>CM067083.1:37354157-47354157 GCA_034008185.1 Gorsachius magnificus | reverse complement strand
AGCTTTCCGCTTGCCACTGAAAGAAAAGGCAATGTTTGTACCTGCAGTTACCTGTGGGGACAAGCTAAGGAGAGGAAAAGAGAAATTTATTCCCATCTCCAAATGATGCTTTTCTGAAGTAACATCCTGCCCTGCTTCCTGTAACGTGGTCAACTTTGCGAGAATTGTTTCTTCAAGACTACACCCATGACTTACATTTCTCACACTGAAGGAAGTAAGAGGTTGTGGCCAGGAAGAAAGGAGGTGGTGGTGGCGGCCAAAGGAAGGAGGGTTGAAGGAGGTCTGTAGCCTCATTCCCGCACCCCTACTTAACATCAGCTATCTCTTTTTCTGCTAGGCTATCTCCATATCGAAAAAACCATAAAGCCCCCAGGGTTTTAGCTAAATGTTGCAAGGCAGGAAAGTTTCTGATAGAACAAGAAGTTAGTGGTTTGAACACGGAAGCCATGGATTATTGAGCTCAGCTCCATCCCCAGCCTCCAAGAAGCCTTGAGAAGACTCTGCTTTTATGCTACAATTTACCACCATCGCTTCAGGTGTGTCTGTGCACAAAGGTACAGAGCAGGTGGTCTTTGCTTCTGCTCCACAAAAGCCAGAGGTGAGCTAGCTCAGGTCAAGATGCTGTGGGAATGACTCCAGGGTGACACGGTACCTGAAATGATGCTCCCTATGGCTTCCCTGTTTCTCTAATGGAACTGTCACACATCTGGTTGGGTCACCATACAAACTACACTAACACAAGGTTGCTTTGAGGCCATGGAAGGACCCAAAATAAGAAGTGATATGATGTCACTTCACAGATCAACCCCTCACTGCAGGGAGGTTGGAATAGATGAACTCTAGGGGTCCCTTCCAACCCAAAACATTCTATGATTCTATCAGTAAACAAGAGATCGGGAATATTCATGGGGACTTGTCCATTTTGTCTACAGGTATGATGCAAATTCATGGTTGATCCACTATTAGGCTCATGATTGGTTCCTAGATAGTCAATTCACCTTTGGTGTCTGTTATCCCTAACTGTACGTAATAAACTATGAAAAAGCGTATTGTTTGAGTCCACATTAATTTGAATAAATAGGGCAAGGTATATATAGGTATTATCATACTCATTTTACAACAGATCGAGAAAACAGGCACTAAGTCTGGAAGTGTCTCTTCCTCCTTAGATTTCTGTAAAATCTTTCTCAGTAAAATGCATTACCTCTAGTTTTGAATTCACCTTATATTTTTCATACATCCCTGCACCTTCACAGAAAGTATTTCAAATACTGCAGGTAAATTCAAAAAAAACCAATCTCAACATTCATTACAATTTTATCTCATGTACTTAAACATTTTTCTATTTCTAAATGCATATGCCCTCACATTTGTTGCTGTTTAAAAGTATCTGAGTATGGAGACAAGTGAAAGTTGGACAGTGAACAGTTTGGCTCTGTGGTTCAGATTAATTCTCACTTTGTGTATTGAAAATGAATGCTGTATATTTATTACACATTGGTATATTAGGTCCTAAAAGTAATAACCAGGATTCTGCCCTCCTCTTGAATGAGTATCCAGTTCTGCAGTTGATTACCTGTGGAAACCGGCCTCGGTCGGGACCTGGCAGCAGTTTCAGAAACGACCGTGCTAGCTGTAATCCGACATCCATCGCTGACATAGGTTCCCTGCTGTTGGAAGCTGGTGGCGTGCACAGTAGTTTCATCTGCAGACTTGGGTCGGTAATCAAACACACTGAGCCGTGCTTTAGGGTGTTGAGAGCCAGGCAAGAGACTGGTGTGGGAGGAGGAGATGGACTCACTGTACACAGAGGTACAGGAATTGGAGAGTGAGCAAGAACCACCATCACTCAGGTCATAGAAGCCTTCAGAGTTAAAATAAATAGGAAGATATTTCTTATTTACAGTAACTAAACATGCTCTGTAGAAGACAAATGCAGAGAATAAAATAAATCTTCATTTGCTATGTGCCACCGGCCTAAATTCACGATCATTTCTTTGGGTAACTTTAGCAGAGGTATACTCGAATTCTACCACCTTTTATTGGGCTTGTGCATATTTACTTAGGCCCTGAGCCAGTTTGTAACGCACATGCATGCTTAGTTCTGAGGGTGGGATGGGGAGAAGTGCAGCACCACCACACGCAGTTCTTCACTGGAGAACGTCTTTGGGGACTATTATGCAACTGGTGTAAAGGAGGGCCGTCTGACGCTGGTGTAACTTGTGCTGGGTGCATACAAGCACAGCTTGGCTGGGAAAGAAGAGTAAAACTAGCTTGTGATCAGAGCTGCCAAGTCTATGATAGCTGGAATGTCTAAGGGCAGAGAAAGGGGGCTATCTTCCCTCTCCAGGTCTTGCGATCACTGCCAATTAATTATGGAAGTATTAGTAAAGGCTCTGTATAAATTCAAGATAGGAATTTTTATTATTCCTCTCTATGTGAAGCAAACAGAAAAGGAAGCTGCTTCCTTTTGAACTGTGTCTATGTGCCTAAGCGCACAACTCCTGAACTTCAACGCTCAACAGGAACTTGCACTTTTTATACCCACTCTAAGGACTGATCTGCAAATCTGTATGCTGTAAATAAAAAAAAAAAAAAAAAAAAAAAAAAAATCTTTCCTTGTCTCACTGAAGACTTAAAGCTTTTAAAAATTCTGTTTAAAAAGGCGTATTCCCATTGTCCCAGACTAGGTAACAGAAACTGGTTTTAACAGACATCCTATCTATAAAAGTCTGCAGTACAGCATGCTCTGTCAATCAGACCAGAAACCTGGAACTCAATCTCTTTCTGTCCAGAAGAGCTTTAGTCAGCAAATTGCTGGGCTGGTTTTCCTCAGAGTCTTTTGACAGAGCTGTTTCATTTTTATATAAATGACCAAACATTCATGTGGCCAGAGCACTGCAGTGGTAGTGATCTTCTAAGCCTTAGTGAGGTTCAGGACCCTTCCTGGATCCAAGAAGAGCACTGATGTGGATGATGGTATCTTTCACTTCTAGTAAGTACTCTAGCCACTTTGCCAATGGTCATTCTGCACTGTGCAAGGTAACGAATTAATAAACCTGTCTTCTCCTCCTCCTCCTCCCATTTTTGGCTAAAATGTCCATTTTAAAATAAAAAAAAATATCCAGAAAAAATACTGTTTGGGTGAATAAGCATTTTCCACCTCAATCAACTTTGCAGGAAAATTCCCACCAGCTCTGTAAGTGTGCTCTGGGCCAGACGAGAGCTCTCCACCTCAGCCATGGGGCACTGTTTCTGACCGAATAATACAGAGAGTTTTGCTCAGCAGCTGACACCCTGCAGCCCTCCTAGCACCACACCCCTGGGAATAAACGACCAAGCGCACATTACCTGAGCTGGGCCGGCTGTCACTATCCAAGTATTCACTGGAAGTCTTACTGACGTCCAATTTCAGCTCGCTTATTCGCTGGTCTAGCTGATCCAGGTGGCTTTTCAAGCCGACATCCTGTCTCCTCAGACGAGACTAATTCACAAGTCGAGGGAAGAAGGAGGAAATGAAGAATAATCACAGTTAGAATCTCAGCAGCAACCCATGAATTTGGGCCATCTGTGCCGGACAGATTCTGCTCTTGTGAAGCGTTTTGCTTAGCTATGGACTGTTGCAGTTGGCTCTCTGTAACGGGACTGACATAATGGACAAGTACAAAACATTCTGTTTCTCAATATATATTGTCTTCCGCCCAGATGAACATGTTCTCAAAACTTTTCATACTGAATATACTTTAACCTTTGGGGTTTTGTTACACCTATGGCAGGAACTGTATCTCCAAAGAGGATGGCAATCTTTTAACTAATTAACATATAGATATACGAACTGAGTTTTGCCATACACTGCCTCTGAGCAGAGGATGAGATAAATATTATGGATTGTCTGCGTAAACTCTCAGATGCCTCCTGATGAAAGGAAACCGCTGTATGCAAAGGTATCTCATTGCCACGCAAAGTGAAGGCAGCATACTCATTTCTGTAAAACCCTTGGCTTTGATGACACGTCTTTACAGTTGAAAGGGTACGCTGAGGTACAGGGAACACACAAATCGTGACATCTATTTTGCTGAACACTTTCCTTGCACGTCCTGTGGCTAGATACTTCCACACGTTTTATGCAAGGAGGAGGTGGCATTTGAATGCTACCGTGAAAACGACCATATTTAAAATAAACGGTGTCTCAGGCTTATGAATAATCCTTCAGGAGCCAGCAACAAGGTCCTGGGCCCACTGCAATCCCCAACCAGGCTGATCTGAGGTAACAGCCCCCGCGGTTGCTCCCCCCGTACGTCTGCCATCAGCCTGGCGAGGCAGATGGCCAGGTGTTAGGTTCCAGCCAAAGAACCACAGTCGGTTTCTGTCACGAACTTCTCACATGGCACAAGGCAAATTATCTCAGCCCTGTCGCTATTTAGGCGGCTTCTAATTATATCACACCTCACCATCCATCCAGCAGTACATTACAGAAAGGCAGTCTCTCAAAGTTGGTTGTAAAGTTGTGCTCACAGCCCTTTGGGGGCTGGGTTTCCACTAAGTAATGGCAAGAAAAACATGACTAAGATTCTTCCTTATGAGTACGTTTCAGGTTTAAAAATACAGGTGGCAGTTCTAGCAGCATTTCCAACACTAAATATGAAAAAATACAATCTAGATCCCTTGAACTTATTAAAGTATCTGCCAAATTAATGACACAGAAAATCAAAATCACTATGTACACATTTTCGACTCCACTTCCTTGTGTTTGGATTATTCAGCTTTTAGTATTTACATTTTTAGGTTTCTCCATAGATATAAATACTAAAAGCAAGGAAAGCTAAGATCCTAAGGTACTTGGTAAATAATTAGAAAGTGGGATTCAAGGAAAAGAGAAAAAAAAAGACATGTCCTGAGTCTCACAAGACAACTGTTACAGCTGGTGATGCTGCTGAGAAGAATAAAAGGGTATTTCTAGCATGCTTTTATGGAGAACTGGAGGAACACATAAGACATGAGAAACAAAGCCCCTTTTTATTAGCATCACACACCTAGAAAGGTTTAAGCTCAAGAGGCTCATTACTGCTTCCTAGGAAAACCTGTGGTGATTTTCCCTTTTCCTGTTTCATAGAAACAAAAGGGAAGGGAAGAACTGGATAATAAAGGGGATTTTCTACCCCACCTAAATGATGAATGTACGACCTCCTCAGTATTTCTTTATTTCCTTTAACATGAAAAAGCAAAAACATGCCATGCCTCCTCCAATCCCACCTACTCAGGAAATCACAAAGTTTTGTTTTCACGGCTGGAATTAATTGCTTAATGATTAATGTTTTGCCAGCCAATCCCTCAGTCTGTGGTTTCTGATTAATGACAGAGAGGCCACAAGGCTCCCAGGTATTCAAAGATTATTTATTATACCTCCAGGTTCTGTCTGCGCTTTCACAGCATTTTAACCAACACACATGATTTACATCATCATTTTTAACCCTTTTATGGTGTCTCACACCATTGGGTTTTCATGTTTCCGGCAGACTTTGTAGCTTTGATCTTTCAACTAACTCTTTCTGCAGTGCGGGACAAGAAGCATTCCTCAAACCATTTGGGTAAGGATGACTTTTCCGGTGTGTTTGCTTGAGGTTGTTATTGCTCCAATAACCACGCTAAGCAGCACCCAGAACAATAAACCCTAAACACACTACTCTCTCTCAATTCTCTACATGAATTTTACATGAGAAAAAACCTTGCAGGTGAAACCATCTGTTTGCTTTGGGCAATGCAGCTGCGAAGACTTCTGTGCACTGCACAATGCAGGACCAGACTTTCCAAATTAACTTACACTACTGATGGGCCACAGTTTTGGTGAGCCAAGTCTGGGATATCGTCATACCACTCATTTTTCAGAAGGAAGAACTGTCTCTGAAAAGCACGTTCCTTTAAGTCAACACAAATTGGCACCCCAAATCAAGGCACCAAAACCCACTGGTCATACTTGATCAATCTTCTCAACTATTAATCTCTTCAGTTACAGGGGGACGTGGACATTTACTAGTTGTACATTAGCACCAGCTAGTTTTATTAATCCAACTGTATTTTGGAATGGATGAAAGATAGCATTAATCTTATCTAGCTTTGCACATCTAAAATTTATTCACCCTTCGGTCTTTTTGTAACTGACGGTGCAAAGCAGCCAGTTTCAGAGGAAAATTAATCTCACCTACCCCAGATCCTTATTACAGAGCGAGGTGAATTCCTTCTGGAAGCACCTTTTTCTCTCAGTTGACAAACACTTTTAGTTTAATATTTAAAAAAAAAAAATAAAAATCCCTGGTTTAAACCATGTTTTTTTCTATTTAAAACTATCTAAAGGGGAAAAGAAAATCTGTGCAAATTGCAGGATACCAAGTGGGTCTTTTTTTTCCTCTTCAGTATGATGTGTCCCTTCTCACATTTTTATAACATCATAAGCCACCTGGATGCTTGCAAAACAAAATAATCGGATTCAGATGAAATCAACCAATTTTTATAAATATGTTCTCTTTGAAAACAGCTGAGAAAATACTGGATGCTGCAGCCTTAGATATCCATCTACTTTGACAGTGAAAGTGTCGTAGATTTCTTTCTTTGTATTAGCCTGAATTTGCATCTCTTCTTTTTCCTCTATGTCACCATGATATAGTTCGGCCAAGAGACTAGTTTACCACCTTTGGGATCACTGACAGTAGATGGCATGACTTAAGTCTGCTTCTCTTCTGCTACAGAGAGTTGGTCCTGCCTGCACACCATAGTAACTTGCAGCTGCCGGAAGAGCCCCCGGCCACCAAAAAGAGCCACTGGCTGGGGCAAAAAAGGACATGACTGCTAGGGGCAGCAGAAAGCCTGCAGCCTTGCTGCCTACAGCAGACCACTGGAAAGGCCAGCTGCTGGCTGTTGCTGGTACCTGTTGTTGGGGAAGAGACTGGGATGCTGGAGTGGCATCCACACCATCACATTTGATGCCTCTGCTCCACCCATTCCTGCCAGTGGCACTTGACTCCTTGAGGGTATATAATCATAGAATCGTTTAGGTTGGAAAAGACCTTTAAGATCATCAAGTCCAACTGCTAACCTAACCCTGCCATCCCACCACTAAACCATGTCCCTAAGCCCCTGGTCTGCCCGTCTTTTAAATACCTCCAGGGATGGGGACCACTTCCCTGGGCAGCCCATTCCAATGCTTAACAACCATTTTGGTGAAAAAATTTTTCCTGATGTCCAACCTAAACCTCCCCAGCACAATTTGAGGCCATTTCCCCTTGTCCTGTTGCCCATTACCTGGGAGAAGAGACCAACACCCACCTCACTACCACCGTCTTTCAGGGAGTTGTAGTGGGTGATAAGGTACTGCTTCTGCTCTTCCGTTTCTCACCTTACCGCAATAGGAGAAGCCTGGCTTGACTCTATCTGCCTTCTTTCCATTGCTGAGATGCCTTCAGCCTCTCCAGCTGATGCAGCTTCCCCATTTTACATTGCAAGGACCAAAGTTTTTATGAATTAAACCACGACCACACTAAAGCCGAGGGCTATAGCCTTACTTGAAACTTGGATCAAGATACACTGCAAGGCAAAGCTACATTTACATTGTTAATGAGTTTCTCAATCTGAAAGCTTATAGAGCAGCGATCAAATACCTTATCGTCCATGGGCCAAGAACAACAACGATGAAGACATAACACTCCCCGAGTAGCGCTATGCGTTGCATTTTCTGTTGGTTTTAGTTTTAACTTAATTTCCTGTGATCATGAACAGAATTTTCAAAGGTTTTGATTGCCATACACTGCTCATGAGTCACCAAGAAACAGTTTTGAGCCTGTGGTTGCCGAGTTCCTAGGATCTGTGGACTACTTCAAACAGGACTGTGAAAAGCCTGTTTTCAACTGGGTTTACTTTGCTATTAAGCAGCTTTGAGGTATGCACCTCTACTCAAATACATGTCTGCAATTTGCAGGGACAAAAACCAATAAAGGTACCAGGCACGCCAGTCTGAAAAGCTTCCAGTGGCCACAGGTCAATCGGAAGAGCTTTGTATCACTACTTTAAGTGTTTGCACAACTGCATTTTTGCTGAAGAACCTACCCCTGGATTTATGCAGTTCTGAGTCATCCCTCAAGCTTTATGAACACCTCCCTCCCAGGCACCCCCAGAAGACATAGGAGACATGTTTCCCATAATTGCACTGGCACCTACTGGCGAAATCTGTCTGAGTTACTCTCATCCTCTGGACTCCTGCATTTCTAAGGGCAGCAATTAAAGGCTGTTTTTTTCTTCCATTTTAATGGTTGGTTTCTCCCATGTCTTTGGAAAGCCTTGTAAGGTGCCAGTGAAGTTCTGACAAGCTAATATTTTATTTTCATACTTTATTTAAAAAAATATATAAACAAATGAGTAACTAATGCACAACAGCCAACATGAAAAAAAGAAGTCACCTATGGTCAGAGGTCATTGGTTGTTTCTGCTAACCCAGTGGCCCCAGACAGGAAATAAATGCCTTCAATTCTTACATTTAGTTTAAAAAAAAAAAAAAAAAAAAAAAAAAAGAAAGAAAGAAAGTGGAGCCATTAGTTAAAATTACCAATGACAGGTAATCAGGTGGTTGGCAGTCCACTTGTCCTGCATTTTTTACTTTAATCAAGACATGCCCGCTGCTGTGTTGTCACATGTGGTGGCTAGGTTTCCCTGAAGGTTAAAGCCAATTTTATTCCGAGATGCTGCCTGATAAAGCCGCCTACGGGGAGCCAATAACCATGCCGTTTTCACACCTGATTGATAATTGATGGCCAAGCCTTGCACCAGTACAGGGAAGGAAAGGGCTCTGAATTAAGTCTGAGTTTACTGAAGCGTGTAATTGCCCATACTAGAGATTAAAGCCCTTTACCCTTTGATTGTCGCCTCACCTATGAAACTCGTTTCGGTCGCAATTCAGATTTTTTTTTTTTTTTTTCTTTTTCCCCCCCTCTTTCACGAAAAAACCCGTGCAAGCAGCCGGCGAAACGCTTCACTTACAAGGCCTGACATTCAGTTATTCTTCTCTTTTGATCACGCAATCCGTGGCAAGAACAAAGTACTCCTGGCCCACCAACCCCTTCCGGGCGGATTGCCTCCCACCGGCGCGCAGCCGGGTGGGCGCAGGCACACGCGGCCGGACCAACCCCCCTGAGCGCTTTTGCCAATATTTGTGCTTATCTCGCGCCGTGGGTCTTCTGATCTCCCGTGCAAACGGCTGCTGCAATGAGGAGCCGAGCGCTCGCACGCGTGACACGCGTATTAGCTGAGGTTAATCAGCCCCTACTCCTCGGCTCCGATGGATGAGCGGCGCCGGGTAACAACTTCCCCCAAACGCGTTTCGGGCCGGTGCACGCGGGCTCAGGTGAGCCCCGCCTGAGGAGAAGACGCCACCGTTATCACGGCTGCGACGGGGGACGGCCGCGGTCGCCGCAGCTCGCCCCCAAAACACCACCCCCTAAAACGAGCCCCCCCCGCCCCGGGTCCCGCCGCTCGCACCTGCCCGCGGCGCGGGGGGAGCGGCGGCTGCAGCGCCCTGCCTGCTCCCGGCCCCGAAACGGGGCCGGCCGGTCCCGAGGGGGAGCCGGGTGCCGGCAAGCCCGATGCAGAGCGGGCCGGCGCCGCCCCCCGCCCCCCAGGGGGAAGCGGGCCCCGGGGGCAGCGGGCCGCCCCGCCCCGTCCCTTACCAGCTGCTCCTTCAGGGCGGTGAGGGTGGCCTCCAGCCGGTGCTCCTTGCTGTGGGCCAGGGGCTGCTCTCCTCCGCCCGCCGCCGGCCGCTGCGGCATGGCCAGGGCGGCCCGCACCAGCTCCCGCTGCTTCTCCCGCAGCACCTGGAGCTCCTGGAGGCCGGCCAGGGCCGCCTGCAGCCTCTCGCCCACCCGGCCGCCACACCGGCCATGGCAGTGGGGCGGCGGGGAGGCGGCGGGGCTGCTCCCGCCCCGAGCCGTGCCTGCGGCGAGGGCCGCCCGCCCCGCTCCGCGCCTGGCAGCGCAGCGAGTGAAGCGGGGCCGCGGCGGCTCCTGCGGTTTTGCAGGAGGGTGGGGAGGGAAGGGGCTGCGGCCCGGGCAGCGCCGGGGCCACCTCTCGGGGTGGATACGCGCGGAGAGGAGCCAGTGCCCGTGCGCTCCCCCCGCCCCGCGCGGGGGCGGCTCCTGCCGGCCCCGGCCCCTGCCCCGGGGGCAGCCCCGCGCCTCGTCCCTCGTCCCCCGCCCCGGCGGCGCGGAAGGACGGCGAGCCCGCCCGCCCTCCCCCCGGGCGCGGCAGCCGGCCGAGGAGGCAGCGGGCAGCGCCGGGGCGGGGGCGCCTGTCCCGGCCGGGAGGGAGCTGCGGGGATGCTGCGGAGCCAGGGCCCCGGCCCGCCGTCCTGCTGCAGCCGCCCGCAAGTGAAAATAACGCGAGGACGTGGGGCGCGAGCGCGCGCAGGTGTAACGTTTCGCTCACAAAAACGTGGGGCTGGTGACTCCGTCCCTGCCCCTCTTCGCTGGTGTTGCCTGTCGGGGAACCGGCACGGCGCTGGCGCTCCTCGTCGTGCTCTCCAGAAACCAAGCTGGCTGGGATCCAATCGCAGAAGTTCGGTTTCTCGTACGGAATTGTTGACTGTCACTCTGGAAGCAAGGCAGAGACCTGTGAGGTCGAGGTGTGTCCCGTGCCTCCCCCCCCCCCCCCCCCCCCAAAGTAATTGGCTTTAAACGGGACTTGAAAACACAGTTGGTCATGGAAATACAAGGTCATGGTGCTGTTGCTACCAAGAGATGCCTGTGTTTAAAGCTCCCAAAGCCACTGTGTTTGTAGTGATGCCGAGGGGTAGAAGAAGCCCCGATACCAAGAGTCCGGTGAATACGGGAGACCATGCTACAGAAGGCTGATTTTACTGCTGCCTACACTGAAATGGGAAGCATTTGGATCCCACAGATCCTGAGACTGCTGTGTGCCATGCTCAAGAGATTGAAATCATGTCAGGAAGGGTGTCTGATTCTCCATGGAGCAGCAAGCGTGCACACAACCCATCTGTCCATGGTTATCTTCTGCTCACCCTGTGGCATATCTTTAAAAGCTGGCATACTTTAGCTTGAATGCTGCTTGACTTTGTGCTGGGATACATGAGTTGGGTGAGAGGGAACCAGTTGCTCTGTCTTCTGTTCTTCAAGTAGCCACCTTTCAACATGGTGTGTGGGTGGCCGTGTCGGCTGCTGAGACTGCAGCCCGCCTAGCTTTCCCTGTAGCAGTCCCCTGCTGTAGGAACCTCAGAAGCATTAGAGTAATGTCAAGTCCAGCTCCTTGCTGGGGGACCAAATTATTCACGTGTTCGTTCACCGAGTCCCATGCAACATATTATTTAAAAGTCCCGGTAGGACCAAGCCTGGCTTTCACCATGTCACTTTCAAGAGTTTTCACGTGGCTTGAAGACTTGAGAACAGTATTTACCCTGCAAAGTTGAGCTATGTCAGAAGGGGTCCAGAGAGGTCCTATTCTCACATTCATGCAGAAATATTAACAAATGTCTCCAGCTGCAGATGGAGCTGCAGGAACAGGAATGAGTGATGGTCACAGCACTACAGTGCTAAGTTAAAGTGTGTATGAGGCATGACGTGTATGACATCATCTGAGGCATGTTTGGGTTTTTTTTTCTTTCTCTTTAATGAATATGCCTCTGCTCTTCTTCCTCCCCCATTCATCTCACTGAACTTCCCTGTGCAGAGCAATGCCTCAGTGCCAGGATGACTGAACTCTTCATCTACAAGGTGGAAAGAAAAACTGAGTTCAAAACTGAGATGCTTTTGAAGGTGCTGACATAAGACAGCATGAACACGCTGTCACCCCTTGGCTGGAAGGTGGCAAACAACCATCAGTGTGCAGCATGTGGCAAGAATCTTGCAAAATGCCATTGCAGGGATGAGGAGCCGAAATGTTTTTGTAAATCTCTTGGCTTGGCACTTGTTAAAACAGACATACAGCACAGTTCCTTATTTTATGCAAACCATGTTCTAACACGACCAAATAGGAGTTCACTGACACAAATACCAGTTAGTATATGCTTGCTAGGAGAATTAGATGATATAAGGTCATATATCTTTCTTTCTTTTCCTCCTTCCTTTGCACGGAACTGTTATCCCTTGTTCTTTGTTCTTCCTCTTCTTTCATCTTTTTATCTTTTCATACATTAAATCCCAAATGGGCTATATCACAGCGGTATCTTTATTCTAATCAGCTTCCTGATTATCCCCTCTGTTGTACTGATTACTTTCTTCCCCAGAACTCTTGTGATGTGACTTAATCTTTCCAGATAACAAATAGCTCGTGTTTCCGATTTCTGCAGGAGAGAGTAAAAGGTGTGAATCGCCCCCAAATTTAAAACTATGATATTATGTGGGGGAGCGGTAGTGGTAAAGGTGAAAGCTTCTTAGTAGGGACTTACAAAACTTCTGCTATTCTTAATGACTGGTAGAGAAGAATGGTTGATACTGATGCTCTGTAAAGTTTCACTAGACTTTAAGAATGACTTAAAAAAAGGGAATGGTCTGTAGGTAACCCCCCATTTTGCTGCCTAGCTTTAGTACACCAAATCCAACTGCTGAAATGTAGCTTGCACATTTCAGGAGCCAAAAGGTTTGACTCTTCACTTATGTTACTTTAATTCCTTTAATTTCAAAAACATTATTCTTGATTTATGCAAGAGTCAGAATGCAATTTCTGTTTTCCAGCTGTGGATCCTGAGGTAAATTAAATTTTATGAAAAAGCTGTAGTGAAGGGATGATAATGGTTGCAAAATCAGACACCAAAACAGTGGGAAATAAAACAGTTTGTCTGCATAACCTTATTTTAGGTCCTGATTTGTATGATGTGATTGCACAGTGTTGTTCCACAACTCTATTCCTCAATAAGTGTGTAGAATGAAAGACGGGTGGTCAGTGGGCAGCTACTACTCAACATCCTCTGTCCTCATGCTCCAGCCCATGCTTTATTTACTGCAGATCATTTAAACTGTGCACTGCCGATAGAACTTCCTTTTGCTTTTTAAAAATATACTTAGCATTCTAGCTTTTAAGTGCCTTACGGTATGAATGAATAATGTCTTCACAACATCCTAAAAGGTATAAAGCTATTTTTGTTTTCTAGGAGGGGACCTGAGGCACTGAGTTTCATTTCAGAGATGCTTGCTCATTTTAGGTGCCCATCGGAGATGCCTTTGGCCTGATTTTTCAGTGTACTTAGTATTATACAGTTAATATAGATCTATTTTATTGTTCCAAGCAGAGTTCCCTTTGACTTCAGTTGCAGTCCTGAGCACGCAGCACTTTGGTAAATTGAATACTGGGCAATTTAATTTGAATCCTTAGAAAAATGAGGAACACAATTAGTGCTCCTCATACGGAGCCAGCTTGGGTGTGCCTGCACCTGCGGTAGAGACATGCCCTCAGAGCCTCATAAACTGCCAGAAAGGAGGCAGGTGTTATTTACCCGGTTTGCCAGATGGAGATGTACAAAGAGGTTAACCCTTTTACACAGGATCGAACAGGAAATCTGTGGTAGGACTTGAAAGTGAAGCCAAGTCATTCAAGTGACCTCAGAAATTACTTTACTCCCTGTTTTGTGGATGCATATGAGCCAGTTTGTGTGGGACTAATGTTAAGGGTAGGACCATTTATGTTGACCTTCAGATGTGTTTAAAAGAAAAGTAGTTGAATGTTTGCTTTGGATAAAGTCCAGAGTACACAAAATGCTTTGGTATACCAGACAACTTCAAGAGCTAAACTGCAGTTTGCTTCCCACGTTTGCTTATGTTTTGTTGTAAAAAATAATTCAGAAGTTTTTTTGGTTACATTACCTTGTGGAGGCATAGAGAGTCCCCCCACATAGGCTTCATTCAGCTTGTGTGTATTTTAGTTGTGTCTTTAGCCGGTACTGACATTGGCATGGGTAGCACTAGTTGAGGAAGAATCTGTTTGTTTAGGACTATCTCTTGCCATGACAGAAACTCAGTGCGTGCACCAGCATCCTTGCTTTGCCAGCCAGCCTCTCTGTCCTCTGTGTTGTCCTACTGTTCCTGGGAGCTCCATGAGCCTCTTGCCATCCATCCTGCTGAGGGTCTCATGCAGAGATACTGCCTGAAGGGATCTTCTGAGCTGTTGACATCTGGCAGATGTTTAGAAGGTTAGTTGGATGGTGCAGAGCAGTCACATGTGGATTGAGCCAAGCCTAACACAAGCCATTATCCTGCTCAAGAAAAGGCAAAGTGCAATTCTTGTACCTGTCACTCTTGTTGGTCGTATGCCCAAGAAGATTTGTACTGAGCATATCCTTTCATGCAAAAGGACTGAGGCACTGCTTAGCAGTACAGGGTTCTGCTGCGACGTAGGATGGTGCCTTCTGCCATTTTTTTTGAAATGTTAAGTTCAACCATTAAGAATATCCTGAAAGTGTACTAAACCCTTATGTTGCCCACACTGGGTAGCGTTAGTTCTGCGCTAGCGCTGTCTGCCAGAGCATGCATGGTATTGTATGTCCCTCTGTGAGGTGGCTGTAAGTAAATTGCCATCATCCAGGCATTTTCTCCAATTAGCAGAGCAGCTGCCTTTGAAAACATTCTTCTTAAGGGCTGATGTCTCAAGGATTACTTTATTTAATTAGAAAGAAACAAATCACTGGTGGGAAGGTCTCTTTCCAGACTTCAGAGCATTTGATTTGAATTGAAAAAAATGACTTTTTGAACTACAGCTTACATGGTAATGGCTAGGGAAAAGGAAGTGAGGGGGCAGCTGGCAGATACAGCTTCTGCTACAAAAACAGATTTGAGTTGATGGAGGTCTTTAGAAAGAAGAATCTTCTAAAAACATGAGTAAAATCCTGCCTTCAGCTACCAGGGATTAGGAGATGTCCATCTGTTTTTGTGATTATTTCTGTTTATTTTTCACAGGGTTGCAGATTGATTCTCTTGTAACACTCCCAGCACAGTGGGGGGGGGGTGGGGGGGGTGGGGGGTTGCAGGGAAGGCAGGAGGGAGGAGGCTTTGCTGAAGACTGTTACAAGCTTAGCATGAAAGTGCTCGTTCTTGTCTCTTTCCAGTTTATGCCCTCCAGCTGAAATCTTCATGAACAAACACCCATATTTTGGACCATGTAAAAATGTGCTCATATCCATAACTCTGCAGATAGATAGGCAAACAGGGGGGTGGGGGTGGGGGCACATGAGCAACTGTTGCACAGATGGCGGCTCAAGAAGCACAGAACATACAGGAGAATGGAGAAAGTGGTGGGGACCAGAAATCTAGGTAGGCAGAAAGGGTGGCACACAGTAGCCAGGATGAGTCTGGGGACAGAAGCCTGAGAGTTAAGCCAGAAAACAGAGTTAAGGGCATCAGTATTCAGAAAGACTGGGGAATGTGGGAACCTAATAGAGAATGGAAAAAAAGTGATACAATTTGATGTGGCTGTAATGGCTTCTTGCCATTGAAAGCATCACCATCCTAAATTAACAGGGAAGAAGTCAAAGCTCAAAGAAATCATCTGAACTGCAGGAGGTCTAAGTCTTAAGTGGTACCAGATGGTAACCAGAGCTGTCTGGGGGGCACAGTTGGCCTGGGGCCAGTGCTCAGAGAGTTGCTGCACCTCCACGTGTTCATGGGCACAAAGGTGTATGTAAGACTCTTTGGAAATAAAGGAAACTTTATTTGGCTTCTCTAAGAAGGAGATGCCAAGGGTGGATGCTGGGTGCTTCTGCCATGGGGTGGACGGACCTCAAGGGAGGAGCTGGGCCAGAAGGCTGTCCCACAGAGATACGAGTAGAGCAGTTTTTGAAGAGGAGCTATGAGTAATTTGCTGCAGAGAGGGGCAGAATTCCTTCCCCATCACTTCAAAACTCTGCTCTGATGGAAGGAGCCGGGCTGGCTGCTTGGGCTGGGGCACAGACAAAGGGGAAATGGAAGCACGGTGGTCATTCTGCTGCCCCTGTGGGTGAGGCTTGTTTTGTCCATGCCAACACTAGCCCTCCTCTGATGTGGCTTGTAGCCCTATGCTGGATTGTGCTCAGTTGGTGCTGATTGCCCTTTTTTACCTCAGCTCCTGCTAAGAACAGTTTGCAGGTCAATGCTTGCCTGAAATCAGGCCCACAGGACATACTCTGCCTCATGCTGTTACATCAGAAGCCAAGGAGAATAGTGACTATTTCTCCACATCGACTCACACATTTTACACCTATTGGTCTCGCTCGTAGGCATCCTGATGAAAATTCAGAACTGACTACTAGGCAATCCTGGTATTAGTCCCTAATTTTCTCTCACAGCCTCTCTCCTTTGCATATTTCCTCCCACCAATTATAGCTGATATTTTTTCCCCAGCAGAACCTCACTTTCTTCCTGTCCTCCTGATTTCTGTTGGCTCTGCAGCAGTATTTTTCTGCCCTCATTATCATACATAATGCTTAGCAAGTTCACATCACCTGGAGATTTCATTACAATATTGTTTAAAACTCTCTTCCTGATTGTTAATTTGGAAATTAACCCTCCTCCCAGTTCGGTCCTTGCTCTTCATTATTGCTTTCTCGTTACTTCATTGCCCTTCAACAGCTTTCCAATACAGGTGATCATGCTTGTATCTCCAAGATGCCACCTTTTCTGTTTGTATGCCAGATTACTCCAAGTGATTTGTAATCCCTCATTCCAGGGTCTGCTCTCATTCTTACACACACAGCTTATTTTTACTTATGGGCTTTTCTGCTAGTATTGAAAATATTTTTGGATTGCACAGCTGCCTCCTAAAAATATTTGGAATGACAGTTTTTGCTGTTCTGTTGAATTAATCATTTATCATTTTTATTTTCCTCTAGTCCAAGGGATCCCAATTTTCTTCTTTCCCTTGTCCAGCATAAGAAATGAATCCATCAAGGCCTTTAAAGTTACACCAATTAGAGAATTATTGTTCCATTGCTTTATGTGTCACATCGTACTCTTCACATTGGATTCTCAACTAGCATTTGCATGTGGATTTGTCTTTTCACCATTCTTTATGTGTGTGTGCGTGTATGCGTGTGTAACTTTCTATGATCTTTCTATTTTCAAAGTTCCATACTTCTCTGAAAACCAAAGCAAAACCTGAAGGTCTGAGCCTACTTCTTTAAAAAAAGAATGTATTTCCAACAGGAAAAGCTACATGCCAGCGTGCCATTCTAGAGTATAAAGTATTCCTCCTGCCCCGCTGCAGGATTCCACTGATTAACTCTGAGGTCCTATAAAGGAAGGGCACTACATCTTTTCTGGACAGATGTAGCTTAAAGTTCAGTTAGTGCAAAACAACCTCAAATAGTTCTCCTATTGAGAATAAAACACAATGCCAGAAAAAAAAAAGAGGGAGAAAAAAAAGAGTCCTTTCATGGTGATGTATCGACAAGCTTAGTTAAGGATGGCAAAAGTTTTCAGGCCATATGGTTAGAAAGCCCCAAGGCACCTATTCAGCAAGGCAGGTAAACACTCACCTGACTCTAAATAGGTGAGTGGTCCCACTGAAGTCAAAAGCACTACTCTTTGCTTAAAGTTAGGCACATGCTTTAATATCTTGCTGAACTGAAGCTTAAAGACCCAGTAACTTTAATCCTGCCAAATACTTCTGCAAATTCTGGGTCAGGGCATTCAGAACAAAACATCTTTTGTTAAAAATAGTTTGCTTAAGTATATCCAGGAGAAACATGGAAAGAAAGAGGAATTCCTCTTACAGTTTCACAGCATGCTGATTTAGCTGCTGTTCGTATTTATTTGCATTGGAGATCTGTGCAGGTAGTGGGGGCTAGACTGCAATGCAGAGGATGGCATGATAATGTACTTTTATTGACTAACAGGCATTGAACGCGTTCAGATAATGCACCCTTAGCTTGCTGGATGCTCATGGGCCTGCTCCTTTTGGGTGCTTTCTCTAAAAAGCA
The DNA here is from genome assembly GCA_034008185.1 of Gorsachius magnificus. NCBI lineage: Eukaryota > Metazoa > Chordata > Aves > Pelecaniformes > Ardeidae > Gorsachius > Gorsachius magnificus. Next base: position 47,336,222 of record CM067083.1, on the reverse strand, counting down.
GAAAAAACAAGCCGACAGCCTGCTGACTTGTGAGGACTGTGATTTTATTGGGTATGCTTTAAAAGGAAAGATAAAATGGGGCAGTTCCAGTTTGCTCCACTGACCTGAATGGTTAGTGGGAATATTTCTGTGAGTTTTGTGAGCTAGTAAGATTTATATGGTGCTGTATAAGAATCACACTGAACGCTGTGGTGACTGGGAAATGTTTCCACTTAAATGACTTCTTTTAGAAAGTGCAGATGTGTGTATCCCCACAGAAGCTCATCAATATCAGCAACATCTGAGATGGGAGATGAACCCTTATGAAATTCCTTGTTTCATTCCGATAATGTTAAATCCTTTCCTTTTGCTAGAATGGAATCGTATGAAAACCCATATACTGAATCCTGTGTTTCAACCATTGCTTTGCCTCTGTTTATAAGAAGGAGCAGACATATGCAAAGCATGCCTTGGGGAGCGTTCTTTCCTGCTGAGTCTATCCTGGAAGAATTAATCACAGAACTTCAATTGTGTCTCCATTTCCCAAAGCAGGGGCCTGTCTGAGCCCTAGAGCTAGGTCAGTGATAAAACCATAGCAGAGATTTCAGGATTATAAATTGGCAAAATTTACTGGTGTACATCACACCGCAGCAGTATTACTAAATGCATTAGTGGAGCAATATTATGGCACACTTTTCTCATCAACAAAGCCTTTGCTTCTTTTTTTTCATGTCTAAAAAGAGCAGTGGCAAAACCAGTGATATTTATTTCTTTTTCACATCTTTCTTTCCTATAAAGGTTAACTAAACTATCTACTGAATAAAATTGAATTACTTTACAGACAATGGTTCTTTGCTCTTAGGCATATTGCAGAAGAAAAGCTGTGCTGGCAGGAAGATGAGGCTTATTCTGTGAGACTTTATTTTCAGCATATTATGCAACACCAGCAGGTTTGCAAAACTCCGGTTGCGTATCAGTACCAACAGTTAGTGTTTTGCATGCTTTGCTATTTGCATGTAGGGTCTGCTGCATTCATCATCGTCTTTGCAGCAGGGTGGTGGATCAGGGGCAGTTGTAAGTCATTAGCGAGCTGTGGAAAAACAAATGGAAAACTTATGAGCATGCTGAGACACTGACTGTGTGCTCAGCAATGGGATGGGCTAAAGCACATATTGCACATTCCAGGATGTGGAAGATGAATGGGGGATGCATAGCTGATCTCTAATTCCTCTGCTACTGAGGCTGGGGAGTTTGTGCTTTGTTTAACATTTCTGTTCACATTTTTTTGTGTGTGTGAATAGGCTGCAAACAAACACACACACACGTTATCTGTGTCTCGACTTTGCCATGTCCTCCTTGCTACAACTTTTTCTGCTTCAGCAAATTTGTGTTTATTGCCAGGTGCCTATGAAAATTCCTTGGTTATGTTATTAATTGGATTTTTTATTAGACTAGTTTGATTGCAAAGTATGTTGCCATGTGAACACCTGGGAAAGACAGGGGACAGGAAACAGTAACTTGAGCTTTTTATATAATACTGGGTTCTTAAAATCACTTAAAGTATTATAAATTAATATCAACAACCCATGCCCAACTAATCCTTAATCATAATTTGATTGCAAAAAGACATATAGCAGTTAATTGGATATGAGATTATTTGGTATTGTGTGAAATATATATGTTCTGTACATACTACCATACATAACATCTCATCCCTCACCACAAGGCCTCATTCTCTTTCCACATGTCTTTCTGAGGTAAGGATGTGAGCATACAAGGCATCTCTTATGTGTCTTGCTGTCCTTTTGGCTGCAGTGATCCCAGGTACCTTCTCACCTGTGCCAGGCTATAAAATAAGCATCTTGAGTCTCACCTTCTGCTGAATGTTCTTACACTCAGCTTCGGAGGTGTTGTGGAGGGCTTGCTTGAATGGACAGGGAATTAGAGGAGCTTACAGAATCAACAGAGGTCTATGTCAAGAGGGTGCTGCGTTATATCTGCATCAAGATCAAGACAGCAGAGAAATTCTCCCAAGGGATGCCACTCTGTAATTCCTGGAGAAGCACAAGTAACACTAGAATGTATTTCAGTTACAAAATTAGAAAATTTCACATGGTAATGACTCAGTACTCCCTACATATACATTATCTGTCTATTAAAGCTATTGAGCCAGGTCTACTCTGAGCATACCTGAATCTAGCTTGAAAAATGTCCAGGGAATCAAGCTTGGTCTGAGCTTGACCTATTGCCTGTAAAATGGTCTCCTGTGATTGACAGTTGGTTTTCTGGACAACAGCCTTGCTGCCATTGAGAGGGGGTGCAGCACAGCTGCAGGAATTGCCTCTTGAGCTAATTGTGACTGACTGAGATAATTGTGCTTTGGTGTTGCAGGCACATGTGTTCTTTGAAATACCAATGCCAAAGAGTTGGCAAAGGAATTTCAGGGAAGCATTTACCCCTCATGTGGGGGCTTTCGTAATTATTATATTTATACAACACTGTAGACCATGATGTGCTGGTACACAGTCACTGCCAAATGTATTGGTGTGAGAACCAGAAAAGCATAGCACTGCCACAAGGTAAGCATGACTTTTAGGTCAGCAAGGGTCAGGCATTGCTAGATCTCAGCCAAAGCTTTGCCTGGCTGCCTGCCCCACTACATTCATTTAACCTGAAGCTTGGAGAAGGGGTTTGAAGATGCAGCGTCTATTTGAAAGTGTTTCCACATCTCCATATTTAAGAATGATTATGTGAAAAAAAAAATCAGTAACACCATCAGGAATCCTGAATGACATGGAGAGAAATAGAGGAAATCAGAAGTCACTTAAGGGATTAACTGAACCTCCAAAAATTAATTCAGGTCATGTTTGGATATAGTGGTTTGTTCTTCTCCTATCTGTACACGTTTGCTCGTCATCTCTCAGATCTGACATTCTTCACACTCAGGAGAGCCTGCTGCAATTTCTGTTCTCACTGACCATGGGAGCACTGTGCCGTTTTGGAGATCTAGAGCAAGCTGCTACACCAGTGCAGTGTGCGTCCAGAGATACTCCTTCAGGTCCTAGGCAGGGCTGTGGGGGTGTCATTGCCTTGGTGTCCCCGAGCATTTCTGTGCCTCAGCAGTGCTCCAGCACAGCCACGCTGTTTGCAACTGTGGTGCTAGCACATGGCCCTGTGCCACGGCTCAGGCACCCCGTGAGAGCATTGTGCAAGCCTGCATGAGAGCCACTGCAGCTCTCACATCCATGCCTTCTGCAGCAGCTTGAGCAAAGTAGGATCAAGTAGCACAGACTCTTTTCTTAGCTTTTACAGAGCTGAAATTATCCATCAGGTCGTTTCCATTCCTGCTTCCCAGATTCCTCTTCCCTGTGGCACTGATAAATTTCCTCTCTCGTCTGTATAGATACAGCTCTTCAAAAGCTCTTTCTCAACAGAGTAGATACATGGCAGAAATCCTTACCCAGAATTTGCCTTGCAAAGGTGGAGAAGTTAGTGCCCAGACACATGTTAGCAGCAAGGTATATCTTTTTTATTCTATTCTTCTGACCTTAAGTGAGACATTAGTGCTTTTTTAAACCTTCCCAGGTATTCCAGAAGCCTTCTGCAAACATCAGCGTGATTCAAGTTTTCTCCATTCTCTCTTCCAAAACAGAGGCAGCTGCTATCCTCATTGCTACCATGAAGAACATTTGCCATTAAAAGTCTGAAACCTTAGCTAGCAGCTACCCTGCTGAATGTTTTTAATACCTGTAAAATAACACTGGTGCACCAGCTGCAGTACAGATTAAGGACAAACACAGAAACTCTTGCAAAAAACAAAGCATCCCCGCATGTGTGGGTACCCAAAGAAATATTCCATCTTCACAGAACAGAATGTTTTAAATTAGGTGCTCAAATCTCCTTCCCTGCAAGAAAATTATTGTGTAAATCCTGTAAAGCTCTTCCTAGAGAAAATTTGGAAGTCTAGAGTTGTTTTGTGTACATTTTCTGTTTGCTAATCAGTGTATTCCATTGCAGATTCATCTTGGCTAGGAGACAGTAATCCACCCCTCCCAGGACATCAAATTAAGGTAGCAACAGGAAGTTTTTGTCTTTATAATCCTCTGGAAGCAACGTTGAAATGAATGGCGTTGTCTCTTCTCTCCACCACGTAAGGTGAAATGCAGAGGCGATGGCAGGCGTCACTTTACTATCCTATGAGAGAGATTTGGGGTAAGGTTCTGGTTGTCCCTTGGATGAATGTGGGAAAATGAGGAAAGAAGATGAGAGACAATAGGGTGTAATGGAGGAGGAGATGCTCACTTCCCTTTCTAACATTGATGAAGAGAATGAAGGTGGGACAAAAAGACATGCTTTGCTGCAGTCTTGCAGGCTGAGAAGACAACTGCCTCAGACAAACCCTCAGAGCCTTCAAGGACACCAGCTGAAGCATACATCAGGTGTTCTGGAGAACAGTTGCGGTGCAACTTCAGCCATCCTTTTTCCAGCATGCAGAGCGGCAGCTTGCCCCTTGTAATGGTGAAGGTGGTGGTGACAGAAGTTAAAAGGTATTGGTTTCCTGCTAGAAAATGGACCACCACAGTTTGAAATGCCACAGTTTGAAATGCTTAACCCTACCCCAAAGAATGCTCCCCGCTTGATGCTGATATCAAGTCAATATTTACACACCAGGCTGGACATGGAATACTTCAGTATTTTTTGTAGCACTACTGCATCCTTGGTGTTTGTGTTCAGGCTTGTCACTTCATCTGTCTCCAGCACAGTGGGAACCCCCTAAAACAGCACAGCCATGTGATGTGACTCTTGGGAACTTCTGCTCTGGGTGCCCATCACTGGAGGAGGGATAAGAGTTGCTTCCCTATGTAACTGGTTTCTGGGCCAAGTTCTCCAATGAAGGCTGAAATTTCTGATATGTGAGCTCTCAGCCTGACAGTGCTATGCTTCTCACTTGATTCAACGTGAATTTTACTTACGTGGCTGTCAGGGCTTATACCCACAACCCCTGTTCTTTTGGCTTTCCACCTGTGTGTGTGTATGCTGTGTGGTTTCTGAGAGAGTATAATGCCTCTGCTATCAGAAAGCAGAACATTTAATAACCTCTGGGGTTTTGTAATCTATTCTTTCACTTCCTTTTAAATTTATCCAGCCCTGTCTTGCTGAGACATATGAGGTGCTCTGCCTAAAAAGACATAAATGTGATTAGATTACAAGGTACTTCAAAGATGCCCCACCTTCAGCCGTTTGTGAGTTGTTTAGAATTAGTGGAACTGTGTGGCAATGGGCAAAAGTCTTATCCCAAGCAGGACTTGTCCCTTTGGCTGAAATTCCAGGATGCGCCCAAAACTCCACAGCTGCTGTGTGCAGTAGAGTCATGTCAGTAGGAAATCTGGGGACTTTTAAAATTTGTCCTATTTTGACATGGCAGCTCTGCTCCCTGCACTTTATGCATAAAATGCCATGATGCCCTAGACTGGAAGGCTGGGAATATAATAAATGCCCTAAGTGCAGTTAGATGCTGATCCTGATGCCATGAAAAGTCAGTATGTGGGTTTTTTTTCCCCCAGTATCGTGGTTTAACCCGGCTGGCAACTAAGCACCACGCAGCCGCTCGCTCACTCCCCCCCCCCCCCCCAGTGGGATGGGGGAGAGAAACAGGAAGGAGAAAAAGGTTAGAGCCAAGAGCTGAGATAAAGACAGTTTAATAAGAGAAAATAATAATAATAGTAAGAATGAGAATGATAACAAAATATACAGAATATACAAAACAAATGATGCACAATGCAATTGCTCACCACCCGCCGACCGATGCCCAGCCCGTCCTGAGCAGCGATCAGTACCCGAGCAGCGATCATTCTCCCCGCGACCGACCAACTGACTAAACCCCCCCGAGCATGACGTTATATGGTATGGAATAGCTCTTTGGACAGTTTGGGTCCTAGCTGTGCTGTACTCCCAGCTTGTTATGCACGTGGCCGAGCAGGAGAAGCTCAAAAAGTCCTTGAACGGTCTGAGCACTACTTGGCAACAACTAAAAATATCAGCGTGTTATCAACATTCTTCTAGTACTAAATCCAAAGCACAGCACTATGCTAGCTTCTGTGAAGAAAATTAACTCTATCCCAGCCGAAACCAGGACACCCAGTATTTCAGCATCAGCAGAATCCACCCAACAGACGTGGGAGCACCTCACCTTGCCATTGCTATCTCTTTCCCCAAGATCAAAGTTACCATCACTCCCCCCTTCCCCTGGGGGAGTCGCAACAAACCAACGAAATGCTTTGCCAGGAACAACTCAGTCAGGAGAAAACTACAAACAAACCAACCAACCAACCCCAAAGGCTAAAGGAAGCAGAACCCACAAGAAGGAATGCAGGAATAGAGTCAGTTGGCTTCAGATCCCATCCACCGAACATCTCATTTGCTGGGTTGTTTGCTCTAAGCTCAGATACCATGCTCAGCATTGCCCTTTGGCCCTCCGAGGGACACCCCGCAGCTATGTTTTTTTCATGGTATTTCTGTCTCCGTGTGAGTGAAGACTATGGACCTTAGAAACTGATCCTTTGTGAAACGGAAGGAGGACAGGACCGAGTTTTTGCTGTGTGGCACCTGACCAGCTTTCCAGCGTGTGCCATTGTGTCAGCACAGCCAGGAGCTGCAGGGGAATGTGGAGGTGGAGGCCAGGGTGTACGTGCTGGAGAGGGCATACAGGTAAGGTGCAGTCTCGGAAGATGTATGCCCTGTTTTCAGACTGGGGTTATTGTTTGCTGATAGGAAGATGCTCGTTCCTGCTTTGATCTTCTTTTGCATGGTCCAGAGTGACATCTAATGGCACAGTCCCAGACTGCACCACATCTGGGGAGAGCTCAGTGGACAAAAAGCTATAGTTGCCGACCATTTATCAAGTGACAAGGGCAAGGTAAATTCTGTCAGGGGTGAAAAACCAAATAGGCTGTATTAAACTAAACTATAACACTACTTGTAGCCATACTTTGATATATATTACCTGAATAAAGCTGGGAAGTTAAGTAGTCTAAAGGTAAGAAGTGGCAGAGTTAAGATGCCTGTGAAAATGTAAAACATTTCATGTCATATGTTAGGCTAATGAAATATCAGTGAGTTTAAACAGTGTGAAAGGATGAAGTCAGGAAAACATTCCAGAAAGGAGTCAATCTCAAATATTCTGTTTTGAGTTTGATGTGATGTACATCTTTCATATATCACTGCTTTTATAATAAAGGTCAAGATCCTACAAAATTCTTTTGCCAGAAACAGCATATTCTAAGAAAATATGCTTCATCAAGTATTTTCAACCAGTGCTGTGTTGTGGTATTATTGTTCTGAACTGTGCAAACTGTAGATCAGAGATCTGTGCAATCTTACCAGTGTGGAAATACATATGCTGTATGAATTCCCTTTCAGGCGCCAGTAAAGGCACTTTCGCACCGTTAATTAATGTTGCAAGAAAAATACTTTATGTATGTTGTTCAAGTGTAGGAGGCTGACATTTGAAATATGTAATCCCAAATAAGGGCTAACAATAGCAAGAAAAGCTTTGCAATTATTCAAGCTAACTTTTTAGGGAAATAGCAGTTTCCCTATTTACCTTAAACTGAGTTTTATTTGCAGTAATGGGCATTGAATGATATTCTATTTATAATAGTTTCAGAATTGCTAAATTAAAAGGAAAAATCTAACTGTATTATATCTATATACATGTATCTATATCCATATAAGTGTATATGTTGGTATATAAAATGCAGTTAGTAGGTTGTGTGTAGTACACTTAAATGCCTAAAAAGCATTAGAGCACACACAGTTTTAAGGTAAGTTTTTAATCTCTGGAGTGAATCCATAAAGCAAAACCACACCTACCAGCACTTGTGAATAACTATTGGTTCTGTCCTTAAGGCGGCTGAGCAGCATATGGTGAACCCAGGGAGAAGGTGGCTTTGGTGTGTTTTGTGTCTCTTTAGTCACAACCTGCTGGCAACATGTTCCTCCTATGATCCTTTAGACTTGCAAATTCATGATAAAGATAATTTATTAAGGAAAAAGGAATTCATTTTTGGCTTTAAAAAAGAGGTTACTAAAAGGCATATATACTATTTTCAAAGGATTATTTTATTTATGTGTTTTTACATTAGGAAGTTGAGTTTCTAGCTGCCTTTTTGCCTAGTCTTTATAGGGTGATTGAAATATCATGCTTGTGATAGTGGAGAAGCAGTAAAAAAAATAAATCCTTTTTTCAGAACACTAAATTCAGTTGAGGAACTCATTGCTACAGGATGCTGTGGAGACTAAAGTTCACATAGCTAGACAAAAGAAGATTAGGAAAAATCATGAAGGATTGGTCCACTGGTGGCTGTTAAATGTAGCTGGAGTGCATCCATCACCCCAGGAACACACAGCTGCTGATTGCTGAAGAATGGGTGTGTATAAACAGGGGAAAGGATTACTCTCTGACTGCGCCATTACATATATTATTTCCCTTAGCATCCAGTATTAGTTACTGTCAGAAATGCATTTCAGCTAGCTGCACTTTTGCTCTCTCCCCAATGGCTGTTCTAATGGCTGATTTTCTGTTACATGAAACTCCAGTAACAGTTTCCCCACTCCTTTTTTTCTTCCACCAGAAACAATGAGCTGAACATAAGCAACATTTTTTTGTTGAAGTTTATTAATCCAGACTGGAAAAGTGTTTGCTGATCTTAAGCAAAATATAAGTGGGCTGTAGTTTTAAAGGTAAATTAGTTACCGTTATGGCCATGTCACCTTAACCCAATATCCAATATCTTAGACAATTATTAAGCTGGCAGATCTGGAAATGTAATGTTTTGGTAGCCTCAAGCCTCCTTTCGCTGTGTATTGTTTGCGCTCAGGAAGGGCTTTCAGCTGAACATCTCCAGCCTTCAGGCAAGGAGCCGTTCTCTCACAAAGCATTTGGTATCCAGCAGCTGGAAGTGACATTTTTAGACACTGGTCCTTTCTTCAGCTCGGAGGAAGGTGTTTAATTATATATCGTTTCACATCCAGGAACTAGCCTGGGAATGCACGGGCTACTCTGTAGGCTCTCTTTGTGGAAAGACAAAGAATGCTATCTTTTCACTGTGGTGGCCTCTTAAAGACCCCTTTCCATCTTAAAGGAAAACCAGTACATTATTTGGGGATAAAAGTCATTAGAAATAAGAAATACTTTTGGGGTAATTACACATTGGAACATTTTAAAACCAAAGGGAGGTGACTTGTTAAAGGGTTGGAAAAAATTTGGAGAAATCCTGAATAGGCTGTGACCTGTTGGAGGTCAATCTGGCTGTGATAATAGTAAGGGGGGAAAAAAAAAAGCAAAAATAAAAAAGTGAGTTGGGATTCTGAGCCACTATTACATCTCAAGAACAAGACCATATAATTATAATCGATATTTCTATGAAAACATCTAATCAATGCTCCGTGCAATCAAAACCAAAATGGGTGAGTTGAGTGCTAAGGTCTGTGGAAGGCAGTAGATGGCGCACAGGCGTCAGACATACTCCCGGATTTTCCTTCAGGTTAGGGATCAGATTCCACAAATTTTTAGGGTGAGCACAGCAAGGGGGAAAGGATCCCAATGGGTGTGTATAAGTTTTATTGCTCAAAATCCAACAAGGATCACGTGTGGGAGGAAATGAAAGAAGCGCAGTCTATATGGGTGCCACCCATAGCAGCTTTAAAGTGAATTGTCTGCAAATGCTCTCCGCTAAAATATTTTGATTACGGCGTTTTACAAACATTACACCCCCACTTACACCTTTGTAGCTTTTCCCAGTGTAATTATTTTTAGCTGTTGTGTCCCTCAAGTTTGGACTTTTCCTACTCTGCCTTGAAATGAAACAAAGCCTTCAGAGCTTTCCAAAATAATCAATATATTACCATGCTGTGCTCCCCCACACCCACCTTATGGGAGAGGCATATTTAACCCCTTTGTTTCTGATGTCCCCTATACCCTTCTTCCAGGCTCTGTGCCTTGGATGTCTTGGATGCCCTAGTTACTAGCCTGTTTGAGGTGGGTTAGTCTCTTTCATCTCTCCCCATTAAAAGTTTCATGCTGGAGCTGAGAAACTTTCCCTAACAAGAATTAGGTGTGAATGTTTTGGCAGAGCAACTGAATCCATATGAAAAGTGATGATGCCCCTGCTTTTTCCTCCAAAAACCTCCCCCGGCAGCTTTCAGAGCAGTGTGGCATTCCCCGTGTTTTGCAGAACACGGGTGTCAGCCCTCCAGGCCCTGGCTATACAATCACGGAATCGTGGGTAAGCAGAGGCCACCCAGGGTCTACTCAGGACCCAAGTACATCGAGCCAGTGAGTTTGCAAGTTGTTATTTACCCTGGCGTCTCTATAGCTCTCCACATAGCTGCTGCCATCTTCACAGCCTTACACATATGTCAGTCTGAAGGGATCACCAGACTCCCCAGATGGTCTCCCACCACTGCGTGGCTGGGAGAGGAAAACAGCTCAAACAAAGAGTAATAGAAATTTTCTGCTCTAAGTCAAAACACTCTCCCTGGGTTGATCCTATCACTTTCTTCTTCATGCTCTGCAATCACTTGGCATCCTCTGCTCTGTTTGAGGGGTTGGCAACAGCTCCTTATGCTACTGCTCTGAGATGGGAGACTCTCGGTGAAGCACAGGGGAATAGCAGTTGTGTTATGTGAAGGACTTTTCTGGGCTGCAGGAGGGGAGGTAGGAAAGGGTGGATATGGTGGTGATAAGTGGTGGAAATCAGGGATAAGGCTGTACCTATATGTAAAGCCAGCTTGGTGGGATGAGGAGGAGAGAAAAAGGTTGGGAAGTTGCCTGCTTTAGAAGGCCAAGAGTGGCCACTGCCTCAGGGATAGATAGAAGTGCTTCCAGAAAAGGCACCTGTGGAGGCTCTGGAGCGCTCAAAATTGAGTCAAGGTAGGGAGCAGATGCGAGCATAGCTGGAAAGAGCTGGAAAGCCAGGTTTCCTACACAGAAAGGTGGGATCTTGGCGGTAAAAGTAATGGAAGGATGACTAGGCATGCCAGGGATGTTGCTTGCACACTGAACAGTGGGTGCCTTTTAAAGTGGTGGCAGTTTAAAAGGAGAGGATCAAGGACAGGCCAGGCATTGCAGAGAGTGTTCGTGTGCCTGTGCATCAGGAACTAGCTGGGAGTGAGAAAATGGTCTTGAATACGCTGGGCTGCAGACAGGCTTGGGAGGGAGAGGGGCTTGAATAAGCAGGTGCCTGCCTGGTACATTGACAGAAGAGCTGGGTAACTGCTGGAAGCATTCAGAGACCATTTGATGAAACAAATTTTATTTGAAAACCAACAACTTTTACAATGGAAACATTTTCTAATAATGTGTTGGCTTCAGCAAACTTCTGGTAAAATGCAGGTAGTTTCTTTCCAGCCTACCTGGAGGCAAACTAAAGCTTCTGGAATTTATAGCTGTTGGACAGCCCTGCTATCCAGATGTTTCCAAAGCTTTTAGGCTTCTTCTTATCATAGCCACAATATGCCATGGCTTGATTCCAGCCTCATTTACACTGAGTAATGGAGGTCTGCGGAAAGGCACTGTAACTAGTGTTAACCCAAGCTGGTGCATCCACCTGATAGTGTGGTGCTGTGCAGAGACAACAGACTGGTGAAAATCACTAGTGTAGGATCATATCTGAGCTGATAAATCCATCCTTTGGTTCTCCTGCTTACCCAGCTGGTCGGGGAGTCACTGTACCCCGCTCCATTAAGTGAGCTAGATGTCTTGCTCAGTATTTGCTGGCAGCTGTTTGTATGGCTGCGTGCAAACAGTACAAGGATAGGAGTTGTGTCATTGCCAGCACTCCTGATACAAGGCTCAAAATCATATGGTTTTTTTGCAAATCCTCAAAATGAACCACAATTTATTAGTGTTATCTTTATAAGCATGCAAGACAAGTTTTTCACTTGATTGCTGAGAAACAAATAACCTAACTGCCCCTTTATATCACTGCTCACACAGATTTACGCAGCCACAGGGAAAAAAAAAAACCAAACCCAAACCAGCCAACAAGAAGTTCATTGACATGCTGGACAAGGTTATAACTGCCCCTTATAATCTGTCCCCAGAGAAGCTGATGTTCTCCTTCCAGGGAGTTTTGTACCCTGCTGTGATAAGCAGCCAGAAATTTTTTAAAGCTCTTAAGTCCTTTGAAGTCAGGACTGATGATGTGTTATTAGCAGAATATCCTAAATCTGGTGAATATGTCATTTTTCTCAGCTTCAAGTGAAAGTATTATAAAATGATAGGGAAGTATTTTAAATTAAATGGAATGGAAAGGAGTGGAATGAAAAATGAAATCAAATGAAATCAAATGAAATAAAAAAGAAATATTTATCTGCTGCTAATAAGTATGCACAATGAACTTGAGTGTGTGTGTTTGGATAATATATTTTCTGTAATTCATAATTAAGGTAATGCAAAGGAAAAAAAACTAAACAATAAAGAGTTAATGTGCCCAAAGCAGTCTTAGACTAGCCTTCAATACCTTCATGGTGCATGTGGTACTCAGTGTTTTTTCTCCATTTTCCACTTAGTATGGGCCAAATCCATCAGCTCTTCCACTAGAGGTGGAGAGCTTTGGGGCTGGAAGGGGTGTGAGGGGCATGGCCACTGAAGAACTCAATTCTTCTTTTCCACTACACCCATCATGTGCCAGGGCCATGTCAGGAAGAGTTTTCTCTGACAGCTGAACCTGTTCATCTTTCCTTCGTGCCAGATTCCTGGGCAGGGAGAGCTGGAACAGAGATGGACTGGTTGGGTAACATTGCTGTGGGCTGTGAGTGTAAGATGCTGTGATGTTACCACTATCCTTGAGACAATTATTTCCCCATGGTTTGTGTCAGAGCTCCTCACTGGGATTTTATTAATAATTAGTGATCAGAGGTGAATAAGTGTATCTATCCCTTCTGAAGGGAACAGAAGGCCCAATATGCAGACTGGATCCACTTCTTAGGGAAGTCTGCTACCTCCCTGGGTTAAAGATGTGAAGAGAAAGCTTCCTACCCTCATACAGCCCTCAGATTACTGTCCGTTATTGATTTTTCAGTTAGGCAGCGATGAAGTTGCAACAAGAAGTCTGAAGGCAGTCAAAAGAGACTTCAGGGCCTTGGGACAACTGGTTAAGGGATCAGGAGCACAAGTAGTGTTCTCCTCTATCCTTTCAATTGCAGGGAATGATGAGGGAAGAAACAGGAAGACCCAGCAGATCCTACTTCTGAGCCTGGTGTCAGTGACAGAATTTTGGGTTTTTTGGTCATGGGTTGGCCTACATGACACCAGGCCTGCTGGCAACAGACATGGTACACCTTTCTTAAAGGGAAAAAAGGGGTCTTTGTGCAGGAGTTATCAGATTTCATTGAAAGAGCTTTAAACTAGATTTGAAGGGGGAAAAGGATAATAACAGGCTCACTAGAGATAAGCCTGGGGGTGGCATGGCAATGCTTGAGGGACAGTGTGCTAGTGAGGTCCTTCAGTCTGCTGTCTCAGTGGAGGTGATGGGGAACCAGGCAGCAGCAAAGACACAAGGCTTATGTATATGTTAGAAGCCATGGAAATGCCTGAGAATGGTCATGCAGAAATTAGGGTTTCTCCCCCCCAAAAAAGGTGGTGGGAACAATAGCCCAGCTGAAGTGCATCTACACCAATGCATGCAGCATGGGCAACAAACAGGAGGACCTGGAAGCCATTGTGCAGCAGAAAAACTATGACATAGTTGCCATCACAGAAACATGGTGGGATGACTCACAGAACTGGAGTGCTGCAATGGATGGCTATAAATTCTCCAGAAAGGATAGGCAAGGAATGAGAGGCAGTGGTGTAGCTCTGTATGTTAGGGAGTGTTTTGACTGTCTAAAGCTTAATGATGGTGATGATAGGGCTGAGTGTTTATGGGTAAGAATCCGGGGGAAGGCCAACAAGGCAAATATCATGGTGGGAGTCTTATAGACAACCCAACGAGAATGAAGAGGCACATGAAATATTCTGTAAGCGTCTGGGAGAAGTCTCACAATCGCTAGCCCTTGTTCTTATGGGGGACTTCAACTTACCAGATGTCTGCTAGAAATACAAAACAGCAGAGAGTAAACAGTCTAGGAGGTTCCTGGAGTGTGTGGAAGATAACTTCGTGACACAGCGGGTGAGTGAGCCAAATAGGGAAGGTGCCCTGCTGGACCTGTTGTTTGTGAACAGAGAAGGACTTGGGGGTAATGTGATAGTTGGAGGCTGTCTTGGGCATAGCAATCACAAAATTATAGACTTTGGCCTGTTGAGGAGCCTGGTTGACAGAGTCCCTTGGGAGGCAGTCCTGAAGAGCAAAGGAGTCCAGGAAGGCTGGGCATTGTTCAAGAAGGAAATCTTAAAGGCGCAGGAGCAGGCTGTCTCCATGTCATGAAAGACAGCCTGGAGAAGAGGAGGCTGAGGAGAGACCTTATTGCTCTCTACAACTACCTGGAAGGAGGCTGTAGCAAGGTGGGTGTCGGTTTCTTCTCCCATATAACAAGTGATAGAACAAGAGGAAATGGCCTCAAGTTGTGCCAGGGGATGTTTAGGTTGGACATCAGGAAAAATTTCTTTACCAAAGGGGTTGTCAAGCATTGGAACAGGCTGCTCAGGGAAGTGGTTGAGTCTCCATCCCTGGAGGTATTTAAAGACAGGTAGATGTGGAGCTTAGGGACATGGTTTAGTGGTGGACTTGGCAGTGCTAGGTTAACGGTTGGACTTGATGATCTTAAAGGTCTTTTCCAACCTAAATGATTCTGATTCTATGACTTAAAAACTGGGAAATGGAAAGAATTAAATGTACTTTAATTACAAGTACATCCATCCTCAGAGAATCAGCTAGTGCTGCCTCTCAGGCACTGGTACCGAACTGCCGAATGTGGGAGGAGAGTAACTAAAGTCCAGTGCAGTGAAGTACAGAAATAGGTCTTGAAAACTGAGCTTTGGTGAAATAAAATTAAAAATAGGTGGCTGCTGCTGGCAGTTCAGTTCAAAGAAAGTTGTTGGTCTTAACATGGGAAGCTGGGTAAAATTCCACGCAGATACTTTATTGTTTCTTTTGGACTTCAAAGGAAGTCTGTATTTTTGATACTGGTGGAACTAAATTAATGGTGGAAATCCTTTCTGCAGAAGATAGGTAGGGAACATGGAATCTCCATAGAGATAAATAGACTTAATAGGAACAAGGGGGAATAAAGCATATCTCCAGCTGTGGAAGGTTTGGAAGGAAATTGAGGACAGGGCTACACTAAATGCAGTAAGGGAGACGGTTTTCATTGAGTGGCAGAGTTATCCTGCTTATGTACCTATATATGTGGATGCATATGCTACTGAATTTAGCATTGTGGACTTCAAGGCTTAATCTCCACGGGTGCAGGGTTGTCTTCCCTGTGCTTCATTGCACCCTGTGATCTGCTGCAAAGATGTATGCTTGAAGAATTTCTCAGCATTTCTCTCCTCAGTGACCGCTGCTGCTGGTTGAAAAAAGGTGGTGAAACAGAACTTTTATTGCTTACTTACTGAGTAGAATTCTTTAATAACAATTGTCGCTTTGCACATAATGGGGCTTTTTCAGTAGTAATTATGAATGGGAGGCCATAATTCTCCCCATTAAAAGCAGTTGTTCAGGCAAGTGCACACAAGTGTAAAGGCAGTAATTTAATTTCAAAATGGTTATCTCGCTGGAGTGAAGAGCATTTTTCACCCCTTAAAGTACTTGTAGAAATGGAGCCTTCTTGAGACTTCAAATATTACTGCTTACTTAATGCAACTTTAAGATTAATATTAAACATTAACTTGCATAGATTGTTAGGTAACAGCACAAACATTAATGATCTTCTTTCTTGTTGAGAAAACAAAATCAAGATGCCAGGTGTTAACAAAGGTCAAAATATGGATTTTCCAGTGTGACATAAAACTGGAAGACTAACGAGTTATAAAACAAAACACAGAGAAAGCCAGGTGGACAATAAGATATACATTTCTATTTTTCTTTCTCTCTGGAAGAAAAAAAAAAGCAAGCTTTGCTAGTATAATGCTGTGGTTATGAATTTATACACCTAAAGGGGTTAAAAAAAGAACAGGCTAATCCAATAGTAAAAGTAATGCAAAATAACTCTCATTATACAACATTTGCATAAGTGGGGAAGATTATATCGTCCATAAAGTGGGATATCCACATTTCTCTGATTTTTTTACAGGAGTTTTTCACACTATTTCTTTGGGCTTTTCAAAAATCTTTCTACTGAGGTTCTACATCCAATAACTTCAGTTGTCAGCAAGAGAAGAAGGGCTGTTCTTTGGGTCTTATGCTATGCCTCTTGGCATGATAACTGTCTTCCAAAATGAGCGATAAATGAGGGAATTAATAACAGTTGTTTAAGGGATTTTCCCAGTACCATGTGCAGAGGAAATGTTGTGTGGGTGCTGATTATAAAGAAAATCTGTATACTAAACAGCACAATGCATATCTGAACATCGAAATAACAGCCCCCAGATATTTGGCTGGTGTCCGTACATGAAGTTTAAAAAAAAAAATAAATCTAGCTTTATTTTCCGGCCTTAAATACAATGAGAGTTCCAAGACATAAAGGATGGGAGTTGGGGGTTGATGCCATTGTAACAGTCAGTCTTAGAGCTCTGAAAGGCATTTTCTGTTTGACGGCTTGTACTATAATTCCCATGTGAGACCATGAACCATATGAACATGTCAGTGTGGAAATCTATCTTATGGTGTTCATTTTTGGTTTGATTATTTTTGAAAATTATTCTTTTTGCATTTGAAGATCCTGCTCTTCAGCATCTCAAAACATTGCATCTGAACCTGCTTTAGTGAGACTTGTCCAGAGGGGGAACGACCAGAAACAGTTCTCCACTAGTGGGAGCAACACCAGATGCAGAAATGAAATGTTAGCCAGAGCACTGTGTCATAGTGTAGCAAGAAATTCAGAATGAGATGGGAGATACTAAAGTTGAAATAATAATGCAAAAATTGGTAACTTTAATGTATGTAATTGTCTTCGAAGATATTCTACATTTGACAAAACAGTTGGCTTATCTTTGAAAATGTCTGCAGAATCATGTTCTCTATTACACAGAACCACCATTGTTAATAACGCAAAATTCAGCCTCCCTGTGTGTTTGGTACAGTGTGGAAAGTTCACTGATAGGAAGTTCATTAATTCCAAAGAAGGGCAAGTGCTCTCATCAGGTACTCACATGTAGCTGTGCTGCACAGCAGGAAGAAACTTCTCAGCAGATGCAAGCGTTATCATAGAGTAAATGTCCAGTCTGTAAGCTTCAGCATGGCTGAATCCATTGCAAAGACTCAAGCTCTATTCCAGTGTTGTCTACATTTGTTTTCCCTTCTTTTCTTTTTTTGCCCTATTCGTCTATCTTTCAAAGTGTTTGCAACAGCTATTTATGAGAGGGATTGGAATTACACACTCCAGGTAGCAATAGCCAAGATAATTCTTCTTTCTACATTTTTTTTTATACTTCTTTCATAATCTGTTCTTTCTCCATTTTTTTTTAATAACCCATTTATATAGAAAAAATGCCAGATATTTTTCTTTTCCCCTTGGAGAGTCTTCAAAAAGTTCAGCACAAGGCAATGCAGTTACTCACTGGTGGTTTTTTAAAAGCCATTTCTTACCTGCTTCACAGGATTATTGCATTTTCCAGGTATTGTAGGACATAGCTGCAGTAGATGCAAAGAAAACCAAAGAGGCCACAGGTGAAAAAATGAAATATGATGAAGAAAAGACAGAGTATTCACATCCTGGTCTGGGAGATCCAGGGCAGTCCCCCATTATTACAAGCACTCTGCCTTTCTTTGAACCTCTCCATCCACTACACCACCAAGAGTGAAAGCTACTTTTGCACTCCTTGAGGCCAAATGACAGCAACTGTGCCCTCTTGCTACACCTGAAATAGGCTGATGCTGGTGGCTGAAGGCTCTTCATAGGGAGACATGCTCTTGAGTGGTTAACAGCCATTCTGTTCCACAAGTGTGCCAAGAGACGTTGGTACTTCAGGGAGGAAATTCATGTGACTCATTTTAGTTATCTGTTACAGGATGAGGAGAATGATGCCCTGGCAGTGATTACATCTCTTCACTGATTATAATGGAGTCCTTGGGGGACCAAATCACATATAGAGCTGTGGCCGTGCTGTAGCTCTTCATAAGGACATCAGCTGAAATGAATCCCCAGTGCCTGCTTCTTAAAGCTGGAATAAATAGCAAATTTATTGTACAAAGAAAGCCTTCAGTTTAATGAGTCCAACTCAGGATGGAGGGAAAATGTGCACTTGTGTGGCAGCTCTGACCTATCAGAAGTCTCATAGCTTGAAGGAACTACGGTCATTTATTCATAGATTGCCAGATACAGCAGTATGGATATACCCCATAGACCAACATAGCCATTTTTGTTGACAGCAAAATATTAAGAAGTTGTTTCACTGCTCCTGTTCCATTTCTCCTTCCTGCAGTCACCAGCCTAGGTGTTTGCTCTGCAGTATCTGTGTTTTCCCAAACTGCTCATGAAAACTCACCATCTCTGTCTCCATTGCTAGTGTCAGCTATTCTCTTCTTTCCCTCAGTTCTTGAGTTTGGTTTCACAGATGCAGTTACTCTCTGTATCCTCTTAACTCTGAGACCAACCCAGGCTGCTACAGGGGTTCCTTTTTCCCACTTCCAGCTTAGATGATATGAGAAAACTAGAAAAGTGCAAGGCAGCTGTTTGTTTAATTATTGGAAGAAAGAGGAAACCAAAGTTTCCCTGGACATCCACTGTGTGTTTTCTTCTGCACTTTCTCTGCTGATGGAAAACGTTGTTTTTTTCCTGAAAAGGTTGGGGTAAAATGGGCTAAGATTTGAAAATTCCTGAATGGCTGCTTCAGTCCAAAAAAAAATGGATAGTGGACAAGAAACTGTTTACACAATATAAAGGCAGTGTCAACCTCGCCAAAAACCTGTCATTCATGAGACATTCATGAGAACTGTACTGGCACTCTGTGATTTCCAGTGAAGCAAAGAAACACTCTGTGTGCTCCACGCTTCTGAGCTGCAGCCTGGTTAGTATCTTGGAGCTTCTGTTTGCACAGTTATGAAAGCAGGGATATCAAATAAGAACATTCAAACTACTTGAAAATGTTTTGAATTTCCCATAACTTTGTTAAGACATTTCCAGCATCAGGCTGGTCCAAAGACCAAGAAAAAATATGTTTGATGCCAGTAACTTGCAGTGTATCACCTATTAATTTTCAGAATCAGATTCTGGGGCTTAAAAAAACAGTTGAATTTTTCAAGTTCTTCATATCAGGGAAAGATGTTCAAATCATTGTTGAAAACAGTAACTACTGGTCTTGGAAAAAAATGCTAAGAAAAGCCGTGGAGAATGAGAATATTATCTCTTCTGCGAAGACAAATTACCAAAGATACAACTGTCATTGCATACCAGTAAAGTCACTTCTTGAACATGTCATGTTCATGACCATGAATATGTCAATGAAATTGAAGTTTTTGGGATGGTATTTATGTAATAGAAGAGGAATTTTGAAAAGACCGGTAGTAGTTGTCTTGTTATGGTGTTCTACGTATATAAAATGAAGAATATTTGTTAGAAGAAGGTTTTGTATTGGAACACCATATAAAGTGGGATAAACTTTAGGCCTCAGGGTAAAAATGATAGAAAATAAGAAAGCAAAGAAGCTAAAATCCTTTCTTTACTTAGTTTTGAAACTGGGTTTTTTTTCATAAATATTTTGTCCTCATTTTTTCCTCAATATCAGCCTCAGGGCAATAATGGGCTCAAACAAAATCATTCAAGTGATTTGGTTTCCAGAATGCAGTGCAGTCAATGAAAGGATTCTAAGCCTAATTGTATCAGCAGGGTCTAATAAAATTATTCAATTCCCATAAAAATGTATTCATTAGAATTTTATCTTTGGGACAAGGCAGTATTCTCAGTCCTATCCCTTTTCACTTCTTTCTAAAATCAAAATGCGTGAAACTTTCTCCAACCTCATAGTCTTCAGTATGGAGGACAGCAGGTAGATTTGTCCTCTCAGAATACAAAATTCATGTCATGTGTCAATCCATAATCTGCTTTTTTCTTTCAGGTATTAGCAGTACAGCTGATGAGAATTTTTCTGATGAAACAAAGTTAGATCAGAAAATATGTTGAAATGCTCCAGAGCAATCTTATAATAATAGTATTTTCTCTGTATCTTTGCATATAAATTCACCGACACTACGTCACTAATTTCATTCCAAATTGTTCCTATTTTCCAAACTGGATCTCATAAATGAAATATATGTACATTCAGTGGTGCACATTCTATATCTCCTATAAACATTGAGTAATTCTGCAGTGACTCATGCCAGTAAGACTACCTAAGCAATAAGAGAGTGCTCATCATATGATATTTCAAGTGAGCTTTATATGTATCATGGTGAAGATCTGATCTGGGAAATCTCTGTCCTTGGTGATATTCAAAAGCCAGCTGGACACAGTCCTGGGCAACCTGTTCTAGGTGACTGCTCTGAGCAGTGGAGTTGGACTAAATGATCTCCAGGGGCCTTCTCCAACCTCAGCCATGCTGTGTTACTGTGATACAGTGGGCAAAGCTGGCTGAAGGAAATCTCCTCCATTGAATGTGCTGAAATATCTGCCGTAACAAAAAGGCTGTGTCACTGCTCTTATATTGCTTCTACCTGGCTATTTTAGCAGCTGAACTGTTGAAAAAAAGGTCTCCCTTTTGATATTAAGAATCAAATATGTGACAGGAGACTTGACTTCTGATTGGATTGCAACTCTGCCCAACATTAGGAGGAGACAGGACTCAGGTCTTCTGCTCCTGGCTCCTCCTGGCTGCTCTGTGCTCTCTAGTGATCTGGGCTTTTATGCAATGTGCTATGTTCAATGGCAAATAACAAGGTCAAATTTCTACTCCTTACCCCAGTGACGTACTTCAGCTCAGCTACCTATGCATGTAAGGCAACAGTGGTGGCTGTGGTTTCCATTCTGGTAATTCTGTATCATTTATATAATAAGTAACAATAACATTTCCTGGAGAGGAAATTTTTTTTTTTAGTCTTTTGAGTGTGCAGAAGAAAATAAACTTGATAAAACTCATGTGATTTATACTATGCCCATTAAAGCTATAACTAGGGTAAGGCTTGAAAATTTTTATGCTGTCTTCTTCTTTTGAGCATGCAGAAGAAAATACAGCTGCATAAAACTCATATGAATTATACCATGCCTATTAAAGCTCTAACTAAGGCAAGGTTTGAGTCATGACTTCAATAATTAAGTCCTAATCATAATGACCATAAAAAGGAGGGAAGAAATTATTTTCCCAACCATTTTTCTCATACTTAAATGTGTCAAGATCTTTTTCACTCAAATTCTCATAAAAATATAGCCGTTGGCAACAAGTCAAATTCTTAGCCTGAAAGGCTTTGGGGTGATTGACAGAATTGACGTGATTCATTCTTCATAAAATAATATGAAACTGTACTCACAGACCCTACAAGTACCTCCATCCAGAGTAGGATAAACCCCTCTATTTTTAAGTATAATTGTCAGCTAAGCAAACAGAACAGTGAAATAAAAGACTGAAAACCAACTGTAACCTGAGAACGAGCTTAACTATGTACTTTAAACAAACATTGGGTAATATAACATATATTGAAGCTCAAGCCATATTTTAGATCAGATATTTTATTCATCCATTACAGGATAAATACTGATTCTGGCTAGACTCCTGTGACATGAGGCCAAGTTAAAATGAAGTCCTCAAAGAATATGAGACCCTAATGTCCTATCCTAGAATGGACCAAAGTTGCATTTAGCTGTGTGTCCTATGTACAGACATGGCCAACAGAATTTCCTGCATGTGATGGTAATTCCTCAAAATAGTTTCCCAGTCTGCAACAATCTGTGACCTAAGGACATCTTGAATCTGGAAGTACTTTTATTTAATGGCCCTCAGAATTTCTCTTCCATGAGGTTGTTGCTGCCCTTTGAAAGCTTCTTAGCTGTCAGTATCATGGTGTACTGCAGCAGGGTTTTGCTTGAACTGGTTAGATACAGGTCAGCCTCTTAACCCTTGTTCTGCTGTTTCTCCTCGTGCCTTCAGACACACATCCCATTCATCCTGCACTCATATCAGCCTTAACATCACTGTTACAAGTCCTTACACGAGTACTTTAAAGTTGGAATGATTTACATCTGCTCATGTAAATACTGGATCTGACAAAAGAGAAAGTTCAAGCTTATAATAATTCCACTGACCAGGAGTTATGTGGGCGTCAGTTTGAGCCAAGATGTATTTTGGCAGCCAAGGAAGAGGATTGGCTAGAGAACTTAATTTTGAGGCAAACCCAAGACAATTCCTCATGGTTTTTACTAATATTCCTATGCAATCCAACTAAATAATTCTTTTTACCCTGCAATGTCCTGGTCAATGTCCTTAAAACCACCTTGTCAATTAGCAGCAAATCAAAGAAATAAGGAAACTTTTTTGGGACAATGATCAACATTTTTATCTCTTCCTGTTTTATGGTTTGATACAAGTCCTGTAAAATAGTTCCTCCTTCTATCCTACCAGAGGTGAAGAGGCCTCAACTACTTTTTTATAGGCTTCAGCAATATTTTAAATGCCACAGACCAGGCATTTTTCTGGATAGTGTTTAACATTTCTGTAAGTATGAATTTCTACACCTGAAAATATTTTCTTTTGTTTCCCTAATGAGATGTCACTGGTCCTCCTCATGCACCATTTCATATATTACATGGAAAACTTAACCTAGAGTCTTCAAAGCAATTCCACTCTTCATGCTTCCAGGTACAAACTGGTTTGGACAAATATTAAGTGACTTAATAGCAACAGCTGCAAAAAACCAATAAAAATGAAACAAATTATCAGAAAGATCTGCCAGGAGAATTTCCCTACCTTGAAATTGGATATCATGAGAAATACAAGGTGGACAATGAAGCTTATATGTAATTTCTCAACTGAACATGTGACATGTGGAATACATCCTTACAGAATAAAGACTATGGACAACTGCAGGGATTCCCTAACCAAAATAAATCCATGTAGCCCTGTAAGGAGAAAAAGATTCAGAAGGGCTGTGTGAGACACCTTCCAAAATTCAGTCCAGTTTTATTCTGTAGAGGTTACAAAGGAGACATTTTATGCAAAGGTTAACAAAAAGACTGTGTAACACAAGATGAAATGCTGGAGATCGTCCCATAAGGAACTTCTGTTGCATCTCCAACAAGCCAATTCAATTTGCTACTATCCTTCTGCTTTCTTATGCCCAACAATTACATATTAACAGCAAATACATATATTTATTTGCTTTCCAAAGCCCTTTTTTTTTTTTTCAAAAGGAGGTGCAGCATCTGTACGACTAGTTCAGGTTTCTGTACACTCTCTGGCTAATATGTTTTATTACAGATGCAGAAGGACAACCCCCAGAGGCTCAGTCCCCATGTGTAACGAGACCTTGCTGTAGGAGCTTCTCACAAAGAAGTTCGATACAGATAGTGCCAGTCAAAAACTTTTGCTATTGTATGTCAGAGTTCAGATCCTTGCTCAGGACTTTCGGAGGTATTCCCTTTTCCCCCATCTTTCTCCATTGTTCCAACTTTTCTCCTTCCCAATCTAATCTCAGCTTCTTCCTTCTCCTCTTCCCTCTCTCCTCTTAGTCTCAATGGGCTCCTCCAATTTGACTCCAAAAGGATGTATCATTCTCACCTGCCTCACCGAGATCCCACTCATTACTTTTAGATTTTTCTCATCATATAAACAAGAAATATGAACTTATATTTTGAAATGGATCAGAGGACAATTTTTCTCCCTAAACAATTGTTATTAAGAGCTTTTAGGTTAGGGTTACTGAAAACAGGCAGTATTTAGTCCCAGGAAAAAGCTTAACAATTTCTCCTCTCCCAGCTGAAATTTTTGCTAAGGGTTTTGAAACCCTTTGCATGAGCAAAGGGTTTCAAAATACTAATGTTATGCTAATTATGCTTTCTACTTTCTCTCTTCTCTGAATTTTATTGATGTGGATGAAGAAATTACCCCCAAGAAGACTCACATGTACCTATATGGCTCCTTGAAAATTTACCTGAGCCCATTTTCAAAAACAAAGCTAAAGTGAGTGCTTTTTTAATGATTTAAGGTCATACTGAATTCAGTGAATTTTCAAGCCAATTTCAATTTTTCTACTAGTCTCCTACTGGACTATTTACTTGTGGTGTTGCAAGAGGCTGGACTTTGAGTGCAACTCATCCCGCAAAGAATATTAATGTTTTACTGGAATGGGACCCTTCTTGAAAATTTTATTATTTTATCTGGTCTATTTTAATAAAACCACTGTTCACCATAAATATCTGAAAAACTTCATGCCAAGCAAAACGCACTTAGATTCTATATAATTGATTTACATGGGGTCAGTGAATACATTTCAAAAACTTTCCTCAAGGTGAAGGACAGTGAACTAATTTGAATTCTGCTTATAAAGTGAAATCAGTACTTAAGGTTAATGTAGGTGGCCCAAGAAATCTTTGCTGTAGTGCTTAAAATGAACATTGCTATTTTTCCATTGCAGCCCTTTCCTAATGCCTGTATATGTACCTTAATTTATATCTTTCAGATACTGCTATTTCTCTGAAATCCAAAATATTTAGTGATACTTTATTATCGTTTTTCCCTTGTTTTTTTTTTTCCTTTTCTGTTTTACCAATCCTGGGATAGTTTCTTCAAAGACTTCACAGCTGGAAGAAGTATTGTATTCTTTCTTAATGGATACATTCACTCATGGTTGCTGGTGTTTTGCTCTCACTGTCTTGACCACCAACATAGAACAGTCTCTAACACAAACACAATCTTGCCTTCAAAATGGCCTTTTCATAAATCGCTCTTCAATTCCCTCAGCTTACTGGGAATGATTACCAGAGGATTGTTGCCCATAGATGTGCATAGGCAAATGCCTGCTGCAATGCTCTCACAGTCCAGTAAAGAGAAATGGATTTTCTTTGATGGTGCTTTCTGTTTGTCTACACTACCCCCACTTCTGAGGACCTCCTGCAGTTCATCCAGCTCAACTGAGCAGTGAAGACATGCCTTTGGGAAACCTCTAGAGTCGGTAAGGGAGCCTTCACTACTCACCATGGCTTTTGGTTATTAAAGGGTATTTGTCCATTATTTTCAAACACGGAAGTAATACCTGAGCAACCTGATCTAGTTAGTGGTGTCCCTGCTCACTGCAGGGGGGTTGGACTAGATGACCTCTAGGGGTCCCTTCCAACCCCAAACATTCTATGATTCTATGATTCTATGATTTAATAACAGCATGGTTAAGGATGAGAAAGCAATGATAACAGCAGTGATAACAAAAACTCAGTTAAACCACAAGTATTTGCATGTCTAACTCTTTTATGGATGAAGTGCGATGGTTATTTCCAAAGCAACATATCCAGTGGATTAAATGAACATAGTTATTTCTTAGAACAGTGACCTGAGCCGACCATCTTGGCAGCATTTCCTAGGCAGTCAAGAGACATTAATTTCTAAAGCCTTTTCTTGTAGAAGCAGTGCATGATTTTACCTGGAAAGGAGCTCTGTCTGTAGTTCCACCGTGGACTCAAGGTTGGAAAGCATGCACTCAGTCTTCAATAAAATTTCATCATATAATTATTACCTTATTACATGCTTTGATTTTAGCCAGTGCTGTGGGGGTCCTATTTCAACTGTCTTTCTGAATGGAACATGCATGCTTTCATCATTGTTTCTGTAAATGGACTCTGCTCATTATCACAGGACTTTAGCTATACAGAACCCGATTTGAGCAATTAGTTGCATTAGTCCTGGGAACAGCTGTGTCCACCACTGTCTTTACATTGACATCAATGTGGTGCAAAAAGAGATGCCCTGAGGGTTGGAAGGCTAGAGGGAGGACATGCTGTGTTTCCTCAGGTATTATCCAGTGCACTACTTTTTTCCTAACAGAATACATATTTAGGAGTGAAAAAAGTTGTTGAATATTTTTGGGTTCCCTTTGAATGAAGCTGTTTGTGCTGTTGTATAGAGGAGTAGCTTCCAATCTGTGATGATCTCTAACGTCACTCATGGGACATTTGGTGATGCTTTCTTCTATAAAGGTGAGTTTTCAGTTGTTCTGAAGACACTGTTCTCAGCCTTCCTGTTCTTAAGTGTGCTATTCCCTGATTCATTAGCAGAATTTTCATTCTGTGAATATTAGTTGAATATTCACAGTGTAAAATGGTGAATTTTTCAATAGATTTCTTAGTTTTAAGTGTTATTTCACAACTTTCTTGACACACAGCATTTTGGACACCCTTTCTCTTTTGAAACTGTGTGCATCTGACTCACCAAAGTCAGCTAACCTGAGATAGGGAGCTCTAGACAGCATGACAGAGCTTGTCCAACCATTAAGACCATTAAGTCCTTCTTCGGAAGAGACGTTTGCTTTTTCTTTTTTTTTCTTTGAAAAAGCTATGGGAGCTTTTTGACGAGCCATTGGCTTTCTGGAGAGAAAATATTTGGTTATTTCTGAGTGTCTCTATGTGTTTTCCTCCAGACCATCAGTGCCATCTTATACTGAAGGAACTCTAGAGTTACAGCCTTCATAACAGGAATAACTAAGCAGCTGGTGAATAGTTCTTGAAATGCAATCACTGTCCAGCTGGTGTATTAAGGTCAACCAAAAATGAGGCCAGTTAACTTTATTTCAGCCATGTAACAACCCAGGAGTTAGTCTGTGGCTCTTCACTCATCCCTGCCCCAAGACTGGGCCCATCTATTAATAAGTGAAGCAGAAGGCCCAGTGGATCTCTGCTGACTAGCAGAACTGCTCAGGTTTGGAAAGGAATCAAGTCCAATAATTATTTTAAAAAGCAAGGAAAAACACCTCACTTGCCATATAGAGGGATATAAATAAAGCTTCCTGAGAAAATAAACACACTGAATACTAAAACCTGTGCATTACATCTTACAGTGTCAACAAGGATTCTTTGTAGGTGATGTTAGCAACTGGAGGAATATTTGAGGAAAAACATAGTGTGGAAATAGAGAAAATGTACAAGGCATGCTTAGGAGCAACCACTCCACATTAAAATATGATGTGTATTGCAAAGCCTGAGAGATAGAACAGAGCTGTTGAAGCAATTGTTTCCTGAACTCTGATCAGGAATGCAGTTGCATGATACTTAGGACAAAAGTTGATGTTGCAGATAAGTGTTGTAATATTCAGACTACAGCTGCCTTTATAGCTGCCTTTATAGATCTTCATGCAGTTTATGTAAGATGTTAATGCTAAAGGTAAGACTTTTGGAATACTGAAAAGTTGTTCATTTACTGAACAGTATTATAATTAAGCACATACAGAGTAATCTAACAGCCCTGCTTCACAATATGCCTTCTTAAAGGAATATTCTATTTCCCCTTCCATTAATTAATTCTCTCAGTCTTTCCAGAGTGCTTAAGGGTATTTGATACCTAGAGACCTTTCTAAAGACTATCAATTCAGGTCACTTCTTGACAAAAAGATTTCTGCCATAGTTAAGCTCTCATCCAATTATGATTCAAATCAATGGAATTTTTTCATTGACTTAATTGGAAATTGAATTAAATCTGCATTCAACACTGATGAAAAAGAAGCTCTTAACACATCAGTAGTTCCATCTGTTTAAAGTATAGTTATCTTTTTATAGGCAGAATATCAGCCTCTGTCTCCATAGCTTTGAGTAATTTTGATGCATATCTACTAGCAAAGTTTGCTCTGTAAATTCTCTGCCAGGCCTTGTGCTTTTTTGCAAGTATGCCTCAGCAGAAATCTGAATCTTATTAACACATAATGTGCCAGCTTGAGCCTCCTGATTTCTTTTTTAGCCTAAAGAAAATGGTTGTCATAAACCAAACAGATCATGTTTATGTGTGTCGTTCCTAGACACTGCTTTTGTTACTGATTTAGTTACAATACAACAAAGCTACAGTTTACAGCTGCCTTTGACTTTGTTTCATGGATTTCTAACACATCCCAGACCTGCCTTTCTGTGAGATCTGGTCCTGATCAGAGAAGCAAGAGGTGGACCCTTAGCCATGATTTTGCTGGTTACATCACTGAGTGGTGTCATCTAGTTACCTATGGGTAACAGATTTTTTTGATAATGTTGGGAATATTTGTAATCACTAGTGGTTGCTTTAAGCATTAATCCACTGCTGTCAGGAACAGACTGGGCACAGATATTTACCTGATTGGCATGAATGTTGAAAAGTGATGGGTAGACGTTCCTGCCCTGGACTTGTGTCTTGGGTACTTTTTCTCTGCTCTCAGGTCTGCTCTGAAGTCAGAAGTGAAGCACTGGTCCCAAACTTTGAGACTTTCACTTGAGGGCTCCTGGGAGCTCAAGGCAACTCACTATGCCATTTTTGTGATAGGCAGATAGCTTCTGTGGGAGAGATGTGTCTTTGCTCTGCCTGTGGAAGTCTTCTGAGGTCTGCTTCAGGGTGTTAGCCTCTGGGACTTTCATAGAAGCTCAGAAGAAACTTCCCAGCTAAACTTCATCTACTCTTCCACAAACACACCCTGCCTGAGCACAGCAAAGCATGTCCTTGTGTCATGAAGTTGGCGTGCTGACCCAAAGGACACCTCTGTGTTCACCTGCTTTTCTGAGGTCCTCATGCACATCAGAGTCAATGCGTATGCCTTCCCTGGGGAGTGAAGAAGCATCTCTGCAGCCTTATGCACTTGACAGAACTCAAGATGTCCCATGCTCATGCAGTGACTGAGCAGCACCATTTTCCTCCAGACCAGGTTTAAAGGTTCTGAGACAGATTATTTCTCCACTACTGGCTGCTGCAGACCATGATAGGAAAGGCTCTGAGCCTGAATATGGGAACTCTGTCTTGCCTGTGGTCCCAGGGATCCTTTTCTCCTGCTGGTTCCCAAGCAGTGAGAGAAGAAAATTATATGGTTCAGACATGCAGAGTGCAAATGCTGGACTTGGCAAATAAAAAAAAAAAAAAGAGGATGATTTTAATACCTGTTAAGCCTCCAGACTAAGAGAGAGTGCTTCCAAGAAATCTGCAACGCATTATGCAAGATTTCTTCTGCAATAGTCAGTTCCCCACATAGCAGGTGACTACTTTTGTTACCTGCTCTTTGCAGGTGTTGCAGTAACATTTCTGTGGAGTAAATACAGTTCATGAATCAACTAATTAAAGATTCAATACTTATATAAAGATGAATATATTTTAATATATAGAAGCTATTGTCGCTCTCACGGGGGCATTTCCTCAGAGCAGCTCTTTATCACTCTCTTCAAAGCAATGTTCTCCATTTCTCCCTCACCCTGCAATTCTCCAACCTGACAGTACTCAGGTTTGGGGAAAAGGATATTTTTTGCATTTCTACCACTTTTCTTCCACAGCTTGCTTTTACTCGGTATGTGTTGCCTTAACTGGAAATCACTCCTATGTTTTTCAAGTCAGCAGCTACCAAAGGTTAGTAAGAACTCAGCTGGGACTAAAGGTAAGTGTGGGGGTTAAAACCTGATGAGTGAAACAACATTTTCCCGCAATATGATCTGGTCTGTGTATAATAAGGCCTTCACTAAAGAGTTGTGCTATTCAATCTGAACTTCTTTGTGTGGTTTAGTAATCATTCTTATTCTAGGTGTCCTTCAAGTAAAATCCATTTATAACCTTAAACCTTAAGGATGTCATTGATTCATTGAGGAATAGGGTGGTCCAGCAAAGCTAGTCTTGGTGGTCTCTGGTCAGTGGCCTCACTCCTTTCGGTAGGGATTCAAGGATCCCAGTTACCGAACAGCTTCTGCTGCTGATCACAAGACAGAGACTAAGTGTGGGAACAGCACTGGAACTAATCAGGAATAAAAAATAATTACTAACTTGGCACTCTACACTAGTGGGAGCCTTTCTGTTGTCTTGTTGCACTGACTTTTAAATCCCAGCAATTCTGATAAAGTCTGCAGTTACAGCTGTTGTAAAATTGCTATTAAAAATGGGAAACACAGGTTTCAAGCCATATGGTGAGACAGATTTGAAACTGGACTGGTCCCAGGTATCTACCCTATCTTACCGTCATGAAGGACTCCTCCATCTCTGGCTGGAGGTAGTGTGGGTGACAAAATAAGGCCTGGAGGATTGAGCTTCAGAAGCAGTTCCTGAATAGTATCCCTGGTACATCAAGGAAAATATCATCAGTTTAAGTATACTTTAAATCAGGATGGTAAAAGCTGCGGATGTTTAGGAGTTTTGTCATTAACTATTTGTTTTCACTGTTCAAAGGCAGCAACTGTGGGGTTACTATGATGTAGAACAGCCATAACTATCAGCAGAAAAAGACTTAAACAGGATAAATTACTCACCTAAAAGTAAAAAGACACAGAAGTTTTGCCTTTTCTGAGCCACATGTAGAAATATATTCCATGGACAGATTAGTAAGTCTGGTGAGCTGTGTTACTGCTGGCTATTTTTATCTTATTTTGGATGTAAAACCCTTCATCTTTACACAATGAAGCAAATCTCAATATAGGGAATGGACTTGACCTAAGGAATGTGTAAAGAAATATGAAAGCTGAGGAATTGTGTTAGCATCAAAAAGGGGAGCGGTGAAAATGAGGGAGCCTTAAGACTAAGAAAGAAGTAGGGTGAAATAGAAAGAAGGAGAAGCTTTCATGGTTTTGTATCTGTGTTTTTCATGAGATCAAAGGGGACTGTGTATTTTGATTAACTCTAAGCTGCAAAAGTTCCTCAGATTGGAGGTTTGAAGAGACAATTGTCCAGTATCAGGTACATCAAGTGAAATATGAATTCACCTTTCCCCTCTAGGAATGAATCTGGAGGTATTGAATGGAATCTAATTATGGAAGATGAGAGCCAAGCAGTCCTGCTGGAGCTCAAAAAATTAATTGGCAAAATGAATCAAACCTGCTGACCATATGAAAAAAGGAAGAGAAAATAATGAGGAGATTAAAAAAAAGGAGGCTATTTATTTATTTATTTTAATGGATCAGGAGGGTAAGAAAATGGCAGAACATGGAAAAAGGAGGATGAGGAGAAACTTTATGGTGAGCACTTGACATTTGGCCCACGCTGAAAGGTCTCCAGCAGAGTGCCTCAGCAGAAAGTAGCAGAGCACTCCCAGGAGGCAGGCCAAGAGCTGAGCAGCCACACAAATGGACTTACTGCTTGGCTCTAGGGCTTGTCCCTGGTTGCAGCTGATGCGCATTGCTGGGGCACTGCAGGGGAATGGCAGCTAATCTGGCACATATATCTCTGCAGAAATAGTTCCTTACTCACGAGCAGTAGGTTTGCTTGGGAAGAAAATGCAACACGGGAATTTTGCCATTTGTAAATAAGTTGCTGCATGAAGCAGCGGAGGAGAGACAGGCAGTTATGAGATATCTGTGTTCATACTGGGAAAGTCTGATTATATTGCTACCAGAAGACATACTGGGAAGCCCAATACTAAGACAGTGGCTTTGTTAGCCTGTTTCTTGCAGGCCTTCAATTGCCTGTTTGGCATCAGCTTGGTCCCTGAGGAAGTGGTTAGGTGTTTCTCCACCGGGTTCTCCATGTGCTGCTTCTAGGAAAATCTGTTTGCTAAGGCTCAGTGCAGCACAAATGCTGGAGCCAGCCTGGGTCGAGCACCACACCCAGGATACTAGGAAATGCAACACAGACATCTGGCTCTGCATGGAGCCATCTCATGTTTGTCAGGGTTTGTTAGAGGTGATGCTATCAAAAAGAGCTGTGCTGCTGTTTACCCTGGAAGCACTTATCACACAGTGGTGTCTGAGCTTTTAACACTAGCTACCATTAATCTTCAGTCTGGCTAAAGTGCCCATAGATAGTTGTGAACTGGGTATTTCTAGGGAAGAGATGCTCAAATTATTGTTTCCTTCTCTATTTGCTTACATCAAGTCATCTCTCCTGTATCCTCATCTCCATATCCTATGAGGCTAGGAGGGTATGGATACAAAGTCCTACATCCGCCTCCCATGTTCCAACTTTGCTTCCAGCAGTACCCAATACAGCCCTCATCCTCCTCGACAGCACAGCACATGGAGCCCAGTCAGCTCACTTAGTCCTTCAGAGGGCAGCAGGAGGTGCAAGAAAGTGGTAGATCATGGGCCAAGAGTAAATAGGTTGTTATTGTTGGTGCCCATGCTGGCCTGGTAGCCATCTAGTCAGCATCTGAATTAGCCCACAGGCCATTAGCTGGAGCTCTTCTTTAAACTTTCTAAAGGATTAATTTACAGTGTCATGACTGGGACTCAATAAAATCCATGGAGAAACATATTTAAAAAAAAAAAATCAGAGGAAAACACTCTGTGGTTCTTTTTGCATGACTTTCCAGTCCTAATACTACAATATATGAATAAAACTAAATGTCTTTATAAGTTAGAGAAAAAACAGTAAAAATATGATCTTCAGACATGGAATTAAATTATCTTTTCTCTGTGAAAATACACAGTTTTGACTTTATGCTTAAAACCCGAGCTGCACACTTCCAGCTCCTATAGGAATGTGTCCACTGATGTCTCATATGTTTTAATGAAAAAGTTGCATTTGCTTTGATAATCCTGATTTGTGCATTCAAATTCACATACTGAAAATTAAAATTGCCATTATTTTTTTTGCAAAAAATGTGACAGGACTAATTTTTTTAATGCATCTGGATTACCTGTTTCAAGATACCTCTTTAATCAGCTTTATTTAGCACGCTTTACATTTGCATTTTATATTTGTGTTTGTATTGTCACATTACACTTTGTCAGTATGACTTAATTACTGCTGTACTAAAGACTCCAGAGCTTTGACTATTTCAGTGGCAAAGACCATAATGGGATTAATGACAGATTTGCAGGAAACGGGACATTTAGTGCATGAGCAAGAATCCAAAAGTCCTCTATAACATCAGTGAGTGTTTTGTGACATTCTTCTTTGCTCCTTCCTTCCTGTTTCTTCCCCTTCCTCTTTTAATGTCGGGTTGTACAGATACACAATGAGTCAACAGGTGACTTCTTGAGGTCACTGGCCTGACTCCTCCATCTGCACATTTATTTGGTAACAAAGTTCTAGTCAGAGGCTTTCAACTTTTTAAATTAATTTCACCAGTATGGTTGAGAACAACCAGATAAAACAAACAAACAAGGAAATGAATCTCTTTTGGTAATGGTTTGAGGATCCTGTTAACATACGGCTAACATCTTCAAATTACTATAAGACGATGATTTCTCCAGCATTGTGTATCATGAAATTGTTTGTATTTCCTGGCATGTTCTTTCTTATTACCTAGTGGAGTATTAACAGGAGGGAGAGGGCAGTTAACCTTTGCATCTGTACTTTGGCAACCAGCCAATACATTAATACAGATGATGAAAGCTGTGGAAAATTGCTTATTTCCTACCTTGTTCCAGAGAGGGGATTAAGAGAGTGGAAACTCTCCAGAGACAGCAAAGCTGAGGCTGAAAAAAAGCTATGAGAAGAAAGTTTAGGAGAGACCTGTGGGAAATTTTGGGCAGCAGAAAGACAGAGCTGGGTATAGTTCTGTAGATGAGGGATAGGGGTCTAACCTGATGTTGTGACCAGTTTTGTCCTGGTCAGGGAAGGTGACTGTCACGAAGAAGACTCTACAATTCAGGAGGAAAGCAAAAGATGAAGGAGGATCCTAGAAAAATTAAGAACAGTTTAGACCCCAGCTTGAATAGTTTTTTAGAGTAGTCAAGAAAATGAGCCCTGGATCATGTACAGAGGATTAATTATTTTTCATCTCTGTTTCAGTATTTCCTGTATTTTTAAGTAAATAACAATAATGTCATGCAAGCTGGTAAATAATTTGTTTTGTGGCAGTTGTCTCATGCCGGTCATGTACTCCTGACATAGTAAGGCCTGTGCAATCATGAAAGGCTCTTCCCCTGCATTCCTTAATTTGCCTGTACTCCCAGACAGCAGTCTCTGCCAGTCTTCAAAAGGTGCTACAGCACTGAGCATCTCGATGGATCGTGTTCACACCTGGACACTGGGGCTGAAGCTTGCTTTGGGACAGGGGGCCTGGTCAGGGTGTCCCTCTGTCTGAGTCCTTAACTTGGGTTCCTGCCTGCCTTGTCTTTCTGTGCTCCTCTGGGTTTCTGTAGACAGGCCTTTGATGAACTGATGGCTACTGTGATGGGCAGGGTATTATTTGGGATCTCTGTGCTTCTCTGTGGGTGTACAGACAAGTTTTTATCACATAACCTAAGCCATCCTACCATCCTACCATCCTGGTCACTGTTTGGAGGCTTTGACTCCCCTCTGATCAGGCACATGCCACATTATTCAACGGGAAAAATGCCACATACGGCATTTCCATGGTAGAGCCAATTCTACTTTAAGCCCTACTTTTCATGGACTCATTCATAGGATCCCAAGGAATGCCCCTTCTTCAGTCACGAGTTTTTTTACGGATGGATGATCAGGGAGATTCAGGGTACTTTCATCAATCTTAATGGATCCATCTTAAATCTTACTAGGTCATTTTGGAGGACTAGTTTATGGAAGTCTTCTCCAGATTTTTACTGAGGTCAATGCAGATCATAGGAATAGTTATAGAAAACCACCTCTTCTCATTTACTGCCTGAGAACACAAGTTCTGAGAACAAGTTTTATTGTTTCATTTAACAGGGAAAGGATCTGCATAAGCAGATCAGTCTGCTAGGCAACTGTCAGCTAGCAGTGTCCTGTAGCGATCAGAGAAAAGGACACCAGCGACTTTCTGCAAAGCTCCACA
Source organism: Gorsachius magnificus (assembly GCA_034008185.1). Lineage (NCBI taxonomy): Eukaryota > Metazoa > Chordata > Aves > Pelecaniformes > Ardeidae > Gorsachius > Gorsachius magnificus. The sequence continues at coordinate 47,301,372 of CM067083.1, read as the reverse complement.
ACAGGGAAAGACCAGGTCTGATAAGTATGGGAAGTCAGAAACCTTTAGAGGCACTGTGGTGGCTTCAACAACAAATACCATTAATCTGGAGATTACAAAATCCTTTAATCTATTTTTAATCTCCATGTTTTTTCTGCTTCTCAGAAACTTTAAATCAACTGATGTTTTCCATCAGTCTCTGGATTCAGTATTTGGCAGGATCAGAGGGTCTTCTTGTGTAACACGTACAGCGCAAGGTAGACTCCTCCCATCTCCCAGCTCAGGTGTCGTGGCAGATGGCTGTATCAAAGGCTCACATTACTAAATCTTGATCCTGCTTTTTTTTTTTGCCAAGAAATTTAACTCCCCCCAAAATCCCTCTTCATGACTTATGTCTTCTAATTGGTTTTTCTCCACTAATACTGGGTTTTTTTTGGTTCCTAAGGATAAAACATACCTCCAAGGAATAAGTGGCCTGACTGCCCTCTCAGGCAAAAATACACTAGAAATCCTCTGGGTTTTCTCTATCAAAGTTTCTTTGGACTATTCTGTGATAAGTGAAATGTAGGAGTAAAATGAGCTGTCTTTGTATCATGGAAATCTATTCCAACCCTGTGCTATTGCATGAGATACATACCATTTTCCCCCTTTTTCCTTCCTTAGGGAATGTGTACTGTTCCAACCCTTTTTTTTTGACAGCAGGTAAAAATACTAATTAAACACATTTTCTTAGCTTCAGTCCATGCCAGTTTAATGCCAGGGGAAGGTAAAGGAAAAAAATTAAGGCAAGCTGCTTTTTTGTGACTGGTGACTGGTTACACTTCAAGAATCAACAAAGGTGCTATTTCATGGTACAGCAATTTTTAGCTAACATCAGTGAAGTGATGCAAGGGTTGCCAACTGGCTGCACTTTGGCACAGACCTCATTCAACAAATGGATTGAGGAGGAGTTATATGATGTCTGCTTGGTTCAGATGATGCCTGCACATAGCTAGTCTTTCTATGTTGACATAGTTTTACAGAAAAGAGGAGATTAAGGGAAAAGCAAAAGATTTCCATGGACTGAACAAAATTGATGTCAAAATGTACAGCTAAGTGATCCCGAGAGCACTGCAGCATGCCTCAGGGACCAGGTGTAGATCCCTCAGGGCGAGCAGATGGCAAAAGCATACAGGTTTGCAGTTGCTGGTCCTCCTGCTCCAAGTGTCCAACAGGCAGCATTTGAAAGATAGAGACAGGAAAGAGTGGTATTTAGATGCTTGGCATGAATTTTCGGGGGGAACTATTTCCTTGTTCCTTGTGACCCATCCTCTTGCCAGAGACTTGAATATTAAACCTGGGCCTAACGAGTTTTTCTACTGAGGTCAGTGCAGTGCAATTGAACACCTGAAGTGCATTATAAATGCTAATCGTTGTAGCTGAGGTTATATTATTACCAGCTCAGTAATGACTGATCAGTTGTTAAACAATGTTTGAACTCATTAAGGAAAGAACACGTATAAATGAGTCGTTCCCATGTAACCACCAGAAAGCCAGAACTCTGTACTGCAGTCTGAACAGTGGCCAAAGAGTGTGTGTGTCCACGTGCTCTCCTGGGCAGCAGCTGGAGGGAGCAGCTGGCCACCCTCATGGGACAGTCCACAGCTCAGTTGCTAGCGCACTGAACATTTTCTCTCCCAATCCCAACACGTGTGATCCTATTTCAGTGAGAATGATGAGTGATATAACAAAAAAAGATAAAAACCCCAGCAGAGGGAGAACTGGAAAGAGCAGAACTGCCATGAGGAATGTGTTCGTGCCGTTTAACCCCAGCATGCAATTCACGTCGTTCTATTTGGATATGTTTTGTTTATAAACTCTGTGTTGCAATTCCAGATTTTTTGGCATGATATTTTGAAGTCAGCCAAGACCTTTAACTTGGAAAGCGATTGCATTTTCTTGTTTTTCTTGTTTGTGTATGTTCAACTTCTGCTGATTTCAAAAGGGTCAAATGACTTAAGGTCTTTGACTGGTGTTGCGCATTTCTTTACAGTTTCAGGAAGAGGAGTAAATTATTGCTCACAGGCTCAAAAAAAACCCCCCAACCAACAACCAACCCTCTATTAAAGGGTAATCTGTGGGTCTCTTTCTGCATAGCGTTTCACACTGTGACGGAGCCTGTGGTGAGAGAGAGAAGAATGGAGAAGTCCAGGAAAAAATTTACTGATGTAATAGATAATGCAATAGCTTCTGCTAACACAATGCATCGTGATGAACTGCTTTTTTCCTACAAAGGGGTTCTCTACCCTACTACTTTTTGCAGTGCTGAAGTATTCAGAGCCATGGAGTCCCTTGAAGCCAGGAGCGACGATATCATTTTGGCAGGATACCCGAAATCTGGTGAATATAGTTTGCTTTCTTCATAAATAAAGTTATGTAATGGCAGATAAGTAGGTTTGTACTAAATATATATCATATGCATTATATGATATATAATACTATATATTATACTAAATAATAGTATTTAGAATTTAAAAAAAATGTAGAACTAATTTTGCTCTTAAAAAGCACTATAAAGTTAATTATGAAGATTTTATATAGGGCATTTTTCAAATGACTGTGAAAAAGCCATCTGATTTTCTTTTCTGTAGCATGTAAAGGTTTTTGTTATCTTTACTTTTTGTAGTTATGAAGTTAAATGCACAAATTAGAGAGAATTAAAATACAGTTCTCACACCAGAGATAAGTAGATCTCCTGATAGGGAAGGCTCTGCTCTCACATTTATATTTTTAAAGTTAGTAGCTTTATATTTTTATGCAGAATGGAGCTTTTGGTACCTTCACATGCCATGCTGCATATTCTTTAGTTTATTTCACAGAGGTGTCAAGAATACCCGAAATCCATAACAACAAAAATTATTTCTGTAATACTTGAAGTGATCACACTGATCTTTGACTATTGGGAAATCAAGAGGAGAACTTTGCTAGGGTTGTGAGTTTACCCTGTATCTTTGCTCCTTCTGCCTGAAAGCACCCTATACTGGCCCATATCAGAGCTACAGGTTTGGATTAGATGTCTCATATCCATTTTAATGTAGCTGTTTCTCTCCTCCAGCAATTGCATTCACACTGTCTTACAGTAGATAGTCACAGTTGATAGGATTGTAAAGTTTTTGCTTTTTTATCCTGTTTTATTTTTGAAGAAATGCTATGCACCAGAACACAGTTATTAGGAACCCAGTGTCCAATGGTCAGGAAATGGCAAACTAAATGGCAGAAAAAAAAACTTTAATTTTTGGTAAAGAAAATGAGAACATACAGCACAATTTTCAGATCTAGTTCTGCTCCTGTGTTGAAGTTCTGTGACATGTCTTTCCTCCCAAGATAATCCCATGCAGCACATCAGAAAGCATATATAATATACTAGGTTTTGAAAGTACAGGTTTATCACCCCAGTCCCCCTTATATTTGTCACAATAAAAAATTATTACATTAATCATGTTTTTCCTATTTGAATCTTAGTGGTTCTCCTCCTTTATTAGTTAATTTACAATATACAAGTTAGTTTACAATATACAAACTAATTTACAATGCACTGAGTTGGAGAAATGTATCCCTATAAAGAGCAAAGGTAGGTATCACAGATAGTCATCTGTGAGCATATCACATGAAAGGAGACCAGGAAACTCACCTGGTAGTACTACCTTCCTCTTGGCTTTCCTAGCAAATCCATTTCTATTTATTTTAAAGGTTTTACAAACAATTCTGTGTTTTTCCCCTTTCAGGCACAAACTGGCTAGGTCAAATCTTAAATGATCTTTTAGCCATATTTGAAAAGAAAACGCAGAATCAAGAAAGCAGTGTGGATGATGGAGAACTAGAAGAATTCCCGTACCTCGAAATTGGAGATACTGGAAAATATGAGGTGGGAACAGAGTATGTATGAAAGCTGTCAAAATTTTGTGCTTCAAATACTGAATATATTGTTGTGTAAAACATTCCACTGTTTGAGAAGAACTCTCCCACTTCTCTGTATGCGGCATCTGGTCAGGATGAATCTTGTCTGCATTGCCAAATGCTGAGGGATAAACAGACACTTCAGAGGGCCAGAGAGGAGCACACACTCATTAGATATGCAAGAACTGGAGAAATTCAATGTAGCATGTTTTGTATTTAAGAAGAAACTCTTCTGAAATGTCAAATACTGAAATACTGACTTTTGTCTCTTTTACTCTTGCTCCTCACCCCGCTGTCTCTCATAGAATCATAGAATGTTTTGGGTTGGAAGATCCTTCAGTTTTCACACACCCCCAGTTACAGTCTGCATCTTACCTTTAGATTTGATCCCTTGTCCAACAGAACATGATCAATTCATTGACACTGAGGAGAATTAGCAATGGATAATCTTTCCAATTGCTTATTCTCAGGGGCTTTTGAAGATTAGAGCTACTCAGAGCAGTCCACTAAGATCCCTGGATAACACTCACAACAAATAAGTATTTCTGTCAGCCAATAACTGTTGATAAGTTTGGCAAGGCAATATTTTATCATCGGCTGATGAAAAGAATACTTATACTAACTGAACTGTCCACTTTCCTCCTTCCAATTCTTAAAGCGAATGAACAAATTACCTTCCCGAAGAATTATATTTACTCATCTCCGTCCTGAAAATCTTCCCAGGTCTATCTTCAAAAATAAAGCCAAGGTGAGTGCTGATTTTAACATCTTGAAAGCAAACACTCCCAACAGATTTTTTTAAAAAGACAATTCTGCCAATTTTCAGAATCACTCATACTTAAGCCTGGCCATTTCTACGTGCCTGTTTAAGTATTGCCATTCATCTCACTTAATTGACATCTTTGTGTCAGTCTCCACAAGTGAGATGGGACAATGGAACAAATCCTCCAGCAGTAAAATGTATTTTGACACACTTTCCTATGGGAGGCATTTTATGGTGCTGTCACAAGTGAGGGCTTCAGTGTACGTACCAAGTTTCAGAGAGAATTTGTATTTTTGTGATTTTTTCCCACTACCTAAATGATGAATGATGCTTGTAATGAGCAAAACATACTTAGAGTCTGCATAATTAATTTGAGTAATCTATAAAAGATATTTTAATAATTATAGGCAACCATCTTCACAAGGTACTGAAGCAATGTACTTTACCTTCTGAATTTAGAATGAAATTGCTACTTCTGCAAGTAGTATACAAGATATTATAAATTCCCCAACCTGCAATTATTAAGTAGATTATTGTTTTTGTCATACTACAGTCTGTTATGTCCTTCTCTACAAATAAAATATTTTAATTTTTTCTAGATATTGTTGCTGCTTCGCAATCCAAAAGATGTAGCTACATCTTTTTACCATTTTTCCAATGGCATGTCTCCTCTTCCCTCCTATGAGACCTGGGATGATTTCTTCGTAGCTTTCATGACGAAGAAAAGTACAGTATATTCTTCTGTCTGTGTCAATTACTCAGTGGTTTGTCTAAAAACCTTGCACTTTGTAAATCAGCTTCACTAGGATTTTTGGGTTTACAGTACAAAAGCAGAGATTAAAGGCAGAAAGTTAGAAATTTGATCCGAAGTTTAGAGTACTTGTCTTACTGCCTGAGGTATCAAAACTGCACTTCCACAAAGTGCTTTAACTTGCACAAACTGATATTTTCCCTGGAAGAAGAAGTTCCTCCTTATCTCTACCTTGGATCCCCTTCATCCCTCCTCTCCAGTGTCCACCATCTTGTGCCCATGCAGACGTCTGAACGCCTACACGCTGAATTAGACCAGATGAATGATTTGGACTAAGTCTAGTGCATTAAAAAAGAAAGAAAATAATCCCACTGGTTTAAAATTGCATAAATTCTTCAGTTTGGCTGATCACATGGCCAGCAGAAAGGAGGGTTAAACAAGGTTTTAAACTGGATTAAGGGAGTCCACAAGATGGTTTGAGTAGTGATAGCTCTTCGGTGGACTGTCTTGAAATACTAACAAGTTTTACTGTACCAATTTATAAATTGCATCATATGCCTGAGACATGTGCACGTGACAGAAGAGCCTGGAGCAAAACCCCATAATCCCCACAGAAGAGTGTAAACTCTGGCATAGACATGATTAATAATACCCATGGCTGAGGGATCAACTTCAGGAGTAAAAACTGATTTATTTCATAAGGAGCTTGTCTAACCTTCATTTATGCTTCATTTTAGGATTCTTTTGTTTTATTTAGTGCCATGGGGATGCTACTTTGAATACGTTTCCGAATGGAACAAATATGCTGATGATGAAAATGTTATGACAATAACTTATGAAGAGCTAAAAGAGGTAAGGTTACCAATAATTACAAATATGTTATACTTCAAAGAGCATTTGTTCCTAAACCAATTAACAATTATGTTCATGTACTGTATTCAAATTGTGTGATACTGTATGAGATAGGTTCTTGTTTTAAGGGAAGGAAAGGTGAAATTCAAGCTTAAAAGCCTTTTTAAAACTTTGTTTGTGTCTCTTTAGCTGTGATACAAGCCCAAATCACTGTAAATCAAAATTCCCAGTCATTTTTGGGGGGGAGCTTTTTTATATTCAACAGCGTGGATTTTGCTCAACTGTAAGTCACGTACAATCTTTTGTGATCTATAGGAAGACAGCTCATATCTCCTCTGAAATAATTATGGAGAAGAGAAACACTGTGTACCACTCCAGTCCTACTGAACTCCATGAATATTCTATATATGTAGCCAGCAGAGAGATGTAGGGAAGTGCAAACACCTTGAAAAGCAGTGTAATTTGTTCGAATGTCATGTGGTATGTTACATTTCTCTTTTCAGAATCCAGTCCTGGGTGTGAAAAACATAGCTTCCTTCTTTGGGCTTTCACTGACTGAGAAAGAGCTTCAGACTGTGGTAGAGAGGAGCAGCTTCCAGTCAATGAAGAAGAACTCGCAGAAGACCCATGGAGCATTTGGCAATGTTCTCTTTCGCAAAGGTAGGAAGCTTCAAGAGGTCCAGAGGTAGAAATGTCACACAGTCAAGAACTTGGACCACCCATCCTTTGCTTCAGTTTTGCACATATATTAGCATTATGGGCCATTTTAACATAAGTGGGCCAAACTCAGCCTGAGTGGCATGATCACACTTTTTAGGAGAGCATAGGACCAATCCCCTGAAAGGGCCACTGCCAACCCCCTGTTTACACTCACAGGTTAGAAGTGAGCCAAGCATGCAAGAATCGGGTATCCAGAGAAGGGGAAACAGAAGGGAACTACTTTTGCAGTGTAGTGTAGGGGGGACAGGTATGAGAGGGCCACCCTGGCTGTCAGAATCTATTTCTGCATTTTACATTAAAGAAGTCACTGAATAAAAACTCAAGCAGCCAAGGGAGCATAAATCCAGCTCTGCCTCCTGCCAGATGATTCTTAGTCAAGCCTTCATGATCTTCCACCTTGTCAGTCAAAAATGACTGGAGTAGAGTGCTGCAGGGAAACAGGACTTTAGGCTGCTTTTTTGGACACAGTCACCTGAAGAGGGGTATGTTCTTTTGCATTATAGCAGTTTCACAGATCTGTAGCTCCACTGACTTCACAAAATTATATTGGTGCAAAAATGAGTGAAGTTTTATCCTGAAAAATGGATCAACTTCATTTAGTGTACAATGAAACAAGAATGACAGATCTATAGAATAAAAAACAATAACATTTCTTTGTTTTCAAGAGTTTCTTTGCTTCTTTGAAGGTCGTGTAAGTGACTGGAAGAATCTTTTCAGTGAAGATCAGAATGAGAAAATGGACAAAACATTTGAAGAACGTGTAGGAGGAACTAAACTGGGAACAAAGTTAAAGTATGAAGTGTACTGTAAAGCCTGAAGAGTTATGAAATGTGGTTAGAGCAAGAGCTTTCCAATGCACTCTCAGATCATCTGAACGCTATATGCTAGAAAACTAGATCAAATGATCCAAGCGTCTTAGAAAATACTGTAATAATCACATTGCAGAGCCTTTTACAGTGACAATGATGTCTAGTGGACTTTTGTTTTAAAGATGAGATCTTTGGCTTGCTTTGGCTAACCTCATTTGCTGAATAAGATGGCAACTAACCATATTCAGATAAGCTTAACAGCCCTGTTTCAGTAGCTGTCACCTGGAAGAAATGCTCCTTTCCTCTTTCTAGGCAAACTCAGTCCTTCTAGACTACTTACAATTATTTAGTATACAGATTTATTTTTTTCCAAAAGGTTTCAAATCTTACAGTTGTGCTTTTGATTTGACACCTCCACGTGCTTAATAAAGCTTGTGTATAAGTTTATTATATGTCTAACGCCCACTTATGCAGAAAGAGATAAGGATGCGATGAACAGCAGTGTGGAGCTCCCTGGGGGTTTGATATATGGGTAGTGAATGAGAGTCATACTATATTCGAGGGCGTGAAAGAAAAAAATGAGTGAAAGGTCCCTCCACAGGGTAATTCAGCCTTCCTGTATTGCATGTCTCTGTTGGGATGACCTGTGGAGATACCTATTTCTCGACCTTATCTTCTGAAAAGGCATCAGCCAGAATACCAATAACTCCCCCATCAAGAACAATTTCACCTGAAGATTAAATTATGGATGTGTGTAGAGAGAAATAGAACTGAAGTCATACAGGTAGAATATGATTTATGTTAATGCAGAACCTAAGTATTAGAGTTTCACATAAAAGTAACCCTCCTGTAAGATTTTATGAAGTAAAAGTCTCAAATGTGAGTATTTAATCATGAGCATTATGGCTTAGGTGGTGCTTGTCCTTAGCTGTGGCGATATCACCTGAAGTGATGATCTTACAGTGAATGACTGCAGGATAGAGCCACCATCTGGAAGGAAGCTGCACCCTTGGTTGTGTATCCTTTGGTGGAGTGAAGCTGCACCCTTGGATGTGTATCCATTAGTGGCGTGAATAGCAAGCGAGGTTGAGATCCACCATCCACATATCCACTACATGCTGGTTGTCCAGTTTGGAAATTGCACCGCATCGCTCACCAGTTAAAAATATTTCAGGGAATATCCTTTATAGGCCTTTGGTTTCATTTAACATTTTGAATGCTATTAGTTGTTTAGATGTTGCCCCAATAGATTCCTGTTCCTAGTATCACCTACAGCAAAGACTCTGTGTCACTGTCATCAGTCTCCAGGCCTGTAATTTCAAAAGGACTTAACAGGAGTACAATCAGTGACTTGTACCTTCATTCCTGAGTGAACACCCTATCTGATTTGCTAATATGTTGCATAAAGCTTTTCTGCATTGTGGAAAGACAGCTTGTATCTGTTTGTTTGAAGAGAGTTTCTCAGGGATACAAACATGAGTAGAAATAGGGAAAGAGTCATTCAAATAGTGAAAATTCTTTTTCGTGGAGTGAAGATTCCCCCAGAAGGCACTCTGTTTTCCTACAGAGGTATTTTATATCCTGCTACACTTAGCAGCCCAGAAACTTTGGAAGCTCTATAATCCTTTGAAACCAGGAGTGACGATGTGATTCTAGCAGGCTATCCTAAAACAGCTGTGTTGGTTTCTTGATAAGTAGTCAAGTACACAATGTTGCAATCCAGAAGTTTGTACCATCACTTATGCAGCAATAATACCTAAGAAAAGTTTATAGTGACATCAGACTTCATAGGATCATGAATTTACATTGTAAGGCATCTCTGGAGGTCAAATAATACAACCTCCTGCTCAAAGCAGGGGAAAGACCTAACCTTCAAAGTCAGATTTTGTTACTTAAGGCTTTGTCCAGAAGAGTTTTAAAGCTTTGAGGGTGGAGATTCACTGTCCACTGGAAATCTGTTTTCCCACTATAGTGGGTTTTTTTGGGTATTTTTATTGGCTTGTTTGTTTGTTTGTTTACTTCTATGCAGTCAGACATCCCCTTGTCGTGATTTGTAACATGCCCCTTTTGTCATTTCACAGCCAATTTTCAGAAGAATTGGCTCTGTCTTCATTATAGCCTCCTGCAGTGGAAAACTGCAGTGAGATTCCCTCATGCCTTATTTTTTTTCCCTCCAGCCTGAGAAAACCAAGCCTTTCTATGCATTTCATTTGCTCCAGCTCCCAGTGATCTCATGGAAGTTCAACAGGACTCTCTTCAGATTCTCAAAATCACTTGTGCGTCAGTGCAGGAACTGCACACAGTATTCATGAGGTAAACTCACCAGTGTTGGGTAAAGCAGGATAATCACATCCCTTGATATTCTGACCACTCTTGCTAATACAGGAAAGTATTTTACCCTACTTGTTGCAAAGGCAATACAGGTAATATCTCCTGCTAATGAGGGCAGAAGAACTTCTGTTTCCATAGACTTACGGCATTGCAGAATTCAGGTGATTCCCATGTGTCTAAATGGAGGGAAAAACACAAATGCCACCAGGACTCTTGGATTATTTCCTCTCTCTCTCTCACTGTGGGCATTTTAGATTCCTTATTTTTTTTCCCCTAGTCACTTTAAAGAAATATCTTAATAGGTCATTTACAGAAAAAAAGGAATTGTTGATCCTTATCACATCCCCTATGAGTGCAACCTGTAGAGCTGTGCACAGGCAGAAATGTTTTAAAGGTGTGAGGGTTCACCTACACATCCCAGATGGTGTTAGTAAAAACCTGACACTTGGCTCTCCAAGCCCCTTCTCACACAGCAGTTTTGGCAGGTTGCAGAGGCCAAGCGAGCCAAGCCTGGCACAAAGATGGTGACAGGAGCTTGATGGTCTGGTGGTCTGGTTGATGACCCCTTCTGCTGCCAGTTATGGAAACCTACCTAGTGGCTGGGAATGAGGCCAAACTGATTATGAAGAGACCATAAACTGAAGCGGGTCAGGAGGAGGGAACAGAATGTTCCCAAAGACAGCACTGTGGAATGAGAGCAGAAACAGCCAAGGGGTGACTCAGTTCGCTCTGTGCTGGGAGCTCCATTGCTCTTGAATAATTTCCACAGGGAGTAGTCTGAGGTGACCAAAAAGTGCCAGAGCTGGAAAGAGCAATAGAGGTCTGCTTCTGTTTCCACTGAGGTATGGGGTGAGCTTCTGAAACGAGCCGGGTAGCGCTCCACAATGCCTGGCTGACAGCTCTGTCCCTGTTGGCTTTCAGCATACCCTTGTTGATTACTGCCCAGTGTCATGGTTTAACCTCAGCCAACAACTAAGACCCACACAGCTGCTCGTTCATTCCCCCCTGGTGGGATGGGGGAAAGAAACAGTACATTAAAAGTGAGAAAACTGGTGGGTTGAAATAAAGACAGTTTAATAGGTAAAGCAAAAGCTGTGCCTGCAAGCAAAACAAGGAATTAATTCACTGCTTCCCATGGGCAGGCAAGTGTTCAGCCATCTCCAGGAAAGCAGGGTTTCATCACGTGTAACGGTGACTTGGGAAGAACACATGACATCACTCTGAACATCCACCCCTTCCTCTTCTACCCCCAGCTTTATATGCTGAGCATGACGTCATATAGTCTGGAATACTCCTTTGGTCAGTTTGGGTCAGCTGCCCTGGCTCTGTCCCCTCCCAACTTCTTTTCCATCTGGCAGAGCAGGGGAAGCTGAAAAGTCCTTGACTGGTGTAAGCACTACTTAGCAACAACTAAAACATCAGGGTGTTATCAACATTCTTCTCATACTAAATCCAAAACACAGCACTATGCCAGTTACTATGAAGAAAATTAACTCTGTCCCAGCTGAAACCAGGACACTATCTTAGCACTTGCCTCTTGTGGGCTTTCCACAGGAACCATGGTCTTGGAGCCAAGTTAAAGCAAACAGAATAACTGCTTGCCCTGCTTGGTTTTCTGACAGAAACCTGGAAGCATCTTTCTGAAGGAGATCTGAAGGGGCAGTGACACCCAGCAACAAGCCCACTGACAGTAACCTCTTGAGTCAGCAAAGCTGCTGCTGAGAGAGGATGTTTGCTCACAGCCTCAGCACACAACACCCTGCCTCTTCAGCCTTGGAAATGTGCCTGTGCATTGACCAGCCCAGGCAAAAGTGCAGAAAACACATCTCACACAGACAGAGGAAAGCTAATTTGGGGTGGAAAAGCTTTTGCGGTGTGATGCAAAGAGAAGACTCACCTTAGCCTTGCTTTGGAGAATGGATGGGGACAGGAGAGGAGGTGGCAGATGGGTTAGTACATTTCTTCTTGAAGGAATTTCTTCATCCTCTGTAAAGCAAGTGGGAAGAAATGTGACAGGACAGAACTAGCTTATTCAGTGACATGTGCCTTTTCAGGAATTGTGGGTTATAAGAAAAGGTGAGACCAGAGAAGAAGAATCTTACCCCTTGGAAAACCCACAGGGACACACTGGTGGTGTAGGATTCTGCCAGCCTCTGCCAGAGAGCACCATTCATTTCACATGAGACAGACTTGAGGACAGGACACCCAAGAGAAAGGTCTTACTGATCAAACCCACTAGGTCCAGGGCTGGAGCCCCTTGTGGCTTCTCAGCATTGTCTGGGCTCTGAGACCCTTGTGTTGAGCACATGTTACTTGTGCAGACCATAGCTGTTAAGGCTCTAGGCTCTCCTTACCCCTGATATCAGCCACTGTCTTCCAGCTCATACTACCTGTAAGAAGACCAGTGCCAACATTTTCAGTCCCTGCCAACCTCATGTATCCCAGGATCTCCAAATTATAGGCGTGGAAATGTCTCTAGTTTCTTTTCAGCATTTATTCTATCTTTTATTTCTTCTTCTGTATATTTGGCATCTGTTGATTCCAACTCCCTGGTCAAGCCAGTTGGTTCCTGAAAGGATAAAGACACCACATCCATTCTGGACTGCACATTTGCACTTTTTTATGTCAACCTGGCTGACAGGTTACCAGTTTGGCTCTATCTTGTACTTTAGCCTGTCAGCAGGGCCAGTCTCCAGCTCCTCACAGCCCTGCCCTACCTGGCCATGGGCCCTGCCAAGCTGGACCCATCCACAGACGCACATCCTGGCCCATCCTCATCCCATCACCGTCCCCAGGGAGGTGCCAGATGCTTGGGGCTCGGGCTGCCCTGGTTCCCATCGGATGCTCTGCGCCTGGCTTTGGGAGGTGGGACGGGCCCTGGCTGCCAGGCCTGCCCCATGTCTCCCTGACAGGAATAATGATGAGTGTTGCCGATTCGGCTCTGATGGGCCACTCACTGCCTGCTTCTCAGTCAGATTTTCTAAACTTCTGTGCAAGAGCTGCCCACATGAAATTGCTCTGCACGAAGAGGTGTGATTTCTTGAACCTGATGATTCTGGGGTTGTGGGTTTTCATTCCCAGAAGAGTAGGACTTCATCTAACTCTGGCTTCCATGGATGAAAAGAGACAAGCCACCATACCCCATTGTTTTGGAATTAGCAACATTTGAGTCTATTCCTTTATACATTCCTATATACATATACATCCTTTATACATATACATACACTTTTTCCTACACAGAATCATAGAATAGTTTGCATTGGAAGGGGCCTTTGAAGGTCATCTAGTCCAAACACCCTGCAATGAGCAGGGACATCTTCAACTAGATCAGGTTGCTCAGGGCCCCGTCCAACCTGACCTTGCATGTTTCCACGGATGAGGCATCTACCACCTCTCTGGGCAACCCGTTCCAGTGTTTTACCACCCTCACTGTAAAAAAATTTCTTCCTTCTATCTAGTCTAAATCTACCTTCTTTTAGTTTAAAACCATTACCCCTTCTCCTATCACAACAGGCCCTGCTAAAATGTTTGTCCCCATCTTTCTTATAGGCCCCCTTTAAATACTGAAAGGCTGCAATAAGGTTTCCCCACACCCTTCTCTTCTCCAGGCTGAACAACCCCAACTCTCTCAGCCTTTCCTCACAGGAGAGGTGCTCCAACCCTCAGATCATTTTTAATGGTCCTCCTCTGGACCCGCTCCAATGAGTCCATGTCTTTCCTGTACTGAGGACTCCAGAGCTGGATGCATGTATGAAGGATGCATATATGGTGATATGAAAAGCTATCTAGATAACAGAAAGCAGTGTGCATCTCAGTGTCTGCAAGGAGTTGAACAAGGGAACAAACCTGACCAGAAATGGGGAAACAGTCACTGAAATACTCAAAAGGCTTTACCAAGATGAAAAGATGGCACCTCTCAAGATTTCTTGGGTTTTTTTCCTGCAAAGGTATTTTTTTTTGGCCTAAGGGCTCTTAGCAGCTCTGAAATCCTTTGAAACCAGGAGTGATGTTGTGATTCTCATCATCTTTCCTAAAATGGAAGAGTCCACTGCTGCAGTACAGAAGTGTGTGGTGATAACACAGCAATAACACCCACGACAGGTTAATGATGACTTCAGGCTGCTGGAGGCACAGGAGCAGGGGCTGTTCCATGGAGGAGGGTAGGAGGACTGGTGTTCCCATAGACCTCCTCCACTACAGGACACAGGTCATTCCTGTGTGCTGGGTGGAGGTACAGGCACACCCCACAACCAGACTCTTGGACCTTTTTCCTCTCCCCTCCCATGCCTTTCAATTCCAGCATTTGGGATTACCAGATATATTCATGTTTCACCTAATCACTTAGAGAAATATCTTAGCAGGTCATTTGAAGAACAAAAAGAGGATGTGATGTTTGATCTGCATTACATCCACTTCATGCTTAACTTGATTTTTTTTTTCTCAGACAGAAAACATATAAAATTATGAGGTCTCATGTAAATATCAAAAGTATTTTAGATATCATTTGATATTTGAGTCATAACATCTCAAATTTCCAAGCAATCTTAAAAGAACTCTGTTAGAAAATGCTTTATGTGACTCATTTTAAATGTGATGTTGCCAAGATTCTACCCACTTATTTAGCTGGTGTGGTGGTGAATGATGAGCAAGCTGAGAGAGATGCAGCCTAACTTTCAGCTCAACAGGGGGAAAGGGCTTCTGGCTTCTAAACCAACATTTCTCACAGAAATTGTAGAAATATGACTTGGAGAGATGAGCTCAGACTCTCCTGCTGGTTAAAAGGCTGAAACTGGATTTGGTCATTAGGAGGTAATGTAATGGTTGCACACAGACACCTCTGAAAAGTAGAAAAAACCTTGGATGAGACCTAAATTATTTTACTCTCTGAAGAGTGTTACTTTTAACTGATTTCTCCATTTTTTAAAATTTTTCTTTTCAGAAATTGATGAATTGTATTTCCTTTTGACTAGGTCATCATTCCAGACTGTTTTGCATTTGTTTCTACATACACGGTCATAATTTTCTGATTTGTGATATCTTGTAGTTTCCCAACCCTACTCAAAGGATTTCCTTCTCTAGACCTGTCAGTCTATGTATGTTTATGGGTATACAGGCTGAAAACCTTGTCTATAATAAAACGGCCCCTACCTAAGCCTCACAGCTTTTAATATAATTTCTTGCTTGTTTTTTTAGTTTTATCTATAGTCCATGGAATTATCTATTTCTAGTAAAATGTTTATTTTGTATTTGTTTCCAATCCCATTAAAGAGAATGAAAAATTTCTCTTCCAGAAGAACGATATCAACCTCATGTCCTGCTCCACCCGTGCTTTTCCAAAGCAAGGTTAAGGTGAATCTTCATTTTCATTCAATCTGAAACTACTGTTATTAACAGCATTTTTGTACTGACTAGTTTTTAATTTCCTGTATAAAATATCTTTTCTGAGATTGTATGTAGGCTTTAGAGGGGTAATCGTACATTTCCAAATATGAAGTGATAAAGTGCTGTTTACAGAGACTGGACACATGTTCTCTTGCAGCTGCAACTATAATGGCTCCATAGGCTATTGCTGCCTTCAGCTCATCCCTGCCAGACACCTGCTCCCTCAAATGTCCTGGGGAGCTGCTCCCTGGCCTCTTTCGTCCCAAATAATCCAGACTAGGATCTCTTTAAACTAACTGTGAAAGGACCTTGAGTCATCCAAAGCTTAGAGGTAGCCTACCTGGACCTTTTCTTTACAGTGGACACACCATAAACACCCAGAGGGCTGTAAACTTCTAAAGGCCACATTTAAGTTTATCTAAATGAGGACAATCAATGTTTAAAATATGGAAACTCATTTTTTTTCTGAGTGAGAGCATAACAATATAACAGACCTTTTAAGTAAATCTCCTTTCTCCGCACAATTTTTTGTCTCAGTCCAGCAATATTTTGTGGTGTTTTGGGTTGCAGCAGGCTCCACACAGGCTGAATATTGCTGAGAAATTTGAGCTAGTGGCTGCCCCAAAGGCTAGGCTTACTTTCCTCTTCTGATTGTAGTTGTCTGCTCCTTCTTTTGCATGAGCTCTTGTGCTTGTCTGGCACCCCCAGCTTCTTGAAGCAACATGAAACACTCACTTTTGGTGGCAGCAAGCTGTCAGATTGTCCCAGCTGCCTTGCACAACCTCACCCCTGGTGCCTCTGGGTCTTTAAGAAAGAATTTTTCTGTTGCTTCAGAGGATAGGCTCTGTCATTTTCTGCTTCTTCAGGCATCTCCTAATATCTATCTGCCCTCGCCACAGGCTGCCTATCTGCTGGGTCATGCACCCACGCTCCAGATGGTGTTCCCAGCTCAGGGCTTTCCTTCGCCCTGAGCAGAACAGGCTCAGCGAGGCAAACGGGCAACCCCCTGCCCAGCCACTGAAAGGGAACAGGGCAGACACGACCCCCTGTGCACAGACTGACAGACAGCATCCCTCTCCCTCATACCTGGAGAGGGGCAGCAGTGCTGACTGGTTGTAGATATGCTAGAAGTTAGGGATTTTTAGACTGGGGGCGGGGGGGGACACTGGTCAAGTTTCTGTAACGCGAACTTTAGATGTAAAACCCAGTGGCAATCATTTAAGGTTTATTGCATTCCCTCTGGTTGTTTTAGCAACTCATTCATTATTTGAAAAGTAATGAATTTATACCTCTGCTCTCAAGAAATAGGTCGCTAGCAGAGGTATACTTTAATTATTTTTCAAATAAAACTAACAATTCTAGTAAATGTTAAAAATACGTATTTTCTGAGCATTTAACAGCTTTTTTCCTGGCCACTCTGTTGCATACTTATGGGTTTTTTTCTCAGATAAGGCCCAGAACATCAAAGATGCAGCCATCTTCTATGTTTGCTTCTGCTTCTGGGATAAGCACTTCACAGCTTTATGAATGGGAGAGGTACTATCCATTGTCTGGAAAGATATTCTGATTAATAGTGTGTACAGGTAAAAACGGTTGTAAAAATATTACTGAAATTATGTACAACAGGTCATAAGGACCCATTAAGGTCAGTTCAATGATGCTTCAAAACAGAAATGGCCAGGAAATTGCTGTTCCTGCAAGTGCAATTCAAATAATATATATTTACATAGTACAGTTGCTGGGTTTTACAGAAATGTGAAAAAAATTGGAACATTTTACATTGAAATGTATTTTGAAGGACTAAAAATTGGGTTTGGATATGCCATAATTCTAATGAAATTATTTTGCATAGAAGGAATTTTGCCAACTCTGAATAAAAATGTGCTAAAGAAGCTAACCATCACAAACAAAACCACTTCTGTATTAACAAGACTTACATCCAATGCTCCCCATAATGAACCTCAGCAGCCAAAAGTATGCGTATCTACACACAGGTGTAAATCCTCAGTCTTCTGGCAAAATCAGGACAAGTCTCAGAAGTTCCTTTTTGTTCCTAAATTGTCTGGATGATGCTGACCATGTATGAATAGAGGCAGTGGCCTCATTTTCAGAATTACAGATAATTTCTTTTCCACACGTATTAGTAGATTGTGATAGCATGGAATAGCTCTTCAAATCAGACCAGCTAACATCATCAAAAAGATATATAAAGATACTTTGGAGGGAAAATTTGTACTGTATGGCAAAATGAAGGGGAAAAAAATACAGGTCCAATATGCTGTCATGGAATTTAAAGTGCCTAAGACTGAACTGAGGAGTTAACTGTAACATGTATTTTCTAAATGGAATTGAAAGCTGCATGGCAGTAACATGAAACATTACACACTTGGCAAAAGTGTTTAATTACTGCTTACATGTGTCCGCTCCCACTGGTCTTACTTCAGGTGAAAAATGTCTTCTAAATGCCTTCTTCTAGATGTCTGAAATAGATAGGCATGTAGGCAATGCTATCGTGCCACCAGACAGCCTGCTTCCTTAGCTCAATACCTCCCCATCAACTGGGGTTGATTCCCTGGGAAGCATGCTTTCCCCTCATGACCCTCTGTTTTCCCAGCAGCCCCACTCTTACAAATATGGACTCATAAGCTGTGTCAATGAACCAGAGTTTCCTGCAAGTTTGTGGTAATGCAGTGTGTCCCATGTGCATCATTTCGCATGGGCAAAATAGCCTTGGATGTGGAGGACCCTCTGCCTCACTGTTTCCCTACCTATTCTGCCTCTTGGATTTCTTCAGCTGAGCTGGCACCCAAAGACTTTTCACAGCAAGCCCACTCAGGCAAAACTGTGAAGCCTACAGAAACGCTGCTGTAACTCTACCAAAGGTACAGCCAACCTATAACTCTGTACAAATTCTGTATCAGAATCAGATGCCAGGAATGAGAAGAGTAGCTGAATTCCCTGGGTCTCCTTGACTGATGGAGATTGAAGCAGCTGCAAAGAAGACCGGTTTCAAAGCTGTGACAGACAACTCCTCAGAAACCCAAAAACATTTGGGAATATTTTTTCAAAAAAGGTGAGATGACAATTCTTTGTAGGCAGCTGTAAAAAAGATCTGTTCTAGTTCTTAGTACTAATAATACCTATCACAATTGTGCTTAGATAGCTCATGTTATACAGAAAAATGTGTGGATGCATTTATAGAATGATACAAAGTAGCATTGAGGTTACCTAGGTTCAGCTACCTAAAAGTTAGATATCTAAGTTAGGCTACTTGGTCTAGGTATCTTCCTAATAGAGAGAGGTAAGTGCTTCCAGCGGAAAGCTCATTACTCCAGTGTTAGACCTCTGCCTTGGTGTATTACCTTCTGGGGCTTCCCTAAGCCTGTTTTACCCTCTGAGGAAGTCTCATTCAAAAATAAAGCAACTTATTTATCACTTATTTAAGAATAAGTTATTGGAGGTTTATGCTATGGGAAAATGGGCCATACTTTAAAAAAAAAAGTTGTGAATCATAGCTTGTCAGCTGACCGATATTGATCAATTACTGCACACTCCTCATGATGTTAATTCTAGGTTTCCCTCACAAAGCCTAAGCAAATGGGTGACCTGCTGTATTTGAGGTCAGTGGAATGAGCTGAAATATTACAATTTTGTTTACTCGTAAATATGACACAAAGTTGCTGTGAAGAAAAAAAGTTCAGTTGGATTTTTATATCCTGGTGAGAAATCCCATTAACTCCACAAATGTTGTTTGCTTTTCAATGAGGCTGTATGTAACTTACTGGACATGAAGGATTTACTGTCTTGATTTGAGTTTAAGCAAGAATTAAAGTACACAACTGTAACATTTTTCATCCTGTAAACCACAGCTCAGGTGCTGCCTAACCCCAGAAGTCAAACAATTCCATTTTTGTCTTAAAGGTCTCTAGACACCCGAACTCTGCTTCAAGACAAGTCCAAGAACTCTTCTGTCTTAACAGGCTCGGAGCCCTGGGGCTTCTTGAAACTATGTACAGCTCGTTTGAACTTCACAGTTAGATCTCATCTTTCCCTCATACTCAGCACTTTTGGAATATGAGGGCTCTTTATGAGCCTCCATCTGGGCCTCTGCAGATGGTAACAGCTGAAAATGCTAATAATTTTTACAAAGCTTTTGCAAAGCTAGACCATGTAGTATTGATTCTCCAGAACAGCGCTCAGTACAATAAAATACTTGCTAATACTGGTCTACCTCCACAAGCCCAAAAGAACGATCTCGGTTTTACTAAAATTTTATTTTTAGCCTGTCACTTTTAAAATGTTTTCTTCACCTCAGAATTACTTGCAGACTGAGTGGCTCACAGCAGCTCTTCTGGTAATTGCAACCCAGCACAAAATTCTTGGCATTGGGCTGTGGATAAATGTGCCAACCTGGGAAGCAGGGTCTTCTGGTGGTCTGAGGGGAAACATTGGCAGGAGGCTAAGGCACTGTTGGGAAGGCATTTGAAAGCTAATGGCATATAAAATAGTGTATATGTGATGGTTAATATAGAAGAACATAATTATCTGTGTTCTCTGCAGAAAGACTCAGGGAAAAAAAAAAAAAAGAAATTCCCATTTTTAGCAGCTTGTCTTCCCTGAACCTAAGTTTACAGACTTCCTGTAGAAACTTAATTTAAAGGCCACTTAAATCTTTATGACGTTGTGAATGCCAACCTACATTTCACACACAGATGTTTCTGAGCACAATTTTTTAGCTGCTCCTTGTCTGGCATGCCGAGAGGTGCTGGTGGTTCCACACAGGAGTGCCAGTTTCATCCCATTTGAAGATTATCTGACTAATAGGCACTTGGGGCAGCACCCTAAGCCCTCTCTATACTTACTGGGAAGCGATAAATCCTCCCGACTGGCAAAGGTTGAGTCTGATTTTAGATGGATTGAGTCAACTTTTAGTCTCCACTGGTGCTACTGCAACTGTGTTCCTACTTGAGAAGCTGCAGATGCGGGTGAAGGATGGGGATTAATTGTGTCAAACTGTGCTCTGTACCAGCACTGGGCTTGCCTTGTCTTCATCCCACTAGGAATAAGTGATTCTGAATTGAGTGGGTTTAAACTGCTGGGATGAAAGGGAGAGCAATCAGGCCCCACATGGATAGGAGGGCAGATCTCTGGGTATTTTGCTGTCAGGAGACCAGAGGTCCAAGTTGTATCTAGCTGTAAAGGCTACACCCTCTATACATCTTTGTTTTTCCATCTTTCTGTGTGTCTTTTGCTGCAACTTACCTCTGAGAAGATATCACTTAGAGCAAATCTCATCATTCACATGCTGATTCTCAACTTCTCAGGCAGCACGGGCCTGTCCTGCAGCAGCAGAGTCACTTTTTCACCAGCATCCACCAAGATATTTTCAGCTTACCATTAGAATTGCCCTTGCCTAGTTTTCTGCCATTTTGTGAGGAAGAAAGGAACAGGTGAAACATCCTTCAGGCTTCAGCAGATGGTCAATGATGGTTCCCAGCTGCATACCAGATCGGGGAGAGTCACACAGTTCAGCCTGTCTGACATACGTACACACATGCATGGAGCAAAAAGACTGTCAAAGAAAAGTAAACTCAGCTGAAGAAACAGCTGGAACATATTACCCCAAGAACCTTTCTTCAGAAACAGGCAGTTTTTCCACCACTGCAAAGCCATCCCTGGTAAACCTTCTTTGAAATCATTTAGCGTACTTCCAGCTGCACATGTATTGTCTGACGTTGCAGTTTGTCTGTGCTTTGTTCTACTTTAGGGGCACTTAATCTGTACAATCTCTGCAAGTCCGCTTGTCATGAGTGCCCGTGCTTCTAGCTACAAGGGGCATGAGGACCTTACGGGCAGCGTGTTCTGAGAGGAAGGGCTTGTTCCCTGCCTTAGGCACAGAAAATCTCTGCTGCTGTAGCATCACTATGCAATGGACAAGATAACTCACCCCAGGACATACATCTCCCCAGTCATCACTGAATTGTGTTTAGCAAGGGGTTGAATTATGCTGGAGCTTGTGCTGGACCCAGCTTGGTAAGTTAATTTTATCCAGGGACTCCCAGATGGAATCAAAGGCCTGGGGAGGCTCTCCTAGCCCCACATGACTGTTTTAACCTGTTCTGCAATCCCACACATGCACAGATAGGATGAACCACACTATGTAGTCTCTTCTCAGAAGGACTGTGGTATTAATATTTTGAAACTAGTTTTAAAAATGCCTCTCATACTATATCTTTTCAGTTTTTCCAGGTGGGTTTCATTTTGTTGGTGCTATAACTAAGCTTATCAGTTGACAGCTTTTATGGTATTAATATATCCACTTGTTAGCAGAGATTGATGGAATATTTAGGCAATGAGGTTTTCATTTTTCTCAGGTTTAAAAGATGATGGTACTGACTGAATATAGAAAATTTCATAGCATTTGGTAAGGTTGAAGCTAAAAGGATTCCCTAAACTAAGCAGAAGAGTTATAGGAGTTCTTGTAAACACATAGGGATATATATCCTCTCCAGAGTCTTTGACTGCTTTTTAAAAAGTCGGTCCTATTACCTTGACTGGCTGGAGAGGTGGGCCTGTGTGAACCTCATGAGGTTCAACAAGGCCAAGTGCAAGGTCCTGCACCTGGGTCGGGGTAACCCCCGGTATCAATACAGGCTGGGGGAAGAAAGGATCGAGAGCAGCCCTGCTGAGAGGGACTTGGGGCTGCTGGTGGATGAAAAGCTGGACATGAGCCGGCAATGTGCGCTGGCAGCCCAGAAGGCCAACCGTACCCTGGGCTGCATCAGGAGAAGCGTGGCCAGCAGGTGGAGGGAGGTGATTCTGCCCCTCTGCTCTGCCCTGGTGAGACCTCACCTGGAGTACTGCGTCCAGCTCTGGAGCCCTCAGCACAAGAAGGACATGGAACTGTTGGAGCGGGTCCAGAGGAGGGCTACAAAAATGATCCGAGGGCTGCAGCACCTCTGCTATGAGGACAGGCTGAGAGAGTTGGGCTTGTTCAGCCTGGAGAAGAGAAGGCTGCAGGGAGACCTGATTGCGGTCTTTCAGTACCTAAAGGGGGCCTATAGGAAAGATGGGGAAAATCTTTTTAGCAGGGCCAGCTGTGACAGGACAAGGGGTCATGGTTTTAAACTGAAGCGGGGTAGGTTTAGACTGGATATAAGGAAAAAAATTCTTTACAACGAGGGTGGTGAAACACTGGAACAGGTTGCCCAGAGAGGTGGTGGAGGCCCCATCCCTGGGAACGTTCAAGGCCAGGTTGGATGGGGCTCTGAGCAACCTGATGTAGTTAGCGGTGTCCCTGCTCACTGCAGGGGGGTTGGACTAGATGGCCTCTAGGGGTCCCTTCCAACCCAAAACATTCTATCATTCTATGATTCTATTGAACTCTGCAAGAA
Source organism: Gorsachius magnificus (assembly GCA_034008185.1). NCBI lineage: Eukaryota > Metazoa > Chordata > Aves > Pelecaniformes > Ardeidae > Gorsachius > Gorsachius magnificus. Next base: position 47,278,455 of record CM067083.1, on the reverse strand, counting down.
AAACAGAATTTCCTATTAAATACTTGCAGAAAAAAAATCTTTAGGGTTTGCTCTTACCTAGAAAGGTTGGACTAGGTGATCCTTGAGGTCCCTTCTAACCTAGGATTCTATGATTCTATGATTCTTAAGTTAGATGAAACACAGAAAAGTAAAAGATTTTTCAGCTGTGCTGTGCTTGTACAACTCCCACCAACACTGGCAGTAATAAGGGCACAAGCACAGTGGGGAAGTGAGCCCAGCCAGAGGGCTAGCCCAAGCTTTCAGTCAGGTGACACTTATTGGATGTGACTCTTGATACTACTCTACCAATGTGTCTCAGGGATCTGCATGACTTTCAAAAAGGCAGAGGCTTTTAGTGTAGCTTCCAGATCCTTTGATAAGCTTCTGGCATTTAATTTCAATAGAGCCTTGCTGAGCTCTAGCAGTAGCAAAATAACGATGCATAGCTGTCGGTGCTTTTAAGACACGTCCCTGTGTTCTCAAATTGTTTGCTGCAATGTTTCAAAAAGGACACCAGGGGGCAAAAATTATTAACTGCTGCACAGAGCCAGGCTAGCAGGAGCCGGGGGGTTACAGAGCCCTGAATGCTCCTTGCCCAAGCGGGAGCTGTGTTTTGGGTGAGGCTGATGGGGCTGGTGGGGTGGCTTTGCATGGACCGGCCTCACCAGACCTGGTGCTCTGGCTCCTTCTGCACCCTTGCACTGGAGAGTGGTCCCCCTCCTCCTGGCGAAACTCAAACCAGATGGTACCTCCCAAAGCAAACAAATGCTTCCGTCTTTATTTAGTGCAAGGGTAATCCATAGAAAATGTTAAAAATGCAAAATACAAAAAGCGGTGTGATAAATGCCGTTCCGTGGCAAAAGAATCACATGCCTATGAAAAGGCTTATTAGATACATCTTGATAAACAATCAGGCAGCTTTAAATAGCCTTACCAGGAAAAAAGAAAGGAAGAGTACATTCTCCTTTTGTAGTTTTGTCAAGTGCAGCAATCACAGACTGTACTGATCTCACTCAGTATTTAACATACCTTTTTTCTTTCAAATGTTTTCTTCTTTTCTCCTAGGCAGCTGTGACCAAGCAGCATAGCCACTCGCACTTTTGGGTACTCTGCAAAAAGAAATGTTGGAGAGGTTTTTGGATATATTCTCCTATTGTCTTCTGCACTGCAGTGCAACATGTGGGTAGGATTTCCTGAGCCAAAAGAACTGAGGGGACTCTTCTGAGCTATTATTATCACCAAGAATGACTGATTCTGTTGTAGCAATGGAAAATGTAAAATATCAGCCACAGTGGGTCTAATTTTTCAATCTCATACTGAAGGGTACATGCAATGAAAAATCGTGGCCATATCTGATTATCTTATGTAGCATAAGATGACAGAAAATGCAGTGCTTTATAAATCCAAAGTACCTAAACTAGGGGGTTTCTAGGGGTGAAACCATTTTCCTCCAAGTCAGACTTGAATCCTTGGTGGCTGGTGGCTGTCACCCCATAGACGGAGCCTGCCATTTGTACAGCCCGTTCAGCCAAGATCTGAGAAAGAACATTATGGATGTTGTTTCATCTCCAGATGTTGTGTGTGACAAGTCCTCACCACAGTTCAAATGAAGCCCTTTGAGGCCAAAGCATGACAATCTAAAGAAATGCTGCCAAATGTATGAAAATGTTCAACGTATTTTACACAAATTTGAACATCTGTGGTGCTCAAGGAAGATTTCATGGGGCTCTGTAAATATTGTTACATGTAATTAACTTCACAGCACGAGTGCATTATTATCCCCAGTTTATGGCTAGGGAGATTGGCACAGAAAAGATAAGCAATTAGCCCTTGGGAAACAAAAATATTTAATGCCCCAGAGGGAAGCAGAACCCAAGCAAGTCAAGCAGTAAACCTGTCCATCTCTTATTTTCCATAACACCATTTTGTGGAACTACTGTTTCTAATTTGGAGGAGATGGCAAACAACTGTTCACGGTTCCAAAGTAGTGCTGTGCTTTATAGTAATAAAATGAGACGGGAAACACATTTCTTATTATACCTCCTTCTCACAGGTATCTAATAGCAATTGCCAATTCTAAGCACACAAGGCATAAATTCAAGTAATTTATTATTTGGGTTTCAAAAAGGAAGAGGTTGTTTTAAAGGTTGTGTGCTTCCTTTTAAAAGGGTATTTCTCTCTTTTGCCTTCTAGTTTCTGATTTTGTATGATACACTTAAAATATATTTTTAGCTTTTCTCCACAACCACTGGAATTAGAAGCATCACTATTGTTGAGGATGAAAGCTGAAATCCCTTTCAGAAAGGAGCTGGGGTTTTCTGAAAAAGGAGATTTCTACGAGGCTCGCCATAGCCACCTGGCTCGGTATAATTTTTGCTTCCTTTGGTTAGCAGAATAAAGTTTTAAAACATCCATATCTCTTCATGAGCAACATTGAAAGAGAGAGTGAAGGGGATTTTTCTGCTGCTCTCAGATCACATAACTGTCCACGCCTCCAGCTAGGACATTTGATGCCAGTCTCTTGGTTGTGGACCGCTGACTGACCAGGCTGGAGACGTGTCCCACGTACATTGCAGTCACCCCCCTGACCCTGGAAGACACTGCAATGCTCAGGGGACTGTGATATCTGGAAGAAAAGTTTCCCTCTAATACAGCTTGCGGACCCCATTCACAAGGCCCAAGGCTTCCCAATACCACCATTTCAATGTAGTTTACTTGACTTTATTGAAGTAATTGGTGCTGCTCCATATTTAGAATTTGTGCCTTATCTCACCTGCACAACCCTCACTGTTGCCTGGAGATGCATGGAGGCAACCAGACAGCGAACAGCACTGGTTAACATGAGAGCAGTGAGTGCCCTGCCAAGCCTTTAGGAAACGGAGTCCCAGACTCAGGGGAATGCAGCTTGGCTTCCAGATCCTAGCCTGAGCTTTGAGGCTGTTTAAAAGAAATATATTTTTGAAAGAATCATAATAATAAAAAAGGGTTTCAAATTTGTTTTGAAACCTGAGACAGTGTCAAGTATCTATGAACAGATGTGTTGGTCTTCCTGCACGGGAAGGAGTGGTCTCATGGATGTGTTGAGGTGGTTTATCAGTTGAAGGTAAAAGACGTGGAGTATCTGTGTGCTTCACACTGTTGTGTTCAATTTTACCCTTGCTACAAGGATGAAAGTGGTGGGGCAGAGTGGTGGGGATTTCTGTCTGAATTGAGATCCATCTCCATACATGCGTGGTGGGGGAATGGGCAGCTGGGGTGGGAGGTCCTGCAGTCGGGGCCAGGAGGTGGGGCTCCAGGAACCCCCTGACACTCCCGAATAACCCCAGGTACTTCTCAAGTCCCACCACCAGCAAATGACACTGTCTCAAGCTGGCTGAGAGGAGAAGGTGGTGACAAATGCAGAACAGCTTTCTGGAGCCAGTGGCCAAAGAGTGTAGGGCAAAAAAATCCCTCCTGAAGGCAGAGCCCTGTTTTTGGTTGTGGGTTAGTGTGTGTCCTTCTCACAGCGTTAGGGGTGTGAGCAAATGGTCTGAGCACAGGTGAGTTTTACAAACAATGTCTGGCACAGCAAGCATGGTTGCTCCTATGAAGTTTGGGCAGGTAATGCAAGAGCAGATACTAGGTTCACAATGCATTTGAAGGGGCAATACCCATTTCCTATATCCTACTGGATTATAAAAAAATTACTAATTAAGCAAGCTACCAGTTACACCATCTTTAGGGGGAGTTTTGTGGGAAGGAAGTGTTTGTCTTTCCAAAGAACAGCAGAATCAGAAGAAATGGCACCTAACCATTGGTGATATCATGTTACACATGTTTCTATGGAAGGGAAACCTTTAAATGTCCCTTCCAACCCAAACTGTTCTATGAACTGTTCTATGAAAGTGGCAGCACTTGGTGAGGTAAATGCCTGCAGTCCCATTGGGAAGAGGCAGTGTTCTGCAGAGCTACTTTCCAGCTCTGGCAGAAAAAGATGCTTGCTGTGGGATCTCTGTGGCTAGATGATTTTGCATACAGGCTACAGTTCTCCTGCCCTACCCATCTTTAGGATACCAGCCAGCTGTTGATACCAGGAAATGAAGGCAGCAAGCTGTGGGGGGCTCCTGATTTTGTTTGTGGTGGTTTTTGGAAGAAGAGTAGAGACATTGCTTGTTTTTGCCTGCTCTGGGTGGATTGTTGGTGGCCTGCACAGCATCACGCGGCAGCACCATGGAGACTGCAGAAACAGGCAGAAAGGAAAGTGCAGAAATATGTGCTCTGGGCTGGAGTAGTGCAAATGTCAGTCTCACTGCACTGAGGGCTGTGGTTGCTCAGCAGCACTTGTGCATTAGAGAGATGCAAGATAGAGGAGACCAACTGAGCAGTGGTGTCCTGGCCTGCTTTTTGTGAGGCTCCTTCTGACCGGCCAGTGTCTGACACGTACAGTAGAAGCAAAGTCATCACCAAGCACACGGTGAATCTCACTGGAGCTTTGTAAACTACATGATAAACTGAATCAGAGATACTCCAAATACTTCATTTCATGTTATTAAAGATTGGATACTCCTTCAGGTGTGGCAGTCTTTGAAACATATTGGACATTATATACCCTGCATTTAGGGATTTGTACATAGCTAGACCTGGGCAATGCTGTTTGAAAAGCCTCCCTGTGCCAGGAACCCAAATGACGCTTTTATGTTCAGCCAAGAAGTGGGAACAGCCCAGCTGCATGGCAAAGCTGCTGTTGCCCCTGGTCCCCCTTAGCCCAGCGCTGCCTCAAACGTTGTATGTAATTACAGAGGGACTCCCCCATTTTTCCCCGCAGATCCAAAACACTAGAAATACAGTGGTGTGACTACATTAAGGATCTGGGCACTGTTATTTGGCATTGCATAATAATAATACTCAAAACCTGACAAGTCAAAAGCATGGGCTGTTCTTGTTTTAAGGATACGGGCGCCAGGTGTCACTGCAGTCCAAGGGAAAAACAGCATCTCTCCAGCCCCAGCAACTGCCAGGGAAAAAGTAATTTTTATTTTTGCATTTGAGAAAAAGTAGGTTTTGATGATGGCAAAGAAATAAAAGAAAAAGTCAACCATGCTATAAATACAGACATAACTATATAATATATAAATGTTATCTGGATAGAATCTTTTATTCAGAAGGGAAACAGATAATTTGTACACCAAATTGCAGTCTATTCTGGCATCATCTTGTATAGCATACAGTGATAGAGCCCTCAAATTGTTTCAGCCAAAGACTCCCAGCTTGAAAAGGTCTGCCATACAGAAACTGCTCAATGTTATTTCCCTAATTAGCAGCAATTTTAAATAACCCATATATTCATTTCACACAATTTAAGACAAGTGGGGCATGAGAGATTAAGCAACACCAATATGTAAGTATAGAACATACTAAACCAGAAACAAGCCTATAGGAAAACACCCATACCTCTCCACTTTTTTAGCCTTTTCTCCCTATTCCTTTCCCTCTGCGTCCTACATATCCTTATGTCCTCTACTCTTCCTACCTAAATGTGTTCTGAAACAATTGCAGACATTTTGAGTTGGAAAAATGAGAGTGACAAGTAAGAAATACAAATTTATACTCAGAGCCAATGCATCTTTGTATTTCTTCATGTCTGGATTTCATCATTTGCTGATTTGTAATGTAGAAGACCAGCGTGAATGAGAAACAAAGTTCTGGCAGTGTGGTTTTTTTTTTCTTTTCTCTGTCTTTTAACAAATGATTGCTTCTGTCAAAATAACCCCCCATAAAACCTTACATAGCTCCCTTGTGAGTTCTTCCTATGCCAATTAAGTTCAAATAAAATGTAGTGGCTTTTTACTTACTTTTTTATTTATTAAATGTGTCCAGACAGACTCTGGCTACCATTAGAAATTTGCAAATAAAACAGACAGCTTGTTGATCAGTGTCAGCTCAGCTCAGAGTCCCCTCCAGGATAAATCAGACGTGTTCACCACCACATCCTCAGGCAAAGGCCTGAGCAAATAGATGAGCCATGCATTCAGCCCAAGAAAATCAACAGGATACTGGCAGACCAGTGGAGGAAATGAAATTCGCAGGTAGACAGACTTCCTACCAGTGAGTAGGTAGGAGGCATTTTCATGCTGAAATGCCCCTGCTAAGAATGACAGGTAAAAGAATACCCCGGCTGACCTTCTGCAAAGGAAGAGAGGGGCGTCGGGAGGTAGTTTGGTATCTACCATGCCTTGTCCCAGCAGTAAAGTTGAGTTCTGCAATCACCCACGGATAGGGGTACTCTCCCCTGAAATGGCTAGGTTATTATGCATCCACAAATGTTCCTTGGAGGGGTGAAGCCCAAAGGATGGTGCTATTGATTTTGCGGTTGCAAGGAAAGGATACAGATTCAAGGCCCTGAGTGAGATGCTCTTGGCCCTGCTTTGAGCAGCGGGGCTGAACTAGAGACATCTAGAGGTCCCCTTCCCACCTCTTCTATACTATGATCCAGAAAGCCTTTTCCGTTTCTAATTCCTAGGTTCATAGGTTATGTTATAGAGAAAAGACAGAGAAGTTGTGATTCTGGTTTACACCCTTGCAGAGGAGAAAAAACTGAACTCAAAGATGTTGTAGTAGGATCAAAGCACTCTAAGAAAAGAATGTGACCTCACGGTGGCCTACTGAATTTGCTTTAGTTTAGTTTAGAAACTTCATCTATTTTCACCCAGTTACTTCAAGCACAAAATTTTCTTGTTAGGAATGGCTGTTAGCAGGTTAAAGAGCTGAAGACTGATAAATGCAGATTTCCTCAGTCAAGCCTGACGAGAGGCACTTACATGCCGCATGGGCTGCCAAAAGGACAATCTATCAACTCTGTAGGTGTCCAGACCGTAACTGAGGTAAGCTGGCAGATGACAGGCAATTATTCATAAGCTGTGAATAACAAGATATGTGACACACAGCTAATATCAGATGATGTCTTTTCCTTACTGATGTTGTAAAACAAAATTGATTTAAAGGTGAGCTGAGGCAAATCGGAAAGTTTGGGGTTGTTGGAGTATTTTTTTAGGGTTTAGCAACTCTGTACATAATTACCGGGAGAGAAGATCATATAGTTAACATGAATTTAGCTTAAAATAATGTTTTTGATAATTGGTTGTGCTGTTTTATGTCAAGGCCTACGTTCAGGGTCCAATTCCCTGAGTAAGATGAATGCCTCACAAACAGCTTGAAACAGAGAATTTTGCTGAATTCTCCTTCTGACACCATTAGTACAGAGTAAGGGTATGCTGCTTGCTTCTGACTAACTCAGGTATAGCAAGGTCTACTGTTTCTATGTCAGCATTTGTGCTGTTGGTACGTTTGGTGCCATCCCATCGTTCTCCTTTCTTGTTCTGGTTTCTTACAGTTAGAATGTTTGTTTTGGGTTGGAAGGGACCCCTAGAGGCCATCTAGTCCAACCCCCCTGCAGTGAGCAGGGACACCACTAACTAGATCAGGTTGCTCAGAGCCCCATCCAACCTGGCCTTGAACGTTCCCAGGGATGGGGCCTCCACCACCTCTCTGGGCAACCTGTTCCAGTGTTTCACCACCCTCGTTATAAAGAATTTTTTCCTTATATCCAGTCTAAACCTACCCCGCTTCAGTTTAAAACCATGACCCCTTGTCCTGTCACAGCTGGCCCTGCTAAAAAGATTTTCCCCATCTTTCCTATAGGCCCCCTTTAGGTACTGAAAGACCGCAATCAGGTCTCCCCGCAGCCTTCTCTTCTCCAGACTGAACAAGCCCAACTCTCTCAGCCTGTCCTCATAGCAGAGGTGCTGCAGCCCTCGGATCATTTTTGTAGCCCTCCTCTGGACCCGCTCCAACAGTTCCATGCCCTTCTTGTGCTGAGGGCTCCGTACTGTTTTGTCCTGTACTTCCTCTCTTCTCAGCTTATTTTATTTCATCTGGTCTTCTCCATAAACCTCATGTTCTTTCCTCACTTTTCTCCTCTCCTTAAACACAAGCTCTCCTTCACCAGGGCCAATTCTGTAAATATCTGAGTCCCACTGAATGACTCATTAATATCATCTCCACAGACTTCTCTTGAACAACCTTTTCCAATAGCACATCAGCACATCATGACTGCCAAAGGCAGCACTCAAAGGGAAAAAAACTGCCACTCAACATGCCCAGCATGACGCATGTGATGTCATTCCACAACCACAGGACTTGCTCTTATTTTGTTTTGATTTTCCCCAGCCACTGGTACTGGACTAGTGACTTCACAAAGAACAGTTACTTAATTGCAGCTCTACAAGCCAGAGAGTCTGAGCTAGTAGCTTTGGAAAACTGTGATTTGATTTCACCCTGGCCAGCCTGAGAGTCAGTGTCAAAGGACCTGATGTGACACAGGCCCAGACAAACAAAAGACATAAGACAGTGATTTCATAAAAGGAATTGAGCTTCTTTAATAAGCTTAGGGACCAGAAGGTGAACAGCAAAGGTTAAAGAGACCATGTGGAAAGACACTGACTACTTCTCTTCCAGGACAAGAGGGAAAACATTTGTCTTTTTTCCTCTCTCCTGGAACACTACAGAGCTATTAGGTAGGAGAATCTTATTAGGTAGGAGAATCATATGACGAATCAAAATATGAAGCTTGGTTTTGGCTATAAAGTAGTAATCCAGATATATAGTCTATTCCTAACCCTCAGCCAGCAGTCACTTGAGCACTACCATGCACTATATGTGGTAAAGTATTTAACCTGTGCCTTTTGCAACAACACATATAGCACAGCAGTTAAGAGAAAAGATCTAGATCAAGTGGAGTGAGACAGACATAGTTCTGTAATGGCTTCTTCTCTAAAAGAAGGAATGAACAAAACCCAACATGCTAACTTTCCTAAGAAGAAAGACGCTGTCATCAGTATTACCTGCTTGAGCTAAAATTCAGAGGAAATAAAATTGCAATCTCAGGACAATCTTCTCTGTGGCTTTTTTAATGGAGAGGTGCTAGAGAGCACAATGAACTCCAACAAGCAGGCACTAGCACATACATCTACCATCTTGCCATTGAATACCTGTCAGGAGACACCTCCTTCGAGATGCATCCCTGTCTCTTTTTTTATCTACCCGTCAGGTCACCAAGCCTATACCTTTGTCTTTCTTATTTGGGTCCATTTGAAACAACACATGAAAGGTTTCTTCTGAGGCACTTGGTCAAGAAAAGAAATCCAAATAAGCCTCATCTAATGAAAATATGACAGGAAGTGTTTAGCTGCACCTTATTCATCAAATCCTAGACCTCCCTAAGAGCCACAGAAGCTTTATTTGTTGTACATGCTGTACCATAAGATTTCCTCTGCTTTTAGTCATACAAATTCTATCTGCTGCCTTGTCTTGCCATGATGCTTTGCGGTGAGTACTGCAGAGAGAGGTTAAGAGCGTGCACCAGCTCCATGCCTCTGCCATGGCCAAACATGATGTTCCCAGTGTTTATGATAGATTGAAACTACAGTGACAATAAGGTTTGCACATGTGTTCCAGGCATGCATGTCCATGCATCATGGAAAAGCTCAGAAAAAATTCCTGTTGTTTCCTCTGTCACTCTGTGTTTTTAGACCCTTGCTAATAATTCAAGATATAAAGTATTTATTGCTGGGGACTCCATCTCCCATTCTCAGACAATCCACAGAAATACTAAAGTTTTCATGCTGATACTTTCCCCTGAATAGACTTTTTTCAAAATTTGATTTCCATAAATTGCCTGTCTGCAAAATTTGAGCCTGGTTGTGACAGGCTTGTGCCATCATATGATATAATTTCTGTTATCTGGGTTTGATAAACAGGAAAGCATTTCCTGCCAGAATTGTTGTACATGCATTTTTCGTATAGTCTTATGGGAGAATATTCAGCCAACTTAATTAATTCCTTTTCTCTGGGCATTTAAGACAGTGAAATGCAATCACTTCGACATTTAAGGGAAGATTAATATGTTGAAGGGAAATAGACAATGGCACAAGCATACATATTTCCTTGCAGTTATAGAAGATTCTTGAATTATTTTTTCAGTTCTGATCTTCTAGAATTTTAAATAGATTCATGAATCCGTATATGCCCACAAAGAACAAAATCTCATTTTAGTTCCTCACAGAAATGTAACTTACCCTCACAGATTTCATTGGAGCTTCATATTTCAACCCAGGTTATCAGCACTAAAATCTGTAGGACAGAAGTAGGAATGCCATGGGTATTTTAAAGACTGATTGGTTTTCTGCTGAGTTCACTAGATGTACAAAGAAATATGCCAAACATCTCTGTATTTTAACCACAAATTTGCATTTTATCATTGCCTCATTCCAATTTGCTTATTTCTCTTTCTTTCTAGAGGCCAAATGACAATTTTCTCTTATAAAGAAAACACACTTCTCATCAGAAACTTTTAAAAGCCATCAAAAGAAAGAATTATAATGATAATAAAAAAATACCTGCTTTGGTTAGAGAATGGACTATCATCTGTGAACAGGATATACATTGAATTATGAGCCAAAATAAATAATGAAGAAAAGGTTCACTTGAATTTGATAGCATTTTTCTATCCAAGTCAACATATAAGACTCTTGTAGTGTTGCCAGTACACACAATTTAAGCTTTAAAATTTCAAAAGTGGGTGTTCTGCTGAGAAGCTTGAAACTGGCCCATTTGCAAATCTTAGGCTGAAATATCACCACCGTGTTTAAGAAGAGTCCACTGCGTGCACAAGTGCAAATTATACAATTTCTTCAGGGACACAAATCACCCAGTTGAAAACAGAAATGGTATCAGATAACTCAGTTTGAAACCGAAGTAACCCAACAGTGAACATTTAGAAATTCCTGAATGGAGAACATTTAGTACGTTAACATTGAAAGCAGGAGTGTTAAAATCACGGGGTATAGCACTTGCCACAGACAACATGGAAGACTGTTGCATAAAAGAGTTAAAAAACCACTCAGGAATGATTGCTTCAGAAAAGTGCGTGTGATCTATCTCTTTTCCCTCTGCAAGTCAGAGTGAAGGGAAGGGGGAAGTCAGCATAGGGCTATCGCTACCCTTTAGCATAAAGACACCCATCACTCCTTCCCATAGAAGGCCCATTACTAGAGCATGACAGCAGCTAATGCACCGATGCATTGGATGTCGTGTTATTAATGGCCCTGCTAATAGCTGGTGACAGTGAGAGAGTGAATTTCCACAGTTCACAGCCCTTTGTAAGACTTCTTCTGGAACATTTCTCTCCACTATCATCACCCAGACTCCACCCTCTGACCTCTTTATCAGTCAGTGAGTGGTACCAGAGGCTTAAGGCACATAATCACAGCAATGCTGTGCCATGTGTGCTCTCCAGAGCACCACAGCGCAGAGGGAAAAATTAGGAAAAAAAGCATTGCTTTAAAAAACAGAAGCTCCTGTCAATACTTCATGAGGTAATGATAATGTCATTTAGTTTCACCTTCTTTTGCTCTTATTAACTGCGCATGAATTTTCATATTTCATCTTCAAGTGAATCTTCATATTTATAGCTATGCAACCTCATCTAAAATTCACCATGGTCAGTGAAAGTGCTGCCACTGGCTTCAGTGGACTTTGGATCAAGTCCGTATCTACCTTAGAGCTCTGGCTCCCTTGGCTGCTAGCCATGAAACCAGAGTCTGGACCTGGCTTACCTATACAGTCGGGGAATTTAAAAGTAACATTAAAAGGAAACACTATTATGTTTGCTTCCACTTCTGCCTCCCTTTCAAGAGAAAGAGAAGTAGCTGCTCATTTCAGTACATCTGCAATTAAAAGCAAAATCAACAGCTGCAAGTTACAGGACATTTGAAACATGCTTTGTGCTCAACAAACCTTAGAAAATTGAAGTTTTTCGCCTCTTTTTGCTCCACAGGCCAAGTGGGTGAGTGAACCCCCAAAGTTTGGTACAGGTAATGTTATGCAGGTGTTGCTGAAGCACAGTACAAGCTCTTGGGCTGCACTTGGTGCCAGCAGGAGCACCTGGAGCCTTGGAGGGCCTTGAAAGCCTTGCACTTGGCCTTTTACAGAAACACATCTAAACATGGTGATGCTGCTGGTGGCTGTAACAGGAAGGGTGGCTGTAATGTACTGCTCCATGTGAGACAGCAGAGGTATCAAATCTCACTACTCCATCTCTTGAAATTGCCAAAGCTTCTTTGGGACACTTAATTTACTGTTCACACTATTAATTACTGTACTTCCATGGAAAACCAAAGTTTTAAGGTGGGCAAAACCCTCCTGAGTATCTTCTCTCTGACAAGGGACGATATGAGAACAATATAAGTACTTGACTGACAATTTCTAGTAACTCAGACTTTGAGTTTGCATTTGAGCTGTTCAAAGAGGTTTAAAACACTCCTTTTTTTTTCAGGAGCATCAAGTTTGTATTGCATAGCAACTTCCATAATTAAAAGGTCAGTGAAGCTATTTCCAAGTCTGCTTTACAGTAGAAGTAACTTCAATCTTCCTGCTACTCTTTTTGGTGTTTTTCAGCCTACTAGAAGAGCACTTGAATGAATCACTTAGGGTATGGTCAATTTTTTACATAAGTTCTTAAAGGAATCTTTTAGTTGGTTTGTTTCCTTAGCACAAAATATGTATGTAATCCTTACTCAAACTCAGAAAAGCTGTTCAATTAGCATAATGCAAAGAACTACCCTGGTTTGCACAATATTGCTGAAGGCTGGTCAAACAGGAAGAATTTATATACTTTTTTCCCCCCTTTGTTTTGCTTTGCTTATTAATACCAGCGGTACCTTTCAGCTTTATTGAGAGCCTTGGGGAATCGAGGAGGTACCTTTTTCTCAGTTTGCTTTCCCAGAAGTCCCAGCTCTAAGAGTCAGCTCAATACATGAGGCATTCTGATTAAAGGCACACAGGACCTAGACATTGTTTTGGAAGTGCTAAGGCTAATACTGCCTGGCTCCCCAATAACATGTTGTATCGCTGAAGATGATTCTGATATTTCAGCAGTTGAAGGATCCCTTGGCTCTTTCCCTGTCTCAGCATCAATTTCTGGACACCTACTTTAATAAAATTTGGAGGATCTTGATTTTCTCAGAGGTTGCTATTCCTCTATCAAGTTGATCAATGGATTCAAATGAGATGGAGGAGGAGGAGTGGTAAGACACAGCCAGACAAGTGCAGATCACGATACATGTCTCATTTCTTTATTAAGTCAGAGAGAAAATCAGCTATTGTTATACTTTAAAAGAGTTTGGATTTCTGCAGATTTTGCATGGGCAGCATACAGCTCACTGGGCTGGGCTGGCAGGCAGAAGCCCGAGGTAAATGGTGGTTTTCAAACCCACCTTCTCAGCAGCTCCTGGGGAGATACGGGCAGCTGCTCTGAGCCAGCCCCTCCTTTGCCTGGGACTAGACCTTGCCAGGTGCTGCACATGCTGGCCCCACTCCAGCAAAGCACTTAAGCACATGCTTAACTTTCAACACATCAATTACTCACAGAGAAGTCAAGCCTGGAGAAGCTGCTGCTGCAGAGATAGCAGTGAAAAGGAAATGGGGAGGTGGTGACCTTATTGCCTCTCTTTCCCGATGGACCTGTCTGCAGACATCATTCAGGGCCTGGGGTAAAATGATCGCCAAGGCTAATAGGTCAATGACCTGCTACTCTGCTGCTGGCCTAGCCCCAACCTTTGCAAAAGAGAGGGGAAGGGAGAGGGGAAGATCTGTACAGTTTGTCAGATGTTATCACACTTGATAAGACAAAGCTTCGCTTTCAGGAATTTTTCTTTCCTAGTTTGCTGTGAAAAAAAGATGGCAACCCAGAGATCTGTGGTGGCAAAGAGGAAACTCACAATCTTTTGTTCTTGCTCTGCCACTCACATCTGTGACAGGTTTCCTTTCTCCCTTAAGCTATTCCAATTTCTGGCTCTGCATGTGTCAAAATAAGTTTCCAAAGCAAATCACAAATGCATGGGGTAATTAGAGCTCTCATTTTGATCTCAGGGGAAAGTGCTCCCCTTCCCAAGAAGAATACACCTCCTGGTCAACAGCATATTGTAGTGATGATGAAGAATTTGGTATTTGTCTCTTTGGGGTTTTGGGGGGTTTGTTTTTTTTTTTCTTCACTTGGAGGATGGGATAAGGAAAGAGGAGAATTGCCTTATGCTGCACTATATGAGCCTTTCTCTGTTTCAAAAACTCTTGGAAAATGCTGCTGAGAGGTAGAAAACTATGTCTAACCACTAAAACACACAACAGTGACCCTAGAGTCAACTCTTCAGAAATGTGGACATCTAGCTGAATTTAAAGAAAATTTAAAAAATATATACTCAAAAAATGACATTCAGAAAAACTGAAACACAGGAAAATGAAATATAAGATCCATTCCTTCAGATCTCCAGCAACATGAAAACCTTTTTCTAAACGTTTGGAGGAGTATCTTTAACAAATACTGTGAAAAGCAGGCGTGCAGCCCAGATCCTCACTCTTCCAGAGAGACCCTCAGGGACACATCTGAAGCTCCCTTCACAAGACCAACACAATAATGACATTCTCACCAGGAGTCTACTCTCGACTGTTCTCATAGTTTATTTTTAATGTGAGCATTTTGTAATAATGGCAACATATATGGAGGTAATTATTTCAAAGACCCCTTCTTTTCTTTGTGGGAGTTGGAGTGAACACAAAAAGAAATTCTTGTCCAAGCAAACTGACCTGCTTTAGTTTCATACTCCTGTGACATACATGACTCCCTGATCTCTGTAGAACTACAGCTTGCTCCCCAGTCTTCTCTAGGGCACCTGCATCTTGGAAATTTTGGTCAGAATGGAGCCAAAGCTGTGTTTTAGATGTGGAAAGAGTGAAAATAGTCAGAAAGATATCTAAAATGCGTAATGCAGGATGGGAAGAAGAATGGGCTTTCTAATCCAGAGGCAGGGCACTTGCACTCCAATTTGCTCTCTCACTGCTGTCCGATCCACTTTCGGTGAGTTGTTTACCTTCAGTGCCTCTGGGTCCCCAGCACCTCAGAGGGAATCACTAAGATTCCTTTCTCCCATTTTTCATGCATATTTTGTGATGTAGCATTTCTTCAGCATGCAGGGAGGGGCTGCTGTGAAGCACCGAGGACAGAGAGGGGGCCTCTCTGAGGTGCAGTGCAGTGAAGTGGTTTGCTGGTGACATCAGTTTAAGGACTCCTGCCCGTCCCATCTCCTTGTCCCTGCCTCCGTACCACAATTCACTGCCCTGTCAGTTTTTCTGCTCTGAATATTTCTGGAAGATGCTGAAAGCAGACCAGGAAACTTATCTGGTTAAAAATAAGTCTCCCTTCACCAACATCATTCCTCGTTCAGGTCAATGTACTGATAAGTACCATCTGGTCCCATCAACAGATCCTAGCACAAGCTAGTGGGCTGTGAGACGTAACACAGGGGTGGGAGACTTTGGGATTTCTTAAATTAGTTTAGCCAGTATTTCCTTTCACTGCAGCCTGAGTAAAACTTCTTAGGCTGGAGAAGCATCGGGTATGGTTATCCGAGTCTCTGCTGCAACTACATTATGAAACTTTGCCCTTCTGCAGGATTTCTATTCAAGTACCACAGCAGTGCTTTGCAAACATTACGTGCTGTGTCCCTACAACACACCTGGCAGGCAGATACGGTATCCTCTTATCAGATGGGCAAAATGAGCCTCACAGCGATCGCGGCACAGCGCGAGCTAACGGGAAAGGCAGCAAGAAGCAGAAAGTCCTAATTGCCGGACCGACGGTTTAACTACTCGGCTTCTGCCAGTGGCCACTGACAGAAACTGCCAATACAAAGATGCTTCAAGCAGCAATGGGGTGAGGAGTAACAATGATACAACTTGCAGATGGCTTTCATTAAATGGAGTTTTTACTGGATTAAAGACACAATTTAGAGTCTACAGTAGAACGGCTTGGAATACTTGAAGAGGTTTTTTTGACCAAATCAAACATTTTGCTGAGAATTTTTCGACTCCACTGAAATTTCCTGGGGGATTTTTGGTTTGAAACAAAACAAAACAAAAAGTCACTTCCAAACAGTTGTGTTTTTTAGTTTTAGCACTGAAGATAAGATATATTTTATAAAAAATGTATGTTTATACTTCTAAGAATAATTGTTATTTTTGTCAGCTCTTGCCGTCGGAAGCTTTGTCATGGATTCTCATGAATGACTGACTGGGCTACAAATAATGTGAAAAACAAAATGGTTTTCTATGTTAAAGTAGTAACAAGAAAATACTTATTCCAGTGATGAAAACAGTGTTGATTAACCTTTCCTGAAAGAAAGCTTCCTTCATGTTGCATCTGGTGTTTATCTTCAACCTTTAAAAAATATCCCTGTTTTCATAGTAAAAATTATTATCTGTGACATTGTTTTGGCTCAGGGGTTTTGGGAGGAGGTGCTTAATAGTCAAAGAATAATTGCATTAAGCTAAATGTTACCATTTTCACATATCCTAACAAAACCCATCAAGGCACAAATCAACTTGATTTACAATGCACGATCTAAATAAAATTATATAAAAGCTTACAACTCTATTTCCTGCCATAATCTCAGATGTTAATATAAGCTTTCTGAAGCTTTTCTTTCTGGGGACAAATCCACATAGGTAATCTCAGGGATAGACATTGAAGCTGTGAGTGAACAAGGTAAGGAAAAGTTTCCCTTCTTTGAATAGTCAAAAGCAGTAAAAAAAATTGCCTTACTAGGTTTTTAAGCCTATCTGCAATTGCTTCAAAAAACAAACCGACTGAAACTTTAGCTGCACTTTCCTTCTAATTTTCAACTGTTCAAAATTAGCTGTGGACCTCAGGCTCCAGTACAAACGGAGACCCAAAACCCACCTAGGCTGACTCCTCAAAGGTCAGAGAAATCCCTCCCATTACGGTTCATAAAAAGAAAAATTGTTTGTAAGCATGGAAAATAGTATTCATATTTTCGTAAATAATGAGAACAAGTGGTGAGAGAGGTTAAAGGAAAGGATGGAGCTTGCAATTCTAAACCAAAGGAACAAAACCCAAAGCCAACAACCCCCTGAAAGATTCAGAAGTCCCATCAGACCAAAACCAAATGTTTTCAAAATCTGCAAAAACCTTCTGGTGTGAAATAATTTCAAGTTTCAATGAGACTGCGGTTAGCAATAAACTATAAATCACTGTACATAGAGGTTTCTAACTGGCAAGTGGCAAACACATGAAGGCTGTTTCACCATACTTTTGGCTTATTTTAATACAATTTTTTTAATTTGTTCATAAGGAAAGAAGATTTACATAATATCACTGTATATTTGTCAGCCCTTTCTATCTCTCCGGTCCCTGCTGGCCAACACCAGCCCAAGCTGACAGAGCAGTAGAGGCTTGGAGAGACTGTGGTCCTAAATGCCCAGTGAATGTCACTGCCCAAGTTCTGAAGAGAGGCACAAATGGAGGCACAAAGAGCTGTGGTGGGAGATCGACTGCATCACCCAACACCAGAGACACTAAAGAGGTGAGACCCATGCTGCATGCACCAACAGCAGGGAAAGCTGTGGCTGGAGCTCACCTCTTACCAGGCATGGGGTGTTTCAGCTGCAGGATTGAGGCCAGAGGCAGAGTCTGCTGCTCACTAAACAAATTCGGTATCTTATCATTGACGATATTTGGGGAAAGAACGTCCGCTCACTCTCAGCTCTCCTCTTATATTTATTTTTTTTCACTTTGCTTTCCTTTAACTTCATCTTGAGAGAAAAGTTAAAGAACAGGAGCTGAGCAAATGCCCCTGAGGACACAGGGATTTGGGCAGCCAGATGGTTTTGTAACAGCCGCCGTATTGCTTTCTCCTTCACCTTCCAGAAATTCTTTATTCCAGTGTTTCCACCCACGAAGTAGAACATTAAACATATTCCCAGTGTCTGCAGCAGTCACTGCTCCGATAGTATCGAGTTAGCCCCCAGTGAGGCTGAACCCCTCCCCAAGATTCACTGATTCCTCCTGGGGACCAGAAGGCTCCTGGCAAAATGTTCTTCATAATCTTTCTCTCTCTTAATCTCCTGTGATAACATTTTAGTCACAGGCAGGAAAAGACTTGTCTCCCAGCAGTGGATCCAACCTGGCAGTGTCGGGAATGGAGAAAGGTGAATGCACGAAGGGCAGTAATTATCTGCATTATACGAGCCTCTGATCCTCTGAGGACTCTTCCATAAGGGCTCGTGAAAGTCAGGGTTCTCCCGCAATACCTGGTGAATCAATTTGTAGACACAACCTGTACATCTGTATCTCCAACACTCCAGTTTAAATCTGTTTTGGTTGCCACCTGCTCTGCAGCGCAGGCAGGACAGCACTCAGCCCTGGCTACCCATCCGAGTGTGTGACAGCTTCTCAGCAGGTTTCAAAAATTTTATACTGATTCAGGTTCAGCCTGCAGCCAGTGATATGTCTCCTAAGTCCTGACTCCAGCTGGTCAGGAGTCAGGAGCCCCCCGAAATCTCACTGCTACATGCTATGGGTGTGACCGTATGGCCAGGTGTGACTTTGAGGTGCTGGTGGTCATGGGCAGGCATGGCAAAGCCCAGGAGCCTGAACCTTCGTTCAACCCATAGTGACCTTAAGAGGCTGTTCAGAAAGGTCTTTACTGTTTTGGAGTGAGAATTAGCTGCACGGAGACAAAAGGTGGACTGTGTATACTGATGCAGAATTAAATGCGGGCAAAGAGACAGGCAAGAGAGAAGGGATACTCCCCAGGAGCATTCAACTGGAGCTCTGTATTGGGGGACAGAAAAGAAATTAGCCAGATGAGATTGATGTTGGAGAATGAATGTGATTCGTATTTTATTAATAAAAGAGGTCTCCCCACAAAGGAAATTCCCATCTTGGCCTGGTGATGCAGCACTAAGTGGTAATTGATACATGAAATGCCAAAGCCCATAGATCTCTAGTTACACTGGAGTAGACACTCTTTGGGGCTTGTAATTACAGGGAGTTGGCAGACATACAGATTTCATCTTTGAGAGAGAAAAGGACATTCTGCTCTCCTGCCAGCTGGGATGACTAACCTCAGTGCCAAGTTGGACATACCTTCCAGTGCATTTGCAAAGCAGTGTTCAGTTCTACCTCAGATTCTTTCACACTCCAGGTTTCTGAAAACGAACTAATGAAATATTTGTAATGGCACCTGCATCAGCCAGGCATCTCTGAGAGAAAAGCCAAGTCCTGCCTCCCAACCAGAGGAAGGCACAGCTGAGAAAAAGCAATAGCTCAGAGCTGCGTAGGAGGGAAACAGGAAAAGTTTCGTAATGGCTGGGGCACAAATGATGACTCAAGGACAGCTGATATTCCTGGGCACTGCCCTGACTGTGAGCACGAGTTTGGTCTCTGGAGCCATCCTGAAGGTGTGGATTAGGCACTGATGTGCCAAACCATGGGGCAAACATGGTTTCTCAGGCAGTCTGCTGAAGGCAAGCTGCCCATGCTGCCAGGGGACATCTGTATACTCCAGACCTGTTGTAATGACATCAGGAAAGCCAGGCATGACCTCTGTGGCTCTCTTCAGATTATCTCTGTACATTTTCCATCTGATTTATAGTTCTGAGATCAACAACACCAAGTCTGGCCTTGGTGATCTACCCTGAGTGCCAAGGTGGCAGATGATCAGCTATCTGGTATTTAGTTAGACATCTCCACATGAAATATGTAAAACCTGTGGGCAAAAGAGCAGTACTAATACTTTTTGGCCAAATTCTGCTCTCAGTTACACTAGAGGAATGCAGCTGAAGTCAATATGATTTACAGGAATTAAGGAGAGCACATGGTTTGGGGTTTTTTTTGACATGACATTTAGATTCTAGTTGCAGCTAATAGGGCTGGCCACAGACAAATCTCAAAGAAAAGTAACACTGTTGTTTGTTTTTCTTCCCTAACTCCAGTATCAGCCCCAATCTAATAAAGCACCCTATAATATTTGCTTGGGCACTGAATTTGTTAGCCTAATTTATTTTTACTGTTTATCCCTCGTTTCTGTAAAAAATTTTTTTAAAAAAAATCTGTTAATGCCAAATGTTCTCAAATACTCTTTTTGCACAGGCATAGTGTACACTAAGGAAGAGCTTGCAAGTATAGCTATGCTGGAATTTTTATATCAATAAACCCCTGAGGGGTGGCGCAACTCTCAGCAGCGCACTGGTTCCAAGGATGAAATAACACATCTTGGCAACCTGAGCGTTTTTTTGCCAACAGAGATGCAAGGTATGGTTTGTTTTTTTTTTCTGAGACAGAATACCAGCAAAAGCTTCTCCTGACAAACTAAACAGGGACTCCACATTAGCCAGCTGCGTCGGATTCCCACCTGGCATGCCGGAGCCAAAGGCGCACGTCTCTGCTCTGCCCAAATCAGCTGCATCAAATCTGAGTCCCTCTGCTAAAGAAACATTTCCCCAGCCCTGGTCCTGCTGGCTGCCAAAAGATCACTCCGTTCCTCTGTGCTCATCTGTCAGAGCTGCTCCAGGTTAGGATGGGAGGTGGGAGAGCTGGGCATCAGTCAGGAAACACGGGAGCTCGAAGCGGGGTCTCCTGTACCTCCGAACATCTCAAAGCCCAGCCTTTTGGCTAGCCTCGGGAGCAGAGCTTTGCCTGATTTTCAGCAGAAGCACTTGTCGAGGCCCAAGAAATCTTTCCAGACAAGGATTTTGTTGCAACAGATGTGCCTCCACAAACAGCACAGCTTTTTAAAAGTTGCTGGTTTCTGACACAAGCACATGCAAACCCATAGTTCGCTGAGGAATTTCTGATCAGCTCTTGTGAACTCAGGGAAGGCCAAATGACCTAAGGGTTACAAGGTGCCAGTTACAGATAGTGTTTCACAGTCTTTCTTAGAAAAATAGTTATGAAACTACTGGATTTTTTCCCCCTACTTTTTTCTGTATCTCTTCCAATGCAAAATACTTTGTTCTCCCAGTGGAAACCAATCATTTACTAAATATTTAGTGTAATTCATATCTCTGTCTCTCAAATGGGCCAGTGTTTACACTTCAAAAGCAAGAATCTTTCTTCTCATGCCATAGTCACTCCATAGAAATAAATACAAACCACAGAACCTGCACAAATCTTTGCTGAGGCACAACATTTTAAACACCTTATGGATTAATGTTTATGGAGCCTGTCAGAGATTTAAAACCACAACGAGAAAGAAAGGTTTTCTTCAGCTCTGAGAAACGGGCTTTTTGTCTAACATCAGCCCTACACTGAAAAACCCTTGGCAGGCTGTTTGTCTAAGCAGACAGGGCCTTATTCAATTGTTCGTGGTGTCTTTCCACCTAGTTCTTGCTATAAATTTGTCTCTTTGCCACCCTCTTTACACTGTACCTCGGTGTGCCTCAGAGACACGCAGAGCCAGCAGCTCACCATTAACTCAGCCCAAGGGGAAATGCTAGCAACAAAGACCAGTCTGCCAAAACCCATAAAACTTGCTGCTTTTTGCCTCACTTTAAAACAAAAAAATAATATTGTCTTTTCTCTAAAGTGGTAAAGCAACACATGCCCAAATGGGTTCTTGACATTACACTACAGGATTTTTTAAGGGTTTTGAAGAAACCTTGGCACTTATCAACGTGTTCTCCGAAATGTATGACTGCTAATTAGTTTAGCAGCCAGCAAAAGTAAAAAAAAAAATGGTTGCAGGAGGTGCTTTTGGTAAGGCAATGGGAAGCCCATGAAAATCACAGCCTCTGGAAAGCTGAGTAAATCCAAAAGGAGAGAACCAATTAAAAGCAGAAATTCAGCCACATCCACTGCCATGATAACCTGCTGCTTCACTGCTGCCACCAGGTCTATGAGAACGTACCTGTACTTACCAGCTGGGCAAAAACAGTTAATGAAAATCACAAATGTGAAGAGGAAAAGGCGTATTCTTCAAACTCTGGTATTTTTTCCTTGAAGGTTTAAGTGAGCGTCTTGCATTGTGTGTCAACTTTTCCCTTTCTGAAGGGAGCTTGGTAGGAAAAGATGAGTCTCAGTGGACTAGAAGCCTCTGCTACCCATTGTAAAGCAGACTTTGGCTAGGTCAAGCATAGCAGTTTTTGCACAGACCGCAGTGTGCTGATAATGCCACTTTCCCACCAGAAGTGCCTGCTCCTCTGCCTACCCTCAGCGGCCACCAAAATCTGGCTGAGGGCATCTGCTGCAGACCTGCCCCCCCATAAGGCCTGCTGGGCAGCCATTCCCGCTCTCCCCCAATTGCAGGGTCCTCCCTACCCTCTTGCTCACATTTCCAGCATGTCACCCCTGAAGATGAGGCTGTTTGCAGTCATGAGTTATGTTGTCCCACCTAGTACCGAAGATTTGTTCTGGCTTTCCTTGGACAGTCACTGAGGGCAGAAAGGAGAAAATACACTTTTTTTCCCTGTGTGCCCGTTATGAGGAGGGGGTAGGAAGGAAGAGGAGAAGGGGTG
The DNA here is from genome assembly GCA_034008185.1 of Gorsachius magnificus. Lineage (NCBI taxonomy): Eukaryota > Metazoa > Chordata > Aves > Pelecaniformes > Ardeidae > Gorsachius > Gorsachius magnificus. Next base: position 47,256,051 of record CM067083.1, on the reverse strand, counting down.
AGGAACAACCAGCCTATGCCTGTTTGCTTTCTACCTCCTAATTTCTTAAAAGGCATTAATCTTGGTGCAAGGTGCCACAGTAACCACCGAAGCCCACTGTTTATGTACGAGGCAGGATCGGTGCAGGAAGGGACGAGGGTGGCTGCCCTGCACGCTCAGGCAGCTTCGCCCCCATCCTGTCCTGAGCTGATCTCTGTCGGTGGTGATGGTGTGGCTCTGGCATTGGGTCCTTTTAGGCTTTGGCATCTGGGCTGAGATTGCTCGGTGTGGTGAAGCCTTCGCAAACACCTTGTGCCCACAAGTGCCTGGCCTGGGACCACGGAGCTCACTTTACATGGGGCTGAGGAAGAGGCATGAGAATGTAATGGTTTTTGGGTTACTATGGGTTTACAAATCTGAAATAGCAAGCTGGCACACAACACAAATGTCAATGTTGGGGACTAGAAATAAGAAACATTTGTGCACTTTACCTAGCTTTTTGTTCCACATTTAGGACTGCATGAAATACCACTCTTTTCCTGTGAAAGCATTTCCATTTAACTCCACAACAGACCTCTTCCTATTCTTCTCAGCAGCAATGCATACGGGATGCTGAAGTAGCACATCTCTGACAGCTGTCCAGGATTTTCCCAGTAAGAAGACGTCCTACATCTTCACATACAAACTGTTTGAGCCTTCTTTTATTTGCAAGTATAAAGAACTACTTCTGGAAAATGATGAGCCATACAGCAAACAGGTAATGGTAGCAAAATAAGTCTGGCCAAGGAAAGGGAATAACAATAATAATAATAATAATAATAATAATAATAATAATAGATAAGCACATTCTAGTTTTGTGCCCAATGACTTTGAAGCTATGTCATGACTTACACCCTCTGGTGTTATTTTGTGTTATTTTCTACTGCATCCTAATGTCAGTTCAACTACTCCACTGCTTCTCAGAAAAGCATTTTACAGCCAGTATTTCACTTCATGTAGTAGCTCTTTTCCTATATGATTTTCACGGTTGGTGCAAATCTAGTTACAGGCATTGGGGATGAATTTATCCCTCCCCAGACAGAGCTCCTCCCGCTGACATTCTCCACACTATGGTTTGTTTCCAAGGCTCCGAGAATCGTGCAGAATCCTGTGGCTGTTTCCAGATGATTAGGCAGCAGTCTGAGTTTGTCGGCAGCATTTCCAAAAGGCTGTATTTTTTCTCTTTTTCTTTCTTCCCTCTTGCCATCCCAGGTGCTCCTTTAACTCAGGGCCCAGCCATTTTTTCAGGGTTTGCTCCTGCTCCCAACCACACCGTCCCAAGCCATATGCTTGGGCAAAAGAGGAGCACCTCTGGCCACAGAGCTGTGGCGATCCAGGGGGGTGATTTAATGCAAGGCGAGTGAGCCAGCAGCGGTCTCGCTCTGTGTTGCAACAAGCAACCTCCTCCTGAGCAGTCTAAAGAACGTGCTGGCACCGGGTGGGGAGAGCACGGCCTCTGACAGCTGGGAAAGGCTGCAGTGCTGCTCTGCTCTCACCTCGCAAGAGGCAGAGCAGGGTGGTTTTGTGGGTGTTCTTGCCCTGAAAGGTTAAGGCTTTTCTTCTTCGTACTGACTGCTCGCTAAAGTGTGATAAAACTCCACACAGTAAGCTCTAATCGTGAAAATTGTGCAACACGCTGAAACTGGAAAGTCTAACTTGCAGGATGAGGCTTTTCAAAGCTACCTGTGTTTCTCACGGACAACCAGCCATGCATGGGCCTGTTCCTCCACAGTTTTGACTTTACCTCTACATCGTGTTCCCTTTCTAAATGGCCGGTTTGATGACTTTATTTTTCATAATCAAATAATGCATGGGCCTTGGCGTTTTGGGATGAGGGTTTGGCTCACCTGTGTAGCTCTCAAAAACCAGGATCTCAACCCCTAGTTGCAATAAACATTTTTTAAAATTCCAGCCCATGTTTCATGTGGCGCAGAGCACAGGTCTGTCATCAGCTGCTTGCTCATAGCTGTGTTAAAACAAACTGCACGTTAAAGAAGTTTACAAAGACCATTTTCTACTTAAAAAAAAAAATTAAATGAATGAGTAATTTTCATTTTTTGATTAAGAAGTCTCACAACCTCATACGTATCTCTTGGACTCCAACTTCCCTACTAGACCCAGCAAACAGAAAGAAGTAAGACAGCAGAGGGTTTTATTATTCCTTTAAACGAAACATATGATATATATGGGGTGTCACCCATATCAAGTATGACAAATATGAAAACCTGTAAATACAGTTTAATGATACCAAGAGTACGGTAGGGCTGCAGTCTCGGGTGGCTGTGAGCTTTTCATTCATATTCATATTCATATTCAAGCCGTGGGAGACTTGCCGTTGATGTCAGTTCGTTTTGATTTAGTATCTTTGTTTATAAGAAGCTAAGTGATAATGCTTTACAAATAAAAAAAAATAAATTAATTACTTCTACTTTGTTATTGTTTGCTACAGGCCCAATCCGTCTCTGTCACTGACCAGGACTTCATGTTGCTCAGTAATGTAGAAACATAAGGGAGAAAGGTAGGCCCTAGCCACACAGCGTACAAATAACTGTTCTGTACTTGTTTGCACGTCTGTAGGTGCCTGTATATTCTATAGGTATTGCAGGAACTTCTTGCTTGACTTTTAATATTACTTCTCATTATTTTTTCAAACTTTAAAAATGCATCAAGCGTTTCGTATACCTCAAATGGGGCTGCAGAATGTATTTGCTGCTTGAGGAAGAGCAAACTTGAAAATCAGGTAAGGGCACAGGGCAATTCTTTAAAAGAAGGTGCCAGGAATCCATAGGAGAGAAGAATCTCTAAGAATTGCATTATCCTCTGCTAAGCAACACCTGATCCTGCTACAAGTGGCAGACTCCTGAACACTTACATACCCCAGCCAAGTAACACACTTAGATCTAGCAGTGCATCCCTGTTGTTACAGTACTGCACTGAAACCTAAGAGGATTTACTTTCTGTAGCCTTGATAGTTAAGAGCCAGATAATTCTTCCTTTCTCACAGTTAGAATTTCCAAGATCCTTATTGGAACAATCCTGTTGAATTTAATGCAGGATGGTTAACCATCCACAGGATTTTAAAGCATCCTGCGCAATTCTATAGCAGAGAGATAATTCCCTTTTGCTTTTTCTGACCCAGTTAAAAGCATGAAAAGAAAGCATTCATGCTCGAGTTAATTCTGCGGAGTATTTCCTATATATTTGGGTCCACTGCTGTTAGACTGTACAGGCTTGCTCCACGAGGCTTACGGATCTAAGCAACATGTGTTGCTTTCTACAACAGCTCTAGAAAGACTTGGGGGAAGAGGAGAAAACATGGGTCTCGTTGCCAGAGCAGAAGTGTAGGACCTCAGGAAACTTGGGTACAATTCCTAAAGTAGCACAGATCAAGTCTGGACACGGTCCTAGTGTAAGGGGGCAGCTAGGTCAGAACTGACCCTGACACATGACCCAAAACATGTCTAGCCACGGGGGCTGAGGGCTGCTCTCATGATAAATCCACCAGCGACAAACTACAGCAAGTAATGTAAACCAAAGTTTTCCTTCAGTGACAGAGGGGACATTCACAAGGTATGGCTATGAATAGACCTTCTGGAAATGTCTCCCTTTTAAATGGGAGATTAATACCCGTAGGGAATACTGATGTGAATCTCTCATAGTCCTTCCCCAGCTATAACAACGAAAAACATTTCTTTCTCTTTTTATATCCCTTATCTAATCAAACTGGAAGTTCTTGGAGGCAGGTAGGTTTCTTACCACCACAGTGGTGGCTGGAAGTTCTGCTTGTTAAAATCACTCTCTTTTACATTATAAAACACTATTTTCAGTTGCTTAAACCTTGCCAGTTTTTTATCACTTGGTCTCACATTTTCCTTTAAAAATATTTACTTTAGGCTGAATTATCTTCTGGAATGGGGGGGCAAAGAAAGGGAAGAAGAAATATAAGCAGCATAGTCAAGTCTCTTCTGAGAAAAAAAAGCTGGGGAAATGACAGTAGACAAAATAATAGTGTATGTTTTGGCAAGGCATCTTTATTTTAAAACCATAATGCCACCAGTTTCTGGACTCTAAACTTCCCTCTTTGCAGAGTTTTGGCCTTTTGGCTATTGCCAGCTCTGTGGAAATCCGCTCAAATTTGACTAAGTTATAAACCCTCAAAAACCTGGAGCTTGTTTTTATTAGATAAATTTCTCATCTATTCTGAGCATGGAATTTTTCCTGCAATGTCAAATCCAAACTGCTGTGCTGTTCAGTGGGTCCTGACAGATAAACCGAGAGCAACAGGACTGCCCGCCGTGCATCGCCTTTGCCCGGCTGCCCGCCAGCAGTGTGCAGGGGGACACTAAACTGAAAGCGAAGGGTCTGTGGGCTTAGCGAGCTACAAAGAGAGTGGCAGAAGGGAAAGGAGGCATGGGGCTGTCAGGCTGCTTGGTGGTGGAGGGGGCCTGGACCCGAACTGGGAGACAGACTGGGACGAACTGGCAGAGAAGGAAGAAGACTGGGAAGATGATTCTGGAGAGGTGAGACTGATGGCATTGACAAGGCAATGGGAACGAGAGGTTTGATGAGGGGAAAACGGGACTAGGCACATGTGCAGAATATATTTAAGGTATGAAGGAGGCTGGAGTTGGGGACGCAAGAATAAAAGCTCCTTCTGGCTCGGACAGAGACATCAACATTGCTAAGTTTCACCACCTCCTAGCTGAGAGGAGAGGGCTGTGAAGCTGGCAAAATGTCCTGCGCTGCCTACTGCAGCAAACGGCGATCTGCTGTCTCGGTGTGAGACGCTGCTAGTTTGAGGCTGTCAGAGGTCTCTGTGGTGCAGTGAAGGGTCCCAGACACGCTCTGACCTGGGCAATGCTGTGTGATAGCTTTCTTTTCTTTTCTTTTTCCCATTTAAAAAGCTCAGGAGATATTACAGACCACGCTCGCACACATGCATTCACAAACTTTGTGACAATAATCGAGTTGTTTAAACCAAACTTTTTGAAAAGGGGGCTTTCCAAATTCTTGTGACTCTAGGTGCTCATTTGAGACCTGGAGAAGCTGTGACTACTTTGTTGGATGTGTGCCTCGAACATTGTAGGATCTGGGAAAGTCAGCAGTAGGTGCTTCAACTAAGGCACCCAAGTCTGTCTGTAATTAAGATCTACTTCTCTCTGCCCTGGCTCACTGCTCCGGAGAGCCGGCTCCATCCCGGGCCCCGCTGAGGCAGCGTGTGACTGCCAGGGTGTGACAAGCCTGCAAGGTCAGATCTGGACGCTTGGGGAAATGGTCACTTGTGCGCTGGGAGCCTGCCGCCTGCAGCCTCCTACAGCCCCTTCACCCCCGGGGCCCCTCCCACAGACGCGCACCCCCTAAAAATCAAGCGAGCCCTGGCAGCTTGAGGATCCCTGGTAGCACCGCTGAACCGTGCGGATCTCTGCAGGCTGGCGGCGAGCCGCGGGTCTCAGGGGAGGAGCGGGGGACTCCTCCATTGACAAAATTGCAGGAAAAGGGTCTCTTTCGGGCAGGCGGGGGGAGGAGATCCTCTGGCGGTTCACAGTAAGGAAATAATAAAATACCTCTGTTTGGCTCCTCAGTAAGGAGCGAGAAAAGCGCAGAACTGTCGGCAGGAAGGTTTCACCTGGCGTTTGCAGCACGCGTAGCGGCAGCCCCGCAGCGACCCGCACCTCCCCGGGGCACCCCGCCCCGGCCAGCGGTGCCCGCTCCCTGCCCTGCCAGAGGGCCTGGCAGCCCCCGCGGCGCCCGCCCGCCGCCCCTCGCCCCACAGGGCGCTGCTGCCCGGCTCTTCCCCCCGCCAGAAGTTTGGCTGCCTCGGTCCTTCCTCCCCACCCCGTGCGGTGCCCGGCGGTCGGCGGCGCGCACCGGGCGGGACGCGGGGCCGGGGTCGGGGCGCACCGGGAGGGCGTCGGGGTGCACCGGGCTGGGGGTCGGGGCGCCTCTCTCCCTGTCCGTCCCCCCCGCCCCCGCCAGGGGCTGTGGGTATTTGTACGTGTTGATTCGGCAGGAGGCGGGGGGAAAATGAGCCCTTCGGGGTGAGCAAGCCGGCGTCCCCCCGGGAGCACCGGGGAGGGTTAATCGGCGAGGATCTGTGGGTCTGGGAGGAGAAAGCGGAGGCCGGGCTGGGGAGGGGGGAGGATAAGAGGGAAAGGGGAAGAGCGGCTCGGTGAGGTCGCACACCGCCAGCCTCCGCAGCCGCGGCAGACACCGGAGGGGTGGTGTGGGAGGGTCCTCCCTTCCCGTCCCAATCTTTTCCTCCCGCTTCCCCCGCCACGGGGGAGACGAGGCTGGAGGGGAAAGCAAGCGACCCCCAGGGCTAGGCAGCAGCCCGTCCGGCGCCCCCGGGGAGGCGGCGGGGTCCGGCGGATTCCCCCCGGCGGTGCCCTGCGCGGCGGGAGGGCGCCGGGAGAAGAGAGGCTGGGGAGCATCTCCCAGCCGGGGCTGACCCTCCGGGAGCGAGGGGGGGACAGAGAGAGGCAGAAACTGCCGCCTCTCTGCTATACTCCCGTCCCCAAATTTCAAGGGGTGGGGTGGGGAAGAAGAAAATAGAGGACCTGAGCTGGGACCTCCCAGCGGGAGCCACTGAAAAGGGAGCCAGAGCAGGCGTCGGGGGGGGGGGGGGGGGGCGACATCCCCAGGAGAGTCCCCCTCCTCCGCTTCCCGGAGCCGCTGCGTGCCCGCTGCCGCCGCCTCAGGATGTGGGTGCCGCTGCTGCTGCTGCTGCTGCCGGAGCTGCTCCCCGCCGTGCCGGCCCAGAAGCTCCCCCCCGGGGCGCACCTGAGCCGGCTGGTGCGCTCCCCCCCCCCGGTCTGGCCGCCCCGCAGCTGCCGGGCAAAGGGCTGCTCCCCGCTTCGGGCGGAGGAGGGAGCAGCCGGCCGAGGCGGGGAGCTCCGGCACCGCTTGTCCGGCACCGCGGGGCGCGGCGAGCAGCCGGCACCACCGCCCCGTCGCGTTTTTCCCGGGGCGAGCACGGCCCGCGGCAGCGAGGTGGAAGTTTACCGTGGGTCTCCGCAGAGCTTCGGGCCAACGTTAATGTCCGCGTTAATGCTTTTATTTTCCCGGGGAGGAATAACGCTGCAGTGAGGTCTGCTGTTGGGCCGTCTTGGGTTGACCGATTTTCCTTTATTTTTAATTATAAAGCGGCGTGAAACAAGCCGCCCTGGCTATTCCCGGCTCCATGGTGCTAAACATGGGACTCTGCGTAGAGATGGGTGAGCCAATTCATTAGGCTTGCTAAATAAGCCATAACCACTTCTCTAGCCAAGACCTGAGGTTTGCAGCTAATAGCTCAGTTCAGACTTCTTGTAGAGCTTGCAGTGTTTGCAAAGCTATAATTAATGCAATCTGTAGAAATAAAAACATTTTCCTTAAATGTGTTTTTAAACAAGTGCTTGAGTAAACATAACGGGCAGCAAGTACCCCTTTCAAGCTGTTTTTAAGTGTTTTGGTGAGGGCTCTGCCCTTTAGAGTTTATTATGCTAAAGTTACAGGCAGCTGCAAAGTGAAATAGACCCTGGTTTTGTCGCAGTCGTTCAGAAAATTTCTGTAAAATACTGAGATTTGGGGTTTTTTCCTTTTTTTTTTTGTTCTTCTTTTGAGTAGGGGGGGATAGGGACAGCTCAAGGAGAAATGGCGGTGGGGGATGCCTGAGCTGTTCATACCTGAAATTCTTCAGAAAAAGTTTCACCTTCTCATCTAGGTTTTTTTTTTTTTTTTTTTAAATTATTTGTGGATTAGAAGCTGCTAGTTAAGAACCTTAAAGGAATGAGTTTGTTCCCTGAATTTTATAGTGTGGGTCATTTGAAAGCGTTGGACAGATAAAGTCAAGTGATTCTCATCTTTTAGTGTTTAAGAATCTCATTTGAAGCACCCTTAGACTGTCAGGTGATATATACTATTCTAGTTAACAGGTTAGCGTTCCAATTTAATTCAGAGTTCACTTTCACAAGCATGTAAACAGGATTTACAAAAGATTACATTTATATTCTTTCTTCTGTACATAAAAATGTTCTAAATATTAGCATGGAAGTAAACTGGAAATGCTACCAAAACTTAATTTGTCCAAATGTAAAGACTGAGACTGTTATATCACCTTTAAATGATACATGACTCAAATGATGCCAAAGCCTTTTAATAGATGTATATAAATCAGCGCTGAATGTAACTGTCATTCAGTGGGCAGTTGCCTGCCTCACAAAAGGGAAGAAAAATCTGGCCAAGGGCACTTGGGCAACCTCCATAAAAATTAAATGCCATAGACTCATGCAGATGTATGTGACTTCACTGTTAGCTGAGAGATGTTTGAAGTCCCTGTGTTCCCTCTTCCACCCATCCAGAACGTGTATTGTTCGTTTCTCTACCTTGTAGTAGTATGCATCTTCATGAACCGTGACCAGAAATGTCAATCGTGGTGGAATCCCCACCCGCTGCTACCAAAAAGGTAATTGCTTTGGAGACTTTAAGCTTTTGGACTGAATTAAACTTGAACATTTTGGTAGGGGTAGCCAGCCTTGTTAGTAGGGGACTGTACGTAGTGAGCCCACACTAGTTTTTCTGCTGCCTGTGCTCTTCTTACAGAGATGGCTAGCCCGTAGGAATATCAGCCTGCATCAGAAATCCTTCCATAAAATGGGTAATGACCAGTCAGACACCCGTAGGAAGAAAACACACACACACTCATGCACACATACTTTTTATGTCTTCCCACAAGACTAAACTTTGAATGAGGCGGCTCTATTTCTACTATTTGTGTACTTCCCTATTTAAACAACAACAACAAAAAAGCAATGCTATTACAGCAACAAATACCACAGCACTAAATCATTCTTTACTCCTGCAGTCATTTTGCTCTTTACTCGCAGACTGTATCAGCCCTTCCCACATGCACCTTTCTCGAGTATTCATGGATAGTATCTGCATAATTGCAAGCAAAACCAAACTCGGGCTGTGGAGAAAGACCAAGAAAATATCTGACTTTTTTTCCACCTGCTGTGCCGTCGTGTGATGACAGAGAACTACCATTCTTTTCTACACATCAGATGAAGATTTTCTTTTTATTTGCGGTTGGAAGAATAACAAAGAAAGACCAGCATTTTCATAAGTAACCAGAGGCCACGGTGACAGAGCATATTTCACTATGGACCCGAGTTTCATGAAAACTGTGGGATGATTATGGGAAGAGTGTGCACATCCCTGATGGTATCACACTGTCATGGAGCTTGCCAGGTGGTAGTAACATCTGGGGCACAGTGTCCTTAACTGCAGTGGTAAATCTGCCATAAGATGAACCTTAGCGACCTCGTAATAATAAAATTAAAGTTCTCTCTAGCAAAAGCAACTCTAACATTAAGGTAATTTTTCAAAAGATGACTAGATGGATCAGACGTTTTTCCTTGCCTGGGTTTTGAACAGCTCTGGGTTCTAAGCAACAAACTGGATGTTGGCCAGACAGGGAGGGGGGTATCAGCATCTGTCTTTATGTTTTTCATCTGTCTAAACATCTGTCTGGGCTGGTTTAACTTTATTTCCTTGCTAGCTCCAGAAGCAGAGCAAGTATTGCTTTCAGAGAAGACTTCCAGTAGTTTACAGAGCAGGAATAATATTTTTGCATTAGATTTCCCTTGAGCAGAAAACCCCACCACCATTACCTATGTCTATGGTTCAGGTGATAGGTGATTTTCAGACATTGGAAGCTTTGCAACAGTCCAATAGCAAGAAATAACAGAGTTTTCACACAAATAACACCTCCAAGAGATTTCTGATTGCCTAACAGTCTTATGTGACTGCAGGTCTGCAGGGATTGATGAGCATATGGCTTCCTACAACCTTGTTAATAGCCATCAGGACAGTTGTTGGCAGGTGGATGCATGAAAGTAGTCAGCAGGTAGTTGAGATGCATCAGGCAGCCTAAAGCCTGGTCCCCTGGCCCTTGTGGCTATATCTAAAGTGGGTGTATCAGTGCTGTAATATGTCCCTCTCTGCCCGAGCTGTGGACCCAGCCAGAAGACACTTGGGTCCCTGTCTGTGTGCCAGGGTAGAGGAGGAACATGAGGGTTGTGCTCATGCACGCCTGAATCTTTACCGGGGAGCCAGGATGTGCACTGAGATCCAAGAGTTTCAAAGTTCTTGTGTGTCCATTGGGTTAGAGATAGTCCAAAGCTACTTTCAGTTTGTACCAATCTTGGCCTCTTGTCGTCAAAAAATACTCTCGGCTAAAGTTGCTCCTGGACTCTTGTCTCCTGAGTAGGAACATATTGCAATAATAGACAAAGCGAGGGGGAGCATAATATTCCCACTCTGAATTGCTAACTGAGCCACAGGGATGCATGGGGGAGGAGAGCATTATTTGGTAAGATTTATATTTATTGTTATTTCAAATAAACAAACATTGGCAGCAGAACAATGGCTTTCATTCTGGGAAGGTAGGCTGAGAGCTGTTTCATAAGAAACCATGCGATCTGGAGGGACCGTAGCCAGTTTGGCTGCTCCCGGTTTTTCCTCCCCTTGTGTCAAATGTTAATGTAAAACATTCTTACATTGCAGAAAATAACTTAAGTAGCCTTATCCTTTTCCCTTGTTTATGGAAAGGCAGGTAATGATCTGCAATTCTTGTAACACCGTGTTTGAACCTTTTTGCAACACTATTTTTATTCTGCTCTGTGAGGTGCATCCATTCTTTCTGGCTGTATGAAACCCATGTGAGCTGAGCCTTACTGGCATATTGTATTAGGGCAGTAGTCACACCCTGAGGATATAGGTACTTTTGGTTTGAAACACAATGTTTTGAGGAAAGCTCATTTTGTTCCTCGAGTAAATAAGTTCGTGATCACTGCACTTACCACCACGCTTACTTTGGCATTGTTTATGTTGCATTTTTGGAACCGTCAGTTTAGCTTTTATCTCAGTTGTGGTGGTGTGTGTGTGCATGTACTTGTACAAACAATAGGACAGAAGCATTTCTTACTTTAAAATCTTGATGACTTATAACATAGCACAAAGTATTTAATTTTATTCTTTCAAAGCCTTGCTGAACAATACAATATTGATCTTAGATCTTACAAAGGAAGAAAGTTTGAAATCGCTTCTTGAAATGAACACCTCTGCCTGTTAAAAGTTCCTTTCATCAGGGGCTGAATATTTTGGGGAACAATTGTTTTCTTTTTCTCCCTTGGCACATGCTTTGTGAGTATTCAATAGCATTTAATGCCTTGGATAGCTTCCACAACACTCACCAATATAAGATGGACCACTAAGGTAGTTCAGTAAAGGGAAGCTAAACACAATCAAAGCTTTCCAAGTTAAGGACCCATTTGGATGGCGCCTGCAAACCCAAACATTTGGAAAAGTTGCTCTAATTGTGACTCAAAAACCAAGACCATAAATAAAACTGTAAGTGGCTCCAGATCCCAACAGCATTGTTACTGCAAATGGGCATTGGTACAACCAAGGGTACATCAGCTCTGAAAATAAAACACTTTCAACAATGCTTCCTTGCAATAAACTCTCAAGACACTTCCCACTAAAGAAACAAAAACAAAACCTGTGAGGGTTATTATTGAAAGAGTCAGCAAAACTTTTGATCAGGGGTTAGAAGTAATTTTTCTGCATGCAGCCAACATAAACTGTACCTTATAATGTGAAAGATGTAATGGAGATGGCAGGTTGACTGCACACCCATAAGATTTTGAAACTAGAAGTGAATGTGAACATGGGTGGGGAGGGAAGAGCAGGATAAGGGAAACAAAAAGAAGTAGACCATGCATATTTTGGCTAGTTGCAATGCTTTCGTCCATCCCCTACCGTCCACAGAACAGCTCGAGGAACAGCTGTGTGTGTTCCTTGACAGTTGGCAGAGCTCAGGGTTTGGTTCACTTTGAGAAGCCTCCAAAGGTTTAGCTGCTATCCAAAACCTATCTGAACCGTGTTGGTTTGGAAAATGGGCTACGAATCTTTTCAAGATCTGGCTTGCTCAGGACTTTGCTAGTGTTTCCATTTCTTCAGCCAGACCAGCCTCACCACAGACGCAGCCATTTTCACGGTATTTTGGTACTTCCATTTCCTGTCAGGCCTGAGACCAGGAAGTGCAGAGGCGCCTGAAAATTAAAAACTGAGTAAGAAAGAGTGGGGATCAAAGACCTATTTTTGAACAGCAAATGAAGGTCTGAGTTTGGTTCAGGAGTGGCGTTTTTTATCTGAAAAAACTCATACGTTCTTGGGGAAGCTGCAGAGTGAATGGAGGTCACATTTTGCAAAGGACTAGGGGACTTCCAAATATTTTGTGTTTTCTTTAGGATGAAAATCCAAATGCTTCTTAATTTTCTGGTTGATTCAATATTGTATTTTGAGGTAGATTTTTTAGGAGGTTCATATGAAAGATTCATAATGAAGGTCATTTCATACTGAAAAGTTGGAATGCTTTCTTCAGGAAGAAAATAGTCAAAACAGCTTTTGACTGTGTGACTCTGCCCCTCTACTATCTTCTACAATAAAATTCTGGTGATGCCAATCATTTTGGTCTCAATGTCCCCGCATGTTCTCATGGGATATGCTTCTGTTGACATTTCTCTATACACTTCTGGTTATTGATAATCACTGCCTTGATATTTATCTACAGTGGTAGATAAAACACTTTCCAGTGAACACTGGCTGTGAGCCTGAAAGAGGAAATGCTTCAGGAATAAACTTACAGTTTACAATATGCTGATGTTGCACAGAATAATTTGTGTAAGAGGAAAAGGAGACATAACTTCATAGGTAGCAAGAAATTGGCCATAAGCAATATCTAGTAATTCTCTTCAGAAAAAGAACGTAGCAGATCAGAGCCGGTATAGCATATGTAACTGCAGTTTCTCCTGCACTTTTAAGGCTTTGCCTGCTTGCCCCATCTACACAGGGAATTTGTCTGAATTACAGCCATTGGTGTAGTGCAATGGTGCGCATGGGATCTGAGGATACAAACTTTGGTTACAGGAGGTGAAAGCTACCCAAAAGCATATGGGCTGGTATTTAGATTGGTGTGGTAACACTTAGTGTCAGAGGGTTTATTAATATGACTTTACCAAATTATGAATGGTCTTCAAAGGAGCAAAGTTAATGTAGTGTCATGTCTTAACCACAGAACCTGTGAAGTAAGTTTGTGTGGAGTCAGTCCCCCAAACTGAAGTTTTAGCCAGTCCTTGCAGAAGAAACTTTGATGAGTTCATAACTGCCCTTCAGTGATTTTTTTCCCCCTTTCTATTTTATTAGCTTTTAAAAATGACCACTAAGTATTTCATCAGCTGCTGAAAAACCAGGCTAATAGAGAATACGTCCTAGAATTCTTGTCAGGATGGAAAGAGAAAACATTTCCTGAATGCAATCCTTTCCAGCTCTCTCCCTGGCTTGCTCAGTATGCCGCTAGAAAACTCGCTCAAGAATGTTTACCTCATACCTATCGAAAACCTAGCTTTTTCTCTTCATTTATTTTAGGCTGCTTGTTCTGTCATCTTCTGACTTACTGAGTAAAGATCTTTTTTTCTTTTGTGTTACCTTAAATTTGTTCTGAGGATGTAATAGTATATTTTCCTGTCTTTTAGGTGTTCGTTTTTAAACTGTATACAAATTAGCTGTCATACATATGATATAAATCTTTGACTCTCTGTCCTAGAGCACCTAAAGAGTACTTACCTGAAAACAAAGAAAAATTCCATTGCTTTGGAATGCTCTTTCTTTATTTATGCCATGGCTGCATGTGGTATTTTACAGATTTTTTAGGATGCAATTGCTGCCATAAAGTGCTCACAGTCTTTTTTTTGGGCCAGATTTATCATACATTTATCAATATTCTGACTTTTGTTCAGTATTAAAGCAAGGTACTGTCAGTGAATAAGCAGGTAAATGCTCAGGAGAGGTCAGTACATTTTTTGTAATGAAAGTAATATCAAATAAAGAATCATTTTAATGGTAATCAGGATCCGTATAGCAAGCTGCAGTACAGAGAAAACCCGCAGACTGCGGGCATGTGTGGATGTCAAGGAGGGAAGGCAGTGACTCAGTTTCATTATCTTTCTCCTGCTCTTATCTGGAGTAAAGCGGAGGAGTGGTGGAATTCAGTCTGAGTAACAGTCTGCCACGGAGTCTCATTGCTACTTTGAAGGAGGGAGAGGAAGGAGGGAGAGAAAGGAGGGTGACATTTTGGTGGACACGCAAACCATTTAACCATATTTTAACCGTAACACAATGAACAGAAATGCCATTAAACCAGACCACATGTCCTAAAGTATCACAGAGCACAAAGTGTGTGATCTGCCTGGGATCTAGACCGTGCTGTCTAGAGAACGGATTCCCCAAACCTTTTTCTCTGCTAGGTGCTGCTCTTTACAGTGGCATCTTTCTGCCAATGGTAAAACTTAGGAACTGGGATCCCTTTTTGGAGAATACAAGGTAGAATTATGGCATTGGCAGCATATCAGAAAGGCAGTGATATTAAAATGTGAGAATCTTTTCTCAGCAGGGCTGATGCATGCATGCCATGCTGGCTGCAGTGTGCTTGCCTTCATCCTGACTTTCAGTAGGCATCCAAACACACTGGATTCCTATCTGGGACTGTGAAGTGAACTTAATGGTCTTAAAAGGAGAGTTACTTTCAGAGGCAGGTATCGTAAGGAGATGTTGAACACGGCTTCCAAACTGGCTCTGGTTCAGTTGCCTCAGTTAATGTATTTGCCCTCATATTCCTCTGTGTAGGTGAAGAATTATTTAACGCATTCAATCACAGTGTTTTAATCAGTTCTCATTTACTTTAGCCATCCACATTGATGCCACTTAGTGCAGCCAAAGGGGTGTCAGTGAAGCTGACCCCGGCTTGGTAAGGTTATATTTGTCAGGTGCTGCAGTCACGGTGTGCCACTTTTTTATGCCAGTAGTGCCATATAGCACTGTTCAAGGCCAGAGAGCAGCCGTCATGTGGACTGATGTGGCCATTAGAGTGAAAAATCAATGTAGCAAATGCCACTTTCTAAAGTCAAAATTCCTATCAAATAAATGATACCAAATAAGTGAAACCTGGTCCCAAGTGTGCTACATTGTATCAGAGGAGAGCACAAATTCTAAAGACACCTTTTTCCCCACAGGAGAGTACAGAAATGGAAAAGACTGTCAAGAAAGAAACTAAAGAAGAGACTGCCTTGATCGTATGTTTATTTGTTTAGTAAGTTGTCTCTGGTCTGTAGGATGGCTTACTTTTGGGAGGCAGCCATCAAGGACTTCAGGGATGTAAGATAAAAAGCAGAGAGGCGGTCTGTTACAGATCTTCCTTTATTTCTCCGTTGAGTTGCAACTCAAAGTCCGTTCCACTGCAACTACTCAGGCGGCATCCCCAGGGGCAGAGAGGTCACCTGTGGTCTTCTACGACACTTTAGGGATCCACCACCGGAGGGAGTGCAAGAGCAGCACGGTCTGCTCGCTTCCCTCTGGGAAGGGCTGAAAGTAGGGGAGGGAATCCCTTGTTTCTTTACCCAGGTGTGGGAAAACTGGTGACCTTCCTTTCTCAGCACTTGCCACTCAGTTGTCCCTCAGGCAGGCCCTCAAATGGGAAAAATCTCAAATGGAAAAAACCTCAACAGGAACTATTGAAAGGTGGAATACAGTTCTGTAAAAAGAAAGTGTCCTTAATGACATGGCTGGCCTTGACACTAATGAATCATTAGTGCTGGTGAGAGCTCAGAGCAGGCTGGTGTGGAAAAGAGGGAAAATATGGCCTGACATATGAGCTGCTCTTGATTGTGGGACACCAGGAGGGGTTCAGCCTGCAGAAAGCGTATGGCCTGTTCATTTCATTGCATGTATCTATACTGTTCCTTTTTGCAGCATTTATTATATGAATTCTGGTGAGAAAGACAAAACAAAGTGGATAACTTATTTTCCACACTGTATTTAATGGGATTATGTTTCAGACTGCATCCTCCTGGGAAGGCAGTTTTCAAGCACGTCAAATTTTTGATGGATTTCAGCCTAAGTGGATTTAGTTGCAAAACTGAACTTTGTACAGGAGGTTTTATCTTTCCATCTTGTTTCCTCCTTGAAAGGTTCCATAAATTACAATTCTGAGAGAAAGGTAAAGATTTTTTGAAAGAAGTGTTCATTTGGTAAATTGCTCTTCTGTTTCAGTTTCCCCTTTCCAGGTGCTGAATGACTCCCAGAGCAAAAGTTCTGTCATTGCTTGGTGATGGACTTCCATTAGTTTGCAATAAAATTACAAGGCGATATTCATGCGCTGATAATTGATTTCCTTCTGAAAGAAAAATGGCAAAAAGCAGAGCTCAAACGTCTATATGTCTGTACCTAGTGCAGTAATTTTCTCCCTTGCAAAATGGGTACACAGTGCTGCTCTTCCAAAATGTCAGTGTTTTATGTTCACTAGACACAAGACCAGGAGACATGCAAGGCAATGAGATAGTCAGAATATTTCCTACTAGATGGCAAAGCCATGTCTGACACCAAGGTGAAATGCTTGAATATTGCTGATAGAAATTGCTTTATGCATCCGGGTGGCTGGTGACAAATCCACAGAAGCACAGCAATGCTGCTTTGATAGAGTAACTGGTGAGATAACCACAGATTCATAGTACATGTGGCATTGAGATAAAACTGAAGAAATGAGCTAGCAGAAGCCCTGCTGGAAGGAGGGAGCTCAGAGGAGCTCAGAACTGACACTGTTTGTGACTCCTGGCTTTGACTGGGCTGCCTCTAGCCTCTGCAGATTTTGCTCCAACCTCCTCCTTCCCATACAGTTGACCTTCCTGCCATAGTACATCTTCTTCTCCAACATTTGCATGCCTTGCCTGCTTACAGACCGTAAGCTCGTTGAGTTTGTACCATGTTTTGGCAAAAGAGCCTCATTCTTGGTTGGCCCTCTTGGTCGAGCAATGTTATCAAGTTCAGTTATAAATAAGACCTGAATTAAATCTGCTAACAGACAAGGCTGAACACAAATAATGGAGGTCATACAAATAATGGAGTTAATCGGGCAGTGGTGGCCACAGTCTGTTTCTTTACATCCTCTGCATAGTATCCAAGCTGGCTACTTTGTATTGACATTCCTGGGTTTTTTTATGGAACTGAGTCTACCTTTTGTAAAGAATTGGAGCAATCAATTCAGCTCTACAGGAAGAGATGAGCAAAAGGGTCTATTCCCTGGTCTTGTCATGCTGCCGCCCAAAGGGGATCTGCATAGTGCGGAGGGCCAAGTGTCATCTGCTTGGTATTTCCTGACTTCTGAGAGCTTAGTGTTTCAGCCTTATCATTGCCCTAAAGCTGGGGTTCTCAGGCTGTGGTATGTGTTTCCTTTCGTGGTGCAAAACTCTTTCTCCTTAAAGGAAAAAAAGCCCTGAACCAATGCAGCCTGGTCTTTCCTGCAAAGAATAAAGAGGATGTTTGGATGCCTCTTCCTATTTTTGCATGTAGCTCAGCATGGAGCCGGGAGCTCCTCTAACCACTGCCCTTCCCTACCTTTTCTTGAAGGAGAAAGAAGATGAGTCTGTATACAAGATACCTCCATCCTGTGGATGCAGACCAAAGAGCTGAGTGCTGTTCTTGCTGCTACATTCACCACCTCTTGAATGTACTCTCTTTTTCTATAGCAGCAGCACCAAGAACCCTCTGGGAAACCTAGCCCAGAGGCTCTCTTGACAGCCTCAAAGAGGTGTCAAGCATTATCAAGGAGCACAGATCTTCTTCCTATAGGCTACCTGGAGCTTCAAAATGTTATCCATCATCTGCAATAAATTCCCTAGATTGTCATCTCCTATCTTAAGACGAACCATGTCAGTCACATATGTGTGTGCAGGGGTGGACTATATACATTCCCATGAAATGCTTTTCTTCCTTTTGTTTTCCAAGGATGATTGGAAAACCCCCATAAAAGCCTAAAGTTGCCCTGGGTTAATAACCAGAATTTCAGATTTTCTTTTTTTTTTTTTTTCCTGAAGTTTATGCAATTTGATCTGACCACTTTGATAGGATTTTTTTGTTTGTTTTGTTTGTGTGTTTTGGTCTAAGAAAGGGGATGATGCATAGGAGTTTAATGTCAGTTTTCATTTCACAAGCTTTCTAAGTTGTTAGATTCTGACTGTGTTGGAGATGCTGCAGGGTAGCTGTGTTTGGTAGTTGATAAATTTGTGTTATCTGAAGACTGAGAAGAACACCATCTCCCTTCACATCTCCTATCAGGTCCACTTCAGGAATTGCCTGAGGCAATGGTTGGTTTTATTTTAGTAGCTCTCTTGACTATAATCCTAAACGATGAGAGAATAGAGAGAGCTTTTAGGGCTTGAACTGCTTATTATGACAGGAGCAATCAAAAAGTTACACAGTTTCTCTCCTTGACACAAAAGTAAATTATTTCTTTAAAACTGCTATCCTGAGTCTTCTCCGCACACTGGGGGATGAGAAAACTCCAAACTGAGATTCATTTTACAACCATGTCAGGAAATCACACTCATTTAATACAAGTAAGAAGCAATGCAAGTGTTCAATGAAATTAGGTAGTTACAAATAGGACTAATTGCATGTAAAAACTCACTGTTTCCACCTGACAGCAATTAAACCAGTGTCAGAGATGCAATGAAATTCCCTCAAGGGAGCTTCATATAAATGAGTTAAATGTTAGAAAGAGCGTGCATGACGGATGGAAAAGCTTGAGACAAATGACAAGTTTATCAAAGCTGAAGGGGGGGTGGTGGTGTCACAGTTCATATTCTACAGCTCTTTTGTGGTATGCAGGATGTCTCTCAGGAAGAGCCCCGCAGCTATCTGCTGTCAGCAGCAGCAAAGCAGGTGTGCGTGTGTGTCTGAGAGAGGCAGAAATAGATGCTTTCTATTTCTCATACTTGATGTTACTTGTTGGAAGATGGGTCAACACCTTTTAAACCTTTGTGATTATTTTTTATTGTTTCTGGTTTTGGCAGAACACTGCTGTTTAGTGGAGTGACATTTAGAAGTTGTTAACAAAGTATAATTGGAGCTGATTACTTAATTTCGTATCAGTTCTTTGTGACTGTAAAATGGCCCGAGGGCTGCATGTGTCACATCCACACCTTCTGTGTCCTGCATGGTTTGAAAAGTGGTGGGATGCGTGCCAGGTGTCTGCAAGGCACTTCAAATAGTGGAGAAGCGTGGGTGAGGGGAAGTGAGATGGTTTGCTCCCCCACTACACTGGCTTGAGAGGTCAGAAATGATTCTGCCTCACCATGCTGCACTCTGTCCCGATAGGGGAGGAGGGGTGCCACAGTCATAGCTTCTCTCCTCACCCTCTGGAATATCAGTTTGCTTTTGTACACTCTCATGTGACTTGGAGAGCAGAAGTGCCTGAGACAGGCACTCAACAGAAGTAAGTCTGGAGCTCTCTGATTGTGTCATGTGGGTCATGGATAGTGGAGCTGTACATGGGTGCCAGAGGCTTTGTATGAAGGCAATTAAAATATTCCATACTCTTTATAATGGATGTGTCCAACCTTCTGCACTACATCCTCCTGACTCCAGTGGGAGTTTGAGCAAGGCAAAGTTGGACATATGTCTGTTCTCTTGACCCTGGAACAAGGGAAACTTTATTTGCTCTCCTGAAAGGAATGAAGGAGAATAAACTTGACTGTGGGTCTCCCCTATAAGGGCAGAAGCATGCAGAGGAGCTTGGAGATGATTGCAATATCTGAAACTGATACTGTCAGTGGGCATGTTTGGATGTGAAGCCTCAGAGAGGTGATAAAATCTCTGTCAGTCTGTACGTGTCTGGGTGGTTGGGCTGTTCATATCCATGCCCCTTGAATAAAACAAAAATGTTTTTAGCTTTTTGTACATATAGGTAGAAGGTGATCAATGGAAGGATACCACTGGGCATATACTATACAGAGGAATGACGCAAAATCTGCTGTCTGTTGCTACCGAGTGGTATTTGTTTTCTTGAATCAACCAGGTCATCATATTTGTGCTTCTTGCATACTGCTGTCAAATGCATTGGACTACAGAATTTAAAGTTCCACTGAAACAGCCACTAATTTGTGAAATAAAACTTGTTAGAATACTGCCTACCTTCCACTATGCATGGCAAGTCTAGCTCACTGTCTTGATAGGAGGTTGATAAGTTGGAGCTAAATC
The DNA here is from genome assembly GCA_034008185.1 of Gorsachius magnificus. Lineage (NCBI taxonomy): Eukaryota > Metazoa > Chordata > Aves > Pelecaniformes > Ardeidae > Gorsachius > Gorsachius magnificus. Next base: position 47,235,900 of record CM067083.1, on the reverse strand, counting down.
CCACATCCACAAAACCCCATTATTATAAGACTGTTGATTTTTTTCTTTTTTTTTCTTTGTGAAAATCATGGTTTTGATCTTGGCAGCAAGGGGAGAATCTCTTCTGAGACACAGCCATTCTTAAATGACATGCTGCATGAAGGCTCCAAAAACTGTTCTGGGAGCCAAAGGTTGGCTGAAAGATGCCTGGAGTGGTGGGGGCACTGGCTCAGGTGAAATAGAAGAAGTGAGCAGAACCTGGAAGAGGCAGTAATCAAAGTCTGTAGAATGGGAGGCTGTACTCATCCCAAAAGTGCAGGAAGAAAAAAGCTCAGGTTTCACTGTTTTTTCTTTTCCTTTTTTCCTTTCTTTTTTTTTTTCCAAACCCAACATATTTGTTCCAGAATAAAATGGGCTATAAATAAAATGGGCTATAAATAAAATGGACTCATTTTTATAAAGTTCTTTCCTTCCAAGCAAGCTATAAGGCAATCTCAAAAGGTTTCATACTACATCAGAGTCACATCATTTATCTGCATATACAACTCTGTTAAATTAGAGCTAAGGCCATGTATATGTATTCTTCATCAATACAACCATTAAGAAAACTCATGGAACTGGGAGCGCTAAGGAACCTGTTATTCATTCTGACGGCATTATATAGGCAAGCACGTTCAGTGTGCATTGGTTTCATGAAGCACTTGGTTTTCCAAGCTCACACCTCTCCATCAGTCCTGCTGTCCCCTCATGGCCTGGAATCCTGCCTGAGCTTGATTGCAATAGGGAAGGGGAGGCTCCTGCTGCTTACCTGCTGCTACCTTAGCTCAGAATCTGCCTTGTTGGCCAGAAGTGTTTGTGCATTCTGTTAAAACTCCTGCAGATTGCATGTGAAAGGACACAACGTAGGGTTTATGTGGGGTTTTGTATTTTCAACAGCCAGCCCCTGCCTTAGTGACTGTGCTGCATGAAACTACTTAATGCTGTTACTTTCAGTTAATGTGGCCAGCGCTCCCTCGTGCCTGTTAACTTGAAGCCATGAATGATGCTATGAACTGACGGGTTGGTCTTTCAGCGTACGGGTCACTTGCGTTGTTGTCGCAGCACACTGATCAGGGCTTTAAGCCTTTTCCAGCCCAGAGACCTCTGCTGCTCACTGTTTTGCTTTCTCAAACAGCTGTTGACTATATGCTTGTCTCTCAGAGAGACTTTTTTCTTCGTCACGCTTTTCATGTCAAAGGTGAACACCATTGCACTATTGCCATTTCATTTTCCAAATTGCATTAGGACCTGTACCATGGGAATCCATTTAACTGTTATGGTGTTCAAATACACTGTAATTTGAATTGAACACTTGGCAGATTTAGCCTGATGGACTGTGAATCCAGATGTTATCCTTCTTCTGCTCATCACCTAATAAAATACATACCCAGTACTTTGTTACCTCAGGGATAATTTATCAGCGACACTCAGATTCATTACGGATGCTTCCCTTACCCTGTGGGAGGGTGGCAGGATCTGTCTGGTGGAGAAGTGTAGTTCCATTGTATGTAGAGGGTCATTTGGGAATTTTTCTGGGGACCCCTTACTCCTGGAAAGTGTGTATTAGGACTTGGGAGCTAGTCCTGAAGCTCTGGTAATGGCCAAATTGGTGACAGTGTGCCTACAATGCCTGTCAGAACCAGAGGAGACAGATTTGGTTTAAAAGAAATGGACAGATATTTCTGTATTCCTAGGTGACTGATAAATCACTGCCGTGTTTCTGATTGATGGCTGAGACTAAGAACAAGCTCACATGCCAGGCACCATTAAAGTTGCCTGGCATGTGAGCATTAAAGTAGTTCCTCTTTATTTACCATCATCTCTGTAAAGCCTAGTTCTTTAGGAGCCAGCGTAAACAAAGTTGATTAAAAGGATGGTACCCTCACCTACTGAAAGAACATTTGTGAAAGGCCGAAAAAGGTATCAGCTATAAGATGGGCTGAAAAAATAGAGAGAGAAGAGCCAAATATATCCAAAGATAGGTGCATATATATTCAAAGAATCAAAAAATAAAAGCACAAGAGAAGAATGTTTTAATCAATATCATATACAAGATAGCCATCTAGCTCCAGGCACTCCAGAGGAAATGCTTCCCTCTTGAGCAAGTCATGTACATGCATGTACTGACTCCTTTGGTTGTTTTTTTTTGTTTTGTTTTGTTTTGTTTTGAACTGATTTCCTTCTTTTATGGATAGATGGCTTTTCATTATCTGAGATTTAAAAATAATTGCTATCAATAAGAAAACAAGTGAAACCTCTGCTAGCCAATCTGATTAGCTGAATGGCTAAATGTTTTCCTTCATCCTGAGAATTATGTAAGCAAAGCTACAAGTGATTAAAAACCATATTAGCATAAAGAGGGAAGAAACAGAGAAATTTGGGGAAATTTTTTATAGGTTTTTTTAAAAGGCAGTTTGCCTATGAAATGTTGCATTTTTAAAGGGGACATTTCTTAACAAACAGCTCTTCCATTTGAAAGTTTTCTATAAACTTTGTGGATTTTATTGAAATCCTGGGTTTACAGTGCTGGTGTTCTTAAAGAGATGGCGAAGTAGTCATTATATTGTACTCTAGAAATGTGTAGTAATGCAAAGGAGTTTTGTTTCCTAAGAGAGCTGACAGAAGACAAAAGTACAGGAAATCTAGCAATTTTTGAGTAGAAGGGGTTTTTAATCAAAAAGAACTTCAAGCAGCTCTAGTATTTCATGTGTAGCAAAACATGGATGCAACTACAGGTTACTACAGTTATGTATCGTTTTGTGGTGTAGCAAGCATAGCTAAACAGGGGCTAGTTCAGTTTTCAAAGTTTCACAAACTTAGTCCACTTCTGTGAACCTTCTCTAACCTGAAGGATAATTATGCAAAATTTGCAAACTCTTCAAATTATCTGACATAGCTCCTTGTTAGTGATCACGCCATCGTATTTCAATATTGAAGACAATATAGCAGTACTCAGCGTTGCCTGAGTCCCTTTATCAGGTCCCTTTCGCATTTTTAGAGTTCCTCTTCCATTTTTAATATGAGAATATACATTTCTAATAAAATATTTGGTGATATCAAAGATGGGACTCATTTAAAATCCAGTATATCAAGCCCTCTGTTGATAAATCCATAGCCTTCAATACAGAGTGGCAAAAACATCCAAGGATTGTGAAGATTTTACAGAATATTTTTTAGCCTTGAAATAGCCTATATAACCAGACTCTATTCATGAAACATTTGAAGGTATAATAAATACTGTTTAATTGTGGTGGTGTCCATAGAGTAAAATCTCTCAAGTACAGCTGAAGCATGGGCAAAGTTGACATTTCGATTCTGAATCCTTATTTAGTATGAGAAGAGACTGAGATAGGACAGGTCAAGTTGTTGGTTGCTACTTTTGCTAACTTTGTTTCTGACTGGCCGTATTAAAATGGTCACAGACAGCTGCAGATTTACTCCTGCAGAAGTAAGGAAGAAAAAATAATATTCTCATATAACTATCATTAAAGACAAACTCTTATTGAATAAAATTGTTTATTTTATTCTCACAGGGTTTTTTTTTGGTTGGTTTTTTTTTTTTTAACGTGTTTCATACTCATAATCTTCTTTGCATGGCAGATGAGATCATCTATAGAAGTTTAAAGATATTATTTGGGGGATGTCTCCAAAGATTCATTCTTCAAACATGCCTTTGAAAAATCCCAAGCTATTGTATTTATGTATTTTTTAAAGAGATATTTCATGTTATATATAAATTACTTTTCAGGTTGCTTGTTTCAATGGGTAAGCAACAGTTCCTTTCCATTTATATCACTTGCATGATCTTAGTGTCACAGCGACCTTACCCATATCAAAATCTTTAGTGTCAAAATAGTCCAATCTTACAATTGTCTTCTCTAATTACCCTAATTACCTAATGTCAAAACATCCCTATAGCCCAGTCTAAATATATTTGAATCCAATAAATTAGCACATGTAAGGCTTTTTTCTCATATTATTCAATTAAAAATGGATTCCCTTTCCTCGGTCCAAAGCAAATCATTACACATCCCTCTCAGGGGACACATTCCTTTCTATTTGAACCACTACAACTGCCAAAACCCTCTTAATATGGTAAAATATGTAATGTAAAAGGCAAGCAGTCTATATCAATGTCAGGCACTGTGATGACCAGGGAGTGGGAGCAGCGGGGGCTTCCTGTGGGCAGCCAGAGCCCATCCCACCCTCCAGCCAGGAGCAGGGTGGCCAGGGGGGACCAGGGCAGCCCCAACCCTGGGCACTGGGCACCTCCTGGGGGAGGACAGGCTGGTGTCAGCCTGGGAAGCTGCCCACAGCTTGGGGTCTGGGTCTGGCTGCACAGAGCCCATGGTGAAGCTACACTGTGGCAGGAGCAGCGGACCAGGCAGAGGCCAAGGGGCAAAAGATTGGCTGAAAAGCATCTCCCATGGGCAGGTGCTAGCCCCGTCTGGGTTGTTGCCCCGCAGCGTTACCTGGGAGCCTCTCCCCAGGGGCACCAGGAGGAGGGGGCTGCTGCAGCTGTGCTGTCTCTCCATAGACCCTGAGGCCAGGCAGCCAAACCTTTTTGAAGGACAAGCTCTTGGGACTCGTACACAGCAACCCAACTTAGTGTTTAAGTGCTACAGTCCAGAAGGCACCCCAAAAAATAGCTATATAATCTGCAAAGTAATTCTTCCAATGAAAAATCCTAGCAACCAGATTTTTGATCTAGAAAAGGTGACTGAAACTAACTTAAGGCAAGCAGAGGCCAAGCTGTCGTTTCCATTTTTACAGGACAGACACTGTGTTGGTTGGTGGTAGTGTAAGAACCCCAGTAAACCACATTGTCACTCTAGTTGGCACTGTGTGGCATTGTAATTTGTATAATACAGATTTTAGAGCTTTAAATTGCTATGAAATTCACAGGCAACAGAGAAAATAAACCTCTGATTTAATTACATGTTATGCTGGAGTTTCTTTGTTATTCATGAGTGAAGACGTTTCCCTTGGAGAAGCAGAATCACAAACAAGAAGATAAACACAATACCAAATCTAAGGCTCCCATCATCCTCTAAGTCATGAAAACAGGCTAAAGAGAGAACCTGGGGAAATGAGTCCCTGTGATATGACTGTGAGGAACTGTAGAAAAATGCAACCACCTGCATAGAGGATGGTCTCAGACTGGAAGCAGTGTGTGTCCAGCAGTCTTACAGCTCATCACCCAGCATGTCTAGAGAGCACTAATCTTTGTAGGTTCCCACATCATATTGAATATTTTTGCAAGACAGCAGTTACTAGACTGTTGAGCACTCATGTTAATATATCTGGCAGGATAGCCAGCATGCAAAGTTCCCCCATCCACAATCTCCTCGGGTGTGAGCTGGAGCAAGCTGTAACAGGAAACGAATGAATTGCTTTCCACGTTGCTTTCTCTGCTTTCCACACCATACAAACTGGAAAGTGCAAGTAAACCTTGTGAAAGCATGGGTAGGCTGCCAGAGGCAGAAGCTGTGGAGGGGACGTGTCCATGTCTGTCTGTGTGCATGCCTGTGTAGGTGTATGTGGGTGAAGGAAGCAGGATGGCTGCTTTGCGACTGTTTCTGCGCTGCACAGCTGAGTATTGTGCAAATGCTCCTGAGTTGTAGGAGACCACATAGCTCAGCATAAGTGTGTGATCATGGCACAGTGCCCAAGCTGCTATGGCTTTTAGAGTCATGCAACATTGAGTAAACATGCCCACCTACATCCGCACTGATGTGGCAGCACAGCTCTGCACCAGGCAGCGCAGGGATGCCATAGATTACTATGCCAGTAACCATCAGATACATTTTTCAACATTTTCAAATTTCAGAAGACTAAGCGAGCTTCAGGTAACTAACAGACACGTGACTTGCCTTCAAATGTTCAGCCCCCAAATGCCTCGGTGAAATCAGTTTCTATTATCTTGCAAGGTCTGGTCAGAAATAGCTGTGGGACCACAAGAACTGATCTCATGTTGACGACAGATCAAATTTCATGCCTTGTATTTGCAGTTATGAAACAAGAGGTGCTTGCCAGCATCAGCTTTTCTGAGGCAACAAGAAAACTCGGAAGGACACTTCCTTCTTACTGAAGAAAGAAAAAAAGAAACAAATATTCATTTCTCTTTTCTTGCTCTAACAGAAATTATATTTTTACTTTTGCATTCTTACTTTACCATATCAGGAGTTCTTCTGGACTTTTGGAGAAACCTTACACTGAAAGCATTTGCAAAGTAATTTGTGTTACTGTCATATCTGGCCATAAGGGCCATATCTGGCCACTAAATCAAAATCAGTTTCAGGATTTGTAGACTTTCCATTCATAGCTAGTATCTTTGATCAAGTTGAATGAATAAAATGATAGGAAGAAATCTTGCAGCTGTCTTGGAAATTTTAATGATTTTTTTTGGTGCAGAGGCTTGTTTGACCTCCTTTGATGTCTTTCTTGGGGACAGGCATTACGCTTTGTGACTGTTTCTGCACTGCACAGCTGAGTATTGTGCAAACGCTCCTGAGTTGTAGGAGCCCACATAGCTCAGCGTACCTGTGTTATCATGGCATTAGCCATGGATAGGCATTAGCTCATGAAGCGATTAAAGGTTTTATACAGGAGCTACTTCGTAAGAGTATATGTGGGGACAAAATTGCATCAGTAAGTCCTATCTGCCTTCACAATAAATGTATTAAGAACCTTGAGTGATTCATCCAGTTCCTCCCTGAGGTTCTCTTTAAGTAGTGCAGATTTTGTCACCTCATTGTAATTGCCTTGTTTTTTTAACGTAAAGCAGTTAGAGCTATACCTTTTTATAAACACACATTTTTGGGAAATGACACCTATCAAATGGAGTGATGATATGGATTTAATGGGGGAAGGGAGGAAAAAAACCTATTTCCCGTTTGCACCCGGTCCATTTCATGGAGCTGTGCTGCAGCTGCGCGACTCGCTAGCCCTCTCCCTGGCCTTTTTATAACTGGTGGTGCCAGGGAGTCTGATATATTAGCCTGGGAGGGGTCTGGATGAGTTGTTGGTAGAGCTGAAGTGTAGGGAAGGGGCTAGTCTACCAATGCATGTTTGCCTAAATACCGTTTGGGGTACTGGCTCTCAGCTGCTGTTTTGCACAGTGCTGCTGCTGACAGAAGAGGCTGGGATTTCTCAGGTAGGCTTTCAATGGGTTGCTACTCTGTGACTGGCAACTTGTATCTGCTAAAGGAACAGCTTCTTTTGATTCCAACATCGATGGATAGTGCTTGTTACCTAAATAATCAAGGCAGTATTTGATATGTTCTGGTTTGAACTAAGTGTCCAAGCTAGAAACAAAATCTAGTGGAGAGGCCATACTTGATGAAGGCTGTTCTTAAGGTGGTGGCTCTTCTCAACATTTTTTTTTGCCTAATAGGAAAAGAGAACATGTCCTTCCTCTGCTCTCCAGGGCTAGAAGCAACCTGGGTGCTGCAGCGCTGAATAGGAGTAAGTCTCCTGTTCCTCCTGTACCTTGTATGCCTTCTGTAGGTGCTGTCTGTGATCTGTTGTACAGCACTAGAAAACTGTAATTCAGGAACCAGTTTAACTCATCAGCTCAAGGTGGCAACAGGGAGGGAATTGGGAGGGTCAAAAAACCATAATGCTTCTATCCCACAGAAGCCTTGCAAATATAGATTGATATCCTGTCTGGGAATTAAACTCTTTCTTCTCATGATGCCATTTAGTGTCTTTAGGCCCTTTACGGTGCAGCAGTCTCCCTGAGGAGAATGTCTGTTTTGGTGGTGTCTGTCCCTTCTTTGCTGCCATTACTGTGCAAGCACTGAGTAGCTACCTGAGCATGTGGCTACAGCCTGAGCCCTTCCTCCTTTGTGCTAGGCCCCCTTTCTAAGCGGGGCAGCTTGCTCTGCAGAACCATTGCAGCCACCTCCGTGCCCTGTCCTGTTCGTCAGAGCAAAGATGTCTGTGTGTGAGGTAAGACTTTCTCAAGTGTGAGGTTGTGAACTCCCGCAAAACTCCTGGAAGTGCTGTTGTGAGGTGGTCTGTGTACCCCTGTTTGGCAGCAGGAGCGTCAGGGATGCTGGTCAGCTGTGTTGGCTGGTCTAGTTTAACCTGGTGGAGGGAGCTGTTGAAATCCTGCTTGTGGGACGTGGAGGAGACATGTGAATTAGTTGGAAAGAAGAGTTGAGAAATAGCCTGTTCTCTCAGGGACTTCTAAACTAAGTGCCTCTGTCAAGCTGTTTTGGCCTAGAGGCAGCAGAAGCCTCTGTCTATCTGGCAGGAACAGCTGTGAATTTCTCCACCTCTTTGTCCAGAGGAAATTGAAATTCTTCAACCTCGCCTTTTTGGTTTAGATAATCTGAGGGTAAAGCTTTACTGCCCATGTAGTTGTTCTGCACGGGGGAATGATGGGATGGAGGAAAGGATTTGTTAGGCAGGTAATTGTGATGCTCAGTTTGAGCCACCACCAGGAAAGTGTTATGTGGTGGTGAGGTAAAAAAGACTGTGGCACTGAACTTTAGGATGGAGTTGATGCTAGCTTGCATGCCATAACATAACCTTGGCGCTCAGAGCTTCGTGGTCGCTCTCAGAAGATGAAATTTTCCTGCACTAGTGCTGTGTGGGATTCGTTCCACAACTTCATGGTTGGAGGACTAAATGTCAACCTCCTTTCTGTGGATGGTGGGAAGGGGAGCATGTGAAGAATGTTGAGAAGATGTTCCCTAAACCACATGATAGAAACAATGGAAAAAGGAGGACTTACAGCTCAAGCCATCATATCCCCTGTGTATGTTTCTGTGAGTTCACCCAAAATTGCTATGGACACAGTGCCAATATTCTTAGCTTAAGCTACTGCTGTGGATTTAAGTTACATAGTCCTTGCTGAAGACTGAGGCGTGGTCTATCAGTGAATTTGCAGTACATCTCCCAGAAGGGAACTCCAGGGAATTCTGCTGAATTCCAGCCCCTCTACACCCCTCAAGCTCCCAATCTTTTATTATACTGTTGCAATAAAAGCTGCTGTATATGCACATTAAATAACATGAGAAAAACTCCCTGTTATAGCAGTGAATCTTTATTTAAATGGAAGTGGTTGCACAGCTGCAGCTTGGAAGGGTTGGACCTATAGTATTTACAGATGGGATCACAGCGATGGCTTAGTGACAGCTGCTATTTATTTTGTCTTCTGTGAGATGCTGCTGTGTTTAGTGATGATAGGCATCATTCCTCAGTGATTCTTGATGTGCCTGTATTACTCAGCTAGTAGTCAAACTGTTCAGCTACAAGGGTGAAACTAAAAATAATTAAAACACCCTAGAAGATCCGATATTGAATAGGGACTTTAAGCATAGGAAAAATGTACAATATTCTGAGGTGTCTGAATATGAAACATGCACCTTTCCTGAAAGATAAATGTCTTCAGGAAAGAGCAATAACTCTTTCTGGTCTGTGCTCAGTTTAGGATTGGGAGAATAAATGCTATTGAAGGTTGTATTACAATCATTCCTCGCAAAAGTTCATCAGCCTCTTCAGTTTTCTTGTCTGTTAATAACAGGGGAGGTCTACATCCAACTGGCTCCTGCAAGGATGAAGATCTTACCTGTTTGAGAAGAAAGGCACTATTGTTAGCAGCACCTTACTGACCGCTGTAAACTGGATTGAGTTCACTAGTTCAGAAAAATGCTAAGATTGTGTCCATGGAGCTTTTCTATTAATAGAATCTTAAAAGGACAAAGTGCAGGATAATGTAGTAAATTGTTTCTTAGTCTCTTAGGCTGCTAGGAAAATTCCTGAAGCGGAGCATTTTCAGCACAAGTTCCATCACCTGCACTAAACCACACCAATTGAAATGCCATAATATAGTTTAAGTAATGTACAGCTTCCCTGGGTAGCCTTACAGTTCATAAAACTCCCAGGTAATGCCTGCTTTTAGCAATTACAAATTGCAAAATAAAGGCAAAGAGGATTTTAATACAAGTTATTAGAAGAAAAAGCAAAAGTAGATGGGGATGCCTGTCTGTGCTGAATCTGCAGTTCAGCAAAGGTTTAAATCTTGAAATGAGGCATAATTAATTGTGTTCAGGTCTGGCTTTCAACAGGTGCAGTGTGTGTTACTAATTCTTTTCAAGTGTAACAAGTGGCCATTGGTTGGGCAAAATAATCTTGGACACTGATCTCACCTGGAAACTTTCAACTCCTGGTCCTAGAAAGAAATGTCCCTGAGTTACCAGTCCTGAAAAAGGGATGTTTATTATCTTTTGTTTATCCCAATGAATGTGTCCCATGAACATACTGATCAATCTAGCTAATGATTTACACTTATATTGAGTCAAGTGAGTTTAAAACACAAGCTGCAAATATCTCTAACCGTATATAGTAGATAGCTATATTCCCACTGTGACAATAGCATGGTGTAGGGAAGACTTACTAGAGTGAAATGCTCAGATCTAGAGGATTATTTTCAGTATGACTGATCTGAGTTATGTTACTTGCAAGAAAAAGCAATAGCTTCATATACTGATGTAGTTCATGATGGCTTGGTACGGAGTGCAAAACCCAGAATTAACAGAAAAACTGAAATTAATCAGTTATTTGAAAAAATATTTTCCAAGTGTATTAAATCATTTCACTTGACAAATATCCAAAACGATCGCTGACATTTAGATAGAGATGAGTCTTCTGAGTCTAAAAGGTAGCTGCAGTGTATAAGGCTCTTCTTCATGCAGAATAACCCAGATGGACTATTATTTTTGGAAAAATTGTGATTTACACTTATGAATCACAGACATACCTGGGACTCCAGTTCCCTGATCCTCTGAGCCACAACAAAAGACTGTAGAAATTTTTGCTCAGTCAGTTACTGTTAGTGTGTAAATTCACACAAAAGCAGTTATGAGACTCCTGTGCATGCCAGAGTGAAGAATCATTGCAGACCTGCTTGCTTTGGTATTCGTAACAAATGATTATCACCCTTAAAGGTAGAAGGAAAATTGCAAGCAGCCAGAGGTCAGAAAAAATCAAAATCAACTACTTCCAGAAGCCTGGATTTTATCTGTGTGTATTCTCTTAAGATACACCTGGGGCTGACAAAAGGTGGCCTGGTCTTCTTAGAAACAGTTGACCTTTTTTTCCACTTAATTCAGTGTTGAAGATTTTAATCCAGCTCCAAGTGTTATTTGCAGCTATGAATCAAGTGCAAGTGAATTTTCCCACTCCTGCCCAATGGAAATAATGCTTCTTCCTACTTTCTAACTACCTGTTTGAAGAAAGATACTGATAATTCGGTTTACTGAACTCACTCTCTGGGTAAAACAATACCTTCCTTCCCTGCTCCTGTAGTAAACAATCTGTTCTTTATTGGGATGGAATAGCAGCATACCTAAGTCACTGAAATAATCTGATTTTTCTATAAATTTGGTACGCTTTTCTTGTATTTAATATAAGAATCAAAGGATGAGTAGTAGTAAAGCAAATTTCTCATGCACTTCCTTGACAATGTGACCTTGACTCAGGTACCTTTTATCTGAAATAGTTCAATCTTCAAATCTTTTCAGGCTCAGGGTTTTTTGGTGAGGTGCTCAAAAAGGTGACTGTAGCAGGGTATATGGTTTGTATGAAAACAAAAGAAAACAAAACAACCAACAAAACCCAAAACCCACCAACAAACTTCTGATTTCACAAGTAAGCTAATTCTGAAGAGGTAGATAAGTATGCAGATATATGCATAAACAGACTGATGTATCAAAATCCCCTATTTAAACAGAAACACCAAAACAATCTTCCTAACGTGAAAGCATTGAGTTCACAGCTACAGAAGCAAACAAAAACATCTGGATGTGACAGGTGTTGCAGTGTGGATGACTCTGAGGCACTGGAGTTAATTTATGGATGTTTTGAAACAAGTACAGCTTTGGCCGTTTTCTTCTAATGGATGGTGTCGCTGTTGATGTGGAGACTCAAGAAACCCTATTTCTGTTTACCCTCTTCACGTTTAGTGCTCAGTTGAGGCATAGCACTACTTGGTTTTGATTAAAATACATAGTTTTGTCATATAAGATCATCCATCTGGGGCTGACAAAATCAGTTCATGTCACTCTAAGTGACACTGTTTTTCTGGCTGGCATGAGGTTTGGGATCTGAGATCTGCTTTGGAGGTTGCTGTCTTACATCCAAACACTTGTTCCTTTTGCTACCCCAGAAAAATCTATGGAAAAGGTGTAAACAGCTGGGTGGGAGCAAGTGAGCAGGGTATTCTTACATTGGGAAAAGATGAAATGCTGATTAGTTCTGAAAAAGAATGCTGCGGGGAGACCTTATTGCAGCCTTTCAGTACTTAAAGGGGGCCTATAGGAAAGATGGGGACAATCTTTTTAGCAAGGCCTGCTGTGACAGGACAAGGGGTAATGCTTTTAAACTAAAGGAAGGTAGATTTAGATTGGAAGAAATTCTTTACAATGAGGGTGGTGAAACACTGGAACGGGTTGCCCAGAGAGGTGGTGGAGGCCTCATCCCTGGAAACATTCAAGACCAGGTCGGATGGGGCTCTGAGCAACCTGATCTAGTTAGCAGTGTCCCTGCTGACTGCAGGGGGGTTGGACTAGATGACCTCTAAATGTCCCTTCCAACCCAAACCATTCTATGATTCTATGAAAATGTTGCATTGAGAGAAAGGCAGTTATCTAGTAACTCTGAGTACTAACATCCAGCATAGAGCTTGAATTTTGTGGTTTTGTTCTTCAGTACTGCTTGCTGAAGAAGAGGATCTGAAGCTGTCTGTCTACAGTACTGTGAAAACTCTTCCAATGACTGGATTATCATAGCTCAGAGTGAGAGGGGAAATTCTGCATATTCCCGATATTTCTGAATTGTCAACTTGGTTGGCAGCATACCACCTTTGAGAGAAAACATCTGTGGCTGGAGTCAGTAGACCTTTAACTTAATTGGAAAACACTTTCTCAAACTTGGGATTCCCGGCCTAGACTCTAGGAAAGAAACCTCTTTCCCACAACTAACTGCATAGTTGACATATTTTGGTTTGGACACTGATTCTCAAGAGTGGGAAGATGAGTTCATTTTATTCCTGAGTTAATTACTTCTTATACAATCAGTTTAATTATATACATTTTAAAAATGCACACTTTCAAATTCAGGAAAATATTTGGCTACTAGGGAAGGAAGTATTAAGTATGTATATATTCATAGATGGGTCACTCCTGTTCTCATTCATACTAATGAGCATGTAAATCCATCTGATAAATTACCTTTCTTTTAAAAGCTGAATCTTATTTGTGTTTTGAATTTTTCTAACTTCAGCTTCAATTTATTGGATCTTTGCTGGAACTTAAGGCAGACTCCTTGAATGAGAAAGGTATTTTGCTTATTTAAAACTTTCTGTAAAGTTTCTTTGTATTTCAAATGTTTTCAGAATAGATGAAGTTCTGCTTTCTAATGTGTAAGTGATCAGTGACTTGTCCTATGGAACGAAATGAGGTTGCTGCTATTAATGACATTAACAGATTCCATTCCCTCCCACAAACATTTGGCCAAGAAAACAGCTGAGATTGATGGATAATATTCATAGAAGCAGAGTTCTAACTTTAAGCAGAAACTGGTTTTGGAGCCATAACAATTTTTTCATGCTGGAAATTGTTGGATTTTCTCATAGATGTACCTATTGCTTAACTCTGGAGTGAGTTCTCATTATCAGATATTTGCTGATATAGCAAATTAATGTTCACATCTGAGTCATGAACAATGGAAATTATAATTTCAATGGAACATCAAGTTGACACTTGCCTGTTAACATGTGTATTTTCCATGTTTCTCTCTTGTTCTAGACCAGTGCTCATTACTGTTCATGTTCCACAACTTAATTTACCAGTTACCACAAAGCCTGTAAAATCCAAAATAGGTGCTGATCTATTCAGTATGAAACATTAGTTAAAATCATAGCAAATTGTGAATTGCTACAATTTATATAGACAAGGGTCTGAATCAAAATCTTGAATCTAAAACACACCAAGCTTGAGGAGGATTTGGATTCAGATCTAAACTCTGTGGTTTTGGTTTTTCTTTAATCACATGGTGTTACAAACATCTATTTCATGTGTCTAAACTGTCCCAGCTGTGCAGAGTATTTCCTTGAACATATTGGACTTATTTTTGCACAGATGTAAATCAGGAGTAACTTTGCTGGAGTCAATGCAAGTGGTGCCAGTAGATGATGTGCGAGGAAAGGTCTGTGCTTTCCATGTGATGTCCCTGTACGTTGCTAATATAGAAAGGACATGTATTCTTTGCATCAGCTTGGGGAAGAATCTGTCTGCAAGTCTTTGCATGTGCATGAACATCACGCAGATATGCTAGCAAACACAAAATATAAAGGAGTTGGAATGGCAGCTCTCTCCAATGGCCGTTTGAGACATTTCTTTTAAGGAAGGCCTCAGTGCCATTGCTGTATCCTCCTTGCTGTCTTCCCCCACACCTCACTGGTTTCTTCCTGGCTCTGCTACCACCAATGCCTTCTCCTCACAGTTTCTATAGCCATGTCCTGCTGCTCTCTGTCAGGGCACTGTGTGTGTCATCGTGCCGTTTGCCTCTCACCTTTAAGGCTATCACTCATCAGCAATTAGGAACCAACATTATACAAGTATTTGAGGTAAAGAGAATATTAGAGGTGGGTCAAGTGTTGATTTCCACTCCAGCTTTCCCTATTGAATTACATAAAGGTTTCAACCAAACTTGAGCTGTAAAGAAACCCAAGATTTTCTTTAGGTTGGTCAGACCTTCCAAAAGTCCTCTGGTTTTGTGTCTGTCCCTTCGCCTCCCTCCATCTTCATTAATCTTGCATGCATATCGAGTTCTGGATTAAACTGTGGCTGTTCTTGTGGTATTTCTTGTCCTGGCCAGAAACAGGAACTCCTGGAAGCATTGCTGCGAAATCCTTTTGTTGAGTCTTCCTCTGTAGTTTTCTGGGCTTGCTGAATATAATCTTCGTGTATTTTCAGATTCACACTGGATGAAAATAAATTACCATTCCTTTACTTGTGTTTTTATTTGGATGCAATAGCTATTTTTCTCTTTCATCAAAGGATGGGGCTTGACTTATCTGTCCTAGTGAAAATGGTCTGACTTGCACCATATTACACCAGCAAGGAGAAACTGCTTTACAGATTTTTATTTTCCAAAGACGATATGTGGTCTCTGCACAGCTGTAATTCCCCTGGAGGAAGATGCTATGACTTCTCATTGGGGGTTGTTCATTCTTACCTCTTCTAGCCAAGAACAATATAAACCAGGGTGAATCAAGGGTAAGATCCATGAAGTTACCAGTTCAGTAATACCTAGAATGAAAATATAATCCACTAAGGGAGCAAGAGAGAAAACAGTGAGGCCCATGAAACATCATGTTGTATACTCTATCAGATAGAAGAAACTGCTACTTCAGATAGCTCTGGGCCAGGAATAAAACAGAGTGCAAGAAGGTGATTAAATCTACAAGCCTGTCTTCAGCAAAGTATTGGGTCTTGGCTAAGGAACATACAAATCCTGACACCTCTTTTTAAGTTGCCATTCAAGTTTGTAACTTTGAGGCAGGCAAGGATGAGCAAACATAGGCTGCCTCCCCCTGAGAATGGCAGGATTTCAAAGCTTGCAGACAGTGTGAATCCTTTAAGAAACAGTGGGGATCTTCTTTTTGTGTATGTAAAATACGTGACTAGTTAAAGCCTTTTGACAACATAGGCAAATTTTGTAGCAGTTATCAGTTCTTCTTTCAATCTCTTCAGAGCAGCTTAAATGGATATAGAAAAAGCAAGTCTGTTTTGACTCTAGTTTTTATGATATCCATGATACATCAAATATGATTCACCAGAGGTGGATCATATACAAACTGATACCTTTTTATGCTGTGCCAGAACACAATTTTATTTAAAACTGTTTCAGCTTACCTATTACACATAAACAAAAGGAAAGCAGAACTGGGGAAAACTCAAAGGTAAAAGGCAACCTAAGGGTGTTTGGGCAAACTCATACAACCCTAAAACTTTAAAGCTAGGCACTTTTATAGTGGTTAGATACTGGTGTGTATTGTCTCACACCAATAACTAAGGCAATCCAAGTTAGGGCTTAAAGGTTTAAATTAGAAGACTGTTCATTGCTGAGAAGCATGTTTCCCCCAGACTTATCACTCACTTTCACTACTGGAATTTTATGTATGCTTAACAGTAGATAACTCCTGGAATCTATCACCTTTCTATTGGTGGCACCAGGTCACCTGCTCCTTTATCTGGAGTTCAAGATCCAGCTTTAAACCTCACATTTGTCTGTACTGGTTCTGCAGGGATTGTTAGGTATAGTCTGAAAATTCACTGGTTAAATTTATTCATAGCATTTTTCTCTATTGTAAATAGTACTCTGTCACTTCCAGAGTTTAAGTTTTAATATTTTTGGGTGCGACTTTACTGTAGTGAGAGAACAAAATCTTAAATGTTCTTGTTCAGGGTTATGTCAGCCCTGCTGAAAGAGCTTGGAGTATCTCTTGATGGACACAATTTTTAGGCTTAGAAATAGGAAGAAGAAAGAAGACTCTTCGGTAACGGGCAGCAACACTTTATGAAGCTGTGTATGCAATACAGCTACCATTGGAAAAATACTGCATTTGTCTATTGTTTCTTTGTGTGTTCTGGACATGTGAAAACATGATATTATGTTTCATTTCCATCTGTACAAGGCTATTATGTTTTTGAGCTTGGGAGAAAGGAATCATATGATAAATGGAGCTTGCTGTGCCCCTTTGTTTTTGTCTTTTCTCAAAGGTTAGGACTGGAACACTGTTGCAAGAAGCAAAGCTTTGACTGGACTTACTTAAGCAGTGAGAGTGAGCTGTTCTTTATCATATTAATTTCAATTGACTCATGTCATTTCACCTCCCAAACCCAATGATGGTTGGTTAAGATTATGTCCAAACTAGTCATAAGTTACCAATGAATCAGTAACAGAATATTTTTGGGCTAGTATACAAAAACATCTCTTGCTCCATATTTAGTTAGCTTGGATCCTTTTGTGGTTCAACAATATTTTACAGAAACAAAACATTCTCAACTTCAAGCAGAGTCCAGTTTCCTTAATAAAACTTCCAGTGCAAAGAGGGCAAAGAGTTTAGCCATTTTACAGCTGCAATCCTCTTAGAGCAGCTAACAGACATACATCTCGCATACTCTATGTTCAAGGCTTTCCACTGTCATTTGTTTTGATTGATAGATGTTGTGATATTAATAACATAGTATGCAGCAGATAGATCATGATATCAACTCCTTGTTGTGGTAATCCTCTCTGCTTTTCCAACTGGAAGAAGAAAAGATTAAAGTTTTTGGTTATGGAAGCCATGCTAAGGGACGTATCCTTCCTGGCTGGAGTATTTGCGATTTTTCTCAGATAAACCTGTAATTTGATTGAAGTATTACCACTGAGAAGCACCATGGTATAGCTTTTCTACAAATTAGCGGTAAGCAACAACGTTTAGAAAAACATTGAGAAATATACCTCTGCCTTAACAGTAACAGTTTGCTATAGAAACATTAATGAATCACACCTATTTTGTGTTTTGATGGATATATTAACAACGCTGTCATTGTTTCTACAATTCTGACAGCTACATCTCAAAGAAGTATCTGAAAACTGAGGTGTTCCTAAAGCTAAAAAAAACATAACTAAATAAAACTCCATTCTAAGCTGTCACAGAAAATCCAAGTATTCCATGCTCAGCAATATATAAACCCCAGAGAACTAAAGTGAAAGTCAAGTCTGTGGCCTCATTCAGAGCCTGATGTTGTGGCTGTGGCATTTACTTAATGTTTTGCTCTTATATTGCATTTTTCATTCATGGTTTATGAAATGCTTTACAAAGACAAGTAATAATAGTCTCATTTTTTTGGGTGAGGACTAAAGAAGCACCAAGGGATGAAATGTCTTGTCTGTGATTTAGTCAGTTCATTGTAGGTAGAAAGGGTGGAGTCCTGACTCCAAATATTGCCTTGATATTTAGGTAGACCTGCTTCTTTTAAGGAAGGAGCGTTACAGATATATACCTCTTACAAACTGTGTTATTGCTCTCCTCTATTCCTCTAGGCTCAGAAGTGGAGAACTGTGTGAGACCTTGAATTCAGGACTTGCCCTGAAAGAGCTAAAAAACCAACTGGTACCACACTGTTTTTCAAAACTTGAAAGAATTAATGGCGTGCAGAGCCAAAACAGCT
Source organism: Gorsachius magnificus (assembly GCA_034008185.1). Lineage (NCBI taxonomy): Eukaryota > Metazoa > Chordata > Aves > Pelecaniformes > Ardeidae > Gorsachius > Gorsachius magnificus. The sequence continues at coordinate 47,217,646 of CM067083.1, read as the reverse complement.
CAGCCCATGCTTTTCCCTTGGAACATCATCCTAGATCCCATTAAAAATGACCTTCAGCAAAGATTTTTTTAATGGAAACAAAGAAGGTCATAATTTAGTTTATAAAACATTCTCAAATGTTTTTAGCAAGAAAATCCACATGCCAGTTTTGAAGGATTCATACAGTTTCTCTTGCTGTGTCCTTACTTTGTTAATGAGCTGGGCCTTTTTCAGCCATGACTAAATCTTTTTGTAGGAAAGAACGTTTGGAAGGATGATGTATGTGGTTAAAAAAACAGGAATGGGTTTCTGGAGTCTTGGGTTTAATTCCCAGCATTGCCACAGACTTCCTCTGTGACTTTGGACAAGCCACCGCATCTCTGTGACTAAATTCGCTGGCTGTAAACCGATGCTGGTAGAATTTATCTTCTTCACAGGCAAGTTGTGAGGACAATGTATATTTAGGTATCAAATGCAGCTGCAGAGGAATTAGATTTTTAACTTTCTAAAATGTGTGAATCCAAAAGAAGTATCTAAAGGTGTGCCCATTTTCTATGGAAGGTCTCAATAATGGGAAAATGCCACAAAATAATGGGAGTCATTTGTGTCAGTAATCTGTGGTACTTTGGCACCTTTTTCTGTCAGACAGCTCTACTTGCTGAACATACTTCCTTATCTGGAAGCCTGAGTCCAAGCCAGTGACAGCAAACCTATGGCAAGTATGCCAGTCAACTAATGAGTAAGTTGTGGCTGCTGTGGCATCTACCCTTCCTCCTCTCTGTGAGGCAGAGGGCAGGGAGCAAAGATTAATTTTTTTTAAAAAAGGCTTCACTATTTATTTTCTTCCTCCCATGCCAATCAAATGTGGTCAAAATTAGCCCTCTCACTGCTGGCTTTCCAGGCCACTGCACAAAATAGAGAAACAAAGCAATGGCTACAGTTGCTCTGCTTGAGCTCACAAGCACCGAAACACAAAATATGATTAGCATGAGCCAGGTCCCAGACTCCAAGAAGAACGACAATTTGTACGCAGGGGAGGAAGAGGATGTGGAATTGGTGGGATGAGTATGTCTGTTAGATGGGGATGGGCTCTGTTAAATATTCTTCCAAATGCTATACCCTGTGCAAAACTCATCAGGGAGCTATTTTCCACAGTGAAATAGGAAAATATTTCATAGGTCTGTCCATAGTTTGTTGGTCAGTTCTACTGCATATAAACAATATCTGTAACATGGAGTAATTATATGCTTCCAACAAAAATAATCTGAGAGGATAAGATTCTCTGATTTTTCTAGTATGACAGGAAGTCACAAATATAAAATATTGCATCAGAGACTTTGGTCTCCAGAAATCTTCACTCTTGGGTTGTAGAAATACGATGTTTAGCTAAGCTCTTGGTAAGAGCCGGAACTTTCTGGAGCTCAGTTCTTCCACTTTGGAGGGTGCAAGAAAGACTGATTAAAATAAAACACCTGTTCTTTGGAGCTCTGTGTTTTTTATCGATTGTATTTTCAAAGTACTTGAAAGAGTTTTCTTGTCAGTAACACAGATTATCTAGGCTCCTTAAGTGTGTAAGAATTGGTTCTGACTGCATCCTCTTTCAAAAAAATCTGTGATATAGGTGATTTTTATCACAGGATCCTAATCAACTGATATAATCTTCTTCTGTCTGTTCTCAGCTCCACTGTGCTTAGAAACAGCATTGGGTTTTTTACTTCTGGGGTACAGTAGTAATTTCTATTGTTGATTCTTCATCCACAATACAGGATATGTGACTGTCATTACAGCTTCTTTGGGGATTTTTTTTGGTATAGCGCCTGCTATGGTGGGGTCTTTGCTCACTGAGCTCAAATAGAAACTCTACAAATTTTCCTCCATCAGTTTTCTCATCCTTAACAATTCCTTTTGGTATCGAGAAATCTCACACATAAGGGTCCATGGTGGAAAGGGGCTAATGGATTCAACTGCTAGTGTGATGATTTTTAACATTCTCTTATATTGCTGGTAATCTTTCAGGACAGATTTAAAAGCTACTGGTCAGCTGGTGTGTAGAAGGCAGAGAACAGCAAGGAAAATGTCTTCTGCTGCAAAGAAAGCAGAGGCCATTTAAAATGTGACACAGAACTTGGAAAAAATCTTTTTTATTCTGGTAAATTGCCTGTTTTGGATCATGGTTTGTTGACCCCTCCCACCCTTTTCTAGATACACACAAAATTTTGTTTTTCATATTCAAGGGTTTTTCTTTTGCAAAAGTCCTCATAATAATTAGAAATAAATGGCTTCCTAATGACTTTTTTCCTTGGAAAACAATGGTTTAAATTAAAGGAAAAATGTTTTTACCCAACATGCAAACAAACATACAAGAGTTCCATAAAACGCCAAAGCTGGGAGGAAGTAGAACTGCCAGTGGTTTGAGAAAACCACAGCCAGGTTCTTGTGTCCCTATGGAAAGTGTTTTTTTCTCATTAGACTGGCTTGTTAAACCCTTGTATATTCCAAAAGTGTACTATTTAACTGTTTGTGTTTAGCATGATTTCTCCTTTTAAAGATGACAGTATTTAAACCTAGCAACATGTTGGTTTAAGATCAACAGTTTAACAAGAGAAAAATCTGCCTCCCAGACTCAGCTGCCTGCCTTCCTTCCAAAATACTTTGTTCTGAAGAAGCTGATGGCAGTGATAAATGTAAGAGAGTTAAGAGCTCTGCAGTTATTGTCAGCAAGTTAGCTTTATGGGTTGGGGATTAGACCTTTGATGTCTTATCGAGTTTCTGCCCTGTGTGAATCAGTTGCTTACTTGATTTAAGTTATAAAAAGAAATGCTCTGTTGTGATATCGTCCCATACTGTGTCCTCGTCATTTGAGATGCCCTTCGTGTTCTTTAGTTCCCCAGGAAGAGAAGGCAACCAGCCATATGGAGAGTGGCCAGTTGCCTGCTGATCATGATAGGCATTAAATGGAGTTGCATAGAAACTCAGATATAGAAAAGCCCTGTTTAGCTGCGCCTTCCTGTCCCCCCACAAAGGGACATTGTTCCCTACAAGTCTGTAACACAACATCCAGTACTGTTTCACTTTAGCTTTTGAGGGCGTCCCCCTATTCCTTTAATAAATTATTTCCTTTTCACTGAGGTAAGAGCTTCTTATGAAGTTGTCTTTTTGACATTCCTCAGTGTAATTGCGGACCAGTATGGAGAGCTGGTGGCTGCTTGGGCGTGTGGTGGGAAGAGAGCAGAGGTGAGGTCTTCCTTTCATGATTCCAGGGAACAATGAGGATGGCAGTACCTTGCCCTGGAAATTGCTGTTTGAGACCATTGAGAAGCTCATTTTCAAGGTTTTGCACATCCTGTGTGCTGTACCAGTGGATGAGGAGGTTTCTGGCCTGTGTGGCAGAGGTTCAGCCTAATGCTTCTTATTTTGAGTTATAGGTCATTGCTCTCAGTTTTATTATTTTAAGCTACCTCAGACACTTTAAGGGCGTGTGTTGATATTCTTCAGTCCTAAAATAAACCCCTCAAATATAGAAATGTTGATCTGGCTTAGATTTTATTTGCATTTTAAAATAGCTTTTCAACATTTTAGAAGCCAAAATATTTTTCATGTGAGCAGCCTTTGAACAAGATTAAAAAGTAAAATGTGTCTATTTTCCCAAATCGTAGCTGTGGTTATTAAAGACACCAACCAGACAGATTAGCTGTGTGTGAGGAAACAGGCTAACAGGATGGTTGTGCTAGCCCACTTATATTCTGAAAGTTGGGTCAGTACTCATGAAAAGCTTAAGTAAACTAGAGGATAATTCAATACATAGACAATGCATCCCACTGTTTCTCTGTTTATTTTCTCCCTGTGTGACTGCTGGCAACTGAGAAGAAATGCTGTAAATGACAGCAACCCGCCAAAGAAAAGATTATGAATAACAATACCACAAGAATGAAGGGCATAAAGTTACCAGTGACTTGGGAAAAATGCAGAACGCTGGACACATGACACATCTAGAAACTAGTGGATTACAGTACACGCAGAACAGAATACCTTCAGCTTAGGGACCCTTTCAGTTTGAGTTTCAGTACAAATTTATGGTAGATTGTTTTGTCTCTGGTAACCCAAAGTCTGTTTATCCATATGTGTTTTTTGACTCTGTTGAACGCTTATACTTTGCTGGTAATACACCAAACGCAAAAGAAATAATGCCACTGGACACAGAGAAAGAAAAACTATATATTTACTGAAGAAATAAAAAGGCCGAGATCTCTCTAATTAGCAGTTATACATACACACAAAAGACACCACTTTCCTGATAAGAGTTGTCTTTTTTCTTTACCACATTTTTAACAGTGCTGCTTTCAGCACTGTACTTAAGACTGCCATGCCTTCTATCCCAATCTACAGTTCAATTTTCAGGCAACACATGCAGCAAGCTGATATCCTAAGTTTGGATACCTTTTAACATTTTTTTTTCTTTTGTGGTGCAAAATGAAAGAAACCAACTGTTTATGTTAAACTGGATTTCAAAATAACTAGAATAAAAATCACAGGAAGATTTTTTTGGTCCCTGAAAAGCCAGGTAAACTATTTTTTTGGAAGAAAAGAAAAAGTTTCGGTCTATTTGTCCTTGCTGTGTGGTGCACTTTTATGACTTCTAAATATCTACAGTATTAAATGCATGGGCTGTTTTCATCTATAGTGAATACACTAGTCTCAGTTTGCAAAAATGAGTGGTTTCATGAAATATGGAGGAGTCCTAATCTTGGAAGTGAATGAATGTAGGAATGGGTGTTTTAGTGTCACTGGTAGTGTTTACTGTGTCTTGAAAATTAAGAACATTAGTTCATTTTTAGCTATATGGGGTCAATGCCAACAAATTGTTCATACATTGTTCCTGATGCTTAGACATTGCAGCTTCTGGCATGACTCATTTGGAGTGAGTGCTTGGTGCTTCTAAAGACTATATTGTAGGACCATTCAAATGAATCAGTGCAAGGTTATTCTGAAAGGGTAGTTCACCAGGCCTGAGCGCTACTCAATAGGAGTCCGGGCCTGCATCCTTAGTAGGGATGGAACCAGATCCTAGAATCAAGCTATTCAGGAGAATAGCCCTTCAAGAGGTATGATTGCACTACCTTGAAGTTTCTTTTTCAAGACAAAGCCAAATTGAGAGAAAAAAGAGAAGATTTGGACACCTTCTTCTTGTACTGTTTTGTCAGATTTCCCAGTATACTATCCTTAGAATGCTTAAACAGCACAGAATGCTCTTTTCCTGTAACTTCCCCCGATGCCTCCAGAGACCAAAGCAATTCTGTTCATTTTTGATCAAAACTATAATAAATAGACTAAAAATCCGCTCAGTTGGCACTTTTGAACCCTTTACAGAGTCCGTTGCCTTCTCACCTTCCAACCCTTCTCTAAAGTGGTTGTGGTTCCCCGCCTCCCCAGCCTCCCAAATAATTCCTTCATCGTAGATCAGAAATACTGAAATAGTGTCGAGCCACCGAATCACCTGAAATCTCTTTAAGTTGGAAGGAACTTTATTGTGATACGGTAATGATGAAACTTCAGATGGCATGTGTAATAAATTGATGTCCATCCTTTCTTCAAAGCAGGAAATGTATGTTGCTGTTTGCTTCAATTTCAGCTCAGTCTTTCCTAGCTTATATGATTGCACAACTGAGATGTTTTGCCTTTTTTAGTCATTTGGGAAACAGCAGTACAAAGAAGTGACGTTCAGCCCCGCCATCCCTCCATCAATACAGCAAAGTAGACCTCACTTAAAAAAATACCTGTTAAAGCAATAAACACTTAAAAAATAACATGCCAAAGCAAAACTTATCAATCAAAGCACAACCCTGTTTAATAGTCAATTTTCTGTGCTGGTTGTAACAAGATGATACTGTAGTTTTGTCAGTGAGTCTCCAAGGGCTCCACTGCACTTCAGGCACTGAGGGAGTAAAACACTGTCTTAAGTGATAGGTAATTTGGAGCTGACTGGATATTGACCAAGAGTGATTAAAAAACCCAAACGCCACCATAACGACAGTAAAAACCCAACAAAAAAGCCCAACAAACCCAAACCCCACTTTCCTGCTCAGTGAAATTGCATGCTCTAGCTGTTTCTTTCAACCATCCTTGCTAAAGTTTATATGGAAAGAGGTCTGATGTCAGAAGTTACACATGAAGAGTTTCATGAAATATAATACGGCAAAGGGGTGTGTGTCTGTGTTCAGAGGTTTAAGAGGGTTCTTTTCAATAAAACAAATCTCAGCAGGCATTAGAGACAATTCTTCCTCCTGTGTCTCTCTGCAGATGCACATGACACCTACTGGAGACCTTTGACAAAGTTCTTTTTAAAACCTAGAGCCCACCTCTGTTTTAGTCATCTGGAACCTGGGACTCTGCATGTTTCTCCCCCCTTGTTTTTCTTTGACACTAAGGGCTGGGTTAATGTCGTGGGACTTCAGCCATTTACAGGGGAGCTATCTGATCGGACTCTCAAGTTCATGAAGTTGAAGGGAAATTTCTAGGATGTGATCCATCTTATCCTAAGTCAGGTGAATCTTATCCTAAATGTGCTGATTTCTAGTTTTGCTATGCAAGATAGTCTACGCAACTAGCTCCGCATTATGAATTCATGATCATGGCTTGCTGCCCTGGAGAGCGCTGCAGTATTGTGGCTGGAATACTAATTTTTTCTGTGAACAGGGATAAATGAACTTTCAAGAATAAATGCTCATTTTTAGATGTCTGCAATAACTTCATTGAAGTCAGTAGCCTGCTCACTTGCTTGGTAGCAGAGTATAATGGAAAGATTCTGATTTAGACCAAGAATCTTTATTATTGAGAAGAGACACAAATATTTTTATGAAGTTCTTTGTTGTCAAAGTGCAAAAGTTCTTGCCCACTGTAATAGCAGAATTGGGCACATTCTAGCTCATCAGAATAGCATCTGATTAGTCCTGTGTGTGATGGCTTTCTGTGTAAATTCTTCCATGCAAGTTTAACCTTAATGGTGGTGTCCTGTATGTCTGGACAAAGAAGGAGGTCACAATTTGAAGTAGGCAACTCTGGGCTTGTCCTGGAATGGTCACGAAGGACTGTTTTGCTTCAGTGGGACAGTGCAAGGTGAACTAATCTGTTAAAGACAGGTTAAGTACAGCAGTTATACAGAGTTGTCATTTTGAAGTGTATCTTCTGGTACTGTCCTTAATAACTCAATAATAAGGATAAGGAGAACTTAGGTTTTCCATGCATTTCACTGCTAGGGTTGAATGCTTTTCCGTGGCATTGGGATGAGAGTAGGGTTTGTTCTGTAAATGTACCTTCTCCTTCATTCCTTAGCAGAAGAGCAATGAAAAAAATACTGAAAAAAATGAATGGTGTTTTAATAAATCAGAAAAACTGAGACAAGCTAGCTGGTTAGAGTGCTCTCTAAGGCAGACTGTAGCATGCTGATATTTAAACATCAGTGCCTTTGTCTGAAATATACATGGGAATATGACTTTAATTATTATAGCCTGCATGTGTAGATATATATACAATAGTGTATGTGTGTATATATGTATATATATGTATACACACACACATATGTATTACTATTTTCTAACTCATTTTCCCATTGTACACGAGCCCAGAGGGAACAAAATATTCCTAGCTTGGAGATTTCCACATCTGCCCTTCAGGCAGCTATCAGAGAGAAACAGCATGGCTACATAAATCACTGTAAATCAGTGCATTTTTCAACAGCACAAAGCCCTAAGCACAGAGCCACTTTAGAGCATGCTGCTCCATAGTTTGTTCGCAGACCTCCCATGCCAGCAGCAGGGAAGTCAGCCCGTTCTATTCAACATCTTACAGTAACCAGATGCAGGATAAAGAAATTGCCTTTCAAAGCTATAGTCTGTACTAGGCTTTCCAAGAAAAACAGTGATGTCTAGCATCCATCTTTTCTCTTCTGCTTGCTTTTCAGGCCTTTTTGGCCCTCAGACCCCAAGATGAGGTGGTGTTCTGTTTTTCAAGCAAGCTTGAAATTCATTTTAGATTCTGAAGCAGTAGTTTTCACTTGGCCAGAGGGAAGTTCTGTATATCGCTTATAAGGGGTCCACAAAAAAGAAACAGAATAAACCCCTGTTTTCAGTACGCTTAAATACCTAATGTCAGTGGAGGTTATATAGGTCCAGTGAAAATTGAAGTGTTCTATAAATTGAAGAAAGGTGAAGAAACCTCTGATGAACAATCCAAATCCATGAATTTGAAGGCCTTTCTTTTTCCTAGTGCAGACTCCAACCTGATCTCGTAGAAGAGAACAGTTTCTCTCCACAGACTGAAAAGAAGTCGTTTCTGGGTCTTCAGCTGTAGTAGCAAAACTTACATTAGGGCCAAGTAAAAATAGCTTTAGCATAGTTATGAATTATGCTTTGTGTGCAGCCTGTTTGTGTAAAGGATGTCTCTACAGGACTGCAAGTAAACTTTCTTAGAGTTAAACTGGCCCAAAATAAAAAAAAAAAAAAAAAAGAAGTTGGGGAACACACCCCTGTCTTGCTCAGATTAATCAGACAGTGGCCTCTGACCAAAGACAATCCACAGCTGTGTACTATATTGTGAAATATAGAGTAGAGCGTTTCCCATTACTGTTTAAAAGGCTGTGAGCCAGATTCAATAACTAATCTTTACGCCTCAGTCTAAGTGCATCTGTCATCAGCTTTTCCTCCAATGGAAAGAGATGTCTGCGCTCCCCAATGACCAGACTATAACACTGGTCTCGGCTCTTCTGCTTTCTTGCACTGGCACTTTGGCTTGTAGATGTATCCAGTCATTGACTCTCTGGCCATGCACCATTTTTCTCCCATTGTACTCTGTGATCTGCTTAGGTGGAAAGAGAGTTGCTCTGCACTATAGATGATGGGATCACAGATTTGTGCATTGGAAATGCACACGTGACTCAGTTTCCTCTGAAGACCTTTTCTGCCCTCGTGGTGATGTGGAGGTAGGATGTAGACCAGAGGGAATGATGCTGAATCCCTGTGTAAGAGTAGATACATGTTATGCCATAGGAGTGAAAAAATTTATGGACACGTAATCTTGATAAATGGTTTAATAGCACAGTAAAAAAAAACATTGAATGCCTGCTTTTGAGGTACTGGAAAAAACTTTCTCATGGACTGCAACATGCTGCTTGTGGTGAGCAAATAAGCATCCTGACTGTCCACAACCCAGTTGTGGGACCAGTGACAAGAACAAAGCTGAAGGATAAAGCAGAGCAGAAAACAGAGTAGAAATAATTTTCTCCAGCATAAGCAAGGTTCCTGGTATCTACTACTTCATACTCTGACAATTCTGGTGTTACCAAACTCCAGTAACAGAGGGTTGAAAGATGACTGGGACTGCTGGTGCTGCAGGGGGGCACACTTCAGCCAGTATTAAGAGCCTTTGGTGTGTGAGACAGTGAAGGAAAATACTGGAATTCTGTGATGTCTGAAACACAAGACAGTAAATAATATTTTATCAACGCTTATATTTGTCAAGTGGCTACATGCAGTTTATAGTGACTTTTGGTTTTATTAGCCGAGGTAAACTTAATAATCAAGATTTTTTCTGATATAGTCCCATTATCATTCATTCTTCTCAGAAATACCACATGAGAATCTAAAAGAGTGCCTTGTATGGAAGAGTAGGCCCCTTGGAAATTGGGTGTTGTAAAATATAATGCTTTGGAAAGGCTGACATAAATTGAAGGCTGTAAAATTTTTTTATTATATTAAAATGTAAAGCAGGAGATAAGTTAAAGCAACTCCATTTGAGGAGTCATGCCTGTTAATCTGTAGCATAAGCTCAAATTTGTAGTTGAAAACAATTTTCTGAAACTTGACTAGGCTGGTTTCTGTGTTATTAGGGGCAGGAACACCTCTCTGTTAAAAGTGGTTTGCTTTTTAATAGGTTTTAACCATAATTGTCCAGTTTTTGCTGGATGTTCAGAATAGTTCCACCTCAGGCTGGTCAACTACTGTTGGCTTCATCTCAATTGCTACCAGCATTCAACAAAAACACTGTTTTAAACTTGTCTTTCAGTGAATCACATGTTTGTACAATAACAGATTTGTTTGTTAAGTGAACTTAAAGACAGAAATAGATGAGCCAGTATGCACGGTGAGTCACCTTCTGGTCCATCTAGAACCATCCTTCTCTCTCTAAACTGTCCTATTTGAATCAAAAGGAATATTTTCACAAGGAAGTACAGCTCTAAGACCTGTATCAGTATGATCCTAGTTTTTAGTGTCATTGGTTTAAACAAATACTAAATTCCATGAGAAATCCCATAGCCCTTGCTTATTTCAGCATTTTTATTGGTTTTGACATATTAATCGATTCCATTGGCTACATGTGAGTAAGCAATGCAGGTTTGGACTTGTATCAGCTTATGCTGCTGTAGTGAAGATGACAATGGAGTATTTTCCAAATGTCAGTCACATACTTTCTGTTTTTTTATAAGTACATTTGCTAGTCTCTCTTGTATGCTATCTTTTCTCACAGTTACTTGCCTTTTTGTCCTTCCTGCTCTTAAATCCCTCAGTTACACTAGCATGGTGGAAATTGTTTAAATGTACAACCCAAATTCTCCAGTGAGGTTTGGCTAACCAACAGGCTATTCAAGTGGTTTTGTCTCCCGGGTATGTCTTCATCCTCTGCTTTTCCAGGTTGCTTGAATATCCTTGAACCCATAATTTACCCTGATCCCCTCTAAGGCTTTGAAATAATAAAATACTTAAATAAAACTCTTTGGATAAGTGCCCTTTAAAATATAGCTTTATCTGTGAACTGTCATGCTCTCAAGGGAGTGAATTTTGTCCCTCATACAACTGAGGGGATTTTCTGTCCACTGTGTTACTGTGGTTTGCCCACTGTGATCAGGCATACCCATCTTAACTCCTGCAACAACTCAAAACAGAAAAGATGAGGAAAATCTGGGAGAAAAATGGGACAGAGGCTAGACTGCTGCTCTGTGTGATTTTTTTCTGATGCCTGGGTTCAGTTCCCTGATCTACCACATGATTTTCTGTGGGTCACGAAGCCTTCCTGTGCTTTTGAAAAAATAATTCTCTGCTCAACAGGGATGTTGCTGAGGATAAATTAAGCGTGGCAAAGTTCCTAGCCATTATAGAGGGGTAGTCTTATACACACAGAAAGGCTGTACTCAGATCCTTACTTCACAAAATAGGAAGAGGGAGATCACTTGACTTGCCATCACCAAATCCACAGGGGAAGTCTGAGGCAGAGCAGGGGAGTGGGTCCAATTTTTCTGCCAGAGACCCTATGTGGTCCATTTTTTCTTGAAAAGTCCTTTTCACGGTCCTAGCTAGATGAGTCCTGCAAATGCCTCCCAGGCAAGAAAGTGAGGCTTGGAGGACCTCACCAGGCCCCCCCATGCTGCAGCTCTTCAGGGCACCTGGTCAGACCCTGGAGATGAACATAATTTGGAGACTGGTCAATCATGGAAGCCTGTCTTCACTATTGCTCATTTTGCAGGTAAAGGGAGATGACCTCAGTTTTTTACCCTTCCCACTCAGCTCAGATAATTATTAACTGCTGTCAGCAAAAAGGATCTGCAAAATAGCACCAAAGGGGGGGGGGGGACGGGGACGGAACATCTCTTCCCCACTTCTGGAGCTCTATAGCTCAGTCCCAGGAATAAAGGTTTGGGGTTTGTGTGTAATTTGTGAGTGATTAGCTTCTGAAGCTAATTATTGTTAAGAATGAAAAATAGCTCACAAACATTGGGAAAAGGAAACTTTCCTTTTTATGTTACTATGCCACTAAAACATAAAAATTCTGGTCAAAATCCAACCACATGACTATTATTTTAAAGTGATACCTTTGAGATTGTTTCTCCATTTTCAGGCATAATCTCCAGAACGGCATCTGTATTTCCTCACATTAAACGATAGGAAATGCAAATAGACCACAGTTTAAGTATGAAGATTACGGAGATTTATGACTCTTTTTATAATTTTTTTTGTGTAATAAAATGCAGGGAAACTATATATAGCAAATGTTTTCTGGATTTTTCAGTTTTTACTACTCTTTCCTGCTTAAATACTACTCTTTGTCCTGTTTCTTTTTCTTGAAATTTTCCTCCTAGTAGTTTCAGTTTCTACTCTGAAGCTCAAATTTTTCTGTACCCAAGATTTATGATGATGAAGTAGCACCAATGAAACCAGTGCTTCAGCTGGACGAAGACCTTTTCTCAGGTGCCTCCTAGTGCTTAGGAGAATGATTATGTCCTGGTAGCTATATGCCTTGCTTAATTTTGTGCTTACTCCGAAACAGCAAAATGATAAGGAAATTCATCTGAGGACTGAGTTCACCTCCCCCCTAGTCCCCACTTTTCAGGAGCTCAGAAGATGAAGTACTATCTTTGGGTTTGGCTGGCATGCAGCGGCATCAGAACTGATGAGATTTTGGCAGCGTGTTTCAGGGTGAGCAGCTCCTCTGCTTTTCACAGTGCCAAGGACAATGCCAAAGTCATCAGCCATGCCTGCAGTCTTGGGGGTGGAGGGATGAACAGTTTGACCATGTTCAGTGTGGCTTCATAGCAGAACTAGAAAGAAAAGCATCTGTTGAAATTTATAATGGTAACTACTAAATTACTTCTGTCAGCCTATGCCAACTCACTGTATTCTGGAGGTGAGATTGAATTTCTGATAAAGGGAGAATGTGTGCAAAGGGCAGGGCTGACAGGGTTTCAGTAGCAGGGGCTTTGCAGGGCTCTCCAATGTGAGAGAAAGACATGAACTGCCCTGTGCCAGTCCAGAAAAAAAATACTGTGGCCTACAGGAGACCCACACTAGTGCAAGGACAACCCCCAGGGACCGTGGCCCATGGGCAACCCATGCTGGGGCAGGGCACCTCTGAGCTCTTGCAGCCATGGGCAACCCATACCAGGGCTCAGAACATCCTCAAAACAGCAGTCAGAAGTTTTTCTTGGTTGGTAACTAAAACAAATATTTGACTCTTTTGCACACAACTCACAGCCTGGTTCAGGTTTTGTCTTTTCTGCTGGCCTATGGTGAGGCACTTTGGAATGGCAGCTGAGACTCCATCGTGCATAGTATGAGAATGGTCTCACTGGAAAAACTGCAAGTTATAACGTTTCCCTCTTCAGTCTTGGCATGTATTTTTATAGGCAAGCATATGCACAAATACAAATGTTTCTATAAAATATATCTGAAATTTCTGGTTTATTCAGGAGTCTTTAGATTTTGAGTATGGGCATTGCAAGAAGAAATGATCTCTTCTGTTTCATAAGGTGCTTCATAAGGTTCTCTTATCTTGCTCATTTTCTCTTCAGGCCTCTTGCACTGAGGCTATTTGACATATTATGGTTACAATTTTAGATGAGTATTTATGTTAAAAATCCTATTTGGATCTTAGAACAGACTTTTCAGCTTGTTATTGTAGGCTAGTTAGTGCATAGCTAATAAAATAGACAAGTTTCCATTGCTGTCTCGTTTTTGTTGTGAAGAATGTTTCTGCCATCACCAGTTTTGCTCTAAAGACTCCAAGCTGCTGTTTTCAGCTTCGTAGTGGTTGAAGGAGATTCACAGGTTTCCTAATTGCGGTAGTGGATTTTGTGTATGTTACAGAAATGTTGCAATCACTACCATTTCAAAGCAGCAGCTGAATAACCCCAGATATGACGAATCAACTATTGTTTGAACAGGCTAAAAAGACAGATCTTTCTTTTCGGTTTTGGGTAATATTTGCATGTGTTCCCTGGGGAAAGGGATCACAGAGCAGTTTTCTCATGGGTATAGTAGTCCTACAGCATTAATTTGTTTTTTCTAGTTTCTGAGAGTGGACCAAGATAAAGACAGAGAATGCAGCCTGGACTGTGCAGGTTCCCCTCAGAAATCACTCTGTGCATCTGATGGAAGAACTTTTCTGTCCCGGTGTGAATTTCAACGAGCAAAATGCAAAGACCCTCAGCTGGAAATAGCCTACCGGGGCAACTGCAAAGGTGAGCAAATCAAAGTTTCTCCTGACCATAACAAAAAATAATAGACTTTAAATAGTTTTTGAAAATGTCTGAGTGTTGAAAACTAGGAGTGCTGTACTTGAACAGTTGTCTAAAAGGAAGTTGGTTGAAATCCATCCTGTTAATTCTATAACAATGGGCTGCCTAAAGATAAATTAATCTTTATCAGCAAAAATATGACTCCCCCCCATTTACATTGTAATAAGTCACTGTTAAGGAAATTGTAAGGTTACATCCTTGTTCTGGAGGTCTACATCATTGGCAGGCTCAGAGTAACTCTCAAATTTGTTCTTTCCTGAGGCTGCTTGTCTACTGCATTTTGGTATTTTGAATTTGAGATGGTCAAATTCAGTCTTACCTTTCCTAACTGCAGTCATTTAGTTAGGAGGGAAAAGAAAAGAAAAAAAAAGAAAAAGATCTGACTGGTTACTGTTATTTGGATTTGGTTTAAAATGTAATCCCTCAATGTAAGTATGTAGAAATTGTAGGGTTGGGTTTGTTTTTGGTTTTTTTTAACATAACTGAAACCTGTGCAAACCCTCAAATAGTGCAATTCTGAAATTCAGTGAAAAGGTTTGTAATGCTTAGAGCCCTCACAGGCCATTCCTACCTGCATCATCCACTCTTTTAGTTCTGAACACTGTTTAAAGAAACTGTGCGACATGCAACCCTGGCACTTCAGTTCCAATGCTTATAAAGTATTCACAATTATATCTTTTCACTTTTAGAGTAGCTTGGTGCTAGACAATGCAGTTGTCATGTGACATAATTCCTTACTGAAGTGTAGGGTGATTCCCAACACAATGAGATTCTTTTTAAAATTAAGAATAGCAGTGGTAATAAAGATTTACTTTCCCTTTCTCTCTGTCCAAAAGAGAAGGATGGGGGTGGGGGGTGGGGAGGGGGGAGAAGAATACCCCAGGGACCACACCAATTCAACCTCTAGGAGGCAATTTTCCACATCATCTCTCTCCATTAGCTCCAGCAAACCTCTGAAGTATCAAGACTGATTCAAAGAGACATTCTGTCTCATCTTCTGCCTAGGTGAAACACTATGCTCATTCTTCAGCCCTTTCATAATAAGCCATTGTATTAGCTGATGGATCTATTTACTTTTGCAAACAAGGATAACATAATGAAGCTACCTGAGCCAAAGCTTTTGTTACACTCATGAACGACCGAGAGGATTATTGTACACTTTGTATTTGTTCATTTTATACGTTACAGCATTACACACTTTATTTTTACAGAATGTTTTTCTTTACTATTTTTTCCTCTTGCCATATTGACAATGTCATCTGCAAGAATTTTTTTTCCATAAAGATGCATTGAATTGCCCTGCTGAAGGTGTCCCTGCCAATGCTGGCAAATTTTTCTGCAGTCAACAACCACTATTTGGAGAAGTGCTCATTTACTGTTTATTTATTAACGAGTAGTGTGTCAGTACAATTGTAGAATTGGAATTAGACACCTTAGGCAGCTTAAGTATTGCTAATAGCAAGTACATATCATGCCCTCATCAATCTTTCAATTAATTGAATGCAAACATCATTCTAATGTTTCAATATTTTTTCCTTTAATTTCAGCAAGAGACCAGTGCTCTTTTAATTTTACATTTTCATAGTCTTTCTTATTCAATCAAAGCAGTCTTAAATTTTGAAGTGACCAATGTCTTTATTCCTACCCATGGCTGCAATCATCAGAAATGCTTCAGGCTGTAAAAACAAGTTTTAGAGAAGAAAAAAATGGCTTGTTGGCCTAGCTGCAGTTTCAGTTTTAGCATTGCTAGAGCTACTTTTGATAGTCCCATCAAACATTCTTCTGAAAGAGCTAAGGAAGTCCTCAGATTAAGACCTCTTTTGAGCCAGTTGTTTTTGTGTGGTGAAATTTGTTGTTGCAGGTGATGCTTGACTAAAGAGCAGAGGGTTGTTTTGTTAGGGCTAACCAAAAAGTGATGGTTCCATCTCAGGGTGACTTTCAAGGTTTCAGAATTTGTTTTCATTCTGTGTTGGAATGAAAGCAAATCCTCTTGGAAGTGTTCATCTGTCCCCCTAAAAAAACAGACATCCCACACCCCCGCTTAAAACATTGGTTTTGAAGCAAGTTTTGAGGTTGCTAATGCAGGAAAAGTGAAAGAAATGTGCACGTTTGCATGTGGAAGTTATGAAGGGAGAAAAGAGATGATTCCTGGTATAGGATTCACAACTTTAAATCTGTGTCTGATATTCATCCATCATTGATCAGAAAAGGCAGTCTTAAGTCTGTGTCTGTCTCCTCCTGTCTCCCTCTCAGGTAAAAATCCCTGTTTACCTCACAAAAATCTTGTCTGAAAATTAAATACTTCCAGGTACCATTTTACTTAGTTGAAAGCATGGTGACCAGCTGTTTGCTCGTTTCAGTCTATTCATTAGAAATCCAAACACCTTGACAGTTTATGTCGACAACCTTTTGGAATAATTTTGAGTCCATCATTTCTTGTTTATATATTCAGAACTGTGATTCTTTTTTTACATCCATAAGGGAATTTGAACCACCACCAGACTGATAGCTGCTTTCTCTGTGTTTTTTTTTCTTGAAAAAGGCAAATTTGGATTGACTGTCTTTTCTCATCTTAACCTATTCTCAACATTTTTTGTCTCTATTCGATCATTTAAATGTTAAAATTACAAAGGCATAGTTTGCTTTAAATATGCTTGCTTTCCTTTCTTAAATCAAGGTTCGTTCACAGCAACAGTGGTCAGCTCAGGTAATTCCTCAGCTTTGCAAAAGAAACCATTTTTAGGGCCTGGATCTTAAAGCTAAAATGACAGAAAACAGTGGCAGAATTTATACATTTTTCTTTTCTTGCACTCCTGTCCTTCTAGTTCTTGATGGCTATAGCAGAGACTGAAACAGGTTAAACAAACACGAAAATGAACAAACCCTGAACCTTCCTCTCAGTTCCAAAAAACAACTCACCTTTGACAAAATAAGCGTCAAAATAGTCTCTTCTGATAGTGGGCTTTTTTTGATGACCTTACAAAGCTTTATAATATTTCTCTCTTTTTTTGCAATCCACTTCCAGGCAGTGCTGTAGTCCATTGCTAAGCTTGGAAAAGCTATAAGAATTTACAATCCTGTAAAATTTCCAGCCTGCTTTTGCAGTTTCAAAGATCTCAAATAATCTGCATACACTGTAGACGAACATCCACATTTTTGGATATTTTTCCAAACAAAATCTAAACTCTGAAGTTCTGGAGATTTGCCACTTGCTTGACACAGGCATTTACTGTGCAATAAGATTATGAGTCTAATAAATAAATGTAAGTTGACAGCTGAGAAATATTACTGGTGTTAGGGGGACACTTAAAGTATCACCTGTGACGGGGATCCACTACACACACACACACACACACACACACACACACACACACACACACAAATGCTTCACAGTAAATCTGGTCCAGTGTAGCCAAAGAAATAAAATATCCAAGGAGTGGAAAAGCAATATTATTGCTTTTAAGATGACCAGAAAGACATAGAGGCTATGTCTATGCTAATTAATTAAGTAGTGCCTGGACCCAGTATGACTGCCCTACACAGGTAAGCTGGTGGAGTGCTCCCTGTTGCACTCTGAGCACGGGCCAGCTAGCGCTTTCCTGAGGACTTGACAGTTGGACTTGATGTTCTTAAAGGTCTTTTTCAACCTAAACCATTCTATGATTCTGTGACTTGATTGGCATGGCTCAGAGATTGGATGGGCCAAGGACAGTTCCCAGTTGGCAGCATGTACAGAGCCACCTTTTAGAAGTTTAAGGCTGAGAACTGAACCCAACTACTCTTACAGAACTGCCCTAATACAGGCCAGAGTAAATCTATTCCTATGACTAATGCAAACTTGGACACGAGTCCTTTAGCACTCAGCCTTGTTCCCTCCACTACAGCTGGTGAGGATGGGACTGGAGAGCTCTGGATGTCACATAGGAAGGCTTCGTAACTTACAGAACTGAGCCTTTGATACCCTTTGTCAGTGCATGCAAAAAGTAAAAGCTGAATTTTCTTATTCTTGAAAATAGGACCAACCATGCAGAAATACAATGTCTTTATTTAAAAAAAAAAAAAAAAAGAGGGAAAACCCTTGTTCTAAAAAGTAAAAAAAACCCCAAACCTTTAATTTATATCTCCGAATGATGCAGCTACCCACAATGTGTAGGGAGTGTTGCCCAGCACTGCAGTCTCCTGTAGGGCCTGTAGCTACAGTGTTACATATAATGGGGATTTTACATGATTTGGAACATGGTGTAGATTACCCCAAAAGGTTGTGCTTGTATGGAAACTGAAATGCATCAGCTAAAACCATCTTCCCCAGCAGAAATGGCAGAGGCATTGCTGAGTGGAGATCTCCTGCTTTATCTTTCAAATGTAAGGCTGAATGTCTGTCACTAATTATGACAGATGAGACTACCTGAAACTAATGTTTTGGTTTTTTTATGGAGCATCTTGTACATCCCGTATGAAGAAGTCTGTTTTGTTGTTTGTTTGGTTGTTTTTTTCTCCTATAAATGTTCATGATTAATCTGTAAAATTTAGTCTTATCACTGTAGAATGGCATTGTACAAAGCATACTCAAATTTTCTATTGTCATGAAAATGTTGCATTAGAAATACAAAAAAAAGAGACTGCTTCAACTCATTTCTGCAAACTCCTATCAGTTTCCCCTATGCTAAAATCAATAGAAATTTTCTGTCAGGTTTTAATTATTTATTCCCCACTACTGAACAAACTTTTTCCCATGAACTTTGAAAATGTGAGTTCATATTTTTCCTGCAGCAGTTTTCCAGTAATGTTAGGCTTTTCAAGTCATTTTCTGCAACAGCAAATAACGCCAACTTCAGGTCTCAAGTGTAGAAATTCTGCTAGCTGATTGTATCTTGTACAAAGCGAGCAGTATCTGTAACAGGGGTGTCTAGTGGAGGGACCACAGGTTTTCTCTCTAATGGACCATCAAGCGAACAGTGACTAGTGGCCAACAGCAGTTCAATTCAAAGCTTTGCTAATGGTGTAAGGGTGAATTGGAACAGGTGGCACTGTAGTTCATCTGGGGTATTTGAACTTTATTTAAGCATTTAAGATCTTTATATTAATATTTGCTGACATTTAGGCAACTTGTCAGGAGGAAGATAAAGATCATGTGCAATGCCTGTGACTGAATTTTGGATGTCTGTGGCTACTGGGAATGTTTCTCCTGAACAAAGCTTCTGTCTCCCATAGAGATGTCCCTCTTAGAGTTAGCTGTTGGTTTAACTAAAGCTTGCCCTGAAAGTGACCTGCAAGCATTGCAGGATAAGGAGCTCAAAAATACATTTTTTTTCCTTTTCTCTTCTTGTTCCTTCAATAACATTAAGAATACTTGTTCCCTTTCTCAGTTTGTTTTTAAGTGAATGTACCAAGCCCACAATTGGGGCATTGGAGAGACTAATATTTGGAATATATTAGGCAAGTGGGTCAGTAATAATATTTGGTATTCTGACATTGTCATCAATTGAAAAAAAAAATTCACATGTACAGTCCTGCCAGTGTACTTCTGCCCTAACACAGAGTTCTTGAAACAACCCACCTGAGGTGCTTGGATTACTTTGCTTCTCTACCAATACTTGTCTAAAATAGGGCTTCTCTAATAGCTGGAGGTTTGATACAAACTGTTGATCACTGTAAAATTGCAACTGCCAACTCGCCATCACATTTCCTTGCTTCACTGTCACCATGTAGCAGCAACCTGGGTTTACAGTGAACTGTTAAACTGGACTTGGGACACATCTCTGAGCAGTCCGTACTCAAAATGGCAAAGTAAAGGAGCTTTGCACAGAGTGATATTTAAATTGTGAGTGGCTTGGCATTTAGTCTGGCTGGCACTCAGAGTACATATTCAGTATTTGAAGAGGTAGCCAGCCCCAGCAGGGCCTTGCTGCTTCGTGAGCCCACCAGGATAGCTGTCACACGCAGTAGTGCCATTGTTATTCTATAACTATATAGATCGCCTTTCTCCATTGGAAACCCTAGATAGCTCATATTTAGCTTAATTCATTTATAGTATCTTAAAGAGCCTGGCTGTTTAAAAATGCCATTCTTTTATGGGCTATCATAGACATAACAAAAGGTACTATCTTCATTCTCACGATTCACATAAAGAACTGAAGCACACCAAAATATGAGTGGAATTTCCCATAAAGAGGTATTTTACTATTTGCTATTTACTTTCCTTAAAGAGAGAAACACCCAGCATTTGTTTCATTACAATGGGGCTTTCAGCAATAGTGAAAAGTTTCACTCATTTGAACTATTGCTACAATGAGTTAATGAAAGAATTAAGGACATCCTTCAATATTTTGTAATTATATGAATTGAGGTATCTTTCTGTCCTTGGATAAACATGCTGGTATGATTTTCCCTTTGTGAAGAGAAAGGATGACAACACTGGGCAGTAGTTGGTTTTGGCTCGTAAATTAATCTTGGTCCCATAATTCATGAACCTAAGCATCCTTTGGGGAAACGTTACTGTTGCCTCTTAGCTAAAGAACTGGCTTGTAATTGCTGGAAGTGGTTTCTGAGTGCACACCTTATCCTCTGTTCCCACAGAGGCTGCCCTCAAGCTCAGGTTTGCCTGCAAGCCGTGTGTGAGCTCGACACGTGCCCGCGGTGCCTGAGCACGTCCCTTAGGGCAGCACGTGGGCAGGGACCTCAGCTTGGCCAGTCCACCTGTGGGCTGCACCTGGGAGGCAGAACATGCTCCCGAGATGTTTCATTTGGAGAGAGGAAGACCCAGTGAGTAGGCTTGGTTCTTTTCGTAACCGAAATGAGTGAAAGTGGGACTGGACCAAGGCGTCAGCCTATAAAATAAACCTGAACATACACTGAGCTTGCACAGTCTGCAGATTGACAGCAGAACAGTTTTCATTTGTCCTCATCACCTCTCCTTTTTCTACTTTCTATTTTCTCTTTTCCTCATGTTTTATGAGGAAAAAGAAAAAAGAAAAAAAAAAAGAGGGAAGCAGGTTTTTCCCAATTATTTTTGGAAAAATGTTTTAAAATGAGAATGTATTGAGAAGTGGTATCAGTTTGGGTTTTTCTGAAAATAAACCTTCTGGGAAAATAGTGATTATAAGGCAGATTTTTATTTTATAATATCTGTAGCTAGGAGCTGTCTCCTCCTTTTTCAGATGTATTTTCTCACTGTAAACACTGCGTTTAATCTGTAGGACAACTGCAAGTTTCCAGACTGTAATGCTGGCAACCCTGATACAAACACTGTTCAGCCCCAATGTCATTTTGTGTTTGAGTCTTCATTTATGTTATGTGCCAAGCTGTTATGTACCAAGCCACTGTAGGAAAAGTGTTAATTTGAGAAACAAAATATTCAACATCTTGGTGAATAAAAGGTATCTACTACATACGGAAGTTATAATTTCTGTAGTCTCTGAAAACAAGAGGAGTTGGCTTCTGATTATACTTTCTAGTAGGTATTTAATGTGGGCTGATAAAGTTTTAAGTACATTTGGAATATTTTTTGTGGGATATCCTTTGCTCTTTTAAATATGCCTACTGGTACATGGAACACAGGACAAGTAACACTGAAATAGTATCCACAATTTGCTGGATGTGGAATTTATCTATTTTTAAAATACTCAATTTTTCTTGATAATATTTCTCCAAGAAGAATTTGCCAAAGCCACGCTGCACAGACACAAGGCATGTAAGAGCACTCTTAGGCACAAACAAGGTATCTTTTTAGAATCAAATATGCACTACTGCAATTGTATGAAAGTAATCTTTTTTTCATTTTGGGGAGTTTTCATTTCTGTTCATGTATTTTCAATTTAAGCTTCAAGTTTAATATAAAACTAACATCTCAAAGCAAGTGAAGTAGAAACTACTAGTGCTAAAGAGATAATACTGCACTGAAGACTAGGAACCACAAATAGTTGCAAGCCTTCTCAGTAGAAGAATTATAAATTGGCCCACGTTAGACTTCTCCAAACTATTTATGAAATCTCTGTTCTGCTCAGAAAGCCTAGTCTGGCCTTTGGTATGTAACAAAATCAGAATGCTGTAGCTCTAGTTTTTCTTGCAAATATTTGATTCAGTTCTAGCCAGACTGTATCTCTCCAAACGTGACTGTTAGCAAATTGAGAGAAATATTATTGTGCCAAGAAGGAAAAAATACCATATATTAACCCCACACTGCCTGCCTGTTAGATGCCAATAGAGGAGAGTTTAGGCTAAGATTGCTCTGCTGTTTTGTTTGAATCCAGAATGTAGCAATAAAAATAAATAGTGAAAGGGCCTGCCAGCCCTTGTCACGAAGCAGCAAGTCTTTATTTTATGGCTGTGTCAGGCTAAATGTCTCTGCTGACATCCTTTCCTACCCAAGAGGCTAATAATCTCTGAATCTTTGAAATTGAAACTTTGAGCACGTATAACTTTCCTATCACTAGAGGCTACAGCTATTTATATCCTTTGTTGGTAGACATGATCAGTTCTTTGGAATATACATTGACCTATGTCACATATCATAGAAAGTTTTCATGTTATGAGTAGTTTATGCCATATAAACCAAATGGTGTCTTGTCCTCTGAATAGAATATTTTTTGTGCTAAATTAACTACAAATTAAGACCATTGGACTTACATCACCACAAGTTAGGAAAAGGGTATAGCAGTGGGAAAGAAACACAGAAGCAGAAAAAAATTCTGGTTCATTGTTAGGACCATTCAGTAAGGTGCTCAGGTGGATAGCTATCTTTAAACACGTTGTTGCACTGCATATTTCTAAATTTAAGGGCAAGTAAGTGTATATAGGTATTCTGGCATAATGGAGAAACAGTGAGATGTATTTGGATTATGTGTATCTACACTAGGTCTGCTTGTTTGCATCTATGAGACCTTAGAAAAGCTTTCTCTGTAGCATAAGAACAGCTAAGTATCTGTGGAGAGCCCTCAAGGGAACTTTTTCTTCAAACGATTAAGTTTAACCACCTTATAAGTAGTTTTAATAAAGTGGTAAATGTTTCTGATCTGTTCAGTAGAATATTCCATCTATAATAAAATAACAAAATAAACTGTGAAGTGTATTTTATGCATAAATACATAACAAGCCCATGTCACACACAGTAATCTCTTTGAAAGCAAGCAAAGTCTGCTCAGTGTATTGGGACTGGGAAAGGTACTTTTATTCGAACTGAAATATATAGCAAACCAAGAAATACCGGATGAACTAAATCAAAATCTTTGCAGGAGATTTATCTATTCTTTTGGCAAGTTGTGTACTTTTCCATGAGAGAATCTGGGTTAGATCTCCCTGTGGAGCCCCAAAGTTGCTGTAAATTCAATTGTATTAAATGTCACTTTAGAGATGGTGTTTACACCCTTGATGAGTTTGTGTCATTGTTTTAAAGATAAACTTCTACTTTTCTGTAATAAACTTCTCTCTGTGTGATATATTATTCAAGGATTAGCCAGCAGAGTTGAAGCTGATGGATGTTTTCTTTTTCTCCAAAGCTCAGTGTTTTTGGTGCTGTACTGTTGGAAATAAGGCATAAAATGAGATGATTAGTTTCAAGTCAGTCCTGTGCAGTTTGTGAGGCTAATTCTGTTTCCAGAATTTCCCTGGGTACTGCAATTCCCTATTGACATCAGTGCTATCCCAGAAAGTCCCGTGATTTCAGGTGCCATGCGTGACAGAATCTGGTTCTAGATCCTGCAGCGGTGTACTGGCATCACGTCACTTCAGGGGTGAAAGTCTTCCCTGCTGCATACAGAAGCTTAGCACAGAATTAAGATGGCTTGTGTTTCACCTGTGCCTTCCAAACATTGGTCTCTTCTGGAAGCCAGAATTGTCACCAGGGCAATTCAGAAAGATCTGCCCAAACAGCTACTACTCCGTAATTTCCTCAGTTCTGTGTATTTCTGTCCACTCCCATGCACCCATTTTCGTCTTCAGTTATGCACCCCAGGATGTATTTGTCTTAAACCTCCAGCTGCCTTTGCAGTCCTGGTGCTAAGTCACAGTGGTACAGTCACCACACTGGCCAACGTACTGTGCTAAAATGCATCGATCACTGTACCAACTCGGTTTGACAACTAATACAGTTCAAGTGAGCTAATTTAAAGTAAACTCATGCACCTTCATGCTCAGTTTCTATGCCAGGAAAATTTTTTTCCCAGCAAGCTTCTGGGATGTAAAAGCCCATTTACCTGGAGTTGAGAGGGTAAAGACTCACTGCATCAGTCTCTGACATAATTCAGAATTACAGCTGGGCACACATATCTGCAAATTTAGTTTTTCATGTATATAGGCAAATAAGGCCTCATTTCTGCCAGTTTTTTACAGGTCTTAGAACCAAATGGCCTTTTCACCAGGTCATATACCAGATTCTGGCTTGAGCCTGCTGGCTCCCTTATTAATACTTAACCTAGGGAGAGAAAGAAAGTATAGTGGGAATTCTAGTTAGAAACCAGTAACAGTTTCAAGCCCCTTATTTTTCTGCTAGAAGGTTCCAAAATGTTAAAAAAAACCAGATTTAAAAAATTGGGGTTTTTTTGAGCTAGAAATCCAGTATAACAAAAGTGAAACAAGGCTGACTTGTTCCAATGACGTGCAGTGTTGCACAGTGCTTTTCATCCTTCCAACACCTTGCAGACTTGGAGTCCCCTCTGCTCTCAGGTTGTTTGTCACCAGTGTGACACTGTTCACCCCTGAAGACTTTGGCCTGCTTTAGTCAGGGTCCATGATGATCAAAATCAAAGCTGTGGGCTGATTAATCAGCACAGAGGTGTTAGGTAAGTCCCACCACCTTTCATTCTCAGTCTTCATTTCAAAACATCAGGGTCCCTCCTGATCTGAATTATTCCTCTTCTAGATAAAGAGGAAAGTTCAATCCGTATGTGAGAGACATCACTGGTTTCCCCTTTGATGTCACTATTCCTATAAACCTCTTTCTGGCAAGACACATAAGTCTAGACTCATTCTACTAATGAGAGGTTCATGTGAGTCATCTTCATTAATTACACTTGTGCAAGGTGCACAAAGGGGCCTGTAGACAAGAATTGTCTGGGTGCACTCACAGGACTTTGCACAGTGAGTCCACGATTTGGCTTCTCTGAGTGAGCATGAGCAATGGCCACATGGAAGGTTTGTTTCCCTATGGATTAGGATCTCACCCATCACTGACTTTTGCCTGTTAGGAGCTGCAAGGTCTCCCTGCATCTATCTCTTGTCTGATATTTTGATGTGAGCTCATGTTTCAGCCTTTCTCCCAATCACGGCAAGAATTAATTTTCTCATCCTTTTTCAGCTTGTTATTTACATAAATGTCTAGCACTTAAATGTCTTCAATTCTTCTTTTTCTTTGGAAAATTTGTTTGAAATCGTGCAGTAGATTTAGAAGGTATTGCAACCAGGACACCAAGGCAGATGCTCAAATGGTGTAATCTTACAAATTTATTATAAAAAAATATTATAACTTCTTTTGGCTTCAGTGATGCTTTATTTGGAAGGAATTTAGCTCCTCTGAATCTAATGTTCATTAGTATTCTGAGGAAGAATGTTTTTGTATGTCTTCTTTTTATCTTGATCACCCTATTACATTTCTTCTATCAGGTTTGGACCACATCTCTGTGTCATAGTTATTCCCCTGTGGTAATACCTTGGTGAAATAAAAAACCAGAACTGGGAATAATGTTTTGACTATACACAGTTTCAGATGCTTAACTTGATAATAGATCTTCCTCATGGGTTTATTTTGGGTATACTAAAGCACAGTAATGCCCAACAGCTTTAAAATGTTTCCATGGTTATATAATACAAAATAAGGCTTCAATTGTGAATTTTATATTCCACTAAATTTGGTCATTGTTGATTTTAAAGCATATTAGGTAATCCACAAATAGGAGGCCTTTAGAGCATCAGGCTGCTTAGGAACAAGTGGTGGACAGTTTTGGAGAACTCCTCTTTCCCTTGGCATGTTTTTATGATAATTCAAATATTGGAGATAATTTACAACCCTGCTGGTACTATACCAGAGACCTTATGTGATGGAATTTATATCACTTTTCCTTTTAGACATTTAAACCACATGTCATTCTAGAAAAACGAGGACAGAGGTCCAACAAAGGAGTGATTTATTTTCAGTTAAAATACTAGCTACATTAAAACCACATGTTATTAAGTACTGTATAACCAAACCATACTCAGAAGAAGGCTTACGACACTAAAGCTTGCTTAAAATGTTTCTTTTTTTCCCAAAAAAACTTTGGCAGTGCATATATTAACAGACTTTACCTGAGCTGCACAGTACATTGGCTATAATTTTCCCTTGATGAAACAAGTTATTAAAATGCCAGAGTACAAATGAATTCAGTTCCTTATTATTTTTCTCACATTTCTGGATGGTTGAGCTTTTCTGTCCATTTTGGGTAAAACTGCATCTCTGTGAATATTCCTCCTGAAACAGCATAATGCGATTAAGGTTGTTAAGACTGAAACATAGTTTTTCAAAGTGAAACAACTTGTATTTTGGGCATTTTACCAACATGAACTCTCATAACGCTCCTCTGAGAGGGGTAAACTAATGCACAGAAGTAGTGCACATGAATCCAAGACCAGAAGGGAAATCAATATGAAGATTAGAATTAAGGGGCCCCAATTTTGTTTCTGTCCTCATTATGGTACATATCCACACCAGACTGACTAGGACTTGAAGGGAATTTTTTTATGCTAATGTTGCCTGGTGAGTTGTCCAAAGCTCAGTGAAGATGACCCATGAAGGATTTATCCTGTACAAAGGACTTCTGCAGTTGCATCAAGCTTCCATGCTGGTACTGTACATGTATGTCTGGATGATAACAGCACAGAGAGGGTGTTTGGGGGACTGGCAATTTAGCTGGCTCATCTGTATGCTCCTGGGGATTGTGAGATGCCAAAACCCTGTCAGGATACGCAGGTAGCAAATGGGGAAGTGAAAGTGGTGTTTCCTCACTGTTCAGATTCTGTTCAGTGTGGAACTTGCATGGACAAGAAAGCCTGTTCCCGTGCTTCCTAAGAACTGCACATTCACAAATCACCACAACACCCCTCTCTTACAGGTAATCACCGGACAGTTTTAGCCCTAAAAAGTAACTATCCAGTTACTTTAAACAAAGCAAGGATCAGAAGCAGCAAATTTCTCTGCTTGTATGCTTGAGATCATTCTAATTCAGATGTTACAGTTGCATCTTGAAGTCATTAATACTACCTTAAGCTTGCCTGGTATGCTCATTTGTCCTGAAATTGCTTAGCTCAAGCAGATCCTGAAGTAGTGATTCTGCATCAGCAACATGCTAAAATTTGTAGTGGCTTTAAACAAAAAAAAAAGTATATGCTGTGTCTTTTCTCACCCTTTGGCTGCCTAACTGAAATGTAGAATTTAAACAATATATTAATTATTAGACAATATAATATATTAAAGTATAGAAACTCTACCAAATTAAAGCTGTATAGTTTGCTACATTGTCTTGGATGGAGACCATTACTAAGTAGTGCAGGAGATGGTGCAAGAAACCACACATTGGACAAAAAAGGGCCATGTGGTAGTCTTTGACTTGTGCGACGTCTAATTCATAAACTGTTACAGTAAATTGTAGTATAATATGAATTAAGCATGTCCAAAATTGCTGTTAAATCACCTACCTAACAAGCCACTCTGCTGTACAGTATATTTTATTTTGTTTTTTTTTTACCAGCCTGGTTGGCAAATCTGTAGTCACAACTGAGATTGCTGCCTAACTGAAGTAATTTACTTCAGTGTAAACTCCCAGTAGGAAATGCAAGGCAGCTGTACTCCTGCTGCCTGCTTTGCCTCTCCTGAAGCACTAGAAAGCTAGTTCTGCCACCAGCACTGAAAGAATATCGTGGGGCACAAGGTGGCAGCTATTGCCATGTTAAATTGATAGGAGAATCCCACTTTGGGCCTCTGCCCATTGGCAGCAGAAGGAGCAGTAAGGTTGTCTCTCTAGGCATCTCCCCATCACATCTCCCAGTTCTGTACTTCCCCTCTGTGCTTCACTTTGCGGCCTCTCGTCTTTGAGGTGGAAAAATTTCAGATTTGTTTACTCTGCTTGGCAGCATGAGCACATCTGGGCAAACGAAAAGGACTCACAGGTTAGGCAGTCAAAGGTTGGAGGAAGAACATGATTATTCTAGCGATTCACAGATGATACTCAGCAAAAAATGTTACTATCATGCAGTTGAATGAGGTGAATTTGGACAATACTGCCCAGAAGTTATTGTCTTCCATTGGTTTTGTTTCCTAAAAAAATGCAAGTGATTGTACATTTTCCTGATTATAATTCTGGTTCTCTTTACATCGGTCTCAGAGCCTTCTTCCTTTTCTTTAATTTAGGTAATCACCTATCCTTTCTTTATATTGCATCATCCATTGCATTGTCTTCTCCCTTTCTCTAGATGTTTCCAGATGTGTGGCTGAGAGGAAGTATACCCAGGAACAAGCTCGCAAGGAATTTCAACAAGTGTTTATCCCAGAATGCAATGATGATGGCACATATAGTCAGGTTGAAAAGTTTTCATTCACTGTCTTGCATGACCAGAAAGTCAGAATATGCGTGTTTGCAGGGGATGAAGAAGAGACAAATGTAATGAAGAGAAATGTAATTTCAAAATGAAATGTAATTTGTGCTAACACTGATGTTAAAAAATGGAAGGAAAATTCATGTTTCGTGCCGAGTCCTTGTTCTTTTTTTCAGAGTTGGCCAGCAAAAGAGCCAAACATTACCGTTGTTCATGTGATACACTCCCTGTTCTTCTAGTCTGAGGCAGCTGAGTCATTCTTGTAGCCCCCTGAATACTCATCAGATGGTAAAATGCTTGGAATTTCTGATCTGTTCCTGATCCCAACCAGAAATATTGTGACTAGAGTCCATATCTTAGTACTAAAGCATGAATCATACAGGATTCTTCCCTATTCTCAGATGAATTTCTGCACAAGCATATGGTCTGAGACTAATTTACTTAGGTTAGATCAGGGAATTCAGAAGGGATGCAGTTAGAAGCTTATCCTGTGATATATTCCCAACCAAGAGCACGTTCTGCTGCTTCTGTACTGCATTTCAGTTGTGGAGTTGTGCAGAAGACAATCCTTCTTGTTTTAAACATGGTGAGGGAAGCAATATTGGCCCTCAGGAAATACAATGCAATTGATTTCTAAGAGGAATTCCAAGACTTTCTTTTCTGACAGCTTGGGATATGAATAATGCTGGCAGAAGCACTCTGTCCTGCTCCTTCAGTGGGTGGAACAATATGTTCTCTATGTGGAAAAAAAATCGAGATTGCTTGCTTCAGGAACAGTTTATGTGTCCCTTGAGGAACTTTGTTGTGAGGTTTTCATAACACCTGCACCTCACTCTTCTGAAATAGGGAGTAAACAACCACATATTTCAATAGCTTTCTCTTCCATTGGATTCTGAAGGACCTACCACACTTTACTTGAAACAGAGTCTTCTTTATGCTAAAGAATCATATGTAGGACTGAGATTAGGTCCATTATGGTTTATTGTTCTAGCTTTTTCTGATACAGTTTGCTGGACTAGTCTTTTGTACTCATGTGTCATGAACACTGTGGGATAAGAGGCATATGTCTGATGAACTGCATATGGTTCATGTAATTTCTGACAGGTTCAGTGCCATAGTTACACTGGATACTGCTGGTGTGTCACTCCCAATGGTCGTCCTATCAGCGGTACTGCTGTGGCCCACAAAACTCCCCGGTGCCCAGGTAAGACATGTTTGGCTGGCCAGGTTATTACATTGTCTCATGAACAGTAGAGTTTATCTGTGGCATCTGATTAGACTTAAGTAAAAAATGTTCTTCACTAGAAGAGTGGTTCAGCCCAGAAACAGGTGCTGGTGGAAGCTGTGGACTCTGCATCCTTGGGGGGTCGCAAAACTCAACTGGATGAGACTCTGAGAAAGTTGGTCTAGCTTTTAAGTGAGCCCTGCGTGAGTTCTGAGGTCACTGCCACACTAAAACTTCCTGTGATTCTGTCTATGATCCATCTGCTTTATTTGTACTATAATCTAGCTATTGAAGGGGTTTTCTGCAGGGGTTATTTGTATGATATTTATGTGTCAATATATGAAACCATGCAACTGCCTTGCTGAGGTAGTCCTTTTTTATGTTGAAGCTCTCTTGCATGGTAAAGTCATTGCAGAAAAATTCAGAGGGCTTTGCCTTTTCAATATTTTAAGTATTTAGAGTATAGAAAAAAACCCTGCCCCCCAAAAAAAATATGGAGTGTGAATGCCTTGATTTGTAACATAGCCCAATGAAAGAACTCCCGCAGCAAATCCCATGAATGACCAAATCCAGAGGAGAAATAAAAATGAAACAAAATATTAAGAACATAATGGAATCATTGTCTGTATAAATTAATTGGCAAATCAAACTCATTGCCGTGTGCCCTTTGTCTTTCATCAGGACAATTAACAGGTTCACTGTTTTTTTTTTTGCTTCTGACCCTATTCCATTGACATTGATAATAATTATAAATCCCTAGTGTATGAACAGTTGCCAGAATTGCTTCACTTTCCTTGAGGCTGACAGAATTGCACAGAAATACTTGAGCTTATGGATTGAATCTTTGTTTCTGCTGCAGCGCCATTCTCTGTCAGAGAGCAGAAGAAATAGCTTTAAAAAGCTAAACTTTTAAAAAGCTGAAAAAAAGTGGATTAGAGCCTTTGAAGGAATTCACCTGGTCTGATCTACTTCCATTGTTCAAGCACAACATTGGTGTTTTTAATAAACAGGTGAAGGAACACTGAGAAAGTTTCAAGAAAGATTATAAAAAGTTAATTCCACTGTTAAGGGCTGTCTTGTTTACATGATCTCCAGAATATCCCATGCATCTTGCCTGTAGGTGAACTTTAGCCAGAAAGTACTCTTCAGACTGGTCCTTTTGATCCAGTCTTGAAGAGCCACTGTGGAATGGGAGTCAATTGTGAAAAATAACATAAAATGTTCAGAAGCCTTAAAATAGAGAACAATGTACATTCATTTTAATGTAATTATTGTTTATAACCATATCACATCTTCAGAAGACACATGGTTAGGATAGCATTTGTGTGCTTCAATGTATTCTTTAACGGATGTGCTTTTACGTGCCCAGAGCCAGGACTTCCCTGAAAGCATGCCTTCATTGCTTTGCAATACTGGTTTGTGCCTTCCTCTCTTTCACTGACGTTGGTGAAAAAGGGGCTATGTTGGTGCTGAAAGTTCAACAAATAATTGTTTGGCAGATCTATTATAATGTATGGCATTATGTTTGGCTCAAAATGTTGCTGATTTAGTTACTGTACTTGCACTTTTTGTATTTGTAGTCAGTGTTACTATCAAGGAGAAGCTTCAGTGTAGTTCCAGGTTAATTAATAGATGAATATAAGAATTATTCTATCTCTATAGGAACCAAACCCTAGTTCCTCTCAAAGGTATATTCAGATAAACTGCCAGACTGTTTCAGCTCATTTTTGGAGGGGTGGGAAGGGAAGGGAGCAGCACTCGGTTGTAATTTAGTAGCTCAGAGGTAAATAGACTGCTCCAGGGCCCAGGTGAGTATGCAGAGTCTGCTTTTGCTCCACGGAAGATCGTGGGTAACTTTTCAATTGTTTTGAGACCCTTTGGGATTATCTCTGCATGTTTCCTCCCCTGCTTGTATCAGTGCTCCATGTTTTACTGCTCACCACTTCTCCTTTGTCCCTCAGGAAATAAGTTCAGAGACAGCAGAGTTTGGAAATAGATTTGAAGTGCTAGGGGATTTTGCACTAGTAGGGGATAAGGGCTCAGTTTTGAGAGGTCTGGAGAAATCTCTCATTCAACAGAGAAGGCAGCTATGGATTTTCTCAGAATGTTCCATAACTTCCTCATAGGTAAGCTCATGAAGTGTGGGTTGGATGAGTGGACACTGAGGTGGATTGAGAACTGGCTGAATGGCAGGGCTCAGAGGGTTCTGATTGGTGGGGCAGAGTCCAGTTGGAGGCCAGTAGTTAGTGGAGTTCCCCAGGGCTCAGTACTCGGCCTGGTCTTGTTCAACTTGTTCATCAATGACCTGGACGAGGGGACAGAGTGTACCCTCAGCAAGTTTGCTGATGACACAAAACTGGGAGGAGTGGCTGATACGCCGGAAAGCTGCGCTGCCATTCAGTGGGACCTGGACAGGCTGGAGAGTTGGGCGGAGAGGAACCTGATGAAATTCAACAAGGGCAAGTGCCAAGTGCTGCACCTGGGGAGGTCGAACCCCATGCACCAGTACAGGCTGGGGGCTGACCTGCTGGAAAGCAGCTCTGCTGAGAGGGACCTGGGAGTCCTGGTGGACGACAAGCTGACCATGAGCCAGCAGGGTGCCCTGGTTGCCAAGAAGGCCAATGGTATCCTGGGGTGCACTAAGAGGAGTGTGGCCAGCAGGTCGAGGGATGTTATCCTCCTCCTCTACTCTGCCCTGGTGAGACCCCACCTGGAGTACTATGTCCAGCTCTGGGCTCCCCGGTTCAAGAAAGATGAGGAACTCCTAGAAAGAGTCCAGAGGAGAGCAACTATGATGATAAAGGGACTGGAGCATCTCCCCTATGAGGAAAGGCTGAGGGAGTTGGGCTTGTTCAGCCTGAAGAAGAGAAGACTGAGAGGGGACCTCATCAATACATACAAATATCTTAAGGGTGGAAGTCACAAGGATGGACCCAGACTCTTTGCAGTGGTGTCCAGTGACAGGACAAGGGGCAATGGGTACAAACTGAAACATAACAGGTTTCAGTTGAATATGAGGAAAAACTTCTTTACTCTGAGGGTGACGGAGCACTGGAACAGGCTTCCCAGGGGGGTTGTGGAGTCTCCTTCTCCGGAGATATTCAAAGCCTGCCTGGATGAAGTCCTGTGTAACATGCTCTAGGAGAACCTGCTTTAGCAGGGGGGTTGGACTAGATGATTTCCCGAGGTCCCTTCCAACCCTTGTGATTTTGTGATTCTGTGATTCTGTGATTCTGTGATAGTAAGGCAAAACTGCTCTTGCATCGCAGAATGAAAGCCTGAAGCCCAACTGCACCCCTCTCCCATTTTCCAGTATATCTTAAAAATTGCCATCTGTTTAGGATAACAGAGGTTTTTTTTCCCCCAGGACTGTTGATGTTTTCCAGATCACCATTGATTCTCTTCTATATTTTTTCTTTAGTAATACTATGCACAGGAACTATGTTCAAAATGTTAGTGGGTATACAGATGATAAGTAGATGTACCCCCATCTTAAGTAGTATTCCAGGGATGCCGCTTCTTCCAACACTGTTGTCCCTAGTCAGTCTAATCCATTGTGTGCTTGCTAGCCTCGCTGCAGGCATTCCCTTGCTATTTTTTGATACTGCAGGCAGATGTCCTGTAGTGGTGGCATCCTGACATCATCGTGTTTATGTATTTTCACTTGCTTCTGTGTATGCTGCTATAGCTCTTTCAAAAACATTTATGCAAATTTCTCAGTTTGTATGTGCCAGAATTTTTTATCCTGGGATCACTTTTGCCACCTTTTCCCTTTAGAGCAGAACGAGCACAGACAATCAAGATGGCAGGCAGAGTCAATTGTGAACATGCTTTTGTAATTATTTTCTCATAGGAAATGTGATACTGTAGAATGTTTGAAAATTTGTCTTTTAATGAAAATGTTCAGTGTTTCTTTTGAATTCTAGGTTAGTTCTTCAGTAACTTCAGATAAGGTTTGAATACATGTCTAATCAAATGTGCTGTTCCTAAATTATGGGATAATTTCTTGCCTCTCATTTTCTCCCAGAACCACCTTTGACTTTGGTGAATATCCAGAAATAGGAAAGAAGAGCATGGCAGCCTGGAAGAACTTGGATTTTAATAGAGGAAATATGGAACAGAATTTAGTATGGGTAGTTAGGAGTTTGGTTTCTCGATTCCATTCCCTATCTGTGCTTCACATTTACTTTACATTATCACAATATTAGATAGTTCAAACAATCAACCTCTGAGTTTATCTAATTGTTAATATAGGTTAGCTGCATAATGTGATGCTTCCCAAAGTTATCTCAGTTCCTGGGCAGAAAAGCGTCACGTATAATTTTTATGTATCTACAATAGCTGTATGAGCAATTTTGTGCTCATTGTGTTGTTCTGGTTGCTCTTATTAAAGCTGTCTTATTTGCTAGAGACGTAAGATGTGGAAGGTTATAAGCAGTGTTAAAAAATGCAGGACTGTCCAATTGATTGTACTGTAAAAAACTAATTGAACATAAAACCTTTGCTTCAATTACTACATCTTTACCTGAAAGACGCTCTTCTTCCATCCGTTCCAGTTATTCCCACACCAACACTTGGTGCTGCTAAAACACACATGATAAATCTCAGAATGTCATTCCGCTCCATTGAAATAATCTCCACTGTTGCAGGAGCAGTGGTGAGAAGGAGAGTAAATCAAACACATTCCCATGATAGCATTAAAAAGAAAGCTTCTTAAAAATGATGGATGTCCCTCAATACTTTCACTAAAGAACACCAGGCATAAGAAAGACATTTTTACAACTCCCCATCTCTGTTACCAGCACTGCAGGGAACTGCAGAAATTCCACAGGCACAGAGTCTTGGGAAATGGGGCAGAAATTGAGAAGCAGGTGTCAAATTATCATTGGAAAATACAGTGTTCACCTATTGTAGGCTTTTTATGCCTTATTAACTCCTCTGGGCTTCTGCCAGTGAGATTGTAGAGGTATGGACACATGTTTTATTATTCTGTGAAGTAGTTTTGCTACCTTACAATTAAGATGCTATGATGATCTTTTAAGGCCAAAACACAAGTACTTTTAAAAATTCAGAACTCTTCCTGCCTGTATAGTATTATCATTAGATAATATGATGAAAACAAATATATTTGGGAAGGCAATGAACTTTTTTAATTTTCATTATATTGCTTTTGTTAGCTGGGAAAAATATCCACCCTTGAATTATCTATTTCTGTCCCAA
Source organism: Gorsachius magnificus (assembly GCA_034008185.1). Classification (NCBI taxonomy): domain Eukaryota; kingdom Metazoa; phylum Chordata; class Aves; order Pelecaniformes; family Ardeidae; genus Gorsachius; species Gorsachius magnificus. Next base: position 47,182,604 of record CM067083.1, on the reverse strand, counting down.
TACATAGTACTTTCCCTATAAATAGTCAGACACACACATATGTGAAATATAGAACAGAATGGGAATTTTGCTGTCCTGTTTCTTGATAATTTCATTCAGTGATTGCATATCAAATACTCTTTAGCAGGAGATCAGAAATCATTGCTTAAACTGGGTAATAGTAGACTTTCACCTTCTTTTTCAAAGCACAGTTGCATATGATCAGAACTGTAGAAAATATATATGCTAAAATCACAAACCACAAAACTCACATCAAATTCTCTGGAAGAATTATTGTGCCTCAGATGTTGTTAGGCTGAAACTGGGCAGAATTGTGGGATTTACAATAAATTAAGGCATAAATATTTCTGCATTTTTTTTTAAAATTCATCAGAATCATAAATACAAAGATGGTTAAGGAAACATACAAGGTAGAATGGTGCTGAATTCTTCTTGTTAAAATAATGCTGCTGAATCTAATATCCCTCCTTGCCCTCTCCCCTTCCATAAATATATTTATGTGGTGATTTGGTTGTTTGGAAGCTGATTGTATTGCTTAACTTTTAGATAAGTCATGAGTTGCTATTTCTGTTTCTTGTCTAGCTGAAAATGTGAGCATTTGTCGTGAGTATTGAAGATACAATTTCCTGGAAACTTGCAAATGCAACGTACTATCAGAAATTAAGCTAGAAGTACTTCTACCTCAAATATACTCAGAAAATGGTAGAAAAACTATATAAGCTCAATAACCCCTCCTCACCTCCAACGTGGAGACAAGAAAAGTTTCTGCTGTGTAAATTGAAAATTTCAGGTGAAACTGTGAAGGGTGCAGATTTTCCTTTGTAGGAAATTCTGTGAATATTTTTGTTAGTGTCCTAAGACTATTTAAAAAATTAATGTTAGCCCAGTGAAACTAATTTTCCTGGCAATCATCTAATTTCATAACAAAATTAGATTCACTATTATAAAGTTGTAAATGCCATTCTCTTCCTCTGTCCATCAATTTGCCATCAAAATATCCAGTAAAAAAAAAAAAAAAAACAACCCAAAGCATAGAGCAAAGAATTCAATTGTCCCTGATTTTATATGAATATCATATAGTCATTATTTCTCACCATTTCACATCCAGATGGAGCAATCTGAAGTCATCTTTGTGTTAATGAAATCTGGAAAGTTTTTTCAGCTTTTTCTTTAAGATGTGAAATAATACATAAATTTCACCAATGTGTTAAATTACTTAGGTATGAACTGAATTTTAAGTTCAATTTATAGTAGTGCTTCTGAATGTACATAGAGAGACAACACTGGTGTCAAACATGCTTTACTTAACACTCTTTTTAGCACAAAGGGACTACTAATGGCAGTTCATCACACACATTCCCCATGCTGAGGCCTCTTTTCTACTCACAAATTGGTGTAAAATACTTTAATGTGGATGATAGTCAGACCAAAAATCTCTGTATTTGCAAAAGAATTATAATTATACTCCTGTGCATCAAAATTAAATTGAGAAACTACAGAGTTAATTGTAACTGGATGAAATTTGAGGAAAGATTGGATCACTGGTATTTAGTGCAATTAGAAAAACCTGCAATTTTATATGTAGTACTTCCTAAAACCGGAACATCTTATTTGAGTTCAAGCTCAGCCTCTTATCAAATTCAAGCCAAGCACCAAAAAGCTCAGATCTTATGGCTTCAACTATCATAAATGCAAGAATCTGCCTCCTCTTCAGAGTGAACAACACGGATTAGTATTGCAGTCTATTCAGAGCAAGCTATCCCAAACACCCTTTGATATAATTCCTACAATGATAACAGCTTTATTTTTCCTGTCTGAATGAATGTTGATGCATCACTAAGTATATTGAATTTCTGGAGATTCAAACACAATACAATAAAAATATAGTATCACCAAAAAAGGAAACAAGTCTAAACTAGAATATTTTTTATATGGATGTGTAAAAGCTGTATTAAAAGCTGAATCCTTCAGAAGGTAATACCAGCTTGGCTGCATTGTCATGTGTTCTTTTATGGAGGCCTTAAAATCAGCATGCCAGTGTTGTGATGGTAGCTGTCTTCCCTCTGGCAGACACCTATGTCTAAACGTCATATTGAGGTAACCATCAGTTCAGCATGGTAAACAAGGCCTGTGATTTAGTGGGTTCTCTCATTTAAATTGTCCTTTTAGAACAGATTTATTGTGCTGCAAGGTTTGGGGTTTTTTTGTTTGTTTGTTTTTTAAACACAATTAATTTAGTTATTTCAGGAGGAAATAAATTAAGAAAATTAAGGCAATCAAATTATTTCACACATTTCCGAGCATCTGACAGACATGGGTTTGGCTTTTTTTTCATTAAAACAGGTGTATGTAAGAAGAGACAATGTTGCAAGAATTGATAGACATGCTTTTTAATTTTTGATGGCTCCATGTGGCTCTTTAGAGAGAAAAATACCACTTTTAAAGGTGTTTTTTTAATGCAGCAGAGATAGATATGTTGGTAAGAAGTGGCTAGGAGTTAGAATCATATAAACAGTTGTAATAATGAGACATAAGCAAGAAATAAGGAGGTACTTCTATTTTAAACCCTAAGGACAACTGCCTCCTGTAAAAACTACTAAGAAAACCAGTAGATGCACCATTTCTCGATGACTTGAAATCAAGACCGGATGCTGGGTTGGAGTCCAGGCTGGTAGAATAAGCTGTTAAAATCCATCTCCTGCAAACTTCTTAACTCCTTTCCCCCCACTGCTGTTTCCTAAGGGCCGCAGCTCTGAGGATGTCTCCTGCAACCAGCTTAGGCTCAGACTCAGAAGGTGGCACTCTCCTGGCCTCCCCCAACATGCACACTTTTCCACACCAGCACAGGGTTTCTGGAGGGCCTTGTATGGGGTATTTAGAGCCGAAAGGAGCAGTTTTTAATCTGAGCTAGGATGGGGGTAGAGGCTGAAGAAGCCCCACAGAGCAGCTGAGGTGTGTGGAGGAAGGGTGCAGCCCTGCCCAAGGAACGGCGAGGACGATGCACCTTCCAGCAGGACCCGTCCTCGCTGGCTCAGCGGGGAAGGGAGACGTGGGCTTTGCAGCACATGAGCACCTTCTTGCACTTGTGTCCCTGTGGTGTTTAATGTTATCTCTTTCTTAAGTCCTGTGGTGGCCAGGAAGTAGCATCTGACACTAAATTGATGGTACACAAATGCATAAATCAGGCAAAGCTAAAATCTTTGGTTTGCAAGGGAAGAATTTGCTGATGTTTATTGCTGTAATAAACAAAAATGAATCATTAAAGCTGAACTGTGCTACTTAGAAAACATGTTAAAAGCTAAAATAATGCTTTCCTGGTTAATTCCTTTTTCCAATTGCAGGTTCAGTGAGTGAGAAGCTGCCACAACGAGAAGGTGCAGGAAAAACAGGTAAATATCTCAGTTGGCCTTTATATGGAAACTAAAATAGCTGTGGGATGCACCACTGTGATTTTCCATATGTTTAAATTATCAATACATGTTCATCATGTATTATATATGCATATATAACACATATGCATGCATACATGCTATTAATTTTATGTCAGCACTGTAGATATTTAGCAAACTCCTGTGTATAAATGCATATCATAGAACCATAGAATCATAGAATTGTGTATATATGCATGTATTTGTCTCTATATGCATAGACATATTTTTCTAGTCTCAGCCCTACAGACTTCGCTATTCTGTGGTGTTTGGAAAATAGCTGTTCTTCCCATAGCTATACTCTGAAATATTTTCCCATTTTGTTTGCTTGCCCTGGAGGACAGATTATTCTGTCTGTTTGATAAAGACCGTGTTCTGTAGTCCCAAAATCTCAGGAACTGGAGTCGTCATTTTATTTCCATAGCAATCAGTGCTTGAGTCATCTTGGACCCAGCGCTTTGCTCTATATTGTGATTACATTCATGGCCAGATGATTGTTGTTAGAGATAGATCATGGTGTATATCTCATTGGCAGGACAAAATCTGATGAGGCTCCAACATAGCTGGTAGATTTAAATGAGCGGGATTACTATGCTTAAAACAAAATTAAAGCTTACAATCTCCAAACACTTAAAAGAATTTTAAATTCAGCTGAAAACAACATACTAAATGTTGCTGTCAGTTACAGTGGCATAAATTAATTTTAAAGAAGTTACTTATATTTGTGCTAATATTAGTGACTATCTGATTTGTCAACTGTAAACATAATTGAAATTTTTTTTTTACATGAACTTTTGTAGCATTGTAATATACCCAACATTTAAATAAACTGTTGTGCTGTTAAGTTAAGAAAATCAGTACTTCTTTAAAGGCTAATAATTATGAAGTACTGGAAAATTGTTCCTTCATGTATTTCCAGACAAACTGCGGGTTCCATTAACATCAAGTTACCCATTTGCTTTAGGTCAGGACTTTCATTTTCAGCTTTGAACTGAATGAACCATCCTATATATAAAACTTGTCTGGAATCCTTTATTTTGGTTTGTGACTGTGGCGGCTGAGCTGCTGAGCCCTGAATGAAGAACTGTAGAACAAGGAGCTTAAATGAACATGATTTATTAAGTCTCCCTTTGCATCACATACATTCATGTCTAAAGTGACATGGTTGCATTTTACTCATGCCCTGGTTTTATTCTCCAGCACAAGCCTGCAGCACAAAGGGACACTGACCTGGTTCCCAGGTGGTCCCTGGCTCTTCTCAGATGATGCTAACGTCCTCTCCCCACCCTTCTTCATCTGATTGATGATCCAAATGTATGTCTTGATTCTCAGTACATTAGGATGCTTGATGGCCTCTCTGAAATTAATCAATAGTCTTATTCCACCACCCAGAGGACACCACAAAAATGCCAGCAAAACTAAGAGAAGTGACTGTTATGGCATTGCAGCAAAGTACCCTGTCATTGCCTGGATGTGAAGAATGAGCATTCTTAAAAAAAGTCTCCTTATGTTTTGGTTAACAAATTTTGTAGTGAAAATAAGTTTCTACTGCTGCTGCTTTGGTTTTGTGAAAAGCATGGAGGTTAGTGTTCCATGGCTGCAAATTTACTTTTACCTTCTATCAGTATTTACTGGGTATCTGTATTTGCTGTGAACTAGGCTGTGGCCTCCAGAGAGGAAGGTCAGAGTGCCTTCAAATCATCTGCATGTTTTCCATAAAGACAATACAGATTTGCAGAAAAAAACAGTGATGGTGACAACAAAGAGAACAGGAGGAGGCTGTTTTGAACTGCAGTAGCAAGAAGAAATGGAAACAGGTAGCGCGTTAGTCTTAAAGCTGCTGCTCGCTGTTACCCCGGGAGGGTACAAGCAAGAGGAAGCTTCTCAGTTACCTTTGGTTCTAGCTTCTATGAAAATGCCAGGAAAACAGTCCAGAAACTATGTTGGTGTGAGATCCAGTTGTGAAACTGCAATACATGCTAAAAAATCTGCTGCGTGGAAGATGCTGTTTACTGCAGGACATCTTGGTCTTGGAGTTAACTCTATGCTACAGGAAACAGCAATGACTGGAAAATATGTACTGGCAAGGCCTACTAAGTCATATTTACCCAGTATCTGAAATAATTTTAAATAACAAAAACACAATAAGGTAAAGATAGGCCTTTGGGTACCACTCTTGCTCACAGAATGCTAACTTAAAATAATCTTTCATCTTGAATTTTTCTTTTCCAGCACTACTTCCACTATGTTTTACTGAACCTAAAATTGCCTACATCCTCTTACCATTTCTGTTAATTTTTGTCCTTCTTTTCTTGCAGTAATGGTTGGTTTTGGATGCATAGAGATGGCTGACTGGAGGACCAAACAATACTCTGGTTCTTTAATCTGTGAATCTTGCTTATAAAATCAGCTTGACTCTTAAATAGATCCTGCTGTGCCAGAAGAAACTTTCCTTTCATTTTAAGGTGCCAACATGTCTGCAGCCACTCATTCACCCCAGACTGCTTTTGCTTTCACAGGTCTTACCTGTTCTATAAATTTATCTAATACTTCCTTAGAACCGCTGATTTGATCAGTTATAATCTATAGGTATCAATGTGCAGCATTAAATATGAAGAATTACTGTCCAGGGAGCGACCTGTTCACTTCACGCCTCGTCAAAGACCCTGTAATCATTTCATCAGCCATAACCTCAAAGCCATCCATTTATAATCCGCAGTCTGTAGATGTAATATATCTATGCTGTATAGTACCTATAAATATTGTTTAAATTATTGTTTGTTTACCGGCCGGGGCTATGTGCAAATCGTTAGTATCAATCACGTATGTACACTTATTTAGCTTACTCTCATAATTGTAGTCTCCTTGCAAATCTTTTCCATTCTGAATTCAGATGATGCCTCAGCTCCCGCGCTGGAAACTCAGCCTCAAGGTGATGAAGAAGGTGAGCATCAACGGGAAATTAACAGTGTGGTATTAAACTGTGCAATATGGACTGTATACCACAATGTCAAATGCTACCTTAGAGTTGGAGCAACTGCTGGAGGAGTTGCAAGAAATTAAAAGAAATTGAAAGCTTCTGTATCTTTTTCCAGATAAAGACAACAAATAGAATAGAGTCTTTACTTACAAGCAATGAATTTTGTGTGAAAGTTTTGAGGTGATGCAGTAGCTTTGGAGTCCAACATTAGCAATTTTAATTGCCACTACTCAGGGCAGAGACAGGTTTCAAACTTAAGCCAGAGTGCAGGTTAAAACTGTATGGCCAAATAAGGAACTTAAATGGTAAATTCTCTCCTCAGCCTAGTAATGTTAAGGTTGATGCTTTGTCAGGCTTATTTGCCTCTGAGGAAATTCAGTGCTCTGTAAATGGAAGGCTCAAGGCCTACATGCAATAATAGTCCTATATTGTGGCTGCCTCACTGCGAATCTCACAGAATCTGGTATAAAGTTATTACATATTTTGGGTCCATACTGGGAGATTTTAATTCTAATTAAACATAATTTTAGTCTACAAGTATGTTTTTCAACCTTTTATATGAATGCGATAAGAAAGGAACTATTCATGCATTTGCATGAATAAAGATTTTAACTGTCCTGACAGAAACCAGTGTGTCCTTTTCTTTTTTAGATCCATGAGTATTTAAAACTAGCCACTTCCTCTTCAGCTGCTAGTAGCTTTTAAAAAAATTGCAACATTTACAAACCTTGTTCCGTTGTTTTTTTTCTAGATATAGCTTCTCGTTATCCTACCTTATGGACTGAGCAAGTAAAGAGTAGACAAAACAAAACCAATAAAAGCTCAGGTAAGAACTTGTGTTGTCCTTACTTTGCATAGCTCCTGTGAAGACATGCATTATGCCTTGTTAAAACTGAAGCCATTTACTGAAAGCCATTGTAATAACCTTTATGCTTCCACTCTCATCATATGATAGCGACTTGATGATTTGTATTGTGATGATTCTGTAGGCTCATGTGTCGTATGTTCCTTTTATATGGAAATATTTTTGGCCAGGCTTTACTAGGTGTAAATTGGCATTACTCCACAAAAGTCTCTGGCTCACATCTGTTTGCAGCTGTGAATGGATCTGACATTTATTATTTGCAACCTGTTTAATTCTCTGCATCTTTGTTATCTACTTGCATTTACTTTTTTGGGGGTGATGTGAGCAAGAAGGTGCTTGGAAAATGGTTACATGTGTTTGGTGGTAAATCCTAGGAGGCAAACGTGCAAGGAAGCAAACTCCCATCAGAAAACAGCTGTCAGTTAACAGGAAACAGGAAAGAGTGTTACCTGCTTTTTGCTATATCACTCATCTGCTATTTACAGACCGATAGCCAGTGTGTATTAATTATGTTGCCTTTTTTATAACTGTTGGCTTTTGGCTTTACTTTTTTTGCTACTCTTCAGAGTTGAGCTTTGTAAGACTAGGAATGGCAGGCGAATGTCCTAAGACTGGAGCCACTAAAATATTCAGATACTCTCAGTGCTTTGGTGGACTATAAGTTTTGATGCCTTCGTCTCTGTTCCTTCCCTTCAGTGGAATAAGCTTTAGAGAATCTTCTTGAGTTTCCTGGTTTATTTTTCTCAGGAAAAATGTTTAATTTGAAAGGAAACATTAATGATACAGACAATGACTCAATGAATCACCCAAAAGCACACTTCAGATCCAGTGGAAATTGAGGTTGTGCTTTACATTAAGTACTGTGCTTAAGTATTTTACTGAAGTGAGGCCCAAAAGGATTTAAAAAGACAAGCAATCACCATAAGACAGACAGACATATCCTTACTAAGAGGTTTACAGATTCCTTTATATAAGCTACGTTTAACGTCAAAGAATAATTATTAATACTTTTTCCTCTCCTTGATGCTCCAGCAGGCACTTAAGGAAAGGACCTTAAACAGAGTGTAGACAAGAATTTGAAGCAAACACTTTCCATGCTAGAGATTTATTCTGTCATTTGTTTAGTCAGTGTTAGCAAGAAGAAAATTCTTTTGGGATATTTGTCATGTAAAATGTGTGTATAGAAATACGTCACTTTTAGGAGTGTTTATTTAATTTTCACAGTGCTAGAGACTCGACCTAAAGCAAGAATTCTTGAGTTTTCAGTTCAGCTGCTGGAAGCCAAATGTTCAACACACACAGACAGGAAAATTAGAAAAACACCAAAGAGAAGGTTGGTTTATTACCGTGAACTTGTAACCTCCTGTCCATCTAAAGACACATGTACAAAGGAAGAGAAACCAGAAGCATATTCTATCTGTTTTATGATGGCAAGCCTGTGGTACATTAGCATCAAAAGCATGATTGTGTTGGATTTGGTAACAACAGGACTTGCTCACAGCTGTACTATGTGCAGGAGATCTCTGGAGGGCTGGCACATGTTGCAGTCTGTGGTGCCATGTCCAGACTTGCAGGAATAAGTCAGCAGGCACTATGTAGCCAGCTTTGCTTTAATTTGGAGGCATATCTGATGTGCCAGAAAGGACCAGTACACACTCTGCCGTAACTTCTCTTGACATAATCAATCAGGATGAATCTAGATGCTAAAACTAATGTCTTCACTAGTTGTGCTAGGCAGTATCTCTCTTCCAAACTCCAAAAATATGACGTGTGTCAGTGACCATATATTTATAAGTTGTTTTGATGTCTGAGCCTCATTGATACTCAGTAAACAGGCCTTTTAAGGTCTTGAAAAAACTAGGTTAGATTTTTCCTCTTATTACCTCTCAGGGTGATACTAAGGCTTTTGGGAACATCCACAGAGAATGACTTTGGGCTGCTTCATATACAGAATAGGATGACTCATGACTGAATCCACTGGACTGTAAGCTAACCACCTTTGGACACCCAGGCTTCAATGTAAGGGATAAATACAGATGTCATCTTTACTCAGTTTGCTTAGCAAACTCTGATTCAGACTTGGTCATACAAACACCAGAAAGCTTATTGAAATGTATTTGTCTGAGTAAAATGAGGAGAATTTATGTCTGCTTGTAAAAACAGACTTTATGTCTGTTTATAAAACAAAAGATGAAACCCAATTTATTGATAATGGGCTAAATTTTCCTTTGTTGTTCTATACTAACCCAAGTGCTTTCAAAGAAATTCTTCAGGTGCAAATAACACTGTGACCTAGTCCTGCCTGTAGAAAATTACTAAAGAAAAAGAATAGTGCTAAAAATTTCAGGCAAACTCCAAATATCCTCCTTATAAGCTAACTATTTTTGTCTGTATTGCTTTTATTTTTTCTAGTTTTTACCTGAAGAAGTAACAGGTCATGGTCATAAAGAAACTTGTCTTGACCTGAGAAATCAGTCTCCTTAGGAGGATGTTTTTATGAGTTAAGGATCACAAATGAATATATTAAAATTATTGTACTCATCCTGAAGTGGTTTGCTTTTGCTACTCTGCAAATGACCTGCCAGTTACAATTACTCAGTAAAATCAGCATAAGCCTTTAGGTTTTGGAAGATAGAAAATAATGGCTCAGGAAATTCGAGTTTATATTAGTTATCCAGTGCTTTCATTTGATTAAATCTGCCTAAATGAATTTAGCACAGAGTAATGGCATTTGAGAGACTTACAGATGAAGGGCATGAAATTACTGGATTACATACCCATGCTCTGTAATGACTTCTAGTACATATTCTTTTTATTGCTTCAGAGAAATAAGCTTTTGCTGCTCACTAAAGGCATTTGTAAAATGGTATTTAACCTATTAGCTTTTCATGACAAAATGTTACTGCTGGCAAGAACCCCATCAACATCAGCGCATGTAACAGTAGCTCTGTTTAGAGTGGTGGATTTGGGTAGAAACATCTCCATTTTAGCTCTTTTTATATGTGGAAGATGATTTTCAAAACTTTTTAAAATACTTTTTCTTTCCAGAATTAGAAAGAAAGTATGCATCTGGTTGCTAAAATAACATAGTGTTTGCTAAGATTATGTTTTATACATACTCCTTGGTGACTTTTTAAGTATTTTGCAAATTTTTTGTTACTTCTGGATTTCTTTTTACCCCTGCACTCCTCGTTTCTTCCTTTGTTTCACAGAAAATATTGTGGGTTTGCTACATCAGTTTGACAAAGATAAGAATTATAGCAACAGCTATCAGAAATATCAGAAATGCATTGAAAACACTGAGCATGGGACCATATGGGTTCTGACCACAGAACGGCAAGGGTTGGAAGGGACCTCGGGAGATCATCTAGTCCAACCCCCCTGCTAAAGCAGATTCATCTAGAGCGCGTTGCACAGGACTTCGTCCAGGCGGGCTTTGAATATCTCCTGAGAAGGAGACTCTGCAACGCCCCGGAGGTAGCAGCCTGCATGCTGCTGTCTGTATGTGAACTCAGTGTCTGAATTCCTGATGTGGTTTGTGGAGATGCAGTCAGTGCGGTCAGCGGAGCCTCGAGAGCACCCCGCCGCACCATAAAGCCAACACCTGCACTTGGCCAGCTAACTAGGTAACTGGACCTCACTGAGTGCAGTGGCTACTTTAGATGTCTAGCCTATATGAAGGTATCTATGCTTTAGATGAACTTTATCCCACCCCAGTATCACTGTAAAATCCAGGTAGTATTCTTTTAAAGCTTTTGTGTTTTGTAAAGACGAGAGGACAGAAGGTTTTTTGCCTTGAAGAAACTGGATATTTGGGACTATGTACTCAGAAGTTGCCAGTTACTGCAGCTTCAGGACTAGGTGCAGCCTTGGTGTCGGTGGAGAACACTACCTGACAGTGAAGCTATTTTCCCATCACCTAACAGGGAAAATGCAGTTCCCGGAGGAGAGCTCAGGTTGGACTGTAGATCTCTTAGGTTCTCCTTTCTACATCTGCTCTACTAGCAGTTTATATCCCTGTGGGATTCTTGGGAACCGAGCATGACATTTTTCAGAGGATGTATGTGCTTTTTTGAGTTTGAGTATAGGCAAAGGAAGGGTAGTTTAATCCTTTTCACAATGTCCAGTGAAGATTGGGATTTATTTTGTTAGCTTGAATTTAAGAGCCAAGTTTTTCTAATAGTTTGTTGTGGGAGCACTTCTATGAAAAATATATAGGGTGAGTTTAACTGATAATATTGTTAATGTTCAAAAAAATTCTTAAAGTACTGAGTAATTTCTAAGTACAGCCTGTACATCACACAAATGAGAATAAATAATACTCAGTATAAAAGATCATTAGTTTTGCAAACACAGGATGCAAAAAGTCATCTATAATCTGGAATATATTTACATATGTCCTTAGGGTCTGTAGAGAATCTGGTGATAATATAATTAAAAGAGACAGGGTTAAATAACAGGTCATTGGCTAAGATGCAGTACAGTTTCATGTATTTACTGTTCAGTTCTATTCTCTTATTATTAATACTTTTGTATTCTGTTCCCTTAAGGATGGAATAGTATGGCATTATTGACACTGATGATTTATATGTTCATTGATCAGTTGTGTAGTTTATTTAATGAGCATTGTAAAGTGATTGAAAAATTGGCGTTTGTTTTATTGATAATCCCATATGACCAGCAAAATAGAAGAGAGGAAGAAATTGTCACATTTCTTTGTACTTTAATGAACTTGACTTTGATTCATTTGTTAAATTTTAAACACATGAAATGTGTGGGTAGAAATTTAGGGCCCCTGGCAGTCAATGGCAGAAGTCCCAGGCAGCGGTTGAACAACCATTCATACTGTAACTGCATGCTGCTAGTTCACCCAGTAGTTCACGTTTCATCTGGACTAGGCACAGGCATATGATGCAATGCTTGTGCCAGCTTCTTGCTTTCTGCCAGCTTTATGCTTATATGCTGTAAGCAGGTGCTAGAGGACAAGCCATGCATGATCCAGCAGAAAATAGGGTTGGCCCAGAGGAAACCCCGTTCTGGCATAAAGGCTGCTGAGGCAGGGTCAGGCTGCCAAAATTCTTAACACATCTATGCAAAAAGCAGTGGATCATGTGATTATGACATTTTTCATCCAGAACCAATAATCCTAAATCAGAATTCATTGCCTCCTCAAACGATGGCTTTAGTAACTTTCAAAAGTGCCCAGATTTCAGCCGCTGTACCTGGATATTCAAAACCCTCCTGGACAATGTCCTGTGCAACCTGCTCAAGGTGAACCTGCTTTAGCAGGGGGGTTGGACTAGATGATCTCCCGAGGTCCCTTCCAACCCTTGCCTTTCTGTGATTCTGTGATATTCTGGTAATCTAGAATCATCTTCAGTTTCATTTTTTGCTTTGGCTGTGCACACATAAAAGGAACATGTAGCTTTTTATTTAATTTTCTGACACAAATGGAGTAGTGTTTTATTGCTGCTGCTTTACTACAGACCATCAGTTTCAAGGCTTTAAAAATCTCTTACAAGATTTTATCAATTAGCCCCAGAGGGCTTGATTCAACAGGAGTTTCATTCTCAAAACGCCATCTGGGAGAACACTGAAGTGCACATAAAGTAATGTAGTGTAGACTGGCTGCAAATGCAAATGAAAACAGTTAGTATACATCTACTATGAATACATTCTTAACAGACTGTAATAGGGAATTTAAAGTGATAATGTAGCTAGTAATTATGTGTCTGTATCTCTACCAAATAGCTGCTTGCATTTATCTGCCTGTATAGTCTGAATCTGTTGGCAAAGTCTGCCAGTGAGACTGACTAATGTGACAGAGTGACATTCTAAGATTTGAATGCAGTTTTTATTGCCTTGTCATCTGACTGCTTTAAAGCATTAGTACATATGAGTTTTTCTCACATGGAAGCTATGTTGGTTGTCAGTGAGGTTTCTGTTTTGTTAGATTGCTTTGCTTTGTTTCTCAGAGGCAATTCTTCCAGTGGGATCCCTGTGCATGGATCATTCTCTGAAAGTCACCTTCTTACAAAGGGTCAGGACAAACCTCATTCCGTACTCCAATGCTCACATTCATTCCAAACTGAACTTGGCTAATGTCCTCCTGCTATACCTATGCTGGAAAAACTCAGCCCTGAAGTTAAAAAAGCCTGCATGAAAAAACAAAAGTAGCATTTTCTTTCAAAGGAAATAAATGTAAGAGTTTGTGTGTCTGCCCAATACATCAATTCTAATGGCCATTCCTCTCTAAGCTTAGGAAAATGAGTAACTTACAGACAGGAAAATGAGTAACAGCTCAGTGACTTTGTATTTATTCTCATTATTTCTTTTAATATTGACTGCAGATAAATTATGTGCAGTTGAAGATGTGCGAGCTAGCAAGAAAAAAGTAAGATCCAGTTGCATGTTCCCAGTTACATATTTGCTACACATTAATTAGAAGTTTTCTAGAATTATTTTGAATTAGGCTTATTTCTCAATGTGAAGATTTGAGATATGAAACCAGTTATAACAGAATGAAAACAAAATGGATGTCGTAACAAACTGAAAAAAGAACACAGGGAAGAGAGGGAAGAAAGTATCTTAAAGGCTTGTCGACTCCATTTTTCAGCAGGGATTCCTCGTAAGTTGTGTGTTGGCCTGCGGAACCCTGGCCAATCTTCCATTCTCAAATTTGCTTGTATTCAGCATTAAAGGAGGGGCAGGTACAGACTTCAGAGCAGAATATGTATGTATGTCCAAAGAGTTCTACTCACTCTGAATGCATTACACCTATATCAGATACTCAGAAATTGAATTTAAATGAATATATAAAGTAGATTTGCATAGGAAAATAGCCTGAGTAGGAATAGTTCATTAATCTCAAACACTGAATTACATAGGAAAAATAGTGTTTTTTCCCTGTTATTACCTCATTTCAGCCCTAAAGTGTTCCCTTCCAACAATTGGTGGGATCAGCCATACCCAAAGATGCAATTTGCATTCCCAAACTTGTGTTATAAATACAGCCATTAGCTGTAGCTGGAGAAACCAAGACCATGGGAATAAGTTGCTGAAATACAGGCATCTTGTGTTTTCATATGGCTTAGGGTATCTGATATTTGCATGGGCTAGGAGATATGACAGCCTACTGGAAAACTGTGATGTTCTGGCATGTCCAGATGTTCTGATAGTCCAGAGTACCTCAAACGGCATGGAATTGAGCCCCAAGCACCTGAATTTAAGCCATGAAAGGCAAGTGGAAGGCAGAACTATTGATTTTAAATAACCCTTCAATCATATCAATTGGCTATTAATTCCACACAAGGATTCTGTCAATGGGAGCTCAGTCCATTACAGATGGGCAGTCAGTCTCTGCCAAATTTTGGACAAGTTCAAATCCAGATATTATTAATGTGAACTTTATAGCTTGGTCTCATGTGCAGGTCAATTCCCTACACAAGAAAAGGCACTGACATTTTTTCATGACATTTACAGTTGAAGTCTGAATGTTTTGTGATGGCCACAGATTTGGCTTTTGGGCCTTGTAAAATTTGTGGGCACTGGAAGACATCAGCTGGTAGAATATTTGTTGTTTGGCCTGTTATCTCAGCAACTTGTCCATGGAAGATGAAGAGAAAAGCATTGTGAAAAAGTTAAGTAAGAAAAAACAGTACAGAAGAGGACTGAAAACTTCCAGACCAACAGCATTATGACTTCCTCAGACTCTTTGGAATAGCTCTTGTTGCTAACTCACCAAATTTTCCCTTTAGAGTTCCTGAGTGAAGTAAATTATTTGGAGTGAACTACAATTTGTGATTTGTATTTACTATAAAACCAGCACTGTTAAGAAACTGTTGGGGAAGGAGATGTGTGAGGCACTGTCACATCTTGTTATATCCCCTACTGCTTTATTTTTAAATATTTTGAAGTTTAGGAGGTAGTTCTCTTCCATTTTTTGTTATTTTTCTGTCAAGAAACAGAATAGTTGAGAGTAGTATTTTTTTAGAATACTTGTTTCAAGATACTCCTTGGCAGCTGAAAAGCTGGTGGCTTTGAAACTACTGATTAGTCACACCATTAGGGCCAATCAGTAAGTGGTTGACTTAGTTCCTAATAGAGAACTTTGTCTTAAAATCCAGTAGCAATTTTTTGTCTTAAAATCCAGTAGCAATTTTTTAATGATATCCTAGCCTTGATTTAGCTATTACACAAAGATAGAACAGTACTCTTCACTCTCTTCACTTGTGAAGAAAATTACTCTTCGTATTCTTTGGTCCTTTTGACTTGCCTTGCCTTGCCTTTACTTGCCTTGCCTTGACTTGCCTGGTCCTATCCTACATTAGTAAAGGAAAATTACAGTTTCCTTTCAGTTCTTTCAGCCTCTTCCAAGAAGATAAAACTTGCCAGACCTGCCCACAGTGCTTGTATGTTATGATACATTCTTAATTTTCAGGCTGCTGGATCATGCTTATTATAGTACAGTCCTATCTTTAATAATCCTTTTCACAAGCATTTTCATTTATCTTCATTTTTATTTTACATATTAGTTCAAAAACTTTATAAAGATCAAGCACTGACATTTCCAGTTTTTTCCTCCCACTACAGGGAAAATCCTCCCATCCTAAACCATTAAAAAAATAGAGTTCTGTTTTACATCCAGTTGATGTTCTTTATGCTCAGGATGTTCCAGGGTTTTACTGGACCCCCATTGGAAAAAAAAAAAAAAAAAAAGATCTGTCTTAAGCGATGTTGATAATTTCTTATTTTACTGCATGTGTTAAAATTTCATGCCAAAAGATAGTAATCTTTCCTGACCATTTTTAATTATATCATTACTTTCTGCAGCAAGTAAATGACACAACAGTCCTGCTTGAAGTTCTCTTTTAGTTTTTAGATGTCTACTCCCCCACCTACCTGTAGCTTTCCACAGTTTACCGGACATCAGATTGCATAATCATAAAAGCATCAATCAGCTTCACAAATCCTAAGAGGGATGTCAGGCTAACATTCTATATTTTAATGACAGATGCAAAAAAAAATAAAAATCATGTAAATCATGTTGATGCACAGGAACATATTGAACTGGATCATATTTAAAGACATAATCTTTCTGAGAAATAGATAAATATTCCAGTCAAGACAGTCTGGACCTGGCTATGGCTGTACTATGGTTGCTGGGTGGTATATAGAAGATACGTCTTCCAAATTTTGCAGGAAATTAGAAGTCCAGCAGGGTCAACAGTAAGAGCTGCCAGGCCTTCCATCATCATCCCAATGACCTGATAGTTAGGAGAAAATATCCATGTTCCAGGCAGATATGCCTTCCCTTTCCTGCCCTGCCCCCAGCCAGCAACCCTAAAAGCAATGAACAGTAACCTTTGCATATCTTTGTCAATACAGTAAGGCAAAATTTTGCTTGTTTCTGATGCACTTTCTTGGGCAAGCAGCCCAGGTTGAATGTGAGCATATACAATTAGGCATGTAAATTTGCAAACTGGCATCTAAACAACTGTCTTGTTTTTCTTCTGAAATATTAAGTATCCAACACTACTCTTGAGGTCAAGCCAGTAAAAAAAATATATTACAAAATGAAAGAAATGCCTGCAATGTCAGAGAACTCTGAGACTCGTATTTTCAAAGCTTCAGTAAATTGGTGGTTTTGCTCTTAAAAAAGAAGAAACCCTGTTTGGAATATAGATGGTGAAGAAAGTTATTCCGTCACTCCAAGGATTTCCACCAAACACTCTCCTGCATTTTGCAAGGTTAAGAATTCCTTATGTCTTCATCTGTAAGCTCATAAATACTCTTGAAAATGCTAATGTTAAGAAAACCAAAGTCCTAAGTTTTGCTCTTAATTTTAATCAAAGTCATCCAGTGAGCTATTCTGGAAAGATTATTCTGGTTTTATAAGACAGACTAGCCTGTTCTGAGGAAAGCAATTTTCTCTTTCTTCCATGAGGGTGAGTCCAATGACGACCAACTGCCCACCTTTCCAATAACTGAGTAAGAAGCATTTTTTAAAAAGCCAGAAACAGGTCTGGCAAAATATTCCCCTGTTAATATCTTATGTGAACTGTGGAATTCTACTGCTTGATCTGGCCACGTTGAGCACAAAATACTCTGACTGCTGTTAATGGAAATACGGACCATGGAAGGACTGGCAGCCATGTAACATGAATCAGCCCTGGTGGCTGGAGTCAAAATTTTACCTCAGTTTCCTGACATGTACATTTCTGACAGTCTGAATTAATTTCTAGATGTTCCCTGGTAGATCAGGTTATTGGCAGTCACAGTGGTTTAAATTTGGAGGGATTTTTAATGGGATGATATATCACATATGACTTCCAACTTTGCCAAACCATGTATCTCTGAATAAACTCCCTGAAAAGATTGACAGCTCATGTTACAGTTCATGCACTGCTTAATTATTTTTCAATAAATTCTTGGCTTTTTCCTTTCATTCTTGAAAAAAATGCCATGTGATGCAGGGACTTTCTGAGGCTTCATCAATAATGTTAGCATCTTCCATTTGGTACAAAAGCAAGAGGAATTAAACTCCCATGAGGACTTCTGTGGGAGAAGTGGAATTCGCTCCAAAACCTGTGTGTTGGCCACGTGTCTGCCATGCAGGTTTTACATCAGTCCAAGCCTTTACTTCAGCATCTGCTTTTATGGACTGTTAAGGTCCCAGGTTAATGCTGCCATCCATAGATCCTTTCCCCTAGCCTGCCCTTAACGTAATACACTGGCTTTTCTGTTTGGGACCGGTGTAGAGTCTCCTCTCCATGAAAAGCCACACCAAGGGTCATAATTGGCACAAGGGAATTTGTTCTAGTCAAATTACATTGCTAAAGTACATAAAATCACTTTGAGATCTTTTCATCTGCAAGATGCTGTATATACCCCAAGTATTGTTTTATTACTGGCTTGCTTTCATCTTCACTCCACCCTGTTCATCATGCTCTGTCCTCTCTCATAACAGACTGTTCCAGATAAATGCTAGACACTATGTTTTCCCTGAACTCTGCACTGCCTAGAAATAGCATTAACTATTGTTGCCATAAGGCACTAGATTTTTGTGTTACTGGAGAAGAAGCAGTGGGTGAAGAGACAGACCACTGTTTTTCATTAAGCTGTTTTTAATACCTGTTTTAGTTTAAAAACAGCAGGCCAAGTATCTGCATTCAACCACAAATAAAACTATGTTTAAATAAGATTAAGGCTGTAAATTAAATTTCAGATCTTAAATTCTCTTGATGCATTACAAAACACAAGAGAAAAGAGAAGGCAAAGCTTAATATACCAAACTGGTTGAAAACACAGCCTTCTCTGGAAAAAAAAGACTTCTTAGGGAACTTTTTTTTTAAAAGATATGCATTTTCATTTAAAAAAAATTATTTTCAAGATGAAAATTTAAACAAAAAAAGCCTTCAAAAAGCTGGATAGCTTTGTCTCAAAACTCAAAATATTGATTGGCCATTGTAATGCCTTACAAATCATTAGTTTCTTCTTTTTCAGGGGCCAGGGTCCATAGGCTGACTGTACATGCAGGATGTAATGGTCTCCCCTTCTTAAAATCTCAGAGATACCTCAGAAAACTTGTAAGCATCTTGAATTTTGTGGTTCTCTGGGCAGTTCAACATAAAGAAACAATTTGTTGTGGGTTTTTGTTTTCTTCTCATTAAAAATCACATTTTTTATGAAAAACAAACACTGAATGAAAATAATATTTTCATTTAAAGACCTGGCTTTAAGAGACTTGTAATTTTAGTGTTCTTGCAGTTCCTCATCAGGTTTAAAAAACAATTTAAGATAATTTTTAGGACATGATTTTTAGTTCATTTGAGTTGATACAACAGAGAAGCAGCAAAGCCAAAAATACCAGTATAAACATCAGTGGTTTGAAAGGTCACTTCTCCCCCCTTTTCCCTACCAACATCCTAAGTATGAAACAGTGACTTCTAATGTAGTCACACATCCTGTAGTTCATCCCTTTAACTAAACAATCCAATATAATAATAGTAAATGACTGTAGGAGGAGATGGTTTAGTTTCAGCAGGCATGAAGCCTCATTTTACTCAGACCAGTGTAAGTAGGAGTGACTCCACTGCAGTTAGAAGGGTAATGCCACTGGAAGCCTTATGAGGAGAGAAAAGAATCAGGCCTGGAGGGTTTTATTTTAGTTTTCTTTTAATTTTCCTCTAAATGGGGACATTAGTGGAAGAGGACTGATGATGGTGTTATTGCCTCTCTTGGAAACACAATGCACACTCATTTCTTTAAGTAGTTAATATATGGGATATCAGTCTTCTGGATCAGTGATAACAGAACCTATTCATATTCAGAAGCGTTGAATATTCATTAATACCTTTATATATGTCTGAGAATATAATGTCATATAACTGACCATAGTGCTAGCCGCAAGGATATCGTGGTGCAGTCACCTTTTCAACACACTTGTCAAAATGAGCCTGTGTGACTTTTATATGGAGCATCCCCTCTCCACAGCAAGGCTAGAAGAAAAATGCCTTGCTTCAGATATTTTTGTGCCCTGTATGACTGGGTAAGAAAGTTTGTGGGTCAGAATACTATCTGTAAGCTTAATTCACCTTTTTTCATATCTGCTTTTATTGGAGCCTTATCAATTTTATCATAGACTCCATTATCTCTAGCATAATTAGTCATCATCACTGTTGGTTGCACATGCAGAATTGCCTGTTCTGTTTCCAGGCCTTTCTTTGCAGTCTTCTTTCTCTTTTGACATTGGATTTTCACCCTTTTTCCTTGCAACTGATTGACAACTTCAAAGATTCCTCCCCTCCTTTCGGCAAACTGTACCTGCCACTGCATGGTTGCAATAAATGTATATGTAGAACAAAAGCAAAAAGAAGATACCTGTGACTTTGGTGCAAGGGAGAGCCCGTGTCTTCACCTCCACGTTATCCTTATGTAAATAAGCCTACATGTACAAGGCAAAATTTCTAGTAATCAATGGTACTTGCTATGGGACTATTCTGTAGTTATTCACAAGCGTGACCCAAGGCAAGCAGCTTTGTAAATACACAGGCTTTCCCACTCTGCCTTAGCCCATGTTCCTCCTGATTGATGAAAACAAGTCCCACTAAAGGCCCTTGTGGACTTCATTAATTATACCAGTGGTTGATTGGTTTGGCCCAGAATGCTTTATAACAATAGACACATTTAATCAGCAACAGCTCTGGTTGCAACAGCTTCACAGCCTCCTGGGAGCATCATGTACTGAGCTTCCTTTTGCGTTATTTTCAAGCCATCAAACAACCTTTAATCTTCCCAAATTAAAAAGAAAACAAAGCATACAATGTATAATATGTAGAAAGAACAACAGAAATTTCTTCACATGAGCTATAATAAAAACGTTTCCTTATTAGGTGACTGAATGCCAACATTGCTGTTTCTTGTGATGCTAGTTATCTGGAAAAGTTAAATATTTAGAATCTGGTTTATTTGAACAGTTCTGCCAAAAACAGTCCTTTGGATTTTCTCTGTCATAGAGAGCTTCAAAATAAATGAGGCCTGAGGTAGATGTATATATGTGTGGGGGGAGACAGGATGGGAGCAGGTCTAAAAGGGTTGAAAATATTTGTGGGAAACATGCTAAGCAAACACTTCAAAAAATAACACTTTCTGAAACCTGTTCTTTACTCGCACACAATGGATTGTTGGGAATTATTTATGCGAGGCTTTTTCCATTGATACAGGTCATTGGTGTGGTACGTTAAACACTTAAAACTAATAATCTTCTGAGAACTTAAAGTAACCATGACACTGCGTTGTAAAGGATTAAGGATCATTAGTCACAGTTTACAGTTCTAATTTTACTGGTTTAAAAAGTCTTTCACTTTACTACTATGCATCATCTAAGAAGCCTTTAAAATTGTTCTGGGTATGCTAGGGACTGACTGTTGGTGATCCCTGCTGTGTACAGAAGAATGGTTCCAGTTTACAGGACCAGAAATTGTGGCCTGGGATTTTCATTATGATGGGGGGTCTTCCATCCTTCAGAAGCATAGGGATGTTTCACTATCACACCATATTTAGCATTATCTATGCTTCAGAGAACTATTTCTAGTTGAAAACAGAGATGAAAGTGGGGTGGAATTAGCATTTTATTTTAAATTCACATTACCCTTGTTTTTCTCCAAAGTTTGAAGGTAGAGCCAAGCCAAAGATTTGGCTTTGCTCTTGAAACCGAAGCACAAGCTGAGCTGTTTAACCATGGCCATATGAGGAAAAAAAAAAAAAAAAGAAAGAGCTACATAAAACTATATTAAAAAGTTGTTGGAGCTGAAAGAAATAGTATTAGAATATTCTTATTGGCTTTTACTCTTCTTTGGCTCATCCTCTTTATTGCACACAAAACTTGGCCAAAATCAGTAAACAGTCTTCTATCTGTACCTTTCCTGTTACTAATACTGACTTCTTACATGCTACACAAATAGTGTGTTTTGGATATAATGTGCTGACGGTGAAAGAGCTGTACAGCATTTAATCTAAGATGAGCCTTTGGATTTGTGCAGGGTTAAAGTGGTGCAGTTACCTTCTAACCAGGGTTCATGTTCACGTTATTTTTTTAATCTCATACTGAGGACAAGATTTGATGTATTCCGGGAGCAGTGTGACTCAACAGATGATGGCAGTTTACAGAATTTGCTTCTTGCTCTGTTAAAAGACTTTTCATTGCACAACACAGTTCTCGTAATGAGAGACATGAGCTGTAATATGCATGCTCATTTTCCACCTGCTTCCTGCCTTCTCTTTGACAAGATGAAGAAAAGCAAGTCAGTATAAAAGTGGGCAGTTTCTAAGTCATCTGTCATTAATTAGCTTTTAAGAGTGCAATTACATTCTCAGCAGTGGTACGATTTTTAAGTGTTGGTTTGGTTTTTTTTTTTTTAAATCAAGTAGATTTGAAGAGTACATATCTGAACCCCCTGGAGGTGGAATCATTCTGTTTAGCCACAGAAGAGGCAGTGGGAATGTTGGTAGCATAAACTTTTGCATTGTGGCTGTCAAAGTAACACTCCCTGAAACACTGAGGAAGAAAGGAAAATTTCTGTTTCTACAGCCTGTTTAATCTCTATGTTCCTGCTCAGTGTCAGAGGACCAAATCCTTGCCATTTTATAATGCCCATCCAGTCTGCTATGAGCTAGACAGAGGTGCATATTATATTGGCCATTTTGTAAGATACTCTGAGACATGTAAAGGAGAACTACCTAAATGCAAAATAACATTCTCTTATTTTTTAATTTATCTGCATTTTTTTTTTAATTGTGCATCTCAGATCACGTTCCCGTAAACCAGGCAGAAGTCCTCCTGGCTCCTGCTGGCTTCTATGGCAGTAGCCAGGGTTCATGCCCCTGTGGTCTGAGATTATTACAGCAAAATTTGAGAGGATATAATGATCAAAAGTCCTGCTACACTTTATCACTGAGCTTTCCACCACTACCGCTGAAGCGAGACACCCTGTGGGACACACATGGAAGGGCTGCAGAGTACATGATCAGGTTGCAGGGGGTGCCTGCACAGGGCAAGCCCTGGGAGTGGAGAACCTAGTTCAGAAGTCTAGCTCAGGTTAGAGTTACGCTCCTTCTTCTGTGGAGAAATGATGGCAGACCATGGCAATACCTAATTTGCTTGTGCTTTCCCAGGGCTCACCTGAGCAATCAGGTGCCCTGGCAGGGTATGGGGAAGCAATTTCCATCTCACATGCCAATGCAGGGAGTTGAGATTGCCGTTTTGTGGACTGACTGTGCAGCCCACGTTGCAAGAACCACAGTCACATTAGATGGTGTAATGAAACAAATGCATGAATTATGCAACATTTAGATGAATTGTGGAAAAAAAAACCCAAATATGTGAATTTTAAAAATTCCTTGATTCTTATGTTAATCTTGTTTGCATCTTGAGTAAGTATATATCCAGGGGAGCTGTCTGCAAGGTGGTTGGAAATGAGCTGATACTTAGAAAATAAAGTGTAGATGGAAGGCAGCCACCTCAGGCAGGAGTTAAGGAATAAGTCTGGAAAACATTGCCTGGTGCCAACAGCATTAGCAGTGTGGACCAATAGCAGGAACGGGGCATAAACTGCAGCCAGCGATGCCACTGTACACCTCTGAAATAAAATTACTTGGGTTCCTAAGGTCAGGTGTCCAAAGTCATATCCAGGCACTGATGTAAGTGTCTTGGTTTCCCAAATGGTGAACAGAAACAACTCCTGTTTCACTGAGGGGAAGCGCTTGGTTGATAAACATTCCTGTAAGCTGACTGGCTTATTTAAGTGCCAAAGTATGAATTTAGGCACCCCAGTTTGCACATTTTGTTTTGTAATTTTTAGTGGAGCTATTCAAACAAATACTTACCCTCAGCTCACCTGGCAAAGACTTTCATTTTCACAGCTCTGTGGAAAAAGTGAACCAGCTTTATTTTCACTACAAATATTTCTTTAAAAATGCGAGATTTTTCCACTGGCAGAAGACTAACATTTGCTGGTCAATATACTCATAAAGCAAGAATGGTAGATTTACGCAATTTTGTTTAAAGAATGAGTCTTTAGATTGCCATAGCAAACTGGCCAGCCAGCCACTGTGTTTGGGAAAAGTCAGTGATTTTTATTTGCTGTAATTTTGGGTGGTGGCTTTTTTGTTTGGTTGGTTTTGCAGTTTGTTTGCTATAGTGCTGCTCTACTTTGGTAGGGTGAGGCAGCCACACCTAGCAATAATGGGAACCGACGTTTCCTCTTATGTAGGAAAACCAATTTTCATTCCATTTGGCAAAAAACTGCTTTCAGTTGTATCATTGCAGGATGGGGCAGTCTTTTGCGCAGTATCCTCTTTCATTTCAAGGGAGCCAAGTTAACAAAGTCAAGCAAGAGCACCTAGAGATGATAAACTATCCTTGTTCAGCCTTGTAATTGAGTGAATGTCAGCTCATTGAGTAAAAGGGGATGAAGGACCTCATCTCCTCAGAAGACCAGAATATTTCTCACTCTGCTTGTGAAGCCTGATGCCATGTGTTTGACCAGCTGCTTTAAAAGGATTTTTGATTTATGTTAAGGTTACGTTCAAAGATCCAGTGTAGAGGGTAGGGTGTAAACAGTCTTTGGATCAAGTACGGGTAATGCAATCCACTTTGCAAAGGCTTGCTGTCATTTTCATACACTGCTGTTAAAGATAGAACAATAATGTGCTACTCTTGGTTCACTGCTTTTTCACATTTCATAGATGGTATAATAAATGTTTGACTCAGGTTGTTGAGGATAAACATTTTGGCTCTACTACAAAATACATCTTTGAAATAACACATATTTATAATCTAATTTATACTAACTTCATGTTAGTTATCCAGAGGAGGAGTAAATGTTAATACTTAAACATTTAGAGCCAGATTCTGTCACACTTGTAAGTGTACATCTGTGGATGTGAAGTGTAGCTTCTTTGTGACTTTTCATCAAGTCATGGAATGATCTCACACTACTGGTTTATTCAATCTAAATAATAATGGAAAAATTTAGAATTACGTCTTCTTTAAAACCAGTACATAGTTTGATCCCTTATAATCTTTACAGTGGCAGTGTGAGAACTCAGTGAAGGAGAAAAAGGTTTATAAATTAATAATTGAGTCATTTAAATCAGTTATAATTCTGTGAGAGGAGAAATTTGAATGCTTACATAATATTTCTCAAACAAGCAAACAAACAAACATACAAAACACAAAAATAGCAGGCTTTTGTGGCAAAACAGTTCTTTTACAGTGTTGTGGTTACAGTCTTTCTCACAGCACTCCTAATATTTCAAGTTCTAAGAAAAATAAAGAATTGCAGACGTACGTGCAAGATGTTCCCTAAACCAGAAACTCTTCTAAAAAATCCAGTAGACAAGCGTGGATTTTGGTGAAAGATCAAGTCATCCTATTTTCCTCTGAGATCTTTGTCTTATGGGTCCCCAAACTTTCGCCTATTTGTAGAACAGAATTTGTGTATTGCAGAAATGTTGATTTGAGCTAGTGCTACTTGGCTACTCAAACCCAGGGTAAAAGTTGAGAAAATCCTAGTGTCTACAGGCAGTTTGGATTTGATGTGGCCATGTTCTTTTCAGGTAAAGCTAAATGGGAGCTGGTGGTCTCTGTTCTGGATCTTTGTTGCAGTGAGCTCAGTGCATTTCCAGATGATCCTCCTTGTCTATTGCAGTGTCTTTGCATGTGAAACCACATAGATAAATGAGAGCATCTGTCTGTGATTTATCCTGCTTTGTTCAGTGGAGTAAAGTACATAAATTAATCTTTAGGGCTGTGTTGGAGCCATGAGCTTTGTGTTTATCCACAATCATCTACCCAAGCTCCAAAAGTGCAAAATAGTGATCAGCTGTACATTGAGAGTCCTCTGCAAATGCACACAAGGGACCTGAAATATTTGGTTCCCACAAGTTTTTGCAAACAAGAATAAGTATGGGTAGGAATGTTGCCAGCTTTCTCCAGGCCTTGAGAACCCTCATTCTGATGCATATCTGAACCTAATGTAAATCAAAACATGTGGCGCCAGATGAGTGTTAATACTGCAATTTAGTCTTAGGTTTTGGTTGCCATCTAGATGTTGGGAGTAAGGTTGAATGTTTATTAATGTCACCTATTCCTTACAATAAGTACTTGGTCTATGAGCAAATACTAGGCTTAATTGGAAATATATTGCATGTCAATATATTCAGCTGAGGACTGATATATTGTCCATTTAATTTAGTCAGTATCTTTCTGTGAATTTCTACTGGGGGAAGATTGGGCCACAGAAATACTCTTTGTTTGATTTAGGTTTATGAATAGTCTTTATAAGAAGCTAGTAGCAGGAACAAAGTTGTTCCTGCACTTATTTGTAGCATTGAGCTGCACTTGATTTCTGTTAGAGAGGAGTTTATTTGAAATGATCAAGAGAGGGCAGGCAGGCAAATTCTTGTAAGAACAGGGCTTCTTAAGAAAGATTGCCCATACTTTGTCTATAAGGGTTGAGAAAATGATTTTGTGTACATAAAGTGTATGAGGTTGGCATCTTAAAACGCATTATACTACCTCATCTACATCTTCAGAGAAGGAATCTGTCTTGCTAGAGAAGGTCTAAACACAGGCTAGAAACCCTGAAAACATATGAAGCTGTGGAGTTACACCTCTGCTTCACCAGAATGAAATAATTCAAGGAATTTTTTTCATTTGTATTAGCTAGCATGCTTCCTTGGATGCTGCATTTATAGCAGGAACAGATGTGATGGATTCTGGGTGATGAAATTGGTCAGTGACAGGTAAAGAACCTGCTATTACCTTGAAGGTGCATGTCTGCTGGAGTTAGGAATAACAGGGCCACTGCTGTAATGGATCATTTTGCCATCCAGTGTTGACTGGATTCTGACATAAATTCTTCTGCAGGGAGAGCATAGCTTGAATAGAAATCATCCCACTTCCCACTGCCTTTCTGAAGTGAACATTTCAGTCATATGTGGAAATATGATTTGGTGTAGCGTAAGTGGAAATCCATTCAATGAAATTTGAAGCCTATGAAAACTAGTTGAAAATATAAAAACACATTGCAATCAGTTTCCTCAGGGCCTGTTAACTTCACTGGTTCAAGGAGGGTTCATCCTAAGCAAATGGATCAAATTCTTGTCCCCTTGAGATATGAATTTGTTGGAGGGTTGCATAGGTGTCAATAGGTTGACTATTTATCCATCCTAATTATTATGGGTTTGAAATAAAATAGCACAGAACTTGTGTAAATCAATATTTGAACTGTTCTGAAAGGATGCCTAAATTAGGCTTAATTAACTAGGACAGACAGATGATTTGCATAACATTTTAATTAGCAGAAATTGTAATATAAGTCTCTACTGGAATTGGGACATGAATATATTCTGCCTGTATATCCATGAACCATGGGAGAACTGCAATATTAACTGTCTCTAATGTTACACTGCACTCCTGCAGAGCATGCGTATCAATTTTCGGCATATTTTTGTTCACAGGCTTCTTGTTACTTGCTTTCTATAGAGGACATTGAGCTTCAAGCCCTAATAAAAGACCCCTTTACTGTGGAAACTGGGATAAATTGTCCTTTCATGGCCCATTATGGTAATGAGAAATGGAGAGAGAAGGAACCAACTGAAACCAGAATTTGTTGGAATGGATTCTGTTTGTCATATACACATTGTGGGGTTGAGGAAATTGAAAGGAAATGCTTGTATAGTGGGGGGAAATGTTAAAGTAGCATACAGACGCCTTTGCAATTTTCTGCAGTTTGGAAACTTGTTTCTGCAGAACACACTGTAATTTAGACACAAATTCAGCGATTTGCATATTAGCAAAAAAAAAAAATTTGTAATCATGAAAATTCCACATTTTGGGAGAAGTTGTGGTAAGACACACCACAACAACTGCCAGAATTTCTGAAACGAGGGGCTAAATGATCTCCTGTTACAAGACTAACAAGATGATTATCGTAACTGACATAATACGGTGCTTGGTGTTTTAGATATGCGACAGACAGAGGTACAGTTGCAGCTTGTTCAGGATGACTTTTCCAGAAAAGCCACCTCTTTTCTCCTCCAGGACAGCCCCTAGTAAACATTAATTAACAGTTTAAGTAATCCATCAGAGATGAGTCTTTCATAAATAAGGTTTTATTTATAATAAATAAATTATACTTATGATATAAAACTTTATAACGTGTTGCACCCTACTACTATTGAGTTGGTTTTTTTTTTTCAGGTAAATTATGAATTCATTGACATGCAGACTTTTTTTAAGGAGAATTCATCATTAGCAACAAGAACTGACTCAAGATTTTATACAAAAAGGAAACTTATCCACAGAGTTTGCCATTAGCTAGAATATCTTTTGCATTGACAGAAGTTGCAGCGTTTCAGCTGGTTATTTGTAATGGACTATGAAGGCATCTTGAACCAGAACAGGAGAAGTATATTTAGTAACTAACATTTAAATTAAAAAGGGAAGAAATTGAATACAATATGACATAAGAAGAACAACATTACATTCAAAGCATGTTTTTAAACTCATTCAAAATTCCTTTTTCAGAGTAAGTAGATGGTCACTGGGTGGTCCAAGGCTCATTTAGAACTGGACAAAATATATCTATTTCCTTACATGACTGGAATTTGTGTGTTGAATCCTTAACGCTTATGAACCTGTAATAAAGTATAGTTTTGGGTAGAAACTGCAGGAAGCTTTTTCAGCCTGAGATGAAGGATCCCAACTAAGTTACAGTGTGGCTGGCTAACATGGTATACTACGTGGAAAGGATTTTTCAGCCATGTCTACTTTATTGAACTAAGCATCTAATTATTTTCCAAGCATCTCTTTTTTCCCATCAAGACAAAGCTGAAGGACTAGTTGAAAGAACAACAGTGTAAGCATATTCCCTGAAAAGATGAAGCTGGAGTGTCAGTGCTTTTCTCTTCGCAGAAGGAATGTTATTGTAGTAACAAATTCCATAGGAAGTTTGATGTATTTTAATTATTAAGGTATTTATCCTACTTTTATTGTGGCATAGATCTTTTCCCATACTGTTCACTTTATGAACTTCTGGCATCCATCTGTTATGGTTCCAGATCATAGTTGTTGTCAGATTGTTTGGACAAACTGTCATGCATTTTCTAAGTTAATGACATTTATCACTGGTCCTCCTGGCAAATGAATGTTTGTTAACCATGACTCTTCTGACATTAGAAAGGCAATTATTTGCAGCAGTATGGTAGATCTGTGATAAGAGCTCTTTGTCATCACAGGCTACAGTTTCATCTTTCCAGTACTCCTGTTGTAAATAATTGAAAGAAAAAAGTTTGAAAGGGAATGAATGGTTCCCTCATAGAGGAAATTACACAGGGAACTAATATTCTTGTTCTGGGAAAAGCAGGCAGGATTATAGGTAAATATTTTAAAGCAGTTTTCATTTACTTTATGTAGGAACAGTGTTCTAGTGGGGAAAGCAAGGAAGTAGTAATGGTGGCACAAATAGTCATGTCAAAAGTGTACAAAAGCATTGGACTCTGCAGCAATAACTCTTTTGGGCAGTCACTAAGCATATTGCCCGGTAGCTCATTAGCCTTTGTGTAAGGAAGGGAAATAATAAACTATTCTGTGCTTTCGGTGAATAAAATGAATGAAGTGATTTCAGTAGATATGTGATAGGCTCAGCCATTTGGTACATAGAGGACTGAGTGACATAATGTCCACCACACTGATTTTTTTTTTTCCAATTTGTCAAAAATAATCTACATTTTATCTGACTAATTTACAATTAATAATAAAGTCCTCTCTTGTTACAATTTCCCATCTGTAGGGGAAGAGTAAGAAATTAAAGGTTCCAAGAAGGGGAAAGTCCTTCCTGAAATACAATAGTTTCTTTTATCTGTTTTTTTTTTGTCTTGAATGCCTCTGCTGATGCTTGCTCTTCAAAGGCATCTTTTTTCATCACTAAAGTCCTCCCAGTTACAGGAGTTTTACCTTAGAATTTGGTATGAATCTTGGGGGTTTTGTCTATTTTTCATACTTTTGACATTAAGAACATTCCTTTTTATCTTTAAGCCTTCCTTTGATTACTGTCACTGGCTGTTCTGTTTCAATTCTCACTTCCAATGTTAAGTTCCATCAATCTTCTGACTGTCCCTCCTAAAGCCATAAGCCACATTTGCAACCCTCCTTTGACATCTCTCCCATAATGCTGCTTCTCTGTACCTCTGAGGCTTAAAACCAGACATAAGGGAGAAAAAGGACCAGAACAAACCTACACAAAAGACAAACTTCTAGCTGGAGCAGCAGCTTGTAGAAAACCTCGCCTTGGCAAGTCACTCAGGAGAGTAAGGACCATTTATTTAGGTCTCTAACACCTGCTCCTAAATCAGCGCAACACAAGTGACGGCACTGGCCCATGACTCCAGTGGTTTTGAGCCAGCAGTGAAGTCCTTTGCTGCTTGTTTCAATCAGTGGAAAATAGAGCTGCCCAGAAATCAGGTGATGTAGCTTACACTCAGAGCTGAAACAGTCCATATCTGCTTCCATGCTGGGAATTCTCCCTCGCACCCTCTCTGTGCTGTTACGTTTTGTCTGTCTGGGTGACCTGACTATGTACTCTCTATACACCAATGTATGTTCTAAACAAGGCTGAGAGCATGAACATGTATCACTTCTCTGGGTTTGCGAGGGAGAATAATACCTGCATATCTGCCAGAGTATGTTGCTAGTTACAAGGATGTGACCTCTCACAGTAGCTAATGCAATGGTCCCAAGGTTTATGAATGCGAAAAGTTGTTTGAGGAATTTAAAGAGGAGTAATGATTTCCTCCCTCTCACTGCAGCTGCTTCACCCCATTTGCTCCTTTTTGCTTGATTATATACAAAACATAAAAAGTGAACAACTAAGCTAAGTGATATGTTTTCCAGGGTTGTCGTACTTTGTAACTTGATAATCATCATAATTCAGATTCACTGAGCGAAAGGTTGTTTTGGCTACTCTAAGAGGATTGGTGATGGATTTCTAATTTGTGAAGCCAGCGCTATTTCTGTGAAGGTTTTAACATGGAAATAATGAGCTATTTCCCTTTTTTAAAGGAGCCTTTCTGTCCTCACTACACTGATTCTCTAAGTGCAGTTTATTATCTAAACACTGGTGCTTTCAGAGCTGTTCAATCTCTGATCATGTCAGTGGGTAGACCAAGACAAAACCACACAAAATCAATCAATTTAGCTGGCTGTCCTGCTCACTTACCATATGAAACAAACAAACAAACAAAATCAACCAAAGAACTGAAACAACACTCCATCTGTGCCTTGTAATCAAGTTAGCCAGTGATATGCTCACTTTTAAAACCTTCTACGTGGATTGGAAGAAAAGACACTGTTTTGGAAACCAGGCTGTTGTATAGGTAGAATTGTGTGCTGTTTAAAGGATGAAGGATGAAGGTGTTTAACTTCCTGCCAGCTGTTCCCCTGCACCAGAAGGCCTCCTGATTTTGATCATCTGCATTTGCAAGAAGCTGGCAAGGAGCAGTAGCATTCTGGACATAACTAGTGATGTTCTGTCAGTTTTTGCCCACAATTTGCAAAGCATTTTCTGAACGCTGTGGGTAAGAGTAAATGAGATTAGACTGAAGCTGAAACTCGTTACAAATGCACTACAAAATCCAGTCAGAATTCAACTTGTTCTTCTGTGGGTTGAACTGTGAAAAATCAAAAAGTTAATCCTGCTAGAGATTCAGAGAATAAGTGTGTCGCTAGTCTTTAATCAATTGAAAGAATAACAATATTAACCACAGATTTTTTTTTGTAACATTAAAATGACTTTTCTTTAACTGAGGAGAATTTTTTATTGATTGAAATTCTAGTAACTTGAAATTTTCCCGTCAGTAGTTTCTGTGTTTGTAGTGTTTATTATTAACAACAAACTTGTTTTTCAAATATTTAATTTTTGTTCACTGGATTAGTTTGAAAATTATACAGAAGCTGGTTTATTAATCTAATTTTCACATGGTAGGAGACAGACTTTAAAGTTCCTGGAGAAATAATAGCTTGAGTAAATAGTCTGTCTCATTTATTATCTCTGCGGGGCCACATATACCAGCTTAGCAGTGATCAAAAATCCTCAGCAGAGGTGTTTTCTTATGGATTGGTATGAACTGACTGGCATTCTCAGGCCTTGGCATTTCTGCTCTTTGCCCCCTGGTTCATAGTTTCACGTAAAGGCTAGGAATGTGTAGACATGTAAGCTTTTCTCGCATCCAGAAGATATCTGGGACATATTGTTAATACAGAGATAAAAATGTATTACTTTTCCTGATGAGTCTTTAGTCTCCAGAGCAAATGATACCTCACCAATACCAGAATCACCAGAAAAGAAGGTGGAATAATTTTCACTGTATTAAGAGGTTGTTCCAAAACTGGAAAGAAAGGGCAGAATATAAACATCTAAATGAAATCTAGATGAATAATTCATCTAAGGAATCCTAAGTATTTGGATTTTTACTGTTCCCTCTGAAAAGAATGAGTGGTTTTGGGACAGTGGAGTGGGTGAGAATTTTTTTAAGGTTGCAGAGAAAGTATTTGATTATCTGTAGATTATATCCAGTATAGGAAAGGGGGTGTCAAGATATTACTAGGATTGTATTATGAAGCAGCTGCATGAAAAGGAAACTGAAGTTCCTGACAGTATACAGCATAAACCAATCTAGCTGGTATTTGAGCTATAGCAAGCCTCTTCCAATACAATCCTTATATGCAATCAAAGAAAGATATAAAAACTATTTGATAAATCTAGTAGGCCCTTTCCATATAGCTTCTTCAGTATTTTTTCTTTTCCTTCCAAAAGCATCATCATGTGATCAAGAACTTCAGTCAGCCCTGGAGGAAGCTAAACAGCCCCAGAAAGACAATGTGTTCATTCCAGAGTGTGCTCAGGGCGGCCTCTACAAACCAGTGCAGTGCCATCCTTCCACGGGCTACTGCTGGTGTGTTCTGGTGGATACAGGACGTCCCATCCCTGGTACATCAACGAGGTAAGGGAATGCATGTTCAGTGCTCAAAGGCTGTAGTGAGAAGATGCCTTAGTGTGCACATACTAGCATGTAAATTTCTATTGCCGGTGGAATTTCTTCCACTTCATAGTAGATTTCTTCCACTATGAAGTGAAATATTTCTAAGAACCATCAAAAGTTAAGGCCAGATGTCCAAAGACTGTTTCACTTCAATGTCACAGGCAGCTTGCTCCCCCAGTCCTCTGTTTTATTTTCTATTTTGTGCTGGGAAGCCAAGGCTTGGAGCAGATAATGAATAAGCCCAGAGAAAACCTCACACTACTTAGCCTGAATATAGAAGAACCAAGTAAGATGGTCTATGACAGAAACCACGTCCAACCTCAGAAACGTTCAGTTATTTTTCCAGCAACCTCCTCAGCTATTTCATATGACTGGCTTTGATGGAACAACTGCTTGGGAACCCATGGAAAGGAAATACCATTTTAGTGTGTTATTAATAGAAGCTTGGAGTTCAGTCGTCACAGCTGAGCCGGATACATGGTAAAGTGTTGTTAGCCACATAGAACAGATGTAGGCAAGGCAAGTATCAGGTTCCAAAAGACGTTATTTAGGCTGGTTATTGAGGTTTGGCCCTTGAAGGAATACTATAGAAGCTCATATAAAGCTGACAGGCAGTATGGGTATCTTGATGAAATCATAAATCTTTTCAAGCTTAAGCCGAAATAATTTTTTATCATTTGCATAAGGTTTGTGAAAAAACATTATAAGACACTTGCTGTAAAATATTTTGTTCTTCGGGAGTGTTTTTCATATATTCTTCCAGTGCTGATTTACTGATAGCTGTTTATACCATAGTCTAGACCATGCCAATTACAGTATCAGCTGAAGTGAGCATGACTTAAAGTTACTGTTGATACTTAAAGTTACTGTTGATCTGTTGTTTCTGGTAAGTTGAAATCCATAAACTGCCAAAAAAAAAAATAGACCAGATTTGGTCCTGAAACTGTAGGATCAGTACACATGTTGTGTGAGGACCTAGAGATGAGCTCTAGAGATTCCAGAAACTCCCTTTTCTGCTCTTCCTCTAGTGTATGCTATCTTCCAGCTTTCCATTGCAAAATACAAATTAGAACAGTAGCTGTTAAAACTCTTCTGCAGGAACTGATAGCATTAGTACTTCTGGTAGCAAGATGCATACATTGCATCCTGGAATCTCTGTTCTGCAAATCTGGATCGAATCACTAGGGGACAACAGTGAAAGGATAGACAGATCTGGGAAGCTGTTGCATGTTGTTTGTTTAGAATACATTTCATGAAGATGAAATTTGTCATATCATCAGGCTCTGAATACCACAATAAATAGTAGTCCCATTAAATTTGACACCCAAAAGGAAGGGAAGCTATTAATACTCATTCATCTTCTCATGTCCTATCACCTGAAGCGAAGATAAATTTTTTGTCAGTGAAGGTATTCTAGAAAAAAACATGTAATTCTAGAGTTAAAATGAAGATATGTGAATGAAGCACCACTCTAGGACATTTAAGACAGTAAAACTCACAAGAAATAGTCAAAGTTGTGTTATAAAGCTGGCTTTTATGAAAGTCTAGAGGAAACATCCGTTTGACTAAGAGAAAGTAATGTATTTAAAGGGTACAAAACCATTCCCCTGAGAATCTATCGATATGGTCCTTACCAGCTGGCTCCCAATGCCTCCTGGACAACACAGCGTGACTCTCAGTCTTTTTGCTCAGCAGGGCCATAAGTCTGTGCTTTCATATGCAACTTTTTAGCAACTAGGATCATGGGCAAAGTAATGCCCCATCCACTTGCACAAGAGTCTCTAAACTTAAAAAAGAACATAAATCAACTGCTTCATGAAGCAGCACATGCTGTAGAATGCCTGCGAAACTCTCCATCCTCTACTGATTTGTGCACCTCAGTAAATCTCAGTGCTTCCCAGCAGACTGCTCAGAGTTATAAAGCAGCCTTCATAAGCTCTTGAGAACTTTAGATATACATTCACTGCTAGGAATTCTTTCCCTTCTAAAATTCAAAAGAGTAACTTGGGATGTCTTTTGACTACATTATTTTTAACCTGACAGTGCTCCATTCCGTCATGCTATCCCTTTCCCACTCTTTCTCCATGAAAATTGAGGCAAGTGTGTTTTTCTTATCAGTTCTTAGTGTGGCTGTGTCTGTGTGCCTGTGGTATATTTCTAATGATTTGTCTTTCTTCAGTTGCTTTAAAGTGCTAAACATGGACTTTTCACATTACAGCATTTTAACACCTATTGGGCTTATTTAATAGATTTAGTTTGTACATGATGAACTACATGTGTATATAAGAAAAATATAAGCCAAAAAGGTAGAAAAGTAGAGGCCAAAAAAGAAACTGTAGGCACAGAACAGCAACAATAACAGAAGAGGATGAGGGGGGTGCAAAGTCAGGTATCAGATTAATCGGGGACCAGGCTGGTTGCCAGATACTGCATTAGTGAGTATTGCTCAGAGATTTCCCTTTCACTCTTTTCCTGGCTGATTGAAGTGGTCATCCATCAGGTATCTGAATCCAACCCACGCTATCAAAGCAGCTTCTATTCCGGCCATTATCTAAGGGGAAAAGTGCCTGTAGCTCTCCCATATCCATGAAACAACACTGTACCTTTTTGCGGCAGCCAAAATTTGATGGGCCAGTGAGCAGTTTCATTAGATGATGTGGAAATAAATTAAGCACCCAAATGAAAAAATCCTTTGATTTTTTTTCATTCTGCCTGGTAATTAAGGTCAGAATACTTAGGTATTTCTTTTAGGGGCAGTCTGGCCTGAACCCAAGACATAGCTACCATTTAATGCTTTTAAAAAGAGTATTTTATTCCAAAAATTTGAATTAATATATTTTACTTAGACATTTTAGTATGCTAGTCAGTAAATATAATTTTGGGGAACTCTAGAATAGGAGAATTTCAAAGAAAGATGAGCAGTTATATAAAATATGAAAGAACCTAGATTCAGTGAACAGGTATGTATCTGCAAATGCGTGTATGTGGGCAGAGTCATATTACTAAGTTTTTAGCTGAGAATTGAAAATTTCTCTGAAATGCTACACACTAAATACTGAAGCCTCAGCTACTTTAGGAGAATAAGAAATAAAATTTCTCAGAAAGAGATTATGTCAAGCTGAGTGAAAAGCCACTATGCATCGATAGTGGGGTTGTAAGAAAAAAGAACAGATTCAGCAACAGATTCTCCCATGCCTCCCAGTCATGCATAAAAGATATTGAAGGTAGTGTTGCATAAGTCAATGTTTATTAGAAGTACAAATATCACAGAGTTTCTTCTTACCAGCTGGACTAACAAAGTGGCTTTAAGTAACCTCAGAAGGCATAGAGCAGCCAGAATATTCCAGTAGCAGGTGGAGATTCAATCTTTTTCCCAATCCATTTCAAGGTGTTCCAGCCCAGTTCCTTTCCTTCTGGAAACGCTTCCAATTCTTCACTCTTGTTCAAAATGTTAGCTGTTCATGGTTAGCCCTTCTTATGTAAACTAACATTTTTTTTGGAGAGGATACAGTAGCACAGAGCTTTAGAGCTGCACTAGTAACTAACTACAGTTCCTGCCTTGCTGTGATTTTGAAATTGCTTCTCTGGTGTTTCCCAACATGAGTACTGTGACAGATGTCAGAATTTGTCATATTGTTTATGGCTTTTTTGATTTGGTAGGCGGGAAGAGAGCCTGACTTTGGTTTTGGTTTTGTGGGGTTTTTGGTGGTTTTTTTCAAAATTATTTTTTATTATTTATTACTTCAGAGCAATTCCCCACAGTTTTCTCCTTCTTCAGTTTTCCTTCTTGTAGAATGGGCTTTGGAACAGAGAATAATTTTTTAGTTTGGTATCATCCCCAGGAGAATAAAGATGTGCTGGCTTCTTTGAGGTAAGTGGAAAATAGGCAGATGAATTGGC
Source organism: Gorsachius magnificus (assembly GCA_034008185.1). Taxonomy (NCBI): domain Eukaryota; kingdom Metazoa; phylum Chordata; class Aves; order Pelecaniformes; family Ardeidae; genus Gorsachius; species Gorsachius magnificus. Next base: position 47,145,826 of record CM067083.1, on the reverse strand, counting down.
ATTGCCCCTTAGGAATGAAAAACAAGCTTATTCCCTGAATAAAAGAAGGTACAAGTTTAATTTGGACTACAAAATCAGAAATAAATTAGTTCTAAATCAAATTAACCTTGACTGGTTTTATTCTCTCCCGGCTTGTTCTTTAGGTATGAACAACCTAAGTGTGATAACGGTGCCAGAGCTCACCCAACCAAAACAAAGGATTTGTACAAAGGACGCCAGCTTCAAGGTCAGTGAAACAGATAAATTTGGTTTCATGCATTCCACTGCTTTGTTTATTCACTGCAACAAATTAGAATGCAATTTCTTACCCTGTGTCAAACCAACATATCTTTTAGATATTGGTATGTTGATTTGCCACTGACTGAAGTCTTTGGCTTTGGAACACTGTATGTAAATATGGGTCCTGGGATGCTGTCAGAGAAAATAAGGTTATTTTTTCTCAGTAGTTCAAAGGCAGTCACTTTTACTTACTGGAATTATTCCTTGCTGTTGTCGTACCAGAGAAGTCAGCAAATATGTCCAGAGTAACTTAGCCCTTACTTCATAATCCTTGTTTTAGCAAAATCCATGGAAAATTGGTCTGTATCTTCAAATCAGTCTAAAAAATTTATCTTCTACTTATTTTTTTCCAAGAGTACCCTTGTCAGGTTAGCTCAGAATAATATTACGTTATTCTTCTCTGATATAGGAACAAACCTTGGAGTTTTTTAGATTTTTCATTTTTTTCACACTTGTTATAAGCGTGTGAGAGATCTTATTTCTGGATAGTTGAGCTACACAGAAGTCAGTAGACGTGCTTCATTTTTGAAATGGCCTTTTGATATGTTCAAATAACTTGAGGTGTAGCAGGCTTAGTGATATTGCACGTCATGAGGGAATTATGAATCAGTCAGCTGTTGTAAAAACCAGAAACAAGCAAACAATGTAGGCAGATTTTGTGTGTCATGAAATATATTTCAGCTTAGCCACCCAGAGAGACATCTAGACAATAATTCTGAACTAAACATGCCCATCAGTATTGACATACATATTGAATGAAGCAAACTTTAATACTCTGTCATTAAACAAATTTAATTACAAGGTGTAATAAAAAAAGGAGAAATATGAATGTTATGTTATTATGCTGTATATAATTATATGTTGTGTTCTACATAGAAAGAAGTCAATCATAGGATTAGCTGTAACTTGTCCAGTAACTGTGGCTGTAAAATGGCAAGTGTGACCCACAAACATATCTGGCTAGGGACAGACAGACAGGAACAGGACAGACAAGGCAGAGAAGGAAACATTCATGCCATTTTAGATAGCCCTATTATTTTTTCTGGATTTTATCTAGAACCGTGGGTACAATTCTGGTCATCTGTGTTCAGGAAAATGGATACACAGGAGAATTTAGCTACTGCTAATGTACCATGGAAAAGCAGCTACTTTCCAAGATAAGGCAGCTAGCATTTGCTTCGTTTAGACAAACAAGACGAGGTCTGGAGACAATATTGTTCCTCTGAGACCATGAGGAAGAGAAACTGTTTTCCTCCGTGACAATTTTGGCACAAGAAAAATAGGCATGAACTACCCTGAATAAATTTCACCTGGGAGCTGTGAAGTGGTTTCCAACTATTAAAGCAGTGAGGCAACAGCCTTCTAAAGGACTAGTAATGGGTCAGGAAATTTGGTTAGGTTTTTTAGGTAGATCATGATTACTTTATGAAAGAGACAGTGGGAGACAGGGTCAAATACTCATTCCACTTTATGGCTTATCACTTAAGGTAATGAACATGTATATATACTAGGAGGTGAAAAGCTGATTTACACTAAGAATTCACCTTGGAGCATGAATTTCACAGCTTTTACCAAACTGTCTCCATTTATCTTCCTTCACAAAAAAGGGCTGGAGCATGCCTGACCTGCAGTTTTGCTTTTTAGCTGCTCACAGAGTTCAGCAGGAACCATATGTACCACATAAATCCTCAGATACGTGAAACTGAGTAATATACACCTCTGTTGACAGACAGATTGATGATTAGCCATCATTTCGTCAGTCAGTACTTGCTTACTGAAGTTACTTACTGCTGTTACAACTTCAGGGAAGTTAGCAGGTATTTCAGAAATAACTTAGGACGTATTTTACAATCCTTATTCCATGAAAGCCAATGGATAGTTGGCCATCTTCAACAATGTCTTTCAAACAGCACTTGCATAGTTTTCTGAGTGAAAAGAACTTGCACTCAGAAGAGAGTATGGCAGAGTGGAAGCTGAAGAAACAAGTTTTGCACTAAAAGATATCACTTGATGGTCACTTCTACCCTTTGCTGGAAATTTTGAAGAAGCATTTGGTAGCTGGAATCTTAGAGTGATGATGGGCAGGTGAAGGGTTTTAAGTTTTCTATTTCTTATCCAAGCTGTTAGTGCTTTTTTACAGTACAGTAATAAAGATTTAACTAAAATCAAGATACTTTGCCGGTGAAACAATTAACAAGAACTTTCCATGCTGTAAACTCCTACCTGATAAATTCATTTTCATGAAGTTAGGTAACGTCTTTTGATTTTGTCTTTCTACTTTATAGTATTTTGCATTATGTGAGCTTTGATTCATCAACCCACTGAAGCAATGTGAGCTCATATGTATCATGAATTATTTTATATGACACAGATTTGCTCTCTCATATCTTACATTGTTTAATCTTTGACTTCCAAATGCTTTATATTATTTTAAAATTAGGCAAATACCAAAATTTCCTAACTTTTCATAAATACTTATGGGTCAGCTAGAAAAACCTTTCTCTTCTACTCTGCCGCGGCATGGAGTAAGTACATGCCAGTAGAAGTAATGGGGAAGAGGTTGCTTCACAGATGCAGTTGCATTAAGGTGTTTATTTTTCTTTCTGTCTCTCTTAAAGCTTTCTCTTTTATCTCTCTTAACTAGTCAAATTTCTCCCTTATCATACAAACATAGTTTTTTGAAAAAAGGAGGTTGAAAGAGGATCTTGCACAGGTGTGGCTAGTTTTACTAGATATGAACCACTGTTACTCAAAGTTTCTCTATTGTAAGCAGTATTGCAAAGGCGTGTGTGCATTTGTGTTATCTAAATTTAAATACAGCATTTAAATACTGCGTGGTTCCAGGACTGAATAAAAAACATAGGTTGATTTTGTACTTACTTTCAAGGAATAATATATTTTTGAATGGAGGCGTCTCCTTGATTTGCAACTTAGTGCAGTAGCCCTGGGTGAAACCACTGTGACTGTCTGCTGTGTAAAACCAGGAAGATTTTAGAACAATTACTTTATTTCTATGAATGATCTTGAATAGGGAAAACCCCACAGGTACATCCTCAGGTGGATTAAATTGGCACAGTTCTGCAGCTACACTGATTTACACTGTGTGAAAATTTGAACCCATTACATGTTAAGCCAAATATTTTTAGCAATAATTTGCAAATAAATCAGGATGCAGTTTTTGGCAAACACTGATATCTTGTTAAGGCAAAAATTTAGAAGGTAAGGGCCCCTTGGAGATTATGGCAAAATTCCCACTGATTTAAACTGAGGTAAGAATATATCCTCACATCCTAAAGGTAACTTAATGTAAAGCATCTGAAATTGAAGGCTAATCTAATGTTTGTAAGAATGACCCGAGCCACCTGTACCTGTTAGATTGGACTGGAAATTATATAGTAATAATTCTTCCCATTAGATTTCTAGTCCTTTTTTTAAAGCCAAAGCATTTTTCTGAGGTTACTTGTGGTTTTGATCCTTCTGAGAAACTAGTTATTCCGAGATAATGAAAAGGAACCCAAAAAGGAGTCTAGAGAATGTCACATACTGGGGAAACAGAAGGGTTTTTTACTTTTCTCACAGTCAGAGTTTTGAGATGTCTGTATTTTCACATTTTGTTGCCCTCTGTGTTATACAGTAAAGTGGAAGCCCTGTGATGAGCTGAGATATTCTGTAGAGAGACTTGAATGGTTTATTACAGACTTTTGGATAACTGGTTTGTTAGACAGAAATTCAGTTTTCTACACAAGCTGGTCAAGAGCATTTAAAAGGGTATAGCATGAAAGCTAGTTAAGCTAAACCTATAGTATGATGGAATGAGGGGTAGGTGCCCCTGTATTTTCCTAAAATCATGAGCAGCAATAGGGCAAATTCAGCCAAGCTGAAGAAATACCAGTTCTTGGTACTGTATTTTTTCAGGCCAGGTCTCTGGGTGAAGATATTTTCAAGCATTATATATATTCACTAGTTTTTAATAATGAGTAAAATATTTTGCAGCACGCACGCTCAATAGATGTATATTTATTTATAAATTATATAAATGTACTACTGTACTAATATATTAAGTACATTATAAACCATACCCAAATATAGAAATTAAAAAAGGATGAAATAAATATGAAATAAACACAATTTTGGTTTTTAATTTGATTTATTAATAGTACAAAAAATATTTTTTTCCTGCACACCCATTGATTGTCTTGTGCCCCCCTTGGGTACGTGCACCCCACTTTGGAGACCAGTGCCTTAGACAGTGGAAAAGCTACCTGTTCATAAAGCCAGTCTTGCCTCTCCTCAACCTGGAAGAAAGAGACTTGGATATGTGAGAGAGCAAGATATGATAGCATATTGAGACAGTGCCAGATCAAATTATTGCCAGCTAATTTGCCTCAAGGGCAAGTCTTTTTCTTATTTAAAAAGTATGCATTGAATTCAAGAAAAGTCTGGTTTAGGCTCCCCTGTGCGTGAGGGCTGGATAAACTTTGGGTAATCCTTTATATAGTTCAAGATTTTTGTATTCTTGCTTAACCTGGGACTGTATCTGTTTTTCCTGTAATACAGTTTTCATTACCAAGGCCTGAAATTTGAAAAGTAAGTGGAAAAATTTGAAAAGTATTATGGGAAATGTGATTTTGCTCACATAACATTCTTCAACTAGAATTACCCTTATCCTTTGTGAAGAAAAAAAAACAAAACAGAAATCCAAATGAGTAAAAGGCACACGAACTTGAGAGAGGGACACAATGTCAAGCTGGATTTTTAGACTTTACTGGGTTTCTATGGTTTTGTGGCTTTAAGTCAGACCATTAATTTTGTTTACATTTCATTTTGGTTTGTTTAAGTTTCTCCTTTTCTTTAGCACAGTATGTTTTTTGAAGTTCCTATGGTTGTGATAGTTGCTCTCATACAAAAGGATAATTTGGGAGGGAAATCTGTAGTTTGGAAACAACAGTGCCTTCTAAACCGTAAGAGTAATATGATCTACTGACTTGGGTGAATGTGCAGATTCAGTAAGTCCATCTACTAAAAGTTGTGAAAGTCTCCCTTTTCTATTTTCTCAAAATAACATAGCTCTTCACTGTTGAATATTTCCTTTTCCTGAGATGCTGATCTCAATTAACCCAGCTGGAATCCAGCAGAATGCATCAATTGCATTGAAGTTACTGGTAAAACAAGATCAGTGTTTCACTCTTATTTTTGTCCTTCGTGGCAACCCCACAGCTCTCTGAAAAGCCTCACTTCAGATGCTTCTCATTACAATTTTCAATCCTAAAGCATTTCTCCAAAAATATAAGCATCTGAAAGGTTTCCATTTTTAATGTCTATGGTTTATTCAGTGACACAAGAAGGAGGCAAATTAGAGAAATTGGCATCTTTGCTCAGCTTCTGTGAGAGCGATTTTGAATTCTCAGTTTGGGCAAGAGTATAGACCACTCTCCCTTCCTCCCCACAACCCAAACCCAAAACCCAGTGCTTTCCTTCCAGGGCCTAAGTTCTGCTGATCACTATGTGGGTACTGTGTTGGTCTACAGTTTAAGTCAATCTAAGAATGTTAAAATATTACCTAATTGAAATACCTTGATGCATGTCCCTTGTATAGTCAATCAACTTACTTAATAACAAAATAATTCCCTTAAAACTCCTCCTTAAATAAGGTTGTGTTGAACTACAGGTTGCTTTCTGATTTCACAGCCTACTAGTGACTGTTCTCAGCTATTTTTTGTCCTATGGTTCTTCATAAGTTTAGTTTAACCTTGGCATTCAAGCAGTTAATATTTCTTTCCTGATAATCATGCATGAGAGCTGTTTAACTCATCTGTTTATTTCACCTTTGTGTTCCTTAAGAGAAACAAAAGTACTCTAACTGCCCAATTTTCTTCCAATTGTAATGGCTTTATTTCCTGTCTTTCTGATACATCCAGCACTGACCCTGAACAATTTATATTTTATGGAACAAAACTCATGATTTAAGTTATGGACAAATTATGTGTGGATAAGTACAGTTTGATTTTGGTTGTTGGCAGTGCATCTTCTTTTTCCAAAGTTAAAGAGAAATGATCGGAAATGCTCAAACCACAATGATGCAAGACGCACAGCCAAACAGCCATCATGTGAAGTGTCTTACTTCTAAGGCATCTTTAAAAAAAAGAAAGTGTTAGAGGCTTAACTGCTTTTCCTGTTGAGGTATGTTCCATTATACTTCTACAGTTGTTCCCCTTTTGACCATGAGGACATCAGATTTCATAAGGTACTGGGCTATTTCTCAGCTAAAACGCTGAGGTACCACTACTGGTCTAACTCATCTTGCTTACTGTAGTTTCACACAGTTCTTTGTTTCCTCTGTCTAGTCCAGTACTGGCACCAAGTAGAAAATAATCTTACCTTACTATCTTAAACATTTGAATGACTAAAACTTTGCTTGTTTTTAAAGGTATCAGTTAAGTAATTGAGTATTTCTGATCATAATACAGATTATATACATATGACTGCCTTCCCAAGAGCTTCAAATTGTTAGGTCTATTGGCATGTAACTTCCTCCACTGAGCTGTGATTTAAAAGGATTATATTTTTATGATGTAACCAGCTTTTTGGCTGCATGGGCTAATATTTAAAATATCCCTTTCTGCTATTGAATCTTAAAGCTCCAAGTTGTCAAAGAACCATTTGAAGTTTCTGGCTGTTTTGAATGAGCCTGTAACTATCATCCCTGTACTGCTTTATTTACCAAGAGATACTTGGCAAAAAGGGTCTCTATGGAGCGGGCCTGCCCAATTAAGTGTTTGAACTATGATCAGGAAATGTTGGTGCAAAGCTGGTGTGAACCTTCATGGCTGTGATGGCAGAACTGAATAGCTGGGTGGCAAGGATGAAGGAGGGGGCCTGCCTGGAGCCTGGCAGGGCCTGCAGGGAGGACGGGAGAGGTGAGGTTCGACAACAAGGTGCAGAGGGGTGCTGGAGAGCTAGGCTTGCTCCTCCTCAGCCTCATAGTGCCGGGGGAGGCAGGGGAACAGCTGCTTCCCCTTCCAAAGTAGTAGCTGTCTCCTGCAATGTATGGGGCTGCAGGAGGAAGCCTGACTTTCCAGCCCTCTGCTGTCCTGAGCAGCTAGATGCCTTCCCAATACTGTAGGCTTCATGTAAGTTATTGGCAGCTCGGTGACAGCCTCTTTCCACATGCTACAGTCCACAGCAAAAACCTTTAAATCATCACGTCCAACCATTAACCTAACCCTGCCATCCCACCACTAAACCATGTCCCTAAGCACCTCATCTACCCGTCTTTTAAATACCTCCAGGGATGGGGACTCAGCCACTTCCCTGGGCATCCCGTTCCAATGCTTGACAACCCTTTTGGTGAAAAATTTTTTCCTAATGTCCAACCTAAACCTGCCCTGGTGCAACTTGAGGCCATTTCCTCTCGTCCTATGTGCTGGCAGCCCAAGACAGTGGTAGTGGGGGATGCTGACCGGGTGAAGATGTGGGTATCAAAGAGGAGATCTGCCGGTCCGCAGTGCCGTAAGGTTGATGCAACGGCCGGTGTGCTTGGTGGGTGGGAGGAGGGGGGTGGACAAAGCACACAGGCTGGTGTGGTGAGCACTGGCTCAGTCAGGGTGCCCACACTGAAACACAAGAGGTTGTCTGAGTACTGAGTAGTGGTGGCCTGGGCAGGACATTGGGCTAAGTCTCAGTACTTCTCACAACTACATAGGTCTATTGGTCAGACCTCCGTATAAAGAGGGAGGTCTGCACCAGTAAGTTCCGAGGCCACTACCATGGCTTCAGAGCAGCTGAACCTTCAAAGAGGACTACGTCTCCTTAACCTACAATAGTTTGCTTGGGCTTTTGGATTTAGTAGCTTCAATATTATTAATCTATTGTCTGGCTACATGATTATATTAAATCTCCCAGCAGGCAGTTTCACTCCAGAGGAAGGCCTGCAAGTTATTTTTCAAGGCTCTGCAGATGACGTTTATTTCCTGCACACCCTCTTCTGTCCATCTACCCATCCTGTCTTAATGGTCTGGCCACAGTTCTTCATCTTGCTTTATTTTTGCCACGATTTGTAGTAATTTCTTAAAAAACCAATATTTTCCCCCAACCTAAAGCAGAAATATTAACATCTGAAACAAAAACAATGCTCAAGCACATAGCTTAAGAGCTGCTGTAACTTCCAGTTATGTGTGAGTTTGTCTAAAAAAATTACAGTGAAAGCATTTGAGGTAATAGTAAAGAACAAGTGAATGACACAGCTGTGTCACAGCTAGCAAAAGAGAAAAGCTGGCTAATTAAAGGTGATGTTACTGGCTCAGCAATAGCATTTCATTCATTGCACTATTTAATATTAACCTATAATTTTATGTTTATTTTAAAAGGCTATATTAGGACTAATAAATACTGGCTTCATTTGCTTCTCAACATTAAAAAAAGTGCTGGAGGCTATGCCAAAGAATATAAATTCTGTTTCTCACCTCACTTGTTGCTGTCCTCCATTTCCAGCCAAATCCCTTGCCTGCTGTGCTGCTCTGTGCCCTTGGGTCCTGCTGTCAGTGGGAGCTGAGAAAGTCCCTGCAGCAGGACACTTCCAGGGGACACATGCCCAGGAAGACATGTTCTCCTGTGGCTGGCTTCCCAGGAGGTCGTCACCCAGCAGCTGTACAGTCACTGTCTCTGCACCAGCACTCTACAAATAAGTTTCTGGTTGTGTTTTTTTTGTTTTCTGGGCCAAAGAATGATTAAGTGAGAGAATGCTTTCCCCTAGAAATGCCTTGTCTAAGTCCAAGTGCACAGAGAAGTTCCACTGATGCTTATGAAGCTGTGTTGGTTTACACTCATCAATGATGTAAATATGTAGACAAATGCTGCCCCTGCACTTGATTTTGCCATTGATTCTGATAAAGATGGACCCTTTTCTTCCATCTTTACTAGGGAAACTATTATTTTGGAGTGAATGTGTATCATAGAGTCATAGAATCATAGAATGCTTTGGTTTGGAAGGGACCCCTAGAGGTCATCTAGTCCAACCCCCCTGCAGTCAGCAGGGACACCGCTAACTAGATCAGGTTGTTCAGAGCCCTGTCCAACCTGATCTTGAAGGTTTCCAGGGATGGGGCCTCCACTACCTCTCTGGGCAACCCGTTCCAATGTTTCACCAGCCTCACTGTAAAGAATTTCTTCCTTCTATCTAGTCTAAATCTACCCTCCTTTAGTTTAAAAGCTTTACCCCTTGTCCTGTCACAACTGGCCTTGCTAAAAAGATTGTCCCCATCTTTTCTATAGGCTCCCTTTAAGTACTGAAAGGCCACAATCAGGTGTCCCCGCAGCCTTCTCTTCTCCATGCTGAACAATCCCAACTCTCACAGCCTGTCCTCATAGAAGTGCTCCAGCCCTCGTATCATTTTTGTAGCCCTCCTGTACATACATACATACATATATATATAAAAATACATATATTGTTTTCCTTTTGGTGAAAATTAATAAGCTAAGTGAAGCCTGTTCCACCGTAAAACTTCAGTAAAGCTGAAAAAAAACATTTCAGAAAGTTATTTTAATTCCTACTTTTATTTTATCTATACATTTTGATCCATATATTTAATCCATAATTTAATACACACAGTGTTCTAAATCCAGCAATGAAAAAGCTTTGGATGAACACATATGTTTTTCTTTTTCTTTTAAAAAACAGAACAGCATCATGGATAACAAGCTCATTATCAGGAGCATTATTAACTCATGGAGCTGATTTAGAGAGGTTTAATTTTTTTTTTCTTTTGCTGAAAAGTTTCTAACCACTCCATAAATCTGTGTTTATATTTAGCAGTTCTCTGCCTCCACATGGTGTAATTTTGCTTGAGTATCTCTGAACTGCTTATAGGAAGGAGCCCACCCATTAACAATGATCAAATCAGTGAACTTCCTACCTCAAAGCAAATTCTGCCTCGCAAGTCAGTGAAAGTTTGGACAGACTTTGTAATGCCATGGCAGATTAGCCTGTAACAAGAATACACAGCCCTGCTGGCTGAAACTCAGAGTGCATTGCTAGTCAAACCACACTTGGCAAAGTAGGAAAATCTATCATAGGCTTGTAGTCATCACACCAAAGAGGGAGAAAAAATCCTTAAGGCATTCATTCTTACCCAATCAAGCAAAAAATAATTTTTGTAATATCTAAAAGTAGAATAGAGATGTTGATATATAAATATCTAATGAGTTCAGATCCTTATGCTGGAATTGTCTCTGTGTCCCACTGGTATCTCTTTTAGTTTGAAACTCTTTCTGGAAGTGCCTGTCTCCACTGACTGTAGAGGGAGCAAGTATGACTAACATCAGTAGTTGAATATGTTTTGATAGCTCAAGTTAATGATGTAGTTCCCACCTTACCTGAACAGATCATGAAAATGAACGGCTGTGGCACTCCACAAGCATTGAGATACAGCCTGGCTTTGTCTCTGGTGTGGTCGATGGTACTCAGCTGAGATTGGGTCACACGGAAACATTTTTCTTTGCACTGTTCCCACCCTGAAGTGCTTTGATCAGGGAAATAAGTCTGACAATAGGGTATGAGAGTATCTGTTTGAAAAATGGCATTTTTTCAGATACTCCTTTATCTCACTTAAGTATTTGGAATATTACCTCACTGTGGATATCGGGTCGGGGGAGGGAGAGAGGAATGACTAATGCCCCCCTGAAACCAATTTAGTCTAATGAATCTTAAATTTCATTCTCCTTAAACTAGCACTTCATGTAGACTGCTCGACCCTGCTTACTGATGACAAGCCCTGAGCCTCTGTGTGTGAACTAACACTCTGTACTTCAAGAGACTTCTGTCGGTCAGCATTCAGCTGCTCAAAAGCATGTAGCATTTATCTTTCCCTGGGGATAAACAGAGATGCTCTAGCTGTGATCCCTTCCTTTCTAGTGCACATTACATTTACTCTCCTTTTATCTTTATTCTTTTTTCTAATACCAAAAAGAAAAAGAAGGAAATTATTTTATGTAAAATGTTTTGATGCAGAGATTAGCCTAATCAAGAAATCTGAAAGAAAGTGCAAAACAGCGCATGTTAAACAGCTTTGTTTCTTTTAGCAAGGGCACTGTGGAAAATATATGTGAGTATTAAGAAAATCAAGATACTTATTGTCTTTTAAAAGAATTCTGAAGTTTACAGTGGAAATACCTCAGACCCTTTTAAAACAGCGGCTTGTAAGTTCATGACTATAGATACTGAGGTATTGTCTGTGCCCACTTAAAAATTCTAGCATAAGCAGAGTGAAACTTTGATCACATTGGAATCTAAAAGGGATTAAAATATTTGCCCTCATTGAACAAACTTTGATGCTGTATTCCTAAAGCCACTAAGCTTCAAGAAATGCATTTAAAAAGTCTTGAAATAATTTCTGGTACAGTGAAGACATGGGACAGGTATCTCATAATAACTTGGGGCAACTGGATTGCAGTTCTTGAGTGAGAGGTAGAAAAAACAATACAAGAAGAGGGGAAGATTGATGTAGAACAAGCTCAATGTTTTCTGCCAGAATGCCTGCAATCATGATCATCTTGCCATCTGAAAGATGGCAGGAAAAACTCATGTGACTGAACAGAAAAGGTGAAAAGTCTGCCAGGGGTGTAATCATAATGAAAAATGATACCTGAAACTTATCATGACAGTGAGTGGGAGTCGCATAATAAGACACGGTTCCTCTAAGTTGCACGGTATGGGGCTTCTCCTTTTACATCTGATAGAGTATAAACAGAATAAAAACATGCTATTGATTTGTAAGGCTGTTCCCTGCAAAATGGATATCTTGCTTTGTTGTGTTTTCATACTTGGATCCAGGTTCTTCTTGATTATCTGGCAGAAACAGCTCTTATGTTTAATCTGTGGACAGGGAAAAATAAATATTTTCATTTTGAATGAATGCATATGTCAGCTATATTTTCAAGAGGGAACAACAATGATTAGGCATTTATTCTTTGCATTTAATCACTTGGAGAAGTGTTCCAGTTTTCAAATAAAATGAGTGCTTATTTCCAGTGAGTTCAGTGGGATTTTCAGTTCCCAGCAACTTTGAAAATATCCTGTACTGATAATGAACCACTCTAGTAATTTTTGTTTTGTATCAAACAGTGATGTTTTGAAATCCAGACAGAGTTATGAGGTTAGGGCTTGTGAAAAATTAAGCCAGTGCAGGACTTCCTAACATTTTGAGTAAGTCAATGTATAATGCAGAATAAGCAGCAGTTTTGGCTGCTGATTAAAAGCATCGAGCGATGAGTTTAGCTCACCTGTCAAAGAAAATGAACAAGATAAAATCAAAATTGTTGATACTCTGATTGCACATCAGTAGGTATATTGAAGAATTGAAGAAAATATTTAGATTTTAGCCTGCTGCATTAATCTTTCTGTTCACTTTTGAGAAAAAGGCTGCCTCTGACAATCAGAGAGTATATTTAATGCTCATGTTTTCTAGATACTAGCGTGTCTTATCTGAGAAGACCAGTGGAACTGGTCACCAGTGTAAGAGACAAAACCAGTGTTGTATGCTCTCACTGAGGTTGATTTTATTTTAGAAAGTAAAATATCAGTATTAAGCAGAGTTTCCAGCTGAGGCTCAAAGGTAATGCCAGGTTATGTTCTGGTCACGTGGGAGTCTGGGATCCCAGTGTTCTGGGCACTGTGGAAACACAGCATAACAAGATGATCCCTGGCAAGCTTACAGCCTAGCTGACTGCAAAGCCACTTGGACAATGGGTGGACAGATGCCATCAGCTGAAGAGGCAGTGAAAGTTCCTGCCAATTCCTCAAAGTGCTTCAGTCTGCCAACATGTGTCACCTCTGTTTCACACTGGCTGAGCTTAATCCATCTGGCTTTGCTCCAGGTCCCTTTTTGTATCAGGTGTTTAGACAGCAGAGAATGCATTTCTCTAGGCTCAGTGAAGAGATGTAGAACAAACATTCTTGTTCAAAAAGATGACAGTGTATACAAGACTATGTCAGTGGTTTTCAAACACATGATATTATTCCTCGGGTTCAGTACAACTTGTAGGCCTCAAGAACTGAAAGCCCTCGAGGAGGAAAGGAAATTACTCCATACAAACATCTGGGAATTCTTTCAAAGAGTTCAGAATGCTTCACAAGATTCAGAAATTTGCTTCTCTATAGCTCAGCAGGAGTGCTACTGTTCATAGATTCCTGATGTTAGCATATGGCAAAACTACATGAATAATTTTGGGAAAGAAATTATTCACAAGTTTTGCCCTTTATGCTTGTGAAGTTCTTGAACTTGTTTGCTATCCAGAAATGTCTTCTGGTAAAGCCTCTTGCTCTGTAAGTCATCCACAAGCAATTTATTGTAAATATTCCTAAAATACAATTCATGACCCGGTGAACCCTGATCCTGCAAACACTTACCCACATTCTTCTTGTGATTAGTCCCATTAAAATCAAAGGAACCTTTACATGTGGTTGTAAAGTTAAGCCCAGGCACAAGTGTTTGTGGGACGAAGGTTTAGGTTGGTTCCATAACCCTTGATATTCTACGTGCTATGTAGTCTCTGCTAAATGAGATGCAGGCACTCAGAACCTGTGGAAAGTCAGGGGTTTTCAATCCCAAGGTACTACTCCTATTCCCTAACTGGAGAGTTACAGAATCCATCCTTGTGAGTCTGAATTTTGGGTTCTTTGAGTACATAATCCAGATTTACTGGTAGTGATCCAACTTAAAATTAATTTTGGAACACAGTTAAATGCAAAGTAAAGGTCATTGAATCAAATTCATTTAAGAATCAGAGTGAATATTTGTCAGCTTTTTTTATTACTTACTCATCACTACAGACCCTTCTGTGCTGTGAACTTTATAATGTGGAAAAGTACCAATAAGCAAAGAGTTTCTAGGTTTTGTAGCCATCCACAGTTACAGCAGAAAATGTTTACTACAGCTGGGCAGATGTGTTCACAGAAAATAAACCTGGAGTTTGAAAAATGTAGCTAGCTCTCTGAAAAGAAACCCAAAATCTAGGCGTTGCTATTGACTGGCATAGTCAACTATATAGTTACCTGGTGGTGAAAAGAATATACTACATTTTGGATTTAACACATACATTTCATTTGGCACTCAGTTCTACAATCTCGCTTGCTGTAGTTCCTATGCGTCTCTCATTTTCAACACTGCAAGCAGGAAGGCGTCATTAAAAGCTCCATTAGTTGTGTATGTATGTGTATATGTGTGCATCTAAATAATCGCCAGTGACTAAAAAGAGTTACTGCTTCATGTATGCTGGAGATTTCCATCTACATAATTTCAGTTCAGAGAAGTAATATTTAAATGGTCATGAAACAAGAACTCTGAACCACTGAAAAGAGAAGATTCCCGGTTTTCCGTTAAGATATGTAGCACATATTTCCACCCTTGGAAAATTTTCAATATATCTAGTACTTGATCCATTAGGCTTTGAATGCAGAAAGTAAATTTTAAGTTATTCAGAGAAGTATTTTATTGGATAGAATTTTTATCTCCCTCTGAGATCTGTATAGCTGAAGTCACAGTATCAAAGAAAGAGCTGGAAGGATAAAAAAAATACTCCTAATAAAATGCTTTAAAACTCCCTGAAGTATTTATACAAGAGAGTTCTGGATTCTTTTTTCCCCAAATAACATGTGCTTGTACAGGGTTGTGAAGGTGCATTGGGGTATAGTTTCTACTGGTGTTTGTTTGGGGTGATGTACGCTTGTAATTTCACCATGCAGGAATAATGTGTTTCTGATTTAAGCAGATTAAAAGCTTTTATGCGATAGTTTACATAGCCCTAAATTTAAATCTGTGTTTATGCTAACGTGCGCATGTGTACACACAGAGATCCTCTTATGCCTGTCAGCTCACCCTCTTATAAAAGGGTCTTAAACAGGTTCTACTTATGAATATACTGAAGCCAGCTCAGTAAAGAGCTTTCTTATGTATTGAATTGAACTGAACCCATTCTGTGAGCTGTATCCTGTTTCTGCTGTTTGTAATGAACTGTTGTGACATACGTTAGAGAAAAAAATTACAATTTTCCTTAGTCTCACTCAATTTGACTGTACTATTAAAATTTAAGAAAACAGTGGTTTTGCCATCGGAATTTTAAAATTTGTTATAATTTCATTAAGAATAAGAAAACAAAGTAAATACATATTATGTCAATATTTCCTCTAATATTAGCTGATATTATCCAGATGATTATAAAGATAACTGCTTGAAAGTAGCTTTGTAATTGACGTAGTAAGCAATAGTTTATCAGCATGCTTGTCAGTTACTTGCTCTAAAGAAGATTTTAATTTTATTTAATCTGTAAAACTACAGTTCAAATTCTGCTTCTAATTCATTGCTCATACAGTAAGAAAATAATCTGACTGCAACCAGTTCTGTTAGGGTTTAAAGTGGTACAAATGACACTGATAATCAGGACAGTGTACCTACTGATCCCTCCAAAGAGCTCAGTATAAAGTAGAGAACTCTGAAATTTTCATTAGTATTTTTATTGCTTTTTATTTCACAGAAGAGAAGAAATAAGCGACGTTCAGTAGCAAGGTTGTTAGAAGGTTTCATGAAGTGTCAGTCTTACAATCCAGGTGTCTCTCACAAATACTAACTTTTCCTGGAGAGTGATGCTGGGACCTGGAGCGTAGGTGTCATGTCTTCTGCTCTCCAAACATCTGAGCGGAGGTTCGTTCCTCTGCTTCTGCTCTTCTGCTCCAGCGTAAGACAGCTCAGGTGCCAGACTCTGGAGGGGCTGCGGGAGGTGAGGTTGGGGCGACGCCAGCTGTGTGCGCCCCTGTGCTGAGATGAGTTGGAACAATCAACTCCTTCCACATGTGGCAGAGGCCAGCTTGCTCAGGCGTGAGTCTGGGCTGGGGGCGAGATGTGATGAATGAGCTCTTTGTATCTTTTCCTGTCAGTGAGACTTAGCAGAGGTGTTGAACTATTCCCCTACCAGAAGTAGGATGAACCTTTTTGGCCAGCCCACCTTTCCTGTAGGCACATATATGTTTGCCTAGTTGCAAGACACATTCCTTGCGGGGGAGAAGACTTTATGCCGTGTTGGTGAGCTCAGCAGCCTCAGGAGATACTGGGTTCACTGCACGTACGATGTGACTCTTTGAGCATATCTGCACTCTCCATTTATCAATGATTTCTATGCATCTTAAAGTTACTGAGTGGTAGGGTACCATGTACAGCGCTAGAAATGGCCATATTTTTCACCCCTTTGTATCTGCTCTGCGTACTGATCTTTTAGATTTCTCATGCAAACCTATTAACAAGTTGGAGTCTACTTAAGCATGAGGGAAAATTTAACTTCCAGCCCTTACAACTGTGTCTCAACGTCTTTTCTCTTAGAAAAGCAGGAAGATTGCTTCTGAAAAAATATGATTGATGCATCTTATGTTGCATATATTTCAAAGGACTACTTTCTGTATACAGTTTTTTTGCCCTGGCAAGCAGGACACTTAGTTAATTAAGAACTTTTGGTAAATATCTCTCTTCCTCCTTAATTATTTAGTGGAATCCAAGTTTTCCTATCTGCTTGTACAAAGCATGTTTCAGTGTAATTAAAACACCATCTGGGCTGTAGAGGCTGGGATTATCTAAACTAGGTAAACAGCACCTACAGAGAGAACATGCTCTAGATGTCATTGACATTGCTGTATCAAGTTGAACCAAAGTCACAGATAAAAATAAGTAATATTAGATATACAATCTGGATGTTGGATTTTTGAAAGGGAGTATGTTTTTCTGACTGAACTTAGTCTGGTTCCTACTGAATCAAAAGAAACTAGTCTCTCTTATAAAAAAAAATGACATTGTTTCCTGAATTACTTTAATTTTTACTATTTTTTTCATGAAACTCCAATGCTTTCCTATTGCAAGCTGAGCTAAGTTTATTTTTTTTGCAAACACTAATATGCCATTCCATTATGAGCTGTTTGAAATCATGTTCTCTGTTTTGACTGTCCACTTTCTTTGACACAATGCTGATTTCATCCTTTGCTGTGTTTCTTTTTCCTTTGTTCTTGCTTCTTGCTTAAAAAATCAAGGCAAACAGATCCACAGCATCTGTCTCATATGTTTAAAAGCCCATTTCATTAATTCTATGATCTGTGCAGGATTTATACATAACATTTTGTTCACTAGATGTGTTTGTCAACAGGAAAAGTTTAATCCAACAGAGATTATAAAAAAATTACCCATTTGAAGTTCCTGTAAAGAATCAATTTCTTAAGACAGGTATTTTGACCCCTGTATTAACACGGTGCACAATTCTCTTGGAGCCAAGCTCGTGGTTCAAAGCATGTATCCCACAACCATATTGCAAACTTGGAAGTTGAATTGAGGAAAGAGATTAATATGCCACTGCAGTGGCTGGACATGTAAGGTCCAGGAATCAGACTTCAATTTACAGCTCCCTGCATGGCTTGGTAAATAAGAAGGCACACTGCTGTGGTGCTGGCATTTCTGATGTTTAGAAAAAACAGGCTCACTGTTCATCACGAGTTGTTTTTACTTTTGAAGTTCATTAATTTCCCTGACATAGGCAGGTGGCTTGGTGAAACTAGGGTTATTTGGGAAAGCAGGACTCTTCTGGGAGCGTAAAAACCGTATGGTTTATTCTACAGTGAAACCTTGTTTTGTCAAATTCCTCAGCTGCTTGAGCTTTAAGCTTGGAGACCTCAGTAAGCGTTTGGGTGAATGCTTTGCTGTTGCTAGCTCTCGTTCATATCTGTCTGTGGGGTATCTTGCAGGCAAGCTTCACTTGATAGTCGCTTTGTGTGGAAGGCTGGGGGGGAAGGAGGAATGTGAACAGATACACACTGCTCTGATTCTTTACAATCCGCCCAAAGAAAGTCGCCCTGGGAAGCAAGTCAGAAAACTCTGTTTTAAGTGAGACGAGAGGCATGCATTTCTTATCATAAAACTATTACCTGAATGAGTCTATTAAACCTGGAGTACTCATTCCACATCAAACCTGGTCTTCTGGAGGGAGGGTGAAAAAACACCCCTACATTAGACCCACTGGATCTTACTCTAACTGTAATGTTATGTCATTTTCTTAGTTCAGGAATATATGGCTGATATACAGAAAGTGAGCTCATTGCAGTGTACAGCGAATGTCTTGATGCTGAAGTTTTCCCTCCTTCCACAATTTCAGAGCTTGTTCAACTGTGCGGAAAGAGGAGGGAACCTTGTAAGCCTTATATCTCAGATGGCATGTTTTCAGTCCTAATACTGTGGAATACATTTATTTTTTGGAAGAAATTATTTACAAATGTATTTTATATTAAAGTAGGTTTTCATACCCTGTGCATAGGCTCAAGTCAAGTTTCCCCTCACAGATTTGTTTGCTCTATTAGCTGTTTAGCTTCAGCACTTTCCCTTAGTAACATTTGTAATTTGGAGACAAGTAGGAATTAATTGGGTTAATTTGCTTGTAACCAAACCAAAATTTGAACTCCTTTCTTCAAAAGCAAAAGATGCATTCCCCAACCCCTCTGTCCCCATCCCCTCCCCTCCCCTCCCGCCCCCCATTGCCTTCTTTCTGTTTTATCTCTGTTTACAGATAAAGCAGAACGCTGTAACATGGGACAGATAAAGTAAGGACATTCTATACTCATTATATTTTCAGTAGAGACTACAGATAAATGCCTGTCATAAAAGAAGAGCAATTTATTCTTAAAACGTACTTTGATAGTTAGGCAGCTATATTCTTTTGCAGTGTTTCCTGGTAACCATTTCAAAACACATCAGCAGCATTAATGGAATCTCTCAAATACCTGAGAGATTAAAAGTGATCCTGTTCATGCAGAAAAATCAGAAAACAGAAAAACTAAAATGTCACTAAAAATTATTTTAAAACCTGATTTTGGAACTCTCATTCTCTCTCCTTCTCTTGATAGATGGTTCTATCTTTACACATTCATGAAATTCATAGATCATATTGATTCTGCTCCAGCAGATCACAGGCATCAGAACAATCCAAGAGACCAAATATTACAGATAATCCTAGGTGCTTTACTAAGTCATGTCATTAAAGCATAAAGTTTGGTGATGTTTTTGAAGGCGCTGTGTTGAGAACCTCAAGTTCCCTTTCCATTTAAAATTTAGACTGCTGAATGAAACCTTTTTCATGAAAAGAAAAAAGGCAACTAAAATGAAGCCTGTACTCTGTGTTGTAAATGGAAATATAGCTCAAATTGAGATAGAACCACTGAAGTACCTTATGCTTTTTGTTGCCCCTGTGAATGATCTTTTCTTTTTTTTCCTCTCTTTCCCATGATGTCGGAATGTTTGATTCCCTCCAGCTCGCCTATTTTTTCCACTGTGCTCTGAATTCAACTTTATCCCCCTGGAAGTTGTATTGTCTACCCTCTTTATGTCTCCTAAGTGAACATTTATCTTGAATAGTAAACAAGTTAAATACTCCATTTTAAATAGAATGGATTTAAAGTTAGAAAATAAAATCCAACAGACTTAATGAATTCCTGTATCAAACAACGGGCTTCTCTTGTATATCTGCGCTGCTAAAAAAAATTTAAACAGTGGCTTGTAGTATGGCAGAATGATAAAGTGCTACTTAAGCATCATTTCCCACAACTCTGTTGTTTGGTGAGGCAGAAAGCCTTGAGTCCAAAACATGCAAGGCAAAAAACTTCCTTACTGAGAATCTGGCTCTTCAAGTCTGCAAAGTGCAGTGGCCTTGATCCAGCTAAGCACTGAAGCCGATGCTTTTCTTTAAGCTCATTAATTCATTTGATCTGGTGAGAGCACTCTGTTGACCTCCTTGCCAGGCTTTCTGGAAGATGTTGGTTGTACTTCTCTACACCATGCAGGATTAAGCCCTAACTTAAAGAACATGCTGTCCAGTCTGACGCTATTGTTATTTTTCTGAAGAAAATGTTTTAATGTAGTGTTGGAAGTGATTTCTGACACTCTCTTTGTTCTGAACTGTTTGCTCACAACAAAAGGAACTCTTCTGTGGACACACAATAGCTCAATGATTAGAGCACTCTGCTGAAGAGGAAAGGACCTGGGTTCAACTCCCTGATCCAAACCAGACAGAGCAGGGAATTGAACCTGACTGTCTGTGTCAGAGATCAGGGTACTTCACTGGGATAACAGCAAGCCAGGTTTCAACTCCCTGCTCTGTCTGGTTTGGATCAGGGAGTTGAACCTCAGTCTCCTCCATCTCAGCTGTGTGCCCTCATGGCCGAGCTATTTGGCCAAGATGGGATGGGGTGTTATGTTCATAATAAAAAAAAAAAGAAAGGAAAAAAAAAAGTGCTCATTCTGCACCAGAGTAAAATCTAAATTACCCAATCCTGACACTTTCCACATGATGGAATTGTTGTCTCCTGGCCAGGCCTAGAGAGAGCTACTTCGTGGTCACATACCGAGAGTGCCAGAAGCAATAGGAAGATATAAAACCCCTCTGTCTCTGCAAATGCAGCTAAAGATGCAGAGATTCAGCCATGTTATCCACATGGCTTTGGCAGAAGCAGAGAAAACAAAACCACCAGAAGCCTACTCATGTGAAAGCCAGAGCTATCTCAGTTTTGTTTGGAGGAGAATGGGGGAGAAAGATTAATACTTTGTCAGTGTCGGCGCTGTCAGAGGTGTCTGTGTCAGAGCACAGGCTGTCTGTGTGAGTTGACTTGAAACTGCAAGCAGCTTTTTTCCCTACTGGTTTCCATGTCTCTCTTCTCTCCCTTGGCTTTCTACCTGGTTCTCTCTAATTTCCATGTTTGTCTCCTCCTTTCACTGCCCTTACCATGTATTGATGTCCTTCTGCTTCCCACAAAGAAATTGTTCTGGTTTAAGCTTTGGTCTTTGTGATGGCACGTGTAGTTGAACCCTGCTGAAAAACCCTCTGTGAATGTGCTTGTATCAGTTGACAGAAATGGATGGGGTTTAACTGTTTATTATGTCCTTGTAATCCACACACACATACTGAATTTTTTAATCTAATCCCAGGCATTTTTAAAGGTTTAACTATCTTTTTTTCTCATTACCTTCTCTTCTGCCTTCTGATTTTAACCAGCAGTAGACCACCTATTGATTTTTGACAATCTAGCATGTAGCATGTGAGCCCTCTGTAGAGGTTTTATTTTACTCTAGTCATATAAATTTCATGGATTGAAAGTCTGTGTCTGTTGGAATTTGCAGTGTTGGGTATCTCCAAGTATGGAGCGTGGACCTCTAATACTGAATGAGTGCTTTACATTCATTCACTTGGGATGGAAAATGATTGCTGTTTACTAAATCAACATTAGAGTACGCATATTTATATCAAAGAAGTATTCACAGGAGAGTTAGAATGGAAATGTGGGGTGTATGAATTATAATCAGAGTAATTATTTCAGTTCCATTCACCAACAGGCAAGCAGTTACTGTTGGAAAACGCATAACTGGAAATCAGGTTATTACACATGCACAAGAGGGGCTCAGTTTTGATAGGTATGACCATTTGGGATGCTGCTGTTGCACGTTCAGATTGTATTTTCCCCTATCCCCTGCAATGCCCAGGGTGCAAATATACAATGTGGTGTCTTGTGTCCATCTTTTGTAAATATGCGGCAGAAGACAGCAAGATGCATGAGAATCTCCTTCGTGTGTTTCTGTTGCTGTGTCATCAACAAATGAGATTTCGTGGCCTGCTCCAGAAATAGGACACACATGCTCCTGTAACTGTGTACACATGCTCACTCTTGCAGCGATCCATGTCATCTCAGCCTGTGTACAAAATGGGGTCTTGTTTTTTTTGCAGACCAAGCCTGACTGCTGGAGGGGTATGGTAGGCTATTTCTCTCTCTCTTTGTTTCCTCTCAAGCCCCATGGTCAGTAAGCCTGAGATGGTTTCCACTTTTCAATAGCCTCTCTCCTCAGCCCCATCGGATATTACCTGTTAATACCAAGTGACCGACTCCAGGCAACTTGATTAGCATTAAACTCCACAACCTCTACTGAAGTTGACAGGGTAGGCTTCTGCACAAACACAAGGAAATCCAGGCCTTGGCATGGCTGCAGGATATTCCTTGCTGTGTTCCTGACCAAATGCAGGAGGGAAACAGACTGCACTATGCACAACGGCACTAGCATACAGTGTAGTGGTCCAATGAGGAAACCGTCCTCATAATCCGTAATGGAGTGCTATCATGTAATTGCATCTCCATGTTGTAAAACTACCCAAGGCGCTTTGTAATCAAACCACACACTGTAAACTATTTTACATTAAGTCAGCTGCATTGCATCCTTCCTGGCAGACACTTTAGAACCATAATTACATTCATCTCCATCTTTAATTTACTCCATTGTGCTTCTGTCATTGCAGGATCTTTGCTACCAAGCGCTGTGTGTTCATTTCCTCAGTGCTTACTGTAAATTGCAAGTGAAGGGTGGCATGATTAATTGAATTGCCCTGCTTCTTGTGGGATGAAGTCAAGCTCATCATTACTTGAACATTAGTTTATTGTGATTTAATGAGGTACACAGTATTATATTTGGCTTGGAGGATCCATTCCAAATAGAGGTCAATTTGCAAAGAAAATTAGTTTGGAAACCTGCTGTAGCTACAGAGATCTCTCTCTGTCAACCCTGGAGAAGTGAGCTGCATAATGGTGAATTAGGAGTGGACCTTCATTTTTAAATGAAATAAATAGTGTCTATTAAGGCCTGAGCCTTCAGCCTGCCACAGTATGCCCAATTCCTTCAGCAGGAGCTAAGGGCGTTTCATTCTTGCATAATATAATACTTTGTAAAAGTTTCACATTGAGAAATTGTAAGGCTGCATTTATGCTTTTGCATTAGTCATTTCACAGCTTTTTTGTTTAGCAAAGGATGAGCCAGTGAGATTTGAAATGGTATTTGCAGAAGAAATCTGTCATGTTTAATGAAAAGTGTCCAAGAAGGCAACACAACTGCCAATCCCAAATTAAATACTACATAAAGAGAGAGATAGATTTTCGTGATGCCAGGTTTCCAAGGACTGGTTCATTCCATAGTGTTCAAGTAATGCTTTAGAGGTTCTTGCTGACTCTTGTTTCACTTCAGTTACTTCCAGAATTTCCATTTTACAAACCTCTTTTAATCATTGCTGTAAAAACTTATTCTGAGTTAAAATTCTGTATATAGTTAATGTTCCAAGAAACAGCCATGCCTTCCTCCCCTTATTCCCAGCTCTCCTCTGTGTTGGAAATCCAATTTCTAAAAATCTTTAATTTTCCAGTTATGGGAGGGATAAAAAATTATCAGATAAAGTTGATGAAAACTTGTTTCCTAGTTCAAATTCAGTAATTGTAGGTATCTGTGTAAGCAAAATAAGGCATAGAATATTCAAAACAAGGCACAGATTGCTGGATGGCACAGGGCAGGATGAGCTGGAAAAGGAGATGGGGAGGGGTATCTTTAAGGAGCGCTGGCCTTACATCTCCATCCATCCTCTGTTATGACAGTGCAAGAACCACAGACTGGCATGAAGGTTCTGCTCTTTTCTCTGAAAACCTGGTACCATTCTGTGGGCAGGGACTCTTCGAAAATAGCTCACATATATGTGTGCTGCTGGGCCGACAGTTTCTAACTCATCTCTGAATTTCCTTAATCTTTTTGCTTTAATGACCACTAGTTCTTAGTATCTGAAGAGAGAGCTTTCTTGTGGCTTTAGTGGAGAGTGAATGCTTTTGGGATTTTCAGCTGATGTCTCCAATGGTAAAAGTCTCAGTGAGAGATATCCAGAAAGGTTAACATCAACATCAGTTTGTAGAAAAGACTGTTTTTCATGCATGTTTCCAAGGAGCAGGCTACTTAGGTTAATTAAGTAATGAAAAAAACATCCCCACTAAGCAAGTCCCCATAGCTCAATTTTTCCAGCAGGAGACGAGAATTATGCACCTTATTTCTGAGGTCACTTCCATAATTGCAACAACATACATCTTTTGTAATAGCTTTTCCTTTTTAATGGATATTTCAATGGAGGTAATTAAATATGGTTATTTCATACCCATCTCCTGAGAGGAAACATAACAGCATGATGAAAATACAAGTGTATTGAAAGTAATAAATGTCTACTAAAAAGGATTGCATTTTGACTCCCTAAGTAAAATTGGTTGTTAATTGTTAAGACTCTCAGAGTGATAATGTGGAGATTCAGACGCCTGCCATACTATACATAACTGGATTCCAAAATATTTCAATTTAATAAGCTATTGTTGAAAGTGTTAGAGGAGTCAGAAATACCAGCTGTCATAGGCAGGAACAGGCAGTCATAAAAAATGGATCCAGTGTTTTTTCTCTTCTGGACTTTCTTTTTGGCCCCTTTCTAATCCTGAAACTCTTCACTAATCAGTGGGCTGATTGACTTGTGTCACTGTGCCAACACTTCAGACGAGTATGTTGTGTTTCTTACACTGGAGCTGGACCCATGTGGCTATATTACAGGTCATGTTAAATGTAAGGCGACAAGTCTCTAAAGGTTAGGAGTTTGCGTTGGCACAGGCTGAACCTAAATGCTCAGAATTTCAGATTCTTCTCAACATACTGAAATGTCTTTGGCCTCCAAAACTGGGGTAGATGTTGTGTAGGCAGTGACTACCTAATAAAAACATCAGCTGCCTTGTGTCCAGTTAGGCAGCAAAGGAGCAAGATCTGCTTATCACCTGAGTTTTCAGACCTTTTTCCTGTTCCCAGTCAAAACTGGAAAGGTAAGAGTCCACAAGAGAATGTTTAAAAAATGCAAATAAGGTCCACAGACCTTCTCAAGTTCTGCTTTGAGTTTTGGATGGCATCTGAGAGGATTACAGTGTTGTAGCTGCTTCATCCCTGCCTGTTCTCACAGTGACTTCTCTGAACTGTTAGCAGCAAAAAATTTGCTTCTCAAAACCTTTTCAAACTGTCATGGAGGAAGAACCAAACTAAAAAGCGGTAATCAAAAGTTAATAATTTCACATTGCCTGTGTTACGCTGTGATGTTCTGATTCTCCTTTTCTTGTTTAATAATTACATTACAAGAGCTGAAATAAGTGTAATGAACTGCTTTTCCTATCAACAAATGCCCTAGCTTAACTTTGTCATTCGTTTGCCTGTGAAAACTGTTTATAGGATCCAGTGTGTTTCTGCTATGAACGTTATCCCTTCTTTCCACCACATTTACCCAAAGAATAACGTATAGAATTCATCACAAGCAGTTTTATACCACCCGAGAGTGTAAGTTAGCTGTCTGGGCTTCCTCAGTAGTTAATGGGGAAGAAGAGACACATTTTAAGAGAGATCCTATCCTATTCTAAGAAAAAGTCTAAGGTAGTTGGGTTGAATGTCTTCTGAATGGGTTCCTTTATACTGAGCTTAAATAACTGTTATGGGTGGACACCTCATTTCAGCAGGCTCGAGTTCAACAAATCCCACTCAATGCACTTTGGTATGATATGAATGCCTGAGATTGAAGGGTAGGGCCTGGAAAGAGCATCCTTTGTTAACTCTTTTGTGTCCCCCATCCCCCCCAAAATTAGAACAGAAAGATAATTTTTAAAATAGTAACAAAAATAAAGTTAAATAAATGTGGAGATCTGAAATCTTCTTCCTGCCCTTCTCTAGAAATAATACATCTTCTCTGTAAGACACAGAGATCTGGGGCTACAAAGCAATATGGATCTGTAGCTCCCTTCCAGCTAACATCTGTTCTATTCTACTTTATTATTTCTGAAATGTGGGTAAGCACAGGTAAAAGAGAATTTGGCTCTGAGTTCCATTCTTTTAATTAAATTTAAAAAAAAAAAAAAAAGAAAAGAAAAGAAAAGAAAAGAAAGAAAAGAAAAGAAAAGAAAAGAAAAGAAAAGAAAAGAAAAGAAAAGAAAAGAAAAGAAAAGAAAAGAAAAGAAAAGAAAAAAGAAAAGAAAAGAAAAGAAAAGAAAAGAAAAAAGAAAAAGAAAAAGAAAGGAAAAGGGAGGGGAGGGAAGGGCTAAAGGAAAGGGAAGGACTACAGAAAAAGAAAGGAAAGGACTACAGGAAAGGAAAGGGTAATACCTGAGGGATGTTAACAAGGAGAGATGATAATATCCTCAACCCTGCTAGGATAGAGACCAAGCGGTAGATAATTACAGTTTGTGAGAGTTTACCAGGAGGTGCAGTGAGGGAAAAACTGCAATGAGCCATAAAACCACTGGCTTTGTTGAGTCCGTTTTTCAGTCTCCAGCAGAGTTACAAATTTCAGTTCCCAGGGTTATCTTTTGAAGGGCTTTTTTTCTGGAATGGGGCTCAAGAAGAGCTCAGGAGGTCTTCAAAAAAAATGAGGAGGGCTCTCAGCATATGTAGACAAACACAAACTTGTGATTTACGTGGTTCAACAGAAAAAAAAAAAAAAAAAGTCATGAACTGTACATATGTGTGCATAGAATGAAAGTCCAAGAAAAAACATTTTCCTTGTATTGTCTGCTCTCCCAGCACAACCAGTAGTGTTGACAAACTTTGTTAAATTCCTTTCTCCTGTATAGCACTATATTTCAGTGAAGGGAAAGCTGCAAAAGAAACATGAATAGTTCTGACCATTCTGATTTTTGGCAGGTCAAACCTTATTTATAATCTTCAGAGATATTTCAGTGATCATTGTGTTTGACTGCACTGCTAAGCCTGATATTCATATTAACAAATAGGGAATAAAAAAGAAGCTTTAGATTTGCTAATTGGAAGTTGTCATGCCTATAATTACTTGAGTGACTGACTCAGGACAGTTTCCTCTCTTGCAGAAAGATTAATGTAAACTCCCTTTTAAAGTGATTCATCTTATCTATTGTATTCACATTTTTACAGAATGAACAAAATACTTTTCTAGCCATGGCCTCAGATGTGCTGTAAAAGATAATATTCCAAGATTGACAGTAGTAGATTATTATCAACCAAGCAGGGAGCTCCAAGGCACTTGAGTACATGTTTTAGGAGGTTTATAGACAACTGCTCCACAGTTTTAACTCCAAAAATCCATCCTCAGCACTAAAGGTAGATATATTTATAGAGAGACACACATACATATAAGATATATAATGTATAATGCTGATTCTTTGATTACCTTTATATTATAGCTGAAATGAGGTGTTTGCTTATTCCCGTCATTTGTGGTATGTATTTGTTGGTCTAAGGTTTACTCTGGGTAAAACTATCCTTAAAGCAAACACTCAACTCTATGTTACATCTCTGAACCTGTAGGTTTACTTCATGTGGTTTCAACTTCAACCCTTTAACAACAAATTATTATTTATGTAAGCTGTCAAATTGACACAGGACAAGCAGCTGCACAAGAAGAAACTGAAGTACATAAACTATAGCAAGAAGCATAAGGCTCCCATAAGAGACTAGTCTTTCCCTTTCTGCATTTAGTCCACTAAGAGTGAATTATTCATTACAATCAAGCTAAAGCTCCCCCAGTTTTGCCATTTCATCTGCAAGTTTGTTGAAAATTAAAGCTCAGTGTGAAGCCTCCAGAGAATTATTCTGAGTTAATAACACCTGCAAAGAACAGGGATTTCACTGTGAGGTAAATTGCTGTGTGATTGCCCACACATCAGCAAAAATTATAATTGGGAGAAACTGAATATTTTCTCTGTATTTAACTGGTGAGGATTTTGTAGGGTGTCATTTTACATTAAGTGGTGGAGTTATAATTTAGAATGTTTCACAGCAACTGATTGTGCTTGTTTTAACAGCGAGATTTCTTTTCTAGGAGAAGACTTCTACTGCTGTCAGCTGCTATTGCAACTTTATGCAATACACATTTAGAAACCTTTCTTAATCTTTGGGAAAATTTTCAGAGGCAGGCTTTAAACTATGGAATTTTTTCCCCATGATTTCTTATGAATTTAGGAATTGATACTTTCCCCTACCTAGCTGTATCTCATAAATAGCAAGTCATGATTTTGATGTCTACATCTGTAGCATATGTACAATTAGCAGCTCCCTGGACAGCAGTGGAAACTACCTAAAGCACACATTTTTGTTTCTTGCAGATGTTTCAGGAATATACTCATAGCTAACATGAAAAATTCAGGTGGAGCTCCTAAATCAAATTGGATATTAACATTATTATCTATCCCAAAAAGGACAGAGAAAGAAAAAAAGTCAAATTATCTTGTTTCCATATTGCACTGCATTGTTATACGCTGAGGTATTGTTGTCTGCATTTTCCACGGGGCCTGTATCAATTCACAACTCATGTTTGGAGCAGGATTCAGGCTTCTGCCTGATGACAGTAACACAGCCCCAGCATGAAATGGATAAAGCTTGTATCATTCAAGATAGGTCTATATGGAGAGCCTCAGACAGACCTCTTTTTGCCTGTCCTTTGAAGAGAACCGGTTCTGGTCCACAGGCCAAGCATCCTTGCTAGCAAGTTGTAGTGCTGAGTTCAGTAGGTTGCTCAGGGACTTAGTTGCTTGATTCAGGCAGGTTGCCATTCTAACACATATCATAGAATCATAGAATTCTATGAACTAGGACAGGGCCGGATGTGCCTTCTGCATGGGAACTGCTTGGGCTCTGCCTGCTCATCTCTGGGCAAATGTGCTTTTGTGACTTGCACGGTTATGTGGCTTCATTTAAATCACAATGAACAGTTTACTTACATGGTTGCAGCGTCTGAGCCTTACTTACCAGCAAGCTCTTTGCTCTAGAGAATATACTTTTGAATTATGCACTTAATGCTGACAGGAACCTGTTGACATAGTCTTCTGTCCCTCCAAATTAATCTCTTGCCACCCTTCTCATTTCTGTGCCATACAGAGAAAGCTCAAGTGCTTGCCTCACTGAACTCAAATTTAGGATTATAGTCATAGCTGTTAGGTTGGGTTTTTTTCTTTTTTTCTTTTTCTTTTTTTTTTTTCCCAGTTGTAACAGGAAAAAACCAAACAACTGGTTAAAGGCTAAGGAAAGAGGAACAAACCTAGGAGAGTGACATCTGGTTTCAAATGTGTACTTTTAGCGCAGTGAAACTTGCTTCAGTGAATTCCTGTTATACGCCTTTTACAGTTACTGGAATAAAATGTCCCTGGTGCCGAAGGCAAACACCTAAGAGATGGGGAACTCATAACTGCATGAATGTGTTAGACAATAATATGTAGTGGGTGCTGCTGCTATACATAATAGCTGAGCTATTCTTACTGCAACAGAGCTAAGGGCTAATATAACACAGGTTCATTTCCTTGGATCAACATGGGATGCATTAAAAAATAATTTGCTGGGCAAGATGAGGCTTTTCAGGCTCAGATAATCCTACTGCCTGCTCTAGAGGTCACTGAGAAGTGTAATGAAAAAGCAAATCCCTACTAATTAACTAATCTTCCTTTTCCACAACACTTCAAAGCATTTCCTTTTTTCACTTAAGAACAGAACTATGGGTGAGTGGGCCTCCAGTGCAGAATTATCTCTGGAAGTCCTGCTGTGGGCTCCAGCTTCAAGCTTGTCATCTCTATGCCACTGCTCATGGATCATCCTGGAGTTTAACTCAGCTGTTACAGGGCCAGAGGAAGACCTGGTGTTTGGCTCAGGGCTCTAGGAAAGAGGAGAGGAAGCAGGTGCATTGTATAAGCAAACCTCCATGTGTCAACATCCATGAGCTTGTCAGATGAATTGTTCTGCTCCAGCTGCACTGCTCTAAGAGTGGATTTTTCAGTATATATTTTTCTGATGTATTATGTGTCTGAAATGTGCTGTCAGTTTCTTTCAGAGAAGAACTTCATGGCGTAGGTAATGTAATTATGAGGATGATCTAGCATCACCATAGGATCCCACAGTATGAGCCAAAGTACCAACTAACAGCATCCGATTGGGCTAGGTGCTGTATAGTGGGAGTTAATGCCTGTCCAAGGGAAAAGTGTCAGAGGAAAGGAGTTGACTGTCATTTTACAGAGAGGAAAACCAATGCACTGAGACGGTGTGTGCTGAGAAAGCCAGTGGTAGTTCAGAGGACCAAAAGAAGTGTTGTGCTATGGGCTTCTAGTCCATGTTTCCAATGGTCTGTCATGTACAAACTTCTGTTGTTTCAAAGCTGTTCTTTTCAAAGTGTGACACCCATGGGAGAAATATCTTACAGAAGGAAAAATAATGGCCAAAATTGAAAGAAAGGGACCCAAAGTATGGAAACCGGATCTCCAATTGCTTGAGTTCAAAAGGATTTTTTTCTATTCCTGCTCTATATTACAGATATGTACCTGAATTTAGATGCTTATCTTTGAATAAAGTTATGAACTTGTCCACAATTTATGGGAATTTGTGTACAGGGAGTTACATCTATCTCTAAGTTTGAACTGTTGTTGTAATTTATATATTCTAAAAAGAGGAAATAAAAAGAAAAAAATCTGGTTTTCTAGGTTGTCCTGGCACCAAGAAGAATGAGTTCCTGACGAGTGTTTTGGATGCATTGTCCACAGATATGGTGCATGCAGTCTCTGATCCATCATTGTCTTCTAGCCGGTGGGTTTCAGATCCTTTTTGTGTGTCTTTAAAAGGATTCTGGAAGTGGTGAATGAATGAGGGCTTTGAGAAGTAATTCTTCTTCTGCCTTCACAAAGGGTAAATTTCTAAGAACCTGTCTAGAAGAGTTTACTTCAAAGTTACCGCTGTGGACTAAGTCCACTAAAAAGAGATGCACTTGATAGCTGGATTCTCAGCAGCAGCACAGCTTAGAGTTTATCTGTCGCTGCTGGTGCAACTGTCTCTCAGTCTTTGTTCTCCTCTCAGGCTTTACTTGATGAATGTGTGCTACCTTTCTGATTCGTATTTTGCCTAATTGCTTGTAAAGCAAACCAATGCTATCAACAGTAAATGGTAGAATTAAAAATGCATAAGTGCTGTCAAACTTTGGGTGTCTGCAGGTCAGGTGCGTACCATCTGAAGAGGAGGTGGCACTTGTTGTTATAACTTACCCTGTATTTCAATACATTCAGGTGTTTTGTCTCTAAGAACATCCATCATGGTTTGTTATTGGAGCCTTGATATTTGGCGATGCTGACTGTTGACTACCTCAGTTGGGTATATTATGTGTTTTAATGTGCCTGCCACCTATGAAACTGTCTTTTTCTCTTTTATTTCTGTCCTGGTTTCGGCTGGGATAGAGTTAAATTTCTTCACAGAAGCTAGCATAGTGCTGTGCTTTGGATTTAGTGCTACAAGAATGTTGATAACACGCTGATGTTTTTAGTTGTTGCCAAGTAGTGCTCAGACTGCTCAAGGACTTTTTGAGCTTCTCCTGCTTGGCCAGGTGCATAACAAGCTGGGAGTACAGCACAGCTAGGACCCAAACTGTCCAAAGAGCTATTCCATACCATATAACGTCATGCTCGGGGGGGGGGGTTTGGTGGGTCGGTCGGTCGCGGGGGTAGTGATCGCTGCTCGGGTACTGATCATTGCTCGGGACGGGCTGGGTATCGGTCAGTGGGTTGTGAGCAATTGCATTGTGCATCACTTGTTTTATATATTCTGTATATTTTGTTATCATTCTCATTATTACTATTATTATTATTTTCTCTTATTAAACTGTCTTTATCTCAGCCCTCGGCTCTAACCTTTTCCTCCTTCCCGATTCTCTCCCCCATCCCACTGAGGGAGGGGGGGGAGTGAGCGAGCGGCTGCGTGGTGTTTAGTTGCCAGCCAGGTTAAACCACGACAATTTCTCTCTTCACTTTTCTCTGTTTCAGGAAGGGACAAGGGAAAGCACTGTTTCTGAGTATGGTGCTGACCTCCACACAGTTTCAGAGAGGAGAGTTGACTAAGAGCAGATTTCAGCCCTTAGTGTAAAATTTGGGATACAGTTGGCCAAAGTGAAAAAAGAGGGATTCAGTGCAAAAAGCTAGTGGCCAAAAGCAGGGGGGGTTATGTAGCAAAGCATCTGAGAGTGATTTAACTATTCTGAAATAAAGGTATAAACTGAGGTTTATGTCTCAGAATTAAGACTAAACTCTTGTTTTCTGTTTCAGGGTTTCAGAACCTGATCCAAATCATACTCTGGAAGAAAGAGTGGTCCACTGGTATTTCAAACAACTAGATAAAAACTCCAGTGGTGACATTGGCAAGAAAGAAATAAAGCCCTTTAAGAGATTCCTAAGAAAGAAATCAAAACCCAAAAAATGTGTGAAGAAGTTTGTGGAATACTGCGATGTGAACAATGATAAGTCCTTATCAGTTCAAGAATTAATGGGTTGCTTGGGAGTAACAAAAGAAGAAGGTAAAGCAGAAACAAAGAAACGCCATAGTAAGAACCTTTTCTACCTTGTTCACGGAATTCTTCGAAGTTGACAAAGTCTGATTTTTGTATATGCCAGAAGTATACAAAATAAAAGAATACACCTGTCTGTAGCTAACACACAGCTGTTGCTTAGGGCAGATGGCAGGAAAGCTGCTTCTGAGTAGGCAAATCATCACTTTGCTCCAGCAGAATCAAAACCTTCCCATTGATTCTCACCATTAAATGTATTACAGTAGGAAACCTAAGAGGCTATGATAACATTAACAGTCATCAGAAAGCCAGTTTAATGTTATTACAGTACTATGTCCTGAATGAGCGGAAGTATCACACCTGGGCTTTTTGGAGCCCTGCTGGGAAGGAAGCACATCGTTGAGCCTTCTAATGACTTCTCATTTCTTAAATGTGGTTTAGAGATACAGTGAGGAATGTAGTCATCTGCCAAACAGGTGGAACAACTGCTGGTACACAGCCACCTTACCTTGCTGCCAAACTGGTAGGAAGGGGGACAACTAACTACAGCCTGTAGTGGTCCCTGCAGAGTTCAATCACACAATTCCTGAAAAAGAAGAAGATTTTTTTTAAAAAAAAATGTAAACAACAGCAGATCCCCCTACTATAAGAAGCTGTAGAATATGATTATAGGCGAACTGTTTTGTTTGCCTGGGACCTTAAAATGAAGCCAGGGCTGTAAAACAAAGGTGTCACAGGAAATGAAAAGCAAGTCAAGTGGGAAATGTGGTCAGAAATAAAATAGTTTCCAGAAAAACTGGTTGTATTCAAGCCTAGAAAGGAAGAAGGAATAGCTCTACATTGTACTAATAAAGTAAATTGTCTGTCTCACAGAAACAAGTCTCTTAAACAAATATATCAAATGTAGGGTTTTTTTTCTGTGGTTTTTCTGTACCTAATAATAATACCTTGCAATTTTCACTTAGATGGGAGAGGTGAAAAAACTGTATATGAAGGTGGATGATTGTTGTTATCTTTATGCTATAAGTAAGGAAACTGAAATGTAACACCTTTTTCATTTATACTATTTGGCAGACGAGTGTCTTAAAGTCGAGGCCATTATGGTCACTCCATATGTTAACTTCCATACACTTCTGTCCTGCTGCAGCCGTCAGTCCTTGGTCTTATTGTAGATGAAATTTGGGTCCGAAGTCTGCTCCAGGACATAAAGGAAAGCTATAGCAAGACTCAGAACAAACCCCAGTTTTTCTTATGCCCATTTCAGTGAAAAAACCCGAAGATTAGGATTCTCCTGCTTCACATAAGCTGCCTGTTTCAGAAAAGACAGTTGTAAGAGGCATGAAATTATATGAAGGTCACACACAGATTTAGCTAAAGAAAAAATTATATTCACCATAACTGGAGATTTTTAACAGAGCTTCTCAAAAAAAGATGTAGTCAATAATGAGAACATTAATTTATGGAAGGAAAAAATACCTCAGAACTTTTGCATTGAAAAACTAACGGCAACCATTTGGAAAAAACATCTAAACCAAATAATTTGGTTGCTTTCCTAGAAATACATATTTTTAAATACAAGACAATAAAAATTGCTTTAGTATCAGCATTCTCTTTTGTTTCTCCTCCTTGATAATTAAAATTTCCTTTCTGATAATCCTTTCACTTGCACAAAAGAAATCAGTCTCCACTCCACTAAAGCTAGAGTTATATTTCTGGGAATAGATTAGACCCTGTCATCTGAGGTGTGAAAGCTGAGATAAGGAGGCTGCTCTGTGGGACTGTGTGAGTCCCAGATGTCTTGTGAAAATCATTTGAAAGAATATAAGAGCCAGAGAGCTGCAAAATATACTTTCTCAGGGGAATGGTAGTTTCTGCAGTATTTTTCAAGGTCCAGTTTCATTTCCCTTTGTCCCAATGCAGCTCGATTGGCTAGCAAACTGACATGGAAAACCAGGAGGGTGAGTTCCTCCCGAGCTTCCCAAATTTGCTTGTGAAGTTGAATGGGCCAGCAGACTCATGTAGCTGTTGGCTTTTTTTTTTTTTTCCTTCATTTAGAGCATTGTCTTGGACTTCGCCACTAAGAAATTTAAAAACCAGTGATAAACATGTTTTATAGATTAAATGTAAACAATGTCTTTGGCTGGTAGAGCTGTTCCTGTGCAATGTCTTTAAGCAAAGTAAATGCTTTCCAGACAGTTTGCTTGTCCATGCTTCTTTCCTACCAAGGATAATAGGCTATATTTACTACTAAAGATTTAATAAGTTTGAAATGCTCGACACTGACTACGTGCAATCTGTCCTAAGCAAATGTCACATATTAACTGGCAAGAAATGTTGTCATTCAACTTTCATACAACATGATAGAAGCAACACCTGTACTGAGGAAAGAAAAACGTGGATGTTTCAATGAAAGATCTGAGATATTTTATCATCTCGTTTATTGAAAGCTGTGCCGTTACCTTGCTCTAAACAATACCCAAATGAGAGCTTCAGTTCTTCAGGAAGCTACAGAAAACTTGCAAACTATATTCATATTGTTGTTTTTTCCTCCTTTAGCAGCCCCTAAAACCAACACTGAGAGCACTTCATCCAGCAGGCAGGTGAGTAGTGAGGAGAGCAAAATCTCCATTCCTGTCTTGCCCAGCTGAACATCTTGGGGTTTTAGCAGTTGTCTTTGCATCTTCAAACTACATTCATCTGCCATTCTGCAGACTTGCCGGGAAAATATAGACCAGCATCCAGATTAACAAATTTTAACTTAAATTCTGTCTAAGGA
Organism: Gorsachius magnificus; assembly: GCA_034008185.1. Taxonomy (NCBI): domain Eukaryota; kingdom Metazoa; phylum Chordata; class Aves; order Pelecaniformes; family Ardeidae; genus Gorsachius; species Gorsachius magnificus. Next base: position 47,110,563 of record CM067083.1, on the reverse strand, counting down.
AAGCTGAATTAGTCAACTACAGGTGCAGAGTAAATGTGCATAAATTCAAAATGGATTGTGCCTGCATGTGGATGTTCCTAGTAAAGTGTAATTGGCATCTAGGTTAGTGATACTTAGATGAGTGTAACTGAGCACTCATACAAGTCTTCTGCATTCCTGACTGTTGGCATTCCCATAGACTTTTAAATGTGCACTGCTTTATCTGCATTTTTTTGCTTTATCTGAATTCCGTTAATTTTCCCGTGAGCCATACTATAGACATAAACTTTGATTGAAATTACACTTTGTGAAAAAAGCCACACATTTCCTATGCCCTATGAAAAGCTGTACACTTCACAAACCCCACTAAATTATTGTATGGTGTTATTTTAAACACCTTTTAAAATCTTAGTGTGGAGAAAAGAGCTGTTAATTTCAAATGCTTTTGCTGGCTGAGAAAAGTGATGCTGGGGATCTAGGATTTGCATCAGTCTGCTGATGTATGTTAAAACTAAAATCGGTTAGGTCTGCAGAATGATTGTAGCAAATAAAATGTCAGGTTCCCTGACAGCATAATCCATGATTTGTTTTTGCATCAATTTTCTGCAAAGAGTTGATTTTGTTTTTCTGAATAACACCAACGTATGTAATTCATGGTGCTTTGGCTACTCAAGGCATTCAGAACTACAAAAGGCACAAAAGTAGAATTTTTAAATCAAGGAAAGGTACACATTGAAAAGGAGGGACTAAACTGGAAGCTTAGGAAAAAGGTTAAAAAGGGGCGTCTCATTTGTGTGTGTCTATTTTTACAATCATTAATCCTAAAGATCCGCTTTTCTGGACAACATGGGCACAACTTCCTGGCACTTTTGCATGGGCATGAAGAAGGACTTGTGAGTCTGCCAGTTATTTGAATGGTCTAGTAAAAGAATCAACTTCATATCATTCTTGCCTCATTCTTGTATCAGTTAGAGGAATTAAATGCTTAATTCCTACAAAAGCATCAGTAAATGATGAATTGTTTTTAAAAATATTCATATAAACATATTATAAGAAGAGCTCAGGTAACCCTGCAGCTGGGAAAATAGGAATTTGGCTAAAAACATCCCAAACCCATAGTTGTGGTTAATAGTTTCCCATCTATCAGAACACTAGATTAATTTGTTAAAAACTGAACTGAGGGTGAACCTCCCCACAAGCCAACAGAAATCTTCCTCTCATTGTTGCTAGCCAATTTGTTACTTACTTTATCTCTGATTTGTTTGATGTTAGGTTCACACTTCCTAAGGCAAGCTCAAAGTTGGTTGTGGGTTCTACCAGAGGCCTCCTACATACCTTTGATGGAATATAAAATATTCTCAGAGCTAGAGGGATGTGATAAGTTTCTGTTTGTTTAAACACATGTTTGTGGTCTTAACTTTTCAAGTTCCCCCCACAAATCACTTATTCTTTAAACAAGGCAGCCTGAAAACAATTATCCTGTCGGAACTCAAAAACATTCAAAGGGGTTATTTTAATTATATAATGGCAATTACTGGCACACGTGCATTACACTTGAAGCATGACAAGCCCTCTTCCCTTTCTTGTAATCTGATCCTGACTTGCAGGATCCGTAATAAAAGTGTCCTAGCGCATCTATGTTTTTTAATTTTGTCTAATAATTTTGCTGACTCAGCATCAATTATTTTAAAAGCTGTTGCTGACAAATGATAGCTTTGAATTAAGGCTAGCTCAGCAAACCATCTGTTGGCAGTTTCATACTCGAACAATACAAGGCTGCAAATGCAGAAGGTGGCTTTCATCACAAATGTTTTCACTTGAAAAAAAGTTAGTGAAGAGCAACTGCGCTGGGTAGGAGCTGCTCAAAGGAAACCACCCATCTAAGACAGAGTGATCAGATTTGCACCACTCAGGAGATGGGCACTCAAGAACTCATTTTCTACTGGTTTATTGTGGCAGTTCAGTGATATATACGTTTGCATGTGCTTAGGCATGCATTCCTGAATATTTTTTTTTTACATATGTGTACATCTGTATGTGTACACACACACACAGGCTTACTGAAAGAAAGCAGATATAGATACATATATGCTAACTGAGTCTCAGCTGTGGTTGCTCTAGAAGAGGTCAAATACATGATGGATCTGACAGAACTGGGGTAGTGGCCAGGTGTATTTCCCTTGCTCAGCTCCACCCTGTCCAACAAACATAACATACATGCACACACGCTGTCAATGAGACCCAGAGGGTCTTTTGCAGCCTAGCAAAAAGTTTATAAGGAAACTATAGATTGTTCATAAGACTTTGGCGAGCAGCCCATTCCTTATACATCACATGCCATAGTAAAGTATATTGCACCAGGGACTTGCCCAGGCAGTTGCTAAAAGTGTGTGTTTGACAGGTATAAATTTAAAGAGGCCATTGGTAAGAAAGAGTAAAGTTGTTGCTCGTGCCCTTGTTTGTAGATGCCACAAAGGACTACAGGGCACGGATTTTTTTATTCCTCATATATATTGGTGCAGAACTCTTGTTCTAATAGTGGCATGTGGACACTGCTGAAAAATAGAGATAAATGTTTATACTTGAATACTTGAAAATATCACTAATAATGAAACTTTTTCCAACTTTTTTTCTTTCAGCAAGTTTCTAAGAAGCAAGGGTGAACAGCTTACTGATCCAAGGCAGATCTCTTTGACATGTGGGAGATTTCCTCACCAAAAGGCAATAAAAACAACTGTAGTATTTGCACTTTGTACTTAAAAATGTAAATTCACTTTGTAGAAATGAAATATTTAAACAGACTTTTTTTTTAATCTGTGAAAATGTAATGGCTAGTTTTGAAAAATTATCACATACAATGTATGTGTATTCTTTTGTCTGAAATATGTAAAACGTGTTGGAGATGTAAAAGTTCGCATTTAAACATATTTTAAAAAATAGATTTTTGGCAAACAGTAGCATAGAAACCTGATTCTATGTATTTTGGTTTCAATAGTATGCCTTGTTAATTTTGTAGTGTATTGAAAAGTCTACTGTATTCTCAATTTTGTTCAAGTGATGTTGGATGTTCCAGGTTTGCAGGACTGAGGGAAGTGTGTAAATTGCTGTTTACTTGGCTTTGCAGTTTTTAACTGAACAGTTTTCGTCGGTGGCAATACTTTATTTCATTTGGTTTTACTGTTATTATTATGCTTTCTAAATATCATTCAATGAGAATGCAACCACTAATGTTTTCAGAACAGTTATTCTATGGTTGGGATACTTGTAGAAAAATGTATCCTGTTATTCATTTTTGAGGTGCCTTCCATTATAAGTTTTGGTAGGATTTTTCCCCTTGTTTGTTTTCACTTGGGTTATTAATACAACAAACCAACAAGGAGTAAGGTGGATTGTAATGTCACTCCAGTCTGGTTCAACCTGGGCCTAAAACCATGTTTCTGTGGTCAGTGCAAAACAGGAGCAGAGTTTTTATGGGTCAGAATTGTAAATCTAACTATAAAGAGGCAGGGAATGCTAAACAGATTGTTCAACCTTTTCTTCCCCTACACCTGGCTGCCCCCATCAACTCTTTGGTTTGCCTTGGGGTCCACTAGAGGTAAAGCCGAACAAATTATGAACCGTTGCTGTCAGGAGGGGCTACTCACATCACCCCTGCCTGAGGCTTTTTCCTTGCTGTCTGAAAGAAGTTCTCACAAGTTTTCATACCTTCTCTGTCATTTTCCCCCCAGTGCTTTTTTGTATGCGTGCCTGAGGGGAATAAGAATTTGCGGATATGAACTTAGAGCAGGGGACCCAAGTTAAAAAAGGTTCAGCTCTTGAACAACTGTGAGTTACAAGCAGCTGGGTTGATCGATGAAGTGGTAGACGGACTGCTGGCATCTAGGACCTGACATGAATAGGCAGGAATGTTGCAACAAGCAGTGATTTCATTCTGGTTTGTTTAAATAATGTGTGGGATCGGACATATGACTAGCTAATCATAATAGCACCCTGGCTTGAGCTTGTACCGGAAAAGCTTTTTTGCAAATAAAAATGTTTCATTTAATTTCAACTATGTGAAGTGATAGGAAACACTGTATGCAGTGGAATTGTACCCCAGAAATTGTGTACTCTAAGCTTTGGCAGCAAGGAGGAACCAAGATGCAACTGTGTGTTATCTTGTATTTTTGTTTTAAAAATTATTTGTTATTCTTTTATACTGTTAAACTTTGAATTTAATCTTCTTTATAGATTAAAGATCAGTATGTTATCAAACTATGCTGGTTGTTTTTCTTCTGCAACACAGATAGCCATATTTGGATGCAGTTCCACACAGTGGTGACTTCACCACTGCCTTGAGTTTACAAGAAACCTCATGACGTCACATTGTGCCCATCTTCTTTTCTTCGCTTGCCCTTTTATTGAATTCTCTTTTGAGGTAGTTCATGCCTTACTCATGCCACTGCTTTCTCAAAATAGTTATTTTGAGGCCAGATCCTTTGTTGCTACTATCTCCATATAGCTTCAGCTTCATCTCTTGCCTCCTCATCAAAATGCAACGTGGTATAGATAGTGATCACACCTTTTCCCCTTGGTGTGAGTGAGAGCTGCTGGGCAACTTTCAGCCTGGTTGGAAACAATGAGGAAAGAGAGGCAAGCCCTGAGAATGCTCAGAACCTTATTAGGTGGGCACAGTACGGTTAATAGCAACATTTTGTAAGAAGCATCTAATTTCATCACTGTGGCCTTTGGAGACAATATAAATGTAGGCAATGAAATATTTTGCCATGTTCATGGTTTGAAATAGCAGCCCATTTGAATTGGGAGGGTGTGTGGGAAGGCAAATTTGGACTAGCCATTTGATAATGTAATGAGTAGCCTTAAATGCTTATCAAAACACAAATAAATGATATAGGGATTCTCTTAGGTATCCAAGGACTTATACAACATAGGAATAATTTGGTGACTCTACAATGACTGAAATGTTAGGTATTTCATCTTTGTACATATTTCTGTGTCATCATATTTATGGTTCATTTCAATTTCCAGCCATTACACCACCTGGCTGTAAGCAGAACTGAGTTCTTATAGTTCTAGTCTGAGTCCAGATCCCTAATCAGAACACATGTGGAAGCCTTCTAAATTCACATTGGGTTCCTATATCTCCCATATATACACAGGTGAGTTAAATTGATAAATCTTGGTCCTTCTAGTTGTAACCACACACAGCCTTGATAGGCCCTTAGGCTCACACTACAGTGCCAGTGTTTATTTCGTTCCACAGTAATTTATTAGTTCTAGTTTTTATCCTATTCCATGTGCAACAATTCAGTTTCAATTTTAATTTTGTTCTTATTGAAAACACAACTTATTTTCTGCTTCTCATTGGCCAGTATTTTTTTCTAGTTCCAGTTATTGCTGAACAGATTTATGTAGAGCTTTTATGAAATTGTAAGTAGAAGACTGTTAAGTTTTAAAAATGTGTATATGTTCAATGATTTGTCCAGTCTGTTGCAATGTCCATTAGTCAACAGGCCATACAGTGAGAAAAGTTCCATGTTTTGTCCACACTTTGGATAACTTTCCCATCTTGTTCCCAGCCCTAGAAGTAGGCCATCTTCATAGTTCCAGTTTTACCAAAATCAATTAATTCTCAGTCTTCTCCCGGTCTAACAAAATGCCTAGCTTTCAGATACTAATTTTGCAGAACTGGGACCTTGATGATTGCTCAGAATGACAATTTTTCTTGCTAATGTGATTTCAGATTATAAGAGAGCAAGAAAGCATCAGTTCATATGAGTGTAAGGGAGAAGACTTAAACTAACTACTTGCTGCATATAAATCAAGGAATATGCTGTACTTTTCTCATTTGGACGAGGCTTTTGCCCTTCATAAGTGCCATAAGCCGATAGAGAAACCAGGCATTCCTAGAAAGCTGGAAGGAGAAACAAAAATGTAGATTGCATCATTAAAGACATTCAAGTGTGTCCAAGACTTGACAGATTTAATTAATATTTTCTTTTTACAGTAGTAATAAAAGATGGATTAATAGAGGTTAAGAAATCTTCCCTGGCAAAGATAATTTAGTTGTCTCTTTTAAATATTTACACTAGTGTACTATATAACTAGGTTATAGAAATTACCGTGAAAGAGTCTTTAATGCAGAAAGTGAAAGGTTTATTACTTTTCTTTTCTTTAGGATGGCAAATTGATGTCATTTTGGAGTAATTACTTTGACATGAAATAGCAACCAACTATGTTTATTGATGTCTGAAACATTAGAATAATTATAGTAAATTACTAATGCTAACTGTGCTCTCTGTCCCATTTAATTGTTTAAGTTCAAGTTTTATAAGTGAAAATATGCCCTTTGTTCAAAAAGCATAAATAATACATGTAACTTTTTTCTTTAAACAAAAGCTCATGTGGAAAGCATTCAGAACAACATATTTCTCTGGAACATCCAATGAGGGGGGTGACAGGGAGAGAAGACTGCTTTTTATCTAGGTCAGCGATCAATATATATACAATACTTTGCCTTTCTTACATGCACCTTCCCTATTTCATTATACAGGTTGTCCTCTGACTAATGTCACTGCTGGAATACAAAACCTGTTGGAAGGGAAGATAGTGAAATGAGAGTGCATTCTGTGCATGTGAAAAATCTTTTCCATAAAATACAGTCACCTGAGGCATCCTTTCCCTATAGACTCTCTTTTCACATCAATTCAATACATAGGGTTGCTTGCTTCTTAGCAAATACAGAATTATTTTTTGCACATGCATGGAATCCATTCCTGGCTAAATGGGTATTTTAAGAAGAAAATGACTCATAGAAGATTAGCACAGTCTATGAGATTGTAGGTGGAAGGCTTCAATTTTATATTATAACACAAATAAAAGTTTATAAAAATTTATAAAGCCCACTCAGTACCTGAAGAACATATATGAAGATGCCTATATCTTTTCTAAGTAGTCAGTCAGGAAAGAAAAAACAAACAAAAAAGTGGTGAATGAAGTTTCCACTGAGAAACATTGTTTTCACTAAACCATGACTGACTGATTTCATGTGATTGAGGGTTTCCATGAAATTTCACTTATAAAAGTATTTTTTGGTTTCGTGGTTACTTCTATGTTGAAACTTCTTTTCCTTTATCTAAAAAGCATGAAGTGTCAACACTGAAAAGCGAATTTTGACACCAATTTTATCCCAAAATTAAATATTGTGAAAGGTAGCAGCATTCTTGCTCTTCCCCCAACTTTGTTTGTTTGAAAGAAGTCAGGTTTCCAAAGATTAGTGTGTCCTGCTTCATCTGAGTCTCATTTTATAGTCCTTGAGTACCTTGCTATCCCTGTATGAGGCAATGAAATGCTACATTTTCACTTAACAGGACTGGAACTTGATGAACTGATGGATTTAGCACTGTGTGCACACAGAACATGAAGAAAACTGCAACTTGGCTAACGGTATTTATACTAGTTGGTATCTATGCAGCACAGTTGAAGCAGTGTGAATTAGTGACCTGCTGAAATATATAGGGCACTTTTCCAGCTTGCAAAATAAGCCTGCCATGGGACTGAATGCAACACTCTCAAACCTAAAATAATATCCTAGCATATCTCTATCTTTTACCAGTCATTTCACTCAGAGGCTGACACATGCCAAACCCCACTTGGACCACTACCTGAGGAGCAACTCTCGCTCTGTTGGTGTGTAGCCCCCCGGGTAGTCTTCCTGAACCCACAGCTTAGGTTCAGTCTTCTGAGATGCCAGGCTGGGATACCAGCAGGACCAAGACCCAGAACAAAGAACACAAGAAAAAACACGATGACAGATACTGTGAGTTACAGGATATTACTCCATAGCTCAGATTGTTTACCCTGGTGGGCTCTCATCCACTGAAAACTCCTGCCCTGTATCATCAGTGACAAACACTAACTTCTTGCTTCTTAATCCATCAAATCCATACTCAGTGTGACAGAACGTTGTGCTTCAACCAAGTGGGAGTTGATGCAAGTCTCAGCTAAGGAGTACTTGAGAAACACTGTGAGCCCTCAACAGATGCATGTGCTCAGTTAACTCCCACCTAACAATTTCTCTTTCTGCTCAGCACCATATGATGGAATAACGTCTGCACAGAACTTTAATGCTCTGCAGATGGGAGGTATATTTCTCTCAGTCTGTAGTGTATTTCTTTGTGTTGAATGCTGAGCATTGAAGGAGGAAGCTTGTTCTCTAGCCCATCTCTTGCTGTTATCCTTGGAGCCTGAATTGTATTGTTGCTGCTTTATATAGGTTTCAAGAAGTATTTTGCAAGACAAAATATATATGAAGGATGAGGTGCTGAAGTGGAAGAAAAAAAAAGAATATGCAATTTTTAAAAGACTAATTAAAAAAAGAGAGAGAAGAATACATGAAGCAGAGGAAGAGAGAGAGGAGAGGAATGAAAGAAGGATCATGGAGGGACCACAGGGGAACTGAGGAGGGTGGCCAGAGCTCTGTGCTAAAGCCACATGTGGGAGTGAAGGAGGAGCAGACAAAGAGATAGAACAAATAAGGAAGGAGAGATAACATGTAGAAATGGGAGAAGAGGGTAAAAGGGGAGGAATGACAGGGGAAGGAGGAATGGAAACAAAGCAAGGCTAGAAATGGTGAAGACAGAAAGAAAGATAACTGCCCATAAGAATTCCATGAGGAGAAAAAGTCTGAGGGACCCAGGAGAGAAAAAGAACAGGTGAAAATTTCCTTTTTCTGGACACCGCATCTCTCTCACACAGCATTGCTTTCTGACCTCTACTAGAGGTCCAGCTTGCCCTTGGATTACTTCCCTGTCCATGCGTAAGGTCTGAATTTTGCCCTCTGTATCCCAGTGGCTCCAATGCTTTGTTCCAAGAGACATTTGTTTCCATGGCCAATCCCAAGGCTTCCTTTAGATCCAGGAAGTCTAAGCAACATTTAATGAAAATGTGAAAGCAGAAACCAGCATATTTCTAAATTAAGAGCAGATTTGAGCAGGATGAGGAAATCTGAACCACAACAAAGATAAATTTCCTTTTGTATTTCTTATTCAGTAAAGATGTAAGCGAAGTGTAATTAGATTTTTTTTTTTTTTTTTTGTTTCATTCATTGTACCAATAGATCCTCTACAGGCTTGGCTGATACCCTACAGTTTAACATTTTCTTTAATCAACACACTGATGGCAAAAGATTACAAGAGAGTGCTGCCTTCTCATTGTCTTTTTTTGTGGTTGCCTTTATGTTCACTCTTGGGGTGGCTAAAAACTAATTATGTAAATACTTCTCAAAATCTTTAATCTTTAATCTAAAGGTTTGTATCTGTGTGTGAGAGAGAAAAAGGCAGAGAAGCAGAGTGCAAGAATTATGTTCAAGAAAACTTTGGAGCAGACTAGAACTATTTTCAAGGTAACAAATATTGTCATGAACTGAAGACAAGAAGTTTGATTTCATTAGCCTTGAATAGTCATCTGGAAAATGACTTGGAAAATAGCTAATGACAAGAAATGCCTCATGCTTCAGATTTTCAGTGGTGCAGTAGAGAAGGTAAAGGAACAGGTTCATTGCAGGCTGTCCTAATGCAAATAGCAAACTGACACAGGCTGGGATGGGGCTCAGGAGAGGCTGGGAAGGGGCTTCACTTGGGCGCAGCTGGGAGAGAAGGAGAGAGCCAGCTACATGCACACGCACAGCTTGGAGGAGGATGGGGGAGAAGGACCAGGTGAAGAGGAGGAGGCTGACCCTGAGGGTGCCCAGCCAACCTTACAACCAGTGCCTGCTGTACTGCTTAAAGCACAGAGACTTTCAACTGTCCAGAACCTATGTCCTGGCAGTAAGCAGCATAGCCAGTCCATATTGTGGTTCTCTGGGCAATCTCTGCCTGGAAGGCTTTAACGTTAAACCAGGCAGTACAGCCATCAATGCAAGAAAATGACAACTGGCACATATTTACTGGTTGCTTGCAATGCACGCAGCGGCGTGTGTGTGAAAGAAAGATTCTTTTAAACTCTGAAGCCTCTGCACCATTTTACCTCTTTAAAATAGAAAGAACATTTCATTATGTTCTGAAATCTATGATATGCAACTTCCCAGGGCTCAGCGTCCTCTTCACAGTGAGAAACAGGGATCAAGGCACCAGTATGAGCCAGGCATCTCTGTGAGGAGGTGGTCCCAATGCCGTGGCTGTTTAGTCAGAAGCACTGAGCACTGCTTTTAACTAGCAGCTAAACACATGAATGAGTACTGTAGCGTAGAGACACAATCATCACATATCCTGCCCCCTTCCCTGTGGTTTAATCCCAGCTGGCAACTAAGCACCACGCAGCAGCTCACACACTCCCCCCCAATGGGACGGGGTAGAGAATCAGAGGAGTAAAAGTGAGAAAACTCATGGGTTGAGATAAAAACAGTTTAATAGGGAAAGCAAAAGCTGCACGTACAAGCAAAGCAAAGCAAGGAATTCATTCACTGCTTCCCATGGGCAGGCAGGTGCTCAGCCATCCCCAGGAAAGCAGAGCTCCATCACACGTAACGGTGACTTGGGAAGACAAACGCCAACACTCCAAATGTCCCCCCTTCCTTCTTCTTCCCGCAGCTTGATATACTGAGCATGACATCATATGGTATGGCCCTTTGGCCAGTTGGGGTCAGCTGTCCTGGCTGTGTCCCCTCCCAGCTTCTTGTGCACCTGGCTGAGCTGAGTGCTGAGAAATCCTTGGCCAGTCTAAGCACTACCCAGCAACAAACATCAGGGTGTTATCAACATTCTTCTAGTACTAAATCCAAAACACAGCATTATGCCAGCTACTAGGAAGAAAATTAAGTCTGTCCCAGCTGAAACCAGGACACCCCTTTTTTTTCTTTTAATTTTCAACATAACTTTTGATGGATTTTGCCTAAGAAATTGGTCATTCCTGCCTGAGCCATAGAAATGAAACACTAAGTTTCACAGATATTTTCCCTTATAGGTATTGCTTTAGCTTGTATTGTTAGTATATAGGCCTTGTCACAGGAGAGAATCCAGTAATGGGTATTTTAGCAGCCTTGGTTGATTGCAACTGTTAGTGTATTTTTTATTATTTTATCTTGGTTTGTTTTTTTTTTTCTTGTGGGCTTGAAACAGTCTTTCACACCATGAAACACCACACTTGTACCAATTGCTCTCTATATTGAATGGTGTTGCCAATCTTCTTCTGGGCAACAGAAAACACAGTTGAGAGAGACCTAACAGGACAGATTACGCAGCATCAGTATATTGGTGACAATGTTTTGCTGATGGTATTTTCCTATTTTGCTCTTCATACATTTAGAATATGTTTAGCTTCCATCATAATTCTATTAATTGCTACTTTTTAAATAACAAACAACAAAAACAAAACCATCCATCTATTTTAGGAAAAGCAAATTAAATTAATCCAAGGAATTTATTGTATCACAAGGTTTATTACTGTTTATCATCTTTTACACACACTTTCATCAGCAAAATCCAGCTCATGCTGATCTACTACATGGTTCTGTCATGCTACAGAATTTCACAAAAGAGTTTCCTATGGTTTGAGTGTCTGCCATAAATATAAGTGAGTTGACTATTTTCGTTCTAACCCCCATGTGGCTGTAGTATATCACAAAACTATGAGATAATTTGATGTGGCTGACAGCCTTTGTTTTAGAGATAGCAAGGAGTGGAATACAAATGATCCAGGTGGAAGTGCAAAGGCAAAACATGTGGAAACTTGTAAAGTGCCTTCTTGTGCTATTCTTAAGCTTGCCTTTTGGTGAACTTTCAACTCATTTTTTTTAAGAACAACGTTTAATAGCTAGTATGATATATTTGCTACAGGAAAATGCATGCAGATGTTTCTGCATATAAAGATAATGCCCTCTGTCTAATATCCTTTGTAAATTGTCTCCAATAAACACTTGGTGCTGTGGTTAATAGCAAACCCTATGTTTATTCAGACAGCCTAACACGCAGGCAGATCTCTGTTCCCACATAAAGATCCCTACCTTTCTCTGAAAGGCTGTGCAGACCAGCTGTGCTCTGCTTCCCTGGGAACATGAAGCCAGTGTTCAAGACCAGAGCCTGGGACTCTAATGAGCATGGTGTGGATTTAGAGAGAAGCCAGATTTGAGAGGGGAATGGAAGCATCACCTTATCATGTCTTGTTTCTGTGAGAGTCACATACAAATGTTCTCACAGGTAGTGAGCTAAGGTGCTCTGAAATACAAGTATGCCCAGTTCCTTGGAACCAGAGGCTGACAGTGCAATGAGTGCAGGCTGTGAGCCAACCTGTTTGCAAAGTGCTGCCACCATTCCCCCTTCCACCTCAGCCTACAGCGCAGCGAGTGTGTTACTCTGTGATACTGCATTCACTGTGGAGTTCCTCCTTATGCTCTTTGTCTTAAAAACCTGTCAGGAAGGTGCTGCTAGATGGGCTAAATGCACATCTGGTTAGGTGCCAGGTTTAAATGCAGTGCTTGGGTCCATTTCAAAGCAGGGCTTCAGCACCGTCACTTTGGAACGTGGCTTTGTGGGCTCACATGCTGAGCAAGACTCCAGACAAGCCCCAGCATGATCCATGCCTACAGATGGTGCCAGGCTCAGAACAGCCTTTCCACCAGGCTTAATAAGCATGGGCACGAACAAACAGATGAAACAGATAGGACCTACTTTTTATTGCAGAAGTGTGGAAGGACTGGCTTCCATGAGCAGGGAGGAGAAATAGTCGTTTGCCAGCACTAAGTTAGGGCAACCATTAGTTCAACTTTAATTCACACTAAGACCTCAAACAAGGGCATAGTTGGCCCCAGATACAAAGGAATGTATCTAAGCTTACTGGCTGACTTTCTGAGTAATGAAGAGTAAGTGAATCCAAGATAGGGATTTCAAGAACAAGGCAATGCTGGTTTTATGGACCAGATATATATTTTTTTAAGATTAATTTTATTTTTTCTCATGGGTGAAGCTAGGATCAAAGTATCTAATGTGTAATCCAGACATCTGTACTGATGTAATGGTTTAGGCCATCATCAGAAGGAAAAAATGTCGATCCACATATTGTGAAAAGTCAGTAAATCGTAAGTTTTAGAGTGAGGGATCTTAAGAAAGTTGAGTTAGCAGCAAGTGCATAATCTAAAAAGTAAGGCTCAATCAGCAAATTAGCTTTATCCAGTTTCTGGATAAAATCTGTCCTGCTGAATAGAGCCACAGAAGTTATATACAGTGCTTATATCCTAGCTGAGTTTCACCATCCTTGGACAATTCTTCTCAGAACCTGTTTCCAGTAACAGAACAAGGTTGGCAGCCCAGGCTGTACACACATCTGTTTCCAGGAACATGGCAAATCTGCAGTTTGCATCACAAACTGGGTTGCACGTGTTCTAGAAAGCCTTGGGCACTGATTCTGAAGAAACAAAATATGAATATGGGCTGTTTTATAATGATTTTCAGCTTTAATTTAATTAGTTACTCTGGAAAAAGTTTCATACTGAAATTCTCAACAAAAGTAGAGAGACTGAAGGTTTACCATAAAGCTTTTTGACTGCATAGAGTTGTGGTGAAGTTTGTGGTGAATTGTGGTAGCAAACTTGTCCCCAAAAAGCTATGCACCAGTTCTGGTTAGGTTTGACAAAGAATGTTGGTCACCAGAAGTCAGAAAAAAATATTTCCAGAAAATGAAAATGAAGGATCATTTACTTATGTCTCAACTGATTTGAAGCAAGTTTTGTTTGTTTGTCTGCCTGAGAAGCACGTACATCACATAGAATCATAGAATCATAGAATCATCTAGGTTGGAAAAGACCTTTAAGATCATCAAGTCCAACCATTAACCTAGCACTGCCATCCTACCACTAAACCATGTCCCTAAGCACCTCATCTATCTTTCTTTTAAATACCTTCAGGGATGGGGACTCAACCACTTTCCTGGGCAGCCCATTCCAGAGCCTGACAACCCTTTCTCTGAAGAAATTTTTCCTAATGTCTAACCTAAACCTGCCCTGGTGCAACTTCAGACCATTCACCCTCATCCTATCGTCTGTTACGAGGGAGAAGAGGCCGACCCCCACCTCGCTACAGCCTCCTTTCAGGCAGTTGTGGAGGGTGATAAGGTCTCCCCGCAGCCACCTCTTCTCCAGGCTGAACAACCCCATTTCCCTCAGCCGCTCCTCATAAGACTTGTGCTCCAGACCCCTCACCAGTTTTTTGGCTCTCCTCTGGACATGTTCCAGTAATGCAACATCCTTCTTGTAGTGAGGGGCCCAAAACTGAACACAGTATTCGAGGTGCAGCCTCACCAGCACCGAGTACAGGGGCACGATCACTTCCCTACTCCTGCTGGTCACACTAGTCCTGATACAGGCCAGGACACCATTGGCCTTCTTGGCCACCTGGACACACTGCTGGCTCATATTCAGCCGGCTGTCAACCAGTATCCCAAGGTCTTTTTCCACCAGGCAGCTTTCCAGCCACTCTTCCCCAAGCCTGTAGCGTTGCATGGGGTTGTTGTGACCAAAGTGCAAGACCCGAAACTTGGCCTTATTGAACCTCATACAGTTGGCCTCGGCCCATCGATCCAGCCTGTCCAGGTGCCTCTGCAGAGCCCTCCTCCCCTCGAGCAGATCAATACTACCACCCAGTTTGGTGTCATCTGCAAATTTACTGAGGGCACACTAAATCCCCTCATCCAGGTCATTGATAAAGATATTAAACAAGACTGGCCCTAGAACTGAGCCCTGGGGGACACCGCTTGTGACTGGCCACCAACTGGATTTAACTCCATTCACCACGACTCTCTGGGATCAACCATCCAGCCAGTTTTTAACCCAGTGAAGAGTACACATGGGAGGTTCATGTTTGGTTATATTTTCCTCTTGTGGTCTGGGAACAACTAAAATACAAGATGTATAGCAGCAAGGTCTAGGTAACTTTACAGGTCATGAACTGGGGTGAAACCTGAGATGTTATGCAAAGCACTAGAAATTATTTCAAACAGGATTATGAGTGTAAGCAACACATGGAGAAAGAGAAGTAAAGCAGAGGCATTACAGTGAAAATGCTTTTTTTTTGCAGGTTTAAAAGTTACATCTGCCAATTCCATTGCTCTGGGTAATGGACTGACACTCTCAGTGCTAATATATTGTCCTTCTAATTTAAGGCTATAATCCAGATTTCCAAACATATAGAGACTCCCACCCACTCACTAGAGCCACCAAGCATGGGACACAGTATAGTTAAGCCCAACACTGCCAACATTACACGGGGAATTCACTAGATTGAAGTCTAATGTCCTTGTGCCAGCAAGTGTAAAATCATGTTATACATTTGTGACTTTATAGTAAGCAATTCCATATACTTCACCAGATCGGTAACTCAGATATGGATTCAGGCAGTAATGTTCTTAATGGAAAAATAGTGAACGAAATTTAATTTCGTTGTAACATTCTTAGGACAAATGTTATTTTTTCATAATCCTTTTATGCAGGTATTTTTGAAGTTTCTTTGTTAGATCAACATAATTTTCTCTTCCAAATGTCTTAGCTTTTCTTCTTTCAGGGATCATCTATCCTATTAATTTGCTAATGCAGGGAACAGGACAATAGACTCCTAAAATAGTAGTTCCTAACCTTTTTCGGTTTGTAAATCTATTTTTTTTCAAAGGAGGTACTTTCTCTGGTTGAGTCAATACAAGGTACTGACAGTAAATATTTATTGACTATGTTTCATGGATTTCTTAGAAAGAGACCATGGAGCATGAGCAGATACAGTTCAGTTTGAGACTACCACTGTAGACAGAGAATACTGGTTGCATGGACAATATTACTCATGAATCCATTCCAACTCATTTTATCTGCTAATGCTTGTTCTTGCACCTTGGAAAATAATCAGTTCTTCCATGAGGTATATTGGAAAATCTGATTTTTCCCAGTTTGCAAATTAACTGATACTGCAGTCTGGTAAATTTGCTGGTTTGTGTTTCGGTATCTGTAGCAGCACTGCTGATTGCCTAGATTACAGTGAGTTTGTATGCCATTTTGAATCTATCTATGGTCACATGTAATGAAATAAAGAATTACTCAGAGCTCTAGAGACCAGCCACTTAATCAAATAACACCACTGCAGATCCCAAATACAGAGATGTGCAAAACAAATATCACCAGGTTCCTCTGTATTTCTTCATATTTGCTGAAAGTTTGTCATAGCCAAATGTTCAGGTAGTAATTATATAGTCAAGGATGTGGGGAAGAATTTCCATATGCTTCTGTGGGGACAGAATTTCACTTCTTAAATCAAGGTTGGTGTATCCCTGAAGATACTCGCTGACTCAGCCAGAATGCTGAGCCTGGAGCAGTAGCGACTGAGCGAGGGTCTATGTAGATCCCGATGGCAGGAAGTCAGACTGTGAATTATGTGGTTCTTCATGGCTTTCACAACTTGCAAATTTCAAATTAAACATGTAATACAGAGAAAGAAAAGTAAGGTACCTTTAACACCACTTATTTAAAATGAACTCTTCAACATAACTTCTAATTAGAGGTGAAATTAACTTGTAGGACTTGGATCTGCCACACTTACTGATGCTTGTTTTCCAGAGAGAAATACTGGCTCCAACTTCAGGCATGCTACTTCAGATTTCATGTTTGTTTCATCCTCTCTTAAAAGTAAATAAAGATTAAAAGTTTGCACAGAATTGTGCCATTTGGTTGTCACCAAAGCTCAGTGGCACTTTTTTTTCTTGTTAGCTGAAAGCTAGAAGTGGGAAACCCAAATACCAGCCATTCTTGTTTTGACCGATACTGTGAATCTTAGGTTTTCTTCTCATTTTATCAGCCTTTGTGCAATGAGGTGTAACTGTGTTAGGATGAAAGCTTTGACAGACTGGCCTGGGACTCACTGACCAACAGAGATGGAATTGGCCAAAGAAACTTTTCTTGTTACCCTGCTTCCTGTCTGGAAGCACTCAAAGTTGCCCTGGGCCCTACTGGGAGTTACCCATCATTGCAACTCAGCAAACTAAACAGAAATTTATTGAAGCACTTGCTAAGTGAGACGCTCTGGGAAGGGCTTGCAGACTTAAACAGTTGAAATCCTACATCTGGACTCACCCATGTATGTCTAGCTGGAAATCTCACTCCACATCTTACATTAACTTGTTTATGCATTTCCCAGGAATGCAAAGAGGTCCTGACATTTGATGGAGAAGTTTAAACAAGTTTCATGAAGTTAATTATATAAATAGACATAGAACCAGGTAAGTACTGGAAGGAGGCTTATAAAAAAAAAAAGAGTATTTCTATGAGCCGTAGAGAGGATCTGATTTCTGATAGTTTGACATGTGTGATTGAATCTCCTGGTATCTAATAAGATATAACTTTAAAGAGACTTGTGGAAACAGTATCTTGAAGATCCTCACTCCTTTGTCCTGAAATTGTCTGAGGAGTTCAAAATTTGTTAGGAATACACGTAAACACATTACATTTGCTTAGGACACCTGCCTAACAATTCATATGAAGGAACAAAAAGTTTCAAACTTAGACAGTTTAAAACCACCCTCTAAAGACATGTTGTGATGCTCAGGTTTTCTAACCATTTCTACAAAAGGCATGACTGAGTATTCTTCAGAAAAATCAGGTCTCTTCTTGTGGTGCCTAGCACCACAAATATGAATTCTTTGTCCCAAAGCATAACTTGCATTCACTGATTGATTTTATAGCAAAATATCAAAGCTCAGCTAGCCAGAGAGTGCTGATAATAACATCTTTCAAAGCTTTCCTCCAGATGAAACATCTGTCCCCCCGCTGCTGTCCCAGTGTCTATAAAATACACTATCACTAGCTCACAAAGGATTTTTATTGTGTAAAATGAAACCAGAAGAATGTTGTGGTTTAGATTATTGTTTAATTTATTAATATTAAGTATAATTTCCCAAACAGGACTAATAAATGAGAGCTGGCTTCTGCACTACATCCAAGCTTGCTGTTAGTGCTGCAGGGGGATGGTAACACAGCAGTTCTTCAGAATTCAGTGTGTGTTCAAGCTGCTTAGGATCTTATTATTTTAAAACATCAGAATTGCAGAGGTGTTTGTAATGATTACAACTCTAGAATATAGATGTTGTCCTAAAAAAAAACTTTATTACTGGTCTTTGGCTAGGAGCAAATTTTTCCTAACCAATATTAACATGCAATGTCTTTCAACTAAAAATCAGTTTCTTTTCTGTTCTTCTCTTTTCCTTCCCCATCAGCTAACATACAATGATCAGTTTAGTTAGTAAAATATTCCTTCCTGGCTTTGTTCAATGCAGCATCTACAAACTCATTGCACTTATTTTGGAGCCTTGTGTTTCTCTTTTTTACCTTTAAAAGTAGAAAAACTGTCACTAATATGTGGGTTTTTTCTGTGTTAAATCTCCAAAGATAAGTGTGTGTTCTAGTTGTGTACTTTCTATATGCGTCACCTGAAGGGACATCCTTATATCCAGCCATTTGATGGAATATCCCATTCCCCTCCCATGGCAGCAGTGGGGCCATGGCACAGGGCTTCCTTAGAGAGGCTTTAGCCACCTCAGCAGCATTACGTTGCTACTGTCATACTGTGAAGAATTATATAAGGAGCACAAGATACCTAACTTTCCTAACTTTCATGGAGCCAACTCTTTCATTCACATCTACAAATTTATGCTGTGCTGCACCCAGGAGAGTCAGAATGATTCTCTGTCTGAGGCTTAAGGATTTCAGGACTGATAGGAGGTAAATGAACAACTTTGATCTCATGAGAATCCATAAGGGTTTAATGAGGACTTAAACACAGCTCTTCCACCTGGCCCTGTAGAAAACTGAGTTTCAATTTGTGTGCTAAGTGCCTCAATCTTGTGCTAATTGTCTTCCCCAGCAAAGAAAAGTGTCACTGGTTTCAGTGGGAGTGAGATCTAGCTTCTAATCCCACCTATGTTAATTATGAAATGAACTCATCAGGGAGTTGGCTGGATGTGGCGTTTTTGTGCTTCAGCCACAGCACCTCAACAAACAGCTTCCATGTTTACTTCTGGTATGTTAATCCGTAAACAGTTCTAGATGCCAACCTCCTGTTGTTAGGCTACTGGAAATTATTGTTTTCCTACCATGCCATAGACCTGAAAAATCAATGAGCATTTAGACTATAGTAGCATTTCCAGAACATTGCTGCCACACTTACCTTTCCTAGTAGCTGTCAAGATGTTTTTCAAACCAGAGTGAAGGGAATCTGCACAGCTAAGTTCTGAGAAACCTTCACCCAATGCCACTATAGTTTTGGTTAAAGATACTGAGCCAGTGACATGAGAAACTTTTTCCCTTGAAATGATCTGTTGTCTTCTACCCACTGGAAGGCAGCAGAACTCAGCTGTTCAGCTAAACCTTACCATGATTTACCTCCTATGAACTATGTTTGCTTTAGTTTTAATTGGAGTGCCTGATCACTCTTCTGTTTCTAATTCAATTTTTGAAGAAGAAATCTCAACCCTCCATGACTACTAAGGACAGATGCCTCATACCCATTCCAGCAACATGCCCATTCTACAAGAGAGAGAAGCCTCTCCATAGCAATTAGTCATTTCTCTTATATGACAACACCTCCACTTTATGTTTGTCCCTTCAGTAAGGACTATCTGAGAAGACACTTTGCTAGAGAAGGAAAGGAGGCTAGACAGAAGTAGCAATTTCAAGTTGATTCATGGCATGAGTTACGTCACCTGGACAAGGACATGCCAGTTTGGGCTCCAAAGCTGAATATTTTACAACGCTTTGGAATAAACCTACTTTAGTGCTTGAGTTGCCCATGACAGCTTTCTTGCTACAAATAAATCATGGTTTTCTCTCTCCTTTTTTTTTTTTTTTTCCCCAAGCCTCATTCCATCATTGAGCACTAAGGACAATTTATACCACAAAGCTGCCAGGTTTGAGAGTAGAAGGACAACAAGCTTGACCCAGAGGAAAGGGAGAACCAGATGTCATTCATAAGCGAGACTTGTTTGTCTGTGTTAGGTGGGTCTGGCCAGACCTCAAACAAAATTTGATGGCATGGCTCAGCATCCCCCAAGATGGAAAGGGTGGGTCAGTTCTGCATTACATACCAGGTGCTGTTCTTATAATTTTGTAATATAATTAGCCAAGTGTATTGAAGGTCTCTGCATACAGTAGACCAAATTCAGACATGACATTAACTGGCACAATTTAACTGGAGTCTGCCAAGATGTAGGTCCACCTCACGCCCAAATTTTGCTCAGTCTTAACACAGCTGAGTGCATGTGAGCCCCGAGTATGTATTTACATGCACTTGCAAACCAAGTTTAATACATGCCATTGTGCAATACCATCACAAAATCTGAATAAATTTTAAACCAAATTAAGCCCTGCAGCACCTCATCAGCATCCAGTGATGTTTTCTACAAAAGCAAAGAACAAGTAGGCATGGAATTTGCCCAGAGAATAAATATGAGACCATGAAATGGATGCCTGGCTTGCTTTTGTGCACTTTAACTTCCTTCCCACTTGCCTATGTTTATTGCATTTAATTAATCAAGTGGGGCTAGAAAATATCACCTTCATTGTTGGAAATATTCTAATTAATAAACTTTGTATGTGGTTTCCTTAATTTCTGTAAGTAGATTTGCTTAGGGAGCAGTACACATGAAAATTAATCTGAAACCATAACTAGCCTATGGAGAACACAGCACATTTTTTCTGTCCCAGTCAAAATAAGTTTCAAGAAATTTCATGCTAGTTTTCTTCTACTGGGACAGAAGGACAATGAACAAACTTATTCTTTCCAAGGTCTCCATACTTTCTTTCCATACCTTGTGTTGAACAGTTTCTCTAATTCTTCTGTTTCTCTTCTGTTTGTAATCTCCTAAAACAATTTTTTTGAAATACAATAAATTAACTGCTCAGGAGCTTGTTTGCATTTGTGCTGTGAAGAGCATAGCATTTTCTCAAAGAAAAGATGCCAGCTGCATTGGTATTGTACTGATGGTAATCTTTTCCTATTGTGTGTTTGCTCTTAACTACCAGGTCTTCTCCCAGGACACATTTAGAGAGGGTTTCATGCACAGTGTGGTTTTTTTATTATTAATCTGCCAAGAATTGTTACATTGTTACAGAGATGAAATATACTTATATGAGCAACAGAGATCTAGTCTAATCTGAGACCTATGATTCACATATAGCACAGACCCTGACATTTTTCACTACAGTCAGACTCAGGCTTGATACAACTACAGAGACCAGATCCATAGAGAGACGAATCCAGAAAGAACCATTGTTCCGTGTTTGCTTCTCAAAGGAGAAAAGCCAGTCACTTGCAAACACTGCTCTGCTGAAGTTATGGCACATTTAGTTTAACTGGGACAACACTCATCTCCAGCTCCACAAACCAGTGTCAGAATAAGTAATTTTTTCCCAAGCAGGAGCAAAACTCCACTGTAGCATTAAGGTTGTTTAATTCTTTTCCTGTGTAACAATTGACACGTACCACATACCCACTCTCCCCTGGGTAAAAAACGGGCTGGATGGCTGGTCCCAAAGGCTTGTGGTGAATGGAGTTAAATACAGCTGGTGTCCAGTCACATGTGGTGTTCCTCAGGGTTCAGTACTGGGGCCAGTTTTGTTTAAAATCTTTATAAATTATTTGGATCAGGGGATCAAGTGCACACTCAGTAAGTCTGCAGATGACACCAAGTTGGGCAGGAGTGCTGACCTACTCAAGGGTAGGAAGGCTCTGGACAGGCTGGATTGATGGGCCAAGGCCAACTGTATGAGGTTCAACAAAGCCAAGTGCTGGGTCCTGCACTTGGGTCACAACAACTCCATGAAACGCTACAGGCTTGGCGAAGAGTAACTGAAAGCTGTCCAGCGGAAAAGGACCTGGCAGTGTTGGTTGACAGCTGGCTAAACATGAGCCAGCAGTGTGCCCAGGTGGCCAAGAAGGCCAATGGCATCCTGGCTTGTATGAGGAATAGCGTGGCCATCAGGACTAGGGAAGTGATTGGTGAGGCCGCACCTCGAATACTGTGTTCGGTTTTGGGCTCCTCACTACAAGAAGGATATTGAGGTGCTGGAGTGTGTCCAGAGAAGGGCAACAAAGCTGCTGAAGGGTCTGGAGCACAAGTCTTATGAGGAATGGCTGAGGGAACTGGGGTTGTTTGGCTTGGAGAATAGGAGTCTCAGGGGAGACACTATTGCTCTCTTGTCTCAGTCTCTTCTCCCAAATAGCAAATAATAGGACAAGAGGAATTGGCCTCAAGTTGTTCCAGAGGAGGTTTAGATTGGATATTAGGAAAAATTTCTTCACTGAAAGGGCTGTCAAGCATTGGAATGGGGTGCCCAGGGAAGTGGTTGAGTCCCCATCCCTGGAGGTGTTCAAGGGACATGGATTAATGGTGGACTTGGTAGTGCTAGGTTAATGGTTGGATTTGATGATCTTAAAGGTCTTTTCCAACCTAAATGATTCTATGATTCTATGATTCAGTTCTGTATTATATTTTATTATAATCATTAGGACTAGATAAATATGCTTTAGCCAAAAGAAAAGTCAATTAGGTGGTATTGTTATTAGTACTATCTGATTATGTGATCTGCAAAAATAATGGGTACATTTTAAATGTCTTGGATGAAAATATAGAAACTTGAAGGCAGAAAGTTAGCATGTAAATTAAAGGCCTGATTTATTTTTTTGTAGTATGCCAAGCTGTTAAACAAAGACAAACCCAGTGGTGTGCCAGTGGGCAAACAATCTACCACCACGAGAGCAATTTCAGATAGATTTATGGTCCCGCTGTCTGAACCTTTTCTCTTTGAAGATGCCTAACTTAACTCTGCACCATGGGTGGCAGGGGTGTGAAAGAGGGAAAAGGCTGCAGTTGCTTTCCTAGTCCCTCCTTCAAGGCAATGGCATAACAGCACTGGTAGCCTGTTGAGGGCTCTCTACATATTAGGAAGAGTCAGACAATCTGGCTCCTCTTGTTCCAGTCAGAGCATTGCATTCTTAGGGAGTTGTTTTTCTCTGCTTGAAATGTTACAAATAGTAAAATGGAGCATTATTTTCCAATCTGAAGGTTTTTGGGAGTGGAGATGATGTAAAAAGCCCTTCTGACTGGAAACGGAATTATTTTCCCTTTCGCAGTGTTAACCATTAGAACAAAAGAAAGGAGGAATCACACTGGAGAAAAAAATAAAGTAAAAGGTGGGGAAAAATACCTCAAACATTTTGCTTGGCAAGAAAATAATAAAAAAAATTTTACTTTTGGAGTCTTCAAGACCTAATTTTGTATTTTGTCTTTCTGCTGGAAAACTCAAAACAAAATAACTAGACAATTTTTCATGACAACTGTTGGACAAAATCTCCTTTACCAGCATAAAGATTACACTCAAGATTTTTGTCTAGTTCTGCTTCACATTTTGAAGGTATAGCCAAGCCCTCCTGCCTATATTTCATGCTTGTCAGGAGCATAGGCACTCGAGGGAGAGATATTTTTGAGTATACTCTTTCCTTGGCAGTTATTCAAAACTGGTAGGAGGAAAACAGGCATCCTGCAGTGAGCCAGCATTGTCCTCTCTCTGTTTTCCACATCTGGCAGAAAGCCCTGCTGCCACTCCCACCCCATCCAATTCTACCTCCCAGTGGAACCTATGCAGAGGGTGGGGGTTTTTATCATTACTGTAATTAATTACGTGTACTTCTTTCTCCTTCTGCCCAGATTTCTCCTCTGAATACCTGCCTCATAGTCCGAAGGTGCCTTCTGTGCCCTTACTTGTAAATTGTTGGGATAACTGCATTTATACTGTCTCATGGAGTGTCAGAAACATAATAAAGTCATGTCTGTACATTGCATTGAGACACTGAGAGAAAATTCAGTAATAAAAACATGTTTTATTAGCATGTTCATCATCATTCATAACATTCCTGAACAGCAAAATGACCTGAATGACCAAGAAATACCATACAGAATCCCTCTAAAAGGTGAAGTTCTGGACTTTCTCACACTCAAAGTAATTTATTTCTTGCACAGCTGTCCTGTAGTGTTTAGAGCTTTGTTTTAGTTCAAACACAGAGTAGGCAGAGTACCTACAGATGTGCTCTAATTTGCGCCACCTGCCTTGCTTCCCTTGTCTGTGCCTAACTCCCCATAAACCTCTACGAGTCTGATGTCTGCAAGTTAGACTCTGGGTGGTTGACTGGACATTCTCGGTTGTATGGGATGTCCTTGAATCTGCACCCTGCCTCAGCACATTTAGGAAAGCTTTTGGGAACTACTTTTTTCACTGCTTTTAGGAACTCCACACAAGGTAAATAGGTTTCCCACCTGCTGTCATAAAGCATATATGATTTTACCTGACTCACCATCTCAAGCTATGGCCCTGGGAAATAATCCATACTAGTGCCAAAAGGGATTAATCCATTGGGTAATCAACAATATTGCTAACAAAAATAACAACATGGTCACTTCAAACTCTGATCTCTGAGCAAGCTGAAAGTCTTCCCTTTTCAGACTAATAAAAAAAATACAAAGTACCCAAATTAAAATAAAAACATGAAATAGGACAAGCAGCATAGGAAACAATTTTCTTACATAAGAAAAAAATCAGATTTTTTAAACTCTCTTATCCTTATTTGGGTCATTTGGGGAAAATTTAGAGAAAGGAAAAATAAAAAAAAAGTCATTCAAGGCAGATCTTTAATTTTTTTTTAATTAGAAGACTTTATTAAAACTGAATTTAATTTCAATGCAGAAAGAGACATCTACTCAGAAACACAAACTTTCTTTACAGAAGTTAGGTTCTTTTTGAGTTTCCACATTTTTTAAAGCAGAAAATTTGTCTCTTTTAAAAAATAATATGGCTTGCTTCTACTTCTACCTCAGGACAGGCATGTCTTTTTTCATAAGAAGCCAATCTGTTTGCTTTTAATCCTCAAATATGTCCATGATTCTTCTTTTGCTATCAGGGAATTATAATTCCGTGTCCACCAAGACCATCTCTTTCACACATTCCAGTGCCATAAGCTCAAGAGAATAATATGACCTAGACTTAATTCCCATGGATTTCTGTTCTGATTTACACTTCCTCCTATTTAGCTAAACTTCCTTAAGAGACTTCACAGTCACTGATTTTTTTTCTGTTAAGAGTAAGCTACCTAAGGTACAAACTTCTCTGCCTGCTTACTTTGTTAGATCATTTCTGCTTTCCAACTCCTATAACTCAGGAGGAAACCAAAGACAAGTTAGGTCTGGGACCTGAATCTTTCAGATGTTGAAGCTGAAAGTAAAATCCTTTTAACTTGGACCATGTATATTTGTTATTCTAGAAAAGGATTAGGCACATAAAACTTGTACGTATGATATTCTGCAGCACAGAGAATTTACATTTATACTGGACAATAACATAGTGGATGTTTCATGATGATGGCTGATGTTTTTCATATAAACAATAAAGTCAAATAAAAACAATCAATCATATTGGAATGGTAAAATTTATTAAGTTTTTATTGTCATGTTTAGACACCAGGGAAGGTTGTAAGTGGCTTTGTGGCTGTAAGACAATTAGATGAGTATAGTTTTAATGTTTCTGTGTGTGGCAGCAGCCTGGAAAATAGTAAATTTAAAAAATGTTTTAGAATTTATCAACCTTTAAATACACTTCACGTTCTATCAGGATATGGAATCAACCTGACACCATCATGCAGGGATGGAATTGCTCCGATTTTCAGTTGTGCTTCAATTAATTGAGGTCACATAAGAGTCCTCTCTGTCTTGGCAGGTACTGAGGCTGGCAAATGAATGCATCTTTTTGTACCACTTTTGGCTTAAAAATGGGAAAAAGTATTCCTGAGGACATCACCTCTTACTGTACTCTTCTGTTTCAAGTAAATGTTTTTTGTTTGGAGCTATTATGAGAACACTGCTCCTTCTCAGTCTTTCCAAATGAGAACCACATGCTGGTAACTTGGGATGTCTTGGAGAACAGCAATGCCGTTTCTGCTACGTGATTTTGGCTGTTTGCATTGACAGCTATCTCAAGGGAAGTAATGAAAAACTCAGAATGACAACTGTTCTATTACAAATATTATCATCTTGGGAAAGAGATTGGAGGAGAACATAATGAACAAGAGCGATATTACCTAGGCTTCTTTAAAAGGACTCCTTTCATCATGAGCAACCAAAATATATTAAGCCAACATAAGCTGTGACAATAATTTATATTCCCAAGTAGCCAGAGTATGCAGCTAAAGGTGAGACTTAGATTTGTTTCATAAATAGAAAAGGGATAGGATGACTAAGATTTATGTGTTTTATTCCCATTCTGACCTGCAGTGGGACTTGGGGCTTCTCGTTTTTACCTTCCTGAATTTGAGTTTGCACACCCATTGCCAAAATTCTGTCTCCCAGCATCCCTCCCTCCTTCCCACCTTCACTAAAATCATGCAAAAATGCCAAGCATTAGTACCATGTACAGATTGCAAAAAACAGGAAATACTGTGGTTGAGGTTGGTATGCAACCTGTTACTCTGACATCCTCAAATGCTGGCATTATTATAGCCTTGCTGAACAGGACATTTGTGGGAGTACCAGAAAGAGAACCCAATTCCTCTGAGTCCCAGAGTAGTGCTTTAAAATATAAGTATTTATATATTATATTAAAATATCATACATATACATATATATTTTCAATAACTCCTCTCCTGCCCTGCTGTCTGTGCAGTGGATATAACCAGATTTCCAAGAAGAAACATGTATTGTCATGTAAAACCATGTGGTTGTGCATGGATGCACCAAAGGACATGGTTTGGTCCCATGGTAAAGACATGACAGTAATTAATTCTGAGTGCACTGGATTTGACAGTTGTAATAACATGAATCTCCTAACATTTGTTCAGTAAAAGCAAGCTGAAAAAATATGCTGAACCAACTTGAACAATTGAAAAGGAAGAATATAAGACCTTTCAACCAGTAGTATAAACCTAAACCACTTGAACTGCCAAGCAGTTGGTAGCAGTAAAGTGCTAATACTGACAGAGTGGACCAGCGTGGACAGCACATCGTGGGGGTTTTGTTGAGCGACAAATGATTAAGTAACAATGATTTCTATTCTTGCCTCTTAAAAGGTCTTTGTAGCTCATTCTGTTTGGTTTTGGTTTAGCAGTTTTGTTTTCCATAAGTGGGATTAATTTTTATTAAAATGAATTAAAACAAATTTTAGTACCAGCAATTTAACTACCCAAGATTTAAAATGACTGGCATCATTAATTTGGCTTTATGACCTCTTGTAAGGCCCCTCATTAGAGCCTTATCAGTAGGAATGCAGAATAAAAATAAAATTGAAATTAGAAGAAATGGCACATAAATTTTCACAGACAAAAGGGAATGGGGAAAAATTTACCCAAAACTTAGTTGTATTTGCCAGAAAGAATAAACACAAGCATAATGGTTTTTACAAAGTGTGGAGGCTAGCTGAAAATATTCTGTTTGAACTATTTTTGGGGAAAAAAATAAAGTGATCTGGAGCAGATGAAGCAAAAGCATCTGTTTTGCATAGAAAAATGAACTTGCTTCTAAAAAAAAAAATCCCACAAGATCAGATTTGTAGTTGTTGCCACATTGCTGTTATGGTTCAGGTACCTTGGTCTTTTCTGGCCACATGAGGGCTGCAGCACAAGGGATGGATCCTATATGTTGTGTACCACCTTATGTTCTGGGAGACCTAATCTAACCAGTAATGACAAAAGCAAAGGAGACATAAAAAATAACACATCAAGATGGCACTTTCCAACAACAATATTCACATTTACTATGGATTTTTGGCCCAAATTGAACAGCAAAGCTTTCAATAACACTTCTTTTGTCACTTTCCACCTACAGCATAACATTTTTGTAGCTAAAAGGCTTTAGAAATGAGCATAGACTTGAGGGACTCTTCGGATACTTTCTCAGCAAAAGCAGTGGCAGTTCTTTCAAATTGCAGAGACCGGAATACTATGAATGGCATACTCAGGAATCTCCATACTAAGCAAGAGTATGTCCTCAGCTCTCCTTTATATGATGGGAAGGCCATGACCAAAAAAAAATGGCTCTGAGCCTTTAAACTGTACCTACTACAGTTGGGATTGTCTGCCTGTTTCTTGGCTAATTTAAACTCTTCCAGAAATAAACTTCAGTCAACCGTGTTTGCAAACAGAGCTGCAAGGTAAAGGCTTTGTTTTAATTGGCAATGTTGTCCTTGATACAGAAAAGACAATGTGAACAGAATAGGAAAAACAACAGACCCACCACAAAGAACCTTACAGTCACCTTGCATTCACTGCACTGGCTGCTGCTACCACTGGCATTCCAGATATATCCACCCATTTTTTTCCCCTCTGTTTTTTTTGGAAAGACTCCTTTGTAAATAGGAAATAGTTTATGAATAGGGACACCCACAAATATTTACTAGGGCTGATAAACAATGGAAAAGTCAGTGGACGATCTCAGCTCATTTTTATGAAGATGAAAAGCTGGCCGCGTTTGCCAGGTCTAGGAGCCTCAGGCCATCACCATTAAAGTTAACAAAGGCATCATCAGAATAAAAGGGACTTGAGAATGGAGGTCTGGGCCTTGTCTCCACAGCAAAACACACCTTTTTAAGTAACAATATGGCTTTCAAACCCCATTACTCAAGCATACATGAATGTCAAGGTGGACATTTATTACATTGGTCTAACAGGCAAATATGAGCCTCCAGGTGAAGCCATTTCCACAGGTTACTTACCTGTGAAGATGAGGAGAGAGACAATATTATCCCTGTTTCTGATACAGATACAATTTGTAGGAAAGCAGAGGTGTGCTTGGGTATTGACAGCTTTGAAAAGCCTTTTCAGAACCAGAGAAGGTGCAGAAAAGAGTTTGAGCTGAATGCTCATAAAGTTACCTTGCAAAGAGAAACGTAGACAGTACAATATACTTAGATAATCAAACAGAAGGCAGCGAAGCAATTTAGCTGGCAAGGGGTATCTTACTGGGGAAAAATTGCTCGGTACTACACTCTTGAATCTGGCAGTGTCAGGGCCCTGCGGGTCCAGGGGGCTCCCCATGGGGGTCTGTTGGGGCAGGGCCTGGCAGCCAGGGTCCGTCCCACCCCCAGACAGAGACAGGGCAACCAGGGGCACAGGGACAGCCCCCACCCAGGGCGCTGGACACCTCCCTGAAGACAGGGACAGGCTGAGGCTGGGCTGGGATGTGGGCCTGTGGGTGGTCCCAGCTCTGCAGGACCTATGGAGGACCTTCTGGAGCCCTCAGCACAAGAAGGACATGGAACTGTTGGAGCGGGTCCAGAGGAGGGCTACAAAAATGATCCGAGGGCTGCAGCACCTCTCCTGTGAGGACAGGCTGAGACAGCTGGGCTTGTTCAGCCTGGAGAAAAGAAGGCTGCGGGGAGACCTGATTGCAGCCTTTCAGTACCTAAAGGGGGCCTATAGGAAAGATGGGGAAAATCTTTTTAGTAGGGCCAGCTGTGTCAGGACACAGGTTAATGGTTTTAAACTAAAACAGGGTAGGTTTAGACTAGATATAAGGAAGAAATTCTTTATAATGAGGGTGGTAAAACACTGGAACAGGTTGCCCAGAGAGGTAGTGGAGGCCCCATCCCTGGGAACATTCAAGGCCAGGTTGGATGGGGCTCTGAGCAACCTGATGTAGTTAGCGGTGTCCCTGCTCACTGCAGGGGGGTTGGACTAGATGACTTCTAGGGGTCCCTTCCAACTCAAACCATTCTATGATTCTATGACTCTATGGCAGGGCTGTGGGGAGCTGGAGACTGGCCCTGCTGCAGCATCGCTGGGGCAGGGGCTGATGGCCCTGGGGGGCTGAAACGGGGTCCTGCGCTGTGGGCAGCATGGAGGGAGTCCCCAGTGGTGGGCATGGACAGGGAGGAGTAAGGTCACAGCTCCTTAGGATGCTGGCATGGAGAAATAAGACATATTTTATTAGAGAGAGCGATCAGCCCCAGTACAACCCAAGGAAGAAGAATATTCTCTATTTTTGTAGTATTCAAATGAATACTGGGCGACTTTTCCAGAAGATATGATTTTGCTGTTGAAAATGAGTAAGCCCAGTCAGATGACAGGGCCTTTTTGGTGTTCATGGTCTCACAGTCTGTGGATCTTCTGTCCTACACCAGTTTAAATTTGGGTTCCATTCAGCCTAAATCAGGTCTTCCCTGCATCAGAAACAAATAAACAATAGTATGAAATATCGTATCTTGGTAGCAAGTCTGTATGGACAGTTACCTCAGTTCAACTAAATCCAGGTATTTTTTGTGCATCTATTGGCTCATGTTTGGGCTTTTGGCTGAACTTAAGATATGTTCTGATATGGTCCTGACGAGGGTATCAGATCATAAAACCCTAAATTAACACAGCAGTTATCCTAACACAGTTTTTCCTTGGGTGTCAAGTACAGACATGATCACCTCTGTTGTGTGCTACATCGGAAGAGTCTTGCCAGGGAAACCAAGCAACAGCAGTTATCAACTGCCTGCAGGAGGTCTGGTGGAAGCTCAGACAAGAACAGGGGCTGAGGAGATTAACAGAGGAGCTTGATCACTTCATCGCAAGGTGACTCTAGCCAGGGCAACAGAAAAGACTTTCAAATGAAGCCCTCTCCTGTATGATGTAGGGCTCTGACCTGCCATGTGAGACGACAGTTTGTGTGCAAAGATGCATTTCTGCCCAAACTCAGACAGAGAAATCGTAGGCATTTAGTGAAGCAGTTGTTTATAAAGCCAAGTATTTTTAAGAGCTGGTAAGCACAATTACTCTACTGTAGCAAAGGTGCTGGCATTTGCCAGAAACTGTTCTTCAACTGACTGCTGTGTTAACAGACTGCCAACTGGGTTAATGGGACCAGGAGCTGGAGGACTTGAAAGCTTTTTGGCCAGTCTTTCTGCAGCAATCAGTAAAGTTGGAATTGTCACTGCCTTTTGCACAGTGGTAGATAGTCATGTTACCACAATTTTTCCACTACCTATTTAAAATGCCACAAAGCCTTCAGAATTTGTTTTGGGAGGTTTTAAGATTTGCGTAATCATTTGATAACTTACAAAATGGAAGATAAATACCAGTAAATGGTAAAGGGAGGAATAGGAAATGTTGTTTAAAGGTTGGAGCAGATGACCTTTTGAGGTTTCTTCCAACATGAGTTGTTGAATGTTTGTTCCTAGAGGGAAACAAAAAATTCATGGCAAAAGCAGTCTGTAAAAACCTGGGAATGAGGATGCTTGAAAGAGAATCACAAAATGGTGTAAAAAGTCACACACATACTTGCTCTGCTGTGCTGGTACATATGGACCCTGAGGAAGAAAGCAGGTTTTGAAAAATAGATTCTTAAAGGCCTGAAATGGAGATTTTAGCAATTCATATGGTACCAGACTAGTGTATGAGGCCCAGACAGTTTAAGTACCACAGTGGCAGCATTGTTTCCCCATGGCCCAGAGACTCTGCTGCAAAGTTCACAATTTCATGCTGCTGCCCTGGGAATTTCTAGCTTAAACTGTCAAAGGGGCATGGAAGGACACCTCCATCTGCTGTGCCTGGCAGTGACCAGGGTGCCCATTGCAAAACATCCAGGCTTGCAGGCAACAAGGCTACAGCTGTTCAGGCTTTTGCATGAGAGACCTGGGAAGTCACTATCTGAAGTCCACTTGAAACAATTAAATGATGTAAAAGGCTTTGAAGGAGTTTTCCCCGGATTTCAACATCTCAACAGTACTTAATGAGTCAGCTGAACTGTTTTTTTGGTGAATAATCAGTGAGTCGTTTCCCTCTTTTGTTTGTGTGTGTCTTTCAAACTGCAAGGAGAGGGGGTTTGTTATTCTTGTAATATTTTTCAATAGGGAAAATGTGAATGTAAAACCATCAGAAAAAACCTGGCATACCTTATCAGCGTAGTACCTGAAATTACTTATAGCTTATTTAAATTAAAATTATTAGATTGTAAATTGTATGCAAGGTTGCTATAATTGTGTTTATTTAGTGTCTGTGAGACTAGAAAAAACTGAAGAGAGACACTGTAATGATGTTCATACAGTTAAAATGTTGCTGCAGAGGAAAGCATTGTTCTTGTCTTCCACCAAGGAAAGGAACAGAAGTGATGAGTTTGAACTATAGCCGGAAAGATTCAGGTCTGACACCACAAAAACGGCTCCAGTAGTAGGGACAGTGATGTGCTAAACATTGCAGGAGAGGCTGGTGCCTTACGGTTTTAAGGAGTAGACTGTACATGTTGTAGATAAGAATCAGGCACTAGGGATTCTTACCTGGACAAGGGGTGGAGCAAGCATGATCTCATGTTCCCTTTTAGCCTCTTTTTCTACCATTCTATGAATCTTTTTCTTTTTTTCTTTCATCTTTCAGAGTTTAACTTTTGGGGGCTGCTGAGATTTATTTTTTTTGTTTTTTTTTTTTCCGCCCCCCCAACAAACCTCTCTGACTCCACTCCCAGTCTCTAGCTTCTACAACGTACTGCCTATTGGTATATGGTCCAGTTCCAGAACTGGCATTGCTGTCTGTCTCCAGAACCACATTTAAATGTCATCGTTGCAGAACTCTCCAAGGGTTCATGTAGGCAAAGGGCTTTTTATGCCAATAATTCTTTCTCTTTCCTATCATAGTGTTACCATTGGAGTGATAGTGTAGATACAGCACCAGCTGGGACCAGAGATTTAATATCTTTTCTATTCCTGTTTCCTCTGAGCATAGCAAGATAATGTTGCACATAGTGTAAACTGGTATTATATCTGTTGCAGAGCTCCTATCAGAAGAGCTGAGCCATCAGTAGCAATGATGGAAAAAAATTAGGAAAGACAGAAGTTCTTAGTTCATGTCAACAGCTGCTATAATTAGGGTCTTTTTACTTGACACTGGAATTGTAGTTGGTCTTTTCTGGATGGGTTAAATATTCCATTCCGTGTCCCCTTCCCTCCCCCCAGAAAAAAAACCACCCCCAAACCAAACAAAAAAAAACCCCCAAAGTCACCTTTGGATGCACTTAGGGCAATTGGGAGGGGCTCATCTTTATTCTCACTTCCTTTGCTCAATCTTAACTTTTCAGAGGGTATTTTAATGTGTGGCCTTTGTGTTTTAGGAACCTGTCCACATCAGTGAAATTTCCTGGGAAAATTTCATCCAGAATTAAGGAAACTGTGCCAGTACTGTGGCTTTACACAAAATAGCTCTGTCTCTTTTAGTCAGCTTGGCTCTGGCTGAGAGGCAGTGAGAGGCAGAATTCCCCCTTGGATTAGGAACTGTGGCATCTCCATCACAGCCAGCTCTCTGATGCCAAAGATTATTGTGAATTACTTAGATGCATTCATTTCACTCCTCATCCTCATCCCCAAGACTGCCCTCCTCAGAGGATGCACGTGTACAGGCTAGTACTTATGAGCTGTTAAATAAGCATATGGAGATAAAAGACTCAGAAAAGGTCTGATTGCATTTTAATGCCTGCAGGTGACATAAACTCACTCCAATTTTAAAACTGGTGGACATTGCCATAATTTTTTATGCGGCTTACAACAATTTCCACCACCCTCCTCATCTTCTAATCTGGAGCCTGGATGACTGCTTATATGGAAAAGCTTGCTTCTGCTGGGGCCATCTGAGAAATATCACTTTCGTATTTTTCTAATCTGGCATAATGAAAGAAGCACCATGGATAAACTGGTTTTAAGCCATGAACACCAGATACTGTAGGTGCTGATTTCTAATGCTTTCATTAATAACTCACTTGAACACACACATGACATTCCTGTTCTCAGTGAAGATTTGTGTTTTGCCAGCCAGTTTTCTTCATCATCATCATGAGCTGCTTATCTACTTAGGATATTGTCATAAACCATAACTAAATATTCCTCTTCCACTTTGCCTTCTCTTCTTGTTTGCCTGTAACCAGTCCGTCTCCCAAAATCACTTGCCATTTCCCCTCATCTTACCTGCCTTCTACTTTCAGCAAGGCTATAAGTTTTGTAATGCTAAAAGACAGGCTATTAATTCAGCATTCCTTACATGCCCAAGTGGTTTGCACATTAGCAGACTTGGAATAGTGCTTTGGATGAAATGCAAGCCCACGGAAGACAATGAGAGTTTTGCTACTGATTTCAATAGAGTTAAAATTAGTGTTGTTTATCCAGAGTATGTTACTTCCCTCTTATTTCCATGAGTGGTACCTCTTCTTAAAGATTAATAAACTTAGATTAACTGTATTGGTCTCTGAATGTCGCTTTTTATCATGATACACTGAATAGGGCATAAGATATCCCTCTCTCTCTCTTCCTCTCAGATTTTCCCTTCCTGGCTTCATCTGGTAGCTTCCCAGCGCAACAGATTCAAATCTTTTACTGCAGTAATACCATTTCATTGCATTTCCCCGAATAGTTCTGGTGCCACTGCAAGAGATGGCAGTGGTGCTTTTGACTGTTATTTTTTATGACTTCAAAGACAAATGAAGTTTTGGGGTATGAGGGAGGACTGAGTGTACCTTTGTTCCAAAACCTACATGCAAGATATTTCTCCCTCATATACAGCTTAGGGCTTCTAGTTTTAAATGCAGGCTCTGCATTACACAGCAACACTTTTTGATGAATTCAGCATGTTGTTGTCTGCAAAAATCTATATCTATTTGATGACACCTATGCATGAAAAAATAAGTGAATTAACAGAAAGGTAGTATCTCAATAAAATGATAGACGAAAGATCATCTGATGGGGAAGGACAGGGCATGTCCTTTTTCTTCTTTCCTCTCTGATTTCTATGGTGGTTTGCATCATTCAGAAACCATCCCCGTAAATACATCAATAACAGGAAACTGTGCATAGAGGTGACATGAACATGGATCCCAGTGGTTCACATTGCAGAGACAAAAGTATATATGCCTAGCATTAGATTGTAAAGTATTTTAGACCAGGTTAAAACCTCTTCCTTCTCTCCTACATTTATTATTATCAGGTTTTTGACATGACTTGACCTACTGTCCATGGGCTGTGTCTGGCTTTGTTTATCCCTGGGCTCACAGCCACCTTTGTTTTGTTTCAAGGTAGCATTGAAACAGAAATGCTGAGATAAGCAGGCTGAAGAAACACTTTGCTCCCTCCCAACACCCCTGTGTAATAATAAGAAAAAATGATAGTAGTCTCAGGACATTTGGCTAGGCTATTATTAAGAGAAGATTTTGTAATACAGACTATGTTGTCCTATTGCAATATCTTTCCTATAGCAATTTAAAACCATTTTATACAGTTAAGTACATTTTTATGAAACAGGAAGACTGACATATGAAATCCAAGGTTCAAGAGCAAGTCAGTGGAAGTAGCAAGAGCAAGTCAGGAGCAGTGACAATAGACCACTTATTGCCTAACACAGCAGCAACCATCCTTATGAACCGGTTTAATTACTTTGGTGGAGAGAGTTTTAAGTTGTTACCTGTTATGGATGTGC
Organism: Gorsachius magnificus; assembly: GCA_034008185.1. Lineage (NCBI taxonomy): Eukaryota > Metazoa > Chordata > Aves > Pelecaniformes > Ardeidae > Gorsachius > Gorsachius magnificus. The sequence goes on along the minus strand of CM067083.1, from coordinate 47,075,098 downwards.
ATCTGTGTGACTCTCTTGTCATAATTTTATATGTTAGAAGTGAAGCAGTTTAGGCTCAGTATTAAAGACTGAGAAGTGTAAGTTTGCATCTCAATATCAATTCCATCTAGCCACAGCTATTAAAATATAACACATTTCTCATGATTTTGATACTTTTATAGAGAGCTAATTGCTAACAAGCAAATAAAGCGTGATGTTTGCAGTCTGTCTTGGATCTTCAGTAATAAACAGCTTCTCTCTATTCACATCTCTTGCACATTACAAAATAAGGATTTTAAGTGCTTTTTGGCACCAAGGAATGCAACCAAGAACCCTCCACTTCAACAGCATCTCAATGATTGTGGAATAAAGAGACTTTTATTTCAGAATAGTATTTCTAATGGAAATTATTCCAGCATATGTTATTACATAACATATATTTGATTCACTTTTCTCAAACAAACTCTAGACTGATTTAGTTAAATCAGTATGCAGACATTATGTAGGCCAAGTCCCAGGATTCTATCTCAAAATATAATGTATTCTCTAAAAAAATGGACTGAAGAGATTAGATTGGCCTGGAGATTTTGGTCTTCATGCGTTTCACCTTTAGTTTATTTTAACAGATTACCTACTTGTAATTAAGACATCACTTAGCCGCTTCTGAAAAACAAATTTTAATTTAAGAGTAAATACAAAGTCATTTTACAGAAGTATACAGCTGCTCTTTTGTACACTTGGTAATCAGTTCTGCTTTTGCCTGGCTGATTCAGGAATCCTGTGGGACGAACTTCTTTACAAAACATGGTCTATGACTTCCTTTCCTTAGCAACTATATTAGGTCCAGAGGTGTGCTCAGAAGAATAAACAACTCAGCTTTTCCAAACCTCCAAATCTGACTTGTTCTGTGTTTTGGGCAAGTAGCCACACAGGCTTTTATTTTATTAGACCTTGTTTATCTATTATTAACTGTTAGCTATAGATGAGCACAGGACTGTGGTTTTGGTCCGTTGCTTTGTTGTTGTTTTTTAATATAAACAGCCTTTTGAACATCATGCTTCGCCTTCAATGGGCTGGGGGTTCAGAAAAAAATTAAACAAAACAAAAAATCAAAACAAAGAAACCACACCAATGAGCAAATAAATAATGAAACGCATGACGTTTTCTGTATGGAACTAGCTGCAGACATGTTCATTAATTAAATAATCCAACATGAAATATAATGGATAGTAAAATTTAGGCTAGTGGTAGTTTCTCACATTATTTGTCTTCTTTTATTTAAAGTATTTAATCATTGTCAGGCTCTCTTTACCTCAGACTAGTGATTTTTTGAATAATATATTCCAAATGACATGAAGTTAACTTTGGAAAACAAGCCTGGATCAGCCTATGAGCCAGCCATCCCTCCTAAATCTGACTCCAAGGAAAATACAGAATTCTACAGGGCCTTCATCTACCAGGGCACAAACGCAGGCATTTAACAGGGGCCAGCATGTCAAGCAACTTCCTGGAGGAAAGTTTTATGTCAAATTAAGTATTTACTGTCCCTCAGGTATCGCCATAGTATTTGCCACTGACAGTTAAATACCAGTGGCAATGACAACCTATCCAGGAGGCTTGCTCAGAAGCAGCTGGGTGTGTAAGATTTCCACACCACTTGCCAACCAAAACATGAAGGAAAAAGAGTCTGCTTGTATGGTTAAGAGAAGAGGAGAATCTAAATCAGCTCATAAAAAGGCAAACAGAAAAAAACAATAATCTGGATGAACTGGGCATTGAGGCAGGCAAGTTATGCTTAGCAAATGGCTGAATGGCTGAAGGCTGTGGGAGGTTTGGATTTGGTGGGGAAATAATTCAGGTTGAAAACTGGAGGTTTTCTATCCCTCATCCCAAAGAATTTTGCCCCAAACCAATAGCAGTTATTGAGGTTTGGAGCCTTCAACACATGCAAGAGTACAGCTTTGTGAGGAAACATCATGTTACATGCAGGCCTGAGAGAAGCAAGAATCTCTGAGGCTTTCCTGAAAAAACAGATGATGAGCTTTCCAGACCAGTCGTGAAGACACAAAAGGGTTAGATGCTTCAGAAGAGTTTCAGATAAGGATGCAATTCTTTAGACTAAAGTTGAATACCAAACCTTGTATTCTCCCCTATGGGAGAATTTCAGTGGCTGTCTTTTCCCTCATTTTCTTTGGGAGCTGGTATTTGCTTTAGCATGGAAGAAGCCAGAAATTCTGGAAGAGTCATTTCTGGAGCTCAGGGGTCCATGGGGCTAGACACCAGCTGCTGGGTCTCACTGGCTCTGGCTGGTGCCTGTGAAGAATAAATTTTCCCCCTGAGTGTCTCTGTCCCTCCAGAGGATTCCCTCAGTATTTCTGAAGCACTTTTGAGCTTCTCTGTGGCCCCTCAGGGGAGGCTTCACAGCACAAAAAATAAAAAAGGATATACTGGGAATAGGTCAGCATCACCTTGGCCATACTCATAGTCTGGACAGGGAGAGGCTTAAACACACCCTCCAGAGAACACAGGATCTTGCAGGCCTGAGCATGCTGGTCAGGTTAGGTGCCAATAAGGGTGCTTGGCAAACTCTTTGCAGCCTGCCTGTGAGGAGAAGGGAGCACACCATGATAAGAGGTGCTCTTACTTTCTTTGCCAGCATTGCCACTTTTTGTTCTGCTACCAGACAAATTCCTCAGTGCCCACTGGGACTGGAGCTGGGATGCCTCTGGAGAGACATCTGCAGTGTCCAGCGGGGTACAAGCCCAGTGGGACTGGTAGGAACTTCCCCCTTTTTACGATGGACCCCTTCAGGCATGAGCTTTGAACATTGGCTAGCCTTCTTTCAAAGCTCACTGCGAGGTGACTCTCTGGTAAAGCCCCATGCACGAGCTACCTCCAGCCTACAGAGAAGACAGTGAATCTGACCACAGCTTTTGTTCTTTATCTGTATCTTCCTAAGATACTCTCTGCAGCTGATGATATCCATCTTATTTAGGGAACCAGGTTCAGTTCAGTATCTTTTGTAAGAGTGTGTGGAAGGAAAGATTAATGAACTGATGCTGAAACATCTGCAGTTTTTTAGCAGTTTTACCTTTGAATTATTCAGCTCAGTGGTTTACAAAACAACAGTTAGCTTGTCAGTTCTGTTTGTATCCTAATCCTTTCTGAGTCTTTAGAGCCTTTCTTTTACTCTCTCTGTATTTGTTTTCTTACTGGTTTCTGCATGTTGTTGTCATTGTAACATTGGCTCAAAGGTAATTTTTCCTGGCAACACACCCTTTTATTTGGGGGCTTACACTTGTGATGTCTTCTGAAAAGATTTTCCATTCTGCCTGGCAATTTTTAGTTCTCTCAATATATTTTTTTTCCTTTCATCCAGCAAAAACAATTCTGTTGTGGCTAACTTTCCTAACTGGTGCATTGAAAAAACAATAATATATATGTATTTATATATTTGTGTGTATATACACACACACATATATATCATGTATATATATGATACACACACATATATGTATGTAAACTACATATGTTAATGATACACATATGAGTTACACAGACAGCAGGCTAGCGAGTATCAAGGGGAAGGTGACCTGCAGCTGATTCTGTGCAGGCGAAAAAATTGCGGCCTCCAGTCCATTACTTCACAGTTGTGCTGACAGCATGGCTGTAAATACCCTGTGCCTTTTTTCTATCAGGGACTGGCAAAGACCGGCTACATGCATCTCCTAAACCAGAACTGTTCATTTTCATTTAAAAGGTCACTTCTTTTTGAAACAGCTCAGGGGAACAGGTTAGGTGCAGCAGTAACCTCCAGCTGGGGGGGATGTGGTATGGGGAAGGGCAAGAGGAGAGGTGAAGTGAGCGGAGTGAACTGACAGCTGTGAGTGGGATGACTTGACCCATGTGTCTAATACAGATGCAGCCAGATGTGGAAGGATGACCATCACCAAAAATATAGTGGGGCAGTAGGAGGCAGGGAAGAGACATGGGATGACTAGATGGCACTGAAACAGTGTGAGACAAAGCTGACTCTTCATCCCAGTTTCATGGGAAATGGGTCAGAGCAAATGCTTCCAAGTCCTAGAAAAGATTACAGTTTAAGTACTTTAATAAGAGCTTAGATTGACCCTGGAGTCTGAGCCACCCAGCTCCCATTGAAAACCCTAGCCAAGACTAAATGGATTTTTTTAGCCAGACTGAGCATTCAGACATTACAATGACAATTGGAAGAAATCCTAATAACATTGGGATGGGGCGCGGAAGGGGAATGTGGTTTTCAGAAGTCACTATTTAGTACCTCTTTGATAAAACAAACCGTATCTACTCTACTCACCCAAAACAACATAATTCAATAAATGATTCATGCTCTTCCACCTTGTACTGTCATTTTTTACACACAAATAATAGAAAAGTGTTAATGAGCACAAATTCCAAATTCCAGTAGATCTTGTACCCCTCACTTTCTGAGTCACTTCAGAAATACTTGAATGCTGTTGTAAGCAGAGTTAAAAGAATAATAATCCTCATTTATACACTGACTTAGCTGCAGTATGAAACACCCTAATAAAGTACTTGTGACTTACTCCTCAAGTATGAGCTTATTCATCTGTGGGAAGAATTGGGGCCTAAGAGTAAGGGAAGGCATAACTCAGGTCTCTCCACTTCTGGTGTCTCTGTAGCTGTGAATGTTGTTTTCTGCCATAGACAGATTTTGAAAAAGTTCAGTAAAATGCATTCACAGCTGCTGTTTAAAAGGCAATTCCTAGTGACATAATGAGCCCATATGACGTACAGAATGAAATGAGTACAAAGGGTTTTATGGTGGATTTGAAGGCAGAAGTCATGACTCCACTCCTGCATGGCTCTTCAAAGCTCCCCCAATGCATTGGAGAAGAGCTCATCAGGCTCAGGTTGCCTGGGTTTTATCCCTGTCTGGACTACTGGCTTTTCATTTTGTACTATTGCATCTCTGTGTACATTGGTTTCCCAGCTTGTAAAAAAGAGTGAAGATATACGTCTCCCTTTGTAAAGCCACTCAGGATGCACTGCTGGAAAGTATCCTTTAAGAATGAGGCATTATTACTGAATTCCATTCATGTGAGGGTAATTGCAGGACTGGGATTACAGATTCTTTGTTGGGTATTTAAATAACCATAAAAACCTGAACTGGTACTGACTGCTCCTGCCCTTATCTGCAAATAGATTCTGACTGTGTTTGCAAGGATTAGTATTGCCTGTGTGGGATTGGACCCACTTTCAGCAAGGCCATACACAACCCACAAAATAACTGATTATCAGACATCTGTATGCTGACTTGCTGTCTTGTGATATATTATTAGAGGTTGGTGCTTAAGGGAGGGGTGCAGTACACAAACAACATTTAACTAACATTTCTGATACTGCCCTGTATATCCACCGCAGAGCCAACACTAATAATTTCATCACAGGTCATACCTTTTTTATGTATTCCTTATAGATTGGGGAATGCAGCTCTGTGATTATAGTAAAATTGTTGCTGTCAACCTTCAAAACCAGTGAGTTCCTTGGCCCCATTTCTTGCAAATAAAAGTTTATTAATATGAATTTAAAAGGTCAGAAGCTGGGAACACTGAACATATCCCACCACTTAGATTGTTCAATCTGGATTTAGGGAAGTTGGGAACTAATCCCAGGGATTGCAGTAGCTTTCCGTATGATGCCCATCACTCAAGTTTCAGCGATGTGTAAGCACCTAATGCCCACTGGAATCCAGCAAAGAATGAGATGCCTAATCTAGTTTGAAAATCTGGGCTTTGTTTCTGTGGTGCAATTCCTTTTCTGCAAAGTGAGGATTGTAGACCACTCATGTTTCACAAAGTTGGGGGGGGTGGGGGTGGGAGGTTGAGGTATGAAGCCTAGCAATGCAGGAATCCTCTGGGAGTAGAAAGTATATGCAACAAATAGAAATCCAGAAGTCATTAACTTAATTGGCAAAATTGTCTTCACCAATACATGCTGGTAAATGTGAAGGTCACTGTCTCTAGGGTAAAGAGCAGCCATGTGAGAAGACAGAGATTCCATGTTTGCCCAAGCATGGCTTTTCTCTGCAAGTGCTTCTGCATGTGAGGGAGTGGGGGATACACCAGGTCCTGTGCTGTTGGAGGACAGGTCAGGGTCAGTAGGATGCAAATCTTGGCCAAGTGCTGTTCACAAGCGTTCTTTCCCCTGACATTTTCATGTGTGTTTCTTTACCAGTTGTGTATTAGATCTGAACCCTCTTTCTGCTTTTCTCATTTTATGGGCAGTGAAGGATCTGGCTCCCCTCCATTTCCGATTCCGCAAAACTGTAACCAAAACCAAGGACAAGTATGTCTTCCGGTACAGCATGTTGTATTGTGTATCATATCATTATCTTCTGGGTTTTGCTAGCTAGCAAAATAATAATAATACTTAGCACTGACATAGCAATTACCTCTTCAGAGCCCTTTGTAACCAGTTCAGTGGTTCCCAAACTATGGTCCATGCACTGGGAGTGGTCTGCAGAGAGCTGTTGCCTCATGGTGGGGACTGCCCATGTTTACCACTGTTGTGCTGCATTAAAGACAGCTAGCTATGTGTTCCATTCGGTGATGCAGAGTAGCAGGCAGGAATCCTGGTACAAGGAACCTGGGGCCACCTGCCAATTTACACACAGCGTTGGCAACTTGGCACCTGGGCCTCTTTAGCCTGGGCCCAGCACAACTCTTGCTTACCCACCACAGTAAACCCAAACTGGTTCTCACATAACCAAGTGCTCCAATGGTTTCAGGGATGTTGTGTGATGAGGCAAATGAAGACAGCAAGCATGAGGGCTTTTACTGCATGAGGGTTTATCTTCAGATGAAATTGGGGTAAGAAGAAATTTATCCAATCCAGAAAAGTAATTTCATGCAAATAAAAACTTTTTGCATTAAAGGATTACTAGGAATCCATTTTAAAGGACTTATAGTTGTAAAAATAACCATTTTAAAATGTCAAATACCCGACTGGAACAGGGACTCCAAACTGGGTCTTTCTAACAGCAAAGACTATCCTAAGAACCAGAACACCCTGACCAAAACAACCTCAGTGTTGTATATAAGTGGAACAGCTTCAGCAGCTGGAGTTAAAGGCACCCTGCTGGCACATGACAAGCCTGAGCTCAAAAATATCGCTGTTCTTGATCACAGAACAAAGAAAGATGAACCCAAATCTCCTTAACTGGGGCTATTAAAGGAGGGAAGGGAGAGCACAGCTATTCTGTAAGCAGTGCTTCAGGTTTTTTTTCAGCTTGTATCTTTGGCTTTCACTAAGTGTGCCCAGAATAAAAATAATTTTGTATCCAGAGGAGCTAAACAATATGTGGGGATAATCTGTTTTCTCTGATCTTCTCAAATATCTAAACAGCCAAAGAAACAAATAAATAAACCCCTAATATTAGCTCCAAATATGTTTACATTTTTATTTTGCTGCCCCAAAGTTCCTTAAATCACGTGACTACATCCAGGTAGCAGAGGCCATCATGTAGGGTTGATGACATTTTGATTTTCATCAAATGTACTTTCTGCTCTTAAGAAGATACACACAGAGTAGATCAAACAGGCATAAGCAAGGATGAGCACAAGCTCTGAACCTGGATCATCTGTGCTGCTAAATTGTTAGAACAATTCCTGGGACATAACTAACACAGTCAGGAGCAAGCACAAGCCAGCAACCATTAGCAATAATCAGGTTGGATGTGGCCAGCCTGGTTTTGGAAGTATAGGAACAACTGGCCTAACCTACTTGGTCTCAGGGACAGAGAATGGGCCCTAGCTGGTTTTAGCTCTTAAATGCGCATGTAGCCACAACGGTTTTGTGTGTCCAGGGAAGAGGAGGATCTCCAAATCTCTGTTCATCTAGATGTGTCAAAACTTATCAAGACAGGCTGTGTCAAACCAGATAGGACTCTGGGCAAAATGGCTGGTAACACACAGTTGAGTTATTCCCTCTAGTGCTGGTAAGGACAAAGCTAATCAAGAAATTGAGACTAGAAGAGTAAAAGTAGTGTATGAAAACTAGAATCTCAGCCGTGGATTTCAACACGTCTTAGGAAAGGGTGTGCTCAGGAAAACTTTTATGCGTGTGTCCTTGAAATTCATTCTTTGTCACACAGTTCTTGATGGCTTCCAATAACAGAGTGCTGCATGCTATAAGCATGACCCAGGGATTAAAATAAGCAATTGGGTCACATAAGTATTGCTCCAGAGAAAGAAGTTTCAACCTCTCCTAGTACTGAGGATGCAAAATTTCTGCAGACTTAATCTTTTTGTAGTAATTCATTGAGGACCCTGTGAAACTCGGTCACTTTTTTGCAGCTCTGTAGGCGTCTGTTCTGAAATTAGAGCTGAGATGTAACCTCTCAGAGCTTTGCCATACAACAGCCACATCTCCCTGGCATTTAAGAACATACACATTTGCATTGTTCTTATGCAAAACTGCATTGCTTTAGCTTCCAATATGAAATAGCCTTTCAACGGTCTTGTTGCTTATCTTGAAACTGAAAAAATATAGCAACTTGGAACTACAAAATAAAGCTGTAAGTCTCAAGAGAAAAGGGCTGTTTTGTAAGGTTATTTATCCTTCCTGTTTCCATTCTGTCCCAAAATACCACAATTTCAGTTTTGGTCATGTCATTTCAGCACTTCTTTCCCAGCCAAAATATCAAAATACTCAAATGCAAGGAAAGGAAAATAATCGGGGATGATCTCAATCTTGCGTCCTCCCTTCCCCTCTACCCCCCTTCTTCAGCTTTTCACACTGACCGTACCTCTCCCACAACCTTTTCCTTTGACTAAAGAATAATTTTTTATTTGAAAATTAAATTTGATCCAGTAGTTTTAAGCTTTTATGCTTTTAAGCAGAGAAGATACTGAAAAGTGTAATTATTTGTAAAAAAATAGAATAAAACCTGTCTTGCATAAAAAAGGCATCTGGAAAACAGACAGTTTAACAGAAACATTTTTATAGCTAATATTTAAGTTCATTCCAGAAAATGTGCATGTATACCATTAGCTCAAATCAGAAATAACTTTCAATGTATTGCTACAGTAGAAAGTCATTCAGTACAGACACTTTAAGAAAACCTTTTTCGCGATGTGGAGATTGTAGTGGACAAGAGCCATAGACAGGCATGAGGAAGGGTGTAAACAGAAGAGGGAGGGTTAAGTGATTCTTTTTCTCTTCAGTTGTTGGACTTCAGTTTGTAGCAATTTAAAACCTTGCAACTTTAAACTGTCTAATTGAAGCCTTTCAGCCCTTCAGTTTTGTACTTTTAAATGGTGGGATTAGGGACCAAGCAGCTTCCAGGAATGCACTTTACAATACCATTCTGACAAATTTGTTCTAGCTGTCTAGCCCTCTGGGTAGGCGAGAAAGGACTTTTTGTAAAGTCTGTTCGTTGTTTCCTCTGGTTTACAAAAAATTGTTCAGAAATAAAGAGGGTGCCATACAGCTAAAGGCAAACGTTTTCTTTATTTGTAAGGCAAACCTTTGTCCTATTTTATTGTTATTTATGGGACACAATAGTAGAGATCTGCTTCTGTAGGAACAGAGAGGAGAGGAGAGGAGAGGAGAGGAGAGGAGAGGAGAGGAGAGGAGAGGAGAGGAGAGGAGAGGAGAGGAGAGGAGAGGAGAGGAGAGGAGAGGGATAATGAAGAAGAATATGCAATCAAAAGTGGACAAACCAAACTGGAATACCATGTAAACTAAGTAAACAGCAGAAATTCAAATGTTCTGCTTGCAATATATAGAGAAGAAGGAGGAGATAGCAGTGGCAGTTGGAGGCATCTGCCACCTGCCTTCTCTCTCTGTTCTCTTTGTAGGTCATTTCTCTTGTCCCAGGGACAGCTCAGCAAAGCAGGAAAGGGCTGTTTGGTCCCCTGCTTTTTCCCCACAATAAACTAACAGTTCTCTTAAAAAAAGATGTTTCTCTGAAAAGTGAAAGGTCTTACAGGGGTGGGTGTGGACTATAAACTCATTGTACAGCTGGGTGACCTGCTGTCTGACATTAGTTAGGTTTGGAGTCTGATGGACACTGGACTCGGGGCAGCCTTTCTGACCAGATTAAGATAATGAGTTATCTCTGAGATAGAAGTGCTCTGTGTCCCTCTTACTGCTCACATTTGTTATTGTGGTTGTTTTTATGTATAAGACTGAGCTTAAATTCCCAATGCTAATTTTTTTCCGATCACTGCCAGAGAACACAACACAGTAACAGAATTGTGTTTTGCAAAGCTTTAAGGCAGCAGCAGCAGCAAGAGAATGAGAATACAAAAATGCTGAATTGAATGGAGAGTACTAAAGAGTGCCACAGGCCAGCAACAGCTGCAAATGATTTATCCATATGGCATAAGGTGGAGGTATGACTCTAAGCACCAAAAGCAGCATGGGCAAGTTAGCAGTATTGCCGTGGACATACATATTACACATTGGTTTTAATTACATGGCAACACAGTTATGCGCCTCACATGTGCAAATAAAAGGAATTAAGTTCTGTAGGTATGTGGAAACCTACTTTTCCTGGCTTCCTAACATTTAACTTTTCAACCTAAGTTGTAACCTATTATCAATAACTTTTCTTTTTTAATCTAATACAGTGTATATGAGATGTCTCAGGATAAGCATGGATTAAAGATGCACTCTTTCCCCAAACAGCAGACAGATCATGTGACCCCTCATCTGCTAGAACAGTCAGGCATCCTTTGGGAATAACCAAACATGGCATACCAGCATGCGAAAGTACATTTAAACGACCTGGGTGCATGTTCATTCACTTTCATTCAAAATATTTGGAATAACTCAGATGTACCAAAGCCTAGACTACCAGATTTTTTTAGCATTTTCTACTACTTTGTGGTGAATTTTAAATCCTGGATGTGGTGAAAATGAAGAGATTTCCCATCAAATCTTCTTGTCTCTTCTAGGATTTCTGTGCTGATGGATTCCAGTTTTTAAATGGATCATCAACTGTTAAGAATAGACACCATAAAGGACTAGCTTCAGCAGGCTTCACCTAACTTAAGGTATGTATTTGACACTCTGTTGTCATCTCTACTGCGAACATATTACTACAGGCATCTCCCAAGATTAACATTACAGCTATGAGATGCTATTCAAGCAGCATAGGAAACACTGTCATCTTGTCAGTCAGCCCAACCCTGCATTTTCCTTTCATCTCCTTTGCAGCTGTCTTTGAAAACAAAACCTAATACCTCTTTCATGATTCACAGAAATGGATTATCTCTGCTGTGAAAATGCATCACTGGTCTTTTGGATTAATCAGTCAATGATATCTCCTGTTCCCAGAGCTATAGCCGACTCAGCAGCCTTTGGGATTTCTAAGAGAACCAGTGTTTTTCATCTATTGGTTTTAAAGCTCTCTGTAAATGAGAGAAGTATCTTCTGGGTGTATCATGTCTTATAAGAAAACTGATGAGATGGAAGCTGTAAAAATTGACAACTGATACCCTTCTAAATTATCAAAAGGAAAAAGTCACAATGAATAACAAAAATCCTGTGCAAGTTGTAAGTGTTCATAAAAAATATGCCTCTCATAAATAGAGCATTGAAGTAGAATTCAAAAGAGAGAACACAATATATCAGTGTGGTTTTGTTTCAATTCTGGCAAATAATTAGGAAATTAAAATTTTGTCTGCAAAAAGCTAGAAAAAACCTGCAAACTCATTTTTGTTCCCGAAGAATGTACTTCTCTACATGGCTTATTGTGGAGTATTTAAACAAATGGGCTGCACTATTTGTGGTTTCATCAGTGTTATTGTCCATTCTTGTCTGGAAGAGCTAAAAGGTCGAGCACAAATACCATCAATATTCATCCCTATAGTTAGTTTTTCACAGGTAAGTATGGAGTTCACTTCTGATGGTCCTCAAAAATCACCTTCAGATTGATTGCTCTACCTTCTGTGAGACTGTGTAAGACATGTATTAGTGATGTACAAATTGTACATACAGTGAGCTTGTGTCTTGTCCAGCTTTCTTGCCTTCACTGCAGGCACATCCAAGAAACTGTAGAAACAATCTAAAAAAATTTCTGTTAACTAATTTACATGAAAAGTAGAAAAGAATAATAAAAAGCGGGTAAGAATCTGTAGCAGAACTCCTTGCAAAAAGGAGAAGAAATATGGATACAAAACGGGAAAATAAAAGTTTATTTCCATTTTGCAGAGACTTAAATTCAGACCTTGCTTGTTACACATTACATAACAAAATTTATGGAATATAAATGTAGAGTTTTTCATTTTCTCTACTTTCTTCCGGTTTTGTAAACCTATGAAAATTTTGAAAAATTTCCCCTTAGTATGCAGACAAATTATTTATATGTTTACATTTTATATACTTAGATGTTTTCATTTTTCCTTCTGCCATTTACAGTCACTAAAACATGACCAAGTTGTTCAAAGTGTAATAATCTTACAATCCCCACTGCAAGTAGGGATTTTTTTTAACATTTTGCTCTAGTCAAGTGATTTCTCAGCTACCTCTTTGTAAAAATAAATCTCAGAAATTTTGAGACTCTAAGAACAAGGCATGTTCCCCCATGTTTTAACCAACCTTGTAATGACCAGAATCAGACATACTATTTTTAGAACTGTGCCAAATACAGGAATTCCTTGAACAGAAATAAAACTCTTTATTTTAGTTCAATATATTCTTATTCATGCAGTTATGGAACATGTTATTCTTTACCCATAGTCTTGCAATGCGATCTGCTCACCACCATGGCTTCCAGCTGATCAAAGTCAGGACTTTATGAAGCATTTGACACATTCATATAATTCTGAGATACTTTTTTGGCTCTTAAGTGCATGATTTTATATGAGGTATCTTTAAAAGCTCTTATGGTTTCCTTGCACTCAGCTCATAGGCAATCCCCTCTTTCTTATCAGTACTCACATTATCATTTTGTCACCTGAAAATTTGTCAGAAAAGACTTCACATGCTTCTCCAGGTAAGCAATACAAATGTAAAATAATTTAGTGCCAGATCATCCTCTCTGGACCCCCACAGTAACCTACCCACTCAGAGATTACCTCCTGTGAACAGTTACTATTCAATTAACTAGTTTTCTACTATGGTTGTTGCTGTTGTTTTTAATAAAGTGGAACATATTAACATGTCAAACATTTTACAAAAGTTTGGAAATATCGTATAAATCTTGAATTTTTATCAATCAAAATGTTCCTATGGTTAAATTACAAAATATTTTGTGAAGATACAATTTCCCATAAAACCCGTATTAATTGACTTCTATTTTACCACCTCTCAATCTTTATTAATGAAGTCCTTCATCAGCTGTTTAGTTATGTGGACTAATGTTTGGAAAGACCAGGATGATAACTGGTTCATCCTATTTATCTTTTCTGTATATTGGCATTAAGATTTTTTCTGTTCTGTCGAAACTTCCCTACTCTTTCCAAACTTACTGGAAAATAATATTGGCAATTTAAAAAGATGCTCAACCAGCTGTTTTTAATATCTTGGATGCAAGTTAACCTTTATTCACTGCTTGAAATGTCAAGTTTTAGTAGCTTTTGTTTAGTATCTTCTGTAAAGTGGAAACTATTTCATCAGACTAAGCGCTAATAGAGATTTTCCAAGAACAAATTTCTTTCTCTAATGCAGTAACAGAGCAGAGAGTACACAGAATACATTGTATATCTTCCTTTTAATGAAGTTTGGGACCATCTTATGAGGATCCTAGGGAAATCTTTTGTTGACTGTAAACTGCAAGAAAAATCAAATGGATATCACTTCCAGACAGTTGAAATGGTCCACAGTCAATGACAGGAGATGTCCAGTCATGTGCTGCCCTGGACCTAGACATGCCTAATATTCTCATGACTGACTGACCTTGAGGAGGGAAGAAAGAACATGCTGATTAAATTTACAGTTGAGAGGAGGCCAGAAGGGTAGGAAGATAAATCAAAATTATCTTAGTAAACTGACGAAATGGTCTGAAAAAAAGACTGGATTAAATTCAGTAGTAACAAGTGTAAGAAAAAAAATCAGCCACACAGATCCCATACAGGATGGGGAAAAAAAAAAACCCTACCAAAAAAACAGCACGGGGGCCATTTTTTAGAAGCTCATCAGAGGGTTTGAGTGAATCACAAGTTGAACACAAGTCAGAAATGTTCTGATGTTGTGGAAAGGCTAACATCACAGTGGGATGTATAAACAAGACAAGACATATGAAGTAATCCTTCTGCTCCACTTAGCACGGTAAAAGCCTCAGCTGGAGTTCAGTTTTGAGCTGTGCATTTCAAGAAAGATGTGAAAATGCTGGAAAGAATCCAAGTCAGAGCGACAAAAATGATCAGAGGTCCAGAAAACATGACCTATGATGAGAGAGTGAAATAACTGGATTTGTCTCACCTAACAAAACTGATACTGAAGTGGTCATAATAACGCTGTTCAAGTGCGTAAAAGAGTTTTGCAAGGATGAAAGGAATAATCCATTCTCAGTGACCATGGTGGATTGGACAATAAACAGTGGGCTTAATCTGAAGCAAGAAGTAAAAGATACTGGGAAATGTTAGATGGAAACAAGTTTACATGCGCAAGAATAGGAGAACAAATTTCCAAAGGAGACTGCAGAGTTTTCAATGCTGGAGGTCTGTAAAAACACATTAGACAAACAGCTGTCAGGAAAGACAATGGTATTTTGGGGTCAGGAAATGGACTAGATAACCTTTTAAAATCACATCAAGATGTTTTTCTATGATTTTTCTATGCTAGCTGTAAAGTATGAATAAAACCTCTGTTTTACGCCTGTGTACTGAATGTGGAAAAATGTTGGAATTTCATTTTAACGTTCTATTCAAGCTTTATGTGATAGCATATTTCCTGAACAGTTCTATACTTTTCATACTATAATTAACAATTCTACAACTGGCAAATAGAAAAGGATTAATTCTGCAAGGATTGCATATATTCCTTACAGTATTTAGTTTCCCTAATCAATGTCAAGTCTTAATTTCTAGTTTACTTTAATTTCTGCCAATTTACCTCATTTTCCAATAGTTAGATATATTTTATATAGCTGCTTTAATTTTTCAGTCTCGATCAGGCTGTTTTTCTAAACAGCCTTCCTTTTGGATTATAGGGTTGCATTTTCTTGACTAACAAGTAAAAATGTTCTTAAGCAATTGCCAATTATTGTTCATATATTTCTGTTTAAAATTATTCCTACAAGCTGATCTTCTTCTTTGAGTTTTCTGAAAGTGATAATGTTAAAGCCCCATACAGCAATAATTTGGATTTTTTTCTTTTTGTGTCTATTAGGTATTGGGTGCTTGGGTTAGCACAACTTTTTAGAGTACTGTGAGAATAATTTAGTTTTATATCTAGATTTCTTCCCTAACTTTTTGACCTGGGAACTGTTATATGTGCTGGTGGACCATTGTAAGGATGCTTTGTTAATAGCTGCATGAGCAATTTCATCAAATCAATGATCTTCCTCCTTCTTTTGATAGAACCCCTTTTTCCTAGACATTACATAGTTGTCCTTTAAGGACTGTTATCACTAGAAAAAAAAATCTCTTTGTGCAACAGTAGTTGCAAACGATTGAGGGAAACAAGCTTCTTTGCAGAGTAAAGAACCAGAATCTGGGGACACACTGTGAAAATGTCATTAGTGAATGTGTGATGAGAGCAGCACCAAAATAACCTTCAGGTTACACTACATTTTACTGAAGAGAGGAATGCAAGAGCACTGTGGCCAGACAGGAAAGTAACAGAAATGAAGGTTGTCCCTCTAATTTAATTTACATGCAACTGCAGACAAGTTGGCTTTAGATGCAAAGTCTACAGGAAGCTACCTGAATGCACTGGTATTGCTGCTTGAAGAAATTCTGTCTGTAGTCTGCAACTCACTAATATGTGAGTAATGTCATGTGTGGATCAGAAATTAAATCCAAAGCGGAAAGCCTATGATAGTCCTGAAAAGACTTATATACAAATTAAGTGCAGGAATGAGCACATTTGCATGATGGAACCTTTTCCCCAATATAGCCTGTTCCTACAGATGCTGTCAACTCTTTAACAGTTACCATAATACAGAGTCATGCAGAGATTTTTAAGGCTACCTTGTAGTTGTTGTAATACCCCATTCAGCCATCAACACAGTCACAGTACTACTGTTACTGCCAGCATATACAATACATGGAGAACAAAGCTTGGGTATTTTTTTTTTCTTGCTTTGTTCAAGGTCTCAGAAAAATCCCCATAGGTGCATTGAGCTGCTAATTATTTCTTTTTACATATTTTGGCCAGCTCTGTAGCTATGTAATGCTTGGGCTAAACCCCAGGACCAAACACAGGGGGTACGACTCAGTCTGAAATCAAGCCCTCAGTGCCAGAAAGGCTGTGGAGGTCTGTGGGCCTGGGGGAGCTCACCTGCCTGGCAAAAATACTGAACAAGTGAAGCAAAATCAGGCCAAATCATGACCCTGCAGTCTTTCATTGCAGAGAGGCTCTTCAGCTGTGGTCTTTTTCTCTACCCAGTCAACCATTCCCTTGGCCTCATCCCTCCTATTGCCTTCGAGGCTAGTTTTCTGTGGAGACGGGATCTACATGTGAGCAGGTACAGGCACGGATTGAACAGACATGCTGTAGGTGGACAGGTATTCCTAGGCAGATATAAAACCAACCTTACTGTCAAGTCTGCCCCCACCTACTAGTGCCCCACTTAGACCAAAACAGGCCATATCATGATTTTTTCAGTGTCAGTGAACACGGGAGGCACAATGAAGAAGCAGAGGCAGTGCCATGGCACATAGGCTGCACAGAGACACTGGCACCAGCATCACCCATACCTTTGTGGACCTCCGTTGCTGGCTCTCAGCATGCTCTCAGCTCAGAAGGAGCAGTAGACAACAGCAAGCAACTGCTTAAAGGGAACCTACTGGGGGAATTTTTGGCTGCCATCACCTCACTGACTTTTAAACCAGCTATTAGGACTTAGCCAGCTAACATCACTGGAGTGCCACTTCCCAGAGCTGGCTGGTTATACAGCCATGCATGTAAAGTTAAGGCATAGGAAACTCTGGATGTGCTGTGAATCACATTCAGAAAAATATTAACAGAATGTGAAATGGTGATATGCTTTGGCTCCAAGCTTTTTTAAAATATGGTATATTTGACAGAACTAAAATCAGTGAAGGGAAGGAAAGAATGGAAGGAAAGGAAAGGGAAGGGAAAGGATTATTCTGTTTTAAATTCTCCCAGAAAGAGAAAAAAACTACAAAACAGAACCTCACCAAAGCCTCAATGGCCTCATAAATGTATGGGTCTGACTGAATCTCTAGTGTGGTGGGGAGAGGCACACACAAGAGATGGGCTTGAACTCTGGATTCAAACTTAAATCCTGGAAAGCCATGTCTTGTGTCTTCCTAGCAAGATGCACAAATTTACCAAAATACTTCTTGAAGAAAAAGGGCCAAAACAGGGTTAAGACAAATTTAAAGTTCCGTTTCAAAGACAGGAGAAAGAGATAGGTAGTGTGCAACTCTTGTCTGCACATACATTTAAGTGCCAGCTTAAAGCCAGATCTTTTTTCCTCCATCAAGAAAATATAGCTGGAAAAAAACAATGACAGCTATACAACAGGATATGTGAATCAGCGTGTCAGTGTTTTGTTTGCTCATTCTGAAAAAAAAACAAACCAGTGCTCCAAAGAACTTCTTTCCTAACTACGCAAGAGTCAGTCCAATCATTTTCTAAATTTCAGTCTTTTGCAAGAAATCCCTCATAAGTGTCAGTTTTCACATCCTTATGTTTTCAAAATGTAACTGAACATGTCCATTTCCTCCCTGGAATCATTCTGGAATGGGTTTTTACAGCTGACACTACTTATTTGTATTCAGTCAGAAAAAAAACCAAAAACAACAAACCAACAAAAAAGCCTTTCTTTTGGTAATGTATGGCTAGGGTCTGTGGAGGTGACTGGCAATTCTAAGTGCTGAATTTATTACATTGCCTTACAGCCTTGAACACTGGATGCTCAGCATTTTCTGAAAATTAGGTATGTGGAAAGTGTCATAAATTCAACTCCCCCAAATAAGCAGTTATTTGATAATGTACTGGTCAACTGCTGAAAGTATGGGAATACATAAGTACATATGCACATCCATTCATATAAATAGAATATATAGACATTACGGTGATGTGGTGAAGTAGAAAAACTTTATAACCATTTATTTAGAGTGGCTGTTTTATAGAGATAGCAACTGAGAACTAACATTGTGCCCTATTGCCACATATACTCTAATAGAGACAGCAAGTTCTAATTAAATGTGTTCTAATGTTCTAATTAAATGTGTTTTCCATATTTCATTCCCACAGAATAGAGCATCTTTATATCAGAACTGTTGCTCTTGGTCTTGGTCTTGGTCTTAGGCAGAAGAGAACATTGTAACTCGGCAATCCAGGAAACAAACCCTGGCTGTGGTCCAGGAGAAAGGAATGAAGCAATTAACTCTCTTTGCATGAAATGGAAATGGAAATAAATGTGTATTTCATTGAGTTTGAACATCAGAGTCAAAGGACCTATCTACCCACCCTCTGCTAAAAAAGAAACATTCTGAGTAAGTACTTGGGCTGCTTACCTTCATTTATCTCATGGATTCTGGGTGAGGTTTATACTATAGTATAATATTAAGGGAGACAATCGATCATCAGTGCTCTATATCTATATCTCTGTCGATATTGATATCAATATAGATACAGATATGTAGAGCATCAGTGAGTTTGTGACTGACACAAGATTCCTCCGCACTGATGAAACTATCAGTACTATCTCTTTTAGGGATTTGTAAAGCAAATGAACATAAGGAAATGCATTGCTGTTCAAACCATTAGCACAGGTTTGATGCTAGCAAAAAACAAGAGACAAATTTGATCTCACTACTAAAATGTGCTTTGTTATCTCAGTCCAGAGAAAAACCTACTGAATCAATGGGATTTGACAAATCTGTTTAGCTAACATAATCCTGCAAATACTCCACCCCTGTGCTTCGTCAAATCCCCTTGTATCTTTCTGTACCGTATTGCAAGGAACTTGCAGGCCAGCCCGGTGGCGTCAAAAACAGCTTTAAATCCTCCCTGTGATCTCTGGTTCCTGACCTCCTGCCTAGGCAGGCTAGGCTGCAGCAGCCTCCTGGGGTTGCTTCATCCCTGGTGTTGCTGAGATTTGCTGTGTATGCCTGGGTTTCATGCCCCTCCAGATGATGTTTGCTCTCACCTCCCGAGGCTTGCTGTCCAGAGACTCTTAAGTGTCTGGCTCACAGCTTCTTTGGCAAGGGGATCCTCACATAGCCAGAAATGGGATGGAGAAATCTGCAGGAGATAGGAGTGCATTTGAAGCAGATCTCCTTCACAATTTCATTTTATTTTGTTTCTTGATTTTCTCTCATAGCAATGGCAGCAAATAAAGACAGGAAAGACAAAGGAAACAAACACATAAAAAATGTTTTTCTGCTGAGGTTATAGTAGCTCTTTTCAAAAATAATATTTTCAAATGGAGTTTTATGAAATATTTCCTTAAAATAAAATCACTGATGAAAAAAAATATCTGTGTCTTCTAGCTTATATACCTAGAAGGAAGGATTGCTCCCATTTCAATATTTGTGACCATATGTCATATTTAGTTTTACAGTCTTAAATTTTGGGGTTTCCATCACTTATCTGAGTAGACGATATTGCTGTCTAATAGATATGCACAGTAATCATCTTACCTCCACCCCACATACTCTGAATTTTTTTTAAATCATTGACACAACAGACACAAAGAGCCCTTATGCAGATATTCTCACTTATAAAAGCCTACATAGAAAAAACAGAGTCACTGAACAGAGGAAAATGAAGTGCTGCATTTTTGGCAGTGGCACAGAAACATGTAATTGCTTCACTGAGTTTTGCAAAAATAAGGAATTCATTTTTGCTAATAATCACAAAAACAGTTTTCTATTCTGTTTCAGGGCAGCTTGATCCAAATTTTGCTTTGCCACAGCCTTCTGTGGCAGAAGAACAAAGGTTGTTAAATACTTAATTACCAGGACAGTACACGACTGATGGATTGAGTTGGATCAATGAAGCTGCAATTCTTTCATCACAGTGTGGCTGACTAAGATTGATGCTTGGCCTTCACTTAATGCTTTTCATCATTCCACCAGAAATAAACAGAGCACAGACTATTCTCAATATGTTTATGCATCAGTAACTTATATTACTTTTGGAAAATGTGTAATTTATGCCAGTTGGTTGTAAAAGAGAGTACAGTTTTGATTTTTTTTCTCTTGTCCCTCTACTCAGTATCAATGTGTGTACAATTTTCATCCTACTTGCATTACAAGCTATTCCTAAGAGCTGAGGCCAGGAAATAAATGGACATAATTACTTTTCTACATCAAAATCCTGGGTTATTCTGTCCCTTTTGCAAAGATTAGAAATGGGTACTGCAGAAAAGTTAAGATATGAGTCCAGGTCTCAGTTTCTTTGAACAAATACATTCAGAGACAAGAATTTGATTAAGACCAAAGCAGGCTACTCTGCCACAAAATTTGGATTTGTATGCTTAACCTTCTACAAAGTCTAGAAATATGGGGGCACCTGTAAGCTCCAGCCCCAGTGCTGTGTAAGTGCCTGACTACAGGATGGCTCATGGCAACAGTGCCGTAGTAAGGAGGCTGTATGTCTCCCAGTTCAGGAATGGTTACATACAGCCAGTTCAGAGGTCCAGCAAATCATAGGGCTGTTATACCTTAGCATCCTTGTCTGCTTTTAGTTCTCTATCCAATTTAGAAATACAACACTCCATGCAGAAGCAATAGTGGGGATACTGGCACAGACATGAAAACAGTGATCTTTGTCCCTCCTTCCCACCATGTCATCCAGCCTTGTGCTGAGTAGGATGAGATGAAGAGATTATGAAAGTCCAGTTGCCTTTTATATATCAATGTCTCCACTGTGGCTACCAGCAGGGCAGCCGTAGAAGCGCTGTTTCAATGACAAAACAGTTAAGGGAAATGCTCAGCATGGACATGACCACAGAGATACAACAAGCTGTGAAATAAAGGCTAGAGTTCATTAAACTGTCTTTACCCACTTTTTTCAGACTTGCACTGTATTTTTTATAAAGAAGAACATACAGTGAGAGTCAGTATCAATTAATTTTAGGCTATGTTCTTACTGTGGTTTACATGTATTAGTTCAAGCAAGGACAAGCATAAGTCTCCTGAAGCATGTCTCTGACTTCCCAAAACAGGAAGCCCAGTCATCTCTGTTGTGAAAACTCTCCATTTTTTTTTATTGATTGATTTTCTGTAATCTGAAAGAGGCCTAGCATAACTCTCACATCTATTAGCCACTCCAAACAAGGCTATTGTTCAATGTCACATGAATAAATAATTTCCATATTGTGGTTTTTTATTTACTTACCATGTTCCAGAAGACATCTTTTTTTGGGTTTTAATTGCTTAATTACAATATCACATGCTCCATATGTTTGTACAATTTTTTGTTCAGCTTGGTTTTTTTTTTTTTTTTTTTTATTATTAGGATTAATTCAAGAAGGGGTTGGTATGCAGGAAGCAGAAGAATACTGTCTCAACTGGTTTATACCCTATCTCTCAGTCATCAATGGTCTACTCAAACCAGTCCACGAAGGCTTGAAGGCACAAGAGGGAAGAGCTGTCTGATTTTAGCAATGAGATGCCTTCTCTGACATGTGAAATGCAGGTCGTAGGGCTAAGAAGAAGTAAACTATAGAGCAGGGAGAGGCAAGATAAGTTGGACTGACCTAGGAAAAGAAGGAAGGTAGATGTGTATAGCCTTGGGTGCTTTGGAATTAATATTTTAAATTTCTTCACTGAATTCCTTCAAGACAGTTGTCTGGTTATAGGACAGCACTAATCCCACCTCCCGAAGGAAAGATTTGCAGGTGCTAAAGCCAGATGAACTTTCCCAGTGAATGTGATTGGCATGGGTTACCATGGTCAAGAGTTACAATGTAAGAGTGGAAGAATTACGAAGCTGAGGCTCAGTACAGGTTTAGGTAAAAGCCAGCCTTACAGGGAATATGTTACTGAACAATGCCAAAAGGAGGAAGAAAAAGAATGCCAACTCTATACCTTTAGGGCTGTTTCCTCATAGTTACAAAGTATTTTCAAGACACTTATTTCAGTGTTGGACTCAACATTTTCAGTACAAATGGTATAATTATTTTTAACGGCTTACCCAATGGAATTAATAATATTGAAAATAATTAGAACTGCTTAAAAAACCCTAAACTGTAATTTATTTTCTGTTACTCCTGATTTGCCCTTTTCATTTTACTTATCTTAAGAGTTAAACCAGAACAGTTATTTTCGTGCATAATGTGTCTCTGATTTTATAAAGGCATGTGCTTTTTGGAGTTAATTATGAAGTGCTCCAACTAGCATCAACAATGTGATACAAGTGGTTAAAGTATTGATGCAATAAGATGGCCTTGGTCAGTTTGAGAGACTGTCAATCAAACATTAGTAGAGGGCTCTCTGACTTGGATTTCAGAATATTTTGGGAAGTTGTTTTCTTTGAAGTTTTCTAAAAAGCCTGAGAACAAATGTCAGTACAAAGTTTTTAATCTTCCTCCTTGAAAACTCCTAGCTTTTTGTATACAAGCTGCTTAAGCCTCCTTTCAACACCAAAGTAAGTCTGTGATAGGTAAATTAAATAAAAACAGCTGATATCACTTAATGAAGTTAGTTATTCATCAGAACAGTTTAAGGACATGCCACTTAGCCTTGTAACTAGAAACTTATAACTAGAAAATTCATGCAGGCAATAAAATATTCTTGGAGCAAATCAAGAACTATGGAAAGTATGGAGGCTTATGCAGCGTGGTGCTGCAGAGTCAACATTTGTAAATGACAAGGTATAACCAAAATTAAATAAATCATTGGGTATAAGCTTGACTTACTTCTTTTGATATGCCACTTTTTGCAGAAGATAGTGCGGATATTAAACAGCAAGACTTCAGTTAGAATGCACTTCCCATGTATTAAGCCTGTGCTTCCACAGCTCCAAAACTTCTTCTCGTTTCTGATTTACGATGTGTCCATCTTTCACTTCATGCCCCTCTCTATGTTTCTCAGTTCCTTTCAATCTCCCTTTATCTCTCACAAGAACTCGTTAGAGAACATATTAAGAGCTGTGCATCTGATGTAGAACAGATGACATGAATACCTGCAGTGGTAAAAAAGAAAATTTACTACTGAGTTTTCTTCCTCTTAATTTTCCTTTTCTCTTTATCTGATACACAAAAATAAATAGGGAGAATATTTTCACTTAAACATTATTATGTTTTATCAATCTTACTCTAGAGATTACTTGTTTGGAAGTTGTAATTTGCAGCATAAAAAAATATTGTAACCCAGATTACATGTCCTCTATAGAGTATTTTAAAGGTTACTAAAACTAAATTCTCAGTGCTTTTCCTCCAGCTGTCAACTATTCAATTCTGAAAAACATAAACCTAGAAATGTGAAGAATAGTGTATAAATTCTCAATTTGCAGACTTTCAGAACAGCTTTCCTGGAAATACTCTGAACAAAATGCCTTATATAAATGTAAAGAGACTTAATCTGTGATTTAACCATCTATATTATTTGCTATTTCCTCAGATTTCTTTGCTTCTATTTCTGTTCACTGCAACCACTCAAATGAGATAGTCAAATACAAGGAAACTTCGTAAATGTCTTTGCTTCAGTTTGTTTTGGTCTTCTAACACAGGAAGATTGCTTCAAGTTACTCAGAAACTTTTCAGTAAATAACTTTCTATAGTATAAAAATTCTTTCACGTTTGTGATGATAACAGGATGTATGTTCTGCCTAACTCTGGCCGTTTTCTAGAGATTAAAATTCACCTCATCAGAAATAGCAATCAAAGTTGCCCTCTGTGTAAATATTCCATATAAAGAATAAGTAGTTTCGGAAGTATTTTTTCTTATTAGAAATATTCTATGATCTACATAGAATTGCATTTTACCCTCCCGAGCAGAATGAAAACCACACAACACTTGATTAAGCAACTGTAGAGACTAAAACAATCAACTTCAAATAAGAAGACTGCCTAGACAGTCATAGATGATTACAGAGCTTTCCTCTGACTTCATTCAGGCTTTTCTTGCTTACACTGGGCAATGAGTGAGTCTGGTTGCTACTGCCCAGACTAGACAGAGAAGAAATCAGGCTTAAGCCAAAAGAAGTGTTCAACAGATGAGCCTGAAGTGGGACAGAATTTTGAAAATTTCTCAACTCTGGTAGTATTCAGAACAGGCTGTAGCTCCCTTGTCTTAATGTCAGTGGCAATATAAACCCTAAAACCATGCACACTTGCAAGACTGGAAATACCTAGGTGAGTTTGAATTCTCTTTTTCCTGATTTCCTTGCATTATCAGTATGAATCAACTTATCTGGCACTAAATTTGCATTTCTAACTCACACAAGGTTGTGTACTGAATTAGCTGAACAATTAGCTAACAAAACTATCAAAGTTTTCTTTTGAGAAAGGCAGGACTCATCCTCTATAACTGTTATATTTAAGTTATTCACTCATTCTTATATAAATTGTCATTTCCATAATTTCCATTTTTTGGTTCATTAAAATCCTGCTAGCACTTCACCTGAGAGCTATTCATAGAGATACAACTATTTATAATGAGGCACTGAAGTGATGCTAAAGCCATTGAAGTTATTTGTTTTGTTTTGTTTTGTTTTGTTTTCCAGGGGTTTCTTCCTAATAGAGGGGTTTTGCTAATAAGTGAGTACTGGTAAAGGTAAACAGACTGATGTGGAAGATGTTTATTTGTTGCATGGTCTCTTGCACTTCCATATCCTCATTTTGCCACTTGTTGGTACAAGATTTAACCACAGGCTCAACTGGCATTAATTTCCAGGTTATCCAAAGCAGATGGAAAACAGAGAATGAATAAGCAGCCATTAACGCCTACGCAACACCCAAGACAGCTTGGGATTGTTACACTGGCTGTATCAGTGTACAAACATAATAACTGCTACAGAACAAACCAGAGGACCATCTAATATGACCTTCTGTCTTCAAGTGAGCTGGTGCCAGCCATCCCAAATGTAGACATAAAACCCTCTAATACACAAAATTGTGCAATGCTCTGTCATAGAGGAAAATTATTCCTGACTCCAGCTGTTGCTCAATCATGTCCTGAAGCTTGAGGATTAATGGTTCTTGTGACTTTTGTCCCAGCATGAGTAATTGCAGATGTCATTATTATTCAGATCAATGGATAATTCTGCTCTGAACCTTCTCAGTGTTTTTGCTTGTACTAATCTATGACCTTAAACGGCGGAAGATGTCGCATCATTTTAGAAACACATCCCAGCCATATCCTGCCACGGACCAAAGCAGCAGATTCTAACTCAGTGTGAAAATAAATCTATTTGCAGAGAGATATTAACTGAGATGATGAGTTATGCAGTCATTTGGCTGCTGTTCCTACCTACGTTTCACTCAGATCAACACATTCTGCTGTTGGCCACTCATTCCATTAAGGCCAAGGAGTGGAGATAGCATAGGTGGGAGAGGAGATGTTGGCCCAGGTTAGTTGTTAGCCGCTCCCTGGAAATTGCGGTAGATAGCCATAGCCTGACAGATGCTATCAGCATGTTTAACCAGCCGGGTGAGCAGGTAGTGCCACGAGTGCTGAAACTTTCCCCTGCCCAACCTGTGCATATGTCAGTAAGTCATGCCTACTCAGGATAGACAGCTCTTACCTAAAGAAGCATTCTGTGGCATATTGCATTTTGTTTTCTTATCTCTGTTAGTTATTAAGCAGAGAGGTATCCATTAATGACCTAAAAATGTGTTGATCTGATGATTTTATCTACAGGTACATTCACTGAAAGGGGAAGGAAAAAAAACCAACAAGCAACTAAAAATGCCAGGGCATCTTTGAGTTACTAAGGAAGCTTTCAGCAAAGTGTTTACTAGCCCAATTGTTACTAGCAGCCCATGACTCCTGCCTTGTTTAAGATTGTTTTCAAACAGAGGCAAAATAAATGAGAAAACTTTGTCCAAGAGTCATTAAAAAGACTAGAAGAATCAGCTGAATAAGTACACTAAATAGTCATGGTAGAAAGAAAAAACTGAGGCATTTTTTATGGACAGACCAAAGAAATTAAGCAAATACCTGAAAAGGCAACATTTCTCACTACTCAAGAAATAACTGTTGCCAAATATTTTTCTACACATGCTGCATCAGCAGGTTTCTGGTAGGTGCCTTAAGGAAACATTTCTGCACATTCTCTGTTCCCATTAGGAGACACTGTTCCTCAGACTGCTATTTGGGTTGTGTTTGGCAGCCACAGTGATTCAGTAGAAAATGAAACACATTTTTGATTGTATAGAGTACACTCATGTCTATACACATGATGACTCGATCAGGAGAAAAATGGTAGAAAAGCAAGGCCAGATGCTCAGAGCCACATTTGGAGGAGCCAGACTTCTGACCTAAAACAAACAAACAAATAAACTCCCCATAGTATAAGTGACCCATCAGAGAAAGAAGAAACCTGGAGAAAAAAAGTTACATGCACAGAAAAATTACAGTAAGTTTAAAAGTATCATCACATACCTCTATTAGGACACAGGGAAGGGAACAGCTGTCTGAGAGCTAATAAACAAAAATGTCTTGTGTAAATGTATGCAAATCTGTAGAAGAAACTGAAAAATAAAGAAGTTTGTTAATCATTTCCCAGCAAGTATAGCTCTAACTTCACTCAAAAGTGGATGTTGGCACAATCTTTATCCAAAAATATGGTCAAAATTGGAGAACAGCAGTGGATACATGGAAGCTGCTAGCAAAAACTGGACATCTTTGCACTCAGATATAGAAGATGAGTTTGGTCATAGCCATCGGGTGGAGAAAGCAGTTTTTCTTTTGTTTTGAAATAAGAGGCCAGTATTAGCTGTGTCTGGAAGACAAAAAATCTGAATGGCTTTTTTTTTATTTATTTATTCACGTATTCATTAAGTGATTTTCTGACAATATGTAGGCTTACTTTCCCCTACAGCCAAAACTCAGGCATTTGCTTTCTGTTCCTTCTGTGGTCCAACAGCCGTTCTGAGCATTTGTTGTTTGTGAGTGGTCTTTTCTACATGAGTTAAGAAAGACTCTGGAGGAGAACAAATATAAAGATGCTAATTTGCAAACCACAATAGTTTGATATGGGCTAAGCTAGTTTATAAGGGACTTTAAAATCTTCTGTCAAAAGGCTTCCAACCCTTCCTTGCCAAAAAGTGAAATGTTTGAGTAGGATCCTGCTCACATTTCTTCTTCTGACTCTCAGCCTGTTAAGTGCTTTCACTTCTATTTTAAATCTTTCGTGTTAGAATTTTATGTTTTTAGAAGCCCTCCTCAACTGCTTTTGCCATCTTGCAAAACTTAACCATGCTAAGTGTTCCCATCACAGATCCTGATGCTAACATAACCACAACCACAACCACTGTCTTTGCTTCTCCCTTTCGCTTACCACCAAGAGTCTTTTGGTAATACTTTGAGCAGAGCTAGTAAGACGTAAATTGTCACTTCATTTCCATCCCTGAAGCAAACTTTAAAGAGACTGTACTCAGATAAAATGCCCACCATATGTTAAATGGATGTGCAAGTTTCTTATAACCCTGGGTTCTTTCTGATCCCATAAACTAAGGCTGCCTTCTGTCAGTGGAGTTTCAGAGAGAAAGAATATACACAGTCTGCTCAAGCTGGATACGTGCATCTGGACTTGAAAATGCTTAGTACAGATTGAAGGACCCAGGTCAAATTTAAGAGCTACATCAACAGATGGTAATGGTGTGGAAAGGATCATTTGCCTGCAATAGTTCAAAAATAGCATGGTAGCTGAAGCTAAATTGCAGATTTCAACTTTCTAAACACTGTGTAAGTCCAGTGACAGCGGAGGGACTCCAGGTATAAATAAATGCAGTTTATAGAGAAAACTGTCTCAACCTGATTGTATCAATTTGACATGCGAGTCATGCAGTTACCGGTCAGTAGAATTAGTTTTGAGCAGTTCTAACTGTGTTCAAATGATGCTTGGCTGCAGCAACCAGTTACCACCTGGCTAAACTAAAATTACAGTAGCCCACATAGAAGATTATATTTGAAAGACGGAAGGGAGGAAATACTATTTAGCATGGGATAAAGCATTTTTTTCCAAGTAGGGATTATTTTTTAAATAGTAAAATTTAAGCTTTTTGTCACAAAAATTATTCTAACTATGATTTGTTAGTTTACTTAAAACAGCATGTAATGGTATAGTTTACACAATAGATATACTGTATACTCCATTGTACTAAAATATACAGACAAACGTAGATAATGCTACAGCAAATGTAAAGAGATTAACATTTGAGCTTTATAAAACTAGATGAGAAAAATACTGTAAAGCACTCTGAAATTATTTGCTTACCGCATTTGCTCTTAACTGTGAAGTGTCATATGAGGTGTAGCATCAGCAGCTTCTCTCTGCTCTTGCTGTGGTGATGGAATATTGCAGAGACCTTGACACAGCCCAGAGCTTATAGAACAACCACTTAAATTTTTAAATTCTTTCCTCTGTAAATTGGTAATGGTGGTCATGAACACACGGTAAATTACATTTCTGGGACACTCAAAAAACATGGATGTGCATGAAAAAAAAAAATTTGCCTGTTAACAAAGTGCACTGAGATAACACTGTAAGGGCAGAAACTCTGGCAATGTGCTTAAATCTCTTTTTCATGTCCTGGAATAGGTTATCATGAGGGACTCTCAGTAGCATTAACTCCACCAAATAAACATTCTGTGTCTAATCCAGTTCATTTAAGGGTTAAACCTGAAGGAATGTGCTCAGCCTGCATTATTCTGTGCTTGAGAGAAATCATTCCAGAGATGGCGGAATAAGAGACCATATCCCCAAATGTGTAACCCTTAATGAAATTCATGCTGATCATTATGTCAGTGGCCAGCCACAGTCACATGGGAAATTTTATTTAGAAGTTTCGTTTGCCTGCTGAAATCCCTCCATTCTCCATCCACTACCAGTATGATGTGGAAAAGAGGAGGAGGGAAAAAATAACCCAGACATATTTCTGTCTCAGATACTCAGAAGAAGGGATGCGTGAGAAAGAACAGCTCTCTGGTTAAGAGAAAGATGGTTCTGCAAATGAAGGTTTCAGTTATGGATATTCCTTTTGAAGCCTATTTATGGAGAAAAAAAGTCACTGGTCAACAAGCCATTGCTGCAGTTTACATGTGGGACAAGGAGGTCAACTATGTGAATATGCATAAAACATGCAGAATTTTCTCTGCAAGGCCACACAGTCAAAAAATGTAAATGTGTGTGGGTAAGCCAATGTTAAACTTGTTTACACATGAATAAATCTTAATTAGAGAAATGGAAAAATGTCTGAATCTAAATATAAAGTACAGTCTGTTCATGAGAGTCATGGGTGACTAGAAGTAATTAATGCCATCACTTAACTAAACATGTGACAGATGAACCATGTGTTTCAATCTTTGATGTAGATTTTTTGTTTTGGATACAGTTGTAGTTTAAAGTCCTTTAATATTGCCTGAGATACATCTGCCATTATTTTGATTTGGTATATTTCTTGTTGCAAATGCATTTAGCACTGGCTGACATTTAGTTTGTATAAATAATCGAAAGTGTTTACAGTGAAAAGTACTTGTTCAAGCAAGCCACAGTACAGAGAAATACAGTCAAAATGCAAGACAAAAGACGTGCAGATAATAAAATACATTTTCATGCTTCCTTTTGTTCTCATTTGTGTTGGAGATGGATTTAGATAAGAGTAAAAAAGGAAGCACACTTTCATCCAACACCACCCAAAACCAACCTAGTCACTTTTTCTTCCAAAATAATATTTTATTTACTACTGTTTTGAGGGCTTTTACTTTTGCTATCTCCAGCTCTGAAGAGCTCAGATGTGCTAAATTCATCCTATTTCACCAATACTTCTCCCCCAAATGGAAGGAAGGAAAAAAGAATGGCTACAGTTTAATACAGCTTATTTTCCTGAGCTTTCTAACCCAGAGAACACAAATCTGCCCATGGTAAACATGCTCAGATAACTACATATGCAGGTGAAGCTCTATGAATTAGCTTGCATGTTTGTTTCCCACATACATTGAAATTGGAGCATTTGTGCAAGGTTTAAATCTCCTCCCACTGCAGGAGAGAGGAATTTTATATATGTATTAGTCCATTTGCTTTAATATTGTGATGCTCAGTTTACATGTGCGTGCATGAGAAAAACACCAAGCCCTGTGCCTCTGCGTGTCTCTGGTTTCACACTAGCTGAGGCAATGACAGGCCGACCTAACACCGGGTGGTGAAAGAATAAGTTAAAGATGAAGAATTTCATTCAGAACTGTCAAGAGTCTCATTTTATGTTAACAGGACTTAAATATTGTGTTGCTAGTTGGCTGCATGCATCAGCTGGAGGAAACAATTGGTTGAACTCAATTAGCTTTTATAGAAAGTGGTAACTGTTGATGTTCTCTGGCTACAGGTTGGCCAGCCTATATACTATATGATGCTCCTGATCTGGAAGAGTAAGCTGCATATGAGACTGGGGATGACGGTAATTCCCTACCTCTCCCAGCCTTGTGTAGAAGCTCCATATTCCCAGCAACTGGGTTGCATTGTCACAACGGGCCTTGAAATTTCTGAATTATGACCTTTTACACCTGCGCCTCCAGAAGCTGTATTTAACAAGTCTGTATTAGCATGTTTCAGTTTTTATTTATTTTAAAGTATGAAAATAACTAACTTTTTAATCACTGGTTATAAAAAATATATCTATCTTTTTCAGATGTTTATGATCAATACATTTTCTGCATGCTGATCTCAGAAGTTCCCTGGGCTGTACAGCACTCGTCTGCCAGAGAACCATTCTCTAACTTCAGGCCAAAGAGGTTGAACCCACTCAGAGTCCTTCAGCGAGCAATTTTTTGAAGGCCAGATGCCCTGGTTTTCTTCAGACTAAAGTACTCCTATATAGAGAGTCTGAATTCAAAGAGTCATACCACAAATTATGTCAGCTAGCACAGCTAGAAGAAAAAAACTAAAAGTACTAGGTCATCTTATCTATCCTCTGAATTGCGTGGGATTGTTTCCCACACAATTCATGGATATGCCACCCATAAAGGCAGCTGGTAAGAGCAACAACTGAGTCTGAATCACACAAACAAGGGGGGAGGGAAATTGTGTAAACTTCATAGTATAAGAAAAGGACACTTTCGCCAGTGTTTTAAGGACATGTATTGAATCTGATGGTTCCTAGCAGCTGTATAGCTTGCAAAATTGACCTCAGATATTGTGTATTTTCCAGTTCACGTTGTAGCTTTATGCAGCCTCCTTCCATGATCACAGAAAATGGAATATCTTTGAGGAAAATACAGGTTAAGCAAAATTTCCTTATGCTTAGCATAAAGTGAGCATGCTCACAGCTACAAAACACAGCCTACAGAGCTGTTAGGTCTGGACTGACTTCTCTCCATTTTGCTGAGATATGAATGCCTGTTTAATCAGCCTCATACTGCTTGAAAAAGCAGCAACAGACTCAAGGTATGATGCTGAGGGACATGCATCAGTAAAGTCAGAATCCCAGCATCAAAGAAGTGACTATTTAAAGCCACATCTTGGCTTTCAACTTACACATAGCAGGTCAAATAAACCTCCAGTAATTTTCATGGTATTCAAGCCATTCAACACCTATATACCATCCTGGGGATCACTATCATTACTTAAAAGGCTGTAGTAATGATTCCTTAAATATTTATGAAGATGCCCATTTTCATAGAAACTGCAGGACTGCACTGGTCCCTGGGTAGTCTACAATCTGTTCTGACAGAATCGACTGAAATCAGCAAATGGATTTACAAGCTATTGAGCTGTTCTGTGGGTTTAAAAGCTTTTAAGACTGAAGCAGATATACATATACACAACCATGTAATACTTTTTTTTTTCTGAATTGAATATGGGTTAAAAAGAAGATAGGATGATTACAGTTTGCAAATTCTTTATGGTTTTATACTACACTTTACAATCTCAGTAAAAGTTTTCATTTCTTCTTATTGTAAGGCCAAAATTACTTCTAATTTATATGCAAAATTTTCTAGTTAAATTTTGCATTATTTGGACCTTCTGTAAAAAATAAATACAAAGTTCTTTTTGAAGCACATTTGTTTTATGATTTGCTAAATGAGTGGTCAGCGTTTAATAGGATGCATTGAAGTACATTTTCTGACCATGTCTGGGTCTGGAAATATAAATGTCAAGACATTAGGAATATCAGAACTGCTACTTATTTTACATAGAAGATTCTCAATTACCAAACTTGCCAAAAGAGGCAGGAAAGTCTAAAGGAAACATATCTGCACAGTACAAAATGCTGACACAAATATTGAGTTAACACTTTAAAACCAATTTAGCAAATTGCTTATAATGTTACTCATCTTAAGTTTCACTATAGACACCTATCTGCATAATTTTCAAACAGCTTTTGTTTTAACTAGATTGACATTAACTAAAGCCTTAAAGATCTGTAAACCCTCATGGTATTGATGTTTCATCTCAAGTTTCTGATTATAGTAAGGTCTCTTTTGGGGGATGGGTGCAGAAGGTTGGGGTCAAGAAGGAAGAAGACCTTTTCAAATTTTTATAAAGAGAATGAAGTGGTAACTTCAGCTGAGTCACACATAATATAACATGGTTTAATCTCAACAGAACGTCATTCCTTGTCCTGTTGCAGCTGACACTGGGGAGTAAACACTGGTTTTCTGCCTTTAGTCTTTCTCATCACTTAGACTGTAAGTTCTCTGCAGGATGGTCTTTCTCTAGTGCAATGAGATTCTTTCAGTTCTACAAGACCGCACTCTAATATTTGCAATGAGGAAAATGGTCTTCTCTTCTTTCCATGTCTCACTTGAGAGGTCATTTAGTTATGAGTGATGGCCCAGATGTTCTTGTGTCCAGTTCCATTCATGCCTGTAAAAATGTTTACTTGCCCTCTAGAAAAGAATGGCTCCTCATGTAAAAACAGAGTTGATCTCTGAGCCAAATCCGTGGTCAGCTGTCACTTCCTCCTGAAATCCATGAGAATTCAGCCCAACATTAGTCTCAGAGCATGAAGAAGTGGAAAGTTTTCTACAAATGACTGTGTATGCTGTGTGGTTTGGGCTCTTCATGTAACACATCACAAATTCTGGTAAAGGACCATGGCCAAATAAATGATAATATTCTTTACACTGTTCTGTTCCAGAGTTCACCCACTTTTGGAAGATTATATAGCATATTGCTAGAACTGTCCATTTCCAGGATTTAACCCAAGTATTTGAGATTGTTTTCTTTCCTTGCTAAGAATGTAATTGAAATTGCTGAAGAGTCTTTTTACATATGATAAACTTTAACTGTAAAGCCAAATGGCATTAAGTTGCCAAGAAACCATCCTGCCTGTTTTCTTACCAGAAACTCTCATGTTTGACTTCAAAAGCTGGAATTAAATGTACATTATGGTGTAATATTTAGAAATTGCTGTCTTATAAAACACAGTGGGCAAAAATCAGCCATAGACAAAGGCACTTGCAGCGGGTTCTGCCTCACATGACCTTGGGTCTTAACAAAAGGTCTTACTATCGTGTTGTAGAGAGAAATAGAAAAATATGGTTATGATTTCTGGAAGAGGATATCTGAGCAGTAAACTATCCTCTGGAATACCAAAGGACCTTGAGAATAAAGGAGCATGAAGTATAATCTCTATTGACTTCAGTGTAGTTGGGCCAAAGAGTATTTCAACTTAATGTGATTAAATCCTGGTACATGCCTAATGCGACTTTTGCCAACAAAACTAGAAGAGAAAACTTCGGAATCTTACACTGAAAGTACTGGCACATTGCCTTCCACAGTAAAAATAATTCTGCATATACATTAGATTTTATGTAAAATATATTGTTTATGTTTTTTAATTTATTTAAGTTAGGACAAGTATGGAAAAAGAACACTGACTCAGTTCAAACAGCAGTGGAAGATTTTTTTTTAATTATTTGTTTCTGTTCTGAAACTTAGTATGTGTTAGAAAGATTCTTCCATGTTTAAGCACTTTGCAGGTCTCACTACATCAATAGAACCAAGTGTAAAACACTCCTTCCAAACAGCACTGTAGCATGATCTGTTTCTAATTACTTCATCATGTATTCATTTGTCTTTGCTTTTAGCATCTCTTCTTTACACATTTGTATCTGTGCATGAAAGCCATTTTATAATTGCTCTATTGTATAGTCATATATTTCACAACAGCTGAGGAGATGCACAACTGAAACTATGCTGAAAATCCCTGTGTAGTGGGGGCTGCTTGCTGTTAGGCAGCTCAGAGTATTTGTTCCATGCAGAGCTATTAAGAAACCCTTCAGTGAAATAATTTTGAGTGCGCCAGGTTCATGGTAGATGCAGATACCAATGGTGGGCTTCATTTCACCTAAAAGGGACATCTAGTTTCAGTTAGTTGTTTAGGCTTCCTATAAAAATTAAGGGGAGACATATGCACCTTATAAGGACCATGTATTTTAGCTGTCCAACTTAGGGTGAAACTGTTCTTTGGAGAAAGGGCTAAGTCTCTCCTCTGATGAAAGAAGTAGTTTAGATGGACTAGTTTAGACCAGATACCTAAATTTTAGGCTGTCAAATTGAGGAGGGATGGATCCCACCTCATCTGTTTACAATTACTCAGTCAGTGAGTGTTTCTGGATGAGGCCCTGTTAGTTGTGCTGTAGCTTAGCGACAAGAGACCTGAAATGGCTACCTCGGAAAGACACATGGTAAATAATAAAAAGAAAAGACCACATTCTAGTGTAGATCAGTGAGTGCTCCCAAAGCATGGAAAACTTAGGAAACTAAGGAAAGCTAAGCCAGAGGAAGAAAACATATGCTTAAATTACTGGAATATTGGAACTACGTTTTATCCCAGTAAAAAGCAAAGCTGCATGGGGCGGACTCACGCTGCTCTGGGGACAGGTGCCAAGTTCAAGTCTGTACTCCTCAGCGAGAGGCTGAGCCGGGTAAACAATTACCAAACAGAAGGCTTACTTGTAGGCCTTTTTTTCTTTCTGGCACCTGCTATATTAGCGAAGCGCTGCAACAAACCCAACTTCTCCCCCAAGATGTGGAAGGACCAGCTGCAATTATGGCTGACGTCCCTTTCCAGCAGCCCAGGACAGTGGTGAGCCCAGGTGGGCAGCCCAAGCGCCGTCCCCAGCGCCGAAAGGGCGCACTGCTGGCCGTCTCCTCGGATCGCACTCCTCCGGCGATGCGAGTGCAGTGAGGCTACGGGCACGTCCAGACCTGCAGGTTTGGAGATATTTTGTTTCTTGGAAGGAGCTGCGAACTTGAAGGCATTCACTGTGCTGCTGGGGCGCTGAGAACAGCAGAATAAACTTTGCTGTAAAAGGGACCATTTGGATAAATTCGTCTCGTACCCAAGTCTTTTTTGGAAAGTCCTATACACCTGCACCACAGTGGATTTTCTGAATATTAAGTAAAGACTTTCTATTTCATATATACATATGAATTATGTATAAAAATATATTTTAGAAGTATTTCTTCTGAAAGCACTTGCTTTTTGAATGTATAGATGGCTAGACCTCAAAAAATGATTTAAATGTTTTCCTTCAAAACAAGCCAAATATTTTCAAGGCATCTGTTTTTGGTGAGAGAACACTGATCGTTTTGTAGAATATTTATACATATATTGATACTTACAGATTTTTTTTAAAGAAAATATTTATATTGTGGTTTCTGAATCAAACAGCATTAAGTATGTAAATAATGAAAGACTGGACATTTCTTTTTCAGGTTTTTTTTTTAACTTAGGTTAATTTTTTTGAGATCTGGACTTAAATGTAATATTACTTGAATAGGGTCAAACGTAGGTAGGTGCCTTAAGACATGAATAAAATAAAGACTCGTTTGTTTGTTTGAGAGAGAGTTTTTTATACAATTTGTTCAACATTGAATTATAGGCCTGAATTTTCTTTAATGTAAGTAAGCATAAATAAGAAGTATTTCAGCTGAATGTGGGACAGATACAACAGTTAAACTCTAATGAGCATAAGAATAATTAAGCCTTTCTCATTTGAATTAATCATGTAAATTTTTTCATTAAGTTCACAGCCATGTGAAATTGCCTTCTTTCTGTAGCAACTGGTTTGTCAGGCTTTGGGGGGGACAAAGGAAACATAGGAGGGATTACTTGCTTTTTTTGAGGCAGGTATGTTTTTAGTTGTTTTCATAATCCTCAATTTGTCCCAGATTTGTCAAAAAGATTTTCCAAGTTTTGCCGACCCTTGAAATGAACTCAGGCTGAATTTACAAAGTATAGACTGACTGTCAAGCTAATCCTCTCTTCGAGCTCCACAGAACGGTTACTGGTTTGCTCCAAACCATTGAAAACTCATGATTATTGCTGAGTATTACTTTGAGCTCTTGGGTTTGTATGAGCCCAGAAACCCAGAGCTAAACTCAGTGAGTGTGTGAACCCAAACTAAATGAAAAAAAACAAAATAAAAAAAATATTGAACTCTGGGAATTTGAAAGTGCCAAAGTTCTCAGAGCTTCAGTACATGAAAAAAAGAGTGATATTACAGCACCAAAAGTGTTCACATCAAGAGAATAACAGAATAACACAATTTTTAAAAGTGTTGAACCGTCACATTGTTTATGGAATAGATGTCATGATTTGCTAGTTCTAATTCCTTATACACAGACCATTCAACTATTTAAAATCAATCAAAAGAAAAGACAAACCACTGTAATTTTTTTCCAAGGAAAAGTAATGTAACTAATGACACATAATTAAAGCCATGAAGAAATGTAGTTGGATACATTAAAAAGCTGTATACATAGAAACTTCATAACTTAGTCTTATAAATCTCACTGAAATCTGTGAATAACTCTGATATATAACTGAGCATTTTTCAGCTCTGACACCAGTTCCTGAATTCTCACATGAAGTGACTTCCATATCTGTATCTCCTTTTACAAGAGAGTGTAGATGAAAATTTAGGCCTGAGAAGGGGCTTAGTGTCTTGAGATAGCTGAACAGTTTTGCAGATTTTTTTTAGTATGTTCGTATGCTTTGCATCTTTGGATTGTGAATTAAGCTTACTGAAAATGGCCAGTGTCTGGTAATGGTTTGAAAGGTTGCAAGTTCGTTTCACTTTGTAAACAGGCCAGTATATTTCAGCTTGAAAAAGTACACTTGGATTTTAATACACTTACAGTTTATGGGTCTTTTCTTCAATTTCTTATCTCTGAAAATGGAAACAGTCATAAAAAGTAATTAATAAAGGCATTTCAAGGGGAAAGAGATGACTGGCATTTCTGCAAGGTAGTCAAAAGACTCTGCAAGGAAAAATTAGGGTCATCTTTCTGAAATACTGTTACTCACATTGAAATAAGTGCCATTTGGATGACTACCAAACACTCCTGCAGTAGTCTGTCTGTACCTGCCTGCGAGGTGGTTGACATCCCACTGCTTTTCCTTGCTCAGCAAGTTTCTCATTGTGATGGTTACAATGTGCAATATTCAAAACCAAATAGATCAAGCCACTAGGAAGGTGTTCACAAATACTTTCATCAGTAACAGCTACTTAAATGATTGCTATTTTCATCCAGATCTGTTTGTCCTCAGCCCAGGCTGAATGCAATGGAAATTTTGCCTGCATCATTTCAAGTATGGTAGAAATTGGCCCTCTTAATTTTCCTAAGATACTCAATAAGAGAAGAACTTCTCAAATGAAAAAGACACTAAAAAAAAAAATTCCATGCCATTAAAATAGTTATTGTATTTGATTTAAGATACTCCTGCAGAACTGAACAGTATGCAGTAAATTTTGGGAGTAATGCTCTCCAGATTTTTGGATAAGAAAAAAACCCTTAGCACGGATTAGCAACGTACATTTTTATTTTGAAAACACACTAACCAGCTGTTTGCCATCTTTCAGGTAATATTCAGCTTCTCTCCAGACAGCTATAGTGTTCTCACATTTCTTTATGGCACGTAATAGGGTATACATGACAAACATGAATGATGGTGGCATTCGACTCACCTAGCTTTCACTGGCCAAAGACACAGGCATCCAGTCAAAGCCACTTCCCACCACTCCTAAGGTGAATGGGAGAGGTGGGCACCTGCCAAGGGTGATCTAGGCTTTCTTATGTTTAAATGGGTGGGGCCTGACAAAAGGCCTCTTTGTCTCTCCTCTGTCATAGGGAGACCCTAGCTGGCTAGCTTAGGCTAGATATTTCAAGTTCAGCTAATTAATCCTATCCTGTCAGCCTAAAAGCATAAGTGGCCAAGACCGAGTTTTCTCCCCTGTGCTGGGACACCTACTTGAGTCCACCCCACTGTTGATTTGCTTGATTCTCTTGCCAAAGCTCTGCAGTATCTCTGGTGCCTCTAAGCATGCAGGTGAAAGAAGCTTTCAACATAATCATATTGTTTTGCTGTTAGTAGCCCTCTGTACCCAAAGGGTCTGCTGATGCCTTAACCACTAGTTATCCATTCACAGACATTTCACACATTTTATGACTCCAAACTTGCTTAGAGGTGGCGATGTTTACACTCACCCTTTTTTGCGTTGGTTTTTTTTTTTTTTTAAGGAAACTTGTTCTTCATCTAAGTGATCTTTGTACATATGCAAGCATAAACATAAAAAGTAGATAACATTTTGATTTAGTGGCTCTTTGTGATAATATTGTATTTGTGCCATATGGTCATAAAAGACAATGGGGGGTTCAGGAGAATGGAAAATTTTCCTCTCTGCTTTTAGGGATTCTTAGTTAGAAGTTTGCTACAAGTTACTGAAATGTGTAGAATATGCATTTCAATAGCCCTTACAAAGAGAAACGCATGTGAAATGTAAACCATATTTTTCAATGTCTAACTCCACCCCCCCTCCCCCCCCAAAAAAAAAAAAAGAAGAAAAAAGAACCCTGGGTCAAGAAGTCAACTTGTGTTAATCAGCATAGTTCCACTGAAGTCAGGGGATTTACTCTAACGTGACCACCATTCTCATTTCGTTTGAGGTTTGAGTAAAAGATTGATTTCATATTTTTAATCTTAGTTGATTAATTTCAGCTATCAGTACCTGTAACTAATGAGATACATCTGCAATAGATAGTGTTCTACTTTGTGAGAGAAGTTTATGTTTCCATGCCTCCCTTATTCTGCCTGTATAAAAGCCACCCACAAATAAAGCCTGGCTGAGATACCTCCAACAGCTAATGACAGCTCAGTTTTGATTTACTGTGCTGCTTAGTTTGAAGTTTACTGCTTCTGTTTCAGGCCTGAAATGAGAAATGTATGCCAGAAGTCTTGTTTTCTTACCCCCCAAAATCAAACTCATCTTAATATATGATAATAGTAATGGAAATAGTAACCCCCCCTACTTCTCCTTTAAAATTTCCCCCATGTCCCTCCTTTGGCTCTCATGACTGGAGCAGCATCCCTGCTACTCATAACAGCAGTGCCTTGGTCCTGCTCCACCATTCTCTTTCTTTCTTGGGATCAGGCAGCGGACAACGACTTTGACGACTGCTTGCTTGTGTGGCCATGCGTCATTACGAGGCCAGATATACAATTTCATAGACGTGCATTTTATGAATATTACATATGTAATGCATATCTGTTTAGTCTTTCCAATTGATTTAAAGAATGCAGAATGACTCCGAGAAGCCAAGCACTGGCCTCTTATCCTTCTGCTACAGGCTGCACTGTCTTTTAAATGGCAACCTGATAATAGCAATTACAGCAAAATGAGATTTAACACCTCTCTCTTACATTTTCAAATGTAATTTATCTTCACATTTAACACATTAAATGTAATTCTGTGCATGATTTATTTTCTCTGAAATATTTATATGTAAAAATTTATAAATTGTGCCATCTTTTCAAATTCCGACACCTTTTCTCGTGTATGTTTACTTTTCTCTAATTAAACAGAGATATTCTGTATAGAAACAAATTTTCATTCCCACATGGTGGAAATATCACAAATAACCTTTGTATGAAATGTCAGGATTACAGACCATGGGCTTTTTTTGTTTCTTTGTTTCATATTTTGCAGAAGTGGAAAGGGCTAAGAGGGCCCTTTCCAAAGATGCAGAATATTGACGTTATTCCTCAAAATTCCTCTCATTTTTCATAACAATGTTGCCCTTCATATATATATTACATGACAAAAAGACTGTTAAAAAGCTAATGATATATTTTAGTCATAACTTATGAAAAAATATCATAACTTTTTTCTGGTAAATCAAATAATTCTATGAATAAGTTTTTATGAAATTGTTCATAAACCAGTTCAACAATGCTGACTAAAGCAAAAAAAGCCCTACAAAACCAAACAAACTCATTAAAAAAAAAAATCCTTTTGAATATTTTTGAAAAAAATGACATTTTGAACATTCAGCAAAAGCAAATTTTTGATGTTCCATCAAATATAATTAAAAAAAAATTAAAATAACAGTGTTTGCATTGCCCAAGTACATCAGATTGATACACATGGACTGGGTTAAGGCTGTCCTGGGTAAAGATATTTGATAATTACAAGGTGAATGAAGCTGAGAGTGAGAAATTGTGATTGCATTGCAGGTGGCATTTCCAATTACATATCGTTTAATTCTTCTTTTGGAGTAACGTATACATTAGACAGTAAATTGTATTAAGATTTTTTTTTCCCCTGAGAAAAATCTATTTTACTGGAATATCTTTTTTCATGAAATTCAATTAACATCATTGAAGATCCGAAGGGGCCAGTTTCAAAATCAGAAAATTTGTTTCTGATTTTTTTTTTTTTTATTTTGCTATTAATTCAGAATCTGGTAGATTTTTCCAGCCAATGTTATTTCCTTACTATTTAAGAAGACATGTCAGCAGTAGTGGTATTGCATGGTGCTGACATACTACAACAAGACATAGCTGTTGAAATCTTTCATTTCGGTTTTACAGAATTGCTGCTTCATGTTCTTTGAAACAGCTTTTCTTTTTCTATCACAGAACACTCCCTGCTTGAATTATGGTTAAGCCATTTGCATTTTAACACAGGTGATAGATGAGTGGAAATGACTTTCAAAAGAGCAAAACCTCCCACAGAGTGGGAAAGACTCCAGCTTTCATTAGCTGTACAGCCAAATGTTGGTGTGATACACCATGTTAATTACAAATTTATTCAAAATTGGATGTAGGATATTAGAAAATTACTGGTCATAATTCTGTAGTTAGGGCTGAGTGTCATATTTATACACTCTTTGTATTCACAGTTTTGAAACTCATTGAAATCTGCAAAGAAAACACCAGGGACAGGAAAAAATATAAATATCACCTAAGTAAATATAGACTGCTTACTTAAGCTGATATATACATTTCACAGTGTTAGGGTGGTCTTGTGGCTGATGTAAGGAGAGGTGGTCTGGAGATGTTCTGTTCTCTCCCCAGCCCTGCAGCCCTGCAGATCATGCCAGGATGGGTACCAACACCTTGTAACAGAAGATTTCTGCACACACTGAAGTCCAGAAACCTTGTACCATGATCAAAGCAGATGGGGAGGTAGTAAGGCCACCAAAGTAGGCATAAGCACATGAACCCTCTGGTGACTGCTGCTGGGCAGGCAGAGAGGTCCCTGCTTTGCCCCTCTGCAGTAGCAGGGCAAGAAAGAAAAGTTCCTGAGGGAAGGATGCCTAAGAGTGCAGGGTACAGTAATCAAAACATCTCACCGTGGTTAAGAATTTTTTTTTTTTTTAAATTTTATTATTATACTCAGAGTTCTCCGGAGGGCAGTACTCCTACAGCTTGCAGGGGTACCAGTGACCTTAGC
Source organism: Gorsachius magnificus (assembly GCA_034008185.1). Taxonomy (NCBI): domain Eukaryota; kingdom Metazoa; phylum Chordata; class Aves; order Pelecaniformes; family Ardeidae; genus Gorsachius; species Gorsachius magnificus. The sequence goes on along the minus strand of CM067083.1, from coordinate 47,033,111 downwards.
TCATGCATGGACACGTCTGCAGGAGTTGTTCCTTCCATGGCGGTTAACAAAATCGATTACTGATACCAGCTGCTAATAGTGACTCTGTCCTCATGTGTGGTGAAAGCCATACTGTACCTGAGCTAAACACAAATGAAACAGAAAAACAGTCCCCAATGACATTTAGTTCATAACACGGTACAAGAAGTAGACCAGGGATATAAACAGATGTCAGGTTGAGATAACTGGGGAATGAGTTGGCTTTATGGAGTAAGCTCTAATGATAGCTTTTCATGAGCCAGAAGACAAATGTGGATATCTTCTTTAAATAGGAGTGCTGCATGCAGAATATAAATAAATAGATTATAAATATACATATTAAGTAACTATTTCTTGTGTATATAAATTAAAAAATTATAAAGGACCACAAACATATTTTCTGTTTCTGTCCAATTTCCTAATCCTATAAGGTTTTACTATAATTTGCAGTCCTCTAATATTTTGGTGTTTGTTCAGAAACTTTCAACAAGCAGATTTTTACCTTCAAGGTATAAATAACTACAGGGGGAAGGAGACAGGTGTTTAAAAGAATTCAGAGTTGAAACTCTTCAAACTAGAAAGTGTCTCTGATGAGAAAGCAACTTTTGTTTGCTTTATGGCTTTATCCTGAAAGAGATCGGAAAGCTGTTGAGGATTGTAAGGTATGTATACATAAGGTTATTCCATTTGATTTAGCATTTGACAGGGTGTATAGACATTTAAAATCCCTCTACATACTTTGAACTTCTGACTGAAAGACAAAAAGTCTCTTCTTTTTGAGATGAAGTTACTCAGCTTACATTAAAGCGTTCAACAGATTCAGTAATGCGGAATAACTTTGGCTTTTTTTAATCACAGTATGCCCAGTCACTAGTCCCAACCTGAAAAAAAGGAAATAGCTCACAGTAAAGTGTAAGTTTATGATGATTGGAAAATGGATCATATAAGGAACTTCACGCTTGAGTTTTTTTGGAATCTGACATGCCAAATCAAATTAAATATTTAAGCTCTGTCAAAAGGTGATACATCAAGCCGTTATCATATATGTAACATCAATATTTTAAGGTAGAAGTTGACAGAGTTCTTGTATGTGTTAGCACTTCCATAACAAAAATCACTGATCTGAATGCTCTAGTCAGTTGAAGATTCAAGTCTGGATCAGAATTTCATGACTTGGATCATGAAGTCATTTTACCCTGTTTCTCTGGGAACATTGGCTTTGATTTATTATCTCCGTTCTCTGTTTGCAAGTAACAACTTGTTCATAGCCCACTTTTTCTTTTCAAAAGATACGGAATAATTTGTCAGACGATCTGTATTTTGGTCAAGTCACAGTGCATGCCTAGTAGGGTTTCTCTTTCGCTTAACATTTAAAAAAAATCATTCAGTCAGGGGTCACTGGCATAGGCAATCAAACTTACTGCCTTGTTATTGCTCTAAATCCATATTTTCATGCCTTGGTAGTTAACCTCAATTTGTCCCATGAGCTTCTACTGAAGCTCCCTTCAGATAGGAAGATTTTCTGCACTAATATCTGTCAATGAGACACAGGATTTGTCTGTATCTAGTTGAAATGGGAAACTGCATCCTTATTTTTTTTTCCTAAGATCTCTGACTTTTTTTTCTATGCTTCTTATAGTATGTCCTTCCGTCAGGGTGTCATTTACATTAATGCATCCAAAATTTTGATGGCTAATGAAGGACCAACCCAGAAAAACACTGACATTTTTCTCCCATGCATGGTGAAAACTCAGACTAACACCTTAGGATCAGCAAGTAGACTTACCAAACATGCTCTGCAGAAAGATCCCACATTAGCCTCATCTCTATCACATCAGACACTGTAACCCCTGAGCCATAGCCTCTTTCATGCTTTGATACTAAAGGAAGGACTATGGATCGAGCCATGATACAGAGGTTTGGGTTTGCCTGGCATACAGGGTGACAGCAAGGAAAAGAGGTTATCGTATCATGTGGCTGCTGGGGGTGGAGTACAAATGTGTCATTTAACAAACTCAGAGGCTTGATGGAGTTCTGTTAGAAACCATACATTGCAGTCACATGCTGAAGGCTTTCCATACTGAACACGCAGGCATTACCGTGCACAAATTCACATCTAATTACATGCCCCAGGCAGTGGCATCCTGTAGCTTTGTCCAGGAAACATTGAAAGGTCAGTTTAAATGGAACAATTAAAATTGCTATTAAGAGCTAGTAAGATTTTAAATTGCTAGTAAGAGCTTTCTTACTCTTGAAGAGCTGTCTCAGGACTGACCATGTCAGCTGGTGAATTCATCTACCTTTCTTTACTCATCCTTCTGCCTTGAAAACCACCACCTAAATTGAAGTCACATCAGCATCCCCTAACCTGTCGTAACCAACAGCAGATGATCTAAACTGAAAGTTGTGCTGACCTTTTCGGACTTGGGCATGTCAGAGAGCACTTGTGCGAGCAGCTCGCTAGGCAGATCACAGGGAGCAGAAATCCACAGCAGGGATTAGTGAGCAGCTGCTGGGGGAGCCTCAGGCAGTAGCCCTGCTCAGCCAGCACAGATGAAGCTGGAGAAGGCCACAGCTCCTTAGGGTAAGGCTACCACCTCTGCAGTACTTTGTATGATCAATAGACATGCAACCCTGTACATGGAACTCTCAAAACATGAACACTTGCTTTGAATCAGAAAGTGATGCTGCCCAGCGTAAGTTTGCAATGCAGTTTTTTCAGTGAAGAGGAAGAATGAATGGACAAAACCCCAAAGATGTGGAACACTGTGAGGGCTGCTGTGTTGTGAAGAAAACAGCACTGCTCACAGCCTGCGTCACCCTCTGAGGAGGAGACAGCACCCCAAAACAGAAGTACATGGCAGAAATGAGAGGAAAATGTCCATGAGGATTAGCAATCAGATGGCTTTCTATCTGACAGGTTAGCAACTGGGTTGAAGCATGGATGGGTGGGTGGGCACATGGGCATGCAGTCATATGCACATAAATCTGTAAGCCACAAAATAACAGCCAGGGCTCAGGAGCTGTCAGCATCCTAATAGAAACATTTTAAAATATGGCCTGTGAAATGGTTATGTCTCTCCAGAGGATCAACGTGTTCTGCAGTAAAAAGCTTGGTGCTATGCAGGCACTGTGGTGAGGGACACTTGACTCATCATTAAATTGAGAAAATTCCTTCCCTTTGTAGCCTCCCTATGTCTTCCCACACTCCCAAATCTTTTCCCGAGAGGGATAAAATTAACTGCAGTTGGGTCTGACAGGCTTTTCTTGACAGGCATGCAGGTAAGAGCTGTCCTAAACAAGCAGCAAGCTCTTCTGAATCTCTGACCTTTGTCATGTGGGATTAGAGACAAATCAAACAGCATCCTCTTCTCTCAGTATCAGGTTTCCAGGCTAAATGTCTCAATTCTAGAACAGTCTTGAAGTCAGCCCAAATCATTCATTGATTCATTCCTTGAGTTCTTTGGGGTTTTTTAATGGTACTTACAAAGGGTACTTGCAGAGAGCTGTTGATGATGCTGACGCTTGGCCATTAGGAACATCCTTGATTTTTCATGTCAGCCACCAATCAGAAATCAGATATCAGTGCGACTCACAACTCTTTGACCATTGGAGACAAGTATAAGTTGGCATCTTTATGAAATCTCTTCAGGTCACATCCCGACCACCCGTGCTTGTTCTACTGTGTGCATGACAGCTTTGACATTGGCATGCTTACTGCTTTGCTTTTCTGTGTAGTGGCAGTCTATTCCCTCAGGGAGTTCAGAAGAAAAAACAAACAGGAAGCGGGGCTGCAAGAAGTGGTTTGATGGGAGTTTAGAAGGTGGACATCCAAAATACTTCAGGCAAAGATGTGAACACTGGAAGTCTAAATGTGACAAAGGTTTAGCAATACACCAGCCAGCCTACATTTTTCATGTTATGTTTTGTTTATCATCTGCAAAATAAAAAACAGATGGAAATAATAGGTTGCAGAAAAATGGGTGTTGTGTGGCTTAGTAGTTCTGACCAACCCTGCATGGCATCCCTCCCACTGCCTGACCAGTCCTGTTCAGCTGTGACCCATTCTGGTGGACACAAACCTTCAGCTGTGCTCCATGTTCTGTGCTGTCATCATGTAGTTCTGATTTATTTGCATACCTTCCAGAAGCTGTATTTTAAAGAGTGAAAAAGAATTAAAGAAGTAAAGAAGAAATAAATAAAGAAGTTATGAAGTTTGGTGGTAGTTCTGTTAGTATTAGGTACAGCGGAGATTTCTGAAAACTGGATGCAGATTTGAGTAGTAGTGATGACTTCTTCTCTACCTGATTTACGAATGAAAAAAGTAAAGATTATTGGGGTTATCCTTCATTCTTTCTCCTCCTGTCTTTTCTTCCTCAAATTCTTCAAGGCAGGGACTCTCTTCTACTGTGTTTGTAGAGTGGCTGGCCCAGGTTGGGCCCATGCTTGTACTAGGAGTATAAATAGCTTCACCTGTAGATCTATACACAGGAGAGGGTATCTGCCTTAATTTTACCCTCTAGCTTTAACTAATAAAATTAACTGTCAATACATTGTTCCCACTCTCCTAGAAGGAGAGGGAATCGTACATTTTGTCTCTCTCTCACAGGTTCCAGGAACTTGATGTACCTCTTTTAATAGGAGGTGTAATAAATGCTTTTATAGGTATTGACAACCATTTTACAGCCTTTCTCCTGTGACTAACTTGGTGCTGATTCAAGTTACTTAAAAGTGAAGCTTCATCACTTTTCAATTCTGTTAAGTAAAACTTAGATTTCTATGCCAAGAAATACTGAGGAGTGAAGTTCTTTCCTGATTACAGCTGTTTGAGTCTGCCCATTGTAAGAGTCTATGGTTTGGGGAGCAAATATATTTTTTCCTTGACTATAGAAGACGTTCTGTAATCAATAACTATTCATAGTATTTAAAATATATAGTTTTTCCTTTGATTCTTGTGCACTGAATGAATTGTGAATAAATATAATTATGTGACCAAGCAAATGCGCAATACAATGTGTAATATCATAATTAAAATAAATGGAATATTCATGGTCCACATATACTCTTTCTCAGGTTTTTTTTTTTTTTTTTTTTTTTTCCAAAAGTAAGGCCTCCAAGGCAAACTTAATGCAAAAACTTTTTTTAAAAAAAAAGAAAACCAACCCTAATTTTTATTTTATTTTTGGGAGTCAGGCAGCCATGTACTTCAGACAATCTAGGCCAGAGTTATTCTTGAGGTCAATTAGTAAAATGCCTGAATAGTTCAAAAGGTGATGTGCAGGGGATAAGGCAGTATTTTAACATTCAGGGTGGATTATCTAGTAAAAATTGAGAGTCCCAGAGGGTTTCCATATATCACCACAGGAATTCTGCCTGTGGTAAAGTAGAGCTGTTAATCATTAAATCTGTTTCTCTTAAAGATTATTTTTCTCTTAATAACACTTTCCTGTTTATTTCTTGGACTTGATAGTGCTCCTTTCAACCAACCTGTTTTCCACAGGAATGTCATTAATTTTTCCAGAGCCAAAAAAGTTTATTTTTTAGTCTGGCCAGTAGGGACTGGAGTGACAGAAAGCAGGAAAGAAGTGACAGCTGAAATAAAATGCCAGCTTGAAACTGTCACTGATCCTTGTGTCCTAAGGATCTTGCTGTGTGAAGCTGGGCTGCTTTTCAAGTGTTTGTTGAACCTTGGATAGTGAGGACTGTCCTGGCTGAGCCCTACAGCAGGGTAAATTTGGGGTTCTTTTGTACTCAGTGGATTTGGGCATTACAGCATCCCAAACACTCTCTGTGGTGTCTCCAGTAATTGCAGGTGAGTTCTTTTGCCAAGCAGAAATCCAGTAGTAAGAGAAAGAGTCAAGTCAGCTCCTGCAGTGGTAGGTTGGTCTTATTTAGGTTACAGGTACAAGAAACTAATTTTCAGACTCAAAAAACCCTAGGGCTCAGCATCTTACAAGTTCAGGTCAGCCACTCCCCAGGGAGGGGAGCCGCTCCTCAGATACCTTCCCAACCCCAGAGTCTCTCTCCTTCTCTTTCTGACACTTCAACTCCTTAACGTGAGTGATGCAGGCGGATTTTGAATCCCAAAGCAGAGGGATGCCCCTGGTACAAGCACCCCATTTCTTGCCTGAACCTTGCTAACAATGCAGCATCTGAGATTAACCCTTTCCCCTGCCCTGAGACTGCCCACCCAAACAGACATAGGGAAGGAATCAGAGCAAAGGAAGCATTCATCGCACATAAGTTTTTCTGTTAATTTGAGTTCAAATGCATTAGAACTAGCCCCAGCAGACTTCTTGGTTTTCCTCTCTGTATTCTCTTTTTAAAATAAAGAGAGATATACTATGGCCTGAGACAAACTGTACATCAGCTTCAATATCGAAGTTCTCTTGGATGTTTTTGCTTTCACAAGTTTACTGGAAGGCTAAAAATGGATCAGCTAAAGGTTTAACCTGCTGGAACATACCCCCTGAAGAACTGGGGCCCTTGAGAAAAATATGGCCTGAGGGTGTAGGGTCTGCAGGTTGAAGTCTGTGAGTTCAGGTTGTTTTTATCTTGGATCTACTGTACTGGGATTAGAACTGACTCAAATATTGAAAGTTGATCCTGTCTCAATTACTTTTTATCTCAGATTCTGAGAATTTTTTTGTTCTCTCACCTTTTTAACTTAGCTTGTTAAATACCAACAGAAAGAACTGAGTTATGCTTGGGTTTAGTTGTTTTTTTGGGTTTTTTTTTTCTCCTTTCATTCTAAGTCTTTGAAATAACTCCAGTTTATGGATAATAAAAAAATACTGAAAGAAAAGATGAGAACTCCAAGTTTTGATGCAGTGTAAATTTAAGAGAACTGGAAGTGTTGAATCAGTAGAAATTGAAGAAAAAAAGAAAGAGTAAATATATCTAAACAATATATATTCTTAATACATTTAATGGTAAAAGTAAAAAAAAAAGCAAAAGGGCTAAATATAATCTTTTAAAGCTGATTTTGTCCTCCTATAACTACTGTATTTGGAAAGATAGAATCAATGACTTCTTTTTTCCTACTAACTCTAATTAACATGTCCCTCAGAAAAAGGAAAAGTTGCACCATTTGGTAACACTTGCCACACTGCACCACAGGGATAACACTCTTCTATTTGTCTCCACCCAAAGATAAACTTTTTTTTTTTTCCTGCAAAAAAACAATGACAAGCTGTGATTATGTTCATTTTGTCATAAAGGAAGTAAGGGAACACCAATACTTCTGGCTAAATTTTTGAGGTTTCATGACTGGGGTTTCAAGAAGGTACTGGCTCCTGCTGGATCATACATATCTAACATTCACATGGCATGTTCCCTCTGTGTTCTGTTTGGTGTGTATTATCTGCCCCATTGACACTGGCCTTTCTGGCAGAGTCAGCTCTTTCTGGATATGAAAGCATGTATGTCACACTGTCAGGTCCCAGAATTACTGCTAATTCTCTTTTAAATAAAATTCCACTTCCACCTCATCTTTTACCTAAAATAGGTGGCCTTTGCCATATTTGGCACCTGATATTTGCTGATGCAATAGGAAAACCCACGCCTCTTCTGTGTTAAAAAAACATAACTGACATTTGCACAGCAGAGGAAACCTTCCCAGCATCCACTGGGACAGGCCTTACATATGAGACTTCCAGCAGCTCAGCTTGTATGAAAGGCAGAAGTTTGCTGACACACCTTTAAAGGCTTCAGAGGAGCACGGGAGCAAACAAAACCCCTTCAGATGTATCAGTGAAATCGGTGAAGTTTTCCAGCAGTAATATTCAAATAACTCATAGAAATGCAAATCTTCTTTAAGTTGCAGAATTAAAATTCCTGCAAAATAATGGGGTCAACTCAAGTTATAAGGATACCCACAGCTGCAGAAAATGAAAACTCAGTCCTCTGATGCTGTCGGTTTGAAGTGGGTGGTCACAGTGGATGGTGCCTGTCAGAAGCAGCAAGCACTCTGGAAAGGATCTGCTGCTTTTTGGTTTAGTTGGGGCTTGGGGTTGTTTTTATATTTTTTTTTTTCCTTTTAAGCAGTACAAGAGTGTTCCAAAATCACAGGGAAATGTAGGTACTTTAGTGTTGAATAATTAAGAAGAGAGAGCAAAATGGCAGAATATTTTATAAGATGTCAGTCTCTTTCTAGGCTGCATATGCCTTGACTAAGTCAACATTCATATAAAAATTAGGCTACAGTAAGACTTACTGGCTACCTGCACATTTGAAATTTAATTTTCTCTCATCACATTCACATGAGGTACAACAGCTATGCATGTATGAGTAGTCTTAATTACAAAACACTTGCTCGAATTCTAGCATAATTTACTTCAAAATATGCTGCTTTTCCCAGTGCTCTAGGAATTGGTTAAAGAGTCTTGATTGAATCAGAGTATCTGCACAACCTACCTCTCTAAGCAGAAATCCTAAAGTTTTCCCTTTGTGCAATAATCTTAGCATGTTACAAGATAAGGTCTTAACTTGGGCAGTTCATGGGGTGGAGGTACTTGATGTTTAAAGAGATACATCAGTTCTAGTTGTTGCTGCTGTATTACTGGATGCTAGCCAGAATGCTTCACACTTACTACACTCACCTGTGAAGACTTTCTCTGCTCACAGAAGCTACGATGGACATAAGAGTCGTTATGTTTGCCGATTTGGTTAAACGGAAATATTAATTTTAATTTTTTAAAGTAACTTTCTTTTATTTATGCTCATGAATTTAGGATTACCAAGCTCCACTAAACAGTGAGAGTTTACAGATATAGTAACATACATCACATAACTTTGGGATCTGCCTTGGTTCATACAGGAGCTGGGTCTAAATCTCAGAGTTGCTACTGAGTCCCTTGACTCTGGGTCAAGAAAATATTAAATTTCTGGCAGCACAAAAACAAACAAAACAAAACAAAAAAAGGATATGGTGGTCAGGACTAGCAGTGGAGTTCCTATAACCCATCTGCAAAATTCAAAATGTTACCTCAACTCTTAAATAATGTTTTTGAGCTTCAGATAAGGACTCTGGTGAGTCTGGCCCTTCAAGACTAAGTAGTTTTGAGTAAGAGCTAACACAGAAATAGCAGGGAGCAGTAGACAAAGGCAGAGGATAGATGAATACTCACAAGTCTAACACAGCAGAAAGAGAAATAGATGTCAGCGAGTCAATCATCAGTTTGGGCCTTGTTGACTGATGATTGTTTAGGTACAACTGGAAAGGTCACAAGAAGCCTAATCTGATGTCAGTGGAAGAGAGGATGGTGTCTGGAGGAAGCTTAGAACAACCAGCAGGCAGGTAGGTCTTCAGGAAAAACACTTTGAAGAATAATCTGGATCTCAGGGAGTCCAACAGGAAGCATTAAAATTTACCATACTTTTACATGTGAAAGTACTATGGCTGCATAACTGAAGAGTGAAAAGTCTGAAAGTGTTTAGGATCAATGTCTGTGCAAAGTTGGCCTGAAAACAGAACATAGCTTGGTCTGCAGTTTTGCACAGGCCACTGAAGTAGTAATTTCTTAGAGTAAAATTGATTAAAAAAGCTAAATCTTCTAGGCTAAATTCTCCTCAGTTACATAGGCATACTGTCAGTGCCTCAAAAAATCTAAAGAAAAGTCAGCCTAACTTTTGGAAAGAGAATCATGAAACAAAATTTTCACAACAACCTTGCATCAGAGCCCAAGAGGATTTTGGTTAGATGGGAATAACTCATAGTTGCTGAAATAAGTTTATTTCATTATCTGACAAGCTCTGGCAAATTAACCATGCTGCCCAACAGAGGAGCTCTCCGTGTGGCTGCTGCTGACATCAGAGAGTTGGAATGTGTCTGCAGCACATCCACTGCAAAGAGTTACCAGTCATCCCCTGAAAGCAGACGAGGTGTGAGAAACTATTGCTCTTCTAATGAGGCCACTTCTATCTTTGTTAAGTATACTGTTTATGTTAAAGATGTTTTATGATCATTTAAAGTCAAACCAGAGTGTGAATTCACCTGACATGAGAAAGCACAGCTGGGAGAAAGACTTCCTTCTCAGCAGTTTTTTCTCCTTAATACCTTCGCTTTGGGAATTTTAAATACATTCGCTTATTTGTCTTAGTCTGACTTCCTCTTCTAAAGTTTGTTTTAAAACGTTGAGTCATTAACTCTGTCTTGAATAAATACTGAAGAGTCAATAGATAGCTAGAGACATCAAGCCCCAAACACCTCTCCAGCTCTGAAGAGGTAAGAGTCATATCTAGCTCCACTTCACACTCCTGTGACACCACTTATCAATAGCAAAACATTGGGACAAATTTCAGTCAGACTTCACAGCATCCCTTTTCCCCTGAAGAGTTTAATGTATGTTCTGCCGAAGGGAGAATTGCAGCAAAGCCCAGCTGAAAAATGTGTTGGCACTTACACAGCAGGACAGCAGAGGACAGAGAATTAGATAGTGGCCTTCTAGCAAAACCTGTGAGCCAACTCATAGGTTGAGGATTGCTAAAATAATCCTCCTTGAGAGGCAGCAGCTCCCGAATGCATTTGAGGCTTCACAAGTGCCCAGTAAGGGGATGAGGACTGTGTTCTACCATGTCACCTGTGCTCTAACTTTGTCCTGGTTTCGGCTGGGATAGGGTTAATTTTCTTCACAGAAGCTAGCATAGTGCTGTGCTTTGGATTCAGTGCTAGAAGAATGTTGATAACACGCTGATGTTTTTAGTTGTTGCCAAGTAGTGCTCAGACTGCTCAAGGACTTTTTGAGCTTCTCCTGCTCGGCCAGGGGCATAACAAGCTGGGAGTACAGCACAGCTAGGACCCAAACTGTCCAAAGAGCTATTCCATACCATATAACGTCATGCTCGGGGGGGTTAGTCAGTCAGGTCGGTCGGGTGGATCGGTCGGTCGCGGGCAGAGTGGTCGCAGCTCGGGCTGTGTGATCGCGGCTCGGGGGGAGTGATCACGGCTCGGGACGGGCTGGGTATCGGTCAGTGGGTTGTGAGCAATTGCATTGTGCATCACTTGTTTTATATATTCTGTATATTTTCTTACCATTATTATTATTATTATTATTATTATTCTCTCTTATTAAGCTGTCTCTATCTCAACCCACGGGTCTTACTTTTTTTTTTTTCCTTTTTCTCCGATTCTCTCCCCCATCCCACTGAGGGAGGGGGGGGGAGTGAGCGAGCAGCTGCGTGGTGCTTAGTTGCCAGCCGGGTTAAACCACGACAAACTTCTCTTCCTCCCTCTTCTAATACTAGTAGCCATTTCTTAAAGCTGTAGCTAGAGCCTTGGATATTCCAACACAAAATTCTTAAGCTGCAGTTGTTCATGGGTTTCATGTTAATCTGTACTTATACTCACCCTTTCCAGAAATGAAAGTAGCAAAGGTATCCACACAAATACATACATGTGCGCCCTTATCTGAAGTTCACTTTGATGATCCTGCAAATATATCAGCACAGCACAACCATTTCACAAAAAGTTATATCTAATAGCTGAGATATGGTAGCTTCTTAAACAGCCTCTCAGGCCAGTTTGTAACTTTATCTGAGACTTTATTCTTCATTCTTTTTGCTGCAAAGTGAAATAAGTCAGTTTAAATGACTATGAGGTCTAGCAAACCTCTTTGATTTGCTCTCAGAAATGTAGGGATGATGGTAAATATGGCTGAGAAGAGCCCCTTAACTTATAGTTTGTATGCTCCTGTTATACGTCCAAGCAAATTGTCATCTTTAATGTTTTTTTTTCCTAAGCGTTGCAAAGAGCAGATACAGCCAAGGTAGTCTAGGAAGCTCCCAGCTCTTTAGGATATTTGTAGGTACAGCTGCAAGCTCTTAAGCAGCTTAGCTAAAACTGTAGGAAAGGAATAACCTCTCTAATGACCTTTCAGTTATAAATCTGAACTAAGGAGTGATTCTGGTCTTTCTACATTCATATGGTCTGAGTATCACGATTTCTTTCAAGAGGTCCTTAACCCACAGTCAACTAGGAAGGTACCCCTCCTCTGGACTTTTTCTGCATGAATACTTGGGCAGCTGCAGGCTCTGTGCTGCAGTGATAGGATGATGCAGAACTGCTTGTGAGTTAGGTAATTCTGTGGATGGTGTTAGAAGACCATTTGTTCTGGAAGAGATGTGCGATGTCTGCTGCAAAATCTGGAAGGTCAGCTGCAGATTTCTCAAAAACTATTCTTTAACATCTGAATTGAGCTGTGGAGCTAGTGTGACTTCTGTATCCAAAGACTATGAGGGAAGTCGTGGACTTATTGACACTGGAGTTCATTTTGCTTTTTCCCCATTTAGACCCTTCTGAAGATTGCATAAAAGATTTTAATATAGAAAACCAAAGCTATGCAAAATGTTTACAAAGAAACCAAAACCATATTACAAATTTGGAATCCAGCATGGGGTTGGTCAACGCTCGCATGCCTTTTGTGAAAACTGTTTTGAGAGAAGTCAGGCTGATGTATGGTTTTGAGCCGGAATTATGGGAAGCAGAATGCTTCGCTGAGTTTCACATTGCATGTTCTGAGCTCATTTCAACCTGACAATTATGCAAAATCTGGAGCATGAAAATTCATATGGATCAATACTGGGAAATGCACTGAAGAACTGTTTCCATGATTCCTTAGAGCTTCAGGGCTAGCATTTGGTGTTGTTTAGTGCACAGAAGCTGTTTGTGATTTTCATGATGAAGGTCTTCAAGAAAAGTCTACTTTGATGAATTACTGTAGATCATTTTAAGATAGCTTCTTTATGTTTATTTTCCTCCTACCTGCATACTACAGGAGGCAAAGACCTAGCATAAACATTGGCCTAAGTATGTATAGCTAATTTATAGGAAATATGAGATGTAGATGTATATTTCTAAGTTGGGATGCAAACTGTATTTTGAAGTACCTTTTGGAAAGTCCCAGAAATATAAAGTAAAAATTAACCCCCTTGTATACAGTCATGTTCAGGGCCAGTCATGAAGAAAACAAAAAAGTTTAGATATGTCCAAAGGGGGGTGGGGGTGGGAAAAGGCTAGATAATTCTGTGCAACTTCACATGGCCAGTGTAGTGTAAAAAAAATTATATTCTGTAAAGAAATATAAAAGGCCTGGAATAATTTGGGACCTGAACAGAAAAAGATGTGGCATTAAGTTTTTCAAAGGCATAGAGTCTGTAGGAGGAATACAACAAACAACCCATAAAAATAAATGAAACTGAAAAAGCTATGTATTTTGCTTGTAAAAAAGGTAGTTCAGTGTCACCTCAAAAACTCCCCTCTAGCACTAACCATGTAGGTTTTTAAATTCCAACTACAGCTGGCCTCAGTACTGCAGGAATCCAGTGAAATTTCCACCCCTTAAAAATGCCAGAGGCTTAAATTTCTTGTTGAATAAAAACTCATTAACAGAACCATACGCTGCTCACTGGGGAACTCTTTCTGGGAGAAAGAATAATAGATATGGCACTACTGTGTAAACAACCCCCTAGGCCTTTTTACTCGCTTGGAGGTCCACCTGCTAGTGGACATGAAGGGGTAGAAAGAAAAGACCATTTCTTGGCAAGAAAGAATGTGAATCCTTTATCCCTTGAAGATGGCCAAGCAGGAGGAAGGCAGGAAGCCCAAGTCCTACCAGCGCCTTCAAGTTCACAGAAAAGTTGGAATAGTTCCTGTTGGCAGCAAGTCCCAGATGCCTAAAGCAGAAGTATAAAAAAGGCACAGCAGGTAGAGGTACCGTAATGCAAGTCATGAGGAATGTACCTAATTCAAAGAGTTAAAGACCTGCTTGGGCACTGGAGAGAGAGGGAAAAAAAAAAAAAAAGACTTTTCTCCCTTAGGGAATTTCTTGCCAGCATGAGTAATTGTATCATTGAGGGTTATTGTTTACACATTTAACCTGATTTTGAATCTTAGTCTTTTGCTTTCAGCTTCCAGCTGCAAATAGTTGGGAAGTCTGATCATATACTTAGTGGGGGAAAATAATTTCTCTTTCATAAACTTTGTATTTTCTGCCTCCTAATCATGGTGAATGTCCCTTCATTCTTTTGGAAGATGAGACATAAACCCTATACAAATTTTATTTATATGAGTATTTATTATCATCATCTTCCCCACAGTCTCAGGTTTTTTCATAGAACCATGGCTCCATACTTAATTGTTTCTGAAGTAGTTTTGTAGTACTCTTTTCAGGTCTGTAGTACTCTACCCTATTGAAGGTCATCTCCATCAAGAGAATTATGTTGTTTTGCATTTACTAGTGTTTTAAGAAGAAAAAAAAAGTTCTGTTGACGATGAAGGTTTCAGAGAAATAAATTTTCTACTTCCTATCCAGAGGTTTACTTGAAATCTGTAGCAACTAATGAAGAAATCTTACCTTTCAATAACCAGATTTGGTGTTGTTCAGTACATGGAAGTTGTCCAGGAGCAATAGATAACTTACTGCTTCTGCTTACATTCCATCACTGTGGAGGATGTCATTGCCATTATACAGATTGAATGAAGGAGCTTTGGGAATGGAAATAGCTCTAAATCCGAGTCCTAACATTAAATTAATATAAACATCTTTCACAATACCTCTCCCTGTCATCAAGAAAGCAAGGCAGCTTTTGCTAAAGGTAAGTATAACAAGAGCAGGTGTTCTTGATGCAGGAGTACAACACCTTTTAAAATGTTCATTACTGCACCCATTTCTTTAGTGTATACACTTGGAAAGGCAATAACTCTAGGATGAAATATTTTATAACAAATGTATCTCAGGTTCCTTAGAAGAAGAGTATTACATAGTGCAATAAGCATAAGCATTGTGGAAAATAATTTTATTTTTGCCCTTAAAAGAACATCAAACTGGTCAATGTTCTAACAGATATAAGAGTGAAATCAGAATGTGCATGTATTTTAACTAGATTGATTAATTAGTATACTGGAAATCTGGAGATAACATGAGAGAAGACTACTAGTGCACATTCATGGTTCAAGTTAAATATCCCAAGAAGCTGGGAGTCTTTTGGCTTGAAGTCATTCTTAGCTTTCCAGCCCAAGTAGTAAAAACAAAAAAAAAGTGTGTTCTTCTTATTAAATCTGTCTGTTGTAAATGTCACCTAGCAGCTGTACAGACCACTTTATCGGGAAGTGTGCTTGAGTTCAGATAAAGTTTGTTATCTCGACTGAAGTGGCCACCTTGTTGGACAGCAGCAGCCCTGTGTGTTTGCCTAACTCACAGAATTTCTTCTTCAACACAGAACCCCTCTGTTCTTTTCACTAAAACTGTAGAGCAGAAAATCAGTTTTCCAATGAAACAACATCCCAAAACTAACTGAATTTACACTCTGGCTGCAACAGCCCATGCCCAGCAACTGTAAACTGGCCAGGCAACTTGTTCATAGTCCTAAAGCAGCAGTAGGATGTGTCTCAGCAACGTGTCTTGCACTACAACTTCTATTTTTCTGATAAAAATATCCAGAATGGAGAACTTCTGCAAGAGTGTCAGTCAAAACTAGATAAAAAATGATCAGTTCTGAGCTACCTTCTGAGCTACCAAGATGACCAGCTACCTTGCTGGTCAGATTTACAGTCTATCTCAGTACTGGCCATATAGCAGGGATTTCTAAACACTGCAAAATGCAAGGAAATTTTTCAGGCCATAGTGGAAAGGGCCTCTAGATGCCTGATCAAAAAGCTAGCGTAATGGAGAAACACCTTGATGAATCTGACTTCTGGTCTGATCTCCTCCAGGCTCTGTTTCAGCACACAGATCTATGAAGGTTCCAGCTCCTCATAAATGAGAACTGGTGGCATGTGGCTTTCACAATACTGTCTGTTTTGTAATCTTTATTGGAGCTAACTTTTGGTAAAGTTCATTATTTGATTCATATTTCTTGTCTTTTATCTTATACTTCACCTTTAAAAAGAAACAAAAACACCCCAAAAGCTCCACACCAAAAAACAAGAAGCAAAGACCAAATATGCTGATAAATTAAACTAGAGAAGGAAAGAGCAAGAAGAGAAAATGATCTCTAGCTCAGAACTGGCCAAAACAGTCTACACTTTCAATATCCCTTTCCTATCTGCCCTTATCTTCATGGCATGGATGAGGAGGAATGGGATCTCTAATCACCAAACTTTCATAACACTTTAGATCAGAGAGAATTATGTATTCTTTTTTTAGTATCAGAATTCAGCATACAAATGGCTGAATTCTTCACCAAGTGCATTAGTTCACAACGACTCTGGCACCTCTTTTTCAGAGGCAATCTCTCCAAGCATATTTGAGAGTAACAGGTGAAAATGAGCTATTTTACAAACTGAGAGAAAGTTTACTTTGCAGGCTGGTGTTCTACTAAAGCCCACAGTAAATTCCATAATGAAATTTAGTGCTACAGTATTTCTCAAACCATCTGTCATGTCAGGAGAGTTCTGAGAGGACAGAAACAGGCGTTTCAGGGTTACAAGGGGCTGGCAGAATTAAAGTGAATCATAGACAAAGGGGCCAAATGTTTTTCAGACATGTCAGCACATAACTGAGGAACAGTTAATCCTTCAGTAACAGGTTAACCTGCTGCCCTGTTTCTAACCATGAGAAATGTTCCTGTGAGGAGTTCCCTCACTTGTCATTTGGACTGTCAACCTGTTCTAATGAGTTTGCTTCAAAGCCCAAGATAGTTTACATACTGAAGCACTAAACCAGCTACTTTCCCCTCTCTGCTGCAGACATTTTATTCTCAAATCATTCTTCCCTTATCTCCTCTCTTTCTCAAATGCTTTCCCAGAGCCTGATGGCTAGTGGGAATATCCTGCATTGGGAAAAGGGGGGGAAAAGTCAGGTTTGAAACAAAAATAAAGGCTTCTTGTAGTTGAATGCTTTGGATTTGGACACTTGCTAGTGTCTGTTTGGCACTATTGTAATTTTTATTAAATTATGATACAGTCGAGACGGTTGTGTACTATGCTTTAACCTCAGATTAGTGTGTTTTAACCTTTCAGAAAAAATTATGTAAAACAATGGTTAAAGTACTTGTCTGAGAGGTGGGAAACTGAGAAGGAAGGTATAGAGTTCACCTTCTAAATGGTTTGTCTGACTCCTGAAGGAACTGGATGTCCAAGCTACAAGTTGGCACCTCCCACAACTCTGAGTGAACCAAGCGTGTACTTCTTTGTCTTTAGTCTTCGGATTGGAAACATGAAGGTGGCAAAAAGAACTCCCCCAATTTTTTGGTAAATCACTGCTTTGCCACAAATAATCCAGAGCTGACTTGAGTCACCAAAACAATGATGAAGTATAGCTGTCGCAGCAAGGGAGTATAGCTCTCTTTTTTCCTTTCACATGATAGACCCAAATGCTGGAGGAAGTTTTTCTATGAGAGCTTCCATCACAGACTTCAGAGCAGGCACTGCAGCATGTTGGCATACCTTGTAATTGGGTATAGACGCCATATTAGGTAGCCTGGTACACAACTGTGTGTGCTGCACTGACAATACATGCAAGTAAAAGCAGATCCATAAACAGACTAGCCTTCTCAAGTACATGTTCATTTATACTTTAACCTGGAAGGCATGGCCTATGCTTGGCTTACAGTTATTCCTTGGCAACATATTCTCACAGCCTGGTAGAATTTGGTCTTTCACCTTTCAGTGGTAGATAATTAAGTCCCAATAAGCTTCATGCATGACCAAAGTTTTTTTTGATAAGACCAAAGTCCTCAGTTCTGTGTGGATTTAACGATTCCACAGTGTTGGTTGGTTTGTTGGTTTTGGTTTGGTTTTTTTGTTTTTTTTTTTTTAATAAGAGACGCTGTTTCCCAAGTCTATGAATTTTCAGCCAAAACTCTTCCCCTGCTGATCTCCTTTCTGCTCTTTGTCAACTGCCTGTTTGGATCACAACCTCTAGCTGAGAGATAGAGGCATTTAAAGGATGGGCAGAGGTACTCTTTTATGAATATAATTTGTAAATTGCTCTGGGATGGCAGACACTGTATAAATGTAGGATATCATTACTATTAAACTGTCATTGAGCAATACCCTGTGTTTTTTTCTTTCTCTTGGAAATAAGGTGGAAACAATCTTCACATAAAAACTGGTTGATAACATCTACCAAAACAGCTGGTATCCTGACTTGTTTAACAGAAGGGGATACTTACATTGAAGCTTGACAAATGAAAATGACAGTAAACTCTGCTTATGTTTCTTAACATGTAATTTAGGTATCTTTTGCCAAAAGGGTTTCTGAGTCCCTGCCTCATGTCTGCTTGGTCATCTAGAGTTCTTAACTGTATTAAAACAAGTGTTTGTGGAGGTGGCTATGTAGATTAGGTAATATATTCAGTCCTATGAAGGTAGTATGAGTAGCACAAATACTGAAACACATGTGTGTGTAAAGACCTTGTGAGTGTGGATTGCAGGGAAAGAGGGCTTGGCTGAACTAAGGGAGAAGCCATTATTTTGCCAGCTGGTGTTTTCTGGAAGGAATCAAGGAGGAGGTGATGGGGTGATGGTTTAAGTAAATATAGGACAAGTCACAGTTACATATATGCACCTTCAGAAGCTCTGTAGGTACAGGGCTGGGAGGACAATGTAACACAAGGTGCAAAAGGCATCTGTTTTTCTCATAAAAAAAGAATTGTTTGATGTATCCATCATTAGCTGGATTCCTTTTGGATAAGGTAGCTTTAGAGCTCCTGAGCATCTCCACTAGAAAGATAGTCTTAAGTGCATGTGTGTGTGTGTGCATCTGTCAGCCTTCCTACAGGAAGACAGAGGCTTCCATATATATGGAGCACACCAAATACAGCATTTATTTCCAGAAAGTATCCCAATGCAGCCAAAATCTGAGTAGGGAGGTGGAGGGGAACAAAGGTAGAGGGAAGATTTCAATTTGGTCGTGATTTATCACAGTTCACCTGTTTTTATCCCAAAGAAGAACTGGCTATCCAATTCAGCTGTTGCTGAATGGGGTCTGTTACGAATCCAGACTTGGCTAGTAAAATCTCTGCAATAAAAACATGTCTTTGATGTCCAGCCCAGTACATAAAAACCAAAAGTATGTTGTTACCAAGGTGAATGGGTGAATGGTTTGGGTTAACATCTGAGCAGCTACAAATGTCACAAGCTTGGAGAGTTTTAAAAAAAACAATTGAAACATCCACTGAAGCCAGGTTTCTGGTTTAAATTTAAAAGAAATGAAAATATCTAATGTATTTTATGGAGTTGTCAGGCATGAAATTGCATCTTTGAGAGTCTGAAAAACACTGAGAATTTAATACATGTACTTTAGGTAATGACATACAAATAAAAGAGATAGCAAATGATTCATGATGCATTATGCTAAATACCAGACTATGCAGCAGGGGCGATATATGTCTGAAGATAGCATCTGGCATTATTATGATATTGTCCTTCCTTCTGATAAGTACATATGAAGAGAAAAAGAACAGTGACAGGCTTTCTCGTCATGTGATATGAGCATGATACCAAACAAGACAGTCGCAAACTTTAATCTACAGAAAAAAAAGTCTGTGAAGCATGGGTTTTGTTTTATGGGATAAGCACCTTTCCTAGGAGAAACTACAGCTTGATGCTATTGTTCTTTTCTGCTCATGAAGGAAAGCAAAACTTGGTTGGACAGAGCCATCTCCTGTGTCTTCTAGAAGCTCATCATATGTCTTGTCAATATGCTTCACCACCTGGAAGAAGAGGGCACAAGAATAAGAAGGAAGCTGAACCCTGCACATTGAGGCAGAGGAGCGATAAAAGCAGGAAAAAAAAGAAAAAAAAAGAAGCTAATTTTAAATACTAAGCACCACTTCATGCAATGGTTGCTGTTTTCCTTGACTGGTGGGGAATTAGAGCATGCTCCTGAAGGGTGCTGCTCTAAGTTTCCATCAAAGCTGTGCTCCCAGGGACTATACAGTTGCAAGCCATAAATTAATACATATACTTAACATTTTTCTGCATGAGGATAAGAATGTTTTTCTTGTGTAATCTTCAGGATCAATAGTTTTCTGATAACAGTTTATACCTGAAACTCCACAAGGAAATACTAATGGAGCATCACACACTCTTTGCCTCATGATGCTAGTACACAGCCCAATGGTCCCAACCAGTCAATATGGTTTAGATATGATTTCTTTTGCATAGAAATGCCAAATAAGGAAAGAAGACCAGGTTAATAATTCAGATAATGTAAAAAAAAGGTCAGGTAAAGCAAAACTGTACTGAAAGAGTTCAGTAAAGCTTGGGAAATCTTTGTTTGGCAATACCTGAAGTTTCATGAAATGTCAATGACTGTAGCAGGAAGACATGTGTGAGCTGTATGGCCAGTTGGATAGCAATATTTCCATCTAGAAAGACCAAATCAACAGGAATGTTGTGTGGTGTTAGTGGGAACAATATGGGGAAACCTCAAGCTCTTATTCCTTCATGAGGATTTAATTTTGTTGGCTTTATGCAACCCTGAAATCTAGCATACGTCTTTGTAAGTTACAGCAGCTAAAAGAAGGATACACTAAACTGGAAAAGATGAGAGAAATAGACTATTTTGGAGCAGGAATGTGAGCCAGAATTTGACATGACAATGAAGTGAAAGTTTTGTGGATTTAGGCAAATTAAAACGTAATCAAGTCTTCAGCATTATGGTTCTTTGTCCCCCTCTGGTGACTGAAAAGCTGCAGAGGTCTGTGAAGCTAATACAGCATTTGGGCTGAAAAGGAGGGTGGTGGTTGTTGTTGTTTTTATGGCTATTATGTCTATCCAGACAGCTGCAACTAACCCTGGACTATTGTTGCTTCACTGCTAACAAGCCATACAGGAGTGTCCTGTTTCATGAGTGATACCTGATAAACCTAGTCATAGACTAGTTCTGGCTAAGTGTGAATCGTCTTCTGTGCCTAATGTGTCTCAATGGAGGCAGAGGCAGGCAGAATCCTTTTCCTGGGGCTAAATGATTTGCTCCAAATGGCCATTCTTCATGGCGTATGAGGGCAGTGGATGTTGGCATTTCAGAGTCACAGAGGAGCCTTTTCAAAGGCAGACATGTCTGTGTTCACACTCATGCCTGTGTGTTTGTGGGGAGCAGAGTGGCGTGCCACTTTGTGCCCACTCGCGTTACAATTCAGGAGGATTATGGGGGTCAGACCTTTTCCGTGGTGTAGCTCTATTGTATCCTCGTGCTAAAACCCATTTATTCTTAGCTACTTATTAAAAGATTAGTGTAGGAAATGGGTATATTAATTCATGAAAGTACAGATCTGTCCAACAATCAGAGGAAGCATTAAAAAAGGATGACTACAGTGAAATATGCAGCTGAAGTCAGCAAAGTTGTGCCTAACTCCTAGATATCCATACACTATTGGCTACTGCAATGCATTTGGTCACCCAGGTGTCCTAAAAATTGCAGGGGGGCAGAAAGCAATACAGAAAAAAAGATGGCAAAAAAAAGCACAGTAAGTAGGAAGCTGCCTAAAATAGACAGTAAGAAAAGCTGAGGACAGGTGTGAGTCTGAAGACCTCCCTTCCCCTCCCTACGAAATGCCCACATTTGCTCAGTGTTCACCGTATGCTCTTTCTCCTAATGTAAAAATGAAAGGCTCCCTGGTCAGAAGAGGTAATGGTGGTATCAATCCTTTCTTCCCAGTATCACCATCTACTCAGAGCCCTTGCTTGCTCTTGGGAAGGTAAGGGTCCTGTTCCTTCCTCTGGTTTGAAACCAGATCTTTTACCTTCTCAATTGTTGGGCATCGCTTTATGTAGTGTAGCTTATCCTCATTCAGCTGTCTGAAACTGTTCCACTTTTCTGTAAAATGTGTAAATATCTACTCAGCTAGATCAAGAACAAGTTACCAACGTGGTAACCCAGTGTTAGAAAACTCATCTGATGTGTCTGCCAGGGAAGTTCAAGTCCTTGTGCCAAAAGACTTATATATGCAAAATAGAAACATTCCAGAGGGATGTCCAGTACCTTAGGTTGGATTTTGTTGCTAGGAGACGTCACGTTTACATTTCTTCCTGCACAAAAGGAGATTCGAGACTCCAACACCTTAGATGGCCATTCTTACAGCTGGTGTGTAAGAGGGCATTGCCTCCTTTTAGGAGCATCTGCCGTGAATGTAGGTATGCCTAACCTCACCTCTCATACAGGCCCTTGAGTAGGGTAACCAGACTGTAGATACGAATTTTGTTTGGCAGTCATAGGATCAGTGCTATTTAACTTCTTGCCCTCAGGATAGATGTAGTTCTACTGGTGTCCAGTGGGAAAAGTATAGACATGGAGAGCACTTTGTTGGCCTTGGGAACTTTAATACCTTCAGAGTAAGGAAGGATTTTTTTTTTCTTTTCCTTGTTGCAAATGTATGTTGGGCACATGAATCTAAATTGGCAATTATGAACCTGCTCTTCTTGGGAATCTAAGCTGAAAAATCCATCTCAGATGGTATTCTAGCTGTCGTCAACTGAGTTAGTAGGTGACTTCCACCAGCTGGTGCTACACCAGTCAGCAAATGGTATCATCTGGATCTCAAACACTAACTGCAGGTACTGTTTGGAAATCTTCTCAACCTGCCTGTTTATTGATTAAACTGAATTGCCAAAGTGATACATAATTGCATTGGTTTAGTACCCATGTCTTCATTCTGTGGATATTTATACAAAACTCACCCTTCAAAGAGTCTGTCTCTGCATCTATTTGGTTCAGTGTAACCACTCCAAAGGGTTCCTTTAGGGTGTCATATTCCTTCAACATTTTGGGTACACTGGGTCTAGTTGAAAGCCCATGAAAGTCAGAATGAGTCCATGAATTCAGTGAACTCTGGAAAATATTTGTTTTGTCCCCTATCCTGAGGTAAGTGTTCTTTTTGCAAAATATATAAACTTCTCTAGTAGTTAGACTTAATTTTACGTATTATCCCACCATCGTTGAGACCACCTGCACTACCAGCAATGTGTATGCCACGAACACAGTGCAGTCAGATAAATGGATCCATGCCTGAAGCTAAACCAACTATTTTGAAAAATACTTGTAGATCCTAGCTTATGTCATAGAGAGAAATACAAAGCGCAAACCCTTAGAGCTTTTATTATATTCACTAACACACTGACTTGGGAAAAAGCTGTACTAGAAAAGACTGCTGGATCATTGCTAAAGTATCAAGGGCCATACTAGTCTGCCTATTTGTCTTCTCATTGAGCCTAAGAGGAGCAGAATTGTACATTCTGCATAGCTCCAAAGTGCTACTGCAGGTCTGTCTGCCTGTCAGTATATGACAGCTGTAGCTTCTGAAAAGACTGGAATCCTCCAAAATACTTCATTTCAAAGCATCTAAATATTGAGAAAAGTGAGAAGTGATAATGTTAAGATCCTTATTTCTAATTACCGAACCCAGGAACATCTTTCAGATGTTCAATTTGCGACTGGACAGGAAGGGTTAAATTTTCAGGAATGTTGGAATGATATATCTTTACACACTGTTTGTGACAGCTTTGCCTTTTATTTATGGTAATTGGGAAGTAATGGTTTTCTGTCAGGTCACCTGTGAAACATCTGGCTTCAGTTTTGGTAAAGTAGTGCATCAAAGAACTTAAAACTTATTTGACTATGTTTGGCATAGGTCAGAAAACATTTGGCTGTCAATACACCAGATAGATTTATGGTTATGCATGGACAGAAAGAAAGAATTTAACAGATTTCGGAGAAATAACAATGCCCTTTTCCTTTGATAATCTATGGGAATTTCATTTTTGTTCAAGTCAGCTTTTACCAACAGATGCAAAGTGCATCTGTTTTTGATGGCACAGTGCAGAGTAATATGAACAGTGAAGAAAACAAGACAAAAAAGACTGCTATTCTGTCACCAGAGGGACAATTTTTGTTTGATCACCCTGCACACAGTAGATAAATCAAAGATATTTCATGTCAATGCAATGCCTGAACTCATGTCTTAGCCCAAACGCTTTCTGAGTACGGTATTAATTTACTGTAAGTTACTCTAATTGTAGACAGCAATTACAGAGTCACAGAATGGTTGAAGCTGGAAGGGACCTGTGGAGGTCATCTGGCCCAACCCTCCTGCTCAAGCAGGATCACCTAGAGCTGGTTGCTCAGGACCATGTCCAGTTGATTTTTTAGTAACTCCAAGAATGGAGACTCCACAACCTCTGTGGGTAACCTGTTCCTGTGCTCAGTCACCGTCAGAGTAAAAAAGTGTTTACTGATGTTCAGATGGAGCCTCCTGTGTTTCAGTTTGTGCCCATTGCCTCTGGTCCTGTAACTGGGCATCACTGGAAATAGCCTGGCTCCATCTTCACCCTTTCTTAGGATGTTTATATTCACTGATGAGATGTCTCCTAGGCCTTCTTTTCTCCAGGCTAAACAGTTCCAACTCTCTCAGCCTTTCCTCATATGGGGCTGTTGCAGCCATCTTAGTGGCCCTTTGCTGGACTTTCTCCACTATGTTCATGTCTCTCTTGTACTGGGGAGCCCAGAACTGGACACAATACTGCAGATGTGGCCTCACCAGTGCTGAGTAGAGGGAAGGATCATCTCTCTTGACCTGCTGTTAACAACCCTCCTGATGCAGCCCAGGATACCATAAGCCTTCTTTGCTGCAAGGGCACATTACTGGCTCATGTTCAACTTCATGTCCACCAGGATGCCCAGGTCCTTTTCTGCAAAGCTGAAGTGGTCATTTTTGCAATAAGCATCAGATCCCCTACTTTTTCCAGTTTCCCACATTTTCTTTCATCCACCTGCTTCCCCCTGCAATATTCAGAGTAAATTTTATGTAAGAACTCTTTTATACTGGAGAGTGTTTATCCCAAGTGAAAGTTACCTATTCTACTGCATCAAATAGTAGGGGATTCCTTCTACAGGAAATACACAAAATTGCTTTTTCTTCTTTTCCATTTCTACTGTACACTCAGGGCTGAACTACACTGCATTTTGAGCAGTACCTTCACATGAACATACATACCTCTGCTACAGGCTGATCATGATGCAAGTGCCAAATAGTGTTTCTAATCTGCTTCCTCAGAAGTGGAGCTTTGGGTGTTTGCAAGCAAGAAGATATTAAAGGGAAGTTATTCAGGTCAAATGTAGGTAGAAGGGATTAATTGTCTCCTGACAAAAAACGTATAGCAAGTATCTCCCTTTAGTACATCTGCATCTCTAGACTCACAAGTATGAGAAATCATAAAGATTATTTTGCATCTAGAAATTGTTCTGTGAAGTGACATGATCTATGTTGTGTTGGAAAGCAAGAAAGATGACTAATCTGACCCTTTCTTGCTTTGAAAATTTGTTTATGTGAGCGTAAAGGCAAGGCATGGCAGGTAAGGGTGCAGTATGCTGTCGAGATTGAGGTGATAGAGGTTTTTTGGACCTGATCTGCTCCTGCCATGGGAGAGAGAGAAGAAGGACAGAGCTGGGGTGGAGGGTGCTGGAGCCTGGTCTAGGTATATATACTCGCTGCCAGAGGACTATGAGGTAGTACTGGCAACTAATGCCTCCCACCTCCTCAGAGAGGCCATCTCTGCACACTGATGCCTGGTTGGCAATAGGGGTAACCACCTTGGCTCTCTGGGGTCCTGCACATAAGCTGGGCAGCAGTCCATGGCTATGTAGAAGCACATGTAGAGGTTTTGCTTCATCTGCAAGTGTGACCATTGTGAAGCAATGGAATCTTACCAACAGCTCTAGCAGTCATGAAACGTGAAATGTGAAGGATGGGGAAGATTTCAGCCTAAAACAAAAAAAATTGCTTTAATGTATTCTAAATCCTTCAGCCTTTTCAGTGCATTTGGGGGCTGAATTTTAAGCAAAACTTAGGCTAACTGATGGTTTATGAGAGATTATTTTGGAACTCAGTACTTTAGTATTGTCTGAAGACAATCAGGATTCAGCAACTAAGACAAAATTATCCTGACAGCATTTTCATTTGTGCCATCTCAAGCTTTAGGCTTGTGTTGAAGCTCAAAGACTGAAGATCCAAAGGAAATTTGGTACTTAATGGGGACTGTTTGTCTCTTTTCCTCAAGTTCACTAACAAACTTGACTCATGAAAACTAATCCAAAATTTCACAGGATTATTTGAACACTAGTTCAAAGTCCATTTTACACCATCAGAAAGCAGACAAAACTTCACAAAGGTCTGACTGAAATTTGAAATAGGGGAACTTGGGAACTGAAAACAGGCAGCGGTGCAAGACTACTGGAATCGCTAGTTTGCTCAGTGAATACATCTCAATGACATTTTCATTCAATGTTTTCACTTGTTTTTATTCCAGTGTAAAGGATTGGGCAGAAGCCCCCCTCCTTGCACATTGTGAAAGCATCTACCACACAGGCAGGTCCTACAAAGTTAGGATTCATAAACAAGTTAGGATTCATCCTACAAGTTTAGGATTCATAAACAGAAGCCCCAGCAACAAGCATATTGAATAGCTCAGGATGATGATCTTCACATTTACGACTTCAGAGAAGTAAATATAAAGGTTCAGAGGTGTGAAACATAGCTTTGTGTTTTTCAAGATAAACACATAGGGGATTAATCGAGGGCAGTCCTAGGCAAAGCAGAAATGACACTAAGAATATTTCATGGAGGCCAAACCCACAACTTTACAATCTGCAAAGGGAGGCATAAGACTTCCTAAACACCCTGGCTAGAAATAACTGTAGCTGGAAACATAAGCTGATGAACAGGTTTTTTGCATTAAACCTTAAGCTATTTGAAAGAGGGTGGTATGGGAATTAAGGCTAGAAAAATTCCCCTAAGGGAGAATACTGATGGAAGAAAAGACAATGCTACAATTATTTCAAATAAGAGGAAAGTAACAGAATTCAAAAGTGAAATTCTTTCCTTGAAAGGAATCTGCTTTGGGCAGGGGGTGATGGAAAGGACTGTAGCTGGAGGGGAAGAGGTGGCGGCAGGGTTAGGGGGGGTGAAAGAAGAGAGAAGCATCTGGACACCTGGGAAGTCTAATAGGAAATAGTGCCAGAAGGCACTATTTTCTCTGATTTTAACTCCGTTGTATTCTGTCTTGCAACAGATTTGTATTCTGCCTGCTAGCACATTGGTTGTTACCTGTATTATGTTTCTGGGGCATAAGAAGAGAATCTAACACATTTTGTATTTGAAACATGTTTTGTATCCACCCTTCCATGGGATGGACAGGGCCAGGTGACCCTTAACTCATTTTCCAGCCTGTTTTTGTAGGATCATAGGCTGATTTGTGTTGGAAAGAACCTCAGAAAATCTCTAGTTCAAAATCCTGCTTAGTCAGCTCTGAAGTCAGACCAGGTTTCTTAGGGTCTTGCCAGTTGCCAGTCAGGTCTTGAAAACCTCCAAGTATGGGGACAGCACAACCTCTCTGGGCAACCTCCTCCACTTCTTGACAGTAATCGTGGTGTAAAAGTTTTTCCTTAAATCCAGTCTGAATCCCTCCTTTCAGTTTATGCATGCTATTTCTCATCCTTCCACCATACAATGGTGGCTCCACCTTGCCAATGACTTCCTCACAGGTACTGGGATCCTGCTGTTAGATGCCACCAAGCCACCATCCAAAGATGAGATAATACTAGCAATACCCTCACTCACTATGTTGCAACACCAAAAGGTTAAAGGGTACTAGTATCTGCAGTATACCTTTAACTGACCTTTCTTCACCAGAGCAAGAACTTTCTGAAATGGGCACATAAAGAAAACACTGCAAAGCAGACAGAGATTTGGTTTTGCTAAACTGTGGTTGCTTCTCCAGGCTTTCATGGTGCTGAAACGAAAATCTCACAAGAACAAGTTTACTTCTGAAATTTCTGCTACTTCTTTATTTTTCCCCTTGGCATCTCAACTTTCACTTCAAATCGGCTTTGCAAATGAGGAATACATAATAATATATATAAATTTTGGGAAAAGTAATTTTTTAAGGCTTTGTGTAGATTTCTGAGCTGCTTTATTATTATTATTATCCAAAGTGGCTAATAGTGCCCATCAAAGATGATCCAAAGAGGTGCATGAAACAAAATCAGAAATACCTTTAGCAATTATTTCTACAAGAAGATTCTCAGAGAGAAATTGTATCTTTATTTCCAGGCTTTTAGCACCTACAGAAACTTTCAGAGTCAAGTTGTCAATTTTATCAGTGCTTTGAACATTCTTTTAAACCAAAACCAGAAAACTTCTGTTAAATTTTATCATACATATAAATTGCCAATAAAACCTGTACTGAAAAAAGATAAAATATCAAGCCTCAAGGCTTGGGGAGCTATATGAAGGTGTTTACAGTAGGTTCAACACAGAATTATTTAAGCAAAAGAAAGTTGAAGAAAATAAGTCTTACATAAAAACCTTTATCCAGAACTTCATGCTTTGATAAACTTTATAGAAAGGCAAAAATAGAAACTAAAAACTAGGGTTTGTAAAGGACTCACTGGAAAAGAGCAACCTGAAGCCTCACAAACATTTTAATGGCCAGGTCCTAGGCCAAAGCTCCTATCTAATACAAATAAGAAGAAAATTCCAGCTAAAGCCAATGTGAACTGCAAGATAAAACAGGCAGTGATCCAGGTCCCATCAGACATTCAGAATACTTCAAAATAAAGCAAAAATCCCAACCAAAAAACACCACCAACAAAAAAACCCCTCAACTTCTTTGTGGCAAAGGTATTTTAGCTTCTGCCAAAAATGCTTAAACTTTCCTAGAACCCATCTGTGACACAAGGACAGAACATAAGGCAAGGACATAACCTGGTCAGGATCTCTAAAGTTATTTGCTGCTTTGTAGTCGATTTCACATATAAATTTGAACGAAAGTTGCTGGCAAGCAAGCTGGAAAAAATATGCCCTAAGCTGATAAAAACCTAAAGCACAGGGTCTTCTCTCAGGCTACACAGATGAACTAACTGATTCCAACCATTCTTATGAAAGCAAAGAGGAAAACAATGTTTTCTTACCATAAAACAAAACAGGAAAAAATCTCTGGTACTGGAGAAAAATAAGGTCAGCTTTTCTAAAGAACAGGTTTCGAGGGAAAGGGGTTATTCTTTTTTCTCCACCTTATTGTACTGACACATAAGACAGGATACAAACAAATACTGTCAAGATCATACATGTGTTTAAATATTTGCAAGGTCATTAGGCATTTTGAAGTTCAAGGGAGTTCACTGAATGAAAGAGATTTAAGCAACAATGTGCTGGATGTCCATCCTTAGAACTGAGTTTGTATCAGGGTCTATAGACACATTTTAAAGACTATTACAGAACCATTAGGTTATATCCTCTTCAGATTTTTTCTAAGTCCAGGTTGATAAAGTAAAATGCTGAAATCATTATTAGTCTTTTGCAAAATCTGCAATAACGTGAATAATATATATGCCAGATATAAAGGCATATTTGCTTGATTCCTTTGATAATTTAAGATTTTATATGTAGTTATGCAAATTTCCATTAGATTTGCACATCTCTATCAGCCTAAACCCATGGTCCCATTCCATCAGACAGTAAAAAAAAATAAATATCTCTGGATGAGAAACACCAATATTTAATCTGCTGCTCATTATGACATGCACAGGAGCCTCTGATAAGATGACAAGCCATCATGTTTGGTTTAAATGCTTTTTACTTTTTTGGTAATAATTACTTAAGTATACTTTACTGAGTGGTAGAAAATACAAAGGTATCTCACAGAAAAAGAATGAGAATTCATTAATGTGTATAGTTCTTAACAGAGATGAGAACTTTTCTGCCTGTAGATTTTTTATTCTCTCTGAAATAATCCTAGTGCTTTCTGATGCAATTTAGACTGAGGTAAGGATGTTATCAAAAGCAATTGAAATGTTTAAAATGAAATTATTGATCCCTTGAACAACCACATAAAACCATGCAAAGGAAATTCCAAAAGAGTTTTCAAATGATTATTACAGCAGTTCAATGGTCAATAGACTTGTTCACAAACATAATGCTATGCATCTATAGAAATCAAACATGAACAAGGTTAGGAAAAATCTTAGCAGAAGAGCGTAAGGGTATCTTGTCCCCTTCATCATGAATAAGTGGGAAGTACGTGTGTGTATTACCCTGAACTTCATCTTTGACTGTGGTGCCATAATACATGCAGCAATTCCCTGCAGTCAGTGTGGTACAATCCATTGCAACTTCTGCCCTGGCAGAGCTCAGCTGTGCAGAGCAGGCGAAATGTCCCTGGAGTGTGGTACGTACAGCGGCAGCACCAGGGCTTACACAATCCTCTCTTTTCTTTTTGATCTGGTCCAGTGAACACGTCCCATACAGCTGATCTGCAGGGGTGTGCTAGGTGGATTTACTGTCAAAGTGTGGCAAGAGCACTACCCTCTGCTTGTGTGGTACTCGCTATGCACACATGGCAGCTTCCCTCACTACAGAGACCACATTTCTCTGGGGCTGTGGGATGTCCAGAAGCTCTGCTGGAGGTGATGCCACAGCCAGGTCTTTCCAATGATCCTGGACAAGTGGCTGAATCCCACTGAAATAACTGTCCCAGGAGGCAAAAGAAAATTTGTGCTAAAAAAACCACCTGAGTGAATTTAGTCCTGCTCCTGCCTTCAAATCACTGTTATTGTCTCATCCATCACAGACACCCCTTACTGCTGGATGAAGTCTCTGCCTTCAGCTCCCTCATCTCATTAGTGAACCATTCAGTGTGTCATCCTATTATGGTGCCAATATTTATTACTCCAATATGGGAAAAAAACCATGCATGAGAGAAGGAAAAGAGTGAAGACAGTAGGGAAAAGATTATAAATACATTTTCTTAGCTTTTTGCACTTATTCTGTCAAAAAGATTCATAACTGAGCAATATAACAGTAGGATAATTAAAAGGCCATTCTTTTGGAATGTCTTCAGAAGCCCCTGTTTCTGGCATACTGCTAAAATAAAAGTCAGCATGAAATGTTACAAAAGATTCTATTTTTATTTTCACTCCAATGATTTTTCCCCCCTGCTATCCTGACTCAGATTTCTTTCTTCTTTATGTGCAAAACTGGAGCAAATGAAGCACACATCAAAATACTTCAGCTAAGAGAGGAATCATTGAAAAGGTCTTTGGTTTAACAAAGATCACTGACTTTCCTTCCGTATTTTCTACAACCACCTTCATTTTTCTTCTGAAGCCAGATGTCCCCAGGCAAAACTTCACTAAAAAACCAAAAAATTGCCTCATTTCCCTGCAGCCTGTATACAATTAAGCCTGTATTATTTCTCTACCATTTTGAATGAAATTGTGAATTATTTTTGTTTACATCTATGTTTTACATAGACTTCTTTGACTCATCGGGTAACTCACTTCCAGTCATATCCCACATATGCCCAGGTCACCTCACAGACTGTGGCCATTTTCAACTCTGATCTTTTATCACAAAAGCCAGATTGAGGGGTTAAATTGTCTTATAGATTTGCATTTTAGCTGTCTGAACAAAACCCACGAAATTAAAGCAGCTCATGGCCTGGAAACTTCTTTCGGTAGAGATAGGTGGCTGTGTTCGAATAGCCTCATGTTTTCCTTGAAATTCTACAACCTGTCAGTTGAATTTTAAGGGGAAGTGTTGTGATTCTCTTATTTGTTTACTACCCTTTGTGAGGAGTTGAGCTTTCGTCAGTGTTAGAAATCTAAAACAGGTCACTGAAAAGTAAATACAGATATTTTTTTTTCTTAGTACTCAGATCAGCTCTGACTTTGACCTACTTCTGAAACATCATTAAACGAATGTGGATGCAGATTCATGGCATTTATAGAGCTGGATGTTAGGGTATGCTCCCAGTTTATGGCCTCCATTTATGATGTTTCATAAACAACTTTTGTGAAATTCTAGCTTCACTCACAATAATGGCAAAATTCACATGGATGTCAATGGGACCAGGCAGTCACTACTTGGCTTTTTTAGGGGCTTGTTGATTGGTTTGCACTGTAGAGTTTCAGTTATCATGGTTGTGTTGGGACAACCCTTTAGTGCAAATACAGTGTAAATGCAGTGTTTGCCGACTGGAAAGGTGTTTTGTGGGTGTAATTAAACTACCTTTCTGAAAGTCATAACCAAAGCCAACTAGAACTTCCTTCTGGCAACATAGTTATGTTCATGTCAATAATTTTGCTGGCATAAGATTATCAGTTTGAGGAGGATGAATGTGAGTTTTTCATATAAAGCAAATGTAATCATTTCATGGCAACTTTCTAGGATAGGCATGGCCCACTTGAGGGGCTGAAATACCCACATTTTAAAATCAGCTATTATGGAAAAAAATTATACATAATTAGGAGAGGAAAAGATCTTCATTACTTTGTGTTATTGGATCACTCAAATGCTCTGATCATGTTTTAGGACCCCACACTGGAAAAACTTCCTCATACAGGATCTGCACAAAACACTTATGATGTATACATAAGGCAGGGCAGAAGTATGCAGACACACTATGGGCATGCATAAAAAACATTGGCATAACATCAGCAGTTAAAGCCATTTTTAGATATTTTTTTGAAAAAAAGGAGCTTTAAGTAAGGACTCAGAAGAGAACTAATAAGTGACTGTCACAGCTACGAAGTCTTTCCCAAGTATGAGGGGCCACTTGAAAGCAAGTGCAAAAATGGTCTTGCTTGAAAAATGCAACAAGCAGTCATAAAGGTTAACACCATAGGTCAATCAGAGGTGGAAGCTGATGTCTTGATAATGAATAAAAGATAGGTGAAGGAAAGCCATGAATGGTCTTGGAAGTGAAGTCACTTTCGTTTTGGGGGGAGGTGAGGAGCCAATTGTGCACACAAGGAAGGGGTACCAAGATCAAAGTAACAGGCTGGGAAAATGATCATTAAAGCAGCATTCTGAAAGGCTCTGACCAGACAAGCCTGCATTTGTCAAGGTCAGGGGAAAGGATGTTTAAGATATGAGTGTCTGTGTGACTTGAACTGCCTGTTACAAATCTTGTTGAAAGATAAGATTCCTTGAAAATGTAAGATGTCAGGAAATGTCTGGTTAGTAGTGTAATGGATTGTGCACATTCGTGTGGGCATAAACAGAGCATTTCAGCTCTCACTCATTCATGAGTATGGCATTATACAAAAATGATCATGAGTAGGAATAACTAGCTCAAATATAGTCCAAAACTGAATGTAGTTTAGTGAACATGAAGTCTAAAGTACCTGGAATCTGAATGATATTTTCTTCCTTGTTACGGTAGTTGATCTATTCACCTTCATAATAAGGTGCAGTTAGTACTGTGTTCCCTAGGCTGTACAGAAGAAATCCTATATATAGCAAAAGATGTAAAAACATCTAAAAGCATAAAGGACAAGGAAATTTTAAAACTTGCTTCATTAGGCGTACAAAAAAAAATAAAAGACTCCCTTGTGCTACTGAAATAGATGCTAGAGAAATATGCATACTGAACAAGTTCTCCTAGTACACTATTCAGGACACACATGTCTACAGATCTAAGCCTTGGTCTGGAAAAGGTCAGTAGACCACCAAATACGGTGTCAATGATGGGTGGTGGGTTGCTCACTGAGAAAATGCTGAAATCCATCTTACCAACTGGGAAATAGGAGATAAGTTCTGACAAAGAGCTGATAGCACCACAAGCATTCATGCAGGGAATAGTGGGTAGATACTTGTTTTGCTGAGGCCCTCTGCTAAGCTTTTGTAAGCATTGCCTTTAGTTTTAATTCACCACTGTATTCATGAACTGCAATATTTTAAACTGTTTTTCATATACAGATGGAAACACAGCTTCAGTACTGTGGCACAGACCTGGGTGAACCCTCCTATGACATCAGTGTTCCAAGAGAAGACCAGGTTTTTACTGGGTCTTACATCTGACTGACGTAAAAGAATGCAGTAGCACAGAGGTCTAGGGGAAAGTGGAAAAGTGAGATGCACACATAAGTATGCCCCAAACCTCTTACATTTTCATGCAAACATTACCATGAGCAGCAATTCCTCCTCAGAAAGATGCTCTAGTTATGTCTTATAACATGACAAGCAGCACATACTGAATTTCAGGTCATATGTTTGGCCTGACTACATGTAGTGGTTTACCTCTATGCCCAAATGTAAAGCAAGTAAAGAACAAAATGAATCTGAAACCATTCCTTACCACAGAGCTGGCCTCCAGAGCTGGCTTTTCTGAAATATAAACAGTGAAGTGAGAATGTTCCATTTGCTACTGCAGTGTTGTTTATTTAAACCCAAATCTGCAAATATGATTGAAGTTTGGCTTGGTTTCAACAATTTGATATGGTATTTAAAACTGCAGTGCCATGTTTTGAATCACAGATTATTTACCTTCTTCAGGCTTTTTGTTATGTCGTTAAGCTATTTCTCCTTTCACTTACTTTAAAATAATTTTAAAGAAATGTTAAAAGTGGAACTGTGGGAAACTGCTATAAAACTTAAAACCACACGCAAGCCTCATCTGCTAAATAGAATCTGGGCTTCAGAGGCCCTTGTTGAGTTTCAGAAGATTTGCAAGTTTGCTCCAGGGTCATCTTGGAGCTTCTGGCTAATGTGAAACTATAACAACAAGAATTTTCAAAGAATTTTAGGCTCTAGGAAACTATGAACAAAAAATTATCCTAAGATCTGTAAGCCCCAGTGGAGCAAACAGTGTTTGGAACCTGATACACTTCAAAGTGAAAGGATTTTTAAAAATACATCAGCAACATTTAATAATTCTTTACTCTTAGATGGCCTGATAAAACAGACTGAATTTAGAAGAAAGCTTTCAGCTGAGATCAACAGTCCCTAGACTGCAACCACATAGCATTCTTAACTGAAAAATATTTAAAGACTGAACAAAGAAAAGAAAATGTCATTATCTCCTATTTCCATGCAGTAAAATTAAAGCATTGCATAAATAACACAGCTTCCCTAAGGTTGCCCCAAAAGGTCAATAGCAATGTAGGAAGAGGGGTAAGGATTTCAGATCTCAAGCTTTATCCTGAAAACAGCAGTTTCTCTAGTTATAAGAAGCCTGACCATCACTCAAAGAGGGAGTCTCAGATATTCACTGAATTCCTACTTGTTCTACTTCTTATTCAAAGGAGAAGGCTGTATTTTAGCTAGGTACTTGGAAACAATGGAAAAATGCATACACTATTTGCACTGATAACAACGTGAGGCAAGTTCTGAACTTCTGCTGTCTTCAGGAGGTGATGACTTGTTCTTTTTATTACAACTACGGCTGAATCAAAAGTATTTTTACAGCACCTGCTCTTAGAAGTAGTTACCTAACAGGGCCGCATTACGTGCTTCACATTGAAATTCAGCAGACCAATATTTAGTCTTCTTTTTTTTTTATTGATGATGAATGTAAAAAACCCAAGACACAACAAAGACAGGCATAGAGTTCAGTAAACAAGACCGGAGATCTGCACAATGAGATTTAAAGTTTGGCAAGAACACTGGACAACTTGGCTCTCATACAGAAAGTTTCTTTCTTCTCCTTGCTTGATTAAGCATACTGTTCCCAAAATAGTAGTTTGTAAGATATGCCCCTTCCAAAAGGACTTATTGGGGCAGAGGGGATGGGCAAAGGGACATGATATTTCATACTTACGTGTTGGAAAGTTACATACTAGCATCTGTATAGAGGCTACTGCCATTTCTCAAAGGAATTAAAGGCTTTTTTACCAAATGCCTAAGGATTGTAATTCTCCCAGAACATTCACTAACAAGTTTTTCTTCCTTCGAACATGGAAATGTGGCTTTCCCATGTGGCAGCTTCATACCAAATAGAAATTTACTTAGTTTGCCCACAACATGCAGAGTGGTTCAAAGGATCTGCAGTCAAGCATTGTGGTATGTCCTAAATGGTGGGTCAAATCCAAGCTGTGGATTGGCATGGACTTCAGCATGGCAAAGATGAAGTCATTGTTACACCATTTTACCCCAGTTGAGAATACGGACTTCAGTTTGCATCTGGACATTTTTCATCTTCACAAGACACTACTGTCTAGGAATTTGTGAAAATTAGCTTTGTCTGGCAGAAAACAGTCTCTACACAACGTGGATCACAGCTGCCTCACAGCGTCTGTAAGCGCCAGAACATTCAGCAGCTAGATGGGCCTCTGCCGATGGATCCATAGAAAATATTAACCTCACAAAAGTTAATATTAAGCCAGCACCATACATCAAATGTGTGACAGCAATGGCTGGAAAACAAGAATTCCAATACATACACTTACACAGCGTGCATACGCACATGCACACCAAGTTTCAGCATTTGGTTTTATTTTGTGCAAGGAAGAATCTCGGATATCTTGAAATCATCTTTTTTTTCACTTTGAAACTGAAAAAAACAGAGAAACCTGATAATGAAAAGCTGCTACCCTAAGCTTCTGGAGCATCACTACCAGAGTCTGAGACTCCAAACTCCAAAGCATTTGTTAGCATGGGACAGAGTATGCTCTTTTTCCTTCCCTCAATTGTCATCCTGGACTCCTTACAACAAAAAATTTTGCCAAAAAATTATTTTTTTTTTCCTGAAAAGTTACAGTTTCAAGAAATCAGTATTTTCAAGGGAAGAGGCATTTAACTGAAACAATTTCTGCCTAGCTCATATGTGGAAAACCCCTTGAGAAAGTGTTGATTGGCAGCTTGATGCTTGATGCTTGCCTGCTTCACTAAACCGTATCCTTAATATTATACACATGTAACATTGTCATGTCTTTCATCCTGAAAGAATACAAAAGCTGTCCAAGGGCAGCATAGATATGATGCAGATGACTCATTTCTGCTCTCAGTAGATCTCTGAATTCCACTTGTCCTTCAAACCAGGGTAACAGGGGCTTGTCCTCATGTGGAACTGACCCTCCAAATTAACTGCAAATTTTATGGATCCCAGTCAGGAAGAAGGCAGTACATATGGCACAAGGCCTTTGGATGGGGAACTGCCTTAGATATGGACTTTAGCTGATGGTGCCAGTAATATAAACCCGTGGAGCTACGTGATATTTGTCTTTTTTTGGTGTAGGGCTGCATGCATATGCCAGTGAATATTATGACCTTTCCTGCAAACATGTACTGCACCCCTCTAGACCCAATTACTTTAAATAAACCTATGTCCATGAATGGGCACAGCCATGTCAACACTGATACATAACATACATGCTGCAATAAACTCCATCAGAGTCAGAGCCAGGGCTTAGTTGTACCAGTCTGGCAAATTTCTCATTGGAATACTTTAATAGTTAAGTATAGAAATGGCTATTCCAGGAACTCTGAGAGACACATGCTTGGCTCATTTTTATTAGGTAAGTCTGTAAACAGTGGAGCTGCACTGGCTGGCACCAGAATAAGCTTTGGCCCTCAGCGCTGCATAGGGAACATAAACTTGGCAAGTCTGCCTTACAAATCACGTACAAATCAGAACTGCCCAGCAAAGCTGGTCCCATTGCTAGAGTTCCTATTCCCACACACAGGATTAATCTTTGAGGCCAAGATGCCTTAAAGATGTTTTTGTTTAAGCTGTGGCAATGTAAATATTTAGGTTTCAAGGAGTTTATTCCTTCAGCAAATATTTTTACAAGACGAATAACAATTCTCTTATTTTATATTGTTTCTCATTTTCTTTGTGGAACCATAAAATTCAATCTAGAATAATCTGATGAGAAAAGAATACATATCTGTATTACATTTCCTCATTACAGCCACTGTTTCACAATTGCTCTCATCCCACATGGTTGTGGATAATTATTTTCCTCTCTAACATCCATATGTGCATATTATTTTATATGTGCTTTGAGACGTGTATGGAAAGTAACCATGTTAAACTTTTATCTGTTGGGATAGAATATGAAATACTGTAGAATCAATATATCTGGGAAGAAGGACACATTTTCATCTATCTATCATGTGTTCTTTTTTTTCCATGGAGGCTTGTCATTAATAAAGCAGGCTTAATTTTTCTACTCCGTAGAGGTCTTTTAAAAGGTGAGCTTTTTCCTGATGTATTCACGCAGTTTCTGAACACAAAAAAGTGTAGGTATTCACACTTCCAAATGAAGTCTGTGGGCACCATGAGGTGGTGCCAGTGGGCAGTCTCAGCTAACAGTCACAGGATGAATATTTAGAAATCACTTTGGAAAAATATTAACTTTATGTTCAAGTTCAAAGTAGACGGTGGCTCAAATAGGGTTGGATTTTCTTAGCTCTAGTGTGGCTAAGAGTTTAAGTATTTTAGCCCTTATCCTTGTGCATTACCCACAAAAGAGACAGACTGAAACCTAGGCAGAAACCACTTATTCTTGAAGTCATGTATAAAGTTGCCTCAAAAGATTTCTGGATTGCAGCCAAAATTCATTGATTTGCAGAAGAGACTGATGTTTAAATAAATATGTATGTAGGTATGTATGTGTGTATCATATCGTGTAGCTAGACGCTCAGGAGGCAAAGTAATACTTCTCCACAGACTATAACATTTCCTTTTTAGATGGGAGGGATTTTTATTGGCTTGAAAAGTAGATCTCTTAATGAAAATATCTACAAAGAGAGAAGTTCTGTTTGACAAGCCTGTTCCAAAGTAATACTCCTATCACTAGCTTTTATAATTAAAACAAACAGATCACATCAGGCATAAATTCATTTGAGCTACGAAGGATGTGTCTGCTGCCATTAACAATTACATTTGCTACAACTGTGTGGGAATAACTTACACTGCTGAGTGTATAATTTAATTTAATTTCTCATGCGGCAAGAGTTGGGTTGTTAAACGAAGCCAATATAGTGATAAGGTTCTCAAATAGCTGTACAAGTTCATTAGTGGAAAAGACTCAGTACTGGCTATTTTCCCCAAATTGTGTATATATAAAATATACACATCTGATACTGTGTGGCTTTGAAAGGAAAAGCATTAGCATTTTTTCTTAGAAAACTGCT
The DNA here is from genome assembly GCA_034008185.1 of Gorsachius magnificus. Classification (NCBI taxonomy): domain Eukaryota; kingdom Metazoa; phylum Chordata; class Aves; order Pelecaniformes; family Ardeidae; genus Gorsachius; species Gorsachius magnificus. The sequence continues at coordinate 46,994,237 of CM067083.1, read as the reverse complement.
ACTAAAGAGGAAAGAGGAAAGAGGAAAGAGATGAATACTAAGCACTCACTGTATTTTCTCTGCAAGGCATTACCCCTCAAAAAACTTGTCTGTACAACGTGAACAACTTCTACAGCAGCAAATCTTCCAGAAATGTTCCTCCACTGTAGAAAGGTGTTTGCCAAATTTCTGATTATATTTTCAACAAAGGATGCACTTAGAAACATGGCAGAGTGCTTACAAGGCAGAGGGGTGAACACGCCTGGAATGGAGAAGAGTCACGCTGGACTGTAGTGCCACAGAAGGATGAAGAGAAATATTTATTATTCTTGTGACCTCAGTCAGGGGTGTTTGTAATGATTCTGACTGGAGATCAGCTGCATCAGTACCGAATAACCATTAACTGATAAAATGGAGTTCCTGTACCACAATACCCACTTCAGAGAAAGAAGGTAAAATTTAAACTGAAGAAATACATGACAGAGTTAAGCAGAACTGAATTACATCAAACATCAATCTTAAATTTTAAAGTGACATAATTACAAAAGTGATCTAATTACACAAGTAGTGACTTTTGATACAGAGAAACATGCACTCTTCCAGCGGGGAAGAGTAAGCAGCACATTAGGAGAAAATGATGGGGTTACAAAAATAGCAAAAGTGGTATGTCAGCAAAGATTTAAATGAAAGAAATGGGTAGTTTGCACACTGGAAGAAGCATGGCCCAAATACCACATGCAAGGATGGAAAGGGAGGATACAACAGCGGAACGAGAGCAGTGGGAAGGGCAAACAATCATGACAGGATCCAAGACAGGAGGGTACAGCAGAAACAAAATTTCTGTCAGTGCTTTTGAACTGGTTGTAGAAAGAATGTGTAAAAAAAAAGTTAAAGCAGGAAAGCAACACTGATTCAGCTGAGGGAGAAGAAATTATTTTAGCTGATGAGTGTTGGGTAGGCTGCATTGGAGAAGCTGAGGGCAGGGAATAAACAAAAAAGGGAGCTGAAGCAGGCCATGAGAGCAAAATGATGAGTGACACAGAAGAAAAATAGAGAGGCAGGTTTAGAAGATTACAGAGGCAAAGAAGACAAAATTTGATGGGGACCTGGATATTAGAAAGTGAGGAGTGAAAAATAATTTCATGGTTGTCAATCTGAGTGTCTGGGAAGATGGAAGGGTTGTCAACAGTGATGAAAGAAAATGCATGGGGAATGGGTTTGGAGGAAAGACAAGAATTTCCCTTCTTTCTGATTAGTTAAACTGAGAGGATGAGGTGGGCAGAGAAAAGTCTGCACAGAGGAAGATACTAAATTAAAAAAATTAGAATGACAAACTGCAGCATAGGCATTAGACAGGACATCAATGCCATAGTGAGCTCACCCAGGAGAACAGGACATATGGAAGCATGAGAGGATTAAGGAGAAGCACTCAGGAATCTGTGAGTTCACATCAGCCAGCAAAAGATGCTCAGTTTACAAACCTGCACCATGGCACCAGGCCAGCAAGCTACAACTGCCACATCAGCAAGACTGACAACATCTGAGGAAGGTTTTGAGTTAGCGATTTCACTGAGGTCTGCACTTGACACAAGTCCAACAAATACATGATGAGCCACAAACTTTCCATATGTTAAAACTACTGATCCCCCAGAAGCTGTGCACATCTCATGGTAGCCTGAAACAGTATCTTCTGAGATACTGTAACCCTGGCACCTAGGGCAACTAAACTAAGAGTAACATTCCAAAAGTCGACGCTCTGCATTAGAGAGAAGTGTTCAAAATGGTCCTGATCTGACAAGGGTTATACTGCTAAAACAGAGGAGAAGCTTCACAAAGCAGCAATATCAAGTTCACATCTCTGTGCCATCTGCCCTGCAATAACTTACACAGAGGCCTCTGTTATTTCTGGTCCACAAACTTCATACTGAAGTGCTGTTTTTATTTAATGGAGAAAAATCTATATAATATAGAGGAGGAAAGGATTTGTTTTAATCATCTTGGGCACTTACCTGAACCATAAGAATATCTGGAATAAAAATAATCAAAGTTAAGATAAATGTTGGAAGGGACATTAAACCTCACACTTCCAGGCTCAATCTATATTGTGACTTTATACTGTTAGGAGAGTTCTCCACACCTTCTTGTTGATGCTGGTCAGAGACAGGACATGGGGCTGCATTGCACTGTGGGTGCCATGGTGGGTTCCTGTGCTCTTACCTGTGCCTGCTGCATGTAGCGACAGCCAAAATAGACAGTTCCAGAGACATCCAAAATAGAGACCTTTCAATCACCCTTTGCTTGCTCACTGCCAATATTTTTTTGTCTCTTCTCACTCTTTTTTTTTTTTTTTAAGAAAGCATATAGAAATCCACCATTATAAGAAAGTCATAGTCTTAAAGCAGAGCTGTTTAGAGTCAAGTGGTAGAGTGAGCTTGTAAAGAGAACTGAACAGAAGCAGAGCACATGTTTGCCATGTGGAGTCGTAACTCCTGTAACACATTTGCAGTAAGTGTCAATTTCCATTTTTAAATGGGCAAAGTCAGAAAACTAAGTCACAAACCACACAGCACCAATCCTCTGCCTCTGTTTATTCCTATGAAAAACAATTTACAGATTTTAGCCAAACTTCCAATTAATTTCATACCCAATTCTACTTGCTGTCCATCTCTACTCCTCTAGAAAAAAAAATAAATAAACCTGTTCAGAAAGGAAGTTCATCACCTAATCCTCCCTGGGAAGGGGGAAAAGAAAAGCATGAGATGGAAGAGAACGAACTGTTGAACCCTGTCATCTGTGTTACCGTGCTCGATAGAGTGGAGAGGTAGTTGCTCAGTTGTTCCAGCGGTGGAGGGAAGTGGAAAGTATTGCCTCTCAAGTGGGATACAGTTCCTGCCTAGCACCTCTACCACTCTCTAACAACCCAGTCTTAATCTCTCATCAAACAGACAATGCCAATCTAGCCTTGGACCTCCTGTTGCCATTCAGCTGGGTGGATCTCTAACAGAAGGAGCAAATGTCTGACTGGGGACTTTGTAGGGCTCTAAGCACACCTGAGTGGTACAGTAACACTGCCTCACTGGAAGACCCAGTTGCCTCTTTTAACCTGCCCACCTAATCTGTGCAGGCATGCTAAATTGTAATGCAGTGATTCAGAAGTGTGTACACCCACGTAATGCTGCCAGTGGGCACCACTTCAGGCTCACTTATTTCTAACATTGCACCCTCAGCATCCCTATGGTCTTGCCCTGCATGAACTAGAATAATACCCGGACACCACACAGCAGCAGCAGCAGCCACCAGAAGGAAACTCACCTGAAATCTACATTAAAGAACACAGAGAAGGAAAAGCTTTCCTTACATTTAATGCTGAATGTAAGGCCAGCAAATAAGAAAACCTGAAAAAATATTACTTGAGACATACAAAGTTGAAGAAAGCTTAGTGAAATCAGACCATTTTTCAGGGGTAAAGAGGACAGAGAAATCACAGAGCCTGCACAAAAAAAAAAAAAAAAAAAAAAAACCAAACAAAAAAACCCCCAAAAAATTCAGAAAGTAAGAGGCAATATAAGAATTTAGCTTGCCTGTCCAGGGAGAAGAAAGTGTAGATAAGGAGTATGTCCTTAGGTGTTGAGGGGGATCATGAAACATGCTCAAATGTGAAAGAAAAGAACTTGTAAGACAAAGGAAAAATGAGGGAATAAATGAAATTAGCAGACACAGACGGAGAGAGCTGATAGGAGTCTGAGATGCTTTGGACCTCACATGATTAACACACTGCAGGGGAAAAGCAATAAAGGACAGGGTTTTTCTAGAAAATGTCCACCTGGCCTTTAAACAAACTGTCAAAATACTGGACAGGGGAAAATAATGAACAGAAGGGAGAAGGCTCAGTCAGCCCATGACAGCAAAGAGTATGACAGTGAATAAGAAAGAAGGAAGCTTGTCTAGAAAAATAGAGCTATAAGTGCATAGGATGTTGTCAAAGTCATGCTGCTTCCTCCAGAGATGTTGCACAGGGTAAGCTCAGAAGAAAAGATAGCAAAGATGAGGAGAGAGCCAAGAAAGCCTACAGTGCATCAGAGGGACAGACAAATGATGGGGAAAGAGGTGAAATCCCTGGCAAGCATGAAAATGAAGATAGAGTTGAGGTTGGTAGGTAATGCAAACAAGAAATTGTCCCAGCTCTCTGACAACATGGTTTATTAAAGTTTTATAAATGTTTGTAGTTTGCCTTAACATTTCTGAGGAAATACATCCATGACTATCCTAGCAATCTGACTCCTTACCTTCTCCTCTAGCCACACTGCCTTTGAATCCATCCATCCTACAATGGTTGCACCACTTGCTTGAGTGGTGGTGGAGGTGTGTGCGGGGGTGACTGTATGATTTCCATTTAGAAACAGATGAGAATGGGCTCAAGTCATGTCTGAAGGTAAATATCATTTTTTCAGACTGTTGCTGACACAACAGATCTTTCTTCAATAAACAAACAAAAAGGACAGTTTTCCCTATATTCTGCATTTTTTTCACGATAATTTATGTAGCATGTCTCAGAATTGTCCCTTGGTAATCTAAATTAAGATGAATAGGTCTTTCCCTTCATCCATGGGATTAACTTAATACACAGAGAGTAAAGTTAGTCTGCCGACCTTTGTCATTGAAAATGCAAATTGAATCCTGGCGTTGACAAGAATGTTTGGATTTGGTGTAAAAGAGACTTAGTCATGGTACATTTCCAGCTCCTGATTATGCCAAAGCAGGAGGGCTGAGTGAATGCCAAGAAACAGCGGTTGCCACTCCCCCCCCGAGGGAAGGAAAAATGGATAGCGTACTCCTGGCCCACACGTGTTTTCTGTATTTCAGTCTTGTGAGCTGCCTGAACAGACACGTCAAAATGAGGAGATGCACGCAATTTAAAATTGTCTGTTTCTTTTTGGTTCTGGTATTTGTGCAGAGAAGGCCCTTCACTGACACCAAATGGCTTCCAGAGCTTTCAAAAAAGAACACTTCAAATAAATCCATTGACAGTCATTCCTGCACTTTTGCACAGATACAACAGTCCTTTGCACTCTGCAATATGGACTATATCGGTTTAAGTGCAGGACTCCTCCATTCTTGCATAAAACTCAAGTTGATCTGACTCTTTCTAAGGACTTCCACCTCATCTACAGGATGGACATGTTGCTGTGTCCTTCAAAGTTTCTCCTCATGTGTCTCTGCCTGCTTTCTGGTTTATAAGGCAATAATGGGTGACCAGTTGGAAAAATGGGGAATAAATTCCACTTTTTCATAAAAATAAAAACAAAACTCAAAAAAAATCCATTTTTGAAAAGCAAACTTAGCTCATCTTAATAAAATAAATACAGACAGTGCAATTTTTCTCTATTTGCATTCTGGTTCGTGAACAACACATTCTAAAACATAAAGATGGCTATAAAATTGAAACAATCCCAAATCATATAGAATTAGTAACCTGTGCTAAATCTTAGCTTGCAGGAGACAGAACTCATAAGACAAACGAATATCACTTGGTCTTCTGTACACAATAAGTGTATCTGAATAAATTCAGTATTTGCCAACTGATGGAAGGGAACAAGAATTGTGTATTGCCATATTCTCCTTCTGATTAATTGATTCATGGGAAACCTGTAGCTTAATTGTATTTAATATTTGAAGGGGTTGCATGGTGGAGTTAACAAAACCACTGAAAAAAATGGGAACTTAGGACTTGTATCTGTATGAGGAGGGGAGACACAAAAGATTACTCAGATTCCCTGGAGACACCTCTTGTCTTTGTTTTGTTAGTTACTTTGCTTGCTGACCACTCTTGACCATGTTTTAGCTTCTTTTCTATATCTGTTATGTACATAAAATCAGTACAAGAAACAAAGATAATTAAGGTGGTGAAATTTTCTGCCAGGAAATGGGGGAGTGTTGTTTGGCAGGGCTTTTTTGCATGATAAGATCTGTAAAGATTACTTCATGAGAGTCATTAATTATCATTAATGACTTTGAGACTTTTACTCTATTCACCGAGTAAGTTCAGCTCAGTTCAGCAAAAGGTGCATTGCATTAAATGTTGAGCTGAATAAGGACTGAAAGCCACATTAAAAATAAAAATAGACAGTTATGCAGGAGAGACCTCCGCAAGTTGACTTTGTTCATTAGCCTGTGAATAACCTCTTTTGCAGCCTTCACATCACTGAAGACTGGGCACTCCTTTTCCATACCCACAAAGTCTTGCTTTTAAAGGAAACTACCTTCACTACCCAGATGGATGATGGGAGAGGCGCAATACTACATTGCCTGCTTTAGGTAATGAGATTACTAACAGAGGGAGGAAGGTTTTGGTCCTCCAAATGCACTTTCTCCTTCATAAAGCCAACTTCAACCTCCTGGTTGGTTCTCAGGGGTCTTTTGTGTGAAGGACAGGTAACCCCCCTTTCCAAATGGTTAAGGAAGGACCTCAGGGATGGAGACTGGCTTCTCAATCTGAGGAATATTACTTTTCAATTTTTTATAAGACTAACATAGAACATTTTCATATCCACTGCTTCCTGAATACGTATGCTCAGTGAAACACCACAAATATACACTACCACTTAAAAAAGAGTATGCTTAATGTAATAGCACCACACTGGGAGGCGGTGGAATATTCTGGATATTACCATACAAGTCACTGACCCCCACTTGGTTTCAAATTCCCATCCCTGTAAATATTTTTCCCAGGGTGTTATAGCATCACGGGAGAACCTCAGATGTTCTATTTCCTTCCCAGCCTACTGCTTCTGGAAAGCTTAGGTATTTTTGAAGGTAAGACATTTATGAAAAAAAGTCCTTCATCTTTTTGTGGGTTTTTGTTTGGTTTTTTGGTTTTTTTTTTGTAGCCTGTCTGCCTTGTAGTTGAACTTGGATTCCTTGGGATTTAACAGCTGAAGATATTTATGCTTGGAAAAGTCTATCCTTTGTGAAACAGCAGAGCATATGGATTTGTGAAGATAAAACAGCACAGCAACTGGCAAAACCAGAATTGAATAGAGTGTTAAACCTTAAAACTCAAAAGGATTTTGAAGTCTCATGCTGACAAACTTTGATGCAACAGGCCAAATTCCACTTTTAGTTGTGGGAACTGAATTAATGTGAGAACTCCCTGCCCCTCTCCATCCACAACAGAATTGGCCTTCTTATGGTAATAAAATTGGGGGTTCTGGTCTTCATTAGGTACATCATTGCCACATGGGGGACTCTTGGGTTTCCAGCTTTCATTTTCCTTATCCTACTCTCTTTTTTTCTTTCCTTTTTACTCGACTTTCTGAGTGTAGCTCTTCTCTGAGTTAGTCATCCTCAATTCCCTTCACACCTAATGGAAAGAAATGGGTATTTCAAGGGTGTGGTTCGTCAGGGACCTTTAAGATGTCTGACTGAGGTTTAGATGAATCAGGACTGAACTTAACTGACCAGGACTTTGTTGACTGTAACAGGAATACAGAATTGCTAGCTGTGGTGGATGTGTCCAAATTGCAGACATCACCATTCAGCCTTTGAAACTCACCCTTTGTCTTTTTCTTCACAGGGGAAAAAATTTGCTGATATTGAAGAGATATGTGTGTGGCGCTCTAGGGAGTTTACTGGAGATCTAACGACTTTTGAGCCTTCTGTAATCCAGGCTGCCTGTCAGCTCAGGAACTTCATGTAAGTTTGCCTGAAATTTGTGGTTGGAAGGTTTCAGCACATCTGAGGGGGAGAGGCATTTACTCTAAGTTTCTTGCTTTCAAAGGACAGCTTAATCTGCAAGCCCCATAAATTCAGTTAGCAGAGTGCAGCAGGTGTGCCCCATTTCAGGTTCTTTGGCAGCTCTTGTTTCTTTTGCTTTCTTCATCTCTTCCTCTCCCCATGAAGCTCACACAGATCTCCATCTCCCACTTTCTCTGAAGAACATTCCCATACCCTCAGTTCTTCATGACCATGCCCATTAGGGATACCCAACTGGTCAAGCAGTCTCACATAGACAGCTTGGGACTCCTTAGCCGCAAACCCACTTTGCTGCTGCAGACCCTTGCTGGCATCTGAGCTGGCTCTTCTCTTGCCTCAGGAGTGGTTGCGCAATCAGGGGAAGTCAAATGCAAAGCCTTTCTATTTCTCCTGCATTGTCTTCCCACCCTCCAGTATCTTCCCACCTCTCCTCTCCTTCTTGCTATTTCATAAGAGTAACATTGTTTCTTTTTTTCTGCCTTTATTTGCTTGTTACTTTAGCCCATGCATCATGCAATTAGTACAGCTGTTGACTGGAGTGTGGAGCATGGCCCCTTCTCCAGCCCCTCTTGACCATGGTTCAGTCGTAGCATACTTTTCCTGAAGCAGACCCAGCTGTCTATGGCTCGGATGTGACAAGGATGTTGACAGGATTAACTGGCTTCCCACTATTCCCGTCTGAGCTGACTTCCCTGTCGCTTTTGCTTTTTACAAGAAGCACTGGGTCTTTGTGAACAGTCCTCGGTACCAGGTCTACAAGCTTATGATCTTAAACTTGAAGTCTGGTGAGTGAACCACAGAAAGGACCCTCTTGATTCTTTATGCTTGCTACTGCTTCTCCTGAAAACAAAAAGTAGGCTTTGGGCACTCTGCACAGCCACTGGCTCACCACCTTCTACAGCAGAAAGCAAATAATCTCAGATTATCCCACATAAATAAATACATCATAATCAGCTAGAGAATTTTGTGGACACTCAAAACATGCACAGTACAAGCCACTACAAATCAACTTCCACCGCTAAAGGAAAACAGTCTTCCAGTCAAAAGCTCTGTGGGGAAATGTTCTTCTCATGCATGAGGTGTTTGGAGTGGTAATATTTCAATCTAGGATAGCATGCAATTACCTTGGAAAAAACTATTGCATTTTAGAATAATCTTTGTCTTTGATTGACCTCAAAGTCTATGTAGAAGATTAGGAGACTGTTTTGAGAGACCAGAGATGGGAACTTATGGATCCAGCTTTTTTTTCTGTAAAAGAAAATAAACTTAATTATACCATTGTCATGAAGCTTCCTTCAGACAATGGCATCAGCATAGAAGATAACACAACCTATGCTTTTGGTTGAAGATTTTTTACTACAGTATCATGCTAGTTTAATTATTGATGATTCAGAATAACTCCACTGAAGGTAAGAGCATTACTCCTAATTACACCAGGAGAGAGAACTGAATTTAGCTCCCTCTTTCTGACAGTGATCGTTTCACAAGTAGCACAGCACTTTGAGATTTGTGGGGGGTTCTTTTTGTTTATTTTGTGTGTTTGTCCGTATCTGTTTTGGGAACCTGCAGTAATCTTGCTATAGTCTGAAGTCCCAAAATGCCACAAGAAAATAGTGTCTTACAGTGTCTCCAGCCTAGCCAACAATAAATAATTCCTAGGAATACCACAAGGAATTTGATTTATGGTTTGATTTCTCAAACAAAGAGCTCTGGACAAGGTTTAGATAAGCAAGTAATCTTATGGATGCTTATCTGGAATAAACTGGTATATCTCTGGGGCTTCACTCAAGACCAAAATGACCACAAGATAGAAAGCAGAGAAATTGAAAAATGTATCTCATATGAAAGTACTGAAAGGGTTTAGAAACAGGCATGTTTCTCTTCAGGTCACCAGCACATTTCAAAAAACCTAATTAATTTTAGTGTGTTTAATTGTTGTCTGTTCCCCTCCCTCTCATTTTTAATTTCCCCTTTACATAGCTTATGAGCCAAGAGTTTTTTAAAACTGTAAGGTTAACCCTGGGTGCATGGAATGTATAAACCAACTTTTCAGCAGCAGGATTTATATGAGGGGGAGAATGCAGGATTTGCCAGGTGCAGAAAGATGTAGATGATGCCTGCAGAGCTTAATACTTTGATGATGGCAACCGTAAACCTGAGAATACAAAGAGACGATGAGAAGGGGCAAAGCATGGCACAAGTCTGAGGCTTGCAGCATTCATGAGTTGCAGGTGACAGAATGACAATTGTCATGTTGCGTCAAGCTACTGTCTTAACCTCTGGTTCTGACTAGGCATAAAAGGAAAATGGTTCTTGTTTGCCCATCAAGCTGAACTCCGCTTAGTTCTGCCTCAGCTGACCCAGGTGCTGTCAACTATTTTCAAACTGGTTTAATTTTGTAGCCTAAACACCACCTATTGCTTTCCAAGGATAACAATGACTTGTTTGAATGTGAGTAATCTTAGGGCACCCGGGGGCATACATTAACTGGAATTTGTTTGGCTATTGCACTGCAGGGCAAACCATGCGGAGCGCTGGGAGACCTACTGATCCACTGCAGGGGCTGGAGAGGCTGAGGGAGCACCTGGGCTAGAGTCTGGGCAAACCCACTGTGGCTCTTAAAAGAGTTCAGGATGGCTAGCATGGACACATCATGGCAGTCTTTCCTAAAAATCTGTGCTTGAGGACCTGGTTGCTGGAAGTGGTAATCAGCATGTCCTTGAATTCTTGTTCCTAAGTCCCTGTATAAGGTACGTTATACTTTGTATGTATACTTACCTGTACTAAGTGTGTAGTAAAGTAGAGAAGCAACCAGAGAATGTTTGACTTACTGCAGGATAAGACACGTGACATTTTGATCAAATTCCTAGCAACGCATTTGGGTGTGTGCATCCCAGGATGCCTTTATAATTAAGCTGAAGCTTTGGATGCTCTCATCCAGGCCACAGACTAGAGCATATGCCAGTCACCCCTATTATTCTTCCAGCTGAAACCACATCACCTAAGGCTTAATATTGTACTAGACAAAACAGGAAAAACTAATCCTGGTTTTGCAAGAAAGGGATTGAAAAATTGTTTCTTAAAATTACCACATTTGTTCAAGAGTTTAAAAACAGTCTATGCAGTGTGCTGTACAGGGAGTGAAGAGTGGTGTAGTGGAAAGGTTTTACTTCCATTTGTTTGATATGATGTGTATAATTCAGTTAGGGCTTTGCTTCCTGTGAGTAATCCCATGATCCAGTATGAATGACTGTAAAATTCTTCTGCTGCATGACATAATCATGTACTTCATAGTACAAATGAAACTAAAGGTCATTTTATTGCAGTACAAACAGCAAGATGATGTTAAAATATCAGTATAAAGTTGAAAGTAAGAAATGTAAAAGTTGGGCAAAACCACCTTAGTTCAGTGCACTTTAATATATGTATTATAATATATTTTTTAGTTTCGTGACTGCACAGCATTTTTCCCATCCAGTGTAAAGAACAGGCAGTTCTTATTTACTTAGCAGCTATTTCAGTGGTGGTTTTATTTCCCACTGTGTCTATTATTTATGTCCTCTTAGGCTTTTCTATATGCTCATAACTCTAAAACATGCAATTACTTTACAAATAGTGTATCTTCAGAACTTCCCTGAGGCATGGTATATATATTGTGCCTGCTTCACATACAAGGAAATGAAACTTGCACAGAGTAAGGTCAGAAGTACTCACTAATTTCAAATGCCAACTTTGAGGTATCTAGGACCTAATTTTTTAGTGTATTCTGCACTATTCCCTATGTTCGACAGTTCCAGCTGATATGCACTGGTTTTGGGAATGCACAGACCTTTGTCTTCAGATGTAACTCATATATAGGTGTACTTATATACAGTGCCCAACTGATGACCAGCACTGATTATTTTGATTTATGACATCATGTTGGATGCTCCCAGCTGAGGCAGGGGCAAGAATTGCTCCCTAAAACAACATTAACTGGGCCCATCTTGGTGACAGCCAAGTTGCTTTTCTGAGCAGATGAAGAAGGGAGCTTTCAAGATGCTTTGCTTTCATTATATAGCTGTGATACATCACTGAAGCAAGTCCTTCCTGTGCAACAATTTCTTTGGTTTAAAAACAATAAAAAATTATCAGATCAAAAAGTTATCCCCAGCATTGTACTGATTTTCACAGCAATTCTGAACAGAAGAAACCTTCAGATTATTTTCAGAGCATTCTCGATGCTGAAGCCATTGGCATAAATGTTAACAAAATCATAGGTAACAGAAGTAATGTGGTTTGCCATGAGGTATCATGAGGGAAATAATAAGGCTTGAGGAGGGAGTATGATCTCCTAACCACAGTGCTGTTCATCACTATTCAAACTTTCGTTTAATCCCCTTTGTCATGATTTAACCCTGGTAGGCAGCTAAGCACCGCACAGCCTCTCATTCATCCTCCCTCCCTACCCAGTTGGGTGGAGGTAGAGAATTGGAAGGGTAGAAGTTCAAAAACTTGTGGGCTGAGATAAAGAAAGTTTAATAATTAAAAAAAAGGGGGAGTTTGGGAGAGGAGCCAACAAGGAGCGAGAGAGAAAAAAAGCAAACCCAGGGAAAACAAGTAATGCAAAAGAAAGCAATTGCTCGCCATCAACCAAGCAATGCCCAGCCAGTCCCTGAGCAACAGCACCCCCTGACAACCTCTACTTTATATGCTGAGCATGACACCACGTGGTCTGTTTGGTCAGTTGGGGTCACCTGTCCCTGCTGTGCCCCCTCCCAGCTCGCTGTGCACCCCCAGCATCCTCGCTGGTGGAGCAGCATGAGAAGCAGAAAAGGCCTTGCTTCTGTGTAAGCCCTGCTCAGCAGTAACTAAAACAACCCTGGGTTACCAACAGTTTTCAGCACAAATCCAAAACATAGCCCCATACCAGCTACTGTGAAGAAATTTGACTCTATCCCAGCCCAAAATAGTACACCTTCCTCCTATTCTGTCTCTTTCCTACTTTTAGTTTATTCTACCAGCTCTGTTTGCCTGTGCAATGTACCTTTCCTTCCCTCCATCTTCAGATGAGGCAACTTTAATTTCTCTGGTACTTATGACATCCTGTGATCTCTGATGTCTATTACTATGACATTCCCCAGCTATGCTGCTTCCTGGTTGCCACTCTGTCCCAAAACACCAGGAAGTAATGGTTCCAGCATCAAATTTTTATTTCCAGTAAATAAAAAAATCTTAGAAAAAATTCTTTCCTTCTCTCTTCATCATGCCTGAACTGAAAGACTTGGAACAGAGGAGCCCATGTATGTGGCAGAGAACAAGAAAGGATGAATTGTTTATTTACTTTGCTGTAATTTTTGTTTGTTGTTTTTTTTTTTTCTTGAGAACAGGAGAATAGGGATAACGAGGGACAAAAATTAATTGGACAAGTGAGGCAGACATGGAAAGATACTGAGGAAGGTATTATGCTCATATAAATGTAATCTATTTTTATTTTTGCTTTGAGCTTTGGCTGCCACTGCAAATGTAGGATGCTTTACAGCAGAGAATACAGCTGGTGTGGCATTTGTGTTCACTCTTTGGTGGGCTAATATCTTTTGGTCCCTCCTTTGTGTCAAATATCTGTGACTACAGGAAACTCATTTCAATGTGTTGCCTGCATCTCCTGCCCATGAACAGGACTTGCTGTATTCCCTTCACCTGTATGGATATGTTCAAGGATTAATGTATTAATGATTAGAAAGTATTATGCTGACACCACAACCATATAGATCAGACAAGACAGGCAGGGTTTTGGACTATGTGATTTCTCAAGGTTCCTCCCAGCTTTACATTCACACGATTTTAATGTTTGCAATACTCATATTACGTAGGTATTAATACATTAAAATCTGATAATAAATACTTTAAACATGTAGAGACATATAAAAAGCAATCTTTATTTTTCAGTGGGAAGTGTGACTGGATTTAACATACTTTTTCAGACAAAATAATATGTTCATTTCCTCCTTTTTTTTTGAATTCCAGAACTTGGATTTGAGGGCATATGTTTCCTAGGGCACAAATAACATAATGTCTGAAATGAGGGGTGCTAGGATTCTTCTTTGTACACTATCGTAAAATATGTAGCAAGAGATGATGTTTCAGTCACTCAGGGTAAAAATAAAAGAAGCCTGAACTTGGGTCTTAAAAGGACCTTATAAGATTTTCAGATCAATTTTATGTTTTGTAACAACATATTTAATTAAGTTTTTGATAATTTCTTCTGGAGGTGTCATGGCTTGATAAATGAGTGTAATACAGCCATAGAGAAGTTCAGGCCATAATTTGGCAGCTGTTTAATAACTTCAGGAATGATTGGAGACTAATTCCTATGAAAAAAATGTTCTACATGATATATAAATGGATGAAATAGAAAGAACAGCAGAATCCGGGCTTTTTCAGTTCTTGGCACCGAAGGTGAACTGGATAGAACAAAAGACTTCTGAACACCTTATCTGAACTTCAAAAAGCTTGCCCAATTCCAAGTATTTTTAAAACATTTCGCTTGGATTCCTAATTTTCATGACTTCTTATTTCTGTACAATAAACAGTAAATGACTGATGATTGAAATAACAATCATAATAATCTTACCACATGGAAAAAAACCCAAAACATTTTCCTTATATTAAGATATGGGACCAATTAAAAAAGAAATCATGAGTCAGGTGGAAATTAGATTTCACTCAGCATTCTGTTTCAGTCTCTGATTTTCCCTATGTAAATATGAACTCATTATCTTACCATCAGAGAAAGATTTTATTGTTATCATACCTGGAAGCAATTCTTATCTCTAATGTACCCGAGTCTCAGCACCAACACTAGTACAGCCATATGCTGGTCATTCTGTCTAACAAAAAGAAGATTTCTCCTTTTAAGATCTGTTGCAGTTGTGAAAACAGGAAGGCATGCAATGAGTACCATAGGAAGAAATTGTGGTGGTTTTTGGGTTTTTTTTAAAGTACTTGACTTGACTAAGCTGGAATAAATATATTGTGTGATACTGTACCCACTGAAATTCAGCTTCAAAAGAATTGAAAATCCAGATGTGGCCATAGCAACTACTCTTTCACAAAGAAAAAAAAATAAAATTCATCCCTCAGGGCAGAGGTGAGCCCCTGCACCACTTTGAAGTCCCATATCTCAAGCAGGTACTGGATTCCGGATTGGAACCAGAAAAAGGACACCACTGACAGTGATGCTACAGTGTCCCCTGCAGCTATAACAGACGTAATACTGTGGTTACATAAGGAATTATCTCAACTGCTTTTTAGTATATGAGGCAATGATGACATAAATGTATTCTGAGGATGATTAATAGCTGAAGTGGAGCAGGAGCTTTTAATCAATCTGAAAGATCAATTACTAAAACTCGGTTCTACTGTAAAAAAAACTCATACTAGATGAAATATGCCTCCTGTGCAAAGGACCAGTATGAAGTCTAAGCATCTCTTAATTCTTTAAATCTCTCCTTCAGGGCATGGTTGTTTCTTAAGGATCCCATAGGCTTTCAGAACAAGGGTGAATTTCATGAGATGTGGACAGACCAGTCTTTAACAGGACTGCAGAGCGCAACAGTGTAAGAGGCAGCAATTTGTTCTCAGACTCTTATTTCTAGAACATGAGCCTAATTTGTAGTACAGGAAATCTGCTGTGTCAGGCCTTTTCAGTGAAGTGAAATGAATATTATTGCATTTTCTAAGGGAAGCAGCCAAAAAAGTGCAACCAGTATGCACAGCTATAATGTTAATTTCAACAAGAAAAACAAAACATGGAGTAGAAAGTGCAGTTAATACGGTTTCTTGCTCATTGCTTTCATCAGAGACCATATGTACAATGCAGAAAAATTTGCGGAAAGAACCACTCTTCATTCCCTTGGGTCAGCTCATGGTGAAAAGCACTGCCAGGAGAGTGTATGGATGCTATAATGAACAAACCTGAAATAGTGCAATATCTAGTATAACCACCCTGAGAACAAGGGAGAACAAGACAGCATATTTTATGAGACATCAGCTTCATTTGATTTTCTAGTGCCTTACAGGACATAGAGAATAAGGTAATATACAGCTTTAGAAAAGCACAGCACACACAGTGGATCATCCTAGTTGTCCAGGAGATCTCTTCTAAACTACATTCACCTTTTCCATATTCTTCTGAATTCCTCTCTTCTCCTTCAGTAATGCCTATTTTATGACAGAAAACTGAGCACAGGAGAAGTTTGGGGGTTTTGTTGTTTTGGTTTGGTTTGGTTTGGTTTTTTTTTTATATTGCTGCATTGAACAACGTTCATAGCTGCCATTGACTTTGTCTTAGATTCACACAGAAGGCCACACAGCTCAAGTGAGGTAAAAGACTATTAGCAGAGGCACCCTGATGGATCCTGGGAAAGATCAGCATAAAGGAAAACATGTCAGGTCAGAATGAAGGTTTAAGGGACTGTGTGTCTGAAATGAAGTTTGGACTTTCAGTTGCAGAGCCCCAGTTCAGTGGCACAGGGGTCAAAAGTGCCATATTGAGAGGAAGCAGAGAAAGTCTTCAGCACAGGACTTCTGCGAAAACTTTGGATATTATGCGACTTCTTATGTACTTTGAGAAAATAATCTACCTGCTTTTCATTTTTACAGTGTTTAGGGAAATAGAGTTGTGTATAACTTGTTTGTACATAAACATCATCCTAATTTTTCCTAAACCTGTAAGATCCTGAACTTTGGCTAACCACTTGGCTCTAGATGCAAAAAAACCCCATCACACGTAAAAGCAGTGGACCACATGAAAACTAATACTAACAGAGGTAGATAATTAGAATGTGGTAAATTGGGCTCCAACTGTATCATGGAAAAGGGGATTTTCTGCAGCTGAATAACCACAGATGAGATAATATAACTGCAAGGACTCCTAAACGTCTGTGTAGACAGAAAATATAACACTTTTTTGAGCACACTGGTAGGTCACAATACAGATGAAAGGAGGTTATTAAAGGTGCCCACAGTATTAATTCACATTTGGAGGTCAAAAATTTATGCAGACAGACAGACTTTTGTGGACAGACTGTGGAAAACAAGACTAGGGTGCACATGGTCAGTCAGAGCATGTGTCCATTTTAGGGACACCTCTGGAATGTAACATCCACACAGCCAGGATGCTCAGTCGCAGGTAAAACTCAGTGCAGTGTGGTGACACGAGGCACACTATAACTTCTGAAGCTGAAGTCAGAAGAGGAGCAGCCAACACACTGGTCCTTCTCCTGTAAGACTCAACTGAAGAGACTCACTGCAACATTTTTTAACAGCCTGAGCCCAGAAGCAGAGTCTTTTCAGTCTAGTTATTTTGTAAACCAAGATTTTTTCCCCCCACTGTTCTGTTGCTTCTATTTTAACTTTGGCCAAACACCAAAAGTACAAGAGTATTGGGGCTTGTTCTTTGGTTTGTTGTGAAATGTTTATTAAAAAACAAAAAAATAAGTTTTATCTTTTCTTACCATCTGTTTTCCCATTTAGGTTTGAGTTTTATAAGGTGATCTACATTGCTGCTTGTTCATTCAAACTTGTTCACATCTCTAATTTCCCTTCAGACTTTGGAGACGTCAGTCTTGTGGCCTCGTCAGATCTGTGCATTCATGCTAGCTGACCATGCAAAATGGGTAATTGTAATTCACAAACCTTGTTTGTGCATGCAATTGCTCATTTTGCAGATGCAGATATTGTTTGGTTGACCTCAAGTCCCCATACAAAAAATTTCAATTTTTCAACTGTTTAAAAACTGTGTGATTTGCAAAGTCATGATTAGAGGTTAATAAATTAATTTTTATATACTTCAGCTAGCTTACAGGGATTAGGCTGCATCTAATTTGCCTGTTACGTGCATGTAAAACATAGATGTTAAAACTTTGTAAATGCATTTTTTTTTTCTGTGTTCAGCGAGCCTGGTCTTATAATCACTATATAATGAATAAAATATACTGCTGACAATAGACATGACTGATATGTGTGTTTTATGCATGTTATCACGCTAAATGGCCTTATGACCAATAATAAAGGGGAAGTGGATTTCCTGACGGGTTAATTCCTCCTAGAAGTTGATGTTTCCTTGCCTCAACTGTCCCAGCCTACAGACTGCATCATTTTACCCTCTGATTTCATCAAAACAATAGAAGCCACAGTAAGTTTTCCTCATCAGACATCTACATGTGGTATCCAGAGTTCTTGCTAATTTTAAGTCCTGTATTCCTGATCGACACGTAAGACCAGCATACCCCAAAACATTGTCATAAATGCATAGCTCCAGCATGTGCATATATGATGTTCTCAATCTCATTGCCCACCCCATCATCAGCTATATATAGGCATTTCAAAGTGAGCTGTAAACAGGAAATATTCATTTTTCAAATGCCTGCAAAGTGTGATGAACTGCCTGGATCTTCAGCTCCCAATCTAAGGCCTCTGCAACTTGAATACAAGAGACACTTGAGTGCAAAGATCCAGTTGTTCACTAGTGTTTTGCTTGAGAAGTATTTCAGGATGAGTCCTAATGCCTAATCCTACCCATGTCACTAATCATTGCACTGTTGAATTGCATGCAGGACAAAATACCCATTTAATGTTATTTTTCTGTTAAAGTAGACAAGCTGTCCCTAAGAAGCCTGGAGACACCAAAAAAGGAAAGAGAATGAGTATCCCAAATAAATCCGTATTTTGACATGACTTTGCAACCAAGTCTTTAACAAAACTAAATAGTGCCCTCTGGTGTTGTCGTTTTCACTTGGAGAAAAATTATTTTCATGCAACAGAAGTAGCTATCATTTCAATTCTGTAATTAAGTCTTCTTGCAGTGTTTAGAGTAACGTAGTCACATACTTTCTGTAACTCAGGTATCAGTCATGCAGTATGCCTTCCTTTGAATTTCTAACCTAAGATACATATAGCTTTCCTCTCTCTGATGAAATCAAAACTGAGGTTTGCTCCCTTAAAGACCAGAAGTTTCTCCAAAGACACACTGTTCATCACATTTTCTGCCTGCAGCTGAGACATGATGACTGATAGCAGACAGGGCAAGTGAACGGTGACTTGACCAGTGCTGTTTGTGTGTGCATCTCCCTGAGATTTCTCTGGGAAAGTATTGCTGTCAGGAAACAATTCAGTATCCTTTTTTACATGAGATCAATGCTTTTACACTGCACTGCATATTTTCTTATGACTTGTATATTACCTACTTTTATTTTATACCACTTGCTATGTCAGCTAAGTAACAAAGGTACAAATGACTGGAGTGTTGAGATCTACCGTTTGTGGATGAAAATATCTCAAACTGTAAATAGAAAACTACAGTTAAAGCTGTCCTTATTAACAGCTTGCACTGGAATTGTCCTAAAATATGCATCCTGTATTTCCACTAAGCAACTGCCAGGACATAAGTAGAGTTACTCCATTCAGGTGTTTATTGGCAAGTCATAAACTAGTGGTTAAGGCCAAGGCATCCTATGGCTACTATGAGATACAGACTGACATTTTGCGGCTTTCTGTCCTTTGTGCCATCTTGGGCAGCCTGAGTATACGTTTTCAAGATTAATCACCTCATGGCAATTCTGACTGACTAATTCTGGAGCTAATTTACCTTCTCTTTTATTAGACCAGCTGTGTGGTATCACAATGGATCTGTAAATAACCTAAATACATCAAGACTCAGGAGCTGCTTTCTTACCTGTTAATGAGACATTATCTTAGTCATGGCTTTTTCTCAGCTATGAGAAACCATAAAGTTAAATAGGTTAAAGAATAAAAAAAACCTGCAAAGGTCTGCCCCATGCCATGTTGCAGAGACCCTAACATGTTGTCGTGGCTTCTGGTTTGCCTGAAACATGGCTGACAGAGCTGATGCCCACATGCAGCCCACCAGATAGGCATGTGTGGCCTCAAGGACATGCTACTTAGCACCCAGTGGCCTTGTGCGGACTGAAGGCTTGTAAGGCCATACGCTGTTAGCATGTGCTGTCCTCACTTATAAACAGGTGAACATGACCTGTGTCAGGACAGAAAATTAGTAACTTTCAAAAAAATCCATGGCAGGCTCTGCTGCACAGCTTCCCAAATGTCTTCACCTCTGCCTTCCCCATTTGAACAGCCGTTGCTGTCTCACCACAGGCACCTACCACCTCACCACAGTTCCCTATATTTCCATTTCACTCCCTGATCTCACCCTTTCAGGTTGGCTTAAGCTGGTGCCACCTACTCCTATCGTCGTCATCTGCTGCCGTCTTGTCTGCAGGCTGCTGATGGCCATCCTGTTGTGTTTCTTCCACAGCCGATGGTCCCAGCCCCTCGGGTAGGGGTCCAGGAAACAGAAAGCAAACAAACAAGCCAACATCAAAGCAGCCCTTGGCAATCTGCCCCCAACCCCAGCTTCCCCTTCCCATCTGCTGACAATGAAAGGAGCTTCCTTCAGGGAAAGCAAGGGCTAGCTGCACTCTCTGAGGCCCTGCTTTGTCTTCTTTCCTTTCCTCTCAAGGAAAACAGAAGGAGAAGGAAGGATGGAGACATTTTGTTGGAAAACCAGGGCTGACACTTCGCTGTGTGCTACAGCCATGGCCTAAATCCCACAGCCAAATGGGAGCCCTAAATGCTGGGTCCCAGTCCCAATAAAGGACCTAAAACCCAAAGCCGGAGACAAGTAAACCCTAGGCTGCTCAATCAAAAAAACACTTAAAATTCCTATTCATCTGCTGCTTGTGGTGATGCAGGGATACCACAAACACAGCCTTATGAAATGTCACTGGACAACAGCAGCCCTAACAGCTCCAAAAGGCCCCTGACCCACTTCATGTTCTGGCCTGACTGAGAGCTAGGAAATACGTTTTGCCCCAGGCTGGGGAATTCAACACACCCAGGAACATTTCCAGACACTGTGGCAAACCAATACAGAGTAGCCTACAGCTCGTGTCGAAGCTCATAAACCCTCTAGCATCCAAAGCCCCGTGGAGATAGGAAAGCTGCGTGTTGGGAATGGCACCTCAAATGCTCACATTCCTGATCTGTGCATGGGGATATTTCTGGGCAGCAATAGTCTGCTTAGGCCTCAGCTGTGGTAGGGATTGCTTTAACAGTTTAACTGTCCACGTAGCTGACTGGGAGCGTTTGGCAGCTTGTTTCATTTATTAACACAGAGGTGGCAAATGCCTTCTGGACTCCAGGTCTCTTGTTGGGCTTGGCTTGGTACCCACCCAGGAACATACCAAGCAAACCATCCAGCCCCAACACAAGTTCTTGTCTTTGTTGATTTCTTTTTAATGGAGTAGTCTTGTTTTATATAAGAATGTTATTTATAATCATGCTGTTTTGCAAATACATCTGCAGATGTAAAGAATTTTGAATTCTAATTTCCCAGCCCCTAGGACAAGTCTTTTTTGGGTTAAGTGGGAATTGTGGTGGTTGATAGAACGGATATTTACAGCTCTTGGAGAAACAATTTTACTGTACAGAAAAGAAATAATGGTTAATGCAAGGGGCAAGAGAGAAGAAAGCAAAAGAATATGACAGGGAAATCCCCAAGTCCTCCTTCCTGCTGCCCATATCATTTCTGTATTTTGCTTTAAGCAACTGTTCCTGTGAACACTGAGTTATTATGTAAAACAGAATAGCAGCCTCACTACACCACACCATACTGTACAAGAAAAGGTGTAAGACATGTGGCTGTGACTCCCAAGAGCTCAAGAGGCATTCCCATGCAGCTTTCAGGATGCTCCTGCATGTTGGGATTTTATCATATCTGAAGTATCTGGTAGGCATGCACCTACTGTGCATGGTGACTTAATGCTGCCTGTTTTGAGCCCACTGGGGATCATCAGAGTCTGTTTAAATTCTGTAGGAAGATAGCTTCTGATTTAATGTCTATGTTGTTATAATCGTAATCAAGTACTCAGATATTCAGCATTACAACACAGTAGGACCTCGGTGGATCTAGCCCACAATTCATAACAGAAGATAGGGGGCCAGATTCTGATCTTATTTAATATTGGAATATCACCGGTTTCTTTTTGTTTAATGAGATTATAATCTGGCCTCCTGTCTTTTTGCAGCCCTACCATACTGCATATTGCAATTTTCACTCATTAGGCTTAAATAAACATCAACTTAATACTTAGTAAACCAGTTCTACTTTAAGAGAATAGCATCAATTTACAGCCCAGGTCATGGATTTAATCTCAATGTATTTGGCACCTCACCAAGCCTAGAAGGCTATAGTTAAAGTAAATACAAAGAAAGAAAAACAAAATTTCAAGAATGCCAAAATGAGAGCTCCTATAAAAGAGCTCCTATAAAATATCCTTTTTTTTTTTTTTAGTGGTAGCTTTTCTCTCTCAAATAAATAAAAGAATAAACCTGTTCCTTCATTCTGATAAGATTAAATTATATGGCTCACTGCATTTTTAAGGGACAATCTCTTGGATCATAATTATAAAGGCTGGCTGTTGCCCCTTGGAACAGGAAAACGCAACGGTGTTTAGGTGGTAACCTCAGAGATAAACAAGTAAAGAAAGAAATGAGACAGAGGACTTTTCTCTCCCTAGTTCTCCACTGTGAATCTTTTCATAGATCAGCCCCAGTCAGTGGTATAGTGAGCACCACTTGAGAGTTTCGAAGCCCTAAGTGCTAATTTCAGACTCATACCAATTTCAACAGTATCTTCAACTGGTGATGCTTCTTATGGACAGACTGGAATTTCACATGGAAGCACAAGACAAAGCGTGATCAACCTGGCCCAGCATAACCAAAGGCCAAGTATAAATCAGACAGAATAGCAACTTGCATTGGGACTTTCTACCCCACAGGCCATACTTCACCCCCAAGGCTAATAGCCATAGGAGGGGGCTACTTTCTCGCTTTCTCATTTTTAATTGATCTTGACAGCTTTCTACAGGTTTTGGTTTTATCCCATTGTAGAAAGAACAAAACCAATGTATCAAAAACTCAATAAAAGTTCCTTTTTGAAGTAGGATTCTTGTTACCAGGGCAGCCTCCAGAAATCAGCTTCCTGATGTGATACAAACTTACTCAATCAATGTATGCCAACAGGAATTGTAACTACAGGTAAAGCTGGCAGTAAGGTAAAATAGGATTTTCTTACAGGTATTCATTAAGGCTGCAGAGGACCAGTATTGTTCCCCCTCACATTTTTAAGTCCTTCTTACTCTGGTGTACTTGATGTTGCAGCTGAAGAAACCACCAATAAACCAACTCCAAAACCAAATCCTAGCACGCATGTCAGTATTTTAGCTTTCAATAATATGATGGAAAAGATAGTAACTGCAATACAAATGGACACACACAGTCAGCCAGACCCACACAGTGGACCATAGCCCAAACACTTTTTTTCTATAGGGTTACAATTCTGAAAATGAGAAGCAGCAGCTGGGGGGCTCAATTTAACAATAAATAAACCGATTCTGCCACCTACCGGCTGTTTGATATGAACTTGGTGAAAATCTGGTTAATTATAAATGCGATAAAAATAAAGAAAAATGTGCCTCGAAGTATTCACAAATTCCATCAGAATGATCAGTAAAAAGAAAACAAGCTACCCAGAATTGTTCTCAACATGTCAACGTATTTTGTTTTGCTGTATCATTAACAAAATGAAAATTCAATCTTGTTTATTTCAGGTGTCACCTGATGTTTTTATTAAAGGTAAAACTGGGAAAAAAAAAATCAGTTTGATCACATTCAAATATCTAGGTCTGAAAAAAAAAAAAAAGTTTTTTCCTCTCTTTCAATTTTGTGGTTCAACTACCAAGTTCCTAACCCCCTTAAATTATAAAACTCTCTCCTCGCAATATTCTCTAGGATTTATTCCTGACTTCTAGTAATTTCTGATTTATTTTTCAGGTTACAACATATATTGTATTTTCTTCAGCAGAAGTTCCTCTCTGCAAAACATGGGACAACTCATGATAACACTTTCTTAGCCCACAATCAGGAGCAGCGATGCTCTTAAATTTACTTTTAAATAAAGAGTAACTTTTCTATTTAGATTCTTCTGGTTTGTCATTCAAGATGCAGAAAGGCTTTCTGATGCTTATGCACATTAAATGCTTTGGAGGCCACTAGAATTGCTGAGGTACCTCAAAGGCTTGTAAGAACTACACAACTTAGAAGCTTGATCCAGAAAATACCAGGCTTTTGTGTGGGAAATGTACTTGGGGAGTGTAGTGAAAGGGAATTGCTGCAGGTCAATGCAAACTTCAGATGGGGTCAGTGATCCAATTTGGAGTAGTTCTTGCTAGCCCTGATCTCAGGACCACTTTGCAGTCTTGTTTCCTCAACATTAGAGGCTTTTACATTAGTCTCTGGAATAGTTTGGGGGATTGTTGGCAGCATATGGTAACATTTTTGCTGATGCAAACCAGCAAAAATGGCTTTGGTCCATGGTAGTTTCAGTCCCTTTAATAATCTCGTCTCATAGACACACAAAACTTGTAGGTTGAAGCTCTGAGGTTTAAGCTAATATTTACTGGAGAGTGCTCACTCTATATCCATAATCATGGATATACTGTAGCAATAACTTATTTTAAGATGCTAAAATTTAAGTTCCAAAACCTGTTGGCATCAGTTCTGGATTTAAGATTGAACTACACTGGCTCTTTTAATGGCAAATAGACCCTCTGATGCCTGTATAACCTATGACTCCTCTTTCATATGAAAAATATATGGGACCACTCATCTTTCTGGCAGTGATTTTACTCCAGAGCCCATGTAAGCCTAACTGTCTGTATAAGAGGAATGAGTAGGAGATTTAGCAGGACTGAACTGCACTGGGTGAAATCCTGTGCACCATGCTTTTGCCAGTTCACCAGAGACTGTTCTGGCTAAAGCAGCAACCATTTCCCCGTTATTTCCTTTTGTGTAGGGAACACCCTGAATAGAGAGGAAAGAAATGGATTTCTCAGTATCCTGCAGCTGCATGCAATGAAATGATAAATTAGACTGGGGCTAGAGGCAAAGATCCCTTCTCACATGTCCTGGTACACTGCAGATCCTGGAGGACTTACACCAGGATGTTCTGGAACTTGTTACACATGGCCTAATTAACACCTGGCCCTCAGAAGATACAGTCTGAAAGGTTTCCTCTCATTATGTATCTCACATCTTCCCTCAACAGGGAACTCATCACAGAATTCAACAGCAAAAAAAGGAAAAATGAAAGTTCACCATAAGAAATGGTGAATAGAAATTGCATGCACATGTGGGGAAAAAAACATAAAGATTTCCAGCAAAAGCTAATGCTGAAATCTAGGGCCCCAAGTTCCATTCATCTGAAGCTGCACCTACAATTTCTGGCTTAATCCCTAAGACAGAGAGCTAAGCTCTGTGGTTGAAGATGATTCTACTGCACTCAAATATAGACACCAACCACACAATTCAGGCTGAAAGCTGCCAAAGGAAGAAAAACACAGTTTCATCAGATCTGCATCTGCTGTGGATGTCTTCTGCAAGGGAAGGATTGGCTCCCTTTATTGTCCTCTGTTGACTAAAATACACAAGATAGTGACTGCTCTGTTGTGTAGAATCTGGCTCTGAAGACAGAAGATGATCTATAAATATAACCAGGACTAGTTTTGTATCACAGAAGTCCAGGCATCCAGGGTACACTATACTCTCCACAAGCAGATGTTGAAATGACATCGTGGAGTACCCTATCACATAAATAGCCTTGAGTGTGTCATTCTAACTTTATAGTCTTATGAATTCAACAGATCTGGACAACCTAGTTTCAGAACACCTAGCCTGTTTCTGTCTATTTTTTTTTTTTTTTTTTTGCTATCACATCTTCAGCACAGAACTTAATACGTTGTCATTTTCTCTTCCTCTGACTCACCTTCATCTCAAAAAGAAAACAAGAGACATTATAAAAATTAACACATCAGTAGTGAAGAAAATAAGCCTGTATCAACTCAGGCCAGTGGAGGAGATTACTCTGAGAATAGCATTCATATTCTCATCACACACAGAATAGTGAGATGTAAGGTGACATCTGTTTAGTCTGCTTCATCAGTATGAGGAAAGTCAAGACCTTTCCAACATGCTGAGTGCTGTCAGCTAACACTGCCAGCTCCTGGGGGGGATCCAGGCAACCTGCAGGTGGGACTGGATCAACTGGGATTTTCAACCAGAACTGAACTTAGACAACGAGAAGAGGTGAAAGAGGAGGCTACAGTAATGGGACGCAGAGGTTGCAAGATGTGGTTTACAACAGCTGTTTTGGGAGCAGGCTATGCTGCTTCAATCAGTCGGTTTCCAGCACAGCTCTCTGGAATGGAGTAGAGAATGACAGCAGTAGCTACCAAGTCTGTCATCTGTGTTACTTCAATATGCCACGTGTGATCTCAAGGAAGACTAAAATGCAAACCAGGGATGTTGAGCTTGATATAAGATACATTGAGATGAGCATTTCTCATATGACGTGATTTGTAAAGTTGAAACAGCCTTGGGAATGGTGTAAAAGGCAAATAGGGTAATTTAATCTGAAGAGAACATGACAAGCAATGAGTATACACTAAGATTATAGAAAGGGGTAAACCACAAAATCAGCCATAAGAGCAAACTTCCTTTTTAATTACAGACTTAAACATAGCAGTGCACATACATTATTACATTGATTTTTGTAACTGTTTCTAATTTGCTAACCAAAATTTTAACCTTGCCTTTTTAAGAGTGTATTTATTTGCTTTTTCAAATTGATGCCATGTGAAATGTGAGTCAGGCAGCAAACAGATCATACATTTTTCAGTATCAATATTGATAAACAAGACAGCCACAGCCCTTTCTGTAGTCCTGTGCCTAACTGGACTAGTCTGATTGTCTCCATACTGCTAAACACTTTTAGTCTCCAAACAAGTCTGGATGCATGAAAACGGCTGTTGGGAATGGTCCATGGCCCATATCTGGGAATCGCTTGTTACCTTGACCTTGACCCAAAGCTGAGACAGAGTCTATTCTGGTAGTTCAAGTTCAGATAATCAAATTGCCCAAGAGACTCCATGACACTGTTTAATTAGCTACTACAGGCTGTGTCCTCAGAATTCCCAAATCCACAAGCAGTACTACTTTTCTGAAACTTTTTGAGGTCCCCACTGTCAAGTAAAAGGTTAGGAATCCCAGGAGTATATGTTTATTTTCTACCAGGATCGTTTTTGAGACAGGCAGATGCACCTTCTGATGGTTGTTGTCCTCTGCCCTTCTTCCAGGTGACAGGAAGTGGAAACACCAAGCAGCACTTCAAGAATCTCCCTTTTGTCATGGCATGTCCCTGGCTTTTAAACACTACAGTATTCAAACAGTGACATTTCTCCCACATCACTAACTATTTTTCACAGATATTTTGCTCATCATCATAAACTTGAGTAGAAATTGGCAATGCCTACAAAATCATACAAATCAGAGGAAACTGACTGCAGAAATCTTCTCACGTATTACCAAAGAAAATGAGGATGAAGCATCCCTGCTGTTAGAAATAAGATTCATTATGTAATCACAACAAAATTATGAGACATTTCCTGTGATGAATATTTGTTTGCATGAGGTGTAGTAGCATTCTAGCCAAGCTGTCCATGCCAAGCAATAGGCTTGTAAAAGGCACATGGCACACAAACTATCAGCAGTAACATAAATGGCTTGTTGATTGTGTGACTGACTAGGGCAGATGGCTCAGCAGAGATCACATGAAAATGAGATTACATTATGTGTCAACGTGGTCTACATATCGTTCCAAAGGCATATCTGGAGAAGGAGCCAAAAACTCAAGTGCTTCCTAGAAGCGAATCCAAACTTCTCAATTCATAATCTAACAAACACAGACTGATGTAATCACAAGAAGATCTATTCTTGCAAAAGTCCTACTGAACCAGAAATGGTTGGTATCAGATGTACTTAGCTACTTCTTTTTAGAAGCTGTGCTGAAATGGAGGGATAAAGAGCTGAAGAAAAACAAGAAAGAAATTTACTGAATATTTCTAACTTCAGGGGAGGTATTTCCTCAGTTTGAGAACATGGTTTCATTCAATGTGAAAGAACTTTTCAGCCAAACCTGATGAGAAGAGAGTTTATGTTGTTGGCAGTTGCACAGAAATTTTGCATAGTATTTAGCCATCAGGCAATTGTTTTCTCATCTGGTTTACATTTGGGATTTGAGTAGGGAGATATACAGCCTCTGCTGGTGGTGTTTTATATTGTAAAATCTTCCTCAGCTGCTATATTTAGAAGCAACTTCCATAATCTTGTTTTAAGTACTTTCTAGTATTCACTGTTACCAAGACAGAAAGTTCAAGCTGGGGAACATTTGAGGGCTACTTCACATATGTATTGAATGTAGGGAACCAGCTCTAGCAGTAGACAGAAAGACATGGGTTGTACCATGAGCCCCGTAGAAACACATGCTACTTTCTTTTGCTGCTATGAAATGCCTAAAATAGGAGTCCTCTGACACTGAACAGCTAGCAGTATCAAACAAGGCTTTGAGGGTGACTAAAGAGAAAAAAAGGTGATGCTCAACTAAATCCCCTCAGTATTTTTCATCAGGGAGCAATTTTTGTACCTGCCTCGTTAACTCACCAATGTCTGGAAGAAAATTCTGGAGTATGTACGCAACTGGGCAACTAAAATGTTTTGCCTGACAATTCATATTGTCTTCCTACTCTTCATAATCACCTCAGGGTAGTAAATGTGCCCATATGCTGTGTCTCTCTTCACCCCTACCTGGTATAACACAGCACATATCTTGATATGGCACTCTAGTTTTGTATTTTAAGAGATATAAAAGGAAATTATCAAAGCTGGCTATAACATATCCTTGGAACGTAATTTGGTCGTGAAATGCCCCCAGTCAATTTTCTGAAACGTTGCCCAGCTGTGCCAAACACACTGAACTGTCCGAACTGGGATGTGTCATCTTTTCTGTAGGTATAAGACCATCCACCAGAGGGTGCCAGGAATCCACGTTAGAGGCCTCAACGGGTCCTACATGGACATTTAGATTCATCAGTAGGGCTGCAACGAGCCTTGCCTTAGTGTACAAATCCAAGCGTGCATATTCCTTCAAGGTTATGTAGCCAACTCCTGAGAAAAATTAAAAAATCACAAACTAGAAGAACAAAAAGTTAGCAAAGTCAAAGACAATCCCCTGAAATGGGTGGGTTGAATTAGATAAGCAGGACTGAGCCTCTGTATGTGACATATTACTATGAGACATGTGTCAGGTAAGCTGATTTTAAACTATTTAATTTGTATTTTTACTATTATGATTGCTTGAATATTTTCAATTTAATACAGTAGTGTAGTTTTTTATCAAAAAAAATATTAATTATTACTTCTACTTTAGTTCCAGGGCTTGATACATTTGTTTCAGTTCCTGTTCTGTGTAAAACTGAGATAATTCCACTCAACTTAACAAAGCTGCAACTGATATGTACCTGAATGAGATCAGATTTGGGATCTGACTGCCAAATTGTACAATGAAGATTGCTGACTGTCTTCTTTCTCTAATAAAAAAATGTTAAAGTGAACAGATTAAGCACTAAGAGTAAGAAGTGAAACTATGCATGAACTATTCATAAGTGTAAGTGAACTCAAGCTTTTTAGATCAAGCCCTTCTTCTTTTCTGTGAAGTGGATAAAATGCTTTAACAGGACTTCTGTCTCCTGTAATCTCCTTTTCTCTTCCAACCTTTCTGCCAAGGTTTGAGGAAAGGTACTTCTTTTCAGACTATGCAGGGAAACTAAATAGCTCTACAGACACTGTAAAAATAGTGTTTTCCCCATCAGCAGGTAGATACAATGGCTTGCCAAGGAGAGACCGAGTGCATGAAAACTCCACAACTTTGTGAGTTACAAGGCAACCTTAGGCAGCCTACTTCACTGCAGGGTACTTCTGTCCTGAACTCCCAGACTGAGAGGCTAATACTTTACTTACCAAGAAATTCAATCATTAAGAAAGCATTTTTTTCACCATAATTCATCCAACCAAAGAGACTGGACCATTGTTCAAATACATCGCCCAAATTGTGGTGTTCCCTCAGACTTAACAGGATAAATAAAAAGGATGCATATAATGGCAAAATTTCCTTATTTCAGCTCATCCACCAATGTACTGGATACATGGCACCCTTCCTGCTCCAGCTGTGCTGGCTGAAGACATTATTGTTACTAACCCAATGTCAGCTGCACAGCATCACCCAAGATCGCCATGCTTGCAAATCTGCCAGTCAAGCATTGAGTGTGATGACTCTCTGCTCTACTTCAGTCCAAATAAGCCAACTGGCAGAGAGACTATATTGAAATAGCTTCAGCAGTTCTGACTTATTTTGACTGGAAAAAGTTAAGGGAACACTTATAAGAGTTATTTTGTTCAAACAGCAGAAGCAGTAGCAGGGGGCTTGATGAACAGTTTAACATGGTCTGACAGTGAAACTTCACAGTTGCATCTAGAAAAGGACATGAGTTGGGAGAGATGGAACATTGGACAAATACAGTGTTAATCCAGGGGTTTAAAAAAAAAAAAACAAACCACACCTCTTTTTGCAAAAAACTAAGTCCAGTATTCATTAGTCCTACATTTAATGGGGGGATGGTGTGGGGAAATTAGTCTTTACTATTATGCTGAGGTTTCAGAGTTCAGAGTAAATGTTTTCTTTTTGTGCCCTTTCCTGAACTCATAGTACAGACAAAACAGTCATAGAATCATAGAATGATAGAATGTTTTGGGTTGGAAGGGACCCATAGAGGTCATCTAGTCCAACCCCCCTGCAGTGAGCAGGGACACCACTAACTAGATCAGGTTGCTCAGAGCCCCATCCAACCTGGCCTTGAATGTTTCCAGGGATGGGGCCTCCACTACCTCTCTGGGCAACCTGTTCCAGTTTTTTACCATCCTCATTGTAAAGAATTTCTTCCTTATATCTAGTCTAAACCTACCCTGTTTTAGTTTAAAACCATTACCCCTTGTCCTGTCACAGCTGGCCCTACTAAAAAGATTCAGGTTTCTTCTTCCTCAGGAATGGCCAAAGAAGAGTTTCCAAAGACCTAACAAAACTTAAGTCACTTGGACACCATATATCAGTTCAAACTGCCAAGAAAAATAAGTCTTTTCAGTCAAAAAGAATAATTTCAATGTTTGGATTAAGCAGGGAGCAGACTTTCTCAGGTTTGAAAAAAAAAGTCTCTAAGATAATTAGTTGTCATACAGGAGTCAGTATCAGATATTTCATCAATGGTTTAATTTAGGGATTATAATTGATTTAAACTGATTCATTAATAGTTAGTGAGTTTCTGCTTCTTATTTGTTCTGGAAATAAGTAATATTATTTTTAAAAAACTTATTTCCCTCTTGAATACTGAGATGCTCAGTTTGTGTTAATGGATCACTTCAAACTCTGCAGTACACTCATGTGATTACAGGAGGAAAAAAAAAAAAAAAGCAGGAAACCCCCCCACCCCAAACCTAAAAAACAAACCACCAACCCCCCACCCCCCCCACCAAGAAAAAACACATGTGAAATTAATATTATCTTTGTGTCTATTTAACCTATTTGTGTCTGTTTTACCCAGTCTGGAACTGTAAACAATATTGCTGTCAAATGACTATTCAAAGGCATTAGTGTAGGACACTACTGGAATCGTTGTTCGTGTGCTCTGCAGGATGAATTCTGTATCTAAAAATGTCTAACACAGAAGCATAACATAATTTACTTGTATTTATGATGTTATTTCTTATTTGAGCATTTGTGTATGCATGCAGTATTACCCAGATAATCTAAAAATATTATCATATGTTACTCTTTCCTAATATACCTTCTAAAGAACAGTAGGACAATTTTTACGACAAAAATTAATCGAGCACTAAAATTGCCAAGGGCTTTAATCATGTCCACTCAGTCTTGTATTTTTATGCCATTTTACATGGGATTTTCTTTTCATAGTGGACTATATCATTTCTTCAGCACATGGAACAAAAACAATCAAAACTTTTCTTCAGCCTTTGAAGGTTATGCTTTCCCCCTTGCTAAGCATTTCCACAAAGAAAATGAACAAGAGCTTAGACTTGGTGGAGGTGAAATCTGAACATAAAATACGCTGGACTTTCAGGAAATACTATAATGCATTGTAGGAATGCCCTGCAAACATTGTGGGAATGACTTCACCCCTTTGAGGACATGACATATTTGGCTTCTATCAGTAGACTGCAAGACCGCATGTGAGTCAAAATCTGAGTTGCTCTCTCCCTGCTGTCTTAATTTTTTTTCTATGTGCATGTGATCATATAAACAGGAGTTAACAAAAATTTTTGGCTGCGTCTTTGGACCAGCCAAGAGATGAAGAATGGGGCTGTAAGAGGAGTAGACTGATTAGAGAATTGGGAGAAAAGATCTTTCTTCAGTTCCCACCGACCGGAGCACATTTTCCAAGTGATGTTGAGCAGAAGCCTGAGTGGATCAGAAAGAGACTTTACCAAGCTGAGCAGCTCTGTTGGCTGATATCATGAGCCAAGCCCACAGTTTGCTGCAGCTAAAAGTCACTCCAGACCTTCCTTGCCCTGGCCACAGGTCTTAGCCACTTGCCTCATATTGGTCCTTGGCACCCCCTCACCCCACAGTGAGCTGGTGCAGGGAGAAACACTGGTTTTCTGCTTCAGCAGAACTCTAGTCTCACCCACAAGTAAATAAATATTGTACTTTCTATGAGTCTAGGAAGCCACCCTAAAGGGCCAGGCAAGTGCAAGTGCCTGCAAAGGGGGGCCAAGGGCCTGATGACAGGGGAGAGTTGGTAAGACCAGCATGCTCACAAATGAGTGGGTGGGTTGGTGTAGTTATGTCTTCCAATGGCACCCGAAGACATGGAAGAAGAGCAACAGAATTAAGACTGTGGCACTTATTTTTCTACAGCCACTATAGAATAAATCCAGATCTTGTCCCTTGTAAATCCTATGACTTCCAACATAAAACCTTTATAAGATCTCAGCTTGTTTCTCTGGAAGTGCTGTGCTTGTAAGTCTTGAGACTTTGGAGCATGTAAGCAACTTTTATTTTAAGGGAGCTAGATCAGAGTACTGGCTTCTATAGCTCCCTGACCCTGATCTCAGGACGTAGTTTTTCATGTCAAGAGTCTTTCAGTGTTTCAAATAAACACACATTTAACAGCAAATTAGGGCAACTTTAGTGAGTCCTTAAGGGCTGAGGAAAGGCAGTTCCCACAACTTCAAAATCATGGCTGAGCTAGAGTTTGATTAAAGCTCCATGAACATTTCCAGAATAAGTTCAAGCTGAGTTCATGAACATTTTTGAATCAGAACTAATATGAATGTTTTTGCAGGTAGTATAATTAAAATGAGATCTGGACACCGGGTCATCATACTATTCCTTAGTGAAATCTTGATGCAAAAGGGAATTTACAGGGTCAATGGGTTCATCAACAGTGTCAGTGATCTATGTAATTTTTGTTTGACAGAGATGGAAATCAACTTGAGGCCAGATTAGAGCACATGTGAGCAAAAATGATTTTTTTTTTCTTTTTATTGATACTGAAATTCAGAAACCCTAGTGATCAAAAGCTTTGTGAATTTGATTATTAAATAGGAGCTCAACTCCTTTGTGGAAAAAAGTTTTAATGAAAAAGGAGAAGGACATAGGCTGAGCACTAACTCAGAGTGGTCTAGAAAATTGTAATGGAAAATTGTAATGGCTAGTTGCACAGTGTTTAGCAAACTTTTGAGAGACTGAACTTCAGAGCTTGTTGAAGATAAATCAAGGAAAGGCTTTGAAGTGAGAAGGGCATTATGAAATTTCTACTGAGATCGCTACCTGGAACGATCTGAATGATGTAACATTTCTTTCTCACTCAACTGTGGAGTCTTTGAGTTCCCTCTCTTTTTTATGGGAAAGAAGCTGAGTTTATAGCCAAACCTGTTTTTAAGGAGCTTGTGAAATATTAAAGCATTAAAATTCATAGCATGCTGATGAGGAACTATGATAAATCTCACACTGTAGAAGAAAAAGAGAAGTTAAAAGAAAGGAGCCATGTCAAATTCCATAAGACAACTTTGAGCAAAGCCAGAGAAAATCCATGTGTGAGGTCAGAACTTTGATATGGATACCAAGAGCTGAATGCAGAGAGCTTCGGAGCCCAGGGTTCTGGCTATTGCGAATCTCACTCTTAGGCTCCACGCTATCCCCATGAAACACAGATGGACTGCTTGTCACCTAGATCAGAACTGTGGGGGTTTTGCTACACTAATAGACACTAGAAAAGTTAATTATTAAAGTACCTTGGTTTTTCTTTCTTCTGCCTCCCCTCTTCCCCCTGAAACAGCCCCAGGAAATGCTTTTCTCTTCATATGAGCTATTTTTGCATAGTTGTGCAGAGAAGAATAATGTCAAGAAGCTGTTTCAAACACCCCTGCCCAACCCGAATATTTTCTTAACTTTTATATACTTGCCAAGTTGTTTCCATTATGATTTTCAGCCTGATGTCCTCTAAGAGACCTCTTAGATGGGACTTTAGTCTCAGCTTAACATACTTTATCTTTTTGTTTCATATTGACCTTCCAAGATGCGTTCATGGCAAATGATAGGAGACTATCTAGCTCCTTCTCAAAACAGTTTCAATGAGGAATATAAATGATCATAAATGTTTACTTCTGGCAAAACAGCAAACTGTGGGAAACTTTGGTTTGCTCACAGAAACCTGCTATAGCTTCATTGTTCTATTTCATTTGTTCAATTATTTTGGCAAATACTTCATAAATATGTGAGCAATGATCAGCATGTGTTTCCTGGTTTCAGTTGAGTTAATTTTCTTCCTAGCAGCTGGCATAGTGCTGTGTTTTGGATTTAATATGAGGATAATGTTGATAACACCCTGATGTTTTAGTTGTTGTTAAATAGTGCTTACACTAAGGCAAGGACTTTTTCAGCTTCCCCTGCTCTGCCAGATGCACACAAAGCTGGGAGGGGGCACAGCTGACCCCAACTGGCCACGGGGCTATTCCATACCATATGACGTCATGCTCAGTATATAAACTGGGGGGAGTTGGCTGGGGGTCAGCGATTGCTGCTCAGGGATAGGCTGGGCATCAGTCAGCCACTAGTGAGCAATTGCATTGTGCATCACTATTGAATTGTGCATCACTTGTTTTGTATATTCTTTCATCATTATTATTTTTTTTCCTCTGCTGTTTTATTAAACTGTCTTTATCTCAAACCACAGGTTCTACTTTTTTTTTTCCAGTTCTCTCCCACACCCCATTGGAGAGGCAGAGGTGTGAGCGAATGGCTGTGTGGTGTTTAGCTGCCTGCCAGGTTAAACCACAACAATATGCTACTAATTGATGAAAAACTATTAAATGCCTCAAGACTTGCACTTTACTTAAAACCTTTAAAATGCACATGTACTGATTTTGGACCAAGAAGAACAAAACATTGTGGGACGTAAATCCTCTCATTATTGATACAACATATTTTTCCTAGAGACATCCAATGAAGAGTGCATTGTATAAGCTGACATTGATAATGATTTGATTTGACTGGTGTGGCCCCACCTCAAGTACTGCGTGCAGTTTTGGGCACCTCAGTATAAGAAGGATATCAGACTATTAGAGTGTGTCCAGACGAGGGTGACCAAGACAGTGAAACGTCCTGACAGCAAGTATTATGAGGAATGGCTGAGGTCACTTGGTTTGTTCAGCTTGGAGAAGAGAAGGCTGAGGGGTGACATCACAGTTTATATCTTCCTCAAGGGGGACTGTGGAGTGTGAGGTGCTGATCTCCTCTCTCTGGTGACCAGCGACAGGATGCAAGGAAATGGAATGAACCTGCATCAGGGGAGTTCAGGTTGCACATTAGGAAAAGTTTCTTCACTGAGAGGGTGGTCAGTCACTGGAACAGGCTGCCCAAGGAAGTAGTCACAGCACCAAGCCTGTCAGAGTTCAAGGAGTATCTGGATGATGCTCTTAGTCATGCAGTTTAATTTTAGGTAGTCCTGTGAGGAACAGGCAGTTGGACTCAATGATCCTTATGGCTCCTTTCCAACTTGAGATATTCTATGATTCTGTGATTCTAATGAACACCTTAATTTAGTACCTCAGTTTTATACAAACTTTTTCTGTCTGTAACTTTCCTCTGATGTTTTATAAATAAGGCAATTTCCTTTATTCATCAAAAAACACACATTTTGTTTACTGAAGATCTGGGAGCAATTGCACTATTAGGAAAGAGAAAAGCCTCAGGTCTTAAAGAATAATCCACAAATGAAGCCGTTCATTCCATAAAAAGTATACAATATTCAGTTGCAGCTTGCCCCTACTTAGAAGCAATCCCTCTAAAGCACAGCTGTTGAGAAGAGTGAGAGGCCATAAGAGTAGTACATAACAGCCCATATTTACCTTTGCCTATTGTACAAGAATAGGAGGAAATCTGGTAACAGAACAATCCAACAAAAGTAACTGCAAGTATTTTTCATTGAACCCTTCAGCAAAAAATATTTATAGGATTCACTGCTACTCAGTGTATTGGCTTTTGTCTCAGGCATATTTTTTTAAGAGACTGTTGGCTATGTATTCAAATGGTAGTTCAAGAACATTTACATTTTTTGCAATAGGATTAGAAAAGCAACTAACCCTCATGCTTCAGAAGGCAACCTAAAATCAGTGACTGAAGTCAGGAAAATCTTTTCATCAAGGCACTGTATAGCACTATCCCTTCCAGCCAATGACAGAAAAAGTTGTGCCTTCGTGTTGAACAAATCTTCCCAGCCTAGGGAATAATAAGCAGAAAATCCTGGGAACCTTTGCTCAAAAACATGCAGACTTCACCTCTTCCGAGAATCGGTTTGTATAAGCAGTCACTTCACCAAGAACTTGCTAACAACTGCAGTGCGTATAAAGTGTGGAAGAACCATGACATTGCAAAATATAGTTTAGCAGCAAAGGAAATATCACGTTTCTCATTGCCTCTGGTGCTATTTGCACAGATCTTTGCAATTATGCGCTGTAATCATTCAGTTATGACTTGAAACTGACCCCATTTGAATTGAATAAATGAAAAATATGAATAAATTGGACTGGTAGGAACAGATTAGATACATCTTCAGAAGCACAGAAGTGGCATTTTTATTGCTTTACAAGACCTGGATCTAAAATGTTATGCAGCAAGTAAGGTTCATAAATGCATCACAACCCACAATATCTCACATTTCAGAAAAATAGTTTTAACTTTTGGTCAAATGTTTAAAATTTGGCATGAAGGGAAGAAAGAAGGAAAACATGACAATTTATATTAGAAATGTCTCCATTAGAGAAGGGAAATAGCTCTTTTCTCTAAGTGTTTTTTCTAGTTTTTAATCTGCTTCTGGCTTGATTAGAGATAATACTTCCTAGAGAAACAAGTAGAAAGGGCAAAAAAAATGTGTCTTTCCACAGCATTTTTTTTTTTCCTCTGGTGTTTTAGGACAACACAGCTGTACCTTGTCCTTTCATAATGCCAGATGTAAGGTTACAGCATATTGCAATCAAAAGAGGTACCATAAAGTGTTGTTCTCTTGTTTTTAACTGACATTCAACTTCCCTCAAATTCAGCTTCTCTAATTTTTTTTCAATCAGGGCCAACACCAACACTTAAGATGTTGTGTCATGATCCTATATGTATGCCTGTTACTGCATGCCATATTTCCTGTGAGATGTTGAATGAAACCTCAGTTATCTATGAATGATCCTTGACATAAAGTCCTTTGGGTTTTTTGTGGGTTGCTTTGTTTGTTTCATAGTTCTGTTTAGTTCTGTTTTTTTCTTAAAGTACATGGAGAAACAGATTGAGGTATTCACCAGCCAAAAGCATTGTACCAAAGGAGGATAATCTTTTTTGAAAAACCTACCTTTGATTGTGTTTAGATTTTAAAGTGGCAGCTAACAGTGGAAAAATTGAAGTCACACCACAATAATTCATCAATTATTCTGGGATGGTTTTCATTGTTTTTTTAACATCTGTCTTATAGCAATGACTTTGCAGATTATTCATATTTTATGTTGATTTTTTAGTTTAATTAGATACCTTTGGACTGATCCATCAGCCAAGTATTTAATAAACCATGTGGAAAAGAAATCAATATCTCTTATCCTGAGATCATCCTTCTGCTGTTTCTAATCCTTATAATTACTTTGACAGTGAGACTCTGTCTAACAAAATAAATTTGATGATGATGCTCAATTGGATATCTTAAGAAGCGCAGATTGTGTAAAAAAATTAATATTATGGAGCTGGGATTACTACACTACAAATATTAATACTACAGATTTTATTCTCTGCTATGACAACAGACACTATCTAGGCAAAGGTGTAGGTTTAAAGCTCTGAAGACTATCGTGAGGTTTTTCTTTCCACAATTCCAACCTTTATATTGAAGCATGGACATTGCATTCAAACATTGTAGGTGGAGACACTGGGACCAAGGCTTCTGTTTAGAAGCATTAGGTTATAAGGCATTGGTAGTTACCCTCTATTAGTAAAAACAGCCAGTGCTCTGAGTTTCACTACAAACTAATTACTTTTCAGAGGCAGACCAAATTAAAAATACTTCAAGAAGATGTACAAGATCAGCTCTTGACACTAATATTTCCCAATGGGTAATAAGTTTACCAATGAGCAGTAGCTTATAGCCTATTTCTCACACAGTGAAATTCAGCATTCTTTCCAAAGAGCTTTTTCCAGTTTTAGAAAATGAGGCCTGAATATTCAACAGAAAAGATTTAATTTTGGTTTTCATTATCTGCTACGCTTGACTGTACGAGACATCCAACAGTATATACTATGATAATACCTTCCCAGTCTCAGCCAAAACTGGTAAAGAAATCATTACTGATACACGAAAATTCTGAGGTGTGTTATTAAGATACTTAAATTCCTTTAACCTCCTTAGATATATACTAAATTATCTAAGAGGTTGTTCTGGAGGTGGGTGACTACACTACTTGCTACTTACAGCTTATTATGACAATTCATGTGGTGTAAATCTTCCTTTAATTACAGATTTGTGTGTCCAAAATTATTTTTCTACAGCAGTACTAAAAACCTTTTCCAGCTGGCTTAAATTGTCTCAGGAATAATTTCAACATGAAGGTAAAAGAAGGAGTAGAAAAGGGAAAATAAACTTTTTGCCATTTTGCCAAGATTTACAGGCTACATTGTATATCCTTCTGTATATCATCTTACTCATTATTTTAGTAGGACCTTGCTGAATAAGGTATTCTTTACTGTGTATGAGTGAATTTATAATGAATTAGAAAATCTAAATATTTTGCTATGCAAACTTACAGTTAGGGCAGCTTTATTCTATAAATCTTTTTAATTACACAACTTTAAAACTGAGTTCTCTGAAAAATTATATCTTCTATCAATATTTCTCTCAAATAAAAAAAAAATTAGTATTGGATTGTTGCTAAAATAGAAAAAATAAAAAAACCCTCTAAAATAAAATGTTTTCATTTTGATATATTTATACAGTCTGGGATAAATTTGAGTCTAGATCCAAATTTCTCTGAAATATATTGAATTATTTTAATTGGTGTCCTTTGGCTTTGGACTGGGCACTGGAATGGAATATTTGAAGACTGCCTAAAGTAGAACTGAAAGAGATCCCCATTCTGTCCTTTTTGAAAAATCACAAACATCTTAATAAATGCTGCACTTTCTTGGCTTATAATTCGCTTTTTGAACATACAGGCACTGCAGGTGCATGGGTTTTGACAATACAGACAAGCATTGTACAAGAGTGAATTAGTAGTTTCAGTCAAGATCCATTCCAAACGTAAGTAGCCAGTAGAGGTTGCTCCAAGCTATTTCAAAAACAGAAGGAATGATCAGTTTCACTAAGGATTTAAAAAACAGATGTGAAGTTCTAACCAAATATATTAAAGTAAGTGTGACTTAGATTGTTCAGACAAAAATCAGAAAAAAAGCAAAAACCTGCGAACTGTTCAGCACATAGACACAAATAGGTATAAAAAGTAAAAGCTAGATCCCCTCACACTGATCTTAAAGTTCCCGTTTACTGCAGTGGCTTTGCAATTACTCAGACTGGTTGTCATTCTCTTGCTGTGGGTAAAGGATCATCCAAATCACATTTCATAAGCAAATTCATGGAAGAGATACATCCGCAGCTTAAAAATTAGTTTTTCTGGTAGAAATTGGTATGGTTTTTGGCTTGTCAATTAGTAATGATTTTCCGTGAGTAGCGATAAACACTCCCCACCACTGTCTCAGACAGTGAGGACTAGAAGTGCCTTTTCCATGTAGGCTTTTCTTCTTTATATTCTACAGATGTGTCATTAAAGAAGTCTTAACAGTAGCTATAGACTTTGGCACTTGTTCCTGCAGCCGCATGATCTGTTATTTATTACATATTACTTTTTCCACACATCTCTTGTCTGAATTCTTAAGTCTTTTTCAATGACAGCATGTATGAACGATAGTTTGTCATATGGCCATATAGGGAAAAAAAGTTGTTTTCTGTGAACAAGTATACATTTGCTTTATTTAAAAACATGAAAGGATCTAGTGGATTAGTGGCGCAATTCCTGTTCCTTGGATTCAATAGAATGTGCCAGATGCGACAACCAGGAATCTAGCAGGAAAACCCAAATGTAAATTCTATCATTGGATTACATGAGATGCCAATTCTATATCTACTTCTATATAAATTCTAAAAGTCTAAACACCAAGGTGGGTGGACTAGGATGCCTACTTTTAAGTGACAGAACAGACATCTCAGAAACTCAATGGAAAGAGGACAATTAATAGAGCACTGTAATACCACTGTGTAAATGGCAAATAGGTTTTGCCAGAGGAGGAATAATGCTATAGTTAAACATAGGTTAAAGTCATTAAAAAGTTAGCCATGTCAACAGACAACACAGAATCCATACATCCATATCTACCAAAGTAGGGAAATAATAGTAAAATGTGGTATCGGGTACATGACTGTGATGGCAAGAGTGAAAGGGAAGCAGTGGCAGCAGGAGGCTTCAGGGATCCCGAAGGCAGGATGGCTGAATGTCGTGACAGAGCACAACACGAACAATAAATTTTGAGCTGTTGTTTCTGTTTTCAGATACAAATAGTCAAAGAATGCACAGAGGCAGAAGAAATTCTGGAAGCAAGCTTGAACACCAACCAGGACAACCAGACATTGTCAGACCTTCTATCAGGATGTTACTATAAAGAGCTTCTCTGTATTAGCAATTGTAACACAAAGATATTAAAAATCTTTAAGGAAATTAATTATCCTCCATCCAGCAAAAAATCACTACAATAATATCAACTTCTACAAGGAGATCAGCATAAATATATGAAAGTATTAAAAGCAAATTCAAAGGACCAGTTGAAAGAGTTGAAACATTTATAAGTGGTATGGTGTTTGTTAATCTCAAGGTAAATGTGTATTACTTATGAAAAAATATGGTGATACAATGAAGAAATTGTGGCAAAGTTAAACTTCACGGTAAAGGGAACTATAAGAAGTAAAAAAAAAAAAAAAAAAAAAAAAAAATTTCCTTCAAATTTTGAACTTGTGTCCAAATGAAGAAAATAAAAGCAAAACAAAAACCCAATACACCAAAGCCTTTGGCAAGTTACATATAAAACTGTACCAAAGCAGGCCAAAGAATAGTTTTGAAGAACAATTTATGAAAAGAAAAAAAAAATTGAATAATGTTACTTCTTAAACAGAGAAGAAAGAGATCTTGCCACAGAGTCATTAGGACTGGTAAATGACTGAGATCTAAAAAGAGGATTCACAAACGATAAGGCCATTTGAGTAAAAATTACTAGGATATTGTTATGACATACAGTGAAGGAATTTAGAGACATTCCTACACTGAAGCCTTCCTTTAAAAAAATGACTGTGAGGAACTACCTGAAATTATAGTGTCAGTGGAAAAACTCAATTATGTAAACAGTAATAGCTCTTGAAGACTGGAATTTGAGAAATAAGGGAAGGTAAGTAAGAATGAATACAATCCACTTTAGCTTACTTTTGTATTGGAGGAATGGAAAGTGATACCTTTTTAGTGAAGGATTTCAAAGAATAGCAGATCGGTAAGACTGACTTCCATACCAATACAGCAAATGTAAAGTAAATTAAGGTTTAGGTTAATATACAGATACATAGATATAATTTTGAAGGGAAAGAGTCAACATGCCTTGTGGAATGTAATTACGTTTCAATGTCTATTAAAGAGCTCTGAATAATCATCAAATGTGGCTACTAAGTATAACCAGTTTGATATGATGAACTTGGGATTTTGGAATTACTTTTGACATGATCATTCACAAGAGTCATAAAACCTGAGTTAAACTGTGTGGAGATGAATCCCAAAGACCTGACTGAGTTAACTGTTTTGGGCTTATTTCACAGGCGTTCCCTAATGGAGAAGAAGAATTGAGAAAAGGGAAAAAAGGAGAAAAGGTCTTGCTCTAACCTGGAAAGCATATTTTGTCCTAGAAATTCATACCAGCAAGGAAAAGAAGTTATGGAGTATGAGAAGGTCTGATTTTGGATTTGTAATTAATGAAAAGTCTTAAAATTGTACAAAAATCAAAAGTGAGTATAACAGCCCAAAAATTATTGGTGGGAGTCAGACAATGGTCTAACACAGTTTTCACAACTGTGGCCAATAAATGATACATAAGGAAGAATATATGAAAAAAAACTATGCATAGAACCATAATTCTGACCTTCACTTCCAGCAATTTGCAGTTTAACACATTCAGATAACTATTCTACTGCCCCCAGAAAATAAAAGCAAAAAGAAAAGAAAAAGGAAAAAAAGAAAACAAACAAAAAAAAAGAAAAAAAAGAGTTAGTACCTGGGATATCTTTGACAAAGGTAGGAGCTTAGGTGCTTGAAAGTGTATTTAACACGGGGTTTTTTAGGATTCGCACTCCAATGGAATAGATTCAGGTATTTACATTTTTAATAGCATGTGAAATTCAGCATTTAGGTCTGCAGTGTGATGCACATGGGAAAAATACTTCTGAGTAGGGTGCCACATGACCTTTCATCATTAGGAGGGTGGTCTCACTGTGGATAGTCCTCTGAAAACATCATCCCCACATTCAGTGATGGTCAAAAAGGCGAACATAAATTATTAGGAAACAAAGGCGAACAAACGAGAAAATGCCATCCTGCCAGTAAACAAAAAAGCTATAGTGTGCCTGTGTCTTCAGTAATGCACACTCACTGCACATTTGTAGTAACACAGGAGAAAAAATATCAGCTAAAACTTTGAAAACTGCAGATAAGTGCAAAGACAGCCCAAGGTATGAATGCCTTCCATAGACTTCATATGTAGAATGACTGACTGGTATAGAAAAGACATGACTGAAGCAGAATAATCACAAAGGCTGCAGAGAAATGGCATGAGGCATGCTTGTCTTAAAAGGAAAAATCAGGAATCAAATCTAAATCAAACAGACTGAGTACCTTTTCACATGGCACTTAGCTAACTGAGGTACTCTTGGCCACAGAATGTGGTGGAAGCCAAAAATATTGAGAAAGGGATTAGATAAATTGGAGGATAGGTTCACAGGGAAGTATTAAACCTGTTAGTTCAGAAAAAAACCTCTGCCTCTGGAAGTCTCTAAATTGCAAATTGCCAGAAGCTGGGTGTACAGGGAAAAGATTATTCCTTGCCCTCTAGGAAATAATTTCTCTGCTCCAGATTGAAATTACTGGTTAAATTTAGAGAGGACAGGAGAACACCTTGCAGCTGAGTGTGCCAACAGATCAGGCTGTAGTCAGACTGTATTTAAAAGGATTTGTCTTGGTGAAGCATGGGAATTCAAACTCTCCTTGCTCAAAAACATTCATAAGCATACAAAGCCTTTTATCTCTGTCCAGCTCTAGCCTGGATGCATAACTAGTGATCATAACGCTGGGAGCAATCCTACATGGTTGCAGATGAGCTGAGGGGTGGCAAATGCTTTCTCATCTCTAATTTATGGCTGCAAATTATTATCATTACTTTGCTATTTGTTTATGCTGTTTTTATTTTTTTTTATCACAAGAGCGGATATTTGTACTTTATGCCGTATTATTATTGGCAGAGATGACTCATAGCTCATGGTGTTCATAATAATGGTCTCATTCTGTGGTCTCTCAAGCACCACTGGTCTCACAAAAACGGTATCAGATTTGCTGTATTTGTACTGCTATTTGTTTTACAAAATACTGTCTTGTCTTGCCTGTGTAAGGACCTTCTATTTCTCCATCTGCCCTGTTTCCCCAGCTGGCCTGGCCAAGTGCTGGAAGGCTATAAAATTCTATCTTTCCTTTCAAATGATAAACTGTATGCTATCAATCTCTCTCAACACTGTTTAGTGATTTAGAAAACATCGTGGAGTCTTTTTTCTTCTGAAGATTCCATCTGATCCCTTAGACACACTCACAACCGTGTAACCATCAGGCTGATTCATGACCAACTCCCTCAGCCTGCTTTAAAGTACTAATTTCCCTTTCTCCCGACAGAAGGAGAGAGGAAGTCAGAGTATTTCTGTCATTGTCACTTCACGGATGAGAACCAGTTTCCTGAATGCCAGGAGCCAGCTCTTTTTGCTGTATGGCTTGAAAAAAATCTGCCTGTAAGTTACACTTCTCAGTGCTCTTCCCTTCCTGGGAAGTTTACTCAAGGTGA
This sequence comes from Gorsachius magnificus, assembly GCA_034008185.1. NCBI lineage: Eukaryota > Metazoa > Chordata > Aves > Pelecaniformes > Ardeidae > Gorsachius > Gorsachius magnificus. Next base: position 46,949,770 of record CM067083.1, on the reverse strand, counting down.
TTGAACCGATCTCTAGGTCAATTGCCTCTTGGTAGCTTTTATTTCCTGTCCTTCCATTCATGATAGCCTGTCAGGCAGAGGAGCTGGTACAGGTGGTGTGGTATGGCATGACATAGTCCAATCTTTAGCACCAACCCTACCCCTGCACTGTCAGGGGAACATCCAAGGAGATGGGTGAGACTGCTCCAGGTTGTCCTCAGTCCTCTAGCGGTTCTCTCTCCATGACAAGATGAAGCATTTGGGCCAAGTACAAAACCTACTGCAAAATACCTCTGGCCTTCAGTGGTGTTGAGTTAATTTTATTAAAATCCTTCCCTCTCCTGAGCTATTTTGTGGTCTTCTTCATGATCTGAGATATTATGGGTTTGACTTGCCTCAACTGGCTTTGGATAGTGTCAATGCAGAGGGGTACAGCTGAGGGAAGTCACCCTCTGCACTCCTTACAGTGAGCAGGCAGCAAAAGACACCGTTTGAGCATGCATCATCTGCCCTACTTTAGATCCATACTTTCGGATGAGATGAAGCATGTTCTGGAACTGCCTGTTTCTTTGCATCAGGCAGCCTGCAGAGACTGGCTGGGACGTGGTCCAAATCCCCCTGAGGGAGGACAGTTTCATAGCATAACTTAGCTAACTTAATAGCAAGCTGCCATCAAATGAGCAACCCTCATTCCCTCCTCTTCACCACTTTGTGTTGCGCCCACACCCTTCCTTAGGGCAGTGATTAGTCTGATCCCACAGTGACCCAGTTTCTGGGTTATAATTGGCATGAGGGCACATACCTGTTATTTCAGGGTTACTTCATGTTAATTTGGCTTCTGGAACCAGTTCACAACTAAAAGGTCCAACAAATGCCCATGCAGGTCAAAGAAATTGATGGGAACACACTGGCAGGGAGGAAGAGGAGGACTCCATTTCAGCAACATGCAGTAGTTAGATAGATTTTTCTGTACTATCTTTCTCCGTACATCATGGTTCCAATTACAATGGTCGCTGTGGAATAGATTGCCCACATCAGTCTTATAAATTAATATTTCAGTGTAAACACCTTCCCAGCCTCATGCACAGTTGCAGTCCAAGAACTTCGCTGCAGGCAGAAAGGCACCTGGCTCTGCAGAGTGGCTACCCACCAGGCTGGACTGGGGAAGAGAGATGAGGAAATGAAGGTTTAGGTCTGGGTGCCATCAGGCTGACCACTCTCAAGAAAAGGTAAAGTAATTAAAAATGGATCTCAATGTAGTTACACTAAATATGCCTCTTTATGACCTACTTGTAGCTCTTTGTCTAGCTTTGCCTTTTAAGTAGCTGGTCTCAAAAGTTGATTTCTCTGTTATGTGAGAAGCAGCATTTCACTGGTATTTTTGTTTTAAAATTATTTTTGAACTGTTAAAATCTAGTTTGGATAAAGGGACAAAGATTTGAAAAGAGATGATGTTTTCCACTGAGAGTTGTACGAGGAACTGGTGAAGACTATATGAAGTCATAATGTCATATGGATTTGCTTAGACTGAAGGAATAGTAATTCACATGTACACTTTATAGTCTGTGTGCTTAGCACAGCCTTCCTTTAAATCCTGACATGTGTTTTTTTCCTAGCAGAACAGAACCTAAATACTTGGTAAGTGGTGTAATGCAGTGGTAAAATGATAAAACTCATATTCAGCTAAAATTGTGTTTTACTGCCCTCTTGTTTCTTTTGGCTCATGTGAGAAGAACAAAGGAAAAATGGAAAAGAAAGTATTAATGAAAATAGGGAATGGTGGTGCCAGACAGAGGATGTGACCTGTCAGAGCACTGATCTCAGGAGATTGCTCTAGGAATCCCAGCCAGGTTGGCAGCTACTGTTTGCAGCTTTTTGCTCCAACATCACACAGAGGTTCCTAAAGGCAAGCCGTTGGAGATTTTCTGCACTGAGTTTTAACAGACAGGATCCTGAGTCCTTTTAAGAAAAGTGTTTTCTAGCAGTTTCCAGGCACAATCTTATTTTCTATTCTAGCACATGGTGCATCAGTGATGAAGACTGAAAGGATTTTGGTTTAATTTAGATTAAGCAATGCATGTCTGTCTTGTGTGTATTATTGCACAGATGCCTTAGCTATCTCAAATTGGATTGGACAAAACTTTCAAGGAAAACTCCAAGGACTGGCAGATGGATTAAAAACTGCTCCAAAGCCTGAGGAAGCCATTGAAATTTTGTTAGGCTATTGTTCAGACCTTAAATGACTAACCTGGTCTTTGCTACCATTAAGTGGAGGTGTATGAAAGAAGAGGGGGGCAAAGGGGGCAGCAAAGTCTTGTTAGTATGGCTTCATGTGGCAAATGAGCCTCAGGGCTTGTGACACATCCGTCATCCTGTGAAGCCTTGTTCAGAGTGGGCTAGACTCCTCTCAGAGATCCCATCCTAGGTCTAAATTTACAAAACAAATCTTCTCCCAGGCATTGATAATACTTCTGCAGGTAACAGTTGTCGTGAAGTGTTCCATTCTCCTCTACTCTGAATGTAACTTCCAGCAAAAACATGTTTCAGTATAGCAGTTACAAAAACTATTTAAACACCTGTTCAGAAGTTAGCATTTAGGTCTGAAGCCTTTTCTGAAACATCCAGCCAGTTAAGGAAACAGGGAACAGAGATATTTCAGGGGAGATGTTACTGAAGAGGTAATTTAAAAATAATCTGGAAAACGGATTTTCCACATTCCTTTTTTAAGAATAATAATATCTGCCTCCTGGGAGCTGATAATAAACAAAATGGTATTGCACTAAGTTTTGTAGAAAAATGCCCTTGAGTTTCTCTGGTCTGGAAACTGAGCAGATTTTCATGAGAAGTCTTTCTCTCATGTCTGAATACAGACAGACTTAAATTCATATGAGAGTGGTATGCATTTATCTGTCCAGGCTAAGGAGTAGTAAACTGAACAACACTGAATGGATATATATATTTTTGAACCACGGAAGTGGGAATATGACTCACTGAATAATGTATGCAGCTTTAAGTGGTTTGCATTTATGCTTTGTTTTTTCCTTAGCCATTCCTTTATCCATATACAAAATTAATTCATTGCACATAAAATTAGGGTGAAATTACATTCACTCATCTCTGAACTGATAAAAAAATACATTGTCAGTGGTTTCAAGAAATGGTATGTTTTGATGCACCTTTTTATTTGTTAAGTATTAAAACAGAACAATATTAACCCTGGCTATGGGGGAAGAGAGGACACATGTTAGGCTGGCTTACATAGCAGCAACTGTGTGTAGGCACAGGTCAACATTAAAGCCTCTGCTTTGGCCCCCACAACTCTACCATGAGATCTGCAGCTAAGCTGCCACTTTCCCATTGTAAAAGAAACCCACTTAGTTCTGTTAGCTTTGGAGAGAGATCCTTTGACCAACCTTGTTCTTTTGATAGATTTCACTCTTTGGGGAAAGAAGAAAAAGAAAGCAATTAAATTAGCAAGTTGGCCAGCTGCAGTGGAAAGGAAATAATGATGGGCTGTGCCCAGGATAGAACAACACACCTATTTCATCTGTGCCTATTTTTGAACTGTCATTTACTTTGATTTATAGCCATGGTTTTGAAATATTTTAATGACAAGAATGTAGCTTGCTCCAAGATTTGAAATAGCACAGATGTCAAAGCCAATAAATATCACACCTTGAACTCAGACAATAAACCACACACACCAAGAAAGGACCTGCATTTTTAATTAATTAGGTTTTTGCAGGATATAAACTGTTTCTGAAGAACTACAAGGGAAGGGGTGATCTTCACTGAAATGCTGTCCTCTGGCCCATGACGCAGGATACTACTTAGAAGAAAAACATGTTTGCATGGACCCTATCAGGAAAGGTTCCCCACTTGGTTTTGACATGATACATCATATTCAGGTGCACTGCGGTATGAGTTTGAGTCCCTCTCAAAAGCAATTGTCAGACTTCTTGGCACGTATGGTAAATTTACATACAATGCACCAGTGCCAGATCCACTGTAACTGTCCAAAAGAATCTTTAGCTTATTTTTATTGAGTAAACAGATAATTATCAGTGATCTCTAAAGTGAGAAAAAGACTCTACTGTGGAGATTTAAGAGACTAAATGGCTCACCATCCTGGTAAATGGACTGAGTATTTTTCATGCCTAGGCCACTGGCTCAGATGTATCTAACTCTAATACTACACATAAGCCACTATTTTCTCCTGTTTTTTTAAAAAGAAGTTGCTATCAGAAAAGTTAGGTGATCTCTATATAACTCTTACTGGGCAAAAAATCATACGTCAATCGACACTCAATTGGTAAAAAAGCGCAAGCCAAACTGAATAAAATAAGAGCCCAAATGCATGCCCCTTTCATTACCACTGTTGAACCAAACCTCTCTTTGTATTACTGGAATGTTTGCATAAGCTTTATTACTTTCCCATTTCCAGACAGCACTCCAACCTGAGCTGAAGAAATACCACAAGAAAATCTGCTCTTACTGAATTTCCAGATGCTTGAAACAGGTTGGCCTGGGAATTTCAGTGTATCCCTCATACCTCTTCCCTCCTTTTCTCTTTACAGCCCTCATGATCCTAGTAGATAACCACCTTCCAGATCTGGTAAGCAACGTGGGTATCTTCTTCATACAGCTGCACTGTGCTTTGCCTAGCACCTAGCAAGGGAGAGGGAGGAGGGACACAAGGGCTGTGTGGTAAAAAGAAGGTAGATATTGCCCTCCCCTTTTTTTACACACTACCACCACCCCCAACCTGCCTCCTCACCCCACCCCCCAAGCAATTTCCAGGTTTAAGACTGAGCAGACATAGAGATGTTGCTGTAATGAGCAGAGAAGAACTTCCTGACACATTAGAGAGAAAAAATGTAGCTCCTAGAAAAGGGATCAGAAGAGGTGATGGGAAGCATGGCTTAAACAGCAGGACAGAACAGCTTGTTTTAAGCTAGTTAAAACAAGCAGTTTGGGAACTGGTTTTGATTTTAAGTCATGCACCTTAGCTCTTCCAGCTCGGCCTTTCCTCAGAGGAAAATTGTGTGATGGTATAAAACATCAGGCTAGAGCCCAGATCATCAGGTAAATTCATGGAGATGACCGAGGTCAGGCTGGGAAGTGAGCCACAGGGTCAGGGTTGGGATAAGTGGGGCACATGTCCAGGCAGGGTCAAGACTGCAGCTTATCCCCAGTGAGGCTGAGGGCTAGAAATTCTTAATCAGCTCCCAAGGAAAGGGTTGTCAGCCCTGGCTGAGGCCCCTCCACAGCACTGCATGGACATGTTCTTCTAGTGTCACCATCTTGCTATATACATATGTGAGAGAAAGAAAAGTTTATGCATGCTGCAGCAAAAGGTGACAAAATTCGCAGCCGTCTATAATTTCAAGTCAGTGATAGTTCCACCATTTCTGGTGTCCCCACTGATCCACCCTTGCCAAGGACAGGCCAAAGAACAGAATCACCTGTGTTCCTTCTGCCACGCATTTTAGGCATCCTAAGATTAGATTTTTGGGTGTCTGAAAGACAGCAAGCAAAAGTAATTTCAAACATTTTGCTTACATATTTAATTTAAATATTTCTTTCCACAGCTTGCATAGAGATCCAGCCCTGTAACCACCCCAGAGAGTGAGTGGGCAGGATTGTTCCTCACTCTTTCTTTCTTAAGTGTTATAGTACTCTATTTGTATTCTTCCTGGATATTTTAGAAATATAAAGATTATTCTAAACCACTCCTAGATATGCACTTCATGTGGTAAATGCCTAATTTAGAGTAAACAAGGGCGATGTAAAGCATGCACAATCTATAGACTTACAGGGAGCATATGAATCACACTTAACCTAAATCTGTGGCACATTTTTGGTGAATAAATGTTGTAGAGCCCTGATTCCGGCTACCAAAGATCATTTCAGAGCAAGCAAATCCTCAGGCGGCGCAAGCAGGCACTCTCCTGAAGGCTGCAGTAACAGCGCTTGGGGCATAACACCATTGCACTTCACAGCCCTCCCCGCTGCACTGAGTCACCAGCGTGATTCAGAGCAGCCCTGGTAAAGTGCCCTTGAACTCTCCTTTGCCCACCTGCACAGCCTCCTCAGGTTGTGTCAAGCTTTTACTACCTGTCAACAAGTATTATTCAGAACTGTTGACAAATCACAATAGGAATTGCCTCCTGCCTTTAGAAAACCATATTCATACAGAACTTGGCACTTGCTCTTGTGTTATTTCAGGAGTTCCACTTCTAGTTCCAACTTAAAACCAAGAAAAGCAGAAGTGGAAATATTTTTTTAATAGTTTATCAAGAATTTTCAGACCTTGACATAGCTTCAGATTCAATCTAGATTGCCAAATTTGGGATGAAGGTTTGAAGCTGTTTAAAAGTTTCACAGGAATGAAAAGCATCGCAGAGCAGTAGTTAGAACAGAAAATATGAAGCAAATGATCTGAATTATTTTTCAGATACCTTCCTGGGAGAGTTGTGCACCCACAAAGAAGTTCTGAATCTCTCTGTCTCTGTTTCTAAATAGGTATAAGGAAATAATAGCTATAATTATACCTTGTATAATAAACGCAGTATGTTAAAAGGATTATTTAATACTGCTCCTATTAGTACAGCTCTGAAAAGCAATATAAAAGTAGTTAAACAGCAAACAAAAGACATGTTAAAGCTAAATTGCGTTAAGGTCCAAATCCAGCTAAGCACTTAAACATATGCGGAACTTCAAGCAATAAGTATTAATGTCTCTCACATATATAATGTTATGCATATGCTTAAGTGCTTAACTGGATTGGAGCCTAAATTCACAAAAGAAACAAGGACTGAATCTCTCTCCTTAAATTTTGCACCTTTGCCTAATATTCACTTTAATAATCTTTAAATTCATCATTTTCTTTATATTTACAGAAAAAAAAATTGCACTTTACTGTGATATTTGTATGTGCATGTGCACGTGCATGTGTGTGCATGTCTATAGTCTAGGCATCCTTTTTAAAATGCTCCCTGTCCTTCCCGATGTAAATATTTTCCTATTGACCAGATTATCCACATGCTACTGCATTTACTCAAATAACCCCAAAAGATTTTTTTTATTAGAATTTTACCACCAAAAGAAGTGCGCTGGCATGAATCTCACCATTGCATTTGCAAGATGCTATACAGCCCCACAGCCCCCAAAGAGACCAAAAGGACACCAGTCAGGCCTGATCTGAAAGCTGTGCACATCTGTTAATGGGGTACTGTGTTTTCAGCAGGGCTTATGGTGTTACTTGCACATAGCGCAGTGCTTAATGAAACAACCTCCCTTCAAATCGCATCTGGATGGTGTTCAGCCACCTGGGAGAGCCCATGGAAAGAACATAGGTCTCTTGACCAATGGTCATGGAGACATAGCCACAGTCTGACATCATTAACTCTAGGAAGCCTAGATATGAACCTCTAAAATTCTTGAGATGAGAGCCACATTCGGGGCTCTACTACATGTAGGTGTGACTTTTATGCAAACAAATTAGTTTGTTACTAAAATACACTTGACCACAACTAGGTTTTATTTTTAACAAAACATGAAATTATTATTTACATGGCTTCTTGCTTTAAGTTTTCAAATAATTTTTAAAACTTAAAGTAGCGACGACTTTCCCCTATTTCTAGACTTAAATGAGACTGTTCCAAAAGTTTCCAACAAAGATGGGTGTGTCTCAAGTGACTTAGAGTTCCAGTTTAATTTCACTAAGGGCCTAACACTTCAGATGTTTATCTAAAGTTCCTCCGAATGAGTCAGATCTTCAGGCAACAAGCTTGTAAATGCCGTAAGGGAGCCATTCTCATGATCAGTCAGCTTCTTTTCCTTGGATGCCCTCTGGAACCCGGAAGCACAGTATCCTTTGTGTGACTAAATCATATCTCCTGCCTGAGAAGGGCTTAATTTGAAAGCATCAGCAGCTGGACAACTCACTGCCTCTCTATAAGCCATTACATTTCCTACTTAACTTTATTGTTAGAAAATCGTGACCGGTTTTCAAATTCCATGTATGTGAAGCATCATTTTATATTTTTAGCCTTTGACTTTAAAACCTTGACAGTTAGTAAACTATTTTCTCTCCATAAAGGTACTTAAACCACATAGTTTCCTGTTCAATACTTTCTGCACATTCTTTTCAACCTTCTCTCATTGTCTCCTCCCAAACTTTCTTTCTAGCTGTTGTCAAGAGAAAAGAAATATTTTATTAATGATATTTTTAGTTTCAAAATTAAGAAGTCTCCAATTAACTCTTGATACCACCAACAGGTTAAGATTTTTGTCTTTTCTCTTTTTCCATACCATCACACTCATTTTTATGACCTGCTTCATAAATTCACCCTACCATCATGTTTCTTTTCAGTCTTCTCAGTGATTTTAAATCCTGTGAACCACTGCAGGACAAGGTCAATCTCATTCTTTGTTACTTTGACTTTCCATATATACACTCTTCATCCTGAGAAAAATAATAAAAAATAATAATTACCATAGATTCAGTGGTAATCCCAATTCTCTCCTTGAATTTCTTTGGCAAAATTATTCTGTCAATTGAAATACAATGGCAAGGGAGAATAATAGGCATAAAGAAGGAAAAAACTTTTTATTAAGGTTGTTTTTACCAATTTTAAGAAAAAAAATATTTTCTCATTTATTTTTCTATTGTGAAACAATTGAGAAAAATACTTATGCCCCCTTTGCAACTCTTTGCTGTTACATTAGTATAAACCACATCTTTGAGGATGGTGTTGGCTAGAAATGGACATAAGCATATGTTAAAAGGTCAACTTTGTTTAATATTTCAAATCTGTGTTTCAGTTTCAAGTGTTCCTGTAGCAACAGTCACAGTACTCTGTAGATACAGGTCAGTTTAGGAGCTGCAGGGTAATGGTGTGACCTCAGTGGGCTCTGTGGCTCCATTTCAAATAATGGTCACTTTAAGCTTATCCAAAGTTTGTGTGATAGATTCAGTATTGAGAAATTGGAGTGAAATAGTCAAACAAGCAAAATTTTTCATCAGATTTAAATACTCTGTGCTTTGGGTTGGATCACGACTGGAAAACTTTGTTGCCACATTTTCTGGTAGCTCTTTCAGTCTTCACTGAAGCACAGAAATCAAATAATCTATTAGAAAAGTCTCCCAGAAATCTTGGCTTCATTTTTTTTTAACTGAAATTTGATTATATTCTTATTTTTTCCATTCCACTTATGACTTTATTTTATGCCTGTGTCCAAAAGCACCACTGAGAAAAGTGATGTATCTGTTAGATACTCAATCTAAGATGAATCTGGAAAATACTTGCCATAATAAATCTACTGCTACAGACAGATCTTATTTGAGCTTATTTGTCCTGAGGGCATGACAACGAGAAGTCATGCTAACACTTGTAGAGGATGTTCCTGTTAAAATACGTATATTTTAGCCCAACTCCCACCCATGCTGTGTATCTAGATGTTGTGAAATACTAGTATCTTTCATCACAGGCAAGTTTTTGACCCAAATAACTGAAGGGCATGGGAATTTGGATGAAGGAAAATGCAGAAAACAAGAATGAAGAGGTGCCTCAGAGATACTGGAGAACACCAGATGGAAAAATATTAAAAGTTATTATTTCTAATAAAGAGGTTAGCTGAGCAACTGGTGAGCACCTATATACCACCAGTATATCATGATTGTTCTGTGGTTTGACTGCTCAGAAATGCCCTGTTTTTCATATTTCATTTCATGTTTTTAAGCCAAGGAAATAATAGAGATCACAGATATACTATCACACATGAACTCTGAAAGGAGTGAGTGACACTCCCAAAAATTGATGTATAAACAGAAGTAAATTTGGACCTACTGAAAGGTTGAACAGGAGGCATTTCCATGAACCTTGAAAACATGACAGATTAAATTTATGTTTAAACAAAGTATTACAGTTTGGCAATTTTTTTTGTATGAACATTTTTGCTCACCAGTGACTGTGATAACAACGCACTACTACAAAGTGTTGATGTCAACATATTTATTTTGGAACAGGTCGATGCAAACATTTATAGTTTTTCAAAATAAATCAGTAACAAAATGCAAAGATGTCTGTATTTGCAGTGTAACTAATGTTATCAAATAAACAGGTAAATGGATTGTTGAAGAAGAAAAATCCAGACTATACAGAATAATCTGTAGCTTCTACAGAGTTCCCAACTAATAGGATTTCTTTTAGGATTATTTTTCCTGCTTTATTAGGAACTTGGAAATATGTCAGTCTAGAAAGACCTTAGCCACAAAGCTTTCCTTGCTTTTATGTCTCTGAGTGTAAATGAGGTAGCATTTGTAACTGGCTGCAAAACAGAATTTGCACAAGTCCCTTCCAGACCTCTGACTGAAATCTTCTTTCCCACTCCCTCCCCCAGAGCTCTGAAAATGTCACGTGTGTAAATCAGTGACAAAGAAATTGAAAAAAAAGGCAAATTTACATTATTTTGGCATGCATACCAGTTATATCATTTACATTAATATGTAATGACCTTAAATGAATATCCAAGGTAAGCTTCTGAGTACTCATGAGCCTAGGGGTAACGCTTTGCAGTGCCTTCAGGAATACCAAGCAGTGTATATTTAGATACAGGTTTCAGCACCTTCACAGAAATTCTATGTACCATTGTCTTGGTAATTAGTTTTAGATCCACTTCATCCATTTCCATTTGGAGCAATTCTTTTAACCAACACTAGCAACTTCCATTGTTGTGATTACAATTAAAATCTTAAATATCAATTACTTTTGTTTAGAACTATAAAAATAAAATGAAACTTCCAGTAAAAGTTCACAACAACATTGAAATGATAATATTTTACAGTGCTGTAGGTTTACTAGAGATACATGATTTCCAGCAATAACAAAAGACTGAATTCTCTGACTCAGGCAGTCTTTTCCAGTCCTAAATTGGTATATTAGAGACCTTTATACAGTAAAAGCAGTGTAGATGTTGTGAATTTAACCTTAGTATTATTATCAATCATTCAAGAAGAGAATCTATAAAATGTTACTTGCTGAAGAATTATTTTCTGCCACAATCTTAAAACTTGACAATTTTGAAATGTCTTTAATAGCTTTCAATTGTTTTCACAGTTTAAAATAAAAGCAAATTTTATATTTATTAAAATAATTTAAAATATTATCCACTGAATCCCTCAAACATATCTATCTCCATGCTCACATTTGCCCATGAAATTATCACTACTGCAAGTAGAAACTGCTTTACATGTACACTCTGAATTTACATCCAGACCAAGCAAGTCTACTTAAACTGTGTGTAGAAATAGGTTTGAAAGCCATTTCTCATGGAAATTTAATATATTTTAGAGGTATTTGACATGTTTTAAAAATATTTTTTCTGTATTTACTAAAATTAGCTTGATTGAATTCAGGTAGAAACCAGCAGGTCATGTCTAGTCATGGAAGCTTTTATTTATCCATTGGCTGGCACATGATGAGAAGCAGTCAACAATTTCCTCAGCTTCTCATCGCAACATATTTAGAGTTTCTTTGGTTGTCTCAAAACTAAATAACATTTATCTGATGGAGTTTTCATGTATTTTCTTTAAATGGTTTGCCTACTATTTTGCCCACTGCAGAGGCCCCATCCAATTTAATATACCAAAAACATGCTATTCCCTAGCTCATTGACAAGAACTTGTATCCAACAGATATCCTGAAACAAAAGAGGAATAAAAATTACTTTATAATTTTTATTTATCTTTCTTTCTTCTTTCCCTGATTCTTCATCTGTTTTTACAAGCCTACAGAAGACAAGAAATAACTTGGCTTCTGGTATAAACCTACACTGATTGAATAACTTGGATTTAAAACAAATCAAAACATTTTCCCAATAATTCAAATCTTGTGCCAACAGCAGGAAGAGCTCAAATAAGTTCACCCTCCCTATACCCAAATCAGTACTGATACCTAAACTAAAAGAGGATTTATAGATAGTTGATGAGGCAAAAAAATGAGGCTCAATTTTAACATTTTCAAAATTATCAAGAGAATTTAAAGCCAAAATGTAACATTCACCCTTAAAACTACTCAATAGTTCAGTTGATCTCGTATATTTTGTTGGAATACATAAATTCAAGCAAATTAGATTAAATAACCAAACACAGAAATTTACTATAGGTATGATTCAAGTATAAGGCAAATCAACAAAAACAGTCTCTGGGAGTATTGCAGAGATGTTCAGTTTATATACACTCAGATTAAAATTCAGTTAACTCATCACTGAACACAAACTATTCCGAATCCAAATAATAAGCTGTTTTGGTTTTACATATCAATAAGTTATTATTAGATTATTAAATTTGAGTTGCTGTTAGACCTATATATATATAATGTATGTGTAGAGTGCAGACTTTTATCAACTGAAGAATTATTTCAAGACTTCAGTAATATTTTGCATTGCAAATGTGTTCTTGGGAAAATACACTAATTGCTTCCTTCTTTAGGAAGTTTCAATAGATACTGTTGAGTAATGGAACAAAATTGCTTAGGAAAAAGTGTTGCCCTCAGACTTTCCTTGTATTCCATGAGAATTGTATCATCATGTCAAAAAGTTGGCTCCCACATAATGTCACATTGAACAAAAGGGTGGTGTGAGGAGACAGGGTGAGGCTTTCAGATTTTCATTTCTTCTCCCTGGGCAGCTGTCCATGGCATTTGTTCACCTGCTGCATAAATATTGTGAAAGAATGTAATAAGTTGAAAAGATACTAACCTCAGAGATGATATCTGAGCAACTGTCAGCTTGCTTTCAAGAGTACTGTAATCAACAAAGAAGATTTATTTTAGAGACATGATAAGGGTGGGGATGACTGCAGCTTTTTGTTTAAAATGTTCAAAAGATTGCTATGGCAGTGACTAGGGCAACAGCAAAAACAATGAACCAGCCAATATAGCATATACGTATATTACATATACTACCTCTTTTACATCAGCTGATATGGCAGAGCTTCAACTCCCCTAATAGCTTTTCCATTTGGCCCGTGGAAACTTAGTCAACCTTAATTTCAGATGGAGTGAACACCCGTTTCAAGGGTTCAATTCAACTGCCACAAGTAGCCTAGTGCAAAGGAGATTTACAGTATGTCCAAACTACCTAGTATTCCTGGAAACTCATGCTAATGTCTTTAAGTAAATGGGTAATATTTAAGATCTTTGAGTATGATTTTCAGTTCAGCAGGTGCCCAGAATTTTAACACTTTCTCAAGTACAATAAGCATAGCAAGAAGCCTGCTGAATATCTCTCTCCTCCACCCCTTGTTTTATTCTTTTGCTTCCTTATTTATCTCTTTTTGGTGAAGAAAGCATGACAACTATAAAGACATTCAGAAAAGAATTCCTAGAGTGCCACACAAAATTAGTCTCATTAGCTGGCTTTTTAAAGACTCACTGCAATGTTCAACTCTACCAGCTGATTGTGTTACTTACCAGATAACAGTTTATATATTTTTATTTCCTTTTGTTTAGAGTTCTGGAACCACATCCCTCTAATTTTTCTTTATCCAATTCTAAGGAATGATTCTATTATCCGTTATTTTTGTAGAAAATAATACTTTCTACTTAGTGTCATTCAGAATGACTGATTTTTTTTGAAGCCAAAAAAAAGGAAAGAATCAAATCACACATAAGTTTTGCAAAGTTCAATTAAGTAAAATATAAGGTGAGAAAAATGAGAAGATCTGGACTCACCGAGGACCAATGTCTTTCAAGAGCCTTTAATTTTGGTATGTTCATGTGTTGGCCCGTACACATTTACCAGAATAGAAGTCTCTTAGCTGGTGATGGGAAAACCTACAAGGGAAGATTTGTGACAGGTCTTGCACACATAAGTAATGACACTGGCTTTCCACCAACAAAGCATCTTGCTATGAGAGAGTATAGGGCCAGGATTCCCAATCCTATAGAATCTGGGTTACTGAAACTGTGACATTCAAAGCCAGCCTGTATTATGGTTCTGTAAAAAATGCAAATATATTCAGGCAGCTAACTTGGGCTTTTCATAGAAATTAGTAAATCTGTAATTTGGAAATGCTGTTTGATTTCATCTTTCTCCCACTCTTAAATGTAACTTTAAACATTTGTGGAAATGGGCCGCTGGCTGAAATGTAATAGTTTTGCCAAAGGTAGAAGTCAAACAAGAAAGACAGATTAAGTGTAAATTCTTGTGAGCTGGCAGAATTAACTAGAATTCTGTTTAACAACTCAATACTGAAATTATTTATGACTTGTCCTTGCCAAACTAAAAAAAAGTTTGTAGCTGTGGATTTCTTCTAAAGACATATATCTTATTAATTTTAATACATTTTCAGTGTAATCAGTCATAATACAATGGAAAACTCATTGAACATTAAATAATCCATAAGGTGCTATAGGGATTTCATTTCTTCAGAGCAAAAATTCGTAAGCTCTTTCAAGTTAACTGTTCCATAAGGGTGAAATCATCAATTTAGAATATGGACAGAAATCAAAGCATGTATTATTTTACAGACATAGTAATTTGGGATTAATCCTTGCTCCCGGTGAAGTCAACAGTTGATTGTTGCTGACTTCAGCAAAAGCGTAATCCATGCTGCTGTTTGCGACAATAAAACAGTCTCCTAATTGTCCCTACAGAGCAATCCTCCTGGACTTGGAGCATCACCTTGTATTTTCCCTTGACTGGGATCCTTCAGCTTTGCAGAGACAGTTAGCTGTGTAAATAATGCCAGATCTATGTACTACATTTGAACATCCTAAAAATTTGAGTAACTAGTTTTGTATAGGTGTTGGCTGGTCTGACAGCCTAAGTCTTCAGAAGGTCGACACTGTTGCATTCAGCAATCGCAGTTTTTCAAGGAAGTGTTTTTAAGTGAGTAGTTTTACACCTGCAATTAGTTAATTCAGTACTTTGAATACCATTAGGTGAGTGATCATGTTTGCCTCTGTATGTCTAAGAAGCCAACTATATCCCAATCTGACATGCACATTTGTCTCTGATACACAAGTGCTTTTATGTTTTCATATAGAAATTCATCTTGTACTCAGATTTATATAAAAATTAATTTTAGGCATATAGAATCATAGAAACATAAAATCATAGAATAGTTTGGGTTGGAAGGGACCTTCAAAGACCATCCAATTCCCTCCACCCTGATATGGGGCAGGGACATCTTTCACCAGATCAGGTTGCTCAGAGTCCTGTCCAGCCTGACCTCAAATATTACCAGGGACAGGGCATCTACCACCTCTTTGGGCAATCTGTTCCAGTGTTTCACCACCCTCACTGTAAAAAATTTCTTCCTTACATCTAGCCTAAATCTACCCTATTTCAGTTTAAAGCCATTGCCCTTTGTCCTATCTCAACAGGCCCTACTAAAAAGTGTGTCTCCATCTTTCTTATAAGCCCCCTTTAAGTATTGAAAGGCTGCAATAAGGTCTCCCTGCAGCCTTCTCTTCTCCAGGCTGAACAACCCCAAACCCCTCAGTCTTTCCTCATAGGAAGGGTGTTCCAGCATTCAGATAATTTTCATGCCACTCCTCTGGACACTCTCCAACAGGTCCATGTCTTTCCTGTGCTGAGGATTCCAGAACTGGAGGCGGTACCCCAGGTGAGCTCTCACAAGAGTGGAGTAGAGGAGGAGAATCACCTGCTTCGTCCTGCTGGCTTTCTGGGCTGCAAGTGTACATTGCTGGCTCATGTCCAATTTTTCATCCACCAGTATCCCCAAGTCCTTCTCCTCAGGGCTGCTCTCAATTCATTCATCCCCCAATCTGTAATGGTACTGGGGATTGCCCCAACCCAGGTGCAGGACCTTGCACTTTGCCTTGTTGAACTTCATGAGGTTCTCCAAGCGTGGCAGCGTCCCTCTGGATGGTATTCCTTCCCTCTAGGGAATCAACTGCACCACTCAGCTTGGTATCACCTGTAAACTTGGTGAGGGTGCACTCAATCCCACTGTCTGTGTCATAGATGAAGATATTAAATAGTACTGGTCCCAGTGCAGACCCTTGAGGGACACCACTCATCACTGATCTCCATCTGGACATGGAGCTGTTGACTACTACCCTCTGGATCTGACTATCCAACCAATTCCTTGTCCACCAAACAGTCCATCCATCAACTCCATCTCTCCCTAATTTAGAGAGAAGGATGTTGTGGGGGATGGTGTCAAACGCCTTACAGAAGTCCAGATAGACAACATCAATAGCTCTTCCCTTTTCCACTGATGTAGTCACTTCATCATAGAAGGGCACTAGGTTGGTCAGACAAGACTTGCCCTTGGTGAAGCCTTGGTGCCTGTTTTGAATCACCTCTCTGTCCTCCATGTGCCTTAGCATAGCTTCTAGGAGAATCTGTTCCATGATCTTCTCAGGCACAGAGGTGAGGCCAACAGATGGATAGTTCCCAGGGTCCTCCTTTCTACCCTTTTTAAAAATGAGTGCAATATGTCCCTTTTTCCAGTCACCAGGGACTTCACCTGAATGCTGTGTCTTTACAAATATCAAATATCATATACATTGTTGGGCTCTGAATCTGTAACATGAGGGACTGTTGTGACTAGACGGATTCATTTAATGGTTTTGTGCTGCAATATGAACTAAAGAAATACAATTTCTACCAAATCATGGTCACTTACTATGCGCACACTATTATCACTGATAACTTAAGCTACTGATAGCACAGATCAATGCATTTAATCTTATATAATCAACTTCTTGGTACCATTCCCGTATCTAACAATTCACTAAAAGTCTGTTGCTGGCCTTTTAGATGTATTTTTTTTTGTATCAGTCTTATCAGATGTTATTTCTTGACATACATTTTATCTCAGACCACACAGTGTAAAGTCATAATAGTATAGTCTGAAAATCTATGACCAGAAGCTCAAAGGCAGATAACTTCGAACATCTATTGAACTAATGTTTTATTTACAGCTTTTAAATATTATTTTATTACTTGCCTGTGTGTTCATTTTAATACCTTTTTGATTCACAGTTCAATTCTGCAGAATTTTGGAAGCACTGTTGTTTGAAGTTTAAATTGCAGTTTACTTAAATTAAATTTGCCTCTCATGAACAGCATATTGTCCAGAACAATAATGATGTTAAATATTTCCTTAACTAAAAACGTGTTTTGTTAAATTGATGTCACTGTGAGAAGACAGAATTATGCTTTTTGACCTGAAAGAGAGTGCAAATGTCACCAGAATGTTTTGAAACATTCTTCTTCCAAAAGTGCTCTCAGGAAAAAAGTCACATATGAAACTCACAACTCTTCCAAAGATTTACAATGTATTTATTTCATTGCACCTTCTCTATGCTACCATATATAACCCTTCATAAAATGGATATTGTAGGTTATTTTGGAATAATTCTTTCTAAAATTTCTTTTTATTGAAGTTGTTTATGAAGTCTGGGCTGCTTTCTCTTTCCTTTTTCAGCAATGTTCAGCAAGGACTCACTGACAATGAAAAATTTTTATTGTTATAATATATTGATATTGCTGCACTGGAGAATTTTCAACACCATTTAGTTTAAAACTGGCAAGCCAAAATGAGCTCTGCTTCAAAGTTATCACTGGCTTCTTGTTAACAATGAAAGGTTATAAAATTAAGATACTTTGAAAGAAAAAGCCTGGGAACCAAAAAAAAATAAAGAATGATGTAAAGTTTGTTTTTTTGTAAAAGAATTTGATTAATATACAATATTCAGTTAATATGTAAAACTGTTGTCCAATAATATGGCAAACTAGGAGAATGATCCTGAAAACTTTTTCTCATAGGAATATTTCCTATTCACACAGGTAATCTCTTAGAATTGAGAACTAGTTGAAAGCTAGTTGTAAGAAAAGCTAGTTAAAATCTAGCTTTATTTTTCCATTAGAAAACATAACTGTCATTCTTATTCCTAATCAAAAGGTATAAGGACTCTACTTTTTTATATATATATATATATTTATATACTTTAGGTTAAAAAATGCCAACAAACTCCAATGTTTTTATCTCCTTTTTTTTTCCTTCCCCTTTGTCTTCCTCTTTCTATTTCATGACTAAAAAAAGGAAAACGAAGAAAAGGAAAGACAACTTTTCTTTTTTTTTAATCTTACACTTTGTGGCATTCATAAAAGTACTGAGCAATTTGTATGGGAAATTTTAAAGTCTTTGTCTTCCTCTCCAAAAAAAGGGAAATGTATTTTCAACCTGATTAGTTCATAAAAATTTTTATAGAAAGCATTTGACAGGATCAAGCCCTAAGCTTCCTTTAAAAAAGACAAATTCAAGAAATTTAGGGCAGTTTCCAGTTTAATTTCTTATGCTGTGGTTAAACAAGACCAGCAGTCTAAGAAAATAACCAATAAAACCTCTCACATGAATGAAATTCAGCAAGTTATAAGCACAGGCTTCTTCAATGCTGCATTTTTTATTATGCAGCAGAACCTTTTGAGAACAGAAATGCTTCCCCTTGCTAGCATGTCAGTCATGCAAACAGTCTTGCTTGCTGGCAGCCCCATGGACAGTAGCACTTTTCAATGCTCATGGCATTATGCACCAGAACCAGGGATCACCAGCATGCAGGATGACTTGGATACAATGTTCGTTTGATGGAGTGTGCCTGCTGGGAACCCCATGGCTTGCCACTGCCCAAATTGCCTGGCAGTCCAAAATGGATCTCGTCCATCCCTTCCTGGGAGGTCACATGCTGAAGAGGTCTCCAGCAGCTGAATGCCAGACTTGTACCTTTTGCAAGCGCATCCCCATTCTGGCTCACCACAAGCTTTTGCCTCTAACCTGGAGGCTCTGGAGCACTATGAGACAGCACGGGTCAGGTTTACAGGACTTTACAGAGTTTGAAACAGAACATTAGGGTATAAGTTTGGCCTCAGACCCAGGTGAGATATGCAACTGGGTACAATAACAGAGCACTTTATTTCAACCTCTTTCAGATCCTAAAATACTGCCTTTATAAAGACACAAAGTCCAATGTAGGCCACAAAAGCTCCCAAATTTTTTGTGTGTACCACCTTTTAGGAGACAACCCTACAGGCATCTGCTGTCTCAATCATGATTGCTGCTCACACATCTTAGCAAGTGAATGGGTTGCACAAACCACTTGGTTAAGAAGTGCAGGAAGTTTCTCTAGGCAAAGGAAATTGGATTTATATGAAGAAGTGAAGTTATTTTACAAAAAGATTTCTCCCTTATTTATACTCTATATGCTATTATTACATGCATATAAAGCATAATTTCTCTATTAACTAATCCATTGCAATTCCCAGAGAATCACAGGATGATTTGGGTTTAAAGGACTCCTTGGAGTCTCTACTCCAACCTTCTGTGTGAGATTTTTAATGTTTTGAAGTCACGTCAAGTTGATACGTTTTGAAGATCTTCAAGGCAATTTGGAGATTTCACAACCTCTCTAGGCCCCTATTTCAAATTTGAACTACTCTCACTGTAGAGAATGTTTTCCTTACATCCATTCTGAATTTCTCTTGTTCTAGCTTGCGACTGTTGCCTCTTATCCTTTTAATGTGCACTGCTGGGAGGAGTCTGGCTCTGTCTTTTTTTACACCATTCTTCAGGTAAGATCGTCACACAACACGACAGCTTGCACATTCATCCTATTGTCCCAGTTTCTAACCCTGCTGCAGAAATCCCAAAGAAAGCCCGCTCTCATTCTTCACTTTGTTTTCACCTTTCAGGCTCCTAATGGTCCTTTTTCTTCATGTCTATTTCTTACCTCATTGATTATTTGCCACTGCCTCATTTTGACTCCAACATTTAGTTCCAATAAACACAGGGGAAACTTCAGGCTGAAGCAGTCAGTCAAAAGATTTTTTTCATTGGTTTGTCATCTTGTAGCAATTTTGAGACATGATTCACTGGAGATATACAGATTCTGCTAATAATGGAAATAGAATTAGTCATCCACAGTCATAAATTAAAAAGAACTTGTTAAGGGTGTGAAGGTACTTGAGCAAAAAACCTCAGGGTAATTATAAAGAAGGAAAATACCTCACATTCACAGATTCAAAGTTCTTTCTTCTTCCCCCTCTAAAAAATCATGATTGTGTTAGAAAACCAGCTTTCAAGATTTCCAGAACATAGGAATGCTCAATATTTTAATACTTAATCAATTTTTCAACAAATACAGACAACTTTCTTGTCCACCAATTGCC
This sequence comes from Gorsachius magnificus, assembly GCA_034008185.1. Lineage (NCBI taxonomy): Eukaryota > Metazoa > Chordata > Aves > Pelecaniformes > Ardeidae > Gorsachius > Gorsachius magnificus. The sequence goes on along the minus strand of CM067083.1, from coordinate 46,929,583 downwards.
CATGAACACAATATTTTCTATAAATATTCTTTAATAATTGTTCTATTGCTGATTATATGTTAAACCAACATTTGTGAAGGTTTGGGGTTTCTTATTAACTCTGAATTTCAGCTTTGCCTTTTTTATTTATGTGAAATTGATTAGGTATCTATCCAGCTTATACCTCCTGCTTCCTGAGCAAACACACTAGAAGAGGATTTCAAGGTCATAAAACTTATTGACAAGATTTTGTCTTTCATAACCAAGTTTTTGCTAGAAATGAATATGCTGGAAACTCATTTAAATAGTTTTAATTTCACATTTTTGCTAGCAAGGAATTTTTCCAATATATTTCCGTAACACTGACAAAAGTCTCTGCAAGCAAAAAAGGTTTCTTATCTTTTAGCATTTAGGGGACTTGAACATAGGACAGTTTGTTGTTTATATAGAATTTATATTTAAAAAAAAAAAACACATTAGAACAATCTACAAAATTCTCAGGAATAAGGTTGATCATGTATCATTTAAATTCAAAACAGTTCAAATTATCTATAGATTTCAAACTTTCTTTTAGAGAAAGGTTTCTTTGTATTGCCTTGTTTTTAGCTAAGAAATCTTAAAAATGTAGTTAGAATTCAGCTCTTTCAACTAGGGTTATTCTTTAAAAATATAAATACTAGTTAAAAACCTACATTATCTTTTTTCTTTTATATCTGGATGGCAATGAAAGGTACCTACATTATGCATTTCATAAACTGACCTTAAGGCTCCATCTTAAGATCAGTTTTTAACTGGCGAGTGCAGTGCAAAATGTAAATGTTTTGTTCCTATATGCTCCTAGAGTGGCTGCATGTTAGTTCACTAATGTTCAGTTATTAAAAATTAAATAGTTTTAAATATTACTGTTAATTCATAATCATTGGTTTTACCCCTGAGTTATTAAAAATTTGGATCATATTCTGATACAAAACTGTATACAGAAGAACTTTGAACAAAGACCGTAACGTGTAGTTTTATGATTTCTTAAAATAACATTTTCAACTAATAAAAATATTACTTTTATTAGATGCATTACAAATGGATTTGTCATCTGCAATTCTGGTGAAGAAACTCTTGAACTTTACACATCTGTTGTCTAGTGCATCCTACAGCTGAAGGCGATTAGATCTGCTACCTGTTTATTTACCATATGCGCCATGACCCAACCATCTCGATTTGGGATGTGGACAACAAGTGAAGATAAACTATGCCGCCTGTAATTTTAGCCAGCCTTTCACTATCTCATCAGAGGTTCACTTGACTTCTAAAGCATAATTTCTTTTAAGTGAGAAAAACTTTCTCGCTTTGATCTCTTTCCTGAAGACTGCGCAGCTCTGTTGAACAAGTGTTTGCAATCCCTGCTCTCACTCCCCTTCAGTTCATCCTCTGTATTCCTTTACCCACTGTCATATTGGCATTTTCCCTCTGTTCTCTCGCTCTGTTCCAATGTGTGCCCTTTATTCCTAACCTTGCGCCAAGCTCTCAGCTGAGATGGGGTCAGCCCTTTCAGCTGTGCTTTGTGGCAGCAGCAGTGGAAACCCTCACCCTTCAACACCCCCACCACTCATGCAAGGTGCACTTGGGCAGCTGCAAGCGTACCTGCTACTCCAGATCTCACAGTGGGAGGTGAAAAGTACAAGAGAATTGTTTTCAATTTGGGTGATTGGTAGAAAAGGGCTTTGATTTTTCTTTCTCATCAAAAAGACAGCAAATTTTTCTCCCTAAGACCAAAATCCAAAAAACATCTTGATGAGCAGATGTGAATTAAATACAGCACTGGGTCCAGATTACAGCCCAGGGTGCTACTAGGATTTATGAAGGGACTACAGATGCCACATAAGGCAGTATTAATCCCTGGATATACTGGCTAGGAGTCACAGTAAAACGTTATTGAGGGTCTGTGGTCTATAAGGCTTATTAAGTGTTCCCCTCACTGGTTGCTATTATTTGCATGACTGTTGTACCCCACAGTCATTAACACGGGCCAGTCTGATGGATGCTGTACAAACACAGACCCAGAAGATGAATCCTGCCTTAAAGAGTTCCCCCCTAGGGAAAGCCGTGGAGGAAGGGGGAGACTCATAAACCTCAGACAGTAAAGAAACCAGGAGATTATATTCTTCAGCATGGTATGGCAATCCTCTCACCTGCTAAACTGCTGCCGATCTGGGGAGATAAAGCACAGAAAGGTCTCATCCTTGAACAAATACAGTCATGATTTGTGAGGGAAGAAAGTGTTTTCTGACCATCTCCCCTGTGGCATATGTTTATGCTGTGCCAGCCAGTGTTAGCTAAAAAGCTAAAGCTCCCCAAATACCCTAGTAAATCTGCCTCCCCTCCCCTTTCTAGCCAATGTGTATAGCTCATTTTAAAGTCCCAGTTACTAAAACAAAATGTTCCTTTTCGGTCAGCAGCACACTCTGCATGCACTTAGAACCCAGTCCAAGCACGAGCCTGGGCACGCACTTAGGTTCAGCGCACACTTGGACCCAGCACAGCCTAAGCGCTTGTCTGCTTTTGATTCAACATGGGAACAGACACAAACACGCGGCAGCTCCCAGTGGCACCTGCTCTAAGGCACTAAATACACTTGAAATGCGGAGGGAAGAACAGCAATGGCACAAGATTCCTCTTGGTTTTGCTTTATTGCAGCAGCAACAAAAAATTTAACTGAAAAATGTAGGGGGTTTTGTTCATCTCAGATTTTGTTTAGAAATAATGCTCCAAGCAGATGGATTCAGTTGCACAGGTCTAAACCAGTTTAATTTTATATACAATTCTTTAACATTGGACACTGGATACAAAATTATCTGCAAAACGGGTGAGGTCCAAAAAAAAAAACCTATGGAGGAGAAATAGTAAATGGAGATCACATTGCTTTTTCCCCTCTCCATTTCTTCATATCTTTCAATGAAAAGATTTTGAAACACTTAACCAAGTTGTCTGTTGAACATATTTATGTTTTCGGTAATTTATTCCACATGCTCAACACTGTTTACTTTAAAATCCTTGCATGCACTCTTTCCTTGTTTTTAATTCATCCTTTTTAAATTATACTCTTTTTTCTTTCCTTGTCTGGATTAAGTTCATCCCATTCCCCTTCAGAACACTAAAACCTCTTTTTCTTTCTTTTTTTTTCATTTCACTGTCTTCTGCTCTGTGATGTATTATTTTGTCTTGCGACCGGGTTCCCCTCTCTTCCCTCAACCTTAAAAGAAAGGTTAATTCCATTTTGCTCAATTCAGCTTTCTGAAAATTCAAAGGCACATGAAAAAAAAAATCAGGATTTGCAGGAGTCCCTTCTCTTCCATTAGGGTGGGGCTCATAGGCACGGTGATGGTAGAACCTCCTGGCAAGAAGAGCTGGCTTGTGCTTAGCCAAGGCAAGCTCACATTTATCTGTATCTATGCAGGTAAGGCTGCCCAGGGACCCACCTCCCTCTATCACAGATGTTAAGAGTTTGAGTTTTCGCTGAAGCACCCTTCTGCACAGACAGAAACCCCGCTCTTTTCAGCAGGGGGTGCAACAGGGGCAGTTCTGAGCTGTCAATAATTTACAGATGATTGACCTGATCCTAAAATCTGACAGACTTAAATATGTTTTCGTCCTGTAATGGTAAATAGATTTTCGGTATGGTCCTGGGATTTAGCTAAATGGGACAATTCAGGCCTAAACTCAGAGTCCATATACACCTGACCCAGCAGTTATAAAAATGAACTGTTTTCATTGAGCCCTGATTCCTGGAAAAAACTTGTTTCTTTCCTGCATCATGAGTCCACTGAGAGTTGCCTGCCCATCTTCCTCTCTTCCCCCCTTCAAGTAATCTTTAACCTCCTTAGAGAAGTTCAGTTTGACAAAAAAAGTGGACACCTGTAAAACACTAAGCATTTAAGAATATAATAAAAATCAGCTGAAGAGCAGAAGAGCTGAGTTGGTGCCCCCACTCAAAAGCACTGCATACTCCGAACAGCTCCCTCTCCCGTGCTCTCCAGCTGCTACTCAGCCGATCAAGACAGCACAAGACCTGCAGGCAGGCGAGGCATGCCAGCTGTCACGCCGGCCAGACAACCAGCAAACACAGAGCTCTGAAATGGACCAGAGCACACCCTGCCCCTTTGCCTGACAGTGGTTAGGTGTCGCTGGGGAACTGAGGTCATTTCAGCAACTTACTCTCAACTTGTTTGCAAGATCAAGATTGAACTCTTCCGAACTGTGCTCAATGATTGTCCACCTGATCTAGCAAAGATATTAGAAGCACAACCAGGAAAAAGATCCCTTTCATACTCACTCCTTTTTTTCAGATGCACAGACCTCTCTATTCCTTACATCTCCATCTTTACTGCCGTTTTTGAAGACACCACTTCTGCCCTGATGGCAGAGATTGCAGGGGAGGTGGTTGAGTCCCATCCCTGGAGGTATTCAAAAGACAGGTAGACAAGGTGCTTAGGGACATGGTTTAGTGGTGGGATGGCAGTGTTAGGTTAACGGTTGGACTTGATCTTAAAGGTCTTTTCCAACCTAAACAATTCTATGATTCTATGGGGGCAGGAGTAGGTGAGGAGGCACTGCTTCCTCGATCAAGCACGGCTAGGACAACTTATTTCACAGTAGTAGCTGGGAGCACAGCTTGCTGGATGTGCTGTGTAACAACTGGTTATACCAAACTGAAATGAATCTCCCCCAGGACCATCTTAGATGCTCAATAAACAAGCCATAAAAAAGTCTTAAACCTTCAAAAAAAAGCCATAGAACCTTATTAAAATCAGCTCTTCACCCACTCCTCAATTTCTTGTTTTTTGTGCAGCAAAGTTTAGAATCCCATTAAACATTTTTGTCGTAATCATTGAGAAATGTGGCTTGTTGGCGACTGGAAATGTGCAAGTACACTAAAATGACATCAACAAGGAGAATCTCTGACATGATTGAGTCCAGCTTTCCCAGGAGGCATCTGGCAGTTCATACCTTCCCCAGTCAGTTTTCCCTGCCTACTTGGTTTCAGTAATTCCGTCCAACAAAAAAACTTGCAGGAGAGAATGAATCAAGATAAAATTTTCACACACAATTCTTCTCTGCTTAATTTTCCTCTTTGTCTTCAGCCTTCAGGACCAATCTTATTTATGACAATGCCAAATACCATCCAGCTCAGATGATGCCACCCCACACTCCCTCCCTGTAACTCGTTGGGTCACTTTCCACATTTGACACCTGCTCCAGAAGTCATCTCAAGATGTCATTCACAGTTGCACAATGACAAGACAATAACAGAAAAGCCATGCAGATTGATGCTATTAGAGGGTGATGGTCTCCCAGAGACAGGTCTGAAACTCAGTGGAGAAACTGGCTTATTGTGAGTCTGTAGATAAGTAGTGTCAGCATCTAAAATACTCTGCACTCTCTTCTGGAAGAGCCAGTAATTCATTGGCTTCAAAAGTAACAGGCTTTGTAGCACAGTCCTGGATAGGAAAAAAAAATAAAGTAAAAAATGGATAAGTATTGCTCAAATGCCTTTTAAAAAGTTAGGCCAGAGCAGCAGCAAAAATGTAAAGCAATGTTAATTTAAGTTCAGTAGAATTTATACCAACTAGGATTTCTGTACTTTTAGCAAATACCTAAACTGTCACCTTCAGCTGGCTTTTAAATGAGTAACTAGTCCGCTCTGGCAGAAAAATTCAGTTGTGGACCATCAGCTGCCACTAAACTACTCAGTCTTGCTCCAGGATAACTGAGCGACTATTATATGTGACTGATAGTTCCAAATTACATCAAAAGGAATAAAATTCTGGCATACAAGCTTGTTGTTACTGAGAGCAAGCTTGCCAAAATTTTACCAGTAATCTCAGTTCAGTTCCCAGCAGAACTAGAAATATGTTCATTAAGACTTGTTATGGCAGATTGGATGTGACACTGTAGTTGGCAGGACTTGCTAAGAAGGCTACAGGTGTAGTGGTCAGTCTAAATGAATTTTCCTTTCCCTGGCTTCCTGTATTAGAATAGGAACAACTGATGGAATAGTATCAAGACCATTACCACCAGGATCCTACCATCATCTGTTTTAAAACTGTACTGAAGAAGCAAATTCAGCCTTCTGAATAGCAACTTAAAAAACCTCATGTGCCACTCGAGAATTCACATCAAACCTTCCACAGTATAAATTAAATTGGGTTAAATGTTGAATAATATTTTTTATCTCCAGAGATTCCCTTCTTCCAGAAGAACTGGGCAGTCTCATTCCTGTCATTCATGCAGTATCTTTTGCTGCTTCTAAGTGTGAATTCTATAAATGAAATAAAGCTTAAGCACATATTCCTTTGGATTTTATCATATCTTTATTGTCCCACAAAGTAACGCTGATTTCTCAGTATCAGTGTGATTTCAGAAGTCTTATCATTGTGTAGAACGATGAATAAAGTATTTCAGAAACTACATCAATCTCATTTAGTCATTGTCATTGATATAGACATTAAAAATACATTAAAACATAATGTGTGTTACTTTCCAGGTATGGTTAAAACAAACAGAAGGAATTTCTGTGACCTTGGAAAGACTGAAAACATGTGAACTTAATTACTTAAACTCTTCAGAAGTTTAACATTTTTATCCATATCGCAGAAAATTTTGTCCAGACTACGTAACTGGTACCAGATTTCTCCAGAATTTGTAATCTGAAAAATTAGTTTCGTTGCATAAGAAGACATTAACATAACAGAAGCAACTCTATAAACACTTTGCTATAGATGTCTAAAGTGAAATTAATGTCTACAGTCTAATTTCTACAATGAAATTCATCTTGTTCCAAGAGAAAAAAAAATTAGGGGCTCTGTTCACTGATGTGGATATTATTAAAGATGGGCTAAAATGGCTTGTGAGAACAAAGTAACTCATCTAGAGAGAAACATTGTCTAGACCAATGCAAGACTAACAGTACCCCCTCCCACGCAACACAGACATGACAGCGAGGCACAAGGAGTTTCAGAGCCATGCTCAAAGTCCACTGAGGGAGAATAAAGGGATGAATTTTAATCAGATCTGGAAGATGCAGTCTTTTATGTTTTCACAGTGTTTTTTTCATTTTGAGGTTGCTATCTGGGTGGTTGATGGGGTGCAGCTCATAACCTTTTCTGCCTCTGTTGTTACTAAGTGGAGGAAATGGAGCTCGAGGAGGTCAAGAGTGGTGACAGGACTTAAAATAAAATAAGAAATGCTTCTTTTACAAGAGTAAATTTAGGAGAAAGGGTGTGTCCTTTCAGAATCTCCCTACTGAGCAACTGCTGCTTCTTCATGCTCTTATATTTCATCTGTGCTCCTTGTTTTTCCCTGTGCTTTTGTTCAGTTGTTTTTTGGCACAGCGAATGTATGGTTGCACCTCTTCTGTACAAAATAAATCCTGAATTTTTTTACAGAGAGAAGTAATATGAGGCGTGGCCATATCATCCAGTGGGCAGCTGTACAAAACCCACAGGGAAGTGCCAGTCTGAGTTGGACTGTCTTCATGGCTCAGCACTGGACCTTGCAGAAATAGATGCTGGATCCAAGAGGAGTCCCAGAGGGACTTTTTAGCACCAGGCTAGCACTCAGTTGACACAGTGACTCGATTTACGAGTCTGCTCAGTTCTCAGCCTGAGCTTGATTTGTACGATGCCACACGGAGTATTTCTCTGGCAACAGCAGACAGTTTGCAAACTGCAATGTCATATGAAAGCAGAGGAAGGAGACATAACTCTTGGACTACATTTTAAAAGCAAGAGCACACTGAGACAGCGCTTTCCCAAGCAAAACTTGCCGCAGGGAGGGGCACATGGTCAGTCTGCAAATACAACTCATTCTCCTGCCTTAGAGAAGACACACAGCAGCTGAACAGCTTATGTTACTGTTCAAGGAACTCATTTTACATAGTTTGATCAGTAACACTTTCAGAATTTTTACATCTATAGTAAGAGCATAGCATTTAAATTTTAACTAGAAATATTTGGAGTACATGATACAAAAATGCAGTTATTTTTAAAAAATAATTTCTGACCCCAATCTTTCAATTACAATGGGCTTAGGATGTCTCTGTGGCTGTCTTTAAGTGTAAGAGAACACTTACATATTATATTTGCTCTTTTATGAGCTGAACTACAGAAAGTGGGTGTTACGTTAAAAATGGATAATTACAACATGTATGATTTTTAATTACAAACATCACATACAGAAGAGAGATACTGTTGGTTTTCTCAATGTAAAGAGGATTATTTTTATTACCAAAATGGGTTGCTGTTACAGTTATCAAAATATATATATGCAACATCACATTCTTTATAATGTTTCAACAGTGGTCTGTTACAATAAAAATTAAACAAAATCCAAATGAACTAAAGATAAACCCACTGAAAGTGAGGAAATAAACCCCAACTTTGGTGTAATTTCAAAAAGCTCTAAGATCAAAGGAATGGAAAAATAAGCACATAAAAGAGATACTGAGCTACTAATTCTTCACTTTTTTTCCTAATCTTTCTGTCAGCTCAGCATTTGAATTGGATAGAGGTATTAGTATTAAATCAGTGCTTATATTGGATTAGAACATTCCTGACTTATGGAGTCCAAGGTAAATATTTTAAACAAGTCCTTATCAGAATCAATTTTCTTGATGGCGTTGCTATTTGTACACTTTTTTCCCACTGGCCAAAATGCATCTGATTACCTCTAATCCATCCAAGGAGGAACAAACCATTCTTTAAACCTGTATCAAGGTAAATATTACCTTATTGAAGGTATTTTAGCCTGATTTCCTGCGCCTGCATGGTAAAGTAATTCAGAAGGAAATCCAGGTTTAACTGACTGAGGGTGAGGAAGAGTCACACCTCTTTATGTTGTTTGATTGTGTTTGTTAGAGTGAATTGCGTTCAGATGTGGATTAGTTTCATATGACTACATTTCTGCATAAAAAGTCATGAAAAGGGCCAAGGGTCTCTTGCTAAACACATCTTAATACTGCACTGACCAGCATTAAGGCTGACTTTTGGTATTCTAGGTAACTGTGCAGAACCAAGTGGAAATATTTCCTGAAAAAATTATGGAAGACTGATTTCCATTAATCCAACTGTTATTATTATTATTGAAGAAATGACCTCATGGAGGCTTGTGACAGGGGAGCAGAATCACTTTGGTGTCCAAGAATGAGGCTTTATGTCTTATCTGAAAGACTGTGTTGTCTTCCTTTCCCATAGCATATGGGATATTTGGCAAAAACTTTCTTTTGCTAAGGCCCCAGAGGGTGAATGTTTAAAGCAACTCACAAACCTGCAGTTGATCTCCTTACCCAGAGCCTTTGAGAGAGTGAAAGATGTTGTTTGGAAATGTTTCACAAAACAAAGGTAAGAATTTCTTAGGTTCACAAAGTCCACAGGACACAGACTGTATGCTGTAATCCAGATGTAACTCAGACTGGCACTTTTATATGGAAAGTCTTTTTTTCCTCCTGACAGAAAGGAAAAATAATTCCCAGAGAAACCTGAGAATTATTTAGCAGTTTCATTCCACGCATTTTATTTCATTTTACTGTTTTTTTTTTTCTTTTTTTTGGTCAGTAACCAGTCTGAGCTTTATTGTACTGATATAGTTAGGAAGTGTAATTGCTTTGGCTACAGAAGTGACCTCAGTAAAAAATGTTAATGAAGATTCACTCTTGTTGGCACTCAGACAGAAACACTGCACTGGGAGAAGACAGGGGAAGAAACACTTTTTCTCCCCATCTGCAACTCCCATGTAAGTTCTGGGAAACCAGCATCCTCTTTATTCAAGAGACACCAGTGAATTTCCCCCCTTCGTGGTTTAGGACCTATGCTGGAAAATTTATCTCATGTGCACCCCAAATGCTTAACATCTGGAAAGCAAATAAAGGCAATGCAAAATTAATTTCTACTAATTTTTTTAATGCTGTGGTTTTTTAAACCAATGTAATGTTTATAGCGGAGGAACAGAACCGTCCCACAATTTTCAGGAATTTGCATTAACCAAGATCTTCTCATACACTGCAAAGTATTATTTCTGTCCTGGGATACTGCATCACAAGCATTTTGAGTTAAACAATTTATAGGCACTACTGCCATTTTTCTTCCCCGTCATTGATTACTGTTGTGCTGTTTTGAGACCTCATGCGAGATGACTTCAGTGGGCTACATGCCCTGTTAAAAATGTCTCTGTAGTACTACTCTGTATTGAATTTAGCTGCAGTTTATTATAAATAAAGGACTATGCCTGACCCAAAGAGTTTACATGCTCATTAAGCCACAACATATCAACCTACTGTATAACACGAATCTGGCTTATTGTTTAAACCCAGATTTACACACAAATTTTGTCAACCAACTCTTTTTAGGCAACCTTGATTCAAATGGTAATTAAAGAAGATAGAATTCCTGTACGGAGTTAGAACTGAATCCTCAACCACAGGCATTGGGGATACTCATATCAGCATACTGATGTCAGTGGGTCTGGGGGATAAGATTTTCTCGACTAATTTCAGTGGGAAAAAGCCAGAAATAAATGCATGGAAAGCTTGATACAGAGAATGAGACATTATCAATGGAGTCTGACACAACTGTTAGAGATTATGAGACAAACAGAAAAGGGAGAAAATGAAAAAAAAGTAGCTTGGAAGGACATCAAGGCACCAATAGCTGTCAAAGGAAGCTATTAGGGAGGGGGTGATGAAGGGCAGTAATGAAGACAAGGAAGAGGTGAAAGTAAATGAAGTGTTTGGTCTTTGCCATGATAAATTTAAACTGGCGGTTTAACTTCAGGCAGAAATATTTGAAGGCAGGGCACAGTGTGGAACTAAAGGAGAAGAGGCATGTCTGGATAGACAAATTTGTGGGTTATCTACTTCAAGACATTATTTGGAATGGATGGAGAAATTATGAAATACAAAGAGAATAATTGTCCAAAATCCTTTGTATTTTGAATCAACATTTCATTCAGGATTCAATCATGTATAGAGAAATATCTTGAATAATTTTCATATTTTTTGGATGACCATAAAGGCTGCTACTGAAATAACTTAAAATATAATAAAAATGAAGTTAGTTCAAAAATGTGCACTCTACTAGAAGGCTATAATCGCCTTTCTCATATCAATTTTATTTTAATGTTCTCATTTTTCACATAATGAAATTTGAAAGATACCATCTTTTTCCAAAAGGCATTTTAGAATTTATCAGTTATTTCCCTTTAAAGCGTGAGCCTTAAAAAAAAAAAAGCATACTCAGATGAGTTCTCCATTGCCTTGTCTATTGCATTAAAAAATTGACATAAAAGTGTTTCAATCTTCTTTCAGCTTGCACCACTGTACATCATTATAAAAAGTACTGACAAGTAGAGAATGAGACTTATTGTTTGATAGGGGCTGCCCAAAGAATCGTGTTTGATAATACACATTCCTTTCTCTATCATAAATAATTGACATTGTCAATTGTCACTGACAATTTTTTTTGGTGTCAGTGAACAATGCTGATCGCTATGTATAAATCTTTGTACAGTCAGAAGTATTTTTACAGTCCAGAACTTAATGCTTGTGTGGTTTTACCATTCATGTAAGCCACTGGCTTAGGCTGTTAGGCTGGAACAAATTCTTAAACAATAAGGGCGGATGCTGACAATATTGTACTTCCCAGTCTTGCAGAACAGAGAAAGAGGGAAAGCCATGCTATTGCTAATACTGCAGGAATTCCTCACCTGTAACAGCAGCACTGCATGTAGTCCAGTAAAACAGGTAGAGACTAGTAGATATGAAGAGTAAAAAGTGTTATTCAACTAGCTGCCAACTGTCTTTTTTCAGCAGAAAAGGAAATATTGAATTCTTTTGACCTCGATCATCTTTTTGTAACCCGACAAATATAAAGTCTGATGTGTTCTAGAATAAAAACCATAAAGTGGGAAGTAAAAGTCAAGCAAACGGTTGTTACACTACATATTCATTTTCTGATCAAAATTATATCCTACCATGTTACATGACATGGAATCACTTTTATTGCATGTTGTAGTTGGATGTGGATAGGTCTTTAACAGCTGTAGGCACCAAGCTTGAATAATGTCAGCCACCAGAAATTTAATACTAAAGTCATAGAGAGAGCTAATATCTTTTCATAGACTGATGGACAGTTAGAAAGAAAAGTTGAGTTCTCAGGCCGAGAATCCCTGGTTTATACAGACGTATTATACTACTGGTTCATAAGAAGCTATATTATTTTATATAGAACTTTATATAAAGTACATATAGACAAAGACAGTTGATTTGTGGTGCTTTATTTTTTGTTTCTATATGCAAACCGAGGTTTTTGGAGACTCTGTAAGAGCTTTAAGAGTTTAAATTTGCACGACATACAATGAATAGTGTACATCTAATACTTCCTCAGAGGCAGACAGATACAAGCTTAGTATCCTTACATGCTAATGGCTCTTTGAATTTCAAGGTTGTATTCCTGTTGACTCTTTTTTTCTTTTTTTCTTTTTATTGGCTATGTCATTAGATGGAGAATAAAGCACTAGTTGGCAACAATGTATAGTTTCAGAAAAAGGCATAGATGAGTTCTGTCTTCATTTGTACTAGTACATACCTAACAAGAGAATTCTTCACAGAGATACAGTTTGGCTGTGTTCCTATGGCTGTTCTTTCTCTTACCGTAGGAGCACCTATATTTTCAGGTCTTCTGTCAGAGTGTAAAGAATAATGAATCAGTGGCCTACGGGATGTGAATTTTGTAGTGATAGCATTGACCTCAGAATAGATTAAGGACTGTGACAAGACAAGCCTTAGAGATAATATAATTTACTAGAAAGTTACTATAGCTAGAAAATCATGCAAACTTTCAAGCACACAAGGTTTTCTTAGGTCATTTAGTTATTTTAGCAAATATCTTTGTAGTAACAGAACTTAATTACACAATTAATTCAGTTTTTCTTCAGATGCCAAGGTATTAGCTGTATTAAAGGAACAACAGTGCAAAAGTAATCTTTTAGTACAAATTAGAAAACACTCTTGTGAATCAAAAACATTTTCTGCTTGCTTTCCGGAGGCTTGCATACTCCTTCACAATACTTTGCACAAGATCCAAACTTGAATTTTAGTGTCGCTGCACATGAGCAAGTATGTTAATTTTTTGAAAATTCTTCTAAAAACTCAAGAACTAATACCAATACAGCTATTTCAAACAAAAATATTGCAGACCTATCCATACAGTGATTATCAGATTAGCTTAGAAAAAAGAATGTTATCCAGGAGTACCCAGAGAAAATGTCAAATAGCATACTGTGAAAAAAAATATATTATTGAGGCATATGCTACAAGCCACAACTGAGGCTAATTGTATTCAACTCTCTAGTTTAAAAAACAAGAGCAAGAGAAAAGACACATCTAAAAAACTTTAAGGAAAATGCAATAACTCTTTAAGACCATAAGAACAGTTAGATATGATCAGAGCTGGGATAACACTGTGGAAAAGTCTGAAAATTACCCTAGAAAGTTTTTAGTAGTATTTCTTTCAACTTTTTCTTTTATGGATGATGGAAAAGTGAAAGCTTGTTCCCTGTGTTACAGTTCAAATTGTGTCACCAGTGATGTCTGGAAAAAAATGATTGGCCAGGGAAAATTTATGAGCTGAAGAGGCATATTTAGAGCTACTGAACTTGTGCTATCTCTGATTTTTATCCTATTTATGGTTTTCAAAGGCTGATGTTTAGTTTTTAAAAAAGGGACTAGGACTGTGCCAGAAACTTAATATAGGACTTCCCAGAAATGTTTAACTCTTTTTTGAGTCAGTATGGTTAATGCCCTAGAGTTTAATGGAGCTGACTCAGAACTTCTGCAGGAAGATGTATTCTTACAAAGTAGTAAAATGACGCATTGAGTTATATACACACTGCTTTAAAAAAATGTTTAAGAAAAGGTATAATCTAATATGATAAAGTCTCTTTAGACATCTGTCAAAGGAAATTTCAGTTTCATTGTTTTCTAAGCTCTCCCAGCCTCCTAGAAATCAGGGTTAGAGTGAGGAAGGTTTTAATAAAAATGCAGTTTTCACAGAGCCTATGCAGCTAGTGGATTTGGGATTATTTTGCCATACAGCTTTGTCCCACATCAGAAAGATGAAAAGTAGCATGCAAAGGTCTAATAGGAGAAGCAACTCAGGGATGTCAAAATGAACTGCTTTACAATTCTCCATTTACTTTCATTTTTCAGTAATTAAAAGGAAAGCCAATGAAATGAAGGACAAAACTAAGAAAAAAACAACACAATTTATATTTTGTCCAGACAATCAGTGGCACATGTAAGCATTTATTTAGATTTACAGCTCACTTATCTCACCAAAATAACTTCTAACCCACTTATAAGAGTACTCGAAGACTGCTTTTTTCCCCCCAAAACTGTGTTGTGAAAGTTGTAACTTGACTAAAATCCTAAGTTTTGAGCTGGCCCTCCTTTGATGTTATATTTCACGATACTTAAACCATTACAATTCCTTGCATAGCTTCTCATTCCCATTTCCACTCTGCCCCGTGCTTTCCTTCTTTTTCCCTGAGCTGTGGAATGTGAGATATGGGATCCACACATGATGTAATATTAGACATCTAAACTGTAGCTTTGAGATAGTCACATGTAGACGAGGGCAAATGGGGAAAGACAAATAATTCTGCAATGGATTCATTGACATAGTAGATATCTCTGTCAATATGAGATTAATTGCACCCAACAGATGCCCTCTTTTCTCTACTGGCTGTAGAAGGAATCCCAAAAGCTAGTTCAGATATCCGTGTCTGTACTGTAGATGTCTGAAATGAGCAACGTTAACCCTGTTGTTTATGAAAGTCTGTGTTCTTTTATAGAAGGGACCTAATCAGGTCAGTGTGGTGAAATAGGTCTGGGGACACATACCCACTGGTCTAGAAACAACCGAGAAAATGAACAAAGTGAAGAAACATGAACAAAGAAAAAAAAGTCAGAAGAGAAACTGTGAATATGTAAGTAACTTTGTTGTATATTTCTCAATGACCTGGAACACAAAGTGAAAGCATACGTGTTTGTGTGTGTTTCTGTGTATAGAGATGGCACTGGAAAAGAGTAGAATAAGTACAGTGAAATCCCTAAATCACTGTGTTTGATATCAGTCATTCCAGTGGATTTGGCAATATTGCTTGGAAATTTATTAAGTGGTACTTTGTTTTCCATACTGGTATATTGCCTCAACTAACAAGAGCAGTTTAATTGGAAAAATAATACCTCATACTCAGATGGGTTACAAGTCTTTTTCTAAAAGCACAGGACAGAACCTACGTGGTTTTAGAACTATGAACATGTGGATCACACAGAAATTGAAAATATCTCCCTTCTGCTGATCCAAAGACTCAGATTTTTCTGGGATTTGAACAGTCTGGCAAGAAAGGAGCAGCAACAGAGATCCCTGAATCTCTTGGAGATTAGCTAAGGGGGAGTAGTGACAGGAGAGAGGGGAGGTTTCACGATATCTCTTGCTTAGTGTGAGGGCATTTGTGTGCTCAATCATTCTTTGCTGTCCCTTTGCACTTCCTATTGAGACAACTCTGAAAAGGACACCAAACAGATGACTGACTGGCCAGGAGACAAGCAGGTTTTTATTTCACAGGGGCACAAAGAAAAGTCCAAGAAAGGCTAGGAAAGAGGATATAATTAATAGAAAATTCCAGGGAAATTTCAGCAGATAAGTGGCAACAATGGGAACTGAAACACAAGCACAGGCCTTTATGAAAGCTAAATGATATTAACATTATGGCTGTTAACACTATTAACATAATAGAAAATCAATGGAAAAACAAATTTAAAATTTCATTGCAAATTAAAAAAAATTATTAACTAATTTGTAATTAATGCAAAATTAATTGCAAATAATGTGTAAGAAGAAACTTTTCCAGGGCAAACCTGCATAACATTTTCCCATAAGAATAACAGACTGAAGTTTCCCACTGAATTTACCTGTTTTATCTGTAGACTTGGGGGTCTGTTCATTGGCAGAAATCCCCACTATGCAAATATTTATACTCAAAGGGTCTTGATTTCATATAAGACTAAACAGAAGCACTACTGTGCTGAGTAAATATATTGCAAGTGCTTACACTACTGTGTTGCTGGTATCTGTTTTTAATGGCACCTTACCTGAACGTTTTGATCTAAGGAGAAAAAAGGAAGCCAATCAGTGGAACAAACCCAAAATACTTCTGTCCTTGAGAGGGAAGTTAGCATTATACTGCTTAAGCATTTTTGGATTTAAACAACTCCTTCCAGGATTTGCCTGAAAATTGCATGAGGAAGAAGCATGTGGGTCTGAACCAGCAGAGCACCCTGATCTAAATCCCTTCTTTGGGGGAAGCCCAATCTGAGGCGAGTTGTTTAGTTCAGCCATGAAATGCTGCAGTTAACGCTGTCCATAGACTTTAGGCTTCTGAAGATCTCAGCTGCAGGTGGTTGCTGGAGCTGGGTACTGCTGTTTGCACTTTACAGTGCACAGTATCTAGCACCATTTCTGAAGGAAACAAGATTTGTGTGATTATTTTTCATGTTTGTTGGCATGTGTCTCTTTGTCCTAATACATTTTGAATCTGTTGGCTAATTTGAATATGTCTTAGGGAATATGTCTTCTTCCTCCAACTCCGGGAGGCTTCGCGCTCGCAGGCTCTCTTGCTACTGGGGGACTTCAGCCACCCTGACATCTGCTGGAAAACCAACACAGCAAGCTGTAAGCAATCCAGCAGGTTTCTCAAATGCATTGAGGACAACTTCTTAAGCCAGGCAATAGACACCCCTACCCAAGGGGATGCGATACTGGACCTGGTGGTCACCAATGCAAGCGAGCCCCTCAGAGACCATGCACTGGTAGAGCTCACCCTCCTGAGGGAAATGGGAAGAACAAAGAGTATAGTCAGGACCCTGAATTTTAGAAAAGCAAAATTCCAGCTCCTCAAGGAGATAGTCAGAAGGACTCCCTTCTGGGAAACGGTCCTCAGGGACCGGGGAACAGAACAGAGCTGGCAGATCTTTAAGGATGTGATCCACAGAGTGCAAGAGCTCTTGATCCCTAGGTGTAAGAAATCGGGCAAAGAAGGGAAGAGACCGGCATGGCTGAGACAAGAGATGCTGGTCAAACTAAGGAGGAAGAGGGAACTGCACAGGCAATAGAAGCAGGAACAGGCATCCTGGGAAGAATATAGGGACACGGTCCGGTTGTGTAGGAATGGGGTCAGGAAGGCCAAGGCACAGCTGGAGCTAAACTTGGCTAGGGATGCAAAGAATAATAAGTAGGGTTTCTACAGGTATATCAGCCAGAAGAGGATGGTTAAAGAAAGCGTACCCCCACTGATGAGCGAGACTGGCAAGCTGGTAACAGCAGATGAGGAGAAGGCTGAGGTACTCAACAACTTTTTTGCCTCAGTCTTCACTGGCAACCTCTCTCCTCACCCCTCCCGAGTTGATGGATGGCATGAAGGGGACTGGGAGGGCAAAATCCCTCCTGCTGTAGGAGAAGATCAGGTTCGTGACCACCTGAGGAACCTGAACGCACATAAGTCCATGGGACCTGATGAGATGCATCCCAGAGTCCTGAGGGAATTGGCCGATGTAGTCGCCAAGCCACTCTCCATGATATTTGAAAAGTCATGGCCGTCAGGTGAAGTCCCTGGTGACTGGAAGAAGGGAAACATTGTGCCCATTTTCAAAAAGGGTAGAAAGGAAGACCCTGGGAACTACCGACCTGTCAGCCTCACCTCTGTGCCTGGCAAGATCATGGAACAGATCCTCCTAGAAGCTATGCTAAGGCACATGCAGGCCAGGGAGATAATTCGAGATAGCCAGCATGGCTTCACCAAGGGCAAGTCCTGCCTGACAAACCTAGTGGCTTTCTATGATGGTGTGACAGCATCAGTGGACAAGGGAAAACCAATGGATGTCATCTATCTGGACTTCTGCAAAGCCTTTGACACGGTCCCCCACAACATCCTTCTCTCTAAATTGGAGAGCTATGGATTTGATGGGTGGACTGTTCGGTGGATAAGCAACTGGCTGGATGGCCGCATCCAGAGGGTAGTGGTCAATGGCTCGATGTCCGGATGGAGACCGGTGACGAGTGGTGTCGCTCAGGGGTCCGTACTGGGACCGGTGCTGTTCAATATATTCATCAATGACTTAGACAGTGAGATCGAATGCACCCTCAGCAAGTTTGCGGACGACACCAAACTGAGTGGTGCGTTTGACACACCAGAAGGACGGGATGTCATCCAGAGAGACCTGGACAGGCTGGAGAGGTGGGCCTCTGCGAACCTCATGAGGTTCAACAAGGCCAAGTGCAAGGTCATGCACCTAGGTCAGGGTAACCCCCAGTATCAGTACAGGCTGGGGGAAGAAAGGATCGAGAGCAGCCCTGCCGAGAGGGACTTGGGCGTGCTGGTGGATGAAAAGCTGGACATGAGCCAGCAATGTGCGCTGGCAGCCCAGAAGGCCAACCGTACTCTGGGCTGCATCAGGAGAAGCGTGGCCAGCAGGTCGAGGGAAGTGACTCTGCTCCTCTACTCTGCTCTGGTGAGACCTCACCTGGAGTACTGCGTCCAGCTCTGGAGCCCTCAGCACAAGAAGGACATGGACCTGTTGGAGCGGGTCCAGAGGAGGGCTACTAAAATGATCCGAGGGCTGGAGCACCTCTGCTATGAGGACAGGCTGAGAGAGTTGGGGTTGTTCAACCTGGAGAAGAGAAAGCTGCAGGGAGACCTGATTATGGCCTTTCAGTACCTAAAGGGGGCCTATAGGAAAGATGGGGAAAATCTTTTTAGTAGGGCCAGCTGTGTCAGGACAAGGGGTAATGGTTTTAAACTAAACCAGGGTAGGTTTAGACTGGATATAAGGAAGAAATTCTTTACAATGAGGGTGGTAAAACACTGGAACAGGTTGCCTGGAGAGGTAGTGGAGCCCCCATCCCTGGGAACATTCAAGGCCAGGTTGGATGGAGCTCTGAGCAACCTGATGTAGTTAGCGGTGTCCCTGCTCACTGCGGGGGGGTTGGACTAGATGACCTCTAGGGGTCCCTTCCAACCCAAAACATTCTATGATTCTATGAAAAAAAACTCTTGAAGGTTTAACATTCCAAAGCATTTTGTGCAGCTGGTGTGAGGGGAGAGGAGAAAATCCTCTCAAGAGGAAGACTTCAACATTAGTTCAACTCTTAAATGGACAAGGGTGAGGGTTGTTATGAATGTCCTACTAACCAAAAACTCTTTAGGCAGAATTCATTATCTGCTTGGCAACAAAGCAGACAAAGATGATACAAATTCACGGAAATCAGGCTTGATTAGCTCTGCTGCTCACAGGATTCCTTGTTCTAGTGCGGGCAACGTGGATTTGCACTCATTCTCCAAGTAGCAACAGGAGATCAGAGAGAAAACCCAGTGGCCCTTGAGAAAAACCAGGAAACTATTAGGAAGTTATGAGGTTTGGTGACCTGTACTCCTGAGAAATGGAAATTGCCTACATTTATTGATACTAGACTTCTCTGTAGCTTACCAGAAAATTTCCCATCCTTTGCTGAGAATATTAAAAGCAAAAACCACTTCTGTAGCACTTTGAATTCAAGATAACAAAGATATCATTATCCAAAAAATTAGATTCTCTTTCAATTTTAGGTTTTCCATTCCAGGACATAAACTGCAGACATTTTATGAGGAATCATACTTGCTTATAACTTTCATATAAAGTCGAATTTATACAGAAATAACCCTATTGTCCTTTGAATTCTCAAACCTATTCTTTTTTTTTTTTTTAAAATTTGGAGCTGAATTTGCAATTTTTGTCCTTTTAAAGCCTGACTGGAATTTAGACCATACCTACTAACCATCAGTCTTTATAAACACTAAGTCTAGTGATGTCTTACCTGATAATAGCATTTAGCTCAAATTTTTACTATCCAAAGAGTGAAAATTGGTTTCTTCATCATGTTCTTCCAGTGGAAATTTCTGTGAGCCCATTCATCCTTAGCACCTCCTATGCAAATCTTATGCTGAATCTATTGCCACAGATACATCTGCTTAATAAAGGCTACCGTAGACTCCCGTATAAGTATCTCATCCTCTGTTTTTATTGTTCACCTCTCAGTCCATTAAGTATTTACATAATTATATCTGAGTTAAAATAGAATTTAAAAAGTTATTTGGTCTGCAAAATGTATCACTACCTTTCAACATTCACTAGCTCTCTTGTGACTTGTCTACTGAATTTCCAATATATTTTTAATAACGTGTAAGTAGATCAGCTAACAATATTCTCCCTGTGTTTGCTGCTACAGCTGCACCTAATTTGAGGATCTAGAGACAGCCAGAAACCTCAGTAAACCTTGTACAGACATGCAAATGCATCATCACCCTATGCCATTGATCTTATAAGCAGACCTGAATAAAAACAGCAGTAATCTTCAACAGCCAACTTCTTCTGCCAGTGAAAAAAAAAAAAAATTTCTCAGGAAAACTGATCAAAACAGACTATTTTTTCCCCTTCAGTATAGAGTAGTAATTTTTTTGTTACGTTCATGTATGCTTAATATTTGCACCAAATTACTCTCAATAAGGCTGTACTGATCCAAGGTGCCTGATCAAGGGTGGATAACACAGCAGTCTGTAATACACAGTGGAGACTCACGTGGCCAATGTTTCCACTCACCCACTTTCTTAACCTGCAGACCAGCTGACCAGTTACATGTTTATAGCTGGGATTACTTCCATTGCAAATCTAAAGTCAGATTGCCAACTTCTCCTAGCCTTTCCTGTACTTCCAATTTTTTTGAGGGCAACAGACTTACATTAGGGAACTGATGTGAAATAGGCCATCCCTTGTGCTCTCTCAAGAGCCTACTGAGAATACCCAACCCTTTACAGATATAAGGTATCTCGCAATCATAATGTGGATTTCCATTATAGCAAGTCATTACAAAGACCAAGATAATTATATTCCCTCACTTCATATAAGTGACATTTTTCTGTTAAAAACCTGCAATAGGTGGCTAAAAATTATATTCTGGACATGACATTCTCAGCTTTATCAGCAAACCATTGATCCCTGCAGTTGTGTCCCAGAGATGCTTTATGGAAAATACAGTAATTCTTAAAAAAAAATCAAAAACCAAACAAACAAAAAACAAAAAAAAAAACCCAAAATAAAACCACAGTGCAAGGACTGAGTTATAAGAGGTTGAGCAAGCTTGTCTCAAAGAATATTGGGGTCATATCAAGGTTCCTCACTCCAAAAATCTATGGTGATCATAGCAAATATACAAAAGTGCTTTGCATTTCTCTGAAAGTAGCAACTTTTGAAATAATACAAATATAAAACAATTTGAACCTCTACTAGGAATGAATGAATACTGCCATTTCCAGAAGAACTTAAATATCTGAGTATGCCAGCAATTCCTCTGTGTCTTATTGAGGTCCTTGTACAGTGCTTGTTAGATTATCACATTATCTTAACTGGGATTCATCTGCCCTAAATATGGTGACTTGAAAGCACAGTGTCAAGCCTAAGCTGCTTTTCTAATACACCACTCAGTAGCCAGCAAGGCTTGATGACCAGGGTAATTCATTCTGCTTATATTCAGCACCTATTTTAGCCCAGGGTGACTTATCTCCTAGAGATGTCTTCTCATTGTTTATAGAGTGATGGATGAATTTAGCTGAAACAGCTAACTTCTAGGTAGCTAAATGAATGAACATCAACCATGCCAAAACTGTGCATTCTTCTATCTTCTTCCCTAAGGAAGGAATATATAGTGTGCCACATGCATTTTGGTTGTATGCAGGGTTTTTTGTGTTTGTTTTGGTTGGGTATAATGTTTTCTCAACTTTGCTTTCGTATTTTAAGAATGGAAAATTTATGTATTAATAGAAAATTTAATTAGAGAAATTCAAGAAATACCCTCACACTACTGCCACGATATTATTATTATTATTTCTGCATTTTGGGGGGAAGCTTATTTTTTAATTTAATATTATGAATATGCACTTGAGATTTTTGGATGCTGGAGCTGACTATAGACAGTAATTTCACAGACTGTGGCTAAAAGCACTAATAGGCACCAGGATGTCTGATAAAAACAAAAAGAGCACACATAAGTTCATTGTGGTTTTATACTAGTATATTCCATGTACAAGTAGTGCATTTCACTTGCTAATTAATAGGAAGCAGAGACGTTTTAGAGATGGGAAATATAAATACTGTAGTTTTATTTTGCCTGTGACAGGTGATTCATTATTTGTTAGAACAATGTATCGTCTCCAAAGCAAGTCAGTCATGTTGCTGTGCATTGCTCTATCAAAGGTTTTACTGCCACACTCAACAGCTGATTTCTGGTTTGGCCATGGCTTTAGATACTTGCTGCCTGCTGCTGATGTCTCAAATAAGGCTGGCATGAGCTTTTAGGCACAAATCTTCTAAACAAGTGTAAAGCCTGGAGAGATGTTCTCTCCCGGGCTCAGGGGAAGAGCATTATGAGCACAATGTGCTCTGCGTAACCTCAGCCCACACCAAGTCAGATACTGCTCAGCTGAGTAAAACCCAGGTGCTAACTCTGGTACTGTAGTTCTGCCACCCCATTATGAGTGGCTGGTGGCTGTATGGGATAAGTGCTAGCCCTGAGGGCAGAAACTCAAACCCAGATGTTACGGGGTCAGTTCCCATCACCTGCACGAAGCCAGCAGTGAGGATTGCAATAGCATCACTGCTCACCCAGCTGCCTAAAGTCACAGGCTGGAGAAGACCACGCAGGTAATGTTAAACTAAGAGCTAGGTAGTGACTTATGTAGGGTAAGGCTGTTGAATTCTCTTTTGAGCAGCAGCGCATAAATAGATCCCCATGTTAGTGGAGCTTGACATGGAATTTAACAATAAACAAGAGATAGTGAGGATTTTTTAATCATGGTGAGGGAAGAGGTTGCTATTCTGATGTCTCATGCCAGGAGCATGTGTGTAGGGAAGCATAAGCAGCCAGTAAAATAGGTCAAAAATCATGGCCTCATCTTCCAGCAAGTGCTCTCTTTAACTATGTGCAATGGCCGTGGTCCTGTCATCTGTCCCTTGTACTTTACTGATGATCCAGTTTAATTAGAAAGGACAAGGAGTCTGGGAGGGAAGAAGGTTAAGCTGTCCCGGAAAAGCTTTCTTTTAGAAAGAAGAAAGCAAGCTAACAAATAATGAAGCCCACTTTTTTAAGCAGAGATTTCCTGAAGTTCTTTCAGAAAAAGACTAAGTAATATATCCCATTCTTCTCCAGGAATTATGAAGTCTTTGTCTATTTTCAAGTGTTATTAAGCTGTCAGCAGCTGGGAGAAAAAAAAACAGAATCAAATGCAATATACAAATATCAGTTGTGTGGTTTGCATTTGCTTCTCAGAAAACAGCTGTGCATTTGGGATTTTTTCCATGAGAGACAGAGGGGACTTCTTTGTCAGGGGCCAACATTTCCATTGACTGTATCACAGGATAGACCATGACATCACCATTTGAACATGCAATTATTTTTATAGAGCTTAAAGTGTAATTTCATTGCTACATGTGTATAGCTTAACCTTAGCTGGGAGATAAGCAGCTATTTCCTCCCATAAAAGCTGATAAAAAATAAAGTAATATACAACTCAGTAGAGTTTTCCTTTCAAAATATTGACTTTTATTAAGAAAACTGAAAGAGATCTGACCTGCAAAAAATATTCAGCTTAGCTGCAACCAACATTGACAATTTGCCCCAGTTGGAGAAATTATTCATGTAATTGCTTGGAGACAACTTCATGCTGTGAAGTTTTTAGTTGTAACTCCCCATTCAGTATAAAACACAGAAAAATAACATAGTCAGTCACATTCTTGGTATTCTGCAGATATAATGCCTCCAGGTATTGCCTAACTACCTTTTGTTTGAACATGAAAAGTGCTCCCTATTCAAGAAAAAAAGGCATTATTTTCACTGTCATCTTGGAGGAGAGGAGACTGAAAAGAAACCCTGTAAACAAATATTGTTATTCCTATGCTTGAATTTTTTGAGATTTGTGTTCAAAGGCTACAATTGATGAAGCGCTCAGGGCACAATCAGTAGTTTCCCGATGCTCTCATTTTTCATCTAAGACAAGAGCTCTGTCTTTCACAAGCTAATAGGACAATAACAACAGTTAAAAACATTTGACATATAAAGAGAATAAATCCTGATAGTCAGTAAAATTTATCATGTAAAGATGTATCATATCATCTTATTGCAGCTCTAGCAGAATAATGGTAATTTTCAAGTAATCCTCCTTCTTCTACTGTTTTTAAGACCTTCAATTACATGTGTCGTATACTAGCCAAGAGGAAAAGAAGCTGCCTTCTGTAGGGTCACCCCATATTGCCACTCGTGCATGGATCATGACATTCTCCCCATCAAGCAGCCCACTCCTTCCATCAGGTCCTTGTGGTCCAGCAACTGCTCATGGAAAGAAATGCCCAATTTTTTTCCCAAATTTAAAACCAGGATGCCCTTGGTCCTACATATCAGCATGGAACATGCGGGCAATTATTGTTAGTGAGAAATTTGGAGAAATGAGATTTCCCTTGTCCTCCCAGAATCTAAGTTCTGGAACTAAAGGGTCAATCAATTGATATAGCTAAAAATATCTTATATATGATGGCCATATTTCCTAAGGTGCTCTTTTAAGGTGTCATACTGCAAGAACAGGTCAGAACAGAGTTCACTCAGACACTGAGAGGGGTTTTTTATTTATTTTAATTTTCAATGCACACAAAAGAAAGTGACACCGATATCTTTTTCATTAGCTCAGGAGTACACCTTGCTTAGTTTCATGTTTGCAAAAGTTTTGCAAACACTACATCTTTTGTGGTTTTGCAAAAACCTCCTGCTTTCACTTTGTGTGCATTGATAAACTTAACTCAAAAAGACATGAATGCAGGTACCACAAGAGTCATAATTAATGACTGTCATTACATTGGCAGCAGCTATCAATTTTACTTGTCAGTTTTTCATTGCATTTCAGGAGTTACAGATTGTTAGTGCGCATCTTGCTAGGATCCATGGAAAATGTGGTAACTTGCTAAACATCAGGGTAACAGGGAGATTTTCGATGCAGATAGAAACTCTGCCATTCACTTTGGCATCATGTCAGCTGGTGAGCATTTCTTTTAATGATGTTGTGATACCATGATGTATGTGGCTATTCCACATTCATATATTACAAAATATCCCACTGAAATGTTCTGAGCACTAGCTTTGTTCATGCCCCTGTAAATGTCTCTCTTCCTTGCTCACTTAAGTGTTACAGAAATAAATTCACTTTCTTAATTTACATCTGGAGTGACAATAATTGTTTTGATTGACAGGCAACACAAAGCTACAGATGTCAGGTGATTTACCAAACACTCCTCAAACGTTTTATATGGGAGTGGCTTTTAAAGGTAATATAACTATATAAACTTTAGCTATTTGTACGGAGCCATAGAGCTCAAATGAGATTGCTTTGCACTGATCTGCGGCATACATGTCCAGAACTGTCCATAAATAAATGTCAATGTTTGGTGATTTCAGACAATACTTCAGTGCTTACCTGGACAGAGTTACCCAAACCTCTTCATGGACGTCTCTGTGATCTGTACAGCAATGCTGGGCGGTCAGTCTCTGGTGCATACTAATGCCTCTGCCTGAAATTACCAAATCAAAATGAGGTCCCTGAAGAAGAGATGGATGGGTGGTTCTGCCTCTCCCTCCTCACATCCTAACCACTGCTGCAGTGATCCACATGAATCTCAAAGCTTTCCTTTACCTCATTATGTCTAAAGTGTTCAGAGACTGGTTAAAAACAAGGGAGTGTTTGGTTTTCCAAATGTGGCTTCCCAGTACAGCACAGAAATGAGCCCTTGGGGCTTAAAAGAAAAAAAAGAAAAAAAAAAAAAAAGGAAAAAAAAGCCTTAATCTCTCCTCTAGCTTAGAAGGCAAGGGTTTTATAGGATTCTCCAAAGGACTGATCTAACAGCACCTTATCCCGTAGTAGAGCTTATGTCAGTCAGTGCAGCTGTACAAAGACTGCTTTTTAATTCCTGCTTTTAATGCCAGGAATTAGCTGGAAATGAAAAGTCACTCAGCTAACCGTGTCACTTGTTCAGCCCACAAGCCAAAAAAAATTCTGATGCTGTTCACAGAAGGGGAATAATATTTTGCACGCGGTTCACATTTTGTTCTTTTCCTTGTCATAGCAGCAGAATCTGAATGACATCTTGTTTAATTATTCTGCAGAATTTCTACACATATGAAGTTCTTTAGCTTTTGTCCCTATGCATCACTACACTGAGTTTCAGAAAACAAATATTTGGGTGGGGTATGTACTGATGTAGTTAAATTTCAAGTAAAGAAAGCATGTTTTCAACCACAATCAATTCCTAACCATCCGGCTTCATTCAGCTGTCATCTGTGGTATGCTTTGTTATGTTTAACAAGCTGTCTCTGTCATAACCACAATACTTTGGAATATTACCATTCTCACATTTTGAACCTAACTCCATTTTTTTCCTGTAGGAGCAAGAATAGGCATACTTTCTCCACATAACACAAACAGCTGTGGGCTTTCAGAGTTTCAGAACGCTGTGTTTGTTTGTTATAAAGGAAAATGTATATGCAGGAATTGTGAAAAAGGGGCTGAAAGATACATTTAATTCAAAGCAGATGCTACATAAAATGATATCGTATTTTCTCAATCAGAAAAGCAAGAGAAATCTGAAATCCAATCTAGAAAATACTATGCAAATTTGTTTAGTTGCCTCATTTAATAGCTTTGATAATCCTTTTAAACTCATAGAATAGGCTAACATAACAAACACAGCATTTTAGGCACATAACTGTAATCCAGAGTTCAGTACTTAAGTGCAGCAGACACTTTTCAAAATCTGTGGTTGTTGCTACCAGCCCTTTCCAAAGGCAATAAATATTTTTTTAAAGCTGTATGAATTTTTAGTTACCCACACAGAAGGTGATTCATGAGGTTAATGAGATCCCCCAGCAAAATCTCTGTGAGATCAATATGTGCAATTCTTGCAGAAGGACATATCATCAACTATCTTTTGGATTTGACTGATTAGCCACTCTAAAAATGCTAACTTGAGCAGTTGTCCTCTCCTGTTTGTAATGGCCCCTGAAAGGAAAAAAAACCCTACAACACCCCCCACCCCCCCCCACCCCCCCCATAATCAGGTCTTGCCATTCCCTCTTCATCTTAGGGTAATTGACAGGGGGAAAAAGGGAAGGGGAATGGTTAACACTTTTTCCCTTATCAATTGGAGTTTCACCAGTTAAGATGAAATAAAAATAATCAGAGAATAAAATTTAAAATGGATTGGAACTATATGATAATGAAATCTATTACAGACAAAAATATACGCAGCAGAAAACCCCACTATGTAAGAAAATAAAGAAAAAAACCAGCAACTATGAAACCGAATAACAGGGAAGTAAGAATGAGAACAAAGAGAAAGGAGCTGAACTAATGTAAAACCTTTTCTGCTTACCCAGTTATGCACAGAATAGCATTGCATTCAATAAGACATCTGAGATCCATTTGCTAACAGCCAGGAAGGAAGGAAGGAAGGAAGGATATTAGT
This sequence comes from Gorsachius magnificus, assembly GCA_034008185.1. Classification (NCBI taxonomy): domain Eukaryota; kingdom Metazoa; phylum Chordata; class Aves; order Pelecaniformes; family Ardeidae; genus Gorsachius; species Gorsachius magnificus. The sequence continues at coordinate 46,901,907 of CM067083.1, read as the reverse complement.
AGTAATCCTAGTTGTTTGGTAATAAATCAAGACTTAAAGATTCACAGCTAATCTTTTAGTTTAAAAGCTACACAATCTTTTTTTTTGTTTTTATTTAGAAATAGGTGTGTAGCATGTGTCAGTGGAGGAATGTATAGGATATATAAGATACATCTTCAACAGAAGTTTGTGAATGCTTCATCTGATTTATGTGAGTTGCAGCAGACCAACCCATTGACACAGGACCTGGTAGAATTGAGATTATGAGTATGAAAACACTCAGGGATTTCACTGTAGGATAACCCTGAACACAGAGGTACCTATGTGCCTAACTTCTACTCACTTTAGTGGAATCTGGATGTGTTAATTTAAACACATCCCCTTGAGAATATTCCCCAATATGTCAGATTTCCAGTTGTTACATTTCTCTTCTAGTACTAAATTAACACCTTCCTCTACAGTACCTAATGGCTGTCTAAAATCTTTGACTTAAGACAGTGGATTTTTTTCTTTCTCATCAGACAAAAAAATCCCTAAACTAAAACATTATGGTTTTTTTCTTTTTTTTTTTTCCTAACTGCTGAGAGTTTTAGTTAGCAGCCGTTTGTTCTGCTTTTTAAATATGATCGTACAACACATTTCCTCAAGTCCGGCATGAGACGCACTCTCTTGCCTTGGCAAGTCCTTTGTGCTCACGGTGGTTTGCACCTGCTGCTCCAAGAACCCTTAGCCTAGAAAGCCTTAGTCTTCTATGAGCCCACAGGACCACTTAAATTTCATTTTTGGTTAAATGCATACAGAAAAAATACTGTTTGGCATGGTGTGTTTATTAAATTGAGCTTTTTTTCTCTCTCCTGATTAAGTTTTTCTGGTATGAGAAAAGTCCCTAGTGCATTTCAGATTTAGGAAGAGAAACACCGTGTAACAGTCTGTACATGATAGCAACTGAAAATGAGCATCTCAAAGCTCAGAAAACTGGGACACATTAAAATGGTTTCCAAAAAAACTTAAGTAATCTGAGACTTTGCCTGTTGGATAGCTATCAATTTTTGGACTGGAATAAAATGAGAGATGAATAGGGAAATCTAATTTAGCTTTCCTCAGTCTAGTCTACTTATCAATCTTCTGTATTTGCCAAATGTAAATAAACATTTCACTCTACGCTCTCCGTCTCTGTCTCTCTCTCTCTCCATCATACTCCCAAATAGTCATGTATATGCCTATTGAAACATAATTTCTTTGAACAGATTTTAGACTGTTGATTTGGAAAATGATGCCTTGGGTGAACAGACAGTTAGTATATAGACATGCAGAGGAGTCATCCCTCAAATGACCAAGTTAAGCACATGCTGATGCTTGGAAAATATGTATTCTCGCTGTGTGGGACGTGGGAAATGTGAAAGATGCAAAATGCTGGCTCTCAGCAAAAATCATGATGTAACAAGAAGATATTATTTGATTCACTTGTATTTTACCTACTTTATTTGTGTTCCATTGTGTTCATGTTATACTAGACACAATTTCTGCTATGAAGCATTTATATTATAAAATACTATTAATATTTATGTAACCTTTTTTTCAGATACTTTTTTTTTTACACTGGAATTAGTCCATGGTCTAGAATATTCAGTTAAAATATGACAACAATATTTCTTATGTTCTGCTGTGGCATCACCCTCTAGCAATAGCACATTGAGCAGATTGTTCAAATACCCTTGACATAGTTGCATCTGAAGTCAATTAATTACTGTCACACATTAATTAATTTAGGGGAATGAGAAGTTGGTTTGAACTAAAAATGGAATCTTTGTATTAAAAAAAAAGTTAAGCCAAAATTTTTTTGGCAGCATCAATACTTTTCCTTCAAAAATCAAAAGGTTTGTGAAAGCAACTCCATTCTTAAAAAGCCTCTATTTCAACAGATTGCCTTTTTCCAAAGGAAAGTGTTTTCATCCCAGCATTCTCCAACAGCTCTAAACATTTCTCTAGTGTTAGGCCAGCACACATGGGAAGTGTTCATTTCCACTGGCTGCATGAAAAATTGGTTTCAGGACACAGATGTTTGCAGTACAATAAAACTACTAATTTGTATTTGAGTATCAACTTCTTTTCAGATCTTCCATTATGGAAAAGTATTCTTTCTCCGATTTTCCATCTTCTCTCTTTATAACAGCACCAATTTGCTTTTCGTGCCAGAGTTGTAGGGTCATTAAGAACCCAAGTTAAACAAATCCTGAGCTTTTCAGAAGTTTTATCAAAAAAGCCAACTTTTCTGTATAGCCAAAAATGCAGAAATCAGGATTCCGTCCATTCAGTAAATTATATACTACTCTATGAGTACCTGTTAAGGAATAAATTGAAAGAAAGAGAGGTTGTATCACAGCACAGGTCAATTCTATATTCCATGTAGTTCATAACACTCCTGGGTATTTCACATTTTATTCCATTAATAGCCCACACTGTCAATTACTTAAATAATGATCCCAACTTCTGTAGTAGTTTTACATTTCTCAAAGGAGATATTACAACTTTTTTCTTCTGTCTTGTGCATGGTACAGGCCCTTAAGGCCATGTTTTAATGTTTCTTTCAATTATTTTTTAATGTATTTGAACTGTGTTTTTTATGTCATTCTAGTTTGGCATTTAATGCTTAAAGTTATGTACTTAGGGTGAAACTTTTGATACACAGATTCCACTACAAATTTTGCCACAGATTCAGTGAAGTTGGGATGTCAGCTTCTGGCCAGGCACACTCCCAGATGGGAGGAAGGGCTTTTTCGTTCTGCACATGAAAGACGTCATTGGAATACATAGTTCTGCTGGGCTGAGCAGGGCTCTGTGTGGAAGTGACCTTTTTTATTACTTTCCTTTGGCAAAGAGGTCAAAAAAGGGGCTCAACAGATGGAAAATGTCTTCCTCCATTTCACTGTTTCTCTGGATGTGAAAAAGGCAACTTAAAACATGCTGAGGGACTGGCATAAAAATCTTTCAATGGAGAAAATTTAATTTTTTCACATTACCATGGATCCTTCCTAATCTCTAAAAGTTTATTTTTCCATTATAAAGCCTCATGAAACCATGCAATTGCTTTTGAATGTCTAGTAGTTGGAGCTTTTTTTCATTCTTTTTCAGGAATTGCTTGCACAGAAGCAGAATATCACTGAGAAGTTTTATTTCTGATACATATAGGGTGGAACATCTGAGGTTCCAAGTGAGTTCAGAAATCGGGCTTTTTAATCCATATCTCTTATACTGAGGTGACATCTTCATCTGCTACCATATCTGGGGAAGTTCAATGACTGGGCCAGGATGTCCTGCTTTATTCTGTTGACTTTTCTAAGACCGTTTCAGACTTTTTTCTGCAGTGAACAGCAACAGCTCTGGTCTTCAAGATAGTCTTCAATACACGGAAGTACCCTTTGACTTTTTCATAGAATCAGCAATTTTTAAAAGATTCCTCTCTGCACAGCACCTGTAAGACTGTCTCTACCTATAAGATGGCCCAATGTCTCATACAGACACTACATCAATACTCTCATAAAAATGAATCCTTTCTGAGGATTGTTAATTCTGAGATTTACTGCAGCATTTATCTCTTTTCCTGCCAGATCAATTCTCTTCAGGTCTGAGGGACAAACCTCTACTGCAAGCAAAAACAACATCACTGCTAGTCAAGCTCAGTTAAATCCTCTAATTAATGTCAGTATGATTTGCCAGGCATTTTACTGCCTGGTGGATGCTTCCAAGAGCAGAAAGCAGAATTTTGATTTATTGGGAATCTGATGGGGTTTTATAGCTTTTCATGCAATAATAACTTAGAAGTATCTCACACTTCTGTTATATCCTAAATAAACAGAGAGGATGTCACTGCTGTGCAAGACATTCATACATCAGAATCAGTGAATGATCTGCAAAAATGTTCCCATCATTTTATAATTAAGAAATAAAGATTGTTACATAGTGAATCAGTTTAGTAAAGGTTGATTGCTGGATACAGATCTCTTTCCCACCAAGCAGATCACGATGGGCAAGATCCATGCCTGCCTGTAAAGTATGTTTTCAAATGAGTCACCAAGATTGCTTTGGCAGCCAGTGAAAAGACACAGGAGCTTTCAAAAGATTATTCTTACCACCTGAGACACTGAGGCAGTAATTAATTCTTTGGAGGTGACCCTGGACTAGAGAAAAAAAAAAAAAAAGAGTAATTAGATATCTAACTTTCATGAAGCTCTGCAAAGTCATTACACACAGTTACTTCTCATATACAGCCTGATAACAGCATGATACATGTCATGTAAACAAGAGGATTCCTACCATGTCTGCTTTGTACAGACAATTGCAGAGATTTTTCACCTCTCCAAATGTTCCCAGAAATATTTCACGGTCACATGCACAGTGCACTGTCACAAGCTACCTCTACCAGTGTACCCGTTAAGACTTTAACACACATTAACAAAGTTGTAGCTCTGCTGTATTCAGTGTACTACATCTCTTTTACCATTTACCAGTGGAATCTCATCCTCTGCACAGACATTTTTTCCCCATTAAATGCTGGGAGTTTTACAGTTAACTACAGAACTAATCTATTTATTCTTGAACTGAAGACCAGAACAGATTCTATCTTGTGGATTTCCATGGGAAAATGACTCCACAGTTGTAAAGAATCATTCCTGAAATTTGCAGCTGTAATTACTTCAGAATGGTATGGAGAACATACAAAATAATCCTCACATTTGAGCTATAGAGAGAAAATCATTAGAACAAATCAGAAAATTGTCTAGGAGATATGTAATGTAAGGCAAAGTTTCCTTCTTAGGTCTTCTACATGCATTCCAATACTGTTGAAGGAGGCAATTTTCCCTGACTTTTCAAGGACAGAAAGAAATTCCAGATGGCAGAAGGCTAATTGTGAATGAAGTCCAAACACAAACCAGTGGGAAAGCTGCAATCACAAAACAATCAGACATGATTCCGTTACGATCCTGCAGCTAATGCTTCACTGATTCATCACGTCCTGACTAAGGATATTTCCACAGATGTTTTGAGCAACAAGGAAAAAAACTCCACTGGGGCTCAGCAGGCGAATGGCCAGGTTGCCGTGTTGGCAGGCACTACTGCAGTGCCGCGTGGACGCCTCCAACCAATACATGGTTCCTCAGAGGCTTTGTCCCCCTCCCTGCTACTCTGGCCACTTCATCGATTCATTTGTGAACCTTCTTTGCTCTTTTACTCCCTACAGTCTTGCCATTATTAACTTTTGTAACAGCTTTTGTACTATTTGGAAAAACTTTATCGGAGGTTCCAAATTACTGGGGTTTTGATGAGGGTTTTTTTGCTTATATGCCTTATCAAATAAGTTCTCACACCATTGCAAATGGTTGGTAAATCTCTGAGACTATGATTGCCATTGTCTTTGTCACATTGTGGAACCTGGATATATCTTTAGTTTTAGAAGCAGTAATTTCTGTTGACTCCACTTACAGATGAATTATAAACCCAAACTCTAATTATGTTTCACGTAATCATCACAGATCTAAATTCTAGTTAAATGGTTCCATTCAGCTTTCCCAAACATCGACTTTGATGCACATCCATTATTTTCCAGCTCACACTACTTATGAATCATCTATTACTGTAAATGAAAAAAAAACAATCTCAGAATACAATTATTTTATAAACTCTTTTCCTGGCTGAATTTCCAGAAAGAAAATTTCTTTCCAAAAGTCTTTCTCCAAGGCACCTATAAAAGAAGTAGAAGCCATGTTTATATATATATATATATATATATATATAACTTCTATATCATCTACCAGATTTTACCATCACCTCTCACATATTACATTGATCTTTGCCTGTTACAAGCTGTACTAAACCCAAAGATTTTTTAGAAAATGTCCTGGAGCTTCTATTTATGTTATATTGGCTGTGAATATTAATACATTATTTTACTCCTGTCCTCATATTTAACTTGAATTTCTTAAATCTCATAATCTTTCATGCTCTATCACCTATAAATTAGGGCTTTAGTTCCAACAGCATTCCAGTCATTTTAGTGGAACAACCCCCTTCAATGCCTGTTTGATGTTTTTTTCTGCTTTAAAATATTTGATTTTTCCAAGGTCATTATGGTATGAGAACTAGACAACTGTTCAGACATAAAGCCACAATATGTGCTTTCATGCAATACAACATTTACAGTCAAAGATAAGAATTTATAAATGAAGATATTGCTTATCTCAAAAGAAACAAAACAAAAATGACAAGAAAAACACCCAAACACCACAAAATGTTGTGGCAAAAGCAGAGAAAAAGAGCAGGACTCATAATGTTCAAACACTTACCCTATTGGGGATTGGGTTTGTTTTTTAAAATCAGTAAAAGAATATTATAAAACTATTACACATGAATGTGTAAATAACTTGTAACTACACAGTGCATTTCATCTGTGTTATGTTTGTCTTCTAATGTAGTAAGGCCTAGATTCAGAAAGGCGTCCAACACCTTGGATTCACTTTTAGTGAAACAGGTAGAAAATGCTAACTCCATGAATAAGAAACACCTTAAGCACCAATTAATTATGCAGAGAAAGAGGTCTGTAATTACTCAGTGGAGCTTCCATGTCCTTCAGTAATACAAATTAACAAATAAGAAATCTTGCTCTATCAAAATTTAAATGCAGGCAAGCACCCATACTTTCCAACACATGCAGCAGGGAGGGTTACATTCATGTTAGCTTTTATTTTTATTTTCTTCTTTAAAAAAAAATAAAAAAATAAAAAAAAGACTATTTTGTCTCTATACAGCACCTTCATAAAACTTGTCACTGGAAAATATTTGAAAAAAGAACCCAACAACAACCCCCTCCCCAATCCCTCCCCCCCCCCAAAAAAAACCAAAACCCAAACCAAAAACCCAAACCCAACATTTACAGCCAGGCAAATATGCATACATTTTCCAGTTTGTTATCCATGGACATTTTTTGTTATTGCATACAAATCTCTAATAGAAAACAGAGAGATATATTGCTAAAGCCTTTCACATGCTAATAAACATAATTCAAGCTGCCATTACATCACTTCCCAGCAATATAAACACTTCTCATTTCAAGGACCAGGGTCTGGCATTCTCCTTATGCTAAATAGTATCTACTCTGCAAGCAAGCTCATTCATTTAAAACAGTAAGGCATAAATCAGAATTAGTAGAGTCTGAATCAGCAAGGGCATGACACTGGCTTAAGGTCGATGATGTTGTTGGAAAGGTAAACTATTCTGCCACACAGTTTGTGTAATTGATTTACTTCTGGATGACATCTACATGAACACTTTTCATGGTACTTCAAACCAATTCCTGAGTCTTTGCAGAACAGTTGTATTGGGAAATGACCACCTGACAAGAGAGAAGGCTTTGTAGCCTTGAAATGTACAGAAAACTGAGCTCACTGAGGGCTTGCCTGTGCATTATTATAGTGGATGGTCTATGGCTTATCCACCCTACCTAAACACAGGGAACAAAATGTGGATCACGATCATTCATCTACAGTAGTTTTGACCCACCAGTGTGGGAACAGCTACTGCAGGTTTGACAGAAGGCCAGCCCACACCAAGCCACTGGAGCAGGCTCATACCCTGGCAGTCCAGTATTATAATAGGAACCAGGTGAATGTTTGTTTTCCCCAAGTAGCTCATTCACTGAAATCAGTAATTTTGTGACCACTGAAACTCTTCACAAATTCATATCTAATTTGGTAATAAGATCTGAATGAGGGTAAGAAAGGTTTTATTGTTTCCAAGTGGTGTATTGAGACCACATGCAGTTATGTTTGATTTTAAAATATTTTCAGAAGAAAAAAAAAAGCCAAATGAGCAATTTCATTTTAGCCAAAGAGAATGTTTTGTTAAGCTGGAACAAACGTGTTGAGGGCCTCTGTTTTATAAAGTAATTGGAAACTTTTCATTCTGGATCAGTGGAAATTACACGTTGAGTGTGTTTGGGTTGATACACCTAACCAAAAAATCCGTTGTTTGCACAGCTGTATACTAGGAGGTCTATAAGAGCTCTTGGCAAATTCAAAGAATGCTCTCTACACCTTCATCCTTCACCCTTTCTTACGTCTCAGCCAAACCTTCCCCACCACCCCTGAGTCTTTGCTCAGAATCTGGTCCTTGTCCGATGTGATCATATAGGTAATCACATTTGAGCTATATCTAAACATTGCAAATCCTTTATGCCCAACGTGATGTCCAAGTGGGGACTTCCTTATCTATCTGCAGAAGTAAAATCTCTCAGAAGCTCTTCTCATTGCTCAGGCACTGTCTGAAATAACCTTTGCTACAGCAAGGCAGCTGCAGTTGTTGATTCGTCTTGGACTGCTTCCTCCTCTCCTATCAAATACCCTGAAGAAAGCATTAAATAGCCAGTGTTTGGCTGTGCTTTGAAAACTGTTCAGAGCAACAAAACCTATCACTTACACTTTGTGAATTGTAACACCAGTCTTCTTGCTATAACTGCCTGTGATGGCAGCAGTAAGCACCTTTGTGCTTATTCCCAGTGACCCATCCCATTAGAGACTACCTCCCCAGTAATATCTAACCTCCTTAAAGATACTCAGATTTCCTTATACAAATCTTTATCACAGATTTAAAAAAAAACAAAGCCAAACATCAGCCCTGACACCAGTTACATTGTCTGTGCAGTCACGTCCTTGCATTTTGACTGCTTTGTGAGATGTCTGATGTTCCTTTGCATCTACCTACTGTCTTTCGCCTCTTGTTTAGGTTTCAGGTATGTGGACTTCTGTGTTCAAGGATCTTATATATTGCATCCTCTTGGGTATTTTGATAGCAGTTATAGTCATTATCATCATTACACATCAAATGCCTGTGTCCAGAGCCCCACTGTTCTAGGTGCCAGTCCTCTACAAAAATAGTCACCAACTCCTATTCTTCTATATTGTCCTTTTCATCCTATCTCCTTTACTCGCCTTTCAACATCTTTATTCCAGCACTGCAAAATTTTAGCAGCAATATCACCCATATGCATACATCTTTTTCTGGGGCAGGTAGAAACTGGGAGTCAATATGTGTATATTAAGTATGTAAAACCATGCCTTTTTCAAACACAAAACAGTGTTCATGCTGTCTGAACTGACTGAACCTTGAGTGCAATGCCTACTTCTAAGGAACATTTGCCATAGAAGATTTCAGTGTGTCTTAAAGAAGGGTTTTTTTTAATAGGAACAGAATAACTTTTTAGGAGAGAAGCAGTATAGCTGGGAACCACCTCCCACCCCTCACACTCACCCCCCACCACCCAAAAAAGGAGGTTTTGAGACCCACCATCTATCTCTAGGCAAACGTCACCTTGCCAGTGTACAATTCACGATACTGAAAAGAGTGCTTACTTTATTCTGTTGAGATTCGATATTCTAACAAAAGGTGTCCTCCATGAAAAACTTTTCTCACTTCTACCCTTAAACCATCATAGTTTCAGCAACACTAATGCTGTGGCATACTTGGTGTTGGCAAATCACAGATGTGGTGAGAATGTTTTGAAGTTCCTTTGAAACTAAGTAAATCACTCATCAATATTCTTCTAGATCAAGACAAAGAAGGAGTATGTAAAAGGGGCAAGAAATTATAATGCAGACCAGAGCCAAACAATATTTAGTGATAAACAAGACAGAATGAGTTCATATGTGCAGTGATCTGATAATTATAATTACCACCCTCTGATTAATTTAGACAACAAATCAATTTTCACACCACTATCATGTATTTTGGAGATAAATTTGCACTGAACAGATCCAAGAAGTCATGCTTTTCATCTGGGATCAAATGTCAGAAGAGCTAGTGTTAAACAAAAGCCAATGTTCCTCCAAGCAGAGCAAACCACTTTGCCACACTCCTGTGGGCAGAACCAACCAGCCCTACTGCAGTGCTTAGTCTAGTACTTAGCATGGTTTCACCAAACACCTACATGCCCTATGAAGACAGCAAATGACTCCTGGATGATCTGCAACCATTTTACTTCAGTTAGGTGCTTCCCTACTCTGACCTGACATGTGCAGGGAAAATTGTGTGTCCCCAGAGTTAATTTAGTGAGATGCATATCATTTCCATCTACAGTGTAGGGAAGCAGTAGGAAAGTTTGGGGATCTGTCTAATGCCTTCTCAGAAGGAGCACCTAACCAGTCAAGGCATAGTGGCAATGCTACCAATATTGACCCTTTTGCAGCAAAGATTCACTCAAGAATGAAGTGATCTGGGATCTACACAGCCTTATTGCCTATCAGCCTCGGGACAAATTATGGAAAAGGATTTGTCCTGCACTTTCTTTTGAAGCCATGGTGCTATGAAAGCAAGAGAGCAGGAGTCTTGGAGTTGAGAAAAGAGCACATTAAAAAGTTTGATCCTAGCCTACTAGTTGCTGGAAGTGTTTTTATTTAAAATCTTCATCAGTGACCCTGAAAAGGAAGAGAGAATTGAAGTTTCCAAGTCTGCAGGTGATCTAAGTTCTTCTGACTAGTCAAATGCTGTGCTGATGATGAGGAACTTCAGAAAAGCTCACAAAATTCTGAGAGAGGGCAAAAAGACAGCAGAGACCACTTGTTGTAGATATAGGCAAAATAATACATTAGGGGAAAATAGGTTAAACTCTGTATACTCAGTGTGGAACTTGGAGTTATAACTGGTGAAGAGTATTGGTGTCATCACTGCCAGTTGTCCAAAAACATCTCATGTTTGAAAAAGAAAAGGCTCAGGAGCAAGATGCTGGAGAACAAGACAAGACAGATTTATGTAACCACAAAAGCTGCGAATTAGCTGGATATCTAGCTGTTCACCAAAACCTGCAACAAAGGTTGTGCCAATGCCACAAGTTGGTAAAAAGCAGGTTGAAGAAATTTATTCTTTACTTAGTGGATAGTTCAGCAATTTATTGCCAGAAGAGGTGGCAGAATAGATTTGAATGCTAGCACATTGCCAAAGACATTACACAAATTCATGGATAATGTATCTGGAAATGGATATTAAAAACACAATACAGGAATGTACACTCTAATATCCCTAATAAAATATTTCTGGATGCTGAGGGAAATGAAGAGAATGGATGTCAAGAAGTGGCCAGGCCTTTGCTCTCTCCCCACTGTGGTATCCATTTACCATTGCCAGAGACTGAACAAGAGCAGACAGACATTTTGTCTGGGCCAGTAGGACATTTCCTATGTTCTTAATTCTCCTATCCATCAGCAGTTAAATGGAAATAGGTTTCAAAAATCATTGGGAAAGCAGGCATGATCTTCTTGAAATTAGACTTCCTCTGTCCTGTAGTACAGGTTTGCACTGCAATTTTGGTGTTAAAATACAGACGGTTTGCATCTTCTCTGGAACTTGAGAATAGCAAGGATCAAACACAGATTTACTTCTTTCAAAACTGTGTACTGGAAGCCAGATTAAGCCCTACCAATTCACTGACATAAATGGAGGTAGGCCAAAGTTTAATTTTACATCAAAAAAAGATTCAAGAAAAGTTGTATTCAATGCAAAAAAAAAAAAAAAAAAAGCTACCTAGGTACACACATGTAATAACAACATAATTTGATTACATCATCTAATCTTTCTTCTTTTTAGTCAGGTCTTGGGTCTTATGCCTAGTGAATGTGCATGTCTTCCATAAAGAGATCAGGGATTAATTTTCTCCTCCTGTCTGCCCACTGCTGGCTATCTTGCACCTTTCTCTGAAGCTTTTCTTAAGTGACCGATGTCAACCTTAGAGCCACATCAGCTCTGCTGGGTGTCTCAGATACTCTCTGAAAGCTGCTTTCCAGCCATAGTGGCAGAGTTTTGTTCTGCCAGTTTCCTTCCCAGACTGAAGCAAATTCTACCAGGTCAGGTTGCCTTTGCCCAAGGAAAATGTGCAAGTGAGTGCAATGATGCACAGTAAGAGCCTGTGAGCAACTAAATAAGCATATTATTGCAGAACTAAGACGAGTTAAATACTGATATCAAGAACACAGAATTTTTGTGTTTATGTTAAAGGAAATTAATATTGAAGAAGTTTTTCTGTACATAAAAATTCCTGTTTTGAGATGCCCATGGTTAGATTTTTGTAGTGATGTATGATTTATGAAGCTGCATACCAGAATAATGGCAAAACTAAACAACCAGGCTCAGGTCTGACTGGAAATAAATTTTCAAGTTGTTATTTCTATATTATAAAGAGATTGATAGACAGAAGCTAAACAGTTGATTTATCCCTGCAGAGAATCCAGTGATAATAAAAATCAGTGGATCAAACAATATTATCCTTACCACTGCAGACAAAAATTTATTACAAATCTGAACTCCATATGGGATGAAGTCCAGCCCTAGAAATAATGGTAACATGTACACCATTCAAATTACATTTTGATAAGGGTTCAGACTACAAATTGCCCAATTCAAACACAAAAATGTAAAGACAAAGTCTGTAAAAAGATTTATTTTTAATTCATTTAACACAACCAAGAAAATAAAATTGATTAACTGCCTACTATAAATCTTCCAACCTTCAGGCCCTAAGGCAGTCATCAATACAAATTCCTGACATTTGAAGCGTGCATGGATATCAGAATTGTATGTATGCATTAAATCAGAGAAGTATACAATGCTTGGAATTTTTTAGCTATGCTTACATCGTTATGCAAGTCCACCCTGTTTTGATCATGGATTATAGAGTTGAGATATACTCAAATAAGGAAACAGAAAAATCTAAATAAGCATTCAGGTGATTAAAAGGTGTGAACTCACAAATTTTTGTAGGTAAAAAGCTCTTAAGATTTTTCTTGCTGGACATCTCTAAAATCACTGTTTTAATGAATATTTACTTATCACTTAAGAAAAGAGAGAGCAATAGAAAATGTGAGGTGGTAGTATTGTAATCTCTCACCTTCATTAGTGACAGTGATTTACATTTGAAACTGTTAGATGGAATAACTAATACTAAGGGCAAATGAAAAAATCCAAATGGATAATGCCCTTTCAATTATTTTACTTCATTTTATCTATTTGTATTATATATTCAGTCAGAACTATAGCCTCGAGGTGACTCTGGAAATATTTTTACCAAGCTTTTTTCTCTCAGATAAAATCTGTTAGAATGAAATAAAGAACAAAAATCTTCTTCACCTTTGATCTCAGGGGTTACTGAGATCAGTGCAATATGGTGGATATTATTCAGGAGATTATGCACTTACTCACTCCAGCTGACATTGGATCACACAAACCCCTGAGCTGTTTTCTGCCTCTTTCCTTATTGGTCAGGTTAAGATAATTTCAGGAAGGAAAAGTATTTTAAAATAAAATTTCACTGGGTTTTATAAAAGGCACGGTAATATGATTTTTCTCATTAATTCCTGATAACACTGCTGAGAGAGAATTTTCATGTAAGAAAATGTGCTGTACCATAGATCAATGTCAATGAAATGCAAGTTATTATCCACTTTAAAAATGCATAATCTTAAAGCACACTTTCTATGGCTACTGAAATATGGGCATGTGCTTGCATATTGGCTCGGACAGCTGAGTCAGGGCCTTTGGGAGCCCTATGACACAGTGCAACATGCATGCCTGCAGAAGGCCTACCCTGGTTTATCTGACTAGTTTCAAGTATTTTGGGTTTTTTTTTTCTTTCTCTTATAAGATTCTGTTTTATTGTGGTGCTTGGAAAAGATTAAAGAAGCAAAGAACGAAAAAGAAGAGATCAAGATGAAGGTGGAAAAAGAAATATTTTTAAGCCACATGTAAAATACAAAAGCCAAACTCTCCAACCCACACAAATCAAAGGAATAACCCCCATTTTGGGGGCTGCCTGAGTTCTATGGCAATTGTCTGTGGAATGAGTTTACATCTAGACATCAAAAACTGAATAGCTGCAAACACTAAAAGGAGGGTGCAACTGCAGCTGTGTTCCTGTGCTGAAGAGTCATTACCCAAGGAAAAGATTCAACTAAGCCTCACATAAACCAACTATTGGAATCTCAGTGGATAAAAAATCCCATTTTCTAACATATGCAAAGCAGGTTAAAGCCACACCTAGCACCACCAGAAAGATTACAAGCGTGTCAGAATTTCTAACATAAACAATCTTTTTAAAATGAGTTTATGCTACAACAATTTCCAGGTCCATCAAAATAAAATTTCAAATACAAGCTGTTAATCCCACGCACCTTCTTAAAAAAAAAGATATCTAGAAAGTGGCTTAAATTGCCATTACTTGGGACATTTTTTGCATTTGTTTTTGTTTTTTAAATATGACCTAGGAAAATTCAAACTGATTTTTCAAAGCTGAAGATTTTGCACACTGTATAATGTTAGGAGGGTGATCTTTAATTCTTAAAATCTTTATTAGACTTTCACATTATAAAGTAGGCTTGAGTTAAACCTCAAATAGATACCTGTTAATAAAAAAAAACCACCCTCCAAAAAACCCAGTCTGCAATAGGTGAAATTACTTTTCTTTTTGAAAATATTTCATGAAGCAATTCAGATTATCGTGGTTCTTTTGTGACAAATATTTGTGAACAAGTAGCTAAGCCTCTGTATCCACTTTCACAAGCATAGGAACACTTGTTTTTTACCTGTTTCAAAGGCCCTGTGATTAATTTGATAGCAAAATGTTAACCAACCCTATTATGTTAGGTTTTAGGATTATGACCTTTGAAATGAACCAGAAGCTTTTAGGAATATATGGCAATATAGAAGGCAGTAGCATTGCTTTGAAATATGCTAAACATGAAACAGATGGATTTGAAAGGTCTTTTGGCTACTATGTTTGGCTGATATGAAATTCACTGATAGAATTAGAGGCTCCAAACCTTATGCTTATTCCTGCAGTGCTAATGGCAGTACATGCCTGAGTGTATATTTGTAATCCATATTCCCTAAAGGAATAACTGAACAGAAAGTGTTCAAATATTAATCTATATTTATCTAGAATTATTGGATACTGACATATACTATGCAATATATAGAAATGTAGGTAAAGGTGGATAAAAATACCTTAATATTTCCAGTGCAACTATGAATTCAAATATATAATCCAATTTATGTAATCCACTTTATCGTAATCCAGCTGTGAATCCAACCAGGTATTAGGATCTGCCTGTAAAATAACAGTAATTAAGCAACTGTAGTGTTATTCTGCTAGCAGTGGGCAAATGTCCTGTCATTCAGAAGCAGCATCTAACCAGAAGACTTATCCTTTGGTGAATACCATGAGTTCTGGGCAAATAAAGCATAGAAGTTTCTGGAAACAAGAGAAAATTTCTCCTAACTCTGGAGACAGTGGGGCCAATACACAAAAAAAATCCCAAAAATATCCCCCCCAGGAAAAATTAAAACCCTGGCTATTTCAGATGATGCATTTGTTAATGACTACAGAGAAAAAGGAAGAATACCCAGCAAACATGTGAAAACGTGCCAGGAAATCATGACAATTCCTCTAATAAATCATTTCCTTTATCAAGGATGAAGGAACAATTAGAATTCAAATAGTATAAACAGAGGTACCATTACTGATAATAATTGCTACGTATATGGAATTTATTATATTTTTTTCTCAAAATACTTAAATCACTGAAGGTCAATGAAAGGTCCTTGTGAAAGTCAGATTCCATTGATAACTGAAATACTCGTTACAGTGAAAGAGTGGGCTTAGTTTCTATTGAGAGGCTTTAAAAGACGGAAAGAAAGCAAAAGCAGAAGAGACAGATGTTTATACATTTTGATATCTGAACGCAGGTAAGAGACCATTGTCCTTTGATGTTACCTTAGCTTCTTTTGGATTGAAGTTACAAACATGCAGCAAGTACCACATAACCTCAACTTCTAAGGTAGCTCCAACAAAGCATGTCTGTTATATCTTTTAAAAGTTATCAAATCAATCACAGCCTCATAAACACTCCAAAACTGAATGTTTCAGCACTGTTTTTCCCATCTCATCCAGCTACTGTATTCATATCAGCCGTACAGCATGTGGGTTTGCTGACAGTTAACTCATGTGATCAGCTCTGTTCCTGGACAACTTATTAACCTCAACTACTGAAAACTTTCAAATAAATAATTTCCCAGACTTTTTCTGAAGAGTCAATGTTGATTACTGCTGTTACTGAAGAGATCAGTAAGCTACTTTCCATTAAGTTCTCTTCTCAGTAATGTAATGTCCTTATAAATGGGTTGCATTAGAAATGCAACTTTGTATTTTGCAACTTGATTTTTATTAAGTTAAAATTCAATTAAATTGTTCTCAAATATCCATTATCCTACCTGGGAGAGAAACACTCGAGGAAATGGTGAGGCAACTGTCATTCTCTGACAGCAAAAAAATGTCTAAAAAGAGTTGATGTTAAAGAAATTACCAGCCAGTCACCTGACCATTTATTCATGAGGCAGTGTATAATACCATCGTCCATTGTTCAACATACCAAATTTTAAAGGGATTTGGTCTGGTTTTGGTTTTCCTAAATGCTGCGGCACATATGGCTTAAAAGGATCAAAATTTGGCCACGTATATGCAGATCATATGACCCAGAAATTTTCTGGAATAAAGGAAGCAAATGGCCTACACATGGAACAAAGGCTGAGGGGCTTCCTGGGGGTGGTTTTCCACATGAAGATGCAGCAGCTCTTAGCTGTGATAGAAGCATCTAGATGACTCCCTAAACTGACTTGTAAAACTCTACAAGCTTTGATGCAATATGTATTCCATACTCTGTATTTTGAAACATTTGTTTCAGTGCCTAGCTCTGAAGTCTGTAAACTAAATATTGCTCTGTGTGCTGGGATATATAAAGTGGAAGAGCATTCAGAATAATTGCATAAGTAAATTACTGGAAGGTTCTGAATGTGGAAAAAGAGACAATATGTATATAATTGTTTCAATGTACCATGTAATTAGAGTACACTGAGTATCTGTAATTGCTTGTCAGTGCAAAGCAGAAATATTTTCTATAATGCTGTCTGCTTTTCAAAATGAGGAACATATTTCACCAAGAGTGAGTTTTCCAAAATGCAAATTTTAGGATTATGAGGAAAAATAAAAGGATCGGATTTCTCCATTTAATTGGCCATATTCCACACTTTTTTTTTTTTTCAAAATTAGCTATCTCTAAGTTAAGAACAAATAAGCTTTTCAGTTTCACACTAAAACAGACATTCACTTCAGATAAAATACTGAAGTGCTTCAGTTCAGGTGAACAAATGAAATGTTCCTTATTTTTGCACTTACCTTAAAAAAATGGCCTAGAGAAGTTAAAATGACTTCTCACTAAGAACCAGTCTAATTCTACTTGTAGAAAATATGTTAAACTTTCCCTTGTACTTCAAAAATACTATGTTCCTCAGTTAGAAACAAAGCATTATGAGTGTGAACAAGACCCTACAGGGCACCGAGTCTAGATCCCCATAGCTGGAAGCAATCATAGATTTTCCTCATAGGTTGATGAGCACAGAAAATTAGTCAAACAAAAAGTACCATTTTTTTTGCTAATATGTTGGGCTTGAAAGACTGAAAATTCCTTTAACTGTGAACAGACAAACTTGATATTAGTCTTAATGTAAACAGAGACTAAGTAAAAGAGGAAACAGACCTGAGGCACCATGGGATGATCTGGAAAAGAATAAAACTGAAGAGGGGCATATTAAACCAAATACATACAAAGGCTGGGTTTTGGCAAGTTGTCCTTGCATAAGTTGAGTCGAGAGATGGTTTCAGACAGATCCTGAAAACCACAAGGTACAATTTCCAAAATGAAGTTTTACAAGATGAGACAAACAAGAGTACCAGGAACTCCAAAGGAACAGACAACTCTGTTGTGTTTGCAGGCAAAGTTCAAGAACAGTTGAATCTCACCTAATAACACTGAAACACAGAGAACTTCTGAACACCCAGTTGTGAAAGGTTTACCAATACTCAGACACTAGAACTAATGAAAAAGGGTCTTCTGATAATTTCTTTTTTAACAACAAGCATTTCCAGAAAACACAACATACCCATAACAGTATCCTTAAGACCCTGTCCCTATGTGCAAGTTTCATTCCAGAGCCCAGATGTGGGATGGACTGATGTAATAAGGCATCAGCCTGAGGCCTTAACTTGAAAGGAAATATATGATACGGTGAGCCTACTCTGCCAGATTCTACTAAGGGAATGTTCTTAATTCAGGACTTAAGGACTATCCAATAATAGCTAAAATAAAGTAATTAGAATTTTCTTGCCAACATATTTTCCCTATCATCAATTTTATCTTACATGAGAAAGAATGCAAATCTTTGGAGAAAATGTATGAGCCTGAGAATATTTGGACTGTTTGTTTACATTACTTTGTTGGAAGCTATTGGGATATATTTTGCCATTTTTTTATTGCTTCAAGATGGGGTAGTTTCATAAGGTTTGTGAGCTGCAAGCTTATTGAAAAGGCCTGTTTGTCTAACTCTTCATAATATATCAGGTCTGGAGACAAATTTTCAAGAAATAATTAAATATAACGAGACAGAAATAGGAAAAAATACTTGAGTTTATCAGAGGTAAAATACATAATGCTAGACTGATGTCTGTCTTTTGATGAAAAAACTGGTCGTCTAAACAAAGGCAATAATATAGATCTCATTTATCTGGACTACTGGCATCAGATATTAGTTAATATGGGAAGTCATCAGTTGAACTGAGGATTAGTAGGTTCTCTGATGAAAAATGGACTAATGAGGGGAACATGAAAAGAGTAGTGCTGAAACCAGCTGGAGGAGTTTACCAGGAAAGGTCTCCCAGGACTGGATTGAGGATTGATCATGAAATTTTTGCTCTAATGATGCTGCCCCAAAAAAAGTAGCAATGAGCTCATGATTTGCACATGAAACAGAATGAGGAAGCATCAACACCCCAGAGGAGGCATGGCATATCATGCACCTGAGCATAAGAGTGATGGAAATGGGATGAAATACCATTGTACCCAGGGAAGGTTAATGCAAGAAAGAACAAATAAGAATTTATCCTGTAAACTGGAGGATCATAAGCTGAAAGTGACTATAGAGAATAAGGACCTGGCAGTACTGACTGGCTGCAGAATGAAAAGTCTTCAATTCATGTTATAGTGCCAGTAGGAAACCAGCATAAGGACAGATTCATTGCCATGGGAATGCACCTCCAAAGAGACCTGTTTTCTTATTTTACCATGAACCATGAGTCGTCTCACTTCTGATAAGTCAATCAGGTATTCCTAGCAACCTTTTCCCTAATCTGTACAAACAGACCAATTGTTAATACAGAGTTGTCTGTTTCTAGCTAAGGAAAATGAGTATAACTGTTGCTCAAAATCAAGCTGGCTTTCTGAACTTTGCATATGAAATTCTTCATTGTTGGTTACCTTATTGCCATTAGCATGACAAAAACCACATGAAGACCATATTGTTTAAAAAAATTTTAATGCTTTGACAAGTATGTTGCTATCTTCTATTATTTTAAAGTTATGTTACTGATTGTACCAAAGCAAATACATAAAAGGATAGATCTATGTGACACGATTGTGATGAAGTAAGGAAACTCAAAACACATTAACTTACACAGCCTGTCAGAACAAAGGGTAAGAAGGGTATGATTCCTTTCTGCAAACATTTTGGGAAAGACAGGAATGGGACAGAGGAGGAAAAAAGATCTTGCAAAAAGGACAACAAGAGCATGTATAGAATCATAGGATCATAGAATGTTTAGGTTGGAAGGGACCTTTGGAGGTCATCTAGGCCAACCTCCCTGCAGTGAGCAGGAACATCTTTAATTAGATCACGTTGCTCAGAGCCCCATCAAACCTGGCATTGAATAATATGTAGGCAGGCATTAGCAATGGATGCATTTCCACTACAAATTAGAAGGAAGGGTGTCATTTTTCATAAGCATAATTCTGAAATAACTTCCCAATGACTGTAGGAGAGGAAGGAAACCTAGTTAGTTTTAAAGATTAATCTTCCTACATTTCTGAAAGGAATTACTGGAAATGTTTGTCTACAATTAGATAGGATAGGATTTGATATTATAGGTCTCTGTTAGTTCTATGTTCTTGTATTTCTCATTAAAAGTATTTTAAATTCAAGCCTTTTTTCTGTTTAGACTTATTGGTGACAGGGTTTGCTAAAAATCACATTGAACAGGACCTTAATGAATAACATGGTGTGAGTGGGTATGTGTACATGGGTACAGAATCATACATAGATATATCCACAAGTTACAGCATAGGCACCATACTTTGGCTTAAATAAAGCATTACTAAATAGGTACTAATATGAACTTGACAAATCAGATGATATTAAAAACATTTCTCATTCTTTCACTGTGGTATTTCTGCTATTCACATAGATATCTTGTTTAATGTCTTAAAGGTTGGTTGGATGTCAAATCCAGTAGCATGTTTGTCTTGTTACTAAACTATGGGAAACCATTGGGAACATAAACATATAATTACAGATGAAAGAGCTCTTAGGTCATTTTGTCCTATCCTGGCCAATGTATGACTCTTCCCTATAATATATGCCTAAACCCTTTAGATGGGGTGATATTTTACATAATTTAAGTGATGGGTCTTACACCACTTCCCTTAAAATATTGTTCTTCTACCCTCTATATTTTTATGTCAATGTCAAATTTAAATCATATATTTGAAAGGAAATGTATATGGTACACTTAGCTGATCTGCAAGTACTGGAATGTTGGTATTACTCCTTCTATTTGTAAAAAATATTTCTGGGTGCACAGACTAAGCAATACTAAACAATAAACAAAAGAAAAAAAAAAACCAGTTACTTATTTAGAAATAAATGCTCTGAAGAACCTTGGTTCGTAAGCCCAGTCCTCTGTAATCAGAGGCAACCGAGCAGCTCTAGAAAGCCACCCCGTAGCAGCTCTGCATTTTTCTACACGCCCTAGGCCAAATGCATGTCTCAGCAGTCTATAACAAATTCAAAGTCTACATTAAAAGACCTACAACAGGAGATAAAAGTCAAAGATATCCTCAGGATCCTAGGCCCTTGTAGTAAGGTAGTTTAAATAAAATTCACGTCTCAAGAACCAGACGTATTCGCATGCAATAAATAAGCCAATCTCCACCTGTCTTTCAGAATCTTCTTCAGAACACAACTCTTCACACCTTCATTGCTCTCTGCTCCCCTAGATCACTCAAGTCCTATTTTTTTTTAACGTTTTTGTTCACCAGAATGAGTCTTCTTTATTACCCCCATATAACCCTGTTGATCCTCGGGTCAATGTATGCATCTGTTTCCTAGAGCTTCTTATAGACCTGTTTTGTATTATTCTTATACCTACACCCTCAGGTAGACCTGTTTCTTATTGATAAGGGTATACTTTCTGGTCTTGTGCTTTTCAGCTTGTCTTCTGTCTGGACATTATCCTGATATGTCTGAAGGACACGAACACCATTCCTTGTTGAATGCCATTATATCTCCATGCACTGCTTGTCTTCTTCTTTTGGGGATTAACCATCATCTGATGCTGCTTGCTTTAACCTCTAACCCAGCTAAAACACATCATTACTCTAATACCCTTTTCTGTTGTGCTTTACCTATTAAACTGTCTTTATTTCAAACCACAAGTTTTCTCACACTTACCCTTCTGATTCTCTCCCCCATCCCACTGTGAGGGGTGTGAGCAAGCGGCTGGGTGGTGCTTAGTTGCCATCTGGGGTTGAACCATGACAGCAAACATGGTTCGTTTTTCTAATAAAATTTAAAACACAGTTGCACAAAAAGCAGCAGCAAAACAGATAAAGAGCTGAAGGGGTTTTCTGGGATTAGGGGCTTTGAGGAACATGTTCATCAGCAGGAAAATTGCAACATTTTGTTCCAGCTTGTTTCCAGCACAAACCTGAAGGAAATTACCAAGTAGCAGAAGCTAGAATGCACTGAGCTGTTCTTTGAAGGACAGGCAACCAAAAGACTGACCAAGGCTGATTTACTATGGAGGAGTAGGGTTTCCATTGTTGAGGTGGGGCTGAATTGCTTTTAGAGTTCTCACCTTACGTTCACCAACTTTTGAAAATCTAACAAAGCTGGTAGAACAAAGGTATCTTTGCTGGTCTTTAGGGAGATCAGTTCTTTGTTACTCACATCAGTCTCCAGAAAGTATAGCTCATTATGGCCCAGGAAGCCTGTAAGAGGCCCTAAGCTTTATTTGCCCTTTATTTGACATGCTTCCATATATCTCATCCTCAAACCAACCATATGAATCCCTACCTATTTCTCTTTGTTCACTAAAGAGGAATTTAAAGTGTCTAGCTTGGGCTTCAGTGTACAATTTATTTATTTGAAAATATATTGCTATTATTTTTTCAGGGAAATGGTGGGCACACAGAAATTTATTCATAACAAGAATGGCATTTCCTGGAAATGAAGGTTATAGTATCTAGTCAACATGATGCACACATATTATTCACTGAGTTATAGCTTTTAAAGATACAGGCCATATGATCTTCCTATGCGATGCTTACAAATTCTCAGCTCAGACTTGAAAAAGACAACCAGTAGACAGGATGTTCCAAAGGATCCCTTTCCAAACCCTGGAAATATTAGCATACTCTCAGCCAAATCACAACTAGTCCTGCTCTCCCCTGCCTCACTCCCCACCACAGGTAGTCTCTGTGTAGGATACTCAGGGACTCTGTCATAGCACTTTAATGGTAACATCCATGTGTCCATAATGTACTGTTCTTATCTTATCCCTTTATGAACACTAAAATAAATAAGTATGAACTTCATAAATTGAGTTATTACTCTCTGAAATGAAAAGGAAGAGTGTTTATGCTGCAGACTTGTCAGTTCAGGCTTTCTGTTCAACGAGGAAAATGTTACCCCTGTCTTTATCTTTTTACAGATTTTTTCTACAACCATGGCATCTACAGCCTAAGAGTCTATTTTTCATTTATGCAGGAGTACCTTTCTACCACTCTGGTAATTTTGCTCTACTTGTAAAGGTCTTTGCTTTACTTGTTTTAAGTGCAAAGCATTGCAATTTTTCTTCCAAAGCAATAAATCCACTGTCTTTCAGGAGGATTAAAAATCAGCCCAGTTCAGTGTAGTCTGGTGCATTCACACTGCAATTACTTGTTAAATAAATAAATGTTAAGCCTTCATCATTTGAAATTATGCAGTTGTGCAGTATTGGCAGAGTATACCTTTTTATTAATCACTGTTGCAAAAAAGCATAACAGCACATTTGTAAAAAGTGTGTGGTTCCCATGGTGAGTAAAGGCTAGAGAAGTCTTGAGTAAGAGTTCCACTTCAGTCATACTGTGTTATTACCCTCTGGTCAGGAGAGGAAACAGGTTGAGGACTTTTTACCATGACTGCACCCCACCTCCTAGTGATTGCTATGACAACACTAAATTTCTTTTTTTTTTCCTTACATTTACTGGTGTGTGCTTTTTTAGGATAATAAATGTAAATTAAGCCTGAATCTGCAAGGTACTTAGCCTCTCAACAACAGATATAGACAACACAAATCAAGGGTATCTTTTGGGAATCTTCAACTGGTCCTTGAATACTCCTCCCTAATTGCAGATTGCTGGATTCAGGACTAGCTCTTCTCTGTCAGCTGAGGAACATGGATTCCTCGACCTGGATTTATGCTTTGGCAAAACAATTCAAATAGTTCACATGTTTTTTTTACATACTAACAGGCCTCCTACAACTCCTGCAAAAAGTCAATTTCAATCACTTTGTAGCTTGAGAAAATAGAACAAGAGACCTGACAAGGTGGCTTTTGCTAAATAATATTCTCTGCACAATTAACCACGACACTTGGGTATATTTATAACAACCAATGCATGAAAAAATCTGAAAAGTGAGTGAAAGATAACCTATTAGGAAAGAAAGAAACCCCATCTGCACTTATTTATGGCAAGAAAGTAGAAAAAGGCAACTTTTTCAATCCATCAAAAAAAGAGTCAGCTATGTATGTTTTATAGTCTTTTTTTTTTTCTTTTTTTTTTCATTTCACAGCCACACAGATGCATCAGCATCCTACATCTGGTGGATTTCTTGTATTTTTTCTCAATGTTTCCACCCCTTTGAGGTAGCATGTTTCCCTCAGGACTTCAGCCTGCAGAAGACAGGTAAATAGACATCACGGTTGCAAAATTTTCAGGAAATGGCTGTTGAAGAGGAGCTGGTTATACCAACTCAAAGACAGCTAGACACACTTAACTGTAGGATGGTTTACCAAGGTTTTCAATATGTATTCCAATCCAAGAACTAGAAGCCATCAAAAGATATTATCTGGAGAAATACTGAAAATAAAACCAAAAGATAATACATAATTCATTGTTTAGGCATGTAGCTTTTTGCCATGGGACATTTAAAATGCTAGAAGTTTATGTGTTTGAAAAGTAAATTAGTGGAAGAAAAACATACCACATTTAACACAACTTTTCTAGCTTAAGGAGTCCTACTGCTACAAATCACCCAAACAGGATAAAAAAATAAGAGCCTGAATAAGACTGCTGTAGGGAGGAAGCTAAAATCCAGAGATTTCAGAGGAATCAACCTTAAAAATTGTAACTACCAAGAAAATTAAACAACGTGCTCATAAACAACATCATCTGAACAGACAGACAGAAATACCGATGATTAGTCAGTGTTTATTTCTTCACAATAACAGCAGTAATTAAATCAGTCCAGGAGAACTGTCTCAGCACAAGCCAAATCTGTTAGAGTGCTCATGATCTACAACAGAAGGGTTGCCAAACAGCAGGAAATTGCTGGAAAAAGGAGTTAGTTAAAAAAGTTTGTTCTTAACACTCAGAGAAGTTTAAAATTACTCTTTTCTCTACAAAAAGCAAAAAGAATTGTGTACTATGTAAACTGTACCTTTACATGTGTGCAGTAATCATTTATCTTGCCAAATAAGAAGGACCAGGTTCTCGGGTTGTTTACATTTTCTATATCTAGCAAAGTCTAGCTTGTCTAAGTAAGGACCAGGCACTGAGCAAGTAAACCTTTTCATCTGAGCTGATATTGTATGTATTTACTAGTATAAAAAAAAAAAATTTAATTTGCTAACAATTTCCATGACATTATTCCCAAAATATTAAAATTTTACCTGAAAAGTGCACTGAGTAAAAAGTAAATGAGAAGATTAGCAGTAAGTGAACGGTTCACCCTTTAGGACTTCATGTGTGTGGATGTTTAAATTGTGCATGTATGAATCCAGTGTGGTTTCTAATCCACTAATAAAAATAATGGACACACCTCTTTTTAGAGGCTGTCTAGCCATAGTCCTCCTCTTTCATCATAGTCACGGCACCTTCCCCAGCAGTGAGGTAGTATGGCTACACTGAGTGTGATGGGACTTGCTTGTCATCATCTGCCAGTCTGCTGAGATAAAGTAGTCCCCTCCATTTTGCTGACATGCCCAGTCTTTGTAACACACTCAAAGCTGAATCAGCATTTAAGGAGAAGGACTTCCCACCTCCTGCAAAGGAACGGCAAATATGGACTGGCCGTTCTGTGGGGCAGCAGGGCCTGTGTTAGCCAGCACACACCACACAAAATTGGGCATCATTTACAGTATAAAGTTAGCTAAACTCCTGGGGATGTTCCAAACACAACATGAACATTAAATGATTTCCCAGCATGTTTTGGTAGGAACGGAGTGCACTGGCAGACCAGTTTATAGGGTCTTGTATTGCAATTATTATGACTATAATTTCTAGTGTTTCAAAAAATACTGCTTGGGTACAGTTCTTAAACCCTACCGGCACCTTAGCTTTCATAAGAAAGCCAGTAGTTCAATAAAAAACACTTCTTCAGAGTTAATGGCACTATTTAACGTAGGGACAATGAATCATTTTTATAGAGAACTTAATCTAAACTGAGGATCTGTTTTGAGATGAGTATTATTCTACTACATGACTCCAAAAGTGCACCTCAGATTCTACTCCTCCAGCTGCAAATTAAAAATAATTTGCTTATAATTTTATGATCAAAATTGTATACGATAATATATGTCTTAGGTGCTCGTTGTGGGTTGAAGGTCAAACACTGTTGTAAAGATGTTCTAATAACCACATTTCCATGGAAGCCAAGAGACCTTAGTTTTTCCAAGGCAGGTCCAAACTGTAAAGTTCATTAAGGCGGACTTCAGTAGGGATGTGTGTGTGTCTGTGTGTCTGTGTCTGTGTGTGTGTGCTAGCCCTGGCAATTCTAGCTTGACCTGCTTCAGACTCTGACAGAACAGTCTCAGGCTGATACATTGGCTTCAGTGTTAATACAGAGCCAAATCCAAACTACTGCAAACTTTGTGGGAGAGATACAAGTCTAGCATTTCTCCACAGGCCTCTCTGCAATCATTCACCCTGAAACTGTAAACTGTCTCAAGAAATTAAAATATAATTTTCATACCCTCAGTCATTGTGGTCTATTTATTACTAAACTACGAATGTCTGACCAGCCCCACACCATGATTAATGGAGCTTCTTAAGCACTATATATCTCAAAGAAAACCAGATGGAAATGTCATGCCGGTCCTTTCTCCTCCTTCATTCTCTCAGACTTGGTGAGAGCCAGCAAGGGAAAGTGTCCCAACCCGTCCCCCCATCTGAAGTGTAGGCCTCTTGGGGGAAAACCCTATATCATAAGACGCTACAAAACAAAGCAGCCTTCAGCACATCACAACCATATTTAAGAAAAAAAGAACACACAGAGACTAAAATGAATGTCATATATTATTAAGTGTAGTATATTCATTTCTAGCAATAATATAACTACTGAAAGTAAGTTAGAGCAATTCTGAGGATGAAGCAGACCTTAACAGAGACCAAACAGCCACCCAGATAAATATTTTATAACTATAAAGATGTGAAGCAACAGAGTTTCAGGCATAGTTTCCACACAAGAATCACAGAATCTCCTTTTTTCCCCAAACCAAAAAGCACAATTTCCAACTCAGAATTTAGACCAACAAAACAGAACCCAACAAACAGTTTGAGTCCTTTCAGACAGTGCACAATGTGCTAGATCCTGTAGAGACAAGCGCAGAAGACACAGTTAGTTCTGCAAGTTGGTTTATTATTGCAAGGAAGATGCCTGCTGGGTGCATGCAATGTGAAAACCATGGGTGAGATCTTACAGAGTGTTTCAGGAGTGGCCATGGCTGCTCATGTTTTAAGTGTAGTGAATTTCCAAAATGAGATTACCTTCAGGCAGGTTATGTAGACTGCTAAGTGCTACCTCTGTGATGGTAATGAGTAGGTTTAAAAGTGGGATGCAGTTATTTAACCAAAGGATGGGAGGTATGGGTGGAATATAGTGTTTGTTGTATGAGGTAGGATTGGAGATGTGGAAGGGGATGGTGTTCACAGTGTGTAGCTCTAAGGCCCTAAAATAGGATTTAATTTCCTTAGGTTCTGTATGGTCAATAAGAAGTCACAGATGCAGTTATGCTATGACATGTCCCATGGAAAATCTGCCTCACATATACAATACAGGGAGCTTCTAGGGTCTAGCTTCCTATGTTGGGCTAAAGTCAAGTAATGTAATCATTAAGATGGCATATTCAAAAAAGTGGTTGGCCTATGGTTCATTCCAGAAAAAAAGCCATCTCCCAAGTGGATGCAGCAGCCCAGACATCCTGGGGTGCAGGCCTGGGATGCAGGGAGCATGCAGTAGGAGAGGGGGAGACTGTCATAAACCTGAACCTGAGGTGACGGCTATTGCAATACTGCATCTACTTTGAGGACCATAGTTCAAGAAGGATGTTGGCAGACAGGCAAAATTTTAGGGAAGTGCCATAAGAATGATTAAATTACTGAATAATGTTCCTTCCAGGGAAAGAATAGATGACTGAATGTCATAATTTCTAGTCAAGGATTCCAGAAACTCTGTTTATTTATCTTGCCATAAAAGGTTTGATTGATTGATTTGATCACAGCCTGTAAATAAGCACCTCCCTAGAAGGAAAATTTCAGGAATGAGCTGGGTCTTCAGCCTAGCAGACAAAGGCATACATCAAGAATCTATAGTTGGAAGATGATGTGTGGCTGATTCAGGTAAGAAACAAGGCACAAGTTTTTAACAGTGAAAGAATTTTTCACTGGAACAAATTACCTCAGCTCACAGTGGATTTTCTCTCTCTGTGCCAGTTTCAAAATAAAGATTAAATTTGGAGGGGGGGGGGAAGCGCAGAGAGAGAGGGTTTGAGAGAGAGACAGACATGCCTTAATTTAAGCACAGTTTATTTCAGGGAAGTATTATCATGTGTGTCATAAAGGACATTAGACAAGATGATGTCAAATACTGCCTTGTAGCTTTGGGATCTATGGCTTGATGAAGTAGATCTATTGTGAATTACTACTACTCCTCTTAGAAATTTTTTTTAAAATCATTCTATGTAAAATAACATGATGAATTCTTAGTATGCTTAAAGAATGTTAACATCAATGCTGCTGTATGCAGATAGCTACTTTTGCCAAAGTAGTCTTTTCTAGTAGATTTTCATAAGAACAAAAAGCTTAAGAAGGAGAAACGCACATTTATGGTGATGAGCAGGTGCCTTTGACCTGAAAATAGAACTATCTTGGATGTGCAAAAGTTATTAAAATTGGAGGTGGGCAGACTAAACATTTTGCTGCTGCAAAATCAGGCACAACCTGATTTTTAAAAGAAAGCAAAACCCCCATGGGTTCTCCTGTGGAGGGGCTCACCCACTGGCAACTCTTTTTAAGCAGTTGCACTCTTGCCACATTAGAGCCATCAGAGATTTCTGTTTCACATACCCTAAATTTCTACCTGTTTTTCACACCTCACTAAGCTACTGGTTATTAATAACAGAAAATTGCCCAAAGTTGTTCACAGAAAGCAATGGCCCTTATGTTTAAGTCGAATGCGGTAGGTATCCGTATGGATCTAAGGATGCAATCTCAGAGTTGTTTAAGCATGGCCCAGAGCACACAGATAACTGCACTTGCCCTGCCGCCTCTTGCTGTATTGGTGCAGATGCCTGCTGTGGGTGCATGCTCCTTCATACCACTGCCATTCTGCTCTGGTGAGAACGCATTAGGTTTATCTCCTGAAATGGTCTTCATCCCTTGCTCATCGCAGCTGAATTTGCCTGCTCCTGGCTGAAATTCATCAGTTCCCTCTCTGATGTTGATTCCTTGCCACTGAGCTTGGAGCCACCTGACAGCCATTCCCCAGATCCTGCTCAGCCACCAGGGCTCATTCACTTTTGCCCCAGCCTGGGGTGCAGGTACAACACACATCCAGGTTGCCCTCACCATCAGTCTTCACTGCCTTTGCAGTTTTACTTTGAATTATCTTGCAAAATAGTTATACTGCAGGCAGGTCCTTTCCCCAGATATTTGACAGTCAAGTGTGAAGAGCCATCACTGCGGTTTCTCAGTACCTTTTCTTTTCTTGCCTAATTTTATTGTGTCCCTCTTAAACCACAACCTCATATTCTGCTGCATGACAGCTTCATATACAGGATCCATGGCATGCATCCACTGTAGCACTGCTACAAAGAACATTTGGGTCATACATAAAACATATGTTTTGAAGCAAGGAACATCATTTGGTTTAAGTGTGCATAGTTGTACTATAAGAAAAGGTTAACTGCTTTGAAAAAAGGAAAGGTAAAAGAAAAAAGCCCTGGCACATTTATTCCCCTCATTTCCTCATTTAAAGTAGGAAAATGATACCTTTTTTTTTTGGTTTTCCCCCAAATCTACTACAAGATTTTTTTTATTCTTGAGCATGAGATATTTCAGAGCTAGAAATACTAGGTCTGTTTCCCTTTCACAAACGTACCAATGTTTTCTGAGGCAAATTGCAAAGTACTAGTGGTTATCACCACAAAAGTAATCTTGAATATGTTAAAAAAAAAAAAAAAAAAAAGAAGAATCAAAAAAAAGGAAAGAAAAGTGAGAAAAGAGAAGAAGAGAAACGACAGTCCAGATTTAGAGGGACAAGGATATTGGAAAATAAAACCAACACAAATTTAAAACCCTACAGTGTGTTCTGAAATATCTCTAAAACAGAGTCTAATGTAGATACATGATAGGCCATGTTGTAAAAAGGCTTTATTGTATTCATAACAAGGTGCTGCCGAGCACATTCTTGGCACGATATAAATAATAAATAGTGATAACAAAGCACACTCATGACTTCACCACATGTGAGTAATGCAGCCAGTACAACCTAATGCCAATAAAATCTTTATATCTCCACATGCCATCATGTATTCTCTCTACATATTATGTCGACATTTTTAAACAACTACTAAAACATTGATCAGGTCGCTATACTCTGGATGTTTTAAAATCTCTGACATCTGGAGAATTTAAGTTCCTAAGAAAAGAAATTTTTAAAAGGCTCCAGAAAGTCAGAGGGAACTTGCTTACTGAAAAGTCAGGCTGGAAAAGGATAAGCAGAAAGCACAGAGTGTCAGCGGAAAGTAAAATGATTTCACTTGGTTTAATGTGAAAAACATAGAGAAAGCACTTAGGTTTCTTAAAAAATGGGAACTCTGTGATCACATTAAAAAGATTTGCAAACAGTAGGCAAAGGACAAAACCCATATGATTTTGATTTTTTAAATTATACAATGACTCAGTCAAATGATGTTCATTAGACTTGTAGCAGCTTCTGTTCCTCTCCTGCTTTTCCTCATCTTTTCTATGTTCTTGCCTTCCAGGAAAGAGCTGAGGTATTTTAGTCCATCCAAACCCATGAGCTCTTCAGAAAATGAAAGCTGTTGGCTTTTTGTATCCTCTTTTTCTCAGCAGTTATATTATTGTTTCAGGTTTTAGATTTCAGGCTTTTCTGTCTGAAGCAGATACTTTTTGTGGTCTGGGTTAGGTTGATGAAATGGTTTCTTTTCTTCAGGGTTTGCCAGATGAAAGTATTACTGCATATGATGGCACCCTCTCCACTCTCTAAATATATCTTAACAGACAGTAGCATGCTGGAGGTATTGCTAACAAAGTGGCAGCACTCGCTCCCTTGATTTCAATTCTAGGTAGCCTCATTAACAGGAAAGTGCATTGCCATGGTCTATATTAAATATGTTGCTGTGAAAACAGATCAACTGCTTGGTCAATCTACTTCTGAAGGAAGAAAAAAAATGAAATTAAATGTGAGAGAAAGGTTGAAGTGGAACAATACAACAGTTTAGATAAAATCGTAAACCACTTTACATCAGGATATAGAATGTATTAAACTAGATGAGATTATGCTTCCATTACATCTGTAACCAGGTCTCTGACAGGAGCTAATTTTGCTGCTTAGGGGAAGTGAAAAATTCTCATGAAGCACCTCTTTCCTTCAGGCTGACATGGCGTAATCCTCTGTTTCTTACACATGCCTACAGATTTTAGGACTCTCAAAGCATCTTTGCCACTCAACAATGGGACTTCTAATAGTTGGGCAAAATTATTCCATAGTTTTTGCAGCAAAGAATTAATAGTTCTTCTTCATTAGATGGGCACTGCTCTAACGTCACTGCTCCCCAAATACCCAGCCCTGTTAGAAATTCCTAGCCAAGTGCCAACTATTCATCTGGTAAGCAAAAGAAATTGGCACATCTTCATCTAGCAGCTGGCATCTAAGGATGAACAGCCTGATTTTGCTCAGAAAGTAAACTTCTCCCTTTGGGTACCCAGTGCTGAATTTTATGAGAAACCTTACAAAAAATTCAGGACATGAGAGCTGTATCTGTATTAATAAATGAAACAGAGCTAGGGAATATTACTGGGAAGTGAAACACAATCTTCTCATCCATTAATGTTAGAACAGGCCCCAGCACAGTTTTGACCCCAGTTTTCTCCCAAATCTATAGGTATGGTGTGGGGATTAGCATCAGCAGGGACCTGTTACCCAGTTTGGATACAGCTACCCAGTTTTGGATTTGGAGAGTTTAGCTGTAAGGATGCGGCCAGACTGTGTCACTTGGCTGCAAGGCCAGAGAACATTTCCAGGTACAATTCAATTTACTAGCATGGGCATAACCACCGAGACAAGTTTTCAAACAGGTATAAGGGCTAGTGATGCAGTTGAGCATTTCAAAGTGATAACAGTACTAAACCGCCACGGAAATCAATGGTAAGTAAATGGTTAATTCAATCAGTCCAGGAATCATGTGCTTAGCTTTAAGAATATTCTTAAATCTCATGGCTGCAGATTAAATATTCACACAGACACCAGGCTCAGTCAGGACCTTGTATGTTAAGTAGATTAGAGGCGCATAAATTGTTGAACTGTAGTTTCTTTTAATATACTAGGTGAAAAACACCAATAAATTTGGTGCCAAACACCAAAATTTCAGGTACTCTATTTACTTAGTTCATTCTCAGTAAATGAATAGGGAGTTACTTACCAAAGACGTACAAGTGATCTAACAATCGTCCGTCAACAGGGCGTAGAAATATTTAATAAATATGCTATACATAGTCATGTGTGATTGCTTGTTGTTCCTTTTCCTCCCAGCCAAAAGTTATAATTTTTAAATTTGTTTTTCATGTCCTGCCATAATACCAAAGTGTGCAACTCTCATGGTCAAAAAAGAAAAAGAAACCCTTTTGGATAAAAGGGATATTTATATGATTCCGGGGCTGACAGAAATTAGGAGAGGAGTGGAGGACTTGCAGAAGAGAAGCAGAGCTAGTGATTATTTGCATCACTGACAAGCCACCTCACCTGCAGAAAAAGGTACAACACTTACTGCAAAAGTTGATGTATTATCACTATCTTGTCTGGTTTTTATTGCATGCTCGTTTTTCCAGCAGTGTGGCTTACAGAATGTGAATGAGTTTAGGCAGCATAACAATTCCTTAAATATTTCCAACAAAGATGCTGACATATTTTATGCATATGGATTTGAGAAGAATAGGTTAGTTATTATCTTACTGTGTTGCAGGAGTTTATTGTCTATCAGGATAACAAGCAACAGAAGTTTTCTGCTAGGCAATTAAGTTCTTTTATACTGGGTATGAGTTAATTATTCATTTGTATGCTAATTTATTTAATGACAAGAGAACATTAAAAATGAACTTTTTTGCAGTGGAAAAAACCTTGATCTGAGGAGAAGGAGGCATTTGCTAAGACGTCCTTAAAAATGGCCAAAAGACTTATTGCCCGTGTGAAAGTTAAATTAGCAGATGATTTCTAAAATATGGGTAATGTGGCTTTATTGCAGAAGATTTTACACAGAAATTTCAGCTTATTACATGTATTTCCTTTTTTACTGATGATATGATAAAGGAGACAATTCTTGTAGTTAAGTTAATAGAAAAGTTATCACTTTTCCAATCCACAAGATGAACTTTACATGTTGGAAATGTTCTTGAAAACTTTAAATGTTTTCATTTAGTTAAATTTCAGAAGCAGGCACTGCTCATGATTAGAAAACAGGTTTCACCTTAAGAAAACTATTGACATATCCAGAAAAATTCGTATCAAGACACTGGAGAAGAAGTTCCCAGCTAAATTAGGAGAAGCCACACATCAAAATCTCATATGGATGAAAAACATTAACTGCAGTCCCTCAGACAGCAAAGCAGGAGTAGGGGTGAGATGCTGGGAGTAGTACACAGGCAGAAGACTAAATATTGACAATTTATAGGAATCAAAGAACTGAATTAATTAGGTCAGGTGGTTTTGGGTGTTTTTTTTGCTATTTTTGACACATTTCTGAATTTCACCCTTTCTAAATGTTTTCAGCATACATTGGTTTACTAAAACATTTTGAGCTGGAAAATTGGAACTTAGAAAAGGAAAAATATTCTGGGAACTCACAATATATACTGTCATAGTTAAACTTTCTGTGTGTTTCTCTTTTGAATAATTGGTATTTTCTCAGGTCAAAAAAAATTTCATCAAATTATGTAAGGCACATCTAAGGACTCTGACTTTGAGCAATTCTTCCCCAGCAAGTGATGTGCCTGTAGTGAACAGCAGAGAGAAATTACATCTAAATCTGATGCAGCCAAATGTCCTGACTGTGTAGAAGAAGCATCTGTATGGGTCGTACAGCCCACCAGTCCTACAGTCACTGCCTCAGAGGGCACTCTTGGGGGAAGATGACAGGGGCTCCCCAGGCATGCCGTGGCTCGGCTGCAGGATGGCACCCTGCTGCCTGCAGAGCTGACTCGCTTCTTCCCCCACCCAGGGGTTTGCATTGCCTTCATCCCAGCGTGGCTGAGTTGTACCTGTGCCAGGTAAACCTGGGAAAGGAAATGTTTTGAGGGCCTTATGTTGCCAGGCCTGACCCCAGAGGCATCAGGGAGAAGCCCCCACCAGGTGCACACCTCTCTCTGGGTGGGGAGCAATCAGCCTCCTGACCCCCACACCCCTGTGGGCTTGGGTGAATTGCCAGCCCGTTGATGGACTGCTGGACCTTCTTGCCACCAGATGGGCATATTTCAGAGTCTTTTGTTGATTTGTGTTACATGTCTTCTTATCATCTTAAAAATTCCTAGTAAAGGTATGCCACAGAATAGTAGCAAAAATGTAATAGCATTATTTTTTTTTTTTCTGGTATATTTCTTGCCTGCAATTTTTTTTTCCAAACCTTTGCTCTCTTTTCTGAAAGCTGCAATTTACAGCCAAACTCTTTCAACCCACCTTGCTTTATTGAAACAGCTTTTTTTTATGTTGGAAAACCTCTTACTTGGCTATTACTCTGGATAGATGCTTGGTTAGGACCAAGTACTACTCTTAGGAAAGGTTGATTGAGATTCTGAAGAAAAGGCAAGTTAAACTTTGTCTATTTTCCATTCACTTCTCCTCCAGCCTATAATTGCCTCCTCCTCAGATATGCTTCTCTTTACTCCTCCTCCAAATAGCACACTTCTTAAGCTTGTTCCCCTGTAGTTTTCTTTGTATTCCTACATAACCGAACAGAAAATATATGTGGCCCTTTCTCGTAGATCTTTCTTTACAGCTCTTCAGAAGCTAGAGCCCTCGGTGATCATCCTTAGGAGCTGGCATGTCACTCAGACAAAACATCCTTTGTTGTTTAAGTGGCATGTGGTATAACCAAGTATTCCTGCACAAAGTCTCTACAGTCATTGTTAGATTATAAAATTATTGTCTTTCCCCAGGATGCAGTATGCCTTTGAAAACAGCCAGCCCTGCAGACCCAGATATAGATTAGGTGCATATTTTGAGCTCACTGTGGAAAAAAAAAGACCCTGCACTGCCTATATATGTATGCATATGTGCATACAATGTGCATGTAATTATTTATGTATTTATATGTATATTATACATAAAAATGCATAAGCCTGAAAGAGATGAAACCTGATAAAAACACTAGGGGTCCTTCTTAGCAGTGAAGCATTCAGCAGTGTTGAAAAGAACAGAGCCAATTTCTGAGACAAATTTAGCTTTTACTGGAAATGCCTTCTCTTGAGAAGGGGAAAGGAATGGAAAAAAGGGGGGAAAAAAGATAATTTATGGCTTGCTGTTTAAAACGTTCTTGGACCAACTTCACTTTTGCACTTTTTGTCACCTTTCAGCTCTGAAATGGAGACTGGCCTAAGCAGTCTTAGGGCTCATCTATCCTCTCTTGAACTTCCCTGCTGAATTTGCAGGCATCAGCAGAAAAGAACCCAAATACAGCTTGAACCTGAACCTCAGAGGTGGGTGGGGACCTGCCAAGACTGAACTCAGTGCTCAAGCTTCAATAGCCCTGTAAGAATGTGGTCGAGAAAGGGAAAGGAGATTCATTCCTAATGAATGCAGTTTGAAATATATACTTCAGGACTTAAATGAATAGGTTTTTAGTTACAGTGTGGTGCAGAGAAGAGTAGATGTGGAACAACTGCTTACACAGACATAAAACAGTCTCTCATTCTCTGGGTCCCTTAGGATGTGGTTGGGCAGATGGATACACACATGTGCAGAGGAATCCTCAACAAAAAAGCATAGGAAGACAGGCAGAAAAAAGATCTTATGTAACGGAAATGTAATTAAATCCTCTAGTAATGAGGCCAAGAGCTTGTAATTGCACATTTGCTGGACATGTTATTTACACCAATTTTAGATTAGCTGTTTTAAAAATATTTTTTCAAGGGGTATCTTTCTAGCTGTATTCTTACAGGGATTAGTAATCCCATCATTTTTATATAAAACTGGCTGGGAGAAGATTTTTTTAAAGGCTTTTAATTCATTTTAAATGCAGTAAGTCTCATTAAGTTTGCAGCAGATTGTTTTCAAAGAAAGCATTTGGCAGTAGATACTATTGTGACAATTTTTTCCAGTACCCTTACCATTACACTGTGTATGTTGTATCTTGTGTTTCCCATAAATGTGTGTGAAAAAGGAAACAAACAGCTCAGAAATACAATACTGGATAAAAAGTTTTTAGGGTCTCTACAGCATACTTGTACCTATGCAGTGAAATGATACGGTATTTGCAACTATGAAACATATATATAAGGCTATAAAAAGTTACAAATACAGCATTTTCAAGAGTTCTTGAGGTAAGTTAGATGCTCGTCATTTTCCCACTGGATTTCAATGGGAATTGAGGACCTGGTTCCTTTCGGTATTTTAGGAAATCTCATCTAAGAGCTGAGTTATGAATTCCATTGAAGTTACACTATATCTAATCAGGCTTCCTAATGAGCACAACGTCTGTGCAGTGCCATATATGCTCTTTAAGGTCTCTGAAATCTCAGCCAATCCCAACTAAAAAACCTGGACTATCAGGACTGTCTCAAGTCTCCTGACAGACCCAGGTTCTTTCATTTCTGTGACTGTGACATAGTCACAGATTAAGAGTGAAACAAAGACACCTGAACCTGACGCACTCTCTGGTGGTGTCGAAAACTTGCATTTACCACACATCTTTGTTTCTACCTAGAACAGATGTTCATGAGGAAAAAAAAAACAACTGAAGTTGATAAATTTGGCCTTTTGCCTGGGAACAGGAGACATCTGGCTGCCCAGGATATAGCACACATGCAGACAACCTATGTTTATAGGACATCTCAAAGCACTCATATATGTGCTATGTGTGGATACATCCTATTACACATATGTATCTTGTGTAAGAAATCCGTACCCTATGGATCTGCTCAGCAGATGCACTCAGGCCCCATGCATCCTTCATACATCAAATGCATAATCAGTAAACCTGCAGACTAATTGCATATATCTAGGCTGTATGAGAACGACTGAGCACATGCAGGTCAGTCTGCAACTACAGCAGATGTGTTGCATATCTGCTGCACTGGACACTGAGGCTACATCTATGCTAATAAATTAAATATGCTATTTTTTGACACTGAGACAGCTGCTACGGAGTGGCCCACGTCTATATTATCTTATTTTCCTAAATAGATCAGTGGCATCCAAGCTAATCAGTAGATATAGTTCATGGCCAATTCATGGCCAGGTCCTGAAATGTGCCTGGGAGTTGTTGGGAGACCATTAATTCCACTAAGTCAAACCCTTAACAAGGATCATTCTAATAATTTACCACTGTAGATGAATGAGTTCCCAAGTCCATATCTGTGTCTTGGCCCTTTTAATTTTATGGTGCAGCCTAAATGTACTAAATGGCGCATATGTGCACATTTCTGTACCGGAAATCTCTAGAAATAATCTGGAAGTTAATAAAGATGAATTAACATAGCAATAGCAAAACCCAATCATTTCTAAAGTCACAAGCAAAGGCAGCAGCTAAACTAAGAATTACCAGCTGCAGACGTAAGGTCCCAGTCTCCTTTTTAAACCAGTAGACCACACAACCTTTCAGCTCGCCCTGTCTCCTGTGAAAGTAAAGATCCTAGCAGGATGGGACATAACTTTTGGGAGTTTTTGGGTCTGCAGTCATCATCATGAGATACCATTTATCAAATGAGTCAACATCCGGAGTTATCATTTAGGCCCTGAGGAAACTTTAGCATTAAAAAGATTTATGCAGGAGAACATACTATTTGGTTTACAATAACTGTTTTATCTGATGAAAATAAGTGCAGAGCAGTTGCCAAGAAAAGAGCAATAAGGAGCAAAACCAATGCAACAACACTGTTTTCGTTTAGTTCACCTTTAAGAAGCGTGCTAACTAGCTGGAAACAATTCCCACATACATTTATCCCAAGCATGTAAAATCCTCCTTTGTCATCACTAGAGAGTCTTCACAGGTTTTGCCCAGGGTTTCTTAGAGTGCTTTTCCCTCCATGAAATGTCAGGTTTTCGAGTACTTCTAAGCAGTTTCAAATTCCAAATGATTAACTAAATAATGAAGCAGTCTCTAATCTCATTTGTGCTTGTTGTAATTCAGCCAAAACCAGTAAAATACAGTGAGATTTCTGAACCAAACCCTTTGTGGGATATCACAGAGCAAAAATATTTTGTAACAAAAAGGTTAAAACCCCTTTTAGGTTTAGCTCAGGAGGACTTCATGGACAGATAAAACTTATGAAACACAGAGTAGGTTGCAACTTCGACTAATGAAAAAATCTGCATCCATTTTGGACAAACTCAGCTGAAAGGAGAAGCAATTCTTCCTTAGAAGAGAAAAGACACCTTGGTTTCGGCAGGGGATTTCCTGGCCAAGAACAGCTGAACCGAGCCTGCCTGTGTGAGCCATGACTGTAGCAATTAGTGACTAATACAGATCATGTCAACAGCTGGCAGTGATAACTCTATTCAAAGGGTTTTTTTATAATCCCTGCATCTGATATTGTCCAGTGTTCTCTAACAACAATAAGAAGGTCTGTAAACAGTCACACTGAAAAGCAAAGTTCTACTGCAATGGATTATTTTCCTTGCTTTTTGTTTCTGATCTATTTTCTACAGTTTTATTTCACTTTATCTTACCAAATATGTCCTTCTAAAAGAAAAGCCTATAGAATGAGAGAAATTTCACTCACTTGCTGTCAGTGGCCTGTCTACAGCTTACAAGAACATACGAAAGTTTGACTCTTGAATGTGTCCTGCCAACAAAAATTTAAGGCATTGGCATAGATGTATTCTGTCCACCATTCCTAAAATGTTTTGTTTAATGTGAAATGATTTCCCACATGTGCACATCACACAGTTTAGGAGACTAAGATTTATGGCTGTTCCTCTCCTAGGAAAGCATTATTTTATAGGGTTAGAACTGACTAAAATGTGAATCATATCCACTAATTGAAGTTGGGTTTAAGTTAATTGAATAGAATTACTGATTATCAAAACCTTATGTTAGAATTAGAGATGATCCCAAGCTCTCATATAAAATAGGAAAATACAATGGCCCAGTCATGGTTTATCTTGTGATAAAGAGCCAGCAGAGTCCAGATTTACTCTGGAACTGAATTGCCATAATTATTAGGTTTCCAAATCTGGATATCCATTTGATCGTCTCCATTTGGAACATTATAACTTACCATCAGGGCTGTTTACAGGGAACATTTCTGCTATCTTCTCTAAGGGATTAGAATCCACAAACACTCATTAGCCTGGATTACTGTCATGAAGTGAAAATTCATTTCACTAGATAAATGAATCACCTGGTTTAAAATGCAGTTAATAATAATATCAGAGAGTATCAGAAAAGTATCAGAGAAGCTCTTGAAATACAGATATAAACAGAGACCTGAGATACATGAATGTAAGTGCCTGAAAAAATAACAGCAAAGACAAAAAGGAATAGGATTGGGCTAAAATATTTCCGAACTCCACAGAAGGCAAACTTTAGGGTGAATATTAATTTTTTTTTAACAACTCAATAAAACAATACATTTGGGCCAAAACAGCACACAGAGCCAACTATACATTTTGGAGAATAGCATGGATGATGAAATTGTGGACAATCGACACAAGACCAAAAAGTGTAACATTTAACAGTTTACCGAGTTAACAAGAAAACATGCCTTTCTTTATGTTTGCTTTAGTTTTCAGTCTATCACATAACATTTAAATGGTAATGGCATCCTATCTGCATGATAATAAAAAGAGGAATAACTAAAGCAACTCAATCACATCAAATTGTATTTGCTTCTAAACAATAATAAAACGCTCCTCCCATTTTTTTGCTTCCTCCCACCACTTACTACTGAACTTCTTCTCTGGGGGTTAGCTGACACATTCATATATCCAATACATTGCAAATGAGCACATGGTAGCCTAAAGGGCATTCTTCTTGTCACTGATGGGGGCCATGATCAGTATGTACAGCCTTTTTGAAAAATATATCCCCTTTAATCATATAATCCATGCTCCTACTACCACGCTGGCCATTCCTCCACTAAATTCTGTTATTTCTAGGGTAAATCAAGAAAAGGGGCCCAGCTCAGCATCGGTACAAAGACATACCTGTACAAACATATCTACCCTTCTGTCCTTCATTCATTTTAATATAAGCCCTGTAAAACCATAAGGTAGTCAGGACTACAGGAACATTCTCTGTTCTTCTTATCTTCTGGCACTGCTTTGACCCTGGTACCATCCCAAAACACAAGGTAAGGAGCAATTCCTGGAGGAACTGGGTGTGCTCAGCATTGCCAGGGTGAGAGACTAATATGGGTACAGTAAATTTTGTGTTCCATAATCATTAGAAAGAGTCAACATGTTGTTTTTCTGGAGCAGTGGAATGTATTCATACTCCAAATATAGTTATAAATACTTTGTATAATTTTTGAAAATTAATTACGCATTAACTTTTCTCTGCATCATATCAGTCAAAGTCAGAATTTCAGACACTGTAAGATTGTAGAGGAGTGGCTGAGTGAGAATGGGCATGATTTAGTCCCATTCAACAGCCCCTGCTCTTAAGCGGATGTGGGCGGACCTATGACCGGAAGAGAAGGTGAAGCCCCTCCGCTGGACAGATGACCCGTCCCAGTCACAGTAGCGATGTAGGCGTGTGTATAACGGTGTTCTACCAATCACAGTGTGACATGTGTGTATGTTATGGTTTTTGGCCTATATATGCTTTTGTTAGCTGCGCAATAAAGGAGAACGACCATACTCATATTGAGATCCATCATTTAATCCGGGCTGGCTTCCCCTTCCGACGTCATAAGATCACCCATTTAAATCTGAAACACAACTGTACATTTCATTTACTCTACCTTGTTCACAATTACCAGAGACAGAACTTCCCTCAATTCATTTATATGATCCTGTACTGAATCTGGCTGGGATGGAGTTCATTTTCTTCATAGCAGCCTGTGTGGTGTTGTGGTTTGAATTTTTGACTAAAACAACGTTGATAGCAGTGTTTTGACTATTTCTGAGCAGCTCTTGCACAGCATCATTGCTTTCTCTTTTTGCAACTCTGCACCCCAGTGAGTAGGTTTGGGGTGCACAAGAAGTTAAGAGGTTATGCAACCAAGGCAGCTGACCCTAACTGATCAAAGGGATATTCCATACCGTATGAAATCATGTTCAGTAATTGCTCAGTAATAAAACGGAGCAGAGGGGAGTTAGGATGGTAGCCACTGCTTGGAGACTAGCTGGGCATCAGTGTACTTGTGGGAGGTGATGAATGATTGATTTTGCATCACCTGTTTTGTTTTGTTTTCTTCCTTCTCCTTGTTCCTTTGCTTACTAAACTATCTTTATCTCAACCCACAAGTTTTCTTAGTTCTGCTCTTCCTCTTCTTTCCCCTGTCCCACTGGGGGAGGAGATGAGAGTGAGTGAGTGGCTGAGTGGTGCTTAGCTGCCTACTAGAGTTAATCCACAACAGATTCTTAAAATGTTCAGCCCACCTGACTTCAGCTATCAATAAATATGGTTCAGATAGCAAGGCTAACCTAAGGTTTTCTTCCCAGCTCCCTCTATAATCAGTTGAGAGGTAAGGACTCAGCTCAATTATTTCAGATGGCTGTCCCAAGGGCTGACTTGCTGTCTTTGTTAGTCCCTCTCCTCTCATTGACTGAAGAGGGAACCAAGAAAGTATCTCAGGTGCTGACAGCAGTGAAGCCAGAGGACCAGCGTGGAGCTGACACGGGCAAACCATTCAGTATTCACTTCACTACTTGGGCAGGTTTTGGATCCCTAGATCCCTAGCTTTGGATTTCCCAGACAGAAATATGCATGCACTGATACATATGTGTGTTGATACACGTGTACCATGCTTCTCGGACAAGAGACAGGCCAGAACTCCAGGGAGAACTGTCCCACCTTTTCTGTAAGCTTCATGGACCAAGGCCACCAAAGGAGCTTTCAGTCTCTAGGAAAGGAAATCTTTTCAAAAACAAGCATTTCAGTCTGCTGAGTGAAATAGATTAAAATCAAATGTTTGAAAACAAAGCCCTCCCCTAAACCAGCATATTTTCACAGCACGAGTTCTTCTCTGCAGCTTTGCTCCTCAGTCCAACAACTTTCCATAGTTTCTTCCATTGCCACAACTTCTGCAGAAGCTCCCTTGGGGCTTTGGGTGGGCTCCCTGATGCAAGTTGGCATGCAGCTGCCCCCAGGAACCCTGTGGGCTTTGGCAGTGCTGCATGCTCGCTGTCTGCCGTGGCAGGCTCTGGCAACTTGGTCTCCAGATGCTCTCCCTCAGCTCTGTGTTTGCTGTCAGAAAAGAGGCAATTGCCCCATTTGCCCAGTGACTTGTGCCTGAACCTCTCTCACAAGCATATAGTCTTCTCTGTTAGTCCAAGGCCATGTCATTTTAGCAAAGTATAATATTATGTTCCCAGTAAAATGTGAGCGGACAAATGAAACAGCCCATCCATGAGAATCAGACCTGCTATGCATTTTTTCTG
The DNA here is from genome assembly GCA_034008185.1 of Gorsachius magnificus. NCBI lineage: Eukaryota > Metazoa > Chordata > Aves > Pelecaniformes > Ardeidae > Gorsachius > Gorsachius magnificus. The sequence goes on along the minus strand of CM067083.1, from coordinate 46,859,190 downwards.
AGCAAGAGTAGTAAATCTGGTGTGCACAGAAGGCATTTAACTTCTGCTGCATGTGTAGACCACATGAAAGAAGGATGTTCAAGGAGTTTAGCCAACTCTGCCTGGAACCTGAGCAACCGCACAGTGCTGGGCGGGCTGCCTATGGCACTCCACCACGGCGCGCCAGAACAGTGCTCCCAACCATGACACACAGCAATCTGAAATCTTGGACATGTGACTGAGAGCATACCTAGTGTCTCCAGATGAACAGCAGTCTCATAAAATCATCTGCCCTGCAAAGGCTACCAGTCAGCCTAGGCATGTATTGCATTTCCTCAAGGTCCACTTTGAAGATATTCAAGGTGAAAAATACATATGCCCAGAAAAACCTGGACACTTGGTAGGCATGCCCAAGTTGAGTTCTGTGGTATCACGGCTCTCTTGCTAGCAGTACCAATGTTAGCTTGTTGAAATCTTAGAAACGCTTGTCTACACGGGGTCCAAACACAGGATACAGTCATTTGATAAATTTTGTAAAAGGAACAATCGAAAGAGATGTGTTGCCAAGCAAAGTTCTGAGTTGCAAAGGGAAGTAATGGAAACATGAGGTAAAATATTATTTTTGGATATTGGAGAGTGCGTATTATGGAATATTTGGGAATTCATTTGTATTTACTTGGAGGCTTGTTTGATTAGGACAGATAGCATTTGGATTTTGTTTTGTATTTTTTTTTCTTACCACATTTTTGGCTTTTAGACATGAAACATCATGGAAGTAAAATTAGGAGGAAAAAATTATTTCCATATCCTAAGAACTGTTCTTTGCCTCTTACGTTCCTTTCTTGTCTCCTAAAATATTGCAACACACCTGTGTTAAAAACTCGCGCTGAACATGGAAGATAAACCAGTATCCCCTGACTGCACAAGAATATCTCTTGGATATCACTCCTGCCATTTTGGATTGAAAGTGTGTACCTAGGAAGAAAATGGGGGACATGCTGAACTTCAAAAGAAAAACTTGGACAAAAATTACTGACGAGTAGAAAAAAAGATAAAAAAATTATTTGCTCTGGGGGTTGCTGCTATGCCTCTGGTGCTCATTGATAACCTTCCAAAGTGATAATCTCAAAACCACCCCTATGAGGGCCCCAAAGAGAGCAGTAAATTGGGTACTATGAATTAGTAGGGATAGCTGCACATCAGGTGCTACACTTCGAACTCAGGTTCTAAAATGGATCATCATGCTGCATATGCAAAAGCATCTCCTGCCCTGCAAAACAAATATCAAGTTGTAAGTATGAGGAGCTAATATTCTCTGAAAATGTCATTCTTTTCCAGCCCACTTTTCTCACTCAAATCCCCAAGAAAGTGATGCCATGAGCCATGAGCAGCTCTTTGCTTTGTTCTTATACATGCCACTGCTGAGCCTTTCAGGTATTTTTCTTACCAGAGGTAATGCTGATAAAATATGTGAATTCAGGGTAAAATTTCTTCCCTCAGAATCACTATATCTGGTACTGAAGAAGAAAATAATTTGTTTTTTCTCTTAGAACATAGATTGTGACCATATGCTGTGCAGCTCTTTTAATTGTTCCTGCTTTGATTTCTGTCATTTAGACAGTTCCCATACTGGAGAGCTCCTGGAAATAATTTTGGAGTCAGAAATTCTTTCTGTGTAAAAAATTTGAGACTTCCTGCAGCTGTGGGGTATGAGCCAGCAGACAGGAGATTCAGACTTTCTCGCCAACTCCTGCACAGTGCATGGCAGCAGAAAGCCCCATAATATCATCAAAGTTTGATGTGGAGGTTTTCCACTTAAGAAACAAGGCAGCAATGAGTGTTAAACACTAGAGTAAGAATATCATCTGGTTATTCAGGACAGCTATGTACATAGCTTTTTCACACTACTTTCCACGAAGCAGAAACAGCATCAGATGTGGCACCTGGCCCATTTACTCCTCTGTCTGGTGCATCTCTTCCCCTTATCCACTCCCATAATCTGGACCTGGGCCACACATCAGCGCTTCATCAGACTGATGGTACCACATGAGCATCCTGAGCCCTCGTTCCAGAGAGACGGGAGAGCTGCTCCCAGAACAGCTCCTCCCAGAACAACCTCAGGGGCACATGCTCTGCTTTAGAGATGGGAAAACATTCCAGCTGGGTCATAATGGAATATCATTCTTGTTAGCAAGATAGGAAAAAAGAGTACTGTTTATTATATGAGTGAAATTCTAGCCCTAGGGAAAGTCAGGAAGACATTGACATTAGCTTCAGTGATGACAGTATTTAAGTCCGTGTCGTGTCAAAAAAACAGCTTTTCAGGTAAATACGCTAAAAGCATCGCAAAGAGAATATGAACCACTTGGATCCAAATAACGTCTCATGAAGGTTTCAGACCATTTACTCACTAGTTTTTGAAATACTATTTTAATGGTTGGGAAACCTGGATTTCTCTATTAAAACTCCTGTTAGCAGCCAGCCATGAGCTGGTAAATTGGCACCGTGCTGTTCTGCTTTGTCTGGAAATCTTAGCTGAGGATGCTATCAGTTCAGGAGTCTTTTCACTACCTTTACACATTCTAGGCTTCCCTAAGCCTTTTATTTTAAATAAATGTCCAAACTGGACAAAGGGTAATGGTAAGGCCAAGGGTAATGGTATCCAAGCTGGGCATATGGGGCAAGCAAGTGTATAAGGAGGAGTATTTATGGTTAACAGGTACAAAAATGCACATGTGAAAGGAAAACAAGTCATTAGTTATTGGACTAGAGCAATCATCTAACCTTCAATGGGCAATGCAGTTCCATCACAGACTTTTGACTACAGGCTTCAAACAAAAGGCTATGGTAAAGTAAGTGAGGACCAAACTTCAGTGGCTGCCTCCATAGGACAGGCAGCTGGACCTTTTCTTTCCTTTAATGGGACCCGCTCCAGCCACACTGCATCCCAGCTCTTCCCTGCTGCTGCTGTGCCACGTCCCAAGCTGGCTACCAAACGCTGTGAGAACAACAAGCAGAAACAAACATAAATATTTGTTCCTTGCCTCTTAACAAATTTACAGTGTTTAGCTAAGGTTAAAATGCTTAGCCATATGCTTGTCATGTTTGTTGCTGTGGCTTTGCTTTGTGCTAAATAACGGTTTTATCCATCTTGAAGCTCAGAAGTTGATTTAAGGGAGGGGAGTAGGCAGTGGTTGAAGGTAGCTATAAGGGACAAATTTCTCATTTCCTCAAAGAAGGATAAAATGCAATTAAATGAAAAAAATAATTCTTGCCTTATAGTACAAAAGCCAAGCTAATCACGGGATGGGCCTGCTGGGCCTCAAGAGTCCCAGTGAATCTTAGCACCTAACATTTAGCCCTTACCGGAGAACTTTTCCTAACACATGATATTCAGTGCAATACTTTCTGAAGCAAGGTAGGGGCTAACCAAACCACTCAGCATCCAAAGGCACAGTACTAGAGGGAATGCTCTCTGAGCTATATCCTGACATCTCCTTGTATGTAATTAACTTTCTCAGCTACAGTGTTAGCCAGCTGCAGGATTTTTACCCAATGACACTTCTACCCTCCTGCCAAAAAGGCTTTGTTTTTTCCTTCTTTGTTTTGTTGCTTTTTTTTTTTTGTTTCCACGTAAGAAAGACAGGCAAGCATGTTAGCCTTTCTTTAGGGATTCCCGTATTCTGGGCTACTGTACCATATGCAAATCTTTCTCAGAAGGAATTCTCAAGACCAAGCAACCTTAATCACACACATTTTTACTTCATGGCTGTGCAAAAACAACTTTCCCAGCTTTTGGTGTTCCTGACCCATGGCCATGGTCCACATTCTCCCAAAAGTTCTCTCCTCTGCTGTGGGTCATACAGCTAGTTTAGACGGTCTCACACTCCCCTGAGACAGACAATTTCTGCAGTGTTGTTTAAAAATCTCCATAGCGTAGGCATTGCTAATGCAAACAGTTGGGAATCAAATGCATAGTTTTACAGAGAAGCATCAAGACAGATGATTCTGTTGGCAGAGGTATGCAGCAGTCTCTTTTTATTTAGATTTCAGGCTTCAGATGAAGCTGCCTTAGATGGATTCACTGCTTCTAAATCCCCTGGAGTGACATGTATGCAGGACCAAAGCAGTCTAAGGTACTTTGCTTTATTCTAGTCCTTTGAGAGATGTGGATTAACACATAGGTAAGCAGGCCTACAGGCACTGACCTGAAGCCTGTGGTGAAACCAGACCTGAATGACAAGGAATCCATGGCCATTGTCCCCTCCATGGCATCTTCTGTGTGGAACAGAACCCACAGATAAAATTTGCCTAAAGGCTCTGACTTTAAACTTGTGATGTGCACAGTTATCTGAAGTGGAATTTATTTAAGGGCAATATACGGGTAAGTATTGCACTTACTATACAAATACTTGGTATAAACAGCACTTTACAAAGAATATTTTTCTTTTAAAAAATTAATATTTCATTAGAGAAGATATATATTCACACTTGTGTTCTTTGCCAGCTACTTGCAAAATAAACCTATACAATGAGTAGCATTTAAAATTACCTGTTATGTTTTAGCCATTGCCAGTGGCTTGCCATCCAAGACAACTAGGGAGCTCAGAGGAAAACTTATAGTGCACACGGCAGAATTTTTGAAGCATAGAGAGGACAGAACTTCTATCACAAATAGCAATTTTTTTAATCTGCAACAACAAACATTTTAAAAAAACATGTTGTGCCCTTGAATGCTCCTTGCATAGGAATTAGAAACAGCAAAAGGAACTACACAGCAAAATGTGGTGCGTCTTTGAAAGTGGAAAATCCTGTTGTGAATCAGAAGGGTTTAGGTTCAGATGCAGACTTCCTTAGTTCTTTCACATGGCTGAAAATAGTGAAATTATTTTCATGACCAATCATGAAATCTTTATGGCTGAAATCGTGAAAAGTTTTTAGCTCTGAGCATTCCACACACATCAGGACAGAATATTTTTTACAGTTAGAGCTGTTTTTTTAAAAAAATTGGTTTTAAGGGCTGATGCAGAGATTCTGAAACAATAGATACATTTGCACTTTACAAGATTAAGCCTGATTTATTCCTTGAAGTCAGGAATTTTTTCCCCTACAAAACAGAAGCTGACATCACAGAAGAGGGAGAACACAGGGGCAATATATTCCAATGATTGTGCCCTAGGTAATTTACCATGGTGCATAACTGAGTGTATTGCTGGACAACATAACGCCCTTTCTGTTTATGCAGACTTGGCTGGGAAAATAATATAAATTTGCCTCTAAATTAATCTTTTACTCTGAAGTTCACCTATACAAAAATGACATTGTCCTACTCCAAATACCTGCTCCTTTCCTCTAATCAGCATCTGATCTTCTAACTTCAGTGCTTAAAAAACCAGTTTCTTTTCTCTATTCCAGCCACACTGTACAATCTCCTCAGTACGATTTTAAATCAATTGTGATTCCAGAATATTTATTTTTAACCCTGGAGCCAGAAAGAGCTCAGACAGTCTTTTAGATTTTGTGAAGAGTTTCGCAAGGTTCTTAGCTAGTTAAAAGAGAAAACCTTGAAGTTGTGATCTGAGCAAATTTCATATGGAACTCATGAAAGACAGTAAACACAGCCACAATTTAAAGACACACTCAGATGGAATATTCAAGCCATTCTAAAGTCCTGCTGCCATAAAATTCTTAAGCTTTCTGAAAGGACACTTCTGGTCTTTTATCTTTAATGTCCATCCATAGCCTTTGTCAGGACTTAAACAGTATTTTTTGCCAAGTGAATATAAGATAACCTGAAACCTGCAATGCACTTGTCTTTCTCTTACTTGAAATAACACTGGTTATGTTAGGGGGCTACAGAATGCTCGCAACATTCACATAATTATCTCTGTGATGTTAGCAGCACTCCAGAGAAAAAGACAGAAGATGACAAAATGCTGCTCTTCAGAATATTGGTAATGTCTGCACAAACCTGGTCATCCAGGATATAGTCTAGTAGAACTAATACAGTTTACCCAAATACTCCCAAAATTGCTAGTAATTCTCTATTAAGACCTCCACAGGCTTGTCTCTCTTCCAACCTTACAACCAGTTCGAACTTTCAAGCCCAAGCTATTTTTAAAAGACTCCCAGTGGAATGTGTTTTTCTTTTCATTGCTTAGAAGGCCACATTTATAAGGCTTCCTTGCAACAGAATTGATAATTCTCCATCTTAATGAAGTGCAGAAGTACTTCTTACTGAGGAGATAATATTCTGTTGACAGATTTATGGTAACTGAAGAAAACCATACATTGTCCACTGCAAAACCACCCACACAACTCCAGACACTTAATCCTTTCTTTAGAACCAACAACAAAGGAAAGCCAGGTGACTTGATGTTTTTCTTGAGCAACTAATCTACTTCTTAACCTTCCTAAGGTGAAATCCACCCTGGTAGAATGGGATATACACAGACCTATAAGCTACTTAGTCCTGCTTACGTCCTACTTGTGTTTGGGAACATAAGTGACTCAGCTGCTGAATGCGCCTTGTGCAGCCCATCAGAAGTAAGCAATGATTAGGGATTACAGATGATGATCTCTGCCCTAATTCAGGCAAAAATTCCCAGAGTAGATACTGAGGATTTTTTCCCCCTCTTGAAATTCATGGCTCCACCTTATGCCCAACCCAAATATAACGCATTATTTCAGGCTTCAGCCAAACTCTTTCTTCTCCTTTTCCTTCCTCACTTCCACCTGGTTTACAAATTGGCCTCGCTCTATACAAATGCAGCAGGTCAGTCACTGCTAGTAAAATTCATTTGGCTAATTCCAACCTTGAAAGCTGCAAGCCTACCTTGCAATTAATAAAATTGAAAATTTCTCATAGATGATCTGACTTGACCACGTAGTTTAGCAGCACAGACTGAATAGCAAAAGTACAATATATCACTGACAGATTTCCACACTGCATTACCCACCAGTTCACAGATTAACTTTTGTGTGCTCCAGTAAAGATATCAATTAGTTTATTTTGATCAGATTTAAAAAGTGGCATAGGTGTTTTGCTAGGCTTGACCTAAGCATAAACAAAAATATTTCTGACAAATAAAACAAATTTTAAGGAGTGCACCAAAAATATATCATAGGGATAAGATTCAGTGGAAAACCAGAGCACAAATACCCACAAGAAAAGAAAAGTATCCAGAAAAAAATGCGTTTGTTGAATAATTACCAGTTGAGCCCTGCTCCAGGAGTCAGGGCCAACTGCTTTTGGCATAATAGGCTAAAGTTGAAATCCGTGTTGTACTTAGTTACTACTGTTTTGTTTGTGGTTGTCGTTTTTTTTTTACAAAATCTCCCTATGTACATAAAAGAAATTACATGACTCCTTTACTAACTTGCATATTTACAGTGAAATAGGTTGAAGTATAAACTCATAGAGAAGTAGAGGTGAAGACTGATACAATTTTTGTTTCTTTGTTTTTCACATATTTATCAAAACTTGCCTGGATTTTTTTGATGCTGCTTTGTACAACAGAGTGAGTTTAAGTTTTTCCAAGTAATTCTTAAGTTTCAGTGTAAAAGAGAGATAAAATGTCATTGCAGTAACAAGATAGGAGGGGGGGGGAAGCAAAATCTTGTATCTGTACAGATCAAGCTCTATAGAAGAACTTTTCAGGGCAGACTAATTTTTTTTTTTTTTTCTCATTTGGTAAATTACATGTCAGTTAGAATTTTGAACTTTATTCCAGTGGTGACTAACTCACTCTTTAAAGTTTTCTTAAGCTTTTTTTGTTTGGTTGGTTTAAAGATGGACTTGGAAACTGGCATGACACTTTTCAGCTTCATGTTACAGCTAAACCAGAAGGATGATGAGGGCACTATTTTATCTTCTCTGCAGTTTTCTGTATTTTTACTTTCACTCCCTGTAAGTATCAAATAGTTATGTTGGCTTGGTGTGAGGCACGCAAACTTTTTAGCCAGAGGTAATAAGGAGTAACTATGGACAGTGCTCTCATCTGGACACTTCTGACTCCCTGACCCAAAACCCCAGATGCCCATGACATAGCTCACAGCATGAAACTAGAGCAAGATTTGAGTTAAGCCCCAGTGGGGTCTTTGGAGAAATGCCACCTCTGTTTTGAAGTTTAAAGGCAGACAAAAAAGTGGCTGAAGGACAGACAGATCTGTTACTTCAGGGAGGGACACATGGCTCCACTGGTTTCAAGGAGGGCAGACAGGTCATGCTGGTTTTCATCTGTCCTGTGGATTGAAACCTGATTGGCAGCTGCAAGGCAGGGGATATGCTTCTGAAGCACACCTGCTGACTTAGTTTCATCCAAAAAGCACCAGGTTCACACACTCTAGGATGACTGCAGCAAGAATCACAACATAGTGGGACTGATCAGGAGAGTCCCATCAAAAGCACACTCCCGATCTCACCTAAAACACTAACACAGTTCAGTCTGAGTTCTTTTCCTAGTGTTTTGACTTACACCTTGGAAAATTCAGCAGATGCAGTTCCAGCATCACTATAAGCAGAAGGAGATAAAGTGACCTTCTCTAACAGTTGTTGCTCACTCTGTCACTCACTGCAGCTGTACAGGGAAGGCTAACAGGGGAACTAGGCATTATTCTACTCTTCCCTCTGTCACAGAGTTGTGTAGTAGAAAGAAACATCCGTGTTGTAAGTGGACAGAGGATTGGTTCCAGCAAGAAAGAGTTTCTCAAGGGATTTTCAGGGACTGACACAGTTATAAAACTATGCTCTCTACCTAGTTAATTTGTTCCTTCTGTTCCTTAGCAAGTTCATCTATCTGACCAGACAGACAGTTCCTTCAGTTCACCTTCACCACCCCCCCACTTTCACCAGTTTCTGACTTTCTTTATCTAATGTCTTTTTTTCCATTCTTACCCACCACTGCTGTAGCTCACATTTGATATACTGTCAAAGATACAGTAAATAAACTCTATCCAATACGATTAACAGTCACTGATGGATTAAAAACTAGAATAATTTTACAAAAAATTAGAAAAAACAGATTTGTAAATCATCCTGTGTCTTATGTATTTCTCCTCTTTTCTGACCCTGTTTGTTTCCATTGCAGGACCTTTCAAGAGAAGACTGTGTCCTGCCCTCTACTCACAGGATGGGCCCTAATGATCACTGGAACCTCCAAGAAATACTGCATTGCAATCAACAAGCAAAACAATAATGCACAAAAAGAGAAGAATGTGTTTATCAGACAGAATGATCTAGTTCTTCAATCACTATTGCATATATGTAACCAGATTAGACCAAAATTTTTCATTCAAGTTTTCATTGCCAATGAAGCTTCGGTAGATCACTTTGACCCAGACAAAACAGTTACAGAATTGTCTGAACTATAAATATTTCTGTTTCTTTCTTCAGCTTTGGCTTGCATTTCTTTTTTTCTACTTAAGCAATACCATTTCATTCTGAAAGGTTCAAAGGGAGTGAATTAAAAAATTAGTAAATAAAATAAATATAAGATAGATTCATAACAGAACCCTGCTATGGTTTATCTAACCCTCACTAGTCATGAGAAAAGAGTTCTGGGGTCTTACAAGGGTTATACTCTTTGGGTAGCTTTCTAAAGATTATGAAGATTGAGACTATAGCCTTGATGTGATTTAATGGATAGTGTTGGGCAATCTGCTCACAGTATGATGTGTTTGTATGCTTATGAAGCAACTTGGGAGGTTAATAAGTGCATACTACAGATTCTCCACATAATTTTAATCCCCTTGAGACAAGAAGATGAGGCAAAAAAGCTCTTAGCATGTCCTGATAAATGGTAGCAGAGGATTTTAAACGAGGAGAACATACTGCTTCAGGGCCCCCCAGCAACCCAGACATGCCATTCTTCTCTACCCCATGCTGAAGACTGGTTAAGTTACAAAATGTATCTGCAGAGGGTAGCCATTCTTCCCCTTCCCAGAAAGTTTATTAAAGCACTTATGCAGTGCTTACTCCAGCTGTAAGATCCTCAGGGCATCTTTTTGCAAAAAATCCTCAATCTGGATAGCTATCCAAATCTCACTGTTCTTGGAAGCAAGTCTGGTTTGACCATCAAGATCTCCACGAGCTGACTTGTGTTCTAGTGCAGAATAGAATATCCCAGGTTGAACACTGTAGAATTAGCAAGGCAATCTTTTTTGATAAGCAAATGAGACCTAGGCTAAAGTAAATCAGACCAAGGAACTCTGGAAAACAGGAATATTTTCCTGTCTGCATAGCAGAGAATACAGCTGAAACTGTGATGCTAAAAGTCGCAAAAAAATCTTTTGTTTGTTTGTTGCTGCTGTGCCTTTCAGAAACCAAATTAACCTATGGAGAATGCTGAGCAAACTGTATTAATTTCAATACTTATATAACTCAGATATAGTCTAGTCTGAACAAAAGCAGGATGAAATTGGTCAGAACAAGCAATAGGTGATCTCTGAAAGAAATAATCAAGCTGACAAATACAAGATGGACAGAAGCAACCAAAGGATGTGATGTAGGACTAACAGCTGGTAACCAGATGAATCTGTCAGCAATGTTATACAGCTGCAGAAAAACCTCAAACAAGCTATGTCTGCTTATTCAAATAAGAGTCCAGCCTACAGAATAACTGAAGATGTTCTGCCTTCTGCTGCCCTGTGTAGACATCACTTAACAGACTGCTATGTAATGGTTAAGGCTCTGTATTTCAAGAAAGATGTCACCTAACTGGAGACAGTTGAAAACTGATCAACTGCCTGGAAAATGAGTTAAAAAGAAAAATTGAACAAACAGATTGGCAGAAAACAGGGGAAAACGTAATGGTCCTAAATGGCTTGTACAAAATTTATTAAAAAAAAAAAGTCTTTTTCCCATGGTCCACAGTGGATTGGGGAAGCAGAAACAGAAAAAAAGTTGTTATTTGTATAGCAAAGTATTGGATTCAGTAGTTTGAATGGAGGGATTAGGGAATAAGCATCACCGAACATTTTTAAGGACACATTAGGTAAATATCTACCAGAACTGATGCAAACACAGTTAGTGCTGCCTTGGATGTGACAACAATTTTTTTTCTACACAGACACAGACTAGAAATTATCATTGAAATTTTTTCCATTCACTTGATTATGATTAATGTGCCTATACAATAATGAGCAAATCTATATAATGTTTCTTTCTAATGAAGGTTTCTCTGGAGAGTGTTGTGTCCGTGTATGAGGATACTGGTACGAGATGGGTAGGTGTTGCCTGGAGGATGTTATTACAGGCAGGAGTAAGGGGATGATAGATAGCAGTGATGTCCTGGTTTCGGCTGGGATAGAGTTAATTTTCTTCACAGAAGCTAGCATAGTGCTGTGCTTTGGATTCAGTGCCAGAAGAATGTTGATAACACGCTGATGTTTTTAGTTGTTGCCAAGTAGTGCTCAGACTGCTCAAGGACTTTTTGAGCTCCTCCTGCTTGGCCAGGTGCATAACAAGCTGGGAGTACAGCACAGCTAGGACCCAAACTGTCCAAAGAGCTATTCCATACCATATAACGTCATGCCGGGGGGGGGGGTTGGTGGGTCGGTCGGTCGCGGGGGGAGTGATCGCTGCTCGGGTACTGATCGCTGCTCGGGACGGGCTGGGCATCGGTCGGCGGGTCGTGAGCAATTGCATTGTGCATCATTCGTTTTGTATATTCTGTATATTTTGTTATCATTCTCATTATTACTATTATTATTATTTTCTCTTATTAAACTGTCTTTATCTCAGCCCTCGGCTCTAACCTTTTTCCCCTTCCCGATTCTCTCCCCCATCCCACTGAGGGAGGGGGGGGAGTGAGCGAGCAGCTGCGTGGTGCTGAGTTGCCAGCCGGGTTAAGCCACGACAAGTGACCATGGAGCAATTGCAAGCTGACCATCTAAATCCTCCATACTAAATTCCAGCGTTTCTTTTTCCTGTCTAAATCCAGAGGCTTCCTCAGTTCACCACACACAGAAATACCTGCAAACAGTGCAAGTTTAATAAAGAAAAGGCACCAGGCAACTGTGGATAATGTCTAGGTATGCTGGTGATTAAAGTGAGGACCAGGCAGTCCCTTTCAATAATTTGTTCCTTTTTACTGATGTCTCTGTTAAGTGACATGCAAAGCTTGTTTGCTTAACTTCACAATATCCCTTAAAATCACCACACAGTCAGAAAGAGAGAAGTCAAAGATTTGGACCACGTGCATTAGGACTGCAAGACAACCATGAATTTTGTGGTATGAGACACAGCTTTCAATCAATCTCACTCTTCTGAATGAATCTACCTCAACAGATTTTGAGGAGAGTAGCTTTAAAGAAACCATGCCTCTTTCATCAAGTTTCACAACAGCTTAGCTACCAGTAAAAATTAAAATAATATACTGCACACACCGGCATTATTTATGGGATTTAGGACACTGAAAGTAAACCCATTATCAGAGTCCCAGCCTTAGTAAAGATTTTCTGTGTATTAAAAAAAAAAAACAAAACAAACCACAAAACAACCAATATTAGCATCCATCCAGAAAGAACAATCACCTTAAATCATTCTTATCAGTAAGTTTACCTCATTATTTGTTTTACAAGCTTCAGGGCCAGGATTTCTGAAGCTCTTTTTTAGTCTGCTTTTAAAGGCACAATATGGCCCATCCTTCCTGAAGGGCTCCCCTACTTTTCAAGACCTCATCACTTTACGCTTGTACATAATGGATCTGTTTAACTGTGGCAGTAGGTGGTCTAATGAAATATTACCACACCATTTCCTAAAGGACTCATTTGGCTTCTTGTGTCATTATCTTTCTCAAAATCACAGTGTTTACTTTGGCCTGTTTTGCTGGAATTGCTCCTTGGTGCGTGATTGATTTGATGAAAAGAAGGACAGGCCGCCAGTGCCCCTTAGCCCTCTTCAATAACAGAAAAGTTTCTCCAAGGACTGGCAGCCTGTGCTTGCTCTCGGTGCTGCTCCAGGTTTCCTCTGAGGAGCAGCTCTTTGATGACATGTAGCCCGCTCAGAGGAGTCCTGTTGACATCACGAGAATTGGCTTCCCTTGCACGCTGGCAGTAGGAGATGCAATTCAAGGAGACATGAAAGGCACAGGAGGATGGGGGAAGGAATGGTCTTCCGCGAGTCACAGATCAAGTGCCTTGTTTCTCCTCCAGACTCAGAAGCTGATCTCTTCAAAGATGAGAGAGAGAATTGAGCCTGTCGGCCCAAGAGCAGCTGAGACGCCAGCTGAGCTGGTATTGTTTGTTTAGTGACAACAACTGTTTGCAGCTAGGGCCTTCAGAAAAGAGTATGGGTTTGGAGAGCCAGGACAGTGCTGCTGCTGCTGCGAAGTACCGAGTATCCTCATCTCCCCACTCTGACTGCAGTGGAAGCTGAGAGCTTTCAGCACTTTGTTGGCAGTGATCATCACCTCATGATTAGGCCCATGGACAATTAAGGCTTTCAGATATTCCCACACAGAAGTGATGAAGAGTTGCAAACAGGAGGTTCTGATTCTCACCACTGTTATGAAGTGTGACTGCTGAAACATTTATTTCCACTTTGAGTCCATATGTTGTTCCACTGTTGGTATGCATACACAGTATGGGATTGAAATTTGAAATCTTTGGCCAGCAGTATCTGCTGGGGACATTCCTGCTTCTTGCATGTCCACCTGCTGTGATGCTAAAAGTGTAATTACATTTCAGATGTAATAGCACAGTTTCTTCTCAGCTTTCATGTTCTCCCGGTATAATAATTTGTACTATAGTCAATATATGCAGTAGTGCTTAACATTGCTAATTAGGTAGCTGTCTCCTGAATGTTCTTTAATCAGATTTAGTTTGTAGTCAGAAAGAAAATGAGCTTCCTTCTTTGTGATAAGCTCTTCCGCACTGGGATTGCTGGATTGAAACACGGCACATCTTTTAAGAAAAAAATTACTTCTTACTTAAAGAAAGTCATTTAGGACTTCAGAAACTGCAAGAAGTATCTAAAGATACTGTTTTCCTATCTTTTTTTTTTTTTTTTATCATTTCCAACACTGTTCCCTATTCAGTACAACTAACCCAATCTAAAACCCCACAGCTGAGAGCAGAAGTTCCTGCAGAGTGTTCTCCTGGTTCAGCAAGCTCCTCTCACCCTCGTCATTTTTATCCTGAAGGGAATATCACTCTCAAAGAGTGTGTTTTTAGGACAGCAGTAACTGAACATGCAATATAGATGAAACAGATCTCTTTAATTAACTTTGGTTAAAGAGAGCTAATTGATTTATTCAATCTTGTACCAAAGAGACTCTGCAAACAGAACCATGGACTTCAGAAAATGAAAGAGAGCTAGTCAGCTTCTGTAGCCATGTCCTTACCTAATTATCCCAGTGGAGACTGGAATAACTTCTAGTATTTCTTACAGAACCCAATGGCTTTGTTAAGTTCAGTAATAGAAAGGGCATCAACACTGTACATTTGCATCATTAACCTACATCCATGCTGGTCCAGAATGGAATTTACAGCACTGAGTAGGATCACAGTGGCAAAGGACATCCAGGTTTTGAAAGAGCCAGTCACTCCTGCTCTCAAATGGGCTGACCAGTCCTCCAGTACACCTGCAACAGGGCACAACCTGATACAGGCAAGCGGAAGAGCAACCAGCTGTCCAAACAGAAAGCAGGTGGCACAAAATTTTGGCAGCGCAGTACAAAAAAGCACCTGTACATCAGAGTTGATCACAAACTAAACTTCTAAAAACACAGAACCTTCATACTGGGCATTTGTAAACTGGAGCATGGTATTGCAAAACACAGGATGAAATCCTTCTGCTGTGTTTCATAATCAGATTTGTGTCCTATGCATGTAAAAAATACAGGACACTTGAAAACAGTCCAGTGGAAAACAAGAAGAGTATTTCAGGCCCTAAAATGTGTTACTTATGAGAAAAGATTGATATTGGCTTGCCTGGGAGGAAGGGATTTAGAAAAAATTTAAGTGTTCAAATATGTAAAAGGTTGACAGAGTTTGGCAGTGAAGCGTTTTTTTTTATGTTCGCTGTGGATAGGACAAGAAGTAATAGTCTCGAAAAACAGCTAGAAATACTTTATAAATTAGAGGTATCCTTCTGTCTGTAACTGTAGTTAAGCAGAATATCTAGGGCAGTTGTGAAATCCCTATCCTGAAGAACAGACCAAGAAAATCATTCGTCAGGAGTGGGTTAGGTAGAGGTTGCCCTACCTTGAGGAGGAAGCATGGATTTTTCCTATTCTATGACATTGATCTGATGTAGTATAAAAAAGGGCTGAAGCCCATGCTTTAGACAGGTGTTTACACACAAAAAAATTTGTTAGAAAAACCCACTATCCATTGTTTCATCTTCAGTTTTTATTCTACTATTCTGAACTTCAATTTAAGCCAATCTTTCTTTGATCTTCTCTTTCTCAAACATTACAATTCAAGATTTTTGTCCTGACTTGTATCAGCCTGTTCTAATTCCCCTCACCCTCCACCTTGCTCAGAGACATTTATTCTCCATGTGATTTGACCCATATGATTTACCACATTGCCACCAGCATGATCTCTGCTTGATTTCTATGCTTTCTGTGTTCCTCAACATCTAAGACCTCATCTTCAGTGGCTAGCTTTCACAAACCAGATCTCTGAATCACCTTTCCTTATAGTAGGAAAAATCCCAGACAATATGTTAGTAGTCACAAAATATGGGTAGTACACGTGAGCAGTCCTTGAATAGTAGACTCTTCAAATCTAGGGCATTATTTCAGTCCCAACTATAATTATAGTAGAAGTCCAGCCAATTGAATACTAACAGAAGTATATAAAATGAGAAACTTTAACAATTCATGCACGACGGAGAAGGTGAGAAATTGAATTAGGTCATTCAGAGTAAGTGCTAATCTGGGATATTAAAGCCTCTTATCCAATGAAATTATCTAAGGTTAAATGTATTTGAATACTGGAATAGATACAGACACAGAGTTAAACATGATAGTTTCCTTTGTTCTGAATTAAAATTATTTGTCAACCAATGAACCAAAGTTTTTTTGATTGATTTAGCTGAAGGTTCTGGGACATATGCAAAAATCAGTTAATAATTACACAATCTATAAATTTTTGGCTAGTTTGAGGGGCATGTTTTCTTCAGAATGTCAAGACGGAAGATAAAATACCATGATTGTCAAAGAGGCAAGAAGAACAAAAATGGGATGAAAGACCATAGAGAGGTCTGCCAGGGAAACACCAGACTGTTTAACTATTTCAAAACATTTTCTATTGAAATATAAAGAATAGCAGATCCCAAATTGGTAGGACTTTTTTTTTCCCCTGAAAGCTTTTCCAGTTTTTTTCCCTGGATGCATAATTGTTATTTCTATCCATATTGCCATAGACAGCTATGTTTGTGTCCAATAACACAGAAGAAGACAATTAATCTAAAAGATCTTACGTGCTAGTGAACAAACTAAACTCATTCCTCTTGCCTTTTCAAATCCTGCCTAAGGCTTCACATCAAAAGCTAATGAGAAAGAACAAAAATTTGGGAAAATTGCGTTTTGTTCTCAGGTCCCCACTGACCTTCTGTGGAAATTTGGGGAAACACCCTTACCTGTCTATTACAGCATTCACCACCCACCCTTCCCTCCACTCATGACTTCCACACATGCTTGCACACTTGTATCTTTAGTCTACCATCTCAACCATGTAACAGATTTTCCAGGACAACAAACTGCATCTTAAACTGTGCATGTGCAGTGCCTAGCAAGTAATGCCTGAAGCTTGGCAGGGGCTTTCAGTACTAAGATAGAACAAAGAAATGACAACAGCAACTTGCTTTTGTTTGCTTGTTTTTACTTCCTGTGAACAGGCCACTCATATGAGTGCTCTCCCAGTATTGCCAGTGACACAAGGAACTCCATGGGCATTGGAATTAGTGACTGGCTTCCAACATATTTATGTCTTTTAGCTGATTTTTCACTGAGTTACATGAATGTTGCCTCATGAGCTTTACCCTTATTAGACATCAAAGAGAAAGAGATTAGAGGTCTGCTAATTATGAGAAAAGATTTCAGTCTTTCTGTGACTTACTAGTAAAAAGAGAATTCACGTAGAAGAGAAATCTTAATCAATCCTATCTGTGCAAAAATCGTATGTACTTAATAATCTTTGAAATGTCTGTCAAATTCAGCTCTGTCAAGTTGATTAAAACTGGCCAATGAGCTTAAAAGTTCTGTTAGTGATTTACTAGCAGATGATAGGCAGATGGACAGCATGATCGTGCCAGCTTCATTTCTTTGGGAAACCAGGATTAGTAAAAAGCCTACTTCAGTTCCTTGTTAATTTTTCACTGTAAAATTGGTCTAGTAGGTAAAAATCATGTTCTGAACTGTTAATGGTTTACTTCTTTTGGCTGTTCTTTTCTTTCTTTTTTTTTTTTAATTTTATTTTTCATATATTTCTTAGTTAGACTTGGGGGGAAGGGAAGTCGATGGAAATTTTTTTCAGTCAGAGGAATAAAGAGGTGGAAGCCCTTGCAAAGAAGAATCATCACAGTGCTCTGCAATCATCTGATTTTCTGATGGAGACCAGGTATCTTGGGACCAGTCAGGCAGTTCTGGTAATGGTTAAACCCAGTGCCAGCTCTAGACATCTGCTGGTCTAAATAGGTCTACATTGACTTCCTGCATCTGTCTATTAGAGTAGTGAGGATTGTCTTCCCTCATGATCTACGTAATTTGATGTCCTGCATGCGGTACTAAATATAGGTTAAATATAACCTATGTGCAGCCTCACGCATATCACTGTTCCTTTTTTTTTAAAGTCAGATTTAAGTTCACCACTGAAATCCCAACCTACTTACCAATTTTCTTGCTCAGTGTAATTTGTTGTGGAAGCTTTGCCATTAATGATGGAGCACCTGAATCCAGTGCTTCTAGCAGCTTATATAAGAGCTCCTTTAATTTTCCATCTTCTTTTATAGAGTCACAGACTGGTTGAAGTGGGAAGGGATCTCTGGAAATTGTCTAGCTCAACTCTTCTGCTCCAAGCAGGGCCAGCTGGAGCAGTTGCTCAGAACTGATGAGGTTTCTTATATCCCAGCAAAGGTCTATATATCACAGCAGTGTTCCTAAATTTTTAGATTATTTATATGTCTTCCAATATTATTAATATCTCTAGAATTAGCAATGTCAAGCGAATGCAGCTGCTAGGATCCAGAATCACAGCCAACTGGGTCCTTCTGTCTGGTCAGAGTCTTTTTGATTAAGTTCAGAAATAAGTCATTAATGAGTCATTCCATTCAAATGCCTTAGTGCAGAGGTGTGGGTAAAGCAAAAATCAACTTGGATGAAGTCAGTTGAATTAATACAGGCAATGAATCCTTCTGAACCAGTATAGTCAGAAAGAAAAACTTAACTCTATTTGCCTAGATAAAATTAAGTCCACCTTGAAAAAACATTATGGAATGATTTTTCTATACTCCACTGAGAGTGCATAAGAGAAATGTTCTCACCACAAGACCATATCAGAAAAATATAGAATATCTATAGCATTATAGTCACTTGTGAGTGGAGCACAGCAGGAGAGATGCCTTCCTTCTGCATCCTAAAGTGTAGTTTCGTAAGTGCATACCTCTTTTGGCTTGGATTTGAGCTTTTCAGATTTATTTGTCCTATTTTATGCACTTACATTAAAATAAAACCTTTGTTCCAGGAAAGCCTGGTTTTCTTCACTGACTGAAAAGGAAGTATAAAGAGTTAGGCCAGGTATAGATATCTACATCTCAGATGGTTAAATCCCATTTCTGGTTTGTTGGGTGTGTGTGCCCCGTGTCCTCCCCCCTTTCCCCCCGCCTTTATTTACCAGAATATCATCTGTCTCACACATCTGGAAATAGAGCATTTCTTACAGCCATAGCTGCAAATGGGACATTGTGATACACAGACCAAATGGCCAATCCTTTATGACCAGTATTCCTTTGGGAAACATGATTTAACAGTTGCCCTCAGCTCATGATGAACAATCTCAAGTCGTTTCTGTTTCCTTCTTTAAGAAGCCTCAGTATTCCTTAGGTATGAACATGGATCAGTGGCCTTCATTCTGTTCTGAAAGGGTGAAGAAAACAGAAAAAAGAAAAACCTCCCAAACAAAAAGGATGTAAGTGAAAAATGCCACCTCTGTAAGCTCACTCTGAGGAACATAACTTCTGTATTTTATGCATAGGTCTAAATCTTCAGCCTGCCTTTGCACAAGTGAAGTAAGAATTTGTCTCTCTGGTTTTATAATCTATTTAATAAAATATACGCAGCAACAAAAAAAAAGACTAGCAGCTGGCTTCTGGTGCACACAGCACAGCCGTTCCCCAGGGGATCCTGCCAGGCATCTTAGGTGGTTCAGACACTGCCTGATGATCTCTGCAGACTAGATCCTATGTTTCTGCAAGTACTGATTATGACTTTGAGCAGAGTATTTTTCTCCTTCTGCCCACCCCTTTTGTGTGGTTTGTCAGTCCCTATAAAATTTTGTGCAATTTTATTGCTGCTTCTTTCCCTGTGCTCATTCCTCTAAGCCACATCTGGTCTGTTACATGTCTCCATCTGAGAGATTTCTGCTGGCTTTCCAATAGCTTCAGTAAAGTGATACTGGCTTAGGTACTTTAAAAGAGCAGAGGCCCCTTTGCAGCCCAAATCATCACAATATGTCTCCATCTCCTGCTGAGCCAATACGTTTAGTACTGATATTTTGCCTATGACTATTTTGAATCAGCAGCTATGCTTTTGTTAACAGGAATTGTGTAAGAGGTTCAGTTTTCATTGTAATTTGCATGGAAATGCATGTGAATATGAGCACTTACTTTCTATATGTCTATACACAGGTTTGCCTATATGCAAGTGTACTTAAAAACGGACACAGGCACAAATGCTTTGTGACTGACCCAGGGTGAGAAAAATTAATATCCTTAATCCAGTAATCAACAGAAAGCTGATATTAGTAGACTTTGTTAATAGAATTTCCCAGGGTTTTGTGCCTCACAGTTGAACCACACAAACTCAGATGCCTTCCCACCTCCTCACTCCACAATATCTCTGTCTCATCACAAGGGTTGAATTTTTCCCTTCCTCCCATGGCAGCACCTCTGTCACTCATGAGGCTCCCTATCTCCTTCTGAAAAAGTAATATAACTCTCTTTGACAATTAAACAATTATCTTCATAGTATACAAAATGTGTTTCATTCAGATAAAAATGAGGAGGAAGTAAAGTATCATCAATGGAAGAGAAAGAAAAAACATACCTTAGATAGATCAGGTGACAAATACATTTGGTATTCACAGTTTCTAATTAGAGAAGTTTAAAAAAAAATACCTTTGTCTTAATACAGGAAATTAATATTTAACCAGAAGAAAATTTAGAAACCCCTAAAAGCCCCCATCAGGAGCTGTTACTTGATGTTGTGGGATCTGGCAAATAGCTGTACAGATTCCTCCTGTCAGCCTTTTTGTCTTTGTCCTTCTTCAGTTTCCTTCTCAGCACCTGCTCCCATCTGTGTGATGTACTTCTGAGGGACGTGGCAGGTAAAAAAGGGAGGATTTTTTACTTTTCCTATAGGTTATCCCTGGGAGAAATGGAACAACTTCTCATGTGACAGGGACATCACAGTGCAGCACATAAACACCTGTCAAAGATGACAAGATACAAAAATATGGATATAACAAAATTAAAATGCTCTGAGATTGTTTCTTTTTTAATTAATAACTCTTTCCACTGCTTCAGTTTTATTTTACATTTTTAATGCAAAACACTTGCAATGTAAGAAGTTTCAGGCTTTTTGCTAAAGATTATGTATGTCCCTCAAAATTATGAATGTGTGTATGAAAAACTGCTAGTCCTAATAAGGCAAATTGACAACATTGATTCATCCCTCATGGACAAGTCTATGCAGAGTAATGACTGAACAATAGAAGAGGTAAAGTTGTCTCAGGTACTTGCCATTTCATACTTTACTTATTAATTACTTCACAGTGAAGTGTTTATAGTTTCTTGAAAAAAATAGTCTTTCTTCTTGAGAAATATCAGTTCTTCATCTTGAATTATTTAGACATCCATAGCCCAAAGGTTTTCCAAGCCACTTTTCAGTGTTAAAACTTTTCTAGACTATTTCAGGAAACGGCACAAAAATGTACATAGATAAAGTCTTTCCCATATCCATCTGGAAGTGTCAACATTTTAAAATTCATATTAATATTTAAGCAAAATTGGACAGAAAAGCAAACTTCCTATTTATAAGAAAGCCATATGTGCCAGTGGAGCATTAATTTATTTTGAGGCTGTAGAAATTAATGCAGTAGTTTTCCAAGTAATCTTGTATTTCTGAAAGTACTGCAAAAACTACAGTGGCTCCACTCTGGTTTGGGAATTGCTCAGGACCAAAATAGCTGATATGAAGTAATAGCTGATAATAAACAGGCTGTGATTTACCAACTGCATTGTTAAATCACAATGTTTCATGCTCTGTTGGGAGAAACAATACAGGGAAGAAAGTATGTATGTAATTATGGAGCTAAACAATGCACACTTTTTGAGAAATAGCAGCCCCCACATTATGAACTCATCCTGGACAGGAATGAAGAGGCACAAGCAACAATCCTTCACAGTGCTGCAACCACAATACTTTGCACTGGAGTTTTGTTAAGAACTCTTCCAAAACATTATTTCGTCCCCTGGGACACACAGGAGCATTATGAAACTCCAGCTAATAGAAGAAAAAACAACACTGGCATGAATATTCCAGGAATAAGCAAGTAAAACTCTTCAGTTTTAGTCTGTATACATCATTAAGAAAAAAAACCCCAAAACTTAAACACAGCATTCAGGTGTTAAATCTGGATCTAGACTCTAAGCAGATATATTGGCATGAGGATAGGGGAAAGTATGTTAAGTACAGGCAACACAGCAGCCATGGACCTCATCTGAAGATCTCAGCGTTTGAAGTAAATCTCATTGGGCTTAGCACATTTTCCCCCTCTCCTCTGTAGGGAACTGTGCACAGAGATAGCTGCACGCAAGATTTCCTACCTTGGCGGTTGCAATGGGTCAAGTGACATCATGCCACAGGTGCCAGCTCCTGCGCTCAGCAACTCAGTTGTACTATTTCTCTCATCCGAACACAGTCAATGCCCACTGGAGAACAGTTCTTCCTCTCTGAAGAAGAGAGAAATGGTTCTTGCCAGAACTTTCCTTCCCAAGACAGAGTATTTCAGTAAAAACTTAGCCAGGCATCAGGTCTCCCATGCAGTGAAGAACAATTGCTAATAACAAAAATCAGCTTCTCATTTTTAGTCACAGAAAGTTACCAAAGATGGAAACAGAACAAAAAAAAAAAAGAAACCAAAGAGCTGGAGAGACTTTACACGGAAGACACTTCAATCACTGCAGAAAAGTGGATATTATGCACTCATTTTCAAATGTAATATAGTAAATATTACACACACACACCCTTAGAAAATATTCCAGGAATATTTTTCTCTTAGTAATAAAATCAGATAATATATTAAATACCTGGGTCATTTGTTAAACTAGCCATTAGTTTTGAAGCATTTTTCTGTACTCAAAACTGGAGATAATTTTGAAAGTCTGTGCCTTCCAGTGTATAGGTTTCAACCTGCCAAATCTAAGAAGTTAACAGAAGAGAGTTCTTTTGAGCTACCTCTCCAGCATAGTGCCCCATGGTTGGATAAATAATCAGAATTTTCTGATGTAAATAAGGGAATATGGAAGCATACAAATAAGATAATTTTTGTGATTTTCTGCCTTTATGTCTCTTAAAGGGAGGTTAATTCCTTGTTAGAGTAAAGTTTGAACAGGAAATAACAGGAGCTGATATTTTCATATTGCTGTCATAATGACTTATGCTTGTTCTTTTTGAAATGGATGATCTTGTGATACAGACATTGACCTAGTGCTCAGAAGCTCTCTGCTTCATTTCTGTTCAGCCACAGCTTCCCTCTCTGTCACGTTTAAGATGGAGAGGATAGTATCTTCTCACACCACAGTGAAGACTGATGCCAGGCATGAAAAACAATAGGTTTCTTGATTGTTCACTGATGGAAGACACAGTTCCTACTCAGGGTTGGGCAATCCTCCTATCTATAATCACAAATGGCTTGATTTCTTTCTGTTTAATGAATAATACTGATTTAAGGTCTATTTCAAGGTCTGGACACCAGTCTTTGATGGACACATCATGTAAGATGATCTGAGAGAGTAATTTATTATATTTGACCATTTAAATATTGTTGAATAAACCAATAAAATGATAAAGTCTTCAACTGAAAGCAAAGAATTAAATCCCATGGAAGGATTTGGTGCCATATAAATAACAGAATTCACAGTAACTATTCCTGTCTTTTTTCTGCATTTAATTAAAAAGAATTTCCATGAAGAAAAAAATAAGAATGTGGTCTCTTACCATTTTACTGCTTATGGGTGCTCCATTTGTCTGAAAATTGTGCAAATCTTAACTTGAGCATTTAAGAATGTTCTGATTTTCTCCCTGCTCCTGATCTCCCTCACAAACACTGGAATTTCTCTCTTTAAATGGAGAAGTGCTGTTGTCTGGGGCAGTGATTGCCAATATCTTTATAACTGAATCTCACCTGAGAAAGCTAGTGATCTTCCATGTGCCACTGGTTTCAGCTCTAGATACTGTCCCCACTTCTTCAGCATCAAGGCTTAGCTGTTGCATTTAGTTAAACCCACTGGATTACATCCATGACCAGCTGGGCGGTCCTTTACTTCTGACTGCAAAATCATATAGCAGAGATACTACAGCTGAATCTTCAGACATCGGGACAGATTAATTTGCTTGGCTCCATGCTCCTACTCTAAAGTACTCGAGTCTCACCAGCAGGGAATGTCTTAACAATTGGCAGCCACCACTAAGGAATACCTACTAAAGCAAGATGAGATATTGGGTTTGCCATATCTTGAATCATTGTCTCTTTATGATAGGCAGATCCTTCCCTAAAATTTCTATTGGTTGTTTTGCTACTTTCAAAAAGGCAGCAACAGTGACTCCTGGAAGAAAACTGGATTGAATGATCAATCAGAAGACTATCTGGGAGAAACCTGTCTTGCATGAAACTGAAAACTCTGTGTTTCATTTTCTTCACTTACATAAAAAGGCATTGGTCAAAAATTATCCACTGCAGCAGCTAACAGTGCCTGCAGCTTTCCACCCTCTCCTTCTCTTTTGTGTCAGCATGATTTAAAGAGAGGAAATCAGCTCATGAAGGCAGCGTCAAGACTATATCTCCTAAAAGTTCCTGAATAACTATGTAATTTCAATGACTAAAAACAATTTCTAAGTTACAGGTTACCTTATTGGAGCTGTTGCTAAGATATGAGGTGTGATTTGCAATGCACGCGTCCAGCATCCAGAGACTGGTGCATTCAGCAGTGCTGAAAAGAGTCCAGAAATGTCAGCAGAAGTCTAAAAAGAAATGCACTTGCTTCTAAAGGAACAACACCAAACATGTTCATGTCTAGCTCTACAAATATCAAGATGAACAGGTAATGATCAATGATCATTGACAGGATAAAAGGTTGTAAAAGGTCTGTCCAACTCATTTGCCTGATTCCAACCGTGGCCAGTAGCAGATGGCTAGGGAAAGTGTTCAGAACGAGACAAGCGCAGAATGGCACATCCTTTGCAAAATATGTAGATTTTTGAGTGTACATGTGTGCGTGTGTGTGTGCATGCATATACATGACATTCCTACACAAGAGCCAGACAGAGAGACTTGGAGAAGGCCATAACCATGAGTAGCAGTGTGTACCCAAACAGAATTGCAACATGACAGCTGATCTTTTCCAAGGAAATTCTTCTGCCTTTGATGTACTGCATGAACCCATTACAGATACATGCAGACATGCAGTACAAGCAAAGCAGAATATATTTTTTTCTATCATGCAATTTTATGATGAAATACATACTTTTCACTCATTCCAACAGTCTGTGAGAAAGAGAGCTTGTTAATGAAATTAAACAGCAACAGACTTGAAATTGGTAAAAGGAAATTTGTATTGTATATCACATATAATCAACCTCCAGAACTCTCGATAGTGAGATATAGGATTAAAAACCCAAGATATTTATATGAATAACAACAAAATTTGCAGTTATATTAGAGCAAAAAATAAGCCAGGCAGGCACAAAGTCAGCAAGTACCCATTAGCTACCTGGGGCTAGGAGTGGTTTCCCTTGTAGGTATTGTAACATACGATTTTTAATGATAAAGATTTTACACCTTCCTCTGGTGCATTTGGCAGCTTTCAAGAAAGAGAATAATGGATTAGAAGGACCTTTGGTTTAATCAGTCCCAGGTTTCTTTTGCTTCAAGGTCCCCCTTCCTGATCTACAAGGGTGGTCTTCTCCACATTGGGAACAAGAATGTGCCAAATTATTACATAGTTATTTATTTTTCATATGGCTTTAGAGAGCAGATGTTCCCATGCGAGCCTTAGAGCTCTTCCTCTATGGAGGTTTGCAGCACAAGCCGAACCCTGAATCTCATCCAGATATCTCTCAAGTCCGCAGCAAAACTCCCACTGAGCTGACCAAGATGAGGATTTGACCCACTGATTGTGGTAGTCTGTTCAGTGTCTGCCCCCCATTGCGTGGCTGGCAAGAAAAAGACACAGATGCTAGCATTCATTATGCTAATATTTGGGCTGCCTGATGTGCAAAATAACAGGTATAATCCTTGAGTGGATTTTTTTCCTTCCTTTCTGGAAGAAACCATGGAAAAATGTGTTACTCTTACAATGAAGAAATCCTTAAATGCTGTGAGTTCAGCATAACTTTTCAGATTTCAGAGGCTTATCCAAAGTTTATCTGAAAAACTCATGTTTCAGAAATGGTCAAGAAGTCTCATTAGAACTTAATTTCAGGGGTATTTCAGGATTATGGTATTTCCTGGTTTTTGGCTGGCCCAAAAATAATAAGATACATAAAACTTATCAAAAGGATTTTAAAGGGGAGGAAATTTATCACTGACTTTTAGTAGATGGGAGCCTGATGCTCAGGGAAATGAAAAAAATTCTGCCTGGTATCACACAGGAGTCAGTGGCAGAAAGAGCACCTGCTCTGCTCTGCCTCCCCTTTCTGAGAAAAACAGCCTCCCTGCAGGGATTTCAGGCCTTCCTCTTCCACACCCATCACTCTCTGGGAGCCAGAAGTGCAGAGGCTGCAGAATTTTTAAATATGTACTTTTCCCAAATCACCCAAATATTCCTGAACCTCTTCAAAAGCCAGTAGTTAGAACAATGGACAGAGGTCAGAGGATGCCATTGCTTTACGTGGACCTGCTCATTCACAACATATTTGTTTTTCTAGTTCTTCCCCCTCTGTTTTTCTCAGAGACCCTGTACCGAGGTACTGCTGTTATGGTTTCATGAGTTTCCAGTCATTTTATTTCCCTGAGTCCGTTTTGCAGGGTTTTGTTTGGTTGCCATGAAGGAATTTATTTTTTTCCTTCAAATCACTGAATATTCATGCTCAACACTCTTGCAGATCTATACCAGAGATTTAAATGGGACTCTTGAGAACATGGGTGACAAAATCTTGACCACTCTATTACCCGATATCAATCATTGACATGCTTGCAGCATAAATAGAAGAAAGCCATCTCTCTACAAGACTGAACATTTGTGTAAGTTTAAAGGACTCACCAAAAGATTGAGCTGTAAGAGTATATGGCTTCCTTGCATAATGTTCTGAGTGCTTGCACTGGAACCAAAAGCCAAGGAAAGTGAATAGCTGGGATATTTGTAAGGCCAAGAAAAGTTAATAGATGGGATATTTATAAGAGAATGTGACTTCAGCTCAGACCTCAGAATTGTCATTTTGGCATGCTGGGCATTCTTACTTTTCCTAATGCAATTCAAATTCCCCTCCCTGGGAGCAGTTCATACTCATGGCAAAGATCTCTCATGCCAAGAACTTTTTCTTGTATTTTATTCTGCTTGGTTGGTGCCGATTCACCAGTTCCTGCAGTTCTCCAGCAGGAAGGCAACCCTCGCTTGCACCAATGAATCCCAATGACTCAGATGGGACTCACAGCAGAAGCAGTTACAGAATAGGACTGTATATTTGTTCAAACACATCGGCCAAGATACGATACAGAGAATGTGTGTACAAGTCCAGCAAAAAAATGAGAAGCATTCTCAGTTGCAATGTCATAAATAAAATGGGATAGTTTGCCAGATAAAGACTTCATGGGGAATGACGTCTTGTCAGAGACACTAGAAAACCTGCTGTTTACAACCTTAGAAGACAGTCAGTGATTTGTAACCAAGCAACAGATTTGCTGGTTTGCTTGAAATGAACTGGTTTATAGCAAGGTAAGAGGCTTATTTAACTGAGGGCTTTGGAGAATGCAATATTTTCTTTAAGCAAACATTTTAACTATAAAAAAGGTAAAGAGAATTTTGTTTATAAAACCTTTTTACAGTTTATTTCCTATCATTAATTTCTTAAAATATATATATATAAAATGAGGATCTGGCTAAATGAATCAGGACGTTAAATGATAAAGTTCCGTCCATGTAAACAAATAAATAATTATTTACAATCTTTGGCAAAACAAAATGAAATTTCATTGATCTCACTCTCTCTCACACACACACTTGCAAGGAAAAAAATGAAAAAGAAATTTAAAAAACCATCATAAATAATTTACATAGAATAGGAAAATTATGATACAGTCCAAATATTAACATCTTCATCCCCACACTGATGTCTCTGTCTGACAAAACAAAAAACCCTACACAGCCATTACAATCATTACATTTAATGAAGTCACCCTCCCTTCTGCTTGGGATGTGGGGATACAATTGGAAACACCAAAAGTAAGAAACTGAAACATTTAAAAACCTCATGAAGAGGTTTTGGGGGGGAAAAAAAAAAAAAAACAAAAGACAAAACAAAATTGAAAAAAACTAAACACAAACAAAAAAGATTTGATAATATGAACACTATAAAATGTGCAATAAAGCCAGCAACTGTGGATTCCTTTCTAATGAATATAGCAACAAAGTCTATTTCAAGGGAGAAAGAGTTGATTCAACATTTAGCTCACTGTGCCCTATAAGAAGGCGGAGGTACTGTATTATTCCATTAGTTAACCCATCTATGAATAAAATTACACCAGCGTGTGTTTTTTGTGAACAAAGCTCATACAACTTAAACAAAACAAAAAAATGTTAAACATGTTTATACTATTGTATATCTGAATAACTGTTGTATCTGTTTAGAATAAACACTGGTATCCCTTCAGCATTATTTAAGAAGTTCTATATACAGCAGACATAGGTAACAATACACAATATTAAAATCAGGGTAACTGGATATATATTAAGGTTCCATTTATAAATTCATTATTATTATTCATTTAACTTTAAAGCATACATGAATACAACCCATGAAACTATACTTAAGTGTATGCCATGCTTTGACAATATCTACATATTGTGATATGCTTTTAAAAATTTTAAAATAAATTAAGGTAGCTCAGTGTAATCATAAAAATATAACAAAATATTTAAAGGAACCTTAAATTTTTACCAAATTAAGTAATGGTGGCGTTGACACCGTTTCAAAAACCCACATCAGGATTCAGGATGTCAAAGTGCTTTTTGCAGCAGAGGTGGGAAAGTGGTTCAGGTCCATTTTGCTCCACATGGTCATGGTATATTCTTTTTCACAAGAGAATGCAAAATATGATGGAAACAGAACAACTGGAAATAGTTTTTTGAGAGTCAGACAATAGTGACAGATTCAGATGTTTAAATGAATCACTTCTCTTCCACATGGGAGTTTCTAGTTCAATTCTGTTTGGCCTGAATTAAGTCTCTACTAGACAATGCATTAGGTAGCAAATTTGACATTTCTACCAAAAGTAATTTTAATGGGTGTTATTAAGAGCATCCTCATCAGCTAAAGAACATCCTTTTGGATCAAGAAATGTTAATAATTAACCTTTACTTTCTTATCCAAAGGCATTTTCATTGCTATTGTAGAAAATGTTGATGTGGCCCTCCATTAGTTTGTTAAAATTAGACCCAAAGGCTTTGTGTTACTGAAGTCCAGTCCTGATCAGAGCAAGGAAGTGTCAACCATACACCTAAAAAGTTACTGAAACACAGTTTTCCTCACTTAAAGACACTGACTGATAATCATCACCCCCCTCTTTTTCACCATATATATATAAATACATTAAGTAATTACATTTTTATATGTAAACGTCATTCCTCAAAAAAGACAAAGAAATAAACAAACATGTTTTGCTAGGTTTTCTCTCTACAAAAGTGTTCTAATGTATCAATCTGGTTTTGCTTCAGTGGTGGGTCGGACGCTCACGTTTAGGTTTCATTAGTCCTGGCTGTGAGAAGGCACTTGGGTGGAGGGATGGCCGAGGCACTCCTGGCAGCAGGGAAGTACCTGGTGAGTGAAGCACAAGGACAGAGGACAGAAGGTACACAAAAATGGAAACTGGGGGTACCAGGATGTACTGAGGTGTCCAGGTTGCATAGCATTTATAGTACTGTGCTGGTAATGCAGCAACCATTGCTCAAGCATCTGAAAGAAATGGGAAAAAAAAAATATATATTAATTGTGGTTGGATTATTTGGTTAGAAGTCAATCACATAAGAACAGAGCTACACCATAATACAGTATAAGAATGTAGCACAATGTTCCCTGTTCTGCATTTACCTACAAATGTGAGGTTTATATAAAAATAGGTATCTGTCTATATAGATACACACACACACACACGTTGTGTTTGTGCACCTACGTATCTGAAAGCATATAAAAAATCATATAGAAGAAATCCTGGGAAAGCATTTTCTGTATTTCAAAACATTTTGGACAAGGCACTATAGACAGACATGCTCATTAAGAATATCTGCTCTCTCTTCATGCCCTTTGAAAGAGGGGTGATCTGGAAGTAACTCTTTGCCTGCAGGACACGCTGAAATAGCCTACAAAGGAAAGTGGATGTACAGAGAAAATTCTAAGTGCGTATCTCACTCAGAAATTTCTATCACATTTTTTCCAGGTGGGTAGTATTAAACATCTGGTTTTTGTTATTCAAATTGAGATTACTATTGGGGCAAAAGGCATTCATGGTATTTCAACAAATCAAGGTTTATTCCATGCTATGATATTACAGATTGCTTTCCGTAACTAGAGGATACTTTCAATTTCCATATTTTGTGCTTGCTCCAAGGTTATCAAAGGCTTCAGCATTTTCCAGACATTTTCTGTAACTAACCTCTGCATTCATATTTGAGGTCAGAGAAATAGACCATCTCTTGAGAGAAGACAAAAAGACCTAATCGTCCACCAGCAAAAGTTGTGTCATAGATTGGTCCAGAGTCCACCATGACTTGTTTCCCTTCATACACTAAAACTCTGTAAAGAAAAATGTAATTTAAATTACACAAGGATGATAATGCAGTGTCCAGTGCTAAGGGATGGTAACAGTTCCCAAGAACTGAAACAGAATTAATTTTAACAAGGCACCAGACAACCCAACTTCATTGTAAGAACCACTTCTCATTGCTATCTCACACCCACTGGGCTGGCAGCCATAACACGTTAATCAGAAGCAGTGGAGCTGTTCCATAAGTAATTTTATGCACACCATCTGCAAAAGATTTCCCAATTCTTTATTTAGAACAGTCATGTCTCCTGGAATGAACTATGTCATGTACTAGCATTCATTGATAAGCCCCTGTCCCTGTGAACTCAGAGGTTAGCACAAGACCTTGCCACATCACTTAGCAAACTTGTCTTTACGGTTGTGTGAACGGCTGATTTATTTATCTTCAGGCACAAGGGCCAGCATCAGAAATTGGAAGAACCATCCCTTTAGAGTCAAACAAAACATTAATTGGAGATATGCTTAATCTCAATTTTAGACATCTTAAGAGCTTAATGAAAGCTGGAAGGATTTGGATGCAAACAGTTAGACTAATAATAAATTGGAAAAGAAGAACTTGGGGTTTTTTGGTTTCTGGTTAGGGTTTTTTTTTTTTTTTCCCCTTCCCCCTGTAGTGTTTCAGACATTCACCTCAGAGTCAAAAGACCCCTAACGATGTCTGTTCATTTTCCTTCTCTATCAGACAGACTGCAGTTTCTTGAACTTGGATTCTCCACTTCTCACGGGAGCCCTTGAGATAGTCAAGGTTCTTAGACTATTAGTCTCTTAAAATAGCCTTTGGGCCAAAAGAGAAGTGATTCTATAGTCTGTTAATTAGAGCATTCTTTGGAGGAAGGGATTACGGTCCTGCTTCAATTGACAATACTTTACTTATAGAAAGCAGGATGGCTTCACATAAGGATGAACACACTTGAGCAACTTCCTATAATTTGAGGGTTAGGGATAGATTTCTACTTAGGCAGAAAGGCACGTCCAGCACTTGCTGTACATTGAGGTGTTTTATTTTCTGAAAAGTTCCCAAAAACAAGTATGAAACTGCTCCCTGAAAACAGTATTTAATAGATGGTAAAAAGAACAGTTAAAAGAATGACAGATTTTCATATTCATGTAATCCTATTAATGGAATTCTCAAAATTTCAAGAACCCAAAACACATGGGAAGAATTTAATAAATTATCCATTCCACCAAAAAAAATTATGCAGCTCAAATCATGTTAATACTAAATTGGTATTTCTGTACAAATAAAATGGTTTCACGGCTATATTAGTGAAATAGTTGATATTAATTTTTTTCTATTTAGAAAAAAACCCCACAACTAAAGAATGAAGGAATTTAATGCCCTGGACCATAGAATTTGTCATGCTAGATTAATCTAATGGGATACCAATTGAAACATGCTTTGCCTGACACTAAGTAGATTCTGCAAAGGAAGATACAGGTAACAGCAAGATGAATGAAATACTCAACTTTCCTTTTGACCTGTATTAATCAATGCTTTGCACTGTAATACTTTGATGCATAAAGAAACTCTTTTCTTTCCAAGAAACAGATAACTTAGTCTATCCAAATTTTTCCACCTTTTGTCTTTCACAGCTAAAAGAAACTCCCCTGCTCATAAGCACAAGCAAGACATTAAGAGATAAGGTCAGACTATGCCCCATGAAAAATGTCCTTTACAGTTACAGTAGTTAGTAGAAAGTAAAATTGACATGGACAGTTAATGCTCCTTCTTTGGAACACCAGGTAAACAGCTGGGCTCTAAGGAAAGTCATATGCCATAGCTCCTTGTTGTGTGCATTACAGATGTGCTCATGGCTACTTCTGCAGTATCTCGTATAAGCCACTATGGGAGACAGGATGCTGAAGTAGACAGGCCATTGGCCTTCTTCCCTGGGGCAATTCTGATGTTTCTAATTAATTTCATTCATTCAAATTCCAGAGACTGGGGAGGAATCTCATGTTCTAACTGTGCTTTGTGTTTTCCTCAAGAATTTTTGGTCCCTTTACAGAAGTGCTATTAAGAAAAAAATTTATTTTTTCTTTAATTTAAGAATATTTAGCTGATGTAAATATTGAACCATCCAGACTAAATTAAATAACATCTGAAAAGCAAATTAACTTATTCTAAAGATAACAAAATGTCCCAAAATATTGGAACAAACTGTCACACAGCTATCAAGATTATCAGAACTAACACAGAAACTGATAACACAGCTCTTATATCAAGAGAGACAAAAGTTTTCCTACCACAAAACATAGAGGTACAGAAAAATTTCTTACTTTATTAATCCCGTTTTAGGCCTATGAATCAAATGCCACCTGTAAGCAGTATAATCTTTCCAGCCAATGTTCTTGGGATCGTGCCACAAAGTACGCACCTACAGTAGGAATACAAATGCCTTATTAGAAACAGACTGGGCTCCAGTAACTGTACATCCACGATAGTAACTGTACCTGCAGCCAAAGCTTGTTTGCTGCAGAGCATGAAACTGAAAATAGTGTTTAACATTTGATGGTATGATCAGCAGACCTCTTTTATAGGGCGAGAGTAATAAAAATTCCTGACTTAAATTATTGATCAGTTACTCATCTGTAGTTTCATAGCTGGAGTCACTGAAGACCATTACAGCATCTCCCCTTATCCTGCCCCTGTTTGCACATACAGACCCATACTGACAGAGTTGATGCTACTTTTCCTGTCTGTATGAGTGGCTCCATCGAATGAGAGGGGCTGCAGCTTGCACAGATGTTCCTGCCTGTGGCCTGCTCCTTGAAATCTCTCGCACTTGGTCAAGGTCTTGTTCCTGCAAGGAGCTCCAAAGTGCGAAATTCCTATCCACATGCAAAGCCCCGCTAACTTAATTTCCAAAAGGCACAAGTTTCTTCTATAGCTGAGCCCTATTTGGAACAGCAGCAGTTTTTCTCTCTTTGTTTTCATTTCTTCTCTCTTTGGCTGTCACTGGTTACTGAACTCTAAACCACGTATAATTCAAACAAGCTGGAATGCAGAAGAAGCAAGTGCCAACAGAGAGGTCACAAAGGATTTATGGATAACTGAGACCCCTCACTCCTTTTTCTTTGGACCACGTCACATATTCTCTTTTTTACATGTAATTTTTTCCATTCATAGTTTTTTTATACATGTAATGTTTTCTTTGAAACACAATGCAAACGTTATTATTGACCCTAGTAATATGCAAATTGAAGAAAAGCTGATAAACATCTGCAAAAGTTGAGGTGTGAAAGGAAATTCTTTTCGAGACACCTCCCTTCTTTTTAAAATATTAGTCATGCATTGTTGCCCTGAAGTTTTAAATCTCTCACCTGTCCAGGGGTGTTTCCCGTGTGCCAGAGAGCATTTCTCAAGTGTTCCCCAGTACCAGTTGTTGAATTCACTACTTTGAGCGACACACCAGAATAGCCATAAGCCCTGGTGGGTTTGTCCTCCCAGTAGGTCTGAGTGACCTGCTTCCACATCAAAACATAAAACCGACTGCTGGACTGGTAGCCAAACACAAAGCCAGCATAGTCATCATCTCGGTCTGTGTTAACATAGAATGTCCCACTGAAGTCAACGGAGCTGAACTCATCATAGCCTAGCAGAGGACAAAAGAGACAAACCATTGAGTTACAATGCTGGGCCCGGCTGCCCACACCCAAGAGTCCTAGCTCTTATCCTGAGTTTTGCCAGGAGTAGTGAACTATGTTTTTCAGTTTCCTTACCTGTAGAAGAGGAGGTAATTACGTTTGCCTACCTATCGCATGGGGGCTTCTGGAGAGAAATAAATTGTTCACAAGGGGCATTGAAGACAGAAGGCACTATACTTATACCCAGTTCTTCAACTGGGTATTTTATGTGTGTTACAGTCAGTGATGAGATGAATGGTCAAAGGCAAACAGCACTGACCTGTTTTTAATTTGGGCATATACACTGTCCCCATATGTCAGTCCAAAGTTTGCAGCAGCAAAAAGGTGTTTATCTACTTTTTCGCCCTCCCTTTCCTTATCACCAGATCGCTGGTTATTTTCCAAAGATGATGGCTGACATCTGATACTCACCTACAGCTATTCCAGGATCAGAGTTGGCAGTCTGCACCAGTTCCTTGCCTTGGTGCCGAATAACCCAGTTAGGATCAATCTGAGCTGTTCCCTTGGGGTCCAGGGGGACCATCTGGAACTTTCTGAAATCAGTTTCACTGATGGCATTGTTTTCAGGGCATACATCATAAATATCTGGGACATTGTCATTGTCAAAGTCATCTTTGCAAATATCACCTCTGCCATCACCTATAAGCAATGTGAATAAGCAAATGCAATTGTTAGCAATTTATCCAGTGTTCCTAACAGCTCTCCCACTGATGGAAGAGATTTATGATATATATGAGTATGTTATTCTTTTGTTCTTCAAAGAATGCTCCAAATGACTCCAAAGAAAGCTTCATTCTCTGAAAGTCCATTTGAAATGTTGCTGGTAATGACTGGAAGAAGTCATCAACTTAGGTCAGGGCCAAAATTGTTGTTAATAAAACTGTCCTCTCAGTGGTTTATGACAGTGATCCATCTGGCCCCAGTCTATATGCTTCTTTAGAATCGGGGTGGGAAAAGTTGGAAGTTTGCTATGTCTAAGTAATTCACTAATGCCTGTATTACATATTCAGTTTGATTTCTCCCAGATGTGGACACAACGGCACATTTTAATATGTGCAGTGTAAATGAATTCAAACAATAGTGGTAAAATCTTAATCTTCCTGCACATGACTAAATCCTTATATACAACTGAAGATATTAAACTCTTTTTCAGACTCTGTCTCAAGATTCCGTCAGCAACAATCCATCTAAGGTGCTTCAGATTGCAGAAATGTCACATCTATGTCAAAAGAAAGTGGGGACAGTATTGCAGTAAAATATGCATACATGCTCAGTCACTCTTGTGGGTAGAACAATTTGTCTTACAACTTCAGAAAGAGGTAAGAAAAAAGAAAGAAGCACTGTATCCAACAGGACTAGCCCTGGAAGAATGGAAATATTAAGTTTTGTTATATGAATTGCAAGAAACTTTCTAGAGAACCTAAAAATACATCCATACAGCTGAGCTACAGTCATGCTGCTGCTGCTCAACACTTTTACTATGCTCAGTATTTAAAAAAAAACCACCAAAACTTATTTCTTTTCTTAATTTACCCATAATACTGGTGTAAACCAGTAGATGTGACTTGCCTTGAATAGCAGGTGGTGAAAGGAGGCATCTAAAAAAATTAATCTCATTGCCAATGCCACTGTTACTCAGTGAAAATAAAGTAGAAAAAATTGGCTAGACAAGTATAGAAACAAATTTGCAAATGGCTCTGACTTTTACAACAGAAACCACTGGATATTACACTGGGTACTAATATAAAATCAGAACTGCCAGCTAATTTGTTTCTATCCTCATATAGCTTAACATCTGCTTTTTTGAATTTAAGTGTTTGGGACTGCTCTAAGAACATGGGAATTAATACAATGGGGAATAGCAATGCTCCAGCTCATTCATTATTGACCTACTACTAGATGCTTCACAGACAAATGGAAAGCTACATTACTATGCCTAACCAGCACAGCAGTATCCAAGTATGAAGCTTTCAGAGAGAAAGCAGAATGAGTTTTAGGCAACAGCCAAAATGCTGAAGCATCTAATATCTCAAAGACTTTCTGCAGTTCAGAAATGGTCCCATTTTCCACCCTGGCAATCAGCCATGGAGAACTCCAAATCCTGACCAGCTGTGTGCTCCTGCACCTGTTTGTCTTAGTACTTATTGGAGAAAAGAGAATGAATTTCCAATTTTATTCCCTTTGCCAATATCAAAGAGGTAATTCTTGAGTCACAGGAGAATCTAATTATTCACTGAAAGTCCTGCTGATGTTAATTTGGTTCATGTTGAGCTGCTGCTGACAATGTTGACTCCCTGTCACGGAAAGTTGGAAAGCGTTTGTTTACCCAGCCATGTCCAACAGCTCTCTCCAGGGCCTCATTTTTATATGCTACAGCTCACATCTTCAAGAGCATCCTTTGGCTTTATTTATTGCTTTTCCAAGATTTCTGTTGGACCTGCCACTAATGACGGTGATGAGCTGGCTAAACTGTTTACATTTACTCTTTCTGTGAACACTTACTCCATACATAAATGTAGTCTCTCTCACAAGATCCAGGTGACAGCTGACTATAACAAACTGCCCCAATTTGGGGGTACCTTTATTCTAGAACATTTCTGAAATTAAAGGGCTATTCCAGAGATTGGCAAGTATGGAGATATGCCCATTATATCATTGGGCTAAAGGGTTAAGTACTTTAAGAACTACTACTGACTACCAGCCAGAAACTTCCTACTGCAAGCAGTTGTCTTACCAGGAAATCAGTCAGGGCTCAGGATTTTATCTTGCTAAATGTACATAAAACCGTGTTGTGCAGGTACTGAATTTCTGCTTTCAATTTTACCAACATAACCATGGAATGACTCCAGCATGCTGTATAACTCAGAACAGAAATTGCTCACCTGTATTTACTGCAAGGGCCATTACTCGTAGAGATATTACGGTGGTTTTCAAAGGATCATATATATTTTTACTAAATTACATTTATGACTGTGAAACTATCACTATTTCATTATTGAAATACTGCCAAACATAGAGAAGGACTGCTCTGAGAACAACCAGCAACATTTTACCACAGAAGTGGAGAACAGAACAGTTATGTATCCGTTTCTTAAACTGTGATGTGTACATTAGCAAGATATATTTAAAGCTACTCACAAAGCAAATTTGAGAAAAGCTGCTCAGAAATTTTTTTACAAAAAAAAAAATTTAATATCACAATAATTTAGACTTAAAAACCCTAGAGAAATAGTCTGTTTTTCAAAATAAAACAGCACTATACCATATTTTTTCCCATTTTAATTTTCAGAAAACAAGTTGTTTTGAAAACAGAGCAGCTCATTTTTAAATTTTTAAGTCATCTGAAATTAAAGCTATTTGAAATATTTTCCCAAAGTTTTTTCACTTGGAATTCAAAGTGAAAATCAGGAAAAAAAAAAAAAAAAAAATGTATATAAAAAAAAATCTGGTGTGGTGGTTTTTGTAGTGCCTTAAAGATGTTCTTCTAGAAATAAGTATGCGCATGTTTGAGCCCCTGTCAAAGAGGTTTCCTAATGCTCTAAACCAAACTGGCTAGTGCAGTTCCATTGCAGACCACCGTGTCTCAAATGTCAAAGCAGCTCAGTTTGATCTGAAGTCTTTCTCTTTACCCAATACTAACACCCCAAGATCAGAATTGGATACTAAGAACTAAAGAAAATTCATATGACATTATTCTTACCATCAGAGTCCTCCTGCTCAGGGTTGTATCTGAGGCGACAATTGTCCCTGTCATCTGGGATACCATCATTGTCATCATCAGGGTCACAGGCATCTCCTTTACCATCTTTATCATGGTCAGCTTGGTTAGCATTGGGGATGTAAGGGCAGTTATCTTGATTGTTCTGGTGGCCATCTTCATCTATGTCCTCATTGTTGTCACACTGGTCACCAACAAGGTCATTATCTGCATCAGTCTACCAAAAAAAAAAAAAAAAAAAAAAATTCAGAAAGAAGTAAATTTATTATTGTTACTAATCACAGAAGTACAGATAGCCTGGTACTTAATTTCTCAACATTTTTCTTCAAGGACTTCTCTGGAGACAAGTAATATCATGATGACATCCATGCCTAAAGCAGAAATGTAACTGCAAACTAGTATAGCTACTTATTCTGCCAACAGTGTATAAGACCTGGTCAACAAGACATTTCCAGTGCAGGTTTCTGGCCACAATTTTCATTGCTCTCATTCTAGAGATCACAGGGGAGTCACAGTCTGGGAAGCACATTTTTTGATTGCTTCTGTATGCCTGGTGTTACTTATCTGTGCGTGGACCAGCAAACTCAGGCATACCAAATGCAGCCCTGAGGCTGTTCTCACTTGGCACAGGGGAAGAAAACAGTTCACCAAAGCCTTGAAGATGGATTAAAGGCATCATCCCTCTACTTCCCTTTCATCTGATACAAAAAGATCTGACAACCTGAGATGTGAAAATGAGCAATACAGATCCACTTCTTCAGCTCTACAGCAAACAGGGACTGATAGCAATTCCTGTGTTCTTTTTTCTGCCCTTGTTCTTGACATTACCATTAAGGAAACCATCTCTAACATTTACCTGGTCTGGATTATGCATCAGCGGACAATTATCACACTGATCTCCAACTCCATCACCATCTGTATCACTCTGGTCTGTGTTATAGACGTAAGGACAATTATCTCGTTCATTAAAAATATCTATGAGGAAAAAAATTGAAGAAATCAGAATGATACAGCATCCAGTACAGACAGCCACAGACTGCAGGAGTCACCAGTAAAGCAGCAAGGCTCTTAAGGGGCTC
This sequence comes from Gorsachius magnificus, assembly GCA_034008185.1. Classification (NCBI taxonomy): domain Eukaryota; kingdom Metazoa; phylum Chordata; class Aves; order Pelecaniformes; family Ardeidae; genus Gorsachius; species Gorsachius magnificus. Next base: position 46,820,280 of record CM067083.1, on the reverse strand, counting down.
ATAGGCTTTCTGACTGCTACAACATTATTGCTACAAAATGAAATAGTGAAAAGAGTAGTATTAGAAAAGAATACGGTATCAGTTCCACTTTTCCTGCTATGATAGACTTCTGTAACTATTCTACTAAGAGATTTTGCTAGAGTAAGGGCTAATCATGTCTTAAGAATTCAGCCCTTTTTCATAGAATAACAAATAAAGGGGTGGAGTATTTTAAAATCATTTGATTTGGATTTTCTTTCCCAGACACTCTAAAGAATGGCATAGAATATACAGCTATAACATGGTGGAATTTCTGGAGAGTTTTGTATAGGAAAAACTGCATTAATGTTCAGCTGCCTCAGCACTAAATAATTTCATTTGACTAGAACATGTGCATCATTTCTTGTACAGCATGCCAAATTTTCAAAAGAAACTGTTTCCCCTCAGGAAACTTTATTATACAGTTGACAAGCTCCTTCAAAATTATAATACATTGAAAAGAAACAAAAATAAGATATGTTGGCATAGCTGCCTGGAAAGGACACAAGTACCCTCTCCTACATTATATGGTCCCTGGATATTTGCATAATCTTTCAGCCAACAACATATGATTACATTTTTCTTCAAATGCAAAACTCCCATGAGTACTACTAAGAACCTGAAGATCAGCAGGATGAGAGGACTTCAAAATGCTCAGAAGTTCAAGTCAGATAAGCATCCAAAAGCTTAATGTTACTGAAGGAAATCCAAAACTAGATTTCTTCAACTTCTAGTCCTTTTGGATTCTCCTAAATTTGAAATGCTGCAGGGATATGATTTTTGAAAGACATTTAAGTGCTTTTCCCCCTCCTTAATTCTGATCAAATCTGGGTCATATAGACATGTACGGGTAGATGAAATAAAAAACTTTAATAATATTTTAAGACACAAAAATGTGTATTTGGATTACTGTTGGCTTTGCAGTACGTTCATAAAAAAGCAGATTAATTTCCTACAGATATTGTCTTAACCGCGCGGATGTTCTGATGTTCTTTTCCCTCCCTAAAAAGGGAAAAAAGTCAACAGAAGTGTTAGACCCTGATTACTTTGGAACACAGATGAAGGAAAGAATTTTTTTTAAGATTACACTGACAAAAGACATGCTGTGATTTATTCTTCAATAATATCCATTGTAGTCATTTAGGGACTTTGTGGACAGCTATACCTCACAGGACAGACGAAACTCAGCCTTCTCTTTCTTCTCCTGCATTTTTGAACAGCTAGACCCAATTTTATTCCATGTATAAAAGCAGGTAGCCCATCTTACTGGACATAAAGCGAAGTGTAGTTGTGGAACAGCACTTAATTCTCAAAACTGAAAGCATACCATCTCCGTCAATATCCACAGCACATGAGTCACCCTCTCCATTATTATCTGTGTCAATCTGAGCAGGGTTGGGGTTTCACAGCGGTCACCGACTTCATCCTTGTCATAATCAAACTGACGAGGGTTGAACAGAAGAGGGCAATTGTCCTAGTAAGAAGAAATAGAAGATTTCAGAATATAAACCACAACTCATGAAATCATACTATGAAGGGGTAACTTTCCTATTCATCTTGGACAGAGGTGAAAAATCAAAATATTAATCCATTATTTTTTCAGTGGACAAGCTGTACCTACGCTGAAGAGCTTGGTGATAACAGGATGGTATCTGCACAGCCTGGCTCACTGTCTGATTTTGTGCAAGGCATGTAAAATGTGTTCCATATCTCAGTAGGAGAGCAACAGGCATTTTAAATTGGATCTGTACTCAGATACTTTAACAAAAGTGTTTTGCTGGTACATGCATTCAAAAAAAAAATCATAATGTGTTGTAATATCAGGCCAACTTCAGATGCATATTATATTTTTTTGAAAAAACTAGAATTGCTACTATGACTTTTTTGGAACAAACTAGTGTCAATATTCTCACTTTTAAACCACATATTTTGATTTTTCAATTTAAACAAGGATTGAATTTTTTGTAGTTTGTATTATATTGCATAGGATAATAAAATGTAAAAAGTTTCAAAAAGCAAAGTTAAAATTAAATACTCTCATTGACCCAAAATATTTTTTCCCTGAGACCATTCCTTTTACTGGAATTTCTTTTCACTTCAGTTTAGTGCCTAATTTGAAAGTCTGCCAGAACAAGAATTCTTATTTTTCACACATCCCCAGATTAGACATGGACTTTTGCACGGGCACGAGGAAGTACCCAGTGTGGAAAGCAAAGAAGAACAAAACCAAACCAAAGCATTGGGAGTGAGGGCTACATCAGCATCATGGAATGTGAAGGGAGGTAATTTGGAAAAGATCTTTAAACTACTTTTTCTATGCTAAAGCAAAAATCATTTATTAGGAAGTCATTTTTTTAGCCCAACATTTTAAATTCCTCAGAAATACATTTTATATACTCAAGGACAAGATGTAGAGGCAAGTCAAAATTTTATATGGCTCATAAAACTGAACTTCTGGCTACAATTTTTCAAATATATGTACTAAGTCATATTATTTTATCAAATGATTCTTTGGTTTTTGAAATGTTTTAAGTAGAGGCTCTATGAACATAGTTCTAACCCAGCTTTAACCAACTGAAGATCTAGAGCATCTAAGCTCCCTCTGAAGGGAACAAAGAGGAACAGAGAATTCCTAAAACCAATTCATACATCCTAAATATGTTCAAAAGAGGCTGGGCAAATCCCACTCTGGAGGTGCCTCTGTCCTTTTGCTGACTGTACAGGGAGAACAGGTTTAGACTAACTGCCTATCTTTTAGGCTCTGCAGGTAAATGAATATCAGTCTTGTGGGAAAATCTAAAGGAGGAAAGTATGAACCAGGCTAAGTATTTTTCTCCCGTCATTTCTCCTTGATGCTGGCTGTGTTTATAGTTATTATTATTCATCATAACTCGTTTCCAACATACCTCAGGTATAATATCTACCAGCTTTTTAAACACAATGGACCTAACATCCAATACCACCTTCCATTAAACTGTTTTCATGCACACAACTGAACCCAGAACTGATAAGGAGAACTTCATTCAGCCCCAGGTTCCCCTGGCTGCTTTGCTCTGCACAGTGCTACTCTCCTTTGACCCAACACAGCTTTATTCTGCACCGGACATCATTTAGGGAACGCAGTGCAGAATAACTCAGCTGAAGCTCTGAAGCTCTCCTCTATTGTAATGGTTTTTCTTAAAACCAGATGTTTAGGTCAAATGTACTGAAGACACAGAAATGCATCTTACTTTGTCATCTTCGACACCATCATTGTCATCATCCTCATCACAGGCATCTCCTTTGCCATCTTTATCGAAGTCTTCTTGGCCAGAGTTAGGCAGCAGGGGGCAGTTATCCTGGCCAAAAGAAATAATCAATACATTACATTTGCATTATGTCAGAATGACTTGCCTGGGCAGAAAAGTAAGATATAACACACCAGAGGCTATAAAACAAGAACAATCAATCACAAATACTTTTTAAAGTGCCTGTTTGTTGGCTGCCAAAGATAGTAGTTCATTTGCTGCTTTCATATTGTAAAGTAAGTGAAATGGATCTGCAAATCATTCTGTTTCCCAGCTCCCCTTCTCTTAAAGGGATGCTTCCAGTAAGTTTTAGATGAATCTATCTAGCAGAGAACAAACACACACATGCACTCTTACATCAACTTTTTATAGACAGCTCATGAAGTATGTTTGAAGATTACATATACAATGACCAGGTTTGGTTGCCAGAAAAATAAAGATACAAGACAGGAGATGGTCTTCAGAAATAGGTAGCTGTTCTTCTGGAAACTTACAGGAATGAAGTAGTACACAGCAATGAAGGGGAACACTGTAAGAAAAAGGTTTTGAAAAATATGCCTTTATACTGTTCTGCAAAACAGTACCTTTGCACTCCCATGGTTTTGAAAATATAAGGCAAATGTATCTCTTTATTTTCTATCACAGCTTTGTAAAGAGTGATTATTTTAAATGAGCAAGTCTTAGGTTACACTGAAAAAATAAGAAATTAAATAGTTTGCCAAACTTTTAACATGTATTCCTTTTTAAAATACCAAAATTGGCTAAAAATGGATTGCAATTCTACCACCGGCTAAGAATAAATACATTGATAAAACCCCACTCTGTTATTCCCACTTTTTCTCACATTCCATGTCTACCTAAGACCAAAACTGAATCTGACAATAGAGTGCAGAAATATCTTTTTGGTAACATATGCCCTAAGAAAATTAACATTACAGTAAGATTCCTGTCCCTGTTTTCAATCTCAGTGGTTCTAACAGTATAGATAATTTAAGAAAAAGAGAACTGGAAAATTTGTGATAAATATCAAAACCCCAAAGCAACTCCACATTTTTTATGGCACTTTTTTACCAAATACCTGTGAGCAACCTTGACTGTCCAACTCAACACTGGTTACCAGTGATACAAAAAAAATTTTTTTGAAACAATGAAAGAAATCAGTCGAAGCTTGCTCGATCACTTTGTATGTTTGTATCTATACGTTTGTATTCTCTAGAGACTGGAGTCCAATTTCATACGAATCACGTAGTAAGGTGAAGACCCCGTGGTAGCAGGTTCCTATAAGCTGTGCAAAAAGAGGTAGTGGGGTAGAGGAAAGAAAGATCCTACCAATGCACTCTTAAAAGTCTCTTTTTAGATATTAGAAAGAGGACTTATTAGACATCACACCTTCCACCTGGGAACTCAACCTTGAGGCACAAGCCCACTGGAAGCTAAGCTTCTTTGGTTCACCTACTGACAAAGTCGTATGTTGGTATGATAATTCTTATGGAAGAAATGCTACTTTCATGTGAATTAAAAAAATAGTTACACTAAAAAACATTGTTAAGACTTTTTTTTATTATTATTTACAACTACTTGCTTTATTCATATAGCTTTGCTAAGACAGTAAGTTAATTTTCAACCATTAGTAGGTCAAGGAAAGAAGCTTTGGTTTGCTTTCTTTAAATTAAATTACTCAACTACAGTATTTCATAATGAATATAAAGACCTGAAAATGCCTGGTATTTTTAAGGGGGTTTGTGGGTTTTCTCCCCTTAAGTGAAGTTCTTGTGTCTATTAGATTAACACATGTATTATAAAAAACATGAATCAACCTTTGAAAACAGTTTTTTTCTGAATGGGTTCAGCATGTTGGGTTTTTAATGAAAACTAATCATTTGCATTACATCTTGAGTCAACATGTTTCAGATTCTGATGACAGGAAGCAAAAAAGAATATATGAACTGCAATTGCTGAATTGGCTGGATCCACAATAAACAGACATCAGTTACAGCGAGGAAGTTCAATGTTTGAGGCTCAGATTTCCATTAATGTCTGAAACTCTTCTGCTGACGAAGGCCAGATTCACAACTTGAACTGGATTACTCCTGAGTGACTTCTGATTCTCCCAAACAGCCTGATTTCAAACCTTCCTAGTCTCTGGATCCATATGTGTTTTTTTAACCACTGTAGTGGTCTAGAACTCAGTCATTTTTGCATTTCTTGCCTTATTATTTAATCTGATGTTATTGTGCTAGAACTTCATGACAGTTTAGAGGTAGAACACTTTAACATGGAGAAGGATAAACCAAAAGTTTCAGGTCTGCTAAAGAAAAAAAAAAAAAAAATCCCAAAACCTCAGGAGAGAAAGCATTGGCCTTGCAGCCATGACTGATTCAGCAAAATACTTGAGCACATGCCCTAGTGAAAGCAAGGAGGTAATCCAGTGTTGTCAGTGGTCTCATGGGTAGGTGTTTAGAACTGAGCAATTGCTTATGCCTTCTGCTCAGGTAAAGCTCACTTCACCCCAGTTGCTTAATTTGCTGCTGCAGTGTATGCCCCTCTGTATTGTGCCTGTCATTCAACCATCAGTGAGGCCACCACTCGAACTGGGATCCAGGGAATTACTTGTCAGGGGGTGCCTTCACCTCTCAGCTATTTGGGCCATTGTTAAACTGGTGGACATGAAACAACTTTCAGCCTGGTTTTGCACAGCAGTGTAACTCCACCAGGATGAGACATCCGAGCGTGCTTACTGGCTTTGAGCAATTTCCACTGGAAGGAACTTCAGGTCATGGAGCCAAGGAGGACTTAAAATGTGCTCCAGATGAGCACAGAACCAGGTCCCAGGGAACATACTATGCTGGGTACCCACTGCTAAACTTACATACCACCATTTTTAGGCTCCCAATGCTTATTTTCTCCTTGGTGTAGTAATGTTTCATTTCTCACTGCAATGGCACAGCTGCAGCAGCAAGGGCGGAGAACAGTTCCCCTGCCAGGTCTAGAACCAATGGTGGCAGGCAGGTCATTCGCCTCAGGAGTCTAAGAGCTGGGACTCCACATCTCTGAAGGGTAAGAGAGGCCGAATCTCCCATCCTCTCCCACTGAGCTTTTGCAATAAGGAGAACTCCTCTGTCTAATTACTCATTCATTCCTCTCTTAGGTTCGTATTGCCAAAAATTGTCAGACTCTGAATCCAGTTTTCACAGAGAGTGTGACCTGCTTAACTCTTTAAAAGGAAGTGGTAGGTCAATAAAGGATTTAGAACTGTAGACCTTATGTGGCTGTTAGTGTCTTGTTACAAGCCTTGCAGGTAAGATTTCTTACTCACCTGCACCCAGAGATTCCTGTTTAGTTCTCACTAGCTGTGTGCTCCACACCCATGCTTTAGGCAGCTCCCGCTCGGTGTGTTAACTCTATTCACAAGCATCCCAACCTTCCATGTATGCTGAGTAGGAAGAAATCCAAAGCAGAGAGCTCTGGATTTCAGTTTGAGAATCCCTTACTGGATCTAGTGTTAAGCAAATACGCATTTCACAGCATCTCCTGGAAAATGAGCATGCTGTAACAGTCAAAGCTTAATGAAAGCAATGACCAGATTGATGCTGAAGAGTGTTACTCACAACTATTCAGGAAAAATAGAGAGAAAATTTGGTTGTGGCGTGGCCTTTTTATCAACCTGTTTTACTTACCTTCATACAATGGTACGTAGCATTAGCAGCACAGACCAAGTTATTGTTAGGCCATCCATCCAAATCCGAATCCTCACCACAGATGTGTCCATCGCCAGCATAACCCGTCCGACATTCACATTTGTACATAGGATCACTGAAATGGCCCAGATAGATGCACTCTGCAGACTTATGGCAGCTGTGTGTCTTGTCCTTGCACGGATTCTCAGGTTCACAGACCTGTAACAGAGAGAGCATACTCACTGAAACCTGATGATATTTGCAGCCAGCTGCGTTTGCCTCAACTTTGTCAAAACCAGGCCAGTTATTTAGATGCCTAAAGACAGGAACTCTGTTTTAAGTACGGTCAGTAAATCATACTGCTCTCTCAGTTCACAACTCCAGAAAATGCGTACAATTAAAACAAACCACAGGAAAAATTGGACATTATTCAAAAAGCAATTAAAGTGATTAACAGTTCAGAACTCTATCTGCTTTCTTCTAGATGTCATTAATCCCCAGAAACTAACTGCATTAGGAAGTAGTGTTCTGCCTGTTGGTATGCAAGTGTCTTATCAGTATGCAAGTGTCTTATTTTCTTAAATCAAAGAGACCCTAATGAATTCTCATGTTCCCCTCAATTAAGTTTTTGTTACCTCTTTCTTATCACTTTGCTTATTTTCATTGGCAGTATCTGAGAATCTTTTACATTTAGACTTCACATGTTGAACTAACCACAGATTGATTCAACAGCAACAGAGAGAAGGTATCCCATAACATCCATTTTAACATTTTTGTCTTGTCCATCAAACTGTACTTTTCAATATCACCTCTATTTCCTTCTGTCCTTCACCACTGATAGGTGTTGGTCCAATGGAATTTAGGGAGTAAGAACTTCAGACATATGTCTGATGACACCCACAATAACAGCATTATATTTATGGAGAGAACAATCCTGATTCTTCAGTTTCCCATCCCCAGACTAAAGAGAAAGAATAGGGACCTGAGAGAAAGGAGGGCAAAGCAGGGGAATGCTTGCTTCTGGCATTTTACACTCATTTGGTGCAACTATACTGATCCCTAGGGAAAATAAAACCCTTAAAAAAACCAACCCTAAATTCAGTGTTTTGTTACTCAAACCAAAAATACCCTGGAACAGTAGTTAGCCATTTCAGGTTATCTTTCTTTGGTACCCAAGTTTATTACATGTTTTTAGACACAGTTATTCTCAGGTGAGAATTACTCAGTTTCAAAGCCATCAAATTCTCTTCAACATCACTTACTTGCTTCTCTGTCTTGGCAACTTCCAGCCCTACACCATAGGGCTGACTTCCTTTATAGCGTGGAGGACATGGCAAGCAGTGGAAACCTGGATTTGTGTTTACACAGCGATGGACCTGATTCACCTTAAAGCAAACATCTGACACAGCTATACACTGCAGGAAAAGAAAGAACGAATAAACCAATTAAACAGCTTTGTCCTTCACAAATAATGAAAATTTCACAGTAATTTCTTGATGTTAATGGAAACAAAGTCTATACCTCATCAAGATCCTCGCAGATGGTACCATTGCCGAGGTAACCTGCTGGGCATGGCCCACATGACCAAGAGCCATCTGGGTAACTGTTGCATTCTGCTCCAGGAAAGCAAGGATTCGACAAACACCCATCTGGCAAAGACATATAAAAGTGTAAATTAAGTTAGGAGCATAAAAGGCATGTACCACTTCATTTAAGAAACAGGTATTCTCTGTTCATTAGCCCAAATCACATCTGATGCAACAAACTTTTAAAACCCCTTTGAATTAGGGTTATTAAATGCATTTAATATACTATTGATTTAATAGGAAAATATTACAGATTGCTACATTCAGTTGAATACATTACAGCACATTGAAGCCCTGTTTAGGAAACGCATCCTTGTTCAGAACTCACTATTAAGAGTATATATAAAATCCCACTGACCTAAACAGCACCTAAAATAGTTAAATATACTTTCCTGAAACAAAGGTATAATTAGTAGATTTCTGTAGTGTCAATTCATAATTATCCATTAAAGAAATAATAGAAATAATAATTATTCAGACTGAATACAGAATGACTAAATACCAACCAATTGGGCAATCCTTCTTATTGCACATGTCATGTTGCTTGGTATCTCCCACACATGGCTTTCCTCCATACTGTGGCTCTGGACTGTTACAGAGGCGAGACCGCTCACGAATTCCTCCTCCACAGGTAACAGTGCAGGCAGACCACGGAGACCAAGGACCCCACCGGCCATTCACTAGGATATGCAGAAGAGAAGAGCATCACAGGCAATATACTGGGGACAACATTTCGTGCCAATGACAACAACCCTTTCTTCAGATCCCTGACAGGAGACAGTTTCCTACTATGCGCATAGGAAGACTGATGCTGGCAAAGACTTACACTGAGGCAGCAATATTTCAGAAACAAATAAACAAATGAAAAATACCCAACTGCTTTATAGGCATTTTTTGGCCAGTAATTAAAACAACATGCCATGCCCACTGGCATTGCGTATTTCCATTTACGTTTATCAGAACATGTACGGTGCCTTCAAAGCTCCCTACTAAGCTTTCATTTTGTATAGAAGCAGGGTGTGACTGCAGGATACAAAATTCTTCTGAGCCAAACCTGAACTCTGTGGCTTTTTTATTAGGGCAACAGTATGCTCAGTAAGGTTGCAGCTATTATTCTTGTTTTGTCATCCATTCATTAGTGTATCTTCAATAGTATTGCTTGACTCAGTATAAATAACTTATTTCAATTATTCTTCTGCACATTTTATATTGGTACAACTCTACTGATCCTGTTGTCATCAAGCCTGAATTTTCTTGAAATACAAACATCTTTGAGCCAAACTGTATGTTTGTTCTTGGTACTGCAAAAAACCATAAGGACAATGGTGTGTGTCCTTAAATAAATAACCTTTTCACTAACTTCACATGCACAGGTAGATCAAAAAATAGATGAATTGTGTGTTGGGGTAGAAGTTTGACATCAATTTCAAGCTTGTATATGATAAGTAGAAAGGAAAGGCCAAACAGAGGAGGGAATGAAGAAAGATAATACAAAGGAAAAAAAAGTGAGGAAAAATTATGTGAAAGGGAAGTGAAAGTGAGTGGAAGGAATGGTCTCTAAAAAGGTTAAAAAGTGTAATGAGGAAGGAAGAATGATAATAACAATTAAATGTGTTGAATAAGTGTAAAATATGTATGCATACTTTCAAAGAAACCTGGCTAGTCGGGGACTGTATGTCTATTCCTAACATGTACAGTATCAGATTGCTTTTAGATAGAAAGTGTTTACATTTTTGATATGCAGAGACAAATCACTAAGTTATAATGTGAAAATTTCTTAAACTCTTAATGTTTAAAGCCAAATCATAACTTGGGAGGCTTACAAAACCCCTGAATGCATTGTTTTCTTCACTTTAAAAGCACCTTTGTGCCTTATTTCACCCCTAAGCTACAAATTATATTTTCTGTCACAGAAATTCACTGTAATTTAGATCTGAATAAAGAAAATAAGTTCAGCTGGAATATTATTGCATCACCTTGGATTCACACAGACCACAGACATACCTGGGCATGGAACCTTCTCGCACTTCTCTGTTTCACGCCCATTTCCCACACAGTTTTTCCCACCCATCTGGGGGATAGGGGAATTGCAGAGGCGGATGCGGGTGATGTTTCCTACTCCGCAGGTAACTGAACAAGACGACCAGGGAGACCAGTGACTCCAGCCACCGTCTTGACGTACTGCCAGAGAAAAAAGCAAAACTCAAGGAAATAGCCAACCTGCAGCAGTAATACAAACTCACTTGTGAGTAAGCCTCTCACCACATCTGATGAATGTCCCATCTCTTTCCTACCACTGCCACTTACAAAGCCTTTCTTCAGAATCTCAGTGACCAACATATGACTAACATGCATGTTAGACAGCTTACTTAAAAATAAACTCATTGCAATGAAACAAATGCTTAATTAAAATGCACATTTGGATATCTAGCAGCTTCAGCACTAGCCTTAGGTACTATAGTAGCCTGGATATAGCAGCTACCTGCAGTTTTGAAGACAGCATGTGATCCTTCTAAGTGCCTTGAATATAAAAACAGTTTCACATTTTGCAAAAGTCTTCTATGATTACTGTATTCCTAAAAACTACTAAGCTAATGGAATGGGCCAATAATCGTGAGTGAATTGCAAATCAAACGTGGCCCCATGTATCATGATTATGAACTGAGTGTCATCTCCAAACTGACTTCAAACAAGAGACTCCAGTTCATGATGTTAAAGAAAAGATCACCATCTTTTCGTTTAACAGAACTGAGCCCAGAATGCACATACCAATTAAACTGTCAGGAAAAGGAGAAATATTTGAAAGGGGGGAGATGACAAAGAATCTAATGATAGCTACTTTAATTATGCATATATGAGTGTTCAAATACATACTGTTCTGACTAGTGAGTGTTTTGCTTAGAGAAGTCCAAAGAAGTTTTAAAAAAAGGAAGAAATTTTATTACTTACTGCGATGGTCACATTTCTTAAAGCTGCACATCCTTGTCTGGATGTGCGGGCCTGTACAAGCACTCCTGGTGACATCACACGACCTTCCTCGCATCTGAGTCCCAGAGCCACAGGTAACTGAGCACTTTGTCCAGTCTGACCATGGTGACCAGCCTTCCTCACTGTCATCAGCTGCAGAGCAAAAGGTACAAAAAAGTACTTAACACTGAAAGTTGCTCTATTATCCTCAGAAGCTTTTCACTTCCCTTTGCCTGTGGAACATATGCTTTGTCCTTTCTTTTTCTAATTTTTTTTTTTCCCCAAGCTGCCACTGAAGTTAGGGAATTGTGGTTTAATGTAATGAAAGGTTAGCACAGATGAGAATCCTGGATCTTCATGAACTTGCATGCAGCATATTTGTATGAGGCACTGACCATTGAAGGAAGAACATCATCTCTAGAATGGACCGAGCCAAAACCTCAACAACTGCCTTTGACTTCAGAATATAGGTCAGCATGACGAGATGTGGCCCCACCTCTGAACAGAACATAACAGTGAACATGATCAAGTGCATGTTTTAAGAATATGCCCTATGCTTGAATAGGCAAAAGTGTTTTCTTCTGTAATAGACCTTGTCTAGTACAGAGTGAAATGTACTGAACCCACACTGAAGTCACTTAATTAGTGAAATTACTAAAACTATTGTCACTCCAAAATCTAGTTCACAGCCTGCAATGCTGTCTTAAATGAACCTTAACAATCTGTTCCACGTAAGTAAAGCATTATGCCAAAAGAGGATGTATGACAGAGAATAAATAAAACAGAGTAACATAATAACAGAGGGGAAAAATAACTTGCACTCTTAATAAATATTGTACCAAACTGCATGAAAATTTTCATCTGGAACTCCAACATCCTCCACAAAGAGACAAGAAGATATCCTAACCTATGTTAGTCTGTTTTAACCAGGCAGTATGAAAAAAATAATAATAGTGCACAGTGCTATTGCAAACCAACAAAAATCAGAGTGTCCAGCCTCGGAAAATATGACTAGGGAGGAGCATGCATCTAACCTTTAGTGTCTAACTTAGCTAGGCAAGTCAGTAGCTTGCAACCAGTATAACCATCAGCTAAGCAACCAATATAAATACTGGAGACAGCAAGGTAACTACAAGCAGCCAAGATACACGTATACAAGGATCATATGAAGTAAGTTTTTTATTTGATCTTACCTGCCTCAACCTCTTACTTGTTTTGACCTCTCCAGCACAGTAGTAGTGATTTTAAATATTGCCAGAGTATCTTTCTCTTTGGCTAAATACTCACAGTGAGAGCAGACTGGACAGCATTCGCCTTCAACAAAAGATGGGTCAGCACAGGAGACTGCTGGGCAGGTGATTTGATGGCACACAATTTTAGAATCCTACAGGCAAAGAAATCAGCTTATTGACTTATGCTCACATACAGAGGCAAATGAAAGTGGGCATCTGCATAAAGTTTCACATGTGGAAATTCTTTGGTTTGTTCTAAATGTCATGGACATAGGGACTACTTTTTATAAATATCAGTAAGTCTAGGCCAACCGCTGAGTAAGTGTGACCTGGCCTGGAACAAACCCACTGTCCATTTTTGCAGAGAAGAATGTTTCCAAAACCTTACCTGACAGGTACATTTGGTGCAGCTATCAACAATCCAGCTTTCATTATCTGCAAAGACACGTCCATCCTGCCAGCAAACCGACTGGTTCTTCAGTGTTTTGTTAGGCCCAATCAATTCCCACATAATTTGGTTCTCTTCAGACTAGAAGATGAAGCAAATGAAAAAAATTGTGTACTTTGTAAACAAACCATTTCAAATAAGACAAAACTGAGACAATACTGAATTTCATTCTTCCATATAAAAAAAAAAAAGTATTTTTTTACAGATTTATGTACTTGATGTAGATGTTGGGTACTCCAGTACTGCATAGCAATTCTTCAGCTAATAGTACAAACACAGTCACAAAATACTAAGGGAAATCTGTTCTTAGCAGTTTTGCTTTCCTCCAATACAACTCATTTTAGACAGGAAGATTTTAGTCCTGAGACACATGGCATAGTACTAAAGTTCCTTCAGAAAGGATTAACTTATTCAGAACAAGAACAGGGGCAGACTCCAGTAACACGTCACTGTCTTACTGCAACTATGAAAATCCAATACATTTATTTACAGTTTAGGTACCCTGTGTAGCCACATGCTGATGTATTCATAAATGGTATAAGCATGGCAACCACGCTTTAACAGCATACAGTCAAAGTTGTGTTTGTTAGCTTTCAATTTCCAAATTTTTAAGAGGGTTGATTTCCTCTGTGTATAAGTGCATATGTGTGTTCTTTTAAACCCAGTCTGTGAACACCACGGCTTCATTAAAGTGTTATACTCAAGAACTACCTAACTAGTCACTCTGAAAATGTAAGTCATCTCTACATTATCACAGAATCACAGAATGACAAGGCTTGGATGGGACCTCCGGAGATCATCTAGTCCAACCCTCCTGCTAAAGCAGGTTCACCTAGAGCATGTTACACAGGATTTTGTCCAGGTGGGCTTTGAATATCTCCAGAGAAGGAGACTCCACAACCCCCCTGGGCAGCCTGTTCCAATGTAGATATACGAACAGGTATGTACACGTACATACATTAACCACCTGTGGTATAAAACAAAGAAAGAGTACTGCACAAGAGACCTCTTTCAGTTCTTGAGACTTACGGATACCTACCACTTTTTGGAGGTTATCAGCTAAGTTGTTCACCACAATGCGCAGGCCGGTGAGCTCCGTGAACATCGTTCCCAGCTCTTCACAGGAGCGGTCACAGAACTCAGCCTTCTTCTCTGGCTTCTCACCCACATACTCGGTTGTGACAGCTGGGCTCAAATGAAGGATTTCAGTGCTCTCGTTGATGGTGTTCACTTCAGCTGGTAGCAAGAGAGGAAAAAAGAACTGCATATACAAAGTTCTTCCACAGATTACAGATTCCTGCTGAAATCACAGATTGGTACCCATGGGTAGGGTTTAAACACATCTATTTTGGCACAGCTTCATGCTAGATTATAGCCATGAATAAAAGCGAGGGGTTAGATGTCAGTTGGTTCCAATTATAGGCTTTCCTTTTTCAAAATTAAGAGCCAAGCTGTGTCTCACACGGCCCTCACTTTAAAACATTGGCACTGCAACACATTAATTTATGAAGAAGGCATAACAAAAGGACACAGTATCAAAAAAGCAAACCTATTTTATCCACTCAGAGCCATGAAATGTTTCAGACTTTTTCAGGACCTATCACATTTTCTCAATGCAGAGAAAAAGGCAGGAAAAAGTTTCCTTGCAGAAAGTCATTGTCCTTGTTCTGCCCATAAATTCCATGGTCGCTTGACTCAAATTCAGACCATTATGCAATTTATACCAGACTCTGGGCAGTGTTGCACTGCCTGGTGTTAAGTTCAGAGGAACTGTTATAATGATAGTTTAATTCTGAAGTGAAATGGATGTCAAGCTAAGATAAAGATGAATATTTTGCCATTCCAAACACTCCTCCATCAGGCAGATCATAATTAAAACGGAACTTTGCATGCATTATACGGGGAGAACTGGACATGTTCTAATATTAGTTTGAAAGACCTCCATGTCTATAGCGAATTCTTTAAAAGCAATATAACAGAAAGCATCAGCAGTAATTAATAAAAAAAAGAACACAGATAATAAATAAAACAGTCTATGTTTTGTTAAGCATTTAAATCTCCACCAGGTAAATATCTTATGGATTCCGTGGAAGCTTTCTCTAAGGACTCCATGGTACACTCAACTTTGGTGTCAGCTATACAGAAACCCATACTGCCCTGCCTCTCAATAAAGACTTGTCTACCGGACTTAGTAACGTTGTAATAACCCCAGATTACCAAACAGAAAGGGGAAGAAAAGGATATAGCAATTTAAAAAGAAGAAATCAGCACAGGACTGTGACCCATAAAACATATGCTTCAAAACACCCCAATACCATTCAGTGTTGACAGGTCTCAGAAGGTGTCAACACTCTAAAAATTTTGAGGGCTTTATCTGATGCTTGATTATCCAATGTGAAGTGTTACATTTAAACGTACAAGCAATGAAAATGGGAGCAGGAGCATTCTTCATTCATTTAGAAGGCTAAAAATAAAAGAACAAAGAACCAACCCATAAGATGACATTTAAAAATTGCTTCTCAACCGTACTTAAAGTGATTGGCTTGATGTGCTTTTCAATTAGCTATGAAGCATCTGCCACTAGCCACGGCCTACAATAAATTGGTTGCAGTATTGCAGAGTTGAAGTAAGAGTCCAGCTTCACTTACAGGATGGGAGAAAACCGATATACTACATAGCAGATCAGAACTCTGTGTCATAAGTGTTTACTTCAGCTTCTTTTTGATTCCCTGGAAAGAATGCAATTTTCCTACCGCATTGAAAGACTAGGTTTCTCAGATTCCCCCATTGCACTTCTCAGGTCATTAATTTCATATTTTTCAAGCCAACATGGAGTGTGCCTTGACCGGAACATTCTGAGGACATTAATAAAGCTGCAATCTCAGCAGGAAACATAAACCAAAACTATGCTAGAAGAGCTAAATCCACACTTCCTACTGATACTTGGCAGCAACTGAAAGAAGATGCCTGGGGATCACTGGGAAATCAGTTCTCTGCTCCTGGTTTCCTGCTAATTTCCTAAGGATCACATGATTATCTTTAAAATGAGAAACCAGAATAGCAGAATGTACAGCCTTTCACATATGCAAATGTAATTCTGTTGATCTAGTTGAAGAAGGGATTTTAGGCATGTTTTTATCATCTCTCCTACCCAACGCTGTGTGTAAGTCCTGCCTAAAGTATTTGCAACCACCACACTTACAGAGATACTTTCCTACCCTCAAGCCAAGAGCATTCCCAAGCTACCATTTCACCATACCTCACATTCTCATACTAGGATTAAAGATACAGTAGGAAAACACAGTCCTATCTCCAAAAAAGCAGCAGGCTTTTTGTGTCCTCAGAGCTGAGGGCACTTCACTGGTAACAACTGCCATGTGGGACACTCACACATAAATTTAGCATCTTAGTGTCTGTACCACAGCTCAATGGGTGGGCCATCAAAATGGGAAAATACTTAGGTACCTTGTGGTCTGTAACATGTCACCCATGGCTTTTCAACTGTGACAATTAAGCTGGATAGGCAATGCCAGAAAATCAGCGATCCATTAACAAGCCTCTCAAGTAATTTTGATGGCCTCAGCCACAGCATGCCATTAGCCCTCTTCTGTTGTTGCACAAGTAATTTCCATCTTGTAGTATTCTCTTGGTGTTGCAAAGTAAAAGTAAAAATACTGTGAATCGAACTATTTGCTAATACTTCCCAAGAAGAATAAAACAAAAAACCCCAAACCATATAATTTATTGGACCTGAAAATTTGGTAGTTGACAGATGTGGTAACAAATCCATTAAAAAAATATTATCTGTTGGTTATTAGCTGCAACAGCCAAAGAGTATAAGAATTCCTCCTAAGGTACATATCAGCACACAGAACTCAATTATCCCTTTAGGTTCCCATTGGCTTCCTCTTTAGAGTAGAATTCAGTAACATCCCATTTTCACTTGATGATATTTCTAAACATTTAAGCCAAACTATTTCCCTTTGCAGTGATCAACCAATACTAATGTAAAACATTTGAAGACACCCTCTCTTGTTGGTTTTGCTGGTTCAACCTACCTACAGCTAGGGCCTCATCCTCTTGAATGAGACTGTTCTGCCTCTGGTCACTGAATGTGCCTTCAAGGTTCTACCTCAACTTCTGGGAATTTTGTTTCCACCGGTAAATGAAGTAGGATAGCTGAACTGCATCCTTCCTGAAACCATCTTCTTTTATTCAGATTACAATTAGACCTAAATACACATTCTCTTTTCCCATAGCAGTTCTGCTCCTCAAGCATTTCCTTCCACTAACAAAGCTGAAAACCAGTAATAAGTAGTTCTGAGTATTTTCTCAGTAGTTTCTGAGTACAGAAAACAGCTTGGCTGGGATAGACGACAACCAACAAATAAGGGCGTATCTTCTTGCCTGTGCCATCTACGGCCACTTCCATTCTAGCCCACGTGATGCATTTCTAACACATCATCACACTTGTGTCTGATGTCCTGGAGCAAGGCACACCTCTAGAACGTATGAAGTAAGCAATCAATATCCTTTATCGAGATTTAAAAACAGACTAGCAAGCTTAGTTAATTTTTTTGTACATATACACACATCCCTATATAGATATAAACATATACACACACATTTATATATCTTACAGTTTTTATTAGAAAATGTCAATACTCTGGCCCGCTTTGAAGAAGTTAAGACCTGCTGCTGCTTAATTTATGGGTTTTGCATAAACAAGGAAAAAATTTTGCTTAACTGATTTGCTGTATGTCATATGTTTTGGTGAAGTGACAGAAATAATGGCATTTCAGATGGTAAGAGTTTCAAATAAAACCCCAAAGTCCTGACTGCCCTGTGTACCTACCACACTCCTCTGTAGAATCAGCTGTCTCTGACTCTTGACTGAGCTCCTGTCAGTTACAAACACTGGGAAAAAAATAGCCAGCACCTCCCATGAGCTGCAGTACAGAACCTTAGTGCATACTTGACAAATTTTCATAGCTCTTTCATGATGAACCCAACATACTCCCACACACAGAGGGCTCCCCTCCTGGTGAAGTCAGCATGAACGGGACTAACAAGAACACATGGCAGCTTGTCACATCATGCCTTCCATACCTCTTCTTTTTTTCTTATTTTCCTTAAGTTGTTTTGATTAACAGTGCTTTGGGATTCCAACACAAAGCCTCTTTCAGTCAACAAACGTACTGCCAAGGAATTCAGTGTCTTTAAGACTTGCAGACTTGCTCATGGGCCCATTGAGAGTCAGGAGCAGAATTCAGAAGCAACGTTCCCAGTCTCATGCTCAAAGAATCATGGACAACTCATAGAAGAATGTAGATATTTTCATACATATGCATTTTTCCTTCTATTTCTAATAATTTCTTGCTTGACAGCTTTTCTCTCAACTTAAAAACAGAGGCTCAGAGTTATAAACCTAAGCAATATTAAAATAGTAGCCTAGAGAAATAGTATCTCAATATTGCTATCAAATATATTCCTATTACCACCAAAAAGCAACAGTATTTTCTTATTCTTTTTAAATAAGATTCCTCTACCATTTTAGAGGGATCTGTTGCATGGTTTTAGGATATGTCACCATTGACATTTCTCATTTTCAGAGTCAACTGAACAGTATTAATGAGGTAAAAAAAGCCTTACTTGACTGGCTCCTCTGGCATCCTTTCTTACGTAGAACATCCTCTATTGAAGTATCAAAGATTAACTGAATATTTTGCAAAAGACCCTGCAAAAAAAAAAAAAAAAATTAATCAATTTAGGATTAACCAATAATTGGTCTGTCTAAAACCACAAGATGGATTATAAAATAAAAAAATTAAAAAAGGAAATAAAAAAAGCAAACATGAAAAAAAAATTCTGTTGATAGTTTTGTTACATACAATTTCAATACTATCAGCAACAAAATCAGGTATGTTCTGAAATAGGTCATAATAAAACAGTTATTAATCAATAATGAGCTCAAATCTCAATTTCCATAGAGTGTATTTTAGATTGTTTCTATGAGACATTCTTCATGAGGTCAAAGCCAACTCTTGAAGTTCCTGGCCCATCACACGTCCATCCTTAGCCAGTCATTCCCATGCACCACACTCACTGTCTCCTCAATTGTGCTGGCACTACCCTGAGACAACACTATCAAAACAGAGCAGTACCTGTTTCACTCTTAAAAACAAAATCTCAGAAAATAAAAAAAAAAAATACTTTAAAAACAGATTACTTCAGTGACCCACTTAACAGTACAGCTCCAAAACCCGCTTTATGAGCACAACTGATGGGCTAGGAAGGGAGACAGGAATGGAGAGGCTGTGGGCAAGAGCTTCTGCCTTTCCTGCCAAAACTGGTCACCCTATGGAAGCGCACTCCAACTTGTCACACTCCGGCTGACAATTAGATGGCACAACAGGATGAGAAAGAAAGGGCTTTTCAAATTTTTGAAGCCGTGACTTCAACTTTGATTTCAGCTGCAAGTGAAAAGAAGCCATGCTTAAAACACTTGGGCCAGATCATACAGCTGTATGAGGTAGGAAGAATTTTCATTTTATAGGAAAACCAGAAAGTTTCTAATTACTTCATTTTTAAACAAAAGAGAAACAATAAATGTTTTCCACAAAAAAAAAAATCATTTACAGGATTGATCAAAACATTTAGAGTTTTTTTTCAAATTTTTCTTTTCTTTTTTTCTTAAATTGAAGTGAAAGTTTATTCAAAAGGGCAAACCAAGATACTCTGTTAGGGGATGCGCCAACATGACATACTTCAGCTCCATTAAAAAAATCTTTCTTTCCTCCATCTTTCTTTTTCAAATAAAATTTAACAAATATTGACACTTTCCTATGGCTTGAACAGATATATTTCAACAGAAAAATAGGTCTTCAAGAAATTTCCAAAGAATTCTACAAATTACCACAAAAATGCAACATGTTCAGAAGTCTTAAATCTGGAAAAGAAAGTGGATGGCTGCACAGGAAAGCCCACAAACTGGTTTTGAGCACTTTTCCTGCCCTTAGACTTTGCGTCCTCAGTCCTTTGTTTTCAGGATACCCCAAACTCACACAACATGGATCCATCAATGAATAAAAACACACTCTGGAGAAATTCTGCTTGGAAACACCTATGACCCCACCGAATCCAAGAGGTGTTGGAAGAACAAAACTACACCTATTGCATCTTCTCAAACTAGTTGCAGCTATGTCCTTACCTCACCAGTGACCCGAGCTCCTCCAGGTTACCTACCCTGAAATGATTCTCCCGAATGGACCCTTTCGCCACATACATTCTGCTGTTCTCTGCTTTCAGCTGCTCATAGAAAGGCTCCTCCAGGATGAAGCTGTCAATAAGGTCACAGCCAACATAGAGGTTGTAGTTCTCCCCTGTTACTTGTACGGTGAGGTTCTTCCACTGCGAGTCGGCAAGGTCCACATCTTCCAGGGAAATCACATTCTGGAAGCCATCCACCCAATAGATAAGGTCCAGGGTGTTGGCCCGGCCATTGGAAATGATCTCAAACTGCCTCTCACTGATGCCAGGACCCTCTAAAGCAAGGATAGTGCCTCTAGATTGCCTGTCCTGTCTCAGGGTGGCTGAAAGGATAAAGCCCTCATTTTGCTGTATGAGTTTGACAATCTTTTTTAACTTCTCTGGTTTACATGGAGGTATATGGTCAAACCGAATGAAACGATATGCTGGGATAGTGGGGTCTGGACCCCGAAACAATTTTGCTCCAATTGTCTTTCGGTTTATGTTACTGATCTGAAGTAAATCAAAGGTAGTCTCCTCTTCCTTGTCATCATCTGAAAAAGTTAACAGTGTGTGACAATGTGTCTACAAAAAGTGTTATAAGAAACACAACTCTGCACACTATTACTTAGTAACTGCAATTACATGAGAGATGCGAAGATCAGCAGACTAAACCCAGGTACTTGCCTACTTGCACAGACAGAACCATTCCTACCAGCATGCAAGTGAATCATATTTTCCACCCATCATTTACATTTACATGATATCTCTCGCCATCTCTGTGTGTAGGTACAAATATGTTTTATTACATAACTAAACATATGGCTATATATTTTATAGTACTATATAATACACACTTGTATATATGTATATACATACATGCTGTGTGCTCATGTATATACCTACATGCACAGATGCATGTAGCAATGTAATCATTAAATATTTGTAATACATATGAATAGACAAGGAAGTTGAGCCAATTTCTAGATTTTGACTGCTAGCTAATAAAAATCAAATCGCGGGAAGCCACGTGGCCACATGACAACAGGAAACAAGAGATTTGCTTTTTAAAGAGTCAAGCCAAGAAGTCAGATGTAAATGAGGGCCTGGCACTGTGCCAATTTACATCCTTATATTTGGTATGTAGGGGTCTACTTCTCTACCTCTGGCTTTTTAAAATGTTCACCCCACTCAATGATTCTGGTTATGTTACTTTCACCATACATTTCCACTGCAGAGGAAAGCATAATAGCAATTATTTCTGAGATTATATACATTTTGATCAACAATTTCTAAGAAAAACAGTTTTTCGATATTTATTGCAGTCTTCATTTAACAGTAGCAAGACCTATCTACCAAAAAAAAAAAACCACCCCAGCAACGACTATTCGACACACTTCTAAAAAAATCATATATGATTACTTTGTCCACTCTAGGTCAAGTACATCAATGTTTTTCACCAACTTCTAGCTTTGGGAGCTACTCTATATCTAGTTTAGAAGTGTGAAAACTTACCCTGAGCATTTGAGGAAACCCACAGGGTTATCAACACAGCAAGACACAACAGCCCACTCCTCTGCAGCATAACTCCTATGAATAAAAAAGTAGTAAGCATTAGGGAAATAATATTTATCAACTACAAATACTTTAATATACCTCATGAAATACCACAAACAGAACTCTCATTATAAGCAACTAAACATATAAAATCAGAATTTATGTCTTGTTTGATTCTTGTAATACCTATTCTGGGGTTATTCTTGATGCCAGAAGTAAGACATGACATTAAGTGAAGGGAATGGGAATTCTTGACAATAAAGCTCCTTTTTGTGCAAATGTCCCTAATAATAAAAAGGAAAGGCATACAGAAAATACATGCTATTATTTTCCCCACAATTTTTCAGCAGCTGGCATAGGGACCATGTGACACTACACGGGATACAGCGTATCGGTAGCTGCATCTTTACTTTGGAGCACAATGTTCAGCTGAAATTCCCTGCAGGATAACGGGATCTCAGTAGATGATGGACCTGAGTACTAGGGGTACTATTTAGTACCTTTTTCGGTGTCATCATACAGACTCCTCTCTCTTTCTTGTATATATGCATCTGTGTCACTTACCCATTCTTACAATCCTCGGTACCCAAGAGCTAACCCCACAGCTGGATGAAGTGACTTTAAGTGACTTTTAACGCAATGCTATTTTTGCCCTGTAGCCCTGCGTAGGTACAAGCCACCGAATTGCATCGCTGTGCGATGAATGGCGCAGACTGCCTTTGCTGGGACGGGCAGACACGCATAGCCCTGGATACAGCCACGCCACTTCAGCACTGTGTTCCCTCCACACGTTTTTGGAAGGTGGTGCCACCTTTTACTGCCAATATTTTCTTTTTTTTTTCTTTATTATCTGTCACCCCGAGGTATCGCCGCTAACACCAATTACCGGCAAACTCCAGGAACTCTCTCTCCCTCTTTCACCTCCCAAACCCAGCGCCTCTCCTGCGGGAGCCATCCCGGACGGCTCCGCCACAGCTCCCGCCGGGGCGGCGGGCACGGCTGCCGGCAGCTCCCGGGAGCCGCACGCCGCGAGCGCTCCCCGGGGCAAGTCCCTTCCTCTGTCACCCCGAGTACCCGCGGGGGGCGGCAGCCGGGGCGCCGCCCCGCCGCCCACGGCGGCTCCGGCGGGGCGGCCGGAGCCGCCCCCGCCGCCCCCCTCCCCCGGCCCCGCCGGGCGGCAGACGGGAGCTTGGCGGCGGGGCGCGGCGCCTTCCCGCCTTGCGCCTCACCTGGCATGGGGGGAGCCGACGGCGCGCTGGGGCGATGCCGGTGGGTGGAGAGCGCCGCGCCGTGCCGTGCCGCGCCGCGCCGTGCCGTGCCGTGCCGTGCCGGCCGCGCCGTGCCGTGCCGTGCCGGCCGTGCCGCCGTCGCCAGTCCCTCCGCGGCCCCGCGCCCCGCGCCGCCGCCTTTATGGGCTGCGGGCCGGGCCCCGCTGTCAATCAGCGGCGCCGGGGCGCGCCCCCGGCTCGCCCCTCCGCGGCGGTGACATAACCCCCCGCCGCCCCCTCCCCACCGGGCGGCCGGCGCTCGCCTACCTGCGGGGCCACCCCGGGCCTGGGCCCTCCCCTGCACCGCCCCGCGACCGCCGGACCGCCCCCCGGGGGCGGTGCCAGAGGCGGGCCGGGCGGCCGGGGCCGCCCCCCGGGAGCGGAGCGGTTTCGCGGGGGGACGAGCGTGGGCCGCCCCGGCGCGGCAGAGTCCCCAGGCCCCAGCAGCGGGGCTCCGTGGGCGGCCGGGACCCCGGGGTCTCCCGAGCCCGGTCCCCGCGGCCGGATGGAGCGGCACCGGCCCCTTCGGCCCGGCCCGGCCCGGACGGGGGCTTCGCGAAACTTCCCCGGCTGAGAACTCGGTGCTCCTGCCGCCACTGCGGCAAAAGTCAGCCTTCCCGAGGACCGAATCCTCTCATTTTTATCCTTTTTTTTTCAAGCGAGACACACCCTAGTCACCTCCGCCCCCCCGCCCCTCCGTTTACAAGGTGCTTTTTGGAGCATCTTCCCAAGTGAGCCCGGGCACCCTGGTTCTTCTTTCCTCCATGTGATGAAGCACCATCCCCTTTGATCTCAGTGAAGGCGCACAGGGCTTGCTTAGGCATGCTCCTGATGGAGGGAGCCTTGCCTCGGGCTAATGAAAGCAGCTCACAAGACATCTCACTCTTACGGTGCTGCCAGGGTCGTTGGTTGGACTGGAAAGTATCTCCACAAGTAAGGGCTCCAGTCCCAGCACTTGGACTAGTGGGTCACCCTGCTGAGGAGCAGCCAGAGTGGCTGAAGGTACTGTGCTCCGTGTAGAGCAAAAGAATGGAACCGTGCAGTGGGTCCACAGAACCTGCCCTGAAGTGCAGGAACATTTCAGAAGTCAAACAAGAAGACCAGGATCCCCGCTGCTGAGGCCCGAACTAGGGTTGCAGAATATCTGTGGAAGGATCCTGCAGCTAATGTGAAGAGGCATGGATTTGGCTGAGTTGCCTGCAGAATCCAAGAAACAGAGCCCTGTCAAATGTATAGGTGGATAAGCATGACAAATGTTTAAAAAAAAAAAAAAAGAGAAAGAAAAAAGAGCATAGGAAGTCATCAACTTTGCTCATCACAATTTGAAATTCCAGTAGAAAAAAAGTGTTGATGTTTCAGAACTCGGAAGACTTCTAAAGGCTCAATCTGTCACTAGAGCAGAAAACGCCAACGCAAGCATCACTGCCTTTCCTTTTGCCACGGAAGCTTCCTCCAACTTGGCTGGCCTTGGCCTTGCAGGGTAGCAGGAGCCAAGGAGCCGTCCCCTTTCTCACAAGGTCCAGGGGACTGAGCCAAGCTAGGAGGGAGAGAGGTTTTTTGTCTTCCTAAGACATTTGGTTTTCAGTTTTGCGAAACCTCAAGAATTTAAAAAAATAGCTAATGAAGTTCAATAAACCTCAGATTCTACTGAGTTTACTCATTCCCCCCACTGTATTAAGACTTAATCTTTATATCTATATATGTAGCTGTATGGTGTGTTTTCCACAAGACTTCGAACAGCACTGACACAGCTCTCGTCTGGAAGCTGCTCTGGGTTTACAGTTGGAGAAGAGAGGGCAGCAAAGTGTTTAAGAGACTTAGAAGGTATCTTTGAGATAGTGCAGCTTACTATTGCTACATCCATATAAGAACACTTTTTACAGTGGAATTTTTAAGTCAGTAAAAGGACAGTGAGAAGTAAAGAGACACATTTTCTTCTTTAACCAGCTACCTCATAACAAAACTCCTCTTTCCATCTCTGTAGGCGTTGCGGGAATGAAGGATTGATAGCATATTGTTTCAAGCTGAGTGATTTATATATAGGATGATGACCTTTGAGAAGACAGATTTGGTTCTGTTCTTTCCACGACTGTGAAAGTGCTCACTGTTCACTTTCTCCTGCCCACCTTGGAAGAGGTGAACATCCTCTTCTTTCCAAGATTCCTTACGGAAAGGCTCACAGGAACAAATGCGCACTCTGCTTTCCCCAGCTAGCCAATATACGCATGCAAACATTGGAATTATGTTCATGTTTCTCAGTCTGCCTGCTTTTTTAGTACAGAGGGAGCATTGGTAATCAGAGACATAATAGTCAGATTTACTGACATTTAGGCATGCTAGTGAGGTACCGGTAGTTCTCATACTCCTGGTTCTCTGTAGTGTTTTACCTTTCATTGTGTTTTGTTTCAGACTGGCACATCAGGCATGAGCACAGGACCTTAACTTCTCATTTCTTTATGCACCTCCCTTTGCCTTTTTCAGTCTACAGTTTGGGGTTTTGCTTTTTTTTCCTTCCGCACCAGGCCTAGGGCACTTCCATTTTGGATCATGTGAGCATGGTGCAAGGTAACATGCATTACTGAAAACCCCTGGGGAATGGCAGGATTCTGGTATGGCACTATCTCAGAAAGGACTGTGATTTGATGGATTTCCACCAGATAGTCCTTGGTTTTGCCTAGGAGTTTATCACTGACATTCTGACTTAGCTTAGCTTGGGGCAAGACTCGAGCTCTCCTACATTAGCAGAAATCCCACTAAAGAAGTGGAATACACTATACATACTAGAAATTTTTTTTGGACTGCTTTTCTGATAAAATTGAAGCTACTGTGGC
The DNA here is from genome assembly GCA_034008185.1 of Gorsachius magnificus. NCBI lineage: Eukaryota > Metazoa > Chordata > Aves > Pelecaniformes > Ardeidae > Gorsachius > Gorsachius magnificus. The sequence goes on along the minus strand of CM067083.1, from coordinate 46,794,161 downwards.
ATGATATAAGGAAGAAATTCTTTACAATGAGGGTGGTAAAACACTGGAACAGGTTGCCCAGAGAGGTGGTGGAGGCCCCATCCCTGGAAACATTCAAGGTCAGGTTGGATGGGGCTCTGAGCAACCTGATCTAGTTAGTGGTGTCCCTGCTCACTGCAGGGGGGTTGGACTAGATGACCTCTATGGGTCCCTTCCAACCCAAAACATTCTATGATTCTATGATTCTATGATTCTATGATTCTATGATGCCAGAAGAAAAATTCCATGCTGGGTGAAATCCTGATCAACTTTATTTTTCTTTTCCTACAAAAGCATCCCCACTTATTGAAATTGATCTAATTGCATAGATATGATGAGGAGTCCTTCAGGTCTTATCCCGCAGTCCTGGATGCTCACCTGATGCTGAGAAAGAGTCTTTCTGAGATGCTGTCCTATGGGCATGAAGAATTTTTCATTTTTTTCCGTCTGTGGTGAAGTTCGATTTTCATCATTCAGTGTATCAGGATTCCAAAACTGAAACAGATTACTTCAGATCAGCCTGTGACTCAGCCATTTAGTTTTTTGAATGAGCTTGTAGTGATAGGGAGAGAGACCTGGGTGGTTCCTCAGACAACATGTTGTAAGCACTCTGGCTAAATGCAGATTTTGAACACTAGAGTAGATTACACAAGGGACAGTGAATTCATCTATGATGAGGGAGAAAGCTATTTTTGACAAAGGTTTATGTATGCTTTAGTTTAAGTACTGGTGCATAGTTAGAAAAAAATGGTATACCATAATCAGGTACGTAGTTTTCCATTCTTTGATTCAGAGGGAGAAGTGTTTTATTTCCAGCCTTCCTTAAATAATTTCCAGGTATAAAATGTATCCAGACACAAATGCTAACATATTCTGTCAGAACAAATGGCCATGGGCTGTACAAGTACCAGCTGGTATATTTTTACAATAAATTTGTCAAAGAGGGAGATCTTGCTACCACCCGTTTACAAACCTCGCCTTTACTCAGCAAAGTGCTTGTACATAAAGGCTGTTCAGTGGCGTCAGCAGGAGAACTCTGAGTTTAAAGCTAAACACATGTTTAAGTGTTTTGCTAAATTGGTTCCTGCATGATTTAAGTGGTGTCACACAGTAACTTATGGAAAGAGCCTTAAGTGGAGCCCTAGACTTCTAACTCACAGTCGGAAACTTTAATCTGGAAACTGTTTGTTCCCTGTCCTTACCGTACATATGACAAAACAAATACCCATCTACAAACAGTTAAATGTGTCTTTAAATATTTTACAGAATTCTTGTATTCTTTCCTCACATGTGAGCTGCTAAACATGTTAGGGCTGCCAAATATTTTCAGCCTCCAAAAAGGAACATTCCCCTACCAAGTGCAATGCAAACAAGCACTGAAAATGCTCAGTAAATCCCAGGTTGTTTCTCTGGGTTCCAAAAAACCCCTTTTACTAGATTTGGAACAGATTTATTACCCAAAGACCTGTTTTTATTACAACTTTGTTACATAGTTTCACATTCTATCACAAAGGTATTGATATTTTCACTTTTAACAGGAAAAGAATACATCACTACACCACTGACTTTTAAACAGCTAAGACTATCCTTATTGTCCAGACTCTAACATTGTAATTCTTGTTTTATCTGCAATACTGTGCTTTCTGTATGTCAAATGGAATGTGGTCTGTTGTATTCACGTATGTTCAAAGACAGCCCAAATCTCAAAGCTTTTAGATGGTTTGGATTCAATCCTTATTTAGAAGTAAAGCATACTGAAGCTGATAGTACTTTTAGCTAGTGGTGCAAGTGAATACAAGTAAAATGATAACTTCAGTGGTCCAGCTCGATTATAGAAGTCGTTCAGGGAACCAGATGCCATTCATTTTAGGAGGAGGTAGAGCCAAACTACTTTTGAAGGTTTGGGCCTATCTTCTTTTCACATATTTAAGTGAAATAAAATACCAAACACTTACTGAGGGCTTAATAAGTTATAGCAATTATGTTTGAATTATCTCAGTTTAAAAAGAATTTTTTGTTGTAATGAGACCCACGTTTGTGTTTCACCAGAATCATGCCGGGTCCTTGCCTTACTCACACAACTGCCCCAAGAAATGTGGGTTATTCCCCCTGCTGCATGTGTTGACTGCTGGGGGGTCCCGTCCTGAAGGGACTTGAGGTGCAAACACAGGATGGGAGCCCCTCTCTTGGGCAGACCTGCAGCCCCATGCCAGAGGGTGCTGCCTCTTCTGCGCTTTCTCCCTCTTCCCAGCAAGGGCCTGGGCATTTGCACCCTTCCCCTTGCCTTCTGTTTTTCTATGGGTGTGGCAGGGTGGCTGGCTGACAGCAAAGTATGGCCTCACCAGGTACAGTGCATCCCTGAAACATGGGATTTACAATGTCTGAAGAGATCAAGAACCACAATTGGGAAGAGAAACCAAATGGATGAAAGCCCCAACAAGGCAAGAAAAAAAACAATACTCAAAAGAATTGAAATTGATTGCAAAAAATTTGAAAGGCCACAGAGAACAGTCTGGGGGTTTGATATCTCTCCATATGTTCAAAACTCCCACAGATGGAGTCATGGGTCCCACAGGATGAAGTCAAGAGATGAAAGAAAGCAATTCATGAAACTACTACAGCTGGCTGTGGGTCTCTAACTGGGAGAAAGAGCGTCATTCAGCTGTGGCCTGATAATGATTATGATGATTGAAGCTGAACAAAAAAATCCCTTTTTTTTTTTTTTTTCTGTAGTATGTGTTTTGCCTCTTTTTTCCCCTCACAAGAATATCCATACACAGACCACAGCTTCCCCTAGCACATTAATTACTTGGGTGTGCTCATATAGCTGTTATTTGCATTGTTGGTGAGTATTTAAAATCCAAATCATCTTGCTTAGCTGAGAATGGTCAGAGGAGTCAGATGGCAGCATTTCAGCTCCCCAGTCAGCACACCATCACTTCCTGAACAAATGCTTGAGCATACGTATTAAAAGTGGGGCCTCTTATACTTCTCTTGCCTATAAGCATCCATTTTGCTCTGAAATGTCTCTGAAAGCCATCATCCACATAGAATTAAATAATTTCAAAAACCCCTCTGAAATAGTTCAAAGGTGAAGAAAATCAGTTTTGATGTTATGTTCCTTGTTCCACTGTGGCTGTCTCTGGTACTCTTGAAAAGTGAACAGGGAGGAATTTGCTCTGATGATAACCATAGACTACTCAATTTGATACAATCATATAATGAGATGCTGGGGAAACTAGAGCAATGGGAAAAATATCTATTACAGAATACACCAGAAACAAAATAATGAATCTCTGCAAACATTTGTTGCAGACTTGACAGTTCTTGCAAGTTATTAGCTATTTATTTATTTATTTGTAATTAGTTCTATGTTTCACTCTATTCAAAATGCAATTGGCTTCACATCAGTCAAAAGACTATAAGGAAACTGCAATTTGTTCCCCTTCCTACAAAACATACTCTTCATATTTCTATCCATCTTCTCTGGCAATAAAAATTATAAAGTAATCAACAGTGATATAATTCAACCTATGCATGGTTTACTGATGTTTATATTCTTACCTTACAGCAATTAACTGCATTTCTCCCTAGTGATATTATTTTCTTAACATTGCTTCATTTTTCTTTTCATGAATACTCCAAGTGATGCGCTGAAGATGGGTGCACAGGAATGGACTGACATTCATCAAATGAAGAGAGGGACATTAATTTTATTATTGTCTTGCATTCATTTAGTTATTTATTTTGTGTTTTGAGAATATTCAGTTCTAGGAAACCACACAAGAACAAAGCTGGGTCTACTTCAAGAAAAGCTCTGCTGACCAGAAGCTGTCTCATTTTCCTCTCAGCTAACCACATAATGCATCTTAAATTTGCATGGTAATTTGCATGGTTCACAACATTAAGGAAAAGAGAAGAGGCAAAGTTGATGGTTGTGGCATTTTTGCAATTGGGTGAATGTTTTTGCAGAGATGGAGATGAGCCCATGTTCATGTCACTGGTAGTGGGTGCCTACACGTTGGTGAGGTTTGCACAGTGTTCCATTAATGCATTTGTGTAAGCACAAACGTGTGACTTTTCAAAGATGTATCCCTCACCATGGTATCCCTGGAAGCTACCTATGTTATGCTAGACTAAAGACACTGAGGTTCAGACCCAGCTTGGGTAAAAATGTGTAGCTTTACTTGTCTTCGTTTTGGTTAATCATATACTACACGTTAATCCTGTCATCAGACACCCCTTGTTCAAATACAGCAGAATGCCTTTCATTCACCTTTTCATTTGGATTTCATACATTTTTCTCAAAACTAAAAAAGCAAACAAGCAATTCTTCACTTAGTTTGAATTGTGCTTACTGTTGTTCCTCATTCTTCTGCCCCCAAATCCTTAATGAAGGTGACATTTAACAATCGCTAAAAAAATATAGAAAACCTGGATTCAAGTCTAGATAGCCACTTACAGGTCTAATCCCTTGAATATTTATCAGACTCCATCCAGAAACCATCTAGAAACCAGCTTAATAACAACCTTCAGACAACGTCATGTCCAAGGCAGCTTGCTAGCTACTTATCTGCCAACCTGGATGGCTCTTCATTCAAAAGTCCAGCTCTTGTAGCACTCTTAGTTTCCTGCAGTTTAAACAATAATTCTCCATTTGCCACTCAGCTTAATGTTTAGCTAACAACTACAGAAATAGATTTTTTGCATTTTCCTTCTTTACAAGGTCTGTCTTAACATAAAAGGTACCATGAGCTTCCTTTGGTAAATCCAGCTTGCTTTTATCCGGTTTTTGTCCCTATCTTCACTTATTCTTTGTTTCAGTATTAGCTCTAAATTCTTTGTGCATTACTGAGATCTGATTTGCTCTCTCTTCTCTTGTATGAAATATATTTATATTAATTTTCCCCATTTCTTGTGAGGCTGTCCCAGATGAGCCATGTTCACTCAAATTACTTGATACTGGGTTTGGAACCTCCCGTGCCAGTTCCTTCAGAGTCCTGGTACAGATATTTGGTGATGTAAATTTTGAGTATGTCTGAGTCTGGGAGTCTCAGCTTTTCTTCTGCCTCAGATGATCTCATTCTTTTTCAATACCCTGTATTCTTTTTTCCTTTTCCCTTTCTTCCTTTTTTCCTTTTTCTTTTTTTGCCTTGTGTTCAAAATCAATGTATATATTTGAAATATGAACACCAGAAATGGATATAGCTTTCCAGTCAAATGAATGATAGAAATATCTTCTCTATTCTACTCGGTATTTGCCTATGTATGTGTGTCCAAGGTTTACGTGCATTTTCATAATCCTAGCATAGTGCTGGATGTGTTGTTCCCCATTATCGCATCATGACCCTTTACAAATCTTTATTAGAATTACTACTTCCTATGTTCTCACATTTCATTGAATTAAAATATGTGTTCTTAAGGCAGACTCCCTCAAATTTTTGTGTAATCTGAAAACCTCAGCAGTTTCAGTATATTGTTTCATGTACATACAACGACTGAACATAACTGCATCAGGAAGAGCCCCTTGTAGGGCCTCTCTGCATTACTAACTCTTCAGCCACCCACAGTGAAGATCTTTCACTTACAACTGTTACTACAACAGTTACTATGTTCAATTTACAACCACCTTGTATCTGTGATGGATCTATGTTGAAAAGATTCTAGGGAAAATAACTGAAAAACACTTAATATACACGGCAGCAGAAGAGTTTAAGTTTTGCTCAGAAAAACATTTCTTGATCCCACTGTCAAGAAAAAAAATAAATTTCTGTCCTTGAGCTAACAAAAAAATATCTAAAACAAGCAATATTGCTGAATTTTTATGTTATATTTGGAAACAAAATCAGGAAAAAAATAAAAACATTTTTTGTTAAAAATCTTCCCTATGTTTGGCAAGATCTGCTTTATACAATGTCTGTAATATTTTGTACTTCCCTCATGGAACTATTTATTTCATAGATTAATCATGCCTGAGGGTGGTTTTGTATTTTGAGGTGGAAGATGACCTGAAAATCTAAATATTTTTATTTACAGTTACACCTATTACATTTATTAAGAGGAGGTGTCGATAGCTATGTGTACACATAGATATTCTTGTGTCTGACTGAAATGGAACTTTCTGCATAAGAAAGGCTATGGGCTTGAATAAGAATTGCCCATATAGAAAATAAGAAGAGAATATATTTTCATACTAGCTTTTCTACTAAATTTCTTACTAAGTGCTCTGTTAGTACCAAGATAGAAAAAGTCAACCAAATTTTTCTTCCAAAGTAGATAGTGTAACTTTGATAAATACTTTTGTTAAATTACACAAAAGATGTCTTAGATTAGCTGTTGTTCAGCTTTTGCCTTTCTTTGGGTCCCAGAATTACTGTGGCAGTTTGATGTACTTGAGGATGGCAGGCGGAGGTACCCAACTACCACCCTGCGCGTCAAGCAGAATTGAAGACCTTTTTATATAAAGCTGGCTACATATCTTTATTTATTCTTTCAGACATCCAAAATCATATGAAAATGTCATTGGATCCCACATTCAGAATCAACTAGTAGCTGGGCTTCTGTTTTTTAATCAACATGACACACCTTCAGAGTGACTAATTCCTAGAGGATAAGTTTATGGAGATGCAATTCTTACAATTCATTAGAAACAGGCTTCTATGTGGGGTTATTTTTCAATTTCTTTATAGAACTTGGGAGGGCAAGTGATATTCCTGTCACTGAAGTTTGGACACTAGGTGGAAAATAAGACAGCTGTTTGGAGTAAGTCCTTTTAAGGGCTTTTAGACTTAGTTTAAAATTTCATTTTTCTATATGTCTTGCACAATGTTACTGTGATAAGATGTTAGTCAATAGTCTATAGCCCCGTTCAGGTTTGATCTTGAAGAAATATTCTTGATGACCTGTAATGCATTTCTCTTCAGAAAGTAGGCCGTAGGCATATTCCCTGCGTCAACCTCTTTGACTAAGAATTGTAGCTATAACTTTCAATAAGTTATGCCTATCTGAGTCTTCTTGGGGCCACATTCTTAGGTGTAATGAGAAGCCTTTTTCAATATAAGAAACAAAGTTTGTGTTTTCAAATTCAGTGAAAAGTTATTAGATATTTAGAAGTTGTGGGTTTTTCTCACCATCACAGATAGTTAACTAAGTCCTGAATTGTGTCGTTTATTAAATTCCTCAGTGCTCTCTTGTCATAATTTTCTCTTAGATTAATTTCCAGGATATGTAAATTAGTGGAATATTTGGAGCATTAATAGTTGTATGTACATTTTGTGTGCCAAAATTAAATTGAGGTTCTTTGTTTGTTGGAAATCAAATTTTTAGTAATTAATAAAATAAAAACTTAACTGTCTGACCTTTGTTTAGAATTACTATTTCAGCCTCTTGGACTGTGAAATAAAGCTAGACACCACCTGTAAAAAAGTGAGCTTCACTTGAAATGGTGCAATCTCTTTAGTCAGCCTGGGGTTCCCTGTAGGGATATACAGACTATGGAATAGGATATGTTCAGACAAATACTGCTTTCAGTCTCTTAAACCACCTTCTGAAGGGATCTGATGAGTGGCACACAAACAGAGGACGAGGTTATTTGCACCACATGGCCTAAGTGGCTCTTACAGAATTGCTTTTTGATGCTGGAGTGTAAGCTTTCCTTTTCAGCCTAGTTTCTCATCAGAAGTGTGCAGCAGCCCAGCGTGAACAGGACGTAAATTTGAGTTATGTGTCTCTCTGTTGTTGTGTGTTGCTTAGAATACTGCTATGAGATGATCAGCAGATTGACAGCTTTAATGCATCACAGAGAAACAGTAACAATTAAGCTTACAGGGGTTGCAGTTCAAACAAGCTTGAAAAACATCTGGCTAATGATGTCAGTGGTGTAGCCATGGGTAAACAAGTAGTTCATTGACCATTGCTACTATCTCAGTTAAGAGGGTGTCTACCATCTTTCTTTTAAACATACAATAGTGACTTCTGTTCCTGGTAGGACACAGTCTGGCCATATCATATAAATCTGCAGTGATTAGTTCTGCCAGGAAAATCAGTAGCCAACTGCCTTAGACATATGGCCTCCAAAAGTCAGATCTGCAGAAGAACGGCTGTGTTGCCGCAAAAGAAAATGATCTCAGATTATTGCTGGAAAAAAAACAATGAAAGCTCTTTTCTGAGGTTTGGCCTGGTTAGAATGCTGATTTTCTTAGAAATTCAGTCCCAGATATTAAAACGTCATCAGATTTCTGCATCATAGAAGTCTGTGTAAGGTTGAACACACAGCCAAAAGGAAATGTGTTTAAGAGCTTTCATAACACAAAGCCAGCCCAGGATCTTCTTTGATCTTTACTGGGTTGCTTTATAGACAACCTATTTCACAACTGCTTTTAGTCATCTGCCTTTGTGATAGAAAGCAGATTTGGTGTATGCCTGTGCATTGTAAAAGTGATAAGCAGGTCATGGCACAGGATCATGGAATGGTGTTGTCATATGGACATTCCCTGTTTAGGTCCATTCTGCAACTTTATGACAACTTACAAAGATGTCAAAGAGTATCCTTTCCCAGGTAAATAAATAAAAAAATTAAAAAAAAAAAAAAAAAAAAAAAAAAAAAAGAGGGTTGGGTTTTTTTTCTTATTTCCATGAGGAAAAGGAGAAAAGGAGACGGTCCATAAGGAGAACTTTAAAACTAATGGCATTATGCTTAACTAAGGAAGAAAAAATGTCAAGTAGAAAAGTAAGACTTCAAAAAATTCCAGTTGTGATGGGTAGAGAGCTGCTCCAACTATAAAAATGTATTTTTTTCTCACTTAACTCAGAAGCTGGTTATACAAGTCTCAGCTAGTCTTAGACTGACTCTTACTGTGGTCAACACAGACATTTCCAGAGGATGACTCTTCCCCTCCTAAAAGCAAGTCTAAAATGAACAAGATCCAGAGGTGCTTACCAAAGACCAAAATGAACAAAACATGCCTTTAAAGGTTACAGTGACAAGTTACAGTTACAAAGACTGAGATGTCAGAGTTCACACATTGTTCTGATAAGCCCGGACAGATTTTTTTTCCTTATATGTTACCATCTATCTAACCTCTCCAAGGCTCTTTGGCCTTTCCTGCTTTAAGACTCTGTGAGTTCATAATTTGTTCTTTGACTAGCAAGTTACCTGGCCTCACAATTCAACATGTAGCCAAAAAAAACAAATGTGGAAAATGCAGGTACTGAAAAGTAACAGTGAAGACAAAGGAGAATGAGTACTTAAAATCCCAGAGTGCAATAATGAGGACATTGAGCCCATCACACAGAAACAAGGGAAGGTAGAATGTGCTAAGTTCAGGTCTAGATCTGCATGTTTAAGTCAATGCTGGACTCATAAAAAACAGATTTTGAAGGGGAGTTAATTTCTCATTGATCTTCCAAGCTCTATAACAGCAAGACAAACCCATGAGGCAGTCAGTCTGATAGGGTAAAAAGAACAAATTATTCCATCTCTTGTACCACACCTCATTATTAGAGGTTCACAAAGTGATATAAGACTCATTGAAAACACCCAGAAATTCCTTCATGTCAAACCCGGTTTACCCACAGGTTGGATCATCAGTACAGACTTCTGCCAGACATTGCAGAGACAGTGGGAAAAGCGGTGGCTAAGTAATGACTCAGGCTTTGGACAAGGGTGGTCCTACACTTTCCTACAGGTTTCCCACATACCTCTTGGGAACCATGAACTCAGACATTTAAAAGTTGAATTCTGAAGTGAGGGTGCTAAAACTATCTATAAGTATTCTCTACCAAGACAGATTCTGTCTTGGATATAATTTCTTCTTCTCTTGCTAGTATACTCCTTTGTCTTTCTCCTGTCTAACCTACTCCCCTTATCTGTCCCCTATATGTGACAGCAATCACAAGATGTCCTTCCTGCCCTCATCCCTCTTGTCTAGTCCCCAGATCTGCTGTCCTTCTGCTATCTCCTGACCAACACTACTTTCCCACACTCCTGATTCCCCTGATCTGCTCTTCAGAGTAACTCCCAAACTACATTCTTGACATTTCCAAGTCAGGCTACTTCCTCTTTTAATTGAGTTTTGAAATTTTATTCAAAAAGTGAGGACACAAAGCTTCCTCTAAATGACTTTTACATATGACTTGGGGGTATCAGATATAAGACAGGCTCATTCCTCAGAAAAAAACTTACCAATTATTTTTTTCTGAAACTTCAAAAAAATTGAGCTCTGAGACAGCCTCAAAACCAGAAAATTTTAGTTTAGAGTATTAGCATGGGAAAAACTTAAAAGCTAGTTGTCGTGGTTTAACCCCAGCTGGCAACTAAGCACCATGCAGCTGCTCACTCACTCTCCCCTCCCGCCTGGTGGGATGGGGGAGAGAATCAGAAGGGCAAATGTAAGAAAACTCATGGGATGAGAAAAGAACAGTTTAATAATTGAAATAAAATAAAAATATAATAACACGAACACTAGCAATAATTAATAATAATAATAATAATAATAATAATAATAATAATAGTGAAAAGTAAAACAACAAAAGAAAAAGAGAGAGGAAGAAAACCCAGGAAAAACAAGTGATTCAATTGCTCACCATCCACCGACTCCCAGTCTGTCCCCGAGCAGCAATCGCTGCCCCCCAGCCAAATCCCCCCAGTTTTTATACTGAGCGTGACATCATATGGTCTGGAATACCCCTTTGGCCAGTTGGGGTCAGCTGCCCTGGCTGTGCCCCCTTCCAGCGTCTTGTGCACCTGGCAGAGCAGGGGAAGCTGAAAAAGTCCTTGACTGGTGTAAGCACTACTTAGCAACAACTAAAGCATCAGGGTGTTATCAACATTCTTCTCACTCTAAATCCAAACCACAGCACTATACCAGCTACTAGGAAGAAAATTAACTCTATCCCAGGTGAAACCAGGGCACTAATAAAAAGGTAGTTTTAACGTAGAGATGTTCCTATCACATATATAACAGTTGTTACAGGATGCCTTGGGATAATCCACAAGTATCCGAGTACACTACCAAATATTTAGCAACCAGAAGAGATTTATGTCAGTAGGAAATAGAAATTGACCCTCACCATGCAGGAATGTTCTTAGGAAGGGAGGATCAAGGAATTTTTCCTAGTCAGACCATGATCTATTGAATGATTATTATAATAAGAGATTTCTCTCTAAATCTCTGACTAGTCCAAAGGGTTGAAGTTAAGTATGGCTGAACGAAGAAAAAAGTCCTTTAATTCTGTACTGATTAAAAATGAATTTGGACTAACTTAATGGATAGATACGAACTGAAATGGTATCAGTACAGTTTTCTGAAACTTAAAGCATGAAAGACAAACCTCATTAAATATACCATTCATATTTCAAGCAGGCAACATGAAGATAAACTGTGATGTACTTCGTATAAACCTCTGGAAGTAGAGAAGAGTCTTGCAGAAAAACTTAGGTCTTCCAGGGAAGTGCCCTGCATAATAAAAAAAAAAATACAAAAACCAAACTTCTCACAAAGTGTAGCTGATCCTTTATGTTTTTCAGGAAAATTTTGCATATCTGATGTATTTTCATGTCAGTTCTATGTATCCAATTTATGTAACAAAGTTCAGCTAAGAGTAAAATCTACTGAGGAAATGTGTGATGCTTCTTGCAGCACAAATGTGTAATATTTTGTTAGTTCTTTCACCCATGAAACTTGAGGAATCTCAAATGACAACTGCTAAATTGTATCTTAGAGACAGGCATGAATAGAACTCCTCAATTAAAATGGATGGCCATAACTAACTCCTCATTACAGCTGCGTTTGGAAGGGAGTGTGAAGAGATCACTAAACTATATGTCAAACTGGGAAGTCTTGCCAGGAAAACATGCATTTCTGGAGCTGACATGGCAGCATGCAGTGTCTCAGCATTATAGTATATGGAACAAATTCTAATGTCCATACTCAGTTTTTAATAATTCTTTACTCAAAAATGTCACAAAATTAAACAGGAACAGTGCCAGAATAAAGACTGAGTTATAGTTGGGATTGACGGTGGTTTACTGTTTCGAAGTTGACTATTCCAAGTACTCCAAAATTCACGTATAACCTGGACTGTTTGGAAAATTGTTGGTCTCCTGAGGCTGCAAAGCAGGGTTAGTGTCCCAGGTTCAAGGTTATTTAAGCAATCAATTCCAAGGTGCCCCCCTCCCATATCCACGGAGCAGCATGCAAAGCCACTTGATCCTTCGTTTTATATGTACAACTAAGGCTCAAACTTTGGCTCAACCTTTCCCAAAATGAACCAAGACCTTTTGGATATGTCTCAAGCACATAACAGCCATGGCCTTTTAGGCAAACAGGTAGTGGGAAGGGGTTCACGTACAAAATTTTTCAATGTTTAAGTTAGAAGCTCAAAGCCAGCCAGGAAAATGAGCCGAAAGAAGCATCACATGAATATTGAGGCTTAGCATCTGTTGAGGAGCAAAGGAGCTCTACACATGCACTGACTCAGTGCCTGGGAGGCTCAAAGAGACATGCTGCTCCCAGTGATGGTAAACTAAACTTCATGTTCGGGGCCTCTGTAGAACCTGTGCTATTTCTGCCTCCTGCCTAATGGGGGTCCTCTGAGAAGTTTCACATGGGCAGGTACAACTGCACAGAAAGTGTTTACATCAGTGTTCTCAGCCATGGGTGATCCAGACTGAGTGATGACTGAAATGTGTTATGCCTACTTTCTGGCCTGCAGGCTGGATTTCTCTTCCAAGGAAATGAGAAAATGAGAATACAGGAGGTCATAAGGAAGGGCCTAGAATTTGCATGTCTCTCATCCTGATGCAGTGTTGAATTGTAAGTGCACCCACAGCTGAGAGCTTGGAGCATACAAAGATCTCATAGTGTAGCTATAACCCCAGACATCAGTATTTTTGGATGCAAAAGACTATTTCAAGGTGCTTGAGAATCTATGTACAGATTCCAGTTTTATTTTAGGAATACTTTCCAAGGAAATTAACACTGATGTAGCAGCTAGAATTATGCTGGCGTACTTCCTGCCCAACAGAGCAGAGTATAAACAAAGCACAGCAAGTCACCAGGTTGTGTGGATAAGGGATCCCTCATGCAGACCCTGTAGAATGAGGTCTTCATAACACTTCCAGATGCTTCTCAGATGCTTTCTTGGGTCAGAGCGAACGTATAGGAGACATCGGTATAGGGAGAGAGCTGGGGGCTCAGGAGCAGGCACAAAGAAACTATACAGAGAAGTGCAAGAGGGTACTCCAGAGGCAGAAGAGAAGAGGGTGGGTAACTTAATTGCATTTCCCTATTTTCAGAAGGTGAAGTTTGTATTACACTGAGCAGTAGCTTTTGTGTTCTCCTAAGCTCTGTATTAACAATTTTCAGGGAAATTTCATGAAAATATAGCTAAGGCCATGAAAATCTAACACTGTGTCTGCTCCAAGGAATATAACCTCTTGGAGGAAGGTTTATATTCTAAGACATTTCAAGAAAACGTGTCATTTGTCTCTGAGTTCTAACCAGTCACACAGTCACTGAAGAAAATTTATATTCAAACTCCTGTGGTTCTTTCAAGTCCATCTAGTTTAAAAATTACAAAAAAATGCAAAGTTAAAAGTCTGCAAATAGTGAGAATACAGCAGTCCCCTGGGTGTTATGTAATGCATATTTTTAATTGGGGGAAAAAATGGTATTGATATTTATCATAACTCTATGTTTATATATTGTGGTTAGCCAACTGTGAAAAATATCTCCATCAGCTATTTCCTTTCTCTGTCATGGTTTGTAAAAAGCCTTCTGGAATATTTTAGACAAGAAATATGAAACTACTTTTTTACATATTCCATTAGAACTATTTCCCCAGTCCAAGAAAGTGGTAGAGAATAAGTTGAATGGGGAGTAGGCTTAGCTAGTCAAATGTTGGTTGGTTTGTGTCAGATATCCTGGACAAAATCTTGACAACTTTGCAGGAAAAAAGAATGCATGTATGAAAAAATAGACTGGTGGAGGAACTAAAGATGTGAAGCATTCTCCATAGTATATAGCAGTTCTACTACTGGTGGTGCAGCCATCTTTGGTTGATGAAGCAGAAAGCGCATAGTGCAAGCATATTTTTTTCATTGACTAGCTTTTTGGATTTGGCAGAAAGAACAGCCTTTACTGACATGTGGTGATTGATTCTGTACATGATGGCAATAAAAAACCCTTCACTTTCTCCTCTCAGCATGAGTAATAACTGTAATGACTCTGCCTTTGTTCTTTTGTTCACCTCTTGAATTGCTACTTGCAGTTGCCAAGTTGCTTTGCACATGATTTGTCAAAAGAAAATCTCCTCTACCACTGAAGCCTAGCAAAGGAAGTTATCTGAGGTTGGTTCAGTGGCTTCCAGAGGAACACAGAGTCCTCATAGGTTGTGCGTTATTTCCTTGCCCTCTTCCCTTACCTGTTATATTTTTCTGATTGCTCCTGATTCCATTTCCTCTCCCCATTCACCATGTTATGGTGGTGGACCTAATTAAATGTTTGGAATGGGAGGGGTGTGTCTTCCATGATGCTTTTGGACCTTCACATCTGCAACATAGCATTTACTTTACTTCTCATTAAACATATCAGAGTCTGTAAAGTGAATTGTTTGACTTTGGGAGGACTCCCCTGCTGGGAAAATGACGATATGCAGAAATGACACTCGCAGCTTCTCAGCTCTCCCCAGATGAGATCCTTTTCACAGTAATGTGAGAGGCAGGGTTTCAAGATGTCACTGTCTCCAAAGGAAATAAGAGCTTCCGTTTTACATGACCCGCACAATGTGTTTCACTTCAGTGCACACAACTATGCCAGGAGTGCAGTATCACATCAGTACTGTATCCTACAGCCTTAGGGATTACAAAATATAGGACTATAAAGAAAATATGTAGTGACTTAAGTACAGTTCAGTGGTTCAATTCATGTTACGTTGAATCTCAGCATTTGAAATCAATTAAGGAGTGACTGATTATATCTAAACCCTGGATACCCTTTCCAAGAAAAAATGAAAAAGTTCATTAAAAAAAGAATACCTGTGCTCTCTGAAGCTGGCAAGAGAAGAAATGTTCCCTGCTACAGCAAATGCAAGATATGTGACGACCATCTACTAGATAACCTGAAGAGCATACAGAAAAAAGCACAATTTGTGCTCAGAATGAGCTAAGCTAAAACTCTCCACACTAACTTACATGTCAAATGGGCCATTTGCACATTCAAGAGCTAAATTTGGTTGTAAAATTTCAGTAAATACATGCAGACATTTTTTGTTCAAGTCACTGAATTTGCAAAAAGCTAAGAGAAGGAGAATCTTTCTGTTTCAAACCCTCTGTTATGACTTCATTTGGCTTTTCTCTAGTCACCGTGTTGGTTTACTGCAACTGAAGAATAGACCTGATGTGCATTTCAGAAAAAAGTACAGATTTATTTCCTACAAAGCAGTACACAGTTTCAATTAAGGCACCATTGTATCTCCATATTCCACTTAGAAAGATCTAAATATTTACTTAGCACATCCCTCCGAGCCCATTTTGAGTGTTAGCCCACAAGCATGGTCATCAGAAGGCAGATTTTCTCCATTCCCTGCCCAGATTCAAGGGTATTTTGGTCTCTTAGCAAAAGGTTTCCTGGCTTTTGAAAAGGCTGAAGGTTTAAATGTGTCTAAAATTCATTTTGCTCTTCTTTTGGATCACACGGTGAAATGAGATTGAACCCATGATGTTGGCATGCACTTGCATAGTGAGTATTGAGACCCCTATGGGACACAAACAGGAACCAACAGGTACTGATATATAAACCAGCATGCTGTAGGTGCATGGCCTAGGGTAATAGTAGTAGCCTTCTCTGATACTGGATAAAGTTACCTCTGTATTTCCAGCTGTTTACTCTGTCCAAGTTTTGCACATAAAATAATTTTAAAGGATATACAGAGCTGCGGAAAGTACATTAAGAAAATAGCGGCTCCTTAAGTACCTCCCCCTTCAACTTATTCATCAGTGACCTGGACAAGGGGACAGAGTGTACCATCAGCAAGTTCACTGATGACACAAAACTGGGAGTAGTGGCTGATACGCCAGAGGGCTGCGCTGCCATTCAGCGGGACCTGGACAGGCTGGAGAGTTGGGCGGAGAGGAACATGATGAAATTCAACACGGGCAAGTGCCAAGTGCTGCACCTGGGGAGGTCGAACCCCATGCACCAGTACAGACTGGGGGCTGACCTGCTGGAAAGCAGCTCTGCCGAGAGGGACCTGGGAGTCCTGGTGGACGACAAGCTGACCATGAGCCAGCAGTGTGCCCTTGTTGCCAAGAAGGCCAATGGCATCCTGGGGTGCATTAAGAGGAGTGTGGCCAGCAGGGCAAGGGAGGTTATCCTCCCCCTCTGCTCTGCCCTGGTGAGACCCCACCTGGAGTACTGTGTCCAGTTCTGGGCTCCCCAGTTCAAGAAAGATGAGGAACTCCTAGAAAGAGTCCAGAGGAGAGCAACTAGGATGATAAAGAGACTCGAACATCTCCCCTATGAGGAAAGGCTGAGGGAGTTGGGCTTGTTCAGCCTGAAGAAGAGAAGACTGAGAGGGGACCTCATTAACACATACAAATATCTTAAGGGCAGAAATCATGAGGACGGAACCAGTCTCTTTGCAGTGGTGCCCAGCAACAGGACAAGGGGCAATGGATACAAACTGAAACATAAGAGGTTTCAGTTGAACACGAGGAAGAACTTCTTTACTCTGAGGGTGACGAGCACTGGCACAGGCTTCCCAGGGGGGTTGTGGAGTCTCCTTCTCTGGAGATATTCAAAGCCCACCTGGATGAAGTCCTGGGTAACATGGTCTAGGAGAACCTGCTTTAGCAGGAGGGTTGGACTAGAAGATCTCACGAGGTCCCTTCCAACCCTTGCGATTCTGTGTGTGATTCTGTATGCACTAGTGAAGAGACCATTGCAATACTTTCCTCCATTTTCCTTCATTCATCTGCTCTTGGTTCTTCTATCTGTAGTTACCACATTGCCCTGCATGTGATTTACACCCAAATCCTACCTTTTCTAAACAGAAAAAAGGAATACATTATTGGTTGGGGCTGTTATCTGAGGAGGTCTTAAAGAAACGTGCTGAGAATTGGAACATTTTCAGCAGCTTGCAAAGGGAGAGGAATATGCAGGAGAGAAGTAAAGGTCAAGGAAACAAGAAAGCTATATAGGTGAGAAAGGTACAGGGATGAAAGAGGAACTGTTTCCACAAACAGGACAAAATATGTTGTTCTTCACCAGCAACAGAAATTTCCCTGTTGCTTTCCTGAGGAAACTCTTCTGGCCCCTGCGGTCCTGAGATTCAGCTGGTTATCACCTAGGAGTTTCCTTCTCAGTCAGCCGGAAAGGCTGGGAGTGGGATTCCTCAACAGTGATGATGATGACTGAAAGGGAAGGTGAGTTACAAAAACTCTCTTTATATAACTGTAAGATTTGCAGCACAAAACCCACGGGTCTCTCTGTTCAGATTGAATTCAGCACGAAGAGCATATGCTGTTTCCCTAAAGTGATGAACTACACCAGAAATCCAAAAAGATGGGGAGAAAAGGAAAGGATGAGGAACTCGAGAAAGAAAAATGTAGAGAGGAGAAAAAGTAAGCCACTAGAAGTGGAAAAACACATTCATAAAGTAAGTGCTATAAAGATATTTCTTTTGCTGTGCATTACTCAAGACACATATTTCTCTGGCTTACTGGAAAAGCAATGTCATTTTTGGATGGCAGTGATGTTCTACCTGAGTCAACCTGCTATGTGCTATAACCCTGTATTTTGAGAAATGCCATGTGAGGAAGTGAAGACTTCATTTATGTGAACTTGGAAAGGAAGTCATAAAAACTATTCTTTCCGCTCAGATTTTTGTTGAATGGAATAAGGCTCTCTGTCTCTTACTGGCTCAGCCTGATAAGCATTCAGCTGAAATCTTGTTATTTCACAGACCTGACCCTTGGCAGAAGCCAATCTCCTCGTGAGCCATTTGCCATACTATTGACCATATAATCCAAATAAGCCACAAGCACCAAACAGTGATGAAACAGAGAAAGAGGATTCAATGGAAAATGGTGAAATAATTAACCGTATCCTATTTCAGGAATTATCAGCAAAGAAGAGTTTCTCAGCATGGTGCTAGGGACATTATGCTACAGAAGACATTTTCTACCAGGTGAAGAGCCTAGCCTGGTATTTTAGTAACTACAGGGCAGCAGCACTTTTTATAAATTTCAGTGGAAAGGACAGAGGAAAAACATGGATCCATTTTTCCATTTAGATGTAGAAGGGTGGACTTACAGAGGTCCTCCAGTTCTAGGTAAGACAGACAGACACTGTCATAATAGGAAATGCCTCTAGAACCAAGAGTCTTTCAAGCAAAAGACATGGTTGTTATATGCCAACTTAAATTTCCCCACAGATGTATGTAACTTACTAGTTTCTTTTTTTCTCTGCCATATTAAGATATCCAGGTCCTGGGGATTTGGGGAAATGAGGAGAGAGATTCTTATTTCTTCTTTTCCTACTCTGTCTTCTCAACAGTTCATGAGGGAACAGAAAATAGATACTTCAGTGGGAAGCAGGGGGCAGTAGCTGTTTCTGAGAACATTTCTGCGTTTTATATGAATCAATAAATGAAACAACTCATTAGAATAAATAAACACACTTAAAAGGGAGGCAGGACTCTCCCCCACAACTATGCAAGATTATACTGAGTGGCAGTTATGCAGAGGGTAAGTGCATGCCTTTATAAAGGAGTTAGTCTTTTATAAAATATTTTTCTGCTAGCCTAGCCTGAAAATGAGGCAGAGTGGGAGGGAGAGAGGTTTTGTGTAGGTATGCATGTATATATAATAAAGGATAAAATAAATACAAATGAATTGAGGTCTACTTGTGGAATTTGTTATTGTTTTAAAAAAATAAAAATAACCTCCTTATGCTTGAGGGAAAAAACTAATTAAATGCAGCTTTTCACAGCAATAGCCACACAGATCAAATACACATGTAGATCAGGGCCACTACACATTGCTAGAATGATCAAGTCAGCAGTACAGTGCCAGTGGCTTCCCTCATGTGCCTACCGAGAAATAGGGGGAACATGAATGGTGTCATAAAGTAAGTAAACTGAAGAAATAAAAAGTAAGTATTTCCAGTTTTGAGAACTAAATTTTGGAGAGGCAAAATAAAGATTTCTTGCACAACTGTAATATGTCTTGGGGAAAAAATCCTCTTGAAACCACAGTTTTTTCCCCTCAGAAACTTTTTACTAAAAATAAAAAAAAGAACATTCCTAAGTCTGGAAAAAAACATTTAATCTTTCTAAACATAAATCATCATCTCCCCCCACCTTGTTCCTCCAGCACAGAGCACCTGCTTTTGTTTTGTCCGGCTCTGGCTGCATATTAAAGCTACTGAGTTTTCCTAGAGAAGGAATGTGTCTTCTCTGCAAACTGCCCTGCAGTCAGCACTGGGTTTGGAAGAGAAACCTAATCTCTGAGAATCTCCTGAGGGCAAACCTGTTTCCTAAATCACATATGTCTAAGTAGCGGAATTGCTTTAAAATATAAGTTGGTTTTTCTGGTTGGTTTGGTTGGTCCTTTTTACTCTAAGTTGCATTGAACTGCTCCAGAATAGCTATGGTGCCTGAACATCACAGGTTTTCTCATCCTCCATACTCTACAGACAAGCCTGAGGCCCCACACCATCCCAGCCCATCTGTCTTCCAGAGAGGAAGATATGCAACAAACAGAGAGCCCAGGAAGTAGAGTTTGCTCTATCCTTTCTTGCTGTTTATGAAGATCTGCTCATAAATTTCTCTAGTACTTTTTTATTTTTTAGTATTTAATTACAGAAAGGAGAAACACCAGCTGTTTTTCACTCTGCTGTAGTGTGTGCCTTTGTGTACACAAAACTTTTCATTCAAAGCAAGAGCAGAGCTCTGGAGCATAACTTTCTCCAATCTCCTTCAGCTCTGTAATGGACCATTTTTTTTCCTCTTCACTTCCTAAGCCACTCTTCTTTAATATGACTATCATGCTCCAACCCTGAGTTGCATGCTAGCAATACATGGAGTGCAGATGACCCAATATGAACAACATTTCATGCTCTTGGCTATGAAGTTTGTATTTAAGTGACATGATAGACTACAGTAACTTTGAGTGATGAATTTCTGTTAGTTTAATTACACTAGATCTCCCTTTTTTTTTCCTTTTTTTTTTTTCCTCCCACCTTATATTCTACTTCAGGAAGGCACATAAGCCAATAAATAACAACCTGACTAGATTTATTGTTTTCATCAGGCTACACATGTGCATGAAATTTAACATATGCCCAACCACTTAGCTAAAGCAGCTTTAACAGCAAAATTGTAATTACTGTCAAAACCCTCTGTTTCACTTAGAAGTGTGCATTGTTAACTGTGATTCTTTTACTTGAGGGTTAGCATTTTCTAGGGGAAAGGACAAATACGTGTGCAATTTCCAAATACATTTCATGTCTGCCCACCAACAAAAACCAGAGTTTGATTGGAGAAAATTCTTTCAAGTAGGTACTTCGTCACCTCCAACCTCTCAGATTGCTGCTGCACAAGGTAGGCAGAGACCTGCCAGTTCAGCACATTCATGCATCCACCTTCGTCCACTGCTTTGTAATATCAAGCTGTGTTGTCCCATCACATGTACACCTGCTGAGTCAGATGCGGCACCACAATGCCAACTGATATTGTGATCAAGGAAAGGTCTACAAAAAATACAGATTGTTGTATACAGTTTGGAGAAGAGGAGGCTGAGGAGAGACCTTATCACCCTCTACAACGACCTGAAAGGAGGCTGTAGTGAGGTGGGGGTCGGCCTCTTCTCCCTGGTAGTGAACGATAGGACGAGGGGAAATGGTCTGAAGTTGCACCAGGGCAGGTTTAGGCTAGAAATTAGGAAAAATTTCTTCACAGAAAGGGTTGTCAGGCTCTGGAATGGGCTGCCCAGGGAGGTGGTCGAGTCCCCATCCCTGGAGGTATTTAAAAGACAGGCAGACGAGGTGCTTAGGGACATGGTTTAGTGGTGGGATGGCAGTGCTAGGTTAACGGTTGGACGTGATGATCTTAAAGGTCTTTTCCAACCTAGACGATTGTATGATTCTATGATTCTATACCAAAACCACATAGTGACAGATACCAGGTACAGGAAAAGCCCCCCCTCCCCTTCCCCCAGGTCACTACTGTTTACTTAAAAGAAAAGTTAAAGTTCTAAGAAAATCCCTTGTTCTACATGTTTTTTTTTTTCTTTGTGACACTATTCAGTGTGTTGGTGCTCAAGTTTCCTTATATGTATAAAATAAATGCAAAAGTGGGCAGAAACTGACCCAGCTAAAGTTAATAAGAGAACTGCCAAACTTCCATGCATTTTACTACAACTAGGAATGCAAGTGAAGTTTGTTACACGAATGCAAAATAATTTCCCAAGTTGATAGTGCTATTCTACTGTTACAAGTTAAAAGGCATAGCTACATCATGGGTCTGTCACTGCTTTTAAGCAATAGTATTAAAAAAGAGAATTGCTAAGACCAAAAAGAAGATTAAAGGCAGCTGACTGAACTTTTTGTTGTTTGCTTCCATTAATGCATGTGCTTTATCAAGCCTCAAGGTCAAGTGTGTTCATTTATGCTGTACTGTGTGTTACATTTATACTACCTGAACTTTAATTCTCATATTCTGCAAGCTAATAGCAATGATGTCATTAAACACTTCCCTTGTGCTTTTATGTACAGATTGCAAAAAAAGTTCTCCTCTCTTCTTCTGTTTCTGTTGGTGACATAATTCTCATCCCATAGTCTTTTATGTACCTAGTAATTGAAATAGTGAATTGAGATTTCTCACACAGTAATGTCTTCTGAGTCTTATTTACCATGAACATTTTCAAGAAAAGAAAGAAAGGGAAAATAAACTCTTGTTTGATCTTTTCCCTGGTATATTTTTTCCCAACCAGACTCCAAATGTTTTATGGCTATTGTGTCAGCCCATCACTTTGCTTTGTGGGTAATTAAGTCATTACAATAACATGTTATGTTACCATACAGCAAGGCAAAAATTCCTGCCTTCTATCAGGAAACTATAAAAGGCCAGATGTTTCTAAGGGTTCAAGCAGAATCACAGAGCTATCCCTAATCACTGGGTTTGTTTGTGTAGGATAAAGTGAACCCATGAAGTCAATGTGAAACTTCCTATATATTTAATCCAGCTCCATAAATTAAACTACAGCTTATCTTTCAAACCTGACATGACAGTTTTCTGGAAAAAAATAATAAAAACAAACCAAAAAAACCAACAAAACCCCCCAAAACCTAGGCAGAGATCAGAAGTATCTGTGGCTTTCAAGTCACTCACATCAGATCTGTGTACTGCCCCATCACTGAGACATATATATTCAATGAAAAATCAAACCTGGGTACACAATCAATTGCATTTCAGCCCAAATACTCAGGACATCAGATATAGACTGCATGCCAGCTTTATGCTTTTAAGCCAACAGTGTGCCAGCTGTGGGAGACATGATATTTGTTTTGGCATAAAATTTGAATGATTTAGACAGGCAATGGTTGATTCAATGTTAATCTTGGAAGGACGAAGTTAATGGAATCAAAGTTTTTTGAATCAGAAGAATGAGCCCATACCAGGTTATTACTTTGCATCCTGTGGTCTCAGCATTTATTAATTAGAAAACCTAGAGGTAGCTTATCGCTGGCCATAAAGCTCATGAATTCTAAAGGGAACAAGGAGTGAAACAGCTGAGCTTTGGAGCACTGCTTGCTTACCTCCTAGGAGGTAGAACTCAGCAAGGCTTTTTGGAATCATGTAAGAAAGGAGCCATTGTAGTTTAAGATTAATACTGCAACACAGGCTCCAACACTGAACTATCCTTGGTGTTCCTATTTAATTAATTTATCTTTAAAATGATACATTATTATGTTGGTTAAAGAACATCAAGGATACAGTAGCATGAATTCTAAGTATCATAGTGAAATATCACATAAAGAACTGGTTTCTACATTGTTGTTAACAGATATATGTGTTTTCACTAGGGAAACTATATACTCTAGATCCTCAAGTACTTTGGATTCAATTCTGCAAAACTTAGAAAACATACTAACAAGCTACGTGGTGATAAGTAAATATCTTAAATACACACATTTATCAGAAGAAAAGAAAGGGGAAGGGATGCTCTGAAAGCATCTGCTTCTCAAAAGGTGTAAGATAGTTCCCAAGCCAGAGCTCTAAAACAGTTGCTCAGAAGCCATTTCTCTTCATACATGTACGTGTGGTTACTAATGCACAGTATTTTCCTATGACTAAAAAATATTTATTACTTTATTTTATGCAGTAAATAATTCCATGTGGACCAAAATATTAAACTTCCAAACATACAGTTGAGTCAGTCTACTGTAATTAGTTCAAGAACACAGGATGTTAAAGATATGAACATTCTCATTTTCCCCAAATGTGTTTTTTGTTGATTAGTGGGAGTAAGAGATGTTTTGCTTTTACTCAGATAATATGAAAATGACAGTGACAGCTGGATTGCAGTAGCTCCTCTGATTTCAGGTAGAAGAGTGTTTTTCAGTCTTTTGAAAATCAGTTGTTGCTCTTCTCAGTCGTGAATTTAGTTTTGATGATAGGCAAGAGCTTTTCAATGACAGCTGCCTTTGGGTATGAATGCAGCAGAAACTGGTAGTCACTGCTGCCCATGGGTAAAACGTCTCTTGCCTAGCAGCTGGATTACCATTTCTGATATCTGACCAAATTAAAGACTCCTGTAATCTAGTAGTAGTGCCATTGGGGAATTCAAGATTTCGCCATCTTCTGTGGTAGGATGTCCTAGTTTCACAGACATTAGACTGGAGGATGAGCTGTGAATTCTGAGCCCAGAAGCATACCTTCACTTTTTTTCCTTTCTCATGTTATACACTGGACGCAACAATACCATTAATGGAACCATAATGCTCATGCAAGGCAGTGGGTTTTTCAGATTATTTCATTGGTAAGGTGTCCCTCTTGTTCCTACTTCACCTATGTTGCCACCTTCCCCTTAATACCTGAAACCTTGTCCAAATGGGTCACTGATGCCACAAGGCAGTTAGCAATAGCTGGAGTAGGAAGCCAAGGTCCAAACAGCAATGAGGTCCTGCAGTGCACAGAGGCCAGAAGCCTTGGGCAGCACGTAGGCAGAAAATTGAAAGGCGCATGGGGGATGTTACCTCCAGCCTCCTCTGTCCATCAGAATGAGGTGTTCCCAGGTTTTCCTGCATGCCCACATACCCTGGATCTTCAGCTAGTGTCTTAGGAGTAGGACGACAGAGTAAGTTAGTGTTAGATTCAGATGAGGCAATAGCACAGGAACCGCCTCAGTGTTGACCTTAAGTGGCCAGTGGCCTTTCCCTTTCCATGCCCATTTGGTGGCTACTGTGCTGTGGTGCTTACTCAGCTGTGCCTTGCAGATGGAGCTTGGCCACTGACCGCTGCTTGGGGAGCCCTGCCCACAGGGTTCAGCTATGAGAAACTGCCTGCCTTGCACATTGTACCTAAATTTATCTCACTCTTTGCCAGTAAAATGCCTCACATACCTAAGGCATTGTAGAAGCAGTAATACTATATGTTCCTGTTGATAAAAACATTGCTATTTGCTCTTTCAAGGAGTCCTTGTTGGGACTTGTCCTGAGCACACCCCCACCAGGGGCTCAGCCACCAGCAGGTAGGGTGGGCTCACCCACAAAGGAGCTGCTACAAGGGAAGAGCTGGAAAACACCCCCACCAGGGATGGACCCCCTTCCTTTGGGGGCTGCCTTAGCTGAGGCTCCCACCCTCAGCCTTGCTGGGTCTTCCTGCAGCCATGTCTGATCCTGGTTCTCCTTACCAGGCCCAAACCCCGGCCCCTACCCACAGGCCCACATCCTGGCCTCTCCTCGGCCCGACCCCTTCCCCAGGGAGGCACCTGAATCCTGGGGCTGGGGCTGCCCCGGTGCCTCCGGCTGCCCTGCTCCTGGCTGGGGGGTGGGATGGGCCCTGGCTGCCAGGTCCTGCCCCAACAGACTCCCATGGGGAGCCCCTGTTGCCCCTGGGGAGCCCCAGGGCCCCGCTGGGCCCTGACTGTCCTCTCTCTCTCTCAGCCCTGCTTCTGCTTTGGCTCTGGCTGTTACCTAGTCCCTTACTGGCAATTTCAGACCATTTTTCACTGGTATCCACTATAATTCTGCCAAGCGGCATTAAGTAGCACATACTTGCCCCGCTCTCCCAAAGGAAACAATAGCATTATAAATTCATCTTTATATAGAGATATCTTTAGGGAAAAACCCCAAAATGATCACATGCGAAATACTTGGCAGTGACAGAGATAACTCTGTATTTATCAGAGAGCACTTTCAAGATGTGATTTACAAAGCAGAGACATCCAGCAGAAATCAGGAAGGGAAATGCCATGTTTCTCAGCAGATAAATGACGAGTGGACCTGGACAGGGCTCAGAAAACAAGAAGTGTTGACTGCTTACAAAGCACACTTCGTTCGCTGTGACTGATTGCACGGTGTCATCATTTGGATTAGGTGAGCAGGAATGCAAGACTGGCCTAAAAGCTTTTTAGTCATGTTGGAAAAAATGCATATAATGATGAATATTAACCACACATCTCTGGAAACTTTTTTCAGCGTCCTCAGATTACTTGAATTGCAGGCTTTTGAGCAACTTGTGGTCCTCCCATGATTCTTCTGAAACATTCCAGGCAATGCTCGTGTTTATAATTTATTGTTAGATAAAAAGGCAGCTACAGATTCAGATCAACTGTCTTGAAATCCTGTAACAGTAGGGAAGAAGGATTTAAGAAAGCAGAATTGGTGTCACAGGTCTCATTAAATACCAGCAGTATCCACACTTATTCTGAGTTCTGCTGTTGTTCAGGGACTTTGCGGGCCTAAAATGGGACATAAATCCAAAACTGTGATCCCAAAAACCTCTGCTCCAGCTCATACCTAACCCTGTAGGCAGGCAGACTACAGAAGCTGACTCTAAAACTCCCTAGGTATCTCAGACGTCCCTGAGGAAGCGTGGAAGAATGTGGGGGTACCTCAGTGCCAGGCTCACTGTGGTCAGAGTGAAAATATTAAGTGTTTCTTTGTTTAAAAAGCTTAAGAACCTTAAGGGCTCAACTTCTTTAGTTTGATAGACCACAAATCAAGCATACCTACAGGCTCCTTAAAATATACAACAGTGGCAAAGGAATATCAAAGCTCCTGTAAAAGTAACAAATGCTCAGGACCTCAACCCACCTACCAGTACAGTAGCATTGGCACAGCAGGAGCTGAGAGGATACCACATTGACGTGCTCTTGGGATGACATCGAGGAATGAAATGGTGACAGATCTATGAGGGATAAAAGTGAGACTGTTTCATCTATTTTCATTGCCCCAAACTATTAAAATTCCACAGAGTGAACAACTAGCATTAATGGAGCAATTATAACTGATAAATGGAACAATAAGGTTGACGTCAATGTTCTTACCACAGTTTATATATTCAACTTCATTGCAATGTTGTGGTACTGTTCTTTTCTAGTGGGAAAAATAAATAATAATAATAAAAAAAACCATTTGAAAATAAGACGAAATAGCAGGAAACAGAGAAACAAGCAAGAGAACCTTATGTCTTTTCTCACAGAGCTTGCCAACATGACAGGTGTAATGTGTCATGCAGCACCTAACGGAAAGTTGTATTTTAGAGTTCAAGAAAAAAGGGGTTAATGGTTTCTTTTGACCAAGACTTGCAGAAAATGTATATGAATAAGAAAATTATAAAACTGAATTCTTAGCCTACTTGTTCAACTTTTCTGAAGTTATTGTGCAAACTTTTTCTAATGAAGTTTGTGGCTTGCTGAGTAATTTCCCAACATTAATTTTTATTGCTGTTACTGAACTATCCACAAAAGAAAAGTTAAAAACATTGTATTTTCTCTGTGATTGTAACAAATCTTTAATGAATACTGACAGCCACACAAATCTTTCACTTAAGGAAATATGAGTGTTATAAGGTCTGTTAATGTAAACAGAGAGTGGACTTTATCTCCTGAATTAACTGTCTAAAAGTGAATGCCTAGACTCTGCCTATATGCAGAAGATAGTGACACCTCCAAAGGATAACTGATCTCACTTGTCTTAGACATCAAACTCAGGACAGGTTGAATCATCCTCTGCAGATATGAGTCTGTTGCACTGACAGTATGGAAAGCCTATACAAGTAGTTTGGACCAGATGTTTAATTTTTAAATGACTTAAAGTTATATTCAACTAATCCCATCCAGAATATTTATCAATTGTGTTTGGCACCAGATTAGGGTCATGCTAGGATGTCTGTAAAAACAGTATCTATGTAATTTTCCAATATATCTAGCACACAAAAATCTTCTCTTTATCAAAACTAAAGTAAAATACTTCTCAAAGTAATTGAAGCACCTCCAGTCACACCTCCTTTTTTGCTATCTCTACCATGACTTCCACTATGAACCAAACTCAAAGAACACAAGTCAGGAGAGATATTTGTTGATTTTGAACAATTTCAGTCAAAGGTCAGCTCAGGTTTTCAATGCTTTTCGGATTTTTTTTTCCCTTGAAACTTTTTTTTCTCTTGACTTCCTCTACCTTACCTGAGTACATTCATTTGATATGTTCTACACTCTGTGCTACCCTCTCCTGTTGAATCACAGTTGAATCATAGTTGATATTCTACCTCTTCTTCAGCTTTTCCTTTCTTCAAGGATCTGAAATGATAGTTAAAGTCAGTGCAGTAGCATCTTACTCAACAGCTCTGATCTCTATGTGTGTCTCAAATTATATTTGCTTACTTTAGTGAAAAATACATGTTTTACCACCCTGGGAAGGATTACTTAAATGTTTTATAGGTCTATAAGAGTAGTCAACCAATTTTCCAGTAGTAATCCGTGGGGTTGCTATAAAAGATAGTATGAAAGGAGTTCTTTTAACATTTTTTTCCCCAGAAACTATGAAACAGAAATAAAGAGAAGCCAAAGAAGAATAAAAAGCTATACAGTAGCAATTTGAAATGCTTTTTTTCTCTCAGGAACAGCACAGGGAAAGGAGCAAACGAGAGTTCCTCAACGTTGTTCCTACATTTTGTCTTATTTGGACTTCAGTGAAAGTTTGGATATCTTTAAGAACCTAAATACCCTCCTTGAGGTCAATAAAACTGTTCATGTTCCTGCATTTAACACATACTGTGGAGTGGGTGCGTTTGTTCTGCTTTTTTATTCATGCCCAGCACAAGTTGCTCTAATTTCTTCCAAGATAGCCATGTGATGAGATAATGAATTTTATCGTTCACAAATATTTTTTGGTTAGAAGAGAAAGAAATTTCCCTCCACAATAACTGTTTGATAGATTTGATTTGCATATTTGACTTGTGGTGATTATCATTTTGGAAAACATCACAGGCATAAGAAGGCTTTTGGTAGTAACTACATACTTGGAAAGCTACAGGCACAAGCCAGTGAGTGTCACAAAGAAGTGAAAAGACATTTCAAATGGTACCAGTCACACATAATCAAATTTGTTTCTTGTAACTTTTCAGTCCACTAATCTGTGACAGATGTCAGCTACACTGCTTAATTTTGCTGTCAGCCAAGATAAATATTTTTGGGATGAGCTTCTCAGAACAGAGGAACAGAAAATTGTTTGGAAATATTATGAAACTAGAAAATAAAAGATGATTAAACAAATCTCAGGCCTTTTTACTGTGTTCAAGGATAAGATCCAAAAAAAAAGCATGTAAACACACAAATTATCATTGATGTTCTTAACTCCAAGATAAAGAAACAAAGCTTCCTGAGGTGCCTAAAGGCTACAGATGTCTACTTTTTTTTTCACAGACATTCCTTAAGTACCTCAGTTGGTGCTGCTTTCCTTGTGCAGAAGGGCTGCCCTCTTTGCCTGAGCTGAGCACCGAGGCAGCTCACCCACTATAGGAACTACAGCACACTGGCAAAGTGTCCTACCACCTACGGTCCCAGAGTCTCCTCATCCAATGTGCAATGATGGAACCAAATCCGGAGAAACACATGAGAAATGGGGGTGTAGCTATGCACATTTTGAGTATAAAACATGGCTGGAAGAGGAGGAGAGGACAAATATTCTTATGGTTAGGATACTTCGCAAGATATGGGAGGACCAGCCTAAGTTCCCTCCCCAGCAATTCAGATTAACATCTCCCACTGCGAAGGGGAGTGCTGTAACTAGCTAGGCACACAGTCCTTTTGATGTTTAAGGGGGCACTCCTCAGAGCTTCTGTTGAACACTGTGAGCATGAGAGTTATGGGACCAGAAGGAAAGCATTCAGAAGGGAAACCTACCGCAAAGCCTAGAATGTCCAGGATACCCAGCTGGGATGGGGAGGCTGGGGTGGAAATATGTGTTTCTGAGTTTTGAAAGGAAAGGCAAGGAGGACAGACAATATTCTACCCTTAGCCTGATTGTTGTAAAGATAGATTGCTACTGGCGTGTCTAAGATTATTTTTTTTTTCCATTGCACTTAGCCCAGATGATAATTTTCAAAGAGGAAGAACACAAATAAGTAAAATTAATGTGATCACAAAGTAGCATCACATACTTGCCACTGAAAACTGGGAGGAAGCTGATAGTGTGAGGATCTACATTTAATGTGTGCAGTGACGCAGAACAAATACTTGGTTGACATGTTACAAAAAATGAATGCATTTTGTATTACTGGTCTAGCTTTGAAGAATTTTTCCTGAATAAATTTTGGCCTAAGAGTATCAGCTGATATATCATCTATTTTCTTTGGCTCTCCTATGATGCTGTCGATTACATCATGGTGGAACTTGGACTATATTATGCTTATGAAGTTGAATGTTACGGCACTCGGGTGCATTTGGCTTCGTATTCGATCTGCCTACACATACAACTGCTCTTTGGGGGAATGGTTATGAGGCATGACTGGAGTGCCAACACTAAATAAAAATAAAGGTGATTTATCTGGCTCCTTTAATGATAAGTGATGGGAAAAGAAAACCTTGTGGTTAAAATGAACGCTTATTCATATTTGTATAGAACTATTATTCTGTTTTGATTATTAGTTCTTTCTATTTCTCCCACTTCCATCCTGTAAGATGTGGCAAAGTCTTTACTTGCAAATGTAAATCATTTAAATCATAATCTCACAAGCCTTCCATTTCAAGTTTGCAAAGCTGATATTTCTGGGTACATTCTGAGCATTGTGATTTCTCAGGCCCCATTCAAAACCAAACCAAAGCTTGAAGAAATACTGATAAATACCTAAGTGGAAAAGAGAATGTGTGTGTTTCAGTATTCCATTAATTTTGGTTTATAATTTCCTTGCTTATGTCTGTCTATTTTTGAAATGATAGAGAGTCTTGATCATAGCCAGTTAACCAGAAAGAGAACAAGGTAGATTCTATGCCAAAGAAAGATATGTGATATTTAATATTGCAATGAAAGATAAGATAGATGTAGGAGAGCTTAAAAGAACAGGACGATTAATCACCCTGTTGGCTGAGGAGGTGTCAACTTTTCTGCAGGTATGAAAGGTACAAAGAAGAATCCCAAGGAGACACTTAAAGGAAAGCAATGATTTGGCTTTCAGGGAGGTCCTCCCAAGAAAAAGTATTAGCATGAAAAAAAAAAGAATTATCATCCTGTTTGAAATAAACCTAACAGGTGATGAGGCCAGGGCTCATTAGAAGCAGGAATAGGACTTTCCAGCAATAAAGAAAAAATGACAATGGGAATGAAGCTTCGCCATGAAGGGCCTGAAAAGAGAAGACATGTAGAGTACATTTGATAGAATACTGAAACAGAAGCCAGTAAAGGAATGCAAAGAGAGATAATTTACAGTGGTCCAGGAAAATGGGAATTTGCAGTAGTTGTCCTGGAGCAATATTAATAAGGAAAAATTCCATTTGTCTAGGTTGGGAAAAAAAAAGGATATTATATTAATTTAGGTGGGAAATAAGGTTTTAATTTGAGGGGAGCTTATAAAGGAGCCATATCTTAGAAAAAATAAGCCAGTAACCAGCAGTGTTGTGGTGCTGTCCACAGGCTATGGAAGAGGCAGAGGGAGAGGTTAGGGTGCACAACCGACTCCCTGGTCTTGTAACAGTTTTATTCTGCCATTCCATCCATTATTCTATTATAAGAACTAGATAGAGTTCAGTAGATGATAATATGATGTTTGGGAGACAGCGAGAAAGGTAGAGCTTTTACATGAAGCACTCCAGTTAAATTGTTCTGTTTCTGTTTTCTGAAAGCTTACAGGTATGTGTTTAATGGAACTTAGAAAATATATTGTCCTGGAAATACTATTCTACTAAAACAATAAATGGCAAGAGGATATTTTATGACAATATTAATAAAAATTAAAAAATTAAATACTTTTTTTTTATAGTCTGATCATTCCAAACCCATTAATCTCCTGTTCTGTTGTTAAACACAATTACTATCTGAAGAGAAGTATTTTGAACAAAATGTTCTGATAGATGTCTACTAACCATCTCCAGAAATCCCACAACATTCCAAAGAGGTGTTTTCTGTAATGCTGGTGAAAATGTCATGTGTTCTTCAATGTTCTTATAATTTTGTTTCATGGAGTTACCTTCTCCAGCTGTGGCCTTCAGGAGAATTCTTTTGTGCCTGATCTCACCTGCATATCTGTACAGGTGTTTTTGAACCTAGTAAGCACATTGCTGATGTTTGGATCATGAACATAAAATGCTATACTTAAACGTTAAACTTCGTCTTGTGCTACAGAACATTTCAGAACATGTGTTAAGCCTAATTATAAACCCAAATCTTCAAACTTCTCCAAAGTATTTTGATATCAATTCCAGTATTTTGCCTCACTTTCTCAATCAGTGCAAGCAAAACATTTCACATTTTTGCTTTCCTCTTTCACTAGTATTTCTTCAATAAGATACTGAGACGAAACAAGATAGACTGACTTGTTTGTCAGCCTTTGTACTGGTGTTCTCAGGGTGAAAATGGATTTTTGCCCCAAAGAAACTTCAGAGTGTCAGACAGCTACAATCTTGAAGCTACAGCCTAGCCCCAGGTGTTGCCTGTGCAGAAGAAATGCTGACACCCTCAATTAGTCTAAGCCTGCGACAAACTTATGCCAGGACAATCAATGTAACATGCCTTGCAATGCTCAGACTCACTGCTTTATATGCTACCTGCCACATTTCTCACATTAAAAAATAAAAAAAAAAGCCAAAAATGGCACCTCAGGGAAACCCTCTAATCCATGCATTGAATATTCAAAGGCATTCATGTATCTTTTATGTTGAGCCAAACTGGAACTGTAGATAAGTGTGAGGAATGCCCCTAGATAACTTAAAACTTAGGAAAGCCACAGTTGTTTCTTACACTGAATTGTGAATTTATATGTGAACAAACTATTCTGACTCTGCTATTATTTTAGAAGGAATCTAGCAAAAACTTGTTTGTACTCATTAAGAGTGATACCGAATGACAGATTCTAAAACTAAGGATAAAAACTAAGTGATAGAATTGAGTTAAATATGTATTATACGCTTTTGAGTTAAATATGTATTATATCCCACAGAATTTTGGGGGTATATATACCCTTAAATACAGAAATTTACAACGTATTTACATTTTGAATTAGCCAAGAGATAATTAATCCAGAGACTAACAAGTATTTCAGTGCTGGTACCAGTCATTATAAAAATACCATTTTTCCAGGAAGGGCTAAAAGTCAAGGACTTCTTACTCTTGGTCTAAAATAACATAAGAATAACAGCTTTGAGTCAAACCAAGGGCAGTTCATCCCACAATCCTGTCTCCAACAGTGGCCAACAGCAAGCAAGCAAGAACAAGAGCAAGGCAAGCATATATGAGAGTTCCCTCTAATGCTTTACAGGTCTCCAGTGAGGGTCAGATCATTGACTTCTTCAACCAAATGTAATTATGCACGTTTAGTAACTGTCAGTGGATATATCTCTCAAATACGTGTTCTGTCTCTCCCTAAGGTGAGGTAAATTTTTAACATTCACAGCGCAATTTAGCAAGTTAGCTCCATGAAGACCTGTGTCCTTCTGTTCATTTTAAAGATGGCAGCATGCATGTCACCTAAGATCCTTTCCTGTTAGAGTGGAAAACAGTGAAACAGTCCATCCTCTGTAAGCTATTCATGATTTTTAGACTTTCCTAGTATGTCCCAAAGTTGTCTCTTTTATAAGTTGAAGAGACTAAATTTACCTTCTTGGTAAGGAATAGCATATGGATGCTATTCCTTACCTTTCGTTACAGAATAATTAAAGTTGCAGGAGACCTTTAGATGTCTTAGGGCCCACCATCCTGCTCCAAGCAGGGCCACCTTCAATGTTAGATTCAGCTGACATTTCCAACAGTGGAGTTTCCACAGCTTATCTGTGCAACCTTGTTACCCTTTATCAACCTTCCCCATTCTAACATATCCACTGTGATGAGAGCACCAGAACCTCACACCATGTTCAGGATGCAAATGAACTGTGAATTTACAGAGTGGCATGATCATAGAATCATAGAATCATTTGGTTGGAAAAGACCTTTAAGATTACGGAGTCCAACTGCACCAAGGTGCAGGTCCTGATCTGATACCAAACATGTGGGATTGGTCTAAACACTAGTGTCTGCCCAGAAATGTGGTGACTTGTCAAGGGTAGTTCTCAAGCATTACCCTGTAGTCAGGGGAGGAATTAACACCTCAGGAAGTGATTTATTACTGAGAGATCTTGTCACACGTGCTGAATTGCCCTCTGTGCCTCCTTGTTTATTTCTAAGAGGAGCTTAGTCACACATTTTTTTGAAAGAAAGCATCAGGTGAAAAAAATACCAACAAAAATCCTCAACTGTGAACAGCTGCTTAGTTGGGAATAAATTGAAGGCAGTGTACAACTACTGAAAAACCCACCACTATCTCTTCTTCAGAAATTTTACTTCCACCTTGTTCATTGTGAACCCACTGCCAAAGATGTACATGCACTTTGAAAGGATGCTGTGAAAAAAAAAGTGTAATGATGTGATATGTCTAGCATGAGGTACGGAAAAATATGGCATAGGAAAATTATAGAAGCCAGGGTCTTCAAGCATCTGGCCAGTTTGCTATTCCGCATTCTCTGAGAATGAGCTGAGTATTTTCCATTTTTAAAATGTTAAGTCTACAAGTTAATTGAGTAAGTAACTTTCAAGTACTATAAAACAAAATTAATAATTCCACCTTCATGTTCCAAGTCCCAGTAGAGATCGGGTTGTTAAGTATCCATGTAAGTTGAAAGTGTCATTCAGCTACTAAAAGTTTCAACCAGCTTGCTTCCACTTACTTTGCAAAAAATTACAGCTAAGAATAACAACGTTATGTAGATTTATGTGGTGATAATTTATCTAGATCTCAACTCCTAAATAATTAGCATGTATCGCAACCTGTGCACAAAGGAAAATTCCCCATTCAAATGTTTTTTTGTGTAATTCCACAGACTGAATCATCTATTTTACCACCACAGCTCTCTATAGCTGCAAAATCTGTTCTACAATCACCTTTTCTTCATTATTCAGTTGCTTAAAATGCTGGATCTTACATCATTGGGTGTCCAAGCAGTTGTATGTGTATGCCTAGTGGGAAAATAGTGACTAGTTCTGAATTTGATCTCAGTCTTGCCTCATTAAGTATAGGGTGTTCCAGCTTTTAACAATCATTTGGGTCACATTGCACGCACAAGCTGAATCTGTCAGACCAAGTCTTTGGACAAAAGTATTTTTTATCTGGAATGCTTTTAGAAGCTCCACCAACGAAACAGAGCATACCTTGCAACCCCCACTCTGGCATTTGTTAAAGGATTCACTTAATTCACTATTAATTTTCTGCTATAAAGCCACTTGGTGTTTGCCATAATGCTTCAACAAACTGCTGTTTTAACAGAGCAGTAACAGAATTCAAAGGTGCAAGTTTCTGTGTTAACAGTAGGAAAGCATAGGAATTGACAAATTTCACTAAAAACGCCAAGCTGGAGGCTCTGTGAAGGAATGCTGGAAGTGTGTTTACTTTGCTGTGTTAATTACTGACAATTTATGTAGAATTGCTAGCCTTGCTTAGAAATTGATTATTTCTCCTTCACAAAGCCTTTGGGATGCCAGTTTTCAGACGGTGCCTTCATTAAATGGCTATAGACTCCATGGTATTTTTTCTGGGTTTTGCTTTGAAGATTTTTTGTGAATAGTTATTTAACTTCTTGTGGTACCACTGATAAACATTGGTGAGTTGGGGTAGCGCCATCTGTGGAAAATCGTGAAAATTCAGAAGAAAGCTATAGTGACTAACCTGAGGCACATCCATTCAAGGCAATGGTACCCTAGTCACCTTCTTTGGAGGCAGTACTAAGATTTGTGCAAGGAAAAAGAAAATAAAGAACTAGTCTTTTCCAGGCAAAAAAAAAAGGGGGGGGGACGTGTTTGGGGGGACAGAGTCAAAAGACTCAAAAGTGCAGGGCAAGAACTAATAATGATCGTAAGCTGCTCAGATGTGAAAAAACCCTACCCAGTCTGTATTATGTACAGGTTATGCTTTTGAAAATGATACCTGGGTCATCTCTCTGAGCCTCAGTGACTAGATTGGCTAGATCAGTGCATGAGTCAGCTAGAGAGCTGTGAATTCTACACAAGTTTCCTACATCACTCCAAAGAAAAACGTCCTCTAGAATTATTTTTATTTTGACCTGGGTTTCAGTTAATTATGACATTATGAAAATTAGTTGGTTAGAACATTATGAAAAACATTCCTTTAGCAAGCTAACAGAATGAAGTCTGTACACGCACTGCAAATCAGTGGTGTCAGGTTATATGCACATGAGGCCTAGAAGTCAAACACACAGAAATGAGCATGAGCTCTCAGAATATTAAGTTCTGGCATGCTCAGTCTGCTTTTGTTTTTAAAAACAGAGCTCAATTAATAAATGCCATGGGAAGTTGCTTTGCTTGCAGCCACTAACTACATATTGGGGACCGAGTTTCATCTTGCAGAAAAGACATCATTGCTTTGAAAAAATAAGAAGGAACACCTAATCCTTAGTGGTCTAGACAACAGTATCTTTATACATATGCTGTGCTTTATTTGCAGCATTCCCTGGGATTCTTCCAAGAAATGTAATTTCATGAGGATTCTTCTCAGAAGACTGGCTACTCCCTCCTCCCCATGCATTCCATATGGTGTTTTCTGGGCTGCCTGGGATATGTTAGTGCTTAAATACCAAAACAAAACACAAATATAAACCTCTGTATGGCCTCCACTAGCATTTTTGTGACTGTTGGTTGAAAGATAGGTACAGCTAGCTGACCTAATTGTCTCACAAGATGTGCATTTACTCTGGTGGAATGACAGTGAAATTGCCGCAAAAGTTAATTCAGCTTGCAATTTAGCTTTTCAAAAGAAAGTAGGTAAAATCTGTTCAGATTCAAATACAGTCATAAAAAGAAGGTTGGAACAGATCTCTGGAGGTCATCTTGTCTAACCCTCCCTGCTCAAGCAGGGGCACCTAGACCCAGATGCCCAGGACCAGGTCCTGACTTTTGATTTTCTCCAAGGATGAATACTCCACAACCACTCTAGGCAACCCTCACAGTGAAAAAGTCTTTCCTGGTATTCTCCTTTTTCTTATTTTCCTTTTTCTTATTCTCCTTTTTCTTCTTTCTTAAAAGAGAGGCTTTTAATGACACTTCGATAAATTGTGTAGGGAAAAAAAAAACTTGAGAATGAAAGTTTCTGCAATAAGTTGAATTTGAAAGTGCTCATGAATTTCTAACAGAGCTGTGATCAATAAATGCCACAATTTAAATATATCATCTGGGTCTTGGACATATATTACCTCTAACAGTGCAATAACGTTTTTTCCTTTACAGTATATCTGCACTGAATAAAATCTGTTGTTCCATTTGCATAAATGGTGGAGAAAACCAACAAAGTGACTGAAAGAAGTAGCAGTGGAGCCCTTCCTGGATTCCCAGGTGAAGTTAAGAAACAGTCTTCATATTACATTTTGGTGAGTTTGAATTTATGTGAACTAAGTAAATTATACGAGCAATTTTTCTAACCTCAATAAATTTATCTCCAAACAGAATATGAATTTTGTGGTGTTAATAGGTGAGCTAGAGATAGAGTCCTAGAAACACATGGAAGTCAAGGCAGAAGAAAAAGCCATGCAGTGTACTGTAGTCCTTCAAGAAGGTTTTTACTTGAGAAGATATTTCTTTATTAATACAATGTGTTTGATGTGTGGACCTTAAGCAGATGTACACTTTTCGAAACTTAATGGATCATATAGACTGGTATTCCAGAAACGCTCTTCAACCCACTCTCCTGTTCAGAGAAGACTGCAACAAATGACAGACCTTTCCTTTAAGGTTCCCTAATTCATGGTCTGCCAAAACAACAGGTAAAAATTTTCCAGAGCTGAGGATCTTTCTTTGAGACTGTTCAGGTCCCTCTGATTTTCCTTGAGAACACTAAGACATAGTAACACAGGAAGAAAGAGGTGCACATTCAGGAACGAGTAGGTTTTATAGGCCAACATCAACTACTTGAATTGGGCACAGAAATGAATGAAAGGTCATACAGCTAGTAAGGAAATGGACTAAAAATTAACTAGAAGTTTGTTGGAAGCTCTTTTTCTTTATAGAAGCTGAAAGTGCTGAACGTTTTCCTCATCAAATGGAAGGACGATGCCTTTGCTTTACTGAATGTGCTATTTGTAGACATGAAATTATGAGTTTGTATAGGAACTATGGCAGGGGCATGTGGTATAAAAGATCCTGTAGGACTATTCCTGCACATATCCAGGACCATGTGCAACTATTGTAATTAATTTTAACACAATATTAATAAAAGTTTAGTTAACACATGGCTATAATGCAGTACAATACATAAGAAACAAATGTTTCACCGCAGCTTTGAGCATCTTAGACTGAAAAAGATTGAATGACTAGAGAAGGGTTTACCTGAGGGCCAAAAAGGGCTATGCTATAAGCCGTCAAAGCCAATGGTTTCAGTTTACGGTGCATGTTTCTGCATCACTTGGTGGGGAAAATACTGCTGCTGCCTGTCCTGAGCAGCACTCCAACTACATTCTGCCCTGACTCATTTTTGTGTCTTTCTTCCAGCCTTTTGAGATGTATTAGCAGAAAATAGTATTGCTGCTGAGCCCCTCATTCTGCAGGACCTCTGCTTCACAGCCTTTCATGAATGCTAACTGGCAAGCGAGGAAAAAATCAGTGCTAAAGGTCAAAAAAGGCATTTGGGAAAGTATGGTATTATGTGGCATTCTAAAATGACTTGTGTTAGCTTTCTTATTTTTGCCATGAAGTGTTTTTACTAGTATTGCTGCTTACAACAGCAACAAAGCCTTAGTCTTTTAAATCCGCTCTTCACCCATAGTGTTTTTTTCCATTGTGGAACAGAGTCTCCCTCAGCTTTAGTGAACCATCCTGATATACAGAGCAATTATGTCATTTTGGATTGATATCAATATAACTCACACCAGAATGTGGCACATAACATAAATACTTAACCCATCCCAAACCAAGACACTTCTAAACACTCCTTCTGGCCTTGCATATAAATACCAAAAAAAATCACAAGTTTTTGGAGAAAAACTCGGCTCAAAACTCATTTCAAGTGTCATTCCTTGCAGAAAAAATTACTGGGAGAGAGCAAGGCCCAAAGACCTGTGCATAATGCATGGTCCTGAGCCGTCCTAAGGCCATGCACAAGAGAGGTGGGCCACGCTCCCTGCAGTAACCGCAAAAGCCAGTGTCCTTTGCACAGTCGGTCATTCAGCCTTATTATGAAGGATGGGTGTTCCCAGGTCTTGCTACCTAAACTTGTTTAAAAGAGAAGAGTCTAGCGAAACAGATAATGAATGAGAGACTGGTGCAGAATAAGGTGAGAGCTGTTATCGCAGGGAATTAGAGAGTCACTTGGAAGCAATGCTCCAGCAAGAATTCGCAGAATTCGCTTGAATCCAAAGTTCAATAGAGGACCTCGTTCAAGTACCAAAAGTTCTCAGTATGCAGGACTTGTTGTTACTAGGATCAGGGTCTCTGTACTATTCCAATTTGGCTGCCTCAACACTGTCTTTAATTTCTTCTCAGAAAGGCAATTTCCCTCCAAACATTTTTCTCTCCAGCTGTAAGCTAAGGCTGCTGATTTAATTTTTCCAGAGGTGGCATATCTTCCTAGTCACTCATATGAACTGCTATTTCAACAGACATTTTTTGGGACAAAATGCACTCTGTACTGCCTTTCTGGAGGAAAATGTCAGAAAGCATGGAAAAATTAAAATAAAATCATAGAGCTTATACAAACAGTCCAAAGGGTCATACAGATGGAGGGGGCAGGTAGGGAATGCACAGAATTTTGGGGTCTGCTCAGCTACAAAAGCAGAAGGCATGAAAAGCTTTATTATCACACTGCACAAAATGGATACTTCTTGCAGCAGTGTAAGATGAGAACAAAGGTAGTGGCAGCCTCGTGGCCCAACACTTCAGGCAGAAATGCAAGGAAGTTTGGCAGGAAACTGAGGCACTTTCCACTTAATGCCTAACAGAAGTGATCTCTGGCTTCTTCCAGAAAGCCTTCAGCTTCTGAGGGACTCTCCGTTCAGTGGCTTCATGAAATGTATCAACAGCTTTCAGTGTTGGACTGCACCGCAACTCCAATTTATTTTTAGCTAGCACTTATTTTTTTTTGCCTTACATTCCTTTTATAAAGAAAGTTATATGTAGGTACAGTCATTGGTGTCCCTTAGAGTGGTAAAGTTACTAAGAAAAGCAGGCTATATATTTCTAATCATACAACTGGTTTACATTAAAAGGATGTGTATCAGGGACTACTCAGCATTCTTAAACATCAGACTTCTATAACATCTAAAAGAATTTAATTTTGTGTTGATTAATAAAATAAGAGACTGGGAAAAAAAACTTCCTTGATTTAATGCTTTCTTTTTATTCTTATTATAAGAATGAGACCTGAAAAAAACTAAATTGTACCACATGCAAAAATAATTGTGTGCAGACTTGATCTAGATGCATTAATGCACAGGCAGGTATAGACAGAACCGTTCACTTTTGTGTCTATAAGCATCTGCTTTGCAAACATGTACAATTGCTCATGTACATATAAGCAAGTGACTGCGTCTTTTTCCATCTGTGTCCCAGCAAAATGAGTTTCTGCTAACTGCACGTGCTGTGCTAGCTTTGCAACCTCTTACAGCTTTTATTTCCCTCACTTACACCCAGTACGCATAACTACATGTTGTGTCAACACATGCAGATTTGTCAAGTATATATAATGTATCCACCTGCAATTTCTCAGAAGGCAAATTTTCCTAAAAATATCTTGAGTCTAAAAGCAAAACAGAAGAAAAGCTGGATACAAAAAAATAAAGTGTTGCTGTTAAATCAGCAAGTTTGAGCCAGTGATTTTTTTAAAAATAAGAACAATCCTGCGATACCAAAATGGCAGATGCCTAATCTGTTAGGCACTGATGGAGACTGCTGACACAATACTTAAAGTATGGTTATGGACATTTTTCTTTCCTGTAGGCTACACCATTATGGAGATATTAAATTTCAAAAATATTTGCTGTCATGAGAATGTCTCTCTCCCACTGTTCCTTTGGCAAACTAGAAGTGGCAGAAAGCAAATAGCTTGCTGGCAATATAAGTGCAGTCTTCGTTTGCAGAAGAATAATTCGGAACATTTGTCACATGTAAAAATCTGTAAGAGGCAACACTTAAAGGCAAATTGACGATGAGCTGAATTATGTTAATTGCACTGATGTAAGTCAGAAGAATTTCTGTTCCCTGTTACTCCCTCTTTACAACAGTTCAGTCGATTGCTGAAGTGGGTATTTAGGTTGCAAAGTGTAAGTGGAGTGGCAGCCAGCAGCCTCTGCATCAGCCTGTCCTTTCTGTTTGGGCTATGGCACACGCAAAGCTGGTCAGTTTTGATTATAAGGCTTCATCAACCTTCAAAATCATGGCAAAGGATTAGAACATGGCTGTACTGCCTGGCATCAGAAAAAAAAACCCCAGAGAAATCATGTCAAAGTACAGAGTAGTTAGTCCCAGTTTTTAGTTTCTAGTGCAAGGCCCTGAGCCTCTTCAATTGCCTCATAAGCAGCCCCCTGAATCTGAATTAGTAGCTGAGAGCAGCAGATTTTATCAGTTTTTACCATTTTAATAAAGATGTGTTTTAAAAAAAAAAATCTAATTAAAATGCCTCCAGAAGTTATATTTATCCAAATGTTAATTTTAACTGGTTATAGTCAGGAAACTGCTGAAATCTAGGTAAATAATTAAAGGACAGATAATTCCACTGCAGTAATTGTTCTGATTTGAGAATGATTTTGCTTGTCTTTTATTTAGTCAGAAAAGCCTTCATTTGAAAATTTATAACCCTCCTTCTCCCTTCCTTTTACTCCACTCACTGCATGTGGCCAATCCCATATTCCTTGGAAAATCCATCAGACTGCAAGAGTGTTAACACTGTGCCGGTATTTGCAGAGGGTCAAGAAAAATGGTCAACTAGTGCGACAACAATCTTAGGGACAAAGAAAGGAAGAAACTTATAAAACGCATCTGGAAAGGACCTCAGGTGGTCTATTCCCCTGCCTTGAGGCAAGATGAACATCAGCCACAAGGCCACTCAGACAGTTAGTGCCAACTTTCATGCAGGAGGCCAAATACATCAGAAGTGTGTGCAAAGATCTGGGTTTCTACTGGCATTTTTCTCAAGTCTAGGGCTAGGAACCCAGGTAAGCAGTTTTAAAAAAGGTGTTTTTGTCCTAATACAATCCATCTTGACATGCAGCTTGTAGGTACAGAAAGCTGGTACCCTGAGTTTCCGGAAGACTTGCTGGCAGTACAATCCAAGAAGAGCTAAAGAGCAGGAATTGAATTAATACTGTGGTCAGTACTGAGAAGAGGCAGTTCAGATAAAAGTCACCAAAAAAAAAGGTTAAGGGATAGAAAAAATTATTTACTATGAGACATGAGAAACATTTAACACATTTGTCTTGCAAAAAAAAAAAAAATCTTGACAGGTGCCTTGTTTGTACTAGGTATAAAGTCTGTATGAGGAGAAATAATGAAGTACAAGAATATATCATAGGAAAGAAAGCAATGACAGAAAAGCACTGTCTGATGACTGAGATCAGCCAAGTGCAATTGAGAAAGAAGCCATAGCTGCTCTGGTTTTAGCAACTAGAATAAAGTACCAAGGAATTTTCGACTCTTCATGCTTTCAGCTTCAAACTTTCCATCTTTCTAAAAGCTGCTTTCACCAAACAGAAGTTATTAGACTCAGTTCAAAGCCAGCAGAAAGTGATACAATGAAATTTGATATACCGTGATCTTATGCTTAAAACCTAATTGCTCAGCTTCCATTAAATTCTGTGGCTCTCAAACATAACATAAGGAATGGATAGCATTTAGATTGAATGCCTCCAAAGGAAACCAGATGCCATAGGCAATATTGCTGGTAATACTTTCTGGTGCTAAAACAGCTCCTGCTGCACACCCTGCTCTTCTGGGATGTGCTATCCTTAAGATTGGAATTTTATTAAATAGAACTTTGATCTATGTTGTCTCTGACATTATTCCAATTATCTTGCCAATTTCCAAGTGTGAGTAAACACAGTCTTCACCTTTACCCTCACAGCTTCTGCTGGAAAAGATTTCCTCACTTCTCATCCCATGCAGCATTTTAGGAGGAAATGCACATGTAAAACAGTGCAAAATACAGTAGAAATGATAAGTTTTATATATAGCATAGATTTATTCTGAGCAGGAGAGATATCATTCTGATGCTAAACTATTTTTCAAATACAAATATACCCTCTAAATAGATAATGAAATGTTGAATTAAAAACTGTGGAAAGATTCCCGTTAACTTCCCCAAGCACAGGATCAAACTTAAATACAGGTCAGGTAGCCAATGAAGTTCTGTATCCACAGGCAGATATTTAGATTTTAGCTTTCTGTTCACTATAAACATTATCTGGAGATTTCCTTCACAACTGACTCACACTGGTAAAAAGCTCTCTGCTGAATTTAAGGGCTGTCATCCATTGCTGTTTATGCATACTGCTTTAACTCTAAGTGGACTTACAGAAATACAAGTAACACCTGATTAAAGAAATTCAAAGAATATGGAATGTAAATGGTTAAAGACAAAGTTGCAATCATATGCAACCTCAGCTGAAAAGGGGTGTATGACAGTGAGGTTCAGAAACCCAGTGACTGCAACGTGTCTAGCGTGAGGATTAACTTTGAGACCACTTGGAAATAGACTTCTTTTCCACACCAGTGAAATATTCCCCAGGGGGGTGCAGGGAGGGAGGATTGGAAGGAGAAGCTAATATGTCAGCATTTTGGTTCATTCAGTTTCAAACACCACCACCACCACCACCATGCTAGAGTCCAAAATCAGAGTGCTTGTTGCTATTCTGTACTCGTAAACTCCCGAGATAAATGGGAGACCAGCAGTGTGAAGCTTATCGCAACTCCTAGGTCTCGCACAGTAGTATCTTAATAGTGCTCTTGATTGTTAATAACCCCCTTTACCAACTTTCAACTCCCCCATCCTACCCTACCACCATCCTTGTTACGAATGCATTAAGGCAGCTGTGTGGAAATAGGAAGGTTAAAGCTGGAGGTGCAGGCAGGTGAGAGGAGCCAGGGATGTGTTCTTTTGGGGAAAGCAGTGGAGTTGATGTAACTTTTGGTTGCTTAAAAGTTTCAAGCACTGTAATGCTAATGGCATGATAGCAAGATGTGAAAACTCCCTACTCACCTCCAGTTGCTAATGCACTGGAGACATTTTTCTCCACGCTG
Organism: Gorsachius magnificus; assembly: GCA_034008185.1. Classification (NCBI taxonomy): domain Eukaryota; kingdom Metazoa; phylum Chordata; class Aves; order Pelecaniformes; family Ardeidae; genus Gorsachius; species Gorsachius magnificus. The sequence continues at coordinate 46,750,164 of CM067083.1, read as the reverse complement.
AAACCACTGAGAGCTACGCGGGGCACGAGGCTCCAGAGCCAGGAACAATTCTCCTTGCTGATGTAGTTACAGCCAGGTGCCACAGATCTGCCCCCAGCAAGATGCTAACTGGGTTTGAATTTTTAGGATTCTTTTTTGTTAGTACACATACAGTCTCCTATGCTGAGCCTCATCTCAGAGAGGAAATAATTGGCATACTCTTGCCAATGGTAGCCAATTTTCAAAAACATGAGGGAGGGAGAGATAGTGCTTTGAAGCTGTTTTCTATCATGATGCTTGATCCAGTTGCTACTGTTCAAAGAACCATAAAAAGCATAATATAAGATGCTGCAGAATTTTCCCAGGCTAGACATTGCAATAAAAGGCAATTCCACAGGTAACAGAAACCTCAACCAGGGAATTTCAGAGCTGTAGTACGCAGATTCCCTTTCTATTTAGCTGCACAGAATAAATTTTTTTCTCTTGAAATTTAGGGTTGAAGTATCAAAATGTTTATAACCACTGGTAACAGTGGTTTACAGAGCCCCTTACATTTTTAAAGAGGAAGAGAGTGATTCAGCAAACCCTTTGGGACAGCCTTGAATATTGCCTTCTGCAGATCTCAGGGCTGGTTGAACTGACGAGCTATTCTTTTCTGTCTTCAAAGACTGCTAGTGAAACTTTTTGCCTAAGGGGTGGGGAAAAAAGCTTTCACTTATTTTTACAGTAGGGATTTAGGCGTGTTCTTGATGTGATGAAACTACCAATTTTAGACAGAAGTGTCCTAAATCTGGCAAGGGGAATGCAAAATTTCTCCTCACGAAGCAGAACCCTAACACCTCTGTCCTGACCTCTACAACACCACTCTGAATATGCTCCTGAGGCATTCCTGAGAAGACAGCCAGCCATGATGTATTATGTGCCTTTGCAAAGGATCGGATTGATGTGACCACCAAAGGAATGGAAGAACTGTCTTTCACAAGAGATTTTCTGTTCCTTTTCAAGTTGTTTTTCAAGCTTTATTATTATCATTAGCATTTAATGAATGTTCTACGTGTTCATATGCACTATATTTCTTAGTTTCTGGCTGAGGTTATCTTGAATTCTTTGAATTTCCTGTTATGTTTCATCTATTCTTTATAAAAAGGCAGACGCAGGTTTCTTATGTCTAATATGCACAGGAAAATCCTAATGTTATTTCCCCAGAGCCAAGGATTCTTCATTTATTGGGTAAAATACAGTAGAAAAGTGTAACTTTCTGTTCAGTTTGTCTAAAAAAAATGTAAAATTAAATCACTAGAAACTATATTATCCTTATAGTAAGATATAAGCTATTACTCTGGAGAAACTGAGTCATGAGACCTACCCTGTTCCATATAGGGACATAAGTAATTAAAAATATTTCCAATGAATATTTAAACAAAAGTTTTCAAGGTTCCTTTATACAAAATCCAGTACCAAAAAAGAACACAAGCTCAATTTTAATTCATGTGTACATTAAAGATTAGCACACAGTATACTCCACCCTCATCTGGCTCGCGCATGAGTCCCATTATTAGTCAGCCCATCAATTCTCAGTTTACATTAGATGTAGCTAAAACCCAAGGTGGGGCTGCAAATCTGGCCCTAGCCACATAGATCTTCCTTATTCTTGTGCTTTTCCCACTTATTTCCTTTCATTTTAAATATATTTAATTTTGTGCTTAAATGAACAAAAGGACTTTGTGCAATTAATATGTGTCTAAGGGAGCTTGATATGTCATCAGTACCAAAGATCAGGCTCATAAATATCATGGCAAAGTCGGCATCCTCCAGACAATTAGTAAGTCATGGCAGCTGGTTTCATTTAGAGTCGGCCAGAGGAAGAGATCCTGGCTCTTTGTAAAAGGGGATGTGAACAAAGTGAAGGAACTGGAATCCACTGATCCCCGCGAATACCCATTTTCTACGCAACAATAAAAAAAGAAATTATAAGAGTCATTTGCTGAAGCTACTAGCTGAACACTAAAAATAATTAATTCCTGGCTTTATTTTTCCACAAGGAAACTACAGATCTCAAAGAGGAAGGGAAACGCACAAGTATGAAAAGGAGGTGTCAGCAGAGCAACCTTTGAGAACTGCCCACCACTGGGGAAAAAAATTGCAAACTTAAAAGTTTAGCTAGAAAGAAAAAGAAGAAAAGAAATTCTGAAATGAATACTAGGGGCGTGTATTTTCATCCACTTAAAATTATTCATAACCTTCTTTTTTAATTCCCTGTGTCTACAGTGCAGTCTCTCAGGTTGAGCATATGCCTGTTAGCATTATATTTTCATCTGCTCCCTAAGATTTCTAGGTGCCGTATAGACACATAACAGGCACATATCCTTTCACTTTCCTCTGCTGCAGCTTTTTCCCCTACTCAACCAGAGAAGTGACTAGCACCAGGTCATAAATAGAAAGTGATGGAGTATGAATGTTTCGCGGAAAGCTGATTGGAAAAGGACGTTTTCCTTCTAACAATATTCATACCTCTGGGTAATTTGGAACAACACTTTTTTTTTTTGGCATACCACATTAGACATTTTGTTTTTTATTATATTTTTCACTGAAACTAGAAACAGCTGCTGTCTGATGTCGGCTGGTATATGTGGTAGTAGTGTGGGTGGAGGAAGAGATTTCTTTCCCCTCACAAGAAAGACGCAGCTATGGAAAGTATGAGGTTACGGAAAAGTGTTAGCAGGTGATATAAAACATTTCTATGGTTTACATAGGTTAGAGAACATAGATCCAAATTGCCTCTGAATGATTGCAGCTGTTGCATCTCTAAAGTACGAAGGTTAGATAACCGCAACAGCGATTAGCAGAGCAAAAGAATCTATTTTCTTTGAAATTATAATCTCCAGAGGAGGATACTTGGCAAACATTTTTTTGGGCTGCGACAACCAACACTTGCCCCTCTGACATATTCCAAAGCCACCGTGTGGAATAGGAGAATAAAAGCAGCAAGGGCCTAGCTGTCCATCACTCCCTTGTAATTATACCTCTGGCTTTTTCATTTCTCTTCTCAAAGCAGAAATATTTTTGGAAGTGCCACTTAGTTACTTTGAAATATTTTTGAGCACTGTACCACAACACAAGATTTCCCTGAGTTAGTTAATCCTATAGAATGTTCCTTCAGAAGCTCCCTGAAAATCATAAATGGAAAGAAGTATTCCAATCTAACCGGAAACAGGCGACGTGCCTTCCAAACAACTACTTGTCAGTTCCTATGTCCACATACGCAAGTACACGGCCCCAGCGACTCAGGCTGAGACTTTACAGTTGCACAGCTACACCCCAGCCAGCTGTAGGGACACGTGCCACAGCGGTTGGTAAAGCCATGGCATGGAGCGGTGGGCAGGGAGCAACTGCTCACTCTTTCTTCCACTGCAAGAAATTCTAAGTGAGAGGTCCAGTAATTATACTGTGGAACTGTTGGTTGTTGCAAAATTTACATGAGTTCAGATTTGACCGAATTAATGAAAGAAAAAGCTATCAAGGGTCATCAGATACAAAGACTGCACCTACAACTGTGGAAGTTTGTAAGCCACAAGCTATTGGGGGCTAGAAGAGCATTTAGGGGAAGTATGGCTACATCTATTTTTTATACTCTTCGCTGCACATCTGCTTTCACCTACCATCAGAGACAGGATACAGGATTTGCTTGGACCCAGTATGTACATCCTTGTGCTCTTACGTCATTTAACATAGACACAGGAACTGGAAACGTCTTTGTAGACCAACATAGGAATGGGCCGCTGGGACAGCTGTCCTAACGAGGTCTCAGACATTAAATTTTGAAATGTCTCTTAAAGAAGGAAGGATGTTTGGAATGGGAGAGCTGGTGGATACTCTCTCTCTCTTTCTTTCTTTGCCTTTGAAGGGATACACTGCCTGTGCTATTCTCTCCTTGCCGTTTCTCCATGTGCCTTGGCAGGGGCAGGCAGACCTCAGTCTTCTTTTGCAAGGCAGCCTTGCAGGACAGACTAGACTGCTGCCTTTTCATGCTAATTAGAGCCAAATGTCACAAGCATGGATGCATAGGAAATTTAGAGAGCTTCTGTGGAAGTGTCAGCATGGGTTTTCTTGATGTTTCTTCTCTTTTGCTGAGTCCTTGCCCAAGTGTGCAGGCAGCCTAGGTCTAACTCCCAGTCTCAGAGCACCTAGTTTCAGAGCATTGCAAGTGGATCAAAACAGGTTCCCTTCAGTATGACTCCTGGATGTTTTACAAGACACCACAGACATGGGAGTGCTGCTCTCTGGGTTGGATATGAGGACCTGTTCTTTTTGTGTGCAGGGAAAGAAAGCAAATTACTATTTCTCTGTCTTGAACAACAGTAACAGTATGACTCTTGCTGGGACTGGAGTTGTGCATTGCAGGCTGTTATACATCCTATAGGATCTGATTAATTCCCCTTCAGGACTTGGCCCTTAGAGACTTCTGCTATGACCCCTCTCCACAGACATCCATGAAAGCTTTGAAATGGGCTGGCATTATGCCCCCTGGGTGCAGCTGAGTTCAGCTGGGATCAGCCCAAGCTTGTGACCTCTCTCTGAAAAAGGGGCCCCTGCTTCAGTGCCAGGAGATAATGTAAGGAGACCAGGGACATGCTGCTCTGTGCGAGCCTCTGGGCAGGAGTGCACCACCAGGTGGGCTGTGAAATACAGGTTGTAGCCCAGATTGGCCTTGGAGAAACAGCATGGAGGACTGCAGAAACCCAGCCCCTAGCCAGCCTTTCCTCCTGCATTTTGCCAAGAGCCATGCAAAGCAGAAGGCAGGCTGCTCGCTTTGTGTAGAGCTACACAATGTGGCTGTGAGGTCTGTGGGAAGTAAGCAAATGGCATCTCCATGAGCCCTTTAGAAAACCTGGGTGATTGTACAACCTCAGTTCAGCAGACATATGTCTCACAAATATTTGTATATTTATTCCAGTTAGTTCTCCCTGAAGGAAATGCAATCTTCCTTTAATCTGTACCCTATAATTTCTCATGTTGAGCTCACCTGAAGTGAACACACAACTGTATGCCAGTCACTAAAGACTAAGTAGAAACTAATTTCAGGGTCTGGCCCACAGTGATTTTAAGAAGTTACACCTGGGCTGGGACTCTGTGTGCCAAGTTTTTATCTTGGAGCAAATTTTTACAGCCAAGTTTGAAACCCCTGAAAATGAGAAGAGAGGGGAATGTTATAATGGAAAGGCTGGCATAACTTCAACTACTGTAGAGCAGCCCAAGAAGTTGATGAGGCTGAGAGTTAGAAGCAAATCTGCCAACTTTCACTCTGTTCAAATAAGGTAAGTCATGCTAAAACGTTTGACTGCTTTAAAAAAATAAAATAAAGTTACCTTCACCTCTTCAGAAAGCTACCAGTTATAAAAAAACAGTCAAATATGATGGAGATACACTTTCAATCAAACTCTGCTTTGTTTTCTTTGTGCCACGTGATTTTTCTACTCAGTAAAATGGGATGTGGGAAACTACCTTTAAAATGGATTTGACTATTCCTGGCTTGAAATCTGGGCTCTACCTATCCAGAAAAAGGCAGTATAGTCTGGGCCATTCCCCAACAATAGAGTGGCGGCAGCCTAAATATAACCACACTTACAGCCTCAGAACTGGCATCTAACACCAGGGGCTTACAATAACACTGGAGCTGCTGCTGCTCCAGCAACAGCCGAGGCAAGGGGAGGGAAAGCTCTGTTTGTTTTTCAGCCGGGACCTCATTCTTTGCTCAGCTGTTTGCTATTAGGGCTGGAGCAGTAGCAGTGAGAAATTCATTGCTGCTTGCTCTCTGAATCCTGACACAGTAACAGCACAGATGCAACTAGCCAAATCCACAAAGGATCAAGGGAAGGGGAAAAAGAGAGCAACAAACTTTTGAGTGCTTGCCGTCCTGCTTTTATAGCACCTTTCATCCCCAAGGAACCTATTTATTGAGGGTCAGGCGCTGCCCCATTCCTGCAGAGGTCCATATTAGTGAGTGCTGGAAGCGGTACAAGGAATTTCCTCTCGCCCTGCTCCTCCACCCTGCCGGCACAACCCGTGTGACTGGGAGATATTCCCACCAGCACGAGGCTGCCGTGTCCCTCCAGCCGTCACCTGCACTGCGCCTCATGCCAGATCCCCTCCCCTGCCTGGCTGGGAGGAGAGACAAGGGACAAAGCGGAGTGAAATGGTGGGGAAACAGAAGTGTTCCCAGCATGGAGTTGCAGCTCTCTGCCCCTTAGAAGGGCACAACATCAATCACTAATTCGGTTAACTCGTCCTGATGCTCTGACAGCTATTGGACTCAATTCTGCTCCCACTGACACAAGTGTGAATTGAGGTGAATTACGCTGTAAATATTTTTTGATATCTTGTTTTGGAGGAAAAAAAGGAGAATTGGACTGATCTTACCAACTCATCTCTATTTAGGTCAGTGGAGTCACTAACATGCCCCGGTACTGGGGGTGAGGACTCAGCCCCACTGGTGTTTCGTGGAGAATACAGACGCCATAAGGGTGACACAGGCTGGATGAAAAGCAAAGACCCCTTTCCAGGACAATGGCTCCAGAGCATTTGCTACTTGGGAAAACCAAAATTTCTATCTGGGACTCTGTTTTTGTGCAGTTGGTAAGCGCTACTAAAGCAAATTGCTGCATTTCAGAGCAGGCTTCCCCGCCACTGCAGAGAGCAGAGCTTTCAGCTTCTCACCAAGGAGAGCTCTGGGGGAGGAGCCTTGGCTTGGGGTCCCTGGGTACAAAGGGTGATTTCTGCTCGTCCTGCTCTAAAGCGCTGCAGCTGAATGACGGCTGCTGGATGCAGACAGCAAGGGGTGAGTTCGTGCGCAGAAGCTGGTCCCAGCAGTGGAGCTGATTTGCTTTCATTCTTCTGCAGCCTATTTATGTTTGAAAATAAAAATGATATGTAAGAACATGGGCACTTTTCTGCCAGTATAGCTGCTTCCCCTTCTGGGGACTCTGTGCTGTCTGGCTTGGGAGCTAAGCGATAAGATTCCCAGGACTGGGAATTTTGTTTTGCATTTCATTGCCTCCTCGTCCTGTTGACACAATGATCTCATATGAAAAACAAATCACCCCCTGACCTCAGCATAACAAATTGAATGCGATACTTGACACATGGGCTCTGAGACTGTCTGCCTGCTTTCTCCTAAAAGGGTCTGTTTCCTGCTATCTGCAGCCTGCAAACTCCAGCACAGTTGGGGCTACTGCCAACTGTCACCTGTGAGCCTATCCCCCTCCCAGCCATGCTTTCTGATTACAGTGAATAAGTCGAGTATGATCCCATAGGCTGACAAACGAGACATGAAGGAATTCTTGAGTATGTTAAAAAAAAAAAAAAATTCAGGCAGCAAATGATTGCCTTTATACAGAGAAAATCTGTATTACTAAGAAGCAAATCCGTCACTGGATCTGCGTCTGTAGACATAACCAAGGCTGACTGTAACGGGCATACCTGCAGCGTAAGCAGTATGAATAGAAACATCTTGATATTCAACACACTTGGGAGAGAACCCTGTGTGTTCTGCCCCACCACCTCAGATCAGGTCTTGTGCTTACACTGAAACCTGAACTCCCTGCTAAGTCAAACTGTGCATGTTATGCTCTGGCTTGCATCCTAGCCCAGATCTGGATGGATCTAGCTGGCATAGCTGGTGAGGAAAATCAGATGGGGACCAACTTCAGCTTGAGCCTTTCCCTCATGGGCAGGAGGGCCAGTGCCTCTTTCAGTGATCTGATTTTTGATGATGCCTGCAGACCATTTGCAATGGGTACCTGAAAAGCAATTAAGAAATGCATGGCTGTTCACAGGCTTACACTACATTGCATTGGCAGGCAGGGACTCTGCTCATACCAGAAACCTTCAGTAGCACATCTGCTGGAGAACCAGGAACTGCTGCTGTACAGGACTGCACTCCCAACCTGTAGACATACAAGTCTTGAGCTGTGCTTGATTCCTATAGCTACTTAATTGAATAGAGTTGTGTCAGCCTGGATTGTGACACCCTTGTTCACTTTAAAAGAAGCAGCAGTTTGACCAGTGAGAAAGGGGAACAGAAGAGAGCCTACTCCCTGTGTCACACTCTCTGTATAGCAATACTACAATAACATAATGAATAAGAGCCCTAGCTAATCAGTTAGAAGAATCACTGTCAGAAGCAGTGACATTTGAATTGCTGTCAACAAGGCCAGTGTGCATCTGCCAGTTATGTGGAGTTCAGATCATCTGATGCTCTTTTAATGTTAAACCTGTCCCAAGTCCTGTGTGATTTTTTGGCAAGAAACCATGAAAACTCCCAACAATGGATGGTGGTCGGCTGACCCAGGGCTTTCTTCTTTCAGAGTTACTCACCTTCATTTTGCCCTGGACACCTGAATTGCTCAGTACTGAACTAGCCTTTCAATAGATTTTTATTCCAACAGATAAAATATCCATTTCACCCCTGAGAAATAACTGGAGCTTACTGTGCTAAGGCACATCTGGTATGAACCTCATTAATCTTGAAACAGTATGGTATATGCCCAGCACAATTTTGGCACTGTTAAAGAAGGAAATAAGAACGTTCCTTCAGAAGCTGTGAACACCTGGTATTCTACACAGGTTGCTATAGAAAGTATAGTCCTACTTAGCAGTACACTTACTGATAGAGCATTGTAGCAGCCATCTTGACCTCTAGGGGTCCCTTCCAACCCAAAACATTCTATGATTCTATGACTCTATGATTCTATGATTTTGCAGGGAAAAAAAAAATATTTCTTCAACTGCTGGCTGATGTGTCTTCACAGGTCCTCAGGTGTTTCTGCATGGTATCTACAAGTCCACTGTCTTCCATGGGTGGATATGGACATGGAACTCTGCCTGGGTTACAAATAAGTTACCCCATGAAATCAGCTGCAAACACTGAAGAAGAATTCATTTCAAATATATAAAAACTTGACAGGACTTCCAAGGACATGTTCATTGAATATTCTTTCAGCAGCTTCTCTCACTAACACAACCATACAACCATATGCCAGCATTCATCACTTGCTCACTCCACAAAAAAATCAGATCTTGTCTTCATCCTTCTACTACTATATTTGGTGTGGTAAAAAGTAGCTTCCACCTTGTTAGAATATGAAAAACAGAGAAAGGAAATGTTTTTGTAAACATTTGAAACTATCACTGTCATTGCTAGAGAGAGCAAGCACAAAATCTGTGCTTTTAAAAACAACACTTGAATCTTTGAATTTCTTCAAAAACATTAACTGATTAATTCCTCTGTGGATCTTTATGCTGGTGGTAATCACTTCTAGTTTATACCTGAGCAAGTGAAGCTAGATGGATTCGCCCAGTCACATCTGAGCTGGTCACCTCAGCTTTGTCCTCTTAGCCTATTTCCTCCTTTCATTCCCTATTTGACTACACATAAGTTGAATACAACCCTAAATCGTGGTGACAGTGACTTTCTTCAATGTTTTGGAGGCAGGCAACCATCAGGGTTCAGTTGTGCCATCTAATTGTGTCTTACAACCTAAGAGTGTCATTTAAACTTACAGTACTATGTGTGAGTAAAGATAGCACAGTGTGAGTTGAAGTTTAGGTTAAGGAACATGCTAAATTCTTTAACTTCAAGCATGTGCTTATATGAAATAGTCCCCTACTCTTTGATCTCAATGGGATGTGTCAAGGATAAAGGTACTATGAGTGAAGTTGTCAGACAAAAATCCAGTCACATGTAACTACATTTTAAAGAAGAGGTTACCTACTATTTTGATGACATTACCTATGGTGTTGCTGCACATGTTTATAGGTTCTTAGCACTCAGTTGCTGTTCAGTATTTGAGGAAATACTGCGTTGTTAGTTTTGCAATGCAATTTATTCCTCCAGTGACCATATGCATATATCTGAAGCAGCAATAATTTTGACAAGACAGAGCTATGCTTTAGGAATCACGAAGTAGTGTTCTAACTCAGGTGCCTGAGCTAGGGAAGGTTATCTGTTTGCTGTTTCATTGCCTCTCTTCAAGAATAGGAGCACACAGTACAAATAATACTAGTTATATCAGTTAAACTAAAAGTGCTGCTAGACTGGTTTAGCCCTCAAGTTGAAATCAAGCTGCAATCCCTCCAAAATGTGCTATTATTTTGTAGGAACAACATTACATCAAAAAATGTTAGAAAATTTATGACCCATGGGGAAATAAAAAGCAAAGCTGATAAATTAACCTATATTTTGGATTATGTTAATGAGTTTCAACAACAACAAAAAGGAACAACTCCAGAGCAGCCCTATCTGCATCACTCTCAGGCTCTTTCAGTTGTCCCTTGCCTCAGGCACCTACTCTCTGGCCACAGTAGACTGGGTCAGCAATGTTTTGGCTCCCACAAGAAACCAGCTGATGTAGCCATAACATATAGGCATGTCTTAGCCTCAGACAATTTGCACAGCTTTGGGTATGGACCTGCGCTACACGGAGCTTGGTGGGCACCAGGAAGCAGAGGGCAACTTCATTGCTCCTGAAGGAAAGCAGCCACATGCTGTTCTTGCTCTGACAATCAGGCAACTTTACTGTCTCTTCACCTTTTATTCTGAGTCAAGGAACTTTTCTTGCATAAATGTTGGTGTTTATTTCAAGCCTTACAGACGAGGATGGTATGAATTTATTTTTCCCACAAAGCTTCTCACTCTTATAGCTGCAGAGAAAAGCTGAAGAATTTGACGTAGTTAAAACGTAAATTCTAAAAACCAAAAGGGCAATAAAGCAAACCCAAATGGGTTTATTTGAAGCTCAAGGTTTTTAGGACAGTCACATCATTTTGGGGAAGCTTATCTTAACCCAGGGGAAGGGAGGACATTTGTATGTTTGGGATCGGAGGTCTTAAAGCAGCGGTCTACAGCAGAGCAGCCCATGCGTGGTACCACTCCTTTCTGCCCCAGGGCTCCCACGGCAGCACACCGACCACACACAGCCCAGACAGGGCTTGTCAGGGGCCAACAAACAACAGCCCGACAGCAAGACTTCCCTCTACCTTCAGCTGCTAGAGCAGAGACAGAGGAGCAAGAAGGAACCACCTCCTACTGTCGCCTTCCCCTGCAGGAGACAGCTGCAATGCCTACAGAGGTGGGAACAAGGCTTGGAGAACCAGCACACACTCCTCAAGCCAGGTAAGCTTCCCAGTAAAGCAAAGTGTTGTCTAGGGCAATGTGTTTGTTCACAGCACTATTAAGCCTAAAGGCCGTATGAAGTCTCTAGCTCCCGGTGCTTTAGTAAGACTAGGGTTGAAGGGAAAAAATCTTATTTACCACATGGTAAATCAGCTGTCCTTTGTTTTCTGAAAAAAAGATAGCTGCTGTTAGCTTTACTGTAGCAATAGGCAAAGTTAATTCACTGCCTTCCTTCCTCCAGGGCACTGTCTGCTAGAGAGCACATCTGCGAGGGTCCCTAAGCATAGCTGCTATGTGAGGAATCCGGACCAGCAAAAAAAAACAGGACACAAGAAAGTGCTTTATTCCAGGGCAACACTCACCTGGTTCCTATTGCTGGTGAAACCACCCCCTCTGCCTGAAACCAGCCAGGCTCACAGGCTGTGTTGATGAAGGTCACTTCATGTGCTGTTAGGCCATGATATAAACTCCCCCAGGCCACCATTAAATTGTGGGTTCCTTTTTATAGTGCTGTGTGTGTTTGTGCCTGAGAATGGCAGTGGGTTCAATGCCATGGAGCCAAAATATGACCCTTCCCATGGGAGAAGGAGGTATTCTTGAAATGCAGTTTTGTGTAGCAGCTTTGCAGCATGCTGACAGATGTGCAAGATGATCAGGCCACCAAGGAGGGAACTGATGCTTATTCCCTGGTCTGCAACAAGGATCAATAAGAAAAAAGAATCGAGCTCTCTTCACCGTTTTCCTTGTTCCCCCACTTGGATCCTATGGATCCTCAAAAGTTTTCTCACCTGTTCAGGACCCAAACAGATGCTGTAAACCCAGCCCCTTGGTTGTGTGTTTGGAGGGGGAAGTACTTTGTGCTTCCTTTTACTCCTGGGGGACAGATCTTTCTTATTGGATGGCTCCATTTCAGTCTACACATATATAATCTCTCTAGCTCTCACCCTTCCAAGGTGAATTCATCCTCAGCTCCACAATGAAAATCTTGGCCCCCTGGCCACTCACCAAGAGAAGAGAATTGGGAATTACAAGGCATCTAATATGGGCCTGTAAAAGCCCATACTTCAGTATTTCCTGAAGCCAGAATGCAGAGATTATTATCAGGATGCTCAGCACCTTTCTTTCTCGGCCCCAAACACCCTCTGATGCTTCAGTTTGTCCTCTTTCAGGATTGTCAGATCCCAAAGTTGGAAAACCTTTTGGAAATTTCTCTTTCGAATTTCAGTTAGGGATGATAGGAACCCGCTCCCTTATCCCAAACACATCTCCATCTGCGCAGAGAAGATGTTTAAGCTGCTCAGACTCCACCCAGACCCTTTTGTGGATTAAACAGGATGCTGCCCCATCGCACACAAAGCCTCCGTTGGTCTTCGTCCCTGCCAAAGCACCTGCAAAACACTGCCAAACTGTTCTGCAGTGCCATCTAGTGTAGGACAGACACGTTTTCACAGAGCTTCTCACTGAGCCTGGGCACATCAATCATTCCTACAACGCTTTTTATTTTTTCACTAAGGCTTCTCTTTCCTTCTCATATAAACGCTCTGCCATGTCTTTTGGTGTTCAGAGTCCGGCCAGACCAGCTCTTTCCTCCTAGTATGAGTCCAAAGTCTTGACTTCAGGGCAGTTTACCAGCCAATTGCCAAGAATAAAACCATTGAAAGTGGATGGCAGCTTCACAGTCTGCAACAGATTAGATGGGTGTAGATGGCATCTCCTGCCTTTCAAGAAAAACTGAAAATGTGTGTGAGGATGTGTGTGAATGCAGGCTTCCATGCTGGGGGTGGTGTGCAGGTGGGAAGGAGACAGACATGGGGTGGATGAGGAGAAAGGGGTTTTGGCAGGGAGGTGGGAAGAGGGCAAGGGATCATCTGGAGACGGGAAACCCAAGGCTGCAAACAGGATGGAGCTGAGGAGCAAGAGGACTGGAGGTGTGGCAGAAGAGGACAGGGAGGCACAGCAAAGCAAGGTGTGAGGACCATGTTATGGATGCCTGTTCAGGGAGGAAGGATTAAGAAGAAAAAATGAAATTAGCAGAAGAGCCGAATGAAGGAGAGTGAGACTGGAAACAGTAGGGATAGACAATATAGTGAGGCAATGGGAGACAAAAGCAGTGGAGACATGTAAATCCGCTGTGGGATTTACCTGGGAAGGTGTGACAGAAAATGAGAATGGCCAAGCCTGAGCAGCAGCACTGAGAAGCTGAGAGAAAGCTAGGATTGGGCTAGGACGGGTGTTAATGGGGATTTTCTGAGGATGGGCCAGTGGCAAGTGTCAAAGGTAAGTGCTGAGTGATGACTATGCACTTGTGTCAATATTCTGGCTTTCAGTTTGATTATTTAAAGACTTAAGAAACTGAATGTATACATGCAAAGTGCATGCATGCACAAACCTTACATTACATTATTAATATAATAGACATTACATTACATTATTAATATATAATATAAATCCTATCTTATACTGCAGGATTAAAGCTCCATCTCTGATCTCTCAAAAATTACTAACAACTGTTGGATGGGATTGCCTATGCTTCCTAATTCATCACATACCTTTAAATGAGTAGATGTTCTCCCTAGAGAGAAGTCAAGAGGGGGCAGTCTGTAGGGGACTGTGACTGCCTTTTTGTAAGCAGGAGGTTGCAGGAGAGGATGAGCTCATGGCTAAAGCAGCTGAACGATGCCACAGAGCTGGACTCTTATCTCTTCCCTTCCCCCAGTGTGCCCAGGGGCCACATCTAGTCTTTTAAGCCAGACTTTTCTGAGGTGGTGCTCTTTGCTTTGGGGGTGCCAGACTGGAGATCTATGAATGTGGTTTGCAGAAGGGCAGAGACATAAAGACATAAATAATGTCATGAAGAATTCCCACACTGAATCACTGCTCAAGACTATATCATAAAACCAGCCTGGCTGGAGCGCACGTATACACCAGGAAAACCACCAGCTTGCACAATGGCCGTTTCTGGCTTTCTCATGTGTTACCAACCAATTTTCACATGGCCAAACACAGCTTTACTTTTTCAGAAGGTAAATGTCCCTGTGGTCGGATCTGCCATGATTTTTCATGTAGTTTTATGGGCCTAAGAGTCAAAGTACTAATAAATGTAACAGCATGTAAACTGATCTTTTAATAAAACTGCAGTTATTGAGGGGAAAAAAATCTTTGTCAGATTTCAGAGTAGTCTGTGTTGCCTTTTCCATTTTTCTTGGACAGAAATGTGAAGTGGTGGTTGCACTGAGGAAGGAGAAAGCAGGCTCTTGCAGCCGTTAACTATATCTCCAAGCACCTGAAAGAAGACTACAATCACTCCCCGTTTTCAGTCCAGTAAGAGTAGGAACTTAGTGTACTTCTAAGTAGCAAAAGGAAAAAAATATGAAAGGGAGAAAAGCCACAAAAAACTCAGGGGGTATTTTCCATCCCGCGGGGCTGGCTTTTCAGTATTTACATTACATAATATGCAGCTACTAGAATTACTGTGTCCTATTCCAGAGAAGCTTCCGGAAACCAAATTATTTAGTGGCTAGGCATGAATGCTAACCCCATCATTTGAAACACAAGCTAATAATATAGAAGTTTATGCTACCCAAGTGTATGTGCATCCATCATACTTGAGACATTCTTCTGTATGATAGATTCAGCTTTATGGGCATGTTTACAAAGGCTTTCTTCCTAGGATAATTGGACGATTTTGGTTTGGGGGAATAGAGACATTTGAAAAGTATTCTAGCATAGTGTAAAACACACCAGGATCTGGCTACAAAGAGTTGAGGCCTGAAGAAATGAGAAAAGCTCAGAAAGGAGAAATGAAATCATCGGTCCCAAACAGCCAAGAGGCCTGCTTCAGTAGGCTGTGGTTGTCACTAAAAGAGCCATGGTCAACATAGCTGACCCTTCCTACCTACATCATACAAGGCTCAAGACCACTGGTCATTTGTAGTGCATGAGCTTACCAGGCTTCCTTCTGATTTTCCCAATAAACCATTCCTGTGGAGCAATAAAGACCTGTCAGTGAGATCTCTAGGGCTTTCAAAGTCTTTACATCTGACGTGGCATCCAATAGCCTGAAGCGCAGTGTGAAACCCATGGACAATAGATTTTGCTATTGCAATTTAAATCCTCAGCTCCAAAACATAATTCACCACCAACATATGAGGTCAAGTGTGACAGGTTTATGCAACAGTGGAGATTCACTGCTTCCTGCATGTTCCTCTCTCCCTACTGCCTGTAATGACAGTCCAAGTCAGTATCTTTAGCAGTTCCCAATACCCCACTCATTTTTCCTGTAAAAGGTTTCTTCCCACAGTTTAAAACTATGAAAAGTTGCATTCATTTACCATATTTGCCCATGCAATGTCTGTATTTTTTTCTCAGAAATATGCTGAGGGCTTCTATTCACAAACTACCAGTAATCTGTTACTCACAGCTCGCCAAAAACAGACATTACATGTGCTAGTTTTACCAGAAAGTCAGGGGTCTGGTTGGACTGGTTTGCCAAGCTGCTACTTCTTTGCAGCTGCCACACTGAGCTCTTTTACAAATAAAATAATAATAATAATTAAAAAAAAAACAAAACCAAACCAGCTGTCTAATGTTTGTTTTCAGAAGTGGAGAGGTGTCCCAGATTGCATTAGCTTCCTTCTTTGCTATGTCTGGTTCAGACTGACTCTTCATCACAGCACAGGGAGTGCTGGAGTGCCATACCTACGTCTCCTGCCTGAGGAGCTCAGCCTGCCTATAAAAGGTCTGGCCCCCTAACCACCCTCAGCACATCTGAGGAATCTAGGTCAACACGTTTCATATCCAAACTTCTTGTGAAAAAGTCCCTTTTTTATGTAATCATAAACCTTGGAGAAAAGGAAACTGTGATCGGAGCCAAGTCACGAGAAGCAAAAGCATCATTACAGTGGGAGAAGACAGGGAGGAAACAGGGGAAGGCAATGGGCAGCACAGAGGGGACTGTAAAGAGTGGCCTCTTGGTTTGGAGGAATAATGCAGAAAGGAAGCTGGAGGGGGTATTATATCTCTTTTTTCTGTGCTGAAGAGGCAGGTCACCTTTCCCTGAGAGCCTCTGGGAGTCTAAAACCAAAAAACATTTTTTCCTTGGTACCAAAAACATCAGTATCCCTCTGCTTTCTCCTGGGAAGTTCAGAGTAAAATGAATGTTTGCAAAATTTAAAATGGACAGTCTTTACCCACACATCTGTTTCTACTTAGGAGAAAATGACAGCAGGCGAAAGGATACTTTCCTTGCATTTTCTTTAAATCTTACCCCCATTCCTCCTACCCTAAAGCCCATGTTTGCTGGTTTTATCCTTGCGAAGAAATTTCCTGTAGCCCTGACTGCCACAGGAGCAGGCAGCTACTACAGACTGCTGCAAAGTGTGTAAGCAGTGTAAGAGCGTTTACCCTGGTTAGGGACAAGTCTGGGCGTTTCATGTTCATGGTACCAGCACTCCAGAGTATCTCTGAGGCAAGGTCACCCAGTAATATGCCCAGGTAACGTCCTTCTTGACAGCTTTGCCCATTTAGCAGGAAGAAATGTGAGCTGGCCACTGATTTAGCTTCCAAGAACATCGAAGTTATGTTGAGGCCAGCGGGATTGCAAGAGGGTAGCAGTCAAAACTTTATCCACCACAAACTGCCCACAAACAAGATTAGAAACCATCAAGTGTCAAAACCCACAGCTGAAGAGTAACTTAATTGTCTGCTACCAGGAACGGGCTACGGTCCTCAGGGTTGACTAACCAGAAACAGAAACAGTGTGAGGATTTACAAAAGCATGAAGTTGTTATAAAAGAGAGGGCGGGGGGCAGGCAGTAACCAGTCACACAGCTTAAACTGCACAGTATGGGTCTAGAAATACCTGATAATCGTTAACAGGTCCTGTACTCTCATTTGGAGCACCCCAAAATCAGTCATTTAACACCAGGGAGATTTTTGAAGAGTTTCTTCCAAGTGGGCTAGCAATTACTCCAGCAGGAGCACAGGTCTAGTTGTCACAGGCCAAACATATCCCCCAACTTCACAGGTATGTAGACGCAAATACCCACTCTGAAACAAGCTATGGGTAAAATTGTCAAAGAGGAAACTGGACCTGATGCACCACCAGTGAAAACACGCTTGGAACACCGCAGAGGCACGTTCCTGATGAGGCTCCAGTGCTACTTCAAGGGCAAGAATCCCCATGGATTCAAAGATTCCTGAAAATGTTGTTTGGCACTAAGAAGAAAAGTAGCATTTTTTGGAAAGGCAGAACACCTGTGAGGGCATGTTTTGCAGTGGAAAGTGTGCTGTACTAGCAGAGAGGGAAAGAGGGGGAGACAAGCCTGCTGCAAAACCTCATCCTGTATCCCGTCATGTTCTGAAACATAGATTTTCGACTAAAATGAAGCAGCTGATCTCAGAGTGTGAGTTTAGCAAGTGACTCTCATACCAGTAAAAAGCTTTTTGGTAAGATCACCTGTCACACAAGGAGTCAAATGCCTCAAAGTCTGAGAAAGACAAGGCTAGCAGACAGAAGCACTCTCAGTGCTAGAATTCCATTGGCTATATTGAAAAGAAAACACTTTCAGACAGACAGTAGTTTTGTTAAGTTACAAGTTGTCTCTTAGCATCACATTACTATCTTCTGGATTATTTATCTTGTCCTAGGAAAACTCTGGTGTGCAAAATGTTCAATCAAAAGACACGATCTCTGAGCCTGGCATAAACAAAGGTGTTTTATGCCAAGTGGACATAACCAGGCAAGCTCTTTGACATTCCTACTGCAACAAGTAATTGTTATTATTCCAGCTCTAGATATGACAATAGCCTTATTGTCTCCTTACATAAGAAAGAGCTATCATTTGCTTTGTTAGGCCTGGAAGGGAGCATTTTGTACCTCAGAAGAATTACTTCATAGAATTGATTTTAGCACACATGCTTCAGAGTTTGGTCAGCACACTGTTACTTCCTGATGTGAATGGATCCTCAATGCAATAAACTTGTTTTAAAGCAAAACTTTCAACCTGTTGAGGCCTCACATCATTGGTTTTTGTTGCAGTTATTAATGGTTTTTTTGTTAAGGGCAAAAGCCATATGTTGCAAGTGACCCCAGCCCCAGTTAGATATCCAAATAAACTAGCAATTGAGAAAAGTGGCAGAGAAGATATTCAGATGGTGAGAAGAGAGCAATGACAGCCTGGAACAATGGTGTCACTTGTCCAAAATCATTTGATGGGTTTCATATATGTTGTTGTATTACTACAGCAGAGCCTACTAAAGGTCAACTTCCATGCATGGGGAATGAATCCTTCATTGAACAGCCTCAATTACACACATCCTTGTAACCTTCCTTCAGAGATGCACCAGCAATTGCATTGCCTAGAGCAGCTCTCTCAAATGCAGCACGTTTGCCTTTAACTTCATTTTGCCGTTAATGTAATTTGTGGAGGACTTTTCACATCCACGTGAAGGAAAGAAATATTAAGAGAGAAGGGATTTTTTTAATCTTTAAAGATATTGGTTGTCTCAAGATGGACTGTTTGAACATGGCTATAGAAGAAGAATTAACAGGCTTGGTGCTGCAGAGGTAATCGCAGATCTGCTGCCTATCATACAGGCAGACCTGCTCTTGTATCATTTTTTAGAACATGCCTTTTTGGGGAAGCAACATTTTGAGGACTGTTCTATCTGTAAGCATCCAGAATTTTTTGTAGTAGCTAATCCTACTCTCAGGGAAATAAGGGGGGTTTCACCTAAACATCTTTGGGAGCAGGAAAGCTATATTCCTATCCAAGAACCTCTATGTTTTCTGGTAACAGAAGAATTTACCAGAGTTCAGATTTTGCCTGATCTCCAATCAGATATTCAAATTAGTTACAAGGATTAATTAAAATTGCCACCACAAAAAAAGGTAAAGTTAAAACATATATGCTTTAGGTTTTAGCCAGCCCTGAACTGCTGTGGACAACTAACCTCCACCTGCCTTCTACAAGGCTATTTGCGCCTTTCTCTGGAGCATTTGGCACTGGCCACAGACTGAAACTGTATATGGGATCACATAGATTTGGGATGCAGTTCAATTCAGTGACTTCCATTTCATTTAGAAATATCAGTAGGTCCTTCAGCTGTGCAGATATCAAAGAGGGGAGACTGCCCACTGAAAGAGCTACTGCAAACCCCATTTTCTTAGTCCCATTTTCAACACTCCTCAGTTTTGAAAGCAGAGCATCCCCACACTGGTGCTTTGTACCTGGACTCCCCCTGCTATTAAAAGAAGAAACATCAGGACACCAAGTTATCTGATAACCTGAGGCACTGAGAACTCTTTCCCAGAGAGCACCTTTGCTGCCAAACTGCCAATGATTGCCACTGGTGCTCTGGTTGTCAGGGCCCCAGATGCAAAAAGCATCCAGTGAATAACAGCTGATCTTCAGTTTAATCTATTCCATCTTTATGCAGTGCAGAGGTTTGACCATCAGCAAAGTGAAAAACATCCGAGCCTACGAAAAAGTACGTCTTGCAGTTATGAGAAATAGATAATACCTCTTTGGAATAAAATGTTTCCTTTCAACATATCTGGGCATAACTGTGCAAGATTGTCTTACGTGGAAGGCACTTTTTTTCTTTTTTTTTTCTTCTCTTTTTTTTTTAACCATTTCTGTCAGATTGGCCTCTTGTTTTAAGAAAATTCCATGTCTGTGGAAAGCGTCTCAAACAAGCTGGAAAGATAGAGTTGGCATCAGACTAATGCCACAGTAAGGAGGTCTGCAGTTTGCCTAACAAGACTTCTCATAAGAAACAAACCATCTTTGCCCTTCAAATGCTGGGTCTGTCACATATCTTGCAAATTCACACTTTCTTTTCTTCTTTCAGGAAGAAAAGCAAAAACAGAATCCCAGACCCAACAACAAAAATATGGCTAAAAGCAGCAGCAATGTGTATAATTGAGCAGATCATCCTCTTCCAAGTAAGGCATGAGCACACACTGCTGTGGCTGCTCTGACAGCTCACCTGCAAAGCTCATCAGTGTTCCTCTTCCTTCCCAGCCACCGGCGCATGACCTGGGCCCAGCATCTCTCCCAAGAAGATGAGCTGAGGAAATGTGCAGAATGGGAGGAGGTTGCTCCTTTGGTGACAGGGCAGAGTCTGCCAGCACTGGAGCCCAGAGCACTCAGTGGGCTGGCAGGAAACTCCCACAAGTAGCCCATGGTCTTGTGTGCCCAGGGAGGTGCAGGAAAGCCTGCGTCTTCCTGCCATGAAGAGGAGCAACCGCCTCCTATTTTACAGATCCTGCCATTGCTATGAAGACAGGGTCTGCTTCTTAAGTGCAGGTTTATTCCTGGCTTGTAAAGTTGCATGACATGATCACAATTTCTATACTAGCTACATATTTAAATATTTTCCTATTACCGTGTTAAAGCTATCATTCTGGAAGATCTTCACTTTTCTCCTCCTCACAGGTGTGATCACTTGTCGCAGGCTAACAAACAGCATGGAGAAGAAAAGCAAAGCCAGAACACTTTGCATCTGTCCTCACCTTCCTCTAGCAAAGCACAAGGCCTAGCGAATGCACAGAGACACTTCCAGCACCTCCAAGTCCATCAGACCTGCACTCTTCCACTCCAAAAAGCCACACTTTAGTGGGTGCTTTGCAAATGTCACTTGGGAAGGGAACATCACAAGAGAGCCTGTGAAAGGATATGAGCTGTTTGCTACTTATTTCCTTCCAACATGCTATGCTGTGCGAGCTTGCCCAAGGTTTAGATCCACACAGCTCCTCCAGGTTTCCCCAGTAAGTACCAAGTGTGGTCTCACTTGTGCGGAGATGTGGTGCATAAAGGAGCCACCGAGGTTGCCTGGCATTAATTTTTAGTGAGATCAGAATCTGACCTGATACAGCCTTTGTGTGTGTGTGTTTATTTCTGTTTGAATCCTTTCAACAGGCGTTTCTAGCTACACCCGCAAGGGATGACTGCAAACATTCTTCTCACATGACTGGTGTGTTGTAATTTCTGCATCTCTCTGGTGCAGTATTTTTTTTTTTTAGGATTGTAGCCCTTTCCCATCCTTTTACATCTAATTACAAAGGAGAGTAAAGGTTCATTGGCTGGATTTCCAAAAGGGTGGACAAATTTGTTGCTGCTAATAATATTTGCAGCTACAAAATTAAATCAGTGGAGCAGCCAACACTTCTGACTGAGGTAGGAGGATCCCACGTTTGGGACTATTCCCTTGCTCTGTGTAAAACACCAGCAGTCCCTGGTCAGAGCTCAGTCTCCTCTGGCCACGAACATGAGATGGCTCAGCATGCTGGCTCCTTGCAAGAATTTAAGGCTCCCCTGCCACTTGAGAGCCCAGAAGGACATGGGGACAAGGAGGGCAAGGCAAGGGAGAAAGAACAGTGTGGGAGAAACAAATCTCAGTTCCCTGGACACCATGAGCAATTGCTCAGGGAGGGCAGGGGAGTGGGGCTTGGACCATCTGAAACGACAACCAGCTGTGTTGGCTTGGGGTGCAAGCTCACGGCAGAAATGATTTCCAGGGTGACATAGGGTTGTGGTGTCACAGCATGCCGTTGCCCTGTTTTGTTCGGCATGGCTTTGTTTGCTTCCCCCACAGCATCAGGCAGCGGCTGACAGATGAGGAAGGATCAGCAACTGGGAGGAGTGGCTGATACGCCAGAGGGCTGCGCTGCCATTCAGCGGGACCTGGACAGGCTGGAGAGTTGGGCGGAGAGGAACATGATTAAATTCAACAAGGGCAAGTGCCAAGTGCTGCACCTGGGGAGGTCGAACCCCATGCACCAGTACAGGCTGGGGGCTGACCTGCTGGAAAGCAGCTCTGCCAAGAGGGACCTGGGAGTCCTGGTGGACGACAAGCTGACCATGAGCCAGCAGTGTGCCCTTGTTGCCAAGAAGGCCAATGGCATCCTGGGGTGCATTAAAAGGAGTGTGGCTAGCAGGGCGAGGGAGGTTATCCTCCCCCTCTGCTCTGCCCTGGTGAGACCCCACCTGGAGTACTGTGTCCAGTTCTGGGCTCCCCAGTTCAAGAAAGATGAGGAACTCCTAGAAAGAGTCCAGAGGAGAGCAACTAGGATGATAAAGGGACTCGAACATCTCCCCTATGAGGAAAGGCTGAGGGAGCTGGGCTTGTTCAGCCTGAAGAAGAGAAGACTGAGAGGGGACCTCATTAACACATACAAATATCTTAAGGGCAGAAATCATGAGGACGGAACCAGTCTCTTTGCAGTGGTGCCCAGCGACAGGACAAGGGGAAATGGGCACAAACTGAAACATAAGAGGTTTCAGTTGAACATGAGGAAGAACTTCTTTACTCTGAGGGTGACGGAGCACTGGCACAGGCTGCCCAGGGAGGTTGTGGAGTCTCCTTCTCTGGAGATATTCAAAGCCCACCTGGATGAAGTCCTGGGTAACATGGTCTAGGAGAACCTACTTTAGCAGGAGGGTTGGACTAGATGATCTCACGAGGTCCCTTCCAGCCTTTGCGATTCTGTGATTCTGAGATTCCTGCAATGGCAAAGACGGATTACATTCCTGTTACCCACTCCCTCATCCATCGCTTACACCTGTCCCCCAGCTGCAGCTCACCAACCCTCAAGCCTCCCTGCCCCCATCTCCTCCCAAAACAGTTTCTTTTTGGGTGGGGTGGTGTCAGTGGTCACAGCCAGAACGACATCCCACAGAGCGCTCGAGCAGCACACCTGAAGGGGCGGCAAGCTGTTGCACAGGAGCGGGAACGAACCTCCTGTGATGGGGCAGAGTCAAGGGATCATCTTTTCTTGTCTTCATACCAGAGGAAAATTTAACATGTAACAACACCTGGGAAATTCTGGTCTTCTCTACCACACTGTGAGCACAGGGTCTATCCACCAGCTTCAGAAACTTCTTCTTCATGTGCATCTTCCACCAAAAGCCGCTTCTGGCAAAACATGACTTGCCTTGCCACACCACTGGCTCTGGCAGGACTTCAACCTTATGGAAAATGCTTTCATAGAT
Source organism: Gorsachius magnificus (assembly GCA_034008185.1). Taxonomy (NCBI): domain Eukaryota; kingdom Metazoa; phylum Chordata; class Aves; order Pelecaniformes; family Ardeidae; genus Gorsachius; species Gorsachius magnificus. The sequence continues at coordinate 46,727,019 of CM067083.1, read as the reverse complement.
GTCATTCGTTGGCTTTTTTCCTTCCCTCTCAGTTTCACTACATTTTATATTTTAAACAAAACTTTTGCAATGTTACGCAGCATCTGATTGGCCCATTAGAGTACATAGGGTATTATTAATATCTTCTAATTAAAAGTACCCAGTGATTGTTCATCATTTAAGCAAAAAGTAAGTTTTAAGCCAAAGAACTTTCACTATGAGATTCAGGGTTGCTTTCCTTTCCTTCTTCCCAGAGTGTGAAGGTATTTAAAACCATCTATAGAGAAAGATTATAAAACGAATATTATAGTTTTTTTGTGCTCCTGGAAGGAGATAAGGAGTCAGGTTAAATCCAGAGTATCAGTAGCAATTTTGGATTAAGTCCAATTTGTGCACATCTTGAGGGCATATCTGTTAGACGTGGCTAACGTTCATGGCTTAATTGTAGCCATTTACTATTAATATTAATCTGTTTCTGCTTATGAGTCAGAGTGGTTTGCTGCCAGAACACACCGAACAACCCCAGAAGGCAGTGACAATGAGTGCATTCATTACATTAACAGTGAAGGCGAGGACGGGGGGGGGGAATGGTAAACTCCTTTTACAAATTGAAGTTATGGCTATTTATTATGAGTCATGTTACTGTTTGTCTCACTGCATTACCTCGCTGGAATCTCTGCTGAGCTTCATGCTGAGAGATAGCCCATGCCCTCGGGAGCTTTCCCAGCCGAGCCAGACACCGAGCTCCTCCGGGGGGGGACACGCAAACCCCCAGAGTGACTGGTGTCATGTGGCTCAAGCAGGACAGCAGGATCTGAGCAGGAGCCTCAGCTCAGCCCAGGAGCTCACCGGTCCCACAGGCTGCTTCAAGGGGGTAGGTGTCCCCAGGAGAGGAGAAAGAGCTGCTCCCTTCCAGGTTAGTACCTCTCAGAACCCAAGGAAGGGAAAAAGGATGGAGCCTCCTACTCCACTTATAAGCCTAATTGTCCTTCCCAGAGTGCCTCTCCCTCGTTTACTTGTTAGATACAATTCCAGATCTGTCCCTGCAGTGAGCATGAAGGAAAAATTAAAATAAAACTGTTGGACATCAGCAAGTAATGTGTCCTTCATTTCTGGCCCCAACTCATTTGAAGGAGCAGGATCTCTCAGGCAAGCTGCAAAATATTGCAGACGTCAAGAGAAGCAAAGGAAACTCATTTCTACCTTTTAGCAGCAGAGTGGACTGCCTGAGACTCTGTTTCCCATTCTTCTGAAGCAGGATTTGTTTTATTCACCCCAAGGGCCTGGGCACAGTGTGGGCATGTGCAGGGAGAGAGCTACTGAACGTCAAGCTCTAACAGGATTTCTACAGTGGGTCTGTTTTCCCTGTCCCAAACAGACATTTCTTCCTGTGTGTCCTGAAACAAGAAACCTGCCCCTGAGAATATATAACAAAAGCTGCCCTCTGCCCCTTCTTTCTCCTTTACTTTCCATGTTGGACTTTATAGATCTGGCACCTTGATCCTACCTTTATTTGGAACGGGCTGCCCAGGGAAGTGGTCGAGTCCCCATACCTGGAGGTATTCAAAAGATGGGCAGATGAGGTGCTTAGGGACATGGTTTAGTGGTGGGATGGCAGGGTTAGGTTAATAGTTGGACTTGATGATCTTAAAGGTCTTTTCCAACCTAAACGATTCTATGATTCTATGATTAAGCCTCCTGCAGTGCCAGGCAGTGCCTCACAGGAAATTCCTCAGCTCCATGGATTTTCAGAACTTCTAAGATTAAAAATAGATATGTAAGAAATACAAACAAAGGGGTCCAAACAAATGCCAAAATACAGCACAGAATCATTCAGATATTAACGGAAATATAAGTAAATAAAGTAGATAAATGTGTCTGATTGACCGGAGTGGCTGGTTCATTACACAACCTTCAAAACAAGCACTGGGCTGAGGATTTCAGTGTGTTTATTTCTCTGAGTCATAAGTGTATCAGGCTCCCTGGGAAAGGCCAGCCAAAGGAGATCACTCTCTGTCTTCCCTTCTGCTTCATTCCATTGACCATAAACAATTCCCATACATGCTTTTAAATGGTAAAAAATATCAGGAATTGGATCTGCCTCACGTAGAGCACACCAGTGTCCCATAATTCTCATTGCTGCCTCCCTCCTGTCAAGTTCATTATCTCAGCATGGCTATTCTGCTGCATTTTGTTTCTATTTATATTGCTTTTTTTCTTTCCCCCTAAATCACTTGTATTGATCCAGATATTTGGTAATTAGAAATGAGAGGCCTCAGACACAGAAATAAGAACAAATTATTTATTTTATTGTTTCTGCAGATTATTTAAATATATATTTTTTATATTTATACATATATATTATGTATATATACATAGATATATACACACATTTATATGTAAATACATATATACATATACATATATATATATATAAATGTCCTCTTCAAGATAGTGTGCAATTTGCAAATGCCTCCTGTCCTCATCTTTTAGCTGACTGATTAGGCTCCCCAGAGGGTATCAGGAAAAGCAAGGCTGGGTACTGGAAGTCTGTCATCCTTGGAGTTAGGCTTTGCATGTGTCAGATCCTTACAGCTGCTGGGACAGAGAGCACCTAGTTCCCAAACTGTAGCTCATGGATTACCATGCCTTCAACACAACCATGTTGAAAATTATTTGATCACAAAGACTAGGGGAACCTCTCCTTACCTCCAACTTCTAGGTCTCACCGAAAGAAACTAGAAATACCATTATTTATTAAATGTCTAAATAATATTAATTTTCTATGATAGCTATACTTGTGGGGTTTAATAACAGACAAAAAAATATTCACATTGCAATCTGTCTGCAGTTTGAAATTTAGGTATGGAAGTGTGTGCTGGAAACACCTCAGTGTGGTACATGTGTATGTGTGCATGCGGAGGTGAAAAACAAACGTCTGACAGACAAGCAGAGAGACAAGCAGTTGTGAACATACTCTGTACACGGTTTTAACTAGATCTGACACCAGTTCTTGGGCTGCAGATTACTTATGCTACAAAATGCACATGTGCACGCTTAGTGATCAACCTTTTTTTCTAATTGGAAATGTACAGTATGTGGTTAGAGTGTCTAAAAAGATCTCATAGTAACTTTTGTGAAAGTCTGTCATTACTGATTAAAAACCTTGCCTACTGAAACTTTTCTCACTGATCTTAGCCACTGACCAAGCTTGGTTTGAACTCTTTGTCTGATGTGCCTTAAATGTTGGAAGATGCTAAAAAGAAGCCAAGAGAGCAGCTTTCTGCATTTCTACTCTGAAAAAATAAGCAGCATGTTGTCTCACTGCAGTGCTTAGACTGTGTGCTGGTTTTGGCTGGGATAGAGTTAATTTTCTTCTTAGTAGCTGGTATGGGGCTATGTTTTGGATTTCTGCTGGAAACAGGGCTGATGATAACACAGGGATATTTTTGTTACTGCTGAGCAGGGCTTACACAGAGTCAAGGTCTTTTCTGCTTCTCGCACCACCCCACCAGCAAGAAGGCTGGGAATGCACAAGAAGTTGGGAGGGAACACAGCTGGTTCAGCTGACCCCAACCGACCAAAGGGCTATCCCACACTGTACGATGTCATGCTCAGCATACAAAGCTGGGGGAAGAAGAAGGAAGGGGGAAGGGGCACATTCGGAGTGATGGCATTTGTCTTCCCAAGTCACCGTTACACGTGATGGAGCCCTGCTTTCCTGAGGATGGCTGAGCACCTGCCTGCCCATGGGAAGCAGTAAATGAATTCCTTGTGTTGCCTTGCTTGCGTACATGGCTTTTGCTTTCCCTATTAAACTGTCTTTATCTCAACCCATTAATTTTCTCACTTTTACTCTTCTGATTCTCTCCCCCATCCCACTGTGGGGGAAGTGAGTGAGTGGCTGGGTGGTGCTTATTTGCCAGCTGGGGTTGAACCTCAACACACTGTATGAGGCCAACAAAATGCTTCCCTGGTTAGCCCCTCCCCGAAAAGCACAGCCAGCCTCATTTTGTGCAAATGCTGCCTTTGACAGCAGAGTGTGCCTGGCTGTGCCCATGCATCCTGCAAGGCTCACGTCGAGGCTCTCCTTTCATTTCCATCTTCTCACGTACTAGAACTCACATCTGGGCAGCAGGTTTCCTCAGAAAACTAATTACATATTTCCCAGACACTCTGTGCAAAGCCAGCCAGGAGCTGGCTCAGCTCTCAGTCCAGCCTTGGGAACTGCAACATTCATTCGCAGCCCCAGTGCCTAGTTAAGACAGGAGGTGACACACTTGACTATATCCCCCAACCAAAAATAGATGCCACCTCCTTCTTTTAGCATCAGTGCTCCTTCATGACCTGTAGCATGGAACTGAAAGGGCAACTGCATCCACTTCATACCATCATTGCAGGTGTTGCATGGCTGAGGTGTCTATGGCTCTTGCAATTCAGTGGAATTATTCCTTAAGCCAATGTTGAGAGTGGAGGTTGTTCACTGTATTTCTATACAGCAAGTAATGCAGCCTGTCAACAGGTAACAGCACTGTTCAGTGTCCTACAGATTTCTTTAAACTACTTAGTTTGTATCAACTCTCCTTTAGCTGCAGCTGCAGCATCTGCTGCACTTACTTATTCTTTCACTTCTTACTGTGAATCTTAAAAAAAAAAAAAAAAAAAATCTGCAGGGGCAGAAATCACACCGCAAGGACACACACATCCATCTGTCCCATATAAAATTCCCAAATTCAGATGGAGCTCCTGACTGCGGGGATCTTCGTCCCCTGAGTTCAGCTCTATTTCCACTTCCACAGAGCATTTCCTGGTGGAGGAAAGTTATCATCCCAAACCTATTGGATTTATTTTTATTACAGCTTGTGCAGAGCCACTGATCTGTAAGGCATCCCTCTTCTGAGGGGAGGACAGAATAGGGACAGCACATAGTCATAGTTCTTACAGCAACAGACTGTCTGTACTAGAAATAATTCTTGCTTTCTAGCAAGAGTCTCAGGGAGAGACATGCAAGCTGAATGATCGGTTTCCATTATTCTTGCTCTCTCCACAGCAAAAAGAAAAGTCGAAACCTGCATCACACACATGTATGCAATGAGAGCAGTCAGCACTGACACTTGGTGTCATTTCAAAACTGCAGAAGCAGTCCCCCAAGGTCTATTCTACTTGTCAGGCAATATTTTTTTTCCTGCATGAAATAAAAACAGATACAAACCTGGGACTTCTAGTTGCTGCAAAGGAGAAACAGTATACCACATAGTTCTGTGTTTGGGGTTGATCAAGATTCTGTCTTAACTTTCAGATGGATTTTCCTCCCATACTGACTGGAAAAAAGAAAAATCATAAATCTCTCCTGAAATGGTCTTCTCACAAGATTTCTGACTCATTTGTGAAAACTGTAGTAGTCTGGATGGTTCAGATAAAGGTCAGATGAGCATTCAACATTGTATCTTCCAAATCATGGAGTCTTGCCCCACCACATCATCATCCAGAATTGCGAATTCTATGATCACATTAAACTGCCTACTCTACAGTGGAGGTATTTGCAGGTGAAGCTGTAAAAATCAGGTTTCAATGGGAAACAATAGGAACTTTTCACTTCAAGCAGTATGAACAAACTCTCTTGAAGGATTTACAACCGGTTTGAATTCTTTTCAACTTTTAATTTCAGAAAATATTTCTCTTATTCGTAAAGAAGAAAATATTTTTAATTAATTTTCCAGTAAACTCCAGTTTCCAGAATGTTATTAGGATGGAATTAGGCAGTACAAAAGAAATGTGCACTGTGCACATTTTGGAAGTGCAAAACGATAGAGATTAAAAAGCATAATGTTTTTTAATATGGAGCATTTAGATGATTAGCAAAAAGGGACCACTATATCACTGCAGTTGACAGAAGACAGTAAACTTCTGTGCAGCTTCTAGGTCTTCGAATACTTTCTTTAGCTGCAGAACAGTCTCAGAATATGGATTAAAAACATTCATCCCAAACGAACTAAGAAGGCAAATACGAACAGCAAGGTCCTCTTCAGACTGCCCCAACCTGTTCAGCAGTATCTCGCAGAGAAAGGACCTTGTGCAGATCTCAGAGCCTTTGGCACGCTCCCTAGTAGCTGTCTGCACCAGGTGCTCTCACATCACACAAGGTAGAAGAGTTTCAAGGGACAGAAACTTTCAGCTTTGCTTTTTCCTGGAAAACACAAACTTCTATTTGCACTTTTACCAAAGATGAACAAACAAAGAATTTGCATCCCACATTGAAACAATCCATGACTTCTGCCTGAATTTCTTTAGCCTCCTCTGCTTTGTGTCTTGCTAATCTTATGAAGTCTTTTTGATTTTGAGTGTGTGGTGCATGTCCAGGATGCCTTTCATCCCAGAACCTGTAGTTGTGTGCTCGAAGGATCAGCCAACAGCAATAGCAATATTGCCCCGCTCTTCAAGGAACAGCACAAACACGTCTCTCTGGGATTCTCCTTGCAGAAGTTGCAGCTGGACATTCCTGGTGCATATGATTTGTCAGGGAGACAGAGGTATCTAGAAAAATAAGCCAAAGTTTATATATTTCACAAATATTTAAAGAAAAAAACCCAAACCACAATTATCTTTTGAATGTAAAGGGAAAGACAGCTCCCTCCTGACTTCTCCTTAGCCGCAGGTCACAGACAACAAGAAGATTCTCTCTTCTGACATCCCCTTGGCAGGTTTCATTCTGGTCTGCAAATAGAAGATTTGATGTTGGGGGGAAGGATGGTCCGTACCCCAACCCTACCAGAACTGAAGTTGAAATTCTCCTTTTGTTCTTTTTCCATCTCTTACAAAATCAAAGAAAACAGATGTAGGGAGGGCTCTGTGACCCAACAAGAATTAAGATGTAAACATCCACAGGTTCTGAACTGGGAAATATATTCTAGCTTGCTCATAGCCTGGAAAATAAATGCATTTGATCACAGTAGTGCTCAGCAGCTGGTCGTTGCATTAGAGCTGGACAGCTGGAAGCCTACAATTAAAAAAGAGTTATCTAGAACACAGTGGTAAACAGAAGGGTTTGTTATAAATGTCTGAGTAGCCGAAAGGTCAAGAAGGAAATACAAGAACAATGGGAGGTAATAAAAATGTTAACTCAGTTATTTACTCTGCTAAATCAGATAGGAACGTTTGAACTAAACATTTGGGTTATTCCTTTGCTATAGAGCACATCGAAAGTGAATGAAAAAGTGCTCAGCTTTAGCAACACAAGATTTATGAGAAAAATACTTTCTCAGAAGCTGAGAAAATAATACTTTTCTATAGAGAGTTCCTCCTGAGGAATTCTCCAGAACTGGTGGCAATGTCCAATGCAACTGTCTCCACTTAGGGTTGCATTAATCACACCTAGCTTTGGGTCTCAAAACCATAGACATCCAATCTAAGTTAGTTATCTATACATCTTCCGCAGACAATGGAGAGTGCTAGACATCTTCCCAAAATAGTTCATTTCACAGGTCTTAGTGATCTATCTCTGTTCAAAAAACTCACAACATGAATTGGAGAGCCATCAGTATAATCAGGTGCTCAACTTCTATTTGAGGGCATAAGAATGTTAAATATTCCCTAGGCCACGCCTGGACTCCCAGCACGCTCTCTTTGAGCGGGCTGGAGGGCAATAGAAGATGGCTTGCTGCAGAGTGAGCATGAAATCTAAGTACACAGACCATGACAGACCATCAGGGCTGTATATGAGTGTCTGCAGTGTTTTCTCTGTAAGCCTAAATTGCATTTCTTGTACAAAGCAACCTTGTGGCATTCTACACAAACTGATTGTGTCCCCTGTGTTGTCCCCAAAAGAGAGCTAAAAGCACCAACCACTGCTCTGTTCCAATACAATACACATATGAGTCATGCCAGACCAGAAGAGGCTAGTGGGAAAGTTAGAATAGTTTCAGATACCTTACCAGATACCTTACAGATTAAATAAGGGATTCCTTCTCCTGTTAAGACAGGAAGAAAGAAAAAAAGAAAAAGGAGAGAAACTGCTAGTTGCTGAATCTTGGGAGACTGTTATTTTTATATAAATTCTGTAAAACATTTTTTGGAAATGCAAACACAGGCAATCAAAACAAGTCAACATTTGCCCTCATCTCTAAATATGCTCGATCAATAAGTAAGGACAGAACACAGGTGGAGTGAACTGATGAGGTTATGGTCAAAGGCACCAAAGGGCCAAGGTGAAAGACCAAGGACTCTTCCAGAGACTGCCCAGTGGATTTTGCTAGTATCTCACATTGTCACAAATAGGTGAAATTGTTCTGTTTGCTAGTTTACAAACTAAAAATAATTACTAGGCTGTTGTCAATAAGCAGAGGTCTGAATAATATATCATTACACTGAGGACTTCCGACTCATTTTCCTGTGTACTGGGGAGGGAAGGGCTCTCACAGTACTGAATAAAATACCTCAGTAATGGGTAAGTTTTCTTACCAGTTGTATGCTATATAAATCTTCCCCAAATGTAAAGGGGGACAAAATAGAAAGGGGTTGAACAACGTCAGAGGAAAAAGAAAGGAGGAGACAACCCAGAAGAAGCATAGATTTTTTTTATTATTATTATTATTTTCTGATTTGTTTGGCTTTTTTAAATGAACGAAAAGATCATGAAAACACACTACAAGAAAACTATACCAGCACATGCACATCAATCTCATGGAAATATATAAAAGTGAAGGCACATTGTAGTAACTGCAGCATTTTAAACACTCTTTCTTTATTTGAAAAGCTCATTCAGAGTTATTTCAGTAGGTAAACTGCAGAAGCATGCAGTACACTATATTCAGCTTTATTCACTTATGGAAAAATCCTTTGGAATGTAATAAAGAGTGAAGGTCAATGGTCCAATAGAAATTACTTTATCCAACATTTGTATCCCTTCTATACGATTCTATAAATTGATTTTTAAATTCTGTAGGAAGACTATCACTCTATTAAAATCTATCATATTTTTTCCATAAGGGCTACGTGCAAAAGCGCTTATAGAAAATATTCTCATGTTCTCCTGCAGCAAAAAATCTCCAACAAAACCTGTGACTTTCTATATATCCAATTGTTAATACTCAATTGACTGATACTAGAGAAGAGAGAACTTTCCTTTTCTTTGGAGTTAATGGTATTTGGAAGGAGACCCCCTGCAATCCATCCAACAGTGCTCAGTGATGTGAGAAAGGAGACCACTAACACATTGGTGCTCTGTAATATTGGAAGGGAGACCCCCTTTTGCACTGAATTAGTGCCTGGAAAATCTGCTCCCCTTATGCTTTTTCCATGTGATTTGCTGGAGCTTGCTCTTGCTCCATTGCTGGGAAGGCCAGGACATATCCCCTGGCAGTTTTTAAAATCTTTATAAACTGGAAAGTATTTTGCTGGCTTGAACTTTGCTTGCCTAGAATCTATGAAAGATGCTGCTGTTGTTGTTGGGGTGTTAGGTGAATTAAATCATGTTATTCATTCCTGTTCAATAGGGTGGTTTGATTTATTTTTAAAGCTTTGTTATTTACCTCAGGATGTCAATCAAGTCAATTCCCAATTGCTTATTTGTGCTTCCTCCCTTTGCTTCATTCCGGTATGTGTAGGAACTTAGCAGGGGGGAAAGGGGAAAAAATGTATTGTTCCAGCTTGGTTTCCAACTTGTTATTTTATTCTAGGTGAGAAGGCCAATCTGCAGTGATTCAAATACCTGCAAGGTGGGAGAGAGTTGGGTGTTCTGGTGCCAAGAAAGCAAGATCTTTTGCTGAGCAGAGTCTGGTTTGTCTTAATGACAGCTGCATTTTCAGCATCCTTGAAATCTGAGGAAGTTGTGTATGGAGAACCTCAATGTTTCAGGTGAAACAAAACTGTGGGTTTGTGATAAGAATTTGCAGGTATTAAATGTTAGTCCAGTGGCAGATCATGGTATTTTTTCTAAGGTGATGAGCTGGACCTCCTGAGCTTTCATTGACTGAAATATTGACTTGAAATCCTGGAAATGCATGTGTGTGGGGATGGGGGAGGAGGAGGCATTCTTAAGTATCCTTCCAGTTTCCATAAAAACAATGTAAAGATCTGAAAATTTGTATAAAGTTGAGACCTTAAAGTCATTTACCATTCAGTGCACTCAAAAATTTGCCAACAATTCATTCACTTACTTATTTGTCTTCTTGCCTACAAAATTCACTGTGGAAGGATTTAAACAAAGAGTTTGATGGAAATGGGAGAGTCAAGACTATATTCCTGTGCTGCTGAGGAAAGATGTCCTGAATAAAGTGAACGTAATATTTAGTGTGCCTGGAATGATGTTTTAAGTTATAGTTTTAAGCTGGTGATTCGTGTACTCTGATTTGTGTAGTCTATAATGGAAATAATACCAACCACTGGTTTGGGTAACACTAAATTCTGGGATGGCTTTTGTCTCAATGATTCATTCTTCTATTAAAGAGAACGTTATCAGTCTGAAAGCAATCACACTGAAAGACCATTTGGGGAGTACAAGTGAGTCTCCTTAAATCAAGCTCAGAAATATTTCCTGAAATCTATAAAGTACTAGGAAAATATCAGTTTGGATGTTTCTATTTACCTGCCTACTTATATTGCTATTATTGTATCCGCACTTAGCTGCAGATACACGGAATGTGTTATGAAATACCATCAGCATTAATAAAGACTTGAAGTTAGGAAAAAATCAAGCAAACATGTAACACACAGATTTATTTGTGCCAGTTATTAACGTGTGAATCAGGTAAGGAAGGGTCACCGTGACCTCACCAGACCATGACACAGAAGAGCAAACTGGCAGGTGTAATCCGAGGGCACTCCTGGCCCACATCAGATTGGAAGTACTAATCTGCTCCTGAACAACTCCAATCTCCTCGTCAACTACCCTGTGATCTTCTGCTGCCTCTTCAAAGCATCCAGCAAGATGATCCCAAGGCTCCATATCAATGAAGTGCTCACCCGGTGTGCTCCATCGGCTGTTGTCTGACACAAGGGTACAATACATGCTCGGTATCTGTGGCAGCAAAGTACCTTGGGAATGACACATGTTAGAAGAACTTTTGGAAAGGTCATTTTAATCTGTGTCAAAACAGAGTGCTTGGAAGTCCCAGAGCTTGGACGAAAAGAGATTTCAACTGTATTCTTCAAATGTGGCATTTCTAAGAGGCCTGGACCTGAGTTATATGATTCTGATCTCTGGGCTCATACAAACATAGAAAAGGCAGGGTGAGTCATGGTGAAATATTTTCTGGCCTGGTCTGAAACAGCCCAGATGAGTGCCAATGTAGCTGGAATGGATCTCAACAGTTTTGGTTTTCCTCATCAAAATAAGCATATGTGCTCAGCTCTGTATACAGCACATGGATGGCAAACCCACAGGGCATGGGCAGATGGGCCAGAATACTAGGATGTCTGTGCAGAGAGAAGGGACTCATTGAATTACCTGTATTTCTGTAGATGTAAACAGACCCTGCTAAGCAACATAAAATAACCAATGAGCCATAGTTCAGTGAGAATCACTGGCAAAATGGCATTACCTCTGGCTTCATTTTTTGTTATGAAATTATAGTAAGTTAAATGAATTTGCGAACTTTAATTTCAGTGCCTTTGCTCTGGGGAGAAATTAACTCTTCCTTTTCTGTATGGGCTTTGCTCCCTTCTGATACCACACTGCTCCCTCATTTTTTATCCCATCTAAAACCAACATTACCTAGCACAGTGCTCCTGGACAACTTTTGCACAAGGTTGAAGGGAGAGCAGAAATTCGGGTGGATGGAGAGAACAGAGCTCAGTATTGCCCTCAAAATGTGTTGCAGAGTGCAGCAGTTGTTTATTATTGTTTTTTGACAGACAGTGAGGAATGGAGGGCTAGTCTTGAACTGTTCCTTCCTTCAGGAATGACCCTCTGAATTGCAGGTACAGCAACCTGCATTACAACGGTACATACATGCTTACTGACAGTAAAATGATCTGTGTTTCAAAAAAAGCCTATTTATTTTTGCATGCAAAACTGCACGATATGCAGCACTCTCTGGCTGTGGTACATGGGCTCTGGCAGACCACCCACATGCTCTCTGCTCTATGTCATCCACAGGACAGAAGTAAAGTCCTGCTGAGATCTGAAGTTATTCATCCACTTCTCAGAGAGCGTTTTGTGGAGAATGACTAGTTTTTCAGCCAAAAAAAAGGGCAAATCGTGTCCTCACTAGCCTAATTCTGAGTAACAGAACAAATTCCTCAAGGATAAGTTTCATTTTTCACAGGAACAACTAAAACCAGCAGCATGTACCTACTATTTAACAATCCCTTAAAATAACCCTATCATTAGGAGGTGGCAAATGCAGTCTGGTTCTCAGTGTTTATTCCCAGTTCTGACCAAAAATGTCCCTGTGGGCATAATGCACAGAGGCCGAAAGCCATGAAGTGCCTGTAAAATGGTTACAACCAGAGAAAAAATGCCAGCTAACACTAAGCAAAACTTTTAAAGTAACAACACTTCATGAAAATAGGTTGTAAGTGGCTTTAAGAACTCTGATAATTTCTGTTGTCAAGAAATCTGTAAAAATAAAATTTACTTTTCAAATGCCCAAGGTAAGAAAAGAATAAAGTAGACGGCACTAGTGCCTCACCTGTGTTAGAAAAAAAGAACCGAGCAGACACCATGAGCACAGGTCTGGTATCCCACAGTAAGCCAATTAAATCCCAGTACAAGGGCTATTAAAAACTTACCAACCTCTTATGAACGGCATTGCTCAACAGAGGACCCCAAAGTAGATATGATATAAGCATATACTGTACCCATGATGTCATGGATTGCAATACCCAGTTTGGAAATTGAAGAGGAACATGTTTCTCAGCAACTCCAAAACACACTTGAATATTCAATAATGCTTTGCATTAAGACAAAACTAACCCGGTTCCAAGGCTCCACAGCAAGCCTGCAGCCTCTGAGGCTCTCAGCATGCTCACCTTCAAACCTATGAACCACTTCCTCAGAAGAGCTTTAAACACTGGCTATCCCAAGCATGTATCTTTCCTAACTTCCCCTGAGGTTCTGCATCCCTTTCTTCTGGCTTCACCCCTCCACGTAACCACAACCTCAAGGATGAGAATGGACTCCTATTAAGATTGTTTCTTTCAGTGTCACCTCCCAAATCCAATTAACATTCCTTGTCCAGGTGGAAAGCCCAGACTTACAATTTCCTCACAAGTCTAAACTAGCTGTCAGGCACAACTTTGGCGTCTGATTCTCTGTTTAAAATAAAATGCATAGCATTGATTCAGGAATTACCCAACACTTAATACATCCTATGCTGCTTGATTTACTTTTAATAATAACATGGGTATACTCATGACTTATGAGGCAACTGACTGCCAGCTGCAAAATACCCACCCCAAGGGCACACACACACACACACACCCCGGGTTTGAAACACTAGATAAAACTCTACTTTATTTGAGCAAATTTTTTGGATGTCTCTGAGCTTCTGACTGATTCTCACAACTCTGTCACTTTAAGAAATGACCACTTATATACCTAAATCAGCCTTTCCAGACCCACCAGCCTAGACAGGAATGGGTCATGGGGGTAGGGGAGGACCTCTGGGATTTTTTTCTGATCTTCTGCAGAGTTGCAGAAGATGTCAGTGGCCTTGTAACTTCAAAGAGCAAAAAGATTGAACTGGATGCAGGTGGCTCACAACTCCATCGTCTATCTTATCCACTGTGCTGGATACCTCCCCAGATGTGGAGTTCAGTGTTGGTGACAAAGGTCACCAGCATCCAGATCCTTGTCTTCTCAAATATAACTGCATGCTGTTAATGAAAACCAACAGGTAGAGAGACAAGGACATGGGAGAGGACATAAGGCTTCTGTCTTGAAACCTTGTTCTTAATCTACTGCTTTTACTATATTTACAGAAGAACAAAGAACAAGTCAGAGATCATTGTTTAAGGTTTTTCCAGTGTTCACTGAGTGCCTCCTAAGAAGGATCTGAATGAAGCAGTGCAGCCAAGAAGCTTCCCCACAGCCACAGAGGTAGGTTGGATTTAGAGGCAGTCCGGGAGGTGAGTAATTCAGTCCCATGGTGCTGTTGTGGAGGAGGTGCTTTTCCCCCACTCCCGACACTTGATTCACCCCCAGTTCTCACAAAGGCATCCCAGCTTGATGACTTCATGAGATGAAGAACCCACCACTTCCCTTGATAGCTTTCCTCATACACTGTTAAAAACATAGGGCCACAGATTCTTGCTATCTTTTCTTGCATGGATGTCCTGGTTTCGGCTGGGATAGAGTTAATTTTTCTTCACAGAAGCTAGCATAGTGCTGTGCTTTGGATTTAGTAGTAGAAGAATGTTGATAACATGCTGATGTTTTTAGTTGTTGCCAAGCAGTGCTCAGACTGCTCAAGGACTTTTTGAGCTTCTCCTGCTCGGCCAGGTGCATAACAAGCTGGGAGTACAGCACAGCTAGGACCCAAACTGTCCAAAGAGCTATTCCATACCATATAACGTCATGCTCGGGGGGGTTAGTCGGTCGGGTCGGTGGCGGGCAGAGTGGTCGCAGCTTGGGCTGTGTGATCGCGGCTCAGGGGGAGTGATCGCTGCTCGGGACGGGCTGGGCATCGGTCAGCAGGTGGTGAGCAATTGCATTGTGCATCACTTGTTTTATATAGTCTGTATATTTTCTTACCATTATTATTATTATTATTATTGTTATTCTTCTCTCTTATTAAACTGTCTCTATCTCAACCCACGGGTCTTACTTTTTTTTTTCCTTTTTCTCCGATTCTCTCCCCCATCCCACTGGGGGGGGGGGAGTGAGCGAGCGGCTGCGTGGTGCTTAGTTGCCAGCCGGGTTAAACCATGACAATGGATTAAAGAAAAATTTAGTACTTTCTTTCCCTCAGAGATGAAGGTATTCAAATAGAACAACCAAACCCCATCTTCTTTTTGATAATCTAAATAGCTGAAACAGTCTAAATACCTCAGTTTGAATCATTTCTCCATCTCTTTAATTGTTTCTGGTGTTCTTTTTTACATTCTCTCTACATAGTTTTTTAATTTTTCTTGATGACTTGTTGACAGCAGCATTGAATCTTTAATGCCTGACATGTTCAAAGCAAAATCACTCTGCTACTCTTCTAGGTCTCCTCAGCTGTGTCCCAGTTTTGTGTTGTGAGTTAATCATCAGCTAAAAGTCCACCATAAGCCCTTTTCCAGCAGCCATGTTCTCATTTTTGTATATGACTGCCAGTGTTGCTCCAGTGGCTAATTTTATCTATTGTGATTTTACCTTTCCTCCATGTTATGGTTACATTGAAGATTGCTGGCTCTACAATGGCTCATTAGAGAGAGCCCTTTGAAATAATTCATTTGATAATGATTCTCTAGTGACAATTACCTTTTTCACTGTGTTTTATGAGATTCATCTCACATGCAATCCTTAATCTATTTAAAATGTACTGCTACTATGCAATGCTAATTTCAAATATCATGCCGTAGTAAGCAAATTGCTTTACAAAGTCTAAATACACTCCATGATGCAGCTCTTCTGCATTAGTCATTAGAAACTTCACCAAAGATTTACACAACTTTTGTTTAACAATAACTTTTCATGCATAATAATTTATAGCCCTGGGTTTTAACCATTATTTGATATCTGTATCAAATTGTGTGTTATTTTACCCAAGACCTAATTCAGAACAAGTATTTTTCATCTGAACATGGTGTAGTGCTTTTCTTAAATATTGGCAGAACATTAGCACACTTAAATTTTCTGAAATATTCTCAGTTTTCAAAGATTTATTTAAAATTAATATCAAAGATATCCTGAGCTTTAGGTTTTCTGGACAGAATTTATCTGTGTCTGATAGTATAAGAACATAATAGAAATATGTTGACTTCTGTCTATTTTCTCCTCTTACAGTTACTGCTTATTATATTTTTTCTTTTTAATTGGTGCTGTGAGTTTGCCACTGTGCCATGGTTTTAGGCCAGAGACATCCTTTTTTTTCTGATGGCAGAAGAAAGTCTTGCCATCATCTCAAACCTCTTCAGGGACTACAAGCATCTCACTTCTAAAACTACCCTCCTGCTCAGCAACACTCAGTTCATCCATGGGGGAGCTATGTACGGGACGCAATGACCTCAGGGAGCATGTTCCATTGTTTTTATGATGTTAAGCATACATTTGCCTGTTCAAAGTTTAGGGCTTTAGGATGGAAAAGTTTCATTTTTACTTCTAGCTCTGTTAACATTGAAGCTTTTTGTGCATAAGCATTAGTGCAAGTCTTCATCATTGCCCAGCTGACATTTATGTGTTAAAAGAGTCATGCACCCACTGCATCTCTTGTATTGGCCTGGTTGAACTGTTTTTGTTGAGGACTTTATAGAGAGGAGGATCAGTTCTTTCCAGCTCTGAAATTCTTAGATAGTTTGATGTTGATAGGAAACAATGGCTCTGAGGATCAGGGCCCCAGTCAACTTATTTGTTTTCCTTTTTTTTTTTTTAAATGTAATATAAGATTTTAAATAACTTTTGTCTGGCTCTTGAGCCTAAACCACTATTGTTTTATAAAGTATGGCTCATCCAAGAGCATCCATTAAACAGAACTTGATTCATAATCCAGAGTTCAAATTCCATAATTTTTATCAGTATTATTTTGTGTACTTGAAAGATGCCGCTCCATAAAGGACTCAGTTTGTGAGATCAGCATATGCCTTCCATCACAAAAAACAAACAATAAACCCCAACATCCTTGTGAAGGCAAACACATATTTTCAACTGACTGCCAACATGGGAAGAAACTCAGCAAAAATTCGTCAGAATAGAAAGAAAATTTCTGAAGAGAAGGGAACCATCTCAAATGTGCATTATAGAGAAATACACTAACCCACACTAACTGTGTCCCTGTTAGGAAACAGCTGGCTGCCCCAAGGGAATACAAAAGCATACAAAAGCATGAGGGTACTGAGCTTCAAGGTTGTCTGGAAGCACTTTAAAAAATGTGGGAAGGAAACCAACAAGGGCAAAACAATAATCATGATGAAAAAGTGACAAATAATGGGGAAAAAATTATTCACACTGTAAACTGCTATATTTCAGAACATCCTTTGCAAAGCAGAATGGTGAGGGTGGTGATTACCACAGTAAAAGAGATACGTTGTACCAAAGGGATGTCTTAAGCCCTCTCCCTTGAGTGGCTCCATTTGACCCTGGAATGGTCCCACTCAGCCATGAAGAAAATGGATGCCATCTTCTTCTAGCCCCAAAACTAGTTGTCCTCAATGCATATGCTTGTCTTCACAGGTAACATGGGCTTGACCGACGGCTTGCAAAACAGTCAGCCTCTATACTAAGTAACCAGTCAGTGCAGCTCTGCTTAGTTTAATATATTGGCCAAATGTAAGCCTGGCATACTTTCAAAATGTGGCTTCACAACTCCTATTTAGCTCTCTTGTAAGTCATATGGCCTCCCAGGCCCTTCTCCATCCATGGTTGCCTGCCCTATGCTTTGCAAAACACCAGTGTTTCTTTTCCCCTTTAGGTCCCCTTGGATCCATGCTCTCAATTCACACTGCTGTTCTTGCACTCCCTCAAGCAGAATTGGCCTTTTCTCTAAGAAATCAGCACCTGGGGACTGGTGCAGACAACACCTTCACCCCCTCCATCACTTCTGGTACCACTGCATGCCTGTGGCCCGTTCCTTTCGCTGAGGCGCGCCCTGGCTC
This sequence comes from Gorsachius magnificus, assembly GCA_034008185.1. Classification (NCBI taxonomy): domain Eukaryota; kingdom Metazoa; phylum Chordata; class Aves; order Pelecaniformes; family Ardeidae; genus Gorsachius; species Gorsachius magnificus. The sequence continues at coordinate 46,709,307 of CM067083.1, read as the reverse complement.
TGAGCCTGCGCCAGGAGCGTGGCCCCAGGAAGGACCTGGCAGCCACACAGACCCAAGCAGCTTGACAGGGCAAAGTCATCTTTAGCTTTTGGCCACAGATGCCATACTCTGCATCAACAAAGACAGAGTTTCTTTGTTTCAGGAGCTAAGGACTTGGCAGACAAGATAAAACATCTCAGATAAAGAACTTGTGTCAGTCTCCATTTGGCTGTTTCTGTGATTTCTGAATGTTTTGGCAAACTTCAACCCTCTCCTCAGGACCTGGAAAGCAATTCCTTTACTTTGTAGTACAACCTGCTTTGTTTCTACAGGTTGCCAGTGACTTAATCGTGGTGCAGGCTAGTATAAATCTCTGACCTGGCCGGCACGTTACTGCAGCCTGCCAATTAGATGTCTGCACTTCATACACGGCTTGATGTCTTAGCAGTTGAACATTTTACACTGAAATGGGGACCTCTAGACTTTACCCAGTGAACTGGAAAGTTCTGGGCAAATTGATCTGCTGCCTCACCTGCAGCCTTGATTTTACTGTCTGAGCCAAAATGGTTTCTGTCCATCTGATAGCTCTTAATTCTGACCTGACCCCAGAGGACATGCTGCAACGCTCTGGTGGGTCAGCACTGCTGATTGCAACCGAGAGGGAAGCAGCCCTTCCAGTGCTTTTTAGACAATAAAATGTTTACCCTTGCTCAGCTACGGCCACACTCAGCCCAGCTGCGGCCATGCTCAGCCCAGCTCAGCTTAGAAAAAGTACACGTGTCCTGTTTACAGCTTTAGCTGAATGAAGGCAGGAAAGATAAAAGATTTGCTTTATAAACTACTGATACATTGCCTAAATCTGGCTCAGGAAGCAAGAGATCAACAGCTGTGGAGCATGGGATTTTTAATTCCTGGACAAACTATCACGGTTTGTTTTCCCAGCGACACGGCCAATTCCCAGCCCTGCAGCCGAGATACTGCTGAAGCAAGGCAGCTTGTGAATCAGCTGGAGGGAGAATAATGAATCTGAGACTCTCCCCCAGCCTCTGCTTCAGATTTGCTGTGTAAATGAAATAGCCCTGTGCCTCTGTTTACACCTCTGTGAAGGAACTAAACTGTCATAGTGAGGGTGAGTAAAGGACTTCATTGATTCTCCGGAGCATTTTGAAGGCAGGTGACTGAAAGCATCAGAGCAGGTAGATTAATAGGAACGTAATTAGAGAATAAAAACATGATTTGCAAATGATAATACCATAATCAGAAACTGTTGAGTATTAGAAAAATATTTTTGCAAACTTCAGGGTTTTTATTTTGTAACACCCATGTTTCCTCCTGGTCAGTCAGCAACAGACTACCACATAAGCAGGTCTTCATCTAATACTTATTTATTCCTGCTAAAACCCATATGTGAATCAGACAGGGAGATTTCTAAGTCAGAACAAGTATTCACTATTTGTACTGGGAGATACAAAATTCGCAGAAATTTATTTTTTCATCCAATCAAAGGACCGAAATAGCTTCAGGTGACTCAGTTTATCAGTCACATGTACCATCCACGTGGTCAAACATATGGTTTATGTACATGCACAAGTAATGCAAAAAATCCCCAGCCTTTACAATGCCTATATTTAGATAGAGACACTTCAGAAAGAATAATTAACAAAGCAGGGACAAGAGCTTGCATACAAATTATTGTGTAAAACCTGCTGACCCCACTTCCATTTGAAAACATGCAACAACGCTTCCACACTGTGCTTTGCTTTGGGTGTTAACTATGCCTGGGGAGACAGCAATCTGCTGTGGAAAGGAGAAAGGTGAACCTGGGCTTTGGGCGCCAGCAGGTGCGGAGCAGCGCTCAGCAGCCAAGGCTCCTGCACAGCCCTCCCAGCCACTATTCCTGCCTCGGAGGAGGAAGGCTGACACACTGCTCCCTCCTGCTAGGAGGTTTCAGTAGCTCCATGCACTTACCAACAGCATGTTTGAGCGATATTCCCTCCTTCCCTACCCTCTGCCCCCTGCCTGTCCCCAAGCACCCCAGAGGAGCTGCCTGGACCCCTGCGCCAGTCGTGTCACTCCTGCCTGCAAGCACCTCCAATTCGGTGGAAAGCAGCAGAGCCCACACTCCTTCTGGTCCAGACCTGTAAAGAGCTGCACAGGCAGAGAAAGTGGGCAAAGAAAACTGTTGGGGACTCCTGCCATCATCCATCCCTGGCTGAGCAAATCAAAAGGTTTACTAGTTGTCAAGCAGGGCTAGCAGGAATTATAAGGAAAAGAGGCACAAGACGAAAGGACATTGGCAAGAGAAGAGTGGGGTCCAAGCAAAGGGGAATAAAGAAACTCCTCAAGAAGCAGCCAAAACAGTAAGAGGATGCAGGCTTGAAAAGTCTGTGGCTAACACCAACAGTATTTCTGAGGATTTGTACAAACCAAAGCAAGCTCCTCTTGACCATCCTTTATTTATTATCTCACAAAGGAGTAACAAGCCAGAAGAAAAGCATCATGCAAAACAGAATGAAAAAAAGGAAACTTTTTCAAAGTTGCTCCAATATGTAAAGATCCTGTGCTCCGATGCAGCTTCTTAGATCATGGATGCAACTCGGAGTTCAGTGTTACCAATATATTTATGTATATTTTTGCTAATAAAGATCCTAAACACTGCTGTCAGTAATGCATTAAGCTGAAGAAAAAAAAAATCCCATTAGGGTCCTCATATTTGTGTATGTGTGTGTCTGTTCTTGAAGAGATGTTGCCAGAGAACACAACCGGGGAACCATGAGCCAACAATCTTTTATATTCACATAATGTCCTTTGGGATTGTGTACGTTCTAGCACAAAGCCATATGTTATGTGATCATGGAGAATAAGCATTTAATCGTTACTATTATATATGGCCATGCTTTTGTTTTGATGGATCAACTGAGCATTGTTTGCATAGCAAGCACCATAGAGTCTACATTTCAAGCCAAGTGGCTAAACAAAGCAGTACCATTTCCCATATGTTATGTGAACTTCATTATCACCCTTCACATTTGGAACTGGAGGTGACTCTTTTTTTGCATGCTTTGCTTTTTTGGCATTTCGTATTTAAATCTTCAAAAAGAATGTCATAGCAAAAAAATGTAGGAGAGTCTCCTCTCATCAACTTTTGAGGACAGAGTCTCGAGAAATAGGATATTCTCCCAAGCAGAGAGAGCAGAGCCCCACTATTCCAGTAAGGAGTGACACAAGAATATTCAGGCTGCAACACTGATCCATTGTGCTTTGCCTGTACTTCAGGGCAAATCTTACGTAAGGCATCAGCTCCACCTGTGCCGTGCAGCGTGGTGCCTTTGAGTTCAGACACAGTGTACCCGGCCACCCTGACCACTCAATGTTAGACTGATTTTCAGTACCAAATGTCTAACAAAATCTTTGAATCATTTTGCTGTCTGGAGCTCAGACACAGTGCAGGATGAGAGGGAGGGGAATGGCAGATGGTGGGAGAAAAGAAGGAGAGCCAGGATGTCCCAGTGTTATCCTAATCCATGCATATACTTTGTTCCCTTCTGGTGTTTTGCAGTGGTTTATACCACAGAAGTCCTGAATCTTTCATCAACAGGATGTACTTATGCTGCACTTCATGTAGGATAGTTATGAAGATGATTTTTTTTTCACTGAAACTATCCGAAGTCATGCAAGGCATCTGGAAGAAACACCTACAAGCCTGGTCATGCTGTATAGAACAGTCAAAGTGAATGCAGAAGAGCTGACTGGTCTTGGAGGAAAAGCTGGTGCCCATTAATACTGTTTGATTCCTCAGTGAGACACACACAATTCTGGGTCATTCGCTTAAATACATTTCTCCTCTGTGAGACACAGAGGTGGGTCTCAGTGGCTTCTGTCTTAAGGCAACCTCAGTGAAGTGAAGTGAATTGGCTGGACAACCTTGAAGCTTCCTGCCACACAGATACATCTCTGCAAGTTCTCTCTGTCCATCAAAAATCAGTTCGGTCTGGACTAAAGGAATTTAAAGCGCTTAAAACTTTCTAGGAGAGAAATTTCAAACAATTTCAAATAGAACATGAGAGTAATCAATACTTGTTGTGGTTTAATCTTGGCCAGCAACTAAGCACCGCACAGCTGCTCGCTCACTCCCCCCCTGCCCCAGTGGGATGGGGGAGAGAATCTGAAAGGTAAAAGTGAGAAAACTCATGGGTCGAGATAAAGACAGTTTAATAGGGAAAGCAAAAGCCGCGCATGCAAGCAAGGCAACACAAGGGATTCATTCACTGCTTCCCATGGGCAGGCAGGTGCTCAGCCATCCCCAGGGCAGCAGGGCTCCATCACGTGTAACGGTGACTTGGGAAGACAAACGCCATCACTCCGAGCATCCCCCTGCTCTTCCTTCCTTCTTCTTCCCCCAGCTTTGTATGCTGAGCATGACGTCATATGGTGTGGGATAGCCCTTTGGTCAGTTGGGGTCAGCTGAACCAGCTGTGTTCCCTCCCAACTTCTCATGCCTCCCCAGCCTCCTCACTGGTGGGGGTGGTGCGAGAGCCAAGGCCTTGACTCTGTGTAAGCCCTGCTCAGCACTAATAAAAACATCCTTGTATTTTCAACACTGTTTTTCACACAAATCCAAAACACAGCCCCATACTAACTACTAAGAAGAAAATTAACTCTATCCCAGTCAAAACCAGCACAATAACACAGGATGTCGAGTTCAACACATACAACACTTACAGTATCAGCAAGTACTAGTCTCTAGTTAACACTTTGGTTGCCTTAAAGCCAGGGAGTTCAACAGACGCAAGAATTTTAACTCTTTGCACCTCTGCATTTGTATCGGTATAAAAATTCACATCACATGAGTATCTCTGTGCTATGAGTGTCCCTTGCTTGAAAAGGATCGAGAACCCCAAACCTCAGACTTATATGTGCTCATCCTGTAGGTAAGATTGGAAATAGAAGATCTGTGCAATAGGAAACTTAAAATGCTATCAAGAAGAATTTTATTTCATATTTCAGATTGCATTTGAAAGTCATGTCAGTGGAGACCCACTGCTTTTATTTTCTTAACAAAGTAATACTGAATGTTTTACCTCTTAATTTGGATTTTCAAATGTCCTCCAGTGCTAGAAAGGGTCCAAATGAAAGTAGATAAGGCTGTAGGCTAGAAGGACTTGAAATATGGTTTTTCCTTCCTGTTTAAAGACGTGGCCAAGCCTATGAATATATCACTCCTGGATTTTATTGCTAGTTACTAGCAAAATTGTCTTTTTATCCAAGAAACACACAGATGCCCCAAAACCAATCAAACCCAAACAATTAATATTCAAACTTAACTTGCTTCTCATTTCTGGGATACAAACAAATTCCTCTCAGCCACCCACTGAGTTACCCAGAAGAAGAAATGGCACTGGAATTTCATTATTGCACTTGCAGGAAACATGAGCTGCTTTTCTGTGTGCTGCATGTGTGTCAGTCCTGCCACAACTCTACTCCTTAGGTGGCAGAAGTTGTCAAACCTGACTAGTGTGAGTAATTCTGAATGCAGCCCTTCAACTTAGCTGACAAAACCCTTAGATAGCATTTAGGCCAGGGCAACTAAGTCAAGCTGGAGTCTGAAATGGTTTCATCCTTCCAAAAGGCTGTTTAGTCCTCTTAGCTTAGCATTAAAAGCATTTTCCAGCCTCCCTGTGACTAGTTAACCACAGCAATGCAATGGTATTTCATGCCTACCTAGCTTATCACAGAATCATGGTATGCTTGAGATTGGAAAGGACCTCTGGAGAACATCTAGTCCAACCCCACTGCTCAAACAGGGTCCCCTAAAGCAGGTTACCCAGGATCTTGACCCATAAACCCTTGACTGGCTCCTGATTCATCCCAAAGCAGAGCTCCATGCATTCCAACTGCCCTCTCATCTGTAAAGCAGGACAAATTTCAGACCCTAATGCCTGAATTTTGTTTTCCAGCCCAGAGGAAGAGCCTTTGTTTTTGCATAGGAGAGATTTCTGAGTTGGATCTGGAAGGATGTCCACAGGGCTAGGTCTTCTACCATATTGCCTGGAAGCTACGTCTGGGTAGAATTGGAGGACTTAGGACAACTAGCAGACATCCCACAGGCCTATCATAGCTTTATCCTGACTAACATCGTAGGCAGGACCCTGTGCTCGCACAGACCATCAGGGCAACGTGTCAGTGCTACGGCTGGCATGTCCCAGCACACTGGCTCTTTGGTGCATGAAGTGTGGCAATGGGCTGAGCAAGCTCTGTAAATCCCCTGTGGTCTGCCATCTCCTGGTAGAAACACAGGAGCCCTTTATGAGCAGATCATGGGATAACATAGGTGACAGGTCTAGATGGCAAGCAATTGACTTTAAAACTACAGCTGGGCTCAAGGAAAGTCTCTCCCACTTCCCGCTTCATTCGGCAAAACAAAGTGAATACAATTTGAAGCTGTGGTTCTGCTATTAAATTTAGGCCACTCAAACACAAAGTGATCTACCAGGTCTGGCAGCTGTCCAGGGGGCTGCACTGAGCAAATGTACTTTTCGTAGTCTGAATATGCCTGGAGATCCCGCGTGGTTGCTGTACACTAGGACACAATCTGAATCTACTACTTTCACTGGGATCTTGTGAAATGTAAGACCAGTTAGTCTAGTCATAACCTCATCTTCTGATTGAAACCTTCATTAAAAGGAAAAATGGTTTAACAGATAATGATCTATGGGGGAAAAAAATGTAAAAAATGCAGTCGTTTGTTCTGCAAAGTACAACGCTGAAGTGAGAGTGGGCTGATGAGCGTAGGGTATTCCCAGCCTGGAAATGCAGGATTTTAGGCCATGTAAGAGAACATCAGTGGAAAAGAAGGCAATTAAGTTATTAAAATAGCATATGGACCAGCAGGTTTTTTTGCTCTGAAAGGGCAGAGTAACAGGTCTTTTTTCTAGGCTAGATTTGCAGACACATCTTTTCAGAGCAAATGGGCACTCTAGTTCCTAGCCCCTTGAAATCCTGTATATTTCTGGAGTTTGCTGACCCAGGACAGGTAACTAGACCTGGTGGAAGTTTTTCCATGGAGACAATTTTCCATGGGAAAAGGCTGATACTGTGGCAACCTCAGAAGGAAACTTGGCACATTTCTGGCAGAAGTCTGGCTGCTTATTTGTCAGTTCAGCCCACCTATCCTTTGGACTCCTGGTTTCTCTGCGCACATCCTGGTGGGCTAGCTTTTTTTCTGCTTTTCCTCAGGCTCTCCCAGAAGATGCCAGGGATCTGGACACCTTTGGGTTTCTGGATGTCAGAGGCTGAGTAAGCAGCTTACTCCAAGCTGAGTAAGCAGCTCACCAGTTCCCCAAGCTATTTTCCCTTACCGTATAGGCCAGCCCAGCAGTCAAGCAGTGGACTCCATAGTGAGTTCCCTGCCCATCCAGCAGTTTGGATTCTCAGACTCCCAGGCTCTGATGTTCCCTGCACTGCTTGGGAACAAGGGTAGCTGTTCACTGGCTCCTAGAACTCATCTGGGACTTTGGGGGTCCCCATGCCAGGTATTTGGCTTGTCAACTAACCATCTTCCCATGATCCCTCCTATCTTGAAAAGCAAGTCAATGTGGAGGCAGGCAGCCTGTCTGCCTAAAAACCAGACAGGAGCAGCAGGGAGAGCAGGACATTTCATTTTTTGTCTCAAGAGGCAGAATTTCCTGGAAGTCTCCCCATGTTGGGAAATAAACCCCAAAATCTGCCCTTCGACATTTTGTCCTCATTCAAAACAAAGCTCTTCTTACAATACAGCAACATTTCCCAGGAAGAGATTCTCATTTTGCCAGCACCACGGATGCGGCTATTTGCTAATTTCATTTGAGATGGGAGCCAGATACACATTCCCTCTCTCTCTGAAGTGTGCACACAAAGGAAGGGCAAGGGAAGCAGAACGAAATGTGACTGCAACTTTGAATTTCTTGCAGAGCTCTATTCCTTAAGGAAAAAATACCAAGGATGACTTCTGGAGTCTCAGGCACTTCATCTGAGCCTTTTTTTGCTCAAAAGAAAGGCTAGAAGAGTCCTTTTTTTGCAGTGAATGGCAAACTGCAAAAGTAGAGGAGGACAAGCATCTAGAGGAAGGGTTAAGAGACCAAGGAAAGCTCAGAATGTCTTTTTCTGACATTACTTTTGAATCCAGACTTTTATGTTAGGAAGTTTTTCCAACAGAATATTAGCAAAGGGGTTAGGATTGGGGAGGAATGCAACTAATTTCACTTTTATCCTTTTTATAGAAAAATCTCTTTTCTATCACACAGGCAGCCAGTTTTATGGGGAAGACTCTTCAGTGGGTTACCTGACGTTAGGGACCCATGTGACTAGAGCTAGTATCTCTAGCAAACAAATCCTTTCTGATTTGGCTGTAGATTTTGCAATCATATATGGCCCTGGTAACCAAAAGAAATACCTAAAATCAGTTGCCTAACCAGGCTTATGTTCTGGATATCGTTTCCTCTGCTCCATTTAGAGAAAATACAGGGAGTATATGTTCCTAGTGAATCTTAGAGGAGGTTGGGACTTGAAGCTCTTGTATCTTTCATATAATTTGGTAACCTACTGGAAAGGAATTTGGAAAAAGCACTACAAGAGGAAACCTCACCCTTCTTAAAGGTTTCCCTCTGGGAGAAAGCTATTTCCCTTCCTAATTACATTTTTCATAGGTGTCTTCTGAAGTAATGTATTAACCACATACAATAAATATGAAATGCATAGGGATGTTGCTGGGTGTTAGTTCCAGTTGTCATTTATTAACTTTAAAATGTTTTTCCAATTTGTCTTCCAAAGGACTATGTAGGATGATGGCAATGTGTGTATATTATGACATATATAAAGGGTGTGCAACTTCATTACCTTTAGTGAATGCCCACACATTGAAGAAAAATGCCTTAAATCTCCAGTCTCCTCCACCCAAACTATATTTGTTTTTACATCATTCTTATAGTCTTTATTTTAATCACTGTATATAAGATTATTCTGACTGATCTCAGCATGCAGATTATTTTATAAGGTTCTTAAAAGTGAGATAATAAAGATTATTTGCATTAAGGTACTGACTGGAAATCTGGATGGTGTAAAAGCATAACATATTTCTAAAGAAGAATAATAAAAGCACATGGGTATGTCTCCTGAATGAAACCTGAAATGGTATTTTTACAACTATCTTATTACATAACTTTGTTTTCTTAAACAGTATAGTTTACTATCATGAAATCAAAAAACTGCAGTGGATGAAAAAACCTTTGGATGAGTAAACAAAAAAAATCGCACTACTCTGTTAGGACAGAAGGTGGTAATTTGCATTTACTGGATCCCACGACTCCACATCATGCTTTACTTTAATATATTCTCTGTTACGACTTCATGGGTGGGAGCAAAGAGGAAGAATGGGTAAAAGGAAACATACCACCATGTCAGACCACTGATCATAGTGGTTTCAGCTAGAGGAGGGGAAAAAATGCTACTTCCAACTGAAGTTTTCATAGCCCCGGATCACACATGGTGGAAGGCATTTCATTCATTTTTAAAGCTTCTATTTCCTTTCCTCAAGATGTCTTTTTATCTACAATTGTGGAGAGTGTGTTTTATACTCATTAGGCCAAGCTCACCCCTGGTGTAACCCTAGCCAAGCGTGAGGAGTTGGGCCAGGAACACTTTCAGCCTCTGGTCTCCTTCTTTCTGGGATCGTTACCACCTGAAACCAGCATCCTCCCCCGAGGCATGGCTTTCGGGTCGGCTAGTCAGCCTGCACAGACGTGAGGCAATGTTTTCTGCCCAGGGATTGGTAGCTGCCTGTGAGTCCTGTCTACAAATTGGTAAAATGAGATACCTCTGAGTGTTGTGGGAGAGTAAACTATATACAGATGTTTCTCACTTCCAAAATGAGAGCTTAAACGGCAAGTTTAGGGGCAGGTGCTGTCCTGGGAAAGCAAAAAGTGCTTAATCCAGGCATTTTGGCAGATCTCTGAGTAATAGCATGGAAGCAGAACCACAGCTACGTTACTATGTGCTGTTACTTTTCACAGCTCACATTTGAGGATGAGTTTGCCATTAAAGTCTCCACAAACAAATGGGAAGCATTCAACCGGTATTCGAGTGAACCGTGAATTTAGGCCTGTATTTAAGCTATAGCTGCCTCTTCTTATTTACTGTCTCATAGTGGCTTAAAATAATGGAATGTGCTGTGAAGATTTGGCAATGCGTAAAGCTTACTGTCTAGGAGCAGAGCACAGCCCAGCAGTCCGCATTGCAGTACCCAAGCAGAAAGATGCTGGGTGATGCTTGTAGATGATTAGAAATCTTCTTTCATGTAAAGACTAAAACAATTTTGGATTAACAGGGCTTTAAGTCTAATAAGACTCAGGACTTTGAAATCCTGTCTTGTTTTAAAATTAAAACAAGGCACAGCAAAATCAGATTAACTTTTATCCTTTGCTTTTATTGCTATTAATTGCCACATGAAGTGCCTGAAACAATAGGGAAAATGCTTACTTCAGATATTCTGCATTTTTCCTCTGGCCTTAAGAAAATTGTATAATTCTTTTCTTCTGTTAATTCAACTGCTCAGAGAAATATTATGCAATAATACCCAAGCTGCCTGTACTTGACACAACTAATGAGAGAAACAGCAGCTGAGAGCCTCCAGCAGGTCTCCTGGAATGTCCAGTCCTGCAGTGGGACTAAAGAGCAGCCTTTGCGTGAAAGCTGTATAAAAAAATCAGAAGATGCTTTCTTGAAGAAAGAGTAGTAACCCTTTTTTTTTTTTCCTGTCCCTTTACAAAAGATGTGAATGCGAGTCTGAATCAATACAACCAAAGTGCATCATTTGGTGTTAATTTAATACAAGGCCTTTGGAGGTAAGAAAAGTCAGAGATTTAACTCATCTTAATTGGATCAGAGCGAATGAGGAACAGCTCTTTGAAAAGGAATGCAGAGATTGGCTGTAAAACAAAGTCGTTGTGGCTAACATGCCTGGTACAAGGGCCAGTTGCCTTTCTCATGGTAAGAACCTCCTTGAACCTAACAGGGCAGTCAGGCAAACAAATTGTTTCAAAGCCCATGCCTTCAGATAAAACTACAATATGTGTGTGTAAGTATTTGCATGTTTGGGTTTTACAGCAGGGAACTAATACATCTACGCAAAGTCCTAATGAGTGAAGGACCAAGATATTTGCACTGTGACATAGTAAAGTAATGATGATGCTCACATGTGGTTGACCTAAACAATATCAATAAAAGCTGAAGTGCCCTGCCTTCACTGGTTTGCTAGAATAAGGCAATAATTTCAGCTAATTATCTCACTGAATTTCTTCTCCCCTGACCCCATCTAGAGTAAGTGAAATAAAAGAAAACCTTCCTTGGCAGTGAATATGTAACCTAGGATCCAAGTCGGCAGGCAATTTACTTCCTCCACCCTCCAGAACTGTCACTTATTCAATTTACAGACAATAACAAATTAGGAATGGCTGGAGACACTTGGGAGTGCAGGATCAGAATTCAGTGTGATGTTGGCCATTTGGAAAAATGAGCTGAAATTATGCAGGATCCAGCAAACCTAGGGGGTGAATGTGAGTCAGTAATGCCACATAGCTGTAGACAAATTCAACACGACAGTGGAATGTCAAGTTATGAGCGCCATATTTAAGATGCACCAAGCCATGCCTTCAGCCTACACAGCACTGACATGTCATGTGGTGGTGCAAACTTTTGGGACCACTGCACTTCCAGAAAGAGAAGCACGGGACTGAAGAAAATACAGAAAACAACAGAAATTAGCAGAGGTCTAGAAAACATGACCTACAAAGACAGATTGAAAGACCTGGATTTGTTTAGACTAGAAAGAGAAGTCTGAGGGTAGACATGATAACAATTTCCAAATATGCAGAAGGTTGCTACAAAGAGGAGGTAATGAATTATACCCTGTGCCTAATGGATTAAGACAGAGACTAATGGGTTTAAACTGCACCAAGGGGATTTCCCACCTGGGGAGGCTGTGGAATCTCTGTCACCAGAGGTTTTGAGGAACAGTTTAGACAAACATCTGTCAAAATGATTTAGAAGTAGCTGCTTTGGGCTAGCCAGCTGGTCTTTGGAAGTGACTTCTCAAAGGTTCGTCTTTCTTCTGTGACTGGATGACAGGATCAACCTAATTGCCACATTATCTTACAATACTTTTCTGCTCAGAACAGAATTTTGTCCAGTAGCAAACAAAGCAAAACAAACGCCAACAAACCACAAACTCGCTCTTGTTTGAACAGAAAGGAAGGCATGAGCTCATTTATTTACATTAACTAAGAGAGTGCAAATGTTTCATTGTGGTTCGTTTAACTCTGGCCACAACATAAGATTAATCTGGAAGCTCTGAATCTGGGAATAGAATTTATATCACTTTATGTTAAATCAAATTCATCATAGCTATAATTCCACTCATTCGTGCTGCATCATTTGCTCTGTGTTTGGTCCAATGCCCTCCTTTTAGCAACATTTGGCTTTCATGAAATTATATACAAGAAAGGCCTTCTGCTAAACACTGCCTTTTGGATTTTAAGATATTTTTTCAGGTAAAGATACTATATGCACTTCAAACATATGAAGATTTAACATAAAACAGTTAACACAGAACATGCTTCCTATCAGTAACTTCTGTAGGCCTCCTCAGGTGTATCCAGCTTTCAGAGATTACACTTTTCCATCACCAAAAATTTGTTATTAATAGAATTATACTGTTGTCCCTTGAAACTTATTAAAATGCCTGAGTCCACTCCCAGCAGCACCATGTTCACAAAAGTAAGCAGAAGTACTCTTGCTTTGCTGAAGTGCAGAATTCTGAAGAGCAGAATTTGTCTTAAATGATCATGGGAATATTGGTGGGTAAAAGTTCAATTTAGCCAATAAGATAAAAAGTAGTATCTCACAGAACAACATCTTACTGTCCTTCAATAAGATAACCCTTTTCAACCTGCAAGGATTTCAAGGAAGGTGCTATGTTAGTCTTCCATTTCTGTTGGTATGTATTTTAGAACTGCTGCTCATGCATTGAAGCAAGGCATCCTGAATTATATTTCATATTTTTGATATAGTAAAATGCAATAAAATACCATAAGACAAACAGATCACAGAATCACACAGAATCACAAAATGGCAAGGGTTGGAAGGGACCTCGATCTCTTCATTGTTTAAAACAGAAAATACGATTCACTATGCAGTTTTGAAAAGATATTTGGGTATGCTTAAATCACAGAATCACAGAATGGCAGGGGTTGGAAGGGACCTTGGGAGATCATCCAGTCCAACCCCCCTGCTAAAGCAGGTTCACCTAGACCACAGGTTGCACAGGGCATCATCCAGGCGGGCTTTGAATATCTCCAGAGAAGGAGACTCCACAGCCCCCTTGGGCAGCCTGTTCCAGTGGTCCGTCACCCTCAAAGTACAGAAGTTCTTCCTCATGTTCAAGTGAAACATCTTATGCTTCAGTTTGTGCCCATTTCCCCTTGTCCTGCCACTGGACATCACCAAGAAGAGTCTGGCTCCGTCCTTGTGACATCCACCCTTAAGATATTTGTAAGTGTTGATGAGATCCCCTCTCAGTCTTCTCTTCTTCAGGCTGAACAAGCCCAGCTCTCTCAGCTGGTATGGAAGGAATAATGGAAGGAAGGATAAGTGCCACTGACTAGCTCCAGATATTCCAGGATTATTTAACTGTGTATTTAAATGCAATCATCATGTATAATGGAAAACAATATAGTAGAGGAATACATCCACCAGCCATGGTGAATTAAGGAAATGGAAAAGGCAGAGAGAAAGCTGAGTTCATTCATGGGCTTGCTCTTCCCCTCCTCCTGACAGTGCAACCCAAACTTTTCCATCTCTCCTTTCATTCTATACAGAAAAATGGGTAGACCCTGATATTTTGCAAATCACTTAATCCCAAACAGTTTTTAACAGGATCCACTTCAGAACAGTGCTGGCTGCCCCCCCTGTGCTTTCTGACCTTTAGAGCACCAGACCAAACTGCTGTGTAAATCCATTTTAGAAATTCTGAGATATTTGATAGAAGATCTTCAGCTGGGAAAGACCTCCACATAACAGCACACAGAAAGGCACAAAATCACCATCCCTCTCCCCAACGTATAGGGCACTCAAGGACAGATGCTACATAATGACACAGCAAATATTTAATGAAACTAGACTGTTCTTCTGCCAACTGTTTTCCTCACACATTGCCACATATTCCTTCAAAGCCAGACTTAATTTTCGTAAGATAGTTGGGAGATATATTATAGTCACTTTTTTCCAAAAGCAGTCTGAAAGCAAACTCAAAATTCCAAATGACCTATTAAATATTTACTTTTACAGCTGTCTGTGTCAATTTTTTATAGCTAAGATATGCTATCTACCTTAGCTAACCAGGAACTTTTCGTATCTGTTTTTAAGACTGTCTCGTTTCAAATAGTCTTGTCTTTATGCCAGAAACTGAAAATAGAAACTGTCAGGTTTGCCCATTTAAAACCAAAGGTATAGTGCTTCTGTGGATACAGCATTGTGTTGAAGAGTAATGTTTTATGATTGTAACTCTTTAGGAATTAAGTATAGTCTCCTGTGTCTTTCTATCAAACAGATCTCAGAAGGAAAACCTAGTGATTATGAAAATTTTAAATATAATATAAGATTGTAGCACCATCCACAACTGTTTTTTCCTCCTATTTGCCATTAGAAAACCTGCTTTCAAGCATTTAACTTAGCCAATATTGAAGTATGTCAGCTAAAGTTTTCCATTCTCTAAACCACAAGCATTCAAGTATTTCTGAGTAGCCATGGGCGGGGCGGGGGGGGGGGGGCGGGGGAGAAGGGGGAATCTTTATTTTTTGAACATATGAAAAAATTGTAGTGAATTTCCATTTGAAAAGTTCTAGTGCTTGTGCGGTAGGGCAGATTCTCTCTCACTCCCTGAGGGAAAAAGAGGTTAACAAATTCTTGGGCTACTGAAGAGCTGCACATCTGCAAGTCCTGAAGAGATGAAAGTCTGTGTTCAGCATGGATTGATGATGTGGTCATTGCCAAAATGCCCCAAAGGGCTTTTCTGTCCAAGTCCTTGATGAAAGTAACCAGAAAGCGCCAGACAGCTGAGTCTCACTTTAAGGGAAGAGAGATAATACATTAGGTTCTCCTCCTGCATGGATCAAACTAGCCCAAGATCAAGAGGGGTTTGGGGGATTCACACTGGCAGACTGGGGACTGACAAGAGTTAGTCCTATAAGGTCGGAGATCTGGAAAATGGAAGCCTTTCCCTTTTACTTGAGTCCCATGGGGACTGTGACAACCTCCATGCTTGCAGCAAAGATTCAGAGTTTTTCTGTGTCCTCTGCCTTGAGTCTTGGGAATGTTATTCCTCTGTTTAAAAAATGTGGTGCTTTTAAAAAAAATTAATAGTAATAATGACAGTTCACACCACCTCAGCGGATGTGTCAAACTCTCCAAAGAGTTGGTCACTATTAAGTGAGTTGCAACCCAGGGCTTGGGAACACTTTCCTTGCAAATACAGCTACGGGCCATGCTATTTTTCTGTATTTGAATAGTGACTCTTGGTGTGGAGCCCAGAGCATGCAGATGAGAAAGTTAGCTAAATGAAGTTTGAAGAAGACCATCCTGAGGATCGCTGTGGTGGAGATAATTCCAATCTTGCTGATAATTCATGAGTGTAGCGTACCAGTGTGCAGCCACCACATAGAAGGGGAACTCTTGGTTAATCTGAGTTTGAAAGGAAAGAGTATTCAGGTGGGTTATTCCACATTTGCTTTGATTATACCAGGCCCAATTCTGATATTCAGACTCCTTCTGAATATGATCTAGGTGCGCTGCACTCCTATAGTTATTGATGAGACTGTCTTGTTGTGGAGGATATCTGAATATGAT
Source organism: Gorsachius magnificus (assembly GCA_034008185.1). Lineage (NCBI taxonomy): Eukaryota > Metazoa > Chordata > Aves > Pelecaniformes > Ardeidae > Gorsachius > Gorsachius magnificus. The sequence continues at coordinate 46,693,395 of CM067083.1, read as the reverse complement.
ACATAGTGGCCGTATATGATTTTGCTTAGCAAAAAACAGCTAAAGCCTTTTCAAAAAGACATTTGTTATGGAAATTAAACAACTTACAGAAATACTTTGATGTACTTACACTAAATATTACATGTATAAATTGGGGATGCCTATTAAATACAACATTCTTTGCAGCACTGAAAGTGAGTGATCCATCCATACTGATTGGTGTTAAAGTGGTGGTGGGTATTCCAGTTTTTCCATTTTTTTTTTTAAAGTAATCTGATTAATAAAGTTTAGAGATTCTTTTCTGCCAAATTTACCTGAAATGGCAGCATAAGTTTGCAAGGAAAAGAAAAAATCTTTCAACCAGTCACATACATGCTCTCTACTCTTACCTAGAGTCAATCAACACTTAGAATGCCTAGTTTTAAAAAGAGAGTTGTCTAACAAATCTTTTCTGAGATCAAGACAAATGAACTAGGAAGAATAAAAGAAATGAACATTTTTTTCCTATAACTTTATTTTCATATTACTTAACATTTTTTGAAAATATTTAAACAGTTATTAAAAGACAGAAATAGCTTCTTTACATTTAAAGCTGTTTTAATAATATCAGACTGTAACAATAAGGTAATATTTTAAAGAGCAGATCTTTCTCACATATTCCCTAAGAAATTTACAGAATCTAGTGTAAAGGGTAAAACAGTAACCAACAGCAAAGGAGTATAACAGAAGGACTCTCATGGCATTTCAGAAAGACATACAATTCTTCTCACTTTCAGATTAATATAAATATTTGGTCACAGGCAGATCTACCTTTAAAAATAGAACTGTTGTTATTTTAATTGCATTTTCAACCTAGAGTAAAGTGGTCCCAGTCTAGCAAAGCATTGCAGAACACACCTAACTATAAGCACCCAAGAATCTTCTGAAGCGGTGATTTGCTAGAATGAGGTCTGAATGAGTAGTCTCCTTCCTTATCTTTGCCCTTATTTTTGCAATAAAGGTGACAGTACAGCAGAATAACTTTGAGAACAGCTTGAGGAACTTGCAGAAAACAAAATCAGAAGAAAATGGCAGCTTGAAAGGGAATATTATGCTGTTTGCCTATGGCCAGTTACCAGTCTCCCTTCTCTCAGCAAGTCATTATTCTCAGAGCGCCGGGGCCAAAGCTCCACAGGCTGGCAGATATCAGGGTAGAAACAATTGGAGTTTGCCATCCAAGGTGGCTGTGGTGAGCTGCAGTTCAAAAGAAAAGAACATATGGCTTTAATAAAGATCTCTCCAGTGAATGAAGTTTGCTTTAGGGCAACAAACTGAATGAAGATCATTAAGAAGATATTTAAATTACTTCTATGTTAAGTGGTCCAGGATTCATTTCAAGAAACCTATAGACTTTTCTCAACCAAGCTAATCTGAAAAATCCATTTTACTTAGATTTTTCATTTCCAACTATTTTTAAATTTGTGTCAACATCCGCTAACACATCAACAGTCTGTAAAACCAAAGCATATGTTTAAACCACATAGAAATTCAAACAGACTTCACTGTATATGACTCAAGAAGCGAGCGTGGAAGAAATAAGAAAGAGCTGGAATAAATGAAGATGGAAAATACTATGAATTAAATCAGGCATACCAACAAATGCAATTTTCTGATTTTTATTGCTGTTAAATGTAGTACAAGAATTTCCTTTGTAAGAAAGTATGTTGAAAAAGGCCACAAACCTTTATGAAGAGGCAAGCCTTCAACTTCATTAGTTTTCTTTTACCAGTCTCACAAAATCTTAATTATAGAATAAGTGCAAATACTATTTTCTGCAATTAGTTCTACATTAAACAAGCACTTGAAAACCTGCTGTAGCTCAGAAAGTGACAATCTACAATAGTACCTTTTATTCAAGATGTTTACTCCTTGCATATTAGGATTTACAGTTATTCAAACTCGTGAGAAAAATCTGAAAAGCTGGAACCAAAAATGTATCTCATGGGTCATCTGGTTAACTTTTCTCAACCTCATTTTCTTGATCTGTTCTTTGTTTGATGTGTTTACTCATTTGTTTTCTTCGTTTGATTAAAGTGGCTCTATGGTCGATAAATTATCCTCTTGGCTTTGTATTCCCCCCTTCAACATCTCCAATGACAAATTCTTTTAATCTCTCACAACTGTTACCTCCCAAGACAGTGACTTTTGTTTCTTACTTTCTTCTTTCTCACTTATGTAATCTTAAAGTATAAACTACCCAGAACTGCCCAATCTAATTCCTCCAACTGTATTTTTTACAGCTATACAAGATTATTACACCTTTCCAAAGACATTTAATAGCTCCTTATCTACCTCTGTAACTTATTATTGGAAAGATGATATAGCTATAAAATCTCTAAGTAATGTATCCTACAACATTTTTGTACCCATTTATCTTGTGGGGAAAAAGAAAATGCTTTTATTATTAATTCATCTTATCACAAAAGAACTGATTTAACCTGAGGAATCAGTGATAGATTCTATTCTAACTAGTATTCATTATAATGGGAGACAATATAGAAACCTTGTTTAGTTTTTAATTGAAAATAAAATAACTGTAAATAAACTGAATTTTTATAAGACCCAAGGAGGTCATCTGGTCCAATCTTCCTGCTCTAAGTGCAACCACTAAAAACATTAGAAGAGCTTATCTATGGCTTTGTCTGGCTAAATCTTGAAAAACTACAGGGAAATTTTGCAACTTCTTCCAGCGTTGCACTGCCCTCCCAGTGGCTTTTTTTTTTTTCCCCTAATCATAGAATCACTTTGGTTGGAAAAGACCTTTAAGATCATCTAGTCCAACCTTTAACCTAACCCTGCCATTCCACCACCAAACCATGTCCCTAAGCACCTCATCTATCCTTCTTTTAAATACCTCCAGGGATGAGGACTCCACCACCTCCCTGGGCAGCCCATTCCAGAGCCTGACAACCCTTTCAGTGAAGAAATTTTTCCTAATGTCTAGCCTAAACCTGCCCTGGCGCAACTTCAAACCATTCCCCCTTGTCCTATCGTCTGTCCAATTTGGACCTCAAAAACTCCAATGTGTAGTCGATCCCTCTTGTCATATCTTCTGACAGTACTGAAACACTGTTTGGCTTCCACCTGCTAAATGTAAATGTATTCCCTACACTACTATTACATTCTTCTTCCAGAGTCCTTCCATTTTTATTAACCATTAAAAACTATCTCTCCACTCCATCTAACCACTTTCCACACTTTTGACAACACCAAACCACAGAATCATTGAAATGTTGGCTGAATGAAAAATGCCCACCTTCAGGCTTTCGGATCTCTCCTTGTTGGTCATATGCTCTAAACCACTGATTGACTCACAAGTCCTCCTCCTTCCCTTTCCCTTTCTCCTGCTTTTTCAACCTGCTTTCCTTGGCAGTAGATAAAAGAGGCTTCCCTTTGATTGCATCATTCTCCTGAGAAGTGTTACACCCGGTATCTTGCATGGACAAAAGGAATATATTCTATATACAGAGCCAGAATTTTTTTTTAATCCAACCACTGTTTTAAAAGCCTAAACAAAATAAAGCAATTATTAGAAAGTTAAAATGACACTGAATGCAAAAATTTCCTAATTATTACAGAAAAGTTTCATCAAAAATAGAGGTTTTGATGGAGTCAGTGAGTCACTAGCATCCCAGGATTGACTTATGCCAATATTACTCCTTCCCTGGGGGGAATGCAATGTTGATGGTGGGGGTTTTCTTCCTCCTACGACTGGGGTTCCCTTGGGTTATTTTTAGACATTAGGTTGTTGTAGACTAGCTCTGCTCTGGTGCTGTGGATTGAAAGTCTGTTAGGACACTGACTTCATCCCTGGAGTTCATCTGTTGGTTTGACCTGATCAGAGACAAATCCAATTCACAGCAATGAGAAGCAAAGTTGGATAAGTAGGGACAGCTGGGACATTCACTTCACAAGCGCATTTCTGATCCAAACTAAATGCTAACACACACTCACAGGTAGTCCAGGTTAGCTTTCAGATTTTAGAATAAATTTCTATGCCTGATCACTAAAAAAGTGTTTCTATTCACTTGTAAAAGTGACATACTTGTTTCAGAAGTGACTGAAGTTAAATGCAGAACACCCATAAAAACAGTTTTACAGTGTGTTACATTTCAGACAATATAGAAATTTTAGTTACTAGTACAGTAGTAATATGTACTGGTTTTGGCTGGGGTAGAGTTAATTTTCTTCTTAGTAGCTGGTGTGGGGCTAAGTTTTGGATTTGTGCTGGAAACAGGGTGGATAACACAAGGATGTTTTCATTACTGCTGAGCGGGGCTTACACAGAGTCAAGGCCTTTTTTGCTTCTCACCCCAGCCCACCAGAAAGGAGGCTGGGAATGCACAAGAAGCTGGGAGGGGGCACAGCCAGGACAGCTGACCCCAACTGGCCAAAGGGCTATCCCACACCATATGACGTCATGCTCAGCATATAAAGCTGGGGGAAGAAGAAGGAAGGGGGGAACATTGAGTGATGGCATTTGTCTTCCCAAGTCACCGTTACACGTGATGGAGCCCTGCTTTCCTGAGGATGGCTGAGCACCTGCCTGCCCATGGGAAGCAGTGAATGAATCCCTTGTGTTCCTTTGCTTGTGTGCGTGGCTTTTGCTTTCCCTATTAAACTGTCTTTATCTCAACCCAGGAGATTTTTCACTTTTACTCTTCTGATTCTCTCCCCCATCCCACTGGGGGTGAGTGAGTGAGCGGCTGCATGGTACTTAGTTGCCGGTTGGGGTTAAACCACAACATAATACAATAACAGTACAGAGTTAATTGCAACCTATATCAACATAGATCAAAAGAACTACTAAAAATCTAACCTGTAGCACTCTTGAAATACATTAATTATTACACTTAAAAGCTATCAAAATTGATTAATAAATGTGCTCAGCTATATTTAGAATCTATAGACATTTGAATAAGATATAAAGAAAAAAATATTTCTTATGCCAATATTACATTTCCAAAAGTGCAAGCATGTAACTTCATTCAACCCCCTCAGCTCCCAAGCATGTTACTCCAAAATTGTGTTTTAAATTATATTTGAAATCTCTATAGTAGTTAAGTCAATATACGACTTAAAATTTTTAAAAAATAATCCTGTCTTACTATTATATATTCAAATTTTGGCATCAGTTTTCTGTTAATAATTTGAACCCTGTGTAAAGATTTCCTATGGGACAAACACTAGAACATTATGGAATATTAGAGGGCATATAAGAGCATGGACTATTTTTCATATCAATAGATATATGCGTAGTGGAGAAGAACTTCAAGTAGGGTAGAGACAAAGGTGTAGGTTTTGTGCATTTGAGGTCTCTTTACAGAAACTTCAAGGTTGAGAAAGCACTTATGACATCTGGTGCCAGAACAAGAGAACAAGGTCTTGAACACAGTCTTCCTCTATTTGATGGGCTACAGAAGACACAAAAATTGCTGCAATAAAGTTAAAATGGTGACATGCAGTGTTGGACAGCTGTCAGTCAACTAACAGAATGAATTTCAAGACATTGCCTTCTGAATTTCCTTTTATAAAAGTGTATATATATAGATAGATATTTAGAATTGTCTTTTGAGGGTGGGAAATATGCTTCTGTAGTGATGTCACATTAAAAAATATACTGTAAATTAGAGACCTGGAGTTTTTTAAGACACAACTGGCTTTGTATAGAAATGCATATAACAAATATTTTGGTTTAATATTTCACACAACACACTTATGTGTATACAGTGTAAGCTTCAAGATATGCTGTATTTCAGAAAATAGTAAGAATCAAAGCAATTCCAGCTAGTTTCACTTTAAAGTGATTTTGCTTTCTTTTAATTAGTATAAATACATACATATGCATAATAGGCAAATAGAGATAAAAGTCTTTACAAATCCACTAGCTACACAGCAAAAAGTATCATCTTGCCAAGAATCCAGTATCTCAGCAGACCAGATGGAATACAGTTTTTAGGGGCTTACTATTTTTAGTTTTCATTATTTTCTTTGAAAATAAGAGGGCACATGTAGAAACAAAACTGCCAGAAGCAGATGATGTGGAGCAATATGCCTCTATAAAGTCATCTCTCGAGCTTCAAAAAGGTAAAGAATTCTTCAGGTCAAGCTGTTATATATGATTTCTAGGAATAGTTGCCATAAACTCTATTTTCAAAGTAGTAATCACTGTTCAGGGAAGCATCTGTTTATGGTTTGGCTAGTCAGTTAATCTTATTGTTCCCTTCGTTTTCTTCTGTGCATATACTGATAAGATAGAAAAACATTGTCAAAGCAGAAATGAAAGTATAACATACAGAGTTGTTATTTCATAATACTTACATATGAGGCTGGAGACATATTTACATATAAATAACCTAAATGTTGCTGAAGCACCAATTGCAACTCCGAGTTTTGTACAAGAACCTGCAACTGCTAACTGGCCACTATGGAAGTTTAGAGCCTTTCTACATTCCACCATGTACTTGAGAGGTAAAATAAACATACCAACGTAGATGCATACACACCTTTTCTACTTTAACTTATACTTTTTAACATTTGCTCTGGAACATCCTAGTGGCATTTTTACATTATCGACTTTAGTTCAAGAACATATTTTTAACGTTGTCTGGACTCCTATTTCACTTGGCTTCACAGAGGCTTGCCATTGCCTGTGCTTCAATACACCAAAATGTAATTTAGCAATAAATATAAGCTTTTCAAAGTAAGCACTAACTCATTACACAGCTATCAAACAGCATACACAGTAAATTCAGGGTTTAAAGTAATCTTACGTAGCCTTCTGGTCACTTAAATCAGCATGTTTTGAAACTGGTCATACGGAACTGCTTCTCAACCACCACAGTTATTTTGCTATGCAGTAGTAAACAGTAAACAATGGTCACATTTTTTTTAAAAAAAGTACCTATCATTTTTTCCCACAAGTGATTTTGTATCAATAACTTACATACCAAAATCAATAGCCATAAAAGCTACTCAAAACCAGACTCATTGATTTTCCATAGAACCAAGAATTACTAAGCCAGAGCCCATCACTTACTGAATTGTTCTGATTACAAGCTAACAATTTCTGTCCTTCTGAAAGAAAAACTAAAAAAAGAAAACCACTCATCAAATTGATCTGCAATTACAACTTTTCATCTGACCCTCGCAGAAACACTGAATCTGCAGTTGGATGGTGGGATCCCATCCTGCACAGTGTCCCACTCACCCCACAGCCTGGCACTGCTGATCCCACAGTTGGCAGCGCTGCGCACAGAAGGCGCACCAGCAAGTGGTACTGCTGAGTATCACCAGTCAAAGCAGCAGAGACAGTTCTAAAGAACTAATGGTAAAAGCAAAAGCAGTTTCTCCTGAATTTCAAACCTAAAAAATACCTGGTTCATTTATATGTTTAATCAACTTGGAAGTCACCTTGATAGAGTAAGTTTTGGAGTTTCTTTTGAGACTCTTTAAGCAAATTTAACTCATTCTCTCTTCATTTTCTTTTTTCACATAATCTCAGAAAGCAGAAATTAAACTAAACACTTTAACCTTCTCTATGTTATTCAGAGTCTCACAGACTTCTCTTATCCACAGTTTTTATACTCAGGATAACCCAACACAACATAACCTCTTAATGTGGCTTCAAGTATAACCTACACCAAAGTCAAAATAAGCAAATATCATCTTACAAGTATTTATTTTTTAAAATTAACTTAAATTATTCACACAGATAAAATATAGATAGAACTTGTATCTTTCTATTGCCATGAAGCAGTATCTTTAGTTTCATGGTTTTTTGAGAATTGGGGGGGGGGGGAAAGGCACCACTCAATGGGTTTGAAATGTGGTACACAAGAACAAACACCATCTTTTATACCATATATTACAGTAGACAAACATTACTCATTGATACAATAAATCTCAATTTCAGGCCATTGGCAACAAGCCACATTCCAAATCAGTGCTGTAAATCCTACAGGAGTTTGACCACTGTTTTTATTTTTAAAACCATAAAGTTTAAGTATGGAAATCTTTGTGTGCCAAGACTCTTTAAAAACTTATGAATTTGAATTAACTCAGAACTAAACTTATATCAGAAATAAAATTGCAGCTGTAATGGTATTTACCATCAATTAAGTATATATTTGCATTTATCTTTATAGGACATACCTATAAATCCTTATACAATATTATAAAACTCCAGATTCTTAACCAATACTGGTCATACCTAGACTGATATACATTTTAGAGAACAACTCAGCTCTCTCTTCAATGGATATAATCAATGCCTATTACAACAGATTTTGTTTTTTATCACCTTTGAATGGATAGATGTAACCTCTGAATTTACTAGGGGCACACTCACAGCTGCAATATAAAACTGTCAGAAAGCAAATGATGTGGCTGAAATGAAACTGGTAGGAATGCCACTAAACACTAGTGTTTATCAATGAAAACAAAACCACCAATACTGTAGTACTTACTGTTGCTTTTGAATTTTGCATTGGTTTGACAGCTCACAACAATCAAGAACAAGAGGAAAAGGAGATATTATGGAACTGATTTTTATTATCATTTTCCTGTTCAGAAAGTGATGTCTAAAGCAATGTAGAATTCACCACCTTTACCCATGAAGATCTACAGTACTTGAAGGCTTTACTATCTCTGGTTTTGTGGTTTAACACAAGAACAGAACACATGTAAGTATCTCTTTGAAAAGATTTGTTTTCTTGAAAGATGACTGCTTAATTTGACAGCCACACTCTAAACATTCAACCAGTTACATCCAAGCCACATGTTTTTTCAGAGACAGAAGACAGAGTAGAATTTTTCATTGTTAAGATAGCTCTCCTATTGCAGAAATGAGAACTGAGGAGAAAATATAAAAACCAGATTAGCAGCTGTTAACCGTAATTCCTTGAGGTGCACCATACACACATATAATCATATAGGGGGTAAGTACATGTAGTGCTATTCAAGAGCTGAGAACTCCTCTGTCTTCACAGTACCCATAGGTGATATGCTCACATTTTTCCTTCCATTATGCTCAGTGCATGGATAGGGTAGATCGATTATATTACTCTGTTTCTGTTTGCCTCATACATGGAATCCACTTCTCTGATTTCTAGACAGAAATCACCAAAGAATGGAAGACTGCCAGAAAGTGAACTCAAGCATGTCAAAAAAAAAAAAAAAAAAAAAAAAATCCCTGTGGCTTAGATGAGAAGGGTTGACACTTCAGGTGAAATTCCTCTCACCTTACTTGTAGTGTCTGTAATATCTATATTTGCTATGTCTCACATATCAGAGATGGCTTGCGTATCTAGAGGGACCCAAGTTCAGAGGCCACAATGAATAAGAGATTAAAACAGTTGTTAAAGGAGTCACTGGTGATGTATATATAGAGATGTTCTAGGTAGGACTTGGGCCTTAAAAAGGAGAAAGTCTTTTCTAGACTTGGTAGTAAGGATAATTGTAAAGAAAGCCAAATTATTCAGTAGATTGAATTTATAACACACAAACAATGCCTCAGAGTTGAGAAGCTGGAGCTGTAAAGAGGGCAAAGAATAAAGACATTTTTCCAGGCAACCTATATCTGCAAAACCCCATCAGAAACCTTATGAAAAATAACAGATCCACCATATACAGTATTTTCATTAGTCACTCAAGACTAGATACATTTAAACCAGATACATTTAAAGAAAAAAATAACTGAATGCAACCTAGAGAGATCATCTAACTCAGCTTCTTCCTGAATCTTCATAGCAAACCCTTATTTTTAAACCCTTGTATTTTTATTTGTAATTTTCTATTCACATAAAATATTCAAGAAACACAGATCTGAAAGCAAAAGATCTTAATTTTATGGCCTCACCTGGGCTTCTTGTCCTTTAAAGTTCTAAAAATTGTTACAACAAATAGATACATTGTCAAAGCCAAACCATGTGAACATATTTATTTATTTAAAATGTCTGTCCAGACTTCTCAGTGTATTTATTAAAGTGTTTTTATTTGGAGCAGAATAATAGATATACTGGAGCAAAGATCCACCTAGCTATACTCCATCTTGGAGTCTTCTCCAAGAGTACTATAAACAAATACCTAGGAAAGAGTGAGATACTCTTGCAGTTTGAATGTAGGTGCACCTACATTCAATGTTAGGGAACCTAACACTAGAACCTACCCTAGGCTAACAGTTGGACTCGGTCTTAATGGTCTTTTCCAACCTAAATGACTCTATGATTCTTTCCCCGTAAGGGTTGACTCTGGTGGTCTCCCTCACCATGAAACAGTCATTCTTAACATCTAAAATATGATCTCTGCATACATATTGGTATGGCAGGGTAATGGACCTTCCTGCCCTTACTGATCTATCATAACACAGTGTTGCCATCCTGGTCTTGTTATTAGGATGTAAGTCTAATACTCTGTTCTTCCTGTAGCGGCCTGGAATCTCAGCCTGTGCAGGACTGCTTATTACTTGCTGAGGTTTATTAATTTGTCTCTCTTCTACGCTGTCTTTAACATAAAGCATACCTCCAATGCCAGCAAGGTTTAGTTTATGTTCCCCGTACATTTTGTAACCTCATACTGGAGTGTCTCACCGATTACCCACCTTCCACCAAATTTGTGATAAGCCTAACAGATCACCCAGGGCTGTCTTCACCCAGCGCTGACCATTCAGTTTTCCTATCTTCTTTCTTAGTATTTGTGCAAATGTATCACTAGTTCTGTTCTTGGCAGTCTAACTTCTATTTTCTACCTGACTATTTCTACCCTCTGACATACCTGTGAGAATACAGAATTTCTACATCTTGATCTTTCATAGAAGTGTCATCCCAAACCCAGCCTTAAGTTTTATAAACTTAGTTCCCTTATGACTCAGATTAAGTTCATCTTTTCTGGACAGATGTTCCTGGAACCTCCTGGGCAGTTTCCCCAAGGTATCATATTTTCAAATGTATTACCCTTTTTAGCACCTGCATCTCTTTGCTGTCAGCTTTTAGTATTACTTATGTACTCAAAGAAAGCAAAATTCTCATCTATTTTTAACATGACATTTTTATTAAGCAAGTAAAGACAATAATTCCTAATAAGTCTTTTGATGTGTGAAATTTACTTGACCAAAATACAATATGTGAAGCAATCTTCAATCTATCTTCTTGCTTCTATACTAACAGTCAGAAATCTTTTTCATTTAAATATGATATTGATAAAGGAAACCTTAAGGAAAAGCTATCCCAAGTAACTACAAACTCCTGTAATGGATCCAATTTGTTTGACATTGCCTTTTCAATTACAGATAAGAATCTGTGTAAGTATATAAAAATCATCAATCGGCAAGATGATAAAAACAAAATTAAATACCCTCATCTGAAAGAATATAATCCACTTCATATTCTTCTGCTTCTAGAGCTAATGAAGAAACAAATACATGACAGCAGGTAGTTATAATGCTTATACCACTACTGGAACATAGGTCAACACCACAGCAATGCAAATGCTCTGAGGATAGATGTGATGCAGAATAGGGTTTTATGGAAAGCTCTGCACATTTTCCAGCTTTAAGATATAAGCCAACGCTTTATAAGTCTGGCAAGAGAGTTTCCTCTAACTTCAGGGGGCATTGAATCAGATCTGAATGTAAAAAAGCCAGTAACTGGAACACACTAATTTAGAGTTACTCTTTACAACTCACAGCGATCAAAAAATCTGGTTTCACTGCTTGCTACTATACTATTAATGACAACTTACATAGGCCCCCAAATGCTGTTTTTCTTTTAATAGGCCATATTAAACATTTCCATTCCAGAAAGCATGCCATTTTGGCAGTAGACCCTCATGTGTGCAGAGCACTAGGACAAAGTAGTGGTAAATGTTCCTTGCACAACTAAATTCATATCAGTATACATCAAATCCCACCTGTGAGAATACAAATGAAAGGAAGCAGCTTAAAAAATAATTGAAAATAAAAATAAGTCAGAGTTAATAAAAGGATGGGGTGAGCAGAGGCAGCATTGGAGAATGGTTCAATAACATAATATTAATATCTTAAGCACTCTCATATATGAAGTGTTGTTTGACAGGAGAACTACTGGGAGAGTGTCTTATACAAAATTTGTATCATGAATGTAAATAATTTTTTTTTACTTTCTTTAGTGTGAGCTTTGCTCACTACAGATCATCTCTTTCTCCAAACTTTTTATTTTTTAATGAATTCATTATATTGGCTTGGGCTTTATGACATCATACCTGGTTTTATGACAAAAACTATTATTATTTTTGTTATTGATTTCACAGCAAGCAGAAAGCTGAAGTATAAAAGAATAGTTACTTTAAAACCCCCCAACATCTTAGCAATAAAAAGTGAACTTAGGAAGGGACTCATTAAGTACAATTGTTTTTTCATACACTCTTTTATTTATTACATTTGGTTCCAGCATAAAGTTCTGTCCAAACAGACACTTCATCCTGGTGGTATAACAACTCGGGGTTCTGCTCGTGATATCACAGATATCCCTGTTAAACAATTTTCAGTATAACATATTCATTTTTGATTTGTCATTGGTGTAATTACAAGGCAACAGCAATGGAAGCAGGTAAATACACTGTATATAAATTCTTAAAGTAGCCTTTCATCAGAATTATCCAATCCTTTCAAATGCGCATCTCAGCTTTTTCACTTTTAATTGAAATCATACTTTGATGTATCACTCAGTTTATCTACAAGAAAGAAGAAATACCTTTCTGGCAAATTCTCTTCAACTTATTTAGACCCCGAAGAAAACAATAGGGAGGAAATCTGGGGTGGATAGGGATTGATGGAAGAGAGAGAAAAAAAAAAAAATCAGTATTTCCATTTTTGTGAATATAATTTGAAATGCATCTTACATAAACATAATGAAGAGTCCAAGAGAAAAATAATAGTTTTAGTTGCCTGATGAACATTTGTTCAAAAGGTAATCATGGTAAATGTCTTACTGCATATCTCAGGTCTCAAATGAAGAAACCACAGACATAAAAGTTCAAGAAGGAAGAACTGGAAGCAATAAAACCCAGAAAAGTGGAAGACCTTATTTAATCTTTTCTTGGGTTAAGGGACAGAGAAGAGGAAGAAAACCCAATAAATACTGATGAAAGTATTCAAGCTAAAAAAAGACAAGAAATTTCAAAGAAAGAGTAAGCCACTTGTGTCTCATCCATGCTCACGTGTGAGGTTCAGGCAATCCATTACTGCTTTCCAATGCATTCAGCCTTATTTACATTTATAAACAGGCCCCGTATCTAAGGCAGGGATTTTATCCCTTAGTATAATAAAAGGCAAAACTCCAGCTGACTTCCTGGGGGTCAGGACTGTAATTAAGATCTTTAACTTAAAGTACGTATATGTAAGCCACTTCATCGGTTGTTCTGACTTCCTTTGCAAGGCTACAGATGTACAGAAAGCCAACAGTAACTTCAGGGGACTTATTTACATAAATATACTTCCACTAGACTAATTAGCAAGTTTCTTATCAAATTAAGAGTTTGACTTAAGTATTTTGACTCATTTGAAAAACAGAGCTGAAGTAGCTTCAGAAGTCAAAGGGGAAACACAGACAATAAAATCAAGGACTTTTCTAATTTCTGCCAAATGCAAGGTTTCAATCCAGCATCAGTCCCCGCACCCCTGAGGACCCACACAGGGGCTCTTGCGTCCCCTTACTGAGATCGTGGGATGCCCGATCTTATGGTGTGCCCAGGCCCAAATTACATGATAGTCCACACTAGCAGAGGACAAATGTGCCACCTGGTTTCTGTCCACCCGTCTGACTATAGCACAGCAACACAGCAATCTTTCCTCATCTGGGAATCCACACAAGGTGCATCTAATTGATCCACAAGGCACCCACTGACAAGCTTGGCCTAGAGCACGGGCTTCTGGAGGGGCACAGAGAAAGTGGCGTAGCACTACCAATACTCGAGACACAGTGGCTGCAGGTGGCATACAAAGAAACAAAATTGTTTCCCTCATCGTGTGAGATTGACAGGAGGGATTTTGTGGCTTTACTCTCATCAGTGATGCGCTTTGTTATTCTACACTTATTATTTCTCGAATTGCCAAATATGGTTCTTGGCCTCCTTATAACACACAAGTTTAGCCCTCCTTGGCAAAGGCTAGCTTGTGTTTGCAACAAGTCTATTGGAGTTAAATAAGAGACACCATTTCTTGAGGCCAGTAAAGCATTTCTTGAAATGCAGTATACAAAACTGGCTACAGTGTCCCATGTGATGACTTAGTAGCGCTTATTTAGGTTGGACAAACTGCAAAAATTGTTTGATGCCTCACATTAATATGATGCCCACCCTCATTTGATGTACTTAGTACAAAACTTGGCAACCGGAGGTATGACTTCATGTGCCAGTTATGCCCATATTCCAAGAAGAGGTTTTCTAATTTGCCTTAATTAGGGGTATCATGCTAATCACTTCAAGCTATTTCAATTTTATTTCCACCACAGAAGAAATAATTTCTATTTCTATGCCTCATTAGCACTATTAATTCTTCTTTGGCTCCCATTTTCTTTCCACTGTGTCAACATCAATGAGAAATTGAATTCTTCTAGATTTTTCAGTCACACTACATAATCTTGATCTCGTTATCGTCACAACATAACAGCTCACATATTTTCTGGCTTCTTTTGTTATTTATAGCTAAATATAATTGTATTTTTGCAATATTGGGACTTTTTTCAAGATCTAATTTACTTTTCACATTTGTCATTTAAATCCTCTGTATGTTGCTAATGTCTTACAGATAAGGATGGGCAAACAGATATTGGTCATTCAGGAAAGATAAGAATCATTAGTTTGCCTGAGGGGGAGGAGGTCATCAGAGATCTTTGCTGGTCAAAAAGGCAATATTAGCTAATAATAATAATAATAATAAAAACAGCTAAGCTGCTCATAAAAACACATTGCACAAACTGAGTAAGCTTTCAAAGGTTCTTCTCTAAACTAAGTAGTCCTGAAGAAGGTTAACGGGTCTTGTTCTGAACAGATTTCCTAAGGCAATTTTACCTCTGGTTTATCCTTCATTTTATGGATGACTTCTGAACAGCCCATGTTACCATCAGTCATGAGGGACATAGTGAACAGTTTTGGTCTTCTTGCACTATCAGCCTGCCTCCCCAGACGTGAAATGAATCTCATGGTATAGAGTTTAAAAACCATTAGGTTGTTACTCCTGCCTTTTTGGACATGCTGTTTCATTGATCTCAGTTACGTGAGTCTCCAAGATAACCAAAGCAGTGCATGTGCCCATAACCAGCCAATATAAAGACAGAAGAGGAAATTTTTATCACCAAAATATTTGGCAGTGCCACCTTGCTCAGTATGATATGTTCCCAAGAGAATGGACTTTGAGAAGACAGCAAAAAGGAGAGAATAGTCTCTCAACAGAGTAACCACTGTGCACACAATTTACAAACAAAAATGCCAAGCAAAAAAAAGAAAAAGAGAGCCAAGAAGTGCAGGGAAGAATGGTACTAGAAGCCACAGCTCAGAACCATTTTGTACTAAGAAACAAGAGAAAATGCAGTAGTCACAATGCACAGAAAGAAAAGAAAAACAAAAAGAAGTAAAAAAAGAAAATATTTTTTTCTTTGTAAGTACACAAATGAACTGACAAAAATGGTAAGCATAAAAACCAGTATATAGCAGACATATAAACCATGTCCCTGTCCCGAGAAGGAGTGGGATATACGTGCCCTTTCTCGGCATGACCTAGGTAACAATGTCTCTGCCTTCAAGTGTTAATGGAACACTTGCCCACTTTGTGAATATATATATATATATATGCTCCTCTTGGAAAAGAAGGTAACAAATCATGAACATTTCCTCTGCTACTGTAACCTTGCTTTAACCCCCCATTGGTAAAATCTTGCCATACATTAACAATGCATGTTTATATGGACATACATACATGAGTTCATATCCATGCACAGATAAAAAGTTTATTTTTACTTTCTTCAAACTTCAGAAGCTGGTTATGTGCTGGCTGTGTTTCAGATAAAGAACACCTCAGAGTCTTTCTTACTGAGCCTACAGAGGTTCAGAAACCTGCATTTAAACAAGAGTTCTATGCTAGTATTACCATGTCTTTATAAATACACATCAATTAACATATAAAAACACACAACGCAATGTAAAATACAGCTGGTTTGCCTCAGGATATTATGCTGAGGGAATTAAAAATGTCTTACTTCACTGGTTCATGTACATGAAAGCAGTAGATTGATTACATCTTTTCATTGTTAGAATAACACCACCTAAACCTATACTATTTGTTCAGAATTTACAGTATCTAAACAGCCCATGAGCATTCATATCTGTTGTTTCCTTTGAGAGTTCATACTCAGAGTCAGTGCTTCTCTGCTTTCTGATAAAAAGCTGAAGAATGTTCATGTTCCTGGATGAAGCCCTGCTCCCACTGGAACTGAAAGGAAAGTCACCAGCAACTACAAAAAGCTGGAATTAATCTCTAGGGGTTCGGGGTTTATACCACTGCCAAAGATTACCAATTCTGGTTTAGGTATTCATATCAACTAAGCATTATGTTTGCTTAGATCTCTTGAGGAGATTGAAATGTGGAATAGGAATGAGACAAAAATATTTTCAGTAGTAAGAAAAATCAGTCTTTGGAACAGATTCTCATTTCTGACCAAATTTAAACTGGATAATTCTACTGATTTCCATATTGTAACTCCAAATTTCAATTGTTTTGACTGATATCAGTCAGTTACATCTCAATTGCAAATGATCCTTCTAACACAAAATTTGACCATGCAGTTAATTCTCAAGATGGTCACCTCAGCTCTCCATAAAATGGCATAAGAAAAGGTAGACATCTCAGAGTGGAATCTATAAGAGCAGCACGCTGAGTAGGGAGCTGTTTGCCAACAGAGAAAAGATGAAATCAGGGATATGCTGTCCTTTCCCAGTGTGCAGTGCCCTACCATGGACTAGGCAGCGGGAAGCTCATTTCACCCAGGATTCATGGTCTAGAACACTTTCCTGAAAATATTTGTTTATGGGCTGTATTGCTGTAACTGTTGGCTGACTACTGTGATCCATGAGGGATTTTTTTTTTAGCTTCTGAATGTTTTATTCAATATTCACTGTAGATATATAATTCAAAGAGCAAGCTCTTCTAGACAAGGACTGCCATATTTTTGGGTACTATCAAAGAACTGATACTGCATAAGAGAAACTGATGCTCAGAAGAAACCCTCCAGTATTTGTTATGGCAGGTGGCTGCAGTTATGTGCACAACAGTTGTTTTAGTGTCACCCATTTCCAGATGACCCAAATAATAACCCGCACTAACATTTCCCCACAAAGGGGGTATAGGACATGGAATAAAAAGAATATTCTAGATCAAGAAATGTTGTTCTATTTCATATATTATTAAGATCCATTCTAAAAGGTTTTCTGTCCCTACACCTCCAATTAGAAGTCTGTTTCAGGTCCCGCTGATTTGATTATTGGGCAGGAAACTAAGAAAAAGGTTTTAAGATTTCCCATGAGTGCTGTTTCTAAGGAATCCTTTTTGAAAGTTTCATGGCTGGACTAAGAATTTTACTAAGAATTTCACATATTCCACATTCCACAATATGTCATAATTCCATACAATTCTTTCCTTGTAGTTCCCTGCAGCAGACACAAATTTGCACAAATCAGAGGACAGCTGCTAATCTGGTTGCTAACTTTCTAACACATATCTCTTACCTATTCTGTGTTGAATTTGGGGCACTGTAATAAAGGGTTTGTCATAATTACACTATATTGAAGGCAGCCTTGAAGCAATCAGATTGCTATCAGGTTGTTCAGAGAGACTGTGGAGTCTCCATCCTTGGAGATATTAAAAAACTGACTGGACATAGTCCTGAGCAACCCACTGTAGGTGGCCCTTCCTGAGTAGAGGGTTGGACTAGATGACCTCCAGACGTCTCTTCCAACCTTAACCATTCTGTGATTCTGTGATATCAGAATGGTGAAGCAGGGATCTGCATGATGAACAATAACAAAGAGTGCAATGAAGTAGTTATTGGCCTCAGCCAATTGTATGAGAAAGAAGAATGTCAAGGTTAGTCAAACTCTTGGGTGCATTAAAGCAAAATTCAATTCAGTTCAAAATATATAATTACCAGTATGAAAATGTAAAAAAACCACATTTTTTAATGTAGAAAACACTTTTACTATATTCTTACAATAACAATTTTTGAAAGCCTGCAAAATACACTTAGAACTCACATGGCTGGACAAATGATTAGGAATGGTTTCCAGATCATTTTCTTTAATGATGGGTTTGAAACAACCTAAATGTAATCTCAGACATTCTTCAAAAGACTGCCTTAATCTCTGAGGCTGCTAATGTTTGCATGACATCACTGTCATTACAATCCTGTCTCTTCACTCAGTAACGAGAAAAACTGAGGGAAACATGAAAAAGAGATTTTACTAGCGTCTTACTCAGGTGTATAATTTCAAATTCCACTTCAAAATCTGGACATTAGCTCATAGCAAAATATACTAAAACCCAAAAACTCTTTCATGCAAACCTAGCCACACAAGCGTAGTCAGGCAGTCCCCTTCAAAGTAGTAGTTTTATACCCCAACTTATCCCTGAAACACCAGAGGAAGGGATTTTTCTTCCTAAAGCTGAAGCACATATCAGAACTTAACAGGTTCACATTTCTTTTATTATTCCACATTCAAGTGACTGAACATGTTTACTTGGAGGATATAGTGGTTTTCTTTTTTTTTTCTGAAAACCCTGACATTCTCATACAACTTCCTCATTTAAAATAGTCACTTCATCATGAAATACTGTATCACAAGAGAAAGACAACTATCAAAAGAGTAAACCTTCTGTAGGAGGGAACTTCTATGACTTCTCGCATTCCACATTTTCAAAACAAAATGCAAAAATAAAAGAAAATTTTCAATATGATCCATTGTAGGCAGTGTTGTTTCTAACTCTATATGGTATTTACAAAATTTCTCCAACTGGCATAAAGTTCATGTGTTACAAAAGCTATGAGAAAGAGCAACTTTTTTTTTTAAAAGTAGGTATTAATTGCTGGTCACATAGGCACAAAGCAGCATGATGAAGTCATTTGTGCCTGGCAGCTCTAGACTCAGCTGAAAGTAACTGCAAGCGGATGTATTTCTTGAGGGTACCTACATACACAGCTCAAACTGTCACCATAATTTCAAAGATTTTCAAAGACACAAAAACCTCTTATTCATAGAAAATCAACATTCTCTCAGATTAGTTGTCTAAAAGAAAGGGGTATTAAAGCAGACATATCACTGAAACATTCAGCAGTTACCACAGTGACAGGAGGCATCCTAAATTTTGTCAGGTTTTAGTTTACTTCTGGGTTAACAATTTAAATAAAGAAAATAAACAGTGATTAGTTAGTAAGTTAGTAGTTGTCTTATATGTTCATACCAAAAAATTTGCTGAGATGTAGCAAGTCTTTTTATACTAAATATATATTTAGTATTATATAATATATAATTTATACTAAAAATAACACCAATGTAATTTTTAAAGAACATTGCCTTAATGGAAAAGCTAAACAACGTTAGTTCTGCCCTGCCTCTACAAAATATAGTCTAATCTTTTTATGTAAGTTAAATTTACTAAAGCCTCTTAATATTTGCTAATGAGTTTTAGGCAGACTAAGTAATAGACATGTCTTCTAAAAGTTATTAAAGTGAAAGTACAGTGATTAAATAAAAAAATTCCAGATGTCTATTCCTCTGGCCTAAAATGGTAGAAGAGAAGGAAACATGTATTTGCATCTTCCCTAAACATATGTATGCAACAAAGTTTAACCTGAGATTAAAACGTAACTTTATACATAAACTGCAGAATTGTACCTTCCTGATGGAAGTCATGAAAATGTAATTTCATAAAAAATCATTGCACTAGTATAATATTATCACTTTCCCAAAGAAAGAAAAAGAAGGCCCAGGGAGATTCCACTGTGTCAAAAATACTTCTGGAAGCAACTACTGAATGTAATTCTTAAAATGAACCTTGAAGAAAAGGAGAAGCCAAATGTGTTTTCCATGTATAATGAAGTACAGTTGTTGGCAGTCAAAAAAAACCATAAAACTTCACCACATGAAAAAAGTATCTTCCCACTACTTAGTGACACATTGCAATAGTTTGTACATGAAAGAGTCCAGGTAGCTCATTAATAGCAATGTGAGTGTGCCTTTATAGTCTTCACAGACTATATTCTCAGTCATGGGCTATTGTCACTTGGAATCTAACACACTAAAAAGCACAGATGAGCCTTAAACCTGCTTGCTTTCCTGCCTTTAAAATGGGCAAGCCCACTTGTCAAAGAATGGAAGATCATTTTTTACAGTGCAGGCAGCTACAAGGCAGCTGCAAGACTCAATGGCAGGATCAGCCATTTGGCATGGATTTTCCATTCACGATCACTACAGTATGTATAACCATCTTGAGGAAAGGGAACATCCATTGCACTTCTGCCCTTCCACAGATGTTTTCCAAATAGACTTATATTTTGAACAATCATTGTTGACATTAGTAATTACAAGAAGCATTCTAAGATGCAAAGTTTTAATGGTGAAATAGAGCATCACAAATCAAATTAAAAGAAAAACTATGGACACATAGATGTGGATCATTCTTGTTAAGTGGAATTTCTCAAAGAGTACAAATTACATTTATCTGAAGTCAACAAAGGCTGCCTCTGGCTTTTTGATCAAGTGCAAAGTACTCATTTAGCTGGAAAACTCTAGCTTATTAGATGACAGCTCAAATTAATGATTCACAAGTAATTTGAAAATTATGCACACCAGGATGCACTGATTCTTGCTTACCGGCATTTTTTACATCTCTTATCCTGTAAAAGCACAGGTCATGACACCTCCCTAGCAATCACTGATATGTAAAGAGGACAAGATAGCGTACCAGCCTGTGCACTGAATTGCCAATGGGACTTGGTCTGCCATGCGGTAGGCACATCTTCTCTCTTGTATTGCTCTGGTGAAACAATGTCCCAGCTAATACATTTTCTGGGACCACACATAGCTCTTATCCTAAACAGCAACAAAAACCAGTTCCATTCTCCAGAACCATGCTCAAGGAACCCTGCCTGCTACCAGCTCATGAGTGTCTTCAAGCTTGAGCTAAACTAGTTAGATTAGGAAATAAATCAAAATCCCTATTTTAATATCACTGTGTGTACTCAGGCTGCTTTTGGTTTTCTTCAGGAAAACCAAACCTTCATGACCAAGTGCAAAAAAAAGCCTCTTAGTGCCTTCATTATCCAATTGGAAAACAGGGATAAGAAGACTTTTCTACCACCTAAGGCTGCTGTGAAGGCAGGTAGAGTGAAAAAACTGGTATACCACTCAAGATACCACAAGCAAGAAAGAGGGAGAATTTACGTGTTATGTAGGTCAAGATATTTTTAAAAGTATTGTTTTCTCTGGATTATAAATATATTCCTAATTACATAATATAATATAGAATATGAAAAAGGTCTTTAGTCCTGTGTTTTGATGAAATTTAATTTTCAAAAGAAATTTTTATGATGATTGCAATCTTGTGCAGATTCCCCTTAAAATCTTTTAAAACCATACTACAAGTCTTAGCAATACTTAAATACAAATGTCTCTTCAGTAGTCTCCTATTCCTGTGCAAAATATAAGATGAGGGCGTACACATTTTTTTTCTTTGTAACCTTGCACTGTTATTAAGAGTAGATCATCACATCTGGAATTCTCTTCACTTCTTTCCCCACAAAAGAAAGCAGAAATAGAAGGAAAGCTTGAACTGATTTTGCTTTTCACTTTACATTTTAATTTTGTTAATTTAGGAAGTTTAATGTTTCTGGTAGCTTAAACAAACCCATCAGAGGTGCAATTTCCAGATTCCTCACCATGGTAATTTGCCTATAAAATAGTAGGCTCTACATGTGGAATTACTTATTTCATAATATGAAGATTATTTATAAACAAATTATTTAATGTTGCTTGCTGCCATGTAGGAAGCAAGGACTATAAGTTCCTTCAAATGATACACTTTGCTGTTTGTCAGTTCCTCATTAGCTTGATCCCTTTTGGACAGCATATATAAAATAAATATATGACACTAGAAAATTGCAATGAATGTGTCTGAAGTCATGCACTTTAAAAAGGGATTATATGTATGGGGAAGAGGGAAGAGGGGCATGACGAGAAGGCATGTACTAAGATTATAAACTGTCCAGAAATAAAATTCTCAGAACAGAAGATTGCTAGTCAATTGACACATTCCTCAGATGTGACTTCAGTGCACTGGAGAGCCCAGGACTCAGCACATGAAGAACTGAGTGATTTGCCAGACTATTAGGAACAAATAGCTTTCACTAGCCAGATACTAGATCAACAGCCATAAAGAATAATCTGAACCAACTTGCATGGCCAAAGCCCAGGGACTTCAAATACAAGCATTTACAGAAGTGTCACTATAGACAAAGATTTGTGTATCAAATTTGTTATTTTACAAGAGAAAAATCAAATACTTGTTGTAGAGCATATTTCATTTCTAAAAGAAAACTTTGCTGGTATACATAGTGGGAAAATCCATTATTTAATACAGGAAGCTAAAATCTTAACATGCATAATCCTTCTGAAGTAAAAAAAGTTATTTAAATTATCAGTTTGGTTCTCTATACACATTATTAATTCTTTGTGATGTTCTACAGTCTTCTGTTTCTTTCAAACTAAGATGTTACAGACTCACTGAATTATATTTTTCTTTTCTACTTTAATGCAATTTTTATTAATAATGAGTTGTTTAACTGATAGTAATGAGGGAAATACAATATTATTTATGTGAACATCATGTAAAATATTGTTGTGTAAAAATGCAACATAAAATTTAAATAATATTTTGATTTATGTTATCTATCATTTCATTGGCAAGTATGCAGATTCCTACATATGCTTTTGACTATAATCCTATAAAATATGAAAGCTCCTAAATATGTACATTCTCCATAGCTAGCAAGTGACACAATGAACACACAATATTAATAATATTTTAATTTTCAAGTACTGAATATTTACCAATTTCTGTTAACTTTTCAAAATTATAAATATGGAGAAATATTCTGCAGGAAAAAAATGCAATGCCACATAGCAATTCAGAACAAAAAAAAATTACTAAAACAATATACACTCACAAAATACTCAGAACACTAAGAGAAGACTAACCAGAGTTAGTTGCCTGGAATTTCTTAGCTCACAAAAGAAAAACAGAGGAGAAATTAGATTAATAGCTTTCTTAAAACGTGTTTTTCCTAAGTGCACGATTTGTACAGCCAAATGAGAAGTTTAAATGTAGCATGTCAAGTAACAAGCTCATTCAGTATGCTGTACCTCAAATATACATATAAAAACATTTGCATTAAGTAACTTGAGGGGGCAGTTAGAATGTACACATTAAATTTAAACCCAAGGTTTAAAATAACTGTAAGTCTTATAAGAAGTCTGCTATTCATATTATAATAGAAAAAAAACAAAAAAACTTCAAGGCATGAAATTTAGGGCATGCCATGTACTCTGAAATGGACCATGGTGCTGTTACCCTTGTGTCAACAGAGAATCAAGGTGATATGTTCATATATTTTAGTACAGCACTATGCGGTCTTACTTGTGTGAGTTCACAGGCAATGGAGCCATGTTAGTTTGGTACCACCTTCCAGTGAGTTGGTAAGGTTGACAAGAGTTATTAGCTCATCTACAGTGAGGGAATAAAATACTTAAACTGTCTCAGGCCACAAACTGGCTTGCCAGTACTCTACTGATGAATTTAAGTCTGGTGTGAATAAAACAAGGCTGCAGTCTTCATGCACACCTACATAAATACGGCCTTACTGTTATCAGGACTTCTGTCGTTACTGATAAAGGGAGGGCATTTATCAATTACTCTGAAGTGGAGTAGTCTACACAGACATTCACAGCCTGCAAACGCATGTGCAGTCAAGCATCTTAGACTAGGGATATCTGTAAGGTTTGCATGCCCCTGTTCCCTGTCCTGCTGCCTGAACAAGAGATAAAAGCCAGAGAGAGTGTCTCACCTTTTTGGTTACAAACCCAACCTCTCCCTTTGAAAAAGGACTTCAAACCAAAGGGAAGGAATGCAGCTGTGAATATGCACAACACTTTCCTAAGAATGCCCCCCAGTTTTTCAGGAAACGATCTTTCCCTTCAGGTGATTATCCCTGCATACTCATGCTCTGGGTGGCCCCAAGTATCATTTCTAGCCTACCTGATTAGACAAATTCAGAGATACTAGAAGGACATATTCACTTTAGCAGTGGCATAATTCATAATAAAAGCATGGGTCAATCTTCAGGTGGCAAGTATACACATCACTACCTTAAAACCATTTCCAGAATTTTCTTGGGAGTCCCTTTGGCTTGAGCTGACATCTTGCTGCTGTTAATTCTCTCCAAGACCTTCACAGCAGATATGCACAAAGCTGGCACTACTTTGGGGAGCAACTTAGTGAAAGCCTCATGAATATAAGGAAAACAAAATAATACGCAGTAGTTCTTTTAAAGAACCCTGAATCTATGTATTTTTCCAGGGAAGATAATGGTTACTAAAAAGTCATTTTCATTAAAAGTTGAACGTGCTAAGCTACAGACATAAAGGTTCCCAGCAAGTTGAATCCTTTCCTGTGATACAGTCTCTAAAGGGAGAAAATTACAAGTGCTCAAAGAAGTTAAGGATGTCAGCATATGAAAAAGTCAAATACTCTTCCACAAAAGTACTGAGCAGAGACTGATGCTAAGTGAATCTTCACACTGTTCACGGAATTCCTTGTGCTAAAGGGAGAACAAATGGGTCTTCCAGGATTGAAAGGGATCTGATTACATTCAATATTAGAATGCCAGTCCACTTCACTATATATTTGCAGGCTCCTTTCTGTTGTTAATTATGTGCCAAGTAAACTTGCCTTAACCCTCAGAGTCATATAATATTCCTGTAGTCTGAAGCAGATTTATAAGGTTTGTGTGGAAGCTTCATTCCAAGTCATTAGACAAGTCTGTCACCAGAGTTAAAGACTGCACTGGTAAGCGGAGTAGCTTCTGCAATCAAGAGTTATCACTACCATGAATGTGAAGTAATTTTCTTGGAAACACGTTGCCTTGCTTTTCTCTATATTTACAGTGCTAGAAGAAAACTGTTTGAAAAAGCAGAAACAGAAGGACATGTATTAGAGCCTCAGATAAAGAGAAAAGATAAATCCAACAGGGATCTCCAGACTGGTCCTGGAGCCGAAAAGCCGGTATCTTCCTATAGGTGATCCTATTGGCAGAGGACCTAGCAATAAAAGGAAACTGAGAAAAGGTCGATTATGGAGCCAAGCCCTGGCTGGCAGCAGAAGCTCCTGGCATCAAGCCAGTAGCACAGCCTGAGGCCACTGTAGACACAGGCTATTTCAGGAGAAGCAGAGCTCTGTACATTTTCTTTCCTCTGTACTTGTCTGAATGGTTCACATGTAACATACAGAAGCACCAGTTTTTGATCCAAGTTATTATGAACTTCCTGAGCTCCTTCTGCAGTACACCAGCCACGCAGAAGGAGAGAATGCCCTTCTTTACAAAGCTTGGACCAACAAAAATCCTTGAAATCTAGAACCAAATTACCTACTGAAAACACCCAGATTTTTCTCACTAAATAAGAATCCAAAAGTTATCATCCATGAGTACCTGACGAGACAACAGTAGAGACAATGTCAATATCAGAGTTTTTCCCGATACTTCTGCCTAATTCAGGGTTTGGATACCCAAACACTTAGATGTATGTGTTCTTCCTTTAAAAACAAAGAGTGGAACTGGGCCCCCAAAATGGAGGCACAGGTGAATCTCAGTCAGTTCCTCTAGGAGACGATAGAGAGACCAACAATGAAAGAAAATCACAAAATTAACACTAAAATGTCAACACAGGCAACTTAAATAAAAACCAGTAACTAATGTAGAAGACGTGCAGAGTAAAACTAAAGCACCCTTCTCAGTGGTGCCCAGCGACAGGACAAGGGGCAATGGACACAAACTGAAACATAAGAGGTTTCAGTTGAATATCAGGAAGAATTTCTGTACTTTGAGGGTGACAGAGAACTGGAACAGGCTGCCCAGGAGGGTTGTCGAGTCTCCCTCTCTGGAGATATTCAAGGCCCGCCTGGATGTGCATATGCAACCTGCTGTAGGTGAACCTGCTTTAGCAGGAGGGTTGCACTAGATGATCTCCCGAGGTCCCTTTCAACCCTTGCCATTCTGTGATTCTGTGACTAGAGGAAAATACCTTTACCTCCACTGGATAAGAATAGAGGTGGCATGTGCTCAAAGAGTTTCAAACAGTAAACAGTGGAAGATTAGGAACATGTCCTGTGGTATTGCAGAGGCTATAAAAGTCTGGGGTCTTGTTTGCTACTAAGGTTTGCAAGTCAGGTTTTAATTTTATCCTTACACATCTAATTCTGTCAAGTTAATTAGCAGATGCCTAGATGTGGATGGAAACTTACAGAAATCAGTCACACTGCACCTGCATGGAATACTTACACAGAAACAATGACAAGATTGTAACATTTTCTTGAATAAGTTCTGAAAAAACCCTATTGTATATGCATCTTTTCAAAGAGAACTGTGTTATTTTGTGTATTTGGGTTCCCCATTTCTTATGTTACATAACATCATGACTGTGGCTGTAGGTACTACTCTAGGAGGCTTTGCTACCATTTGTTATAATTTCATGACAGCCTCCGGACTATTGCTCCAAATGAAACAGACGGCTGTTTCCACTAATGTCAATCAGAGCAAGGTCTATAGTTTCAATCCTGTACTTTGAGCACATAAAACATGAAAGCACCCTCGCTTATATTTTGAAATAACTGTATAATTAAGTACTACTACAATAATTAACCTTTAAAAAAGTTATGTATTTAGAAAGAGATCCTGTCTGCAAATATCAAGATTTTTCACCATACATATTGTATAATGTCCTATTTAGGCCAATCAAACCCCAAGTTCTTGGCCTGAAAAGCAGACTCCACAGCCAAATAAAATAGCACTGTGGATCTGTTATAAACATTTGATGAAAATTTGTCAAACCCAGAACTTTCAATCCTCTGAGTATATTTTGTGTTCTAAAGGACTGAAATTCTTGTATAATTAAGCTATTTTCCCGTTTTCCTCTAAATTTGAACATGTACTAGAAAATGGCTCTGGTGTAAATTAATAATATGCTATTTCTTTTTAAATTAGAATACTTACTAAAACAATTTCCTTCCCAGAGCTCTGGGATTTGAAACTATATTTTTCAAGTTACAAGTCTGGAAAATTGGATCTACTCACAAAAGTATGTTTGTGACTACTACTACTATTAGTCCACCTTTATGCACAGTGAGCCACGTAATCCTTTGCATTTTACATATAAACAATAACATGAGCACGCACTGTTCCCTAACACAAACTTTCTTTCATATGGCTATTAGAGCAAAATTCAATTTGTGGGTAATTATTACTGTTCTTCATTAAATGTATTTAATTTCTAATTTCGTTGTCTTGCAAATGCAAGGCATGCCTCTTTTTTATTCACCTTACATTTACTGTCCTATTTTTAGCATTTTTTCATTAGCTTTTCATGATTTAAGAACTTTTCATCCTATAAACATAAATATCAGTTCTACCTTTTCCTGCACTTTAAAGCTTTGCACTAAAACTGTGTGTAAATACACAACTGTTGTTTCTTTCTTTCCTTCCAGATTCTGTTCTATTTCTGTTTCTTTTTTGTTACACTTGGTGAGTTTAATTGTATGCAATTATTCTACATAATGTTTTAGACTCTGATGTGCTAAATTGCTAATACTTCTTTTGAAGAATAATTTTAAGTCAAATCACTGTCAAATATATTCCAATAAATTCCAAAGAACAAACCTATGATCTAGATACATTTTTCTCTTTAGTTTTGCCTGACTCAGATTTCTTCTTTTGGTCACAGACAGACCAGAAACAGGGAGAAATCTTCTTATGTATTTACCTAGTAGGTGTATTTCCTTCAGGAACAAAAGATTTTGCAAATGGAAACTAATAAGTTTTTCTTCTTCTTTTTTTTTTAAAGTGCCAGTACAAAGTCAAGAACATTAAACTGTCAAGATCTGAAAGGTATGCGACAGTGCTAATGCCTCAGCTTTCAAATATACCTTTTGAATAAACACAAACAACCAGATTAACATTATCTTCCGTATATAAATATAGAGTAGGATGGTGCAATAAGCCTTCTGGGAATCTAGTATTTCGTATGGGAGAACATAAAGCATAACTATTTTGACATGTAATTATCCAAAAATGTATTAATGGCACAAGCTGACACTAGTAAGAATTGTATCCATAAAGCAAATCCTTTCCCTTGGTTCTTATTTCATTTCAAAAAGCCAAAACTTAAAGAAGTTGTAAGACTGATGGATCACTTTGGAACAACATATGCTAGAGATGCCATCATTCCTATAAAGTTTAATCCATAAGGAATATTATATTGCCCTGCATAGCTAATAAAGAAAGTTTTTTAAGAGGCTCAAACCGATCTATGTTAAAATTGAGAGGAAAGCATTCTAGAGACTTTTAAAGACAACTCTGTGCCATCCTTTTCCCCGAAAGTACAAGTTTCACAGTACTTTGCATAATGATACATAGTACCAAAAAAAGATTAAACAAAGAGCATTTGTAAAGATCTCTGCATATTTCATGAAGGGTTATCTCTTTTACATTTATGAGGACAGAATGCAAAGACAAATTCTACTGAGGATAAAATATGCTTTGCCAGGAATTGCAATAGAAAAAAACCAACAAACCTCTGCTGTAATGACAGATAAAGTTTGTTTAGCATGTATATGGATCCAGGACCATCAATCTAACCCAGACCTGCCTAACAGTGCTGCTTCACTTGAGCAGATGAGCAGAACAACTTTAACTGCAGGAACTGTCAACAAGTGTTTCAATTAAGATTCTGAGAATTTTCTTTCTCTGATTTTGGTGTGGTTACTACCTTGGCTAAATAATGCTACTTTTTAGCATGAAATTTCATATCTGTAATCCCCATTGCTTCTTTCCTAAACATCCTTATTTCTCCAGAGTATTTTCCAATTTTTGTCGTCTTTTTCTTTTTCCCTCCTGTAATGCTTGCTTACTTGCCAGCTGAGATTTGTCTTCTGTTCTCCTTCCCTTGCCTAGGAGGTGCAGTCTCACACATTAACTTATTTCCTTTACGCTCTCCATTACTTATTAACATATCAATGTCAGCTGGCTCTTCCTTCTTCCAATGTAAACATTCCTTAGTTTCTGTGTCCTTAAAAGGCCTGCTATTGTCCACAATTGTTTCTCCAGTTACAGATCATCTCTCATTTGGTTAATAACAAAGAATGTGCTGCTTGCCGTCAGGTTTGGTGTTTTTTTTCCAGTCCTCTGCTCTAATGTACCTTTTGCCCTTGAATTTTGTTGAAATAATTCCTGACAATCCTTCTAATGATCTGTTCTTAGCCATAACTGAGAATAAATGTGTCATCTTATTTGCTTCCATCTGTCAAGCTCCCTTCCATACAGCTGAAAATGCTTTTCCTGGACTCTAGATCTCTCTTGGCTTCCTTGATTCTTCTCTGTCCTGATTATCCTTCTGCTTCATAAATAGGTCCTTCCGAGGAGCATTCTCATTTCCCAGTCAATTCCCTACAATATCTCAGAGAAGTCTCGTCTTCCCCTCGTCCCTCTACATCTTAACTTCAGATGTCACACTACTATTTCTCTAAGCGTGAGTCACACTTAAACCTCTATTCCAGACCTATCTCCACACCTGTCTAATGCTTCACCATTATTTCAAGTCCAACAAGATTAGTACAAGGGTCTTCATTTCTCTTTCACTGCAATTTTTGCTCAAACCTTCTCCATCACTCTAGACAGCAACCTGTCACTGGGACAGAAAGGTTGGAGAACATCTGCAACTTCAATTCCCTTCTACAGCATCACCTCTAGGTTATGTGTTAGTCCTACAAATTCTTTCTGCTTAAGATCTTGAGGATATGGTCTCCCACATTCATTTAAACAGCTAAAACATTTATCTAAGTCTAGGTCTCATTGTAGCAGTATCCTTTTTCCTTGCCTTGCTAATTGCTTTCATCCTTCCTTTCGTGTACTGTTGTCACCCCTTGATTCAATAAAAAGTCAGAATTCCATCACTTTCACCATGCCACCACCTTCTCTTCTTTTTTTCACTTCGTAAGACCTAAGCTATTCGTTTTCACTACCAAATTTGCAAAGTTTGTTTCTGCCTCAAGCTTTGAGCATCTTGCGTACACAGGAGCACAACTCTTCTCCATCAGGCATCTTTGTAATGAATAATTCGTTAACCTTCCCTTCTATTTAAAAGAACAGAACAGTTATTGTGGAATGCTGTAAAGTGTTTTATTAGTGCTACACTGGTCTATTTTGACATTCATGGATAGAAATGCATCTAATTGACTCAAAACTAAATTAATAGCTAAAATGGGAAAATCAAAAAGATGATTTTTGATTACCAAAGAAAGTGACTCCTGAAAAGATTATAAACGTAATTGTAATAATCTTTGAGGTTTACTGTTATGGTAATATAAAGTAAGAGAAAGCATGCATGTAAGGTATACTGCTAATCTTCCAGAGTATTAATTCTTGCAGGTTATTAACAGAAAATGTCAATGTTGGATAAAGTTCTTTCACAGAATGACCAAAGACTCCACACAGACTTACAGACAGACGGGTCTGAAGAAATTTTTGTATGTTTACTCCAAGCAGCATAATGAGGACTCACAGGCAGGTGGAAAAAAAAATGACTGCGTTTTAAAAATGCAGAGACAGACAGCTGTTAGTCTTTAATATCACAATTCTTTAAATTGAAAATATTTACTAGCTTCAAAACATTTGACCTATAGCTATATTATCATTCTTTATATAACCTTTCAGTTAAAAACAAAAAAAACCCGTATTACATCAGCTATAATAATATGCCTTGCATGTCTCCAAAAAATAGCCTAAAATGGGCATTCAACACAAATTGCTAATGTCAAATACAGATTAAGTTTCTTTGGAACTTGGAATATTTAGCTTTGGGCATGTTGAATGCGGGTCTGATGTGAAATTCCAATACTCATAGTTGCCCACATATTGACCATAGAATCCCTCTTTAGCACAAAGACAATCTATAACAAGGCAGGGTAAGCAATCTCTGAATTTTCTTTAACTACATGCTGTGGCAAGAAACTTTCTGAATCAAGCAGACACACAATGGATGCTCATGGAGTCATTTCTTTAAAAATATATTTGTTTTTACCTTGATGCAAACTCTCTGGCTCACCTGTTGGAGGCTTACAAAATGCCTGGAATTCAGTCAAAATGGACAATTCTGACCACTTTTTTTCTTGTGGGTCCCTTTGTTTCCTTTCCCTTGCAACTCCTTCCTTACCTACATTTAACTCACTCTCATCGACCTACTTCCTTCCCACTTCTCTCCAGCTCCATGCAATTTCCAAAGGGCACAGATTCCTTGCAGATCAAATGCTACACAGGAGCCTAGATGGTGAGTGTATTTCTGGCAATCTCACTGCCCTGTCAAAGCTGTTGACAAGCATGCAACCCTTGACATACAACAGTTTCTTGAGAACACCGTAACTCATCGATTTTCTGTTATTATAATTTTTACATAGAAAGTCATTAAAAGCAAACCAGCAAAGATAGAGGTAACAGTTCAGTGTTGTTGCTAATACTTTTATGATTGATCTTGTTCTGCCACTTGATATACAGCAAAGAACAAAAGTACAGACTGTTGATAACATTAGGCCACCATTCATTATTCATCCTCAACATCCACAGTCCATTAATATGAGATAGAGATACATGATCCATTCTGCAGATACGTCACTTTCTGAAAAATTTGTTAGCATGGTGTCTTTTAAAAACTGGTGAGAGATTTTGTGAACAGTCCTTGAAACACTTAGAAAGTTGCACCTCAGTATCCCAGGTAAGATAAATATTAAGCTGATTTTCAATAGGGACAGTTATGATCAGGAGCTGTATTAGTAACTAAGCCAATATATAATTTCTTTTCAAACTGTATTTGACAGAATTAGCAATGACTTACAAAAGCAAGCAAAAATGGCATATCATCAGTGCTGAATTTCCAAAGCAAAGTAGTTTTCAAGTCAAGGTTACGCATTGTGCAGCAGAGCCACCAACCAATCAGAGGCTATTTGAAGTGACAATGGAGCAGTTTGGATAAGTATGCTTGGAAATCATAAAGTGCTGCCAACAGTTCTGCAAGATTTAATTGTCTCCGGCCTGTCCACCTCAGCATGGTATCAGATCATATATGGAATCTAGCAGTGTAAAAATATTTTTTCAGCTATACTGACAGGAAAAGATTGCTGCCTAAATTAACTTCCCATTTAGAAATGTTCAAATACATGTAAAAGCACAAATAGATCATTAATTTGCTTTCATTTTCTGCAATCCCATGAAAGATCCCTTTGCCATTACCCATCAGAAAAAGAAGTTTTCATTTTTCCCAAAGAATATATTAACTTTTTAATATAACCTGCATTTCCTAAATAGCATGAAGGAATAAATGTCTTCAATGACAAGTGACAATATTTATAGCATCACGATTACAAGCAGGCTGCAATGGCAGCCACAAATGGTTAAAGGTGCACAAGTACACATGGTAAACAACAGCTTTTCTAACATGCTTAAATCTATGAGGCTAATTTCACCATAGATCAGGCCAACACTTCCAGCATCTGGGATGGAACTGGACCGTTAATAAGCTATATAACAGCTTTTTTTCCTCCATACTAGTAACATTCCTCCCACAAAGAATGTTAGTTTACAAGACTGCGTTCCCACCCCACTCCCCCCTTCACCATCTTCAGCTAGACACACATAGTTTTACTAACCAAACGTTCAAATGCCACGTAAGTACTCTGAACATGCCTGAACATCAGTAGTTTGGCAATGTTAGACCTGAAGCTTTTTTCAGAATAACATGGTAAATTCTAGATTTTCCAATGATCTCTACAAGCATGTGTACATGCAGAAAGTCTTACTTATTCATGTATCAAACAACAACGATGTGAATTCAAAAATCAAAAAGGGATAGTTTACGCTTTTCATAAACACTAATATACAGAGGAGTGACCATACCATCCAAGAAATCAACTGTGAAATCAATCTGTTGTGAGGCAATTCACATTAGGAATTTCAGAAACAAAAGAAACCAAGGGTCAATTTTTCTGAATTCTTCATAAGGCAAACCTGCAGTAAATTCAAGCATATGGTCAAAATTGCGCTTGTAAGATCAATAATCAATATCAATCTTGGAACAACCTTTCATTTTTGTAGCCTGATTAGCTATGGATTTCTAAATAGCAAATGACAAAAGAAAACAACCCTAATTACAGCTAAAAAATAGACTTCACTAGCCTGTTCTTATTGTCCTATTTTCAGAGAAGTAGGAGGATATGAACAATTGGAGGCATTACACATTTCAATAACTAACTAGACTGGCTTATATGCTTGCATAAGTAACCACAAAATTACCAATAGCTCATTCCTAACTGACCTTAAGGCCACTTTGTGTGCCAGAATTAACTAATACTAACGCAGCGTAGTTTATTGTGTCTTTCTTCATGATCCTTTTTTTCCCCCAGAAGTAAGTAGCATAAAGACTCATGTCAGGTTTGTTGGACATGTGCAACATGGTGTTGTAGAAAACTGCAACTTTCTCTTCTCATAAACCAATGAAAGGTACTTCATGAAAATAGTGTATCCTTGCTATGATTTTAGCATCTATTTCATGCTGCTGAAGTATTCACATTTTTCAAGACAGACAAGAACAAACATATAAAAAGTGCAAATAGTCTTCTTGCTCACTTTTTACTTTAAAAATATCAAAACATATTGTTCTTGAGAGACAAAAAGAAAAACATGTGTTAATACTTTGTCCAAAGAGAAAAAAATGTCAGAAATTAATAAACAACTGACATGCTAAAATGAAAACATTCACAAAACTCTACTATGATTCAACCTTAATAGCTGTTTGTAGCAACATGCTTTTTCTGTTTTTTCTTCGTTTCCCTTAACAATTCTTTTTGCTATTGCAGGATTGGCATTTTATAAACAGACAGACGTAAGATTGCATTTAAAGCAGAATAAACATCTATTACTGAGACTACTGGAAATGTAAAAATGGCTACTTTGCTGATTTGTCACGGCTAAATTTCACAGTTTACCATCTCTGACATAAATATATTAATATAAACTGCTAAGAATGGAAAAAGCACTGGCACATGGAGAACACACAGAAGGCATTGAAACCACTAGCAATAGCACCACTGATATTTTAAACAAAAGGAGCTGTACTATTGGAGGTAGTGTCATTCTTAAGAAACCACCAACAAAAAGAAACTCTGCTCTAGTAACAAGGTAATTGAAGTGATTCACTCCCATACTAAGCAAATATAATTCAAATCAACATTTCCCTACAGCAGTTTGGCACACAAATGCCCTTCAACTTCAAGGTCTGGAAAAATTCTGTGGTTTGGCAAGAGAGCAGCACAAGGGTGCAACAGTATACAGTACTATGGAGCAACACTGTATTGTTTCAGAAGAATGCAACTATACTAATTAATGTAAAGAGTTTATCTATTTTTTAAAGATATTACAAGATGTGTAATCAGATATTCTGATCTTTCACTACCTTACCACAATCCAGTAACTATACCTGCCTCTGTAGTTACAGAGTTGTAAACTCTGATTTTCTTCACTGAAAAATAAAACGTATGTCTTAAAATGAGACTGTGACCTATGAGACCATTTCATATGGAGTTATTATGTATGCAGAATCTTCTTTTTCTATAATGTCTCTCTCCTTCCCAGTGGAGTGGCTGTCACAATGTTATCCATGCTTAGCAGAATTAAGCAGAGAATACATCTATAAACAGAGAGCACTACTCCCAATCTAGCCACAGTGTCTTCCTGAAACTGTCCCTCCCAGGAAACTCTTGGACCACCCATGATACAAGCTACTTAAGAACTATTTATTATTGATGGACTCTCCCAGACAGCCAATGTATTATGACCACCCATTGTGGGTTTGCTTGAGGAATGCAACTCAGGCTGTTCGATAAAAAAGTAAGAGTCTTCATGAGTTGAGCTAAAGGACTAAAAGCTCAAACACTGAATGAAAGATCTAACATATGAATAAAAGATAACTAAATAACTGACTTAAGAGTACATTCCAATCCCATCTTCTAAAAGGATCTGTAAGCCCTCAGCAGCCTAAATCCCTTGAGTGTTTTTATAACCTGCTATTTAGTTCATAAGCCAACACCTGTAGCAGATGCCTCACACTCTTATGTATGAAATCCTGGAAAAGTACAAAAGCCTCTGATACATTAATATGGGTTGCATGTTCTTGCAACCTACTTAGATTTCCAGACTCCAGTATTACTATTAATAAAGTGCCACTGTTGTCTTGTGAACATCTCTGTCATGAATATTGCCATATGACCTACTCTCTATCTACACTCCAAAATTCAATTTCCTACAGAATATTGTCCCTACCGTCTACTGTACAAATCTCGGTCATTTTGATGTTCTCTTAGTTTTAACTGTAGCAGTATTTATTTTTACGTTTAAATCATTCTAATTTTTAAAGTCTAGAAATTTGTAACTTAGAAGCGTAATAGAAATGAAAATGAAACAAGAAAATGCACAGTGGATATGATTTGAATATTGCCCACTTATGACCTGCAACTTAAGTTTAGCTCTTAGGAAGCCCTTCATTCTAGATCTTGAATATAACTCTGATGGACCCTCTCATTTGTTCTCCTTTTGAACTGTGAGGCCATACTTTATGCCCATCAGGCACAAAAGAGCAAACATTTAATAAATCAAAGGATGTCAGAAAAAAAGGTATACATAGCTAAGTTGAATGGCACTTTGCCATCTAATATATAATAATATTCTACTAAATTAAAGTAAGGGATTTTCAATACTGCTTTTTATACTCTACTCATTGGCACCTCTTCTTTGGAATCACTGCACATTAAAACTCCAAAAATAACTTAGTGGAACAGGAAATGTTTACAGAAGTGGGAGCTTAAAAACTATGACTGTTTTTCACTTCAGCCATAAGCACCATGACAGGCTGGCCAGCTGTAGTGATGTCAGTCAAATAGATTCCAGACCTGATATCATATAGTTTATTTACAAAATTATTTAATGAAATAAATAAAAATCTCTTGCTTCTTTATCATTTCCTATGTAATGCAATATGTTAAAGAAAAGCCTCTCTCTTCTCTAGTACAAGTCTTAATTATGTAATTAAACAAATGTATTAATGTTTGTTTTGTTTAACTTGCTCCTGGAAAACCAAAGAACACCCTCTTGTCCTCCAGACTGCATCATGGTCTCTTTTGTTTGCATTTTCTTTTTGAAGAGGTCAAAAATGCTAGCTCTAGTCCAGGAAATTATATTAGCTCTCCTTGCATGCAAACAGGAGATAATATGGCTCCTTTTACTGGATAAAACTCCTTCACATTGGTCTAATTTTATTGGTTATATAATAGGCATATGTTCATGAAAGGTTAATAGTGATTTGCCTTTTAAAATAACCTGAAAGGAGTATCTCTGCCATTCTAACACACCCCACAGTTCCCTAATATGCAACTTCATCGCTTCATCTGAATGTCTTAGATAACAACTGGTTTTATTAATTTGGTATTGCTTCCTTTTTTTAAAGGTTTTTTTTTTTTCCTCTGGATGGTACTCATCCTCTGTGGCCGAGAGATTTATAATGGGTATATTTGCCTGGATGATATAGCCTGGGACTCAAAATAAATTTTGCTTCTGAATTATCCCTCAGCATATCTATTTACTCACAGAAAGAAAGTTCATTTTATTGTTTGGTTATCCACCTTTTCCCCAGGAAAATATTTTGCAGATCATAGCAAATTCAAAAGCCAAGCCATGATCTTAAATGACATGCTGCATATTTAAACATTTTCAAGAGAAAAGGATATTCTGTTTAAAAATAATAAAGGCATATAACATATAACTTAAAGAAAGTGAAATTATCTTTATTCCATACAGACCTTTTTATCACTTATAGGAATCTTGAAATAATGCTCTTAACTTTCATGAAGGACCTTATTATTTACAAGATATTTTAAAACTCCATGTTTCTGTATCTAAAGCAAAAATAACAGGAGCTGTTCAAGTCATGGGATAGCAATGCTTGCATAACAGTGAGTAAGTCAGTGGGAAAACCAGCTAAATCTGCCAGAGTAGCAGCTTCCCAATGGAGAGCGTATCATATTCTGCAGTGCAAACAAAACATTTTGAAGTTGAGTCATTCATAGACAGAATTTGTTCCAACCTTCAAATATAGAGCAATTCTGAAATTTGGAAAGAGAAAGCACTTAGAAGTGAAAAACACTTCACTAAGTATCATCATATAAGTGCATACACACATTATTGATGGGAGAACCTCAAAAGTCTCATTTCAGAACAGATACTAACATTTCAGATGCTAGCTGAAATCTATTCAAAACTTTTAGACCAGGAAAACAAAACAGTATCCTGTGTTCATACTTCACACTAAAAATACAGTTTTCTGCAAGGCAGAGAACAGGTTTTTGAAATCCTTATGAATTTTGTAACAAATCACAGCCTAGGTGTCCCTCATTAGGTATTTTTTTAACCCTAAGATGAGTCCTAAGAGATATTTAACTAAAACAGCCCACTGAAAAAGTTATTTTTCCGAAACAGCACTATTTTGTGATTATTATTATTATTATTTGTCAGTAAGTAAACTACAAATTAAAGCATTTATAGGCAACTATTGTTATTATTCATGTATTCATCTAGACTTTTGAACTGCTTCTTAAGCAAAACCAAAAAATGTAATTCTTAATTTTGTGTCAGACTTCATATTAAAACAGCCCTGAAAATAAAATGGAAGGAATGCAACTTTAGTTAGAATCACAGGAGAAAATGTTATGTGCTCCAGATACAATAAAATGCTGCCAGATGTTTTGTGACATTTGGGTTACAGTACAATTTCTTGGAAGTTCTCAAGATTCATCTGCTGGTTCTATATCTACTACTCTTAAGAAATTCTAACACTTGCAGGAGTAACCTTTATGTCATACACTCCATAAATTTGTATGAACTGTAATCTTGCCTTTTCTTAGAATGTTAGACCTATGATTTCTTTTTTCCTTTTTATTATTATATTATTTCTCATATTTGGCATTATACATTTATAAAAAGACCCTTGAACTTAGGAAAATTAGATAAAATCTGGTCATTGGAATCAGATGTTGTTTTTCACTACTGCAGTCTTCTCGTCCCCAGTATTCTGTCCAAATTCAAATTGGGCAATTAAATTCCAATTATCCTGTTCTACAAAGGCTCCTATACTACACTCATCATCACATCTCAAACCTAGAATTTTAATTGTGAAATACATAACCTCATTCTGCAGTGGCATGTGTTATATTTTAATGTGAGTTACTTTAAACCAGTGAAGACCAACTAGTAGCTTTAGGATGGAAACAGGCAAAGAAGAAATTTTAACTGGCACCTGGAAAGCTTTAGAATAGACTGCACAAAATGCAGTAGGCTAAGTATTTTGTTTGGCCAGCAGGTAGGTAAGGAGAGTTCACGAAACATGTAAGGAGAGAGGAGGTAAATGCACAAGGCTTGCACTAATAACCTCTGAGGGACAAGAGCTACCTCTCTGCAGGGTCATTCACATGTATTTCCACTGCACTTCTCAGAGACTGAGGTTTTGGAGAATTAATTAGTTTCAGTGAAGTGCAAGACATGAGTTATCTCTATGCAAATAATAAGCCAATAAACTAACTTGGAGCAATACAGAGTTTTACACAAAATTTGCAGGGCTACTGCTGAGAGAGAGCTAGTGAGGGCTAATGGACTCAAGCTGCCTACATATGGATCAGTATCTGTACCAGAATCCCTTGCCTATAATAAAAGTATCCATATTAAGTATAATTTTGCATTGCCTGCAGTATGCCAGACCTGACAGAACTAGGGAGGGAAAACGGTGTGGAAAGTCTGGCTTTAAAATATCTCCAGCAAATTGCAATGTTCTGAAAGGTCCCGCTTCAGTTTTTTTCAAATGCTTAAAAGGAAAGAAAAAACAAACCACAAACCAATAAAAAACTCAAAGGTGAGCAAAAACAGAGATGCATGATGGAAGAAGAAGAAGGAGCTTCCTTAAATCCTTAGCTTGTCGACATAGTTTACGCCTGCAGATGCCATACTTTACAGACCTGTGCTGCAAATCAGAAAACTTCATATCACGTAATTACAATACAAGGTCTATTCCTAAGAAATCATAAAATCATAGAATGTTTTGGGTTGGAAGGGACCCCTAGAGGTCATCTAGTCCAACCCCCCTGCAGTGAGCAGGGACACCGCTAACTACATCAGGTTGCTCAGAGCCCCATCCAACCTGACCTTGAATGTTTCCAGGGATGGGGCCTCCACTACCTCTCTGGGCAACCCGTTCCAGTGTTTTACCACCCTCGTTGTAAAGAATTTCTTCCTTATATCTAGTCTCAACTTACCCTGCTTCAGTTTAAAACCATTACCCCTTGTCCTGACACAGCTGTCCCTACTAAAAAGATTTTCCCCATCTTTCCTATAGGCCCCCTTTAGGTACTGAAAGGCCATAATCAGGTCTCCCCGCAGCCTTCTTTTCTCCAGGCTGAACAAGCCCAACTCTCTCAGCCTGTCCTCATAAGAGAGGTGCTCCAGCCCTCGGATCATTTTAGTAGCCCTCCTCTGGACCTGCTCCAACAGTTCCATGTCCTTCTTGTGCTGAGGGCTCCAAAGCTGGACGCAGTACTCCAGGTGAGGTCTCCCCAGAGCAGAGGAGCAGAATCACCTCCCTCGACCTGCTGGCCACGCTTCTCCTGATGCAGCCCAGAGTACGGTTGGCCTTCTGGGCTGCCATCGCACATTGCCGGCTCATGTCCAGCTTTTCATCCACCAGCACGCCCAAGTCCCTCTCGGCAGGGCTGCTCTCGATCCTTTCTTCCCCCAGCCTGTACTGATACTGGGGGTTACCCTGACCTAGGTGCATGTCCTTGCACTTGGCCTTGTTGAATCTCATGAAGTTCGCACAGGCCCACCTCTCCACCCTGTCCAGGTCTCTCTGGATGACATCCCGTCCTTCTGGTGTGTCAACTGCACCACTCAGTTTGGTGTAATCTGCAAACTTGCTGAGGGTGCATTCGATCTGGCTGTCTAAGTCATTGATGAAAACGTTAAACAGCACCGGTCCCAGTACAGACCCCTGAGGGACACCACTCGTCACCGGTCTCCATCCGGACATCAAGCCATTGACCACTACCCTCTGGATGCGACCATCCAGCCAGTTCCTTATCCACCGAACAGTCCACCCATCAAATCCATAGCTCTCCAATTTAGAGAGAAGGGTGTTGGGGGGGACCGTGTCAAAGGCTTTGCAGAAGTCCAGATAGATGACATCCATTGGTTTTCCCTGTCCACTGTTGTTGTCACACCATCATAGAAAGCCACTAGGTTCGTCAGGCAGGACTTGCCCTTGGTGAAGCCATGCTGGCTATCTCGAATTATCTCCCTGGCCTGCATGTGCCTTAGCATAGCTTCTAGGAGGATCTGTTCCATGATCTTGCCAGGCACAGAGGTGAGGCTGACAGGTCAGTAGTTCCCGGGGTCTTCCTTTCTACCCTTTTTGAAAATGGGCACAATGTTTCCCTTCTTCCAGTCACCAGGGACTTCACCTGGCTGCCATGACTTTTTAAATATCATGGAGAGTGGCTTGGCGACTACATCGGCCAATTCCCTCAGGACTCTGGGATGCATCTCATCAGGTCCCATGGACTTATGTGCGTTCAGGTTCCTCAGGTGGTCACGAACCTGATCTTCTCCTAGAGCAGGAGGGATTTTGCCCTCCCAGTCCCCTTCATGCCATCCATCAACTTGGGAGGGGTGGGAAGAAAGGTTGCCAGTGAAGACTGAGGCAAAAATGTTGTTGAGTACCTCAGCCTTCTCCTCATCTGCTGTTACCAGCTTGCCAGTCTCGCTCATCAGTGGGGGTACGCTTTCTTTAACCATCCTCTTCCGGCTGATATACCTGTAGAAACCCTTCTTATTATTCTTTGCATCCCTAGCCAAGTTTAGCTCCAGCTGCGCCTCGGCCTTCCTGACCCCATTCCTACACAACCGGACTGCGTCTCTATACTCTTCCCAGGATGCCTGTTCCTGCTTCCATTGCCTGTGCAGTTCCCTCTTCCTCCTTAGTTTGATCAGCATCTCTTGTCTCAGCCATGCCGGTCTCTTCCCTTCTTTGCCCGATTTCTTACACCTAGGGATCAAGAGTTCTTGCGCTCTGTGGATCACATCCTTAAAGACCTGCCAGCTCTGTTCTGTTCCCCGGT
The DNA here is from genome assembly GCA_034008185.1 of Gorsachius magnificus. Classification (NCBI taxonomy): domain Eukaryota; kingdom Metazoa; phylum Chordata; class Aves; order Pelecaniformes; family Ardeidae; genus Gorsachius; species Gorsachius magnificus. Next base: position 46,651,775 of record CM067083.1, on the reverse strand, counting down.
CCCTGAGGACCGTTTCCCAGAAGGGAGTCCTTCTGACTATCTCCTTGAGGAGCTGGAATTTTGCTTTTCTAAAATTCAGGGTCCTGACTATACTCTTTGTTCTTCCCATTTCCCTCAGGAGGGTGAGCTCTACCAGTGCATGATCACTGCAGCCCAGGCTGCCTACAATCTTGACATCTCCAAGGGGCTCGCTTGCATTGGTGACCACCAGGTCCAGTATCGCGTCCCCTCGGGTAGGGGTGTCTATTACCTGGCTTAAGAAGTTGTCCTCAATGCATTCAAGAAACCTGCTGGATTGCCTACAGCTTGCCGTGTTGGTTTTCCAGCAGATGTCAGGGTGGTTGAAGTCCCCCAGCAGGACGAGAGCCTGCGAGCACGAAGCCTCCCGGAGTTGGAGGAAGAACGCTTCATCAGTCAGCTCCTCTTGATCTGGCGGCCTGTAGTAGACACCAACCACCAGGTTCCCTTTGTTGCCTCTCTCTCCGATTCTTACCCATAAGCTTTCGACGTGCTCGTGGCTATTCTTCAGGGACAGTTCTTCACACTGTATTGAATTCTTGATGTAAAGGGCAATGCCTCCGCCCCTCCTTCCTCGCCTGTCCCTTCTGAACAGCCTGTAGCTATCAATAGCTACTGTTGAATTTATTGTCATGAGTTCTGGGTATGTACTGTGAGACCATGGATGACTCTGTCTTGACTATCAGCAAGGAAAAAAATAAATCTATGTCTGCTGAATATAATTAGTTTATCTCTTTTGGGATACACTAATAAAAAGCCTTTGCCTGAAATTTATCTCACCATAATAGTGAGAAATAAGATTCACATTTCACTAGCCAGTTTTTAAGAGCTGAGTTATTAAAAGATGCACAACAAAGTAATTATATTTCTCATTTGTTTCAAGAAATTGAATCTTATGAGATTAATCCATTTGAAAGTAAAGAACATAACATATTCTAAGCATATGAATAAAACTGTTCTGTCTAATCAAGGTCTAATTTCATTAAAGTAAAAAAAATTTTTTTTTTAATTTTTCTGGCACTAACAATTTAATTAATTAATTAATTTAAAATTCTTTCATTTTTTAAATATATTGATATGTCTAGCTCTAACAGATATGGTGCACATAAATGATAAATACATACACCCATTCAGACAAATATGGATACAGAACAATTCTAGATTCAGGATTTAGCTATGCTTGCCATTTCTTAAACCCTCCACATCACAGCAATTCTACTTCCCTGGGGTAAGTTACGTAGTTTTCAAAATGGAATCTTGAGTTTCAATTCAGTTAAGAATAAGCAAAAGCCTTCACTTTCTTCCAAAAATTCTAGATTTTAAAAAAAAGGAATCCTTTCTTCCTTAACAATTTTTGATGCAAAAATAATTCCTCTGCTTCAGTAAAACACAAGATACAGGCTTCATGGAAGCTAGGTCCATGGAGTCATGCCAACAGAAAAAATGGCTCTTTCAGCTTGTAAAATAATTTTTATCTTAAATAAATTTGTACTAAGTACTTCGTCATAAGGAAAAAAAAAAAGATTTTAACACCACTGAAATATAAAGATTTGACTTGTCTGCATTAGGTGTAAGAATAATGGAACAATCTGAAGATTATGAGGTTATTTAAGGAATCTAAGCAATAGAAAGATGCACAAGAAAATATGGGAAACTGTCTCCTTTTAGTTACTAGGTTCATTGGTTGGACAACTAGAAGGCACCTAGCCTAGGAGGCAACTTGGGTTCAGTGAACAGTTAATGAAATTAAAGACTTTTTTTCAGAATATGACACAGAAGCATTTCTGAAAAGTACATTGAAATAGCAGAAATATCTTCTTGTTGGTTTTTAGTACTTATTAAAAGCATCATGAACTCAGGATGCTATGTGTATAGTTCTAGGATTAAGCAAAAATATGAAACTTTCCCAATGATTTTTATATGTAAATATCTAATTATTATAAGGTTTAGTACATTCTTAAGATATTCTGTATAGATCATCTGGTTGTGGTGACAACAGCCTACTTGAAAATTAATGAAATCTAGTAATTTTTCTCCAATAATTTTGTGTGACACCCACAGGGAAGGTTTTTGTGTCACTGTGATAAAATGCGGACTAAAACGTTATCAAAGGGGAGTTTCTGAGTCATTTTTAATGTACTGTACACTCATAACAAGACAAGAAAAGACTCCAAAATTTCTGCTTCCAAAAATGAGAACAGAGCTACTATTCAAAATTCCACACTATGCATAGACACTTGCACTCTATGCACAGGTAAGTTTCAAATCATACTTGAAGATCACAAGAACTACTGGACTTCAGTTTTTTCTCCAGATTCTGCCTTAAAACTGTAAAATCTCTTAAAGTAGTGATAGTATTGCAGAAGTCTGTAGTCCTTATCGTTACAAGTAGGACAGTTAGGTCTAACACTAAGGCTGTAAAACAGTGTTACAAATAGTAATCTAAAGTTCTTTATTCCCTTAATTTTCCAGTATTGCTGTTACTGAGAACATTTCTCCTATGACAGAAATAACAGGATAGCATCTGTACCAACCTGAACTCTCAAAAAACATAAAGGAAAAAAGCCTGCAGTGAGGAATTAACAACATTACTGTACCACAAAGACAACGCTGCTCTTAAAAGGATTAGTTAGATGCTGCCCATATCGCCCACTATTATGACCCATCTGTTCAGGCTTAAAAAAATACAGGGAAAAAATTGCTGTAAAAAAAGTAAGATGAACTTTGAAATTAAATGGGTGTTTCTTACCAGCATCGTAACAGAGTACTTTACCTTTGCTCCAACAGATGGTGGAGAATAGTTATGGTGGAAAACAATAATGAATTAACATTTTTGGAAAAGTGGAGCAGAGCCTCGTTCATAGGGAGGCTAGGGAGAAAGGAAGAAATGGGGAAGGCAGAAAAAAGAGGGAGTCTGGCAATTTTGTGTAAAGAGCTCAGGCTTTACAGTAACTAGAATAATGAAACTGTCGGCTATATGTATTGACTAAACATACAACAGACAATTTTCAATGACATCATAACCACATATATGAGGTTTCAGTTGTTTTCTTTATGACATAATCAAGGATCTGATATAACTTTATTCAGATCACCAGCAAAATAGTTATTCAATGTGTAACTGTAAAATAAAAACTGAGCTATTAAATTCAAATATAGAGGTGACTCTGCCTTTGGGCTGAGGAAAATATGTGAAGTCCTTCATCCAGTCTTCTCAGCATACAGAACTTCTACATCTTATTTCTAAATGTCAGAAAGATCACGGCGATTTTCACTGCATATAGATTATACAAATTACTATACCGGGTCAGACTAGCCTGATATCCTGCCTCTGATAGTGGTCCAAAATGGATGTCCAGGAAATGAGAATGTAGGAAAGAATGAACTTTTAAGAATATTATTATATAATATAAGGATATAAGATATCATCCCAGATATTCTGCTTGTAGAACTTGAAATCCAGGTACATTTTGCAGAAAAGGAGATCTCTATGTATTTTAATTTACCTTTAGCAGATTACTCAGTTATGAATATGTCTAGTCTTCCCTTAAAACAACAGAGAATCTCAGCATTCACAGCATGCCATGCTAAGGTATTTCAAAGCTTAATTACATGTTATGGAAAATAATTTTCTTTCATTTGTTTTTTGCATATGAGAGGTTAGCTTCATGCAATATCCATTACTTCTGTATTGGAAGATGAACAACCATTCCTTATTGATCCTCTGCAGGCTACAAAATTTACTGATGATTTTTTTAGACATCTCATATAACACCTAGGAGTTGCTTCTTTTCTGGGCTGAAGAATCTTTACTCTAGGTAGTTATTTCCTTTGTTGAAGCTATTCCACGTCTTTGAACAATCTGGTGAGCCTTTTCTGAAACTTTTCCAATTCCATTACGTGTTATTTGACATTGACCAATCAGACTTTGCACACAGGCGATCATGTATTTATACAATGGCAAGATGATGTTCCTGTTCTGCTTCCCATTTAATTCTTAATAATTCCTAACACTTTTTGGTTTACTCACTGCTACTGAACATTAAACTGATGCTTACATGAATCTATTGAACCCCAAGATCTTGTTCTAGATCAGTAGTGGATGGCTCTAAGCCCATCAGTTTATAAAGATGGGATGTTTTTTCCTCACCATGTGTACACTTTTCTGAAATAGGATATTAGTGAAACCAGTGTTAGTTTTGTTTTTTGGGTTTTTTTTTTGCCCCAGACTCTAGTAATACTTACTGCCTAGTTAGAATTGTGAAATGTCTGTTGCATCTGTTCTTATTCAGGATATTTATTATCTTATTTTATTATCTGTCATGACTACTTGTAAGTGGATGATTCATACTCATTTTAAACAAATAATTTGAATGGTGTATATTTCAGAACTTGACTAATTACTTGAGGCTGTACTTCCCGATATATATCTGTAGTGCCAATATCTAATGATAACTATCACCATCTTCCTCCCCTCACCTTAAACGTTGGCTCTTATCCCCATGTCTCATGTCATCATAAAGACTTGGCTGCAAGGTGAATTGGATCAAAGCATTGATCTAGGTGGAGAAATAAAAAATTGCCAAAGGGTTTGTTTTATGCTGACAGCGCCCCTTCTATGTTCTACACTCTACAAATGTTAATCTCAGGAATAAAATATGAGAACATGCTCTGATACTTATTTCCATTGCTGGAGGCCAAATATTTTTTCGAAATTATTTCAAATATTCACACACAAATCTTTGATAATCAGGTGATTTTAAATGGTAGCAGTTTTTCAAGTCATAACATCTCTTTTACTGCAAAGCAATCCATTTCCTTTGGATTCTTTCTTAGTTTCCCTCCAATTAATGAATCAACAAATGTCCTTTTTTTAATGTTCCATGATGTTGTCTTCCAAATAACTTGCTGAAGACTCATCTCCAAAATCCAATTGCACTAACCTCTGAGATAAATGAAGCATTGATGAAATATTTAATCAGTGATTTTTAATGTTTTTTTAGAATAGAATAGAACAGAACAGAACAGAATTTGGCTGGGAAGGACCTACATTGACCAGATCTAGTCCAACTGCCTGACCAACTCAGGACTGACCATAAGTTAAAGCATATTATTGAGGGCATTGTCCACATGCTTCTTAAACACTGACAGGCATGATGCATTGACCAGCTCTCTAGGAAGCCTCGTCCAGTGTTTGACCAATCTCTCTGTAAAGAAATGTTTCCTAATGTCACACCTGAACCTCCCCTGACACAGCTTTGAACCATTCCCACGTGTCCTGGTTTCTGCCACGGCCTGAGAGAAGAGTAAAAGCACTAGTTTGTCCTTGGGAGCCAACTGGGAAAGGATATGTCAGGGACAGATCCAGCAGCTATGCCCAGTGCATGGCCACTAAGAGCAGGGCCTCTTGGGCACAGGGAGTACCTTGGGGCCTGCACCCCAAAGGCTTTCCTCCAAAGGATGCTGGGCAGAGGGGTGGCAGGCGGGGCTACAGGGGCCCTGTCACTGCCATGTCACAGTACTACCACACAGTGACATAGCAGTCATAATGCACCAGGAGAGGAGAAAGGGAGCATCCTCCCATGTCCTACTGCCAGCCTGGCCAGCTTTGCCCTTGGGACAGAGCTGGCCCCACGGCAGCCCAAAGACATCTGAGAGGAAGTCCTTGAGGAACCAGTGGAATTACTTAGAGAGGGCTGAGGGAGGAAGACTGGAGACTGGATGAGGCTGCTGGAGGTTCTCTGCTGCAAGGCCAGCTCCTAGGGGGCCACTTTCACAGCTCATCTGATGCGTGGAAATCCTTTTCAGCTGGCTAGCAGTGGCAAGAAAAAGGGAAGGCCTTCTTGACGAGCACTTGCCATCCTCATCTCCTGCAGAGCCTGGGGCAGCAGCCGTAAGAAACGGGATGCAGAGATGTTGCAATGGGTCCCAGTGGTTTGGAGCACCCACTGGTGTCCTGTCAGGCATGGGAAGGATTCGTCTCCCCAAGGTCGACCAGGCCAGGGCTATTTGTCCACTCTCGGAAGCCCTAGAAATGGCTCCAGGTTGAGGGAAAATAGGGGTTGGGCATCTTCTGGGAGGCGTGACCAGGCTGTAGGTCGAGGAGGCAGGTCTTGCTCACATGCTCAGGGAATAGCCGATCGCCAGTTCTGGGGTCAGGAAGGAATTTTCCCCTGGGGCAGATCGGCACTGCTCCCGGGGGGTTTTTGCCTTCCTCTGCAGCATTGAGCAGGACCACTTGTCAGGGCTCCTCTGGTCCATTTTGGCTAGGTTACTGCCTGGTCCTCATGCGCCACTAAGATGGTCTCTTGTGCCCTGCAGCTGGGGGGAGGAAGACTTTTTTTCCCCTAGGTGGGCTAGCAAAGATCCACGGGGGTTTTTGGCTTTTCTCCACAGCGTTAAGCACAGCCCCTTGCCAGGGTTCCTTTGAGCCATTTTGGCTAGGTGCCTGCTGCTCACGCTCCATGAAGGTGGCCCTCATATCTGGGGGGAGGAAGCTTTCTAAACTCCCAGGGTGGGCCTCAAGGGTGGCCCCCAGGGGTTGCTTCTTTTCTTCTGTAGCATTGAGCATGGCCCCTTGTCAGGGCTCCTCTGGGCCACTTTGGTAACGTTCTTGCCTGCTGCTCTTGCACACCAAGGCACCACTCATGCCTTGTCTCTCTCTGGCTCTCTTTCCCATTGCAAGTGTGTAGTGGGAGCAAGCTCTGCTCCTCCCTTGGTTCCATTTCCCCAGATGTTCTTTGCTTGTGCAAAACAGCCTGTGGTTGGAAGGGCTCCAGGCTTGCTGCATCATCAGGAGCTGCCACTTTTCAGCTCTCCCTGCATGCAATACAATCATGGGGCAGGCACGAGAGCACTTTTCATGCATCACTGGCCAAGAAGCACAACAGAGCAAGTTTTTGAAGGTAACAAGTATGCTTTGCATTGATATGTGTCATACTTTTGAAAATACCCCACAATACCACACACATCTTCTTCCTCTGTGTGTGGTCAGTCCTGATCCTCATTCTTCAAGTTCTTACTCTTCTGGAAACAGGGACTGCTTGGCCTGTGGTCCTGCTGCTACTTTCTGTAGCTCTGTGACTTACCTTGCCAGACTGCAAGGGATGTTTTTTTAAGCTAAACTGAAGAATGCATCAGCCTGCTCCTGGCTACACATATGCATTTCGTTAATATTCTGAAACCAGCTCTGAAACATATTCAGAAAAATAAAATAAAATAAAATAAAATAAAATGAAATAAAATAAAATCCTGTTTCCACTTGTAACCTTTGTGATATGTCCTTGAAAGTAGTTTTGGAGCTGAAAAGCCCCTGGCATTTCAGGCAAGTAACAGTCTCATCATTGTTTACTCACGTTGAGCACAGGGAATAGAATTGAATAGAATAATTATGCTATGTTATGCCTAGAGTTCATACATGACAAGCTCTGGCCTAGGCCTGAGGTGTCCATCCAGGAGAGCAGCTTCCTGCAGTGCAGGTCCCAGGTCCATCCAGGAGAGGCGGGCAGAGATGGGCACAGACCTACAGCATCGCTCAGGCAGGGACTGGAGGCCCCAGGCTGAGCTAAGGCACATCACCTGGGCCCTTGTCAGGAGATGGTTGGGTGGAGGTCCCAGGGGAGGCCAGCACCCCCAGGACTCTAACAGAAGTAGACTTGAACTGCTCATATACTCTCCTTTAGGCATTTATGGTTGGCCACTTTGGAGGCAGAGTATTGGGCTGGATGGACCTTTGCTCTGATGGAGTACTGTTGTTCTCGGGCTCTTTTGTTTTAGCATGTCTTTCCAAGGGAAACAGCTCAGACATTTCTAAAAATGAGTACAAGAAGAAAAAAAATCCATGGGGAAATGAACAGGTATTGCTCACCTCAAAATGATTTGCAACCTTTCTGCTTCAGTCTGAGGGCTTGATCTTTGAGCCTTGCCAGTATCAGAGATATGGGGTTTTACCATCCTGTGGAAACCCAGCTAAACTTGATGAACACAGAAGACTTTCAAAAACTGCACTCCACACATGCGGTTTGTCCAGATGTAAATTTGTTCACATGGTCAAAATATCCCGAGACAACCCACAGATCTCACCCTGGTCTGAAGGTACATGCCTCCTTCCCACAAAGTGGCAGAGCCAGTGCCTAGGCTGGGACATGATTACCCTTCAGTCTCTGCTGCTAGTGCAGGTCTGGGAAGAAATGTCATCAGAGATTTCCTCAGTGTGTACTGCTAGGGAAAGGAGGAGGTAGGAATAAGAATAGAATAGAATAGAATAGAATAGAATAGAATTCAGCTGGAAGGGACCAAAAATGATCATCTAGTCCAACTGCCTGAGCACTTCAGAGATGACCAAAAATGGTATTAAGGGCATTTTCCAAATGTTTCTTAAACACTGATAGGCATAGGGCATTGACGACCTCTTCAGAAAGCCTGTTCCAGTGTTTGACCACACTCTCTGTAAAGAAAAGTTTCTGCATGCCAAGTCCAAACCTCCCTCAGAGATATGGCTTTGAGCCATTCCCATGTGTCCTGTCACTGGATGACAAGGAGAAGAGATTGGCACCTTCCTCGTCTCTTCCCCTCCTCAGGAAGCTACAGAGAGCAATGAGGTCACCCCTCAGACTCCTTTTCTCCAAACAAGACAAGCCAGAAGTCCTTACCTACTCTTCACAGGACATTTCTTCCGGTCCTTTCACCAGTTTTGTGGCCCTCCTCTGGATGCATTCAAGGACCTTAACATCCTTTTTAGATTGTGGACCCCAGAATAGCACACAGTACTCACAGTGAGGCTGCACCAATGCTAAACACAGTGGGATAATCACCTCTTTTGGCCGACTCATTATGCAGTGTTTGATGCACCCCAGGATGGGGTTTTTCCCCTGGGCTGCCAGGGCACACCGCTGACTCATATTGAGCCTGCTGGCGATCAGCACGCCCAGATCCCTTTCTGCAGGGCTGCTCTCCAGCCACTCCTCTCCCAAATTATACTTGTGCCTGGTGTTACTCCATCCCAGGTGCAGAATCCAGCACTTGGACTTGTTAAATTTCATGCCATTAATGATTGCCCAATGCGCCAATCTATCTGCAAGGCATCCTGTACCTCAAAATTGTCAACAGCAGCTTCCAGTTTGGTATTGTCAGCAAACTTGCTAATGGTGCATTCAACATCTGCATCCAGACCACTGCTAAAAATGTTGAACAGAACTGGCCTTAAGATTGAGCCCTGAGGAACACCACTGGTGACTGGTCACCAGCCAGATGTAGCTCCACTCAATACAATCTTTGAGCCCTGCCCTTCAGTCAGTTTTTCAACCAGCACACTGTGTACCTGCACATTTCACAGTTGGGCAGCTTGTCCAGAAGGATGCTGTGAGGGACAGTATCAAAAGCCTTACTTAAATCCCAGAAAACTACATCCACCACCTTCCCTTCACCCACTAGGCAAACAGCCTTATCATAGAAGGATATCGAATTAGTTAAACATGACTTTCCCTTTGTGAGCCTGTGCTGGCTGTGCCTGATGATTGCATTGTTCTTTAAAAGTCTTTCAATAGCACCCACTAGGATCTTCTCCATAATTTTTCCAGGAACTAAGGTTAGGTTCTAATTAAAAAACTTATAAAAATAATCTTATATGAAAAACTATTAAAATAATGCATACATCATAACCAGTAGTAAAAGGCTTGTGATCATTTCCAAGGCCTTTCAAACTGAAAACATTGCACAAAGTGTTCATGTATGAGTTTTGCTGCTCTGCCTGGTTACTCTCAACACAGAAACCACTGGAATTAGGAAAAGTTCAAATCTATGGCATGCATAGAGTTACTAAGATGCAATATGACTACAGGTTTCAGATTGAACATCTAGAGGAAATATTTTCTGATATCTTTGAGAGATCACCTAGAACATGTGGAAGGTAGCTCCCCTCCAAAGGTATATAACCAACAAGTGCAAAGCACACTACCAGCTAAGTGGATAAAAGATATAAAAGGGTGAAAAACAAGAATTTAGAAAGGAAGTTTTTACATTCTTATATTGACAATTTTTCTGTTGCTGAAAACATCGTTCATTAGTGGTGAATTTCATCCTGTTATCAGTTTCTCCAGAGAAAAATTGCTACTATTGAGAAAACAGAAAGTTTAATGGATACCGTTCTTAGGCATAATGGAGTCTAATTTCTTCACTCATGGCCCTGTTGCTTACAATAAGAATTTCACCACTCTCAGTGATACCATTCATGTAAATAACTACATGTAACTGGAGGAAAAACAATGTAAGTAAAACCCGATATCATACAGAAAACTAGTTTTAATGTAAATTAAAAGTGAAGAGCCAGATTCTTCCCCGAGTCTGAAGACCTCAAGTCAGTGCTGGCAAACACAGGAAGACTTTGGATACTCCACACACTGTTATTCAGTTTTGATTTACATTAACTTTAGCCCCATTTTACGTGTGAGTAAATATAAATTAGAATTGCACCTTCTGTCTTGAGTACACGACCTTTGCAAGATTTTATACAGGAAAGTGGCAGTGTAGCAGAGCAAATGGCCTGCCAGACCACCTCCTCAGCATTCTCCTTATGTATTGGCTTTCATCTAATACACGTTTTTGTCACAGTCAGAATAATTTACAGGGGATCTGGTTTCACTATTTTTGCATCAAGAGCATAAGGGTAAAAATGTAAGGATGTAAAATTACAACTTTACATCCTATACTTTTTAAAACACAGACTATATCATTAATTATTTTCTCGTTCTGTTAATCAAATGTTCTGTAATATGACAGAGGGCAATTAATAAACTAGGGGTACAAACTCTAGGAAATGGCAAGACAATTCTAATCAGCTAAAAGGAGCAGCTCTTGAAGAACTGAGCCCCAGTTTCTTTTAAAATGCATTTTTTACTTAAAGTTCACATCTTAGATTATTGCATGGCAGGTGTCAACCAAGCAGAAATGCTTCATATTTAATTATGGTATACAAAGGAATAAAATGAGAACCTTATAATAAGATAAATGATGGACACTTCTCCAAGATCTTGATAAAATAACTAAAATATTATCTAATTTAATATCAATCTGCCTTAGAAAGACTGCTAAATGTATATTTTGTCTCAAGTAATTCCCTTATAATTGGAAGTTATATCACATTTCTCTCTCTTCCACTCTCTCCCTGCTTCCAGCAATAACAGGCGATGAACCAGGGTTCTGTTTAGTTTCTCTAGGAAACAAGAAGTAAAATTACTAAAGCTGCTGGTATCAGTTGGGCTAGAATTTCATGCTACTGCCATCATCCTCTGCTGATGCTTCTTCAGGGTCCTGATCTGGGTTAAAAAGTGGTTCATTTGCATTCAGGTGAAAGAATGACACACATACTGAGGTGACATTTTAAAAGACAAACTACAGGTTTATCATTGGTCTTTCTTCAGACCTACCTTCTCTCTTCAATGCACAGTATAGGTCACTCACTACCTGGTCAGAGCCAAAAAAGACAGTGCAAGAGTCAGTGTGACTCTCTCCAGATGTTCTTAGCAGAGGAGCTGAAATGAAGATCATAAATGTTGGACTAAATCCCAGATGGGTGTTTGTAGTATGGTATGATACATTACTGCGAAAATTATCTGTTTCAAGAAAGATTCTTAAATGAGTAAGCAACTAGCTGGATAGAATACAGCTACAGTTCTGTAAAACAAGGACATCACAGGGTGTCTCAGCTACTATGATATTCCAAAGTAGATGCATTGTGACTGAATTATGAAAAACCATAGATTAATCAATCCTCTCAGATTACAATGCCAGCATTTTAATGCGTGAATTACCATACTTGTTAAACATCTCAAATACTACTTTTCAGAAACACAGTGCAGAGGAACAATGGTGATTCCATATGTTGAATATTTCTATGGCATAAGAAAAAGGGTCACTGGATCCCCTTATCAGCATCTACTCTTCCCTGCCTGCTCTAGCACACACTGCAAGCGTGAAAGGAAGAAAGCAAAACAGAAGCACCCCCAGCTGCCAAATCAGCTCACAGGGAAAACTTGTTAGGGAGTGCAGAACTGAGCAGTTCTGAGCCTGCTGCACTTTATGCAGTGGACTGGAAGAAAAGAAGCACAAAAGGCAGCTTTAAAGAATTTCTGCTTCCCGCCTTCCCCACACTATGCTGTACACAGTTCAGATACAGCCAGGAGCTGGGCCAAAATGTTTGGTGTGGCTATATCATACTCCATCAGACAGCTGGAATCATTTTATGTTGCTATTTTAATTTGAGACAGAAGTTGTGTCTGTTTTTCTTTTCATATTTAATCTGTTAGCTAAGGCTTAGCTTTCCCTTTTCCAAAAGCTCATTTAGAATGCAGTCTATTCCATACTTCATTTTCTTTGTATTTCATCTAATTTTATTTTTAATGGCTGAACTCTGCTTTGTTATAAATCTGCTATGCATTTATCTCATAATTGCCAATCAGTTTGGCCCTAAGTTTCTTAAAGCCCATGTAAGAAGGGAGAATCTTCTTGGAATGTAAATGCTTGAATTGTAATTGAAGTGGGAGAAGCAGCTTTGTACCTGTTCTACATGAAAGCCCAGGAATTTTAGAACTGAAACCTTCCCCAGAATGGTTTCTAGTACCAGCAAGTGTTCAACTGCATTCTATGAATATTATTTGTTGAGCAAGAGAAATGCATGATAGTGACACTCTTTTTAAACAGCAAGAAAAAGAGATTAGATACCTGAAGGACAGCTTCCTAGAGGGCTATGTAAGATAATTAAATTCCAGTTCCAACTTCTGTGTAAGAAACATAGCTGAACAAACTCCTAATGATTAGTCCTTTAGTTCTTCCTGCTTGGCACAGCTTCCTTACTTCAGCTTCTCAGGACAGAGGAGGAGACTCTATTCAAAGTGCAAAGTACATATCACAAAATATTTTTCTACATGCCCCTTCATGGAGCATAAAAAGTAGATGCTCACTTGCACTCCCCTTTCAATGTTGTCCTGTTAGCTCCTGGAAGACAGTTGTGTAGTGTGTGAAGGGAGCAAGAGACGTTTATTTTATCTGGCAGCTTCTCTTCCTGTCCTTTGAAAAACATTTTTTTTTGAGGCATTGAACACAGTGATTTTCAGAAGTGTTAAGAGCAACCTCTGGTTCTCAGCAACTCTGAAAACCAGGCCACGGGCATCTCACTTTTGCTATCTTTTTCAGAAAAAAAAAAAGGCTTAACTAAAACTGCAGAAACTATCGATCTTAACCTTGCAGCTATGTTCTCTTGCTTCTCTCTGCAGAGCTTTCATTTCCTCCCTCTAGGCACCCTCTTCATTGCTCCAGTATCATCACCTCTCTCCACACACATGTTCTTTCCCTCCAGTGCTTACAGTTAGTCTCCACCATTCCCTCTTTGCTCTCATTTTCTATCTGATGGTTTCCAAGAATCTGTCTGTTCTCCAAATTATCCCTATGACTACAGTTAGTGGCTTTTCTTCCTACTCCCAGCCAATCCTATCTCTTTCCAGTCCACAAATGACCCTCATCCTCTCTGTCTAGATTCTTGGTAAACAGAATTCACACTGAGCAGCTGAGCAACCAATTGTTTGTACCACCCCTTTCAACCTAGTAGTGCCATTCACTAAAATATCTACACTTGTAAGAAGTAAAGATTTTATGAAAAATGTGCTATGAATTGCGAAGCTTGCCACTGCAAGCATATTTATCTAAAATCATGTGGTGTACAGCTGTTGTTTGCTGGCAACACACTTAGAATGGCTGGAGTATCCCATCATCAAACTGAATTATATTGTCCTTTCTAGCTTACAGAAGAAGGCTTTTTCTTTCTGTTTTAAAATCTGCCATCCTTCTTTATAGTTGTCATATGCACTTACAAGAACTTTTTTGGTACAAATTTCTCCGCTAAACAACATCAACCCCTATACTAATGAGCACACAGCGTTCCTGGGTTTTGTTAGAAACTGCAAAAGAAATGGCCTTCCTGCTATAAGTACAGACATACATGTGCAGTGAGGAACTCTGATTATGAATTCTCAGGGACTGGAATAAACTCAGTAGGACTATCTACCGTGTCACACTAATAGGTTCTCCACAGGCTCAAACAACCTCATAGCAGGACTGTGGTACAACCTACAGCTCTACATTCTTTTCCATGAAAGCAGTTTTTAAAAAGGCAAGGGATTTGCAAGTGTAACCAGTGACTTAAAAGGCAGCAGCCAAACTAGGCACTGTAAGAAATCAAGTCCACTTTAAGAATCTCCCAAAGGTGGGAAAAGTTGAAGCCCCTCTTTTCCCTCGAGCCACTTTAGACTAGGACTAAATTTAGGATAAAAGACAAGCTGTACTTCTGTGCTTTTGCTGAATTTCTAAGTGCATTTAACTGTTAAAGTTGAATAGTTATGCAATTCTCTAAATTTGAAGAGTATCTCATAGATTATTAACAAGTTATGGGCTTGTAAACCACAAAGCTGCATCAATCAATGACTGCTAACAATTTTTTTAAAAAGCACTGTCTTACACAAAAAAATCCCAAAGGTCTCACTCACTGTCATGATGATTCATTTGCTCAATGGCACTTAAGGTGCTGTTACCTTTTGCAGTGATCTTTTTACCCTAGGGTTTGGCCCAGTGAATCCAACTTCTCCCTCTCATAAGTCTTAAGAGTCTTGTAAGAATACGAAAGGGCACATGCAGCTGCCTTTGGCTACTTTACATGAATGTCTTGGTACTATTTTCATGTTGATCAAACTGGAATAGCCTTTTGCCCATGAGAGTTAAGATAAATTGCATTAAGTGCCATCCCAATTTTTTTTTTATAATTAATACCATGATAATCCTCTGCACATTTGAGGATAAAAGAAGAGGAATATTGAACATGATGGTGGATGAAAATAAAATGTTAATAAAATTTAGTCAGACTGCTATTTCAGTAAATTGGATAGAAAAATTAAACTGATATGTTCATTAAGTTTAAGATATATTCACTCCAAATCCTCATTCAATTCACCGAGATTACACAAATGAAAGTACACAGATTTGGCTAACAGTAAAAGAAGACAAGGAGAGAAATACATTCAACCTCAGAAAGCATGTATATGAGGTCAGCAGCAGGCTTTTTTTGTCTTTTTAATGCAGCTGTCTTCTTTGGCTGGACGAGGGTAAGAGAAATAACTTCTCACCAGATACAAACTGCAGTAGAGTCTTTGGCAAAGACAGACTTCATACAAAGCCTGCATTACTGCACACTACTGCTCATCAGGAAAACAGACTGATGAAATTTCTTCCTCAGCAGCTTAAAGTAGTATGTAGAAAGAGAAAAGGTTTGTGAAATCATAGAATCATTTGGTTGGAAAAGACCTTTAAGATCGTCAAGTCCAACCATATCTGTCCACTACTAAACCATCTCTCTAAGCACCTTGTTTACCCGTCTTTTAAATACCTCCAGGGATAGCGACTCATAAGTGAAGAGTTGAAGACTTGATATTAAGACACACAAGGACATGCTGGAAAAGCATTAAATAGTCTACCTCTTTCAGTCTTCTCCAATTTGTCACCCAGTTTTAATCAGTCTCTGCATAGGAAGGTTCTCAGCCAAGCCAGCCTACTGAGTGCATGTATAGCCCCAGCCCATCAAAAGAATGAAGTAAAATATGTTAGCTTAAACCGCTGCAGTTGCAAACACGTTTTGTTTAACATTTATAATGGTATATGAGTACAAACTTTAAGGTAGAAGTACAGTACAGCAGATGCTTGAAGGCCTCTGCAGTAGAAAGGCCCATGGTAAAAAAGACGTCTACAGTAGAACAAATGAGTTTGGCAATGCTTGTATTCAAGAATAATTAACAATTCAGTAGTCCATTTCTGATCAAAAAAAGCATCTCTTTTATTCTCCTTTACCAATAATTCCTAAACATGACATTACTGCATTTATAGGATTCCATTTTATATGCAAATTAAATGTAATTGTTTAGCGTGCATAGCAGAGGCACATTCAGTTCAGCTCAGGACAATCTGCAAATTTCCTAAAATTCCAGGGAAGTGCCTCTTCTGAGATTAATAGTAACCTATTTGCAAAAGCCTATTCTTTCTGAAGCAAATTAAAATGCAAAAGAAAATAATCAGTCTTCAGATTTTTACCAGGTGTCCTTTTCCACAAATATGCTTATATCCCTAGTCTCAGTGTCTAGCTTTCTGAGGCTTCAGTAAAACATTTCTACCCTTTATGGATTTGGATGGTTTTATTATCTCAGATAGTACAAGAGGATCTCTGTCCATTGGCTGCTACTGAGTTGCCAGATTTTAATTTAAGTGAGGTATCTGCCCTGAAAATAAATGTCCTGATCTCCTTCCTCAGACCTCCACCCTAAGCCTTTTCATTGCTGCTTCCTTGTTGCTTTCTTGATCATTATGAGAGAGCACTCGCACGCCCAGATACACTCCCTCTGAAGTTTATCTGACATGACTAGAGCTTCCCCTTAGATGTCCAAGCTAGCTTATTTCCATCTTCTGCTTCTACTTCTTTCATGAGTATAAAGCTTGTTCCATCCAAAAGCCATAAGACAAAGGATTCTACCAAACAATTTTTCAACAAAAGTCTATAGAAAACTTTTTAAAACCTGATTTTTGAAAGTTACTCTAGTCTTCCATCAGAATTGAAAACTTTAAAATCCATTTCAGAAAATCAAAAGAAAAACCAGAATTTTTAGAATTTGATGGCTTTTTCTAGCCTTTGAATTTGATCTCCTGGAATGGAAGATCAGAAAAGCTGACAGCTGGCTGCTTATTCCTCTCAGAGACAAAATTACAGGAGAAAAAAAAAAAATTACCAAATTCCATTTGATGTATTTGTGGCTTATGACAGGGAGTAATTGGGAGTGACTGGGCCAAACAGTAGGGTCAAAAGAACCATGTGAAAGAGCTTTCCTGACTTCAGTCAGATCATATTAGAGGTCAAGCTGGTCACAGGTTTTAAATCCACATGATTTAGTCTGTGACAAGATAGTCCAGAGTCATAAGGAAGACTATCATACTGGAAAAAATGTGCCCTACATAGGGATGAGACAAGACCGATTCAATACTAAAGCCAAAACTCAGCAAATTAAAGTCTGAAAAAGAATTTTCCATATCACTACAAAAGCTACCTCCATGGTGGAAAATTTTGTGATTAAGTGAACTGTCAAAGGTGAACCAAAATCACAAAAGAATGGAGTTTTCATGCAAGTTGTTCTAAAGTGAAATCTCCAGATGTGACCACCAGGAAAAGCATACTTTGTTAGTAGCTAGTAAAAGATGATAACTCATATTTCCAGACACATCCAAACCCACCCATAGCCAATTCTGACTATAGTGCTGGCTCTAGTGCTAAATTGTACTATCTGAGAGACCCCCAAGCAAACATCCTTACTGGGAGCATTAAATCTGTCTCCCTTCAAGCAGGTCAGCAGAAAATCAGTATGAAATTTTCAGTGGCTCCCATGCAAATCTAGTTGTGAAAGAGATTTGCAGATCTCTACTATTCATTTAACTTTCTCCAGCTGTGAAGTAATGCACTTACTGTCAGTTATTATCTAACCTAAGCATGCCACAATATAATAATAACTGAAACTAATGTTATTTGAAATATAGCTGTACTTATAAAATCAGACATAAATTAATGCAACAAAAAAAATCTACTGAATAACAATTTTAATTAATACCTTGCACACATGTAAATTAAGTATTTTACTGATAAACAGGCCACAAGTTGAACTTATGTGGTAATCAAAAGATGTTAATGTTTTCTACATGACAATTTTAAATTGCCATGCCTTCAATGACAAGAGATTTTTGGAGAATGTGCAATATCACAAAATCAGAGAATAATTCATTTTTGCAGGAACTTCAGGAAATCTTATCATCGAATCTACTCAAAGTAAGGTCAACATTGAACTCAGACCAGGTTGCTGAGGACTTTTCCATTACAGTCTAGTTTTGGTGTTTGTTTTTTTTTTTTTCTTTCTCTTGAATCTGTCTCTCAGTATATCAGTCAGGTGGTCACATCAAACTGTCATATATTTACTTCCTTTAAATCTATAGAAAAAGGGAATGGAACAGATTTGCTGTATTTCATCCAATGCAAATTTTTATTATTTTTCATCAAATGCCCTACATTGACTTATTGAGCATGTGTTTAAATATCTGTATATTTCAGACAGGTAGCCTTCTGAGGACTTCAGTAAATCATCTCATCCAACCTTCTGTTCAAAATAAGGTCAATGCTGAACTCAGGTCAGGTTGCTCACAGCTTGTTCCATTAAAGTGTAGTTTGGGGAGGGTTTTGTTTTTTTTTTTTTCTCTCTCTCAAAGCTACCTCTCAGTATGTTGGTAGGATGGTAGCAATGCACACTGATTTCAAAGTCATGAGAAAATAACTTCCAGCACAGTATTTTGGCTCAGAGCTCAGAGCTTTTCTTCTTCTCTGCTTTTTTTAAGCAACCACCAATGAGAACAATAGTATGCTAGAGTGTACTCAGATGGTTTTGCCACACAGTGTTCACCCAGCTTGTACAAAGATGAAACCAACACTCAACTACACAAAAGCCACCAAAACCCAGCAGGTGACAACAGCGTCCACATTAGCTTTTATCCTTCTTCAAAAACATTTCAGAGACATTTATTGTTACCATATTTGGAAGATGAGACTCCCAACCTATTTTAACTTAGATTGACTCAAATGTGTTATCGTTAATAGTTATAGTTATTACAGTTAAACACTATAATATCCTTTAACACATATTCCTTAAAATAGATTTAAATTCAATTAATAGTTTTGGTAAGATAAACACTTTTCCCTACATAAGTTTTGAACAATGAGTGTTCAGGAAGCAACAATGAGAAGCTAAAACTAAGAAATCATCTTGAAAATAAACCTAAGATAAATGCAAAGCTTCTATCTTGTTCCCCTTCTCCAGCTTTCATAGCAACCATTTTATACATCATTCCAGAGTACCATACGATGAAAGCAACACTGCTGCTCATCAGTAAGAAAAATCACTATTATACCCATCCAGGGTTTTCCCCTCTTTTCTGGAAGAACATTTATGCAAGTGAGAGTTATAATAATGGTTGGAACAAACTACCTCATGGACAGGTGCTCGGCAAGCAACCACTGAACTGGAGTGCTGCCAATACACCTCACTCTTGGCTGGATCTTTCCATGCCAGAAAGCTTAGCCATAATGTTTGAATTTCACTCATCAGCCACTTCCCTTTTTTCACCCCTTACTCCTTCCCTTGCCAGTGTTTGCCTTTGAATGCAATGGGGCTTTGTGCAGAGTTATTCAGAACCCAATATAATTCTTAACTGTATTCATTCAAAATTTGGATGAAGCAAGAATAGCATCAGTTTTAAATCCCTAACTAGTGGTAGGGGTAAGTATAAAAATCTTCCAGTGTTGGAAACTCTGGCTGCCTAATACAACGTCTTTCTTTCAAGGCATGGGATTATTTTCTGATTCATTTGTGGGTTTCTTCTTTTCCACTCTACAAGCTTACCAATGCATTTCTTAGCTTCTTCTCCTAGTGCCTTCTCCTAGTGCCTTTGAATATAACTTCATGCTAAATCCTATATTGGAAAGCCGAGGTGATTATTTCTTTTTGGTTCTGCAACTCCCCCAAAAAATACTTATTTAGAAAGCATTTTGGAGTGCTTATTATACAGAATGACTAGGTTAACAGAATTTACGTTGCAGCTGCAATCCTTCAGAGGATCAGTTTCCACACATTCCTTGCTTTTTAGTAACATATTCCTGATAAGATCAGTTTCAAAATCTTCCCTCAGAACCATATCTATGAGGAAATTTGTAAGCTGGTTCAAATCCACAGCTCTTGCTTCTCAGGAAAGAGGTCTTCAAGAAAAGGGTTTCTGGTCCTTGAACTTCAGATTTGTCTCTTAACCGTAATACTAAGTCAATTGTGTGATGTTCCACAAAGTTCAGTATTAAAGGCTTTGTGCCCCAAGGCACACTTTCAGAGTTAGACCAGTCTGGCTTGGATCATTTACAGATTTTGCCCCCCTGATCAACAACGGATTTGCCTGAACTTAGTTACTTCAAAGTCTTGATTCATACTATTATTGCAGTTGAGCCTCTAGACTTTTAATAGTTAAACTCCAAGAAGACATTTTCCACCAAAATGCATTCCAACAGCTGGACCACAGATCAGGATGCTGTAAGACTACAGTCAGCTTTATTCTTCAGTTTATAACATCTTTTTTGCAGAACTGTGTTCAGTGCTAAACCTGAAACTAGTCTTAATCTGGATGCAAAATTAAATAAACTATACCATTTGGTTGAATATAGCATTGCTGAATCCAAAGAGCAGAAATATGTAATGTTCACCACAAGACAACAATTAACAATTTCTCAGCTCAAACAATATATACACAAGGAATAAAACTTCCAGAAGTTCTAAAATCATAGAAATGCTAGCATCTTAATTTACAAATGGAAGGAGATATGTAAATATGGCAATACTCCCACATATAAAGGAATTATACTTACTCCATAAATATTTTTTTATAGTAGCAAGTACAGCCAGTGTTGAGGAGGTAGTGAAGTAAAGAGGAGCTACTGTGCACTTTTATATCTACAGTGACCACTGTTGTCTCTTTAAAGTAAGGAGAAGTACAGGAAGTAGAAAGCTTCAATGCAATTTCAATACATAAAAACAAAGAAGGTAAGTCTATAGGATTCAAAACAGTATACAAAGAATTCACGTGATAAACTAGCTGTAGGGAAGCTCTGTTTCAACATAAAACTTAGAAAACAGACTCCTGTATATATATTGCTGCACTATAATTAAACCATTACATAGAACTATAAAGCTGTTAACACAGCGTAGTATTAATGATCAGTAAAAAACCAGGAACTGTCACTGCCTAATGCCTAAATTCTTCAGAGTACTTTTTGCCTACAGATATCTGAAATACTCAAAACACAACAGTAATAGTTCTTCAAAACATTGTGATAAAGCTATTTCACTACTTATTCTGGCACAGCACATTTAAAATAACATTGCTTTTTAAATCTTTCAGGCCTTTGAGTAATTACGGCAGGCCCTTGCCATTTCTCTGCTCGTACTTATTTCTCTCAAATTCTCTGAATTAGGAGTAGTCTACTCAGGTAATTTGAGGTGAATGTACATTTTCCCAACATTCAACAGGTACAGGTTTGCAATTGTTCCCATGCCAGAATTCTTCTTTGTAGGCAGTTAGTCAGAGCATTTGTCTCTGTAGCATGCAGCACTTTTTGCATGAGTTTATAATTGGCCCAATAACCACACTATAGTTGGAAGTAGATGAACAGCCTTACAGCTGCATAGCATATTGGCAGAAGAGTAGCAAAAAGCAAGCTTACAGTAAAGATTTTACAAATTTTAATTACAAAGAGGAAAAAAAAACAATGACTTACCTGTGGAGATGAGGGACTAAAAGTCACATTGATGACAGATTCTGTGTGTCCCCGCAGTTTATGTGAAAAAGTGCTTGAACGCATTTCGTATATGTAAGCCTAAAAACCAATGAGATTATATTTTCACTTTCAAGAACTATATCACATTCTAGAACCACTAAGTTACAGTATAGGAGGACTAAGGTTTCAGCCTATAGAGAAGTTAGAAAATTTTCATAAAAGCTAAACTGATACAAAAGTCATTAACATCTTAGAATTTATTTCTATAATTCAGGATAATTTAGCAAATACTTAAGTTAACTCAAATGAAAAAAATTAAAGAGTAAAATTTTCCCCTTAAATAACTAAACGTTAGATATATATTAAGTAGGCAGGTAAAAAAATTACCCTTTTAAAATGTATTTTTAAAGGTGTTTTTCAGATTTTAAATCCTTTCTTTTAAGTAGAAATATGTAGAATCTAAAACCTTGGTTTCTAAATTTTAAAACTCTTATGTTTGTCACTACATTAAATAAAAATTCTCATTTTCTGCATAGGTCTTTGCAGGTTTTAATTCAACAGCATAGTATTCAATAACAATTCAATAATATTACAAGTGATGTGGGTATCATCAATGTGAAAAAACATACTGCCCGCCTTTGCTTTTCAAAGGAAAAAGGGGAAAGTGCTTTCCAAGGAGTAAGTTAAATTTAGTAGCAAAGTACTTATATTCTTATTGGTACAGCCTTAAATAACAAAAATGTGCCAATGCAAAACTGCATTAAGAAACCCATCCAAAATTCAGTGAAAGCCAGAGACATACTGATACTATGAAAACAGTTGGGTTGTGATATTATTAGCATTATCTTACATAGATAAAACAGAAAATGTTTTAAAATAGATCCTATAGTACAGGTCCTCAACATAAGAAACACTTGTGAGAGTCATGTGCAGGCACTACAGGATTGGTTTAGACTATGCTTTATCTAGTAAAAATATCAATTATTTGCAGGATATGGTCAGACAGCATGCATACACAAGGCATATCAGAAAAAACACATAACATAGAAAATATGCAGACTTATTTGGTACATCATAAATAAAACATGTAATTGAAAGAATAAATTGTAAAGCATGCAAAAAATAGTCCAAGACGATAATCCAAACTTTACAGTTTCAATAAAAATGTAAAATGTTCCATTGTCTTTACTAAATTTCTGCAGTTAAGACTATGAACATGGAATTCAGAGCACAGCCTAACATAAGCTAAACCAAACTGTGCATAGGCACTATTACAACAATGTATTACTCTGTGATGCGTCTTAAGTTTTTTGTTGATAATACCCTAAAATGAGTTTAATCATTCAGACCCAAGGCAGCTGAGCTTCCCCTAGCAGACGGCAAACTGCTAGAAGATGTATGTCCCAAAAATTTGTGGACTCAACTGACAGTCTACCCAATTTATGAAAAGATTCATGGACCAATGCAGGTCCTGAAAAACACTTAATGCCTCACTCAGAAAACAAATCTTATCAGCCAACTCCAAGGATTCTCTACTTCAAATCAGCACTGAAGAAACACTGGATAGTCCTCAGTGTCAAATATTCCATTCATGACCATATGCGCTGAGAGGCAAACCAAAAGGCCAACTGTAAATCTACTTAATTGCATCCAATTTATATACCTCACATATTCTGGATTCAGTCCACGATATGGAATTACTGGCATAAATGGAGTACCTAAAAACAGACAGAAATGTAGGTATCCATTTTTAACCTCAGGATCTTTTGTAGCATTCCACACCAATACTGCTATACTAACTGGGAAAGCAGCAGAATTTCCAGTAATGTGTTAAAATCATTGTATCCTTCTTAAAAGGATACAGCAAACACTTGTTAATTGGAAATTCTGCCTTAAAAAGTAACACCCTACTTGCAACTTCTTAAACATCTCAGGAAACTGGTCATAATAGAGAGTATTTGATTTCCAGTAACATAAAAGCAGCATTTTTGTTTCTTTTTTTTTTTTAAAACATATGGCCATACCACAGCTACTGTGACTTATACTACCTGGGACATGATCAGTTCACAAGGGAACAGATCGGTAAGGGGAACCCAAACAAGATTAAAGTGATATAATGACACAAAGGAAAGCACCCTGATGTGTCTGTAGAGATGAAATTATTTTCTCTGACGGAAACTAGAAGACCATATATTAGTAAATTCAGTCTATACACAGAACTATTTAAGTTCTTGCTGTTTCCATACAGCAACACCACAATTGCTACTTGTGAATACCTCCAGTTAGTCATAAGATTCCTTTTTATTGACTTAAAAATATTAAGAGGTAGTGTTGGTTATTTACTTCACATCCTAAACAGATTACAATATTGCCAAGTAATTAGGCTTAAACAGAGGTTTCAGAGTTCTAACATAATAGTACCATTTAAAATTTCCCTTATTTTATAGGGCTGCATTCATCTTTCTCCTACTTCCATACAGGCTCTGCATTCTTCACTCTGATGATACTATACCGTGACTCAACTAGTATCAAAGTTATCATGTGCTGACACCTGTGTGTTATCTCAGTACCTGTAACATTGTGCTCTCTTCTTTATAGCCAAGCTTTGTTACATTGTATATCACCTGGCCCTCCTGTCCAGACTTCTCACAGGACTTCCTTCCGACAACAGAGAGTGCTAGCAATGACCTTTTTACTCCAGCAAGGATGAGGTGTAAAGACTGCACTCAGGTTGTACTTCACTACCACCATCACAGCGCCAGAGCAGACTACACATAAGTAGTCTCACATAAGTAATGGGAATCTGCAAGTCTCAAGAAAATGAGAGACA
Source organism: Gorsachius magnificus (assembly GCA_034008185.1). NCBI lineage: Eukaryota > Metazoa > Chordata > Aves > Pelecaniformes > Ardeidae > Gorsachius > Gorsachius magnificus. The sequence goes on along the minus strand of CM067083.1, from coordinate 46,627,491 downwards.
AGATGCTGTAGAAGTCCATAAGCCAGGGAGACTCCAGAAAGGAAAAGAGTACACTGAGTGAGAGGAGAGCATGAAGTATTACAAGCTAGGGGGACCGGGAGGACAAAACCCCTCCCACTGTAGGAGAAGATCAGGTTTGTGACCACCTGAGGAACCTGAACGCACATAAGTCCATGGGACCTGATGAGATGCATCCCAGAGTCCTGAGGGAATTGGCCGATGTAGTCGCCAAGCCACTCTCCATGATATTTGAAAAGTCATGGCAGCCAGGTGAAGTCCCTGGTGACTGGAAGAATGGAAACATTGTGCCCATTTTCAAAAAGGGTAGAAAGGAAGACCCCGGGAACTACTGACCTGTCAGCCTCACCTCTGTGCCTGGCAAGATCATGGAACAGATCCTCCTAGAAGCTATGCTAAGGCACATGCAGGCCAGGGAGGTGATTCGAGATAGCCAGCATGGCTTCACCAAGGGCAAGTCCTGCCTGACGAACCTAGTGGCTTTCTATGATGGTGTGACAACAACAGTGGACAGGGAAAACCAATGGATGTCATCTATCTGGACTTCTGCAAAGCCTTTGACACGGTCCCCCACAACATCCTTCTCTCTAAATTGGAGAGCTATGGATTTGATGGGTGGACTGTTCGGTGGATAAGGAACTGGCTGGATGGTCGCATCCAGAGGGTAGTGGTCAATGGCTCGATGTCCGGATGGAGACCGGTGACGAGTGGTGTCCCTCAGGGGTCTGTACTGGGACCGGTGCTGTTTAACGTTTTCATCAATGACTTAGACAGCCAGATCGAATGCACCCTCAGCAAGTTTGCAGATTACACCAAACTGAGTGGTGCAGTTGACACACCAGAAGGACGGGATGTCATCCAGAGAGACCTGGACAGGGTGGAGAGGTGGGCCTGTGCGAACTTCATGAGGTTCAACAAGGCCAAGTGCAAGGACATGCACCTAGGTCAGGGTAACCCCCAGTATCAGTACAGGCTGGGGGAAGAAAGGATCGAGAGCAGCCCTGCCGAGAGGGACTTGGGCGTGCTGGTGGATGAAAAGCTGGACATGAGCCGGCAATGTGCGCTGGCAGCCCAGAAGGCCAACCGTACTCTGGGCTGCATCAGGAGAAGCATGGCCAGCAGGTCAAGGGAGGTGATTCTGCCTCTGCTCTGGTGAGACCTCACCTGGAGTACTGCCTCCAGCTCTGGAGCCCTCAGCACAAGAAGGACATGGAACTGTTGGAGCAGGTCCAGAGGAGGGCTACTAAAATGATCCGAGGGCTGGAGCACCTCTCCTATGAGGACAGGCTGAGAGAGTTGGGGTTGTTCAGCCTGGAGAAGAGAAGGCTGCGGGGAGACCTGATTATGGCCTTTCAGTACCTAAAGGGGGCCTATAGGAAAGATGGGGAAAATCTTTTTAGTAGGGCCAGCTGTGTCAGGACAAGGGGTAATGGCTTTAAACTAAAACAGGGTAGGTTTAGACTGGTTATAAGGAGGAAATTCTTTACAACGAGGGTGGTGAAACACTGGAATGGGTTGCCCAGAGAGGTGGTGGAGGCCCCATCCCTGGAAACATTCAAGGCCAGAATGGATGGGGCTCTGAGCAACCTGATCTAGTTAGTGGTGTCCCTGCTCACTGCAGGGGGGTTGGACTAGATGACCTCTAGGGGTCCCTTCCAACCCAAAACATTCTATGATTCTATAAGCTGCATTGCAGTCTCCAGAACAGGATGCTCCTCTGCATCTGACTGAAGAAAAAGTATATGTGAAAACAGGGAGAAGTCATCCTTACCAAACAGCCCCCCAAAATCCTCTGGACATCTTGTCAAAATGGTTCAATAATATCACTACTCTCAGCAATGTCATGACACTTTTTAGGTGTTTGTGTCATGAAAGTTTCAAATCCTGTTCCTCATGACCATGACACATGACCATCCCCTTTGGAACTGTGGGAATGACCAAACAAGACAAATATGACTTGTGTCTTAACATGCTACAGAAATTTGTTAGAACTTAAACAGAAGATAACTGAATGAGGAAAACACCAGAGAGAATAAAATCAACTCTAAAATTCAGGTGTTTGGTACATAGCATAAAGTCCTCTGGACTCCGCACAACTGACAAACTGGGAACTAGTAAAATAGATTTATGAAACTCCTATTGCAAGCAGTTATTTTGCTTCACAGGCTAATTACTCTGCAATTACAAGGTTTTGGATGCCTGCATCAATTCTTCTGCAGATACGAAGACCAGTCTTTGGCAGAGAGGTGTAGGCAGCAGACAGGACTATGCTTTCCTATGCTTTTCCCCATCTTTTCTCTTTCTGACCGCAAACTGCCTTACTGTCACTTTTCCTCTTCAAGCCTACTCTCCTCCCTCCCTTTCATGGAAATAAGCACAAAGAAGAGGCAAAGTCAAGGACAGCAAGAGTCAAGACCACAAAATGCTCTGAATCACAGATCTACAATGCTTTCCAATAATTTCTGAGCCAAGAAGTGTGGCTCCATATTTTAACCAAGAGAACATATCACAGCGAGAGATCATTAGTGAAACTGAAAATTTTCCATCATAGTCTAGTGGCTTACAGAATTTTGCCAAACTTACCCAATAAAAGTTAATTTTCTATTCCAGGTTCTCAGTTTAGCTTCTCAGGGAGAAGCACATTCATTTTTGGCTTAAATCTCTCTATGTCCTCATTCCTCTTTGTAAAACAGGTGTGATGATATTTCATTGGTTTTTTTGAAGACAAATCCAATGTTTGTGAAACCAGGTATTCAAGTAATTTATGCTCTTCCATACGGTTCCTAAATCAAACATTTAGCTCAGACCTTTCCTTCAAAAAATGCTATGCAGCAGCTGTGCAGCTTCAGTAGAATCTAGCAAGTGTGTATTTGGTTGTCTAAAAAGGGATGTTAGCTAATAACATTTCTCAACCTAAAAAGCATTCAAACTCTTACCTTCCACCTTTCAAGAAACACTTCTAAGCCCTGAGCTAGAGGTTAGGCTGGGATGCAGCGCTCTTCTGAATCATCATCTTGTGTAACAAGGTTCACTGGGTCAGAGAAAAGCAACGACGAGCAAGTACAGATGGAAGCTCACCTGTAGCTAACCACTGAAGCATTCATCAGCATGGGGAAGACCATTACTCTGGTCTTTACTACAGAGACTACTTTTGTATTGAACAGCTGCTAGACAAAACACATAGTACATGACTGGGAACACAGCTTTCTCACTCTACTTCGTTCCTACAATTCTATCCTAACAGAACTAGTGTTAAGCTTCTTTCTGATGCTCTATTTCTAGCCCTATAATTATTAAATATTTAGGTTTGGTGGTTCAGCTTCAACAGAAAAAGTGGCAAAGTCCCTGACTACATCCCAGAATAGCTTATGTCATAGTAGTTATCTTCTCTTCCAATAACTGCGCTTTTAAGGGAAGTAATAGGAAATATTTTAAATCAGAGTAATTTTTATGTGTAACACAACAAAATGTGATTAAAAGAAAAACATCACCATAAAAAAGTGTATAAAACCAGCTTCTGTTTAAGTAATTCTAGTCACAGATATTTAAGCTAGCCAGTGATAGTCTGAATTCTGAGAATAAAAGTTAACTTGGTGCAAAACTGAAAATAAGCTTTTCAGTAAATTTATTTTTAACTTCAATAGTAAAGAAAAAAAACAAAAAACAAACCCAAAACAACCAAAAAACACAGCCCAAAGGAAATTGTATTTTAACAGAAATGACATTCAGGTATTCATAAGAAGTGGAATAACTCCAGTATAAACATTCTCCTACAGCAGCCTGCCATCATTCTAGTTTTACTACATTACTGATGTCATTCAAATTGTTTTTCTATTCTATACTTACTAGATTTTTTTAGCATATTCTTCTCTACAGAAAAAAAAAAAATAACAGTAAGTGAATTATAACTGATACCATAACACTAACCACAGAAGGAAAAAAAAAAGCTGAAAATATGAATTCAATGACAGAGGAATAACAGATTTTCAGCAAACCAAATGTAATAAAAAAGAAAATAAAATAGTCTAGGAAGTACTCAGCAATACCCAAAATGCATATGTGCATATAATCTATTATAGACTTTAGCCAAAGTCAATCCCTTTTTTTTATATTAAGACCAATTTCTTGTAATAAAAATACTGATTCAGTAGATATTGGTATTTCCTTTCCATTTCTATCCAAGGGTCAGCCAAAAGTAAAAATCATTTACCTGTACCAGTATCTTCCAAACAAGTTTCCTGCACCCGTAACCACATACTTACTTGTGTTTCCTTTCACTTGAAATTTGAAGAAAATTTGGAGTAGTCAGTTTTCATTAACCCAGAGTGTGAGAGCGTATTTAGCACCTTATATGTATATACAAGCTTGTGCTTTCTTCTTTAAATTTGTAGCAAGAGACAGGGAAGAATGGTGAAGGCCCCTCCTTGAGGGGAAGAATTTGTATCCATGTGGAAAACTACTTAATTCTACTGCATTGGTAGAGAGAGTGTGCTAAACAAATTGACTCTTTACCTGCAGAGATTCACTATAAATTCTTTCCTCTGTTTTCTTATACTTTATCTTCAAAGCAAACTTGTCCCCATCTGTTCCCACTGCCCCCTAGTCCAATTCATGGCCATGCACATTTGAGTCAAACTACTTACGCTCCTACTCCCTCCTGGGAAGGGAAAGAAGGGGAAGCAAATCAGAAAGAGAAACACTGAAAGCATAACAGAAAAATTTTCCTTGTTATCAACTCTTGCACAGGGACCAGAAAAGCAACACCAGTTTCAAGAAAAAACCTTTGTAACTGTTGTGGCTTTAAACTGGAGCACATATTTTACAAACAGATTACAGAAAAAAAAAAAAGAAAAAAACCAAAAAACCAACACATTGGTATCTTAGATACCAAATTTGACCTTACACAAATAGAGATTTTTCCTTCAGAAGTTTTGCATGGATTGACCAAAGCCATCCCTTTCCTGTGACTATTTTTTCTGATATTTCAAATGAGCTATAGAAGATGGAAAAGTTAAAGCCTTTTGATAGAAAAATAAATAAATAATCTTACTTACATTTGTATGAAAGACATCTGGATTTATTAATAAGCTATTATTTTCCATTTGCCTCCATTAGTGCCATCAAACCTAATGCACACGCCCACGCTACATGATATGGACTCCACCATCACCTGTTTACACTGGGGCACATCCCCCACTGAAATATTTGTTTTTCCTCAACCTCGAGATGAAAAAGCACCTGAGCTACTTATACTAAAATGAAAAATAACAATCAGCCCAAAGAAGACACCGAGCATGGAAAGTTTCAGCCCAAAATGTTCTCAATTATAAGCAACTGAAAACAGAATTACAGGGAAAGTGTTAGACTACCTTAACTATATGCATCAGTGCCAAATCCACACAAAATAAAACAGATTTCACAAGTATCCTAAGCACTGATTAATGCTCTTCAGTCCCAAGATATCTTATACATTTGTCACATGGTAGCATGGAAAGTCTACCCAAGCCTGTCACCAAAATGTTGAGTACAACATGCCCTCTGAGAGTCCCTCCCCCCTCTAATGCCACTTATGGAGGCTTTCTGATAGTCACAGAAATTACCCACTTCAGTAAGATCCCATTTTTGACCCGAGTTCCTTTGACACTGTTACAAAAGCAGTAACAGTGAAAATTCATAATGCTCTTTGTTATTAAAACAGTGGATATTATCAAGGTCAGTCATGTTTCAAGATGCAGGGGATAATTTTCAAACGTTCAAATGCTGACAGATGTAGCTAACGCACTTTGAACTTTCCTCACTAAAAAGATTAAATAAACAGATCTAAACCGTATCTCAGATTTGCCTCTGTAAGTCACCCTTCTCAGAAGCTTCCAAACATATTTTGGTGCTTTACTTCAGACTACCACAGAAGTGGAGTGAACACCCTTAGCATATAGAGAGCATTCAGTTTGCTCAAGGAGTCGCTCTTTCACTTCAGCCTCACTTGAAAGGAATTGATCTGTATGATCCAAGACCACTCTGTGATACAAATCAAAGCATAGTAAATGGGGAGGACTGGGAGACATGCTTCAAGAAGGGGTGCACACTCCTTATCCAAACTAAAAAGCAGATGCTCAGTCTGCACCAGTGCATTGCAATTCATACATTAGAGAAAATAAGGGGAAAAACTTTAAAAAATTAAACTACTTCAAATTATAGAGCTCCTTTCACTATGGCTTCTCAAAGCCAAAATATACGTAGCCAAGTAAAGTAGAGGATGAGTTTATGCATTTGTGTGCATTTATGCAGTTTGAATGCATTTATGAGCCACAAAATAAGAAATAATATCTTTCAAGTTACTCATCTTCATGTAAGAATAGATGAAAATAAAACTAAGACTTTTGTTATAAAATACGTATTTTTCTTGTCCTTATTGAAGAAGTTATTAGTCTAATCCAATAGGGAAAGTCATGAAGATATTATGTGTCTTGAGACAATGAATTTTACAACTAAATAAATATCTGGTAGCAAAACATTAAAACATATTGCTCAGTAGGACTGACATTCTATTTGGAATATCAGCCTCTGTAACTATTTAAAACTAAGGTGTCCACTATAAACAAATTCTACAGGTTGTGTTATACCAGATGCAGAATCTTGTATCTGAAAATGACTGAGTCTGCAAGCACTATCAGGTTGAGATTTACATCCAGCCACCACTCACAAATTTGCAGAATTCTTTGGATATGCCCCCTGAGCAGTATGTTCCCAGCATCTGCATAATGGGAATTTACTCTGAAACCAATTTTGCACAAATGTTAACATTCAGGGATTAACAAGTGGTTAGTGCACTGGTATTATGTATAAGCATCAAATTGCCTTATGCTGTCTCCTGTTACTCCTTTCAGTGTCGATGCTCTCTGGAGAAGAAGAAACAATTTTCATACTCTCTCTAGCTTTGGTGCCTTCGCAGTTGGAAGGCATAAATTTAATCCTGGCTTTAGAATGTGTTTCAAAGACAATGTTGTAGGCAAAATCCTATACTTAGATGGAAAGCATGAATAAAATGGAAGAAAACTTCATACGTTACCTGTGTATTTTTGTTACTGATGTAGCAACCTGTTATGCTGAAAAACTTCTGGGTCTGCAATCTGGGTCAGTCAGTGTGAACTTTGAGCCCAGGCATTGAGATTTGACATGTTAGCAAATTACATTTCAGCACTAGGGTCAAAATGTGCCCCTTAAAGTCCACAGTTCAAACAGAGCTAGCAAGAATGAATCTGAAAACAATTAAAAGAGCCAAATCTTTATTTCTGCATTCCCTGCTTCATTTCTGGAAACTTGGAATTTATTCAGAGAGCCCTATGGTCTTCAAAGACAAAATGAAGAACCTAATTAAACATTAAGTAAACCAGCTAACTAGAACTCCATGGAGCACAGGAGAAGACTAGATATTTCTATTTTTAAAAGTAGTGTTTCACACTCTCCAGATATTTTTGTCCATTTAGACTAAGATTTCTTTGTTCAACAAATGTTTAGGTAAACACTTTTGCACAGAGCCCAGGAAAATGGAAATCTAAACCCAATTAGATTATTTGTCCAACATCCTTAATACTATTGTCTGATAAAAACCTCAAACTTTCCACTCGTAAAATGGTTAGAAATTAAAATATTATGCGTATTCAGCTAAGAAAAAGCCAGCCCATGTCACTTGTAACCTGAGGCTATTTAAGATGAAGAGAAGATCTGATACTAGAAATATTAACTTTATATATTTTCTAATCACAATGAATTATCTTAAGTATAATCACAGTTCAAAACCAGGATACTGTGGGTACCTGCTTTGATCAGACTGTCAGGTCCTACACAGGTCTTGACAAAGGTCCTCTCAAAGAAGTTGGAAGTTGGAAGAATCAGTCTGGGGGAACACTTTCAACCTCATACTAACACCCAAAAAAGCAGTTAAAATAAAAACAAGTGGCTACTTCAGCCACACAGAAGCTATCCCAAGCTGCTCTCATATAAAATAGGCCATATACTTATAAGTAGAGAAAAAGGCAGACAGAATTTGCATCTCTTTGTTTACAATAACATATTTTGGTTTTCTGATTCTGTGTCCTGTAGGAATATGTTTTTGATTTTACTATTAATAAATGCAGCCAACCTATTCCTCTCTGTCAAACACTTCAGATATCGTGAAATATAAAAAGCAATTTAAGATTAATGTCTCTCAATTATATTCTAGTTCTGCCTCTTTTGGCTTTAAAATAAATATTATTTGTTAACCACAGGGTGCAAGCATTGCACTTGAAAAATTAAACTCCAAGATGACTGAAGATGCAGTTGCTGGTCAGTGGAAAGTTACATAACTTATTTCCAGAGTGCATTATATCAGGTTAACACTTGCATCCACACTGCTGAATTTTTATCCAGCTTTTAAAATTGCAATAAACATTCATTCACAGAATACAATCTGCAAAAATATGTGTCTTCTTGATTCTCTTAAAACTGTTTCAGTTGCACATCAGTCCCTCTGTCAGGATGCTAGTAGTTTAACAATATGAATGGACTACTCAGTACCATGTACAATTTTCTTTTTCAAAAGGAAACACAAAAGTATATCCAGTCTCAACATTTCAAAGAGAAGCCTCCTAAAGATGCCCCAAAACTGTATTTTGTCCTAAGAGTACAGTTGTAGCAAGAATCCGGAACTTGACTCAGTTTTCCTGAGTGGACAACTGTGAGAACAATGAAAGTTCTCTACAGATATACAATGCAAATCATGCAAAATTCCAACCCAGGAGCCACACTAAAAAGTATTGACTGGCACTGTGACCAACAGGGACAACAGTGCCAACTGGAGCAGGATGCACTCCAGCTATTCAGCTTCCTATGATGAGAAACTATGCGCCAAGAATTTGGAGTAAGGGCAAAATCATGTTCTAGGGCTTTCTTTTCTTGTATCAGCAGTAATTCCAAGCAATAGCCTTAATGCAAAAAAGACAAAAGGCCTTGTGACTTCACCTCTTTTTATAATATTCAAAATCAACCTTAATTAGTAATCTCAACTAAATATGTTTATATCATAAACATCATGAGCTGAGAGCAATATTAGATGCATTTTGTTTCACAGACAAAGCAAAAAGCCTTTATTTTGTATTACAAACTACATTTTGAAATGCAAATTACCAGAAACTTGAAAAATGTATTTTATTGTGGAAATGTCAAGAACACATTAGCTATTGCCAAACCTCCAGCAATGTGCCAATAAAATCTCTAACCTTCACACATGATTGGAGCCAGTATTTCAAAACTAGCCACAACAGTAAATTCCTCTTATTTTGAATTTGAAGTTGACCAGAAACCCTGTGTCATAGTCCTGATGAGTCACCTAGAAAGACCTAGAAGAAAGTTAAACAGCTTTCCTACCCAGCTGTTTTGAAAGGATGTGTTTCAGTGAACCCAACCCCAGCGCAGCTTCAAAGGCCTTTGCTACAAGCTAGCAATCATCTATCTCCTAGCAAACATCAAGAAAAACATTCTGCCAACAATGCAGGCTTTACTCAATTAAAATTATGTGCATTCTCAAAAAGGTAGTAATGCACTTTTGCTCAGGACTCTTTGCTAACTGTAGTTATTTAAATACAGTTGACATTGAATGAGAAGAGAACCTGTGTAGGGAAGAAACACACACACACAAAGTTACACCACAAATTATGAAAAGTTCCAATTACAGCAGAATCACTTTTCATTTTTTATTCAGCTGACTAATTCATAAGAAATCAGTAATGAAAGATTCATCACTCTGTATTTGGGAGCTTAAGTAAATTAATGTATAGTTGCTACATAGTTCCTAGTGGTCAGATATGTACACGCTACATAAAGCTGTGCAACAGGGGATAACAGTCTTTGATGGCACGTGACAATTCAGAGTCAAGCACTATGAAGACTTTTAGAAACAAGATTTTCACAATTACTTTGAGCACTAAGATTTGGTTGTTCAGGGATTTTTCAGGCAAAATAAAGAACATACAGACCAGGAATCGTATGTAACTGCTACATATAAATGAAGTATATGAAAGTATAATAGAACTCAGTTTTCCACATAAAGCTGAATCTTAGAAACATGCATAAAAAGACTACTTTGTGTACAATATGAGTAGCTCCTATAGCTTAGGAGGAAAATAATCAAAAACTTTACTTACACATTTGTCATCTGATCCACTGGCTATAAACCGTCCACAAGGAGATACTGCAATTCCACATGGGTAGCAGCGGTTACTGTGCCCTTCAAAACGACGTTCACACCTTCAGAGAAATTTCAGTCTTATTAACACCAGCTAAAAACTAGCTCTTTTACTGCCATTTTCATTAAATCCTGCTGAAGTCTCATCCGTCTTTCTTAGTCTACAAATTTACTAAGGCAAATCCACAAATTAAGTTTTAAATATCTCTGCAGTAGGATTTTGACAAAACTGAAAGACATTAAAGAATATTAACAACTAAAAATAAAATGAACACACAAAACTACCCCAGGACAATGCCCAAACCTATGCTTTGGCCTTGTTTAGTTTACAAAAATAGAAATATCATTACTATTTAGAAATGAGGAGTTGTGATGCCTACCATTAAGCTACCCCTAGTTAGCCATCTCAGCAGGGAAAGCCAAACTCCCTTGCATTGTGCAGAGGGTGTCGTGAAAGTCAGTCCGCTCTGTGAGGCTTTAGAAATCTCCCTCAAGTAATTTATATCAAATGAAGATCCAGTATGCAGAATCATAACGTAAGTAATTTTTGCTTGCTTGTCTTATAACCAAATCTGGGTATTTAATCTGTGTTGCTCTATTTACATTCCTACTCCATGCACAATTTTATTGTGTCTGGTAAATTCAAGAAAGCCAATATCCAAATGACATTCCAAACTGATAAATCTAGCTATCTACCCTACAACTGCAGATAACTTCTCATCCATGTTAATACAGCCTAAAGCAAGGAATGTGTTTAAATTTAACACAAGGAATTAATTTCCTACTTTTCATGTTAATATTCAAGGTAGGAATGCGGACTAAGTTTTTGACAGCTGAGCACACTTGTCCCATTTAAAAATAATAATTTTTTTTATGATATGAAGGTTAATATCCATCTAAAAAATCCATGGTTGTAAAGAACTGTGATAGCTATGTAGTCACTACAAAACTAAGGAAAAAAGTAGTATTTAGAGTTGCTTCCATGTCAAAAGACATTTTAATACAAGTTTCAACCACATTCAGAATTATAGTTTACATATGTACACCTCATTTCAGAGCTTTATTTTTATACCCACAAAGTATCACTTCAAACAGACATAACAACCTGTATTCTTTTGCCTTTACTATGAATGCTATCAACCTGCCCTTCTCCCTACAAAACAAACTCACATACTTTGCTATAATACAGCTATCAGACAGTCTTTTTTTTTTTATGTATTCTAGGTCCAGGAACAAATTTGAAAGAGTAACATCTCCTGCCAACACCTGTGATGATATACACTTTTTCCTGGCCAGTGAAATCACAGACACTGTGTTAATTTGATTGACTGAACCCATGTGCAGAAATCTCTAAATTTTTATACCACATTGTTCTTAGACACACATGTATGTGTAAGAATGCACTGAATGCCAAGTTGATTTTGTTCACCCAGGTATACTTAACAGGCATACTTAAATGAAAACATTACTTCGTGACTGATCCAATGGCTATCACTTACTAAAGCATAAGAAAAGACACTTCTGAATGTATGAAAATACATTATTTTACAGACCTTAACTCTGAAATTTCACAAATAGTATATATTTGGCTGAATTTCTGTATAACAAAATTACTGGTATCAATAGACATTTTGAATACACAGTAACCACACATTTCACCTCAGGCTAGTTCTACCCTAAAACTATTGTAAATAACCCAATTAAAGAGAACACTACAGATCAAAGAGAAGTAACTTATAAAGAACATCTATTACTGCAACTAAGATGTAAAAACAGTCTTCAACTTCAGTTTTCACATAGCTCTTGCATGAATATTCAGAGACTTTCTGCCCCATTTGGGCCATTGAACAACCTGCCTCTATTCAAGCATCCTGTTGATAGTAAAGGTGAATAATAGCTGCCTCAGTCTCCTCTCAAAGGCAGCATTCTGACATATATGACTCCAAAGGTTAGGCAATGGAGGACAAGTCACAGAATACATATTTGATTTATACTTTCAAAGAACACTTTTACTTTCAAAATACTTTTTGGAAGGTAACTTAAAAGAAAACATAAAGGGTAGTACACACTTCCCATACGACAGCTTTTACAAAATCATATGATTGAGGTTGGAAGGCACCTCTGGAGGTCAGCTTTTCCAGATTCCCCGCTCCTCTAGAGTCGGTTGCCAAGGACTGTGTCCGGACAGCTTTTGAATATCTCCAAGGTACAAGGTACCAAACTCCACAACCTCACTGGGCAATCTGTGTTAGTGCTCAGTCACTGGAAATGGTTACCAGAATTAGTTGAACCATCACCTTCCCAGGGATCAAGGTGAGGCTGAACAGACTGTAGTTCCCTGGGATCTCCTTCTTGCCCTTTTTGAAGGTAGGAGTGACATTTACTTTCCTTCAGTCCTCAGGCACCTCTCCTGATCACCGTGATCCTTCAAAGATAATGGAGAGTGGCCTCGCAATGACATCAGCCATCAATGAGCTGAAGGCAGGCTTTAAAGAAGACAGAGCTAGGCTCTTTCAGTGGTGCCCAGTGACAGGACAAGAGGCAATGGGCAAAAATTGAAATACAGGAGATTCCCTCTGAACACCAGGAACACTTTTTTACTGTGTGGGTGACTGAGCACTGGCACAGGTTATTCAGAGAGGTTGTAGAATCTCCCTTCTTGAAGATATTCCAAAGCTATTTGGACATGGTCCTGGACAATCAGCTGTAGGTGACCCTGCCTGTGCAGGGGAGTTGGACAAGATGACCTCCAAAGATGCCTTCCAGCTGCAATCATTATGCGATTCTGTGATTGAACAGCAAAGGCATTATTGTAACTTTAGGCAAATCTTTCCTCCAAATATCTTAGACAGAAATAAAAATGAAGCATGATGTGTTTCATCTGTTTGCTGTTCCCCTTCATGGTCAGATGCGGCATTGCAAGATTTTGCACTCAGTTAGGTTCCTACCAAACATTATTCATTGTGTAGAGTAGATCTCTCCCACAACTTAGCCTCAATCATGTTTTTTTTTCTGGTCTCTGCCAGAGTCCCAGTTACATTGTGAATTTCAAAGTCCCCCCCAAATACAATCCTTCTCAGTGCCTTTTCTCATTCTCACATATGGACAATATTCATAGAAATGTTTCTTTTTCATCTTATACTTGTAAGATACAACAGCATCCCACAAAATAAATTTCCTCATGAGAAAAATAAGCAAATTCATATATCCTCTGTCTCTCCTGCATATGCCTTCAGGATCACCATTCTTGGTTTTTTGGGGGGGTTGTTTGGTTTGGTTGGGGTTTTTTTTTTAAGTAGCAACAGGTGGTGATCAAACTTATTTTGGATATTGCAAGCTTTACGTGGCCAGCTGGCATGTTGTCCAGCCTCCTAAGAATGCTTTTCTGGTCAGAGCTTTTCAGGGGTTACCATGACAAACATCTGGTAATTGCATGGGACAGCAAACAGCCAAGTCTTCCCTATGTTCTCCATTGTACAGCTTTTAGTCTACGTTCCAAAATATGTATCTTTTCATGTTGCAAGCAACTTGCATATTAGAAAAAAAGTGTAACATGTTTTCTGTCTTTGAAAGAGAAAGATATCAGAATGGCGTGTGTCTTTATAAAACAGGGAATACTCTCACAAGTAAGTCTATTTCATTCTACTTGCTGCATTAAAAAAAATATTTTGATTGTAAACCTAAGTTTTCTTTTTTTAACCACTTTTCCTTATATTCTCTTACTTTGTCCCAGTGCTCCGGTATTTGTTCAGAGACCCTTCAGTACCAGCAGATCCACTGATGCTCTGTAAAATCCATTTATAACTTAACAGTAGTAGTAGCTACCTTAGATGTTCTGTACACATGGGTTCCATTTTAAACACACACCAAACCCTCCACATAGGAGCTCAGCATGTTTTCAACAGCATCCAGCAGGCACCACATGTTCCCTATCCTGTATACTTTCATGCATCCCCAGTCCCAAACTTGGAGGAATTCCAGCTACTGCTTTATCTCTTTTTCACTAAGAATCCAGATAACAAGACTCAAAACTCCGGGGAAAAAAACAATGGCAAGTCGTGGTATCTTCATGTTTAGAAGACACCAAAAAGTAATAAAATTCTGAGTCTGTGTATATGCGTACCTTGCTCAGGGTGATGTCAAGCAGTTAGTTCACAGTGGAGATGCAAACTGAAAAGTATCTGAAAATTGAAGGGCCATTCATTCAACTTGCATGTCTGACCCTAAGGTACTCAAAGTGTAATTGTTAGAAAATGTAAGAGATTAGTTCCATGTGGCTGCAGGAATTCTACTAAAATATGTTGCCAGGGGAGCTTATGATCCAGTTGCACGGGATCATAATACTAGTTGGAGATTTTACCTTCATGTCCAAAATTATCTTTATACAATTGGCAAATCTTTTCAGAGGCTGAAAGAGGGTGAATCTGATTTTCCCTGGGATCATGCATCAAAGCATTATCATGCAGCTGAGTGTTCTGCAGAAGAAATTCTGTATGTCCAAGTAGTCCAACAATCTTCAAATATCTTCACTGTAGTCCAGTAAGCACCCATTGCAGTTTTTCCAGAAAGAGATGAGGGATGGCTGTTTCAGCAGCAAACAGCATTAGAGCAGCTGAACTTCTATTCCTCAGATGTTCAGAGTGTGAGTCAGAGGCAGGCTCCTCCTGACACTAATGGTGTTAATGTGCTGGTGGTTGGGAGCTCCTCCCAACACCTTGCGCCTGCCAATCTTATTACCTGCAGCTGTCACATCTACCACCCCACACCTACCATAGTAGCAGCCCAGACCTCTACACTGGGCAGTTATAACTTTTCACTGCTCTCCACCTCTGGGTAGATAACGAGCACATCTGACCACATAGCACAACTGTCCCATACCTTCCTTCTAAATTAATTCCCAATTTCATCTGTGATTGTCCATCCTGCTCTCTTATTCAAGATTGTATCAGTTCTCCCAGGAGGTTTCCCATCTTTATACTTCTATGGCAAGTAGAGAAGGTCAAATGCTAATTTAACAGAATCACAGAGTCACATCATGGCTGAGGTTGGAAGGCAGCTCTGGAGGTCATCTTATCCAATCTCCCTGCTCACATAGAGCCAGTGTGGCTTCACCAATGCTAAACAGAGGGAAAGCATCACCTCCCTCAAACTGATGGCAACACTCCTCCTGATGCAGCCCAGGACATCATTTGTCTTCTTTGCCACAAGTGCACATTTCTGGTTCATGTTCAACTTGTACACCAGGACCCCCAGGTCCTTTTCTGCAAAGCTGCTTTCCAGCTAGTCACCCATCCCACACCAACCCCCCTCCCAGCACATATTGGTGCTGGGGGGTTGCACTTGGTGCCAAGGGGATTTTGCACTTCCCCTTGCTGAATTTCATGAGGGTCCTGTCAGCCCGTTTCTCCAGCCTGTTGAGGTCCCTCTGGATGGCAGCACAACCCTCCACTGTATCAGACGCTTCTCCCAGTTTTGTGTCACCAGCAAACTTGCTACACTCTGCCCCATCATCCAGATAATGAAGATGTTCAACAGGATTGGAACCAGTACTGATCCCTGTGGAGCACTGCTAGTTACTGGCTTCCAACTAGACTTTGTGCCACTGATCACCACCTTCTGAGCTTCTTATTCAGACAGTTCTCAACCTGTCTGCTCATCCAGCCCATACTTCATCAGCTTCTCTATGAGGATCTTATGGGAGACAGTGTCAAAAGCCTTACTGAAGTCACAGTATACAATATCGACTACTCTCCTCTCATCTACCAAGTCAGTCATTTTATCAGAGATATTTAGCAAATTGGTTAAGCGTGACTTTCCCTTGGTGAATCCATGCTGACTACTCCCAATTGATTCCTTGCCATTTATGTGACTGGAAATAGTTTCCAGGATTAACTGCTCCATCACCTTCCCAGGTTTATAGAAACTCTCTCTCTTCTTGGTCAGCAAGAGATAGGAACAATTACTCGGTAGATATTGTACGTCAACATATAAAAACCACCCAAGCTACAGCTACAAAGACAACTTGTGCCTTATTTCATCTCATATTCTGCCAAAACACTAAGTTTAAGAAGTCTGCTGTTGATGCAGGTGTTCTTCTTTCAAAGGGAAGTCAATGCCTGATAAGAGAAGAGAGTATTTTTTTCATGTCTTAGAAGATGAAAAGACCTGAGCAGCTCTTCAGTCACCCAAAAATGTTCTATAGGATAACCTCTGAAAAATCAGTAAATCTTTATTCAATTATTCACCTGCCTTGAATGATCAGCATACTTATATGCTGATTGTGCTCACAATCTAGCAAATTCATCAGTGCATAACTTCCCTGCACAAAGGTACTGACCTTGCATTACCTTAATCTGTTTTTATAATACATTATAGAGCTGTATATATACTAGCTATGTTACTATCCCTTTCAGAAATGGAAGGAATTACTTTCAAGTTAGAAATATTGCTTAGAACTTTATTCAGCTTTTGGGTTCCAGTTGACTATATGGATCACATGCATGATAATTACCAGCTTATCAGCACTTTTTTTTGGAACAGAAACAAAAATAAAAACACCATAAGGCATTCCTTAGCATACATTTTGCAGACCTATGCACCTTATGTGAGGAATAAATATAATTGTGCATATGCATGTCAGAGTCAGCAAGAGCAGGGCTGCTACAAAACGGAAAATGAGTGAGAAGCCAATAGTGTCCTCACCAACCAGGCCACCATCCCACCATATCTGAATAGGGTGGGCAGAGTAGTGTGCTGATACTGGTCCATTGGCAATCCCAGAAAAAAGTGAGGTGATGAAGCGGGTTCAGGATCCATCCTGGGAGTCCAGCCAGGAGCATCAGGAGATGGAGCCAGACACAGGGCTGGAGGCAAGACTCAAGACAGAGGGTCCGCTGGAGACAGAACTCAAGACAAAGTACCTACAAAGTAGGTCAAGGTCCATGCAGAAAACAAGGCCAGAGGCAGTATTTGAGACAGGTACACCAAAAGCATAGTTCAGGCAAGAACTAAATGTCCAGGCCTGAGCTTAAATGGAGCAACTGAAAGCAAGGACCAGAGAGTACATGGGTGAGGGTCCAAGGCTGGTCAGGGCAATTAAGGCCCAGTGGTGCACTCAGAGCCCTCACAGTGCAGTCTGTAACTTGAGTAAAGATACATCTGAAAATCTGAGACCAAGCCAGGCCACACAATTAGTTTCACAAAGAAGGATGAAGTTTTACTGCACCATGACTTTAGCCACATTTTACTGATGAGCAAGGAAGGTCCACATCAATGCCTACAAGCTTTGCAGAAGGTCTGAAATCTGCCTTGGGGAAGAAAAGCTTACACTACTTCACATTCTGGAACCTCTCTTAGGAAAGTGAGTCTTTGGAATGAATCATGCAAGGGAAACAGCAAACTGCTGCAGAAATCCAGACAGCTGATTTTTCTCAATATCAGCCAGTCATGAAGATGAGGGTATTCATGTAACTTTACCAGTGAATGTGAGCTGGTGCTACAACTGTTTAGTCAATATTCTAAATGCATTTAACAAAGTGAAGAGAGCAACACTTTGAATTGATAGTTTTCTCCTAACATAATGAATGAAAGAAACTTCCTTTCTTCTGGATGTTGTAATGCACAGAAATATCTAATCTACAAGTGGGAGGAAATTGAAGGGATCTAGACTGGTAAAACATTTAAAAACTGTCATGTGAAACTTAAGTGACATGTGAGCATATTAAAGCAGCTGGTATTTAGTCTAGTCTGCCATTTTGAATTGTTATGGGTTTACTGTGTAAAGGAATGGAATTTTCTGTAATTCCTAAGTTTCTACACTCTTTCTATGCATTGGTTTTACAGCACTGGGTTGCCAAAATATATCTGTCTCTCACTGCCCTCTATGTTCATGAACATAGTCACTAAAAACAGGCAGGACTGGCAGATAAGGAGACTTGGTGTATGGCAATTTTCTGATATATCTAGCCTGGGCAACCTATAGGACTCACCAATTTGTGTCATTCCAATCTAGACTTCCCCAAAAGACTAAGATTAAGTGGTGGAGACAATATGTATAGTTCCCTGTGAATCATTGCTAGATTCCGGACTTCAGAAGGAGATTTGATGTCTCTAAAATGCATTAAACAGAGACAGCAGAAGGAGGTAGAATGGTAAAGTTTCTTGTGTCTTATGGACAAATAAGTATCTACAATGGTTCATCATAAAGAACATTTAAAATCCTTCCAAAAACATAAGCATGCATCAACCTTTTGTACCTCCTGTTCATTAAGTGTTTGTCTGACTCTCTCTTGGTAATCCTGAACCTGGTAACTGTAATGTTCTTCTCATTCAGATTCCCACTGCACCTCAGTCTAATTCCTGTGTTCACCTTGGACCCAAGAGAAAACATTTTCATTTGTTCTCCAAGTAGCCATTCTTTTAGACAAGGCAGACTTAAATTGCTCTTCACAATGTCTTGGAAGTTGGTCAAAGGTCATTATTTTACCCTAATGCATGTATTCATAAAGCCTCATAGTTCATTATCCTAACCTGGAAGAAGAGTAGCCAGAGTTGGTTCTTCTTCAAAAAAGATCTGTTCTCCTTGGTTCTGCTTTGTAGATTGTCTGGAGCTTTTCCTAGTCACAGTTATAGATGAGGACAATGCAGGAGAAGTACAACAATATTCAAAATCTTCAGATGAAACCTTACAAATCCACGTATTTCAAAGCAAATGAAGCAAAAGTCTGAGTAAATGCAAAAGTCACTAGCAGTGTCCAAGATTCCCTCATTTATTGGCAAGATGACCTGGCTGTGTGAGGTGGGCTGACAACATCAGAAAGTTAAAATGCCTTTTCTTGTACCACCTTCAGAGGAACCCATAAGACTTTCTGGCACTTTCTGAAGCAATCTTGGGATGTCTCCAGATCATCAATAGTGAAAGAGACAGATAGATTCACAGCTTTATCCAGTAAGGATGATGTAAATGGAAGTTGCAAAATGCTTTCATCAACTTCAAGAACAAAAAACATAAGTTAAATGAATTTTCACTGGGAAAAAAATGTAGTTCGATAATACAGACAGAATGAAAAAATTCTTGTGGAACTCAGAGCAAAAAAATCAATATATTCAAAACCTATAAAGCTTCAGGCCAGGATAACATCTCCGAAGATTTACTCTAAGCAAAGATCAAAAAAGAACTTGAGCATTCTGCTATGATTTCTCAGTTAATTATGAGAAAAGGAATGCATGTCAGAAGAATAAAAAAAGGAACCATCATCAAAGAAATTGAATAAAAGAAAAAACTGAGAGTCCCAGGAAAATTGTGCAGAGTTACTCTGAAAATTATTTCCCATGCTTTTAACTGCAGCTTTCAAAAGCACCATGCTGAAGGTTTGGGATTTTTTCCTATTTAATCAGAATTTTGTACTCTACAGTATTTATTTAATAAAGTAACAATGGATAGAACTCATCAAGGGCAACAAGCAGATTAAACAAAAGCAAAACAGTTTTCACTGTGGACATCTAGGGCAAATATTTAGAACAAAATCAACAAGCAATAAAGTTGAGATCTTGCAGTTAGTGTTACTACCCACAACACTGCAAACAGTATAAATGAGAAGGTGGACTTACCTTTTCTATATTTCAAGAACACTGGACAAAGATTTCACTAAACAAACCCTATTCTGGCAAACCCAAAGCAGAAATAAAGAGAGGTCATTCCAGAGGGACCATTCAAAACACAGTAATGGTTGATGCACCAACTTTACAAATCAACAGCTTTAAGAGATTAAAGGTACTAGCCCATCATAAAATTGTTTAGGAACTAATCTCTCCTGTAAGCACCCAACAGTGCAAGGGATGGACTGGATTTGATTGGACAAGACCTACGAACAAAAAAAAAAAAAGCAAAAGTTTTCAGTCTGTGTTACTGTATAGTAGACCTAACACTTCAGTGGAGACTTTTTCCAAGTTCAGATAGAGCTTTCCAAACTCAGCCATTTCAAATTTATTTATGTGAAAACCACCTGGGGAACACATTAGGAAAAAGTGAACAGTTTTCTTCCTTACAAGAACTCAAGAATAGATTTTAAAATACAGAAGACACTATCTCTGGTCTGAGCAATGAGAGAAAATTTCATTTTTAAAAATTGGGTTTTTTTCTCTGACAGTTACTAGCAAGTAAATTTTTTTTTTCTCAATTTCTTTTCCACAACAATTATTACCATTGATCACTGTGTAGTGTGTAACAAACACACACATATACATAATATCTAATAAACTCCCTTGAAATATGTGTCATTAAAGACTTGAATTACTTTTTTGAAGTTTGGCTAACAGAACTCAGTGGACACTGGAATACAATGACTTTGCCAAATTAAATATAGAGCAAGAACATACATAAATTATTTCCCTCTTCCCAGGACATTCATTTAATTGATTGCCCAGATTTTATACTTTAACTATTTTACCATTCACCTGCTCTACTTACATTAGAATTTAGAAACAAAGAGACAGATAAGTGATCTGTGAAAAACTTTCTACTTTTTCATTACTCTTCAGCAATACAGTTTGAGCAGCTTATTAGAAAAACATAAGAAGGTAACAGATTCCAACCCCAGCTAGTTTCATTACTTTCTGACATTCAGTGCAGGTAACACAGCAATGCTTTTGGCAAGAACATATATGCCCCCTATAGGTTTAACATATTCTTACCATAGAAAGGTGGAAATAAATTAAAGGATCATTAAGCATTTCGTAAATAGAAAATTCAGTACTAGAAAAATTATATTACATCTTTCAATAAATATATATTTACACACACACAAGCAAATACGAAATTATTCTTTAAAACTTAAAAATCCTCCCTGTCCAAACCATTTTTCTTTTAAACATAATTCTTTTAGCTTGCACAACAGAGATTGCGCAAGTATTTCCTTTCCTGAGCAATGTTCCCTCCCCACCATTCTGTCCCTTTATCCCACAGCTTTCCCAAGTACAACACTCAAAGGTTTTTAGAAAAAATGGAGTATTTTATTCTAAGTTTATAACCTATTATGCAAATTTATAGCACTACATACATGATTTGTAATAATATTGCTACAATTACATTTGTATTTTAAAAGCTGGATCACAAATTTTACCTCCTTTAGCATTAATGACATGCTGGTTTGGAAATATTATTAGGATTCTGTTCAATATACTATTTTATGTATACAATTTGATCTACAAAGGTAGGTAAGACATAGGGGATAAATCTTGACCATTTAATGGCTTCCACATAACTAACTACAACTGAGGAACCAGCATTTTGTTTGGTCTCTTAAAATTAGTAAATTCCAATTAGCCTTTAATTTTCTTTTTCAAAGGCCTGACTGTAGATCTGATTCCACATCTAAATTTCTACTGGTATATCACAGCAAGTGTGACAATTCTGAATAAAGATAAAGCATGGCTTTTTATGCCAAGGTACCTAATTCAGGCTTACCTCAGTGTTCTTAAATCCCACAGTTTGATGCCATCACCTGCAGCTGTGGTCATGAAAAGATTGTAAGCTTCAGGTTGCTGAGTGCTGAATGATGACCCCTGTAAAATATGAAGTCAGTTTTGGATAATTCTTCTCATGGCGCTAAATATTTATGGAATCACAGAATCATAGAATAGCTCAAGTTGGAAGGGACCCACAGGGATCATTGAGTTCAACTCCCTGCTCCTTGCAGGACTACCTAAAACTAAACCATATGACTAAGAGCATTGTGCAGATGCTCCTTGAACTCTGACAGGCTCAGTGCTGTGACCACTTCCCTAGGGAGCCTGTTCCAGTGACTGACCACCCTCTCAGTGAAGAATTTAGTCAATTTAAAAATTAAAATAAATTAAATGAAGGTCTAAGACTCAGCAACTGGATAGGGGACCACAACAGGCTGACCTGTGTGTTCTGGAGTGAGTAAGGGTCTGGGTGGCACCAGCTGGAGTGGGGCCATAGATCAGACAGCCTGTTGGTCTGAGTGCCAGCAACCGGAGAGAGTGGAGTGGGTGAAATTAAGTGCCAGCAACTAAAGTCAGACCAAGTGTCTGTGGTCCAAAGAACTGGAGCAAGCAAGGCGCAAGTGAGGGTGCATGAGCCAGGGTGTGATCGCTAGCAAACTTCAAGGTGGACTAGTCAGCAAGTAGGTGGTTAGTTTTTTCAGATTGTAAATATAATTTTCATCTACATGAGAAACAAGAAAAGTACAAATATAAAACCTTAAGGAACTAACTATCTTGACAAAGCCAAACTACATAATACAGACAAAGAGAGTAGTCCAACATTTAATTATAAGCCATGTTTAGCCCTGGCATAAGTGGGCACCTTTTCCATTGACTTCAGTAGCAGTTGCATTAATTCATAACAGGACTGATTTTGGCCTTAAACCTTTAAATAATTAAATCCACTCTACCTTTAAACCTCTGGTTTTTTAACATCCACGCTGGCAAATCCTGGCCTTTTTGCTGTCTTTCTCCAGGGAACTAAACATAAACAGTTAAAACTCTTTCTTTGCTTTCCCTACCATTCACATTCTTAATTTGGCTGAATACATCACAGAAACCTCAAGGCCATTTCCTGCAATCAGTGCTTGATTACCAGGAATCTTTTATTCCTTAGGAAGTATAGCTGGAAAATGCTCTAGTATTTAGTCAACAGAATTCCCCAAACGGGGACAAAGGGGGGCACTCAGCATTAAAAAGAGTGTAGTAGCTTTCACTTACTTTGCTTAAAGCAGGTTTCCTTCCTAAACTAAGGATTACCACAGCCTGCTCTAACAAATGCACTAAAATGCACTGTGCAACAAATTTCCCAAAGTCTACACATTCTCACATTAGCTTTGTATAACTATCAAAAAGAGTAATTGTAAATGAGAAAGACAGTAGTTGTCCAAAGGATAGTATTCATTAAAAGTTACAGAGCACCTTTTCTTTTTGTGTTTTTGAAACTTTTACTCATGATCTGTTTCTTCAGTCCGTAATTATTGCAGAGACCAATACAAAAAGTTCTACAGAGACATAAACATTTACTTTATGCACTACTCCTTGACTTTAAAATATAGTAACAGTAATAAGCGTAAGAAGTGTAATCCCTTTGTTCCTGCCCTGCCCTGAAATTTTGTCAGTAATATCCTTTACTAATATAAAGCTATACTTGTATCTTCAAACTACATTTGCTACTGAATATTGATGTAGAAGACAAAAAAATATATACTAGATGGGATAATATGCAAGCTGACTTTTTTTTATCCTTTTGTGGGTTTATAGTTCATTAATTGATTATAATCTATAATTTATGAGAATCTAATGCAAGAAGTTACATATTCCAACACACTTTTCAAACTATATTCTTTCATTCTGACAGGGGGCTTGCCCATGCCCCATCATCTTCCTCATCTACCACTGAAACCTCTTCTCAGCTTCTCTCTAGGCTATATTGCAACTTTCACTACATTGCAATTTCCACATAAAATTTGGCCCCAAACAAGGACATGGTTTAACCGAATCCCTATCCCATTCACTAATTCCACACAAATACCATTGATAACATCCAAACAGTGCAGGGGGTTTATGCTAAAGGCATCAATCAATAGGTGTCTCAGAAAACACTACACGTCTAACAGGCAAGCAAAGACCTTCAGACAGGTTTGTCACTATGGCTAGAAAAAAAGGTAGCAGACAAACATCTGAGTTTCCTCTTATGTTTTTCAGCCTTCATGTGATATACGTTTCCTAATTAATGGACCAACGAATTCTGAAACAAAAAGGCCTGGGCAGAAAGCTACAAACTTTGTTGTATTTCTGAAAATGAATGTAATCTATAACTTTGCTAGCAGAACATATTACCATCCAAATATTTCTGGTAGATACTGATAGATTCCTGTTCAAATAATATGTTTTGCAGCACTACAAATGTCTTGCTAACACTAAAGATCTGAATCTCTGTTGTTTGATCTCAAATTGCATCTATTTCTGTATCTCAGAGCTTCCTGAACTCTAAGACAGGAATACAATTTTGATATTTCAATCAATTCATTTTACTACATTTCTTAAAATTTAGTATGCAAAGCAATGGAACCATGAAAAGTCACATAATACTTTGGTAACCATTGATAATCAATTTTCATTAGGTGATCTTACGTATCAAACCCAAATCGTCAAGTTGGAAATCACTGGTTGAATAAAACAACTTACAGAAGTGTAAAACTATTATTATGAGCTTAGGATGTTTGCCTTGTCAGGCTTAGTGGTGGCTAAGGACTACTTATCAGAGTAAGATGAAGTTACTACAGCCAGAAGAGCGACATTTGCTCATTGCCTCAGAAGGAGCTTAATGACATCACTTGAGCTAAAATTTCATAAGCAGTTCTGAGAGTAGGGTCCGGAAACCAGACACAGATTCAGGCAAAAGAGTGGAGGGTCCCTCAGTACTATCACTGAAAAGCAGGAAATTTCCACCAGTTTCCTCAGGCTGAAGAACAATGGAGGAGAACAATGAACCTCTTTCCCCCAGCTCCTAAGCAAACACTCTGAAAAGTAAGCTATTACGTGAACCTGCAACAGTATCACCACCACATCTCCACAGGACCATATATTTAGCTCAGTTTCTTGATGACATGATGCTTATGCAACTGTACTGTATGCTGATTCCCATTCAGAATTATTTTAACCTGCTTCACTATTTAAAACTGATCTGACAGAGATAAGAGTCTTATGATAATTACATTTCCACAAAATACATGTAAATGAGTAATTAGAAGACAGAAATTCAAAACAGCACAGCCATTAAGAAAAGTTATTTTGTTTGACAAGCCATTGACCAGCCAACACAAGAGTAATTTAGAACAGACATGCAGTATGGCGTGCCTCTTGGCCAACTAGCAATAAGGACATGACAAGAAGATTAGGGTGTGATAGGGGAGGTGTGTTTAGGGAACATAGGGAACAAAACTGAAAGTGCATGTGGTGGGGAGGTAAAGGTTATAAAGAACACAACAGTCAAATCAAGTTATTGCAGTGGATTTGGAAGGTGATATTTAAGGACACAGGCTTAAAATCCTTTAGAAAGGATACTTAATTAGTTTTTTTACTGCTGGAAGAACCTGTACACAAAGAAAGACAAACTTTGTATAGTCATTATATGGTATGCCCCAAGCACTTCAGGGGAACTTGGTGTCAAAATTCTTTTTAAGGAAAGAAAAGTACACTGAGGTTTGCAATAATAAACATTAACATGCTTAATTAAATCAAGATTATAGAGGTTCTAAGCAAGCAATATAAGGCCCAAAGTTCTGCAAGCAATTTAATTGTGTAAGTTTTAATCATATATGGAGCTTCAAGAGCTAAGCATGTCTTTTGTGGTTCTTTATATATCAAATCCTAAATAACTGTACTAATCTAAGGTAGATGACAAATGGAAAATACTGTGCCACAAGTCATACAAATATATAAACAAAAATCTGGTAGTAAGCACACTACCCAGAACAACTTCTTCCCTGGGTGAGCTGTTTTCTGTTACAGTTTTGCCCCACTTCCTCTTTCCCTTCTACCGTTTTCTCCATCCAGTACTTTAAATTTGTCACAGACCCATAAGTCTAGCTCTTTTTATAAGTTTCAGAATATCTCCCATCTGAGAGATGATTGTGCATTCTTGCTCTGATTTCCTTTCTCTGATGTTGACAAAAATTCACAACACAAAATACCGTTCTGTAGAATGTAAGGAAAAACCTGAAGAAAATACAATCAAGCCACTGAAATGCTACAGATGGAAAGGTGTAGTGCTAAAATATGTATATATCTATTAGGATACATATATATACAGTTTGTATATATAGACATGTGTTTACTTTCAACCACTGTTGCAATTTAAGGTTTTCAAATCAAATAGGGTACTATTAAGACATTTGGCTATTCCTACAGTTAACAAAGAAGGAAAGGTTAAGTACAGCAATATATACTTTCCATCATGATGCAACGATAGTGTGCAGATGTATTTTCACTGTATTCATTATTCTGCATCTCACTATAAACATGTAACAACATAGGACTGCTTCTTACTTTGTGCAAATATGGAAGCTACTGTCTAAAGATTTACCAGCCAAGATTTTTTTTCCTTACATTTCTCTCTGCTCTACTTTTTCGCCAGCTTCCTTGCAATTCTTATCAATTTTTCAGTATACTTTTGAATTTTTTATTGCTGAAGTAATCCTTTGCATTAAAAGCTGAGTTTAAAATGGGAAGACTTTCTAACTGTGCTACTGCATTTAATTTAAAGATGTTTAGAATTATTCTCTGTACTAAAGCAGAAGTCCCAACCTTCTGGGATTGAGCTTTACTGATGCTGCTCTCTTCACTTCCCTGCATCCTTCTCCCCACCCATGACCATTACCTCCCCAAACCTAGTTTCTTCCAGTCCTTGCATCTGTCGCCTCTGTAGCCTTGCAAGACACTGAGGTTCAAGGGGGTGAGAAGGGACAACATAATCAGGGCAAAGGAGCTCTGGGAACAACAGTAAACTACATTGTTGTGGGTGACTGGAACAGTAGTGGGGAAGGGAGAGGAAGGTGATTCTACTAGAGTAAGGAAATTAAGTAAGAGAAGGAGGAGAAAGGGAAGTGGTTGTAGGGTGGAGAAGGAACAACTCATAGCTGCAGAGGCAGAGCACCTGTAATGATATAGAGAGATACAGCCCAGCTTCAACCGGTGAAATAGATTGGGAAATGTAAACTGGCCACATGGCACAGGATCAGAAGAGCAGGCTTCAGGCATAGGTTGGTTGTTCTGGAGCTCCAGCAAACTGACAGGGAGCTTGAAGGAGTGCAGTCGTCACCGAGGTTGCCAGTGAGAAGGGGAGAATAGTGACAAGATAGAAGACAAGCTGGAAGCCCCATCTGGTTGCTGCCACTGTTCTTGGCTCCAGGGAAGAGGGAGAAGAGTCAGTAAGAATGGGCAGAACCACCACAAGATTTACACCTCACCTGAAAAGAAGGACCGCTGCAGCAACTTGCTAGCTTACAATAGCAAGCATTCCATGTACTTATTCTATATATGTACGCTCTATGAGTATGTACTCTGTGAAATATTGCAGATGAACGTAAAGTGTTAACAAGAACAGAGATTACCTTCCATAATTCAAGCTTCAGATAAAGGACAAGTTTTCATCAAATGTACTTACATCTGCACAGAGGCTGCAGACTGAATATCTCAGGCAAGGATACAGTCTGATTTTACAACCTAATTATAGCCAGAAAGACTCAAAACACTACTAAAGACACACTACTAAACAATACTAAAGAAAGAAAGATAAGCTGTGGCAAGTAATGATTCAGTAGGGTGGTTTATCATCTTCAGCATACCATTACTGGATCAAGGCTTCATCACACTGATAACTCTCACTGCAACAAGGGATGTGCTGTACTCTGCTAAATATAAAGTGATGGTTCTGACCACCTATGGTTATTAGAGAATTGGGGGTGGGGGGCGTGAACTAAATTATTTTAGCCAGTATATTTGGGCAGATTTCAAGAGGAGCAACTATAAAGAATTCTACTTTGGCTTCCTTGCAATTACTGCAGATTTTGATAAGCAAAAAAAGGGTTTCTTGATTCTTGAGAGACAGAATACTTTCACATTAATTTTATTTAATAGGTGACAGATTAGATTCAACTGATACTTAAATGTTTGAATGTTCATCTGAACATTTCCCTATAGTGCATCCTAAATTTCTGTAGTGTCATGCAGATAACCTGTATCTTTGCAGAGACACTGATTTAGCAGCAGCTTATATGCACTTACAAGTAATATGACAGGTTCATTTAATTTTCATTCCCAGTATATGGTTCTTGATTAATAAGTCACACAGGCATAGCAATACTTATTATCTTCTAAATATATTTTCACTTTTAGAGTACTAAAATTCTAAAAGGAAACAGGAATTATAGACTCCCATTAAAATGGGTGTCCCATCCCACCATCTTCTAAGAGATATACTTTATAACTTTATACTGCAGGCTGAGATGAATTTCACACATTGCCAGTTCTTGCAAACAATCTATAGAACAGACCAAAAGAACAATTTAAAATTTAAGTCATTACATTGCAAATTATATATACTTGCTTACAGCTGCTGCTATACAAAACCAGAAATAACAGAATGTCATGTTGTTCACTTATGTTTCTAGAATATCCTATGTATTTAATAATTTGCTAATGGGTTTCTCCCACACTTGATTAGAACTTATCTTCCTTAGTGTTTTACAAGGCCTTCCAAATAGATTTTTTTATTATTACTTCTTTAAAGAACAAATCTTTTGATTGTCCCCACTTACTAGTGTCCAGGTAGCATCACAAAGCATTCTTGGAACATGGCAACTGATCTGCATGAACCTAAACCAGAAAATGCACTTTAAATTATATATATTGCAGTCACTAATGAGCATTCAGTCCGCAAGACGAGACTAGGGCTAGTCCAAAGGAAAGTCTTCATAAGTTTTGGTGTGCAGGCACTGGATCTTCAGCATCAACAGTTTCACTCCACAGATTTGCTTCTATTGCACCACGCTTCATCACTAGCTGACCTTAGATTCCAATGTGTTTCACACTTTAAACAGGATGCAATTCACACAGACTACATTCTGCACGTTTTTATAAGTCTATAAAATATTTTAGCATATTTTCTTAATATAAATGCACTGAGTTATATTTACTCTAACAGCTTTAGACTATACAACTGTAACTAAATAGTTGATGTGTAATTTTCCTATTGACTTATCTAAAGCATTAATTTTATGTAACTGAAAAAATGGTCAATTTTCTTTGCTATACCACATACATCTAGGTTTTTTCCCAAGTGAATACTTGCCCACAGCTTTAAAGTTTTTCTTGATTAAATAACCTGAAGACACTAAGCTGACCAAGCAAAAAGAAAAGCCAGAACTTTAAGCCTATATGTGTTACAAATAGTACTGAAATAGTTAGCATGATTTTAAGTGTTTTACCAGATCACATCTCTCAGGAAAACCCACAAAGATTTATACAAAAGTACTAATAAGGAACTGTTTTAAACCCACAGAATCAAGGACTTTCCAACCGGGAGTGAAGAACCATACGCAACCAAACCTAACACAGTAGGCATTCCAGCATGTATGGTATCATAAGACCTCCAGACATTCAAATCAATCTTCAAGTAAAAAGAAAAAAGAGCAAGGATGAGGGGTTTTAAGTCATCTATTCTACTGCAATACTGAGCAATTTTTAAATTTTTTTTTTATTGGTTGCTGTTTCTGAAGTTTCAGGGTAAATCAGACAGTTCAGATTCGACCTTAGAGGAGGACAGTTACATAAGGAAAAGTTCCTGCTGAAATACAGTATTACAGTCTGGTGCAACTAAGGCAAAGGGTATTGTAAACTTCCCTAATAGCAAGCTTGTACAGTCTTTCTCACTGCTCCCTGCTTTCCACGAGAGAACAAATGAGATCTGGGTGCCTTTATCACACAGACTTATGACCCTGCCCATCCTCCCCAACATATTAAAAAACTGTATCAACTACTATCAATTATATTTTTAGCCTCCAATTTCTTTGTTGATAGAGTTGTAGTGGTAATACAAATAAAATTCAATAAAGTATATACCTTATTTTGGCAGATCTGATGGACTGATCTAGTATGAACTTCTGGTATCACTGCTGTGCTGCAGCCTGCATTGAGGTCAAAAACTTCCAATGCTCGGTTGCTGCCAGCTGTAAGTACAATATCTGTACAGTTCTCTGTGTTAAAGCATATAGATAGACAAAAAGACAGATAAATAGATATCAAGACTCTGTTGTATTTAGTGCTCTCTGAGCAGCACCAAAAATCTTACAGTCCTAAAAAAATTATGTCTAAGGCTGAAGTTCAGTATCATGAAAGAAATACATCATTTTTACACTAATAGAAAAAGAGTAATAAAGAATCAAATGCTAATTACTTTAACTGAAGTGATTTCCACATCATGAAGTCTGAAGAACTATAAAGAAATTAAGAAATACAAAGGATACAAGAGTAGAAATCATTGACTGCTGAAAGGCTGGTAATCTCCATTGTTGAAGCCATGGGAAATTTCTGTACCAATTTGCAAACACTTCTCTGTTTGTATCTGCAAAAAACATCAAATGAATGCTAGTGTTAATGAAATAAGTTATGCTTTGGGACCACCAGTAAACCCCCACTGGAATCACAAAGCAAACCAAAATGCTTTCTTTCATTATTAAAAATTTAAGCCACTGACCTTTTGACTCATTGCTGAACTCTGTTAAAAAACTTGGTAACAAAACTGATTTGAATGAACAGAAACATGATATTCATACACCTAAGACAGATCTTCCATCAGCATGAAATACCAAAATAATCCTGTATGTATACTGAAAATGTCGAAGAGGAAAAAAGTCAAGTACCTATGATCAAAACCGAAAAATACCACTAGTTTCAGTATAGCATTCCATGTGCTGATTATAGGGGCAATAAGAAAGAAAATGAGGAGAAAATAGTGAGGAAAGAATCATCTCCACTTAGATGGGAACAGAACAAGGGACAGATCACACACTAGCAAAGAAATTTCGCTTCCCAGCATACAGTGGACTCCTCAAGGTCCTCTGGGATAGCTGCAAGCTCCGTGCAGAAGTTGCAGACCTACCAAGCCCTCTAAAATGGCTTCAGACTTATTAATATCACACAGTGCAGAACTGTGTTGGCATTCAGTCTGATTAGATCTTTCTGTTTACTGAAATATATCAGCCCAGACAGCATGGATCCAATCTTAAATCCACCAAAAATCAACAGAAAACATTCCTCGGTAGATATGGATATGTTGGGCAAGAAGAACGTGATCTCCATAGAAGTCACCTAAGGAATATAAACAGAGTTCTTAATAACAGAACTGGGTCTGGTTGGGGTGGAGTTAATTTTTTCATAGTAGCTTGTATGGCGCTGTTTTACATTTGTGACCAAAATAGTGTTGATAACACACCAGGGTTTTAGCTGTTGTTGAACAA
Source organism: Gorsachius magnificus (assembly GCA_034008185.1). NCBI lineage: Eukaryota > Metazoa > Chordata > Aves > Pelecaniformes > Ardeidae > Gorsachius > Gorsachius magnificus. Next base: position 46,596,219 of record CM067083.1, on the reverse strand, counting down.
TGTTCTGCACAGCATTAAGATATTCTGTGTTTCTCACTGTGCCCCCAGAGTGAGTAGGCTGGGGGAGCACAAGGGGTCAGATGTGAACATGGACACAGCCATTACCTGAATTATCCAAAGAAATAGTCCATAATGTATAATGCCAAGCTCAGCAATAAAACTTGGGGCGGGGAGAGGGGGAGGAGAAGGAGCTTTTTGAAAGTAGCCATTGCCTGGAGACTGGCTGGGCATTGGTTTGCTGGTGGGAGCTACTGAACAATTACTTTTGCTTCACTTGGGGTTTTTTTTTCTTCTTTCTTCACTTACTAAACAGTCTTTATCTCATCCCATGAGTATTCCTCACCTTTGCCCTTCCAATTCTCAGACCCATCCCACGGGGGATCCCACCACTGGGGGAGAGTGAGTGAGCAACTGGGTGGGCGCTTAGCTGCCAGTGAAGGTCAACACACTGCAATAACTCAAAATTTCTAGATTATATTCTAAATGCAGACACTTGTACACAGTAAAATAATTCCAATGTAACTGTAATTATTATACTTCCATTTTAGCATGTCTGTCTAAAGACAATACAAAAGTCCATGTGTGACACACTTGTAGGAATAATTACCGTGTCTTTCCAACAATGATAAAAGTTTGAAAAACTGAGATAATTTGACAAAAGCTGGATCAGTTCAGAAGAGAATGGTTAATGATTTGCTTTTTCTTTTCTTTGTCACTCTCCAACAACAATCTGGTGAGCTTTTCCAGGTAGACAGTAGAGCTACTTCAGCAGCAATGGTGAAACAGAAGGCAAAATACAGTGGTTTGCAATTTAATCCAAGAACATTTTGTGGTTTCCAGAAGTATTTTATTCTAGTAAACTACAAAAATAAACTTCTCTAGGCTTCAGGAAGAACTGATTTATCTCAATTTTGGGGTAAAGATATCCAAGTTAACATTAAATAAGTTGACTGAGATAATAGGAACAATCTAATGAAGGCAGTGTAAAGCTTCCTCTGGTCTAATTTACCCTGCTGAAAGAGGCTTACTGAAACAGATTGCTCCCAAATGTAAGAACAATTGTTTTTAGTTAGTTGAAGTATCTCTCTTGTACAGTGCAGTCTGCTACACAGATAAACACCTCACAGGATGTTTCCCAGATAGAGTTTCACCTAGCAAGCAAACAGTAAACTGAGATTCATCAAATACAAGTTAGGACAAAACTAAACCAAAATAACAGAAGGGGGAAAAAAAGTTTGAAGAGTACCCATTATCAAAAAAAGAGCTTAAAGTTTATATAATAATTTGGGGGTTTTTTTACTGCTTTAATAATACCTCCATAAACTAAGAATTAACAGGCAACACAGAAGGTAGGTAATCAGATTGTGGAAGAAAGGTATTACATAATTCAAACAGACATAAGATAAAAAATTAAATGCCACTGACTTGTAATATATAAGAACAGAATTTGAGAATAAATACGTGTTGAAATGTAAACAAAAGTGCACAATCTAAATTTGAAAGTTAAATAATTTCTTGTATACTATAGAACACATTGTTATATATCTTACAAAGAGTTTGTTGAGGAATTAATCAGAGGAAGAAGGTGTTGTAACGTTCAAGATAAAGGTGTGAAGAGCACACAAAGGAAAAGCTTTTTAGTTTGGTGAAAGATATTACAACTTACCAGTAAGAAGGCACATTAACTAAATAACTGTACTTTTGTCTGCTGAAAATCAACAGATTTCTATGAATATAACTTTGTAAGTAAAAAAAAAAGAAGATAAATAAGAAATCTTCAAAAGGAGAGAAAAAAAAACTTTTATTTTTCCATCAGAAGCGAGTTCTGAAAATAAAATTACATACAACTAGATTAAGAATTCCATCTCAGACCTGGCCACTTTCCATAGATAAATTTGACAGTCTGCCATTAGCAAAGTTAATTCCTTTGTTGCAGGGTTTCCAATTTGAATGAGTGTCACAGACAATTGTGAAGTTGTTTTTAGCTGTTACAAAACACTACAAGCTCTAGAAAATGCTGCACAGATGAAGGCCAAGCATTGAGTGCAAAGTGAACATATGCAAAATTCCATCTCACAAGTCAACTGGAGAGGCTGTTGTAGCATAAACACACCCTAAAAATTGTCTAAATTAGACTAACACCTCCTCAAAGCACAGAAAATCTTGTGATGGAGGCAAAAAAATCTTCTTACTACGTTTTTTCCAGGTCTTCCAATTCTATGCACAGCATATAATCTCAGCTGACAATTCTATAGATCAGGCATCCAAATAAAATCACATTTGTGTTGATATACTCAGAACTACAATTCTATCCTCCTTTAATGTCTTCAATCATAAGAATTCTGACAACAGCATGAATGACTAATCTTTGTAATCTCTTATAACCCACGTACTTTGGGCATCTAATAATTTTGGGGGAATAAATTTACAATATATAGTTATTTTTGGGACACAGGTATATCTTCAGAAATAAAATATAGAACCAGATTCTAAGATACAAACACTTCCTGCAATGATTTCAGAGACTGATATGTCTACATCAGAGCAGATTTAAAGTCCTTTGTTGAAAGCATTTTTTGTGAGACCCAGATAAAGAAGAAATGTTTTAATGACAGACAAAAAACTTCAATGTATGGAAGTATGTTACTATGCTAAAACCAGAAGATTAATAGGCACCTAAAGACACCTCTCCAAACCCCCCAAAACCAGCTTGATGCAGATCTGACATTTAAATTTTTAAGGAAAATGGCTGCACATGACAAAGCCAAAACTACGTGACAGACCACAAACATCATCAGTATAACAGATCATAAGGTTTCAGGATATTAAAAACATTTTTATAGGCACTGTAAAATTTAATCTTCAAACAGTAGTCCCATTATACATCTCCAGACACAGCCTTGAATTCAGTAAAATAAGAAAATCAGTTACATGAAAAGGAAAAGAATCAATTAATCTTCTGGAATGCTTAGAATCCATCATAACTGAAAAAGTCTCTCTTACACTACAGAGGAGGGTGAATGACATTCACTGACCCTATGTAATGAATCTTAGATGTAAGAAAAGATAAGCAGGGGAAAATCTAAAGCATTTAGAGATGGTTGCTGTTAGAATGTTGTTAGAATTCATCATATGACTTATGTACTTCTCATCCAGTTTCCATTCTATTTCAGACAAAAACCAGAGTGTTTAAGTTCTTTGATCTAACGGCTAAAGCTCAAAGGAAGCAAGCCTAGAATATTCTTATTATCATACTGCTGAATCAGGCCTGTTCAGCCCATTTATTGAAGAAGTTTGAACTCTATTAAAGTGGTTTGGATGAAAATAATTATCCCGCTAAACATTAACTTTCCAGAAGTACCGGAAATGAACACTCTCCTATGTGTCATTAGCATGATAAATTTTAAACCCACTTACCATGGCCTTTGCTTTATAATATGTGCTGGCAGAGTTTCTCATTTCATCAGAGCAGATATTTTATCATTAATTCCCTTATTGTATGTATGAATACTACAACCAGTTGCTAAACATAATGGCTTTAAAAGGCATTGTTTCTGTTACTGGAACGTAATTTTCTCCTTTTTAAACTCCTTTCAAATTGCTAATGCATGATAAAACTATAAAAATGAGATAATAACCCATAGATGTTTTGTTCTGCTCAAATTCATTTGTGACTTAAAAGTAATTAAGAATTAAAAAAAAAAAAATAAACTGAGAAGCAAATAGTTACACTTCATATCAGCATGCACAACTGCTGATGAGAGCAGAAATGCAATAGTTAGTAATTTTGGAAAAGGTAAAAAATTTGTTTGGATTGTGAATCATTTTGAGATTAATCATAGAACCAGAAGTCAGGAGATCTGTATTCTATTCTCAGAACTGCAATAAATCTCCTCTATGACATTTGTAAGTAAGGATATATTTAAATAAGCCAAAAAGGACTGTAACATTCTTTTTCGGATTTCCACGTCTCAATTTCACCTTTACAACTGAACCAATATTTGACCATTTAATTAAGTTACTGTGATGCTTAGTTAATTAATATTTTATGGGGAGTTCTTTGAAAACTCTGCACAGAGAAACAGTGATATGATTTGACATTATACTGTCTTCACCTCTGAAATACAGTAGCAATCTATTGGTTAGCCAGACTTCATTGCCATGCCCTTCTAATTAAGGGTATAAAGCATGATCTGGAGTTAGATCTAGCATCTTCTTGAATCAGTTCCATTCAAGCATTCTTTCAAATTTGACTCAGAAGGCACAATGACAGAGTTGTGAGAAACAAAAAGAATGATGTAGTGTTCGATAAAAGAAAGAAATGCTGGGAAATTAACTGCAGGGAATTCACAAGAAAACGTCAAAACAAATTAACCTCTAATACCTTTTTTATAGATATATATAAACAGACCTCAGACTGGTTTGTGGATTCATTGTAATGTCTACGTTTGTGTGGTTGGTCTTTGGCATTACATTAATATCCCAAGGAGTCTAACTGCATATTTCTGAGTTAGTGTTAATGCATCAGGAAATACTGACAGCATGGTAATAACAAAATTGTGCTATAAGCACAACCCTACGTACATACTTTAGTAGCTTTAAACCAGGATATTATATGCTTCTAACAAAGCAATTGGAGCAACACAGAACACAGGTGAAGTTCAGTGCCCAAGTCCTTGCAAAACCGCTTGAGTGGGCTCTACAATTACGTTACGTTCCACAGTACCTTTAGTTTCTGAACTAACTAGCTTGAAGGTAGTTCAGACCAGTCTTTCACAACAGTATGGATTTTCTTCAGGTTACTGGATACTTTCCTCTAGGAGGCATGTGTATTTGTTAAAAAAAGTAAAGGTTGCTTATTAAAGCCTAAGCCCCAACAAATAGAATGAAAAAAATATTTTTAACTATATCTTAAAACTGAAAGTAATCAGAGGAGGGAAGGATCTAAAAGATCAGAATATTGTTTTCTGTCTTCTTTTTCTAAGTTCCTCCATGATTGCCTGTATAAATTTTAAGAGTTAAGAATGGTATGAGAGAAGAAGTTGCCTGCCTCAGTTTCCAAATATTACTTGTTCATGCTATGAATAGATTTCAAGCAAAACTGAGAACTTTTCCTGCTTTCCAGGTTCCTCCTGTACACTTTGCTGCAGGCTAAGCACTTCAGAATATGAGATCTCTGTAGACCCAGTTATGAGAAAAGAAATTCGAGGGGGGAAAAAAAATATTTTCAAAAGAAATTGTGTCTATATTTCAGTATTTTATTTTCATTTTATTCTATTAGTTTTACCCTCCTAAAATAATGTATATACTATAAAATCAAAAGAAGAAATTCTGTATTCCTTTGTATTTAGTTTTCCAGTCTATTTGCTATATACCCATTCCATATAGAGTATATGACTAAAATAACATGAATAAGAGCCACAGCAACACCCTCTATTAAGGATTTTGACCAGAAATGGCAGGTCAAGAATCACAAGTGACAGTGGATTAACTGTAAAACCAAGCAGGTGACTGAAAACCACAATTAACTAACCATATTGAAGAATTTATAAACAGAACTTAGATCATAATCCATTAGCTACCTTTCCAAATAAGAAGGAATTTCTGTTCTTAAAAAAGTGTATTTTAGAAGAGTGATATAATTTGACATTTTTTTCTCCTTTTGTTTCCTCTATGACTATTTAAAGTTTCAGTGAAGTTCCACCTACCAGGTTCATGCCTCAATCCAGGAAAGCACTCCTGTTCAAAAACATACTTAAACCTGTGCTTCATATGTTTTTCTGTACAGTGGCAAAAATACCACAGAGGCAGGCCAGTTTTTCCCATCTAAGGATGCAGCCCAATATTATTTAATATCATAAATGGACAGGACACACTGTTCACAATATCAACTAATAGGCTTCAGTGTTGTAACTTAATTTTTTCCTTCCACTCAAAATATAAAGTCACAATAACAGACAAAGAAAAATATATCTTCATGGGTTTTTTAAATGCTGTTATGTCTAACACATACATATATATACAAGCATATATATATATATATATATATATATGTTGTAGTAAAGTCTTATATACACAAATACTGCTGAAAACCAGCAAAAGAAAATGAAGAGCAGAGAAGCTTAGTTAAGGATACAAGGACAGTTTTAGCTCCAGTTATAAACTAAAAGAACAGAAAAGATATATCAGGCATTTACTAAAATAATTGGTTCCAAATGAGAAAGAAGAGTGCCTAACAATGAGGTAACACAGGGACAAAAGAGGATAACAAGAGAAGTAATTAGATAGAATATAACAGTTGGGAAGTCAGTGAAAATTATGAGTGTGATTTACTTCCATTTGACAGAGAAGGAAGAAAACAGTCACAGCATGTTGAAGTCTCTGAAAGAAAAAGTACATAGAAATATTCCCACAAGAGAAAGATTTAAGATAGCTTTCCAAATGTAATTTAAGACATTAGTGCACACTAAGATGTAAACAGGCAGAAGGTAAAGCTCAGAAGGTCTCAAATGGTAATAGTAATAGTAAAACTGTATTTGCAGCAGACAAGGTATGCTCTATATAAATTTTTTTGCCATTTCATTTTTTTTTATATTATACCAGAACAAAGATATTTTTTCAATTAGCTTTTACTATTTCTTCAATTTTTTACTTCTGTAATATTCTTGCCCCACATCACACCTCACCAATCCAAAAAATTCCAGATCAAACAGTACAAGTCCTTTCACTGGTCTGTTAAAAAGAAGTTTTACTCACCGTTTGAGGTCGTCCTTGATTGTGTCTAGACAGAAACTTAATAGATGAAATTCAGCTCCACAACACAGTAATATAAATGCATCTATAAAATAAAACTGTGCAAAGCGTACAGTCTTATGGAACTTCTCTTTGCCCTGAAACGCAAAGTAAACTATTAAGAATGGATTCTAAGATACGAAATATTTTTTGTCCGAGATTCCTGGTTAAGGCATAGTCTCCCTGTTATCCTGACCGTATGCCAGGAGGTTAACCTACTAGGTAGTGGCCCTTCCTATTTTTGACATCTATTAATCTCAAAATAAAGTTTTCAATCTACTTAAATTAGTTGGAAGTAAAGTTAATAGTATCTGTAGTCAACTGAATCTAATACAACCTAGCTTCATACTCTGTACTTCCATTTGAATTGGGGAGTAGACTATAAAGTCAAGCAGAGCTGAGTCAATGAAAATAGAATATACAGAGCAGACAATAAAACCAAAACTTCCAAACATGTCCACTAGTTTTGTCTACCAAGGTTGTTTTCTTCTTTTCATAAATTGTCATGATAAAAGCCTAATTTGAAGGCAACAAAGACCACCCAGATCATAGTATCAGTTTGAATCACTACCACTCAGTAGCTCTGAAAATCAGATTGCACGTTCCTTCTACCAAGCTGTTAAAATGACAATAGTTAAAAGCGCAAAACTCTGTCCTCTGAACCAAACTGACAGGAGGTTCTAATTACCAGAATTAGGGCAGGTTCATTATTGCAGACTGACCAGACCCTTAAAGTTCTGTCTTCTGATGCAGAAACTAACCACTTCTTGTCATGACTCCAGCCAAGAGAGTTAACTGCACCATCATGACCTAATAAAAATAATGATGGAAATATCATAAAGCTCATTTCTTGCATTTATACATTTCTCCAGACTTAATCGTATTGTTTTAATATAATTATACACAATATTAAAATACATTTTAAATACAGGCTTCAAATGGCTGGATTGAAACTGTAAACCAGTTATTGATTTTTTCTTCCACCAAAAGACATGGAAAAATGTCTCTCATTAATAATCATAATTCACAAAATTAAATAAGGTCAGGGAAATACCAAGTTATTCTACCTGAAATCTCATATGCATTTGTATCACACTGCCTCCATTGCTATATTGTTTTAACAAATATTAAACACATATTAACAAATATTAAAGACACATTTATCTTTTATGGACATTCACATACTAAAAAAGTAAAAAATAGCATCTAAATTTTCTTCAGCTTTCTGCAATTCAGATTTGACTAGCTAAAAAATATATAACAAACTTCCTTCAAGTTAGCAACAAAACCATATTCACAGATCTTTACTCTGACAGAAATATTAACAAATTCTATCTCCACACCAAACTGAATTAGAACCACAGATTTGGTTATAAGGTTGTTGTCATTAATAGTGAGTCTTGCTGCTAACAGTTGTACTTCTGATCTTTTTCGTTAAATACTGACTGTCTCAGAGTGAAGTGCTGAACTGGATTAAAATTATTCCAAACTGTGGCAAAAAACTCCACAGCAAATAGAAATTTGACCATCAGTTGCTGATACTTCTATTCAAGTTTCTAAGGTCTGGAAAGGCTATTTTCTGATGCACAGAGGTCCAAATATCAGTCTGAAAAAGACTACCCAAAGAGGGATATTCAGGGAATAATTGCATCTGACTCTTGTTGGTAAGAGAGTGAAGAAAACAACCATCATTGACAACATGGCTACCAAATATTTCAAAGTGCACCTGTGATGGTTAAGGTCCAGAGCCCTATGACTTGCTACTATACCCAAACGGAAAAATAGAATGGTCATCATGCAAGACCACAGTGCTCTGCATCTGCTTGTTAGCCAGTATTTGGCTCATTAAGAGGCCCAAAACCTGGCATCTAGACCATGGTGTTATTTTGCTCTGACTAATAAGCTGTTCGGAGTGTTACATCCTAGATTGCTTCATCTCTGTCCTAACAACAGAAGGTTAGAAGTCCAGGAAAATTGAAGTTTCCACACTGGAGCTTGTAAAAACTGGTTTACTTTTTGTTATGGGCCTGCAAGAAATGTACTGGTGTGGAAAGGTTCAGCCCAAAGAAAAATCCGGAATCCCAGGATGGTTACTCTACCACTGAAAGCTTCCAGATCTGAATCAGGCTTCATATGAACTCCATTTTGAATACTTGAATTTAAGTGTTTAGAAACTGATTTTACAGAGCTGCAAAGTGCCATATATTCTAGAAGACAATGTAATTGATGGGATGATGCTTTAAAAGGAAGGAAGGTAAGGCTACTGAAATCCAGAAGGATTTTACCACATACAGCAGTAAAGGAACTCACCCCAGCTATGGCAAATAATTGCTTATTGTAGAAGTTTCAGCAAAGGAACACCTAATGCTGACTTTGACAAAGTTCAGTGTTTTAAAATATAAAATATAAGCAGTTACAAAAGAATCACCAATCTAATTTATCTAAAGATAATGATAATTCTGACTCTAATTTTCAAAAAACGTCCTTGAAATTCAATTTAATAAAAGATATAGTACTACTCAAAAGAGAATCTGAGTATTGTATTATAATGAAATTTTAAACGTGATCTGAAAACCGCTTAAGACCTTTCAAATAGTTACAATACTTTATTTCATTCATTAGGCTTTTATTACTGAGCTAGCTGTTTTTGTAAAAACACAATGAACATGCCACTACAACAGCTTCTCAGGACAGTCTAATTAGATTTTTAAAAAAAAAATGTAACTGCCTGTTTAAAAATCATAAAGTATTATAACCTCCAGTTAATAGCAAAAAGCTTCTACAAGAAACAGATTTTCCAGTTTGGTGTCACTTAAAAACAAGATTAGAAACTTACAGAGAAATAACTTCAAAACCCAGAAACATAATCCAGAATCTAAAATTATTAATTTGATCTAAAATTATATTGAAGTTGATCAAAAAAAGTCAAAAAAGAAGAAAATATGACAAACAAAATTAACAAACTTTGGCCCATGTTATTCTAATTTTTCCAGATGAAGTCTGATGAATTTCATCTGGCCTTAAAACATTCAAAGTTCTTATGCTGCCCTCTTGTGCACATTTTCTCTTTAGTCAACTGAAGTTTTATGTATATAAAAAAAAAATATTGCTTTAAATTGCAGGAAGGCTAATCAATTTGTCTCAGCAATTAAAATCTTCTATGACAGCATATATCTATAAAAAGGTGTATAAACAAGATATTTTAATTCCCAGTTTCCAAAAACCTGTAGAATTTTCACTGGAAAACTGCATAGGTCCATATGTAAGTACTATACTTATTTTATTCTCAACACAAAGATTTGGGGGCTTTGGTTTTGTAAAAGTATTTGGAAGCCTTGAATTATCTGCATTAAAGAAAAAAACAAAAACAATTTACCAGAATATACAAAACAGTTTTCCAAAGTGGTATGGAACATGAGAAACTTTAGGAAAATCTGAGGTCTGGAAAATTGGAAGAGCCAGGCAAAAAGCTTAAGAATCTCTTCACTCTAGGTCCCCCAATCCCAAAGCCTAGTGAAGGAGGTTCCAGCTGGCTTGCAAGAGGCCACTAAGCTTCAAAACAGGCATTACTCAGGGGTCCCCAGTCCTGAGGCACGTTAAGGACAGCATCTGGTTTTGAAAAAGACTTCTTCAAAAACACCATGGGGGCTCTTTTAAAGCTGGTTGATATTACTTGCACTTCACTATAGGACAGAGACACCTGAAGAGCCAACACTGGAGAAGAAAGCAGAACTACTTAAACCTGTAACTGAGCACTTCAGGGAACAAAACTGAATAAATTAGCAAAATTGCTGTTGTTATACCACTCCTCCCTGATGGTGCATTATAAAAATGTTTTTTGATAATCAGCTATATTCAGATGTTAATGCTGCCTTGAAAATGAAATTTTTTAACAGAATAGGTATCTTTGCCATTTCTTGAAAAAGGAAAATTTTACGTTACCACTGATTTCAGCTCTGAATAAGAGCAATGCATCATGGTTTTTAACGAAAAGAAAATGTATTTATTATGACATTTCAAAACCAAAAGGCATCTAAAGTAGAAAATAAATAGGTGATTTCATAATAAACTGAACTGTATGGAAGAACTACATGAATGAAATAAGCATGTAACTGATGGTTTGCAGTTCCTACTCCCCTACAGTTTCACATTTATGTTGCTTTTGAGAAGAACTACATGCACAGGTTGCATTTTTATGCCACCTAAAGAGCCTGAAGTAGAATGTGGTTTACAATTCTTTTCAGACTATGAATCATAATAAAAAGACATAGAATAAAGAATGAAGGGTATCAATGAAATAAATTAGATAGTAGTGCAAAACCTAAGAAAACTGATAGAACAAAGTCAATTATTAGAAGAACAATTTAGTAATAAATAAATTTTTAATTTTTTTTAAAGCAAGACAAAGAACAGTACTTGACACCTTAACTACTGTCACCAGAAAAAGCTTCTCTGTAGTAGCATGAAATTTGGTGCAGGTTACTTTACCCTTCTCATCTCAATAAATTAGCCTACATTTGCAGTGTTGCAGTATTTTAGGGAGCTCTGAATATCGAAATATATTATAAAATCATATTTAATTTTACTTCATAGAAAGACAAATATTTTCATTAATAATGTGTCAAAACTTAAGTACTGTTTCCTTCATGATTTACAGAATAACCTGAACTAAGATTTTCTTTCAAATTTAGAAACCTCTAAATCCTAACCTTTTTTTATCTGCTTTCAAAAATGTCTACTTAGATGAATATTTTTTCTTATTAAACTGTCTGTTTTCTGTCATTGCCATTATCAAGCCATTCCTTAGATACTTAGTATATAGCAAGTATATGGAGGTATGGATGCAACAAAGTCAATGAAATAAGTATCTTCCCCCGAGATGAAAAAAAGATAAAACCCAGCTACTACCAGTCCAAAATCAATGAAGCCTGCATAAAAAAAACTCCAGTGGAAAAAAAAAAAAGTATTTCACAAAATGGAAATATCACTTTCTGGAGCACATAATCCGTACATACATTCGAGTAAAACCAGCCTGTCTAACTTCTTAATAGTTGTTCACATGAAGCGAAGCTGGATCTGTGATGCAAAAGAAAAACTGCAAAGAACAGCTACGTAAGACATACTGTACAATTATAACCTTGTGGAATAATTTTGCAACATTTGTCTTCTACTTCATGTTCAGAGTAGCCCTGCTACCAAAGAAACACTGAATTCTTTGGGCACAACTTTTTTGAGCTGCTGTGTACCAAATACTGCAGCAGTACTCTCATTATTTTTATAGATGCTTATAACAAGTAAGGGAAGGAAATACAGAGTTTTGGTCTCTTTTGGTTAATTGCATTTAGAAGTCCTGATCTTCTAGAACAATGTTAAATATATTTCAGATATATGGGATCCCTTTGGACAAAATTACTGCTTTTGTTCCAATACTACCCAAATAACAAAATTATGTCAATAAAACCTCAAAACGCTATTCCGGCCTGCAGTTTATGTGACTTGCACTATGAATTTTCTGAAATTAGTCAGCAATACATGAGAAAAACATTTTTTAGAGTTCATGAACTTTCTATTGTGGAAAAAATGGACCTAACTACCCTGTCCATAAGGCATATTTCTATCAATTTCCTCATGCAAAAGGGAAAATATCAGTAATGTTACCTCCATTACTGGCCACAGTGACATAACTTCTTCCACAAAATACATTGAAAATTACTCAACCCCCCCCCCAGTTTTCAGAAATCAGTTCTCAGAGCTTTACTTAGAAGTTGATGGATGGCATGAGGGTGACCGGGAGGTCAAAACCCCTCCCACTGTAGGAGAAGATCAGGTTCACGACCACCTGAGGAACCTGAATGCACATAAGTCCATGGGACCTGATGAGATGCATCCCAGAGTCCTGAGGGAATTGGCTGATGTAGTCGCCAAGCCACTCTCCATGATATTTGAAAAGTCATGGCAGCCAGGTGAAGTCCCTGGTGACTGGAAGAAGGGAAACATTGTGCCCATTTTCAAAAAGGGTAGAAAGGAAGGCCCCGGGAACTACTGACCTGTCAGCCTCACCTCTGTGCCTGGCAAGATCATGGAACAGATCCTCCTAGAAGCTATGCTAAGGCACATGCAGGCCAGGGAGGTGATTCGAGATAGCCAGCATGGCTTCACCAAGGGCAAGTCCTGCCTGACGAACCTAGTGGCTTTCTATGATGGTGTGACAACAACAGTGGACAAGGGAAAACCAATGGACGTCATCTATCTGGACTTCTGCAAAGCCTTTGACACGATCCCCCCCAACATCCTTCTCTCTAAATTGGAGAGCTATGGATTTGATGGGTGGACTGTTCGGTGGATAAGGAACTGGCTGGATGGTCGCATCCAGAGGGTAGTGGTCAATGGCTTGATGTCCGGATGGAGACCGGTGACGAGTGGTGTCTCTCAGGGGTCCATACTGGGACCAGTGCTGTTTAACGTTTTCATCAATGACTTAGACAGCCAGATCGAATGCACCCTCAGCAAGTTTGCAGATTACACCAAACTGAGTGGTGCGGTTGACACATCAGAAGGATGGGATGTCATCCAGAGAGACCTGGACAGGGTGGAGAGGTGGGCCTGTGTGAACCTCATGAGGTTCAACAAGGCCAAGTGCAAGGACATGCACCTAGGTCAGGGTAACCCCCAGTATCAGTACAGGCTGGGGGAAGAAAGGATCGAGAGCAGCCCTGCCGAGAGGGACTTGGGCGTGCTGGTGGATGAAAAGCTGGACATGAGCCGGCAATGTGCGATGGCAGCCCAGAAGGCCAACCGTACTCTGGGCTGCATCAGGAGAAGCATGGCCAGCAGGTCAAGGGAGGTGATTCTGCTCCTCTACTCTGCTCTGGTGAGACCTCACCTGGAGTACTGCCTCCAGCTCTGGAGCCCTCAGCACAAGAAGGACATGGAACTGTTGGAGCAGGTCCAGAGGAAGGCTACAAAAATTATCTGAGGGCTGCAGCACCTCTCCTATGAGGACAGGCTGAGAGAGTTGGGCTTGTTCAGCCTGGAGAAAAGAAGGCTGCGGGGAGACCTGATTGCGGCCTTTCAATACTTAAAGGGGGCCTATAGGAAAGATGGGGAAAATCTTTTTAGTAGGGCCAGCTGTGTCAGGGTAAGGGGTAATGGCTTTAAACTAAAACAGGGTAGGTTTAGACTAGATATAAGGAAGAAATTCTTTACAACGAGGGTGGTGAAACACTGGAACGGGTTGCCCAGAGAGGTGGTGGAGGCCCCATCCCTGGAAACATTCAAGACCAGGTTTGATGGGGCTCTGAGCAACCTGATCTAGTTAGCGGTGTCCCTGCTTACTGCAGGGGCGTTGGACTAGATGACCTCTAGGGGTCCCTTCCAACCCAAAACATTCTACAATTCTATAAATAATTTTCTAAAATAACTTAAAATAGTCTACTTTTATACTTGTTAAGTCCTGCTAGTAAATCACAGTCACCTTCCATTATGAACTTCCACAGTACATCAGTCCTCCTATATGAATTTTAATTCATAACATTTACTTTGGTTAAAGCTTTAACAGATCGATTTTGTAGAAATTTACAATGTTGAGTAATGCACATGTGTTTGCACATGCATATATTTTTGCAGATATGGTTTTCTCCATAGGAATAGTCTCTTTTTTTTCAAAAAGTTGTTCTTCAGAAGCGTGGGACTGCAAATCAAACAAATTTTTTGTCAAGTCATCACAGTCAATTTTTGGATAATAATCTATTACTATATATTACTGCAATACACACATGCATTATCATTACAATATACTGGCTTTATTGTTTCTATTTAACTACTGTAATAAACATACACAATGTAGATTGCAGTATCATGATAAATTACTATTTACCTCCCACAAAATTGAGAAATAGGAAATCCTGGTAGGCAATTTAATTCTAGAACAAAATTAACCAATTAGAGAAATAACTTCTACACCTTGAATCCACAGTATCCCCTCTCCTCCATACTTCTCAAGGTGATATAAATGGAATTTTTTAATTACTATGCAATATTATGTTAAACTCATATATTATTTCTTTAATAATGTAATTTATAAATTTACCTGAAAAAGCATTATATGTATCAGTGAGATTGGAATTGAATACCAGTACAGTCTTGTCAGCCAGGCCACAAGCCAGCATCTCTCCATCCCCTGTAAAGAAGAGTGTCTAATGATTTATATTTGAAAGCAACAAGGACCTAATATGCTGTTTATTTTACTCATAAAAATCATGTATGTCAATACAACAAAACACACACCAGGTATTAATTTCATACATTTAACATATTTTGCATGAACATCACAAAGTCATATTGCAGAATTTGGTAGGAATTTGTGAAAGATTAATTCTTGTCCTGACATATTCTCAAAACAGTTGTTCATCGCAAGGCAGAAATTCACTTTTCACAGAAAAGGTGCTACACAATTTAAGTGCAGAAATGTTTAGAAGTCATTTATATCTGCTTCTTTACACTCATTTTTTTGTATCTTCTTATTAAAGCTACACAACCTTTTCTTATATATTAGAATAAAAAGAACATACTAATCATTCTGGATCACTTCTTAAAGATTATAAACTGCCTTCATAAGGTAATCCTAAAAACTATCCAAGTGCAGTCAGGTTGTTAATTTATATTGGTAATCAGCAGGGGCACACAATGACAGGCTAGACTCCCTTAATATCTACCTAATGGTAGTGATTTGTGAAATTTAACTGTTTGCTCAAAAACTTTTCCTGAAAAAAATGAAATCATAAAGAGCAGACAAATGACCCAATGGGAAAAAATAAGGGAGGGTGGAGCAAGAGAAGATAGCAGTGAGAGAAAGTGAGAGGAAGTAAGGAAATGAAGTGCAGAATTCAAATCAACACTACTAGGTTCACTGTGAAAAGTGCTTTTAAAAAAGAGGTACCACCAGAACAACCCCTTCATAAAGCGCCTGAGCACCTTTACAAAGGGAGAAGGAATATAAATCACGCTTGACTTCACCAACAATACCCACTGCTATCCACTGTTCAAGTACCATCCACATTGCAGGTTCAGAATGCTACATTCTACAACACATCTTCTTCCCATATTAATCATGGCAATAGGAACAGATAAGAGATCTGTATTTCTAATCTCTGAGAGTCATCTACTAAAAGCGAATTTTAAATGGGACAAACAATGGGGTAGATGTATATGTTAAGAAGAGGCACTCCAGAATCTTTTTTCTGTTATCAGTTATTAAATGCATCAGTATACTAAACTGGCAAAGAACTACTTCATAAAAATATTTTTTACTTTATCTGACAAGCAATACTTCAGCTGACTTTTTCTCCAAATACTAGTAATTGCACATACTAAAGAATGCTTTTCATCACAAAGAAAGATTTTCAACACAAAAATAATATAAGTAGTCCTGGACAAAATAGTCCAGAAAATGCATACCCAAAGGTATCAAAGCCTTTGAGCTCTTCTACAGGTTTCTCCTCCCTTTCCTAAAGTTTTGACAGTATGTATTTTCAGCATGCAAGATGATTGGTAAGTATATCAGATAAGTGATATATGGTAAGTCACACGCACACATAATTAACAATGCTTAAACCTTCTTGTGCACACAGAACGGGAGAAATAATTTTGCATAGAATTTTGGAGGCTTGTTTAATGGAACATAATCTCAAATCCTGAAGAAAACTGTTTTCTAACAGAGTAAAAAGTCATAACTTGTAACACCTCCAATACTACAAAAAAGATGTTTAATAAATCTAAGAATGTTTGTATTAACTCATTAATGCAACTTTACAACGTCTTAAGTTTACTTAAGTTTTCTATTTAATTTTCTTTCTACTATGTACATTTAATGTAAGTTAACTATACATAAGTCTACTATGTAGATGCACATAAATATTAATTATTGTGATTCATACTTTATAAAGACCACTTGAAAGATTGTTACAGCTTCAATTCCAAGTTACAAATTTGCAACAGAAAATACATTGTAAAGCTGGGAACCATCTGGTCAACATAGACTACAACAATAACAGAACACCTCTTTACTAGCTTACAGTAATATCATTTTTTTTACTCCAAGAAAAAAAAATCTCTGTATTTTTTGTTAAACCTTGTTTTGCTAAAGTATGGTTGTTTAAGCTTGCGTGCATGTGTGTGTGAGAGACAGAGAGAAACAGAGAAAGACATTCCTTCCTCAAAGTAAAAGAGGTTTTATACTTAAAATGTATTATCGAAACTACATTGATGCTTTTCTTTGCTAAAAAAGAACCTTTGCTTTTAAGTTCACATAACATTCCAAGAAATAAGCTCTCTCCAACTGGTTTCTGTCAGGAGCCATAAAAATAATTTCTTCCCGCTCTCTAGGGAACACTTATGGCTGGAATATGTTTTAGAAAAGTTTCTGATTGCATCTAATTGGTTTTATTTATTGAAGATGAAAGTTGCTCTTGTCCTAAAATATTTATAAAGATATAAATTTTAAAATAGTTTGAAAATATTGGATTATATGCAAGTATTCTTCCTTTATATTTTAACATATAAAATATGAATAATCTTTACATAAGATTTAGGAGTATTCCGATTCTTTTGAAACAGAACTTCAACTTTTAATATACCCTAACGACACTAAGTAAATGTCTCAGAAAATAAATTCCTTAGTGAAAGAACTTGTTAGACTAGTAATTTTCAAGTTGTAGGGGGAAAGTCATAGACTAAGCACAAAAGGAAACAAGATGTAAAATCAAAAAAGAATTAGAAACCTTTTTCACATGTGTTAGCAGCTTGCATGGGTTTGCAAGTTAAAAAATTGTGATCTAAGAGTACATGGTATTGCCAGAACTTTTCTGGAAATTTACCTAGTAAATCCATGGCCTTAATAAACCATGTCACACAAAATTTGTTTTTCTTTCTGCACACTG
Organism: Gorsachius magnificus; assembly: GCA_034008185.1. Taxonomy (NCBI): domain Eukaryota; kingdom Metazoa; phylum Chordata; class Aves; order Pelecaniformes; family Ardeidae; genus Gorsachius; species Gorsachius magnificus. The sequence continues at coordinate 46,578,490 of CM067083.1, read as the reverse complement.
GCACGGTTGTACATTTTATAAAGCCTGTACATACCAGAATACTGAATGCAATATATTGGTGTTGGTTTACAAGTAACAGATATCGCTTTCTCATATTTGATTGGAGGAGAACTTTCCAAGGGATATTCTTTATTTGTACTTCAAAGAAGAAAAAAGAGAAAGAGAGGAAAATATTAAGACATCTAACCCCACTACATTTTCATTTCATTTATGAAATAAACGTGCTTTGGGAACTATTCTAAACATTGTTATATAAATAATTCCTGGAAAATGTATGTTAAATCCAGGTTAAGAGGCAGAATGAATTTTAAATTGTCATATTTAAATTATTCTTATCAACAAATGTTATGAATTCATGAGATCAAGCATTAACGTGGACTTGTACATAAAATCAAACTTAAGCTGCATACCTATCTAATAAAAGTATTTAAAGAATGCAAACTCTACCTTGTTGTGACAATAAGCAATATGAAAAATTTCTCCATATGTAAAAATAAGAATTACATTGGTCATCTATTTAACAAGATACTACCCCACACACACAAACTTAAAGTGCTAAGTAGCTTAACCTCATCTAAAGGCTTGCCTATGTGTGCAAGGATTACAAAACTTAGCCTTGAGGTATTAAGTGTTGAAGAAACAGGTTTTTAGAAAGAGAAAAATGATGGCATTAATCATTCTTTACTTTTATGTTTGTACTACATAGAACAAAGAATCTATATTAATACTAAAAAGAAAATATGTACATAATATCCCCATTTAACATTGCCACACCAATTAACAAGAAAGTGCCGGCTCTAAAAAAAGTTTGGTTTTTGTGTCCACAGTGATGATGAATCCACTGGTCAAATTGTACCATGTGTATACTCTGTTTAAATCCATTAGAGTAAGCTTGCATTAGCTTAAGATAACATTATTTTAGGGGTAAATGAGGCACACGATCTGAAATCTCAGTCTCACTCTGCCACATTCAGTTATTTTTCTGACTAGAATTGCAGCTTAAGAACATGTTGCAGCTATGCCTCCAACCATATTTAGCACCTGTTCTTCTTTCTAGCAACAAAAATCTAAGAAAATAGATGTATATATTTTCTTTTGTATGCAAGCCTTACTCAAATGTAATTGATAGTGTGATAATCTGAATCACTTGCTGCAGTCATTTTATAGCAAATTTACAAGGGCTTTTAGTTCCAGTGATAGTGCTAACTAAAAAGTTCCAATGAGAGAAGCAGCTACAAACTATTTCCAATAGAAATTTTTTAATGTTCCTCCTCTAATGGAGTTACTAGACTACCTACCGTTTACAACTGGTCTTCCACTTTGATAGCCCATTTTTCTTCAGATTATTTGGAGAAAACATGGTCATTCTACAAAAAAGAACACAGACTCTCCTATATGAAGCATTAGATGTTGCATGAGGGAAATAGTTTATTTCAAATAAAAAAAATCCCACTTCCTTCTTATTACTTATGTCTACTAGTAACATCAGTAGGTAAGATAATGTACACATTGATGACCAGATAACTTTCTAATGATCGAATGCTCAAGTTTGCAACTAAATTTTGCTTTCTGCGAGTTATTTGTTGGATCATGCATTCTGAATGTCAAAATCCATTCATATAAAGTTCTCAGACATTTCTTTCTGCAAGCTGAAGAAACAAGACGAGTTTAATCATATGAAAGCGACAGGATGCTTAATATAGATTTTGAAAGGAAGTTGAACACTGACCAGAAACTGAAAATTTGGTTCTACAACATATTTTTAAAATTGATAAAATCATAGAAGTATTTCACGTGCGGTTAATTTCACGGTCATGAGACTACATGGCTCTATTATGTGACAAAATATCACACACCAATGAAACAAACAAAATAGTACTGTATCTACTCACTGTGGTGCTGCCGTATAACCTGATGACTTAATTTTATTATGGAAAACTAATGGCTGATCTTTCACCATGCTTTTCACCCCTATAGCAAAATAATTTAATTTTCATTAAAATGTTTTTTTAACATTGCATTTTTACAGTTAAGGTAGATACATAGTTAAGCTAGCACAGTAGAAATATTTGATGTCTCCTTATTTTACAAAGCACATTTATGACCAATCACTCTAAAATGATTACTGAGAAAAGGAAAGAAATATGAACTGTTATACTGCATCAGAACCCTCTTCCAATAATATCCATGAGTAGGAACTTCTTTAAACTTTGAATTAACAAGAATATTGTTCTGAGGAAATTTTTTCATCATTCATTCACAAATGTGTTTTGCAGTGGCCTATTTTATGCTTAGAGTTTATATGCACTAGCTATAATATAGTCACACCTGATATTTGGAAGATGGAATGTATCTAAAGAACATTAACAAATTGGCTGGTGGGTACACATAAATGTTTGGGTTTTCATGTGGCTTAAGTCATTAATAATGTCTGTATTCACACTGCTGTACTGAGAAACCTGAAGGTTAGTCTCCAGCCCAAAAGTAAATATTAGCATTTCATATCAGCAGAAACAAGCTAATTAAATAAATGGTGTAAAGGATGAAATCTTGTTGGTGTTCCCAGGGAAAAACTTCAGGTGCGTTGGGAGTGATCACATAGGCATATTTACCTATGCTGAACACAGAAGCTCCTTCAACTCCCATCAGCTATCCTTTCTCTTTATGTAGTGATGAGACAGAAAAGGGTTCTTCCTGGGAAGCTCCCAGTACCGCTTGCCATAGGAAGCCATAGGATTTCCTTAGATCACCTAATCTGTCTGAGTGTGAGGTGTCAGCAAGAGTAGTACAGGCATCAGTGCTGGGTGTCCGAAGCAGCCTGGAATTCTAGCTAAATGCATTCTCAAAATATCATACAACACTAAAAATATAACCTTTGACATTCCAAGAGGTCCAACGAGGACAATCCATATAGTAAAAATAGATTATTTCTACATGTCTACAACTAATGCTATTTTTATATCTTTCCTAAAGAAAAGGTGATGATGAAAAAATTATTTTGTAGGCATATTTTGCACTTTGCTTTACTATTGCTAAGCAAAGAAACTACAAGTGCTTCAGCAGTAACCGGAAGTCAGACCTTTTTTGTTTTAAACGGTAGGATGTTGAGGCAAAAATTAACTTCCTAAACTTGCAGGTACTGACAAAAGACTATTCAGGACAATAAAATTAATCAAAACAGGTAACCAAAGTTAAGAAATGGCAAATTATACAGAAAAATATATGGCATGCTATAGAAAAAGAAATAATTATAAAAAATGTAAACATTCTACACTCTTTAACTTTTTTAAAATTCACTGTAAGTTCCCAGAGGATTCTTTTTAAAAGAAGAAAAATACTGTATTACCATCATTTTCACTACAAAAACATACATAGGCTATGAAGTACTACTAGAAGTATAAGATTTTCCTACTAAAATAAAAGTATCATGCAATATGTATTTAAAACAGAAATTGATATATTGATTGTATTAAGTACCAGCCAGTTGTGAGTCAGTTACTGTTATTAAAAATATAACATAATTCATTTCAAGTTGGTTTATACTTACTAAGTGTTTTACTAGAAGGTTCTTTCATGGTTTTCTTTAAAACGTTACACAATGGAGAATTTGTCAATAAAGAACACCTAAGTTATAAAACCAAGAACAAAAATCAATCAATACAATGGACAAAAGCATCAAATTAGGAAAAGGTGTCAAAACTTCTTTTTAGCTATTTGGTATCACACATATATACACACATGCAGACAGTGAGATTTCCATAAATACACATCAGGCATAGTGGATTGGTTATCAGCTCAGACACCCAGCAGCAGTTAATGAAAATTAACTGATTATTTTATCATAAGAACTGAAATATGCATTTCACTTCAGTGTATATTGTAGGGGGTTTTTTGTCAGTGTTTTCCTGGAAATCATTTACAGGCACATAAAGGACAAGAAAACAGTAGTCAGCATGGATTCACCAAGGGCAAGTCATGCTTGATCCACGTGCTAAACTTCTATGATAAAATGACTGACTTGGTAGATAACAGGGAGAGAAGTGTATATTGTCTACTGTGACTTCAGTAAGGCTTTTGACACTGTCTCCCATAAGATCCTGATGTAGAAGCTGATGAAGTATGGGCTGGATAAGCACACAGTGAGCTGGACTGAAAACCAGCTGAACAGCCAGGCCCAGACAGTGATGATCAGTGGCACATAGTCTACCTGGAGGACAGTAACTAGTGGAGCACCCCAGGCATCAATATTGGGTCCAGTTCCATTCAACATCTGCATTAATAACCTGGATGAAGGAGCACAGTGTACCCTCACCATGTTTGCTGATGACACAAAGCTGAGAGGGAGTGTCTGATACACCAGAAGGTTGTGCTGCCATCCAGACATCCACAGGCTGGAGAAATAGGCTGACAGCAACCTCATGAAGTTCAACAAAGGGAAGTACAAAGTCCTGCACCTGGGAAGGAACAACCCTATGCACCGGTATATGGCTGTAAGGAAGACAGAGCCAGGCTCTGTGCCCGGTTCCCAGTGACAGGGTAAGAGGCAATGGACAAAAGCTGAAATACAGGAGGTTCTGTCTGAACACCAGGAAACACTTTTTTACTGTGAGGGTAACTGAGCTCTGGCACAGGTTGCCCAGCAAGGTTGTGGTGTCTCCCTCTTTGGAGATATTCAAAAGCCATTTGAACATAGTGCTGGGCAACTGGCACTATGTGGCCCTGCCTGCACAGGGCAGTTGGACAAGATGACCTGCAGAGGCGTCTTACAACCTCAGCCATTCTGTGATTACATGATTTATCCCACTCAGTACAACTAAAGCATGACAGAAAAACAAGAAATATAAAACCATGTCAAAAAATAGCACTGTACAAAACCATCTGCACTTCAGCAACAGGGAAACAAATGCACAATTCACCTCAGAGGAAAAAACATTTAAAGTTATTCTGTACCTGGCAATAACTGATAGACTATTCTTGTTTCGACATAGAAAATCACTCTGCTGAGTTCTCATCAATGCAGCAATGTTAACTTCCAACACAGCAATCGTATCTTCAAGAGGCAATCAAGCATAAAACCTGCAGCAATTATACCATAAAATAATAATCTATTTACTTCATAATTTAAGCTCCAACACTGAAGCATTTATAATGGAAAATGAAATCACTTTGTGTCATTTATGAAAATTAGTCAAAAATATCCATGAGTTTAGTCTTGCAAAGCATTAAAAAGTGGTTGATGCTGTCCTTCAAAAAGATGCTTATGTTGCTTAAATATGTGTCTTAACGAACATACATACCTAATAGCCACAGAAATTCCAATACCTTCTACAATAGATATTTCTGCAGTAAGAGTTGTGAGAAAAGAAACACACATGGAAGAAAGATTGGTTTCAGAGACATGCTTAAGAACTGAATTTAGAACAAAATCCTTCTTTAAAACAAACACTGCTATATTAAATATGTAGAAAGCCCAAGATTGAGCTCAGTTCTGTAGGAAAACTGTAACATCAAAGATGGAGTATACAAACAAGATTGCCTTTCATTTCCTTAAAAGCACTTTTAGTGACTTTCCACAGAAATTTTCTCACAACTCAAATAGTTTTCACAGATTTCTTGGAAGGATTCAGAAACAGTTCATCTTAACATTTAAGAAACAAGGTGTAACAATGTTCATATCTTTTTTTTCCCCTAAAAGGATCTCTCTGTTCCCCTAATGGTCATTCCTGACATTCACGGTACACACTGAACACTATAAAAAACAATTCACCTTTTGCTTAGTAATCACTTTGGACAGTATACAAACTGTGAGAGCTTTAAAAGTACCCAGTTATTTAAACTAGTAGATTCCATAAAGAAGAATCAACCCTCTCCAGAGAAACTACTGTGTAATTCACATCAAGCAAAACAAATGTGTATAATAATCTGTAAATAAAATGCATAACTAATATTTATTGAAAATAACTGGAAATGTAACCATTCGTTAAATCAATGTTTACTGCATACCCACCTTTCCATTAACTGCCTTCCTTGCTAATGCACACGATCCAGCAAACCGAATGCTGAGGTCACTGTAATCTTTACCAAAAAGAACATAGTGCTATAAAATTGCATTTGCGTTGCAAGAGAAAAAACTATCACTGAGACAGGAAAAGAAAAAATTACTTGTACTAATTTGACACCACCATAGCCCACTGTCTTCAGTATATAACTTTCTAGCTTACCCCCACATAGTAAAGTAGGACTAGAATAACTTTCCTTCTATTTAACACTCATAAACTGCAAAATCGAATAAAAATTCATTGCTAGCCACTCCACTATAGAAATCTACTGCCACCACATCTTCTGATATGTCATCAATACAAGAAAAACATACAAAACTGAATTAGAAAAAACTTTTAAAAACCTACTTAGTTTCTACTGTAGTCTGCAATTTCACAAATTAATTCTTATAATATTTATATCAGATAACAAAGGAAAGAATCACATTATGGTGTAGTCAGATATTTTATAATCATACCTTTGTAAAATAAAAAAGCTTCTAATTCAAAGTTTGCCAAATTAATTATTAAAAAGCCAGTAGAGCTTCCTATCCAAAAATAGCTAGTATTCAGGGCAGAAGATCTATTAAAAAAAGGAGAAAAAATTATCTGAGTATGATAAAGAAGCTTTTCTTACTACCATACAAGACAAAACAATTGTTTTTTAATACTTGTTACCCAATCCCAGTATAACAACAACAATAAACCACACAAAAAAATTTAAATTTAAAGCATTTTTTAAATCTGTAGCTCAAAGTAAAAAGTTTCAATCAAAATTGGTGAAGTTTTGAAAACTAAGAACAGAACACAATCCTTGATTTTATCTAAGTGCTCATGGCATGTCTAAAACAGCATAGGAAATACTTTTATTCAAAAATTACTGTGATTTATAACAGTTGGGAGATGCTCTAAAAGGACTGTATCCACAAAGAGTAAATTCAAAGAGGCAAATCCACATATATTCTTACTTTTACCACCTGTAATATGAGCACAAAAAAGCAGTGAAATTTTAAGGTATGTTTGCACATAGTTAAAGTACAAGAGAAAAAACAGAACAAGCTAAAGGGGGGAACACCAGGCAAGCCTGGAATATCTGTCTCAGTCTGTGCTTAATGGCAGTAGCATTGCACTTTTAGGTAATGAAATCCAGCCTTTGCAACACCACAGACCAGAACAACTGGTTACAATTTCAGTCAACACCCTCTCAGAAGAAAAATGTTATCAAGCATAACTAAAAATGTTTTGATGCCACCATAAATAAAAATTGACATCAACATTTTAATAGATTTTCCAAATAAGAGTGAGTAGACATTGGTTTGATTTGTAAAGTCAGACCAGAAGACTTGAAGTAAGGGTATGGAAAAATATAAAGCAAAAAAACTTGGCAAAAAAAAAAAGGTCACCACAGTGGTTTAATACTTCTTTATAAAGAAAACAAACAAACAAACAAATGCCAAAACCATCAAATACTTTAAAAGCAGACTGGGAAAGACAGTTTCAATTCTGGTTTGTTATACTTTCGTGTGCTCTGTATTTCATTGCATGCAGGAAAAGTGGTAAATCAGGGATTGGTCTGTTGTTCAGACAAATCTGAGCCACCTACTAAAACTAACACATGGTAACTTAAAAATTCAACAGAAAAATACTTACAAGTACAAAACTCTAAAAACAAAAGATAATGGAACTGGATTAATAGTAAGAATTTAATGGTCATGGCTGTTTATAAGCAGAAAAAACCCTCTAACTGCGATAGCTGAAAGGGTAAATACTCCTTAGATGTACAATACTAGGCAGTATCAGATGGGTATTGTAAAGTGATGTTAATTCAGAAAACTATTTCAATTAACCTATTACTGTGGATCCCTTTCAGGCAACCATGTCCAAACAGGGCATTGAAAAAGAAATGAGATTGAATATCAGAAAAAGTCCAAAAGCATATTACAGAAAACATGCCTTATACACAGTGCAAACTATTCTATCCAGAAGAGTAGAGATAACTTGTTCATGAACTATAATTTACTATGCAAGGAGGGAACTTGATAGTAGCTGGCTCTAGACTATCAGAATAAAAAACATACTAAGAGCCAATAACTGTACATGAAAAGAGGGTAATTCAGATTAGAAGTAAAATGGAATGAGTCAGCTGCTGGAACAACTAGGGACATGGTGGATTCTTCATCACTGGAAAACTAGCCATCTTTAAAGATGTGCTGTAGTTCAAATCAAACCTATAGTTTTGATGAAGACAAAGTTCTGATGATTTGCAAGTGGTATTATGCAAGCAATAAGACTAACTGGCTGTAGTAATTCATCTTCTGGCCTTAGAGTTCTGACAGTCCATTAAAGTATGTCTGAGATGTAAATCTTAAAAATTACCACCGCCTTCCTCTTAATGGTAGTCCTGAAAATGTAGGCATTGTGAAAATAACTGTTAATAATTATTTCAGTTCAACATAAAGACAAAGAAAATGATCCAGGACTGCTGGATAATTTTCTTATCTGTTTATAAAAAATTGTTTATATATCTAACCAGAGGATTAACCAGTTATACCTGTACAACCCACTACAGGGCAAAGGGTAGAACAAGAGTTTCCTAAAACATGATGTGGCTGAGAAATTTATCCAAATGACAATTACAAATAACAACAAAACCAAGTTGTTTTGTAAGACAGTTCTTATGACAGTATCCTGAACAGACCCCCAGGTGCCTGATAATAGGGTTAAACTTCTCTTCAGGAAAGAAATGCAATATAAGGATTAATTTAGGTCTCTCTCCTCTACCTGGCCAGACAATTCCATGGGAAGGAATAAAAACATTGTGCTTTGAAATGTCTCACTCTCTGACAGAAGTTGGGCTAGAACAGGTTATGTAGGTCAAAAGTTATTTAAATTTGGAAGGCAAACTGACACAGGCACACAGTGACTGCATCAGACATATTTCCTTAGGAATGCAAACTAAAAATAAATTTGGTTTTTAATTGTAATTGGCTTCTTAATTATTTTTTTAGCTGATCTTCCCTGATCAACTGATGTCAATAGGTGTTAAAATTGATATTCCCAATGACATCTTAATAAAATTATTTTTCACACTAGAAATCAGGTTTAACTTTGTATCAGTTTGCGTATGTTATCTGCCTAACAGTAGACCGCAAAAATTTGCGGATTACTAAATACATTCTCTGATTTTCATATTGCATTTTTAAGAAAATGGTAAGTTGCAGCAAAAATAATCCAAGAACCAATAGGAATTCCTAGGAACAGATTCCAGCCAAACACTTGGCGGTACTTTAAAGGACTTACATGTTTTCTTCTTTATGGAAACATACTAAAAAGTCACAGTGTTCAATTAAGAGGATAGGCAATGATGTTTCCACTGATCCTTCTGGTCTCATGTTCTTTGTTTTGCAAAGCTTGGAAGTATTTTGCCCTTCACCTAAGAAAGACGATCAACAATACTAGCTATCAAAAAACAACAAAATAAGGGAAACAGACAGGATTTAAGAGGGAATTAGAAGTAGTAAAGTAGCATGAACTGAGATCACACTCAAGAAGTTTCTATTTTAAAAGATGGATATATCCTAAGAGTCAGCCCTCTTTAAATACCTTTACTCATTATTATGTTATCCTTAGTATTGTCTTCTTTCAAATACCTAGAGATAAAAATCCAGAGAGCATACTTAAGGACTGAAAAGTATTTTGCAGAATTTAGGTGCATTCATCTCAAAAAGTGACTCTGAAAGCCGTATTCCATCAACCCTTAAATATGCTGGTCACTTTTCCACTTAGCCTGAAAATTCCCTTGACACTGAAGTTACAACATAATCCAAAAACAAGACAGAAAGCCACCTCAGTTTCATCTTCCCAAGGAGTCTCCAATCCATTATGCAGGCACAGTTCACACCTAGGAACTACTATCACCAAACTCACCACTAGGCACAGACACTGCATCACTCTTTCAAACATCCAAAGGTGAAAGTGACATCCATATATTTTCAATAATAACAAGAAATGTAGGAGTCTTTCTCATTAGGTTAGGACCTCAGGATTATTGAAGCTGTACCACTAGGCAGCTAAGAATACAACAGCCACCAAAGTCAGAAAACGAGCAAGCAAGGGAAACCAGATCTCCCTTTCCCTAAAGAAAGCTCCCTCTTGCTTTCTTTTAGGAGGACCTCAGCTCACTTCAGCCAGTGTGCAGGTAGCTGAATGCCTCATTTGGGAACATGGAATCACCTTGCTGAGGTTACCAGTGCAGCCTTTAAAGACTTACAAGTACTCTGTGTTATATCACTGGAAATAGCACAGCCAGAGAAATACCATATCATGGAGGGACTGCTATGGATTAAAAAAAAAAAAAAAAAAAAAAAAAAAAAGAAAAGAAAAGAAAAAAAAATTCCTGGAAGCTTCAAAGGTAACTGAGAAATGTAACTCCACTTAGACAATGGATGAATTTTTAGGCACTGATTCTGTTCTCACTGACGCCTTGGGCAATGAATTCAATAAAAAACATAGTTCACAATATGCAATGTTTTATAAGCAGATACATTGGCCAAGAGTTTATTACAGACATACATGCATAATTCTTTCCAGATACGTCAAATAATTCTTTTTAGATATGCCAATAACCAACTTCCATATCAACTTCAGTAAGAATTCCATGCATCAGTCTGACTCATAACTCTATCACTTAAAATAAATTCTCATGGTATAAAAAACACACACTCAGTAGCCAATAACAACTAGAATATGCCATAAACAGCATTCTAGAAGCACTGTGCTACCTATTTCTTTTCCAGATTTCCAGACTTTATTACAGAATTTCTCTTGCTCTTTCTTTAAGTTGGTATGTGCCACGCAACGGTAATTATGATCACTGATTAAGCTGAAGACCCAAAGCTGGAAAAAAAAAGAAAAAGCAATTGCAATAACCTTTTGACACTAAACATGAAGCTTACATGAATACAAACTAAAGGTCCAATACTTAAAACAGTTGATGTAACTAATGAATTTTTGTATCTGGAATCTTACCTTGAACCAGAAATTCAGTTATATGCATTTCTAAGATTATCAAAGGATATATTCAATATTAGCAAAAGCAGCCATTATCAGTTTGAACTGCACATCTAATTCCCACACATTTATGTGTGAAAAAAACTCCTTATAGACTATTTCCCCTGAATTAAAAATCACAGGTAATCTGCATGTAATTGCTTGCTGAGTCATGTACATGAATTTCATTTATACCTTTCTCTTTTTAGGCACCACTATAGATAATTCTTTAAATTTCTTCACAATTCACTGAACGGTAACATTAACGGAAAACAGCTGGAAAAATCTCATGTAAATATATTCTTAACATTAAATTGAAGAGGAGGTGAAATGCATATTTACATTTACCATATTTTGATTAGAATTCCAACATGCTGAAATCATAGTTTCTTCCATTTATTGTCACGTGTTTCATTCCTTGGCCAAAATATGACAATCTTATTTTTCACCTTTTTTCTTTTAAAACAGATATATTTATAGCCTTTCGGTGTACTCCACTTACATAATCACTGGTTACGCTCTTAAAAACTTTCTGGGTTTTCAGGAAAAAGTTTTGTAACAGAGGTCTTCTATATCATATATGGCTTATGCTCAAAGCACTAAGTTATGCTTACCAAAATAGCTGTTGTAACAGTTCAAAACATGTATGCAGATTGTGAAGTTTTCTTATAGACAGATACATTAATAATAGTTGACTGTTTTGACATAGAGACTAAGCTTAATGGGTAATTCTTACCTGTCCCTCAGCAGATCCAGTGATAATCTGTTTATTTTCTTCATCAATTAGCAGACTTAGCAAAGGAAATGCTGCTTAAAAAAAGATAAAATCATTTCCAGAGTAGACACAAATCAGATATTTAATTAAAAGACGTGATTCAAAATTGAATCCTCCTATTCACAAAGACGGGTGAAAAAAAACCCTTACTGCAGTTCTTAGGCTTGCACAGTGCTTTATGTGGTGTAGCCTTTGTGTTGCTAAGGGCTTCCGATTTGCAGGTCTGTGGCCTGCCTTTCGCCCAAGCTGCCACGGCAGGGGTTTTCTGCAGCCTTTCACCCAAGCTGCCATGGCAGGGGTTTTCAGAGCCCCTGTGGCAGTAGTTTTCTCTTGTTGCTCCTGTGCTATAATTCTCATGGCCTTGCACCTGCAAACCCTGATATTACAATTAGGGCAGGTTTTCAAGGGAAGCAATTGCCACAGGCAGCCAGCAGGAAATAATCTGTTCTTTCTCTCCTTTCCTGCCATGTGGTTTTGGCTTTTAGTCAGCATGAAATTATCCAATAATATGAATGCACAAAGCTTAACAACCAATCTCCATGCAGCTCATGCCCCCAAAGTGTGCTTAAATCACCACTAACAGCACCACAAGTGGGAGCAATCAACAGGGAGCTTGAGAAGGTCCTGTTGAAAAATACATGGTTCCTGTAGGAAAAATGCTATTGGAGCAAGGATTCCCTGCTGCACTGGAGACAATGCTTGCCCTCCTCCTCTCCTGTTGCTCTCATCTTTCCACAAAAGTAGCTTTCACCTCTAAAGTTAATATATGTCATCAGCTATAGACACCGGTAATAAATCTACATATGGTCTACTTAAAGTAGTTCCTTCCATGTCATATACAAAACTTGAAAGAAAATAAGCACATAGTGCTCAGACAGTGGAACTATATCTACAAAAAAAAAAAGAAGATAGCTTCATTTGCATATCTCTGTAAATGGCAACAGCTACATGCACACCCTGTACAAAAAGAGCTGTTTATGAAAGTACACTAAAACTATCTATCCAGAAGTGCACTTTAAGGGGAAATATATTTACTACTGGCTTTAAAGGATAATATGTTTACTACTACCTAATCTACTAGAACTGTTTTCACTAAATCAACTAAATACTTCTATAATAATTTTATATTATTTTTTAGAGAGAGGATTTTTTTATTGTGAAAAAGCATATATAAAAAAGAAAACTTACCCGTTAATACTCCTGACTGATAAATTAACTGGCTGGAAGAATAGTCCCAGACCTTTAGGAAATAAAAAAAAGTAAAGATAGGCACCTACTTAGGTCTTTAAGGAAAACACAAACTTCAACGGCCATCATGTGGTGAAAACAGAGAAATGCAGCCATTGAAAATGATGCAATATGGTAAGGATTTTTTTCAGCACTTTTTTCCAGCTACGTAGGGCTTTGTTTAATTGATACTAAATTATTGAAGATACTTGCAAAATATTTTCATTCGATTGTCATTTTAGCCCCAGCATTTATCAAAGTTAAAAAAAAAACTGAAACAACTAATTCATTAGCATTTTTTATAATTTATCAAATCTTCATTAAATTAATATGAAGAATATAGATCTTTTCCTTCAATCATTTTTACCTTGATTTAATTTATTAGATTAACATAAAGTAAATAAGAAACAATCAATCAGAAAGTCAGGTTTACTAATATTTCCTAAAATTCCAATTCAATCTTTGAATTTTTTTGTCCAAGACCAGGACAAAAATCAAAATCACATTTTCTCCAGAACAAAGAGTTACATAAAAATTAAATTAAAAAATAAATCAATCTTTGATATAGCAAACTTTAATTTTTGTAGAACCAAATGTTGGGCTATGTTTAGAATCATATAGAGAACAATCAGTAGTAGACTAAGCTGCATCTAATCAAGGTACCCACCCCAGTATCTCCTGGAAGATACATCTGGGTTCACTCAGGCTCCTCGTTTCCCCTTCCTGTCTAAATTGTCTTCAGTTGTCATCATGTACAGCAGCAGCAATCCATGGTGTCATCATATAAAAAGCTGTCTGGCAAAAAATCTTACCAGTACGCAGTAACCCAGCCATTGCATGCAATAACCGAAAATAATATTCCCGAAAAGGAAAATTCCAGTCAATGTCAACAGACTCAAAATGAAATGCTTTCATTCAGTTCAGCATACTGAAACACTTCAGTTACAGCCAAACTGATAAAAATATTTTATTTCCATTGGCCGGATTATAATAATCACCAAAGTTAACACTTCACTCTAGAAAGTTTTGAATATACAAAACCTGCATTGTTATTTTTAAAATGAGTAATTAATTTTTACGGCAATTTCCCAAGCAACTCTAAAAACAATGTCCTGATCTCTATAAAGTCAAAGATGCTTTTTGCTTAATCTTCAGAAAATAATTAAAGGGAAAAAAAAGACTAGTTTACATATTCATTAAATTATGTTTTTTTAAAGTGCAGCTCTACAATTTCCTTGCCTTAAAGGTTCGGTCTTCTGACACTGATATAAGCATACTTTTCTCCCATGTGCAAAACTCAGCAGCAGTCACTGGAGCCAGGTGGCCATCCAATTCAGCTAGTAGAGCTTCATCCTGTGGTTAGTCAAGTCAAAATAAAAACAGATTAGGTTTCAAACTAAACATGACAATTAGTTAAATGTTTTAATAATTAATAACTGTTGGTAAAAATTGTCAGATTTTAATTCAAAATATTAGTCCAATAAGATTTTTCTTATTGAAACTGCAGCTCTGTATATCATCCTGCTGGCAAAACCACTACACATTTACTTCTTCAGAATGAATGATATGGGAGTAATTTTTCAGATGTCCTCAGAATGTTTTCTTCTTCTAAGTTATTGAGATATTGTTTCACTTCAACTTTTTTAATCTAGTCTTCTATCTGGTATACGATGCATTATCAAGCATTATTTCATACTTATTTTATCTATACAATAAAAATTAATGCTTTTTCTTAATTATTATGACTTTTCTGTATCATTATTTTATTTGAAAGCAAATAAAGAAATATCAGCACCATGGCTACAAAGAATGATATCTCACCTTTGCACTTAACATGTAGATCCGATTTCCGGCACATACTGCCACTTGTCGATCATCTGGACTAAATCTTACATGAAGCACCATTCCCAAAAGAGTTCCTATAACAATTCCTTGAGGTGTTAGCCCTGCAGCAATTTTATTGTTAGTGAGAGTCAGTGAAACATAAAACTCTGGTGCAGTGAGATTCTTAGAAGCTTTGCACAGCAGTTATCTAACCACAGAGCTATCCTGGTTTCTATCAGGAAGATGTACAGAACAACCCATAGTTTAATTATACCAGGCTCTTGGAAAGCAAAACACAGAACTATGCACCAGCAGGATTCTTCTATCTGCCTTGTTGCCTAGACATGATCTGATACTCTTTGAGATACTAATAGTGAGTGTGCCCATCAAATCATACTTCCACTGAAGACTGCCAGGGACGGGGTTTTTTGAGTAGGGTGATGTGCCATGTTCATTTTGGAAGCAAGTAATCCTGACTGAAGCCCAGCAAAACAGGGGTTTGAAAGATGCTTCTTCCAGCAGAGTATCCCAGCCACTCAGCCATCAGGCAAGGGGGATTTCCCTTCTCTTGGTTTTAATTATTCTGTGGGAAAGGCCTGAAAGAGGAAGTACACCACTGAATATCATTACAGAGTCAGATGGTAAGACTAGCTTTGAGAACAGGCTCATGTTTCATTGTTCTCTTCATGACTTCATTCTGGTCATCTCAGTGTTTCAAGCAGGGTGGTTTCTGCAGATCCCTATTTTACCATGCTACCTTTAACTATGTGTGGAGATTTTGGACATCTCATTAAATTTTAGGATTTTGTAGGCAATAAACTAATGAGGATACAGGCACAACTATAGGTGTCCTTTTCTAGGTTTTATCCTAGGTGCTGTGGAGTGTTTCTACAATTGATTAACCTGTCAAGATCTACCAGCATGGAGAGATGGATCACACAAAGAACTCCTTAATCACCTTGACACTGTTGATAAGAATAAAAAAACTTCCACTTTCTTTGTGTTAGGTCATCATAGCTCTCTTTCACTCACGCACTCTCCTCCCAAATTAGTTAACTGGCATTGCTGTTACACAGACATGATAAAACTGTTTCAGACAGAGGCAGAAGGAGAGGCAGGACTAGACAAAACAGGATGTAAAACACTAGTTCTACAGATATTCCGGAAAAGGTAGCATTTAGTTATTTTGGTATTGCATGCTTAGTTATGCAGTCCTGCTAGCATGAAAAATTTTGCTGTCCCTTTTATTCCGCAGCCGAACTTCACTGCCTTTGCCTCGGCCTCCCCTGCGTTTCCCCCCGGGCCGCCCGCACCAGCCCGCTCCCGCACAGCACCCTGGCCAGCTCCCGGGGCCGCCCCGCCGGGGCCCCCGCCCCCGCCCGCCTCTACCCCCGGCCCGGCCCGGCCCAGCATCCGCCGGAGCCCGCTCCCGCCTGGGGCGTGCCGTCCCGTGGGCGGTTGTTAATGCGGGGTCTTCTGAGAAGTTATGACGGCCAGACTACTGGCCTGAATCACCTCGGCGTCACCGAAGAAGAGCAACAGAGAAATACAGCACCATTTATCACTGTTAGGGCTGCTGTGCCCGAGCGGCTAACACAAGCTACTCAGAAATAACAGCCTTTTTGCAGAACTAGTAGTGGAAGAAAAGGAGGTGTTGGGGGCTTGTCTGCTAAGGTGGCTGTTCCTCAGAGACTGGCTGGGCATTGGCCTGCTTGTAGGAGGTGGTGACTAATTGTCTTTGGATGTCTTCTTTTTTGTATATATAATGTGTATATATTATATAAATAATACTCTACCTTCTTGCACCTTCTGTGTGCATTCATCAAGATTCCACACTACCACACGTTCACGAGAAGCAGAACAGAGAAGAAGTGGATTGATTTTACTTCCAAATGACAGCGCAGAAATTGAGTGATGATGTCCTGACAAATGTAAAGGCTGACAAATGTAGATAAAGAAGAGTTAAATGAGTAACTTCAAACCAAGATTATGAACAATACAAAATTACAAATGGATAATTGTCCTGGTTTCGGCTGGGACAGAATTAATTGTCTTCCTAGTAGCTGGCATAGTGCTGTGTTTTGGATTTAGTACTAGAAGAATGTTGGTAACACCCTGATGTTTTAGTTGTTGTTAAGTAGTGCTAAGACTAGTCAAGGGCTTCTCAGCTCTCAGCTCTGCCAGGTGCACAAGAAGCTGGGAGGGGGCACAGCCAGGACAGCTGACCCCAACTGGACAAAAGGCTATTCCAGACCATATGACATCATGCTCAGTATATAAAGCTGGGAGGAGAAGAAGGAAGGGGGAGGGGCACATTCGGAGTGGTGGTGTTTGTCTTCCCAAGTCACCGTTACGCATGATGGAGCCCTGCTTTCCTGGGGATGGCTGAGCACCTGCCTGCCCATGGGAAGTGGTGAATGAATTCCTTGCTTTGCTTGTGTGCACGGCTTTTGTTTGCCCTATTAAACTGTCTTTAACTCAACCCACGAGTTTTCTCACTTTTACTCTTCCGATTCTCTCCCCATCCCACTAGGGGTGAGTGAGTGAGCAGCTGGGTGGTGCTTAGTTGCTGGACGGGGTTAAAACACAACAGTAACGTACATGTAATTAACAAAACAATGACTATTTTTTCTTTAGTCTTTCAAAATCACTTAATCAGCTACAGTGTAGCGTACTGGGTTTGGCTGGGATGGAATTAACTTTCTTCATAGCAGCTTGCATAGTGCAGTGCTTTGGATTTTGTGATGAAAACAGTGTTGATAACACACCAATGTTTTGGCTGTTGCCAAACACTGCTTGCACGGCACCAAGGCTTCCTCTTTTTCCCACTCCGTCCTGCTCTCCCCTCCCACCTACCCCCAGCAAATAGGCTGGGGGGGTGCTCAAGAGAATGGGAGGGCACACAGCCAGAACAGCTGACCCCAAAATGGAAAAGGGATATGATGGTGATCATCCATACCATATGATGTTGTGCTCAGCAATAAAACTGGGTTATTGTGTGAGGAAGGTGTTGGGGGGCTGGGGAGTTGTCTTCTAGGCTGGCCCTTGCTTGAAGGCTGTATGGTGACTGGTCTGCTTGTAGGAGGTGATGAGTGACTGCCTTCATATCGCTTCTTTTTTCCTTTTCCCTTCACTCATTAAACTATCTCAACCTTCTCCTCCTCACTTCAGTCCGTCCCATGCTCTCCCCCACCACGCTGGGAAGGAAGGAGCAGGAGACTGGGCGGTGACTTAGCTGCCAGCCAGGGTCAACCCACCACAACAGTTTATATTACTCTCTTTGCAGTACCAAAGCTCGTGACAAATGCTAGTATCTTCCCAGCATTAAAGTGAAACCTGACACTCCTACACTACCCTCATTTTGTTTCTATCTTCCTTTTAAGCCTTCTTCTGAAACCGCAGCCTATGAAGGGATATAGTCTGGTTTTTACCTGCGCAGTCGCTGTATTCCAGATGCATAACTCATTTCGATTCAGAGGGAAGGCACAGTGACGGTGACTACACGCCAGCTGAGCGAGGGACTCTGACAGTTTGCACTTAAACAGGCGCTTTTCGCAGACGACGCCAGGATTCCCGCTTCCTCCAGAACGACGTTCCATCTTACGGCTGAAGCGGGCCCCGCGGCGGAGCACCACAGGGGGCCGCCTGAGCCTCACCGGCTGCGTCCTCGCCGCCTGACAGCGCGGCGGGCCCGGGGCGGCCGCCTCCCTCGGGGCAGCGGCGCGCGTGCCCTCGCCGGGGCAACGGCTGAGCGCGAGCCCAACGGCTCCGCCGCGCCCTCCGCGGGCGCCCAGCGCAGCGCCCGCCCCAGCGGTCGGCAGCATGGCGCCCGGCGCTGTTCTCTCTTTCTCCAAACCGCGGCGGCGTGGCCAAGGGGCGAGTTACGATTCCACGATCAAGTTTTTGGTCTGCCAATTTGGACCGTTCTGATGGGCATCAACCTGTGGACTCGATGTCCACCTCAGCTGCATTTCAAACAGATACTTTCTGCAGGAATGTCTGTCTTGTGCCTGTCTGTAATTAACTCTAGAATCATTTTTGCCCTATATGAGCATCTAATTTATATCACAAGTGACAACACAATCTCCTTGTGTTGGTTTTGCCTGGAGAAAGTACCAAATTCTCTTGCACGTGCCCTTGCAAATTTGGATGAAGCCGCTGCCTTGAGCGCCAGCTGCACAGAGGTAACTCACTGCACTGCGTGTGGCTGTTTCTTTTCTGAACTGTGACTGACGGCTGAGAATGGCGGAGAAAAACTTCAGCTTAATACGCTGATGACAATTTTCATGAGTGATACAGTCGTGAATGTGTTATGATTTAAAAAAACAAATGCTGACACAGAAATAAAGGTGGTGTTCGGGCAGGCAAACAAAACCTAGGAGTAAAGAAAAATTTAATTTAAATTTTCATTGTCGTTTATTTTTGTTTTGCTTCAAATTTACAACACTCCTAACAAGGGAAAAACCAAGGAAGTATCGGAGATCTTGGACTGATTTCTTGACTGATCAAAGAGGAGTTAGAACACCAATGCCTGTCCCGCAGCTGGACCCTGAGCCGGTAAAGTCAATGTGATGGAGACCAACTCAGGCAGGTGTGGACCACCACTGCTTTTTGCCTTTCCAATGGGTGTTGCTGCTCCTCAGTGGCTGAGATGCCACTCATCCAGTAACATGACAAGAAGCAGATTTCTGCCCTGTTGGGACAAGGTGGCAGCTGCATGGGAACGCAGGCGCCATGTTGAAATTTGTACCACACCACACCCCCATGAAACGTACCTCCTGGCGATGTCCTGTTCCCATGCAACACAATGCCCAAAGACCTTGGCTCCAGCATGTTCCCGCAGCTGGGGTATCCACTCATTTCCAATGGAACTGACAGCCATGTGAAAAAAAAAGACTGCTAAAATTTTAGGGCATTTTAGGGAAACGCCAGTTCTTTATCACATTCTGCTTTCATGCCCAATAGTATATTCCTATTGGTCTCAATATTCAATCATTGCAAGAACAATTTTAAATAATAATGAGATTTATCAGCTTTAATATTTTAATGTGTTTTAAGCAGTCAATAAGATTGAAACTGATTTTAATAAAGCTCAAATTTAGCAGAATCCACATTTGGCAGGTTTATGCAGCCTGTTTGAGGTAGGAATGAAGAGAACAAGTTGCATGGGGTTTTATGAAATTAGAGAGCTATGGTTTGAAGGCAGAACATGGGCTCATTCTGTCAGTACAGGACCCTTGAAGTACCTACACAGATTCTTTTCAGTCTCTCAGTACACAATAAGACTCCATGCCGATTTTTTTTCAGTCTCAATCCTTCAGTCTTGCTTACAATTTTAAAGAGTTCAGTCGAGTTAAGGTAACTGTTGAAATCAATGGGTATTCAAAAGCTATGATTTTTTTTTTTTTTTCTCTTCACACTGTGTTTTTCTGTTACCTTAGGTGAAGTTTATGCTGGTAGCCATTAATTGTTGAAGGGCAACCTATCCTCCAGTAAATGTATTACATCCAATTTCAGTGCATGTAAAATTGGATTTCTCTAATATTAGGTGTTCATTGTGAAAAATGCTTAGCACGTTGTAGAAAAATCTACATATTCAGTCACTCAGTGTCTCACCATCCTCCTAGAATGTGTCATCCTTAGCTCAGAATTCACAACTAAGCAAATCTTACTTTACTGGACTTTCAAGCGCCCGGTTCTCTGAAGCCATGCTCCCCCCATCCTAGTTTTGGCTGGGACAGAGTTGATCTTCTTCATAGTGGCTGGCATAGTGCCGTGTTTTGGATTTAGTACTAGAAGAATGTTGATAACACCCTGATGTTTTAGTTGTTGCTGGGTAATGCTTAGACTGGCCAAGGACTTCTCAGCTCTCAGCTCTGCCAGGTGCACAAGAAGCTGGGAGAGGGCACAGCCGTGACGGCTGACCCAAGCTGACCAAAGGGCTGTTCCAGACCATATGACGTCATGCTCAGTATATAAAGCTGGGGGAAGAAGAAGGAAGATGGGACATTTGGAGTGATGGTGTTTGTCTTCCCAAGTAACCATTACAGGTGATGGAGCCCTGCTTTCCTGGGGATGGCTGAGCACCTGCCTGCCCATGGGAAGCAGTGAGTGAATTCCTTGCTTTGCTTCGCTTGCGTGCACGGCTTTTGCTTTACCTATTAAACTGTCTCTATCTCAACCCACGAGTTTTCTCAGTTTTACTCTTCTGATTCTCTCCCCTATCCCACTGACGGGGTGAGTGAGTGAGCAGCTGCGTGGTGCTTAACTTGCCGGCCGGGGTTAAACCACGACACCCCCACACTCACCCCCCCCCAAGCACACACCCCCTGACGACGCAGCAAAGCTTTCCCCCTCCCCGTCCAGAGCCCAGGTAGCTCCTGAAGGCCAGGGTGACCACGGCCTTGGCACGGGAACCGGCACGGCCCGGCCGCTCCCGGAAAGCCAGCAGTCGCCCCCGCCGGCCGAAGCCCTTCCCTGGGGCCCCGCTCCAGGCACGCCCGGAAGCAAGGGCGCTCAGCCCGCCGCGCCCAGCCTCCGGGAGCGCCGCCCTCCCAGCACAGCCAGCGGAGCGGAGGCGCCCCCTCAGGCCGTGCAAGCTGCCCCCGCTGTTGGCCGTTAATAACCTGCCCCCCGAGCCCCGCCACAGCCCCCCGGGCGGGGGGGGGGGGGGGGCAGCCGCCACCAGCCGCCGGGCTGGGGAAGGCCTGTCCTCCGGAGCAGGTCCCCTCCGGCGGCACGGCACGGGCCCCCGCCGCGACGGGCAGGGCTGGTGGCCCATCCCCCCCGGAGCCCGGGGCTGCCCAGCAACGCCCGCAGGCGGGGCCGCGCAGGCCTGAAGCCCTGCCGGGAGCCGGGCGGGAGGAGCGCTGTGGAGCGCCGCCCCGCCCCGGGGGGGGCGGCGCGTGCTGGCCGCGTTGCCGGCCGGGGCGCCGCCGGCGCGGCTCCCGGGGCGTGCAGGGGGAGCGGCGAGGCGGGAGGGGCGGCGCGGCACTGTGCCCTACCTGCCTGCCGGCCGGCCGGCTCCTCGGGGGCGGCCGCTGCACTGCCCCGGGCCCGCCCGGGCCCGCCTCGGCCCGCCCTGGGGAGGGGCTTGCCCGCGGCGCGCCTCGCAGTGGCCTCGCCCCCCGCGGCAGGCCGGAGGTGAGCCGCGTCCCGGTCCTCACCCGGCGGGGCGCCGCGGGAACCGCCGCCGGGGCCGCCCGCCGCGCCGCTTGCTGTGCCGCCGGCGGGGCCCGGCCCGGAGCCGGCCGGCCTCCGCGGCCATCGCGCCCGCGGGGAAGGCGGGAGCGAGAGCGGGGGCGGGCAGCGGCGCTCCTGGCTCTGTCCAAGGTCTCCTGCCATCGGCTCTCCTCCCACCTGCGGCTCCAGCACCAGAACAATTCGCTTGTCCCTAGGTAACTTTATTATTTTGTGCTCTGATGTGGAGTTTTTTCCTGTTCCTCCGCTGGGATGTTTCATCACCGCTTCGATTTAAAAGTGGTGGAGTCAGTTCCCTGACACAGGGAGATACAAGGCAGAAGACCCGGGATTTTTTTCTGTCACTATTTGATGGGGTTTTGTCAGTCTGGTAGGTTCTGTGACTGCTGTGCTTCCTTCTTTTGTGCTGTCTTTGCAGAATTGTGGCCTTGCAGTAGAGAGGCCTCTGGGGTAGAAAACTCAGAACTACAGAAATATTTGTACTTTTTTTTTTCCCCTAGATCTGTTTAACTGCAAAACCTCTAAGGCTTAAGTGACGTCTCAGTGGAAGTAACACAGTTTGTTCTCATGCTAGCAGGGTACAAAACAACTTACTCTGGTAGCTTTCACGTTTAAGATAATTGCAGTGTCCTTCTGGAAGGAGCGAGCGAGAGGATGAAAATCTTCACCTGAAACATGAAAGTGTGTCTACTTCTGGCTCCTCTACTTGGCTGTGATTTGCATGTCAAATTCAGTCAGCTGTGTGCTTTGGAAGCCTTCGGCAGGGTTCAGAGCTTGCTGGTTTGCACATGCACACTCTGTTGAAAGGACTGGAGTGCCGCAGGCACGCTCGGGCTGCCTGGCCAGGAACGTCCAAGGCAGAGGGAAAGGGTGTAAGAGCCTTAATCTTGCAGCAGGCTTTTCCAGCTCCCCCTCACCCCGGTAACTTCAGCCTTCTGTTTTGTAAGAAGTGCTGTAAAGAGCTGAGCATTTGCGTGGTAAGAAAATCTTTAGGGAAGTTAAATGCGTTTTTTTTCAGGGAGAATATGGCAAGTTTAGCCCTAGAAACAATCCATGCAACAGAATCATAAATTAATATATTATCCCACTAGATAATTTACTTGTAAGTCCGTTCCCAGTGCAAGTCGGAATGTGTTCTTTTTCATGAATGCATCCAGATTTGCACCTTTAACTGTCTTCTGACGTTGAGAGGATGGGAGGACAAATAGAGTGCCCTGAATACCTGATACAAAGTTAAGCTTCTTCAAGCACGCAAAAGCTTTCTTTTTTAACTTTTTTTTTAAACTGAGGCTAAAATTGTTTCTGGGTTTTGTCTCTTCCGGGTATGTCAGATCGGGCATGTATGCAGGTAGGATGAAACTGAAGTCTCCGTGTCAGTTCTGGATGAAAGCACACCCGCTTGATTAATTCCTGTTTTAACTTCTTTAAGAAGTTCAAGCCATTTTAATCCTGCAGAGCTCTGAATCTTGGCAACGGTTTTTGTATACTATTAAAAAGGAAGAAAAGTTAATGAACATACTTAATTGAAGTTGCTTAACTTTGTATGGACTAGAGCGGATTTCTAAAATTATCAAATTATAAAAAAAAAAATTAAAAAATCTGTTCCTTCCAGGAATGGAATACGCTAAAATCTGAATTCTGTTTTGCATTTGCAAGGTAGCTCACAGGACACAGGAGGAGTCTGAATATCACCGAAGACCATGGCAGCACGCTGGAGAAGAATCCTGCTAATATTTGTGGCAGCTCAAGTACTGTTCGTGGTAAATGCCTTTGAGGAAGAGGATGTACCTGAAGAATGGATTCTTCTTCACGTTGTCCAAGGCCAGATTGGAGCAGGCAACTACAGCTATTTGAGACTAAACCACGAGGGAAAGATCGTACTTCAGATGCGGAGTTTAAAAGGTGACGCAGACTTGTATGTATCTGACATCACACTTCACCCCAGCTTTGACGAGTACGAGTTACAGTCTGTAACCTGCGGCCAAGATGTCGTCCACGTTCCCGCACACTTCCGCCGGCCGGTGGGAATAGGGATTTACGGTCACCCCTCTCACCTGGAGAGCGAGTTTGAAATGAAAGTGTACTACGATCGAACAGTCGTACAGTATCCATTTGGCGAGGCTTCCTACAACCCCGAGGAGATGGAGGCAAACCAGAAATACTCACAGTCCACAGAAGATGAATCTCAGGATGAGGAATCTGTTTTCTGGACTATACTTATAGGAATCTTGAAGTTAATACTTGAAATTCTTTTTTAAATTGATACACACTGGACTAAATCACACCTCAGCCTGTGAAATTGAACATTAATGACTTGCTGTGATATTTAATACTCTTTGTTACGTTTCCTGAAGAGGTATTCAGGTTACTTGCCCTAAACCAGAACGGAAGTGGGGGGAAAAAAAAGCCATATTTAATTTTGTATTGTAAATCCTCCCCATATGTAAAACGAGCAGCAAGCACAGCATCGGCAGTGTTCTTCAGAGATCAGGGCTTAAAAATGAATGTATGATTGGGATCCTGTTAAATTCACTTTAAACGGGTGCTTAGGCAGCTCCCATTCAGTATTTTCTATCGGGGTTTTTGTTTTTTAGAAAGAAAAGTAAAGCAGCAAACTGCTGGACTTCAGTGCCCCCTCTCAGTTTAGAGCATATTTAAAAAGAAAGTCTGCTCCTTTTCTGAGCACGTATTTCCAGAAAAACTAATTAGCAATGGCTTTTGAGTGTATGCATGGCAAGGAGCCTAGGGTACAGGAAGGGAAAGCCAGTCAGTCACCCAAGGGGATGGGTGAGCTGTATTGTGGCTGCTTGGACTCTACCAGCCGGTCAGCCGTCTGTCAGGCAGAGGTCTGCCCAAGTCACTCATCACCTCTGCACATCCCTGACCTGAGCCAAGCGCATGTTAGGCTTCCTCGCCGTTCCAGCAGGGAGAGCACGCTGCCTTCAGCTGTTGTCACTTGTCAATACGACACTTTCATCCCTCATTAAAAGCAACCCAGCACAGAGTATCATGAACTTGAGAGGTGTTTTCTTACACCTCCCGTTATAGCTTTTTGTGATGGATTTTTTTTTTTTTTTTTTTTAAAGTACATCTCCATGAATCTCCCACCTCCCGTTAGCTTGCAAAAAAAATTTCTCCAGAAAGGGATTCGTAGTACGTTGTAAGAAGGTCAGGTCATGTCCACTTTTCCTTGAGAGTCAGTTTTTCCAGGAATATTTTTTTTGCTTCCATTGAGTCTTTCAAAATAACCAGTTGCTATGCAAATAGTGTATACTAAATTGCTCTGTAATCTTCTTTTCACAGAGCTTACTGATGAGTGCACTGAAATAAACAAGCACGTTACTATAATTTTATACAAATGGTGCATGTATAATTTAAATTTCATTACTGAAAGCCTTCTTTTTTTAAGTGGGAATTTGGCTCGTCTCTATCTAGACATCTGACAGGACATGATTAGTCACTTGTATCACAAAAAAAATCATTATATAGCCCAAATTAAAAGTTTATTTGGTAAAAAGAAAAAAAAAAAGTGGCGTTGTTCCTCTTAGAGTGGTTGGTTAAATAGCACCAAAGTATCACTTTGATTTGTGCAGTTAAGTTTTGGACAGCAAGTTTTTTGGGTTTGTTTTTTTTTTTTAGCCCTCCTTGCTGTTTTTCCCCCTTCTTCCTCCTCTTCTGGGTACGGGAGGCTCTTTCTGACAACAATCACAAATCCAGCGACCTAAGAAAAGAAAGTTATCAATTATTGGGAAACTACCTTTGTGACTCACTCATCTAGTTATGCACCTTTCACCATTCTGATAGGTGCTCATCTACTTGCAGTGCTTCCTTCAATGTAAACGACCAGTGCTTCTCTTTAAAATGTAAGCATCTTTCAGAAAAGGTGTAGAAAGCAGGAAATAAAATTCCCCCTCCGTTGCAGACCCATTACAAGCAACAGCTGGCTGCGCAAGTTTGTGGTCCTCAAGAAGCGCCAACACTGCTAAGGTGGTGGTTATTAAGGAAGAACTTGACAAACCATGAGTTTCCAAGTCGTATTTGCACAGGAATGACCACAGTTGGTGGTTATGGGCAGTTACTTGGAGCAGAAATGAATGGCAGCTGAGGAATGCTGCTCTTCTGCCCCAGGCATGGGGTCCCATTTCCCAAACCAGCGCCAGTTATTCCCATGCAGCCAAGCAGGACAGATGAAGCTACTGGCAGGGGTTCATCACCAGATCCCGTACTAAAACTCATTTACAGAGGGAACAATAAAGGGTTGAGCAAAGAGCAGAAGCATTTAACTGTTTATATTACAGCAGCTGGAATCATAAAGGCTGCTTTGGCAATTGTATAGTTTTGTGGGCGTATCATCCATTTTCTTTAGGTTCTGTCCCTAGGTCAGCCTGAAACTTCGATCAGCCACAGAATCTGCAGGGAAGTGACAGCTAGTGCCAGAGCCTCCCAAAAAGGGAATGTGCCGTACACTTGAAGCCCTGCAGTTACAGGGCGTACTGTCACTGCAGAACTTGCAGCCACTGAATACTTACTCGTGAACTAACTTACCCCGGATTTAGCATTACATGAAAATCAACAGTACTACCCCTTATTTGTATGTCTGAAGCTTGCTTTACGCTGCCTCGAGTTGGCCATGGGATAGGACTGACCAGGTAATTTAAAGGTACAGGCTGTCTGACACTGAGGTACTTCACTTCCAGCTTTGACGTTCAAGAAAGTAATGGGAAAGGAGGGATTTAATAAGGTGTTTACAAATACTAAATCGAGCATACTTTCTAATTTAGAAAGTGAAATAACAGCACAAACTCTTTATTAATGTGAAAGCTATGCTCCAGCAATATGCAGCAATACAGCCTCTCTATAGGTTTCTTTTATGAAAAGAGTATTATTCTCATTATTCTGTGGATGTGGGAAAAAAAACTCAACCTGATTCTGACTGAGTCTGTTCAGATTCTGTTGTAAAAGCCAATTATGTTTCCTATACCAGAACTGCCAGGTTAAACTGTGCACAACCAAATATACAGAAATAAAGCTTATTAAAAAAACTGGGTCCTACAGTGTGAATGCTTTGAAACCTACAACATTGGTTACTCCTACCCCGCAAGATTGCTTTAAACTATTCTTTCAAAAGCAACGCCTATGTTAATTCTGACAGAGAAAGCCCAGGACTCAGGAGGAGGTGGGAAGGGAACAATGAACTCTTACTTTATTACCTGAAGGGATAGCGTCAAGCCCCACACAAAAAGTGTGATAACCACGGTCACATACGTCACAGAACATCATTTCTTCTTCATGGTGAGGCTGCCCGCATATAATGCATGTTTTACACTCCATACATTGCCAAGGGTAAGTCTTAATCATAGCAACAAGCTCCGGGGTCATATCAAGGCAAGAAGGGTGGCCTAGATTAAAACCAGTGTTATTACTTTTATGTCTGAAATGAAATTTAACATTAGTTAAGACTGCTTTTAGAGAAGCTGAAGCTTAGCTCGCCTCCTGGCGAGACCCCACAGCACACGGGCTGCGCTAGTGCATGTAACGTTAAACAGAGATGGGAGCCTTAACGAAGGACAGAAAAGGCAGTTGAAGTGGTGGCACACAAGTGTCGTACACTAAATATTTCCACAAAAAGATCTGCCAAACAAACTCCCTTAGGAATCCGCTTAGTGTATGCAGATACTTACCACTGTTGTCACACTGGGAGCAATGTATAAGAGCTTCAGCTTTTCCTTTCTTGTTGGACTCCTTACCCTTCAGACAAATTCCACATATAGCATTTGGAATGACCTTTGGCTGGAAGGGTAGAAGAGGGCTATAAATTCATTCCAGAAGAATTGACAGGTTTAAAAGGAAATGTCACATATCTCCTTAACTCTTAAAATTAATGAACTACCTGTTATGATGTGTGACCCTTAAAACACATGACAGTAACTGACAAGCAGCAGCACTGAAAAAAGTCATAGATTAACTACATAATGTTTTGCATTTGGCACACGTAGTGAGTTACGGGTAAATCAAATGGGAGCAAAAGCATGTACCCGCTTCTTCCTATGAATTCATCAGCTAACACTCCCCTCAATGTAAATTAAATGTGACATAGCATTAAAAATGTCAGTATTTTTTTTCCAATATAGAATACTTCCTTATGAATCTCCATGCAGATTTCCCATTTAGGGAAGAAATAAAACACAATTTTCCATTTGCATGACATTTGTCCCTAAATGTAGAAAACTAATTACAACAGCAATAAACTTGATTTTTGTGTCTTTAGTTTCAAAATATCTGCTTGGCTATGCTGTACCTGTTTTACCGTTCTTTTTCTACCCAGGTGTCATCGCTGTAAGAAATACAAACCCTTACATTTAACTACAGCTTTACATTCTCCATCTTTCTAAGCGATCATCTGGAGTGTGTTTGGGTCCATGGGATCCATTTAAAAGGCAAGAGAGAAACAGCAGGCTGTTACGGTGTGTAACATTTGTGTAGGTATTCTGCGTCCCAACCCAAGAGACACAGCAACGGTGTTTCATCCCGAGGAGAACCGAGGAAGAAGTAAGGCACTATGAATTTCAGAAACATTTCAGTAGTTCTGTTGTTGAGCTTTGACCTCTGCATAGTGAAATTAGTGAGAAATGCGGTTTGAAATTAATACAGTACTCACTGACGTTAAATCGACTACTGCCAGAGTTTAAAAAAAAAAATGTTGCTGCAAAGCAGCTGGCAGAGTGAGTTCAAGGCATATCCTGTTTTCTAAGGACTTGAATGGTTTGTCAGCAAGCAAGAAGAGTCCCAGTCAACTACCAACCACATGTGGGGAAAAGAATGAAGTTTAAGTTTAAAATACAGTGAAAATGGAACTATATATACATATATATATAAAAAAATTACCGAGATCTTTTGCAATACAACATATCGTTAAGTGTGTCTATTTCCCCAGCCAGCTTTTTCTAGCACCTAGCAAGACAATTAATACCTTGACTCATTTTTAAGTAGTCAAGACACATTGCTTTAAGTTTTCTGAAGTTTTCAATCTGCTTTTTAAGTTAAAACATGGCTACAGTCTGCTTCAAATTGTCTGGTCTAAAGAGTTTTATTTAAGAAAACAAAACACCATACCAGATGTTTATAGGTAACTTCCTTCAAAAGATGACAGAGGCATTCATACAGACTTTTTTTTTTTGCTTATTTATTTTAAAAAAGCAGAGTCAACCTGTTTTATACATAAATATAATAAAACAATAAAAGTCGTCTAACATTCACAAACATCTCTACAAAATAATAAATATAATGGAAGCAAAACCACACAAACTCTTTTACTGTTAACTATTCTACATGTCCTACATGTATACCTTTATACCCTGCTCCTCCCAACAAAAGTGGCACATGCTTAAACCTCATCAGTGTTGCAGCATTTACCCTTCCGTTGTTTAGGCTACATTCTAAATTTGTGTGTGTTTTTATCTACTTCTATGTAAACCAAGCCTTTCTAGACTAGCAAGTGCACTTTTCTAATCAGACTTCTAATTTTTTATGGATTTGTGTTTTACTGCCTTTAATGTACAGCAGCATACTCCGTTGTACTCCAGCAAAACTAAAGTGAGCTGCTTTTCGGTCACTGTTACCTGCATTAGGGTACATGCAGTTAACACTCTGATACACATAATCCTAAAGTTAGACACTGATATAGATGCATTTATTAACAATGCTTCCATCTATTCTTACTTCACTATATTGTGTTCATTAGAAATCGTGCATGTTTGGGGCGTGGGGGAGAATCACAGCCTATTAGTAATAAAGTTCCAACAGTATGGAATTATTTTTACAAAAATTAAAAAAAAAAATGCAAGACTATTCACATTTCAAATCAGTTCAAGTTCTGCCACTATAAATGGCTTTTAGAAACGCTATGAAAAAAGTCTATCAAATCCAAATGGGAAGTCACAATATCCCATCTGCTTAGATTAAATTTTGTTTTCTATGTCCTCCTGTTATTGGGATGAGGAAGGGAGAGAAAATGAATGCAGGGTCAAAGCGATGACTGCCTGCTCTGTAAGTTTTCACTTCCACGCTGCTGTGCTGCAGCTCTCAAAGTAGGCATTCCAGCTACACCATTTTCATAAGGTCCTATTCCAAATGCAAAGCATTCCATTTTCATATACAGTGACCCGAAACAGAAGTGTTGTAAAATATAGTTTCTCAATACATTTCAGTTTTATGTGCAAAAAAATCTCCTGTACTTTTAACAGTACCCTGTGTGTGCAATTGTAGCAGCCAGTCCTGCAGCAACAAAGACTCGCTACTTGTAACATGACAAAATGTAAAAAACACGCTAACTGTTCTTTGTTAAAGAACCAATAATAAAAATGGCTCCATATAAAATACGTTTTTTCTTTTACTCAAAAATAACTCAGTGGAAATGTGCGAATCCTGTAATACTCATCATGTGGCTATAACTATCCATTTGCATGTGGATGCCATAGCAATTATCCTTCAGTTTTAACTACATGTAACCAAAAGATTACTGTCCTACAAAAACTGTCAAATATCAGAGAACAATACAGAACAGAAGTATTACAAAGATCTAGAATTCACAGGGACACATTTTAAATCAGTTAAGCCTTCAGCTCAAAGTGCCTTAACCTTTAGGCACATATGGTGTATCATTATCTGGCATTTCACAGACTAACAAACAAGAATCTGTCTCTCTTACCAGTTAAAACAGCTCATGTAATTGAGTTTACTGAAGCATTTAAATGTTCCCACAAACAAGAAAGCCAATCCTCTCACCCTCCCAACACAACATCACCACCTCTGACTTATCAACAGCCTGATGGCTGATGCAGGCAGGGTACGCTGATATTGCAAAGACATGGCACTGTGAGTTCACAGTTAACACCAGTAAGCAATTGCTATGGGAATCCATTTTCAAAATGTAATGCTGCATACTACCATTATTCTTCTACAATTACAAGTTCAGAACTCTGCAAAAAAGTTCTCCTCCACCACTCCTCTCCCTATGCATTCCTAAGGCCATTAAGTAGATGGGACTAATCAAACACCCAGACATCTCGCAGCTAAGTCAAACTTCTGTAAATCAGTGGCACACGATCTCTCATGTCAAGTTAAACAAAGCTAAAAAAAAAATATTAAGCTCCATCTTTGGATTTCATGTTCATGGGAATACTGGTATGCATTCTGTGTCTACAACAATTTGCAAAATTACATATAAAAAAATATACATATGATAACACAGTCTAAATCTCCATAGTTTGCATATTTCTTAGTAAGTTCCTGAAAAGAGAAAACACAGCTAGAGCTTGCTATCTGTTATGAACTCGTATAGATACGGTATGCAGAGAAAATTTATCAAAGCTGTCCAATTCTTGCTGGAAATTAGCTTCTTAAGGTAAGTTATAGTTTATTTACTGTTAACTTGGTAAATACAGATATTATATTTATGAATATAAAATGCAAGCCATTAACAGCTCACTTTTGCTGAGACAGTTTCTCAATATGTACCGTCTTGTCACTGACAAAAATGTTCCTTCTTCCTTAACCTCTCTTAACAAGCATTCCTGATTGATAAATACTAAACCCTATCTTACTGTAGTGTTTTCCCTCTTTATGGGTCTATTCCTGCTCCTGTGTAAGTCAATGGAAAATTCTCATTCCTTTCAGTGGAACAGGACTAGGCAATAATGTGCTTTAGAAGTGTTACATTATGTTCAGATCCTCTCTTAGTATGCAGAATAACAACACATAAATAATGCATGTCAATTCCCATTTCTTCTGAAAAGTATTTTTATCTTAATCTTATTTGTATCTTAATTTTTGAAATTATTATAGAGTAATACTGATGACTTGGGTCTTAGGTTTGGCAATTGCTGCTTGCCAGCTGAAATGTCTTAACATCCTCACCAAGTTTTTAGCTTATTGCCCACAAACATTTCTACATAGTATGAACTACATAAAAAGCTACTTTCCATACACTGTTAAAGTGGTTACATAGTGTTGCCTATACAACTGTAGTAAGTTTCTTGCCTTCCATCCTATACATCGTAACATCTCAGGCTGAAAGACTGAATGAACATCATAACAACATGTTCAGCCACAAAGCTGCACTTTACACCACTGATCTCTTGGTATGCTGCCATACTAAATAGCAGAAAAAAAAACCCCAAACAAACAGATACTGAGTGCTAGTTTTGAACTGGAAAGTAATTCTGGCTGCTGTGTTAAAGCAGACAGAAAGACGTAGAGTTCCAATGATAAATCTGCAGTGGATTTTTCTGATGTTACTGCCTGGGAATCTGAGAAGTTAACAGCAACAGAGGCCACTGTATAGCTAGGCTAAAGGAAAGCCCCACGTGAAATAAAAGCAAAAAGGAAGTAAGGAAGCAAACAGATGGAGCACACAACAGGAGAGCAGCTAGTGAAGTACAGCAAGCAGAAGTTTCTTATTATTGGAAAAACAAATATTTCAGGGAGAGGCTGGTCAGTAAAGAAGTTCATTCAGGGGCTTTTTTCTTCTACCTTGTACCCAGGAACTGATTTGGATAATACAGAACGTTTGGAACCATCTTTTCTTGGAGTAGCACTTTTGTCTCTTGTTTTTTGTCTTCCCTGAAAAGAATCCTCCTGGTTGTCTGTGGCGCAATCACCTTCAGATACATTGCCAGACGAATTGTCCTATAATAAAAATACCATAGCTATATTTTTTATTTTTTGGATAGACAGACAAGTCTTTCCTATGCCCCTTAGAGCCAACTAAGGTAAGAGAAGGATACATCTTTCCTTCTGCAAAAGCATGGGGTACATCACAATCTAGAACACCTTTGCTCGTAACCTTCGTTATGTATTATTTCTCATGCAAAGAGACTCACTGCATCAGCAACAGCAGTCATGTTTTCCAGTTGGTTTTGATACCAGTGTAGGGAGCACAACAGTGTAATTCTTTGAACCATTTTCCTTTAAAAGTCAGCAAGAAATCCACGATATGCACATGTTTTTTACAAAGTAAAGGGCCAGCAAAAAGTTAAAAGTGCCCTTGCCATGCATTTAAAGTGTACTACCAAATAGCACTGCCTTGAATTAAACATGTGAAGGTCTTTTCTGCCACCCTCATCTACTATTTTCACCAGGAGCAAGCTAAATATTTCATTTGGATTGCAGCAGAAGAATGCCATCAAAGGCAAAACACATTTCAATATTTAATACAGAACCAAACAACAGAATTTATGCTGCGGTTAAAGCATTTTTTTTGAGGAATGAGGAGGCAAGAAAGAGGGGAAGAGGTTCAAAGAGGGTGAGAGATCAATGTAAGCATAATTAAGAGCAGTAGCACAAGATTTTTCTCAGAAAAATTGTTAATAAAGGCCTCCAAAAAACTCCAGAAGAAAGCAATATGATTAATAACATTTTTACAATAAAAACCAAAGGGCCAAATAACAGTGGTGCCCTACAGTAAAAGGCACTCTGTATAAACATAACAGTAATCAGCCTATGCCCCAGAGCCTAAAATCAAAACAGACAAAACAGACAGAGTGCAAAGGGAAGAGTATAACACAAAAAGCAAAGCAAACTATGTTGCAACAAAACCCGGTATGTTTCACTGTTATTTTAGGGGAAGGGTTGTTTAGGACAGGCCCATTAAAACACTACAGAACAGGAAAATTGCTACTCCACTCCCAACAATGGGGAGGGAGAAAAAGGAAAAAGCATAAAGCATGTTGTAGGACTCACCAGGGAAACCCGATGAATGGTAGGTAACCCAAAACTCAGGAAAAGAGGCCTGACAACTGCCTCTCCTTTGTGTTCAACAGCTATTTTTCCTCAACAATATGCACCAATGACTAGCAAAGAACCCCTGCTCCTGTAGCCAAACCTACTTCACAGGAATCTCATTTTACATTTTCCCTACACTTTTCCAACACAAGGACATTTTCCCTTCTGCATTCTGCCACCAAAGAATTCTGAACTTCTGTAAAAATTGAAAGGACAGTCTGCTTGGTCCAGTTACTCTTCTTTACCATTAAGGGGAACAGAAGTCAGTGGATAAGGGAACTGGAAAAAAATGGTTAAAAACCAACTGTAAAAAAGCTGGAGTATGATTAAACCAAACTTTTGAGTTGACATGTAGCATGCTAAATTTATAAGATTTCTTTTTCTCCAAAAATGCAAGCAGAAAGGGCGTGTTACCAGCTCTCTCTCCCTTGTTACCCTACAAGCTGACCCTTTCCTTTCTTCTTCAGTTACGAGTAGCTTATGAATATTCAAACAAAATAAATGCTTATATGGCAAAATTTAGCATTATATATACTCACCATCTAACATGTTCATCAACTGAACTAGAAACTGTTAAAGGCACCTGTGATTTTACATTCCATTACTCTTAAAATTAGGGTTAAACTTCTGGAAAGTGGTTGTCACCAACATACTAACTACACCAACATACCAATGGTTCAGTTGTACTCAGCTCATCTGAAGCTCAGCTGCTCTTGAACACTTAAAACACTATCAAGGTAGGTATGTGAAAATTTCCCTTAACTTCCAGTAACAAATTAATTTTGTGTTTGCATAAATAGCGAGAAGATAAACATCTTTTTTAAAGACGTATTGTAAAGCAAACAGTGCTTTTTACCTTCTCTTTAAATTGGAATAAAGTAACTGTTTCTATATGGAGCACTTCCTGCTTCTACATCGCAAGAAGAAAAAGTTACCAGGCTATCAATGCCTTTGCTTTAGTGACAGATTCTGTGGGACTTAAATAGCAAAATATGCTGTGACCTGAACTACAGTGTTCATTCCCCTCAGAAATGCTAGCAACTTCCCCTTGGGGAAAAGGGCGTAACAAAGAGCTGTGGTTGGGAAGATTCTTCAAGATTTCTTTAAAAAGAAGGAAGAAAGGGCCTGAAATTTCAAATATTTCATCGATTTACTTTAAAAATGGATCAAAATGGAAAGCTAGAGTGCAATGTTATAAAATAAAGAGAAGTACTAAAAAAGGGAATACACTTTTAGTTTATGATTCTCCTTCATTTTGCAAATGTTAAAGATTCTACTAAGAAACTACTGAAACTAACAGAAGTGAAGGGAAAGGATTTTTTTGCTGAAGAATACTTTCAATTTGTCTCACCGAATTGCCTTTGGGTTTCCGTTTTTCATCACCTCGCCCTTCCTCTGCATCATCTGAATCTCCATCACTGTCTAAGGCAGGTAGCTCTGGATCCAAAGGAGGTTCATAAAGAGCTGTGTTTAATGGCAAGTAACGAAGTTCATCTGGAGAGTATCTAAAGTTAAAAAATAAATTAATTCATGTGTACTTTATGCATAAATATTAAGTCACACAGCATACAAGGACTTCAGTGAGAAAGAGTAAGAAAAGCTCCCTTTTTTCAGCAAGGCACATAAAACCATGCAGTTCTGAAAAAATAGGAAACATACTAATTTCTCCTCCCAGATGTGACACCATCTAGTAGTTGTCTTCTTTGTATAGCAGATACTTGTGGAACACAGGAAGAATATTCTTTGCAATGTTCCAAACCTACATAATCATAAGAGGCCACGGAACCCCTAAAAATTTTTAACCAATGCATGTTACTATGCCCAACAGACTATAAACTTTGTTTATAAACGTACAATGCCCAGGTAACATGTGCACAACAATTCTCACCCAGAGCACACAAACAGCTAGGGTCCAAAGCAAAGCAAAGAATACAGCTATACGTCAGAGTTTGTTGATTAGTGAAGGAGAACAAAAAATGCATATAAAAATATAATTTCAGAAGAATGTGAAGATCTAATCACATTGCTTATAGTTATGATACAGCTTAACATGTGTAATCCACCCCTTTCTTTTTAACCTTAAATACTAAGAAAAAGTGAAAGTCCTCTTACTATTAAGGACAAGCGTTGTAAGGAGTAGGAAATTATTTTGATGCATATTTTGAAAGGGTGTGTCCTTCACCAAGAAGGATAAGCAGCTTCACTTGCAGCTTATAAGTGCAAAATAAACAAGATTAATTGAATTAAAAATACAAGTTATTTAATAAAATTGAAGTCCTTCAAGAATGCCCTGTAACATGCAGATTTGGGGTGGGCTGTATGCACACACTGGAATGAGCAAGGCATAGGCAGATAAGGAGCTTCTCTAAAGAAAACTGTGCATGTATAGGATGAGTATCATCTCTGTTGTAGATGGTAAGACATAGGCAACAATTTTCAAATCAGTATGTATCTGTCAAATGGGAGCACACCACTGGTAAACTCTGAAATTTGGGTAGACCATCAAGTACACACTTTTCATGAAATACAAAGATCCACTAGCAATACCTTTCTCTCACAAATCCAACATTAAACTTAGCCCACAAGACCAATCAATTTTTTTTTTTTTAAATTAAAAACTTTCTAAAAATTTAGGAAAGGCCAGTAAAACTGTCACACAGAAAACATGTGATTACAAGCCAGCATTACAACATTTAGATATAGTAACATTAATCTTAGCACTCATGCAGAGGCAGATGATAAGTAAACACATGAGGGTGGCAGGAGTGAAATCAATGTCTCCTTTTACCACAGTAAATATCTGAGCAGGCCAAAATCTCAGACACTGCAATACATCAGTGGAGACAGTCCTCTTGCAGCCAGCACTGTTTTGTTGACAAAAGCTGTCCTGCTATGCATCTGTTAGACTAGCAGGTGTCTCAGGCATAAAATTAATTCAAAACCTTACAGTAAACACACTGAAACGTTTTCCATCTGCTAGATGTAGAGCAAATACACCAGTGCAACAGAATCAGCAGTTAGGATACTTTTAAAATACCTTTTGTAGTATTCCTGGAACTGGCCGGGTATGAGAGCCACTGGATAAGGACTAACCTTTGTTCTCTCTGTAGGTAAGATTTTGTATTTTCCTTGAGGCACCTGGATAATCTGTATTGTTTAATACAAAACAATTACTTTTTTTGTTTCACATAGAAACTTTTGAGCCTTCCTCACTATCTAACCCCCAAACATTTTTTAATGAGCCAGCTTTATTGAGTTGGAACAGCTATGGAAGTTCTCCCATGGGAAATCCAATTCATTAAAATGGTAAGAGAGCCCACTCACAAAATAGTACTATGGAATAAATCCAATCACTAAGTATCTAGTGAACTGAACGAGTATTAGGTAAGACTCCTTCTATCAGTACATTATGTAAAGTAATTTAAAAATTAAAAATCTAACAATTGAAACAGTAAACATTAACTTTTGTGACTGGCATCTTTAGCATGAATTATCATTGCTGGTCTATATTGGTAGAGGGTAGTAAGAACATGTCCATCTAATTCTAAAACCAGATGGTACTATAAAAAATGCAGTTTATAATACAAATATATGGAAAGGATAAGCTTACACAGAAGCCTTCTTTCTCTTAGAAAGAAATTAAACTAATTATCCACTATCTTGTCTCTAACAAGGATAATGTAAACTTTCCATAACACACTGCCATGTAATAATTTGCATAATTTGCAGAGAAAATTTTTGCTTTACTGTCTTTATACAAGCAGAACAGTCCTGCTTCAAAATGCCAGCTAACTTTTTTTTGTTTTTAGATCAAGCACAGAAGCCTGAAATACATCTAATACAAAAATAATATAACACCTAACAAAAACAAGGGCATAACACTGATAGACAGCACTCTCTTAAGAGGATAAATAGCTTACTTTTTTACTCTGGGTATTGTTCAGCCAAATTTTGGAGCTGTTCCAAAAAAGAATTAGCTCTTTATATGAATAGATACAATAGCAACAGAAGCTTCTTAGTAGCCTAAACATACCTCTTAACTTTATGCTACTACCAGCAGATTAAAGACATGACAACAAAGTAACACTGAAATTTTTAAAGCTTCCCAAGACATGTATTTTCAAGTTAAAAAAAAGTTTTCACATTAAATATATTTGAGATTATTATTTTTAGCAGTATTACTCATTTATCAGCAAAACTGTTTAAGTCCCTACATGACTGAAACAGGACTAATCAAAACCCTTGATAATAAAATAGTTAAAACGGTATCAAAACCAACTTTACTAAAACAAGCAAGGAGCTACCTATTGACATTGATAAGAAATTTAAATCTGCCTACATGTGTCTGTAAATCAAAATAGGCTCTTCTTTCTTCCATCCGCTCTCGGTTTAAATTGCTGTTGAACTCTGCAGCTTTCTTGGCAGCTTTTTTAATATATTCTGGAACTTTACTGGCTTCTACTTTCTGTGTGTTCTGCTGCTGCATTTGCTGGAATAAAAACAATTTTGTTAATTCATTTACATTTCACTATCAGTTTGAGAACAGCCTTTTCTAATACTCCACATTACAGATCTGGTTCACTTATACACTAGTTACTTACAGAGTACTCTTTATAATGATCTGTTATTCGCTGACGTTCTTTCTCTTGCAGTATAACAGAATACTCGGCATGTTTGGCAGGGTATTCTTTAATCATAAGATCAATTACTTCATCACTACGCAAAGCTGTTAGACCTAAAATAGATAAAAGCAATAATGATGCTATCTGGCAAAACTAACCCTAGGTTATTTATACCCCACAATGATCAACTCAAGCTTCTGTGCAGCTAAAAACAACAACCTGCTGGGCATAATGCTTCTCTCTCAAGTAGGAGTGAACTTGCACTGTTCAGCTTTCAAGGCTGATTAGTAGGAGTTTCCTTCTATCCAAGGAGGCAAAGCTCATTTCTTTTCTTGCTTACAGCTACAGAGCCCTTCACATTGACTCAGCCACCTACTGAACTCCCCTGTGAGGCAGAACCTTTGCTCTAAGCAGGACCTGGTGAACTGTTAGTTTCAGTTTCCAGTATTGGTGAAGTGTTAGTTTCATCACCTTGAAGAACCTTAACTGAAATTATGAAGTCTATGTAATCTCTCTACGCAAATCGAGGAAGAATTATTGTAAGGGCAATTCAGAGCAGCAAACTGCACGCAGACTACTGACTCCCAACTGAAGCATTTGAAGTTCAGAAGTCAGAATGCCTCAGTTTGGAGCTACAATGCAAAACAACTCCTTTAAAGGTTCCAACACAACTAATCTCCAAACATTGACAAAAGCATGGAGGTTGACTTATGTTCCTACCGCTGATTATAAATATAACCTTAAAAAATAGGGATAGTTAACTCAGAGCACATCTCTACTGGATATACG
Organism: Gorsachius magnificus; assembly: GCA_034008185.1. Classification (NCBI taxonomy): domain Eukaryota; kingdom Metazoa; phylum Chordata; class Aves; order Pelecaniformes; family Ardeidae; genus Gorsachius; species Gorsachius magnificus. The sequence continues at coordinate 46,539,185 of CM067083.1, read as the reverse complement.
AGGCAGAATATAGATTTCGCTTTATTGACAAAAATTAGATACTGTTGTCTCCTGCATATTTAAGTTTAAAAAAAAAAGAAATCAAGAGAGCTGGCAGGTGAGAAATAAAGGTGGTATACCAAAGACTGTTAGTACATAAAATGACATTATGTTTGCACAAACCCATGATATAAAGAAAAAAATGCAACAGGCATCATTTAATCTCCAATGTGCTTCAAGACACATGTATCAGCAGAGGAAGAAAAAGTTAACATCAATGACATCATTCTATTTAAAGCACATTGTGTGCTTTAATACACACCCTTTTAACTTCTGACATATAAGCTGAACCGTGTAAGATAAAGTAATGTTTGCTGTGTTCCAGCTAACTCAGCAAAACAAGACTGATGTACTTTTTAATTTGAAAGATTATGGTGTTCTCTTTTCTAGAAAGACAAAAAAGTTCTAAAAGTTAATTTACAACATAGAAAGGATTTTACTAAGTAATGAGAATAGATCCAATTTTTTTTTTTTTTATAATGGATCTGAAATACTGATACCTCATGGTCAAGTTACACAAATCAATAATAAACCGGTTTTCATCTCAGAATTTACATTTTCAGTTGAGCGCAATGTAATTCTTCTCTACCAAACTGAATCAAAGTTTCAGTGTGCCATATTTTTAATACTATAACAAGGAATCTAACAATTTGTTTTCTTACCTAGTGTGCACTGAGTCTCCGTGATAACATTTAGTTCTCTGAGGTAGAGTTTCTCCTTGTGAGATAGATCTCGTCTTTCTAAATCTCCAAAGAAAACAAAAACCAGCAATAAAAATGTGTGCAGTTGCTCAAACTCCCCCATAAACAGTGTCAAAGTATTTTGACAATTTATTTCCAAGCAGTGAGAGTCTGTATTATACTCCTATTCCTACAAACATGATAACTTTATAAATTATTTTTAGATTTAATATACACTGTAGGGACATAGTCAATTTTTCTGAGTACCCTGCCTGTAGTTATGATTTACAGAAATACTGAAGAAACCTGACATGTGACCTCAGATACAGAAAACACTACCAAGCACTGAAGGTATGTTCTTTTTTCTTTTAATATGCCTTTTAAAAATAAATTCCTTGACAGAAGAACCAGATTTGACAATTCTGAATAATGAAGGCTCAAATCCTAGAACATCCCCAATTCATTTTTTAAAATTCTTCCGCAGTGTAGAAATGTTGTCACAATTCATGAAACGGAACATAAAGATATAGCTATATAGCAAGAAATCACCAACAAAATATTTTAAAATTGAGGTCAGTTTTCAAAAGGTACTTGCTGATCTAACTACCAAATCAGACTTGTTTATGGATTTTCAGCGGCAACACCAAAAAATCTTGAATTACCTCGAAAACCGCAGGATACATTTTCAATATGCTGGTAACAAAAATAAAAAGCACAACATACATAATTCAGATCTGCTTTTGCCAGGGTCTTTTTTTAATCAGTTGGCTCATGCTATAGTCAGAGAGACACATTACATCCACACTGCAAAAAGACCAAAATTTTTAGAAGAAAAACTTTAAAAATAAATACCTGGATATTTTCTTTTAAAGGAAGTCACGCCCAAATATTCACTGACTTGCTCCTGAAGCATATAGTATTCTCCTGTTTCATCTGGTGGCCACTTGTATTCTATCAAGTTTTCAGCAGGAAAATAGCTGTATCTAAATATAAGAACAATGTTAGAACAAATCAAATAATCCTTAAGAGGGATACTTACATTCCTAGAAATCCAATAATTCCTATTTATATGTTAATGAGCAACATTTGTGAAGTTGCACAAGCACTTCAGAACACTGCATCCTGTTAACCTATTTCAAAGTTACACTCCACATACATTTCTCCAAACCAGCATTCATCAATATGTTGAGGGACAGAACACGAAGAAAGGGCTATCCGTGACAGCAGATAGGACAGCAGGAAAAGCGGGTACTACAGTGTCAAAACTCACTCAAAAATATGTAGTATTTTAAAAAACAGGTAAGCTGTGCTTCTGGATTGTAAATTGGATGCAGCACATTTTGTGTCATTTTAAAACAAAACGTCTTAAAATACGCTGGAAGGAAAAGGCAGCTAGCTATGCATAGGACATTGCCTCCATTCAGAAAGGTATGTGAAGAATACACAAGCAAAGAAAGAAGAGCTAATACTGAAGTATATCAAACGATACAATAAGACTAGCAAAGAAAAAGTGGGAATTGTAAAACACAGTATTACCCAAGGTCCTGACTAGAAGTTTCACAGCTCCGAGAACTGTCCCCTGAGCCCATACGTCGTCTTTTGGATGGCTGGCTACCGTCATTGGAATTTTCTTCTGTGTCATCCTGAAACGAAAATGAAGAGAAATATTAAAAAAAAATAAGGGTATTGAGCAGATAATGTAAGGCATCAAAAAATACTGCAAGGCAATCCACAGTTTAAATATACCTGAACTACTGAGCTATTTAATACCACCCTTTACAAACAACTCATAGGACAGTTTACCTAGCAAATTATTCTTTGCTGCCAACTAGCTGCACTACACAATAGTGGCAAAGGAGGAGAACTGGGTAGTTTCTCACCTGTTGCATAGGTGGAGGACAGAATAGGCAGAGCTGTGGCTCTCTCTGACCACCAAGTTCATTGATCTCGATGTAAACTACCTATGGCATCAGCACGGCCAGACACCAAGCCCTTGCTGAGAGCTGATGCTTATAAAATCAAGGGAAATGTTGCCAAAAGCAACACAGGAGTTTATGGACATACAGGTAAAATAGAAGGAATGGTATACAGTTTACAAAAACATATGATTACAACAAGTAACAAAGACTTGTCTTTTGGGGGGGAACAGGGGGGAAGAGAAAAACTGAAGTTGTATTGCAACAGATACAGAAGATAAATTTCATCTTCAGAAGAAAGCTATTACAAGGGAACATTTAGATGCTAACTTACAGGTCTCACTATTCAGATTTCATGAGATCTATATAAAGAAAGGGAATAAAGGGTGAAGAAAAAAAAAATAGAGTTCTGTAAAACCTAGCAGACCAATGATTTCATCGACCTTCTTGTGCTTTCCACTGCTTTGCTGTCTAATAACACTATACAACTCCTACCTAGTGCTCAGCATCAACATCTCTCAAAATATTTAATGATCACCCTTGCATGACTGTAAATGAGAAACAGAAGGTAGAAGTGTTCAGGTGAATCAGCTACTGTCACCTGTAGTAGAGGCAAGAACAAGAGAGCTCTTTAAGTAACTGAAAGTCTAAAGTGGAGTCATATGAAAGAATCCTGTTTCATAAGCATTGTGAAAAGTTTAAGTAAGAATTATGGTGTCAGAAATAAATGGATCAAGCCCACAACTATACTTAGGTATTAAATAATGACAAGAACAATTATTAGGGCTACCTTAAGTAATGTCTTTCATTCTAGCATGTTTTACATATCATACGACTTGAAATACCATTTAAAAATATTTCAGCAAATGAGAATACATTATTTTTGTTCTGTAGCATTTCACAGTACTATAATTAAGACAGGCCACAGGGAAAAAACATTTGTCTCCTGTATTTTTGGTTTATTTCATGTTTCTCACAATTCTTTACTTTTTTTTGTCCTTTCTCATGGATTAGTAAGAGTATCTTTCATACAACAAGAACAAAAACTTAAAAGCAAAATTTAATGAAACTGTGCTGTCTTAGTGTAGGTATACTTAAAGAATCAGGTAAGTAGCATCTCCGCTAGTACTACTAATAATACTATTTCCTAGTATTGCTGAGAATGCCCTGTATAAACTTAATTAGACAAACAAAGTAGCAGTCCCCAATCAAAACAATACCACACTAGTGTACTTTGTGACACGGCTGTGTCTCAGCAGCAGTTCATCCCTACTTCCCACAAGGAACGTGAACATGCTCACTCCAAACTTTTTTAGCTACTAGACAAAAACATGAACAGGGCCAAAGCCATGCTTTGCTATACCAAAGCTACCACAAGACTTCAAAACATTTTTAAGATACATCTCAACCTGACAGTTCAGAAGAAGTGTCTTGCATCAGTTACTCCTTTTACTTTGACATTTTCTTTTATTAAATGCCGTATCATTAAAAAACACGAGCACCCATACCGCAGGGGAGATTAATGTCCTCTATTTCTATCTTTCCTTTCTTCTTTGCTGAAAACTTCAGCAAATTCAAGCACACAGGCTCACAGACTAAAACACTCCAGGAAATGAGGCAAGTTTGTTGCAGAGGACTTTGCAGAAAAAGTGAGAACATTTGCATTGCAACCTAAGGCACGCTGTAGTTCAGCCACCGTTACTGTAGTGAAAATAATAATCAGGGACGCCTCGCGGCTTTCTTCACACGGCAAGCCAAACATCACCAAAAAAAAGCCCCTTCTTGCCTTGAAAACGCACGTTTCTGGAAAGCGCCTGTTAGTCCTTACGAAGTACGGTTACATTACGAATTCCTGGTACGTCTTTCAATTTTAAGATCTACGCAACGACACTTCCTTACGTAATCGGAAAGCCTGAATTACCGAGGTGCCTTTCAAAAAGTAACTGCCAGTCTGCACCCGAGCGCGGGGGCAGAAACAGCAGGCGGCACTCGGTGCCACAAGCCCAGGCAGTGCCCGGAAAGAGCGGGTACAATTTAGCAGGCCTAGGCACAAGAGCCCGAGACCGGCCCCAAACTTTGCTGGGTGCGACGCTGGGGCGCTGCCGCCCTCGGGGACGAGCTGCCCCGCCGCGCCCGGGAGAGCGCCTAAGGAGCCTTCGGAAGGAGGACGGCCCCCGCGCACCCAGCAGGGCCTCACCCCCGCCAGCCCCAGACCCGCACCCGGAGTTCGGCCCGGGACGCGGGGGGGCGCGCGAGGGCGCCAGCCCCGCGCCGAGAGGTCGCCCCCCGCCGCCCGACTTCCCCAGGAGGGTCCCGGCACCCACGCGGAGGGGGCCAGGCCAGGCCTCCCGCCGAGGCGGCTGTTGCGCCGCAGCCCCGGGCCCCCGCGCCGGGCCCCGCTCTCACCTTCAGGGACTGGGCGCCGGGGGTGGCCGGGTCGCTGTCGCAGAGGCGCGGGGACAGGACGGCCGCCATGGCCGCCGCCGCCAGCGCCGCCGCGCGGGCCCAATGCCGGGGCCCCGCCGCTGCCGCTGCCAATGCTGCTGCCGCCGCCGCCGCGCCCTCCTCCTCCTCCTGCCGCCGCCGCTCGGGCGGCCCCGCGGCCCGGCCGCGAGCGCGGAGCCGAGCCGCCGCGGTAGCGCTTGTGCAGCAGCGCGGGGCGAAGGGGCAGCATCCCCCCGCGGTAGTTAGCGCCGAGCGCCGCCGCCGCTGACCGGCGCGGGAGCTGGCACCCAGCAGGGCTGGGCTGCTCCGCCGCCAGGCTCCCGTCTCCGGGAACGTCAGCCGGGGACGAGCTACGTTTGTGAACCATCAGCCCCCGCAGGAGGGGGGCACGGGGGGCGGGGGGCGCACTCGGAGGAGCCGGCACCGGCGCGCTCGCCCCTGCGAGGAGGGCGCTCGAAGCCGGCCCCGCCGCTGCGCGGAAGCGCCGAGCCAGCTGCGCGCCGGGCGGCGCCGCGGGGCCGCGTCCCGCTCCCGCAGCTACGGCCGGGCGAAGGCGGAGCGTGGGCCCCCCCCCCCGGCAGGAAAGACCCTCGTCCCGCCGGCGCCGGGGCGGCGCGCGCACCCCCCCCAGGGCTGGGCTCGCCTCGCTGCCGGGGTGCGCCCACCCGCTCCTCGGACCTCCTCGGGGTCGTAGGCGGCTCCAAAGACGCTCAGACCCCAACAGGCCGAGGGGCGTGCGGAAGGACCGCCACCCCCCTCCGTGTCCACACGCGTTCATTTTCAGCTCTTCGCGATACGACCCACACGGACGAGGCATTTCCACACGCGGCAGTGCCAAAAGCAGGTCTCCGCGCACTTCAAGGATCCGCCAGAGGCTCATTTTTCAAAATACAATCATTGCTGTCCTTGTCCTTTATGGACAGTTACCAACAGCCCCGTTATCGACCCCACCGTCCTCCTGCCGCCGCCATCAGAAGCCACTTGGCTGAAACGAGCAAATTCTCCCAATTCAGCACTTAGCCACCCGCCTGAATGCAGCTGATATTTAATGCCAATTTAAGGCCCAGGTAAGCCAGTGACTGAACTCAGACTTCGTTCGAGGCAAACAATTGGAAATTTGCACAAATTTCTATGTGCGCAAAACACAGCTTACCTCCCAGCCAGGCTTCTTAAACAGACTGTCATTTTATCAAAGATACAACTAGAAAAAAACAAACACCGCCTTTTCTGACAAAGAGCATGCTTTTAAGAATAACGATGCCTGCAATTTATTGTAAACATCTGTTAACAACTCTAGGCACACAGACCAGCAACATTCAAAATTTTGCAAAGTTTGGCCTTACACCAGCTGCTTCAACTTCCACAGCAGAGCGTTACGACAGATGAAGCCCATATGTACTCAACCATACACATTTCAAAAGCATTTGGGGAGGGTGGGGTGTTGTTTTTTTTTAACAGAGAAAAATGAGCAAAATTATCTCCACTGTATGTCAATTTCAATGTGCCAATCGCATTAGGACAAACAGTAGTACTAAAATAATGACATTCTGAACATTTTCAAATATACCAGGTACTGTGATACACAAAACCAGGTGTGGCTTTTAGAGTATTACTCATAATAACAAGCCATTACCAAAGCAAGTGCAATAAATGTTTCAGTTTCACATTTAGCTGAAACCCAAGAGTCTCTCTGAACATCCCAGACCCATCTGCTGGCAACCTAAAGGAAAGAAAAGAAAAAACTGTTTGTGAACCTATAAACAGCACAGTTTTTATATATATATATATATATTTTTTTTTTTTAAAGAACACACAGCATTATATAAATACTGGTATAATTGCATTATGACTTTTAAGTATTAACAATGGCAAAATTACAGTGAAAATGATAAAGTCCTATTCAATGCTAAAGTACACGTTCTTGCTTCACAGCAAAGCTTCCACCCCGAGAGATCCCAAAATCTCTACACCAAAAACCCAATTCTCTCTCATGTTCATTTGTTAGCACTTTAGTGTGCTGTAATGGCACCCCTTCAAAAGCAACATGAATAGACATTAGTTTTGGGAATATATACAACTGAGAAGTCACATCCCCCACTCTTCCACCTCCAGCTTACGCCAGTCTACTTGTGACCACTTATTGGGCTCTTAGCTTTTTTGATAAAACTGTTTTCAAAGCTGAAAATGTGTGGATTGACTGCTGGAATAAACATATTTCTCAGGAGAAAAAAAACCTAACTCACTCAGACCATTTCAGAAATCCGTTTTAACTTACAGCTCCTCAGCCAAAGTACAACCTCAGAGGCAGTGTACTGTGAGACAGCACCGGGACAGTTAGTTGGTAGACGGAGACCCCTCGCAGATCAGCTTCATTGCTGAAGCTGACAACGCTTCAAACACTGTTCCACGTAACCCACTAAACCCAGGAATGGTTTCATCAGGTTCTAAGGGCTGATGATAAACACTCGTAAATAGAAGTGCTCTCTGACACTCGGCCAGATACCCAAAAGCATTCTGACTGCCAATGGGAGCTTGCAATAATTGTAAATTTATATACAACAGAGGAAAGTCTAGAATACTTTTCTTTCAGGTGTGCCAAGTTCAGATCACTAATGTTAATTTGTAGTCTCAGGAGCATCTTTGGTGGCAGCTACAGTTGAAACAGTTTCCATCCCTCTCCTTGCCACCTGTTCCTTTCCATGTCACCCCACACTACAACTGCACAGCATTTTGCACTGAATGTGACACCCGGCTGGAGATCAAAGTATGTTGGGAAAAGGAAATTCACTGCAGTCACGCAATTGTACTGACACAGCACACAGCGGAAATAACTGGCTGACAGGACAGAGCTGCAAGGGCTGCTTACCACTGTTACTGAACTCAAAAAGATGACAACCTTCACAGGGTTAAGTATAATCTCAGCAGTACCTTAAATTGTCACCTGGCATACTACTCCCCATAAAGAACCCAAAGGCTTCAAAACCACCTCAAACTAGTTAAGCTACTGAATGCAGATGAACGCCGAGGAGATAGCATACAGTTCTAAAAATTATTTTCAGTTTGCAAAGGATAGTATGAATAATATGTTTGCTCACATTTATTGCCTGACCTGCCTTTTCCACAATCAGTACTGATACCACGTACTTATAACGGTCAAAGTCCAATTCCTTCACAGCCTTTAATATTTCTTCTGAGATTGAAGCGCACAAGGAGGGACTAGCAACTCCATCATATTTGGCTTGTTGAAGTCGATTCTATCAAAAACAATTTTGAAAGATCTTAGTTTTCATCCTGGTAGTCTTTTACAAAAAAACTTCTACAGTCATTTCCATTACAAGAACATTAGAAGAACCAGCGAACAGAATAGTCAATATAGATGATGCTCTCAAACAGCAAAGGCTGCGCTATTTTTACTCTAAAATGTTTTATCTGTTTTTTGAAAGTGACAAACACATCCAGCCAATCTCTGTTTAATAAACAGGAACATATTCTTCTCCAGCATTTGGGTTCAGTTCACTGGAAAACAGTGCTACAAATACCTGTTCCAAATACCCAATGCATGTCTTCCAGACAGCAGAACTATTCAAGGTATCACTAACAGCTATGTGTTATCTCAACAGATTGTTCTCTTCATTTTTGCTTAATTTTTGTATGTGGCAGTCAGACTGTCAAGGACACCACGTATATTTTATGCAGGTCATGTGATATTAGTAGAACTAATTGAAGGAGTAGAATTCCACAAACTCAAGGCCAGGTTCTTTGGATAACTGGGTATTTTGCAGATTACAGTACTTTGAACTGTGCTATAGCTCAATTTGATTTAGAAATGGGTAAGAGTTTAAGAAGCTTCAGCTCCATCTTAAAAGCACGTGCTCAGTGGCGACCCTGCAGAGGGCCTTCTGCACTTAGCAAAACGGAGCATATTCACATTACATTTGTGTGCCAAAACTCGAAGTCTGCAAAGATTTACACATATGTTTAAGTTCATGCAACTTACACTGTTCCATTAATATAATCTTTGCAAGACAAGCTACTTGTGATAAAATAAGACAATTAAATTAAAAAAATACTATACCGTTAGTATCGCTTGAGCTTTGTCTCTTACTAAATAATCCCAAAATTTATTATGTGACTCCAGTCTGTATGTATTAGCAAATCTTATCTTTGCCCTATTAGCTTTGAATGCCAATAGCTTAGCTTTCACTGAATCATTAAAATACTCCTCTTCCATTGGAGCCATACCTAAAGCTTCATAATTTGCTTGTGTCCTTTTTCCTTTTGTCTGTGCAAAACAATAAAAAAAGTCCACATCACATGTCAATATTTCAGCATTTAACAGTCTCTAAATAATACCTTATGGTGTACAGTTAAGAGGAAAAAAAACCAATTAGTCCAGGAATATGTTACAAAAAAGCAGAAAAGCTGGAAAAATGGGTATCTTCTGGCTGTTTAGACAGTACCGCTTTGACTGAAAATAAAAGAGAATAGTGGTTAACTTCTGCTCAATTTCAACTTCTTTTTCACCAAAATCCAAATGAAGTTTGCATTTAAACTCAGTCAGACACACCACACTAGCACTCTGAATCCACTCCATGTTCCAAGTGAAAACACATTTTGCCTACGCAAACTCCAAAATATATGCTTAGTTCATTTACTGCATAATTTTACTTGACCTCATTCCTTGTGAAGCTGCTAAACAAATGCCTTATGTATTAATGACTTAATTTGCTCATTAATAAAAAAAAAGGAAAAAATATGCTCCAATTTGCAAGCTTTGTCATTTTTCTTGGAACTTAAAACCAGAGTAGTGCTTGTTTTTATTTGTCATCAGAACTCTGAAGATCCAAGTTTTCTCCCCATCCAGCTTGTGTACAGTCATTCTCTTCAACACATGTAACAAAGTTTGGCCCTCTACGAATGCAAGCAGTAGGTCCAATGATGCACACAGAAGATTGCTGTTCTCCACGTCTGGCTTAAAACAGAACTGTAAAGTGATAACAAAACAAGACAGAGCCAGAAAAGCACATGGAACCAATGAGATCGTAACAAATGCTCCAGGCAGTGGCATTCCATACCAGTGACCTCCTAACTAACCACTTTCAAGTTCTGCTGACTCTTCAGCCGCTCACTCCACTCCCTGACTACAGCTAGAACTTTGATGAGAGAAAATCATCGGTTCCTTCTCAGAAGAGCAGAAATGGGCATGAAAGTGATGTAATAGCAAAGTGTAAGACTACGAGGTACAGAAAAAAGTCATACACTTATGAATAATATAAAAGTCTAGTGAGAATTATTTGAAAAGATGCACTACTCAGGGGCTCACAAACCTTTCAGTCAGAGGAGTTTGAGAATAAGGGAAGCAAGGCAGTTTCTTCGCTATGAAATCACTTACACATTAGCCCTGCCAACACTGCGGACATTACCTACATCTCTCCTCTGGTTCCTTACTGTCAGATAATTCTGTTCAAAACCAGCAATGTTGGCATCCCTAGTGAAAATCGGCTGCAACTGCTTGTTGATGCCATGCCAACAATGCAAACTCTGAATAGTACTTACACTACACTAAAAATGCAAGGAGCAAACACATTTGCACCTAGGCTGTGGACTCCCATTACCTTCTAACTGAAGCTCAGCTATGTAAAGACTATAGCCCCTACCCACTCATCACAGGTCCCCTAACAGAATAAAAGCTACATCAAGTCTGCCACCTGAGCTTCTCAAATGAGCATCCCAATCCATGTCAGGGGAAGTAAACCTGTGAAAAAGGTCACAACCCAAACAGCAATTCTTTGCTGATGTGGTTCGGCATGAGTCACATCTTCAGCCTGTACCATTACAGATGGGAGAAAAATTCATGTCCATAGCACACAACTTCTAACAATGCTGTTACTTACAAGTTTAACTGCTATTATTAGTGACAGAAGGCTTCATAATCATTTCCTCATGTGGAAGAAGCCATTTACTAATGCGGCCATCAAAAACCTGATTGATATTTCTACACAAACAGTTAATAAATAAACTTACATTTGCATTTCACAATACAAACACTGCGACAGCAAGTCTTGGCACAATGTTGAGATTACGTTTCTATATAATATTTACATCCTTCATGAAAGAATCTCTCAAAAATTCAAGAACCGACTTTGAGTTTGACTATACAAAAGCCTGGTCTTATGTTACTGGACTCTACCACGTTGGCTTAACCTTGGACGTATGGAGGTAAGCATGGTGAAAGAAGAAAGCTTTTGCTATTAGAAAGAAATGCTGTTTGTTAATAAGTCTGCTTTAACAACCAACAGTTGCTTTAAAGAAGCAGTTCTTATTTCTTCAACAGAGCGCACACCTTCTCCTAACTTAGGAGGGCTGCAGTAGCACCCCAAGTTGGAAAAACCGCACCACTAAAGGGAGGACCACCCTTGCCTTCTGTTTACCCTCACAAGGCTTTTAACAACTTTGCCTCCCAACGCTGCAGGCGGCACACCAGCTGCAAGGTGGTGGTGAACGTGACATCTGACAGAACAGAAAGGGGCCGAGCTAGCCCAAAGCAGATGTAAAGCAGGTGGAAACAGCATTTCTGACACGAGTTTTCACAAGATCACACTCACCTTTGAATCACACACTGAGACCCGCATCCTTCCACGCACTGCACCGTCCTTCCTAAGGAACCAAACCCCATCCCTCCCTCCTTCCCTCGCCAGCAGGGGGGCCCCGGGCCCGGGCCGCCGCCCCACTACCCCGTGCTAGGGCCACCTGACGGGCACGTGGCGCGCCCGTTGTGGCCGTTACCGCCGCCCTCACACCCGTTCCCGTCCCACGCAGCTGCATGCCCAGCCGGGGGGGGGTGGGGTGTGTGTGTGTGTGCGTGGTGTGTGGTGTGTGGGGGTGTGGGGGTGTGGGTGTGGTGTGTGGGGGGGTGGGGGTGAGGCGCCGCCGCCGGCACCGGCCTCCAGCAGCTAAACCCCCGGTGCCGCCGTCCCGCCGTCCCGCCCCCGTCGCTGCTCACGCTGTCGTTATCTGGCAGGCCCTGGCGCCGCTTTCCTCCCTCCGGGGCGCCGGCGGCGGAGAGCTTCGGCGTCCTGGAGCGCTTCTCCATAGCTTGCGGCACGCAGCGCCGCTCTCCCCGAGGGGCGGCAGGCGGGCGCAACCCCCTCTCCGCCCGCTCCCGGCCCGCGCGGGCCAGGCGTGACGCCGCGCGCTAGCACGGCGTCCTGACGTAGGAGCGGGCGGGCCCGGCAGTAGCGGAGGTAACGGCAGCAGGTCGCCATGGCGGGGAGGGGCGGCGGCTTCCGTCAGTGAGAGCGGGGATCGGGGGCGCTGGGCCGGGGCCCCCGCCGGCCCTGGGGCAAGGCTGGGGTCCGCGGCTGGAGGGCGGCAGGGCGGGGGCAGCCCGGCCTCTGCGGCGCTGTCGCGGGTGGAAACCCGGGACCGGGTCAGGCACTCTCCCTGAAAAAGTCAGCTGCCTGCTCTTTCTCTGGTCTGTTTTAGACAGTAGAGTGTGGCAGTGGTGGTTCCAGTTCCAGTTTTGCTCTGGCCGCCCGTCTTTTGACAGTGGAACGTGGGGTGCCTCAAAATATGGCGAAGGACTGAATTCTGTGTTTTATGAACATTTTAGATGACTTTTTTTTTTTTTTTTAATAGCAGACAGGATGGCACCTAATACCAGTCTGTTATAGAAACTGTCATACTTGCTCTGTGCTGTTACCCATATAAAAGTGTAATCTCTCCTTGAAGCCAGAAATTCAGAAATTAGGTACTGTGAGGGTCAGTTCCACCACCTAATTAAAGAGGAAATTTTTTCTTTTTAATTTAATAGAATCATTTTATATTTGTTGTGAGCCTTCATTTTCAAATAATTTCTTGTCTTTTCTGTTTGATTAATGAGGAAGCGTGACTTTTTACTAAATCAGAAGTATATTCCTCCTTGTTAGCATAAACAGTTTTATCTTTGCAAATTTTTAAATTTAAATCTGTGCTTCTGCGTTAGTCCGTCTTTCTGTTTAGACTAATATGCAAATAACATTTATCCTTAGATTGTTCTGCCATTACTACCAGTTCATGCAGAATTTACATGTTCCCCCCACGAATGATTTTACTGGTCATAAGGACTAAAGCTCTTGGTTTTACTTGAAGTAGCATCAGTTTCCCGGCAGACTGAGAGATTGGGCAGCACATATACATAAACTGAGATTTTTTGCTTCAATCTGCCTTGTCATCAGTTTAGTAGATATAACCATTCAGAAATACGCCACGCTGGCATTACACAAATAGAGCCATTCTTCCCCTCCTTCCCCTCAGTTTTCCACAAGGTGGTTCTGCTCAGAGAGTCCCTTTCACCATATACATAGATGAAAGTTGCATTGTAAAACTTAACAACTTGTTTACAGGTGCTGTATTGCTATCGGTATATCTGTGCTTATGGCTGTGCTTTAATAACAATTCTCTTTGTTCTCATATACTTTCTTAATGCAAGGGATCTTTTTCTTTTGTGTTCTAGATGGCATTGTCAGACTCGGTCACTACTTGTCTTTCTCCACCTGTGCATTATGTGATTTGCAAACTTGGATTTGAGAAAAAAGGCACCTATGATATTAATAATATTTTGTCTGAAAATGGTGAAGTACGTTGGGAAGCTGTTACAGAGCATGTGTGTTACCTTGAATCAGGTTGGTGTGGTGCTACATTTAAGACTGATGCAGTTGAAAGCAATCCTAGCTTAGTTATAACATTTTATTACAGTAGAGCATCAGCTTTGCTGCAGATGGGAGTGCATACAGTTCATATCTGCAAGGAGCTTTACATTTTTCATCGTTTGGTATTTGGTTATTGCTGGCTCCTAAGATTCATGTAATCTGTGCTATATAAGTAGCTGCTCCTTTGTTTCCTCATTCATCTTGGTTCTCAGCTTCATGTGCCAGAAGTACTGTTTGTTTTCCCTTCCTTATATAGAACAGTTCGTAATTGTGTTGTATTTATGCCCTGATGAACTAATTGATTTTTCATTTGGCAAATTGCATCATGCAAGCTCTGTTAATAATTTCCAGAGATGGTAAAAATGAAACGTGTTTCTGCTTCAAGCAATATCTTTCAGTAAATCAGAAGGATTTATTTTCCTATAAGTGTCCCACCAGCAAGGAGCAGTGATACCACTCCATAAGGTACTGCATCCATCTGCATTCTTTAAAGGGTGTAAGTGCTGCAGCTTGACAGAGCCCTCTGAGCCTGCACTAGCTTCCAGCTTGGTTATGTGGAATTTATGTATTGTAGAACATTCTTCCAATTTCAAACCCAGAACATAATAATCATCTTTACTTCCATATTTTCTTGCATTAAGTTCTTTTTTTATTTGGAGAAGGTACTTGATCTTACCTGGTTTCACACTGCACTTTTCTATATCTTATCTGTGTGGTCTTTTGGACAGTAAATTGTAGTGTATTAGTCATGCCAAAATAACCTGGATAAAATTCTCTGTGCTAAATATGTACACAAGCTGTAGCAGCTTTTACTTCTTGTGAGTTTTAAAATACTAGACCTTTGGGAAGCTTGGTGTTCTGATCACCTTCTGTTTTTCAATTTAAGATCAAACTGTGGATTATATCAAAAGCATACGATCATTAGGACCTGTATGTGAATCTGTTAATTTGCACTTCAGATCTCTGGCAAAGGAGCAATTTGTAATTCAGTATGCATTATGGTTCCGCTGGACAAACTACACAGAGGTATGGAAATGTCTGTTGACAATTTGTATTTTGGCACATGAACCCTTTGTGGGTAAGAATACACAAGAGAGATCAATGAACCAAAATACTTAGAATTTGTAACTAATTGCCTTTCTCTGATACATAGTTGCTTCTAATTTTTGTGACTTTGTAATTAGATTTTATATAAGTTATCACAAAGACAACATGAGGTGCTTTGGACCTGTTCTAACCTAAGATGATAGGATTTTGTTTTTCTAACAGTGTGTGCTTAATAACAGGTTTTATTGTGTAAAGTTATTTTAGATAATTTTTATAGATGTAAGGCACTAGATACATTGCAATTAAAAACACAAGAGGTGCTCTAGGGCAGTTTCCTTCCAGGCATCTACAGTTTTACCTCCTTGGCGTGGCTTTCCTCCTACCTTTGCATAGCAATTATCACAAAGGAATATTTAGGTTTCTATGTGCTTTTGACAATTTGTTTTTTCCTTCTGAATATTTAACACAACATTCTTCCTCTCCCAATTGTACAGTTATTTCTTGAAGTATTTGATGTTCTACAACATCCACAAACTACAGAAGTTGCTCTTGGCTTAATGAAACTAACATCATGCTTGGAGCGAGCCTTGGGTGATGTAAGTGCCAGCATGAGGAGTCTATTGGTGATTTGGTTTTATAAGATGGGAACGAGCTCTTGGATTTAATTGCACACTGAAAACGTGAGGTTACCCTGTACTGTAGTAGTACACAAATAGCCCAGCTTAATTTTGAGTTGGAGAGATGTTTTTTTCTGGATTCAGTTGTGCTAATGGAAACATCTTCTGGGGCTCCTTCACCTGTGCTGGTAGAGTTGCTTGTGTGAGTGCTGTTACTAATCAATTTAATTAAAAAAGAGCAAAGTTTGCTTAATCAGTGTACAACATATAGTAGGTCTTTGTTACTCTGATATATTTAACTGAAACAGGGAGCAGCATACCTTCCACACAAAATCTGATGATGTAGTAACTTCTGTGAGGAGAGGCAGGAGCATGCAGCTGGAAGTGGGCTGCTAGATAACTTCTTTCTTCAGAGCTCTATTCGCAGAGTGTACATCTGTTTAAATGCTTCGACGTGAGTCTTGTGCTGCAAAAACATCTAGCAGTCAGCTAACAAATTTTAGACCTAGCTGATCAACTGGATAGATCTGGGATCCATCTTGTAGTCCTGAACGTTTGTCTTGATAACACATTGCCTTTTCCCTTTACCCTGTAGTAGTTAGTAAAGGTATGCGCTCTTGTTAAGTCTAAAGAGTAATACTGCAAGGAGTTCCATGACCAGCATGAGGCAAGGAGTACGTTTGTGATAAGACTTAGACTTAGGAATTCAGATTGGTATTAAGAAACATATATTGTGAATCCTTTTTGATGGAACGTGAATTAGGTTTTGGTTCAACATTTGGTGGTGGCACTGCTTAACTTCGTTTAATCAATCTTCGCAGCCATCTGCCTTGTTTGCTGGTATTCTATACATTACGTGAGTGCAAATATTTGAAGGCCTAGTAGCAAGCTAGACAGATGAACTGGTCCAGGTGGCTTTCCACCTTTTTCCTCTACCCTCATTTTTGTTTTTCATCTGGATCAGTTCCTCAATCTGTTTCTCTGCATGACCACACAAACAGATGCCACCACTACTTATGAGCATGCAGGTGTGGGAGAAGGGAGCCCACAGATAATATAAAATAGCTGGTTTTTAAATCTCTATGAGGAGCTCTGGAGAAGGAAATGCCAGAGAAAGAACAATGGACTAATTCACACCTAAATAAACCAATTTGCTCAAGTATGGGGGGTGGTAAATTTTGAAGTAACGAAGAATTAGCAAAGATTGGAAAAAAAATGTCAGGGAGGATACATAGAATGGAAGGCTTCATAGTAGTTGAGACTAGAGGTGCTAAGATTGCCCAGCTAGGATGAAATCTAGTTTAAGGAACAGCCAGAATCAGAAGACAAACCATAAGTCTCTTTCTTTTCTCTTTCAATGACAGACCCCATAGATTTCTAGGGTAACAGTGAAGTATAATGTCCTGGGTAGGGTTTATTCCCTTAATTATGTGTTCTTGTGCTTTACTTTTTTTTTTTTTTCGGAAGAGAAGAGCAGTACATGTATAGACATTGTGAAGAGCCTAACTGTGGGAACATTAAGTAGCGTACGCACTACTCTTTCCTGATATGTTCCATAAATTTTAATTTGTCATGAAATCACAGAATTTTAAGCCTTTTTAAGGATTTGTTGGGTTTTGTTTGATTAGTGTTTTTATGGTAATGAAAATGGTTACTGGGTGAAATAGTCAAGTTGTATGTTTGAAATACAAAGAAGTATACTGAATTACTGGTGTTATGTTTTGCTTTCTTTTAATAGGTGTATTTGCTGATTGGTAAAGATTGTCCTTTCCTTCTAAGAGACTTGCTTGCTTCTGACCAGCTTGCAATTGTCTTTGGACAAGCTGTAGTAAGTGCATAGTTTTGAAATAAGTAATAAATACTGAGCTGGTTTTCTTCTTGCCAAATGGCAGGTTTCCAAGCATAGCCTTTCCTTGCACTGAAGAAGAGTTTGAAAATTCTGTAATACATTGGACAAATTTTCATTCTATACATGTTTCAGCCTGGGGTATATATGGCAAAAATAGTGAATATTGTAAATGGAAATATTTTTTAAGGCAAGCTCATAAGTTCATATTTGCTTTTCTACTTGAAAAACCTACATACGTGAAATTTCACATATCTGTCAAGGGGTGAGCAAGCTGCAGAGTTGTCTGCCTCTTTCTGAGTTGCACTACTTGAAAATATACGTCCTGCACTGGCTGTTTCTGATAAGCTGTGTTCCCCTTCAGCCAGTGTAGTAAGATGCTTTATAACATTTACCACACTAGAATTTTTCAAAGCAGAGGAAAATAATTTGTTCATCCCCAACAATAAAAACAAAATTCTGATGACGTTTACACTGTCGTATAAATGGAGTAAATGGTCTTTTACATATAGTTTTACAAAGTAAATTATTTGTTGAGACAAAATATTGGATGTGAACTGTAGAAGCTTGTATTGTTAGCCAGATTAGTAGTGTTATAAAGATTATTTCTTGAATTTTGGTGACAAGTGGAATAATTCAATTCATACAGTTGGAAAATAAAACCAAAGTTTCCCTTTTTGTTTGATAGTGACTTGAGAATACAGCTTTGAATGCAAATTCTGTATTTTATATTAATTTTAATTAAATTATTCTGGATTTATATTTTGAGAAGTAAGAGCTAAACTTGATCTTGCTTCTTTGCCTGTCATAACTGTTTGGACTGTCTAATAACTAATTTTGTTCTTCCCATATTATATTCCATAGCACATACAAGTAAGCTGAAAAATTTCCTTTCAGAGAACACTGGGAATAGCAAATAGTTGCTGTTACTGTGACAAGCTGTGTCCAGTCACTTTGACAATAGACATCATAGTTTCTCAGTAACTTTTGAAATTTTCTGTCAGGAAAAGATACAAGGTAATAAAGAATAGATTTTGTCATGCAGTAATCACTTTCTTTATTAATTAGATGAATGTACTGAGGGTTTTCATTGGATCTCCATGTGGTCTGAATCTTCGTAATGTTTTGTGGCATGGGTTTGCATCCCCACAAGAAATTCCTGTGAAGTAAGTGACCAAAACCAATCTCCTTTTCTTACTAGTCAGACCTGAGAGTGCTTGAAAAGCCATTAGTAAGACTTATGCTCTTACTGAAAAAAAAAAATAAAATTAAAAAAACCCTAAAAATGATCAAAGGTCTCTGGCAGTTTTCTGACAGTTTTCCCCTGCTGTTGCCACTTCTTTTGGAAAGGGATTTCCATAGAATACTTCAGCCATTATAAAGCTGGTCGGTTTTAGGACCAGTGTTTTTTTACTAACAGGAAAAGCAAGAAAGCTTTTGAAACATGGTTCCTTGTATGTCAGGGCAGTCAGGAATAACTCTGATCAAAAGGCAGATGAATGGAGTAGGAGGAGGAGGAACAGCAGCTAATGTAGAATACAGTGATGCTTTTTCCTAATTCTACAATGTTTTTTCATGCTTGTGAATGCAATTAATTATTAAGCGTTTGAAAGAGAGTGCAGGTTTTGAATGTTCTTTGAAAGAGCAAAAACCCACCTTTGTCCACAACCCACAAATGTTGATTTTTTGCAAAAGATTTAGTTGTATGAGCTTTTCTAATATATTGTGGTATTCTCCCTAGATATTGTGCTATGCTGCTTTTTTTAACTGCAGGATTGGGTCAGTTGTTACAGACGTATCTTCTGCAAACTAAAAGCATTTTAGTACATCGACCTTATGTGTCCTTCATTAGCTTAGAGGAGCTTGATGTATTTCCAGGCAAGTATTTAACCATTAGCAAGTTTTTATTGTGCTATATTTGTTATTGTTTCATTATCCAAAGTTACAGTTGAAAATAATGCATTTTCCACAGTTCTAAGATTGAATCTTAACTAAGATACCTGTATTGCTGTCATTAGATGAATCAATCATGCTTGTAGGACAACTTTTTAATATGTAGGCGGTTCCACTGACTATTGATTCAAAAAATATTGCATTCTAAAATAATAATAACACATTGAAACGTGTAATGTTACTGCTTTTAAAAGACTTCAAGTGTGTGTTCCAGTTTTTTGATGATGGAGTTCATTTCATGTAACAGTGGTCTAGTTTGCCTTTACAAAATCTAATTCTTTCCAGAATCAGAGTGCCCTGTATCTTGCAGGAAAGGTAGTGTTGAAACAAAGGATGGTGATGTGTCTTCAGTGCACTAATACTTTTCTCAGGGAAGGACCTGAAGCGTCAGCTTAAAATCTTCTCATCTCCCTGGCTACAGACCTTATTTGGTTTATTCCTACTGTTTTTAAAGCAACAACAGTATAGGGAGAATCTTGGTGTCAATGATGGTCATGGTCAGATTGTGCTACGCAATCAATTTGCCATTGGAACATCTGTTCATGGAACCGAGACAGGGCTTTTGGGAACCAAATCAATCTGATAACATTCCAGTCATCATGTAGTATAAAACCTATAGCTGTTGATTTGCTTCAGAAATACACCTATGTAGTCAAGTTGCATTTGCCATTTTAAGCTTTCTCTTGTATAAGGTATTTATAATGTGAATTTGTGAGTTTCATTTTATGGTATCACTGAAGCATGAAGTGTTAATTTATTATGGTAAATGTCATCACAGAAAATTGATAAAGTAGGAACAATGTGCTCACGTTCAAATGTTCGTACTACTCTACTGATTCTTACCAAATCAAAGTGATTAATATATATTACACTTTAAGTATTTGAAGTAGATGGAGAATAACTCAACAGCAGCTAGGTCCAATTGCTGGGTAGTCTCAGTAAAAAGCAGCCATGACTTTTTAACTGGTTTTACTCTGTAATTTTATATTAACACTAAAAATGCAATCTTACAAACTCAATTTCTGATCTTAAATATTACTACCATTGTACTTGCGTAGTTAAAATAAGTTGGATAACTTTGAAGTCTCCCTTTACAAATGCTGAAATAATCTTGTATTTTCAGTGAAATATTAAGAATGAATTAGTAAATGGTAGATTGTATGTAGTTTATCAATGTTGTTTTGCTAACTTGCAGATCTTAATGATGAGGCACTTTCCGTAGCTGAAGAGCTAGTAAAATTGTCCAGTTTTGTATTAAAAACAATGTTACCATTTTGGATGGCTGCTTTAACAGCTTTCAAGCAAAGCAGGTAACAGTAGATTTATTTTTTAATTATTATTCTTAATAGAATATAAAAAGAATATATTCTGTATTTATAGAATAATAGCAGCATTTGTAGATTCCAAAGGTTTTTGCTAAATCTGTTGCTTAACAACATATAGTTATGTATTGTTATGGTGGTCTCTCAGAAAGTTCGTGGATTTACTACTTTATTTTTTGCCAGCTAGGTTTATAAACTATATTTTGAAACCTAAAAAGAACTATTGCAGACATAGCCAAAAAGGAGAGCTTAACAAAGCAAGTGGAAACAAATCTTCAGATGTTAACACGTTGAGATAAAAAAAAAAAAGTACTTTGTTTTGTTTTCCTCTCCCAGGCTCCACCTTTTTGTAAGTTATTCTTATCTCTGAGCTGGTTTGAATTCAGTGGTCAGCTTCTGTTGGGTACAGGTAGTCATTTATTTTTTTGTTTACAAAGTGCTTGGCAAAGGAATTTTTGGATGGATTGTTTGGCCTGAGGGTATAACTCTGAGATGGCTCTGATTTCCATTTGGATTATATTTATAAGGGGGAAAACCCCTTTGGGTATCTCTGTTATTTTTTTCAGGTATGCTGACTGTGTGATTCTCTTACTTCCTCAGCTGGAAGTTGGACTTAGATTGCTCTTCACAACAACTAATAAATGTCCAAATCGATTGCTAACAGCTGAGGTAAAATTTCTGTGTAAAGTCAGTTATGATTTAGTGCTGACAATATTTGCAAAATAATTATCCTAGAAGCATAGTGTATAAACATTTACAGATTTGCCCCAAAAAATTTTCAGTCAATTGTGGACAATTATTTACACATTTCCAGTAGAGTTTCATGAATGCATCTTATTTTTTTATAAAGATGTCTGCCAGTAAAAGAGTTCTGAAAAAGTACTTGAAGGTTAATGTTCAGAAACAATAGTTTAAGGTGGAAAGTAGATAATTTTATATTTATTTTTAAAAATTTGGCACAAAATCCAACAGTCCCTTGTTTCATTTGTAAGGGAGTTTTTTTGCTATTCATCCACCTCTGGTATCTCATGCAAATGAATAAATGTAAGTTTGGTATACATGTCTAGTTATTTGGTTTTGTCTGAAAATCAAATAATATTAATTGTCTTTTGTTCTAGCCTTCTGCCCTCTACACCACTTTCGATGAGGTACTTGTGGTTTGTTTTCTGTTTGTTTGTTTGGTTTTTTTAAATATATATCAATGTTAGAATTTAAGGACATGCATGTTTCCCATTACTAGAGACTAGAAAGCACTTTCGTGTGTTGCATAAGACATTTCTAAATTTTTTCCAAATAGAAGATGATGGACAGTAAACATTTTAAATTTTTAATCTCCCAGAAAATATCAAAATTAATACAAATTTTAATGAACAGACTTTAATTCCTTCTAAATGTTTTTATCTTGAAATTCTTCATCTCACGGAAACAAATTTTAAACATTGCAAGCAGAAATCTTCAATTTTACAACTCTCTTGAATTATCTCAAATTGTCAGGAATAATTAGGGACCTTGATTCTTTAGGGTGGAAGTAATTCTTAAAATTAGGGAAGCTAATAACTTGGTGTTTTTTCTTTGATTGTTTGGCTTTTAATAACAAGTTTCTATTCAAATTACTTTTTTCTAGATGCTAGCAAAGCATTTGGATAATGAAGAAGTCAACCAGCTTCCTGCAGCTCTTGAGGAACCTGCTATGGTAAGTGCTTTGAAAGTTGGGGTTTTTTTTGGTTTTTTTTTTTTTGTTGTTGTTTTTTTTAAGTTTAGAAATAATTTATGATCTTGCCTAATACTAATTTATTTCACATAGTTTATCTCCAGCAGTTTAGAACCAGAAGTTTGTTAGTCTTTTTCATTGTGAAGGATACAAAGTAGCACCTAACAAGCTATATTGGATTAGGATAAAACACTGACTATCTTTCTGAAATATAGAAGTCTCGGAGATACTTCTCTTTAGGCTTGTGCAGATCAGCTGAATGGAGCAGAAGAAAAACTGATGTCTCATACAGGGAAAATTAAAACTTATTTCTGACTGCTTCTGGGACACATCTTGCACTACCTGGGCAGATGGCACAAAAACATAGCTGCAAACCTAGCAGAGCACATTCTGCATCTTGCCACGCTAACAGATAGTGGACATGAAAGCCAAGGGTGTTGACAAGGGTGTTGAATTTAGAGACCTTTTGAGACTGTAGGGGAGACATGAGTTTATTGTCCTGTTGTCAGAGGCAGTGGCGCTGTGGAAGACTTGGGACACAAAGCTGAAGGAAATCTGTTGTTGCCTCTCACAAAATAGCATGTATGTTAGTTTTGAATTTCCTCAGAAGCTACCAAGATGGATGAGTTGCCCCTCTTTTTTTTTTTTTCTACAAGCATTGTTTGCATTGTTTTTTTCTGACCATCTAAATGCCCCTTTCCTATGGACATGGTCACATACTTATCTTTCAGAGGTACTCTATACACTTGGTGTATGTTTCCACAGGAATTTCTTTGGGATTTTTTGAACCACCAGGAGGGTCCACGTATAAGAGATCGTTTAAGCCATGGAGAGATCAATCTGGAAACATTTCCCAGAGAAGTAGCTAATCAGATAATTGCATTTGCAATTACTCTTCTCTGCAGATTCTTAGATGAGGACATGTTTGCTTTTAAGGTGGGGATCAATATTATGCTCTCAGAAGATTATTTTTTTTTCAGTTGTTTTGCATGCCAAATCTGATTTTAGAGAGTCTTATGACTGAATCTTTCTTGACAGCAGCTTTTTGTGGAAATGAAGTATGCCTCCATGTAAAAAATTGTAATAGTATGTTTTTTCTAGTTTTGTAGTGAAATAAGTACAGAAAGTTTTCCAAAAGATTACCCTTTCTTACTGTACCTTAATTTGATTGCTTAACCACTCCTTATTCACATGGTTGATCCATAAATTATAGTGATTTCACTTAATTTTATTTGTGAAATTGTATTGATACCTAGCCTGTTTATCTGCTCAAGTATCCAAAAGGTATGTAGAACAGCTGTAGCTCAGCTACTGAGGTATGTAATATTTGAGATTTTCTTTCTCTGAGACACTATAAATAATGGTGGCTCACTAATAGAGGTTTGATTTGTATCCACACTCTATACTGTGAATTTGTGAACACTTTTTGTCTATCAATACAAGTTTGTCAACCTTAGCAATTGTATTTGCTTCCCCCAATTTCCTGTTAATATTTGGGAACAGCAACCTAATTCCTTTTTTTCAAGATATACTGCATGCTGCTGTATTAAAAGAGTACTTGGTTGCTTTTCTGTCAGCTGCTGTCAGGTTTCATAGTTAAAATGTGTCAAAGAAATTAAGCTTTAAATGCTCACTGTGCTGATTACTACTTTCAGCCCTCAGACATTTGGAAGTCTTTAGTACTTCAGGTGGCTTGCATAAAATTAAGTATAAGTCTAGGTCTGCATATGATTAGGACAGTTTAAAGAAACTGTTGTGTATTGTCTATGATTTTGTAAATCAGGAACACATGGTCATAAATCCACTGATGAACTGTGCAAGTTGCTACTGTTCTCGATTTCATCCAATTTCCCGACTCAAGAAACAGGTAGGTACTTCCAACTGTGAAAGCACTCTTAAAATTGGTCTAATTGTTGTCTTCATGCTTTGATTGTCCTAAAAAGTTAAAAACTTACATATTTTTTAATGAGCTTTTTAGTTTCATCTTTCAGAATTTACAGGAATTTACAGTTGCTAAAATGGGGTGTAATTAAGCACACTTCTGTTGATGCAATTGGTGCTGTGTTTGTGCTCTGGCTCACTGAATAGCTTTATTCTTACCTGAATGTTTGCTGTTCTGTAGTTTTCTTCATGTCCTTTTGCTTTATGTCAGGAACACTCTGTTTGGTCAAGTATCTAGGAATCTTGTGTTAGGCTATAACTAAGGTTTTTACTGTATGAAAGCCAGCTGATTAAGATTCTGTCATTGTAGCAAAATCTGCTTTCAAGTGTCATGTTAGTTCTCTGCCAATCAGTTTATGGATTACTGAACCACTTGAAAATGTTCCTCTGTTGATTTGAGATTGCAGTAGACATACTTAGTATTTTTCATTTTTGACAGCATTGAAACTGTATGTTACAAGTCATGTTAGTTAATTTTTTATATTAATCAAATGGAGGAAAGAATAGCAAATTACTTTATTCAGATGGTGTTTTAGCATGAAAGTGTACATCAAGACTTTTTGCCCTAACGTGCACCTTAACCATCGATGTCAGCTTACACAATTATGACTATTACTACAAGTAATTTACTACCTGTTGCAGTTTTTTCTAAAAAGCCACTATGAAAAGTAAAATACGTTGTCCTGGCTGTCAAAGGCTGCACTTTATATAACATTTTTCATGATGTGTTTTTGAGGTGCTGGAATGTATGAAGAGCATTCACTTATGGCCTGAATTGCCAACAATGCCTGAGAAACACATTCAAACAATTAAAGGGTATGTATATGCTTTTAAAAGAAGATAGTTCTCAAAATAGTTATGAAGAATGGGATTTGAAATGGTGAAATGCCTCTTCAAATACTTTACTAGGAAGCTGATAGACACCGGAGGGTTTGTGAGAAGATCCCTTTGTTCTTTTTAGCTTCATCTGTACTATACACATCAGTACAGATACTATAAAAACTATAAACAGTGTGCTAACTTGAAGGGAATGGGAAGACATCTGAAACATACAAAGGTGTTAGTGACTCCATGTTCTGTTTTTGAAGAGAAGCTGAAGGGCCTGTTAGGATGTTAAAACTAGTCCATCACAATAAAAACAAAAAGATGGCTCACCAGATGTAAACCAGAAAATAATTGCTTATTCCAAAAAGGACTTGGTAACCAAATCAACAGAAGACTTTACATGAGATTTTACTTAGAAAAAGAGTGTAACGTTCTCTTGTTATTTGAAAAGGAGGAAGTGGTTAATAATATCACTGGAGGAAATCATACTCGTTTAGAGCTGAGAGGTGAAAACTCAATGTATCTGGCACATACTCAATATGCTGCAGGATTCTGATGAACAAATAGAGGGTTAAGCAGGGTTCAGAAGACTGCTGAGACTGAGAAGAGGTTGGTTTTACTCGGATAAAGAAAATCACGCTTATAAGGTGGAGGGAAAAGAACCATTATATCAGAGAGTGAGAGTGTACATGGAATACACTGTTATCAAAAAAAAAATCTGCATGTTGATCTATGCCATTTGAGACATAATAAGTACTACACAGTTTTATCATATCAAATCTTAATTTTTTTCTTTTGTTTTTAAGGCTGGATGGAAAAGCTGAAGCTAGTACTTTAATTTTGATGATATCTGAAATTATATCTCAGTTGCAGCAATATATGCCCCAGAACTGCTGTAGTTCAGATGATCCAATCGATAGTGTCCTAACAGAGAGGTGAGTTTGATGTCCTCCCAGTCCCCACTGTCAGCTTCCACATGCAGCCCAGCCCGAGAACTCTCAAACCTAAGTTAGCATTTCCCTGGTTTTGGAACGCTTGACATGTTGCATGTACTTTTCTAATGTTGCTGCTGATCTAATCTAAAAATCTTAAGAATGCAGCTGAACATCATCTTTAAATGAAGATGAGACACTGTAGATTTGGGATGTTATTACAGTACAGATCTTACTTGGAAATTAGCATGAAAAAAATAGCCATTTTTCTTTCAGACCAGGGAGCAAAATCTTTTAAATATTTATGTACTGACTAGATTAAGTTGGTTTTAATCTGTTTTGTGTGCTAAACTGCATCAGAAATTTGTTTTAATGTGCTTGGTGTCACAGTTGCATGTGGCATTTAAAATAGTAATATGCTGCTACATAATTCTGTTCCTACATGCTTTAGTGTCAAGATTCCAAAATAGAAGATATCTTGTTATACTTGTTGTCAGACTTTGGAGGTACGTTAGTTCCAATTATATCTGACTTGGAATAATGATCAAAACAATTTGACTTTTAATTGGCACTTTTATAGCAGCCTTAAGAGTCCCATGACTGAATGAATATGTCAAAACAAAGCTTTCCTACTCAAACCCATTAGGTGTGGGCAGGATAGCACAAAGAGGATTTTACCTGTTGCCTTACTTACGCAGCATCCGTGCCTTCTGTTTCCTACCCATCAACTGCATTTTTCTCACTTATGAAAAAGAAGCCTAATTACTAAAGTGTTAAACCATTTTTAGAGTCTTCTGCCTTTATCACTTTTGGTCATTAATGTTTTGCTGTCTCAGATAATTTGAGCATGAGGGAGATTAAGAAACATTTCTATGAGAACAGTGTTTAAAGTGATGTGTGACACATTAGTTTAGCAGATTAGAATATGACAGCAGAAATATATTTGGGTGCTTTAACAAAGCATAATCTGGTGTGGTGTTGATTAAAACAACTGCCTCACCACCTGCATTTTACAAAATGTTAAGTCTGCTTCTTGTTCTGCCCAGAAGAAAGACCACACACTAATTGGAGTAGTAATTAATACCATTTGTTTGAGTGAGTTTTGTTATGGTGGATGTTAATTCATTGTGAATTGAACTACGGTGGGAGGCTTCAACCACAGCCCTGCTGTGATTTGATGTGTTCAGTGTATTGTTTCGGCCAGGCAGTTTTGTTTATTATGGTTCTATTTCTTTGATCTGAAATGGGAAGCGTATTCATCACCAGCAGTTTGGCATTTATATTCAGTAAAGCGATAGAGAACATAATCACTACCCCTACGAGATAGACCCTTGCTTTTCTTCAGTCATGAGGTAAGAGTAATCCATTTCCAGGTTTTCTGAATTGAAACATTATGAATCGAACCACACCAAATATGAAATGTATCTCATATTAAATCCAGCTAACAAAAGCTTGAAATTAACAATTCCTTCCTGTTTTGGAGGCTGTTGATTGAACTTTGTGATACCCGTATTTGCACACTTTATTCTCCGCGACCTGTTCTGGAAATTTTGGTGGTACTCCGTAAAATAAGCACACAGTGCCATCAAGTGACTAACCAAGTTATTGCCAGCACTACCTTGAGATACAAACAGTGGATGAACAAGACTCTACGTTCTCGCCAGAGGCATAACTATCTACGAATGTTAAACAGGTTGGCTGATGGTTTTTCTTTACTTTGTGGTTGGGTTTATGAGAGAGTGGCTGCATGCTGCTGTTGCTAGCTTTCAGTGGTTTGTCTTTGAAGTTTAAAGTCAACAGTGTTCATGTGTTCTTGTTAAACATTTCAGAGTTAAGTGTCAACCCAGATTTCTATTATGTAGTAATGTTGAAATAACAAGAAAATCTCAAATTGGAGAATAATTTAATGAGTATTTTTAGCATTGCTAGACTACTTCACTGTAAATTATTAACTTTCAAATAAAAGTATTGTTTCAATGTTAGATTGTATTTTTTAGTTACTGGCTTTTGCTATTTAAGCATATAAATGCTTTAATTTTATCGGAATGCAATAGGTTAAACTGATTTCAAGACTCTACCTAATTGATTTCTGCTGCTTTTTATCACTGTACCTGAGTCAGCATCTTTGTAGATAGAAGAAAGATTGTTTAGTGTTCCATTAATTTTGTTCCTATTCAGAAATGTTTTCCAGGGATTTATGAATCTACTCTAAAAGCTGCGATAACTGTAAATATTGTATTCTTGGCCAGGTTATGTTCCAAAAAATGTTAACCATGTTATTTAAGAAACATAGCTTAAACTGGTAACTGACGATACATATTTGCAATTCAGTTGAACTTCACTTTATTATCTATGGAGTAATGGGTGCTGGTGAGGTTTCTTTAGAATCCTAGCTATGTGTTTCTCTTTTTTTTCCTCTTTTTGAGGTTTTATAATTTATGGTCTTCATTTATAGTTTTGATATTTCCTCTGCTCTTTGCTGAAAGACATTTCATAGTCTCTCACACACATGCGTAATATCCAGGATATATTTAGGATGGATGCAGAAGTCTGAAGATTTTTTTTATACTAATGATTTCTATTTAATTTGGGTTTAGTTTGTTTATTTTAAAATATTTTTGCTTATTTCTAGCATTAAATTTTTGTCTCCGATGTTGCGGCTCATCTTAGTGTTGATTACACTAGAACTAGTCAACATTCATTTGGTTTGTAAGAAGAATCCTTTTGATTATCAGCAGTATCTAAAGTGAGTACATAAGATTTATGTTATGAAAAAAGGAAGTTGTACACATTCCTTTTTGATCTGTGATATAAATCCTGTAGAGAAAAAAATAAAAAGGAACAGCATGTCTTTTAGTAGATTGTCATCCTTCTTTCTATCATTATAGTCATTGCTATATCTCAGACAATGTTCACTCAAGAACAAAAATAACTTAGTTGAAAATATATGGTCCAGTTATTCAGGTTTTTAATTTTATTAGTCTCTTCCTTAGTATAGATGGAGAACAATCACACACTCAAAAAAATACCGATATATAAAAGCTGTATTTAATATGTTGTTAATTTTACTCCTTAACAATCTAACAACAAACAAATTAACAGCTGGTTGGATATCATAGGCACTGTGAAACATTTGACTGAGAAAGGAAAGGAAAACATTTTGGGAAAATTCTATCACACATTTTATCACTGCATTCTTTCTATGGCAGTGTTTAATTCCAGTTCTGAAAATCATCACTTCTTACTGTGAGGATGAGAGAGTGATTCTCTTCCAGAAGTAGAAGAAACCTAGTGTATCCTGAGGGAGATTTGGAAATTTGGAGACATTAGCAGCTTTAAATCAGGCATTGAGATATTTTTCTTTATTTCTTTTTTTTTTTTTTTTTTCTTTTTAAATCCTTTAATGAGTTTCTCTTCTTTGGTTTTATTTCTCATAGGTTTTTGAAGTCAGTCTTGCAGTATACTGAGAACTTGGTGACATACACAAGCCCTGAGAAAAACAAGTGGGATGAAACCGTGGAGCTTACAAACAAGACTTTGATAAAAATAAAGAAAATCAGTGACAGAAAGCTACTGTTAATGCAGCTAGCTACATAAATGGTTTTAAGATTATTTGGACATTGTTATATTTGTTCTGGAGTCCTCAAATTTTACAAATTAACTCAAAGGCAAACTTCATCAGTCATTGTTGAATTTTGCATCCAAAATTCAACACTTTTTATTAGAAGGTGGTTGTTAAGACTGGAATTGAATGATCAAGTTTCTGAAGAATGGGCTGTTTGCCAAATGCATTGAAAAAGATTTACTGTGAGCTAAATCAGGATGATGCAAGTTCTAGTTTATTATGTATTTTGATTTTTATTTTTATAGTTTTCTATTATATTCAAAATATCTAAGAAAGGAGTGTGAATAAAAGCCCTGGAAAATTTTGAATCCAAAAAGTAGGTTTTTACTTTGAAATATACTGGAAATAATGTCAGACATTGTGATCAACGGGTTAAGAAATGATGAACATTTAGCATAAAGTAATGCTCATTGGTAGCTGTGGTGGTAGTTCAAGACAGAGTCAGATCTTGCACTGAGATAACGCTGGTAACACAGTAATCAGTTGCTTATATACCGGGATTTAAAGGAGGCCAGGTGGAATAACTTTTGCACAATATGTGTTTCTTTTGTTTAATTTCATCTGCTCATTCCCAATACATACCTAGTTAGTGAGTTCATGTTGTGCAGGTTAAATATGAACACTTATATGCACACACTCACAGACACATATTTATTGTGGTTCAAAAAGCTAACTTGTTGCACACAACATTCATTTGAATAATTTATTTTTTCAAAATAAATTCTCCCCCTTTCTCATCCCCAAAGAGTAGAATTTCAAAGGAATGCATCAGTTGAAGAACAGATTCACAGACCACCAATCTCTATCCATTTGCTTTCTCTTACTGAGAGTAAAACCAGAGGGTAATGTCTGGAGAATGTTTGGCTCTACACAGGATTAGAGATTCAAGTTACATTTTAATAAGATTCTTTGCAATGTTTCTTGACTGGAAATCAGAGTGAGAGATTTACTAGTTTGGTTTATTTGGTGTGGGGGATAGATATAAACTAAGATCAAATTGCTTCCTTTATGCTACTCTTGCAATATATTGTGTGTGTTTGAAATTTAAATGTTATTTTCCAAGGTTTTTTTGTTACTATGGGACTAAATGATGTGAAAGAGCATGAACTAGATAAAACATTTAAACTAGGAATAGAGAATAATGAATGAAGTGCAATATATGAGCCATAGTCTGAAATTTCAGCTTTTTTTAACAACTGAGTTGGCAAATCCTAATTATATTTTTGAATGCTTATTTTGTACCCATTGACTTTGCTCAGAAGTGTTAACTTCTGCTAAGTATAGCTTGGTAGTGACATTTATGATGACACTTGTTTTGATTGTGATAAGTATTGTAAGGGGGTGGTTGATAAGTGTTGTAAGGCAAAAAAATTATTTAAGCTTTACATATTTATTGTAGGAAAGAGATCAAGAAATTAAAACACCAGGTCATAGTTTAAAAGTACATAAACACTGACACACTTTCTTTTAAAGTATGTTCATGTACTGAAAAGCATCTTATAGACCACAGATGTATAGTTTCAACAACCTAAGTTCTCCTTTTGTCCCTATATTTAAACTTTGCTAAAATGATGTTGCATGCTATTCTCTTCATATGCTTTTTCCTAGGATGGAGCACATTGACAGTTTCTCCTTCACCGATTAGTGTCGTAGATGTGATTTGCTGCATGAAGTCTGCAGAAAGAAACATGACAGACTTCTGGCAACTTTGTCAGAGGTGCTTTTCCCATTTTTTTTCCCTGCCTCTGAAGCTCTCTGATGGGAACGCTGCTACCATCTATTGTTAGACAAATCTGGAACAGACTGGGACAATCCAATTTATTCTGACTTAATGCTGTTGTTTTCCAGCAGAGCTGCATGCGGGGCTTACGTTTTTTTCCTGCTGTTAAAAGACTTGCAGAATAGAGCTGCAGAATAAGCATATATTCTACAATGCACATTGAAGAACAAATGGCAAGAGACATGGTAAAGATCATGGGGTTTGTCCTTTATCAGTTACTTGAAATGACTTCTTCAGTTATTCATCTTTGCCATCTGTTTGGAGTCACCTTACATTTTAAGATATTAGAAAGAATCTTGACTCTGAACACTCAGTATTCCTGAGAGCAGAAACTTGGAATAACCAAAGACGTCCACTGGGTACACGCGTGAGTCGTGCTGACAAAACACATCACGTTTAAATGCAAGTGTTCTGATTTTTGTTGTCCTAAAGGGAATTCATTCTGGAACTGAGCTGTCCAAAACTGCATAGTCATTCAGTCTTTTTTCGAAATTCTTGTATTCTTGAAAATTCAAATACCTACAATTGTACCAAAGAATGTTTTCTTGCAAGCATGGTATTTCATCCTAGTATTACTTGTGTCTGGTTTAGTTCTTGGCCCTGCTCCCTGAGGACTGCATTTTCCTGAAGCTATATCCACTCATACAATCATAGACTTGGAATCTGCAGCGTCCTCTGAGGAAGGTGGTTGAAGTGTTTTGTTTATCTGGATAACGCTGATGAGAGAGCGATGATTCTTCAGTCGGTTCTTCCAACTTCAATTAATCAATTTATACATGTGTGTGTGTATATTAACTAAAAATAGCTGAGAATTTGTTTCTAATATGTCCTGATCTTACAAGCTCATGTTAGACCTCCCAACTCAAAGAATTTATGAAAGAAGTTTTGCAAACATAGAAGAAAATCAGGTATCCTTCTTTTTGGCGAAGTCATTGGAATTCCTTTGCATCTTCTTGAATATCCCATCTAAATGAGAAGATCATCTCTAATCATTTTAGCTTTTCAGTAGTGAGATGCAGTTCCTCTGCCTGCCTTCCACCTCAAGGGGAGTTTTCAGGTGAGAGATTGTATTAACTAATAAGAAATTTCAATAGTCTGAAGTTGGAATGGATATGGTTTTCAGGTAAGAGTAGAGATCCTTTGATGCTTACAGTAGAACCAGTAGAAATTAACGTTGTCGGAAGTACTCTGCATCCATTGCCTCCATCATTATATGAATGTTTTTGTTCATGCACGTAGAAGTTTGAAGAAAAGCCAATCTCTGAAATAACTATGTTGTAGTTGTGTGAACATTTGTGGGGTTTGGTATCTTCTAGGGCCCATCAAGATGAACTAGACATGTATTGAGGTGGGCACTGCACAAACACCATGAAACATCAATTATGGTAGGTATCTGTGTGGGGAAACAAAGCTTGTCTGTTATTTTCTCTTTGTTATTCTCTAGTTAGTACTCTCCACAATGATGATAGAAGGGGTTAGAAACAGAACCATGTGTTCTTAGCTGCTTGTGTTACATTTGTATAAAACCACTTAAAACCTTTTTGAGGTTATCATTACTTTTGCATTATACAGAAACATTTTACATTAAAAGATAGAGCAACATATTTGATTAATATCTACCATCTAGCTGTTTTCAAGCAGCCTGGTAGTCTTCGAAGTGAACACTTGGTGGCAATGTTTGGTAGTTCAAAATGGCATTGCACCCTGACATTTACTTTCTCATCTCTTTTCTTAGAATGTGTATAAAGAAATCAAGTTTTCCTCTGATTTCATCAGCTTAGTTATAGGTGTGTCTAATTGCGGACGTTGCTTCTGGTGAAAATTTTTTCTCTCATTTGTTTCAGATCACTTGGAGAAATTGAACACCTCTGAAAAAATGTTTTGCAAACAGCATTTTATTAATTAGGTAGAGGTACATTACATTCATGTTACTTGCTGAAGACTTTTTGAATTTGCCAGAAGTTCTCAGGTATTTTAAGAGAATGGGTTATTTGAATTTAATAAATAGTTTATTTTAATAAATTATTGTTTATTACAAAATGTAAGAAGGTATTGACATGCCTAAAAGTAAAATTTCCAGATTGTCCTTTGTTAATTGCTGTGATATCATGAAAAAAATCTTATCTCAAAAGCAAAATATATCTTTTGAACAAAAATAATTGTCAAGGAATGTGTTTATTGAGAAAACTGCTCCAAGTTCTCAGCCTTATTGCGGTGGTAATGATTTTTCAGTCTGTTAAAACTGAAATGTGCTATTCATATGCCACCCTGTGAAGAAGATATAGTTGAGCATTGCTTGTTGGGTGGCCTTTGAAAACCTTGTCCACAGTAGCAATTTCAAACCATGCAGAGAGGTTGCAGTTAAAAAGGATTTTCATTCACATGAAGTAACTTTTGTATGCTGTGAAATCTTGTGTAGAAATGTTGGAACACCCCCAGCAGAGCTTGTTTTTGCCTTACACTACATTAGTGCATCTGGTCCGTGTATGGTATATCACCTTTTTTTGATAAATTGGTCCACAGATGCGGAGCAGATTCCTGGCTGGTGTAAACTACGCCTGCCCCATCAACTTGAGTGCAGATCTTTTACTCCACTAGGGATCTGCCTCATGATGTTTGGGTTTCCCTTGAAGTGGATTTGTTCCTATCTGTGCTTCTTTTTCAGGTTTACTTATTTTCAGGGGATTGGATGAAAGACCTATGTATTTCAGATAAAATTGCTGTATAGCAAAGTCTAATTAATGTAGTGGCTGACTTCGCAGGGAAGTGGGGATTGTGTGGGGGACTTCACAGCTATATACCAAATTCTTATTTCTTTATTTATTTTTGTGTTTCAGAAAGAACTTCACCTAGAGTAGAAACCAGTTTTCATTTTGGGGCTTTTTCAGGGGTAATGCTATAGGTTAGATCACCTAATTTTTGCTTTTTAAAAATTTTCAAGGGTAAATGCAGATCTGTTATCTAAGAAGTCTTTTAAGTCATATAGATTTTCAGATAGAAATTGACTGAAAGGAAAATGCCTGTTGTTTGCCTTCCCTGGGCCCCAGGCAATAGGATATAAATATGGGTAGTGAATACTGTGCGAGATCAAACTGGCATTTTTTCTGAAGGTGAGAATCCAAGACAATATATACAATTAAAGCCAACAGCCTTGCCTACCAAAAGGAGTACATGCCTTCTGGCATTCTCTACTGAATACCTCCTCTGTTCCTCTCCCATGTATATGCATCTCACAGTTTCTCTAAAAAAAAAAAAAAAAAGTGTAGTAGAACCAGCCAGCGCCAGTTTGTTTTCCATGTTTTCTTTTCTCTGTAAGGGATTAGTTGTAGTAACAGATTTCATGTGCCAGAAAGTGGGTGAACATTAACTATTTTGTCATGCACTGATCCTTCCCACAGCCCTGCAAAATTTGAAATGCAGGAATGGTTATTCATTAACATTTCTTTGTGTCTACAGGAAGTACATTTACTATGTAAACATGTTTTATATAGAACATACAGCTGTTTTGAACGAGCACTCAATGAAACATAAGAGTACAGTGCCTACACTGCCACTTCAGAAACACTGAGATACCACAGCATTGTGTTTAGGAAGAGCAAACACACAAAGACTTTGCCTGTAAAAATGAATGGTGGAAGTTTCTTTTTTAAAAAAAATAACAGCTTTCCTTTAATTTGTTTTATTGGTTTGTATCTGGAATGCCTGGACACCGAACTATCGACATGTGGTCAATACTTAGAAGTGGGGTGGGTGGGGGTATGTTTCTGAAGTTCCTTATGCTGATTTTAGTAGAGATCCCATTAGAGAAGGAAAAATCAAGCACGTTCAAATAGTCCATTTTTAATAGACTGTGGAGTATATTCCCACGGGGAAAAAAAAACTTAGGGCATGGCAAAAATGTGCCTAGAATAGCTAGAATAATCATGGGCCTCTTGTCCTGAGAATATCAGTCTCAAATTTGGGAGGAGCTTTGCTACTAATGCTAATTCCTTGTGTAACAGGTGGAATTGTGTCTGATAGACCTCTGTGTAAGCAACTCCACTAGCTAAACTCCACCTTAAGTGCGTTTTGTGGAGTGGGATGTTTTTCTGACAAGGTGAGGAACATTTCTGCTTCCCAGCAACAGCAGTCAAACAGAACGTTTTGGCTGGGCTGTTGCCTCTAGGTGACTGAAGCTGGTTTGCCCCTTCAGAGCGGTAGGATGGTGCGTTTACCAAGGTACTTCTCAAACAGGCTGTACGCTGTAGGCCCTCCCATGTGAAGTTTACCATTCCTAAGGACCATGGGACCGAGTAGCATAGGTGTGCTGGGGAGAGGGGTTGTGTACAGCATACCAGGCCCTTGGACAGCTCTCCACTGCACGAAGGGGTAGATATTGAGGTACCAAGATAGCCAGCATTTGGACCATGGGCTGGTACACTGTGTGTTTGTGTTTGACCTTTAACTGAGATAATCCTTGCTCAGAAAAGCCCAAGATGGGAGAAGGGGGTCTTGGTTGTCTAACCAGTCCTACGTGCACGTGTAACTTTTATTAAATGTGAAGGGGAGGGTTTCTAGTTGTTTTAATGGGAAAATAATAATACTCTTAAACCGGCAGGATAGTACAATGACAGGAGATGTCAATTAGATGAGCTCATAAATTTTGGACCAATGGCATTTGTGCAAAAGTGGAAGGTTAATTCTATGCAGTTGGTAAAGAAAAAGTAACGAGAAAAAAAAAAGCTGCCGTTGACCCTTCAGGATATAATGCTCTTGTGTCAACATGGACTCTGCCCAAACATTGTTCTGCTGTGGAAGCAGCTGGATGCCCTGCCCTCTGGTTTATATAGCGCCAAAGGGCGGGGATAAGGAGAGATGAGGTGAGGGAAGAGGGAGGGGAAAAAGAGGCAGGAGAGAAGATAAAGCAAAGCCAGCTCACCTCTTCAATGCCACGCTCTGAACTGAAAATGTCCTGCGGCTGACCCTCTTGGGGCTTACTTCTTGATGTTTAGGAACCTGCATCAGCAGAGAAAGAGTGCCTACCTCAAAGTCACAGGCATTGTTACAAGGAAACAATTTTTCCTCTTCCTTTACAAATATTTTTCTTCAGGAGAGTAGGCGGAGATGGGGAAAGTGGGGCAGGGGAGAGAGTAATAGCTATTTCTGTCTGGTCTGTTATGTTCGAGGTCTAATTTATAGTATTCCATATAGCACAATGGTGTCATTTTAATGGTGTGTTAACACTGAAGTCTGGAATATTTATTTGGTTGAAAAAATGCATCTGATACTAAATACA
Source organism: Gorsachius magnificus (assembly GCA_034008185.1). Lineage (NCBI taxonomy): Eukaryota > Metazoa > Chordata > Aves > Pelecaniformes > Ardeidae > Gorsachius > Gorsachius magnificus. The sequence continues at coordinate 46,502,541 of CM067083.1, read as the reverse complement.
TCTCCAGGGAGATGGCTGTGGGATGATTACGGAGCTGATGGCCATCAAACTGATAGCATTTCTCTGTCCTCCTGAGTCTTCTGCTGTAAAAGTGGGACAGGGCATTTTCTGGTTAAGAATAATGGTCTCTGTGCTGTCCTCAGGGGCAGATGTGGCCCAGCACCTGCTCTCTGGATCCAGGATAGACAGAGCTGCCACACAATTATCTTCCAGTTTGCTGTTAATTTCTATTCAGATTAATCAGTAGTTGCTTGACATGAGGAATCACATTGTGAGCTTTAAAGCTTTACCACACACCATTGTTGTTTGTTTATTTACAGTCTATTATTCATGCTAGAAATACTGGCCAATTTAACATGATTTGTAATCTGTCTTCCTTCCTTTTTTTTTTTTTCTTTTTTTTTTTTTGGTGGTCTCCCATGTGATTTGCATATGTATAAAGCCAGGGAGGTTTATTGCTGGAGGGGTGGGTGGGTGTTGTTGACTATCTGTACCAAGTAATACAAGATAGTGCCCAATAAAGATTCTTAGCATCCCTTACTTTAAATCAGGTTAATGTGCTGAAGCAAGAGAGACGTCGCCGATCTCAGGAGAGGGACCTGAGCATTACAACTGCATTTTGTTTATTATTTGCACTGCAGCTGTGACTGGATGTCCTAAGTGAGATTTATAAATTGTCTGAACTGAACTGGATTTCTTAGTGTCATTGTGTGATGCTATGTACAGATCAGGAGTGAGCAACCACCTCTGCAAATACATGTTCTTGGTTCATGGAGATTAATTTAACATGGACTGTGTCAAAGCTATGCTGTGGTTATTTTGGTAGGTTCTTTCCATTGACATTCGATCAAGGTGCAGTCCCGTCTGTGGGAGAGACAGGTTGCGTGATGGAAGGAGCCCTGCATCCCTGTGTCTGCAGCACAATAGCTGTGGCTTCTGTGAGCTCATAGTAAACAGGGCGTGAGCACGAGTGCCCGGGTCGTTTGTGTCGGTGGGTCTGTGATGGTGCGGATTCACTTGCCAACACCCTTGCTGGATGGCAGGGATTGCAGCTGTTAGCAATCAAGAGGAAGCTATCGTTTCCTTTTGACTTCTAAAGACTGGCCTAATATAAGTTCTATTTATTCAGGTGTTTTTATCCAAATTTTCCAAAGATTCTGAGTTTGACCTTTGTATATGTAGTTTCCCCTCCAATTAGTAAAAAGCATTTAGAAATGTCAAGGATGGGACTAGAAGGGGCCTCCTAGGTGCTGTATGCTGCTGTTACAGCCAACCAGATTGCACACTATCTCTTTTAGCTGTATCAAACACCAGAAATAATTTGTCTCTCCTACTCTTCTGTTTGCTGTACTGCTGTATCAGAACCTTGCTCAGGTTGCTTAGAAACCCTCTTCTAGTATCCATTTTTTTTTTCACGGACCATTCATATTCATTTGTTCTTGTGCCAGTACTGTCCCCTTGTTGGGCAGCTCTTCTCTCTGTCTAATGTTTACACATCACTTCAATGTATTTATAAGGAACCATATCCTTTCTCAGTCTTCATATTGCTAGGCTAAACAAGCTCAACCTCATAAAATAGGTTCGTTATTTCCTGGATATACCCCGTAGCATTTCCCTGCACCTGTTCTGGTTTCAGTTCCTCATCCATGGGACCAGTCTTGCACAACCCTCCCAGTCTTGCAGATGAGGTTGCACCACTGTCTAGCATAATGGCAGAAATATCTGCCTGCCTGCCCACACTGGCTTTACTTCGCATGCTATGGACAGTAGGACTACATCTGCCTTTGCAACATCTCCTGTTGATGGGTCCCGGTCATTCTGTAATCTCCTAATAAATAAAAGACTTTTTCCTCTTGATCTTCCTTAAGTCAGCATGCAGGGTTTGTTTTTTCACTCTGGAGCAATGCACTTATTCAGATCTCTCTTGCCCCTTCCTCACTTGAAATATTTGTTAAAAATATCATCACTGATCTCACAGCTTCACAAGATGCATTTTTTTCAGGCTCCTGAGGTGGAGCCTGCTCAGTCCCTTTTCTTTTTTTTCCAGTTCACAGCTTCTTAGGGTGCAATGGCTTCCATCTCCACAGCTCCTTCCCATTAGCCATCCTGCCTTTGCTCCCATCTTTTACATCACCCTCCCTCACAAGGCCTGGTGGTGAAGTCTTCATCTAGATTTCAAGTCATGCTAGAACATTTGTGAAGTCTTAAACATCAGAAGAGTCTCATTTTCCATAGTTTTCATTATATTTCATGCCTGTTGTTTTTTTACTTTGTTTTTTTTGGGAAAGGTCAAGGTCTGGTCAGGCCCCATCCCTGGAAACATTCAAGACCAGGTTGGATGGGGCTCTGAGCAACCTGATCTAGTTAGCGGTGTCCCTGCTCACTGCAGGGACGTTGGACTAGATGGCCTCTAGGGGTCCCTTCCAACCCAAAACATTCTGTGATTCTATGATCAGCTGGAATAATCTTGACTTTGGAGGCACACTTTCTCATCCCTAAGGTAACTCCTTCAGAGGCTAATCCCAGCTTCCAGCATTGACGAGATCTTTACTTAATCCAATACACCTTTTGAGATGATCATTCATCCACATGGGTTAGATGCTGCATTCATGGAGTTCTTCCTCTGGCCAGAGGTTTGACATTTCATGTAAGTTTCGTCTTGAAGACATTCCAGGTTTCTTTCAAAATCCAGGTCAATGAGATCAACCCAGTTTACTACACTAACACATCCCATTAAATTCTCAAATTTAATTAAATTCCCAAATCTAATTCCCACTGCTTTATCCCATCGGGCACAAGGACAAAAGAGAAGTTTGTGTTGGTTTTGTAAAAGCCTCTAAAGCATCTTCGATTTTAGCCCGGCGCCCTTCTTGCAGGTAAGGTGACTGGGTAATGGAGCCTGGCTGCTGCTGCCACGCACCGGTGCCCAGAGCTGGGGCAGGTGTTCCCGCCCCAGTGAGGGTGTGCAGATGTAGGGCCGGGTGCTTGATGAAAGAGGGGTGGACGCCTACCCTCGGCTGCATCCTGCTCCTGCAGCGGCGTGTTTGAACAAGAAACAATAACACAGTTGGTAATGGCGCGAGTAAAGTTTTACAAGGAGAGCAGGTGTGCCTGCTTGAAAGATAAACTCTTCCCCCATGCGACGATAAGATAAATGATCTGAATCTTGTGATTTAGTTAATGTTTCTGTCTTTAGCCTGCTGTGTACACAGCATCCTGCTGGATAAGCTGCCCAGAACTGTGTGCCTCTGTATGCACAGAGCTATAATAGTCAGTAATATCATTCTCTCACCTGGTGTCCTTAACTAAACAGCCTTTAATCATTATATATCATAATATGGGTTCGTTATTGTACAGTACAGCACCTACCTTGCATTAGAAAAAGGCCAGTGCCAACATTAAAAATAAAAAGCCAGTGCCAACATTAAATAACATCGTTGGCTGTGACTGGAGGATCTTGTTTCACTGCTATTTCAGGCTGTCACGTTTCTCTGGAGCAGTATTTAAATTATGCCTGAATTTAGGCAAATGTTTTTGTTCAGTTGCCTTGAGAATTAGAGTTAATCCATCTTTCTCACCAAGGGAAAATTCCTCCAGAGGCATCTTGCTCTTATTTCACTGCTTATTGATTATCACTCCCAGTTTGCACATTACTGGCTGCGGCGTTCCAGCTGCATTTGAATGAGCAAAAGAAAAGCCAGCTGGTGCTCTGTTGTTCTGATTTTTATATCAGCATTTTGGTTTCAAAGACATTTATCTAATCTTATTAACTGGCTTTACCAAGAGGATTTCCTCACAGACTTAACTGGGAGAAAACAAATAGGCAGTGAGGAGGGGGTGGTGGAGGATGTCTTCTGTTACTCTGCACAGAAGCACATTCTTACCTACTGGGAGAAAAACGAAATCTGGTTTGCCATTGACTCAAATGCTGACATGTCCTGACGAAGGCAAAAGTCCTGAATTGCCCTTGTGTGAAGGGCCGGTAAGAAGGCAAGGCGATGGGCGTTTCATTCTCCACTCGTGCAGAGAGAAGGCCTGAAGGCACAACCTGCTGCGGAGGGAAAGGCGGGCAGCGGGCCCATGCCTGCGCCCAGGGAAACATGGCCAGGGGTCTGGGGGCTGCAGCCATGTCTCTGGCATGTCCCTGTGCTCCCTTTCTAGCGAGAGCTCACTTGTTATGTGTGGGGCTTTTTGCATGCAACTAGGAGCCACGTGTGCACTCAGAGTGAAGAAATAGAACAGATTTGGGGAAATTAGTTCAAATTGTGCCTACGCATTTGGGATCTCTAAGGTTGAGGGTAACAAGCATGCAGCTTAAGGTCCAAATTCCCAATGAGGCACGTCGACACGTCATGATACTCATAAATTCAGTCTTACTTGACATAAAGTACAGTAACATGAATGTACAAGCATACATATTTTATTTTAGGGTCCTTTAAAAGTAGTTGCTGCTAAACCAGGATTTCTACTATGAACAAAGAATCATATCTTTAGTCAGTGCTGTGTTAATTTAGCAACTCTCAACTTCACCAAACAGGGGCTGAATGTCGACGAATTCCTCTGACAAAGGGCACTCCAGAATCTGGAAGATTATCCAGTTATGATTTAGAGAAACTTACAGCAAGGATCATAGAATCATGAAATGTTTTGGGTTGGAAGGGACCTTTAGAGGTCATCTAGACCAGCCCCACTGCAATGAGCAGGGACACCGTTAACTAGATCAGGATGACCAACTAAAGAGAGATTTCTCTGAGAGCATTAAGAAAAGAGAAAGAGTGACCATGTGAGTGAGAGAGTGCTTCACTTTCTCATAGGAGTAAGGTGAGGAGAATTACACCTGTCCTTACGTTTGTGATGGGGTGGAGTCAAAGCCCCCAGTGTTTGAGCATGGACTTGCTTGCTTTCCTTCCTTTCCTCTTCTCTTCTCCTTCTCTCTCCCTCTTTTGCTGTGTGCAGATCCAACACTTACATGAAAAACTTATATTGATTCTTAAGGAACCTTTTTAGATTTACATGTGTTAGCAATGAGGGGCTCAACTTAAAAGCTCTGTTTGGGGTAGCACTGGCAGAGAATAAAGGATTGCTGTTTGTCCTGGGCTGAGTCGGGGGAGTGGCATATGGCTTCATCTCCTGGGAACAAGAGGGAGCCAGGGAGCCTTGGAAATCCTACCCAGAGCAGGATCATCAAGAGCTACTGGCTCTTTCTAGCTCTCTCTGTGTGCTGGGAATTGTCCGCAGAGGAGATTGTCTTATCATGGCTGGAGGGAGAGTTGCATGATGATGCATTCCCATCCCATGCCCATCACAGGTATTGCCATCCCTGAGCAGGCACAAGAGTGTGTCCAGTTGATCCAGAAGCGTTTGAGATTGACTGCAGCTCAAGCCCATTCCCTCTTCCTCGTTACTGCAGTGCCTGCCCGACTAACCCTTTGTCACAGCTGGGCAAGCCTTACTGCAACTTCTCATCTGCTCCAGCCACCTTCTGCTTCAGCCAGCATGGCAGTCAGGCAGTGGATTGCCCAGGCGTAAGCTGGGAGCTCTGCCTTACGCACTGTGGCCTCTCGGGGGGCTGAAGGATGGTATGCTGGGGTGTGCCCACCTCCTTCCAGTCTGCAGAGCTGTCCTGCCCTGGCAGTCACAGGGACCTCACACCACCTCGTGCTCGGGTTTTTTTATGGAATGACATAAAGGGAAGAGAAGTCCTGAGGACTAATGGAAACAACACACATAGTATTACTGAGAGTGCATGTGTTAAGATGACATTGATAGAAAAGAGCAAAATACAGGACATCAGTGCCTCTGTCATGATGAAAAGCTGTATGTTTTTCCCCAGCAAATGTACCTGTATTTTTGGAGGCTCAGTGCCTGTCCTCATGGGGAGGCTATTACAAAATAAGTGAGAAGTGAGTGTATGGGGGGTGTGTGTGTGTGTGAATTTAAAACAATGCCCTGAATCAGCTCCTTAAACGGATGCCTTTATTCCTCATAACGAATGCCTTTTGGTCACTCCGCTTAAAACACCTCCAGAACTGGCTAAATGTAGGCAGCGCTCAATAGAAATTGAGCATGTCGAAGCTGGAGGTTAATACAGAGCAGCCACTCTGGACTATTCCCCTATTGCAGCCATGTCCTGAGATGAGAATAGCTTCTTGGTTCTCCAAGTCTTGCATTATAAATCCAAAGTGGAAGATTTATTTATTGTGTGAACAGATTAGTTTCCTTCTCTACTGTTATTTAAAACACAGCCAATCAAGCAGGGGCCCTTTGAAAATCTGGTTGTGCAGCAGGGCGATGGCTTTTGATTTGAAGATCTGAGTCACTGTTTCCCAAGTCCCCATGGCCTGAACCCAGGCTATCAAAAAAATTTTAACTGCACAGGATGAGTAAAGCTGTCAGCGGTCTTCTTTCTCCTGGTAAAATTGAGTTGCCTGTGCTAAGAATAAAGCTTGCATGTCCAGTAAGTGAAGCTTTGTTGGGCCATCCTCCAAGGATGTGATAAAGGCCATGCCAAATTTTCACTTCACCACTGACCAAGAAGCAAAGTTTTCCACCCATGAGAAATTTTTGTGTGTTTTGAGATTTAGCGTCAGTCCAAAGTGAGATAAAATCGCCTCTAACAAGGGTTTTCTCACAATGGGATCTCACAGCCCAGTGGCTCTGGGATCTCAGGAAGGAGTCTTGCCTTTGAACTGTGAGCTGCAGACTGCCCACCACTGCACACCCAGCCCTTTCCAAAGCCGCATCCTTAGGGGTACTCTGGGGCCGCAGTACGAGCATACAGAGACACAGACAGGCTTTGCTCCTGACTCGAACATAGAGTTGCAAACTACTTAGCAGAACATGAGAGATAAAGATCTGAAGAAACAGTAAGCATGTTTATATACCTTTGTTCTGTTTCTCATCCTTCTGAAGAGTTGGAAAAGGGTGAAGCGCTCTAAATTATTCAACTTCTTTTTCCAATTGGTAGTTTTCCTTCAGAATCATGTCTAGGTAGACTTGTTCTCTCTGTCCTTAGAGGGTTCCCCGATTCAACTGAAATTCCTGCAAGGAAGTGTGCCTGTATTTCCTCTTTTTCATCTGAAGCCTCTTACTTAGTCACTGTTTTGCATCATTCTTCCTGACAGCAGGCTTCTTTGCTTTAGTGCGATTAATTTGCCTCTGTATAGCTGTACCCTGTTGAACTATTTCCTTACCTAAGCAACCTCTAAATATTCCCACCGTTGGATCAGTGCACAGTTACCGACTGACTCTCCAGCAGAGAAATGCTTTGGTTTCCACAGTAAAAGAGGGATTCCTGTACATAACAGTACTTTATGGCTTAAGAGGTTCATCTGAACTGCCTAACTTCTACTATAATTCTTAAATTGCACATAGATGAATAGAAGAGTGTTATCTTGTGCCACCTGCAATGTTAAAACTTGTTTTTCCCCACTGATAAAAAGAGATATAAATATACATTATACATATAAAAGTCATGCCCATGTATTGGAGATTGATTGATAAAGATTTCCTATTTCAAATTGCACTTTGAGAACTATCCGTTAATTTTTAATAAATTTAATCAAAGAGCTTTTATCTTCTAGTGTCCTAGTTTCTTAATTAAAATGCCATATGGCACCAGGTGAAATGCTTTGTGGAAGAAATCTAAATCTCCTGTGTCATTATTTTGGCCTTATTAATCAAATACGTGGTCCAACAGCTGTTGAGCATCCTCTGTATAATACTTTTTTATATTTCATTATGACAAAGTGCCCTCCTTCAGACTTGGAATAACTACAGGAGTCAGAGCTTAGAAGGAGTCTTCTAGGTTGGTACACAAGAGCTATTTCTGTTCTGACTTTTTGTGCATGTTTAATCAGTTTTGTGCAAGTATCCAACCAAGGCGGGTGTAATCCATTTGTAAAGAATTAGTTCAAAGTTTGCCAGTCTCTTGGGAAACAAGATGACTCCGCTATCAACATTTGGCAGGGATCTGTCTGTGTAGTAGTTTGGAAGAAGCAGAAGTTCATGACTCTTTCTTTTTTTGCCCGTGAAATACTGTACAAAATGATGACTTGGTGTAGACGAATGCTTATGCACACCTCCACAGCTGGGATGTGAGTGACTGATTAACGAATGGTTTTAATTAGTTCAGGTTCTGTGTATCTAGACCACATGTTTCATCTCATCTAGCAAAGAAGTAATGCCAGAATTCAGGTCTGACTTCACTTTCATAGAAATCTACCTTTGCTTCCAGCCTAAATACCAAGTGTTGACTCCCTTCTGAAGCTGGCTACTTCTATGAGTTTCTCTCTAGGCTGTGGATATTCACAGTGCCTTACCTTGAACACCTGTGTCTTAGAGAGACTCAAAGCCACCCTTGTTTTCCAGGTGTGTTTTCCCTCCCTTTTTCTTCCCCTTGTTCCCCGTTCCCAACCCTTCTGCCAAGGAGATACCCTGGGAGCATGGGCTGTGGTCTCCACCGGAGGGAGCTAGAGGATGAGCTGGCTCCCACCCCGCAGAGGCACCGACCCTCCCTGGGGCTGGGCTGCTGGAACAAGCCCTTCACCCCACCATCCATGCTTCCTTTGAAAATTTGGTTATTGCACCTGTGGGGAAGACAAAACCTGAAAACCAGCTGGCCAAAGAACATACGGTGTTGGATTAAATATTAATGAATAAGGACAGTAAGTCTTCCCAGAATTTTTCTTGGCCATTATCTCCCATTGCTTCTCTTCTCTGCATCTCCATAGAGATTTGCTTCATCATGTAACCTATTTTTTGATGCCATGTAAATCAGTGTCCTGTCTCCTTCAGTTACTCCTTTGAAGTTGTGAGAGTCTGAGAACGGTTATTTGCTACAGGGTGAGGCGAGAGCCATAGCATATAGATGGGTTAAGAGGAATTCAGTCAGTCCCTGCCCTTGTGATAGTACCATTCTTTTATTTCTCAGGTTATAAAGTCTTTCAGCTGTAAAGCAGAAGCTGCAGCTTTAAGGTGTTTGTTGCAGCCAGTTTATCCAGCTGCCCACGGGTGATGCTTTTATCTCAAAGAGAAGTGGCTGTTCACTGTTATTTCTCTGTGCAACTCTTTGTCCATCATCACTGTGATCACTACCTGAGCATGGCCACCACCCTGCAAGAGCACTGAGAAATTTGAGCCTATTTTAGTGAAGTCTTTGCCTCCTGCTCTGTATTCCCCAGCAGGTGGAAAACTGCAGATCCAGCTTTCTTGGACAGGCAACAAGCAGCAGAGGTTTTGCTGCTTGGGTCCATAATTTCTGCAAATGACTGGTCACCTGAACTTGGCTTTGCAGGCCACTAGTTACACAGATACACACTAGGTACAAGGTTTATGTGTGAGGACCCACCTGAAACACAAGTGAATTGTGGATGCATCCGGTTTTTGACTTTGAGGATGGTGGTGGATTTGTGGCTGCCTCTTCTGTGAAGAAAAAGAAGGAAACTGCATCTGTTTATGTATGTGCACTCATAATTTGCAAGAAACCCAGATGTTAAAACACTTGCATATCCCTGCATAAATAAACAGCAAACAAGCACAAGGTTTCTGAATTTAGGATGCCTTTTTAGCGCATGTTGTCAAAGGATTTTTCTTTTCTGGATATAAAGCACAGTTTCTTTTGAAAAAAGAAAATCAACATGCACCATAAATGACAACTTGTTATGGATGTAAATATTAATTATACATTGAAATTCTGGAACTGTTTTTACTAGAAGCTTGTTAGCTTGTTAATTATCATAATTATCATACAAGGGGAAAGGGAAGAGAGAGAGGGAGACTGATTAGTGTTGGTAATTTGCCTCGTCCTTTCTGTGCTGTTGCCTTTTTTTTTTTTTTTTCATTTTGGGAAAATTAATTCTGTGAAATTATCACTAGGGTGCTGTGTGCTCCAGGACACGTCTGTACGATGCAGCATTGTTCTGGCAGAATGCAGACTTAATTCATGCTTGGCACCTTTCCTGTCCCTCTCCTCTTTGCCATGTTTGAGTCTGCCACTCTTGGGCAATGCCATACCATGCACTGTTCTTTCCTCAACATAAAACAGAAGTAGAAATAGGGACAGACACACAGTGCTCCTGAAACCTCAGGCAAATTTGGGCTGACAGAGGAATAAAGGAAAATGGTGATGTTTTAATTACGATAGAATAGAGAGAAATTACCCCTAGGAGGCACAGGGCTGTTAGCAGGTACCACTGGGAACCACAGCTGTCCTTAGTGTTTTGGAGTGGTCTTGGGAAAAGATTCCTCCTCTCGCTGACCTGAATGGACTCTTGTTTTCTTTGCTTGCACCTAGATGGGTGGGACAGCCCTGGGTCCTGGGGCGGGGGGGGGGTTGGGGGTGGGGAGGGATAGTCCCATATAACATTTGCTCATAGAAGAGTTTTAATTAACTCTGAGCTAGGAAACAAAAGTTAGTTTAAATAGGTATGTTTTGTCATGGCAAAGATTTGCTTTTCAGGTTATTTAAGGTGCCATACTACCTCCTGGGTTGCTCAGGATATTCAGGAAAGATCTGGAAAAAGGTAGCTGTGAATCCACTAAATCTGCAAAGAATACGGAATTAGTCAAATTCTGAAAAGGCTCTGAGAAACTTCAGAGGCACCTAATCCAGCTAGATGAATGGGTGACATGGTGTCAGACAGAGTTCAGCTCTGTTCAGACAAAGTGTTGCACACTGAAGGGGAGAAAAAAATGGATGTGCTCATATGCCGTAGAGGGCTCTCAATTACCTGCCGCGGCTTGGGAAAGGCAGCTGGGTGTCACTTTGGATGGCTCAGTGACCATTTGGATGCAGAGCACAGCTCTAATTTATTGGTCAGGCAAGATGTTAGACTGCAAAAGGAACAGGGTAGAGAATAATGTGTAAAATACAAGCAGTTAATAATGTAATGATGATGCATTCACATTTGGAATAACGTATGCAGGACTGGTCACCCAATACTCCCAAGTTGCACAAGAAGCCTGCACCAAGGCAAGACAGAGTTCAGAGAAAGGTGACAGGAATGGAAAATGACATGCGAAATTTCCCATGTGAGCACAGACTGAAAAGACTGGACAGTTTAGCTTTAAAAGACAGTGGGAAGGGGGTGATTGGTATAAATATGGTAAAGGTAGGTTGTGATATACAGCTCGCAAATAGAAAGCCTGTTTGGCCTGTGTTACTGGCCTCCTGTTCAGGGGCAAGAGAGGAGTGAGGGAATTGAAAAAGTAGAAATTTCAGAACAGAAAATATTTTGCACTGGTATCACTGGCCTTGATGCCACCAGGCATTACTTGCTAAGCCTGTAGCAGTGAGTGGTTTGTCGTGACAGGATTGGGCTTGTGGAGTGAGCAGCTGGTGCTGGGGACCCACCGCCCATGCCGTGTGCCTTTGGGGCTTTTGCATGGGACTAGACCTACTCTGATCCCACGGACCAAATATTCGGCAGCACCAGCTTGTCAGTCACACCCCTTGGGTGCGTATGGTGGTTTATCGTCATCCAGCGGAAATGTAGATGGTAGAAATGAATGTTCCACACTGCGAACCACAGAGGGACCGCAGGGAGAAACGACTCAAAAGCACACCTCAGATCCAAACGCAGATGTTAATGTAGATGTACCTTTTGAACCCAAGAACATACTAGGACTCAAAGTAAGGCTTGACATTTATACCGTAAAAAGAATGTCAGAATTACACTAGAGAAACTTGGAGGTTGATAGCTATTTTATTTTACTTTAATTTACTTTATTTTTATGCTTTTTTTTTCTTTTCATTAAGCAGCAGTGAGGATGGAACATTTTGGGTTAAGGACCAAGGAAGACACTTATGCCAGAAGTCTTTTGATGTCTCTTCATAGCCGTCAATTATGGCATGAAATGAAATATTCAAGTGTGCTCAATACAAACTCTTTGATAAACTTGTGCATGCTTAACATGCATTTATTTGGGTAAATTTCTACAGTGTGTCTTGTGCCGCTGTTTCTCTACTGCTCTTGTCCACAGTGCAGATTCTGGAGTAGCCTTTGGAGTGAAAGCAGTCATATGTTACACCGAATCCAATAGATGAATTTTCTTAAAAATTATTTTGCTATTTTCAGGTTGTCAGAGATATTCACATCTTTCATAGAACAACTATAGCCAGGCTGAGGAGACCTTAAAGACCAAGCTGAGAGTGAGGAGTAGGACAGTGGAGTGAGCTATATGAACACATGGGGTCTGAGGTGATTGCTGCCAGCTGATCTAGTCCATCCAGACACACACATTGGGACTGCTCTTGCAAATGTTGCTAGAATGGGAGCAATGCACTGTACCCAACACCCACAGCACAACGGGCACCTCAGTATCTGCACCACAGGTGGCTCTAAGACATTTGAAACAGCTTCATGTTTTGAGGAGAATTGGTTGCATTTCTGTTAAGCTCACAAACTCGTGCAGTGACAGCTCTCCCAGCCTTAGATTTATTTAACGGAAGGTAGGCATTGCTATTATTAATGTAAATGGTATCTAGTTGTTCCTTATTTAGGTTTTGCCTAAATAATACTCTGAGATTATCTACCAACTACCAGCTATTAAGCAGTAAATGGGACCAGGAGGGACAAGACATGTCTCAGCTCTGATAGCTAAGCCAGCACAATAATTCAGGCAGCAAGAAGTCTTTTGGGGGAGGTTTAGACCCGTGTTAGGACTCTGCCAGGAAACGAAAGGTTTCTGCTTACTGAAGGGGGCCTGGGAGCTCCTGTGCCAGACTTGGCTGGGCAGTGAGTGCCGCGGGGACAGGGGACAGAGGGGGGACCTGGCTGTGCCCAAGCTGCTGGGCGGTAGCAAGCCCAACAGTGTGCCAGCATTTGTGTGGTGGGGGGGAGGAGGGGGCATCTTCCTTCACGCATCTGCCCCCACGCAGGCACTGAATGTGGCCGTAGGGGTGAGTGACCCTATTACCAGTATAAATAACAGAAAGCAACCCAGCCCAGTTAGCTGTAAGGTCAGGGAGGGCAAGTGAAGACCACTGGACTGTTTGGTCCCTGATGGGTCTCAGCAGTTCCCCCGCAGCCCCTTCCTGCAGCCGGCACATCCCGACAAAAGGTCCCGGGAAATTGCCCTGTGGAGACCGCGGTGTGACATCTGGAAGATGCACCTATCTCTGGAGGAGAGTGGCTCTGCTATAATTATTCATGTCTGATAATTAACCAGGATGTAATTAGATATAATCACCCTGACAACAGCATGCACCTTTTTCAACAGACAAGGAGGAGGCCTTGTTGTCCACCTGTGTCTGATCAAAAGGGATAATAGAGGAGCAAGCCATTAGCGTGCACATGGTAAGAGAGCTGGGCCAGTGCTCCCATTGAAGGCCTGATAAGTGATACAGCCAGGCATGGGAGAAAATAATTAATTAATGATATTTTTTTAAACTGTCTTTGCCATCATGATCTCAGTTGTCAGTAGCCAACCTGTTGGAATAATGCTGCATTAAAAAAAAAAAAAAGAAAGAAAGAAAAAGCAAAAGGCCAGGGCAGCTAAGAGAAACATTTTCTACACTATCAGCAGGGTTCAGTGAAATTATTGCATCCCTTTGTTGCCACAAACAACAAGGGAACAGCTGAAATGTTTTGTATCCATCTGTGCATGGCACCTACCCAAAACCTGCTTAACACAAATGTGCCAAGGCCCACGACAAGGGCCCCGTCCTCTGCTCATCCAGAAAGACCAGGGTCGTGCATGGAAATCTCCAGTCCACAGAAAGAAGGCTTAAAACTCTGAGCTGGGAGTGCCTGGCGCCTGCCCGAGCCTTGCTCTGAGGGGTGGCAGAGGTCTCTTTGCTTTAGCCCCAGGGTAGCTGCACATAGAAAAGAGCAGCGGCGGGGCCGTGGATGCCTCAACACCTCGGGCAGCTTTAGCTGAATTGCCAAGAGCAGACGCTTTCCCACACGCCGCCGCTGGCAGCCCTCTGCCTTTGCCCACTGCCACTGCCATGCCACCTCCCCCAGGGCAGAAGCATGCGGAGTGCCCCCTTCCCAATGAATGGCGCCCACCAGGCTCCACTGGAGGGCAAAATCGGACACCTGCCACCATGTGCAAGGGGATGCCCCAACACCAAAAAGAGACATTTTACAGGGTTCCTCTCAGGAGGTGCTGCTGCCAGCCTGCTTACTGAGGCTCATGCCATCCATCCACAGGGACCTGAAGACAAAACATTTCCCAAAGGGAGATGCTCACGCACTTTTGCTGCACTGGACAACTTGCGAAAAATCGTATTGGAACTGAACCTTTGATTTGCCCGGAGGAGATGGATGGACAAGAGCCAACCCCCAAATGTCTCTGAAGTACGATTAAGTTCACGCTTGGCTTCCAGGTCTAAAGGCTGAAGTGGACTCTGCTCTCACACAGCACAAACCCAACATTTCTGGCCTTCTGCTTTAGATCTTCTGTTTCCCTCCTGAGCGCTGAGCGTAGCACAGGGATTTCCCTCATCAGCTTTGAATGATCTTTCAGGATGCCAAAATGCTACTAGTTAGTGTCTGAACTGCAGCCCAAGGCTTTCTAAAGAACAAGGTCTCCTAAAGCAGAAACTTTTTCATATGCTTTACATTAGAAATAATTAGAAATTAATACATTGCAGTAGAAAATGCTGTTAACTGGCTTTGTAATAGATTCTGTGCTATGTGCTCAGAGACCGCCACAAAAAAGCCATGCTGGGGTCAGAGTCCAAGCACTGATACAGACAATGTTTGGAGCAAAAGTAGTCTAGCCAGAAGTTAGTCTCTGCCTAAACAACCTAGCCACAGGACTATATTTTTTTTTCTGCTCCACGGTTTGAACACGCAGGTCTTGGTCAGGCTCAGTGATGACACGTGCGCCTGCCCATGATTGATTCGCCCAGTACAGGACAAGTTCTGGATAACCACCAGCTTCCCCCATCATCCCCCCAGGATGGCATCAAGACAAGCTCTCTGCAGTCAGACATCTGCCTTTCAACCACCTAGCTCAAGGTACTCAGTCTTCCCCCGTTCCCACTTTGACACAATTTATTTTTTCTCATTTATTTTGTTTTTCGTTTACTTTTCTGTTTCCTCTGGATTCTGCTGCTTTTTCCTCCAAGGCAGATGTGGGCAAATTGAATTTTTATAAGATGTTTATTTTTGTTGTTGAGATCTTAAAAAGATTTTATGAGACTATAAGCTAGGTTTTGTTACTTATAACCGAAGATCCCTTACTCCTGTGGTTTCCCAGGTTCACCTGCCTCTTTCCATGTCTCCACCTTGCCTTTGCTGTCTGACTCTGGGACCCTGACATGTACTATCATGAAAATGCTGCAAAGTACCCGTTGGAGAGAGTCCTCAACACATTAAGCAGAAATGTCACTACTGGCACAATCAAAGCCTAAAATTTTGTTTTTTCTAGATATTTCCCAGAATTTACTGTGTTTTGGCAATCAGTGCTGCCTTCATAGAAAGCAGGTACCAGAGCAGCGTGGATACAGTTGAAGTCCAGGTGCTTTAAAATACCATGAACAAGTCTTCCGGCAGATTTCTGAGGGTTTTTTATGTCAATGCTTAGGGCTTTGGTTTCAGTCTTTCTAACGCCACTGGGGAGGCAGCTCCGCCCGGTGGGAGGAAGGCAGCTGAGCTGGAGGCGAGAGCTGGGCTGTGCGTGCCAGGCACGCTGCGGCAGCCACCCTGTCTTACTGGGATCCCCCCCGCTCCCCCTTCCCACCTGCCTGCTGCTGCCCGTGCCCTTCCTGGCTCTTCAGGGCAGGGATTGTCTCTCTCCATGTGAAACCCTAAGTGCCAGCATCGCCAAGGGTAACAGCACCAGGGGGGCTTGTAGGAGCTGTTTTAACGTAAACATCAGTCTCTTGCCTCGCAGAAGCAGTGAGTGGAGCAGCCAAGCCCCATTTGGTAGATCTTGTGCTCACCAGAGAGTCTCCAGGTATGGAGCTTCACCCAGGATCAGATGCCCATTAACATTTTACGTTCATAAGGCACCCTTGCCTCCTGCAAAAACATAACCCAGCTTATTGCTGCTTTGTAGCGCCTCGGTCAGAGCACTGGAGGGGAGAGTCATTTCCACCCCTACCTCAGGCATTATACAGATGCCTGATGAAGCACGGAAGAAAGCAAGGCTAATGGGGGCCAGCCCAATTAGCGCAGCACCCTGGGCAGGGCGTTTCAGCTGGGCCCTCCGTACCGCCTGCCGGGGGCCGGGTGCAGATGTGCGAGCGGTGAGTGACAGGCAGAGGAGCTGGGACCTGGCTGCATTCAAAACCCTTCCCTGAGATTTTCCTGCTTCCTTTTTCTCTTTCTCCCCTTTCACCATGTGAAGCGCGCGGTGGGCTGTATGTGCAAACACTGACAGATGGTGACACTCGGCTCCGGCTCAGGCAGATTAGAAAGGGAACTCAGTGTTCAAGGGACCAATTACCACTCTGTCCCCTCGGGGAAGAGCATATCAGATGTTTACTGGGGGTTAATAATAAATGAATTGAAAAAAAAATTGGTCTTCGAACACCATATTCTGTGTATTCATGTCAGCAGGTTGTAATTAGCTAATTAAATGCTTGGACTGACAGAACGGCCCCAGTGGGGGTTGCAACATTGCAGACCGCTCCTGAAATATGAGCAGGAAACATCTTGGAATATGTAGGCAGGAGAGCAGTTAACACCTCACATTTAACGGGACACTTCTTCCTGCAAAGGTTACTGGGAGAGCTGGGAGGAGGACTTGGACAAGTCCTGTGTCTGCAGAGCTGGCTGCCAAAAAAGCTAGGGACAGCGTGCGAGTGAGGGGGACATGCAAGATAAGGAGGCAAGCGGTCATGGGCTCTGGGCAGCAAGCAGCCATGGATAAAAAAGGATGAAGCTTTTGAAATGAGTATGCAATTCAAGAGGAGTATCGACTAGCTGATAACTCCCGGCTCCTCCTTAAAAGGGTAGAGAGCTCTGCAGTGGCGAGAGATACCAGGAGACGCAATCTACTATAAATATGGGTGTCCAACCATGTATGATTAGTTTGAGTCATCAAAAGCAAAAGCAACACTTAAGGAACATGAAAGGCCCACCATTAACCTCCCGAAGCAGAGGAAATGAGAAGGCGCATTCAACCTCTTGGCTGCCATTCGGGTATTAGCTCATGCCGTACGCCCCTGCCCTCGCTGCTGGCCTTTGGAGATGAGAGCGTTTTGTACCACTGGCATGTCACCACTGCTTGTTTGCTTTCCTGGCTCCTTAGTAGCAGCGGGGTTGGGTTCATGAACAGCAAGGCACCTGGCACACTACACAAACAGGGGAGCAAAATCCATGCCAAATTACAGCACGAATAATGCATCCGTCTGGAACGTATCAAAGGAGGCGTTTGCAGCACTGGCAGTGAAAATGATAGTGTGTCAGGCTTTTTCAAGCCCTAGGTTTCTTTGCTCTCACTTTCTAGACACACTGCTTTGGAGGTAAAAAAAAACTCTTACAAGGAAGAAGCCTGGAAGTGTGTGAGCTGTCCCAGCAGGAATCTGAGCTCACCCTCGTCAGCCACTTTTTGATTGTGTGAAATGACCCCACACATGATTGTGTGCTTGGACCTGCAGCCTCCCAGCATGTTGTAGACACGCAAAACAGCTCTAGTCCGCCCCGTGGTCCTGGGCAGGGTAGGGTGACTTGATGCCACGGGAGTTTGCCCTCTTCCCTTCCCTCCCCAGCCCTGTCCTGCTCCCAGCACAGCTTGGCTGGATGAGGAGAGCTACCCAAACTCCCAAATTTTTGAACAATGATTTCTCAGAGATGAAAGGCTGTGTAGATGAAAGGGGTGAGAAACATGTAAAAGATGCCTCCAAGATGCAAACCATGAAATATCTACAGAACATGGGAACTCAGAGGGAAACATGCCACTTCGCACCTTTCATTCATTACCGCATCAGAAGTTCAGGGTACACAAGGCAGCTCATTTGAAAAGTGTTTTGAGATGTGCATTAGACCGTGTACTGAGGCAGACGACGACCCAGCAGATGAGGGCTGCGCGCTCAGTGATGTTGGTGTGTGCGGGACTCGGGGAGGACCACACTCTGCCAAACCCTGTGTGTGCGAGGGCTCGCCTGCTGTAGATAGGAGGTGTCATCTGACTCCCCAAATCAAGAATGCTCTGATGAACTCAGGAGGTCTAACCAAACTTTTCTTTGCTGCAGCTGTGATGTTTTCCTCATGGCCCGCTAGTGCTCTGTGCTCTCTGCTGTAAACATGCCCACCCAAAGAGCCTGAGAGAGGATGGCTGGGATGCATTGCTGCCAGACTGGGATGTACGTTTGCCCTATGAAAGCTTGTTGATCTTCCCTTTCCACTATCCCCGAATGCTTATTATGATTGCAGAGCAAAATCACTGCTGTCTCACGCGTGCCAGTCTGAACTGTCCCTGTCCCATGCTCTCCCACCCTTCCAGAGGTGGCCGTCCAGCCTTGGGGGTCAGTCTGGGAGGGCAGCTGTGAGGATAACCAGTTTTCTTTTTCTCCTGCCCCTGCAGGTGAGGGAATAAAGCAAGTTATTTTGTCCATGATTCATTTTTTAAAGCCTTTCCCTTTGATGAGCCGGCTTCACAAAACTGCAGTTGTTCAGGCTCCTTTAAGGGCTTTCTAGCACTGACTTGTCAGGCAGATTATGGAAATAGCCTTTTTCATAGTGTTTTGGCCAGGTGGGACAAATTCAGCCCTTTTTTCTAGGCCAGGAAGCTCGTGGGTGGCAGAACGGGTGTAATTTAATCAGGCGGTGGCAAAAGCTTGGTGAATTTAAGGCTGTGTACAGGGTGTCTCTTCCATGCCAACCAGAGCCTTGTCCACAGGCAGCCTTTGCAGCACCCGGGTGCCAGGAGGCAGCGGGGTCTGAGCAAGATGCTCCTTCATGGAGGTCCCCATCGGAAACCTATCCGGTTGGGTCCAGACATAGGTTTGTAATAGTCTTCTCAGGCTCCCTCTGCCGTTACCCAAAACCTGGGAAAAGCGTCTCTTTGAAGCTGCCTCTGAGCCTGCCCTGCCCGGGGCGTGCTCAGCACCTCTGCAGCCACGCAGGGTGCTCTGTTCCCCGGTAAAGCTAATGGACCCAAAATGTGGAACATCAGGGCAGCCACCCAGCTGATGACTGCTTTACAAGCAGCTCCTGAGAGTGCCTCTACCAGCGTAACAGACTTGGCTTTGGGGTTTCAGTTCCCTTTGTAGTCACTATCAGGACAACCCTTTCTGCTTTCCACTGTAGGAGTTCAAGTTGAATTTTTAAAATCCTTCAGGAGCCACCACATAAGGACAGGCCACAAGCAGGGAGTAGACAACTGTGCTGCTGCCCACCCCCTGCCCATCAGCCGTTGCCGCACTCAGACCTCCTGAGATACCCTGCGACTGTGCCTTCTGGGTTCCGACCGCCTCAGGCCTGGGCTGCTTTTTCTAAACAACGAGTAGCACTGTTCCTACATACCAGTGGCCTCCGGACCTTAATTTGCACTTTGAGAAGCATTTCTGGACCCTCAGCCTCTGTCCTGCAAACTCTTGGTCTATGCCTCATTCTACGCCTGTTGCAATGAAGCAACCGATGCTTGAAGTTCAGCGTGCTGCCAAGAGCTTTCCCAGATCCTAGACACCTAGCTTGACTTTGCAGGAATGATTTGTAGGTACAGATCTATGTTGGCACAGCGGGGATTACAGGCAGTAAGATATTTTCTGTGCAAATGCTCAGCACAGTATGTGCTGTTTATCACACCCAACAAATCCAGCTCATGTCGCCTGGGAGGATGGAAGGAAAGTACGCAGCACCCTCCGAGGGCAAGGAAGGCCCGGCAAAATCGCCGGCTCCTTGTTACCAAGCTGTCCTCAGCTAGTACAATCCTGCTCAACCATAATAATCCAGAACTGAGTCATCCAGCAACATCAGCTATGCTTGTAATTGCCGTATCGGATAACCACATATATTTATTATTTACTAGCACATACTTTATTGGCATTCATTACAAGCTGTTAATGAGGTGTCTGTTTTAATGGCAGCCATGGAGTTAATAAGCAGGAGGTGGCAGGATCCTACCCTTTGCCAGCGGATTTGATTTCTTTGCTGGCTTTTGGGCAACCACATATCCCGTCCACAAATGACAAGCAGCAGGATCATGAGATCTGCCTCAGGCACGTCTGCTGTCATCTCATGTTGGCAGGGTACAGGGAAACGGGAGGCTGTGTGGGGGCCAGCAGCCGAGGAGGGGGTGAAAGGGCGAAAGGTGCCACCTGTGGACATGGCCAAGAGCGACCTCCCCCCATGAGTGATGCTCCCCCGGCAGCCCCCCAGCCTGTGCGGGGGCACCATGCCCCCCAGGACACATGCGGCATGCCGCCTGTTGCTGGCAGCCATGGGGCTGCGTGGGGTATGGCCGGCTGCCGGTGGCACAGCCCCCCCGTGCCGGCAGCACTCATGCTTTGCATTTTGCAGAGTATTGCAGGAGAAAACGTGTGTCTCCCCCATCACCGCCGTCCCACACAGGAACAACCGCATGGGGCATGGGTCCCAGCTGCCAGACAAGGGGGTGATGCTGGGAAGCCCCTCTCCCCACGCTCACCCAGCTGGGCTGCCCATGCATCAGAGGGGCGCCTTCAGGGCCCTGATCACCAGCAGCACACTTTTCCAGTACAAACTGTAGGCTTGAAGCAAACCAAGAGGAACTCTTGGCAAAACTTAAGGTGAACCCAGATGTGCAGGTTGCGGTGGCTGAGCCCACGCCACCGGTGCAGTCCTGCACTCCCCTGTGCACCCTGTGCCAGCAGTGCAGCTCCTCTCTTTGCCTGCACGCTGCATCCACAGGGCAGGGTATGCAGGGTGCTCCTCCAGCCCCCCAGCTCCAGGCCCTCATCCCCAAAGGGAGAAGGGAGGGCATCCCAGTGATGCCCCCCTCATCCCTGGGAAGAGGGCATCCCAGCAATGCCCGCTTCTCTGCCCTCCAGCCCAGGCTCACCTCCCCAGAGCGGGAGGAGATGGCGGCGCTGGTGAGGGGCGGCGAGCAGGATGAGGCCACGCATGGCGCAGGCACGGGGAGGCTGGCAACAGCTCCACTCGGGAGCAGCTCCCATCTCAGGGAGATGGGGCGACAGATGCAAGGCAGGCACCAAGAGTGGAGGCTCCCATTATTTTGGCCTTGGGCTCTTTAGGAGCGGTGGCCGTCTTGAGAGTCACACAGCGTTTTGGCCAGATCCCCGATGGCTTTGCACATTCCTTTTCTTTCCCGGAATGAATGGTCTAATCTGGCTGCAGGGCATTGCAAGGCCCAATAGCCAGTTTGCTGCACCTGCTCATCAGGGATTGAAACACCTGCCGTGGCCGGGGCTTAGCATTTAAGTGCTGCTATTTGAAGACAAATCTTGCCTTTTGTCTCTGCCTGAGCCTCCTCCCAGTTCCCCCCCTCCCCTTAAAAGAAAACAAAAAAAAAAAGAAGAAGAGGAGAAAAAGGCTGTGATGTGTGGGGTTTTTGGACAGGGCTTATTTTTCCTCTGATTTCCCAGAGAAGCAACCCTTGCTTTCCATGTTAGGTGTGTTGCTGGAAAAGGTTATTCACACAAGCAAAGAGAAGCATGGGCGCTTTCATTTTGCTCACAGCGGTTTAAAAGGCCCATGCTGATGTTAAAACGTTGGAGTCCTGGGTAGCTGCACTCTGAAGCGCTGCTGTATCATCCTGGTACCAGCAATCAATGCTACCCAATAAACCGGCGCTTTTCATGAGAACAGATGTTCTTCTTCCACACAGCCTCCCACCTACATTTGACCTTTATGTTTTTTCAGGTTGTTTTCTTGTGACAACAAACACATAATATTGTGTCAATAGCTAATATGAGGTTTACTTAATGGGGAATTAGAAGGGAGTTGTATAGTTTGTGCCAGTAAATTAGGAAGTAAGGAAAATAGATTTGATCCAAGCAATGTGATTTCTGTCTTCTTTTTTTTTTTTTAGTGGATTTGTGTATTTGGGTGACTAAGGCACTTGAGCTGTTTAAGGAAGCCTTGGTTTCACAAGATTTGTTAATGAAGAGGCTTGAAAGTTACAAAATGCACTAAATGGATTGGACAGGAACCAGATGATGCATCTCCAAAGTTAATAGAAAGCAAAACCTGTTTCTAGTGGCTCTCCAGGGATGTGTTCTTGAACCAAGCCCTTTAACACTTTTGTCAGTGATCTGGAAGAAAAAGAGAAGCCATGTTGTATACAAAGATTGGCAGGGAGCAAAGTTTGTGAGGGAGGTAAGGAAGGAAGGAGGTAAGTAAAGAAGCTTCAGGGAAGGGAGCTGGGCAGAGCTACAAGCTTGAGTGAAAAACGGGGAAACAGGTCTTTCTTGGGCTCCTCGACCCTGCCCAAGCACCTACCCTGGGAAGGGGCATCTGGCAATGCATCAGTCCTCAGTCCGCCAAGGTGTAACAAAATCTAGCACAAGAAGTTGAAATTAGGCAGATGTAAGCTAAAGGGTAGATTCGTAACAGAGGATAATGAACCGCTGAAATTACTTACTGATGGCTGTGATGGATTCTCTGAAACTGGAGAGTTTTAAATCACATCAGAATTTCCTCATCTCTTCCCCCACCCCCCAAAAAAAGAGGTGCTTTACTTGATTCAGAGGACTTTGACATGCTGTGTTACAGGGAAGGTCAGGCAGGATGATCATAGTGGTGCTGGCTTTATAACCTATGAATACATTTAGTCAGAAAATGGTTTTAGCAGAAGATAAACCCATGAAAATCTTGAGCTTGTCTTAGTTTCATTTATATAAAAATATTTGTGGGATAGTTAAGAAATGGGGACAGAGAGCTAGTTTATTCCTTTTGGAAATATTTTTTGGGCAATTATAACATCATGTTAAATAAATGGGGGAAAAAATAGGTCCAAAATAAGAAGAGGCTCATTCACACAGTGTTGGTCAGCCTGCAAAATTCTCTACATTGGGGGCAAAATAATCAGAGAGAGTTAATTTTTTGGAGAACAGATCCTAATAAAAGGAGAGCAGGAGATCCTGTGTTCATCTGCACAATAACCTGAACATGCTTTAGGGCACAGATCAATTGGTAGAAGGTTTAAAAAGAAATTTCTCCCGCAGATAGCTTAGAAAGAGCGATACATGCTCCACAAATGCCTTGCAAGGCAGACGAAGCCCACTTCAGTTTGCTGGGAGCTGAGCCTGAGCCTGCTTCATGAAAGACACCAGGAGTTTTATTAAGAATTTCAATCAGCTGAGTCCTCATATGGTTTTATGTAGTGGTGCCCTTGATTTCTTTGTGTTCCTGGTATTTTTCCAGCTAAAGGATGAGGGACTGCCCACCGGGAGCAAGGTTTGGGTTGGAGCTTTCTGTTGTTGTCTTTGCCTGGAGCATCTGGTGGGAGGCCGCGGCTGGAGGTACGATGTCAGCTGTGATGTGATCTGGCACCGGTTTTACTGTTACAAATTCCCTTGGCTGTTGCCTCTCAGAGGCTATACCAGCAAAACCATAAAACAAAATAAAGATCAGAGGCAACTCTACTTGCATGTCCTTAGCAGGACAGAGAGAATATCTTAATTATTTTTTGCCTGTGAGATTAATCATACAGGACTGTTGTCATTTCCAATTGTCTGTGAATTTAAAGTAGCGCTGTCTTGTAGAAAATAATTCAAAGGAAAAGAAATTTCATGTTGCTCTACCTAGAGGTGCCCATGTCTTTGTCCCTCACATGGCATAACTCCCCCCTTTCCAGCAACATGGCACTAGGACAGGTTGTCCCCTAGATGTACTCAACTCACAAGACAGCCCACAGTGCCAGGCTGATACCTCGACAACACCAGCACAAATTTCCAGTGTTTCTCAGGTGTGAATTTGAGTTACGATGTATATGTTACAGCAGGAGCCTCAGACTAGGTTAATTCTCAATCAACAGCTAAAAAACCAGCAAGAAAAAGTCTCAGTGGCTTTGAAGCAGAGGATGCTATTCATGCAATGTACCATGGAGAGTTAATGGGTGCAGTGCAGTGGGTGGAAGGAAAGCCACTGCAGGTGTGTTTCTTAATGAGGTGCTAATTGGACAGGTGCAGATAAATAAGAGATGGGAGGGCTCCCTATTCCTGGGGGGCAAAGAAGATTCTGTGCTGGGGAGGGTAGTGCTGCAGCTGAAAGAAAGATTTATTTGGGGGTTGTTTGGTTTCGTTTTTTTTTTTTTATCTGTGACATTATCTTCATTTAATCAGCAGAACACAAGGTTGTTGGCTCTAGTAATAAGGAAAGAGGTCTGTGTGCTGGAGGAGCATATTGGGTAATGAAGGTTTGGAGAGATAAGATGGGAGGGCAAAGGATGTGGGACCAGAGCCTGCAAGCTTGCCAAGGAATGGAAGTGAATTATTTGTGGGGCTTTTGAAAAAAGAAAAATAGAAGATGTTTTGGGGATGTGCAGTGGCAGCTTTCTTGATGGGGTAGTTCTGAGCCCACCAAATTAACTGGTATTTCTTCCCTGGAATGGAAAAGTGCATAAGATAAAAGAAACACAGTGGAAAAGAGGTTGTGCTTAGAAAATAGGAGAAGAGAGAACAGGAAGG
This sequence comes from Gorsachius magnificus, assembly GCA_034008185.1. Classification (NCBI taxonomy): domain Eukaryota; kingdom Metazoa; phylum Chordata; class Aves; order Pelecaniformes; family Ardeidae; genus Gorsachius; species Gorsachius magnificus. The sequence continues at coordinate 46,478,012 of CM067083.1, read as the reverse complement.
GATGTATTCCCTGAAGCTTTCAAATAATGTGTTCTTTCTTCTCCATAGCCAGAGCAGGTGAGGCCCTATGATATCCTTTGTTTAGTGATGTACTCCTTGGAGTTTCCTCAGTGCTTAGAGGAGAAGGCTATTGGCAAGAAAATGTGAGGGAATATACTGTAACACAGTCTGCTACTATGGGTGCCCAGGAGAGAGATGAGTATAAATGCTATCCAGTGTAAAGCTTTTCTGTGCTTTGCATTGAAGCAATAAGCAATCCCCTTCCCACACGTTATTCCTCACTAGAAGGCTCACTGGTGGACTGTGGTGGCTTTTTTTTTTTTTCTGGCTTAAGAAGCAAATTGTAATTAGCTTTCCTCCACCATGCTCCCTCCCTGCCAAAACAAACTTGTCAATAAAAGTCTGATGTTTAGATGCAGAAAAGATGTACATTTAATTAAATGCGAAGCTGGTTTGTGAGAATGGAACGTGTGGAGAAGCCACTAAAGAGCATCACACAGAGTGTAAAGAGCTGGAAGCAAATGTTTGAAGAGAAGGAACAGAGTGGATATTATGATTTCAAGCCACAAACATTGTAGCAGTGAAGCAAATGGCAAAGCAAGCCGTTTCTGGATAGTTAAAAAAAAAATAAATCTGCTAGTTGCATTAAATTAAGGCCTGAGAAAAAACTTCATAAAACTTGAGAGCGCTGTGCTTGGGACTTACGTGCAGAGAAGCAAATCTGGAGGGTGAGGTCCTGTGGGACCCTGTGTGTGCTGTGTATTATGAGAGGGCTGCTCAATTTTCAAGGCTTCGTTAGTTTTACTAAACAAGCACGCATTCTTGTTAACAGTTTCTCCTGAGAGGACAACTATTGACAATACGTCTTCCCGAAGCATATGATGGTTATCAAACAAATAGCTGAGAGTTTGCAAAGTTTCTGTTATTCTCCAGTGGCTGAAGAAGCTTGGGGGGGTGCAATGGGAAGCTCGGCATTGGGAACACTTTAGCAGTTAATGTTTTTGCACAAAATTTGTGAAGTATAGAAACTGTGCTCAAATGTCAGAAGTGCAGATTCAATGGAAGCATTAGTTTGGAGCCTGCTGTTAAACAGCGAGCTGGGAGGATGTACATTCTCTGGGAAAACCGTGTGAATCAGCAGCAATTCAGCATCATAAAAAGCTTAACGTTAGGAGTCACGTTCATTTGAGCTTGTTGGGTGTTTCATGCACTTTTCATCTCATGGTAGTAAAGACAGACAATGCTGACTGGGAAAAAAAGAAAAAGATTGCTCACTTCTCTACGATCTTCAAATGTGCAGAAAACAAGAGGCTCTGTTTTGATCCTTGTGTGGAGGATGCTGTTGTGAAACACTTGCATGCGGTCCAAGCATTGCTCTGACATGGTGTTTCATTAAGCTGAAATCAGCACAACATGTACACAGCAATGAGGACAATAAAGTTGATTTTGAATCATATAAAACACCTGAAAAGTGATGAAGCTTAAAACCCTCCTCAGAAATGAGAGAAATCATAAGGCAGTCAGCAGCAAAAAAATCATGTGTTAATAGAGATGTTATTTATCAAAAAAAAAAAAAATAGCCACTACGTTCATCTGCAGGAGCACCTTGGCAAAACTGCAGTCAACAGTGTTGCTGTGTGAAAATACGTATCCCTAATGTTGAGACAAACTTGTTTTCTGAGGAAAGCAGAATGCAAAGAGAAGCATTGGAACAATTCCTCTTTGGTCACATCAGCTAAAAATGCTCTTTTTGGAGCGGAGAAACATGCTGAATCATTTAGTTAACTTACTATCTTTTATACTTGATTGCCTAAGCTGATACAAAGCCATGGGAAGGCTTCCTTTTTGTTTCTTTTCAGGCTGCAAATCAGAGCTGAAGATAAACAGCCTTCAGATTGCCTCTTGCTAAACACAAACAATTACAGGAAGATAGACAAATAACAGTGTATGCACGAAAGTAGTTTAATTTAATACGTGATGGTATATATAATCTATCAAAGATGGCTGTCTCGACCATTTTCCATGAAAACAAAAAATTGTAAATTTTGTTGTTTAATAAGATACAGTACTGATGAAAAATAACAATAACCCAGATACATGAACTTTGGCTGTTAGTTTTCATTACAATTGTTAATAACTGCCACTAATTCCTGACTGCTGCTTTCTTAATCAGCAGGAACATAAGAACCTTATGCTAAAAACCCAAACAAACTTCTTATTTCTCTCCAGATCTCTCTCACAGATGCCCATGGGAATGGGTGGCTGGAAGGGCCCGCAGGGCCCCCAGTAGCTCAGGTCCTGGCAGGGGACCCCTTCTGCTCCCCGAGACTGTGGCTTTGCCTGACCCTGCGCTTAAACACTAGTGAGGAGGATTTCAGTCTCACAAGCTACCCTGCTCCAATGATGCAACCAATGACGGGACGAAACCAAAGAGTCTCTTACACCTTTTTAGTTGTTATGCTTTCTCTCTGCATTGCTTATGTCTCCTTTGATACTTCATAGCGCCGTTAAGCTTGTCACACTGCTGGAGGAGATGAGGCATAGCTGAACATACTCATTAAAACAACATCCCTTTATATATGGGGATATTCTCCTTGCAGCCTGTTTTACTCTCCCTCTTCCTTGGCAATGAAGATCCATTTCTGCCAGCCTCTCCCAGCATACAGCCTTTCGTGGCTTTTCAACTCTGGATTTTTGGCCTGCCTTCTAGTATCTGCCTTCAGAGCCCAAAGCCAGGCTCGCTACCCCGGCTGAGACTTCAGAAGCATTTGAAATAAGTTTTTTCAATGGCTGTCATAGGACAAGTGTGTTGACTGGTCGAGGATGTGGTTTTTTACTTTCTGAGAAAAAATTCTGAAAAGCAACATTGCACTGCTGGCTCAGTTTGGGATGCGCTGTGCCTACCACGTATTTTCAGCAAGGCTACTCTTTACCTAGTCTGTGCACTTGTTTTTTTTTTTTTCTTTTCTGATTCCAACAGACAATGTGACCATTATGGGAGGGACCCGCTTTTTGATGGTATGAGCGGAAGCAGGCTGGCTCTCACCTCTTACTCTCCACATTTTGCATCCTGGTTTATAATGGCACCAGTAGCGATGACCCACCAGGGCTCTGGTGTTACTGGGAAATCAGGGCTGCCCGACAGGAAGGGCTGCGTGGACTGCGTGCCTGGCCCGTGGCCATGGTTTCCAGCTCTTGCTGACATTCAGTTCCGCAGAAGCAGTAAGGTACAGAAAGCCTTGGCTGCCCTGTAGCACTGGAGGGGGGTGCCAGCCCCCTTGCTCTGCCCTGAGTCGAGCCCATGCCCTGGAGCCTGAAGGCTGTATGCACGAGAGGCAGGTGGCTGGGCTGGCCCCCTAACGCTTGGCTGTCTCCTCGTCGTGCTGCTGTGTGCGGCTTGCCTCCATTCGAAGCCAGTACTCAGGTAGGGCTGGCATCACTGGCCTGTTTCCACGCTGGTAGCTGCATCTCCACGTGCAAAGCCGCTTTTCTCTCTCATACTGCACCACAGACACAGTGCGATGTGGTAAAAGGCAAATATAACCACAACAGATTTTTTTTTTTTTCCTGTGGTCCAGAGGCTAAACCACAGCTGCCAGTGATTTTGCTGCAAGTACTGCAGTTGCCAAGCAGGAGATTACACCGTGACGCTGGGCTTGCACTCCTGCCTCCTCGCTCAAGCTTTCGAGGTGCATATTGACAAGCTCCCATAAGTGCAGCTCACTCCCCATTCCTGGGCATCCTTGTGCCACGTCTGTGATTACTGCGGGAGTTTTGGCAGCAGCCCTGTCCCTCCCAGGCAGCCCTGCTGCAGCAATGGTGTTTCAGGGCTGGGAGGAAGCACTGGCTGCAGTTTCAGCCCCCTCAGAAGCCCAGAGGCACCTCCTCAAGTGCACCCACAGACAAGGCTAGCTGCTGCTGAGGACCCAACCTCTACCGTATACATGCTTTGGAGTTTCTCTTGACTCTAGCCCCCATCCAACCCCACAGACTGAATGTCCACTAGTGGCCAGAGCAAGTTGCATTGTGCTCTTGCAACACATCTTCTAGATTAGTTTTGCACAAAAAAAATACAATATGGGATCTCTGGGACTGCTCTCTGGTGCAAACTGAAGCGCGGTAAGTGGGGACTACCACAAAATTCACTTCAGAATTGCACTACAGATCTGAACCAAAACATCAATGTGAAAGCACCTTAGATTGGTACAGTTAAATATTTGCTTTGTCAAGGAGAAGCTGAAGCTCAGAGGGACGCTGGGAAACCTGACTCATTACAGCTACCTTGCAAAGGTAATTAAGTGTTAGGAGTGTGCTTCAACACCATCCATTAGCAAATGAACTTTAAGAAACACTAACAGTGACCAGCCATGCAGCAGGTAGTGAGGAGTACAGGATTTTAACAAGGTCAGTGGAAAACCAGGTGTCCCATCTGTGGGAGAAGGGTGACATGGATGAGCCAAAGACAAAATGCCAATATCACTGCCAGTTTCAGTCAGAAAGTGATTACAGGTGAAATCATGTGTCTTGTCAAGTTTGTTATTTTTCAGAACTCTTAATGTTTTCCTGCAAAATGAATTCTAAAATACAAATGTTGCTTGGAGTGTCAACATCAACCACCAGTTTGGGATTCACCTGCTTCCTTCAAGAGACTGGTCAGAAGCTTGTGCTCTCTTAAGAAGTTAGTTATTTCCAGAAATAATGCAAATATTTTATATGCTGGTCTTCAGGAGTCAGGATTAATGTGAGCCCTGAAAACCTATCAGTGATGAAGAGCTTCTAACCAACTCAGTTCCTTGGGGAATGTCAATGGCAAGTCTAAGATGTGGTGGTTATCCTCTCAACAGATTAACTTGCACCCAAACAACCAGGCAAACACTGCCTTAAAGTGGCAAAGCATTTGCAGTTATAAACAATTTCTTTTAAAAGAGAGTGCATTTCATGGGTTATCAAACTAAAACAGAACAGATTTTTTTATATTGTTCATTACCAAAGGTGCTGCTGCTGATTTTGCTGCAACAGAAACAGAGAAAACTTTTTTTGCTTTCTGCATAACCATACATAAAATTATATTTCTTTTTTCAAACACTCTTTTCCACCAGTTTCAGACATGCTGCCTTCTCCATTCCTTCATTCCTTCTTCATTCCTGCCTAAACCAGCATAAGAGCTACCGCTTGACGCACCAGGAGCCACGGTGTCACCACCGGCCCAGAGCCACCGGAGGAGGGACTGGCAGCAAAGGCCTGATGGCATCCAGGGTAGGATGCAAAGAGCACAGCCAGGCTTTTTGCTTGCCTGTTGCTTGGGTGGTACCAAACCCCCATCAGTGGCCCACACACAAACCCTGAGGCCCTGAGAAGCCAGGAGAGGCTGATGCTTCTCGACTGAGGGTCTTCATCCTTTTAGCGAATCTTGAATAATCAAAGCTTTTTTGTCACCAATCTGCCATATATTAGCATAAATGGAAAAAAACAGGATCTCTTCCCACTGTCCTCTCAGGGAAGCACAGTAGATGAGAGTGCCCGGTAGCATGAAGGGGTGTCTCTGTGCTCTCATGTCGGGGTACTCACAAGCTTACCCTGGAAACCCCGTCCTCAGGTCTTCACAGTGCCCACCTGCTAGTACGCATCTGTCATGCATCAGGTGTGCACCCACTGAAAACCCCAGCCTGCGGCCGGGACCGGTGCCCCCCAATACTGTCTGGGTATCCCACAGGTCCCACAACCTGAGAAACCACGAAGCCTAAGTACAAAGCAGGGTGGTGCTGTGCCATGGGCTCTACCAAAAGAGGACAAAAAGGCCATCCCTCCCTCCCAAAAAAATGAAACTCTAACAAGTAGCAGCTTATGGGTATATAGACAAGAGCCAAAAGTGGGCCAAATCCCCCCCCTCCCCACCCCACTGTGCCCCCAAAAAGCTTGATGAATAATGTTACAGCGTGAGGTTAGGGACTAGGGAAGTAATAGCTCCTCCGGGTCTCCAGCAGCTCTCTGCATGGCAACTTTTATAAAGCGATGGTTTAATGCTAAAAAGCAAAGAAAGAAGCCAAAAATATGTCTCGTTTTCAGTATTTCATGATTGAAAGTGTAAACATTATGAGCACGAGATTTGCCAAACACAGGTCTCAGCTTGGGCAGGTTTTTTTCCTGTTCTGCAGAGTAAAATATTTGGAATCTGGTAACCTTGCATTAAAAGCTGATTTTTAAAGCTATATTTGAAAATTAGTTTGAAATCCTTTTGTTCTATTTAAACTTATAAATATAGATAGTGCTGTTTTAAACAGAAAATTGAGCAAAGCATCAGCAGGAGATTTAGCCCGATTGCTGTGCATGTTTAAAAGAAAAACACACTTAAGCGCTGTGACATTCATTTTTTAAGAAACCCAGTTTAATTATATTTTCCCTAATTAAGGATTTCATTATAGGGGATCACATGATTTAATTATATCAATACCCCAAAGACCTGATTGTGAACATAAAATGTGGATTAAAAAGATGCTTCATCACTTAATTACCTGCTAGATTGGAACAGATCCATGTTGTAGGTCAAAGGGGACATAAAATGCAGGCTTCTGCCTTCCTCTTTGTTGTGTGTGGAGGGCTCTGAGCATGGGGAGAGCGGGAGGGGGGAGTGCTCTTGTGTGTGTAATGGCAGTGATAATTACCTGTGAGCAGTTTTCCAAGCATATATTGAGATAGATAGATAGATTTTAATTAATTTATTTAATTGAATTTTTTTGGTAAGTCTGTAGTGGATGTGAGCTGCATATTCCAGCTTACAGTCTAGTGGGTGCCTGCATACTTCTTCTCAATATATGAAGTCTTGTCTTTCAGAGGGAAAATGTTGAGTAGTGAGAAATCTTAGGCTGGGGGTTTTGCTCCTCCCGAAGTGAGCAGATGGGTACCCGGCGCTGTAGCAGGGGCTGGGGCTGTCTCTGTGTCCCTCCAGCACCAGGCCCATGGGGTGGCCACACTTCTGGAGGTTCCCTGTCTCTCAGGAGCTGGGGCCGGGGTGGGGGAAGGAGGGGAGGAAATCTTTTTGGATATCAACATAAAGCTGAGTGGCAAATTTTAACCTGCCCAAATCTCGCTTACCACATACATCTCTTCCCCACCCTCTAACCAGCTCCTAGCCGCCATTCCCAGGAGGGAGCTTGTGGAGGTCTCTGGCAGGCAGCACCGAGCACATGAAGGAGGAAACTTTGCATCGGTCGCCACGGTCTAGGTTTTTTTCTGTCATTGGAAATGCCTTCCCACCTCCCACAGCCCTTACAAGCTCCTACCTAGTAAAGCTAGAAATCTGGCCTTTGTACCTGATGATCCCACAGGACAGAGCACGTTCTCTCAGCAAGAAAAGGTCCTGTAAGTGCAATTTTGTCAGTGCCCATGGCAGCATTGCACACCATGGGCTGAGCCTGTTGGAAAACCCGTACAACACAGCTCACCATAACTTTCTGAGGGGGCTGAAGGGTTGCAGGATGTCCACGTAAGGTTGGTTTTCTCCTCTTCCTACGTGCCATAAAAAGGAAATCTCCCTGAAGCGCAGCCCCAGCAGGTATCCTGCTTCTTCCCAGCGCCCTCAGGGCCACCAGGCTCTGGCAGGGACAGAGGAGGCAGCAGGTCCATGGTCACTTTGCTGCTCCTAACGCTGCACTGTCCAAAGAGCCAGTCTTGCCTGTACCCAGAACTCTGCTCTGACGTGGAGATTGACTCTTGAAAGAAATACGGCACAGCCACTGGGAAGAATGGTCTGGAAAGAGAGGGCAGGGTGTTCCTTTTACCTAGGGAAGATACCTGCAGGCACATAGGAGTGGGTGCTCCCTTAAGCAAGAGGACAGCCTTCAAAGTGTCCCTTTCCTCTCTGGGGGCTGCCTGGTGGCTGAAGCATCATGCATCCTCAGACATCATCCTGCAAATCCTGCTGCAGTGGCGGTGCCCCTTCCTGGCACAAGCTAAGAAACCAAATCCTGTGCCCAGTTTGAGTAGCAAGGCTAGGTGAGAATAAGGTCTCCTGGCTGCAAAGCAGCTCCCTTGAAACTACTGCTAAAAGCTGATGCTGATACATCCCAGGTCCTTTCTATGGCTTTTCTAAAGGCACCAGGCAGGACACAGAACTGGATGGTCCAGTCGTTTAGGGCTATTCCCAACGAAGCCAGCCTGACACCTCATGATGGGAATGAGCAAGGTCGGCACCCCGCAGCCAAGGCCAGCACCTACCCATGGACACTGCCACCCTGTCCCTCCACTCCACCACAGCCACCCCACCTGCCTGCCCCGTGGGCACAGCCACCCCATCGGTCCTCCCTCTGGACATGGCCACCCCAACCCTGCCTGCCCCGTGGGCAGACCCCAGAGGAGGCTTTGTGCACGCACTGGGGCAATGGCCCTGGGCGATGCGAAGCAAGGGAGCACACTCGACTGTTAAATTAACATCTGCAAGTGGCACAGCGCTGTGGGATGAAGCCCCGTTTCTTTTACTTTGATTTGATCTTATTTTCCTAAGCAGGGAAATGCCCCAGTGACAGCATCACTGCAGATGGCATCACAAAGCCCCGGCTGGCACCAGCTGAGTTGGCACAATCAGATTATCATGTTCGAGTTTGTGTCTGTCTTTTCTTTTTTCCCTGCTTTGCTGTGCTAATAGCATTTCTATTACTGTATAAGCCTCCGTCAGCTCCCTCGAAAGGACAGAGACAACATAAAAAGTAAATTTCATTATCACTGGCAAAAAAAATGGGTCACAGAAAAAGCCAAACAATGTTAGTCTATTTTTTTTAATTCTTTCTTTTTCTCCTCCCGCCCTCCCTCCCTCTCTCATCCAGGCTTAAAGGGAGGCTGGAATTGAAGTCGTGGGGTCTCCAGGGCAGTACCGCGGAGCAGCGCTGCTTAATGGGGCAGCTGGTAGAGAGAGCCGAGCACATGTTTCCTTTGCAGTTTTCATCTTCGTACTTCACAGGGCCCAGGGACTGATTGATGGAATTTTTTTTTTTTTTTAAACATAGCTTTCTCGAGGCCTAGAGCCTGCCTCTCTCAGCCACACTGAACATATGTCCACATATTCCCTTGGGCAGTATTTAAATGTGTGCATCCATGTGGCTGTATTTGTTTAGTGTGTGCTCCCACTGATCTAATGGGACCTTTCCCATGACCCATTGCTTCCCTAAGTTTGCCACTTGCTGCTGTCAGGCGAGAGAGGCTTTAACTTGGATGGCTGTGGCTGCAAATGAATGGGATTTTTTTTTTCTCCCCCTTTCAGTCCTTTCGACTGAACCCTCTTGCTGATGGATCATCTAATGCAGTTTAGTTGAGAACCCTTCCTCATGCTGTTAAAAAAAGCCAAACCTAAACAGACCCCATCTGTTACAATCCTATGTCGATTTATGTGAATGCAAAATTTGTCGGGCTGCTCTCTGCTTGTTAATAAGCGATTGTCTGAGAACAGCGTTCATTCCTGGAAAGTGCCTGGTAAGGTGTGCATTGCTTGCTACACTGGATACCTCTAATGCTAAACTTTTCCAGCAACAGGGAAAGAGGTGGTTGCACGCAACACTCACTTCCCTTCCAGGAGGCACCGTGCAATTCTGCGTGGCATTTAACTTTCTCAAGGCAGACAGATCAGCAAAACTATGGCTGAGGCATTTCCAGCATACACAACCTGCTTGAGTAATGCTGATCCTGCTCAGAAGATGAGACTAGAAGCATTTACATTTCCAACTATTACAGCTTTATGCAGAGGCCTGATCGTGTCCTCCCTTTGCTCTGTCTTTCTTTTTTTAGCTAAAAGCTTGAAGAATCCCACATGACACAGCTAAAGGGGGTGTTCAAATGAGCGCAGAAACCGTAACTGCCTTGATATAGCTGACAAGGTGAAAAACTGTGTAGATCTTCCACAACCAGCATTTGCACACATTTAAAGCTGTGCCAGGAAATACCATAACGTATGCAAAAATTATATCCAGTGTAAATGAAAAGAGATTAATTATATTGTCTGCTAGAGTTCTTGTTCCAGAGTGGAGCTTTCCTGTGCAGCACCAATGCAGTGGTACCGTCCCTGCCCTAAAGAGCTGGAGTGAAGCATTGGAGGGCTGAGAGCTGAGACGGACTGCCCTCACATCCCTGCCAAGCCGCACAGGGGACGCCTCTCCTCTGGCCTTCTGGCAAAGGCCCACAGTGCACACCGCACCAAATCCTGCTCGAGGTGAGGCTGAGAGCAAGCCTTCCCTCTCTGTGCCGCGGGCATGGGCTGGGCTCCCGCCTCCAGCACTCTCCACATGGGTCATGCCAGCAGCCAAGAACAGCATATGGGAATTCATTCTGGACATCCAAATGCCAGCTGTGAGCCTAGACTCAGCTATCTCTTTCAACTTGACATAGGTTGAGGATAAAATCAGCTGAAGAACAGGAATGAATACACAAAATGCAGAGTGTTTGTTAAACATTATATACTCTATTGAGTAAAGAACAGTTTTACCAGCAATACCAGTAGGAAATGTGTCATGGGCTGAGAAACTACACAAGAGAATTCAGTCATCCTGAGACTAAACTGACTTTTTGTAGGAGAATTATTTACTAAACAAGAGGACTGCAGCTATATTCCCACACATGGGGCTGACTTCCCAGCACTGCCTTGCAACCCTTCCCTCCTTCAGCCTTGGCTCATATCTCTCCATGGGACTTGGTACAATGGCAGCCTGGCCTGAAAACTATATGAAAAAGTAGCTGAAGCCTGTTCAAATGGATGTAGTAACACACTTCTGGCTGGATCACACTAAAAGTCAAAGTGAGTAGGACCTTTGCAGAAAGCCATTAAAATTAATGGAGCAGCTACTAACACCCTGAAGTCTCCTGGCCTTTTGCTGTGTATTTGTCACTCGTCCTCTTTGGCTTTGTTGTTCCACTTTCCTGCCACTCCCCAGCATGATGGGATGATTTGTCTCGATGCCCTCTCTACTCTCCCCTCTCATCCTCATTCCCCCAGACTGCCCTCTCTGCCCACCCTTTCCCCGCTCTCTTTTTAGTCTCCCCCAATTTAATCTCTCCCTTGCTAGCATTCCATCTGACTTAGCATCTGCTCCCATGGCCGTTCCCACAGGGAAGGGCTGGCAGGGCGATGCCTCATGTCAGCCCATTCCTGAGGACCAGTGCTGCATTCCCCCCGAGGCTGTCCATCCCCACCTATGCCCAATGCTGCCGAGTCACAACAGTAACTAAATTGGGATTTGTTGGCTCCATCTATACCACTAAATTAAACAGCTCGAGGTTCAGGTCCACTAGAACACAACCACCTATACTGAGAAATATTTAGTGTCTCTCCTGGCAAGGTGTTGGCTCAGTCCAGCCGGGAGTGACAGACGGTTCCCAGGGACAGCCCAGGGTTTGGCGGGGGACACAGACCATTCCCAACAGGCAGCTCAGAGGCAACCAGCAGCTTTTGGCAATTAGAGAGTTTAGCTGCATGGACTTTGCTACACTGCGTTAGCTGGCCTCAAGGCTAATATAGCGCAGCTATCGTGGCTCGTGGTGTCTCCAGCTTGTGCGTTAACCTTGCACCTTGCTCAGGTCTGGCGCAATCTGCAAAAAGCGGTAACACACAGGTACACATTTCATAGAGGTTTTCCCCAAAGCGGCCACTCTGTTCTTACCAATGCAGTCATGTTGCCTCCTGCAGGAAGGTTTTAAAAAGCTCTGCATGTCAAGGCACTGTTGAGCAAATGCTGAATGCAGCTGCTATACCCAAAGCGCTTTTGATAGTTGGGATGATGAGCACGTTTAAAACACTATAATATCCATTTCTAACACACCTCTATATTTTTAATGTCACATTCTGATTTTTTTTTCTCTCTTTTTTAATGGCAAAAATTCAGAGGAAGCACAGTCACTGCCAAAAGCATGAGTAACAAAAGCCATCAGGTTACCTCAGGGGCTGACAAATGACAACATGTTATTATACATATGGTAAGTCCTACTGTAGAGATGCTGTCATATGATCTTGTGCTGGGATATTAATCACTGGTGGCTTTGTCACTCTCAAAAGAAAATGTAAGGTAATGGATTAGCTTATTTACCCCTTCCAAGGAAATATTTCTTTTCAAGTTGATTTCTAGCTTTTCTTTAATCTACTGAACAGTGCATCTGCTGGAAAATACTCTGGGAGCGGGTGACCAGTGCAATGTCCTGATTTTGCTAGAGTTTTATGGGTTTTTTTAGTTCTTTGTTTCTAGGATACTGGCCCCAGGAGTTTAGCAGGCACTGTTGTACACACAGGGTACCCACACTGCTGTCTTCAAGGATCCGAGACTGGTTGGAGACGCCGGCTGGTACGTGTGCTTTGAAGACTGTTAGTCAGAAAACTTGAGAGGCACATTCCAAATAGAGCTATAATGTCCCCATGAGGTAGGAAGAAAAGTTCCAGCATCTATAGCTCAGCTGGGTTTTGCAGACTGTAGCCTAGCCAAAGAAACAAAGCAGGGTCTCCTGCTGGTTCTAAACCTTCCCCTCAGAATACGATGTGTTGGTAACATGAAAAAGGAAACAGACTTAAACCCCTCAGTATGTGCTGTAGTGATTTCTTCAGTCAAAATGACATCATAAAATGAGGGAAATTATTTACTAATTTCATCAACACTTTTACCCTTGTTGGTTAAATCTCAATGGTTGCTTAAACAATACCTAGGTGGCTACCTAAACTTCGATGTCTAAACGTTGACTAGGTAGGTAAAACCTGTCTCCTATCAGCCCATGTTGGTTGCCTTAATGACAGTAATGAAGTTTCAGCTCTTGCTTGCATCTTATATGAACTGTTCCAATTTAGCTGTTTAATATGGAAGCAGCGTGAATATCTTTCCCCATACATCAGGGTGTCTCCTGTGCATCAAATTTATTTTATAAAAAACAGAATGAATGAAGTAAAGTGACCCTGAGTCACTCCTTTGACAACTCTTGAATCCGTCTGGGCTTCTAACTGTAGTAGCCACTAACGAATACCTTTCTTAATCACTCTTGCAACACAAAATAGTTCTGGTTTATAACTTCACATAAGCATGACATCTGGCTTTTTACCCAAACAATTTGCTTTCTAATAACATACGATGGTGAAAAATGATGCAATTGAAATTCTAAATTTTGATAAGGAGCATTCCCAACTGCTTGGATCATTTGTTTTCCACAGCTAGAGGAGCAGCTACCTTTTGCATTTTAAATAATGTTCACTTCTTCATCCTTGCACCAAAGTACTTCATGTGCCTTTTAGTTTGTTAAACAAATAGCACTGTTAAAATGAAGCAACACCAGATGCACTGGGGAGGCAGCAGTGCTGGGGATGCTGCAGGAGCCAATTCTGAGCTGAAGAACTGACCGGGTTGCGGGCACCTGCACCCCAGACCCTGAGCCCCCAGCTGCTATCCACCAGGGACACTCCTGGCCTCACAGCCCCCGTGTTAGCCTTGTCTTTCACACAGAGCATGCTCACTCACGTACTTTTTTCAGTATCGCATGCCAATGATCCGTTTTCACTCATCTTTACTGGTCCGTTAAAAATGTGGTTCCATCCCTCTTTTCTTGGCTGTCTCTGAGTGCATTTCATTCAGACCCCTAAATTCATCCAGACCCAGTAATTTTTTCCTCTGTTGATAATGTGAAATGTGTTCTGTGGACCTGGACACAACTGGGATGTGGAAACAGAGTCAGTGCTGCTGGACTCTACGTCAGTCTCTGGTGGGGGGTTTCTCTAACTCTGCCATTTTTATTCCCTGTGATCATTTCTGTGCAATGGTGGCCAGGATCAGAAATAACCCTTTTTTAGGCACTTGTTCTGATGCTGGGTGAAATTCACCTTTCCTCAAGTCCATTTCTTTCCTTTCCATTTCAGGAATAGGATGTCCTTTGCCGGTAGCTACTATGACCCCACCATTCACCACCCACAGCCACCTCCCTCCTCTCTGCTGAACTTGCCAGTCATTTTGGCAGTCTTGATTTTTCTTCTCAGCTTTACCATTGGTGCCTCTGTATAAACTGAAGAGGGACTCATAAATGCTACCAGGTCACTGTAGAGCAGGATAAGACCCAACTGCCAATCTCCCAGCCTGATTTCATCAGAAAGCGGCTTGTTAAGGGTTGTAAAGTGCAGGGACCCTGAAGTAGGCCACAGTAGAGCACTACAATTTAGTTCAGATGCAAGTGGTGTGATCTTCTTTTGGCTTTCTTGAAGGAAACGGTCATTCCTGACAGAGAAAACCTGCTTTCCCCTTGAGAGTGGATAATTTTGCTGTGTTCTTGCAATGTGAAATATGAAGTACAATGGGAGTGCTGAACATCATAAGGCAAGCAGAGTAGCTCCTCTGTGCTTGAAGGTCTCAGCTGGAGCGCTGTGTCCAGGCTGGGGTACCACACTTCAGGAGGGATGTGGACCAACTGGAAACAGTCCAGGGAATAGTGATGAGCGAGCTCAAAAATGTAGCCTATGAGGGAAGGCTGAAAGAACTGAGGTTGTTTAGAATAAAGACAGGACTAAGAGGAGATGCAGTAACATAAATGCAGTTATGTAAGTGGTTGCTGCAAAGAGGAAGGAAATAAACTCTTCTCTATATTGACTGTGGACAGGACAAGAAAAATGGGCTGTCATGGGGGACTGCAGATGGGCACAGCCTTGGCTTTCTGGTGGAGCGGTGGGCTGAATTCACAGGAGACGACATGAGCAGCAGGGAAAGGGGGAAATCCACGGTCCGGGTTGTCCCTCACCAGTGCAGTCCACACCTGTAAAAGTAACGTGTTGAACTCAGAGGAGGGAAGGAGCCTGAGGCTGGAAGGAATGATGGCAATCAGGCCAGCTGTGGGGAGAAACAAAATGTTTGTTTGGACAATTTGCATCTGTTGCTTTCCTTAACCGGATAAGAGAGTACACTGTGTAATATACACACACCAGCCTCACTTACGGACAGAGGCTTCAAATATTTATACCACGGACAAACAATGCCAAGGAACTCCCCTACAAATGCAGTCATTTAATAAACACAGTACTGCAATGTAGCATTTATCTTTAGTATATATAATCAGCTGTTGCTTTTACTTGAGTAGAAATAAAGTCAAACTGAGACAAGGTAAGACAGGAAGGTTGGAAGGCTCCCATTTCCCCAGTCCCAGACATGCATACCTTCTTGGCTTTTGTGAGTACATATGGGATTTAAGACCGTGTGAGGCACAGCTAAACGCATCCTGCTCCAGCCCCGTGAAGGACTGTGCATCTCACCGACCTAATGAGGTCTCCCCTAGCAAAGAGCTCCTCTCCTCTGCCTCCAGCAATCAGTTCTCCCCTGAATCCAGTTCCTCTCCTCTGCCTCCAGCAATCTTCCATAACACCATTGAATAAACATGCATGTACGTATCTAGGCAAAAGATGCACATCGCTTCCCAAGCAAAGGTCAACATGATATCTTGCTGAAAACACAGGTTACCTCTACACGAAGATCTTTATTCTGGACAACTGGTACCAGGCTTCAGACAAACCCAACCCAGCGCTCACAGTTCACTGCCATGCGCTATACATTATTAAAAAAAAAGTGAAGGTGTTACACTGTGACTTTAAGGACAGTTAGTTCCTAATCACAGTTAATCCTAATGATTGGCAGAATGAACTACCTACCTCAGATGCTTTTTCTCCCTGAGCAAAATGCTCTTAGAGTACACAAAAAAACACCCCAAACTCGAGAGTCGAAGCGATGGGCATTTGTCAAAGGTATTTATATTCTGTATAAATGTAGGCATTTCTTCATATGCTTATGAATGTGAGCCAGTCAGAAGCTTTATCTTTTTCCTGTAGCAATAGTTCTGTGATCTTCTACCTTCATGTAAAATAGGGAATTGCCCCCAAAAGCATTTCATCAAGAAACCACAGTTTTTAAATGAAGCTTTGCTTGTGATGAAAGTACTTCACAAATCGCTCCAAGGTCAGCATAGAAGTTGGCCCATTCAGTGCAGACTTGTGAAAACACAATGCCAGCAGGCTCCCAGGGTGGTATGAACAGATTTTGTGCAGTCTGAAGATGCAAGTGTCTGTAAAGACACAAACATTACCTGTAACTTACCCCCTGGGCAGCGTGATGCCAGAGCTGTGGTCGTTGGCAGATTTTGTTCCACGTGACTTTACCCCAGCTCACAGTAACCCCAGTGGCCCCTCTCCACCAGGTCACCTCCATATCCACGCCAGCTGAGCCCTGTGTTGATATATCCAAACTACACCGGCCTGCATGATCCTTAGTGCTTTTCAAGACAGGGTTGGGTTTTTTCTTTTCCTTCTGATTGAATGTTTCATGTCAAAGCAAGGATAAGGTTGCCTAAATGGACATCACCAGGAAAGGCATCTGCTAAATAATGCTGAATGCTTCACAGGTATAGGTGCCAGTGTAATCTCATCACAAATTAACTTAATTGAAAGCAGAATAGCCTCCTCCTGAAGAGTCGTTTACTTGCTCTTACCTGATCTGTTGGGAAAGTACCTGGCTGTGGTGTCTCCTAGTGCCAGGACAACAAGATCTCTGGAATGAAGGAAGGGATGTTTTGAACAGCACAGGGATTACCTGAAGTTACAAAACACTCAGGAGTAGGTGAGCTTCTCCAGGAGACCACTAACAAGTTCTGTCATGGGTTCGCAGACAAAGGTCATAAGTGATCTTTCCACCAGCCACTGGTAATTTTCCATAACAGCGCCTATATGTCACCTAAATGTCACCTGGTTCTGGAAGTCGTATGACCATGGGGTATGAAATATGCCCTAAGTAACACCTTTGGACAAGTCTCGGATGGCTCATCCAGGCTGTGCTGTGGGGTAATGTGCTTTTTGGAGCACAACACAGGAGTGATCCCTCAGTCATCAGGCAGGTGGGAGCGTGTACCTGGCTTTCCTTCCAGAGTGGACGTGGACGTGCAGGGGCAGGGATGAGAGAACGCTGCATATGGCACCCTGGGGGGCACTGCAGGGCAACCTGCACCACTCTGTAGACACAGGTCTCCTGCAGTTCAGGATGCGTTTGCGATGCTCCTCAGTGAGGCTGCTTGCAGCAATGTGAAAGTGCTATCAGGAAGAGTGAAGAAAACAGTCAGCAATGTGTCAAAACTACAGCACCAAGCCTTCTGCAAGCCCAGGTGCTGCTCAGCAGTGGAGGAGGTACAGGATGGCCTGTTTAAGGATTTCTACTTCTTCCCCAACATCCTGGATACCTGCAAAACCCCTCCTGACTCCTGTCTTGTGCTCAGAGGGGCTTTGGGAAACCCATGTGGCAACAAGGAAGACAACAAGGGGTCCCTTTCTCTACAGGGTTTAAGACCAGAGCCGGACACTTTATCCAAGGCAAAGCAAGGGCCACCAAACCAGAGGATATCCGTCCTGGCTCACGAGAGGGATGGCTGAGGACCACCTCCATAACCATCGTCATCAGTCGCAGGCAAGACAGAGGGAGCTGGCAAGGCAGCCCTGGGGCACATCCTTGCCTTTAACCCACACCGGCAACCAACAGTAAATACCCAGTTCCACAGTTGCCCTGGCAGGCGGCATAATTGCCTGACAGCACCGCGGTACTCATGCCATGGAGATGAACATGTGGTGAGAAGAGGCATGGCCACCGCTTAACGGAGCAGAGACTCCGTAAATGGACTTCAAGGCCAGGACACTGTGCAGGTGCTCCGGGGTGCTGGGTAATCCCTGAAGATGAATAAATAAGTGATCTCCTCTTCTGCTTTGTGCCTACAGGCATTAAAGTGATAGTGCTGCAGTGGAGCTGTAGCTCCTTAAACCTATGCTTTGATCATAGATGTCAAAGACCCCTAGAGTAAAGCACGGAGACGGGAGTGCTCTCAAGGGACTGCAGGATGGAGGACAAGGATGTGGGGGTAGCTGGGGGTGCAGCATGAGCAGAGACAGCTGGCCAAAAGCTTGGTGCCCCCAAGGCACATTCACACAGCAACAGAGCACAGGCTGGCAATTACCACCACCACCACCCACCACCCCCAAAAACCCTTCGTCTGCCGCTCGGTGTTTTTACTAGAAGTCCATTGTCATGTCTCAGCAAAACGTGGGCTGTGCCTCATCAAGGCAGAAATGTGCTTCTTCCTCCTTTCCTATTTTGATGTATTTCACTTCCATATAATCTCCAGAGGGATCATTTAGCCTGTTCAAATGCCTTATTGAGGAAAGGCCGCATTGTTCTTCCAGCCTTCGTGCGGCATCGGAATGTGCCTCTTCCTGAGCGCCCCCGCGCATGGCAAGCCCGCGATAAAGCAGAGGCAGCTTTTCTCTCATTGTTTCGCCTTGCCTTCGCCTTTCTTCTCCCAGCTTCATTTGTCCCAATACTAATTTGTGTTTATAACAAGAAACCATTCCCGCACCTCCCTTTTGTCACTTAATTGAAGGGAAACTGAGAAACAGGTGGATCTCAGGAAATATCATTGGTCTTTTTCAATTGTTTTGGGCACTTCTTTGAAAGAAAAGTTCAGCTCAATGCAACTGGCTATTCGCTGTTTCCAGGCTAATTACTGCAGGGCCCAAACGAGGAGCATATTTGAACACGTGTAATTTAAAGAAGGTGAGCTGTTCATCCAACTTGGGATTATTTACAGGCTTAGTGTTACACATGTAGTTAAGGACTTTGATGAAGCTGAGCCATATAGCCAAACCCATAAAGGAAAATGAATCCCTTGAGTATTGCATAGCACAGAAATACCACTCACACACAGAAACACAGCCAGCCATGAACCAGTGTGTTCATGTTTATGTAAGGGCTTCCTTTTAACCTATTCTTTTGTTCACAGAGAATAGAAACAGTGTATAAGGACAAAAGTATTGTCATATGTTTGATTTTGAGAGGTGCTTGTTAAGGGAGATGGCAACTGGAAAAGAAAAGCTGACCAGGGAGACTTTCACCTCGGCTCCTCGGCTCACAAATCTGAAAAGTCACAGAGAAGGATGCTAAAGAAAACAAGCAGCATGATCCTTCAGCATGTGGTTTTATCCCAGTAATTCCCAGTAGGACAAAAGAGGCAAAAGCTCACAGTGTGCTCCTTCTATCACTTTGTAGACAAAGCTCCAATTTCTGCTATTTTTAAAACCAGAACCCCGGGGGAATATTTCACCATTGAAAATCAGCCAAATGCATTAACGAAGCTCTCCACCTGTTACAAGAATGCAGGCAAAGGGCTGGATGATGGCAGCTCCCACTTGATGGCCAGCAATCAGGATATTCCTTACATGTGATATACAATGATTATTGACCAGCTGAAAATCCAATCTTGGCATATGCTTTGTAGTTCAAACCACAGCAAACCCCTAAGCAAGTCAGAGGAAAAGAAGAAGAGAGCATCTTCTTTAACTCCAAGGGTAGGACGGTAGATACACAAAGCCTAGGAATGCAGAAAGTCCTTTAAATTTTACTGGCTTAGTGATACTAGCCTCTCACCATCGCCATCTGAAATTTAGCTGCTTCTTGTCCCTCTCCACTGCGAAACAGGGAAGCTCGGCACAGAAATCTTCTGACATGCAATGTGTCATGGGCTGTTTGGACTAGGAGTAATCAGAAGGTGTTGACAACAGCAGGGCAAGAGGTGGCACAGCAAAAACACGCACACACTCAACTACAAAAGCTAGGAAAGCCAGGGACAGTGAAATCACGATCAAGCAGGCATTTCTTCCCTTGACATGGAAAGACGGGTGGAAGTAGAAAATCCATGGCTTTTCAGAGATGCCTTTATGGGTTTATAACTCCAAATACCCCCTTTTTTTTAAAGTGATGTATTTAGGAAGCAAAACTGTTCCCTTTTCATGAATGATCTATTTTACAGGGCTTAAAAATATGTCAAGGTTTGCTGCAGTAAATCCTCCTCATGCTGTAACTGAGTAATGTAAGCAACTTGGGTTGCCGTTTAAACAATTCCCAGTGTGTGGCATGGCCAGTGCAGTTTGAAATGCCTCTGTCTATCTAAACAGAAACAGATGTTTGAACAGCAGAGCTGTGCAGAAGTCATTCTTCAAACAGTAGATTAAAACATCTGTCAGGACCATTGGATGGGACCAGACAAGCAGCAGCAGCGGCATCAGCTGGGTCTGCCAGTCACGTCTGCCTCACCCTGGGGGTGGAAGGGGAGGGACGGGGGGGATTTTGCCTGTTTTTTGCATGTGACATCCTCTTATTTTGCTGTATTTCTCCAGCCATTCCAAAGATTACAGACCCGGCTGTGCAGAACGACTCACAGCCTCTCTCAGCGTTGCCTCCCATAACTGAGGTCATCTTCTAGGTTTTTGATTTTCCTCTTAATGCCTTTTTCTGCTACTGCTGGCAATTGGTATGAAAGCTGTGAAGTGTGGGTGCCATGCCAGGTTACAGCATTTTACAGTTATTCCCATCTGTCCTTCATGTGTCAGCATTTGACCAGTTTAGTGGCATTGCAAGCAAATTCTTCAGGCCTCACTGGGTCAGATATATGACAACCGACTAATCTCCTGCAACTTGCCGGCAGGAGCTGTGCCACCAGCGGGGTATTCATTTCCAGCTGAGCAAGAGTCCAAACCAAACCCTTGGATTAACACCTCCTTTGCACTCCCCCCTCCCCCCCCCCCCCCCCCCCCCCCCCCCCCAGAATCGGAGCCAAGAAACTGATACAGAGTCAAGAAACGGTTCCAACTTTTTTGGTGAATCAAGTCAGAGCTCTGGATCCAAACAGCCCCCGAAGGATACCATTTTTACACTCTGGATCTGAAATCTGAGTCTTGAACCCACCCTCTTGTTTCCAGCCCAGATTTGTTCTTGCTTCTTGTTTTAGCATCCTGCAGAATAAACAGGGACAGCCCTACCCTCCAGGCTGCTCATTTTGGGGTGGAGCTGCTACGGCTGCATTCCCAGCCCCTTCCTCTTTCCAGCAAGCCTGAATTAAGGTCGGGGACAGGTCTGCCACCCCGGCTCCTCGGGCGGTCCCCGGGGAGACCCTCGCCACCGTGGGGGGACCGGTGCTGGGGCAGGCGGCATGGGGTCCCCTGCGATGCCAGCGGAGCTCTCCCTTCCCTGCGGGCGAGTCGCTCGCTCCTCCCGTTTGTCCCTCAGCAGCCATTAATTGTGGGCTGTAGCGACAGCAGATTACCTCACGACAGCCTGGCAGATGTGCTCTCGCTGAATAAATAAACTCATTTATATGGCTGTAATGACTGTTGCTTCTGTGCTCTCATCATGAAAACTCCAGCCTATCTACAGCAGTTTATAAACAAAGCTGCTTTGCCTTTATGGAAAAGCAATTTGTGGCTGAGGAGCCTCGGCAGCGACTCGTGCCAAATAGAGCTGAGGCCATTTCTCGGGGAACAGGTGTCCACATCATTAAAGCCACCACCCCCCTTGGCATTAATTGCCGTCCCCTGTTGGCACACTGAGAAAAGAGACCGGGGTTTGTCTGGGCCATGGAGACCGGCTTCCCCACTCCCTCCACGAGGTAGCCCCTCTGTTCCGGTGTGGCTGAGGCAGGGAGAAAGCCCCGACCCCATCGCTCGAGTGGTACGTGGTGGATGGACCACCAGGAAAATGTCACCAGCACGGGCTGGTGAAACAACAGCATTCACAGGGGGAAGAGAAGGAAACCGTTTATTAGACAGAGCAAGTTCATTAACTTCCCCCTTCCCCTCTCTATTTGTTTTAACTGCCCCTTACTTCCCTCTCTTCTCCTTTGTTTCTTCCCTTGCTTCCTTCCATGTTACATTATTATTGCAAAAAGGAAAAAAAGCTTCGCCCTCTGTTTTCTTAGCCTACTTGCAGCTTCAGAGCACTAAACTGTGACTAAAAACCACTTTGTGCCCCAAAAGGCAGCAAAGCGCAAGCATGCAACCTGCAGACACAGAGGGCTGCTGGGCAAAACTCTGTTAGGCAGGTTTCTCTCTCATCCACCCGAATCGCTGGAGGTGAGACCGTCTCTGCTGCCTGTCCCCCTGCCTGGGGACTTCCCTACACCTCCATGGCCCAAGCAGCCATGTGAGCCAGCTGCACATCACCACGCGCACAGAGAAAAGTGGGAAGCTTGAAATTAATGGCACATCTTCCCCACAGGCTGTGGTGGTGGCTAGCACCACACACATGGTGCGTGCCCCGGGGAGAAGAGTCACGCCGCAGAGCCGCCGTGTGGTTGCAGTGACTTCACCCTGCTAATTGCGGCAAGGCAGGAGCACACTGGTAGCATTTAGGGGGTTTAGGTTACATCCACACTACAAAGTAAACAGGATGCGAGTGATGTTTTAGTTTATAACCAAAGACAGGACGACTGGCTTAGCACTGGTAGCCTTGAGTTAGGGGATTTTCAGCATGGATGGGAGCTGGGTTAAAGTAAGCCAGGGTTCATCCTGAAACACAGATCTCCTCCATGAGAAGACATTGCTCTATGAGCAGGGTTGTTCTCGTTAAGCCAGAGAAACAAATGTTTTCGCAAGCAAGCAGGACATTGCTCCTCCGACAAACTCAGCCAGGAGTGTGAGGCCTGGGGAACGTGACCATGAAGATACGGCAGCAGCAAGGAGCCTTCCTAGGGCTGGAGCAAGGACAGCCACCCTCGGCAGCTGCCTGCCATCCAGCCGGGTTACGCTACCCATGTCCACCCAGCCCTGCCGGGTCATTAACAGGGCTTTGCCAATTATCAGCCCACCTCTGCACGGCGGCTGCCCGGAGCAAGGATGCCTGGCCGGCTCTGCCCCCACACCCCAGCATGGGGTAGGGGCTCGCCACCTCCTCCCTGCCCTCGCCTGCAGGCCGTGGCCGGGTGCTGGCTGGGCTGATGGGATAATTCCCTCCCTTTCCCGCCGTTCCTCTCCAGCGCTGGGCAGTGGCTGGGGGGCGAGGGCTGCCAGGAGCTTGCAGCAAGCCCAGCAGCACCGGTGCCTGCCCACGCAGGGCGAGCTCGCCCCAGACCCCCTTGCCAGCTCTTTGGGATTGTAAGGGGCACAGAGGAACAAAGTTAGGGGCCAAAACAGTTTTTAGGGACAAACCCAGCAAGCAGTATTTTGCCTTCCATTAACTCTGCTGGTTTTACTCTCTGCAGAGTTAATTACAAATCAGTTTAATTGTTCTCTCACTTGATAACTTTCTAATCTCTCAGTGACTTGCTGCACAGCAGGCTGTAAGGTTGTATTTTATCACTTCTCTTTCCATTAACCCCACCGCATTAGTCTGTGGACTGCTTCCTCCCTCTCTCCCCCGAACGTTAACAATTAAATTGATTAAAACTGACTTTGGCAATGGCTCCATTGAGAACCTTCCCTCTGCTCCCCACTAGCCGCAACGGCTGCCGTGCTGTGAGGTCACGAGCGGCGACTCGTCCGTCCCCCACACCTTCCCATCACACCACCAAGCAAGGCAGAAAAATTGTGCAGCGATGCATGAGTGTGCAGGGAAGTGAGGGAGAGGAACAAAAAATCACTCTGAGGAATATGCGTGCTGCCTAAAAAAAAAAAAAAAACACCAAAGAAGAAGGAAAAACAAAGGCCCTGGAAACCTGCAAGAAAACTATAAAAACACCCCAGGTCTGCCAGGAATTCAGTCTTGGATGCCTTCCTACAGCCTCTGCTGACTGGCATCTCCCCATGACCTCTCCCTTTCTACCCCGGACCATTCAGTGTAGTATTAACAGCAGCTGCCTCTTGTGCTGCCGTTACATGCTGGATGTAACGCTGAGGTGGGAGGGAAAGTGCTTGGATCATTCTCTTCTCCTTCCTGGGCCACACTTAGGTTAAACAGCACGCAGATGACATTTGCAGCATGCAGAGGACCTGGGAGTCCTACAAACACTCCCGGGTACAGTTCAGTCTTCTTCCAACAACAAACGCTATTGACTGGATGTAAGAAAGACTAATGCTTCTTTACAAAAACAAGTAACACAGAGTTCTCCCACAACATCCTCAAACACAGCGCTGCATCTCTGCTCATTGTTCTGCACCATCCGGGTAGCTCACTGACCGTGCTCCATGCTTAAATTTGCCTGTAGTTGTGTACTCTGAACTTAATTTTTAAGTCTATCAAAAATCCTTCCCACAAAACTTAATCCATGACAACATTTCTTCCTTGGAAAATCTGGTTGGTTCATTGGTCTGTTTCATGGGGAGGGAGAAATCAGGTACACTGAAAGTATGATGTTTCTGAAATTTTTTTGTTCAACTTTTTGAACAGAGTAATTTTCTGACTTATGCTTTTGTTTCTCATATGACTTGTCCTATGTTTACTAGATCTGTTTTGTTTTCTGAGCATATCCATCTTTTACTGAGGCTGGTTTTGCTTCTGCAGGCAGGGACATCCCAGAGTTAGCAGACTATTGCTTGTGGTTTATATATGTAGGTTAACCCTTGACTGATGTAAAGCTCAGAAGAAACCTTGCCACTGCACAGAGCTTTGGATTATGCCCTAAACAGAGGACAAGGAAAGTTTGTTTCATCCCCATCAAGGCATTTCCAGGCAAGAGTAATATCCAGAAACTCCCAGGCTCGGTCACAGAGAGCAGATGGAGGGCTGGCCATATGGCCTTGCCACATGCAGGAGACCCAACCACCACCAACCTCCCTATGACCCACCAGCCTTAACCAGGTTAGCCGAATAGTTACAAAATGGGGGAATGCTGTATACATGACCTGACTTGAGCTGTTTTATTGGATGAGATCAACAGCATGATCCATTAGCATCTGATAACACTAACTAATACCACGCATGCATTTGTTGGTCTTTTGCCCTAAATAAGTGTAGGATCACGGAACGAGACTGCCGTGTGCTGCAGGCACAGGACAGGAAGGCATACCCTGCTACGTGGCACACGCAGAAGCTAAATGTAGGCAGGGCACAACAGAGAGCCATAAACCCCTTGTCCACAGGGTCCCCGTTCTGGCCCCAAATTTTTTGATGACACATTGCCATCAAAAACTTTTGTGCAACAGAAGCTATGGGGCCGATGCAGAAACTAATGTGAAACTTTTCACTCCGGAGAGCTCTGTAAAATTTCTTACTAAATGATCGTAACGAACCCTTCAGATTGCCTTGTCTGTGAGTCTGAAAGTATTTTGCTGGTTGGCAATTGTATATGTATGTAGGCTGCAGTAGCTTGCAGATGCCTTTTTCTTTAAAAGCCAGTACGTTATTTCAATCCATGCTTTTCAGTCAAGTAAGTAATTTAAATGGGCACATGGCCTTAGGACATGCCAGATCAAAACTGTCACACACTTTTGGGAAATCTGGAACCAGATCCCAACCTCATAAGTCATCACAATAATTGTAAAGGATAAAAAACAGACCACTGACTTAATCACTCCTGAAATTTGTAACTATGTTTGGATCTGAACCCTGACTGAGATTTTCAACAGCGTTAGATGGCTTGTTTTTCAGACAGGCATTCCTCAGCATTTCTGAAAATGAGGCATGAAATCAGACACCAATTTGACACACAGACACAACTCACCCCCAACCACCCATGCTTTCTGAAAATCTTAATTTCTACTTCATTATCAAAGTATCAGGGAAGAGGTGTTTGCCAACCTCCTTAGAAACAGAACACTTCATAATAGCAACAGTTGTTTTCTTTAATGTCAGTCATATTTGTTGGAGGGATACTTTGCTTTTTCTAGGACTTTAAGATTTTGGAGAAAATGCCTACATGGTTAGTAAATCACAACAGCCTTCAGAGTCTGTGGAAAGCACTGAATTAATTTGAAAACCTTTTCTTCCATCAGAAAATAATGCACTGGGATTGTTTACCTTTCAGCTCATGCCTAACTTTTATATCACATCAGGTAGATGTATCCATTATACCCTAGGCTAGATCTGTGTTTTCACACCTGGGAGACAGTCCCCCAATCTGGGTGCAGCACCAAGCCCACCTAATGACTCTTTTCTGCTTGAGACTTTGGTACTAGCTCTCCTCTTCTGCCAGGCTTCTTTTGCCACCGTGCCCCCTGCCCAGCTGGAGGTGGCCAAAACACCAGGGCATATTGTGCTGCATGTTGAACAGCGGGTCTGAATGGGGCTATACAGATTAACTCAATGCTCATTGTAAAATACTTATATGTCTAGTCAATCTGACGGAATTATATTTCCTGGATTTGTTCAAAAAGTGGTTTGGGAGATTTTTTCACATATTGCATGTTTAGTTGGTCTCTGGTGGCAGCTTCAGTGACTATGAAGATGAAAACATCAATTTGCTGTTCTTGTTCCTGTTCCAGACCAGGCCATGCTGTATACCAATATCAGCACAGTTACTGGAGGAGTTACTCTGGGGAGCAGTGTGAGACATTTCCTACCTCACTCAACTCAGCATCACTTCATCATGTAAACCAGAATCTCTTAGAAAAAATCCACCATGAAATGTCCAACGTGACTTTTAGCTTAACAGTTACCATTCATGCAAGATGAAAATGTAATAACCCATTTATCTGCTAAAAGCTGGATCTCTTTATTTCATGTCTATAACTGTAATTTCCATGCTAGCTCAGGGCCCAGTTTCTGTGCCTCTACTGTGACTGAAGGGGGTTGCATTATTCTCCAGAATACACTTTCAGGGGATTGCATTATTCTTTAGTATAATCTTGCTGCTATTAAAAGGATGGCGGTGGGTGAAAAATCAAAACCCAGGGGAACTTCTGGCATTAAGGACACAGACCTGAGGTGAAGAATGCTTGGAAATGGGAGGTGAGGAAGCAGACAGCTTCAGGTAGCTGGGAAGCTGACCATCAGCCACGCTTTCCTCATTCAGTTTGGACTAAGTCATAATTATGGTTATTCTGCATTCCAGAGGAATATATCAATCTGCTGCATGTGGCAGCCCACAGCTGAAACTACTGTCTGACATCCTGAACTTCCAGCTGTTAAAATTTTCTGTGCAGCCTTTATGTCATCCCGTGATTAAATGACAGAAATTTCAGCATGGCGTTAGCAGCCATGGCAGCCACCTTGAGCTCTGGCAGGAATGCTTAAGGGAAAGAGTCGAAAAAAATGTCTCCGAAAATGTGCCTTCATGGAATTGTTTTATGGGAAAACAGTCTATTTTGGGCTGACTGGCCAATGTAAATGTCAAGGAGTAAATATTCCTCATGGTGAATATCTAGCCAAGCGTATTTTTGTACTTTCTTTTCATGGATCGTATTTATTTTTTCTGGCCACCTCTATTAAAAAGTAATGGTATAAGTCCAGAATAACTCCACGAGTGTCTACTGAGCTACACAGATTTAAAACTTACGTAGCAAAATTGGCATGGTGCTGAGAGAGCTGAGCAGCAGAGCCCTAACACCGTGAGATTGCATGCCCCCCTTCGGCCTCTAGAAACAAAACCTTCATTTACAACAACAGTGACTTTTCATTTCCAGTCTGCAGGGTGCAAAGTCAGTCCTGGCTCCTGACTTCACTACCTGTCTCATGGCAAGGCCTGCAAAAAATAGCTGTGTCAGCATAAAGCTATTCTTCACATCCCTGCTTGGCCCATTGCAGGGTGTTCAACTCCACTCCCACCAGCCTTTCAGGGGCTCCCACCTGGAGCTTTGCTGGGCTGTGCCGTGGTGGGTCCCTCCAGAGGCATCTCCACTTTAACGGCTGCTGAAATGATCCCTGTCTACATTTGCTAGCCTATACACAACTTTGAGGGCGGCAGCTTTAAATTAGCAAGGGAGGAGGACAAGCCCGCTTGGTACCTATTTATTTCCCTTGGTTGTGACTGTGGAGGGAAAGGAGGAGGCAGAAAAGGGTTGCCTTCCCTTATCATTTGCCATATTTTTCACTTGTCTTCGAGGATTATGAACTGAGGGTTGCCTCCTCTCTTTGTGCTTCACATGTGGCTGCTTTTACGGGGGTCCGGTGTGAGCTGATTCCTTTGTAAGTACTCTGTGACGCACAAAAGCCAAAAGGGAAAGAAAAAATCCCCACCCACTCTGAGACAGTCTATTGAACTTTGTTTTCCAATTACCTAACAAATTGCTGACTAAGGACAGGATAGGGCGGTGGAAATCTAAGACCTAAAGGCACTGTACATTCCTCATCTGTAATGACCAGAAAAAGTGGGTGTTTGTTGGTGGTTTTAGCCAATTTGCAATTTATCTTGGTTTTAGACCAAGCAGGCTTGAAACCAAGACAAACATTCTTTGATGTAATCTAATTGTGACTAAGACCGTTTGCATAAAGGTTTCACAGCTAGGATAGGAAGAGGAAAAAGACCTTGAAAGCATTCCAGTGGAAAAGTCATGTGCACCAGGCTTTCGGCTGAACCAATGGTGCCCAACAGCCCATTGTTTTAGTTGTGGCTTAAATTAATACCTGACAGCAAAGGAATTAAAGCCCTGCTGGAGTCATGTATTCGCTTATTCTTGTTTTCTTTCCAATCATGTTTGTACAATGATAGCCTCAGGTGAAGAATTAATAGGAAAAATGCCCTTCCCCTGTTTCTATTCCCACTCCCTTCCAAAAATATATTTAATAATCTAACTTGAAAACTGTTCCCGAATACATTAGCTAGAGCAGGCTAGCCTCACAAATTAATGAAACTTCACATTGTTGGTGAAGGGGGAGAGAGAGTCTAGAGAGGACCGCAAGAGGTCCTGAAGTTGCACAATACAGGTACAAGTGATGCCTGATTTTTCTCGTTACACAGAGCTATGGATCCCATTCTTCTGAGGTTATCCCAAAAGCAGAATCAATGACCCCAACTGGACTCAGCAGCAAGATGTGCATTTTAAAGATAGTGGAGGTTCCTCCTCACCATCCACCGTTGGCCCCGTGTGTGGAGAGACCAGGCTCTAGGGTCGGTGAGGAAAAGCAAACTTAACAGACTTTCTGGTCTGGACAACACTGAAGATACAGCAAAGGCATACATGCATCAATGTTATTCATAACATACTTCTATAGGTGTCCATGTACGCTGCAGGAATGTCAGGTTTGGATTCTGATACTCCTTTCCCATCCGACCCATCATCTCTAAATTACATCAGCATAACTCTAATAAAAGTCAGACCAAAGGATGGGGTTTTGCA
Organism: Gorsachius magnificus; assembly: GCA_034008185.1. NCBI lineage: Eukaryota > Metazoa > Chordata > Aves > Pelecaniformes > Ardeidae > Gorsachius > Gorsachius magnificus. Next base: position 46,449,016 of record CM067083.1, on the reverse strand, counting down.
TCACAGGATCAAGAACGTGGTAGCAGATCACTATTGTGCTTGTCACTGTAACACATTTGGTGCTAATAACCCATTATGGTTTATTTCCCAGTCTTTCAAATACAGACTCCTCCAAATTCCCACTAGGGACCGGGGCTAGTATGGTACAATAAACAATTTCTGTACTAGGTAGTGTAATTCAGCTTTCAAATTGGCCGGAAAATTTACCAGCCCAGGCATAAAACCTGCTCATTTGACCTTTATGCTTAATGATAATGAAAACATCCAGTGATATTTTACCCTCCTGCCAAAATACCCTCTCCTCCAGGCCTGTGTTTGAGTCATAATTTGCAAGACAGCAACTGTAATCTCCCTAGGAAAGCATCCATATGTACCTATTACTGCATTATGCTTGCAAAATTAAATTAAAGACTTGAAAAATCAAAATATTGACAGCTAAAAATGCATTCATTCTATTTAGAGGTGGGCCGCTTTGTAATGAACAGGTGGCATTCTGTCTACAGGACAGAAATGTTTAACTGCACTGCTAAATTTTACATTTCCATCTACATCTTGGAAGATGCCCTCTCTTTTCTGATTTCTTCCATAACCTAAGCAATGATCTGATTTTGAATTTCATTCAGAAATTCATTCTCTTTGCCTTCTTCATGGAGACCCACAGATAGACAAATTACTTTCCCGGGTAATGGCTTGTTAACCAGATGGCAGGGCAAGGAGGGTGTGTAACAGGATATCGAGATCTCCGCATTCTCAATTCTTAAGTCTTTGTGAAAAAAGTCCATAGTGGGCTCAGTGATTAGTTCAGGAGAATTTGTCTGGAGATCAGTAGATGGCTAATATATACACTGTGTCCTCTAGGTCAACCAAAGTGACGACTGTGAGAGTATCTTACTGAGATATGCAGTAAGAGCACTGAATATTACAACCCAAAAGAAATGCAATGCTAATTAAATCCAAGGAATTTTCTAGGTGTTACTGTTCTTGTAACTTTCTCAGCAAATTCTGAAAAGCTGCTAGTTTGGGGAATAATGCCTTTATAGATTAATGCTGCTGATTAATAAGAGCTGTTATTTATGGTGAAAATCACACAACTGCTGGGTCTAAAGGCTTCTTTGGGGCTGAAAGCTTTCTGTACAGAAAGTTGTTGTTGGGAAACAAGGGACTGGTGTGTTACTGTAAAGGATAGGTTGTAAAAGGGATGCTTAAAAGGGGCCCAATATGGTTTGGATCGCAGCCAAGGTCTTGCATAACAGGATGCCTCATAAAAGAAAGGCTTAGAGGGGTATGGTTAAAAGACAGACGTTTCTTTTGAGCAGAGATGGGCCAACGGGAGGATCACTGACAAATCTTTGTTCACTATTATGTGTGCATATAATTAAAAAATGTTGGTGTTTGCAGCCGTTCCCAGATGATGTTGACTGGTTTAGAGAATCATAGTTAAAAAAAATAAATAAATAGAATAGGACACACCAAATGCAGTTCGGCCAGGGATATTTTTCTGTGGGTAAAGTGGTCAGATTTTAATGTCCTTCAAGGAGCAGAAGTAGGAATGCCCCCCAAACCTTGTGGTCAGGAGCGCAGCATTCAAATCTAGACATGTTTGCTAATCTGGGGCAACTGTCTTGCAAAGGCACATGGCAGCATGATATCCATCCCTGGGTAGCCAGCCAGGAGCTCAAGGGCAGCCATTTGCATCTAACAGGCAAGCCAGGAAACTGCTAGCTTGGTAGCAGAGACTTCACTGAAAGCTAGAGAAAATTATCTCTGTAATGACAACAGAGGAGAACGTTTAACCCCAACTTAATTGCCTGACAAGAATTTGCATTTTCCTGCTTTACATTTAGAATCCACTAACAGTAATTTAGAGTAAGGCATGTAAAAACACCATTTCTGTCTCCTTTCCATTTCTAGAGGCAATACTTGGTGTCAGTCTCCAGAAACCACCCAACACAAGTGTGACAGGCTGACTACCAGCCCTAGCATCAGGGCTCAGGAACGTCAGTTCCTCAATGGACTGCCTCAATGGAAATGTTAACACAGTCTCTTTATGATTCCTTCTCACCACCATTATAATACTTTGACTTGAATTTACTGCTGGTTTTAGTGCAATATATTCAGGCTTTCCCCAGTACCTTAAGGAAAAGGTCCTCTGCCAAAGACTTATCCAGCTCCTTTCAATAGCCCCAGAACCAGGATCAAACCATTAGTCCTGTACAAGAACCACAAAGCAGGGCTGTTCAAAGCTGCTTCCCAGGCACCCCAAACGTTTTAGTCAATATATTCCTTCCTACATCTTGTTGGAAATGCCTACACCTGGCAAAGCTGGTTCTGTAGGACAAGTTTGGTCACCAGCCTTTCCTATGGTCTCTGCTGCTGGAAGAGAGCAGCTACAGCTCGTCACAGCAGTTCATACACACAGGAAGGGTACCCTTGTTGCTAGTTTTCACCAATAGTAAAATGCTGAGTACAAAAATGCTATCGGCCACTACCCACTGTAAAGATTCCTGCTCCCTGAATTTTAGAAACAAACCGAAAGGGTGAGGCTACTGGGATTTCACTTGGATCACAAGTAAAACCTCTGCAGCTGCTCTATTGAAAAGATGATGTCTTAAAAGAAGAAATAAAATACACTGTCAAGTACACTTTTACCAAAAGCATATGTAGGGGTTGCATAAAAAAGCCAGGAGAGACTACAACGTGGGCACAACACTGATGTCTCTCAATACCTAGGGCACTAGCCACAAGCTCTGCAGTTAAACTCTTCAGTGATCAGGAATAAATACAGACATGAGTATATATAGCCTAGACATGGCTTCTTCACTCTATCAAAGAAACAATGGTTTTAACTTTGCCTCAGACAAAGCAGTTAAGGAGACGTAAAGGTTTCACATCCTGCCTTCAGCCTCAGCCTGGGGCATCCAATGACTTGCATCTTTCAAGCCAGAGGAGCCTGGTGAGCAAGATAGGCAATGGCATCACCATTTTCCATCGCATGTCCTGCCTAATACAGGTGCTCGGACAAATGACTGGGTAATGCAGCTGCAGGCTGCATCTTTCCTCATTCACTGGCCAGGTCAGAGCTCAGCAGAAGCCCCAGTGAAGAAGCTGGGGAAGGACAGATTTTCTTGAGAAGAGAAACACCAGCACCAGATCTACCTACAGTCGGCTCCTAGGCTATGTCTCCCACTGCTGTGGGAACTATGCATCCCGCTAACCCTCTGCTCCCTCCAAACTGATAAGCGTGGTTTGACATCTCTCTTAGAGGTGCCAGTTAAAAACTCGTCAACATTGTGTTTACTTCAGCTCTCTGAAGAGAAATCAGCTGTGAGCCCAAGAAGGAGAAATCATCATACACATTCAAGGTTCATACACATGCATGGTTCTTCTGAAATTGAGACAGTGCAAGATCTTCTCAGGATTGAGTCCTCTCGCAGTTGTAGTGTTGTAAATACAAGCCCAAAGCAGATGTCCTTTCAGCATCCTGCTCCACATTTACACTGTCAAGAATGAGACAATTAAGTTGTCATGGCCAACGACACTTCCTCAACTCCCAGTGAGTTGTCATGAAATAAAAATATAATTTCCATTTTGCAATGGCTCATTTTTTGCATATGTGTGCTACTGGAGTGCATGAAAGGAGATTAAAAGGTAGGGCCAGAACTTTAGACTGAAGAGAGAAGAAGCTTGCTGAGGTGTTGCAAAGAAGCAGGAAGAAATCAGGTGGGTTATTGCCCTCTGGTGCCCACTTGATGCTCTGGTTCTGGTTCTGGAGGCAGAAAAGGTTCCTCTGAGCTCCAGGAAGCAGTAGCAGCCCTTTGGTAGAGAAAATCAGTACTTAACAGGTAGTAAAAAATCCTCTCCATAGGCTGGGCATCCAAGAATAACATCAACCCACTATTTTAAGATATTTAATATCAGCTTTTTGCTTAACTATGGAAATACTTGTATTTAAGCAATTATGCCACCAAATGCAAAACATACTTTCTCCACACGACGTTCTTCCAAAATGGTGTGCTCCCATGCTATAGCTTGTGGGGTGGTGCTTTTTTACTGAACAGCCAACCCTGTGATAATCTGCTCGATGAAATGACAGTGCGTGATGGACAGAAAGGGTTTATTGGGCCACTGCAGGGAGAAGGAGAAAGTATGCTAGCTGAGCAGTCAGGTCTGGTAGAAAGACTGGGAGCCAGGTAGCTTCCAATAAATATTTTCAGACCTAGCTATGAGTCCTCTCCAGGTAGATATCTGAACACAGATCTAAACCAGTCCTGGATCCACACACTGTAATTACCCACCTTGTATAAGTAATTGCATGCTGCAATTACCCCACCTTTAATATATTGGGGCCTGAAGCTAATCTTACTGATGTCTCATTTAATTGAATGCAATAGGTTCAAATCTCAGATTTAAAAAAACCAAAAAACCAAAAAACAAACAACAAAACAAAAAGCAAAAGTGGAACTTCTAATGAGTAACAAGAGGGGGAGATCCATGCTGTAGTTTATGCCAGTGGAATCAGAGATTAAAATGGTATCACTCAATATATCTGCCAATGTTTTGATGCTATTGTATACCACTGCTTTCATTCCACCAGAGGCATTAAAAATAAAATAAAATCAAAACTTGCCCCAACACAAAATGTAACTAAAATTCTGGCATCGCCATATGCTTCTTTTTTGCTTTTTATGTATATATTTGTGTATAGTTTGGAAAGTAACCATAGTATATTCTAGCAGGAGTCAGACAGGTCAATCTCTGTGAATTCAAGATAAAGCTGCATGCCTTGAAAAAAAAGCCAGGTCTGGAGACCAGGCTTGAGATAAACAGCCATCTGAAAGATAATAGATTTGCCTGACATTGTTGTGTCCAGTAAATCATAACAAAACTTCAGAATACTGGAGAAAAGCCAGGAATTGGTGACTTACATTATTGTTTTATTATCACATTTTGGAAAGGTAAAACTAATACCACTGTTTACTTTAACTAATATTAACTAATTCTTAACTCACGGCTGCCCAAAATTATCCTGCTTCCCAGACCACAGTGTCCTTGCTTTCCAGCTATGCTAAGAAAATGGCTTGCTGGCTATGTAGGAGGAAAAGGGAGCTGGGGAAGAATGGAAAAGACTTTTGGGAAGGCAACATGTACCTGCTCAGGCTGCATTTCAAGCTCACTCTTCTGTAGCAGCTTTTTGCCTTAGTAAAGATGAACATAAATAATGTTGCAAGGAAAACAAAAATGGTAACTATTTTCATAGCTGTATTTCAGAACTTTTTCTATTATAATGCTGTGTTTCCCAAAGGCTTTTCCCCAACATACATGTGGTAAACACATGCAAAATCTGCAGTGGGTAATGTGAAGCGGTGAGGGCATGTGCGAGAGTGAAGTGCAAGCTGTGATACACAGTACTGGTTTATGGGACAGGGGCAGCTACAGAGCCTGCTTGTGGCTTCTGGCTTGCTTGCTTGGTTTCTTTGCAGATGTTGAGCAGCCTGGAGAGTGGGCAGCTGCAAGCATTTGGTGCATGCACAGGTGACATGAAAAGCAGAGCCTTGGACAGAGCTGGTGTCCATGTGGAAGATCTCTGACTGGTTTCTTCTGCTGTCAAACCACTCTCAATTCAACCACCTTCAACAAGTAACCCCATAAAAAGGAATCAAGGCATCTTTCTGGTGTTTGTGGATGTCCTGCTGCAGCCAGTTGCTTACTTTGAAGGATTCAGACTGTGAACATAGCACTGCCTAGGATGCTGGTGAGGTGGCACTTCCTTGAGGGGACCTCTGCATCTCTGACTGAGTTACCCTCCATGGTTAAATATACCTTCCCTGCAGCAAACATCAGAGAAGAAAACTCTTCTCTTGAATCCATTGCATAATTGGAAAAGGAAGAGTGACTAATTCTCCAGTGCTGATATTAGTGTCTGTCTAAACTCCTAACAAGCAGAGTGTAAATAGGTCTTGTATGTTTGTATCTAAACTCCTAACGAGCAGACTGTAAATATTTGCTTAGAGTTTCTTGCTTTGCAGGGGTAGACAAAACTCTCCACAAACCACTTAGATTTTACCATATTTTTGTTCTGATATCTTGTTTTAAAATGTTTTCATCAAAGAGATACTAGAAGGGTTTGAAGGATGGTGCTGTGTTAGTTCACAGGGTCAAACTCAGAGGTGAGCTGTGAGTTAACTCTCTGAAGCTCAGATCTCAACAGAGCTGTTAACAGCTGCTCTCTCCATGCAGAAGGACACTGCCTCTACAGGACCTCGGCAAACAGGCAGGACTGAACCCTGTACGCCATCCTTGCTGGTGGGATATGGACCAGCATAGGAACACACCCTGTTAGGACAGGGTTCTGTGAAGAACAAGCCAGTTCTGTCCATCTCATCATCAAACTCATACCAAACTGGGCCTTTTAGAAATTTCCCCCTTGACTCCCATTTTGCTGGAGTCCTGCCTCTCATTTTGAGTCCTCTGTGCTTCTTCTTTTGACTTGAAGAAAGAGCACAAAAATCCCATGAAAAAAGGTTATTCTCACAAAATCTCAAACCTAGTAGCAATGTTTTGGAAATCTTACTGGGAAAAATTCTTGTGAGATTCCTGGCTTGCACAATCAGAGAAGATTGTAATCTATGTTAATTCAATGAAATAGATGTGTTTGTGTACCTTAATCCTTCAGAGGAAAAAAAGAAGGTGGCATTGTGTTGGACTCGATGATCTTAAGGGTCTTTTCCAGCCTAAATGATTCTATGTGTTTCTCCTGATAAAACCATGGAGTGGTGTTACCTGGCTTTGCAATGGGCGATGACTCAGTTCTTGGTTTCTTACTTCTTTAGAAAGTTGGCTCTTTCTGAGGCAATTCCTTTCCCTGGAGCACTTTACTAAGGGTGGACCTGACCTCAGAAGAGCAGCAGAAATCTCAGACCACAACTATAGCCAACTTACTTGGCTATCTGCAACCTGTGTGACAGCCCCAGTCTTCACACTAAAAGTACGTGCCTTGTGCACAACAATTACATCAACCAAGCGTGGACACAAACACTGTCAGACTTAGGGGCTCACAGGACTCAAAGCCTGAATGCAGCACTTCAGAGTCACTTCTGTAGTCACGTTGAACATCCCACATGAGCTTTGTAATGTCATCATCCTATAGAGTCCCTAAGGAGAATGGGAAATTACTGTGAAATTTAATAAGGTGTATTGAAAAGGAGTAGATAATACAACTAGGTTCAAAGAGTATACCATAGCCTGAGTTGGAGAGGGGGGTCACAGTTCAGTACAAAAGCCAGAAAGAGGTATTGTTCTCGTAATCTCAACAAAAAGAGAAAAACAAACTCTCTGGTACTTTGGATCAGACTTCCTTTTGGAGTTAATTGGTACAGCCAATGACTCAAAGGGAGCTAAAGTGATTTACACAGCTGAGCAGTTGGCCCATTATGCCAAATTAGCATTATACTCTTGCTGTAAGTTGGCAAAAGGGCATGCCTAAGAAAGGCAGTCTCCTCTGGGCTGTGGCAGGTTCTGTGTGGCCTGAAATTCTCTGGCCACAGTCACTGTGATGAGCCCAACAGCCTCTGGTGGGGCTGAATGTCCTGGAGCAATAGGGGTGTACACTAACATCATATTAGTAAGCACTCACAACAGCCTTAACTACAGTTTTCCTGAAACAGTGTTGGGTTAGTGGTGACTCAGCCACACACTGTTATTTGCATTGTTAATGGCAAACAAAACTGATGATTTAATCATGTCTGTACAAAAATAGAGCCCTGTGTAAGCAGCAATGTTCCTTGAACAGATTCACTTTGAGAAGAACTACTTGCTGGCTCTTAAATGAGAAATCAAGCCCTTATCCAGGAGGATAAGAGGGCAGATGGTCTACTGAAATCCTAGTTTATGACTCTGGATATAAAAATAATACAAGTAATCTAGGCTACGCAGACGCTCAGTCCAACAAGTTCATCTTTCAGGAATTTCACTTGAAGTGAGTTGGCAGATTTTCACTCTTCACCCCAAAATGTTCCCCTTGCGTTTTTGTCAGGAGTCAAGCCTGCATCACTCTTAAAAGACCCAGTCATTTCAGCTTCTATATGAGGTGTTACTCGCAATTGGTAGTTATTTACAAGATGATTGCGTATGGTCTCTACATCTCTATTTCCATGAGCTGAAAGGAAACCTTGCTGAGATCTCCTGTAGACTTTCCTCCTTTCTTGACTTGACAGTGAAGGACAGAGGGCAAGTGACCCCCAGCATGGTGTGCCTCAGGCTGGTCCCATTTGTAAGATGTATTCTGGTGTTGAGGGTGGGCTGTGATGGGAGATTAGACATTGTCCTGGTCCTTCCTTTGCACCTCAAACTCCTCAAGCCTCTCTGGTTACTGTCAGGACTCCATGCTGGGAAAAGCAACATTCGGGGTACACAGGATAAACCTCCTCTTGAGTATCTACACTTACGGATTTTTAAGGCAAAATGCAGAAGTTGTTTTTAAAATTCCACAAGTACTCCCTGTTCCTGACTCTGTGTGTGTGCACACATGCCTGTGCAGACCTGTGTGCTTGTGTGTTTATTCACCTGCACAAACGCCCTGCTTCTTTATGGGCTATGATCGAAGATATTCACATGTGAAAACTATTGACGACGTGTGATCTCATGAGGCAATCTGGCCTTCTGCAGATTTCTGCCCCAATACCAGTAAGAATGGCAATTTTTTTGACATGCCACTTCTAGATGAAGGAAGGACTTTCCAGGCAAACGTTCAATGTTCGGCATCCAGGCATTTCAGATGTAGTTTTATGGACGGAGACTGAAATGTGTAACCTGATGCAAATCCAAGTTTTAGAAATAAACGTTTCAGTCTTATCTCATGGAGTCCTTCACAATACTCTGACCAGGTATCACTGTTTATTACACACCGAAAGGTTCATAGCAGTAATGATATGGCAAAAGGAGACTACATTGGGAGGCAGTGACACAGTATTGTTCCAACAGGATCTTCCAAACATTTCACTGAAAATTTAACAGTTCAGCAAACACCAAACACAAAAATATGGACACTACTGAGGTTCTCTATTGTGTTCTTCAACTTTGAATTCTCTTCTGTGTTCTTGGCTGACTGCAAGAGAAACTCTTCCACCTTCATTGTCCAAATCTGTACTTCATGCAGATGATTTAGAATGAAAGTGTTCCTGTGAAGTGAACAGGAGTGAAGTGCTGAGAGTGATTCAAACTAATCTCCTTTACTGTGATGGAAAATTAAGAAATACAGACAGACAGGTATTTCATTTAGAAAATCAGCTACTTTAATCTGCTGAAGCAATATCCTTTTTTTGGCAAAAAAATAACAGGCACAGAGGTATAGCAAGGAAAGCAACTCTGTAGCTTCATCTTTTCCATGTTTGATATGCTTAGTGATGTGGGAGAAGTGGTTGGGATTTACAACATCAATGAGAGAGGTTAAAGCCTGGTTAGGTGCTCTCTGTTATGATCATTCAGAAATGAGACACAGGTATAGCCTAAAGTTTCCCATAATTCAAGCACTTCTCAGTGGGCCACATTTGGGATTACCCCCTATGGCAAGATCTCTGATTGCCCCAGGAGAAAACCCCTGCACATTGGAAAAGTGACTCATCAGAGTCATGATTTCCCTTGCAGAACTGGGAGGAGAGTTTTCATTCAAGGGATTTGCCCTCAAACAAGGGACTTGCTGAAAGAAACAGATTAGTCTTTAGCGAGGTTGAAAGATGCACCTGCTTAACAACGAGGCAGAACTTGGCCAACAATCAAAAATGAAAAGGCAATAGAAGACAGCTTGACCTGATTGACTACTTCCATGCAAATACTATCATTAAATGCACTAGAAGACAAACATAAAGCAACAGCAGGAGAGAAAATAGACCTTTTCAGATGAAGCTTAGAAAAAGATGAGAAGTCAGCATGATCAGGCAAAGGATTTGAGGTATGCCCCAGTGGTAGGTTTCATTACCAGCTGGCTTGGTTGTAGGAAGAGACATGATGGGGCAGGCTGAGCAGGAAGGCAAGGATGTCTGTGCAGCCTCCAGTATCAGATCATAAGAATGACCATGCGGGATAAGGCCAGAGGTCTATTTTCTCAGCCTCTGCTCATCTACACCTTAGCTATTTCCAGATGCAGGGACACTGTTTTTGTGTTCCAGCTCCCAGGTGTGAACACATCCCTAAAATGAGGGGGTCTTTCAGAAATGTCTGACAGAGTTAGGAGGAGTTTGGCCAGTCCTGTGCTCCTGCACTGACTGATCATGCTGAAACCCTAGCTGTCTCCTCAGCTCCAGATGGGAGCTAGAAGGCCTGCACCAACTCTGTACCTTTTCTCTTCCAGGGAGCGTGAGTGTCCATTGAGTGGGGTAAGTTAACAATTGACTCAGCTGCAAACACACTGGGGTTTTTTGTTGATATAAGTCATTGTGACACAGTTTTTGGTGTGAAAGTGATTACTGGAGGCAGAGCGCTCCCATGCCGGGCATTCCTATTGGTGCCTGGGCAATGCTGGACTTGCAAATCAATTAGTCACTGAATCTGTCCTGAATTACAATTATATTCAGTGGCTAATTGTGTGTGCTTTGGTCATCCTTCCTCTCCATTAATGTGTTCCTGCTAATTAAGGACCCTGAGAAGATATCTTTCAGCCTATTATATGGATGCAGGTGGGAAGGAAAGCGCTTGTGCAGAAGTGAAGGGACAGGGAGTTAAGGGAGTTTGTAGCACAGCTAATTTTTACCATTTGTTTAATCTGTTACTAAGGGTCATTCGTCAAACTGTGGCTGCTGTTCCTGCCCCTCCTCCTCTTGTTCACAGTAATGAACAGCCTGGGAAAAAATTATCCCCTTTCCAAAAGATCAGCAAAGAGGAAGAGTTGGTGATAATGGTCCTGAGAAATGACGGAGTTGTGCATGGATCATTTCCCAAGACACAAAGGCTGTCTGCACACTCTGCACCCAGGAAATGAGGTTAACCAACACCTGCTGACAAGGACAGTGAAAAGCTTCTCCTCATATGATGGTGAGACTGGAGTCTTTGCTGCTTGTTTCCTGAGGCAAGTGGCAAGGCACCAATACCCAAGCAACATGGTGGGTGACTGTCTCCACAAGACTTTGTCCCAAGTTGGTGGGAGAGTTGCTCCTCCAAGGAATGAGGACTTGGGCCTTGTACTGTTCGACACAAAACTGGCTTGTCAGTCAGCTAAGAGACAGAAACAAGGCAAATGAAGTGACAACCTCACATACAAGTTGCAGAGAACATTCCCATGGTAGAAACTTCAAGTGGTGGGGAATGCAGTTTGTGGGACCTCTTGGTGGGAAAACAAATGAACTTTCCAGCTACAGGTTTAATGGTGAAGTAAATGGTGGTGTATGGGATATTTGTATAGGTTTAGTAGTCTGTCTGGCCATTTTGGAAAAAGCTAGAAAATAGCTTTGTAAATTCAATTTGATCATCACACTTTAGATCTAATTATTTTATCAGTACAAGGAGTCGGGTCCATCATTTTGGAAAGAATGGAGTAACATTGCCTGCAGCTGAATAAGGCATGTGTCACATTAAATGTCAGTAGTCAAACTCCGCTTTTTAGAAGACCTTTCATTTTTACCTGGTATGATTTCACTTGACAAAGTAGAAGTTGTTGCTGTGTTCTTTGTATATAACAAATCAGTGTATGTGGTTTAGGAGATTTTACAGTGAAAGAGTAAAACTCAAGTTGGGAAATAGAACAAACACTTCAGCAATGATGTGGCATGTGTAAAAGGAAGTACTCTTCAAAGAGAAGTCCTATCAGTGTATCAGTGTGCCAGTCAAAGGATCAGAGCTCTCCTGTGGTCCTACAGACCCTTGTAAGGATTGCAGTCAGGTGCTCAGTTTAATAATCAACAGTAGTTTAATTAACTAAAGATTAGTTACTTAGCTGTTGGAATGATCTTCTCTTTCTCAGTGTGTCTGGCTCGTGATAAAGTGTGCTTGGGAGGTCTTGCCTTTATATGTATATGAAATGTGGGGTACTTTCTTTAAATATCTTCTAAATATAGAAAACAGAGGAGTATTAACTGATAGAAACATAAATGGTGACATTCTGAGCATGTTACTCCAGACACCCGATATCACATGGGGGACCAAGGAGAGGGTTCACTCTGCAGAATTGACTAAATTCTTGGTTCCCTGAATTTCCAGGAGAGCCCTTGACTGAGGCATGCTGTACCATCATCCTTCTCGCTTTGCCTTCTACTACTGGCCTCACACTCCCTGTTGATGTAAAACAGGATGCAAGGAGGCAGGGGAAAGAGGTTATTCACCCAAATATCAGCCTGACATGGAAGTGATCCCAGGCCTCTCTGCTTAGCCACAGCAACAGGCTGAATCCTCTCGTTCCCTTTCAGGAACTAGTTAAACGTCTTAAAAGTACCTTGGTACTGTGCTTGCATTTCTTCTGTTGGAAAAGTCCTTCCTTCCCTCATTGTTTGGATCATTGGCAACCTGCTTCTACTTTTCCTAATTTTATTCATGGCCTGGTTAGCATTTGTTTGTTCATGTTCCAAGGTTACTTTTTAACTTAAATAGCTCTTTTCACCTCCCTCAGGTTTACTGCTCCTTGATGTATTTAAACTCAGCAGTCGCATCCCCTCTCAGACATTGTTTTGCCAAGCAAAAATAGCTGATATCTTCAACTCTTGTGTAAAATTAATTTTTTGTAAGGACACCAAGTTACAGAGTAAGAGTCATAGATAATTGCTTGCTTTTGCAGTCAGAGCTAATCGCAGAATCTTCCTGTGCTAATAAAAAGGAGGTATAACACATTTTGGCTCATAACGAAGGCCAGCATTTTGAAACACAGAGAATTAAGTCCTTATCTCAGGTGAGGCATATAAGTAAATGGTCTGTTATTATATTAATGTGATGAGTACCTCAATTGCCTATTGACTTCGATGTCTAAATAAATTTATTAACTAATGTCTTGAAATGCTAAGCATCAGCACCAACATTGGACAATGTTGCCCTAATTGTTGATATTTTCTACTGTACTTCATTATATCCACACAGTTTGTTTAGAAGCACCCACATCTCACTAGATTTCTTACAGGTCCTGACACCTATCTGGAGCAAATAAATGTTATTTCTCTCTCCATATACACTAACCAGAATCAAAGAGGACATATCAATTCCTCAAGGTCAGAGAAAGTTGGAGGTAGGCAAATGCAATAGATCAAGGATTCAGACCCCCAGACTCCTTCAGCGTTCTTGCTCTATCCCACAGGAAATCAGAAAAAGGAAGAAGACCAGAAAAGTAGTCAAAATATTTTGGTAGTTGTTACTGATTAAGAGGTGTGGTGATGAGGTTATGTTTAAGATTGCTTTTCCCCTTTTGTTTCTGTGCCTGTTTTATCCAGATAAAACCATTGAACCTTCTGGATATGCTTTGGAGGGTACAGTTTAGCCTTGCTTTGATTTTGTAAGGCTGCACACCAAAGGAACAGGAAATGTCCATCTCTCTTGTCCTATTAATCATTTGGGTTTTCATCATTTTCAGTAGTTGGCATTAGACTGGCTGTTCTCTGGGAAAGAAATTACCTTTGTTTAATTTTGTCTGTAAATGCCCTATTGCAGTCTTTCTTTGTGATTCATAAGCCTTCCCCTCTACAAATAATATGAGGGTATGATGTCGTAGCTCTTTGCTCTTGGCTTCTTAACTTCCTTCCTGTCAGTATCTCTCCCTAATTCTTTCTTCCTTTTTACTAATATTTAATGAGTAAGATCAGAATGGTCCTGCCCTTTTCTTGTTGAAATACTCTGGTTTCAGCTTCTTCAATCTGCTTTTATATTTTGGATTGATCTATCATGATAATGGGAACTCTTGGAAATTACACATATTTATTTACTGATTTAGATTTACTGTGAATGACCTTCATTGAGTTCTAGGAGCACTGGTCTCAGTCTATCATTCCTATCTTCTCCAGTTACACAGGCAAAAATGTTAAAAATTCCTTAATTTATTGCAGTTTTTAGGTTGTCTTTCAAGTGGCTTCTTCTCAAATTTCAGATAATGCAACAAAAATCAGAGGCAATTCAATAGAAGATTTCAAGTGATGGCGAGTCCTTGAAACTGGATTAAGAATTAAGTAAGAGACTTTGTTAGATGTAACTGCACAGTTTTGAAAAGGTTTGGCTTTTTATTTACTTTGGCTGCTACATTTCAAGATTTAAAACACTTCTTCATGGCATAGACTTCTGTCTATCCAGGTTTTTTTCTGCCAAAATTTCTTTCTCCACTGGCCCCCATTTTCCTACCCACAGTTCTGTAGCCTACAGAAATATCTGCCTTCTTCATACCTGACCATTGTTTCCATCCTATTGTTGCCTGGAGTTGAATGTTGGCTTGTAAGAGGAATTAATGATAAAGACAACAAAGGGGAATTTTTGCTGAACACATTGGTTACAGTTTATTGAGAACAGAAGGCCAAACTTTCAGCTGAGGTTACTCACTCCGTTTCCACAGACTTCCTAGAGGCTCCAAAATCTAGGCTGAGCTAGACTGTGCTACTCTTGTGCAGGAGAGTACCCATTAGAAACATTGCAGGAGCTGGTGGGACTCAGAAGATGAAGTACTGCCTGGAGTTAAATGGCCGTGAGCTGATCCTCAACACCCAAGAGAGTGAATGGAGGTAAGTGTCCTGGCTCCACATGGCCTTCTTCACACCCCTGGCACAGCAGGATGATGATGATGCCTAAGTGCCTTCTTACTTTCTGTATGTGTTGCTCTGCCTTGGGCCTACCCACACTTCCATCTTTCCCCATCCTCATGCCCTTATCCTCACCAGGCAGCAGGCTCTGAGGCCAGTGACACACCCTGTGCTCCCACCACTGTGGGGACACTTCAGACCACTTGGTGCCTGTCCATTCTACCCTTCCCTCTGTCTTCTTGGGGTTCCTCTTCAGAAAATATTTATCTGTGTCCTCCCTAGGCATTTAGGGCACAAATAAGCCCTGATGAGAACAGTCCCAAAGGTGAAAAGGATCTTTTTATCTAAGTGTGGATTCTGCTTCCAGGGTGAAGTAAAAATGCCACTGAGGCATATCCAGGCCTTTTTAAGGCCTGTGCCCTGGAGGCAAAACCAAGATGTTGTTATTTCCCAGGCTTTTTTGTAGTGGGGAGATTGGTCCCTCTTTGTGTGTACATGCACACACAGGAGTCAGAATGCAGAGGTCAGTAGGCTTCCCTGGAGCCTCAGAGCATCCTGCAGTGCAAGGGAAGAGGGCAGAAGGAATTAAAGAGAGTAAATAAAAACAGCAAATGAGTAATAATATTTTACAGATTCAGGTGCAAATCTGCTCATTATGGTTACACTCTCAGGCAATATGCCAGTGGCCAAGATACAACCTTGGGAGGTAATCCTCCTAAAAATACAGCCATTAGTACATGACGCTGTCACTGCTTCTCCCACAGGCCAACTTAAATAATGCATACTTAATGTGATGACATGTTCAGGGGCACGGGGACCCAAAAAGAAGAGAGAGGCCCAGAGCATCATCACATGAGCCGGAGAGACACTCAGATTTGATTGCAGATATTAGCAACACTTGGAGTGACTGGCACATTATGAAAGAGAAAATTTAACCCTGCCTTGCACAGTGGGTTACTGCAGCACCAATGGGAAAAATGTCCCATTTTCACAGCTTCAGTCATTAGCACCAAAAGACCTTTCTGCCTGCTGCTTGACGTGCCTGAATGATCTCTCACCTTAAAAGCCTGCATGGAGCTGAATAATCTTTATAGTTCTCCTTTAATTTTTGCTTAAACAGCATGTACGTGTGTGCAAACAGCTCTGTCCTCCCCTCCTCTCGCAGCTACAAACCCTTACAGCCCTGCCAGTCACCCAGCATCACATCCTCATTTGTACCCCAACTCCTGTCGCTTGTGCTCAACTACGAAGAGCAAAGAGCAGGGGTAGATCGGTCCCCTCTTAACCACTTCTTGACATGACAGTTAAATGGTAAAGACTCTTTTTGTGTCTGGTCAAGTCAGATAACCAAGAGACCTCCTGAGAGACTAGGGTTGTTCTATCCCCAGTACTGGGACAGTGTTTTTGGAGAGGAAAAGATGAAAAATTTCTCTGTAGGCTTCTCTAGGTGAAACACAAGCAGTCACTAGATTCATGTTAAATGGAAATAGGAAAAATTTCTAATTCTTTCATCTATATCTATACCTGAACATTTAAAATGCCAACACAGTAGACAGATAGGGGATGCTGAAGTGTTCATAGAGATCCTCCATGGTTCGATATCATATATGCATGCTTAGTTGAACCTAGATCCAGCAATGGACTAAACCATGTGTAACTTTAAACCTACTTGTGATCTCCTTGGTGCTATTTGTATGCTCTTTAAGTACCAAGGAAGCAGAAGTGACTTGATGCTTTGGAGATGAAAGGCCCAGCATGATTTGAATCATGAGCATGGGGCTCAGTTTCTATGTAATACCATCAACTTTGCTGTCTATTGCTGCCTTGTTAGTTTAAAAATTTAACCTTGGGCTACCTTTCACGATGAAGACAGGTTTAATTTTGACAGTGTCAGGTAACAACATAAACTATAAACTTGGGACAGGCTCATTACATGTTTCAGAAGTTTATAAACCCAGTTTGATCTGGGATGAAAGCCCACACCAAGCAAAACTCTATCCTTATTGCAAAATTTTGCCCTATTTGCTGTGAGAAATTCAAATTTAATTTTAGGAGGAGCAAGAAGCTTCAAGAAAGAGTTTTTAGAAGACTTTATGAAGGGCTTTTAAATACTTACGTATTTACAAACTTTTATAAATTTTGCTTTGCTATAATTTTATAAATATGTCTTTCACTTTAGAGGTAATTATATGTGGAGGAATTTAGACCTCACTTATTTGACAGAACGTGAATGGAAAGACTGTATTCCCAATATGAAAGTAAAAGCCACCATAAGAGCCTTGGCATGAGACAGGACGATGTCCACAACCAGTCCAAGAGATGCACAGTAGATTTAGGAGTGCTTTGTAAGAAAGTTATGTGTTTTCAGGCCAGAAGCTTTACCAGCTTCAGTTGTGTTGGTGCTTTATATACATTCTAGACTAGGGAACCTAAACCTGAATGCTCACCCAGAAATTTTAATCTAGTTTTTTAAGACAGTATCTTTGCCTTTCACAGAGCAATGGAAAGAGTGAAAAGGAAGTTAATACTCAAGAAATTCATTATAAGAAACAAAACAGGTGTCCTAAAACGTGGCAGGGATTCTTGGGCAATTTGTTTAGAAATATATCTGGTTTTAATTTAACGGTCTGAACTCTTTCCCCAAATGCCCTACTTTTTGGAAACTCAGGGGTGTTTGTTTATGCAGAAGAGGAGACAGATTCACAGCTGTACACAGTTTTCAATCAGATTTTAATGTTTCATATGTCACGCTGAAGTCTACTTTTAAAAGTATTTCGTCCCCATTTGTTTGCCCTCTGACCCACGGAGGGGTCTGACTCACGAATCCTTGCACCCTACAGCACATTTCTCTGCAGAAGAAATGTGGTCTAACAGGCCCAGCACTGCTCAGTTGAAATAAAACAAAAATGCAGCCATGAGATACATAGGAAGCAGGTCAAGCTTTTAATCTTACCAGTGAGCAGGGGGCTGAGCAGAGCTTCTATAAGTCATTAAATCTTCAATTTTCTGCCTCTCCTTGAGGCTTCCCCTCATTTCCCTTGGGACTGCCAGGGAAATAAGACTCACTTCAAATGCTTCATACACTTGGAGTAGAAAAACTGCTGCAGAAAAGGGAACAAAACCCTGGAATGAATGCTCCTCTCCGATAGCCAGGCAAAACTCGCTGAGAGCCGTAAGCCTCACTGCAAGCTGGCTTCTCAGTGCCATGGAAAAGATCAAGGAAAAGCCACCACCCGCGCCGCTGTCACTCCAGGGTGCAACACCTCCTGCAAAGACACCACTTCTCCCCGGGATGCCTGCCCATCACCAGCATGGTGGTAGTAGCCCACAAAGGCATTTCCCAGCAAACTTGAAGCCGGTTGAGCACTGTAGTACAGCCTCACCAGGACGCAGCTCTGCACCACTTAACTGCTCCCACATTTACGCTTGCTTTGCAGCCCGCACAGAGATCCCTTCCACCCACTGCATTAGCTAGTTTGCGCATAACGAACAAGGCAGCAGCCATGGAGGGAGAGTAACCCACCTGCAATACAGTCTTTGAGACTATTTGCATCTCTACCCTGACCTGCCAGACCAAGCCTCTTTTCACCCTCAGCCAGCCTCTGCTGCTGCCCATCAGCCGTCCCTTGGGGGTCAGGTTCAGGCAGGAGAAGGAGCTGAGACACCAGAGAAGAAGAGAGAAAAGTGGGAAGAGTGAAAGAAGCCCAAGCGATACAGTAGTCTGGAAACCCTCTCGCTGGTGAGGGTGAGCCTGTTGAAAGAAAGTACTGCCTCCTTCTCCTGTATCTGCCCTAATCAGGAACCTGCCGGACCTGGTAGCTCTTAAATCAGATTGGGTCCAGGCTAAGCCTGCTGTATGATACTTGGTAACACACATATGCAGATGACTCACTGTGGATAGACAGGTTTAAAAGCTAACAAGCCCTGCTATTCCTTAAGAGGGCCACACAGTCTGAAGTGTTACTATGCTTCTTCAGTGTCTGCTCTGGCCACCTTTACTTTTTTCCTGCCTTGTTTTTCTACCCAACATACTGTGTTTTGATATCTAAGACTCCTTGCAAACATGACTGCCCTGCTGACAGAAGACCTGTTCTTCCAGGCAAGGGTCAGACCCCCTCTTATCTCCCTTTCCACACCCCACATGAGAAGGGCTCCTGTTTCCCCCCTCTGCGAACTTGTGCTATGCCAAACAGTCCTTCTTCTTACCTGAGTCCCAGGCCTGGATGCTGCCATCGATTTCAATTTTTTTGCTTGCAGTTAATAAGGGAGTGGCACCCCCATGGTCTGCCATTAAAACCAAAACCCTTGGGGTTTGGAGCATGTATGTAGTGAGAGGAGACTGCTCTGCTACTGTGCAACAGATTTGGCTGGGAGAAACTCCATTTTTGGCCATTCAACTCAGTATTTCATTTCAGGACACAATGGTTTCACCTCCTGAGCTCTTTACACTCTCTGGTATCTCCTCTTCCTCTTGCTGCTTCTTGGCAGGCACCATCTTTGCTTCTGCTTTTTGAGTTCATTGTCAGCTTGGCTTTTGATCCTCTATTTCTCTGCCGTCTATAACTCAGGTGATTTCAGTAACACCTTGGACTCAAAAGCAACCCGGTGTTGACCAATGTACCTCTCTATCTTGGTTTCTCCATTTGTATTCTACTCAATATTTCAGTCTCTTCCCTCACCTTCCCGTCTGGTTATGCAGAGCCAGAACGACAGCCACTGAATGCTGAGACCTTGCAATGCTCCACTTGCCTCTCTCTCACTGATGTTAACTTCACTGTCACCTCCTTTTGCATCTCCACTGTCAGATTTTATTCCTCTCTCTCCTCCTTTTTCATCACCCTGGCTTGTTATTGGAAATTTTCAGTATTTTCTTTCTTTCCAACACTTCGGCTTTTTTTTTTCCTGTGCTTACTGTGATGTCCATTGCCCAGGCATTGATTAACCCTTGCTTTGCTCTTTGCCCCTTTCTCCTGTCTGCTCTGCAAGGAGTTCACGCAGGCTGTCTCTACCAGAACCATTTTCCCTTTTCCTCAGACACATCATTCCCCACATGAATCTCCTAGACTCTCACTGGCACCCTGGGGTAAGGTCAAGTCACTTTTGCCTTTCTCTTTGAAGCTCCCTCCAGCCAACTTTCTTGCTTTTGCTTTGCCTATTCCTTGTTCTGTTTTAATACCTCAGGACTGGTCTCTCATGGCTGTCTTCATGTGCAATACACTCTTCTACACCTAATACACTTAAAAAGCCTTCAAGATGTATTCATGTATTCAAATTTCTTTTTGGTCTTGAGGCTTCAAAGCATACATTCAAAAAGAAATCTGGCATCCCTACTTGCTAATATTGCTTGAGGAGAGGGACCTTTAGGAAAGATGAACCCTTAAGAAAGACACCAAATATGGTAAGACTTACACTGTAAATGTCAAACTTTCAAAACCACAGCTTTGCCGTATTGAAGGTCCACACCATTTGGGTTTTGCCTCAGATGCTGGGTAAGCACGTGGTTAAACCTCCATTTCATACCCACTTTGTGCTGCTAATAAACCATAAGAGAAAGATTGCTGTGCTTCTCATCCCCTTGCTCCAGATGCTAGCACAGCCATCTCCATTGCCTTCCCAGGGAAAGGGGCCCCACTCTGCTACAGCTAACAATTGCTGTTTCTTAATGGCAAATACCATTCAGCTAAACCAGAAGCCTGAGGAAAAGCAATTTTAGGTTCACTTCCTAGATAAGAAAGAAAATTCCTTCCTGTTACTGATTCCATAAAGGAGAATGAGCTAACCTGCAGAGTCTGATAAAGTCAGCCCTCTATTTCAGCTCTGGCTGTGGGCTATGTTAGCACAGAAGACAGGCAGCTCACAAGGGATTAATGCAATAGGCAGAGAAGAAAGAAAATTATTTGGTTCTCCCAGTCCCCTGAGGGGACCTGTCTTTGTTTTCCAGGACTGAGACTGCAATGATACTCTTGATGATCCCCCAGTGACTATAATTCATAACTTGCTGGGTCAGTCACTTGGGAGCAAAAGCTTCTAAGATTTCAGGTTCTCCTGGCCAGTCCTAAGGTCTTTTTTGTCACTTGCCAGCCTTCCTGCAGCTGTAGGTGGTTTCTCAGAGAAGGAGGTAGGAGACCCTGGTCCATCCCTCTGCTGCCACTGCATGGTGCTCCTCCTCGGCTGGGCGTGCAGGCCAGGGTGCCTTCTGGTGCTTTATCTGCCCAGCTCTGCTGGTATGCACCGGCCAAAGGTTTGGGTGTATGTGCTGTTTGACAAATGAAATACAATATTATTCATACCTATATGTGCAAGGACACAGACATAAACGTTACTCTCTGGGCCCCCATGGGTCTCACATCATAAATCCCTTCCCAAAAGGACAGCATGTACTCTGCTCCCTTGCTGTCACTGGTGCTTGTGTCAGTGTTTGTTTTACTTTGCTTTGAGCTTAATCATTGGCAAATCCTGGAGTGACAGCTGGACCAACTTGCCGTGCACCCAGGCAGTGAGGGGGATGCTGCTGAACAGTGGCGCATTGCTGTCAGGGTTTCTTGAAAGGTGGTGACAAGTGGTACAAGAGTGGGAAATGTGTTTTCCAGATACCCAGATTTAATCACTTTCCTTCCTTTCTCTTTCAGTTTTTTTTTTTCCCATCTGGCTCATAGGTACAGCCGTGTACATCAATACACACACACACACAAACGCAGCAAGTGTCTTTGTTTGCCAGCCTTTGCACAGACAAACCCTCAGGCCATTTTTTTTATTTTTTTTTTTTCACAAAGATGAAGGGAAAATGTTCCCACGTATGGATTTTGCAGGAAACGGGAAGTGGGCGACAGCGACCGGGGCTGTGACCTGGCAGACCTTGCCGTCTAATGTAACACGATCTCGTGGCGCTTGGGAGAAAAAAGGGAAGAGAAGTCTGGCCCTGGGACTGCAAATCACAGGCTGTGATGACAAGAGGGGGCCTAATAAAACTCAGCACCCTTCACTTTTAAATGAAATGAGTGGGGAGGGGGAGTGGGGAAAGGCTAATTTACTGCCTAGAGATATCCCGGGGTATCACTTTCCTAGAAATGCCTTTCACTGGCCTGTAGAGCTTCTAGTGATGGAAAATGTGAACACAGCTTTGAGCAGTTAAGGTCTTTATTTGAATTAATTATAACAGCTCTAACAACAAGATTTAAGCAGTGGAGGATGGGGTCAAGAAGGCCTTGCATCGCCCCCAATCCTGTCCTGTCACATCATCCCCCAACTGCCACCTTCCTGAAGGACAGCAGCGCTCCCAGGAAGGAAAGGCTGGGATCTCCAGGTGCCTCAGGTGACATGGGTGGCATAGGTACATGACGCTGAGAAAACACGCCATCACTCTAGCTCTCCTCTGATTTCTGACTTTGTGTTGAGGAAGCCATGGGAGCAAATGAATTTTACCGAACAGTGCTGCGATTTGTTGGCAGGTTGGGCTGGTTTTGTGGTGACTGTGATCAAAATAAATTGGCTTTCAGATCTGCTCCTGCAGGGATGGAGACTCACTAAATTAACTCATTTGACCAGCATGGGTGGGTACAGAGTCCAACAGCAGCTTGGCATGCCCGGACATACCAGGGCCCAGGGGGGCGCCTGGCTCCCCCTTGGAGGAGTCGTTCGACCACTTCTGTTTTCATTGTTTCATTTTGTTGGGCTTTGGGGGTTTGCACTAAAATTTTTGAACAACAAAAAAAACCCCAAAAGTAATAGACAAACTCCGGGAGCTTCAGAAATTCTGCTGATATAGACACTTGCAGTACTGAGCTACTGACATCTCTTTGTAACTGCAAAACCAGGCTGCAAGACACAAAACCACGTCCCCACACAAGGTTCTGTGCAAACTTCTTTCTGGTTGAGCTAGAAATGGATGTCTTTCCCAAAGGATTTTGATAGCTCTACTTCTGAACCCGGAATATTTTTAATTAAATTAAATAGAAGGGAAGATGGAAAGGAAAATTAATTAAGAGGTTTTTTGTTTGTTTGATCTTACTAGACAGTTAAGCTCATTTCTTATTGAATCTTTAGGCAGAGATTCTGGTTTGTTTAATCTATCTGTCTGATTATTATTATATTTCTGGTAGGGTGAACACCAAAGAATAAATGAAAGATAATGAAATAAACAGAGCCAAGCGTGGCTGTGCCCTAGAGCTGTCCCGTCTCAATATACGAGCATGTGTTTCATCTCTCCAAAGCAGCAATTTGAGGACTCAGCTGGCACCAATAAAGAGGTATCACACTGGGAGAGAGAGCTGTCACTCTGCTGGGCTGCCGTCTGCCCCAGCACCCTGTGCGGCGGTGAGGGAGGAGATCTGCATCGCCACAGAGCATTCACCTCCTGGACCTATTCGATAGAAACCTGCTCACTGTATCCTGTTGAGCTGAAGCCGCAGAGGTTTTTGCATGCCTCAGGAATAAAAGCGGGATGGTTTCAGGGCTGTGTTTGGTACCACCAGCCGGGCCAGCTGTTAAAAGCACAACTGGTTCCTAAAGCACCTGTTAAAATCTGCCCCCAGCAAGCTCCCCCCCATGGCCACCACTGCTCCTTCCTCTCCCACGTGGTCACACCTCTCCTCTTCCTCCTCAGTCCCCTCTGCCAGTGCCCCATGAGCTCCTCCCCGTCTCTCCCCAGGCTTGCCTCCCAGTCATCGTGTGAGCCAGGTAGTCCACATGGTAGGAAATATATATATACACATACCCCCATACCCCTCTCAGTCCCATGGAAGTGGCAAAGTTGCCCCTCCTCCCCTGACCCATCCTGTTGTGACAATTTAACACTTGTTCAGGCTGTTTCTGCTTTCTATGCCCAGCAGCATAGAAAGCCCTGGGAAATCCCAGGAAAGGGAAAGCTGAGGTGTCTACCCTGCCACGCTGGTCCCTGCCAGGACTCCCCTCCTGAGTGGCTCACAAAACAAGCTGCCTCTGCTTCACCTGCATGGCTGTTTGCACCGTGCCCTGGCAGATCCCAATGTTCAGTGTAGCTTTCTGTCTATGCTTTAGCTGAGGCAAAGTGCTGTGGACTTTTCCTTCAAATCCAGATTGATGGAAAAGGGTTGAGGGCTTTCACACTCTAAAAAAGTTCAGCTCAAGCTGAGCTAAAGTTTTCAAATTGACATCCTTGTGGATTTTCTTCTCTACACCAAATTTGGATCTTGTGACTTTTTGTGCTGCTGCAGTCTGAAAAGAATAGATATCTTCTTTCAGCACTGTGCACACTAATTCTTTTTTTTCCCCAAAATTCCTGAGAAGCAGCAGCAGAGTGTGGTACATGCATTTTACAAATGGAAAACTGGATGCCAGCTGGTCCCAGATAGCCTTGATCTAGTGCTGTAGTTATCGTATTAACTTTCCCAGCCCCCATTTAACTTAGCGATACGTAAAGAAAATCCTACTCTCTTTCTCCCCAGATGAAAAGCATATTAATTTCAGCCAAAACCTGGCCTCACATCTGGTATCCTCCTGATACCAGAAAAAAAAAAAAAAAAAGATAATTCTATTTGCTGTCCTGTTTACTGACAGGGATATTCAGGGTTAAGGGAATCATACAGATATCTAAATAGACAGAAAGAAGGAAGCAACAAGGCTAAAGAATAATTTTTCAGCACCCCAAAAAGTAAAAGGCAATAGGGAACTGACCTGGCAAACGCTTACTTATGGAGTGAATGGACTCAAGGTGGGATCCAGCCTAGAAGAGTTCCCATGAAATACTTGCATTTTCTCAAGTGGATGCAGCCCTTGTCGCAATAGCTATGTTAAGAGAAAATCTATCAGTGTAGCAAGCAGTGAGTGAAGAGAGATCCATATTCTCAGAGGATGAGCACCCAAGTGCGGCATGCCTAACAGGACTTTATTGAATTATTCAAACATTTCCTAAATCTGTGAGATTGCACCACAAATCACCCGAGTCCAAGCTCTCTTACAAGATCATTGGCACATCCTGTTTTGGGTCAGGACTTGAAAAGTACCTGGAGAACAGCCTCTTGCACAAGCTCTTTGCTTTCCACTCCTGGCTGTAATCCAAAAGCGTAGCAGCCACTTTACCTTTGAACACTACAGTTAAACCAGGCCAAAGCAGAAGTTCTCATCAGGTTGGGTTGGTGCTGATCAGCTGGGCTGGTGCTGTTGGTGAGCAGGGCAGTATTTCTGGAATCAAAGTTTCTATTGTGTCCTATATTAATAGGAAACTCCTTTGAAAACTAGCAGGATTCTTCCTGTTGGGTATACTATTAGCATTAATATTTAGTGTTGAACTGCTCTTTGGAAGTGGTGTGGTTATTATATTTTTTTAAGCACTTGCATAGGGGAACATATCCCTCTTCTCATCCTCGATGTATGTGCTCTACAGTGGAAACACCAGAGTGGTTCAGAAATGCAATGCACCTGCAGACCTGTGCAAGGAGTGATACCCAAGTGCTGCCAGGGTGGAGTTAATGCCTGGTCAAACATTAACACAGGGCTTGGTTCCATCATTTTACAATGTGTAACCTGCTGTGAGTAAATGATAAACTGCTCTGGGTGCAGCCCTGGTTGCCAGGTACTTATATTTCATGCTACTGTTCAGAGGAAAAGCAAATAACGGTCATTCGAAAACATGGAAGCGGAAAAGATGCTGCATATTGATTTCTTACTCTCCTAAAAGAGGCAAGAAGATAACCATTTCACTGGAAACTGTGTTGCCCAGTTCAGTATTTGCCATATATTTTTAAGACAAAGAAAGTGCCAAACCAGAACCAGGAGAAAACTACATGCCGCTGTAGGACATAGCCCATAAGGCACTGCCTCTCGTTCCATAAATCATGCTAACATTTATCCTTCTCTTCCTTCTCCCTGCTTGCCCCTCAGACCCCAGTACAAAGTGTTAAAAACTTGAGTGCAGAGCCTAGAGCTGCCTGAAGTGTCAGGGCCTGGTGACTCTGACGTCCTACATCCTTGCTGAGCCCCTGACTTGGTGGAGGCAGGGGGCAAAGGCAGCCTGGCTTCTGTTTGTCCTCTTGAGATAAGAATTGTGATGGGGATCCAGGAAAAAGTTAAATACTCTGACAGAGGCATTTTGCAGTTATGCTAACTGGGACAGATACTGCAATAACCATTAGTCTCCATGTTCCAGGCTGGAAGCTCATTGTGGGCTGAAGTCACTGTCTGGCCTCCCTGAGCCCTGCGGAAGACTGTGCGATCATCAGCCACGTTCATCATCTGAGGTGAGAGGGGAGGGTGTCACCTTCCTCTGAAGCATCCGGCACCGACTCCGGCCAGCGGCAGGATGCTGGCCGCCATGGACATGGCCGTGCTCCAGTATGGCAAGAGTTACACGCCCTCCATGGACTTAAAACAGCAGATGCTGCCAGATGTTGCCTCTAGCCATGCTTGACCCTTTCACACGCACACGCGCCACGCTTACCTACACCTTTCACCTTCCCCAGCCCCTGAGGAGAACTCCAATCTTTAGGTAATTTCTTTCCAACCTGGGGGCCCTACCCGGCTTCCTGCAGACATCAGTGTGAATCTATTGCCAACGCCTCCCATGAGTTTGTGACGCTCAGTATTCAGAGACTGTAAGATGCAAGGTCAGGCAAGAGGATACAGTGGCTGCAAAGCTGCAGAAAATGATACACAATTCAGCGCTGCTGACAGGTGCTTGTTTTCTGACCTAAATTTGTAATGACTTCATCACTCCTTAATATGAAGAGGTCTTACACACTTAATTATTAGGGTTCTTCCTTTTTTTTTTTTATGTGTGTGTGCGTGCACATTTCAGTTGTCCTCTCCCACCCCTGTTTCTCCATCCACCTCACATCAGGGTACGCTGCACACTTCCTCTGGCACTTTTATAAGCTGCCAGAAGGGAAGTGACCTGGTTACACATCCAGCTCCACAAGCTGCCTCAGCAAAGCTTTTCCTCCCTCTCTGCAGCAGCCCTGGGCGAGCAGAACGTCCTCAGCCCGTCAGTGCATTTGAGGCAGGGAGGTTATGGGCTGCACCACAGTTCACCACCACAGTTCACAGCGCTGACATCTGTGCTTGCTGACTTGTCACAGCTCTGTTACGAAGCCTGTAGTCGCTGACTTCAGGCAGAAGGCATGGAACAAGATGATAATGATTTTTATTAGTATTATTATCAATATTATTTATATTATAATTGATATTATCTGTACTATCAATATTCATAATGTTGGTATTATTGATATTAATAATATTAATAATTCATTATCATCATCATCAGTGTGAGCTGCTGACAGTAGGTGCCTCTCTGGAAATAACTCGTTAATCATGAGAGTGGCCCATGGGAGGAGCCGCCCAGAGCCCTGATCCAGCAGCACTTACGCAGCAGGATGCCCCTGTTATCAGTGAGGAAATCCACGTGCTTGACTCTACGCATGCAAGTGTCCTCACTAGTTCCTGAAGGCAGCAAAAAGAGAAAGTCCTACCCATCCTCACTCAGTGCTCTGAGTCATGTTTGCTACAGTAAGATGTTCCTGTTTGCTTCTGCCCTTCTAAATAGGGAGGGAGATAATTTGCCCTCACTGAGACTAAATCTGACCCTCCAGCAGGCCCTCACAAAATTTTCTGTGTCTCTTTTTTCAAATTTCTTGGTTATATAAATACCTGTAATAAACTCCACTCCTGGAACCTTATGGCTACACGTGAAACCGAAGACTTCAATGTAACAGTGGAGATTTTAGAAGATTTCTTGCCACCACCCTAATACCATGGATGTTAGAAAAATAAAAGCTTGCCTTCCAGCCTGTTCCTTTGACTGATGTACTGATATATGTCCATGATCAGTCTAGGTCTAACCACCTGGAGGTTAATAGAAGTATCACTTGGGAAGACTGCCTGATACAGTAAAAATACAACGATAGTTCTTTCTGGATTGTACCTAAGTTTTCCACTGTTCAATTTTATTTCCACACCTTCCAATATTTTCATCAGTTTTTTCCAGATTTATAGCGCGGAGCTAGGCAAGGAGATCTCAGGGAAGTCCAGCTTAAGAACTCAGAGATAAAATAGAGAAAGCTTTATTTTTATGAAGTTCCTTGTTCCGTGTTAGAAGAACAGCAGTTCCAAATATTGCTTGCTGGTTTATGCGATGCTTGCAGAAGCTGACTCACTTTCAGCCACTACAAGTGGTAAAATACCTCCAAAGTGCCACCAAATCCAGAAGGCTTTTGGGACTGGAACCTAATGGGGAGCCGTCAGCGCTGTGCCACCAGTGAAAGCAGAGACACTTCATATGGCCTCAGGATTCTGCTCTTCACTGAAGAAGCACATGAAGCTCAATACAGATGGCAAAGTATAAAGAAACATCATTTCCTTAGGCAAAGGGAAATGTCAGTGAAAGTTATCTGCCTGTGATGAGGATCAAGATAAGCAAGAGGATCATTTTCTAGAAGTGCTTTAAGTATTTCACTCCCAAGTAAAGTGCAGGAATATGAACAGACATGTGTTTATGAAATCAAGTATGGAAGCTTCTACTCAAGACCTGTAGATATAACCCAAACCTGAATGTAGTCAGATGGGGTCTCTCTGGGTTTAACAGGCTGTGCAGGCAACTGATAGGGAGAGGATGCTGGAGCACCACTGGCGTCCCTGCCATCTGCCCGTGCATGCACAGAGGTGCCCCCACATCTGGGCAGAATGTTGCATGCCGGTCCCTGGCTATGCTAAGAGAAACACCCACCTCCCTACTCCCAAGTGTAAACTGAAAATGATAATTAAAATAAACCTGACTGGTGAAAGCACCTGGTGAATTATTTAATTTGCAGTTTATATTCACACCAGAACCCAAGATCTCTATATGCCATGCTTCAGTGTTGCTAAATATTTGAATTATGTTTTTTTTAATTCATTTACATTATGTTTGTCTCCCACTATAATATAATTTTGTTCATTTCTGCCCACAGCTTTGAGGTGTCTGAATCCTTATAATTTCCCTGTTCTCATCAGGTTTTTGTATCTTTTCCAGTTAAGCATCATTTGTACATTTATTAGCATGTCATTAATTAATTCCATGCACTATGAACAGATTATTTGAATAGAGGCAAGAAGTTCACTCAAGCCAAGGTAAAGTCTCTCATGGATTTTTGTGTGAAACATTGCCAATGCTATCCTGTCCCTTGCTGCTCCAATCTCGAGCTGCTCTGGGAACAGACCCCACTCAGGAAGGGTATCGGCACCCCCAGCCCTAACACCTGAGCCCCCCAGCCCCATCCCTGTGTGGCCTGTTCTACCTGGCGTGCAGCCCACGGCAGAGGTTTGCTGCCGTACAGATAAATCCTTGGAATTAACTTCCCTCCCTCCCTTCTCCCTGCCCTCTTGGTTATCCTGCCTTTTCAAAAGAGTTATATCTCCCTCAGCATCCCATCTGGGAGCAAAGCCTGCAGCTGCTTCACACTCCGGGGTGTGCTGAGCGCGCTGGTGCTGCGGGGCAGGCACCCGCCTCTGTGTGGCTGCAGGAAGGGCAGGGGAGAGAGAGAAGGTCTTAGCAAGGAGGAAAGGTCTTTCCCAGCCATGATAGGGTATTGGGAAGCAGATAAACATTATAACTGGGGCTGTGCTTGGGTTGTTATTAATTCCTTTTTAAAGGAGGAGGCTGGCTGCACACATACACCTGCTGTGATTTACAGAGTGACTTAGAAAAGCATAAGATTTTAGGGAAAGCAGCTTTGAAAAGCATAAGATTTTAGGGAAAGCATCCTCTTTCCCTAGCGGGAGTGAAGCACAGTACTGCCCGCCTGCTTCTCTGCTTTTGCTAGCTTCCGAATTGAAGGCAGGACATGAATCAGGGAGACCATCAGGCCGGGTGCCAGGGGTGGAAGTGCCCATCTTGGGCACAGTGATGGCCAGGATGGACAGCAGCTTGTCCCGTGCCCCCCGGCCCCTGCACCCACCCAAGCCCCTTTCCCCGTCCCCCGAAACAGCTCAACCTCCGGCTTATTTACAGTCCTTGAGGACAGAGGCTTTGTCCCATGGTCTGTAATAAAGCCGGGTTTATTGTTCTTTCTCAGTTCTGCATTACAATTTTCTCTGACCCCTTGGCAGCCGTACTCAATTCCTTAGAGGTCTTTGCACATTATATTGGAAGTTTACAAGCCAGCATAATTTTTTTTCTTTTCACCGAGGTAGACACTAGCTACTAACTACAGGCCTTGCTATAGTCCTCCCACTCCCTCTCATTCTCATGACTTCTTTGAAGTCCTGGGTCTCCTTTGGGCTGTATGCTCTTATCCTGAAATGTAGACAAAACTTATTGTCACAGTCATCTTTCTTTGTTACCTTCATCACTCTGCTAAATTTTGTTGCAGTAGAGCAGCAGCTTCACGGACTACCAAGGGGCACACACACTCACATGTGTATGCACACACAAACACATTCACAAATGCACGTGTGCATAGAAATATCTGCAGAAAAATAATTGTGACTTTTTTTTCTTTTCATAGGATTTCAGGTGAACAATTATTAGCAGTATTATACAATTTCAAAGCACACTCTTATGTGCTTATTTATTAGCTATTTGCGTTCATTATATTTGCTTTAGTGGGCCTCAGTATTTTTCACTCGGAGGCAGGACGATCCCTGGTGGGCAGAAGATTGCTGGCGAGACATCTCCACAGACCCACTTGCAGCAGCGCAGCCCTGTCGCTGGGTGAGCTCATTTCTCTCCCGGGGCAGTGTAGAGAGGGTTTGATGCCTGAAGGCACCGGCCGGAGCCAGTGACAAGGGGCACCCCTTGGAGAACAGCCTGGGGCCCGCTGAGGCCAGCAGCACTGCATGCCATGAAAATCCATCATTTTACTGCTGCTTGACCCTGGAGAGAGGAAACCTTTGCCCTCACCTTGCTCGCCTGTACAGGGGAAAGACTTGGGTGGAGGGGTGTGCCCTCTTCACCAAACCCCAAATACCATGGAGGCTGAGCGCTGCTGAGGAAAGGAGAGTTACTTTTCTGCTCAGCAGAGCAAAACCAGGGCACAAGCTAGCTCTCCGCAAGCAGAGATAGGCGCTGAATTCATTGGATAATCTGCTGCAAATTATTTGCCCAGCTCTATTAATTAATGTTTGTGAAGCACTTGGAGGGTTAAATGCCCTTGAGCTGTCGTTCACCTAAGCTTTGCCCCCAAACTGACATCAATGAAAAATCCTTAATGGTGGTGGTAGCAGCAGCAGCAGCAGCACTGAATTTTCAAACCCTCCTCAGGCAAGAAAACATGATTTTCTCCTTCATTTTATGGTCTGTTGAATCTTCTATTTTTCTTGTTGTATAGCAGGAATAATGTTCATGGCCTTGGAGTATTCTTGTGGATTTCCAAATGCCTCAGATTTAATTTGGCATCTTCTACACACACACAAAAATTTATTGCCTCTTATACTCCTTCACTGTGAACATTGACCCTTCCCAGTTCTGCGGAGGGGTCCTGGAGCCTAACAATGGTCCCACGGAGCTGTTTCTCAGCTGGTGAGGAGCCCTGCCTTGCGCCTCGGCAGGCAGGGATCGCACAAGAAGACAGCCCCTGACAGGGAGTAGAGGTCAGCCCAGACATTTAGCATTGGCCTGAGCTCCAAACACCCATCTTGGAAAATAAATAAGTAAGAAAACATAATAAGATGCACACACAGGCTCTTTGTTACCAAGTCCAAACCCCAACATGTAAGAATAAGCTTTGTGCACAGGGCGGTCTCTGCAGTGAAAGGCACCCGGGGCAGGAGGCGGGGACGGGAATTGTTCTGGCTGATGGTGTCCACCTCAGGATGGGGCTCAGCAGGATGGCCTGGGGTCAGGTCTTCGCATCTGAACCTCTCTAAGGGCTGGCATTTGGGGTACCAGCCCTCCAGAAAGAATGTTCTTGTGTCATATAAAGGAAAGTATCCAGACTGGCCCAGATACGGGGGCTTCTGCCTATTACCCTAATGGCCCAAGATTCAGATCCCTGATTTAAATTTCCCTCTGTAGAAATTACATTCTGCAGCTTCAGGGCTGGTGCAGCCCTCGTCTAAACGGAGAAGCTTTATGACTCTGTCTCACCCACCCAAGCATGTGCCCATTTGGATGTAGAAAGGGCATAGTGAAGATAGCCCCCATTAAATCTGCACTTGACACTCAGATTCTCTCCTGCCACCCCTTGCAGACGCTGTGTGGATTGTCACAGTACCTATGATCAGGGGAGCACAAGAACTGCAACTTCAGGGTGCTCAGTGGACAAAGGGAAAGACAGGGCAGAGCCATGTCAGACCTTTTCTCCTTGCACAGCCACTGCAAAAGGGCTGTAAAGCATCCTCCTACCAATGTGATTTCTTGCACAGAAGAATGCAGAGGCTGTGGCTGTCAGGCTACCACGCATCATGCCAGTGCTTCCAACCTGCAGTCAAAATGCTTGAAAGATACAATGGGTGAAAACAACTTCTATGGGACCAAATGAGGAATAACCTGTCCAATGTGCTGTCAATGGGTAGCAGCAGAGCTGCAATCTTGAAGTCCCAGGCCCTGTTTACAGGAACACTCTGAAGCTCCATAGTCCTAATGGAACCCATGACACTCTTCTGTGCATGTGGCCCATGCTTCAAAGCCCTTTTGGATGCTCCACAGTCCATAGGGTTTATCCGTAGTGTCATACAACTCTTCATGTAAGGCTGTTGCCCCAGGCTGGATTGACACACTGCAGAGTAGAAAAGATCTGGTCCAAAACATCTTCACAGCAGAGTGAAATTATGGCACTGAGCTAAATGGCAGATTGAGTCAAAGTCCAAGACTGCAGGCAGACAGTGGCCCAACAGTGTGTGATATATCTGTCTCAGTTCAGACACATACCTGAAGATGTTGCTCTTTTTTTATATATTTTAGCTCATGTTCTCATTAAGCATCTGAAATTAAGGGAGCCACACAACTCTGCAAGTGTTTCACATTAGGCAATCCTATTTGGGCAGACTGCAAAGAGGAATAAATGAGGTGATTCTATTTCCAGATTGGGATCAGGTCAGATAACTATCACCCCCTTTCCTTTGCCTGACCTGTAATTCCCCACCCCACCATCAGCTCCTGCAGTGACAAGCAGTGTCCTTCACATGCTGCTGAGCCATGTGAAACGTCAGGGGAAAAGTTTCCTGCAGCAGGCTCCGTTTCCATTTCCAGGTGCAGTACCCAGCAGTGAGGATGCAGGAGGGCACGCCGTGCCTCGCCTTTCCTAAGCTCCCCGCCCAAGGTTGCTGCTGCCAAATTCTGTGCTCTCATCGCATACATGAAGGGAAAACTGGCTTCTCCCTGACCTCCGGCCATGTGGACACTGACTGCAACCCAGGGCTGTACCTGGAGGTACAAGTGTGCTTCCAACGGGCAGGGAGCAAAGCCCAACATCTCTAATGTCCACTGCTGGCTCCAGGCTGGGAGCAAAGCGGGCTGTTGGGTTTCCCAGGGTGGAGCAGAGCAGCACCCCACTCTGTGTGTGCATCTGTATCTGTAATTGCCCTGGGATCCACCGGGAAACAGAGGCCAGCCAGAGGGAGCGGGAGGGATGCAGGATGCCTGGAGAGACCATCCATCTCAGTGGGTCCGGCCACCTACTGCTACTCCTGTTCATGTCTCAGCTGGGTGAAGAGTAAAGGGTGCACCTGAGAGGCAGTCATGTTAACCAAGACATGTCCGGTCGTGGAGGCAAATGACCTGTGTGGAGGTGAGAAAGGACAATAGCGGCTGTGGATAGTGCTGATGGCCAGTAATCTCCCCAGAAGTCCTTAAATGGTGCCTCAGTGGTTACCATCATTTCAATGAGGGAGGGAGGGAGAGAGGGGAAAGCAAGGAGAAGGAAGGAAGGAAGGGAGGAAGGAAGGGAGGAAGGGAGGGAGGGAGGGAGGAAGGAAGGAAGGAAGGAAGGAGACAAAGCAAAATATATACAAGCTTTTTTCGTGAAGCAGCTTTCATTGTTGCAAGGCACTTAGAGCTGCAGTGCATGCAGCATCTCCTAAGCCAGCAAATCCTCAGAGTGCTGTACCTGACAACAAGGATGGGAGAACAGGAATATTTTTCTCTCTGGAGAAATCTGGATTAAGTCTCTGTGCTCGTGGAAAACTACAGTGGGATTTTCTGTCTCCATGCAGAGCCTGTGCTTTACAGAAGACTCAGCTGGACCCTTTCCTGCCTCAAGGGCACCAAGTTCAGCCTGGCACCGGGGGCTGCCCTGAGCCTGGGCCCAGGTCTGACCCAGGAGGCACAGTGATACGTGAGGCCGGCGCATCCACATTTGCTTTGTGTTGCGACTCAGGACATTTATCAGAAGCAGCTGTTGCCAGATGGTTTTTGTTACCACCATGAATCACTGCAGAGGGTTATTTCTCTCTGGCCTATTCCTCATGCAAATGTCCAAATCTAACGCCCGCACTAGGCATGGACCTCTCCAGCATGCACAGGCTGCCAGCACATCCTCACAGCCCTCTGACGGGAACGTCAGATGAGGACACACCAGAAATAGCATCTCAGAAGCTGATATAACCACTCTTCTTCATGGACCTTCATTTCTATTGCATGAAAAATGCCCCTTCCACTAACCACCTCCTTTGATGGTCCATCTTCCAGTATCGCCTTTATGCTGTAGCCTTATGCAATCAGAAAAGTGCTTTCCCAACACTTCTGACTTTTTACTTTGCTCTACCAAGCCAGAACGGCCAGCACCGACTACGATGCAGAGGTGAAGTGTAGCAGAGTCACCGCTGCACTGCATGGGCACGGCCTGAGATCTGTCGGGCTCAGCAGCGGCAGAGCTGCAGCCCCCCTCTGACAGTATTCTCACTTGGGCACCACAAGCCAGCAGCTCCAGCCCTCCTCTTCCTGAGCAAATGGAGTTAGGAGAGCAAGAGAGTGGCCTGAATCTCCTTATGCTCCTCTCATTGGCACACAAGGCTGGGGAGTGCGTGTGGTGTGTGTGAGTTCGAGGAGGGGATCGATTAATGATGTGATGATGGGAGTGAGAACACTCTCAAGGCCCTGGGTCTGCCCTAATAGATTTTACTGGCATTTTCTGAAAATTTCTATTAGTTCAGTGGGCACAGCTTGTATGCAAAAAAAAATAGAATAAAGCTCAGTTATTGTTTGGTATGATGGGAGCCTGGAATTCTTTCCTTTTTTTTGTTTACAAGTATTGTTTCTATTTGTCATTAAGGCTCACTTTCTAATCTGTCTTTGTAAGAGGTTTGTCTTTTTTGACATTGTCCATTGCGAGTAGCCAGAGGTCTCTTCTCTGGCCTGAAGAGGCATTTAAGGCCAACTGGGTTTTGTGTTTCCCTTTTTGTTTTTCTTTTTCTTTTCAGAGAAGACAAGCAGAAAAGACAGGAGAAAAGTGCTTGGCAAGAAAGATAAACATATAATTAGCAAAAATAAATGCATCATTATTTGATGGTTTTCATGCATGTTACTGTTTCGGCTGCTCATGAATTGTTTCATCCAGATTGTAAAATATTCATATTTATATGTTACTCAGAAAGAGATGCGATGCCCTGGAGAGGCTAATTCTTGGTTTGCAGATTGTTTACAAGCTGTCAATTGCAATTTGAATATATTTGCAATTCATAGGGTTGATAAATAACCTAAGTCACATGGCATAGTTTCTGCTCCTGAGCTGTAGTATATCCCTGTGTAAGTAACACTAAGGTAGGCAAGCATTTGTCTCCCCATCTGCCTCTCAAATCACACATTTAATGGAGCAAGCAAACATAATACCCAAGAGTACCTCTGGGATCTCATAATAGTGTTCTGCCCTGCCTGACTCCCTGGAAAGCTCTGGTCTCGTGGCGTTGTGTGTGGCCACCTTTCGCCGAGCCCCGTCTCAGTTGCAGCTCACACATGAGCAGGACGAGCATTCTCTATGTTTTCTCTATACAGCACCTCGCACACGGTGGGACAGCCAGCCACAAAGGGACAAAAGGAAAACTATGCCACAGTGACTGCAGGCTTTGCCTGGGAGTGAGTGACTGAGAATTCGGGGGGTTCTGGTTCATTATTCCAGACACGTGGGGGTGACTCTGGTCTTTGAGGGATGATTAATACAATTATCAGCACAATACAATTTGCAAATTGCATTTTGCAATAAAAATGCCAAATACAGCATTTATTTCTGGCTCCTATTTTTTCCTCTATATTTGAAATGAACTTTTCTAAGTACTTTCATAAATGAAGAGAGAATCTTTGGCTATTCCTAGGTGGTGAGGTTATTATTTCAAGTAGTACAGCTGCTTTTCATTTTGTTTCTCCTTGGTACCAATTTTGGTTGATGGAATTGACCCCATTACTCACAAGGAATTATGCAAGAAAGTCCTTTCACTTCATCTCCTGGTGGAAGCAAAACCCTGTCTCTTGTTCTTCTCCTAAAACCATGGATATTAAATCGCATTGTGTGTGGCTTGCTTAAATACGCATAGCATAAATATGCGTAGCCACTCTGAGTGTCATAAATCAATATTTTCAAGTGTGCATATTTCTCCACCTTTACAATAACTTGAGGTGATTCTCTGTCCTTATAGCTAAAAAGCGTTTCCTCATTTTGGATACAAATCTCCTTTCTGCAACTTACCCTCATTACTTCTCCTCTGCGCTATAAAACACAATTTATTCCCCCCGTGGCAGCTTCTTAGATATCTGTGACTTCTCAGGTGTTATTGAGTGTTCCCTCACTTTGCTTGATCACTCCTGATAGACAACATTTTTCTCCAAGATTCTCCTTGTTTTTTTCTAGAGTGTTTTCAGATGGTTCATGTCTTTCTTGAAGTCCAAGTCCCCAAGACTCAACTCTGTATTAGTCAGGACCTGGATAGACTGGAAACATGTCTTAAGGTATCTCAGATGTGATACTCCTGTCTATCTACTCCTGTTAAGAAATTTGCTTTTTACAGAAGCATGACATTACAGAATCATTTTTGCTTACAGTATGCTATATACAGTGTACTGTCTTTTGCTATAGAGATGTTTACTCTCAGCTTACATTTGTGCAGATGATTCCTTTCAAATTACAGTTACTTGCCTTTTTGCTTACTGAACTGAATTTATTTTTTTTTTTAGATTATTTAGCCAATTTCTTATGGCTAGTTTTAGGAGGAGCTGACAGGGGAGACTGATTGATTGCTTTTCCAGCATACCTGAATGGATGGATCATACAGGTTTTTGTTGCTCTTATAACTCTTCCCAGGTTGAACTCCCTGGCCTGTATGTGGTCTTGGGCACCAATCAGGTGAAGACAGGCTGGGGAGGGTCACGATCTGGGGGTACCCTGGAGACACCCTCCCTGTGTCAAGACGGTGGGATGGCATACAGCAAAGACCGCTGAAGCCAAGGGTCTCACGACACTAAGAGTGAGGGTGGGAGAGTATCGGAAAAGGGACTACCCAAATCCTGAAGCTGACAAACTCTCTAAAACTGGTGATATTCGTGTCATAGGGAGAATTACTTACTGCAATTTGTGATGCCAAATGACTTGCTTTAATAATTGTATCAGTTTGATACAATATCTCCATGCAGACCATTCCCAAATCTTTCCCACTCTCATTATGTGAAGCTCTTTGAACTGTGTCAACCCACTATTAGCATTTGCCATGTGTACAGAGTCAATTGTTACCCTGAGGAATGGGACGGATGATGACATGCTTAGATAGTAATGCTTTAAATTAAGATTCCTGAATATGCCTCTGATGTATGGAGGTTAATTAAGAAGCTATTGTGAGCTGAATTAATACCATTTGCTTATTGAAAACATAAGTCATGAGAATTAACAACAAAGTCATAAATATATTTCCCTAAGGGCCAGATCCTTCAGCTCTTACTCATCTGAGCAATCCTTACTCATATGAGTAGCCCCATTGAATTAATTGAGACTACATGTATAAGTTCATTTATCTATATGACTAAGAAGTTACATAGCTGGGTCCCACACAAGCATTAATCTAAAATTAATATGTTTTTAATGATAAATTGGGATTTAGATGGACTATAATGATTGTTTACATCCAAGCCTTGTTTTAATAACGCTGGTTTAGCCTGCCAAGTAAATAAATCCAGCCTTTTATTAATAATCAAGTGACAGAGAACCAACAATTACCGATTAAAAGCAGAATTCTGACAGACAAAAAGCAAGTGTGAGGTTTCATTAGGGCCATTAACAATCTATACAGTTTTGCTGATAGCTGAATGGCAAGTTGGTACATCTTCACCACCAAATTGAGTGTCAGATCGCTGAGGTAGTTCTGAGGGAGTTTGCTCCAGAACCAAAAGCAGGAAAGCCGTGTGGGTGAGAGGGAGAGGTGCTTAGCCGAGAAGGCAACAACCCAGCCCATCCTGCTGTTGCACCCAAGGTGCTCATGCTATGTGGTGTTGCACTCTGCCATGTAAAAATGCCGTCTCCCACCCTGCTAGAACAGGGATCTCCTGCTCCGCTGCAACACCTTTATATTGTAGGCATGCTAAGAGTCAGTGAGCTCCCCCGAAGCGCATGCCAGCAGCAGGGACGAGTGTTACTCCTCCCCTGGTACTGTGAGCAGGAACAGATCGCTCCACTGCAGCTGTTGTATCCTGAGTCTGCTGGCCAGCATGGAACCATCCAACGCACAGTGTGCGGGAAGAAACAGAGGTCTCCCTCTTCTGAAAGATCCCCTTGGACCAACCTGCCTGCATCTGCTTTCTTGACAAAAAGCCTCTGTGGGGACACGTCAGTGTCTGCAGAGAGCGAATGGTGCAAAAAGAGACGCTGTCCCCTCCTCTGTGGACTCAGTCATGCGTGAGATGCAACCACAGTTCACAGTCAGAGGCCAGGGCTCAGTTACTCCTAAGCAGAAGAGTAGTTGTGGCATCACCTGATCCACAAATGTCCCATGAAACCTCTCTGGCTGGGGCCAGACACAGCACAGCTTCCTTTGTACCTCCAGTTGCACTTGAGGGTGATTTCGGTGGAGACTCTTTTGGTAAGGAAAAATAGTAGGAGTTTCCTTTGCCAGACTTTAGCCTAGTCGATCTGGGGGGAGAGGGAGGGTAAATAGAAAAAGAAAAACCTTCTGGCTGCTGACAGCCACTTGAGCTGTTTCTGTCAACAGGCAGTAGGTTTTCCTTTCTTTTTTTTTAATTCTCCCTGACTATCTGCATCTTCCCAAACTTTACCTTGCACTCTGATGCTGTACTCCTGGCTCTCCTTTTCAGTGCTAAGAACTGCCCAAGGATGCAGAGGGAAAGGTTGTCCTTACACCACCTCCTCCAACCTAGACGGAAGCACCACAAAGAATGTTTCCAGAGACTCTCCCTCCTTCAAGACTTCCAGGATGAGTTTTGGGGTTTTTGGAAGACAAAGGAGCTGTGAATATCAGAATAATGCCTCATTTAAAGACCAAAAGAAACAAAAGCAAATTGACCTCAAACCTTTAGTAATTTAACCACTGGAGACTGATATTAATACACACTTGGACATTTGATTTTCCACATTGGGAAAATGAAAATAATTTATGGCTGCACATTTTAATTCTCTGATGTCCTTTAAATCCCTCAACTCCATATCACCCACCTAAGGGACACAAACTCAATAATAAGGAAAAGCTTAGCAATTCCTGCCCTGATTTATACGCATCTGTGATAAAAGGGAAGGTTGTGATTTGGGAAAGACTGCTCAATATTTGGCCTTTGTGACATTTATTTACTCATCCCCACTAGTTACTCATATTGCAAGCACTTTCTTTCCCCATCGCACATCAGCAGTATGTAATAAAAATTACCACGTAATACAGCAAATTAAATAACAGTAATAAAACTTCCTAACAGGCCTGGGAAGCTCTGTTATGTTCTAGGATTTGGTATTTACCCTAAAGAGCATAATTTTTATTCTTTTTTTTTTCTTTCTGAAGTCAGTTGTGACCCATGAATATCTAGACCTATGGACCTATCTGTCCTGCCTAGTCCAGCCTCTCCCTGGGTCCCCAGAGCCGCTCCCATGGCAGCAGAGAGGGGAGCGAGGATGCGGTGCGGCTCAGCACGCATGTGGTCTGGGGCCGTGCCCCCACAGTCGGCAGCGCTACCCGCGTGTGCAGGGCAGGGGGAGCGGGGGGACTCATGCGTTTCTTGACAAAGGTCTCTTCTGCTTTTAATGGAGGAGAAGGAAGGAGAGGAAGGGGCAGGAAGAATAGATGGGGGGGATGATATCAAAAGGAGGAGGAAAAACTCACGGGAGGAGAAAAATGAGGCAGAGAGGCTCTGCAGTCTACTTTTATGAGGAAAACAGTCACCCAGTAAGACGCTGGCATTTGCATTCACCTGTGAGTTAAGTGCTAAGCAAAGGGTCTACCAGAGAAGCTGGCCTGCCGGGAAATACTGCAGGAGCCAGGGCATTCCTCTACACAGCCCCACATCCCTTTTAGTAGCCCCCCCAGGGTTCGCAGCTCCTTTCTGGGAGCTGACAAGGTAGAAGTTAACGACAGCAGTTAACACGTTAGATCACCAGGTCACGCTGCCTTTGCTCCCCCTATAGCCCCTTCACAGCAAGTAAACAGACAGGGCCGTAGACTGGAAATGTGTCCTCTGGTAGTTCTGCAACACAAACAGTGCGGTAATGGAAAAACAGTCTGTTTATCCTCGGAGTGTTAGCAGATGGCAGCTCCTTCCCACTCCCTCTCTCTGCCGCAAGCCAAGCTCCCCGGTGCGTCCCCGAGGCCATTGCTGTATACAGACATTCTCCAAAGCCCCTCAGCGGGGTGCACACTGGGCGCCAACCAAGGTGAATCCCGCACGCTCTTCTCAGGGGCTTGTGCAGGAGCATTGACTACAAGGGAAAGGGCGCACGGACGTTACCTGTAGGTACACCTGCTCCAGCTAGGGTATTGCACAGATGCAACATGCTGCTGCAACAAGGAGCACTCTATATTTCCTTTACAGTAAGCCAGCAGCAGGCGTGTCCTTGCCCTGTTACAAGTGCCCCACAAGGCAGAGGACAAATGGAGGAGCTCATCACTCCTCTGTGGGTCCCCACATCTCAG
This sequence comes from Gorsachius magnificus, assembly GCA_034008185.1. Classification (NCBI taxonomy): domain Eukaryota; kingdom Metazoa; phylum Chordata; class Aves; order Pelecaniformes; family Ardeidae; genus Gorsachius; species Gorsachius magnificus. The sequence goes on along the minus strand of CM067083.1, from coordinate 46,408,334 downwards.
CTGGCATCAAACTCCCTCATGACTGCCCAGGGACCACATTTAGCACAGCCGGTCTCCCCTGCCAGTCAACAGGCAGCTCCATGACAGCTGTTTCTGAGAAGAGAGAGACAAGAGGAGAAGAGGTGGCCATGGCCTTCCCTCCACCCCTCTTCACTGCACCTCTAGAGCCTGAAGGAACATGGGCTCCTCCCAGTCCAGCTGAGCCAGCTGCAAACCCCTCCATGGACATTTGCTGCCCCTCTCTTGTCAAGGGCCTTGGACCTCTCAGCTACACTGTTTGTGGGAACACTTCTCCACCTGGTGCATTCAGAATGCTGGTTTCCAAGTTTTCAGTCATAATCAGAATGATGTGGGTTAGACAGGGCTCACACCAGCCCCAGCTGAGAGGTCTGAGAGGCCACGGCTGCTTCGTTAGCAAAGCTGCACCCTGACAGGGCTTTGGAGCATCCCCATAAGGCAGCGTCCTCTCAAGGCTAGATAACCAACAGAGCCACCAGGAGGGGTTAAAAAGCATCTGGGACAGGCTGCGGAGGGTACACTTAGGTAATTAGAGAACACATAGTGGATGGATGCCTGAGCTGACCTAATCCAGGACTGCAACAGGTTCTGATTCTGCCCTCTGCAAGTTATATGTAGGTTTTGATTGCTTATGATTTTGTTATACTTAAACTTTTCCACCACGCATATGCAAGGTTTAGGTGCACAGCCAATCCAGGAGCATTTCTGATTTTATCTGTGGATTTGCAGCATCTTGTGTTGCAAAGGTGGGGATTGACAAGTACACGAATTAGGGCCCCCTAGTAAGGTAAAGCATGAATTATCACAACAAGAAAGATGATTACAGCCCTGTTGACAGCCTTGACACCCAAATATCCACAGGGATCACTGACTGTCTGCTCCTTGTTCTCTGACAGAGACCTGAGCACCTCCGTGGCATGAGCTCAGGGGAAGCGCGGCTGGATGAGAGCTGCAGCCTGCGCTTGCAAAGCGCTGCGCTGGGCTCTGACCTCACAAGTGGGGTTCATGTCACCTCACTCCAGACATCCCATCTTCCCCCAAGAGCAGTCACTCCTTTTACAGTCAAAGGAGGGAAACGTGCATTTCTCTAGAGTGACTCATCTAACATACTTTAGATACCTCCTTTAGGAAGAGGTGCAGCTCTTGCAGTGTCCAGGCTAGAAAGTAGGTGCCTGGTTGCGTTACAGACAATATAGCTCTGCACACTTTGCCAGCTGAACCCTAGCTGTCTTGAATCAGGCATCAAAAAGCAGTGGATACTTCAGAAAGCTTGTTCTTATGGTTTCTCCAGCTGTGCTGTTGTGCAGAGAAGGTCATCAGTATTTGCAAAGCGCTCCAGTAGTACAGTCTGTAAACAACAATGCGCAGAAGGAAGCTAACTTCGATATGTTCAGACCATGGTTTGGGTGTCGTCAGCCATATAAGACCCATGCCTGTATGTTGAGCAATGGCCATAAGAAGGAATACTGGCTAGCCTCCATTTGCTGCCGCATTTTCAGGGCTGGGCACAGAGGCAACATGGATGGGATGGGATGGGATGGGATGGGATGGGATGGGATGGGATGGGGTGCAGAACTGGGGCTGCAGTCACTAGCGTGTGGTGGGAAATGAGAATGTATTCTATGCAGGGGTGGTGATGGTGGGTGCATTCTCCTTACCTTCTCTAGTAAATACACATTTGGTATCATCAGACAGCACCAGAGCTGTTTGGGATACATAACAGCCTCTGCACTTTAGGAGCAGTACAATCTGAAGCCCATGTGTCCCCAGGCAGCCTGGAGGCACAGGGACACACAGTTACTTCTGGCTCCCCTTCCTTCTTCTCCCTTTGCAACTCCCCTGTTGCTGAAGCTACCAAAATTGCTCAGAGGCAGTTGTACCTCAGTCAATATGGCACTGTTTTAGTCAAAGCTAATTTAGACTTCTGCTTTGAGAGATGTCCAAAGATATACGCACATCTGAACAGCACCTGAAAACTTGAAATGTTCAGCTAGCTGCTAGCTGCTGCAAAGAACCAGCAGCCTCTTCCCAGATTATCTTGCTGCTGCTCATTACCACCAGTTTCTTTTAGTCTTCCAGTCACTGAACAGGCCTTCTTCCTCAAAGGGCACTGGTGGTAGGAATAGCCTCTGAGAAGTAGCAGTCAAGACAAGAAGAAAGGCAATACCACTGGCCATGCAGAGACAAGAGAAAAGGGCACCAGTAGAGACATGGCTCCAGCTACTCCTCACACTTTTGTTTCAGCCACGACAATTTGTCTTTGCACCCTCTGCTCCCCTCTCTGCCTGCAGCTGGGTTGGGCACAGCCCTCATTCCCGTGGCTGCCTTCCTGCTACATGGCCTTACTGCTACCCCTTAGAGATATTGTGGAAAGAAGACTGAGTGAAACGAAACCGGTGTCAAGCCCACCTATGCGGTTTACCTAATCCTGACAAGTCACAACAGAATTCGGGGGCTGCATCTTACTCAAGAGGAAGTGATGGCTCCTGCAAACCATGTCTATTTCTTCAGGAGGTTTATTAGTTTTTCACTGTCAAAGTCACAATTACTCAGACTATGGCGGCGATTTATCATCCCTCAGTAATGCAGGTATGCAGCTTCCTCTTTGCCACTTGGAGGGGCACCCTGCCCTGCTCTTGGCTCCCTACAGCACATCTGACCGTGCTGCGATGAGTCTGCTGCTGCTCTCTGTCTCAGCACCCTGTCAAAGGAAAGCAAGCAGCATAAAATCTCTTGCAGGCATATTTTAGATGTGTAACACCGATATTGCTTCAGAAAACATATCAACACATTTCAAAAGCTATTTCCAAAATTTAAGCCTATGAGTCAAACAATACCAGGGAGTGGAAAGCATTCCACATGCCAAGCAAGAACCAGCACACAGCTGAAAGCCAGTGAAGGAAATGGGCAGCAGCCAGTGACACAACAGGATCTGGTTTTCCCCTGCCCTCTCTTGGATTCCAACGCTTGTGAAACCCTGAGCAGGAAACACAGAGGTGCCATGGTGTACAATGGAAGGGGGCAGGGGTATGTGCGTGATTTTCACGGCATTTAGGTTCACTCTGAACTTTTCATGGAGCTCTGGCACCAGCCTGACTCAAAGAATATACGGCAGAGCTGAAACTCCCTTCTAGGTCTCTCAGTCTGTAAGGTAACTCCTTGAGAGGTTTTGAGAACATCAAAAAAGCAAAAGCCTACCTTCCCTCCACCTGGTATACACAAGCCCTGACAGCCATCAACTTTCTAGCTGCACGTGACAGGGTCTGGCTGTCCTGTACTTCACAGTTACAGGCTCTAACCTCACTTTGTAAGCAGAGTGCAAGGGGAAGGTCACAAAGGATTTATTAAGTTTCCTGGCCCCAGAAGGGATGTGTGAGGATAAGGCAGGTCTCAGCTTGCTATGCACAAGCTCACAGCTGCAGACTTGTGGCATTTAACCTGCTTTACTATACAGCGAGGCTCCTACTGAGAAGCTGCTGTACTGCTCCCAGTGTCCCCCTTAACTGCAAACCTCTCACAAATGCCAGCTGCCTTGCCTCCAAGACAGGACTTCCAACGTCACCCTTCATCAGTTCTTCAGTTTGTCTGTCACAGTATGGTGCAGCTGAAGCATCAACCTCATCACTGGCACTAACTGGGTCATTTATTCCACTACATCAGTTTGTTCAGCTGAGTCTGGGATACAGTATATTGAAGGTAGGGGATCCTGCATTTCCTTGCTAACCTTCCAAAGTCATGATGTCAAACATTAGAGGAGACAGAGAGCACCAGCAGCAGCACACTCCACAGGGCGTCTCTTGGGGCAATGGAGACATAAACTGACACAAGGAACACAATTCAAATCAGTCAGAATGTTTGCATAAATTGGGTTGGGGTTTTTTGCAAATCTGGCAGAAGCTGAGGAAGTAGAATAACAGTGTTCCATATCTCTTGAGTGTCAATCAACCCTTAGTGCCTTTGAGAAACAAGTAAACACAGTAATCTTCATGTTATAGTTTAGCTCCTCTTTCTTCACATTTAGGGAAAGAGAGGTAGGGAAGTTGAGTCACTCACAAGAACAGGTATTAGTGAGTAAGAATTACAGGCACTTCATTCAAGGCTTATCTCAGATCACACTCTTCTCTGAGTAGGTTTCCAGAAATCCAGTTATACCTGGCAGACCTGATAGTTTTTAAAATCCAATTACAGTAGAAGGAACGTGGCACAGTGGATGCATTTTCTTAAGCCATTTGATACCTTGCCTCATAAGATTAGCCTGCCAAAATGAAAATCAAATTCATTCCAGACCAGATAAAAACACCAGAATCTAGGAGTTGGCTGGATGATGGAAACAGCAGGTAACGAGAAACAGCGATGCCCTGAGCTGAGGGTGTGTCCAGCAGGGTGCCACCAGGACTGGATGAGATAAACAGTACCTTACATCTGCAGGTTATATTCAATTTGTGGTGATGCAAACACCAGTAAAGGCAGAGGAAAAAAACCCAAAGGTAAACTGGAAGAGTTTGAAATATGTGAAGTGCGTAACAAAAAGGAATCTAAATTGTGTTAAATACACACTGAACATTTAGAGGAGCAAGTATTGAAAAGAAGAGACACAACAAGCAGAAACATCAGCAGAACCTAGTAAGCACTTAATAGCAATATCAGATAGTAAACCCAGTATGTTTTGACAGTGCAAGAGAATGACAAACAAAACTTAAATTATATGACATTTCCTATGCAGAAGACCCATGTTAGGCAGAGGGGAAGACGAGAATCCCTCCCTGTCCAGCATGCATGAGATACTGCTGGCATCCCTCTTGTTGTAAAGCTGTAAAGTTGAAAGAGAGGAGTCATCCATACTGACACAGGAAGGATTAAAGCATGATTTTATGAAACTGAATGAAATAAAGTATTTATCATGAAAATCAGGCAAAATGTCCTAACATTGGATCCTGTGACACTGCTAAAAAGTTTGTCATGAGTTTGCTGGAAACATTTAGAGAGTCAGAAAAGACACTCGGGGAGGTTTCATTATGTGGTTAAATACACATTATGCATTTCTCTGCCATAGGCTGGATCGGAAGAGAAACTCGCTCCTCGCAATTGAGTAGGAGATGGATGTCCAGAAAGCGTAGGATTCTATGACCATCTAGACAGTGGCCAGCAGGACAAGTTATTGCTGGAGAATGAAGGGCATCTTTCATGAACTTTCAAGAAGAATGGGCTGCCGTGACAGCTGTGAACCCTGGTCACCTCTGTGGAAGCCATCATCCCCTGAGGAGGGAGGTGAGGGAGCAGCCCCGGGGGTCAGGGCTAGGCGCTCCTTTCCCAGGCACCCCCGGCCTGAGCTCGTGGGGACAGCAGAGCTCGTCCTCCATGTGTTGTCTTCACTCAGAGAGGGCTGGTGTGGCTGGGGGGAGCTGTGGGAACATCTGTGGGCAGCAACATGAGACCCTGGTGGCAGCTGGGGAAAGCACGCCAAGGAGGGGGGGAAGCAGGTTCACATCAAAGCCTTGCCTCCATCACTGGGGGCGTAGCAGGTGCTGGAGCCAGAATATAGACCAGCAGAAGGAATTGGGTCAAATCATTCATGGATCAAGCCTGAGAGATGGCCAGCAAACTAATATTGAATGTACACATGAGAAGCAACCATAAAACAGCATTACAGATGAGTTGTGAACCTGCAGCCTGTCTCATTTTTCCCACCCACCTTCCCAAACAGCTTTCTTCTTCCCATTGCCCTTCTGGAATGAACAGTGCTCAGAGTGTTAGTTGTGCTGCTAGCATTTATCTGGGAGAATGAAATCACAGTCTGGTTTCTTTTTCCCAAACCTTCCTCCACAACAAAGGACAGCAAAAGCAGTAGTTGATACACCTGAGATAGGCACATTTGCAGCCTGGTGCCTTTCATCAGACAGATCACTGAACACAGAAGCTCATTAACCCAAGGTGACTACCAGAAATATTTTCATTCTAAAAGTTTCTAATTAACAGAAAGACCAGTGAGGAAATTCCACATACTTCACACTAGTAGAAATGTGGCTTTATCACCTCACTTCCTTGCTGCAGTGCGGCACACATTGTAATCAGCAAAAGAATGAAAAAAAGGAACTGCTTGCAGCAGCAATCCAAACCCCAGAACATAGGGGAAGGTATTTTAGGGACAGGTGAACTTACGGAGTTGCAGAGGTGGGTGGCTTATATGGCAAATAATTGCTTATGAAGGAAGGATTTCTATTCCAAGACACTGCTGGAGGCTCCACAGGTTCTACCCTGCCATGAACTTCTGTTAGTTACATATAAACATCTTGTGGTCTTCATTGACCTACTCCAGACATCCAGTGTTAAAGGGTTAGTATCAGAGCAGCTCCCAGGCATGACTGCAACAGGGTGAAATATGCCCAAGAGAGACCAAAAAGGTGGCAGAAGGCAGGATTCAGGATTTCAATGGCATGCTAGATGTCACACTGGCATTTGGTACATCCCTACCAGATGATGGATCTCTCTTGATCCATACAAGACTCTCTGCTCCAGAGGAGTCATTAAGCAGCTCCCAAACTTGCTCCAACTCTAATTTGCTGATTTTTCAACTAAATACAGTGTTGGGCTTCCCCCGCACCAAACATGTTCAAAATACTCAACTCCTTCTTCCTTTTGTATGCAACCTGATGGGATTCTTTCAAACTCTCCACCCTCCCTCTCAGCCTTGCTTGAACTTTCCTAAAGTAAAAACATATTTGCGGGAGGGCTTAATTTGGCAACAAAGGATTTTGCTGTTAAATTTACATTGGGAACTTGTCCCAGACAACACTGTGAAAATGTGCCTGGACACTCATTTTGAAGGGTTTTGATTCTTGTGGGTATTTTGTTTTGCTTTGACTTGTTGAAATAAGGCTGTTTCAGTGATGGGTTGTGCCCATTTCAGCTGGGTGAGTAACAGAAGCTGAGGTGTTTTCCTTCCTTGCTTGCTCTGGGCTGGAGCTGTGTAGGAGAAGCCAAGCTCCGGGCTTGTAGGAGGCAGAAGGGCTGGCACATAGCATCCCACCTGCCTGCAATTAGAAGGGACCAGCCTTTGTTTCTTGGATTTGTTATACCAGTAACAAGAAGGGTGAATCAATCAATCCAGCCTTAGCAGGGTGACATTAAACAATATAACCATTGATTAAACCTCATTTGTCAGGGTAGATTTTAGCCTAAAGTCACAGTCTTGTAACAAAAAAACACAAATCAGGGAGCAAAAATGGTTTTTCTTTTGTGATGTCCTAAGACTGCACTAAATTAAACATCTGAAATGAAAACCATGGAAGTAGGTTTATATGTGAGACTTTGCATGTTAAAACATGGTTTTAACCTGGTCCTCTGCTTTTGTACTTCTGCATTGTGTAAGAAAAGGGGATGTAAGAAAGGAAACTTCTGGGAGATGTTGACAGATATGTAACAACCATTGTAGGAGTAGCAATATGTTTTCTTGCAGAAGTTCAGTGTGTGGTGACTTCAGACCAGGGTCCCGATGCAAACAGCCCTCGTGTAGGGCTGTTCATTTTCCAAACATAGGCTTTAACCAAGCTACCTTGAAGTGGTTGGGGGAGTACAGAGGAGGTGTCCATTTCATAGGCAACTTTGCCAAACTGCATTCCTGCATCGGAGGTGCTGGGAAGTCTGAAGGATTTCAAGAGAGGGATGGTTTCACATCTGTTGGACAGAGTTTGGAAGAGACATGGGCTCCCTGGCAGTAGGGGCAGGCCTGCTCTAACATGTCCTTATCCAACAAAGGTAACAAAGATGGGGAGATGTCCCTCAAAACAGATGGAAACACCATTGGATTTGCAGCGAAACTTCTGCGGGTGCACTGAACAGCCTGGGCTAAGGCAAGCACCAAACTAGGAAAGCGTAGTTTTGTGAGTGCTTACACACCCTGAAGCTGGAGCTACTTTTTCTGAAGACCTTTTTTCTGCACCCCCTGGTTTTTTGAGATGGAGTCTTATGCATCTCATCCCAAACAGCCACATTAAGTTGCTTCTTTAAACCTAAAGAAACCTAAACTTTTGCAAAACTTTATGCAGAAATTATTCCAGCTGTAGCTGTAAGCTGAAAAGAGTTGTATGGATTAAAAAGCTGTGGCTAGGATTATTTGCAAACTTAACATTTCAGTGTGTAAAAGTGCGTTTTTAATTTCTGAAGTTCATCATAAGCTAAATGCTATAAATATCTGAAATGGTGTGTATGGATAACTAGAGGTAGGGTCAGGACAGACGATGATCATGATCGAAGCCTGAGTTTATGTACTATTTCTGTACTTTCAGAGGGCAGTTAGATATCTCTGTAAGGACTACAATTTTAACATTGATTCAGGAAAATGAGATCCAGCCTCCAATAAGAAGGGATCCATGCTAGGATGAACAACAAATTTATTTTGCATGGTTCAGGAAAATCAACAATATTTGCCACAAAAGTTGCTGAAGCTTATGTAGAATTTGCCATTTACATGAGGTGGACTATTAAGCATAAGGCCTGAATAATAACTTCTGTATGATTTATAAGAAGAAAACCCTTAAAACATTTTTAGGTACTAAGAAAAATGGAAATAAATAAAAACCTGGGCAGAAGCTACAAAACCAGCAGAAGTATATCACGTCTGGTTTACCCACGTCTTTCATACAGATCCTTCACCATGACAGGAAATTAAATAATGTTGCTTTCTGAGATTCACCCACAGCTAAATGACACATCTTGGAGCAAATAGATCTTTGTGTCTCACCAACAATACATTAGTTATTCTTTTGTTGAGAAAACAATTATGGACTCGATTAAAAGCGTGTATTTTTTTCCTCGGTTGTCACTGTTGTCTCACATTAAGGTTATTTGATGTTTGTTATACACAACTGAAAGGCAAATAATTCACTTACTCCTTGATTATTTTCTAAGCAGAATAACCTGCCTTAGAAATACTTGAAAGTATGAAAAACACTGCTTGTACTTTTGGCAGTGCATTGTTTTTGCATCAGTACCCTCAGCTGAGAAGCTGATGACAATTTCGAGGTATACCCCAAGTTAATAGAAAGAAAGTGGTGGAAATTTGTTTCCAAACAGAAGCATGAATATTTCCTTTAAGCTAATCGCTCAGCTTGTAGCTGAAAGAATACAACAAAATATGCCAAAGATATCACTTGATCTATGGTCATTAGTTGATATTTTGGTTTTCTTCCTCCATTAGAAAAAAATCACAACTATATGGGACATTTCATTTTATCAGTCTTGAAAAATTATGTAAGTGGTTAATCATAGAATACAGAATCGTTTAGATTGGAAAAGACCTTTAAGATCATCAAGTCCAACCATTAACCTAACCCTGCCATTCCCACTAAACCATGCCCATGTAGTGAAGGAATCCTAAAATATTGTTGAACTACCAGAAGTTATTTTTCTGTGGTAGATTCTCCAGTTGGAAATTTTAAGCTCTGTAAGGATAATGTATAATGAAGATGAAAAAGAATGACCGAATTATCTGATGGGGTCTTCTACATTATGGTGAAAGCTATTTTTTAAATACATTTTTAAATTAGAACAAAGGCCTGTTTATAACATAATGCTTTCATCCAAAGATAAGTTACAGGCAAGCATTGCTGGCAATGCCTGCAGTCATTAAAGTAACTCCCTCCTAAAAACATGTAACCCCAAAGCAGAAGAACAGGAAAGGGATTTTGCTCCATAGCAACCAGTCTTATTTGGCCTTTCAATTTCAACAGACAAAATTGCCTTACCTTGATTCAGTCTTTTTTTTGTTGAAAGAATGCCAACTTTGTGGACTATTTTAAATATTATTAGAGAGATGAGAATTGCAGAATGTAGTGGGGCTTATTTGGATCGGAAGAAATATCAGATACCGAGATATTTAGCAGAGTATTTGTGCACGCTTCAGAGGATAAATATTAGAAAATGATCCAATATTTTATCTTCAAATTCTCGTTATCTCAGCTTCTTTAAGCCTGTGGTATTTACTGTGTTTATTCTTACCTCAAATGCACTAATGGAAGAATATTTCCCTTGTGTAAACAAGGTTTAAATACATTAAGATAAACTGCAAAATATTGAGGTTGCTGAGGTTTAGTTTCATATTGAAGTTAACTTCAACTGGGGACAGTAAGTGTTTTATGAACTGTTTTAAAACACAAAAATGTCTTTTAACATATTCAAATTTATGGTAATCACCATTTTAAATAATAAATTTGTGGTTGCATAAATAATATTTTCAATTCAACAGCTGTAGAAACATAGATTAAAAAAAAAAAATGCATGCCATGCTGAGAGGAATGCCATTTCTTAAAGTGTCCCTGAAAACATTGCCCTTGTTTTTCATGAGATTGTCGTGGTTTCATGTATGAAAGGTGGTACTCACAACTGTTTCAACTTCTTAGGAAAGGCAGACCTTGCTTCTCCCACTGGTCCATGTAGTATGGGAATAGGTACCGTGTTCTATTAACAGTAACACAGTCAACAACTTCTGACTTAGTGTGATGCAACACTGCTTTCTGACCAAACATCATAAGGTAGGAGAAAGTTGCAATGAAGCATTTAGTATTCAATTTTTCTTGAACACCTCCAGATGTTCCATAATTTATCAGTAGGAATCCTTGGTTTAATTTCATGGTGTCTCAGATACCCATGTGTGATTATTTGAGTATTTTTTTCTGGAAGGAGATGAGGGCTACACAGTATGCTTCCCTCTCTTGCCATTTCACAGGTAGTAACCACCTGAAAATAAAGGGCATTCCTAAAACCATGGAGTCTCAAGCCAGGAGGACATAACCATAGCAGTGACAGCCTGAAGATCTGTGCCACATGTGTTGGGCCAGTGCTGAGTCATGAGTAGAAGAAAAGCCATTCAGGTAAGAGAGTGGCACTGAAGTGTGCCATTTCTCCTGGAATAACCTGCTGTGGTCTAGCTGGGGTGTGAGGGAGTCAGTCCTGAGTTGTGCCTCCTCTCTGTCTCACAAAACTTTCCCTCTAAAAGTAATGAAACTACTTCTTTTCTTTTAGCAGTATGTCAAAGTTTCAAGCTCTGGCTCCACAAAGGATGTAACAGTGAAGAGCAAATGACAGTGCATGTTTTATTCTTCTTGTGGTCTTGGCCAGAGGAGGGACCCCATCACTTGCAGCAGTCTTGGGCTCCTTTGTGCTCCAGAGTGGTTTACCCCAGGTCAACCAACACATGGGCCATAATTACTTATAGCACCTTCTTTCCTCTGAGCAACATGTTGCTCAAGCTCTCTGTGTAAAAAAGCCTGTTCTTCTATTCTCCAACCAGATGTCTTTAACTGGACTTCCTTCACAGTACAGATGGTCCTCAATAGCCAGCAGATGTTGCTACTGAGCAGTAGAAAGGCCAACACATGCCCTTTCTCCAAAGCTGAAAGTAACTCAGAGCTTGGTCTGTGTCTACATGGAGGGAAAAACGCCCAACTCCAAATGTCAAGCCTGAGTCATCTGCAGTCAGAGTTGCATGAAGGGAGTAGGGAAGCCTGAGCCCATTGAGGCATGGAGAAGCTGAATGAACAGCAATGTAGGTCCTGAAGCAGAAAATTCTCTCCAGTATTAGGAATTTTCTGATAGTTTGTGGCTTTAAAATTCATAACGTCACATTAACACTAGAAAACTGACTTCAGCTACATCCCTCAGCTTTACAATAGTGTTCAATCAGCAGATTTAAGTCTGTCAGACATTCAAAAGCAAAGGCTCTTTTAGGCATTTTGGGCACCATCTGGGGCACCATTTCAAGTAATGCCTTAGAGCAGTCAATGGAGGGACTATCTGTAAATTGTGCCTCTCAGACAGGGAACTTCACCAAGAAATTACAGTTACTGCAGAGATCAACTTTTCTTATAGAGTATGTTGTAAGGGATGATTGAGGAAATAAAATCAGAGGGACTTTCTTAACTTTTACTCTTCTGGACTCCGTATATTGTTCTCGTTAGCAATGAGAATGATAATTTGCATAGCAAAGTCATCTTGTCTCCAGTCGGGTGGGTTGCAGTACAGGGGTTGTGCAGGTAGCTGCACCAGGGGAATTTCCAGCTGCTGTGGAAGGGGTCAATACCATAAGATGACATCTTCATAAAGGAAAGTGATTGTGCAAACTCAATGGTTTCAATGTGAATGTTGCCCTATTTTGCAAATACAGTGGCAGCGGTGGGGAGGGGAGGAGAGGTGAAGTTTCCTAGGGAATTTTTTTGTTTGCTTTCTATTGCTTATTTCTGCTAAAATGCTATCGATCTGGCATCTTTTGAGGAGGAACAGGAAACTGACACTGCAATGCAAAAAATATTCCTGGAAAACTGAAACTTCAGAATGTAGCTCTGCCTTTTTTTTCACATTAATTCATTCAAAAATTCCCCCAAGACTCCCTCAGGGGAGTGAAAACACCTGAACAAAAAAAATCTCATTATCTAACTCCAATGCTGCTTAACCACTTGTCAGCTCTCAGGATGATGTTCATGTTTCCTTATTAGTCCTGTCACCGACATATGGATTCAGAGGAGAAAGGACTTCATTTAACAAGGAACTTTGGGTAACTTTGGACTAGGAAGCTCATCTACCTTTATTGTAATATGTGGACAGGAATCAATGTCCTTAGTATTTGCTCTGTCTCCCAGCTAAAGGCTTACCTTGAGAAAACTGTGCTTCAGACATGCAATATAAATCTGCTGGAAAATTTGACTCCTCCCCATGAAGCTCCCTTCTGGATCTCACAGGGAAATTTTTGGCAGAGTTGGTTTTGAGTTGTCTTTTTCCATCAGGAAATGACAAAGTTTAAAGTTTTACCACAGAAATAACCCTTTCCTTATCTTCCTGAAACAACCTGTCTCCTGCAGGACTGCCAGTCCATAGGATACAAGAAATCTGGACAGAGCAATAGGGTGTATCTCATCTGGTATGTGCAAGCAGGTCTTACAGGAGTGTCATTTCCAGCCATAGGTAGAACAGAGATACTGGTTTGTCCATTTTTTTTAAATAAATGTCCTCAATTATTATATTGCTAAATGTTGTAGCATGTTTTATAGAGGGACCAAACAAGAAAAATAAATAGCAGACATAATTTCTAAAAGGTTCATCTATCTTCTTCACTGTTTAGACTTATATAGATTACTATCTCTCTAAGAAGCTTATTTGCTAAATAAGTGTATTGATATAATGCTTGAATTGTAGGATAAACTAAAACCCAATAGATACATGTATTCAGAGAAAAACTAAGGACACATTGCATCACGGAATATTACAACACTTACAACACCATTACCAGCAATGTTAAGAGTATAACATTTACATTCAATATCTCATTATTTTTTCTAATTCAGTCAAGTCCTGAGACAAGGGCCCAGTGAAATCCTACAGAAAAAGAACAAGGATTGCTGATGCCACGTCTCCATGGCAGCACAGCTAATTTGGCAGGACAACCAAGCGCACAGAAAGAAAAAGAGGTTATTTACAAAGATATCTTTGATAAAAGGGACTTTGGGGACAGGAAAATGGTCCAGAAAAAAAAAAAAACAAACCTAGTCACAGAAACCTTCCAAACCTTTAAAATAAATTCTTTAAATAAGTGAGAGAAAATAAATTGAAGAAAACATTTCTTGAGTCAGTAAGCACAGCGAGTTTCATCTTTGTTTGTTGTTGTACAATGCTATAAACCACCCTGAATGGCCCAGAATAACATTAGTGGTTCTGTGTATTGTAACCACTTCAATCAAGGCCTTTTGTTTTGAATCACCTGCCCTGCCTGCATTGGAGCCCCTTTTATAGCCCAGTCGCAGCACAGAGTTCTAATTTAGTTCCACATACAAAAAGGAGTGAGGAAGAAAAATAAACTCATCTCTTACTGCTCCTTGCTTGAATCCACAAGAGAACAACTGGGACAACAAACGGAGTGAAATGCTTAAGAGAATATTTTAAAATTCCTCAGCCTACATCCCCCAAGCAATTCATAAATGATATTGTTATAGCATTCCCGAAGGATGCAGATGCCCAGCCGGATACAGGTGAGCTGGTGGCCCAGGGAAGCCTCCCGTGTTCCCATGAAGAGGAGAGGGGGAAGGAGAAACCGTGAGGAGAGCTCACCCTGAAGCACATGCAGCAAGGGTCACCGGGCTGTTATTAACTCCCGTGGAGAGCTGAAGAGCAGAAGAGCCTCAGAGTATTCAGCGTGGTTAATTTTCTCTAGCAGGGGGCTCACTTGAGGTTGCAGGCAATGGACTGAGACCCTGCCCAGGGCCTTGCTACAAACCTTTTCCAGTCCCTTTCCATGTTTTGCCTGTAGAAAAGCCCGTAGTGGTTAGTAAAGCAGCAGAGCAGCCTTTCTGCTAAATATAAACCCTGGCAGACAACAAAGTGTTGGTTTCATCTTGTGAGATCTTCACAGACCAAGGAATGCACTGCATCTACCGCTGTGTCCATAATTACCTTGCTTCTATCTTGCCTGAGAAAGGGTGATTTTTTTCGCCCATCAGTTCATTTTTCCTCCGTCAGATATGGAGTTGGTCTCAGACAGAGGCTGAGCACCCTGGGCTTTGGGGAAATGGTTCCTCTGACAGCAAAGAGCCACGCAAAGACTGCATGTGGGAGCCCAGAGCCTGAAGCCCCAGGCTGGCCAAGCCCCCTTGCAACACCATGAACCAGAGCCTGCAGCATCTAACTGGGCAGGTGTCTTTCTGCCACGAGGTCGTGTCCAACGTGTGCTGGGGTCATGTCTTTCGGCACCGTGGGTAAAACTTGTGCTCTTTTGTGTTCTCATTGCTACAGCAGTAAATTTGACATTGCTCTAAAGGCGGCGTGCTTGTGGTGCAAAGTCTGCAGGTATGCATATAAATGCAAGGCTGATGCTAGTGGAAACAGTCATAGAAGTGTGTGTGTGTGCGTGAACCCTTCAGGGTACGAATTAGCTAAACACAACTATAATCTTCAGAAAATACACTCATGCAACATAAGCGTGAGATCCCATGCATGGACCACCTTCTGAGCATCCTTGCCTTGATTGAACCTCTCACCTGGAGGAAATTATTTTCCATCTTTAAACAAAAGGAAAAAAAGTATTTTCCAAGTCACTTATCTAGATCTCCACATTAATTTCAAGTGTGATGTTGCCATTTACTAAAGAAACAATCCCACTGATTTTCAGACTGCTTGCTACTTTCTACTATGAACGATTAATGTATTAGAAAATTAACTTGCAGATGAAAGAAGAGAGCAGCCTGTGGAAGTCAAATAATGACCTTATTTTAAGAATTCCCCTTGTGTAACCCCCACTGTTGCCTCTTACACAAAGGGAGGAAAAATTATACACGCACATCTTTAATGTCTTTTTTTGAATGCTGATGAAATGATTAGTGTTTTGGAGAAGTCTGTGCAGATGAAACGACAGCAGCAGGAGTAGCAGCCAGCGATATTAGCTAGAGACTGAGGTCTGGGAGCTGCTGTTCTGCAGTTCAGAAAGAGAAAAATCAGCAAGCTAGATCATAATTAATAAACTAGAAGCAAATTAGATAATATGGGGTGGGGTTTGGGAGCAAATGAGCTTAACAAGTTTAGGAAATGCAGCTTTCTTCCAGAGTTGGAAGCAATTACTCACTCCATGTTGGTACCTTACACATTTACCCAGCAAGCAGGTGAGAATGTTTAATATCTAGTTGCTTGGGGGACCAAAGAGGTCTTATCACTGCATTTCACAAGGGGGAGCCTTTCTGCTTTAGTAAATTAATTCCCTGGGTCCTCTCTTACTCCCCTGGCACCAGGTTGTCCTATTCTTGCACTTGGATCTTGCTGGATATTTTTTAGCGTTGTCTACAAATGCTTTCTCTGTTGGCACAGAAAGCCAGTAGAAGGCAACTCTTTCTCTGTGGGACGTGGATGCTAGACAGGGTGTGGGACAACTGTTAGTGCCTGCTTCAACAACAGATTTCACATACGTCTTTAGACAAGTCTTGTAATTTGCTTTGTTCCTCACCCTTGCATCCTGTTGTACGGCTGTTTAGAACGTGGATAAATATTGCAGAAACTATATTAAATGTGATGTAATAAATGGGGTTTTTTAGTAGTAACCAGTGCTTCTATTTCAGTTTCCTGAGTAGAATGCAGATTTCATGGATCAGAAGGCTTGAAAAGTGGCATAGGTGTTAATGCCCCATTACCTGTGAATGGGCACATCACTATTGACCTCCCAGGGAACAGCCAAGAGTCATCATTCAGTTATCTTTGGACACACATGTAACAGGGAAAGGGGACAATGATCCTTTCCTGCTGCCCTTTTTGTCCTGTCCAAAGACAAGGAAGAGTCACCGTCCATGTATACAGGAAATTAAAAGAGTGCTCCCTCTACGAATTACCTCGAAACCACCACAGTCAATTTCCCAAGTTCCTCTGCACTTGTCTTGAAGTTTCATAGACTGCAAGGAGGATAGATGGCTCTCTCCAAAGGCAACATCTCCAGGTGTGCCCCACGTGGTAGGAAACCTGCTGAGGATGTTGTTGCCTTCTGGACGACATTGCCTTGAACTTCTGAATTACTGTGACCTGCCCTCAGGGTGGGCAAAGAACTGCACACCTAAGCCTGACTCAGCACCAAGAAAGGTCCCATGGCACTTGTCTTAAGACAGAAGGTGTTTGGATTTTGTGTTTCAAATAATTCTTCCTTTAATATCTGCAAATGAAAATTGGAGGGTAAAAACTTGACTTTGTAACTGCTCTTTCTTCTGCTTCATTCTTTGACATTCAGTGATTCAGCCCTTCTGTGTCATTTTTTTTTCCTATATGCTTTGATATTGATTCCTGGACTATATCATTTGCTTAATGGGGGTTGTGTGTGTGCATGTGTGTGTGTTCTTTGTGCTGATTCAAGGGACGATGCTAAAACCAAACACAGTCTCAGCTACACTGACTGGGGACAAATTGTCAGTTTACAGACAAATAATTTCAAACTGAATTTGTAAACTGTAGCTCCAGATGGTCTGTAAATACATGAGCAGTTATATCCAAGCTGAGGGCCAAAGGGAGTGTATATGAATGAATGTAATCAGAGGTCAATGAACACATTCCCTTGACATGCCATCTCATTCCATAAAGATATCTCTATTTTCCCTAAAATGGTAAAACTGGTTGCCAAATTAAACAACCTGTTGGTCCTATAACCTACCTCTAGCAGGGTATTGCTTTCCATGCTACTGACCACATCAGACCAACATCCTCAGCAGGACTTGTTTCTAAACACTAATGCAGCACAGAAAGAATATGAAAAGTTAATGAATGAGAGGAAAAGAATGGTGTATGAGGCACCAGAGGAAGACTCAGCAGATATAGGTTGGATTTCAGGCTTTGTCATGGGTTTCCCACAAAATCTTGGGCAAAAATCGGTCCATGCAAATGGTAATTAAAACAAGGCTGGGGCAAGGACTCAAGTACTGGCCCACAATTGTCTACATTGTTTAATTGTTAACACACTCTCTCACATGGCTTTGGCCCATGCCGACTTGATTTCCCCCAGACAATGTCAATGCACGGTTCAGAGGACAGCATGCGCCAGGGACTGCCCCAGTGGGCAGCTTGGATGGAGTTTCCCCTTCCCCAGTCACCGCGGGGGAGTGTTTAGCCATGTGGACACAAACCACACCATGACTGGCCTGAAGGGCCAGAGAATAGGCCCTCTCCTATTTTATTTGCTTGTATAGATGTAGTCTTCTTTCCTGCATTGCTTTGTCTGCCCTATTTAGACTGTAAATTCTTTGGAACGAAGCAACCTTTTAATATGTATTTGAATGATGCCTGAGACAATGAGATGCCAGCCTTTGCTGGGGGTTGCCTTTGCTACTGAAAGGCCTATTAAAGAAAAAAAAAAAAGAAAAAAATAAGGAATACTATTCAGCTCTCAAAACAGCTCTCAATTATTCTTCTTTTTAATCCATCCATGTCAACAGCATATCTTCATCCTACAGTGGGGCTTTACAGCTGTCAGAATTTGCAGTCTTAGGACTGCAGCACGTGTTAACTCTCACAGGAACGTGCATTTTGTCTGAATACACAGCAACAGGGACTGAGAAGACAAGGAAATTGTCCCTGGAGATCTTCCACCACCAGCAGGAGCATCCTTGTGTCTCAGTCCCTCTACTATCCTACACCATGTAGCTTTCACAGGGCTCTTGGTAGTGGCCTCACACCACCAGCAGCCTGAAAGGACCCACATGCTTAAAAGCCTTTGTCTGGGACCAGACTGGTCCTGTTGCTGATCTCAGGTCAGGACAGCAGCATGGTTAGCATCCTGGTAGAAAGGCAGTATTAAAAACAGGCATTTGCTACTACTTGCCTTGAATTGCCTCTCATTGCTTCTTAGCCAACCTCAGAAATAGCTCATCAAGACATTCACCTGAAGGGATGGAGAAATTAAAAATATAGAGAAAAGGACTCTATCACTAATACAAAGACAAACAGTGGGTCAGGACTGGCCTTTTCCAATCCTGTTCTTAGCCAGACTGACTTTCAGCATCGCTGTTATTGACTGTCTCCCCTCAAACCCTCTTGTCTCAAGAGCCCTTAGACTCCCCATGACTCCAGCTGCATTTCTAGAGAGGCAAAAAGAGAAAACCACTTTTTCTTCATTGCCCATTCCTCATAGGCTTTGCTCTTCCAAACATACATCTCTAGAAGTGGGCTCGGTCTCTAGAAGTGTCTTTCATCCTCAGGAGAAGGCAAGATACTACAGATGTCATCCTATATATATATCCACCCTGCCTAGGAGACGGTGCTCCTCATCCAGTCCCCTGTTGACCCTCCACAATGCCTGTGCTGGTGGGCAATGGCAGTCAGTAGGCACAGCCCTGAGGTGGAGCGGCAGCAAGGGACTGTAGGCCAGCTCAAGGGAAGACAAGGGCTAGAAGCCTTGCTGGACAGCAAGAAACAGTGGCTGTACTCATGCATGGAGGAGTGGTACTTGTAGGCATGGCGGAGGTTTCCCACGGCGCCTCAGAGCAGGACTGGTCAGGGGGTCTTCTACCCTCAACTGGGACGTCTGATGTACCCTCAGAAGTGATCTCATGGGGCACTGCAGACATGGCTTTGGAGAACCTGAAAGACTTGTTTGTGTTTTTAGCCAGAGCTGCCAATCCACCTGGATATCACTCATCAGCTACAGAGCGTCTATCAGCTCCAGATCAGAGAGTTCCTTGGCACTGCTTATTACATAGCTCTTTTGTTTTCATTAATTGCATTAAAATGTCAAACTTGTACCCTGTTTGCAAACTCTCTGTTGCACAAATCAGTTTATCTGCACAGGATCTCCCCACTGTCACATACTGGCAAAGCGGACGCAAACAGCCTGTACTTTTTACCTCAGATGCTGTTCTTCCATACTTGTACTTAGCTGAATAAATCCTGAGTTGCCCTAGGAGATTTTGAAAGGAGTTTGAAGAGTTGTGTATAACTCCTGATGTTCAGATGGCTTTGATATGTTTTCCAAACAAAATAATATTGTCAGAGTAAGTCAGTTTTGCCCAATGGGTGCCAGCAACTTTTAAGTAACACAGCACTATTACTTTCTATAGGCTAATACATATCTGATGCTCTCCAGATGAACTTGTTTAGGAGCTCTGGGGTCAATCATTCAAAATACTCATCCCTCTGAATTCCCATGAGAAGCTCCAAGCTCTGCAATAGCAGATCCTAAGAACAATCTTTGCATGCTAAATTGTGCTTTGACAAAGTCTAATACCTAATTCCAACACAGCAGCAATACAGCAACAGCCAGTGCTCATGAAAGGGCTACATTTTCTTGCTGAGCAATGCTATGTTGGCTCACACTGGGAGACCAATGAATTGTGGCACTGAGCCATATTAACCTCTCCCTCTAAAAATTTTGCAGAAGGGAAACTCCAGCGTGTTTCAACATGTTGAAACTCAGTGTAGCTTTAAAAGAAAATCCAGGGCACCTGTAATCATAAAAGGGATTAAAATTAAAATTTTGGGCAGCTGGGGATGGTCAGCTATGGAGAAGTGCCCACTGCTTTTCCTCACACCGAGGCATTCCAGCCATTTTCTCCACATGCCTCTCTGTGCTATGGCTGCTCTGCTCCACAGACCATACTTGCTCCTCTTTCCTTCAAAAGATCTGGTGTGCTAGACTCTCACCCCATTTTTTTAAACTGTTGCTGCCAGTGTCTTAGCAATATCTCATTTACCTGTTGTCCTTAGGCTCTTCTCTATGCACACTGCTTCTTCCTGCCCTGTGCCCTTCTGTTATATGAGGAAGCGTTAACATCTTTGCCATTGCACCTATTATTTGCAGCCTGGTAAGCTCTCCCTGGGAAAGATGTCTGCAGGGAAAACGTCAAAGCTGTTTTCTCAGGGGCAATGTGTGCTTAATGGGAGCCAAGAATGCCCCATGATGCCCTCAAGGCCTAGTGTCCTGAACATCTTGGCCATGGAGCTTATGACTAGTCATAAGAGTGATAAGAGTAGGGAAACTCTTGGGCTTTCAAGATGTCATCTGAGGCTGGTTCAAGAGATAGGCAGCTCTTTGACTGGTGGACTTAGATCATTCCACAAACCTGCCAGCAACTCTACCACTTTGAGTGCTCAGATTCCTTTCTCCCCACTCCCTGCAGCCCCTGCCTTCCTTAGCAAGCACATCTACAAACACGTGGCTAGAAAAAAGCAATTATGAATTTAGGAAAAAAAAAGCTGGCTTTTGCATACCTACACATGTTTATGTTCGTGCTTGAAATTGGTACCCAGACACTGTCAAAGTATAACATCCACAGATTAACAGTAAATCCAGATTAACACTGAAAGAATCTTTTATTTCCTTCCTTTCTTTTTGGGTTGTTTTTTTTTCCTCCCAAAAAAGTTACCTGGGATACTTTCTTGTTATCATCAGTTTGACATAATTCTCTCAAGCATGTTACCATAACCAGGTTTTCTGACTGTCTGCACATTAGGGTGATTAAGGAACAAACAAACACAGGACATATTTCATATCTCTTCTTGCCTCTCCTTCTTTACTCCATTCAGGCAACATTTTTTATAATTCGCTCAGTGAACTTTTGTGCTGGCTGGTAAATAAGCAGACAAGATAAAATGTCATACAGCTTGAAGTGCTTTACCTTGCAGTTCTGGATATATTTCAGGTGGATGAGATAATTTTTCTTAAACAGTGAATGAAGAGCTTCATTCAGCCTTCATAAACTCCACTTGCTGCAACTTCCCAGACCAGTAGCTACATCCATTTCTTCTGTTTTCTATCATCATCCCACACATATTACACATACTGGGAGTGACCTGAGCACATGCTGGTCCCATTGACCTCACGTGGAGATGCTGAGCTCTTCCACTGTGGCGCCAATGTGTTGAATGGCTCCAGCTCCAGCTAAATCCCAAGCAATACTCCAGCATGCTGGTTGAACAGCAATATCCTCAAGCTGGGGACATAGACTAGAACCTACTTGCTCATGGTGCACTTGAAAGGTGCACCAGATCCTAGACACAGAGAATATGTTATTTTCTGCCCAGATCTCTACAGCAGCAGGCGTGTGGAATGAGGAGAGCATGCCATGATCAAAGACAGCATCTTGCCAAAAAGAGTGCACACGCTGTTGCCTGGGCTACAGTGTTTGCCAGATTCTCGTGCCGTATCAAGCTTGTGCCATTGCCTGGGTTTGCAGAGCTCTGAGCTGGGCTGTTAGTGTATTTGGGGAAGAACTATGGCTTTGGAAGCTTGGCCCTCCTGATCATCTGATATCATTCCACAGCTTAGTGTCAGCACTTGCTGAAGAACAAGCAATAATGAGTTTATGGCCTTTCTTAGCTATTTTATACCCACCCCCCCCCCCAAAAAGCGCCTCTTAATAGTATAAGATGCACTTGGCTCTCCTAACTCTTGCCTAACCATGCATTACTCTCATACTATCTCTGTTCACAACACAATTTACTGTTAAGATTCCTCTCCACATCCCACATCAAATTTTGCTTCTATCTGATCTTATCTTCACCTGTCTTTAATAATCTGGCTAAACCTTTTGTGTGTTCTGTACATCCAGCTTATCTTGAATAGAATGTTTACTTTTCTGTTCAAAACATTTTAGACCAATTCACAAGTTTGTGAGAAGGAATCTAGGAATATTGTTTTGTTCATGTTAGGGGAAAAAAAAAAAAAAAAGACAATCTTTCATTTGGAAAGCTTAACTACTCCAGATCTGGAGACAGGGGATGGAGAGGAAAGTAGTTCATCAGTAATCATCATTGCCCAAAGTTGGTCGCCTCTTAGCAAAGCAGCAGTTTAATTCCTAGCAGAGATTTCTGCAGTCTTAGCAGTTATATTCCCCGAAGACCCTGCCTGCACCAGCTCAAGCCAGGGAAGCTCAGCTGGAGACAGAGCAAGACCTTTCCCAGCACTGCAGCTCAGCACCAACTTCAGCTTGAGCATTTGAAATAAGCATGAAGGAAGAAAACTTCTCCCATCTGTGCTCCAAACAACTCAACTGCTGGGCCCAGCCTGCCTTGAGAAGACCAAATTGTAGACAAACAGGATAAAAATTAGAGCTGGGGGCACAAACTCGTCCAAGGACTGTACAAAGGGGTGAGGAGATTAGCATGGGTAGATGTTGGTAAGGAGAGGGTGTGGATACTAGTTGGGACAAAGAGCCATGGCTGGGTGAGAGACTAGTGCTGCAGAAGAGAAAATAAAGCTTCAGTCTCCATCAGCACAGTAAGGATTGAGACCTTGTCTCCCCAGATATACTTACTACCTGCTCCCAAACTCCTCTTGGGTTGTTCAGGGCTTCTTCTTGACTGCCTGGGGCGTAGGGCATCCCACTGCTAAACAGTGAGAAACCCATGGCCCTTTGGCCCATGCTGGGAGCTCTCCCTCCAAGGGCTCTGTTAAATTCTGCCAGATCAGAAGCTGATGGATGAGAGCCAGAAGCCAGGGCTACCTGGAGTCAGTGATCCCTGGCATGTGTCAGCCTACCTACAGTCTGGAAACACTTCCCTGTGGCAGCCAGGAACCATATGAAAATCGCTATACTTGCAAGTCTTCCAAAGTAATACCTGCTATAATTTTCATGTCTCCATAATGAATTGCAAGATCCTGCCTTTATTGCTCTTCTGTTGCTCATAAGCCATTTTCCTGCAGGTTTGCCTGGATATTTGACAAAAAAAATACTCTAGCCGATTAAGAAAATATGCATGTGTGTTTAAGTCCATTGGAACAACCTCTTTTCTCCATGACTCCAGTGTTCATTCAGGAAGGACAGACTTGAGAGACCTTGACTCACTTTTTAATGGCCAGGATTTCCAGTGTGCTCTCCCGGTAAAAGGGTACACAGTCGGAGGTTTCAGAGCAGCTGATGGCAAAGGACAAGATCTTCCATATCTCTCCTGTACTGCAGCACAAGACAGACATACAGCAATAATTACTTTAGAGTTACACAGGAGTGACTACAGACATGACAGCTGTTATCTTAGATAAACTTTCTTGTTATTTGCTAATTTCAGATTAAAATATGTAACAATAAGATTTTCTGGATGAGTCATATAGAGGTAAAAGACGTCGGTCTTATCATAAAGTCTTTTATGCATTGTGGTTAAAAGCTGTGTCCCAGTAACATCTCTATAAAGCCCACAAAAGGGGCCAACTTCAGAGCCTTCCTTCAGTACATGTTTAACTATGCAACAATCGTAGTAAGCCTATTAAAAATGTCTTATTTTTTCAGGTAAGTCTGACACCTGTTCTCCTATATATGGGAAAATATTTCTCACAAACATTGGATTTTATAGCCATGTGAGACCTCAGTTAAAACTGGCATGGATGCTCTGATGCCAAGAAATGCCACTTCCCTGAAAGTGGTAGATGTGGGAAGGGACCTCTGGAGATCATGTAGTCCAACGCCCATGTTCAAGCAGGCTCAGCTAAGGCAGGTCACTCAGGACTGTATCCAGTCAGGTTTTGAATATCTCTAAGCCTGGAGACTCAGCAACCTGTCTGGGCAACTGTCTGAGCCAGTGCCCAGTCACCTTCACAGTAAAAAAAGTGATTCCTGATGTTCAAACGTGACCTCCAGTTTCTACGCATTGTCTCTGGTCCTGTCACTGGGCACCACTGAGAAAAGTCTGGCTCCATCTTCTTTACTACCCCCATCAGATATTTATATATATTGATGAGATCCCCCCAAGCCTTCTGTTCTCCAAGCTGAATAGCCCCAGCTCTCTCAGGCGTTGCTCATCTGTCAGATGCTTCACATCTATAACCATCTTAGTGGACATTCACTGGTCTCACTCCAGTATGTCCATGCCTCTCTTGTACTGGAGAACTCAGATCTGAACCCAGCAGTCCAGGTGTGATATGATCAGTGCTGAGGATTGGGGAAGGATCATCTCCCTTGACATGCTGGTAAAGTTCTTCCTCCTCCATTGTAATAGAAGACAATGATGGACAGTTGATGCTATTACTATAACTGATAACATGGTAGCTAGCATGATATCCTGTCCTGCAGGCTGGCGGTCTACAGTTTGGCTATCAGGATGTCCCATGTGCTAGAGGAGACTGTATGTAATGGGTATGTTGAGTAGCCTCTGTTTAAATCTACTTGTCAAATACACCACACGATGGTGTAGAGAAGAGACACCACCAGCACAAGTTGTGAGGAGCTGGGGAAAACGAAAATGCAAAATGCTTTTGGCATAGAGTTCTTGGATTCAGTCCTTGCTTTTAATAGGATGAAAGAAATTTGGGGGTTTTTACCTCACTGTGGTCTCTGCCAGCTCGCAGCTATGACAAGCAATACTTTTCCTCTCCTCATCTTTCTTCTTTGGATGACCCAGGTGAGGGATGCTGTCAACAAAAGCTAATGGACTGAAGCTGATGTGAGCCAGGAAGAAAGGAGATAGTAAGACCGAGAAAGGCTCTTTGATTATAGAAAAAAAGTTTTCCCTTCCTGAGGAAATTATGCCCTTTACATGCATGTCTGCATATAGGATTTTGCTTATTGGCTGCTGATGGAGGAACAAACAAACACATCCCCCTAAATCAGTCAGAACACAAAAGTGGGCAGGATCTGGCAGAGAGGTAAAGTCTTCTTTCTGAAACCAGACCAGAAAGGATGGTATTTCAGAATGGAGGATTCACTGTCAGCAGATATTGTTATATACCTCTGGGTGCCCAGCAGCTCTGGACTTGAGCAAGGGCAGAAAGGACTGATATAGCAAGAGCTGGCACCAGTGCCCAGAGGTGGGACATGCTCTACGGTAGCACAAAGCAGGCAGCAAGAGGAGAGGTCTCAGGATTTTGCCAACAGAGTGCAATGGTGGCCCTGGGCTGGCTTCCCAGGATGGCACACAGTGGAGATGTCTCACTGTGCACCTACCAGGGACCTGGCTATCACAACGGGGTGGCTCAACCATGTCACACTCTCTCCAGCACAAAAAGAAAAGGCTTCCTGGAAACACAGTCATGGGGTGGGGGGCCATATTACCCTGCTGCAGAACTGGACATACTGATGTCCAATCTGAATCTGAGCACACAGGTAGCATGTACCACCTCCAACCAGCAGCATGTACCACCTTCATCCTCCTATGTGTTAGCTGGTAGGGCACAAGTGAAGCCTGCATTAGCTCGACAAAGTCTCCAGGAGATGGAATGTTCTTCCATCCACCTGCACAGCAGGGTCACCTCAGCAAACCACCCAACCACGACCCAGTGCACAAACTCCCAAGAGAGGTTCCTACCAGATAGTTATAGCCCAGAGTGCAACGTGAGCCTGGAAGGGAAATACCCAGCCAGTTGTCCTGCGTGGGGTTGACGTCAGAAGGTTTAGCACAGTTCAGGACTTCCTGGAAAGCATCTCCTGATGCTTGGATGGTCTGCAGAGGAGCCAGCTGGCAGAGCTGGTGAGAGAGGTAAGCACATAACACCACAGCCCCAAGCTCACACCTGGTGGCCAATGATGCTCCATCAGATATCACAGTAGAGACTAGTGTGTCTGGGAGCATGACCCCAGCTGCCAATGCAGTGAGCAATGCAGCATCCATGCCCATGTAGCGACACCAAGTGAGCATTCAGGAAAGCTTAACAGGGAAAGTCCCAGCCTTGGAGGACCATCCAACCAATTCAGTGCAGTGAAAAGGTGAGTTATTTGCTCACAAAGGCCATGGCAGATTTTATTTTCTTTTGTGAGCATAAAGCAGAGGGGAAATAAAAGAGTTTAACATTGTGCTGGAAGCTAAAGAGCAGTTTGGATGTGATAATAAGCAGAAGAAACATTGAGGAGGCTGAGAGAAGTACAACAGCCCTGCTAGTACTTCCCCATCTTGTTTCATAGAGCAACATCAGAAACTGATGAGTTTGGTCATCCATCCGTCCATTCAGGGTGAGACTTCCAATGCTTTTTATAACCACACAAGCTGCCTGTCACCAGGATCTGAGCTCAGATAATCACCCCACTTACCCCCTCCCTTTCCTAGGAACATCTCTTGCAAAATGGACTCAGAATTTCTGAATTGATTTGAAATCTGTTCTTTGTATCATGGAGCTGATAGCACCTGTTCCTTGGGTGTCCACATTTGAGCTAGTTGGGAAGTCTGCTGGAGGATGCTTTGAGATGCCAGGAAATGTCACTTCCCTGAAAGCAAAATGCTCTGCAGAACAAGGAGATTGTGAGGAACCATCTTGCAGAAAGCAGACAGCTTTTTGAGCCTGGCCCAACAGGCCTGGCAACCCATTTTAGTTCCTTGGCATCATACCCCAGGGACTAAGCTCAGGGACCCCTGGTCTACTCTGATTAGTTCAAAGACATCTGGAAACCCCAGGTGACCTAGGGGTTAGGGCGTTCATAGAGCTTCTAGGTGGAGTTTCTAATTTTTTGTTTCTAATTTTTCTAAATGTTGTTATCAGAGTTGGTTTGCATTTTTTTTCCCTAGAATTTTGCACTGACGGGAAATGTCAGTACTTTTGCTTTTGGTTCTGTAACGGGACAAGGTACTTCTCCAGAGGAAACTCTGTTTTTTGACCTGTGATCTGGGTGTAGTGGCACTTTCAACTCAAGAAACATAGAGCCCTGGGCACTGAAAGCTCACATCTCGTTGCTGCTTACGTTTGGATTGGTTTCCTGCTCAGTTTGCAATGTGGATGTACAGCTCAAATTATTCAAAGACTACCAATGTTCTTCCTTCATTTTCCCATACTTTCTTGCTTTTTATTTCCTCACTTCTTCTGTGCCAGAAAATATCTAGAGCAAATAAACATAATGTTGGCATTTGAGGGCTAAACTATATGCATCTTACTACCATCCCAATCCAATTCCACAATACACGGGCAGAGATGCTATCTGGGAAAGCATCCTCCAGGTGCCAATTTGCTGGAAAAAAACCCTTTATTTATGACCCTGTACCTGAGGGGCCTATTCGGTACCACTGTCAGAGAAATGATTTAGTAGTTTCCAGCTTGCCTTCCTGTTAGCTTAATACATCAAAGTGTTTACCTATTTGAAATAGAAATATTTTCTGCTTTTCACTTGCATTCTGCACCATGTGTAATAACGCACAGGAGAATAAGCTACACTTGGGAGCATGGCTCTCCTGGCTTGGTAGCATCTCAAGTGTGACTTTGCACAGATGTTAATTACTGCTATGGGGAAAGCACGTGTCAGGGA
Organism: Gorsachius magnificus; assembly: GCA_034008185.1. Classification (NCBI taxonomy): domain Eukaryota; kingdom Metazoa; phylum Chordata; class Aves; order Pelecaniformes; family Ardeidae; genus Gorsachius; species Gorsachius magnificus. The sequence goes on along the minus strand of CM067083.1, from coordinate 46,380,660 downwards.
AGGTGGACTCTGAAAATGACATGATGTCCCTGCACTGGTTCGCTGTGTGTCGGCTGTGTGCTTTTGGGAAGTAAAATTACATTTTCTTCTCATTCCTAGACCTCATGGGAGTCAGGCCAGGACTTCTGCTTATATCTACAGCTCACAGCAGAGACCCCACAGCTGGTGTCGTGCTCCCACTAGCACAGGATGGCCAATGCCCTCAGAAACAGCAGCATGAGGTCGTGAGCTGCTGGTACTTCTGCTGCCGTGATGATTGTGCTGTGTGAGGAGATAGACATCCCAGCTCCTGCTTCATGTTATGGGGTGGGGGATTATGGGCAGAGAAAGTATCCTTTTAGAAACCTGCTCTTTACTACTATCTGTGTTACCTCAGCACCTAAAAGCTGCAGCCACAGAGCGCTGAGTACTTGTGCAAGGAAAAGTACATTCCTTCAGCTTGTAAACTAAGAGCACGTGGTTGCTGTTTGTGTAATGTTTACAAGACAGAAAGTCTCAAGATATTATTTTAATTGGGTCTTTTCTCAGAGAAGAATACTTTTTTGAGCATGAAGCAGTAACAATTCTGCCTTGCTAAGTAAATCAACCCAGAACTTCACCACCCTCAGTGCAGGTGGTTTATTATGACCCACCTTAATAGTATCCTGGTCTGAGTATTAATCATAGAATCTTAGAATGTTTTGGGTTGGAAGGGACATTTAAAGGTCATCTAGTCCACCCCCCCTGCAGTGAGCAGGGACATCTTCAACTCGATCAGGTTGCTCAGAGCCCTGTCCAGCCTGACCTTGAATGTTTCCAGGGATGGGGCATCTACAACCACTCTGGGCAACCTGTTCTGTAAGTAAAATGTCCTCATGAAATGTTTTATCTTCCAATACATTAGGAGTTATCACATAGCAACCTACCTTCTAAGAGTGAAAAAAAATGCTTTCCTGGGCAAAGCAAACCTGGGTCTCCAGGTCATCTGTGTATACGGCCCCTATTGCTTAGTATCCCTTGCAAACTATGGAGCTGTTAGCACAGGAGAGACACAGCTATTGGCAGGCATGAAGAGCAGTCAAACATCTCTGACTTTGGCAGGCCCTCAGCCAGCAGGCACCATATGAGCCATAAACCTTGTTCCTTGTACCACTTGTTGGCAACTTCATGGCTGCCCAGTTGCACCACCTGCCTCATGGGCAGAGCCCAGGAATCTGCCTCTCTTCAACCCTTATCCACCACAGCATTTTCCAGCTCTGATCCTTTCTGGGGAATGGCAGCCATCAGCAGAGAGGTTGCATCCAGGAACATCCAAGATGCTCCACTCACACATGCCACTGCTTTGTGGTGGAGGTGAGAATGCAAGCGTGGTGGAAGAACTGTGCTGTGTATCATCTAAAAATGTTTTTGGTATTACACTGGAGAAGGTGCCATCAAAGACTGAACCTGCATGAGTGGGAAGATGGACTAAATGAGTCACTTGGACCATCTCTGATTTGTTTCATGTTTTCTTAAGCATTTTTAAAAGCTACTCCCTGCGTTCGTCTTTCCTCCAGATGCCTGTGCATCTGCTGCCTCATTCTTGCTTCTGAGCTGGAACATAACAGCTGACAAAGAGCAGGAATTGCTTTGGAAGAGCCAGAAAAGACCTCTACTCATGCTGTGGTTCCATTTTTTTCCCATGTACCACAGAACAGTGCCTTCACACCCTGTCCTTGGGACACACTGATGAATGTAAGAGCTGGAGATGGGTAGGACAAAAAACTCCTTTAAAAATCAGGCCTATAGGCAACCTCTCTAATCCCCTGAAGAAAAACACAGAGCAACCAGACTTTCTTTTGGAGTAATGGTAGGTGGTGACTGAAGATACCAGCATGTTAGTGAATATTTCAGATGAGCTGTGCCTTTAATAGCTGCTATGCAGCCAGAGATGAATGACTAAAAAATTAAATGCCAGTCAAATCAACCTCCTTGGTGGGACTGGCATCCTGGAAGGTAAGCAAGTTTCAGAGGCTGTGGAAAGACTGAAGAGAGATACCATCACTCTGTATCATGCAAGTGAGAGGACTCCAGTCTCTGGCTCTGTAAGGGTGAAGCACCCAGAGCCGAACCTTTTTCCAGGAGTGGTTTTCTGCTCCAGTGACTAAGGTACAGTACAGATAGGTATCCTGGTGACTCTACCCAGCTTTGCTGCAGATTTGGGTGTAACAGCGTAATCTAGGAGGAGGAAATAATGTTTCTCTGTGGAATACTTTGCATTCTATTGATATCAAAATCCAAGGACTATAACTATGATCCCCCCCGAGAAATCTTTTACTTACTCACCTAAGCCAGCACAGTACTACCCTGTTATTCTGTGCTGTTATTTCAGGTGATGGAGTGATGGCAGCTGGAGGATTCATTATTAAAAATTCATTGACACCTCTTTTCCCCTCCTTCCCCACTTCACATCTTCTATTTGTACTTCCCTAGTCTTGGAAAGCAGAGCTGTCTGAGGAAGCTTCTCCACTTTGCATTTACCCAGGGAGAAGGCTGACCCACAGACCAGAATTCATGCTCCTCTCCAGCCCATCCAAAACAGCCCCTTAAGCAAAGGGATTTCCTTCTGCCTTCAGGCCAGTTCAGACTTTGCTGTCTGGGGTGCCCACAGTATAGCCTGTCATGGGAAACTAGTTCTCACCATTTACGTAAATGGCCTGTGATGGAGATTGGTACAATACATACCCGCACAGTGTTGTAGTGCAGATGGGGTTTTATGCTTCCTCCATAGGACTTCTTCTAGTCTCTTGTCCTGGAAATATCTGTATTATTCATTTCCTGCAGTAACCAAAAAAGCAGAGACTGGTGGATCTAGCCACTCCACTTAACTCTGTGAGGAGGAAGATTTTTGATAAGGAGGACCTTGAGAGTTCTGCTTTTTCTGTATTTAAAAAAGGTTTGCTGTCCCAAATCCACACTGTGAGAACCAAAAGTTTGGGGTACATTTTGCGTGCCTTCCTCGCTGAACAGGAGAGCCATCTCCAAAGGCTGGGAGTGGGCACCTTCTGTTTACACAGCTCCAGAGCTGGGATTTCTGAGTGACAGAGCCCTACCTCAGATGGAAATTACCTGAAATACTGCATTATGTCTGGAGGCTGCAAAACTTGTCCCCTGTCACCAAACAAATGAAATGACTCACAATCTGGACGTTACATGTGGCTGGCTTCTCAGAGAGCTGCTTTTGGTGCACGAGTCACATTATAAGACACTGAGATCACAGGATCAGACCCTGAGGTCTATCATGTGAAGTCTCCTAGCCTAAACCATGAGGTTGTGCAAGTCAGGGGCGCTCCACTGATGGAAATGAAATCTCACTGACTTGCATCATCTGAAGAGCTGAGATGGCAGCCCTGCAGTGGTCAGCACATAATAGTTCTTGGGGAGGATGTGTAAAACAATAATACCCCTGGCTATGAGGCTGCAGTCATTTTGTTGCTTGGTTGCTTCTTGCCACATGCCCAGAAACAGTGCTGACGGCCCCTGAGCTGGGCTGGGCACAGCTGGGGATGGAGGGGTGCAGCAGCTCTCAGCCAGCCACGCTTTTCCCCTGCTGCTGGAGGCAAGACAATGCACAGCGGCAGCCAAGTTGGCTGGAGGCAGCTCTCATGGGTGCCCCATGGTAGCCACATGTACCCAGCCACGTCCCAGGGAGGAGCTGGGGGTGCGTTATGCACCAGACCCCCACCTCACATTGCTGTGCATATCTGCGCCTGCAAGGAGGGCAGCAGTGTTTCTGTAAAACCTGCCCCAACAGTTTTGCACTAGTCAGGGATTCCCATCACCAGGTGGTTTAAAGGCAATAAATGCCACTCGGATGCCAAGTGTTCACTTTGGTAGGGCTGATTTCCAGAAGTGAGGACAACAGATCCAAGCTAGCAAAAACCCCTCCTTGTCAACATGCCTGCAGCCCATTTGGGCAATAGTCCTTGCCATACAAGAGAGAAACGTGGCATTTCCCAGCAAGTGCCTCCGGGGCTGAGCAGGGCTATGGGCACAGAGCACATGCTGAATGCACTGACTTTCCCAGCCCTTTGGTCCCAAGGAACATTTCTCTGGGCACTGTTCCCTGGACTCACAAACCACCTCTGGTCCCTAAACTCTCCCTGCTGTCTTCACTGGGAGGACAAAAGAAAAAGGACTTGGGGTCCCAGCGTGCTTTAAAAATGGAAGTGCCCAAAAATGACTACTCAGACCATTGTCCCTATGCAGGTCTTTAAAATTACACCCAGGCAGCACATACACCGTGAGAGTAGAGCAAAGATGATCTTTCCTCAATTTGGCTTTTTTGGTGAATGGCAGATTTATTCCCCACCCCAGGAGACTGGGGAAGGGTGATTGCTGTAGCTACATCCACTCCACAGAGTCAAACAGACCAGAGACCATTCTCTGGCCCCAAGGCACATCTCCATGGCTGAACTGCTGAAATTTCTGGCCCATCTCCCACTCCTCACTTTGGATGGGTGCCCACATCCAAACTACCTCCTGGAAACAGCCTCCATTAGATAATAATTCTAGGAGACTGGTAGCTTGCACAGGTGGAAAGTGTGTGGGCAGCCATGGAGTCAGAGCTTCAACCCTGCTGGAGCAGGCAGAGGTTGTGGCTCTCTGCTCTCCCAACCTTGGGACTAGCAGAGACATCAAGTGCCACAATCAGGCAGTTTATTCTGGGCTCTCCGATAGACTTGGATACCTGGTGCAGGCATCCTAAGTCCAGAAGAGTAACACAGTGGTTGTTCAGCTACATGGAGATTACCCCAACATCTCTCCATGATCCACAAGGGATAAGGCTGGCAGCTTCACTCAGGTGGGTGGACCACCGCTGAACCCACAGCCCTCTTGCAGGTGGCTTTATGCCCTGATGTATTTTTATGAAAGAAGGAATGAAAAATGAATTAACTTAAGCAAAATTCTCATCCTCATCCCAACATCTGAAACTCCCAAGAAACATTCCCACAGAGTCTAAAGAAAAAATAATTCGTAGAAGGTTATAAACCTTTAAATCCGAGTTTTGACTGTAAGGAGGCCAAAAGCTAGCCAGGCTGGAGAGGTTGGGAAGCCCTGCAGCCCTCAGAGAAAACAGCACAAAGCTCACATTCCCCCTACTGTACTGGAGCTGCCTTTTGACACTGTTTTCGGGAACTTGCCAGCTCATTTTCTAACTTGTTTGTGAGACATCAACAGCCTCAAATTACAGCAGTCTGAACAGCCCAGTAAATATTTACACAAACCTGCTGGTGATGGTTTGAGCTGACATGCGTTACCTTTTGTGTTGGGGGGAGGCTATATTTACAGCCAACCAGCTAATGAACATGATCCCAGCCATGGTTTAATACAGATGGCTCTTTCAGTGTTTGCGGCTTTCAAGTTACAGGGAGCACAAACTTCAATAGCCTTCGTTAGAAGGCTCCCTCTCAGCTCGCTCCGTTTTGTTTACAACCAGTCTTTCTTTGTGCAGTCAAGGGTTGACTAACGTTCAGCTGTTTAGGAACGGGGTTGTTTCTCATCTTTTTTTTCCTGCTTTTCTCTTTTTTTTTTCTTTTTTTTTTGACACTGATGGTTTTTATTTTGAGTTTACAATACAGGCGATTTTTGCAATGTAGATTTATTTTTGTTTGAGTGGCATTTCTCCAGGCTGTCTCCCAGAGACCCACCAGGGCTGGAGCCTGGCGTGGAGGGAGTGTGGAAGCAGCAGGAAGCAGTGCCCATCCGTGGGGTACGGCTGTGGGGCTCAGTGGAGGGTGGGAAGCCCTGCTCCAGCCACCACTTAGACCAGTCACCCACCCCTTCCCAGGGCTACCCCTCAGAGACACGTTTTATCGGCATCCAGGTCTCACGGGCAGCTCTGGCTGGATTCCAGGCTGCCTGAAGAAAGATGACTAAGGAGCTTGTAGTTTATGCTATCGACAGTTATTGTAACAGTACACTTCTTATATTTTCTTTATGAGCCATCATCTAAACCATAGGCTGAAGATCCCTCAGTTTTCTGCGGCTCTACATCAAAGAAATATTTTAGATAAATGAGATGGAAAGCTAGGAGGGTGAGGAAATTAATGAAGGAAATTTAGATTCTTATTCTGACAATTAATTTACTATTGTTGTCTATGGTGGGAGCCCAGAAAACCTTTTTCACCCCTGACATCACACCTGTGAAACCCCAGACTGTAAGAAGCTCACCGCATCAAAGAGTCAGCACTGCCCCATAGCAGGCAGTGTGACAAATTCTCTGTGGTCGAGATATAAGCTAATTTTAGACCAGACCACACAAAGCCACAGTAGTAAGCCTACACTCCTCTAAAAGTAAATGCAGGTGAGGAATTCTGACTGATGTGACGTAGCTGGTCTTAGAAAAATTTCTTGTGTCGTGCAGGGGTGTTATGTGCTTATGGAATCCAATGTGGCAGACAAAATCCCACCAAACCAAAAACAAAAGTCAGTTTTCAAATCACAGCACTCATATGGAGACCTCTATTGGCAGTAGGTCTGATGAAGCTTAGAATGTCTATTTGCTCCAAATATCTCTCCTGGGACAGAACAAAGGTACCAGTGTCCTAAAGATACAGTATCTGGCCTTTGCAAGCTTGGGCATGGAAGTTCCCTCACAAGTCTGGTGAAAATATAATAAACAGATAGCTCAGACAGATCTGTGACCTCCTTTAGCTGATCTGGAGTCATTAATGGAAAAGATGGTTTTCCCTGAAGGAGAAGAAATGGCCAGTTCTCAGATGGGTGGCTGCACTTTACCTCCAAAACAAGAAGCTCTTCACCTTGAAAGTATCACCATTGTGTTGCTATCATGGGATGCGAGCACCTGCTATTCCCAGTGAAGGAGCAGGATCCCATGGCATTGGCAACTGCCCTTCAGTTTTGAAGGAAGGGCACAGAAAAGGCAGGTGACACAGGTGCTGGAATAGGAACTGGATTTCAATCTGCCCTTTCTGATAAAGGTCAGATCTGTCCTTTTAAGCTCCACACTGGACCAGACTCCAATATTTATACTGAACTTTTTGCTTCATCAAACCTCCTCCCGGGATGGTTACATAGGGTGAGTATTACAGCTCACAGCAGCAGCAGCATTTCATTAACGTTTGCAGAGAACAAAAACCTTGGAAATCACAGAGCTGCTGAGTGATCCTTTGGCAAAACTTTTGTTACCAGAACACTGTTTATCAAGAGCTGTTTGCAGAATAACACAGTTGCTGGCGAATATCCTAAAACAAAATTTTTGAGGGGAATTTTTTTTTTAAATTAATATATTTTAAGTGAAAGATCTGGAGTTTAAGATTCTGGTAAATTCACATAAACGAAAAAGGCCGATTAAAATAAAATGTTACCAAATGTTGTAAGGGAACTATTGGTCCCAAATGGAGTTGATTATTTTTTCCCATCTTTGCTTGCTCACAAATGTTCAGCTTCACGTTTTCATTTACCTTGGTTAGGAAACACCAAATCCTGAGATCTCTCATAGAATAAGGCCTCCTACAGCTACATGTGTCTATGTACAAGACTGCCTGCTTCATATTTCCCTCTGCCCTTTGTGTGTTATTTGTCTGCTTCAATTATAAATACTCCAGGACAGACAACTTATCACTGTGTACATCTGCCTGACACCTGCCACACTCTTTTCCTTGCCCCTGGATGTACTTCCACAACGATAATAATTCAATGATACGTGAGAATGAAGTTTCTCTGAAAGGAAAGCATTTGGTCATGGAAGACCATGTCACTTAAGCTCACCTCTGTTTGCCAAAAGGAATCAATTCCTGGTTTTGGAAGAGGGATGGTAATTGTGGCTGCTCATCTGAATTTGGGATGGATGCAGGAATATCCTGGAAGAAGGCTTCAAAATGTTTTTGAAGGATCGCATCTGGTGAAACACTGGTGTGGATGGGTGCTATGGAAGGAACAGCAGGGATCTGGTGAGGAGGCAGGACTGCACTAGAAAAATGCTCTTTCAGCATTTTTCTCACTCCACTGTTGTTTTTCCCCTTCGGTTGATGGTGTAACTGGATGAGAATTTCCCGTTGTGCTTGGCTTACTCAGATTTTGCTTTTCTGAAGAAATGTCCCATTTTGTGAAATTTCTAACTTGCTGACTTTCTCCCACCTCTGGGGTTGTAACAGGGGGTCTCTGGTCCCTCCATATGAGACAGCATCCTTCCCTGGACTCTCCCTGCCATGGATTGCTTGTTGGCCATCCAGGCAGGCTAGGGCATGCGTGGGAGATGAGTACCTGAGTGTTCATACAGGCTGTACCCAGACATGTCACTCAGATGTATTGATTTTAGAATTACTGAAGAAACTGCTTGTGTACTGGAAAGTCCCCTCTCAGTCTCTTGGAAGAGCCCTGTGTTACTAGGCAAACAGTTCCTGGCATAAGACTAAGTAGAAGTTTCCTGGGTTTGGATAACTCTAATACCTCATTCTAATGACATTGGACCCAGCGCACTAGGTCTTCTTAACATGTCTCTGAAAGTGGTCCAGGTCATAAAGGAGATAATGCACCTTGCAAGGACCTGTGCAAGGACCAACTTCAACCAGTGTCAGTCTGCTATGGAAGCCATAAGACACTTCTGATCCTATTCAAGCATTGCTATGGAGGGGCTGTCACCCAAACTTGCTTCATTGGGGCTACTCTGTTAGCCAGGTCTGGAAGAAGAAAAGTGAAAGAAATCAGAGCTTAAAGCAGCCCTAAGAGCACTATTGAGCCAGGCCAAAGCCCCGTCTGTCCAACACAACAGAAAGCACAAAGACTTGGTGACTGAGTATCACGCTTTTTCCATGAACAGAATTGAATGTTTATGCTGGGATAACATCACTCCTATTTCTGATTATGGTTGTTCAGCATATTATAAACTTGTGGAGTAATCTAGTGTGGAATTCTGCTCATAGTGTAAAACAAAAAATAACCAAAGTATAACCAATGCATTGACACAAAGATAATATTCAAGCAAGGGTAGAACAGGGTGTTAATACATATTACACATGCAGCATCACTTAAAACTCAAGAATATTTTAACATTTGTTTTTATTCTTCCACATAATGTCCTTCTACAGAATTTGGACAGAACTGCTCCAAATTTTTTACCAACTCTTTAATTCATCTTCATCACCACGTGCAAAACAAGCCACTGAAGAGGGAACATACTGAACCACAGTGATGACAATTCTGCTTTGGCTGAGCTGAAATGGACAACATGCCTGTCCCAGATGGCTTCAAAAAGAATACGTTCTGATTAAGGAGCAGTGGGAACATTTTCCAAGGACATTTGGGTGCCTTTTATAGATTTATAAGGCAGATGCTGCTCCTTAAAAGCATCTGCCTCCCAGACCTTTTTTTTTTTCCCTATACTCAGTCATACAGTAGGGATTAAACTTCTGTGAAACTGTGACTTCCTCACGGTTTCGTGTACATGCTAAGCCCAGTTTTACCACCTTCACAATGAAGGATACTCTTGCTGAAGAGATTAAAGAGGAGGGGGGTGGCTCCTCACCCCAAAGAGCATCTGGAAATGGGAGGATGCCAGGGAAGAGGGAGATCTGGTGGACAGGATTCTCTGGTAGTCATAAGCAGTACCTAGGGCCCATCTATTGCCAGGAGAGGGACTGCTCAAAATTCGCTACTGCTGTAGCAGGATTGCTGTTTCTCATTTTATGAGATCCATTACCTTCTGTATCTGACTGAGCTGTGTCCTTAGTTTGAGATTAAGTGACTATCCATCTAGCCAACTAACTACACTATTGACATGTGTGGGTATTAAACGCCGCTGCAGAGTGTCTGGAGAAAGGTCTGCTGTGCAGCAGCAAGTACCCTGTTGGGATCAGTTCCAGCATACAGACCATGAGGCTGGAGTGGCTCCTTGGGGGCTGCTTGGTACACTGGCCTGGAGGGAACATCTAAGTGATGATGGAAAGCCAAGACTGTCTTCTCACGAAGATACTTAACTCCTGTATGGTACAGTACATCTGTAGCTGCTGAAAGCACGTAAATATTGCTGTCTCTGTTTTCCTTGGACACATCAACTTTTTGTCGTCTGGGGGTTTACATTGCAGTGCAAAGCAGAGTGGATCAGCCAGGGGTCCAAGATAACTCGCAATGCCTCATGAGACCTGCAGGATCAGGGTGCAGTGCAGGATGTCAGAGGGAACCAGCTTGTAGCAACAGCCGCAGGATAAGCAGCTGCAGCTCCCCATTGTACAACCCAAAGCAGCTCACACAACTCTTATTGGTGATGGAAGTCTTGGGTCCTCCTTGGTGCCAGAGCAGAGCTTGGGGCAGAATATGCCAAGTGAGGAAACTTCTCATCCCCTGGGGATCCTGCCTGCGGCCACACTCACTGGGGTGGCCAGGGGACTGGCGAGCAGTGAGAGGGCATCTCAGGAGTCAGCATCACAGCACACGTGGAGTAACTTGAGTTAAGGTGGTAGGAACCAAGGTATGAAGAGTGCAGGGTCACAGAGCAGATGAGTTTGGAAGATGAGTTAAAGATTTCCCATCCTGCCGACCAAGGCACCATTACCTTCACATTTGCGTGCTTCAACTGGGAAAGCACAGCTCGCAAGGCCCATCATTTGCAGTGCAGCGTGCACCAACCTTTCATCTCCAGAATGTGGCTGCGCTTGCTGAGACTACTGAGAACTCACTGGGAACCGAGACTCGGTGACGACAGCTTCCCGCGGGCACTTGTCAGGCAGAGGCACATTGCTGTGTATTTATGGACACGAGTGTGGGTCTCGACTCAGGAAGGACCCAGAACTGCCATGACAGGGAGGCTAAGTGCTTGGCAGAGTGCATTGGAGAGACTGAAATAGTGTCTGTCGGTGCCCAGCTTCTGCCTGCCTGCAGTGATTTAGCAATCGCTCCTGTTCTGAACATCAGGCACGCTCACAGAGAGCTTCATACCCTTGGATTTCAAATAGACTGGGGGTGTCGAGTCTCTCAAAAGAAGGAAGTGCTGTAAATATAATAGTCTTTCTGCTCAAAAAGTTGCACAGAAAGCCATGCAAGCATCTGTATTTAATCTGCACATCAGTCTGACAGACTGATTAAAACAAAACAAAACAAAAAAAAACCTAAAATGAATACCATTGCTGTGCCCGAAGAGTATTCATATGATCAAAGAGTGGATGTTTAAGTCAAGTGCAGGGATCAGATGCTACCAGATTCCAGAGTATAATTGGCAGCTTGGGATGATCCTGTTTTACTTCTCCAGGAAAACTTTTTGTTCCTTTCCCAGTCCTACTACCCAACCAGCAGAAGATGTGCAGCTCTTCTCAGTGCTTCTTTACTCAGCAAGAGAGCAAATTTAGCTGTTTGATCCCGCCTCAGAGCTACTGGGTTCATTCCCACTTCTGCAGAGACCTCCCTTGTGAGTTTACGTGTTCCAGTTGGGCTCTGCGGCTGCCAGGGATGGTGCCCCGCTGCGGTGCAACACCATTCGGGAGCAGCGGGGATGGTTATGCCACACGGATGCTGCTCTAGCATTCTCTGCTGCCTGTGGTACCGGCTCTGGTTTCTCTGTGCTATAGACACAACACGTTCCCCAGAACCAGGCACAGCTCCATAGGAGAGCAAACTGATGACCTTGCCCTGAACACCACTCTTTCCTACTTCTAAAAAACAGATGTATTTATACTTCTGTGTCCCAGGGAGGCTCTGGGACATCTTCTGAGGTTGTTGGCTCTGAATGGGCTGTTTCTGAATGGTCCATTTAAAATAGACACATATACCTATGGGAGCTCCTCCTACCAACATGCTCTAGCCAAGGTGGATGGTAGCTTGCGATGACTACTCATAGGATATGGCACAGCTCTCCTCCCAGAAAAATATTCCTTGCCTTTCCCAGCTTTTCAGCCTTGCCTTACCACCAACCCTCACACATGCATGAATTCCAGTTAGAGACAGTTATTCACCTTTCAAACCACAAGGAAGCACTACCTGTGAAAACTGGTGCCTTCAAGGCAGTGGTGGATGCTCTTGGTAGGACACTTCTCAGCTACCTGTAGTGGTGCTTGGTAGATGCAGAAAGCCTGGGGGCACACTCAGCCTCCTGTACAAAGCAAACGTCTCTTTTTTTTTTGTCTTTTTTTTTTTTTTTTTTGAATTGGGGAGGAGGTGGGGGTGCCTCCTGCAGTTTTTTCCTTGGTAGTTGCATTTGACACACTTGAAGCAAGAAAGTCCGTTTCTTTTGCAGTTCTACTTCTTACAGCCATGACCCAGCCTTATCCCCATGGCCTTCCCATGCAACTGTTGCTTCACTGGCATCTCCCATGTTAAGACAACCTCTGAGGAGTTGACCTCAAAATGTGACTGCAAGGTGGTCACTGCTTTTCTCTTTGCTCCTTTCAGTCTCACCTCTCCATAAAGTACAACCTCTGATGTTTCCACCGTATACTCCTTGGGGCAGGAACAAGCTCCTATTCTTTGCACAACATCGGGCAACACAGGGCAAGGGCCACCTGGGACGGCTGTCTGGAACACAATACAAATAATGGAGGTTTCATTACCAGGGCAAGAGGGCAGAGTTTCACTCTGAGCATTCAGGATCTCAGGTCTGGTTTTGCGGTGCCCAGCGAGAGGCTCGGAGCTGTGGACGAGGTGATTAACCTAACTCCCGCTGAAGGCAATAGGACTGCTGCCACAGATGATGGGAGCAGGAGTAGGAACTTGCTGAGTCCAGGGGATTCCCTTCCCTTCCTGGACCTCCCTACCCTCCTTCGGCCAGGCAGCAGCAGCACATTTTTATGAATTGGAAAAGCCCCAGGGCAGCCCAATCTCCAGCTCCTGCCGTCCCCGTGGCGCAGCATACGGTATGAAGGAGGAAGAGGTCACGGAGGGGAGGGTGCCGGAATGGCTGACACACAAAGCGCTGCAAATTTCCATCCACCCGGGGCTTGCCAAAAGGAACTGCCCAAATCGGGAAGTTGGGCAATGCATGGAAAAGCGCTTCCCCTCCCTCCACGCTTCTGAACAGAGTTGTCACAAGTTTTTATTTTTAAAGCCCTTCATTTTCTCCCTGCTCTGTCCAAGGCACCCCTTCCTCTCCAGGGGAGAAATAGCGAGGCGTGTGGGAACTCTGCAACCTTGAAGCCACCAGAATAGGCTGAATTCAGGAAAGTCAGTCATCCCTCTCCTGTAGAATGCAGAGAGCAGAGAACTGAGCCCCCAGGTGCTGCTCAGAGCCCTTCTTACAGCAGGGCTACTGTTCCCAGAACATATAAAAGCTGCTCTTACCAGGTACGGTCCAGCCCCAGCTCATTAAAGGCTAGAGTGAACTGTTTCATGACAACTTCAAATATTTGTCTTCCATCTGCCCTGGAACAAGAGCAATACCTTACACAAGTGTCAGCAGGAGCAGGAATAGGGAAGGGTCTGGTCAGAGCTGCAGAAATTCCCATGCTGCTGGCTATGGGGCAAAGTTTTTTCTCTTAGATCATTCTTGGCTGGAGAAATAAGGGATTTATACCTGGACTTCCCACTACCACCAGCAGCATCATAACCAGCCATAAGCAAACGAAATGAGAGGCTCCCCTTTCTTCCCTGTCACAAAAATTCCCATCTGAAGGTATTTCACAGATGAGGAAAGACAAGAAGTTGAAAAGGGAAAGCTAAACCTGAGCCTTCTTGGTTAGTTGTGCCATGCTGGATGCCTCTTCCCAGAGGAGTGGGGGGCGGAATGGTCCCTACTCCTGGGAGAAGACCAGGACCAGAAAACTAGCAGGAGTGATAGACTGCTTTCAAGAGCATCAGCTGGCAAGGTTTGAAAGTGAACATGGATCTTGTCTCCCTCAAAACCTCTGGGAATCCTTCCTACCACCCACCCACCCCCCCCGCCCTGACCTCAGCCCATGCCCTCCAGAACATCCCGAGCAAACAACCAAGCTTTCCTGTGGAGTGAGTCACGGGCTGGAGCACAATAGGGAACGCAAAGCAATGGATCAGGAAATATTCCATGTAAGATGGGGGGAGGAGGAAAGCAGGGCAAAAGTGAGCGGAAGGTAGAGAGAAAAGCATCAAACAGCACAGAGAGACACTGACTCAGCCGGGGAGAGAACAGAAGCGCCTGCACGGTGATAACAACCGAGACCAATGGAAATGCAGTGGGAAGCGTTGAGGTGCTGCAGTGGAGCGACAGAGGACGGTGGGAGAGCGGTAATAAAAAGTTGTGAGCCTTTGTAAGCACAGGGTGAGGCAGGGCTGGTTAGATGAGCGCTTGCCGGAGCAGCAGGAAAGCCAGCAGGCAGGGCAGCTCGCTGGCTGGTGTGAAGGATTGGGCAGCTTCCTTGGTAGGGAGCCAGCTGAGCACTACCCGTAGCAAGGATGCGTATTTTTTTCTGAATGCTTTCAGAAGTAGTGATTCCACTTCAGACATTGATGGGCGCTGTCAAAGAAGGGGGGTCAGAAACCAGAGAAACTGAACTGTATCCAGCAAAGGAGTCAAAGCACCCCATGTGAAGCGAGCTCTCCTTCACCCCATGTGTTACACAGTTACTTACACCTGTTTGAAGGGGCAGCAAACATTTTTAAACTCAAACAGACCTTTGGAATGGCAGCATTTTATGGACATCCCACTTAGCCACTTTGAGCTGGCATGGACGACAACCCCAGAGGGTGCACAGCAATGGATTAGAAGATCCTTGCTGGTTCCCAAAGCTGAGTCTCCCCAGGACGAGAGTCCTCCAGACATGCCTGAACATGAGATAGGGACATTTAATGTAGTCAGGAAAAGCAGTGACCCATTTAACACCACTTGGTACTGGCCAAGGGAGCAGCAAGCTGGACGGTGTGCCATTCTGCTCAGCACCGCTGCCTCATACTCCCCACGCACATCGGCCACCCTGTGCGTGTCAGTGCACTTTATCCACCTGAGGGGTCTGGTTTCCAACAGCCAAACATTCAGCCACAGAAAATCAGCACCGCTCTGCTGAAATCCGCAGGCCTAGGGAGCTATTCCAGCTCACCCGGGACGCGGCCTCTGGAGCACAAACCGCCGAGAGGAAGGGCTGTCTTTGTTCCATATCTGTATCCTGATTAGTACACTCTGACCTGACCCCTGACTCGGTCTCTAAATGCAGCTGAAGTATAAATAATAGCGTTGTTGGATTGGTTATCAGCAGTTCATTCAGGGATGCACAAAAGTCTTCTGGACTTTGCCCTTTTGCTTTAAAACAAATGCATGTCAAACAGGCACCGCCAAAAAATACAGCGTTGCTGCTACTGTGTTCATGTACAGCACTTGCAGTGCAGCCGCAGTCACTGCAGCATGGTCATCATAAAAAATCAGCCCCACACAATTTCAGTCCCACCATGGGAATAAGTGGCAGAATAAACCCAAGGAAAATAACAGCTGTTAGAAATTAAAAGCAAAAATGCAGTCCAGTACAGTAAACTTTCCAAATTTTCTCTTTCTCATTCGTAGTTTTCCTAAAATACAAATTCAAAACCACAATTTGTTGAATTTTGGCAAATTATGACATTTGTAGATTTGGGCTTTTAAGCTCAAATTTGCTGCACGTTTTTTTATACTTAGTTTGTACCAAGGCAGGTCCAGCGACACACAGGGAGCTGCTGCCAGCTCGCACCAGGACACCTCAACTAGAGATCACATCCTTCTGGATCACCTGAGGTGGTGCTAGCTTTTGCATCCAGGCAGTGGCACAGCAGGAATCAGCAAGCGTGTAAACCTCGGGCTGTGGCTGGTGAGTCTGGCAGTAAGAGGTGAAAAACCTCAACTCACCCCCATTTGCCCCCCACAGCAGCACTGGAACCGGCAGCGCCAGTGGCCCTTAGGGCCACTGGCTGCTCCTCAGCAAACCTCTGCTCATCCCCAGCAGGGAAATTGCAGCCCTTTGTGCTAAGACCCAATTCCCTCACCGCTGTTCGGAGAGTGCAGGCTTTCCACAAGGCCAAAACAGAGGAAAAGGAGGGAAGAGCCCGAGCACAACCATGTTCAAGCAATAAATCTGGCTCCATATTGCTCTGAGCGAAGGCATTTGGAACCGGGAGTTGTGGTTCAAACCCATCTCTAATTCCCTTACAAATACGTGACACAATCTGACGAGTCTTTCATGTTAAAACACCAGTCTAAGGGCTTTCATTTAATGGCTTTTCTTTCCCGCTCGCAGCTCCCTCTCATCTCTGCAGCTTTTCACTCTGCAGTGCCAGAGCCATAAAGATCTTACTATAAAGGGGCCCCCCAGCCTTTATCTTGCATATCACGACATCATGATTCAAATGTTACAGCACTGCAACACAAATGTAACATCAATGTACATCCCATAACAGGCCCTAATCCGTCCCAGATTTGGTTCAGTGCTTGCTTGCTCAGATCTCCTTGGACCACACATCGTGTGCCACTGTTTGCATTCAGCATAAACGAAGCATCAGTGTGGAAATCTCATCAGAACCACAGCAGTATGGTCAGATCAAGAGGAGCTAGCAGGAAGCCACTCTGTATCGTTCCAGAGGACTTGCCAATGAGCGCGTTTTCTACTCATGGTACCTACCTCCTAGGTGCTGGAGCATCGGCTGCACCTCCAGGCCAGCCCAAGGGTATGGCACAGTGGTGGCTGTGCCCCCAGCCGCCACCGAGTGATCCAGGCCTCGCGTGGGGTGGCCAGGTCATGCACCCGGCCTCAGCGGCCTCCAGAAGTTCTCACGGGCTTGGCCTGGGCTGCCCCTGCTGCTGCTTCAGCCACCTGCGAGCCCTGGGCTGGACCCATCCTCGCTGAGCAGCATCAGGCACCTCCGGGCCCAGCTACTGCCTTCCCGGGCACCTGGGAGGCCCCCTCTGTTCATCCGCCATCTGAAACCCTTTTCCAAATGGTGCAGCTGCTAAACTGTCCTTTTGACATGATGAGCTGAGAGTCATTCCCAGGAGAACTCTTTCTTGTCCTTACCTTTTTCCTTCACTATAAGGAAAGCAATAACCATCAGGACATCGCCTTCTGCATTCTCATGCAACTGTTCATTTTACTGGGAGAAAAACACATTCTGTGCAAAATATTACAAAGACAAGACAAACATCAGGTCTATATTAATATTTAAATCAACGAGTATTACAGAGCGAGGAAATAAAATGAAAAAACACAACAACAAACCCTCCAAACCATCTTGATCACAGCTGCTGTGAAAGCCACTCAGCAGTGCTGGAAAGCTTCCTCCCATCCAAGTATTGATTGCTGGAAACATTCCCTGCCCATGACATTCAGTTTTGAAAGGGTAAATGCTTTGAAAATACAATAGACTGAACATTTTTTGTTTCTTTTCTTCTTCCCCCTTTTGGGCTAAATGGAGTTTGACAGATTTTTTTTTTTTTAATTAAACAACATGAAGTCCACAGTCTAGCTATATGTTGCAATATACAGTTACATATACAGTCCTTCCCTGCACGTTTAGTACTCAGGCAATATGCAATATTACTAAGACAAATCTAGGACAACCATATTATTCTCCTGTGGCTTTGAGATGACACTGTATGTGGTTTGCTCCACCTAACAAGAGAAGCAAACCATGTGTTTGAGCAACAACATGCTGAATCATGGAGGCTTATGTTATTGTTATGAATAAGAAATTGTGTTGTGGAAATAGAGCCTGGAGACCCTCATTCCCTCCTGGTAGTTTCGTGCATGCTACACACTTGCATAAGTCCTCGTCTCAAAAACATTGTACATGGGATCCTGAAGGTCCTAGAAGCTTTGGGGCAAACATGGGCTTGCTAATGTTGGTTTTGCAAACATCACACAAAGCTGGCTGTTTGGTATGTTTTTCATACAAAACTGGATCAAACAAACTGAGTTTATCTGATGTCAGATATTGGCAGAATAACCACATTTTACTCAAAGCTTAGTTGTCCACATGGTACGCTTATTGTCTAGGTTTAAACACAAGGTTCACTTGTGAACAATGCAGAGCGAGATCCGCAAAGTGAACTGTCACACCCGTAAGTGAATAACACTTTGGGCATGGGATATCAGAGAGGAAGATCTTTGTCTTTCTGGATGAAAAACCATGAAACCCCTCAGCGAATTGATTAGGTACCATTGCCTAGAACACCGCACAAGGAGAACTGCCCACTGCGTTGGCAGTAAGGGCCAGCAACATCTGGTATGTCATTTAGCATCAGCATTTGGGCTTGCCAAATGTTAGTGTGAGTATGCAATTGCCTGTGGAGAAGGAAGAGAGCCAAATGTTCATGGCTAATTCCACCTGCTGGTTATCCTCTACCTTTCACATTGCTGTGTCTTTCACATTTGTTACCTGTTTCACCACTTTAGGTCCTCTCACCCGTGACTTGGTTTCTTAGAGAAATTTAAATTCCTAACCTCTTTGGAACAGAAATTTTGTTTTTCAGGGTTTAATCTCAAAACACAGTATCTTGCTAATGAAGGTGTTAATCTGACTACTTCAGCTATCCAAATGCAGAAATTTCAGCTCCCTTGGCCCCCACATGTGCCTAGAAGAGCAGCAGAGTTGGAGGCTCAAGTGAGGGGTAAGGCCACCGACTCCAGGGTGTTACCTTTGGTGTTGTCCATGCATTCATGCCTCTCTCTGCAATGGAAGCAGAGCCCTTGACTGGAGCATGCCTCAGTCCAAGTGACAGCAGTTTCTGGTCAAGAAACGTTGAAGCTCTCTCCACTGCTGTTCTTCAAAGGGAAGTGCCTCTGTTTATTTTTCAAATGTGGGCTTTCGATAAGCCCCTGTGTAACTGAGGAGCATGTATATGAAATTAGACGTATGAAACCCTTAGAGTGTTTTAAAGTCTCCTGCCAATTTTAGGTTCCACTGTCCTCTTTTTCCCTCTAGCAGAAGGATTAATGTCTCCTTCCACAACCCTAGAGGACCAACACTCATTTTCCAAAACTGTACCTCAGCCCCAGCTGGGCTTTAATAGCTATCTAAGTAATTGGGACACCAGTTCTCTAGCTCAAAAATAATTATTTTGTGCTACAGAAAAATTAAAAGTTTCCATTTTCTGAGAAAATTAAAGAAAACAGACAAAGCTGTCTTTAGGCTATGGGCAATGGGGATAGCCCATTGAATGTTATGGAATCTCTTAAAGGAAAGCATCGTTTCCAGCTGAAAACTCAAATGCGTCTTTTCAAAAAGACCACAGGGAATTTTCTTCTATTAAAAATACGTGCAGATTAATTTAATTCAAGTTCAGTAACAACTCCAGGCCACACCTCCCAGCACCACTGTCTCCATGGTCATCTGAAGTCTTTTGCTGCCTCCAGCTCTTGGTTGTGTGATCCACACTGGAGAACGCGTTTAAGGGAGGTTGCGTTATCAGGGTGGAGATACACACATGTTTTGCTGTAGTTCACTCCCCAGCTCTGTGATTTACTGCTGGCATCCACCCGCCGGCTCTCTCCGAGGGCTCCCAGGCTGATCCTGCTGCTGGGGACTGAGCAACTCCCGGACTCGTCTCTGCCACCCTTTCAGTTCCCCGTCCTGTTTGCCCATAGGGGTGAGGCTGCAGGTGCCAGACACGGGGAGCAGGTATGGGGCCTGCAATCCCGTGGGACCTGAAGGTCTCCCTTGCGCTTCTCAAGCCCGCGTGTCAAAGAAAAGGGCCATCTGTGGATTTTGGCACATATTGAGTTCAGGCCTTGATTCCTTTCTGCACAGAGGTTTTTATCTAACCCTGTGCAATAAATAACTGTCAGATTAAGCATGGCCATGGAAATGTTACTGTACTCGCATTGTAAAAGCTCCCTTTTATGTGGGCATCCTCTGAAACAAGGCAACCCTTCCCTGGCCCTTGGTTACGCTCTGCCCTGCTCTAATCACCCTGTTTCGGATGTGCAGCTTGCTGTGAAAGACAAATGACTGGAGCTATTAAACTCTGTCTTGTTGTGAGCGTGCCCAGTGGTAATATTGTAATGGATATTACATTACAGACGGGATGGCGGGCCGGACAAGGACAGGTGCTCTCTGATACTGCCGCGCACCCAGCACCTGCGGCTCAGCCTAGGCCACTTTTCAAACAGGTCTGCCAAGGCTGTGCAGGTATACAAGCCGGGTGCTCGCACCGTGCCACAATGGAGGGGAGCCCTGGGAAGAGCTGGGAGGCCCCCCCAGCTGGAACAACCCCTCAGTGCACGGAGCTGAGTCACGGTGCAGCTGGCGGGCAGAGGCAGGGAGGGAGACGCAGCCCCCCCGGCTCCCTGCGGCGTATCCATCACCGCCCTGGGAGGGCTTGGGCACAGCTCGCGGCGAGGACTGGCGAGCCAGGCTGGATCAGGCATGTCGGAGGCACAGTGGCGCGTTTCAGCGGCATCTGAATCACGTTTTGTGCGGCAGCCACTGCCCCATGAATGCAGATTGTGCCGTGGCTGCTCCGCTCTGCTCTCCCCATGCCAGCAGAGCGAGCGCCTCGGCGGGCACCCAGGGCCACGGCCAGGCTGGGTGTGCAAAGCTGCCAAAGGGATCGGGACACCTAGTTTCCATCAGAAACCTTTCAGTTGCCTCTGAAAGGGTTTGCCTTTCTGAAAAGGAGGCCTTCTGTATTGGCAAGGTGTTAGCAGAAATTCTTGAGCAAGAATAAATGAATGCTGCCAGGAACTGTAAATTAAAAGTGATAATTGGAAGCGATATATCGGAGCATGCGTGCACCACACCCACTTGCTCACCTGCTCTGCATTAACACAGTTCAACATCCCAGACTCAGTTAGGGGTTGAAAAAAAGGGATAAAATGCTTATTAATCCCCACTCCCAGCCCCCTGCCTGAGACTCAGATGCTGCCTGAATCCAAGTGCTAATGATGATCCAGTCTCTCCCTGTGCTCTCCCCACACTGCAACCCACTGGGCACTGAGCGCAGCCTCGCAGCGCCTGTGCCCCTTCTGCTCCCCCTGCCACCGCTTAGAGCCCACCGGGGCTGCGGCCAACGTACGCGACACACAAGGTGCATTCATCTTGGGTTCACAACGGGGATTCATATATTTAATCTGAGGAAGTCCTTGGCCTCTGGCTGTCACGAGTGTCAAGGTTGCTGCTGCCACAGAGATGGATGCAGGTGAGCGATCTGCATGATGGGGCTGAATAACTAAAATAATGGGAGTCTAGTATCCATAAAATAAAGGGAAATAAAATATAGGTTACCTTTTCTAAAGGTCGCAGGTTTGCAATAGGGCTGTCTCCAGAATGGCTGTATGGGCCTTAGGAAGTAAGGTTTGGGAAAGAAAGAAATTAAATCATTTTTTGCCCACTGTAAGCTAAATTGGTGTAAATCTGGACATGGCAAATGTTTCCACGATACAGAGCTACTACACAATAGTTCACAGGGTCACAAATGCATTGACCACTAGCAGGTTTCATTTGTAAACTACTTGAAGGCAGAATCTAATAAACAGCTACATTTTTTTATACACCAAATGAGAATCTGCCTTTTGTCTGGATTTTCTGCAGAGAATAATTTGATATTAGAAAAAGCAATACACCTCACTTCATTAGAAAGGGGACTGTTTATACACGTAATGAAAGAGATAATGCGAATGCTTAGGGAAAACAGATGGATAGATATCAGCAAAAGATAACGGCGAGGATTAACGATGAAAACTATGAAAAATATTAATTAGATAATTTCCTCAACAAAGGACACCAAAATGTACCAATATGGGGAGTGTATGGTGGTAATCATTTGCATTGTGATACGATCACAGTGTCCCAGTAAGGGATTAGGGCTTCACCGTGTCAGTGCTGTGAACGCCTATCTTTGTGAAGCAGCTTCAGATCTCCTAATGAAAGGAGCTATGCAGTGATAAATGGCATTATGTGCTTGCAAGGTTATTGTTACCTCAAGGTCACCGTTGTCACTTCCCCCTCGCTATTGTCATGAAAGCCGGTGCTATTAAAACTCAATCATGTTAATAGCGAGGGAGCTCACTAACACACAAAATGCGCGTTAGAGACCCTTTGCTGGGGTAAAGCCAGGATTAAGATTTTAACTTTACAAGATGTTGTCTGTGAACACCATGGCAATGACGCACACCCACGGCTCCCCTTGAAAATTTGCTGCTGGATGGATGCACCATTTCACACTTGTGGCAGAGTGTTTCGGAGTGGTTTCCCCCCCAAGGTGACGCACCAGCTGTGCTGATCTCCGCCTGCTCTCAGTCTCCAGCCAGCGGGCCCGGGGGCTTCATGCTCTCCCCAGGCAGGTGAGCTGCTCAGAGGTGTGCACACCCTCGGGGCAGCTGTGCTGGCAGCACGGGGCTCGGCTACCCAGTCAGGCACACGGGGATGCCCGATGGCTCAGCCATGGCCACTGTTGGTCCAGAGCCAGGAAACCCGGGTGGATCCAACGGGACACTCTCCCATTAGAGGTCTCCTCGCTGCGCTCCCAGCATGTTCCCCTGATCCCTGTTTTTCTGCTGGTAAAATTTCACAGAATCACAGAATGGCAGGCACTGGAAGGGACCTCCAGAGATCATCCAGTCCAACCCTCTTGCTAAAGCAGGTTCACCTAGAGCAGGTTGCACAGTACATCGTCCAGGAGGGTTTTGAATATCTCCAAAGAAGGAGACTCCACAGGCCCCCTGGGCAGCCTGTTCCCGTGCTCTGTCACCCTCAAAGTAAAGTTCTTCTGCATATTCAGCTGAAACCTCTTATGCTTCAGTTTGTGCCCATTGCCCCTTGTCCTGTTGCTGGGCACCACTGAGAAGAGTGTGACTCCATCCTCATGACATCCACCCTTAAGATATTTGTAAGTGTTGATGAGATACCCTCTCAGTCTTCTTCAGGCTAAACAAGCCCAGCTTCCTCAGCCTTTGATCATAAGGGAGGTGCTCCAGTCGCTTCATCATCTTTGTTGCCCTCCTCTGGACTCTCTCTAGGAGTTCCTCATCCTTCTTGACCTGAGGAGCCCAGAACTGGATGCAGTACTCTAAATGACATCTCACTAGGGCAAATTTCCACCTCCTGTTTTCCCAGGTCACCACAAGTTTGACTATTTCCTGATACATACGAGTCAGATCCTGCCATGGTTACACCTAGCTGGGTAGTGTTGGAGCAAAGAGGGTACAGAGGGAATCTGCAGCCCAAGGCTGGACAAAGCCTGAGCTCTGTCTAGAATGAAAGCATTGAGGTTCTTAAAAAAACTGCAACTAATTAAAATTTAAAATTAGTTGACAATTTGACAGATACTGGCACATGGATCTCAAACCAAGAAGTTATTTTCAGTCATTTGTGTGTCTGAATGCAGGGGCTGCATTCTCCATGTAATGTGCTAACTAGAAAATCTGATTAGTTGAATGATGTTAATTGAGTCTGGAAAATGAAGGCATTTATCAACAAATCTCAAGTATTTATCATTGCACAAATACAAAGGCAATACAAAGACATTACTAATCAATATTCTAGCCATACTGTTTGTACTGAAATGGACTACAAGATGGTTTTTCTCTTAATCTGCTTATGCTGTCACAACAAGCAGGTTGGAGCAGTCAGACATGTTTTACTGGAATTCAAAGTCATAAAATTGCGTAACATAAAAATCGTAGGCTCTGGATGAAAATTCCACTCACGAAAATTTTAGCTGCTGACTGAAATCAGGTGAGAATTTGGTCCTCTATAAACAGTTGGACAGAGTTGGACAGAGGAGAAATTGCTGCCCAGTGGTTGCTGTCAATGTGGGTATAAATAGCTTTCACACACCTGAGGCACGTATCTTAGATTCTTGTCATGAGGTAGCCCATTCTTGTGAAAGGGGAGCCCATGCTGGGGACCCTCACAGGTTTTAGGAAGTTGAGCTACTTCATATGAACACAGCTCTGGACTCCTCTGTGGCATCAATTACTTTTGTGGCACTTGAATTTTGAAGGCAGGAGGAGGTGTACCCCAGCTGCACGTCTGCTCCCTGTTGGTAAGGAGCAATCCAGCGCTACCTCTCCAGAGCCAAGGATGCTACAGGCTCAGAACAAACCAAAGCACACACAGGTAAGGGAGTGAAAGCTGAAGGGGTTTGCTGAGGCCAGCTCCATATCTAGTGACCCTTGGCTTCCCATCATCTCTATCAGGCGTGCCATAAAACAGAGTCTAAAATTCAGCACCCGGTCTCATCCCCTCTGCTCTGCTGCCAGTGACCATTGTTCAGAACCTGCACAGATTTTGTCATATTTTTTCAGAAAAGAATACAAACAGTAGTCTTCATTTTCCCCTATGTCAGCAAAAACATAAAGGTATTTTAATAACCATGGTTAGTTTAAAATCTTGAGGTGGTCTTTGTGCCATTAAAAAATGGATGCAGTGATAGGCAGAAGACATTACAGAAAAAATACATATCATCTGCAACTCTCCTTCAGAGATGCACAGTATCAGCACCCAAATATTGAAGAGTTCTCAGAAAGAGAAGGTTGTACGTATCAAATTAAATACACCGCAACAAATGGGTATGGAAGAAAAGGGAAGGGGAAAGGGGAAGGGAAAGGGAAAAGGAAAGGAAAAGGGAAAGGGAAAGAAAAGGGAAAAGGAAAGGGAAAGGGAAAAGGAAAGGAAAAGGGAAAGGGAAAAGGAAAAAGAAAAGGAAAAGGAAAAGGAAAAGGAAAAGGAAAAGGAAAAGGAAAAGGAAAAGGAAAAGGAAAAGAAAAAGAAAAGGGAAAGGGAAAGGGAAAGGGAAAGGAAAAGGAAAAGGAAACGGAAAAGGAAAAGGAAAAGGAAAAGGGACAACAGAATGGTAACTCCCATGCAGGTCTGTAGCTCACGGTTGTGGCCAGACTTTGAATAACCTCTGCACACAAGGTTTCATGACACCATTTCTTCTGGTACATGAGAGGAAAATAAAAGTGCTTTAAAAAAATGGAGATCAAATGTAATGGAGACTGCTGGGCCTTTAGGTGGATGCGTAATATATATCAGAACATTGCTACTTAATATTTAAAATCATTTACACAGTAACAGCAGAATTTATGAGTGCTATACATTCAGCTGTTGGTGTCCATAAACCTGCATTGATTAAAATAATATCCAAGATTCACTATGGAAGTGGAGTCTTACCCCTGGGGATTAATAACCATTTGAGAGGCGTTGATGGCTCAAGGTGCAGTCAAGGACCATTAACCCCACTTTGTCATTAATCCCCAGAAAATGTCCTGTACCAAGGTCATTATTGCTGTTATAAGCTCTGAATGAAAAATAACATAAGTGTATGGATTTTTTGTTATAGCTGATGCAGACTCAATTGGTGTGTACAAAGCATGACCCAAGCATTAAGAGCCTGTCCTGCATGGGAGCCTCTCAGGTTTGCTTGAACCATTTCTCAACATTTCACTTTGCCTTTAATTAACTGCACGCTTCAGCCTTGTTTCTTTATTTGTGTCAGGCCCAAGTGAAAGGAGCATTTGTTAATAGCAGCTAACATCTAAAAAAAATTTTTACAATATTGAAGGTGGGATACATTTTCAGTAGTCTTTTGAAAGAAAAATCTGTTTAAAATTCCTTAGTTTATTTCTTTTCAGATGCCCGTGTCTCAATTTAGATGCTCTTCTGTTTGCTTTGCATCAGAGGGAGGTGGATATTTTGCTAGCAGGAAGGATAGGGTAGTCACAGCCTGCTAGCAAAATATACACCTCTTTAACAGGGAAGGCTAAATTTAAGAAACAACGGATGTTTTTTACAAGGCAGGATATAAGCAAACAAACAGAAAAATGGTTCAAAACCAACTACAATTATTAAAGAGGATGTAAGAGATTCCACAGCATTCTTAGCAGATTATCCCAAGACAAAAAATGAAGCTTATACATACAGCCGTGTGCATGTCTGTGTTAGTGTGTGCATTTAATGTGGAGGACATTTAATGTACGCATCAGAATAATATTCTGTGGAGGTGTCCTTAGTAACTGCATAGAGCTGAAGCTTCAGTCAGATTTTAGAGAAACCAGCATTTTAATCTCTTTGTTAGCGATGCAAGTGGACACTGACGCGCGCCAAAAATCACCATTTATTCCTGCACTAAATGTGTTTTTCTTCAAGGTATTACATAATTTAGGTGTAAGCCTCTAATTTAGGTTTGCATGTCAAAGGATTTTACTCTTTTTTTTTACAGATCAGGGTGAGAGTCTAATGTTTATATTTAATATTTCATGTTTAGTTTACCATAAAAGAGGAACTGGATCCTTTACTTTGGATTGCGTGCACACATCCCTAGGATGCCCCAGGACATTTGCAGAGGGAGAGAGGCAGGTATTTATCATAGATGGCTGTCTGTCCTGCTTGCCCAGCTGTTTATACTTGCATTACTGTGAGCAGCTGGAAAGACCACTGCTCTCCAGAATCGAGTGCCTGACTTTCCCGGGGTGCTTCACTGCTCAGAAAAATTATTATCAACAGTCCTTGTCAAATTAGGAGGGAACACCAAGGAAGAAAAGAAGGCTGCTAGTCAAGGGGCTGTTCTGGGATGCCGATAATTCCTTCAGTGGTGAGATATGAAATACACTTTAAAGATTTCAATAACCACAGATTTGGGAGGATCTCCAACATGTCACAGGATTAAAATTAGAATTGCAAAGGAAATAAAGGAAAGGAGAGGAGTGGGGTCCATCAACAGAATGTCACTCAGACCAAAGCCAAATGCCAGCCTGAGGGGGAAGGGGAGTTGCAATGCTCCCAGCAGCAGCGCTGGGGACGAGGGCTGGGGGCAGCCAGTTGAGAGGAGGGTGGTACCACAAGAAGGATGGGTGTCGCTCAAAGGGGGCATCATGTATATGACACAGTGTATGGTCGTCATCACCTACCACCTGGCAGGGCGGAGGCCACATCTGGAAGAAGGATGCTTTGCAGAAGGTGGACGCAAAGTAGAAGGAATCCAGAGGAACAGCGAGGTAGGAAGGTAAAAGTTTAGCAAACACAACCTACTGAGTATTAAAAGAATTGGTCTGTTTTGTCCAAATCATGGTCTTCTGATAGGCAGAAGGTTGTTTACACAGACAGTGGTCTGTTGTTCTCCTGCTCCAGTGAGGCTGAAGAAAAAGGAGCTGGCTCAATTTGCAACTTAAACTGAGATTTAATATTTAGGGAAACTTTTGAATGATAAGTGCATACCAGGCTACTTGGGGTTTAGATCTCCTGCACTGGCATCATTTTCAAACAACAGAGATCACCACCTGTCACAACCGACTTTCCTTTGGACCATACCCAGAACAAGAAGGTAGACTCCACAACTCCTCAGGGACCTTCCAGTCCTGCTTCCCTGCAGTTCTCTGACTTCATGATAGCAAAGCCAAACCCTCCTTTTCAGGAGTGACAGATGCAGACTGCTGGCTGTGTCAGTGCAAGCCAGCTAGACGTAAGTTATAAACAAAGGCAGGACTGAGAATCAGCTACTACTGTGTGCTGTCAAAAAATGCTGCAAGATTTAAGAGACCTGCCTGATTCTTAAAGGAAAAATACTGTCCTTCCATCTAAGCTTTTCCCTCCCAGCTTGATTTCAGCCTGCAGGCCTACATGAAATACTGTAGGTTAAGTGGTTTCAAATCCATCCCTTGTCAGCAGTAAAGGCCATGCTACAAATCAGCCACATTCATGCAGCTTCTCTCCGCTGACATTGCCAGTTAAGAAAACATGGTCTGGTTCACAGCTCATGGTCTGAAGCAAAGGGAGAGGAATAGTTTCTTGAAGATAAGTTTCAGCACTAACGCTATTCAACGTAACTTTATAATCGCCAAAACAGTTTGGTCCATGGTCCATGTTTGTGGACCTACAAGTCTTCTCTAGGAAGTTTTCATTCTGTGTCACTTTCCCATTGCCTTAAATATCGTGTTGCCTATGGTAGCTGAATTGGGGATTGGCTGATGTAGTTTAAACTTACAGAATTAGTACTGCAGTGAATAAAAAAGTAATTCGTCTACAGTAGTTGCCAGTAGTATTTACACAAGTATCACTCTCATGGAATTTGACAAATCGTCTCTTATTGTCCTCAGGCAGAGCAGCCCTCAGTCCAACCCTGCTCTTTCAGTACGATTTCAGATGTTCTGATCCCTTTGAATAGTGGCACTATAATAAAGGTTTGCAGTCCACCCACAATATGCATGTGGTCCAGTTATCCTGTGTCGGCTTCAGTATCAGTATATCATGTATCGAGGGCTTGGGCGGACGTACCTTGGTGTCTGCCAGCAAATTATCCCCTTCTAGTTAAATATTACAAGATGGTTTGGCATCTTGGAGCACAGCCTTCCAAATAGGTTTTAGATGAGGACTGCCTTTGAAAAAAAAATACAAATCTGACCTTCCAAAAAGCAAAGCGAGATGCTGGGCTCAAGCATGTACTCAGAAACTTAGTATGTGGGTAAGCAATTAAAATAACATGTATCTTAAGCATATGTCAGGGGAATAACTAATCCGTCATGTTTAATGGCCTACCTGCTTTCCCCCAGGATTAGAATTCAGTTGCTTTCCCTGCAACTAAGATCTTGTGACCTTAAAAAGTCCTACACTCTGCCTCAACCGTGTGCAGTTGTTATTGTTACTTTTATTATTATTAGCATATATTGCCTTGGGAAATAAAGCACTGAGATGAGGCACCTGTTACCCAACAGATGCCAGGTACAGAAATTGAACCACAAACGTCAAGAGGGGTTTGGGTGGTTGGTGTCTGTGGTGCCTGTTGGAGGAAGAGAAAGTGGGAGATCCCGTCCTGTTGCCTGACCTCAGATCTCCGCCGATGTGGCAGGCAATGGGTACCCAGAGCCTGCGCTATTTACTGGTGATCAGACAGAACTGGCGTGAAAAGCAGAGCTATTTATGTGATGAAAATGTTCCAGATCTGAGTCCTGCCTGAAGCCACACAGAGACACCCTCTCTGTTCTACCTATAGTCATTTTACAGCTGAAGCTTCAACAGTTCAGAGAGGCAAAATAACGTGCCTTAGTCACCCTGCTAGCCTTGGGGCCAAGGAAGGACAGCATTAGGAGATCCCAGGCAGGGCTCCACAGCTCTGGTCCTGGGAAAGCACTGGCATTGAACTCTCCCAAATGACTGTCTCACTTCAATTCAAATACCAGGTTTTCATTCAGCAAAGTTCTCATACAGTTGGACTTTGATTTATTTGGTTGGGTTATTTGCCTGAAAGGGATAATCTCGCATCTTCTAACAGTTGTGATTTCTCTGCTTCGTTGATTAAAACACCTCTTTTCCGCTATTTTCTCTGCAGCCACACACCCCACCCCCACTAATTAAATAGCTCCAACCCTCACAGCCATAAGACTTCAATGGTTCAATAACATCCTGAGTCAATGTGTTGCAAAGCTGCTTTTTAATTCATTCTTCATGCAAATGATATACAATTAGACCTGGTTAATCTGCATTCCTTCTGCAAACGCTATTGTTAATAGGATTTAAAAAAAAAAAAACCTTCAGCTTAACAAATCAATGGCACATACAGGCTATCAGATCAGTTACTACTTAAACCTTTTGGACGGCCAGACATATGGGGGAAGCAAGCAATGATTATAACAAGGCCTTGCGAGAGTACTTTGCAGTGCTTGGGATGTCTGACTTCAGAAGCTTTCCACCCTGTTTTTTCAGACAGCACTGCCTGTCTCCTCAGGTCAGGAGATGGGAGGGGGGATCCCAGAGGAAAAGGTCAGACCTTTAGGACTGCCAAGGGCTGGGGGTTCCCCAAGGCTTTCGTTCTAAACCGAGCTGAATTTTTCAACAAGGGCCCAGTCCTTAGGACAGGTTTTTACCTCTTAACAAAGAGCCCTGATAAGACAGAAGAAAAGAACCACATTCCCTGCTCAGGCACGCCAGGCTTTCATGCAGGGCTGCTGCTTTGTGTCTTGCTGGGGAAATTCTGGACATGCTGACAGACATTCCAAGTTGCACTTCCAGCTCAGGTGTCCTGATAAGCCTCTCAAAAAGGAAAATGTCTTTCTTCTGGTCCTTGGCCCAAGGTGAGCTGCAGATGCCCGGGATCACCAGGCACAGGCTCTGCCTTCCTCGGGACGTGGGCAAGGACTGTGTGGACTTTTCTTGCAGGTTTCGTGCATGGGGAAGGGATATTGGTGTTACCTGTGAGAAAAGGTGCCCCCAGTGGTCTCACAGCCCTTTGGTAGCCTGCAAAGGAGCAGGGCTGGACAAGGACTGCCATGGTAGGAAGGGTCCCAGGGCAGGAACACGTTCGCTCTCACATAAATGCCTTATCGTCTTTCTTCTTCAGCGTTGAAGTGCCCACTGTTTGTGCAATGTGTCACACTGATAAAGCTGAGGAGTTAAAATTCTCCATCCACAAAGCCTGAGTGAAGCAAGGTACTCAGACCTTCTCCGTGGTGAATCTCTCCTTTCATTCAGCTTTGGCCCTCCAGTCAATAAGGGCACCAACTGTGATGAGGGCCCCAGTCCATCTGGAACTATTCATTTGGGTCACCAGATGATATGGACTTTCAATCCCTGCCAAACTTGTCCTGATTTGCACAAGGGACCAGATGCAAAAAGGCTCTCTATCCCAAGACAAATCCCCTCTTGTCACAACCGTACCAGATACACTCACAGGCATCTCACACTGGGATATTGCAACCTTCTGCAGCCAGAAAATATTATCCTTCATTATGCATATACCGCCCAGTACAAACACGACAACTACTGATGTGCCTTGACAGCTCTCCTCTCTTTCCTTCTCCCCTGATGCGACGCCGAGCAATGAGAAGCAGGCTCTCGGGGAAAAGTTTGCATGAAAAGTGATAACATGAAAACATGTCAGCATTCCTGAAAAGCATTCGGGCAGCGTCAGTCAACAGAACTGCCTGCAGGCTTAAAAAAAGCACACAGCACTTCTCAGACTGCACAGCCTGGTAACTGCATCTCAATTGCACGGGGAAGACATGGCCTTACAGGACCCAGCTGGTTTTCTCTTTCCAGCCAGGAGGTACACAGGAGAGCAGGACTGACAGGGCATTTCTGGTGCCGTTATTCATTAATTGGATGGAAAAATGCCTAGCATATTTTTTAAGTTTTCTGCCAGCCTTCAGAACAGAGGAGAGACTTGTCCCACCAGCAGCACCCCTCATCGCTGCCGGCAGCAGTCCTGCATGTCCCCAGCCACGGCAGGACAGGCTGCCCCTGCCTGGAGGCAGCGTCGTCCCACGCCGGCAGGGGTGGCCCCTCTCACCAACCGACCCTCACCCAGAGCTCCCAAGGCTGACTGTCTTAGTCCTCTCAGCCTGGAAAATGGACGGACTAAATGGGCAAGACAAAAGGACGGGCAGAAACATAGCAATGGTGGATTTTGTGGGAGCTCCAGTGAGAAAACAATAGTAACTCTCCATCCCCCAGCCTTGGTATCATCACGTTACCACACCACATTACTTCTCAATAGACTTCAGGGCTTCCTCGCTCCTCCCTCCCATCCCTTTGGAATCTCTCACTTCCTTCTGCTATCCATATTTATTTGCAAGAAATTTATGGTGTTTTGGTATGTGTTTTGCATTTCCATGGTGTGGCTAAACTGTCCTTGCAAGGTTGCTGTTTTAAAGTTAGCTGTAGTGGACCCACAATGCCCTTAGGCACAGCATCTGGAATTACAACATATGCTAGTGCAACTAACCTGGGGCTTCTGCTGTTGTGTTATAAAGAAGAAATCATAGCAAAATCATGCCTAGAAGGATCTGTGAACCCAACAGTGTCCTGTTCATACACAGTCCTGCACTCGCCTTTGGAGCCAGAAGTGTGCTAATGGCAATTGTGCTCAAGCAGGTAGTTATATATAAAATAACTAGTCCTCTCCAGATCACAAAGGGCCTGCTCTAATTACAAACGCTAAGTACAAACCCCAAGCAATTCCACTAAAACCAATTGAATAACCCTGATTTTCCCTGGTGAAAATGACTGCAGGATTTGGCCCCAAAGTCCTTTTTTGCTCTTCTGATTGCAGCCACAAGACAGATCCTCTGGAAGTTCGAACCACATAATAAAGTAGTGATGTCTGAGGACATATTAAGAGGCCAAACTATATGAACAGCATGAATTCAGGGCTCGGGGAGGGGTGTCAGTGCAGCCCAGAGGTACCCAGGTTATGTAGGTGCTCATATTCCCTTGGGGCACTTGGAGACAGACCATCCTTTCTGAAGCTGGCACCTCTCTCTCAGGACAGCAGGAGCTCTGTTTACCAAAACTATTTCTTCAGGGATATCCTTTTCATTCTGTGTTTGTACAGCAGCAAGAGACAGGGGCCTCACCTTACCACATTACCACAGTCAGTGAGAAGTGTGGGCTAGCTAGCTACTGAAACACGTCTGTTCTCTCTAGGTGGAAAGAAAGGAAAATCCCTCCAAAGACCTCTCTACCTGTCACCAGCTTTCTTACAGCCTCTTCTACCTCAGGTTTATTACCATTTGAGTCTACTAATATTACAGCTATGCACTTTCAACCCATGATCATTAGAGATGATGGGTAATATACTGCATCTCTCTCGATGGATAATGCCAGATAAGCATTTCAGTTAGGATCATTGAAATCATCACCACCAATCACATCACCAAAGCAGAACCACTGAGTTCAACAGCAAGAGAAAAACGTGTACAATAAACACTGTGGTCCAGTGTTGACCAAAAGCTGTTCAGAGACTCATTTGAAATAAGTGGCTTCTATTTCATAAACTTCTAATTATCACAGGTCTGCAAAATGGGCCTCAGTATCCCACAAATATAATTTTTCTTCCAGTTTTGGCTATTTATGCAATAAAGATATTGAGGTCCTTTTCCTCCTTTGCAGCTTCCTGCACTCATTTCCCTGGCTTGTGTACATTTTTATTTCTTCTTTTTTCTCCTTACAATTATGTTACTTCCAAACACCTCCATCTCCTTGTAGTTAAGGCAACTACTCATGTAAACAACAGCTCCAAGTGTGGGTGTTACATTGACAGTCTGACAATATATTCAGGAAATTCTAGCCAATTCTATCCGCATTTTCAGTGGAACAGTCCTCATTATTGTCATCATATTCGATATCTGAGTAAATACTGAAAAAAATCAGCTACAAACCTACCTTGAAAACATGCTTCTCATCTCTGGTTCTAGCCAGGAATCTTAAGAACAAAACAAAAAAGAAAAAAAAAAAAAGAAAAAATTTAAAGATAACAAATCACTCTTTTGGAAACAATGTAACAAAATGTTTGGCACCTTGGAAAGGCTGGCATTTGTTTTATCTGTCCCAGGCCACTTACCCTTCTTTTTGCACTTCTTTCTGAAGCTGGGATGCCTGCTGTGGTGATGGTGACATCTACGGCATCACAGGGTAGTTCGATGATGCACTCTGGTACCCATGATCCTGCTGCAGGCTCTGGGCACTCTCTTTGGTTCTGGGCTCTGGTCATCATTCATCTGTGACCTGCAAACCCTCAAGTCCACAAAACTTACCATGGGATTCTTTTCTTCTAGAAGAAAAATAAAGCACAGGATCTGGCCCAAATTGTGACAAAACAGATTGTGAGGTAAAGGATGGGAGACCCAGAAATAGATCATTAGTGGAAACCAATCCTGGAGCCAGAAGTGACCTGAAATCACTCTTGCATGGGAATGTCTCCCCCAGCCCATCTCCTGCAATGTGTCCTCCATGCATGTCATCAGCTCTGTCACTTTCCTGCAGGGAATTACTAATGGGTTGGGATCTCTTCTTCTCCCCCCTCTGCCCTTTCAAGCCGGTCATGGCCATCCTCATAAATCTGCCAGAATGCTGACAGCCAGACTGCAGCTCACAGAGGCTCAGGGGACTTTGAGTGATATTCCTTCTGTTTCAGCTCTTTCCAAGACAGCCGTTGATTTAGGAGGATGAGTTCCTTTTACATGTTCAAATAATAATAAAAAAAAAAAAAAAGGAAAGAAAAAGCAAGGGAATAGGAAACATAGCAGCACCATGATCTTCTGTATTGAAGCGACCGTAAGTGCAGGATGTGTCCCTGGAGAAGCAGGTTTTCCAGGTGGTGAAAGGAGCAAACAAAGAGCAGCAAAAAAATAGACCAGGGAACTCGACTATTTGCCTGTGGATTTGATAGAGTGCCACACATGCTTTATCTCTACCCAATGTCTTGTTAGTGAAGAGCCATTTATTTATTCTAGAACATGTTGATAATGAATGCTCCTAGCAGATAACATAGTCTCAAACCAAAACAAGGTTTTCTGTTAACTCTAATCCCCTTGGTTTTATTTCAGCAAAGACTATCTGTAGTATTCTTTTACTTTCTTTACCAGTGAGCTGCTGCCAACTCTAATCACTCTGGCTCACACCAGACATTATTTCTATTATCTGGATGATCCTGAAAGACCCTGTCTTCAGCATTGAAAGGCATCTTGATGTTATCTGAGGGACCACGTAAAGCCTACACACATAAAGGCAGGCTAAGCAAAAGCCCTGCATGTCACTAAGGGATCACCACATGAAAGCAGATTGGAAATCAGTATATAGATCTCTGGTTCTGATGTGAGTATAGGAGATCATTGCTGTGTCAGTTGTGGCAAATGCCGTGATGGATGAATCTCCAAAGGCTGGGAGGTTGCATGTGGGTGAATTCTCACATGCTGGCCCCTGTCCAAGTGTCTCCTGAGGATGCAGAACTGGAACGAAAGCCTTGCAGAAATACACGCTTTAGAGTACATGGGTGCTTTTGAGGTTGTCCACTATTTAACGACAGGAGTGGCGATGAGAAGGCAAGCTGAAACTGATCATTTCTAGGCATAAAACTAGTTGGTAATATTGAAAATTTATGGAAAGACTCATATGTTTGCAACATTAATATCAAGTATTATAACCTCTTTGGAAATGCTAGCATAGACAAAAGCAAACGGGAAAAGCAGCATCCTGTAGTTGACAAAATGTCATTCTCCACACCAGTGAGCCAATGCTCTTAATTGATAAGAGATAAAGCACAAAGGGAACTATTTGGTGACTCTGACAGATCATCAGTTTGGACAGGGGACGGCAAGATCAGCTCTGTAAGTACCTATCTGTAACATGCAAACATATGGGACAATCTGAATGCAACAGAGCAAAGTTCTCAGGACAGCAATTCTAAAGCAGCCTTTGCATTTTTAAGGGGCAATTTTCTAACTGAAAGAGTGATTCATTTAACAGGGGGAAATTCTTTTCTGGAGCTCCTCTTGACAGACAGAGGAGAATTGGGAACTGGGGAGATTGTTTAGACACAAGCAACAGTGATTTAGTTACCCTTGTTTTATGCAAACAACATGAAGTCCAAAACAATAATATAGATACTTGATACTTTAAAGGGAACATTTCTCAACATTGACAATGGTTATGAGCCCAGCTGGCTCAGAGAAAGAATTGAAACAGAAAATTGTTAAAAATAATCAGGAACTGCTTGAGGATATTGGCTCCAGAAGCTGCAGTCAACAGGGAAGGTTCTACTGCTTCAAAAAATACAATGTTTTAGAAGGGAAGTGAAAGCAGATACAGATAAAGATAGATGTATATGTAAACTAGCTACATATAAATTAAATAAGGAAAGCAGATTAAGTCTATCACAACTGAGAGTGTCAGGAAGAAACAAAGACAACATTTAAAGCTCACATTTAAAAGACAGGACCCTTAATCCAGAGAAGAAATAACTCCATAAAAGACTTGAATAGTAAGATCCATAACCAACTGAATGCCTGTTCCCATTGCAGGACTGGGGAAAGAACAGCAAAGGAGGCTTTTAGACATCTAAGAGAATGAGGGTGAAAGTGCTACAGATTTGGCACTGCTGATGTCCTCATTTCAGAGAGAAAGACAAACTGAAGAGGCTTCACAAAAACTGTGAGTAGTCAGGAATGTGGGAAATGCGTTCTAATGTGGAGGACTAAGGAGTCACTTCACTATTTAAACTAGTCATTAGGGAGGTGGCAACTGATTTAAGTGTTTTAGCAGCAGTTACAGGTATTTGCAGTAGGAAAAGCCAGAGTGATAATGACGAGCTCTTAGACCTAATGTTGGATCCAGTGGCTTCAGTATGAACCTGTGCAACTGCAAGCGGTGCTCACTGAGGTGGAGTTTCTGCCTCGGACATTTTTTAATCAAACCTGGACATTTTTTCCAAGGGCTGAGAGGGAGAACAGAACTGTGGGCAAGGCACTGGACTGCAGGTCAGAAGATACAGGTTGAACTTTATGCATGGGAATGAATCACAAACACCATTGGAGCCTCACTTCTTCATGTTTAATGTGGCAGCGTGAGTACCGACTGTTTTTCCAACTGGACCATGAGGTCTTTTAGGCAGGTCCCATCTCCGACTACGTGCAGAAAATACTTCAGTGAGGTCCTGGGCTTGACTGAGCTCTCCCCAGGCTACTGTAATGTAAGTGGAAGCAACAGACTGATTGGTCCTTCCATTCATGGACTCACTCACACCACAGAAGAGATGGGAAAATGCACTCCTGCAGTTCCAGCAGTCATTGCACAGGCTCAGGACTTCTGAGGAAGCTGGTTTTCTGCAAATGTCTTGCACAGCACAAAAGCAGCCAGGCAACAGCTCCCAGTCCTTCAGGACTTTGCCAGGTCTTCCAGGAGGTCTCATGCTAAGAGGCAGTGAGTGCAAACTCCCTTTTCCCCATGGATATATACATGCACACAGTGAACAGCTTCAAGTTCTGCTGAACCTGGATTTTTCTAGAGATGGAAGTGCGGGCAAAATCCACTGTGTTTTTCAGTGTGCTATCTGCTCGGTAATGATTTTACTCAGCTTACCCCACTGTAGCTGTAGCACAGACTGCCCTTTACAGTAGGCGGCAGTTGGGCTGGGGACGGCTGCTGAGGCCAGACAGCCCCGTGGTTAACGTTCAGCATGAGTATGGCGTAGAAAGGATGGGGCTGAGGGCAGGCCAGCTGCAGCACAATCCCAAGCACAAGCTGTTTATTAGGGTGAGCGTAAAGCACTCCAGAAGGGCAAGACTCAGTGTTCTTCCTTTTGATCCCATTATCATATGACAACATGATTAAAGACAGGGTAAAGGCAAGGCCCTCATGGAAGAAGCACAGGGGTGTCAAACCACTAATGGAAACTGTCACAGAGGAGACGGAAAGTTTAAAGAAAACATGCCCCTCTCTCCCCTGGGGCAGGGAGCGAGGGGGATCCCAGTGCCAGCAGAGGCTGCACACAAAGGCAGAGCAATAAAAACAAGAATGTGGGACAGAACTCAGAAAAGTAAATGTGGTGTCAGCTCCTCCTTTGTCATCTCTGTGTCCTGGGAAACCAGATGACAGCAAAGATTGGCTGTATGGCCCTTCTGGACACATCCCTTGCACACAGGCCCAATTTCCCTGGATCCTAAACTCATTTTAGGTTTCTTTTTAAGACTTCAAGCTCATGTCTCAACCTGAGCTCCTCTACCTCCCTGCATAGAGGAATGGCCATGCACAGACAGTGCCTGATTCAAGTAGGACACCAGGCACCAGAGTCCAGTCCCTGGTCGGTGGTGAGGACAATCCAGGCCCCTGAGAGGAACATTTCTCCTTGTGCCAGCTGGTTTGGAGCCACTCATCATGTGGCAGGTGATACCCACCGATACGGGGCTCCGAGTGCAAGGCCTCCCAATGTGTGGGATCAGGCTGCACTTACAGGGCAATGCAGGATGAGGGATGGCAAGCTGCAAATGCAAGGATGAGGGGTTGCAAGCTGCCATTACGAAGTGGGCTGGCAGCTGGCACCAGAGACCAGGACAGTCAAGCCCTAAATCCTCCCTACCTCCCCACATCAGTCCTGCCATGGAGGCACGTACCTCCCACAGTCCCTCTCCCCTCCCCATGCCTATGCACACCCTCGATCGCTAACCGGCAGTGCCTCATCCCTTCCCGATGGCGGGCATGGGAGCATGCAGAGCAAGACTTGATTCAGAGATGGGCGTGCTGAGCTCTGGCGCAGCACAGGGGGCTGCCCACAGGCCCTTGCTGTGCATGGGGAAGACGGGCTGCAGGTCATCACCCAGCACACATGGGCTGCCAGCTCTGTGGCAGGATGCAGGGAAAGGGCCTTGGCGTGTCAGTGCCGAGATAAGGCCCTTTAAACCTCAAGACTGGTGAGCTTAGAATATTACGAGAAGCACTAGAGGGGAAACAGTACCATTAAAATGTGTAAATTAATTACTTAGTAAGGGAGAGTGCCCTTCCTTCTCTCTTTCTGTGAAACTTCTCTATAATGCCCCCTTTTCATCTCCCATTTCCTCTGCTTCCTTTCCTTCAGTTCTCCAGCACCTCATTTTCCTCCCTTCCTTTCCTTTCATGTTCAAATCCCTTCCCTCTGCCTCCCCACCCTCTTTCCCCTTTCTGTCCCGCCCAAGGTTGGATCCTACCTCCAGTTTCATCCTTTGTCTAAAACACCAGATAGATTTTGTAACTTTCTGGTGTTGCTCTGATTGCTACACCTGAGGCTGTAATGACCTGAATAGCTTATTTTTCCTGTCTATGGCCTCAGACAACCACAGTATAGAAAGTCACTGGGGGTCGTAGGGAAAGGACCGCGGCAGTGTAGGGGAAATTCAGGCGTGCTTCTGCTTCTCACTGCCTAAGACCACAAGGGAGCCAGACCTCTGCAACAGAGCTACCAGGACTATGTCCAAGAGTTCAACTCTCAAGTTGCGTCTCCAGTCACAATGAGTTGAACAAGCCTGAGTTCAGGAGGATTTTGGCACTGACAGTGCCTTCCTCTCGGGAGCTGGATGTGCACCTCTGTGACAAACACATCACTGTAAAGTGGCATTCCTTTCTGTGAATGACAGAGCCAGTCAGCAGTGAAGCTTGTTATAATAACCTTGAACTACCAGTGGTAGAAGCAATATCAAAAAAAAGCAAAGTAGAAAGCTGTCAAAAATGGAACATTTTTAACGCGAGTTATTAAATCAATATTTATTTTAACAAGTTTAATAGGATTCTCCCCCATTAGCTCCCAAGAGGTCTATATTGGCCGAGCGTTTTGGAGATGCCTAGAACATCTGGCTACTCATTTCCCATTTATTTCCCAGTGGAGCCTTAAAAACTCAGTTTTGTGGTAGGAAATACAGGCTATTTTGTTGAAATGCCAAGGCAGGGTTTTCTCCTTCTAGTATTCAGGGAACATTTACTTCATTTCTTTCTCTACTGTCTGTTGCACTTTCCAAAAGGTGGGCGGTCGTTGATGCTAGCGGTGTCTCAGGTATGTGGAAAACATTTGCCACAAGAGCAAACACGGCTGTGGTGCAGAACGGCTCTGGAGACACAGACATTGGCAGGCCTGTGCAAGTATAAGCAGATAGGTAAGTGGTCACTCAGGGTGAAATAACTTGGCAGTGGAGTACTACACAAACCAGGAGCACCATTCAGGATGGATGCATCGATGACTCTTTTGCCATGGGGACTGAGTGGGGCTCTCCTTCCTGCCCAAGTCTGAGCAGAGATGGGTGCAGCATCACAACTCCTGTGTCTCCTATGGTGGCATCTTCAGAGGAACAAGAGGACTTCAGTGTCCACTCTGGCACATAGGAAGGAAGGAAGGAAGGAAGGAAGGAGCGCGCGAACGAAAGAACGAAGGAAGGAAAAAGGAAAAGGAATGAAGGAAGGAACAAAGGAAGGAAAAGGAAGGAAGGAAAATGAAGGAGAGACATGGGGAAAGGAAGAAGGGAAGAAGGGAGCAAGAAGGGAGGAGGGAGCACCAGTTTTGCAGTAAGCCATAATTAAGTTGTGCTTTCATTTATCTGCATCCCACTGTGAAAGACATTGTTTCCAACTTTTTACCTCTTTGGATGGAAAACCTGATGCAGCTACATAAAAAGCACTCTGCACCCGCTCTTTTTCATTTTCCAGATCTTGCAGGTGTGCAGCTCCAGTGAACCTTACTGAAGGTCTTGTTCAGGCTTACTTCTGATGCCACTGAAGGAAGAACAGTCTTTCCATACAGCAAATACTTTTCCAACCATCTCTGCAATAAAGCTGTCAGATCTGCCTGTCAGATTCATACAAGAGTTCATTGAATCCACTTGCCAAATAGATATAAATAGTATTAGGAAGACATAATTCATTTTGAAAAGATTTCATAATGAAAGAAATATGGTGCTAGGAAAACAGGTATTTCAGGAAAACCTGGTCCCAAGGTCACATGCTGCCTCCCCAGATGTAGTCAACAACATCTCAGATGAATGTCCTGTTAGCAGTAAAGCACTTGAAAATGTACATATATCATTTCTTGGTATTGCTTCCTTCGGCAAGATGCTGCAAACAGGAGATTTTAGTTTCTCACACACACACACACAAAGCTCTGGCATAGGAATTTGGCATTGTGACAAAGCATAACAAATGTTACTGCCTCACTAATACCTTTTTGGGGTGATATTTTTATGATTTCCTAAGTTCTTCAGTGGTAGCTTGGCACCCGGGGCACCTCTAATGTGGTATAACATAACCACTGGTAACTAGTGAGAAAGCCTCCGTCGAAAGCGTGACTCTTTGGGTCGCTCCAGCATGTTCCTCGGTAATATGGGGAAGGCTGCGGCTGACTTGATGACAAAACGGCGGGAGCAGAGGCTGATTGCATAAAGCCTGGGGAGCAAATTTGGCTTTGCTTGGCAATCTGCTCACGGTTCCTCAGGCGCAGAGCATTGTGCGCTCGGAGTGAGGAATCAGCGCGGGGGCATTAGGGTAACCCTTCACACGCTACCCACAGGATTAGAGGAGAGACGTGATGACAGCTAGAGCTGGGATGGATATTTTTAGCAAGCCATATAGTCCACACGTTTCCCTTCTATTCCTACTCACAAGTCATTGGTAAGGATTCTTTGGCTTTTATGACTGTGTGTGTTACCAAAGTCATTCAGTCGCCACTCTGAGTACATTCTGGTCAGAATGTGACTGGAAACTATAGCCTGAGCATGTACAGACTGCTCGCTGCAACTGCTGGGGATGCTGGTTACCACAGCCACACTATATTGTTGCCAGACTAGATGACTTTAGCAACTGTCCAGGGGGAGCACGTGGGTCAAAGATAGGAGGGTAAGAACCAGCAGTGAGGCGAAGAGGCATTTTCCAAGCAGACCCTGAAAAACCGAACAATTGTCTTAGGGTCTGATTTGAAATCAATCTTCTGTCCTCGCATTCAGGCTGGGGATTTCTGCGCATCGTGTGCTTGTGCAGTCCCAACTGCAAAATGTTCCTCCTCATCTTGCTTGTCCCCACCAACTGCCTCCATATGTCCTCACCGAGTGGTCTGTGTCACAGCTTGGCAAGGGAGACCCAAGAGACAAACTGGCTCCTCTCCCCACCGAGAGCAGGTGAAGAGCCCAAGCCCAATCCCAGCAAACATCAGGCCACTCTGCTTTCAACCACCACTGCCCTGAACCATTGCTCCTCATGCCTACAGTTATCAAGCTTTTTCTAACCTACATCTCTCTTAATGCACAATAAACCAATATCTGTCCTCTACTAACCTTACATATCTAAGGGTTGCTGTCATGATCTCCCTTCAGGCTTGGCTTTTCCAAACTAATTCCAATGCCTCCAACCTGTCCTCATGGGCTGTGTTTGCCTACCTTCTTATCAGTCCTGGACTTCCTCCAGTTTGGATATGTATTTTTTTCAAAGAACAGTTTCATCTTCTTTCTCATTTTCTTCTTCAAAAACCAGTTCCCTCCTCCCATGACCCAGATCGCAACAGATACTAATGGAAAGAGAAGAGAGGCTACAACCTGCTACAGTAAAACTGCCCTGGATGCACTGTATGTTTAAAACTGCATTTATTGTATGTATTTTGTTTTCCAGGATTTGCGATGCCCCTAAGCAACTGCTCAGTTATTCCTATGCGTGATAAACATAACCCAAATTAAATTTTAGTTGTAAAACACTGAAAGTCAAATAGCAGAACCTACAGTCCTAAAGTCTGGCTTTAAAAGGGCTCTGTTTCCTTTTTTAGTAAGTATGCTTGCATTTTTGTACCTCTCTTTGTCGTGGCTAACTGGCATTGAATGCATAGATCTAAGGTGTAAATAACTTTTGTACAAAACCCCAATTTCCTTATGCTGGGTTGCCCCCACAAAAAAAGACTCAATAAAAAAATCTTAAAATACAAATTATTGCAAAATTCTACCAACAAAAAAAGCAGAAAATAGCTCTTGCTCATTCATTTTGTTTTCATTCTTCCCTCTGCCCTCCTCTTGAACTTTACATGGCTTTTTTTCCTCCTCCACTTTTGTCAGTGATGGGAAATTTCTAATCCAACATACTGGATTCGTCCCTATTTGAAAATGAAAAGGAAACACATTTGCACTGAGATACACTGAAGGGAATTTGTTAAAGCCAAGGCAGAGTAGCAAAGTTCATCTCCCAGCAGAAAGACTTGTCGCAAGAGGTAACTGCATTTGTCCCTTTTCTCCCAGCGGTTCATTACGGCTGAGCAGGTCAGACCTGTCAAACATTGCCACATTCGCCGGGACTAGGAAAAAAGAAAAAAAAAGAAAGAAAAAACACCCTGTACTTGGATGCAAGGGCTGTGCATCCCTTGTGCTTTGTCTGGGGCAACCCTTTCACAGAAGCGCAGACATTGTGAAATGGGGTCAGGAAGGTAGCAAGCCAGCTGCCTGACACCCTTTCGACTGCTTCCCGTGACCAAGGAAAGAGCAGTGACTTCAAGAACCTTGCAAATACAAGACGAGGGCCTCTCCAGTGAAAATCCCAAGCGCAAGCCTGATTTTGGTCTTGCCTCGGGTTGGAGTTTGGGGTGTTTGTTTATATCAGTGTCACCTTGCAGCTTTGGCAGGCCTCCCGCCGATTTCATGGCAGGATGGAGGAGAGCAAAACCAACTCCTCTCCCCTCCTTCAGAGCTGGCGAGCCAGACCCCCAGCTGATACGCATCATCCCAGCGCCACTGATCCGGCGGCAGGGCACCGCGGCGCATCGCCTCCCCCCAGCTGGCCGTCTGGGCCAAACCTTGCCTGGAGCCCAGCAGCTTTCAGTCCACGGTAACTCCACCAAAGTTGGGGGGGAGCTTTATGCGGGTCTAACAAAGAACAGACACAGGCTCGGCAGGCCTTAATGAGCTGATGCTGATCATGTAACTGTCTTATTGAATTTGCATTTCATTAGGAGACTTCATTTGAACCACAGCTGTGAATATTTGAGGGACTGATTGTGTCTATGGATACTAATTTGTTCAAAGAAGACAAGGAGGATACTGAGCTGCAACCCTGACCCTTTTCGCATCGATCAGAGAAGATAGATCCTCCTTAAAAGCAACGTCAGAGCTGTACCGACAGCAACGTGTTCAGGCCGTTACAGCCTGGTCAGTATTGAGCTGCCTAAATGCCCCTTCCTGAAACTCATCCCTCCAGGTGACAGGGGAGGGAAGCTGGACCTCAGCACCCTACTTGAGCCTTTGCCCGATGAAATTTCTTCTTCACGTACTGTAGCTTACTGAAGCTGATGAAACCCATGGGATGGGAATATGCCATCAGGGAAAAGCCTCCAGAAGGAAATGCCATCATTCAAACACCGACTTCTTAGCTGAGGCTTCATTATTATCCCTGCAGCCATGTAAATCAGATTACCATACCATAATGTTCTGTAGGAATGCCACATCTTTTAATGATGGAAAGGCTGCAGCCAGCAGAAATTAAACAGTTAAAAGCCAAGATTTGTGATAAGCAGATGGCAATTATTGCCGCTTGCTGGTAAAACCTGTTTGTATTAAAAATATCTCAATGTTTCCACTGGAACCTACCAATTAAGAGATTAAACTGTATTTCATTCACATGCATGTGAGTGTGGGCTCACACACACACACCTGGCACTCCCAGCTCCAAATTCCACCTAGAGGCTGGCTGAAAACACATCCGCTGGTCGTCTGTTGCTTCTCCTCCATTTACTGGATGGGAATTCATTAGGTTTGGTTTGGGGTTCTTTTATGAGCTGTCAGGAATAAGAAATTTTCACCTTATTATCAGGAGAAACAGGAAGCTGTTGGCAAATACAGCTATTTTTCAGAGAATTATCCAACCG
The DNA here is from genome assembly GCA_034008185.1 of Gorsachius magnificus. Taxonomy (NCBI): domain Eukaryota; kingdom Metazoa; phylum Chordata; class Aves; order Pelecaniformes; family Ardeidae; genus Gorsachius; species Gorsachius magnificus. The sequence continues at coordinate 46,336,709 of CM067083.1, read as the reverse complement.
GGGAGTGGACCTTTAGTGATGAAGCTACTTGAAGCCCAGCCAGGCCTGTAAGGTGGATGGTATGTCGCCAGGATTTTATTCTCAAGCTAGCCTAAGCAAGATGATTTGACTGGGAATTGCTCTAAGTAAACATGCTAATAGGATGGAAAATATTAGCCCCTTTCCCTTCTTAGCCAACCAGCCATTTCCCCTCTGCTGAGGGGAGTGACTATTGGCACTAAAGGGTTTCCTGTGTGTAAGTGGTCAGTCTTTTGCCACAGTCCCAGGAGCCTTTTTCTATTAAGAGAGAAGCCAAACTTCCTTCACGGATGCTGCCTTACTCAAGCGTTGCCTCTGTCACTCAGAGGCTGTAAGTGGATCTGGACAACTCCCCGGAGGACTCCAATGTTTATAAACTAATAAAGGATCTGATGTTGCCAGTCTGAAAGCCAGATGTAGCTGCTGCTGAAAAGGAAGGCTTTTCTCTCCCTTCTCACTTTTCATGCCTTGACATCCCAGAAGAGTTCGGGGAAGGACTTGGCCCAGGCTACTTACCCTGCTGTTTGGGACAGTTTCATAAGAAGGAGCAAGGGCATGTCCACATAAACCACAAGCCGTGATTATAAGCAGGCCTTGTAAGAAGAAATGATGCCCCTTGCGTTGTCATCAGGCACAGGGTGACTACCCAGGTGAGTGCTGCTGCCTGGCAAAGGGAAAGCGTTGGCTTCAACCAGCTCAGCTGACCAAGCGTTGCAGCTCTAAATGTATCTGAACATCCTCAGTCTGAAAGCTCTTGCGCAATGCACTCTCCTAGGATATTTCCAGTCCTATCTGGTACTGCAGAAATCAGCAATGATGCAAGGACAGCTTTTGATTTAGCTTTTCAGTGCTCCCATCTCTGTTTCCCTAGCTGAAACCAGAAAGTTTAAACAAGCAAACAAACACAAAAAATAAACTGTTCCAGCACTCCTAAAAAGTTCAGTTCAAGCCTGATCAGGGACTTGGCAGGAGTTTGGGAATACTTTTGCTTTGTTTGAACCAACCCCGAAATCCATCACACAGAAAAACTCATTCTCTAATGAGTTACTTATGAGCGTTGCTTTCTGGTGCCTGCACATGATCCGCGATGGGGGAGCGGGGAGGGGGGGAGAAGAGGTGTCCCAGCGTGTTTCCCACCCACCCTGCTGCCACTCATGGGGTGCATGTGTGTGTGGGGGGGGTTCTCCTTTCTCCCTTTGCTGTTTGCAGGAAGGTGCCGGGAGTGACCTAGGCGACCCTCGCAGAGCTCCCTTGAGACTCCGGGGGACAACCGGGCCTCCGCGGAGGCGATGCCGGTGCCGGTGCCGTTCTCCGCCGGGATCTGCAGGGGAGGCTAAAGTAGCGCGACTGGCCGCAGAGGTGCACTGGCCTAGAAAGTTCCCGGATCCCCCACCACAGCCCAAGCAGGCAAATAAATAAATAAACCATGGGGCACACCCGCCCTCCTGCCCCTTCCTTCCCCCAGCTCTGGTGAGAAAGCTGTCACCTCTGCTGCCACCAGCGGCTGGCAGAGCGGGGCCGAGCAGGCATCCCCCGCCCCACCAGTGCCACCTCCGGCCACCCCACGCTAAGCGGCTTTGCCACCTCTGCTCATCTTCGCCGGCCACTCCTATCCCCCTGCCAAGGCCCGCTCTGGGGCCTGCCCTGCGGCCGGGCAGCTGCGTTCACCCTCGGGGTTGAGGGAGCTTGCACCCCACAGGGCATTTTGGGAGGACCCCTGGCATTTTTGGTGAGGCAGAGGCTCCTCAGAGGAGAGGAGAGGCGGGAGGGCCGGGCCTGAGGACACCATCGCCCTGCAACACGCACAGCTTGCCCCGATGAAACCCCCCGGCCTCCCCCGTGGCTTCCCTGTGACCCCTCAGACCAAGTAGCCAGCAGTCCCCAAGGGCATTTTTAACTTCCCCCCGCCATGTTTACAGTCGCGGGTTCAGCTCCGCGCAAACACGTTTCTTCTTCAGCTTGGCAGGAGGGTTTTGTTGGGTGTTTCTGTTTTTATTTTCCTCCCCTCCTGCCCCTTCGGAGGCAATAAGGTGCACAAACAAGCTGCCCCCGAGAGCAGAACGCGAGCAGCCTTTAAATAATAATAAAAATAATAAAAAAAAAAAAAAAAGAAAAGAAAGGGGGGGAAAAAAACCCACCCCGTACTACCGGGGGCCCCGTTGGTTAAAGGCTACGGCGCAGTCACTCTGAAGTGAGGGTTTAATGAAGTAGCCTGTGAGAGAATGGAGGGGATGGTCCCCGCTGCACAGATGGCTCTTTGTCACCGCTGACACCTGCCATCTGCTTGTTTGTCTAAATGATGTCGGAGGGGCATCGCGAGCCTCCAATCTGCTGCGCCGCCTCCACCAGCTCGGGGTGACCCCCTGACCTGCGTGTCAGATGGGTCCGGAGAGTTTGTTCTTTCCGCTCAGTGGGCCCGTCCCCGGCCGCGCTGCCGGCCCCTTCCCCGCCAGCAGCCCCGCAGCTGCCCCTGGCCGCGCGCCGCCGCTCGCCCCCCGCGCCCGCCCCACCGCCCACCAACCCCTAAATCTCCTCTTCTTCATACATATGAAAGGCGGGGGACGTGGAGAGATTAACCTCCATGGGCATGAAAGGGGTACAAAAGTTTACACCGCTGGGCAGCCATTTAGACCTTTTGGGGATGCTATTCGCACTCCTGGGTTTTTTACTATCATCTCCCAGCGATGCTCAGGCTCTTTCCAAGGTAATTAAGAGGCCAAATTACCCCTGATGTAATACCGCTGATATCGGGAGAGGTAATTATGATATTTAAAGAACACCGCTTCTTTCTTTTTCTCTGCCATAAAGGCGGACTCTTGCATTGACATCAGCTGTAACATTTAGAGGTCTCCAAAGACCTCTGTTTTAAAGGCATGAGAAAGAGCTAGGCTCCACTCTTCTGACAGAGGTCACCAGAAAACTTTTGAGATCGTGCCTTGAAAAAGGACATATTAACGCAAATGCATCTAGATAGCGTTTTGGTTCAGGTTTTTTTTTCAAAATATCACTGTAGAAAAAGAGTATCTTCTTAATACATGAAAAGGGGCTTCTCAGTGTCTGAAAAGTGACTGACAGCTATGGTCATAGCTTTCAGAGAAATATGTTGGAGGAATAAGCATACCCGAGACTTAAACATTTAATTTGAAAAATATCATCAAAGTTTGAAACAGCCTGAAAAGTCTTAGCTGGTGGAGAACCCACTCCTTTTTCTTTGCACGCTAAGCCCACAGAAATGGTATACTTTTGATATGACCTCAGGTCATTTGTGCCACCTCAAAACATTCAAGGCGAGTGCCTGAATGGGACCTGTTTCCCCACAGGACCAACTAGCGGGTGTCTAGGACACCTCAGAAGAGACCGAAGCTTGCTGTTCATAGCACCACATAAATTGCACTTGATGTTATCAGTGATGTCAGTGTACACAGAAGGTGTATAATGGATATTAATTATGACTGTTATCACTTATGACTTGTGTAGTGCAGCCAGGTATGCCTGAATACTTGCAAACACAGCAGCTTTTACACGTGGCAACTCATGAAATGGAAAATGGTCACTCTGCACAGCTCTAATGAGGGCAAGGGTGATTTAAGCTAGCAGAAAGAATCATAATTACTGTAGGTTCAAAGTGATCTTGAAGGAGAGGAAGTTAAAACGGGGTTGGGATTGATCTACTTTCATGCTTTACTCGGCCCATTGTTTTTAGTGCCTCACTTTGAACTATAAACAAATGGCTTCACCTGATTTGCAGTCTTTTGCAGATAATTCCTGAATTTATTCTGGGCAATGGTGGAAAATGTGCATGGTGCAAAAATAAATAGGAGGAGAAGGTGCGACGACAACACACAGCCCCCCCTCCTCTGTAGTCTGTCCAAAAAAAAACCAAACCCAGATTCAAAGCCATCTCAGAGCACAGACGAGAGGAAAGGGCTCCAAGGTTTGCAGAGGACCGCATGCTTCCAGAGAAGCTGGTGCCAATGCCCAGCCCCAGGAGGGCAGCTTGGATGCTGCAGCCCTTACCTCCTGGGGCAGCCTTGGCTCTGGGCCCCTCTCCTGGCTCCACAGGCAGAGGGGACCACCAGCTTCCTCGCTGCTCCAGCCCTCTGCCAGCAAGACTGCCCTGGCCCCCAGCTCAGACGGTCTCTTCTCCACTTGCAGCCCCCTGTCCATTGCCACCTGGGCTGAGCTCAGGTGCAGCAGGGTAAAACACAGGCAAAACCCATGACCTCTTGCAGAGACACAGAAAGACATGTAGGCTGTGTTGTCAGCCTGGGGAGCCTCTTTTTCTCCCTCACCTTCGTGACAGTCCAATTTATGAGCCCGCACCACAGGGCCACTACTACTGCTGATGGAGAGGGAGGAGGCCTGCCCCCAGGAACTGTGAGTGCCAGGGGACACAGCTCATCAGGCCAGAGACACCCACTTCCCACACACCCACCCAGGAAACAATTCACAGCCTTAGACCCCTCTTTTTTTCAGTAACATTGGATTCAGGATGATAATACAAGAAAAATAAAGGGAGATTAAAAAAAAAGTCCATAAAAAACACCTAGAGTCTTTTCCAAAATCCAACAGAAAGATTTTTTGCTTTGCTGACTTCTGTGTACTTTGATTTTAAGTTCAGCATAGAAAGGATTTTATCCCTCCTGCATCATCATAAAAGGGATTTTTTTTTTACCTGGGATGCTTTTGGTTAATTGGTACATGTAAAAATGTCTCACTGTGGTACCCATTCCTGACCCGGGTGTTAAGTGTCTGGGATCTGCCCAGCGGCCTCATGACAGGTACATTTCTTCCTGCAAACGTCCTGCAAACTCCCTGACCCTCAGCCAACACCACGGTCAGTAGCAGAGCCAACACATCATGTTCGTCCTGGCAAAGTGAGCCAGACTGCATTAAACTGAGGGTCACTGGAAAACAAAAAGAACCAACAAAAATCCCTTCTTTTATTTTTGTCTGAAAGCTCCGATTGGCATGTTTTGATGCTTCCTGCTAGCCCGCCAACTCCAGAAAGCACCTAGACATCCTCCAAAACTGGGTGGTGAGATGCTTCAGGCATATTTCCTTCAGAGGCTATGGTCTATGATTCTATGATTCTATGGTCATAATATCATCTCTGGTACCCAACAATTTCGGCATGACACTATTTTGATGAGGTAAATTGCAGCCAACTCCCCTTAATTCTTCCCTAGCAAAAACAAAGTTTCTCATTGTCCCACAGAGGCTTGGTTTCCTTCAGATTTCTTGATCTAAAAAGTGACTTTCCAGAGAGGATTCCACAAAATGATAAATCCCCTAACTTGCCCCTGTGGCAACCTAGTATGTTTTCCTTGTTTAAGGACAGAAAGGCAGAGAGTGTGCAAAGACTGCCATCTTTATTTAGACTGAGAAGACTTCTCTTACAAGACCCGTCCAAGCCCCTTTTTGAAAGCAGCTGATGTCAATAAAAAGTAACTGAAAGTGCTATTTTATTTTGCCAGATCACTGTTAAGTCAATGGCATATCAGCGTCCAGCAGGCCTGATTATGGCACACAACCCTTAATGGCACGTAAAGGGTGAAAGTTGTGTTCTAGCACCATGCCCAGAAGCCCTGTCTCCTCAGCCTGGCTGCCCCACTCCTGACGCTTGTCCACTCCGTGACAAGGCAGTGGCAGGTGATGGCAGCCTTTGGTAGTGGTCATGGTCAATGATGAAACTCAAACTGTGGAGCCATAGGAAGATAGAAGACCTGTTCTGCCATCCCAAGTCCTCCCAAATGCCTGGCTGAGCTGAGCTGGTACTTGTGTGCAAAAACTGGCTGAGCGGGAAGAAAATTGGGTCCAGCCTCTAGCTCTAGGATGCTGATGCTGAGCCCAGCCACTCTAAAATCTGGAGGTAGCTGCCCCCAAAAACACGTTAGATTATTTCTTTCATAAAATTTTTATAAATAGGGCTTCTGAAAATCTTTTTATTTGCCTCCTTGACTGAGACTGGCACAACTGGATGTGGAGTTGTATGTGCAAGCTTTCTTTTTCCTAGACTGGAGATGGGATTTTCACAGTACCCGTTCCCTCTGGAGGTGGGCCTTTCAGTATCAATCCCAAATATCATCTCCTGACCATGGTCAGCTCAGTCAGTCCTGCCACCAAGCTCATCAGCTCTCTATGTGAAAATGAAACGGTCAGATTTCTCAAAAGCCCGTGTTTCTCTCAAGACCACCATGGGTGGACAGGTATCGTGGCTCTTGATCACCTGCTGTGTTTCAGCATGCAAAAAAACCAGAACACAAATATTTTAATCGGACCAGGAGACTATCCTGCATACATTTTAAAATCAATGCAAATGCCTAATCAATTAAATAAGCTTGCACACTGCTGTGGACACCACCTCAATGTCTAGCCCTGCAAGGAGCCACAGTACTGTACCCTTCTGCTCACGTGAAGCAACACTGTCTCTGGCAAGACAGAGGGCTCCCCTCTAGCAAATTGCTTCATGTGACGGAAGCCAAAGTTTTTATGTGTTTTCTGAAAGCAGCTATGGCAAACAGTCAATTCAGCTAAACAGTCTCGGCCACAGTACATCTGTGCTTAGTTTTGGCTTAGCAGAGCAGAATAACACATGTACTTCTCCTCTCCCTGTCCCACTCCTAACCTAAGATGGTGAGAAAAATAGCTGAATTAGAGAAGTACCTTCTGAACAGAAGCATCCTGTGACAGTGCAAAATCTGCACAACTGGGAATTCCAGCCAAAATGAACTCACAGACCCACATGATTTCCTCGTGAGCTGACTTTGTGGGGAGGTTTTTTGGCTTAGTTCTTGTTGCTGTTTTTTTTGTTGGCTACTCAGATCGATATCATGAGCTGATCTCACTTTGGACATTTTCAGAATCAAAAAGGGAGAAGAAACAAGAGCTGCTACCAGGAGCAAGGACATTTCCTTCAGGTCATTGTCAGATTAATATTCGCAGTTCCCTCCTCTGGCCCTTCCTCTCCCACTGCTGGAAGAGGCGCCAGCACCAAGTGAAACAGCAGTGCAACGCACCCAGTCTCACCGTCACTGCTGCTGCTAGCAGCAGTGGGGACATTTCTTAAGTGCCTCAATGCTTTAGGAGTTGAGATCCTGTTTTCCAATGGGATTTAAGGGTCATCAGCATCGCTTTCTGTAGGCACTTACAGCTTGTGCCAAGATCATCAAAAACTTGCATGCCTGTATTAGCTTTGGCTTAAACCAGGTTAGCCAGCCCAGTCTAAGGCAGGCTCCGCAGCTCCTTACACAGTCATACCAGTTTGATGGGGGCTCTTTCACACCCCAACAACTCAGGCCATAGGCGCCAGCCCACAAAATGCCACAGAGGTGTGCCCAGCAGACCCTGTACCTCACGGCAAGGTGGAGACTCTTGGGGCATGGCCTCTCCTTGCAGAGGGCAGCATGGCCATCCCCAGGGCAGCACTGCCAGTCGAGGCTTCAAAGCACGGCAGAAACACTGCTACAGGGGGCTGTACCCCCGCTACCCAGCCTTGTCACGCAGGCCCCAGCACCTGTGGAGCCGGGCCCCAGGTCTGCAACACTGCGAAGCCGTGACCAAGGCTCCAAGGTCTCGCAGTTTGCAAACTGTACACAATGTCTTTCAACACCTCAGTTACCTCCTCTGAGGTCAGTTACAGCAAATTTGCCATCCCTTAGTTCTCACTCTACAGACCAAGGTAAAGGGAGATTGATTAGTTTGCACTGTGTCCTTCAGAGTTAATTTAAATAATTAAAGCACATCTCTATTTCTTCCTCTGTGTTATACGAGCTTCTGTTGATAACAATTAGCAAAAAGGCTAATTTTTCACAAAAACATTCTCATTTTAGCAAACTCCTAATTTTTGCTGGAAGCTTCTCTTTCATTATCCTACTTCAGTCTTGGTTTCCAATTACTGTTTTCCAGTATTGGGTTTTATTTTTGTTTTAAACGTTTTTTCCCTCTCACTGATATTGATTGGTTTGTCTTTGTTGCTCCAGGCAGTTTTTCAGAATTAGATATTTCTGACACTGAAATAGTTTCATTCCCAAGGATGAAAAGGGTCCATAAACATAACATAATGCCATGGACAGCACCAAAGTAGCCAAGAGCTGCTGCTCCCTGACCATTAACCTGCTCAGGCTCCTGCACATCTACAAATTCACGTCCTAGAAAATGTTAGCTAATAATCAAAGTTTGCTATTCATTCGTTAATCTGGCAGGGTGGAGCCAGTCAGGTTTTCTTTTGTCACTGTCCTACTTCTGTTTCTCAATCTTAGAGCCAATGACATAATTTCACTGAATTATTAATATTTCAAACATACTTGTGTGGTTTGCGCGCAGCTCAGTGACAGGATAAATTGCATGCTGTATTGTTCTAACTTTCTTAAAATATCTCTTTGTTGCTTAAAAAAACCAAAACAACTTTTTTAAGAAACTCATTGCTTGTATCACCGAAAGTCAGTGCTTCTCCCCAATTTCCCAATGCAAAATGAGAGCAGAGCACGTACAAAACCAGTGGCTGTGCACCACTCCTCACCACCTGGTGCAGGCAAAGCCCCTGGGGCACCGCACACCCAGCAGCACTCCTACGGCTCCCTGTGGCCCTTGGGCACGGATCCCTGTGGCCCTTGGGCGCATGGTGGAGTGAGCCAGCCCCAGAGAGAGGGCGCACAGGAAATGTGCTTGCTGCCCTTCCCGGGCAGCCTTACCCCAGCGGGGCTGGACCCCGTGGGCACCGCTCTTCAGCAGCACTCGAGGCTCGGTCTGCAACAGCAGGTTGTCCCCTTTCTGTAGCGGGGGCAGCGGACAGACCCTGGGCTGCTGCCCACTTTGCAGGGTCCCAGGACACCCCAGTGCCCACCATGCAGCCCCACAACCCTCCTCACCTTGCTGTCCCCCGTGAGCAGCCCTGCTGGCATCCCTCTCCCGGGCCGCTAATTGGCTCGGATGAGCGTCATGCGGCCAGGCGCACACATGTGTCCCATAACCTAAACCATCTGCAAGCATTTTAATTAACCCATCCCCAGCTCCTCTGTGCTGCCATTGAAAAGATCCCGCCCTGGCCCCAGCCGAGCCTCCCCCGTGCAGCCCCGCAGCTCCCCTCCCCACCCAGGAATTCGCAACCACAACTGTACAGCGTGGGCCCCCCAGCTCTCCACGGCCGCGCAGGAGCAGCCCTCAGCAGCCAGCGAGGAGCAGATGAAAAGGGGTCCCTCCATATGTGTCTGCCGACATGGACCTACAGGGTAGGCTCCACGCACAATAGATAACAGGAGGCTCCTTCTCGCAGCCGCTCAGCTGCGGGGTCTTCCACGTCAGACACCCTTCTGCCTCCCATCCGTACACAGCTTATATCAAAAATGGCTGGAGAAAAACAATGTCCCTCTGTGAAGCCACATGGGTGTGCAAGAGGGGATTCAGCCGACCGACCGCTGCTGAGCCGCGAATTACTGGAAAAATACAGCCGTGTCAGGCCCCATATTCTCATTACTCTCCAGGGATGCAACTTTACTCTTTGGCTGGTTTTATATTGCAACGAAGTGAAGTTTTCCGTGGAAGTACTTGAATTCAGTGGAGTTGCTCTGGGGGCTGGAGCACAATGCAAAGTCCCTGAGGCCTAATCAAGATCAAGCTCTAGATCAAGGGATATGGGCACTGTAAATGCAACAAGGCTTACAAGCGATATTTTCACCAAAACAGGAAATTTGCACTGGCGTGCTAGGTTTACAGCTGGTATAAATGAGCCCAGCTCATTAGCAAAGAATTTGGTGTTGCCTGTCCAGAGGCAGGACGCCATTGCTGGAGGGCCTGTTCCTCTAGAAGTCACTTCCCTTGGAAGTCTAGACCTGCAGGAAATTTTGCGAAATCCCTTGGCTATGGGGTTCCCCTTGCTATACTTAGAGGTAAGATTTTAAGATGTCCACCTTACAGAAACAGCCTGAGATTTTACTTATGAAACTACATTTCACATGGTCTTTGATGCTAAACCCTCTCCACAAGGAAGTGAGAAAATTACAAAACTGAAGAGTCACCGGACAGAGCACAACCTTCATCCTCTGCTGATGTGAGCAATGACACTGTATGCAAGTGAGCTTAGATCCATGGCTTTGGCCTATATTGGCAATGTAAGCATCCAACCTTGCAGGCCTCTTCAGTGCAGAAACACACTGACTAAAGTATGAGTTTTCCAAGCACAAAATCTTTAGGATGAAGTCAGAGCCTGTGTAAATCAGCTTTTGGACTTGATCTTATTTTCTTTTGCAAGTGGATTTGCTTAACCTCACAGACCGTAATACACTGATACTGAATGTAATGCCTTGTAATATGCTGAGATGCTTCAGAAGCAGATCTTTAAATTGTAACCAGTCTCTAGTCCAGATGTGAAGTTCCAAGTTGCCAGTTGCATTTGTTCTAATTTTCTCTTCTAACCATGGAGACCCTTCAAATAAGGCTGGTTTTGTACCTATTTAGATCATTGCAGTGTCTCATTCCTGCCCCTAACCCCAGTGAGAAATGTTTATCCCTCACTTTGTGTCCCGTAGAATTTAAATAATGCTCCAACATACAGTTTCTGCAGACCAACTCATCCACCTACAGCTGTGAAATGGAAGCCTGCCTGAAGAATAGTACTAAGCTCCATGACCATGGTACTTTTACATTTAGCAGAGGTGGTAGTGCATCTCTTGGTGCTCCCCGGAGGCCCTACTTTGCTAAGGTATGCCCAGAAAACAAAACCTCACAAGTTCGCTAACATGGGGGATGCTCATTGCACAGACTCTTGCCAAACTAGCTTTTAATCATATGAAACTTATGCCAACAACAGTAGTGCCTTCTCCAGTTGTCTGGGGGCAATTCTTGGCAGCCTTTCTCTTGCATCTTTCACTGGTAGCTCTCAAAATGGTTTTATGTAGGAGATCAGCAATGTCACCCTTTTATAGGCAGATAAACTGCACAGAGCAGTGAGAACAGCCTTGCTCAGGATGGAATATTGACAGAGCTGTGTACTGCTCACCAGAGTCCCTGCCTAGGGCTTGAAAAAAAATGGCTTAGATCTACCTGCTCACGAGTGGGGTTTTCCTGCACGTTTCATATGATGGAAATACTGCAGTCTCTCACTGGCACCAGGGACCACAGATACACAGAAAACAGGAAGGGAAATTTTCTAATAAATGAAGCTGGGACATCAGTTTGCCTGGATTTCATATGAAGTCCAGCCTTCCAACTACCATCCTGCAGTATCCATAAGGCTGTGATGCAGCAGGGCTTCAGATGGGCAACAGGTACCAAGCATGTGTCTGTGCTGCGAAGTTCAGCGTAACTCCCGTGCCATCTCAGCTCACCCTGCCTGCAGTGAAGCAGGATCAGACGCTAAGGGTCAGACCCCCTACCCCTACCCCCACCCCCTTACCATCTGAAGTCACTCCACAGGCCATAAACACGAGCAGCAGGGGGGCCAAGCAAGCTCTCCTGCTGGGTTCAACCTGCAGTAGAAGTAAAAGCCCAGTACCCTTCACTCATGCACTGAAAGCCTCTCATGACCTTGGAAATACATACATTTTCCACTGCAGTGAGAGCAACAGCTCACCTGTGTGCAACTGTGGAAGACTGCCCCCACCAGACAACTGGCTTTGTCCCCTGAAAGGAAGCTCAGACTGCTGAGGGCAGGCTGGGAAGGACAGTTCATCTCTCGGTGTACTCAACCCCCTCTGAGTCGTTGAACAGCCCATCCTGCAGTCCAGCTAGTCCTTTGAATCCAAAGGCCTCTCATAAGAGGTGTTTGCACATCTCTCACCAAAATCCGTGGCAGCAGCACACTGGTCTCACTCCGAATAAGGTATAAACAGTGCCCTCAAGGAGCCGAGTCCTTAGATTCCTGTCTGATAAACACAAGATACATTTTTAAGACAAACATTCCCAGTCATCCTGCAGCTGAGTTTTGTGTGTGTCTCATTTCTCTCCAGCGAGATTTCAAGGGTGACCCAGAAGCCTTGAGTGAAGCTGGAGGGGTTTGGAAAACAAACTCATTTTTGTGCTGCCACCTCGCTCCTTTTGGCTTTCTGGGCTGTGCACACAGAAACGGTGCTGTGCTGGCAGAAACGCTTCTGATTCATAACCTCTGCCAAAAGCATGAGTAGAGCAGCAACACGAGTTGCATAGCCCACTGGCACTGGGGAGGGTTCATTGGCCTGCTAATCTGAACTGGCTGATCCTAAACTTCCACTTCCCATTGCATTCAAATGCACTGCTGAGTTATTTGACTCCAGCATAGACTCAGGGATGTTTTTCTTGTCTTATAGTTTTGTATTGACTGAGCTGGCCCACAAGATAATTATTAAGGCGAAGAGCTTAGCAGGATTCTAACAAGGATTAAACATTTATATGATTCATTAAAATATCCCCCCAGTGCCACTAGCTGGGATAAAAATGTATAAGGATTGTGTCATAACTAAAACACTGGGCTGCAGCCCAGAAATCTCTGTGAAAGGAACCCCTGAAAAATGCTTCTCGAGGATGTCAGAGCTGCACCCAGCAAAGTGCATGTTGCATTGGAAACCCAGCCTGAAATCCCATTGACTGGCACATCCTCGAAGCCAGACCCATACAGAAGCATCTGGCTCCTGGGGCAAGATTAGGAACAGCCAAATAACCCACTGCAATATAAGCACAGCTCTGACCAATTACAGGACTAGCCTGCCCCAGCTCAAGAGTCAGTGCCTTAAGGGAGAAACTTTGCTGTTGTTGCTCAGTAGTGAATTGACCAAAACTGAAGAGGAAGAAGAGGAAGACAGAGCAGAGAAGACTCAGGGAAAAAAAAAAGGAAGATGTAGGTATTACGCCTTTTTACCCAGTGAGGTCTGAGTACTCAATCAGATGTCAATAACAGCAGTGTGGATCCCTCCATCATCTGAAAAACTCCAAATCCACATCTTTTTCCTGCTAGGAGAGCGCATGCACTGCCAGGCTGTAGCAGGTTCAAGGGGAAAGTTGTTCTCAGCCCCCTGCTGACTCTGCTGGCTTGCTCTGAGTACCTGTTCAGGACTAGGATGTAAATATTTATCTCTGGGTGCATGTCATCACATCTGAGCTGGAATTCTTTCTTGTTTGTCCCATTTACTGGGGAGCATTTGGATGTGCTGTGCAGAGTAGGACTGCTCCATGTGGGAAAGTCACCTCCAGCTATTCTCTATCAGATGGGGCACCCTGGTTGCAGAGAACACATGTGGAAAGACAAACAGAAAGTCCAATTACTTGCCCAGCCCTACTTGTTGGTGTCACCACTATTCAGGAAGGGGCAGGGACACTGAGAAATCTCCATAAACATCTCAGCTTGCAGGAGCATGCCTGCTATTACATACCCTGCTGAGTAATTGCATAGTTACTCCCACAGTCACACGAATCCTGCTGGTGAGGAGAGTGGCTGGAATGTGATCCCACCTCATCCCAGCTTGTGAGGTACATCATACTCATGAGAAGACCCCGGAGGAGTAACCTGTGCTGGGACTAGAGTCCATCAGGTGCCAAGATGGACTGGGGAAAGCGTGTTTGTGTAATGTCTCACGTCCTCACCTTGCAAGGCACAAGTGAGATTGGTTGGACCCTCCTTTTGCTCAAGACATGTCATCGTATACCAGCATCAGTAATTTTGCACAGAGAAGGATGGCACCCACAAAATCTGAGCCCTTATTAAGAAAGAGCATTAAGTCAGATAGGCAGGGCATGATGCTATTTGGTTTTGATGCAAGGACAAGATCTCAGCATGACAAAAGGATGTAGACTGATACCGCTGATGATGTGGTGTATTACGGTTGCAATTGTCACACAGCAGAGAACATCAGCACTGGACAGAGAGCTATCCATTGGGTTTAGTTTGGTTTTGCAAGGAGGTAGTTTGTGCAGTATCACTCCGTGCGTGTCTGCGTCTGTTCACCTGTCTGTGTATCTGCACTCAGCTGTCCTCCCTCACCAGTAACTTTTGAACCTGTTGACCAATTTCAAAGAAACTTGACAGGCAATAAGAGGTCTCCAAGGTATTAAATTCCAACACGTTTTATGAAAATTGGCAGCTGCTTAGAGGAGAAAGACCCAATTAGTGCCCCCATGGAGGTGAAGGCTGCAATATGAATATGACCCTTATTAGGTAGTGGAGATCCTCCTGGGAAAGAGATATTGTGAATGTCCACAGAGGGAAATACGCATCAATGTTTACATCTTATTAGACACCAGAGAATCCAATGCAAGCCCCTGCTAATGCCCCAGGAAACCACCAGCTTCATTAGCTCAGCTGCTCGAAGAACAACACATCCATGACCTCCAGCCAGGGCATTTGCAGCCCTCCTTACTCACAGCAGAGGTAGAAATGAGGAGGAGGGAGGAATCAGTAGGGTGGCAGGCTAGGGGAAGGGGAAGAGCCTTCCTCCAACAGCTGCTGAATGCCTCCCCTGACCACCTCCTCCAGATCTTTCATGGACCCCTCTCAGCCCTCCTCCTCCAGCTCTCCTGAGCATCCCATGGCTCCTCCCAGCCCTTACATTTCCCCATCTCTTTGCTTTTCCCAAACCCAGGCTCCAAAATATCCCCAAATAGCCAAAAATCTTCACTGTCGTTCCCTAACTCTCCTCCCTCTCACCTCCTTGGAAATACCCTTTGCTGTAGTCAGTTTGCTCTCATTTTTGAAGCAGCAGAATTCAGTTTTGCCTGCACTGCTTAGAAACCTTGAGCCAGATCTAGTCATGATACAGTGAAACAGACAAGGACATTACATTTACGAACTGGACTTGTCCTCAGGGACAAATTCATCCTTCTTATAACCTCACTGAAGTCACAATAGAGAAAATGTAGCCCTAATTAATCCAGCCTGCTTGCATTACGAGAGATAACATGGCCTAGAGAAAAGCATCTGACTCTGATAGACAGGAGGTTCATGGTCTTACATCACTTTGCCACTGACTTGATCACTGCTCACTGCTGTCGAGCACATCCTTCAGTTGCCGCGTGTTCCCATTTATAAATGCAAATTGTAGGATTTGTGCTTCAGGGTCCAGATACTCAGCTCAGCTGAGCCAGCATATGCAGACCAAACTTTTGCAACTAAAGCTATGTGCATCCACGCTGGCTTCACTACTTTGCTGTTGGGGAGTGCAAAGAATTTACGTTGAAAGGCACTGAGTGAGATGCAGGCTCACAGCAACACAGATGTCCTCTAAAGGTCTTCTTGGCTGTCCTTCAGCTCCTATCCCTTGTCTTTCCTCTGGAAAACAGCTTCCTTGTTATAAATCATGCAGAGCTCCAGCCCTTCCCTCCAAGCTCCTGTTCCAGCTTTCCCCGTCCCTTCCCATTCCTCAAACAACAACAACAAAAAATGTTATCGGAAACATTAAAAACCATTTGAAATCATAATTTACCTTTTTAAGTGAGAGGACTATAACTGAGTTCTATGAGGGCAGGAACCACAAGGGAAAGCAAGAGAAGAGCCCCACAGGAAATTATTTGGACTCTCCCTCTCCTGGTCTCTGCATAAATATTTAGCCGAGTGGCATTTGCAACAGAGATTTATCTTGTAGAAGGATTCTGATAGCAGGTCGGACAGACAGATAGGTAATTGATCACAGATATTTTTACATCTACTTAACTAAGTGAGCATCTAGTTAATTAAACAGTGAAATATTTGAAAATTCTGCAAATTGTACCATGCAGTCATATCTGGCTAACAAAGCAATTCTGACACACCACCAGTGAGTGCTCTGTTCAGAAACCTTTGGGGATTTTGCATACTGATGTACAGATTACCCAGCAGCACCCAGTGGCTCATTATGGTTACCATGAGATGAAACTGCAAGGATTTCAAAGAACCTTCCTCTGTGGGTCCCCGTGAGCTCTGGGACACAGTTGCAGTAGTGATGCTCCCAGAGTGAACAGAGGGACTTGTGTAATTCATTTGAGAATGCTCCAAGAAAATGCTGCTGTCACTGCACAACTCTCATGTACCCACCAGCTGTCTCCATTTGGAAAAGACAATCTTCAGTTTTTAAAAGCAAAATATTTACAATTGTTCCAGTCTGTCCCTCCAGAATTCTCCCCCCTTGCATATGGATTTTCACAGAGCTACAAAATAGGGATCTGATGATCCCTCCAACTGTCTCCATCACTAGCTGTCAAATGTTGGCATTCACAACTGCGTGTGCTTCTAGACATAGACTGACACCAGTACTTCAGTTGATTGACTTTAAAGTCAAACACACAAGGTTCCATACTAAGGATTTGGTGGAGGTCCATGTCTGATACAAATAAGCACCCTGGAAAGGTCCAGATGTCTCCACAGAACTATCCTGGAAGTCTCACAAGGACGGGATCCCCAGCCCTTCTGTGGTTTGTGAAGGCCAGTGTGTTTGCTCAGGCTATTAAAAGGCAAAGAATCTGAGCCCTATCACAAATCAATTTTTCGCTAGCATGATCCCAATTAGTTCCTTAGGGTTGTTCTTGAGTAACAATTCAAGGGCAGGCCAAGGAGGAGTGGATTAGACTCACTGAAGTTCCTCTTGGCAAAAAACGGAACAAAGAAGACCAACTACTCATGCCAATGTTTTCAGAGTTTTAAAAACTTCTTTGTGACATTCAGTTCTGGAAGTACGCAAAGGTCTGGGAACAAGCTTTTTTCTTCTTAGCCATTTCTAATTCCCCTTTTCACTCCCATCCCTTGGTTTTCTGGGCAATTGCCTTACATTTTCTGTCAATCTCTCATCATATCTCTATCCTGCCTTACCAGTTTCGTCCTGTTTTGGCCCTGGGCTGTTTGACTTATGCCATGCCCCAGAGAGATTGTCCTGGTTTAGTCATCATCTCTACATGTACCAAGCTTTGGCATCCATCCAGGAAGCAGAAATGTTGCCATATGGATTGGCTGGCCAGTCACAGGCAAAAAAATACCATACTGTTGTTACTGAGGAGCTCTAAGGGCCAAATGCCCAAACATATTCAGGCTCCAGGGATAGATCACACGGAAGATGTTGGTACCTAAGAGAAGCCTTGGACAGATTTAAGATGCTGACCTCCACAGCTAGAGTCCAAAGCCATCCTCTTAATCTGACACCCAGCTCTCGAGGCACTCCTCGGTTTGACATGACGTTTCCTTGGGCACAGCCCTCACAGCACAGTTTTCTCTCCACACACAGCAAAGCCACCCCATCTGAATGGTCTCTGGGCTTGTTTCTGTCCAAGCCCAGCTGGCGGACAGATTCCAGGTAGACCACTGCCAACTTGATTGGGAATCTCAGCTAGGGTAGGGGGAGAAAGGCTCTCAGGACAAGTAGTTTTCTCAAATAGCATTAAATTAATCACAAAGCATTGATACCAAGTAGGTCATGGCTACATTCACTCAGAAACTCATGCCGAGAAGTTCCCTCAATTAAATAAAAATCCACTGATTTCCAACAGATTGTACAAGTGGCTTTGAACCCCCCAATAGTTAGAAGTTCATTGAATCTGGTTCTTTCACCTAAACAAGAGACCTAATCACCTGGCTGTAGTATGAAGAGCAACCGTGCGGGGCTGAAGTATTCTTTGTATTTTATAAGAAGATGTGTGAGCCCTATTTGGCTCTCCCATAGAACAGGGATAAGCAGACACCCTTAGGAAAGGGTTTTCTCCTATGCTGACTCTGAGCCTACTGCGTATATCTCAAGTCAGAAGTCATTTATGCCAAGCTAACATGCCCTTGACTTTCAGCAGAATTTGTTAGCAACCTTCAGATATGCACAGGGCAAACTCTTTCTGGTCTTTTCAGGTCTAAAGACCTGAATATATTAATAGGATGGAGGACATACACTAACCTTTATTCTTGTATTGGACAGTTCATAATGCATAAAAAGCAGAAACAAGGATTGGTTGCTAAAACATTTGCAAGCACAGAAAACAAGCAAGCATACTTTTCTCTGGATATTTCTAATGAAAAATTTGATCTTTCTCATCTGCAATGAGGATGGCATTTAAATCTCAATTTGGAGTTGTACATTCTAGCATTTGCTCTTCAATACTGGGAAGATGAAGGGCAGAGAGAAGGGAGCCTGTTGATGTTGAATGATCACATATTGACAACATGGCATTGTTATGCTTGGGGAGGGGCAGAATTATGGACCCACCACTGGCGCTGCTGGGCCCGGGCTGATTTCTGACCTCCCAAAAGCTGCCAGCAGTGCAGTGGAGCAGTGTCTGCCGTCATCGGACTGGGTGCAAAGTCTTCACAAACAGCTACTAGTTCAGCAGCATCTCCTCAGACGACTGCAAATGCATCCGTGCTCCTCTAAGATGCAATAAAAGCACAGAGTGGCAGGGACGTATGAGATCCCCTTTTGCTCTGAGACCCTCTCATTCACTTTTGACCCCAGGGCTGACTGAGGGGAAACCTCTTCATGCCAGCTGCAGAACTAGGAGACCTGCAGAACCAGAAGACCTGGGTATTTGTACCTCAGCATGGACCTAAACAAGTCAAGTTCTTCCTTGCAGCATGTTCCACTCTCTGGTGCCATGCTGAGTGAGGAATAGAATTTTTTCCTGTGCTATTACAAAAACCAGAAAATAGTTAAACAATAGATCTTCTTTTACCTGAGTATTAAAAGAACGTGATGAGTACAGGAGGGGGAAAAAAAACCCAAACAGACTTGAGCCCTGAAATAACCTTCCCTGTTATTTTTTAATGTCAAGCCAGAAAGCTTTCAGCTTGAACTGGCTGAGGGCTTAAGGGCTAACACCTGGGGTAACTTCTCACCACACGCCATGAAGTCAAGCAAGCCATTATGTCTGACACCAGCTGAAAGTCTGCCTCCTTGCAGGAGAGCTCCAGGTTTCTCCCCAAAGAGAATACATGGAGGCAGCTGTCATTAGGTATTGCGCACCCCATTTGCTAAATAAAACAAATACAGAATTCCCAGGAAAGTGCTGGCAAAGCTGTCATGGTGAAGAGCATCACCTACATGGATGTGGGACTCTGTGTATGTAATACTGTGACTTAGAGATGGGGAAAGCAATTAAGTGGGACATTTTTTCCCTCCCTGCCTCCCTTGTCCATCTATTAATCTGCTGTTAGTGGGGAGAAGAGCTCCGGGTGTCCATCAAAGGGGATGAACAGAGCTGCTGTATATAACACAAAGCTCCATGCCAAGTACAGTACAGCTTCATCAATTTGAAATTAATTTTTAATTTTCTTTTATTTTAGCATTCTGCTGAGATGATGTCTCTCTCCTTCTTTCACTCTTTGCTTCTTTTGAGACAATGATCACTGCAACGCTGTCAGCTGTGATAGCCTTACAGTAACAGGTAAAAAAATAAGTTGTAGTAACAGTTCATAGGAACTTTAATCCATTAGTGAGAGGATATAAAAGGTGTCCTTTATATCCTCTCAAGACAATATTTCTCGAATTAAATCCTCCTGCCCCCACCATATTTCTTGCTTTGTTACCTTTCAAGGAAAACCAAACAACTCTACCCAAATTCTTAACCATAATTTTCAAGCTAAATGATTTAAATTAGTTCTTTCCAGCTCCTTTATAAGAAGACAAAGTTTAATTTTTTGACAGCCACAAAGTTTCTCCAGAGCTGTTGGTCTTTGTAACTTGTGGCATAGCACATGATATTCTCTGAGACAACAGGCTGCAGCATCAGTGGGTCTGAATCGGAATTTATTGCTTTCATAGCCATGTATATGAGCACCTATGGGTCATGGAATTCTGCATACATGCATATGATGAACAATGTGTATATTCAGTAGCCTTGGACAGAAATTAACAGCCTTTCAGAGAGCAGAGAATGATTTCTGTGTATCTCTATGATCTTCAGAAAGGAAGCCCTGGGCAGAGATTTAATCACATGTCATTGTCTGTTATGCATTCATAAAAAGGTGAACAATTATGGCAATTGAAGGAAACCTATCATCAGCTGAGAGGAAAAGACTATTTTTTGAAGCATACAAATTCAGTCTTTTATGACAAAATGACTACTTAAGACTTAAAACTCTAATCATTACCATTTGCTTCCTAAAATATCTACCTCCCTTTATCTGAGCTTTGAACTGAAAGCACAAAGCTCTTGAAATGTTTCTGGTCTTTGAAGGGGTGAACGTATTCTTTGCCTTACATCCCAATTCTGCAGGCAGGTTGGGGGGCCAGCGTTTCTCCTCTCTTAACGCCAAGCAAGTTGCCCTGGGCACGGCCCGACTCCGCGGGAGCTGGACCATTCCTGGCAGGCATGGTGGCGCAGGGGTGCCGGTGGGGTACCCCCGCACCCCTTCCTGCAGGGCTGGGCAAAGGGGCCCCCACCACACCCCGTCATCAGGAAGGTGGTGCTCAGGGGGGATGGTTTTGAAGGTTTAATATAGCTTCTGCGACACCTTTCAGAAGAGGAAAGGGGTGCCCAGCTTACCACAGCTGAAAAAACAAAGAAAGGAGAGAGAAAAAAATAAGCTGTTTCCTCTGAGTTCCTCATTTTCACCGCACTTGCCAGCCACAACCAAAGGGTGCCCGGTCGGAGGGTGGGAGGGAAGGAGCAATTCGGCTCCCGCCTGTCAGGTCTCAGTTCAACAGGGGAATACAGGGCTCTGGGTTCGGGCCTGTTTCTACAGTCTTTGCTTGTGAAAACTGCTTTGGTGGGAGATAACTAAGCTCATCCAGGCATCCAGGTGGCTTCGGAAAGGAGCGGGCAGGCTGGCAGCTCTGCCTCCAAGCTCTGCAGCGTGGGGCCAACGTCAGCCTGTGTTTCCCACATTCCCCTGCCCCTTCTTCCCTCCTCTCCACCACCCAGAGTGAGGGACATCTGCACATCTCTCTGTTGCCACTGGAGTAGCTGGGTCCCTGCGAGATGGCTGGGGTGCAGCTCAGCTCCAGAGGCTGCATGGGTGCGGGTGTGAGTGCGGGCAGCCCTGCGTGGGGCTGTGCGGGTGGCAGCACCTTGCTTTTAGTCCCTCTCCTAGGGCACAGAGCAGAGCAGCATCAACACACGTCGGGGCTGCATCCAGCAGTGAAGAAGAGCCAATACCTGTTTCACTGGAGAATCTGCTACCCAGGGATGCCTCTCCTGTGCCTGGACAAATCCTCAAGCAGCCAGTTAAATCGGTTTGCTGATCAGCTGCACCATACTGCAGAGCAGGGTTGAGACCACAGAGCAGGGATCGGGGCTCAGCCCCTGCCCGTGTCTGATGAAACCCTACAGAAGCTCTCGGCTGCAGCGGCAATGAGGAGCGACAGCGAACTGTTGTGCAACACAACCCATTACACCCGACCTGCAAGAACAACACCCACTTCCTCTGCGGGCTTCAGACAAAAAACGGCCCTCAATTACTAGCTAGCTTTGGTGCAAAACCCCATAGAGATCATTGCACTGGGAAACCAAGCTCCATCAGACAGAATTAAAGCTTAAGCAGCTCTTTTACTAAGCTAAGGACCCCCTCAGTCCATGCACAACAGGCACCCAGGACCCTCCGCGGGAGCATGGTAAACTTTGGCATTCGAGAAACAGCGATGTCAAAATGAGCTCTGTCTTCTTGCCCATCTGAAGCTCTGCTTTCTTTTGCAGGGATGTTACCATTCCCCCTCTGCTCCAGCCATGGCCAAGCAAGCCCGGCTGAGCCTCCCCAGCTGAACTTCTGGTTCGGCGTTTCCCCAAGGAGGTTGTGCTGTGAGTTAAGGTTGGAAGGGTGGGCTGGGGAGGATATGGGTGGGACACCGTGGCAGCAAGGAAGCCCTTGTTCACAGCTCATTCAGGGAGGAAACGGGCACTGATCCCAAGGAAATTGTTTTGTGTTCCTGAGCTGTCGGGGGATGGGGGGGGAGGGGGGGGGCAGCAGTACTGGCTGGCCGGCCCTTTCCCGCTGCTGCAAGCAGCAACCGCTGCAGCAGTGCACCAACACAGACATGGCCATGTGGGTCCCAGGCTCCCATGATGGGTTGCTCGCGCTGCGGTGGGCAGTGTCCCCCCGGCACCTGGGGACAAGCAGCCCCCTCGGGCTGCGCGGTGGCAAGCAGTGCTGCTCACCTTGACTGAGTTTCAGCACAAGGGGTAACCAAAACAGTGTCCCATCCAGGCCTTCTCCTCTCCAAGCATTTCCCAGTGGCACTGCTGCACACACCAAAGCCAGGAGGAAAAACAGGGACCTGCCTGGAGAGAAGCCGGCTCTACCCTTTGCACAAACCACTCCTCCACCACGGTGGGGCACGTCGGCTCCCATCCCTTCTTCCCCTGCCACCCTGGCCTTGCCCCTGCAATAAGGTGGGCTTGGCCACACTCCTGGTACTGACCCAGAGACGTCACTGCCACCCCGTGCAAGTCTGAAGGCACAGCCTCCTCTCAGAGTTTCTCCTGGAAATAAGCCGGGGCATTTATTGTCACTTGCAGTCTGGACTGTGGAGGAGCCCTGTGACTCGCTCGGGGGCGGGGGGGGGGTGTTAAACATAACCTGCAAGCCCACGGCATGGAGCAGGGAACAGGGCGGGAGCTCTCAAGGAAATACTTTGCTGAAAACAAAACTTTCAAAGCCTTTCAACAGCAGAGCACTCAAAATAGACTTCAGACTCCAAGGGAGGGGGAATGGGAAAAGGTTAGGAGCGGGGGAGAGAGGGAGAGAGGGAGAGATCAAACGATCGACGACAACCCTGGGGAAAGAGGGGGCGTAGAGGTTGCCAAAGATTTTTTAAGTCCGTTTCCTGCAGGAGCTGGAGACGAGGAGGGCCAGTTTATTGGAGTTTGGCCTGAGCGGAGAGCTCTGCAAGAGGCTCTTCAGGCTCGCTCCAAACACAGCCATTCATTACCCGCTGCTGCATCCTTCAAAACAGGAAGCTTTGCCAGAGCATTAATTTATCTCCTAATCGCCGTCCTTTTGTTGCCGTGAAAAATGTTTAGTCATAGATTTAATTCCTCTCACTCCACCTCCCTACATCCCGACCACCTCTGATCACAAACACCATGAAGAGACGGGGCTTGATGGCTTCTCTGATGTTTTTATGACAATTTAACTTTCAGGAGATCAGCTAACTTGCTCACAGCTTCTATTAAAGAGCCCTGCACAGCAACAAGAGAGCTGCCCCTGGCTCAAAGCGGGAGTGTAATTCTTTGGGATTTCGCCTTGTCATTATTCTTTCTTGCTCTTGTTATTGTCTTCAGTCCATCCTCCCCAGCCCCAATTTACTTTAAACAGATGTCTTATTTGTTCATAGCATGCTGAGGATTTGCCCTGGCAGAGAGATCTTTTTTTGTATTTTGTTTTGCCTTTTTTTTCCTTAAATGTGTTTTAAATTTTGAGAAGAGCCCATGAAACAATAGCAGATGTGTTGTAGCTACAATTAATTGGATAATTAACTTAATTCATGTATTGCATTTTAGGTTTGTGTTTCTTACACAAGGGAGTGTGTGTGCGAGAAGCTGGGGTGGGCATAAGTGGAGGGGAGGAAGAGAAATGCTTGTTGGGGAGGTATGTCAGGGGGTCCTGGCCATGGCTCCCCCAGCTGAGGGGTGTGAGCAGAGGGGAGAAGGGAGAGAGAGGAAGGGGCCACGTGATTAGAGATGCAGTCAGTGGTGAACACAGAAGCCTGGGCTCTAACGTTGTCCTGGGAGTCTGTCCCACCACGCATGCTTATGGGGGGGCTGTGGGGTGTATGGGCAGGGTCTGCGAGGTTCAGATCCCCTACAATGGGCTAAGCCTCCCCTGCTCCTCTTGGAGGACAGCAGAGGGATGCATGGTCAAGCAGTCCCTACCGCCGGGACTGTTGGGATGTATGAGGGATGGACCCGCTCCCCGCATAGCCCCAGGCCAGCTCAGCACCAGAATGCCCCATGTTTGGACCACGTGTCCCAAACCCACCGGAGCTGCAGCCAGGGCAGGCAGGACCTTTCTCTCTCCATGTGCCCCACCAGACCCCCCCAGATCTTCTTTGAAGCCGTGCATCAGCCGGTGCCCGCTCCACGGCCAACAGCCTCGAAACCTCGGTGACCTCTCTGCTGCGCACTGTCTGCAGAGCCCAGGACGCCCGCGCCGCCACCCAGGCAGGCCAGCCATCCTTGGACGCGATTATTGTTCCTTGGTATGGAGCCCCACCAGGCGACACAGCTCCGGCTGGGCTGCACGCCCGCCCAGTGGGAGGGTCAGGATCTGGCCCTGAGTGTTAACAGCCCTCCATGTCTCCCACTTAAAGCTTTTTCAAAGTCCTCCTGTGGCTATTTCATGTTGGTCCTGGCTGCCGTCGTTCTTCGTGTGCAAATGCTCCCAGGGTCTTCAGAGGCAGCCCTGTCTACAAGCCACCAGGGTGTGTTCTGCACCCCCGAAAATACCCATTGCACCTTAGGCTGCACCCACCCTCTGGAGGACTCAAAACATTTCACAAATACAAAGATCTCAAGACAGGTACAATGCCCAAGGCCTCAAAATGCAAAGAGCAGAAAAAACATTCAAAGCAGACTTTCTGACACTGCCCCAGCCTGCTGAGCTGAAACACCCTCAGGAGTCATTTTCTGCCTGCAGTTTGGTGATTTTTCAGCACTTGGCTTTTTCCTGGGGCTCAACAGCAGAGGCTTCGAAGTGGGGTCAAAGCAACATGGTGCCCAGTGCTTTATTTCTGCCCCAGTTCTAGCTCCGAGTAGCTGAACGACACAAGCAAGAACAGGGCTGGCAGACAAATGTGAGACAAATTTGGACTGGATCCTGCGGTGAACTCCAGGCAGGCAGACAGCATCTACCCAGAGCTCCCCTGACTTCCCAAGGCTTCCCGCACTGGGCTCAGAGCAAGACCAAGACTTTGGCTCTTTTTTACAAGTGCCTAAGTGAGACCTGAAGTTCCTAACTACACTGCAAGCATTTTGGAAAAACAGGCGGGCAGAGTTGCCCTTAGGGAACTTCGCAGCACTGGTAGAAGCATCCGTCTTTTATGCGCTATGGCTTATAGCTAGCAGAACAACAACAAAACAAAGCATTTTCATTATAAAAACAGATTTTTTTTGTGTGTAAAATTTGCAGTAGAAATGCATCCCAACAAGTCGTTCACAAAAACAAAACAAAAAACCCCTCAGACTCCTTAGATGAGAACAAATGATACTGCTAATTGCAGTGTATAAATGCCAGATATTGGCATTTAACTCTAACTATGCTAAATGCAAATGTCAGCTGGAATGACACAGTCCAGCTTCATCACCCAAGGCAAGTTTTCCAAGCCAGGCTTGGACGGATCCAAATTTCCTACATTTTTTCTTTTCTTCTCCTGTGGCAGCAGATGAGGGCAGAGAATGGAACTATTTAGCTTTCAAAAAGGCTGGGAATGGGAACCCACAGAGATCCTGGTTCATGCTTGACTAACAAATTACGGTAAAAACACAACATCACTAGTAGGGCTATTGGAGAGAATTATACCCAGAAGAAGTCCTTAGAAGCGGCTAAAAAGAAAATCCCATTTAAACTAAAAGGGAAAACGTTATTCAGCACAACATTTTTCTGTTTATTTCCTCCTGTTTTTTCCTACCATATTCAGTTTCTTCTCTTGCTTTCTCTTCTTGTCTTGCTTTCTCTTAATTTGGGGGCTGCAAAGTTGCCAATTATTCTTTTATTCTTTTTTCTTTTTTTTTTTTTCCCCACAATGCCAGCAATATCTGGTGCTTTTCTGGAATCCAGAGCACCTGGACTGATGGGATTAAGGAATATTAGCTGAATTCAGGCAGGGAAGAAAGAGGCATTTAGCCTTTGTGGTGGACAGAGCTCGAACTCTCCATGTACCTCAGTGAAACAGCTACACCAGTGAATCAAGCACAGCCTGTAAGGCTCGAGAACCAGAAGCAAGAGGAATCTAAATGCTTTAATGTTTTCTTATTGCACATTACAATTTTTAAGGCAGCTGCACCAGCTGGGGTTGGAGGGCGGGAACTTGAGCCATGATTTATGAATACTTAGGGCTCATATTACTGGCATCATTAATCACAACTGCTGATAAATTAATCCACCTTCTAATTTGTGTGCAAGATGCTCAGCTGAAAATAGAGGAAATACATTTCGGATACAGTGCCCTTATAGCTCACCGCAAAGTGCTCTGGTAGCTTCTCCTGGAGAAGGACCCAACAGCAGCCCACGGTGAGGACAATCCAGAAAGCGGCTGCTGTCCTAAAGGGGGCTCCCAGGACATGACACCAAGGAAAATGGTGGAGCCAACCACAGTTTAGTGCTACGGTGGCTAATCAAAACTCACCTCTGACCCATGCTGAAATTTGCACGCCAACCAACCACGTTTGAACTTTTTCCAAACCAGTTTCCTCTAAATCTATGGAGGACATTCCTTAAATTTTAATGAAGGCCACAAGTTTTCATTTCTCAAGTACTCAGAGGCAGAATGAAATGACCACATATGGGAAGGATAAAAAAAAGCAGTTGCTTAGTTGGGGTGATTTTCTTACGATGAACATAGACAAAATGAGAATTTAGTTCGTTCTCAGACCCTTGATGATGGCTGTGTACAGACAAAGAAGCATAAGATGGCTTCGTGAAAACAACTTTGCAAACCATGTTTTATTCACAAAGTTAATTTTATATTATTTTAAAAAGTTTTAATGGCTCTTCCTGAGCTCTAGAAAATTGCATTTATGGTATCCAGGTTGTCTAGCTTCATAAACAAGAGGAAATAAAAGATGAATACAAAATGTTGATTTCACATAAAAGCAAACTTTCCAAGGCATCCTCACATTATTATTTTTCTGTTAATTTTGTAGCAGATGCAGAACACCTGAAAATGCGGTTTAAAAATTCCCTTGACCTAAAACATTGAAAGAGGAACAGTCCTATTACTTAAAGGTTTCAGTGGTTTCAGACCTTAAGCCTATGGCTAATCCAGGAATGAATTTCATGCATCCTACAATTCAGAATGAAAAAGTGCTATATGTGGAAAGAAGGACAGAAGCATCTACTCTGACAGGTAGATTTGCAAAAAAGTAATAGTGGCTGTTTGAAAATGATAAGACTTTTTGATTGCTGGAAGCAGTCCCATTAGGAATGGATTAGCAGGCAGAGTGCAGCTGAGGTGGTCAAAGGTGCATCATAAATGCAATTTATCTCATCAATATTGCTTTTTCATATACAATGTGTGGTGTTTGTATATCTATGGGTTGTCTGGATATGTGTGTGAGGTGTAGAGAAACAAGTCCAGCTCTGCTTCAATTTACTATTATACAGCAATTAAAACAGCTAGTTATGTATAAGCGCAACTGAAAGCAGAAGTAGATGTGGCATGCATCTATTTCAAAATATAAACTCCTTGGGGCAAGTGCCATAACTTCTTTGGCATTGTGTTTCAAAACAGTAAGTTTTAAGTTGTTATTTCAGGATAGATAGATGGATAGATAGACAGATAGATAGATAGACAGATAGATAGATAAATTGATCCATTGATCAAATGGTCAAACTTGCTTCCTTTTTTACCCTCCAGGAAGTCAAACTGCATTTTCTCAAATATTTTCCACTCACTGATGCCCTCCCTCTTGAGGTGTCAGTGAATTGAGTCTGGTATTTCCTCAATTAAGATATCTAAAGTGAAAGCAGAGACAACCCTGCTCCCACTCCCTAATTTTTCCTCTGCCAGCCCAACCTTTTCCCATACACCCCTCCCTGCCTACTAAAGTGATGCCAGAATTTATAGCGTGGTGAAGAGGAGATGAAGCTCCTTGCTGGTCAGCTATCCTATATGCAGGCATGCAAACAACTAGGTGCCATTGCTTTCATGTGCTTGCTCAAGAGTGAAAAAAACCCTGCCTTTTCAGGCACATAAGGTTGCTCAGAATTTGTCATGTCCCCTCCTCTGATGGTGATGCACCGGGAGAGTAACACAGCAGGGCGAGGGGGTGAGACGCTCCATGAGGACGGGACTCTCCCAGGGACCCCTCTCTAATGCAAAATCTTAATTTGTCATCATTGCCAGTTAAATATTCATTCCTGTTTTCCATCAGTAAGGGAGAGCAGCATGAGGTTTCCTTTGAGCTCTGGGACAAAACAGTCATGGAAATTGTCAACCCAGGGCAAGAACAGTTTTAATAACAGGCCAGGTCTCAGTGATTTAAAATACCAGTTTTCTCTTCCCCTCCTCCCTCTTCACTTGCAAGCTCTCCCCCATCCCATTTCATCAACCCTGTGCAGCCCTGAGCTGTGCTGGCCTTGCAGGGACAGTTACCGCGTGCCTGGAAACTCCTTTCCAGGTTCCCAGGACCTTGGTGGTTCTTTTAAAGGAGCTGCTTTTTGTGACTTGAAAGTAAATAGACATAATTTCTAATCCCTTGAGCTGCAAAGTTATGGAGAGTTTAAAGCCCACTGCTCATACAGCATGGCTTGCAGTCCATTAGAGAAGAAGGGGGTCCCCGGTTATCTGACCTTTCAGGAAATTGAAGCCTCTCTTCTGCCGACTCTTTCATTGCCCCCAGAGAGCCACTGATGAGATCTGGCCATGAAACAAGGGAGCAAAGAAGAGCTGTGATTTATTTCTATTTTTCCAGGGAGAAGGGAGGCAGGCAGCAGAGCTGCCACACCTCGGAGTGGTGTGCCTGCCCGCACACACTGACACAGCTCTGGCCAGGGTCGAAATCAGTGTGGCAGATCAATCGACCCCAGTTCAAGCTGGCCAAAGACCTGGCCCTCTCCGTGGAGCTGTGGTGGGAGACTGTGACTCAAAAAAGGGCAGGGGAGAAGGGGATAAATGTTGGGAATGAATCTTTGAGGGCTGTGTACTTTGCTCAGGCTGCAGAGGATGACATTTGGGATCTGCAAGGCGCACGTACATTAGCTCTCCAATCCCCACCAGCCCTGGAGGAATTTTAACATGCTGCTGACTTCTACTGCCTCTTCTGAGACTCTTCCCCCAAGATGGATGCTTACTTTACACAGACTGCCTTGCTGACTAAAATCCACCTGGCACAGCTGAGCTATGCCAGAGGCGAGGGTATTCCCACCTGTCCTCCAGCTAAGCTCTGTCGGCTTTATGCCCTTCATTGCCCATTCCCTCTCCTGCTTTGCCTGGGAAGAGAGACCAGTTTCACCCACAGCTGAATCAAAGATCGGTCAGAAGAGCAAGGAAGACTCTCACCCCACTTTTCTCCTTTGCTTGGATATTCAGGCTGAGCCACAAATCTTGCCTTCAGAAACCCTTTCCGTTGATTTAAAAGGGCTGCTCCTGCCAGCGGATGTTTTATTTAAGAACAGTCTGGTACACGATAATTAATGTTAAGAGGCCATGTTTCCCTGCTGAGCAGTAGCTTATGTCAGGAGCAGCTTCGTTTCCTGTGCTGGGAGGGCATGGGGAGCAAAGAGCTGCCCTCCAGGAGTAGGGAGGGTCGGCTTCTGGCCTCGCAAACACCTCTGCCAGGCTGGCAAGGAATTTGTCATGGGACAGCTTAATTGGATTAAATAAACCCTAGCATCGGGGTGAGAGAGGAACAGAAGAGGACCCCAGTCACTGAGGGACACTAGTGGATGCATTTATTAATCCGACATTGATAAAACTTCTGACAGTCAAGTTCCCAGCCTGAATAACGCTTGCTCTGCTATGCAGGCTTACTTCTTTCTTACTGTCTCACTTCCCCATGAACTTCTCTCTTCTTTGTCCTTAGCTGATGTTGGCTTTGCCACAGGGTTCAGATTCCTCCCCAGCTCCATTTCTCTGGCTTAGGGGATGGATGTGGACCCAGCAGGCTGAGCTTTATCCCTGCCTCTTATTATCACATTCCCCCTTAAGCTCATCTGAGGGACACAGATGTCCCTTTTGGGTCACATTGTATGACAGTGACAGTATCACTATGTAAGACACAGAAATCTAACCCAAACCCACCAGGAGGTCTCCTTACAGAGCTTCTGTAGAGACAGATCTTGCCCAAAACCAACCCTCTTGGTCATGTGCACGCATCCATCCATGTCCATTTTGGGAGATTTAAAGAACATGCTCAAGCACTGGTTTCCCCTGGTTTACATCTGAGGGACACAACTCCACTACAGAGGTCAGGCTTCCTGGGGCTTAGGTGTCTGTCATGCTCCTAAGCACAATAGCAGCCTCTTTTAACAGCAAAGGTAGCAGAAACCCAGGTGTGGAGATGGAGAACCTTGGCGCTTCGTGTTAGTATTTGACATCATGATTACCTTCAGCAGCATGAAACCCCTCTGTCCCAGGGCTCATGGGAAGGCTAAGGGACAGGTCCAGCTTACATGGGAGCAGGAACACATGGGCAGCACCATGCTGAGCCACCCTATGCTTGCACCCTCCAGTCTGCGGCTGCACACCTGGGTGTGCAGACAGTCACTCCAATTCCCCGTCAAAGTATTTCTGGAGGGAAAAAGGGGGAGGAAAAAAGAGAGTAAATGTGTTCACAGAGCATCAGCCAGTCACACTTGAGGTTTTTAGATTTGGGGTGCTAGGGGATCTTTAAACACCTGAAGTGGCATTTTCAGGGGAATTGGCACTAGACAAATTCAAGATAATAATTTAAGTGCACACAGAGTCAAATCAATGTTACAAGACTGTGAAAAGCTCCAACCAATAAACACAGCATGAGAGGGCAGTAATAGTCAGAGGCAAGTATAGCCATTGCACCTGTATTATTCTGCTGTATAAACATTTTACAAGGCCTGGTACCAAGTATATTAAAAATGATGCCAGATTCCCAGGGCCCTTTGTCCTCCCAAATCCTCCTCCCCCAACGGCTGGCTCTTTTGGCGATGCTCTGAGCATGGCTCTTTCCAGACGCCACGAGGCATGGCAGGCTAAACCCACCCCCAAACACTCACCCCCTGCCCCACAGGAATGGATGGGGAGCAGGCAGGGGAGGTCGGTGGGGTTTCAGCTGCATCACACGACCGAGAGCACTTTTCCTGCATTGCACCTGCCCACAGGCATTGCCCCCTCCCAGGAGATTAGCCCAGATCCAGCGCTGACAATATTGAGATCTCAGGGAGTCAGAAGTTCACAGACTGTCTGGTACTTGCTTGAATTGATGTGAACCTCTGCTGTGGAAATTTTTCTAGGACATGCTTTCTCATGAGCATGCCACACTTTCAGTCTGGGTGAAAATACCACAAGAATAACCTTTCTCATGGTATTTCAGTATTTATTTTTTGGTTCCTGTCCAACCCTAAATCAGGAAGTGCAGAAGCGTGAGAAAATTTTATAAAAAGGAAAAAAAAAAGTTTAATAAAATGGTTTTTAAGTCTCAGAAAAGTTTCTGTTCTGCCGAAGCCCAAAGCAAAAGTGTTGTTCGTGTTTTATTCCAACAGGTTCATCCATTCTTAGCTGCTTCTGCAAAAGCTGTCACATTGCTGTGAGGCCATCAGCAGCGAGGCCAGGGGAAGCCTTGAGCCTTGCTGCTGACTTCTGATGTGCTACTGATTCCTTAGCCAAGTCACTCAGGCTCTTTGCGTGCCTGTTCCCAGCCTCTCTATGAAGATGGCTAATATTTAACTTCCTTTGAGAAGTGCTTGAAGATTCTTGGGTGAAACCTCCTATGCAAGTGTAAAGAGCCTTTTTTGTAATTAATATCCCTTCTTTTTTACCCCGACAAGTGTAACTGAGCCTGTATGTACCCCTTTAAGTCTTTAAACAGTGGAATCCTTTCATAGTGACTTAGGATATGATGTAATGTCTATGCATTGTTAACGGGACCAAAGCGTAATAAACATTCATTTTAATGAACAAAGCAAAGAGATGTAACTCAGAAGACCCACAGGGAGATGCGTTGTATAGAGTTGCCATGTTTGCATACATGCTTTTCTGACTGCAGTCAGTTTTAACAAGGGTAAAATACTATTGACGTTAAATCACATGTGGGGTTTTGTTGTGTGTATTTTTTGTTGCTTTTTCTTTTTTTTTTTTCAAATGAACCTCAGAATTCCAGGGGTGTTCCTGAAGACATAATGGCTACATCTGTACTAACAAGCTAAATGTGTCCAGGGCTGTGCGGTGGCCCCAAGGCCAACTGGCACGGAAAAGCCTACCTCCATGCTGTCGAACTCTCCTCGTCTCCAGAACAGCAGGGCCACATCCAACCCACCTCCTGGGAACCGGCGCTGGCTGGTGCTGGCTCCAGCGCCGTGCCAGGAATTGTTTGGGAGAGCGTTAGCTGGCACTGGGCTCAGCCATGCCAGGCACTGTTCGAACAATTAACAGCAGAGACATGAGAGTGCCAGGGCCTGGCATCATTCCCCAGCACTGCTTGATTTATTAATATGGAGTAGCCATGTGGCCTGCAGAGCCTTTATTGCTGGTGACAGTACCGGGAAAGGAGAAAGTTGGGGTTACTTTTGCAAGGCTGGCAGATAGAAAAAATACAGGCTGCTTGGGTTCTTTTCTTATAAACTGCACATGCTTTATATGGAAATTATTAAGAGACAATCAAGGCGGGAGCCTGCAATGTTGCCTTGGCAAAGCTGCTTTTCAAAGCCTTGTAAGGTTTTGAGAAAGGCTTCACGCTCAGGAATGCTTGGTACTGAAGAATACCTGGTCAAAGTAATTTTACTTGTTTGTGTTTCACTAAGGGGATGTAACCAGGACAAAGTATTGCAAGTACATCCAGTCCCATGCAGTCCCTGGAACCCCATGGCACCACACTTAAAACTTGCTGTGACTAAGTAACTAGGACATTTGATGCTACCACGTGTGAACCCTTTACCAATAAAATGTCTTGACTGAACTCCTGTGCTTCACTGTCGTCCGGATGATGTTCAATTAAAAGCCTTATTAAATGGTGCTCTAGAAAGGTATGTTCTTCCTTTCATGTTTTCCTAGAAAAAGTTTGCAAGATGTAGTACATGGAAAGCAGGGGGAGGTAATTGAGCCCTCGTCTAATTTCTAAGTAGTTTTTTCCAAAAAATTCCTAGCGTTAGAGAGAAATTAGCAGTACCACATGTGTACAGCAGACGCATCTGTCTTTGATGTATGACTTACATACCTAGTGAGACAATTAGGTTAACAAATGCTAAAAAACTGTCCTTGATACCTTATAAACAGTTGAATATGAGAAACCTGCCCATCCAACCCAACCCTGCACAACATTAGCACATAGGAATTTCAGCCTTTCCCTTTCTGGCTAGGAAATGAATGCTGAATCACTCAAAAGAGAAATTGCTTAACTTTCTCTTGGTGACACAGCAGTGGATTGACAGGCAAAACAGGCTTCTGAACCCTTCCGTAAAAAAATTGTGTCAAGAAGTGATGGTCCATGAACAGACAGCCATGGCAGCAGCTTCGCGTACTTATCTCAATGTATGACCCACACTGGAAGACAACATAGAGTCCCACCACAATAAGCACTTTTCTAATCTATCTAGTTTATCCAATCTAATCTAATCTAATCAGGAAGCTGCCCTG
Source organism: Gorsachius magnificus (assembly GCA_034008185.1). Classification (NCBI taxonomy): domain Eukaryota; kingdom Metazoa; phylum Chordata; class Aves; order Pelecaniformes; family Ardeidae; genus Gorsachius; species Gorsachius magnificus. The sequence continues at coordinate 46,303,362 of CM067083.1, read as the reverse complement.
AGGAGCTTACGGTGGAGCAAAATGCTGATGCTGGTTCAGGAGACCTGAGTTTTGCTCCTGATGTTGCTTATCAGTTTATTTCTCTTCCTCCCTCCCTCTACGCCCTGTTCAGCAAAGCAGCACATGCTTAACTTCTCTGGATTTCAACAAGAATTTGGGCACTAAACCAGTGCTGCAATGCTTTTCTGAGTAGGCATGGCCTGTTGGTCAAGCCAGAGGCTGTTCCCTACCTGCTTTCAGCCAGCAAGAACTTCTCAGCTTGAGCATTTAGCCCTTATTTAGAAGAAGAGCCAGGATTCTAGAAGCTGTGGACAGCGAGCTATTCCACCGGGTTTCCTTTCCCTCTGCTTTCACTCTTACCTCCTTCTGCTTTTCTCACTGTAGCCAGTTCTGGAAGTGGAAGAGCCCAAGGACCATGAGACCAGCTGTCCTTGCTCAGCCCCAGTGCAGCCTCATCAAAAAGGGTGGCTTCAGCCTCATGGCCAGCCTGGTCCCATTCAGGAGGTCCTGATGGTACCTAAAAGCACACAGGCAGAACTTGACTCTGTTTCTGAATGCCACGCTGAAACCCAGTTTACTTGAGCTTTAATATCATGCTACTTGTGGCACCTTTTTCCTTCTTCTCCTTCACCCAGGGCAGACTGCAAGGCTTTTACATCAGCAAGCTGATGTCAGTATGATGTCAGCGGGACACAGAAGAGTATTCCTGTGACTAAGAGCTGACCAGGACAGGCTCCTGTACCTGGCCCCCGGAGCAAGGGGGTCTTTGCAAAGACTTGCTAGATTGCCATAGGGTATGCACAGCCAGCCGGTGGGTTCTGTCAAATACTGCGTTAATTCTTGGTGACCGCTACCACTCTACAAGGAAACAAAAAGCTGTTGGTGCGGAGCAGACACTCAGCCTCCTTGCAGCTATTCATGTGGTGTTTAGCTTTAAATGTGTTTGTCCCAGCACCTTAGCAAGGCTTTGTGGTGCAATAGGAAGCTTAGAAGCCATAGGAATGCGTAAGGCCAGCCCTTGATTCATCCTGTAACCTAAAAATACAGACTGATTCCTGCAGCACTTATTTTAGTACCAGACAGCAAACTGCTTCCTTGAGATGAAAAGGCTCAAATACCGGTGCCCTCCTCATAAACAGGATCTTGATATATATGGAGGAGAGTCAGACAATTTAGACTGCACAAGGCTCACACAAATGCAGATACAAACATATACAAACATGCCAACAAGGCGAGATAAACAGCACAGCTCTTCACAGAAATTCCTGCCTGTCATTCCTTTTGAGGTAAAATAAGGAAATAATAATAATTTAAAAAAAAAAAATTATAAAGGAGAAAACAGTGAGGCTCTCCCTTCTGTTTCTGCTAGGCTTTTCCTGCACTTGAGAGCTACCAGTCTAAACATGCTCTCCCATCCTTCCTACACCTGAAGGAATATGAGTTCATAAAAAGACTGCCAAAATCGTGTAGCACCTTAATACAGCACCCAGTGTTTTCCTTGCTCCTTACCCTGGAGGTTGATCTCAGCTTATATAAGAAGAGAAGAGGAAAAAAAACCCACAAACCCTAGACAGAAGGTGTGTTATTCACAACACACAGCACATTTTCTGCTAGATAGACCAGAGAAACTCTGGTTGTGTGTGTTTGAAGTGCAAAATGTTTAGGTGTTGCAGCCAACCCTGTCAGTGGATGCATCTTTGGGGAGTCCCAAAGTCATTTTAGCAACAAGCCTTTGCCATTGCCCTTGCTGCTGCCTTGAATCAATCAGTGCTACGCTCTGTTTCTTAAATGCAGCAGCCTCCAGAAATATTTGGGAGTACTCCATGCCAGGAAATTTAAATCTCCTTAGTAAACAAATAGCCACTGATTCCAGAAGGACTATTCTGAAGTAAACATCTCTCAGAGGTTTGACTCCCTACTTATTTCCAGCACTGGGATTTTAAGGGCAGTTTTTGTGTGCAGGGAAGAACCACGCACATCTGAAACCTGGTGATTCACTATTCAAGAGATGGTTTCAAGGGTCCAGCTACCATTTTGAGGTCTGAGGGTAGTGAGAGTTCCCAGATGAAGAAGTCCTTTCTCAACACATTCAATACCCTTCTGCTTGTGCTCCACTGAAAATGAAGTGCAAATGAATAAGCAGACTCAGGGATGTTGAACCTGAAGCAGGTTTTATGGAGAAGTAAGAGGAGCAGGTAAGGTGAAGGGTCAACTTATGTCACGGGAAGAACGGGGGAATGATCTCCACTGTAACACCACTGGAGTTGCTGGAGGTACTCCAGGGAGGAACTGAAGCTGAAATCTCTCTCGACAAGGGATGCTATTTCAGGTGGGGATAGCGGCACCACTCTTGGTGTTGGGCGCAGTACCACTCTTCATTAAGCACACACTAGTCCCCGATACCACTGGAGCCGAGGAGGATCAGTACAGTTTGGACAAGCACACATGACTCAGGGACTTGCACGCCCCTTAGTCTCCGGTGTTGGGTCAGAAATCTCACAGGCCAATTTTCACATGTTTACTCAGCTACATTTAGCCTTTCCTTCCGAGAAACGCAATCATGGTAGCAACAAAAATTACCTTCTTTCACGCCTCAGAAAGGGTTCAATACAAGTTTGTTTTGCTCTCAGGTTAGGGTTGGGCAGATGCAAGGGTGTTGTTTCTGATTTTATCCAAGCTGTTTTATTCCTGCTTTGCTTTCTGAGCCTGTTGTCTTTGGGAGAGCATTCCTCACAGTAATAAGGTGGCATCTCCCCAGACTGCCTCCAAGCTACTGCTGACATTCATGCCGCAACCCATCCTCCGTCAGAGCGTAAGCAATCAATTACAGATAGTCAACAGCTCCTTAGAGCAGTTTTTCCAAGAGTGAGTGAAAAATAAGAAACATTAATTGTGTCAGGCTACCACAGGCTTCTTACGAGAAAGAAAGCAGGCGAATAGCGCAGCACCTCAGCTGATAGCTTCTCTTACATGGGCTCACACAGCAGCCAGCAGCCTCTTTCCAGCTGGGGCATGGCTCCAGTTAGGGGGCAAGAGAGCAAGGGAGACCGTCTTGCCCGGTTTCGAGAATGAATGGCAAAAAAAGTAGCTTTTCCAGTTAAATCCTTCACTGATGTTAGGAAGAGGCACAAACACCCCCATGCTGACATCCCACCAAACGCAGCAGCTGCTTCTTGCTGCTCTCCTGCCTCCCACCCCACACACCTCCAGCAAGGAGACCGGTGTCCCTCTTCCTAAGATTGAGGCAGGGGCGGGGGGCGAGGGGGCCAGCTAGCCCTGTCAGCAGTGCCAGGGCAGTGAGCAAGCCCACATATGAGCACATCATTCATGCACACCGCTCAGGGTACACATGCAACAGGGGCTGGACTTTGTTGGTACAGGCCCCCTCTGCTTTGGCTCTTCTTGGCTTGTGGGTACTTTTCCTTTACAGCCTGCACAGTGCTCGTCCCGTGTATTTTCCAGCACACGCATGCGGCATTTTCTGTGCCTGCTGCTTCACAGAACGCTTTGAACAGGCTCAGTAAAAACACATTTATGCCGATGCTGCCTTCTTTTGTCAGAGCAGAAACAGTCCGGCTCCATCTCACAGACCTCCTGCTGCTCTGCGTGTGTTAGAGCCAGTTCAAGTGCCTGTGCTGAGCCTTGCCAGCAAGCACGCTCTGCTGCTGCCCTCTCACTCTCTCGCTTTCCTTACCACCCCCCGCTCCATCTTAGGAAATAATTAGCAAAGAAGAAATAATAAAGCAATATAGAGTGCACTTCTGAGGCTTCCGACAGCTGTTGGCAGCCGCATTCACATACTCCTGGTGCTGCTCAGCTTCCCTAGAGCGCCACGTAAGCCTTCCCTTTTCGGATGCCCCCCTGCCTCCACGCACCTGGGCTGAGGTCACATGAAGAGGAAGGCACCCGCACAACACCAGCCTCTTGCAACACGGGGGAACGGCAGGAGTGGGGAACACACATTTCCCTCAGGGCAGAAAAAGCAAGCCTTTGCGGTGTGGCAGTGTCCCACTGCATAATGCCCTGCCATAATGAATAGGTAGGCTGTAGATATAGGCTATAAATAAGTCCTATAAAGTGCTGTTAAAGCAGCATACATCTGGGGTGTTGCTTGCCTCAGCCAAAAGTGTCACAAATCACTAGAGCAACAGCAGAAAAGGATATCACAGCCTGATGAGCGCTTGTGAGTGAATTTGCGATTTGAGGGATGGTGGAGCGACGAGTCTGCAGGCTGCAGAGCTCTCTGCCACCGAGATGGGCACCAAGGGGACATCTCTCCGCTTCCCACCTCTCAGGAGAGACGACCAAAAAGGAGGACACAGCCCCTTTGCTATCTCCTCTCAGGCATTAGCTGCTCTACTGACAGCCACTACAAAGGTGTCAGTAAATAGCAATGACAGCGATGAAATTTCCTTCCAGTGTCAAGTACTCCACCGCAAAAGTACAGCCAGAGAGCAAAGCGATACTTTATTCTTGCACAAGGCCAGACATAAACAAGCACTCGTAACGGGGCTGGGGAAAGGCCTTTGCAGTCCATTAGCTACCTGCTGAGCATAAAAGTATTTGGCTGCTTGGATGTCCTGATAGGGCATGTTTCTTGTGTGCTTCCTCTGAATAACGAGAACAGAGAAAAATACGGACTGTAGTAAAAGCCACAAGAGATGCCTGCAGCTGCAGCCCTGCAAGGATGGGGTTTCTGGTTCTGGGCAGTTTAGAAGTAGCGTCTCTGTGGGAAGAGCTGTTGGGTAGCATTTTGTCTCATCGTCTGGTCCCACCTACAGGCTTCTGCACCATGGAGATCGGGAATTTCTGACATCTGCAGAGTTTGGAGCAGTCCTTCTACCTTGCCGTACACATAGCATGGCATATGTTCACCGGTTTCTTACTGATGTCATAGGATTGCGATATCCCTATCCGATTAGCAAGCTCAGGCACGCTTGGCTCACATTGTATCTCAATTAGTTTTACCCACAAACATTGATGTACTAAGTCCTGAAACAATGCCTACGTAACTCCCCAGGGCATTGCTTTGATTGCATCCTGGAACAAGGTCACTCTCCTCTTGACTGATGTTTTTTCATTCTTTATCTTTTCCTAACAGTTGTTTCTTAAACAAGATTTTCACCGGCACTAAACAGAATAATCTTTGCAAAATGTTTGAAAATGTAATGACTCCTGCTAGCTGTTGTTTAGAAGCTTAAAGTACACATTTTAATTCTTTACTGCTTGTTGGATCAAATAGCCAAATATGGATTTAATCTCTAAAGGTTACTTCTGCCGACCAGAGCACCCTGCAAAAGAGAGATGCACAGCTGGCAAGCACACAATCTCCAAAAGAAGTCTGATTACATTTGCCGAGTGCCAAACTTACTGACTCAAAACTTTCTGACTGCTGCCAGTGCCCAGGCCGCATCTCTCCAATGCACTGTATTAGTCCACCCGACATGCTCCTACGGCCAGATATCCGCACCAGGTACTGGCAAGGTACCTCTCCCCGAGGACAACTGGGAGAACCTCTCGAGGAAGGCTTGCTTTCATCATTGCCTATCCTACTTGGCCATACCTCCCGCCTGGATGGGAGGACTGCAGATCCTTTCCACGATGCTTTTTCACTCCCCACCTCATCAGCCCCGCTGGAAAGAGCTCAGAGCTGCCCCAGGAACCTGGCGTGCCACCTCACCCATCCCACTCCCTGCTTACAATTCCACCCAGCCCACTCCACCGATACATCTTCCTCTGGTAAATATTACAAACCACTTGTCTGAAGACAGTGATTCTCCAGCCGCTTACATCTTCTGAGGCTTTTCTAAGCATCCAGGGGACTGGAGAGGGAGCCCCACGTGCCGGCTGGATGGTGGGGGACTGCAGGCAGCCACCAAGCAGTTCAGCTCCAGACTTTCTTTCCAACAAGTGACCTGCAAGTGAAATGTGGGAAAAGTAGTATCCAGATCATCATCTGGTATAAATCAACAAAGCCCCACTAAAGACATTAAAGCTCTACTGGTTTACACCATCTGGGAATTTGGCCACAGGGGAGGACTTCTTAATGTTGAGGTTTTAGCCTTTATCACAGATATACATGGGAGGAAAGCTAGTGCCCTATCTGCTCTCAGCGAGCATTACCAACCCCTACAGAGATCAATAGGAGCTCCCTGCTCACATCAAGAGCAGAATGATGCCCTAAAATTAGCATGTGTTTGAATCAGTGCATTGTATCTTGTTTGCAGATTAGTAGCACTGAGCAGATATTGAGGGCATAGGAAAGCTAGCCAGTTTAAACAAAGTAAGAATTGACCTAAATTTCTGCTAAGCTGAAACTGATCTTTCTGGATGGGAGAGAGAAGAAAACACATCCAGAAATACTCCTGTTCTGGTCTGTTTGATTATTTCATGTCTTCTCACGCACCTTCCAGCTCCAGCAGACAAGAAATAGTAAAATTTCACATACTTTGCACTTGGGCTGAACCAGGAGGCACTAGGCTCCTATCCTCGGAATGGGTGGCTTCTCTTCTAATTTATAGACCAAAGAGATACTGACAAATAGGCTTGGGGTGGTTTAGCTAAATCCTCCAAAGCCATGCCCATCAACTAGCTATAAGCTTGGGCAACCCCTTGGTGAGCCCAGAGTGTCTCAAAAAGACAAGTCACATGTGCTGAGTAGAACTTCACATGTTCCTCTATGCTGTCTCGCAGTCATATTCTAAACAGTGAAATTGAAAGAAATCTGGAGTGAAATGAAAGGAAATATGTTTATTCTTTGTATTTATGATAGCAATAAATTCCCTTAAGGCACTGCCTTTTTCGTTTAATGCAGGGAGGTACCAAATGTGGGCTGGGTAATGGATATTTTATGAATGCAGCCTTGCCTTGAGCAACTGATTGCTTAATTATTAGGTAAAAGATTGAAGCATGCAAAAATAAGAAAGTAAAAAAAATAATGACCATGAGGGGGCTATAATTATATATCAGTTTCAGCCAGATAGCAGCTAAATTACAATTGTAATAGTTTATGTCTTCAGCACACGGCCTCTTCCTCTAAGAACACTAATCTTGTGTAAACTCTAATATTGTGATATTTTACAACTTCTGTGGCTTACTGAAGAAAAAAGTCCCACACTCTGCTTTGTAGTTTATCTTTCTGTAAACCAGCTGAGATTTTTTTTTTTGTGTGTCCTTGTATATTTCTGTTTCTGTGGATAATATTTTTCTTGCTGGAAGAAGGTAGAGGGTGTATGCAGGGAACTGTTTCCTCTAGGTCCTAGCGCACTTCCTCCGTCTGTATCTAAGCCAGGAGGGAAAAAAAAAAACATGCGAGCTGCTATTCCACAATGCAAAAGTGTAAGGACTCTTGTTTTGTTTCTGCTATTTTCTGTCCTAGTTGTGCCTTTTTCTTGTTCACCATAGGGATATATCTTATTTTTTTAACCTAGTGTAGTCCATGGGTGAATGGTTAAAGATCCCGTGAAAAGAAAAACTAATGAGATGGACTGGTTACTGATGTGCAGTGTTTCTGCTAGGGTATTTATCCCCTGATTTCACTGTTATGAATAATACACGTATTCATCACGCCACTGCTTCAAGGGACAACGTTCTCATCCAGGTCCTCTGTGCATTTTAAGTAGCCAGGGCTTCCCTTGAGATCTGGGACTAAAGGACTAAACTTATCTTTGGTGTAAATTGTATTGAGATCAGTGAAACCACTGAGACCTGGGAGGAATCTGACCCAGGGAGAGAGAGACTCTCAAGAGCTCCATTTTATCTCTGTCTCAGCGTGGTTTTCCCCAGGAATCTCTATAGCCATCCATCTCTCTAACACACATAATAAATAATTTACTCACAGATATAAGGGAGCACTTTGCTTCAATCTGCTAATGATCTTAGCACTGAAAGGGGCTCTACCATGCTTAAACCCTCTTTACATTGCCTGAGAGGCTCAAAGTGCCATCACGGTAAAATGAGACTGCAAGAAATAAAGAGGAGATTGTACAGTGAAGCATTCTGAATTATGGAAAAAATACTTACGCCCTTCACCTCTTTATGGCACATTTGTGGTGTCTTTTATACTTAGAGTTGTTGTCAGCATTTCCACTGCAATTTTCAGGTGGATCTTCAGCTACTTAAACACCCAAGTGAGATTCATCTCAAGTCACCTTAGCTGTCCAGTCAACAGAGACTGACACTTCTGTGGGGGCCTCTCTCTTTCTGTATATACAGATGGAGCCTACATTTTGATGGCCATTCCTAAATATCTGTCTGAACTCAGTCCTTTCTCATCAAGCCTGGTGTCCCCCTGCCACTTGCCTTGCATACTCCCTTAAGCCATGGTGAAGGGGCTTCAGCCATCTGCCAGTGCCTCCCTGCAAACAGAAGGCCTGGCAACAGGATACAGTTGCAAATAAAAACCATCTTACATATATGTCACAGCACATTTAAAAAAAAAAAAAAACCTGAAAAGAAATGTCAAGTCAAGATAGGTTTCAGCTCCAGAGGCCAGCTTCTGGTCTTACTTACGTCCTGGCGTGAGCCCTGCTAAGTACGGCAAGCACAGCAGAGATCCTCTGAATTAGTGTCTTTGCAACAGAGAAACGTGCCTGCTGCAATCTTTTCCTCCCTTGCACAGGGTCTGTCTGCTGTCTGACTGACCCCCCTTGTTACATATATTTGAGGTCTTTCCTCTCTAGCTCAAAATGACCCAGATGCTGACTCTTCCTACCAAATGCTGTTCCAGCCTAGAAGCTTCCAATATAACGAAGTCTTTCATGACAGCTTAATATTGCTGGTTAATTTCCTCCTTGATCTGTCCTTTTTTATTGCCCTGAGTAATTCATTTCCATCCCTGGCACTGCACCTTTTAAGAAATGATTTAAAATTAATACATGAATAAAACAGTATAAATAATGTATGGTTGCTGTATTTAATATTAATAGTCCTTAAATGAGGAAAAATTACATACCTGCAGACAATTTGCAGGACTGTGGGGCCATATTATTAGATTGCAAAGAGAGATATTGAAGTTACCCGATGCTTCCCATCATAAGAGATTTTTTATTCCAGTTGCCTACAGATTTGTCAGACTTGCCTCCTGCAGAGATTCTTTTGAGAATCGACTTCTACCTCAGAGTGAATTATTCACTGCTATGCACATTGTGAAAAACATCTCCCAAATAGCTCAGATGTTTCTGTGAATGAAACAAGGGGGAAAAGTGGTGGTGTTTGCTGATGTAAGACAAGCTGAGTGAGCAGAGCTGGTAGCAGTGTGCTACGAAGCAAGAACCAGGCAGAGATGTAGGCAGTCTGTCTTGTGGTGGCCCTGTGAATTTCCCCTCAGCCTCCAGATTTGGCCATGCGAGTAAGTGTTTGAACCTACCAATCACAGACTTGCTGGAACACCTCAGTACGCATTTCCTCGCAGAGGGCATGCAGCAGCCTGGTGCTAAGGAGCTTCTCTTCATTTCTGAGCATCACAGCAAGCCTGAGCTCTGATAAGCAAGGGGGCTCCCCCTGATCTGAACTCAACAGGGAAGAGGGTCACACCGAGGAAAACCGGGGTGGTGGATGAAGACACAGGGTGGTGGATGAGGACAGGAGCCAAGGTGGAAAATAGGACCACAGGCTGGCAGGGCAAGGACCAGAAAGGCAAATGAGGAATTAGAGCAGAGCCCAAATGCAGTAAGGAGACCAGTATTTAGTAAAACTGGGGACTAAGGAACATGAGATGGAGAAGAAAACACTGTGATGGGCCGTGCCATTCATGGAGATGCTGAATCTCCTACCCCTGGGCACCTCAAGGTGCACTCACCCTCCTGCCAGCACCTGTGCCCTGTAGCTAGTGCATGCTTTCTCCCAAGCAAGGAGAAACCTGGAGGTGAGGTTTTGTCTCATCTTTCAAATATACCTCTTCTGTATGCTATCTTAATCTGGAAGAGAAAGCACAGGAAGGCCCTGGCATTTAGGAAACAGCTCTCACCCAGAAAAGCAGCCCTCTCTCATCCTCACCCTCCTCAAGGATCACACACCCTTCACCTTGCTCACTGCTCAGCTCTGCTGTCACCCAGGTCGGATGAGCTGGGCCAGCTGGAAGGGATGGGGACTGAGGAGGCAAAAGACTGAGACCGAGGAGATCAGCGTCCACAGGACATGCCTGTTTTCCAGGAAGCAAGGGGTTAATGCTGGTCAGACCCCTCACACAGGTGTAATGAGTCAGGACCAGGACTGATGGCCGTCAAGGAGGGAATACAGGAAACTTTCACTCTTTAGGAAGGAAGACAGCCGGGAGAAAGGATTGTTTCACACCCGATGAGCACAGGGCTCATTTGTCCATCGGACCAGGGATTTCACCTCGCTTTCTAATGAGTCAGTCAAATGTTCCTTACCTACCCAGTGTGCTTTCCACAGACACAGCCCTGCGGAGGACACATCACTGCCCTGAAAGCTTTTCTCTCCCTGGCTTTTCCTTACTTGCTTGTCCAGTTTTCATCTCACCGTGCCCTCACGGCCCCCTTGTCAGGTTCACTGGGGAGAGAAGGAGCTTCATGATGTTTTCACACCAGGAAGGGCCCAGTCAAGCTTCAGCAGCAACGGTTGGGCTGCTAGAAGCAAAAAGGTTGCTCAAATGATACTTTATGTGTCTCTGGTGATGGTTTTGTGAACCTGTTCTTTCTAGCTGTGTGAGATTGTTTATGTGGCTGTGGAAGGAAGGAGCCAGTACCAAGACAAGTGTGGTAGAGCCCAGAGGAACCTCCTCCATGCCGAGATCCTGCAGCGACTGATCCATGAGTCCTCCTGCACTTGGTCTTGTCCAAAGCCCTTCATTGTTCTGGTCCCAGTTGTTTCCCTAGTCTCCCTTAGATGAGGGGGAGCTTATTCATTCCTTGGGTGACATACACAAAAGGCAATGAGGATCTCCAAGTATTTCCAGTGATGTCACTAAATTCCCAAATTCACTGGATGTGTTTTATGTACTGCTCACTTATGATAGCAGCATAGCTTTAGAGAAGAACAACTTCTGCCATTGAATGGCAATGCTTCATCAAGACATTGTTTAGCTACACCGCTGTCCTGTGCCACAACTCAAGTCCAGCATGCTCAGCTAAAGAGGCAGGACTCAGCACCTCCAGATGAAGAAAAGGACAACTATGACACTCCAGCACGAGGAGATAAATGGCCTGAGACAACAAGATACACCTGATTTATTTTAAAGTAACACATAGGGCATAACTAGTTGTAGTGTCAGACTCTACAAAGTCTGGCTGCATACTGCAGACCGATGGAGCAGTCATGGCAACATGGAAATTTTCACCAAAATCTCCTGCGAGTCCAGCTTGGACTGAACATTGCCCCAAAATGGGGTTTGCAAACCTGGTGGCAAGGCAAGTGACTGCAAAAATGCCAGCGCTTGTTGCTAGAGGGGCTGTCAGTTTTGCAGAGGAAGGTTGGGGGTGAGGAAGGAGAAATAGCCAGACTCTGCAACTCTGTCTGGATCCCATGGAGAGACGCTGAAGGAGGCCAGATGGATGGGCAGCTATTTAATGAACAGAGTAGCTTACGGCCACAACTGCTGCATCCAAAAGGCTGACTTACAGGCCAAGAGACAATCTGACAGGTCACCCACACAGGGGATCTGTTTTGAACCAAGGTGAAGGGTGTGTAGCGTAAAGCCATGTAGGGGACCAGAAATATACCCAAGAAGAGTAATCCTGCACTAGCAGGAAAAAGGCCCCATCTACATCTCAGTAGTGTTCTCCCTAAACTTAAGGCCAGCCAGCTTGAATTCAAAAATACACCAAGGTCTAGCTTGTTATGGATGTGTAACTTGAGTTGCTGCCTCGTTATGGGGTCTGAATTTAAAGGGACAACTTCTGTTTATATTTACCCCAGGTCAGCCTGGTTAAAACACTGGTATTTTACCAGAGCAGCAGAAAGGAAAAGAAAAAAATAGGAAAAATTTCTTCACAGAAAGGGTTGTCAAGCATTGGAACAGGCTGCTCAGGGAAGTGGTCAAGTCCCCATCTCTGGAGGTATTTAAAAGACGGGCAGACGAGGTGCTTAGGGACATGGTTTAGTGGTGGGATGGCAGGATTAGGTTAACGGTTGGACTTGATGATCTTAAAGGTCTTTTCCAACCTAATCGATTCTATGATTCTAAAGCAGAAATGGGTCCAAAACCTGAGACACAGGTTTCCTTTGCAGAGCAGAGTACATTCACCTCCAAACAGATTCCACCTCAGCACCTTCTGCTCCCCTGGGATTTATAGGTGGCTTCCCCCAGAGCCCAGCCATGCTGGGGTGAAGACTCTCACAGCTGCTGCGGGGTTTGGATTTGGACCTGCTCAGGAACTGAACGTGGTGCTAACAGCTAAAATGTGAAGCTGGGGGAAGTCAGGCAGAATTAACTGAGAGGGGATCAACGGTCACCAGCAGGATGTGGCAAACTGGAGCGAGACCACGTGTGACATGGACCAGGGAAACATGAGCTCCTGGGGGAGGTCCCCGTGGATCTGCAGGTGCAGTCTCCATGGGGTGACAACTGGCAGCCAGACCAGCGTTCATCACAAAAAATGTTAACCATGAACCCATTATTTGCTGATGAGTGTGGCAAAGCCAGTGCAGACACAGGACAAAAAAATTAATGCATAAAACCGAGAAATGGACAACAGGATCTGCCTGGGCATTTCCCAGAAGAAACGTTTCAATTTTTGAAGCTGGGCTGACCAGGAAACTCCATCTTTTCTCACCAAAGAAGAGGAAAGAGGCTGGCTGGGGAGGGAGGAAGGAGTAAGAATCACACTCTGATCCAGGCTCCCACGGGAGATGGTGTAGCCTGGGGGGCAAGACTCAGCCTCACTAGAAGTTTAGGGGGCAGAGCAGTTTCAATTGCGCCCTTGCCCCATCCTTGTGCACCAGGAGAGCACCTGAACCATCGGTCCCTACTGCAAATTGAGCAGCCAGCGGCTTTGATCCCACAGCTCCCAAATTCCCTCTGAGTGTCCTTGCTGCTGACCTACAAAGCACATGGGTTTTGTTACCTCCATTCAGCGAACCAAGCTTGCTCTTCCTCCAGATTTCCTTTGTTTTTATCTAAAGGGCCGGAATCAAAACAAATGGTTTCTGCAGCCTCAAAACAAGACATAGTCTATATTTAGACATGTCAGAAATTCTGAATAGTAGACCCAAAGCACTGTTGTTTCTATTTCTCAGCATTGCCAACAAACCAAAGTACCTGTTATTTGCTCTTGCCTATCCTCACTGTCACTTGGGAAGCCCAGGTTAGTACAGCAGTGATAAAAGGTAATGAGACAGTCTGCTCAAGTTAGTACGTCCAGGTTAGAGGTGAGCTTAGGTCCACACCGGATAAAAGATAAAAGATAAATCTACTGGATAAAATTGTCCTCAGTCTTTTTGCTCAGAGCTAACTGAATAGGGCAGAACCAGGTAAGCTGAGAAGACCCTTCTCAGCCCATGCCCACACTCTACCCAAACCCTAGCAAGGCGAGCTCCCTGCCAGCCGGTCAGGGGAACAGGCTTTGCTGGAGCAGCCTGATGGGGATGAAGCAACCACAAACTCATCAAAGGTCTGCTACTATTTTTCCTACCAAAGGAAAACACATGTTCACACAGAGCAACTGCCATGGATTACTCTGCAAGCCTGATTGCCCAGGGCACAAAGGACAGAGCCAACCTGCGAGTGCTGGGTGCCCAGGGGCTGCTGCGGGGCCGTGGCTCCTCTCCTGTACATGGAGAGTGCCAAGCTGTGCAGGCAGCCGGAGGGGCTGGGACCCTCTGCACACCCCTCCCATGGCACAGTCCTCCCAGGGCAGCCGCGGTTTCGGGGCCCGAGGCCATATATGGAGCGGAGAGCCAACGTGGAGAGCATGACTGTTGAAATGCCTGAAGCCTGAATCGCCACCGCTCCAGCTGCTGGGCTTCTCGGAAGTTACATGCTGCAGTTCCCGGGTGAGCAGCATGCCGACATGCAGGATGCTCTTGTCAGCTCTGAGAAACAAAAAGATAAACAACTTGTGAGTTGCTGAGATGCTCAAACTTTGCTGCCGTTTGGGACAAAAACTGTGTAGGAATTTCTCACTACTTACGGGAAAGTGATGGATGAGGCATCTTGGGAGCAAGGTATGTTGGGAACACCCTAACCTGTGATGGAAAAGGGGAGCATGGGAGCCAGGTTTTAACCAGAGAGGTGAAATGCTGCAAGCCATGAAGATCAAAGCAATTTGCAGGGATGGAGTCTGCAGGGTCTCAGCTTCCTGCCAGCCTCTGAAAGTCACCCTCCTCATCCTCTCCTGCTCCCCCAATCTGTCCAACCTCACTTTCTCCCTGCCACTGTGTCCCTGGTGCTAATGACTCCCCAGTTTCCTACCAACCTCAGAAGCTTAGTGAAAGCTGTGAGAGTGATGTCTTCTCCAGCTCCAGTGAAATGTAAGAGGCTCATGAGGAAGGATGTCGATGGTGAGGACCACAAGGCAGAGTCGGCGCAGCCAGAAGAGGTGGAGCAGGTGTGTGGCTGAGAGCAGTCGGATCTGATGGCATTGAGGGAAACACGGAAATACAAGGCCCCCCGTAGCCCTTCCAACCGGGGGAGCTTGAAGTGCCCACAAGAGAGCAGGACTGACCACATCAGGGACAACAGCTAAAGTCGGACAAATGACTGCTGAAGGGGACTCCACACTAGAGCGGTGCCAGAGGAGTTATGAGATCCAGGGCTGTCTTCATCTGCACTCCCTGTGGCATCGTCTGCCTGAGATCTCCCTCAGAGTCAACCTTACATTCACCAAATGACCTGGATCAGTTGAAGAGCTGTCCTGCCACAGCTGGAAACCATGCTCAGTCCCCAGCAGATGAGACTCTGGGAGTCATGCCCTGCTCCAAGTGCAAATCTCAAAGCATGTATGCAGCTGTGGAGACCTTCCTGGCCAGCCAGGCTGCTGCCCCCGGGAGGTTTTCTTCCTTTTCTTTATCTATTATGGGGGAAAAGAGGTTCCTTTCGTAGCCCTCTGCTCCCTTCCCCAAACAGCTGCCAGCGCCCCACGTTTTAGCCAGCTACTTTACAGTAAGAAACACCTTTCCAAGCCTGCCCTCGCTTCGTGTGCGCAGAGCCAGCTGTTATTGCCCGAGCAAAACAAGTCGTTTCTTCCCCCTGCCCCGTGGGCTGTGCATGCTGAGTCTGGTCCTTCCAGCCTTTTCTAGCCCCAAAAGAAAAAGTATTGAACACAAGGACCCAAGCTTTTGAGCTCAGGCCCAGAAGCTGTCCTGTTCCAGAGCTGGTGGAGCCTCTGCCCCGATGTATGTAGCTAACGAGCATGCCCTGTGGAGTCCCCTCCCCAGCAGCCTTGTGGATATGGTCTTGCCTTTGACATGACCTCGCTGTGCCTCTTGCCTGACTCCTGCGTCGTTTCAAAGGCAGAATCTGAGGATTTGCTGGCACTTTAAAGCATTCGTCATCCTCTAAAGCTCAGTCATTTTGCCACCGGGCTTCAGGGCAGCCTGAGAGTGATGCAGCAGTTCGGCTGCCTCAGGGCAGCAGATGCAATCTCTCTCCAGCACATTCAGGTCTTGTTTTTGGTCAAACCTCTGCTTGTCCTGCATGCAGATGAATGGCAAGCACCCACAGGAATCTGCCTAACCGATACACGCCCTGCCAGCTGAGCAGGAAAGGGATTTTGGAGCAGAAAGGCGCTGAGCACCACCTATCAAGTTTCTTACTTGCTGCCCGGCAAGCTCTCCGGCTCTGCAGCCGCCCTCAAAGGCTGCGGGCAGAGTCAGGCAGATGCTGCCTGCAAAAAGCAATCCCATTTCCTCTGTCATGGCCGCCAACTCCCAGAGCTGACGCTGAAATCCGCCTGGACTCCAGGTGGCCGCAGACACTCGGGACTGCAAACACCGATGCAACCTTGCGGGTGGTTCCCTCCACGCCAGGGTCAGGCTGGCAGAGCTGCCGCAACAAGCTCTCCATCCCCACCGTGAAGCAGCCTCGCACCCAGTGACCGATGCCGTCCTCCCAGCAGCCCGCGCTGGCTGCTTCTGAACGGCTGCCCGAGCAGCATGAGGCAAAACCGTGGCAGCGATGGAGGCACAACAGCCCAATGTTATTGACTCCAGCCAGCGAGCGGGCAGTGTAATCTGTCTGCTTTTGTTCCGTTCGCTTGGTGGTGTGCTCTCATTAGCCCCCCACTGACAGTCAACCTGTCAGCAGGTCTGCGCTCCAACTGCCTGACCTCTGACTTCAACTCATTCTTCCACAAATTAATTTCCCAAATTGACAAATTAAAGTGCACAGTATGCCCAAGGTCACTAAATCACACTGGGTTCTGGTAAATGTCAACCAGTGTTGGGGGGGTGAAAGAAAAAATAGGGGGAGGAAGGAGAGAGAAGGTAAAAAGGGAGACAAGAAAAAAAACCACATTCATTTGAAACAAATGGACAAAAACCTCTGAACTGTAGTTTCTGATTTGCAGAAGATGATGCTGTGTGAAAGCAATTCAAATGGAGGCTGAAAGCTCCCCCGGCACACAAAAAAGGGCTGAAACATGGCTGGCAAAGCCCTGTGCCCCAGCAGCAGGTCAGCGCAGATGCCTGAAATGGCCTCGGCTGGCCTGGGAAAATGGTGTCTCCGCGAAGCCCAAGCTGGGTCCCATCTCACTTGTGCTGCCACCATGCTACCATGTCGCAATGAAGATTTTCCTGATTCCTGTCGGTTGAATGGGAATCCCAGCCAGGGGCCGGACACTGACGTCAGGCGAGCCAGTGCACACAGAGTCCGGGGAGAGGGCTGGAGGGCAGACTGGCATTGGGAAGCCCGGAGAGGGTGGGAGGGCAGACTGGCATCGGGAAGCCACAGGGAGTGAAGAGCCATTGCATAGAGCCGCATCGAGCCTCAGCTGCTGGCCAGAAACACGCAGCTGGGAGGGACCTGCAGGGACATCAACCCCAGGCCCCCACTGCCACCGTCGCCACGTTGTACAATCCCTCCCACAGACCAAGTGAATGCCTTTCTGCCATACCCCCTGCCCAAAAGCAACCAGAAACCCTCCAAGCCTCAGTGTAGCCACAGTTGATTTGTATTTGGTCATGTGCCAGCATTGCCTTGATCTAAATACATGATTTCCTCTCCTCACCCACTGCTGTGTTTAAAGAAAGCCTCTGTGTTCCTTCTCAGCTGCCGCTTGCTGGGCGATGGAGGCCGGAGATGATAGAATGGGCTCCCCAGTCCCCCGATGCTCCTAGTAGCCCGGCTCCGCACCTGCGCCGGCAGGGCTCCATCCTTCTCAACCACAGCAGACAGCGGTGCTCCAGGGGAGATCTCACCCCTCTCCAGAGGCATTGATACTTCCCTGCCTCCTAGGAAGGCTATGACTCATATTCCCTATGCTCACATTTGTCTTTTTCGTGGTGGCATGATATCTCTGCTTCTTAGTTACCCCCGATAAACTAATATGCCCAGGTCTTTCTCTTCTACGCTTGTTTTGAGCTGATAAGCCTCCATCTTATAGTGGAAATTCATGTTATTAATCCCTAAGTGCATGACCTTGCACTCTGTAATATTGAATTTCATCCCATTTCTGTCAGTCCAGCCCTCAAGGTCAGTCAGCACTTCCTGTATCATACCCCGATCCTCTTGCATAATAACTATGCTCCCAAAATTACTGTCATCTGCAAAATTCATCTGCACACTCCTACCTTTCTTGATGAGGCCATTACTGAAAATATTAAGCAGAATCAGTCCCAAGTTTACTCCTTGAGCCACTGCACAAGTAGTCCCCCTCTAGCTTGATTATTCCCACTCCACCGCCACCTTAGCCGGGTCTCCGCAAACTTACTGTTCTTCTACCTAACCCCATCATCCCCCACTGAATAAATAATTTCCCATGTGGCATCATATCAAATGCTTTGCTGATAGCCAGATAGATCAGCTGTGTTTCCTTTACCAAGAAAACCAATTAGCTTTCTTTGATAAGATATCAGGTTCTTCTGGCACAATTCACCTTTGATAAAACCAGGCAGCGTACAGTCTCGCTTTCTATTTGTGTCCTTTATTCTTTCCTGTAAAGTCCCCAAAGATGTTTTGCCTCACACAGAGTGCTGATGAAAGTACACTGCCTGCGCAGACAAAAGCAGCGAGCATTGTCCCATTAGCAGTGTTTTCACCTAGGAGGACACCAGAAAGCAAGCGCTGCCATTGCAGCGATTCTTCCTCTGCCCTTCTTCCCACAGCCCTTGCACAATGTGGAAGTGGCGGCATTTGGCACAACCTCTGTCCAAGTCCAGGTGTGGTACCTGGGGTAGAATTTAACTACGCTACCAAAACCTGGTGTTCGCTGCAAACAATAAAGAGCAGGCTAAGAGCAGGCACTCCTGCTTCATTCTCCCTGTGCATAGCACTTTGTGCTCCTGCTGAAATATGCAGGGAGTAAATTATTACTCTATAAACCGGGTCCAGTGGCTGCCATCTGGAACAACTTCATTGCTTGTCTGAGATGTTTCCATTACCAGTGCGGGCAGTTGCCTGTTAACAGTTATACAGCCAGCGCCGTCATATCATTCCGGAAGTCAGTGACAAGCTGGGGACTGAGGTTTTACTCTTCCTGCATCAGGACAAAACCACCAGTCTGCATTTGCTCGAATCGACGCTGTGTTTCTGCAGGGCTCAGTTCTGCACAGCCCGCTGCAGAGGGAAAGAGGTATGGGATGAGGCTTAGGGAGCTGATGCCATAGGCAGGGCATTAGCTGTTTAGATCACCGATCTGTAGATAACCCCGGTGGGCAGCAGCTATTCCATGGCCGTATCGTGGTTCTGTGAAGGGGACCCCTGTAGCATTCGTCACCCTGTGAGCTGAGGGCAAGGAGAGATGGCAGCTCTCATCCTCTCCCGTCTTCTCCTTCCTTGGGGTCAGGACTGACAGCACAAGGGAGAAGTCACAGAATCAATCACAGAATCACAGAATGGCAGGGGTTGGAAAGGACCTCAGGAGATCATCTAGTCTAACCCCCCTGCTAAAGCAGGTTCACCTAGAGCATGTTGCACGGGTCTTTTCCCTCTGAGGCAAGGCAATGCCTGTTGAAGGAGGGCATGGCAATACATTCCCTTAACTCTTAGAAGGCAGCATCATGGCTTCAAGCAGAAATCCCTCTGGGTCCCCCTTCCTGCTAAGTCCTTCCTCTGGCTTGCAGGGGAGCAGGCACTTACTGCTGCTCTGTCGCGGACGCCGAAAGCTCAGAAGGGAGGGAGATGGGCTCTGCCCGTCACTGCCCATCATGTGCTGCAGCAAAAAAATAATCAGGCAAATAGTCCTGTAAATTTTTCTGTGTTTGGATAAAAGATGGCATCATCCTATTCGATGTCTGAGGGGAATTCTTAAGCACCCTGACTCCCTTGCACTGGCACATAATCTGGGTTAAAGACCAGCCAAGAGTAAACTCCAAGCTGTAACTCATCTGAGCATGGACAGGCAGGTATGAATCTGTTCATGTCATATGGAAACTGCCTCCTTCCTTCTTCCCTGCTCCCAGGTGATAAAACACAGCATAAAAGCAAATCATCACCTGAAGACTTTTATTGGGTTTTGGGGTTTTTTTTTTACTATGGTTTTTCCTCTTCCCTGTAACAATGACATTACACCTCTCCAGCTAGCAGTTCAGCTCATAAAATACGCTCTTCCGAGTAAAAAAATGATCATGTAACCCAGAAGTCTTAATGTTACTTTTAAGACCACTAATTGATTCTGCTGCTGTGATATCCTCTTGCAAGACATTCCAGAGCCTAGGAACATTAACAGGCAAATGCTCTGGCACCAGCTGTCTTAAGCCTAAATCTAGTCTCCACCAAAAGGCTGGCATTAGATGTCTTCTCATCTTACATGTTTGCATTTTTGCAACAACATTCCACAGTTTTGAGGCTACTGTAGGTTGGCTGAAGAGTCAGTATGGTGACCTACAAGTGGAGTCTCACCCTGAGAGAAGAAAAGTAATGACTGCAATAGAAAAGAAAAATGTAAGTTGCTCTTTGTGTTAGCTCTGGAGAGTGTACATCCATGGCTGCCTCTCCCAGGACATGGACATGAACTAGCGTGGCCACGTCATTTATTCTCCTGGGCCCAGGGAATTAAGAAAAGGAGGGTGTTTTGCATACATATTGGTTGAAACACATGAAAACACTCCCCCCTCCTTTTAATACTGCGTGCTGCTGCACTTTTCTTGCTGCTGCTCATGACAGCGATGTCCTCCTGCATGCTGCTCTTCCACAAACCACTCTGGGCAAACAGGTAAAGCAAACACAAGGGGACACGAAGCCTGTTACAGCAACTACTGAGCCAGTGCACCTAGAAGTCCCAGGGCGCTAACCGAAATCACCTCTGCCGTCTCATAACATGCAGTGATTTGAACTTAAGAGTGATCAAGCCTCGCTCCTTAGTCCCGGTGTCCCTTTTCACAAAACACAGGAAGCAAAAACCACAAACCACAGAGAACGTAACAAAATTCAGGCAGGCTACCAGCTGAAACCCCTAGCTTGGAGCTGGCAGGGGGACGCTCTAGATTTACCCTGGTGCACGTGAGATCAGCATTTCGACCTGTTTCTCTCATAGCAGTCTGCTTGCTGTGATCAGAGTCTACACATGGGATTTGCTGCTTTCAGTGTTGTAAAAACATGGAAAAGCAAGTACAAAAGTCAGATACAGGCACAGGAAAGAAAGGCAAGATCATTTATTATAACCAAAACTTTGCACTTCATGTCACCAAGTGGACTTGTCAGTCTCACATGCATAGCCAAGGAAATCAACCCTAGGCCCCAGAAATTATGCTACATATCGTATGACCTGCTGGCATATTAATACCCTTTCCTTTTTAAATCTTTGCTCTCCCTTCGGAGCCTGCCCTCTCAGTGGGGATCAGACTGACACATTATAGGCTCAGTTTTCTTTCTGAGCTGACAACTCGTCCAGGAAGAGCTGGTTAGGATGTCAGTCTTTGGAGGATACATAGAAAATTCCAATGTGGAATTTGCATATCATCACTTTGCTGGAAGGTATTGTAAGAAGAAATAAATACTTCTCTCTTCTAGGGCAATACCTTTAGCTTTTAGCCAGCATATCACACTTGAAATTAAAAAAAATTGCCCTGACGTTCACTGGGTGACAATCTTCTCTATATTGCTGAGCTGAGAAAAAGCCTATGCAGGGACAGCCGCTCTGGGCATCTCCCTTTTCCCTTCTGCCCACATCTATTTATGGAAATATTTGGAAATTTTAATATAGTCCTTTTTTTAGGTGACTCCAGTTGTTACCTTTGGAAACCTTCCTTGAAAGGCTGCCTATAAAAAAGAACTCTGTATAACATGCAGCCTAGAAAGATAAAATAGGAAACAGAAAACCTGAGAAATGGATTAGCTGCTTCCACTGTCTTCCCAACAAATAGACTCCGATCACAGGAAAACTATGTCTGAAGTCAGCATTGGCTGGCCCCATTACTGAAAATGCTAAGGCTTTTTTAAACAGAGCAGATGATTGTATATCTATGGCAATGTAATATTACCTCATAGTTATACCAGAGCGATTGCCCTGTGAGTATTTTTACTGGGCAACAGAGACTTCATTTCCCAAATCACATTGTAAATACACACTGTGTGGATACAGAATTAAATAAATTCAGAGGAAGAGCTACACCTGGACACCAGAAGCCATATAATCATATCAGTGAATTTCTCAAGGTAGCCCTCACACTGGAGCCCAGATTGACTGGTGTCTGGAAAACGTGTGCCTCTCTTCTCCACAGCTGGGTCCTCTAACCCAGCAGTGAGAGTCAAGTCCATATACAGGCCAGCTACTACCGGTGCTTAATTTAGAAACAAGCCTTTGGGTGATGCCCGTGGTCAAGAGAGGGACGAGCAAAAAACTTATCTTCCAGGGCTGCCCTCCCTCAGCTGAGAGAACTGGGACCTCAGCAGGTCTAGCAGGCAGCCCAGTAACACATGGAGATGGGAAAAGCACCACGAGCAGCCATGGAGGGAACACGCTCAAACGCAGAAACTCTGGTCCCTCTTTTTGAGCAGTGTCCACTGCAGCTGATACAACAAAAGAACAAGTAAGAACAGGGGTTATTTACACCTTCTCAGCCACTACCATGTTCCCCCCATAAAGCCTGTCACAATACAGCCCTCAGTGACCTAGCCAAATTTACAAGGCACAGGCCATAAAAGTTTTTAAAAGTGAAGAATTTGGGAAACTACCTACATCCTGTGTTTATTCTGTGATCTGCTGCTACATGTTTTGGAGCTCCTTTCACTGAAAACTCACAGGAAAAGTATTACCTCCCAGAGACTTAACACCAGGAGAGTAAGCTCCTTATGCTTAGCTCAAACTTGTATCATCAGGACAGATGAAGGATCAGAAACACATGAACTCTTTCCTCCCAACTTCTGTTGAGCAGATTCCTTTCTCCTGAAAGTTACTTGCAGAAGAGGTTCCAGGTGATCTTCTGGTTTCCAGAAACCTTGCTCATTTTCTCTGGAGAGCAACGAACACCCACATGACCACAAGAGTCCCAGGCTGCTTAAAAGACTGTGAGTGACTTACACCAAGGAGGGACTGCTGTGTGTCCAAGAAAAGCTTCTTGTGATTTGCTTCTTAAAAAGAAGGTC
The DNA here is from genome assembly GCA_034008185.1 of Gorsachius magnificus. Taxonomy (NCBI): domain Eukaryota; kingdom Metazoa; phylum Chordata; class Aves; order Pelecaniformes; family Ardeidae; genus Gorsachius; species Gorsachius magnificus. Next base: position 46,280,720 of record CM067083.1, on the reverse strand, counting down.
ACTTTTCAAAAACGTGATGTGCTCAAAGTTAAATCCTTTCCTCTGTATCCTTCTATCCATAAACCAGAAAGTAAGTAGGCTGTGGCTCCTAAAACCAGCTCTAAATACAGATGTAATCCTCCAAGCATGGGACCATCAAGAGGTTTTCAGTCTTGCAGCTCTGAATCCACCTGCTTTGTCCACAGCTTTGTCCACGCTGGTCTTGACATGGTTTTACAGCAGTCCTTTTGTGTCACATTCATACCGGGCACCCTATTGAGGGCCTGACTTGTGTCAGGCAAAAGGACTTCAAAACCTCATTCCAAATCTCTGCAGCTAGCACAGTACACTGCTACCGCAGTGATAAGAGCAGAGTTAGGTGGACAAAGACATAGCTACAAGCTGATGACAGAATGTCTCCACTCATTCACTGAACACCAGAAAAGTCCATGTCTGTTCAGCAAGCACTGAGTTAACTTCACCTGTGAGAAGACTTTTTTTGTCAAAAATTAAACAAAGATGAACCCTAAGTCAATTAACTGACTGGTAATGAATATGCCTTTCTTGCTGTTTCTCTCACATTACCATTCATGGCAGAAAGAGGCCATGCAGTCAGGCAGATTTGATTAGGGGGAATAAAATGTTGTGGGAAATCCCATATCCATGACATTGCTGTTGTTCTCCAGGGACCCCTTTCAGAGGTTCTCCTAATGTCATGAAGTTGCATGCTTCAGGTTTGGGGACGGGTATATTAGGAGCACAACTTTTCTCTGAGGTACTTCCTTCCTCTGACTTATGTTGAAGTTAAAGTTGACCAAAGAGTCCACAGGGGCCAAGATGTCAAGGGGAAATCCTCCCATACTGCTCTGTCTGAAGCCACTCCAATAGTAGGATAAGGTCAACTCTCTCAGGGGAATCACTGTTGAATAGAGAGCCCAGAGAAGCTCTGAGGAGCAAGCCATCTGTCTTGCTTTCCCTTTTACCAAGAAGCTTAAGAAATGCTTGCAATTTCTCAGGTCCTTTTCACTCTTTCTTTAGGGGTTGCTCTACCTCACCAACACTGGGGAAGCTCAAAGCAGCCCGGTGTGCCCCACATCAGAAACACAGTGCATGAGCTGCTGATCTGCATCCACTGGGCCCTTCCTACACTAGACAGGTGAGAGCTGCTAGGAGTGCACACTGCTCAGTTCCACCTCCAAAACCGGTGGGTGCATCCAGCCTGCATTTTGTGGGTTTGTTTTTTCTTAGAGGGTATCATCTAGTCCATGGTGTTTTCCCTGTACAGTGAGCTCACACCATGTGTGAAGAGGAGCTGGGATTTCAGTCAGGAAATCTCTGAACAGTAACTAGGTACTTTCAGCATTGGTTATGGATGGCTCTGTAGTTTCATCTACATTATCCTCAAGAGCAAACGCCCTGGGTGGGGCATGGATGGGTCTCCCTCTTTGCCCCCACCCCCAGTGCTTTGAATACTGCAGTGTTTTGATTTTTAAAACATATGTCTAACAAATGTAGCAGTGATAATGAGGAACATGCCAATCTACCATGTTTCCTGTTCAAATTTCCGTTTTCATTTCTAAAGTTCAAGTACATCTTGATCCCCATGAGATAAACGTGAGCAAGTACAACAGAAGTGTGGAGAAGAGAAGAGGTGAGAGCTCAGAGCCTCAGTGAAAACCAGAACCACTGCACAACACAGCCAGGCTCTGCTGGGAGGTAAGGCTGACCCAGAAGCTCCATCTCACCCCGATGGACTGGTTAGGTAGAAGGACCTGACCCCCAGTTTCGTCAGGGCCTTTTTACTGCCCCAACAGGCCCTGTTGCATTCAGTGATTTTCTTTCTGCTGCCACAGAGATAGTACAAGTTTCTGTGGCCAAACTCTCCACTTCCCTCTCCTTCCCCAGCTGCATCTAAGGATTATTTTAAACTTCTTCGAGCCCCAAATACCACATAAACTAGCACTTTAGGTGCCTGAACTGCCTCATGCTATGTCTTCCGCTGCCTAGAGCCCTCCCTGCCTCGGTGGGTGATGCTGAGACCTCACAACCACAACAGGACACCACCACACATGACACAAACACGGATGCCATCCTTCCGTGAAGGAGGGGAGATGTTTCAGGAAAGAGATGACAGAGAGGCAATTTGCTCTCTTTCAAATACAGCATGCATGCACCATCCTCCTCTATCACCAGCCACACAGCTAAAATTTTACCAGCATGAAAAGTACTATTCCAGTCTCTTAACACACATTCTTCAGCTTTTTTAGTACAAAAAGAGCATTTTGACTCATTCTTTCAATCACAAGCCAGTTCCTAGAGTTTGTGAGTCAATTCAGATCAGTCCATCCTGACAGACTTTTGTATGATTTTTATTCTAAGAACATCTTGACTAGCCTTAAGATTAGCAATTATAAGAAATTAAAAATCTTGGCGGGAAGGGGAAGGGAGAGAGAGAGAAGAGCATTATCTAGGGTTATAAGATAACACTTCAGAGGTTTCAGAAAAGCAGCACACAGAGATACAGAAAAGTTGATTGGTTTTGCCAAAAGCTCTACTGAAAAAAGACAGTCCAGATATCATGGAAATAAGGGCAAGGAGATAAAAAATGGAAGTGCTATAAAGAGATGACTTTTAAGATTAAATCTCATCCCACTTGCCACAATCATGAGGAGTTATATTAGGCAACCAAATTCTGTCTATCACCTACAGGTTGATATAGATAAGGGCAGTTCACTTAAACTATTGTTCATCTATTCATGGCAAGCTTTGAGACCAGCCAACCTACTCTGATAAGCAGCATGACTTACCACCACAAGTTCCTCCTAGCTCTTGTCACAAGCAGGCATTTCATCAGGCAGGAAGGAGGGTCCCCTTGACCACAGTGCCAGCCAGCATCTAGAATTATCTCTTCCTCCAAAGGCGGCTCAGCCATTATTGATAATTTTGGCAATCCTCCCATTCACACGCGATCAGAGAAGGCTTCCACTGACCCACTGTCCTCATCTGTTCTTCACTGCAGCTAGTGAACAAGCTGAATAAAGCAAAATAACCAACCTAACAAATGGGTTAAACACATTTGTCTTCTACCCCAGCTTCACCAGTGCTGTGGCTTTTCTGCACCTCTTAAAATAAGGCCGCTAGATTAAGTCCAACACATAGGTGTCCGATGCCATTTTGGATGTCTTTGGGTGTCCAGGACATCTAGGGGAGAGCTGCACTCCTGAAGGAGTGGGAGCTGGATGCCAGATGGGTCTGGAGAAGTGCACTGGGTGCCCCTTTGTAGGTGCCACATTGTTTCCTCCCTCTGGGCTGAGCTAGCAGCCTCAAAGTAACCACACTTGCTTTTCCTAGTCTAAAAACACTGATGTCGTCTTTAAAAAAAAAAAAAAAAAAAAAAAGTTGTACTTCAGAATAATCTTATCTCATAGACCTTGACAAGCCATGATTAAGCATTTTCTCAACTATATCACTGGTGGGAAACCAGTAAACATCAAGAGAGCAAATCCAAAGAAAAAACTACAGAGTCTGGCAATGGAGAACCCAAAATCCACATCCATTTACTACACCAGCCCATTGTTACGAACAATGAACTTTCCTCTGGCAAAGCTTTAAAATTCACGGCACTCATAATGATGTCGATTAGTAACCAACAATGCCCTGAGAACCAGGTATTGATCGTTGCACAATAACTTATCAACAGATACTTCTGCTGGGGAAAGGGAAGCATGACTTAAAAAGCTGGACACTGTGACATTTGGGCTGGCAGGGGACAGTCTGGCTGCCTCTTGCCTAAGGTTGAGAAGGCTGATCAAGTGTCACACCCAAGGTCACCCTGCAAGCCCATGGCTCAGGAGGGATTACAGCACAGCAAGATCCTTTGTGGCACCCGCTCTTGCCCTCTGAACTCTAGACCCCATGGCTCCTCATCAAAATATGACCTGCTTAGACAAAAATACCCAGTGCTGTTTCACTCTGGAGCAACTGGTATACAAAATAACTACAGCCTTGTCTTGTTCTGTTTTCAGTGAGCAGCAGAGGCTTTCTGCCTCGCCTGTGTTACCTTCAACATGCTGCTGCTGGCAAAATTACATAGCAAAACTGCTAGCAAGGATCACTGGAAATGAGAATGCGCCCAGTCAGCATGTATTGACATAAACACACCTCACCATATCATCAACACATTTGGTAAGATCAGACCAATCAATCCTTTCAGCTGCATCCAGAAAAATCTCCGTCTGGCTGAGCGTGCCAGAGGAAGCAGGCAGCAGGCTGGACTCACCGGCGTTAGCGTCTTTCAAAAAGTGCCAGCTGTGCATCACAACCTGTGTGCGGTGAACAGATTGAGTTTTGTGAGCAAGCAGCTTGAGGCTTCTGACACACAGTCTGTGCACGGAGCTTAAGGAGTTACAATACGTCAGGCAAATCTCTGCAACTGTCCACGTCTGTGTTTTTAATCTGTTTCAGTTTAAGCTTCTTTCATCAAGTTTTCAGCTAAAGAGCATTACTTCACATCTAGGTAGGGCAGACCAAGAGCATACACGACAAACAGCTGCCCAGGTTGCCACGGCTCAGCTGGCACGTGGTGATTTGCTGTGCCGCTGCTACTTGCTCGTATGCAAGAGCACTACGTATAGGAGACCTGCACAGTCAGGTGATAACGGAGAGTGGTGGGTAAAAACTACCTCGATCCTGTAACATTTTCTTTCTGAAATTCAGAAGGCTTAGGAAGTTTCTTTAACAAAGTAGAGATCTTTGGGGTGAGAATCAAATGCCGGGTTGGGTTATTAAGCTGGTGCCACTGAAATACATTTTCAGGGTGAAGACTTTCACTGGAAGTTTTGCAGCCTGGAACTAGAGAAACTGAAGGGCTGTGCATGAGTAGTGAGGCATTCCCTGTCTCAAAGCAAAGCACTCTTTGCAGGGTCTTTAGTGATGTAATAGGTGACCCTTACAATGAAATCATAAACCTAAACCCATTGAACTCCGGGGCTCCACAGGAACTGAGTCCTCAAGAGGCACTCATGGCTGATTACAAAAAACAGCTGATGTCATGACATTTCCGAATTTCTCAAGAAGATCTTGAAAAGCTAGGTTTTGATTAAGGCTGTAATACAACCTATGCATCATCAGTGACTTCCTTCAAGTGAGGAATATTCATGGAAATTCAAAGCTTAAAAACAAGCCCATCACTCTACCAAGAGGAGTTCAATAGAAACATGCTGCTACCTGAGGACAAGGGAGCTAGAAGAGGCCATTTAAGCTGGAAGGAGATCGTTCCACATTTCCAACACAAAACACCTAGAAGACTCAGACGTGGAAGTCCCTTTTGGTTTCATCTCCCATCCAAGCCTGCTGTAATCACAGCTCCACAGCACAGCTTTAAGCATTCGCTTTTCTTTCTGTACCTTGACATCCTTTCTCTAAAGAGAAAAGCAGTAACTCTAGAATTCCTCACTGGAGGTGTTCGGAGGTTTGGTTCATGCCTGCTCAGCAATTTAAGGCCTTCAGATGGAAGGTGAAAAGAAATGCAAAGGAGGGTCATTATTAACAGGTCTGGACCCCTGGGTGAGGATATCTTCTGCTACAGAAAAAATCTCTGCACTTTCCAGCCAACAGTTATTACTTGAGCTTGTGAGGTAGTGTGGAGCTGCTGCTTTTCTCAGGAATTAAATCTCAGTTGTTACAGAGGATGTTTCCAAAAGCATTCCCATGACAGAAGAAGAAACACAAACACTCAGTGCTTCACCAGCAGCAGAGGAAGCATTTGCAAGCAAGGCTTTGCACAACAGGCTGAAAATCTACTTGATTATACCAACACGTTGTGGAGTGATAAAGATAATAGGGTGTTCAAAAACTGAAACAAATGGGAGGGTTTCCTTCCCATTAAAGCTGCACATTCTAGTGACAAGGAAGGCACCTGGGGTGAAAAGTGTCATAACTGGGCCTTCATTAGCTTCAGGTTGCTGACAGAACCTCCTTCTTTCATGTTCTAGCAGTCTGTCACTCCCCTAACAGAGCAATATTGCACCAAATATACACACCCAGAGCAACGGGGAACCAGCCCAGCTGGTGGGTTGTGCCACAAGTCAGGTGCTTGCTCTTCAGAGAACCTGAGGTATCCTCCCGCAGCATCCCCAGATGAGGGCTCTGCTGGATCCTGTTGTCAAAGGCGTCAAATAAAAAGTGATCTTTTATCAAAGCACCTGGTTAGTGGCAAGGTGAGCCACCTTAATTCCTCAAAAATAGCTCATGAACGCTGTCTCAGGATACCCCAGTATAGGTTTCTGGCTGGCAATGAGGTCACAGCTTCTTTGTACCTCATCAAAAATGTCACCTTGTGCCACCAATATTGTCAACCGTCCTTACCACTTCGACCAGGATGGGCCAAAACACGCAAAGAGCCTCCGTTCAGCCACTCTCTCTGCCTCTCCCCAAGGTGATCACCCATCTTTTCAAACATTTCAGGAACACATTAAGTCATTCTAGACAAGCTTTGCTATCCAGCTAAACAAATGACCCTTTCTGAGCACCAAGCAAAATAAGGGCTTGGGAACAATTGGAGGAAGTGCACCAAACAGACGCTCCTGCAGTAATTAACATCATTCACTTGGGGGAGAGGGGGAGCAGGGGAGCACCCTAGCTAGGACCACCCTCTCCTCTGAGGCCGGGGTCTGCTCCCATTGTTCTCACCAGCAGCCATGCCACCGCCTCTGCCGGGAGCAGGATCAGGCCTTTAATCCCCATTTCCTCTTGGCCAAATGAACTGCAGCGTATGCCAGTGACAGCTAAATGAAGGATTCCTTTTTTTCCAGAGGACCGGCAACAGCTCTTAACTCATAAACTCAAGGTAATTGACATTACAAACAAGCTTTACCCACAGGGACCCCAGAGCAGTCAACAATTGTGCTTTAATGAGTAGGAAGGGAGAAGGGGGGAAGCCTTTGCATGCCACGGTAGGACGTTCTAAGAAAAGCTCTTTCCCTTTTCCAGGCAAGGCAATGATTAAAGTCTGTGCATGAAAGCCGGCAAGGAGAAAGGCCTTGCTGCAAACGCCTTTCTTCCTGGCTTTCCTGTGGAAAAAAAACAAGGGAGATGAAAAATGGTTATTGGGACTTGAGAAGGATGACAGCAGCCAGTTAACAAACCCAAACAATAAAAGAGGAAGCCAAGCTTAGATGAAAAAGTTGAAGATACCAGAGCTCTGGAGTTTTGCACACAGGGCGTCTAACAGAGTACAAGTACTGCCACAGAAGGGCAGAGCGTGGGGTGGGAGTGTCAACCCAGGTATTACATGAACTCAACAACCTCACAAACCTGACAAACTTAAGAGGGTATCCTGCCTCACGGTCTCTCTTCTGTTTCTCCCCCTGACTCAGAAAGCCGTGGTTGGCTGGGAGCACTGTGTCAGCACTTCACAGAGTGACACTAGTCCTGACCACAGAGGGAAAATGAAGTAAAAGAGCAGTGCACAAGAGCATTGCTGTTGGCAGGACTGCACTCATCAGCGCTTACACAGTGCTGTTCAACTTTCACTCTACCTGTTGGGCATGAAAAGGCACTCATACTTCCTAAGGACATTTTCATTTGAATGGCTCCTTCTCCTGAAAGCCTAAACCGAAGAGAGCTGACCCAGCAACTGATGAGACCTGTGAGCAGGTATTACATACAGCATATTAACAACTTATTGGAGAAAGAACAGCATAATGAAAAATCCCATTATTCACCTTTATAATAATGTTAGTGTTGCTGACCGTGTTTCTAGTCAGAGACCACAAATCCAATGGGCAACCTGTTGTACAAAGACAGTAAGTAAGGATGGCCTCTGGCTAGCAGGATTTTCATTTGGATTAGGAACAAAAGGTAGATACAGACAGAGAGGCAGGGAAGCAAAGGAGGATCAGGGGTAATGGACAGCGGCCCCAGCCCACCAGCTTCCTAACAGGTATCGCTTTCTGAAGAAAGCGCTGTTTTTCTGGAGGATTAACAAATATTCAGACAGGACAAGATTCATGGAACAACATAAGTGAGATTTGGTCACATCTAGGGGGCTGAGAGGCAGAGACAGACTGTGCAGACCCAAATGGCATGGACCGTTTTGGAAAGTGGGGAGCAGTCCACAGCCAGTACAAATGCTGTGCATTGGCTGATGGTACTAGGTCAATGCCAGGCAATTGTGGCCAGTAACCGCAGTTTTCTGGGTTGATAACTCATGGAGAAATGATTGCAAATAAGTAGCAAAACCCCTAGATGGAAGAAAAGGATTAACATGTCCTGAAAACCCCTCAGGAGAGGGCCAAAGAAGAGATAGGAACATGCAAGGGCTGTCCCTGGGGAGAAGCAGAGCCATCTGCCATCTCAGTGTCCGCACACCTGCGAGAGGTATCCCATCCTTGGGGCACGGGGTAGGAGATACCTTCATGGTTTTGGCAAGCCCTGTGGGGGTTGCTCTCACAAACACCAACGAACCCAGGACATTTTTGGTTTGTGTACGTCATTGCTCTTGGTCTGCGTCCAGCTCTGGAGCCCTCAGCACAAGAAGGACATGGAACTGTTGGAGCAGGTCCAGAGGAGGGCTACTAAAATGATCCGAGGGCTGGAGCACCTCTCTTACGAGGACAGGCTGAGAGAGTTGGGGTTGTTCAGCCTGGAGAAGAGAAGGCTGAGGGGAGACCTGATTGAGGCCTTTCAGTACCTAAAGGGGGCCTATAGGAAAGATGGGGATAATCTTTTTAGCAAAGACAGCTGTGACAGGACAAGGGGTAATGGTTTTAAACTAAAACAGGGTAGGTTTAGACTGGATATAAGGAGGAAATTCTTTATGAGGGTGGTGAAACACTGGAACGGGTTGCCCAGAGAGGTGGTGGAGGCCCCATCCCTGGGAACATTCAAGGCCAGGTTGGATGGGGCTCTGAGCAACCTGATCTAGTTAGCAGTGTCCCTGCTCACTGCAGGGGGTTGGACTAGATGACCTCTATGGGTCCCTTCCAACCCAAAACATTCTATGATTCTATGATTCTATGATTGGCTGGTTTGCTTTTGTCAGACCTTTAACAGGGGGCAGCCTGAATCCTGCATGTGTCCACCCATAAAGCTCTGGTTTGTGATGGTCCAGGTGAAGGGGACTATTTCACTGGTGCTCCTGGCCACCCAGTCACACCATAACCACAAGCAAACTGGGGCAACTAAACTGCAGAGGAGTTATCCCTGAATCTAGCAACCAAGGAGTTAACACAGTAGCACAGATAAGAGGTTACCTATGTTTTGTGATTAGATCAAACCATCTGTCACGTCCATGCCTTTAGTATGCTTTAGCAATGCTCCCTGCCATAGCTGGGTCCCAATAACACTATCCAATGACAAAACTTAATCAGCTGGGTTGGGCTCAGGCCTTTTTTTTTCAGTACACACAGAGCTCTCAGTTTTTACCAGAAAGGAAGGAAGGTCTTGTAGGTGAGCTCACAGGAATAGCACTCAGCGCATGCTGTCTCCAGCTCAGTGCCACACTAACAGAGCTATGATTTCCAGACCTAAACCAGCATGTCTCCCGTCAGCTCAGAGTTTGAGTTCAGGGCAAGCAGGGTCATCTTTTCCACTAATGGGCACCCATCCTCTGCAGCATCACACGGTGTGCTCGTGTCAGACAGGAGCAGTAACGCTGACTAATGGGTGCTGCAACAACTTTTAGAAAGCTTTTCTGAGAAGGTGAAGCATTGCCTTTCACAGCAATGGAGCGCAGTACTGAAAAATCTCTGTGTGACAATAATCAGCCATTCATAGCTGTCTGTGTCTTGGGTAAGTCCTGTCTGGTACCTCGATGAAGACTTTACTGGCTGGAAGAAGCACACTTGTCAGGGCTCCAGGAATGCTTGCAACGGATACCCATCATGGTGCCTGCTTGTTGATCAACAGTGCACACGAGGGCAGGGAGCTTTTTCCTTAGGTAGGGTTCAAGTGCATGACCACTGTGGACAATCCCTGAGGCCCATGGCATGGGGATCCTTCACTCTCATCACCTATTTAAACACCTAACGATACACACCCTGGCCATGCTGAGTTCAGTGCAAACTTACAGCCTTGAGCCCTAAGAATGCTGCTCAGAGTGCCCTGAGATTCACAGCTCGTGTTTTCTCCTGGTGAAACAGTGGGCTACAGTCTTATTCCTACTGTAGCTAACAGCAAAACTCCCAGCAAGCTAGTGGGGCCAGAGTCAGGCCCACCTTACTGAGGAAATATTTAAGCCAATAAACTATAGATATTTGGCAGATGTAATAGACATCTCTTCGTTCCACCAGAACTAGAAATGGCTGGCCAGTGGCAGGACCATCATGTTCAGTGGAGATAGCTAGGGATGATATAACGTCACACCCTTGTCAGCATTGTGTGCTCTAATACAGTAAACCTGTGCAGGGCAAATCAGAGACAAATTTACAGCATACAAATTATTGTACAAAAAAGACTGTGAGTTGCCTAGACTGGTAATATCATTTTGCTTGAGACCTCAAGCTGAACCCAGGCCATGTTACCAACTTTGAAAGGCCAGTGCATTATCTGCTAAGCCACCCATCCTACTGGAAAATCTTCTCCATGTTCATGCAAAAGGAAAACAAAAGCCAGACTGCTCTGGGCTCTAAGCCAACTCTGAACACAACACACACGCTCCCCAACAGGCAGGGACAGTGCTGCACCAGGGATTGACAATTATGAATGGGCACTGACGGTTGCAGACTAGGCTTTGCCGCTTTATGCTGACAGCCTTGGGTATGCTCAGTTGTTTGTAAGCTGCAGGTACGCTTCCTTACTAGTGTTACTGCATTCCTCCTGGAAGGGCACGCAAAGCTGGAGTACACCAGCCCTCAGTGGATCAGAGGTATTTGCAAAGAGACTCTCGAAATGCAGGACACCATCTTGTTTGTTCTTTTATTTTCTGCCCTTGTGCACTGTAAGCACCTTTGTTTCACAAGAACAGGTACAGGGAGGAGCCAGGCACTCAGAACAAGATTTTCTCCTATCTTGTTCTTTGCTTTGAGATCTTTGGTCACTGCAATCACCCATGAAAGCTGTTTCCTATGTTCCATGATGGGAGCTTCCTGTTAGTTGATGTTCAGCTGTTCTTCAAGAACACGTCCCATATGAAGATCCATCACAGAGTAGAACCGTTGCTCCTTACACCAAAATGATTTATTTTTTTGTTCCATACCAAAGCAAGGCACCATTTATTACCCTTCATCTGCATGCAAAACTCCCCTTGAGGTCACCAAAAAATGTGCCCGTACTCAGCTGTGTTATATTACAAATAAGCTGCTACAGCACCAATGTTCTGGTTATTGGTTAATAGTGCGGGGCTGGCACTTACAGAATTGGCTTACTGGTCCCTGGGTTTCTTAGTTAATCCTCGAGCGGGAAGCTGAGGACATCTGTAGTCTCTCCCTGACTCAGACAGAGATTTCTGACTTGAATATCAAACAATTGCTATGTTAACCCTACCCAAACTGCAAGAATAAGGTAAATAACACAGGTCCATCCCAGAGCTAGGGATCAGAAGAATCCAGTCATCGTGGCTGGCAACATGGGTTTCAGTCTTCTCATGAAGGTTAATGCAGGTACCTGAAGGTGCCACTGTACATCCCTGTCAGGACAAGCAGGGAGTCCGTGAGCACCAGCTGGTTTCCACAGAGAGAGTGAAAGTTTCTCGGCAGCTACTACACACTGAAAGCCCACTTCCAGGGAATATTGCTGAGCATGAACAAGGGCTTCCCCCAACTTCTGCTTCAGAAAAATCCAGCCCTGTCACTCTTTGTAGTGATATACCCAAGGAAAACAGCCACAGTGCTGAGGGATGGCAACACCCATGCGGTATGGTGCAGTGCAAGGCACTGGGCTGAAGGCAGACCTCCGCAAGTGAACTGTCTCCTCCAGCACCAGGGGACACCCTCTTCGAGGTCACACAACTGCTTCTGATGGGATTTGTTTATCATGGCAAGACTTTTCCAAAAAAGTAAATGAGGTGCATACGCAGTTCTGGAAGGGAGCCTGCCAGCACCACAAAAGACAGAACGGAGGGGTTATTTTTTGGATCCCTGAATAAAGACCAAGACAGACATGAAAAGAGCAAGAGCTGTTCAGATCTTTGAAAGAACTGCAGTGCTGTTCTGAATTAATCATATTTACTCTTACACAGCACAGACATCCTGGGAGGCTTGAAAATTCACAATGCACAACATTGCACATTGCATATCAAGAAAGCTAAGAAGCTGAAATCAAAGTGCATGCAGCAGACGAGCCTGATTCGGGGAAAAGGAAATTTATTCAGAGTCCTTCCAAGTAACCCCCTATTTTTATAAGAAACACCATGAACTGCATATATCAGCCACTTCTGCATAGCTAACTGCTGGGTTTATCAGTTTCAGAGTGGTGGAAGGCAGTATCGGTTTTGCCTAGATTTGTATCTACAACCCCAAAGTACAAAGATAAAACAAACTTGTGTTTAGACCACTAGGCCAATACCCTTACTCCCTTAATAGGGTTATTGGATCTTTTACCACTTAGGCATTGCATGTAAGAGATAAACCAACACTAGTTCAGAAACCATTAAAGTGCACATTAGTAAACTGAACATCATTGCTGAAGCTGTGGTTGTGGATCCCTTGTTCACAGCAAAGGAGCAGCATGATGCTTTAAGGGCTTGCTGAGCAATGTGAGATGCTTCCCAGACACCTATGCTTGAAGAGGAATGAGTTTGCATCCAGCAGAGTGAAAACCCTCCTAAACCTTGGCATTTGGGAGCATTGACCCCCAACCAGATCTTTGCTGCTCACTGGGAAATAATTGCTACCCTTGGGAATTGCCCCAGATTACTTCCCTGAAGCACAGTTCCCATCGGGAGTGCCTTTGCATACTACTTCATTTGAATTTCTTGCCTCCCTGGAGACAGAGGGTCCTATGGGTGGAACTCACCTGGCCTGCCTCTGGCTACTGAATGTACTTGGGCTGGGCATGGATCCAACATGGATGCCCTGGGGCTTGAGAAAGCCCATATCTCTTTGGCCTTGACAGATCTCTGGCCAGTGCCTCCCTCGGCCAGGCCAAGGGTCCCGCAGGAAACAGCAAACACTGCAAGCCGCTATGCTGCTTGCACGTACCTCCAGCCAGGCTTGAAATCGGGAGCAGTACCAGCTTCGCAGTGATTGAGCAACAGGCTGCTTTAGATGGATATGCTTATGAGAGAGGGCTCCCTTCCTTCTGCAAAATATGGCTTGTTCCCTGAGACCACAGGCAGAAATAAAGCAAGCTCCTCATCTTCCTGCTCATCACTAAGTCATCCTGTGGTTACCTGAGAAAGGCTTCAATTTCCCAGAGCCACTGAGAAGCTCCAGTCTCTGCTCCGAGCAATGGGAGCTGTAGGCACTCAGCACCTGAAACATATGGATTTAGGAGTCTCACCTTTATTCCCCGTGATCAATCGTTTTAACCCAGCCACAGTGTTCAGAGACTTAGCTGGAGGGGCATGCAGCAAATAGGGATCAGACTTCTGCGGGCTATGACTCCCACGAAGTGGCAGGTAAATGTCTCATCAGCAACGCAGGCTATATAAATTCAGACATTTGGAGGAAAAGAGAGCAGTTTGAAATCAGAAATTTCTCTCCCAGCTGGGCCAGCATAGCCCTGGTGCCCAGCCCACTGCCGCTCCATCAGCCACGAGACGCACACACCGCCTGCAGCAGCAACTGCTATTCGGAGAGATGGAAGGAGCCATTTCTTTGTCATTAACAAAAGGCAGAGTGTCTATTAAAAAATAAAAGGCATCACAAAACAAACAAAATGATTCATTGAGATTTTAGGACTCACCTCCAGACACAGCAGGAGGGGAAGATCTTGCCGTTACCCATTCTGGCTGCAGAATGGGATCAGCCCAGGAGAAAGCATGTTCCCACAGTAGACAGTTTGAGCTTGTTTTGTCAGACACTGAGGTTCAAATGACCTTTCTTTTTTTGGCACAGGGATTTTGGCAGCTTGGAGAGTGCTGGTGCTAAATAACAGTAACACCAGCTTTTCTATGGCACCACATACGGTAAACAATGCAAACAGTGTTTCAGGGACTTGGCGGGGCCGAGTTGCCGATTGGAATCCAGAGATGGGTCAAATTTTAGTTAGCAAATGAATAGCTCCTATTTACTTCTAATCTCCACCATGGTGGGGGACACAGACACACGTGTGAGAACAACTTCTTCTGCGAAAAGATTTTTCACCTTTCTTGCCTCTGTGCTCTGCTTCTTCAAACACCTTCTTGGACATCATCTCTGCAGCTAACATGTCATGTAGAAAAGGTATCCAGTCACAGGAACAGTACTGTGAAGCAAATGTACAGTATTAACGGCTACAGGAAAAGCAGGTTTTATACCTGAAGTTACCTTCTAGTTCAGCTATTGTCTGTTTGTGTCTTTATGTCAACTTTTTGTTTAACAACTTTGGAATCCATAGGACAATTGCACTGAATTTTGGCAAAGGGACAGAGATATTTTGTACATTGCCTGCTGACAAGGTTTGTGAAAGGCTTTCTGAGGAAAGGGTCCCTCTTAAGGTCTGGTACAGAAGGACCCTGCTGCCTGGAGATTCTCAGTCATTATTAGACATCAAAGAACCCACGCAGAGGCTCGGCCACCTTCCTTCTCCAAACCTGCCTGGTCTGCATCTCACTGACCTGTGCTCCACTCCAAAAGAGCGAGCATGCAAGTATGTACAGCTCCCTTCAGCTTCCTACCAGGAGCAGACTTCTCAGAAGACCAACAGAAGGCAAGCACAGACGTTTCAGTTGGAAAAAAAAATTCAATCCAAAAAGCTAAGTGGCATTATCTTTTGACCAGCTTAACTTTAGACACACTCTAGGCAGCAGGGCAGAAGGTTTGCTAGGAACCCTCAAAGACAGAAGAAAGGCATTGCATGGCTAAGTATCACCTGGAAATGTTTGATTCATTTCCTGAAGACACTGTCCCTCTCAAATGCTCCAACAGGTTTACTTTCCATTTGGCTATTCTTCCCTCTCCAGAATTTCAGACTGCCTTCCTGCCCTGTTCGTGACCTCACTGCTAAAAGACACCTTTCTAATTAATTGTTTTACGCATTGTTACAACATTTAAATTAATCCAGGTGGGAGCTTTCAAAGGAGCTGAATGTGGAAAGTCAACACCTCATTTCCTTTTACAACCTTTGAAGATCCCATCTAACAGGGCTTGAGGGCTTTAAAGGTTGCGAAAATAATTGTAAATAGTCCAAACATACTCTCTCAGTTCTGCACCCAACAAAGTTAGACTAGGAGGCAGATTTTCAATACCTGGGTTGCTGACAGAGCTTAGTGTCAGAGGACATGAAGATAGCTACCGTCTGTCTGCATGTGGATTTATATCCCATCACCTAAAGTTTCCACCTGGCAGAAGGATCACCACCTTCTATTTTTGTTCTGCTTTTGCTATAAAGAAAGCGACAGCAGTGTGGTGAAAACTTGGCATCCTATGGAGCCAGTACTGGAGACGTGAGGCATAAGGAGGCCACTCTGACCTCTTCTAGAGAGGGAGCCCATCATCCCCATCATATCCATTGCCCTTCCTCACACCTGCTGCCAAGTTAGCTTGGCACCAGTTGTTGGAAGGCAGGTCCAGCTTTCCAGCAAAAGGTAATCATGACCCTTGCCAGGGTTGATCAGAGCTGGACCAGTGTTGGTGACCTGATCTGGGTCACGCTGCCAGGCAGAGGCGTCTCCCTTGCGCCTCCTCCCGGGATGTTGCTGCCCACAGACGTACCTGCACATTTGGGTCTTCTGTGGGGCTTGGCAGCGGGATATGCTTGAGTGTCGGCTGAGCAGTTTGTGGCTGGGCAGTCGGCTTTATCATGCATTTTGTGCTGGAAATACGTAAAAGAAAAGTTTTTTAGTATGTGGTACTTGGACCTCTCCCACTCTGAATTAAAAACAGCAGAGCAGAGCTCAGCGCCAGACCTCGTCTGTCCGGTGTACCTCTTGGCAAAGGAGAAAACAGGAGCGGGGGACGTATCAGTGCCTTCCGCTTTCCACAGAGAAATCTGATGTAAAAGTTCTTCTTTGAAAGTGAAATATCTTTTCATACTGACCTTAAATATAGTGAGGCACATCAGGAGGTATTTGTCTTCCTCTGAAAACTGATGGTACTAGTTTTTTCACAGAAAGCACATATGTGTGTTACTACTTTTGATCTGTTCAAGTATAACAAATACTGCCTTAACCTCATGGCAGCAAAAAAGTTAAGACTGAGTCAAGAAAAACTTGCACAGGATCAAACCCTACTACATGCTGTATAACTTTGACTCCTGAGGAAGGTACTTATCTTAAAATAGCAAACCATTGCTCCTTTTCACAACACAAAATTATTTTTCTGAGAACAGTGGGTGCCAGGCATTTTTTATAATCTGGCCATAGATTATCCTTCTGTATATCTTTCTGTCTGTCTATCTGCTGATGTGTGGTACTATTCATATAGAAATAGTCATGTCTTACCACAGAGATATCTGTAACATCTCAAATATAAATAACTTCAGACTCCTCAGTGAGGTGAGAGCAACATGTGCCCTTCCTTGGTGAAGACCACCAGTTCCTCTCTGTGGGTACAGCTATGATGAGGTGGAGCACAGAACAGAAGCATCCAGGGCTCCCACTGTCAGTGGGAATCAGAAGAGAGCTAAATTAAACAAAATAATTATATATTTTCCTATTTGTCCAAAAGGATGCAGAAAAAGGAGAGGCCAGAGGCTGTCTACAGGACCAGGTAGACCATGGATCAACTCAGCTAACAACAGGCATTTGGTCACCTTAGGTAAAAATATGTCACTTAAATTTAGAAATGCAAGCAAAAGCATCATCTGTTCAGAAAATAGCTCCCTTATCTAACTGTAGTGCAGGCACAGCGTGTCCATGGCACAGATCTTGTTTGCTTTGGTCTGGTCAGAGAAGTCAGGAGTACAAGCAGCAGATTTTCAGGGCCACAGAGGTACTGGAGGTGGCTTGGGTCAGGTACCCTGACCTGGGTGTTAAGCCACAGCCCATTCAAATGCCAAGAGAGCTGTTAAACATTTCTTCCATTAAACTCAACCCACACTGCCTCTGCTTTCTCCCTGGACAGATGGCCATACCACCCAAACCCAGACTGATCCCTCCTGCACCCCTTTTACCCAGCCCTGTCCCCAGCTCCCCAGGCTCTTTCCTCCCCCCCACCCCGAATGAGAGCCCCAGCTCTCTGCTTCAGGCTCTGCCTGGGGGAGACGGCCTGGCTGCTGTGAATGATGCTCCAAGACCTGAGCGAATGGTGACCAGAGCTCCTTTCGGCTTCTGCACTCCAGGGATGAAATGCCCCATTTTCAAATCAGGACAATGGAGCTCAGCACCCTGACCCTGCAACACCTTCCTCAAATGTCTTTTAGATAAGTAAAACAGGTATTTAGGGACCAGTGCCCTCATTTGAATGTTCAATCACAGTGATTTGGCACCTAAGGTTGGTGCTGGTTTGAAAACTGGGTCAACTGTTAGTTTCTCCTCTCATCTGCCTCTTTACACTGGTGGCAGTCAGCAAAAACTTCTTTTCTAATCTGAGACAATCTCTCACAGATTTGTATGGTGGAACATTGTCAGTGAATTAGTGTCTTGGGCTGCAAAAGTATGCTGTAACTTACTGAAAAGGTAGGATCTCAGCAGCCTTTGCAGGACTACATCCTGAGAGGCAGGACAATTCTCCCAACAAACTGATGTGTCTGATGTGAGAGACATCTAACGTGTCTTCAGTCCTTGAAAACTTTTCATACCCACTGGCTGGGTGATGCTGTGAGCATGGTCAGGAGGCATCATTTGCAGCTTCCCCTGAACAGATGCTCAGGCAAGAGACTGTATGATGGGCAGCCCAAAAGGTTGAACAGGGGAATGTTTGTGGAAAACACTCACATGCTATAGGCTGCATGGATACTGAGGTTTTATCAGTGTCACTTCTGGTGGCCTATGTGCAGTCATATTAATGAGGGCTTGCTGCTGCTGATTGCTCAGTTTTATTTTTTTGTTTTGTCAAATCTGTACACAGACCTGCTCACAACCTGAAAGCTTAGGGCTTTATTTCAATTTTGAAATTGCCAAACTGAGAATTCTTGACCTCAAGTGCTCTATTCGCTAGAACAAAACCAAAAGTCTGCAAAACCACATTAACTCAGTTGGGTCGGCTACCCAGAAAAAAACATGCTCAGACCAGGCTCTGTGTTTTACTAGGATGTGCCAATATTGAACCCCAGACCCCTCCGCTGAGCCTGTGAGAGGGAACGACTGAGGCAGGGAAGCAAATCACGAAGTCTGCCCTGGACCAGCCGCTCCATCAGAGAGATGGCAATGCCCAAACCCCAGCCCAGCTTGTCTCATCTGAAGGTGACAAAGTCCTGGGTGAACACATAAGCACCATTACCAAGCCCAAGCAGGCTCTTCAGCATAGAGGCCACCTGGGAATTCAAGAGGCAGCCTGATACCCAGTGACATCTTTTCAGCCTGATTCATAAATAAGAGCTTCCTATAGACCATAATTGGTGGGAGTGATATAACTGTATCCAACCCCTCTGGTTGTTGCCTGTAACCTATCACTCCCTCTGCTTCATCTTTTGTGAACTCCTGCCAGTTAACCTTCATCCCAGTCCAAACCTTCTGCAAACATTAGATCATCCCTTCCACCACACCAGCAACACCGGCTGTGGTCAAAACATCCCGGCAGGTTTCAGCCCCGTGCTGCAGACACCACCCTCAGTGTCTCCTGGCTCACCTGCGGGGATGGGACCACTTGAAGCCCCTGGGACTCCCACAGGAAAGAGATGGAGGTGACCAGGGGATTACCTTAATTGTAGCTTTAGGTGTTACCTTGAGCCGTTTGCAGTGCCCTTGCCCTGGCCTCTGTTATTCTCAGCATGCTGGACCTACTTTAATTTGTGTTATCATTTATACTTGGTGTCTCAGTATCACCCTGTAAAATTCACGTTCCTGCTCTGAGCAGCACGCCGCATGTTTATGGTGATAAGGCGCAAGACACTCGTCGACAGATGCTTATTGCTCAGGCTGGCAAATGATGTCTGAGATCATATACTGTGTTTTGGCTATGATTTTTTTTTTTAAGTGTCAATTCAAGACAATCTTTTGCCAGTTTCAAAGCACAGCTGAACTACCAGAGGGACTCATGCTTAGCTTGGATGTATTTACTGTCAAGTATATCATTACAGCTCCCTTTTTATCTAAATTCTCTGACCTGGTGCATTTCTCTTGATTAAAGAGCACACCCAACTATTTTTCTGTTTTGGAAGAGATGCTCATGGGGGACAGGAGTTCCTCAGTGCTCTAGCAAGACCTAGCCATCTCCAAGCCCTGTTTATAGAGAGTTACCCTGAAGACTCTTCTGGTATAAGCAGAGGCTGGCTCCAGCAGTGTCACCCCAGCCGTCCCCTCCCAATGGCAGGGCCAAAGCAGGGAGCAGTGAGGGCCAGCTGCATGGCCCGGGGCTTCCAGCTAGTCACATCAGGATTTCTCCAGCCGCACACATTTCAAGTCAGCACTGGAGAAGTAACAAAATGCTGCATCAGCATAGGGAATGTTTAAGTCTTCTAGAGAGTTTGTTTAATTTTATGATTCTGCAAATAAAATGTGGAGGGTTGACCTATTTCACATTGTTTCTTCTTTTCCTTACTGCTTCTTCTATATTTTTCTATCAGTTGTTCTTCCCTTAAATGCTGTTGTTGGAGCGGCAAAGTTTCTCCATTAAAAAAAAAGTCATCATTTCTGCAGCCTGACCAGGCTCCTCTCTCTTTGTTACAATGTGCCTCACTAGAAACTGGGAGGATGAGCTCCACGGCAGGACCCCTGCTCCAAAAGCACCGGGGTGCGCCTGTGCATGAGCGTGTGCATGTGTGCAGAAAGGGAATGGAAGAGGGAGAGAATGCGTGTGTCCTCAGTTTAATTAGAAAATTTAATTGGATGGAGTTTGGGTCATTTTTCCTTCCCCCCCCGCCCGCTTTAGAGCTGGCTGCAATAAACAGACTTTTCTCTTTCCCTTTCATCCTTCAGTGGTTTGTAGTTCTGCATCTGCTCTGCTGGCATTGTCTCCGCTAACGGCCATACCGATCAGGAAGCCAGAGCCAGGAGGCAAATGAAGGGACTGCATTGATACCGCTGATCACTGAGCCCCACATAACTGGCAACTGTTTCTGTCTTTTACCTCTGGAGATGAGCTGAACAGATTGTGTAAAATTTGGTGGTTTCCAGAAAAGAAAGAGGGGTGGGGGAAGAGGGATGTCTTACTGCCTCGGCCCTCTCACTACCTGGTACCCAGGGGTCTGTTGGAAGAACATCCTCAGCACAGGAAGCAAAAGTGAAAAATTTGTGGAAGTGAGCAAATCCACTGATTTCAGGGAATGTTTGTACAAAAGAGTGAGAGACTAGACACACTGCGCCCTTTCCTCTCTGGGCAGATGCTACAGGCTTAAATCCTACTGCAGAGCCCTCCACCTCCCAGCTTTGGGTCCGCTGTGGCAAGAGAGCAGGCAAAGCCCTGCACCATATGCTCGGGAAAGCGCTCAGCTCGGACACAGGGGAGCCGGTGCCAGGAACAGTGACTAACATTCAAGAGAGTCTGAGGGTGTGGGACACCTCTCGCAGATGCTGGTCTCCCTTGCTTGGCAGCATCTGATCGCACAGGATATGGGCCACAGTCATAAGGTGAGATGGGTATTTGTCATCTCTACCCAGAAAAAATGACCTGGGGAAGCTGACTGGTGGTTTTTTGCTCCCCTCAGCCCATCTTCCAAGCAAGACAGTAAAGAACTTCTCCCTCACCATGTCCTGCCACCTTTCTGCACGTGTTAACAGTTCTCCTGATGTTGGCCATGGGTTTAGGTATGCAGGTGAATTACAGGTAGGTGGTGGATGTTTGCCCATCGTTGCCTGTCTTTGAGGAGATTATGACAAAATAAACCTCTAAGAGAGGACAGATTTTGATGTAAACAGTTCCTTTCTCTGAATTTTAAGATGAAAGGGACAAGGCAGGCCCCCACCATATCATCCTGCTGGTTCCTCAAGTGGATCAAGTTCAGACATGGGCACTATATGGTCCACACACCCTATAATCTCTCCCTCTTTTTCTTCTTGCTCTCCCGCCCCCCCCCCCCCCCCGCATTACACATCCAGGCTGGGATCAAATTCAGCTTACTTGAATGTATATCATTTCCAAGTTGAAGTCTAATCTGCAGCCTTGTCCCCAGTGAGATACTCAATTTACCACTCCTGTAACTAAAGCTCATTGTTACGGCTGTAATAATCAAATGTATCATTTTCCTAAAGGATACTTCTGGTCAATGTTTGCATTTTTAAAAAAGTTTTCTGTAAAACTCTCCTCTTTGCTAGGTCACATGCAGGCTTACTGCTCCATTCAACCTTTCTTTTTATTTCCGTGTCCCATTCATTACACCAATGTGAAGGGAAAAAAAAATTATATTTCCCCTTGGAAGAATCAAAACTGTTCATGTCTATGAAAGAATAATAGCATGACCAGGGGACTACAGATCAATGTTATCCAGATCAGCACTTAAATGGAAATCACTCTGCATGAAAAATTCACGATGCCCTCTATCCTTTACATGGATAATGGGGACATCTGGTTACAGCAGACAGAATCATTTTACGTATGTATATATGTGAGAAGGATACAGACTTATGTGCTTTCAGTGTAATTCAGACAATGACTGACATTGCCTGAATTAGTTATTTTGTAACTATTTTGAGGAGTCTGATACACCTTCCTCTAATGAAACCAAGCCCCTAATAGCAGCAGCATCAGAGATAGGATACTGGGCTGGATAATACTGCTGAGACCCCATGATGCCTGCGGGTTACCTGCTGCTATTTTTTTAACCGATGCTTTTAATATTGATATAAGGGTCGGTGGCCAATCCTCCCATCCATTCATTTATCTTTCTTTGATGTCAGCCCCAGCGAGGTTTCCACTGCCCTGGGACTCTTGGCATCACTGGCACAAAGAAGGAGGGAGTGCAGAGCAGGGACTTTGCACACTTTTTGCCTGCTGGTGTCAAAAGCAGTTTACGCCATGGCAGTCTTATACAGCAGCTAGTGGAAAACTGGGGAAATGCAAGTGTACCTTAAATCTCTGACCACCCTGCTGAGGAGTGTACAAACCCCATGCTCACCTACAGCCCTGACTCCCCTTCTGAAGGTTAACGCCTCGGTCCTTGACGTGCAGGGGCTGAACAGGACCCTTTTACAACCGGAGAACAAGCGTCAGCAGCCCCACTGGCCTTCTGATGTGGTGTACTTGGGGTGGGACACCCACCTAGAAAGTGGGAAACCCAGCTTGGTCCTTTCCCCTGTCCCATGGGACTTGATCCCATGCCCCTGCTGGTTTGGGGAGGGAGTACCTCGGGGAATAGGCTGAAAACAGCTGAGCAGAGAGGCAATGCCTCCATCGCTCCTTTCAGAGGTGGCCGTCTGTGAGAGATGAAGGCTTGGAGGGCTAGTAGAGGCAACACCAAAGGGAGCCCCGCGCTGCAGCCTCTGCCTTTAAAGGCATACAGGAGTCTCAGTTTCTCAGCTCTACCCCGCTGTGGATTTATACTTAACATGATCCGGTCTTTGGACAGAAGTTGCTAGTTTTGATTTGTAATGGGGATATCTCTGTCTTTAGTTAAGCTTTTGAAAAAAACATTAGGCCTATATTGTATTTCTTCTCACAAAACACTCACAGATACTTCAGTTTTGCCTGAAAACACTTCAGAAGTTTAAGGAAATCAGTGAGCTTCCCTCCTCTTTCTGGGGAAAGTCAGGGGTCAGTGTGCAGTGTTGCACAGCACTCCAGCATCCAGGGAGCAGCATCTCCTGCCCGTGCCCAGCAGCAGCCAAGGCCAGAGGACAGGAGGGCAAGTCCAGGGTCCAGGAAGGGGAACAGCAGCTCCCTCATCAGCGTGCAGTAGCACGGAGGAAGGATGGGTGGGCAGCTATGCCCCTTTTAATTGTCGGGCATGAAATGGGAAGGCAGAGGCCAGCAGGGAGAGAAGAGCTACCCAAGTGGTTTCAGGACAGCCACATGCAAAGGTGCATACATGTTAGCATGAGAGATTAAGACAAAACCCGTTTTATGCCCAGAGAAAAAACACAAACAAAAGATATACAAGCCCAGCAATCCAGAGATAGGAATGATAATAGATGAATCAAGATTATCTCCCACCATAGAGGAAAACTAAATTGTATATTAGCTGTGCAAGTTAATGATATATCAGCATATGCTTTTATTATCTATATATTTAGCTGTCTTGGATAATATAACCAGATTAGATGAGCAGAAGAGGATCCCATACTACGTACTTATGTCCTAATAAATATGCACGAGAACTACTTCACACACTGCTCAGGCCAGAAGCTGCTCTCTCCATTGCCATTAATATTGATTGGTGTTTAAGTGGAACCCACTGTCTGTCCGTTGCACTAACTCTAACGTGACAGCCATGGTTAGTGCAATTTCTGTTTATAACGCAGACCTTAACCTTTCCGCACTTACCGATTCCCTCAGTACCGGATGTCTCTTCAGGAGTGCTGCCTCAATCAAACGAAGGCCCATGCCGCAGTTTACATAAAGGAGATGAGAAATTTTTATATTAAGAGCACAAAATCTTTCCCCATCGCTCACACAGTTTTAAACATTCAAACGAGGAAATTAACTGTTGAGTGGTGCAGACTAGATCTAATCTCATTAATCCAACAGTAATTGAAGTACAGGACTTCCCCTGAGGCCATGGATTAATGACCAGCTAGGTGGAGCTGCTGACATGAAGCACAGCCAAGTGCTATTAACCCCAACCAGGCATTATTTAATCCCAGAGGAAATGTCCTGTGCAAAATTCGTTACCGCTCGGGTGAGAGGAAGAGGGAGGAGAGGGGGCACGTGGGCTGGGTGCATGGAGGGCACCCTTCCGGCTGCCGTGCATGGGGCATCCCCGCATGCGCCCCTCACCTCCCAGCATCCCATTCATCTCACCGCATCCCCCCCAACCCACGCTGACCAGTGGACACATAATTAAAATGAATTAATGATCTGAAGCAGAAACTGTGTTTAATGAAGCCCCGCTCAGGCTCGTGCGGTAATGCCAACCCTGTTTGCCAACAAATATTTACAAACCCTCAGTGCATAAAGAGCCGGGCCACCTGTTCTCCCCTCTCATTGTGTCTCCCTAAGCCTAAAGGTAGGACTGTCTGGTTAGACCTGCAAAGCCCAAGCCGCTTGAGAGGCTCATAAACATCTCCCACAAAGCTGAGCCGGATCTGCCAAGCTCTATTTGTTTCAGTCCCCTTCTTTTTTAACTCCAGCCATTGTTCACTTCCTAGATGTAAATTCAACTAAATGCTGCTGCCTCTTTTAGCATAAGAGGTAATTTCCTGGCCAAAGGTTCCCAGCAAAATAATTTCTGTCTTTTCAGCCAGAAATTGGAAAACCTTTAAGCTGCATATGTTGCTCCCAGCCTCTACAAAGTGCTCCAAAGAAAAAAGAGCTAGGAAATAAATCATATGATTAGTCATGATAGCAATACTGGCAGTACTAGCAATGGTAATAGTTGTAGTAGACACAGTAGTCATAGCAGTAGTAATCAGTATCATCGTAATGTAATTAATAAGAGTAATGGTTTAAGAGCCTACTCTTGTTTTCGTTGAACTTGATGGGAGTTTTGGGATTTACTTCAATGGGAACAGGGTCAGATCCTAAACAAGCAAGGGTTAGCCTACTGAAAAAAAAAGGAAGCAGTATAGGATTAAGTCTCCCTCCCCTGTCCACTCCAAGTAAAAGAAAACCAGGAAAGATTAGAAAGCTGTAAGGGAAACAGACAAGCAAGACACAAGCAGAGGTTAAAAAGCAAACAAAGCTGCACGCACAGAGCTGGGTGGTGCCACTATGCACGCCAGCAAGGGAACGTCCACCTCAGCCGTCCCAGCAGGACTGGGCTGGCGAGCCGTCCCTTGCCACAGGAGCGAGGGACTCCCCACACAGTTCCTCTGAAAGAATTAAAATGTGCCTCGGGTTTCACCTCTCTGCTTGGTGGCTTACGCTGTGACGCTGCACTGAGATGTTGGGTGCTCCTACGCACTCTGGCTGCCCACCCATCCTGACACGTGGGGACGCTCTGGGATCCACAGAAGGAGACAATGTTCCCACGCTGGCCAGGCAGGTAACTCTTCTCCTTCTCCTTTGGCACACAGGCTGGAGCTTGCTGCACGCAGGCAAGCAGGCACCCCTGGGTGAGCAACAGCAGCTCGGGCATCCAGGTGACACCAGACACGTCCTTCCGTACAGCAGGCCAGGCCCGAGCTCACAACAGCCAAAGCTGAACAGCATCAGACCCTGTTGGAAGCCAGGAAGAAGAGCCCTACGGGCAGCCCTTGCTCACGCTGCACAGTGCTCAGCAGGTTTCTGAGGAAGATAGGACCAGAGGGGCAGCTTTGGCAATGATGGGAGGCCGAATAACGCATTCCTGGCGAGAGAAGGAAGAGCAGTTGCGAGCCCAAGATGCCCTCAACAGTTTTTTTCCACCTCTGCCTCCTCTGATCCTGCCATCGGCAATGAAATGTTCTGTTTCACATCCGTATTTTTCTGGGAATGGCACGACACAAAGCAAAGCCCCACGGTATTACAAGGTCATGAAGAAAAAAAAAAGAAAGAAAAAAAAAAAAAGGCACTGCCTGCTTGTTCCTCCATCTCACCATAGCCAAACATCAACAACCAATTGTTCCTTTGTAGATAGTTGGCTGCTTCCAGTCCTGACATGTGCAATTGCTTTCTGGTCTCCCACCCGACAAAGCACAGTGTGAAAGGATGTACACATGAAAGCTAGGGTAAATTCAAAAACATCAGTCCCAGGCTGCAAGGGAGCTGAATTCAATATCAGCAAAACATACAGGAAAGGACAATGTATAATGGAAGTGGAGGGGGACAGAGGAGGGAGTGTGCAGGGGGAGGGGATAACATAAACATTCACGCATGAAAATATTAGATGATTCTTGTCACACAGTGACTTGAATTCAAAGTATTTATGTGGTCATTTCCATTTCTTTTCCCAAGAGGGTGCTGGGACTGGCATGGCTGTCAGAGGAGTGTGAGAAGATGCCAGCACAGGCAAGCAGTTTCCAAGGCAGAACTACAGCAATGCCTGATATTGTATTAATGTGAGTGCTGGCCATCTGGCCATTAGGGACAAGCTGCTGCCAGGGTGTCTCTCTTTTTCCATCTCATTTCAGAAGCTCTGGAGCCTGGGACTGAGACCCCTAGGGAGATTCTGGCTAAAGATCATTCCAGCATCCACTCAGATGTTGTAGAGAAAGGGCCAGAGAGCTGATAAGACAGGAGAATATGCTCACACCCACACAGAAAAAAACAACGGAGAATAACACTGAAGCGGGGGGGGGGGGGGTAGAGGCAGAAAGAAATGAGAGCAGATGAACAAGGGAATGGTTTAAACAAATAAGAGGGAGGAAGCAGGCAAATGAAAAGAAAAACAAGAGGCACAGCACTTGCCCAAAGCAGCCTTTAAAGGAGGAGAGAGGGACAGAGAAGAAAAGGAGTAGAAAGGGTTTAATAAGGAGAAATGGCTATCATTAAAGAGGCAGGGGTTATGAAAGGACTGCTATCACAATGCACCTTTTTGGATTTTAACTACTGAGGGCTAAAGTAAGACGCCTTTCAGTTCACCCTCTTGAATAGTACCTTGTCCCACGAGCCTGCTGAAGTCAGTGCTCGTGTAAGGGATTAGGGAGCATGGGTAAAGGTGCCAAAACTTTGTCTTGTCAAAATAAATGCTCTTCCTTATGCTTGTTTATCCACTTTTTAATGGTCACTGCAGATGCTAGACCAATCCTCCTTTTTCAGTGTATAGAAAACTAAGTACAAAGCCGATAGTCACCATTTTATACCAATATGGAAGACTAAGTTCCTGGAAATGTCAGCAGCTTTACCAGATTGCTGCTAAATCAGAAAACTGAAAGGAAGAAAAATGAGGGCACCCAATTCTTCTGTAAAAGAAACCAAAACCTCTACCTACAAAATAAATCTTGGCTAATGGGCGAGGAAGTGGCATGGAAGAGTGAGAGTACTAAAATGACAGCCTGTGAAGCCTCACTTCCGGCAAAAGCTGTTCAAGAACCAGCGTTATAGTGTGATTTCCTGAGTACGTTACTGAAAATTAGGCATCATATGCGACTGTTATTTCTGCTGTTGTTATTATTATACCACTGCTATTTAGATCCATATCCTCCAAGAGGATTTGCGGGCGGATCTGGAAGTCTGAAAACAGGATCCCTTCTGAGATTTCCCATGCTTCCTCATTTTACCTAACATCTGTCTGATGACGTTTATGGGATGCTTTTCAAGAAGATGCTTCTGGCATGAAAGCTGGGGTTTTAACTCCACACTGAGGAGCCTAGGACTATCTCTGGATCAGGCCAGACTAGGGGCGCAATCTGAACTGCACCGCGGCACAGCTAGGGCTTACCGGTGGCTTAGACGACATGGATTAAAAGAGTTGTTCCATAATGGGATCTGCAGGGCCTCACCTTTCGCATCAGCAACAGGTAAACTTCTGCTACATGGAACAGGACCCATCCTCACTAAAATGAGTGCAGAGAGGCAAGTAACTCACTAAGAAATAATTTCAGAAAAAAAATAGTTATTGACAGTATTTGGGATGGGAGTGGCTGTGTTTATGTACATGACATTCACTTGAATTTAGAGCAGCAGAAATATTTGATGTCCATTGTTAATTAAAACCAAACCAAATTAAGTACTGGCATCATATTACGCTGGAGTTAAACCAGAATATCTGGAACCCTCCCATGCAAGTCACTCCTGCTCACCAGAGCGACCCACTTATGGCAACGTGATTCCTTGTATGACTTGCCCTAAGAAAAGCAGCAGAGGAGCACGTCCTTAACGAGTAAGATGTTTTTTCTGGCTTTTTGGAGTTTGGGGCACTTTTTTTTTCATATTCAACTACCCATTCCTGACACATCTTAGAACAGAATCATAGAATCATAGAATCATTTAGGTTGGAAGATCCTCAAGTCCAACCGTTAGCCTAACCCTGCCATGCCCCCACTAAACCATGTCCCTAAGCACCTCATCTACCTGTCTTTTAAATAACTCCAGGGATGGGGACTCAACCACTTTCCTGGGCAGCGCATTCCAGTGCCTGACAACCCTTTCTGTGAAGAAATTTTTCCTAATGTCGAACCACAGCAGCAGTGCTGGCTGTGGGCGGCAGGCACGGGGCTGTGCAGGAGGATGCTGGGGGCTGCAGAGCTGGGCCAGCAGCAGGACAGGTTGCTCTCAAAGGCAGCCAAGAGCCCCTGTCCCAAGGGAGGTGGCTTTAGAGGAAGGCGGCCTGACAAAAAATCCCAAACAATGCTGAGGAGGGAAAATAGGATGGCCAGAAACCTGCTTGCATGCCTGGAGCACAGCTGTGTGCTGTATCATACACGGGAGCTCGGGTTTCTCCAGCAAAACCACGCCACATCACACTTTTATTCTAACAATTCATTCTGTGATAATTTCTTTAAAAAAGATTTTCCAGTCACCTACACAGATTTCAATGAGAAAAAAAAATCTACAGGACATGTACTCGTCATTGCATCCAAAATCCTTCGTCTTCCACAAAGAGAAGAACAAAATGATGCAAAAGCTCTTTTCCACTTCTAGTTTTTAAGATTTAGTCTATCTTCTCTACATTTCTCAACTGCTTTTGTTTCACAGAATTTTCAGTGGATACATTCTTTCCCAATTTCCTAGGGTATTTTTCAGATATTCTTTTTCTCTACCAAGATCTTTAATGAAGTTTTTAGCTGAAGGTGGTTTTTCTTAATTCTACATAAAAAGATTTTTTTTGATGAAAAGTTACTTTCCACTAAGAAAATCCATTGTGCTTGATTTTAAAAAACTCAGTTGGTCTGATAAAAAATACTGGAGAAGAATCTTGCGAAGTCAGACCGTTCTGTCAATGATTTGGGGTTTTCACGGTCTTTAAAAAGCTTTGAAAATAAAAAAATCCAGCACAAGAACTGGAACAATGGTTTTCTAAGGGTAACTTTTTCAACCCCACCTTCATGCAAGAACATAACAGCTCCAACGTGGCCATGCTTTCTTTCTCTGCTGTTTGAAACAACCACAGATTAGGAAACAGTGTGTTGTGAGGGAGGGGCATGAGTTATTAACCAGGTGTCCGTGTCTCTGTATTCCCTCACCGCATTAAATCACAGGCACCCAGAAGCTGTTCCACCTGTTGATGTCTAAGTGGGATGGGGTGGAAAAAAAAAGACAACTCCGTGCAGAAGGCCAGGACAAAGACCTGTTGTGGCTAATGGAGTGCCACCCTGCACATGGGGATTAAGGAGGAATTCAGTGGCATGAGGGCCCCGTGCTGTACCCCCTGCACAGGGCTGGATTTCACCTCTGGCAACAGAGGCAGCAGGGGAAAGGCCAGGTGAAGCGGTAGCAGGCAGGATGGGTGGTGGGCAGGAGGGGAGCTGGGAGGAGAGCTCTGTTCACTGATATGGGGTCTCCCACATCAGGAGACCCATAACAGGAGTGGTCAAAGAGGATACCAGCACTCCGTGGGGGCTCTGCATTAATCTGGTTGGACAAAGCAAACCCAGAGCCTGAGTATCTGCTGCTCAGTGGGGTTCAGGTTGGGCGATCAAGGTGTTCCCTTCTCCCTGCAGATCACATGAAGTATAATATTTCCCCACTTCTGAGAAGCCCACGACTCTCAGTTCTTCCCCAGGGAGGTGGCTTGGGGCACAGCCGGTCCTGGAGCAGGAGAACAGGGGACCCCTGCACAGCTCAGAGAGGTGGCACTCAGCAGAAGGCTTCCACCTGCCCAGGTGCACTGATGGTGCTTCTGCTCCTTCTGCGGCCACCAGGCAGCCCCTACTGCTCTGTGGCAGCAGTCGTTCGACTGGGGTATAGATATAGCTGTTTGCCTTGCCAGGAGCTTTGCTGTGCTCTTGCAGCTATGGAGGAGACAGCTCACTCTCACCTCATCTGCTTGAGACAGCGGAGAGAAGCTGCAGAGGAGGGAGTAGAAGTGAGATGGAAACAAAACTGTGGGAAACTAGACCAGGATCCAGCCAGTACCTGCCAAAACAGGAGCATGAGATGGGCGTTTCGCAGAGCAGCCCTAGAAGTGGTCATGAGACCACATCAGTGTGGTCCTGCAATCTTGGCTGGACAGAGAAGCCATGGCACAGAAATCAATGACAAAGCTCCCCACAACGCTGGTTGCATCAGATCATGCTCACACGGCGCAGGTGAAAGCTGAGGATCATTCTGCGGGAAAGGACAAGCCTCTGTATCAGAGTCAGTGTTGAGGCCAGATTTACGATATTTACACCTCGTGATTATGGTGTTCCCTGGTTAGGAGAACAACAAGCTAACAGATGGGTAAATAATGGATTACACGTGTTGTTTGGGATTTGATTTTACCCCGTCCTGTGAAGGCAGAAAAACTATGCATTTTGAAGGATTTATTGTTTGGAAATAATATACTTCACACTCAAGGAAAATCAATCCTAATGCAAACATTTACAAATAAAAATTACTTTCTTCATAAAATGCACTTTAACATTAGAGCACAACTTTGGCAAGTCCTGAAAGACTGATTTCTTCAAAAACCAAAGGTTCTCATTACCTTTCAGGACCAGCCCTCAACCTCGATCTCTCCTTAATGTTCATATGGAACTTTCTTCCCTTTTAGGCTTATTTTTGTTTTGAATCAAGAGCCAATTAGACAGATTTTGAATAAGGTTGGAGCACTTTTTGTTCAAATGAGAAATTTTTAGTCCCTTGAAGTGTAATGAGTTTTCAATGGAAATCCTCTCCTGCTGTGCATTGATCAGCTATTGATTGGTGAGGGTTTAAACTAAATTATCACTGCCAAATAAAAGACCTTCAGGATGAAGGAACTGAGCTGAGCACAGTGTTATATGAAAAGTAAGCCAACCCTTTGTGGTGGAATCGAAAGGCCCTGGTCACTCTTGAAGAAAAAAAATGTTAATTGAAAAATTCCTTAAATAGGTAACAGCTCTGAAAGTCTGCTTTACATAAAAGATATGAAATCACAATCAGCCGACAGAGAGAAAAGGATCCTGCAGCTCAAGTGGTTTTTCTCTCTAAATGGTGCTGATTACTTTCCCATTCATGGATGACATGGAGTGATGGAAATTAGTCATTTCAGAAGAAAGGACTAATGACAGCTGAACTTGTGGGCACTGGGGGAAGTTTGACGATTGGCTCCTCAAGACAGAAAGTTAAAACAAAAGAACTTCCTATTGGGTGGAAAGATTTATCCCAAACCTAGCAGGAAAACAAATAGACAAGCTTGATTGGGCTTTGAAAGATCCAGTTTTCTGATTTTTGCTTTCACTAGCAATCACAGAGGTTCCGAACTTTGTTGAAAGAGCAATGAAAGACAACTGTGTTGACCACACACAGTTGACTATTAATAAAAAGTATGTTCCCAGAAAAGTCTTTTTCTTTACAATTTGCAAATTAAAAGAATGGATCTTGCTGATCCTCCAAGGCAGGTATGGGGGCTTGGAGCTCCATCCTGCTGTTGTAATTTCAAAGGTCTGATCTGCAGAGGCACTAAAAAGCTTTTGGTGGCCCCCATACAAGTTAAAAGGGAGGTCAGTATTCTGAAAATCAGGCCAGATTTTTGAGGAGCTAACTTTAGATACCCATATCGCAGCATGTACAGGACTGCAGGGTCAGGCAGGATCGTACCCTGCCAGAGTGACAGAGCACTGCAGTCCAAGTTGCTGCCAAGTCTCCAAAGCTGCATTCCCATGTCCCTGCTGGAGCACGGACGTGTCTTGCCTTGGCCACATCCGTGCCCGTGCTCAGCTTTGCCTCCCCGCTGCAAAGCTCACCTACACCACCCTGGGCATGGTTCTGCCTTTCCTGCCAGGAAATTTCTTTGCTGCCAATCCTCAGAACCTTCCTTTTTAAGGATCAGGTAGCATGTAGTTTATTTTTCCTAGCATGTCAAAGAATAACATGGAATAGGATCATTTAGTCAACATATTTAAGTGCGTCATTTTATGACAATCAGGTATTTCAGGAGAACAAATCCCTGTTTGCAGGATTTCAGTACCTCAAAGTTCAGGATTGCTCAGCTTCAGGGACAGTCTTTTCCAATTCCTGAATAGCTGGTTCTGTAACTAAACACAGATTCCAAAACATCATCATTCAAATTTGTATTTACAGGGCTTTGTAGTGTCTGGTTCAGGGGTCAGTTTAGTTTGTTATCCAGACCTCTGGAAGAGAAAGGACTGGTTTGGACTTCACAAAAATTCACTTTCAATCTGGCACTTTTTTCAACAAAATCATGTGCATTTCAAGACTTCAAAGAAGTCAGAGCCAATATGGTTGCTTGATTTCTTTCAGTCAGAGGAACCACATCTATCTAGTAAAAGCACTCTCTTTGAATGCACCCACAAGTGCTGAAGTAACTGGCAGACGACATTGCTGAGCCACTTTCCATCATCTATGAAAGGTCATGGAGAACAGGAGATGTACCTGAGGACTGGAAGATAGCCAATGTCACTCCAGTCTTCAAAAAGGGCAAGAAGGAGGACCCAGGGAACTACAGGCTGGTTAGTCTCACCTCCATCCCTGGAAAGGTGATGGAACAACTCATTCTGGGTGTCCTCTCCAAGCAAGTAGATGAAAAGAAGATCATCAGGAGTACCCAGCATGGATTCACCAAGGGGAAATCATGCCTGACCAATCTGATAGCCTTCTACAATGGCATGACTGGCTGGGTAGACGAGGGGAGAGCGGTGGATGTTGTCTACCTTGACTTCAGCAAGGCTTTTGACGCTGTCTCCCATAACATCCTCATAGGTAAGCTCAAGAAGCATGGGTTGGATGAGTGGACAGTGAGGTGGATTGAGAACTGGCTGAATGGCAGGGCTCAGAGGGTTCTGATCGGTGGGGCAGAGTCCAGTTGGAGGCCAGTAGTTAGTGGAGTTCCCCAGGGCTCAGTACTCGGCCCAGTCTTGTTCAACTTGTTCGTCAATGACCTGGACGAGGGGACAGAGTGTACCCTCAGCAAGTTCTCTGATGACACAAAACTGGGAGGAGTGGCTGATACGCCAGAAGTCTGCGCTGCCATTCAGCGGGACCTGGACAGGCTGGAGAGTTGGGCGGAGAGGAACCTGATGAAATTCAACAAGGGCAAGTGCCGAGTGCTGCACCTGGGGAGGTCGAACCCCATGCACCAGTACAGGCTGGAGGCTGACCTGCTGGAAAGCAGCTCTGCTGAGAGGGACCTGGGAGTCCTGGTGGATGACAAGCTGACCATGAGCCAGCAGTGTGCCCCTGTTGCCAAGAAGGCCAATGGCATCCTGGGGTGCATTAAGAGGAGTGTGGCCAGCAGGTCGATGGAGGTTATTCCCCCCCTCTACTCTGCCCTGGTAAGACCCCACCTGGAGTACTGTGTCCAGTTCTGGGCTCCCCAGTTCAAGAAAGATGAGGAACTCCTAGAAAGAGTCCAGAGGAGAGCAACTATGATGATTAAGGGACTGGAGCATCTCCCCTACGAGGAAAGGCTGAGGGAGTTGGGCTTGTTCAGCCTGAAGAAGAGAAGACTGAGAGGGGACCTCATCAATACATACAAATATCTTAAGGATGGAAGTCAAGAGGATGGAGCCAGACTCTTTGCAGTGGTGTCCAGTGACAAGACAAGGGGCAATGGGTACAAACTGAGATATAAGAGGTTTCAGTTGAATATGAGGAAAAACTTCTTTACTCTGAGGATGACAGAGCACTGGAACAGGCTGCCCAGGGGGGTTGTGGAGATATTCAAAGCCCATTTGGACGAAATCCTGTGCAACCTGTGTTCTAGGAGAACCTGCTTTAGCAGGAGGGTTGGACTAGATGATCTCCCGAGGTCCCTTCCAACCCTTGCAATTCTGTGATTCTGTGATTATGCCGCTCTGTATGCATTTAGCTGCTGGTGGTTGTAAATTGAGTGCTTGCCCAGATTTTGATACAAACATTTCATCCAACAAGATCCAGTAGAGGTCTGCCATACCTTCTCAGCAGAGTGGGATATCATAGCAGTAACAGAATAAATATTTCCCTATCATAACTTTGCCAGTATTGTAAATATGGTGGCCGATGCCAGAGCCTTCAAAAGAATAATAAAATGCCTCATCAAGCCCTCAGTTTTGTAACCATAGACACCTTGAATGTTAATGTCCCAGAAGAGCCTTATCATTCATAATCAAAGACCAGATAGCATTCATGTGGATAATATTTTTATCTATACAGATGTCTACTGCATTTTCTTTATTTATTAATATGCCAAACCTGTGAGTTTCATCAGATAATTGCATGTGCATCAGTTGAGCACAAGCTATGCTTTAGGCAAGTATGCATTCAACCAGGCTTGAGAAAGAGGTGACTGGGAAAAATGTAATCATTTCCAATAAACAGGAGGTCAGACTAAATTATCTAGTTGTCCCATCTGGCTCAGAGCTCTGTGAGACAACTTAGCTTAAGGAATCATGCCCTTCCATTCATTTTACACCCTCTGCCTTTTAACTGAGAGAATTCCTTTTTCATGTACTCTGTGTGCAAAAGTAAGTAGGAAGCAATATCTATCTCCAGTCAATCTGCTGTTGAACATACAAATTTCCCCCATTTCTGTTAAATGATTGCAACAGAAGAGTATACTGAATAACAAAAGCCCAGTCTTCTTACCATTTCAGCAACGATGAGTCACCTGGCTTCAGTAGGAGAAAGATCAAGCCATAGACCCTGAGCCAAACGAATCTGGTGATGCTGAAGATAGAAAGCTGGGAGAAAGAAAACTTATGCAGAGGAGATGGGAAACATTTTCTTCTCCTGCTGCCCACAGAATATCTTCTTCATTCTTGCTCATCCCCGCGTATTTATGCAACAGACAGATTAATAAATTAAATAGTACCTCCCTAATCTCCGGTTTATCCCCAGCATCTGGATACAATATGCTCCAAATCCTAACTCACTGATAATTAGGATTAATTTTAGAGTAAGAATTAAAAGAAAAACCTCTGATGACAATGTAGAAGTTTACCATCCACATAGCAAATATCTACAATATTACATAAAGTTAAATCTAGTGGTGTGATTGGAGGACCTGCTTTGAACCCCAACTGGTTGCCAGATTCCCTGTTATGTCTCTAGACAGTCAGTGCTTTGGGTGGCCAGAAAGGTCCACTGGAAAGTCAGGGTGCTGGTGCAAGCTGACTGTCTTCCCAGCACCCCCTGCGCAAGCCTAGCACCAGGATTTCAAAAAAGAAATTCAATAAAGGGAAGTCAGCTCTCACCTCTCCCACACCTTGACTTTCAGAACCTACACTTTGTGTGTCAAAGGTTCAGATTACAACCACCAAACTGTCAGGCTTTGGCATCTGACACAACATGCCTACTGGGCAGACTCCACAAACTCGTGGGGCAAATGAAGAATATTTTGTTTAAGCATCCACAGCACTCCTTTGATGCAGGTATAATGAAAATCTCTATTTCACAACAGAGAAAACCAGAGAATGGAAAAAATATCACCTACCTAAGGTGAGGAAACCAGCATCACAGGCAATGCTAGAATGCAGATCATCTAATTACTGGACTGTGTTCTCCTAATTGCTAAATAAACCCACAAGCCTAGCAGAAGAATCATTATGCCTTCACCACCATACTGTTTACTCAACAGTCCAGTAATAGAGCAATGACTAGGAGAAAATACACTTTGTTTCTGAAAAATTATCTCAGAGATTTGACAAGTCCACACACAGAAACCTGTAACGAGTTCAAACCACTCTTAAAATAAAACTAAAATCTGAAACAAGCTTCTGAAAAGGAATCTGTGTCACTTTCTGAAATGAACTGTTCATTTACATTCCTTTAATGATCTGACTGTATTGAACCCAACGCACTGAGCAACACATGCAAGAAAGCTCATTTACACTTCCAACTTTGTTTTTCCAAAGGGGCTGTATTATTTACCTCCTCATTTCCTTTAGAGCTCTTACGACAGGAGCTATAAGCTAAATGTCTCGAGCAATAGATGGAAGATGAAGGGTGACCAAATATATTCAAGCCGATAATAAACAGAGAGCATTTGTAGGTGAAAACAACCAGCTTGGTGTAAGAGAGAGAGAGAGAGATAATGCAGTGGGTTTAATAGGAGGCTTTTAACGTTTCCTATGCAGGATTGGCTGGCTTATTAATGATTTAAGCACAAATTGAATTAACCAAATATTGAGCATATGTTCTTTTAAACTCTCTTAAATCTACCAGAGCCTTGTGCAGGAGAGCTATGCGGCCATGCTGTTGAAGTGGGGGGAGGATGACAAGGGGATATTGAGGGTGACTGGGTAAGTAAAACATAACCTGAAGGTGGTCAATTTAATGCTGTGTTAGTGGCCTGAACTTTCAGTTCCCAAAGGGAAAGGATGATTAATGCCACTACCAAATGTATACCCATACCTGACCCTGATCTCATCAAATCCTGCTGCCACCATCTGCTGTTTTTAATTCCTCTGCAATATTTGTATTTGCTACCTCCCTCCTACAAAGAGAGGGAGAAAAAAAAATGTTCCCTGCTTATGAATGGTGTGATCTGGTTGTACTGGCTGAACGCTGGCCAGGAGGCATCTGTTGCTTATAGTCCTGACAGCATCTGCTACTATTTCTCACTTTTCCCAGCATGCTGTGAGATATGGTTTCTCCCAAAGGTGGCCTTTGTATGCACCATTGTCAATTCCATCATTGTCTGCTGCAGCCTGTTCCCACGATGCAGTGGTAGTTATTACCACGCTGCAAAACCTTTTCTTGCAGGCTATCTGTAATCTAAGATATTGTGTGATTGAGTTATGCAGTTAACCCTTTTCCTATGCATCAAACCATTAAAATAAAAAGAAACAGGCTGGACCATTTTTGGAAGGAAAACCTTCAGGGCTTGCAATGGATGGGAAAGTGAAGCAGATTTTTTTTTTGTTGGGGGTTTGGGGTTTTTTTTGCTTTTAAAATAATGACGGTTTGGTGTTAAGTAAACTCAAAGTTTAAAGACAAATAAACCAAAAGACAAAAAGCAAAAAATGTCCTAACTAGCAGGTTTTAATTCCTTTAAAAATACTATAAAGGATGCATTGTTTTTTCTCCTGATTCCTGATACGGCTATTAAGCATTGTAACCAAATGTGTGTGAATGCTATTATTTATGTGTCTGATCTTTAAATACCCTCTGCTAGTGGGATACAGACTGAGACTTCTGATGGACATAGGCGTCCCAAGCTGTCATCTTGCCTTGTCCTTCTGTCAAACAGTTAGTGTGTCAAGCGCTTCTCCTGGGAACTTTTAGAGTAAGAGACTGCAAGCGCAGAATGGTCCAGTCTCCAGAGAGCCACTTTTAACTCATGACAATATCCTCGGTGTCAGCTCAGAATAGCCCACTATGGGGCAAGGAGAAAGAAAGCGCAACAGATGTTGCTAGTAAAACCATGTTTACAATTCTGTAAAGTTATTGCCCTTATGTACCTTCTGATCAAAACCCACTTAGAAGGCAGCCAGGTTCCTAGCGTTTGGATTTTTAAGTCAATTCTGTTCATATAAATCTTGGCGTAGAGAATCGGTGCAATTAAAGTAGGCATTGCATCTTTCATGTGTATGTGCCCCTCCCATTTGTAACAGTGTGGGTTTTTGAATAATGTAGTTATCACTTACAGCTGTATTTATGGTAATTTCTGTATCTGTGTAAGAATTGTAAACATCTCTGCCTAAAATACGTAGGACATGAGTGATGTTTTATCTCCCCAAATGCATTCATATATCTTTTATCCTTTTTCCTCTTCTTTTTAACTTTTCATTAACCTGGGGCTACTTCCCATGTAAGGAGTCATACCTAAATCCCTTCAGAGGTACTTTCACAATTTCATAATAGTTAAAGTAAGCGAGGTGGCTGACTCTGGAAGCAGTAATGATAATTAGCTGATTTTTTAAATCCATCTTACAGCAGACCAAAATACTGGAGAAACGGGGCAGGAAACAACCATGGAACTGGTGAAGAAAGCTTTTAAAACTAAGCCCCCCCAAATCCTAATCTCTCCTTCTGCCCTTATCTGAGGAACTGTCAGGCAATGCAATATAGCACATGGTGACAAAGCAAATATCAGGGCAGCATTTACAAGACTACATTTGGCTACTGTTCCCCTGTTAGCCTCATTTATATTATATTTTGCATCACCTATATTATGTTTCCCAGTGGAGAGGGCTTCTGAGGAAGGGGGAAATTGTATTATTTCCTATCTCTGTGATTCCTATTTTAAGTGGGGACTCGTGTCATTTCAACTGTGGTTTTACCCTGTCTACTCTAATAATGCCAACTGTAGTACCAGCATGGAAGGAACATAAATAACAAACACCGTACAGATGTACTACTCTCTTTGGCACCAGCTCATCTTGCCTTCACACTTTTGCTAGTTATTTAAAGTCCATTTTCAGTGTTATCATAAATTTAAATGAGGAAGTCGGATTTAAAACTGTTTCACATTCTCTCTGTGCACGTAAAAAGCTAGGGAGAATAAAGCACTTTACAGGCTAAGCCAGGTATGATGTTAGATAACAGATCTGCCGAGCTGCTGTTGGTTAAGACCATTAAAAATACATTGCTGAGTCCAAGATCGAGTTCCTCTCTGCACTCTGAAATCCCTTTTCCAGAGGCAACAGATAACAGAAGGAAAACCATGGCTGGGTGACTTGCAGCTTTTCTATCACTAAGACAGGATGAGCTTCGGGAAGCAAAGAGAGTACCTAGAGCTGGACCTCTGTACTTACAGCATCTGGTCTCCACGATGGTTGCAAAATCTGCACTGGCAGATTTGTGTGGTGAAATGAATGATTTCTTTAAAAAAAAAGAAGAAAGAGAGTGTGTGTGTGTGAAGGAATCCATAGGTACAAACTGTGTGTGACCCATTGTTATAAAACATTTAATATATATAGATGGAAAGCAAAAAAATTATCCTAGCAGCTAGATAACATGACTTGTGACAGAATCATTGAGCAGGATCACAATAGACAAATGCTCTGAACAACAGATTTCAAGCTACAGATTCCTCCCAGATTGGCTGAGGAAGCTCAGCTGCTGCAAACCTACCACCATTTCTGAGTCTGTAGTTCCCTGAGGCACCACCGTATCCTTTGCTATTTCCATTAGGATACAGGATCCTTTACTGGCAGCTTTTTTGCAGGAGGAGCTGTGTGTTTATTATTTCCTGTTACAAGGTGAACCAAGGTAAGACCTACTATGAAGGGCACAATGACCTTCCTGAGATCTTCAGTGAATTGCGGCAGACCCCAGGTGTGATGTAAGGAGACACAAAAGCACTGCTTTCAGAAGGGGATTTGCACACTAATGGCATAGTGTTGCTTCAGGGAGCCTCACTGGATATTTTTTCCTATTTCAGGCCAATCATGGGGACCCTGTTGCTCTTCCGTTTGACTCCTCTCTGCTCGTGGTCTGGCCAAAGTCAGTGAACGGCTCCCGCGAGAGGTGGTGGGCGCACCCTGCCCCTCTGATGCTGGCAAGGGGCCCAACCCTCACCAGCACTATAAACCAGAACTAACCCCAGGCCTGCCAGCAGCTTCCCTGAACAAAAAGCAGCACTGGCATGTTTACAGGCAAGCATGTGTATAAATGTTCTCCTGAATCAGGAAATATTGCAAGGAGGCGGCAAAATATTCCACATTTGTTTCAGCAGCAGGAACAAGTATGGACAAAATTCCTTTATTATGGGTGAGCAGGGTATTTAGGCTAGGATCTGTTGGGTCTTCTCCTCCCTCCAGCGTTATTGTCAACAGATCCGTTTGCAAACTAGAAAAAAACTTCTGCCGTGCGCAGGTAGGCTTTGATAGCAAGCGTGAGCTGGAGGCAGCTCTCACTTACCCACTGTTTGTTTTTAATTTAGCCAAGCAGCTACAGCTCCCGCCATGTGAAACAGAGATTAAAATAAAGCGAAGCAGAGGCAGGAAGGGCGCATACTTAGACTGGGAAGGGGTTACCAGAGGAGGGGATGGCACAACAGGGGAGATCAGCCACCCGACCTCGACCTTCGCAGCAGCGTGCTGCCCAGGCCTTGCGGCCTCCCTGTCGCTCATGGCCTCCCCCCAGCCACCCTGCACCAGGGCCCAGGAGCTGGGCCGGCTTGGTGGCTGGCTTTGCCGGGATCCAATCCCCCGGCCTTCCTTGGCCTTCCTGGCCTCCTCCAGCCTCCTCTGGCCTTCCCCGGCCTTCCCTGGCCTCTCCCCGGCCTTCCCCGGCCTTCCTTCCCCGGCAACAGCGGGGCAGCAGCCAATGGGGCCAGGCCAGGTCAGGGTGGCAGCGGCGGCAGTGGCGGCAGCGGCAGCGGCGCGGGCCTTTGTGCGGGGTGGCAGGTGACCACGGCGGGGGAACAAAGCGGGGTCAGGGCGGGAGCCGGGTCCCTTTTCTCAGGCCCATGTTCTCCACTCCTCACAATCTGTCTGAATTTAACTTGCCATTGAGGGCCCTGGCTGTAGAAAACAGCTTTATGTCGACTAATCCAGGCAGAAGTAAGGGTAGACACAGAGACAGGTTTGAAGGCGGGGACGTGGCTATTCTGCTGCCTCTTTTTTTTTTTTTGGCTTTTTTTTCCCTCCCCCCTCCCTTCCCCTCTGCCTCCAGTGAAAAGTTTTCTGAACAAAAAAAAAAAAAAAATGGTGACAAGATTAATCAGCCCGTGGAGCTGAAACACATGCTTGACTTAAACAACCTCTTTGCTGTTATTAACAACTGCTCCAGCATTTCTCTTGTTATGCTAATGGTACAGATTAGAGTAAAATCTATTCCTTCTTTGCTGAACAGGCCAATTGATAGAGGCCGATCTATTTTTCTCCCCCGTTTTAATTCTTTTTTTCTCCAGGCACAAGTGTTTGCGGCAGCAAGAACAACTGAACATGAAAAAAAAAAAAAAACAGAACTGCACACAAAAGTGACTAGCCCCCACGTACACTAAAATCATTAATAACTACAAATCTATGTTGGTCTCCGCTACAGCCTGGAAATAATGCCTGGGTGTTGTAAGATAGGCTGACCACAAAAGACAGGAAATTCAACATAGTGGCTGATGCCCTACCTTTAACTCATTCATCTGTTTTTTTCTGCACAGACAGAGAGTGCCTGGTGAAGGAAACAGCTTTGATTAGTTTTAATACATTCCTGGGATGAAAAATGAAGGAGAAGGGAGTGTTGCTGGCAAGTCCTGGAGATGGCAACTTGAGTCAACATCACAGCACGTGCTGGAGTGTCATTCAGACAGAAGGAGACAGTCCTGTTGCCAGCACAGGCTGCAGGGCCGTTCGTTCTGTGGCATCAAGGGGAGCAGGATAGGTGCCTGCGTGTCAGTCTGTGCTTGGTGCTTTGTACCTCCTGTTAGCTTGGGTCAGACCCTAAATGCTCCTTAGTTTTTCTGTATTTCTTCCCCCCAGCTTTTTGGTAGTCAAAGGCTGGGTCCTGTTTCACGAATAACAGCAAAGATGACATTGCAACCCATGAGTTTATGATATGCTAAATATTTAAAGCCTAATATGTCTGACATCCCAGAGAGGAGCTTTCAGCAGGTAACAGCCACTGAGTGAGAATGATTGCACCGTCAACATCCATGTGCAGATGCATATAATATTTATATTAAAGCCTGTACCACTTCCTCTGGATTTGAATTGTTCCCATATAAATAAGTGGAAACATCATGACTCTGGTTCTGCCTCATCCAAAGCCAATTTAAGTCAATGAGACTCCTCCCACTGATTATGCTGATTTCTAGCTTTGGCCCTGCTACTGTCTCTGTATATAGTCACTGCTGAGCAGCAAACATCTGCTGTTGCCTACCACATTCTTCAGCCTCCCCAGACCCATCCACAGCTGGTGGATACTGTAAACTTGTCTGAGTTCAATGTTCCATGACTTCAATGAGTTCAATGAGTCTGATGAATTTCCAGGATCCACTTGTGAGGCCTGCAGTAACAGCAGACTGGTCTGCCTGGGTCCAAAGATGTTAAAGACTCTCCTGGGCCAAGCCTGGATTTGAAGGTCAGCACTTTGCTAGCACTAAATTTGATGAGACAGATTTCATAATTTCACAGAGTCAAAGACCACAGGGACTGTTAGATCATCTGCTCTGACTTTCTGCATACCATATGCCATCATATTTCTCCCAGTTATTCCCATATTGAACCTAATTACCTGTACTTGATTAAAACAGATCACCCATCCTGTCCTAATGAGATGAAATAAAAAAATGGGAAACTACTGCCTCCTGTAGTAGTTTGTGCCAGTATTTTAATGACCTTCACTCTTTAAAAAACTTGTGCCTAGTTTCTCGTTTGAGTGGGCCCGGCTTCAGTGTTCAGTTTTGCCCAGTTTACCTCTACTGGAGTAAAAGAGCCTTCCTGAACCTGTTCTTTTCATCTTGTGAAAGTATGTAGATTTCCTTCCAATCTTAGAGTCTTTATGCCATTTTTTGGCAATATAAACTAGTTGAACTCCAGGTGTTCACTGGAAGCCACTTTCTTGATCTTTCTTTGCTGTTAAGTGGGGATTGCCTACTCTCACTGGCTAATCCTGTGCAGGCACCCAAGGACTGCTTCACCCTTTGCCACAGCCATGCTCAGACAGCTTGTCCACTGTGAGTGCCACACACCTGCAAAATTGCCATATTACAGGAGGCAACCCCACTTTCCCAAGGAGTGGCCCACCTTCTTTGCTCCTAAGTGTGCACCATCTTGCAGTTTTAAACACGGTGTTTGTCTGACACACAATCATATTGCTCCATGTGACTGCTGTGTCCTCAATCGTTCTACTAATCTTTGTCTGTAAATGGATATTTAGAAGGGTATATTTTTTACTCATAGATGAGCAGGATGAGGCTTGCATCTGGCTGCTGTCAAGCACAGTAGGAACAATCTCATTGAAAGATAATTACCCAGGGACAACTTCTCTTCAGTACAGGCCAGTATCTAGCTCTTAATCTATTTATCACATGATCTAGTGATATTTTAAAGAACTTTAGTCTTAATTAGTGTCCTACAGCAGTATGAAATATATTGTATCTCTATAGTTATCTTTAAAAGTTTGAATCTCATTGAGGAAGGAGTTGGCAGTTATTTGACAAGATCGTCTTTCTTTGGTGTCATTGATCCAAAGATATTTCCATCTTCTAAGTCTTTATTGATTAAAATCTATATCAGTCTAAGCATTATTTCCCCTCAGATAAATGGTAGGCTAATTGGGCCACTGTGACTTGGGTCATCCTACTTGCCCTTTTTGAATACCAGCAGGCCATTTGCACTCTGTACAGCTGGAATAGCCTTGGTACTCCATGATGAATTGAAAATTAATGTCAGCAAGCTGGAGATTTCTTCAGTCAGTGATTTCTAAACTTCTGGGTATAAGTTACTGAGCCCTGACGGTTTATAAATTATTATCACTAAAAGATGTTGCCTTGCTTTCCTTCCAGTGACCCAGTGTCTGAAAAGAGCTTCTATGAGCTTTATGAAATAGAAGTACATCAGGAAAAGAAAAGAAATAGCTGTGAAATACCTATTTTTCCACATTCAGGGAATCCTTTTTTGTAATCTCCATCTGGTAATATTTATATCCCATAATTAGGATTTCTTTTGTTCCTACTGTAGTTAAAAAAATCCCATTCATTGTCTTCAGCAACTCCAGATAGGGGTTTACCCGACTTTGGCTTTCCCTTATCAATTGTCTTAATTTCATCTCTTATTATATCCTTTGTTATCAGTTTTACCTTTTTCATTACACTTCCTTATTTCTGATTGCTGCTTTCAATATTTTGCCAATGCTTTTTTGTTTCTTCTTATGACAAGTGCACAGTTACAGTAAAATATCACTTCTATCCAGAGAAAATATAAAAATGTACTGCATTTTTAGCATATCCCCACTGTTATATACTCCCTAAAGGAAATATATCACAAACATTTCGTTAGTCTGTGCAAAGCAGTCCCCTTCTCAAGAGGAAAGGATGTATAGACCTACATGTTTATAACTTCCGATGCAGCCCCAGTCCAAAGCTGCAGGCGGCATAACTGCATTCTCATGACTGTGTCACATTGGCAAGAGCATGCAGTGGAGGCATCAAAATGAGTTCATGAAATCTCAGGCAGAAATATGGATGTGTGTGGCACATGGTACATGTGCAGTCACCGGCAGGACTGTGTCAGTACACTGTAGTCATACCACACATGAGCAATGACCCAACAGCTGGCCAGAAGCACTGTTCTGCTTGGACTGATGGACATTGGCAACCCCCTGAATGCAAAAAGGTGTAAGGGAGACAGGGTCCACAGCTGGTTTAGGGTTCTGCCACTCCTTCTTCTCACCCCCAAGTAAATCTGCAGGTAGGTTTGGC
Organism: Gorsachius magnificus; assembly: GCA_034008185.1. Taxonomy (NCBI): domain Eukaryota; kingdom Metazoa; phylum Chordata; class Aves; order Pelecaniformes; family Ardeidae; genus Gorsachius; species Gorsachius magnificus. Next base: position 46,236,179 of record CM067083.1, on the reverse strand, counting down.
TTCCCTGGATAATTCTGTATTAAACGAGCATCAGCGTGCACGTGGTGTGAGCTGTTTCTTATCTGTTCCTGGGATAAATATCCTCCCTACCTTCAAGTAAGAACTCAACAACAAAAAGAAAACAGAATAAATATTTCTCATTTTTCACCCATTTACCTTAAAGTCATGAGATTTTTAAACAGTATTTCAGTATCTGCTTGCAAGTCAAATATTTCCCTCAGTGAGAATTCATCTCTACACAGCACAAGGCCTGTCAGTCCTACCATAGGCCACTTTTCCCCCCCTCACTTGGAACACGTAGAATGTCATTATTCCTTGTTCCAGTTTAGCTGGTGGGGAGCAGTGGGAGAAAAGTGAGAGGAGAAACATGTTGGGCTCTGATGCCAAATCCCCAAGTCTCAGCTTCATGGAAACAATGCCAAAATACAGATTAGGCGATATAGGAGCCAAGATGCTGTACAGGAACTCATTGCCAAATTTTAAATAAAACTACTGCCCTTAGAGAGGAAACTATTAGAATTTATGAAGAGTCACCACATTGTCCAGCACTAATGCAACTTATAGCCAATAACTGCAACCCAACATAGTATTATATAAAGGGTTGAAGCCAACCGGTCTTGCAAATCGATGAGGAAAGAGCAAAAGTGGTGTAATTGCTGCTATATTATTATTATTGCATAATTTTCTATTCCTAATACTGCGGTGAGGGACAGTGAACTTTCTTTTGCAGCAGATAGTCAAGGAAGCTGAACAAAACTCTGCAATCTCCATTTACCAGAATTCACAGTTTGCTTTGGTCTACATACCATGCAATCCCTGGTTTACCCCGAGATATCTTGTAGACAGAAGCTGTGCCTAAAAATAAGCCAGCAAAGGAACTAAATACAGTAATAAAGAGACTTTGTTGATATGTGTAACATTTTCAGAAATTGCACAATATCTAGCAACAAACACTTTTCCAGGCTTTAACTACTCCAGCATTAGTTGTGTTGTTGTTCATATTTCTGTAGCATTGCAGAGTCCTATTTGTGGACGCATTCTATTTAGGCATCAGGACTCTGTTGAACAGTACCAGATTTTGTGGTCTTGCAAACCAGCTACTGGTTGGAAAAAAGTGATGCAGAGTCTGGAGATTTTCTCACTGTGGGAGTTACCAGGCTTTCTGGATCAGAGACTTGTGAAAGCCATTCACATTTCTGTCAGTCACAAGGTACCTTAAATGCTCACCTTTTAGCTGAATGCACTCCAAAGGGAAGATTGTTCCATAAACCAGCTCCTTGGGTGGCTGATGGTGTACTGTGCTCCAGCTAAGAAACAACTGGTTAGACAGTTTTTCAGAAAAGCTCCAGGGGCCAGAGTTTTTGAAATGAATCAGAACATATTAAAGAAATACCTAGACTCTGCATCACTGTCTTAGGGTTTGGCTGCAAAAAGCTTTGCCGGCAGACACAGGCTCACTCTGCCCACACTCCAGGCAAGCACAAACTCTTTCCACCAAGGAAACTTTGTTCTAGCGGCCATGCAGCTGTATTAGTGCTGTGTGGATCCAAGGTGGTTTCTTCTGCATCTCTCAGCAGGACTTCTTAGCAAAGGCTCAGCATCCCTTTAGCCACAGCTTCCAGTTTGGAGCTGTCATGGGTCCAGCTGCCTCACTGAATAAGCAGAGTATCACACAGCAATTGCACCATAAAATAATGTGTTCTGTATACTCCATGTGCATGAGAAATGGGTAAAAATCACTCAAAAGTCCATTGCCTGAGACCTCTCAGCAAAAAAACGTCACTGTGCAATTCATCAGACGCAATCCTGTTTCCAGAATTCATTCTAGTTAGACAAAAACAGGGGTCAAAGTGAAGTGAATTCTCCCAGGAAAGAGGCAACACGATTTAGCCTAGCAATCTTTCAAGGACAGAACAGCATTATTCCTAAGAAAAACAACTGGCAAAGCCACAGGTGCCAGCCCCATGGCGGGACTGTGCCAGACTGCAGTTACTGTATGCTCTTAATGAATGATGCCACTGCTATATTAATTTGGCTTGTATAAGCATAAGAATGTAGTCTATCTATTTTCATAAATATATGTAATATTATAATATATCTTATATGTTATAAACATATATTGACTCTACAGCAGGTATTGTCAGCATATGACAGTCCTGTACTTAGCTCACCATTCGTGCTCTGGGCAAATTTGAGTATCACTGTTGAAGCAAGATGCACAGAAATTGGAGGAAGCCCAAAGAAGATGAGAGAAAGCTGAACTTGGGGTGACCACATTCAGAAAAGTCTGAGGGATACCAAGATGAGGTTCTTCAAATACATTAAAGGTTGCCAGTAAAGATGATGAGAATAACCTGCTCTCCTTATCCACAAGTCAGGAGCTCATTCAGACATTAGGAAAACTTTCGGACAGTCGTGACAGTGAAGCACCCGACTGGGTTTCTGGGAGTGACTGCAGGATCTGTGTCTTAAAGAAGCAATTAGAAAATATCTCTCAGGAAGGGAGATGTATCACACAGGTAGAGCTGATCCTGCCTTGATGCAGTGCTAAGAACTTGACCTCCAAAGGTGTCTTCCAGGACTATTTTTTCTACATTTTCAGTATTACCACCTGACTGAAAAAGTCTTACTCTCAAAAAAGAGCAAGAATTCTCCCTCTGAAGTCCCAAAGACCAGTGCCAGCCAGCTCCAGCTTGTCAGTGGTAAAAGCTTCAGAATAAGGGCTGGTGCCTGCAGACTTCGTGGGTTAAGTGCAAGTGTCTGGAGGAATTAACTACTGCCCATTCCTGGTCTTCAACCATCACCCATGTTCTGGAAATGCAACAGCAGACATGACAAAGAAGCAATTACCCCAACAAAATCAGTTATTACCAGCAATTCATATGGTAATGATGGTGGTGAGGATGATGATGATACTGCTCAACTGTAGCAAGGATGATAATAACCACTGTTTTAGGAGACGGATTACAGGTTTAATCATCATGAATAGTTTATCACAGATAATGAATTTTACAGGGGAATATGGTCCTAGGAAAATGCCTTGTTCTGAATGCCTGAAAATTGCATTGATTTAAGTAGTGGTCTACCATATTTGCCCTATTCATTCAGGAGAAGAGAGGATGTAGCATTTTTATGTAGATATTCTTTGCCATCCTTAAAAAACGGGTGTTAATGTCATGATCATGGTAAGGAGAGACATTACAGAGTCCAACATGTTTATTGGTGTCCTTTTGATAAGCTCTAAAATTTTACTCGAGTCCCATTTATATCATCTTTGTTTTGTCCCTGGCATAGAAATAAAAAACTATCCATGTGCTAAAAAGAAACTTAAGATTTGTGAGCACCTTGTGAAATGTATAAGCAACAAAGACCCTAATCCAGGAGAATGTTCAGGCCCCTGTTATTACAGTGGGACTTAAACACAAGCACAGATGAGAGGGAAGCTCTCTCAAACAAAAGATAAATGGAGAAGGTCTGGAACAATGTATTAGCACTAAAAACTTTGTTAAGCATATTCATTTCCCTCTACATGTCTATTTCTCTAACAAAAAAAAAACCAAAAAAAAAAAAGGTTAGAAACTTCATTTATATGTTGGCTAGGGACCATAAAATGAGAAAGAAGGGTGTGATAAGAGAGAATTAAAGAGGTGTGCATGTTTTAAAAATGGATAGAGAAATCTCAGACCCAAGAGAACATTACTTTATTCCCCAAAAGAAGCAGATCTGGGCTACCAGTCTATCTCCTTTCCCATTCATTTAACATTTCCTTGTATAGTTTGCATGTTGAATTCTCTGTAAGATCATTCCTGATACTGTTAATGCTATTTTTCTATCATTGTTGATTTCAAACCAGGTTCTGCTTTACTTCACAAAGTGCCCTCCAAACTGAAACAAGCTGCAGAAATGCTGAAATCAATACATGCCTCTTGAAGGATAGATCTTTTGTAACACAAAGGAGAGAATGACTAATAGATTACTGAAGCCTTAACAAAACCTCAACAGATCCCCATATGGTGCATTGCAATTAAAAGAGTAGAGGATGGATTTATAATTTTTGGGGTGGAGAAAAGAAAAAGAAAAGAGTTTTGGACAAGAAAATGAGTGAGGTGGAGACAGAAGTGATGTGTGACCATACACAAAATAGAAACCCTTCTTTCTGAGCCTTTCATCTCCGGGTCACTGGTTCCAATCGAGCCCAGGTCGATAGCGAACAAAAATCATTTTAATCTGATGGCTGTTTGCTGACCTATGTGAAATGAACTGGTTGTGTCAGTCCACTTCCCAGCTGACAGCTCTCCCCATCATCAAGGCCATTGCTACAAGTGGCAGTAATTGGTACTTTTTTTGAGGCCAGCTCAGCTAAAAGGCTGAAGAATGGAAAAAGCAGTAGGGCTGAACCACCTCCTCCTCTTGTTCAGCTGCTGCCTCCAGGTGAGTGCTGGGGGGCACTGGGGGAAGCCAGCGCTGCTGTTGCCTGCACCGCATCTGCTCTTTGAACCAACAAAAGGCTTCGGGGCAAAGGGGAGTCCTCTGAAGTGGTAAAGACCTCTTGTGAACACAGATTTCTCAGGGAGGATGTGGGGCAGTAAGGCCCCAGGCCTGCAGTGTGTTGCAGGTGGGCGCCGTTGTTTGTTGGTGGCCCCATGGGAGGGTGTCCCTGCAAGCATGGGACTCTGAAAGAACCCTTCAGGCTACTGAGCCCAGCCCCCAGGGCCTGAGTGTCTGAAGTTACAATTCGACCACAAAACAGGAGCAAGGAGGCCTAAGTCCAACTCCCACTGATGTCAGTAGAAGGACATCTGGGATGACGCACATGCAGGCACGTCCAAAGGACTTGAATAACATTTTCAGAAGATTTCAGGTTTTAACAAAACAAGCTCATGTGAGAGGGAACCTGACAAAGTGAGCTGAATCTAAGATGTTAAAATAATAAAGGAAGAAATAAAAGATGAACTTTGAGAGGTTAATAAAAACCAGCGCCCTGGAGAGGACAGTTTTAGTCATGAATTTTATCAATGTTTCTCTGAGCAGCTGATACCTCGCCTATTGTGAGGAGATAATGTATTACGAAAAGGATATTATGAGAGGGACTTTCAATAGCACTTAAAGCCATGGCCACCTTGTCTCCCCCAGATGCCTCCTGGGAACAGGAATTCTGCCATGGGACATCAGAGATGCCAGGGTGGTCTGGCTAACTGGGGCACCAACAGGTGCTCCCAAGTCTGCCCGGACGGTGCTGGCCAGTGGCATTTTCTACAAGGTAAACCTGTGCCTGCCACCGCAGACAAGAGGGGAAGTGGTGAAGGGTGTCAGAACTGCTGGCAAAATTGTGAAACAAAGCCTCACAAAGTGGGAAACCCACCTTGTGAATATCTGTTTCCCCTTTCAAGGATACATGCAGAAGTATAAGAGGGTGAGATCCCATCAGGCACTCTCCTGGTGGAAGGATCCATGCTGCAAGGGATTTCCTGACATCTGAATGAGCTGCTCCCAACGTTGCACTTGACGAGCAGATTGTATGATGTTACAGCTATGAGACATAGCTTCATGGGATAGGGACAAGGAAGAAAAGAAAACTGAAAAGATTAAAAGCAACCTGGGTTTTGCAAGTCATGCCTTGTGTGACTAAGTCTTTGCTATACATGCTCCTCTTTTACATATACACAAATGTCCTTTTCAGCACCCTTATCAAGCATCACTGTTACTCGGAAGACTGGGCACTAGGGAAGACACCACCTCAATTCTCAGAGTAGGGACAAGAAAAAGACATGATGATGTCTCATGTGGTGCGCTTCTGAGCTCCCATCATTCCCTTTCCATCATCAGATAGACCCCGGCTTGAGACGATATGTGTGGAAGGCTGGCAGTGGTCCTTACCAGCAGCACATGTACTCCTCTACTCCATTTCTCTAGAGCTGGAGAGAAATAAGTGATGTGTCTGCATGGTAGAAATTCCTTTTCAGTTTTCTCTGGTGATGCCCCATATTACTGTCAAGAAAAGAAAGCACCTGGAAATTTTTAGAAAGTTCAGTCTGGACACTAATGAACACTGACTGCTAGTGAAGCTGTCTGTGGACACTGAATTCCCTCGTAGCTCAAGAGTCTGAAGACTGGGAATACTCAGGGTATCTCCAACATCTAAAAGGGAGCTGTTGCCTTCCCACTAGCTGAAATTATTTGGAAGGCTGTAGGAAGATGTAATGGTCTAAAAGGCGCTGGTCCCACCTCAGCCTGAGTCAGTTCTTCAGCAGGAGGATGAAGAGCAAGTGCTTAGAGAACAGCAAGTGAGATATGTGTGTTACGACAACTGAGTTTTGGCTGGACTCTTGTACTCCCTAGGGTCCTTTCTCTGTTTAATCCAAGTTAATCTCACTTTGCTCAGAGGTTTGCCTGTAGGGTAGGTGCAAGTTGAATTTTGCTGCTGTGGGGTGAATGTCCTGCCACAGGCAAGGAAGAGAAAGAGCAGAGCTGGGATGGAGATTCTGTGGGATGAGCCCATCTCCACAGTATGCTGTGGGATATAAGGTCTGTGATTCACAGAAGGGTGAGGAATTATATTAAGAGAAATGTCATTCATATGGCATCAGTTGGTAAACTAAAACATGCATGTATATTTTATGATAGTCCTCATCTCTTAGAATACAAACCAGAACAAAACGTTCAGGAGCAGGTAGAAACATCATACAGAGGTGAATTGCACCTATGCCATCTCTGACCTTCCTCTGAATTATTTGTTTTTTTCAGAGATGAGATCACTATTGGAATAAATAGGCTGCAAACAGAAGAAAAACATTTCAGTTGGAAACAGAGAAATTTTCACAGTGGCTCAGACCTCTGGCCTGTTTAATTCAGTACCCCAGTGGAGACGCCAGCAAAAGTTTCTTCAGAAGCTGTTATGACCTTGTAATAGACGGTTCTGTGAGGATATACCTGGTTCGAGCTGTTCCTGTCTAAACACTGCAATATTGTCACCTTCTCAGAGTTTGGGTGTGCCTCAGTGAATATTCATAACTTGTAAGCTATGGGGCCTAGGGGATTGGAGTTCTGCAGTAATTGGGAATTACATGAGACCACCTAGTTCATTAAAACAAAATGAAAGACAGAGTCAAAGCCAGGCCTGCAAAGGTAAACAGTGCATGAATTCACTGCCTCCATATTTAAAGCCTTCAAAGCCTTTCAGTTAAAATCCTTTTCCGCTCTGGATCTCAGCATGAGTCCGGCTGCGGGGAGGTTTTGTGTGGTGGCCTGTCAGCTTCCATCTCCAACACAGTGAAATTCAACTAATTGTAAGTGCACATTGCTCCAGGCGTACACTGCACACTGCCACTCGGGCCATGCACACGCGCTGTGACCCCATCCATCTACTGTAAAACACGGTTTTCTCTCCCCACACATACACACTTTTCTTTTTTGTTGCTTGCAATCACCAAAAAGATGACAGGCCAGAGCAAGGAGCAGAGATCCCCATTGTGTTTCTGCAAAAATCTGTGTGGAGGGATTTAGCCCCACGACTGCGTATGTGCCAAGAATTGCAGCAATCATTGGGTTGTGCCTCCATTAATGAAAAAGGGTTGGCCAGAGAGCACAGTGTGGGGCTGCGTCTGCCTTCGGACTTTGATCTTACCTGCTGAAGCTGACCTCACCACCGTGTCAGGCTCTCTGCATTGCAGCTCAGGATTAGAGAGCATCGAGAGGAAAAGGGGAATAGAAAAATGAGAAATACCTCACAGTTGAAGACCCTCCATGACCCAAAATAGCATCTGTTAATTCTAATCCTCAGTTGCTTGTAAGGTTCTGCAAGGTCAGGCCTAATTTGCCTCTTATGCAAAACTGTTTAGTTCCTGAGCTTTCGTGGCAATAGTATAGTCACAGATTACTGGCAAACTGTCCCCAGCAGGCTTTTTTTCAGCGCATTCTCATTCTTCAGAATTTGCCATCTGAACTTCACAGAAGTCATCTGAGTTTGTTTCTGTTTCTGGTTTGGATAGACCAGGGTTTACTTCCATCAAAGTAGGGTTTGTTTTCTCACTCCTTAAACTAAAATCTTTTTCAACTTAATTTTGGCTATCAGCTTGACCATCACAGATTATGAGTGATGTACTGCTTGCATGAATGCCATCATCTTCAACTGGACTGTCTTCTAGGGTGACAATGTAGGAGCATGCTTGCCTTCCTCCTCCCCAAATCTCCTAACTCCCCTGCTGAGAGGATCATTTGCATCCCTTTTGCTGCTGCCAGTTGATCAGCAAATTATTATGGCTGCAAATCATGCATTTCATCCTTCTACGCTCACTTTTTTTTGTCCATCTTTGTGCACTCAGTGAGGTAAGCAGCCACCTGCTCCACCACACCTAGCATCCTTTGCAAGGGCCTTGATGCTCTTGGGGTGCATTAAGCATGATCCAGACACACCAAGAGATCATCCCTGTCAGGGTCCTCAGGCAGAGCATAGGTGACTCCAAAGTTCCATGAGCTTGGCCTGGAGGCAAGTGCCGGCCCCCAGGATCATAAAACTCCTGTGGCCATGTGGGAATTTCAGGGAACTTCGTGATCCAAAGCTGAGAGGCTGAATGATAGGTGCCTGCCCAGCAATGGGGAACAAGGTTTCTGAATTAATCTCTGTGTGCCTCGGTCCTGTTTAGCTCTTGTATAATGTGCTGGAAGAGGTCATTTCAATCCCACCCTATGCCTTTATTGCGTGTTAGTTACCAATTCTTTACTGGCAATTCAAGGTCCTCTAGTTGAATGAGTCATGTAAATAAGATTAATATTTGGTCAGTTGTTAGCATGCCTTTCAGGCTGATCCTCATAAAGTTAAGTTCAGGTATGAGCAACCTTCCTGATGCGACTAGCTTCATTTTCATTACTCTACTGCAGAGGTGTTTCTTGCCCTTCAGATCACCTGCTAACACCGCTCTCATGTTCAGTCGACCTGTGACACTCTATAATTCAATGCTGCTTCAGTGACAATAACACTGAAATTCAACCACACAAGATCAACTATTTAAATAAATAGTTCTGACTGCTCTCAAAGAACTCATAATCCAAAAGGCTTTCACTGCCACTCACTGCTGAACCTCACCACTTATGCTCACCTAATTATGCCACACTTTTCTTCCCAGGCCATTGCACCTGAAGTGCTGATTATACTGTACTTGGAGTGCTGTGTGCTCTCTGAAGGGCTGTTTGCGGTCTCTGTGAGGTTGCCACTTGGTTCCTGATAGAAGTGATCCCACTGCTATTTCTACTTTGGTTTGGAGGCAATAATTGAAGTGCTAATGTTCAGGGATGCATCCACAACACCACAAGAACTAGAAGTGCAATAGTTCCCTTTTTGGAGATGGGGACATTGGAGCAGTTAGCCCAAAATCTCATCCTCATTTCTGGGCAGCGTGAGAACTATGATCCAGGAGTGCCAGACCCCTCTCCTGACTGTGAGAGCACTCTTCTCCAAAAATAGACACTAGACAGGGGAGCCCTGAGGAAGACCATACCTGCTGCTAGCTGCCTCAGGAATTAATTAAATAAGACAGTCTCAAAAATATTTGAAGGAACAATTCGGTTTCATTAAATAATAAAAAAATCTTAGGGGAGTTAATAGACAGAAACAGATTATGGAGACATGTGTGGTGTATATGTGCATGTTTAGAGATAGAGAGATATAGGTATGGATATAGATACAGCAATAGATGTAGATAAATATATATATAAATATAGTCACTCCCTAACTCAAGTATTCTCGTTAGCTTTACTGTTTCATTTCTTTATTTCTAGGTGGTTTAATATACAAATTTTTTTTAAAAAAAGAGATCATTCCAAATACTAGAGTCTAGGGTGACTTTTTCTTGGACCTTTACATGTTGATTCAGAGTGCACTGGGTTTTTTTAATAGAGCAAAGACAGCCTTGGCACATACAGCCAGAACAAACCAGTGTGCCAGTGAAGTCTTATTTTGAGGGCTTAAATGCTAAGGACCTACGGCTTTTTACTGATCTTCTGCAAGACGTGAATTTCATCCGTGAGCCTTCACAACGTAAAAAGTGGCACTGTAGCAAACTGGAGGCACAAGTATACCTCTTCTCACTTGGCCTTAAATGTCTTACCCATTTGAACTCACATTTCCGAGAAGAGATTACAATTAGGAAGAAGCAGATTAGATAGAATTGAGTAGCTCAGCTGATCCTCGTGTGTATTCTGATAGGTTTTGTGTTTCTGGAAGTCTCTATTCATAAGAGTTAGGGCTCCTTCCTTTAATGGAGACTCTAGGTCTGTCGTATCAGATGGGTTGTCTCAGAGCACCTCACCCACCTTGTGGGCAGAGAGCCAGTCTCTAACACCAAAGTGCAGAGGGAAATGTAGGAGGCACAGCCCAAAGGCATGAAGAAAATAAATAGTGCGTCCTCACATGTCCTTCCTTACGCAGGGACTCAAGAAGGGCCGGACCCACCATTCTCACAGATTTCTCGGAGTCCCACCTCCCACCTTCTGCCTTCACACTGGTTTCTGCAAAAGAACTTTACACTTTACCAGCCAGGAAACTCTCAGAGGATGGCTTCTTCTGCCAGCTGAGCCAGTGCTGAGGAGCAAATGGCTTCCCACACTTTGAATTCACAGATCATCTGCCTATGGTTGAGCCTGGATTTTTCCTTGAGCAATCTGGATATGAAGGCAAGGCATTTTCTTCCAGCAGGACAGGTTCTCTTGTTTGTTCTCCCCTGCAGTTGCCCTATGGTTTCTCTGAGAAGCCAGGAATGTCTAGAGCGATTGCTAGTATGGTTGATTTTTGCCATGTTGACAGTAAGCAGTAGTCATTAGTAAGCAAATACTGAATTCCCCATGTTGCACCTTTCTCTTGCAGCTTAAAGACATTATTCTTCTTTCTACTTTCTTTCTTGCCATGCTTCTTCTAAGATAACAGCAGCGTACAAAACTCACAATTATTCTACCACTCTTCTGTTCCTAATCTTAATAAGCAATAATGGCTGAGATGTAAGGATTATTTTTGAAGTGTTACTGGCAAGGAAGAGCTGTTGGCCTGAGGTGCAGCAGAAAATCGTTAACCTTCAGCTAGTCATTAATCCCCAGGAAATGTCCACCCTGCAGTCATTACTGCTCTTAGGATGAAAACTTATTTAAGAGCAGAGTATTATGAGGTGAGAAGGGGGTAAGGGGGAAGACGATTTTCTGAGTGCCCTCCAAATTTTATTTGGTTTTTATTTCCTTTTCCTAACAGTATTGAACTTCAGCAGAATGAGCACTGGGTCACTTTAAACCATTGCTTCCCTCATATGTAACTCAGTTTGTACAGGCATGCATTTTTTAATTATTTTTGTTTCTCTGAATACTGTTTATTTAAGTAATTGTTGGCTCTTTTCCTGTCCTTTGTTGACCCCAGGAAACAACTTTTTTATGTGTTTCCATTCTGGGATTTCTATTATCTACTGACTTGAGCTGGGTGTACTTCCGTGAAAAGGCCCAAAAGAGAAGGAGAGGGCTGAAGTTACTCTTGAACTAAAGTCAACTTGTCTTCCAGTCTGAGGCCCAAGAAAACCATCACTTGAAGCAAAGCACTTAGAAAGCCATTTACAAGCCTACTTCCCAAGAACAAACCAGGATGCAGTGTTATCAGCTTCACGAAGTTAAAGGAGGTGGTTTTACAATTTAGTGGAAAGAAGTCATGCTGTTAATTAGTCACATTTATTTGACAAAAAAAGTGGGGGAGGGTGAAAAGGGGAAAGGAAGTTGGGAAAGCAAAACAGAACAGAAGGGAAAAAATCTTTATGATGAGGTGCTCGGCAGGATGAAGGAACAAAAGGAAGGCTTTCTGCCTGTCTCCTGATATTTTCCAACTCAGCAAAAAAATCCATTGTGCAGCTTAAGGCAAAAAAGAAAGTTAAAGTTGAAAGCTTAGTGTATGAAAGCAACTGCTCAACCATTGTGTAATATGGGCTAATGTAATGTCACTGTTTCCCCATGATGTAAGTTGCAATTTTTGTTCCAGTTGCTGTGGTCAATGTTATCGCTTTCACTTTTCAAAAGGGGGCAAAGGGGTGCATGGAGATGGTATTTCTCTTTACTCCCACCACCCCTTCCCCACCCTGAAACAAATACTTCTGTTAGGAAACATCAGTGCTCACCAGATGTCACTGACTTTTTTTTTTTGCATGTGTCCCTTAACAGCTGGCAAGAATATCAGCTCAAATTATTCACCACAAGCACACTCTTTCTGTTTGTCTCCAGATAAAGGGATTTGAAATCCTGGTTGTCAGAGAGGGATGCTGAAAACTGTGGAACGGATTTCTCTGGGCAGAGGGAATACTTCTCGAAGATCTTTAAACCAGTCCGGGCTGGTCATGGCTAGCATGCAAAAGCAAACAGATCCATTAGGGTTGGCGCTTCATGTTCTCAGAAACTCTTTTAGCCCAGGATGTTTTCTTGGAACCGATGTGAAGTGGCTTGTTCATAACAATCAGCAAATCTAAATGTAGAGACACTTTTTGTTTCAGTCATTTCAGCTGAAAAAAAAAAATCTTAGATGTGGTTACAGATGAGAAATAGAGTGGGTGGATGATAAAAAGAGACTGCTGAGCACGGATGCTCTAGAATTGCTTGGGACCATAGCCATATGCCTGTGATACCTTGCACTACAATCTCTACCTCTCACAAATGGGCTGAAGGCACAAGGCAGGGCCAGGGCTGCGGTGGGACGGCTCCGCACACGGCCCGGGTGTCGCAGGGCTCAGGGGACAGCAGTGGAGACACAGCAAGTGGCACTGCTCCACCTGGAACCACACTCGGGGGGTACCCCTGTGCACAGCACAGGACAGGGGCCGACTTATCCTCATGGCCTCATCACCCATGTCAGCGAGGACCACTACCTTCTGCCTAGTCATAACCTTCTCCTCTTTTCCTCATATTTAGAGTTATGTCCACTTTTCTTTTCAAAACTGTCACAGGTAACTGGTGTTGTACAGAGTAGTGCTGTGTTCTCCGCCAATTATGGCTCCACTGGAAAATAAGTGTGTTTTCCATATATGAGCAAAGATAATTAAGGAGCTCAGTACATGGAAGTCATAGCACAATAGCATTGTTTTTAACATTATCTTCAGACGAATGAAAACCAAGATCAGATGAAAATAAGCCAGAATTTCTAGACAGCAGGGAAGCAAATCTCAACACTTCAGCTCTGTCTCTAAACCAGAATGAATCACTGTGTTTATTTAACACTGCATCTTGTCTTTGGTGATGGTTTTTAAAAGTCACCTTAAAAGAAAAAGACGAAGATTTTTAATGAACAGTAAGCGCAGCAACTAGCCTTGGAAGAGTATGTAACGCATGACATGTCCCAGGTATGGTAATGTTATGCTTCAGCATATTAAGGCTTGTATTCTATTATTTATTGTCTCTAACGTAGCTGTAGAGATCCTCACTACTGATATGAACAACAGTGTGTTTATAAAGCATGCGACACTCTTGAAATGACATCAAAATTTTTCATAGGCACTAAATTCCACTGCTGAACTACATGTTGTAGTTTCAAGTCCTCTTATTTTGGCCTTTTCCAGCAAGCAAGTAGGAGAAGCCAAGTCACTGTTCTATGTATTGTCAGGTTCCATCTTTACATACCCTTTAGTAAGGAAACCCTAATGTTTTATCATGACTTCAAAGCCTTTCCATAGGCCTCATCGCCTCCACTGTCAATCTCTGCAGTCCATTAGTTTTGAGCCTAACTTTTTCAAAATGCAGGGACAGGAACTGATTGTGTCTCTGTCCATTTTAGGATGCAGGGACATGGGGCTCTAGAATACTGGAAAGGCAGTCTTGGGTGACCCAGATTTCTGTCAGAAATCCTAGCTCCATCTGAGTCAATACCAGCATTGCCATTGACTTCGAAGGAGCCAGGATAGCGGTCCCTGTGCCTTCATTTTTGTGCTGAAAAATGGGATATTATGGTACTTGCCATTGTTTCTGAAGTGGTTTTAGATGCATATAAGAACTGAATTATTAAATAAAAAATAATTATAATTATTACTGTATTTGCCATAGTTTTCCATCACACTATTTTGTTTGCTTCTCTGATGGCCCCAAGGCACAGAGCAGATGTTTTCACTTAGGTGTCCTCAATGACTTTTAAATTGTTTCACCATTGAAAGATGGCAACAGTGCCAGTCTTTCGTGTAACATTCAACCTCATCATCCCTCATATGCTTATAAAAAGACAACTTCAGGGCCAAATATACACGGTATTGGAACCACCATCTCCAGATACCTCAAGTAAACAGCAAGAGGGAGATGGAGAGGTAAAGAGAGAAAAAATAAAAAGGAAAGAGTGAGAGAACACAAGATAAAAATGGGCAGAAAGAAAGCAAGGAAAGGAAGCAAGTCATTTGTGCAATTGAGAAGCACTGTAGTTTGGATTTTCCTCAACTATTGATGGCCTGAAACTCAAATATTAATTTAGCTTGATTATTGAATCTGTTTTGCCTTAGAAATAATGGGGGAGCAATTTATTAGAAAAAGGAAAAAACCTTCCTCAAATGTCTGACAATGGAGCATTACTGAAAACTTCTGATTCCCCCAACAGAAAACCTATTTAAAAAAAGACAAGTCATTAATCAGTAACAGCTGCTCCCAGCACCTGTTATTTATTCCCATCATTAACACTTCGTTTAGCATTTCTGACAGAAATGGGTATCTTTTCTATCTATCTGTTAGAAAAGTGCTCTTTGGAACATCCCCAGAACTCGGTGGCTACGTTTGATCTACAACGGGTGTTTACAGCTTACCCCAGCATGGTCTCGCAGCTTTTCTTTTTCACTTGTGTGTCCTTTCTTTATTCTAAATGCAGGTTTAAAAGGCACTGCACATCCCCTATCTTTTGCTGAATACTTGTGCTGCCTCCAGGCTTCTGTACGCCCTGCTTGTTTGGTCACAGGGGCAGGGGCACACAGTGACTGTGGGGCATGTGTACAGGTGCCAAAAGATTCCCAACCACCATGGCACCCCCATGCCTAATTCTCACTGAAGCAAATGGAAACTCAGAGGGCCTACAAGCTGGGACTTCAGTGCTAAAGGTGCCGTAATGTTTCTGCATTGGTTTTGTCTTCTGCCGGAGCCTCTGTACCCCTGTTTGGATCAAGCCCAGCCAGGGTCCCCCGCAGGAGGTTCCTCGCCCACCTTTCCCCACCAGCATGGCTCTGTGACCACCCCCCCACCCAGCTCCCCACCGCCCTCCCTCCAGAGGAGCAGGGTTCCCCAGGAAAAACGATGCCTTACCTCTTCTTGCACCCGCCCCAATTCTTGACCCTTCCCTTCCCAGTGCAGGAGGCACCCAAACCTCTCCTCACATAGCAGTGGAAAACAGAGGAGATCAAACAGCGACCAGCATTGTTTAGAGGCACCTTCCCTTTATATCCATTACCTACAGGCTTCCAGCACCAAAGCTTGGTGCGGGAAGTCCTGCTTTCCACAATCACCCCAAACCCTCCTGTGCACATGCAGAGGTGAGCTCTGAAAGTCCAGCTGGCTCTGGCAATCTTGGTTTGAAACCCTAACGGTAAACACTAATATATAACGCAAAATAATATGTAACACAAAAGGCGTGTAGATGCAGCGCTTAGGGACATCGTTTAGTGGGGGGCTTGGCAGTGCTACGTTTACAGTTGGCCTCGATGATCTTAAGGGTCTTTTCCAACCTAAACAATTCTATGATTCTGGATTTCTGCACATAGTTAAACTCAGCAGCAGCAGCAGCAACAGCGAAGAAATGCAAGCATACCTGTAATATTGCGGCTCTTTGTTTCCTTTTTCTTTTTCCAGCTCTCTCTTTTTGCTTAATAAATATCTGTCAAATCTGTTTCATGCTTATTCACAGTTTAAACATAGAGATTTGTGGTGGTTTCCTACCACCGTTAGATAATGTCTTTCATCAGAAAACCACTGTTTTCATTTAGGACTGTTGAAGCTGTGGCAACATTTCTGTTAGTCTTGGGGTTTGTAACGTTGTTTTAGTAAAAAGCATATGCGTGGGTTTGGATTTAGGAGAACATTGTTTCTTTAATACAGATAGATAAAGAAAGCAGTGTATTGTATTTATCAAAAGGAAATGTCAGCAGAACTTTATAGTCTGGTAATTAGATAACGCAGATAAGTCTGCTGAGTTTGTGTGCTCACAACTGCCACCCCAGATAACGCTTCCTGAAGTCAATTAGAAGAACTTACACAACATCATACATTTTTCACGGTTCCTTTCTTTAAACTGATACAGAAAGAAAGAAAGAAAATTAAGATACAGGCTATGACCAGCACAGTATGTAGTCGTTCTACATTAGTTTTTCACTCTGAACAATCCCTCTCGCTTTGAGCAGGAGCGCCGGGGATCTGACTTTCCAAAGACACCCACAATCATGGCAGCAGCAGCAGCAGCAGCAGCAGCTGTGTCAAACCATCACCACGGCGGGGCAATGGAGAATTCCATGGGCCCTTTAATTCAAACCAAGGTAAAACCAGACCAAAGCGAGGGGCTTAGATTTTTCAGACAGGTGGCCTTTGTAAACACTTGTGTTTGCATGTATGGAAAAACCTCATAAAGGAAACTCTCTTCATGCCTTGAAAAGGAAAGTGCACAAGTAACAGCCAAATTATCTTGGATGTGGAACTTGGATCCAAGTGTTGGAGGCCTGATTCTCCTCCGTACAATTTTTATTTCAATTTTTATTTATTACCCTGGAGGTATTTAAAAGAAGGATAGATGAGGTGCTTAGGGATATGGTTTAGTGGTGGGATAGCAGGGTTAGGTTAACGGTTGGACTTGATGATCTTAAAGGTCTTTTCCAACCTAGACGATTCTATGATTCTATTATCGATTCTATTTTGACTCTATGCCTGTTGAAAATGCTCTGAAGAGGTTGAATTTATTTTTATATTAATGGCAAAGTATTAGCCTTTTATGTTAGGCGTTCATATCTCATCATGCTTTGTGCACCACGTAATTAGTTGTTCTTGAGGGTACCGGTTTTCCCTTGTGCAGGTTACCATTAAATGGATTTTCTGACACATGGCCAAATCCTGCAGTTTGCTTATGTTAAATACAACCTTCCTCAGGCCACTAAAGTGCTACTTAGGGCCAGAAGATGGAATGAGAAGGAGAACTTGTCTTTAAAGATGTTCACATTCTAAAGCAAAATCAAAAGTAAAATGTACAACTTTTTAATAAGATAAAATTCCCAGATCAATTCTATATTTGGAAACAAACAAACAAAAAAAAACCACCACCAAAAAAAGAAAAAGAAAGGAAGTTTTCAGCTAATTTGCTGTCTGACGGGAAGCACTTGCTTGTCATTTTGCTATCTTGCTTCACAAAGAAAGTGAAACTCATAGGAGCTTTTCAAGAGGGTATTTCAGTTTACCACAGCTGAAAAACAGTTTCCCCACTGAAAATCTCCTTTGTAAAAATACTGACTTTGAAGTGTTGTGGAAAAACATAACTTTCTGCCAGGCAAAAATTCTGATTAGAACTTATCATCAACTGCTGGAGCATCCTGGCAGTGGTGGGAGCTGGGTGCAGAAATGGCTCTGCAGGCGCGTGCCCTCCCCGCGCTAAGGGCTGGTCAGAGTTGGCTGTCTGCTCTGTCCTTGCCCACAGAAAGTGCTGTCCAGACAAAATTCCAGTTTCTTGTGACAAAGGATAACACACGACACCCCTGTCCTGGTCTTGTCTCCTGCTCAGCCTTCAGGCCCCTGGGAAATTACCCCGTGGAGATAGGCGCGCCAAGTAGCAGCCCTGCGCCCAACAGCCATGTCTTTTCTGAGCTATACCTGCATCTTTATAGCCGCAGAGCCATGCTCTGGAGAGCACAGTGGTACAAAGTTGCTTTTACTAGCACAGTTGAGATAAACACAGGAAGAGAAGGTATCTGCAGTGATGTACGTGACCTTTCTTTCAATGCGGCTCCATCCACACTGGCTATTCGGCTGGTGTAGTTTCATACCACGCAAAAAATCACCCTGGTCATATATAACCCATGCACAGAGCAAGCTTTAAAGTAAGCAATGGCAGTCTATATAGTTGCCCCTAGCAGGTGACATGAGACTGCGCTGAGCCTCACAGTTAGCCCCATAGCTGACACACAGCGTTCCTCGCCTACACCAAGGAGTAAGGCATTCCTGAACGTGGCACTAACTGGGATGCTCTGGGTACACCTGTGCTGGGAAATTAAGCAGCTCCTGGTCTCTCGAGCACAGTCATCTGTATCGTTGAGTTGCTACAGTGGTCCCTGCCATGCTTTTGCCTCTGCAGCGAGCAGTGTCTCGGGCTGTTCCTAGGCACAAAGCAGGAGCCATCCCCCACAGGCGGTGTGGATGTAGCAGTTGGTTTGGGAGAGCAAGGCAGTTTAAACACCCTGGCCGCAGTCCCATCCATACCGACTGGCTGCAGGGCCAGAGAGCAGCCCCAGCAGTGTTGAATTTATTGGTGCAGATGAGGGCACAGTAGCAGGAGAAAAGACCAGGGGTGCTTCTTCCTAAGAAAAAAAAAAGCCAACCTGTCAGGAGGATGTTGTGACCTCCAGCCCCATCTCCCCCCTCTCCCTGCCCCGCTGACCGGGCAGCAGCCCCCCCCCCCCAGCAGTGGGTCTGGCGTCCACCCCTGCCTCACTGTGGGCAGCAGGATCAGCCATCGTGTTTCCACAACAGCAGACCCCACATTTCACCTGAAAATCTGCCTCACAGGGCACACTGGGTCTTCTCCAGCCAGGTTCTTGATTTCTCTGACTTGCATGGTAGGTAGCAGAGACACAGGCAGAGAGCCAGGTCTTAACAGCCAGGTAAAAAAAGTGGCTCCCGAGGAGGGAAGGGAAAAGAGAGGCTCCCCGTTCATCTGACACAAGTGGATGTCAGGCATCATGAGAGATTGTTACTCAGTTTGGAATTTGGCCTAGAAGTAGTTCTCAGGTCATTTTCTTTGAAATATATGACTTTGGATGTTAGGTCCTTACAACAGGGAGGTTTCCCAGGATCTGCCAGTGGATAATTCCCATCTGTATCATTTCTGAAGCTCTCCTCCTTGTCCCTCATAGTCCCGAGCTGAGATTAATCTGTATCTCTACCTGCAAAATGGTTTTGCTGGAAGAGAGCCTGCTCCAGCAGAGAGACAGCTACAGACCTGGATTGCAGGTGCCGATCTGTGAGAGGAGGCTGGTGGCACTGCGTCCCCCCACATAAACGCTGCCGCCTGTGTCACCCTTCCTGGGTGCGATGGGCACACCGCTGCATCACGTCCCCCCTGCACACCCTCACTCCCACCGCCGCAGCTGCCTCCCTCACCCCGCCAGTTTGTCTCCCTGCTGCCAGCACGGGGTTTGCATATCCTCTCTGAGATGATGGATGTTTCAATTGTGATGGGGGTCTTTATTCCATGCAAGCGTCTGAAAGCGCTCTGCAAAAATAGCTCGCCGCCTCGCAGACAAGCAATCTGACATGCAGAGATAGGAAATAGCCTTACTCGCCTTGGAGGGTATTTTAACATTCCCCACCGCCACGGTATCCTCTCACAAGCGCAGATGACCTTCTCCCCGTTAGCACAACCAGGAGGCCCCCATTTTCCTAAGGTCCTCGAAAGATTAAGTGACACAGGTCCAAGGTTGCACAGGAAGTCTGGAGGGAGCACTGGAAATAGAAGGGGCCCTCCTGAGTCCCTCCACAGCTCCTTGACCACAAGACCATCCTTCCTCTCCCAAGGTTACACATCAGGTCTGTGGTAGAGCCAGGAATAGTACCCAAGTTTCCTGACGCCCAGGCTGTCCTCCTGAACTGCATACAAAGTAAGCACAAATACCCATTTAAAGCAATCTACAAACTCGTGTCTTGCAACTAAACCTAAGACATGCTGTCTGAACTCAAAGCTTCCTACGTTTTGAAAGTGTCGTGGTTTAACCTGGCTGGCAACTAACCACCACGCAGCTGCTCACTCACTCCCCCCTCCCTCAGTGGGATGGGGGAGAGAATCAGGAAGAAAAAGAGGTTAGAGCCACGGGCTGAGATAGAGACAGTTTAATAAGATAAAATAAGAAATAGTAATAATAATAATGGTAAGAGAAGATACAGAATATGTAAAACAAGAGATGCACAATGCAATTGCTCACCACCCGCTGACCGATGCCCAGCCCGTCCTGAGCAGCGATCACTCTCCCTGAGCCGCCATCACTCTCCCCCCGACCAACTGACTAACCCCCCCGAGCATGACGTTATATGGTATGGAATAGCTCTTTGGTCAGTTTGGGTCAGCTGTCCTAGCTGTGCTCCCTCCCAGCTTGTTATGCACCTGGCTGAGCAGGAGAAGCTCAAAAAGTCCTTGAGTAGTCTAAGCACTACTCAGCAACAACTAAAAACATCAGTGTGTTATCAACATTCTTCTAGTACTAAATCCAAAACACAGCACTATACTAGCTTCTATGAAGAAAATTAACTCTATCCCAGCTGAAACCAAGACAAGAAAGCTGTGACACACCTCGCTTAAAAAGTCCCCTTCCACAGACAGGGCAGCTAATAACTCCCCGCCACTGACCTCCACTGCTGTTTCAGCGCCTCTAAGTTCCTGACAGGTCCTGTCCATGCCAAGCCTGCAAATCCTGCTTGCCACAGAGAAACAGCCTTGCAGGCAGAGGCATGGGCCAAGGGGCATCCTTTCCAGCCACCCTGTTGAGACCCGGCACTGAATGAGGCCAAGCACTCCCTGGCCGCTGCATGTGGAAGTGGGGGCATGAAGGGACGATGCCACAGTGACAGCCTGAGGAGGGGCCCCAGGTCCCCAAGGTCCTGGTACAACTCCCAGGCTGGGACCAGGGGGAGAAGTCGCCCGGGGGGCAGACCTGGCTAGACTGGCCATGGGCTTTCTCATCCCACGTCCACAGGGACACACGTTGCATCGGTTCATGCAGCTTCCCCAGGGAGAGCCGGAGATGTGCTGTGTCAGGAGGGGCACCGTGCCATGCATCTCTGCAGCTCATTGGAGCCTTTCCATTAATTTTAATGGGCTTTGGATCGGGCCCTGAATTCTCAGCTGTCCTGGCTAAACGGCCTCCCCAGGCAGGCTCTTCTCTCGTTTTAGAATGAGGAGGCCTTTTGGAGACCCTGCTGACAGGGAGGTTCCTGCCGCTTTTTGGCAGCAGAGCTCCCATCCTCGAGCAAACGCTACCCTGTTGGGGCCGAGGCAGGCAGGCACCCCCGCTGCCCCTTGCCTGTGGCGTGCACCACCGGCACACATGGCTCAGCACCAGCATGTGCCGCCCCCTCTCTCTCAAGCAAACACACACACAACTTCCATCCCCTGCCCAGATCATCCATTTTTTTCCCTCAGAAAGGCCTGGATGCTACAGGTGAGGAGCGTGGATCCAGTGCTCTGCACTGCACACCTCATCCTGCTCTGTTCACCAAGAGCCCCTGTATACATGAGCACTCAGGTTTGGGGGACTTAGTAATTCTGTACAAGAAGTAAATCCTTCATGTGGCAGTAGCCCCATGACAGAAATGGAAGAAGCTGTTGGGCTCATCTGCGTAGCCATCATTTCAGAAGGTGCTTCAGGACAAGACCTTCTCTTTGCCCTCAGTAGTTTTCCATCACTCAGCAAGCTCAGCGCTTCTGGTAATTAACACTTGTTCCAAAACGCTTGGACAGACTGAGTTTTCCAAAGCTGTTTTATTTTTAAGCAAAGTTAGGTAGATGCCGATGCTGTGCCTCTTTACAAGAGCAAGGAGCTGCGTGCTTTTCTGGACCTTTACCTGGCACCGTATTAAAGTAGTATTTGCTGTAGCACTGAAGACCTGACGTTACAGAGGCACGCGGCCACCAATGATCTTCCGCTCATTACTGCTGTTTCTACAGAAGCAGCATTCAGAGGGCCCAGCTGAGACCACGGCACTGACTTTGCAAAGTGCAGTACATTGTAAGAGAGAAACCGGCTCCAAAAAGCTTGGGGAGAAGAGGAAACAGAGAGAAATAAAGTGATTATTCCGAGGCTGAAGAGCAAATCAGCAACAGAGATGGCAATAAAACCTACCAAGGCTCACTTGTTTGTCCAGTCTGTGAGATTATGTTGCTCTGAACACTTGCTACCACACACACCGTTGTGCCCCATTTGATATATCATGCACTGACTGGTTATTGGCAGGTTGTTATGGTACTGCTCGGATTGAAAACGCTGTTCAGACCATCACTGACAGGCTGGTTTTTAATACCTCACATCACTCTCCTCATGAAAACTTTCCCTAAAAAGACACTGTGAGATAAAAGAAGAGGATGAACCTGCCGGATCACTTCATGAGAAGTGAGTTGGTAGATCTTCTCTAAGGTTTGGCTTTGCGAGAAGGCCTTATAGACAGCCAGGCCCCTGCAGCCAGTGTGAGTTTTCCATCAACCTCACACCAAAGTGCAGTTCCAGCCATTCATCTACTTACATACACTAAAACAATGGGAGCACATATATACTTTACAGATATAGATCACCGTCTGGAATAACTGCTTGATTATATCTGCTATCCCACTCTTTGTGTTTAGGACAGCATCCCCCTTCCCTGAAGCAAATGGGGACAGAGGATTTTCATCGGTTCTCTGAAGCTACGGGAGGTGGCCCACAATGATTGGGGTTCAGCTTTAATAGAGCAAAAAGGAAATTAGTTCCTATGTTTTCCTTTTTATCCTGAGGTGGAAGAACACTTTGCTTGTTTCTGAAGGGCCTCCGCTAATTAACACACAGCACAACGTGAAGGAGAGCTAGTTAGGGCAAATGAAATTGGGGAAATTGCCTGAGCATTAGGGACCAAGCCAGGGGCCGATATGACAGCAGCAGGCACCAGGGGCAGAGTGGAAACCAAAGATGAAACTAATGCTTTAGAGAGCTATCATAGCCAGGAGAGTTGTGGCCACCAGTCAATTCATGTCACCCTTTCCTGCAGAGGGAAGTGCCACCCCCCGGCAAGTGTGACGGGGGGACCTCACACCAAGGGCCTGAGCTGGGGGCCCTCACTGGCATGCCCTGGGTGTCCCCAACTCCTCTGCACTCCAAACAAGTGTTTGACATTACAAGAAAGGAAGAGCTGAGTCATGATGAGCCCCATGTCTGGATTGGGATGGAGCGCACTTGCTTTGCTCTTCCTTGGGAAATGATGTCATATGTGTTTATATATACTCAACCCAACATGACTGAACAAACATTACTCAAGGTTTTGACTTTGGGGTAAGAGTGAGCACAACTGTGGGGTCAACAGTTAAGAAGGTTAAGAGGGGAAAGAGGGGGGTCTACACAGAACAAGTTGTTCCCCAGTCTTTGTGATAGGTCTTGGTCCTACCCCGTCCACCCATGAGTCCACATAAGCCTGTCAGATGCCTGGTTGCAAGGTTCAGTCTGTTCATCATTGGTTATGGAATAAACATAGCACTCTGGTTATCATTAATAATATTTATTTTGGAAAAATATTTTAAAAATGAATTTCTTCATTAACAAAACGGTAAAAAAACTCAAATAACATTTGCACAATATTCCATAAATACATTTATATACAAAAAAATATAGTCACATAGACCCGAAGTGCCTTTGTACATATTTACCAAAAAATTTAAATTATAAAAAAATGAACATCACAAAATACTCAAGCTTTACAATTATCATGAAAATATTTTTACAGATTCAAAAAAATAACACACTTTTTCTCACCTAGTAAAAACACATTTTAGTATCAAAAAAGACAATAAAGGCAGTGTTTGTGTCTCTAATTCAAGAAAAGACTGGCTCATAAGAATCCAAAATATACACTTCAGGCAGTGCATGCTTCTTATGTAGTAATTAAGTCCATTCATTTAAATATATATAGAAAAGCAACTGACCATAGTGCAATGATAAAATTCATAAAAGGCAGTGCAACAGTAATCCTTGAACACAGACCCTTGCCTGGTGTCCATCTTGTTTCTTTATTTTGCAGTCACTTTGCTAACTTCAGTAGAGAACCAGCTCAAGCCTGAATTTAGTTTCTCAGCAGCAGTCAGTGAAGGAATCTATCTCCCATTCCTCTTTCAGCAGCATTCATTGGGGCATGTCTCCTCTGAAATTGTTCTGAACAACCACCTTGCCGTATCGCCTCTGGTTTACACCTGGTGAGAGAAAACAGGAGCAGAGATCAGGAGAGGTTAATGGGGAGCAAGAAGAGGGCTGTAAGGCTGCAGAGGGTCGGGACTCTGTCTTTACGCTGGGCAAGAGTGGGCTCTGCATGAAGCACGCTAAGAGGAAGGTCAGCAGACCACAACCACACCATTGCTCTACCCTCGTCTGCAAAAGTCATTGCACCCATAACACCCATGGCAGCAAGTCACCGAGCCTGCCTTTACAACATCCGCAGCATGACAAAGTTGAGCTGGCTGGATTTCAACAGGTACAAATCCCTGTGGCACCCCCGATGCGTGTTAGGTGAGGGTTGCGCACCGAGACCTTTCTCTGCCATTCCAGCTGCCCGGCAGTATACTAACCTCAGTTGCTATGATGCACTCGTCTTTCTCTTCTGATATGACATACACCGACTGGTACTTTGTGTCCTTTGAAGTGGAATATACTGAATCTGGTCGTTTTCTTTCAGAAGTATCGCTACTGCAGACAAAAAGAGACAACACAGGTCAGATGGCCACTGCTTCACGCTACCTATGAGACACGCACACACCCCCTCCAGAGGCAGGCTGCCCCCCGCGCTCAGATGTGAGAGATACCTCTTTAGCTGTACTGCACTTTTCTCCTCTGCCTCCGAATCATACGTTTCACACTTGGCTTCACATTTGCTGTGCTCCTCTTTAACAGAGTCCTCATTCTTGAGTTCATGCACCAAATTGTAATCCACTGACGGGTATCTGACTTTGTAGCCATTTTTATCGGAGTTGTCACTGTGAAAGTCTACTTTCTTATTCGTGTTTTTAATCTGAGTGGCACCAATGACACTTATGGAAATGTCCTTCTCGCGCTGGCAGTTCGCCAGGTTGTTCATGGTCTCGGTCTCGCTCCTGCAGGCATCAGGCTGGTGGTGCCTCTTCTGCACTCTGAGCCTGACGCAGACGACCACGGCAGCACACCCCAGCAGCAGCATGAGGACCAGAATAATCCCAGCGCAGACAGCGATCCAGGGGAACTGGGCGTTCTGGCCTTCCGTGTACTTCTCGGTGAAGTCGACGATGACCGGTCCCTGAGGCGGCTCGGGGAGCAAAAACTGGCAGTTGAGCCCGCCGTACCCCCGGGCACACTCACAGACATAGCGGTTGTTTCTTTCGTGGCAGGTGGCCCCGTTGTGGCAGGGGTTGTGTTCGCATCTGCTCACCGGAGTGCTGCAGTTCTTCCCGTTGTATCCCGGGGGGCAGGTGCAGGAATAGTCATTGACGCCATCCTGGCAGGTCCCTCCGTTGACGCAGGGAAAGGAGGCACAGTCGTCCACGTTGTCATCGCAGTGCCTCCCAGTGAAGCCAGCCTGGCACTGGCATATATAGGAGTTCCCCAGATCGACGCACTGGGCTCCTGCAAGACATCAAGGGGGACGAGCGCTGAGTGGTGGGCAGCCAGACCCAACAGCCTCCCCCCTGCTGCTCTCGGGGCGACTGCCACAGCCGGCTGCCGAGGAAAGCTTTCTTTCTGAGGGCTTAGCTCAACCTTTGCCAAGCCTGACCCACCATAAAAAGTGCGGGGGTTTTTTAAGGGAGGTATTTGTTAATCGGATCTATTTTTCATTCTCCATCCTATCACCTTTTTAACATTTCGCTCAGCTTGGACAACAAAGCTCGTCCAGATCAGGTTAACACCACAGTCTCGCGTTACAGAGTTTGAGTGGCAATGAATGAGGAGGACTGCAGTAAAGAAAGTCTCCACTAGTTTAATCAAAACAGGAAGACTACTGTTACCAGATTACAAGCAATAGTATTTAGCACTTGTATGGCATTTTGCATCCACAGACCTCAAAGAGTCTTTGGAGGTAAACATTTGCAAGTATAAACCTCCACACTTTTACTCATGAAGCTTCAGGCCACGTTACCTGGCTGCAGTCACCCCTTGAGAAAATGTGATCTGCAGCAGTGGCCCAAACCACACCGTTACTTTTTAAGTACAGTTCCTCCACCAAGTCAACTAGTGACATGACATGGACCATGATTGATCAGTGGGCCTTGTTATGAACTCCAGACCAGAAGCCAAAGTAGCTGGATGGTCCCCTTTTAGAAGGTCACCGTAGCATGTTTGTCCTTACCATTAGCACAAGGGCTGGAACTGCAGTAATCAATTTTCTTTTCACAGTTGAACCCAGAATATCCCAGTGGGCAGCGGCAGCTGTATCCCCCATCGGGGTTGTCGGTGCATCGCCCACCATTGAAGCATGGCCCATCAGCGCAAGTCATTGCGCTCAGCTCACAGTTTTTACCATAGAAGCCTGGGGGGCAGGTGCAGGAATAGCTGTTCTCGAGATCCTGGAGGGAAGAAAGGAGAAATGGTCAAAATATTTGTCTGAAGTTGTTTTGAAATCCAAAAAGGGATTTTGAAAAATCAGTAAAACTGACATTAACTCCTCCCTTGGGGTTTCAGATGGCAGAAGCAACTCAAACTTACAGTGCAGCTTCCACCATTCTTGCAAGGGTTGGCGTCACATTCATTGATTTCAATCTCACAGTTGGAGCCTGTGTATCCGGGTCGGCAAGAACAAGTGTAGCTCCCCTGACCAGTGTTGGTGCACGTGGCACCGTTCTTGCAGGGCTTGTGGTGGGTGCAGTAGTTCAGGTCTGTAAAAGATATTTTTATTTTAAAAAAGAAGGCAGCCAGGATACTTGCTGCTTTGCAAGGCTAGCATGGGGTGGTTGAGCTGGAAACAGCCGCTTGCTTTCTGCACTTTAAAGCAGATGCTCAGGCAAGGACTGAGAGCTCACCTTGGTTGCAGAAAAGGCCACCCCATCCTTCCTGGCAGTTGCACTGCCACGGCTGCTGACAGGTACCATGAAGGCAGCCTGGGTATCGAATGCACTCATCGCAATATCGCCCCTGCCAACCTACTCTGCATCTGGAAAAAAAAAAAAAGCCAACAACAAAGTGTCATCAGATTTAGACTTCTCACAGTTGGAAACTCTACTGCAAACTCTGCAAACACACTGATTCCAGGGATCAAGTTTCCTAAAAGCCCTCAGTGATCCTTCATGTGAGAAAGTCACCGAGTCCAACCGTAGCATCAGCTTTCATCGGTCCCAGCTATTTCTTCCACTTCCTTAGATAGAGCCACGGTTCCAGGTAGTTAATATGTTTACTCTAATAACAAACAGCTAAACCTTACACACACCACTGCAAACTCGTTATGTTTATATTAATGGCACTGATGTTTGACTTGTAGATTAATACTTTGATCTGGCATCACCTGGATGTCTCAAGTTACCATCTAAGATGAAGAAAGGCATTTAAACCGACCCTTCAAATGACCAATGGTTTACTTAATGCCAGAGCATCAGCGTTAAGGACAAAGAAGGGAGCAGGAGGGGGAGTAGGAAAACTTACTTGCATTCCCCAGGTTTGTCGCAAAAGCCGTGTTGCTCATCGCATCCAGGCAAACAAATCGCTGTAAACAAACCAAGCGGGGAGAGACATCAGCGCTGGGGCCAAACACCTCCCTTTCACAAGTCCGATCCCGAGAGCACCTTGCGGGTGGGGAGCGAGCCCCTTTTTACTAGGCCAGGGCAGTTAAGCGCAGCTGAGTTAATCTCTGGAGTCTGCAGGAGTATTGATCTCGCCCCGTAACTGGGCACTTTACTTATCGCCGGGGATGAGCATTCTTCTTAATACAGTTGCACACAGACAAAAGAGGGCTCACAATTGCTCCCTTCCCCACAGCCCCTCACCCCCCCCCCCCTTTCCCTTCCCAGTGAGGGTCAGAAGTCCTTTTTTCCAATTCTATGCACACAGCTCCACCTCTTAATATCCCCCGAAAGTGTGTGTGCAGATAAGAGTGGACAGCTGGTGTGCAGGGTGCCAGTGCAAGACAGCTGCTCTATTGTCTATTCTCTCCCAGCAGCTGCCCCACTGCAACAATACCCCGGCCCCGGAGCCAATGGGGCCGGCGGCCGGCGGCCGGGCAGCCTATCCCTGCCCACAGCTAATCTATGGCACGCGCGTGATTTCGCTGCAAAAAAACTTTTTTTTTTTTTTCCCCCTTCTTCTTCTTATTCAAATAAATAAGTCTAAAGTTCTTCCTCCCTCCTTCCCTCCCCCTGCCCCCCCCCCCACCTCCGCCCCGCTCCAAAAAGGGGCGGGAGGGTGGGTGCAACCCTGGTAAAAAGAGGTAAGCGGGCCAGCGGGAGGGAGGATGAGGGAAGGGGAAAAAAGGGACTTCTGCTCATTACTTCGCCTGGTTATGGAACTCATTAAGCAGGCACTGCAAAGTTTTAATTCAACAAAGCCTGCCAGAGACAATGGCATGCGAGGGGAAGGGAAGGCGGGGGGGGGGGGGGAAGAAAAAAAAAGAAAGAATCGGTGCTGATAATCAGATCGCCTCCAAGTTGGAAAGAATGGAGCTGGGGGCGAGGCGACGGGAAGCAATCTGCGACTGGCAGCTCCGCTCGCCAACGGCAAAACATTCTTTTTGCATGCACACATAAACACATCTCCCCTGCCTAGTAGGTTTGCCTCGCTCTTATAAGCTGTTTTCTTCCAAGAGGAAAAGCAGAGCGAAGAGCGTACGTAAGGAATCGAGAAAGACAGGCAGCCCTCTACTTTGCTACAGGAAGAGCAGTGATGTACAGGCATCCAAAAGTGCTGACAGCCCTGAAAGAGCTCATTATCAAAATGCTTCCTTTTTCCCCACCCCTTGACACAACTGGGCTAGGCACTTTTGATCATGGGAAAGGTTGTAGTTCCTATTTAAAACACTATCAAAGGAAATGCGAGCTTCTCTGCCTGCTGTTTGTTGTGCAACATTCTACCATGAACTGCTAAAAGCATCCTAGCAGTCACTAACACTGTGAAGGATCAATCTGGGCTCATTTGATAGCAGCTCAGCTGAGACCACAGTGCAGGTGGGCTTGAAGAAGAACAAAAACACAACAAGGAGAAAAGCAGGAGGCTGCTTTACACCCTGTAACTGTTTTCTCCCTGCCTGCCTGGCCCTCGGATGGCTGGAGAGGAGCACTCGTCCAGCACGTCATCTGCCAGCATGCTCCAGACCCGTGCGCGCACACAAGCAGAGGATGCCATCACACGCTGCAGCAGGAGCTCTGTGTGCGCGTTTGGGTGTGCATCGCCGCGTCTCTACAAAGGGCGGTAATCTTGCAGAAAGCTGGAGGTATTGGACATCCCTGACTAGCCTCTCTGCCATCTGCTTGCTGTCCCAGCTTATCCTGCTGTATCAACACACCACATTCCTCAACAACTTCAAGCTCAGGTGTACTTTAAAACTCATGTCCCTCACCGCTTTATTAGTAGTCACGATCGTGGCAGCGGCACAGAAGAGAGATGGGGAAGAAGTTGAATGTTCCTGTGGCGCCAGACACAACAATCTCTGTTAGTGGCAGTTTATGCGTGCCTCAGATGAGAAATGTATGGTCTAAAGGCCACAGAGAAGATCTTGGACCTCCCGATACTTTTCTCAGTACAAAGTGGCAAAACATCAGACCATAACAAGCCTACCAATAGGCCTGCCGCACAGATGATGCCAAAGCCTAGCTCCCTCTCCCTAAGCCATGTACCCTGCGGATGATCGTACCAACGTCCCATGGTTGGAAAGGGGGGGCTAGGTATAAAAAGTAGCCCTGATATATTTCAATAAATCCCCCAGCAACTGCTGAACATTTTGCTATCAGATTTGATGTCTGCAGCAAAAGATCAAGAGCCTAACGCTGGCACTGACATTTTATTAGCTTGAGAAGGGGCTGTCTGCGTTAACTTTCTGTGGCAATGCTGAAGACCTCCCGTCCCCCACACCAGTAAAGCCTGTACACAGCACCAGACCTCCACCCACTGTGGCCCCCGTGGGGCCTGATGCCTGAGAAACTCCCCCTCCCCCCCCCTAAAAAAAAGCTCAGGGGAGACTGCTGCAACCGGCACCCAGGGAGGCAAGAAGGTGGACACTCACGCTCAGTGCAGTACTGGCCTTTCCAGCCCGGGTTGCAGACTTTCTCGCCACGCTCTCCGCAAGTGAAGTGACCAAAGGCATCGTCCCGGGGACGGCAGAAGACAGAGCAGCCTTCTCCGTAGTAGTGCTCGTCACACACAAAGCGATAGGAGTACTTGAGGTCAGTGCGGCCGCTGCTGTGCAGGTCCTGGGACCACTCTTCACCCACCGCCAAGTGCCTCTGGGTGGCCAGGCGGCTGATGAGGCGCTCGGGGTTTTCTGTGCAAAAGCAAAGAGGGGAGGAGTAATTAGGGAGCCCGAAGCAGGCAGGGGCAGTAGGAAGATGCTCCACTGGGGGTCTCTGGTGGGAGGGGAACCGCGAAGGCAGGTTGTGGGGCTGTGTGCCAACAGGTTGGCCTCTCTTCCCGTGGTCTCCCAAAGAGGAACAGGGATGGGATGGGATGGATTGGGGGGGAAGGAGCTGCATGCCGAAGAGAGTGGGGTGGAGGTGGGGCCGCAGGGCTGGGATTATTCTGGGGAAGAGTCTGTTTCGGGACAGTTACCTGTGGTGAGATCGTCAGGAGAGTCCGTATGCAGAGCCTCAATGATGAGCGAGAAGGTGCCCTGGGGAAAGGAGCAGAGACAACCCACCGGGAGAGCATGAGAGCAGGCAGGGCCAGGGGGCAGCGCCTGCAGCCCCCCGAGGAGATACCGGAGGGGTGAGGGGGATGGCCCCTTGGAAAGGCGTTCGCCCGGCTGGGGTGGCCCGGGTGTGTGGGACGGGACGGGAGGGGAGGGGAGGGGAAGGGAGGGAAGAGGAGAGGAGGGGAGGGGAGGGGAGGTGGGCCGCCCCGTCCCGCGCCGCCGCCCCCCCACTTACGGGCCAGGTGAAGCCGAAGGGGAAGCGGATGGGGTTGCTGAAGGCGGGGTCGGCGCCGCCCGCGCCGTCGGGGACGCTGAAGGAGTTGGCGCCGAGGACGGGGGTGATGGCGCTGCCGTAGGTGCAGGGCGGCTCGGGGGAGACGCTGGCCTGGTAGTGCTTGAGGCAGACGCGGAAGAAGGTCTTGCAGTCGCACTGCTGCAGCCCGCCGCCGCCGGGGCCGCCCCCGCGGCAGCAGTTGCGGTTGCTGAGCAGCCCTTTCTTATTGACAAACTCCTGCAGCTTCAGCTCGAAGACCCCGGAGCAGCCGACCTGCGGGGCGGGGGACAGCGGCCGTCAGCCCGACGGGCAGCCCGCTCCCGGGGCCCGGCCCCGGCGGGCATCAACACCCCCCCTCCCCGACCCCCTCTCCCCGCTTCTCCCGGCTGCAGCAGGCAGCAGCGGCCCCCGGCACCCCCGCGGGACCCCCCGGGGCGGGGATTGCCGCAGGTACTTCTGCCCCCCACCCCGCGGGCACTTACCTGGCAGCGGCTCAGCAGCACCGAGAGGAGGGCGAGCGTCAGCAGGAACCGACCTCCCATTTTGGAGGGGCAGCTCTGGTGCCCGCGCTTTCCTCCCCCTTGTCTCCTCGTCGGAGGGGAAAGGGGAACGTGTCTCTCGAGGGAAGGAAAAAACGCAGCGGCCAAAGCCGCTCGCTCCAGCAGAGCTGGAAGAGTTAGTGTCACGGTCTCCTTCTTTCAGGAGTGTCTCTGACTTTTTTTTTTTTTCCCCCCCCTCTGTCGATACCTCTAGGTGTAGCCTGTCGGCGACTGACAGCTCTTTCGGATAGCAAAAGAAAGGGAAAAAAAGGAAAAAAAAATGTTAAGATTAATCTGCTAGGCTCTTTTTTCTTTCCCAATCCACGGTGCTCCACCTTTTCTCCAGGAAGAAAAAAATAAAAATAAAAAAAAAGCAACTTAATTCCCAACAGAGGCAGAGAAAAGGCTTCCCAAGGAAGATTAAAAATCGGCGATCTGGAAATCCCTGCGGAGGCAGCGGCGATAATTCCCGGCGCGGTGCGATGCGGGAGCGGCTCTGCGCAGCTCTGCGCGGCTGCGCTCGCCCTGCGCACGTCGGGGCTGGCGGGTGTCAAACGGCAGCGGCGGCGGGCAGGTCACGTCGGAGCCTTGATCCCCCCTTTTTTTTTTTTTTTTTTCAAAGGAAGCGAAGCTCTCTTTCCTTGCTGTGGGCTTACTTTTGTTTTTAGAGGAATCCCAGCCAACAAAAATAAGCTCGTGTCTCAACAGCGGCGCACCGAGCGTGTCCGGGTGTGCTCCTACGGGCCGGGGGGGGGGGGGGGGGGGATGTGGGTGCCTGCTCTGCGCCGCGGCTCGGCTGGGCTCTGCTCGGCGGCTCTCTCCGAGGGTGAAGCGCTAAGGATCTGCCTCTCCTTGGACGCCTGCCTCCCTTATATCCCGCCGGCCGCCTGCATGCCTAATGAGATGCAAATGAGCAGCCCCCCAATCTGGCTAGAGCTGTCACAAAGGAGCCACTTTTCCAAACCCTCCTCTCAATGGATCGCCAAATGGTCAGTGAGCTGTAAAATGTGCAACCCTCCTCCCCCTCCCCTCCGCGCTCACAAAACGTGCTCATTTACATTCCTGCAAATTTGGTAACCGCAAGAATCCCCCTTCTGCTCCAGGGAGAGGGTGACACCCCCTCCGCACCGGAGAGAGGCAGCGCAACACGCTCCGGCGAGAAAACAGCCCCGGGGCCGGCGGGGCTGCCGTCACCTCTGGGACCGTGCAAAGCGGCCGCCGTGCCCCCCCAAAAAGTAACACGGTGCTCGTGACCGCTTCCGAGGGGCATCTTCGGCTTTAAAGGGACGAGGGGAGGCGGGAGCCAGCGAGCCACCACAAGGGGAATCTGATCCCCTGAAACTCACACCGCCTTTCCCCTGGCATAACCGGGGTGATCGGGGCGGCGGGGTGGGGGGGAGGCTGAATTTGCGCGGACCGAGCCGGGGCCACAGCGCTCGTCCCGCCGGCGGAGGGAAGGGGGTGCCCGGGGGTCCCGGCGGCGGGGGAGGGCACGGAGGGGAGCGGCGGTGGGGACCCGTCTGCAGGGCTCCGCGGGTCCTGTCCCCGCCACCACCGCTGCCGGAGAGAGCCTCCCGCTCCGCCCGGGTCCTGCACCCCTCTATCATCATCATCATCATCATCATCCCCAGCAACCTCTCCCTCTCTCTTTTTTTTTTTTTCCTCCTTCAGCTTAGTAAAAAGTGAGTTTGGTGTGTGTCGTTCGCGTGGCTGTCATTAAGGCCGTTTGTTATTGTGTGAGGGCTGAATCAGTTAGCTCTTTGTGCTCTCAGCTGTATGGTAATGTAGACAGCACCTGCTCCCCGCACAATGCGAGGGAGAGAAAGAGCTCCCCTCGGCGCACGCTACTGCCTCTACAACAATGTCCGCACATTTTTTAAAGAAATCCCTTCCAGCAC
Organism: Gorsachius magnificus; assembly: GCA_034008185.1. Taxonomy (NCBI): domain Eukaryota; kingdom Metazoa; phylum Chordata; class Aves; order Pelecaniformes; family Ardeidae; genus Gorsachius; species Gorsachius magnificus. The sequence continues at coordinate 46,202,727 of CM067083.1, read as the reverse complement.
TTCCCCCCTCCGTAAAAAAAAAAAAAAAAAAAAAAAAAAAAAAAAAAAAAAAAATTAAAAAAACACCCCAAACCCAACCCAACTTTACAACAACAACAACCAATCCAACTTTACACCAGCCATCAAATTATTTTTTTACATATCCATCCGACACAAGAACTTTTGTTTTGATCTTAAAAACACGGAAAAGTGTTCACCGGTGCGGTGAAAGAGGGACAGAGATGATTACCATTTCTGAATGATGGATGGAAGCGGGGGATAAAAGTTGGAGGGCGACTCTGGCACATGTCACTCGAACCGGGGTTTTCCACTTTGTTCGGGCCCTCTGTTTAAACACCTTCGGTAGGCGCAGGCAGATTCATTAGGATGCAAGGTGTAACTGTCTCTGTAAATGTCATTTTAATTGTAACAGATCATTTCAGCACAGATTAAGCGTCTGTGCGAAAGGAGAGGATTTGGCTACAATAACCTCACTGTAGGTATGCCGTGCTAAAAGCCTTATTATGGCGACTTTATTGGGTTGAAACGTGCATTTGCATGGCAAAATGTGACTTTCATTGAGCAGATGTCTTGATCACAAATTATCTTACAATGCGCTAGGAAAAAAAAATCTTAAAGACTTCTTAAAGTAAAAGCAGTGGGTAATACCAATTAAAAGAAAATCACTAATGAGTTAATTCAGCCCAGCTCTTCTTGACTGTTCCAGGACTGTAGCTGCCCACGTTCATTTACTGAGGGTTCGTGGCACCTACTCCAAACCCAGGCAGGTACCCTCGGTACTTCCACGACCATCCAGACTTTTAACGCGTGCGCCCTTTACATCTAATTTTGGCCGAACGAGCCGCCTACATCCAGGTACCCTTCTCCCATCTCCCCGCCCCTCGACGCTTAAGCGAAAGCTTAAATGTAGAGGAATGTTTGGGTGTTTGGTGGGTGGTTTCTTTTTGGTTTTGGGTGGTTTTGTGTTTTTTTTTTTTCACCCCGGAGTTATAGCTGGGCAGAGAGGGGAGCCGCGATCCCGCAGGCACCATGCGAGGGTGCAGGGAAAGGCAGGCGACCCGGGGGGGGGGTACCCCGCACAACGCCGGGTTTAACTCTACATTACTTTTGCCACCTAGCGTCAGCATCTTTTCAAGTGGCTTGCCGCTGCTTCGCAAACTTCGCTGCGGCGTTATCCCCGGGAGAGAGGGAGAAAAGAAAAAAAAATAAATTCGTATCGGCTTTACAAAGCGAGTGGGGCGGGGGGGGGGGGGGCAAATATCTGTCTTGAAATTTGGGGGTAGCTCGTCGGTGGAGGCGAGAAGTGATATATCACCGCGGACCTTTTAATCTACGAGAGAAAAAGTTGGTCCATTAGCATCCCCTTGCTTAAAAAACTGGAAATAAAAAGTTACACGCGCGAGGGCTTTAACCCAGCGATAGGGGGAAAAAAAAAGACCCGAAAAAACTTGCCCCCAAATCCTTAACAACCCCCCTTCGGTACCGGGTATTTGTTAAATTGACGTGGCACAGATTTCTCGATTACCGCTACTGAGCGTGACTGAAAGGCGCCGTGAGAGCCGGCAGGATCCTGCCCACGGCGCTCATTCTTCTCCGGCTTAATTTATGCCACGCGATTCTGTATTGGGGAAATCAAGCAGAAAGCTCCTTTTTCTGCTTCTTTCCCCCCTCTCCCTCTCTCTTTCAGATGCTGGGCTAACGGGGAGACTGTTTAACTTAAGTGTTTCTATAGGAGGCTGTTGTAGTTTAACTCCTGCCCACCAGTAGCTGAGGCGAACAAAGGAGGGACTCGAGGTCTAACTATTCATCCATTCTCTGCACTTTAATTTTCATTGATTCCGAAGACAAGGGGAGCCCTCAGGGATTCTCGCTGAAGGGGGATGACACGCCTTTAGACGCGATCAGCCCCCCAGCCAGCCATCTGCTCCCAACCAAATGGCGCTTTTTCCCTCCCGACCGCGCGTCTCCGCACCGCGCCCCCCGCGCCGCCCCCGCGGTGTTAACCGCGCCCGCGCACCGCCGCCGGCCCCCGCCGCCGGGGACGGACGGGACGGACGGACGGACGGGCCGGCCACCGCTCCCGCCCGACGCCCTGCCCTACCCAGCCGCACCCGCCCCACCGGGCCGAGTCCCCCGCGCCGCTGGCGGGGGCCGGTGGGGGGTATTGTGCTCTCCCTCCCTGCCCCTAATCGACACCCTGCCCGCAACGCCGGCCCCCTTCTGCCGCCCCGGCCGGGATTTACGGTCCCGCCGCGCAGCAGCGCGGCCGAGAGCCCCCCGGCAGCCGCAGCCTTTATTTCTAAGCGAGCCAGATTATGGGAAAAGTCACTCCAAAAGGGGAGGGAAGGGGGGGGGGGGGCTGTTAATTAGGGCGACGCGCTGCCATCGCTGGCGCGCAACCCTGATTTTTCCCGGGACGGAGGGCTCCGGGCATATGGCGAACGGTGCGTCGGCGGAGGGACGTGTACGTGTGGAGCTATGTGTAGCCGAGTGTGCATAATATTTTAATTAGGTCTATAGTCCCTACGGAGGTATGTGTGCGCGGCTACCCCTCCGCCGCAGCCCGCCCCGCACGCCCCCTTCACCTGTCCCCCTGGGCCGGGCGGGATGGGGCGGGACGGGATGGGGCGGAGGGGAGGGGATGGGGTGGGATGGCGGGGGGGGGGAGGGCAGGGCACGCGGGGCGCCGCCGCACCGGGGCTCTGCCTACCCCGACGACCCGGGGCCGGGGTGCGGGTGCCGGGGGCCCCGGGGGGCGGCGGCGGCGGAGGGGGCGGTGGCGGAGGGGCGCTCCACCGCCCCTTGCCGTGTGCGGGGCGGGGGATTAGGGAGTTTAGCGTGTAGGTTAGCCCCAAGTTGCAAAGGCATGTGCTGATTAGAATAAGAAAGGGCGGTCGCGTGGCTCAGCTGGCACACAGCGAGGCCAGATGATAGATAAGCAGCTCCGGGCCTGCCCTCCCCCCTTACCCCCCCACCCACCCCCCCGGCCCCCTTTTTCAAATCGCAAATCATCTGCTCCGGCCCTATCCTAGCCCCTCATTTTCATGACAATGGTTGTGTGTTTACCTGTGATCCTGGGACCGACGGGGCATTCCTTTGTCTCCCGAGGAGATTACCGCAGCCAGCTGCTCTCCAACCCTTCCCTGGGCAAATCCCGAAGTGGCCCCTATATGTGTTTTACCGATTGCACACGACGAGAAAGCGAGCGTCGTGTCCCGTGTCCTGTCGTGTCCCCCCCCGCCCCGCCCCGCCCCGCTCCGCTCCGCTCCGCTCCCCTCCGCTGCTTGTTTGTTTGGGTTTGCTCCCTGGCTTCGCTTCCGACGGGGTTTTGCTTGTGGGAAACTACGAGGGATAAAATCGGTCAACGCCAGCCGCCGTTGCTCCCGAAACGGGGAGGGCGAAGGGCTGCGTGCCTCTGCGGGGGTGGGTACCGCCCACCCGGGGGGCAGAGCCGCGGGGCCGCTCGGAGACGTGGGGGCATCAGGGGCCCGGGGGAAGGAGGGAGGCTTCCCCCCCCACCACCACCCGCCTTGCTCTCCCCCCGTCCCGCGGGCTCCTCCCGGTCCGGGACAGCACCCTCCCCCGAAACTCCCCGTGGGTGCCCCGGGCCGGGTGGCTCCCGCTGCCTCCCCCGGCCTCAGCTCTGGGACACAGCGATTCAGGTGCCCTCACTCCCCCAGAGGAGCGGCTCAGCCTCGCATTTGGAGAACTCTTTGCCCCCCTTGAACTCCAAGGACACTCACAACCTTCACCATGCTAGGAACCGCGGGCCGTCCTTGTACGAGGTGGCCTTCTGAGGTCCCTTCTAACCCAAAATACCCTGCGATCCCAAGATCTAGCCTGCGCCCCACCAGGCAAGCCTGGCGTAACCCTGTCCAGCACGGAGGCCTGGCTTGGCTTGCCAGGGTGTCACAGAGCAGGGAAGGGGAGCGATCCCAGCTCAGGTCACCTACATGGGATAAAAAAATGTGACGGTGCTTCTGGGAAAAATACTCTGCATTCCAGCTGTGAGATTTTGTTGGATGGCTGGAAATTATTCCTTCCTGCTACCCACTTCAGCGGCAGTGATGGCTGTGTTCACCAGTTCTCACAGGGAAACCCTCTCTTCTCATTTCCCCGCTTTTATTAATCATCCTCTTACGCCAGAACTCTAAATAGTAGCTGCAAACTGCCACTCCAGGCGGTAGCTGCACCGACCGCTCTTCCCCTGCCACCGCCAGCACAGCACGCCACCGTACCGGGCTGCACTTCATGCATGAAGGGGTTTTCTGTTCCCCTGTGGCCTGCAGCCCCTTTGCACGGAGCACACGTCTCCGGCACTGTGCGCCCGCTGCAGCGCAAAGCCTGCTGCTAATAAACTTCGGGGGCGGGGAGGGGAGAGGCAGTTCAATCATGTTTCCAGGGCTTTCTGAGCCGCTTCCAATTTGCCTTGTTTTTATTTCTTTCTGCATTTCTCTATGTGCCGGGAAGGTGGTGGTGGTGGTGGTGGTGGGTGGCGGGGTGGGGAGGGGGGGAGAAGAAGTGGGCAACAACTCCTCTGCAGACGGTGATTATGAGAAAGAGGATGGGTATGGATGGGGCGGGCCTGAGCTTTTGGAAATGCTCTCCCCTTTTCTGAGAGCATCTGCCCGGAGACGAACAGATGTGGGCACCTGCGGTGACAGGCCACATATGCTCCATCCTATTCACAGGCATTCAGACACGGCTACAATGGCGAGGCTTTGTGCACGCGGAGTCACCAAATATATTAATCTGTGCTCCCCAGAGCACCGCTCTGTTTAATTTTTCACCGGCAATAACATCTGATCTAATCCTCCCGTCGGCTCCACCATGCCCCTCTTTCCCCCCCGAAAAGATGTGAAGTTATTCAGGTCCCCACCTGTTGCCGGCGGGGTGGAAGCGGGTCGCGCTCCCGCCACGCCTGCAGCCAGGCCGTCATCCCGTGATCCCGGGGACACGGGGGCTCCCGATAAGGCCAAGCACGCCCGGCTCCGTCCCGCCCCGCCTCCGGGCCGGGTCCCGCCAGAGCCGCCGCGGCCGCTTTGTTCACCCAAGGCCAGCGGCGCCCAGCAGGCCGCGCAGCCGAGGGGCGACGTAAATCTCCGATGGGGGTTCTCACGCAATTTCGGTGCGCGACGCTTTCATCTCCCCCCGCCCCGCCCCGTCCGGATTTGTTCGGGGGCACAATGGCCCCTCCGGCCCCATTGTGGCCGTACGAAGCCGAGGGACACCAGGCCGCGGGCAGGGACGGCGGCGGCCGCAGCCCTGGCCCCTCAGGCCCGGCCCGGGCGCTGCGCAGCCCGGCCCCCGCGGGAAGCGGAAGCGCAGGCTCGGGTCAGTGCCGGGGGGCTGTTAGGAGGGGGCGGGCGGCCGTCGCGCTGCGCGGGAGCGGGGGGAAGGGGCGGGGTGGGGGGGGGCGGTTTGTCGGGGTGAGAAGGGCTGGAGCCCCGGTTCTGGCTCGCAGCGTGGCCCGGGTGTCGCACGGCCTCCCGGGGAGGGGCTCGGCCCTTTCGGGGCGGACGCAGCGGCCCTCGCACTTCGCCCGGTGCGGGCCTCGGCCCCCCCCTCGGCGGCGGGCGGATGCCGCTGCCTGCGGCCTCCCGCTGTCGTGCCTCTGGGACAGGCCCCGGCCCTTCAAGGCAGTGGGGTCCGCGGGCCTGGCTGTGCGCTGCTGCACCTCAGGAGTGGAGGACTTTGCTCCTCGTCCCTTGTGCTGTGGGTCTCGGCTAGAGGGCTCTTGTGAGGGCTGGGGGTTACTGTGAACGTTCTGCTAACAACCCTTTACAATGCTGTGTGTTACCATGGGCATAATAAAATTTGTATCGTGGCAGTTGCTTGCTGACAAGATGAAGTTTAGTGGTATCAGCTGCTGTGGGGTTCTCAATTTTTGTGTCTGTGTAAAATGTGGGGGGCAGAGGAGGAACATTCTTGATTATTTCAGTTTGTGGAGAAGATGGTTTTTTTTCCCTGCAGATTCATGGACTTGATAGTAATGCAGCTGAGATCTCCATTTCACACCAGTAACGTTAGAAATAAGAGTCGGGCCTTAAGCTGTTCATCTGTTCCACAGAATGTGCATGTTTTCCACTCTTGGGAAGCTTAGCATTACAACGTAAAACATTCTGGTTCTGATTCTGCCAGCTTTATTGAGGTGCCTCTGATGAAAGTAGTTCTCAAGTCAGTAGATCTGACTTGTTCTCTTTTCTGCTACTGTGATGGATTAGAGAGTGATTTCCTTAGCATGACTGTCACTAGTAGTGGAACAGGGTGGTTGACAGAATATAAACTTTAATTTTTATGATTCTTTCAGTGAATGTGTTTGCTAGTAATATTAAAATGCTAGTAGTGGTCAAGGTGCCTGCTTATGTGTTTGGGTGTGAACTTGCTATTGATTAAGCTAAACTGGTACTGGTAATGGAATTTTTCTGACAATCTCTGTATCATGCGTAGACTTGCTTGAATTGTTAGGCAAGAGGAGTGCTTCAAATACAGGTGTGAAGAGGTGGAAAAAATGTTTCCATTTATTACAATACAGCGTAGCTAGTAAGTTGTGTACAAGGAGGTGTACACACCTCCTTGCTCTAGGTGTGTAGCTATTACGGACAGAATCTGTACTGAAGCATAACTAAAACTTGCTTGGACGTGATGCATTTTTGCAGAAGTAAGACCTGCTGTGGCACACTGTGTCTGTGTAGTGACCCCAAATCATTTAGCCTGACCGCATTTGTTAGTGATTGAAAGATAAAGACCTTCACACCCTTTGCTTGGTCTCTGTGGAAAGTAATGAAACCCGATAACCTACCAGTGCTCAAACCGTTTGGAATCAGAGGTGCAGCTTTCCTGGGAAAGCAAATGGCTGGAGTCTTAAGGGCACCCAGGTAACACTGGAAGTAGCGTCATAGAGAGAGCAGTGTCCTACCTTGTATCCATGTGAAGCAGATTATGCATGTTTATTTCTGATTTTATAACAATGAGGTCTAGTTATGCTCTCAGTTTTATTTTGTATGTATTTCATATTGCATTATATAAGGAAGAAATTCTTTACAATGAGGGTGGTGAAATACTGGAACGGGTTGCCCAGAGAGGTGGTAGCTGCCGCATCCCTGGAACCATTCATGGTCGGGCTGGATGGGGCTCTTGAGCAACCTGATCGAGTTGAAGATGTCCCTGCTCGTTGCAGGGGGGTTAGACGAGATGACCTTTAAAGGTCCCTTCCAACCCAAACCATTCTAGGATTTTATGATTAAAGAGGATGGTATTCAAAAACTGTGTTTGGAGGGTATTAGGTACTTAAACTCTGAGGACTCTGGAATACCTTTAAAAGCTGGCAATTCACAGTGAATTCAACTTCCTTTTTTTCTTTTTGTGTACTGTGTGTATATTGTAACACTCGTGAGACAGTCTGTAATTGAAATGTCAGAAATCAGCAGTGTGAAAAACAAGAAACATTGTACCTGTTTAATTAAAACATAGTGAATTTCTTCACTGTTTAACTGAGAAGGGATTTGGCTTTCGAGCAAAATCAAAACAGAGTTTTTGAGAATAAAGAAGAAAACAAAGCTTGATGATGGAGCTTGTTACCTCAATTTTTCATTGGAAGGAGCTTTAAAATAAAACAGTGCTGTGGTAAAGGAAATGGATGCTGTAGTAGAGGAAAGAGCACATCTATAGTAGAGGCTGTGCCAAAATTCTTTGCACTGAGATTTCTAGAAACAAAAATGGAGGTCATCAACTGTTTTAATTTTATCTCACAACTCTCTCTACAGAATGTGTAAATTGGTTCATTTGGCATGCTATTAAGTTCTGCCACAGAATTAGGAGACTCTCTTTTTCAATCTTTTGGTATTTCCTAAGATTGAATGTAGGCTTATTCCATTTTTAGTTATTTAATGTCTGGCGTAAAATATAGAAAAGTACGCATTGCTAGAAAAACAAGTATCGGCGTAACTAAAAGCTTGAAAAAGCGAGTCTCCTAACATCTTAGCTGACAGTGTACAACACGGAAATTAATGGCTCGATTTTCACACTAAAAGTAGGCAAATGTCTTTAATTGAAGTCAGCGGGGGAAAAATACTGAGTAACTCTGGACATCAGTCTTGTACCTCGATTGTGCAAATGGCTCAGCTACCATCTGAGTTAATAGACGGTAGTCCATTCGTACGGCACCAGTTGCAATGCCTCCACTTCTGCAACAGTCTTGGTAGTATCAGTTCTGCTTTGAATCAGAAATTCAATCCATTTTACTATCCTGTCATCTGAAGATGTAATTTTCAAGAGCTGTTTAAACAATTAGAGCTTTAACTATATTTTGTGAATCTACAAATCTGACTACCATTAATAGTGAAGTTAATATATTAAATGGGATTTCTAGCATGCACATAAATTTTGAACCAATCTATTTTAAAAGACACTTTGTTGTTGTTGTTGTTGTTGTAGGACTTCATTCTGTTCCTCAGTATTGCATTTTAGAATGTTGTTTTTTATTTTTGTTTTTTCAGACTACTGTGAGTTTCGGCGATCAGCCATGGGCATTAAAGGTTTGCAGGGATTTGTGGCAAGAGTTTGCCCTGATGCATGCAGAACAGTAGATCTGAGGGAAATGGCAGAAAAACATCGCATCGATCATCCTGATTTCCCGCCTGTTATTGTAGTAGATGCCATGAGTTGTGTTAGATACTGGTACACACCAGAATCCTGGGTCTGTGGTGGCCAGTGGCGGGAGTACCTTGCCGTTTTAGAGGATTTTATTAAAACTTTTATGGCAGCTGGTATCAAGCTGGTGTTTTACTTCGACGGAGTGGTAGAAGAGAAAAAGAGAGATGAGTGGATCAAACGGAGGTTGCAGAATAACAAGGAAATAGCCAGAATATTTCAGTTTATCAAGACTCACAGGAAACAACCAGGGAGAGGAATGTTCGTTGTTCCCTCAGCTTTACCTACTTTTACACGTTTTGCCCTGAAGTCACTTGGTCAAAAAACAGTATGCACATTGCAAGAGGCAGACTTTGAGGTGGCTGCGTATGGTTTGCAACAGAACTGCATAGGAATTCTCGGGCAGGATAGCGACTACCTCATTTATAATACATGCCCCTATTTTTCCATTGAGAAGCTCCGTTTGGACAGACTGGTCACTGTTATGTACTCTCGAGAAGATCTTTGCCGTGCATTGGGTCTTAGTTTGACACACCTCCCTCTCTTTGCTTGCTTGCTTGGCAATGATGTTGTTCCGGAAAGCTTGTTGGAAGGCTTTTGGCATAAATGTTTAGTCACCAGTCCCCCCAGGAATAACAGCTACAACAGAAGAGCGAACATACTTCTAGCTGTAGCAAATTACATCTCAAAAGTCCCATGCTCGTACAGCAGCCTGAAACACTTGGAAGAGATGCTACCTTTGGGATCGGACAAGACATTACTTTACAGAGGAGTGGAGTCCTATCTTTTGCCCGGGCAGCAGTCTCCATGGATTCCTCCCAACGTAACAAATTGCGAAGTGCTCTCACTTCAACAACAAACAGTCATGTGTCAGGATAAGGAAATCTTTCAGGTACCTTGTTTTTTAAAGCTTAATGGTCACTTTACTGCTATGACCACTTAGTGGAAGTTGGTAATGAGTACACCGAACCTATTGATAATAAATTTGCTTGAGCAAAATCTTCTGTCTGTTAAGTACAGCCATGATTAGGACTATTACATGCATCACGATGAAGGCAAATGCAGCGCGTTTAATTAAAACCGGTTCTTCTCTTTTTTGAAGCATCAGGCAGGTCAAATAATGGGGAGCAGCTCCTGCATAGGCCTACAGCTGGGTGTAGAGGTGTACTTCCCATGTATTGCATGAAGTAATGAATTGCTTTTTGCTTTGAGAACCCACAGGTCAGCTACAGCTGGATAGTGGTTTGCTTGGCTGTGCCCGGCACATGCAGTCAAGGTATCAAAGGGAGCTGGGCTAAGAATGCAGAAGTTGAAATTGCTCTTGTGCAAGAGATGAGGAAACTTCCTATAATTCTGTATTTCATGATTTTTGGATCAGGTTAATTATTCTTCAGATTCATTGTCCCTGGAGGAACCAAAAGCACTTTGAGTGGCTTGTTAATCCTTAAAGAGCGGGGCTGCACTAGCAGGTTTCACTTATGGCTTCCCATGTGGGCAGAGATGTGCTGGTATTGGGGTGAGAAATGTCAGATTGGGTCACTCTTAGAGGCTGGATATATTAGCTAGGGTAGCCTACCTGGCTAATAGAAAACTGAGCTACCTTGCATCAGAGTTTATGCAGTAGTAGTAAGTCTATCGTATGATTCTGTAAATTCATGGCAATTAAGATAACATATTGAGATTTAATTAAAAAACCGCCCAACTATACAAGGCAGTGTATTTTAGACCCCATATTAGCCATCTGTTATTCCTTATTTTGTTAGGTACCTATAGACTCCAAATGGAGAGGTTTGTGGGGGTTTTTTTTTGTCTGTCTTACTTATTTTGAGCATTTTCTTTAAAACTATTTTTCTGTTTCCTCGTATTACTCTGAAGTAATCTTGTAATTTACATTTTCCTTTTCTAAAAAGACTCCAAAACATTTAAAAAATGAATTGTAACCTATACAATGCTCATTTCAGCTAAACTGCAGATACGCTTTTTTTTAATTAACCACACATAGATACATGTTGCTTTTGACTGTAGTAGTTAAATAGAAGACATTATTTAAAAAACCCAACAATCCTACATCCTAATAAAGTGTTGAAAAATATTGTTTATGCTTGAAGTGCAAGTCAAAATTAGCCAGAATGTAATTATCTAGGTTGGATTATGGCCAGGACAATAGTGGTAATATCCTTGCTCCTTAGGAGAATGTACCATGTGGTCTCTATGACAAGTGGTCATTATTTCTTGGCTAGATCTTTCATTTGAAGGGTTGCAGTTCCCTCACGTCATGCTGAGCTACTGCTGTAATAAAATAATAATGTTTAGAAACTCCATGGAAGAATGACTCACTGTTGCTGCATAAATCCTATGTTAAACCAGTAACTGGGCCAAGGAAATTACAGGCAAAGTTGTAGACATGTTAACTTGTCTTTTACTTTTGTTACAGGTGTTTAAATATTTGTATACATAATGTGTGTGCTTTGCTTCGTCTTTTGAAACCCATAGTAGTTCTGCTTACCTTGCACGTAATCTGAACTGCACATAAATGACATACACACTGAGTTCCAACCCTGAGGACATGGCCCTCTGTGGCTGCTTCTATCAGAAAAGAAGAGCATAACTTTTCAGCTGACTGTAGGTGTAAATCAGAAGTATTTTTCAAGATACAGCATTGAATACAGCAATACTTTTGAAATTAGCTTGTATTTTTTTTAGTACATAAGGATATATAGATTATTGGTAAATTGCAAGAAACTAGTATTTTCAAATTATCTCACCTCTGTGACAGTGGTTTGTATGAAATAGTTCAATGCTTCATTCAAATCATGCTTAGAAATACTTAACTCTGTTTTATACAAAAGTAGATTTGGGGGATTACATTGTTTACATATATTATGCATACTGAACTATTTTTTCCAGGGCAACCATTAATTTATCGCTCTAAGAAAATGCTCTAATGATTGTCATTGTACACAGAAGCCTATCATTGATTTTATGTTCATTTGAGAATTTCTTCTGAAAGTATGATATTTCAGTAGAATTCGTTTTGATCAGTAATGGCCCAGTGATTGACCGCAGCTGTTACTTGTGGAGTTCCCAGGCTTGCAGATACTGGAATTCTGCAGAAATGGTGAATTTGGCTCTGGCCAGTGGTCTGGTATTTCCCAGTGAAAGAGGCTGAGATAATGGTGTGGATGGCACAACTCAAATAATACAGTTAGTGTGACATGTGTAGGGAACACAGAGCAGAGAAACTTCAGTGCCTGCTTGCCATACAGCATGGGTACAAGAGAATTTATTAGTGGCACCCCATGGGAATAATTGGCTCCGCTCAGCTGTTTGAACACCCCTGGAGTTTTGGTGTGAGGTTGTGAAGTAGAACTATCTCCGGCTCTGCACTTGGCTAGTCCAGGTTGCAAGTGTTACTGGTTGAAATTCTGCCCTGCCTAAGAGCAACTTTGTTGCTGCTGCATCTAAGCTGCTCCAGTCCGGTGGCCCCTCTTTGTACTGAGGCTGCTTGTAGCCAGCTGCTGTAGCCGCATGTATCTGCATGGTTAATATGCAGCCTGGGTGATGCTGTGATTCTGCTTTTCAGCAACAGCCTGCAGAACCTGGTTTTTCTCACTGGAGTAGACTGTATTTCCTTGGGGAAGAGCTATTGCAAAGCAAAAGTGTGATGAAGTAAAGTATTCTAATTTCACCACAATGTAAACTATGCAAAGTCAGCTTAGGAAAGAAATGGAGCTGTCTTATGTAGTTCATCTTGCAATTAAATTGAAAGTTTGGGTTTTGTCATGCCTTCACTTGCTATTTAAAGAGGGAAGATACGTTTTCAGGTGACTAAAGGAGGGCAGCTCATTTTTCCGTGTCTGAATTCAGAAGTAATTTTAAGAATTACTCTCTAAAAAACTGTCATTAAACCCCCAAGTTTTAAGAATTCAAGGGGGGGGCTAATAAAGGCAAAGATGAGTTTCCTGGGGCTTCCTGTCCATGAAAAGATAGATGTCTGAAAGTATACTAAACTGCTGTTATTTGAAAAGGCACTTGATCCCTCCCTGGCCATTCCCTCCATTTCCACTGACAGAGAAAGTACTATTTCCTTGAATAGTGAATACATTCTGTTACTTTTTGATCCTTCTTAATTTTGGAGATAATGCCTTTTTCCTTCTTTAAACAACAGCTAGCTAAACAACAGCATATCCAATCTGAAAATTATGCAATCTTCAATATCCTGAGTAATGGAGAGATTGACTGCAGCAACTCTTTGGAAGATGAATGTGATACAGAGATTCCTGGACAGGCACTTATCTACCGTTCTGCTCGTCAGCATATTTATTCTGTCTTGTTGGAATCTGGAAAAGGTAAGGATTAAACTACTTACACCATTATTCAAGTATACGTTCAACTTTGAAATAGGAAATCTTGAATTCATTGTTTCAGTGGCTACATCACCTTGGTATTTAGGATAAAAACTGTGGGAGCTGAAGTGTGCCTCTCAAGCAATCAAGGGAAAATGTGACAATGAAATTGCGTTTTTTCTACATGCTGTTCAATTTCAGTGCTTTTAAAGAGATTTTTAAACATTGGGGTTTTTTTCATTGTTAAATGGGAAGTTGTGAAAGTTGCTATTGATCAAAAGATCAAGTAAAACAATTACATTTAGAAGATTTTTAAAAGTTTGAGAGGATATGAAACCTTATGTTGCTTTGATAGGTGTAGCTCCTGATAAATTAGTGAGTTGTAATGCACTTCTGCAAAACAGTAATGCACTGTTACAGTTCTACATTCTGTTGATTTTAAGTCTGCAAGTCTGAGATTTTAAGGACGCTGGATAGTCAAATATAGTTACTGTAGTAATACAGATGCAAGTAGTCATGCCAGTCATTACTATTTCTTTCATCAAAGTGCAAGGAAATATGATTTTGGTTTTTTTCTCCAGTGGCATAAACAGATTCTGTAGCAGGTATATATATCTGTGCTTCCATTTTGCTTTAAGACAGAGAATTCTTTATTCACAACCTTGGGCAATTCTTATGTTCTTAAGACTTCCATTAGTTAAATGTTATCTTTATCATGTCTTTCAGGCAGTGAGTGGAAAATTAAAAATGTACTGAACTTTTATTTTTTTAATTTGTTGATTTCTCCTTGGTAATCACTTTACATTTTATTGATGAACGTGCACCAGCATCAATATATCCATCAATATCCAAACTATGTGCTTAGAAAGGCACAGAAAGGTAATTAAGTACCTGACTTCCTTCAGCAACTAGAGGCTGAAGTTGTGCCATGATAGGGGAAAAAAAATATGAAAAACTGAATCAGAGTTTACATAGTCTTTGGAGAGAGTAACAACAATCCTGACAGTAATCATGCACATCTGTCATTTTTCATTTTTCGGTCTCCTGCCTCTAAATTTTGTGGGCAATTATGACTTGGTTGGGTTTTGTTTATTCCTCTAAGCAGTAGGACATTCACTGATGTTTTCAGAAACACCCAGACCAAAACTTCTAATTAACAATTGTTGCTGTGCGATGGCAGGGTAGTAGGCAGATTTGCATTTGTGTTACAGTGTTTCTAGTACTCGGATGAAGAAGATTAGAACTGAAATACAGAAACATTAATTTAGAATCTTACTGAAAATGAAATTTGAACGTGAAAGAGGTCGTCTTTTAAGAAAGTGATTTTAGAATAAAACCACAGGTAACGTATCATTTATTCTCAGTTCATGCTTCAAATTCCAGAGACAATTTTCTATAGTAAATCATGGTGCACCCTCAATCCTTAACCCTTCCAGAAAGGTAGGGACAGTGTGTCTGCATGGGTACCCCTATTAAGTCTGCATTTTTAATGCATGCATCTACCTCTGACTGCTTTAACTATGTCACTTCCTAGTAGTTCCTGGGTTGTTTTTTTTATTCCAGTGTATAGTTACTTCTAAGTCAAGAGCGTAGATCATTAATCGGGGTCTGTATGGGAATTCATAAGTAAATGTTAGCGTTTTTTTTTAATTTGCTGCTAGACCTACAAGGAAGTTTTATTCTTTACAAAATAAGTAGAATCCTTTGCCTGTTTCCCTCAGATGAGGTCAACTTGACTAGTTTCTGTAATTCAGTGAGGGGTAGGATGGGAAGAGGTAACCTACACTGTATGTAAGTGGTAGTATAATGTAGAATTACTTTGGATTAGCATTAAAAAGGAGCTTATTGGAAGGAGTCAACCGATTAAGTTAGTCCACCTGCAGTCTGCTGCCATCACGATCAGTTGCTGGTGTAGCTCATTTGAAGTTAACTTGACTAACTCTACACAATGTTCGTTTGTAGTGGAGATGTATGTTGTTATTGATTGTCTTTTTTTGTTCCTTAAGACCCCTCAATTACAAGATTCCTGTGTTGGAAACTGACCTCCTTGCAGTTTGCAAATCTGATTGTTTACTGTTAAATAGGGATAGCATAGCAGCCAACATTTAGTAAAATCAGCAGTTACAATTTTAGTAAGAACAGGTTAAAAAGAATGTAAACTGTTTTCTCTACCTTGAAACAAGAAACTGTTATTTTTGAATGTCTAGGTTGAGATTTCCAAGATGCCTAAAAGACCCAAGAATCAATAGGAGCTGGATGTTGTCATATCCTTTGAAATCACCTGCCTAGACCATGCACTTTGTCTGAAGCCATTGTATGATAAGTGTTTCTCATGCTGTCAGTGCCAGTTCAAGTAGTTCTCTTGCACAGCTACTCATTTCAGTCCCTGTGCAGCCTTTCAGTTGTGCTGGTGCAGCTGTTTGTGCAGCTGCATGGTGGCCTAGTTTGAGAAACTGAAAATATCCCCTCTCTTCTCTCCCTTTCCTGCAGTCAGGTAACTAACCTGGTTCTGTTTTCCCATCTGACTCTTTTTTGTGTAGCCACAAACAGCTGTGTTGAAGCAACCCGAGGGAGTGGCAGGGAGTGGGAATGAGCAGATCAGCAGTTGCCTGAAAAAGTTAGCAGTGCTGCTGAAAGAATTGCTCATATAGCTATGCCTTTGGCATAGTTTGGTGTACGGTAAGCCTGTGTGTACCTTTACTCACAGAAATGTTACTAGAATCACAGCCTTATTTTTGACTCTACCAATAGGGGTTTGATGGTGATCCTGATAGCGTGGCATTTGTTGCCTGTGTATTTTAAAGGTATCTTTATAATTAATTGAGCTATTTCTGATCTTTAAGTGGAATATTATATATAGTGATATATAAATCATAAACTTTTAGCATCTTTCCTAGAAAAACAGTACTACTGGAAAAATTCAAGATGAAGGGGAAAATAACAGTACATAATGCACCTTGAGAGGCCAGCCAAGCTCTCTCTTTTGTGTGTGAAGAGTTCAGAACAAAGCTGGCAGGTTTTGGCACCAGTGCAGTCCATGGAAATACCTGCACCTGCGTGACTGTTGCCAATTAGGAGGTTATGCAATGTAGTCTAAGTCCGTGGTCAGCTCCTGGAAGTCCTGGCATCACTCCCAGTTCTAACATTAGCAGGCCAGACTGACCCTTGCTTTGACACTGTCAAAAACAGTCTGTTAACAGAATTTTTGCCAGTTATCACCAGTGACCACTCAGGAGCATTGGCATTGTTGCAGGTGTAGAGGAGCACACATAACAGCATTTCCAACTGTCTTGTGTTTTGGTGTTTTGCACATAGTTGAAATTTTCCTTAGGCTGCCTAAGCAGTGCTTCCACAGGTCATTCAGAATCTATTTAAACAAAGGTACTGCTATTTTTTGAATTTCACTGGTGATACTCTCTATGTGCACTGTGGGGAAAAAAGTTTGAAAAATTACTGGTTTTTTCCAGAGAGATTTCCATGCAGGGAGAGGTGGCATTTAGTCATCACATCTCCATTTTGTTCTTGGTGTGTTAATTTGCTGTCCGTTCGCAGCACCTTGCTTTCAGCTCTATTTATTTGGCTACTTATGTGAACGGTAATATACTTTTGTTACTAATGGACTATGATAGTGAAGAGCAGTCAGCTGATGTGATGCTACGTCCTGTACCAACATTCACATACATTAGAAGAACAAAACTAGAGGTTTCCTCTTGATTTCTCTTTTTGCTGTGCTTGAGCTCAATGGGTGATGTAAAAATAGTACTTCATTGGCATTTGGAATCTGTTTTGAGAAGTTGTTCTGAGTTGTGGAACTCATAAAGATCAACTCTCTCCAATAGCAAAGCTTTTCTATTTCTGTGCTCCTTCCTACCATCCTCTTAACTTCATTCTCCCTGTGTCTTTGACAACTCCCTCCTGCAATATATGGTGTTCTCAAGTATATTGCCTCCCGCTCTCCCTAAATCCCATCTACCTTTTTATTCAGTTCTAGCTCTTCCATAGTTACTTGTGTATTGATTTGCCATCCAGTACATTCAGATACAACAGGTAACTTGACTTTCCTGCCTTCCTTTCAGTTGGTGCCCTAATAGGATCCCTCTGTCAGCTGAGTCACCAGATTCACAAAATATTTAGGAATTTAATACATTTGAAATCTCTTCTCTGTGAGATTTAGTCAAAACAGAGCAGTGCATCCATGAATTAATTAAAAGACAGATGTCCCGATTGTATTAGGCTTGCTTCCTTAAGAAGCCAGGCTAAAATCTGGGAGGCTGTGAGCTAAATAGATTGAATAAAGCAGAGTAATTTACATAATAAACCTTAAACCACAATGCTAAAACATCAGAATGTTTCTGAAAGTGACTTTCGGATATTAAATTGGAGGGGTTTGTTCATGACACAGCATTATCATAGCCAGTGATTTATAATCAACATGTGAGACTATTCAGCTACTGGAATGTGAAGTTTAAGGCACTTTTTTTTTTCCCCAGCGTAGGCATTTTTCATTTTATTCTTAATGTCATCAGTTTTTGAACAGTGAAACATGGCAAGCCAGGTGTGATGCTGTCCTTCGTAGTCCAGCTGTTGGTTCTTCAGTCCCTCGCCTTTGTTGGCTGTTTATGCTGCAGGTCCATGGGTGAGGAATGAAGAAGAAGCAGGGCTGTAAAACAGATTTTTGTTGTGTTCTTTCCCACTCTCTTATCCCTGACACTTAGAACTCCATCTGAGGAATTTCTGCCCTTGCACCATAGCACGCTAATTGTTCATTCATGCCAACAGTCATTTGCAGCACTGAGCTATGAACAAGATCAGGAAATTTATGTGACCAAAATTTTTGGGGTGATGGAGGGGAGCGTTGGAGATATTTGTTTGGTTTGTTTTAAGCTAGATGAAGTTTGTGATTAGGGTTCATAATGTGGCATCGGAAATACTTGTACAATAAAGTGCAGGTTGATTGGAATTGATGATGAAAGGCAGGAATTTTTGAGAACAGAGGCTTCAGCACTGGATGAGAGCTGGGAGGAATTAGAGATGCAATTCTGTGAAACTGGAAAGGGACAAGGGAAGGAAAAAAAAAGCTTTGAGATTTGCCTGGAAAAGATTTGAAAACACTATTCCAAGTGCCCTGGGCTATCTAAATCTGTTTACTTCATACTGTTTAACAAGAGAGTGGAAATTTAGGGCGCTATGGCATGGTTACCATAAGCAAAATCTGGACAGAATGCAGAAGCACTGTTTATAACAATGGTAATGATTCTAGGGGCTTTTTATGAAGACTTGCATTGGAATTATTATGAGCTGACTATTGGAAATTGGGTAGGCTGCATTTCAAAAATTCTTAAATGCTTAAGTTTTTTCTGAGGGTTTGTTTTTTGGGGTTTTTTTTGTTAAAGCATCAAGTAGTTATATGCACAACTCAAGTAGTGAAATTTTTAATTTAAGAGGCACCCTACTCTTTACCTGGGGGGTGGGCCAGAGTTGGGGTTAGGGGGTAGGAAGCCACTTGAGCTACCATGCATAAACAATCCCTTTGTACTAGATAAAAGGTCTGGAACAATGGGCTGTAAAAGCTCTACATCTGACAGTGGGATGACTCCATTGCTGTCAGCTTTCAAATAGCCATCAAGGCCTCCTTATAGAGATTTTGTCTCAAACCCTGACACAGGAAATGTCAGGGGAAGTTCGGAGGAGAATCATATTAAGGACTGCCTGCATATGTGGCAGTGTGACAGCGCTGAGAGAGGTAGCTCATGTACGTCCCTAAGCTATGCCAGATGCTTCCACGGCTTCCTGAACTGCCTTGGAATGAGAAGGCCTAAAATTGGCTGAAAGTAATTTTAGAATGCTTTCCACAAACTCTTGTACTTACATTTTTGGCTGCAGTTCCCAACTCCAAACTCATGTTTATAGTACATAATTCAAACTCTCTTCATTTGTTCTGACGATTTGTCATAAAGATACTAAAACTAATTTTTCTTGGTTTGTTTTTAAAACAGCTGAGCAAACAAGTCATTATGAAGTGCCTTTTATTACTTCAGAATCCCGATCACCACTGCTTCCAACTTTTACAGTAGTGTCAATACTTGCATTTGACTTACTGATCCAATTCTATCTTTCTTAGGTGGAGCTTATCCTTTGGTAAAAGAGTGGTTTGTCTATTTTGGAAATCCTCTCCAGCAGCCGGAGCTGATACAACCTGTACAACCTTCTATTCCAGGTAGAATAAAAATGTGTTTAAATCTGAACGGAAATAATGACACCACTGAAATCAGGTTAGACAATCCATCATCACATGTTTGATATGGAATCCAAAATGACTATGGAGAACAAGGAGCTAAAGTAGAAATGCTCCATGCCTGTAATTGTTTTTACTTACCCTGTATAATTATAATAGGATTCATCTTTGAGCTACATGTTACTACTATGTCTTATTAAACCCAGTGCTAATTCAAACATCAGTTCTAAAATGCAAGCAATTTCTTAGAGGTTCTAAATACTGCTCTGAGGCCAGGATAAGTGGTGTGTAGGGCCATATTAAAATTCTTCTTTTAAGCTGTTTGAGAGAATGTGTTAATGACACTGGTGGAGAATATAAAAAGGGCCATTTTTAGATCACCTGTGACAACCCAAAAAGAGAATCCAGGTTTCAGTAAAAAAATAATTAGGCTCTCTGTTTCTGTGAAGCTGTTTCTACTGTCTTAAGCATCAAGTGTTTTGTGTGTTCTTCTTTCCTTTCGTAGAAGACATATTCATGAACACTCTTAGTGAAATCAGTCTTAGGAGGAAATATGTACTTCAGTGAAAAGATTGGGCACTGTATATGTCACTCATCTCTTTGTCACTAAATTGTATCGTGCAATACAAGTTTAGGATAGGAAGTAAACAGTACTGTACCAGTTTTGTTATTTCAGAGGGAAAATTGTTCTAATTGTTCATTTGTCCATGCTATTGTAGTCATAACACCTCTATCTTTACTCTCACAGCGCTCTCTCTCTGTCAAGTCATCTGCTATCATGTGGATCAGGACCTCAGAGGTTTTTTAGTCTTTCATATGAAATTAATTACTTCCATTGATATACAATGCCATTGCTATCTTGTTAAGAAAAATTATTATCTACTCAACTTTTTGAGAGTAATTACTAGCACTTCTTCCCTCAGTACCCAGAGCTTTCTATAGCAGTCTTTGTTCTGATCTAAATCCAGACTCTGGTTGAAATCCAGATTCAGAAGAAGCTGAAATGCGTGCACTTTATTTTTTATTTTCTTTTTTTTGTTAGGGATTGCTTTAGAAACTACTTGTTTTTCTTTAATTTGCTAGGGCTATAGTAAATTTTCTCTTAAAGTATCCTAAGACTGTACATTTATCTTCATATTTGAAACTCGTATTTAATGAGAGTCGGAAAAACAGTTGTTCTTCAGATATCAGCCTTTTCAAAATACTTTTGAAAGGAACTGTTTGGAAAGAAATGAGTTACATAGACAAAGTACAAACAAGGTTTCATTTGATATACAGTAGTTTCACTGTCCAGTGCCCCGATACAATATTAGGAGAGTGAGTATATAATTGACTTGATAGCATAAAATTGCTGTGAAATTTTCCACATTGATATGAATACGCAGGGTAAAAATTGATCAGTCTGTCCTGTGGAACTGTTTTATTTCAGCATACAATGGTTTGGGAACATGTGTTTGTAAATCAAGCAAACAAAGCCCAATGAAGTATAAACCATACCTAGGTAGTGACATTTCAGTTTGCATGGCAAATATACTGTATTTATTGTAGTGAAATTTTCCTTCCCAGGTATTATAGTAACTTCCTCCCTTTCTGGAGAGGAATCCACTTATTCTCGTGTGCTCAGGTTCTATCGCTCTGCAAACATGCTACACATAGAACCCATGTGCATGATGACAATAAACATGATTTAAAATCACTCTGTGTGTTCATGGCAACCACATAAGAGGAGTTTATAAAACCAGCATCTTTTCAGCCATAATCTTTACTAATTCAGTAATGAAAGGCTGTTCAAGCAGACTATTAAAAAAGGGGAGGAGAACTTCTAGTGTTTATTTTTAGTGCTCTGTTGTCATTCCTTCAGTGAACAAATATTTTTCCAGAATTTTTGCAGTCCATATTTGTATGCCTTACATTCGCTCATGCATCTTTTATTTTCCACAGCATGACTTTCTAATTCACCAAATAAGGTTCGCAATAGCCCATCACATTTTTCAGACAGGGATCATATTTAGAGCTAAATTTAAAGAAGTTGTTATAGGATGCTAGAGTTCAAAGCTGTCGGGGAAGATCAGGTTTCTCAAAAAAGAGAAAAAAACATACCAGAAACTATTTGAAAAATCACAGGTGCAATTAATCTGGGAAGGTTCTTTGTTTTATCTTTCTTGGAAAAAATTATAACCTCATTGTCACAACTACTTTAGAAGTGTACTGAGAATATCTGGGAAATCCTGACTCTACTGAATTTGATTTAGATTAAAAAGGCTGAAGAAAGAATATTTGATATGAACTTTGAATTGTAATGTGCATAACCATAAATATTTTAAATTTTGTATTGGTCTTAAAAAAAAAAAGTAGAATTCCCACTGATTTTTTTTTTTGTGTGTATAAAACAGCAGAACTGTCTTGCATCTGAAAAGCTTGCAGGTGATAGATTATTAGCTCTTTTTTTTTTTTTTTAAAATATCCTAAAGGCTGTAAGATGATAGCTTAAAATAAATTTAAAATATAGCGTGTATTACGTATATGTATTTTTCTTGAGCGACAGTCTTCTGAATTAGCATCCGTGCTTGCTCATATTCTCTGTCTCTCTTTCTCCCTTCTGGAATGTTTCCTTTCAGTTGAATGAATGTGATCATGATCTTTCCCACACGTTGACAGAGCAGCACTTAAATTGATACAAAATGTCTCTGAAAAATTAATTTTGTTAGAAGATCTGTGATCCAAGAAAATATTGTTTAACATTCATATCCTGTGAACATAGCTGATTTATTTGGTGTGTTTTACTGGAAATGTATAGATTCTCCTTTTCATTTTATTTCTGAAAATATGTAGGATATCGTAGCTTCATACCACAGGAGTCTGGATGTACTTTCAGTATTCTAATCGTTGCATCTTACCGGAATATGTCATGAATATGCTTACGTTCAAAATGCTGTCTCTGGAATGCTGCTTTAATGGCCAGATTTAATTGGCATTTGGGTTTATGGCATCTTCAAAATTGGCCACAGTTGTTGACAAGTTAATGTTGAGTGTTCCTAGCAAGTATATTTTTATCAGCTTATTTTTATTGCTCAGTATTTACATGAGTGTGTAAAATGATGAAGTGTTAAAGTTCTATTATTGGTGTTATAAAATGAAATTTCGATAGTCACTATTTCAAATATACATAAACAGTTAAATTATACATTTATATCTATATACACATTGATGACATATTTTAAGTTGGTATGAATGTGAGGATCACCTCTGTATAAACCTTGAGTTCAAGGATGTCATAGTACTAATGCATTCCACAACTTTTGCATGCATTGTGTATTCATGTCAGTTATTGAAGTTCAAACACATGAAATAAATATTGATGTATTCCCTTGTTTGATGCTTTCTATATGACGTGTGAGTGAAAAGGAAAAAGGAAAAAAATAATTGAATCAATGCTTTTCCCTTAACTTGTTGGTTGTCCATTTTTGTGTTTAGGCAAGTAGTACCTTCCCCAATTTGGAATAAATATTGATTTCTTCCCTTATCCCAAAGACTACAGTTTACGTAGTACTGGATACAGTTTTCACGCAGTTTTGTGCATGTTGAGAATAGCATTGTTTGAGTATCTCTCTAATTTATAGGAACTTGTGGTTCCTACAACCCCAGTAGGATAGATAATTTTCTCATGACTAATCTTCACAGTAAAGATATATCTGTTATACATATATTTTGTTCCATTTCTCAGATGTTTTTGTTACTCAGTTTTGAAATTTGTGTTCAGAAAGTAAAATATTTCTCTTCCTTATCCAAGTAAATTTCTCTCTTTCAGGAATGTTTTCTAATTGCTGTAAAGTATGTAGTGAGGATGTGACTAGAGCAGAGAACAGTTTTGGGGGTCTACTGTGTATGAATCTTATGTCTGTTGTTGACTGCACTCATGATGGGAGGGCCACTAAACTTCAGTGTATTTGTTTCTTTGTTTTCTCTCTTTCATTTAAGGGTTAATATAATGGATCACTCTTGGGTATTACATGGAATTTAATTACTTGTCAAAGAGATCCTTTCAGAAAAATAGCACTTTTGGTTGGTATGTTCCAAAAGGAGAGCATCAAGTTCTCTTTCCCAGAGTAAATAACTCATAATTCATCAGTACCTCTTTTTCCCAGGCGCAAGTAGATGTTGTTTCTGAAAGTATAAGAAACTGTTTATGGAAGAGATGTCTTGAATTTTTTGTTGAGCTCTCTCAATATAGATATGTAATCTTGACTATTGATGTAGTTCATGGTTTTACTCTGAAGAAGGAAGGATTTCTATTATTAGGTATACCCCTGGATGCAATTTTAAAAAAATGTACAGATGGAAAGAGGACTTGACTTTAACTGATTCTTGGCATGTCTCTTCATATGCAGTGGATTGGGAACCTTCTGGAAAGCAGACACCATCAAAACTATTTGAGTTTACCCATGTAAAAATTGTCTCACACTTTAACGTTGCTGAGCCTTTGTAGGAAAAATTGCCTCTGTTTTGGTTTTATGCATGTTATCTTTGCTTTTCTTCCTGGAAGTCAGTCTCTGCTGTTCGGTTTTTTTGTTGGTGGTGTGTGTTTTTGTTTTTGTTTGTTGTTTTGGTTTGTTTTTTTTTTTCCTTAAGGCAGCAATTACCAGTATTAAAACCACTAATCTGAGTCTTATTGTGCTGTCTGTACTGGCCCGCTCACTGCCAGTATTTGTGTTATTGCTAACCTGCATTTCCAACTCCAATCAAGCAACTGATATTTTTTCTTAATATATGTATTTCCCTACAAAATAAGGTTAGAAACTTACAGACTGTATGATGGTAATTCTTTACATCGTTAAAACTTTGGACAGGAGAGTTAGTCTTAAAAATAGTGAAAGAAACCTCCATCAGGGAGATGAAGAAAGAAAAAACCTAACTTCTCTTCTAGTTTCTTCTATTTCTTCCAAAGAATAAGTACCATTTGGTTAATGGGCTTTCTTGGTTAAATAAACATTGGCTATGTAGATTTCAGCATGTTGTCGCTTTAACCATTTATTATCACCAAGTGTTCTTGACTGGACTACAGCTGCTGCATGTCACACAAAAAAGAAAAGTTGTTACCAAATGTAGCTTAATTAGTCTGCATTTAAAATTCACACCTCATTGTATTTAACTACAGAAGCAGCAGTACTTTATGGGAGGATTCTGTCTTTAATTGGTATTCTTAGGCATAACCAGTTAGCTGTTCTGTTATTTCATGTGCCTTGGTATTTATTTTGATAATGGATTAAATGTAATTTAAATAAGGACCAAATTTTACATTAGTTCACACATGTCACAAGTTGGGAGATGGCAACATGGGGTAAATCCCAAGGACTGAGAGACCTGGGTGAATGATACTATAGAAAGTGTGGAAAGATACATTATACATAACCAATGACAGTTCTTTTGTGTGTGTTTGCTACAGCGTTTCATACAGTAGCCTAGGGAGTGCAAAACACCAGATAGCCTTGATTTTTGTTCCCAAACTGGAACCTACTGCAGAGGAGTGATACCAGCACAGTGTTTTGTGGAGAATTGTGTTTGCCAGAAAATGGCATAGGTGACCAGTTTGTTCATTAAAACAGGTGATTATAAGGAAGGCAATGCGAGGATCCTTCAAGGACCCCTGATACGCTAGCTCTAGGAGAGAGAGAAGAAACAGATAGGGTTGTTTTCTGCTGAATTACTATTTTATGATGAAGCTAACCTCATTTAATACTATGGATCCCCAAGGGAGAGGATACACTTGTAGGTAAACTTTGTTCTTGTAAAGGGTAAAAGCCTAACGATGCCTCAAAGTTGTCTATATTGTTGTAACAATTGAATTCAGTTCATTCTGCTTAAACGTGCCTGCATTCAGTACAATTTGTTTAAATTACAGGCTTTATTTTTTGGGGGTTTTGTTGTTTTGTTTTTTTTCCAATGCCAGGTTTTATCAAATACATTTTATTTTCAACTCTGGTCCTTGCAGGTGCCAAGAGCAGATGAGTTGTTTCCTTTCAGACTGTAGTGAGGTAGGCATGTTTTATCTTGTTGCTGCCAAGATAAAATAATGGATTTCTTTTGTAGGTGGAACACCTAATTTGAAAACACTGTGGTTTGCCAAAGGACCTGATGTGGAAAAGCAACGGTATAGTACATTTCTGGCATGCTTTCACCTTCAGGATTGGTTGGAAGAGCTCCAAGCTCTAGAAGCACCTGTTGCAGCATTCTGCTGTTTGCTGGCCTATCTTATGATGCAGGTAACTGGGACAGTTGCTTTTTCTTCAGCTGTCAACCCTGATAGATGTGACTGACTAATGAACTGTTTCTTGCTAGCCTGTGCTGGATTTTTCTCTTAATCTTTTCTGTAGGCATAGTTGATCAAATATAATAGTACTGCATTACAGTATTTTTAATTACTCCATTTAACATGCATCATCCTGTTCAAGAAACACTTGGGCTTTTTAGTAGTTAATCATAACTCTCACATGCCCATGACAAAGCCCCTTGGGCAGTTTAACAGAGTATGAACTGAGGGATTTCCTCTGCTTTTTAGGACGTGTTTGCAAATTAAAGGTTCTCCTTTTGTGTTTCCTTTATGTCATCAAAAGAAGACTTCCCTCAGGTGACTATTGCAGGTTGTGCAAACAGACAATATAAATATTTAGTCAGCTCTCACTACTTTTTCACACCATCTTGTCAATTTACTCAGTTTCAAGCCAGAACTGAGGATATGGCTCTTCTCATTAAATTCTGAGTAATAGATGATTATTAGGTAGTAGTTCTAATTCCAAACATTTGGCAGCCTGAAGACTGCCTTAATTGTAATAAAAAGGAACACAAGATTAAATACAGTATTGCTTCATTATTTACATTTCTCTTGGGTATTTAATGTATTGTCTGTACTTGCCACCTCTCAAATGCTGATCTCACAAGCAGATTTTCCTTTCTGAGGATGAGAAAATTACAATGCCTTTATCTAATCTGATAAGCTCTGTTTCACTTTTACTTGCACACTGAACTGCATTTTGTCTTTTGTTTTGCTTTTTCAGACTTTCCTTGATAACAGATTTATACTGGTGTGTGATATGTGAAAACAAGTTCTCCCTGACTTTTCCTTTATTTTTCCTTCATACATGTTTGTTCAAACTTATATGTATTTCCTCAATACACCATCTGGGAATTATACAAATAATTCATATAGCTCTTTTTTTTTTCCTTGATTTTTGTATAGCAGAATATAAATTAAAAGGTTTTTGAAGGTGAAACTCATTAAAGATCATTTCATGCCTTGCGGTTTCAATTTAGGAGGGTATATGTCATGTACTTAGCTTTAAACATACTTCAAGTGTTTTTCATATTTGGGTATGAAATGACATTTATTTATTTATTCTGCTATCCTGTACACCCTTTTATAGTGTGATTACTAAATTATTTGAGAAGGGTTTCTTTAGTGGGATTAGGAAGAGGAGCAACAGGACAGAACACCTACAGAAATGTGGATGTACTGAGACTTGATCACAGCATATTAATAAAACAGGAAAAAAAAAAAGTTCTTAGGGATATCGTTCTCAGAACTTATTATCCAGTGGCTAGTGTTAAAAAGAGATGAAAACAATTTTGCAGCTCCTGTTTTCAACAAGAATAATAACAGAGAGATCACGCAAAGGGCTTGGTCTGATGGAAGGTTTTTCATGGCAGTGCCAGTTTCTCAACACCTGTCTCGTTTTCCTGATTCTCTCTGCTCTCTGAGTTGCACTGATACAATCTACGCCGTGAACCAGACTAGGAAATTGATTTGGTTTAAAATGTTTTTCATTGATGAGTTGTTCTAAACTTTGGTTAGGTCTCTGATATTGTCCATTTGTTTTCTTGGCATGTTTGAGAGGAAAACATGAGAGCAAGAGTGTCAGCAACCGTGCTTTGAGCTGGCCATACTGCTTCCATTTGTTTTATAGCTGAGAAAACAGTGCTTGTCTAACTGTGGCCTAATTCTTGTCTTTACTTTACACTTCAGTCTAGAAGTCTGTATTAGAGAGGGGAGGTGGATTGTTACCCCAAAGGTGATTTAAGTTGAGCAATTGTAGGTTGCCTTGAAGCAGGCTAACATAATTATTTCCTTCAGCTCATATGAGGGAGAAATAAACTCCTTAACATTTTTCATTACTTATCATTTAATTTAACCTAAAACTTAAGTTTTTGCGGGATCCAGCATACTGACCAACCCATCTGGCTTCCTCAAAAATTATATGCAAGTATTTAATGAAAACTTCAGGCGCTTTTTTTTAAAAGCAAGAATAAAATTCCAATAAGCAAATCTTAACTATATATAAAGAAAGTGTTGATTTGAAGAGCAATCTTTTCAGTGAGGGTACTTTTCAAATATCCTCTGAATTAAGAACAAAAACAGTGAAAAAAATACAAAATAGTGGATCTGTCTTTTAATGTTAGGGAAAGGAGTGAATGAGTTCAAATACCAAACTGTGGAGCCTCCAAAGAAAGGGGAAATTTCTCTTTCAAGCTCTTACAGTTTTGGAAGAAATCTGACAATGGAAGCGTGATAACTCACCAAGTTCGGTTACTGAATAAAATATTTCTCTAGAGAAGCATTTTGACATTTGTAAGCATTTTGGCTGATCTGCTCTGTTGGGTGCATTTGTACTTGCAAGCAATCTTTGACTTTTCTTAAGGCAAATTTGTGCAAGTATTAAGAATTCTTTTGTAGATGAAAGTCACTTTTTCCTGTTATTGCAGTGTAAAAAATGTGCAGGTTTAGTAAACCTCTCTTGTTGCCATCTACACAAAGGTGACACCTGACTTGAAATACAAGGTAAAGTAGGGCCATTATCAGATCTTAGCAGCCAGGTGGAGTTAATGAATACCACAGAGTATTCTGAAAGCTTAAAACTTCTTTGATACCCCTCACATTCTTGTGCTTTATGCAAGTTTTAACAGAGTCATAGAGGGCAAAGTATTCTACAGTGGGATAAGTGGCAAGGCCCAATTTAAAAAAAAAAAATTCTCTGTAACAGTTGAATAATTTTTATCTTGAGGAGAAAAGAATAAATTAATCCTCCTAAGCAAATAAATGAAGTAATTATAGATGGCTACTTAGTGTTTAGGATTTTTTTCTGTTGATTTCATCAATACTTTTTTGTTAATTTTTCTCTCCATTTTTCTCTGTGACTTTTCAATTTTTAATAGTTGTAACAGAAACTCTTAACTGATTGAAATGGGATATACACAACATTCCCCCAAAATCAAGCTGTTAAAAGAAAGGCAATGCAGAGTTTTAGGCAGCCTTTTAATTGTACTGTAAACCCACAATGCACATTTCCACACTTTGCAAGAGAAACCTTCTCTCAAGTTCCAATTAATGAAGAATTGTAGTGCTTTATGGATCTCACTTAGAGCCCTCTTTATAGCCTCAGCATGTGTAACATATTTAGTCTTGGTGCACATGTATAATGTATAGTGTTCTTAGAAGAAGAAGCAGATGATCAGAAGTGGACTGGTACTATCAGGGAATCGGTCCAGCTGGTCTAGAGGTGCTGTCTTTCTCCTGAGATGACCATGTGCCTCTATAGAATCCCAGAATACTTTTTCACAGCAGTAAATGTCTCCATTCTCCTTTTTCTGACAGAAGTATTAGAGTGAACTTTTACATGAAATTTAGAGTTTTCCTTTATGTTTGCCCACTCGAACATTTTAGGTTTAACTTTCTTATAGTTGAGTTCTTGCCACTTCAAACTAAAAGAATCCAAGTATGTTTTGTTAAATCCTGAAATTTAGCTTAAAATAGGTAATTGAAATATTTTAGGTTACGTTTAAAGTTTCCAACAGATAACCATGTAAGCATTTGAAAGAAATCCTAATGGTCATCACATCTGTGGCTCATAAAGGTGTTTTTTGTTCTGAGTCTTGATTATAAAGCTATTTATTTATTTTTTAAATCTTATTTTTTTACTATGCTTAGTATTACGCAGATGAAGAAATTTCCTGTTATTAAGAAACTCCAAGGGAAGAGGTGAAGGGAATAGATGAAGGGTGGGCATTTTGTTTGGTGTGTGGAAATCCACTATACATGGGTACTGGGGTATGCACTTCATTCAAGTTGTGAAAGTAAGTATTTTGTTCCCTTTAAATGTCTTTTCCTAGACAATGTATTCATGGTGGTTATAACTTCATGAGGTCACTGTGTTAAGTTTGATGTGCTTGAGCAAGAGGAGCAAGTTTTCAGAAAGTTCTTCAGAGCCTTCAGATAATGTGTTATTTTTTCATCTGTTTTAGGTCAGTAGCCTCTCTCTGGAGGACTTAAATGCATTTTTGGCACTCATTCTCTGCCTCAAAGGGAAGTCATCTGCTCGACTGGCAGGTTTGCAGGTATGGACTGGAATAATGGAGTAACGTAAAATGTTCATGGTAACTTTGGGATAAATATTTTTTGGGAAAATTCTTCTGCATTAAGTTTTTTTGGATACAGGAACTGAGGGTCATGGTAAATGGATAGGCTTTTAATGTTCATGTGTATACTTATATTTGTTAATCACATAAAAAAAAAAAAAAAATAGAAATGACGTTTTCTAGTGGTTGCAATCCTAGGGGTGAGCGAATTAGTCTTGGGATTCTTCCTGACTCGGCTTCCAGACTTCCAGCTGATGGAAAATTTGTGATGGTGAATCCTGTCTTGCAACATTGCTTCATTCTTTTTTCCTGAGGAGGGTACTGTTTTGGGATAAAAGTCGTATGAAAATCACTACATTAGATAACGTGTGGTATTACTACTTGTGGGAGAACGTAAGTGTAACATAAACCTAACCAGAAAAATGGCTTGTTACCTAAGGTGGCCTTACTGTAGTGAAGACCTTTTGGATCACTATATTTGGTAATTATTCGGGAGTTCTTTTAAAAATTTTCATATACTCTGTGCAAATATGTTTTTTCCTTTCCTATGTTCTTGAATCCACATGTGGGAAAGCAGATTCCTAGGTGGTTATTACAGTAGAGCCATCTAAATAGTTATTCTTGCATATCTAATTATAAAAGAGTATTTTCAATCTCATAGCTTGAGATTTTATTCAAAGTATTAGCAATGTACAGCACAGACTGCACATCTCAATAGCTCTTCGAGTTGTTCGTTTAATTAAAAGTAAGGGGGAGAGGGTTAGAAATGGTTGGAACCTTAACATATCTTCACTCTGAAAATCCTACTTATAGTTCCAATAAATTGTTGCTTTGAATAGTCCATGTTAGAGTTTTAAAAGTACTTTTTGCTGATAGCAAGGTAAATCAACCACTCCTATCACTATCTGTTGGTTTCTAGTGCACGGGGACCAAAAATAACAAAACCAATGTGATTCCAGTTTCATTATTTGATTCATTATAACAGATAAAATCCAGCCTCCTATCATTTTTTTACAAATTCATTATGTATTTGTTCTGCAGCTGTGTTAGATCTCTGTAACATAAAGAAAGCAATGAGATGAAGGCAATATGGAAAACAGCAAAAACGTAGGATTTATTTCTGTCAAAGACATTATTATGTACATTGTTGCACTTAACATTGAGAGTATCGTTATTTTATCAAGCCTGTTGTGGCAGTCACTCAGTAAAAACATAAAGGAAGCCAGGCATAAGCAGGATGTGTTGAAACAATTTGTTTATAGGTGCACTTACAGGTACTATTATGTAAGTTTCTAAAATGCTTGGAAGTTTATTCTGTTTGAATTAATGTCTTTGTGTGATTCATTTGTATTGTGGTTCTATGAAATCTGAGTGTTTCATCCAAACACATAATATTAGTCAATGTGTACTACTTACCAGCAGTCATTCTACTAATTCAAAGTTGTTCACAAAATTTTGTAACTTTCCCACAAAGCTTATGGCAGATCAGATATTGTCTGCTTTTCCCACTGTTGACATAAAAGTACATGAAACATGAAGCTGATCTTACACTGTATCATGTATCGCTCTCTGAAGTGGGCAGTATGTTGTTGGAATTGACTTATGCGTGCTATTGGCAGGTACTTTCCAAAGTTACATCACTCTGCTGCTTATGTAAGCACTTCATGCAGTGACACATAATGCCTTCTGCTGTGCTGAAAAACAACAAAAGATCATGTAATGCAGTTGAAATTTTTGTATCAGGCTATTTTGTAGAGCACTTGCTTGTCTTACTCTATTGAAATTCATGGCAGTGGCTTTGGTAGTAGTTTGAGCCAGAATAAATCCCTCTGAAGAGAATAGTGAGGAAAGATTTTGGCCTCTTTCCCTTCTGAGGTTGTGAATAGGTGAATAACAGTTTCAAAACTTTCCCCTGTAGCCTTCAAATTAACTTCCCTTCCTGTGTTTTGATGACCTGGATCTCCCAGTGGAAAATAGTTACTGTTTCTTAGCTTGTTATGTGTCTCTGACTTGTCAAG
This sequence comes from Gorsachius magnificus, assembly GCA_034008185.1. Lineage (NCBI taxonomy): Eukaryota > Metazoa > Chordata > Aves > Pelecaniformes > Ardeidae > Gorsachius > Gorsachius magnificus. Next base: position 46,171,072 of record CM067083.1, on the reverse strand, counting down.
CTGTATCAAGAGAGGATGTTATGTTGTATTAATTGCAGTAAAAATACTTTTTTTTTTTTTTTCTTTGCATATAAGCCACCTGTAATTTTGTGGTAGCACCAGCATCGATTTGAAGATTCGTATGAGGTTAATCTCACTTTATGGAAAGCCTAAAAACTTGTCTGTTTCTTGTTTCTGTGCTTCTGAAATGTGGTGTGTAGATGAACTTGACAATGTCCTGTGAATTTTCCCTTGGAAGGGCAAGAGACTAAACTAATGTAATATCTTAGATAAATATTCTAAAAATAATGATCAGTAAAGCAAGCTTTCTGAGCATTGTAATTCAAGCATCTAATTTTCAAGATTCCATCTCGGAATGGCTTTAACAGTTTTTACTCATTACTATGTTTATTTAGTATTTTTACAAAATCGAGTTATGCTGTTATTTTAACAGTTAGTAAATAGGGTATCAATAGGTTTTTAACAGCTTAATTTTCTAGGTATTTGTGTTTAAAGTTGAAGGATCCAAGTGCAGTGAATTACACTAGTACACAGCTAATATATGGGTTTTCTAGTAGGAAAACAGAGGAGTTTAATCTGTTTACCATACTTTTTCTTCTCCACTGAGAAGTTAAACGTGATCCCTAGAAATGACTTAATAACAGCTTTCAAGGATGTTATGTTAAACTTAGTCAGCATCTGCAGCATTTTGTGAAAATGTTTGCTCATTTGCAATTTTGGACTTAACACTATATTATAATTTTAAATATAGAAAAGTGTTTACTCCTTGTAAACAGTTCTGTGAAAAACACTGATTTGATCAAAAAAATTGGTCTGTTTCTGTAAAGAAGTCCATTAGCAAATATGTTTTAGCAGAAGGAAACTTAACTTCCACTGTCAAGTATGTGAGAAAATGCAAATAGAGTCGTTCTTCTGATAGGATGAAGAGAACTTTTCAGCCTTCACTTTCAAATCTGCTTTCTGATATGCTATCCGTATTTCATAGTTAATGAGATCCATAAACCCACAAATTTATGAAACAGAAATGTCCATGGTTTGAATAAAGTGGATTAAAGCCGTAAAAAATACAGTTTATCTCATGCTGAAAGAAAGCAAGCTGTGGACATATATCTAAAATGCACATGAGATAGTTACTTTCTGAGAATAATATAATGTTTATACATGAAAAGTTGATTTTTCTAAGATCGATGGTTTCAAAAACCAAAATGTGCACGATAGAGATTCTATACATTTTTTTTTTTTTTTTTTCCTTGTGCCCCCCTTGTATGGTAGATTAACATTCTGCTTTGCCCAAGCCTCCCGTAGTGCTTATACATAAGGTCAGAATTAAATTTTGGACCCCAGGTTGCCTATTTCCCTTCTTTCTATTTTAATCTGGTGTGCGGTTTTGGCAAAAAGCCCAGAGAGCCATCAGTCTAACTTTGAGGCCATCGTGGAGGAAAAAGAGGCACCAGTCATGCTTGCAGTCTTGTTTCTTATATTGTGCTGGCCCTGGTTGTTTACAAGTTGAATTACAGATCATCTTTCACCTGTTATGCATGTAAAATACTGCCCAAACAGGAGAGTCCAACCTATAAACACAACTACATTTTTTTCTAAGACTTTTCTAAATATGTGAATATATGAAAAATTTGTATTGGAAGTGTGAAGTTGTGAATTGCATCTTTTCTAAAAGTTGTGGCCAAAGATGAGATGGGAGAACTTGATTAAAAAGGAAATGCACCTGGAAATTAGGAGATGAAATTTGGGTCCTGTTAAATGCTTTTAAAAAGTGAAATGTATGTCAGAAAATACGAACTCCAAGTTAGTAGCAGATGCATGGATGGACATACACATCACTGCTGGAGTTTATGGCATTTGAAAGCTCGTTATAGTTTTGCCATAAAATATCCAATTATGCTGGAATATCTGCTTTGGAGTAATTACATCTTCTGTGCCAGCTGTAAAAGGAGTAGTTTGGCTGTGTATGAGGTGTATGAAAGTGAAGCACTGAAGTGTATTCTTTCAATTTTTCAAATGCTTTCAGTTATTAAAAACGAAATGAGCACAGAAATTTATTTTGATTCAAATTAACTTTCACAAAATACATATTAAGTATTACTTAATATACTTTTGGAATGATAAAAAAACACTCAGCAAACTAGTTAACCAGTTCAACAGGCAGAAGTAGCTTTAGCAAGAATTGTAGTTGCATGACACCTTCAAGTATTTTCTGTTGTATAGTGTCATGGAAGCAGAATTAGCTTGGTAATAGTATTATACCAATATTACACAAGATATTTTTCTCTGAATATTTTCATGAGGGATCGTTAGCCACATGAGGGAAAAAAAGCAATGTGTTTTAGAGTAGTGTGTCAGTATCTTGGTTAGGGTACCGCAAATTTCAGAAGGATGTTGCTAAATCTGTTCTGTATTTTTCAACTCGGTATTCTTTCTCCTTTGCCATGAGGACAGAAAAGCATAAATAATACCCAGATTCTGAACATTGCAGAATTTCAATCTTCTGACCTATTTGGCAAGCCAAGCTACATTTGTCAACACCATTAGATGTGATACTTTTCACACAGACTCCAAACAGGCTTTACGAGCAATCTATGTTTTTCAAAATACAGTTGTTTAAAAAAAGTCCTTTGTCCCCCAGGGAGCATATGTTTATTGTGCCAGTGTGACTGTTTTCTAATAAATATTTGCTTGAAGTCTAATTGGATTGTGGAAAACATAAAATACAAGTAAGAATATTGTAAAGATCTCAAGGATAAACCTCTCTTGCATACTTAGGACCTGCTTCTGTGATGTACATTGGTATTAATTAAAGTTGAATTTGAGTGCATTCCCAAATGCTTTACTGAATCGGGGCTTTATATTCCCACAAAATTTGCATCTGTCAAAAGTGTTTTTAAAATGATAAGTGAGATTGTAACTGTCAGGGAGTGGGGAATGGGAGGGATTGAGGTGGCTTACTGATCTTGGCATTGCTTCCCAGCCCATTCTCTCATCTGCAGTCTTCAGGTTTTCTCAGTGTTCTGGACTAATCTGGAACAGAAGTCAGCAGTGTGGGATGTGATTGCAAGCTGAGATTGGTTCAGCCCCTCTTCAACCTCAGAAATATAACTTTCTTCTCACTTCCTCAAGATAGTCTTAAATGAAGTAAACCAAACAAGAAACAGTTCAAGTCTTCCAGCAGCTAAATTATTTTGGTTTAAAACATTAAAAAAAAAATTACATGATTAATCAAGAGAAAGTTGCATCAAATGAGTCTGCTTATATTAAATCTGTATATTAAGGCTGAATGTATTCAGGCTTCCATACTCCGCTATTCTCTTAATAACTGTGTTTTGGCCTCCCAGGCCTGCATGCCTAGTTAATACTGCAGAACCTATTTATTTTCTCTAATGACTTTGAAGTGGTGAGTATGGCTCCCCATTCTGTTACTGAGAGTGAAGTACTGCATTTCCATGGATCAAGCATCAGTGCAAATACAATTATGTCTCAGGAGCTGAAGTTAGTCACTGTTTACAGTATTTTTTTAAACTCCCATCTCTAAATCTGTTGCTATTTTCATGATCATCTTTTGAAGTGCTGAAGAAATTCAAGTTTCTTGGTCCTGTCACATGGGCAACTGCTTATACCTTTCTTTGCTGCTGTTGGTTCATAAGCACATAAAAAAAAACTTTCTTAGGCTAACATATTCAGCTTCCAGAAAAGATTGCTGTTTGCCGCTTTCCCCCATTTTCTACTTTACCAAATAGGGTATTTTTATTAGTATTATTAGAGTCTGTTTCCCTGAACGTTTTTTGTATTTGACGTAAGCTCAAGTATCAGAATTCACATAACTGTATGTGTTACTGGCACAAATACAAACCCCAGCATGACTAGATCAGCTCTTCTACCTTCTGAGAAAAATGCATTCATTTAGGTGGATGCGGCTCGCCTATGGAGAAAATCGTGAGCGAGATTTTGAGCAGGGGCCTTAAACTGGAGGGGCCTTAAACTGGAGGATTCATATTCCTTTTTGTAGAAGACAACCTTGCATTTTTCTCCATAATTGTATGAGTTTGTTCTGCTTTTCTGTGAGTTTTCCCCTTTCCTGCCATGTAGCTTGTTAGCAAGGTTTCAACAGCAAGGAAATAGGAGCAATGTTTCAGTTATAAATTGCTTTTAGGCTTTATACAGCATAAAGAATTTTTCATGATGTTTAAGGTAAAAGTCAAAATTACTGTTTAATTTTTAATCCATTATCAGTAAGACTGCAGAAGGTGAAATGTAGTTATTGGTAGTGGGAGTAGTAAACTTCTCCCAAAGTATTAAGCAAACTGACGCTTCAAGAAAGTCAAAAATAACTTATTACAGAGAGGGGAAAAATAATAATTTCTCTGGTATTTTCCTGACAACTGACATTTTCTTGCCAAGTTTGCGTTGGTCAAAGTGTACGTTTACTCATGAAATAAATAGTTGTCACTTCCTTGCATATTGTATGTTAGAAGGAACAAGCAGTACAGGAGGGTTGGAGGTGCTGTTTGCATAGGTTGGGTTGCTCTCCATTGCCTTTAAGGGCTGACCTGTGTCCCCACAGGGCAGGTGACGTGCAGGGGTTGGAGCCGGCATGCCATCAGGAAGTGGTGGCACGTGTGCACCTGCCTGTCATCTGCTCAGGGCTGCCTGCATCTGCTGGCGTGCCTCTGTCACGCCTGAGCAGGAGTGCAAGCTGCACATCTGTCTAGGCTTTCCCTGGAGAAGCAGATGGCTATGTGCAACTTTGGAGAAGCAAAAATGTTTTCTGAAATGACCTAATGAGACATTTATGGGTGGATGGAAAAAGAAGATAAAACAAGCCTTTAGGCATATGGTTGCAGTGCTTTGTAGGATGTACTGAAATTTTTCAAATTACTGTAGTAGAAATGTTCATCTTGAAGCTATCAGAAACAGCCAGGCTAACTAAGAACTGATTTGTTCCCTTTCTTTTCAAGTGTATTCTTGATTGACATTATCATTGTCCAGGGGTTAAAAGTCAAGATGGTGTCCAGTTCCTATCTGTTGCTTCCTCTATGACTTTGATCGAATTGTTCACTTCTTTCTCATATTTTAGTTCTTACTTGTAACACTCATGCATCAATGGTGTCAACAATAGAAGTTCTTTAGCCAAAAGTGCTGTATAAATGTAATTTTTTTAAATGTATTCTTAACATGAATATTGATGTTGCACGTATATTCTCCTTCCCTTCACCTTTATTTTGGGATTATTTCATTTGACCACTGAACAATAGCTGAGATGTAGTTAAAGGAGCTTTTTATAAAGAAATGGAGCTGCATTAAGATAAAAGGGATACATGTACATTATAACATCCCTTACCAGTGTTATATCTTAGCACCTCAAGACATCGTTACTCGTTAAGACAATTCTATCCCAGTGTTGTAAGTGAGGAAACAATGCACAGGGACAATAAACACCAGATGTGTTAAGGTGGTTGTGTGTTACCTCCCAACAAAATTAGTGATTTATGGGGAGAATTAGTTAATTGTTTAGGAAATCTAATCAGTGTGTCTAGTGTCACACCAGCACTAGTAGGAAGCATATGTACATTAACTAAAAAGGTATATTGCATGCAGCTAGGTTGCTGTATATTCCTCTGATAGATCTAAAAGAAGAGACATTCAATTTCTTGCCAAATACAAAATTATGTATGTATTGGTTTTAGCAGGGACAGTTAATACATACCTAAGTATCGTTTGCTATTTAGCATTAGTTTTCTGTTTACTTTCTGTGTACAGGATACAGAAATATATCTTGGCAGAAAATACTTGTATGCTAGGACTGAAGTTCCACTAGTTCCTACTAAAGTCAATGAGAGCTTTACTACTGAATTAAATAAAAGCAGAGCTATGCCAATACACTTTTGAAAAACCATCCCTCAGCTTGCTCAGTTTTATTTACTTTTTAGCAAAATTATACAATTATATGTTGTATTTTTACACTGAAGCTCCAATACAGCGGAGGCATACTTCAGTCTGATAATGGCAAATAATATTTTTCAGTTATAGGAGGCTGAAAGCATAGTGGTTCTGTAGGAAGTTTATTTTGACACAGCACCTTGTGCCAAAAAAAAAGGTATCTTTTCTTTTAAAATGGCTGTGGATCAGTTCCTGAGGCTGGAGTGTCAGTGAATGCTTATTTCATCAGCAAAGCACCTGCAGGGTCCAATGCTGGCTGAAGTGCTGAGATCCTAAAGTTTGGCTTGTTACAGAGCATGCATTTTACTTTAAACAGCATTCTTCTCCATGTTAAGTGCATCTTTAAAAATGGCCAAGTTACTCTCACATAAACTGCCTCCCTATTTCTATTCAATTTGTTCTGGCATAGTGCTGACACAAGAAAATGTATTTTCTTTAAACCCTTTATCTGTAGTCAGTTTTTTAATAGCTCAGAAGGATTCTCTAATTTCACGGTATATGTTCATCAAAACTACAGCATGGGGTTGATGTTCTTGTGCCAAAAGGTAGCAACTGTCAAGCAGTGTATGGCAGTTTTCCATTCCAAAAGAAATAGGTGTTCTGGAAGTGGATGCTTTATTACAGCTTAATTACAAATCAGTTCCTAGTATCTTGAACATGTCTGATCACAGGTTGCAGCTTGGCACTTCCTTTCGTAGGACGTCTGAGGTACTGCTGTGTCGATCCATGGTTCAATTGGTCTTGGACCTTAGGATCATCATGAAATAGAAGCAGATCAATTCTTTTCTTCCTCAACCTGCAGACTTAACGCTTGGAAAATTCCTTAGCCAGAACTGTTTACCTTGGACCATATCCCTTCAAGAGGTGAACTGTAGTATCAACAATCTCATTGTGCAGCTGCTTTGCAATACAAAGAAACCCTAGGAGAGAAAAAAAACAACAAAACCTGTATTGCACTGGCAAACAGTATTTGTTCTCCTGGAATTCTCTATACTAACCATCTTGGTTCAATGACAGTTTTATTTGAAGAGTTTATGTACAAGACATGATGTTAATAACGGTTGTCATAATGTTTCTGGAAGCTGCAGAGCTTCAGACATACTAAATTTTGCCTAATCTAATTCTGCTGAAGTTCACTGGTCTTTCTATTGGTTTCAGTGGGGAATAGATCAGGTCCTTAAAAAGTATGCACTCAAAACAGCTTAACAGAGGGAATGGTCATACATTAGGACAATTAAATAGATCTTGAACATCTACTTTGAGTCTGGGAAGAAAAAAGACAAAACTAATTTTTAAGCTTGGCTAATTAAACCTTGGACAGTTTTAGCAGGGAACTCCCACCTATCAAAATTTCTTCGTAGACACAATGATGTCTTAATCCACAGCAGCAGTTTCACAGTACACTGCGAAAAATATCCACAAGATAGGCCACCAGACTGCGGCCCACTGAGCAGTGGCGTGCCTAACCAGCTAGTATTTGCCAGTACAGTCTGCGGCTGTGAAAGGACACACTGCATTAGCAAAGGTAGCCAAGCACACTCTGCTGAGTAGCTGTGTTGGCAGAATTTTTAGTCCTAAAGCTTTGTTCCATGGACCAGTCCTATGATTAATCAAAGGGAAAGGGCTGAGGTGAGGTATAGATAAGGATTTTAGATCAGGAGTATGGTCAAGATGCAGGTAGTGGCAAAGGAAACCCCTCTTTTTAAAGATTTTGGTGAAGGAGCTAGTCAGTGTAGAGTAGAAGACAGAAATACATAGTGAGTGTCAGAAAGTAAGGGAGTGGAAGAAGTTTGATCTTTGAAGGCTTACAATGGAAAGTTACTGGAACTGAGAGAGGGAAATGACCTTTTGTATGTTTTTTAATTTTTTTTCCATGTTCCCTAATAATTTTTGGCTATGTTGACTAATTTCAGCCATGTTTGACAGAGATGTAGGAGTCTCTGAGAGAAATAAGTTACTGACAATTGTTTTAAATAGACAGCTGGGGAGAAGGGGAAGGCACTCTAAATTGCCCAACAGGAGGAAGTTTTAATGTGACATCACATTATTAGAGCATCCATGTGAGAGGGAGATGTTGCTACAGGCATGGGAAAAAATTTCAAATAATCACTGAGCCATTTCAGATGCCAGTGACACAGTGCATACAGGAGCCTATCAGTTCCTGGTGCAGGAACTGTCAGCAGTTTGTCCCCCATCAACTTTATTAGTTGCAAGGCAGGTGGAGCTACCAATACTTCCCCTTCTCATAATTCCACAACATTTAACTAATGTATGGGAAAAAAAAAGAGGAAGAAAATGTGATTATTAGAGTTTTCAGAGTTCCAAACATAAGTATATCACCCAAACCATGAGCACATATTTAAGACAGTAAAAATTAAAAATCTAATGAATCCATTCACTTGTGCAGAAAGAATGTGGCTTCTGGCTGGGCTACAGTCAGATGGTTAGCCTGATGGCTATAATACAACATTTATGCGAATGTAAATGTCACATGTATTATGGACTGTCATTAGCCCAGTAATCATTTAGATTTGAGTCAAGCAGTTGTGGCTAAAGTAAGAAAAGTAATACTATTTTAATCTTTTTTGCAGGTGCTAGTGTGCTGTCCATTACATAACCATGTACAAATAAGCTGAAGGGGCTAAACTTTTTAACTGGTGATATTCATCATCACAGAAATGTCATTTATGCTGGGTTTTGTTGTAGGTGTGATTCAGAGCTCTGATAAAGGCCGGTATTTTTGAAAATGAAACAAGAAATGAGAAGCAGTATTTTTGGAACTGAAGGAGATTTTTATCTGGTTGCAGATTGGTTAGTGGTAGTACTTTTGTGTTGTTATTTTGAAAGGAAAAAATTTTTAAGTGCTTTTAGGTTGACTTCATTGGTGTTTTTGGCTTAATGTAAATAAGAGTGTTGTTCCACAGAGAGGTATCACTTTACATCAAACTCCTGATAAAACCCAGTAAATAAACTTTCCTCAACATATAAACACTAAACAATTGGGTTGTTTACTGCTAAATATTTACTGCAGAGCCTTAGAAGTGTTTAAAAACTGGTTTTTCTAGTTTCTGTTGCAGCAGATACCCTCACAGGATCTCTTTTCAATCCCCATTTTCCTTGGCACACATCTTGCTTAAGCAGGAAGAGCTTAATTTAAGCTGTAATCTTTTATCAGAATAAACCTTAGTTGTGTTTTCAAAATACTGGTGCTCCTCTCCCCCCTCAATTTGACAGGTGATGTACTACGCTCCCAGCAGCCTATTGCTTAAAGCTGACTGGTGCCAAGTAAACGTACTGTTTTACAGCCCATCTCTGTAGGGTAACACTCCTTACATTTACCACCATTGCAGCAGTTTAGGTTTTCTTTGCTCAAGAACAGAGCATATAGCTCCAGTGCACAGGGGTTTTAGGATCTTTTGACAACTCACACTGGGAATTTATACTAATGGCTGAAAGCAGGAAGATCTGGAATTCAAGAAAGGACTCTGTCTTTTGGCTGAAAGAATTTCTTTAGTGATACTTTCCATTGCAGAGAATTTAACTTAAATTGAAGTTGTCATCAGTTGACAGTTCATCTCTTTATATTTGGAACACAGTGTGCTTTACTTCTCCCAAGCAAAGCTAAGCCTTACTGTTTTAATGACAAGTTCCTGAGATAGGATCTACCTGCTGCCTTTATTGCTCAAGCATAAATTGCCTGTGGCTAAATATTTGATCATTTAAGATACAGGTAGGTCTGGGGGAGGTAATATAAGAAGTAGCATACTGATTGAGTTCAAATGGATCTAAAAAGAACTGGTTAAACTAGGAAAGTACTCAGATTTTGATCACCGTAATTTGAGTTCCAGCAGTTTATTGCTTGGGTCAAATTTCATTGATTTTTAATTATTGTTCTTAAATTGATTAATTTTAACGAGAAATTAGCAAATACTAACATGTCCTGAGTGTTTTGTTTTCCTTTTTATAACAGAAATGGGTATGTTCTTTTGAGGGTGGGTGGAATAGCGAAGGGGGAAGGAAAAAGGCAACAGATTAGGAAAAAAATCAAATGCATAAGAACAATTTTAACCTAAGTAATGATTATTAATACAAAATTTTTTTTATTGAAGAAGTGTGTCCCCAGAATGTTGTTGAAAATCCTACTAAAGGAACCAGTTCTTAAAAGAAATGCAGTATTTAGTGCATTGAGATACAGATGATGTGTAAAGTAGCGCAAGTAAAGAATTGTAAAATTATCATCATATCTTCACCTTTCTCCTTGGTTTCTAGAAATGAAGATAGTGAGGCGGCTTTGCTGGTGGGTATAGTTCTGGCCTTCATTTGTGCCTGCTGACATCTGATGTGTTCAGATACTTGCCTTCACATTTCAACTGTGGTAGAACCCATCCATACTTTTAACAGAATTTGAACCCTCTAAACTCCATAGAGTAGAGTGGTGAAGGAGTTGTGGGTTTTTTTAATATGTTCCTGAAAATAGGTTGTGCATAAAATAAAGTTTACACCTCTATCAAAAAATCACTTGAGAACCCACAAAGAAGACTCAGAGGCCTAGTAGGATTTCCTTAAAACAGAAAGGTATTTTTATATCCTGATTAATTTTGTATTATTATTTATGAGATGTAATTTGAACTGGAAATTTGCATTTCATATACAAGATCAATGTATGTTTCTTCCTGTAAGTAAAAACTCTTCAGTAAAAACTCTTCAGCAGGATAAATGGTCTCTGGGTCTAGATTTGCAAACTGCTCCTGCGAGCAAACACTTTCCTTCTTGCAAAGCCTCGTTCTGTGGTCAGCGAGGACGCACAGGAGCATAGAGATCCACCTGAACTTGTGGTCCCCAGGCTAAAGCCCTGCGTTTCTAGAGCAGAAAAAAACATGATGTAAGATTAAGTCTATGATGACAGCTCTTCTAGCAAAGACATTTCTCAAATTGTTAGAAAAAACACATTAGTGATGTGGGTGCTGTAGCCTTTCTCTCACTCTTTTCAAGTGGGCTTACCCAGTTCAGCTCAGGCCTTCTAAGCATGCTATTAGTAACCTCTGCTGCAGTGATACTAGAATGCTGTGAACTTTGAGTTCTCTCCTCAGTCTTCAGTTAATTTTGGCAAATAGGAAAAGTAATCTTTTTTTCCCCAAATGCTGAGAAGTTGGGGAGCTGCTGTTGGTAGGGGCAGCAGCAGGGGCACAGCGCAGGCAGCTGGTGCAGGAGGAGCAGTTCTCACGCACTCCCCGTCTCTCTCACACAAATGTCATCAGCTGGTGGTAGGAGTAGCAGCAGCAGGATCACAGGGGTGTATCTCACATGATTCACTGGGGTCCTGGGTTTATGAAAATAGTAAAAAGAACCAACACACTTTCCAATAAGAAGTAATCTCTAGGGTGTAATGCCCTGTAAGGCAAGCCTTCTTTTCTTTTGGAATTTTCCACTTCTCCTCATCATGACGTCTTTGCATTGCAGACTCCAAGCAGTTGTGAGCATTCCCATGGCAAAGCAAGTCTGTGGTTTGCCATGTGCACAGGTTCATTGTTTTAGACTCACTGTGCTTTCATTTTTGTTTTTCATTGCCAGACATGAAAAATAGAAACTACTGTTTAGTGGATGTTCTTCCTGTCTTATTAAAATAAATAACTGTTGATAGTTCTTGCCTTGGTCTTGCCAATACTGATTTCCACTAAAAAAGCAAGCCTTATCTGATATCCCCCCAACCCCCAATACTTTAGTGCTTTGGGAAAGTTCTGGCTTGATATCCTTAGATAGTGAAGTCTTCTACCTTCTACTTGTCACCAGCAACATTATTTTATCTTTTTAACCAGTATGTCTTGAGTGTAGTTGGAGAGAGCACAGCTAGGGTTCTATTGGTGGCTCAGACTTCATATTCACATAGGCAGAAATAACAGCATCAATGACAGTACTACACTGATCTCCAGCTTGAGACAGCATTCAGAGTCCTCTTCTATATTTTACTATTTTGTGTGTCACAATCAAAAGCAAAATTTTTCAAATTCTGGTTTAAACACTTGTTCTGCAAATACCTATGCATTTGTTTTGCAATAACTTGAATAACATCACTGAAGAAATTTGGGTTGATCACATATTTGTGTTGGGTCTATGCTTAGAGTTTTCAGAATAAAATAAAGATATAAAAGCTTCATTTTAAGATTTATGGCCCAGATGGCATCCAGCATCCACATATAGTTATTGGTAATCTGTTCTAACAGCTGTTTTACATCCTTGGTACCAATGGGATTAAAAAGGACAGTAAAAAGCATCTTTGTCAGTAAATGACAAAAAGGTATGAGTTAATAGTCATATAGTGCACAGCCATTAATTTAGAAGATGGGAAATTGCTTGCTGCAGATGACAGCATTTACTCTTTTCAGCAGCTTAAATACTTGTTTTCATTATTCTTGGTGAAATTTTGTTTTCAGCAATTAAATCCTTTGACATTATCAGTACTTACTGATAATTCTGTGGCAGAAGATACTGATTTGTGTGATAGGGGATTTCAGTCTGGTTTTGTACTGATCTATAACAAAGAGCCTATTGGTAGCATAAATCATATTGATATAAATTTGGCCAAGTTTGATTCAGCTGGTTGGTGTGCTACTGTCACTCTTTGCCTCTACTACTAATTGTAGCTTGACATGTCCATTTTACTTGTAGCTTAAGAGCTAAACTTTACCACTTGTCAAAGTGCTCTAAAGTATTTTATTGAAGTTATTTAAAGTTCAGTTTATTGTTGTGTTGAGAACAAAACCAGCACAAATTCTGAAAGAATTCCCTAGATGGGAATAAAATTTACCAATAAAAGGGATTGCAGAGGATTCCCAGCAGTTCTTACTCTTTGTACTTCCTGCTCATAAAGTCTTACTTTGTGATCACAAACCAGGAAGATTTAATTTCAAAGCTTGTAATGATGTGGAGTAATTTCCTTAGCAGGTCTTAAGATTTGACCAGGTGATCAGAAACAATCTGGTTATTGCTATATAAGAATCTCTCAGCTGCAACATGGTAACTGGCTGTGTGCACTCTTACAATCTACTTTGGTACAAATAATACTGGTTCTTTTAAACCACATTCCTCTTTCAAGTACTTTTCAGCATTGTTAAATGGTTTGCAAAAACACGCTTTACTTGCCAGAGCAAGAGAGTCATGAGCATGCATGTAATTACTAGTCTCAGCTGGCAAAATGATAGCTTACATCTGGAGGCAATAACTTCCTGAAACTCAATAGCCTGATCCCATACCGAAAATACTTTTATTTTAAAGGGAGGAGAGAAGAAGGTCTCCCTTACTCAAGTATGAAGTGTCACAGTCAAAGGATGGGCCTTTCATTTTCTAAAGGACTGCTCAAATTAGCTTGCATTGTCTGGATGTCAGTGGTTGTCTGTACTGGGTGAATTTCAAGTACTGAGTGTCATGCTGGGTCAGTGCATTGGTAGCTAGCTTGATGCCTTTCCAGGAATCACTAGAGGCAGAAGTTGTTCTTTCCCAGAGGGCTCTGGACCACCCTGCCTGTTGTCTTTTGCCTGCATCATCATCTCTAGGTCCTCTTTTGCTTTAGTACTGTAGAAGAAACAGCCACTGGAGGTACACCTCATATCTTCAGGTTGGCTTAACAGAACCCTACTGCCCTTTGTTTGTGATTACGGGGAACCCTGTCACAAAAGCCAATATTATGTAGTCAAATTGTGCAACAAGCTTTGGCTCATTGCATAATAATACAGAAAACTTAAGTCCTTGACTAGGTTCTAGCTATATTCTCCAAATGATTTATTGTGTTTGTCTCTTTTGGAAGAAGCTATGTAGCTCTGTGTTGCTAGCAAAGGTTTCATGATTTTGTCATGTGGACCTTAGGGAGGAAAAAGTTCTGATCCATTAGTACAACACTTCATGTTGTCTGCTATTACTGGTCATTTTCTTAAATAGGGCACTGATGGTGTATGTGCATACCTTTAAAGCTTTTGGGGATCTTTCAAGAGGTATATTGTTATTGTTAGTAATAATGGGCCAACCCTTTCCATTGCATTTCAAACAAACAATTCACAGCTCTTCAGGAGCTAGGGCTAAGACAAATATGAGTTGCATTTTTGTCCTTTCTGTTCTGGACTATTTTGGATGCTATTCCATTCCTGGTATAACTTATACTGTAAGGAAAACTGTACTGTACGGGTACAACAGCTGCCACAGATTACAGTATTGATGGCCACACTGTTATGGGTCCCTCCTGGTCCTGACAGACAGCTTCGGTACAGACTGTGGTAAAGGCATTCCCCACTGAGGAGCTTTGTACTGGTTACACTATACTTAAAATCACAGTTTTCTCTGTATTGGATTCAAGGCTTTCGTAGTTTGACTGTGCTCTGCCACAGCAGGATGTTGAATTCACCCATCAAGTTTATTTTGGACGTGAGTTTTAATTGTCGTGTTGAGTTTCTCATTTTGCATTTTCTGTATGTTGTCATACCATTCCAGTATTTCTTCTGGAGACATCCATGTTGATGTGAAATAATTGGACTTTCAGACTACAGTCAGAGGAAATTTCAGAGTGTTTAAAATAAAAGCCTGGGCACAATAAACTTTGTTCTGTCAAATCTTATCATTTAAATGATCTCTAAGTGCTGTAACATTTCCCAGTTGATCAAATTGTAGAAGGTCAATGGATCACTGTACACATCATTTTATACTCCCAGTTCATGTTTTGCATTCCACTAACAGAATTCTTTCTGGGGAACTGCTAATGCTTGAGAAATACTATGGAGAATAGCCATTTATTTTGTCTTTGTTTTCATTTTGAATGTATCTATCTTAAAACTAGAGTGAAATGCTGTATTTATTAAAATAAACTTCTTTTACTTTATGGAACAAAACTAGATACAGAATCTTTTGATGAATTCTACTGTCCAATAGAGGACCATCATTGTCACAACTTTAGGACTGTTTATCATTTGCTCTGCTGTTTGCATGGTTATATGTGATGGTAAGATTGCTTTATATTTCCTGATCTGTGAGACCTACCCTTTTTTTTTGTGTACATGTGTGTTAACAGATTGCACAAGTGGACTCCAGAGGTGTACATCTTGGCGCTGTCTTTGTTCGTGGCCTTACAACTTTGCTCATGGCCAATAGTGCCTGTGGCTTTCCATTCAGGATGGATGATTTGATGCCTTGGGAAGTGTTTGATGGAAAACTTTTTCAAGAAAAATACCAGCAGTCACACCGAGGTTGCTCTTTGGAAGAGCTTTTGGAAGGCAATGTGAGTAATCGCATTCTCTTAGACAGTTCTGTATTCTTTGAAAAATGTACCTGTCCATGTTTGTTTGTTGTTTTAATGTTCGTGTTTACACTGGTCCCTTTTCTTTATATTTTTCCTCTTATTCATTTTTCATCCTCTCTGCAAAAAAAGCCTAAGAAAGCAGAAATACCAAGACTATGAAGGAATCTCTAATTTTACCTTTCTTTTGTTTCCATTGGTCAGAAAGTAATATAAGGAAGTGTCAAAATGGTTGTCAGTTTCAAAAAATGAAAATGCCTGTAATGCCTTTCTAGTACTAAAATATTAATGAGATCTTTTTCCTGTAAGATTTTAGGCAACGTATTAAGAATGTCTTTAAATAAGCATACTGGGTATAATTTTTAAAGTGTTTAAGAGTGATTGCATTGGGTTGGGCTGAGATGGAGTTGATTTTCCTCATAGCAGCCCTCATAGTGCTGTGCTTTCTATTGGTATGTAGAAATGTTTTGGCTTCTGCTGAGCAGTGTATGCACAGCATCAAGGCTGTGTCTCCAACATTCCCCCACCACCACCAGTGGGCTGGGAGGGGACATGGTCAAGACATCTGACCCAAACCAACCAAAGGGATATGATATTCCATACCATATGACGTCGGCTCAGCTATAAAAGCTAAGGGAAAGGAGGAGGAAGCGGGGGCATTTGTTTTTTACGATGTTTTGTCTTCCGGAGCAACAGCTATGTATACTGAAGCCCTGCTTCCTGGGAAATGGCTGGACATCACCTACTAATGGGAAGTAGAGAATAAAATCTTGTTTTCCTTTTGCTACCACACATGGCCTTTGCTTTTGCTTTTTATTAAACTGCCTTTATCTTGACCCATGAGGTTTTTTTCTTTTCCATCTCATTTTCTCCCTGCCTGTCCTGCTGAAGAGGGGAGTGATAGTAGCTTAGTGGCACCTGGCATCCAGCCAAGGTCAAACCATCACAGTGATATTTTTAAAGGTATTGAGGAACCTAAAGTTTGAGATGAAGGTTTGGTGAATTCAAAGAGGAACTGGAAATCGGAGGAAGGTATATATCTAAGTATTTTTTAGAATCTCACCAAGTACCTTCCTGTACCTCATAGTATTTATTTAGTTCTCAGTCCCACTTCTCAGAAACTGGGGATTTGTACAATTTGTGTGCTGCTGTGTTACCAAAAAAACCGTATGACTTAAAACATGCCTGCCCAGGCAAGGGCAGGGAGATACCAGCAGAGTTTTGCTGGGTATGGGCCATACCTGGTGTATTAGTGTGGTGTCATGTCCAGGCTCAGAGGTAGGATCTGCTAAACTGGGTGCAAGGCTGTATTAATGCACTACTGAAAGCTCTGACCAGGCCTGGTTCATGCCCCACCAGCACAGAATATGTGGAGAGATGCTTGGGTAGATCTGTACTCAGCTGTGTAGATAGCTCTTCAGACTTTCAGTTATTGTGTCTCTTTTTAGTGTGGAACTGAATATCCTGTATCATTTAATTGCCTTTGAAAATTTTACCTTTGAAATGTTTTTATCTGCTGTTACATATATCACTTGAGGTTAAAATAAATAAAAGTAATTACAAAGTTTTCGGGTTTGAATGATTTTAATCTCATGTATTCAATACCAGTTGTATAATTAGTTTTCTTTTCTAATTTTTTGTCCAATTACATACTATCCTTATCTGGAGTGGTGAGTGGAACGCATGTGTGGGTGGGTGGAATGTATATGTTTTCAGCATGGAGGGGAAGGATAATCCTTTCCATATGGAATCAATCATATGATTTCGACTATAGCCTCTATCTAAATCCTGTGGTTCCCATTAATTGGTCCATTGATTTCAGTAGATTTTGGATTGGGACAGTGATTCATCCAGTTTTTCATGTAGGACTTTTGCAGAACAATAGAGGGTCTAAAGAATAAATGGGAAAGTGTAAAACTGTACAGATCTATGTGAAATTGATACTTCTTTTCCATTTGGGTAGAATTCAGGTTAGTGAGCAACTTTTACAATGTGTATCTAAATCAGTACAAAATTTATATTGGCTGAGAGGTATTTTTAAATGTGTTAGGTAGTATGTTTTAGCTAACATTTAAAAATCTTGATGTGGTCAGGTTAAAGTTATATTTTAAGCTGTCTCAGAAGGAAGATGAAGGAAGATGCGTAGATCCCCAGAACAGAGTTGGAAATTTGCTTGATCCAACTAAAATATCTAGGTTAGGGTTTTTGAAAGCCTGATACTCTAGTTTAAACAAACCCCAGATAAACTGTTCAATTGAGGGGAAAAATATTCTAGCCCTTTAGAGTAGTTTAAATATCTTTTTCTTTTCTAGGTACAATTTTATGGTACATATATGGCAGAGATAGCTCCCAGCCTGATAAAATAGCTTTCCAGCTTATCAGTTTGAAGCAAGAAACTGGTTTTGGGAGAATTGCCAAGAGATGCCAGTTTAGCTGGGGACACTGGCAGGGCAACAAGCATATGTGATTGTTTTTTCCTATTATTATAAGTTCAACTTTAATAAATAAAACTGATACTTAGTTCCTGGCAGAGCTTAATGTACCGCTGGAAGCCAAGATCTTTCAGCACTTGTTTGTTAAAAATCTACCCTTGAGCACCATAAATCTAATCTGATGATAGCGACAGCATTGTATTCGGAAAAAAGTTATTTTACATGGGATGTTTTGTTATAGAAAAGATAAGTAATAGGGAAAATTTACTCCTTTTGGTGTTCAGTGTTTGTCTCCTAACTCCCCTTCTCTGTGATCTGGACAGTTACATTACTTCAGGGAGTTCAGGAGATCCCAGAATCAGTGTTGATTTGATTATGATGGGCTTAAATACAGTTAATAGCTCTATGAAAATTACAGTAGAAATACAATCTTGGTTAAATATTTACATGTATACCAGAAATTTTTAACATTTTAGGGTTTGCTTCCCACAGATTCTTGTACCAAAAGAAGAAAATATAGAAATTAAATGCAGTTGATATATTCGTGGGCAAGTTTTTGTGTAGCTCAACCCTTCGTAGCCTAGCAGCTGTTAAAGATAAAAAAAATTGAAAGCTTCTGATAAGAATAAAAATAGAGCCATCTTGCTTTTTAAAAAGATATGCTAAGATCATATTATGCTAGTTCTCTCTTTTTCATAACAGTAATCATATTAGTTTGTTTATCCACACAGAAAATTGGCTGTAATAGTCTCATAAAGCAGTGAGGCAATGATATTATCACTTTATTAGCCTTTTTATTGTGCTTCTTACTAATGAGTAAGTTCATGATCATTTTTTTTAAATTAAAACCAAATTACTTAATGGGGTCAGCATAAGTAATGTTTTGTCCTTTTCTGACTATGCCTTTCATCCAGCTTTCATAAGCACATTCTGAATGTATTCTCTCAAGAATACAATCAAAGGTTTTTCCCATTAGTGGGTGTTCTTCACAGACTGTACTCAGTTTGCGTGGAAAAAAAAAACCTGTGGGTTTTGCTTAAGGCTCTATAAAGAGGTTTGTTAACTCAGAAAATGTGCTAGGAAAGTTCGCGGGAGGGTTCAGGGATTCAGATTCTACCTCTCTAGTTGCTGCAGTCTTGCCACCTATTGGATTCTTACCTTATCCTGTAATCCTCTCCTCCCCGCCTTGGTGAAAAAGGAATTGTCATCCTGTGAAAATCAGTTCAGTTTTATGAAAATCACAAATTATGCCATTGCTCTAAAATCTGTCTTTTCATAATTCTTTTCAATGTGTACTACTGCCCATATGCTCAGTACAAATCAATAAAAAAGAAAAAGCTCCTAAGATCTGACACTTCTTCAAAGCTCATAAAAATCAGTGAAAGTTAAGGGTATATCACATTAGTATTGCATCTTTAAATAGCTTCAGCTTGTCCTTTTGACATAAGAACTTTTCATCACTCCACAATGTAAACATTTTTCTTTAATTCTAGCATTTCTCTTTAGACTCGGTTATATTTTATCAGTCAGGAATTGGGGCTGATGTATTACTATTGTGTTAAGTTTTATTTCTAATATATGAAATTAAGATACTTTGATTTTCAGTGGTGTGTTTTCCATGAGTTCATCAGTCCTTATCTGGAGGCTTTAACCATCCCTGCCTGAGGTATTGCTGATAGAAGTCTAGTTAAGTATATCTACAGGTGCAAGGTAATAGAATCGGAAAGCAAGTGATTTACAGATGTGAACAGAGGAGAAAAACAAACTTCACAGAGAAAGGGGAAAACATTCCTTCTGCACCCCTACTCACCCCTCCAAGGATCCACTTTTAATATGAAATGTTTGAACTTTGTTTCCTGAAAAAATGCGAGCCAGATGTATCACCTTCATATATGCGTGCATGTGGCAAAGACAAGTGTTTTAGTTGTTGTGCATGTGATTGGTTTGTGCTGCACCTGAAGAGAGAAAAGCAGAACAGTCATTGATTTTTAACCCTATTGTCTGCAGGAGTCTTTGTATACACCCTTCCAGAATCTGAAGTCTTTCATTTGCAAGGCTTGCATGGCAAAGAAAAGAACAATACAGAGCAGACCAAGAGGGAATGGATTTATCACAGGTTGGCGTTGTGTTAATTTTCTTGATAAAGTCAATATATGGATAAGCTCAGTTATCCTTCAACAGCAGCAGCATTTACATAGGCAGCCCACCAAGCTAAGTAAATTATAAGGTCTTTCTCCAAGAAACTGAAGGAGAGATCTAAGAAAATTTATCCTGGTTTTGGGAATTGATGTTAATTTGATTACCCAAGTTTGGATAGAATAATATTTCCATCTAGCTACATAGTTAGTGAGATATATGCAGTAAATACAATATTCACTGACAGAAACATCACTGCTATTTACTCAGTCACTAAACTTGTTTTTATAGGAGGAATTAGATGACTCAGAGGTCCCCTCAGGGGACCTATTTTAACGTTGATAGTTGAAGGTCTGAGTGAGGTATTGAAGAGAGAATACTCCTTGTTGGACTGACTGATATAGTTCAAATATAAGAAAGCTTTTGGGCAACCTGGAGAACAGCTCTTTTTTTGCCTAAGACCTTGCTTTGATTTTTCCCCAGCTTTATGGCTCAGTTTACTAAAGACATTTGTTTTTCCCACCTGAGCTGCTTGACTTTCAGGGAAAAAAACATCTAAAAGGTTTTTAGCATCATTCACAGATCAGCCTGAATGTTGAGGCTTTTGAGGCTTCAAAATAGTTCACACTGAATCTCAGTGTTTGTGCTGGCATTATGCTTTTATTACCTGCTTAATAGCTGATCAATTATAATGTCTGTGAGGATAAAAATTACCCCTTCAAAATTCCTTGAGCAAATTACAACAGCCAATGATTTTCTGCTAGTTCAGTACTCTGCATTATGTGACACCAGTATGGTACTATGCCATACTGGTGCTGCACATTCAGACTAAGGGTATCTGTTGGTGATTTATGATACCAGACCTTTTTAGCATCTGTTACTGCTTGAGAGCTGTACTTAAGCATTTTAATTATGATTTGTGATTCCAATTTGGACAGAGATTTCTGTTTTGTTTTAATGACTGCAGTCTCCAAATCTGTGTCATAAAATTTTGTTCTGGTTTCTAAATATACTTGTTAACAGCTTGTAATCATGATGTGCATAGATGGAAATGAGGACAAGAACCATGCTTATTAGGCTGACTTTAGTTTGGAAAAATCGTAATTGTGCCTAAGTATTTTGGCATAAAACTAAGAAATGTTGTTTCCCAGAAAAGAATATGCTGTCTCTCTTTTTCTTCATTTAATCTTATATACAGTCAGAGTTGCTTAGTAAATACTGTTTTTCAGGAACACAACAAAGAGAATTTAATCCCAGGTTCCAACAAACACACAGAAGTTCTTTTGTTCCTCCATATCATAACCAGATGAGGGGGTTCCTATGGAGAAATCCTCAGCCACAAGGTAAAAAACATGTGCACGTGTGTGTATTTGGAATAGTCTCTATCAACAGTGTAATAGCTCTGTGTGTATACGCATTTTGCATTTGTATGTATGCAGCTACCCTGTGGCTACAGCAGTCAGTAACAAAACTTGTATCAGTTACAGTTGTGTACTACCATTAATAAAAACTAACTCTGCAAGGTGAGGTAGAGTGTGGCATTATAATCTGAGTTATCTTTTACTCAGTGTTCTGGGAAAAAAGCTTTCATGGGGTATTTAAACTTTCCATGCTTGGTCTCAGCTGAGCTGTGTTTAAAATTGTAATAGTTCTAAAAAAAATTGGCACAGCTGCACAGAAATGTCTGTCTGAAGTCTTTAGCTGTAGAGCTTAGTTCATACTTCAACAAAACACCTAAGCACATGAATAAAGTAAAACACATTCTTAAGTGGTTTTCTAGATCTGGATCTCCACTTCCAGATCATTACTTAATTCATACAATTGCAAGTCCTGTCTTGTCTTGGCATTAATCTTAAGTCACTCGCCAATCTCCCTTCTTCAACAGAACAGACATTTCAACGAAGCATCACTGTGGATAACACTATCGAACTGACATAATTCAGTTTTACTTCCTCATTATTTCGAGTTACAGCATATGCACATAGATTAAAGAAAATAAGCAAAAAGAAGAGAAGTATCTAAGAAAGATCAGTTATTTTATGAAGTCTGCAGAACCTAAATTTATTCTATGTTTCCAGGTGAGGTTTTCAAAGAAGATTGACGATGTGATTAGGGAGGATAAATAATAAATACATACAGTAAAGTCTTTAATGTGTTTCAGCTGCCACAGTTGTATGCTTGAGAGTGAGATACTACCACTTGATTCACAGCTAAGATGGTTTGATCATGTATGTAAAATGTAAAGCTAAAATATAGAGTGGTATGCTGACCATGAGCGAACCAAAACTGGACATTGTTACTGTGACCGTCTCAAGAAACCTGCTATTCAGGGGTCAGCTCCAGAGATTTTACAACTAGATGTATTCCACAAGATATGTTTCACAGTAACTGTGCTGAACTGTGTTATAAACGTGTTTCAGTAGCAGTATTAAAACATCTTGGCTTCTTCTATACTAGCCCTATTTACTACCCTCAGGACGCTCTTAAAACATGATCCCATAAATGCAGTTAAATTGCCTCTGTTATAAGTGAAATAGATTTATTGGAAAAATATATCTATCCTTACAAGAGAGCCCTGCAATGTTTTAGAGCTCCTTTTAAACTGATCTGCCAAGATGACTCATTTTGACAAAGTTTCTTTTTCCTAAGTTTGCTGATATTAAGACAGGTATTTGGGTTGCTTCATTATGTAGCTCTTGCCTGTGCTATATGTGTGCGTCTCACCAAAAAGAGAGAAAAAAAGAGAAGAAAAAAGTGGTGATTTTATGTTCCATGATCGCTTACATGATAAAACTTCCTAGTAATATTACTGATACCTATCTATCCCATCCTTTATATACCTTCCCATGGTATACTGTTATGGTTCCTGCTGTTGCATATTATATATAAATAATTGGATAAAATGCATTGACAAGTAATTGAACAGTAACCACAGAACCCATATCTTCTGTGTCAGGAGTGTACCTAATGGTTAGGCAGCCTTTGCTCTCTCTTATCAGTTAGTGTTTAAGAATTCCATGACAATGTCTCAACTTCAATAGTGGAGGAAAGAGTGCCTCCACCCAGAAAGCATAAACCTAAGAAGCACTGGTATTTCACTGAGATGATGGTTTGAATCCCCTCAGGCAGAATGAGAATTGAATTTAGGCATCTCTCATTTTATGGTGAATACTAACCACCAATCTGTTGTAATTAACATCTCATCCTCTAGCTGTATTCTGAGAGAAGGGAATTCAGCTATGGGGTTTGGGGGTTTTCTTTGGGGGGGGGGGGGGGTTGGTTTGGTTTGATTTGATTTATTTATTTTAAGTCCTCTTCATAAATTTCTTGGCTGTGTGTCAGAAATGGAGAGTGCATCCATGTAACTCAGAGCAGCACATCTAAGCCTCACAGGGAGGTAGATTTTCCCTTAGTGTTTCTTGTTTGTTAATGTAGAAGTCTTCCCATTTAGCATGTTGACTTTTGTGTATCCCATTCTGAGTGTCTGTCCATTCTGATGCTTGTTAAACAGATTGTATGTGTCTTAATTTAAAGCTAAGGTTAGGCTTCTCTATTAATATATAAAACTTTGCATTGCAGCACTTCGTAATCTGTGTGCTTTGAGTTTAAAAGTCTTGCCTGAGGTAGCATAGAAGTCTGTAATAAAGCATGACTACGGATTCTAGGTTCGTGGCTGAAACACCACACCAAATGCTATATAGCCTATTGGTAACCAAAACTTCATTAATTACCAGTTAAGATCACTAATACTTTGTTTTGAATGACATTGTTACCTCTTTCTACAAATAGGTAAAAATAAACTGAGCACTAAGAACTATGGAAATCACTATTCAGTATCATGTGTCTTTGTCACGCTCTTCAGTAGTCCAACTAGTAAACACTGAGATTGTTTGTCATAGCATACAGATTACCACCTAGATCTAAATCAACATACAAAATATAGCAAAAAACGAAAATAAAAAATTAAGTCTAACCTTGTCTGTGCATTGTCTTATATACTTTTATAGCTATATTTTAAAATTTCATCGATTTGGGCTGTGATTGTCATACTAGTGTTTCAAAACCTATCTGAAAAGTGAGCTGAAGATAAGAAAAGGAGATAGGGGAGAGAGAATCTGTGGGACTGGTTGTAACAGCTACATGAATGGTTGAAATCAGGGATACCCTAATAAATTAGAAATAGTGAAAGGTATTGGCAAGGATATAGATTTTCTGCTGGTGATGAGGTAACTTAGATCAGAACTCTGTGTATGACGGACCCAGGGGAGGGTTGAGGTATTCATTATTGAATGAATAAGAGCTGTCAGAGAACTGGAAGTAATGGATGATAATTTCAGCTACAAGTCATCTACCACCAGAGTCATAAACAGTGAGATGGGGAAATAGCGAAGCACTGTGACAATTTTGTACTTGCATTTAGAAGTTTTTTGATTTGGGGGTCAACTATATCCTGCCTAAGAAAATTATGTTCTTTGGGTTTTTTTCTTCCATCTCTCTATTTGAAAAGAAGAGAAAAAGGGAAATGGGCAGCTTTTGTTTTTTAAATAATTCAACTTAGAAAATATGACTTTCTCAAAAAGATTTATTTTTCTTTAAAAACAAGGTCTTGGAGAAAAGCTTTTATGCGAAATTGAAAGCAGTTTTTCAGGGGAAGGGAAAGATGAGTGTCAAGGAAACATGTGGAAAAAATAGAATTGTTGGAGGTATGTCTCACTCAAGAGAAACTCTCTTTGTCCGAGACAAAAAGTAATTATCCAGAGTCCCATTTATTCATGGAATGTAATTGCATCAAAAGGGTACATTTACTTCAGTCTTAGCACCCTGTAAACCGTGTAGCTGAATGTAATACAACTGTACTGAAGGATCTGAGTTTGTAGCAGATATTTCATTTGCTAGGTATTTAATCAAGGTTTCCATACTCATGTGGCATAATCTGTGTTCAAGCATGTTTATGATTAATAGGATTTTGATAGAACTGCAATGTAGGTGGGACTTGGTAGAACTTTGGTACTGAAAAAAAGATTTTCTTTACAGTTGTAGTACTACTTTGCATATAGGATTCTATAACTAAAGCAGTATTGTTCACAGGCACATTTAAACCAGTATGAAAATATTAATCGATGTATTTTATGTCTGGTTATCAATAGTGTATTTTCCTTTCCTGAATTCACACAGTCTGATCTACCAACCACAGTGTATGACCTGTATGATTCACTATTGCAACCCATTAACTGGACTAGATTTAAAAGTTACGGTGGCCCAAGAGCTTTAAGAAGAGCAATGCCATCATGGACTTTATCCTCCCACATTTCAAAATACTAGCCATAATTATACACCAACCGGAAAGGGACATGCTCTTTTTTCAAAATATGTATAAATGTCATTCTTCTTGCAGATATCTGAGTAAGCTCTTGTTTTCCTGCTTTAATGTTAATTAAAAATATTTAATTCCTCTCCTACTCCCTCCAGGTAGAGAATATGAATCAGGACATGCAGATCGGAGGAGAAGATTCCACCTTCCTCCTCGGTAAAGAGTACACGTGTACAGGTGGCAAACTGAGATGATGGGATAGTTACCATTGGGATAATTTTTGTCTATGAGAGTCTCTTTTTATGAACTTTACAGAGTAACTGAGCCATGTGACTGTGGAGGAAATCACTCAAAGCTGAGGCTATTCAGCTTCTTAATCACTTGTCATATTGGGTCTAAGCTTGCTATGAGACCAGATCATGTATTTTAAGAAATTGTTTTAGAGATTAAAACAACTTTCTTATGTCTTCCATTTGCGTACCCATTTGGTTAAAAACAATCAGAGGTACTTTATTTAATTACTGTCTTCAAGGAAAAAAAAATAGGCAGCTATGTAGAAATCCCATTTTAAATCATGAATTGTAAAAATTTTACTAGAGGAAAAAAGTGTCAACAACACTTATGTATGTTGCATAGGAAGTGGGTGACACACTTAGAACAGTGCTTATCTCTTTACTGATCTGCATCTCAACCTAATTGAAAATTGTCTCCAACTATATAATCTTCAACAATTTCTTAGGCTCCTAGAAATCTTTGAATTGGGGTGGGTCAAGTGGATGTTTGTGGAACCAATGGGATTTCATCTGTTTATGCGCTTTGGAATCAGAGTATCTTTAGTTTTGTACTTCAGCATTTTCAGTACCCAAAGTTATATAATAGCCTCTCTTTTTTTCTCATATGGGAAGTATATGATGAAAGAAAAATGAAAGCCTGATGTCCTGTTCCTGCTCTCAAAAAAGACTGAGCAACAGAAAAAGAGGATATCTAAAGAGAGAGTCAAATTTTTAAGAGCAAGTTTTGAAACCTGATAGAGTTTGCAGATTTTTGTAAGAGCATATTTAGTTATTGATGATGATGACTGTTCCAAACAGTGAAGTCAGTGGTGTTGCACATGGACAAAACTTTGTATTCACACAGAGAACTGTGGCCTTAATGTTTATCATGTTGGAAAATCCACTCTTTTGGATTATTTTTCTTTTCTGTTTTAAACTTATTGTATTACTGCCAGGATTATTTGTTTTTATAAGCATTTGAAAATTAAATTTCTATCTGAAAACTATCTCATAACCCATACTAACAGAGAGTAGCAGACGCTATAAAACTTAATGTTTGCATTAAGACTTGCAGAACTTAAGGTTCAAAACATAAGTGCTAATTTGGATAATTTATATATAGATCACTAAACCCAGAACACATTATTATGGGAGTTTAATCACCTGTGTTGATGTTCATATGTCTTATTTGGCTTCTTACAACTATTTGTCTTTTAGATCGCGCAGGTGACTGATTACTGGAAATGAATGAAAATGGATAAGAGAACAAGATACTTTTTTATGAAATGCTGGAGGCTGAAGATCATAAAAACTTCATCAGCATTTCAAAAATGGTGGTGGGAAGTCTCTAATCAGAAATTTATTGTGCCTCATTTTCAGTTCCATTTTATTTTCTATACTTCTTTTCCAGCCTATAGCTTAGAGAAGTAAATTATGGAATGTTGCGAAACAGTTATTATATAATTTAGGTTCCAGATAGTATTGTTTGGAGCACTTCACAAAAACCTTGTTGAGACAGGTATGAAAAATGATCATTATAAAAATAATGTCTAAAAGGTAGAAGCCAGTCCTAGGTGTTGGAGAAGGCTGGTAAAAAATAATTAATTCATCTGTTTCTGTTGTGAAAAATACAATGTCTCTTCTGTTAAACTGTTATGCTATATGAGGCTGAAAGTGCCCAGTCTCAGCCAAAAAAGGGTACTTCTAAAGTGTTTACAACCATATCATGGTTTAAAAATGTTATTTTTCTATCATGTGGCTTACTTTCATAGTTCCTCAGCCTCAGAGAATGAGAAAAGGGTAGCTAAAACATTCCAGAAAGTTGTAAAATTGGTTTATATGTAGAAAGCTGCTACAGCTTTAGTGTCCTATTATTTGGTGACCTTTCAGAACTGAGTCAAATGTATACTCCTCTCCTGAAATACCTAGAATTGTCCTCCATGTGTAGTGAGTCATTTATGAAACATTTAAGGTTAATGCCAGACCTTATATCTGTCTTTAGCCTCAAAGCAAAGGTGTCAGTGTGAGCCTCTGGCCAGTATAATTTTGGAGGAAATTCTAAATCAAGGGGAAACTAACAGACACTTTGAATGCATTCTTTTTTTTTTTTTTTTTTTTTTCCCCTAATTGGCGGTTGTTTGAAGCACACAGGATAAACTTTTTTCCCTGCTGATATCATTGGTGCATCTTTTGCAGATATTAGTGGCACCAAGATTTCATTCCATAGTGATAGGGTAGTCCCACGAGGTCTAAGTAAATGGACAAAGTACAGGTAGGGCAATCTGGTATCTCGTGTCTTAATTTTCACTGGCCTATTCTTCATCACACGGACTTTGTTTCTACTTCGGAGATATGTGTATTTTTAGAATAGTACATAAGTACACTTGAAATTAAATGTCTTTAGACCTGTTTAGCATGAGGAAGAAGCATTATTTTTATATTCCCAAGTTAAAATTTAGCTCTAACTTTGAAATCTATTTTCAGAAGAAGTACGATAGCTATTGTACAACTTGTGCTTATTTTTATGATACAACGATTACCCATTTAAACTCTGTTGGTCCATTATTGTTCAGTTAATGTTGTTTCTTAGGCCTTGTGCAGGTAACTCCTGTGAGTCAACTGTTAGTGGAACTTAGTTCCTCTTTAGTACACATTATGTCAAAGTGAATAGTGTTGTCAGATATACATAACTCAATACTATAGTTTCCTTGCATGTATTTTTCTGTTTGTAACCCAATAAATATATTCTTTCATACTCTGCATACATAAATAGGCAGCGATACAGGATTTCTAATTTTATTAAAAGTTTGAACAGACACAATTTTTACCCAACACAGTGTCTGATTTGTGTTCCAGGGATCCGGTCATGATAGGGGCATTCCTGCTTCCTTTTTCTATTGATCTGTCCCTGGCAGTAATTGTATTACTACTTTTTTTTCTTTTTGTCCCGTCCCCCACCCCCTTCCTCCCACCCCCCAAACATTTTGGAATAATGTGGTCTGAGTTTTATGGAAAGTTCTCTAGTTTCAGGAATCTCATGATGTATAATAGTGTATTTGAAAAGAATGTAACTGTGTGCCAGAATTTGTTGGTAATTCCCCCTTCGGGCTTTGATATGAGAAAAGATTTCTGCCGGCCTCAATGAACAAAGTTAAATACAGTTAAGAGTGGGAGTTTTGCTGTGCTAGCTGTGGTATGTTATGAATTGTTGGTAATAATTATCCTGACTACTGAAGAGTTGTTAGCTTCTCTGTGAGGTTTTTTTCTCCTCCTGATGTTAGATCATAAGCAGAAGCTGCTTATTATTATCTCTAAGCCAAAAGGTTTTTTTTCCTACCAGGCATCATACAGTGAAAGCAGAATCATGAAGTCGAAACATAGAGGTGCTATTTTCCTGTCTCACTGAACTTTAAATTGGTGAGAGTACCATAAAGCTTATGGACTGTAGAAGGAAATCATATACAAGAACATGACCTTAAAGAGTCCAGTCTAATAGGGTTTCCTTAATATGTGGACTACAGGGTTACTTTGAATGGGTACAGGGCAGAGGAAAAAGAGATGTGGATTTGAAGTGAAGGAACCTAGGTTTGTGAAGAAAAGCATTCTTACTTTTTGTTTGGCTGTATTGCTTACTTGTCTTCTCTAGCCCGTGCACTGGGTAGCTGCCTTTCATCAAACATTCACTGAAATTGTGGATTTATTTATTAGCTTTATTTATTCCCCTTCTGGAAGGGGATTCAGAGAACATTCATTAGCATCAATAACTTAGTCAACTGTTACTCAATGGAAATCATGGCATGGTCATTGTGAGAGAAAGAGTGACTGATGGGAATACATTTGTCAACTTTTCTCTTTTTACCTATTATGTATCCTTCATCTTACATTACTTTGCTCATTTCTGATGCCGTCACACTGGGAATCTGAATCTGGACTGCAGAAAACACTGAAACACTGAGTTAATCTTATGGTGCCGTGTAAGTATCAAAACATATAGATCATGCCTGTTTTATAAAACAGGAAACTACAGTTTTAATTGCTTTACTACCTTAGCAAGCGCCATGCTGAGGCGGAGGGGAACAACAGTGCTAAAGCTCTACAAATCTTTGTGCCATGTTGTCTGGACAAAGTTATAAGGATAATCAAACACATGGTATTATTTTGCAAAGGTAGTCTTTAATTAAATGTTGAGGAAGAACAACAAAATTTTACATGTTCATGTTTAAACGTTGACTCTCTCTTGTCAGCTAAGCTGGGAGGCAGGCTAGGATGTGCTTCTTCCCTGGGAAGGTGGATGGGAGATTCCTCTGTGATGCAGAGCCACCGCCTAAGAGGGTATCTTTTGGTGATACAGAAGCATGGTCAGCCGAGTAAATAAGCAGAACCCTTGGCTTGTTTGTGCCACATAGACACATCATGCTTGAGAGTGAGTCTGGTGAGGCTGCCCTCTTAGATACATTTTGATGACCTGGTAAGGTTGCTCCTGAATGTAGGTCATTCAGACTTGCTGAGATTGCTCTGGACAGGGCTCAGTGATGGTGAGTATACAAGCTCCAGTGTTTCCTAGTGTCCCAGGTGCAGAGGTGCCTGACAACCACATGGCTGTCGGCACCCTGAGTGCTCTGCCAGGCTCTCCTCCTGGCCCCCGAGGGGTTTGGCTGCCTGCAGCTGGGTGACCTTGGATCCAGTTGGTGTGTGAGAAAGACGAGTGAGAGCGCTATGAAATGTCTCATGGGAGGCCTCTGCCCCTTGGCTCAAGAGCTGCATTTAAGCCCAGGTCCTTACCTAATCTACTTGCAGGTATGCCTGTGTCCAGCCTGGCACCCTGCTGATTCTGCCCTTGCCTTGCTGATTTGACTTCCTGGTATGACCTGGGACATCCCTCATCACCACAGGAGTGTTGCGTGACTCTGGTTACCATCATCATACTTGCTTTGCTCTTGTTCAGGTACTGTGGGACGGCGGCCTCACCAGTGAGGTCACTGCCCTACCTGTGTTGCCACTCAGCTGCTGGCCCACCTTCCCTTGTGGAGCAGCCCACCCTTGCTGCTCCATGACAGTGGGCTTTAAGGCCCTGACAGCACAGGTGGCCAGAAAGTTTGGCTGTAACTGCCGTAGTAATTGAACAGTGTCAAAATGATAGGTATGGCCTGTGGGATTCCTCGCTGCTGAAAACAGCTTGAAAAACTGAAAACAGTTACAACTACCAAAGCGCCTTTGTGTATCTCTATATGACCTTGCATTCCTTGCTTTCCTAGACCTTGCAGCTGACATCCAGA
Source organism: Gorsachius magnificus (assembly GCA_034008185.1). Lineage (NCBI taxonomy): Eukaryota > Metazoa > Chordata > Aves > Pelecaniformes > Ardeidae > Gorsachius > Gorsachius magnificus. The sequence goes on along the minus strand of CM067083.1, from coordinate 46,140,419 downwards.
CCTTTCTCACCCACAGTCAGGCTATTGAGTACACTGTGTTTCAACATTGCACACCACAAATGTGAAGCTGGTTTAGAACATGGAAGCTCATTTGTTAAAGAATATGTTCTTCAGTTGATACTCCTAGAGCTCTGCTGGCTTGTACTGCTTTTGAAGTCCTAGGTAGGATGTTAGGTGTTAGGTTTAACCTACAGCATCTTGGCAAGGATTTTTTACCTGGAAGTATGTAGTTCTCTTGGGGCTCTGTAGCTGAGACAACCCATGATGAGTTGAAGAGTCGTCTGTAAAAGACAAAGAGGCAGCTGGCAGGGTACTCGCCAGCCTAAATGTGTTACTTAATCTTACTACAAAATTAAGGACTAATGTTTGGTTTTGAGTGTGCCAACTGGGAAAATATGTATTATATTAAAAAGACCCAACCCTACAGTCCTGAATATTTGTTTGTTCAGATAAGGAATCAAAACCAAGTACTGGCCATGATCTCGTATTGGGTGCTGCTCATTGCACGAGTGGGAGTTATGGTGGTGCACAACTGCGAACTCTCTAACATGCTTGAAATCAGATTGCAGGCATGACTTCAGCTGTAGTAATTTCAAGTTCTGTCTCCCATATCTCTATATATTACAAATAGGGAGGTAGACATGTAATTGAGGCCAAAGAACTGCTCTGACTGCAGAATTGCAATCACACAGTGTTGCATTCTGCGCTGGGTGTTCATATTTGATATCAAAATTGTGTTTCATCAATAAGCATCACCAAAAGTATCTGCAACCACTGCTCACCAGTCCTTCAGAGATGAAGGACTTGATTTGCTAATTTGATACAATCACAAACCTGAATATTACACAGTCTAGGGAAACAAGAAAGCGACATAGAATACGAGGGATGCATACAACACTTAATTTTTTTTAGGCTCTTATCTTTGTGTTGTTTTTTTTTATTCTTCCAGTCATTAGATCACTTCTTGAATGACCTATTATTAGTAGTTATCACACAGATAAGAAGGGATATATTTGTTAATATACTTAATCTTGGCATGAATTTTGATATGAAATGCTAATTATCTCTCTCTCATGCCAGAAGACACAAAAAATACTAGGCATAGAAACCAATCCTGGATATAAGCCCTCTGAAAATCCTTGATAACTGAAGGCTTTTTAATAGAAAATGGTGCCCCCTGTCTCAAAAATTAGGTAGCCAAGTATGCAGCTGGCCTTTGGACTCTTAATAAAAAGAATCAGATCTCAGATGCGATTTCTAAATATGCTGTAGGTAGCTCAGAAAGTCATTGTTCAGTGAAAGCAATCATTATTTTTAGAAAAGTGATGAGAAACTTGCATGTTGTTTATGGCATTTGGAAAATTTAAGTCAAGGTAACCGTTCAGAGTTAGCTTTATCAGATACAGCTTTATTTTAGTCAAGGGTTGGTTGGTTTGTTAATAGCAGAGACCCAGCAGGATCCGTGTTTACTTTCTGACAATACTTTAGTTTTCATTTGTGAAGATGATGCAGCTCATTTAAAAGGATGTAAGTGTATGATGTGCTGCCTTTTGATAATCAGCTTCACCCTCTGGTTTAATTACCCGTCAGATCCTTTAGTCTTTTGATCTACATTCTGCTGGAGGGTTTTCAATTTGAGTAGTTTATCCAGGTTTGAGACATGCTGATGATAAAGCTAGACCTCTTGTCATGTAATACACATATGAAACATCACAGCATTTAAAAACTGGCTGACTCGGAATCTTAACCATCTTTGGGCAAATTGCAATTATTGTCTCTTTAACAAAGCCTTTGTTCTGTAGGTGTGATGTAGTTTCTACTCCACCTTCCCTATGCAGAGGAGAGACTCCACAAAGGGGCAAATAGGAGAGGTTCAAAAAAGTCTACTAGCAACATCACATTTCCTAACAAAAGAGGGAGAGCAGCTACACGGTTGATGCACAGCAGCAGAGCATTAAGAAGGTGGCTAGTGCATCTAGAGCAAAAGTTCTAGGTTTTAAAAACAATTCAGAAACCTAGGGCATACTTTACTTCCATCATGGTTGCAATTCACTTCATGCAGTTACTTTTTTTTTTTAATTGACTATCTGCATATCTAGGCTCATTTTGCAACTGTGTGTGATGTCTCTGCAAGTCTAGACAGCGATTGTGGTTTATGCTTTACATAAAAGTTACATTTTGAATGATTTCCTGAAGTGGTTGAACAAAAGAAGTAATTAATAACCTGCAAATTCATCCTCCTTTTATTTTGAGGAAGGAATTCTTTTACTTCTTTGCATTACTGATTACTGCATTAATTCTTGGCAGCAAGTAGCGCTGTAAGAAACTTTTGCTCCAAGCAAATTAAAAAATAGCATCAAAGAAAAAAAATATATTAAGTGCTAAAAGGAGCCAGTTTGTGTGTCCTAACAATTACTTCTTGGGAGTAGGAAAGAAATCCCAAATCGGTCATTGTGCATTTGTTTACACTAACGTGTTACTGCTTAATCAATCCACCTTCCCTCTCCCTGAGAAACACCCCCATCTGTCTGTAGAGAGAGCCCAACCTAGCAAGGCTGATAGCTTGTTGGTTTAGAAATTAGGATGGGGGGGGGGGGAGGGGGGGAAGCTTTTCTTCTGTTGCTTGTGCTCCAGGAGTGCAGTGATGCGGGGGGTTGCTCACTGCCCCGTGCAATGCTGGCTAGGGCCTACAGCTGGTGCCAGCCCGCAGCGCTTCGGTTTTGAGAGGATGAGTGTCTTGCCTGCTGGAGGATAAGATGCATTTATTTGCCTTTTCTTGTGCTGGATATGATCTGTCCTTCGAGAGGGAATGGTTTCAACCCCAAAAACAGTTGTACTTTAGGTATGTGAGGGTAGCATGTGTGAAGTTGCTGTAAGAGACTGTAGCATTTTTCTCCCATACAAAAAGCTTCCTCTTTTTATGGCTTCGGTTAAATCTCTGAAGGGCCGGAGGGAGGGGGTTTTCCCCCTGAATTCTGTTGGTTTCAAATTGGGCCCACCAGAAAAGGAGATAAATCAGTTTAACTTTACAGAAGAAGATTAAAAGGATATGAGGACAGAATTGCTTGAAAAATAGAAATTGAGGGCTATATTTTGTCTTGGGTGGCTTGTGCAACTGCCTTCAGATTAACTGCACCCTTTTAGACATGTTAGGCTGACAGTGCTGGGAAATTAGCCCAGGCCTTCTCGCTTCTGGTAGCTTTCCTGACTGCTGGACTACAAACTCGCATGACAGATTGCATCCAGCACAGTAGGCTGCAGAGAGTAGTTAATGGAAAATAGACTGCTTTGATGTTCACTGGTGGTGGGCTGATCCTCTGGTTTAAAGGCTAAACATCTATTGTCCTCTGTAGGAGTTTTCTTTACGAAAAACTTTCACAAAATCTGTAATTTCCCGTTTTGTTTTCAGAGTCTGTGGTTTGCTCTCTTTCTACATTCAGTAGCCAGCAAATATTTTCATGAGCTATTTGTACTTTTCGAGTCTCTAGCTTCAGATGCCACAGACAGGATCTTATTTCTCATAAATTGCCTCTGTCCTCTTCTGCTAAAGCACACGTCTCTAAAATATTACCATTAGAGCACCAGAAATGAAGGCACCTAAACACACTGCCTACTTTCCTGAAAAATGGGGCTAAGCACTGCAGAGATGCACCTTAGAAAACAGGCTCGGCTTGAATTAAAGTGTGTGTGTGGGGGAAGAGCGAGAGCAAATACAGTAACAGCCTATGATTAGAAATCTTAACAATGACAGTGAGTTCTGTTTAATTTCTAACTGCTTAAAAGCAGGCCTGGGGAAATGCTCTGCTTAGAAATGTCATGGAAAGTGCAGCTGGTCCATGGGCTTTATCTTGAAAAGCAAAGGATCTTTCCCATTTTGCAGTAACACTGCCATTTACTGGGCCATACCACTAGCAATTTGCAACAATGGGAGGGAAAAAAGCTGCCATTTGACCTAGAATGCAATTTTCAACTAATTAATAAAGTGACCATTAGTGCCCGAGGGGATAATAACAGGAATAAGAACAAATTACTATGGGGTGCAAAGGAGGCTCGGGCATTGTATTGCAAATTTCTTATGGCACTATTCTTCTTTTTTTTCTCACTAATACTTTTAAAGTGCCCCCACTCAACACTTGCTCCTTGTAGGACCCTTGCAAACCACATAAGAATTAGCCCTTCAAAGATCAATCAGGATCTAATTGTTGTTAACAAAGTGCCACCTGGAGAGAAATGTTACAATATACCTTCATTACAAAGCATTCAATCTCTCTCACGCTCACAAGTCCTGGCTACAGTACAGACAAAAAGAAGCGGTTGCTAGCATTAAGATCAGGCACCTGCAATTGCTTGTAAAACACTGCCAGTCCCTGCACAAACATGCTCCTAACACTGCACGAGCCTCGTTAGAACTGCTCTGTTTATGCTTCCTCAGAGCAAATTTTGCTGGGGTCTCTCTGTTTGCAACGCTTTAACATGTTACTGAAGCCCTCATACTGATGGGGACATGGGGCAAAGCAACTAAACCATTTGCCGTACTCTTTCATAGGCTCCAGGATCTGCTCTTCTGCTCTCAGTGAGGATTCTTCTGTATTTTATGCCCCCCGCTCTCCGTGTCCCAAAGGCAAATGTTCAGGAAACCCCCAGTGAACCGACTTTTAATGCCTTGGTTTTGTTTCTCTGCCCTGTCGGAGATTTTACTTGTAGGTATAGCACATCTGCTGTAGGTCCCGCCTGTGCTAGTACTTTGCAGCTTCCATGGTTAAAATTCAAGAAAAGACCCACATTGCCCAGTGTCTCCCACTCAGTTCTTGGACACCTTTGTGGCTACATGTCCACAGAAGTTGAAGTCAACTGATATTCCTGTCATCTGTCCTGAAAATTTCCAGTGGACCGCTTTATAGCAAATTGAAAACTACTGTCTGCAGACTCGCTTTGCTCACACCTTGTTTACAAAGGCAGGGAGTTGGCTTGACTGAAAGCTAACCTGCTCAAGAAACAAAAAATAAATACTAGGTTTTGATCAGTTACTCAATCCATCTGCTGTGGCTGCACAAAATCGCATGCCAGCACAAAGGAGGGGCAGAAATTGGTAGCTGGGAGCAGGTGAGGGAACACAGGACCTTCCCTTTAGTGGAAGGACTTGCTCCACATTAAGGTGAACCCAACGTCTCTTCCCAAAGGCATTTTGTAAAACTTTTTTTTTTTTTAAAGCAGTGGGAGATACAGAATCATAGAACAGCCCAGGTTGGAAGGGGCCTTGAAAGATCATCTGGCCCAACCTTTCATAGGAAAGGGAGCCTAGGTGAGATTATTTAGCACCCTGTCCAATCACATCTTGAAAATCTCCAGTGATGACGACCCTACCACGTTCCTGGGGAGGTTTTCCAGTGGATGATTGTTTTCACTGTAAAGAATTTCTTTCTTATATTGAGATGGAACTTGTACCCGTTGCTCCTTGTCTTCTCCGTGTGGCTCCTTGTGAAGAGAGAGCTTCCATCCTCTTTGTAGCTGCCCTTTACGTACTGGAATACTGTGATAAGGTCCCCCCTGTGCCTTCTCCCGGTGGAAAAGACCCAACTCCTTCGGTCTTTCCTCATAGTGCAGATTCTCCAGCCCTTTGATGATTTTCATGGCTTCCTTTGGACCCTCTCCAGTCTGTCAGTGCCTTTCTTGAACTATGGGGACCAGAACTGGACACAGTACTCCAGGTGTGGCCTGACAAGTGCTGAGCAGAGTGGGATGATCATGTCTCTATCTCTGCTAGCAACGCACCTGTGGATGCAGCCCAGGATCCGATTTGCCTTTGTTGCTGCAGCAGCGTGCTACTGTCTCCTGTTCAGCTTGTTGTCCACCAGGACCCCCAGCTCCCTTTCAGCAAGGCTGTGCCCCAGCCACACAGATCCTAGCCTGTACCAGGCGCTTTGGTTATGTTATCCCAGGTGCAGGACTTTCCTCTTGTCTTTGTTAAACTTCCTACTGTTCTTGCTAGCCTGTTCTTCCAGCCTGTCCAGGACTTTCTGTAAGATGTCTCTCCTTTCTGACATGTCCATCTCGCCACTAGTGTCATCAGCAATATAGATTAACCTTTGACGAGTGGGTGCCTTACATTGTGAATGATGGCTGCAGCAAGTAGGAATGAAGGCAGTGAACAGGAGAGAGCTGCAACCTTTATATTGAAATAAACATGGTTGTCCTCCTTATTCTGAGGATCAGGAAATGGGGGACTGCAGGAGGGGTGGAAGCAATCTCCTCTCCTTCTGTTCCTTGCTCAGATTAGCCGCCTGTCCAAGCCCTTATCTGTACTGCTCCAGAGAACTGAGGGAATCACTGGAAGGGAGGGCTCAGGTACCTTGGCCAGGTTAATTTTTTAATGGATGTACATGGAGGCAGGAATCTTCTGGAGGCCTAGGCAATGTTAACACCCTTAGGCTGCTGGATTTAGTGGAGAAATTACCTCTGTCCAGACTCTGTCTCATACAGATACATACATGGGGAGAAAAGTCTCGTTCAGTGCCTGTCATCTTGGATAACTAATCCCAATACCCTACTTGCCTCATATTTTGGAACATATGCAGTGCAAATAGAGATACAGAGGGTATTTTTTGTGATAAAGAGCACATTATACAAAATCAAACCAATCCTTCTGGGTCCTGAAAAGCTGCATTTGTTAAAAGTCATTCCAAATGTCCTTAACTGGCAGATACTGGCTGCAGGTGCTCACCCTGCAGTTGTTTTGTAAACAGTCAGCGTTATTGCTGCAATTAAAAAACATGCTTTGAATTTTTCATTTTGACTTCGTGTATCTTTGACCATCTTCAACTTCCATGTGAGAAGACCATTGATCGTAAAGGATCTGTGCTGCTTTAACCTCGGTGAAGATTTGCCAAAGAACTAAATGGTGATGTCTGAAATACAGAGTCTTTGGTGTAATTGGGACAGTGAGGCTGCACCAATCCAGTAAGTATGTACAAGCTTTATCTACGCGTGGTGGAGGAAAGGAACAAAACATCCCCTACGCCTGGAAGAAGCTCCCCCAAACAGCACTGAAAGAGGTGGGCTTCCGACAGCACAATCCCAGCCCTGCAGGTTGCCTTTTTGATACACTAAAAATCATCGATGGCATAAAGCATAAAGCAGCCCAGGCACCTCTCAGCAGTCTAATATCCTTGTGCCTGAAATGAATCAAAAATGGTTCAGCTACTCGGTCTTTTAAGCTTAGAAGTGTTCTTAAATGGCTCTGCAAGAGTTACAGTGCTTGCCTCTGGAAGTTAGCAGCAAGAGCACGTGCTTTGGGCTGCCTTGCTACTCGTGCATAGATCTGCAGTTTGTGTGTGATTGTCTGTCCGCTCATTGACATACCTCGTGTGTTAGGGAGTTCTCATTGAACACATGTTTTCAGAGTTGATGAGTAGCTAATTTGGTCTGCGCTAAGAGGATTTTGTCTAATTGGTAGGATATGGGACAGAGTTAGGAAACCTGATTAATTCCCTTGTGCCTTCCTTGACCTGTCATTTACTAACTCTGTGACCTTGGTCAAGATATTTTGAGACACCCACTGTCATCTGCTGGAGCACAGCCTGCCATCTTTAGAAGTCTCTGTGAAGCTTAGATCCACTGGGCACTGATTGCTGTAGTGGTTAGCCACCAAATGTGTGGAATATTACCCCTAATAACCCTGTAATGCTGAGGCCAGATACCGAGGTGTACAAAACTAGAAGCCACTTGAAAATATTGGCAATTGACTCCCTGTGCTGCTTTTTGCTAAAAGAGGACTGATGACATTCACCTCTCAGAGAAATTATGGCTTGTGGAAGGGCAGGAGATCCATATGTGAATGGCCTGTAGGACCGCATAGTAGCTGAGTAAAGCTTCAGAGAAGAAACCGTGTGAATAAATAGGGGGAGGTACAGGAGCTTATCCAGGCTGCAAATCTCTGATCAAATTCATGCCCTCCAAAGAAAGACACAAGGAACAGAGATGGAAGGATTTGCCATCCCCAAAACAGCTTGGCAGTCCCCCCAGGACTGTAGACTGGCTTCACTGGAGGGTCTGTCCTTCTGCTGACACCAGAGGTGGATGTACGTACAAGTCCCATTAGCATTGAAGGGAGGTGCCTGCTAAACTTTCCCACGCATTAGCGGAGGGAAAGACTTCTAAAGGTATCTCATGAGGTAACAGCAGGTTGTTGCTGCACATGCTGCATTTCTTCAATATTTGCCTGTGATACAGCTGTACGCTTACATCATTTGGATGCATCCACTTGACGTCGTGCTGTCTGTCACAAAGAGGCATTTTGGAGGTGTCCAGCATGCTTTCCCAGCATCCTTGATGCAAGTCTATAAATATACAACTTGTGTGTAACCTGTTTGCATACTGATTCCCTGTGTCCCAGATCAATCTGCTGTTGATTTCCAAGTACTGTAGTCTCCTTTGATCCCTAGCTTTTATTGAGTGCTCATCAGCAGGGATATATGCTTGATTTTTTTTTTTTTCTTCTTTTCCTTCTGTGGCTGTTTTTCTGTCTTTTGTAGCAACCATTAAAGTTTATTTGCGGGCTGAGGAAAGTTATACCCTTTGTGACAGTGTGTTGTGGGGCTTTATTTAATCCTGTGGGGTATTTGGGTGCATTCTGTTGGGGGCGGGATGGAAGGAGTAAAAGAAAAAGCTGTAGAAATCAGTAGAACTGGAGATCTAGAGTCCTAGAAGGTGGCAATCTGTTAATTAGTGTTCTTGGGAAAACCTGCCTGTGATGAAAATAAAGCCTCATCATTAAAACCCACTGCATTTTCCTTTTCTGCTCCTGAATGTTGTTAACAATGTTGCACTCTGGTTAAGTAAAAATCTAAAACTGCAGTGAAGTGTTAGTAATCGGTTCCTGAGCAGATTCCCTAATGCTATTCACTTTTCCCTGCTAATCTTCCTGTGTGAGTTATAACAATGCAGCACCAAATGAGAAGGAAATGTCAGGTTATGTTTCAGGGCCAGCCTCCTGCCCACCCTCCATCTGTGCTGATGTCAGTGCTTATTGGAACATATGCTGCCTGTTGCTCACTGGCCATCTGTTAGCTGAGCTGATGAAGTGTTCCCGTTGCTGGGACAACCCGGCCCTTGATTGCCAGTGGCACCGCAAACATTTTCCGCTCAGGTTTCGCTTTTATCTGTGCTCTGGAATGGCAGCCCCGCCGCGGTACGGGTTACCCCATCCCTGCCTTTCCCCTTGACTGGCGGCGGGAGCGCAGGCAAAATGCGAGTTAGGACTGGTTTAGGGCAAATGTAAAAAAGGCTGTGGCAGAGCTGACGTGCCGGCGGTAAACTGCTGGCTTTGCAGGCTCGAACGTAGGGGCAGACGGGCTTCCCAATGGGAGCCCAGGGTCGAGGGAGCACGTCTGGTGCTGCTGAGAAAGTTTGTGTGTGTGATGCGACTGTGAGTGGCATCACGCAGAACCACCTGTAGCCCTGAAGATGTGTAAGGCTACAGGGGGATTTTTGGAGACAAGCAAAAGGCAAGAGGTGGGCAACTTTGCCCTTGGTTAAGAGCTGCTCATTCTGTAATTGCTGTGTGGTGTAGTTGTGCCTGACAGCCACAAACCTTTCAGACATAACTGAATCCAAACGTAACCATTCCTTTATGGTGTAGGCCTCGCTTTGTGGAGTGAAAATGATGTTAAGCTGAAGCAGTGATAACAAAACTGCCTGCATGCCGCCTTTTTGCAGCTCTGTCTGGTGAGCTTTCCCCCCCTTTCTTAAAAAATGTCTACCAACGTTAATCAATCCACATGACAAGCCTGTGGGGCTGGCAGGTGGTATTCCCATTTTAAAGAGGGAGAAGCAAAGTGTGAGAGCTGGCACGAGAAGCACGGCATGTCCACCTCCCAGCCCTTGCCTGCTGAGATCAGTAGACCATATTGCCCTTCATTACACACCAAGAGCCCCAGCTCAGCCCTGGTGCCAACAGGAGCTGCATACCAGACAGGAGAGCCGAGTAGACTGTGTCCTGTAGTTCTTTCCACCTTACATGTGAAGGGGATAGAGCAGCGTCTGATAAATTAACTTTTTTGGTGAAGCTGACCACGATAGCCAGGGTAAAAATTTACAGCCTTTAGGATGCGGAAAGTCTGGATGCTCAATAGTGTTAAATGCTCTGAAGCTGTGAAATGTCTTGATCTCTCCTTTTCAGTGTTGGTATTCCTCGGTATTTTCCCTGCAGACCCTTGGGTTTTGGCCCCTGGGTGACAGCGGTCACTTACGCGATCTCCCAGCCCCAGCCTCGGGGACAAAGACTCGCCCATCATCCTTCCATTTCTCTCCTTTCCATTCTGTCCAGCCTTGCCTCTTTCCTTATTTCCCAAAACCTTTTTTCAGATATGTTGTCCCTTTGCAGTCCCTACATAGCAAAAGCAAACTTTTTAGCCTTTCTCTCCTCCAGCCAATCTTTTCTGTAGCTTGGCTGGTCAGTTGTATTCTGGCTGGCCTTTCTACCAGCTCCCCTTGCTTCTCATGTTTCTAAAGCTCTCTTTTCTTCTCTTCCTAGCACAAAAATCCTCTTCCCATTTTTTAATGCATCCTGTCGGATATCTATACCATCTTTTCATAAGGGTAAGTCGTAAGCTCTTCAGAAGAAGGGCTCTTTATTTTTCACCCTATACATCAGTTATTGTTTTAATTAAATGACTGAACAGCACAATAATGCTGTGTGCTCAGAGACTACATGACGCGTGTGGTAGAGCCGGATAAGATACGATACATACTGACATAATCCTAGGTGATAATAATAACATACAACTTCAGCATATGTCGCTATTTCAGGATGTTCTGGCACAACAGGCTGGTTTTATTCTCCCTGGGGCTGAGTAAATGAACAAATTACCACAAGGCCAGCAAGGGTGGGGATTTACATTGCCTCATCTGCTTTGTGGTGAGTGCCTGAGCGTTGGGTCCTATTCTGTGGCGCGTGTGAGGTTGTGCTTTTGCCAAGTGGCAAGCTGGGTCTCTTACCTTGCCCTTATCACAGTTACGATAACATCATTTATCTGCAGATTATCACAATTACCACAGTGGAGCCTGAGCAATCTAAGTTTATTCCCTCTCTTGCGGCAACTCATTTGGTGCCAGCCTGCTTTTAAATCCACTTTGGTGTCCTTGTTTGTTGCCAGAATGGTGCAAATGTGCCAGTATGTAGACAAAAATCGGGCCAATCTTTTCTCCTCTCCAAGAATGTCATAGAGCTTGGGGGTTTTGCTGGCTTTACAGGCCTGGGCTACTCTGCATTTTGAATCAAAACAACACAGAATTTAACACTTTGCTTTAAGATTTGACAGCTTGATTTTCCCTCAATCAAAAACCGAGAAGGAAAACTGGTAGCATGAACTGCCATCTGCCCAGCCTCCAGCAGGATCTGCAGTTCCCGACTGAAAGTGCTATTTTTATGCAGGACAAGGCTGCATGTTTTGTGCAGTTTTTAGACTTGGATTAAATGGTTGCACCGATTCCTACACGTGGCTGAGAAGATAGATTACAGCATGGCTTTGCTGAGTGGTATTTGAACAGTGAGAGTGGTGAAGTAAAGAGCTTCAAAGCTTTGAAATGCTGCTAACAAGGTGAGATGAGGCATATGCCTGTACTTCACCAGAAATCTGGAATGTCTGCGCATTTCTAGGAGACTGCAGCAGCTAAGGGTCGTGTGGACGTTCCAGATTAGCGATGCCCTTGCTGCCTTCATAGGTAGCTATGTAACAGTTACTGTCCTCACCTTAAGTGCTGGTGGGGATCCGTGGTGCTGTGCCTGTCTGCAGCACTGGAAGGCAAACTGTAGACATTTTATTGCAAGCGCCTACACAAGCTTCTGAGATGTGTAGACGTAGCCTTGGCTTGCAAAAAGCAGAGGGGTGGATATAAATTGCCTGTTTGATGTTGCTCACACAGGGGTATCGGAATTAGTTACAGAGGCACTGTTGGGCTGCTAGGGAAGTTCCTCAGCTGGTTGAATTCTATTGACACCATTAGAGAAACACTGATTTTTACCAGCCAAGAACCTGATTTCTGCTGCGGCTGGAGCGTTAGGCATTCAGAGCTCTGCTTAATGACAGCTTTAACACATTTCCCTGAGTCTGGCTGGCTGGATCCTGTAAGGACAATAAATACTTGCTCGTGCTGCTGTGCTCTAAGGTTTGCGAAGCGGGGCAGTTGCGTGCGCTTTTGTGGAAAAACCCTGTCCTTGCCGCAGCGCAGGGGACAGGCTGCCGCTAACATCAGTTGTGCAAGGATTTGCTCTGCACTGCCCGGCTTCTGGAGATCACTCTCCGCACAAATTAATTAAAAGATGCCTTAGGTAGGTGTCCAGCAGGCACAGAAGGAACCCAGCTCTGTTACGAGTGTGCAATCCCCAGTTTTCCAGCTGTCACTATGTAATACGGTCTCCCCCTCGCGTAATTCCTTCCTGTAGTCCAATAGAAGCCCTTTAAAGAAGAAAAAAAAAAAGAAAGAGGAACAACAAGCAAGTAATCCTGTCATACGATCTGCCCCAGTAGTTTGGGGCCTGTTTCTCTTTCAGGGGCTGTGAGCATGCTTTGAGGTGCACAATAGAGATGCTTTCTCCATTGACTGGGGAGCTCAATGAGCCAAACCAGGCAGCGGCCCCAGTAACAGCAGCAGCAGTGGTGCAGCGCAGTAATGGGCCCAACTGTTAACTGATTTAACACCCGGCCAGCTGCAGTCCCTGAGCTCAGAGCGGAGCAGTGGGCCTTTGAATATTACCTTTCAGCCAATTAGACATATGTCACTTTCATAAAACCTTCCGCATGCGCTCCCGTCCAGGGGAGGATCGGCTGGGGAGGAGGAGAAGGAGGGAACTGCGTTACCTGCCTCCCTCCCTCGAGTAGGAACTTCTTGTTGTTTCTGGTATTATTTTCAGCACTGATGCAAGTGCTTGGGAGAGGGGTGTGAGGGAAAGAAAATGACTCTCGGAACTCCAGGAGTTTTTCAGACGGCTCATAGGCTTTTTTACAGTAAAGGTGGGTTTGAGTTGTTAGGTTGAAATGAGACCTCTTTCATCACTGGGAAGGTTAACATCATCATTGGGGGTTGGACTAGATGACCTCTAGGGGTCCCTTCCAACGCAAAACATTCTATGATTCTATGATCATCTGCATCGGCCTGAGTTTGTTTCACATGTCAAAAAAACCCAACCTCAAAGAAACTTTGGATTCAGGTGAAGTGAATGAGTATGCGGATGCCAGAGGTGTGGTGCCGAATGTAAAAGTTTTGGCCTGACAATCAACTTTGCAAAACAGGACAAGTAAAGTTGTTACTAGTGAGCTGCAGCTCAGGGAGAGCGCTGGGGGCTGCGGGCTTTGGCCAAAGGATCAGCAGTGCCGGCCGTACCGCTGGGTCGGCAAACACGGGTCTGGGGGAGCCACCGCAGCCCCTCCCCAGTCAGTGCCATTAGGGGTGGGAAGTACACGGGAGGTGAATGTTATGGGGGCCTATTTTCAGCATCAGTGTGGAAGGCAGAAGTGTTTGCGTTGGTCATAGAAGAGGTATGGCACTTCTTATTCCTTCAGATTGGTTGAATATTTTTATTTCGGTAAGGTTGACATTCTTATTTCAGTCATGTCAGTTTCTTTATGCTTTTTCTATTAAAATACACACAAATGCACTGCTAAAATGCATACTAAATTGTGATAAAATATGGCAGATTATGGTAAGTTTTAAAATGAAATATTTAGTATCATGTGTTTAAAATATTTTAATATCAAAAGTCAATTCACTTTAATAGCAAGTGAATTGAAACTAAGAAGTTGAGCCCAAATGAACAAAATGAAAAGGATAAGATAAATGTTTGAATTTTTTTTCACAGCAGTGTAAAAAATCAAAGCATCCTGGGGATGGGGGCTAATGGACAGAAAAATATTTCTTTTAAAATCCTGGCCTAAAGCTTTGAAGCTGCGCTTGTTATTGATACCACTGGTGAGCAGAAATGAGGGATCTAGAGCTGTGTGAAGACTGCTGGCTTTTCCTGCTGGTGGCAAGAGACCTGCACAGGTTTTGTCCACTGTCAGCCCTGGACAACACACTGTGCGTGGCCTGCAAGAAAAGAGGGGAATGGGGAATAGTTATCACCTCCGTAGCTCAGGAGAGGGGTGCTGAAGCTGGGTTAATCAACCAGGAGGGTGAAATTGTCTCTGAATACACGTGATCGATTTACCCGGTTTGGGCTTTTGCAAGTTTATTCTGGGTTTTCCTTCTCAGTCTCTTCAGTTGTCTTCCCGATAGGATGTTCTCCGATTTAGACTTTTGGTGCTTGGTAATTGGGAAGTAGTGCTTGTCAAAGGCAATGAGGCAAGACATATTTTGGGGTGAGGGATCATTTGTATCTAAATGGGCAGGAGTAGTTTTCAGGTATTCAGTCCTTTTCACACCCAAAGAAAGGCTTGAGTTTAGTTTTTGAAAAAGAAACCCTCTTTTCCAAAAAACTTCCCTTGCAGTGTTTTGACCATCTTCAGGCAATGATGGCAGGCTTATGGAGTGGTAATATGTAAGCTGAAATGAGGTGCAATTTGGAAGATCTCAGAGTTGTAGTCAGACAAATACTTTAAGCCAGCATAAGCTTCCAGTGATGATAAAGGCAGCAATTCCACACTTCCTCTGCTTCTTGCCGCTTGTTCTCGCCATTGTACTATTCCCTTCCCTTTACCATGCTCTTTTTGCAGCCTGATGGTGAACTGGAGCAGATTCAGCTGGAAACAACCTTTCCAGATCACTTCAGAGTTTGGGGGGGTGGGGAGGGGATGTAGCTGGACCCATTGTCCCCAGTCCAGTCCACTGCACGACCTCACAAATCCTTGTGTCAGTAGATAGCCAGGGTACCCCCAAGGATGGAACTGAGCAGCCAGGGCAGAGAGAGAGCACAACCACTTTTTTTTGTGCTAGTGCTGGCTTATTGTCTCCATTGAAGTCTGTTTTCCTGTTTAGTAAGGACAGTTTGCCTATTTTTAGCAGCTGGGTCATCTGCCACTTGAGGAGATCTTACAAAGTACAAGTGAGTGTTTTGTCCAGCCAACAGCTGGTGAGCCCAGGTCAGGCGTTCCTCTTGCTGATGGTTCCTGTGGTCAAAATTCTTATGAAGTTCCTTAAAGGTGTTTCTGCCTCTAGACTTTGTTTGTGATAACTTTCTCAGTGGTGTAGTTCAGTGCTGCTAAGCAGGTTTTTGATGATGATCCTCACTTTATCTGATTTATCTGATTTGTGGATATGAAAGAGACTCTGAACACAAGTAGGGAACTGGTAAGTTTAAACATACCATCAATAAACATATTTTCCCCCTGTGGAATCATGTCAGATATTTATTTCACAGGTCTTGTATAACACTACACTTCTTGAACGTGGTATTTCAGATAACATGATTATTCTCTTTTTCATCTTTCTCTGCCAAATCTTCACTGGAGTGATGTTGCAAACTCTGTTCCTTTCCACCATCAGTCACTTAGTATGGCTTGGAACTTGCATATCTTTGTGCATTTGAATCCATTACTAATACATAAGCATTCATCAGTTTGGCAGAAATGGATATTACACATCTGTAACTCATAAGCTTCAAGACAGTTTTGGGTGATGATGATTCAGGCATCCACTGAATGTCCAAATTCCCTTTGGCATCAGTTGTCCAGCCATAACTTGTTGGATCCAGCAGAGTGTGTTCACGTTGCCGGAATCATCTCCAAATTCCTACTTAATAGTTTGCATGCACTTCATGCTGGAATAAGCAATCTTTGCATGGGGGAAGCTGGTTGGAGTCGATTTCATCCCTTTTGGCAGAAAAGGGTTGATAATGGCATCAGTTGTTGCACATTTAGGGACAACCAGTTGGCATGTGAATTCTTGTAATTTCTGAAAGAAGCCTGATGAAAGCTCCCAGGGTTGTCCAAACACTGAAAAGTTATATAGATAATGGCATTTTCTTTGCATGAGTTCTAGGGCTCCCAGTTTTCTTTTGTCTGAAAAAAACCCCACTAACAGCACTGCATCCCAAAAAGACCAATCAGTACTCTGCATGCCTCAGTCCCGGGGGAGCATGCTATTATAATACTGTCAGTGAGTGATGCTTTGTGTCTGTTTTCTGTCGTTCTCATGCATTAGACAAGATCTATATTACTGCTGGATCTTACCCATCATCTGAGCATGCAGTATAATACACATCTTCCTTCTTTAATGGTGCTTTGAGAAGTTCTGTTTTCTTGCAGCGGTCTCAGGTTAGGAAGAAGGAGAGGATCACAGTTGAATAGAGAAGTGATGTGCTTTACCTTTGTGATTTACACACACGGGAGCACCGTCTTTTAAGCAAGAATTTTATGAGGTTTGACTTGCTGATGGGACAAGAGAAAAAATTTTCTCTTCTTTGGATTTCATGGCCTGCAGTTGTATCCTTGAAATAAACGCTGGTAGTGGATCCTCTTGGATTTCTCACCACCTTTTGTGGTTATTGTCTGGTAAATGTTTAGCAATGTATTAACTTTATGGCTTTCTGCACCTTCGTATAGTGCAAATGAGCAGGGATGCCTTGTTAACATCACTCAGCCTTCAGACAAGTCTTTGTTAATAACACAGACAGATGGGATAGTGATGGTTTCAGGGGGGCTTTGGTGGATCGTTTTTTCCCCCCATCTGACTAAATAAACTAAGTCTTACTCAAAGAGGTTTATCCGTTGCTCTGTTCTTGCTGATGAGCTTAAGTCTTCCTTCTATCCTGTTAGCATTGTATGAAGAAGCCATGTGCGTTTGACTTAATTCAGTTCTGAAGGCTGAAAAGGCCACAGCTCACTCTCACTGCATACTTTGATGTCTGCTGTCCTCTGTAAAACTGCTCTACACAGCACCACTTGGATGCCTATTGATTTTTACTTGGTTGCTTTCAGCTCTGTGTTCAGCACTAAATTGTCTTTGGCAAGCATATCCATCAACAAGTTGTCTGGATACGTGATCTGTTTCCCTTTGTCACCCTGGCTGATATGTACCTAGCGTCTCCTTCAAACCTGGTCTTTCGGGCTCCAAAAGTTTTGTTTCTCAGTTGAAATGTTATTTATCGGGTGACATTTTTTCTTGTTCGATAGTACCGCTATTACTTTGAGATAAAAGTTGCTATCGTACCTGGATTAACAAAGATACTTTATCATACATGCAAAAATCACTTGGTATACAAAGGGTTTTCTCCTGCAGAATATTCAGAATTTGGATTATCCATCTGGTATTCTTCAGCACTGATATTTTGGCTGCCTTTGCTTTAAAGTACAAATAGCAACACCACCAGTATTTAATGAACTCTTGCAACCATGGTTTCTCTATTGAAAATGGCAAGGTTCCTGGTTCTTTGCAATATTTCTCACTTGCACGTAAGCACGTGGTATATTACATTTTATAGGAGGTTGCTAATCCTCTGTGTTTTCAGTATTTGGGGGTGTGTGTGTGTTTTGGGGGCTGTTTTTTTAAGTTTGGGGCTTTTTTTCTGGTGAAAGACACATTCGTACTCCTTGGATCCTGTTTCTTTGTTTTCCTGGAAGTTTCTCCCTTCTCAGACGTTGCTGCCTTACTCCTTTGACCCAAGACATTCCAAAAGACCTATTTTTGGCCATGGTTATTCATGGTTCTTATAATCCTGAATCTGTGATTCTTTGGTTTTGTTCAAGCATTTGGCAACATCCTGAAACAGAATCTGGTTGCAGATTTAGGCAGCTTTCAGAAGAGTATTTGCAAAGGCATTCTCAGATGTGGCTTTAGGTTAGAGCTTGGTCTTCTGAAATTGTGTGAAGAGTGTGCGTTTTCTGTACTATTTCAAAGATGTTCACTCCTCCTCTCTTTACTGCTTGCTTTCATTGATGTGACACCAATATTTCAAATCTGCAATAAAAGATACAGTATTGGAGGCAGCAGCAAAGTTCACTGTCATGTAAACATAAACAGAATGAGCATATGTGTAACAAAAACTGATATTGTGGCATTCAGTTTTCATTTGGTGACCACCTTGGAAAAGCTAACGAGATTGGCAGTTGTAATTTGTCATCAAACTGCTAAACCACATAGATAAGTTCTGTAAAAACAGCCAAACCATAGAGATAATGAAAAGTCTGCTGATTCTCACACATGAATCCAACCTAACTCAAAATTTGCCCCTTAAAAGGATATGACTTAACTACCCAGAGTCATTGATTAAGAGGAAAAGTGCTGTTATCTCCACTCTAGCAAGCACTTGAACAGCAATGGGAGGAGGAAGATAGATATTCTTTACGCAATCCCTGACTTCCCTTAACCAGGCAGAAGGTGCGAAATTTTAGCAAAAGGGCAGAATTCAAAAGCTGGGTAAGATACAACAGCAGAATAATGCAAAGATGGGTTCCTCTCAGAACAAATTGCTTTCCTTCAATGCTTTGTGTTATTCAAGTCACAGAAATTTCTGATACTGCTAATATTTTTCTGGCTGCCCTTCAGAATCAGATGGATAACTTTTATTACTGGATTTTCATATATATAGCCTTGAAAACTCAAACCTTTCAGTTCATTCTCTACACTCTCTGTAATAAGAAGTGACTAGAGGAATCTGGACCAGAAAACTATTGAAATGGATATGTTTCTGGGAAGCACTTCATCCTTAGCAAAACAACATATTTGGCTAAATTTCGTGTGGTTGCAAATGCCCCCCATCAGCCTTGGCCAGTAGTATTTGGTAGTGCCATAAATGAAATAAATATTCCCCTCAGAAAGCAGTTGCCTGTGCAGAACACTGCTAGCACAGTTCTCCCACTCATGTTTCTTCGATTACCTGCATTTATATGGTACTTGCACTTAGTAAGCTTTAGCTTCCACTGAAGACTGTTCCTCGATAAGGGCACAAACAGAGCTTCAACCCAGGTGTCCATGTTCATGAGACCTGCTGGACTTTAACGTCTTGGAGTGTAATTTCAACCTCCATCCAGCATGGCAGAAACTGGCTATTTAACTCAATGGCCATTAAGAGAGATGAGCGTACATGAAGACAGGCATATGTGCAGAAAATTATTGAACAAACCTTTTTTTCAGAAAATTTGGCTTAAAATAGTTGTTGAACATCAGGCTCTTACCTCTGTGTGGTAATATTCCATCAGCTTCTAGTGACTACATTGATTGCAGTTGTGAATCCTTGATGCTTTGGGCACTTTCTTACCTGCATATGTGTGCATTTAGGAATGTGATTTGAAGCTCACTTTTTCTAACATCTTATCCCCTTTTGAAAATGTAGTGAGGTACAAAGTTCCTCTGTCCATTCCCAGCCTGCTGCAGAAGAACATGGACGTAGCTCTTCAAATGTGAGGTTTTGTCCCATTTAAAGCATGCACTGCGTGCTTGAAACCATTGGTTATTCCCACCTTTTTTTTTTTTCTTTTATGCCTTGGAAAACTTGAGAGTGAAACACAGACACCATATCTGTCTTTGAGCAGAGCAATTAAGGTCATTAGCCAAGGCTAACTACTCACTCTGTGCAAAGTAGAGCTGAGGAAAATAGGAGCAATTTCTTCCTGTGAAAGAGATACTTGAGGTTACCTCCAGATTCTCAGTAACTGCTGTCAACTTGAGAATTTAGCTGCCACGCAAACCAAAAGGGACAAAGCCGGAGCAGGAGGAAAAGGGAAAACAAGACACTTAAGACTATCCCAGAGGAGATTAGATGAAGATCCCTATGCAGGAACTCTTGACACTCCAGATGCAAGCTTAAGAGTCTGTCCTGAATTAGGCTTGTCAGAAAGCGGAGCTAACAATAGCTGCTGGGCCCAGCAGGCTGAGCCCTGCTCCCCAGAGGCTGCCCTGTCCATCAGAAATTAGCTGCTGGGGCAGCAGAGGTGAAAGAAAGGGAGACTCGGAAACAACCACTGTCCTCTTCTCGGGCCCTGCAAGCCCAGTGAGCGACATGAGCAGGAGGTGTTGCTTGCAGATGGCTGTGATAACCCCATCCAGAGCAGTGCTGTCAGATAACTGCTGCCAATAAGGCACCCATCAGTGCTTAAGATCTTATCTGCCACAAGAAAATACAGTTGTAACACCTGAAATAAATTGTCTGAGGTGCTTACAGATGAGGAAATGAATGTTCAAATTATTTGGCTGTAGAGAAGCACAATGGCAACAGCGAAGAGTAACACCCCTTAGCAATTTTGCACTTGTCTTTTTTTGGCCCTTTGTTCCCTCAGTATTTCCACTGTGGTGACATTTGGACCACAGTGGGACGTGGTGGTGCCACACATGCTTGTCCCTTTCGTGGCAGCCTGCGGCTGGTGAGGCACGGGTGCGATGGCTGCCTTGCCTCACTGCTGCTGCAGCCTGAAGGACGCGTGGAGCAGGGTGTCCTCCAAGCACGTCTGTTGTTGCTGGTGTTGAAGAATGGTGGAGACAATGCCTTAGGTTTAGAGTCCAAGCTCAGGGGATTCCTGGGGAACCCCTTGCAGGAAGCATATCGTAACAGTGCTCGTAAAGGCACTTCAGCCTCAGCTTGTAAGAAGAAATGAGGGAATCATTTGGAGCTGCGTTTTTTCAACAAGCTTTAACTTAAAAGTTCCTGAAGCATACTCTGCTGTATTGATAGTTCAGCAGCATGTTCAGCTGGGAGGGTCTATAGAGGGGGGCTAGGGCAGGGTTCCTGGCACAAGGGGTTGGCAAAATGTGTAACTCCGGAGATTATTGCCATTCTCTTCAACTTGATCTGTTCTGTAGAGTGCTTTGTCACTCCTCTTAGGCACACCATGGTTTAGCATTCAGGAGCATATACCTCTTGTCTTTAACTCCTCGCTCTGGTTTTCTAACCCTTCCCTTCATCTGGGTGTCAGATTTTTCACTTGCAAATATCTCCAGAGCAAGCCGCCTCATCCAGAGGAAGCAGAAGGAAATTGCCCTCCTTAATGAGCATGGGCTAAAAGAGGAGGAAAGCTTCCTGCCCTCTGCGAACACAGCTCGGGTCCATCATAGATGCTGTTTGATGTGCCTGAACTTCTCCTTCAAATAAACTGTAAAGCCAGGGTCCCAACTCTTTCTTCTTACTGAATGTCTCCCAGTACTTTTCACAGCTCTCAACTGCCAGCTCGCACATTGCAGCTAAATTCCAGTTTGGAGTAACTGGACTTCACTTCTGTGTCTTCCGCACGTGGTTTCAGTTCTCTCCTGCGTGTATTGGCCTAAACTGCTGGGTAGCCCCTGTGAAGCTGAACTGCTTCCCTGTGGCACTCTAGCCCAGGGCAGCTTCATTTCAGCAACGAGTTTGTTTTGCACAGGGTTACCTGCGGGCTGAATCCAAAGGGGTCCTTACTCCAGCTGGCGCTTCCCTTGATTTCAGTACAAATGTTGTGAGGAGAAGGTTTAAGTAAGGACTGCAAAATGTCTCCAATCCTAGGTCTAAATTAAAATAGTCTCTGGTGCCAGTATTAAATTTCATTCCCTCTCTTCAGCTCTGAGAGACCGAAAAGGCTGCTCTGTCAGCAGCCAGGTGCAGCAGGGGGGTCTGGCTCTATACGTCCCTCAGATAAAACCGTGCTCTGGAATTCGCAGAGTTAAAATAGCTTGTATATTGATATTGTCATCGTTGTACAGTATCTTTAATAGGTTAATAGCAAGGCTGGTGAGAGAAATCCTGTTGGTTTTTGGTTTTTTTTTAATGACCAATAGGTCAGCTTTAAAAAAAGTTCGTTTCAAAGGTTTCAGTAGAAGCCCTGCGAGATCCTGGAAACAGGGGAACTTACAAGAACTCCAAGTGTGAAGCCGTAAAGTCTTCATATGCTAAAAAAAAAAGAATCTTTAACACTTGAGCATTTGTCCTTTATTCAGCTATCTCGTAAGCATTGCGGCAAATGCAGCAAGAGCTGAAAATAGGCAGCCTCTTAACGGGTTTTTTTTTTGGCTGTTTAATAAACGTACACTAGATACAAATTTAGCCAATAAAAGGTTCGTGTAGTATGTATGTATGTATAATACATGCACAAAAGGGCTATTCAAAATGCATAGCAACCACTCGGCAGGGTTTAATTTTCCTTAACAGTTTTCCATTTTCCTTTAAATTTGGGATGGGAGTGGGGGGTAGCAATCAGAATCCTTGGCATAAATAGGATAATAATAAGGAAGTTCCTGGTATTGTTGATATTGCAGTTCTTAACAAAGCATACAACTGAATTCAGATAAAAGAAAGTTTCTGATTAAAGGGACTGTATGAATGAAAAATTTGAAAAGTTGTTGGAAATTTCTCTTAGCTGTTAATCACTGTTGTATGTTAATCATATGAGAAATGAAAAACTAGCCAAGATTTTTTTTAACATGTTTTATTAATTTGGTTAACACTTTTAAAAAATGTATTTTAAAAACTATTAGCATTCTGTATGAAGGCACACATAAATTATGTCAGCCAAAGCGTACAGCAGGTTACATCATTGCCTTCTGTGACATTTATGAAACCAGCATCTGCTGTGCATGATGGGCTGGCTTTCTCTGAAGCCTATCTAAGGGGTTTACAGCTGGCTTTCCAAATATATGCCCTGCCATGTTCTTAAAGTGACACACACACGCAGAGATCGTTGGCAGGTTTAGATTTTCATCCCGTTTTCTCACTCGGTGGAGCTTGCTGGAGTTGTCAGTTCTCGTGCGTGCTGGCAGTGAAGTCCTGGGTGTTAAAGAGATGTTTCTGCTACAGTAACACCTGGATGCCCAGACTGAGACTGCAATCCCATTTTAGTACAAGTGAAGTAGAAAATATTAGTAGTTGCTTGTAGCATAGTGCAAGGATTGAGACTGCTGAGTGCTGTAAAACCTTGAAGAACACAGAGGCAGATTTTTTTTTTTAAGTTTTTGATGCCTAATGATACAGATAAGATTTTTTTTTTTTTTTTTTTAATTTTTTTCCCCCCGGAAGAATCTACCCTTCTCTCACTGAGATCTGGTCATTAGGTGCCTTCAGACATTTAATGGTCCAAGCTCTCTCTGCCTTTTTAGGCACTTAACTTTGACAATCTTGCCTTTGCATTGCAGAGGAGGAAAGGCTGGAGATGTGCCTGCAGGGTTTTGTGAACACATGGAAGATAGGGCTTTAAAGAATTTGGGACCTAGGCAGATGCAAAACCAAGAATGCTGATAAAATAGCACCAGTCTTGCCAGCCTTGGTGGGAAACTGTGTAAGTTGGTCTGCCTGGTTTATTTTGCCCTGTTAGTCTTTTGGCTTGTTTTGCTTTCTGTGTTGAACAGCACAAGCCTCCTGTGTTGCGTTAGTGAAATAGGTGGGAGAACCTTACAGTCTTCCATTTGCTTCTTTATCTTCCTCTGCTACAAAAATAACTTTTTCCTGTTTAGATTGACAGAGCAGTCTTGCGGGTGAAGATGATACATACGTATGTGCACGTGTGTGTGCATATATCTATATGAGGTATTCCACCCATAAGTCCTGAAATCAAACAAAGCCTGAGACCCCTGCTGTGCTCCAAATCCTCCTGCAGCTCAGATACGTGCATAAAGCAGGCAACTGGTACTTCTTCCCCAAAAATCTTTCCTGTGTCTCTTCGTTTATCTGGGTTTTGAGAAGCAAGCAGAGGTAAAATCCATGTTACCAAGAGGCATCCAAGTTTCTCTCACCTGATTGAGGGGATCAGCTTCAGATTCCCCTGCAAAACCCACCAGCAAAACGCAAAGCTGTTACTGAGCCTTTTTTCCCCCTAAGCTCTTCAGTGGCCTGAGATACCTTTCCTTGGGACAGCAGTTCTGCTTGAAAAAAGCCAACATTTCGAAAGCCCCAGACTCTGGAGAACATGGGCTGTGCCATCACAGGGCTGCTTTTCAAGGAGGCATCTGTGCTTAGCATATGGCAACTATTTATTATAGCTGTTGCATTGAGAAACAACAATTCCCATGATAATTGTTTCTCGTATATCAAGATGCTTCAATCTCTGTTTCCCACAACATTCTGCTTGTCTGGTATGTGTGTGCCAATGACACCACAGTCCTTGCAGACAGTTGTCTACGTTTTGTCATTACTGAGGGTAAACAGACATGACTTGAGTGGGAAGGAGAGCAGGGGAAGTGGACTGCTAATTTAGTCTGGCTTTAATACTGCACTGTGAAAGAAGTACTGAATGATTTGTGGGCGATATTTACAAACCTCCCCTCCCTCAATCCATCCATCCTTTTTCTTCAAGCACACATTGTTTAAGGGCATTAAGGCTTATTATTTGCCAGAATGTAGTACAGACGATGCTTGGTTTTGCAAGGGGATGGGGGGACTTTTTCATCCCCCCCATGAACTAGTGCTCTGTTCATGATTCCAGAAGAAACACTCCTGTGTTTCCTTGAAAATATATAACATGTATGGACATTTACTCATGCATGCATGTATACACTTGCAGCAGCTATATACAGTATATACCCTTTCTCCTTTTGAATACAGTAATCACATAATTTCAGATGCTAGAGGTCAAAATCCCTAAACACATAAATTAATTAGAAAAGAAAAAAAGAAAGAAAGAAAAGCACACTGTAAGGTAGCCTCCCACTCTCTCGTCACTGGCACAGCCTCTGTTTTTGCTGCCTGACCTGGCTGTGATGTTCCCTTGCAGGCTTTGAGTTTTGGAGAACAGTACAGGCACCTATTTTGAGAAGGGGCATGCCATTGCAGCAGTTAGCATCTAGGCTTTTTGTTTGCATAAATCAGTGCAACTCCATAGACTTTCAGCATCAGTTTTTTGGCCCATGCCAGGTGAGAATTGGATCTATGACATTTGATGATGCTTCCTTTTTTCAAATTTTTTGTTTGTTTGTTTTGTATGGTTGTTTGGGGGAGAGAAGGGGTAGGATGCACCTTTTATTAGTTAATGAAAGCACATCATACCTGGAGATGGCTGAGCAAAACCAGAACCTGAGAGTTCTGTGCAACAGATAAACATTGCACTTATTTCCTCAGATAGCCAGAGCCACTCCTGAGAAGCTGTAAGAATTAAAAATCATTATTTAATTTAAATAAATAAAATTCAGGACTTACTTAAATTAAAAAATCAGGTTTTAAGTTTGACGCAGCAATCAAGGATTAGGTAGGAAGGGTGTTGACTCTTACAATGTTTTAACATAGGTCATGCTACAGCAAAACTCAGACATAGCCAAGCTTTGATCTCAGCTCATTCTGTGTGTACTAAAGCAGAGAGAAGAGTCTATTAGTTTTTGAGAAATTCGTTTCTGTTCAAAACACAGCATTGCTCCCTTACAAAGGACCCAAGCTCTTCATGCCATGATGAGAGCTTTGATGATACTCGGCATTTGTGAGACTCTCATTCTTTTGTGCAGCACTGATGTGTTTACAGTAACCGGAGGACGTTCACATGTACCAAATTATTCACAAGTTCACCTGACTTTAACCAACTTGCCTGCTTTCATGTTAAAACCTGAGATGAAACAATTTTGGTTGTGTGATGAGGTGGTGCGGCTCCTAGTGAAGTTAGGTGACTCTGCTGCTTTATACCCTGTATAAAGTCCTGTATTTGCATGTAAAAGTCTGACTTCATAATGCTGCTTTATTTTTGGCTTTGTGCAAGCTGTTTCTAGTTGAATCAATAGTAAAACTGCTCCTTAAGGCAGATAAATATGTAATTAGTAGAAATAATGGAGCAGTAGTCAGTCAGCTGCAAAACTGATGCTTCATCTAAATGTGTGTAAGGCACTTTATTTAGTTGGCATGTTGCTAACATCTATTAAGTTAAATTATGAGAAGTGTTTTGAGGCCTTTCACAGAGAATGTGAAGCTTTTCATTCCTTATTTACATGTGTGAAAATATATGCATGGAGATTTCAACCCATGAATTAACTCCAGAGGAAAACAAACCACCAGATAAACACAAAGCCTGGGTTTGTGTTTGGGTTTATTATTTTTTCCCTTTAGAAAGGAAAGAAGCATCCTTACAGAATTTTCTGATTAATTTATTCAAAGAACTTAATTGATGTATCACAACACAGCGGTATAATTTACATGGCATTAAAAAATGGAATTGCTTAGTGCTTTGCACTGACAGCAGCCAGCTGAGAGAGTAACGAGAAGTCAATCTTTGAGGGTCATTTTTATGACTTTGAAACATGTGCTTTTATTTAAATCTCACCTCATGCTGTTAGGTTTTCTAAATACCGAAATATTATGCAGTGTTTTATCAACACCAGTTAACATTGGTAGCTCTGGGTCGATAGATAGATAGATAGATAGATAGATAGATAGATAATTAGTTCCAGATCCTGTTGGAAGTCACCATACATCCCAGAGCTTTAATGCAAATGCAAACCCATGCAAAGCAACCTCTGGATTGCATAATTAAATGTTAGCATTCAGAAACCTATTTGGTAGTCTGCTTCTGGGAGGCAGCTATGGAAAGAAGTAGTTTATCACAGTATCAGAGAAGTAAAACAAGCCATACGCGTGTATGTAAGGGCTGAGTGTCACAAGTGGAAGAGATGTTTTTAACTTGGTCCACCTGATCCTTCGTGTTTGGGACCTGGGGACCTCTACACCTCTATCAAGCAGGCTGAACGGGGTGGCATGGAGCACAGCTGAGACATGCCCAAGACCTGCCAAGTGCTATGTCTCAAAGAGTGGCTGCCTCTGCTCCGCAGCCCAAGGTCCCACTCTGCTAGCTACTCTGCCAGGAACTGGGAGGGAGATGGGAGGTGAGAGGAGAGTAGATGGGTGAGAGGAGGTATCTCCATGTACCAGGGTGTTTCACTAGTAGCATAAGACAAATTGGAAAAAATTACAGGTCTTTGGTTTTCCATCTCCCTACGAGCACAAAGTAGCTTGTCACACTGTCTCATAAAGATTTTAAAGATGGTTTTAATACTTGAAACTTCCTCTGTCTTCAAAGAACAACAAGACTTTGAGACAGATATGTGGGAATTCACTTAGCCAAGTATTGCAATTTTAGTTCATCTGCAATGATCTGCAAACCACAGACTCTGAAATGAGCAAGGGGTTATGTGAATGTTCTGTGTAAGTATTTGTTTTTATTTTCTTTAGCAGAAGCTGTCAAATAAAGCATCTCCTGCCCTTCAGAGCTTTTGCAGTCTGTGCAGAGCTTCTGCAAGCCAGGGCTTTGCTTAGTGCACTTAATTAGAGTTTGCTTATTATAACAGTGCAAAATACAAGCTGGTTTTACTCTGGGAATTAAATTTTGCTGCATTCTATTCTTGGTTAGCATCAGTTGCTTCGTAGTGTTGGCAAGGATGCTCATGAAACCTGGGCATGCCTGGTGCAGGAAAGGTTAGTAGGTTTAACAAGGAGGCATTAAAAACTGATTTAATAGAGGAGTAGCCTGGACCTTAGTATGTAGGATAATTTCAGCATTGCTCCAGGGTAAGTATTCAATTTTGACTTTTTTTTTTTTTTCATTCCAGACTAAATGAAACAGATGCCTGTCAATACACTTCTCTGGTAAACGCACTCTGAGAATCCTCCATCCAATTGTAAGTGATTATATGGCTAAAAATGCAGCCTGTAATAGAGAAAACAGATGCAGTGATAATTATCCCAGTGCCTTGCATATCAAACATTAACTATTGGTGGTGGAAAAAAGAGGCTGAAATCAAAGTGGGATTTGCTGCACCAGATCAAACTATCAGTTCAGGTTGCCTGACACTACCTTCAGATACGGGCTGAGCTTCATAATTGATAAAGAAATCAGGAATTCTTCTTTATAACATTGCAAAGAATGTATAATGCTTCTTAGGCTCGCTGTCAGTTGTTTGCACGTGATTCTTGCTAGTCAGGCATGGAACTCAGAGGGTCTTGGGGCTTCTAATTTTAGATCTACAACCTGAATTTTCCATGCAGTTTTACTGCCCCCAAAAGCACTAGCCAGCTGAGCTCTGTCTTCAGTATTATGGGAATTGAAATGCCGTGATAGGAAGTTTGAGGTTGGATCACTGAAATAAGTTTTGCCTGTGGCTGTTGTGGAAAATTCCATGTGGATGTGCAAGCTTATCATCTGATCTTCCAAGATGCTGGTGAGGACAGCACTAGCCAGAGCGACCAGTGTGTGTGCAAGATCTTAGCCTGGGCAGTGAAGGTTTAGTCCTTTAATTAAAATCATTGCAGCTGTTTCTGATTGTTCTTGTTTTGCTGTCACATAGCTGAAGATGATTCAATTTTAAAATTTAAGTGTCCAATAAATAGCCTGCAATATGATCTAATCTCTTCTGCTGGTTTTTTTGTGATTCTTTTTAGAAAGGTTTCACTAGTGAAAAGGTGAAACTCCTCTCTGAAGCTGACAAAGGTATTCGGCCCAGATTCCCGTCCACTAACTGGAGGCATCTACAACCTACGATGCCTAAAGGGCGTTCATCCAGCATTAGCTGGCTGAAAGCTGGGCTGCTGCAGACCCAAACCGATAGTCTGCCCTCCTTCACTTGCCTGTCAGGCCTCAATAGGTATTTTCAGAGGGCAGCTCAGCCCCTGCTGAAATAGGTGGGAAAATTGTCTCCCGCAGGTGCCTGTTTTGTCTCTGACTATAAAGGGAGCCTAAAGTGCTGACATGAGCTAGAAGTCTCATTTTTGGTGGCTTGGTTACCTGAGGTGAGTGTTACCCCAGTGAGCCTCGTTGTTCCCTTCGCTTCTGCTCAAGGTAGAGGAAGGATGGCCTCTTCCAGAGGGTTATTCAGTTCACTTGAGACCCAAATCTGCCCCTGGGAAATGCTCTTTTTCCTTTGACTATTAGAGATGGGCAGCTCGGAGAGAGAGTGTTAGGATGAAACCAGATTCCTGCAGTCTTATTCTGGAGGAGAGGGAGAGAGGACTTGTTGCAGAGCCCCGGAGCTTTGCCAGTTCACTGGAAATCTCTCTCTGGGACCTGTTGCTCTTCCGAATAAGGAAGTCTACATGTGTTACCCTCTATGGGACCCAAATGCCTTACCAAAAGCTTTTGACTTACCAAGCTGGTTTTCTTCATGAAGTGAAGATATATGCTATATCAATTAGAAAGCAGTCTGCTGTGACATCTGAACACGGGCACTCATGCCTGTAGAATTAACAAAATGGGCTGCTTTTATTTTGGAAACTAAATATCACAACAAGTTTTCACTTGCCAACACATTGCTTCTTAAAAGTGGCCTTGCCCATGTTAGTCCTAGTCACATTAACACAAGTGAGAAGAACATGCCACCATCTTCTGATGTACAGATGAATGTGTTCCTCTCGTTCAGTCGTCCTAAAAGACTGAGCAATAGGATCAAGCCACTGTGCTAGACCTGTTACTTCAGTTCCTCCTCAGCTGGTCCAGCTTTGGTCAGAAAAACGCTTGCGGGCTGGACTCGCTAATCTGCAGTAGAGAAGCGTGGCCCTGTAACACAAGGTAGCCAGAGGCCAGTGGTTAAAGTGGGAAACTAATGGAATCTGCTTATCATTGACAGGTAGGTAAACTTTAGAAACTGGGTGAACTCACATGTGTGAAATGTATGAGAAATAGGTCAAGGCCATGCTGTCTGTTTACCTGCTTTTAATCTCCACCAGGGCATAGCAATTTACCATCTTTCCGAAGTGAAAGCCCTGCTCAGCGCAGAGGAATGGGCTGAAGTTCCACGGCAGAAGACGCTTAGGACACACAAGTGTTCAGGTCAGAAAAATCTAATGGGCTTTCTGGGTTTGAAATATGCCTGTCCAGATACAGTTTGTTCCAATTATATTTGGCTGTCATTCCACAGGTGTCAAATCTACTTTTAGGGTGGTCTCTTTAGGGATGTTGTGGGGGCAGGAGAGGCTTCCTTTTTTTTCAAAACTCTTCTGAAGTTGGACAAAATGTTTAGAAATTCCCCATACGTGTCTCATCCAGGAGAAAGGTATGATATGTCAATGTGAAAAGCCATGTGCTCTGGTCATAGAGGGAAGGCAAGAGAGAGAGGGCTATGGGAATCTGAAGGCAGATCCCCCGGGGTTCAGCTGAGACCAGGTCCAGCTGGAACCCAAACACCAGACCCTTCTCTGCGATCTCCTGCACCGCGCATTGAGCAGCAGCAGCAGGAGCAGCCACTGCTTTGGTCCAGCAGTAATCACTGAGCTAGCCTTTCATTAGTGTCTGATGCTAATTAATATGCCATGTGCTCTTTCAAGAGCACCAGATAAGTACTCACAGCTTTTGCTAGGCAGATGGTAACTTCCATTACTTGACCAGATTTGCTGATCTGTGAGATATCTCACCCCTTGCACAGCTCTGCGGCCATGCCGTGTCAGGCTGCTGAGCACTGTCAGCCACAAACAAGAAGGATCCTGTTTGATTTTGAAAGCCATGGCCTCGGTAAAATCACATTGCTCTTGTCTGATACATCTCCTACTGACATCAACTTTTTGTCTGAATTTTGTCTGAACAGAGAAGAACAAGCTGTGGGTTTAAGCTCGCTGTGGGCAGCAAATTCCCTCCCTCATCTTAAAAGCCTTTTATTTTTCCACAACTTTGTAGCATCTTTTAGGTCTCAGGAGGGGAATTACAAGTTGTAAATTTCTTTACGTGTCCTCCTTTCACACTCCTAGGAGTGAAAAATAAAATGCTGCCCAGCTAGGCCATCCCTCTGCCTCTGAATAAACATTTGTGTGAGGGCTCCCATTCTTGCCAAGGTGTTAGGATAACATTCTCATGCTGATTCCTCTGCCCTCCTTCAGCATCCCAGTGCTGGAGCTCCATTTCCGAGGCTTTGAAATGGCCATGCTCTCACCTCATGTCATACACATGGAAATCAGATCACCAGGAGGAGTGAGCTTGTAAATCCCACCGCGAAGCCAACAGGGCAGCTTAGGAAATTATGACCTTCAGTATATTAACGTTGAAGTGAAGAGCTCCATGCAGCCAAAGAGGCTTCAATGAACGTGGAGGAGACTGGGTTGGTATGTGGGTGAGGGCAGAGCTGAAGGTCTTGGGCCTCCTTCCTTCAAGCTCCACTGACCATTTTGCCATTGTTTCAGCAAAAGCCAGAGCTGAGCATTTAAAACTTTTAACTGTTTGCTTATTTTTATACTCTGAGGACAAAGGACCTCTTATCATTAGCAACTGCTTGTGCAAGGGTTCAGAAACCGCCACTGGTAGGGGAGCCATCTCATACCAGGCACCACACATGCCCAGATCGTCCTTGCCACAAAGCCAAGAAACAAAGGGCTACAGCATATGAGGAGCACAAGCATTGCAGCAACACACTTCTGGCAAGACGGGCCAGTGCCATCAACCACAAGACCAACTTGTCTCCTTAGTAGTTGTGTAAGACGCAGGGGGGGGGGGCTGACTGGGTGTCCAAATATCTCCTGCTTATGCTTCTTCTAAGGAACCAGAGGAACTTGCTGCCACGCAGTATCAGGGAGGCAGATGATGACTCCTGTGACTGCACGGTGAGGAGAACAAGGCTTTGCCCCTGTTTCAGAGGGGATCTTGGTGTAGTTATTCCCCAAACCACGTTGGCAAGCCCTCCAGCTACTGGCCATCACATCCTCTGTCCGGTATCGATCCCGCTCGTTTTCTAAGCAGAATTAGCGATGAACATTTCTGCTGGTTTAGTTGTGCCTAAACAAGGGCTTTTCCTGGCAAAATGATGGTGGTAAGAGAAGGAATATTCTCCAACTCCTGGCTGCCATAGATGGTGTGAGAGGAGTTTCCAGTGCAGACCTGGAAACAGGTCTGCAGGCAGGAGGGTTATGTCAGTCCTCAACTTTCACAGCTGGGATCCAGCAACAATTTTTCTCACCGTTACCTAATTGCATAGGTACCTGAATTTGTGGAGAGGACCTCTCTTATTTCTTTCTTTTGAATTTCCCTCACTTGTGTACTCCAGCCACATCCAGGGGAGCACCAAGACTTCGGTTTGGTTGTCAGTGCCACTGTTTTGTTTTCCGTCAACGCAAATCAGTTCAGAAGGAGCTTATGTGTGAACAGATAAGTGTATTAGTGTAAGCTAAACCCACACCTCTGCAAGCTTAACTGAGCACTCCTCTTCGCTCCTGACTTGTAAACCAGAGCGAGTAACTGGGTTAGGTCTGATGTGTCTATCTGATAGATAAGGTTAGCGCTGCTTGTGTAGAGCAAGGCAGATTAGGTGGAGCGAAAGGCCTGAAGGGAAGGAGGGAAGTCTATGGTGAGACAGACATTCAGTATTGTTCTGCCCCAGTAAAAGAGAAAGGGGGCAGCGACCAAAGCCCTGATCTAGATTAGATCCAGAGGTCTTGTTTGGACTGCAATAAGATCATCTTCAAAGCTGACTTAAATGTTTGTTTTCTCATCTTGGGTAGGAGCTGGTTTGAGGCTATTGCTTCAGGTGCATCTTGAATGCAAAATACCGTGAAATTCATATTTGTCAGTGATCAAAGAAAGACAGATAGAAATAAGCTGTTTGGGAGATGAGAACTTTAACCAGCACTGAAAGAAATTATACAGAAATTCCAAGGTTAGTCAAGTAGAGTATCTAAGCATATTTTAACATGGTTAAATGCCCATTAGTGTGGGCCTTTAAAGCAAGTGCCTTTTGATACATTGGAAAAAAACAGCAAAAGAACAGTTCTCACAGCTCTTTGAAAAACTCCTGGTTTGTTTGTTTGTTTGTTTTTTTTTAAATGAAGAAAGAGTTGGATTTCTGCCTGAAATGCTGTATTACAGACTGTGTCTCCCAGGCTGAAACCCTGTGTTCAAAGATAAACATGTGCACACCTTCACTATACCCACGCCCTTTATTGTTGCAGATTATTTGTTTCAGAGGTCCCTGAGGACTCTTAAGTAATTTTCTTATAACCAGGGGGACACAGTGAAGCATGTGCAACAACACTCAAAATGGGACTGTTCCTCATTCTGTATTAGCTGACACACTCCTTCCGAGGGGCGTCTGGTTTGGCTGTTGGGTTTTTCTAGTTCGTGTTTGTAACGCAGTCTTACATCAAAAGAGAACCAAGAGAAAAGGGAACAAAATCTTAAAACCGTTCTCTTTCCTCTTCCACTACCATGAAATATGCTCCCAAGAATGAGAGCAGGTCAAATTATTCAGCGTTGGTATATCAGTGCTTTGAGAAGGGTTACTTGGGCATTTCCATTATTTGCTGTGGTTGTTTGGTGGTTGTGACATTTAGAGGGTACTTTGAAGAAAATAGGCTGGCTGGTAAATGACAGCAGAGAAGGGGGAAGGAAAGCAAATGGAGAGGAGGGAAGTTCACAGAGATTTCCTGACAAGATGAAAGGGTGAAGAAAACCCAGTGAGTTCTTATTCAAAAAACATTTTGGTGGCCTCTCCTTGAATGGGGGAAGAGTTTCTTAGCATGCTTAACAACCGCTTGGGCCTGTCCAGGAGTACACTTCACCAAATGTCTGCTGAGTTTAACACCACAGTCAACTTTGTAATGTGTGATGAGAATTATTTTTACAGCTGAGCTTCTTAAGAGAGGCCCACATGTGGTGTGTAAATCCTGGTGGGTTTTAGCGCACCTCAATTACACTAGAGAGGGAAATGCTGATCTTTGCCAGGGTTAATAAGGTACACAAAAGTATTGGTGTCCCATGTTTAAACCAAATGAAAAGCAGCCTGGGAACCTGGTGGCCTCTACAGGGAACCCAGTGTGTGCATGTGGGGGGACGGGGACGGGGACGATGATGGGACTTTCCCTGCTGATTCTCAGCACAGTTTTTGTCACATCATCTTTCCCATATGTCCTCCAGCGTCACAACCTGCAGAGGAGACAGGATAGTGACTGCTACTCCAGACGGATGCTGTGAGAATTTAGTGTCTGTACAAGGCTTTAATGAAAGTTTCAGTTACTCTCAGTGCTCTGATATCAGGTGATGGCATAAATACTGCTAGGCATGTAACTAAAAATGATGAGTTTGGGGATAAAATATTAGTCTGGTATGAGAGGGAGTTTGTGGGGGAGCACATTCCTATTTTGTGTGTGACCTTGGGAAAATTGCTTAACCTGTCCTCTGTGTCTTTATTGCCCAACTCTATATCCAAGTTGATGTATTAGTGCATTGTTCGCAGGATCCGATGAACAAATTAATCAACCTCCGAGAGGCACTCAGATACTGCAGTGATATAAATAGAGCTGGCCAGGAAACTCTTCTCAGATCCTTCAACTTTATTGCACATCAAGATAAAACACTCTTTCAAAGGTTGTTTGGTGGATTGATAATTGAAACAAATACATACATAGGCATAATTTTGGTGGTAAGCGTGCTCCTATAGGATGTGGATTCACATTCAAATTGCCATTAACTCATTTCATAGCGGGATCTGAACCTGGGGCTTTCCTCTCCTGGAAAACTGTTCAGAATTGGGGTGCTTAGTTAAAAAGAAAAGCTTTTTGTGTTAAAAAAAAAAAATCTGACTGGCTTCGCACATAGTAAGAACAGGAGGAATGTGATGCCCTAGTGCAAAATTTAAATATGGACCAATCCTTATAGAGAAGGCAAGGCACAAGGGGAGAAAAGAGAAGAAAAAAGAAAGGGAATATAAAAAGGACTGCATATCTGTCACCAAATGTGTCTTTCCCAAAACATGGGGAAAAAAAGCATCATGAAGAGTACAGCACAGCAGGCTAGGTGTAGACTGAATACATAAACCTGTCCCCCAAACACTGAACAGTGCAATGGTATGGGATGGTGAGGTGTCAAACAGGGCAAATTTAGGGAAAGGAGAGCTATGTCAGCACCAGCAGCATCAAAACATAGAGGCTAATGTAGCCTTGCTTAAGAGAAATTAGAGGCTGGGAGAGAGGGGAGGGAGAAAGTGTCGCTGCACTGTAAGATTATCACACATTTCTAAAGGGGTCTGAAGGAGCTGACTTCCTGCTGTGGGGTGCCTCTCATATTGGTGTGAACAAGCATCATGCTATCACCTGCAAAGTCTTTAAGTGCAAGTGGTGACACTTCAGTATTCACAGCCTGCCTTAGAAAATCCAAGGGAAGCAAAAGAAAGATGAAAACCATGCAAGTCAAAAGGGTGCTGCTCCCATTGTTCCTCTTGCTGCTTGGTTAACTGGGAATCCCTTTGAGCAGCAGAGAGGTCACATCTCCCCAGATGTGCCCTGCCCGCATCCTGGGAAGCGGCTCCTCACAAACACCTTTCATGCCTTCCATGGTAACAGCACAATGAAATCACCCTGCTAGGCAGGACACAAGCTCTCACCGTGAAAGCAAGGGTTTAGCAGGACATACACCTGCGAGCACAAGGTATATGTCCTACTGGTGGAAGATGATTACCCTGTGACATGGTGGCACAGCCCCCTTTACAGAAGAGGCAGGGCTGAAACCACTCAGGACTGTCTTGAACCAAGCCAGGACTTTGTGGGCACTTAAGACTGGGTCTGAGTTATCAAAGACACAACGGGTACATCTAGGACCCTCTCCAGCTAGGGCCTCGGGGGTGATCACTGCACCCCCCTGCCCCAAGCATGAGCTCCTGCTGGTCCCGGCCCACTGGCTCAAGGACTGAACGCACTCTCAAGCACCCAAAGACCTGGAGCTGAAGGAAGCCCCTGTAGCTGTGACAGGAAGGAGTGGGAGGTTCACGGAAAAAGTATAATAGCGGTGAACAGGTCACATGCCAGAAACTGAGGGGAAAGGAAAATTAGCCCGAGTTTTTGACACCAGGTAAAATAGTTGTCAACAGGGTGGTGGTCACTGGAGGACCATGCTGAACTCAGGCAGGATGTGAGGCATGTCCATGTGCTTTGCTGCGTGAGTTTCTTACTCTGTAGAAGGTGTAGCATGACTGAGCTCTCCCAAGGAAAACCTCGGGCTTCCAAGGGGCGCTCTGCTATCTCCAGCATGAAGCAATGGGATTGCCAGTGCAGGCTTGTTATTGTACCGTGTTACAAACACGTAACAAGAACCTGGCAAAAGCAGGGCTAATCGGAGTCCTTTATTCTGGCAATACAATAGGAATAACAAAGCCTGGCTTATTTTCCAGGAAGGGATATGTGGGAGGGTTTCTTTTGGGGTTAAGAGGAGTATGCGCTGAGTATATGCTTGTCTGGTTTTAATGCTTACTTCTGGTTTGGATAACCTCATTCATTTGATGTCCAATCCTATAGAAAGGACATAAATAAGGATGAGAACTAACTTGGTGATCTGCAACCCTACAACATCTCACAGCCATTTTCAGCAAGGGAGCAGCTGTTCACATTCTTGATTCTTTGTGGGAGACAAGACTTTGGTCAATTTTTTGTAACCACCACCAAAATAATCAAGTAAGCTGCAAATGCTTTATTCTTCATTATCACTAACCCATCTCCAGCAAGTCAGTCCTTTTCTCTCTTGAACAAGTGAGATAGTGTGCCTGGCTGACAGTTGCGAGAGAGCCGTTTGAGCTTGCCTTCTCTGCATTTCAAGAAAAAGGTTTTTTTCTCCTTTTAATGAAAATTCACTTTTTTTTTGTCCTCCTTTATTCGTTTATTTTTGAGGCCTTCCACCTCTGTTAACTGTGGGAAAAGGCTTCACTTTGCCAGGGTACAGCATGCATTGTAAAAGTAATTCAATTTTACACCATAGCAATGACATGATCAAGGGAACTTTGAGCAGGCTTTGTGACTGAGAGCATTTAACAAGTATGTGAAAAGCTTCCAAAGAGCCTTCATGAAAGAAAGAAAGGTTATAACAATAGGAGACGTAGTTTGATAGTGGTAAATTAAGAGTCATAGGAGTGATTCTAATCAGGTTAGGCTTTAAAGAAAGAGAAGCACCTTTATATCTCTTGGGTATAGGCCTGAGTGCATTAAGAACTGTTGGATTTGTGTTGGGAAGTACACAAATAAATCCCTGTGGCACTCAGCACTTGCTCCTCCTTGGCCTGAAGAATTCAGCCCTGTGAGGGCAAAGACGTTCTAGGCAAAATAAGTACAACTGCAGATTTGGACCAAATCCCTTGGAAAAATAACATTGAATCTTTCTTGGTTTTAGTCGATATCTGAACCTTTCTAGAGGTTGTTATCTTCCATTTTGTTCCCTGTGGAAACCTCCTGGTGGTTCCAATGCAAGCGTGGAAACAGTCTTGTGTATAAAAGCGATGATGAACATTCACACTCGTTACTGGTTTATAAGCTCTGTGCAGCCTGAGCCAGGTTCTGTCCTGAGCTAAATACCAGTGAAGCACATCAAGTACCACATGCTAAGAAAGGCCATGCAAATGACAAATAATTATATATACCAAGCGTATTCATAGGCACGCTAGGGAGACTGGGTTTGAGCATATCATTAAAATTTAGGCTTGGTAAGGAACATGTATAGAGATGTACGTTTTAAAGGAGAATCCAGCTATCTAAAAAGGCAGCACTTACACAAACGGCCTATCAGGCTGTTAGGGTTAATTTTGTTGTTTCTCACATGTGGCTTAATCAACACCTTTTATATATGTGTTACTGTGAAAAATGGTCAGAGTTTATTTTGCACAGGAAAAAGGTTGCAGCTTGTCTTTTTTCCTGTTAGTGAAAAATAAGAAACAGAAAAGTTGGGCCTGACTCATTTTTGCAATCGACAGGGACACCTACAGGAAGACAAAATTAACACATTGGCATATTGGGTGTTTTCTGCTTTATTTGTTCACAGCTTGAGCCTATTACCTAATAGAGACACAAGAAAATGGCCCATCTGTTTGCAGTGGGCAAATGTGTGAGTACTACTCTCTGGGGCTGCATGGGAGAAGGGTTGCTTTTCAAGAACGTATTTACTTTACTCTCTGTTTTCTCAACGGTGTGTATAACTCAATACTAAAAGGCTAATTTGTTTAAGAAAACCAAACCTGACTTCTTCAGTTAATTGCTTACAGAAAAGCTGTAGGTATTGCATGGAGTCTGTGTGCTTTGCTGAGTGTGCTGGAGTGGCCTCTGCTACGCGGCCAGCGAGGAAGCAGAAAAGCCATCTCGATGGCAGCGAACCGCTCGTTGTTGCTGGCTGGCCTCCTCCGGCGGGGCTGCAGCCCTTGGGAAAGATCCAGGATGTGGAAGGAGTGGGAGAGAGATGAAAGTCTGTCTATCAAGGAATGGGGATGAGGCAGCTGGGAGGGAAAGTCTGCTCAGGGGCACGCGGGATTTGAGAGATGATTAATGCTTTGGCAACACGTTAACGAGAACGGGGTCTGGCGACTGAGAGGAAATGCCTATGTGTTCGCTTGCAACCGGCCGTGAGCTGGAACAGGAGCCTACGCTCGCGCCAAAGCAAATCCAAGCTTTTGCGTGTGTACGTGAGTGGAAACAGGCTGCAGGGGAACAACATGGAATGTGGAGACCCACATCCCACGGGCCCCACCCCACCAGTGGGAGCTGGGTCTGCTTTGTAGCTCCTTTCATCAGCAGGGGGACA
The DNA here is from genome assembly GCA_034008185.1 of Gorsachius magnificus. NCBI lineage: Eukaryota > Metazoa > Chordata > Aves > Pelecaniformes > Ardeidae > Gorsachius > Gorsachius magnificus. Next base: position 46,102,104 of record CM067083.1, on the reverse strand, counting down.
GGGGTCGTTTTGGTAAACAGCAGCACGCTCGCGAAACGTCATCAGTGGTCACTGCATCTTCTCCCCAGCTCCTCTGGCCCTCAGGCTTTTAAAGCAATCTTTGAAACTCCTCAAGTCAACCCCAGTGGTGACAGAGGTAGCCTTTACTTCTCTGTAGCCTGCCGGGACAGAACTGCTTGAAGGTATTAGCTATGCTAAGCCTCTTAAATAACTATTAAACACATAAAACTCTTAAATGCACGCAAATCCTGTGTAACAAATGGCAAACAATAAGGAAAAGCTGATCAACCATTATACAGCAATTTAATCTATGCAATTTGCATAATTTTGTCTAACAGAAGGATGCTATAGCAGAATTGCTTTCTTAAGAAAGGCGGAGATGTTGTACAAAACAGGTAAACAATCGGGAATGAGGATTTTGCAAGTCCTTGGCAAATTCTTGGCATACGGACAAAGGGAATGTGATATAATTGCAGGGGATGGGATGTAGATGGACTGGAAGAGACAAAAGGCAAGTTGGGAGCATGAAAAAAAGCCAGTTTTGCAATCAAATTGGGAAATTTAGAACAAAGTTTGAATATGTACCTTTAACTCCATCCCTCCATATCATTTCAGTAGACTCGCGTGTTGACATCCCGTACCTGAGCTATAGTACTCTTTACCATGACAGGCAAACTGCAGCTACCTGCAACATTTGTGTAACACCTTCACATTTGGAGAGATCAAAGAGTGGTGACTTCTGAGCAGTCTGTTTTACAGATGGCCGCAAGGCAAATGAGCTACTGGTACCAGGGCTCGGGGCCACACCACGAAGTAGCCTGTGCCTCCTCTGGGGCTCTTACAGAAACAGTTTTCTCTGGTTTACAGCCTGTAAGGTGGGTCCATATTTCTGGAAATATGCCTAGCACCTTCTGGACTCTCTTAACACTATTCTAAACCCGCACACTGAGCATGCAGGTATTTCAGGGGCAGGAGCTGTACAACCTACTTGTAACCGAGGGCTGCTTGTCACTGCAGAGCCACCTGCTTAGGTACAGCCCCTGCACCCTATGAATTTACACCAGGAGCTCAATAACAACTTAGTGCTGGGGCTGCAAAGCACCTTCCCCCCACCCCCGCCCAGGAATGTCCTCTATTATATTCTCAGCAATCTGGTGGCCATCAACACCTTGCTGATAAACTGGAAATCTTCCCCTTCTTCCATCCTCACCTCTCAAACGACCCATGAAAGGGTCTTGGAGATCAAAGAAATCCCCTTCCATCCTTATCCTTCTGACAGAGAGACTGATGGGATTTAGCACCCATGTGGGAATATGAGCATCGGTAACTGGGGAGTGGTAGGGGTGGAAAATGATTGGAGAGGGTGGAGGAGCCCAGCAGATAAATCACCTGGGGAGGAGATGCATGGTCTCCCCAGCAAGCGTGAGAGGACAGAAGAGAAATTACTTCCTCTGCCCCAAATAAAGATCAAGGAGTATTTGCATTCAAAGGGGTTGGGTTTTGCACATATCTCTTCTCTTCAGTCACTTTCTTCTAAGCTGAAATCCTCACTAATTAATTGTTCTGCAGATTCTGCTCCTCCACATCATATGTCTGAAGGGCTTGCTTGGTTCTCCAGTGCTGTGTGTGTTCCTTGCCCTTGCATTTTGCTGTCCAAAGCCAAATAAAAAACATAAAAGAGTTAGATGAGAGAACTAGGGGATTCTATGAGATTTTTTAAAAGATCCTGCAATCCCAGTAAGTCAAAGTAGAGGCCTATATGCTACAGATAACCAAACAAAAGGTCCAGTAAGGTCCAGTAATAAATCCATTATTTATCCTGTTTTTTTCAGAAATTTTAGGGTTTATCTTGAATTTATGTTAGCAAACTCAGCAACCTGGGGGCTTTTCACAGCACCTTAGGCAGGCTGAAGTGGAGCTGATGAATAATCAGTGATGGAACAGCTGTTATCCAGAGATAACAGAGGACTTCAGGCTGCAGATGTGCAGGGGGTCAAGGGAGACAATGTTGTGCATGAAAAAGTCATACAATGGAGTTCTGTGTATTTTCTTCAGATTTGAAGAACAAAGAAGCAACGACCTTTTGTCTGCTGCTGTCATTCCCTGCTTCACCATTAAGGTAGTTTTCTTTTTTTTTTTTTTTTCCCCCTAATGGGAAGTGTTTTGAAATAGACCCCTGTCAGTCATGCCCTGGAAAAGATGAGCCCATCCGCGAGCAGAGTCCTTTTTAGAAGTTTCAATAGTATGAGTGTTAAAACATGTGGCGGTCAGGTTAATACAGCACTTTGGATACCTGCGATTTGGATATATTTGTTTCAAAGACAGGTTAATTTTTAATCACCAAGTTTGCCAAGTTTCAAAGGACAAATGAAAAATACAAGAAAACAAGGCTATACTTATGGGTTCAGTAAAGATCTTTCCAGCCTGGTATCCAGCCTCCAATAATGGTCAATAGCGGTGTGTAAGAACAGGCTAGCAAAGAGAGACAATTATTTTTGTGCATCCTTCTGACAGCTGGTAGTCTGTGATTTAAGATCTTTTGAGTTGAAATTGTCTTTGTGTTGAATTGCATTTATGGACTATTCTAAATAGATTTGTCTTTTGGGGGCCTTTTGGTTGGTTGGGTTGGGTTTGGGCTTTTTGTTGTTGTTGTTAATCAATCCAAAGTTTCATAATTTATACTTTGTAGGAAGAGGTACTTCCTCTGTTTTGAACTTGTTGTCAGATCATTTCAGGTGAAGCCTGTTAATATCTGTGTTGTGAGAAATGGGGAATAACTGTTCCCTTGTTGCCTCCCCATACCTGTCACAATGTTACATATCGCTGCTCTTCCTCAATTAGATTCTTCATCTGCTTAATCTCTCCTTCCTCAAAAATCTTCTCCGTGCGCATGATTTCACCTGACCCCCAGCACGGCCCGGGGAGCCAGTGTGGAGCATGTGCCGTGCTACAACGTTGTCCTCCGGCACGCGCGGGGCTCGCCTCGGCCACAGGCAGGACCCCAGCATCTGGAGGGGAGCAGGCAGCTCCTCCCAGCCCCTGCTGCAGGAGTCCCCAAACCTCTGAAGTGCTGGCCATGCCAGGGGAAGGCAGGCAGGGACAAACTTTGTGCCATCGTGGGGCCAGCTTGCCAGGAAGGTCAGCGTGCCTCGCCTGGGGCTGAGCGCAAGCCTCTCTCTTCCTGCTAGCAGGACCCCCGCTGTGGGAGGGCCGGAGCCCCGCGGCAGCACCCTGTGCCCGCTGCATGCCCAGGAGCCGGGCGTGCTGCCGCCTGCAACCGCCCCAGCCCAAACTTCTCCCCCAGCGCTGGCCGCAGCCGGCAGGCTGCATTGCGGGTTTGGCTGCGGCCCCCCGACCCACATCCCCACTACCCTGCTATGGGGCCATTATTTATTCCTCACCTGAGAGCCTTAACAAACTGATTATGCTCTAAGTGTTGGGATTATTTTATTTTTTTTTTCTAAGTAGGCTGCATGCTCACGGGTCGTCTTCCCAGCTAGGCAGGGGTGCGCTCATCCTCTGTGGAGCATCCCTTGCATTCGAGGGAGAGAGTGGTCTTGGGGTTAGTTGAGAAAAGCGAGTGAGAGAGCACGCAGCAGTTACGTTCCCATCCCAGCTTGTAATTTTTATGGTTCCCATCCCCAACAGAGGACAATGGCTTCTCTTGCTCTTACAGTCCCTGGGAAGCTGGTGTTTGACAGTACACTCCCAACACTTCTGTTTTGTTTTTCTGGTTGCGCTTTTATTTTACTGTTGAAGTTAGGATTCTAGCTCTTTTCTGTTGTTGGGGTTTTTTTTAATTGCTTTATCCCCTCCTCCACACTTCATTCATTTTGGCAGAGGGCTGCCACTCACCAGCTGTTCACAATTCCTTCACCCCCTCTGTTTTTCAGTACCATGCTGCCACGACATAGACTCAAAGGACATTTTCTTCCTTGCGGGAGGCTTCCCATGCCCATTGAATACATTTAATAAAAATACTTTTCTCTCTCTTTCCTACCTTGGAGGAAAGTTTTTATAACTGTACTCCTTGCCTGATTCAGATTGGCCCCATCTGTCATCCCCAAATTGCCTGAGTTTGATTTCTTGACTGTTTTTAGATCCTAGGATGACTGATTTCCTTGATAGAGCAAGCTCATCCACAAAGTAAGTACTCAATAACTACTTTTCAACAGAAAGTTCACTCATCAGCTCATGAATCTGGTCTCTTCTCCACTGCCCCTTGCATTTTGTTTTGTGTAATTGGAATTTTTTTCTAGTCTGAAACAACCAAAAATCAGCACATTCCCACATATCAGTAAGTGGTACCCAGAAGAGGCAAACTGGAATGGCGTTGTGAAGCAATCGGTTACAGCAGAGCCGCCCACCGAAGGAGGGGAGCACAGCTATCACTCAGTGAGGTGCAGAGCGTGGCAGCTCCCACTGTTGCTAATGGGAGATCCTCTCAGGAATGGACTGTTTTAATTTCCAATTGAGTTATTTGTTCACTTGTTAAAGAACTCATCTCTTAGGGCGGTGACTCTCAAAGACAATAAGAGTGGCTGCGTGCAGCCACCAGGGAATTCATTGCAGCCACAAGGCAAAAACTTGCTCTGATTGTTCAATTCTGTTTTGACTTAAACTGTCAAAACCGTGGCCGCCATTAATTTACTGTGGTGGCACGTGCCTCGGCTCCTTGTCTGAGCGTCGCTGGGTAGTCCTGGCTCTCTCTTAGGCCTTTGGAGCAGGAGTTCCCAAGCTGCAGTCTAATGGACCATGTCAGGTAGTCTGCAAAGCTGTACTAGTACTGCACATTGGCGTGGCCTCTCTAATGTTTCAGTTAAAAGTGCTTTGGGAAGGAGCACGACAGGCTGCAGGAAACACCAGGGTGCTCCATGGCTCCCGGGGAAACGGGGACCATCAAACTGACAGGTCAGGTTTGCTCTCAGAGCACGTCTCTGCCAGTCTCTGCTCCCAGGTGACCAGGGCCTTCTGCTACCCAGGCCCCCTGTCCCCAGCTTTTGTCTTCCAGACCTATCCTTTGCCTGTGGAGCAACCTCACAAGGCATCAAAGCAACCTCAAATCCTGTTTTTCTAAGGAACCAGCCATGTCAGACTTTGTGTGCAAAAAAAGACTCCTCCAAAGGCTTCTAATCCAAGAGCCTCTCACAGCCAGATTGACTCAAAACCAATCCCCTCCAAAAAAGATCCTACTGATGAGATGGCTTCTCTTTCGTTGCTGGTAGACAAGGACAAAATTAAACAGGCCAAACACGCTTGTTTTCCAAAGGCAAAATTACAATATGTCACACAAAAGATCTACATATATCCATTACTTTTACTACTTTTACTACCTTCCTTTCTTGCCTTTTCCTTTGGTCCTTATCCAGCTTCTGGAGGCGCCATTGTGCACGGAGAATCAAGAGCAGATTTCTGTGGTAGGTAGGAAGTAAAGGGCAAAATCTCCCCTGTTTTATTGCAATAAATGTATTATACTGTTCCCTTACCATAGAACTTTTTATGAGGATACTATTCCTCATATGAAGCAGTTTTATCTCCTGTAAATGATCAGCTTTGTATTATTTTTTTATTATTTATCAGCATATCATCAATCCCTTTGTTTTGACACCCTCCCCCTAAAGCCCAGCATTATAAAAGTATTTGCTTGTATGGCTTAGGACAGTACTTGCATGTGGTTCAAGGCTTGCAAAAAATAACCAAAAAGAGCAAAAGAAACTCGAGTGCTTTGGCTTTAAGGAAAAACATTGACTATGGACAAATATCTTAACCGTGAGATTACAAGGTATTGATTTGCTATTGATGGTCTATATGAGAACCACTTGCAAAAGGTAAATAGGGGACCCCTGAAATTCCTGAGACGTGACCAAGCAGTCGGTTAGAAATACTTCTTACAAACACTGCAGCCCGGGCAGAGCGGAGGCACCCAGGAGAGGCTGTAGGTGAGCTGGGTAACTGCTGGCCAGGGAAAGTCAGCAGCAACCCCAGCAGGTGAGGAGCAAGCAGTGGGAAGCAGACCCTGCTCCTGGGTTTGAGTCTCCTCCCGGGGGGAAGCTGGGCTAGGCTCCCTGTAGAAGAGATGACAACTCAGGACCGGTGAAGCTTGGGTAAGAAGATGCCAAAGGCTGGCATATGAGTTACTTTGTTTTAGGAGGAGAGTTGGATCTTTCTGGCCTCATGAGCCCTTTCAGTATTCAGAGAGACAGTCCAGGTATGTGTGCGTGATCTGTGCAGGACATGTACAGGGGGCTGGATATGCTCTCCGTGCAGGGGGCTGGATGTGCTCTCCATCCACAGACCATTGTAGCATTCAGGCTGTGTTTGTTGCTGCTTGAACCTCTGTTTGTCTTCTCCATGAACGCTGGGGAGTCTCGGGGGATATGTGCGGTGAAGGTACCTGGGACTGCAGCATCTGCACTGGTGGGTGGAGGTTACTCTCCCACCTACAAGATATGAAATGCTCACAGTCTGCCTGAGCAAATCTCCTGGGAAGAAGAGGTGTTGGGTCTATGGCAGATGCCCTCGTTTGCCGGTGATGGAGGAACATGCTGCTGGCACCAGGCTGCTGTGCCTGTCCCCGGCTGCTGACAGAGCCCCTCGTCTGCTGCCACTGGTTCCTCCCAGGTGGGTGGTACTTGTGAGCAAAATACATGGGTGGCACAAGTCCCTTGTAGCCTTGCTTACTCCTCCCTGCCATGTAGAGGATGAAGTTCAAGAGGTCCCTCTCTGTCCCTCTCCGTCCCTCTCCTTCCCTCTCCTCTCTCAAGAAAAACAAAAACCAGGGCTTACTCTTTTTAAGGGTCATTCTGGAGCTCTCACTGAGGCAACTGACCCAGTTGTGTCTGGCGCTGTAAATTATGCAAAGGAAATTTAGGCACTTCTAAGATAAGGCGGCAGCTGAGTATGTATTTTTGGGGTTGTTTTGGGGTTGTTTTGGGGTTGCTGCCAACAGCAGCGTAAGGGCACAGAGCAGCAGCATGTGAATGCAGTACAGGGAGTTCTCAACCGCAAAATGATTTGGAGGACAGAAGTCTTCTCTTTCAGAAAGGATGAAGGTTTGTGACATTTTAAGCCCAAATCTGATCTTACTTAATCTGTTTTGTCACGAATTTACTTTTTTGCACCTATTTCTAGCATGCACATGACGTGTCGATTAGAAGAGACAGCTGTGCTGGAGGAACCAAGCTGCAAAGTAACCGTGTCTGCTGTCTAACACCGAGCATGAGGAAGAGGCATGGCAGCTTGTTTCTGAGCTTATCCTAAATCCTTTGCTCCCCCAGGAGTGCTGGGGGCTCGCGGGCAAAGCTGGGACCCCTCTAGGTGAGGAGGGCGCTGGGGAGTGGGGCCAGCTCTGCCGAAGCTCTGCAGCGACCCTGACCTTCCATGGGAGGGAGGGCGCCAGGGACACCCATGGCTGCGTGCCGGTGTGTCGTGCTTCTGTGGCGTGCCTGATATCATCAGCTTTTGTTTTCAAGTGCTGCTGTGGAGATTTGTCATCCACTTCTTCATCGCGTTGTCACGCTGTCCTCCTCCCCTCCCTGCCCTCCACCCCCTTATCAGTGCCCCCTCCACCTTCCCCCTGCTCGATCGCACTCACCAAGACAGTCTGGATTGTCCGTATCTACTTTTTTTTTCTTTTTTTTTTTTTCCTCTCTTTTCCCCCCCTCTTTTGTCTTCTGGTATAACAGCGTTTGGCATTTCCCGGACAGCCCGTACTCCATAAGGCCTCGGTGTCTGAATGCGAGGACGGCTTGAACGTTGCCTGCTGAGACTGAAGAAGAACTTGAGTGAAAATAATCCTCTCTTTTGTTCCGCTTGGGTTGCTTTTTGTTTGCCTGACAGATGTTCGGCCCCTGTGCGTGTGCACGGAGCGGCTCCTCCGCCAGGCCCTCTGATCCGCCAGCTTATTGATTTCTGCCTATCTGTGGGGCTTGTCTCCAGCCCTTACAGATGCGAGGGCTGCGGCCCGGGCGGCAGCCCCTCTCCTTTGCACACAAATAGGGCGATCCTCTATTGTGAGGGGGCCGGCGGCGGAGAGCTGGCCTCCGTCCCTCTTGAGCCGTCATGACAAATTCGGGTGGGTTTTGGTGGTGGGGGGGAGGCAGTGGAGGGGAGGTGCACCTCAAGCACCGAGCCACGATGCCGCATTTTGACATGTCGTGACATGCTGTCGCGCAGGTGCCCGAGTAAACGGGAAGGAAGAGGCTGAGGGCAAGAAAGGCATCAGAGCCTCGCATGGTGGCTGTGTGTTACCTCAAGTTCATACTTCGGTCGCTGGGCTGATGGGCATAGGGATCAAAGCTGTGGCCAGGGAAAGCCCCGTAAGCCGCAGTGCTTGCTCTTGCCCTGCTGCTCCCCCACGGCGCCGCTGCCCACTGCTCTGCGTTTCACCGACTGGCCTAGCCACCCAGTGAGGGACTGCATCCGAGACTTTCATCTTGCAGTTAGCAGCCGTTGTAAGCCACTTGTGATGCTTTTCTTCCATCTTGCTTTTTTTGTTTGTTTGTTTTGGCTTCATTTTCTGCCTCCTGGGTAGCAGCGCAAGGATTCTATCAGCAGAGAGGTGTCAGGGTGCTCTGCGAGGGAGGCACGCTGCAGGCTCGCATCCACGTTTCGGCGTACAGCGGTAGGCTCGCTTTGCTCTTGACAGCAGTTTGGCTTTTATTTGCCCCCTGACATATGCCTGCAGAGGTCTGACCCGCCACTGGCTCTAGTGCTCTGGATGGAGTGTGGAAAACCAGGCGGCTGTTCTGCCGCCCCCAGCTGCCTCCCCTCCGCTGGCCCGTGTCGCCGGGCGCACTGCCCGCCGTGTCCCTGCAGTGGCAGCTCTTCACTGGTGCCCGCACGGCACAGGCAGAGCGGACGTGCTCTCGAGGTGCATCCCTTTCTCTGGGGCTGGGGTAAGGGCTGTAAGGGCAGCTCCAGGGTGCGATCTCCCACCCTGCCAACCTGTTACATGCCTTGCACCCGCAGCGAGCTCCCTGCCCGCAGACAAGCTTTTCTGCTCTGCATCATGTTGCCCTGGCTTATCACCCCTCTCCCTAAGTGTATCACCTACCGCCAGAGCTATGACTGCACAGTGGCTAGGAGAGGGACGTCCTTTGATTTCACTGCTGCTATTAGGCACTGCCTTGTCATTCAATACCACAGAAGCTGGGCACCAGCTCACTGAAAACTTAGCTAGCTGTGTGTTAATGACCTGTTGCTTGACAGGGTATTTTACCCCGCAGAAACAAATACAGACACATTTGTAGTGCTACAGAGTTCATCTGTTCTCCTCCTGAAGTGTTGCTCTTTGTTCACGAGGGTTGGGGTAGCTCGGTTTGGACGTGTTAAGGCAAAACCCCCACTGATGCGTGGTAGGCTGTTGGCTCTTCCCGAGAGGCTGTCAGAGCTGGCAGCAATGCTTCACGTGGTGTGAAGTGATTTGCGCTAACGTGAAAAGCAGGCAGGGAGGGAAACTGAGTTTACAGCCTGTGGTGGCCTGCATTGCAGCTCCAGCTGCGTTACGGTTACTGGATCTGAGACGGAAACCACAGCATGTCCTCAGTGGATGCTTCCCACCGACAGCCTGGGACAGGGCTCGGTCAGAGCTGATGGCAATGGAGGTGTCTCTTCCCTGAATCGCATCTGGCAGTAGGCTGGGTGGAAGAGACTTGGACAGCATCTGTAGGGCAGAGCAGACGTTCCACACAGCTGCTGCCTGCATCTCTCTCAGTGTAAGGTGGCAGCACCGTAAGGGTCACCTTCACTCTCATGGGTAAGACAAATAACTGCTCCTCTCAGCATCAGCTCAGGCCTTGACATTGCCTTCTCTGCTGTGCGTGTTCAAGCAGAGAGGTGTCTATGGGTCTTTAATTTAGGAAAATAACACTGACAAGGCACAGCCGTATGTATCAGTAGCCAGCAACTTTCATTACCTTCTTTGTCAGTCTTGGATCTTTCTTGACACGTATGTAAAAATGAGGAAAAGGGGCTTGTTTGGAAAGCTTTGTAAAATGTTCTCTGGTTTGACAAGTGGGGCCATGCTGGACCTTGTACTTGGCCTCTCTTTTGGTCAAAAGAAGAGGATTGCAACTGCTGAGAATTACTCAAGCCAAAGGGAATTTTGTCCTGGGAGCATCATCCAAACACTCTGTTAGCTGGCTTGTTTAAGATGTCGGGCTCAACATGTTAAAAACAAGTGGTTTGGGGCTAGGCATTCACAGAGCTTGCCTGTAGCCAGTTGTGGGGATGCCCAGCCTCCCAGTTCAAGCCAGGAGGGACTGTGGATGGTGTATGAACAATTCCTGACTGGAGGATGAAGGGGAGAAAAAATTTCCAAAATCCCCATCTATTGATCCTCTGAAGTCAGGGTGTGTGGGTGATAAAAACTTCCTCTGGCTTTTGGGTAGGGAATGCCTTGCGGGTGTGGGGGGATCAGTGAATACAGCCCTGCGCATCAGTCAGTATCTGCAGGACAACATAATGCACTGCCTGGCACAAGTGATTTGGTACACGCATATCTTTGCAAAGGCCGTGTTACAACTCTCTGTAGGCACTGTTAAATTAATACGGTGGGAGTTATGTAAAGCAGTTATATTCCATAGGTGGTACCTGAAACCCAAGCTGTGCCCATGCTGAGTGTTAGAAAGGGAAAATCAGTATTTGGATTAATTCCTTTGACTTGTCTTGTTTCTGCCTTTACTCTCCCAGCCCTTCCCCTTGCTCCGCACAGCCTGTGGGTGATGTTGTTGTTTGCAGGGCTGTGTGCGAGCTATTCTGTGACTTTTCTTTTAAAGCAGTTCTTTGAAATTCTGCTGCTTCTGTAATGGGGCTTGAGCGCACTTGCGTCACTGTTGTGATGGTCTGTCAAGCCATCTAATTGGGTTGTCTCATTAAAACTTACAATCGGCACTTACAAGGCAGCAATCCTGTAGTCCAACACTGTAGCTAGAGCCACGCTGGCTGACCAAGCGCCTGGGCGTGGGTTGGGATGTGGGTTGGGAGGTCGACAGGAACCTGCATCTCTGTGAACTCATCCCACATCTTCTAAGGTGAAGCTTGAATGTATCAGACCACCTCCGACTTTACCTTCTCTGCACCGAGACTAACCGGAGCAATTCAGTTAAAAATCAACAAATATCTGGCTTGTAGTCACCAGTTCAGAGGCAAGACTGCTTCTGGGATCTCAGACTGGGCACTCCAGGACCATCCATGAGTCTCTGTGGGATAGCTTGGCGCTGATGTTTCTTCTTGTTAGCAAGAGTGTGAGGAGGAAATGGTGCAAGGAAAGGGCAGATTTGTGTAGTCTTTCATAGAAACTAGATTCTTGGAGTAGCTCCAAAATGCATTTTGGCTTTGAACAGCTTATGAAAAAAAAACTCTACCTGTGCAGGTTGAAATATTAGTTACGTCGCTGCAACTGCATTATCTTATGAGAAGTCCTTTTCTTATTTTCTTAAATCTGGGTCAACCAGGCAAAAGGACCTCACTTATTTCAGAACCCTGATTCACTGTCTTTTTTTAATTTTAACTGCAATGATGACTTATAGCACCATAGCTGAATTTAACTGGGAGCATGAATTGGAGCTCAGAGCTCCTGTCTGGGCACAGAGTGAAAATGAGGGCAGCTTTCGTGCCAACACTGGGCTTAAACCTGACATGGGGTTTAAACTAAACTGCCAGAAACCCCTCATAAATGTTCATGCAGGAGTTTTATGGGTTAAATTAGGCATGTGAACGCCTGCATATAGATGCTGCTTTGGCCGCTCTGACTCCCCAGATGCTCGGAGAAGAGCACCTTGGCTGTTTGGTGCTTCACCAAGTTTGACGCAGAGTGTCCATTCGCTAGAGAAGCATCTTAACAGAGGTGAAGGGCACTAGAGCCCCTGACTTTAAAGGCCGTAAAGCCAAACAAATTACATTTGATGGTTTATCTGTAACAGCCTGCACTGAATCAAGAGCCTGCCTGTTCAACAGCTCTGCACTGAGGGCCTGGAGAACTGAGGGGGAATGGCGTTCCTGCGGAAATGCTTTTGGCTGTGACCAAGTGCACGCTCTGGCTGAAACTGTATGGCTGGCCAGGAGCCACTGGCCACCTAGGTGACATCTTTAAAGAGTTAAGGAGTGTTGCTAAACCTTGCTAGGCATCAGTCTAACAAATGCGTAGCCCAGGCTGAGCCATGTGTCCTGCTGGTCTTCACATGAGCTTGTGTGAATTCTGTTTGGCATCGTTTATGGTGCAATAAGCTGTGGACAGCAAAGTTTTCCTTCGCCTGCCTTGCTCAGCGATCCCCATGCTGGAGTCGTATGAGGAAAATCTAAGTGTCACCACTAAAATCTTCTTGTCGGGTTGTGTTTTTTAGAGAGCAGTTTAATGTAAAAGCCTCACTAAGTACCAGCTGAAAACAGTTTGCATCACCCTTTAAAATGTTTTTACTTCAAATTTTGTGGGTTAGTTCTGGGTGAGCACTTCCCTTGGCTTTTGTGAAAAGCCATAAAACCCCAGACTTTGTGGCTTATTTTAAATCAGAGAATGAAAACACACTGCACGGCTCTTCCAAAGACAAATTATCTTTCATTTTTAAAAAATCCCATCTAATTGTCATTAATCAAGCCATTCCCTGCGCTAATAAGATGGAGGCGGGGAATGGAATGCCATTCCGGCTCAGGCAGCTGTTGCGCGTGTCAACCAGTTTCAAAACGCTTGGCAAAAGTTGTAAATGCAGTTCTAATGAGATCGACTTGTCTGCAACTAGCAAACAAATACCAGCCGCACCAAAATGTTTGTTTGCCATGGGACTTAATGGAGATTGTGTCAACTGTTCTGCATTCAAGGGTACATGTCAAGAAAAGTTCAGATCAAGCATAAGGCAGCGACACTGGAATGCAGCTTTCTCCAAAATGGTTGCTTACATAAAACCTGGGAAAAAGCCCCCCCTTCTCTTTTTTTTTTTTTTCCCCCTCTTCCCCCCCCAAGCCTCTTAACTTTCTGCTGTCTCAGTGCATGAGGTCCTTTGCAAAGGTTGCATAAGCAAGCTACACATTTTCTGCTGGTATGTTTGAGGATGGGCTGCTGGCAGCTGGACAGGCTCCCAAGGCGCTCTACAGCATCCCTCACTGCCCAGGTTGGTTGTGGAGAAAAGAGAAGAGGCACTCAGCTGAGCCACCCAAGGTCTCCAGTACAAGAGCAAAGCGGTGAGAGACCAATAAACAGCTCGACCATCCACCAGACCTGACCACCAAGCTGACTACAGGTGGTTTTCCCAAAGCCTGGTTAAACAGAGCATTGGTCCAGTGGGGTTGCAGTCCCATCCGGCTAAGCCACCTTAGTGGGCCAGGCGCTGGAGTTGTCACCTGCCCACACCGGGGCGGGCACATAGGTAAATCAGCCCGTCGATGACTTGTAGAACCACCAAGGTGACCACCAAACTTGTATGGCTGGAGAAAGGCAAGCAATGGAAATATCTAGCATTTCAGAGAAGTCAGGTAGGTCTCAGGTAAGCCAAAAAGCACTTTACCCCAACCATCAAGTATCTGTAACACTTCAGTACAACTTGCAGTCCTCCACATCTTGTTCTTCTTCCTCAGCAAAAACGGGAATCCGGGTTTTTTAACTTTCCTTTTATGGTTCTTTGATCTAAAGTGCAAAGGGCTGGTTGAATTTTTGGTACCGTGACTACTCTCTTGCCAGTGCCCCTTTAATGTGTGTCTTGTGCCAAAGAATATTAATTATTGTAGGCTACAGTAAGTCCATCCCTACCCCCACTTGAGCCTCTGAAATGAACAGAGTAGTTGAACTTTGCCAGCAACTGTTAGGAAAAGGGCCAAGAACAGCCTAACAGGAAAGATACTGAGGATTTTTTGTTTATTTTGCTGCTAAACCATGTTTTTGTAATTATGAATACTTTGTTGAAACTGCTTAGAAAAGGAAGCGCACATAAAATGGTCCATACACTTAAACTAACTACATATTAGAGTTGAAAGCGTATAAGGCTGGTCTCACTCTGTTGCACTCACACAGACAAAACCCCTTCTCAGAAGGAATTTGGCTTGAGAAGGCAGATCTGGAGACAAATCTTAGTTAACTTCAGGCCCATGTGCCATATTGTCTGGTTTACGACTGCCCCAAATGGCCTGAAAGCAAAGGACATTCACACTAAACAAAAGCAACGGCTGAAAGAAAGAGAAGCTGGAATTGGAAAGCTGTTGTTTCCAAACCCCTTCCACTCCAAAAGTTGGTTCCTGACTCTGGATGAGAAAACCTGAACAAGACAGCAATTGCTTTATGCTCCTAAAACGATATTCTACCAGCCTGGTGAGAAACTGGAATACTTTATTTCACTCAGATTCACATGAACACTGCTTTAATCATTCCCCACTTGCTCCTGCCACTTCTCCCCAGGCTTCGGTTTGTAAAATCCTGAATCACTACCTTGAGATCACTCTCCCAGGCAGCTTTCTCTTGCTTTCCAGGACAGATGATTCTGGGCTATCAGAAAAAAAAGTTTTTCAAGTGTGGGAAATTACAACTTTGTCCCCTAAGTAAATAAATAATGTAAAGGAGTAATTTGCAGTAGGGCCACTATAAACTGCTGTACTTCAAATCATGTTTTATAATTTCCATTTAAATGGTTTTCTCTAGGAAATGGCAATAAAACAGAAGCAGGCCGCTCCTGACTCCCAGCACACCGAGGCATAAGTAGTGCTGCAGGCATACCTCACTGTAAGAGGAGTGAGAAAGCTCAGCGTTTGGTTTATAAACCAACATTTTATGATCCAGCCTCGAGAAGTCTTGGGTTTAGTTAAATGAAAATTGAACTTATCCTTGACTGATATAGTGAATGATAAGCTAAACTTCTAGACACATATATGCGGTACATGTGCTGCCACACACTTTCACTTTCCACAGCAACAAGCCCCCTCCCCTGTATACAAAATGGATTTGGCGCATAAACAATATTGCTGAAAACATGTCCAAAAATCAAGCAAGGTCCACTTTATTACAAACCTAGCTTTTAAGGCTGATTCTGACCTCCTATGGTCCCTTATATGAGCAGCAGTATTGCTGCCATTTGGCCGAGATCAAAATAAAGCTCCCCATCTCCTCAACAAACAGCACCGCAAAGCACATTATAGTGGGAAACCGGTGAAGTATGTGCGACTAGTTTTACCCCAGCGTGTGTCATTGTGCCGAAGCCAGCGACAGCAACTAACTATTGCCATCTTAAGGTGGCCCTCAGTACCGCGGCAGCTGAAGTCGAGCTAGCTGCTGCTGCTGCCGCCACCACCGCTGCTCCCTGTTCTTGTTACACACCCTGGCACTTGCAAGTTCTTGAACGGGGTGGTCAGAAGCGCTCGCTCCAAGATTAGTCAAATCCTCCAGCACAGCTCTCTTGAAATACACATGTAACGAGCTTAATACTAAGAAAAAGTATTGCAAGATAAACACTTGCCCTCTCCCTCCTTTCTCTTGCATAAAGTGGTATTAAAAGACATCTAATCCCTGGCCAAGGAGATCTGCCAAACCCAGACCTCTGCTTCTAGCAACCCTAAGCAGCACTGGTGCATGTGTTTTGCTTAGCTGCACCTCCACAGCCTACCTGCCTGGACAATTCTGTAACCAGATAGTGCTCATAAACTATTAATCTACATTGCAGACGTGCGAGGAGACTACTGACCTGATTTATACGTAGGAAGCACAGGCACAGCACTAAGGGGAGCTGCAGACAGCGGGGGCATTCCTACCTTCCAGTCCCAGGGGATGACAATCTTTGCAAAGAAAGCTCAGTAACTCAGTGGATTAAAAAAACCCCAAACCCTTGGTGCCTTTTATGTAAGATGCACCTGAAAAGCGTAATTGTTGAATGTGTTTTAATACTAATGAGCAAGCACGTAACCTCTAGCTGAGCGGCCTGCGAACGTTTTCACGCTCACGCATCTTCTGTCACTCCTGCAACTCCCAACTCTGAGCATGAGCGGTGATGACATCAGGCAAAGGCATAACTGGGAAGTTAAAAACAAATCGGGAAACAAACCTTCCCACGCCACTGGTTCCAAACCCATCCACAGAGGGGGTGAATGCAGTGCCACCTTCTGTAAAAGAAACTTGGTATTTTCAGCTCAACGAGCCTGTGAAAAAGCTTCTATCCCCTGATGGTTCTTCAGCCAGGTGTGCTCTGCAGGGAAATGGGCAGCTGAAAAGGATACAGCATCTCTTCTGCACAAGTGCTCCAACAGGCCAGCACAGACACACAGAGGCAGGAAAGCTTGCATCCCTCATACCTGTTGTATCTCTTCCGAGGTTGCAAATGAGACACTCACACTCCAGCCACCTCATACTTCTCCTAAAAGAACTTACAGAGACAGGCCTAGATGCCTCAAACTAAACCAAGTCATTCCTAAAAATCTGTTGGACGTGCATTTATTTTGAATGCAAAATTTACCCTTAAATGTAAAAGCATCCAAATTTATCAAAGTTTTTTTAAAATTTAATCTGTGCAACTCTCCTGCATGTTTGGCACCCTGTAAGAACATTAAATTAATTCAGGTACAAATTAGATGGTTCTCCTTGTTTCTTATCCTTTTGTCTGCTGTTTAGATCTTGCATACTGCAAAGGGATCCGCCCCAAAGGCAGGCATGGCACCTTGTTGCCCTCAGCTGCTTTTCTTTGCGACTGAAATACTCTTTGGTTTCACTAGACTTCACCACCTCTGCATATAGCGGTAACAATCTGTTGTAAAACACTTGAGCAATTCAACATAAACCGGGTAGCAAAGAGAGCCGAGCTTAAAGCACTTTAATTTTATAGAAGTAACAGAGCATGTATTTAATGTGGCATTGCTGATTTGTACTTTTAAATATACACAGGCTTTCTGTTCTCAGAATTATCGCACCGTGTGCCGTTTGCTCAGTACAGCGCAGCGCGTAGCTGCCCAGTCATTCATACAGCTAGCCTCGTCCACTTCAGGTACTTTTGCAAACCATGTTAAACACCCCGTGAAGCTACCTGGCCCCCATCTGGGAGTTCTGGCTGGTGTGACCGAGTGACTTCAGCCCCGGTGTTATTCAGACTGGGATGCTGTGCTCCTCCCTCACTGTCCAGCTACCCAGGGATGAGGCGTTCCCTCCTTACTCTGCCCAACAGTGGCACCCCGTGGTCAAGTGTTTTCATGACCACTTTGGGAAACGGCCACTGCCCGAGTTACCACTCACTGGATTGCCTGAACACCGCTAGGGCCAGTTTAAATGTGCTAGCTGTGTGACTCAATACGGTTCAAAATGCTGCCCACTACTTAAACTGTCTAGAAAGCCCGAGACTACCGTCGCTGGTGAAGACTAGCCAGAGCTAGGAAAAACGCACAGCACCTGAAATGCTGCACAGAAGGCAGTCAGCCACCTCCAAACAGGAGACAAGGTCACAGTACGGTCAAACACATCAGCAAGATCGTTCTTTTAAAAAACAAATATGCCACCTCAAGCAACAAGGTATTTTATACATCCTTTTCTAAATAGCTACAGACTGTGAAAGGATTCCTGGGCAAGATTAGATTATTTTGCCCTTGATGATGCAGCTCTGCTTTTCCAAAGGCCCTAGTACTCGAGCCGATTTCCAGGAGTGCTATACAGCACATCAGACAAACGGTCTACATATGATGCAATTTCCCAAGAACACAAAGCAGCAGTAGGGCTAACAAAGCCCCCAGACACTAACAGGCCTTTGGGAATCACCATACTAAGTTATTTTCCATCAGTAGCCAGAATAGGATGATGCTTCCGATTTTGGGCATTAACTGAATAGGAACACGTAGAGGTGAGCCCAGATGCAGAGTCCAGCACTAAATTCTGTGAGATTCCATTTACCATTCTTCCCTCTTAGAGAAATCTGTTTCAGGTGACTCTGTATAGTCTCTGTAAAGAAGTACAGAGAAGTCAAACACCAGGACAACATGTCAGAAAGGAGAAGATAGGAAAAGCAAGCTATGAAGCACAGAGAAGGCAGCACGAACACAACAAATGTTTTTCTCACTAAACCAAGGCATTATCAGAAAAGCCTGCAAGCTGAAATTTTCGTAAGTTTAAACTCCTCCATAGTGTAGCATAAAGGATTGCAGGAAGGGGATTAAGCTGACATTGGAATTAGATTGATCAACAGATTGAGATTAAAGAAACTGACTTGTAACTCTTAGCCCCTTCCTTACCATGAACAAGAACAGTTCATGTTCCTGTATTCACGAGTTTCTGAAACACACTGTCACTTCTAACAAAGGTAGAAAATACTCAGCATTACAGCAGTTGAACTTCTTGAAAAAATTTAATAAGACAAATGTCTTCATAATACAGGTAAATTGTACATTATAGATTACGTATTTATAAGTGAACTGCATTAGTCTTTTCGTAATTGGACAGTTTCCTCTTTAATTCCATCTTTTGTGACAATGCAAATCTTAAGTGCATCCCCAGTGTACACATCTCTCTCAGCAGCAGAAATAAAGACATCTTTAACCAGCTGCAAAGCCTTCTCCAGGGTCAGAGGTACATGTTCCACATTTTGCATGTTCTTGAAGCCAATCTAAGAAAAGATGAAAATGTGTTTTAAAGGAAGCAGGATCCATCTAGCACAAAAGCTGTTTCAGTCACTGCACTAGAATGAGCAGATTTAGACAACTTGAAAAGAAGAAACGGTTGGTCTGTTTTAGAAACCCAAGGCTGGCAGAAGAACTCCTCCACACAGTTTACAGCTGCGTGATCAGAACTTTGCCAACACTGATCCTCTTACGAAAGTGACTAGAAGCAGATCCCATCTACATAGCTCCGCCTGCCCATTCAGCACACATGATCGCAATGAATATTCAGATCTGAATTGACCTAATTCTTCTCACTGGGTTAGCAGTATCAGAACTGCACACAAGCCTGTTGTAGTTAGGAACATTTCTTAAAAGCAAGTATTCCTAAAGGTACCTAGAATTCAACAGTAACAGTCTATATTGGAGCATAACCACTGTTAAACAGTGATATTTTAGCTGACAAACTTAAGCATCAGGACTGGAAAAGGAGGGGACTCAAACTCATACGCCATAAAAAGCAACGTATGGCAACTTTGTTTCTGTGGAAGATAGTTTTGAACTGACGAAAATAAAGTAAGTCAGAGTTGAGAAGCTGGAGTTGTTTAAAAAAGAAAAAAAAATATTCTATTCCTTTCTCAGCTGACAAGAACTAAGAGTGCTTATGGCTTTTTTAAACACAGAAGTTGCGTTGACATCAGGCTCAAGTAACTAAACAATACCAATGCCAATATTGGAGAATAAAATGAGTAAAACGTGCTTTAGGATTTCTCTCATGCAACAATTAACAGCTTCAACTAAATATGAAAATATTCTTCAAGTATTTTTAGACAGATTTAATTGAATGTTTCCAGCAGTTTTATGTGAGAACATTCTTACAAAATGGTGTCCTAGTTGTTTAAAAATCTTAAGTTTTGTACAAGTGCGTGTTATGTGATAAAATGTATTCTATACACCTACTAATTCTGTCTTCTTAATTTAGTACTATTTCATGCTAAATAACAGGCATATTTATGTTATCAGCTAGAGAAAAAAAAAACAGAAAAAAAACCCCAAACAGCTTCTGTGGGAAATATAATTCCGCAGTTAAAACATTTACCTGTATTTCAAACAGGCAGTCCACTGTTCATAGCATATTAAAAACCTGAACAGATTCTAAAGCAAAACTTTGATTTCTCCTGAGAAGGTAGAGCCACACAATTTATAAATATATGGATTAACAGTCCTACCTGTAATACATTTAAAACTTTTCTCAAAAGTAATATTCCCCAAAGTCGAGTTACATTAATTTGAATGTCACAAATGTTTACTGAGGTAATTAAAAAAAAAAAACAAACCCACACCAAACAAACACAGAGAACAAAAAGGGAAAAAAAAAAACCAAAAACCAAACCTATTTTACCTGGTTATCAAGCAAGGGCTGCAGCATGGCACTTGCTGATCCACCTGCTTTGAAAGAATCTCTCTGGTATGAGCCCACTGGATCAAAGCTATATACTGCTCCCTTTCCTGGAAAAAAACCAAGTATGTAATCACAATCCGGAAAGATTCTCAATACAGGTAAGTATTTACATCAAAAACCAGCTCTCTCCATAAGCAGCCTCTGGAGTACCAGAGAACACAGCAAACCTTTACCAAATAATACTGCAGTATGTTCAGACAATCCTTTGTACAGTAGGCCTGCTCTGGTTGTGACCTGGTATTATATGCAAGGTTATTTTCAAAATTTAAACTACAACCATGCTCTAACAGACATTTTCTACAGTACTTACCACAGAAAAAGTGCTGATGCAGAATAATCAAAGCAGGAGAATGTGCCAGAGCACAGTGCTCTACAAAGAGCTCTGCTGGTTCTAAAGCTAGTGGAAAGAGGCAGTTTAGCCATCGTTCTTTAACAATACAGTTCTTTAACTACCTCCAGAGAGCGTGCTTGGATGCCTCTGCATCGCCTTCCCAGAACCAGAGATGATGCTCTGGTCTCTTACACACTTCCCTCTGGAGTCAGGCCAGGTTGTGCAAATCTTTATTAACTTGCGGCAGCATCAGAGGGGCAGACACGCTGTACCTCTGAAGCATCAGTATTTGGTAAAGACATATTAGTCAAAACGCAGCACCTGGCCAAGCTCATCCTTTCTGTTAAGACAGGCTACGCCCTATTTAATAAACAGGCCAGTGCACTTGGCAGCGCAGCACAGGTAGCTGAGCAGCCCTGAGAAAGCTAGCAGATCCAGAAAGTAACACTAAATCAGAACAAATCAGTATTGCTGCACCCAAATTAAGCCTGTGCATGCAAACCTGCACTCATATTCTTATCAATTGCTGCCTGAGGTTTACCATTACGCAGGGCAGACTAATCCCTTTCCAGACTCCACATATCATAGACATGTCTTAGCAAGACTGGGAAAGCCGTGTAACTTAACAGTAACAACCAGCTCTGGGGAATGGTTGAAATTATCCAAACAAGACCACCTCTGAGCTCCTGCTCAAAGCCAGAGAACACAGCATTTTAGCAACCCAACCAAAACACTGGAAAAGAGCCCAGTAAGTCCTGGAAGGGCTATACATTAAACTACAGCTTCCATGTAGAAGTCATGATTTTCATTAGAGATTAGTTAACATTTAAAAATCTCTTTGTAGAAACCTGTTTCTGGAGTAAACCTTTGTATTTAATAACCTCTACCACACTGACAGGCCCAAGTAAAACATATGCAATTTTACTGCTAACATCTCCTTTAAAGACACAATTAAGAATTCCAGCAAAGCTGTTACAAAGCATTTCAGTCTAAAGTATGAGAGGTAAGCAACGTTAGCATACTTCACTTGTAATCAAATAATATAGTTTTTAGACTTTCAGACCTTCAGAAATGGAAGATCATGTTAGTAGTGGCAACTACGAAACAAGTCAGAAGCATAATACGCATCTGACCTGTGCAAGTACCGTAATGCCTAAAGGTAGGTGTTAGGAATAGGAGCACAAACTTCATTATTCCATCAGTACACCAGAGATGTCAAAGGATAGCTATTCAGCTACAGAAAGTTAGCCCCTCTTTTCTGTTTAAAGTCTTACCTTCTTCATCAAGTCCACCAATGATGTTGTAAACGTAGTAAGGAAAGAAACGTCGAGAATACAGAATTGTAGACAGCATCGCTGCAATAGCCCCAGTAGTCATGGTCTTGTTATTGGAGTGTTTGTACATCTGCAAATGGTACCGCACATGCAAGAAGAAAGTCAAACCACTGAATTTTACACTCAATCAGAATTACATTTTCTGTAACCTCACTACAGAAGAATCTGATGCTAAGCAAGATTAACTAGCATGACCACTGAAAACACACTGGTCTAAAAGTAAAGCCTTCTTAGAAGCCAAAAATTCACATTTGTCCAAAGTTCTGCAAAGAACAGATGTTGCCTCATTAGCATTATCCTCTCCAGCTCCTCCATTCTCTAAAATTGTGATGTCGCACTTAGTAAGAACACAGCATCAATTCCTCCTGCCTGATCTTTCACTAGCAATACAGCCATAGTTATGATACAAACACCTGAAGAAAACCAGCAAAAATTGTATTTAAGACATATCGTATTATTAGTCTCAAACGTGATACTAAGAATATAAGTTTCTAAATATAAGATAATTAGCTACCTTTAATCTTGCTTCAATGATTTTAGTAAGGGTAAGGCAGTCGCCATGGAAACCAGTGCATCCAATGACCGTTTGTTCTGTTCTGTAAAATGTAAAGTTTTGTTGTGATTTTAGATTTAGTATGAACTATACCACTTTCTTACACAGTAGATAATTATGAAAACACCAAATGTATTTTCAGTTTCTCTAACGCTATCAGAAACAGCTGTCTAAAATGTAGCAACAGATATTTTGCATACAAAAGGTAGCTGCAACCTGCATCTTGGAGAGGACTCATTAAGTGCAGCACCAGGTAGATGTCTGTCTTCAATCCACTGACTTCCACAGCAAGACCGACAAAAAGAAATTCTTTATTTCTTCATGCCCCCCTAACTGTAGCTATTACCATCATTCAGTCTCGCTAGAGGATCTGTTTTGCAACAGGAAGCCTGTTACACCGTACCACTCAGCCCAGTTTTAATCCATCTGGGGAGAGGACTGCATTAAGACTGTGCCACGGGCATGTAACATTTATGCTCTATGTGCTTTTCTGTGTCAGCACAACAGAAGGTACCTGGCTGTGGATGCATCATAGAAGGTTAGCTCTTTCCTCAGTTTCAAAACCTTTAATGAATGCTAACTACAGGGACGTACATCTAAATTTAAATTCTAGTGAATTAGTGAGAGTCTACAACCATTCACACATACTTACAGATTAACACAAAGCAGTCATTCAGAAAACAATTTAAACTGAAATCTTCTCTCAGCCTGTCACTAGAATTACACAGAGCCATCACGTGCAATATGCAGATTGTACCACAGTAATTTCCATTTGAACAGTATCAGAAAGTCAAAGATAGAATAAGGAACTAGCCAGGAGAAACAGAAGTTCATATGATCTTGTGTCATCAGTAACAAAAAAATTGTTTACGTAGCTGATGGCAGCCTATTAGGTAAGCACCTGCCACAGTCAAAAGAATGTAAACAATATGTATTTTTAAACCGAGGGCAAGTCAAGCTAAGCATACAATGAGCATAAAAAGTTCAATAATGGAACTACTGACAGGTTTACCTCTCCTAAAACAAACACCTCTTCGAAGTGCCAGATGGTTGACTAGAGACACAGTACCACTGGCAGCTGTGGGGACAACTTGCATACCAACACCAAGCATCCTGATGAAGCAGAACCAGCTACCCCAAGTTTTGCTATGGTTAAGATAAAAGTTCTTTTGATTATCCAGCAAAAAGTCCACCTAGCTAATATTAAGCCTTGTATCATGCTAAAAATGTTCTGTTATCAGCTAACTTTAAGAGCATGCAACAAGAAATCTGGCTGTATTTACAACATCACATCTTGCATTACAGCAAGAGTCATCATGGACTCCAAAATCGATTTTGTTACTATCCTTTCTTTCTGATGATTCTGCTTAAAGGAAGTGATAAATCATTCCAGGCAGGTGACATGTTCATCAATAGGAAAGATCTTTCATCTGTATCAATTCTTACAAGATCTGGACTTACAGTTTGTAGCATTTTGGACTGTCCCGGCAGTGAATTGCATAACCTTCGCTCAGCCGTGTGTCAGAGGCAACGATTGAGAAGTCTTCTCCAGCAATTGCCAACACAGTCCTTTAAGAAGAATATTCATATAATCGTGACTTTTAGCACAAGTATTTTCTTATGCAATAGAAGAACAGATTAGACAGTAGTTCTACATCCAGACTCTGGTTTTGTCAAGCATCTTATATTCCTTGCTACGTTTCCCACTATGCGCACCCCTATGTGTGACTCAAGATTGGAGGAAGAAGATACTGAAGAAAACAGATGTACATGATTCACTACTTTGACAAAAAAACTGTATGGAAACTTGGTAAAACAGGGTTTCTATACAACGCAAGACCCAGACTCAATGGACTAGCAATTTTAGATGCCTGCTAGTGAAAGATTCATGCTTCTAAAACAGTTTGGCTCTCCAAGCAAAAACACTCCAGCCAAGCACTAAGCATCAGTGCCATGATAGTTAAATTACCATTGCTTTTTTTAATCTGATGTTATCCTACATTATTTACCTCCAAATAGCTAGTTTTGTGATTGCCACATGTGTGCTATCATTAAATAACAAACAGACATCTTTTAAAAAACAGTTAGGCATTATAAAAAAAAAAAAGTCTAAATAACACTATCCTGGCCAGATCCTGACACCAACCCAGAGCAAGTGCCTGTAAAACATCACCTACCTTTACCAGTTATGACAACGTAGCTTTCAACTCAGTTACAGGTTTAAAAGCTGGTAATACGAGCATTACATGGGCTTCCTGAGTCACTGTAAAGAAACAGCCCTGCGGGGAACGCGAGTTCCTTTCGATCCGTAAAAGTTCAGGGAGCCCGAGCATGCCAAAAGCCACACGGACATGCAAGAACACCCCGAAGAGCTGCAAGGACCCGCGGGAGGCTCAGCCCAGGGCAAGGCCGAACCCAGATCTCCCCCCTGCTGCCCCCCTTTCTCTACAAAGTGCCGGGGGGAGGCAAGTACAAGACGAGTAAGACCCAGCCCTACCGCCACTCTCCTCAGGGCCCCCTCTCCCGGGAAGAGGGTGCCTCAGCCCGCCCCACTCCCTGCCCCGCGACTCCTCACCCTCCGTTAAAAGTGTAGGGCGAGAAGCGGTACTGCACGGGCGCGCCGAGCTCGTAGCCCGTCTCGGGCCTGCCGTCCGAGTAAGCAGCGGTGGACAACATCTCCTCACTCCCGCTCCGTGCTGTCTCACGGCAAAATGGCGGCAGCGGAGGCGGAAGTGGCGATCCACCGCTCCAGGAAGGCAGCGGCGGCCTCCTCTCGTCTGCTCTGGAGGACGCCGAGCCCCGCGCGGGGGGGCGGTAGGGGGCGCTGGCGAGGGGGTGCCCGCGGCCGTGGGAGCGGCCCTCTGCCCCGCCACCGCCGCACCCGCGGGCAGGCCCCGGGCCCGGGCTGGGCCTCTGCTTGTCCCCACAGGGCCTTTTCCCGCCTAGGTTTGGCGGAGCTCCCCGGGCCCAGCAGCAGTACCGGTCCAAGCGCTGTCAGCCCCCATCGTCCCAGTGCCCGGTCATGGAGGCAAGCAGGTTGACAGCAGCGGCAGTGAGGTGATCAAAGCCTCGGGTGTGTTCAGTTTTGGGACCCTCACTACAGCAAAGATGTTGCGTTGCTGGAACATGTCCAGAGGAGAGCAACGAAGCTGGTGAGGGGTCTGGAGCACAAGTCTGAGAAGGAGCAGCTGAGGGAACTGGGGTTGTTTAGTCTGGAGAAGAGGAGGCTGAGGGGAGACCTGATCGCCCTCTACAACTGCCTGACAGGGGGCTGTAGTGAGGTGGGGGTTGGTCTCTGCTCCCAGGTAATGGGAGATAGGACGAGGGGAAATGGCCTCCAGTTGCGCCAGGGCAACCAGGCTGGACATAAGGAAAGAATTCTTCACGGAAGGGGTTGTCAAGCACTGGAAGGGGCTGCCCAGGGAAGCGGTCGAGTCCCCACACCTGTAGGTATTTAAAAGATGGGCAGACGAAGTGCTTAGGGACATGGTTTAGTGGTGGGATGGCAGGGTAACGGTTGTGATACCTTAAGGGTCAAAAGACCCCCAGATGTAAGCGGCTTACATGCATAATATTTAGGCCTTATTGTCTAGTTTGCTGATGCTTTGTTAAAGTCAGTAGCGTCTAGTTTGGATGTTTTGCTAAAGTCAGTAGCGTAGTTACTTAGTAAATTTAGAACCCTATTCAAGGACGGGAAGAATCGGGAGGGGATGAAACAAAAGGATAATAACGGTTTGTCAAGGTTCCTAGACTAGAAGGAATGAGAACTAATTGACGCAGGAAGATTTGTGGCTCCTTAGGAAGGACAGTGTTTGATAAGAACCAGGAGTTTACCTTAAGAACTGGTTTACACCGACCCTGCAGTTTGGGCAAGAGCCAAGGAGCAACTGAGTCTGCGCAAAAACAAGGGGTTACTAGCGGTGACGAAGAGGAGCCATCAGCCTTCATCCCCACGACCTCCGACGACCACCACAAGGAGGCACTGAGCGGGCGCAGTGGGGAGGGACTTATGGAAATGACCTCCTGAAGCTAATTTTAATACAAAGCAGGGACAGGTCATGCACATGTATAGGCGTATTGGGAAACTTTGTGCATATGTAACACTTTGCTACATATAAAGGGACAAGTTGCCGCTTGAAGGTATGCGTGTTAGGTGGAGCGATCCCCCGTGCATCCGGCGCCGTGCATAAAGAATGCCTGCCTTTTAACACTACGTTGGTGTGACGAGGTTTGTTCTTCCCGATTTCGGTGGCAGTTGGACTTGATGATCTTAAAGGCCTTTTCCAACCTAAACGATTCTATGATTCTAAGTGCCCCCATCATGTTTGAGCAGCCGGGGACCAGGGCAGCTCCTGCTCTGGGAAAGGGGGGTGCACCTCGAGAAACGCTGTGAAGGGGAAGGGTCAGGAAGCCCACGAGGCCCTCGAGGCGGGGCACGGGGTGCGGTGCCGGCCGTCAGGGCGCAGGCAGGAACAAGCGGGGCGGGAACGGGGCACCCGGGTGAGCAGGGAGCTGCGGGGGACGCCTGTGGTCCTCTGGAGGAGAAGTGCGTCTCCTCGGCTCGGGAAGAAGCGCTGCTGTTGCTGCGGTCTCCGCGGGAGCCGGGCACGGAGGGCGGGCAGAACGGCGAGGCCGAGGCCCTGCGGGGTGCGCGGCAACAGGCGAGGTGCGGCGGTTTGCGCAGCCAAAAACCGGGGAGCGGCCTTCCCGCACGCGAGCCTGCGGCCAGACCGGGGAGCAACGGCCCCTGCCCGCCCGGGCACGGCGCCAAGCAGGCCAGCGGCCTCCCCGACAGCCCGGCCCCGCCCCCCCACGCCCTCACTGAACATGGTGCCGGGGACGGCGGGGCGGGTTGCGCGGCGGAAGTGACGCCATCGGAACGCGCCAGTGGCGCGGGCGCGGGGCGCAGCTAGGCTCCCGCGGGCGCTGCGCGGCGGCGGGGTGGCGCTGGGAGCGGCAGGTACCGTCTGCGCCGCGCCCGCCTTTCCCCCCGCTCCTCCCCGGGGCCGCTCACGCCCCGCCGCCGGGGGGGGGGGCAGGCGGTCGCCAGCGCACAGCGGGGCCGCGATGGGTCTGGAGGGCGGGGGGGGGGCGGGGCCGGGCGCTCCGCCCCCCTGCCGCCGCCGCAGGGCCGGGGCCCCCGGGCCGGCCGGGCCGCGGGGGGGGTGGGGGGGGGCCGCGGCGAGGGGGGCGGTGTGGTCCCCCCCGCGGGGCTGCGGCGCGTCTTGGGGGCGAGCGGCGGCCGTTGGTGCCGGGGGGGGGGGCCGGGCCGGCCCCGGGGGGGGCAAGGGGCGGGTGGGGGGCCCGGGCGGCGCGGAGAGGCAGGAGGGGTCCCCTCACGGCGAAACTGGCTCTCCCCCAGCGCTGCTGTGTGTTAGGGGAGAGGCGCCGAAAAGGGGCTCGGCGGGCGGGACCGGGCCTTCTCCGGCCGTCTCCTTGCCTCCGGGCTCTCTTGCCTCGACGGAAACGTTCCCCAGCGTTTGTCGTGGAGGTGCGAGCTAGCCGCAGTTAGGTGGTTGCAAGATGGACCTGGGCGCAGGTGGTGTGTCCCGACTGCGGGTTCTGGCTTGCCTGGCATCCGGACTTGAGGCTAAACAGCTTGGGCTGTCGAGGAGTTGACTTTGTTTCTTCCGGGGTATTGTTTGGGCTTCTAACTTACCCCCGTCTCCGGGTTGTAAAACCTGGATGCTCTGTGTGATACCTTCGGTGAGGGTGAAGAGAATATTATCTTACGGTCACAGGAAAAAAAAGCATACCTTTTCAGCTGCAGTATAAATATTAATGTAATTCTACGTTCTCATACCTTTTTGGGAAAAAAAAAAAAAGCTGAATAGGCTTTCTTCAGATTTTGAGGTGGTCTATCTCTAGCCTAAAAATGACCTTGAGTATTTCTAGGCAATAGGTATCTAGTTAAGAAAGCAATAATTTAATGGAAAAATATTTGATATCGAGGTTTAACATTTAAATTCTCCACTTGTGTTGTTTATTTCGATAACACAGCAACAGAGGTATAGTTAAAAAAAAATGCATACATTTCACTTGTGTACCTGAAATTGGTTTTCACATATTTCTCTTTTTCTCATAAAGCGCATGTCACTGTTGCTTGAAATGTGTAAGTGCTTCATTTTATGGAAGAGGGTTACCTAGTTCTGATTTGACCAGCGATACTTTTCCCACAGAAGAAAAAGTATTTTTGGAAGCCCAAGCCTTAAAATGGCCAGGAAGAGACTTACAAGGAATGTGTCAGTAAGCTTGTTGGTTAGTAGTCAGTGGAATTCAGTTCTAAAAAAATCAGTGCTTTTCCAGCTAAAGCAAAGCTTGGAGTAGACTGAGCATTAACAGCTTGAGTTGTTTGCGCGGGAGGGTTCGGTTAGACAGAGCCCTGCTCATGTGAGTCAGGTTACCTGCTGGGGCTTCAGCCTGACAGAGGTTATTTTTATGGATTGTGTGTGCGTGTGTGTGCACGCATATGTTCTTACATACATATTTGTACGTGGGTGTATCTTATCTAACTCAGCAGCTCGTAGGTTTGCTTTTGGTTTTGTGTTTAGACATTATTCTCAAGATACTACTTTTTTTCTTTTCAGGCTTTGATTAGTATTTTAGACTCGTAACATACATTTCTCTGGAGCTGATGTTTTCCTAACATTTTCAGCTTGGCCTAAAAAGCTCCTTTGCTGGAATGTTTTAAAGGGTTAAAAACCCTTTTGGATTTGAAGTTCATTTAAATTAATTGAAGGAAATACATCTGGCCTCACCAAAGAAATAACTGGAATCATGGATCAGAACAATAGCTTGCCAACCTACGCTCAAGGCTTAGCCTCCCCTCAGGTAAAAACAAATAATTTAACATGCAACTGTGATCTGAATTTCTTTGTGAAAGTGTTTTCTGTTTCTTGCGTGTAACTTCAGGGTTTTTGTTTGCAGATCTGAAAAATTCTGCTAGGTATAGAATAATACTAGTATAAAGCAGAATTTTAAAACCATCAATTTGTGTATCCAGAGGTAAGAAATGCGCAGATAATGTGGGATTCCTTTAAGTTGAAACACGACTGACAAGTTGGAAATACTAATTTAATTTTGATGGTTGCCCTTTAAACTAACTTACAGATAATGAACTGTCACTGTGCTATGAATGCGTTTGGTATGATGAGCACAGTCTTTGTTCAAACAATTGCAAGTTAAATTGTGGGTCAAAGTTGAGACATGCTTGCAAGGTAGGGCGAGAAGCGTATCAGTATCGCTGGCTGGAGAAGAACAATGCTAGAACTGATGGATCCCTAGAGGTAATATTTTCTTGTATAGAAGAGGTGCATCTCCAAGGGCTTTCTGTTTTTAGCAAGTTACTACTCTATGTCTCAGGTTTGATATAATCAACACTGACTTATTTTTAGACTCCTCCTTTCTCTTAAGACCAAAATGGAGTCAACTGGATTTGTGGTTTCTGTTTCACGCTTTCTTCTGTAGGGTGCAATGACTCCAGGAATTCCAATTTTTAGCCCGATGATGCCATATGGCACCGGATTGACACCACAGCCTGTCCAGAGCACCAACAGTCTGTCCATCCTAGAGGAACAGCAGCGGCAGCAGCAGCAGCAGCAAGCAGCACAGCAATCTACATCACAGCAAGCAACGCAGGGAACATCTGGTCAAACTCCCCAGCTCTTCCACTCACAGACTCTTACCACAGCCCCTTTACCGGGAACCACACCTCTGTACCCCTCTCCAATGACTCCGATGACTCCAATAACTCCTGCAACCCCGGCATCCGAGAGCTCTGGGATAGTGCCACAGCTACAGTGAGTGTCCCATGTCTTGGTGCAGCATGTTCTTTTCTCAGATAGCCCTTTAAAGATTTAGGACCAAAGCCACATCAGGAATTGGGTACTGCATTTGGGTGGAAAGGGAGGTCCTGAGAATTTGTGGGTCTCCTCTAGCCATATGAGTAATTTTTGCTTTTATGTTTAGCTTAGCGTGGTTACTAAACCATTTAGCGTGGTTACTAAACCATTTAGTAATATCAGCAGTTTCTTAGTGATTTGTCAACCATACATCTTTTAAGCATACTAGTGGAGGATCATAGAATCATTTGGTTGGAAAAAACCTTTAAGATCATTGAGCCTAACTGTACCTGTCCACTGCTAAATCATGTCTCTAAGCACCTTGTCTGCCCATCTTTTAAACACCTCCGGGGGTGGTGACTTGACCACTTCCCTTGGTAGCCCACTTCAGTGCCTGATAACCCTTTCAGTGAAGAAATTTTTCCTAATATCCAATTGAAACCTTCCCTGGCGCAACTTAAGGCCATTTCCTCTCATCCTATCACTTGTAACTTGGGAAAAGAGACTGACCTGGCTAAACCCTCCTGTCAGGCAGTTGTAGAGGGCAATAAGGTCTCCCCTCAGCCTCTTCTCCAGGCTAAACAACCCTAGTTCCCTCAGCCACTCCTCATCAGATTTGTGCTCCAGACCCCTCACCAGCTTTGCTGCCCTTTGCTGGACATGTGCTAGTGCCTCAGTGTGCTGCTTGTAGTGAGGGGCCCAAAACTGAATGCAGTATTCGAGGTGCAGCCTCAACAATGCCAAATACAGGGAAAGGATGACTTCCCTAGTCCTACTGGCCATACTATTTCTGATACAAGCCAGGATGCTATGGGCCTTCTTGGCCACCTGGGCACACTGATGGCTCATATTCAGTTGGCTGTTGACCAGTACCCCCAGACCCCTCTCTGCCAAGCAGCTTTCCAGCCACTCATCCCCAAGCCTGTAGCGTTGCGTGGGGTTATTGTGACCCAAGTGCAGGACCTGGTGCTTGGCCTTGTTGAATCTCATACAATTGGCTTTGGCCCCTCGATCCAGCCTGTCCAGGTCCCTCTGTAGAGCCTTCCTACTCTCAAGCAGATCAACACTTCCACCCAGCTTGGTGTCATCTGCAAACTTACTGAGGGTGCACTTGATCCCCTCATCCAGGTCATTGATAAAGATGTTAAACAGAAATGGCCCCAACACCAAGCCCTGGGGCACACCACTTGTGACCGACCTCCAACTGGATTTAACTTCATTTACCACCATATTTTGGGCCCAGCCCATCCAGTCAGTTTTTTACCCAGTGAAGAGTGTGCCTGTCTAGGTGATGGGCAGCCAGTTCCTCCAGCAGAATGCTGTGGGCAACGGTGTCAAAGGCTTCACTGAAGTCCAGGTACACTACATCCACAGCCTTTCCCATGTCCACTAAGCAGGATGTATATATGTCTTCGTTTAGCACCATTGTAACTTTTAACTCTAGGCGCTTTAGAAGTTCGTCATGCTTTACCTATAAAGTAGTCTGGGTTGATAATCTGGTATTTCAAAATAAATATACCTTGAAATACACTCTCATTTGTAATTTACTGGATACTTGTGACTTGTTCACAGGAAAGAAAATAGCTCCATTTTGCAAACAGCTCCACTGTACATAGAATTTTGTTAGTGAGCAAAATACAGGAACTATCACAGCTGAAACGGAATTAGAAGGATAGAGGGGAAGAAACTAGTTGCTAGTCTAGGAGCTAGAGCTGAGTTGTACTTTATTCCGTGTTCCATTTTTCTAGTTCATGGCTACAGCTGAGTTTGTGATAAGGGGGAAAAAAACTAAAACTAATTCTAGGTTTAGGTATGAAAATATTTTTACCAAACTTTAGTTTTAAAGACACTTTTACAGCAATTATGGAAGGCCCAAAGAGAAATGGTTGATAATATGAATTTTGCACTGGAAGAGTAGTTCCTCACATTTTTTTTCCTCATTGAGGACCTTTAGATTTCAGGGTTTTCCCAGAAAGCAAGTTTCCAAGGAAATTTTGCATCTAGGAGCTTCTCTTAAACTTTCTAGAGACCTGCTTTTCTGTCACCTGGCAATGGGTTTACCTCCTGGGTCATTCCCACTTTGTCCTGCACCTCTTCTTCCTCCTTGAGAGGCATACCAAGGAAACTTTCAGGTGGTACTATTGCTGCCTCATTTTCTCCTGTTTCCAGCAGCTTCCGTGATTGTTGTGGGGGTTCTCAGCATCAAGAATTTTTCTTGCCAAACTGGAATAGAGATTCTTCTCATGAGACACTTTTCATAATAGCTGGCAGATAAGGAGGAATCGGCAATCATGCCTGAAAAGCTACCGCCCTACAAAAGGAGGTTCCTGAGCCAAAGCACTGCTCAGTGCTCCTGTCAGTAGGAAAGCTGTAATTCAGACTCCCTCAGAGAAACAAATTTAAAAGAAAAACACAAAAAACCCAAATAAAATTAATCAAGCATGGTTAAAAATGAGGAAGACGCATGAGTTTATTGTCTTTTTAATGTATTTCTCTGAACTGTCTTCAGGAATATTGTGTCCACGGTGAATCTTGGTTGCAAACTTGACCTAAAAACTATTGCGCTTCGTGCCCGAAATGCTGAATATAATCCCAAGGTAAGACACATGTATTAGAGTTCATCCTGTAACAGACACGTGAAGGGCACAGGCTGTAGGTGTAGTTTGCTGTAATAGATTGAAAAACCTTACTCCTACAGTTGCAGTTTTATACTGTAGTTAAGAAATCTTTAATAAACCTGGAACTGATATGGCTGTGTTTAACACCAGGTTGTAATTCGGTAGATTTAGAAAGAACACAGCATGTTTAGGAATACGCTGGCAAAGTTGTTTGTTGTAGAGCTGGCCTCCACTGCTATTCGTGTGGGCATGTTTGTTCATTGTGCTCAGAAAGTTCCTTCTGCATATTACTGTGAGACGCCCGATGACGAAGCCTTGCGCCCTGTCTCCCAACAAGGAGAAAGGAAGGAAGAATTCAACTCCTGGGCTCCTGCCAGAGCTTTGGTTGTTCTGCATATGCTGTGGCTTCCTCCACCTGGCTGCTCACCTGGTCACAGCACAGTCACTGTTTTTTTATAGTCTTGCCTCCCCTCTGAGCTCCGTTCCTACGTGTTGCCCCTCAGTCCTCCCGCCACCTCCTTGCTCCCAATGGCTAGGTTTGGTGGAACAGCAAAATGAAATTGATTTTTTTTTTTTTTTTTTTTTTTTTTTTTTTGTGTTGACTTTTAAGTTGCCTGCTGCTTCTAAATAGCAGTTTGTTAAACCATAGGATTTTTTAGCTCAGGAAACTTTGAAGAACAACAGAGGGCCTGGAGCATTGAATCAAGAAAACAATGTCGGCTCCTCTTGGAAATGTTATCTTTGCAACCACAGTAGTTGGACACTGTTTCTAATAAAAGTTTAGATGTTGTATAGTTGAATTGACTTGCCTGGGGAAGGCTTCAGCTTCCCTGGGGTGTGGGGTTTTCTGTTGTTTTAGTATTTGGGATTTTGCTACAGTTTACCTGAATGCTGCTCTCAAAGATTAAAGCACGCATGCAGGCATATGTGATAAATAACTGTTACTGTAAGCTTATAACAGAGATGCTGTTACATAATTGCACGTGAGTAGGATATTAGTGCAGCAAAAATTTGAGCATGCCATGGTAGCTCTTAAGGTAGGGGTAGGTGGCTGTGTAAAACTTTTAGGCTAAGAAGAATCAATAGGAAATGCTGTGTTCCAGAGTGGAGAGAAAGAAGGGTTATGTAACGCGCTCCTGACTTCTAGTCAGTACATTTCATCTGTCAGCGAGAGGTGTTGCTTGGCTGTATTATTTAAGCCATAGTTTGACAAAAGTGCTGTTGGGTAACCCACGCTACCACCTTGGTTATGTCAGCAGAACTTGGGGACTGCATGGTGAGCTGGTCCCAGTTAAAAATAGCAGGCAAACGGGGGGTGTGTGTGTGTGTGTCTATGCCCACATCAGTTTCCGGTATCTCCTGCTTCAAAGAGTTTAAGAGTATTTGGAAATGCAGGCAGAGATGTTCCAGTACTTAGAATAAAAAGCTAGAGCTACCTGGGCTGCTGTGTTCTGCTGTGGTAGTTGAGGTGACTTCTGTTTACACAGAACTTTGATCTCCAGCTGTTCTGTTTGCTGGTATTCTAACACAGTCCAATTTCTTTTAAGACAGAAACAAAACTGATCATAAAATATTTGCAGATAGATAGACTTCCATCCTGCTTATAACAGATCAAATTTTCAAGACACGTGGAGGAATTTTTTTTATTTTAGAGATCGTCTCTCTTGCTCTGTTGCAAATGCTAGCATTATTCCTGTGTTGCGTATACAGTAATGAGAAATGAGCTTAGTAAAATAGGAATGCAATGGTAAATATCCTTCCTGTCTGACTCTACCCCTCAGTGTGTGTGCTTGAAGCTACTTATGATTTAAGCATTTCAAGTAAATGTTAAGTGATCCATAAGTATGTTTGAACTTAGTGTTTCTTTGCAATAGTGTAATTTGCTACTTAGATTATGCAAATTTGGTTTTAATGTAATGATTACAGCAATATATCACTAATAGTCCCAACGCTCACATTTCAGCGTTTCGCTGCTGTTATTATGAGAATAAGAGAACCACGTACTACTGCACTTATATTCAGCTCTGGAAAAATGGTGTGCACGGGAGCGAAAAGGTACGTTTAGGAGTTACAAGCAAACTAATTCAGGCTGTCTTTTCCTTTGTACCATGATGTTTTAGAAGTACTATTATTTGTATACGGTATTTGTATATATACAACAAAGTTGTACAGGTACAACTACGCTTGCTTCCTCGTTATTTCACATAGACTGCTATATATGTTTCTTCACAAAACATCTTTTCATGACTGAAAGGACTTCCCTATGAAAGGGGAAATGGTAGTTCTGTTTCTGAAGCTGTTTCATACAGTCAGATAAACTGGTTTGCAGAGGTTATTATATTCACTTTCTTGGCTTTGCAGCTACCTATTTTTATTCTAAATATCAAAAATTTCAATGACTATGCACTGGAACTGCTTAAACTTTGTAGGGGCGGTGGCAGAGGAAGAGCGATTTTATCTTTG
Organism: Gorsachius magnificus; assembly: GCA_034008185.1. Classification (NCBI taxonomy): domain Eukaryota; kingdom Metazoa; phylum Chordata; class Aves; order Pelecaniformes; family Ardeidae; genus Gorsachius; species Gorsachius magnificus. The sequence continues at coordinate 46,066,959 of CM067083.1, read as the reverse complement.
AATAGTTTCATTCATCACAGGCCAAGAGCTCCAAGTCTCTGGTCCCTATAGTCTGATCAGTTCTTAATATGATCATTGAAGCATAAAAATTGAAAACTAAACATAAGCTTAACTCCAGTGGGCAGGAGAGAAATTCTGCTCTGAAGAAGCCGGCTGGGAATACAGAAGGCATAAGCTAATGAGCAGAGATGACTGCATAGAGCTGTACAGGATACGCTGCCTTTGCCTGGTGATTCTTGGAGTTCGAGTTGTCTGACTCTGTGTTAGGAGCAACCAGATCCTCAGCTGTTTACAAAACTGAAGCAAATGGCATTCTACAGCAGCGTGTGGGGCCGTGCAGTTGCGTTAAACCCAGGTTTGAATGCCTGGGCTGAATCAAACAGAGGATTTTGGCAGCTTACAGATTTTTATAGAAATACGCATTTTCTAGCAGCAGTAGTTCAAAGTTCTTCTACACTGAAAACTTAAGTAATGGTTTTCATGACTCATTAGAGGGACTCGGGGCGATATTTTAAGAGTGTGAAATATGTGGATTTATTACTGTTTTCTGCCTCTTGAACAGCAAGTACAACGTTAATGGTGTTTAGGATCTTTGTACCAAAATTAGCATGCAGACCAGTGCTAGCTGTTAATTTTGGTCATAAAAATTTTGCATGTGACCTTCCCCTCCCCCTCAACACAGACTTTTTTTTTCCCCAGTTAAATATTTGTGGTTTAATGCTATTTACTTCAAGTAATACTTCACTGAGGAAATAATACGGATATCCTTTTCTTACTTCAGTGAGGAGCAATCCAGACTGGCAGCAAGGAAGTATGCAAGAGTTGTTCAGAAACTGGGTTTTCCTGCAAAATTTTTGGATTTTAAAATTCAGAACATGGTGGGCAGCTGTGATGTGAAATTTCCCATCAGATTAGAAGGATTGGTACTCACACACCAGCAGTTCAGCAGGTAAGAAGAGGCTTGCTTCTGTTTCATTCTTGCTGCTCATTGGCTAGCTTGGAGAGTGAAGTCTGTTTAGATTATTCCCTTGCACCACAGGGAAACCTGCATCTCTGTTCCCATCGCTGCTCTGCCTCGGCTGTAACTGAGGTTGCCCATTGAACCCATCAAAGCAATCTTTCCTGCTTACCCTCCAGACTTCAGGGAGGTCTGCATCTGCTCTGCCCATTCCTGCAGTCCTGCAGATGAAAGACTGAAATGTGTCTGCAAGCAGGTTTAAACACTGTCACTCTCTTCTCTTACAGCTATGAGCCAGAATTGTTTCCTGGCTTAATCTACAGAATGATTAAGCCAAGAATTGTTCTCCTTATTTTTGTTTCTGGAAAAGTGGTTTTAACTGGTAAGTGAAGACTCTATCTTACTCCAGTAGGTTAGGCTTAGACTACTACAGAGCACACAGTGCTACCAGGGGTGTGTCATTTGCTGGGCGCTCTCCTTTAGAGAAGGCAGTACTGAGAAAGAGGAGGTAGCACAGCATCCTGTGGGTGACAGCGCACAAAGCAAACCACACGTTTGGCTAAATCAACGTAATCAATGAATCCTAATCAAGCGTGTGGGTGCCCAAAAAGCTGTAAGAGCGCAGATGATGCTTTTGGCAAAATCTGAAAGTCTTTGTTTCTGTGTGCTGGAGGTGTGTGACTGAGCTCACTGTTCTTTGGCCGCTTGTCTGGAGGCTGCTGCCATTCTCGTTTGATACAGCAGCCAAAGAAGGGGAGACACCTGAGCTCTAGGACCCCCTCAACCTCAGGCACTCCACCTACACCCTTTCTTTTTCCTCTCATGCCAAGTCTTACTACTATGGAGAAAAAAAACCCCACAAGACTCGCAGACAAAAGGTGGAGCGTGCCCCTGCAGTGTGGTAAGCGGTGGGCCTCTGCAGCGGTCTCCGTTGCCAGACCTTGCTCCTCAGATGCTCCTGCTCTCAAGAAAAAAAAATCTCCACTGGTTACGCCTTTCTGTAGAAACACCTTGTAGGGCTGCGCTCTGTAGTTGGGTCTCCTGCAGAAGTCATACGTAGAAAAATCTCATCTGCAATTATAGCAAAAGCATGAAGATGCTAATGGAAGTTTTTACAGGTTATTAGAATAACCAGTGAGAAGGCTGGTAATGTCTGCTCTATATGAAATGGGTAGTTAAAAAGAGATCTTAAAAACAGTGATTTATGGATGTGCATAGGTTTTATATAGAGTCACATTCAAATAAACATTCTAAAAGCTAACGTTAAGTATTTGTCAGAAGGTACAAACTAGCTTAATCCCCTCTTTTTTTCTAGGTGCTAAAGTACGAGCAGAAATCTATGAAGCCTTTGAAAACATCTATCCTATTTTAAAGGGATTCAGAAAGACAACGTAACGGTTTCTACATCTTTCAGAGAAATCGGGGGGATATTTTAAAAGGTATTGCATATGGCACAGCAGTAACGAGAGATGGACTTCCAGTGAAACTGCAACACCAGGACTTGGACTATTTCCCAGTTAGTGCCTACTTCCCTGATGCTCAAGGGGAACTGTATTATTGATTACGTCTACTGAGTTACTGTGAGTTGCTTTACTGGGCTGTTCCTGCAGCAGTCCCTCCAAGTTTTATTTATATTCTAGCTTTTAAATAGTTTTAATGCCAGTTCTATTAATAGAAAATCTGTAAGTTGGTTTAAAAGACAAATGCAACTGTGTCACTCAGTGTATAAACCACTTAAATCGCCATGTATATATGTTTTAACTTCCATAAGACCATGGTTTTTATAATTTTCAGAACTTAAGCTTTTAAATTTTTTCAATTTTAAATTTCTTTGGTGCCAGACACATTCCCTCTTTCCAGTATTAAGCAAGACAGAATAAATTTATTAATGAAAATGGCTCACTGTACATATATATATAATATATACCTTCCTTCTCTTTCCTTCTTCAGCTCCACATGTACAATAAACCCTGTTTATACAATTATGGGAACTGTCTTAATGAATTTTAAAATTACCCAGCTGGTAGAGTGAAATACATTGAAAACTTTTTTTTAAATTAATCTGGATTTTTCAGTAGCACATGCACTGCTGTAAGTAAGTGACTTGTCATTCTGAGAGCATCTCAGCAATGCTCTGGCTTGCTTACCAGCAGTCGTATCCTTGGCAACATCTAGCTCGAGCATTTCTAGTATGTTAAAGCAAAAGATATGACTGGTTAAAGAAGTTTGTGTTCAAGTATGTGTTGCCTCGTGTTCAACAGAGGGGATTTATGCAAGTCTTAAGTAACTACACTTGACTGAATTGGAACAAGAGATCCCTGCTTAGCTTCTAGAATTTCTTTAAATTACTACGTTTGTATTTTACCAACTATGCCAGTCTCACTATATTAGTGTTCCTGTAAAATGTCAAAGCCCGTCCGACTAGAGTCCGTATGTACATAATCTTCCCTCTGAACTGTGCTTGAAGCTTAATGGGCTGAGAACTGAAAATAAACTTTTTTTTCTCCAGTAAATTTCCAGTAATAGTAACCTCCTTTCTGTGACTTGCACCTTCTTTCAAACAGCTTTTATCTAAAACTAACCCAAATGTAACCATGGTCTCTTTATTTACTAAGTGATTCATTGGAGACAAAAGGAAGTTTTGGCTGGCTTTGCTACTGCTCTGTTTGCAAATCCTGAGTGAGCGTAATCCTTAGTCTTCTCTACTGCCCCTATAGTGGCGTACACCAGCGTGTCTTCAGGCGCTTTAATAATTGGGTTTCCTGGCTCTTACCAGAACTGTGTAGTAACGTAGCTTTGCCAGGGTAAGCTCAAGATACCCAAAAAACTACTGCGTCGCCCTCAGTGCCACCCCACTCTGTGCTGTGAGCTAATCAACCTTCCTGAGTGCTCCTGGACATAAGCGTGTGGCTGTCCGTGCCATTGCAGGATCCTGAACTATTACCAGCTTTTCTGCAAAACTCTTAACGCTGCAGGAAAACTTGGAGCCTTAAGTAACTGTGGATTGGTTTTCAATAAAATCAGTCAAGCTGTACTATAGTGACTTAAGATGCTGTCTGCTGTTCCATGACATGTACCAAAGCTTAAAACTACCCTTTTAGAAATTCAGTTCTGTGATGACCAAACAGCTTATATGTAAAGCCTTCCCTGCTCCCTCATTTGAATATTTCCAACATCTAAATTAATACCAAAAAACCCAACAGGGCTTTCATAAAATCACTTTCAGAATCACTGGTAAGCGGACACAAATGGTTTGAGCAGGGTAAGGGAATATGTAACTGAAGTAAATTCTATACTGACACAAAAAAACCCCAACACCCCCCCCCCCCCCCCCCTTATCTTTTCAGTAGCTATTAATTAGCCACAGGAGTAGTTAAGCAGCTACCACAGTAAATTCAGGCTTAGGGTTTCACTTTTCTCTTGCCTCAGCTATCTGGCAGTCAGGTATCAGAAGAATCCCTGCAGAGGGCACTTATTTTTAAGCTTCACCAAAGGTGGCAGACTTAAGGTACAATTCAGCTTAAAGGTCTGCTGCTATAGGCAGTAAGTAGTAAGAAAGACAAACACATTCTGGGACGGCTGGCTCTGTTCAAACTGCTGCTGCACCAGACAGTCCTGTGCGGAACTAGTTTAACTCAGTTAATAGTTTTAAGTCAGATAAGCCAATTTTTGTGCACTTTTATTTTGAATAACCACTCAATCAGACCATGTAACAACTGCCAAGTTAGACTGAGTGTACCTTTTGAGAAAGAGAAGCAGATTTAAGTTTCCCTCAGTGAAAGGCTATGCAACTTTGTCTTAGCTGTGACTTCTGTACCCCTCCTGAGTATAAGCGCTCACGTGATCTTACAGCAGTCTGCTTCTCTGTGAACTAGTGTTCATTTTTGAGTAGCACAAAGAAAACCGTGACAAATAACAATCTTAAGTTCTTGAAGTTCAGTCACCAACAAAAGATACCTTCATTGAGCCAAAAATATTCCATCTTTATTTAAAAATTCAGAATTTAGATTTGAAGTGAAACTCACTGAACAAACGCATCTGGCTTCATAACCAGGCTGAAGTAAAAGCTCCTGCAGAACACAAGAGAGAGGCTGCCAAGGTCTACTGTTAGTAGTTCCACCGCTGTTGCCAGATACACAGATATCCATGGCTTTAGTGCAGTTAGTTACTGGTTTGCCAGGTGCAGGGATGCACTGAAACAAGGCAAATATTCTAGATGACTCAACTTAGTAACTTGATGGAAGTTAAATAGAGCCTGCAGAGAAGTCTTGTTTCCATATGAACTCTTCCAGGTATGCATTTCCCTCGCCGCAGTTGTTGGCGCAAGTGTACACCACCAGTGTTCCCCAGTCAATGCTCTCTCCCAGGCTGTCAACCTGAAGGTGGTTCAGGAGCTGTGGCATAATCTGCAAGGAAAAACAAGGGGTTAGAGGCAGGCCACGCTGCTCTACCCTCTCCCTGCGTCTCTTCCCGAAGAAAGGTCCTGCCTTCATTTATGTTCTTACACCAAAATCCCAATCAAAACTACTAAGTAACACAGCAGCTCAAATAAAATAAATGTGGAATTCCCAAAACAGTGTAGTAGATGCACAGGGAATAGGAGGCATGGCCCTGCTTATCTATGGAAGTTTTATTTGACTAAGCCTTGCCTGATTTGTAAGCCGCCTTCCATTTGAAATTACCTTCATAACTATGTTTTGTCTTTGTATGACATTAAGTGTAGTCACCATACATACGCTTCTAGCATGCAAAATTCTACAGCTGCGTACTTCCAGCCACCCTTATCTCCAATTCACATCATAAAGCCTTTTCTTTGTTTTTTTTTTTTTTTTTTTAAATTTACAATACCAGGCTCCCATTGCTGAAGAGATGGTTCCATATGCACAAGTGCACCATTTTATGGGTGGCGCATATTGTTATTATTAGGGAACCTACCTTCTGTGCATGAAAGCCTTACAGGAAAAAGCAGTTACAATAGTAAATGAGGGCTCTGTACAGTTTAGCATGGTTAGTTTGTAGCAACTTCAACTACCTTGCTCTAATTACAAGCCAACACCTACACAATTCGAGCCTGTTAAGTCTGAACTACATCACCCATATTGTCTTTAAATGAATGTACATACCTGGAATTCAAAAATCCTTTTGGCACCACATAAGCAATTTGGGATATCTTCTTCTCCAGGAATATTTTCACCTGATACCCAGATGGGGCCTTCTCCTCCTCTGCAGTACCGAATAATCTAAAATAGAGCAGAAGTTTAAGTTCTCAAGACTGTCTTTTCATCTTGGTATAAAATAGGTATTTACTGACATAGACAAAGGGGTAAGATGATGCAGAAAAAGGTCAGTTGCTTTAAGTAATACCCATGGCAAAGTCTATCAATCACTTGCAATGCAGAATTCTAAATAAGACACGGTCTTTGTGTAAGTTTTCCTAACTACGTGAATCATGCAAGTATTCATACAGCTTTTTTTCGATGATCCAGGGATAAGCTGCAATGATTTGATATCCCTAGTTAAGGGACCCAGGAACGCAAGGTCAGGTATTTTATAGCCTTGAGATGGCGGAACAGCAGACTGATAGATCAGCAGCTAGAAGCGTACAGAAAAGTCAGGAATGTGGCTCTGCGGTTCTGCATGTAAACACAGGGGGACTGCCCTAACGTCCAGGAAGGAGGCATTTTCAGATGCTCATATCCTTTGTTGTTCCGTTACTGTCTAAATATTTATATAGCAAATCAGGCAGCATCAACAGGGCTCCTCCCACACAGATCAGTCAGTATGGGGCTGGTCAGAGAGGGAGGTGAGGCACCTACCCCAAACAGAGGAGGGAACAGACTCAAAATCTCCCACTTCCTGGATATGCATGCTCACCCCTCAGCTATGAGGTAAAGCACGGAGAGAATTTCTTCTTCCTCTACCACTTTCATGGATTTAGGCCTGTGTTTCCTCTGAATGGAACCAGGAATCCTGTTTCTCTTTGACAGTGTGGCTTTTTTCAGCCTCCTGCGTTAGCAAGAAATAGCATGGGGGGATACTTCTGTTTTAAACAGTTGACATTTTAAAGCCATCAGTGATTTCTTCAACCTTAAAAAAAGCCAAACCACCCCCCCACCATGCAGCTGGTGACTGTGACAGAGCTCCTCTCTGAAGTTTGTTTTCTGCCAAGGAGGAAAACCAACAGGGAAAAAGGCTGGAGGAGAAAGCGATGGTCCGCCAGCCCCTTCGATGAGAACCACTTCACGGGATGGCAGGCCCCCCCCCCCCCCCCCCATGCTGGCTTCAGCGCCCCTGTGCCTTCTCATCCTGACCAATTTCTGTTTGAGATAAACAAACAGGTGCTGAATTCTCACTTCGGCGCAAATCAAGTTCTGCACGTAAGGGAGGTTAGGGTATGCTGGTTAAGGCGTGTGGAGGAGGAGGAGGACGAGGCACCCCCATCGCCATTTCTAACCATAGGTACGAAAGGCAGGGAAACATTTTGCAGGTGCACCAGGATGCCTGCCAGAACCTGTAAGTTTTAAGGCCGCCCCATCTTCTGACCTGCTCTGGTTCGGCAGCTACTCGCTCTTTAAACTTTTGGAAGATCTTGTCTTCTTCAGTCTCGTGTTTTGCCATTGTTTCCAATGTCTCTTCGTCTAAGGATTTAAATGCTTCACCTACACAAGAAAAAAAACCCCAAAGGTTAAAGGCTAATACAAACCAGCCCAAAATCAAAACCAATATTGTACCTGTAAGTGCATTTTGCTCTCAAGAATCATTCTCAGTGTAAATCATGATGACTTTTTTTTCTTTTTGTGACATTATGATTCAGTCACACAGAGGTCCATTTACAAGTTTTAGCTGCATTTTAAACACAGATGTCAGTAGCGGAATGCTGGAAAGGGAAGGAGTTAATCTACCAAAGTTTATGGCTCCCAGCAAGGACCGCTGAGGACTGCTGAACCTTGATTTTTTCCAGCCTAAACGATTCTATAACTCTATGATCTGGACCAGGCCACCCATGCCATGCACACACCAGGCTTTGGTTTCTAGCACCAAAGAGCCTATCTGTTACCCTCCCACATTCACATCAACGCAGGGCACCGAGCAGCCTCCGGGCAGCTTCAGACCACAGCAAGGGACAGCTGGGAGCCCAGCAGCCCTCCTCTGTAACACCACATACTCCTCACCCTGGGCTTGTGGCAAAGCCGGTGTAGTGAGCTTGCACACACATCCTGAACTTTTTTGGGGGGGATGGGGGTGGGGGAGGGGCGTGCTTAATTCAAGGTCAGTTAAAATAGCCTCAGACCCAGTTTTCTTCCAGCACAGACAAGGAAATTTGTTAAGTGTTTTCTGTAAATTAAGACAAATTGAACCAAGCCAAGCCAAGAGCGTCTAACTCAATCTCCCAATTCCAACAGCTTTCAGCAGCAGATGCTCAGGGCCCTGTTCTTCACACCGGAGCTGTTCCTTACCTGCGGGAGGTGCACAGGGACCCCGTATAACTCCCAGCTACCTGCAGCTTCACTGCAGCAACAGCCACTTCAACAGCTCCTGGGGCTGGGGCTTAGTAAGTCTCTCCCCTAAAAGCAACTTACAGTACAGGATGTCTACAAAAAACTTGCATCACAAATGACCATAGATTTAGCCTTTTGTCCCCAGTAGTTAAGACAGAACACTTAGAAAAAAAAAATCACAGTATTTTATGTTTTAAAGACATAATACCAGCTTCATTAGGAAGAATTACAGACAGCGTCTTATTTCTTACCTGCACTGCCTGTAGCTCCGAGTTCCTCTTGTTCTTCTGGGTCCTTTGATGTGCCTAAAGCTCCTTGTTCATCATCAGGATCCACGCTGCTGTCAGCAGGGAATTCTGGCTCCTCAGGATCTATCAAAATTTCATATTCTGGAAAAAGGAACTCATTATGCTCTGGAATTGCACCTGCCGAGTCATCTACAAAACAGGAAACAGATACACCACAACGTCATCTCATATTTACACATCCACAGCAAACTACACAGCAAAAGTACAGCATGAGCAAGGGCGATTTATATCGCTGCTGGACCCGATTTAAAGATAAGGAAGATTTCACATTAAGGACAGTAGAAAACTACAATGGGCGATACGTTGCTTTGAATCTTTGTACATCTATGAGATACTGCAGACAAACTGCGTTTCCACAAACGCATCACGCATGCCTTCTGTAATGACGGTATTAACTACGTGCTAGGACGTTTTAGGTCTTCACTGTTTCAACTCAGTGTTTCAAACGCCTGACCTGTAGCTCGATTTGCACAAATCCACTTCTAACATTCTGCTTATTTCCACTTCCTACAGTCAAAGCTTAGGGGAGGAGCATCCCACGCTGTACGGCGGGAGGCACATCACACACACCACATTTCATCGCACCGTTGTTAATGTGATACTTCCAAAGACTAAAAAAACCCCACAAAACCAAAACGCCACCACTTTATACACTCTGTACACGTCCCTTTGACAACCAGAGAACAAGCGCCTGGATGAGAGAAGAGAGCAAGAGAGGGGATGGTTTAAGAAAAGGGTCACTGAAATAGCATGCTCATGGAAACTACTCTTTTCAACCACTGACCTTCACAGTGTCCTGTGCAGGCATCACCTTTGTATTTATGATTCTTTACAATTTATGATTCAGGCGTATTAAAAGCAGCCTGCAAAGGAAAAAAGCCTGCACCCTTTCAGCTTCTTAGGACCCAAGGCGGGCAGAAAGTGGTCTTTGAAAGAGACCCGAGGTACGCCCTAGATTTATTAGCCTTCCAGGAACAACAAAGATCCCGCGTTCTTATGTCGCCTGAAGCAAACACTTAAGAGAAAGAAAAGCACCAGAAAGAACTACCGATCGTCTCCTTACAAATGAATAAACAAGGCAAAAGGCGGGCCCTTCTTCCTCCTCTCCTCTGCAGGCCCTCACCCTACCACCACGCAGGCTCGGCGGGCGGAACGCACCGCCGGCTCGCCAGCAGCGGCGCTTCCCGGCGGGCCCCCCGCCGCTCCCACGCGAGGGAGCCAAGGGCAAGGTGGCGGCGCCGCGCCCGGCCCAGACCCACCTCCGCCGGCGTGCTGCCCGCAGGCCCGCCGGTGCCCCCGCCGCCAGTCCAGCGCCTGGTGCTCGGGGCCGCAGTAGGCGGCGCAGCGGCAGCGCCCGCGACGCGCGGCCCCAAGCAGCCGCAGACGCGGCAGAGAGCGGCGCCGCCGCGGAGCCGGCGGGGGGGCGCGGCGGCGGGGCCCGGCGGCGGCTCCTCGAGGGGCGGCTCCGCGGGGTAGGTGTCGTTCCGCCGCGGCAGCTGGTTGCGGAACACTGCGGGCGAGAGGCGGCGTTCGGTCAGCGGGGCGGCGGCCGGCGGCCCGCGCCCCCTCCGCGCTCACCGCCCCCCGGCCTCACCGCAGAGGGGCCCCCGCGGGCCCGGCAGGCGGTAGCAGGCGGCGCCGCGGCAGGCGAAGACGAAGAGGGTGCGGTGGAAGGCGTCGGGGCGGCCGGGCAGCGGCGCGTACAGCTGGAGCAGGAAGGCGCAGGGCTGCCGGCAGCGGCCGCAGCGCAGGGCGGCGGGGCCCGGCAGCCCGGCCTCGCCCAGCCACGCCGGCCGCCCCCCGACCTTGCTGGGGAAGTGGGCGCTGCGCAGCCGCCAGGCACCGCCCGGCCCCACCGCCGCCGCGAAGCCCAGCTCCACGCCGGCCGCCATGCTGCCGCCGGAAGGGGGAGCGGGCCCCGCCTCGCGGCCGGAAGCACCCGCCCCCAACGGCCGCGCCGCCGCCCGCTGCCTTCCCCGGGGCGCCCCGCTGCGTCCGCTGGCGCGGCGGCGGGAGGGGCTCCCGGGGCTCTGCCGCTCGAACGGCCGCCGCAGTCACCGGCGGGGGGTGGTGGGGGTGAGAACGGGCACGTTCACGACGCTGCTTTAATTCCATTTTAAAATAGTCATGGCGTAATTGAAATAGTGCCGCGTTGCCTAAAAAAGCCCCCCCCCAAACCAAAACGCACCCCAACACAGTTAGCATTTCTGGTTACCGCCCGACATCTGATCTGTGCTCTTCCTTCATAAAGGCCTCATCTGAGATTTAGCCAGCCAGCAACGTTATTTTTCTAAATATTAATTTTAATAGCAAGTATTTTAAATCCTTGTTACATTTTCACATCCATGAAATACTTGAAACCGATCACATTCCTTGTTATGCATCTAGAAAAATGTATTTAAGTAGCCATTACTGTGCACGTCTCTTTAAATATCTGTCCAAAAAAAAAAAAAAACCAAAAAAAAACCCCAACGTTTAATCTGTTTTAAAAAAACCAAAACACAGCGCGGATGCAAATACAACTTGTTGCCTCGGCGGCAACAGTTCCCGAGCGGTAATGGAGAGCTGCCCCCGCTGCAGGACGCCCCCCTCCGCCCCCCACGCTGGCCGGGCGAGAGGGCAGCCGGCCTGCTCCCCTCCCGGCTCCGGCTGGGTGCTGGCCCCCGTTCTCAGCAGGCGCTTCCATCCAGCCACGGCGCCGGGAACCTCTTAGAGTCGCGCAGCCACAGGTTTCTGTACAGGTATCCTAGCATCTAACAACAACAAAATAAAAAAAAAACCAACAAACAAACAACCACTTATCAAAATGCTGTAAATCCCACTCCATTAAACTACTTTTTTGCTTTATTTTCCTTGGTCTGTATTTCAAATACAGAAGGGAGATTCAAAGCTGCAGTCAATGACACCAGAAAAAGTATTGTAAAAAAAAATAAAAAAAATAAATATATCATTAGGATTTTTATACAGATATATCTAAGGAACTACCAGGGCAAAAGTACTACATCTAATGTACGCGCATTGTCCAAAGCAATTTATAACTTGAGCAGCTCTCTTCAAATTAATTAGAGAACGCTTACCAAACATGTCCAGGGTTTTATTAACAGCCTCTTGGTTTACACTGTAAGTGAATCCATTGGACCTACAGTTAAAAGAAAAAAAACCCCATTCCTTCAATGAGTATTTCTTATTCCTGTTACTTCTATACAAATAACCTGAATGAAACCATATTTTTCATCCTACTGGCATACATACTCATGTTAAGGACACGGCAGACTTCTAAGCAGACTGTGCTCAAGGACAGTTACCATTTCTTTAGCCTTCCTCTTGTTCACAGTCCCTAATGTCTCTCTCTCTGCCCTTAATTTTTATCAGGAACAACTGCAGGATGAGAACATGTGTTTGTTTTCAATCCCATAATTTTCAAGACTATTTCTCTGAAACTGAACCAAATCTTCAGCTGATGTCAAATTCTGTTGCACTCAATTGATTTATTCCTTTTATGTGAAAGGGGACTTTAGCTATAGACACCTATTTAGCGTGGTGACACAACGACAGTACTTTGTGCACTTTCCAAGAGCACTACGAACCGAAAGGGTTGTCAGGCACTGGAAGGGGCTGCCCAGGGGAGTGGTCGAGTCCCCATCCCTGGAGGTATTTAAAAGACGGGAAGACAAGGTGCTCAGGGACATGGTTTAGTGGTGGGATGGCAAGGTTAGGTTAACGGTTGGGATGGCAAGGTTAGGTTAACGGTTGGGCTTGATGATCTTAAAGGTCTTTTCCAACCTAAACAATGCCATGATTCTATGAAACCTTAACCAATTCATTTCCTGAACAGAGGCATAAAGAAAACAGCTCAGGGTCATCAGCAGCCAGCTATGTTCTGTGAAACACTCAAGAGAACATGGGGACTTGCCGTGGCAGGGGCTTCCACGGTTATCCTTTTAAATACAGTAAGAAGCACCACCACAACACAAATTAATTTGATAACAGGAAATGCATGTCACCTATTTTTGTGTAATGATAGCTAGTTTTTAATCTCAGGCCTATAAACCACGAACAGTGTTAAAAGACTTTAATGACTAAGCTTCCAGTTAAATTACTTTGAGATGTCAGCGCTGAACCCCCCCAAAAGTTAGTGGTACTCCTGATTATTGCTTACTTTGCCTGATGAGGCTTACTGTAACACACAGAATAACTTGTCTATTAAAAATAAGCGGGGACTGTCCTCTTTGCTTATCAAAGTCTTGGGAGAAACTTTGAAAGCCAAACGGTAGAGGGAGTCAGAAGCAGCCTATGCGTGAGTTAGTGGATTTTGTTGCTGGGTCCCACGGGAGTGTGTTCACCATGAGGGGGTGCCACTCTACTTCTACAGCCTCTGCAGAAAGGAACCACCTGGGTCTTCCCCACAACTCAGGTAAATCCAATCCACTTTCAGCTGACTGGTGCTTGGGCAGTCAGGGTTCCACTGTTCCGCTTCACACTAATGGCTCAGTCATCAAAAATTGCCAGTAAGCCCGCATGCTGGCTTCTGTATACCAGAAAGCCAATGTTAACTTACGTTTTCTTCTTCCTCACTGCGCCTAGTTGCACGAGAGCCGCTAAGGCATTTTTCTGCATGTCAGAAGACAGTGCTTCGTAACACTGCGTGCCCCCTACAGAGAAAGCGGAAACACAGTTAAAAGTTTTATCGCTGTCCATTAACAGGCTACACTTGTAAAATCGTATTGCCTAACGGCTGTACACACCCTTCTCAAGAAGCTGAAAAACAAAGTTGCGGACTCCAGGTATGAACTGCTTCTCAGTAAAGGCTTCTTTTGTTTCCTTTGAGAGGTATCTGAAAATTAACTAACATTTAAAAAAAAAAAAAGTTAGCACTCCTTTCCTTATGATTGTCAGCTTGTTATGAATGACAAACAGATGTGTCGTCAAAGTGTAACAGTATTGCTCACTTATGAGAAGCGTAGGAGAGCAACTCAAAAGGTATCATTACATAGAGCATCTGAAATTATTATTGTTTAACAGGCATGAGAATCCTAATATGAAAATTAAAATTCAGTATCACTATAATAGTTACCTTGGACATTCCTGTTCTCACAATGAAAAAAAGTATAGTTTTTTTAAAGCAGTATGTGTTTTACAGCTGGGAAAAAACAGGCAAATGGGTACAGTGAAGCCCAAGTCACACACCAGATAGTAAACAGATTCCACCAGGTTCAAACTTCTTCGGTCCCACCAACCTTATGCTGCCATACTTTAGCCTCCTAGTTTTGTACACATTGCTTAGTACAGGAACGTAGGTGTCTAATCTTATTAAAACCTTGGAAAACCAAAAGAATTTAAAGAGAGGTGGATTCAATTAATGACTTCCAAAAAAAGCTATCAGATATGGGATGCAAACTCATTTCCGCACCTGGCAGGACAGCCCACACACAATGAATTAAGCAAGAGCTCCTCCTAAGAAAGAGCAATGAACCTGGTAGGAGCACACTCCCCCGTGAAGCTCGTAAACCCACAACGGGCCATCACACTGCAAGGTAGTTACTGCTTTAGTCAACTGGAAACGCCTGAGCCAAAAGCTGACATCAGGATCCCGGGGGCAGGGTGATGTTCAAGATATTTATTGCTGCGGTTTCTCAACTCCCGCACTCCCCAGCCATGACAACAGTCACTATTTACACTGCAGGAGTGTCACAGCTCTCCTAGTTTCCCTATAAAACACAGGAGATAGAAGATAATTTTCTGAAGAACAACTTACCTGATAACCCTCCACAAAAGGTCTGAACATAGCTGACAAGAAAGACACTGTAACACTTCCTTTGTCGGTAGGGTAGATCTCCTGTTGACTTATTTGAATGGCATCACATTTTTGGAGTAGAAAACACCCTTCCTCAAAATCCTGGGGGAGAGAAGCGTAACTGAAATTTTAACACCTGCAGAAAGTGCAGCTACCTTTCCCCACAAAATCAACAACAAAGAAACACGCACAACAGAACACCACTTCCATTTCTGAACTCAGTTCTTAAGAGACCTGAACCAAGATTTTCCTATACACCAGAAACACCCTCATAAAAAGGCAGTGGGAACGTTAATAAACACAGCGGTATCTCAATGTACAACAGGCCTAGGAGCAAAGGAAGTGGCTGTGGCTGCTGTTGTAACAGCCAGGTTGAGCTCCCTTGGGATTTTGTGAGAACAGGGTCAGGTTGTCTGGTTGAGGGTTTATTCTGTAGGCGCTTTTTAAAAATTTATTTATTTATTAAGTCACGCCCACTGTTTGCGATAAATGCTAACATACTTCACTGGCCTGCCCTCTACAAAAAAAGAGGGCACAATGGCCAAAAGTTACAAATTATGGAAATGTCAGTGACAAAGCCATTTTACTGCCAATATCAGCTTAAGGGAGAGGGGACACAGGGGACACACACACAGCACAAATACGAAGGGATGGGGGACAGCCACGTGGACGACTGGCGGGGTGGGTTGCTCAGAGATCCCTCAACATTATAGCAACTCTTTCATTTGATTCCAGCACAGTCAGTCGTAGCCAGTCACCTTCCTGTTCCCTGCTTGGTTTTCGT
This sequence comes from Gorsachius magnificus, assembly GCA_034008185.1. Taxonomy (NCBI): domain Eukaryota; kingdom Metazoa; phylum Chordata; class Aves; order Pelecaniformes; family Ardeidae; genus Gorsachius; species Gorsachius magnificus. The sequence continues at coordinate 46,051,616 of CM067083.1, read as the reverse complement.
ACTTAAAAAAAAAACCCCAAAACTGCATGAAGCAACAATTGCTAACAATGAAAATTTAACATAACGGTGACAATCAGCCTTTAAAAAAAGGCCCAATTCTCTTCTACATAAAAGTCTGCAAGATTTTAATATAGTCACAAGTCTTGAATATTTTTACGAAAATTATACTTTTTTTTTAATGCAGGAAAGATCACAAATATCACTATTAGATATTTGGCCTTTGCTTTGATAAAAAAATCACATTTAATTGGTTTTAAATCCAAATAAAAACTATACGTGGACTTGCCAGTTTATATTTAGCATGACGTTGAACCAGTTTTCTTATTAATAAACTTGTGCTCACCTGCATTTCAGGCTGGCTGGACTAGAGCCAGCCCTGGCCCAGCAGGATGCGTACAAACTGACACAGCAAGCCCTGCAGAGAGCAAAGTGCTGCCTGCAGTTTTCACAGCTTGCCTGTGTCCAGCTGCGTTAGGAGAGCAGGCAGACATGCCGAGCCCCGGAATAAGGCAGCATGCAGGAACAATACTGGCTTTGCCTAAGTAACGGTTGTATGGGGCGGGGGTTGAAACGAGGGGGAATGCAGGGAAATGAGGGAAAACTTTTCAAGCAAATAGGATGCAGCTAAAACTTCCATAAGACTATGAGGAATGCTGTTACACCATTAGGAAAGTTCTCACTTCAAAAGCCTTCACAGGCTGCGTCGCCTCAACTCTGTAGAAGATTTTGGCTGCAGAAATTTAAATCAGGCTTCACTGCAAGCACTTCCTTCAGAGTGTTCGCAACGCACTAACTGAATCTACACGAGATTAAATGCCAGTAATAAAAAGCCAAAAGGGCTCAACCATCAACCGCCAAAATATTTTAAAAGAGAAGTTTACTAATGCACCGGAACATCAAACCCTTCAGAGTTCAACATGTAAGAGGAACACTGACCGCTGTATAAACACCACAGAGTAGATAGGCAGTCAGGGAGAGGCGGGCACAGAGGCGTACTTCAACAGATGAGGCCCTGGGTGCTGGCACAGTCCTCTGGTAGCCCGGCCATCACAAACCACACACACCGAGCTACGCTAACAACTGATCGCAGCTGCACCAGGAGGAGTATAATCAACCAGAGGACACCAGGTACTTAAATTTAGAATTGCATACTCTATTTGTCCAAGATAACACGGGCATACAATGGCTGATCATTAGTTGGTATAATACCTACAGTTCAAACTCCTGAAAGAGCAGCAGTGCCCCTCTGCTACACAGCCTGCACAAGCTTTTAGGAAAAAATATCCTGGTGTACCCTTAATGAGAATTCCTGTTTTGTTTCTGTACTGACAGAACACACCCACTCTGTGATAGAATTCAATTAAATCTACATTAACACCTTTTTCTTCCCAGCCTAAGGTCTCTTTCATAACTTGCAGAGCAAGAGGACAGTATTTACACTTCATTTAAAAGACTACTTTACATATATTTTTATATCCATGCTGGATGACTGGTAGCTTTATTAAAAAAAAAAAAAAAGCAGCTGAATTTCTGCTACAGTTCATTTTAATAGTTCAGAACTGGACACTTTCAGGATTTTTAGTTTTTTACTGGAAGGGGCGTGGGGGAAGATTGCATATGCAGCCTTGCAGATTCAGACAATGTTTTGCAACTAACCAAATGACCCCCTTCTAAGTTCTCCCTCCCACTTACAGATCAACTTAATATCACTGTAGGTGTTTATGACAAGGCACTTGTTTGGCAGAGCCCTGAAATCAGATGCTATTTTAGTTGGCTGCGTTACTGACTATCGGTTTTGGGGGGTTTTGGGTAGTTTTTTTTGGTTTTGTTTTGGGGTTTTGTTTTGTTTTATAAAGGATGTTTTTACCTTCAGTGAAATGCCAGGAAAGAAGATGAACTCATCAGAAAAAACATCTCTCAAGAAGCTGAAGCAGCCATAGACTTCCTCTGAAAAAAATATTGTAAAGTACTGTTGTTTAAGAACATAATTTAAAACATGCAAGTAAAAAGCCATTTCCTCCTTATTTTAGCGAGAGTACCGACTTCAAATAAAGTTTGGACTTGACATGAAAAGCACACATCCATCTACAGCAGAAACCACCACAACAGAACAGCAAGTACTCAAAAGCACTTGATTCGATTGTTACCAAAAGGAAGAGCAGGGGGTTGTAGCTTCTCTGAATGCACATTAAATACCACATAATCAGATGCCGCACAAAACTAAGGTATGCATTCTGAAAAGTTTCTTTGAGAGCCAAGTACTGGAGAACACTGAAATACTTCAGAAACAGTAGCGGGAAGAGGAGAAAAACTGAGAACTGCCTGCAGTGTATACAAGTGTGAGCTATGTGTAATTTGTAACCTAAAAAGCTGGTCTGCGAAATGCCAAAGATGGACACTTCGGAACTGGGCTCAGCTCATCTTAACCCCGCCCTCTCAGCAGAATATACCTGCTTTCAGAAGTACCAAACAAAAAAGGCAAGCAAAATAACCCCATCCCCATCCCCCTTATGGCATGGGACCTTATCCAGAGTATAACAGCCTCTGATAGCTCCCACCAGCAGTCACAGGGACCTTGTGCTCCTCTCACAGCTGACAGCACAAGAAGCAAAGCCAGCGGGCTCTCGGAGCTACCTGAACGTACCTTTTCTGAAGCTGCGTGTCATCTGCAAGGCAACTGCCACCAGAGACGGACGCACAAACACGTTCAGCAGCTGGTTTCTGTAGGTGGCACACATGAGGATGGCCAGTGCACGCTTAAAGACGATTTCCCCAATGGCTCCATCTTCCACTCCTTTGTCATTTAGGACCACGTGGCCATCAATGAGGCAAGCAATGTTGGAATGCAGAGTGAGGCCAGACACGACTGCTTTTTTGGCACACAGGTCATCTAGCAGGAAAACGCAACACTCAGAAGATGCAAAAGGGAGCACAACTCTCTTGAGATGGCTTAAAACGCACCAGTATTTAATTAAGTTTTATCACTGAAGACCAATTATTACACCAAACATTCAGTTAGAGAGATGTTCTAAAATAATCCATACCAAGAATCAGCAGCCTAGGCATAGTATGTGATGGAGAGAACAAATTTCAGACTTCCACTTGCTAACAATGACAAATACTTCCTTTGTCTCTGGAACAAGTATTCTGAGCCTCCAAATAAAAGAGAATAGATCTGTTTGATGGACACATCCATCAGTAAGGAAACTGAGCCCATACTTTTGCTTAGGCGTTTCTGACACTGCAAGTTTTGAAAGAGACACACAAGTCTCTATAATATCTTTCCTCAACTCTCGTATACAAAGAAGGCCTTAAAATTAATTTAAAAAATTTAACTAAATATTGTTAATACTATACCTTTAAAAAAACCAACTTTAAACCCAAATTTTTTTAACCTTTCAAAATCCTAAACAAGGAATTTTTTTGGTTTTTTTTTTTTTTTTTTTTTTTTTACACAAAGTTCTTCAAAGGCAGGCATGAGTTTCACAAACCTGTGGGCTTTGGTCAAGCTTTTTTGCCAATGTGACATACTGCGAACTTTACTCAGATAAAGAGAAGCATCTCAAGTCTTGAAAAATACACTCACCTTTTTAGAATACCTTACACTTTAAACACTACCAAAACATTCCCTGCATCACACGTGAACTCTTTGGCAAGCAAGGAAAGAAGCAACAAAAAGTTCTTACTGAACACTAAAATACACTTTACATGTTCACAGCACCACAAGCATTTAAAATCAAATATAGCCTCTGACAGGCAGAGGAGGGGGGGGAATCATATTCTTTCCCCTTAACAGAGACTTTGCGTAGAATCTCCTTGCATCTTATTTGCTCCTTCAGCCTACTCTGTTCCAGTTTTGCTAAAGCTCCCAAATTTTTCAATGCAGTAAGAAGCAGAAGTCTGAGCAAGCCATTTTGCAGTTCCTGTTCTTAATATAAAATTTCTAATAGCCAAGCAAATGTTCTGCCTGTAACAACCAACCAGCATGACAAAGGCAGAAACAACTAGCTGTATGGTGACAGAAGAACTGACAGGGTACACATAGTTGCTGACTTAGTGATATCACCAAATTCGCCTTTAAAATATATTTATTCTTTCAAACTATTGACAATCCAAAACAAAACAACAACTCTTTCTCTATGCAACTGATGCCTAGAGCAGGGCCAGCACACTCCAACAAAATCTGCTCAGTTGTTGTCACTCCTCCATTTCATTACCATGCCCTTTTGCTATTCCCCAACTACATCACAACTCTACTGAAAAAAAAAAAAGCTTATTCACGGTTGCTAAGAAAACAAACAAAATAAATAAGCAAACCCAAACGTGGTATGTTTTTCAGTTTACTGTGCAGTAAGATTCTAAACAATGTTTAAATATTGCCATGAATTTCTTCCTTTTACTCATCTGGCAGGAGCAGACCTTGAAAGGACTGAAAGGAGAAGTGGTTTTCTTCCAGAAATGATGAGAGTTCTGTTATAACTGTAGCCTGCTCCTATTTCTTCATTGCAGTACTGAAAGGGATCTTTGATTATATACACAACTACAAAAGCAAAGATCCATGGTTTAAGTCAATGAAAAGGTAAATGTACTTGCATTACACATTATTTTTCTTTGCTAGCTTTACCACTTATGTCCTGAGGCTCTAAAATTAATTACCTGTGTCACCTTGGCTCACAGAGAGAAGTTTAAAAAAACTGTTCAGGAAGTTTGGAAGGAGAATCAACTTTTCAGCAGCCAATATATACATATATATAAAAAAAAATAAAAAAGTGTGTGTATAGATATATAAATAAAACCGCCAAAGAAGCCTTCTCCCCAAGTCATCACTGTTTCTGAGGATGAAGTGGAATTTAAAAATAAATAAGACCGCTCACAGTTTTGATTTTCTCTCACCCATTTGTTTCTGCTAGTTTTTTGCCACAGTAACAACTTACACTGCAGTCAGTACCAAGCAACAAGGATAGCATTGCACCAAGCTAACTACTGCAGATCAAGTAATTGCCTGTGACTTAAATAGAGATCAGAAAGATAGACACTAGGCAAATCTCAGGACTCTAACACAAGTGCCTTATAATTTCCCCCTCAGTCCACGCTTCAGGATGTAACAGTAAAATACCTGTTCTGCTTCTACCTAACTGCTTTTCACAGTATTGTCTTCTACAGGCTATGCCAAAACCTATGAGGTTTTAGCATAATTTTCAGCATATCCTAAAATCCATTTACAACTCTGAGGAAAACATTCCGTAAAGTTGTCACCTTACACCGCTTCCACAGAAATATAATTTATCTTTCATAAGCAATAAAAGGAATAGAAATAACACTTTCTCTGCATACCAGGCCATTCAATGAATCCTCCAAAAGTCTGTGTTAAGCCTTTAAGCCACAGCGTCTTTTCAATTAGAAGTTCAAAATCCACGGCTGGCAAATTCTGGAGCAGGACAGCAGCAACTAGCACCCACGGACTCAAAACCATGTTTTCTATTTGCAGAAGCTCCATTTTATAAGCTACGTCACTGACAAATTCTTGGATATCCTCAGATGGCTTTTGGGGAAGATGCCTGAAAAGAACAATGCAGTTCAAGGTAAAGAGCTTCAAAAACTGGAATACGTATCACACTCTTCCTTATTTCTTCTGTATTGCTCCCAGATCCGTAACTACGTTATAGCTCCTAACGTCTGGAGGGTGATTCTATCTGTGTGCTACGTAGAACAGAAGTATAGAGCAAAACGATAGTATTTGAAACACAGATCTCTCTATTGATGCTGTACACTTGCTATCGTCAAAAAAATTCAAAAGCATTATGTTTTATGTAACAGATTGCAAAAGCCACCCAATCCAGTCGTAGCTACAGCTCCCTGACACATGATCACATAACAGTTAGCAGAAGTAAAGCAAGAAGGGAGAGAAAGGTGGAATTTTTAAGTGGCAAAACCATCAAATTCTCAGAGAACAGGGCTTTGCCTGGCTCACGCACCATCATTAATTTTTAAAATGGCATCTCCCCAACGCAGTACAAAGCTATGCAAGTAACAACCTGTTTCAGAAACACCCAATCACCATCATGATAAGCCTCTGCCCAGACCAAACAGGTTCAGCGGTCTAAAATAGTCAGATGGAGGGGAGCTGAGAGAAATTGAAAACAAAAGTACAAGAGAACATCCTAATTATTTTACACAGGTGAAGACTAAACAAATGCTTTTCCTGTGCATACACCATGGAAAGATGTGGTACCTGGGAACCAAATTGTATGGGCACCGATTGATTCTCCCAGATGCCATGGTTCTCAGTGATACCGGCTGGCCAACGTAGACGTGTATGGTACCAAAATTGTCACTGAGGATTCTTCTGGCTTTTAACAACCCCTAAGAAAATGGGAAGAGCAAAACTCAAATTTTGGTGATACAGGGTGTGTATACATCCACCTATGTTCTGTTCTTAAGGAATTTACATACAGATGTAGATTCTTTGGGCTTTGGGACTCCTAGGAGTTCATATGCATAGAGAGATTCTTCTAATATCCTCTCGTAGCTGATGCTGATGGGAACAAAGTACGTGTCAAAGACTTCACGTTTCAAAAATGGTTCCATCACAATGCTGAGAAGACCTGCAAATTGAAAAAAATAAAAAAGTGAATCGCCTGTCTTTCTCAAAGAGGGAAAAGCAACTGCATTTAACTTCGAAAAAGGCATCTTCAAATTTTAGAAACCACTAATACTGTGCACTGCACTTGTTCTCTCTTCAAGCAAGCAGAAGCACAAGACATTGCCCAAGCCTTAAAACAGAAGGTAAATGTAAGCAATGCATTTGGACAACTATTTGTGCTCTTTCCAGCAGCACTGCCCTGCACTCACACAGCATCTTCCTTCTAAAGATTCTCCTTTACTTTTACAGTTAGCTTACAATATTTCTCTGCTGGTAAGGGAACACCTGTTTTCTCTCTAGAAAACAGGGAAGAGTAATGCAATTAAGTACACAAAGGGGCAAAAGGGAGAGAAAGCAGTAGAGTGCGAGAGACTGTCTGAAGAACTTACAAAGCACATAGCCACTAATGAAAACACTAATAATCAAAAAATTCCAAGTTTTCAACAAACCTACCAAATTTGGAGTCAGAGTTTGGCGTGCGGCTTCTATCCCTTAAAAAAAATTCAATTGGGGCATAGCCACTCTTCAAAATAAAAAAAAAAAAAAAAAAAAAAGCTGGTCAGAAAAATAAAAACACTACTTTACCACCCACAAATAGTTTTAAGTACTTACAATGGAAGTTTTTTTTTAATGGAAGCCATGCATGTCTAACTTCAGCCATCTCCAAGCCTATATTCATCCATTGTATTTGCCACACCATACAGTTATATTAATGAAAATATTGTGTCCGTCATGAGTTATGGGCACATGATCCAAAGCAACTGATGAGCAGCAATTTGTTTACCACCTGCTGCTGAACTGTAATAATAACCAAGCGCATGCACGTTCTTCATCTACCGCAATTCTGAGGTAACACACATTTAATCAGACCACAGTAAGGACTTTCAATCACACAGCTATAACATCGTGCATATTTCACATGAATCATGCCAACAGAGTATTTCTTAAGCATACATTTTGAGAGTTCAGTAATTTATTTACCCTTAACATAATTTTTACATATTCAGCAAAAACTGCCCAGTAGAGTCTGTTCCCACTGAAGGAACGTCGCATAAAAAAGGCACCTGCCCTTCGTAGCAGCTCACCAACTATTTTCATTCCTAGGAAATCTGAAAAACAAAAAACAAAACCATGCACACAAAACTTACTGATTAATATCAGCCAACAGAATCAAACACTTTTTCCAATACACTGATTCAATTACCAGAATAAAGAAGATCTCCTTCAAGGATTCTGTTGCAAATACCTTTATGTGCTTTCAGATTGTCTAGCAAGACTTATGTAGACACAAATGGCATATTAGAATGTGCTTTCAAATTATTTTTTTGTAAGCAGCATTCTCTTAGAGCAATTTCTTTTCATAATTTAGATGGCCAGATTTCAACTATAATAAAGACTAAGTTTTCGAAGTACATTGTCTCACTCATCTTCAGAAAGATCAGTTACCACTGAATGTATCCTAGAAGACACAGAAATTGACTGACCAATTACACTGTATTATACCATTTATGATCCTGACTCATCACTTTGGCATGTGACCAAAACGTAAAATTTTTTTTTTTTTTAAAATGACGGTCAACACTTAACTTGTCAAAACCCGGAAACACTTAGTGTTAACAAATTTCACACCAATCCACGAAAATTTAAAAATTACTCACTCAGTAAAATCTCACATTTCCAGCTGCAACACTGACAATGACTGCCTTGAAGATGTCATATAATATGTCACAGACACACATATATGTGAGATAGGTATCTATGTGTGTCTCTCAGAAAAAAAATAAATAAAAGGAAATTGGCTACAGGACCCTGAGCAGCAATAGCAGCTGTCAGAGCTTCCCATATGCAGAGGTCCATCTTTTCCCCTTACTCTTCTACCACAACACAGACTCTGTCCCCTCCTTCACTTCCACCCTCCTGACGCATACTCAACCCCCTAACCAGGATGCTGGCTGCATGGCCAACACCTCTCCCCACCACACACTGCCACCCCACAAACTGGGACTGAAATGCATCCTTTCATGTACCTCAAGCCCACACCACCTCCCCAGCTCTGTGCCTCTAATCTGACTTGCTCCCAAGACCAGAGACAGAAACACGATCCCAGCACCAGCCAGATTCCAGCTAATGTTCTGTATGAGCACATACTCTGGTGTTACTGGCAACTGTTTACCTTCCCTCAGCTAATCCCCATAGATCTATCCATATGCTACTTGAAGCCAAACAGTAACTAACAAAGCAGAGGCACTTACCACTGTAGCAGGACAGTGCCCACTCAGCACAAGCACCACTTTGAGAGTAAGTTTGTAAACCACATCTTGTGAATCTCGAAATACAACATGCAGTAAATACAACTACAACCACAGAGAACTCTGTTTTCCCAGAGGAGTTCAAAATAATGCATACATGTAGCAGTATAATCAAGCTGCAAGCCCCTAATTCTGAAGAACTTTGACCCCAAATCACTTAAAAAAAAAATCTTAATCACTAAAAAAAAAAAAATAATCCCTCTGAACTAAACTAGTAGTATCTTAAGATACTGTTTTGAGGCCCAAAACTCAAAAAAGCTCTAATCCAAAAGTCAGCAAGGGATCACACCAATACCTACAACAGCATGTGAGCAGATTCTGAACAATACGCGACAGGTAAGCACCTGCAACACCTTGATCAAGGCAGCTATGAGACATCAACTTCTGAATTCACCTGAATCTAATCCGCATCACCCAGAGGCAAGATACCACTAACTCAAAGACCAGCAGAATCTCATCTTCCCTAGCATGCTCATTCTCCCAGCTTCTGCTGAGTTTCTACTGGTCTTCCCAACCTCTTGGTTGGAAAAGTGGACTACAGTAGAGTAGCAGATTCCCACATCTTTGCTAGCTTGCCTGTGCACATTACAGCGCTGCGCCAGACCTGAGGTTGCTGTCTGCCTGCTTAGAAGACCTGGTGGATATCCAAGACTTCCAAGATCAGGTTTCTCAGTGAAGCCCTCCCAGAGTCCGGATTTTCAAAAAGCACATTAACTCAGAAGACATTTACTGTTACAAGTCTTCAAGAATTGTTTCCTGCAAATATACTGGCTTTATCTGCTTCAGCATTAAGTCTGTCCAGAATTGGGACCTCTAATGTGAATTTTTTTTTCCCAGCCAGCTCTGCTCTCGGCACTTCATATAACAAGAGTTCTGCCAAAGCTTCAAGGGAATTAGGCGCATCAGCAACAAGCATGAGGTAGCTGGCACTTCACATCTGGCTACTATGACTGCACTTAAAAATTAAAAGGTTCTGCAAACACAGTAGCTCTTTGGCAAGTTTTCACCTGTCCCTAGACAAAAAAAAAAAGCAACATAGAAGTCTTCTTCACAACACCCATCTTTGCCCCAGCCTTTCATCTACAGATGGGGTACTTCCAGGCAAACTTGCTATGAAAAAATTCACCTTTGGTTGGACTCGGCACTGATGAGAAGCTTTCAGACGCTGTAAGCATCTCACCCAAGGAGGTTTTAACAAGACATATTTGGAATAGAAGTTAAACACAACTACTTATAGTAGCAGATACAAGACACCTTGCTACCAATTCTCTGAATCCTGAAAACACTGTTAAAAAAACATACTTGCCTATTCCTGCAGCAATGACAGGCAAAGCCAAGTCATATGTATATAGCAAATACGACAGCATCAAAAAGTCTACATAGCTTCGGTGACTGGGCAGCAGTACAACTGGATGCTCCTGAATGGCGTGTTGCAACTAAAAAAAAACAAAAAACCAAAACAGCACAAACAGTATTGCTCCACTATTTACAGATGGACTGTTGAAATTTGCAAATACAGACCTTCACAGGGCTTAAGACAAACAAGCTGATTTGTTTGAGGGTGGTTTCTCTATCCATATACTCTACATCTTTTTCAGCATGGAACCATAGGAAATTTGGAGCAGTAGTTTCCAGACTAGGAACCTGAGGTTCACAAGCATCACAGAACTCAAAAGCCAGGGCCACCTCATTACGTGATAGCCTAATTCAAATCCCTTCTGATGGGGATGGGAAACCCAATAGGGGCTGTAAGAGCTGACATTGCTGTCTTCCAGGGAATGCACTGCACCCTCCAGATCAGTGGTATCCTGAAGTGAAACAGGGACAACAGCTCCCCAAGGAACCAGGGCAAGCTTAAAGCATCTCCTGCCTCAGAGGTGCACAATGTTTCACTACTCTTGGCTGTATGAAGGTTTTGCAGAACAGCCAACCCACTCAGCCACGTAACATTAGGTTTTCACACCCAATTCAGCTAAATGCATTATTAAATTTATAGTATCAGATAGAAAAACTCTCTCAGTGGCTGATCTAACAGAATCCCTGATACATGACTGCAAGTATTCCTTACTGCAGGAAGCATTTGGAAAATGTACAAAAAGTCCTGCTGACAGTTTGCCTCTGAAATACTTATATATATCACCTGTCTTTCCCCCCAGAAGTGCACTCTTCTGTTTTTTAAAAAGGGTATTTTTCATATTTGTTACTTGCAGTGAAGATTAGAATCTTTGTCCAAGTGACTGGCATGAAAATGTTATAAATTTCTCCCCCACAACCAGTACTTACTCTCTGCATTCCTTCTTCATTCACACAAACTCTCTGGAAAAGCCGTTTAAATATTTTGCTCAGAGTAAAGGCAAAAAATCTGACAGCTCCTAATTGCATACTGTGGCCCATCTCATCCAGGATTTCCATGGCTTCTTCTTGAATAATATCAGGTGATTCCCCCGTCTCTTTTGCTAACTACAGAGCAATAAGACAAACAAAATGGCAGTCAGATGTCGTTCCCTTCTCCTGGCCCATGCACACCATTTTATGTGCCATGACAATTATGGCAGAACTACTGCAATAGTCAGCAAGATTTTATGTGATAGGAAAGCATCTAATCATACAGAATCTGTTCAGTGTCAGCCAACAAGAGAAAGCCAAGTTAAAGCTGTTCAAAAATCAAGAATGAGCTTAGATGTCAATAGCAGGGGAAAGGGTGCACAGCAATTTCACGCACCCAAACACACCATCTGAATGTTTTAGCCTATATCATCTTCAGAGGAGATTTAAGTTCGAAGAACATTTCCTATACTATTGGTCTAAAGAAGGCTGTGTGCAATTTTCTTTGATTAGTAAAAAGAAACCTATGTTTGCAGAGATACTCACAATGTAAATCTTTGAAGCATTTGGGTTAGATTTTAAGACTTGGCTGAAGAACCCTCCCCCCTATCACACTTGAATTTCTTTTTAATGTATGACTTTGGCAAAGTCTAGCTGAAATGCATACAAAGCACTGTCTCTACCAACTTTGCATATTAACGATCTTTCTTCTGTTGCTATGCACATTCCCTTTTGAAGTGTCTTAAAACAGACTTAAATAATGGCCATCCCTCCTATTTGATACTTTGAATCTAGAAATATTTAATTGAAAAGTTAGTCTTTTACTGTTATGGAATGAGGAACATGCCAACATACTGAATACGGAGGAGGGAAGAAGAGGAACAGCAGAAGAAAAAGCCTCCAAAAAACCACAGCTCTGCTTAGAGGCCAGCACTGCTTACCTATTATTTCCATTTTGTGACATACAAGAAAATCCATCTCCTCCAATCTACCTCCATATACCACCTTACTACCATAGAATGTTTTGGGTTGGAAGGGACCCCTAGAGGTCATCTAGTCCAACCCCCCTGCAGTCAGCAAGGACACTGCTAACTAGATCAGGTTGCTCAGAGCCCCATCCAACCTGGCCTTGAAAGTTTCCAGGGATGGGGCCTCCACTACCTCTCTGGGCAACCTGTTCCAGTGTTTTACCACCCTCACTGTAGAGAATTTCTTCCTTATATCCAGTCTAAACCTACCCTCTTTTAGTTTAAAGCCATTACTCCTTGTCCTGACACAGCTGGCCCTACTAAAAAGATTTTCCCCATCTTTCCTATAGGCCCCCTTTAGGTACTGAAAGGCCTCAATCAGGTCTCCCTGCAGCCTTCTTTTCTCCAGGCTGAACAAGTCCAACTCTCTCAGCCTGTCCTCATAAGAGAGGTGCTCCAGCCCTCGGATCATTTTTGTAGCCCTCCTCTGGACCCGCTCCAACAGTTCCATGTCCTTCTTGTGCTGAGGGCTCCAGAGCTGGACGCAGTGCTCCAGGTGAGGTCTCACCAGAGCAGAGTAGAGGGGCAGAATCACCTCCCTCGACCTGCTGGCCACGCTTCTCCTGATGCAGCCCAGAGTACGGTTGGCCTTCTGGGCTGCCAGTGCACATTGCCGGCTCACGTCCAGCTTTTCATCCACCAGCACCCCCAAGCCCCTCTCAGCAGGGCTGCTCTCGATCCTTTCTTCCCCCAGCCAGTATTGATACTGGGGGCTACCCCGACCCAGGTGCAGGACCTTGCACTTGGCCTTGTTGAACCTCATGAGGTTCACACAGGCCCACCTCTCCAGCCTGTCCAGGTCTCTCTGGATGACATCCCGTCATTCTGGTGTGTCACCCTACCTACTGGTTCAATTGTGTTTTAATAAATCCATTATTCTTCATCCGTATTTCCACATGTAGCTGTAACTGATTATTCTAACCACTTAAAGAAGTCAAAAACCACTTACACTTGAGCCTGATAAAATCAATTTATCCTAAGAAGCCAAAAAGTTATTCTCGTTATTCACTAGGGAAAGACATACTGTTCTCATTTACCAGGAAAAGGCTTACCACACAGTTGATCATGTGTGAGTTAAGCGCACATCTGCTATAGAGCTAAGCACCTACTCCCCAAAAATCAGGAATGAAAAAAGCCAGACCAGTGACATATACCAAGCTAAAACAAACAAATGCACTTAATTTCACATACTGAACATCAGTAACCTCAGCAATTTGTCACAAGAACAAATTCTAGTATGCCTGCATAAAGCTGTGTAAACTCTGCCCAGACAGGAGGCACGCTAATCGCAGACCATGGGCATATGGCCAAGATAGCCCCCATTAGATACTTTCAATAATCTCTACTGCAAAGCTGATCCCTAGGTTGCAATGGCAGGACGGCTGACCCCCCTTCAACCACTTGACACTAGTTGGGAAAATATCCATCAAAATCATTTTCCATCAAAAAAAGCAACACTTCAGAAGAAAACATCACACAAATGTCTTTCTGTCAAATCCTCTGTAAAATATTTTCAGTAAAAGTTTTAGTGTTTCTGAAGTTGAAAGATTCATTTTTTTTTTTATTTCATACTACTTAGCAATTTGTGGTGGCAAGAGGACTACTTTGTCTACATGGTTTAGTCTGTCACATCATAACAAGTTTTGATATATCATAGGTAACACTGACCATTAAAAAAAAAATAGAAAAATTATGGTAGCCACTCACTCAGGACTAACCAAAAACATCTTGTATTCTTCTGTTGGCCTGGAATTATTTTTCATGAATGCTGAAAATAGTTATTCTGCTAACTAACACACACTCTTATTTCAGCCATTTCAATACAATGTAAAATATGAGCCAGTCTGAATATAAAATATTTAATTCATTACAAAGTAGTAGCTGCCCTTCATCTTAAAATAAAAAAATATGGTTACATCTTAGTGTTTCTAATTTGAAGAATTATCTGTGAAATATAGGTCTCATTTTAGGGAACGTAGCACTTATAAAAAACTATAAATTCTGAAAACATGCACAAAGTAGGAAAAGTCTACTAAGAAGGAGAGTGTTTATGTCTTTCACAACATTTGCTCTGTGGCAAGAACAGTGGAGAAAGAAAAAAAAACAAACCAAGTCAAGCACACGGGCTAAGTTAGATGGTAAGCTGCAGTTTAGGCAAAATAAAGACACTATTTCATGAATGAGCTACCTGACAGCTTTAGTGGCAACTCTGTGGTAAATCAGTATTTGTTTTTCCTGCCAAAAGAGTAGGGCTCTCAAGTGACTGATTTATTGGACTATTTTTCAAACTACAGCTATCTTGTTTGACAAGGTCAGCAATAAGCTTTTTTCCCCTGCTGCTGCACAAAGTTTGGCTGCGTTCAGTCTACCTCATCTTACAGCTCAGCGTCCAGCCTCACCTGCTTGATAACGTATTGAACTTGCTCTGACTGGAGAACAGCACTTTTAATAGCATTTGGCTTGCAAGGTGAAAGTCCCTTGTAGATCACAGGAGTATAACATTTCATCGCGTATCTCAAGTCGCTGGACAATCGTCTTTCCTCCAAGATATCTTCAAACTCATCTCTCTTCTTTGATGTGAGCTCTTTCTGCTGGGAACACACAAGTAAAGAATGAGACACTGTCTTGAGCCATTCAGTGGTCTGCTTGACCATAGTACCAAAGTAACTGCATGCAATACTTTTGCAACATTTGGGGGTTTTTCTCAGCTTTCTATAGCGTCTGCATTCTGCGTTCTGAGTGCATGAACAAATGTTACCTGCTTGGAACAACACTGCAAATAGAAAGAAACTGAAAAGGACAAAAAAAATCCACCAAACCCAAACAAAAAAGCCTCAACCCTTTCCAGCTGGAAAGATCCCCAAATCACCGTATGCCACATTACTTAATTCTGCCCAACAGGAAGAAGCTGAGAGAGCACCTGGGCTTTGAAAACTAAAGTGCCTTGCCTCCAGCCTCTCCATGATTAATAGGTATTAACTAAAACACCTTTGATTCCGACTCTCGCACCTCCATGAAGACGATGCCATGAATGACTTTGTAATAACACAATCATCTGCACAAAAAAATAATCCCGGCTACTTTAAGCTGCATCTGGGACCCTGGTGATTTGTGCTGGCTTTCATCAAGCTGGGATACATGGCACATGAAACACAGCCAGTCAGGAACAAATCAAAAAGGCCGTTGTCAGCAATGTGAAGATCAAAATGCAGTATGGTGCACACATAAGTAAAAAGAGAGCACAGCCTCTGAGTAGCCGACACCACTGCTGAGCAGGAGAACAAACGGTACAACTAATTGTGGATCCATCCCGATGCAGAAATCTCAGCGACAAAACTCTTCCCCTTGAGTCAGTAGGCAGCCCCTGTGCTGGAGAGAAATGTCTCCTATTATCTCCCATATCACCACAGTCGGTATGAATGACCCCTCAGTCTTTCCAAAACTCAAATTGTACTTCTCTAAACTTCAAAACAGCAGCAATAGCCACAGATAAGCAAGGCAACTGGAGCAAGCCTCTGTGAAACACAAATATAAAAGTATTGGTTATTATCAAGCATATTTATTAGAAGATGATGCTGAAATAAAAATGCTTATGTCTTCCTTTACGGCACCACTTGAAGGGTAGCACAGGCATCCCATTTGTTCATTCTGCCTCCTCTCCCTACATACAACATTTGCAGAACCAGTCTGACAATGAAGGATAAACCATGTTGTTTCATGGGCTTCTTACAGTGACCTTTTCTGGCACCGAGAGGAAAGCCTGGCCAGCACATATGCGGGAGAACACTGGGAACAGAGAAGCAAAATGCCCGGCAGGGGTTTGAAACCCAGGCTGGGTTTTCAACCTTGGGAGAGGGAGTCAGGTTTCACCGCCAGCTGACCGCAGCCACATCAGCAACACTATCAAAACCAGTTGACATTTAAACTAAGTAGAGAGCAAACATTTAGTGCCTGTCCATTCATCAACACAAGATAATTTGGCAAATCAAACAAAACCCCCCAATTCAGGACTATCCCGACTTAAGAACCAGAAAAAATCCTTCAAAGCCTCAATGGTATCGAGAAGCCAATTTAGTTTTGTCAGACACCACAAATCCTCCTGAATCTTGAATGTTTGACCTTCTCTTTCTTTTCCCCACACAGTAGTCAAACTTGGATACCATCCTCCTACTACAGGAGCGTTTGGTAGATCATCTAACTGCTCTCTCCACCACTGTAGTTTAGAGATTTGTCCCTGCAGAACCGACTCTCCAGAGACTTTTAAAACAATCCTATACAGGGTATTAAACCCAGGCCTATACTAATTTAAAACTTCCAGGATGTTTTTTGCCTGTATGGTTTACAATATAGTTTTCAATCTTTCTTCTTCCACAGCTTTCAACTAGTTGGTGCTGTGCAAGAGCCAAGTAAGCTAAGAACCATTAAGACAACTGGAAATAGTTTGTATTAGCCATTTGTTGCTACTGATGCTTTATATCAATCCCCTTGATTAAAAATAAAACAGAAAAAAAAGCCCCTTATACCCTGTAATAGCAAAAAAGATAGCTCAGGATAGCACCAGAAAATACTAGTTGGTTCTAAGAATACACCGACTTAGATCAGCATGTGATAAGTCATTGCTCAGAAGATCTAAGCAACTTTTATTTCAATTATCAAAGTTTAAATCCTGCAACGCGTCACTACACAAAACCCAGACAAAGAAACCCAGCACTCAGCTCGGGTATCATCAGCCACATCAGCAGTCACCGCGCTGCTGCAGCCATTGCCCAACGCGGCTCTGGCGAGCGGAGTTTTGCAAAGGCCACGGCCAATTGAAAAGTCACCTCTCTGTCACTGCTCCTCGCTTCGTGTTTCCAGATTTGAAGCGCAACTGATTTATCTCCACGGCAATAGGCATTTTCATGCCCTGTCCCAAAGTAGCACTGAGGGAGCCAAAACACACGCACTTTACCAACCACTGAAGGTAAATGCTGCTGTTACACATTATAGCCAAGCTTCAGTCGATGACTGGTAAAGAACGTGTTTAGAAAATATGCTGTTGGAAACCTTTGACATCAGACAATTCAATTATGTGCACGGCTACTGCAACATTGGTGAAGTACAAAAGTGAAACAGCGGGAAACTCCTCTACTTCCATATAACCTCCAAAAGGAATAAAACGTGAGTGCTCATGATGTGCTTGGGATACCAGCATACAGCCAAAGAGACACGGAAGAGAAGTCTAGGAATCGTTGCTGAAACTATTTCCCTCTCTCCCCAGCCCACTCCTCTACATTCCAAGAAGGGAGAGAGGTTCAGCACCACACACCCAAATCTCCTTGCCTGAGGCCGGCACAGGAGCTGCAAAGAAAAAAACAAGGTCAACGAAGTCACTTCCACCGTGTCGCGCGGGAAACCTGCTTCGGCCACTCCATCCATGACGATTTTCTATGGCTGAATTTGTCGTCGCTCACAGGTTTCTGTCCCACACACCGGCGGTGGGGCTGCCTTGCCCAGCGCCCCCTGCTCGGGCACCGGCCGCCCCAGCCAGCCCCCGCCCCACGCCCGGCTGCGGGGCTTTTAGGCAGAACCCCTCTAGGGAAGAGCCCAAGCCCCTTCCGACCTTTCTTAAGCCGGGTGGCGTTTCACAGCACCCTGAGGGGAGAAGCGGGTGCTCGGGATCTGGAGCTCTGACTGTCGCGACTGACACGACAGGAACAGGGGAAGCAGGCGGGCAGGAGAGGCAGGCCCGGCGCCCGCGGCGGCTGGGGAAAGTGAACTCGTGAGGGGAAGCGCCCGCTTCTCGCTCGGCCGCCACCTGCCCCCGCGGGGGCCCGGCAGAGGCCTCGTCCTCTCCCGAGCCCCGCAGAGCGCACCGCCCGCCCCAGCAGAGGCCCCGGAAACCTCCCTCCGCAGCGCGGCCCCCGCTTCCCCCGGGCCCCAGACCGGGGGGACAGGGAGAGGGGTTCCGCCAAGCGCCGCCACTGCGCTTCAGCGTGATCCGCGGGCATGGCGGGTGCGGGGCGGGCAGCCCCCTTCCCCCGCGGCCCGGCCCCGCTTCCCCCGCCCCGCCGCCACCTACCGAGTACATGGGCGCCCCTCGTCGCGCCCGCCCGGGCGCCGCTGCCGCCGCCGCCGCTGCCGCCATGGTCCTGCGAGCTCCGCCGCGCCGCCCCGCGCCCCGCTCGCCCGCCCTACCCCGTCGCAGTGGCCGCCCGCCCGCCGCCGCCTCCCGTGGCGCCCATGGCCCCGCGCCGCCCCGGCTCAGCTGCCCGACGCGCTGCGGCGGGCGCGGGGGAGGGCGGGGGGACTGTGCGGTGGGCGGCGCCATCTTGGGGGCGACGGGAGCCGCGCGGGGTCAAACGTCCTTCCTTCAGTCGCCCCACGGCTGCCATGGGGTCGGGGGAGCCGTGCCGCCGGCTGGAGGCAGTGCTCGGCGCCCTCTACGACCTGGGTGGGTGAGCGGGACCGCGCCGCGGGCTGCTGGCGGTGGGGAGCGCGGCCGGGCCGGGCGCTGCACGGAGGTCGGGGGCACCGCGGCCTTCCCTGGGGTCCCGAGAAGGGAGGGGGCCGGGTGTTCACTCTTAAGCGGAGTGACGGCGGCGCGCGCAGCTGACCCGGGGTACGTGTTCCGGCACGCAGGTGAGGAGCCCGGCTCTCGGGGCGCCGCAAAGGACAGCGAGGCGAGCGCAGGGGCGGCGGCGGCGGAGGAGGAGGAGGAGGAGGAGGAGGAGACCCGGAGGCCTCAGCCGGCGGCGAGCAGTGCCGGGGGAGCGGCGGGCGGGCGGCGCGGAGCCCGCGACTTCTTCGGGGAGCTGCGGGCTGAGCTGGGTGCTGCTGCTGTCCCGCCGCCCCCGCCGCGCCGCCAGCAGTGGAGGTCGTCGTGTTCCGCGGGAGGAAGAAGAAGGAACGGCCCAGCTTCCCCGTGGGGCCCGCCAGCAGCGCCCAGGTAGGACCGGGCAGGACGGTGGGTGGGTGGGCTCCCGGCCCCCCGAGCGCCTCTGCCCCCTCCTCCCTCCCCTCCCCCCCCCCGAGCGCCTCTGGCCCCCTCTGCCCAGACCCGGCCCCTCCTGCAGGCATGGGTGCTGCTGGCCCGGGGCAGGGGCCGCCTTGTAGCGGGGCTGCGCCCCGGTAGCGGTGAAAGCAGCTCAGTTCGTCAAAGCATGGATTTTTTTTTTTTTAAAGCCACCCCAGAGATTCTACACTTGAGCAGGTACTGGACTGGATGCCCCTTTCTGGTCACAGTTAAAACCAAACAAAATCTTCTGCATGTTTGTGTTCTTTTTTCTCCCCATAAACTGTGAGATACCTTCCGTAATTCCCCCCAGCCCATGCCTAGTTTTTTCCCTCTTGCTAATACAGCTGCCTGTAAATCTGGGATCCTTTGGTGATCTGTATGCTCAGCTTGATGGCATCCAGGGCTGCTGATACCCAACAGGGCTGTTGGCAGGGGCAGGCTGAAGCAGGGGTGGGGGCAGGACTTGAAGAGGTTTGTTTTTTTTTTTCTTTCTCCATTTTAGAACATATCTGGATAAATATCCTATATTTGAAATAGGTGTATCCCGACAAAATAAGTTGATCTGCAGATAGGACTGCTGATATGGCAAGAAGTGAACGAAACGGAAAGCAAAGCCTCTTGGCTACTTCTCTGCCAAAGTGTTTTGTGTGCTGCTCTGTTCTTATGAGTAGGTGTGGATGTGAGGTACCAAAGCTTCCTTCTCTTCTCTGGCATCGCAGCAGCACTTGGCTATTCAAGCAATGGGCATCTTGGAGGACCGGTGTTGGGTGGTCGATGGGGGAAGGGATGGCATCATCAGGTCTTGGTCCTCTGGTTTGGTTTGTGGGTGCTGAACTCTCTTGTGCTACCAAAAACTGTAGCTGAGATGCTTCAACAGAGAGGCCCAAATTAGGCTTGGCTGGAAGCAGAGCTGCCTTCCATGCCAAGCAGAGGGTCCCTTGCTCTCTGGTTGGTCTCCAGAACTCATAGGTTCTCTGGTTGGTTTTGAGCCATGTTTATGGCTGTAACATCCAAAGGCCAATTCTGAAATAAGCTCTGATGGCCCAACACATGGCTGTCTTGAATTCCGGGAGACTTACTGGTATCTGGGGTTTAACTGCTTGGAATTGGGAATTTCAAGAGACTGACCAAGCAGTTGGTCGAATCCATATTTTTTCTGGCATGTTTTCCTCTAAAAATTGCCCTATATACTTATTTTCTTATGCTTTTTACAGCTTAATTTTTTTCTGCCTTAAGACTGATGTTAGGCTTGTTAGTAAAATGCTCTGAAAATAACCAGGTTTATTTGTGGTTGAAACGGACAGTTTGATATACAAGCTTTTGCAGACTTGAGACAAGTTTGGATTTGGCTCTGGCGGATGCAGAGAAAAGCCCTCATGTAACCCTGGGACCTGAACCTGTGACTCAACGCAACTTAACATCCTGGAGATGCAAAAAAGCATTCGGGTTCAGTTTAAATACATATGTATTACTCCTGCTTCCTCAGAGGGGGATAGAGTGCCCTTGACAGTAAACAGGGAAAGGTAAGGGGATGCTACTCATGAACAGACCGCAGTTTCCCTGCCAGTGCCGCCTGCCTGCATCGGCACACTGGGGAGTGGGCAGAGCGTCTGCCCAGAGAGGTGGTTCAGCACATCCTCCCCAAAATCAGGAGCTGGACATAACAAATCTCCCAGGGTTATTTTAGTTTACTGCTCTGAAGTGTCACATGTGGGACATTCCTGTAGTGAGCAGGCATGGAGCTCTCCCTGGGGATTTTGCACTGCTTTTTCTTCCTAGGATACAGTCTGTCCCCACACTGAGTTCCCCTCTGAACTGGGAACTGCTGATGGAAGGTCTCCGTGTAAATCACAGGGTAGAAAAGATGTGGTTTTCACTGGTCTCATTTTGAGCAAGTAGTTTCTTCAAAGAGCATTAAACGGTGTCTGCCGTTGCTGAGACAGCGCTTCTTCCTTTGGAATTGTTTCTCTTGCGTTATTTAAGCTGGATACATGCACTAACGTTTGCCCGTGCAATTACAAACTTAGCTTGCTCTGCATGTTGCCACTAGCATTTGGTACATGCACTATTATCACTGTGCTCTCTGTCTCGAAGAAAATGACTTGAAGTTTATGTCCTATCCTGTGTTAGCAGGTTGGTACGGATTTGGAAATGGAAATATGCGTGATGCGTAGCTCACATGATGGCTTTTCTCTTATAAAATGTAATTTATACTTGCAGGTATAAAAATTAATTGCAGCTATTAATTTCTTTTTGAATTATGAAACTTTTTTTCTAAGCTGTAGCAGATGATCCAGGAAAGAAAACGCCGGACATAGCTACATGCTCTGTGCTATGATGGCACCCTGCAAATTTTGCGAGGTTGTTCCAGTAAGACCCTACAATATCTAAATATTAAAAATGCCGTTGAGAATGTCTCCTTTAGTGAATCCAGGTGATAAAGCTAGATAAAGATACTGCTGGAAAGCTGTGTACTCTTCCCTACCACCCATTTTACATGTTGTTGCTTTCTAAAAAACTATCACAATCAGCATTTAAACTGGTGTTACTTATTATATTAATTCAAAAAAATGTTTTATTTTGTTTATAGACCAAAACAGTGAACAAAGAGAAAAATGCGAGTGAACAAGAATTTAACTTTGAAAAAGTAAGTCAGTGGGACCTATTGAATCTCAATATTTTAGTGTGCAGATATGTGTATTTATACGCTGGGGAAAGCTACAGCGGTAGCCATGAGAAACGCTTCTAGAAAAGGTTCTCTCTTGTAGGTGAGGATTTCCTCATAGGTAATTTTGGCTGTGTGCCATGCCCAAGGAGGAGTGCAGTGGCTGTTGTCAACTGCTCTGTGTGAAGAGAGGTGTGTTACAACTCGTGGCCTTTCTTTCTGATCTTTCAGTAACAATTTGAGGAGGATCGCTGTGTGTTAGCTATGTAAAGCTATGTGAGTACCCATAATGTGCAGCATAGCTCATTCAGGCCTGTGGTATTAATCTTGGATTTCTGATCTCATGTGGGAAGGGGAAAAGGCATGTTGGCATCTGTTTTTGAAACAGCAGATGACTTCTTTCCATTTGTCTTTTTGTTCTCATCTGTTCTTGTATGAGCATAAGTAGCATTGGCCTTCTTAGATACCAATTCGTTTACAAATCTGTGCAGGTTGTTTTATATGCCTTATCTCCTCTCAGAGGCGTGCTGTGATCCAGTGAAATCTCTCACTGGAGATACTGCATGGAGCTCTGTACTGCTGAGAACAGCAGTGAGGATTTACCCACTACCTTTAAAAAGACTATAAGTTCACCACTGGTTGTGCCAGGGTATTCTTGTACAGCGTCAACTGTACATATGTAGGTAGTCAAACCACTTCACCATCTGCCTATCCATGTTTCCCACTGATTAAGTGCTCTGCAGCCAAGGAACGAGGATGCTCTGTAAGTGTTGGGCACTGTGGGTAGCACATTTTGTTGTTGTTCTTTGTGCAGCACGACGTGATTAATTTTTGTGGAGAGGAGATCTATTTCATGTGTTGTTTTATGTGAAATGAGGAGAATCGAAAATTGTCCCTGTGACAGTCCTCACCATCCAGAGATTAGGTGGACAGTGGTTAACTGTTCTGCAGTATAGCTCCAAACTCAGTTAGTTTTATTTTATAGCATCAGGTATCTTTGGGAGTCTGGTTTCTTTGGGAATATGACTTTGTTGTGGTCTGTCAAGCGTTATTTTACAAAAGGTTGGACAAATTATGAAATGCTTGCAATTTTCTGTAATGTTTCAGGCTCGTTTGGAAGTGCACAAGTTTGGAATCACTGGCTACAAGAAACAGGAACAACGCATATGGGAACAGGAGCGTGCTATCATGCTGGGAGCCAAGGTAATTGTCATTTGTTTTGTGCTGGGCGGTCACCCAGCTGTTACAGTGCAGCAAAGTGGTAAAAAACATGGGGGGGGGTTGGCACCACTTCCTTAAAACACAAAATCCCCTGCCCTGATCCTTCTCCCGCTTTATCCTTACTTTTACATTTTCTATTCTGTCTTGTCTATTTTCTGTAGATGTTTGGAAAATCAGTATGTTTGTGTTATCAGAGATGTTGTTTAGATGAAATATGACCGATTGGGGTAGAAAACAATATTTACTCATTTTTAATCAGACCATTCAAAGCTAAATTGTTGGCGGGAGGGGCTTGCCTTTTAAAGCTTCACTCTCCCAGTGAGTTAAAGATGGAGAAAATTTTTCTGTTTTATTTATCATTGGCAGTGTAAAAGAAAAAAAAATTTTCTAAGTCTTTTTGAGGGATGGGGAGGGGTATGGGTTTTCTTCCTAGTTCAAAGTGTATGTGTAAACCCTGTAAGATTGATATAGAGCATAAATATCCCTCTCTACTGTCTCCACCAAGAAAGATACGGTCTCTATGTGTCTGCCTTACATCTCTTAAGTCCCTTCCTCTCATGCAAAAGGAAATAAACCATTTCTAACATTTCCCTACCACCACCTGAAAAAAATTTTCCATGCAAGTGTGTGAGTGTTTTTTGAACCTGTTTAAAAATTTCATCAGTGGTATCCCTCCCAATCGTTATTGCAGCCCCCCAAAAAGGAACACGTGAACTACAAGACTTACCAAGAGAAAATGAAAGAGAAAAAAACAGCAAAGGATGATGATAAGGGAAAGGTTTGTATGAAATTTTCTGTATAAAAAGGCAGCATGTGAGAGCTAGCTCAAAAGCCTGACAGATAATGCCTCAGGCGCAGGAGGAGTGCCTGAGCTTGACACCCACTGCTCTCTATGGAGTGGGTTCCTGGCTCCAGCAGGACTAACTTCATCAGTAAAAGCTGCTGTGTGCAGTATGAAGGGCATAGAGTTAGGCTTGTCCTGTGGTGGGTTTCACTGCCTCATCCCTTGAGGCTGATGGACTGATGACACAAAATCAGCAGGTTTGGTTTTTTTTTTCCTTGCCTCTTCTGAGGAAGAAAATGGTGTTCAATTAAAGTTTGTTGCATGTTGCCTAACCACAGAGAGCCGGATCTTCAGCTGGTTTTATATCAGCACAATTCCATCTATGATCCTGCTCATTATTTAGAGCAAGGGTGAGGTTTCTGTTGCATCCATCCTCTAGCATGGCCCATCTGGCTCCAAGCCTACTCCCTGCCTCCCAATGGAGTCTTCTCATGTAGGTGGGAGCAGTCTGTGGGGCGGGTAATTGCTCTATCAGCCTGTTCCCTGCCACCCTCTTTCCCAGGGGACCTACTTCTCCTCCTCTGCCACATGGCTCCATGTGCATGACCAGACAGGGTCGAACCCTGTCATTTGACAGGTACGCTCAGTCAGGTGACTAGGCACACCTGCCTGGTAGTGAGTCCATCTTTTGACCCAAGGATCTGTCACGTGCCCAAGAAGCGAGCCCCTCTCCCCCCGAGTTTGCTGGATCTGTGCCTCCTCACGTGGCAGGGGCAGCATGTTGGTCATGAGAGGGCTGTACTTTCCTTAAGGTGACAGGAAGGGCTCTGGGCACTCCTAGCAGTGCCTCCATAACACGTTGCATCACTTGGCCTGTCAGAAGTTCTCCCACCCTGCTTTAAATGCCTACTGCTCTGTGAAGCAAAGGCTACAACATGTTTTGTGTGCAAGATGGTTGTTTAGCCAAGACGCTCTCTTCCTTTTTCATTAAAATACGTATCTTTAAAAACAGGAACATAAAGGTGATTCTCTTAAGAAGAAGAAGAAAGAACAGAAGGAACGGTGAGCTGTTTTTTAACAGGGTTAAAATTGACTTGCTTTTATATAGCCTCCCCAGTGTATTGCCCTGACATAACTGTGCACAGTCTTATACCAAAAGTCATGCAAATTGCAATGGAAGGAACTTCTCCAACTGCAGAAGAACTGTTAGTCACAAAATAGTGACCTTGCTCTGTGTCTAGCAGTCTCAGAGGCCTTAGTTCCACAGCTTAACTGAAAACCTGTCAGTTCTGCCCTGATGTGTCTTAAGACTGCGGCTGGAGCAGAGGTGGATGGAAATGTCTGTGGATGGATGGAAATGTCTGTGGATGTTCTCTAACTGGACTTCAGCAAGGCTTTTGACACAGTTTCCCACTGCATTCTCCTAGAGAAGCTGGCAGTTCATGGCCTAGACGGGTGTATTCTTTGCTGGGTAAAAAACTGGCTGGGTGGCCAAGCCCAGAGAGTTGTGGTGAATGGAGTTAAATCCAGTTGGCGGCCGGTCACAAGCGGTGTTCCCCAGGGCTCAGTTCTAGGGCCGGTCTTGTTTAATATCTTTATTAATGACCTGGACGAGGGGATTGAGTGTGCCCTCAGTAAGTTTGCAGATGACACCAAACTGGGTGGGAGGGTCGATCTGCTCGAGGGGAGGAGGCCTCTGCTTCCAGGAGGGACCTGGACAGGCTGGATCGATGGGCCGAGGCCAACTGTATGAGGTTTAACAAGGCCAAGTGCCGGGTCTTGCACTTTGGTCACAAGAACCCCATGCAACGCTACAGGCTTGGCAAAGAGCTGCCACGTTGGCTGCATGGAGGAAAAAGACCTGGGGATACTGGTTGACAGCCGGCTGAATATGAGCCAGCAGTGTGCCCAGGTGGCCAGGAAGGCCAATGGTGTCCTGGCTTCTATCAGGAATAGTGTGGCCGGCAGGAGTAGGGCAGTGATCATGCCTCTGTACTCAGCACTGGTAAGGCTGCACCTCGAGTACTGTGTTCAGTTTTGGGCCCCTCACTACAAGAAAGACGTTGAGTTGCTGGAACATGTCCAGAGGAGAGCAACAAAGCTGGTGAGGGGTCTGGAGCACAAGGCTGATGAGGAGCAGCTGAGGGAACTGGGATTGTTTAACCTGGAGAAGAGGAGGCTGAGGGGAGACCTTATCGCCCTCTACAATTGCCTGACAGGAGGCTGTAGTGAGGTGGAGGTCAGCCTCTTCTCCCTGGTGATGGGTGATAGGACGAGGGGAAATGGCCTCAAGTTGTGCCAGGGCAGGTTTAGGTTGGACATTAGGAAAAATTTCTTCACAGAAAGGGTTGTCAGGCTCTGGAACAGGCTGCCCAAGAAAGTGGTCGAGTCCCCATCCCTGGAGGTATTTAAAAGAAGGATAGATGAGGTGCTTAGGGACATGGTTTAGTGGTGGGATGGCAGGGTTAGGTTAACGGTTGGACTTGATGATCTTAAAGGTATTTTCCAACCTAAACAATTCTATGATTCTACAAAATCCCTGCATGCACACCCAGGGTATGCCACTCACTCGGAGCGCTGAGAAATAATTTTTGCAAAACACAAGCTACAGTATACAGAGGCTTAAAAGGTGAGGTGGCATTCTTAATTACAGTGTAGCAGGTTCACTGAAATGGACTCCCTGTCTTCTTTCTCTTTGTTGTTAAACTTCTTTTAAAATGCAGTTCATTCTGTAATGTGCTGCAAATTTTAATGGCTGTGCACATAATAAATCTTCTGGGGTCATTACCTGCTATGATTTGATATTCTAGAATGCCAAACACTCATTGCATAAGTAGGTGACATTTTTCACCATATTGAGCATTTTCATGAGTTTCTGGTGTTTTTCTTAATTCCTTTTTCCCCCTTCCTATTTCAGGAAGGCCAAAAGGAAGAAATCGGTGCCTAGCATTTGGCCTGCAGGACAAGTTGGAAAATTCAGAGATGGGACCTTGATTCTGCAAAGCCGTGACATAAAGAAAATTAAATCATCTAAAGTTATCAAATGAACTTATGACACAGAGTGAAATGGACAATACGCATTAAGATTCACGTTACCATCAACATGGACTTACAGAGCCTCTCGCTGTCCCACCATGTCCTAATTTTGTTACCTTATTTTTTGTTGCAGGATTTCCTATCTTCTGCCTTGGGGAGAAGATGAGAATTTATCTTTTTATAAATAAAAATAAGACTTTTTATTAAGAAGGTTACACAAGCTATTTTTATTAGGCAATATGTGCTAAAGAAAGCATTTCACTTTCTAGAATTAACGTATTGGCTATAAGTAAAATATTCATTTAGTCCATTGATGGATTAAAATGTATAGCGCTCTGCTTTCATCTGGAAGAAATATGGAAAAAAAAATACCTTATTTGCTCTGAATCTGAAGCAAGTATTCTGAAACACTTACCAGGCATACGTCTGTTTCTGTATCGATATGAATTGTTAGTGGATAGTGGAACAGCACGACAAGCAGTTTTCCTGTCCAGCAAAACCTTAAGGTTTCAAAATTATCTGCTTTGGGAATGAAAATGAAATTTTCTGAAATTTTGTCCCAGGTAAGAGTTACAGACTCAACTTGTATATCTCTGCAGAGGTCTCCAAATAAGCACTGTTTCAAACGGTGGCTTGGTTGATTTGTTTTTAAAAATAAAAACATGTTAAGACCAAGCCAAATGAGGCATGGGCACTCAGTAGCTACTGGTTGTTCATGGTTAGCTTGTGTTTGTTTTGATCAGTGTTCCTCTGCCTTGTAAGGCTTTTCTATTGTCAAAACCGAAGTTTTAGTGCTATTTGGATTTCAGCAGTTTGATGTTTCTGAAAGAACAGTTTTGTCCTCTGTAGCTAAATATTTTTTTGGTTTTAAGGTTGTGTTACCATTAGAAGTGGCAGTGGTTAGTAACCTTCCAAAATGTCCTCTCCGTTCTACCTCACGATAAAGTTGGGTATTTTAGGGGGAGGCAAAAATGCAGTTAACTGTTAAATGACCGTGTTGTTTATACATCAGGTTATCTGGAGCTTGTTTGAACAGCTCTGGCAGTGAAGCAGGTGTATAAGAGAAGGAAAACAGCCCTCACTGAAGAAACATCTTCTAGGTGTATTGGTGAAGTTTGGTGTACCCCTGTGGGCTGGGGAAGCAAAGCATGCTTTCTGGCTGCCACCTGGGAGCCCAAGTGAGGTGATCCCTAACCCTGCGCGAACAGGGAGCTCTGCCTCAGCTTGCAGCTAGAAATGAGAACAGCAGCGTCGGAGGCTGCCCCCTTCACGGGATAGGGAAGTATTCTGGGATAGGGAGAGCCATGCCACAAAAAGGGATGCTTTCTGGCACACCCTTCCCCCACTAACTTCCACCTTGCGTTCAAGCCTTGAAGAGCTGCCTTGCCAGCACAGAGAGGGCCAAGAGGATGGAGAGGGCCTGGAGGGAATGAGAGCCGGGTAAAAACCGGAAGGGAGCGTTTCTGGAGCCATGTGGGAAGAGGAGGGGTGTGCAGGGTTGGGTTGCTAAATACCATTACTCATTTCGTAACTGTGTCATTTGATTTCTTCTTATTCAGTATTGGTGGCAGATTCAAACCGGAATTTACAATCCTGTCTGGTTACAGACTTGAGAGATGTCAAATTGCGATTGCGTGTGAAGGTGTAGTTGCTAAGCAGAATTGAGTACAGAGCATCAAGACTTGTTGAGGCAACAGATGGGCTTTTGATATTGTGGGATAACCTGTATTTTTTAATTCCTGGTTAATCCTTGAGCTCAGTTTTTCACTGCTCGCTTCAAGATAAAAGTTTTGTTCAGCTGGCTCTGGGTATAATATGTTGTGGGAGTTCATGTCCTCATTCAGCTTTGGTAATTTAAAGGGTTCGCTTTCCACCTCCACAGCTCCCAAAAGCTATTTAGGAGTGAAACTTGGTCAGAATGGAGTGTCGTAGTTTTTGTAGTCCTGATCTCAAGCTTGTAAGCTCTGCTAGAGAAGAGTTGAAAAAAATTCAGTTCTTAAAATAAAAAGTTGAAGACTGAAATGCCAAGCTGACAGTGGAACGTGAAAACTTGGGGGGAAAAAAACCCCAAAATAAAAGCTTATTATTTGCATTTTCTTACTCTTTTAGCATTGGTGTGTATGCATTATGAAAGCTTCCTGCTATATGGTGCTTTTTTATATCAAATCCCCGAGGTGGTTTGAGCTGGCCATGTTACATCCTTGTAGGATGCTGTTCTCAGGTAAGCATGGTACCTTCAGTCCTATTTTGCTACTAGATGCATTAACAAAAAAGGTAAAAAGCGACATTTGGCAAACAGAACTGTTGAGAACCTGTTATGCACCTGGTGTTTCTCTGGACAGGCATTTGTCATTAATTAACTAAGTCATTAACAGAGCACACAAGCATATGTTCAGGCAGCAAGCTGTGTTGCTTTTGGAGCAGGTACTGATACACAAAAGCCAGTGTTGATTGAACAAGGGAGAGCAGGGAACACCTTATTTTGCTCTCTACCTGCAGTCGAATAGAGGAATGAGGGATAAAGGAAGAATGCGAGCATTTCTCCTCATCTGCTCTCTTTCGCATGCCTTTTCCTGTGACAGGTAGCTTTACTCCCATCTCCTCATATCCTAAAACCATTGTGATTATCCTTCCTCCCATTCAAACCTTTTGCCGTGACGGAGTTGATGCCAAGTTGTTGTCTCTTGCAGGGGAAAAACAAACAAAAAAAGCCACGATGGACGGTGTCTCCACACTCCTGTCTGTACTTACTCCTGACTGTTTTGGCTGGCTTTCTATTTCTTATCCCAGTGCTGCTGTTAAGTGTGTCAGCATGCTTTATTCTGCTTTATTAACAGACACTTACGAAGGTTGTGTAGCTTTGATGAGTGCCTTTTTGCAGGGGCTGAGCGTGCTGCCTCTGTAGCGTTGCTTGGTCCCTCACAAGGCACCTTCTTGATAGAGGTGTGCAGCTCCAGGGTGATGATGTCATTTCAAACCATCTCACAAAGTTCTGTCTATCCTGCACTGATGAGCTTTCTGCCCAGCCTGACTCTTGCACTCACCCAAAGGCCTTTCCAGTCGGATCCTACTGGTGTCACAGTTACTTCCAGGCTCTGCTTACTCCAGTGTCAGAAATTTCGGGAGACTGGGAAATCACCCCAAGTGTCTAAGATGTGTTGGAGCTTAAATAGGACATCCCCAGGTATTCTCAAACCAACACGAGCCGGAGAGGATGGAGTGGTGCTGAGAAGGAGAGGTGTTTTGTGCCACTATATCCAGGGCATGTCCGAAGTTGAGGCGCAGATGGTTGCTCTGAGGGAGGACTCTTGGCTTTCTCCAGCTACCAGACTATTCCTGACCATGGTAACAGAGCAGGTATCAACAGTTAGTTATGCGTGCATCCTGCACCAGTGACTCATCTACATTATGACATAATATTTTTTGGTAATAATTTGTAATAATAAAAAGGGTGCTGATGCTGAATTTGTTGGCAATGTTTTAAGAATTTATTTAGAAACTGTAAAACAGCATAAACTCATATGTCAGGTTTTCCAAAAGGGTAGTAATAATAATAATACACAAAGTTTTAGTCAGACCAGAAGACAAAAAGCAGTTTGTTTCCAATTCAAAAAATACAAATGTTTCCTACGGATACAAAATTATAAAAAGTTTGTATTTTCCTCTTGGTCTGGTGACAGACACATACAGCAAAGTTGTATATTTCACCAGCTCCAAATTCATATAAGCTATGGGAAATGGCCATAAAGGAAAAACAATGTCATGGTTAAGAAGAAAACATAGAAACAATTTTGCGTCTTTCATTTAACCAGAAATGAACACCGTTCTCTTACTCCTTTGCACTTTTTGGTTGCCAACATTTAAGTTAGTGTTATTCATGCTTCATATAACAATCAGAAATAACAGCAGGTTTACCTCATGCATTTATTTTTAATATTCATCACATAATGTCTTCTCACCATGCTACCTAGAAAGGTTAGTGTTTTTACTGACAACATTTAAGGGAGGTGGAGGGTGAAGGAATGCAGTGAGGATCCAGGAATATTTCTATCTACTGCTTCACAAGAAAATGTTAGAAATCCTCCAATTAGCATAAAAATAATTTTGTACTTCATTCCGCTTGGATCTGTTTGCAATAACAAATGTATCGGAAGGGGAAAATGCTGCTGAATGCCTCTGTCGGTAAAACGCACATCTGTCTCCTGTATTGTGCAAAGGTGCAGGAGCCCCACGCATCAAGTCTCTGTCTGTGGCTTGCATAGGGGCTTCTGCACGTAAGAAGACCAAGTGCATCCTATTTATGATGGGTTTGTGCTTTAGGCTGCTGCTCCAGTTGGTTCTGTGTGTGCAGCATTCACTAGTGCTGGGCAGAGGAATCGCCAGAAATGTTGTCAGTAAAAACTAGAAGCAGCTCACTTTATTTTTAAAAATAATAATAATAAAAAGACTCTCCATCTTTGTTTGGTAATTTTCAGTGACAAGTGCCCTTTACATTTGCAATGTGGTTGATTTGTTACCATAACCTGTTGAAGGACTTGAAACTAATCTCCCTTCCAAACTTGATCTAGCCAAGATGCTTGGGGTTTTCATGTTATCTTGCCTGGTTCAAAGTTGAATTCTTGACTTTGCTATTTAAGCAGAATGCTGCAAAGCTGGTAAGGCCTGAGATTAGGTCTGACAACTCTTTTTTTCCTCATCTTTCCATTTGTGAGCAAAGGATGTACTAGATGGCACCAGAAAGCCACTGTTACCAGGCTGGTACTTTGCATCCCTTCTCACAGGAACAGGTAATCTGAATTGTGGTCCAAACAGGCACCACCTCTTGTTGGCAGTCGCAAGCACCATGTTTTTCATAGAGTTGTAGTGGCAGCTTAGCCTTGATCGCATCTCTCTCTTACCTTAAGAAATACTATTATGTAAGAAAGAAACAAAAAAAAGCTGCATCTCACATTTCTTCTTGCTCTAGAACAACTCGGAAAATAGAATATTAGGTGCTCTCTGCCATCTTTGCTAACTACATTTGGGCAGGGGAAGCTTACACAGCACTACGACAGAATTCTATCACCAGCCAAGAACAAACTACAGCAATACACTATCGTGGCATTATTTACAACATGATGGAACATTATGCATATAATAAATTACATTTAATACTTCTCCTCTTAAACTCTGCTATATGTAAGCTCATGTTTATTTTATTTAATTTGTTCAGTCCAATATATTTTCTTCTATATATCTTAACTGTATAGGCATGTATAGGAGGTGATAATGCTGTTTGCCTGTCTTTTCTATGTTTTTAGAAGCCAAATTACTTTCCAAATTCATGATACATCACAGTATGCTACTGTCCTCGCTTTTTTATAGCACATACCTTTCCGCAGCAGAAGTAGTAAGGGATTGTCAACTAGGCCTGTGCTCGTATTGACATTAAGCCTTAGTAAGGGATACCTTCTTGTGAGCTGTTTTAGAGTTGATGAGGGAAAAGAAAGGAGTGGAAGTGGTGTCGATTTGCGCACCTTGGGAAGCCTGACAGTGTTCCTGATGGCACGCTTCTGTTCCTTTCCACTATGCTTAACAGGGATATTTGCAGGGGAAAGAGCCAGGAATAATGTCTACAAAGGTTAAGGTTGGGGTTCACAGGGGCAGATGAAAACTGAGAGTCCCTCGTTGCTCTGCAGGACAGAAAGTTTGCCTGCTGTATTTATTTAGCAGCTGTGCAGAGGTTCCAAACTAGCATATGCAGAAGTCAAGCTTTCTTATATTTATTAGAGGAGGGCTTGTTTGCCTGTTTGTTTAAACATTAAGCCAATTTACAGCTACCTTGTGTGGGCTCTGTTCCGTGGCGGATGGGATTCATCCCAGTGCAGAAGGCTTACAAGGAGCAGCCTGGCCTCCAGGAGCAGGGGAGTCCCATGGAAGGCAGCTCTGTGCGGGTCTGGGTGCCGGAGGAGCTTGGAGTCCCAGAGAGCTGCACAAATACCCCAAGGAATCAAAAAGAAGCAAGAGTATCCGAAGTGGTCCCCTTGGGTACCTGTGCTACTCTTCAGCCCCCCGGGTTCTCCCCAGACAGTCAGCAACACAGTTTCTGCAAGGACCATAGTACTAAGGGCTGACTCCCTCCTAAAGAAGGGATTTGGAGGAAACAAAAACTGGCATAAGAGATGCTGTAGATGAAGAACATGCAAACTGCTGGGTTTATAACGAGATGGACCTCGGGGGAGTTACCTACAGAGAAGCGAACTACTTCCAGCCTGAGCAGAGAGGTGGAAGTGCCCCACTTCTCCTCATCTGATGCTGTTCTGCAAAGGGAAAAATTCTGCTCTGCTTGTGTTCAGATGGCCACTGCCATCTGGATGCTCTGCATAAATATTCACGGATGGAGTAATTAGTTTCCTAATGTAATTCTAACTACTTAAGCATTATTTCTGTTTATCAAACTATCAAAATGTATCCAGCTGAAGTCATGAGACTACACTCTATTGGGGTAATTGGTTTTTGCTATGGGCCATGCCAAACCCAAGTCCTTGAATGTGTACACAACCAACACATACAACCACTTTGTTTAGTTTTTGATTTAGGCTAAATTAGCCTTACTAATGCACGTTACCAACTTCTAACTGTATTCCTTTTACTTAATTTGCATTTCCGCTAGGTTAAAAGGAGACTGTAATGGTAGCTAGTCTGTACCCTACTTTTATGAATGTTAGAATGCATAGAGAATAACAGACAAGCTTCCCTACAGCTCTGAAGCACGTCCCTACCTACTGTCCATATTTCCATTGGAAATTAGTAACCTGTATCACTCACTGTGTTCTCCCCAAGGTGTAGCACACCAGGAACCGATACCAAAGCAACTATGAAAACCAAAACCGAGTACTGCAAACACTTCTAAAACCCATTCAGAATTCATTTTAAACATCTGGCAATGGTTGAAGATTGGAAAGATGTAAATTCGTTTGAGTTTCCTTCACAGAAGCTGGGAGTAAAGACAAAGGTTCAGTCCCAAAACAAAGAATGCCCTCTTGTTTTTAATACAAGTGAAAGTGGAGTGCCTTCTGTATTAAAATTATCACGGGATGTTTCCCAATATAAAAAACTATGTGCAACTTATGTACAGTATTCCCATACACTACTCTGACTGGCAATACTCAAAGCCAATGCTATGATTACAACTGTTAGGTTTGTAGAAGAGCAGACACAAGAGGAAATTCAGGGTCCGGTAGCGTTCTAGCTGAGGTAGGTTAAAACAGACCCGCTAATTAGAAAATCATGCACGAGTTTATATAGTATTAAATGAAACCGAAAATTGTAACACAGTTGGTCTCTGCTATTCTTTAAGACACCAAGATGAGTGTAGCGCAGTTATTCCAATGTCTACAAGTTTACTAATACAATCCATTCCAGACTTTGAAGAAAGTACCATTGCTTTCCCACTTAAAAGCTTATGTTATTTTTTCCCATCGTTGGTTTTATTTCCTATTTCTATCTTGACATCACCAAAGGTGCACTGCTGTGCTGCAGGAGAGGTGGGCTTCAGGATGCTTGGCTGGGTACAGGCAGCATGATAGCAGACTGCTTTTTGTCTGTGCAATAGCCCAGGACTGTTTCGTTCTGGGCTGCCTCCCCTTCCCCACAACGGCTGCGAGGTGGGGTGACCCTGGGGAGGATGCTGGCCCCCTGCCACAGGGAAGCCTTGCCATTGCTCAGTGCTGCCTGAGCGATGTGCTCTGGCCAGAGACCAGAAGTGGACCTGCAGCAGGATGCTTGGGGGCTGCCAGGCTGCCTGAAGGCAGGCCTGGGCTGTTTGTCCTGTGGCTATGGCTTAATATGAGGCAGTAAACTGCATTTTGGCTAGAATATTTGTTTTCAGGTTTAATAATTACGTGTCTGATAACAACATGTGTGTGCGTATATGTATGCTTGGAGAGGAAAATTTGTAAAAGCATCAGGTTTTATAAAAAGTTTTTATAAAATAGTACATCGATGGGATTTAAGAGTTTATGCTTTTCTCATTTGATAGCACCACACCTACATGTGATTAGAGTGACAGTCGGAGATGTCATGGGCTCACACAATCTGCTGCATCTTGTCTGCATGCGTTGCCGCTGTACGCACACACACTTGCATATGTTAACTGGGTTCAGAGGAAAGAAGTGCACACACAAATCAACGTGTTTTCTGACAACAGCAGGCAGGGGACAGTGCCACGGCTGTGGGAAAAGTTCCCTGTCAGTCAGACTCCAGCTGTCATGGGCAGCACTTGAAACAGCTGCTTGTTTTCATGGGAGATGCCAGACACAGGTCAGTCTTGCAAAAGATTTATCTCCCAATCCAGCAAAATTCTTAGGGATGGTTTTCACAGGAATGCTATGAATCTCTCTCGCTCAAGTGCTTCAAGGATCAAGACATTAATTAGCTGACACTAATCTAATAGAAAATTAAGGCTTCTGATCTCAAAGCTACCTTAGAACTACAGCTGCCCAGGGCTTATCAGGACCAAGGCTGGAAAGCAGCATTTCTCTACATGGGATACTTTGCATGTGCCATATTTAAGTAAATCTTGTATCGGTTCAATTCAAGGGGATCTCCCCTGCAACATTTTTAAAGAGTTGTGCTGATAACCACAATCAGATCTTCTGTATGTGGTAGTCTCCACAGTCACACCTAAAGAACAAACACTAAAATGTATCAAGGATATTTTTCTCGTACTTTTCATATCTGAATTCTGCGTGTATTCTGCATGCGTTAGCTAAAATGAGTGCAACTATTACATGGCAGTGTTTGGAAACCAATCTTACTCTCGTTGAAGATAATGAGATAAGTTCTGCTACTGAATTCTAGGGGAACATTATCCCATAGTTTACTGCAGTCTAGAGCCAGAAGGAATAATTAATGGTCATTTGAGCCTCTGAATGGACAACCAGGAATTCTTGAGCACACAGCCCACTTCAGCTGTCAAAACATACGCTTTCTTGATTTAAGGACTTCAGGTGGTAAAGGAACCCAGTTCACCTACTGGTACATTGCTCCAACAGCCGTTGTCCCTCAGCCTGAGTCTTACCCATTCTTTCCAGCATCCCTAATATCTTTTAAGCACAAATCCAGCCATGAGAGAGAAAATACACTCATTTAACGTTTTGCTTTATAAATGTACGTGTGTGTGTGTGTGCACATGTGTATACATATGTATGCAGTGCAGTGTAGATATGTTCAAGTAGCCATCTGCAATTGAGTGCCAGTTCAGAGGGTATGCTTGCTATGGCTGTTAAATTAAGAATGAAGTGGGCTAGCTGTAATCAGCAGATTATCTGGTGAGCAACATGCTGCACAATGTTTTAAGTCAGGGAAGAGAATGCTTTCTTACTGACCTACTGAAAAGTGCCAAATCGCACCAAGAAAGCTTACAGAATCCAGCACAGCATCAGGCAGGGGCTTCATTAGTTGTTGGGCAACTTGGGCTGTTTTACACATTGCGGCACCTCCAGTCCCGTATGCAGGGTCACCTGCACAAAGAAGAAACAACACGTAGATTCAAAACTGGGACATCTTCAGCAGAAAGCATTCGTGAAGGCCAAGAGCAAGTAAATGACAGGGGAAGGGCTGTGGGACTTCAGGTCCAGGTTGAAGTCATCAAGAATATTAACGGAGATGATATTGAGCCCCTGAAATAAGCAAGTCTCCTTCCCCCTTCCCTCCTGGACACCTTGGGGTCTAGAAGCCAGGCGTCCTTATTTTTTCCCAAATCCAGCCATCAGTTGCAGGTCTCCAGCAGTGGAGAAGGTGGATGGCATCTTTGTGTGAGGGACCCCGAGTACTTCAGGACAGGGATTACACAGTGAAGTCCATATCTTAAATGTAAGAAAATCCTTTCATCTTTTCTGTCCTGGCAGGAAAGACCACAGGACATTTTAGTGCTCCTTCTAAAACCTGCCATCCCTATGAGGTCAGGGTTCCCACACAGATGTACCAGAGCACCATTCAACAGCAAACACAAGCTTAGTCTCAGCGTTGCCTCCTGCCCTCATGTTGGCCATGCTCTGCCTTAGCTCAGTTGTGGTAAGAAATGTAAGACAGGTACTTAAAGTATGTAGGTACCTAAAACTGAAGGTAGGTTGTGAGTAAAAATCTGTGTTGAATATAGCAGTGAGGTGCCCAGAGAAGTGCCTGTGTCTTCCACGTTTATGCAGCAAATACAACAAAGCCATGAAGCCTTCTTGAAAGATTTGGATGCCACCAGTAATGAATGCTAAATGTTCATGTACTAATAAGGTTGTGTGATGTTTCTGGTTTCAGTGTTTTAAATGATGAGTGTTCCACCCTGGCTGTATTGGTCCTGCCTGACCTAAGCTGACCTCCTCCAGTCCTTGGGATTCTGGGTGTTTCCATGGTTCTCCCTTACACTACCTACTGTTTCTAGCCATGTGCAGTGGTCTCAAAATAGAAATGCATTATATTTAAAGAGGGTTCCTCCAAGAGGAGATCCTCTTGAGAGCAATCTCCAAAATTCGGAAAGAGTGGGAATGATGTGCTTACTGGGTCTTCTCTGTTGCGCTGATTCTCTGACCCATGTTGTCTTTGCTCTCCTTACCACTGTGCTGCTCACATTTCTGTCTCTTGCCAACATTAATAATCTCCAAACATAAGATCTAAGAGGAATTAGGATACTCATGTTTTTCAGCCAAACTGTCAGAGGAAGCCTTAGCACCGCTGCTTTCCAAGTGGAGCATTGCAGCACAGTAAGTGTAGGAATTAGTCTGTGTGGGAACTTTTACTTCTTTTTACAGAATCACCCCTCACATCTGTGAGGCAAGGCAGGTGGTCAAATGCAGTTTTCCAAAAAGTGTTAGTAGCCCAGGTGTCAGTCTGAGAAGGAAAGAGGCCCTATCCATACTGACTACGTACAGTTAGTATCCCTAGCAGCAATGACTGGTAGCGTATGTTCTCCTGTAGAAGAGAAGGATAAGTGGGACTGCACTGCAGAAGACTTACCTGGACATTTCTATTGAGGCTCAATGCAGGCATGAAGACACCCTCAACATTTTCAAACGCTGGAGGCCCTTGCTGCTGCCCATTAATGTAAAAGGTCAGGTTGTGCTTGTTCAGATCCAGGAGAACACCAACGGTGGCACCTTTAGAAACTCCTCCTTCGGTCCTAAGGTACAAAGGGACCACACTGTTGGTGAGGGCAGAGTGCTGCACCGCCGCTGCTCTCTCTAGGACATGGCAGTCTTACAAAGCAAAGGGGGAGTGGAGCAGCACGGTGAAATGATTATGCCCGTGGTGTTTGGCAATGGCTGATCCACACCTTCATCTCAAGCATAGGTACACATTCATGCGAGCTTAATGGGGGATCCTAAAGAGAAATCAGGTCCATCTCTCCAACTGCAATCTAAGAGCCGAAAGTGGGGTTGAGAGCTGACAGGTCCCCTTGGCTGATGAGAGGTAGGGAGGTGAGCCGGTCAGGTCCCTGCTGAGCATGTGGGACAGGAGTCCTGGAGACACGTCTCCTCAAAGCACCCCTGCTATAGTGAAGAGATGCACAACAGAAAGCAGAAAGCTGGCTTCCTAGGTGTTCATTTCTAATCGTTATGCCTGCTAACAGCTCGAGACTCAAGACATCCATCCAGTTCGAGTACTCAACCGACTACATCCCCTAAGGGGACTCAGCTTTCCAGAGAACAGGGAACCAGCACAGGTACAAGAGAGAGTGGTTTTGGGGAGGAAGGGAAAGTGGGGCTGGTAGGGATGAGCATAGCTGCCTGATTGACAGGGTGCTCAGCTACAGGACTGGGAGCTGTTTCAAGTGTGCAGGGAGGTTATTAATACCAGTGATAATTGGTTGTGTCAGGAGCAGCTGCTGAGAGCTACCATGGTACCAGAACTTGCCAGGACAGAGTCAGCCAGCCATTACACGCTTGAACAACTTGACATTAATGCACTTTGATTTGGGGGTTAGTCAAACCCAGTATTACTTTAGAGAGTACTGCTCAAAAAAAAATCTACTAGATATGCAGATTGGCCACAGGCACTGCTGCTCTGCTTCAGTATCATGGGGGCTCTGCGATGGATTTGCAGCCTGACACAATTTGTTCAGGGTAAATCAGATTTCAAGTAATTTGCAGTAGGAAAGGAAGCAGCTGTCTTTTGTCCCACGCATTCCCCTCAGGCACACCACATTCACAAGGTTCATGCTATTTTGACATCAAATTTATCACAATAGGTAGACAAAACATAAATAAAAAGGGGGGGGGGGGGATCAAAATATGATTAGGAAGAACATAGTGCAGGGTAAGAAATTTTCATCTTGTCCACTAGATGTCATGAACTGGTTTCCTTTAGACTAAATGTGGCACATGGCATTTCCTCTGAAGGAAAAGGGAGTTTTATCTCTGGCATAATAGCATAGCACACTGATATGACTTTTCCATTTAAAGCTCTTGAAACAACAATAGTATACATGACAATCACGAACTGGCTCTGAGATGTGCCAGATTTCAAACTTCACGGTTCTCACATTCCTTTTATTTGCTTTCTGGTCCTATAAGCATTAACAGATTTCTCTTTGAGCTCTTCTCCAAAACCATAAAGTAAATTATTTTCCAGCAAAAGTTAAGACGCTTACCTATCCTCAGTATCTCAGTATCTAAACTGTTTTTATTAAAAGCACTCAATCATAAAGCTCATGATGTGATTGTGGGAAGCAACCAGTACTACCATCTAGACCTATTTACAAATAGATTACATTAATTTTTTTCTCTGTTATAGAAGCAGATTTGATTGCAGGGCACCACGTTTTATATCCTGCAGTGTTTTAAAATAGATTTTATGACATCCTTTTAAATGACATTGATTCTCTTAGGGAAACAGAAACAGCAACGTTGCCTTTTTGAGATTATTATGCCCTTTCCTATACAATAAGCTAATTTGCTTCTTGTGGGCTAATTAGCTGCATGCTGCACAGTGACCTTGAGTGACTCCCCTACAGCCCCTGGGGCCAGGCCCTCTGAAGAGGAGATAGATGCTGCCCGCAGAGCCCGGCCAAGGCGAGCGCAGGACCCAGCTATGGCCCCTCCAGGAGCCACAGGGGTAGAGCTGAGGGATGGGGATCTTCTCCCTCTCTTGCTGCCCCACATCTTGCAGGGCTTCAGCAGAGTAGAGGGATGGGGACCCTCTCCCTCCCTTGCTGCCCCATGTCTTGCAGGGCTTCAGCAGAGTAGAGGAATGGGGATCCTCTCCCTCCCTTGCTGCCCCACGTCTTTCAGGGCTTCAGCAGGCATCTTGCCCCGTTCCTCGTCTGCCACCTCCCCAGAGGGAGCAATTGGTTCTGGTGGGATGAAGCCAGGGCAAAGGCAAGCAGGGGCACTTTGCCATGCTGCTACCACAGAGGCTGGACTTTCCCTGGGGCTGAAGAGCTGCTCTTCCTGAGCACCCCACAATTTCCTTGGGAGAAGTACTTTGAGGACTCTGGTGCTTTTTGGACTGCTGTACAGCCACTTCCTTTAGGAGGAGAGGTGGGAGAGTCAAAGTTTCAGGACCAAACTTAGGCAAGCCATTTCCCCACTCTTCTGTACATCATTTAGACAGTATTACAGGGTAA
The DNA here is from genome assembly GCA_034008185.1 of Gorsachius magnificus. Lineage (NCBI taxonomy): Eukaryota > Metazoa > Chordata > Aves > Pelecaniformes > Ardeidae > Gorsachius > Gorsachius magnificus. The sequence goes on along the minus strand of CM067083.1, from coordinate 46,011,011 downwards.
TTTTTCTAATAATTTCCTTAGCTGCAATAAAAGAAGACAGCTAGCTCAAGAGACTTAAACTGATGTTGCTCTCTCCTGGCGCGCTTCTGTGGCAGCATGTAAAAAAGCTGCTGCTTTACTGCAATGCATTTTTTAAACTACTCAGTGAGAGTTATACCACAGGCCCCTAGTAATCTGCATGCCACGTAAAGGGAAATTGCAACTGTTTATTACAATACGTCTCCAATAAATACTTAGCATTCATTAAATGATAATGCAGTTTTGAAGACACGCACCACTCATTAGTTCAAGTAAATGATGATTCTCACACCTCTTTTCTCACAGTCCTGCACATTTTTATTTCTGTGTGCAATGATAAGTCCTGAGTGTGGAAGTGCTGTGCAGAAGCCTGGAAGGTCAGAGTACAGACAAAGGAATTTGGCTACCATGAAAAATGCTGCCGCCTGTGGCAGTGGAGGCTGTTATTCTAAGATGCTTTCAGTGGCAGCTTGGACAATGTGCAGAATAGCACTGCATGGCTTGGCTTGAGGAATTAAGAATAGTAATAAATTTCACTATTATTGGAAAATAAAGCTTAACAATTTACGAACACTTTAATAAACTGAAGAATTAATTTAACTCTCCGTCAAGAGTATTTTAATAGTGAACTTCACAGTAACTAAACAACTTCACCATGTCTATTGTCAAGGATAGTATTTTTCAGAGAATTATAACATTTTTGTGTGATGAAAGCCTCATCTTGAGATCTCTGAAGTCAGTGAAGAGTCTCTCCTGATCACAGGGAGCTTTAAGACTACACTCCACCAAATTCTCTCGATTTTGACTTCCCTCTGTCTTTCAGTATAAAACTTTTCAGCGTGATTCCCATCTCTTTCTTTACATAACCATGCAGTGGTGAGAGCATCTCCTATAGCACCAGGTACTCCTGCTCTTGGGAACTTTGCCAAGAAATGGGTCTATTGCAATGAATGCCAGTGCCTCTTAGCAATGGGCATACAACATCTCTGGTGGGAACTGATTACTTTCAGGAACAATGAGGCTGAAAGGCACCTCACAAAGCTATGTCCCTGCCCTAAAGTGTTTTCTTAACCAGTTTGCTCAATCTATTCTCAAAGGTTCCCTCTGTTTTTGATAGCATTAGAGTCTTCTGTTCATGCCTCTTCTTCTAGCATTACAGAAGCCATAGAATCACAGAATCATAGAATCGTTCAGATTGGAAAAGATCTTTAAGGTCATTGAGTCCAACTGTTAGCCTAGCACTGCCAAATCCACCACTAAACCATGTCCCTAAGCACCACATCTACCCATCTTTTAAATACGTCCAGGGATGGGGACTCAACCACTTCCCTGGGCAGCCCATTCCAATGCTTGACAGCCCTTTCGCTGAAGAAGTCATGGTAGTTTTTAAGGATGTCGACAGGTCCAATTTTCCATGCTATGAGTGAAAGGAACAGGAAAGTACTCTAAACATGACAGGTCCCATGAATAGGTCTTTCAAGCTCCACCTCAGCTTATCCTTGAAGCTAGTCATTTATTTATTGCCCTAATTTATTCTCATGAAGATTAGGAAGCATGAAATGATTACTAAGATGTAACCTCCATCACAGTAACATCCGAGAGGCTAAAAGCTGACAATAAATTTCCTTTGGACTGTGATACTGTGCTCTCATGCACTTCTTTCCAGTGGGGAAAAACAACTAGGCAGCAGTGACTTTTTCCACAAGACTATTACAGCTAATGAGTTAAAAACCTGACCTACTTGACTGTCACGGTTCAAAATATAATGCCTAGATCTAAATTCATTGAAGCGCATGTGATTTCATAAGACTACATGCCCTTTATGAGTGTACTTCACTTGAACAGATATTCCATGGGTCTATCCATGCCTTGGATGTGGCTGCAAAGCCTTTGTGGTTTGTCGAGTAAAAAGCGGGGAACTATCACCAACAGAAAGCACTTTGTTCTCCTGTTTAAGCAGGGCGATTGGAAATCCAAAGTGTTTCCATTGTTTGTGCTTCCCAGAGAAAAAGCTTTTGCTTAGCTTGTGTGTTGCTTGCCAGGACGAGCATGCTGAGGACCAAATCCATAAAATAGGTTTCTGGGACAGTAGTACACAGAATGGTTGCCAGCTTTTTTCCAGAAAACATAAGCTGTTCCACAGAGCATTAAAATTAATACAGCTTAACATTACTTCCGCCCTAAATCGAATCAAGAAGTTAAAGGGACAGAGAACCTTTTGATATATTTATTAAAATGATGTTATTTTAGTATCTGTTGTCTTAGGACATGATCTAAGATCTTTGGAGCCATGGAAAATATTCCAATTGACTTCAGATAGCTTTTGATCCAGCTACAAGGTTCTCTCACCTGTCTCTAATGAACTGCAAAATCAAACTACGCTTCAAACAAAAATCCCCAGCAACTGCAGTATACTTACTTAAAATACAAGTATGCTTTAGAGTATAAATGACTATTCAACAGGAAGCATTGTAACTAGCTTTAGGATACAGTGCATGTTGGCATGAACTTACTCTTTAAGGAGATAATACCTGCATTTGAACATTTGAAAAATCACCGCAAGCCCTTCTTTTAATCATTTGGTGTAACAGAAACAACACCTGAGCTAGTGAGTGTGGAAGACCTGCTAGGACAGTCAATAGAAAACTAAATTCAAATCGATTCCCACTCTGCCACAGACCTACTATGTACCCTTGGTCAGTCACTTTATTTGTACATCAATCTCCCATTGTGATAAGAGTAGGTATACAAATACATCATTCTCCAAAATAAGCAAGGGACTTGGGATCCTGAATCACACTCTTCAGTGGAGATCTTCCTAAGGGTTTCAGTTCCTGTGGTACCCAGCTGACCTTCAGCTAGGGATGACCCTCTCATGGGACGCAGAGAGAGGGCAGTGCAGTTCTGCTCTGGTGATACCCCAGGGAGCTTCAAGTGAAGCTGACATGTCTCCCCTACACAGTCCAGCATCACGTTAAGGAAACGCAGCCAGCACTAGGCAGAGGTAACCACCATGAATGCTGAAAGCCATGAAACCATGTCAGCACAACACTGGATCTATGTTGATGCACGCTGCCTCTGTGTGATCTGTCCCTGGAGGCAGCTTCAGTTAGAACATGGCTCCCCACCGCTCTGTTGTGTGGAGCACACAGAGCCTCTGAGTGGTGGGAGAAAGAGGGGTTTGGTAAGGATGAGGTGAAATCCTCCTTTGTATTGTAGTAGTTGAGACACTTTTCAAAGCTCTTCAGTACAATGGCTCGGTTGGACGGAAGCCATCACTAAGCCCTCACTGCCAAACAGTCCTCTGTGTCCAGATCACCCTAGGTGTGACCTACAGCATTACGTTTAATCAGCTTTCAGGACTGGTGATAAACACCTGCATTTTAGACAGGCGATCACCAGTGGTTTGCCTAATGATTGCGCAACCCTGCAGCCAAGATTCCTCCTAAGGAAGAGAATTAACCACCTCTCTCTCTGCACTTCTCCAGCAATGAGAGAGAAATCCTGCATCCCAGTGCGCTGCACTCCTGCCTGCCGACGCCGTGGGTGGGACATGCAATAATGTGCTTAAGTCACAGCAGGGGGGATTTAAGCCAGATCTCAGGAAAAAACTGCTAACAATGAGGATGACAAACACCAACACAGATTGCTAAGGTGCAATCGCTGTTACTAGAGATTTTTAAGAAGGAATAAAATAACTACAGTTAGCAGGGAGATGGACTGGATGGCTTGCTGAGACCCCCTCCTCTGACACAAAGCAGAAAAAACTATCAGTAACAGGAAAAGCATGCAAGTGGCGCTTACCGATTGGTGTGAGAATTGCAATGCATGAACCAGCTGCGGTTGTTGTCAACGTACATGGCCCATGCCTTGTCGTCCTTGCCCAGCATCATGTCCTTGACGACATTAATCCTGGCAATACCAAAGGCTGGGTCGGGATGGTTGTCATACCGGTCCACGTGCAGTTCCCAGTAATGCACGCCCTTGGAGAAGGCTGCTGTGCCAAGAACAACCCGGTCATCGTAGCTGTTGCAGGTGGCAGTCTGGTTGTCATTTGAGAGCACTATGTCTCTGTGAGCTGAGGAGGGGTCGAAGGTGAACCATGCCACTGTGGAAGGGGAAGAGGAAAGGCAGGATTATGGCAGAATGGGCTGTGTTCAAGTGTCATCTGCTTTACTTCCATTAGGAGAATGAGATTCTGCCTTCCTAAAGACACCACTGCACTTTCAGGCAATAAAGACAATCTTTCCTCATTTCTCTAGGCAGCTACACAAGATTGTTTTGAGCTCTACCCTGCTGTTTTTCAGCTCAGAAGTGCCTTATATTATCTGTGCTTGTTCCTCTGAATATAAGCTGCTAAGGGCAGTGACTTTCTGTTCTCACACAATAACAAGAAAGTCATTGAGGAGGCAAAGGCTTCTCCATGATAGGGAAACTGCTCACACAGGTTGGATGGGTTCTCGATCGCCTTTAATGGAAATGGAGTTCCACTCTGTGCCAGTAAGGACTGACTTCACTGGTTTATCAAAGGGGGGAAAAAAAGGAAAAAAAAAAAAACAAATGAGAAAAAGCTCTTAAAAGTATAAATATTTTATACTGGCCTATTTTGGCAACACAGCATAAAAATGGAAGTGATAATAGCATGCACTTCTTGATTCATTACAACATCATTAATGAAGACGAACTTCTTGTTATGCCTGTATGGATGTCAAGTGTAATTACAGCGGAAGAAGCATGAATTCCCATCTCTGTATTATCAAACCTTGCTGTGAAATTGAAGCAGTAGTGAGAAAAAGGCAAATTCCAAAGATATATGCAGAAGTGGAGACAGTGGCACAAAAATATCCCGTCTTGCATAACTGCTTCTGTATGCTAAAGCAAATAAGAATCTCAGTTAGACCCCAGACTTCTACAGCCAAATAAAATTGCATGATTTGAACCTGAAATGTTACTGATAATGGAAAATCCCCCCAAAGTCCTAGGAGAGCTCAGTCCCTGTGCACATTCAGTTCTTGGCCTCTCCGCTCAGATGATTCAAAATCTCCATGCCAGTAAATGCCAGAGATATTAGTGGGTTCAAAGGGATGCAAGTGTCCTGCCACTGAGACCTGCAGCTTTTCACTTGGAAACTGGCAAAAACCCAACTCACCATCCGACGTCTGTAAAATAACTGTCTTGCTGTAAGGACCAACTCCCGATGAGTTGAAAGCTTTGACTCTTGCATTGTAGGTACTGTTGAAATGAAGGCCATCGATGGTGCACAGAGTCTCCTTGCCAACATATACTTCCTAACCATTCCACAAAAAAAGGAGAGAGAGAGGCATAGTTTAACTGTTTCTCTGTGCCTTGTGATCACATGTTAAGACTCCTAAATACAAGCCACAAGTAAAACAGCTTCTCATTGCTTCCCAGGATGTAGAAGTTACGCTGTTATAACATGGACAGCCACAGCAATGGAGACATCAAGGATGGTTAGCAGTGAAGATGCTAAGGTGAAGATGAAGCTGGAAGGGTACAGCAATAACAGGCAACACAGAAAGATCTTAATTTTTATCTTTTTTTCCTATAAATCTACTCCAAAATACTGTTTTGGATAGTAGTTCCAGTGTCTGAGCCACCGTGGCTATTCTTATATTTATGTAGGACCAAAAAAGAGGGGCGTGGAATAATAAAAAAAAAAAAACAAGTAAGCACAGTTTTATTCTGTCAGAAAGGTTGTCTCATGCCTGTGTTCAAATACAATTTTGAAACCTGCAAACACAAAGCCAGAAGAAACCAATCTCCTAAAGATTTGGATCACATGCACCACGTGATGAAACAGCAACTGGACAACAGAGACATCATAAAAGCCTGCAAAGATTCATTAATGTGCAAGCACTTGTGTAATGTGAAATATTTCAGGAAGAGGAACATCTAGGCAGACTAATGAAGAGGATCAGTCAGATTATACAGTCTATGATGAACTGAGAGAAGCCTGGAAACCTCATGTTTGTTGGAAAACTGAACAGAAAATGACAGAAAAGGAATAAATCCTGTCTTGGCAGCACGTTGAAAGCCGCAATTCCTTTCCACCTCTGACTTCCCCAATTCTGTGAAATCCAGAGATTTATGGTAGCAAAGACCCTAAAGAGCTTAAGGCTGTGACTAAGCAGACCACTCAGGCCCCAGTTCAGTTAAGACACTTCAGTATATGCCTAAGAGCAGCCCTGTCAATTGGGCTCTTTGATATGAACCTAAAGTGAATTAAGTATGTGATGAACAAGAAAGACATTACTTAAGTTTACAGCAGGCCACTTTGCTACCACAGCGGCTGCTACAAATAACAAAATCTCTTGGGTCCTGAGTTAGCTGATGATCTTTCATGGAGAGAAAGAAGATTTTCAACAGAATAGCTTAATTTATCTCCATGTTATAACATACGCTGTCCGTGCAAAAAGCTGTATTTGTAGGACAACTCTGACATTTTTCTAATCCATCTCAAATTTTTGCCACTGTTGACTGCTTGTGTTTATTCAGACTGATGCTCTCTGCTACGGTGGGAGACAAAAACTGTACTTTAAATCCACCCATTGAATACTGATAAAGTGCAGTCGGTGTCATTGCTTTCAGATATATATAATCCCTCATGAAAAGGGTCAGCAAACTTATTGAAATGGCATTGCTGAGAAGCCTGCGGTTTATCTTCCAGTGGGTAAAACTGAGGGTGTTTCTACCAAAGCAAGCAAAGCGTTCCCCCTGAGAAGCGGTCACCCTAGATTTTTAACGACTGAGATGGTTTTGTATCTTTTTCAATCCAAAATCTTGACACGGCAGCGCTGGCAGTCCTAAAACCTTTGCCAGTTACAAACCCTCCCACCCAAATGGGCTTGGATATGCACCAGCCTGAAATCTTGTTTATTCACAAGTATTTATATAGTTGTGAATTCCTAACACCTTGTTCCTAACTCTTCATTCATCACGCATTGATAAGACTCTTACCTACCAATATTAACTGTACCGGCAGCTCCCAGCAGCCGTTCACAAAGGCACCTTTCACACTTTCAGTTGTGGAGACCAGCCTCTTCAATCCCATGTGAAATGATACTTGGACCAAGGAACTGAGGAGACCTTCCAGAAACAAAGCGTCCTCTTCAAAATGCCCTGCCAATATCACTGCCTCTTCTAATGAGGGGCGTCCAGACCAGGCACCTTTGCTGGCTACGGGTGTAGCTGTTTGGCACAGGGAAGCAGTTCCTTAGGTAGACCCGTACCAGGCCATTTTCAGCTTGAGAAACCTTTAGGTTTCCAGTGAGAAGCCAGTTGGCAGCTCCTGAAGAAAATGCCACCACATGTTTTTGGCAAAATTTCCCATTTGTGAAGAGAGCAGCTGTACTCCAGATGCTCTCAAGGCACTCCAATTGACCTCCAGATGCTCTCAAGGCACTAGCCGCTAGGGATTGCACTGGGCCAGCCTGGTCCTGGAGCAACAGGAGGGTAAAGCCTGCCTGAAGAGGAAGGGCCACAGCTTCCAGCAGGACATGGCTGGCAGAAGGCTGATTGAATTATTTGTGTAGTTTGTTTATCGAGATGTGGGAAGAATGGATGGGAGCCTGTAAGTACCCTGCATCTGCAGCCAGGAGCAAGAAGTTGTAGCATCAGCCTGAAGGTCTGGAAGAACAGCACTCGGGATGCCTTCCCATACTTACCAACCCCATTGCAGTGTGTCTGTGGAACGCTTCCGCCAGCCTGGTCTCATCTACTCCCAGAGAAAAGACTTAGAAATCCTGTATTTTTATGCAGGATCCCATTTTTACTCAGAAAACCAGGAAAAATTGGGCCAAGAATCTCAGCTGTTGAAACAAGGTGCTACGGACAGCTGAGAGTAGGGGCTTCAAAGAAGTCTCTGTTTTGTGGAATGAAACACTTCCAGCTCCTGTAGGCTAGTATGGGATTTTCTGCTCTGGTAGTGTCCTGGGGGATCTCAAGGTCCTCTTTGCCAGAACCCTGAGAATAACCGCAACCAACCTTCCCACCCAAGCTGGGGCTCCTTCTAATAAGCAGCACCTGTGCTGCTTTCTACATCCACGCAATGGAAGCAGGGATGTGTTGACAACCCGCATCTTCCCTACCCCCTCTCCCGATCCTCTGACAGACACAAATCCCTGTCCTGAGGAAACTCACATATAAAGAAACACAAATAAATGCTAAATGAAATTCTCACTCGGAATTGGCCACCATCTCCATCATCAAGTTCCAAGATATAACCCTCCACTGGGTTGTGGCTCAAAGGCGGCATCCTCCAGGCCAATGTCACGCTGTTGTTTCTGGTGCAACACTTCTCCAGCTGCAGCAATGGGACAGGTGGCACTGTAATGGGAACTGGGCACAGATTAGTGTAACCCTGCCTTGCCCCGTTAGTCCCTGCCGCGAGCAGCACGCCGACCGCCCACCTCCCTCCCCTCGCAGGGGACTCAGTATTCACTAGGAAGAGGACCCATTCCCTTCCTTGAAATAAAAGGCAGTAAACATGATATAACAAAATGTCGTTACTCAGTTAGACAAACCGTTTGGCAGAAACAGGTAAACAGAAACATATCTGGACTTCCTTCTGGTGCCTTGTAAGAACTACAGTCTGGGGGCCTCATGTCTGGTTCCCCCCACCACCACCACCAGGAGTCACTGTCTGGAAGAGCTTTTTCTCATGCTGGAGGACTTTGCTCCCTCTGTCGCCAAAAGGAGAGAGGGAGCAGCGGTGGCAGGGGGTGTCTCGGGCAGTGGGGTGGCATAGGAGATGTAGTGCTGCAGGGAAGCCCAGCTCATTAATGAAGAATTGGGCTATTAACCATCAGAGCAGCCACTCCTCCCAGCATGGCAGCAAGATAGAGCCTGAACTCCACCGACAGCAGGAAAACAACTCTTCACAATAGGTTTGTTGGGGTTTTTTTTAAATCTAATCTAACACACCATCCTCCGCCCACCCCCCCTGTTTTTCATCAAAACCACCTTGGATATGTTATCTTTATGGAAGCCATACTTAAAAGAAACTGTTGAAGAAAATGAATTCCATTTGCAAATTTTATCGAAATCCCTTGGTTCAAGTAGCAAAAGGAATTTCTGCACCAGAGGAGGCTGCCTGTGGCTCGCTCCTCTCAGCGATTACAGGTGCAAAGTTATCTACCACCCTGCCTGTTTAGTGACTCACTCAGGAGAAATACCAAGAGACTGTTGACCAGACCGGCATCTTAAAAATAAAAATAAACAGAGTAAAACATTGAGCCATGCCTCTGTGGGGAAGAGGCCTCCACCACACCTCCTCTGCTAAACCTAACTGAACTCTTGCTGTTCACTCTTTGCTGGAAATGATAAAGTGAAAATTCGGTCTTCTGGGGAGACCTGGCATGTATCTTACACACTGCTGAAATCACACAGGTTAAGTGGGATGTAAGCCATGCATGGACCCTGCCTGGTCTTTTGCCCAAGGCTGAATTTCACTGTGTGGGATCATTTCTGCAGAGCTCGACCGTGTCTTACAAGGAGCTGAGTGCTCTGAGCATTCATTGACTTAGCTCTTAACATTATCAGTTTGCTCTTCTTTTATCTATCTTCACTCTTCTTTGAGCCTCTAGTTTATTTTCCTCCCTCTGTCTGCATGAGAGCTAAGCCCTTGAGCTGTTCCTTTCGTCCTATTTTACCTCGCCGGATAAAAGAGGACTGCTCGCGTTTTGTGTACCAAGCAGTCTGTGGGAAAATGGACACTACTGTGTGACAGGGTGAAGGCTTCACCCCTGCTCTGGAAGTGACACGGAAGTCAACATTGCACTTGTGATAAACAGTGCAGAAGCCACCGTGGCTTTCTGCTGGCGTTATCCATCACCGCAGTGAAGGCGGATGGTTGGTAGCCCAGAAGAATCACTGTGGTCTGAAACAAAAGAGCTTTATAAATTAGCTCTTGAAGGTTTTTCTGTGAAAAGAGAAAAAAATGCCTTGTTCCTATTCCTTGACATTTAAGGATGATTCAGAGGGTGTCAGAAGTAAAAACCTGCTCATTTTTTCACAGGGAAAGTTCAGACTTTTCTCTAGGAGACACTGTGCCTGGAGAAGTAACAGAAATGTGACATTACAAGAGTCAAACACCTGAAAACAAGAAATTCAGAGGTAATGGGATTTTTTAAGTGAACCATTTTAAGCTTAGGGTTTTGTCTGTATTTGTTAGCCTGTGTATTTCCAGTATTTGATGAGCCTGGGAGAAGATGAGGCTGTACCAGCTGTCTACCCCCCTTCCACTTTAGCTAACAGGTTAACCCTCTTAGGAGGCATTCACTGGGCTCTCCCCACTTCTGAGACTCCCCCTGGCAAAACTGGATGAAAACTTAATTCCTGAAGCTTATAAACTGTAAAATAGACAACACCCCATCACCTCTGAATAAACCACTAACCTCTCCAACCCCCTGCAAAAATCTCCTAGGAACACTAATGGGGGGTGTTCGGGGACTGTTCACGTAATGTACAATGCCGAAAAAAAAGAGAATAATTTTTGGGGGAGGGTAATGGAAATAGGAACGCCGCTTAGGATTAGAATATGTTTTCATACGGTGAAGTGCTGTTGTTCCCACTTCCCAGGGGCAGTGTGAATTTTGGCCCTGTGTGTGAGAGTCACACATGCTATGGGGAAGTGCCTGGGCTTCTTTACTGTGTCACTGGACATTTAAGTTTTTGTGAGTAACCCTTACCAGTCCCCTACTCCCTTTGGGCCAGCCTGTGGCCTGAACTGCACAACTCACAGTAGCTGAAGGAGAGGTAAGAAGCTCCCCCCAAGCAGCAGTGCAGCTTTGCTGGATGACACTTGCTGCACCTGCCCTCCTGCCTCCTCCCCTGGAGACTGATGGGCAGAGATTTGCCTTGAGCTCAGATTCCCTCTGGGAGGAGAAAAGATGAACACTTGTTGTAAATGTCACAGGAAAGTGCAAAGCGAGTTGAATAATTGGGGCACCGGGATATCCTTCATAGCAAAGAGCAACAGGACAGGACTAAAAAAAGAAAAATATAGGCTAAGTGCCAGAAAACAAAAAAGACTCAGATGTTAAATTACAGCGCTGTCCCGCTTCTTGTTCAACTTGAAGTCCTCTAGAGAGTTTTTGAAGGAAAAGATTAAAAACATAAAGGGAGAAATGATACTGCATTGGTACAGCAAGACCTATTAATGAAGCTGAATGATGTTCTGCTATTTTAAAACTGCTTCATGCAGGTTGCACTTAGCTAAAAAATGTGATACTGATGTCTCAAGTCAACTCAGCAGTTTCAAAAACACATTGCTCAATGTATCACACAGCTGATCTCTCAGGGTAGAGTAGGGCTGCTCTAAGATGTTGTCTGTTATCTGTCCTCTTGACAAGCAAGTTGCACAACGATGCTCTCCACCTTTCCAGATTAATTTTTAAAGGACTAAATGCAGTGGAATAATGGGACCCTCAGAAAAATGAAAACTTTGACCTCCTCCAAAACCGCAGTACAGCCCTGTAATAGCCTGGGTCACTGCTGCAGCAAGTGCCCTACAAACAGTGTTATTGAGAGGGAAGGGAAGACCACAGGCAAAGATCTGGGTCCATAGCGCAGAGCGGGCAGAACCAGGGATAAAGCCTACGGTGAAATGGTTACTCTTTCATTATCACGACTGTGCAGCTTGTGGCTGGAGAAGCAGAGAAGATCTGCAGCAGGAGATGTGTCGGGGGGCTCTTCACGGACTGGTTTGCAGAAGAGGGAAGGAGTCACTCCTGACAAGGACGAGGGGCATATGAGTGAGTATTCAGAGGTACAGAAAAGTAGAGAGTAGCTACATTTTTTCCTATTTTGTTCCTAGTCTCCATTTTCCAACAAGCCAAGATTGCATGACAGTTCCAGCTGTTTGAACAAAACAAACCTGGAACACATATTTGTCTATGCCCATAGCTTGAACTGAGGAAATGTGATATACACATTGAGCCAGTCATCAAAGAGGACAGGAATTTTGTGCCAAGGCATTCAGAAAAAGCAATAGAGAGGCAAAAACATGGACCGAGGAAAGGGATCTGGGAAAGCTCAAAATGCCAGCAATTACTAGAGCTGTGCATGTGTCTCAGCAGGTCAGCTAGCCTGGGGAGCACAGGACTCTTGCCAAAGGGCTATCAGTGAGACCCTCTGGTCAACATGACTGCTTAAGCATTAATTCTGCACCTATCACATTTCTGCACATTTAATTTGTTACCAAATTGCTTTTTCCTTCTGTAAAAAGAAAACCCACCCCCGATGTTTATTTATTGGGATTAGCTTAGTTATGGGCTTATATGGAGTCCACCAGTAAGGTATATGAACAAGTCATCAAAGCAAATGTAATGTGATTTGTTCTCATTTTCATTCTTCTTTGTCTAACACAGTGAATCAATGTTTACTTACAAGCATGCTTTCACTCTAAATGACCCTTGCAAGCTCACTGAGGTTGAATGAGGCCAGAGTTTGAAAAAAAATAGAAATTCAGTCATGCACTAAACATCGATAACAATAGTACAGACCTTACATTGCAAAGCTTTCGGAACAAAACAACTTGCAGTTGGAAAAGCCACACTGGCCCTACTCTCCTAGGTTTCCCCAGAACTCCCTTTACAGATCGTCTCTGATGTCTTTAATGCATCTACTCCCGTCAGACCAACCAGTATGGTGACTTAATAACAATCCCCTCAACACCAACACCTGGCAAAGACTGATGACTTGTTGGTGCACTGGGGTGGGTAAGATTGGAGGAAGAGGAGCAGATGTGAAGACACACATAGGTTTTTCTTTGTGAAATCGGAGTCTCAGAAATACACAAGTCCTGATGGTGATAAATAGCAGAACATCACCCTACAACGCCAGCTTTTCTTCACAGTCAGCAAACTGATGTTCCCAGTAAGTCTGGGTGCTCACTGCTGAAATGCTGAGTTGCTTGCTCTGTGGTACCTGTATTTCTAGATGCAAGACCACTGTGTGTGAGAAGATAATGCAGAGATGGTGGAGGTCGTGAAGGCAAATTTCAGAAAAAAAACACCAAAGCATCAGGCTGAGCAGTTCTAATGCAAATAGATTTGCAGTCATAAACCGAAAAATATAAATACAGCTCTATATACTAAACACTCCTCAGTACCTGTGAATGTTAGCTTGGGACCAGTCAGCGGCTTTTTCTGCTTGGGCACACAGAAGTGTGAGGAGGAATAATGCAGTCCCTTATGAAGGAAAGGTGGCCAGGACAAATGGCATTTCCACCATTCTTTGCATGGTATGTATTTGGTCACACCAGTTGTGCTGACCAACCTGATGGGCCATGCAGCAGGTACTCCCTGGTCAAGGTCAAGACAGCTCAAGGAAAAGCCCTTCCTGAGGTCTAACTGTTAAGATGCACATGGGGACCAAAGCCGAGGGTGTTCTAAGCTCTGCGCAGGTTTGGGCAGAAGCAGTCCTGTCCTCCTCTGTGCTCTTCAGACCATGTCTAGCTCAGTACCAGGGCTTCACTGTGATCAGATGATAAATGAGAGCATCAGCAGACAGCACTATCTTTCATAAAGCTCCAGTGAATCAGGCTCAGTTAAAGTTTCTAAGCTTAAAGCCAGACAAATGTCCAAAAGCCAAATACCTAAGCTGCTCTGACCTCAAGTGACCTGTGGTTAATTAGCAATCTAAGTGGATAGTTTAACTAAATTCCTTATATATTTGGGAAGGAGAGTGGCGGAAGATTAGTATTAAATGTATTTAACAACAAGTATGGCCAGCATTAAATATAAACTGATTTAAACAGACAAGTGCAGACAGTATTTGGAGTTGTATCACTGATATGCTTTCTCTCTTGACTCTGCTTTCCTGGCTGTTAACATTTCAAAGGAGCAGTTCACAGGTGTTTTTTGAGTAGCTTTAATGCAGCCCATTTATGCCAAGATGCAAACCATTCTTGGTGAGCAGTCTTTAACTGTTTATCCTTGTTTCTTAACATATTTATCTGCCAAATTATCCACCCTAGTTACTTCATCTTGGGTCTCCTAGGTTCAGAATTAGGCCTAGAGAGGATGGATAAAGTGAAAAGAAATTTTTATGCTTGCTTGGAGTCAAAAAAAAGCACATCCGACACGATTATCCTTAACTCATTCACTGACTTCTGGCAGTCTCTACCCTGTCACCCACATGTATAATTAAGGCTTGAATCACCACTGAGGGAAGCTAATGGCATCATTCCCAGGGACCACAATAGCCTTCAAATCCAGCTGGTCTATGGATCTATCTAATTCTGATGCAGTTCTCATCCTGCTCCATATAAACCAAGCTCATTACAAGCACATGATTTTTTTTTTTTTTTTTTTTTTTTTTGCCAATGGCATCTACTGTTCATCAGCTTCTGCTTTTAAATACTGTTTTTAAGCTCCTTTCCTTTTAGTGTGTCCCTCCGGATCATTCAGATACCTGGGACTGAGGAAGGGTATAGCCATGGAGCTACTTTCCCCTCGTGAATCTCTGCCTCACAAATTTTTTTAAGCTGGGAACTGTCCAGATATAAACCAAAGGGGTTCTTTTTTCCCTTTTCAAGCATGGGTGTGCGTAAGGGAATATTTATTTACTACTTCAGCTGCTCCTGGCAAGATAGGGGTAATTGACATTTTGAATTAACCATGTTAAATCTAGGGATGCTGTAAAATGGCATAAAGTTTTATGCAGCTAATGTCTTTTTAATCTTCAAAGCTGATTGACAGCCCTACTCTGAAGAATTTATCTTTTCAAATCTTTAACTGCACCTGGTACCTCTGTCCAAGCTTGTTCACGTTACTGCATGTGAGGTGAGCACACTTTTCTAGGAAATACCCAGTAGTCTGAATTTGCTTGAAAACCTTTTAAAACTATCCAGCAATTTCAAGTCGTTCCTCCTTCCTCCCTCCATCCCCCCCTTCTTCCCAGCACTGTTTCAACATATATATGAAAAACAGAAAAAAGAAAATCATAAAATCTCACCCCTACATTTCATCTGAATAAAATCCAGCTGGTGAATTGACTGCAGTAAAGGTTCGCTATCCAGAGTCAAGTCAAACTCAGCAGATACTTTTGGCTCCAAGGCTCCTTTGACCCACTGTTCCTGAGATACCTGAACACGCTTGATTAAAGCATCTGAAATCTGAAAGAGAGTAGCAGGCTTATAATGAGACGGCAGATGCACACATTAAAAGTGACAGAATGCCTGCGAGAGAGATACAGCACAAGGAACCCGGGAATGTGACAGCGTGACAGCTGAGACAGGATCTGGTCGTTTTGGGGCGAGTTCCATTTATGTTGCATCCTTTTGTCTTGTCTTTTCAAAACAAATCTCATCTAAGGGTTGGAAAGTAAAAATAGCATTTACAAAGCCTGCTAAGATTATGTTATGTACCATGCCTCTGAATGCCACGTATACTTCTGCATTCTGTTCTTGGATACGCTCAGTCTAGTTTTGCTCTCCTGTTTAAAAAGCAGTTGCACAAAGACAGGCTTAAGTGTAAGAGGGTCTTTCTGTTCAGCAGAGATGATTCAGTGGAGGAAAACTGAAAGGAATAAAAAAATCAAATGGGAAGGAAGGGGTATTTCTCACAGTGAGGGTGGTTAAGTTGTCAGATAGATTTCCAAAGAATATGAAGGTTTTTCTATCATTAGATCAAAACTGAATTTCATTTTTAAAGCTTTGCTCTTGCTTAGCCCACAGACAATTAGGCCAGAAATCAGATTAAGATGATCACAACGGCCTCATCTGGAAGTGAAATCCCGGCTCTGTGGAAATCAATGAACTCACCTGTCCTTGAGTTCAGTGAGGCTGCAATTTGGATGTCTGGAGTCCCTCCCAGTGAGCTTCCTGTAAATCACAGGGAGCAGAATTTTCTTCTGGATAGGTCAGAGAGAGTTCTTCTTTACTGCGGGAGTTTTGCCTTTCCTCGTTACTGTTACTGGAAGACACTCCCGTCTGAGCCCCTGCATCAACAGCTCCTAATCAGCCTGTGCAGTAAGTGGAGAAGGGTCTTACAGCTTTCCTACAACCTGGGAGTCACTTAACGGGGACGCCGGATCCCTTGGCTGTGTTTCAATCTCCTGGCTGCAGAAGTAGTTGCTCTAAGTAATGCAGTACCTCAGCATTTGCTGGTTGCCTTGAAAGCATCATTGGATAAACGAGGAAATGTAAAACCAGCAAAAAAAGTAAAATGTGTTTTTTCATAAAAGGTGACTGCAAAAAACGAAGCCACAAAGGTGACAGGAAAAGTAAGCTGGAATGAAAACAAAGCATGTATCTAGCTAGCCTGTAGGTAACACCTAAAGGTTTCACGTGTCCCGCAGTATCCAGCCGACAGCCTGCTAAAATCTGTGTAGTGTTGAGATTAATATACACCACACATTCCCCACACTTTCCTGAGACGAGACGTGACAGTAACAATCAATCTGGAGTGCTAATAGGCTTAAGTTGACTAATTCTCATCCTGTTTTTTAGGGATGCTGTGACAGCCCCCTGACACTCACACATTCATGGGTGCAGTGTGCCCTGTTCAGCTGACAGCCACGTGGAGATCATTTTGTTTGATATGCCTCTCTTCCTAACCAATTAATAAGACAATAACAGAGCCTAGCTATTTAGCTAGGGCTAAATAAAATAATAATAGAATTAATTAGGCAAAATAATTAATTGTATAATAAAACTGTTGTGTTTTATCTCATCAATAGACACTTTCACTGCTTGCACCTAAGAAACACTATCCTGGAAATTAAGGTAATTGCCAGCTGGGCTGTATTTTGCAAAGAGGGGGTATCTGGATCCTCCAGCTACAAGGCAGGTCTTGTAAGCCTGTGAGGGCAACAACCCCAGCGAAGCAAAGCTACATGCAAGCCCTTAAGGCTGCCCTTCCTCACAGGGGAGATGCTGAAAGGACTCTTTCACATCGGAAAGAGGAATGCAAAGGGAAGAAGCAAAAAGGGGAGAGGTACTACTCTGCTGAGTCACAGACCTTTCCAAATTGATGAGAGAGCTCTGTGAGGCCCTGTGTTGCATTTCTCAGATGAGAATGAAATAATATTCTGCAGAAAGTTATCATTAACTGCATAGCATCTTTCTTTCAGCCCGGAAGGAAGGGCTGGCAAGAGGAAAGACGTCAGCAGTCCGGGAAGTGGTGTGACCACTAAATCCACGCCCCGGTCAGAACATGGCTGGTCAAAGACACCCCTTCGCTGGGACGCTCATGCCATCACCAGGCTCTCTGGGCTTTGAGACAGTACTAACAGGAGTTAAGGTGAATCTGCCTCGGAGGTGGAAGAGGCCAGTTAGCAAAGCTGTCCATTTTTAGATTTAACTTGAACGTCTTTTCTTCTTTTCCCCAGAACATCAGAAAGAAAAATACCTGTAAAAACCCAGAGGGATCATTTTCTTTGATAACTTCCAGGCAGTACTCCATGAGCCCTGTAGACTGGCGTAGCTTCAGCGTACAGTGATTTATCTGGTCCCAAACAACCTGGAAAACAAGCATCAGTACAGTTCTGATGACTGCCTCGGCTTACAGTGAATTGTGTAAGATTATTTTAGAAGAGACAACGAATGGAAGAGTGTGTTAAAGCTATGCTTAATTTAGCTGCCATATGGCCATTGCCATATCTCCATCAGCTACACTCACTTGCTCTGTATTGTAAATACCAATAATTAGCTTGGCAAAATGTTGTACGCAGGGAATCTCAATTTTCAGAGCAGATTAATTGCTCAAAGATCAGGCTTGCTCAAGGCAGAAAGAGCACAGAACATGTTTCTACGTTTGCAGTATTCACATTTACAATCACACTTTCACTAAAATCTGAGCTTTTAAAAAATCCTTCACTTAAAAGGCAAATATTATAGAGGATAACTGCAGGAGTGGTTTCTTGCAGATTATACCCTACCATTCTCTTCACAATTCACCATTGATCCTGCTCTGCTTAAGAACTCATTGCTGGGATTAAGAAATAAAAAAGCTGCATCTAATTTTTCCAGATTTTGGACTTGATTCTGCTGCCACATGGCTGTAGACTAGGCCTAATGGCACCACGTTCAGCAGCACAACTCCTGAGGAACAGCCTAACAGGAGTAAACCACAGGATTAGCTGTGCTGTTAGCAGCACATCCTAAGTGTTGGCTCTTGTTAAGCATGGGGTTTTTTTAAATGCTGATCTCAGGTAGATTTTATTCATTGTTTGTCATGTTAGATTTTTCACTTCAATTTTTCCTTCTATCTTAGATACTGTTAATGTTACTGGCACTATAATACCTCAAAATCACATATGCAGTTTGACGTTTCAAGAAATGTGTCTATTTAAACATTTCTTGACTGCCACTTTCTTCAAGCATTTATAGCTTTCTTCTCCCATCCCCCCTTTACTGCATTTCTTTACTATCTTTTGAGTAAGCACATGGATTTCTGGGGGTGGCTTGCCTGAATTTCAAAGGTTTGAAGAGACACAAAAATCCCAACATTTTACTTGGGCAGGAGGGCTTTCTTGCATTTTGAAGGTCCCAAAATCCAAACCACACAGGTTTCACTCACAAGCACCTCCCAAAAGACAGCCCAAAACCATCAGATAGAAATACTGATGGCCTGATTCAACAAACTGCTTAAGTATATGCCTCGTTTTTCACATATAAGCACAGTTCCACCAAAACACCAAACTGGAACCTGCTGAAAGGACTTTAAGATTTGGTTGTCAGGAGTTTTCACGGTGTGAAGGGCTGGGGACTTAATAAAATGCACAGTAATGCCAGGTATCGACAGCCATGCTCAGCTGATGAGAGTTGTGCTCACCTTCAGCTTGTGCTCACGTTCTTTGGTCACCTTTGTGAGCAGTTTTGCCTTTTGTCGCGTTAACGCATCAACCAAGGCATCGCACTGAGCGACAAGGCAGGCTTCGTAATCCAACCCATTCTCCTAGAAGAAGGTGAGAGTCATACTCATCAAAGAAAGCATATTTTACATCGTAAGCTATTGTTCACTCTTACCTGGTTTTCCATTCAGAAAAGATTTCCTTTCAAGACTTTGGCACTTCTGTTGCCTTTCTGATTTCATTATAGCTGTACCAGTAATAGCTGCATGCTATAAAACGAGATAGTAAGATGCTATGCCACAAAATGGGCTTATTTAAAACGCTGGTTTACTGGCACTTTCTGGACAACAGAATGCAGTACAACATAATGTAAAATCTAAACCTAACATACACAGTGCATACGTGTAAATAAGAGGGTTCTTCCCCATTCTGCTTTAATTATCCCATTGCAGCAACTTTGAAATCCCTGGCTCTACGCTATGGCAATTAGAAGAGAATTATGGACCAGAATTTGGCCTACAGGTTTATTACAAGGAAATTAATCAGATGCAAACCCCTGAGATTTTGTGTATCACTTAGCCTTACCTAAACCCCTCTCCTATCAATGGGGAACAAACCCTGCTACCACAGAATCCTGCTGCAGTGGTAGAAATCTGAGTAGATGGTGCCACAGGGTCCTGAGCCACCCCTCCTCCTGGGGATGGCTTTCTCTGGCCATGGAACCGATGCTGTGGCACCCATTCAAAGGGAGGCTCTCCCTTGCTTCCCCTGCTCGTCAGACTAGAAGAAGGACAAAGCTTTCAAGTTCCCCTTTCCAGGAGATTATTCAGTTGTCCTATCAGCTCTCCTCCCAATCCTTCAGGTCACAAAAAAAAAAGCACATTAAATGTGAGATTTTAAACATGTGCTGAAGCCTCTTCACTGAAAGCTGTCGCACATCCCTAACTCATCACTCTCTCAGCTCTTTTCTTTACGCTTTTCTCTTCTTTTCTGATTGTTGCTTTGTCTTCATTCTTTTGAGAGCAAAATGTTCAGCAGTGTATTCCCTTCCCTCACTGAGATCCCTGCATCCCGTTCTCCAGCCAAGGGACACGGGGTCGCTCATCCCTGAGAGGCCCCCGCCGCAGTCAGGCCAGCAAGATGGGTTGGGGGAGAGACACCTGGTGGCTCAGTTACGGTTCACAGGTTTGTCTTAGTTTGCATCTCTCCCTCCTCGGCTTATCTCACACCCAACTCCCTCTTGAGCCCATTTGCACCCAGCTACTCTTGAAGTGCTGGTTTGTGTACAAAGCCTGAATCAGTAGACAGCTGTAGAGCATCATTTATCTCCTCATTTTCTGTTCACACACCAAAAGGGGTGTTTGGCACTAGGCCTCTTTCAAGGGAGAAAGGATGAAACTGTTACAGCAGATAGGAAAATGTGAAAATCAGATAATGACAGCAACAAGGAGGCACGAGGAAGCACCAGGGTCAGTGAGGGACAGGCAGTTTCTGAGAAGAAGAGACCAAGAGATTTAAAAGTGACCTGAGAAAGGAGAAGAGAAGTCAAAAAAGAGGGGGAAGCAAGAGATCTGAAAAGCAGGGGAAAGGAAATTAGACTATGAATTTTCAAACTGCCCCAGGCAAGATAAAAGCACATCTCCTGGTAGCTCTGACAAACTCAGAGAGGAGATGAAGGGTGCAGGTGGCTGGCTGGTCTGCTCTGCTTTGAGACAGGGTAATAAAATGTACATATTGCTCGCTCCTTTGTGTAAACATACATTTTAAAGACATTTTTGCCGAGGGGTAGATGTCTGTATGTGTGCGTGTGGCAAGCATCGTAAGACTGCTATTAGAAATAACCTGCTCTGAGATACGTGGTTCTGGGTATAAACCTTACCACACAGGCTGCATCTATTCCCCCCTGAAAAACAGTCCAAGAACTGTTTTTTTGATCCAGATGCCAAAAGGCACAGGTCAGCTCATGACACATCTAAACCCTTTCCCCTAAAATAGCGTGTCTGTACCAAACCTGCCAACCAGGAGTATTCCCAGGCACGTGCTATCATCAAACGCTGCTCAGGCATCATATGGGAAGAGCGCAGTTTGTTACAGGGCAAAACCTGTTCATGGGGGAGTTCATGAAGGGTTAAGCTCTGTGGGTGATCATCCTTTAGCACCCAGAGTGATGCCTGAGCCTTGTTTTACTTATGAATACATATGCAGCTGATTAGTCCTGCTGTTTTGGTTTGCTGAAATTTGATGTCCTCACCCAGACGCGTGCCAGAGGCTGGCTCAAGATGCGAGGTTCAGACCCGGCTTTGTGCCCAAACATTCCTAACTGTGAGAGGGCGATTGCTGGGTACAGCTTCCTCTTCTGAGTTCTCCTCTAGCGTTTTAAGCAATGAGCAGCATCAAAGAAATGGCTTGCTCTTTTGATCTAATTGTAGCAGCTCCCTTATGCAGAGTAATTTGGCAGTGATTTTATTGGAACACATTAGAGGATTTTACAGCACAGTCATAAAGAGTCGTAATAGGCCACCTTTAGGTTTCAGGAGGGAAAAATACATTTTTAATGGAGCCAGGTGGCTCGGGAAAAGACTGTTGATAGACTACTATTTTGGATGAGTTATCCCATCCTAAAATAGCTGTTCATACCTATAGGAAGAAGTGGTCTCTAGAGGTGCCTGTCCTTCTCCTTGGATAATGAAAGAAGCCCTAATGGCTAGGGTTAGATGAGCTCCTTAACTTTCGGATAGGTAAAGTCAGCAGAGAGAAACCTCATGCTGTGACGAAAACACGGCATGTGACAGGTGCCAGCCAGTGGCTTCGCACTGGTTTCTTTCAGGTACATGTTATCTTTTACCAGTTTCCCAGAAACTGTTGGTTTCTTCCCTTCCCCACGTGGTTGCAGAAGACGGTGAGGGTGGGTAGCTACACTGCCCTGTGGCAACCTGAGAGCTTAGGCAGAATTTGTGGTGCGAATCCATCATCTCAAGTGTTAAGTGGGATATTTTAATGATTAAATTCTACACTGAATACAGATTTTCGAACTTCTGCTTTGGCTTTCTGCTTGTAACAGGCACAGGACTTGCTTGTCGACGAAAGATGAGCAAGCAGCAGAGCGGGCATATCGCAGAGCAGATGATGTATATCCCGCAGAAAAGCTGTGGGTAACAAGTGTCCCCTCCCAGGCGCTGGGAAGCTCAGACTATGGCAGCACACTTCCAGCCACGCTCTGCAGGGTGAGAAGGGCCTTGAGGATCATCTGACCTCCAGCAATGACGAGTCTGAATTTGGGCGAAAATGGGACTTGTTTCCTTTTGGGTTTGTGCCCTCAATTACTGCACTCACCATAAGCCCTCTTCTGACTATTAAAGCTGGGCAATTATAGGCACCAAAATATCTCCTGCATCAATAAACAACCACATTGATTTAGCAGCATTTGTTTCTTCTTCTTTTTTTTGACTTCCTACAAATACTCTAATAAACAGGTTGACTGGATTTTGTCCAGGAATTAGTACTCTTTTAGAAAATATAAGATGAAAAACAAGTAGTAAACTTTGAATGTGTTAAAATGAGAACTTATCCCAAATGCCCAAGTGAAGCAATTGCAATCAGGAAGGAGCCCAGAAACATGACCACTGGATTCAATCAAATACCAATCAACGCAGCTCAGATGTCCAGTATTGAGTATCAGCTTCTTCCAATAAACAGCAAACAACCTAGAAGCTAAGAGGGGCTTGCAGGCATTATTTGATGAGTAATTTTTGCCTGGCAAATCCATTCAGGAAAGGTTAGATGATTCCAGGAAAGATGAGAACAGCACAGGAGACAAAGTCATCAAATAAATTATTCACTCAGTTCTATTGATTACTGTATTATCAAACCAGCTAATATTCTACAGTTACCTGGATCTGCTGCAATAAATTTTTCAGCTGAACCAAAAACTCTTTAGCTTCCTTTGCTTTATCCGAAACACCATTTAAAGCCTGAGACAGCTGTGCCTCAAAAAAAAAAATAAAATCAGTTGTCTAGATCTGCTGCAATTAATTTTGCTGCTTAAATGCTATAGGGGGGGGGGGGGGAGGGGAGGGGGAAGAAAAAATTAGAGATAAAATGCAAACGTGTATCTTACTAATCCTTGGTTTTGATGATTAATAATGTGCTTAAAGGCTTAATTGCTGTCACATGTATTTTTACATGCACAGAGTGTTTGTGCTAGAAAAGAACAGTTAAGATTTTAATTGTAATAAGATTTAATAAAGGTGAAATATGCATGCGGGGGCAGTCAAGTATTGTGTCTGCACATTCCACTTTATTGCAGTGACTTGGTAAGTCAAAATACCTTTTTATAAGACAGCTACCCACATATATAAGGAAATAATAGTCTTACACTTACACAGTAGCATCTGTCATGCTGAAAAATCCCCAAGTGCTTTCCAAAATAGCACTTTTTTTTTTCATCAAAGCCTGAAATTCTTATAAGTGTGGTCGGTTCTACTAAACCTGAGATACACTAGGACTTCAAAGACAAATCTGCATTTTCAGACTTCACAGTAATGTCCCTTTGGGGCTCCAGTTTCCCCTGCTCCAACCCAGCAAAAGGGTGAATATTTCTGGAAAAGTTGGGGAAAAAACCCTTCCTCTAACTTTTGTCTGGTGAAAGATAAGGACTATATCTATGTTAAGTCTACATTGAAGCTCCAACATCCTCTTTGCTCAGCTGGTGCCCGAGATTGATAAAATGAGCAAGCAGCTTCTTGATGGACTTCCAAGAAGGGAAGGAAATAGCGGTCCTGTCCCCGGGCAGACCCAGAACCCACATGGTCCATGTGGAGCAGCCCCATCACAGCTTCCCAGGAAGTGCAGCTGGGATTACAGGACCATATGGCTCCGCTTGTCAGCCCATGGCAAGCCCAGATCCAGCATTACTCCTCTGTGCAGACATAACGCGGAGTGACCAGATAGGTCCCATCGTGAGTGTCCCACAGGTTAGATACTCTCTTCGTGGGTTGACCCCACAAGTGGACTTGGCAACTACCAGATTGCCAACGCCCAGTTAATTATCCTCACCAAACAGATACGACAACTGACAACATTCAGGAAATGGAAAATGAAGTACCTTTGCTAAGGTCAGGCTTCCTCTTCTTGATTTCTTAGGACTAGAGTGTGCCTTGAGACAGAGCCTCGTACATAGGAAGGCACAAGGGTTATGAGCCTCTAAGAGGAGAGCTAATTGAAGCTCAGTAAGTCACCACTCATTCTCTGCTTCCCTCTTGCCCCTGGAGGGAAGAAAATTCCTCCATCCCTGAAAAGGGCGCACCTCACTTCTTCAGGCTACCAAAATTTTGTGCTTACCTCCTGCCTGAATGCTTCCTTCTCATCCTCCCCTTGCGCTCGCTCATTCGCACAGGACAGCAAGGAGCAGACCCTGGCAGCTCCTTCTGGGCACTCGGCAGCCCAGCTCTGAGGCGGGCAGGCAGCCTTACGCAGGCAGAGGCACCTGCCCAACCCCACACGGCTCTGCAGGACGTGGGTGCAAACCCTGGCTGGGAGCTGGGGCCGAGTTATAGAGAAGGAAGCCACCCTAGGGGTTTTTTTTTCCTCACATTCACACAAACTTTCTCCTTTTAGCCCAGCTGTAGGTATTACATTAGTGTTAAATTTGGAAGTAAAATATGCTGTACCACAACTCATTTGTGGCAAATGTAATGGGAAGACACATTACTGTGTTTGTTTCTCAATGTTTGAATATTAATATTCTCTTACGCAAACTCCCATCACTTCACAAAAATTTAAAGTGATGATGTTTGATATGAACGGTACTTGAGGTCACAGAACAAAACCCTAAACCCCTGAAAGGGTCCCTGTCTTCTGCCAGATCAGACAATTGGGATCAGCTCTCCATGGGCTGCTCGGGGTTGCCAGAGTTTAAAGCCCACTCTTTTTGACTGCACTCTGCGCTCCATCCACAAGGCACGTTTGAGCCTTTGGTTCGTCAAGCTGACACAGGACAAGGTGGAAGCGGCATATGACCAAGCGGCTGAGGAAGCGAGAAAGAAAAAGGTGGCAAAAGCATGGTATGCTCTGCCATTGACTGGCCCAGCCAAATTGTCCCAGGGAGGCAAGGGCTCCTTTCCTTCGAATCAAAACCAATGGTTGGTTTCAATAAAAATAAAGCTTCCACTTTTCCAGCATCTGCCCTAGCTCTCAAATCATCTCAAAGCGCATTTCACCAGATGAGAAGAGCCAAAAGCTTTATGTGGGCATCACAGCAGCCACAGAAAACTGAATCGCTGCAGACAAATTGTAACCAGCATATGCACAATGGCAATTAGCACAATCACTCCTGGCTCCCGGCGCGCTCCCATTGCAAAGAGCTGCAATAGAAACAACGTCATTGTTCTAAGGGCTTGTAAGTGAATTGCCGTGTGCGTTAAAACCTGTGGTTGCATTAATGCAACTGCAGGGTGAAACCAAGGAGAAGACCAGATCTCCATTTGTGAAACCCACTTAGAGGTAATAGCCTTGTTTTTCCAAGCATTTGTAAAAGATACCTTACAAAGCAGTGGAATTTAGTCATGCACTTCCCATTAAAATCAAATGAAGCTACATGACTAAGCCCTCAGTAAACCAACCAAGCCATAAAAAAATGCCCTGTACGCTCAGAGCAATCTTTCGTGCTGCAGAAATATTTACTGGGAGCCAAACTGAAACATTACAAGCTCCATTGACTGCGACAATTAAAAACTCCTGACAAATGGTTTTCTACCTGGCGTTATCTTACTTGAATGCCTGGTCTTGCAACCAAAAACGTGGATGCTGAAGATGGGTACCCAGTTTCTACTTCTATCAAATACAGGAACAGAGAGATAATGAGGGTGAGTAATTAAACCCAGATGGGCATGGAAGACTGATGCTTCCTTTGATTTTAGAAAATGAACCCGATAATGCCAACATCCTTTTTCAACCAAACAGTTCGTGCTCATTTAATTTGTTTTCCCTCCATCTCTCCTTAGCAGCAGATTAACTATTGATTAGATGAGCTCTACCCTGGTGCTGAATTCTGAAACAGCCCTTATGGTTTGGGGAACACAACTCTTTAGGCTGGCAAATAAAAGCAGGCATTTCAGGCGCTGATACTTGCCTTCGACCGCCTGCCTGCTTGCCCGTCACAGACCTAGCCAGCTGTGGCTTCTTTCTTCAGCATTTTGGTGCATATATATATATATATATATATATAAAACCTTTCAGAATGGGCAGAGCTGAAATGTGTGCACCATCATACCTTGTATTAGTAGGTCAAAAAGCCTACCAACTTAAACCTGACAGCAGCGTCACCATTCTTGTTATGAAGACCTAGAAGGACTTTGCTTTGGCAGTAGACTTAGGCAGTTGTACTTCATAAACTTCAAGCAGCGCTGGAAGTCCATAGAAAGACCGGTTCGAGTTTGCCAGTGTGGGATGAAACTGTGAAAGGTGGGGAAATGGCTCTGGCAGCCCTGCTTGGGTGAAGAACATCAGCTACTGGCCTTAGAAGGAGACAAGCAGGTGCTTATCAGCTGATGGGGAACAACTGTCAGCCTGTCAAATTTACTGGGCTAAGAACACTTACAGACAAGCCCTTCCAGCTGCCTCTACCAGCTATGCCCGGAGCATCTGGAGAGAACACATAAAACTTGAATTCCCTTTGGCATACCACTCAGTGTAAGTAATTTATGGTTTGGCCAAAGTAACTATAGGTAATAAACTTGCAGAAATTGCTGTTTCTGAGAACTGTTTCTACGCAGAAGTATCTAATTCCAAAACAATTTATCTGAATGAATGTGAGCTGATGATTTAGGATGTCTGGCTATACGGTTCCATTATATTTATTTTCTGCCAAGCACATTGTTCTGGAAAAAATAATATTCACAAGAGCACAATTTTACAGTCCACAAATTAGTTAATTTTGAGTATTTTTTTTCTTTTGCTAGAATTTTCACATTGATTGGGTCTGTAAATCAATAGAAAATCATTCTGTGATACCTTACTCCCAGAAAAAAATGCAGGAAAAATACAAACCACCAGGGTACTGTACTTTCTTTTGACAATATTTGACAGTGGGAAAGAAAGAAAATAACTGACCATGCACTTTGATTACACTGGCGTTAATCACATTGTTCAAAAGGCATCAAACAGTTTTAACTCAAGGTAGACCGTAATAGAGCGCAAGCTGGTCTCTCATACTCCAAAATAGCAGCCACGCGTGCACAGTAAATTCAGGCCCTGCTCATTAAAATAATTCTGCTCAGAAGTGGGTCCTGCCACTAGCACGGGTAGGAATAGCTGCGAATTTGTAATCTGCTCCTTCAGAGCCAAGAGGATGTCTCCTCTGCACAAACACCCGCCACATTAGAAAGGAGATGGCTGAGCCCTTGGCAGTGAGTATTCAAACTGAAACACCTGTTGAAGAAGTTTGTCCTTCTCAAATGGACAAACTCTGCAGGTCTCCCTGAGGGGTACCTTTTTTGAGTCTTAAAATGGAAACCCAATTTATTTTCCTTGCCAAATGTCTTAGCCTAGCTTGTGCTCAGCTGCTCTGTGGCTGGGGGTTGATGAGACCAGCCCTGATTTTGTCCTCTCCTGCAGCGTCTGAAAGGATCTCTTTGTGCTTCCTTTACTGCTGACTCCAGCAGAGAGCGGGAAGAAGGGAATCTTGCAGCCAGCAGAGCTGGCCGAGGGCTCTTTTGCACAGCTGTGGGAGAAGGTCCTTTCCCCCCAGTACAGCGGGAAGCACCAAAGTGCTGTCAGCCCTCTGGTGTTAAAGTCCCCTCTGTACGTTCATATGTGTTAACTAAATAATTTTCCAGAGTCCACCGTTCTTAGCAAGAGCGAGCTAACTTCATACACTTTTTCAACTTCTAAGGTCATGTCTTGCTCTTTACTCAGTTGGTTGCAAAGTCTTATTTTTAACAAGGAGAGCGTGGCCAAGTGACCCAGCAGCTCTGCTAGAACGTGGCAAACTGCCCCCGCTGCAAAGTGTCTGGCTCTGAAGTCTTCCCATGGGGGCTCCAGGGAGGGCTACGGAGCATCGCTTGCAGGGATGCATGAAACAGACTGCGACGTTATGTGAATCAGGAAATGTTTTACTTGTCCCCAGACCCCTTCCATCCTACTCTTCCTTACCCATTTCTGTGTCTTGAAGGTCCCTCCAGCCACTCCGTCTGGCCTCTTTGGGAACTGAGAGGGAGGGGAGGCCTCTTTGAGGCCTAGGAGCCAACACGATGTCCTGTCACTCTCCCTATCACACTTCCCTGTCTAAAACATTCGGGTGGCTCCAGGCCGCCCTCCCTCATTGACACAATGGCAGGAGGAAGACATGGCGGGAAATGGTTGTGGCAGCTCCCACTGAGGCCCGGGTGAAAGGGAGGAGGTGAAAGAAAGGAATGGCCATCCTGCCTACTCCCTCTCCTCACAGGCGGCTGCTGCCACCCATGAGGGGATGTGGGACGGCCAAAGACCTTGTCTGAAAGGCAAAAAAAAAGTTGTTAGAAGACTCGCTAATCCCAGGTGTCTCCGGGGGCCTGGTTTAGCCTGAGATTTGCTGGCGGAGATAAGGCGAGGTCAATATGGGAGGGAGTCTGCGGGTTTCCTAAGCCCGAGCAGAGGCTGCGGCGTCGCTGGGTGGTCAGGAAGGACCGGAGACCTAAGAGCAGCACGGCAAGGGGAAGAAAAGTCGGGGAGGATGTGATGGACGTGAAGCGTCCTCACGTCCCCCAGACTCCAACCCGATGCCAGGGCATGGGGCCGAAGAAGTCCCAGCGCCGAGCACTGCCTTGGCTGCCTCCAGCCGGCCGACGGGACTCACCTTGTGCTGCTTCCACATGGCGCCCAGGGCCTTCACGTCGTGCTTGCCGTGCTTGCCCTCCTCCAGGCACTGGTAGCAGACGGGGCTGCGGCAGCTCACGCAGTACATGCTGTAGTTCTCCAGGTCGTGCTCGGCGCACGTCGGCAGCTTGCGGCTGCCGCCCGCCCCCTTCCCGCCGCCGCCGTCGCCGCCGGGGGCGCCCGGGTGTGCGGGCTGCGGTCGCAGAGCTGGCACTTGGCGGCGGCGGCGGCGGCGGCGCGGCCCTGCTGGTGCCATGGCCTGGAAGCCGCGGGGCCGCGCTGGTCCAGGGAGGCGCTCCGGTGGCACTGGGGGGGGGGCGGCCGGCCCCCCCGCCCCCGGGGGCGCCGGCCGGCCCGCACGCCGTGGGGGACTTCAGGCTGGGCGTGTAGGAGCCGTAGCCGCTGTCGGTCTCGCTGTGGAGGCTCAGCTTGTCCGCGTGGTCCCCGCCGCCGCCCGCCGCGCACTCCGAGTCCAGGCAGGCGGCGGAGCCCGCGGCCGGCCCTGGCCCCGGCCCCGGCCCCGGCCCCGGCCCCGGCGCGGCGGCGGCGGCGGCGGCGGCGGGCGGCGCGGAGCCCCGCGGGTGGAGCAGGGGCGGCAGGTGCTGCTCGCTCTCCGGGGTCTGCACGGCGATGGTGCGGGCGCAGGGCAGGCAGACATTGTGCGAGCAGGGCAGGATGATGGGCTCCCGGAAGAGCGAGCCGCACACCGGGCACTTCAGCTCCTCTTCCATGGCCGCGGCGCGGCTTTGTGCGCGGGGCGCGGGCGGGCTCAGGCGGGCGGCGCGGGGTCGCCGCCGCCGGCTCCCCCCATCCCCCGCGGCGCCCTTCGCCGCCTACCTCCCCTCCGGGCGCCGGGGCGAGGCCGGGCGGGCTCCGGGCGCCGCCGCCGCGCCGGGCGCTTCAGCACCCGCCGGGGCCAGACAGCTCCGCGCGGCGGGGCCGGGGCCGGGGCCGGGGCCGGTGCCGGGGCCGAGGCCGGGGCCGGGGCCGCGGCCGGAGGGGCCGCCCGGCGGCTGGCGGCTGCTCGGGGCGAGGGAAGGGCTGGCTCTCGGCCGTGGCTCGGGCGGGGAGCGCGGTTGGGGCTGTTTTAACGCCGGTGGCATAGAGTAATAATATATGGGGAAGGGAGGCGGGGGGAGGAGGGAGGGCAGGAGTAGGCAGGGGCGGGAGGAGCCCTTTTCAGCAAATAAGTGATCGCTCGCTCTAGGGATGGGGACGGCGAAAACATTTTTTTAAAGGGTCTCTGTACAGCGACGTCTTTATATCTTTAAATAAAGCCATTGTTGGGGTAGCCGACTGAAGGCAGGCGGGGTTTCGTTACCCCTCGTGGCCCTTTCTCCCCTCCCCGAGGACAGGAGGACGCTTTCCAGCAAACTAGGAGTGTGCTTCTCCTTCACACAGATCTCCCCGTGCTGGGGCACAACCGAGGCGCTCAAAATGTCAGGCGCCGTTAAGTGGGAGGAATGAAAGAGGGGTTAAAAGCAAAGCACGAACCCCCCGTTGCAGAGGCCGCGGCTGGAAGGGGCGGAAGAGCCTACGTGCCGCATCGGCCGAGCGCTGCCCGTGTAACCCCGACAGAAATTTGCTGCGAAGGTGAATCAGGGATGACAGCCGAGAGTTTATGGACTGAAAATAACCGTCTGTAGAAGAGAGAAACCAGCAGTGGGGAAGCCCCCATCTGTTTTGTTTACTCTACATATGCGTAGCGTGGATGTAGCAGTGGTTTATTTTCATAGTGAAGAATTATACATAAGAGTGATTTCACTGCTTTTATTATTATTATTTTTCACCTGTCTTGTTTAAAAGCCACTTCTACATTAACTTCAGTTCCATAAGCAGATTCTAATATTTTTGTTGGTTTTACAATGCGAGCTGGTTGTTTCAGAGCAGCTGTTTAAAAAATGCAGAACTAGCTGGTATCAAATGAGAAAAAAAAAGAAAAGAGCGAACATATTAAATGTGTCACCTCGCATCATAGTGTTTCTTAGTACAGGATGAGCATTTTGTGACACTGGCTAGGAAAGGATTTGCTAGCTTCAGGTTTTGCTTTTGCCAGATTATTAAAACTGTTGATGACAGAAAAGGAGGAATGGGGACAGAGAGTAGGAATGTATTAAAGCTTCCTGTTTTTTCAGTCTTTCCTCTCTGCAGTTTTCCTTCTTGCATCGTGCCTAGCCGCTCTCCTGACAAGCTGAGGGGGAAAAAGTCCCAAGGGGTTTAAAGCTTTGTAGTTCCCCAGTTCAAGGTGGAAGGGGGCAGGCTTGTCCTCTGGCATGTGAAAGAAACAGCCCTGACCCGCCTAAACCTGCCTGTCTTCTGGCTAGCTGTCGTCTTTTTTTTTTTTAATGTGACCTCTGTGCCGAGATTGAGCGTTTCTAGACTGACTCTGTGTTTGGGCTACCTCCAGTCAGAAACCTCAGTGGTGCAAGAAATGTTCTGAAACACCACTGATTTCACAGCTACCTTATGCTACTACATCGCAAGACAAAGCTGTGGGTGAGATACCGTTATCTTCATAGTCTCTGCTCTCTGCTCTACCATCTGTCAGCAGCGGGAGTGGATGCACATTAAAGATTTCCTGCCAACCTATAGGTGAGTCCAAGTCACAAATTTCATGCCTGTGTTGGAAGCCGTAATCCTAAAGGTTATCAGGAAGGCACAGTAGCTTTTTTCCTGGACTTTTGCTTGCTTTCTTTACTTGTCTTGTGCATAAAGCACCAGTGAACTTAACGTGTGTAATGGTAGCATCAGGTCTGAGACATCTAAGCAAAACTGGACATAGCAGTCAGGAAGTGGTGGAAACGCACAGGTATGAACACCAAAACCGACCAGCTCCCCTTTATAGCTGCTTTTTAGCCAGAGCTTACAAGTTCCAGAATTCTAATCCACTGAATTTTACATTGCCATTTTGGCTATTACTCTAGAGTTTACATAAAATCCTAGCATTGTTTGCGCTTGACTACCAAGGGGAATGGCAAGAAAGAAACCATTGCTGAAGTACAGCCACTCTCTTTCAAACTGAACTTTACTTCTTCTCACCACAAACCTGATCTGGCCTCGGAGCATATTTCCGTAACAGATTACATCTGAAGTGAAGATGAAAAAGTGATCAGTTCTTCTCTGTACTGTGGTGTGACTTCTACTTCATTCAGAATCTTTTTCCACCTACTTTAGAAGTTTGTCTGAGACGTTTATGCCCAGAACAGCTATGGCTTTGAGAGAAGGGAGAGCAGTGCATGGGCTGGTGCCCCCTGTTTACCTATTCTACTGATCCCAGAACAGCTCTTATTTCTAAGGAATTGTAGAGTTTGGATGCAGAAACCTT
The DNA here is from genome assembly GCA_034008185.1 of Gorsachius magnificus. Lineage (NCBI taxonomy): Eukaryota > Metazoa > Chordata > Aves > Pelecaniformes > Ardeidae > Gorsachius > Gorsachius magnificus. Next base: position 45,978,997 of record CM067083.1, on the reverse strand, counting down.
CATCTCTGTGGCATCAGAGGCTGGTGGTGGAACTAGCGCCTACTAGTGCGATACTAAATGCTCTGACGGGTTTAGGTTGCAGAGCACAGATTTTTCCTCCTTACGACAAATATTCATCTATATAACTCTAAGTGCGCTGCTAATGACAGCAGCAAACAGTCAAAACACTGCTGTCCTTACTGCTGCAGGGGCCAGAACAGACACTGATATAAGCGTTGAAAAATGCCACTGAGCTTGAGTAGACTGATGTTGGACACCCTTACTCTTGCTGAGGAACAGATCACACCGAGTTGATCCCACTAATTTTAATGGAGCTATTCATAAAGCACTGTTCGGTCTGAGCCTGATAGAATCGGGCCTTTACTATGTTTCATAATCAAGCTATCTTTATAATGGAGATGATCCCCATGATTTTCCCTCTTTTTATGTTCAAATGAGTCTTTAATCTGTTAGAGCTGTAACGGTATATGGATAACCTAGAAACCCTATTCTGGCAGTCACGGCTTTGATCTCTATTTTAATATTTCAGTATCACTAGTATCACCCCCTTAAACTATTTACCCTCTGTAAGAACTTATTAGCATGTTTTATATCCCCCTGACAGGAAAAAAAAGCTAATGACGTTTATTTATTAATTTATATAATAAAAGATAAGGCAGGTTGAGGTACAACCCCTCAGTAAGGAGAGAGATTCAATTAATCTTTTTGCCTCTCTTGTTTCATTGCTTATGCCTTCTCTTTCCATTTTTTGTTCCTTTTTTTATTGTTTTCTCATTTCTTCTTATACTTTTTTTGTATTTTATATTGCTCTCACACGTTAACCCCCTTCCAAGTAGTCTTCCCTCTTTTTTTTTTCCCCTCATTTTTTTCCTTCAATAGCTGTCCACCAAGGTCACCTCACTTTCTTCAGTTTTCTTCTTTTACCACAGCTGTTTCCCTGTGGGGAACTCTTTGATTCCAGTATTCCGGCATTGCTCCCGCTATCAGGCATCGCTCCAAGCACACATCCTGTGGTGTGAAGGGTAACAGAGAAAAAAAGGGATCTTATCTCCACAAGTGCTTATTTCATTACTGAAAGAAGGACAGGGAGAGGGTTCACAAGAGCAGAGGAGACAAAATGCACCTGGGCTAATGCCAGCAGCTCGTGTGGCAGTGTAAGGTGAAGAGCCTCGCTGCCTCGTTATAAATGCACGGTGCTCAGTTATCAGTGGAGGATGCCCTCAGCACCCACTGTGGACAATGCAGCGGCTGGTCATCTCTGAATTTTAGGTGGGAGTACTAACCAGTGGCCGCGTGTATCGATATGCACACATGCACCACACCTTGTCGTCGCTCTCACTCATAACAAAGATGACACGACACCGTGACCTCCCCTCTCTGCTGGTTCTTCATCACATTCCTTACCCAGACTCAACATTACTGGCTGCAGTTGGTGCTGTTGGAGGAGCAATGTGATAAAGAGGCATGGGAAGGTAGGCTTCCACCGTGGCTTAGAGGAAAAGCTGATGTGTATGGTCTGTGCGGCAGGGCAGCTTTGGAAATGGTAGCTATGTGCTACCCCTTTCCCTTCTTCCCTCGATTTTGTAGATTTGCATTATGTACATTATGTAGGTGTAACAGTTTTGAAATTGTTTTGTTGGGTTGGGGTTTTTTTTGAGCATGCATTCGAGTAGCTATTATGTTATTTAGGGTTTTCAAATGTTTGCACATTGATCTGTTCATGAAAGGAATGAAGGCAGAGCTTGGCAGGAGCCCAGAAGAGTGCCACGAAGCATGGCTGCTGATAAAAAGCTTATCTGTTGGCTAGCAGAAGACTGTATCTATAATAGAAATGCAGCTACATACTGAATTTTCTCTGTCAGAGGAGTAAATCTGCCATAAAAAATATAATTCACAACAGAGGACAATTCTATGCAATGGAATTTTATTCAGACTGTCTGCTAGGTATATGCTTGTTATGATGGTTAAATGGCAAAAAATTATGCTTGATCCTAAACATTGCTTGACAAATACTCACACTTCTAAATCTATTTCGGTGATCTATGAATGAAATTTGATACAGGGGAAAACACTGCTTTAAGCATATATGCCAACAAAAAGTGGTAGGTTGACACAGACGAATTTCAGTAATGAGTCGGTTTCAACATTTCTTAACAAATTTGTATTGAAAGAAAGCACAAAGAAAGCACAAAAGATACTAAATTACAGTCAGGACTCTTGAAAAACAAGATCTCATGTTTCTGTGATGTTGTAAAAATACCTTGGCTTGCAAGCCTCTGGAATTAGTCTAGGGACATCTTGGCATCTCGGCCATGCAAGGAGCCCTCCCTTTGCTGCTGTTCCTGCAGCAGAGTGAGATCCTTTCCCTCGCTGCCACAGTCCAACCTGCAGGCAGCATCCTCAGAAGGGTGCTTGCTCTTTGAGAGGCAAGAGGACGAGGGCGCTGGACCCTGAGCAGCTGTGTGTAAAGGAGAGCAGGAAATTGTGCCCTGCTTCGGACTCGTCTCAGAACACCACTGACGATGGGATCATGGTCAGCATCTTCACGATACGGTTATTATAGCAAGCTCTTGTTGCGTTTGCTGCCCTTTTTTTAAAGTACGTGTGTAAACTTCTCACAGAACTGATCTGGTTTCAGTGGTATTATGGCAGAGGTTGGGTTATGGCTCCTCATTTTGTTGCCCGTGTCCACCTGAGGAGAGGGTCATAGGAAGCTGTCCTGGGCACAGCCTTGCAGTCTGTCTCAGCCCTCTGCATCCATCCTGCCATGGTTCCCTGCTCTCCCCAGCTGTCCCTGTTGTCATCCCACTCATGCCCATAAGGGACAGAAGCTTATTTTGCTTTTTAAGGAACTAGCCAAGGATGATATAAAATCCAAACCTATCCCAGTATTCTCTTCTAGCAGGAAGGCTGGAAGGAGGTAGGAAAAAGTAATGGCATCCTAAGCATTGGGAGGGAGGGAGGGAAGAGAGAAGAGAGACAAACACCCCCAAAAAAACCAAGGGAAGAGCAAATAATCTTACCGTTAAAGTGCCAGCATTTCCTGAGAGCACGGGGCCGGGCTGAAAGAAAACAGCTGGAAAAGAAGCTAGGCTGGGCTGGGTATTTGGATATACAGTTGTAAAGTGGGGGTAAATTGCCACCATGTGGCAATCTCTCCACCTGTAAAGAAAATTCCTAAGTAAAAGGGGTCATGAATTTTTGGCCCTGAAAACATGGGCAGTATTCTGTGAGCTGGGCTAGGGAGCTGATCCATTTTTCACTCACTGAGAAAGGTCTTTTATTTAGAAGGGAGGCCTAAGTAGCCTTTCTACAGCTTTACTATATGTAAGAAAAGATAAAACGTGCTGTTGTTATTTAGCAAAAGACAACTAGTGAGGAAATGTCCCCAAGCCATAAAGGATCTATAAATACCCTGAGAGATGGGCTTTGCTTTTCTGTTCTGCAAGTAGCTCAGATCAGAACCTCCCACAAGGTCTCCAGAAACCATGCCCTGAACACGTATTTGAAAGACCAGGAGACCTTTGACACCTGCCTTGGCTGTAGCTGATGGGAGAAAATCTACACGGAGTTCTAGTGGGTTTGACCAAAGCCGCCTCTATTTATTGCAGTGTCATCCAGGAGCATTGAAAATCAGGAAACTGCATGGAAAAACAAGGACTAGAGCCGAGGAAACAGGATCACTGGAGACAAATGTAGGAGAGATGATAACTGCAAGCGAGGCTGGGATTGACAGGCTGCAGAAGCGGGGGCTGCCTTGGGCTTCCCCTTCTCTTCTTAGCTTGGTTTCTGTAAGTAAACAAGAACTCCTACATTATCACACACCAGAGAATCAAGACAGGAGAGGCCTCTTATAAGCATGGGGACTTGTGTCCTGCTAGTTGGTGATTAGATGAGTGCTGTAATCCGGCATAAATCTGTGTCACTGCTGTAAAGGGAGGTCCTTTCCGCCACCATCCCTAGCTGCCCATTCTCATCGCCTCTCCTGTGCTCATGGTAGCTTTCACGCAGCCACAAGGATTAATGCAGCCCTGAATGGTTCTTTTTCAGCATCAGCATTTAGATTCAGAGATGCCCGTGCCTGCACAAGAACCGGGGTGGGGAGGAGGGGACCCTTGTAGCACCACTGAGAATTTGTACCAGATCCAAGGAGCAACGCCTGTGGCCTGAGACATCAGCATCAACCAAGCAGGGAGGCAAGTCCGCAAGGTGCCAAGCATTATATACCTTTTTTCATCAACACACCGCCTCCCATACCTGAGTTTTATGTGCCCCTTTCTTTCAGCAGCTGCCCTGTAGGAGGGAGGAAATGGAAGTCAGCCAAATCAATCGCACTTGCACCAGCAATGTATTTTATCACTTTGTTTAGCATTACGTATTTCTGATTTTAAAAACAGCTTGTTTCTGCCTTTGTCCTCTCTTTCCCTTTGCTATGTTTTCCTTTCATCTATTGTAGTATCTTTTAACATTCTTAAATAAGTCCAGAGATTCTGCTTCCCTCTTCCTTATGCTGCTTTCCCTCGCTACTCTTCATTCTTCCCATGCCTCAGAGAAACTCCTTTGCTCTTTCACCCTCCCCTCCTGACACCCGTCACAGCCCTTCTGCCCTTCTCCCGCCACTTGTCTCACTGATAGACACCTCCACCTCCCAGTGCTCTCCTTGTTCCCCACCTCACGCCAAGCCCAGCCCCATGTGCACCTTTGTCTCCCCCATGAACAGGAGGGAAGGGATCTGGAGAAGATGATTCCTACCCAAAGAGGTGGGGTTTACCCTATCAGTCCTCTGTACCGGCTGTGGCAAGGAACCCTCATTCAAGAGGAGGGAGATTTGCCTACCTGTCCCTTGGGCACTAAAGGATCGCCCTTTTCCTGCCCTCACTGCAGGGGAAGGACCAGCCAGCTGACGGGGTACGATGCTGGCCATGAGGTTTTCTTCTTCACATCACTGTGGTACAAGAGGCAGAGGATTGTCCCTGGGGAGAACCCCTCATGTAAGAGGTTTTATTCATCGGTGTGCATTGCCTAATGCCAGCCCTGAACAGAAGCACAGCAGAGCGTTTGCATGAAGAAGGCAGCGTCACCAGCCTCCCGTGCACCACCAGCAAGCCAGGTCATCGAGGGATGTGGGGAGCTGTCACCATTGAGCCTCCTGGGAAGTACTAACCTCGAAGAAATGCAACGCCCTCCCTGGTCCAGAGTCAGAAGGCACAAAGACAACTATGAATCCTACAGAGCACCCCAGACAGTCTGGTCCATCAGCTTTAAATTCTTATTTACATAGATTTTGCATCATTATAGCCACTGATTTCAATAGCATGAGCTACTTTTCACCATAGTGTGTACATAGCATGAAGTACGCATGGAATCAAGTATATTTGCTGACTCGTTCCTCTTTATGCTTCTACTATGGTCCTGTGGGAATGGCTAATCCACTTCCAGGCCTCCTATTCGTTCCTCGAGCTTCATAATTTCCCAGTACACACCCTGTGGGAAACCAGAATTCCATAAATCCCACTTCTCAAAAACAAACCCCCAACCATTACCAATCTGATTTCAATTTTCTTCTTATACTTGCTTTGATATCCACAAAGATAAATGAAATGGAAATATTTGTGAAATACCCAATCTACTGCATGCATATTTAAAACCGAATCTGTCAGCACATTACCCCAGCTGCAGAGAGATTAGTCAGAATCTCCCCCCCCCACTTTTCCCTCCTAAGTGTCTTGCTGGGCTCTTCCCTCGGAGTTGATTCCACTTTTAATTTTATGTTTCCGTCAATAGCAGAGAAGTAAAACAGCTGAAGGGGACAGATAAGGGACTTAGCCCACTACAACCACCATCCAACTCCAAATTGGATTGACTGGCTGAGTGCCCTCAAATCCTCCATGGATACGCAATTTAATAGAAAGAAAAACTTCCACACACAAAGAAGAATATGCAGAAAATAATAAGGCCACTTTATGAAATGTAACAGTTTCAGCAATATGTATATGATTATAGCCTTAATTCAGATGAAATGTAACATACATGCTCTTATGTTACCCAAGGAAAAAAGAACCCCAGACGATGATTTTATTTGTCCTTTTACTAAATGATTTTGCTTTTAGCAAGCCGTTACCCAAGGAGAGGCATAAAAAAAGGCCATATCACATCAGCCTAACGATGAACCTGGTCCACCTTGTCTTTGAAAGCAGCCAGTAATGGATACTGAGGGGAGACTACAAAATAGGAGTGCAGCAAAACAGATGGGGGGAAAAAAATGCTAAGGAGAATTTGAGGAAGATGAAAAATAGGTTAAGGGAGGTGGAGAAACTAAAATAATTCCCTTAGTTTCGTAGGCAGCTGTATATGCACTGTCTCAGTGCACGTAAGGCTTTCCTCCCATGGATGAGCACACATGGATTTCTAGGGAGGCAGCTCCAAGCAGAAGTGGTGCTCGCGAGGAGCAGCCGCTCTTGGCTGTGCATGAGTGCTCCCTGGCCGGACGGCAGTGAGAGGAGTTTGGCTCTCCTGCCTGCAGGGGCAGAGCAGCAGGGATTTGGCCAACCGTTCTTTCTTTTTTTTTTTTTTTTTTTAACTTGAAATATTGCCCCTAAGATTTGACCAGTTTTAACTGCAAGCAGAAATCGTGTATATTCAAGGTATGTGTTGGCATCTTCTGTAATTGTTCAGTTAATGGGAAGATTAAGCTTGCAACAATCCTGCCAAACTCCATTGTCCCAAACCAGGCAGATCTGTGCCCTGGTAGGATGCTGTGCTGTCCTCATCTCTCCCTCTCGCTAGCCTTCTTTTAAATTATTCCATTTGGCTTCACAACTTGCCTTCCCTTGATCTCCTAATAGAATGGTGACCTCCCTGATCCCTTTCCAGGAGCTCTGCCTGCAACCTAACCTTTCCAGACTGCCAAACATCCCTTTGCTCCTCATTTCCCTCCCGCTGTGCCACCGGGTGTCATCAGTTCCTTTCTACGTCCCAATCTTTACATTTGCTTTCATTATTTTTCTTCTAGGAAAATGCGGTTTAGCCTATTCACTGCTGAACCAACACGGTAGTCGCTGAGTAACAAAAAATCAGTGGAGCGTTAACAACCTTTGCAGCGGCTCATTTAGCAGCACCGCAAATGTTTTGCACGAGGAGAGCACAGCGATTTCTATTTGCTCCTAATAATTGGAATGTCTCCAATTTGAATGCTGCTGGGTTGGGTTTTTGTTTTTTTTTTTCCTGATTTGGTAAAACTGAGTGTCTGTTCATGATCTGCAGACAAGCGAGAGGTGGAGGGTGGGATTCATGTCACCCTGGGAGCATGGCTCATCCCGCTGCAGGACAGGGGCTCCGGCACAGGGACCAGCCGCCTGCCGCCCCACCTGTGCCACTCCAGGCAGCTGGCGAGAGGTTGGACCTGACAGGCCAACCTGTGGGTCCAGCTGGACGAGGGAAGTGCTGTCTCCGGAGACTTTGCCTGCTAAAGTGACAGCAGCACCCCCAGGCTAGGGACTGGAGAGGTACTGCAGACACGAACACCAGAGGAGACGGGGGCATCATTCTTCTGGCAAGATACTGGTTTGTACGACAGATCCCCTGCTCTACTCACTGTCCTGCCTGCTTCTGGGCATCAGGTTATTTCTGGCCTTGCTGAGAGCCGTTTCTGTTCATACGATGACTGTGGGTAGCAGTGCTAGCTCTGACATTCAGACTTAATTGACCCTCATCCCTCAAGGACACGGAGCAGAACAAAGAAAGGCTACGCTATAAATACACTGAAATAGGCCACCCACCCTCATCTGGAGGGCCCTTCATCTCTCCTGTCATTGTCTTGCCCCGGGGATTCACTGAGACTGTAGGTTCTCCGTGGTGCCTGTCCCAGGCAGGCATCCAGGAGCAGCTGCGTGGCTGTGCAGCCTTCCTCCAGCCCATGGAGACAGTCCAGCCCCGGCCCCGCTGGGGCTCTGGTCCCCTCTATTACCTCTCGCATGCTGAAGAACATCCCCCTGGTCTTTCTTGTCTTCTCAGAAATTGTTACTAACCCGGGATGGCTCGCTTCATGGCTTGTTGGGTAGAGCAAGGTGTTCAAGCATTTGTTCAGCGGAAGCCATAATTACCAATGTTTCAACCTAAGGTACAACTGCCACCAACAAACATCCCCCACTCAGGCAAAAGACGGGAAATTCTAAGCTAAAACTTGTGTGATACACAGGTTGGCCTGTGCCACGTGTAGTGACATCATCAGTGAAGTCATTATCTGAGACAACAGAGGTCTCAAAATAGTAGTAGAATGTTTTTTCATGCATGTAAACCTATTCTATCTGAGTATATATGCATAAGACATACCTGTTTATTCAGCTCTGAGTAATTTCAGCCTGCTTTTCTGTAGCGCCGTCACAACCCAGAGAAAGTGGATGGGAATCAGGGGTGAACGAGGTCTACAGGAATTCTGGAAGAGGCTGCTGAGGTGACCCCAGTGAGACCAGAAAGGCACTTACCTTCCACTTGCTTCTTCCTCTTTAAAATTGCAAATATTTTTACTGGGCTGTTTGTCAGTCCACTACTAATCATTACAATAATAATCACAAGATCACCATAAGTATTAAAGTGTGGTTTTGTGATGTTCTAAGACACACAGTTGAATGGTATTATATAATAAGAAATTCAAACTACTTTTCCTGTGCATTTTTAAATTTTATTTTATGTCTCTATTTAAGAAGTAAAGATAGTATGCCTTGAATCTGTAATATAAAAAAGCAGCTGCCTTCACATTCCAGCCATACAAATACAGCACGACAAACTATGTACGTATACATACACACACACCCCACACACACACACCCCTCAGCCTGCACAGCTGTTGATAAATATGTATTTTACATTTAGCCAGTAATTGCTGTTCAAGGTTTCTTTCCAGATGCTCAGGGACGAGTTAAACATCACTTTGATTACAGGGTGATGCATTCCCCATATCAAAAGCTAGCAAAAGGAGCTCCTTTGATAGCAAAAGAGACAGCCAGTGGTGATTAAAACAAGCAAGCGTCCTGGGGAAGTGTTTGAAGCGAATGGCAGACCCTGATCAAAGCACAGGTAATGTAAGCAACACAAGGCTAGTAGGAAGAAACCCTGTCTTTTATTAGACCATCACACACTATTGGAGAAAACGGGCAACTTTTGTTACAAAGGCCTTTCTTCAGGCCTATCATTTGGTCTAATAAAAAGTGTTGTGTCTCCCTACCTACATCGCCTCTCTTGTGTTTGCAGACCACTGCTGCCATGGCAGAGGTAAGTCCTGCTGACTGATGTGACTGATGTGACTGATGTGACTGATGTGACTGATGCCACACTGTCTAATGGTTATGGGAAATAATCTCAGATCTTAATTATTCCAGTAAATAAATGCAGCTCGCAAGGAGAATTTATTTGAATTACTGAAAGAGAGCTCTGTCAAAGGAAGAAGAAACAAGCAGTTGGAAGATGTGTTTGTCAAAGCCCAACAGTGGCAAAAACCTATTTTCCAACATGGTAAAGGTTACCATAGGGCGAAACTGCCTGAAGTCTCTGTCTCTTACAATCACTCTCTGGCTTTGTGCAGCTTTATTCCAGTGACTTCAGATATCTTTTTGTTTCTTAATCTGTAGCTACGCACCCCTCTGTGCTACCTGTCTCTGGTTGCCTGCCAAATTGAGGCAAAAAAGGCCGATCTGCCACTTTCTCCCAAGAGCTGTGAGACTGACAAGAAGCACATTGGAGAGCAAGTGGAGAGCTGGGAAGAGCCCTCTCCAGCTCACATTTGCAAGGGGTTCACTGCTTCTCAGCTCTTCCTCATCCCTCAGCAGCAGCTTCGTCCACCCTGAGGACTTGTGACCTCCGCGGGGAAGGAGGCTGGGCTGATGATGAGAGCCTGAGCCACATATGGTACTGCAGAGAGGAAACAGTGGGACGGGGAGGGAGATGGGAAAGGTGATTAACTGGGATGAGAATTTCTGCAAAGGCAGCATTTGACATAGAGCTGGGCAACAACCTGGAGAAGAGTGAGCCTCGAATTCATGTTTGGGCTATATAAGGACATAAATCAGACTTTGGGATTGGAATTGATTTATCCTGAACATCAGTTGGGTGCCTTGGAGAACTGTGGGATGGGACTGAACTGGGAGATGCAAGTACAAATCCTGGGAGGGGAGCGTAGCTCTTCCATGAGAAGCTTGCTTGAAACTGCCTCCCCTTCACTGAGGTGTGTGCAAGGTTCCCCCAGGGGAAGGAGCAAGACAAGGACGAGAGGGGCAAAACGTTAAGCCAAGCCTTTATTTTTTCTGATACTAAAGTGAATCGTTTAGCGAAGCATTGTGATTGAAAGCAATGCTGACACATGCTCCAGCTGTAGATCTGCCAGCTTCCTTCCAAACTGTCTGTCATCAGAGGAACGTTTTCACCAGCCTGCTCTGCTGCCAGGAAGGCAGGCAAGCAGGCGTGAGATGGAGTGGCTGACTAATTTTCCAAAGTCAAAGCTTGCCTTTAACTCTCTCTCTTCCCCCAGTTTTACAGGGGCAGGCTGCCCATTTGCGACAGCAGTGCCTTGGGCAAGAGGAGGGTTACTGCTCTCAGGACGCTGGCTACCGATGCTGTACGCTGCTCCTGAAGTCTCATCACACAGTAATCCCAGAGGAGAGCATCTTCATCTGTTTCTTCAGGGGCTGTTTTTTCTCAGTCTGTAATATTGTGTGAGAAGCTGCTGTGCAGTCCTGCGCAAATGCTACTTGCACTTCCCTTGTCAATGAAGAGCTGAGGTCTTGTTACAGATCCCGGCTTTGTACCAGCATGTACCCATTTATTCCTCTTACAGGCAGATAGGGTACATTGTGTACAGGACTCTCCAGGGAGCACGTATATAGTATAACAATAACACATCGCTAAATGTATTCCCTCTCAGAGACAGAAGAGACAGTACTTCCCCAAAATAAACACATCCCTTACCTATCCAATCCTTCCATATTCCTGCAGACAAAACCTGGGGAAAGAGATGGAATTGTAACCTTTCCCTGAAAGCCACTCATAGTCCTTGCCTGACTACAACATGGCACAGTGGACATCTTCACCAGGAATGACACATTAGACCTAGGCACATGGTTTGTAACCCCCAAAAGCTCTTAATGGAAAAACTGACTCTGTAGCAGTCAAAAATCAAATGCTGAGGTATATTCAGAAGTCAACAAGAAACCCCTCCAACTGTTGAGAATCAGGGTGTTGGAAATGTCCATCAGTCACTGCCCATCAGATTGCTCACACTGCAAACCATCAGATGGTTTTGACAGCTGTGTTCTGCTAAGGCTGCAATGTCTCTTAAAACTCTTAGGGGTGATGCAACATGGGGTAACCCCATCTGTAAGTGGGTAAACACGGAAAAGCTACATGTAAAGGTGCAGAGACGTGAATGGAAAAATAAGAGCTCTTTACAACGTCCATTAACAGAAATTTGAGAAGAAATGGGGGAATTGGAGCCTCTCTCCCCTGCATTTCAGCACAGCTGATCTTGTTTTTCTCTTTTTTCCCCCTTCTTTTGCTGCCTTCTTTCTGCCTTGCTGACAATTTTAATAACTGTTTTAAGGGTGCTGTTTTTCTCAGCACTGTTTCCAGCAAACTTCTTTCTTTTACCACATCTTTCTTTTTATTTCTTTCTTTATTGTCTCACTGGTTAAACACCTCACCCTACTGCCGGGGTGATATCCCCCAAACACACACTTCAAATTTGCTTATTCTTCCCCATTATCTTTGCTCCCACCAAAGCCCCAATGATCTTTGAACTCAGCTCCTTCTTCGCTGCAGAGGTCTTAACCTCAAAAGAGGTTTTTCTTCTCTCTTTACCTTTTTCTTATTTCACTGCTGCTTTTTTTCTTTTCCACCACCAACACAACTACCTCAAAGCTGTCCCTACGCTTTTTGTCTTCCAACCTCTCCTGGGACTCTCCTCATTGAATTTCCCATAAGGATCCCTGCAAAGATCACAAGACCCATAGAAACCCCTGCCAAAGTGATGAAATATGCATCGGCTCTACCTGCGCCGATAGCGATAGCCCTTTTGAGCCTCCCATGTCAATCATGAACTCTGCTGTTCACATGGTATCCTGCAAAGGCGATAAACTGAGCACAGACTCCTGCAGAGAAAATAAAAGCCAGAAGGGCTCCCCTGGTGCTTCACGTTACATTGAAGCTTCAAAAAGGTAGGGATAAATATATTCAACCTTTGCAAGACAAGAAAGCGCAGCAAAATGTCGCAGAGTGACTCATTTAAAGGAGTTTCAGAAATGTGAAGGAAATACACAGCACTGGGTTAAGATGCAAGGGTGATACATAGGAAAAAAAGGAGATTGGGAGGAATTAGAGCCTGGAAATTAAAAATTAAGTTAACCCAACTGTTGCATATATAGGCAATCAGGACCAAGTTGGCTTAGAAAGGCTTAAATCTGTCTCAGCGCCTTGCTGCTCCAGGGTCTCTAATAGTCACTGTTTGTCCCTAAAGTATTTGCCACCCTAAATCCTCTGTAGCTTTATCAGTTCTTTGGCCCATATTGCTGTCATCCTAAACTAGGTCTAGCACAATTTAAGTTGCAGAGGACACACATAAGGGAATATCCTTGCACACAGGGCTGTAGTCTTTTTGAAAATCATAAAAGCTTAAAGTAGTTAGCAATTTCCCAACCACTGACATCAATAAATTATAAAAGGAAAGCAGGTTGGAAATGAATTGAATCTTTGGATGAAGTACAAGAAGAAAAAGAGGGCAGGCACTGCTGCTGTCTTATCAGAGCAAGGACAGGAGAAAAGTCTCTGATCTTCTCACAGCCCTTTGGGCAGGTTCTTAGGTGCAGCCATGGCTCACTCTGGGGCAAGGGTGCTAAACCGACTTCAGCTCTTCCTCCTTTCAGCACGAGGCAGCCTGAACAAGCAGTGCCTCCAGCCAGATTGTGGATGTGTCCCTCCTTCACTGACTTCAGCTGACCCGGGACTTTAAAACCCATGACCCCACCACTGACACTCATGTATGCAACTCATTTTGCATTAACAAATTCTGCAAGGGAAGCTTTTGCTCAAAACCATTTGAGTCTGTTTCAACTGTCTTAAAATGTAGCATGTTTTCTCTTAAAGGTCCATTGGAACAGTCAGCTCTAACTTGATTTTCCCACTGTTTTTATATAACCATTTGCTTCTACACCAGAGGACAGGTGATGTCAGCTAAACACAAATTTATGCCAGTATGACTTCAGTGGCATTGAATTAAGTGATGTGTTTAGCCTGGCTTGGTAGTGTTCCCTTCCTTTGGTGTTTGATAAATTAACTAGTTGTGATCATGGGTTTTTAATAAACTGACAAGGTCTAATTTTGTCTTACAGCTGTGGGCTCCCTACCTGATGAGCATAAACCAACACTTACTAATACCACTATTTTTAGTCATCTTTTAACCTATGTTGTTCTTGTTTATATTTCACTCGAGTGCTTAATTTTTTATTTATGCGTTATTTTATTTTTCACTTAAATACCAGTAGAAATGAAGCAATGCATGATGACTGAGGAAGAATTACCATACAAGCACTGTTTAAAAGTACATAGTTGAACAGTTCTGTAAAGTGGGAGGAGAGGAAGAGCCAGAGGGGAATAATCCTTTGTTCAGGCTAGGCTGCCTCTGTCAACCGAGAGGACAAAATTAAGACAGTAGGGCATTGCCAGGCTGCACTTCCACTACCATCTGAGAAGTGCCCAAGGGGAGTTGTGCTTTGCTAGCTGAAGCTATTTGCCTTCCCATCTGCTCAAGTTGATTTAGAGAAGTGCATTACGCAACCTAACTGCTCTGCTGTAGTCCTGCCATGTTGAGGTTCAAATGGATGCGGCACTGCACTTAGGAATTCTAGGAGAAGTTTTGAGGAAGAGGAGTGATTATATCAAACTAGACTTTTCAGTCAGCAATGGTAAAGGTATTCCTATATGGCTATCAGAAAAAAAAGAAAAGGGGGAAAGAAAGGAATAAAATAAAATTAAGAAAATAGCTGAGGAAAACTGACGATTAAAACTGAGAAAGGCTAAAGTACAGTCAGTTGTATCAGCAAGAGGGAGTAATAGCATGAAAACCAATCGGGCCAAGACTAAGGACACACTACCTGCACAGCTTGGACATTTGGCAGAGAAGCAGTGGTGTTATTGTACACCAAGAATCCAGGGCACGGTCACCTGCAGTCCTTCAGATCATCTCGTATCACTGCCAGTATGGGAAGAAGCATTTGTAAATGACACGTTAAGTGCTTGCCCTCAGCTAAAAAAAAAACCAAAACATTTTAGTGAAATGTGAGAAAACATTCCTATTAATATTTAGTTTAATGAAATCCTTCTTCAAATTCCCTACATTTTCTGTTATAAAACTATCTGAGGGTGTCCTTTACGCAGGCTAGTATTATACATGGCACCGTCCTTCTCGATCCTTGTTTATGTGACTGTTACGCACCTCCCAGCTCTACTTGGTAACTCAGCATTGCTATGAGGACCGAGCTCCCCTGGGTAAAAGGGTGACAGCAAGTTTATTAGTCAACTCTTCTCTGAAACATTGGATATTCAGACACTATGGACATCCAGTTGCTTTTTAAGAGCAGGGAGAAGTGGTTGGCTATAAAGATCTGTGTAAGCAACTGTTTCCAGCTCAATCTACCCTTGTTTCTTCCAGAGGTGAACAAGAACCCCCCAACACCATCGCTGCACTGAATCAGCAGGGCTGTATGAACCTATCTATCTCAGGCTGTTATGTCACAGGTTTGTGCTAGTCCCCAAAAGCCCCATTTTCCCCAAGAATGGTCCAGGTTGTAGTTCAGGAAGGTGTGGATGTATAGGATGGAAAGCTAAAGAGGACATACCTCCCTTGACAATACAGTTGCATCTGATGCTGGCCTCAAAAATCCCCCACATGCATTGATTGGGCTCTACGCTGTGCTGTGTTTATATATTGCGAGCAGCTGGAAGGGTCATTGCTGCTGCTGCGGGGATGCATCTGACAGCCAGGCTGCTGCCTCCACTAAAAACTGACATAAGCTCATCTTTGAGGTTGAGTATCACTTATTCAATGAGCAAGACATGCACAGGCCTTTAGTATGGAGCTTATTTCAGTCCTAGGACCTAACCTAATTCCCTCTACAGCTGAAGTCAGTGGACAGGCTGTCACTGACTTCCACAAGGTTTGGATCAGGCTTCGTGGGGCTTGTCTGAGGAATGCCAGAGGTCTCCAGAACATATTAGGAAGCATCTTCCTATGAAAATCTTGGAAACTACCTTAAATGGCACACTTCTTGCAGTTTTAACTAGCTAGGGCTTTGCTGATATTTCATTAAATGAATGAGAATTAAAAGTAACTAATTTTCAGAATCAAGTCTAGAGCAAAGACAGCAAAGTATTTAAGTTCTGAAATTATTAAAAAATTGTGGCATTTATAAGCTATTACTTGTTTAGCCTTTGATCTACGACAGTTCACCAAAGTGATATAAAATTATCAACCTACTTCTCTCTCTCTCTCTGTCTCAAAGCAATATCAGAGCAAAGAATGACTCAACAAGAATAAAGTTGGTAAATATAAATGGCTTCATCAAAAGAGCGAGTACCATAGGATGCAAGAAACCTGTTTTCAGAGCACTGACAGAATTATGTCGATTCTATTCTAAAAATTTTCATAATCATCGAAACATAAAAGAGCTGGTTCATGTTATTTTTTGCTTACAGTTGAAAATTGACAAGAATTATGAGATATCTTGAAGTTGTTTCAGGTCACTGATATTCCAAAAAGTTCTGAAAACTCATAGTTAATTAAAAAGCCATTGCACTCTGAAAAGTGACCATGTAAAAATGGTAAGTTGAACTCAAAGCATGTGCGCCTTGCACTCCAAATCTTATCTCTCACACTGTAGGGTTCTCACACTGTGGCCTTGTATAAATTACATTTGGTTTACCCTGTCACAGATTCTAAAAAAGAAGTGGAGAGAATAAGGAGAGTGAGAAGGAACAAGTTCCTTTTGCCTGTCAGACGTGTAAACTTAAGAGCTGCAGAAGGTCTCCACCACTTTTGTCTCGTTGGCGCTCTTTAGGGGTACATGGGGAAATGGAGACATCGATGGGACTTTTAGGATGTATATTTTACTGTTACCCACACTTATACATCAGTACAAAGTTGCTTGTTACTGATGTACTAAGAACACAGAAATAAAGACACAGGAGTCTATGAGGCAATAAGCTTGTACAATGTCACATTATCAAAAGTTCATTTTCACGGCAAGTGTTGGCTAGCAATTGTATTTCTGATAGCTCCTATTCAGGCAGTCTCTGTAGGCTTCCACCTTCCTTGGCCAATTCAGCAAAGATAGACAAAGAATCCTTTAGTCTGCATTTGCCTGGGCAGAATGACTCTTGTTTTTCCAGACTTGCCAAAAATACTTCAGAAACCCCTGTTCTTTCCTTCTAACTCATTTGTATACCTGGCTGTTCCTGTCAGCAACTGATTACGACTGCAGCAGTTGGCTTGATCTGACCTCATTTCCAGCACAGATGTTTGGTTTTCGCAGTTTCCCCTCTTCGCGGATATTTGTTGTCGCATTTCCCCTGCAGGGTTTTTAGTCTTTTGTTTTACTTTAGGTTTTTGTTTCCTTTTGCAACCTTAACAGATACTGCAGATTGCTTTTTGGTTTAGGCTCTGTCTGTGCCGTGATCCAGATGGCGCCAAGTTGTAAAATGACAAAGCAATGACTGGATTACCGTATGGTTTGACCCTGCAGCATGTGTGAGTTGTCTCCAACAACACGACAGGTGCCTAAGGTGTGCGCAGGAATTATTGCGCTCCAGCACAATTCCCACCTGGCAGCGACGGCTGTTGGCATTACAGCTCTTCCCCAATGGCTCTGCCAAGGAAGAACAACTCCGAAAAGTGGAAGGGACTTTGGGGAGGGAAGATGAACTGAGCCTTTGGATGCCCCAGTGCTCTGGATGTGTTTCTCTCAGTCTGTGCATCTGTCTGGGGCATTGATGTCCGGCTGCAATAAGCTGAGAAGAGCGACTGGGTTGTGAGGCACACAAGGACTCGGCACGTGATGAGAGGGAGCGTCCTCCCTCTTGGCAGGCACAGCTACAGGTCGTGGGTAGGAGTCAGAGAAGCAACCACACAGTTCTCAGGGCCCAGAGGGGCATTTCTAATAGAAAGGGAGGGAAAAGAAGAGGGGTGGATTGGGTTTGCGCTATTATTTGACATGTGAACTGCTTTGATAGTATTTCTCTGACAGGTTCACATCAGGTAAAAATCTGGTCTCATAACTACTTACACCAAGACACTATTTTCAAGTGTTATGTTTGCTGCATGGAATGTATTTTATTTTAAAATACTGACACTATTTTAAAGTTATACCTTTGACTATGCCATTATATAAGTTGATTGCCCATACCACATAAGGCTCGGTCTCATTGCTGTTTGGGTGCCACATACTGAAATGCTGCAAGCAGCAACGATCATAGTTCAGCTATCAGTTCAGTCGAACATCTGCCTCTGAGTCAGTAATTACCGAGTGCCCCTGCATTGTATTCAGGGGTCACTGGGCTGCTGAATGTGCTGTTCTTGTATGAAATGCAAAACAAAAATTCTAATCACTTGTTGGCCATTAAATAACCGATGACAGCTTTCATCAGAGACTCACAATAGCTTTGCTCCTCTAACTGTGCCAGGTAATTACATTCTCCCTACCTAAATGAACTTTCAATTACAAAGAGTACTTTTCTCCTCTAAACTGTTTAAAAATAATGTTATGCACTGTTAAATTATTGCCCTCGTCCCACCTCAGTGGAGGCTCCATTTCAGCACAAGACAAAGAGATCCAGGTCCATACAAGGATGCTCCACACAAGCTTTGGCCCAGCCCCGATTCGGCTTCTGGATGCTGTAGCCCCATCCATCCTGTGCAACCCCAGCCACTGGAGGGAAGAGGCCCTCCTGAAATCTGCTCAGTGCTCTCCCCTTCTGACAGCTTGCACAGGAGCACAGGCTGTTTGCTCCACCAGGCAGTACCCCAGCACAGGCGGAGGGCACTATGGGATTAATGGCGTTTGGCCCACCTGAACCCAAGGGTATGAACTGGGGTTTTTTATGGCCTCAGTTTTGCATTTGATTATTCAGCAATTCAGTTCAGGCACAAATCTGTCTACTTGCATTGTGGGAGAGGAAGGTCATTTTTCAAGAACACAGTGCAACTGAATATAGAATTATGCCCCCCTCCACAGCAAACATTATAGCCATTCGCAGCCAAAGAGAAGTGTTTATCTCCTGAGCAGAGTAGTCTACATCTATCTTGTGACAATAAGTTATTTAACAGATTCTCGTATTCAGCCTGGAAACAAATCTCATATATACATTTACTAAGGGAGAATGCAGGAGAAAGAAGCAAGAAGTGCAATCTCTTTATTAACATCGGCTGGACATAACACTATGCACAAACTTCCATGTTTGCTTACAACTGACCATTTTGCAGAAAAATGAATAAATAATTCCTTTTAAAAAACGATGGACAACTACTCTTCACTCAAAAACGCTTCAAGGCAGCTACCGAACTGCTGGCGAATCTGCAATATTCTGCCCTCAGCAAGCACAAATCCTTCTTCTTCTGCACACCCGCAGCACTGTTCAGCAGTGCTTTCTTTCTGGCGTGCAGTTTTGCCTGCGGATTTAGAACTCCTGTCATTTTTACCTCAAATGACCTCGGCCCAGCTTAGACAGCATCCTCCAGATCTGACCCCGATGCAGATCTCACTAAAGGAAAGGGTCTGCTCAGTGTCACTAGGATAATAAGACAAATACCCTTAAAGCCTGTAGCTCTGATCTCCCGGCTATCTGCTTTCAGTAATCAGATTCTGGAAAGCTGTCACTGGAAGTCACGTCGGTACTGTTAAGAGTAAGAAGCGCGGTGTTGCGAGGCCTACAAACTGAGCTAACCACAGAGCAGCAGTAATAAAATGCCCCCTCGAGCCATCTTTTTGAAGAGGCAAACGCTTATCAGGACTATGCTGAACTCCTAGGAAAGGGGGAAAAAAAAATATCAAAAGGCACTTTGAAGCTCTTTTCTTTTGTATTTTTGACACAGTAAAAGGAGATGAAGGGAAGATGTTCAGAGCCATTAAGAGCTGTGGGCATGAGGCTAGTTTATCACAGAATTATCTCACAAAACACTGCTGGGTTCTTTCACGGCTATGAATTTTCACATAATACTGAAATTATTAATTCCTACAGCCTACCATTGTTTCTCGTTTCATTTTGGGGGATTTGCTTTTACCAGCTTGCTTTCTTAATTACAACAGAAATCCTGAAGACCAGGACACATCGCAGGAATATGAATCTGGTGTGGTCTAAACAATAACTTCACATAATGGGGAAGAATCTATGAGACTGGAGAGGAAGGGAAAAAAGACTGATACCGCTACATCTAATTTAATAAAGTGAGAGGACAGAGTGAGGAGATTTTAAAACCAATGTTGCACAGCACTAGTGATGTACTGTGGAGAAGATTTATAGTTTGATCTAAGGTTAAACAGAGATGTGTCCAAGCCAGATTTTGGCATCTTCAGGAAAATAAATGGTTGGTTACCTTAACTGTAAGTCCCACCAACTTTACTATCAGAGCAAGTCCTTTCTTCTCCTGAGCATGATCCTTCCTGTAAGCCTGAACCAGAATTTCTGGTATGAAAGTAGACTTTGAGTCTTTTTTTCCCCTTAATAACACAAACCAGCCACACTTGGTAACTGATTGCAATGTAAACCAAAACAGCAGTAGAGGGGAATTAGACCCTTCGTCATTGCAGAAATGTAACCGCGTATTGCCACATACACATGCTCTTCAGATTTCCATACTGCTTCTCACTGCTTTATGCTGGGCATAAATTAGTTCAAAAATCCATATCATCTTCATCATCACAAGGAGAGAGGAAACAGAGTGCTGGTTTGAGTAGCTGCCACTTGCAAACAAACAGGGAAAAAAAAATAACCCTACATGTACGTTATTGCTGGCTGGCAGATGCCTGCAGTGGTGAAGCTCTTACTCATGCACACCTAGAGATCCCCACAGACCAGTCCCCCCCTGTAACCTTGGATTCCTCCTTCTTTCTGAATCTATCGCCCTTGCTCTGCCCAGTCCTAATCATCTTTCTGTCATACCTATCCCCCATGCCCTAGACACATTCTTTCTCTCCTGATGTCAAAAGTGTGCTTTTTTTTGGTTCTCCGTGAAAAAGGCAGAATTAGCAGTCTGACTTCGCTGCACAGGGCTAAAGGGCAGCATTGGACATCGAAGAGAAGCGGAGGAATGCAGCAGCAAGAATGCACACGTGGCAGCTGAAGCAAGAGGGACAAAAGCAAAAGGCAGGGATGGGAACTATGGCATCAGAGACCATAGCTAAGGGACATTGCTTTGGAACAGGGTCCATGCAAGGACAAGGACAGAAACTGTGAAAAACCAGCAACGAGGGCAGGAGGAACAGGCTGGGAGAGCAAGCGGCACGTGCAAGGGTTTATAACCACAAGAATACCTTTCATCAAGAGCTTTAAACTGAAGCCTGGATCCCCAAATCTCTGTATTTCTGTTTGTAGCAGTTCTGAACCTCAGACAAAGGCCGAGGTGCCCTTCTTGGGTATCTATCTATTTGAGCAGACCTGTAATAAAGGTAACAGCCCACTATTGCTCCTGCTTACTCGGGTGGCTTAAATAGGAGGATCTCTGCTTTAGGTCTAAGGATACCGCTTTCCTGGGGACCTAGCTGGAAGCCACTGTGACATTCTGTGTGTTAGAATATACTTGGGTTTTCACCTTTTAGGCATAGATATGGAAATATACCTGGGGAAAAAAAGTATCAAAATTAGGACTTGACCATTTTTATTTAAAAACACTTCCCTGATGAAAAATGATAAATCTTTAGCTGAAAGTCTAATTTCTGTTCAGATATGCCACTACGTGGTGTCGTGTATCAGGTGCCAGTTATACCCAGCATCTTCTAAGCCCTCCTTAGCCTAAGGACTGAATTTCACGTCATTCCCAGAGCACCACAGAACAGCGTGATCTCCGTTCCTCCACATCAGTGATAAAAGCCATAGGCCTCATGAGAAACAGAGTATGTTCAGGCACTCTTGACGACAGGAGCAAATGGAAGAGTAAAGCATGTGTCGCTAATGATTAATTTGTCTTGCATATGCCCAGTTTGTGATATCTGGATTCTGACCTGCCCTTGGCAAGCAATCCTGACTGCAAGTTAACTCAATGAGAGACATCTTGCAAACACAAAAAGGACTTAAAAAGAGGCCAATGGCACTGACAGATGAGCTCTGGTGCATCTTGTCTGGCGAATTTTAAGATATCCCTGCTGCACAGGGGACAAAATATTACATTAGCCACATCACTGCAAAATCTGGAGTTTTACTTTAAATCTCTAATGAAAGTGGCTTTAAAAGCAAAGGTGCTACTCTGCATGGGGTAGCTTGAAACAGAGGCGCATGTCCTTCTGTCATTTCTGTCGGGTGGAAAATCGTCCCTAGGCACCACAAACCAGGCACTTAAAATTAGTAATGTTTTTTACCATGACCTACCTTTAGGTCCCCGCGCCCTGGTTCCAGTGTGGATAACAATATCACCTGTAACCACAGGGTTGTCTCAAAGAAGAATTCGCACCTCGAATACTGGTGAGGCCGCACCTCAAATCCTATGTTCAGTTTTGGGCCCCTCACTACAAGAAAGACATTGCCTTGCTGGAGCATGTCCAGAGGAGAGCAACAAAGCTGGTGAGGGGTCTGGAGCACAAGTCTGAGAAGGAGCGGCTGAGGGAACTGGGGTTGTGTAACCTGGAGAAGAGGAGGCTGAGGGGAGACCTGATCGCCCTCTACAGCTACCTGAAAGGAGGCTGTAGTGAGGTGGGGGTCAGCCTCTTCTCCCTGGTAACGGGCGATAAGACAAGGGGAAATGGCCTCAAGTTGTGCCAGGGCAGGTTTAGGCTAGACATTAGGAAAAATTTCTTCACAGAAAGGGTTGTCAGGCTCTGGAACAGGCTGCCCAAGAAAGTGGTCGAGTCCCCATCCCTGGAGGTATTTAAAAGACAGGCAGATGAGGTGCTTAGGGACATGGTTTAGTGGTGGGATGGCAGGGTTAGGTTAACGGTTGGACTTGGTGATCTTAAAGGTCTTTTCCAACCTAAACGATTCTATGATTAACATTTGTAGATCAGTCAGTCATTAGAGAGGAAAGCATCAAAGAAAAAGCTGTAGGAAACAATTCAAGATATACTATAATGCATATAGATCACCACATTTGGGAAGAGGAATTTTAGTCAATGATGTACAAGTGACACACAGGCACTGTGTATCCTCCTAATGAATGAGGAAAGGAAAAAGCAGCACATATGAATATGTAAAATAAAAATATACCATAATGCATTCACATAAGGACATGGGTATGGGACACCTCCCTTCTGGCACTTCCTAATTCTTTATGACATAAACTACATGCATTTTTAATGCAGTTTTTTTTCGGTAACGTCTTTAGCAAAGGACAGTTTAGACGAATAACATGTTTCTGTAGTTCAATTCTAGGAACCAGCAAAGACTGAGAGGTTTACCCAGCCAACGAAAGCTTACTCCGTAACCAAACAACATAACTGCAAAAGACTCCAGCTTCCATTATCACCATGTTATAACTAGGTCAGTCTAACGAAAGCAGTAGATTTAGATTTTAAAGGATAGTTATGAATTTATTATGAATGAAGGCTAGATAAGGTTGCCAGCAGAGAGAAGGGTCACTGAAAACCCAAAAAATATTTTTATTTTTCTTTTTCAGATGACAAAGTTGAGCACTAAGCCAGCGTAAAGATTTTTGCAATAGTAAAAATATGGCAACAAGATGCCTAAAGGACCCGAGTGTGAAGAAAATGCACTTAGAATCTAATGAGATCAGGCAAGCTGAAAAAAATAATTAAGATAAGCTGGTCTAGATAAAATAAGAATATTCACAAGCTTTTCCAAAGACCTGTCATCTGGGGAAAAAAAGGGGGGTGGGTTGGAAGGAGAACAAATAAATGTATTTGCTAATAACTAGGAAGATAATACAGCGCCTACCTCCTTAGCGAACCGAATCAATGTTTTTGCTGTCAGGCACCCTTGGCCTGTAAGGATGAGGGGTTTGTTGACGCTTTTAATCTACAATAGGGATGGTTTTAAACTCCTTTAATTTCATAAAAGCTATCAGTGCTAGTTTATTTTTCACAGTCGGCCTGGGCAGAAGTGGGATCATGACAAACAGGGGAAAAAATATCTTCTTGATTCCAACGTACAAAGCGTTAAAAAGCACATCAGGTCATCTGAAAAAGCAATCCCTAAAGTAGCATATAAACATGAAAAAGATTGGCAAAAGCTTCCTCCACTGTAAGCGGTTTTAAAACAACTGTCACAGTCTGATGACATTTAAACCATGAAAAAGCCATGCGAGTCTGGGAACAAAACTGAAAATAATGGAGAAGCTTAACTCAAAATCACTGAATCTGGTTATTTCTTGAAGAGAAAACCCCACAAACAAAGCAGCGTTGTGGCAACAGGACTGCACCTTTCAACAATCTGGCTTTGCAATGGCAGCGCATTCCCAGGACTCAAGTTTTACACCTGCTTCGGTTTAGATTTTGAACGATCCAAAATTGCTGTCATTTATTCAAGACACTCCAGAGAGACAAATGTGTCAAGGAAAAAGGGGGGGAAAATAAAAGGCGCAGAAAGGCACCTAAGAGTTGGCACACTGAGGACGTATTTCTGCGATACCAGAACTGTGGCTGCACCGGCAGTTTCAGGGATTCCCGTGCCGCATCTCCCCTGCCCAAATCCACCCTGTCCTGCAGCACGGCACCCTTTCCATCGCCCTCTCATGAAAGCGCATGGGTGCTTCTGTAAGCCAGAGCAATACAGCGCTCTGTGAATAAGCCTGGAATAAAACCAGGGAGCCATCTCCCAGATCAAGAGATGTGATGCACAGAGCAGATACACCGGAGTTTGTTTAGTTGCAACGCTGGGAGAGAAAGACTTTGGGCACAAAGCTTGGCTGTGAGGATGTGAGGGGAAACGCCCTGATGGGAAAGCGAGAGCACTTTCCTCTTATCAGGGGGCTGAAATAACGCCATCGCCAGGGAAGAGCTGGCCACCCTCCGCCTGTAGCATTTCACCGGCTTTTATGCTTGCTTTCACCGCATTTCATGGCCCCCCCTCCCCCCCCCAACCTCATCCCGGCACCCCTGGACCGAGCCCGGAGGCTCAGCCCCGGCCCCGCAGCGGCCTCCCACCTCTCCCAGCCCCACAGCGGGCGGCTGCCTGCCGCGGGGGCGTTTCTGCGGGGCACAGGCCCGCCGGCCTCGGCCCGAGCCCCCAGGCTGAGGCGGGGGGGGGCCGGCCGGCAGCCGGGCCTTGCCCGAGGGAACGCGGGCCACCGCGCCGCACCTCGCCTCCCCTCACACAAAGCCCGCCGCGGTGCGGTGCGGCACGGCGGCCGGGCCCGCCCCCCGGCGCGTCCCGCACCCCCGGCCACCTGCGGCCCGGCCTCCCCGCCGCCGAGGGCCCCCTCCCCGCCTCCCTCCGCCAGCGCCCGCGCGGGCTCCTCCGCCCCCACCCCGGCCCCGGTCCGTAGGCGGAGCGGGCCCCGGGCGGCGCCTCCCGCAGCGGGGCCGAGGCGGCTCTTTCCGTCGCTCGACGCCGCCGCAGCATGAGCGGGCCGGGGCTGCTGGGGCCCGGTGGCGGCGCGGGGCTGCCGCCGCTGCCCAAGAGCCTGAGCGGGCTGCTGAACTCCTCCTCCTCCGGCCAGGGCGGGCGCGGCGGGACCTGGAGCGGCTCTACGCGCAGAAGTCCCGCATCCAGGGGGGCCGGGGCGCCGCCGCCGCCCCACGGCCTCCCCGGTGCCGGAAGGGCGCCCTGGCCCCGGCGGCGGAGCGGGCGGCCCGGGTGGGCGCGGGCCCGGGCCCGGGCCCGGGCTGGTGCGGCCCCCCGGGTACCGTGGAATGCACCGGTGAGGGCACGGAGCTGCGGTCGGAAGCCCCGGCGCCACCGGCCCGCCTCTGTAATGGTGGGGCTCCTCCGTCTGCGGACCCAGAGCCGCTTAACGCGCGCCTCGCTCAGTGGCATCCATTTGAACCTGACACCCATTTTAAAGGGCTGTCGTTAAAAAAAAAAGGGGGGGGGGGGGGAGCGTCAGCGCTGGTTCATTCAGTTGAAGCGGAGTGCAATTACACGCAGTTTTCTTCAGGACTTTGTTTTGATTCTGTAGCGCGGCGTTATTAGTGAAATTCCCCCGGGCGACCTGGCGCACCTTTTGACTAAACACTAATTTGGGTGTTGGTGCTTTGCTGGTGCCAGCTGCGGCTGTAATGACCAATAATAACCTAAGCGTTGTGCACTTCGTGTTCTGAAACAGAAAATACGACATTGCTGAAAACCTGCCTGTTAAAACAGGCTGTTTTTCTCACGGTAAGAAGGCACTTGAGCACAAGAAACGCTGTTGAGTGACCCTTCTGTGGATGTAGAAGGACAGCGTAGCGTGCCAAAATCTTAGCCCGCCACCCGTGTTTCAACAAGTAGCTCAAATGCAGCTTGAGATGTTCTTAAAACTGTGCATTAGAGTTGCCAGTTTGCTCTGACGCGCAGGAAGCGCAAGTGGCTGTCGACTGCTGGGGCTTTTTTCTACAGTGCTCCAAGGGGAAATAAGGGTATGATCTTGGTCATCCTAACCCTTTCCAAAAAAGCAAAGATAATTTATTATAAAAGTCTAATCTATTTTTTCCTAATAGAAGAATCAAATGAGATGCTTGTTAAAGTTATTTGACAACTAGGCTTCCCCTTTTGATACTCTGTTATCCTTGATGATAATTTGATAAAATGCGTCTGAAGAAAAAAATACTTTACCTCTGAACACATCAAAGGCTTTGACGCACCAGTCTCCTCGGTTCCAGGTGTACTTTTTTGTGGCCTGTACAAATTAGAGAGGCTCTCATGTACAAATAAGCTGCCTTCATCAAGTAGGTAATAGCACTTTAATATTAATATTGAACACTCTTTCTTCCAGTAGTCAAAGATAGCATTTCTATTGAGTAACAAGCTTGCTTTGAATTTTCAATAGTGAATGGGGAAGAAATGCGTAGCAGCATCTTTTCCTGCATGATCAAGCAAGGTACTATGTATATAGGGGTCTAAAGATGAGAAAGTGATGGATTTAGATGCTTCGGAGGGAAAGGGATGAAAGGAGAGATCGCTTCAGAACTGCGATCTCGAGGAAAAGTTGATTGTGCGGGACTGCATTATAAGGTTGTCTTGTAGGTGCTATGATAAAACTGGAGTCAAATGCAGATTGGCTGGGATTAAAAACTTTATGCTTGTGCTAGCAGGCTTGGACATTTCTTCAGGCTACCTCAGGGATCACACTTGAAAGCTGTGAAGAGCTAGAGGCTGCATTTTTTCTCAGAAGACTTATTGTTCTTTTGTTTGATTGTTTGACACTAGTGACAGCTACAGAAAAATAAGATACTAAGCTTAACTATTTGGTGTTAAAGGCCTGCTAAGTTAATTCTGCTGAGCAATTTCTACCTTGGAGATTTTGCTTGGCGTAGAAGCGATCTTCACAGGAAGCGCTGAAGTGCTTTATGGAGCTGAAACGGGAGAGCTGCTGGTGAAAATGCTCCTGCTTTCCTCAGGAGATGAAGAACTGTTCGTCTGTCTCCAGGTTGAGTTTTCTGGCTCGACTCATTCCTAATCGCTTCTTGAACAGTTCAACACTGCAGTCCTGTCCTTCAAACATTTAGTCCTGATGCAAGTCTGCCTGGTGGGTCTCATGTTGGTGTATCATAGCGCTAAGTTCAGCTTCACAGCATCCTTTCTGACCTGAGGCGAGCAGTTTGTTTAGGTGGGGCAAACCAAGCTTCATTGACTGCCACCTCCAAAGGCTGATGTTCAGGCTTTATTCTTGGGCAGGTAAACAGTCATTAGCTTAATAAGTCTGTTAGAAAGACTCTTTCTCTGAAGAAATTACTTCAGCAGGGCTGGATGGAGGGGTCTGCTGCGGTACAAATGCTTCCCTTTTGTTTTCCCTCCCGCAGTCTTGTTTGGTTGGTTTGTTTCTGGTTTACAAATTTTTGCAGAAGGAGATTTGCACAAGTGCTGGTTTCCTCTTACAGAATAGAGAGCAAGGAAGAGTAGCACGTGCTTCCTGCGGAGTGCATGCTTAAGCAACGAGGGGGGAGAGAAAGTTGTCGTGTTCATTACAAAGGAAAATGGAGATGGGCAAGAAAAGTGGCACAAATCGGGGGTGGTGGAAAGGCTTGTCTGTAACCTCCTGGCAACTAGCACGGCATTCCAAGTCTTGTTCCATGTCTTGTCCTAAAGCCCTCATGTTCAGTCTCTACTGGACATCATGTCTTGGCTTCATGACCTCACCAAGTAATTTGTGTTGTCCTGAAAGATGCTGTATCCTGTTTTTCTGGGTTGGAATGGTGTTGTGGTGGGTGATACTTTCTTTTCTCCTCCTTCCATCTTTAGAAAAAGGGTCTGGTAGGATAGTTCAGCAATGCCAAAGGAAGATCGTCACACCAGCCTCTTCTGGTTTTCTCTTGTGCTGAGTGTATCTGTCCTTAGAATTGAGATGTGTAAGGAGAGATTTTTGAGGTAAGAGTTCTCATTCTGGGTACAATATCGCCTGGCATTCAGGCTGAAGTAAAAGCTGCTTTTTTTTTTTTTTTTTTTTTTGTCTCCTCTGAACGTGAGTTGTAGCAAGAACTTTTATTTGATGAAACTGAGGCTCACTAGGAGCAGCCTGTCAGCTTAACACTTCTTTGAAAATTTAGGTAGAAATGGCTGCTGCTTGAAAACGTTAAATTGGGTAATGGTTTTAATTTGCTGCAAGACACAAGCTAGATTTAATTTGATCTGACTTGGATAGGTGACAATATCAAATGAACTCTCTGGTTTGTTGCCAGAGAGGGAAACTGCTTTGAGTTAAATGACTAGCTTTATTTTGCTTTGTGGTGCAACCTACTGGTTTTGTACCTGATACAAAGATGCAGGCTACAAGGTAACCTTTTTTTAAAGTTGCGCCAAATCTTTAATTAGCTCTGGAACTAATATTTTAGAAGTTTGGGGACCAAAATATTAGGTGCTTAATTATACATCAAGCCTATGCTTGAGTAGCACGTGCAAATGTTCTGAAGATTTGCAGGCTACAATGTACATCCTTATCTCACTGCTGCTTTAGTTTTGCTGCCTTCAGGTAGCACACTGCATTGTGCTAGACGTACCTGGCCTTGTCAGATGCCTATATATGATGATACAGAAAAGAAAATTGCAGGAGAAGGTACTTAGCCAGGAAGTGGACAACCAGCCAGA
The DNA here is from genome assembly GCA_034008185.1 of Gorsachius magnificus. Taxonomy (NCBI): domain Eukaryota; kingdom Metazoa; phylum Chordata; class Aves; order Pelecaniformes; family Ardeidae; genus Gorsachius; species Gorsachius magnificus. Next base: position 45,950,578 of record CM067083.1, on the reverse strand, counting down.
GCTCCATTTGCAACTTTCAATCCAGGCTGTTTTAACCAAGGACAGAGCCTATGATACTATGTCAGAAAGATGTGTGAAAGGCACACAGTGTTGCTGGAAATGTCTCTTGCATAATGAGGAATATAGAGTTTATGAATTTATCTGTAATGCTTCAGATAGGATTGAACTGCTTATTGGAAGTTAAGCAGGGCGTTGTAATACGACAAAATCTTGAAGAACACTTTGCTCACGTTCTGCTGTATCACATCACATTCCTTGTCCTTTTTTCCAGTTTATCCCATAGGGAGTCTGTCACCTTAGAAAATGAATTATACTTCCATATTTCATAACTGTTCAAGGCAGAAAGAAGGTTGATCCTCTTGTTTAGCAATGAAAGATACATAGCATTATACTGCCAGGAAAATCATAGAATCATAGAATGTTTTGGGTTGGAAGGGACCCCTAGAGGTCATCTAGTCCAACCCCCCTGCAGTGAGCAGGGACACCACTAACCAGATCAGGTTGCTCAGAGCCCCATCCAACCTGGCCTTGAATGTTTGGATGGGGCTCTGAGCAACCTATTACAATCACAATTGTAATACTGTTTGTTTGTTTGTTTGAATTCTTTCCCCCTCAGGTTGGCCTTCGGCAGCTAGATATGTCATTGCTGTGTCAGCTCTACTCCCTGTACGAATCGATTCAAGAATACAAAGGTGCCTGCCAAGCTGACTCTAACGCAGACTGCACGTACGCTCTGGAAAATGGCTTTTTTGATGAAGAGGAGGAGTACTTCTAGAAGCAGCAAGACTCGCCTCCAGGCTGACCGAGGTTCTTTTGTCCTTCTCTCCCTGTAACACACCTCAGCAAGAATGACTGGAATCTGTATGGATCTCCCTTCCTGAGGAGGAACACCCAGCTACCCCGAGTTGTGTTAAATTCACTTATTTTAACAGGCTGTCAGTACAAGTTACTCATGCAAATACCACTTGAGGAAAGTGCTGTACTCTAACTTCTGAAGAGTCCTCAAACATGTTTGACAAGAGTTTTCAATTTAATTTGCAAGGTGGGTGTTTTCAACTTACAAACGTTGGTAGCTTATAACTGGAATTTTAATCGTAGAAGACAGCAGCGACTTCCTGAGTTGTAGTAACTTCATAGGGGGAAGGGAAGCCTCCGCTGTGGTGTAAATAGCTGTGGGTGATATTTTTTTTTTTTTTTTTTTTGGTCAATGGTATTGATAAATGCATTTTGAACAGGCATCTGGATGCACGCATATCCTCAGCTCTACTAAGCTAGTTCTGCTCTTATCAGCTGCATCCAGTTTTGTACTGGGTGGATTGTTTACACAGTTTAATTTTTTTTTTTCCCTCCTGAAGCTAATTTTGACTTTTCCTTATTCTTAGCTTACAAGCTGTACATGTGATAGTGAATCTTATCAGCAGGTTTTTTTCCTGTTGATCTAATTCACTTTCTTGGTACTGCCACTTGGCATTAACTTTTATACTGTGGTCTGGATTTCTCGCATCAACATAGCTCTTTGACCTGCTAAACTCTGTTCCGAAATGGTTTGCTTAGCTTTTACTGTACTGCATAGTAAAAGCACAGATTCAAACATAGTCTGTCTGCCACTATGTGGCTTGGAATAACGTGAACTCTTGTGCAAGTGTTCTCAATCATATGAAGAATAAGGAAACCTCTCATATGACAAAATGGGACAAATTGCAATATTTTATACTGAGTGACCTTTGTTTCTGTAAGGTAGACTACAGCTCTTTTTAAAAATGCAAAATAAGTATTTTGAGCACATACTTTGCATATGTTAAAACTTTTTATACTAACTTGTTCTTTGAAGTGTAACTTATTTTTGTTTTCAGAACTTACAAAAGCACTCGGTTAAGTTTTTAATATTTCATAGTGTGTACACGTAATGCTTAATCAGCTTGGAAAATGAAAGTTGCCAACTGTCTGAGTCTTCACCCTTCTCTATTTTAAGTGAAATCAGCTCCCAACGCGATTTTCATTTCTTGACTTTCAATTCTAAAGATTGCTGCAAAGCACAGTGCCTGTATCTTGACACAAGCTAATAATTAAGGGCTTAAATCTCAAAGGGTTTTTGCATGGTTCATGTCTGGCATGCATACAGTTTACAGAAAGAATTGGAGATCACATTCGGGGGTAGTTCCTCTCTTAGTGTTTAGCGAAGGCTAGGATGTTGCAGTGATAAAAGCCAAGAGACTTCCAGGGTGGAGTTTTTTGTGCATTCCCTCTAAAACTGGCTTATTTTAGTGGAATTTAAAGGCCACAGGAGCAAAGACTGTGCTGTAATTGTGTATGTGTATAAGTTCTTAATCTAGTCTGTGGCAATGGTTGGATTTTTTTTAATGCTAATTCTGGTCTAATTACTTCACTCACCCAAAACTAAAGGGAATGATAAGGCAAACACAGATGATCCAAATGGCTACGTCTATATTTAAAAAGTTGTGTATGTGTGTATATATGTATGAGTATATATACATGCATATGTACACGCAACTTTATGCTTTGACTTAAGAATGTATCAGCTTTGAATATAATTTGCTGTGCTTTTGCTATTTAGATGAGGCTTTTTCTAGTCTGTTAAAGTTCTGCTATTTTCTTGCTCTTTCCCCCAAAATAAAAAGCATGATGCTTAGCATAACTTTTTAATGTTGTTTGTATTTTAGTTTGCCATCTTGGTGAATCCAAAACCTCCTCCCTTCCCAACACCCCCCTAAAAAACCTAGGACTAGTCATCACTCCTGGATTGAAGCAAGCAATTTTTAAATTACAGTGGAAAAGGTTCTACCTACCTATATTTGGAATGGGAATTTCCCACTTCTCTGTCTTAATTGGATTTTACTTATTAATTTAACAGAGAAAGTCCTGTCTCTACTAGAATTAAAGATTCTGTTTTACAAATCCTTGCACGGTGCCATTCATGAATAGTCCCACTGGTGAGAATGGACTTGAGCAAAATTCACAGTACTTTCTCTTATAAATGAAACTTAAAAAGCAAAATGATTTCTATTTCTAATTTTGATTGGGGAACATGGAATATTGGGCTGGTATTCGTTGTACCAAGAGGAGCAGAAAAGTCTCAAGGCATCAGTCCATAACATGATCTGCACTGGAAAAAGGATGGATTATTAGGATTTGCTAAGTTTTCAGCACCTTGTCCCTTTTAATAACACCACCTTGCATGGGAGAGAAGTCTCTATTCCAAAGGCAAATTCAAACGCTGTGAAGGCCGGCTAGCTACACAAAGGTTTTAAAAACAGTAAATTTGTTATTAAGTCAATAAGCAGTCGTTCCAGAGGCAGATTTCTGTGCCTGGTGTTTCAGTTGTGAGCTGTGTTTCTTCACCACGTTCTAACAGCATGAAGTAGGGAAACTGTTTTGCAAGAAAAGTGCTCGGTGGGAAAGTGTAGCTTAAATACTGAGTAATTATTACATGCAGCTTCAAGTCAGAGTTTGGTTGTGTGCGTGACAGAACAAGCTGTGTTACTACAAAAGTTTGCTACCCTTAGTCCAAACCACATACCCTTTCCCTTTTTTACTCTGTAACCCCAATTTAAATCAGATGTAGCCTTTTAAGGACACCTTCAAAGGGTGTAACAAAAGAAACTCTTGAAAACTTCCCTACCCAGTGAATACCGCACAAATCTCAGTCCCACACAGCACAGCCAGCTTGGCTGGTACTGAGCAGGCGCAGGAAAACGGGGGTTTTCAAGGAAGCAGGGACAGTCAGGCTCCTGCTGCTCAGAGATGGAAAACTCTGAACACAGGGGTTCGGAAGGCAGTCTACCATGGGTGACTCTTCACTGGCCTGTCTCCAAAGGGCCTACAACTGAGCTTAAGTGGTTAGAAATAAGGAATTATTAGGTCTGTGCTAGCCATATTGGATTTATTTTTTTTTTTTAACAACATACCACCCTCATTTTATTGCTATGACAACTGCAGAGTCATACAGTCATAATTATGTTACAGACTAGTCCCCTGGAAATGTTCTTAGACTAAGAGTCGGGAAGAAGTGCTCAACTTTGGAGGAAGTGGGTGTCATTAGAAAATGGGTGGCCGATGCCCTGGCAGCTGTAACAGATGAGCATTTACGTTCAGCTTCGGCTCCTCGTGAATTCGCTGTCAGCCCTATTGATTTTACTGAGGATGGACTTTGAAGCAAGGATCTTTTCCCTGAAATCAGAACTGCTCTTTTATTTCTAAGACTATTGAAGAGCTGCAAGGTATCTATACTGAAATGCAGTAGGCGATCATTTGAATAATGTGTAAAAAAGATCAGTGTTGTTTCAAAGAAACAGTTTTCTAATAAAAGTGGGGCAAAGTTACACTGTTCATGGGTGGTTTGGACTCAGGATGCTCACTGAAGTTGAGTTTTTGACTACACAATTTAGTGGTGTAGTCAGGTGAAATTGGAAGACTAGGAGAAGGATTATGCAAAAATAATTATAATATTTGTAATGAATTTAGTTCCTAATCATAGGTAACCAAATCATTTTGCATGACCTTCTAAAATAAGTTGACTTTTTCAAAAATTATGTTTACATTTTTTGTAAATAATAGTTTGCAAAATTTTAAATGCAATGAAGAGAGTAGCAAAGCCCCCAGAATCTTTACAAAAAAGTCGATCTGCTTAGTACCTATTTACAAACCTAAGTTTTTGCTTCATATTTAGTCCAGTTCCTAAGGAAACAAAGCTTATGTAATGACTCTGTCCATGCATTTTCTGTCCGTCTGTTCACTATGAACCACATCTGATGGGACAGAAGTTGGAAAGTTGCTCCGTTTTTACAAACCTTGTAAAAATTAGCAGCTGGAGGAGAGAGACTGACTGCTGCTTCCACGGACGGGATCACGGGTAAAACTCGCCTTTTGATTTCTGTTAGGCCACCCAGCAGCCGGTAAGCTAGAAGCTGGGTGGTCACCCGGCTGCTGGCAACTCTGCAGCCGCCGGGGCACGTGCCGCATCTGCCATGGTGCTGGGTGCCAGTGGGTGGTGTGGGAAGGAGGTGAGAGTCTTCAGCATGTCTTTTAGCCAGTGAGTATGAAACCTGGGGATACAGCAAGGGGCCCAGGGAAGACCCCAGGTGTTGCCTTTGGGACTCAGTGGGATGTTGGAAGGGGTGAGTGTTGTGGCCAGAGATGTCAGAGTTTTTGGAGGCTGGAGCTTCACGCAGTTTGGATAGAGATGCTGAAGACCCTGTGTTTCATTAGTTCTGCTATTCAAAGCTCAGGGGATTTTTCATGTTCGTTTTCAACCTGTTTTAGAGTCTGGGTATATATGTGTCATGTATTTTTAATGTTACAGTCATACGTTGCAGGTACACAGTTTTGCTTAACTGGAAAGAACGTGTTTTATTTGCCTTGCTGCCTAGCTAAAGCCATTCATTTTGCTTGAGGAATGAGGTTGCTCCGAGGGCAAGGGGAACTAATGCCCCCACTCTGTCCTTCAGCTGACTGCTGGGGAGGAATGTGAAATGGGAGGATGATTGGGGTACATGACAAAAGGAACCCTATCAACCGGTCTTTTCTTCTCCAACGTGCAGCTTTGTGTCCTTCAGCCACTTCAGAAGTGTTTACTCCTGTTTTCAGGATGCCTGCCTGTAGAGGTTGTATTACCACAGTAGTTTGAGGTCCATATTACTTTTCATATATTACATGCATTTTCTCAGAAAACAACTGCTCAGATGTACGTTTTTCCATCCATTCTTATCTTTTGTTTATTTGAAGCTACTAAATTTAAGTCTAGATGATGCTGTATGACCTAAGGAAATAACTGATTTGTTTTCTTAGCAAACTAGTTAAAAGCTCTGTCTTCTTTGCAGTCATCTTACATTGATTTTAACATCTTCCGGGAATTTCAAAGCTCCCTAGCCTAAGTGCTAAAGCCTCCTAACTGGCTGTTCTATGATCCTGGTGACCTAAACTGTGCAATTAGCTTTGCAAACATCCGAGGTCTGCTGCAGGGACTGGTTTCTGCCATGGCGTAAAGGACCTGGGGGATCTGTGCATAGGGGTCTGCCCATGGTGACAAACTTTCCCCAGCCGAGGCTGTCTGGAAGAGCAGAGGTGGCCCCTCAGAACCCACGTATGTTCCAGGGCAGATGCGATGGGTTAAACCCTAGGTGAGACTCAGCGTGTGCTGGACTGGCGCCTGCAGCTTGCGGGGCAGTTACGCCTTGCAAGGAAGCAGTAGGATTAGCAAGGAGTTCTCCCTTCAGATGACCAGCAGTGAGTTTGGCCATTTGTTTTCAAATGACACAGGAACTTCGGAGGGGATGAATATTCACTGCAGAAGTCTGTTTCCCTTACTTTTTTGGCTCCCTTTCACCCTTTCTATTCAGGAAAATTCATTAGATGAATGTGGAAACAACCAGCCCCGAGTAATGAAGCCCACATCTGATTTCAGAGGAATGTGTTTTTAGCAGTAGAATTTACATTTTTCAGATAAGGCTGGTATGCAGTTTGAAGGGACAAACCCATTTGCTACTGAAATACACAGGCTTGTGACTATTCCAACTCTTCGCTGAATATTTGCCATGGTTTTAAGCACGTTCAAGCTAAGACATTGTTAAGATAATGTCCTTAAGAGAATGTAATCTTTCAGAATTCCTTAATTTAAAATGAGAGGAGAGATCCCATGCAAATCATAGATTATTAGAACTTAAATAAATGTGACTGAAGCAGACTGTTTGGAATTGTTAGGGCACAGAGAGTTCAATCCTGTGTTAAGCCACTGCCTTAAATTCATGTTAGCAGAAGCAGTTCAGTCCTCCTCGCAGTGCTACCTACTCTCTTTCAGAAATCAGAAGCATTTCTTCCCTGGGTCAGAAATGTCCCCGTGATTATCTTGTTAGACACAAGTAAGAGTTTTAAAGCTTGTTTTGGTTCAGGATACCAGGCACTGTCACAAACAATCAAGTTGCCTGTCTGAGCCCTACCAGCTCTTGCTTAAACTCTTCTGACTCATCAAACAGCAGAACCTTTTTAAATAATTTCCAAAAAGGCAACATAGCAAGGTTGTTACTTCAGTTATAAAAGCACCTGGACAACAGGGACAGCGTATTTCCTTACTTTTCCTCTCAACTCAACCATTTACAGTCTCTTTGGTTTAACTGAATCTGGAATTTAACAAAAACCTGTAGCACTAATTATTTGTATTGAAAGCGCTCGCAGCCTACAATTTCGTTCGGGTTGCTTAAGATACTGGGAAGTTCAAGCAGGGCATGCGGAGGCGAATTAATGAGCAGTGATGCAAAGTGCTGAACAGGTAAAGTACAAGCTTAAACAGGACTACATTTCTAACTTGTTCCATTACTATTAAATAACATCATAGGCTGTTTATATCATGGAATAAATTTCTTTTTTATATGCTACATTACACAAAAGGTAAACTACTGAAATACAGTTTTTTGGTATGGGGAAGGCCATTTTATCAGAATCAGCTGGAAAAAAATACTACATTAAATCAGAGTGAAAATTAATTTCTCATGGCACTAGAATATCAAAGTCGTGTTACCATTTGGTTTTCATCCTGTCTAAACACAGCATGTCTATATTCTTTCTAAGAATCTTGATAGTCCTTTTTTCTTGTTTGTTTGTACAAATCATACAGAATCTTGGCTTGTATCTTTGAATTACCCTTGCCCTTTCTGACTGATACTTAGGCATGTTGCTCAAATTGGAGAAGCGTTTCTTTAAATACATTGCATCATACAGTATAACCTGTAGAGAGAAATGGAATGTATAGCACCTATTCACTATATAATTTATACCTCTCTCTGCATTTCTAGAAAAGGACAGACATTTATGAACAAAGCTCTAGTGTATTTTGGTGACTATCATTATGCTTGCTTAAAGGACTAAAATTTAATGATAAATGAGAGAGGCAGAAATTTGTGGTAATCTCTGTGGGGAAGAAGGAATTTTTTTTTATGCATTTCTTTTATCCTTCCTGCCTCATGTCCTTTTCCGTAAGATTTGCTTGAGGTCTGAGTTTTCTTATGTAAATAATTTGTCTTGTCTCCAGTGCTTTATGTGGTTACACAATAGGACTTCTTTCCCCTGCGCCACTTCTCACTAACCAGTCATTCAAATTCAAAAGCTTTCTAAAAAAATTCCAAAACAGATTATGGAAATTTACAATTTCTTTTGCAAATTAGAAGGGAATTTGTACAGATGTGTTTATTCTCCAGGAACAGAGATCTCAATTCACAATGCCCTTCTCTCATTCCATTCTGAATTAAATGCTTTAGTTTGTAGGCAGTAATTGTATTTTTGTTTCAACTTAACTGTGTGTAACCCAACGTGTAAGTCCTTACAAGGAGCCTGTAGTAGATTTGAAGAGGTACAGGCTGCCTTATTTATTTAAAAGTCCTAAATGCTTTGCAGTCCTGCAGCCACGGAATCTGACTTATGGATTTTCATGTTGCTGGCTTAGCAAGGCTGTTGCAGGGGGTAGCAGACAATTTGAAGCACGCAACCTGGAGAACAAAAATAGAGGAGACAAACCTACTAAAAGATCAAGCCACCATCTTCACAACAGATTCCTTAAGTAGAATATATTTTCACAGAATTGTATCACTTGATTAAATGGCGATAGCTGAAAACCTGAAAAACAACTGGGCATCAAACTGCCCCTGCAGGCAGTGAAAGCTGATGGGCCCCCTAAATAAGGAAAGGTGGCTTAGCTTTGGTCTCCCAGAGCCAGGATCCCTGGCTGCCAGGGAGAACGCCTGCCAAGAGTGCCCGTCCAGCCTCATGGCTGGAGGAACGACCAGATGACCTCCGAGTTCACTTCTGGCCCCATCCTGATTCTGTGAAAACAAAACCGTTCCCATCGGCAGTGGCAGAGGCAGCTGCCAGCTCAGGACAAAGAGCTGAGCCTTCAGGAGCAGCTGCTGTGAGGAGTTTAGGGGAGCCAGCACTTTTTGGTATAATGGCATGAAATTACAGATGGCATCTTCCACCCTGCCATTATAGCGAGGAAGGATCCGCACGCAAGGGCTTCCTGTTTCGCTGTCCTCTGTCAGGATGCATTGTAGAGGATTAAAAACCCCTCTCTGAACTTTCTATCAAAGCACTCCTGCAGCTGAATTAGATTAGCATCATTTTTTTTAAATGAAAGCAGGTGAGTAACAGTGAGGGGAGGGAGACACGATCTGTACGTGTTTCTGATGCTGTTTTATCAGGGACATGACTTTTTTCTTTTTTTAAACTGATACAATCTGTCCTGTTGCACAATAGTAAAACTATTGTGAGGCTACGGTGCCTTTCTCCCAAGTGGCCTTTTCTTTCACTGTAGGACCTTTATATGGTCAGAAGCTGCACAATTTCATACATAGATAAGGCAGAAAATGCACAGGCTGTAAGAACAGGATTAACCTTCCATCTCTCTCCACCTACACACACACACATCGTTTAGATAAATTGCACAATTCAATTGAGCAGGAATGCTTTTTGGGAAAAATCCACTTTTAAAATAAAAGAATCGTAAAATAAAGTTTTAAAAGATGTGTTTTAAAAGATGTAAATTTTAATAGAAACTAAGTTTTGTCACATGGTTATGTAAAGAAATGTATACCTACCATTGTGTTCACCCACAGCGAAGTTAATTTGCTTTTCCAAAGAAAAGGTTTTGAATGATTTGTACAACCTTGCTGATAAAATGCTTTACAAATCAGCACTGTCTTATTTTCATTTTGCTCTTTCCCAGGACGGAATGAGTAGGAGATGGACTGTTTTCCTTGCTGTGCAACTCACCTCTCATTTCCACACTACTAAATGGGAAAAACATCTTCATAGGAAGATATTCCTGTTATTGAAAAACTTGATAAGGAGTATGCTCTAAGCAATACATTCACTTTTGCTCCCTGTCCTGCAAAATCCAAGCCATTTTGCTGGTGCTGGTATGTGGCACTTCATTACGCAGTGGATGCTCTCAGTGGAGAATGTTTTCTTCCTAGTTATTACTGCACTTTTGCTAGCATTTGATTTCTGGTGATCAAAAGAACACTGCAGTCCTACCAAGAGATACTATCTCTGCTGTAGCCAAAACATGATACATCAGTAGCTTTGAAGGTTAGAACCAAAGCTTTATCCTGGAAGTGAAGCGAGAGACCAAAGGAGCGATCAAAGTTTAGGACTAATGCATGTACGACAGCATTGGATGGGCTACAGCATGTGTGGCAGGGAATCACTGTAAAGGTAACACCCACAGGTGCCTACAGAGTGAATTAGCAGTTCTGAGAAGAGAATGTGAGGCGAGGCAAAGCACTTCTGGGGTATTGAGATTTTGTTTTCTGGTTTACATTTGTGCAATGTTTCTGGATTCATTTACTGAAAAGATACCAATGGCTTGTAATATATACATAAAAAAAATATGCAAGACCTACCTGGGCTTTCTACCTGAAAGCCTCCAACTGTCAAATAAGATCCCTTAATTTTCCTTTCAGATAGCATTCAGTTAATGCACCTGCTCCCTCCCCTCTATGTTTTTTAACTAATTTCAGACTTATTTTGGCACACAGCAGCTGCAATAACTTATAATTCACAATAAGAGATGAATGATTTACTGTGTATACCCCTAAAAGTCTTCAGATATGTGTGTTACAGGACTATATGCCAGCAAGGGTCAGAATTAAAGCTTCCCTTAACGTAACAAAGACGACTCCTTTAAACATGTCACCTTCAATATTCATATTCTCTGGCTCCTGGCATGTCTGTTTCAATATCTGACATTCATGGTGTTGACTGACTCCCAGCAACCTGCAGCTGAGAGGACTTAATGCTTTTCATCTTTATAAGCAGACATGAACAAATTAATCCTCCCCCAAATCCTGTGATGGTGGAGGTACAATCACTTTATGGAGCCACATATATGACTTGCTCAAGGTCGCAGCCGTAGTCAGTATTATAGCCAGGATTAGGATTCAGGTCTCAGTTCAGGTCCCTGCTCAGACAGCTATGGCAGGCATTTCTATGCAGCTTACGGACAACAGTTCTTTTGTCTTAAAATGTACTCAATTACAGTTAGAGGATTTATTTCTGCAGCAGCCAGCACACGTACAAACTGTGTGAGTTTACACTTTTATGCTACTGTGTAAAGGAATTTAAACCACATATTTACCCAAGGAAAAAACCCCAAACCAAATAATATCTATTACTCGTGAATAGCAATTAAAACATCCCTGGCAGTATTTCCTAGCTGCTTTGCAGACCTCCCATTTATTTATACAGGGTTCAAAAGAGCTTTACAAATTTAGGACAGCAGATCATGTTTAGGAAAAAGATTTTACAAAGCTCCTCATGTTCAGATCTTCTTTCTAGCCACCTCAGTAATATAGTAAGCATTATTGGAAAGACTAAGAAGGTCAGAACAGCATTATAAGAGGTAGGAGAGAAAACAGGACTCTTGTTGTATATGCAAATTCTAATGGCAGCAACCTGGGTTTCAAATTAATTCAGCAACAAATTCCTATTGATTTTTAGCAGCAGAGGAACGCATTCACTATGTCTTTTGCCACATGGATTTTCTCTTGAGTTCAGTGAGGCTACTCAGATTAATTCCAGCTTGCAGGACTATTTATGTCTTAAACAAAGAGATGTCATGCTAAAATAATTTGCATTTTATAGCTATCATGGTGCATATATTGAACTGACCTTGATACCAAGTCAGCAAAACAAGTATTTTGTGACCTGTTTTTCATCACTAACTTCACTCTAACATGTCTCCTATCTGAAAATGAATGTCAATTTTAAAAGCTTGCATTTGTGATTTTACAAAGCAAAACTTATGCAAAGAATATGTACTTATATTGCTTTTACGTTCCATCCAGTTTTGGAAACAACAGCGCTTTACTTTTCAACTCCAGATGGCACTGTGGTGCTTAACACTGCCCGGTTGGGGGAGAGCAGATGGATTGCAAAAGCATGCAAGCCCCTGAAAAACAATGGCTTTCTTGTTTTATGAGAAACCAGCTGCTAATACTTTTCCAGTGCAGATGTCCTATTTTACTTTCAGTTCAGTGAAGACTGGGCTAAGAAATGGCAGTTTATATGCCTGAGATACGACTTGTCATGGAAGAAGGGACTTGCTTGCCTGTACTTGCACGAGGTCATGTGGGTAGTAGCCCTTGCCTCCACCAGCAAAATGTAAGGCAACACACACTGTTGCAGAATGAAGGGAGAAAGTCTGCTGTTGCACAGCTCTCCCTATTCACAGTGATTAATTCTCTCTCTGGTAATTCTGGTAATAATTGGTAATTCTGCTCATAAAAGTGTATTTTCAAGGATGGAGTGCAAACCACTGAAGTAATAAGGTTATCGGTAACTTTTCTAGTGAAACCCATACTCTATTGTTTGGAAGCCATCCTTTGCCATTTCATGTTATCACTTAGACTATTACAAAAATGTTTACAATAAATAATATTCTTCCTTCATCCTTCAAAAATTTAGGAGTAGGATGTTCATGTATTTGCTTTAGCATACACTCATACTCATCTACACTGCATCTTCTCTTACATAATAATTTTTCTTGAAATTCTATCTCCTTAGTTTTTAGTCTTCTCAACTTTTAATTTTGTAGAAGCCTGCCTGACACATACATTCTTTTAGCTCTTCCTAGCTTATACTCTAATTCTCCAATTTTGTATAGAGTAATTTTTAAATACTTGTTACCTGACCTATGGGCCCAGTTAAAGTTCCCAGTTCCCACTGTGCAATCACTAAACCAGTGCTCAACGCAAGTCTGAACAACATCACTGGTTATTCTGTGCATTTCATCCAGCAGAATTCTGGAATTTGTTCCATAGGCCCACAAATTTCCCGCAGGCCACAAAACCCCATTTGATTCCAAGCAAAACTCAAAGAGCTTACATGGGCTCATTTGCAGGCTTTTATATTTTTAACCCAAGTAAATCCTTTCCCATAAGTTAAGGAAGCAACTGAAGATATACAAAAAGGGCAGGCTACTTGTGGTACATCTTTCAGCACAGGTGACTCTTTCATTACAAAGAATTTATGAAAGAAGAGGAGCTCAAAAGACAAAAAGGAATAAAAGCAAGAGAGATGATTGTTTTAAACAGGCAGGACCTTAAAATACGCTAGGTTCTCTCAAGCACCATATGGAATCCTTTTCCAGAGGCATCAAAAATGCACACGCACCTGCCCATACACACAGAGGGCATCCTCAAGTTCCCCCTGGATTTATGAAGTATTAGTGTATTTGTCATGTTAGTTCTGGTAAAAGAGTAGCCATAAAACCACACAAGGCAGAATGTCCTACATTACCAGGCAATAATGATGCCTCTGAAGTCTGAAAACCTGTACACCGCCTGCATTCGTTCCACAGCTCTGTAGCTCTTAATGTTCTTCTCCATCCTCAGAGTTGCATAAGGACAGTGGTGGCTCCCGATAGCATTACAGAGTGCATAACTGATATGTCATTGGCATATGTGACACAATAGATAAGCATTTCTTCTTTTGGAATGTGTTCACATCCATTCTAGGTCTTTTGAATAAAACTCAGAAAATGTCCTGAAATCAATTTTTTTTAATTCAAAATAAACTTTAAGAAAACTGTTCCCAAACAAAATTTATATACATTCTATTTACAATTTTGCTGCTGACTAGGTAATATTTACATTACATGTAATGCAAAATCTTCTCCTAGCATTATTCACACTTAAATGTGCTGCACTCAGCCTTTAGACTAAAATGAGTGCCAGAGCAGACAAGGCACAAATTCCTGAAAAAAAAATCTTGTGTGTAACCATGACACAGAAGATTAATTTAAAAAAAAAAAAAAAGATGTAACCTAAGAGGAACAAACCAAAGCACTGATGACACATCATTAGAAAAACAAAACTGGTGGTAGAAAGAATGTACATTTCCTGAAGAGGGACATACACAGTGGTGACAAACTTTTATCAGCTGCAATGCTAAGGCTGTGCTAAGATGAACAGAGAGCTGGGTAAAAGCCAGACGACAGCTACAATGATAAACAGGGTTTGGCTCAGCAGGCACCAGCATTTTCCTAGTGCATGTTCTTCTGTCATCCTCTCTGCTGCAGTACGGCTTCATTCTCTCTTAAACTCAAGGCAGAAGGTGAAGGAGGAAAATGAAAGGAGGCCAGACCAGCATCCCTGAAGCTTTTCTAAGAGATCTACTGCTCTTTCCCCTTTGCACCCTCTCAAGCTGCAGCCTCTGTTGCAACACTGTGTGCTGGCGTTGTGGGAGGAAGATGAGCACTATTCAAAACACCTTTGGCAACATGCTGTTTTTAAAAAAAGCTTTTGGGGGTGGACTATCTCTCCAGATCTAATTCTGTAAAGCAAAGCGTGTTCAAGGTACTGTGTTGCCAAAGCTGCTGCTTAGCCAGCGAGCAACTGCACACCTACACTCAATTGTCTGGCTGCTGACTCACACCAGTAGCAAGGTGGATCCCTCATACACCTTCACAACTATGTCCTTGCTGGGGCAGTTGTAACATTAAACTGTCTCATGTACTTAAAAGAGGTCGCAGTTTGGGGTTTTTTTTGCCTTCTCTACCTATACCATCACATGCTCAGGAAGATGTCAAATGTAACACAAATCGCACGAGTGGTGCCAGCCTCTGACCTATTAAAACAGAATGAGCAACCATTTGCTTTTCTGCCCAAAAAAACTTACTGTGGCATGGGCAGTTGCATTAGACAAACATGTCTGATGTATTCTGTAGTCATAATCTAAGCTTACACTAAAACTGTTTGGAATTAAAGATGTTGCAAAACGTTATTCAATGCATTTTGCAAAACACAGATAGGAGCCTGTATCTGAGGAAGATGAAGAACGGAAGTAGTACCTGTAGATAGTACAGCCTTCCTGAACTGAAGCAGGAGAATTAAACATTGCATAGAACATCATGGAAACTGGTCTGCACAAAAGAAGTAGGTTCGTGTCCTCATTAGTGTCCTGTGGATATTAATTCTGCCAGTTCCTTTGTGGGCCCTCTCTTTGCCTGCTGGGGAGAAAGGTGCAGAACTTCTATAAACGTTGCTTCACTAATTTAGGCCTAACATTTTGCTGTTGTTGTTTTAACAAGTAGTAGTCTATTGCTGAGCAGACTCGTACTTCACTTTTTGCTTCCACTAAACCTGCTGCCAGATGAGCACTGGGTGCAGGGGATGTGGCTTAATACTAAATGCAGAAGAAGTGGTATCCCAAAAAATCGTGTATGCTGGGGATCAGAGTCCTTTCACTCTCTTTTCAGCTTTCAGAACAAAGCAGCAATGTTTATGAGATCGCATAAAATTTCAAGCCAGATAAAACTATAGTTCCTAGAGGTTACTCTAGAACTAGCTGGTTTACTATTTTAGATTGTTATGTAAACATTCCAGAGAATGCAACTTAGTTTTCCCACTGTAGTTTTACTTTGCAATACTTGCCTTTTCTCTAATAATCTGTTTGCACATCTTCACTTCTCTCTTTGAAAATCTGTTTTTGCAGAAATACCAATTCTGGGTTTTACATTTTTCCACTGACTCTCTTCTTTCCTCTTAAGGGAACAATTTATCCTCCTCTTTCTGCCAAAAAGCAGTGATTGGTAGCAGTGCTGAGTTTTTTTTAGTGTACCTCTTTTGTTACAGCCATAGCTATGCAGCCAGATTTATAAAGCTACTATGATAGTGACACAAACATTTTTAATGGGAAAATAAACAAGCTAAGGCAGAGGTTTTATGGCTCACCACATTAAAAAGCCAAACTTCTGAAGTTTCTCATTTTAACTCATCCTAAAACTGTCTACACTCACCACTAATGCAAGTTTTTGTTATCTATCACCTTCTTTATCACTATGAAAATAGCATCTTTGGAGCTTGGTGGCAGAGATCATTCTTAGAAAATTATCATGTTGGTATTTCTTCAGATCTTGGCTGACATTTCAAACATCCCATCCCATTTTCTGGAACAAGCAGACCACACCATTTTCCAAAATTAATCCAAAGATGATGGCCAGCCAAGGAAGCATTCGGTTCAAGTTCAATGTAACTGCAAAACAAAACAGAACAAATTTATCACCGTTTAAGAAGATCATAGAAGCCATGTGAGAATTCGTATTAATTTGTATGTATAAGAAATCACACAAATCTCTTAAAAGTCCACATTCCAAAGCCATGCATAAAATTAACACGAAACTTTCATCTTCCAGACATGCAAAGAATTCTACTTTTTGTTTCAATGATCCACGATGAGTTGTCTCAAATTCTAAGTGACGGATACAAAGAGATGATGGGGAGATAAGAGGTGCTTTTTCTTTTTTTGATAAAGTGTTTTATTACATTCACTTTCTATTAAAGTCTAAATAACGCAGTTTTAAGCTAGAGCTATTTGTCACGTATCTGATACTGATTAAAAAGTACAACAGCAATAATAATGACTTCTATAACAACTGCATTCTCACACATTCTATACAAATAATATAGTAGTAATAAAAGCAACAACATACCTCTAATTGCCTGAGAGTTTGATATCAAGACAAACACTTTTATAAATGCAAGGCACAAAGGCGTGTAGTCATGTTCCCAAATAACAGCTGGAATTAGCAAAAGCTTTCCATAGCTGGACAACAGCAGTGCTTTGAGAAGTAAAATGAAGTCAGACTTTGTTTTCAGCATCTCAGGTCTCATCCACCATAATGTAATAAAAATGCCAAGCAAAAAGGAAGTTTGTTCTAAGAGGAAATAAGAGGAATTGGAAAGAAAGAATGAAGTGACAAAATCAAGCCCCTTTTTCAATGAATTTCAGTGAAATGATGTGTCCCAAATGCACCTGAGCCGCTGCTATTTAAGAGACGTGCAAACATGAACATGTTCTCCATCTCCTGTGTTCATTCATGACATTGAAAATAATTCTATCACAGAATTCTGTCTGTAGGATTTTCATATTCATAATTTATGACACCGTACAGCACAGGAATTTTAGCATACAAACTTCCTTTACTTTTCCTTTTTAACAAAAGGAGAGGGTTTTTTTTCAACTGCCTGTTAGTCTGTATAACAGAATCAATACTTGTCTTTTTTGAAAAGGTCACCAGCAATGAACCCTTTCCATCCAGCATGAGAAAGAACACTAAGGTGAAGGTATCATTGATCTATTAGACTTTTTTTGACACTGAGCCCCTGTGTAACACTGGTATTAATGCAGATGTCAAAGCAACTCTCACGACAACTGTAATAGATGATTTACTACTGAAAAATTAGTTCCAACATTTTTACTGACCTGTTATGAAAGCCTACGTAGAGCAACACTAAACAATAAATGGCTGAAGTTAAACACTGGATGTCTAAGGGAAATACTAGTCTTAGTCTGCAGGCTTCATTTAAACTCTATCAGCAGAAAAAAATAAGAATAAAAGTACTAACCAAATAAAACAAAACCCCTTCTCTGCCTTCAAATTTAGTCTTGCAGTACAGAAGTATCTACTCTTTACCAGTGATGACACTGCTCTTTATCTTTGTGTATTCATGTAAAAAAAAACCCCATAAACCAGATACAGCTTTTCCTGATTATTGTTTATTTCTGTAAGGATCAACCTTAATATTGCATCACCTTAATAAATACTAAACCTTGGAGTCAACATGAAATATGGAATAAGGCTGAGCTCTACACTGGTCTTCAAAACTATGCAAATGGATAGAGATGAAGATTTCTGGATATCGCCACTTTTCAGTGTGTTGGTATCTAATGCTTATCATATCAGTCTGAACTGTAATCAGGATTGAAATATGCGCTTCCATTAAGTGACGGCAAATGAGAGAGTACATGTATAATCGTTTATACTATACTGGGTAGGACATGACATCCATTCTATATTAATTGTTGCAATACAGGCTTGATGAAAGACTCATGAAATTATTTAATGCTTAAAGAGTAAATAGTTACATGAACTAATCATCGATCTTACCTAAAGAAGCTATACCAAACATTCTATAAAAATCCCATTCCTTGGCATATCTGATTAAGTCATCAGGATCCGTATTTTGGCTTGAATCCTGTAGTTGCAACCACCTGAGATAAGCCTCACAGAGCAAACAAAATACACAGAGCTTCCCATGAATCTGGTAAATGAAAGCATAATAAAAGCATTACTTATTAAATCAGCATAAATTAAAGTATGAGTATTAAATTGGTATTTAAAATACATTTTTACATCTCCACATGAACAAGCTCTGTAGGTTTATTATTTTTGTTTAGAAATATAAGCAAGTTACTTCTGTTGAGCCACTAGTTTAGCACATCATCCTTTTAACATAAATGAACATGATAAGCTAATTAGAGAAGGTAGGATACTGCATGAACAGTCCCATTCAGAAGAAAGCATAGAGCTGTAGTTTGTAAAGCCTGCTCTATACTTTTTTTTTTTTAAATTGGGAAGGGTGTTTCAGTTAGGAATATTAAAACAAAATTGTGCCACACCTAGCAGAACTATATTATCAAAAAATTTTAGTTTCAGGACAACTACTCCCTTCAGAGAACTGCTTTAAATAGCCTTGTTTCTATTTTTCCCTGGGACAATGTCCATTAGAAAAAAAAATGGTAGTGTAGTTACACCAAAAACATCTCTTAGTTCAGATAAAGGTGAAGAACCAAAAAACAAATGGAGCAATGTAACTAAACAAAAAAGTATCCTCTGAAGTCACTGCAAAAATGATGTCATGAGGGTCTGTAGTTAGCATGTTTCCACATTAAACAGTCTGTAAGCCAGTGTGCATGTGGGGTGAATTCTGATTTTATACAGATTTAAATAAACCAATGCAATTTCTGTGTATGGATTCTACTTTTTCTACTGGAGACTAGTTATGCCAATTGCACACACATGCACAGGCTAAGCCAGTTTAAAAGTCAACTCAATTTATTTGAATAGATGAAATTTCCACAGATGGAACAGTTCTCCCAGAAGCCTCATGGTAAACATCATTACCAGTCTCCAGAAGCACTGAATTCATCAAAAACCCTTAGTCAGATTTATGCTTGAAAGACGAGGTGAGTGTATCTATCCACATTGCTTAACACTGGACTGGCCAAGAGATATCAACATGAATACAGCCTACGCTTATACTTGCATAGTTTGCTCTAGATTAGTTTCCCTCTCCTGGGAAATCAAACTTTAAAGTAAAAATATGCGTTTCTGCCAGAAAAGCTACACCTCAACACTCCAGCTGGGCCAGAGCAACGAAGTTGACTACGTAACTCTGCATCCACAACGCTTCATGTGAAAGCCACTATCTTTTGCTATAGTTTTGAGGACGCGGTTAGTTACTCAGGAGGAAACTCGTGAGAAATGAGTACAGTAGGTTTAATTGGCAAGTACTGTTAATGTGGCATGTTATACTCTATAGCTCGTTTCAAAAAGAACTGTTTCCAACAGAAATTTAAGTTGGAAATGAACTTGAAATTAGACCTTTCTCTTCCAATGAGTCCAATTAAGACTCTTTACCATGCAGGATGACTGCTGTATTTGCTGGTATTGTGGTACCACCACTGGGGAGACAGTAACTTCCTTAGTAACAGCTGGAGTTTGAGATTTCATGTGTTCTGTTCACGGTATCAGACCCTTAACCTGTTTGAGAACAAAACTGGTTCAGCTAGATGGAACCTGTGGAAGGGCAGATGGACAGTTCCCAAAATTCTACAGCTACTACAATAAACTTACCAAACCTAAATATACATTGAACAACAACAAAGTCACAGGGTAGGGGTGTAGCCACTTACATTTATCTTTGTATTGAAAAGAATGTGCCTGTATGCTTGTGCTTTACATAAAATAGCATTAATCAAGATGATAACAGGATCATACTCAATGTATTTGTCCACAGGTTTCTGGCAGGATTTCTGATAACAAAAATTAGAAGAAAAAGGAAAAGAAAGCAAGTGTTTATTAAATGTTCCTCTACTCTTAGCACAATAGCATAAATCCAAAGTATCTATATTCAATCCTTATTGGTCTTTCCTTAATGTAATCTTCATTTTCAATAGGTTTTAAATCCAGAAAAATTGCTTCCCCCCTGGAGACTAGTTACATTACAAAACAAAGATACATTATCGATTTTTATAGGCTGCAGATTAACACAGACAATAAACTATGCAAGGATGTACTCAGTTATCATTTTGTGTTCTACAGATGCAAAAACCCAAACTGCCTTCCCAACACTGAAAAAATGTACCAGTATCTCATTAAAGGTTATCTGATCATGGCCCGTCTACTGGGTATTTTGTGATTTTTTTTTAAATTTATTTTTGGAAAGAAAATTACTTTTAATCACTTCCTTCTTTCAAAAGAGATGCTTTATCCTCCTATACTACCTTTTTCCTCCGTTCAAGATTTTTTTTTCCTGTTGATTTGCTCTTCCACCCTAGTAAGCAGTCCAGATGTTTCAATTAGTTTTCCATTATTGAACAAACACCAATACATTTAGAATACTGAGAATGTAGTTTTCACATACAGATACAGCCAAAGAGTTGGAAGCTGCTACCGAATGGTGGTAAGATGCTAGACCATTACAATAAAAATACCAATCACTAGACCAATACATCTGCTGGCTCCTCACTGTGTCTACTGGAGAGGTTATTTCACCCAGACCACCGGGAACTGCTTGTCACCAACCCCTTTCAGATCTATTGACTTAACCTGCATTGGGCTGTCCGCTCCTTGACTCCAGTTAAATGCGGACGGCTAATAAAAGGCTGTTACAGTAACTGCAAACAGGACGGTTAAATTGCAGTCTTGCAAAGGGCTCGGATCCAGCACACCTGAGGGGGAAAGAAGCTCTAGCAGAGAGCGGAGGAGCAGCAGGAGCTGATTGCCCCAACCCCTTCAGCTGCAAGGCTTCTGCACTTGCAGAAGGGTGCTCGCCTGCCAGCAGGTCGGCTTTCTCCTGCGGCCGATCCTCCAGTTCGGCTGCTCGTTCCCTCCAACCTGTCCCCCAGCTAATCCCACTCCCCCGCGCCTTCGCATCCGCTGCCATGCTCAGAGTGCAACACTCATAGAAACAACCTCGATTTCCATTTTAATGAGCGCACGGCTGTGCACTGCCAGAAGACAAATCTGTGCGCACAGCTTTCTGCAATGCTGTAACAGCCAAACGCGCAGCAGTAGACAACGCGCACCTACAGACAAACCCCCAGGAAAGAACAAAAAAAGGTTTTTTCAATTTTATAGGTATTCCTTGTGTCCAAAGTGAACTTTGCCATGCTATCTACCAGATTTGTTGTTGGAGAATTTGAGAAGCAAAATTTCACTAGCCAACTGACTTGGAAGTCTGATCTCCCCATCAAGAAAAACATACAAACAAATGTGTAAGTCGAACAGAGATTGAGGAATGCTCCTACCACTAATCAGTGTTTCTTGGTCCAGCTCAAGAAAAAACACACCAAACTAATTTGCATTAGAAAAGAAAATACTTTGTGTGACAGTACACAAGTTAGAGGTAATGAATTCAAAAATCGACTCAACCCACAATTTGATAGGTCTAAAATTAAAGTGAGAGAGATGGAAGAAAGGACATAATTAACAGAAGACTGCAGCTACAGCATTTAATAGAGTGAAAAAGAAATTGCAACTATAATTAAAGGCACCGTCTTGCTTCATTTCTCTCTACAGGGAAATCATGAACAGATTTTCTTAGAGGTGGTGATTTACATATGTCAAATCTCTGGGTTGATGTAGCACAGGAACACTATTTTTTTTCTAGGCTTAAGTCACACAAGCACAAACAAAAGAAGATTATTCTTGAACACAGAAGGTATCATACAGGTTAGATGAAGGATATCCTACATACCCCAGAATTTATTATGCTCTCAAATTTTCCTACAACAGAACATTTTTTTGACTGGGATAAAAAAAAAAAATCTGAGAAGAGTAAAGAATGATCTTTTCAAGTGGAGGGTCCCAACCAAACACCAATCAAAAAACTTGCAGTTAAGAGGTACTGAAAAATTTTCACTGACAGCTGACATGAATTTTAGACAATTAAAATATACCAGACCAACCCTCCAGGCAAAACCAAAGATACGGAAATTCTACTGCAAATATGTAAGGAGAATGCTACAAATGAATACACAAATAGTGGTGTTAATCATAAGAATGGGTCTTCTGCTCCACAGCTTCTGGCAGCCACAACCAAAACTTCTGCAACTGTGAGAATGATGTTTAACTCAGGATTTCAGCATACCACCACCAAACATTTAAAAATCCTATTTTGCTTGTGTTACTTCAACAGGAAAAGAAAACCTACCGTTATCACAAAGAGCAGGCATCTTCAAGGAGTTTTCACACACACTCATGTCTGCTTCTAAAACTAGATGAGAGCCCTACTCTTAATACACTTTATTTCTATTTGAGTCTCAACTGTATGAAGGAAAAGTCCTTTGTGCTTATCCAGCCAGTGACCTAGCTGGTGTGAGTTGATAGAGTCCTTTAGGTTGGAAAAGACCTTTAAGATGATCAAGTCCAACCGTTAACCTAACCCTGCCATCCCACCACTAAACCATGTCCCTAAGCACCTCATCTGCCTGTCTTTTAAATACCTCCAGGGATAAATAAATACCTCCACTTCCCTGGGCAGCCCGTTCCAGTGCTTGACAACCCTTTCTGTGAAAAAATTTTTCCTAATGTCCAACCTAAACCTGCCCTGGTGCAACTTGAGGCCATTTCCCCTTGTCCTATTGCCCATTACCTGGGAGAAGAGACCAACACCCACCTGGCTACAGCCTCCTGTCAGGCAGTTGTAGAGGGCGGTAAGGCCTCCTCTCAGACATCTGACACTAACCTTAAATGCCTAGGAAGGAAACTTGTGACTGGAGCCTGACTTCAGCAAAATCAATGCAGGCAAGGGTTAATGCAGTTTAAGTACACATAGGTTTAGCTAGATAGCTTTATCTAGTTAATGTGATGCAACTTTACAGACATCCATAATCAGAGAAGATGAGTATGAACAGCTCAGCTATGCTCGGTCCCAATGGCAGTTCTGCACAGCTGGAGTCAACAGCCTGTTCAGTGTGACTGCAGGCAGCACATCTTTAACAAAATCAAGCTTTTTCAATCTTTTTGGGGCTCTCTCAAATAAATGCCTCAGTTATCATAACCAGTTCTAAACCAGACAGAAGTAACTGGATTTCTCTATGTTTTTAACGGGGTTTTAATTGCTTCCTTAAATATATAACTAACATCAGAATCAGGAAATAACTAAATAACTGATGTCTTTCCTTGAAAAAATAGGCATTACTTTGACAAAAAGGTACTTTCAGACTATGCTGCAGAAGATAAAGGTCAAGCTGGACACGATAAATTCTATTTATGCATCTTCTAAACTGGTATGTTTAAGGAAAATTACAAGTGTTTGACGCTGACACACAGAAGTCCAATAGATACTGTAAAAATATCCTAAAAAATACCCTAAAAAAGGGTGTTAAATGTATTTCAATATTCTAATGAATTTAAATGGATATTAGTTTAGGAATTGTTTAAATTTAGATTACAAGTGTTTAAAAAAAAATTATTTAAAAAAAAAATGAGCAAAGGCAGCTTTAAGAAAAAAAGAAATCTTCAAAAGCTAGTACAACCATGTTCTTCATAGTGTTGTATATCAGATTCTTTTTGATCAAAGCAATCCAGAACAGTTAAGGACAGTAACCTGTGTTTTAACATCTGAGTTGTATTAAGTAAGACAAAAGAAGTACTGAAATGTTAACTCTGGCTGCATGTTTATCAGCCTTTTACAAAACATTACTCAAAAGACATACCTCCTCTTTGTTCATCAAAGATACTCAACTCTGAACACAGTTCACAAACATATGCCAAATACAATACAGCATACAAATATGTGAGGAAATAACCTACTATCACTGAAGGGCAAGGTTCCTAAAGTATACGAACATGACTGTTTTAGAGTGGTCTCTCCAAAATGAAAACATAACTGAATTTTTAAGTAGAAGTATTTTGGGATGGGGCTGGTGGAAGGGAAAAATGTTCTTGAAGAGGAAGCCATAGGACACTACAGAAAATAAAAATATACATTGAATAACCAGGCTTCATCCTGAAATAAAAATAACATGAAAATGACACCAGGAATAAGTTTGCAAATCGCTGGATATTAGAAATACCAGTGAAGCAGTCTCATTTTAGTATTCCTTTCTCCAGGGACTGGAGTTTGGTAAAATTAAGCTACAATTTTTTGCCGGACTACATATACAGCAATTTTAACAACGTTTACATAGCTTCAACATGAACATCGATGCATTTACATAGGTTCATAGGACAAACTAACACAGACCCATCATCTTGCAAGAATGCCCTCAATCCCAGTTGCACCCTTAAACAATAAAATGTAATTAGCTGTGCTGCTTCCAGGAATGGGTTCTTTATTAGGGGTGTGGCTAAGTGTCATAATAAGCTGAAAAACAAAACAGCCCAGTTTCAGATGCATTGCATTTCAGAAAACAAATTAAAAATATCGGGTTTTAATTTTTCCTATATGACACATTTTCCAGTCGTGAGTTGGTCTGTAGATTGAGTTATGTAAATAAAAAAAATAACAGACTTTATTTTCCAGGATGATCTTTGCACTCTTGACAGATTCTTTACCTTACCACATAAATGCTTTGCATTCAAAGCATTTACAGTCTGTCTGCCTTGCTGCAATAAAAGAGCTTTTCAATTATTTTTTAATTGCAGAAAAGCTAAATGAAGTGTGGACTGCTCAGGCAATTTGGCTTTCTTATTACAAAACACAAGGGGGATCCTGACTGAGCTCTACATATTGCAATGAATAATTTCTTTCCCTTTATTAGGGTCTGGAACGATTAACATTTTTGAAACCTTATTTTTAAACACAACAACATATATGTAATTTAAAACCAAATTTTAAAATATTGCATTTTTTCTTCTATTTTTGAGTAAGTCAAGTTTGCTAATTTCCTTTTATATTCATTGCACTTTGACTGCAGAATTTATTCCAGGTTTGCTGAATGTGGTCCCCATAGCATCAATACCGTGGTAGAAATGTTATCTGAACAGTATTTCTTGTTACTGTTGTTAATGGTTGGTTCGTAATGTATTCAGTGAAGGTTCGCTGTTATTACTTACAAATCATTTAAGTTTTAACAATCTCAAAATAATTAAGAAAAACGTCCTCTGGAAAGAACCACCTAGGCTTACTTTCACCATCACTTCTGGTTCAGAGTCAGGAAACCGTCAGTGCATTCACAGCGCAGGACTAGAACCAGACCCACGAGTTGCAAAGCAACTGCCAGAAGTCACCTTCATTGGAGGCAATCCTAACACGCCTGCACACCCCCCTCTGCATCCCCCTTACCCCCCCAGTTTTCACACTGAAGAAAAAACATACTGAACAGGTCTCCCTGAAGAAGTGAATTTCCTCAGAATTTTATTACCCATTTTTAAGTACCTTTAAGTTCTCTTTAAGGAGCGGAAGTCCACCTGTCTCTCATAATGGCATTTCCACAGCAAAATGTAAAGCAGGATGAGAAAAAGGTTCATTCACTAAATGCAAATCTCAAGCAAGAAGGAATGCACAATACCAGAGGTCTGGGCTAGGCTTCTGCTGAAACTGGCCTTGATTAAACAAAACAGATTAAAAAAAAGTTACAGAACTTGAAGAATTTGTGGACATTAGCCATCTTGCAGAGCTCTTAACAAAAGACATGACCTTTCCATCCTGAGTGGACTTCATGTTTGATAGAAGGCGGCTTCTTTAGCTTCTTCAGTATCTGTTGCAAATGTTATGTCTAGAATGGATATTAAAGCTTGTGAGGTCTTTAATGCTTGCCCGCATTAAAGTTACAATATGGACCTCAAAGAAACTTTTAATTATCTTAAGAAATAACAAATGCTGCAGGAAGTAAACTGAAGCAGCACCATAAATATTAGGCTCAATTTCCAAAATTGGACTCTAATATTGTGGGCTGGAAACAGATGTTCCCTAACGGAAGCTTCTAGTATTTGCCTCTAGAAAAAAACCTATTCTTCTCTTCAACAGATTAATAACAGAATACAAAATCATGGTATTTTGCTTAGGCATTCAACTTTAAATCTTCCATCTGAAAATCAGGCCCAGATCAGGTTAAACACATCCTAAAAACAAAAGTAGGACTAGACAGAAGATGCTGTTGGGAGAACTTCGCTTCTTCAACCTCAAGATGATGTTCTGAAAGGTGTTGAATGACAGGAGCATCCTCAGAATGACAAAGACCTTTTAGATGCACGCTTATTAATTTATCAAGGATAACTTTAAACTAGCATGGGGCAAGACTGTAGGTCAGTATAAAACAGTGATGATCTTGGCAATGTTCTGCTTTTTCCCCGATTTTCTGGGCCCAAAATAAGGAAAGAAACCCTTTATGCTATGTATCATATGGAACAAACATTGAGTTGCGTTTTTTATTCTTAATGTGCCAGTATTTTCATCTACTACTTGAAAATCGGAATGAAACACAAGTATCCCAAAGCTTTTTAACAAAAAAATTATCTAGACGATGTCCACTGGCCTCACTTTGAGTATCACCGTACAATATTTCTATGTACTTTTCACTTTTTCTCCTTTATGCTACAATGGAGTAGCAGTACTCAATGCTCTAATTCCACACAGGCAGATGAAAACTGTTCTCAGGCTGAGTGATCACACCTTCTCATCTCTCCTGAGACCTCAAACTTTTCTTAAATACCTTCAGTTTTTTCATAAGTTTTATAAATCCCTGATATAAATGATGTTTCACACCGGTAAGGGGGACCTTCGTGTTTTCTAAAGCAGAGAAAACTTCTAAGCTATCATTATTTTCAGGTTAAGATGGTTGATTAACACTGACAAACTCATAACACTGCTTGTGAAAGTTTGCAAAGCGTATCAGATCACATTTTATACCTGACTACTTTTTGTCGTCAGTAGCGTGATGCTGACCAACTTTTTCAGGTCTCTGGCTGGAGCACAGCATTGCTTGTATAGAGTTGAATGCCTGCAGAGGGTTAGAGCAGTGACAAAACTATTCCTCCAGATTGAAAGGAAAAAGTGAAACGAGAATTGCCCTCTGAGAAACCACGAACTCTCGGCAGCTGGAAGACGACAGCAGTGCTTTCCTGCAATATGCAGATAAAGCTGAATTCAGCTCACTTCAATTGAAGGAATCTTTTGATCTTGGCAATCTTCCAAGATTCTCATCTCCACTTCATAAACTGTGAGCTAACGTGTTTCTTACACATGTTTTGTATTGCCTGTTCCTCACGTGGACCGCTCCTACGCTCAGCACTTCCTGGGTGGCCTGGGAGAAAAAGGGTTAGATGATAAGACACGGCACCACATTAGAACAACTAGGACTAAGACTGAAACTGAACCACGATAACCCACAACGCAGAGGAAACAGACTGGCAGGAGTAAGTGAAAAACGGTCCCGATCTGGACCTGCATGAAGAAAGGTGGATGGAATTCCAAGTTCCTAGGAAAATGTGATTCTTTACTCTTTCTTTTACTTAGTCCTTTACTCTCTTTTCTCAGAGTTCGGCGTTTGTGATGAACACAGCAACTGGGACTAAAGTCTTTGATTCTATAGGGGATGCCACAGCTCTGGAAGACCAGGATCTTCAGTCCTCAAATGGTTAAATGCCAAGAGGAACGGGTGCCACCTACTGGCTCCCATTTTCCCTTAAAAGATTATCATAGCCAAATTAATAACCATAATTGATGACCTGGGTTTGCAAGATGTGCTAAATCTTACGTGATATGGCTGCAGGCATAAGCTTTACACTTGTCCTTCTGTATCCAACCTGTCCTTCATTTCAAAGACAAGTTTGAAGCTCCACATGAAAAAGCTCCAAACCAACCCATTTACATATTTATCGTGTACCAATGACAAATTTTGACTATGTGATTTGACTACCAATGGTTTGTTGTAGTTCATATCCACTGCTAAACATGACACATTATACTAACACAAAAAAGCAACTAAAAAAAAAAATCAAGTTTTCCTTGCAGTGTGCATGTCTAAAGATGGTAGAAATCAATCCCTATTACTTTGTTTGTGTTTTACCTAAGAAACTGCTGATCTCTCCAGTTTTTGAAATGTCTGCAGATTTTTGTGTACTTTTTCAGCTGATTCATGCTCTGCAGCAACAAGCCATTTAAACGGACTGCTGGGCTGGGAAAAGAGAAGGATGTGAATCAGCTCTTTCTACAACCATCAGTAATTTGTACATCTCTTGCTTTCACAGCCTCTCGTTGATAACAGAGGCTGAGATCTAACATGTACGTCTTCCAGCTTGAGCTAACCACTATTTCCCCAAATATAAACTGGCCACAGACCTCTATGGTCTGGTTGTCTACAATCTCTATTTTTACTAAGAAATGCTTGAATGACTCAAAGATATAACACTGTAAAGGAGTCCACCACAGATTTCATACAAAACTTTCAGGTCATGTGTTATGTTTATAGCTTTGTAGTTAGTAAATTAACCCATCTTCTAGCAGCATTCTCAAAATGCCAAAGGCTACAAAACTGGGGGAAACAACCACAAAGGAAGTTTAAATGATACACAACTAATTCCTTACAAAACACAAAATATTCAACAATTTGTTCAAAACCAAGGTTTCCCAATTTTGTAAGGAGCAGACAGGATGTTGTGAAACACAATCACAGATAAAATCAAAGGCTTAGTCAAGACGTATTTGCAGACCCCTCCATTCCAAAATTCTTATTTTTTTCCCCCACGCTAAAATATAGGGTGCTAAGTGATCTGATTATTTACATACTACAAAAAAATGTAAGTCAAAACTAAACACTGGAGACCAGTCTACATAATCCCTATGAAAATTTGAAAACAGTAACTTAGAAATAATTGAAAACACTGCTTAAAAAGGTAAATGCTTTTTTGCTGCGGCTGCAAGTAAACGGGGGGGACACTAAAGAAGGTTATTTTAACATTATGAAAACACCGTGGAAAAAAATTAAAACGGACTCTGTGAGAGACGGAGTGGGAAGGGAGCGCAGCAACCAGCCTAGAATGCGCCGGTACCGTTTTGGAAAGCACGACGGCTGTAGCGGGAGGAGCAATGCAGAGGCCTCCGTGCGTACGCCGAGGGGGCGTCACTCAAACCCCGCCGCCGATGTCCAGCTGTTTGCCGGCTTCCCTGAAGCTGCCCAACCACAGGGCAGCCCTGCCTTCCAGCGAGCCGGGGAGGCGGCGCGCAGCGGCGGCCCCGCCGCAAGGCCCGGGCGGGAGCGCTCAGGCCAAGCGGGGCAGCGCCCCGGGGCCCGGCCGGGGGGGGGGGGAAGCAGGGAGCCAGGCCCGGGACAGCCCCCCCGGGGGAACCACCACGTGCCGCCGCCCCTGCGGCCCCCGCCGGGCCGCCCCCGCCGCAGGCCGACTCACGCAGATGGAGATACGGAGCACCCCGCGCTGGTAGTCCCGGTACAGCGCCGCCGCCTCCCCGTTGCACTCGATGCAGCGGTAGGCACCAAGCCCCGCCATGGCGCGCGAGAGCCCGTCGCCGCCTGCCAGCCCTTCAAACCGCCTCGCTTCCGCCTTCGGGGGCGGAGCCCGGCCGCCCCGCACCGCGGTGCATGCCGGGAGTTGTTGTTTTCTTCTGCCGCCGTCGGCCAGGCCGCGCCGGCGCGGAACTCCATGTCCCAGGGGGCAGCGCGGCGGCGCCCCCCTCCCCGCCCGGCCCGCGGGAGGGACAGGGTGGGGGCGCCTGCTGTCCCGGCCGAGGGGACGCTGTGCGCATGCGCCCTGGGAAGATGGCACCTGCCGGCGGCTCTGGGGTGGCGAGGGGGCTGTGGGTGCCGCTGGCCGTGCTGGCCCTGGCCCGCGCCGCGCTGGCCTTGACCGAGCAGTACCCGGCCTTGTCCCTGCTAAAGCGGGAGCTGCACCGGCAGCACCAGGGCCCGGCGGGGGGCTGCGCCTCGGCGGGGGAGTGGGCAAAGCAGTACTCGGCCGAGTGCGGTGAGTCGGAGGGCGCTGCCGTGGTGCCCGGCCCGGGGCAGGGGCGAGGAGGCCGCTAGCCCGGCGGCACCGCGGAGCCCGGCGGCCCTGCGGAGCGGGCCCCCCCCCGGGGAGGGCCGGGGCGGGGGCGGGGGCGGCGGGCGGTGGGACGGGGGGGCTCGGCTGTCGGCGTTGCCGCTGTTCAGCTGACTCATACCGGGGCATCCCCTGCGTAAGCTGCGCCCCCGCGCAGCGCCGTGCCCTTCCTTGTGCGGAGCAGAGGCTGCGGCTGCAGCACCGGGCGGAGGAGAAGCTTTCGCTCCTTGACCGGGCAAACCGCGGGGCCTGGGGTACCCCCCGGGGGGGCTCCCGTTGTCCCCCTCGCCGCCCAGCCGCGTCTCGCTGCTCGGCCCTGCGTGCTCGCTAATCCCCGCGCTCAGCAGCGCCCGGACGTGCCAAGCCCTTGTGCTCGCTGTACTGCCCGGTTGACTGTGGCTTGATTTCATTTTCAGCCACAGTTACGCATATTTTGCTGGTGAGCTGGCTGCTTTTCTTTAGGAGCCCCAAGTTCAGGTAGCGGATCTTCTGGTTGTAATACAGGCAGGGTTAAAACTATTCTTATGTGCTTAAGTAGCTGTTGCATCGGGATCACGTAACTTCAGCAGTCTGTTATGATCTTTGATGATGGGCATAGTGTGAATGCGCTATACAAAAATTACAGTCTTCATCACAATGTGCACATAACACAGATGAAGAAAAAGATTTTATCGATTCAGTGCAATGTAGACACTGATTTATATGAGGACAACCAGTGATATGTCGTGACTGCTTAGCTGCCTGCAGGGTTTTATATTTTTTTCCCCTTGTATTTCATAAAGTCTGTGCTCATCTTAGCAACTGCTGTGGTCCTTAAGGACAACATACATCTAGTGTAATCCACGCAGAATTACAAACTTTCTAGAAGTACCTTGTTACAAGTTTCCTACATCTGCTTTTTTCCTCTCTGCGTGTGTGCTTTTGTCATCACAGCTTAAAGTGCTTTGGTTAGTTTTTATCTGTGTTAAGTAGGTATTTTACATCATCTGCTTTTTTCTCTTTTTTTTGTGTGTGTGGGGTAGCTACAGTGGCTGAGAGCCATAGTACATAAACACTAAATCAGATTGTGAAGGTTATCTCAGGTGACCATTGCTCCAAATCATTCAAGCTGAAGCATAAAACCAAAAAGACTTTCACCCGGTGTTGAGATAAAATCTGTACACCGTACAAGTTAATAAATGGCAAAGCATTTGATTACATCTCCTCTGTTACTAAGACATGAATGATTGACTCGGGATACTCCTTCAGAGGTGTGTTTGGGAGATTAGGTTTTGATTTAACAGTAGATGTTAGAGACCAGTGTAACTGGGAACGGTATAAGGAATTCTGCTGAAATCACCAGGTACCTCAGGTACTTTGCATACACTGATAGTAGGATGGCTCTTAGTTACAGAACAGCATACTTACCCTGAAATAGCTGTATACCAGTTCATTCCTTGCTATTTAAATCCTGTAGCTAAATACATTGCCAGCTGAAAACTTTCCTTAAGCTCTTGGTCTGTGTTTTAGTAAGACTTTCCCAGAAGCTGAGAATCTTTTAATCTCAAATAGTTTCTCTGGTAGCCTTCTACAAGGTTGGGGGTAAATTCTCTGGTTGGTGTTTCTACTTTCTCGTAAAGTTGCTAATGAGGCAGTGTGGTACAGGTTTGACTGTATCTAACTCGCAGACAAAAGCAGATCCATTCTTCCCTATGGGTAAAACAGTTTGTTGCCCCAAGAACTGCAAGATTTGAAGGGTCCTTTTCCCCCCATAGCTTGTAGCAGATCAGCTGTTCTTACTTTCTGCCACCTCATTGAAAAATTCCCTAACTGAATTCTTGCCGTTATGCAGAAAATTATTCTGGAGGTGGGCCCTGCCTGCACCTCTTTGTTTTGGTTTGTGAAGCAAAAATTGCTCAGTGAGTCCACAGTGATGGTGCTCCCAAGTCAGTGACAGTTAAGAGCCAACACAGAACAAGTAATGTGCTAATGATGCTGCCATAGCACGGAAGGGTTTGGCCAATGTGAAGAACAAAGGGCAGTGTTGAAACCTCTTACTGGCAGTGCTTTTTCTGGAAACTATGGGTGTTGAGCCACTGTTCTTCCAGGACTTTCTGACTTTAAACTTTGACCTTCTGCTTCTGTTCTAAAACTTCTCCCACCAGTTATCGTTTATGGCTCAACTTAGTTTCAAGTTTCTATTTACAGGGAATGATTTTAGATGCTATTTTGACTTCTCTTTATAAGAAGACTATTTCTTTTTCTCTTTTAGTGCCGTACTTGTGAGAAGTGGGGAGTTAACTAACTGCAACCCTTATGTAATCAAAATATAAGAATAGCACTGCTCGTAAAAGTGAATTAGAAACACACACTGCCCCCCAGCCTTTCAAACTAAGCATCAAGCTTGTATTTACAGACATTAAGGGAAATGATAAAATTTGGTATTTGTGACATGGAATAAAAGATAATACCGTTTATTTGCTTTTTCTTGTTTACTCTTGAAATATTTCAAGTTAATAGAAGCTTTAAGATCTGAAGATTTAAAAGCTAACAATTCTGTTGGGATAGCAGTTAAAGCACCATGCAGTGACTTCTGTTGTCTATCAATCTAGGGGGGGTTGTTGATTGTTGTTGTTTATTTGTTTCCTCTGTTAAACTTTTTCTCTGCTTTGCCAGCAAGCTGTGTTTGACTTTTCATGGATTTGAATCAATCTTATATTTTTTGTAATGGCCTTCTTAGTAATATACCTGTGAGGACCATGTATACATTCAGTCAATTACATTTTACTATTCTGTCTGCTTCTTACAGCCTTTATACCTCTGTTGCCTGGATGCCCAGCACCAGCTCTTTCCCTACCTCTGTGTGGTCCATTCAAGTTGTTTTCCTCTCTGGGACTGGAATGAAAATTTTGTCTTTAATTTCTTGGGCCAGAGAATAGCATCGTAATGCCAAATGGGGATGTCTACCCCAAACTTTTCTTATTTGCTTCCAGCTTCCTCCCTTTTTATCCCCCCCCCCCTTTTTTTAGCACCTTCATTTTTATTCTTTTAATGTATTTTTAGCTGAAAGCATAAGCAGAAGTAGCAATAAAACTAATTATATAAAAGCAGTCATGTCAACTGTTGCTTCCCTGACTGTGTGGATGTAGTGCTGTGTGCAGAAAGCACTTCATGAAATTTCTGCCCTGTGGAGTGCCCAAATGGGAAGCTGTTCAGATGAACATGAGGAAATGTGAGATGTGATAATAGAGCACACATGTAACTCTTTGAGTTCCTAAAGGTATTTTTTCTCTTTTCCCCCAGATTCATCATTTTTGCACTTCCATGAATCGGATTGTGACATAGGAGGGTCTTCAACTTGTGAATCTGTGCTTTCTTTCAACACAGAAAAAATTCTGGTATGCTGTCAAGAATATAATGTACAAACCAATTTTAATAGATTGTTGAAGTCGCAGATCACTTCAGCTGCATAAACAGTTAGAATGAAGTTCAGGCAAATAACTACAAATAGAAACTATTAATCAGTAGGCATAGGTCCCCAAAAGGCTTAAGTCCGAATGAGCTCAAGTTGCTCATGAAAGTATGATTTCATAATACTTCATCATGAGTCTCTGGGGCTGTCAGAAGTTTCAACTAATTGAAGCTGATGTTTCCACTGAAGGCTAACCTTCACCTGGATTAGTTTATGAATTATTTTTTTATTTTTAGGGGTGCAGGGGCTATGGCTAAAAAAGGAGAAGGTGCGTTAGTTTTTACCCAGATTAACTACCTGAGGAGGTTTGCCACAAAACGCGTGTAAGAGTAGGAGCGATAACTTGCAATCGCTACAGAAAAAACATTATGCACAGATGATAGAGTTAGAGGCTTCAGACCATATTTCACTAGCTGTAATACAGACATGTAATGTGGAGAATATTCTAACAAAAGAAGCGTATCTCTTGGTAGAGACACTTCAAGAGGATTATTTTGGAATGTGGGTTTTCTTGCAACACTACCATTAACCTCTTGATCTTGAACAAATACAATGTTCATTTTACATCAGAACACAGGTTTGATGTTATTTCTTCAGTCCAGTAGAGTCACAGATATTGAAAATTTTCAAATAATTGACATGTGAATATACAAAGAAGCCTTGGCAAATTTGTAGACATTATTTGCTATGTGGGAGTGTAGAAACAATATTCTAATTTGAAGCAACTTCTCCAAAGGTGGCATTTGGAAATAAAACTACTCTACTGCAAATCTACCAAACCAATTACTTAACTTGAATGTTCTCCTTAGACATTGCTTCATCAGATATTGGTCAGATCTTCTGTCTAGTCTAGTCTAGCATTACCAGCTATTCTTTCTAAGGCAGTGAAATGTATATTAGTTTGTTAGAAATTTCACTGTTACAAAAAAAAAAAATAATCGCTTTGAAGAGGGCAACAATTCAACCTATTGGGAGTTGGTGCTGTGATGAAAATTCGTCTCATTTCTTGAAGGCAGAATGACTCACAATTTTTGCATGTAGAGCTGCAGGATGTCAAACCTATAACTGGATTCAGAGAATTTGTTGAAGAAGTGTGAATCCCCTTCCTCCCCCACCCCAGGAACCAAATGCTATTCTGTTATTCTACGATAACAAAAGAGACGAAGTAGATGAGCTTATTTTCCAGTACCCAGTGTGGAATCTTGCTATATATTATCTTTTGTGCACAAAGAAGTGTAGGCCTTTTTTGTAAATCCACCAAGGAGGAGGTTGTACTTCAGTAAAAATTATTTTTTTCTAATGTTAAAAACCAGTTACAGAATAATAATGTTTTGCAGAGTTAAATATGAAGATCACTTTTGGAAGTAGATTTTCTTGGAAGTTACCTGAAGGTCCTTTCAACAGAGGAGATGTTGAGTTAAATATGTTCTCTGAAATTTAAGGTGTTTAACTGCGTTCTCTGAAGTAAAAGATGTACATACGCGTTGCTTAGCTGAAGCAAAGGAAGAGAACTGAGCAGCGAGAGAACATATTTTTTTCCCCTTCTTGCTTCCTAAAACAGTTTGGAAGGCCTATTAATTAAAGGAGTATTTTGGTTTTTTCCTAACATAAACTGTTCTGGTAGGCTTACAGCTGTCTATAGAAAATACTTGTGAAAATGAAGGAAGTGGAGCATTTCTGTATTTCTGAGGAGTTGTCTTTGGCAATGTTGGTTTCTGTAGGCACATTATTTGGGCAACAGAGATCTTAGATGTGGCTACAATTGGCTGAACGAAGTCTGTAAAGGACAGAAAGTTATTGTTAAAAGGGCAGCTTTTTTACTTTAGTATGGCACTGTTAAGTTAAACTTGTCCTTATTGCTGGAGCGATGTTCTTTTCAGTGTTATACTCTTCTGTAGTACCCTTCCCTTTGCAAGAGACAAAGGAATAATTAAAGGGGGTAAAGAGTATAAATTTTCCTGTGGAGTAGCATATGTCTTAGAAACACTTTCAAAACTTCATGTTAAGCTGATGTAATATAGAAACATCAGCTGCTGGTAACATGCTGACGATGTCGTTTCATCTGAAAGGTTTGGTTAGCCTTACATTAGAGAGAACAGCATCACTTGACTGAAGAGCAGTTTTTCAATCTGTGGAAGACTAGGAATTAATTTGTTTTCAGTTACCTTAAAGCAATCATATTAGTCTTAACTTTTTGATCTAAGGCATTCTCTTAAGGATTTAAGGCATGGGTTTTCTATTAAATTCTTTACTGTTTTTTGCTGAACACTTAAAAACCATGATGTTTTACAGAGTCAAGCGAAGTTGCTTGCAGAGCAAAAACGATTTCCATTTGCTACTGACAATGACAACACAAATGAAGAATTGGGTAAGATGCCTTATATAAGGTTTGTGCAGGTGAATTACATGCTAATTATTAGCTCTGAATGTTTTGAAACTAAACTAATGATTCCTTAGTGATGCATTATTAGGGATCCTAATAAGCCTGAAAATACAGTGAGTTTTCTCTGGTCATACAAAAAAAAAATTCCCTCTTCCTAAAAATCTTTTCTGCTTTGCTCACTAGAATTTTTCATGATGTCTGCTTAAGCAGGTGTTCAAAAAGCATTTTGATTAAATGCTGTTAAACAGTCTCAGCTACTTCCTGCTTCCCTTTTTCTGTCATTATTGATGTCTAAAACTATTCAAATATCCAGAAAATTTTACCAAAGGAATATGCTTTCTATCAAGCATAGATCTTGGATCTGTCTTCCCCTCTCAACACACTCTTCCCATCAATGCTTATAGGCAGCAGGAAGGCTTTCTGAATTGTGTCCTTGTACAGGCTGCTACTTGATGTCTTTTCCAAGCCTACTCAGCACAAAAAATGGAGGCATTTCAAATAAAGCAACAGGAAATACTTTTCTCAAAGGACTTGAGGAAGGAGTTACTTGCACTGCTTCTCCAAACTGGTATCCTCTATAGGAAGCAGAGGTATTATGAGGCAGCAAAGAGATTGTTGAGGATGTATGTCAAGGAAGGCAGCAGACTGGATTTATATAAGAACAAAGGCAGGCTTTACTCATAAGCTGTCTAATGAAATTAAAACAATCAAGTAGTTTTTTGTTAACATAATTTCTGCCTTCATGGATTTATCCAGGAAAACTTGGGGACTTAATGTTTTTCTCATATTCCTAGTATACCTAACTATGTTCATAGAATCCTGCAGGGAATACTGAACTTCCATCCAGCAGAAAATATTTGATGCTTTTAGTATCTACTCTGTAGACTTGGAAGACTATGCCAGAAGGTCCCTGTCCTCATGTTTGGCCTATAGACTGGCACCTACCTACCCACTTTATTTCAAGTACGTCATGGTGTGAGGAGGCTGGGTCCTTGTTTGTGCGTGTTACTTTTGGCTGTTCTGAGGAATAGTAGTGTGTAATGTGTGGGGTATTCTGAGGCAGTGTTGGTACCCAAATACTTGGGCTAATGGACCATTGTTAATGCTTAGATTTTTCATACTAAAGTACTTACTTGTATTTTTGTAGTATGTTATTAAAGATTAAAACATTCATTGAAGAGATAAAATTTTAAAAGCTAATACTGTATCAGCTACTAGTTGCCAATCATTTGCCATAGTTTTGCAGACATAGTCTACAACCTCCTGCGTTTTGCCAAGAGTCTTGGATAAGCAAAATAAACTCATTATCAGCAAGACAATGAGTCTTCATTTTCTTGCTTCCTCCACTTTTTTCCCTTAATACTGGCTTGGCTGTGTTGACTTTATTTTACAAGCCAACTGTTCTGGGATTGGAACCGTAAAGACAATACTAAGAACGGTGTAGTCTTGGAGGAGGAAAATTCAAGACCTCTTCAACCTGTCCTTCACTGCCAATTTTCTTTCCTTTTTTTGATAATGCTATGTATCTGTACCAAGTGAAGCTTTTTATGTAGTGAGTAAAAAGCTTATATTGCACACAAATACTTCCTTCTGCATAATAGAAATGCTCAAAGAATGAGGCAAGCTCTGGATTAAATACATTCTTATTTCTCTTTTATCTAACTTTTTTCCTCCTTTAATGAACAGTACTTAGCTGCCAAAACAATATGGCTCTGCCTGCATGAAAGATAAATGTCTGTCTCCTGTTAAAAATGCCTTTGTTCTAACTGGCTTATTTGTCTCTTCTCATGTTTGAATAAATAATTAAGCCAACAGGCACCTCTTCCGTTCTGTTTGGATGACTGCTAAA
This sequence comes from Gorsachius magnificus, assembly GCA_034008185.1. Taxonomy (NCBI): domain Eukaryota; kingdom Metazoa; phylum Chordata; class Aves; order Pelecaniformes; family Ardeidae; genus Gorsachius; species Gorsachius magnificus. The sequence continues at coordinate 45,912,822 of CM067083.1, read as the reverse complement.
ACTCAATAGAAGTATGGGGAAAGGTGAATTCCCACTCTTAGTTCCACTGTCAGCCATTCATGTGAACTGCCTGGGGAAAAGTTGTACTTTTAACTTTCATAGCTCTGGTCTGCAAGATACTTGGTTTTAGGGGCAGTGTAGACAGAACTTAGTCTAGAGTTAAGAACTGGGAGAGATTAAAACCTGTGAAATGAAACAGTCTTGAGAATTAAGCTGTCAGAACTGAACTTCAGTCATGCAAGCACAACCACAGCTTTGCAGTCTTGTGACTTGACTGTATTTTTATATCTTGTGGAGATTACAGGAACATGTTTCTAAAACAGTGGTCTGTTTCTTTTTCAAACACTTGGCTTCTGCTCCAAAGCAGGGGATATGCAAGAACCTTAAAGCTTTTCATAATTTTAACAAGGGTATGGATTCTGTAGTTTTCCAATCTCGTTTTTATAAATAATGGAATCACTTTAGTTGAGGTTTGTCTAGATAATTGAAATGAAGAAAAAACTTACTATGAGCTGGTGAAGTTTAGCCAAACGTGTACAAATGAGTACAATCAGATGTTCTCTAATGGAATTATCAAAAAAGTTAACCAGGCTCACTTATAATTGAGAAAGCAGCTAGGGTACTAGGTGGGATCATGGTACCTTTCCTGGTCTTAAGTACTTTAGAAGCAAACATGGACCCTTTCATGAACAACTTGTAAGAAGGACAGAAAAAACCCCAAACAAACCATAAAACCTCAAAACAATTCTGATGAGCACAGTAGGAGCTGAATAATTAAAGAATGGTAGGTGGTGGTTGAGGGAAGTCATTTCAGTGGCAGTTCAGAAATAACATTTGACTACTTAAATCTTCAGTGCAATGTAGGAACTTGTATTAAATACAGCCACATTGTAAAATGTATTAAAAAAATTGGGTTATTTTTGCTGGTTTACTTACATTTGCAATTTTTTGTTAGCAATTGCTTACGTGTTGATTGGCAACGGCTTGTATGATGAAGCTATACGACATTTCTCAACAATGCTGCAGGTAAGTTTTCTGTTTGGACCCCTAAAAAACTCACTTTATGAAATTTACTAAAACAAACATTCATTTAAGGATTTTAAAATATGAGAGTAATTATTTTATTGTTTGTTCACTTTTTCCCATCCAAACATAAGCATACTTTTAAAATCAGGTGATTTAGTATCTTAGTTATTTGGTGAGTCCTCTTTATGGCACTTTGACCAAAAAAAAAAAAGCATCTTCAGAAACCTGACCTGTGCAAAACTGAAGTTCCTTTAACTGCCCTTTTAATGTGTAGGCTGAGATATTTTAATGTGTTTTTTCTTGCGCAACTGTTAGCCTGTTGCCAGTAAAAAACCTGATAGAGATCCCTTATTGCTAGTGGCAAGTACCACGTGGCTTTCATGATGATAAATGATTTAGTATGCTGGATTTATCTTCCTTCTTCAGTGCTAAGCATTTGATGAGTTCAGTATATATGTGAAATGTAACTAATACTTCAACGTTTTTTTGTTCTGACCAAGGTAAAGAATTCAGAATCTTCTTCCATGAAGTAGAAGGTAGCCACTTTTAAAACAAAGCTGATCCCAACAGTTTAAAAGCTTCAGCTGAAGCTGATTTCCAATTACTGTATTTTTATGGCTAAGAACCTGGTACTACCCAGAAGCATGGACCTGCTTTTTGATCTAAATTGGTGGTAGTACACAAATGCAAGTAAAACTTCAAATACTAGCATGTGGTATTTTTTTTTTAACTCGTATGTCATATGGCTTGTGCTTAAATTGAGTGAAAGTGTGGCAATTTAATGGAATCATTCCAAGAAATTTATCAGAGGACCAGAATGGTTTTTATTGGATTTTTCTTTGTTTGTTTTAGGTGTTTAGTGATCTCAGTCTTTGATTTGTTTTTAATATGAGGAATGATTATTTTTTTTCCCCCAATGAAAAATCCTGCTTCAAAACCCACCAGACTTACATAATATTTCCTGCCTTCTCTTTTTTAAGAAGGAAACAATATAGGTGAAGATAACCACTTTAGAGCCTTTCTTATGATTGTTCACTCTGTCTTCCATAAGGCAATTTTAAATACGTATAAAGTGAATATTAAAACATTTAACAGAACAAAACAGCCTTGCTTAGCGGCTGTATTAAAAGTAAGGCAATTACCTGAAGCTGATGTTGGCAGGTGTACACTTGGAATCAGCTCAAGTTTGGCCAGGTGCCAGCACCAGTGTGCCATGTATCTGTTGATTTGTCAATGAAATAATATGTTCCGTGGCGGTTGTGCCAGTTAAATGAGACCAGGCCTATGCTACAAGCTTTTGTAGCGCAGCTGTGTTGGTTGCAGGTGTGAAGATGGCGTGATTCCTGACTGGTTTTCAGGGAAACTGACTGCATAGGCATTGTTGTGTCAAGAAACCCAGTTTTGCTGTTGTAGTTCAAATTTGGATGGGAAACCATTGCTGGAGTAAATAACATTGAACAAGAATTAGGTTCAGTACGTGAGATGCATCCCCTTAAGTGCCTGACTTGGAAGGCCATGGACTTAAATCTAACCCAAGGAAGGTTTGTTTTGAATTTTGCAGAACTATTTTGGCAGAATACCTCTAGATTTAGTTGCTGTCTGAATACAGATTTCATCAGGATGTCACAATTTCCTGCTTCCTAATTTTAAATCTTAAATTATTAACAAAACAAGCTTTGAATGGCTGACTTTTCACTTCAGTGACATTAGAGAAAATAAATCATATAATTACCAATAAGGTTACAAGTAATGAAGTTTGGACAACAGAGTATATTAATGTGTACATAGCTTCTGATAGGTAGTCACTGACAGTATAACTGCACCCTTTAGCTCATTTTCCAGACAAATAATCCAGAACAATTCCAGTAAATTGAACTGGAAGTTGTGAGTATATGAAAGTATGGACTGTAATACAATCAATTTCTTTGCCTGACAACTGTGATTGTTCATTGCTTACTACTTAAGATCAGCAAGAATTAAATGCATATTGAAGAAAGATACCTTAAAAAAAAAAAAAAAAAGTCAAACACAACTGATTATTGTATTCATTTTTAATCTTAACAGGAAGAACCAGAGCTGGTTAGTGCAATTTATGGGCGAGGGATAGCATATGGAAAAAAAGGACTACATGTGAGTAGATAATTACTTAAATTAATATCTGACTGAATTCTTTGAATCTAAACTATAAGAAGGTCTGTAACAGGAGGAGCTAGACTGACTAGAACTTGATAGGTACATCCTTCCATAACATAGAGGGATCTAGTGGATCATACAGCTCAAGCTGTGGGCACATTTGCTGTGTGGGACTGTGGAAGTAAAACAGCATGAAGTAAGGGTGCCCAAGGAGAATATAGGCACAATTGTGAGTGGTGGATAGTAAGGCTGGGAGCCACAGCCACCTAAAAGAGTTGTCTAATAAGCTAGTGGGCAATATCTTGCCTCTGAGAGGCAGGTTTATGACATCCCACTGAATTTGTATTCACATCCTGTCTATATTTGGAAACAAAAAAGTCTTCTATTGCAACTTGGAAACATCGTCAACTCTTGCAATCCAGTAGGCTTTATATTGCCTCTTGATTGCCTATGCCTCTTGATATGTACACCTTGAATTTGTTCCAAAAATTTCAAAGTTAAATCACAGTTACAGCTGACTGCTCAAACAATTTCCTGAGCAAAAATAAGTTTAAAAGTAGACTATGGTCCTTGTAGTTTGAGTAGGTGGCCTGTTGAATCATGAATGAATGGTTGCTGGAATTCCAGAAGAAATAATAGTTGAATAGCTCCTTGAAATTTCCTTTGTGCAGAATATTTAATTCTTTAGTGGTTCTGACAGGAGCTTGCATATTTTTAACACCAGCATGAATTTTTTCAGTTCAGCTAGATGTTGAGACATCTTCACTTCATAAAAGTTGCTGTGAGCAACACTTTCAAGACAGAAAGATGATGTTAAGCACATGAAAAATGTCTTTGCTTTGGAAAAGATCAATGAAATCTAATACAGAACTTGCTATATAACCAGTTTTGATTTTTTTTTTCTTTCCAATTAAGTAACTGCTTCCATCCTACAATTTATTGAGAACAATATAAAAATTCAGATAGGCAAGATACTGATGGCATCAACCCATTCACCAGTACTATCTGGATTAAGTTACAGACAGTACTGATGAAAATACTGGTGGGTGAGAGTATGTGTGTGTGTTGGAGTTCATGTGGGAGCTTGAGCCAGCTTTGCTGCCAAGAAAGGTACCTGTGGAGCTGTAAATCTAATGTTTATTCACAGAGTTGTATTAATAAATTATTAGAGGTACAGCACAAAGATGATGTGTACAAGCAAAATTTTTCTTGTTTATAGCACATAGGTTGTGGTTTCTTTCCAGCTATTTGTAGAATACTGCATCTTAATGTTCTTAGCAAAGGTGTAAAGGGCTTTCAGTGTAAACTGATGTGCCACCAGAAACTTAGCCAATCTAGTTGTCCTTCACTCTTCAGGGTGTATTACTCATAAGTATGCATAGCTGCTCACCTTGTTTATTTTTTTCCTTTTCAGGATATGAAAAATGCTGAACTTGCTCTGTTTGAGCTGAGTAGGGTGATTAGTCTAGAACCAGATCGTCCTGAAGTATTTGAACAGCGAGCAGAAGTGAGCATTTTTTTGTCTCTTCTCAGATTTAGAGAAGTTGCAATTATACAGTGTTTTCGAGTATTTCTTCACTGATTTAATGACTAAACCTCTTATTAGTGTTTTTCTGTGAACGTTCCTCCTTTCTTTTAAAATACACATATTTGCTCTCAGTGTGATTTGTGGAATGTTTATTTTAAAATGAAGCATACACCATGTAGAGTTACTATAGCCAGTAGAGTAGCATATATTATGTCTAAGTATTTTCTGACATACTGTATAGCAAGATCATGTGTGGTTTGTTTTGGTGGGGTGATTTTTTTTTAATATAATGAATCAAAATATCACTTGAACCTTACTGTTTGCACTTAGTGTCACCTTAGTAAGTTATTGTTAGGACTAGTTGGTAAAATGCCGGACTTGTAAAGAATGAGTTTTTAATAAAATATTTTTGGTTTATATTCATACATACAGGTTAAATATCATTCAGATACACAGATATTTTTCATTTTGAAAATCATGTTTTGTTTTGGCAATTAAATTACAGAAAATGGATTTCAAGAAGCAGCTTTGTAGACTAATCAAAAGCATAAATATTTATTAAATTCTGCATACTGTATAACGATAAGTGCCATAACATGAAATTGTAATTCACAATTTTCATGTTTGTAATGATTTGTTAATACATGTATTAATAATCTTGATCTAAAAATGGGAAAGGCATTCAGATAATTGGAAAATAGACCATTTTCCATTGGGGGAATATTTTGTCAAAATAAAAAGGTTATGAGAGTACTTTAATTACATTTTCAGTTAAATGTGATGAAATAACTTGAAATAGCGTATTTTCCATTGGCTGAGTGGTTTTTATTTGGAATACTGGGTTTCTGCAGATGTTATTGGTGATGTTCATGTACACTGATTTTTTATTTTTTTTTTTGAAAAAAATGCTTTCAGATTTTCCCTTCGATAGGGGTTTAAAAGCAGTAAGTACTGACATTTATACTAGAACTTTCCAGCCTGTTCTAGCAAATACAGTTACTCTGTTACAGCTGAACATGAAAAAGAATATTCTCCGTATTTCTAAAACAACTCTCTTCAGCCTGTTTGCTCTGAATTATATTTTTGTTTTATACTCTTAGATATTGTCCCCACTAGGACGAATCAGTGAAGCGTTATCTGATCTCACCAAAGCTATTCAGCTACAACCATCAGCACGTCTCTACAGGCACAGAGGTACCCTTTACTTCATATCTGAGGTTAGTGGATTTTGGCGATTCTGTTTGGTGTTGGTTGTGTAGATGTTGTTGATCCTTTTGTGGTTGTTGTTTGTGCCTGTTCTTACTTTTGTTCAAGAACTTCTTTCGTATTTAAATTAAAAAACAAAACAACAACAAAAGCCCTGATTTTCCTGTAGTTGACTTTCTGACAGTTCAGAGGTATTTTTCAAGTATTTCATTTGCATATCTATTTAATGCACAGAATCATGCATGCATGTCTCATTGTTTTGTGTGTTTGAGGAGCAGGGTATGGATGAAGAATGTGATGATTTATAAACTGCAGCTGCATTTAAGTAGTATTGTTAAATGCCAGTCTAAAAAGGAAAACAGTTATGGCCAAGGCATTAACTATGCCCTATATACCTAAACAAACCCCCCACACCACACAACCACCAAACAAAAAAACCCTACAAAAATGCTAACATCCTATTTTCCTTTGTCATCTGTGTGTGTTGTTCTTAACACTTTGATGTAAAACAAGTAACTTTATCTTCAAAGATTGTGTGAATACTAAATAGCTGATTTCCCACGTTATTCTTCTGATTTCACTCTGTTTGTTTCCAGCTATTTTTCCACTTGCTTTATTATGTTTTTATATAGCACTTGCTGTAAAAGTTGGAAGCGTATTGTGCATTCCTTATTGTTTGATATTCTGACTGGCAGTTGACAATTGTTGCTGTTTAGCCGTGAGACTGATTCCATATATTAAACAAAACTCAGTAGTTTACTTTTATGAAAATAAAACTGTGTATTCCTCTTTATTTGTATGGTGTTCCCTCTGTCGTCTAAAATCTACTTTATCACAGGATTATGCAACAGCCCATGAAGATTTTCAGCACTCGTTGGAACTGAACAAAAACCAGCCTATAGCTATGCTTTATAAAGGCTTAACCTTTTTTCACAGAGGACTTTTGAAGGTAAAGCTATGTTAAATAACAGCTCATGTAGAACAATACCCTCTATTTGAAGTTACTTCTGTAAAATAGTAGAAATATTGGGGGTTACTATACATATTTTCTCTCAGATAAGGAAGACTCTTTAAGGCAAAAGAGTGCAAGCAAAATGAAAAGGTGCCATTGCTGACTGTAATACTGCATGGTATGACATGTAAATACTGTTGGATCTTGGTAAATCAGTGATAACTGATGTGGTTATTGCGTGCTTTGATTGTATTTGGTACCTCTGCTATTATCTGTATGGTTATATTCAAAATTTCTTTCCATGAAATGGAGACTCCCTAGGTTTTGTGAAGGGGAAAGGGATGAAGAGGAAAATAGCTTTAAATTCTTCCTCAAATGAGCTAGAAGGTAATCAAGGAAACTGCTGATAAGAGAGCCCTGCATCTGTGCATGTGTATTTTGGTTGTATGTTGATTCTGAAATGCTCATATCTAAGTTTAGGGAACATAGTTGCTCCTCAGATTCTAAAATCAGCAGGGAAGTAAGTTCTTCCTGTGTTGTTTTTAATGTTTCACCATTTTCTGATTCAAAACTTACCTATGCTTTAGGTGTAGTAATATTGCACCTGTCTCTTGCTTGTGAAGTATGTAGAGATACTGCTGTAGTTTTTCTGCGGGGAGAGTAATTAGACAAGTTGTTTGAAATCCTCAGTTTGAAAAGTGAGGATGCAACTGTGTGATTCCTAAATTCCAACAGAGTGGAAGCTTTTTTTAACCTCTGCTGAAAGCTAGGGTTTCATTAAGGGTTGTAAGAAGAAATTCTGACAGAACCTGGAGACAACCCAGGACTCCTGAGTTTCAACCCAGTGTCTTTCATAGGCAATCACTGTATATTTTGGGTTTGTTTTTTTTTTTTTTGTTTGTTTGGTTGGGGTTTTTTGTTTGTTTGTTTTTTTCCTTTTTTCAGCAAACAGGCTACTTCTCCATTTTCTTAATACCCAAGCTGGTATTTTTTTCCATGCTCTTAGTGTATGCTGTGAGAACTTCAGGCTGTCATAGTACTTGCTGTCTGTATCATACTGCAGTCAAATGAGTTACTTGCAAATAGTAGTCTGATTGAATTTCTGATTTTTGGTGTATGCAGCAGAAAGCCCAGAAAGTAACAGTGGAAAAACCTAACCGACAAGGATAAATAATGTCTCAATTTACAAAATAGAAGCAATGTTTTCTTCTTTCTGTTATGCAGATTAACACATTTCTGCACCACCACCTCTTTTCCCCCAATTTCTTTTCTCAGAGGAAGTGTCTTCCCTCTCTAATATTCAAGTTCTGAGACATTGTGACTGAGTGGCCTTTCATCCCCATGTGTATTTTAGCTTCCAGTCAGGTTCAGTCTGCCTCTTAAAGGAAAGCTATACATGGCATCTGTTAGGTTTTATTAGGCTTGCTGAAAACTTGAGATTTGGGGTGACGGTGGCAGACTGTTCATTTCTGAGTGAAAGTAGATTGTTGCTTTTGGATAATTGCTTTTGGGAATAATCTTCTTGGATTTAAAACTTATCTAGGGGACATGAGCCTAACAGTAATGGTAGGTGATTATCTTATGTTCTTGTTCAATAGGTACTTTTGTGCATGTTGTAGTGCTCAGAATGTATTTGATAGTTTTTCTGAATAAGAAACTCTAAATTGACTGAAGATACTAATGATTCTTTCCTTACAGCATTTAATTTCTTGCACTATAGACTTCAAGATAGTTTTCAGGCATTCCTTCATAATATAAAGTAGTTGATTATTCCATCCTTGAGTCTAAGTCTCAGTACTGCATTTGCCAATTTATATAGCCAGTCCAGTTTAAAAACCTGAGTTCTTAATCAAATCCTTTGAAAAGGAAGATTTGTTTGAACATATGCATATAATTATTTTTAGCTATTTTATTTTTATTACACTGTATACCTCACAGCTGCAGTACATGCTATTCTGTGAAGATGATCACTTACTCTGTAGTCCCTCAAGAGAGTGTTTGCTAACTCTGCAACTAACACAGAGCGCAATAAAACAAGGAAAGGCAGAGTACAGATTTGAAGGAGTCTTTTGGACTGCAAAAATTGAGCTGTATTATGAATGAAGAAGGAAGACTGTAAAGAAAGACTGCTTTGCCTTAGGGACCAGACTAAGCTTTGAGAGCAAACTTTGAAGGGATTTCATCTCTGAATTTTAATAAAATGCTTAAAAAAAAAAAAAAAAAAAATCACTCATTCCCATAGCATATCAGACAAAGGAATTCCAGGTAAATCTGTCATTACCATAAAGAATGTTGCATAGTTTTTTATATGATGATTCTTATGCTATAGATTTTGTAATAAATTCATGCCTTCTTTTTTCCTTCTAAAAGTTTTGACAAATAACTGTAAATCCATGGCTAGTAACTACTGAGGATGCTAAACTTAAATTAATGCAGTAAGTGACAGATTTTTCTGTTGGTGTCTTTCTGTAGGAAGCCATTGAGTCATTCAAAGAAGCTCTGAAGCAGAAAGCAGACTTCATAGATGCATATAAAAGTCTGGGACAAGCCTACAGGTAATTGCATTCAGAAGTATTTTTAAAGTCAGTTTTCTATCTGATTGTGTTCTTTAAAATGCACTCTTTAATTTTTACATTTGTTACACAACTGTGCAGTATCATCTGTGTATTTGGTAGCTCCTACAGCCAGTATGGCTGTATCAGGATATCTTCAATATAAAAAATATCTAGGTTTGCTTTGTATTTTTAATTCAGTCTCCAGTAGCTCTTTGAGTCTCCCAGACTCAAAGGTTAGGTAAATGGTGGTTTTCAGTAAGATGAGTTGCAGGTAAGCTAAATGATTTTTAAATGATAGAAATGTTTAATATGGGCTGTTGATTTACATGCTCATTAGTTGCCATCTGAGATTACTGTGCTACTTAAATTTATGAAAAACTTATTGCATAGCGCATATCATTTTATAGAACTACTAGATCCTATATTAATTAATTTCTCACCAAAGAGATTTACAGTTCTGAGAATTCAGCTAATTCCTCTTTAGGGTATTTTTAATACAGACATGTAGTTTCTTACCTATTGATCAAATAAAAAAAAGCAATCTCTATTTAGTAAGGTAACTAGTACCTTTTTTCTTTTTTTAATTTACATTTAAAGATAAAATAATTTAATTTACAGTTCAGTAAAACATTACTTTAAAGGTGGTCTGCAGATAATTACTAAGGGGGAAGTACATGTAGCTTGCATATAACAAGACAAGAACATAACATAGTCAGCAACTGAATATCTCTGCCCATTATAGTTCTTTTCCCAACCTGCTGTGTCCTGTCAGCTTTTTATTTCCTGTTTTACATTTTTATTTTTGGAAAGCGCTGATCTACAGCATAGATGCTGCTGCAACATAAATGGCTTTTGTGTAGCCATTTGTTAATGTTTAAGTTGGGTACGGTTGGTGTGAAAGCATTACATGATCACGTACTGTTTTTCTTCAGGCTTTATGCTTCCTTCAGCATACAGAACATGCAGTATTCTCTGAAGGCAGTGTCAATTAATTTTTCTTTTTTGTTATTTTTTGCTTTGTGGACTTGTTCCTTATTTACCACAGGATCTAAATTCTGAACTCAGTGTAGAATCACTAATTTTCTCGTGAGTTTTTGTATGGTACTTGCTGTTGTGGTGTGTAAATACTTTCAAGGTGATAAAGAATAGTCAGTAATTTAGCCTGGAAGATGGGCAGTTGCCTTCTTACATTTCCAATAAGTGCTTTAACTTTTTCATTTTGTATTTGCATGTGGGACTGCCTCTCTAATTGATCAGCTGTTCGACACTGTGCCCAAGAAACCTTAATCTGAAGAGGTTTTTATTTTGAGGAAGAGAAAAAAGCAAGCCTTAAAATGTCATTTTGCACTGCATTGTTGTTTACAAAGCAAAAAATCACTTAACCAGAGTCTTCCTAATAAGCTTAAATTTGTTGCTTTTATTCCCTCTCACTATCCCCTGCCTCCAAAATTTCTCTGAGCCTCAGGAAATAATAGGGGAAGAAACGAAAGGAAATCTACCTATTCCTTTTTTTAAGAATTTAACACACAAATCACATTTACTGTTGACTCTTCTACATGCTCAGCAGTTAGAGAAGGCCAGAAGCTGAATAGAATATTGTTTAAGGACTAACTAGTAACCAACTAGTCTGAATTACTTTTCTCTGAACACTCAGTTCTTAAAACAGGCAGAAACAATAATCTCATTTCTCCGGGGCACTGTTAACTTCAGCTATAAAATTCTTCTTTCTTTCTAAAACCTTGTATTTTAAGTTCACGCTTGCTTTCTTCTGCATCAAATAAGTTTCAAATACAATGCTTAAAAATGCCTTTTAAAGAATTTTTTTTTATAGTGGTAGTAGTCAATTCTTAGTCTGATTTGTCCTTCTGTACAATATGACTTGAAGCAGGAATCAATAGGTAAAATGCTTTAAATCTAGTGACTTCAGTGTTCATGCTTTTATTTGAAACTGAAGAGCTGTGGTTAATCACTGCTCTGTCTAAAAATTCTTTTTGGCAAATGTATTTAAAACTAGTAAATCTTGTTTGTTTTTTTTCTAGCTCTTGTTTGCATTAATTTCATCTAATATAATTTGATGTGGAAAGAATTTAATGATCTTAAACTTAAAAAATCAGTGTACTGGGTAAAAAAACTGAAGAAAAATTGTCTACTACTTGTATTCCAATTTTCATGATAGTTTCTTCGTGGCTATTTTTACTAAAAACTGTCCTGCACACGGTGTAATTCCAGTCAATACATTTTCAATACATTGAAAGTTTCAGCTTTCAAACACCTTCTTCTTATTCAGCGTGTAAGTAGTTAGTATGTTTTTAAAAACTTGTTTATATTCAGAAGTTAAAAAGACCTGTGATAGATAGTGTTTGCCAAGAATGCTTTCTGTGGAAGTTTTGTTTCTTTTAGTTTCTGAAGAAATATCATAGGTATGTGTTTTTATGGTTTATGTCTGCTGAGGATTGTGAAGATTTGTGGTCTTGTGGGGTTGTATTTCAGAGTACATGTTTCTGGGAGTGAAAAACTCTGTGCAGCTGTTTTGTTTTTACCACTGAAGAACAGTTGGAGAATTACTGCTTTTGTTCCTCTTCAGTGATATCCCCTTTGGACTCATTGAAACAATTTTTAACAAGTAATTTTTTTGTCACTGTTGCTGTCTGTGTTCTTCACTTCCCACTTTATGGAATTGCCTAGAGAACTTGGCAACTTCGATGCTGCCACAGAGAGCTTCCAGAAGGCTTTGCTGCTAAATCAAAATCATGTTCAGACGTTACAGCTCAAAGGAATGATGCTTTATCATCATGGTAGCTTAGATGAAGCGCTAAAGAATTTTAAGGTAAGCAGGCCCTAAGTGAATACAAAATTAAAATGTTTTAACAAGGACTAGTCTTCAACAAGCACAATAAAATGGATGAGTGTCAAAGTTTTTCATTCTGAATGTGTATGTGCATTTGAAATAAAATAATTTTTTTGTGAAATCTGTCTTAGAAGATGTATAAAATCTTACAGTTTTTAAATTAAAAATGGAATTTTGCTAAAACTAAGATACTTGCTCTATTTGTTTTATGACTTTCTAAAACCAAGCTCTGCTTGAAATATTTTATCTGTTTTTTTTTTAAACTGGTAATTGTGTTCTTGCTAATATTTTAGTTTGGTTGAAACCTGAATTTTTTTTTCATATCTGACAGATGAAGGAATGTAGTCATCTTTGTAATTTTGAGCTTAAAATTCCAATACTTATCTGACTTTTCTGAGGTATTTTCTTTGTTTTGAAAAACTTGGAATATGTTGCAGTTCATTGAGCTTGTAAAAATGTCCATGTTTCTCCAGGTAAACAAAATCTTGCTTTAATTAATTTTTTTAAAAATTAAAAAAATGTAAAAAATGTTAAAAAAATTAAAAGCCAGTCTCCATTGGCTTTAAATAACGGCCTCATTTTATAGACAACAATCAAGGCATATGTTAATCATACATCCATATCCTTAAAACAGGGAATGAAATAAGATGTGGAAATGATTACATCCCTTTCTGATTGAGTGTGTGCTTCTCCCAAGGAGAACGCTTTATGTGCATTATTACATATTCACCTTCCGTAACACAATTTGTAGGTCTTGGCGTAACTGAAAAGATATTTCAACTTTTAAGATGGAGATGCTCTTCTAAAGACATGTAATTGCTAGAAGAATTGGAGCATTAATTTTTGAATGATAAATGTGAATTTGCTATGTGTTTAACATATAGTAAATAGTTGACTAACATAACGAATTGTACTAATGCATGAACTAGCAAAGGTATGGCTGGAAGAAATGGCACAAATATATGTTGAACTAGGCAAAAATAACTTGTTACTAATATTGTCAGGAGTATGTTTTGTCTAATTTCATCCAGCTAACACTGAAATTTCTGTTGCGCTAATATTGTTAGAGCAAACATGATAGAACAATTAAAGTGTGATCAAAAGCATATTTGCACTGGCAGTTCCTCTTCCCCCCACCCACCTTAATGAAGCTGAAAATATTTTTTTCTTATATTTGTTAGCAATTTAAGTGCTCAGCATCTTTTGGAAGAAAATTGTGGTGGAATTGGATCTTAATAACCAGTAAATCTTTTCATAAGGTCTTCTGACCAAAAAGGTTAGTTTATTTGAAGATACTAATTCTCTCTCTTAATTTATGGGTGCTTTATTCCTTTAATCTCCTAGAGATGTCTACAGCTAGAACCATACAATGAAGTATGCCAGTACATGAAAGGTCTCAGCCATGTTGCAATGGGACAGTTTTATGAAGGCATAAAAGCTCAGACTAAAGTTATGTTAAATGATCCACTACCGGGTCAGAAGGCCAGCCCAGAATATCTGAAAGTGAAATACCTCCGAGGTACGTTGGAATTGTTTTTCTTTTTTTATTGTTCTTAAATCCTTCGAGACCCCTAAAAGTGCAAGCATGCTGGTAGTTATGGCCATTTTAAAGAAACCGTCATACAGTCTCATGAGCACTGTCGAATATGTATGTTTAAAAAAAATGCACACTGATTCTTACTTTTTCATACAGTTAAAAGCTAGGACCACAAACAAAATACATGTTTCTGTATAATGGTAAAGAGTGTTGTGGTACTTAATTGAAACAGACTTATTTCTGTCTTGGAAATTAGCTAATAGCAAAATTAAATTATTCAAGAGTAATTACTTATTAAAGTCATGTTGGATAACTGACAAACATATATTCTGGTTTTTGTTTTTTATGTAATTACATAAGTAGGCTGATTATGCAAATGGTATTTAATTTTATTTTATTTTCCTCCAGAGTATTCTAGATACTTGCATGCGCATTTGGATACCCCTCTTACAGAGTATAATATTGATATAGATCTTCCTGGAAATTTCAAGGACCACTGGGCCAAAAATCTTCCTTTTCTCATAGAAAATTATGAAGAACAGCCAGGGTTACAGCCACATATAAAGTGAGTAACTTTTTTTTTTTTTTTAATAAAGCCTACTCCAAATGGTTTTTTTTTCAGTTTGCCTTTTAAAAGTGCTATTCTGAGGCATTGGAACAGCATAAATGTTTAATACTATATGAAAGTGGAATTCCAAATCCTTTTCAAAATCATAGGGATTTGGTTTATCGTGATGAGTTGGTTAAGCTTATAAAAGAGAAAGAATGAAACTTAGCATTATTTTCTTCACTTCTGTCTTCACATAATCAATAATATTCACATAATGTTGTTTCATATTCTATAGCCTTACTGATTAACTATTCTATTTCTTTTTTTTTCTTGCAGTAAACTTGAGATGCTCAGTGTAGTGTTATGTAGCACCCTTATTACAGTTTCTTATTGTGTTGTATTATAGTTTCTTATAGGTGTACTTTCCTAGATACTGTCCTAGATTTTTTTTCATGGCAGTTGGGTTTTACTGAGAAGAAGTATTCTCTGGAGTAATTGAGATAACCAGTGTTTTAGGAGGTGGTGATTTCAGTTAACAAAGCGGGGCATCTATTAGAATAGGCTTCAAAAATACGTAGCTGAAGGAAAGATAGCAATTTCTCCTGCTGTAAACTAGCTTCTAGATATATTTTCACATATTCACTTTATCCATGTAAAAAATTGCAGAGTTAAAAATCTATGGCATTTGTGTATATGGAATAGAATCCACCTTTTTAGCACGAGAAGCTTTTACAGAATTATGGGAGAAGTTACAGAACAAGGCTTCCAGTTTCTATACTTATTCTTTCCTTACTTAGTGTCAAAGTTCCTCAAGGTGAGTGTAACATTGAAGGGTAATGTATTATCTGTGAACTTTTAGTATCACTTATGAGCAAGTCTGAAGGTGAAATACTGGTTGTGACAGTAGTAAGATCTGCCACTGAATTTAGACCAGGATTTGAGATATTGAGTGTAACTGCTGTGTACTGTGTATGTTCAGTGGGGTGGGAGGAGGCACGAGTGTTCTTTATGCTGCTTTTAAGTATTTCTCACACAAACGGTATTGATTATCAGACAAACAAATCTGTGTTTTACAACTTTGAGGACTCTTGTTGCCAAGTTAAGTCTGATGCATGTTTTTCTCCTCTGTAAGAGATGTGTTATTTCAGAATTTTGAAAGCTATAAGCCTGATGTGCAAGAACTCATATGTGCAGCTGATCATCTGGGTTCCATGATGCAGTATGAGACACCAGGATTTCTTCCAAATAAAAGAATACATAGAGGTATACTGAAAATATTCTCTAAATTTGAGTTGGGGGGAAAAATCAATGTGGTAAGAATTTTATGCTGTACCTTTGCTATCTGCAAATTACTTTTATGCTCCTTTCATATCAGATAAAAAGTTTAAAATGAAAATAATCACTGTGTCAGCAGTTTCTTCACCTAATTGGGGACTGGAAATCATGATGTCCCAGATTTTATTGATGTTGGCAATTCTTTTCCTGTAAATGCATCGCTTTCCTGCTTCAATTTTCCTATCGGTACAACAATGAGTGTTTGGCTCTAACTGGTTTTCTGTTTCCGTTGTTGTCCCCCCTCTCTCCTCCTCCCCCAACCCCAGCAATGGGGCTGGCCACTCTAGAAGTAATGCAAGCTGTGCAGCGGACTTGGGCAAACTCAAAAGTTAGAATGAACGGGAAAACCAGACTGATGCAGTGGAGAGATATGTTTGATATTGCTGTGAAGTGGCGAAGGTAATGGCAAAAGGAGAGAACAAGCCTTATGTTGGTTGTAATAACGATGCATCCTTCAGTTAACCAAAGGGCTGAGGTCACGGAGGAGAAAATGAGCACTTGCTACCACTCTGTAACTAGAGAATTTTTTGATAAAAGTGAAGGGTAGTTTAGGTACAAGGAGTGCACTTCTGAAAATACTCTATTTTTCTTCTTTTTTTAAGAGGGAAAGAGTTGGGAATAGCATTTTCTGCTTGAGACAAAGCTGTGAAAGACCATAGGATACATCGCAGCTTAGGCTAACAAAAACTAGCAGTTTCAAACTCCGGCAACATAAAATGCTTATGAATTGGGTTTTTTCTTATGAAAATCATACAGGCATTTAGATTAAAAATTCTTTTTTGTGATCTCCGAGTTCTAGTTTTTGCCTAAAATTATTCTGTGTGTGAACAAAGCTCAATTAAAAATATTACGTGGAGTGAAATGTGTGCCGATACTAATGTCCTTTGTCTTTTGTAGGATAGCTGACCCTGACCAGCCTGTGCTTTGGTTGGACCAAATGCCTGCCCGAAGCCTTAGCAGAGGTTTCAATAATCACATTAACTTAATCAGGTACGAGAGTTCTACCCAACAGCCTTCCCCCACATGCTAAGGGATGGTGCCAAAATTTACCAGCTGTTCATGAAACAGCATATTACAGTATTGAATGTATATGTGCTTTTTAAAAAAAATTATTTTAGTATTTATTTTATATTTTCTTATGGAACATTTGTGTTTTGTTGACCTCAAATTTTCCTTCACGACACTTCCTCTTTTTCCTGAGTTTCAATTGTACGGCTCAGTTATAACAAGATCTAACTAGGATCCAGAAGATGCATATTTTTAAGTGCTGATTCTAATTACCAAATTACCTTAAGTGTAAAAATTAGATTAAGTTCATTACAGTTGTAATTTTTGCAAATGCTGCTTCTCAAAGATAGTGGCTGTTCTATTAGCATGAATACCAATTTACAATAGAGAGAAAAAACATAGTTCTTGTAAGTTGTTTTCAAAGCAGGATGAAATAAAGCAAAAATGACAAAATACGTAACCCATGAAAGGTAACGGTTGCACTTTCAAACAAAGGTAAAATTTAAGATTCAACCACTGTTGTACGTTCCATCTTCTCCCATGCTGCAAGACTGTAATTGTGACAGTGCTACCTCCCGTGCAGTGGTAGAGGTATGAGAGACTCAATGTGGCAGCATCACTGTCAATCACAGGAGCAGAGTGTGTTTGTGTAAGTAAATATGTAGCCAGGTTTCATCTTATTTCCCCCCTCCCCGCCCTTGGGAAGTACTGAATCTTTGATCTGTCATTCTGCTTTTATATCTATTTTCTTTTTTGAGAAGCTGTGTGGAAAAAGGAGGATAAGGGAAGCAAAGCCTTCTCAAGAGTTATTTCAGGCAGAGAAAAAGTGATATTCTAATGTCCACATACAGAGGCCAATGAAAATTTGTGCATGCTTTTCCTTCTGCTCTAGGGAATGGACCCTAGCAGCCTCCGCTTTACTTTAACACCACATTGTAACCACTCCCTAAACTCCAGTGCAGAGCAGGTTTTGCCTGGCAGGATGTGCTGCTTCTTGAACAGTCTTATGCCCAGGCTTCTGTCTGCTCTCAAGCCAAGTGTTACACTTGGGCTCCAAGCTGTCTGTCTTTGCTGCATGTCTCTCTTACACATACAATGCAGCAGAAACCATAGCCATCTGTACTTTGAGACAAGGAGAGTAAAAGCTTAATTTCTAGGTGAACTGTGCTGGCAGAAGGGCATTCATGTAACAGCACTTGATTACCATGCTGAAAATAACATTGAACGTTTAATCTGGGGAAATGTGTCCCTGTACAGGATCTCTGTGTCAGCAACTGTTTTTCACTGGCCAAAGTACTTTACTTGTTTTCCTCTTATTAGAGAATGCTAGCAAAACTCATGATTTACTGTTTCAGCTGTTCTGGTGATTTCATAGAAACCTGAAATAAGCTTCACGAACATTCAGAATGGTAGGCCCACAGTGAATCTAATTCTAACCTTTTATTTCTGTCTCAGCCTTGACTTTTGGGGATCTCGTCAGCATTGTGGTCGTGCTTTTTTGATAGTGAAGTAGTGATTCTCTGAAAATTATTGATTTGGCACTTTTGGAAGGAACCATAGATTTGAAACAGGCTAAATACCGCTGCCTCAGGAGTTTATCATGCTTTAGTACTGGATGGTGACTGCATCCTTTTTGATTCTGGAAAGCCGTACTTGTTTGATCATTCTGC
The DNA here is from genome assembly GCA_034008185.1 of Gorsachius magnificus. Lineage (NCBI taxonomy): Eukaryota > Metazoa > Chordata > Aves > Pelecaniformes > Ardeidae > Gorsachius > Gorsachius magnificus. The sequence continues at coordinate 45,894,474 of CM067083.1, read as the reverse complement.
ATCCCAAGCAATAGTTGCTTTTGTTGGCCAGCTTCCTGTAGTGATTTGTTTCTGCTTTTGGATTCCCTCCCAATGATTTCACAAGAGGTGAGGGATAAAATAAATATATTAAGTAGTAATAGGGGGTTTTTTTAAATATATTTTATTTTACTTTTTAAGCATGTTCTAGTCCATTATGATTTCTAAATGACAATTTACTCTTAATGGATTATACATATCTGTATAATCTCCTTCTTGCATTACTCAACTGTAAAATGGCTGATGATTGAAGATATTAATAGGCTACAGGGCTAACACCTTTTTGTTGATAATTGAGATCACTTCATGGTCTTGTGGGTGTTTTTTAGCAAGACATACATTGCTTTATATTTGGCTTATGAATTGAAAGTTATTCTCATAACTGTATGACTAAGGCCGAATCCTTTCTTATAGCATGGCTATCTGAAAACCAGGTGTAACTAGATTATTTAGGCTGACAAATGGCAGCCTTCATGGTTATTACACATACAAAGATACAAGCTGTTCAGTCAAATAAGAAGTAACAATAGCAGTTGGGTGTTCTTCTAGTATTTGTAACAGATCCAGCCATGCTGAGCTCAAGCTGTCTCTAGGTTTTGTTTGGTCTAAACTGTACACCAATAATTTCTGTGTGCAAAAATATTTGGATTAGATACCTATTAACATAACTTTTTTCTTTACTCAGAATTCTTTGCATTTAAAGTCCATTATTGTTCAGTGGTTCCTGTCAAATGAGTCTTGGCATGGAGGCGCTAGCATTCAGTGACTGCTGAATTAAAGATTCTCTTCCAGAGTGGCAAAACTTTTGGAAAGTGTCAGAAAACAAAAAAGTGTGTTTGCTTTGAGTCAATTAGGGGACCTTTGATTCCAGATCTTAACATTCTCAAGAGGCAAATATATCAGCCATCACTACTTCTTCGTGGGTCTATAGACAAGTGCATCTTTGGCTTATTTCCTTTCTGGCTTGAATGATCAAAGCTACTAAGTTTAATTTAAAGTAGAAAAAATGTTTTTGAAAGCTTAAGTTATTTTTGTAGGCAAAACAAGGATTTGAGATCAGCTAAACATTAATGGTATACTCGATATTCTTATAAAAAAAAAGACACTCTGGAACACTGCTACTTTTGAATTCTTGGTGGTAGTGTTTATTAAACAAGGAGAAAGAGTGGAAATAAGCACAAATCACTTCTGGCCACCCACAAAAAATCTTTTCTTGGTATTACTGCTTCTAGATGGCCTTTCAGAATGATAGGTCTGGTTTGGATGTATTTTCCAAGAGGTTGCTAAAGAATAATCAAGTTCATTATACTGACATGCTTCTGCCTGTTGTACAGATATTTTTTTAATACAGATGGAACATGATGGGACGTACAACAAGGGCAAATTATGTATATAGATTTGTCTTCATCCTTCCACTTTCTATACTTCCCTTTGCTATGTGCAGATATGTATGTATGTTCTAATTCTGTTCAGTTTTTAAAGACTGATTCTGCTATTCTGAGACTAGGCCTACTAAAGCGTGAGACTGTCAGGTGAGACATTAGACAGGGACTTAAGCTGCCAAAAATCACTCAGTGTGGACAAAAAGTTAGGTGTACACACTTTCCTGTGATTGACAGTGGTTTTGCTTCCTCAGAGAGCGATAACGTTTGCTTTATAAAATCTTGTTTTGTAGACTGGGAGAAGAGGAAGGACTCCTACAAATGCAATAATGGTATGTAATTTTTCCTCTCAGAGTGGTTATAATCCTAGCAGGTTTCTACCAAGTTTTTAATACATATTTTTTCCCTAGTAGTCCCAGGGGAAAACACCTCTTTGATGTTTTTGTTTAACAGTTACTATTTGTAACTGTTAGGAGTCAAAGCAAAATTACTTCAATATAGAGGGACGTAGGTGAATAAAGGAAAATGTATGTGGACTGTCAGAGCAGATCAGCATATATGTTGGCAAATATGTAAACTGGAGTGTTGCTTCTTAAAGTAAAACAATGTGCAGATTGAGAATTCTCCCCTAGTTCTGCAATATCTAAGAATGTAAATAACTGTCTAAGAAAGACTATATCCTTGTACAAATTGATAATTATCATATAGATAAGATTTACTGCACATGGACACACTGAAAATAGGGAAATATGCATCAAATGTGGATTGTCAGAGAACAACACTAATGATACATTAGCTTTTGCAAGTTCGCTATGGAATCCATATGCAAAATGGGGGATGTGCAGCTCACCACTTCAGACAAACCTCTAGTTTGTTCCTTTAATTTACAAAGCATCTGTGGATAAAATTCTGTCAAATATTGATGAGTAATATTTGTGTCTTAGCCCTGGAATGTTGGCTTGTAAAACAAGACTTTAAACAAACCTTTTATTTTCTTTTTAGGGGACAGGTCATTAACATGCGGTACCTGGAATATTTTGAGAAAATTCTTCATTTTATCAAAGATAGGATCCTTGTTTATCATGGGTAATTTACTGATATTTTTTTCCCCTGGTAATACTGATTTGAAACTTATATTAATTTCAGAAGGTCTGAGGGATTTTTTCTTTAAATTTTAATAAGTTTCAGTTTTCTTCGTTTCTAAAATTCACATATTTCCTATTGGAAATGTAAAATCCTATTCATTGCCACATAAAGAAACTTAAACTAAGGGAAAAACACTATGAATTACAGTATACCTAGAAACTAATAATGGTGTTGAATTTGTACCCGCAGTTTTGGCATATAAGTGAGTGTCAGTTCTTTCTAAAAATGATTTATTAAAGAAGCTGGGTTTCCTCCTGATAGAATACAGTTTCTCAGAATATTGAGATTAATTTATTAAATAGTAGGAGTGAGGAAAAAAGAGAAAAGAAAATATGGAAGGTAATTTTAATTGAAACTGGTGTTCGACAAGTAGTTTTAAAGGCGCAGAGAATCTTTACTACCTGTTACGTAGACGAATACAGAAGACAGCTGTAGAATCTTGAATGAAAGAACGTGACTAAAGGTAATCTGAAAATTGATATTGGCATCTATTTCAAACTTTGATAAATTTTTTTACGAGTAAAATGGCTCATCTGTGGCAAAATTAAGAAATTTTAGCTTTAAACCCTCTAATTTTTCTTTGACCTTTTAACTTTTATTAAATATTGAGTTCTGTTTTTCAATCTCATTATGCTACTTAAATGTCAAAAAATGAAAGTGCAGAAAATCCTAATAATAATTGAAAACATTGAAGTCTTGGAAAATTTATGATAGCTGCCAAAGATGTTGAAGTTCTGTAGTAACTGGGAAGTCTATCCTCTGTTGGGAGAAAGTTTGTTCAGAGTGAGCCAGCAGCATATGACCTTAAATCAGAGCAATTTGTGCTGTGATTTTTTTAAAAAATAATTCTGTTTTTAAAATCTGGCTGTACAGTAATTAGTAACTATTAGAGCACTAGTTCAATAGGTTTCTTCACAGTCCAGCTGTGCCTGCATCTGTAGTATTTACACAACTTTGAGGCTACACAGATGCATATATTGAGAAGAATATTTCTAACATTAAGTCTATTCTTCTTCCATCTTTCCTCCTCAACACCCCGCTGCCCACACACACTCATGCAAACACTGTTTAATGGTTTAGAGTGGCCAACAGCAAATGAATAAGAAAAACCTGAAGTTTGAAGCTGAAAAAAATAAGCTGAGTTGATATAGGAGGAAATTACTTTTTGAAGAATAGAAGACCATGTGGCCAAGTATGAAGAAACTAATTCTCAGAAAATAAGTAATTAAATAACTTCCAATAATTTATTCCACTACGGCTAATTAGGTTAAAGCTAGATGGATTTCCACAACTGCTACATGTGTTCAATCATTGTGATTCCATATTTAATTTTTTTTCTAGTGCTAATAATCCAAAAGGACTATTAGAAGTTCGAGAAGCTTTGGAAAAGGTACATAAAGTAGAAGATCTTCTTCCCATAATGAAGGTAAATTAAAGAAAAACTTCAAAAGATGGTAAAAGTAATAAAATGTATTCTGTGGGATATGCAGTTCCTCAGAGTAAAACCATTGTGTATAAGCTTAAAATGAGTAACTGGGAACAGTAACTCAGGTTATTTCAAAACTGCATATGTAGGGTATGATCTTCCCTTTGATATATGCAGATGTGTGGTGTATATTTGAAAGGCTTGGCCTAGCTGTGAATTGGTAAAGAAATGACAGGAAAACAAAACATTGAATGTAATTCCTCAAAACCAGCCTTATCACCTGGGAGGGTTTGTGGTCAGATCCACCATAATGGGCTCACACTATGCCTGTACAGTATGAAGGAAAAAAATTGAAGATATGTGTCTGAAAGATTAGGAACATGGAAGCTCTTTTTACCTTAGGTTCATTGGTGCAGGTCAGTATGTGGTGGGGCCGGCAGGGGGAAATGGGGGAATAAGTGCTCTTAGTGACTAATAGCTAATCTGAAATGAAACCTTGGTTTACGTTCCTGTGCTTTGGAAGACTGTCAGAAAAGGGAGTGGGGAAACCTGCAGGTTTTCTTCTTGCTTGCTGGTTTGTAGAAAGGCTTTGGGTATATGACACGTAAAATGATTTATACTTTTATCTCAACTTAAGTCGTAAGGCTGGATTTAAGTAAAAGGTTTTCCAACTCTCCTCCCCCCCTCCCCCAAATTAATCTAGGGTGAGCAGTGTGAGCAGTATTTGGGTGTGGGGAAACACTGTTACAAAGTATTTATTTTTAAAGGATTGGACAAGATTTTATCTAGAGTAGAATAAAATTTGGGAAGAAACAGTCATTCTAAATAGAGACAAATTCATTGCTTTCTTATCAAGTGTGTCCACATTGCAATTTCACATCTAAGCAAAGCTGACAGATTGCTGTAGAGCAGAGCTCTCTGAAGCTATATTGCTGCTACTACCGATAGACCATCTGGTTTGGATACGGTTGTAGTGCTTACTCACTGGTGCGCTACAGATATCTTTACAGAAGCTACATGGCTCAAGCAATAATTTTTTCTATGCTTTTTTATAATATGTATTAGTAATACAAGTGTCTTCAAACAACATACCATAATTTTGGAGGTCCTTTTCATATTACTGTCTTGTTCTTGGCCTTGAAAGATGAAGCCAAGTGGATGATACTAACTGAACCTAAACAAAAACTTGTGATGAAGTAGTAGAAGATGTTGGGGTGGGTAGACAATTAAGCGTTCCGTACTGGCACACAAATGTGCAAACAGGGCTCTGTAGAGCACCTAATATGGCTACTGTTGAATTGTAGGCCAGAAAAAATGCTATTAGTGGAGTTAAAAATGTAGGTTGCTCCAAGAGGATGATGAAAATATATAAACAGTGGACTATACATGACTTTTTTCAAAATAAACGTCTCAACTGGCTGCAAATAATCTTCGTGGTTTTCATAACCTGTACATTTTGCTCTGGTTTGAATCTCCTGTATCCCATTCCGAATTGCATCGAAGTGGAATGCTGTTTCTCCTTAGAGGCTTTTAGATTTGTTTCTTTAAAATAAATGCAGCCGCTCTTTAAACAAAACATCCTGGATCACAAGTTCTATCTTAAAATAATTGGCCTGAGTAATTAATTTAACACATTGCATGATAGTAATCAGTAATGCCTGTATAAAATTAATGTCTGCTAATATTGATGTAGTTTGGTTGTTTGGGTAGCTGCAGATCAAAAGCTGGGCTTTTGGCTTTACTTAAATACAGTTTTGCCTGGTTTATACAACTCTTTGGCTACAGTATTACACTTATATAATGTAGCTTTGTAAAATTCTTAAGCTGTGATATTTTTCCTTCTGATGGGGATAAACGTTAATTGAAACGGGATCAGAGTTAAGACACTGTTGCTGTGAGCCATATTCTGGAATCCACACTTACACTAACGCAGCTACTTCTTAGTGTAAACATCAAACAGGCTCTCAAGTTCCCACTTTTGCATTTATATTGTTACACCACAAGGTTACTATCAACATGCAACTTGGGGAGGAAACTGTACAACTCAAACTGCGTTGTACAGTTGCTTTTCATAAACAGGGGCGCTTTATATTCACTATATAGTGATAAAGTTGAATGTCAGTATGCTTCATTCAATATTTGTGATTTCCATTCAGTCAGAAATAAAGGATAAATTAAATACTGTAGTTGACAGTAAGTCTTTGTCCTGTTCCCCCAGTTTGTCCATTTTCATTGCTGCTCCATGTATTTTAGGTGTTTCAAAACAATAGCTAGGCAGTCAGTCTCACTTCACTCTAATATTACTTTTTCTTTTTTTCTTTTGAAAGCAGTTTAACAGTAAAACAAGAGACGGGTTTACTGTGAACACAAAAGTCCCCAGCCTCAAGGATCAAGGGAAAGAATACGATGGATTCACAATTACAATAACAGGAGATAAGTATGTTTGCTATTTTTCAGGTAGATTAAGTAATGATGAAGTATGAGCAATTAATCTTCTCAAATGCCATTTCTATTTGCATAAAGTGGGTTTTGTTTTTCAATACTGGCATTTTTGTAAATAACTAAAAAGTTTGTTCATTTGAGGACTTCTGATTCCTGTTGCGTTCCCTAACAAAGACGGAATATGGATAATGTTGATGGAGTTCGTCCAGTTGAGCTAATTTTCTATCATATAGTATAAAAGTGAAGAGAGTCCTTGTTATTCATCTTGGACTATGAAATGCTTAAAGTGGTAAAATCTCAAAAAATCTCAGTCGTTATCCATATCAAAATACATTTCTTGTTGTGAGACCTTGTCTGTTGTGGTGAATGAAAAGTCTTGAATGGAATGGAAATTTCTATGATCTAAGAATGGAAGAGATTCTTCTGTTTGGATTTTGGTCTTTTTTAAGGTTTATTTTTGAGATGTTTGCAGACCTTCTATCTGCAAATTCTGATTTACATAGTACCTGACTGGTACTATCAGGAGGCTTTGGGCCACTCTTTGGGTGAGATAGTATATTTCTTGCTTTATGGATACTGGCTTCTTGTCTTCCTGAAGAATGAGCATTAATTTGAAGCTCAGAAGCTCTGTCCTACTACTAACTAAAAACGTTGGTGTATGGGATTTAAAATTCTGTGCATTGGAATTTTTCCCAAAACCTGTGTGCTTCCAATGAGTGGCATGGAAGCCAAACTTCTCTTCTAAAATGTTAACATATCTCTTGGTTTTTAATTTTACGTTCTAAATCATATGCTTATATACAGTGAAATGGCTTTAAATATATGGCCTCAGTGTTTGGGGGAAAATATTTTGGTGTCAGTAAAGTGGTCTAACTTTGTTCTGCACAAACTTTGTTCTGTATCAGTCAGTCTGTTTTGATCCATAGTTTGTAACTATGCTTTTATACCAAAACAATTCCATTTTGGTAGTTTAAAAGTTAACAAAACTACACTTTACCTCATATACAAAAAATCTCAAGCCTATGAAGATATTTTAAAATTTCATATTTCTTATTTTTTACCTACACTTTTTAAGTGAAACACTAATGCTTGTCAGGTAATCTTCAATGGAAATACTTCATCTGTGGTTAGACAGCAATCTTTATGTATTCTTTCAGGCCAACTTACAGTGTGGCAAACCGTTTCTAATTTGGCGATTTTTTTTTTATTTTTTTTTTTTTAACTAAAAGGGGGGCAATGGTCATAATCTCCTGCTTAAGGAAAAATTACAGGAAAAAGTTTATGATGTGGTATTTAACTGTAGTACATTTGTAATTTACCCTGGATATTAGATTATGCATCAAGTTCTGTTCAAAAAATGTCTTACCTCCTTCTTTGTTTCAACTACTTGACAGAGTGGGGAACATATTATTTTCAGTAGAAACTCAGACAACAGAAGAGAGAACACAGCTGTATCATGCAGAAATAGATGCGCTATATAAGGATCTAACAGCCAAAGGAAAAATTCTAATTCTGTCTGCAGAGCTGGGGGTAAGGCTGTTATAATGGAAATTATTAATTCCATGATAAAATTCTGTTATATTTTTATACCTTCTGTTTAATGGTCACTGGTCTGATAATTTTTGACAGAGATCTTAAGTAATGAAATTGACTGCTTGCTTAAACCCAATTGTGACAAATGCCGTAAGAAGTTGCCATAATTCTATCTCTTCCTTGAAAATTTGTTGTGCTTTGCTGCAGTACTAGAGAGAGTCCAGACAAGGTCTCACTATCATAGTATATTCCTTCCCCCCCACTCCTTATTTTCTTTATTTTTCTCATGGGTCTGTGTTCATTGTTTCATCATCCTTGTAAGCACTGCTTAGGATTTGGCTTATGGCCAAATGGCACATGTAAGATGAGAAGTAACACGAATTCATGAGAAGCGCTAGAATTGTGTTTGTGTTGATTTGTATTGCAGTGAGAATCTGACTACATTTGCGCTTGTGCTTTCCATTTTTTCATCCTTTAACACAGTGTAGATGAACTGTTTCACCTAAATTTTAAAGATACAACAAAGCAATCTGCTTAAACATCTGTTAATCAGACTTCAGCTTCTCAGCTTGAGATTTTTCATATTTGAAATGGTTCTTTAAAAAAAAAACTCACAGTACTGTAAGGCTTACATAGGAACACATATAAAGGAACACATATTGGAATTACCTGATTATTAAATTATCTTTAATTCATTTTTTTTTCTCTTGCTTAGGAAGTAGATGCTGTTTGCAACTTGATCCTGTCATTAGTTTATTACTTCTATAATTTAATGCCACTTTCAAGAGGATCTAGGTTAGTGATTACCTTTATCATGTCTATTATCTTGGATGCATGCTGTAAAACGTCCATGTATCTTAATAGATTTTTTTTTTTAATACAAAAAAAGCTAAAAAAGCTCTGGGTTGAGCTGTGTCCTGCACAGTATCTCCCTTTGTGTTGTGTGTCCTGCACAGTCTGTCATTTTGTGCTGCCATGACGATGGGTATTGATTTAGTACTGTTTTAAAAGCTAGTTTGTAATTGCTGATGTCAGCTATTCATAGCTGCATGTATATTTAAAGTGATGAGTAGTCTGTTATGTATAGACTTAAGCTCACAGATTGAAAAAGTGTCATTTTTAAATTGTAATGCATGGGTCCTAATCCATATTATGTTACACCCCTGTAATTTCACTTAAGAAGCTTTACTGAAACATTTATTTAAGATGAAATATACTTCAAGATAACCTATTTTAATAAAATAGACTAAAATATTATTTTAGTAATTTATTGCAACTGTTAAGGTCACCAAATGAAACCACAGAATTAGGTCCCATATTGCATATCTCTTCAACTGAAATTCTAGCTTAATTCAAGCCTGGCTACATCTAAGACTATTATGAATATCTGTTCCACAAAGCACTTAAGAACTTTAAGCTTATTATTAAACACAGTTCAGTAGAAAAAAAAAAAATTAAGAAATCCTGTAATTCATATTATTCTATTTAAATAAAAAAAAAAAGTTAAGTAACTGAACAGCTTTACAGTGCCTCTAGCTCTGTTGCAGTAGAGTTCATAAACTCTTCTGGGCTACAGCTAAGCTTCTTGGGAACAGGAGTTTCCTTTGTATTCAGCTCTACGGAGTCCTAAGAACTTGTAAGTCTGAAATTATGATTCTGACTACTGTAGAAACAGTGCTCTTCAGTAGTTAAACTCCACAGGATCACAACTTCATTCCAGCGGTGTTGGAAAGTAACAGTGATTTCACTTTGTGCTTCATGCTTGGTTTTACTTCTAAAATAAAGTAACTACCATAGTAATCTTACTAGCCTTCTGTACAGTACAGCACTATATTTGTTTTGTAGTCTAAAATAGCATTATGGAAAGACTTTTACTGTACTTTGATTATTTTTTTTCTTTCTTTTTTTTTTCCTAGTGTGATAGCTTATTCAGTGATCATGGGAGCACTAATGGCAAGTGGAAAAGAAGTATCGGGAAAAATCCCTAAAGGAAAGGCAAGTATCAAAATGCGCTGGTTCAGCCTTGATGGAGGAAGTAATACTTGTAAATGTGAGGAAGGAGCTGTAAGAATGAACAGGAGTTGCACACTTGTTTGCTGGAGAAGAGTTAGCTGCATACTATGGTGTTTTGCAGCCTGAGAGAGTTTTGAAAATTTTATTGCTGTTCTGCCAAGCAGGTGAGATTTAGAGACCTAATGTGCAGTAATTCTGGTTAGTCAAACTGTAGCGGTTTGTGTGCCACAGTAATTACGTATCTGAAGCATTTCTGGTGTGCTGAGCTGCTCTTTCTGGCTAGCTTTGAGAAGGGTTCTAAGAATACTTAGGCAGAATTAGTGACTCTTCTGGCACACAGCAGAAATTTTCTGTCTTTGCTCTCAATGTATTCCAGAGCATTTAGGGCTTGGTAAGTAGAAATGTATTTGCAACTTCTTTTGGTTTCTCCTTCCCCTCTGCATTCTGCTTAATTTCATGTAAGTCCTAGTTTTTAAGGGACTACATTTGAATATTATACCACCTTGCTCAATAAAAGGTTTCCCTTTCTTTATTCAGCTGTTGGTCTGTTAGCCGCGTTGCCTTTTCAGCAGGAAAGGAGTGAGAGCACATCTGTCTCTAATGTATTGTCAAAAGAATCAGTGAAATTCCAGTGAGAATCAAAGTTGTTGAGGAAAATATCCTGCATGGATAACTGAAGAAGGAGCAATTTTCCCTTTTCTAGAAAGCCCTGAAAGCAATGAAGTTTGTGCTTTCAGTACAATGAACTCCTAATAGCTTTTAAGAGCAAACTGCACTTGCTTAGTAGCAAGAAAGCTTCCTTTTCAGTACGTCATTAAGCTGGTATCTTCACTGTTCTGTGGGAGTTCAAGGTCACGTAAAAGACTTATGTGGGCTTTCTTACGCATCATCTTGGGACTTAAAAGGTAGTGCATTTTGCTGACTTTTGCAGGCAAGCAGAGTTTCAGGATTACTAAAAAGCAAGATTTCTGACTTTCAGGAAGATTTAGGGACATTTTTACATTTGAGGGTTTTTTCCTGAAACAGAGTGCCTGAGTTGGAACAAAACCATTTTTAGAAAAGGTTTCACCAGCTGGAAGAAATTGTTTTCCCCAGTTGAATGAAACTGGGATTTTTTTATTTTTTTTTTTGCCAGATTCCTGAGAAGGGTATTTCTGGTCCCAAGCTTATGACAGCATGCATTATCAGACTGCTCTGAAACAAAGATGATGCCCAGTAGTCAAGAGTCCTGTTATTGCCTGGCAAGGTCAGTCAGTAGCCACAGCCAGCGTAGCTTCCAGTACTGATAGTGGTGGGGTGTGCAAACGCACAGAGCGCTTCAGCGCCTGGCATGCATGCTGACTTCCAGACTGGTGATGATGGACAAAGTAGTCTGGGCACAGACTAGTTAGTAAGCATACTCCTGTCTTATCAAGAATATAGGTATCATGTTCTCAGAACCCTTCATTGAATTCAGCCACAGCTCACTGAACCACAAACGTATCAGCTTAAATGTTTCAGTAGTAGTGAACCAATGTTTTTGACTGAATGCTGTTTTGCTGAAAATTTATGTTCGGCTGTAGATGCAAAGTTGCAGAGTTCTTGGCTGTATGTAGTTAAACTTGTCTGAAAACCCACTGTGGAGAGAAGTAATACGGAACGCCTGGAAAGTCCAATGTAAATCTACCAATCATGACACAATATGCAGAATACATGAGAATGAGAAAGATCCCTATTTTATTTGGACTTTTCAATAAAGGGCTGAAGACAGTCAATATTTTTCTGACACTGACTCACTAGTATGAACATCTTGTTAAGAGATTAAAAAAAAAAACCTGGATTTTGTGACAAAAGGAGGAATATGTTTTTACAACTGAATTTATATATTGAGAATATTTGAGGATTAACGTGTGAAATTAGAGAACTTAAAACTTGTCTAATTTCTTAAGATATTTTTTATTTTGTTGCATTTTCAGCTGGTTGATTTTGAAGCAATGACAGCACCAGGGTCTGAAGCTTTTAGCAAAGTAGCAAGGAGCTGGATGAATCTAAAAAGGTAAATCCTTTTGTTCAGATGAGGGGTAGGGAAATAAAATATAAAAGACTTCATATGTAAAATTTAAACCTATGCTAAAAAATGTTTCTTAGAAATCATGAGTTTACTAAATGATTCAGTGTATTTTGTAACAGTCTATGCATTGATAAGACAAGATTTGAATTTACAAATGTAGCTTTATTTTGAGTCTAACAGAGTAGTTAGTAGTCTAGACATTCAGTTATGTGGGTGTTATCCCCTGAGAAAATAATTTGGTTTAATATTTTCTTCATTTTGTCCAGTGGTCAAATTTGCCTTTTTATTATTATTTTTTTATCATTAGTAAATCTGGTGATTGAGTGAATAAAACAGGGGAAAATTTTAACTTGGTTTGTTTTCTTTCATTCTTATGAATCTCTTCAAACTGTATATCAAAGGTCATTTACTTATTCTTTAGTGCTGTTTTAATTTGGAGAATAAGTATTTTCAAAGTAGATGGAAGTTTTGAATATACAGAATTACATTGCTTAGTGTAACTGCATGACTTCCGTATAATGCTTTAAAATTTTGATTTTTTTTTTAATATTAATTGATATTCCAATACTGAACACATTAATTCCTTGTCAATATTATGAATCTGGTGCATTTGGTTTGTCCCTTAGTGGTTATTCCCCATACAAAATCTAAAAATCATGCCAGAGACAAAACCAGTTTTAGTATACTTCAAGTCAGGTCCAAGACACTTAAAGGGTACTGAGAACTGGCCGATATCCTTACAAGGCCATCTATAATCTCTGAAAGGTTATGCACATTAGGGGACATTCTTGGTGGTTGCAGGAAAGGAAATCTTGCATCCATCTTCAAGAGGGCCAGAAGGATGACCCAGGGATACTATAGGCTGGTCAGCCTCACTTTGGTCCCTGGGAAAGTCATGAAGTGAGGCCTCTTGGAAAGCCCTTCACGGTATGTCAAGGAGAAGGTGACTGGGGACAGTCAACATGGGTTTACCAAACATTGTGTGACCCAATATGATTGCTTTCAGTGATAGACCAACTGGAATTGGGGATGAGAAGAGAGCAATTGATGTTAATTTTTACTTAAGCAAGGACTCCCACAATACTCTCATACCAAGATAACACATTATGGTCTGGATGAACGGACAGCTAGATGGGTAAAAAGCTGTTTGGATAATCAGATTTGGGGGGTACTTGGCACTTTAGACCTGGAATACTGCATCCAGTTTGGGGGCAGCTACAGTAAAAGGCTATGATAAACTGGAGCAAATTCAGTAGAGAGCCACCAAGGTGGTCAGGGGGCTGGAGCACATGCCTTAACAGGAGTGAATTGGGCTTGTTCAGCCTGGAGAAGAGAAGGCTTTGACCTAACAACAGCTTTGCAGTATCTGTGAGTATTAAGAAAATGGAGCCAGGCAGTGCTTGGTGGGAGGACAAAAGGGAACACGCATGAGTTGAGACAAGGTTCAGACTGAGCATACACTTTTCACCCTGAGGGTACTCAAGCAGCGGAGCAGCTGCCCAGAGAGGCTGTGCAGTCTCCATCTCTGGAGATTTTCAAGACCTGACAGGATAAAGCCCTGACACCCTGGTTGGGCTTTGCAGTTGACCTTGCTTTGAGCAGGATGTTGGATCACAGACCTCCTGAGGTCTGGTCCAACCTGAGTTATTCTGAAAGCCTGAAGAACTCTGCAGCTGCTGTTAGTGCCAAATATCTCATACTGATTAGTGTTGTTTAACTTCATTATCAGTTCTCAGCCTGGTGAATTTCACTAGACTATAGAATCTCTTCCTAAATGAAGAAGGCTATTAAGAAGACTCAAGGACATCTTTGTCAGACTTGGGCTAAAAATCTGCATGTAAATGCAGTGAAATTCAGCACTTATTAAGGAGTGACATTTTTAAACTACAGTGTAGCAAGTTGTGGTTTTTATTAAGAGTAGTCTGTGCAAATATTGTGATTTGGTTGTCTTGGAAATATAAAATATTTATGGTTCTCACAATTTTTTACTGTAAATCTCCCCATCACTCAATTTCTTTCTTAATCCTCTGTTAATTTTTTTTTTTTTTTAATTGAGACATATCTTTACCAAAGGGGAACTTCTCTTTTGGGAGCAACATCAGCTTAAGCCATTTCAGCCCTACCTGTGTGTTTCTGACTCTCTCGGTTGTACTGTTGAAATTTGTGGGAATCCATAGCAAACCAGATCAGGGAACTGACTTGTGTTAAAAATAACCTTGCCAAAACCAAAATTTATTTTTAATTGAGAGCATTTCGTAGCATAGTCCCACCGATTGCTGGCTCAAATGAGAGATGTATAATGGACAAGGAATGAGCCAGGGTGGAGAAAATGCTAAAGTTGGCTTTGCTTGATGCTGAGAAAAGTATCTGTAGAACTACAGCCCAAAGGGCTTGAAGTAATAACATGAAGGTAATTAACCTGAGTGGCTAACTTGTCTGTGGTAGAAGAATAATAGTGGCTAAGGTAAGTAAGGCTTGAAGACTTAAAGCAATAAAATTTTCCTTTAACTTCTACCACCTTTGCAGTCTCTTTTATGTAGTCATTATTTTCATTCTGTATAGTGAGTGAGGGAGTCATGAGAAGCAAGAGCTGGTTGTGGGCAACAGCTTCTTGACTTCAGGTCCCAAGTTTATTGGAGAAGGGGATGAAGAGAAGTATAAGCTGATGTGTAATGTAATGTAAAATTCCAGGTAAATCATAAAACTCGGCAAAGATAAATAATTTTCTTTTTTTCTCCTCTTTCAGTATTTCACCTTCTTACAAGAGTCTACCATCAGTATCAGAGACTTTTCCAACCCTGAGAACGATGATTGAAGTACTAAATACAGACTCATCTCATTGTCTAAAAAAAACTATAGTTGTTGTATAATTTATACAAATAAAAGGCCAAGAGGTACTGCTTCATAAATTATTTTGAAGGGGAAATTATGGTCAAAATGTTTTGGGTTTGTTTTGTTTTTTTTAATAGAGTAAACTTACATGACTAGTTATCGCTAGA
The DNA here is from genome assembly GCA_034008185.1 of Gorsachius magnificus. Lineage (NCBI taxonomy): Eukaryota > Metazoa > Chordata > Aves > Pelecaniformes > Ardeidae > Gorsachius > Gorsachius magnificus. The sequence continues at coordinate 45,879,465 of CM067083.1, read as the reverse complement.
ATAAAAGGAATCTTTCCATGACCAGTAATACTAAAAAGGAAAAAATAAGTAGAACAGCTGATTTCTTGTATTGAGACACACTCTAACAGGAAATACAGTTGTTCATGGGCCAAACCAGAAAGTAATAAAACTTCCATCACAGTTATGATCTGAACATACTGCAGGTGAAAATTCATTTAAAAAAAAAAAAAAGCAATCTGTGTTGGATATACCACTATATTACTTCCCTTTTTTCTTTCCCTTTTTTTTTCCCTCCCCAAAGCCTCTGTCTTCTGCATGGAAAACTTCATGAGCTATACATGTGTGAGTAATTGGTAAATACACAGGCATTTCATGTAATGCAATCCAGTGAAGGAACAGATGTCAGCTTAAAAGAATGGGTTTCAGGAAAACATCATTTGGAAACAAAAACAAACAAATGACATATTTGGAGTTAGGCTCTTGGTGAGTAAATGTCAGAAACACAGCAACTGTACGTCAGTCTCCCTTTCCAAGTACCCATTGGTGGTGGTGGTTGGCAAAAGGTACCGACGGATTGGCAGTGTAGTGTGGGGAGCTAGCTATGGCTCCTGGAGTAGCTTTTGTTGGAAGTGCCTGGCAGCATTCTGGGAAGGCAGGCTTCCTGTAGGGCAGGGCTAATTCAATTCAAACAATGTGGACAGTACCATGAACCAATTTCTGATTGTAATAGCAATGATATTGTTTCTGGTGAGTCCTAACTGACTTATACTCAGCTTGAGCTCTGTGACTTTAGAGCTCTTTATCAGATTACGTGATTTCAGAAACAGCAAGCAATGGTGGGGCAAATGTCTGGTTTCCTCAGTGGCTCTGATCAACTTTTTTTTTCCCCGCCTGAATATTCAGCATTTCAGAAAATGTACAAAACTGTTCTGTTTTATATATAGCTTTTAACTTGTTTAATATTGATGGTCTAAACTGATTCTGTTGCTGTCATCTTTTACACAAATACTCTATTCTTTTCTTTGCTTGCTTCCAGTTCTCCAGAGGTTAGGGCTTTGTTGAGCAATTGCAAATATCTGTCCTAACCATGTTGTATGAGATCTGCTAAAGAATGTTACTTACCAAGGGAGAGGAGAAAATATCCTGCATACCAGTAGCAGTGGTGTGGTTGCTTTTCTCTGGCTACAGTGCAGGGCAATCCCAATCCCCTCTTTAATGAAGAAAGAAATGCAGCAAAGCATCAAGAATGTTGATATAGGTGACCTACTTCAGTAGCGGGACTGAAAATAGGTTGGATTTAATGCATGGAAGGTCTCTTCTTGATTATTCCACACAAGTATTTATCTGATTCAAAGTGGACTCTGAGTGTGTATGTGTTTAAAAGTTTGGGGGGGGGAGGGGGCAGGGGGAGTGCCACAAGATAATTTATAAGCTGATGTGAATACTGACATCCATTATAAGAAAAACCCTGTTGATTTAAAGTTAGATTTCACTATTTGTTACCTTGATCACTGGCAGAATAGGACAGCCATGGGTAGCTAGAGACCTGAATGTTTTCACATGTGTGAAGGATTTTCATAGAGACAGAAAATGAATCCCAGAAAGTGGATACGTACTATGTCTGCATTAGCAAGCAGTGCATCCCACCCAGTATGAGTAGCTCACTCCCCACACTATGCATTTCAGAGGTTTTACTTTTGTCTGCTTGTCTAGTTTATGAAATGGCTGCTCGTTGCACTTGGAGTGCGTGTTAACAATGCATCTTCCAGTTTGGACATCTCGTGGATGAAACACTTACTCTGAAACGTCTCTGCACTGTGAACCAAAATGTGGTTAAGTGGAGAAAATGAGACTCACTTCAAAAGTGTGTTCCCCATTCAAATTAAACCAGTGGTGCATATATACCTGTGGGAACTTTTTTTTGTGAACTCTTACACTCTAAGATTGTATGTTGAAAATACAACGGTAGGGAAAGAATGTGGCTTTCCTTCCACTTAACACCTTTTACAATCAATTGCTGAAACAAATTATAGAATCACAGAATACCAGGCTGGAAGGGACCTCAAGGATCATCTGGTCCAGCCTTTCTAGGCAAGAGCACAGTCTAAACAAGACAGCCCAGCACCCTGTCCAGCTGAGTCTTGAAAGTGTCCAATGTGGCGGAGTCAACCACTCCCCCCTAGGGAGATTATTCCAATGGTTGACTGTTCTTATTGTGAAAAATTTTCCTCTCATGTCCAGTCGGAATCTTCTCAGGATCAACCTGTACCCATTACCCCTTGTCTTTTCCACGTGACTCCCTGTGAAAAGGGAGTCTCCCATCTTCTTTGTAGCCACCCTTTAAATACTGGTACACGGTGATGAGATCACCTCTGGACAAACCCAGTTCTCTCAGCCTGCCCTCATACGCCAGGCTTCCCAGATCACCTGGGTGGCCCTTCTCTGGACCCCCTCCAGCCTGTCAACATCTTTTGTACTGTGGGGACCAGAACTGTACACAGTAGTCCAGGTGTGGCCTGACAAGTGCTGAGTAGAGCAGGGTAATGACTTCTTTACTCTGCTGGTGGTGCCCAAATGTTGCTGTCTGTGTAGCAACTCTTCCTCCCCAAGAACGAGTGCTGTTACAGTATTAGCTTCTTGCCATGCTGACTTATGGTACTGTTACCAGACTTGTAAGCGCAGCAGAAGTATTGTTGTATGAAGGCAGGGGAAGGAATAGTAAGCAGAATATTTTGTTAGATGTTTTTAATCCTGATTCTGGTGTGTCTGAGGTCAAAAATTTCAAAACTTGCATAGACTGTACTAGAGCTACAGTGATAACATGGTTACATTTGATTAATGTAAAAAAAAAGTGACCCAACTCCCAGCCAAGGGAACAGTGATCTAATGTGCGGTATCTTGAACTGTAGAAATCAACATTTGGTTTGCAAATGTCAGAAAGCAAATGGTGTGACCACATCTGAGCCTGTTTTCCCTGAAGTCTGGGGTTTTTTTTTCCTCTTCTCCTGCTTGTTTGCAGGGGAAGTTAACTAATGAACATGCATTTTAAACTGTCTTGATTAGCATTCACGTAAAGGACAGAAGTAGGAATTTCTTTCCAACTAAGGATAAAGGAGGCTTGTGAGTTTTCCTTGAAAGAATTGGGTTGCTGTCTAATTGTGGCAAAGGTATTTTTCCGTTCTTTTGCTCGAGTACCTTCCTCACCCCTGAAATAAGCACTATTTGCTTCTATGGTGTCTTCTATCTAAAGGTCTAAAAGTTTCAGAAACCTCTGTTACATTTCATTATGGAGGAAAGGAATTGTTGTTTTCTGCCTGCCTAACAGAGAAGCAGGTACAGTAGCCAGGAAGAGATGCCTGGCCTTATGCCTTGATTGCATTCTGGTACTATGATCTTCCCTTTAAGCCTGTAAGTTTTCTTCTACCTTGTATTATTCACCGAGAACGGGGAAATCTGTATTGGCACTGACCAGACAGTTCTTGGAACTATAAAATAAAGGGGTTTCTTGTTTTAGGGATTAGACCAGAGGGAGTGGAGAAGGAGAAAATCCCCTGGACAAACCAACCATGTAGAGCTGTCCGGGTTTCTTTCTCCGCATTCTCTTACTCCCGGGACTGACTTCATACCCATCCCCCTGCTGGCAGACAGAAAGGTGGTGTTAAAGGCAGACGAAGGGAGGGTAGGTGCACCGCGTATTGCACCTCCATGGGTGTGCGTGTGTGTGTACATGTTTCAAAGGCTTGTTTCTCTGGGCGTGATACAGATGACTAAGAAAGAAGGCAAGCTGAAGTCAAATGCTCTCAAACAAGTTTAACAAACAAAACCGGGTTATGTAACTGGGCTGGTATGTGATGACTTGGGGGACGGTAATTGCCTCCTAAGAACCATGTGGAGAAATCTAATTATCATTTTCCATCCTCTTCTGTGTCATCTTAGCTGGTCTAGCGATATCATTTGAACTGTTAAATGAGAACATTAATGTATTGCAGCCCCGACCATTTATCTATTAACATTAAAGAAAGCAGAATGAGGCAAAAAAATAGGCTAAGCAGTGAAAACCCATTAATCTGAACCTCAGTATTTCTGTAGCTTTGTAATGTATTTTGAAGATAATGAAAATTCCCATGCAACTACCTAGGACAAAAGGCAAAATAGATGTAGTCTCAGATAAACCTTGTGACATATTTACCTGTCTTTGATAAGCTTGCTTTTTTTTTTTGTGGAAAGGAACAATGCTCCCCATCCCCCAGGAGACTTTGGGGTCTTTTGGGAGTTTGACAAAGTATTTGCTGAGGTACCGCAGACAAAGTTGGGACTTGATACAGGAAAAAAGCACGTTTGTACAGTGAATGAGGAGCTGTCTGGAAGGGAGAAACAAGGTGGTGGGCTGCCAGGCAAGCTAAGGTTAGTAGTGTCGTTTGGCAATGAAATTTGCAGGTTGTGGAAGGTTTGGATGCGTCAATAAAATGAGGTACAGAATAGCAAGTAGGGAGAACTCAACATCTGAAAGTACCTGAAATAATTTTATTGAATACAGTTTTGTTCCGAGTGTTCTGTAATTTCCAAATACTCTGTTCCAAGTTTGGGTAGTACAAGTGGCAACTAATATAATTTGCTACAATCAGGTGCCTGTGGAAGAGGTGTACAGAAACCCTCGCAAATATGCCAGGAAAGATATTCTTAGTCAAGATTTTTTGAAAGATGTTACACAGCACTGGTGGGCTGTCCTCTGCAATACTGGTATATGGAGGGGTTCTGGTGGACAACTCCAGCCACTCATAGTCCATAAAGCTGACTTCAGACAGCACCAGCCATGGAGAAGGGCCAAGGGAAGGAGCAGGGTGCTGGAGCAAAGGTTGCTTTAACACAGGCTCTCCCTCTAAGTACATTAGTCTGAAAAATAGAGGAAAGAGTTAAGGCTAAATGACACAAGCTGGTCATAACGCTGGCAACTCTATTTCAGAAGGTTGCAATGGTTTGGCAATAAAATATTCTTAAGATGTTGGTGTTGTGCTGCAATTATTCTTCACCAACTGCTTTCTACCCCCCCTTCTCCTAATTCATTGAACATTTGGAAGAAAGCATTCTTCCTTTTGCAGCACACCTAAGACCAGACAACCTCATTACTTCATTCTGTAGGAAATCTGTTTTACTGACATAGCTCATGCCTATTGTTACGCTTGTGCTGCAACTTTTTTATTTTACCAAAATAATAGAGAGGCTTTGGACTGGCTTGCTGCTGAACCTGTTGAGTTGGACGAAATAGCCCATCCCAGGCATGCCAGCTCTTCTGACAGGAGCTGCTGGAACTTCTATGGTGTCAGGAAACAAGTAAGGCTTATTTAGGAGCTGTGAAGGGCAGGTGCTTGGCTCTGGCGCTGCTCTGCCAGCTGAGGCAAGTCGTTCCCTGGTGCTCCTGGCCCTGGCAGCCTGGGAATACTACTGCTTGCCTCCTCGGGAAAGGAGGGGAAGGGCTGTGGGAGACGAGGGCTACGGGCCGGGGCGCAGGGGGCCGCTGGGCCTGGGTGGCCCTGGCCGCAGCCTGGGACTCGGCTCCGACCCGCTCAGCCGCACGCCACCGGCGGTAACGATGCCGCAGCAAGCTCGGGAGGCGGCCTCCCGCCCTGGCCAGCCCCGAGGCAGGAAGGCCGCCTCGCCCTCCCGGGAGCGCCGGGCGCCGCGGGGGAGGCCGTCAGGGGCCGCCGCGGGCGTTGGGCGGGCGGGAGGCGGGGTGTGCGGGGCGGCGGCCGGCCTTTATAGGGAGCGAGGGGAGGCGGCGTTTGCAGGAGCGGAGCAGGGAAGGGAGGGAGGAGGAGGCGGAGGCGGTTCCCGCTCCGTGCGAGTGCGCCCGGCTCGGTGCGTGCGGGGCTGGCGGCAGCGGGGTGGCCATGGCCTCCATGGCGGCGGCGATCGCCGCCTCCCGCACGGCGGTGATGAACGGCAACCGGCCGCTGGACGAGCGGGAGCGCAAGCGGTTCAGCTACTTCTCCTCGCTGAGCCCCATGGCGCGCAAGATCATGGCGGAGAAGGAGCGGATCCGCGAGCGCTACGGGCCCGAGTGGGAGCGGCTGCCGCCCCGCCAGCAGGACGAGATCATCGACAAGTGCCTGGTGGAGCCGCACGTCCAGGCCCGCTACGCCGCGCACCGCGGCACCGCCCGGCCCGCCGCGCCCCCCGCCCCTCCCGCCTCAACCGGGCCAGAAGGTGGTGCGCTTCGGCGACGAGGTACCGCCGCGCCGGGGGAAGGGGGCGCCGGCCGGGCCCGCCCCCCTCGCCTCAGGGCGGGGGGGGCCGCGGGCGGTGCCCGGGGGGGTGGCTCGGCTGCCTTGGGGGGGAGGGGGTCGGGCGGTGGGCGGCGGGGGGGGCGCCCCGGCCATGGGGGCTTCTTTCGTTCCCCCCTCCCCGGCTGTGCAGGAGGGGCGGGATGTGGCGCGGGAAGCGAGGGGGCTTGGTGAGAGCGCAAAAGCAGGGAAGGCAGAGGAGCGGAGCTCGCCCGAGACGAGCAGAAGTAACCCTTGAAGTGGGTTTTGCAAAGCGGGGACTTTTGCGGTAGAGGCCGGTACCAGCTCCCCCCCTCCCCACCTCGAAAGCGGGGCATGGCTCTGGAAATAGTCCCTTGCTGAGAACGGGCTGTAGGGAATGTTTACACTGCATTAAATCTCTTCCTTTTTGTTTCTAATATTAGGCACAGTTAAAAGTACAACACTGAATGCATTCCAGCTCTTGGTATTTTTGACACCTTAAAAAAAATGCAGCCTGTTCCATGTCACGTGCCAGGAAAAACAAGGGTGTGGAAAGATAGGTGGCAAAAAGTATGGATTTTGAAGCTTCTGAGAGCCATCTGTCTAATGGCGAAGCCTGGCAGCCCTTCTAGAAATCCATAGGTACGAGGGTACCTGGTCCGGAGCAGTGGGTCATGTTACCGAGTGCGATCCCTTGAAGAGAAAGGTCTAACAACGCTTGCAAAGACCTGACGGTGCTCGTCAGATACTGTATCTCTCTTACTCTCCGCATGAGATTTCCTTTGCTTTGTTTTCTTTCACATCTCGGTATGATTACAGAGTCGATATCTTTAAGATACTACATGAATGTAGTGAAAGTGGTGTATTGTTAATTAACTCACGTGGCTTCTGTGAGGAAAAAAAAAGTCTACTTCTGCATTTATGATCATCAATCCACTTTAAAGAGAACAGTGCTGCTTTTAGCCTCCTCACCAATATCCCTTGTGGTGGGATTTGTACGAAGCGTTTGAAGCACATAGATACGCGGCATCATGGTTCCCAAGCAGCTTTGTGCTAGAAGACTGCTGCCTATGTGTCATCTGCCAGGAAAGGTGTGATGAAGTGTCACGCACACGTCATATCTAGAGCTAGAGAACGTGTGGTCAAGCTCAGTTTTGTTTAGTCCGGGATACCAGAAATTCTGGGTAAATATTTGTTAGTAAAAGACCATAACTCTTAGCGAAAAAGAAGTATAGAAGGATGCAAGACAGCAAATTCGGTTGTGTAAGCAGTCTTTGAAAGGAAACTTAAACCTGAAGTTAGTTGCAAAAGTATTTAGGTTAACGACTGTGGAAAGGAAGTATGTTCAGCTTTCCCAGTCTCAGACAGCTCTGCTGTGCTTTCTGCTTTGAATTATGTGGATCCGGAAGGAAAGCAAGCATGTTGTAGGTTGTTGTGCTGCACTGTATGGAAATAATAACTTCCTGCTTGACAGAACAGCTAGAGAGTCCATCTGAAATTTGGCCAGTTGTTTTCTTTCCCCTCTTCTCCCAAAATACAGCTATGATACACATAGTGGTGTTGTTAGCGTTTGTGTAGCCATAAACCAAAGAAAGGATGGTTCATCAAAATATTTGACGCAAAGCATTTAATTTTGGAAGCATCTGCCTCGACTGACTTCCTCCTTGACTTCCAAGCTGAAGTTAATATAAATCGTATTTCTGAAGAAAAGAGATTCCACTCGTTTTGGCATCCTCCGTGTCCATTTTAGTTCTTCCAACTGCACTATTGAGCCTTGGAGACTTTCCTGGCTCCTCGTCTGATAGCTTCCTCTCCCCCCGCTCCCTTGCTGGCATTCCACCTGATTCTTGGACGTTTGCCCTGGCTCACTAATTGTTCCTCCTTGCCCTGCTGTTACCGGCCGGCCGGTCTCTTGCCATTTTGGTTCAACTTTCCAGGCTTGCAAATGCTTGCCTACATTTTATTATCTTGCTGTCTTCTGGTCTGAAAGCTTACCGAGCTGTACTGCTGCTGTCTTTGTAAGACGTAGCCGCTGTACATAGCATGGTCACGCAGCCCTCGCTCAGGGCAATTAGATTGGTCCTGGGTGCTACCCCTGTCTCATGGTGTATGGTATCCCGAGGCAAGGAAACGGAGAGTAGTCTGCATAGCAAAAAATCACTTGTTGATGTTGCGGCGCTTTCAGTGTGAGTGCTTTGGTCTGATGATGCTCTTGCTGACACCTGCTCCAAAAGCTTCATGTTTCCAGCCACAGCTCATCTTCCCTGTTTACTGATGTTGAAATCTGTAGCGATCTACCTGTGCTTGCTTAAGCATGGAAAGTTGATCTCTTTCACCTCGTGTTCTTTGGAGGACTTGAGAGAAAGCAAAACAAGGATGAATGCTGAAGATACTGATTTACCCATCCAGGACTCTCACCGTTTCAGTCACGCTTTCATGCATGTGACCCCTTTGGTAAGGTGGTCTAGAGGATATATGTAGTGGTCTTGTATCTCTGGACAATTGGTTCCCTCTTTCTCGCCCCCACCATTTCCCATATATTTTTTCTAACACCAAACTCATCTCCTGAACTTGTAGCTCAGGACTATAAGTTCTCAAAATATAAGCTGTTTTACATTTTCAAAACACCTTTCAGTATGTTGGCCGTGTGGGAAGGCTGTGACAGAAAATAGATGTGCAGTAACAGGACTGTGGCATCCTGTAGCCGCGATCTGGACATTTCGTAGTGCTAGCGCACTACAGCACCATGTGTGACTCTTAGCAAATGCTAAGAGGCAGCTGAGTGACACTGCTCCTTCTCTTCCATTACGTTATCCTCATTGTGGCATTACCAGTCATGGAGTTAACAACTGAAGCCGTACATGCACTGTGAATGCAGTTCCAAAAGAGCATTGGTGCCAGGATGTCAGAGCTGCTTTTTAAATCTCCCATCTTGCTGTCAAAGAACTGAAGGTATTTTAAAAAGTCTCAGAAAGCTTGATGAAAGAAGTGGAAGTACAGGAATCAGGCTCCCTGACTCCTCAAACAGCATTCCTCTCTCAAGCACAGAGTTGGGTTGGGTGGCACTCAGTTCACTTGGCATCTACCCGTGTGCACCGTGCTGTCATGGTGAGGGATGCACACAACTTGCTGCCATCAGCCATTATGTGTCCACCATGTCAAGACTTTCTAGTTGAAACAGACCCCAGAATACACCAGCTCAATAACCTTTATGGGCTTGCAGGCCCTGGTATTTTCTAACACCTACTCCTAGCAAAACCCAACATCTCTTGCCTCTCTATCTTGTTCTGTTTTCTACAGTTGTGTGGTCTAGGTCATGCATATATTTTTCATCTCTTCCAGGCTAATAGAGTCATTTAACACCCCCATGAAAGAAGTTTTGTCCAGTTTGCTGAAGATTGACTTGCTATCGTTGCACATGGACCCAACACCAGGAGACTATTTGTTGCTTTACCACATTTTCTGTGTCTAGACAGCCTAGGCCTTCTGGCTGAGGGCTTTTGGAGGCTGCAACCTTCAAGCAGAGCTTCTTTCCCAACAAGCCTCCAATTGCTGGCATTGCTCCATTTATGTCTAATGCTCGTAGTGGTAGAAAATAAGGTTAACTGAGCAGAGGAAAATCTGGAAATAGAATCTGGGATTTAATATTAAAGTAACATAAATGGGCTATTTTTGAAATACGCCATAAATTATGAGCCATCATGAGGGTAATAGGTGGAAAACCAGCAGCGTGTGAGAGGCTGCCACCCTTTGCCTGATGTAGTGGTTGGTCAGCTTGTGTTAAGCATCTGATTTGATGTTAGTTGATGCCACTGGATCCTCCCTGTTTAGTTCAGTGAAAGATAGTGTAGATACTCAGTTTACAACAAGTTCTCACTCTTCTCTTAGTTATTGTCCCTCTTTATCCACAAGTGTGTGACATACACATGAATCTTTTTTTAAGGTTCTTTTTAAAGGGATATTGAGCAGTACTCGGCAGCTCAAGGAATTTACCTTGAAATAAATAAACTTTTCATCAAAGGAAATGCCATGTGTTTTAGGAAATGGTAGACATTTTATGTGGAGGAAAGACAGGTACGAGAGTTTACTTAGCTTCATTTATCATATTTTAATAGGGAAGCTTGACTTATCTACCTGAAGGCAGATACGGTATTTGTTTTGCTTAGCCTTGAGAACTTTGGCACCAAGCCAAAGGATCAATCCTTTTATCTCCTACTTAAAAATGCTTTAAAGCAACAAATATTCAATAACTTTTATGTTGAGCCTATTATGGATTTGTGCTTTTTAAAACATGATAAATGCAGGGCAGCTTTTGAGTGCAGTTAAGCCCCAATAACCAGCAAGTCCAATTCTGATAACACTTCTAGGATGTGTTTGTTGGTGGGTTTGTGACTGCATGGTTGCTGTCAGCTGCTCTGAGCAATGCTCATGTAAGGTAACGCGGGCACATTTCTACCAGTGTCTTCCATTTTTTAAACTCAGATGCTGTTTGGCATATACATATTTGCTGCCTGTATACAGCAGACATTGTGATTCTTTTTTATATATTCTGCAGCTGGTTGTTGAAGTCAAGTGTATGACTGCATTTTTGCCTCTTTTTCTCTCTTTCCTTTTTTCAGCTAGGAACTATGTTGCATGAGGCCCCATTTCTTACAAATAGGTTCTTTAATGCTGGTGAACAAAAGTTTGCTTATTTGCCTTCTTTGCCTGGAAGAAGGCTTTGTCATGTGCTGAAAACAAAAGCTGATCAGATACGGATCTCTTCTAATCTGTGTTGATGATAAATAGCCTTGAAGCCTTTTTCTCTAGAATTTCCACTCGTAATTTACTTTTGTGAATATTGAAATAGTTGACGCTTTTGCTCCCGTTTTCTTCAAGCATGTGAGAACTTTTTTATTCTACAGAAAGCAAAGTTACTTCTCAGATTTTATTGGTGATAAACACAAATGAGGCGCATCAGACAGGAAACTGTTGAACTGTGTTGTTCTCCTGCTTCTGACTTGGTCCTCTGCCTGTCCCCTGTGTGAGGGCACAAGAGGTGGAGGCCATAAACTTCCTTCCCTTCCCTGACAATGTATAGAACCTAACAACTGTCTCCTCCATCCTAGCTTCAAGTACACTTTAAATAACCACAGACATCAACTCCTTGAAGCTTTGTATCCTCAAACCATGTCTTATCCTATTTTGCCCGTTTCTAGATCCCATGGAAGATCTCTTGTACGTGGGCAAAGCTCCTCAGATTTAGTGGATCTGAGATGTGCTGGGCTGTGCAGCCCGAGATACAACGAGCCATCCTTTTAAGAAGAAGAATCTATGGTCTGTTTCTTTCAGGGAACTGCTCCTGCCTAACAAGCGTCTGCTACTTCCGTCTTTTTGAAATATTTTATGAAAGTCTTAGATTTTGTCTCTGACAAGAGCTTTTTAACAGCTGGTACCAAAATACCATTAATTCATTTCAGGAGCTTTTTGTCTGCCTAAGCTGGAGGTTAAGGTTACAAGGTAAAGTGCGAACAAGCGCAATGGCAGTTGAGAAGACATCAGATTCTCTGAAGTTGCTCTGTCCTGTAGGGAATGATGTATCCTGATGCACGACAACCTCATACCTTCTCTCTGCCTTCCCCGTGCTGCTTTTCTGTCCCTCTGCGGGGCAGCCTTTTGTCAGCAGGGCTGGCTTGCAGCAGTGGCATCGTCGCTGAGTTGAGGATGTGCAGGGAGCGCTGGGTGAAGAGATGTCCCTTCCAGCGCTGTCTCCACTTGCCTCACATACAGGAAATGAAGAACTGGCTGTCTCCGATCCAGGACGAGGATGGTCTTGGCTCGCTCCCAAATTTAAAACTGGTCTGCCGCTGGCTTGTATGTCCTGTAAATGGCAAGAAGTCGGAGCTTAATTTAAAATCCTTAGGTAAAGCTCACTGACAGCTATGCCTACATGTCTGGAGCTTTAAGGTGCTGTGACAGCATGTAGGAGTGTTACACTGTTTGCTGGACTTCATTTCTGTCCTTTATTGCTGTGGTTGAACTTGAATACTGATTTGTCCAGACCCCATGTGGACAGAAGGGTTGTGGTCCTACCTTGTGTGTGAGGCTCAAGCCAGTGGTTGGACTCTTCTGTCTCTCCTCTCCTGGGCCATGATTCCTGTCATGCATGCTTCAGAAATGAATTGACAACTCCACCAGTTTCAGAAGCAAAGGATACAGTGCTAAAATGATTTTGAAATAATTTGGCACTCACCTGCTGCGAGGCATCCCACCAAAGTGGTGTGGCATTCCCCTGTGGTTAGCAGCACTCCACAGTGCAAATACTGATACTAAAAAGCAGAGTTTTGTTCCCTTTGTTGCCCTTAAGTGTTAATAAATACGAGTATCCATTTCCTGGAATGAGAGAACCTGGTATTACGCTTGTGTTCTTGGCAAAAATTCCCTGTACCAAATTTACTGTTTGGCCAGAATGTGTGGTACAGCAGAGCCCAGGCCTTTCCTTTTAGATATTCTCTATCAGTCCAGTTCTTTTTAAGAGCATGGAATCACCCTCATATATACGACAAATACTTCGGTGCTAGAAACCCTGTGTTTCACGGATGAGTAGCAGTTAGAGAATGACACGTTTTCATGTTTAGGAGATGGTTTCGGACACTTCTAATTGTGATTTCATAGTCCTTGGCCAGCAAAATCTGCCTAGGGTGAAATAAGAGATGGCAGATCAGGAGAATGCTATCAGATATCTAAGAAACGTATTTCTGTGAAGGCAGAGGTCAGAAATAAGAAGAGAAGGTCAGTCACGGTAAGATGCGGGGTTCCTGCGTTAGCTTAAAACATGGTCTAGTTCTGTTACTCTTTGAACAGCAGGAGTGTGAAACAAGCACTCTAGGTCTTGCCCTGTCCTCTCCTTCCCTGTGCGTGGTTACTCCTGGCCTTTCTCCTTCCATCCGCTGTTCTGACTCCTGTTCCTCCCCAATGTAGTAGGGTGGCCTAGCAGTGGTACACTCAGTACGGAGGGTGACGCTTATTACCTCTACCAGCGTGAACACCCAGTGTACAAATGAGTCTCATCCACAACTAGGAATAGAAGCGGGACAATTTTGTTGCAAGTCTTGAACAAATGTGAACATTTATTTATTTAGTCTATTTATTTCCACCCCTTCTTTTTTCAGTGTGGCTCACGTGTATTTCTGGAAGGCGTGCCATGTATGAAGATTATTTAAATTTCTGAAATTGGGATTATTTTCAGAAAAATAGCTTCTTGAAAGAAGCTATTTCAGATTGGGATTTTACTCTGGACATGGTGTGGTTATTTCAGCAGCACTGAATGCTTATTTCAGACTGATTGTCGTCAAAGTGGCGTAATGATGTGTCCTGTCAGGGCTGGATCCAGCTGTGGCTTGGCCGGATGGACGCGCAGCTGTTTCCCTGCCACGTGACTCCCTGGTTGCACACGTGGTCTTCGGCCTGAGGAGGGGAGGAAATGGGGCTTTATTTCCCTAAGGCCCCTACTCCTCTTGTTTTTTCTGTCCCTGTGTGTTGCTGGTAGCTACCAAAGAAAATGCCTAGCAGAAAGCTGGAAATATAATACATTCTAAAGCTATTTGTAGAGAAACTGCTTCAAGAAGTTTACATCAGGCTAAACCCTCATGTATTTTGTAGATTAAGTTGGTATACTAACTGAGAATCTTCCCCTCAAAGAAATTGCTTTCAGTCAGTCTTAAAATGTAATTGGTGCCATCTCTCAGTACTGGTCTTGCTTTTTAGCAAGTTCTGTGGTCATGGTTGTATGCTTCCAGCAGTGCAATGCCATGCCATCTCTATGATGCTACTGAGCAGGTAAAGCTGCTTTTTTGATTTTTAGTCATTCTTGAATTTTATTTCAGGACATAACTTGGCAAGATGAACACTCGGCTCCGTTCTCCTGGGAAACGAAGGTAAATATGCAGCAATTTTATTTTTAATGCTGGTTTGTCGTTTTATACTGTTCCTTGTGCATTTATATTGTCTTCGTTTTGAGACTTGCTAGACTAATGTTACCTTTATTCTATGGCAGTTGTGTAAAGTGACCATCCTGCAGATGAAATGGGACTGGTGCTTCGATTTGCATCAACAGAAACACAAAATGTACCTCATGAACTAATGTTCTGGCTTCAAGTACAGGTGTAAAACTGATTGATTGCAAGTTATTTGTTTTTTTGCTGTTAACTTTTTAAACAACTTCCCATGTTTAGCAAGACCAGCATCTCAGATATTGTATAAACATAACTGCATTTTGCTTTTGAAGTCAGGAGTGAAGTAGTAGGAAATGAGGTGATAAAGGTACACCTATCTAGTAACTTCACTGGATTCTTTCTTGAAGCCTGTCTTACACTCCATCTTTTTGTTATGTACTAGAATGTAATGAAACTTGTTAACCTGGGGCTACACTAGAAGCATTGTGTTATTTCCTCTCCAAAAGGCAGCTCCTTCAAAAAATAATGTGTTTTTCTGTGGTGGGTTGGTCTTGGTTTGTTTTTTTTTTTCCCTTTGCTTTACCTCTGGTATTTTGTTAAAGCATTGTTTATGATGGGATTCTCATAAGGTAAGCACAGAGCCACAGTCCTCCATCTTTCTGAACCTGCAGCGTGAGGAAATACAGTTATGCCATATTTGTGGTGGGAAATAAAGTTTAATTCTTCTTGTTGAAGAAAATCTGGGAGCAAGACCACAGCTCATTGCCTTTCCCAACTGGGTATGGCGGGCATGTTCATTTAATCACACATTTCAGACTCTGTTTTCTGGCTTTATCTGCCAGAGGAAGCTGCTTCTCCCCTGTTCCTTCAATTTTTTTGCCCTTTAACTCTGTAGATAATCATGTATGAGCTTATGAATATAATCTTAGCCTAATGCTGAGTAATTATTTAGAAATGCCAGTGAATACTAAATTAATCCAGTTGAGCCTAGACGACTTGTCAGCTTTCCCTGCTCAAGGTCACTGTCGGTAGCTAGCACCCCATCTGTGCTTTGCAGATGCTGATTAACCTATAACTTCATGTGACTCCTGGGTCCCTGCAGCTTACAGTGCTGCACTTTAAGAGAAACCATTGCCAGTCTTCGTTTGCCTTAAAACTCCCCTATAAGCTGTGGTGGTTCAGGAGCCAGTGAAAGATTTCCTGCAGTGGAAGCCTGGATGGAAGCTCAGGCAAGCCCCTCCTGTCTTTCAGGACCCTTAGAAGAAGCAGCTGCTGGCTTTTAGTATGATATTAGGGACTTTTAGCGTGGGTGTACTTGGGTGAAGCTGTCGAGAAAAATAGTGAGAAGACTGTGGGCCTCATTGACAATAAGGTGAAATAAATCATATGTTGGGCACAGCAGTGTCGTCTCTCCCCTACTTTTTGGTGCAAACCTCTAAAACTCAAGTTTTGGGAACATGGCAGCTGTAATCGTATTTCTAAGATCTGTCTTGACAAGATTTTTTAAGTTCTGAATAGTTGAACTTCTGGAGATAGTGCTTCACGTAATGCGCTGACTAGTGATCCATGATGAGATGCATCTGCACTCAACTGGATTTTCTCTTTAATTGATAGTCGTCTTTTCTTTTAAATGCTTGTATGTCTAGGGAAGTGATTTTTCAACCCAGCCTGTGTTTTATCCCTTGCTGATTAAGATTATCTTTATTATCCTCCTGGTGTCTCAAAATGAGGGACCGCAATGGATAGATGCTCTAGTTGCATGCTTTTCTGTAATGAGTGGGGGACACACAATGATAGGGGAACAGTCCTGTGACTGCTGAAGAAAAGTGGGGGAGGAGGTTGCTTTAGAAATAATTGTCTTAGCTAATGAAGTTGTGCTTTCTTCTTTCCCCGCCCCTCCAACCTTGCTGACCAGACACAAAAGCTGTACCTCAGCTGTAGGTTAAAAAGTTGCATGATCTTTCCCTTTAGCAAAACTCTAGATAATCCATTTTGTTTGCATGGGTCTTCCTTTTGGTTTTTCCCCAGAGCCTCATACTGCGTCAGTCTTTCAGCCAAATCCTTCAACTGCTGAGTCTTCCATTTCTGAAGGTGGAGATCTTGCTTTGTGCTTCCTCTTTGATCTCTTTCCTAACCAGTACTTTAATAAGATAATATTGGAAAGCAATTTATCCATGAGGTACCGGAAAAGTATCCTTGCCCAATCAGTCCAGCGTGGGGAAACAGTGAAGAAACCTGAATGAGCTGTTCAGTAACGTTGACATGCTGTAATGCACGTTCCGTGTCTTGTGAGCCAGATCTGTTCCCACTGTTATTTCAGGCTGTCAGGCTCCTTCCATTCCACAAGTTCTACCCTACGATGGGTTATTCTTTCCATAATATTCTTTTCCCTAATCTCCCTTTAATGCAGAGTTTTGGTTTGGTTTGGTTTTTTGCCTATTATTGCTGTGATGACAAAATTCTTTCATTCTTTTGCAGCTTTGCATGAATGTGCTCTAGCTTACCCAAGGAAGGGAACATGGTGTTCACTTTCTGCTTTTGCAGAGAAGGAGAAATAGAGATGTAAATCAGTAAAAACAATAGGCTTTTTTTTTTTTTTAACATTGAGACTTAACATAAGAAAAGTCAAGCAGCAAGATCAGTATTTGTAACTAACCGCAAGAAAACTGAGAGTGTAGTGGGAAGAGTAGAGAAGGGGGAGGGCACATTTTCTGCAAGTTGGAGCCTCTCTCAGCTGTTACAGGGATGTCAGTGGTGATTCCAGGTGATTAGGTATAGACAGATTTTTCTCAAAGTAGCTGGTGCAGTGGCTTCCCCAATTCCATGGCTGTCAAACTTACCCAGAGAACAGTGTACTAAATTGCTGTCATTTTGGGCAGGACACTGTTGAAGGGCTTGATAAACTTCACTTCTGTCAAAAGTAAACTGTGTTCTCATCTTAAACACAAATGTGAGATATGGCTTAAGTCGTTAGTATCACAGCAAACACTTGCATGAATATCATCACCATTTTTAGCTGTTTGTGTATTTTAAAGTTCTCCTCTTACCTCTTTTAAACCTGCAAACAAAGTAGAAATACAATGTAAATTGCCAAATTAGCTGTTAGCATTTAAAATACTAATATTTTTGGTAGAAAACTTTAGCAATTCTGAGAAGGAAAACTGCTCGGGAAGCAACAAGTTCTCATGGCACCACAAATAAGCTGACGATTTAAAACTAGAGATTGAATTGGAAGGAGTGATTTGGTTCATGGGTGGAGCCCTCATGAACATAACACATCTTGAAATGTGGGTTACATTTTTAACTGGGGCTAAAGCCAGGTTTATGAATTTAGGGCATTCTATTTATGGCTTCAGGTTTAAGTGAGATGAAAGCTGACATTTTGGCTGAGTTTAGCCTTTGAGGTTTCTTGGCTTGTTTGAAGTAAAAATTCAGTGAAACTCAGCACGGACCCCAAGATATAAATGGAAAACAAGAATCATGCCTGGGTTTTGAAATAAAATTTCTCTGCAGCTCTTCCTGAACTCAAAACTTTCTGGTTTTGGTGTGGCGCTTTTTTTAAAAAAAAAATAGTTTAGTAGTGGGCAGAAAATATAATTTCAGTCTGCCACCTCAGCTAACACACTGAGTGCACAGAGCAGCATGAGAGTAAGTTGGAATCTATTTCTAATTCATGCTATTAACTAAAATAGGTTTTATTCCAAATGCTTAAAGCTGGCACATGCACATCTAAAAATTTGTTGGTCTTGATACAGGTAGAATAGAATAGAATTTCTTTAGAGAATCTTTTTTGTACTTTTTTCTCTAACTCCTGGGTTTTTCCTCCTTCAGCTCTCTTCTACTTTCAACAGGCCCTCAGATATTTGTTGAAAAGAGAGAAGCCTTTGAGGTGCTTTTTAAAAATAAAAATCAAAAAGAATGTCAAGCTTCAGTCTCTTTAATAATCTGGTTGCTGCCTCCCTGCCTCAATTTCCTAATTATATTGCTACAGAAGTGATCCAATCCCAGCAATGATTTAGAAAGAATAAACTTATGTCGCACTTATAAAAAACATGGTTTGCAAAAGATTTCCTTTATCTAAAACTAAAAAGTTTCAGTATCCTTTTCTGTACAAGTCCTAGTTGGTTTTGTGGGTTTGGTGGTTTGTTTTTTTTAAATAGGAAGAAAGTGGCAGAAAATATTTTTTTTCCCCCCTTCTTCCTTAGCAGCCTGATACTACAATTGTTTGTTACAAACTATACTTTGGTGTGGTTATGTTTATCAGGCTGGCATAAATGGCAATGCTTCCTTGGAAAGAAAGAAAGAAAGAAAGAAAGAAAGAAAGAGTGGTGCCTGAGGTTTTGGGTTTTCCCTTCCCTTTTTGATCTAGACTACAGAAGTTTAAAGCACAGTGCTGTAGGACAACTGTTGACTATTAGTTCTTGAGCAAAAAAAGAACCCAACTTGTGCTAACAGTAGCTGTGTTCAAAGTTTATTTTAATCTGCATGGCCAGATGTTCTCAGCCAAGGATTCAATTACCTGCATCAATCTTTAGACAGTTTTTTTTGAGTTAAAACCTCGTACATACCAGATACTATCAATATGGGTTTGCTCAGGCTAACCAGAAACAGTGGCAGACTAGAACGCTGTTCATATCACCAGAGAGTAGATCACGAAATTTCCTCCAAAGCTCCACGCTATCTATCTTTGGCATTTGTCTTTCTGTATGGACTAAAATTACTTAGTTTGTTTTTAAATGCTTTGCTCTATTTTTGCCCCTGCAGTTGGTCTCTGCTGACCTAAGGATTTCTTTCTGACTCTGAAAGGATCCTGAAAACACCCACGGCGTACACAGGAAACAAAGCAAAAAATGCAACTACTTTGGGTCCCATATTTATTTTGGTTTTGTCTATTCAGCAAAGCAAAGCCATCTTCTAAATAATTTTAAACTTGGCTTTTTTACCTCTGCATATATCAGGCTGTGCTTAAAACAAGTTGCTTTTGACAGTGTTTCTGCAGTCTTTGTCTCAACAATTAGGATTTTTCAGGCTGCCAAGCAAAACAATTTGTTTTGGCTGTGTTTGCTTGACTGTTTAGTAAAATACTACACATTCCCGATGAGTGAATAAGATGCTTAAAAAAAAAAAAAAGCTCCTGGGTTCTTTGTGGTCATCTTGTCTTTAATATAGACTTACGAACCGCGACCTGTTTTTATACAGTATTATTAAATCATTACGTTCTTAGTGTCTGGTGCCTCTCTTTTAGAATACACTGTTTCCCGTGAGCACATACAGCCAGTATTACGATTTGGTGGATTATCCCTGCCTTGAGGCTGAAATTAGGTCTAAGTTTTTTAATCCCATAAATAAAATTCCTACCTATCTTAATACGGTCTTTTTAAGGAAGGATGGACACGCAGCTTCTTAAAACCTGCAAATTTTAATATTACTTACATTTATTAGACAGAAAGATGATCCAAGACCTAGGCATCCTTGATTTTAACCCTTGCAGTGGTTTGGGACCAGAGGGGTAAGACTGAAAAGAACACAGACTGCTAGGTTTGCTCTGCTTCAAAATACTATTTCATGCACGCTTTCACATGCACTCTCTCCCCGTCTCTCTCTTAATGTGTTGAGAATGACTTGCTCTTTCAGTATCTTGAAAATACTGCTGCTGTTAATAGCTTTTATTTGAGTCCTGATAACTTCTAGAAATTGCAGTTGGGACTGTACTAGCCTGTCTGTAAACTCTCAAGACTTTCTGGGCTGAACAGTTCCCAGAAATACAGTTTGGACAAATGGTAGGAAAAAGAAAGTTTTTTTATTTTATTCCTTAGATGGGGAATTAAAGTACAGAAACTGCAGCTCATTCAAAGTCATACAAAATCTTCAAAGTCATACAAAATCTATGAAAGCAGCTGGGGACTGAAACCCTAGCTCTAGAGTCCCAAAGTGTGTCTAAATGACAATTCACTTTTGACCATCAAATATTACTGCGGTGTTCAATGTTTGCTTCCCCAAGGTGGCAGCTGGTAGAGTGCCACAAGTGCTGTTCTGCTGCCAAATGCCCACGTGCGCAACTGCAGCTCACAGCAGCTCTGCCGCCGCAGCCCGAGGAAAGCGAACAGCCCCATACGGACTAGCTGCCACCATAAGTTTCATTGGGGCCAGGAGAGATGTGCATCAACATATTCTCATGTCTGGCAAACCTAAAGGAAAAGGAAATGGGGTTTTGGGGGTAA
The DNA here is from genome assembly GCA_034008185.1 of Gorsachius magnificus. NCBI lineage: Eukaryota > Metazoa > Chordata > Aves > Pelecaniformes > Ardeidae > Gorsachius > Gorsachius magnificus. Next base: position 45,859,107 of record CM067083.1, on the reverse strand, counting down.
CTGTCTTTTAAATGTTGTTTCCTTCCCTCTCCTGCTGACCCAATCAATCGACACTTTGCAGTCTGATGCAAGAAATTGAGAGCAGAACACTAATTTACTCACATTTCTAGTGTCTAATGACTCGTTAGAATGTACAGTACTACTCATGACTTAGATGTCAGCATGGGGTGTTTCACACATGGGTCTTCATCTCTGTGTGAAATTATCTCCCTACTTATACTGCTGCTCTGGGATTTTTTTTTTTTTGGGGGGGAGGCAGTGTTCATAGTCTTTATTGCCAATTTTGTGACTTGAAAGATATTGCATATTAATCATTTTTCTTGCATCAGCTCCCTCTCTTAGGAGTTCAGATGTCTTAAGTAACCTTGAAAGTCAAACAGAAACATTATATATTTCAAGCAAAATAGAATAAATTGTGACTGGTCCACAGAAGTTCTTGGCCTCTCGAGCTAAATGCTAGAAGCAGAATTATACATCTGACCTGTGAGGGCTGTATTTATATCATGCTGAGACACAGTGCTTTCAGAACCTGTCAGGGTAGTCTTGTCGTCTTCGCCTTCCTTGGGGGAGAAAAGAAACTCCTGAAGAAGTATTTTCATTCAGATTATTCCATGTCAGGTTATGAACGGTTTGATCTCCAAAGCATACTGTGACACAAATATGCAATCTTAAATGTTGGTCCTGTCTTCTGAAATTGAAGGGTACACCTCACAGTCTCCGTTCTAAAAGGACAGAGAGGGCATCCTCTCCAGAACATGCATCCACGAGCGGGTTGGAAAGGGTACAACTGCCTGAAGTTGTGCTGCAGTGCCATGCCCTTCTCTACACTAGAAGTGGTCTGCCAGTTCCAAACCAGACCTCTGAGTTGATATTTGGACCCATACAAAAGAATGTAAAACCACAGGCAGTGGCTTTTGCTCCACAGCATAAGAACTTCTCAGGAGGCCTGGCTTTGCTTGTCTATCTTGCTGCCATTGAAAGGCAAAGCCATCTTTGGTATTCCTTTTTCTAAATTTTGTTCTAACAGACCCCTGGTTCCCTTCCCTCAGTGTTTTTCCCAGATTTTGTTTCCAACACCATTCTAGTGGATCCAGGGCTGTGGTGGCCCTTCAGCCCTCTGGGTGCTAACCTTCCCTCTCTCTTGGGCTGGGAGGTAAAGGAATAATTTTACTGGAATTGGCTGCTGTTGTGATGGCCTTTAGCTACTGTCGTCTCTAGTCTGAGCCCTGGGACAGACTACTCAGAAGAAGGAAGACTTTTGAAGGATAGAAAGTAGCACTGTTTTAATTCTTGCATGACAAGGTACCAAGATGGAAAATTTTATTATTCCCCCCCCCCCCCCTTGGATACTGGGGAATTGCAGGTCTATATTATATTGTGTTGTGGGATTTTTTTAGGCTGGGACTTTATCAGTTCTGAAGTCTTAAAGCATCTTAACTTCAGGGTGGTAAATCTCTATTTGGTAGTATTGCCAAATGAGCTTAGGGAAATAAATCCCTGTATTTTAATATAGGGAATTGCAGTCACTGTAAATAATCCTCAACACCATTGCATCCATAGTTTGTTTATGAAGAATTTATCTAAGGAAAAATCTCCTCTCAACTTTAAAAAAAAATAAAAAATTGGAGTACTAAGGTTTTTCTTCTTAGTTTTTTGCAGGCAGGGTGGGGTGTTGAGCTGTTTGGTAAGAGTTGCATGTATCCTTGCACTCACCTTATTCTAGCTGAGCTGTAATTACTTACAGCTTGTTTATGTTCTGTATCTTTTGATAACACAATATATTCTTAATGAAAACATGGAGCTCGGTGCTTCCTTGCCTATAACCTTGGAAAAATATCTAATTCTTTAGAAAGATCAAATGTTAGTCCATGAGTCAAATTATGTGTAGGCAGCTGCTGACTGTTTAAAAAAACAAGTTTTATAAATAAGCAGTTGCTGAGTTAACATTTGCACTTTGATGAGAAGTTTCTGAATATTAAGTACTAGGCGTGTGAGACCTGTTAGATCTAGAGTCCCTTTGAACTTAACATGCGCAATAATGTAGGATTCAAGATCAAACACTTCTAGTGAAAATGAAATGCAACCAGGACTCCTTATAGACTCAGGCCCGTAGATGCTATTGCGGTTTTATTCAGGAAAGGCCAGGTAATGAAGTAGAATGGAGAAAACATTACAAATCTGTATTGAACTTCAAAAGTACCTATTAACCGCTTGTAGCAAAAGCTAGTATTTGAAATGTCCTCTGAATTTTTTTCAAAACTAACCAGGCCCATAATGACAACGGTGTAGCTTTAACAGTAAATTCAAGGGGTTTTTTTTGGTTTTTTTTTTTTTGCATGTTTGTTCTGTTTTATAAACAAAAGTCTAGACATTAGGTTATTCTTTTTTGGCACTTGCTATGGTGCTGTGCTCCTAAATACAGTAATGCTTAATGTGTTCCTCAGAGTGAAATAAGGCTTAACTTTTATTAGCCTAAAGAGTGTCCAGCTAGCTGACAATCAAGATTACTGAAGTGGCGGTAAATAAAATTAATATTTTTGAAGTACTGTTCACTTTTGGGTGGCTTTTGCAGGATCTGTATCATGGTCACTTACTTCCTTGACCCAGTGTTAGCTCTCAGAAATGATTACAGCTATCTTCACTGCAAGTAAAAACGAAACAAGGCTCTGGAATAAGTGAAGAACTGGTCCTGCTGGAGTTGTTTCTCTTCCTTCAGAGTGGTGTTAGAATTGTAAAAACGGCTTATCTATGCATACCCATTCCATTTAATCCTTTATCTTGGAAGTAGATTGGAGTTGTAACATGTTGCCGACTATTTCAAAGACTGTAAGATTGCCTGTTAAACTACACTCTAAAGCTTTATTGCTTCATGTTTTGTTGTAAAACATCTGTGGCATTCAAAATGCATCCACAACTGTTCTAATCTTTTAGTGCCGCTATTCTAATACTTTAGTGCTGTACATGCTATGCACTGCTATCTTGGATGGCACTGAGTAACTCGAATACGATTTTGCTTTCTCTGACTCCTCTGCAGCAGATCTAGGGCTCTTACGTTTGCTTGCAGTTCAGACTTTTAAAAATTATTATTTTTATGTGGCTACAAAGACATTTATGGAGAAAATAAGTCAGCTTTTTTGTGGTATCTCCTGTTTGGGAGTTGCCTAGCCGTGGGCAAAAGTGTTATCTGTGTGCATCAAGATCAGAAGTTCAAAACTGTGTCTTTGTGAAGGGCTTTGAAATACTGTTTTTCTCTAACCCTAAACAGAGTCAGATGGAGTTCAGCATTGCATCTCTGTCCCTACAAGAACAAGGTGGTGCCCAGTTGCAGAATGAACAGAGGCAGCCCATTAAAGCAGCAGCTGGTGTCCAAATCCCCAAATCTCAGGCCAATAAGACCTCTGGCTCTGATGGGTTGATAGCATCCAGAAAGGAAGAGGAGTCCTCTTTCTGGAAGATAAATGCAGAGCGCTCGAAGTTTGAAGGAGACAAGCCTGAGTTCCAGTCCCTGACCCCCAGCCAGATCAAGTCCATGGAGAAAGGAGAGAAACCCCTTCCCTCTTTTTACAGACAAGAGTCTACTCCAAAGGAGATGGCAAAAGCTGAGAAGCCCAGCATAACTAAACCAGAGAAGCCTGTCGCCCCCAGCCTACCTTCTGTCTCTCTCGAATGGGAGAAACCTCGACCCACTCAACTCCCCGTTAGTTCTCTAGATGACTTCATTCTTCCTGACCCACCACAGGACCTGGCATCTTCTAGGACAAACAAGGAAGATACTGATGGCACTATACTTACAGATCCACAAATGCCTGGACAGGTAAGGACTCCTATACCCACTGTCCTTTAGAATTAAAAACTGTATAGCACATTAAAATCTGACAAGGCCGCTCTGGAAGATTAGGGACTCCATAAAGCATTAAGCCATAGCTAAGCCTGTTGCCTTTTTATGCTGCGAATTTAAAGTCTATTTAACCAGCATGTTAACTGCTATTGTTTGTTTCAATCGAGTGTTTTTTAATGCAGTAAAGTGCATAGGTTAAAGTCATCATTGCAATGTAATACCAGAAATGGTGGCATGGCATCCAGTGCCTAACTTGACAGCAAGCTGCCTACCAGCTTGGGCTAAAGAACTTGCTATATCAGGTAAAAGAGGTTTGCTTTTTTTTTTTCCCTTGAAACAACAAAACACTTAATGGAAAAAAGAAGTTTTTTAACTTGAAAAGTAGGTAAACTAGAGTCTAGGATACTTTATTGGTACACACAGCATAATGGTGAATGGCGCACTAGTTTCTCAGCTGTTTTAAGCAGTAGCCCAACAGCCACTTCCCAGTGCTTTGTCCCAGGCAGCTGGGCTGCTTTCAAATGTGTTTTCTCTTAAAGTCCAAAATGGAAATGGAATGAGCTTCCAGAATTAGCCTTCTCAATGTTTTTTTTTTTTTTTTAAATAAAAAAACTCGAACAACCCAACAACAAAAAATAACCTTAAGCATCTGAATAGCCAATTGAAGTGTTTAAAAAGCAGATGGTGATCTGTGAGAAAAGAAAGAGAACAACGGGATATGACATGGTGAGGGAAAGAAAACAAAGAGATCTGAAGCCTGAAAACTGAAGTGGAGAAGCGGAGTGGTTCTTCAGAGCTGTGCAGTTCTGTTGGGAATTTGTAGCATCACTCTGGCATAAGCCTGACATACTACTTTATACCTTAAGCATGCTGCATAGCTTTTTCTCTACTGTATTTTCCCATCAGCGGTTGTTTAAATTCCAAACAAGATGATGTAAGGTCAGAAAGATTCAGGATGAGGTAAATACTTGCAAGAGAAGTAAGTGGCAGCACTAAGAGAGAATAATACTTAAGTCACTTCAGTATTTGGAACCTATGTTGAGTTGTTTTTTCTGGAGCTAAGACATAATGCTTCCTGAGCTGTACTGCTGCAAACTGTGACTGTGGTAGTCCCTTCATTTTAGTTAAAGGCTTTATCACATTTTCCTACAAATTAATGGTTTATTACAGTTTTAATTCATTTGTGAATGTTTTCTAGCTAACTGAAATAGTTTGAAAAGCCTGATTTTTATCTCTGTGGAGAAACAATCCTCCCATGTAAAATTTGAACGGAGTAGCAGAGAAGGTAGTATGACCGAATTCTCTTAATTTCCTTTTTTTTCTGGATTCTCTTCTCTGTTCTGGGGAAGAGCACCATGCTCTAGGAAGAGAATCCTGAGTCTCATCTGTGTCCCCCGAATAGTCTTCCTGAACACTCAAATCACTTTAAATGTCATGGCTAAAAGTGCAGCACTACAAGGAGTGAGCGTGTTCTTGATACCCTAGTGAATAACTTGTCAACAAAATTTCAGCTGTGTCGTTTTCTGGAAACAAGTGGCTGTTGGTGCAACAGGCAATCTGTTGAGTTAGTGGTGCTTACGTTCTGGGCTTGTTTCATTCTCTGCAATTCCCACTCTAGTCTAAAAATTGATCTTTATGAGTTTTTCCATGGGGAAAAAAATAACATTTTGCCTGCAGACCACTACAAGAATCTTATTTTTATCTGGAATTGCCTTTTTGGTCACTGAGTATTTTTCCATGTCTAGCATTTCCTAGTGTAGGTTCTTAGGTATCCTAGAGCAAGATGAAGAACTTGAAATATTGGCAGACAACATTTTAAACTTTCTTTTGTAGATAGGCAGTCAAGTACTAAGTTTGTCGTACCATAATTAACAACCACATCTTATTTCTTTATTTTCCTTGCAGACTAGTACAAGCAATGTTATCTTGAAGACTGGCTTTGATTTTCTAGACAACTGGTAAAAGATACTTCTACTAGATCAAACCAATTTTGGGGAAGGAGTGGAATATCCCTCTCCTTGTATGTTAATTTACTAGCATTTGTGTCTTTTTCTAGAAGTAACTTTCAAACTCTTCAATGTTGCCTTTGTATAAACTTTTGTAATACCATATGCGTTTTTGTTTTTTTAAACAGTGATAGAAGTGTGGTTTCATTTGGATATTTTTTTAATATCTGTTAAAATTTTTAGTAGCTACTGTAATGAGAAGACGGGAGAAGTTACCATAGACAGGTTAAAGAAAAACCAATGTGAGTCTCCATATCCTAGAAATGGAACCTACAGGACCAGATTGCTGTTTTTAATCAAAACCTTGCTAGCATGGCTTGTAAGAAATAGCGTTGCACATGCAATGTTTCCAAATAAGCAAATAATTCCATACTTCAGATAACTAGCAAAGACAGTATGAAAATAAGCATACAGAAGAATTGCATTTAGTTTGAAAGTAACTTTTGTACCACTTATTTGAAAACACTTTTCTTTCAAAGAGGCCAAAGGCATTGCCAAAATGATGGATCCAAAGAAGCACTGTGGTTGTACCCTATAAATCTGCTAAAATAACATACGAGTGTTAGGAAAATGACCTGGGGAAATGACAGGTGTTTCTGGTCTTTGGATTAAAGACTCGGGGGTGGGTGGTGGGGAAGGGGACAACACCTAAAGAGCGGGAGAAAACGTCTTCAGGGAACGCAAGCCTAATGATTTCACTGCCGCCTGTCTAGAGCGTAACTCTTCATAACAGTAGTGCTGGAAGTACAGCTCTGGGAATTGCTGGAGCGTAGATTACCTTTGTGTGAGGAAACCACTATGTTTATGGGAGGTCGTAGCAGTATAAGGCTTCTTTGTTTTTTAAGCAGCTTATCGTCTCAAGGACTCATCAACTTTGGTGCTTTTTCCTCCTTGTGGGTACATTCTCTTCAGCGTTCAACGTCTGGGTGACATTTGTTCCCGAGGTGCAGAGAGGCATCTCAAAGTGGCCCTCAGCAGACTTGCCTTGCTTTCGAATGATCTTTCTTTGGTGTTTAAAATGTAGAGAACAAGACTAGCTGTCGTTTGAATCTGTCGTCTCTGAAATGCAGCATGATTTACACACTGACTCTCACTGTGTTTACCTCACCTTGAAGCCTTAATTCCCCCTACGCACAGCCAGTGACTGGTCTGCTCCAATGCCAAAGGTTTGACCTTTCCCTTTACCTCAGCAATAGTCCCATAGCATTTGTTTGGGGTAGAAGGCAAAACGCAGGGCTCTAACGGGTCCCAGCCAAGGCTGGCCAAGGAAGGTCACCATCTCCTAGACCGTAATTGTGCTAGGCTTCTCATGGATTAGCACTTGACATGTGGTTCAGTGCCAGGGGCAGTTACATGTGCAGAATTGGATGCTGCAGGATTTTCTTCTGCCTGTTACAGGAAGAGTTTGGGATGTCCTGGAAGAATCCTCGCCTCTAATTGGTGTGCTGCTTGCTCTGAACAAGCAGAGGATGCTGATAGAGCATTAAGACTTACTTGTCGATCAAAGAAAATGCTCTAATCTCCCCCTGCTCCCCCAAAAAAATAGAACCACCAAGCCCAAACCTCCAGTTTTTCTAGTGTTTTCTTAAAAGCTTTCTTAGCTTAAGGGGAAGATTGCCACAGAGTATAAGTCATTGCGTAGCATTATTTATAGACTTCTGAAAGCTCCTTTACATGCTTCCTGAGATGTACAAACTCCTGTAATTCGCGGATATTGTCTCTGCATTCAGCAGTTCAGAAAATACTTGTTGTTTCTGTCAGCCTGGACTTTACTGCTGGGGTTTTTTTTTTAGCAGACCTTTTTTAGCATTTGCTACAAGCATCCAGCGTTAATACAGCTTAGAACAACTTTAGCAGAAATCCCTCAGGTGTATAATTAGAATTGACTTGCACCATCTTTTCAAAGCTGACAAACGTCAACCCTGGGGTTTACAGTTACCAGTGAATCTAATTTTCTGTACATTAAGCTGCTGAAAAGTTATAAATCCAACATAAAAAATCTTACTTAGATATGGGGAGATCTGAAAGCAGTCTCCTACTGATGAGGAGCATTATTTTAGACCTCTGCTAAATACCTTAAAGCTTCTTAGGGAAGAACCTGGGCTGCCTGTCTCTTCCATCGGCTAACTCAACCCTAAAGCACATTGGGACCAGCTGGTAGAACATGCTGCAGAACTTTTTACTTATCCTGGTAGGTTTTTCCTGTGCTTTCACAAGAGTTGATGCTCCTTCTTTCTTTAATATGTTTTTATTAAACATTCTTACAAAAAAATTGTACTTGGTCACATTTTATATTAACAATGTTTTAATAAAGTCACTTTAAATAGAACATTCAAGGCTTTTGTGCTGCTTTGGGTATTGCCCTCTATACTCTGCTTTCCTCAGTGCCACTGGAGTTATTTGGGGCATCTTGAATCTGCCCGAGAGCCAGCCAAGAATGATCTGGTCTAGAATTTAGAAACTGAGTTTTTCAAATCAGGAAAAAAAAAAAAAAAATCAATACACTGCAGCTGTTTTTCAAGCTTTTAAGTGAGGTGGGGGGGTATCTTTGCTTTATCATTTTATCTGACATCTGGGGACAGGATGAGATTTGGGACTTTTTGTAAGGACTAAAATCTATTTGTACTTCACTGTAACAGACTTGAACCTAACGTGCACGGCCCCCCCAAAATCTTCAGGAAATCCAGAGCGGTATCTGAATCAATATTGCAGAAGCAATTTGAAAAACTGTATGTTGTGGTTTAACCCCAGCCGACAACTAAACACCCCGCAGCCGCTGGTTCACTTCCCCCAAGCAGGATGAGGGAGAGAATCAGAAGGGTAAAAGTGCAAAACTCATGGGTTGAGATAAAGGCAGTTTAATAGGTAAAGCAAAAGCCGCGCATGCAAGCAAAGCGAAACAAGGAATTCATTCACTGCTTCCCATGGGCAGGCTCACTGTACTTGGTGCAAATGACCAGAAGTGGCAATGACAAACTTTCAGGCAGTTTTCCTGTCAGTGGATGGTTACGTATGGGCTTTTAAAGCCTGTCACAAAAAGGAGGGTGCTAGCCGAGGCCGCTGGGTAGGCTCCCTTTCTGCCTTTTGTCTTGTGCAGCAAGTTCCCAAAGTGTAAGGGGATGAAACATGCAGCTACAAGGATAGTTTTTCTTCTGTGTGCCCACATCCACTTCTTCCAGAACTGTGTTTTGAAAAACAACTCCGTTGGTTTTACACTTGAGCTGAATTTCTACCAACTAAAAAGGCATTGGAAGAAGAATTTCCTTTGGAGAGACTTGACAGCCAATTAAAGGGTGGTACTCCAACTATATTTAGGATCTGGCCTACACAGTGTTTGCTTCAGTCTTGCTTAAGCTCTGTCTTAATTTTTAAAGGTCCCCTCTAATAAAGGCAAATCCACAGCATCCGGGCGCTGCCTTGGCATGTGGAGTCAGCAGTCTTGTGACGGAGCAAAGACTTGCGAAGGCAGAGCAGAAAACGTGCTGCAGCTGCCTGCCAAAACATAGCGATCAATGTGTTTATCAGGGTTGGACTAGATGACCTCTAAGGGTCCCTTCCAACCCAACACATTCTATGATTCTATGACTTCAGTCATAGTTGCTGGGGTTCAGACAGCACAGGGCACTCGCCCTTCTCCATCAACAGACCCTCTGTCACCCCAAGATCCTCTTCCCAGGGCCATTGCTCCTTCCTGTTCGCCTCCCCACTGTTCAAGGGGAAGATGCCAAGGGACAGGCCACAGCTCCTCACCAGAAGCCCGATTTTATTGCCGGGAGAAGTTCATGCGTTCAGCACAGTAAAGTTGCCTTCTCTTGGGGCAGCTGCTGGGGTGGACAACTGCCTGTTAGCCCTGAGCCGGCCTGGCATCTGTGTCTCTACTCAGCTTCAGCCCAACACTTTTAAAGCTTACCATTTTTCTGTAAGCATCACTGTGGGTTTTACTCTGACTGTCTTCTGGGGCAAAAACTTCCGTTAGGCAACCTCGAAATCGCAGCATTTAACAACTCTGCTGCCTAATGGCTGCAAAACTTGGACCCCAGACAGGACCAAGATAGAGGGCTAAATGCCCTTGGCAGGTCAGGACTTTACTGGGATGCCAACAAGTCTAAAAACATGTAGCTGCCCTGAAAATAGCTTACTGCAATTTTCCTGTAATGCTTGTCTCCAAAACGAACGAGGGAATGAAAAAAAAAAAAAAAAAAAAAAGGGGGGGGGTGGGAAAGAGTCTTCTGTGTTTTTTGGATGGTTCAACGATTTCAGTGACCAACCAGAGGTTTACACAGGGGCCTGACCTCAGCCTTAGCTTCCCTTCTTACCAAAAGTGGCAAGAGAGCTGGCAAGCATGGAGTGCCACTGGCCATTTGTCTCCTGGGCTTGTTCTCTGAAGTCCAATAACCAGAGCGAAGGCAGCCACTTGCAGCTAGGCACAAAGTGTGTTCCCCAGGTTGGGTTTGTTGCTGTAAAAAGCCAGCTGCTGTGAAAAGGTGCAGTGGCATGCAGCAGTGCCATGGAGACGGGAGGAGCAAGAAAGGTGGCGGAAGATGGAACAAAGTTCAAACGGGAGGAGAAAATTCACCGTGTGGGTCCTCTCCACCATGACACTTCCCAGCTACGTGACCTGAAGGACTGCCTAACTCCAGTTAGCTTGGTGGCAAAATTTATTTTGACTTATAGGGAGCCTGGGGTTTATTGCAGCTCTTTTGTTATTAAAGAGTTGACTGAACATCCTGCTCTCCTCACCACATTTTCCAGAGCTTACGTCTGCCAAGAAGGAAACTTCTGGTGTGCGCCTATAAGATTATGTTTAAGAAACCCTGCTCTGGCCCGTGCGCTGCACCGAACCCTTTGGCTTCCCCGCCACCTGGCTGCAGCTCAATTCCTCCGGAGCACAGAATACTGCAAATGCTTGTGGCCAGTAATTACGGCTTTTTTTCACTTCTCCATCCCAGAGAAACTGAGCTGCTGCCACCGGTGATTCAGGGCACCTAGGAGCTCCCACCAGGCTGGCAGCAGTGCAGGCAGCGACCGGCGGCTGCTGGAGGGACTGAGCCGCCGGTCGCTGCTGCCCAGGGCTGCGCCGTGGCCTCTAAGCCCTTCAGCAAATCCCCTGACGGGCGGTCTCAAACACACTGAGCTGGCTCCAGAAACTGAGTCTGACCGAAGTCACAGCAAAAGTACCAAGATGAGAGCTTCTTGGCCCGCTGCCCTCCCAGCACAGGGGTACTGCTTTTTGCTCTCTCTCTGTTTTGCCCTCTCTGGCTCTCATCTCACCAAGAGAATGGTCTTGCTGTCACCGAAGTCATGTAGTGTCATCTTAGCAAGAAGATGTAAAGTTGCAAGACATTTGAATAACATAGCTAGGTGTCAGGTACTTGCTTTCACTGAGGCACACCTGGTGTATCAAATTTCATGCAGAGCCTGGCTGCAGAAACCACTAAAAGGAAGGGGAAAAATCCCAGATCAAACCATTCTGGGTCCCCAATCTTTGGTCAATTTGTACCATATTTTTACCACCAGCCTTAACTCAAGCTTTAGGTTGACCCAGTAATTGTGGTATCAACGCAACAGACTGTGTGGAAATCCCACATCAGTCCCAGGGAAGCTCCTTGTCACTAAGATTTCACCAGTGATGTTACAGGAGCGCAGCTGTCTAAGAACAAGCGTAGCAAAGAGTGACGTATGCTCCTGTATGGTCTTTCTACCAGCTGGTTCTAAACCAAAGCTTGCTTTGGACTTCGATGAATCAACTTCTGCCCTGCAGCCCCATGTGGCTCCTCATCACTGACGTGTCCAGCACCTCTCTGCCAGGAACGACACTTGCTCCCCCCAATTCCCAGCATGGCGGGAACTTGCCCAAGCACCAAACCAGGTCCCGCAGGCCTACAGCCATGCTCCGGTGGCTGAGACTTCTCCCTGCCCAGGCAGTCACTGCTCTAGGTCACTTCTAGCTGTCCATTTTGGGTTATCGGGGCTCTCCAGGGCTCTAAGGGGGGGGATTGGTATTGTGTTGACGGAAGGAGCTGGCAAGGTGGGCACTAGCTCACCCGCCTCCAGCCCAGCCTGCTCCAGCTCTGGGCTTGCCCTTTTACAGGAAGGTTCCCCTCCTGGGCTGCCGGCCGGCTCCCCAGCAGCATGCCTTGTTACTGCAGAAGCAGCTTAGTGAAAGGCCCTGTGCCGGGACAGGACGCTTTCCCTTTGAGGATGTTGTCAGTAGCCCCATAAGCCAGGCACCAGAGCCCATCTGCAGCCCACTGGTAGGATCCTCAGGACCCTCAGTGCAGAAAAGCATCTCATCTTGAGCTGTTATCCACTCCCCTGCTTTCTGCCTTCCTGGCAAAGCTCCCACCCCTGCAGCAAGCGCCTCGGTGGCCAGGCCACAGGACGGCTTCACCAGCTACAGCAAAGTCTCCTAAAACACTCAGTTTAAAATTCCCCGTGCAAACTTCTCACGCATGCCTGGAAAATCAGGCACAGAAAGTATTTGCAAAGCACGGCCGTTACGAGACCGCTGGAATTTTGTGGGCATACTTTAAATATGTTATTTTTGTCTCTCTCAACATCTTTTTTTCCACCCTAAAGGGTGCAGGGCCTTGAGATGTGCAGAGCCAGCCCTTGGTCCCTTTGCTGGCATCAGCCCAGAGGCGGGTGTTGGGGACCACAAGGTCCCCAGCCTCCCACTGCCCCTCCCTCACACCGGAGCCCAGCTCTTTTCTCACTCCAGCACCACTCCCCGAAGTCAAACAACTTTCACCAGTGTAGAGCCCGAAGAGTACATGGAAAAAGTGGGTCGTGACGGTAATGTCCCGGTAAGGGAAGTTGCACGATGACAGACAACAGGATCAGGGGTGACTTCTGAATCTGGTCTCACGGGTTTTACCCAGCAGTCGGTGACCACAGTAACAGAGGGCTTCAACTGGCATGAAAAAAATCCAAATCCTGACTCCTTTAAACTGTGCAGATTCAGTTAAACTCCATAAAAGCAACAGCGCTGTGTCCTTCTTAGTTCATTCGCAAAGCAAGTCCCCCAGGGCATTACTTTTGCTAGAAATGCCATTAGCATTTACTGTTAAGTTCACTGGGAGGCACTTCTGGTTTTAATTATATAGCCCTTATAATGCTTCCTCTGGCACTCCCTTCGTATGGAAAAAATGAGCATAGGATGTAGACAGATAAAAAAGCTATTAATTCCAGGACTAACAATGCCAGATCAGTATAGTTACAAACAGATTTGTCTCCGTAACCCAGCCCAAACAGCTGGCTTTCAGTGTTTGGATAGGAATGTACCAAATATGACAAAAATGTCTTTATCTGGGGAAGCTAATTTTAGACACCATTTTTGGCCAGGCAGTAGGAATACTTAGGGAAGAAATTATTAAACTTCCAATTAAAAAAAAAATGGTTTTGCAGGACACGCTGCACCCAGCGTTTCAGAAGCAGCCTCCCCACTATGTCCATCATGGGGAGACTCCGGAGCGGCTGCTCGGCCCTGCTGCCACCAACGGCCAGCAGCCCCCATCCCGCCCACCCCCTCCAGCTTCTCCCTGGCTCTCTAACACCACCCGCCTGCAGACCACGATGGACCGGAGCTCTGGCTCCCTGGGTACTCCTAGGACACGCAGCCCAGCCTGACTAGCACCCCGCCAAAACCCACGGGCTCCGGGGGAGTCACATTTGCCGGTGGCTCCCCCGAGGCTGGGGAGGTGACTGCCAGCACCCGCAGTGCCTCAGCCTCCAGGCCAGCACCATACCCACCCCGCAGCCTCACCCGTCCTGGAGAGGCGAGGGTCGGGCACTGCAGCCCATGGGGGAGCAAACCAGGTTCCTGCCCCACCACAGGGGAAAAAAAATCCAGCATTTCAGAGCTTCCCACAGCCTCAAGATAGGGCTGAGGTATTTCACAGTTTCAATCCGAAAAAAAAAAGGCAGCAAAAGCAAGGTAGAACCCAACAGCTCCAGCATCCTCCTGGCACACAGGAGACGCGGCTCTGTTCCCTGCTCTGCTCAGGGCTGAGCGGCTGCAAACCAGCCCCGGCGAGAGCAGCAGCTTTCCTGAGACGGGGGAGAACCCGATCCAAGCTGTCAGATTGACTCGAGAGGAGCGGGCAAGACATGCGAGTGCATTCACCGCACATGGCATTTTAAACAGAGTAATTATAACCCAATTAAAGAGAGGGGAAAAGCACGTGACACATAAACAAGTTGTCATTGGAGAGGTGCGCTGAAAGATTTTTAATGGATCCAGAGCTCTGCTGTTTAAAAATTCATAGGCTTCAAGCTATTTCTGCCACATTTAAAATCACTTTTGAGTTCAACAGCCTCAGGGCTTGCAACCAGCTACCTGCAAAATGTGCTCGGTTCAAAAGCCCTTCCCTACAGCTGATGCATTTCTGTGTAACACGTGTTTTCTTCCCGTGCCCAGTCATTGCAAGAGACAGCAGGACTCAGAAGCAGTGGTGGCTGTAGGGAAGGGGTGTTCACGGTCCCGAAGAACACCAAGTGTAAAAGGGATGCAAACAAAGATATACGGATATTTTTCAATTCAAGAGATAGGGGCTTAGAAATGCTCACTCTTGATAACAGCAATCGGAACACTGAAAATCTGCCAGCCTTTCCCCTTTAGGCAAAACTCCGATGGCCGAGGCCAGCTCCGTCCATCATGTTCTTTCCAGAGCAGATTGCGGCACAGCCTGGCTCTTTGCTGTCCCTTTTGGTGGCAGGGCTGGACTTCCACCCCAAAGCGCCTCCTCCTGCTCCGGTGCCAAAGGGGTGACCTGCGATGGGAGCCGTGGGCAGCTGAGCCGCAGGGTTCGGGGCATTGCTGCAGGATACCTTAGCTCCAGTCTTTGCCTGCAAACTTGGCGTGACCTCAGATCACTCCCAAGATGCCCCTACAGGTTGTCCTGCGGGGATGCTGGTCATGTGTGTGTAGAGCACATATGAGCTTGAGGACAGTAACGTTGACATTTGTTGTCATCTTTTGAGGACCAGCCAGATAAAGACCATGGGGGCCTGTGAATTAGTTTTTTACATGTGAAATAGAAAATGAAAACAGAAATAGAATATGAAAACTTCCTGGCAAAAGCAGTTGCTAATAACCATGGTAAGGACCATGTGCTCATGCCTCTCATGGCCCGTCTCAGCCTCAGTGAGAGCAGTGACGGCAGTGTTTCCCTTCCCAAATTACTCACAGCCCACGGTTCTTTGCTGCAAAGAGCCAAAGAGGATGCCCCTTTCTCAGTTGACTGTATGAGCTGTCGCCCAGTGAATGCATGTGCAAATTTTGTTATTACAGGACACCACTTTGTTCCAGCATTGAGGTTATTCCGAAGAGCTTTTCTGCACTGAGATCCTTCAGATGTTCTCTTGATAACAGGAAGTACATTGAGAGTCCTGTTCCGAGACTCCCAGTGAAAGCAGGAGGCTCTGATACTGGTATCAAATGGCAACAGTAACCTCAGGCTGAACACCAGCACGCAGCTCCAAGCATCATTTTAACTTCCTGAAAAGCTGCAAAAAGCATCAGCTGAAGTCACTTGGAAGCAGCCTCATGGTGGGAAGTGCAAGAAATAGACCTTTGTGAGTCACTTGAGATGGTGGCAAAGATGCCTTTGTGGACATTGGCCAAAGGCATGGGCTAGCGGTGGAGTACATGTCCCCACGCTTTGATAGGCTTCGCGCTGGGCCCTGCACTGGGATGCCACCATAGTATGAAATCATGTCTGGCCAGTTTGCCACCAGGAGCCCAAGAGCATTTCCCACACTGAGGTGTCCTACGGAGGTGGCACCCACCAGTATGCAATGAAAGCAAGTGTTTGCTGGAACAAGTCATTCTTGGTAGAGTTTATGGAGAAACTTAAATTCAAAATACACTAACAAACAGCAAAGGCCTTCTCAGTTGCCAAATAAGCCTGAAAAGGAGCTTTCTATAGCCCACAGGTATTTCAGGGGACACACACATAGCGGGAACAGGATCGATGGGGGACAGGACACATCCCGGCTGTGCGTTTGTGGTGGCCCTTTCTGGGGGAGAGCTCCCAGCTCTCAGCAAGGGCAGTAACAGGGAGCCTCTCTCCCTGATATTTCTGTGCACCGTGTTTCTGGCAGGTCTACGGATGGGCACCAGGGACAGCTAGTTCCTCGTTTCAGGAAGAGCAACCACATTGTAGAGGCTTCACCAACCTAGGGACCGACTGGAAAAAAAAAAGGCACTTTGCTGTGAGTTCTGTGTCTGCTATTGCCTGCTTGGCCCAGCTACTTGGCCAATATTTAGAGTTTTGAAGGCTGGCTCCCGTTTAGAGGCAAAACAAGAAACGCAAGTTTGATAGGGCCTTCAGCATGAGGGGGTTTGGGGAGGAAGAGCACCCACAACAGATGGTTCCCCGCTCGCCGCAGGCACCGGCCACAGTGGGCTCTTCCTTACGGCCACCACAGCCAGGTTCCCCACATGGGCACACACGCACGTGCCTACCTCTTTCCCTGCAGGGGTCCATGAAACCCATGGGATATTTTTGTTGGCTTTTCAAGCTTGGTGTGTTTACTCAGTAACTGGAGAAACTGAATTTCCCCCTTGGGACAGAGGCGGGTCTGTGGCTACAGGCAACTGTCCGCGCAGAGCAGGCTTGGGCCTTTGGTACCCTTTCCCACTTAACGGGAACCCAGTGAACCTGGATAATCCATGCATGGCGAATCAAAAGTTGGCTGTCAGTACTTTCAGGGGACCAACTGCCTCTCTACTGGGGGTTGTTAGTGAAGCCTTGTACACAAGCTGTCCTATGTGTATATAAAATACATGTATACAGGTATATATAGAAAAAAATCCTTATTCATATTGCGTATTTTATGTAATGTATAACTTAATATATATATTAATATGCCCCTGAAGCAGTGGTTTTCTATGTCTCCCTCCCTTGTTTTGTGCATCTGAGAGATGCCCAAGCGCACAGAGACTACAGGGAGAAAAGGAATAGCGCTTAGTTAAAAAATGCAGCATTAGAAAACTAATATTAAGTCTTCAAAGGTATTTAAAAGCACTAATTCCCACTCTTGTGATAGTTTGATGTCAAAGTTTTTCAAGAGCCGGTTGTTAGTGATCAGGGAAACTACTAAATTAACAGCTCTGGCGACTTAATTGTCCGAACATTTTCAATCATTTATTAGGGAAGGAAATCCCTGCCTGTAAACAAAGCCAGCATAGGGTTATTTCATGTCAGGAGCAGTAACAACACATCAAAGCATTCACAAACCATTCATTAGGGCCACTAAAATTATCAACAGAGTTTAGACTTCAAAAAATAATAAATTGGGGTTGATCTTTATTTGTATTCTGGTTTCCGAACCTTTAAGGCCTGCTCAAATGCCATTTTCTAGACATTTTCTGTAATCATAAAAGCTGAAATTTCCAGGAAGAAAGCTGGTGATTCTCACTTTCTCAGAGCCTTCTGGGGAGGATGAAATTCTGTGGCACTGGCAGTGCAACTGTAAAGGCTGCCTGCAAGGAAGGTGCCTTTCTAATGCAGATTGAAAATCTGAGCAGCAGCGGTGTGATTTCCACCCCACATCAGGCACAGAGCATCTTTTCAGCAAGCCCAAATCACGGGCCGTGTCTTTGCGCCATAACCAGGGCAAGGGTTCCTTGCCTGGTGCCTTTGTAGGTCCCAGGTGCCTCGTTGTAATGGCACCTTACTGGAGAGATTGGCTGTGGTCTATGGAAGGAAATAAGGATGGGGCCATGCTTGTCTTACACTGGTGTATTGTCCCTGTGCCTTGGGTGTTGTGGGTACCTCCCTGCACCTGCCCACAGCAGAGGGGTCCAGTCTCCACCTACCCAGCCCCTCATGCCATCCCCATCGGGGTGTTTGGGGTGCAACGTGGCTGCATCCCGGCAGCAAAGGGCACAGCTCTTCAAATGGGCTTTGACACCAAGAGATGTTTTTTTACTCCCAAATAGGCATCTGTTTTCAGGCCATGCAGAAGTTAGATGGCTGCCCTCTAGGATATGCCTGGAAGAGCATGAGATCAGCTCAAATGCAAAATTTATAGACAACTGGGAAAGTTTCTTTCCAACTCCATCCATAGGTGTTTGACTAATCCTGTTAAATGGAGGTCTTTACAGGCTAAAATAATGAAGATAAGTGTCCCATCCCCAGAAACTGCATGCAGATGGCCTCCTTTTCCCAAAAGGACTTGCCCCATCCATCATTCCTTGACGTCAGTGGCCTCTGTGGGACCCTCATCCCCCCTGACAAACAGGTCTCTTTTCCTCAGGCCCTTCGGGGTGGAGATGGAGCCTTCGCTACTGGCTCCCAAGGCTTAAGCCCGTGACCACTGCGACTGTTTATGGCTCCCAGCTTCCATCGCAGCGGCAGAAGGGAGCAGCACATTCACTCCCTCACGGGCTAAGGAAACTGGATCGCCACTCAGTGAAGCCAGGCTTGCAATGAAATGTTTGTGGACCACAGTGCAGGCTGCTGATGGAGCCACCGCTCCCTGGCTCCTTGCAGGCTCACTGTATCACACTCAACCCAGCCCTCGTTTTCTTTTCCCCACACCGAGTACGTGTCTTTCCCCCAGGCGTTATGCAAACTGCACTGCGACTCTTTTGCAGCCAGCCAGCCACGCACCTGTTTTCGATCAAAATTTTTCTACTGTAGCTCGTGTTGGCTCAGAAAAGTGCTTTGACAAGCTTGAAATTTCCTGCCTTGGGAAGGGATAACATCTTTCTAAAAGAGCGCCATGGGTTCTGCTGGAGAGGTATTACCCATGAGCCGCAGAGAAAGTTGGACTTATTAAAAGCATCAGAAACTGAAACAGCCCTTGTGGTGGCCAAACTGAAGATGTCCCAGAGCTCCCAGCTCCAGCGTAGGACATGGCTTGGGTGACTGCCATTGTGGCACCTTTGTAAAGACACTTAACCTCTGTTCCTCGTGCTCAAATGCTTGCCTACCCCAGTTCAAGAAAGTATAGTATATATCATGTCCTTGTGAGAAATAAAGTCAGATGCTCTTTGCCTGAGCCTGGTGGGGCAGAAAGTTGAGGTGAAGCTGCAGCTGATTGTGATTCACCCACTCCCCTTTCCCCAGTGACATGAAGAAACCCTCCCTGAGCAGGGAGAAATATTTACATTTGCTTTCACACTGGAGAAGAAATCTGTGAGGATGGCAGTTTCTGTAGAATGGTCCCTCGAGTTTTGTCTCCACTATCCTTGACCTGTGTCCTGCTAAAACATTCAGTAAGCTTTTTATCAGGTAAATATGTAAACCAGCCACCATCGTATCAACATATGGTGCCAGTGACTGAGAGTTACCCTATTAATTGCTGACCCCATTTCTATTTCAGTCACTTGGCGTGTCCTCTAGGAAAAGAACAGGATCAGTCATGATAAATCCATTCTCTGTGGCACCAGACAATCTGTTTTCAAGCTGGAGCAGATGCTGAGATGCCCGTCCTGGCAGACTGCTGCTGGATGACCAAGGGGGCTGTAGTGCAGCACGGCTGCATCCCTGAAGACTTGTATTGGTGCCCCCTTGTACAATAACTGGTTTTTCTACAGAGTATTGTGTCCTAAAACACCCTGCATGGCACATCCTGCTGTTGCATGCCTCACGGAAAGGATGCCTCTTTCTGAAGGTCCCACAGATTAATTCCTGGACAGCTGACAGCTTTTGATTTGGGTATTAAACTGATGCAGAAAGGCCGAGTGTCTAACAACTAGAGGAGACTGGAGAAAGGCAAATGTTATTTGAATTGCTCAAGGGTTTTGTGCCCAGATCCCCTGTTTCTGCTCTAACCAGTGGGACATGGGACACTATGGTGTGGTGGTAGGGGTCTTCTCAGCTCCCTATGCTGGAGTTACCCTGCTTTGCACTGAAACAAAGTAGTCTTCTGAGAGGTCAGGGATGGTGGAGGGGGTATGTAAGTGTCTAAAAGTATGACTTCCTGGTCCTGCTGGTCAGACAAGGAGAACACTTGCCGTAAAACACTTAACCATCAAGAGGAGCAGAAGCTGCACCCCAGCAGTGGGTGCCCCGAGTGCTGGGCTGGAGAGCTGGACACGGCTCCGCTCTCTGGTGCCAGCGGTGCTTCATGCTGCCCTGCACGGACATGGCCGCGGCTGGGGGGCTGGAAGAGCCGGGTCTGTGCCCTCAGCCTTCTGCGGGCGGGCAGGCGTGGGCTGCCACCCCCTCGAGTGGAGACGACAGCTCAACCCGGGCCGTGGCTGCTGGAGGCCCTTCCCAAAGCCCGGCAGATGCAATCACCCACACCCAGGTCCTGGGACAGACCCGGGCACGGCCCCATGAAACCGTGCGCGCCTGAGCGAGGAGGGGAGAGGAAGACAGGGGGTCCAAAGCGGGGAGTGCCCTCCCAGAGCAGCACAGCCTTTTTCCCTCGGGGCACTTTGTTTGCACTATATTTGTGTCCCTGGGACCCAGCTGCTTAGCAACTGGATAAAATTGTCACAAAATGCTGGCAGTGCCCTCCTTACCAGGGCAGGGTCTGGGCTCTGTCCCTGGGGGGGGGCCTGTCTGCCAGGCGAGGTGGCCACATGGCACTCATGGGGGGACCCCCATTCCTGTCCCTGTCCCCTGTGGTGGGGTGTCCCAAAGGCACAGGGAATTTGGCAAGGCCTGCAGGCAGCTCCTGCCCCTGCAGAGCAGGCGGCACCCGGGGGGGCAGAGGAAACACAGACACCCTTAAACACGATCTGAGTGGGTAAGTGCTTTTTCCTCTCTGAAAGACCAGGAAAAAAAAGTATGCTTGGGAGTATTCTTGTGAAGTGCCTGAAAATGAAAATATTCACCATTCCTGACTGTGTATTTGGGGGAGATGGGGATGAATACGCTGTCTTGCTTTGGTTCAGGGCATTTAAAATAAAAACAAAGGAAAAATGGCGATGAAGAATTACGGCTATATATATTCTTTGGGTCTGAAGAACAGGCATGTGACTGGTGCCTGCTGCCGGCCTTGCCCTGCCTGACTCCTCTGCCTCTGCAGATGATACTCAAAGAGTCATCCAGGCTACCCAGGAGGCCAAACCCTGCTCAGCAGAGCTGGCTTCCCTTGAAGGGCCATGCAAAGCGTAAGGGATAAAAATTAATTAGAGTTTTTAGGAGAGCAGTTTATAACACGCTTGCCCTTAGAAGTGGCTGACGTGCAAAAGATTGTCGTTGGCGATTGCTGACAGCTTGTGTGTTTACCTCAATCAGCAAGTATTTGTAATTAATTTTAAAAATGTTGAAGTTTCAGCCGTACTGGGATCATTATAAACTGCCTCAGCACTCTCATGTGCTTCCAAAACATGTGCTGCCACGTGTCAAAAAGCACAAAGCATCCAGTATTTCAGGGGAGAGGCGGGAGAGAAGTGGGAGCATGATGCTGTTGAAATGAAAATTATTTAGATAACTCAGTATCTATTCACAAATATTTAATTTTTGTGACTGGAAGCAACCACAGCTGTTATAAATGGGGTGAGCTTCTAGCATCTCTCCTGCCTGACATCACAGCCCCACAATATGGAGGCTTTGCCAGGAGCGGGATGGCCAGACTTCACGTTTTTCTTTCTCCTGCTCTCCACTCCTACAATGCCTCATGCACCCCCTCTGTGCTGACACACGAGTGTGCAGGCCCCCCAAAGAACCTAGTGGGGATGAAAATAGGCCTGGTAAAAAAATACGATTTTCTGAGGCAAGTATTGCTGCTGAAGACTCAGCACTGCTGAGCCACTCCCTGGGAGCTCTTCGAAGAAGCATGGGATACTTCTGCCCACACTTGTGCCCAAAATGTTTATTGACAGGTTCTGTCTCTGTTTGCATGGAGAAAAGGCAGAGTGCAATTTCACTATTTTTCCATTTCTTTACATTTTTATGCCATTTTTTCATGCTAATTTTCACTAAGTGTATCCCTTTTGCCCCCAGCAACAGGTTGGGCAGGAAACCTTCTTCAAGACAGGAAAACGCCATTGCCAAGTCCACCATCAGGGTGGTTAGGGGGGTGGAGGTGGCTGAGCTCGGGACAAACTCCAGATGAATCCCCCCTTGAAAGGTTTACGCCTTGAGTTGATGTCGTTCCTTTAAACTCAGAAACGTGCCGTGTCTCTGAGCACTGCCCAACATCTTGGGGAGCTGAGGCTGCTGAGAGGGCACAGGGGAGCAGCGGAGGGACAGGCAGCAGCAGGGCAGCAGCCAGACCCCACCAACATCTGCCCTGAGGCTTTAAGCAGCAGGTTTTAGAGAGAGGGGTTTGGTTCTGTGAGGGAGAGGGGGGAGCATGCTCAGGTTGCAACCCTGTAGCTAAGTGATTTTTAGTTTTTTCCAGCAGTATAATTATGAAAAATGCTTCTCATATTCCCCATTAATGTTGCTATTAGCAGACAGGCAGGGCTCCCGGCATGAGCTGGTTCTTGCTAACAAGGTCTGTGTGTACCACATTAGGGAATGTACCACTCACGCAGTGCTCAGAGCATCGTAAGTGATTTGCCATAGCTCCTGCAATGGTACAGAGCCAAACATAGCCATCTCTCATGTCAGGGAAGGCAGCAAGGTCTAGTTCTAAATTCAAGATCCTTGATTAAAAGGAAAGAAGACGAGCAATCCCAAACCCCTGCTTCTTGTCACTGAGTTGCCCTCCTGCTCAAACACCGGGTGGGTGCAGTGCTGAGAAGGACTAGCACGTGCAGATGGGCCTGTGAAGCCAAACGTCTCTCATTTGTCCCACTCAGTCACTCACACGATCAGCGTAATAGCAGACCAAAAAAATACCCATACCAGGGACTATATAATCATTCATCTTCACATGCATTTACTTCTAAGGTTACTTTTGCCTTTTTAAGGTGGGCCCTACTCCAATGCAGAAAGAAAATGGTCTAGTGCTTAAGACAAGGGGGAGCAGCTGCTGTTCTTCACCTTGTTTTTAGCAAGGCTTTCAGCAGAAGCACCCATGATATCCTTACAGCCAATGTGGTGAGATAGGGAGTGTGCTGCAACAGGCTCTGGGTGGCCATGGGCCAGCCCGGTCATATGTGCAGGTTTTCTTGTGCTTAACTGCCCTCACACACACCTCTGCTGTGGCTATGGGTGTCGTGTAAACCCCAGGGTAGGACAGGGACTTGGCTCTCCGCAGCGAGCTGGCTGGCCAGGAAAGAGGCTTGATTTGTAAAGGACTCGGATCTTAGCTCTCACATTCCTTACGATACAGTCAGCAAGCAACTGCTCCAAGTGGGCAGAAAACATCTCAGGGTGTGTTTTCCTTAAATGCACGCATTTTCTTTTAAATGCAGAGGAGATTTTTACCTGTGCCCCATTGCTCCCACATCAATAATTATCACTTTCTTATATCAATCCTGATTCTGCCAAGACATTCCCAGCTCTGTGTAGAGGAACAGAAAGCTACACTGGTGGTGCCAGGCCTTGAGACGTCTTGTTTCTTCTGCATAGCTTGTGAACAACGCTATATTACAACAGATTTGTATCGACATCTAAGCTTGCACAATGAGCCAATTAAGGATTTGTGATTTTTTGTTTCAAGTATGTGGCTGAATGTTTATAGGACAGTCTAGATTTTAATCCAAACTTTCACAGATTTAGACAGCTGCCTCCAGCACTGTCAAAAGGGCATACAATCAGCACATCTGAAAATCAATGCACTTCATGGGGCTGAGTACCGCGTGCGGTTCATCAAATACTGCAACCATTAGCTCTTGCCTAGCTACTGGTTAGCTTCAGAACATTTTCTGCATAGTTACAAGATTATAATTGTTAGAAAAAAAGAACATGGGTATTTTAAACGTCATGATCCCTATGTTGTTTCATTGTTTGAGCTTCACCTTTACTGCAGCTTCATTTCCCTTCCGGAATTGCTCATTAGGTCTAAATCTGGAGAAAACAAAACCCTGGCTGCCTCAGTGATCCTGGACAGTAGGGAATGCAAAGCTATTCTAGGGCCATCTGTTTCAGTGCAAGAAAGGTTTTAGAACACAAATCCAGACAGTTGATTTGTTATAAAATAGACATAAGTTATGAAGATAATCATGGAAACAAATCCTGTGAAGACCTCCTAAAGTCCCTGACTGCTATTACTGTTATTTTTTAAGCCAGCACTGGCTATCTATATCATATGAATAATACTATATAAGTCACAGATACAAAATAGCAATAGCTGCAGAGATCAGGGCCTTACCAATGGGTACATTTAATTCATCTAAAATGGTTATAGTTGCTCTTCTGGAGCATGGTTGGTGTGGGACACAATCTTGGACTGTCTGGAGGAAAATGGCCCCACACAAGAGCTCACTGTCTTGGGGGCCATGCGTTTCTCTGAAGATGAAGGCAAGCTCTGCGCAAGTCTGCAGAGGTTGGCTTATGGGACACACTCTGGCCACAGAGCAGAGTGTGCAGCAGAGGAACTTTGCTGGTAGCAGAGGAAGGACTAAGGGAAGGTGAGATGCAACAGTTTTTCCCTAAATGAAATCTGTGATGAATGTCAGACCTTAGCTTAAGCATCCTTCTAAGGAAGCCTGGACCAGGGACCTCTGTCATAAATATTCAAGGGAATTTTCATCCATACATTCCCTAGCCTTCCTTTGTTCACAATCCACCAGACTGCAAATCATGTGCCTGTGACAGGGGGCTTGTTATGAGGCCACACATTATGCCTGGAAATAAATTCCAAACGTAACCAAGTTTTACGCAACCTTATATTTTCAAAAGCACCTTACAGTAATCTGTAGCCAAGCAGCAATAAAGACTTTTAATCACTGTAGTCTGTGCTGCATTGAAACTAAATACAATCCTGTTTCATAAAAACCTGTGGTCACTCAGGGACATCAGTTTCAGTCTGCTTGAGAGGCATGTGTGTCCCATCCAAATGCTTCTCACAGTAACAAATGCAGTATCAGGCTTTACCAAAAATAAAACCAAAATGTGCTGTGACTGTTGAACTCATCAACAGGGCTGGAGACCAGAAAGGGTGGGCAGCATGCATTTTCCTCCGCACGAAATCTCCTGGTAAAGTTTGCATGAGAAGGCAACCTCATCTGTTAGGGCAGAAGTCTCGGCAGCAAGAAACCTCCAGCATCCAAGTCAGCCTTCTTCAGATGTTCATTGCCAGGTTGATAAACTAATATCGGAAGAAAGATCAACTTTACAATTAATGATTTCAGGCCCTTCTCCCTCCCCCTCCCTTTCCCCAAATGAGAGAGAGATGTTCAAAAGCAGTGCCTTGCTCTGAATTGACCCTGTGCAGGGAAGAGGACCTTTGCTCACTAGGCTTTTATGTCCTCTCACTAAGGAGAGACCTTGGCCAGCATTTACTTCTGTGTTGGGAAGGAAGGAGGCAGAGTTCTCCAGGCACTAGATTCTGATAACAGAAGTGATTTTGTTTGCATCCCAGCAGTCCACACAGTCTCCCGTGTTTGTTGTACCAGGGAATTCATTGTGCCTCGCCCCAGGAAGCTTTGGGTTAGTGTAAAATGAGATATGACCCACATATGCAACAGGGAGACAAAGAGAGCACGAGAAAATAAGAAGCCTGTGCTAAGCAGTG
This sequence comes from Gorsachius magnificus, assembly GCA_034008185.1. Classification (NCBI taxonomy): domain Eukaryota; kingdom Metazoa; phylum Chordata; class Aves; order Pelecaniformes; family Ardeidae; genus Gorsachius; species Gorsachius magnificus. The sequence goes on along the minus strand of CM067083.1, from coordinate 45,833,727 downwards.
TGAAAAGCAGATGGTGGACATGCACAGGAGAAGCTGATCTGAACTCCTGGGGAATTCTGTGAGAGTTGAAAGACCCCCCCATCCCCATCTGCTGCTTCCCCTTTCCCCCATCAAGAGCTGGCACCTGAGGAAGGAAAAAGCAGAGAATCTAGAAGGGGGATGGGAAGCTGTCAATATGCCACAGGGCAAGGAAGGAAGGAAATAGCACGGAAGAGATGCAATCAGTGTGTGTGCTGTAAAATCCCAGCCCTGCTGAAATCTATGGCAGATGCCCCCTGCGCTCTCACGGACATTGATGTCACCTGAAGTGTCGTGCAGAAATACTCCAGTTCTTACAAGAGGGCAAAGCTCTAGAGAAGCTCCACCATTTTGTCAGTGTTTATGAAGCTGTGCTCATACCTCGCTTATATTCAGGTTAATGAACTCCTTGTTTTTCACACTCAGTGCTTGGAATACTCCTGAAATGAAAAACAGGACACCAGTGCTATAAATACACCTCATTCATATTCATACATGAGCTCCCCATCCCACAATGACAGTGGCCGTGCCAAGGAGAGGGAGGGCCTGGCTCAAAGGCGGATCGCTTAGGATTGCTTGGTGGTGGTAGCTGCTCTGACAAAATGAAGTCCTTGCAAGAGGAAATGTCTTGCTGACTTATGGCCTTTTTTTTTACTGGAAGGGGTGTCCTGGATGTGCTAAACAGTTGGATTTGGATAATTTCCAAAATGAAGCCAAGCAATTTGTATGTCTTTATATTTAACTTTTCAGTCTCAGAAGTTTAATACTTCTATTGCCACAGATTGAATCAGAAAGTAAAGGCAAGAACAAAACAAAAAAAATCAGTCAAGTAAGTTGATTTTGCTTCTCGTAGAGTGAGTTGCATTTGATTTGAATTTGGAGCCACACTAATGATCACTTCAGCTTTTATGCAGCCATCTTACCTATCTCTACTACTGCTGCTCTGGAGCGAGAATGACCCTGTGCACAAATGAACTGAGACCTAGGGTGCCTCGATGTACAGGGAAACATATCTTCAGCCAAAAGTGGACAAGTTATGTAAAAAGTACAGGAGATAATCTGCCCAAGCACATGACTATTATCTCTTTGCATGAGGCACAAGGAATATTTGAACCTTGAACTTCTGTGATTCCAAATTAAGCTTGTGTGTGAGCCACAAGAAAGGCTATAATATGGACTTTGCCAGCATTCTTCACATGCCTTCTATGTTGCTACAGAGTTTATGAAGCAGGCTCTATTCACAAGGGCAACTTTTCCATTAGCAGCAGAACATTTTTCACTTTATAGGAGAAAAGCCATCCTAAAAGAAAACGCTAAACACAGCTCCTTTCTGTTAGCCATATACACAGATATTGTGCAATATCCTCAATGACAGCTGAAAGTGGAACTTTTTTTTTTCAGAGGGGAAGAAATTCCAGAGGAAGAAGATACTCACGACTTGCATTCTCTAAGCGAATTAAGCAGTTCAGAAAATCATCAAATTCAATCTGGAACTGTTTGTCAGAGTATCGGAGGACGATCAGCTGTAGCAGGTAGTTGTTGAGTTGGTACCCTTCGCACAAAGGAAAAGTGAGCAACCTTGTAGGCCAGGGAGGAATCCGCAGACCTCTACTAACTAATCTTGAAAACCAGTTAATGGAAGGATACTCTGTGGCACACATCCATCCAGAAAGTGATCTGACCACAAAATTCTTTAAGCTTGCAATGAATAACAAACTCTGAACAAGGAATTTTGCAGTCACTGCAGTTTCGAGTCCATGCAGTTTTTGATGTATGAGGGACCATTCTGTCTCCTTGAAATTTGGAGGGATCTCTGCAAAACTACATGCTTTAATAAAATAATTTGTGATGAAATACAAATGCGCTGACTGCTCTTCATAACAAACAGCTTATGCACTGTTCCTCCAACCCTTGAGTGGAGATGGACTCTGAAGTCGTTTGTTTCAGGGTCTAACCCTGCACATGTGCAACCCTGTTGCGTTTAACAGAGCTCAATAAAAATGTAAAGATTGCTCTGACTGACTGCTCTGCAGGGTTGGGAAGACCTGGGGTAAAACAAGTCACTCAGTGTCCTCTATAGGTGCCCAGGTCCTCTCTGGGGTTTAGACCTCCTCCCTGTTCAGGGGCACCCAGTCTGCGTAATTGGTGGCAGCCCTCTCCACCTGCAGCCGATCTGCCCGACAGGTTTCCCATATAAAATGCAGTGAATGTCTTACCTGCAGCTTTAAGAGCACTGCGAAGCTCATAGGAGGACATGGAGCCAGATTTATCAAAGTCAAACTGAAGAAAGATATTCTGTTGTGAAAGGAGCATATGGAAAGTTCAGTATTTGCATATGAAGGGGAGCACAGTTATGGCATAGAAAGACAAGGGGTTTATCTCGAGCTGTGTAGCATAAGCATTTAAGAAAGCTGACAAGACTTTGGTCTAGATCCAGTCTGATTTTGTAACTGAGGAGCAAATCTGGGTCCCCATTCTCTTTGTCATATGAATAGGTGGTTGTGAAACTTAAACAAGTACTGCCAAACACGAGCATTTAAAAATAATTAGTTGCTCTTCATAAAAATTCCATGATTTTTTAGAAAGTGATTTTATCTGGAAAGGACATATTGTTCTTTGTCTTTAAGTCTTAACTGATGCATTTTCTTTACCTCTTTTTATATTTTTCTCTATAATTCTGATGGTTAGAGAGAAATTGTTTAACATGAAGTTAAGATTGTCACTTACTTGTTTGCTTCTAGGTATAAAAGATCTAAACAGTCACATACATGGTACAACCGAGAGAGCTGGTACAAATGGTTTGAATTTTGACCTAAATATTAAATAATTATTAAGCTGGAGTTAAACCCCATCCTTTCAACGAGACAACAAACACGAGTCTCCCTTGGAATATGAGTTATTTAGAGTTTTTGTCACATTCAGCTTAAAATTTTCCAGCAAACATACGTGCAAATCTTCCTACAGGATCCAAGGCTTTCTCAAGCCCCCTTGTTAAAAAACAATGCGTCCTTTGTTAAAAGAGATGTGGCATTAGTCCCCAGAAAAAGCATTTGCCGTTTCTGACGGGCTAGACAAGAAACAGAGAACTGCATATTTTAAATGCCTGGGTGAAGCATCAATTCAGAAAAAAATATTAATGACCATGAGGAAACAATTATGATGTCTTTATTTGAATATTCAGTCTGTGGCCTGATTCTGCAAGCCTGCTTATTCTTGCTGCCATATACAGTGGCAGGGAAATGTGTTTAAAATTAGAATCAACACTTTCCCAGACTTCAGTACAGTTGACTCCTTGAGAGATCAATAATAGAAATGCAGGGGCTTAGGAAATGATTGTTTCCTACTAGTCATGAATCATCACTTTTTTCCTCTGTACAACAGCAGTAATGGGAACTCCTCAAGTTTCATTTTGATTGGCTTGCGTTTTAGTGCCCGTTGTGTTCTTTATCCCAAACGTAGTTGATTTGCTCACAAAAATCTCTGTTATTTCCAGAAAACCATTATGGTTTATCATCATGGAAAGCTAAGAATGTCTTTGACTATCCAAAACAAGACCCCAAACTTTTAAAACGTTTGAGTTAAAATTTGTGGCTCATAAACACTCCTGTCTCCATTCTTGTCTGCGCATACGTAATAAACTATGCAGGAAATAGCTAATGAAATGAAGAAACGAATACAATGAATAATGTCACCTACTATCCATTTCTTCATTTTTTCCCAGAAAACTTTGAACTCACTAAATTCCAGTTTCCCATTGCCATTGGTCTGGTAATCTGAATTAAGGAAAAGGATTTGTTATGTGGAGGTCCAAACTCTGTCTGAATTTATCAGCGCTGTTCCTTTAAGCAGAAAAAGTTAAGTTGCCTGGAAAGCCTATGGTGCTGCTGAAACTGATATTGGGATTTCTTACGAGGTGCAGCTCGAGCAGTTACAGTCACGGCTGTGGCTGTGATACTTGGGGAACATTATGTGATATAAAATCACAGCTGAGAAATGCAGGCTCCACAGGAGAAAGAAAGACAGATTGTTCTACGGCAAGAACAGCTTTGGATGTAAATGGGATATAAATGATTCAGAGAATTAAATTACCTGATTAAAACAAATTGCTACTGTACTCAAAGGAGTTAGTCAACCAGTGTGCTATTCTGTATTTTTATCCAGAGATCAGGCTCTGTTGCAATGTCTCAGCCAAAAATTAATTGGAGTTGTGGGGTTATGCTGGCAAAATCTGGTCCTTGTGGTCTGAAAAAAATGTCTGTATAGCAGTTCTGAGAGGCAGTGATTATATCTGCTTGGCCTTCCCTTTGCCCGAAGTGTGAGGGTCTTAATAGTTATTTTGCTCAGTTACTGATTTCACCCAAGCACAGCTCATTTGCAGGATGGGGCACTTGCTCTGAAATGCTAAATAAGGAATGGGCCCATTCCCCTTTCCCTTTCCATCGAACTTGCCAGGACAAAGCCATTGCTCAGAGGGACACTAGCTCAGCTAGCACTCACAAAGATCAAAATCTGCCAAGTGGGGTCAGGTTAAGGCCTGACATTATTTAAGCACCTACACTGGTGACATTACTGAGGGCACCCACAGATCCCAAGGACGTTATCATTCCTGCAAAAAGTCTGCCTTTCTACCCAGCCAGGTTCTTCTTCCTGAGGTCATGTAGAACTTTGCCCCCGCTCTGCGCCACTGCACGGTGACTGTAGCCAGGGAATTTGGTGGCATATGACACAGAGGGGACTCTGCCAGCATTGACTCAGGTTTGCATTCGTGTAATTTTGCTCCTCCATTGTGCTCCAAATACCATGTCTAGAGCGGGATGGTTGTGTCTGCGTTCCTTATGCTTCCAAAGCAGAGGAAGAGATGTCTCCCTATTTATTCAAAACTATGTGGAGATTTGCTTGGAAGCATTGCAAATCATGGAAACTATTTAGTTATATCCTAAATAGTAAACCTAGGACTGCTGCCATGCTCCTGGGTCAAGTGCAGACCCTGGCTCTGTCCCAATACCATGTAAGGATGGGATATGTACATGGACCAACTCCCTGCTGAAGCTTGGTTTTTAAGGGAGGAAATTTAGGGCTGGTCCCCTGTTTCTCATTGCGTATGCATGGTGACTGAACTGCATTGAATTTTAACATTATGGACATAGCTTTAACAGGATAAATTCTGTCTGTTTGGGGTTTCTGTTAGAAAAGCTTAAGAGGATGTTACCTCTATCATGGACTGGAGCAACAAAAGCAAAAGATAAGAACTCAGCTGAGCAAACAAGACATAAACCAAATGTTACATACTTGCCTTGTTAGGACTCACATGTAACAAAATTGTCTATCAGGAAAGCACAATGCAAAAACCAGCTCTACCTGAGGAGAAGCCATGCTTAGCAAACTCAACAGGCACCGGAACACTGCAAAGGACAGATCTGGTAGAGAAGTACCAGGGCTGTGATTCCTCTCACCTAATGTCTGAGCAGTCATTTAGCGTCCCTCACAGTTAGGCGCATCCAGAACAAGTATAATTGCACCATCCTTTTCACTAGCTACAAAGGAAGTCTAGAAAGCTAGCTTAGATGTAGACACCTACACCACAAATGCCTAAACTTGGATAGAAAACTCCCACCCACACATCTGCTTCCTGGAGTCCCAGGATCTAGCTGAAAGACCAGATTTTCCAGCTTTTAGTCTGGTTGTCAAAAAACCCACAGCTTTGATATCAGTAATTTTCAACACTCTGCTGATCCTCAATTTCTGACCCACAACTTGCATGCTCAACTCTGGTGAATTTAACCCTCCAGAGAACAGATGTTTCTTGAGTTATCTCTTCTAGGCCTCTTTCAAACAAACCATAGCTTAAAAATGCACTGCTCTGTATAGAAGTAAATTTACTTTTTTAAAAGTGCTCAGCATTAAAGCCTCTGCCTCTAAGTCTGCAGTAGGAAATGGTTTGTCATGAAGCTCCTAACCCTAAATTTCTAAAATAAAAAACAGGCTACAACTTTCACATAATTTTTTTCTTTGGGTAGTATTCTGCCATGACATTACCACATTCATCTGTGATATCCATGACAGGTAATGCCATGGACCATTATATGCAGTATTCATTTAGCCTCACAAGCACTTATTTGAAAGGATACATCCATAAGAGAAATGATATTTCGGCATGAAATGAGACTTAAGTTCTTGAATTTGATGTTCTTTGCTGCAAAAGGACAATAATAAGAAAGAAGTCATTGGGCAAATCTGCCTTTTATAAACTGAAAGTAGAAAATACGATTTCATAAGCAGAGGTAGCTGACTCTTAGTCCTCATTGTTGGAGGACCTGTGTGCTGGAAGATGAAGACAGCCCCTACTATAGAGAAGTCACTGTTCAGACAGAAGAGGTATTTACTGAAGACACGGCAGGAAATATTGTCCTTGTTCCGTAAATCAGGAGATGAGGTTCAGAGTGCGACAGGTTTCCCATTGTACAAAGAGCATGTAGCAGGGTCATGAACTACATCCAGGTCTTACAAGTCCCAGCCTGGTGCTTGTCTCTCCACAGCAGAGCAGTAGAGCAATGGAGAGCTGGCCTCACTGAGCTGACAGGGATCCTGCTGGAGGCAGGGCAAGCTCGTGGTTAGATCATGGACCAGATGTTTTCCTGGCTCTGCCCTGGCTGGCTGGAGGACACCAGGCAGGAGTCGTAACACAGCCTTTATTTTTCCTTCTGTAAGTGAATTTAATGGCAGCTGTTATAAAGTTCTTTACAGCCCTTTACTTAGAGGTTATCAGAACATACTTTTTTTTAATACAGCATTCAGAACATATTCGAGTTCTTCTGCAGCTATCTCCATGTCCTAAAGTAAAAAAAAGAAGTGCAGCATCTGTTACTTGAACATTTCTGTAATCAGACATACCAAAAAACTCAGAAAACATAAACATCAACCATCTGTACTTTACTGCAACTCAGGAAAAGAGAACCATACAAAAGCTAGAAAAGACTAAAAACTAAAGGGCTGGCAAAATACAGGAGTGCTGCTGTGCATAAGGCTGTCTGAAGGAGATCTCAAGCGGGAGACACTGATTCAAATAAAAATAAACTGCAGCTGGACACTGAACCAGGTAGACTCCCTCAGACCTTGAGTTCTAGCTTTGGTCCTCCTGCTTGCTCACTGGAGATTACACCCTTCTCCATCTAGACATAAGGCACGGTGACATCTGGTGCCCAAACAACACACTACAACTAAGCATACTCCTCCCAACATATATCTTCGTTTCACCTGGCCCTAGGTGGGAGCAGAAGTCTCTCCCCTCTTTGTACATCTTGCTATGACCTACAAGCGTTTTGCACTCACCTTTCCTGAAATCTGCTCAAACAGTGCCCGGAACTGCTTTTCTTCTTCAGTTTCTTGTGGGCTTGGGGTTGGGTTTAGAGGCTGCAACATCAACCACACGAGTCATTATAAGAATTGTAAAACATGACATTTCTCCTGCACATAGCCCCTCTGTGCATCAGGGGACCACAGTACATCTTAAAATAAGGGTACACGTGCCCCTGAACATTGTGAGACCTGAGGCTTCCCAACGATCTAGCTGCCTGAGGGGGGTCTTACCCCCTTCATCTGGGCGCTTCTGTAGCATGCCATTGTCTTAGCTATGTCAAAACCAAGGGACCATCCTGGAAAACACCTCTCCTCTCATCCCACTCCTGCACCACTCTGATTCCCTTGGTCCTTGAACAACCACAGCTCTCCTGAGCTCTTTCCAGCAGCATCATCCAGAGACCTCTCGCCCTTCTTGAGAGCACCAGAGGTGGCTGCACTTTGGCGCATTACCCAGCACCATCCTGAGCCTGGAAGCACTTCCAGCTGGCTGCCAGCTGAGTGCCTCAGTGCAGTCACAGGGGTGCAGAGTCCAGGCTTCAGCATACACTGATGAGCAGAGAGATGCAATAGTGTAGAGCCTCTACTATAGCTGTGGTGACCATGTGAACAAAAAGGGGTTGTTGGGCCAAAAAAAAAACGGGGAAAAAGAAGACAACAGCATGGCACAGGAAGAAAAGAATTGGGCTTTGTTTTCTCTACTCACAGAAGATACAATATGGGTGCTATTTAGTGTACTGTCACCAGAGTGGCCCTGGTGACACTGCTGAGCCACTTACACTTTTTTTGATTTATGTATGTTCCTCACTGCCTTCTGTTCAACTTTGGATGCAGTCCCTTAATGATACTGGGACAGGTGGACAGATTTACTTTGCTACTGAACATGTCCCTGACATCCCAGAAACGGAGATGCACTTGTTAGCTGGTCCCTGGAGGGGAGTTTTACTAAAGAGGGACACATGAGATTTTAGCTTAGCTTGTTTCCATGGGAAGGCACACCACAATTAACGGCTTATTTGCAGTGATACACTTAAACAGGAGCTGACTCAGACTCAGCTGCAATTAGTGCTCAGCAGGCAGACCAGGCCATTCAGAAACAAAAAGAACTTAATCTTTTCAGTAGGCATATACTTGTATGAAGCATTCCCTCCCAAGCCCTGGGGATATTGATAAGTAAAATAAAGATATCTGTATGCAAAATGAATGTAGGTCTGTGGATGTTATCTTGCCTCTTATTTTTCCATAATAAATAAAATTTTAAAAGATGTGAATGGCCATGTGCCTCCCGGGTGCTAATGGGTGTGCTTTCAGTGCACCCATGGTGGCTGATACCCGCCTCTGGTGCTGGCTGATGCTGACTGCTTTGAAGCAGACGCAGAAGCATAACAATTATGATTTTGATTGTTACAGCTTTCTTACCATATTCAGCAGAACTGACAGTCACATACACAAAGCTGGCAATTGTGTAACATTCCTGTGAAACGATCGTGTTTTAGCCAAAGACAGTAAAAGCAGTGTGTGCTGGCTTCTGCTGAGCTATTCTCTTGCTATTTTAACTCTGTAGACTTACCTCAGGGAGATCAATGGCAACGTTTTCATCTAGATCCCTGGAGAAAACAAAACCTTATTCAGTATCTGAAGATATCCAACATCTCCTTGGGGTGGAAGCTTGCTTATTACATTTTCCAGAGGTGAATGATAAACCTGCATTTTTTACTGAACAGGTTAAATTTAGATGAAATTCATCAATCAGATTTTTGCACTGTTTAAATTTTGGTATAAGCCTTTAAAACAGATTTTAAGCAGGACTCAGGGAGGGCACAGCTGTGCATGCTGTCTGCTAAAGAATTCATCTCATTCTTTATTCATTGTGCGCACACTTTTCCCTCAATATCCTTTTTTAATATAAAATTATTTGGACAAACTTTGGGAGGAAACAAACAGGAAACAACCACTGCTGCATTCACAGAGTCCCAAACAGTAGCAAGCAGCCAGCAACTCTTCCTTGTCAAGCTTCCAGCAGATTCACCTTGGCAAGCCCTATTCCCCACCTCCTAAACTCCTCTCCAAAAATAAGTGAGGTTTAGCAAAAATGGGCAAATGCAAAAAAACCCCCCACATTAGCTTTCCATGCCAGGGCTCTCCTGTAGGGCTTGGTACCCGGCAGCCAAACTCTCCCCAGCAACCACCAGCCCCACATGCAGGTGAGCACCAGATAGCCCGGGGGTTCATTGCTGACTTACTCAGTGATGGCCTTCTTCTCAGAGAAAATCCTCAGGCAGAAATCTGCCTCCTGGTGCGGCTCAAACGTGGTTGGAACAAGAATGTAATCTCCTGGTGGCAGCTTGAATCGGTTAGATACTTCCCGTAAATTAATGTAGGTTTTGCTCCTGGCCTTGGAGTGGTGGTACCTGAAGAAGTCTTTGCCCAAGTGTCCGTCTCTGCCAGGGCTCTAGGAGGGGAAACGAAGGTAGTGCTGCACTGGCCAGGATGTGCTGGGTGCCATCCTTGCCCCTTTCCCAATCACAGAGCCAAACTCTGCCTGGCACAAGCCTCTCCCCTGGCTGTGACCCTGACTCTCATCCCTTCACCCAGGTGCTCGCAGCAACTTATCTCCCACCTTATGGCAAGGACCCATTAGTGGTGGTCCTTTCCCACCCAGAAGGCAGACTAAGAGGACTCTGGGACATTGCCTTCCTGCTTAAACATTTCCTGCCATTAAATATCACCATCCTAGGCAGGGTGTCACAGAGCAGTGACAACAGATTTGCCAATCCCAACCCCACTCAGGGACAGGCACCTCTGTGTGATGTGCCCCAAGAGGCTCATAACAAGCAACATCCCCTCTCTGGGAGCCAGGCAGGGGATGACAGAATTGTGGGGCTGAGGAGTCTGTCCTGGGAACCCATGGCCCCGTAGGGACTCCTAAATCCTCCTCTGAGAGGACACCGTCCCAATCATGTCAAAATTCTCCACGGGGCTTGATGTAACTGAGAAGACTATTTTAAGAGCAAGGGCCCTAAAAATATATGATGACTGGCAGGGGTACAAACCCAAAGAAAGATGCTAACACTGATCATGAGGCAAAAGCAATAAAGTACCTCATAAATAGAGTAGCCAATAGTTAGCATTTCAGCACCAAGCTTCTTGAGTTTACGGCGATCTTTTTGCATCAGTGCTGCTATGAATGTGCAGTCATCTTGTCCATCGTCTTTCTCTGTCAAATGTAGCTTGATTTGTGGATTTGTCCAGAAAGTCTCTGCCAATGTAAAGAACACCAGAAGGTTTCTTGCCTCAGAATAATAATACCACCACTACTACTACTAAAAAAAAAAGACAAAAACTACAATTAAGCTGAGGTTTTTCCATTAGCTGTCATGCTTCTTTCCACTAAGCTCTGCAGAAAATAAGCCAAATCCCAAAGTCCTTCGTGGAACTGGGTGTAGAAAAGATTTTAGGCCTAATATTTTATTAAGTTTCCATGGTTTAAATAAAGTTGTCAGATGGGATTTTATTAAAAGTACATAGCTACCATGATCCCATAACACTGGTGTCAGTCTGGAGTAACACAGTTCAGATCTATGGTGCTACTTCAGAGCCACATGAACGTGCTGGCTGAGCTGGATTTTTGTCTCATTTTACACTTACTGCTGCAGTTTAAGTGACTTATTTGGAGCTAGTCCTGCTCATGCAAATGCAAATGAGAGGCAAATCAGATCCAATGAACTTGAGAGCAAAGAAAGCGTCTCTTTTACCACAAAATCTCAAGTGGGACCATATAAACATTTGTCCCTCTGTCTGGTTCCTGCTAGCCGAGACTCAGCTGCCCTGGTCTGCACCCACAATTCTGGCTATGGGGTAACAGGAGAGATGGCTGAGGGTAGGTAAAGAGTTGAGTGTCTGCTTCTCATTTTCAAAGCAGTATCTATTTACCTAGAAAATTTCTGCATCCTCCTGCAGTGGATCCCCGGACCCAGCTCCCCTGGTGGATGGTCACCTCCCACTTGTGGGCAGTGTTGTCTTCCAGGGCGTCTGGAGTCAGGTTGCAGATCTCAACTTTATCAAAATGCACTTTGAAGTCTTCAAATTTCATCCTGAGTGAAAGATATGGGAAGGAATAGGCAGTCATTCTCTTCAGTGAAGGATGCCCAGCAGAACTACTTACTCCCTGGAGTCCCAGGGACAGATCACCAGCTCATGTGGATCTGAATAGTTTCAGTGACCATGGAGATATGCTGATGTACACCAGGGGAGAAGCTAGCTCTCGCTCACCGTGGTGTAAAACATGAGAAACCTTATTGTCTGGGTCTGATTCCAACATCTCTTCCACCTTTCTTTTTAAACTATAACTCCATGGATTTTATTCAGTTACAGCTGGGTATAAGATGAAAAGAGGTGACGCTGGCACAAAACCTACAGTGGAAAGAGTTATTTCACCAACACCATCCTGGCCTTAATGACTGCATCTGTGTTGCCAAAGAGCCAACCCAATGATGGCAGGCATCTGTGCAGGAGCTAAGTCTGCCTGCAAATCAGCTGTGTGTTCAATGCCAGCTGCATGACAGCACTATAAGGGGCACATGGTGACAGATTATCCAAACCATGGTATGACTAGCCTGTCCGAACTGCAGTTAAAGTCATATATGGGCCTCTGCTAAGGTGCCTAGGCTCAATCTGTTCACCCTCTCCTCCCTTATGGGTGCCTGGGACCTTTTCATAGCAAAAACAAGAGACAAAATTTGTTTGGACTTGAGTAGTGGCTCCAACCTGCGCTTGAAGGTGGTATAGACACTGTTGCCTGCTACTCTGTCACATAGATTGCACTACATATGTTTTATCCCCAAGGTAGATACATATACATGGCCATGGGAAGGGGGAAGCAAATGCCACAATATGGATGCTTTTGAGCTGCTAGGCTGGGCTGGTTGAAACGAGCCTGCTCAGCATGCCGAGAAGCAGATAAGCCATGTGATTTTATCTAGCAAGTAAAAGGGCAAAAAGATACCAACAGTCCTTCTGGCCAAGGAGCCTGGTGTTCAGGACTGAGAAAACTGCCAAGAGAAGGGACAGCCAGAGCCAGACACCAATGGGCATGGTGTCAATCCTGGGCAAAAGGAACAGAGCAGGGAAGCTGTCTAAGAGACAGCAGCTTGCATGGTGGGCACTGCAGGGACAGGGAGGCCCATATGCTCTAAGACCGACGGCAACCTTGGTAGGCTGAACTTCCCTCCGTAAAAAAGGAGAGGTATTAGGCCTTCCTGAGGGCAATTTAGCATCCAGATGTGTCCTCCGCTCTGAATCGCTATCTATAAGAGCCCCTCTCTCTCCATGGACCATAGAAATAACATACAGAAATTGATCTCCTCCCTAATGTGAACTTCTATAATGATCCTTTTCCTCCAGTGGCTGATGCCTAACAACAAAATGGAGTAGCAGGAGAGCAAAAGCTCTCCAAGACTGCATATTTATCTGCGGCAGTGGCAGATAGGACCCAGCTAGCCCTCAGTGTAGCTCACCAAACACAGCTAGGTCCATTTTTCTGCTCCGTCAGAAACAGAAGTCTGTGGTGTTATTAATTTACACTTGCTATGGGCCATTTTACAACTTGTTTTTAGTGTGGGAAGAAACAGCAGGGTTTTCTTTCCTGAGCTCTGTCCTCTTTCTTGCTGGCTATTCCCATGTATTGCTAGCCCTAGGCACTGCTAATTCTCACTTCGATGCTCGGTACACAAGAGCAGGGGCAGCACAGCAAAATCTGTCTCCAAGTGGCCCAGTTTCCTGGCCACACTATGCAATTCTGGGCTCTTTGGAAATGTGCTGCAAAGCAGGTGAAGGAGTTACACATTATAGATCAGATTTGGCTCCTAAGAGGCAAAACACCTGTTCTGACTTCCCTAGGGCTGTCCTGGATTTGTACCGGTGAAGGGACGAGAAGACTCTGACCCTCTGATTTTAGGAGGGACAGGACTAGTGTAAGTGAGAATCTGATTTCTTAGCCAACAGCAGAATGCCTTCCTCATATCTAGTAAAGCATCTGGACAAGACCGATCTGAACTGCTAATACGTAGCCAAAATATCTTTGTGGTAGTTAATGAGGTCAGCAGGCCCTCAGCATATTACCATGAAGATTTTCTTCAGTCCTCAGAAATCGAAAGAACAAAAGGGACAAAAGGTCTTACAGACCATGTTTCCTACCTTGGCTGCTTTAACCCATGTAGTCTGCTGTGCTGCCTTTTTGCACTGACTGAAGATACTTTGATGATATGACACTTATCTTGCTTTAAATGTTAAACAGTTTTTGATCTAATTTCCCTCACTGCACTATACTCCCTCCTAGCCTTCCTGTTCCACCTAGGACGAAATCTAACACAATACATGAGAATAAACAGGTATATTTCTTCTTCCTCTTCTTCTCTTTCATTTAACAGAAATGAGCCTGTGTAGGAGAAATGACCATTGCTTTGTGTGCAGTCGAAACATGGAATAAGCTGGATGCAGAACCTGCAGCAGTTACAGAAGTTGTTCATGAATGCAGAGTAGGTTTCCTGGGCTCTCTTTCAGCTTCCAGACACCTTAAGAAATGACATACAAAGAGCTGGCTGACTGTAGAACTTATTATTAAGTCTACTTCAGTAGAAACCATTTGTGGTCAACAAGAAGAGCCCTGTTGCACCTTACGTTATTTACTAAGCCCAAAGATAATGCATGTCATGGAGAACATATTTTGAACTCTTGAGGACCTAATGACTTTGCTACTCACTATTTCTAGCAGCAGGTTTCAAAGCACCTCACAAAGATTACCCTAGCTTTTCAGGAAGGCAAGCCAAGTAGCCACCAGGAGTGGGGAATAGATCGGCTGAAGGACCTCAGCTGCAGAAGCAGGAATATAGCTCATTCACCATCTCCTTAGCTAAACTGCATCAACAAGAACCACAGTAGGAGCAAACTGAAAGCTGGAGAGGAGCATCTATGTTCATTTCTTTCCTCATGTGACCATTTTAATGTCTTCAGGGATACACCACATTATTGCTCATGCAAAGTCTGTATGTGAAGCCTGATGGGGAGACCATCAAGGTGTGGCTTAGAGGGGGCAGAGAGGCAAACACTCCTTAGAGAAATACACAGAAGTCAAAAGGCATTAGGAAAAATAAGTCTGATGGACTGGGTGGAGGGTTTAGCTGGTATCAAACTTACCTGACTGGTTTTGGAACCATGTTTGTCTTCTGCATATGATTTTTGTCCACTTAACCCCTTCAGCAGAAATTTCAGTCCCAATGGCTTTTGCTTCTGCTCTGAGTGGCTGAGATGCTGGATGAGGAAGGCCAACATTCGTCTGGGTATGCTCAACCTCATTAATTTTTATTGGCCTTCCAAGAACTTAATTAACTATCATCTTAGCTCTGTTGGACAGACTTTTTCATTAATTTCATTGCTCATTTGATAGTACTTGCACACTTGAACGTCCATTACAGAGTCAGGCTTTAAGTCATGCCCTGTATTGGGAGACTTGCTGGAGTTACTTGGGTTCCAGGTAAAGTCTTTGCCTCCTTTTCATTCACCCCATAAGCTCCAGCTGTAGCTGAGTCAAAACCAGACAACGCCTACACACACACACTCCCAAAAGCTTTTTGGAAAAACTGGAAATGCTCCACTGCATTTGCAGTGCCAACAGCAAAATAACTCAAAATATCCTATGTAAAAGTACTGAAGTAATGGATCAGCCACTGGACCTACTTCCCTCCAAAGGTATCAAAGTTTGGGATAAATCATTTTATGTGACTTAATGTGCTGCATTGTTTATCTCAAATCACTTTTCAGGCCTAAAGTTGAACTTTGGTTTAACTTGCAGGAAAAATCTGGAATAGCCCCACTGCATACCTCTCTAGATTTACCTCTGTATAAAAGAGATGAGCATCTGGCCCTAGAAAATGTGACCAGACACATTGTCAGTAGTCCACAGCATGGTTGATATGGGGGGGGATCATGTGCAAGTCAGCCATCTGCTCTGTCTGAGATCGTGAATTTGGCATGAAGAACACTTCACACTTCTAAAGCAATTTCCACCACGTTTTTTTCCCATTTCATTTTATCTTTTCTTAAAATTTTCCATCATTTCACACATCTTGGTTTTCTTTTACTTTCTGTAACAAGTAATATTGCTTCGCAGGACTCCCTTCCCTTCCAGTGTATGCCTAGCATCAACCCTGAAGGCACTTTATAGATAATACAGTGCAATACAATGCTCCCTCTGCAGAACCTGCCTTTGTTCATAGGAAGGATTTAAAGGGTGTTACATTCACGGGAGACACACAGTATTTGATATATGCTAATGCCATTAATTAAGCTGACTTTAAAAATGCTTGTTGTTATTAAAATAGGTATAGACACACATGAAACACACAGAAAACCAAGTGAGCATTCTACTTGCCCTCTCCTAGGCAGAAACTGAGAATTTCCTCACACAGAGGCTTCTTCCTTATTGCTTGTTTTGGCCACTCACTCCTTGATTTCTGACTAGAGCCACATACTTTAAAAACCCGTGGCTTACCAGAACTCTCCATCATCCAGTGCTGCCTGAGATAGGCATCTCTGCTCCGATGGGCTGACTGAACGCCACTCCGGAGAGCTGCAAGGAAAAAAAAACAAGCTTTACTACGGGCAATTAATTTTCCCTGGCTCAGAACAACTGGCTGGACAAAGCATCAGGCTATTCTTCTTCTAGATGTGTTTTATTTGAACAGCTCACACAAACACAGATGCATTTAAGAGGTTTCCTGAATCCTGCTGTCACTCATGGTCTCAGAGACCTAACTAACGTAGCTGGAAGCAGGACAAGGCCAAAGATTCCAAAGCTGCTCTAGGATGGTCCTCTGAGTTATTGCCTGTACTCATAGTTGGGGCTTGCTGGGTATAACAGGGCTATTGGTAAACCTCAAGATTTTGGTAAGTCACATGCCTCCTTAAATCTTTTTTCCATCTGCAGCACCATCTCCTCTTTTATGTTTGTCAGTAATTTAGGGTTGGATGTTTCTTCAAAATTGAGTCAATGGGAACTGAATAGGCTCCTTCCCCTGTACAGGAAGATTTGCTGGAAGTAACTGGGGTTCCAGGTAAAGTCTTTGCCTCCTTTTCATTCACCCCTACTACTCCAGCTGTAGCAGGCCAAAGCCAAATAAAAACCTGCTAAAGCTTTTTGGAAAAAACTGGAAATGCCCTACTGCATTTCCAATCTGACTTAATAAACAGGGAGTAGCAGGCACCTTGTGTTGAGGTTTTTAATTCCAGCAATCACTGCGAAATGTTAATACAGATTCCCATACTGACCTGCGAGCTCCTCTGCATCTTGAGCTCCAGAAAACCTCCCAAGTGCAGAGTCAGAGCTCTGCTTTGCAGAGACAGCCTTTTCAATAAACAGCACAAATTGCCAGAGGCCTGTCCTGATCTTAACCTCTCAGGTTTTTTGAGACTTTATCACTCGTTATAAACGCCAATTATCCACATTTTTCTATTTCAAGATAACAAAGGATCAGAGCTGATGTGGAAATATTTATTTCTGAGTCTTCTTAAGGACAGGGACATTCAAAGTGGTCCTAGAGATGACTACGTGTTTCAGCAATTTTAAAGGGCCAGGCATGTTATGGCTCCTCTCCTCTCCATCTGTGTGAATAAAAAAACTTAGTAGAAGTAAGTGAAGCAAAATGAAACCATGCATACGTGGAAAAATATATTGAAAAGTGTATGTTGGGGGAGCATGTAGTGCTGTTTTCTACTATATTTTTTTTCTTTTGTATTATTTGCACTTTATTTACCTTTGGTAGTAAAACCAGACTGTTTTTCAGACCAATCCTGTTGTGGTTTTGGGTCCTTCTGCAACTTTGGTGGGTACCACATGGAGAGGGTCTCATTTAATGGTCATATATAACCTGTAAGGTTGCTGCCTATTCCTGACGTATTAGGAACCCAGAACAGTAAATGCAACTAGAGATCCATAAGCTATTTAGAGGGGGTAATACAATATCAGCTTCCAGATTATCTGCAGTAGGACAAAATAGGGATGTTGTGTTTCAAGTACTACAGCAACAGGCTTGAAAAAATAAACAAAAAAACCACTCCAAATGTATAATTTTTCCAATCTGGAGTGTCTTAAAATTAATTTATCCCATTCATATTAATGCATGATTTTTGCTAGTGCTATATTTTGGGGGCTAAACAACCTTAACAGTGTACCCATAATTAAGCAGCTTTGAAAAAATGTTGAGGGTGACATGTTAGTATGTCAGTAATACTGTTATGCATGTGCAAACTCTGGATTTAATATCCTGTGGAATAGATGGGGCTGCAGAAAGCTAGCTGTGGGCCAGCAGCTGGGATTTGGCCTTTGCAAGGCCAGTGTGTATGGGAGAGCGCACACACTTGTCACTCCAAGGGCCGTTCCACTCGACCTGTCCCCAGGGGTTTCTTATCCTTATGAGCTGCACTTGCCGGCCCCGATATGTCACCTGGAGATGAAAGAAATAGAGAAAATACCAAGTGTCAGTAGCTAGGGAGCAGGAGTTCTCCAGTGTGCAGCGGCTGGGCGAGCTGGTGTAAGAGTTGGGCAAAAGGTACAGAGTGCTACGGGACATGTGGGAGGAAAAGATGGATGCAAATTTGGATAACTCCCCCAGGATAACTCTCCCCATGACCTGAGGATGGGGGACATTCCCTTATCTTTTCCCCAGGTTTCTCCTTGTCCTGCACTGCTGAACGTACCTCATCGATGCCAGTCACGGAGTAAGCATGGCCCTTTATAAGGCCAAAGGGGGTTTTGGCTTCTGACTCGGCAGCACTGCTGGTCTGAAATAAAGGAAAAAAATGTGAATATCTCTCTTCAGAGTGAGATTGCAAGTGGTGCCACCTGGTCCCTTCCAAGCATCAGGTGGGAGGTCAGGGGCCAACCACTGCTATGAACAGGGAACTTGTCTGTCTCCTCGATGCAGGCAGTGATGGTGCAATGGTGCCCTTTGAGGAAAGGAAAGGATTATTATTTTTTTTTTAAGCATTGTTCACTCAGAGGGAAAATAAGGTTTTTCCAGGCTGAAATACCTTCTCTGCCCCTGTGATTTGATATCAACATCATCTACATTTCCAGGATCTCAATCTTAACTCCCGTTCAAATGTAGTTTGTGTCAGCTAAGGGATGGGGAAAGCTACTCTCAGACTGAGATCAGGTGTTGATATGGTCTCATTTCTTGTAAAAAGACATTGATGGAGCAATGATGGCAATGAAGGGTCACACCAGCCAACTGAGTATCATACTGTCTCTCTAGTTCAATAAATATTTAATTAGTCTTTGCAAGCAGAAAAGCTTCATTAGGAGAGAAAGGGGAACTCAAATCAGGAAACACTGAATCCAAAAGGTGAGGGCACAGTCTTGGGTAAAAGAGAGAGCTTGTGGAAAAGCCCTGCTTTCAGTCAGGCAAGCAACGGGTTTGAGACAACAGGTCCCCCTCAGCCTGGCCAAATGTTCAGTGATGGGGCTCTTGGGCAGAGGACAAACGAAAGCCTCTCTCCTTCACCCCCAGCCTGGACACTTGCTTTGCCTTTGTCACAAGTGCCCCAAAGGGAAATGAAATGTTTTGTGCTTGGTGGGATTTTTCATTTGCTTTGAAACTTTTTTCTCCAGCTGCTCATTCTGGTTGAGAAACCTGGCACACTTTTGTTTCTGAACTGCCTTTCCTGCTGAGCACAGTCAGCAAATAACAGCAACGGGGCTTTCACTCTTGCTGTTGAGCAGCTCAGGCATTTTTCACCAGAAAGCCACGGACACATGGATGGCTTCTTTTACCCTGGGTCAGACACATGGGCAGAACAGCATAAGTAACCCATGCAGATGCTACCCACCAGCAAACTTTTCTCTGGGAAAGCTGGAGGTTTTAGCCTCTGGAGGGATAAACCTGATATACCCTAAGCCTCAGCCCTGGTTTACAAACAAACACACTGATCCTGAAAATTGCCTTGAATACCCAAAGTCCCCACAGGATTTTTACAAAATTCAGGGCTGAAAAAACCCAATTTTGTAGTCTCTGGAACCAGTAAGCCCTCAAAATGCTATGGCCAGTTTCAATGCTAGGTGACTAAATAAGTAAGTTCACTCTCACTGAGTGCTCATACTCATGTCATTATTGTCTTAAATACAGTGGCCATCATCTGCTGAAAAGTGATGAATGTTTTCCTTTTCCATTAAACAACTGTACTAAGGACTACAATAATACTACAGTTCATAGTTATTATTTACAGAATTAAGTGCATATCCACCCACTTGTCATTAATTTAACCAGACTTTGAAAAGTAGGGTTTTTTAATGTAGAAACCACAAAACTAAACTGAGAAATTCAGACCCCATTTCTTACTTACATCAATAAAGCATCCCACCATTGAGCATCTTTTCAGAGCTTTCTCTAGGATTTCATAGAAATTGTCAGGAGCCTTTTTAACCTCATACATTTCTCCTACGCCCCCAGTGAAATCCTCCATGGCTTCTATTGTACTGCCTCCTTTCAGAGCCTCGTAGCTGCCGTTCAGCCTGGAAAACACATGCTGACCATGAGACATGCTTTCAAAACTTTGAAGATACCCATGTTTGAGAGCTTTCTCACACGGGCTTAAAAATGCAGTAATGGCACTGAAGTCAAAAGAAATACCCCAGAATGTACCCAGGTTATATGAGAGGAATGTTGGGATCATTCTGCTTTCCTTGTTAATTTCATTTTTAATTCATTCATTTCTCCATATCCTTAAAGCCTGGGGCTTTTCTTTCTTTAGTGCCAGTTGTCAGGTTGGCAAGGACTGAATATCACTGAGTGTCCGTGGCTTGCTACCTGCCAAATCATTTAAAAATACGGCGTTATCCAGAACCATCAACTGAGGTCTCAGCAGAGACACAAATGGCAGGATTCAGGCTTTGATCCAACTGTATTGCTATCAGCTACGGTTGTGTCTAATGATGTGCTGGAAGCTGGACCAGCTCACAAGAGATAGACATTAGATCAGGGCAGCAGCAAATGCAAAAAACCCCGCCACCACCAACAACAAATACCGGGTAGAAGCTGTTCACTTGAGTTGGGAATAATGTGTGTACAAACTGTGAATCATGTATGTACAAATAGCAAATAATGTATGTGCAGTGTGACTTACTTGGCATAGGCTTTCTCTAGTAAGGCACTCCAAAATTCGTTGCGTTCAGCTGAGTGCAGGAAAACCAACCGGCCTTTGAAGGTGGGTAATCGGTCATCAATCACCACATCCAGCCACTCGTTGTGCTGCCAAAACTATTTAGAAAGGACAGAACATGAATTTGCTGACAGCATGTTATTTCTTGAGCGTAAGACTCTGGTGTCCCAGCACTTCTAATTGTAAATTGTAAGTTAGCGACAATCATAGACTTCATTAGAAGGCACATGTAAATCAGCCATTCCCACTATACCATGATAGACTGCTCTGAAGGAAGGATAATCCATCTTAAGAAAAGACTAAAACCAAACGTGTATAGCTGTACTGTATCTCCTTGTACAGATAACGTCACTCGTGTAGTTACCCAAGTGGTCACCACATGATACAAGACACCTTTTAAGACACACACGTGTTACAGATCCCAGTACAACACCCTTAAGGCCTTATATCCTAAGTGGCGTTTGTGTGCCCAGGAAAAAGTGAAATGATATCTAATGCCACATATCTCTTCACAGAGCAGAAGTGGCTATGTGTGTGCCGGTGGGAGGCTGATGTAGCCCTCTACGTTGTTTCTCAAAACATGAGCAACAGTGTAAACTCAGCAGTCCCTGTGTTTTCAATGTCTCCTTTGCAATAAGTGACAACCCCACTGCAAAATAGACAATGGCATGTAACGACAGAAAGGTGTTCATGCTCTGCCAGATGTTCATCTTACCTGGAAGTGAAATATTCCAGCATAATCTGGCCCAAAATTTTGATTCAGTGGCACCACTCTTGCTAGTGTTTTTTCATTCAGTGTGAGAGAAGCTATGGCTGCTAATAGCCAGCAGTCACCTGTGAATTGAGAAGGGGGAAAAAAATCCCTCATTTACTTCCCTTCAGGAGGAAAATAAAGTGGTGTAGGGGGTGGAGGACATGTTATGGCAGCTAGCTGTCACCCCTCTTGAAATCCAAAAGACAGTCCGTCTGTCCCCAGGAAGCGTGGTCCTGCCTGGCCAGGGCAGACTGTGCTGCAGTTTGGAGGTGCTGGTAGACAAAAGGCTCCCATGGGCTCACAGTACCCTCATGTGGAGATCCTTCTCTGATCTTGAATCCCACTGCACCAGCATGGTGCGGATGGGAAGGTGCTATCAAAGAGGTGGCTACGGGTAAGGTGAGCATGAGTGGTATCTGCAGCTTCACTGCTCCCGCCAGTTCAGGAGGGACAACATCCCTTCATATGTGAGGATATTCCTGCGTCCACCCAGGGGGAATCACTCACCAAGATCCCCTTGGCAAATGTCAGTTCTTGTGGCTCCTCCAAGGATAAACTTGGGGTCATCAACAATGTCCTGCAAGAGTGGGAGAGAGATGCAGAAATGACTTAGAACCTGCCAGGAAAATACCATCATCACTCTGAGCCCAGACGTGCAGCGTGGTGTGTGCCACGTGAGCTATGTTATCCTGCGGCAGCGTAGCCACCACAAAAAAGTAGGTGGGGAATCCTTGCTAATAAATTACAGTTCAGAGCAATTAAAGAATCAACTATCCTAATTTTTTCATAACTGGTTGGCTGCTAAAGAAAGGCTGGCATTCTTTATTCATCTGTAGGCAATTGCTAAAATACCATAACACAACCTGGTCCAGAATCTTGATGTTAGGCTACAACCCTGGTTAATGGGGTTTGGGTGGTTGGTTGGTTGGTTTCTTTTCCCCCAGTGGCTGGAAAAACTCAAATTGGCAATTTACCTTTCAATACACTATTAAGCCTTTTATTTACCTGCACATAATATCTGGAACATACAGTGTCTGACAACCATGAGACCATTTCCTCCTCAAATAAGCAAACAACAAAGGTAGACTCCAGCCTTGTTTGGTTTACAGAGTTAATTTTCAGGAGGAGCTAACACTACCCACCCTTGTGTGCTCAGAGCTCAGAGGGACTGGTGCTCATGGTGCCATTAAAGCAATTCTCAGGCATTCATTTGACTGTTTTAGTTCAATTCCTAGCACCACAGCTGGATAGAAAAATTACAGTGGTAAACTAATAAATGTGGCAGGAATTCATCTCTCTCCTCCTCTTTCCCATGAACTGTAAATTGAACTTGATTGTATTGAATAGAAAAGGGAGGAGGAGGGTATTTGATATATTACTAGAGGAATATGCCTGCAGTTAATCAGTCTGCTGTGATATGTTATTGCAGACCCTATGGCATGAAGTAGACCCTTCAGCCTAAGCGGCAGAAGCTTGCAAAAAAAAAAAAAAGGGGGTGTGGGGGGAAATAGAAGAACACATTCTTTGCCTTGAAGGAAACTGAGTTGCTTTTGGTTCATTTTTGTTGCTTTTGGCATTTTGTGAGGCCATCAGGGCAGGATATTGATAGTTTTGTTCAGCTTCCTGAACTTCTTGCTGAAGCACCAGCTGCTGGCCGCTGCCAGAGCCAGGAAAATCCCCCCAGGGAACCAGCACTGCTCCTGCAAAGCTCACCCTTCAGAGGCAATGTTCAGGAGGAAGCTGGTTTGCATATTTTTTTTGCCTTTGCTGGGGAGGAGATGGCGGCCAGGTTGTGGCTCGGCCACAGGTGCCCCGGGGAGGAGGCACCGCAGCACGTCATCGTGTCCCCAGTGCACAGAGCAAAGGGAAATCAAACAGCAGCTCCTCCCTCCCTGGCCCACCCGCTTGTTAAATACACTCAGTCTTGCTGGGACTGGACATGAACAATAAAAAACACAGCTCATTGGCTTTAGACATAAATATAGCAACGGCTGATAAAGTAGCTGATCTTTAATAACATGCCTTGTTTTAGCATCATTGCTCCTGAGGAACATAATTCTCATGGCAAGAACTGTATTTAGCTGTTACCAAGAAACTTGATGTGTTAGCAAGGGATGAGATAAAAAACCTTTCCACTGACATGGGTCTGAACATTAGATTCATGGCTCATTGCTTACTACACAGCTCTACAACTGACACATGGAAAAATATCTTCAATCTCCTCTGTCTAAAGCAAACAAAAATAATTTTGAAAAATCAATAAAAAGGAATTGAAAGGGTTTTGACCAGACCTTTGCCACATTCTCTGCTACACAAAAGAAAACCACACTCCACAGTTTGTGAGTGGGTTGCAAAAATAGTATTAATTTTAAGGGGATTTTTCAAACTGGGTGGTGTAACAATGTATATCAGGGCTTTCAGCATGTTCAAGGACAAAACCCAGAGCTGGATCTTACATTCACACACACCATACAGTAATTCAAGGATTCGCCTGCACAAGGATATTGCCTAGAAGTAGAGATGTGCAATCCTCAGACAGATGAATCAAGGCGACCCGTGACTCTCCTGATGCTACACCAAAGCTGTGTTTCTTTAGACTCAAAAGAAAACAAATTGCATCCCCTGCGCCTCTGTCTCACATTGGTAAGAGGGGGGACATGGGGACCTAAGAAAGGCTGAGGGTGAGGTTGTCTAGGTGGCCTTATTTCTGTGATTGCTTTTCTCTGCCTGGTTCCAGCACACAGGACCTGTCATACCAGTTGGCAGTGGCTGTTCATATTAGGAGGATTTCCTTCTTACTTCCTCCTGCAGACCATAGACTCATTTGGCATTGGTAAAACACATTTGTCTTTCCTTTTTTGTTTGGTTTTTTTTTTTTTTTCAATTTTCAATTTATATGTCTAACTTTACCAGAGACTGAGCTGTTGAATTTATCCCAGCAGTTAAATTTAGACGTAAATTAAGAAGGAAAAAAGAAGAGAAGGGAAGGGAAGGGAAGGGAAGGGAAGGGAAGGGAAGGGAAGGGAAGGGTAGAATACAATTAGAAAAGGGTCTTTGGTTCTTCAGATTATTTGAAAATTTTGATAAGGTACAGTTTCAAAGGTTTAATTTATAATGAAAAGAGATGGCTAAACAGAATCACTAAATATCTTTCTGAATCTTAGAGCACTTAAGATTTATGCAGAAAGCAAGATATTCATCTGGTGCAGATCCATGTTGCTCACTGACTGCAGTGGGAGATTTACAGATTAGGGCTAGCTGAGGGTCTTGTTCACGCTGCATGCAAATGGGTATACCTGCAGGTATATGCATGTCAAAATAATGAGAAAGCCTTCTCTACTCTCATTACTAAAGATTAACAGGGTAAAAATCTGAAGACTAACATTAATTGGCCCTGCAATTGCTCGCATGTATCGGGCTACACTTCATCCAAGCTACTGTAAAATACTGGTAGGAGAGGCAGTAAAAAACCAGTCATGTGAAAAGCAGTTTGAACACAGATACCCTACACGGAGGCCGTGCTCTGTGCTCACCCTCTCCGGCACCACAGCTTCTCCAGCTGAGCCGTGGCAACTAACGTGGCACATGCTCCAGGCCTATATCCCACTTGAAGAGTAAGAAGAGTTAACCTGAAATGGCGTTACAGTGCCTCTATTTTGCTGCTGTTCCTGATGGATAATAGAGATTAAACTGATTTAGCTTAAATGCTGAGGAGCCAGTGAAGACCATAACTGAAACCCTGTCCTTACACATCCTCTCAGCCTCCCCTGAGCTTCGTTTCTTGCTACGCAGCTCACAAAAGTTCACCTTTTTGCATGGTGGGAATTGGAGTGTAAAGGCAGATCCTGTTTCAGGTAACTTACTCATCCTGGAAATGTTTCCAGTTTGGCGTACAAAGATCCTGAGGAAGACTGCAACAACTACAACAGACAGACCACTCTCTCCTGTCCCTGGGTACCACACACAAGGACATACAAGCTCTCAGTTGCTCCTGGCCGCATTTTGCAGCAAAGTTTAGCTATTGTGAAACCCCAAATGGAAAAAAAGGCAAACTAGCACTTAATGGCTGGCCAAAGGAAAACTGTCCTTTCTGATTTAGTGTTGCAGACACTTGCATATTTGATGCCCCACAGCACTCCAGAGCCAAAGCATCTCAGCCCCACAGCCCCCTCCTGTTGTGCCTGGGAACAGCTCTACAGCCCACCTGGGGTTTGGGGCACAGGCAGGCAAGGCAGTGCCTGCAGGGGCTGCACTTACCATGTGTAGGGATCTCCCATTTTTCAGAGCTGAAACTTGTCCAGAAATAATAGCTTTAATTCTGCTCTGCACTGCATTAACTGATGCTGAGACATTTGGACACCTATCATTGTGGATTAAGTTAAGCCAAAATTTAAAACCATCTTTAAGCCTATTGTGTCCTTTTTCTCTCTTGGTATCACTACCTCCAAAGGAAAGTTTGTTACTAAAGGAGAAGCTTTCAGACTATGAAGAAAAGGAGAATAAATGTCAGTCATTAGCAAAGAAATGAAATGTAGCCACAAATTTTCTATGGCTATTAGTTACAGAGTTAAGTGGAGAGAAGGAACTTGGAGTGATGTTAGGTTTGTGATCTGAGAGCATGTGACTAGTGAAGCTTCAGGCTCTTGCTGGGTTATTAATGATCGTTATGCAAGATGCATTAAGAGATACTCATCAAGCCCTTGGCTACTGCTGAATGGCTCAGTAACCATGGCATGTATTCATAATCTCTCAGTGTTTCATGATGGAAGCGAGCAAGCAAGTATAAGAGTCTCTAAAAGTTAAAATGTTTGAATTTTTTAAGTTTAACCTTAATTATGAATTTCCTACATTAGTGGCACTTCATCTTTACATAGTTAGAACATCATCATAATATATTTTACCCTTAATTTCTTGCATGTCCTCTTATTTTCATCCTAACATTACTTTTGTTTGACAATAATGTAAGGGAGAAGGCTGATTACAAGTCATTTATGCACGTACATAAATATACATGCATAAAGTGCGGCTATGCAACAAGCTACATCTAAAAAATGGGGTGAAGCTTTCCAGCCATCTTGTCCCACAGCTTGAGCTCCTTGTGGGTGGCATCCCAACCCCATGCCACTGCCCCCGAGGTGGGAAGGGTTTCCCCCCGCACTTCACCTCCATGTCTCCCTGAAGACGCCACGCGTTTGGTGGGACCCCAAAGTACAGCAACACCTGACTTTCGGCAGGATGAAAGGAGAGAAAGGCTCACCCTCCTCTGCGCAATAGCACACTCACCGGGGGCCTCTTCCAGAAGAAGGGAATGGGCGGCTTTTCACTGAAGAAGAGAGAGGAGCTGCAGGCGGGGAAGTCGGGATCCTCAAAGAGGACCCCCCTGCGCAGGCACTCCTGCTTCAGCTCCTCGTAGGCCTTCCCCGAGCTGTGGGTGGGACGTGCGGCCCCGGGCAGGGTGGGTGGCCGTGGCCTGGAGTCCCCACAGAGGTAGGGCATGGCTCCTTCCCGCCTGCCCCAGAGAGATGCCGGGGAGCCGAGGCGTAGCAGGCGGTGGCGGCTGAAGGAGGTGGGGGGGACAGGAGGAAAAAGAAGAGGCAGCAAAGATACCTCTTGTGCCTTGCGAAGGAAAAGGGGGAGGACAGGAATGAGCTATGGGGAAGCCGGTGGCGTCATCCAGCCCTCCTCCACCACACCTCCTTCAACCGCCGTGCGAGACCGACCTGCCGGCTGCTCCCCACAGCAGTGAGGCGAACACCCTGAAAGCAAACAGGGAAGGAAAGCGGCCGGCCCCGGCCACGCCAGCCCGGCGGGGAGGGCATGCGCGGCCCGGTGCCACTCCCCGGCAGGCACAGGCCGGGCGAGAGGTGGTTGCTGGGCCAGGGATGACTCTGAGGTACGCAGTGCCCAGCCAGAGCCCTCCATCACGCGGTGGCAAGCCCTGGGAGGGAAACCAGAGGTTCACAGCAGGGTGTAGCCACTGTTTGCCACAGGTGGGAGAGCAGCCCAGCATGGCTGGCGGTGGGGTCATGCTGGCAGGTAGGTGTTGTCCTCGTCGGATGACACATGGGAGGTAGAGCAGGGTCAAGAGGTGGGGGGCTGGGGGGGGGGGGGCGGGGGGGGCTCAGAGCAGGACGGGCACGGAGCATCAGGGCAAACCCGGGGAAGGTGTCAGAAAATATTACCCTCAGGAGGGATCTTAATGCACCGTGCACTGAAGGAGTTCTGTGTGCATTATAACGTGGGATTTTAAAAGCAAATGCATACGTATCTGCTACTGATTTCCAGGTTTCGTGACCTTTTTTGTCTGTT
Organism: Gorsachius magnificus; assembly: GCA_034008185.1. Classification (NCBI taxonomy): domain Eukaryota; kingdom Metazoa; phylum Chordata; class Aves; order Pelecaniformes; family Ardeidae; genus Gorsachius; species Gorsachius magnificus. The sequence goes on along the minus strand of CM067083.1, from coordinate 45,806,078 downwards.
GCTGTGCTGCTTCTGCTTCCCAACTTTTCCCTGCAGCATCTTATCTCACATTGGGACAGTAAAACCCTGTGCTGGAGAGGACGCCAGTCAATGTGCCGTGGATCCTCTGAAGGAATAACAGCAAGGCTCAGAGCCAGATGGGCATGGATATTCCTCTCTGTTTAGAAAGGGAAGAGATGCCACCCTCTCGGAACAAATTACAGTTCCTGTAATACACAACACAGCCCCGAGTACAAACAGCGCTCAGCCTCCCTTTGCTTTAATTGGCCCTTTGGTGGACCAGTCGAGCTTGCTGCCAAAAGATGATTAATGGAGAGCAATTAGGTGAAACAGAATTAGTTCCTTTCTGTTCTGCTATTTTTCACAGCAGTGCTGTGAGGAAAGCTTTCTTTTTCAGAGCATGTATTCCCATGTTTATTCCCCATAATTGCATCCATTGTTGATGTCTGCAGGCTCCCTGCTGAGACTGAGTTCCCATTGTCCAAATGTATGGATGCTGTCCAAACGTGTGAGAAGAGGCAGGCCTGGTGCTCCAAACGTGGCTGTCATTTGAGCAAATTTTAGGTCTGCAGAATAGAGTCCAAGCTACTCACCTCAGCTTTTTCTACTGTCAGTGCAGAAGATTGGCACCTCCAGAAAGTGATTCACTGTGTACTCATCCATAAGATCCTTCTGGAGATGACTGTGTCTTTCATTTGCCTGTAGACAGACCCTCATGGACTAGCTTAGGGTACACACCCACCTATTAAATGCATCTAGTCAAAGTGAGAAGGATCTCAGCCAAGGGACTAAAGCAGGCTAAAGACATTTAAGTACCAAAACAAGCCCAGGGACACGACGTATCCAACATCCCACATTCGGTCAGTGGCAAAACCAGGAACTTTATCCACAACACCTCTGTGTGGGCCAAGGCATGTTCTCATGCACCAGACTAACGTGCTGACTGGGGAAGGAGATGTTCAGTGTCCTAGACATGCAGCCTCCACACCTGCTACAGCCCAAGAGGAGTAACCATATCACTTCAAGGAATTTCTGCTTTTCAGAGTTCAGTTGCATACAAAAGTGTGTGGGCTGAGCTCCATGGGTGCTCGTCTTGCTGCAGGGGAATTTATGCAGTTTCTCTCCTATGTGACCGCTCTGGTGTGTAAGAAGGGATGCTTTCACCCTGCAGCCTTTCTCCCAGAGGGCAGGGACAGCCTCACCCCGCTGCTTCATGTCATGACACTGCAGGGAAATGTCACGTCTCTGGGATCTCAGCTTTGGTGTCAAGGCACTGAAAGTGCCCAGGAGAGATGGTGCCTGCTTTGCCAGTCACATGCTAAGAATCATGGTCTCATCCCTGAAGCTGGCTGGTCTGGAAGGGTAGAAACATACAGACATATGTATTGCTTATGTACATACCCCACTCAGGTGTTTTACAAGGAAAGTGACCTTGGTTTTGTTCTTTTGCCATGAAATCCCCTTTTGAAAGCAGCAAAAAGTATATTTTTTCCCTAAGAAAACTCTTGTTATTGCTGCCACTTTGTGCTGTTGTGGATACTCAGGGACTGTTATAGGCAGGAGGAAAGGGAGACACAGGTATTGTGGTACTCTGTTGTGGACAGACACCAACAACACCTTGCTACTGGCTCAGGAGAGCAGCGGGCAGGATCTGAACCTCTGACCTGGCATGGCTTTTCTCCTTAGCTGGGTTGGTCCACTGAGTAAAAGCAGGGTAGGTTTTAACACTCCCTGAACGGTAGGTGAACACAGACACTAAGAGACTGCAACACCAGGCTGCATTTTCATTTGGCACGCCGTTGCAACAGACATATTGTGACATTAAAGCAATACAAGAGAGCCCTGAGTAATAAAGTCTTTCCTGCATGATTACACTGTCTCAGGAACAGTAGGTTTCCAGTCCGCTGGCCCTCTCCTAGCAGGGCCGATAGGGTAGGTCTGTCCTTGTTCTGCGGAGTGAGTGCCTCCCAGGGTGTGAAGGTGCTGCCAGCTGTGAGATGTCAGATCGAATGAGATTAATTCCCAACAGGCCACCTCTGGAAACCATTAGGCTCCCGCAGTCTGTAGATACCTCTCTCTGAGCCACACGACCAGGCAAGATTTGAAGGTGACAGCGTAGCTGCATGAGTGATGCACAGGCTGGCAACATACATTAGAGCTGAACACCATTTTCTTCCAGGCACCGTCATTAAATGCCTGTTCCTGAAACACTGGGAGTTTTATGTTACCTTCAGCCATGGCTCCAAAGCACACAGAGAGTGTGGACACCAGCGCACTCACAGCTGCCTGCAGGCATGGCGCTCCTGCCTAGCCCCACTGCTCATCCCAGACATCCACAGGGTGGGCCCGGTGGCCGTTGCACTGAAGAAGCGGTGGCTCTGGCGGAGGGCAAGCATCCTCTGCCACGAGCAGAGCCTCAGGCACACTTACTGCTGATAGGAACAGGAGCAGAGTAATTTCTGTCATTTCTTTTTCTATCATCAATGCTATCGGGACAGACTTCCTTGGATGTTCTTGTTTTCACCAAGGAGGCAGAAAGTCTGATTTGGTTTTCTGTGGTTTTAACTGCTTTTTATCTAAGAGACACTCTTATTCTCTCTCTGCCTCTCTCTCTCCCCCTCAGCCATAATTTATGGAGTAGAAGGTGATATAAAGGGAACGCAAAAGGCCTGATGTAGGAAACTATGATTTCCATTTCTCCTTGGCCTCCTTGCTTAGCATCACGCTACAGCTCTGACTTTCAGCCCCCGCTGTTCAGCATCTGGCATGAATGGCTGGCATGACTCTGAGTCACGCTTATGTAATTCCTCCCCCGTTAACATCAGGTGGACCCTGGTTCATTCAGGATTTAAAGTTGGTTATTCAAACGACAGCAACCTGATTAAGTCTTTCATAACCCTCTTGTCATTAAACCTCATGCCCTGCCATCACTTTAACGTGGGAGGGTTTATCCATAGCCTTTGACCTGACTGATCCCATGCTCTCCAGTGCTTGTTGCCTGCTGGCTAAGCCCCTTTGATATCATTTGGCCTTCTCTAAGGGACTGGTTTAGGCTAGATGATTTCATTTTGTGCTCTTTCTCCAGGGGTTTGAGAGGCGTGACTGGTTTTGTCTTGGTCCCTTTATAGGTCCTTTATATTTGCAAAGGTTTAAGGGTAGATGTTACTATGTGGACTGAGGTACTACCTGTGAAGCTCAGCAGCTCTCTGTCCTTCCTTCCTCCTCTGAATTTGTATGAAGTTATATAAAACATCTTTGTTCTGTCTCTGAGATTAGTCTCATTTCATACTGCTTGGCGCCCTCTGAACCTTGCATTGATTTGAATCCAAATGCCACAGTCACAGTCATATGAAACCATGCTGTTTCTTATACTTTCCATTACTTTGGCTCAATGCAGAGCATGGACTTTTTCCCGGTGGCTTGGAGCCTGGCAGGGTTTGCACATGCTCCTGCACACGTCTTTGCTAACTGGGGACATGTTATATTGCTCTAACAACGGCTGAGACCAGATGAAATTGAGCCTGGCTTGGGGCTGGTTTTTTTAAGGACTTTTTTTTCAGCTTCCAGCAATAAGGTAATACACGCCCTCTCTGGTGTCTCCAGGGTTCTCTACAGAAGGGCTGGAGCATCCTTCTCTCCCTCATTTCCAGAAGCAGCAGTGAGGTGGAGGGAGGGGAGGGGAGAAAGGTCATGCAGGGCTTCAGGGGTTGTGCAGGGACTGCAAGCCGGGCCTGAGGACTGGACTGCCCTACAAAATGTCGTGGACAGCCTAGTGAAAAATGCTGGAGAGCAATGAGAGAAAGAGTACTGAAAATCAAGGGGAGGGGTTTTAAGAAGTGCCATTTGAGAATTCTGCCCTGAGCTGACTAAAGGAAAAAAAAAAATCTTGGAGGAATTGTAGGATTTCAAAATCTCATTCAAAGGAGGATCCTAAAATTACAGTGAATGTTCATTATCACTTTGCATAGTGATTGGAAGCCAGAGGCCACAGCCTGGATGCTTTCACTGTGCAGTGTAATAGCAAAAGGTCCTTCTCCTAAAGAGGTGTCAGTCCCAAATGTGATTTTAGGACTAATCTGTGCTCACACCACCTGCAGCTTTGCCATCACTGCCCTGCCTGGCTATGAAATGCTGAGATGGGCCAGACATGCTGCAGGGCTGAGGGGAGGTAGGTGCTGAGCTGTCACCCTGAGTCGGGGTGACCTTTTGGGGGCAGCTCCCCCACTGTAGCCCACCTTGCCCCGGTTACCCCGATGATTATGGCACCCCAGGGCCAGCAGGCAGCTCTGCTCTGCCTGTCCCCTTGCTGCCCAGCATCACCTGACAGGCTGCCCCCCCTTTCATACAGCCAGAAAGAAATATGAAACACATCTTCTGCTGCGCTTTGGTAAATAATGACAACATTATCTGAGCTGGCAGCTGAAATATTTTCATTAGCCATCTAAGTGCTTTTTTCAGACAAACAGGCATGGCTTTCTGAGCTGTTGTTCCAGGCTTTTGTCAGAGCTAAGCATACACCGCTGCATTAATTCATTACTTTGGAGGAGGGACCATTTTCCAAACAAAAGAGGGCTTTTAAGATTTTTTTTTTTTTCTTTAGATTGTGAAACACCAAGTGGCAGTGTGGGAGAGGAGCCAAGCTGTAGCACGTCTTCTACCCCCCGAGTCAGATGCAAACCCTACGGGAGCTCAGCTTTTCCTGGGAGAATAGCTGTAAAAGCACCCATGATCTTTTTTTGGGGAGCTTATGGTTTTCAGAGGGTTTCATCAGTGTGTGTTTCAGGACCCCGACTGGGAGGCAATCTTAATCCTTAAGCAGTAAGCTAAAATGTTATTTCATGTTTTTCCAACTAACATTGAAAAGGTGGAAAAATAAAGCAAAGTGAAAATAAAATGAACCCAAAACTGCAGCAAACATTTAAGCCTTTGCTTAAAAATCATCCAGTAAAAACAAAATACCAGGAAATTCTGATCTGCAAAAAGACTGATTTTTGCCACTTATTGAAGCCCCAGAAACTTCAGTTACAAGCTGTTTCTTTTTTTTTTCCTGTAAAAAACCACCACTGGGTATAAATTTAACTTTTCCCTCCACTTTTTTTCAGAATTATTGGTTTAACGAAGTGCAGTAAGGTAATAACATTTCCAAATGTTACTGGCACCGCAGCCGTGGCGGCGGGCGCTCAGCACAGCCCCTGCCGAGCTGGGAGCGGCGATGCGGAGGCACTCCGCACGGAGGCAGCTTTGGCTAAGGAGAGAGGGATCCGCAGCAATCCCTGCGGTCCTGCAACCGCCTGGATTAGTGCAAAGTTTAGACCTGCGAATAGTTCCACATGGGCATGGGCGTGGGGGGAAGTCAGCTCCCCCTTTGGAGTGGAGCGGCTGGAGCTGGTCCTGAAGGAGGTGATGGGTCTGCCCCGAGGAGAGAGGCCCTGCCAGGCTCTAGCAACCTGGGAAGCCTTAACATAATGCTGCCTGGCTCAGCCTGTCGCTCTGCTTTCTACCTTTCCATCTTTCTACCAGGATCTGAAAGCGGGAGGGAGTCCAACAATTTTGCTATCATCAGTTGTGCACCCCTCAAATTAAAATGAATCTGAAAACCACACCCTTATCTCAGGTGGCAAAAGGCATCTGCCCTTTTTTTATACCATAGATTTGTTGCTGCTGCTGGTCCAAAAGAGTTGCAGTTTTGCCCCTGCAGCTTGCTGGCTGGGTGGGAGCTGGCTTTCGGTGGCTATGACTCCAGAGAATGGAAAAGCCCCATAATCCCCACAAGTGGGGAGTCTGTTTCCTACTGTTTCTAACTAATGACCTGCATAAATCATATATGATTAAAACCACTCCTTGAGTGAGGCAGGAAACCACCACAGATGGTCTTCTCAGAGGAACACGGAATAGCAGCCAAAATAGCGAAGTCCTGCTGCAGAGGAGCAGAAGGAGGGGTGGAGATGGCTTGAGGGAGGCTGGGGAGAAGATGAAGGGGAACCTGAGTTTGCATAGGGAATAGGGGTATCCCAGCTTCCAAAGGTCTTTCTATTCACTGAATAGCAGCTGTTTCCAGGCTAGAAGAAAACAATTGTCATGCACTGTGCCCTGGGGACAATTTGGATCAGAACAAAAAAGTTGTGGCATCCCCCAGACAGAGGTCACCTGGCTGCTTCCCTCACTCATTTTGGGGAACAGCTTGAGGGCTTCAGTGGCTGACCCAGCTGGGAAATGTTGGGATGGTGCAAAATCCCTCCCTGATACAAAGGCATTTGACAGGGGTTGGACTAGATGACTTCTAGGGATCCCTTCCAACCCCAAACATTCTATGATTCTATGAAACCATCATAAAAAGCATATCAATGGTGATAACAAAGCTGGCTCCAGCTCTTTGAGGCAGGCATCTCGCTGTGCAGGCTCTGCCGCTCCTGCTCCTCTGCCTTGCAGCTCTCACCTGAGGGATGCAGGTGTAGTGTGATCTAATGGGTAACACACTGGGCTGGGCATCAAGAAACATGGATGCTTGTTCTTGAGATGTTACCAGCCTGCAGCGTGACCGAAGGTGAATCATGCCACCTCTTTGTGTCCGCTTTCCCTCTTCAGACAGGTTCACTCTGTCCTGCCTGCTTTGGTCCAGGATTGTCTCTCGCTCCTCACAGGCACAGCACGTGCCTCAGGGAAGGACCCAAACCCAATTCTAGATGGCCAATATAACTGTTACACTGGAAAGTATTTTGAGATCCTCAGGGTAGGAGGTTCCCTTTGCCCACACACACAGTGTGCACACGGTTGTGTCTGTGTGTGCACGTGCAGGCTGTGCATGGACCGTTCTTAAAACGCTGTTACAAACTGCGTCTTCCACTGGGAGAGGATAAAAAAGCAGGTTACAAAAATTCAAAGCAATCTCTACACTCAGGGCCTGCAAACAGAAGCCGTAACAAACCAAATGTAATTATAAGCTGGAACAACATGTGCTAGTGTTAATATAAGTTCATTTCAGTATTAAATCATTAGAAGAGCTCCACAGATACGGGCTTATCAGCACACAGACCTCCCTCAGGGGGACCATTCCTTGAGCAGCAGAAAGAGATGTGCAGATGGTGATGCTCCCTCCTCCATCACGGAGGGTTTGTGGCACTGCCAGGGTGGTGGCTGCCAGGGCAGCTGGCACAGCCAGGGCACCTCTCCTCCAGCAAGGAGGGAGCGCCCTGCCACACATGCGCTTTCGGGGAGGCCCCAGCTACCTGAGTCAGCTCTCTGGCCACCCACGCACCATGTGCATTTTGGCATCGTCCAGGCTGGCACGCCACGTCCAGCCGCCCCAGCACAGGGGCGGCACACGTTGTCCTTGGGGTTTGTAGCAGCCACGTTACCAATTTTTCCATTGCTCCTCACTGTGAGAACCCACAGCAGAAGTGGGATAATCCCTCTCTTTCATCATCTGTACTTTGAAAGCTATTATTGAAAAGCATTTTTGCAATCCTCTTTACACAAAAAATTGGGCAAGCTGAGTACATCCCCTGTGCTCACCAGCTGCTTTCACAGAAAAGTGGCTGCAGCCAACAAGGGCAGAGGTCAGGTGAACAGAGAAAACACGGGGAAAACCACATGTAAACCTATTCCTTATCAAAGCTTTATTAAAACAGCTAAAAAAAAAAATTACTTTGCACAGCCTTTCGCCACCGGAGATAGCAAAGATAAACAAATAAAATCAGGCCCATGGCAGCTTGCCGCAGTTGTCACAGAACGGGGGGGAAATTGTTTTACTTATGTATAGAAATCTGCTTGACCCGTCGCCAGCACTGTACCCCTTCTTCCTACTTATTTACTCTGGAAAAAGGCACTGAGTACTTTGTGTGCAGCTGAAGTGAGAACAGAGCCCAAATGTCTGGCAGGAGACAGGGACACGTTTCAGACCCCAGTGCACTAAATCTGCCACTGGTTAGTATGCGTATACTGGTTAAGACAGAAAAAAACCCTGAAAAGTGTCTAACTAATATTAAGAGCCCACCCACAGTTTTTGAAAATTGTTCATATTTTCCAAGGCTTATGTTGATTTTGAAGAGATAGCAGTGGGTTCCTAAACGCGCTGTGCATGGGAGCACGGCCCAGCAACACCGGGCTGAGGGTCGGGTTTGCTGGGTGTGAGGTTTCACTGGCATAGCTCTACTGAAAGAGCCTTTCCAGTCTGTGCTGCAAAATGAGCCAGCATAAGCTGGCCTCAGCTTAGACATCTCTATTTCCACCACAAGTTGAAGACAAGCCCTTAGAGAGGAGTGCGGGAGCTGTTATATGAATTAAGCTAAAATTCATGACAGCCGGCTGCCCAGGGATTTCCTGAGTTAGCAATCACACCTGGGCTATCATGTTCTGTAGCCTCTGATGGCCCATACTCTCTGTGAGTTCATTTAACCTCTTCTTGTACCAGCTAAGACTTTTGGTCTCTGCAGCATCCTATGTCAGTGCCTCCTGCAGTTTATATATATGAAAGGGCCCTTCCTTTCATTTACGTTTGCTGCCTGCCAAATTTTACTGGGAACCCGCTGATTCTGGCATCATTGCAAAACAGTGACTCAGGACTTTCTGTTCATCGTCATCATTTTACGTTTATACTCCCCGTACCAGTGGTTTCTCTTCCAAACGGAAGCATCTTGGTCTCTGCCGGCACTTGGTGGCTCTACAAAGTTTTTCCTGGATGTCTCACAAACGGTGGTTCTTCCACTGTCACAACTTGCTGCCACACCTGGGGCAACCACTGCACCAGCCGATGAAGCGATATTCCCTGTCTTCCTTTTGTCGGATCCTCCCATGTGGGTATTCTCTTTTTCCTTTCCTGCCTGTCCTTTTCCCAGTGCCTGTTTGCCCTCTCTGCTGGGTGCCTTGTCTGAACCCCACACTGTCTTCCCGTACCAAAGCAGAAGAGAGAGGGAGCATTACGAACGTTGATGGGGTGCAGAGATTTAGGATTACCAACATCAACCCTCAGGTTGTATAAATGAACTCTTCGTGGCCTACTTCTCGCTCAAGGTATTTTTCGTCTTAAAAAACCAACCAACAACCCAAATTTAGTAATGAATGATATAGGACCATGTACATGCTACTATGTTTGAGTTAGCCATATATTAATTGATAATCTATGTAGGTCAGACATGCCAGCTCAATCTAGGAAGAGCACTTGTGAAGGTCTCTGGTCCGAAGCTGTGAGCAATTTATTATCCCTCCTCCACGACTCTCACCATAACCTCGCATGAGACAAGAGCATCATCACAGGCGTACATCTGGCCCCTTTGAGTTCAGATCTCAGAGCAAAATGTGGGAAAGCTGGAAAACAAACTGAACAAAACTAAAGTGTTTACTATTGTCACCACACCAAGTGCTGAATTTTAAACAGCTTTTCCCAGAATGACCTGGATCAATGAAAACACTTTTGACAGAGTAGAGATGCGATGATCTTCAGCAAAAGAATAGCCGACTGGCAGATCAATCAAAATTCTAGCTCAGATTAATAATTTTCCCATTCAAGACTGAATTACTCTCTGCTGGCTGTAGGGTTAGTGTTCCTCTGCCAGGGTTAAAATTTCTGAAGCCTATTTGAGGGTATTTACATGAAGGACGCTAGCAGCACCGCCGCCGACAAATTTTCACGGGGCAGGGGAGTGCTTCCCTGTTAGCATTTCTCAACAGAGAACTCAACAGAGCAAAGGAGCTGAGGAGTGGGGCTGTGAGGGAACCCGAATCCGCAGCACCAGTGTTTTTCCAACCCTCTTTGCTCCTTCTCAGCAGCAACCATGAATAACAAGCAGGAAAAACAGAGACAGGTTTTGAAGAGAAATGAGGGCAGTGGGGGGGAGGAGGGAGGGAGCTTATGCAAGAGGGGGTATAAAAGGGGGAGCCGAGTACCCCCTCTGAAAACGGGAAGAGTGGGGCAAAAGGAGAGCGTGAACGTCTTCGCTGAAGAGCAGGTTTGGGAGGTCTGTGTTTCTTTGTACCTTTACTGCGGCTGGTGCAGGATGAGATTCGTTAGGAAACGTGCGTGGGCCCTGGGCTTGCTTTGCACAGGGGGTGCCTTTAGGAACAGCCTTGCTTTGACCTTCTTCGGTTCCTACTTGCTGGAAAGCTTTTCACCCAAGTTCGGCCTGACGCAGGCTTTCTGGCACAGCTCTGCTTGAGGAGACAAATCCTCAGACACCAGAGCCAAAGGGCAGGATAGAAACTCTCTTCTTTCCAAAGCCGAAGCTCTATCTTTAAGTGCACACCCGTTCCTAAAACCATGGCAACCCAACAAAAAAAAAAAAGCCTGACAAAAGGGTCCACGTACAGTAATTGGAATAATGCTTGTGTGCTCCCGCTTAAAAATGGCTCAGAAGTAAAATGAAAAACTAACTGTAATTAAGTCCTACTAGGATAAAATATGTTCCAGGTGTAGCAGTCTAAGTTCTTCATAGTCTGAAAGCTTCTCCCTTAGTAGAAACTCTGAGAAGATAAAAGGCAAAGATCTAAGCAGTGCACTAGTGTGTGGTGCATCTTAATAGGGGAGTATTAATTGCATGAGCATAAGTGACCAGCAAATTAGGGGGGGTTGTGTCTGAGCTTTGTAGTAGGGCATGAGCGTAAGCTGAAATCAAAGGTTCTCCCTCATTACTGACGCCAGCCAAATTCCTGGTGGTCCGAAGCAGGAGAAGCACTGTGGTGAAAGTGCGTCGTTGAACATTTTCTGGTGAAACATTTTTTCTGGAGAAAGCTGGGTATTTTCTTTCAATTACTTTATTGATGGCGGGGGGGGGGGGGGGTGTTGGGGGGAAGACTCCTGTGCTTGCCAAAGATACTGACAATTTTTTGTTGACAGAAAACAATAGAACTGAGTGCACAAACACCCAGAGCCCCAAAGGTCAATCTGGCCGAAAACCCTGGGCACTTTCAACTAAAACCTGAACTTCCTTTATGTGGCGGAGCCGCCAGAGCACTGTACGGGGGTAATCGTTCAGCTGCCTCCTGCTCCCCCTCTTCTGTGGGGCAGCATCCCCCACAGCCAGGGATGCCCGCCTTGGGGCTGGTGCCCATAGCAAAAGGAGATACCACCAGGAGCTGCAGCAGGACTTGGTCATGGACCATGGGGGAGCTGGAAGCAGGAGATACCCAAACAACAACGCCCTCCGGGTGCTAGAGCAGTGTTTCTGAACCATGCGTAGAGGCATAATGATTTAAGGAAAAAAAAATACCAGTGGCTACAGGTTATGTGATTTCCCCTTCCCGTGTTCGTTGTCCACAGTAAACACGTCTGGCAGCTGTTGTATATGTTATTAGCATCACTTGTAGCTTATTAGCCAAAGTCAGCAATTCTTGTTATTAAGGATACTTTTCAGTGTTTAACAGAGCACAAGGTGCCTTTCATTGAAACAGCCTTGGGTTCTGTGTCCTCGACACTGAGAGTATCGGGCTGGGTTTGCTTTTTCCCTGTGTCCAGGCCTCGCCCAGGAGGAGGCAGCAGACCAGCTATAGCTCACGGGCATGCTGTGGTCTGGCCACTGGTGCATGTCGCTGGTGTCTAGAGCCTCACATGGACCCCCATGGGTGGGACTGTGCAGGAGGTGCAGTTTTGGGCTGTGCTGTCACATGTCCCGCTGGCACCTCCACCGGCCTCCAAGGGACCAGTGTTCTTCCCCAGCCTGCCTGTGGGAAAGACTCTCGGAGGGGAGAGGGGAAAGAAGGGGGATTGCAATCTGAAACCTAGGTCGTTCTCTTAGCATTTAAGCTGAACAAAATGCATTTTTAATGGGGGAACTTCTCCCGTTGCCTGGATCCGTGGCTGGGCTGCATGAATTTTTTAGCTGTCTGGAGATGGTACAAATGCTCAGGGACTGTTCTGTTTCCAGATGCTTCTTCGACTGAGAGGCTCAGGCAGCAAGAGGGCAACACACCTTAAATATTTCATGCTGTTTGTTTAAGCCTTGTGTGCATGGTAGCATGTCATAGGGGCCTGTACTCAGAACCGCTTTCAGACCTCATTAGCGCTAAGGTAATCAGCTTGTTTCAATGAAAAGCAGGGCTGCAGAGGCAGAAATTCCCCATCCCTTCGGCATTAGTCACCTGGCACACAGCGCTCGGGCCGGCAGGACTCGGCCATCCCTGGCTCCACCTTCAACTCCACCAGCTCTGACTGCACGGGTGCACTGAAAACATCCTTCTCACTCTGCTCTCTCCTCAAAGCCAACACGTAGCTGGGCACCACAGTACAAACCATGCCTGACTGGCCCTCTAAAACCAGGGCACGGATGTTAAATCGCCCCTACTCCCATTAGAGCCATGGGATCTGGGTTACTAACTATAACAGAGGCACTGAACGAGACCCAGTCTAACCCAACTGCATCATCCCCGTTTTGGTTCATTGTTTATTTGCTTAAAGAGGAAGAAGAGGCATACCAAACTGGAGGACCATTTCAAAAGCAGCAGAAAGATTTCCAAATCCCGCCCTTGCCAAATAGGGCTTGGGAAGCTGAGACTGGGAGGGATGACGTCTCGTGTCTGACTCTGGCAACCAAATCTGTTTCCTTTCATCCTCCTCTTTTCAACACATTTTTTTGTTTTGAAGAGGAAAAGGAACAAACTTGATCTTCTGGATAGCTCAAGAGGGAAATAAAGGGTAAAAATTCAGAGTTTAATCATTTTACGCTGCAGTAGCATACATGTCCCACTCACTGATGGGCACCCAAACTGCAAGGTAGAGATTAAAGGCAATTTATCCAAGAAGAAAAAAATCTGGTGCAACTGTACAACAAATACAGGCACAAAGAAATCTGCATTTCTTTGAGTCTTACACAAAATTAGTTGAGTTATTTTCAGCTCCTATAATCGGTTCTTTAGTGTAGTAAAATGCCAGTGTCTGTCAGTAAATGTGTAACTGCAGGCTACGCAGATGTGCTGGACCCTGGTTAAAGGTTGCATATCCATCCCCGGAACTTTCTATGTAGCCGGCATTAAGCGTTTCATTGGGTCCTGTCTGGCCTGAGCTAGCTTTTTTCGGCCCCCCAGCCTGTGATGCAAAGTAGCTTTGCGCAATGACACAGCAGACGCATAGGAAGGGCCCTCCCGTGGAAGGGGCATAAGTCCACCAGCAGTCACACAGCACCGCTCCAGGGGGAAGAGGTGTCGTGGGGAGCCTGCCCAAGGGGGGACAGCAACAGAGGGGCAGCACGCACCAGGAGAGAGGTGAGTAAGCGAACTTGCTGGGTTTACTTTGAATGCCAATTTTTCAACTTAAGTTTTCATGCTTTTCTGAAAGGCTCTGGGACCCTCGCTACAGGAAAGATGTTGCATTACTGGAGCATGTCCAGAGGAGAGCAACAAAGCTGGTGAGGGGTCTGGAGCACAAGTCTGATGAGGAGCAGCTGAGGGAACTGGGGTTGTTCAGCCTGGAGAAGAGGAGACTGAGGGGAGACTTTATCGCCCTCTACAACTATCTAAAAGGAAGCTGTAGTGAGGTGGGGGTCGGCCTCTTCGCCCAGGTAACAGGTGATAGGACAAGGAGAAATGGCCTGAAGTTGTGCCAGGGCAGGTTTAGGTTGGACATTAGGAAAATTTTCTTCACCAAAAGGGTTGTCAGTCACTGGAATGGGCTTCCCAGGGAAGTGGTTGCGTCCCCATCCCTGGAGGTATTTAAAAGTTGGGCAGACAAGGTGCTTAGGGACGTGGTTTAGTGGTGGGATGGCAGGGTTAGGTTAACAGTTGGACTTGATGATCTTAAAGGTCTTTTCCAACCTAAACAATTTTATGATTCTATGATTTCTTGAGAGAAATAAGTGTTGCTGGCTTTCTACAGATGGGGCTTAGTGTAAGTGCTGGCAGTGAGAACTGCCCCTCTTGTTCCTGCTCATGAGAAGAGAGTTGACATGGTGGCTCTGGCAGCCATAGAGAAGGAACCACCGGGCACGGGTGGTGCCTAATGGCACAGCCTGACCAGGTGGCACAGTCATCCACACTGCTGCTACAGGAAGGATTAAAAAATGCTTCAAAAGAATTGTATGAAAGAACAGGGTGGGAAGGGCAGTGCCTCTAATTCATGGCTTTTTGGTTTGTTTTCCTGTCTGTCCCAATCTGGAAAATGCAGAGAGTAGATTAGAAATGCACAGTGGCTGGGCTAACTGTGAAGATGAAGTTGGGAAGACACCTCCCAAGATAAATTTTTAACGGGTCATAAGGAATGAGGCAGCCCTGTATGTTGCCTGCTGCCAGTGGGGCTGGGGAGGCAAAGACACGTCAGGGAGCAGAGGGGATGGCAGCACCAACTGCCGCTGCCCACATGCTGATTTAGAAGATGGGGTGGGAGTTAATGGGGAAGAGCAATCCTTGGATGAAGGCACAGGGCTGGAGGTCCTCCCCTGCATGCCTCTGGGGAGCAAATAGTTTCAGGCCTGACCCGCAAACACCCACTAGGAAGATGCTCAGACATCCCAAGGAACCATCATAACAGCAGAAGGTCCCTTTGGAAACCAAGCTGTTAGGTAGGAGCCTGCAGCCTGGGAATGTACATTAGCAGGCGTATGTACTTCGCAAGGTATGCCTAATTACCAAGCATCTGTGCATCTCAGTTTCTGTATTTGCAAGAGAGTGGTGATACTGCAAGCCAGAGCATTATTAGGCGTGAAACACCTGGGGATCCCTCAGTGAAATGAATACGGTTATACACCGTAAATCAGGCTGGGAAGGTGACAGGTCTTGAACGGTGGGATTTAAACCCAGGCACTTCCATCCTGTGTAAACTAAAGTGTTGGTGAGACAGACATTGCACTGCGTCCTCTCAAAAGGCTCAGGCTACCAGCATTACAACACCTGATGGGCTGACTCAAAAAATTTGGGATAAAGAAGGCAGAGAGCAGAGCTTGGTTACTGGCACGGCTGTTGGCATTTTGCCCATCCAATGAGCTCTGCAGAGCTTGGAAAGGGCAAAACAGGGTGAACAGAGCTACAGTAAACAAGAAATGACTAGAATAAGAACACAGCTTTTCATAAGTGTTATAGATGCATAATTCCCAATGCATTTGGATTTCAAATACACAAATTCAAAGTCATATACTAGAAATCCAGGGAAGGTACAGCAGAGCTATTAGTTACAAAAAAAAGAAAAAAAAAAATCGGATATAGGAAAAGTGGCAATTATAAAAATGCAAAATTTGACAGTGTGTTTGTGCACACATACACACACACATGTGTGTGTATGTGGGCCCATGACTTTCTCATTCCCAATATGCACCAGATCCTTTGTGCCAAAACACCAGTGACATCCACATCCAGTAAAATTCTCTACATCTCATCGGGAAAAACAAGAGCAGCAGGTGGTCTCTTACCACAGGAGAAGACTGACGATACAGTAGAGTAAAACCCAGCTTACCCCTTCTAACCCTGTAGTCAGACAAAGAAGGTGCTATGGAAATGGTTTCAGCGTTAGCACATTTGTCTAAGGAAGCCTTGACTGTGTTTGCCTAGAAGCTGGAATGAATGTTTGCACTGGGCTATGAAAACACAAACCGCTCCGCTAGTGCCAAGTATTATGCTGACTAGACATACAAAGTGGGATGGTTCAGCGGTCGGACCTTAAGAGACCTGGTTTCCAAATCCAATTCCTGCCTAACAGCAGGCAAATTGCTCAGCCCACCCATGTGTCAGCACAATTTAGTGCAGCGGTTTGCAGAGATAGCTCTGCCCAGGTCCCAGGAGCAATATACTTGCATTGTTATAATGTTGTGCCAGAAGCAGCACGCTCTCGTTTGCAAGCCTAACTAGTCGGCACGCACAAGTGTATTGCTTCCTGTGCTAAATCATTAGGGTACTGCAGTGGGTAATGGAGTCAAATCTGTCCTTAGAATTTCCCCACCTGCCACCATTGAAACTCTCATTAAAGCCCCTCTCACCCTGGGCTTTTCAGGGAGCAGAGTCAGACCAACCAGCACTAAATGCTGAAATTCCTGCCTTCTAAATCCAACACAGCACTGGCACTTCACCCTGCCAGTAAGAGAGAAACTGTATTTACAACAGGCTGATCAGGCTTCTTTCCTCTCCATTTTTTTCTCTCAGCAGACACCCTGGAAGCAATTTTTCGACATGAACCTGGCAGCAGTTCTCTGTTTGTTGGCGTGCCTCACCACAGCGACTTGTGACCGGGTCTACGTCCACCCTTTCAATTTGTTTTCTTTCAACAAGAGTACCTGTGAAGAGCTGGGAAGCCTGGTCCAGGAGGGAAAGAAAACTTTTGTCCCCGTCTCGATCGAGTCTCAAACCACACCTGCCTATGAAGACGACCTGAACGACAAAGACAAGCTGGAAGACCCAAACCTGAGCATTTGGGGGAGGAAGAAACTGAGCTACCTGAAGGACTTTGTGTACGTCCTGGGCATGCGGTTTTACAGCAAGCTGCGGGAAGGGCGGCGGGGCCAAAACATGCTCCTGTCCCCAACCAGTCTTTACGGCTCCTTGGTGTCTTTCTACCTGGGTGCCTCAAACCAGACGGCAGCTGATTTGCAGGGTTTGCTGGGATTTGTTCCCCCCTCTGGAGACCCGGACTGCACCTCCAGGGTGGATGGACACAAAGTCCTTTCCAGCCTGAGGACGATCGAAAGCCTAATCAAGAGCAGGGATGAAGAGCTGCTCTTCTCCAAGACGCTCTGCCTGTTCTCTGCCCCTGGCGTACCTCTATCCCAAGCGTTTGTGCAGGACTTGCTCCCCTCCACTGATGCTCTCTACGCCCGAGCTGTTGACTTTACAAACCCAAGCGAGGCAGCAAAGAAAATAAGTGCCTTTGTGGAGGCTAAAAGCAAGGGCCAAACCAAGTGCTTACTGACAGACATCGATCCGTCCGCTGACCTGCTGTTTGCGGTGGATGTCCGCTTGGCAGGTACGAGGCAGGGCTGCTCGTTTTGGGGGCAAGCTGGGCGGAGGATGGGCAGTGGCCCTGCTCTCGGGCAGGAAGCAAGGTCACGCCTGGCCAGCAGCAAGAGGCAAGGGCTCAGGCGAAAGGCTGGACCGCTGCTCTGTCTACAGTGCCCTGCTCCCCACCACTGTGCTGGAGGTCCTGCCCACGCTCTGCCACAAGGCAGCAAGGGCAATGGGGAGGCGGTGGAGGGAGAAGACCTCCAAGAAATTTTCCTTGTCCAGGAAACTAAGGATTAGGAAAGGTGTGGGAAGGTGAATAAGAGAGGATTGTGCAGCATTTCTGACTGCAAAGGAACTAAAAGTCTTGAGTGGCCTGCAGCAAAAATGATCAGGAAGTAGGTTTAAAGCAAGCCAGAGATGTACCTTTTGCCAGAACCTGTATTTCCACAGGGGAGCTGGGGGTAACAGGCCAGAGGTACAGACTCAAGAAAGACTAAAAAGTACAACGGACATGACTCCTCTAGTGGCTATTAAACATGGGAGTCTGGAGGCGACTTCTGGCTCAGGAAGCAACCAAACAAGCGACTGGTTTCAGAAGAGGGGAACATATAAAAAACTAGAAGAATTAAGGCAATCCCTTAATTAACCTAGGGTTGTTCCATGCTGCTGTCCCAGAAATCCCCCTGTACCACAACTGAGCCTCCTCTTCTGAGTGCAGCTGCTTTTCAACATCCTTGCCACTGAATGCAACACCAGAGATTGCACACTTTAGGACAGCTTGCCTAGCAGTGACCATATTTTGGAAAACTTGCAGTAAGCCATAAGTTTCTAAACAGGACTCTACTGCTAAAGGTAGATCTCTGGTGCCCATGAAATGCTTTTGTGCCTTCATCTTCCCACCTGTAGACTGGATATCAGGTTTTCTTTGTCTTTCACGGGTGCCATCATTAATGATCCCAACTCCTCAGGGAGTTGTGAGCATCAGCTTTCTCTTCAGTGTAAGGCCTAGCATAGAGATGATACTGCAAAAATAATCCTCATGGTACAGGCTTGGGCATGGTCACAAAAACAGAATTATCCTTTAGCAGAACAATTTTTTCCTCTTTTTCTGTATTGGAAACTTGTAATTTTATTAGGTTAGGAACACATGCTCGAGGGTCTGGGGCACTGGGTCAGCTCTACTACCACCTCTCAGAAGGTTGCACTTGAGATGTTATAGTCTCCACACGTGGGATGGAGAAAATCAGCTGAAGAACAAAGGCATTAGATAAGCAACTATCTTCTAATAAACACAGGAGATGACTTCAGCACTTGCTTTGACATTTGGTTGTGGAGGGGCAACCAGGACAGCCGATGCTGTCATGTTCCATGTCTGTCCCTATAGCTGCAGAAAGGAAAAAGTACGTTTTTGGGTCTGAAACACATTATGTGTGCTCCTGAGGTGCTGTCAACAGCCATACAATTGATAAAATGACAGAAATCCATACAAAACAACAGCTAAATGTTGCAATGGTCTCAACTGGTTTTTGCTTGCACACAGTTGTTTTCACAGTTGTAGACTGGCTGCCAAGCAGGGACTGTCATTTAGAATCCAGTGCAGAACATCAGGTGCAAATTTTACTGATAGACTTTTTTTTTTTTTGAAGTTGCAAAAGAATTACAAACTAGTGAATGAAAATAGCACCATGGGACTGCACAATCTTAAGCACCGTTACCTTCTCCCATTTAAACTCTCTTTTGAACAGACAACCCTCAACAACTTCAGTTTTAACTAGAAATTCGGTAGAATGCTTTCTGCTGGGCTTTTTTTTTTTTTTTTTTAATGTAAAAAGTCATAGCTTTCCACAGAAAGCCATTCTGTCGTGAAGCTTGTTGGGCTGGCATAAAGCCTGTATTACAGAACATGGAGATCATCACCTGAAGCAGAGAGGTCCAACATTTCTTTCCTGTACTCCCAAGTCAGTACTGCAGAGCACTCTTTTACTCTCCCAGGCCAAATCTTTGCTCTGTGATCGACAGCCTTATTCACTTCAGTTATCTCCCCTATATTGCAGACACAGGTTTCTTCCCCGCTCTCATGCGGGTGCCAAAAGGTTGCCCAATCCCACAGCTTCTGCATCCTGATATGAGAGATCTCACCATAAGAAAGCATTTCTTCCAATGTGTCAGCTATCATCTTCTATAGAATGGACGTTCATCTTCAGTTTTCCTCATTTTACATTGCAGGTGTCTGAGGCAAAAAGCAGGGTTTCTTCAGTAAATAACTCTCTCTCCCTTGCCCTGGAAAAATGCTGTAAGAAACAAATAGTCGTATTAGGACTGCTGACATCTTTTAGAGCGCCTCCAGGGGTATGCACACCTAGTTACAGGCTTGAGGGCACAGATGTCCAGACCCTCACCTAGCAGAAGGCCACAGGGAGCAGTTTCAAACACAGGGGTGCTGATTTGTCATGGCTCACAACTGGCACAATATTAATGGACTTGGTCCCAAAGTCGATAGCAGAGCTTTGGAATTTTGCAGTATCTTTCCCAAGAGTATTTAAAACCAATTACTATCCCACCTTGATACGTTTAGCGATCTGAATGCTCAACTCTTTTTTTCCTTTTATTTAACTCTGTTACAGTCTTGACTTTTGCTCTCCTGTGAGAATAAATTCTGCAAGTTACAGAGATCCTGTGGAAGTGGCTCCTTTCTGCTTTCATCCCTTGTTCCTATAAAATAAGAAAAAAAGGTGAACAACTCTGCTTTCTCACTCTTTATTTTGCTTACACCTTTCACATCTCCTACCTGCTGCTTCTTTTTGGTGAAGGTATAGTAGGTGAGAATGCCTAAATGCTCTTTTTAGGC
This sequence comes from Gorsachius magnificus, assembly GCA_034008185.1. Lineage (NCBI taxonomy): Eukaryota > Metazoa > Chordata > Aves > Pelecaniformes > Ardeidae > Gorsachius > Gorsachius magnificus. Next base: position 45,786,385 of record CM067083.1, on the reverse strand, counting down.
AATGTCATTTAAGAGGCAAGTGTTCCTATGCGAAACCACTTACTACATATTAAATAGGTAAGGGTCCAGCATTTATCTGGATTTACTGGAGAATAGACTAGTTACCAGTACAGCTAAAACAGCTCCTGGTTTCTACCAATATTAATGACTTTAATGCAAGGAGGCCCTTTCTTTACCACAAGACAAACATCTGTTTTTCTAATTCCACCAAACAGCAATTTCAAGATTTCTGATCTTTGCCCTTCTCGCTGATGGCAGTAGTTTCTTTAATGCCAACAGGATTATCTGCCCAAGTGGGCAGCAGCACTGATCTATGGCAGTGAGCAGATAACATGTTGAAATGCAAAGCTGCACAGAAGCAGCGGGAGGTGAGAGCAAGGCTTCCCAAACTTGTGAACTGGGTAAGAAATTTCTATTAAGGTTTAGCAAGCCCTCAGGTACGTCCTTTTTAAGCTCCTTGGCTCAGTCAACACTTTGGTGTTACACTTATTGCTACCTTCCCCGTTGCTTTGGTTCGTAAGATCATGAAGGGTGAGACCTCAGCCAGAGGTCGCGGTCCCTGTGCTGTGAGCCTGCACCAGCCTCTGCCCAATGCTACCAGAAAGCATGTTAGAGGCAGGATACATATGTTTAGAGTAGCTAAACATGATTTTATACACACAGCCCTTGTCTAATGCACAGTGGGTTTTTTTTTAAACAAACCTATGTACCAGCTAAGGGGCAGAGGGAAGGTAGTGAAGAAAGAGAAGAATCAATTTCTTCTTTCTTAATCTTTTTCAGTGAATGTTAAGCAAGCATCCCAGCTCAAAGAGCCTCAGGAGTTCTGGGTGGATTCAAACACGAAGGTCTTGGTCCCTATGTTGTCAGTCATGGGGACATTCAAGTACAAAACTGATCCCAGCGGGACTTATTCCGTGGTGGAAGTCCCCATCAGCAAGACCGCGCTGCTGGTGCTGCTGCAGCCCATCAATGGCAGCGACCTGGAGGACCTGGAGTCTGAGCTGCTGCTGCAGTCCTCAGCCTGGCTTCAGCAGCTCGCCCCAAGGTAGGGCTTGGGCACAGGCGCCCTCCTGTAGGGATGAAAGAGAAGGGGTGCACCATGTAGACCTGCCTGCTTGCTGACCGGGGGTGGATCCTGCCAGGGAAGGTTTAACACCCAGCACAAAGAGAGGCACCTGCAACCCAGGCACCTCACTCTGAGGGAGCTCGACTGCATGGGGATCAGCTTTTTACCTGGGAGTATTTCAGGGAAACAAGTGCCTTTCCATAGCTGGCAACACAGGACAGATGAAGTACCCAGGGCAGATTTAGGATGACTTCCCACTTGGAAATAGTAACATGATGCCCATCAGCCCTTGGTAGCTGTCTGTCCCCACATACTGAGCGCTTCTTGCGGCTGTTTTCACATGCCCGCTTCCCAGGACTGCCCAAACACCAGGCTTCCATAGCGGAGAGCACACACTCACTTGTCTCCCTCTCTCTCTCTCTTTTTTCCTGCAGAGAAATTAAATTAACACTGCCAGAGTTAACAATAGAAGGCAGCTCCGACCTACAGCAGCTTCTCACAGATATGGAACTGCCTGCACTGCTGGGGAAGGGGGCAGATCTCAGTAAAATAAGCGATGCCAATTTAACAGTTGGAAAGGTACAGTACACATCCCTGGCATTTAAAAAATATGCCTCCTGCTCAGTTTCAGCCTCTTTAACTGTATAAACAAATACAACTATTCAAATTTCATCACTGCAGCAAACATAACGTGCAACATAGAGATGAAGTTTAAGGTCTGACCATGCTAGGTATTCCGAGTACAAATTAGGTTGCCTTTGTCACCACTTCCAGCACAAACACCTCCAGGCACTGCAGCTGGAGGGAGTAGCAGAGGCTGCAGCCACTGAGCTGTTGAGGATAATCCCCCATCGCTTTGGGGCTACTCCCAGAAATCACAAACACAGAGGTGCATGCAGCACACAATCTCGCCTGAAGACAGACTCCAGCAGGGTATGGTTCTAAACTGAAACAGGGTAGGTTTAGACTGGATATAAGGAAGAAATTCTTTACAATGAGGGTGGTGAAACACTGGAACGGGTTGCCCAGAGAGGTAGCGGAGGCCCCATCCCTGGAAACCTTCAAGGCCAGGTTGGATGGGGCTCTGAGCAACCTGATCTAGTTAGCGGTGTCCCTGCTCACTGCAGGGGGGTTGGACTAGATGACCTCTAAATGTCCCTTCCAACCCAAAACATTCTATGATTCTATGATTCAAGTCCCAAGGGACAGCTCGAAGGAGAGGGCTGTCTTCCATAAAAAGAGGGCAAATTATGTTCCAGAAGTATAATTCAAGTGCCTTTACTTTCATTTAATTTCATTTTTGGACAGTGTTCCTTCCTTGTAATTTCTGTCAGGGACTTCAAGGGTACCAGGATTTCACACAGCTCAAGTGTACAAGCAGTTGTACAGTTTTTCCACACATTATGGAATAAATACTCCAAGGTCTTTCTTAAACATCCATAGTCTCTATCCTGTGCTGCTTATGGCTGATCTAAGTTACCGATTACTTCATGTGCTAGAAACCCTCATTGTCTCTTCACTGCCATGCTCAGATGATTCTGGATTTACTCGTATGTTTTGCCTTACAGGTAATAAATAAAGCCTTTTTCAAACTGACCAGTGATGGACCAGATCAGCCAGGAGACCCTGCAGCACAGAAGGAAGATGTGGTGTTCCTGGAAGCAACACTGAACAAGCCGTTCCTTTTAGCTGTTTTTGAAGAGAAGTCAAGGGCAATGCTTTTCCTTGGCAGAGTAACAAACCCGCGGCATGGGGTGTAAATGCAAGGGAGGGGAATGATGCCCATTTCCCATCACCTTTTTCTTATTCATCAGCTATTTTTATGATCTTGTTGAGTGCTCTACTTAGCTGTGAGATAAAGCAAGTAGCGTTTGAAATAGAGCTTTTTGAAAGCTAAAACATTGCAACACTTTATCCTTGTTCATCTATTTCACATGAGGGGACTCAAACTCTTCCTCCAGCTTCCCTTCTTTCCTTATTCCCACTTCATCTCCCTTCTGCCCACAGCTCCCTTTTTCAGTGCAGTGGGGACAAAGTAGTGTAGAAAGGTAGGAAATGAAGAGGTCCTTTTCTGTAAGAGGTCACTTTTTAATTTTTAGTTTGGTCAGCTTTGCAAGAGAGACCCCCTTTTACATTACAGGGAAAGTTTTACAGTTTTCCCCAGAGATTTCTAGCTTCATCAGCAACATTTTCCTTTAAAATGCTGCCAACAGCACGGGCAGGCTTCGCTTGTCCCACTGAGACAAGATTTTTTGCCTTGGAAGCAAAAACACATTCAGAGGAAGTTTCTTCTTTCTGCAGCCCAGATGGATATGTTCATTTCTTAACTCTATGGAAAAGCTAAAAATAGAGAGCAGTACCATTAATGAACTGTAATGGATAAATTGTCATAGCCTGACAGAATTATCTCCAATTTTTTTTTTAGGGGGGGAAAAAAAAAAAAAAAGAGGCAAAAGAGGCCTACTATTCCACTACAATTCCATCCCTTGGATTATGTTCTAACCTGAGAGGCATTTATTACAGCCCCATAGTGAAAAAGAACATTACTGGTTAGCGCCCAGATGTGTAAACTTTAACATATCCAAACCATATGTTCTTAAAAAATAGTACTAGTGGCAATAATCTATACCAGTATAAAAGGTGGATGTGCTGCTACACACAAATAAAAAGGTTTCAGTGGTCCAAACCAACTCTTAACAGAGTCATAAAGGTTTGAAACATTAAGCTGGAACAACAGATTATTAGACAACTCTTGAACGACAAAGTGAGGAACTGGGAGTGAAATCTTGGTAGGAAGGAAAGCCTCTCAGTGCAACAAGAATTTTCACCTCTCATCTCTAGATTTGTCTTTAGCACCAACGGCACTGAGCAAAGAACTACAAATGTCTTTGGTGTGTGATGCCAGATGAATCCTACAGAGCATGGTAGCTCGTTGTCATCCAGAGTGGCCCCAAAGGTCTATCTAACCCAGGCCCACTAATGCCAGCAGCTCGCTATCGGTGGTGTAGGCATGTGACAGATCCTTCTAGCTTAATGGAAAAGACTAATAAATAACACAACTCACCCTTGAGAATAGTGGGATTTCAAGTGCTATGCTGTAGCATCCACGTATTTATCCAATCATACAGCATGTATTCCAGATGCTCTAACATCTAAATACTGTACTTGTATTATATACAGAATAATATATACAGAAAGATGCAAATAAAACCATTTACAAGTTGCTTTACCACAGTTCGGTTGGGTATATGTCTATAACCACAAACTTTGTTCTGACTTTTGAAATCTGCTCCAAGCCAGATTTATGTTTTTTAAGATGGTAAGTTGCAAATTATCATGCAATACAGCCAATGATATAGCTGTAAGCATGAAAGGGGCAGCTTCCAAGTACTCATACTAATTTAAAAGTTATCCTGTTTACTCACTGAAGTCAGAAAGTAGCATCAGCCACAAATAAAATTTCAGACCACAAGATGTTCCATTTCTGTGATGAAGATGGAGGATAACGAAAGGGAGCCCCCGGCCACACTGCCAGTAAGTTCTGGGTCAAAATGCCATTATTCCCAGGTGGGGGCTGCATGCTGCTGGGGGCCTCCATACCCTGTTCAGTGGTTACAGGCAGAAAACCAACCAAACAAAACCCATCACCCACAAACCCAAGCACTTTTCAGAAGAGAAACTGTGGTGAAGAGCACCTCTCCACTGACACCCTGGAGAAGAAAAGGAAGGAAGAAAGGGCTGAGACAGGGATCTAAAAGTACGCTGACCAGAGCACGGAATGGGAAGAGAGAGGTCCTGGAGCAAGTGCTACAGTGCCAAAAAGACAAGCAATCGATACACGTACCCATTCTCCTAGATACTCAAATGGTAAAAAAACCAACCCCCCCTCCCTGCCAACCTGCCCCCAAACCCCCAACTAGATCTGCTTCCCTAACAATATATACTCTCCTGAGACTTGTTGCTGACATCAATTTTACATCTGAAATTTTTATGGAATTTTATATTCTTTACTCTCCTCCAGTTCCACCAAATTCCTCTGCCGGGCACACAGTGATGCCCACGCCAAGCACCCTAAGCATCTTCTGCACACTGAGCTCTCAGCTGCCATCTACAGCTCAACGGTCTAGTCCATGAACCACCTAAAATCATGCTCTAACAGATGAGAGATTTGGAGAAAGAAAACAAAGACAAGGACAGGCTTTTTAAGTTTCATCAAGACAACACAGTTTAGCCCTGAGTGCAGCTGACAATTATGCTGATGAGCTTAGGGAAAAAAAAAATAAAAAATCTAGGCAGTTTGCTTCCTCATCCCTTCAGTTCAAGCATGAAAATACAACTGCTGATGGGCAGAGACTAAATATTCCTCAATACTGAGTGGTCCAGCCAAATATACATATTGCTAGTTATCTAAAGCAATGAGGTTAAAACTCTTCCACTTCTGGCATAACCCACAAACTTGAGAATCCAATTACCATTGGATTGGAAGAAAACATGCCACCACTCTCTCCCTCCTCAATGCTATTGTACAAAACCTCTTCCAGCTAAATTCCCTCCAGGCTTAGAAAGGCACAGCAAGTCTTCTAGAAGTCCTAGAAGCGAAGAAGAAAAAGGCACAAAATCTGCATTACTGTCAAGAAGAGAAGTGCACTTAAAAAAAAAATAAAATCTGAGGAATAGAAGAAAGAGGGATGAGTAGCAGAAGACATCTCTATCAGAAGGCACTTACTTACACAGCAGATCCTCTCCTCCTGATGGATCCACAGTATTTGCAAATGCTAAAATTCATTTTACCAAAGACAAAGCCAATTCACACCTCTTCTTTCTTTCATCAGGGGTCTCACAGCAATTTTTAACTAACATCATATGCTACTGAAAGAAAATTAAATGTTATTCAAGCGAACAAAAATAAAAGATGGGGAACTGACATAAAACCAGTGACGTAGACATTTACAGCAATCATAGGACCATTCAATAATTTTGATTTGCTATACAATGTTATTCCCTGCCCTGAAATTAAAGCTGGTCTTCAATGGAGAAGAACTGAATTCAGCCTGTATACTCAGCAAGCTGACAATGACAAGTAGGAAGTGTTGTTATTGCAGGAAGACGTGGGAAATCAGGTGCAACAAAAGGGCAAGTAACCTCTTCATGCCTTTTGGGTTTGGTACACAGATTGCATCCTTTTCCTGGATTTTGGAGGGTACAAAGAAAGTTGTTCTGCCTTCAATCACAAGTACACACAGATCTCAGAACCTGCTACTTTAGTGACAGCTGTTATAGAAATTTGTCGAGATACACACCTTCCAAAATAAGAAGCTGCACAATGCATTTACAATGCTACAATCTCGGTCTCAGACTACAACTTAACACATTCATGTTTTAATAAGAAAACATCACTGAACACAACAGTAGCTAGTGGTAGCAAAATGTCTCTACTCCCGACTCTTAATAAAAGCAAATTAAGAGGTGCAGGTAGGCCAAGCTTTCTAGGCTCATCAATTAGAAGCCTGGAAAATTTTAATACAGACAACAGACTTCTTGTTCAGAAGCAGTAACATTCATACAGTTCAGTTACATTCATGCGGCAGCGTGTACCTAAGCCCTTGGTCAGCTGAGGATCACCACATCCCTGAATGAGACGAACAGATCTGACATGTGGCAACTTGGCTCACTTTCCTGTTTCTTCAGCAATAAATTTGGATGCTCTCTCAGTCATATACGTTGCCACAAATAGAGAGATGCTAAGCAAATAAGAGCCAAATCCTGCTCTCCATTACTCAGACTGAATCCAAGAAGAACCAACGTAACTTTAAGCCGTAGTACTTTCTCCAATGCCCCCCTTCATAAAATTAATTTTAGAAAGTCATAATCACTTCAAAAGCACAGTGATCACACAGTCATGTCTTCTCAACTAAGATGTGGTCGGTTCTCCAGCAGTGGGGGACAAAAGCCTTAATGCTGCAGAAGGCTTGCTCGCTACAAGTTCAATGCTACATAATGGCCATGGGCTACGAACTCCATCTCTCAAGTACAGATTTGCATCATCTTCAGCTCCCCCATTAAGACCCAAGCTCTCCAAAGAAATAGGTATTTTTAGTTAATAAATATGAACTAGAATTCCAGCGTTAAATTTTCACAGGGTAAAAAAAAAAAACCACCCCAAACCACAAACCCACAAACAACCCCCTCCTTCACTCACACAGTGCATTTGCTCATTGAAAACCTCAAATTCACCTCCTACTGTCTCCAGAGTGTTACCCCTCCCTCGCATATAAAAGAGGGAAGTGTCAAAAGGCAAATCAGTCTAGGCTCAAGGGAGCTCTTTGTTAAACCTTCTACCATTTAAAATCCTAATAACACTTTCAAATTTCCTGCTGTATAAAGGTGCACCTTCTACTAAGTACCTAGGTTTGAAGTTACAAGAATTCTACACGTATTCAGGCAAAATATTCCCCTGAATTCTAATAGACAGTAGAATACAGATCAGAAATATGCCAACTCTCAATAAATTCTAAGCTTAGTGAATTAAGTTTCAGTTTGAAGGAAAACAGGTAGCCTGAATGTAACAGACAGTAAGTTAGATACTGATACTAGAAATTATTTTTTAAATTTAAAGTACTTCAAGAGCTTTTTTTATGCAGCACTTCTCACCAGCTAGGTCCATGAAAAAAAAACAAATCAGTAAAATAAAAACATTCAAAACCCAAACAGGAGCTAACCATATCCCATGATGAGGGAAAGCAGGTAAGTACAAAGCAGTAACAAGAAACAGCCGATTCCTATTCCTGGAAGCACTTTCTTTATTCCAGAAGAGCTGGAATAAAGTGACTTTGAAAGTTTTTGACAGCCATCAGTGAATGCATTTGATTCAAAAACTTACGGGACATCAAAAGTTAGGAAGACAATTTATTACATACTATTTTCATCATATAAGTTCATTCTTCTACATTTTAAGATGTACAACAAAAATGAAAAAAAAACATTTTCTTCCACTTTTATTCTACAGTAGAAAGTTTAGAACTTTTGATTGCTTTCCATATAATGGAAAGCTATGGTAAATTCTCAGTCTTTTGGTGAAACAAACCTATCTTGACAGAAGATGCACTGATTTGTTGCTCAAGATACATTAGGAAGCACTTCATTGCTACTTATTTGGTAAAATAAAGAAGAGTTAAATTGTCTCTCTCTTAGGGACACTGTTTATCTTCAGTCACATGCTTTCAAGAATATCTAGGATTGTTCTGCTGCAGCCTGATCCTTGGCAGTTAGAACCAGCTCTGTAAGGGCTGAAAAGCTTTTTATGCTGCTTGTTTCCAGTCCCATCTTTCGTATCTAAAAAGACACAGAAGAAACATTAATTTTCTTTAAAACATCAAAAGTTCACTCATTATTCTACTTAAAACATTTCGCAAAGCCCATGTTTTGTCCTGTATCAACGTGTGGCAAAAAACCCCACCACTGCATATAGTGCACACTATAAAAAAAAAAAATTACATCCAACTTTGCTCAGTTAAGCCTTACTGTTTAATGTAGTGTCTTGCAGGAAAATATTTAACCATCTTCTAGGCAACTTGTAACTAAAGCCAGTTGGAAGTTTTCCAATGAAACAGTCAGAAAGAGAAACTTGGCTGTAAGTTTGTTTTTAATGCACTGATTTCAACTGAAATTTTTTCAAACCCCAAATGAGGCTTCTGGGCAAAGCTTTAAAGATAAACATGAATACATCCAAGAACAGCCACCAGCATGATGATGAAAGCATTTCAATAGGCTGCAAGAGCCTATGGTTCTAGCCTCAAACTTCCTGGGGGATGAAAACAACTCTACAAATAGAGAGGTTGTTACGAGTCATTTCTTACCCAGGAAATCTATTGCTCTGACGATTAGAAAAATATGGCCATGAGAAAACTAAGATTGCACTGAAAAAGAAAAATCTGGATCTAAATAAAACCATAATGAAATGATTATGAAAAAGAGTTTGCCACTGGAACTCTTTGTAAGGTACCAAAATGGCTCCTAAATGATTATGAAGAATCTATCTCAGTTCGGCTTAAATTCACACTGCAGTGATGTTAGTGCACTTAATAGGAATAAAAGAAGAAAAGCCCAACCACAGCCAAATAGTAGTTGTTAGTAAGATTCTCATGCTTCCACCCAAATCTTCTTCCTTTGTGGTAAGTCTCAAATACGAGAGAAGCATCTGCTCTCACACAGGCAGACTTTATCTACCTGTTATAATGCATCAACAGCACTGGCTCATAAACAAGACTGACGACAACTGCTTGGCAAGTAATGATACGGACTTGGAAGTTTGTTTATTTCTATATATAATTTTCAGAAATAAATGAGTACAAAACAGTATGCTTATACAATTTGATGTAGCTTCTGCACACATTTCCTGGAATATCTTCTTCTTTTATTTGTTTTGTTATTTAAGGTTTCATATTTGGCACCAAAAGGAACTTACAGTTACACAGCACAACAAATAAGGCTAACATCTTCAAAGCTCTTGGGAACACACCCTTGACTATGCAGTAAGTCAAGGCTGGAAATACCCAGAGAGAAGCCAAACAAAAGCAGGGCCATAAAGATGTTTCCATCAGAGCTAAGGAAGGTCCCCGCCCTCTGATCTGTCCAAACAGTGTTTCTTCTTTGTGCTTGTAAGCACTAAGTGGTACTTGGATTTTGAATAGTAGGAAATGAAAGTTTTGCATTTATATTAGAAAGGACAGGAAAGCACGCATTGCTCAAGTGGTACCTACAATCACCAAGGTCTCTAGTCACCTCCATTACACAGATGTAAAAAACAAAAGCAAAAACCCCCCAAACCAAAACCACAGTGACAAAGCTTTTGAGACCAAAAAAGTAAGTCAAGCTTCCCCTTCCTTGTCTACCTCGCTCCCTTCAAAATCCAGTAATAATAGTAAACAAACTTGTTTCACGTAACTTACTTGTTCTGCAAAATACTCAACGTCTAGGGCCAGCTGCAGTCGGATTTTGTTATCATCACTCATGCCCCCATTTATACCAACAGGGTTTGAAGTTACAGTTCTTCTGGCTTGCTTCAACCTTTTTAGGCTCTCTTCCATTTTCTTAACAGAACTTAGCACATCAGATACAGTTTCATAATACCTAAATTAAGGACGATTAATGAGAAAGAAAAAAATTACACTTTTACAGAAAAGCCTACTCCACACACATCAGTACCTCACTGACCTTGAGAAAAATTATAAACAATGCTGGGAGGAATGGTTTTCTTTGCAAGGAAGCTACTTATGTTTCCATCACTATAAATTAATCAGTATTTCTACCATTAATTCTAGAGGTCAGTCTGAAGATTGCCATTCTATGTTGACGCCTCCTTCTCATCTCAACATTTTTGACCTCTTCAAGATGTTTGAACTCAATAGAGACCAAGGAATGCGATTGCTCAATTTCAAACAGTCTGAATCAGCCTCTATATACAACCAGTAGAGTGCTAAGTAAAATTCCTTTTACAAGCAGGACAAGAATAACAGCCTGACAAACCAAAAAAAAATACCTTGTTTTAGACAAGTTCTAGAAGTGCAGGTGTGTATGAGAGCATGCAAGTGCACACCATCAGAAATGTCTATTTCCAAAATGAAGAAACTGATCTAAATAGGACTCTCAGGAAGCTGGCAGGAAAAGTCAGAATAATGCTAATGCCAAGTTAGAAATGGTATAAGACAGAATAAAACATCGTTTCCCACATACTGGGATCCACATCAAAGAAAGCATAGAATCAAACAGGGTAAACAAATCAACTAATCAACAAAATTTCAAAAAGCATTATGGGCTGAAATCCCATGCCTAACTGGGAAGGGCAGAACTTTATATAAATTAACTAACAGATGACCAGGACAGTGAGTTGTTAAGAACAGCTAAGAGGAGAAAATAGAGCAACAATAGGAAATTAGAGGATCCATAAGAGAAGTGACCAGATTAAGCTATGTTCTATAAATTGCTAAAATCTGTAACTTTCAAAGAGCCTCTCTATGACAGTGATCAAACTATTACTGTAAGAATTAAGAAATATGAAAGAAACTTCCTGATGCTTACTTTTAAACAGGGAGGCAACAGAAAGCAGACAGGCTTTTAAAAGAGATAATTAGATAGGAATAGTTAAAGAAAAAGTGCTTGCCAGTGTCATGGAAACTGTTTCAAGATACCATTCTACAAAAAGTAACATTATACCAGTAAAGGTCAACCATGCTCTCTTTTCGTATCTTGGTATTTCCCAGTCCCCCTACCATTGTGTTTAACCTAGGACTTAAGTCCGTTTTGGTAACACTGAGACAGACAGTGAGAAACTGCTTTTTTGGAGGAAAAACAAAGCTCTGGATGGATCCAAGGAACTACAGAACAGCTACTCGCTTTGTGTGATGTCACCAGATTTACTGAAGCTTTAAAAGCAAGGCTCAGTAGACACAGAGACATGGACAGACAGGCAAGGATTCAAAGATATTTTAGCTCTATAAGCATGCGACTTGACATTCCAGAAACCTTTGGAGTCCTTCAGCCATGTTACGTAAACGAACATAACTGCTATGGGTTAAGAGTAAGCTTCTTTTTACAGACTAATAACTGGTTGAAAGAAGAGACACCATGCTTGAATAAGCAGGTTTTGTGCAAAATGGAAGTGAGCAGTGAAATCCAGACCAATCTATGCTTAGCGCTGTCCAAAATACTTCAGATAATTTAAAGGACAGTTAGTGAACATTTGAGTGTCAAAACTCTCTTGTAATTTAAAGTTTATTCTGGATAACCAAAAAAAAAAAAGAAAAAAGACTGCAAAATGCTGCAGATGCATTAAACACTAATAAGTACCTGACAGGTGCCAGAAGTGGAGCAGCAGGGAGGGATAAGGAGGGAAATGGCAGGAAAGAACTCACGTTCTGACTACAATTTAAAGCCTCAGTATTGTGTGACTAATTCTCAAAACCCATCAATCCAATGCAGTCAACAGACAAGGCAATATGCTAAGAATTATTAGGAAAACCATATAAGGACAGACAGAAATCACCAGCATCACACTTTAACCTGGATAGACTCTTCTGCTTATACCACCTATGACCAGAAAGGACAAGGAAAAACAGCAAACAGCAGCTATGAAGATGGGAACAGGAAACATCAAAATAGGCTAAAGGGACTCTTTAGTCTGAAGCAAGATTAGAGATCTAGAAAATTACAGCTGACACAAGGAATAAATTGTCCATAATGCAAGAAGTAGGGTGTATCCAATGAAATTATCTGGCAGAACTTCCAAACAAAAGCAAGTATTGCTTTCTCATGTCACATATTTAACTCGCTGAACTCACAGAATGCAACATCCCACAGCAGTGTGAATTTAGAATACAACTAGACAAACAGACAGAAATGAAATCCATTAAGGAACTTAATGCAGATGGATATTCATGCTCAAGAAGTCCTCAAGATGCTAACTAGGAAACAGAAGATCAATTAAAGAAAGCATTGCTTTAAGACTGCCTTACTAAACTGTGAACTGAAGAAAAATATCCTGCCAAATGTGTATATTCTTGTTTTCTTACAGCTGTATTAATCGGTAGTGTTTTGGTTTCTTCCTGTGCCCATTCAATGGACACTGGAATTTTTAATTAATGCAAAGAACATTCTGTATGGTTCTCTTACTTCTGTGTGCTTTCAGAGAGGGCACCTTCCAACCACTGATGAACCATGGGCTGCTTCAATATATCTTTGTATTCATTCTGCAGTCGGTAGAAGGGCTTAAGAGCACTGTCAACATAAGGTGAAGCTTTAGTTGGCACCTCCTAGTAGATGACAGAGAAACAAGGTGAGGAAAAAAGAACCAGTAATTTACTTACTGAAAGCATCAACACCAAATTATAGCACATATATAAAATGCTAAGGATGCACCTAAGCAAATAGATACATACTCCATTCACAAGGTATCAATGAAAACGTCATCATACATAGGAAAGAAATCACCACAAAATCATTCAGTAGCGTTATACCATGTGATATAATATAGAACAAGGTTCAAAATGACCAAAGGTTTTTGAGAGATACCACTCCTGTTACCAGGGCATGATCCTGAATGCACTTCCTTCTCACATTGATTTCAAAGAAAGCTGAGCAGACTCTGTGACCACAACAGCCTATTATATCTTTTTTAAAAGACCTACTATTTTGTATTATACTTCACTGAACTGAAGACATTATTCCTTCTGTTCTTATACCATGCTGCTCCCTCAGTATATTTTCCAGAAGAATGCTTTTGGGATAACTAATATCCCCTCAATATCTTCTGCTCAGCTAGTTTTGGTTGCAGAACGCTTCATGTCTCTGGGGATGATCCACACAATGCTTGGGTGAACTTCATGCATTGCAAAGCAACAGAACATATCCTGGGTACACAAAACCCCCGACACCAGAAATACCTCATTAACCTCTTAAGAGTTCCAAATTTTAGAACTTGGCCAAGCCAAAGAGTCTTTGTGCATCCTATTCCTGCAAAGACTACCCTCATGCCAAATTCTGAATTCTGTTGAAAAATCAAAGTATTAGAACGTAGTAAAAATAAAGCTGCCAGAACTTAACATGACTGTAATAATGTACCTTCTCTACCCAAGTTGTGTTGCTCCTATTTTAACAGTTCAGGCTTCGCACCACATAAAGCCAGTTAGACTGATGACCAAGAGAGCAATGCAGTCACACTCATGGAGTACAGAGCTCAAGCTAGCAACTCAAGTGAACATGGATAGGTCCTTATGTCTTTGTTTTGGCACAGTTAACCCACCACCTGCTTAAACATCCCATGAACAATAGAGAGACGATGGCAGTCCACTAAATCACTATGCAGAGTTTGCTTTCAGATAACTGAGCTAAACAGTGTAGGGTTGTCAGGTTTTTAACCCTCCTTTGACTTACATACTTTGTTCTACTCTTTCTCTAAGTAAAAATATTCTCTGTTAAAGACAGAACAACCTAGTCACTTACATAGATGAATTTATTAGCCTTGAGGTTGTTTCTTCTTTACAAATACGATTTCTGATTAAGTATGTCTTTAAAACAAAGATAGTGAGAAACCCTAGTAATAAACTGAAGTAATAAACTACTCCCTTAGGAACAACTTTTTCTTCCAGCTTACCCTAAATGTTTACCACCCAAAGGAAATTTAATATCCTTGAAATAAGTAGACTTAACAGCTGTAATTTTTTCCATTTAGCCACTGAAAAAAGTACAGCACTGCTAGTGGCAGTGCAGTTTCTTTGTGATAGCCAGGAAAGTGCTTTTGATGTTGGTGAGCCAAGGCAACCCTCCCTCCACCCCCAACCAAAACCACCCCACAAACAAGTAGGAAGGGAGAGCAAGGGGAGAGGGATAAATGGGAAAGAACTGTGCCCTTGCCCATTTCAGCCTGCCTTTGGTGTTCCAATTAGGCAAGGATGTAGTAGTCTGTGGTTCCTGTTACTCAAATTTTTCTCTATTGCCTGAATGATACCAAGCTAACTACCAACACAACTGTGCAGACAGATTGGCAAAGGCAAGTCACAGTAATAGAACAAGCCAAGATCAGACAATCTGTTTTGGTACTGTATTTCACCACTACTTTTTATTAGTTTCTCAACAGATTACTCCTTTTAGCCATTCTCATCTTGTTCCTTCTGTGCAAGAGGCCTTTCTGAGATTTATTTTTTTCATCTGCCACCAGCACTGACCTTATTAGTTCTCCTATATAATCTCGGAACTTCCAGTGCACTCTTCAGGTAAGTGAAGGAGGACTCGCTGAGCTCCTGGATAATCCTGTTATTCAAGGTAGGCACACAGGCTGATAAAGAGGTCTTTGAGTCTTCCAAGGCTCCTATTGAAGTAAAAATGCTAAAGTTTAAACTGAGCTACCCTGCCCAATCACAACATAAAGTATGTGACACTCCCCCCTCTATCATCCCAATCTCACTCACTATCTTAAATGGCTGCTGGTGTCAAATACAGGATGCTTACTAAATAAATACACACCAACCATTTATAAAACATCACCAGTAACATCAACCACTCCTCAGCTGGAAAAACAGATGGAGGGAATGGAAGGAAAAAAGGGGTGAAGTAACAGTCTCCAAGTTCACATTTTTTTCAGTATTACCAACGTAGCAAGGGGCTACATAATCAAAAGGCTCCGACCTACCAAGGAAACTGTGGTTGTGAAACTCCTTATCACAGTAACTAAATTGCCTATGGAGTGACTGGAACATGCTCAACAAAACATTGTGACTGAAAACACACCATCTACTGAGGGGGGGGATGTGCACAAGCTCCTATCTGTCTTACGGACTTGGACATCTACCAATAACTCTGATTTAGAGATTGAAGTGGAATTCACAGCGCAGAACTTATGCCTATGCTTGAAGACAGGGACTAGGTTCACTCACCCAGCTACATGCCTGGCTTTAATACCTACATTAAAATCAGACCCTGTGTTTCACATAAAGAATGATCAGATTAAAAAAAAAAAAAAAACCCACCAAAAAACCACACACACACCAAAAACAGAAAAAAAAAAAAAAAAGAGGCCAAAATACTGAATTGCTTCTGTCATCTGAAGTTAAGGTATTTTGATAACTCTCATCCTTACGTGATTCATCAGGCCAGCAAAAAATGTTTTTAGAGAAATATTTTAGTTTCAGCTGGATAATGGAAAGCCTCTCCTTACTTCTTCCCCATTTCCTTTACAAGTAGGAGTTTAAAGATATGATGTGAATCTTCTAAGGTCCCTCACTTCCTGGAGAAGCACCCTAATTACTGGACAATGACAACTTACTTCCCTTCGCCCCTCCCCACCCCCCCAAAAAAAAAGCAAAGCAGTTCAGACTCAGACTCACTCAATTTTAATCAAATGTTTTCTAGACTCAACACATCTATTCAATTTCTATTTAACAAGTTAAAACAAGCTTCATTAAGTAATAAAAATATTAGTATTATCACAATTTTCATTGTAAATAATGAAACTGTGCGTAAAAGCTGATTTTGTTTGGTTGGCAGAGGGGATTTGGCAGAAAGGGGACAGAGACTGAATTCAGCCTCTCAGCTTTACCTGCAATACAAGATATATTCTTGAAGCCAATCATTTCAAGTTTTGGTTTAATCATTTCTAAGATGTCAGGAATCTGAATAAAAAAAAACCAAAAGAAAGAGATACGGTTATGTTATAAACATATTTTAACTACTTTTCCTACATTCTGTATGCTTACAGTGCATCAAAAGACACCTTGAATCTTTTCTGCATTTTCTTACAGCACTTATGGGAAATCAGTACTAGAAGAATACAATATTCACGGGAATTAAGGCCTATGCCCCAAATCCCCTACCTTACTGTTGTCCTCAGAGGAAATAATTTAGAATTAAGAAAATATTATCAGCCCAGATGTAACTTGCAACTTCATGATTTACAAAAATTTCAGTCTTATTGACCCAAAAGACACAGAAGTCATCCCTACTGGAAGAAAATTAATACCATACATCTCTTTTCAAGATTCTGGATCATTAATAATCATGATGATAAAGCCTTTTTCAACCTCAAAGACTAAACCCAGTAAACATTTAAAAGAGAACATAATATTAAAGCTGAGTATTGCACCATCCAAGCTGCAACAGAGATTTTACTAGCAAAGGTAAGACTCTGGCACAGTGATGTTTTGCACCAAAAATGAGCAGAAACATATCATTTTAGGGGTTAAGGCCAGCATCTACTAACAAAAAGAGTTTAAATACCTGAAGTGGTTCCTCTATAATCTGCTATTCCAAATAAGCACAGAGTAGGCTGTTTATTTCACGTGATATTTTTCTGTATCAGAATACTCCAATTTTAGCATTTAAGATTAAAGAATAGCTTTATGATACATTATTTTAAACAATTGTATGTCCTTAACAAGATTTCAAACAATATTGGCACGCAGATCAATGAAGACTCTTTTGGAAGTAAAGTCACAAGCACAAACCTGATCCTGGAGTTTCTCCAGATCTGCAGCAACATATACCAACTGAGCACTAGATATAGAAGGCAACGGCTGACTTTCTGGAGAAGACCCGTTCCCTTGGTCCTCACTAGGGTTGAGGCTCACAGAAGATTCCTTTCTACCAGCTGGCACAGATTTTTTGCTTTCCTTCATATTCTCACTGGAAATGGGCCTTACGGAAACCTGAAACATCAAATTGAGATGTGAACCCTAGCAACAGTGAAGGCAGATAAAGTTGGACAAACAGAAACAGTATACAAAGGATTTGTAAGTTCTCAGCATTAGAATGCCACACTTAAAAAGGATATTAACATTCCTAAATTACATTAAAAAAATGTATTTTTAAAACAGTTTTTGGTACACTAAGGAGTTGGATGATATGGAATGAATTTGTCACTTTCACCTGTGTGGTGTTCAAATTAACTACTGCACTGGAAGAATGTGCAATACCAAAAATTTGATCATTATTTGCTTTGCAGAAAGACAGTTTATTTTCATATGCTGGAGTACATTACCATAACGACTTGCTGCTGTCAAACAACCCCCCTTTCCCACCTCCTCAAGCCCTCTGCTGTCAGGCACGTGCTTCACTTAACTACTGTGTTTTAACTCTGGTACTTACCAGTACATTTCATAAGCCAATTTAGCTGAGAGAACTGAGTCACTGAATCTTAAGAAAAGGATAATAGGAGATACTACTGCTGTCTTCAACTACCTAAGGGGCATGTACAAAGAAGATGGAATCAGACTTTTTCCTTGACGTACAGTGACAGAGTAAGAGGTAATGAACATGGATTGTAGCAAGGGAAATTCTGATCAAGTATGAGGAAAAAGTGATCAGTCATTGGACCAGGGTTCCTAGGGAGGCGTGAAATCGCCATCTTTGGATACACTCAAAATTCAACTTGAAAAGGCTCTGCACAACCTTATCTAAGCTTGCCTTGTTTTGAGCAGGAACTGGGACCAGATGACCTCTACGAGTCCCTTTAAATCTCAATTATTCTATCATGCTGTCTTTCTATGACACAAGAAACAGGGGGAAACATGTATGGCTGGGAGCAGAGTGGAAGAGTGAAGTATTACCTCTCCTGCTCACATACAGGGAATCATTGATGTTGAGTCAGTTGCCCATGAAAATTCCAGTTTTACAGTCTCAACATGTGGAGGAGTGGCTGAGTGAGAATGGGCATGATTTAGTCCCATTCAACAGCCCCTGCTCTTAAGCAGATGTGGGCGGACCTATGACCGGAAGAGAAGGAGAAGCCCCTCCGCTGGACAGATGACCCGTCCCAGTCACAGTAGCGATGTAGGCGTGTGTATAATGGTGTTCTACCAATCACAGTGTGACGTGTATGTATGTTATTGTTTTCTGCCTATATATGCTTTTGTTAGCTGCGCAATAAAGGAGAACGACCATACTCATATCGTTACTCTGGGCCGACTTTCCCTTCCGACTGCTGGTAGCAGAGGATGTTGCTAACGGTTACCGGTTCCGATATCAGAGCTTAGCTGGACTAAGTTCTCCGAGACTGCGGTAAGCAGCGAGAGGAGGGGAACTGGGAAGTAAGGCGGCCGGGAGAAGTGTTCAACACGGATCGAGGTGGCCTCTCGACTCCCAGAGGTGAAAGGTGGCACAGCAATGGAAATAGAAGTCGCAGACGGGTTGCTCTCCGGTATCCTTTCTAAAAGAGGGGTCAAGACAACTGTGAAACAACTGATTAAGTTGATTAATTTAGGACGCCGATGGGGGCACTTTACCAACGTGCCTCTGTTATTTTCGGTTACTGAGTGGAAAGACTTTGGGGAAACGATGTGGCAAAAGACAATAACTGGGGACGAAAAAGATGAAAAAGAAGTAAAAGCAGTCCGGGAGCTGTGGCGCGCTGTATTAGAAACTTTAAAGAACATGAAAGCAGAAAGAGAAGTAGCTTGCGCTGCTGCACAAATGTTAAATCCCGATCCAACCATAGAGAAACTTAGGCACACTGAACGTAAGTCAGGGCCTTTGGCGCAATTTTTTGGACTCTCCGCTGTAAAAGGGATGACTGGGACTACTTGTAAAACTGTTGCTGAGATCCGCGCGAATGTCGAGTCTGTCTCTCTCCCGCAAGAGGCGGCGGGTCCGTCGGCTTTGCGGCGGGGTCCGGAGCAAACGGAAGTTGCCACCACCGAGTCCCAGGGGAGGAGTGAGCCGCATACGGAACCAGTGCCCCGGGATGCTCCTGAGGAGGAGCGGCCTGCGCCGCCTCCCGCTACGCAAGGGGAGGGGGGTCGGCCTCCGCCCTCAGCCCCACCTTTGTATCCGCCGTTGCCACCCTCCACTGACCCGTCTGCTCCAGCAACCCCACCTAGCGGCGATTGTGAAAAATCGTTTCAAAAGAACGTAGATAAGCTACTGCACACCATTCTACAACGTCTTAACGACCTTGACCCACAAATAAAACCGGAATTGTCACAGGACAAACCTCCGTTAAATATAGAGGAGCCCAGCCCTCCCTCGATTCCCGCAGGCCCACCAGCATCAGTGAAACGCATGCGATGGAGCAGAATCGTGAGAGATCCTATTTTGGAAGGGCAGTGGGATGCAGCTGCTAGCTTGGGAGGCATTCCACCGATAGCGTGTCCTGTAGTACAAGAAAACGGCGCGGCAAAGTGGGAACCGCATGACTGGAAAATCTTACAGCAAGCACGAACCACTGTTTCGACATATGGAATTAAATCTGAGGCTAGTAGGCAGATCATCAGTTGGATCTTTTCTGCCGATATAATGTGTCCATACGACATTCGAAACCTAATGAGACTGTTGCTTACGCCAATGCAATATTTATTATGGGATTCCTCGTGGACCCAGCGAGCAGTACATGAGGCTGCCCTAAGACAAGTGCAAACAGATCCACTTTATGGAGTAACGGCAGAGATGTTCACAGGAGATGGACAGTATTCAAATCTGGACATACAATTAACATTTCCTGCTAACATCTTGCGGCGATCGGCACAATTAGCCCTAGATGCTCTTTCTAGCCTGCCAGGAGCCTCCAGCTCATCGTTTGGCACGATAGTGCAAGGAGCTACTGAAAAATATAGCCACTTTGTTGACAGGTTATGGGAGGCAGTAATGAATCATCCTGACCTGAGTGATGAAAGCAAGCAGCAAACGCTCAGAGTACTAGCGTTTGACAATGCAAATAAGGCTACAAAGCAGCTTCTGGCTAGTCTACCACAAGGTGTTGGAGTTGATGAAATGCTGTCAAGAGTAGAGAGAGCAAATGATCAAAAAAACTATAGTACAGTTGCTGCAATTGTGCAAGGAGCTGTTCGAGAAGTAGTCCAACCATTGGCAGCTGCTATTCAACGGCAGCTTCCTGGACCAACAGGACCATCCTACAACAGAACCTGTTTCCAATGTGGAGAATCTGGGCACACTAGACGCCACTGCCGTAGTGCTGTGTGGTGTTGTCAAAGCAACTCACATGCAACAAAGATCTGTACGGGAAACTGGAAGCCGAGCATGGAGAGGGTCCGTGTGCGGAAACAAGTCAACTCTCAAAACAAAATGAAGGCTTCTTACAGCAACACCGACCAGCAACCGAGAGGGAAGTTATGGCAGTTTCTGAAACGCAATCAATGGGTAAAGAAAACTAAAGTTCAAAACTAACTGTTAGCTGATGGTATCACGGTGTACACTGACGCAGGGAAGCACTCGCGTCGAGCAGCTTGCGTCTGGCTGGAGAAAGGTCAATGGTGTCAACACATAATAGAAGGGCAAGCTCAAGATTCATTGCAAACACTAGAACTAGCTGCAGTAGTCTGGGCCTTAGGCAATTGGTTGAATAATCCTCTAAATGTAGTACCAGACTCACTATATGTGGCTGGTGTAGTGCCACGGCTAGAGGATGCCCTTCTTAGAGAGACAACAAATCCTAGGCTAGGGAAACTATTTATCCAGTTGAGGTCTACGCTTACACAGCGAACTACGGCCTGTTGTGTTATTCATGTGCGTAGTCACCAGTGGAATCTCAGATTAGGACAAGGTAATCAAATTGCTGATAGCCTAGTTAGTCCGGTGTGTCACGTACCCCCAATGGATAAATTTCTACAGGCTAGACAAAGCCATGATACCTTTCATCAGAATGCTAAGGGTCTAAGGAGACAATTTGATTTGACAGAAAATGAAGCTTGATCCATTGTCCAAGCCTGTCCTAGATGTGGGAATCTTGGACCAGGTATAGGACAGGGAGTGAACCCAAAAGGACTAAAAGCATTAGAGTTGTGGCAAATGGATGTTACACATGTTCCAGAATTTGGTCGTTTGAAGTATGTGCATGTGACCATTGACACCTTTACAAAAACGATATGGGCTAGCGCATTGCCTGGTGAAAAAGCACCTCATGTCTGTAAACATCTGCTTGCTTGTTTTGCAGTTTTAGGAGTGCCCGAGCAGATAATGGGCCTGCATATACTAGCCAGAAATTAAGGACATTTCTATTGAAGTGGGGTGTTAAACATACGACAGGAATTCCACACTCACCAACAGGCCAAGGGCTCATAGAACGTACCCACCAGGTCCTAAAAGACTATCTGAACAAACAAAAAGGAACAGAGACTGATGCACAGCAAAGATTATATCGATTACTTTTTACATTGAATTATCTGTGTTTGATGAGCGATCGTGAAGAACCACCCGTGGTCATACATCACCAAAACCTCAAATTCAATAGTGCAACAACCATTCCTCATTTTAGCGTGATGTACAGAGATCCAGCCACCGGGATCTGGGAGGGGCCTGTTCCTGTTATTTTTAATGGTCGAGGTTACATGTGTGTTTCCACAGATGATGGTCCGGTGTGGGTGCCCAGCCGAGCAGTGAAACCTACGCTGGATTCGCAAGACCGAGCTAACAGCCAGAATGTTCAGAACTCTGCTTCTAGGGATAATAATCCCGATAACAATGAACCTCCACAACATTAATTATAGGGAAAATATGTGGGTTACTTGGGCGAATCAGACAGGACAATCAGAATTTTGTTTAGCCATGACCTCAGCGACAGACCTCTTTCAAACCTGTTTAATTGGTATTCCTTTTTTAGATCCTTCAGAGTTTGGTGCCTTTTCGACATATAGTTGTGCCAATGACACGATCATTGCGAATTGCTCTGCTAAGCTGATTAAAGGATTAAATGTTACATTACCTTGGGACCCCCAAGAACTGCAACTATTGGGATCCCAGACAATAGGCAATCAGTCGGCTAATTGGACACAGACATGTTTCATGTTTGGTACCTCACAACAATGAACAAACCCGCACAAACAGTTTAATTGGGCAAATTGGACAAACGTGACCGGTAATGGTAATTATACTTACCAAGATAAAGGCTCTTTTTGTGGCACCTCTAACAAGCAACAAGGGTTAGGAGCGTACGGAGCTGAAGCAAAAGGAGGAAGTAGTATTTGGAACAACGGTTCTGCTAAGGCTTTACCTGCCAATACGTTCCTCATTTGTGGGGACAGAGCCTGGCAAGGCATACCTGCAAATGTCATTGGTGGCCCTTGCTATTTAGGTTAACTAACCATGTTTGCACCATCTCTTAGTCAACTTAGGAATATGATTATGTCTGTCGGCCGGAGTCGAACAAAACATGCCTTATTAACCCCTGATTGTAATGACAATGTTGAACTTTTATCTGTAGCTGCTCGCGTTGCTTTAGCTGTTTTTGTACCGGGTGCTGCTGCTGGTAATGCCTTAAAGAATCTAGCACGTCTTGCCTGTTGGTCAGAGAAACAAAGTAATATAACGACGGAGATTTTAGGAAAATTATTGTTAGATCAAAAAAGTCTACGGCATGCTCTGTTACAAAATTGTGCCGCGATTGATCTACTATTGGCACAAGGCCATGGATGTGAAGATTCTGATGGCATGTGCTGTTTTAACCTAAGCGATCATAGTAAGTCAATCCATCAGTCAATTGCCTTGATGAAGAAGAGCTTAGAAAAAATGCAACAAGATACAAGTCCCTGGGACCAGTGGTTTGAACAATGGGGACTAACAGGATGGGTGAAAGATCTCTTTAAGGAAGGTTTACGCTTGTTAATGCTTTTGGCTGTAGGACTAATAATTATCATTATTATAGTAGGTATTGTGAAACGTTTATTATCCAAACTAGTATCTACTGTTTTGCTTGTGCAAAAAGAAAAAGGGGGAATTGTGGAGGAGTGGCTGAGTGAGAATGGGCATGATTTAGTCCCATTCGACAGCCCCTGCTCTTAAGCAGATGTGGGCGGACCTATGACCGGAAGAGAAGGAGAAGCCCCTCCACCGGACAGATGATCCGTCACAGTCGCAGTAGCGATGTAGGCGTGTGTATAACGGTGTTCTGCCAATCACAGTGTGACATGTATGTATGTTATTGTTTTCTGCCTATATATGCTTTTGTTAGCTGCGCAATAAAGGAGAACGACCATACTCATATTGAGATTCCATCGTTACTCCGGGCCGACTTTCCCTTCTGACATCAACACTGAGCAATTGATCCAGATTAACTTACCACCACCCCCCTCCTTTTTTTTCTTTTTCCCCCAGAGTTAGTTTTCACCTGGCTGAGTTTCACAACCTCATTCACTGTATCAACAAGTAAACACTTACACAAACAGAACAAAACCAGAAGATTGCAGCTACTTCTTTCAGGGGCAGGGGCAGCCTTAAGCATACATGGAAGTACAGGCTTGGCAACCATCAGACAGTAATACTGCAGCAGCACTGATATTTGTGGTTAATAACGTATTTTCCAGTGATACTTTTTATAAAACAAACCTATGAACTGGTTGAAAGTGTTCTTGTTAGAGAATGTTAAGTTCAGAAAAAAAGCAGTTAAAAAGAGGTCATGTACTTTTTTTTCAGAAGGTCTCTTATGGATGGACATACTCAATCACCAAAACCATAAGCATGATAGTTCTCTTACCTCACCAATGAACACAGAGTAGCGTGCCAAAATTTGCAGACTAAGTTTCCACAGACGGTGTGCTAGTAATGGTAAAAACATTTGATCTGACCAACACTTCAGAAGACTCATCCAGACCATGTGAGTGGCCAAAAGACAGTATGAGCTGCCAGCTAGAAACAATCAGACAACAAAGGTCAAGTTCCTAAGTACATTTTTCAAAGATCATCAGTGTAATTGCATTACCTGAGATTAAATAAAAAACACACCCAAAAACTTCCAGAGTCACAACCACAAAGACAGCAAAGAGGATGTATTAAGCATTGTCTGAAACAACCTCTTAAAATATTAGCTCCTCACTGCTTTAGATTTCAAATTCCATTAAGTCTCACTGTAGCTGTGCAGGCAAAAGCAACAAATGAGAATTTGCCTGCAACAAAGGCAGGAAGAGCTTGGCCAAATAATCCACTTCAGGAGGTAACATTTCCAGGATAATTTTTGGCTGTCTTATGAAGAAGTTACATTAAACGTGCTTGGCAGCCATGACAGTAATACTCCCTTAGCACTAAACTACTGCTCCTGTCACAGTCATATCTATCTGCCAGAAATATTTATTTAAATCACAGTAGGAATATCTGTATTTAAACCAAGTACTTTTAAAGCAGTTCATGTACTAACATTTTATAGCATACAATTAGAGAGCTAAGGAATGTGTCTGCAAGTTCCAGGCAAACACCTTGAAGTGATAGGATTTATGTATTTCATCTCCATTAGGATTTTTTTCTCCTTGCTTGCTTCAGAGAGCATGTGTGTGTATATATATATACACACACACACATACATACACACATAAGAAGGCTCTTAGTTGCCTTCTTCATAAATATTTACTCTGTTAACTGAAATAAGTTTTTTTGATTACAATATACTTCTAATGAATATACAGGTTTTCCCTTCCACTCTAATCCTTCTTGTGCATAACTCCTCATCTGCTCATAAATCAATGTATGTTTTTGGAGCAGACACCAAAACGATAAGCCATAGCAAGCCTAAATGCTGCCAATAGATAGGTGGTTTGGCCTCTATATAGCCTTACAACAATTAAGAAAAATATGCCCCAAAACCACAGCATAGCCTTTTGGTTGTCACTTAGAGGAAGCCAAATGATAATTTAGTTCCTTCTTGCACTGAGGAGATAGTTCCACAAATATGTTAATGACTTCTGCCAAAAGGGGTGTTTTTAGTAAGTGAAGTGAACACTGAACAGTACTCTTACACTGCCTTCTCTATAAAAATGTATTATACTGTTCGATCAGTTCATCAGAAAACAGAAAGCTCGTGAACCTGCAGGATGCATGTTACTAATACTCAATAGACAGACAGTAACCACTGCTATTTTTACCACCAATTTCTTTGCAACAGAGAAATTCTTTTTTGCAATAGAATTTTACCTGGTGCTTCCTCTAGTGTATCTGAAAGTGCTTCTTCTAAGGCTCCTGCTATTTCTCTGAATCTGAGACACAAAAGTTTTGAATATTACAATTCAGCAGTTGCTTAAATTCATGCCTAAACATTTTTCAATGTATATTTCAATATTATTTCAATGTGCTATCAATGCACATACACAAATTTTATACGTGGGGGTATTTTTGCCCAACATGAATTGGGATATAAACCAGACCAACATTCAAACACTTGAAAGAGAACCTTTGACATTTTACAGGCAGATACAAAGCTTATACTTGGGGAAATTATTAAAGTCACAGTTGCAAACATTATCAAAACGATAGCTCACAGAATGTAAGTCCTCAGCTTTTTGAGGAGTGAAATTTTTTGTTACTGTTTTTAAAGTAAAAGTGAACACACTGTCTCATACTTGCTTTAGCTGACCTTCAGATATGTCATGTGACACTCGAGCCTTCAGCTTTCTACGTGTTTGTTAATGAACTGTGGCATAAGGTTCTGCAAACAATTCTGTACCTGATAAAAATCAACAGTTCCTCACAGGATGCCTTGACCCCCTTTTTTAAAAAATTCACCCTTCAAAAAAGTAAAAAAAAAGACTGCCTCCCCAATTTTTTTTGGTATAATAGCAAAGTTAATACCAAAACATCAGACGCTTTCCCATATTTAAAGCATACTGGATAAACAACATAGTTTTTCCCTCATCTAAAAATTGTCAAGCAAGAACTGAAAATTCTTCTTTAACCAGGTTTTCCCTCTAAATGCTGAAACAAAGCTATCATTTTAAGCTCCCCTATACAAAGTTCTGTCATCAATGGTTTCCCCTTTCTTACTTTTATGTGCATCATAGTAACTCTGTAAGCCTTTCTATCAAACTTACTAATTATAAACCTTTAGGGCTCCTCTTAAAGCCTCTTAACTGTCCTTTCCAGAGCAGAACAGGGGACCACCTAGCTTTTCTTGTTCAAACTCCTAACAGACTAGAAGCATGGTTAGCAACTAATCATACTTCAGAAATATTTGTGAAATGGCTTCAAAACCTCACTCCTGCCTATGCACCACTTCCACTCATAGAGCAGTGTCTTTAAGTCTTGTGGTGAAAACGACTGGAGTATGGAATCGTATTTTTAACAATGAAATGTTTTTTGCTGAATGTTTCTTACGTAAGAAAAAAATTTCCCCGATGTGGGGTTCACTACTGTTCCACAATCAGTTGTACTAACATAACTGAAGGAATGGCAAGGGAAAGAGTTACTGGGGCTGTTTGTGCCAGCACTGCTACAGAGGAAATGCCTGTACATCCATCTGTTCCTCAAAGGATCATTTGTAAAGGCTTTAGTGAGGGCTGATTGTTCTGGGTAATTTCTGTAATTGAATAAAGAAAAAAAGCCCAACAATCTTAACTATAAATGCCATACTGTGAGCTCGTACTTGAATAAAAATCCCGTATGACTTAAGGATGTTAACATACCTCAAAGAAAAAGATTCCCTGATATATGTAATTAATATGTTGCATTATTTTCACAGTTGTGCACTAAAAAATTCGTGGGCACTTCCAAAAGTTATGAGATTATTCCAATATATAGGAATAATATGGTGAAAAACAAACCAACTGCTGTTATGCAACCATATATTGAAATAGTGCACTATTTAGATTTTCAATAATCTTGGATTAAAGCAAAATTATTTTTTTAAAAGGTTTTTTTAGTCAGTTGGAGCTCAAATTACCTAATGGGAAAGAATATTTTGGGACAGAAAGAATATGCTGAAGCTCCATTTCAATTTTATGAGCAAGAGTATCAGAGTTTGATCAAGTGGTCACTTTTAGAGAAGCTGCACATTCAAAAAAAAGGGGCAGATTCACGGACCTATTAATGAGATACATCTGTTAAAAGGTTCATAATGGCTACAGTTCCATGGACACTTTTAGTCTGTGCACTCAGCACTGCTACTATAGTGAGTAGTCTCGCCCTTTCCCTTGTGCCAGCATGAATACCTGTACAGTTAAGTGCTTTGGAGAAATTGACTGGAGTTCAACATCAGCCTTTTTTTTGCCCAGGGTAACAGATCCTCATATCAGTTCACCACATAACTGCAGGAACAGATGTGCAAGCAAAAAACCAAACCAGGATGTCAGAGTCTAGGGCCACCATTTCACAAAACGCAGCAAATCATGAAAACACTGAGGCACTGCTCCCAGCCCCACGTTCCTGTCACTTATCTTATATTAGCTCCAGCACTCGTAAGATTCCTGGATGGAATTTTTCAGCAGCTATGTGGATGTATCCTGGATTAAAGAAACTGTACAAGTGTGGCTATGGTTGTACTGTTATTGCCAGTTATAGAATCATGCAATAAAAAAAGGCCATTAAAGTGATCCAGGTTAAAAACAAACATCAATTTCTCTCCCCACTCTTTGGGAAATTATACCTCCTTGTTTGGTGGTGGGGTTTGTTTGTCTATTTTTAAGAGACTCTCAGAAGGTTTTGGACCAAGAGAGATCCCACACAGCATGCTTAGGTCATAGCAGGCTTCATCAACGGTTCTATTCCTTGCCTGGAAGCTTGCTATCCAGCACTTAAATCAGATTTGTAGACTATACTTTCTAAAAATATAGTTTTATATTCCATTTTGCTCCTTTCATTAAAATTCTGGAATGAAAATGGGGGGTTTTTTGGATCTCTCTGCTTTCTTTTAGCTGCAAGATCTGTAAAAGGTAATACTACAGGTACCTCAGACTTGCTGGAAAAGTAAGCTAAAACTTACTACTTAGCTCCTCAGGAAAAGGGAACAGTAGGACAATGTTTAGGAAGGCAATGCTACAAGACCCAGCACTTTGTACAGAATACATCCTGTGAGACAAAACAAATGTCAGAAACGTGGCTAGATCTGGAAGACCTACAAGTTGTCAAGTCCTTTAATTCTATACTTCTGAGAAGAAAAGACTTCTTCCCTCATACAAAGTATTCCTCTGGATGTGGACAAGTAGTATCCTTCAACATACAGTTTAGTTCCAGGGACACTGGAGAAAAAGAATTTGAAACGATTTCAAGACTTATCTAGATCTTTTCTTGAAAGTTTAATGAGTAGCATATCAAATTCAGTGTACCAACACCACAGTACATATTGAAGAGCAGCTGGCTGTAATTTTGCTAAATTGTTGAGAGATATATAAAAGAGTTACTTGACTTAGTGATTAAATTCTTAGTCTGACTTCTACTATGATTTGTTGACAATCAAAACTTTAAACAATGAGATCTGACCCTAAGTCAGATCACCTTGCTGTGACTGAACTCTACTTTTGAAAGAGGGAACCAAAAAATGCATTACTAACCTTATTTGAAAATATACAGGCAAATTCCATTTATTGTTAAAACTGTGGTAAGAGGGATGAGATCTTAACCGTTTCACACTGGCCTGGGAGCCACACTGTCGTTCAAATTTCTGTACAAAATCCATACTAGTAGTGTACTTCTGCAGAAAGAGAATGAGCATTCTGATCACGCACAGGGTCCCAGCAAACAAGGAAGGCCACCACCCATTCAGCAGAACTCTTGTATCACACTACAGTTAAGCTCGAGGTTCAGAATGGGTGGACATTGCACCCATCACCTAATCATACAAGGCTAAAATCCTGGACTGTGATGAAACCAAAACCAATTAACTAGCAGGTGTTATTCTATGATAAGAAAGCTAGTGCAGGACACTTCTAAAAAGCATAAAATTGTCCAGGTACCCTGACCAAGCAGAACTGGTCAGAGAGATGTATCAGTATTTCTGAGCTGAATCACTGGGGTGGAACAAGAGTGCTGCACAGTACTGAGAACAGAGTCAGTCATGGGAGATAAAGGGATGCAACAAATAGGAATAATCAGGAGCAAAACCCAGAAGTACACGTAACCAAACACAATGAGAATGAAAGCACGGTATTTTTTCTGTTATATAGGACCTGTATTATAGGAATTTCTAGAACTGTTTCCCTAAAAATATGTTTTGCCAACACCAATATTTCAGATAAACTATCCAGTTGCATACTTCTTACAAGATGTTTACAAACAGTATTAAGTCAGTTGCAAGCAAAGAAAAATTACATTAATCCTCAAATGCACTTTGGGCTTACTCTCCACAGTAACTTATTAACATCCTGAAAATAAAGGAAATAATAAATTCAAATCATACACAAAGCAGAATGCTGAACACTTGAGCAAAAAACAGAAGCAAAAAAAAATGTTATTAACAGAACAAAAGGTTATACAAATCAATGTAAAGTCAAAATACAGCAACAGTTAAAATCTACCTCTCGGCAATGAAAAATAGTTTGGCTCATGTGCAAGTTTATTTTATAAAAAAAAAAAAAAGAAAAAACCCAGAAATAATCCATAAAAGCTATCATACATGCTCATTAAGCCACTGCTGAATTAATGAAATAAGCCTGACTGAATCTCTTGGTTCTTCTGACTTCATTGCAGTAAGAGCAGCAGCAGAGCTGTAGCAGCAAGGCTTTTACCACACTGATGTGATTTTGCCTCTAGCAGTAAAACATTCTCAGGAGAAGCCTCTGAGTCGCTGCTTACAGGTTCTGCTCTCAGAAACCCTCCTGGTTTGTGGTAACCACAGGGCATGCATTGACAAGGACATGCTTTTGTGTTGTGTATCTGAGTAAGTTCATAACTTTCTGTTAAAAGTATAATTACAGCATTTTTTCTTGTGACATGGCAGTTTCAGTATGTCAAGATGGTATTCTGGAAAGCGCACACAAAAGCTTTTAGGCAACGACTTTTCTCCCAAAGTGGCTGTAGCTATGACACAATGGAATCGTAACAGCTATGGGAGTTAATCCAGAATGAATGACAGATTAGTGCTCTTTCAGGCCTCATTTCTTAGATAGTAAACCCAGTACTGTAAAAAGGTAAACAAGCCTCAGGAAAAACTGCCTCCAGCTCTGGAGCCTTCAGCACAAGAAAGACATGGACCTGTTGGAGCAGGTCCAGAAGAGGGCCACGAAAATGATCAGAGGGATGGAGCACCTCTCCTACAAGGACAGGCTGAGAGAGTTGGGGTTGGTCAGCCTGGAGAAGAGAAGGCTCTGTAGAGACCTCATTGCGGCCTTTCAGTACTTAATGGGGGCTTACAGGAAAGACGGGGACAAACTTTTTAGCAGGGCCTGTAGCAGTAGGACAAAGGGTAATGGTTTTAAACTAAAAAAGGGTAGATTTAGTCTAGACAGAAGGAAAACATTTTTTACGATGAGGGTGCCGAAACACTGGAACAGGTTGCCCAGAGAGATGGTAGATGCCCCATCCCTGGAACCATTCAAGGCCAGGTTGGACAGGGCTTGGAGAAACCTGACAGAGTTGAAGATGTCCCTGCTTGCTGCAGGGGGGTTGGACTAGATGACCTTTAAAGGCCCTTTCCAACCCAAACCATTCTATGATTGTAAGCCATTAATACTCTGCTACCTTAAATATTAGTCAGAGATATAAACCCAACACTCTAAAAAGACCTATCACTTTCAAAATAGAAGACAACTCAAGAGACATTTATCTAGTTACAAATAACATTATATCCAAGAAAGGGAACTAACTGCAAGATTGATTCCCATTTCAGCTTCTAGGATTGGATTGTTGACTGCACAAAGTTATTCAAGAGAAGCTAAAGTGGGAAACAAAATGGAGCAATTTTCAAACACAGGAATCTAAACTTAACAGTCTCAAATGACTGTTTAGGGATAAAAGAATTATTCTTTTCAAATGCCTGTAAATCTACAAATCTGACTTAGAAATAAGGGCAAGACAACCTGAAACAATTTTTAAAAAAAACCTCTGCATAATAGTTACTTTAACATACATGCTTAACACTACCAATATGATTTCTACAGGATTTAAAAAATAAAATATTTTTCCATTCCCCCCCATATCTAAAAAAACCTCCTAACAGATAATACTGCATATTCCAACTTTTCAGCATTAAACCTATACATGTATACATCTGCAAACAAATCTGGAGAAGAGTACTTTTCTGCATTTCATCAACCTAGAAAACAGAGATAGAAGATTACCGTCTAAAATCTGTGCTGTGTTACTTGGATTAATCACCAGCGCAGCAGCAATTTTAAAGTTCCCCTCCCCCCCCACCTTAATTCAGAACTATTCCTTTAGATAGACATAATAGCATTCTTTACACTTGGCATTTCGACTTCTTATTGATTTTTAGATACAATATTTTAAGGATTTAGACTCTGAGTCACTTAAGTAGTCAAAAGCAGTCTGGAAAGTACTTTAGACTTACTACATAATTTACTTGAAAGTCATGGGGGGATGTTGGGTTTTTATGGTTTTGTTTTTTTAAATAAACACAATGGTCAATATCAGCTTATTATAAGATGACAGCCTTTTCAAAATAATTCATTTAAAACAGCAAACCCAGCTCTTCTGAAGAAAAAATACATTCTTGTGTAAATCAAGCAGCACAGATGACAAAAGCCCAGCATGGCTCACAATTTGCAGTATGCAGGGCATTAGGTGAAAGCTTGAAGAGTGACTTAAAACTTTATAGGAAACTGAGAAATATTCTCACAGGGCACAGGGAACACCCTATACTGTCATTGCATGGCATCACGACAACTTTCTGCAACATTCATTTAATTTGCTTCATATTCAGAGCCAGCCCTGCAAACATCACTGTCATGCCTGCCTGCCTTCGATTCATCAATGTATCTGTACAAAAAAGATCTTAAATTCCAAGAAAAATGTAAGTATTTAGTAAAAGCAGTTTTGCATGAACACAAGAAGAATTATTTGCCTTATAAACCTCCACCAGCAATCTAACATTCCCCTAAATCATTTGTCCTGACCTGCCTACTATGCCTTCCTTCAGCCAATGTATCACTGCCTGCCATCTCCATCTTGAAAATAAAAGGTTTCACACTAATAGTAAGTCAAGCTGCAAGGAAAAAAAAAAAAAAAAATCCAAACATTTCAGCAATCATGGCTAAATACAGACAGACAGGACATGAAGAAAAGCAGAAAGCTCATATTTTCTACTTGTGATCTACTAATAAAGTACCGCCAGAGCAATCTTCAGAGAAGACCAAGAAATTTGTTTCAACATTAGCAAAATACGATCTTTTAGAGGCAGAGCAGCACTGCCAATGATGAAAATGTGTGACAAGTCCTTTAAATTAATTTTATAATGAAAGCTTCCTTCATAATTGTTTGCGATACCAGAGAAAATACTACTTTCATGTTCTAATTATCACACTGCCTCCAAATATTTTTGTTTCTTTTAGTCAACTTGTGTTTCTCAGCACTACATAATCTGCAGTAGTGGAAAAAAGCAAAAGCTAAAAACAAGCAATTGAAACAAATAATTTTTTTAACCTTCCCATTGTACAGAGCAAGTTGTAACCCAGGTATTTAATTAACATTACGGCCCTTCCTATACAGAAGTCCCAGTCTTGGGTGAACACTGCGGTTGTCCACTCTTGCCTTCATTCATGTTGTAATTCTGCAACTAAGAAAGAACATCTACTCCTAAAACAAATACTAAGACCAAATTCACATGACTAAATAGCTTCCAATAACTTCTGTATGAGCTTTCCTGACGAACTTGAGGGGAGAATTAATTACTATGAAAATTAAATCAAGTGATTTGAGATAACCTCTTCTGAGCCATGCAAGAAGACGAATTTACACAAAAGCAGCAGGGAAAAAAGCTAGAGAACGTGACCCATTCAATTCTTGTGTGTGTCAAAGGAATGACAAATGGAAAAAATTAATTACCTCATGAAACACATCTGGGTTTCCAGGGTTAAACAGTGATGGCAATTTCTCTTCCAAACCGTGTACTATTTCTGGCCACACTGAATTCACTAAAAAATCATATCCGGGGACAATATCTGCTTTTTCACTGAAAAAAAATTGCAATTATTCCACGGTTACATTTTACCACCAGGCTTCTATTTGGAAGTAGGGATAAATAAAAAGACACGCACTGCAGTAGATAAAATGCAATTAAGTTTTTTATGTAGGTATGCTGATTCCCTTAAACTATTCTTCCTTCCAGGTTTCATATCTGATCCCACAGTTTCATCAATTGCAAGGTATTTTTCATAACTCTTAATGTGTTTTAAAATTTTATTAGTTATATATTTTGCAAGTTTGTTCTGGAAAACGTGTACATTTCAGCTGAGAACTCCTATTCTTACTTGTATATTTCAAGTTTTAACAGCTCCAAACTTCAAAGAGGTACTAAGTAGGCCTAATGTGACTAATGCAATGGAAAGAAGCAGAACTTTTTCATAATTGTTCCAAGCTGTATTTATACATGATATTGTGCTTCGAAGCAAAAGATTAAAAGCTACCTTGATTATGAAAATTTATAAATTGAGAGCCAAAGAGATACAAGCGTTTAATTCCAGTTCAGTACACCACAATACGAAGTAGAAACATTAAATTATTAAGAAAGATTAAAACTTGCTGAGGGATTAAAAGAATTGAAATGTTAGTAAAACTTAGGAGTCATAAAAAGCTCAGCAATGGATGACTAATTAGAAAAGTAATTCTGCCGTCCCTAGGGGCTACATCCACAGTTCTGCTAATTACGTCAGTCTACTATATCA
This sequence comes from Gorsachius magnificus, assembly GCA_034008185.1. Classification (NCBI taxonomy): domain Eukaryota; kingdom Metazoa; phylum Chordata; class Aves; order Pelecaniformes; family Ardeidae; genus Gorsachius; species Gorsachius magnificus. The sequence goes on along the minus strand of CM067083.1, from coordinate 45,752,293 downwards.
ACCAGCCTGCAAACAGATGAAGAGATGGATACAATTCAGTAGACCTGAATTTTTTAAACTTCAAAACAGGCAATTTAATTGCATAAGGAATTAAACACTTTTGGAGAAGAGAGTGGAAGCACTACACAAATCAATTAAACCTGTAGTTCCAGTACATGCAATAAACCAGTAAAACCTCTGGGGATCATCCCCACTTTTCTGATGTAATTAACAACCCAATAACTTTTGAACTTACATTTTTCAATAGCTTTATTATGCCCTTCTCCTTGGATGAAGTATACAATCATGTTGCATGGATTGAACAAAAACAAGGTATCTGATACATTGTGTTATGAACAGTACTCAATTCTACTACTAAAATAGAGGATTCTCTTTCCCTCCTCTGAAGGTCTGGGCTGCAGCACCAAGAAAGTCTGTTCACTGTTTTGTTTTGAAAAAACACAGACATGGGAGAGAAACCAAACTTGCCTGTGAATCCTCAGGAAAGGCCAGATAAGTCATTTATGCATGGAAGCTAACTGTGCATAACATTTCAGAAGTGTATGATATTTGCTGTAGATTTAGTGCAACCGAAAGAAATACCAAGATACTTACCTTGAAATGGCTCCTCCTGTTACTTCACGCAAGAGACGGCAATGATGAGGAACAAATTCTAATAGTTTATTGTACATAGCCTGAAGGCCATTAGGATGAGACTGAACGTACTGTTCCACAATCACCTGCCAGGAAGAGTCCAACGTTAAACGTGAGAAAAGTGACAGAGTCCAAGGTTAAATGTCAGATCACATAACGCAAGAGTCAGTCTACTCACTCAAAACTCGTAACACTACAACCCCAGATACTGGGATAGTCAGTGTATTACTTTTTTATATTACAGTTTCCAAGTATAACTTGCCAGCTTGAATTATTACTTCCTTTAACGCAGCACTCTAACTGCCAAGACTGGCCACAAGAATGGGAATGAGCTCCTTGCTTTTCAATGTTAGCCACTGTGTCTGGCTCCCCACTCACTGCACATATCACCGTCCCCTGAAGCAGTCTGTGAAGTTAAACGAGTGACTGGCAAGAGCTAATCAAACCTCAGAATGAAGTAAAAAATTTCTTCTAAATTTAGAGCTTGTTGGTTCAGTGCCAAATGCAGGTAAGCCAATAGCCAAGAATCTTCTATCACAATGCTAAGCCCTTAACACAGCTAGCAAAGCAGTTTGTCAGGACAGTACCTCATATCCAGTGAAAAGGGATAATCTCTGCCATAAAAAGGCGGCAGACAGTAGTTGGACAATACAGGAGAAGAACAATAGCTTGTATTTCTTGGTATTCTTCCACCTGTCTGAACACTTTTGCCTCTTGATACATAAACAAGTGGAACTGTACAGAAGCAGGGAAAGAAGAGATACTGGAAAAATAGAGATGGGAAGACAACCTGTCCCCCACTGTAGCAGTTGCTACAGCATCAGCAAGCACCCAAAGGAAGTTTGTCCACAAGGGGAGAGGTCACCACCATTCAACTACCTCTCCCATCCAAAACCCAGGAGCTGGCTTTGCTTTGTAAATCTGTATGCATACAAAGTAAAACCAGAATAATTTTAAATGTTGCCTTTCCAACCGCAGAAAAGAAACATCCTACTGACAATGACGTACAGCTCAGGTGTTATCAGACATACTATTCTTTCCCAGGGAAGGGAAGGGAAAGCTAACCATTCCATCTCTTGATTGCTGAAGACATTACTGAGGGGGGGGAAGGTAATTTTTTTTCCCTATCTTGATTTAGAAGAATGACTCCTTCAGCAAAAGTTATACAGATTAACTCTTCACTTGCCTCAGTTGGGAACACTGTGGCAAATGGCCACTAAATGAAAAAAAGGAAGCAAATACCTTAAGGTCACTTCTGCATTTATGTTCAGAAAGGCACATCAGTGTAAGAAAAAACAACTGTATTATTGCCTACAGAAACATATTCAGTACTTTCAGAAACAATGTTCACATTGCTTTTATGGGTCTTAACAAAAATGTTAACTCTATAGTGTAAGTGGTCTCATTTTTTTTTGTAAAATACCAGCAGAGAACAAACTCTTAAATATCCTGAAAGCAGGAAAGAGTACTTCACGTCATAACATGCCTCTCATAGTTTGCTGAGCAAAGAGAGTTATTAAATATCTCAATTTAAGGAGTAATGACAGTAAAAGAAGATCTTGACAGCAAAAGGAAAGATGCATCAATAGCATATCTTGGGATTCAAAGCCACTGAAATGTGTTACGTTTTTATAGAGGCAACAATGAGTGTAAGATCTAGTCTGCCTTCTTAACATACACAAATTCAAGCAAGTGTATATTTGCAATCACCAAGGCAGCTATTGCACTTTACAGTTTTTCCTCCCCACAGGAGCAGGAAAATTAACACTGCTGAAAGATTCATAATGCTAGTTTTAGAACAACAACTATATAGCCCCGGCACTGGCCCAGTTTAACCTCTTTAAGAACAGTGAATTTAACACATTTACCAAATACTCTGATAATCTAGTGAAAGCCAGGGAAATTCCTGCAACAGGGCAGTCAGTTAGCATTCTAAATTACATTGTAAAAGGGCACTTACTCAGATCTCAGTAGGGAACAAATATCCTCTGAAATCATATGGAATCATTACCTGACCTGGACATAATTTCTAACACACTGATGAAAAGGGTCAGAAAAAGTCTAGCAACATCAGTTCAGCACAAATGTGGTTTACCAAGGCATTTCAAACACAGCCGAGTATCAAATACCTTAAATTGAATTTTTAGATTTTTCACTTGAAGCTTGAAACTAAAGTTAACATAATATAATTGTAGGCCCTTAAAAATGTTTTTAGTGGCAACTGCAGGTGTGCTGACATACCAGAAAAATTGAGCGCAACTGACTTGCTGACTGTTACACTATTGTGGGAGGTTACTGTCTGAACTTGATTTTGGAGTAATTACATTATCATCAACCACAACAAAAAGAAAAATAGTAGTGTAGACTAGTCACCAACTCCTCAGGCCAGAAGTGGTAAGAACAAACAGTGCTACAAGAAGGTGAGGAGCCATTTTACAGGTAGCAGTAGAAGTTGCACAGTCAAGAGAATTAGCAGAAAGTTCCCTAATTTCAGAAAAAATTCAACCAGTACTTTGCGATTGGTTCACCTTGGTGTTCTAAACTGATGCCTACTAAAATCAGTTTCTCATTAATTGAGAAACTGGCCATATGACACATTTTTCCCACCAGACAACAGCAAATGCTTCCCAAACAAACACTTGTTCTTGCTCCTGCTAATGTCCTGGTATAACTGGGAAATGCAGAAACTGCTTCTTCGTATGATGGGAAGAAAAGGACACTGCACTAAGAACTGTTTTTGCCGCATTTGCCTCCCACTGAGCCAGCTACGGAGAAATGCAAACCCGAGATCTGATCCAATTCCCACAGATGCACCTTGGTCCAGAAAAAATTGGATTTTACTTCAGTCATATGCTTGGTTTAAGGTTTGTTTTTTGGATTCCTCGCCCCCAAGAAAAATGTAAGTTAGAAAAAGAATCCCAACTGGATATAACCTGATATTGGTGACTGGCAGACAGAGAATCCCTCCACCCTTTTTTTCTTAAACAGCAACAAACAAATTTACATTGTGTTGGGGCTCAGTTCTCCTGCTCTCTCCATAAAGGTATTTTGAAGCTGCTGACAAAAGCTGGAGGTTAACTGGAAATATAAGCATGTTTGCAAATCAATTCATTTTCTTAGCAGTCTTGATTTTATCTTACCTCATCTATATAAGGTTTTACAAGCACTTGACCAACTAACGCCTCTGCATCTCGTGTTTTGTCAATTGTTGCATAAGTGCGAAGACAGTGACGTATTATGTCAACATTTGAAGTTTGAAGGCCTTCCAAGAGCAGCCCTTCCAGAGAATGCTGCAACATAGCTGTTATTCCAGCTATACGCTAAGAAGAGAAACAAAATATAGCAATAAAAAAACCAAAAGCAAAGCCTTGCCATCATTGCTGAAGTAAATTCTTCCAGAAATACCTAATTCAGCTTTCCATTTTCATTTGAAAGGTGTGCAAGTTTTGATAACTGTCAGCATTAAACGAATGTTAATGCAAGCTTAATAGGTTACTGATGCTATTTCATGCAGTATTTATTATAATAAGGTTAAAAGGCAATTATTTTGTTGTAAGTTATGCAGTAACTTATCAAAGGTCCCCCCCTTTATCCTGAAGAAATAGGTCAATAAATAATTGTTCCTTCTTCAACTGAACCACTATGTGGGATAATACACAAAAGCTTTACAGTAAGTCTCCAGGGATAACAACTGTGACATTTACCCATCACTGTCAAAAACTAAACCGATAGTGTGTTCCCAGCACTACTTGTCAAATTACTGCAAATCAAAGACATTGAGTGACACCAACACGGCGGGGAAAAAAAAAAAAAAAAAGCCATGAGATTCCTTCTGGCTTCTGCCAAACAGCTGCTTCAGTCAAGTCAACATATACTCCCCATTTGATACCCATTCTTCCTCGTCTCCTGCAGCATCTCTTCCACTAGATCCAATTCATTGCTACACTACCTGCTGATATACTCCTGGCCCAAAATGGTCCCTTACAACTCTGTATTTGAAGAAAATTCAGCAACATACGTTAATTTAATCACAGCTGAACTACCAATTTAACGACTCAAATTTTTTCTCTGGCCTCTCACATGCTATATTGCGCCCATTCATCCTAAAATGATTCTTTAAATAGCCACAGAATTTGTTCTGAACATGCAAAGCCCGTAACCCAATTGCTGACTAGTCATGAAAACTGTGATCTGACGACCCTTAACAACAACAGATACAGGACAGAAGCCCTGGCAAGCATGATTAAGGAAGCCACACAACAAAATAACAAAGGTCCTCCCACCATAACACTACCCTGTTGCTCACACTTCTGTTGCTATCCATGTTTAGTAACTCAGTGGCCAGAATAGTCTTGTAAACCACCCATGAATCAACATGGTACCATGGAAGTCTTGAGCTGAAACACATTTATATTGCCAATAAACGTGCAAAGGGAAAAACTGGAACTAAGAACTACCTCGCTAGCTCGAAAGCCATCAAGAATGTCAGTTCCATGCTAAACAGCTTAAAGCATTACCCTGTCTCCATATTCACATTATTCATACTATCTGCCTTTAAGCAGCAGTCTTCATTTGTTCCCTCTCTCTAATGAACAGATGCAACAAAAAAATACATCAACTCATCTTTTACAGTAGACGGTTATTACAAACAGCATGTTAGGGAGATTAGCCTACCAGCACGAACAGCCAGAGTTAGGCAACAAATTTCACCAAAAGACAAAACTGAATACATTCAAGCCAGCCGCTCTGTAGGCACATTCCATTTATATTCTGGTCTGTACACTGCAGCTAACAAAACCAACGTAAATCTCTAGAACTAGGCCTCAGTATCATCAAGCAGACAAACTGCAAGATACATTAGGCTGAAAAAAATGTCTGTCATATTTTCTACTCTTATTTTAAGTAATTTATCCTAAAGAAGTTAGCAAACAAAGCATAAACCCTCAGAAGAAGCAAGACTTCTAGTTAATTGATAAAAATGAGCTCTTGAAACTCATTTTCCCCCTGTAAATGAATTCAATAAAACTCTGGAAATAGGCATTTGTCTTCCAATTATATTGGTTTTGCTTGATTCCTACAAGTGTTAAGCTGGCTACCATGCAATACTTACTGGTCTCACTTTGTCCAAAAGGGGCATTCCTTTGCTTTGTACTGCATGAAATTGTAGTTGATTAAATTCGGTGGCAATTCTCTCTAAAACCTGTCCAGTTAAAAGTGGGCTAGAAGAGAGATGATACAACACGAGAATACAGTTAGATCCTTTCAAATCAACTCACTTTCATCTGCAGCAGACAGATAATGCTCTCCCCCAGTTTTTGTGGTTTAATCTAAATATTTGGAATTCTGACAGGTGCTACTACAATTATTGCAATCATGCAATAATAATCTGGAACAGACTGCATGATTACAGTTGCTTTGGAGTGGGTGAAGCAGAAACTGAGAGGAGCATAAGAAGCTGCCTCAGCAGGATGAAGCACTGGTTTCTATACGGTAGTGCTGCTTATTGTCACGTGAAAAGGCAGTCTTACAGCTCATACTGCAGTAAGCACTCTTCACCATCCAGGTTTGTTTCTTATCTCCCTTTTCTGTCATGTAGTAAAACTAATTACAGCTATCCCTATAGAAACAGTCCTACCCTTCTCAGGTCTATATAGTCCCAATAATTAGACAAATCTTCAGCCACTAGTGTATAATCTTAACTCGAAACATGATTCTACAAAGTGCCTCACCCTGACTGAAAACACCTGCATATGTTTTTTCCCTCCAGGCATCAAGCTAGTCTTCTGTCTACCTCCCCCAACTCATTAGTATGTGATCCAGAGCACTAAACTGAAGAGACAGTCTCACATTCAAACAGGTTCATGAAATTGTCTTTTTCCCCAAAATTTCACTTGCGTCCCGACAATTATTTCAAGCAAATTCCAAAAGGAAAGAGATCTTCTATCCCTCATCAAAGGCAGAGGGAGAGGATGCTTTCCATGAAGTCGTTAAAAAACAAAACTTGTGAATCTGACTGGAATTTGCCTCAAACTGTCCTTCTTCCAGAAGTATTACATGTGTGGCTTGCCTGCCTCAGACTATTCTTGCAGCAGTCATTTCAGTTATACATATGCAGGGAAAACAAGAAAAGCTATTTCCCATTTTATTTCCAAATGATATTGAAAGAAACTGTACTGGAAAGAGTATTTCAGACATGACAGGATTAGTGACTTCCAGGAGGAAAAAAAAAAAAAAAAAAAATTGCATGCAAATTTCAAAATGTACACATTTACTGAAAGCACTACAAGTAATTCAGAACTTTGGAGAGTTACATGGTGAACGACCAGTTTGCAGAAGACTAAGCCTGAGAAAATACTAAAGTAGCAGTCACTTATTCCATCAGTTACATTTCTAAAGATATATCCTAATGTTTGTAAATTCATCTACACCAATACCATGAAATTAAGTTAGTCCCATCAATTACAAACAAAACCAAACATTCACATATTTTTTACCTGTTTCCCTCTAATGAGGACAATTCTTTAGTGCCTTGGGAATGTAGAATCTTCTCAATTTTCTCAACAGACTGAATAACATGAATAAGTCTCAGGACACACATCTGTAATTAAAGAAAGATTTTTTTCATGTCTGACCCCAAACCCTATTTACATTAGCTAACAACCCTGAAGATGTTTTTTCTTTTTTTTTTTTTCCCCTGATGTCGAGTTCTCTCCCTTCATCTTAATGCTTCAGTCCTGTCTCAGTTGAAGCATTGCTCACATAAGTCCATAAAATCCCACAAACAATGTTTGTCACAGATGTGGAAAAGCTGTTCTTATCCCTGATTTTTACCATGTTAAACACAAAGACAAATGTTAGTTCCTCCCCCTTATATAAAAATTAAACTGCTGTATTTCAACTACATTCATAAGCAAGTTTATATACTACTACAAGCAGAAGACACCAGTAACTGTAATTTAAAAAGCCAGCCAAATCAAGCATAGATGTCTTAGGCAAATAACGTAAATTAAAGATTTGTGATCAACTAGACACTGTAAAAATGGAAGTTGTCTGTCAACCAAAACTTCAATCATTATTTTTACAAGTGCAAAATCCCACACAGTGTTCATCTAGACAGCCTAAAACTTTTAAAATTCCATTTTCTCTGCATTAACGGCAAAAACAAAAGTTCCCTTAAATGAGGATCTTTCCAAGGTAATCATTTGTCTGTTGTACCTTTTTTCTTCTAATATCTTCCTGTTTAGTCATTCGGTCATCTATTGCTTGGATTCCTTCACTGACACATGACTTAAGACTCTGTGAGAGAGAAAGTCAGTATGAAAAGTTGGCTTCCCACTAGGTTAAAAAACCTTAACTCAAAAACCTAAACTTAAAACAGGAGACAGATTAATAAGAATATAGCACAAATAAAATCTACAGTACATCAACTGCCCTCTAAGTGAAAAAAAACCCCAGAAATAAGACTAAATAATTGAATGTATAACCTGCTCCTAAAGTACTGCCACTACAAGTATCATTAGTTCAACCAGGAGCATTCCTTAGTACCTTACAGAGAACAAACCATCTTTCACCCAGAAATAAGCAATAAAACCAATATGATTTTATATCTTGAAACTAAAGTTATAAATCAGATTTAAGCAGCATTTTCCACATAATAAATATTTCTCTATGCTAACTGTGAATCTATTTTCTGTTTTAGACATCAAGGCTAAGATATTTTGAAGGCACATTTATGCAGCAAAGACCCCTTTGAACCAGCAGCCAAGATGAACAAAAATTGCCCTTCACTAAATACCAAGTCACTGTGGAAGAGTCAGAATAAGATCAACCTTTAAGAGGATGATCTTTTATGGTTAAACCACAGGACTGAGCAAAAAAAGTTCTTAGTAGGACTGCGTGGCATACAATTTATTTACTACCATCTTTTAAATTACTCAAATATTAACAGTTCAATATTTCGCCATATACTTGTCTTGCAAGAGTCCATTCATTTATCACGTTAAAGAAATCCTTTATCTCTTCATTAAAAGGCACTATAGAAAATGCAAATTTACTGCTACTACAACGGCTTGAAAACATGCCTCTCCGACTATGGCACTAAGAAGTCAATTTTCAAAGAGAAGTTTATTATAATAATTATTTACATGAATAAAAGACATTCTATATATCACACAAAAGTGAGCCAAAATTTACCAAGCTGTGTAAAATGATTGTTTTGAGCATACCATAACTTCTTCCCTTAACTGTCCCAAGGGTACTGAAAGCTGATTAAGGGCCTTGTCCATGCCAACCTAAAGAAATCACCATAAAAACACTTATGACTTTTTTGATAAGTTCATATGTGAATTACTGACAAAGCCTAACATTTTACAGATACTAAAAGAGAACTGAGAAATGATGCCTCCCTTTATAGTCTCAGGTTGTAAATTGCAATGCAAAAATATGTCACCTCAAATACAGGGATAACGCAGTCAAACAAAGCCAAAAAGGAAAGAAAACTTTGACCTATGGAAATTCTTCTTCCATTAAAAATGTTAAATCTCAGTCTTTGAACCGATATAATTGGAATCAGGATGAACTGGAGTAAAAGAGCATGATACACAGTGGACAGGAAATGTTAATATGAAAACTATTAAAATTCTCAGTCAAGTAGCTTGGGGTTTTTTAAGATAGATTGACTGTAGAGTAAACTTAAAGATTCCTAGAAGAATCCCTCAGAATGGCCTTATTTATCTTTGCTATTCAATGTTAATTATTTATTTCCTTCAATTTTATAACTACTAGCAGTTTTAAAAAAAAAGTTTGCCTTGAATCAAGCTTCCTAATGAATTGGGTTTTTAAGACAAAAAGTATACATCTAAAACATTTATTATGGGCCAACAGCAATTCTGTACAGTAGCTATATTCTACAGTAACTGTCTTCCAGTTTCTCTCAGTGCAAAGGGTTTAAGATGTCTTAAATTTAATGATGCCAAACCAAAAGCCACATACTTTTAATATGAAAAATAAAAATCATACTAAAACATGTTAAGTGTGAACTACATGGTACAACTTAGTAAGACTTACTAGGTTTGTTGAGAGATTAACAAAATCTGCATAGTCCTTATTTATGAGTTCTACCATGGCAGTTTTAAGGAGTTTGTAATAGAGCTCCAGATCCTCTCTGAGCTCTTCCAACTGCACACGTTTCCTGCAGTCTGAGACAAAGTGATCAACATCAAAATCCGGCTGAAAATGAAACGGGACAGAGAGAAGGATGTAAGGACGAAGCTCAAACCAGGAACGCCACCCTCTCCACCCCCAAAACAAAGTATTCCATGTGCCTGTGAGCTGGCCAAACTAAAGCTGGGGGTGGGGGCAAAAAGGCTACTTAACGGAGTAGTGTCCGATGTTCCAAAGTCTTGGTCTTTAGTCTTAAGAGCACACAATGTCATGGGTCAGAGTACCTAAAAGGCTAGCTCTCCAAAATACGGGCTGCATATTCCCTGGATGCACTTCAAAAAACACCCAACCAACCAACAGTCGAAACACGGTATTAAGAACTACTTTCAGCTCTCTAAGCAAGGAGGCCTGAACTCTACCTTTCAGCTTTGGCATCTCCGAGGCACGCAGAGTGCCATCTGGGGGGGCAGCACGACTGGGCTCTGCCTAGGAGGTGAGCTGCAGCCCCGGGCCCGGCGCCCCGGCCCGGCGGGGCAGAGACACTGGGACCACCCGGCTGCAGACCTGCCGGCTCTCCCCGCGGAGCCCGTCTCAGCCCCGCCAGACCCAGACGCGACCCCTGCTCGGATACACCCGCAGGGCTGCAAGCCGCCTGGCTCTGCAAGCGGCCCGGATCCCCCTCTCAGCGACACGCTCGGCGCTTCTCCGGGGGCCTCGGCCCAGTGAAAAAGCCGTGGCAAAGCTAAAAGATCCCGGCCAAGGCTCCGGGACCCCCTCACCTCGGAAACCCGCCAGCTCCCGCCGCAGGGGGCTGCCCGGGGTCCCGGTTCTCGGGGCCCCCGGCAGGTTCATCTTCTTCGCCTCCATGACGGGACCCGGCCCGGCCCGGCCCGCCAGGCCCAACGCGGCGGCAGCACCCGTCGCTCCCACAGCACCGCCCCCTCCGCCAGCGCGGCACCGGCCGCTAGCGGCGGGGGGGGCGGGGCGGGGCAGGCCAGAGCGGGCGCCAGAGGCCCGGGGCCTTAAAATGGGGGGCGGCAACGGGGACGTCCGTGTGGGGCACGGGCCGTTAAAGCTGGCCTAGCCAGCCGCTCCGGAGGAACTTTTCTGGTGCCTGTCACCCTGTGAAGTCAGGGGGGCTGGGCTGGGCTGGTGAATTGCGTGCCCCACAGCAGGCTCGGAGCACATAAAGCTGCCCCAGTCACGTAAAGCTGCAGGGGCCTGCCATCAGGGCCCATGGCACAAGCCGCGGAGACCCAGGGCTGTGGAGGTGGGAAGGGGCTCCAGGAGACTGTACGGTGCGGATCCCGGCCCTGAGCGGGGTCACCCAGAAGTGTTGGCCCAGGGCCACGTCACCTTGGGGTTTGGGCATCACCGGGGGTGGAGACCCCGCAGCCTCTCCAGGGCAAGCTGTGCCAGGGTCTGACCGCTCTTAACAGCCAAAAAAGCTTTTCCTTATCTTTAAATTTACTGCAGTTTGTGCCCATGTGGTCCTGAGTAACAGGGATCAAGCCAGAGCGTAATTTACCTCCTCCATCCTTCTGCTTTTCGGCAGACTCTTCTGTTAGGGTCTTGTTTCCTTCAAAATCTTTTGTTCAAGGTCGCTTACGCCTTAGCGAAGACAAATTTAGCTCTAAAAAGCCTCCCTGCTGTCACTTAACATTTCTGTTTGCAGCCTCAGGATGGAAGACGGCAAACGATCTTGTTCCTCGCACGTACATTTTATGGATTTAATTTTGTCTCGGTGAGCTCAAAGGAGGAGCGAGCCCAGCGCCTTACCACAGTTATATCCCCTGTAGCTCTGCTGGTTGCTGTGTGGGCAAGGGCAGAGAACGCTCCCTGGGCCCGATGGACGTGGGCTCAGTGGTGCTGCAGTGGTACGCTGGGCTGGGGACCCCCAGACCTCCTGGGCAGCCAGTGTTTCAGCAGGACCAACACATACATCCCCACCTAACTCTGCCAGCACCGCCGCAGAGCCTGGCTAGCCTGTAACCAGCAACGATTCGTGCCAGTGATTCACGGCTGGCACGTGAGTTCGTTAGGACCTTCCTGAGTTATTAGAAGTATGAAGAGCCGGGCAGTTCAGTGATGACCATGGTGGGCACGTGCAGCTGCCGGCTGGCTCCTTGCGTGCTAATTGCCCCTGCTTGCTTTCACCCTGTCCCTTCGGAAAGCTCTTCAAGACCGACATGTTTCACGGTGTCCAACCCTCTCAGAGATCTCAGATGTTGGCAGGCGTGTCACATGTTGTCAGCTAGAGCGCAGAAAAGATACGCCCACCACATAAATCCACACTGGCACTTTTTTGCAATAGCTATGGCTGTATGTATCAGATAAAAAAGATTGTCTTATGTTGCGATATTTAAATGTCTACATTCTGGTACAGGAACAAAGCCACATTACTGCTCAGTTGTCTTTAATTTAATGAGCAGGATGCTTGAAATTAAAATTCTAACCATTTTTTAATGTTAACTCCTTAACAAAGGAGTTGCACCTCCTTTTTTAAGGTCTTACGTATTAGCTAAGGCAAATCTTGCTCTAAAAAGACCTACTGTTGCCATTTATGGTTTTGCTTACAAAGCTCTAATTATGAAGTTCCCTGAGGAAATAAAGAGTATGTTTCCACCGGAATTTGTTTATTGATGAGCTATTTACACTCTTCATATTGATGTCATTGCAAATTATATATGAAGTTTGTGGAATTTAATAATTTGCCAATGGAAACTTAATAATTTGCCAATGGAAACCGCAATATAGCAATTTCAGTAAGTTACTAGTAAAACCAGTTATTTCATGGGTTATTTCCACACACTGTCCCCTGAACAGCCGTCTTCATCTGGGGCAGTGGTGCACAAAGTAAAGTTTCTCCAAGACAGAAGAGGCTAGCAAAGGAGTGAGGGAATTAGCCATTCCAGAGAGTCATGCAAAGCTCTCTTCCACTATTTTTGAGCTAAATTTAGCTCATTTCTACTATGAATCTCTTCATCCCTTTCCTTTCCTGACTCTCATCATTGTCATTCCAGAGTTTCCAGGCTTAGAAAACAGTTTTAAACTCTTTTTCCTGTCATCCTTTCCCAGCCACAAAGACATGACGCTTAATAATTTCTTGTGAAAACTGTAATCACTATTTTATCTGCAGTTTTTGGATAACGTATCATTAATGGACCCATTAGATGAATGAAGAGAGCGCATCTGAAAGCCCGTCTCAGTATTATTGCTATTATCTGAATAGGGATGATGTGGATGCCAGAGAGTAGCAGAGAGCTACTTTTAGCTCTTGTGTGGGTGCTGAATTTTAAAGATTCCAGCATCCCTTCTTATTCTCAAATAAAGAACATTTCAAGGGATCTGTAATGATATGACAAAAGATGTTTCATGTAATTGTATCATCATTTTCCTGAAGGCTGCCAATGACTAATCCACTATCTTGGAAATACTTCCATTCCAGTGTATATCAGTTAAATTGGGAAGGAAGGCAGCTAGGTTTACCTCCCACCACATTCTCAAGATTTCTCTCTGGTTTTGTTATTTTTTAAAAACCGAAGGCATTGCGTACCATTTATGATGAAGGAGAAAAACGTGACAGTGTGCAGCATGCAGGGACAGAGATACTACAATTAATTTGTGATAGACACTCCCGGTACCAAGAACCTTCAGGAAATGTAGATAGTATTAGACAAACTAACGTGCAAGTGCTGATTAATTATTTTTAATATCTTGTCTTCCTAAAATGATATCTCCATCAATGTATCCCTTGGCTGTCTGGCAAAATTGGGGAAGAAAAGTTCTGTGTTAGCTGCTTTCAGTAGACGTTAAACACAACGAACACCCATTAATAAATAGAAGTTCAAGGCAGAAAAGGGTATTTTTCTAATACTGACATCTTACTGAGTGCCTTAATTTTGTTTTCTTTTGGGAATGGAATTGCTTACCTGAGTAAAAGTAGAAGAGTTTATGTCCCTGGTTGCAGTCCTGAACACGGAAGTCAATGAGTGAATGCTGCTGATTTCTGTGGTAACTGTCAGTCACTGCAACGCATGCCTAACGCCAAAGGTGTAAATAACCCTCCTGCAGCCAGTGAGGCTGCATTCAGGCTTAAAAAAGCCTTGGTCCTAAATGAACAAGGTAAAGAAGAAGTTTGCAGGTTCCTTGAGTGGTGGATCTTGGAAGCCAACTATAAAATGCAGTAACACCATTGTTTTGTGATTGTATTAAAATATGATTTTATGCATATGATGTAAACACACATACATCTGGACATAAAGGAATTTTTTACAGTAAGAACAATCATTCACTGGAACAACCTCCCCAGGGACGTGGTGGAGTCGTCATTGCTGGAGGTTTTCAAGATGCAACTGGAAAGGGTGCTAGATAATCTCATCTAGGCTCTCTTTCACATGAAAGGTTGGACCAGATGATCTTTGGAGGTCCCTTGCAGCCTGGGCTGTTCTATGATTCTATGATAAGTGTTATAAGATCTGTAGTGAATCTATGTAAAATGTAGAACTGCACTATGAAAAAGGACCAGCTTAAACCATGTTTTGAATATATATCATGTTAAAATATTACAGAATCATCCCCTTTCCCTGATGTCTTAAGTACAAACTAATACTTTACATCAAAGATATGTTGAGTACAGAGAGATGAGGAGGGAGGGAGGTGGGAGGGGAGGCAGGGAAGGAGGCAGTTTCAGCTCTCGTGCTTGAGTTTCTGTGCCAAAACAAATCATAGCATAAAGGAGCTGTGACATCCTACCTCAGTGCCCCAAATAATAACTGAAAAAAGGCAGTGGGTTTCCACCTTCTCCTCCTCCTGACATGCTCATGATGACAGTGAGGAAAGCTCTCAAAATGGGACTTAATTATTTTGAGTTCATCTGAAATTTTTTTCTGGGACTTCCCAGCTGGCTAGTTGGAGTTCAGTGATATCCCAGGCAGCACAAACGTAGCAAAACTGAAACTGAGATAACTGCCCATGTCTGATTTAGCAGACTCTTACCCAAAATTCAGGGGCTATCAACTTATTTCCATCAGGAGAGGAAACAGATGGTAGAGTTTATTTCTTTGATAACGTTATTCCAACAAAGTACAAAAGCTCACCTTCTTCAAGACAAGAGAATTAGAATAATGGGACAATGTATTTGTTTGGAGATCCAAAAGTGCCTGTTAAGCTTTTCATCAGGATTGCAGTATTTGTGAGGAGGGCCATGAAAATGGTCAGAAGGCTGGAACACCCCTCTAATGAAGAAAGGCTGAGAGAGTTGGCATTTTTCAGCCTGGAGAAGAGAAGGCTCTGGGGAGACCTTATTGCAGCCTTTCAATATGTAGAGGGCACTTATAGGAAAGATGGAGAGAGATTCCTGTAGTGACAGAACAAGGGGCAATGGTTTTAAACTGAAAGAGGGTTGATTTAGACTGAATATAAGGAAGAAAATTTTTATGAGGAGGATGGTGAGATACAGGAACAGGTTGCCCAGAGAAGTTGTGGATGCCCTACCATTGGAAATGTTCAAGGTCAGTTTGGATGGGGCTTTGAGCAACCCGACCTAGTGAAAGATGTCCCTGCTCATGGCAGGGAAGTTGAACTAGATGATTTTTAAAGGTCCCTTCTGACTCAAACCATTCTTTAGTTCTGTGGTTCTATGACACTCTGACTGTCCAGAAGATCACTGCTGTTGCTTTTCTTTCATTCTGTATTGCTTCTTCAGCTTGTCACGCTCTGTCAGGCACATACCTCCCTGGAAGATTACCTAGTGAAACCCGTACATGCATTTGGTTTATATTTCTCAGTGGTTTCACATGTTTGTTTGTTTGTTTTGCATTGTGATCCGTATCTATATTTTGTTTGGAGATGGCATGGTTTCAGTCGCTTGGTTTCCTGAGAGAGCTCTATAATTTCTTACAGTTATCACAAAGGAAAGATAACAGTTGTATGTTGC
Organism: Gorsachius magnificus; assembly: GCA_034008185.1. Classification (NCBI taxonomy): domain Eukaryota; kingdom Metazoa; phylum Chordata; class Aves; order Pelecaniformes; family Ardeidae; genus Gorsachius; species Gorsachius magnificus. The sequence continues at coordinate 45,736,560 of CM067083.1, read as the reverse complement.
AAGTTCAGTGAGGTTTAATCAAATCCACGATAAGAATGTGTTGTGGAAGAGACAGGAAACATATTTTTCAGCTTTCTCCTTTTCTAATAGCTATCTGTTAGAGAAAGAGATGGAAGAAGTTTAGGTGTCCCTTGACAATAGGGGTTATGCATTTTTAGCATTTGCATTGATAGCCACTGGATGTCACTAACAGTTCACAGAAACATAGAAATCTGTGCACTTTTTCCAGGTGGTAAAAAAATTACTTAAGAGCACAAGGTTTGGAGGAGAAGCATTTCTGTGTGACATAGCAGCAATTTGTATCAGTGTGCAGTAAGCATAGATCTGGTTGGGATCGCTGAGTTGTGTTGAACTTGATGACTTTTTAGGCAGCAAACAGATCCTCTGTTATAAGACTCTGGCCAACAAAGCCCACAAAGGTTTCTTGCATAGCTCAGTTAACATGAGCATAACCCAGCTGGAAGAGAAATTCTGCATGGGAAAATATGAGTTGTGGTGTATTTATAATGGATATGGCACATAAATGTACACTCACACACACACACAGAGTCCACCTAATAACGCCACAAGAGAGGAAATAATGAACAAGGCTCAGATGTGCCATTATTGTATAAGCCGGTTAAGAGGAAAAATATACATCTGAGGATTTTAATAAACGTGCTTTAAGATGGCAAAGCATCTTCTGGGCAACATCGCCATATAGGTGCCACTTGCACTGCAAGTCTCAAGAAGACAAGATACCAAATGACTTAATACTACCATGATTTTTGCATTAAATTAGCAACCGCTAGAGTACCTGCTACAGATGTATGTAGGACTTCCAGACCTCTGTTCAAGAAATCCTAGAGATTTCTATTTATGCAGCACATATGCCAGATATCAGACATACCCCAGCTGCTTCAGATTTGCTGTGAATGTACAGATCAACAGTGCAGCCTCTATGCAAGGGGCTGTCTAATGCAGTCTAGGCAGGTATTTTGGTCAGATCCACTGGCCTCAGATGCATTCCCATTGCCTGGAATGCCACGAATTTCCTGACATGCCCAGTCAGTCTGCTCGTGCACCACCGGCCATCTGCCAGGGGTTGCCTGATTTCTAGAAATGCCAGAAAAATAGCCAGGCTCTGCTTTTTCTTCTAGGACAAAAACTGCAGGAAGGAAAAGAGGGCATGCCAGTCAAAAAACGAATCTATAAGCAAGCATACAGAGAGCAGAAGTAAAGGTACACTATAAATACAGTATAACCACTGCAGCCTGGGGACTAGCCCACATGTTAAGGCAAGTTGCCCTTATACACGAACAGGTATTTGATCAAGTTATCATTTCATTCTTTGTTCTTTTGCTGTCTCTGTTTTGAATACTGTTATTTTTTTGCTTTGTCCACTGTCAGTACCTTCCATTTCCTTTTTCATCGCTGTTTCTAATTGTAGTCATGTTAATGTTTGTGTGCTCATTAAAGCCCAGGCAGAATTGACAGTGATAGTGGCAGTGGGATGTGCAAGGTGTGAATTTTATGGTATGGGATACAAAAAAACCCCAGGCAGGCTATAATAAGGCTCAATGTACTAATCACCTTGGTATAACTATTACGACTTGGGATGGATTATACCAATAAAACAAAAATTTACTTTCTTAATATGAACAAAAAGACGTGTAGCATCAGTCAATGGGAGCTGAATGTAAAAGAGACATCTGCGACGTTAAGGGACTGATCATTCATAGACAGCGTAGCCATAGCTCTCTTTTATCAGTGCTTGGGCCAGGGACAGATGCTTACAAGATGTGCTATCAGTTCCTTTGTGGGACTGCTTCCTGCTCTAAGACCTTGGAGAGCTGAAACCTTAATCTCAGCTCTGACATTAAGTTCCTTTTTGATCAGAGGAATGTGCTTAACCTTTACTTGACTCCATTCCTCCACATTTTAAAAAATGACTCTGCACGGCTAGAAACCTAGAGTGATATTATTTCTTAAAAAACCCTAAACTCTATTTAAGTTAAGCTTACCCAAAGGTTCAGAAAAACCTGTCTTTTATGAGAAAAGCTATATTTGATTGGAATTAGTTTTGCCCCTTCCTACCAGGACGCTGTCAGGCTGCGTCGTTTTCTTCTGAGAAGAATTCTTAATCCTCATGCAGATGGAAAGTAACAATAAACACCATCTGCTGCAAATTAGGTTACTCTCTTAGCAACGAGTGAGATCAGGCTCTGTCTCAGCCTCCCATTTTCTGTGCTGAAGTACACAGTGGCACTTCAGCCTGTAACAGAGCAAATGATCAGAAACAAAGTGGAAACGAGAAATGAAAAATCTTTCTTACTCCCCTCCTGGCGAGATCCTTCCCATCCCTGCCAACCCCGCAATTTTATCGCTGTGAGCCAAAGAGACCAAGCTCTGCTCCTCACCTCACCTTCCTCTGGCTCCCAGCTCCTCCCGGGGGAGTGGGAGCAGCATCATGAAACGCTGGCAACTTCTCCCGGCTGCTAGGTGCTGGGAGCCAGCCCAAAAAGTAAATAGGATCAGCAGGGGAGGGCTACCGACCAGTTGAGAGGTGATTTAAAGCTGTCTGCTGCTGGCAGAGCGCATGGGGAAGAGGGCCAGCGAGGCACTCAATTGCTACCTGGCCTCCCCCAGCAGGACCTGTCCCCTGACCCGTGGCTGCCCTGTGGGTGCCGTTTGCCTCCCCAGGCAGCCACCAGCCTTCTCCTCCCTGCTGCACCCCGGGACTGCTCAATGATTACAGCATGTCACGTTGTTTAGGACAGCAGGTGTCTGAGCAGGCGCTTGTCATTAACTTGGCATGACATCTCTCCATGCAAAGCTTTCTCTCCTGTGCAGCGACAAGGTGATTTTAAAAGAGACTGGTCTGGTTTTTCCATCATTTTATATGGTGCCCAATCGGCACTCTCTTTTGGTAACGTCTGCGAGGTCTTGACAAGGTTCAGGCAACCCTTAATTCAAGTGCTGTGCAGATCACAGATTCATAGGCACTCTCAGAAGAGAAAAATTCACACTCTTCAGAAGTCATTGAAAGCATCTTTCTGATGCAGTTATATAAGGAAACGTTATCTTTGCCCTGAAAGCACAAAAAAAAAATACTTGTAGGTAAAAGACTTGAATTTGACTCACTGCCAGGGGAAAGATCTCTCTACATTTTATTCAAATATTTGTGAAAAAAAATTGCACATCTTGACAGGTTCAAGAACTCCTCCTAGAAATACTGTATGTGTCATTCCTTTTTTGTATTTATCACGCTACAGTTTCCAGTTAATGTGCTGGTAGGTGAGCATTGGCATGATTAGGCACTGGGAACCAACCTTTTTAAGCTGCTCAGAAAGTTTTACTGTCTGCGTATTGGATTTGTTAAATTAGCGCATGGGACGCTCCATCAGTTGTGAGAATCAGCTAATTGCATTGAGCTGTATAAACTATTCAGTGCTCCGAGGATACGTCGCATGCTACTGAGTGTGTACACGAGCTAACCAGCTGATGCTCCTGAGGAGGGTGGGATTTACGGACACATGCGCTAAACCACCCATGTGTTCATGTGTTGGTCCTGCAGGTCAAGCACTGTACATCTGATCTGTTGACGCCCTGGGGAAATATCCCAGCTTTCCAGACATACGATAGCCTGGTTGCAGCTGGTGAGAAATAATGCCAGCTGCCCAGAAATCATAGGCGAATGAGAAAGATCCTCTCATTCTGCCCAGGCAAAATTTTTAAATGGAAAGAGACCGTATCTGAGACACACCCAAAACATAAGATGCAGGCTGTGAGTCGCTGTCATTGTCTAATGCTGTACAGTTAGAGCTAGGAAAGAAACAAAGCTGTGATTTGCAATCCTCATTCTGTCCTTAGGCCAGCTTTGTCAGATTCTCACTTAGGCTACCAGTTAATTTACACCTGGCAATAAATGATCAGACGTGAGCTCATATTTTCTGTTGATTCCACCTTTTTCTGCTTGTCCTCTGCTGTCTAAACTTAACGAATGGCTCTTGTCAGGACACCTGTGCAGCCAAGTGCCTGTGTTAAAAAAAGTTCCTCCTGACCTCACCTACAGTATAGAAAGATATTGCAGATGAAATTTTCAATCAACTAGTTTTATGGTGCTTTTGATTTAGATAGTTTATAACACTTTGAAGGGACCACATTTTCGAAAGCCATGCTTGAGGCTTTTTAAGAATCAAATCCTTACAAGATGGATCACATTCCGCATCTGAAAGGCAAGGCAGGCAAAATCATGAGTCATTTATTAAAAAAGTAGAACATATCTGTGCTTTACCAGTGGTGTAATTATGTGCACTAGGTTAAGAAAGCTCCTTTTATTAAAAAGAATTTTTAGCATGTGCCCTCCTGGGATATAAGCAAAGAAATTAGCAATAGAAATTACCTGTTTGGTCATTAAGTCCATCCCTTCACAGCAGGATAATTGCTGTGCAATGAAGAAAACAAATAGCTCAAATAAGCTTAAATTTCTCACGGAGAAGACTGAAGGTAAGATATGACTTCTTTGTACGGATTAAAAGGACTTGGCTTGATGAAGTGGTCAGTGTTTGTTATAAAAAAAAAAATAAATCATTGTGCCAAGAAGAAAATACCCAGCCTGACCCAGTTTCTGAAAAGCAAAACCCATGACTTCATCTTTTCTGCCATCTTTGAGTATATGGTTCCTGTGAGATATGGGAAAGATGCTCTATGGAGGCTGACTAGAAACAGGAGTGCTAGATACCATTTGCTGTGAAGAACTTCTCCCGTTCCTCCTCACTGATCAGAGTTGCTGCCCGTTCTCCACTTCCCGAGCAAATATGTGTGGTCCTATTCTGTAAACCTTGCATGAGTGGCATTGGATATACAGTGTACTCTGCAGGGGTTCCCCACACCCACGCTAAATGTAAAGGTGGAGGGCAGGGTGCTGGGCTGCCCACGCCTTACCAGTGGCCTTATCTGCCAAATTAAGCGAGCCGGCTACCCCTGAGTCACGCCACTGTGGGGGAGCTGCCAGTGTGAGGGAGGCATTTATGTCAGCTGCTCGCAGGGCTCCCACACATGCTGCTTGCTGATAATTTTTATTATTAGTCTCACAATGCATCACTTCTTTCCTTGAGTTCCTATTTCATTTTTCTTCACCATTGCCAAATGGCAGAATGGCCAACAGCTGTTTTTCAGTAGTTGGATGAATCCTTGGGGGCACATCCAGGGGCACAGGCATAGACATTTGAAGGACAATGAGACGAATTAGGAGTACTTCTCAGCCTGAGATCACAGCTTCACACCTCCCAGATAGGGGGTGCTGCCCAGAGCTGGGCTGACAGGTGGTTTTGAGAGTGCTCTCTGGGTTACTCTCTGTAAAAGGTTGTGGCACTGAGGAAGCCCCAGAGCATACTGCGCACTACTTTGCATTTTAGCATATTTGCATCTCAGCTAAGGAGAGCGAGAGAGCAAAAACAGAGGAAGAGAGATAATGAAGGAGCCAAAGTGGTCTGAACTTACCCGGTAAACCTATATACAGGTGCCGCTAAGATGCCCGAGAGTGCTGCATGAAGCGTTTGAAGTAAAGGAACCACAGGAAATTAATCTGGAAGGGTTACAGGGCAGATAAAAGAAAGCGTATTGAAGTCAAGGGAGTTGTCTGAATCCCTGTCTGAATCGTGGGAGACGCTCATGGGGAAAACAACGAGGCTGTAATACCCAAGTCTTTCTGAAGCCCACCCCTTAAGTTGTTGCCTTCGAAATTCTTGGCAATGCTGAGGTATTTGGTGCTCTGCGATGACTATTTCCCTTGCTGTTCACAGCTTGATTAAACTTGACCAGGTACCTCTAGACCTATCTTCATTCCCTGTTTGCTTTTGTATCCATCTGAAGTTTCATAAACTGTATTTCACGTGGTTATAAGTGATTCCCAGCTGGCTATGTTGTCGTCCATAACAACAACATTGTTTGAAAAAGAGAAAAAAGAGCCTGGGAGAATTTTCAAGGTTGAGGTACATTTTGAGTAGATATAAATAGACCGAGCTATCATCACACCTGCTTCTCTTCTGTAACAGTCCCGCAGATCACAGGCTCTAAGTGTCACACTCAGCAAGGACAGGAGAACGCAGAAGAAAGAAAGGAGTACTGCTGGCAGTGTAAAAAATACAGGGTTGAAATTTATTTCTGGCTCACGGGTCCTAAACCATGGGTATTTTGTGCAAGTTGTGAGTTCAACCGTGAAAGCACTTTGGGTCACCTTGCTACCAATATAACTCACTGCTATTTTCTCTCATTGTCTCATAAAGTACGACAGGTGAGGTTTCAGATCCACTTTACTGTTCCAGCTGTCTTCCATTCTGCAACATCCCTCTCCTAAAATGTTTTCTCTAGTCACCTCTGTATATTAAAAATGTTTCCAATTCAGTTTTTGGGTTCTTTTTTTTTTTAAGATGATAGCAGTTGCTACAGAAAGTCTGATTAACAGCTCAGTTGGCCCCACATTCTGTCTTTGATGCTGTCTAAAACCAACAAGGATGTTTATTGAATCCCTGAAAGATACCCTACTGAAATCTCTCCCTAGCTAATACCCTAAAGGACTCAGATGCCTCAGAGCAAATTAACCATCTGAGACATAAAAAAAATCTCTTCTTATCCCAAACAGTGATTGCAATGTCCCCATTAATGAAACAAAAGACCAAGACTTAGGCTTACAGTTAGATCCAGCTTCAGGCATAAATACAATGACTGCCATGACCGTGTGCTTATAAGGACACTGCAGTGTGCCACCCTGCCCAGTCCTGCATCCTATCAAGCCACCCCTCTGCAGCAACCCCTGATGTGCAGGCTTGAATTCAGGATAACCAAAGGCCTCTTTCCCTTTGGAGGAAAGAGAGCTTCACGTGCACGGTTGCACAAGATAGTAGAGATGCTGGAGCAACAGATGAATTCTTGTGGGAGGTGGTGGATTTGCAGCTCCCAGATCTCTTCTACAGAGCCCTGTGCAAAGACTGAGCCAGTGTTAGGACCAGAACTGCCCTGTAAAAGCACTGTTGAGGCTTGGGTAGATGGGTACAGGATGGGGTGAGGCACTGGAGGCAAGAAGAGAGAACGTGGGAGAGGCGGATAGGATGAAGGCAGCCATAGGATGGGCTCTCACCACGTGGGGGAAGGTAAATGTGCTTATTTTAGAACAACTTAGAGCCCTGAATCAGAGTTTGGCGGGTGGCCCATTTTTATTTCAAGCGAGTCTTTACAGCACACATTCACTCCTCACCAGAGAAGGAGGAGAATTTTCTTCACAACATCTGAGCTGACAGGACCAGCTGGAAGCAGACAGAGTGGAAAAGGGAAGGGGGACTCTGAACAGGTCTTCAGCTGGCCTCGTTGATGGCAATAATTTTATTTGTTCCTTCAGCTCAGAAAGCGGTGTCTCTTCAGCATCCCAGTTTGGTTTTATGACCCTAGGGCAGAAACCTATTTTTTGCATTGACCTCTCAATTTTGGGTTTTTTTTCATTTTTGTTTTAAGAGAGGGCACAGAAAATTCCACTGTTTGTTATCCTCCATCTCATTCGGATTGTGGCTTGCAGCTTCTGCACGCTGAGGAAGTCTGCATAACAGTTTCAGTTCACTTGTTAACAGTAATTATTTTTTCCAGCCTCTCTTTTGATGTAAGCTGAATAGCTTGGTCTCTAAGAGATGTAATTAGTGATTCCTGCAGTTTGCTATGGAATGGGGCAAATGCATCATTAAATTGAAGATAAGTCTTAACTTGGTGTTTCAGGCACTCATATAATGTTATGCAACAAGGGAATAAAAGCTGCACCATCCTGCCCTTAAGAACTTTGCCCCAGTTATTCCTGCCTCTCCACAGCTTTAATGCAAAGAGAGAGAACACAGATTTACCATCGCAGGTGAACGGGCACCAGCCACCCAGATAGGACCAGCTGGCATGCCCTTGGCTTGTGTGACATGGGATGAAGCAGTGCGGCTCCCCTCGCTCCCCTCACCCTTTTGGCTATGCAGCTAAAAGAGTCTGGATATAACATGTGTAGCTGCAAAGGTAAGCGATACTAACTCAAGGGAAATAAAAAACCCCAGTCCCAACTTATTTGGAAGGAATTGCATCTGGGGAAGTCAGGTCAATTTTTCACAATGAGAACAGTCACCATTAGAATAATCCCCCCAGCAGAGTGGTTGACTCCGCCACATTGGACACTTTCAAGATGCAGCTGGACAGGGTGCTGGGCCATCTTGTCTTGACTATGTTCTTGCCTAGAAAGGTTGGATCAGATGATCCTTGAGGTCCCTTCCAACCTAGGATTCTATGATTCTATGAATCATTCAAGAGTATTATAATTTACTGTTTTCTCGCAGCTTGTTTATTGCCTTCTGTGGAAACCCGGTTACTGTAATAGCAACACTTGAAAATTTTTTAGCATTTACTATCAGTGGATCTGAAAACTACTCATGTTATTTAAGCCTCATCTCACTCCTGTAAAGTAATCATGATGTTATTAATAGGAATACCTGTTCCTTACCTCATAGGGAATCCAAGGCACAGATGTTGTAATGATATCTGTGTATGGCTGTGCAAAGAATAAGTGGTAGAGTGAAGAACTGATCCCTAGTATCATACCAGTTCCCTATTTTCCTCTTTCATCCCAGTAACAAAATAATTCAGAAAAAAAATCCAATCACAGGGAAAAAAAAAAAATTATTTAGTAATATTGAAATCTACTGTTTAAAATATTATCTACTATTTTCATTTTATTCAGCCTCCTTCTTTGCAGATAACTAGGGCTGATTTTAAGGTAACAATTCCTGAAGTTTATGTATGATCTCCTTAAAAACGTCCCTGCTTTGGGACTGTCCTTTCCTCAAAGTCATATGGCAGCCCTGTGACAAGGCAGTGTTGTACCAGCACACAGAAATCCTAACACCGCTGTGATGATTGATAGGACACTGCCACATAGGAGACAGGAGCACATTTTTTAACAAATTGCAGTCCTGTCTTAGCATCAGAACTGCATGACACTCAGAAGTGGCAACTGTGCCAAAACTTACCACTTTTTTTCTGTCTCCCTTGCCGTGAAAGCTAATACAAAGCTGGATGGGTATCTCCAGTATTTCTTATCAAACCGTCAGTTGTTCAAACCAGGCAAAACACATATAGTCATTCTTTGACTATTCTCTGAAGTACTCCAGCATACTTCCATTCTACAACCATAAGACAGTTCTACTAGGGCTAATGCCTTGTCCCTCTGACATTGTCAGGAAGCAGAGAGGGAGTTGAATAGCAATGTCCTCTTCTTTCATTATGTTGCCTTTTCCCACTTAATTTTGTGTATCTCTTGCCTATATGCATATGCTGAGATTCCTTAATTGTCTCTTTATTCCCGCTCTCCTACCTGTTTTTCAACAGTTTTCGCTCCCTTTTCTCCACCCTTCCATTCCAATTCTTCACTTTAATATTCCTAGAAGAACATTCCAGATAGCTCAATGGATCCTGTGAATACTGGACCAGATTTAATTTTAATCCAGTGTAACCTCTCCATTTCAGCTGTAGACAAAAATAGCATAACAAGAACTGGATCTTGGCATATCCGGTGTCTTCTTCCAAAGCACAGATCACACCTTGGAATTTGGCAGCTCTGTCCCATATGTTGTATTTCAAGTTTGCAGAGATACAGTCCATTAGTAGGCCTTGTGCATGTTTCCCCATTCCTGAATTATCCAGAGCTCTTTTAATTTTAACACCCAGACTCTCATAAACCTCTCTTATTACAGCAGTATCAGGATTTCCTTGAAGAAAATATACATTGCATTCTTGGCTTTCTTGGACAAGCTAAGTCTTACCTAAAGCCTAAAGCATCAATTTTTGAAGATGTCCTTTTACACTCAATTAATTTGTCTATCATATCTCATGTATCAGTCATTTAATTCCTCGTTCTTGCTGTGGCCAATAGGCAAGAGAAACATCATCTCTCTAAAACTTGCTACCACAGGGATCAAGCCCAACTTCTTTGGATGATTTATGGGATACGCATGGCTGTACTCAGGTGGCTGATCTTCTCTTTCTCTTCCCCACCACTGCCTGTCCCATTGATGGATGCACATTCTCAGGATCTGTGATGTGAGAAGAACCGTGTGGTATATCTCTTCCCAACTTTGATTCACATGATCCTTCTATTCCATCAAGGTTTTCCAAAGAGAAAAAAACAATAGGTGGAAATCTCTGATTAAGTTGGGAGCAGAGGCTGTCCTAGTGACATATGTGAAGAGCAGCTCCATTGCATTCCCAGGAAGCTCAGCTACAGGCAAATGTTAATTAGTTCATTAGTGTCCCCATTAGTGTCTGGCAGCATGTGATTAAGCTGCATAGAGCACAATGGGGAAGCCAGGTAGTAAGCTTGGAGGAACTCAAATCACTCTGAAGAACTCTGCCAGCAACAGAGCACTGGAGGATACTGCTCTGCGGTGTCAACACAAGTCACAACAACTTCTGCAGGAGTGAAAGGGAATGGAGGTTCCACCATGTGTGAGGGAACATGAGGCAAGTGTTGCTCGCTTTGGAAAGGTTGATTGGGTTGCTCTCTTCTTTCTCAATCTCTTCTTTCACCATGTCCCTCAAAACCACAGACCTCTCATTGATTTCCAACATGAGGCAGTTCCATGGAGAGCACTGTCCATCTGTGGATCATAAAGGCCATGGCCCACCTCTGGCCTTTCCCTCTCTCCTCTCCTTAAGCTAAGGCTTAAGGACTTGCAGCTCTGAGCAGAGTAGCGAGGCCTGAATACGGATAGCTGTTCAGCAGGGCTGGCCCATAGCAGAGTTGACACAAGAAGGGTATCACAGACAACGGAAGCACGACTGCCCTGTTGTTTTGGTGCTTTTTGATCCTGTGGATGTTGTAAGCTGTCATACTACCCTAGGATCAGTACATCACCCAGCACAGGTTTCTACGTTCTTATAAAGGCTTCTGTAAATTAACTGGATAGGGCGTTTTTGAAAGCACAGGTGTGGGGATTTTTCATCCGTTCATTGCTAATACAGCACTTCCTTACACCTGTATCTTTTATTGCATTAGCATAATTTTACCTCAAGAAGTCACTCCCCAGTACTGTTTCTTCTATTTTTTGTTCTCTTTTATGTGAACTATGTTGCTGATGGAAAATCTGTGCCTCCTTATCTATGATACAGATTCTGTGCATTAGCTATCAGTCCTTATGAGTGATACGCTTGACCACCAAACTAGAAAATAGTCTGGACTTCATTCTTTTCCACAGAGAGGGAAAGGTGTATGATTGTTGGCCTTATACTTCCTCGGTTTCCTAGCATCTGCAAGGCTCCTCTCCTTGCATGGGAGGTGGGCAGGAGCATCACTTTTGCGTGCACAGGCGGTTCTGCCTTGAACGGATGCTCCATACCCAGGACTTGGCAGTGAAGATGTGCAGAGCTTACACAGGCACCGGCAACTGCCTGGACGGAGCCCGCTTGCACAGGCACTCGCACCAGACATGCTCCGCCCTGTCCAGTTGATTCATCCCTCACAAAGCCACCGGGAAAAAGAGCTTAAGAAATACCTGAACCCTTGTTCTGGTTGTCACCATTTCCCACTCCTTCTCACAGGCAGAGGGCATCACCTTTCCCAGTCAATGCACATGTAGGCCCAAATCCAAAGGGCGCCGTGCCAAAATCCAGAGCTGCGGCTCTTTGGTGCCCATTTAGGACAATACAGCTGCTAAAACCACTGCCTCCACAATAGCTGCAGATTGTTTTGTAGAAGTTATTTTGAAATCATCTGGGGAAATAACTTCCCCATACATTGACTATTGCAATGACTTTGCAGTTTGTGAGAAGCCTAGGCTTTACTTTGTTATAGTATCCTCACCTCTTTATTTTTAATGAAGTGGCTTAAGAAAGTTCTAGTAGCTATGTTATAGCCATTTTTTCTCCAGTGTGGCTTAGGCACTATTTTTCCTGCAGTTTCTTCACTCTGATGCGGAGCATAAATCGTCACTTGTATAGTACTGTACCAGGGATGCATCCTTCAAAAATGTGAGAAAGAAGCCAATTACTGTAGAAATTATTTTGGATAGCCAAGGCAAGCTGCCTTCCTATGCCAAGCTTAGCTGTCTTGACAAGTCATTAATATTATGTTGGCAAACCCCTTCTTTTTCTTTTTAATCTGTATTTTTTAATTCAGCATCCTCATTGATTTCACAGAAGACTAATACCGGACTAATACAACCCGTGTGAAATCAGGGCACAAAGTTACACAGAAGAAACAATAAGAAGGAGAAGAAACATGAAAGAGCGTATTGTGGCAGGGACTGAGTTCCTATCACTGCCTGTAAGTAAGGCTGCCTGACATTTCCCTGATAAGACTGCTTTCTGTTGACTATAATTATATAACTCTTTAGCTGTTTAGGATGAAACTTGCCTTGCTGGGCATCTACCACAAATAGATTTCTTCTTCTTCTTCTTTTTTTTTTTTTTTCTTTTTAATGCCAGCTAAATACTCAATGACAGAAAAGAAACCCTGGGGAAGCTTTCCCTGATATTCACCATCTGGAACAGTAAATTCCAGAATGGCATCCCACAAACCGTGACTGTCCAGAAAAGCCTCTTTAATGGATTATGATATATGTGGTTATTGGCATAAGCAAATAGAAAAGCTGCTTCTTAAACTTAAGTAGCAATGCCCTGGCCTTGGAAACCTCAGCCTCATTCCATGACCTATCCATTTTAAGAGTTTCTGTGATAGGATGTGACAACTTCTCAGTTTCACAAGGCAGTGCAGTACATCAGATCTATTTTTCTGAAACTGAGGAGAGCAAAGGCGAGCAGCTTTGCCAGTAATGAAGAGGAGAGACTAAACCTCTGTATGTATTTTGACTCTTGCAAGAGGCAGCTGTAGTCAATGTTGGGAGCTGAAAATGCAGTAGCATATCTTTGGTTGAGGAGGCAGCCAGTCTTCCCATGCGAACTTTACAAGGTGACTGTTCCTTTGTGCACTGAGACCGGTGCTCCAAAAGTGCTTTCTGACTTCACCTGTCGATGGCTCAGATCCCATCTCTCCTGTGTAGAAGGATGAATTGTGTGACTGTCACTCTACCTGGAGCCTCTGCATCCCTTTTCTCAGCTGTCCCCACTGCGTATCATAGGATAGAATCACAGAATCATAGAATGCTTTGGGGTGGAAGGGACCTTTAGAGGTCATCTTGTCCAACCCCTCTGCAGTGAATCGGGCCATCTTTAACTCAATCAGGTTGCTCAGAGCCCCATACAACCTGATCTTGAATGTTTCTAGGGATGGGGCCTCCACCACCTCTCTGGGCAACCCGTTCCAGTGTTTCACTACCCTCATTGGAAAGAATTTCTTCCTTATATCTAGTCTAAACCTACCCTGTTTTAGTTAAAGCCATTACCTGTTGTCTTGTCACAACAGGCCTTGCTAAAAAGATTTTCCCCATCTTTCCTATAGGCCCCCTTTAGCTACTGAAAGGTCGCAATCAGGTCTCCCCTCAACCTTCTCTTCTCCAGGCTGACCAACCCCAACTCTCTCAGCCTGTCCTTGTAGGAGAGATGCTCCAGCCCTCGGACCATTTTAGTGGCCCTTCCCTGGACCTGGTCTAACAGGTCCATGTCTTTCTTGTACTGAGGGCTCCAGAGCTGGACGCAGTGCTCCAGGTCAAGTCTCATCAGAGCAGAGGCCACGCTGCTTTTGATGCAGCCCAGGAGATGGTTGGCCGTCTGGGCTGCAAGCACACACTGGGTCATGTCCAGCTTTTCATCCGCCAGTACCCCCAAGTCCCTCTTGGCAGGGCTGCTCTCAATGCCTTCATTCCCCATCCTGTTGCTGGGTTGCCCCGACCAAGGTGGAGGACCTTGCACTTGCCCTTGTTGAACGTCATGAGGTTCACACAGGCCTACCTCTCCAGTTTGTCCATATGCTTGAATTCATTAAGGCTTGTGTTCATCCTTCAGTTTGGTCATGTCCACCCGATTCATTGTGAAGGATTGGATCCTTCCTGCTTCTGTTAATGCTGCCCACATCCCTTAGCTTTGGCTCCCTCTGCAGAAAGCAAACAACAAAAATACTTGCCCCAGAGATCTGTGATCAGTGGGTGACCTGCTTTGGCAGGATAACTTCAGATCTGCAACATATGACAGACCCAGACCTCATTTCCAGTGAACAGAGTGTGCCCAATGGACTGGTCTGAGGCACGCAACCCAGAGATAAGCCACAGCGGCTTTAGGGACTGGTCCTCACTGCTCTGAAGTGTTTATGGGTTATATAAGTGTGTGAAAGATGCTGCCTTTGGAAGAGACACTCATATTTCAATTTTATTAAAAACTGAGGAAATTAGTCTTGACACAAACAAACTCACTAAAGCACTAATTTTTTGAAGCGTGACTTGTGAAGCTGAAGAGCTGCTGAGCTTTTCTGTCTTTTTGCATTCTCAAGGAATTATTCTTGCAACAACTGGAAGTCAAAATGCAACAGGTTTGTTGAGTTCTGATATCCTGGTCAAAGTCACATTTTTAACATGACATCCAGTGGTGACACTTTGCTTGTATACATACCATTTCCCAGTTCTACCAAATCAGATACAAAGCTGAAAAATCAGTCATTCGTAGCTGGATTCAGAATGCTGGTCTGTAAATACACCCTGAGTTGAAATCTCTGGTACTGATAGGAGTGGTTAAGAGTTGCCAGATTTTGAATAATTTTGAGGCTCTTGCCCTCAAATCTGGCTTCAGGAAAGAAAATATTTGAAATAGATGGCTTACAAACATTCATCTGTTACTTTGGTTATCTGAATTTACATGTCACCTGTTTTTGCATTTGCTTAGATGTTTTTGTATTATTGGGAACTGAGAAACCTCATCAATTTCCAAGCTTCTGGTAGAATTGCTTCCAGAAAAAGTTGTGGCTTCTTAACTCTTTGGATGGATGAAAGTGAATTGAATGTTGTTTTCATAAGGGGGTAGTTGATACAATTCCCAGACTTTGCAGTACTCCACAGCGATTGCTCATCGTGATTCAGTAGCAAAGGGGAAGATCAGCTTTTCCATCTGACATGACATGCCCCACCATTCAAAGTCTCATTTCACAATCTTTCTCTCCACCCTTCCAAAACATGCTGTACCAGATAGCTTTGGGAAGTAGAGCCAATGCCTTCACACAGACAGTTCCTCTCGTTGGATGAAAGACGTGCGTGCCTGATGCTGTGACTAACACTTCCCACCTCATGTCCTGAAACACATCCTGTTTGGATCATTTCTTGCTTCCTTTTTCTTCCCCCCATTGATATGTAAACAGCTTTTGGCCTCTTACATATGGTGGTTTTGTCTTGTTGTGTTCAGAGCATATCCGTGGCAACAAAGACATGTAGCTCATATTTCCTTCTGTTGCTGTCTGCTTTCTACACTTGACACAAAGCCTGGCCTATTAGCAAAATCATCATTGTGTGAGCTCTATTTTTCCTCCACGACAAGTTGTTATTGTTCCTCATAACAACTAATCTCAATCGCATCCATCACGCGACTTGTTTATTTAACGTCCTTCAGTTTATTTATAGCTCATTTGAAATCATCATCAGCTCCTCCCTCAGTGCAGCAGAGTATTTGATCATGGAAGCTTGTTCACAAAATTGCCCAGGATGGCTCACACAGGTGCTTACATTAACCCTGAATCCAAATATCTGGGTAATGCAAGATCTAAACAGGACCCTTCCTTGGCTAGAATTTTCCTTGGATGGTTCTGCATTGGAAATGCACTTTCTGAACTTCCAAATACCCTTGCCATCTGTGTAATCTCTTTGGAGACTATATTGATTGCATATTGGAAGTACCTTGGTCGGACATTGTGTTTACTTCTCTTCATTCAATGTATAAACGTGCTTTTGGTCAACAGTTTCTGTAGGGCCTTTTCTCCTTAGTTGCAGGAGGATGACCATGTAGAGTGAGAACAAAGACTCCTCTAGCTCGGCATTGTGTCTCTGATACTGGCCAATAGCAGATACTAGGGTAGATTTAGACTAGATATAAGGAAGAAATTATTTACAATGAGGGTGGTGAAACACTGGAATGGGTTTCCCAGAGAGGTAGTGGAGGCCCCATCCCTGGAAACATTCAAGGCCAGAATGGATGGGGCTCTGAGCAACCTGATCTGGTTAAAGATGTCCCTGCTCACTGCAGGGGGGTTAGACTAGGTGACCTCTAAAGGTCCCTTCCAACCCAAAACATTCTATGATCATATGAAACGACTTTGAAGAAGAAAGTAAGAAAAAGGGCAAATACAAAACAATCTTGCTTCTATTTCTTGATGCCTCAGCTGTTGAGACATCAACAACTGGAGGTTTTTGGACCAGGAGGTTTTCTTCACCATGAAGATTTAACTGATGCATATGTTAAATAACCCTTGGTGGGCTTCTGCATGTGTCTAGCAGGTTTTTTAACCCATTCATGCTTTATCCTCAATACCTGTGGCAAAGAGTTCCCTAGTTTAACTACCTGCCATGCAAAAAAGCACTTCTTTTTGTTTTATTTATATTTGCTGCATGCTATTTTGTTTGGGTGCTCTTTCATTCTTTCATTATGGGAAGCAGTGAAGATCTGTTGTCCTTTTCCAAACCATTATCATTCAAAACCCTTAATCATATTTTTCCTCAGTCATCTCTTTTCTGAGTTAAAAGGCTCTAAGCTATTTCCATAGCTTTGAACAGATTTATTTCCTTTGTCCATATCTTTTCTGGAAAAAAAAAAGACTTTTTTTTTTTCTCTGAAAAAATGTGGGCACACAGTGTATTTATCTAATTAATGATGGATCCTATTTGTGATTCCCATTTTTTTCCCCCAATGTCAATAGCTAATTTAGATCCTGTTTACATTTATGTATACTTAGAAGTGTTTTTCCTGTATGTGATACTATGATCTTGACCTTATGTTTTATCTGCCGTTTTATCTTGCAGCTGTTCAACGTTGTGAAATCCCTCAGCCACTTCTTGTAGTCAGCTTTAGAACTGATTTTACTAAATCATTTTTTATCATCACAAAAAGTCTGTCACCTACACATGCACCTCTTTTTCCTGTCATCTGTAACTGTTTCACAAGTCCCAGCAAGTAACCTTTGGGATTCTTGGTGGTAATTTCCCTTCGTTATAAAAAGCGATCATTTGCTCCTATCCTCTTTCCCCTGTGTCATAAGCAGATTTTAATGACAAGAGCTCCTTCTTTTCCATGTCATGATAACTATATTCCTTTAAGCGCTTTCTGTGAGAGCTTACTGAGAGCTTAGAAAGGAGCCATGGAGCAGGGGTGACCTCTGAGAGCCGGGGATTCAGATTACAGCAGCAAAGCATCTGGGTCAGCTGGAGGGAGCTAGAGCTGCTGAAGGTCATGACAAAACAGCTGGAGAATATATTAAGGAGTCCTAAAGTTAGGTCCGGCTGAGAGAAAACAGGTTGGAGAGGCTAAATGATCAGCCCATATCAGGTCTTGCTCAGAAAGCTAATTCAGATTAAGCCATGCTATGTGAATGCAAAGAATTATATTAAAATCATGTCACAGAAAAAGGATTAGATGACTTGAGGGAGAGGCTGTGTGTCTCATTCCTATTTGACTGTCGGTTTGAATCCAGATCAGGGCTGTGTTGCTCAAGACTTATTAGTGTCTTGTGACGCATCTGAGTACGCTGTGAATCTCTATTTGCAAGCGCTAGTCATTCAAATGGGGCCAGCGCAGAATTTCCTCTGGATGTCTGCTCCATCCCTTGGCCAGTTGTCACAACCAAGCCTGTTAGTGTGTATGGATGGCGCTTTGTCCTAAACCACCATATTAGAAACTGTTCCTCTTTGGGTGGCAATTAATTCAGAGGGGGAATGGCTCTTCAGAGAGATAGCAGAGGTGCGTAACTTAGTTTGTCCCACAGTGAATATTGAGGAGTCAGAGCCCAAAGCTGGTTTTCTCATCAGTCTGTTAGTGATGAAGGGTGCCAGCAGAGAAGCCAAAGACTGACTGGGTAGGAGGAAAAACCTCGTTCCCAGTTTGCTAATCCATTTCCAATGGGCTTGTACTGATGACTGAAGACACACAATTTTTGGTTGGTGAGATCTTTCACTCAGCCTACCCTGTTTTCTCTTTATGCCACTGCTTACCTCTGACCCAGCTGATTTATAAATTTTGCATCATTTTGAGAGAGAGGTTGAAAATTGGTTTCAGAAATTATTTGGAGTTGCCTCTTCATTCCCCAGCCTTGGCTTGTTGGATGTGCTTCATGCCCAGTCCATCTTTTTAAGGGTGCATGGAGCCTGCTGCCACAAAATTGTCCTTCTCAATAATAAAATTGTGTATTTCATCAAATGTATTGTTATTCCCCAGGCTTCCATTCACTCAAACTGCTCCTTCTGCAGTGTTAATGTGTATTTTAAAAAGGCAAGGAAACAAAAATACCACATGGTCTATCTGAGGCAAAATAATGGCTGACAGGGAACTTGAGTTTGTAAAAAAAAAAATGCTTTGGTTGACTGAGACAGGGCTTTAACCATATATCGGAAAATTCCTTCTATGCGTGTTGTTACATGACCAACAGAATTACAGGGAAAAGAGCTACCATTTCTTTGAGGAGTCTTCTCATGTTTCATGACAGAAATACACCTGGTTCATCACTGAAGGAATGTTTTGGCTGCATGAAAAGACAGAGTTCATTATGATCTGGTGCTGCGCTGTGCTAGTGGTGACTTTTCTTATGCCACGCACGCAGCCAAAACTGCTTTCAGTTTGGATGACTTTAAATTTCAGATAACAAAGAAGAAAGAAAATTTCCGTGCCAAAGACAGTACTCTGTGTGTGTCTGTCTCTTCTTCTCACACTACTGTGAACTCCCAGAGCATTATTAGCTTAAAGTTAGACGCACAGGGCCATGAATCTCAGCAGCTGTTGTCACTGCCTGTGTCTAAATTAACATTTCAATTCGGACAAGTAGTGAGGTTTTTGAGAGAACTCTGTGATTGCCTCCACTTATCACCTGTTAGTTTGGTTCACTGGGAGGCATCTGTGCAGAGGAACTGGATTTGCTTCAGAGAAAACTAAACGGGAAGCTCTGCTCCAGCTGTGCATCAAATGCCCACCCATCCTTACTGGGAAACATAAAGGTCTGGAACTGTTATCGGCCATTGGGACAGCTTTAAGCCACAGACATGGTAGGATTATCAAGTCCAAGAGTCCACTGTGTAAAGGTAGTTCAAAGCAAACCCTCTGACTTGGGCGTAGTGTAGACAGAGGAGCCTCATCTGATCTGCTCCAATCACTTGAATCAGATGCTTGTGCAGACAGCGGCTGGGTCACCTAGTCCAACCCCCCTGCAGTGAGCAGGGACACTGCTAACTAGATCAGGTTGCCCAGAGCCCCTGTACAACCTGGTCTTGAAGATTTCCAGGGATGGGGCCTCCACCACCTCTCTGGGCAACCCGTTCTAGTGTTTCACTACCCTCATTGGAAAGAATTTCTTCCTTATATCCAGTCTAAACCTACCCTGTTTTAGTTAAAGCCATTACCCGTTGTCCTGACACAGCTGGCCCTACTAAAAAGATTTTCCCCATCTTTCCTATAGGCCCCTTTTAGCTACTGAAAGGTCGCAATCAGGTCTCCCTGCAGCCTTCTTTTCTCCAGGCTGAACAAGTCCAACTCTCTCAGCCTGTCCTCATAGGAGAGGTGCTGCAGCCCTTGGATCATTTTTTGTAGCCCTCCTCTGGACCCGCTCCAACAGTTCCTTGTCCTTCTTGTGCTGAGGGCTCCAGAGCTGGACGCAGTGCTCCAGGTGAGGTCTCACCAGAGCAGAGCAGAGGGGCAGAATCACCTCCCTCGACCTGGTGGCCATGCTTCTCTTGATGCAGCCCAGGGTACGGTTGGCCTTCTGGGCCACCAACGCACATTGCTGGCTCATGTCCAGCTTTTCATCCATCAGTACCCCCAAGTCCCTCTCAGCAGGGCTGCTCTCGATCCTTTCTTCCCCCAGCTGGTATTGATACCAGGGGTTACCCCGACCCAAGGCTTACCTCTGTCTAAGACTTGGTGGCATGGTTGGGAGGAGCAGCTTGTGGATGCCTCACTCTGTTGCAGGGCACTGCTGTGCTTACTGAGAGAGATTAAATAAATCATCCTCAAACTTCAAGGAAGAAGTTGTCCTCTGGTCCCATATACCTGCTTCCCATGTGGAGTCAGGTCGGTTGAAAACTGAGTTTCCAATTTTAAAAAGAATTCACTAATAAGACATGCTTTCAGCTGGAGATGCTGTATTTCCAGGCAAAACTTTGTCTAGAACATCTTTGTCCCAAACTTTCCAGTCTAGTGAAAAGACCTTCAAAAACCTCCCTGTCATCTTCCCTGCCTTACCCCAAACACATTTGCTGATCAGTTTTCATTGGGAACTCAACTCCAAGACGGCTGAAGTTGAAGACATCCATTCTGGAAATACCTTTTTGTCTCACCCATTGACCATTCACTCACACTTTCCAGGCAAAAAGATAAAAATAGTAGCTTTGTGTTTAGGTGGGTGTGGGTGGGTGCAAGTTAGTGTAGTAGGTGGAGGGTGGGAGAGACAAACTGGCAGAGGAAAAAAGGATTCTTTGAAACAGTGAGTAACAAAGAGACTATTTAAAGGAAAAAAATAAATGGCAGTTTAAGTGTTTGAAAAAAAGGAGAGAGAAAAGCAAAAAATGCTACAACTAAGAAAAGGGGGAAAGGAAAATCAGTGTTCAGGCAGAAGGAGAGAATAAAACTGTAGGGGAAAAATAATAAAAGAGCTGAAAGCCTAGAAGCACAGTATTAAAAGACACTCAGTATTTTCATGATGAGAAAGCAATTTGGTTTTATGCTCATGTGTTATTCAATGAACTTGGCTGTGGTGCCAATTAGTTTCTGAGGGCTTACAACTTGTCCTCATTTCTCACTGCACTTTTCCTCTCGTCTCAAGCTGCAGTTTCATTTCATGAGCACAGCTGTAATTCTCTTCTCTCCTACTGGAGCTCCAGGAACCATGACCCACCGTGCCACCGGCACATCACTGGACGTGCATGGGATGCCACAGGGGCCACCAAAAGCAGGACAGACGGTGGCTGTCTTTAGACCGAGCTGCTTCAGCCCCTGCTCATGTTCCTCAGCATAAACACCAAACTGGTCAGGGTCCAGCTTCATCTTTGCAACTGCTGACTGGGGCTTCAGAAATTACTCATTTGGGGGATTGTTTTTTCTTGCTGTCTAGCCCTGTAAGGTGGAAATGTACTGTTTTTCAGAGTTTATGTGCTTTCTGTAGCATTTTAAAATCTGGGGGAAGACATCATTTTTCAATGAAAGTTATGGGTGTTTTAAGATTAATTTCAGCTGAACTTCATTTAGACAGTTGAGTACTCTGTTGTTCCTAGAGGTCACTCGGAGGAGAGGTCTTCCTACGGCCATGGGATGTTGTGCAGAAGGACAACAGAAGGAGCAGTTCTGAAACAATTTTTTGGCATAAGGAATAAAAATTGAGTTTTAACCAAAGAAAGGAGAAATCTCTTGCATTTCCAGCTGTGCAGAGCAGAACAGCCCATTTCCAGAGCTCCCTGAAAGAAGCGGTGAGCTTTACTTTTATTCTGCATCTGCCACAGAGCTGTCTCTCAGCCCTCCTTTTTTAATCTGAAAGCAAGGTACCCTATGACTAATTTGTTTAGTATCAAAAACCTTAATTCCTTCACATTGTAAAACATCAAAATTTGTGGTGGGACAACATCACGAAAAGTTTCATTTAAAAAAAAAAAAGGTTAAAAGTGTAGTAGTTTCCTTGTGCATTAATACTCCAGCAAGAGACTTTTTGGAGAGCATTTTCATTAACAACATCAACAACAAAAGTAATAGTAATAATAATTATGATGGCAAAACTGAAGAAATTAATTTTGCATTTATGCAAAGGAATAATTTCTCTAGAAATTTTGCTTCCAATAGTGATATTCTTCCATTCCAGGGACACATATTTACCATGTTACATATATATCTAATTAAATCTAGGCAACAATGCTCCAATTTCAGACTTATATTATATTTTTAATAAACTATACAAGAAGAAAATCCATCTGGCAATAGCATGCAGATCTTACTGGGACAGGCTTTATTAATCTTTATTGCTGCTGATGAGTGCTTAGTCACATGAGGAATCTTACTTGAATGAGAGAGTAGCATGGAACCTCTGCACCTCTGTAGATAATTACGCATAAATTTGGGAAGAAATCTTATCAGTGCTGTCGTTGTCCCTCCTCTAACAGAAGGGGATGGATGGCTGACCAAGACATTTATAAGTTGTGTGTCCAGATTTCTAAACAATGTCTGAAATGAAGATTTTAAAGTCACCTTTGATACTGTTTTCAGCCCAATTTTGGGGTGTGCATGGTAAACTTCCTGTTAATTTAGCCCTTATGTTGACTCCAGCTACTAACATAGAATGCATTCTGCTTATCAATAATGAAACACTTTCCTTCACATTAGTGGGAAACTGCCATGTAGCATCAGATTTGCATGGTATAATCCTGAGTCTACATTTTCCCTGACTTTGAGACCCTCAGAGTTCCCTTAATGACTCAAATGTTCAGTATAGGTTCTGTGTTCTTTCATTTATATTTTAAAATGATTCATTACATACTGTGCTTCCTTCTTCAATGTGTTCTACCATTGACAAAAAGGATGGATGTGGCAGGTTTGACACAAAATTTCTTAGCCTTTAGTCGTTAGTCCACGCTTATACAATTATTTACATTCTATTCTCTCCCTATGACCCTTTTTTTTTAAATTCAGAGAAGCTAAATGATTAATCATTTTGTTGACTGCTAAAAAAACCAACATCAAAATCCTTTGATTATTTTTCTCATGTAGTAAATTCTTATATTTTGATAGTTTTTCAGCTCAGAACTAGCTGCCAATTTCTTTTAGATTGTAACCGTGCAGGTGTTACGCTGGCTTTTTTTTAGATTCCAGAGAAGTTTAGATACCTGTCTCTTCTTTCATAGATTTGCCTCTGGCGTTGCAGGTACTTATCTCAGCAGAATTACTGACTTAAGCTAAGTCAACCACAACAAACATATGCACAGCTATACACCCACACAACAATTTCTGCCTGGCATCGTACACGGATGACAAATGCTCTTTTGCCTATTTATGCCAATCCCCTAAATTCTCACAAATTTGAAGGCTATCATCATTCTCCTTTCACCAGGCAACTCTAACAACAACTGCCGCTCCCTCATCGATGCTCAAATTCACTTCGAGTGGGCGCTTGTGCTCAGGTGGAGATGTGAATGCGTATAGTTTCAAAGAGGATTTTTCTGGTAGCAGTTCTCCTACGTGAGTCAGATTCTACACGGGCCTTGAGAACATACAGTGAAATCCCCTATTCTAACTTAATTCTGCACATTTTCTCTACTTTTCCAGCCTACAGTTATAGGCAGGAATCAGTAGCGTCTGCAGAGGATGTCATAAATCCAAACGATGCAAATGAAAGTTGTTAGGAAGGATGCTTGAATGTTAGGAAATTATCTCTAAAGAGAGGATTCAAATTTTGTAGCATCCAGACTCATCAGGACCTCCAAAGGACCTCCAAGTGAATATTAGATATTACTTTTAAAAATTAGCTCAACATTTGCCCCAAATGTCTGTTCCTCAACCATGCTTGCAAACTTTCTTTTGAAACATCCCTGGTGAGCAAAATTAAATGCACTGATGAAAACAATGATTTTTCCTTCTCATTTGACTGGCCATTACCTACATTCAGGCCTGGGGACTGTTCTCCATCCGAATTTTGCTGCTTGAAGCCATCTTGACTTTGTGTTTGTTCGAAAAACATTTGCAGAGGGAGTGAAGAAGCACTTTTCCTGCAGAGAACAGTCTTGTCTCTGTGCTACTTTCTTGTTTTCTTCAGAGTGATTTTTCCTTTTTTGGGGGACAAACAGCATTTAGTGCTGAGCTTTACCATAATGTTTTCTAAAAGCACTTTCTGTGATTGAAGAGGCCACTGCTGGATTCCTCACAGGCCCGCTTGGTAGCCTTGCAACAAGCTAAAAAAAAAAAAAGTAGGGTAATGAGAGAAATCTGCAAACTGACATAATTCCCCACGTTAATAAATATTTCAAGTCATCCCACTAATGCTGCGATTTTCTAAGAATACCCAGAACCTTTCATTAATGACCTCTGCTAATGCCTTTTCCTGGCTAGAGTCGTCCTTCTCAGTCACACTAATAGCAACATGACAGACCGGGCCAGTAATGGCATCCTGGGGGCTGCAGCCACCGCAGCCCAGCCAGTGCCTTGCACCGGGGCAAGGGGGCAGGAGGCAGCCATGCCGTCCCCCTCGTGATGGCCAGGGGGTTGCTGTCTGCTGGGGATGCCTCTGCCGGGGTCAGATGGCAAAGGAGTGGTGCCCGTGGGAGAACTGGGATGATCCAAAGAAGGGGAAAGGTAGGGCAGCCCAAGAGCTGCTCTGAATTATGTGGGGGACTGAGGTCGCCCACGGCCACCTCGGCAATGGGGAAACAGCAGAATCGGGTTGTAAAAGCCACTTTGTCCCCACCTTAGTAGTTGCATTCAGGCATATTATCCAACATTTTTACCATAGTATTTACCTTTGATATTAATATTTCTGCAGCAACATCTCCTAAGAGTACAAGGAACTAGAATCTAATGTTACCTGCATAACAAAGGTAAAAAAGTGTCTGGATTTTGGTAGTTATCACTCACTCATAATTTCAGCCTCTATATACAAATAAGTGAATTCTGAACTCTTCTCTTGGAACATTTCTCATGCACTTTTTTGGTATCTGTTGAAAACGTAGGCATGCTCCTACCCCCATGGAGGCTACTGAGGGGTGGAAACTGTCATCATCTTGCTCCGGGGAGGAAACCACTGCTGCTCTGTCAGGTGCTCTGGGACATGGGCATGTGGAGCAGAGGGGGAGGAAAAGGCTGAGGGCTACACCAGCACCCCGAATAGGTCCATGGCTGCCACTGAGGCTGGCAGAAAGCCCTTTGGGAGGGCCTTTTGCTCTTCAGGAGCTCACTCTGCCACCAGCACAGAACTCGCTGTTGGACCCAGCCTTCCCTGTGCACCCAGGAGTGCAACTCACCGACTTCTCTTTTGGAAGTGCCCTGCCCAATTTTCACTAGCAAGCTTGCCAGGGGAAATGTTGGGATCACCACTGACATCAGGACTAACAGCTCCGCCAACACACATACTGTCAGCCATTCCCCAAATGACCGTTCCCCCAAGAGGTGCCGTGGGTTAGATTGTATTGCCCGTGTGTGGCCATTGCAGGAGGGGGATGGCTCTTTACTGCACTTGAGCTGATCCCAAGCATAAGCCACATTAGGTCAGCAGACTGGTGGGGAGCAACAGTGATCTCCAAATCTTTGCTCGATGCAGAAAATGTCTAATCTGCCTGTGTGTGCAGGAGGCAAACATGGCACCGCTCCTAACATTTTCCAACACTATCTCTGTCATGCAGGACAAACAGCTCCAAGTTATGCAATCCAAGTGCATTTGGTGTGCACCTCGTGCTGTAACGCCTTTCATCCATTCACCGTATGGGTATCTTTTCAGACAGATGCCAAACAGTTCTTGCAGGGGTGTTTTTTCAAAGAGGCTTCTGGTGTGAACATCTTTTCTTGATTCTCTAAATGAAAAAACATAAATCTATAGCTCAGCATGATCCCTACCTTACAGTCCTTAAAATAGCTTAGAAGCAAAGAATTTAAAAAACCTAGCGAACCGAGTTTTTCCTTCATGTTCCCCTTAAACTCGCAGAGTTAAGGGAGAAGCTGAAGGAGCAAAGTTTAGTCAAAAGTAATGTGATACGACGGGTGCTTTTGACAGAGACATCAGATATGCCTAACATCAAACCAAAGCAAAACCAGCATTGCCTCTGTGTTGCATCTTGAAGGGAGGAAGAGATTTCTGATCTTAAGCTGACTGAAGGACATCTTTTTTTGCTTGCTCTATACTGACTGACTTTGGTTCTTTAACATGTATTTTGGGTGTAGACAGGACAGCGGTCAACTACAGCAAACGATAAGGAGCATTAAGGATGAGCAATCAGAAATGCAGAGCCCACTCTCTTTATTAATGTGTGATTCAAAAACAGTGGGCCACGTCTGCAGCTGATAAATTGAATTTCATTGTAACCCAAGGACAACACTGCTCCGTTTGCTTACAGATACTCTTCCCACATATCCTTGAGCAATGCCCTAGAAAGTATCATAAGCTACCATTTCCATTGCGGCTTTGATTTAATGCTTTATAGTCTACAACATGTGACACTCACAGCGAGATCAACGGAGAAGGCAATATAGGACAAGTTCTGGTTAGTGAGTTTCAAGCGGTCTGCTTTCAGATATATAATCTGACAAAAATGTTACCTGTAAACCTCTCCAAAGTGCTAAATAAAAGTAATTTTCTTCTTGACTTTGAGATTAAAAATATTAATGAATTTTTTTTCTTTAAATATGCTCTTGGTGAAGGTTGTGTTACCTTGCAGCAGCCTGAATCAGGAGTGTTTTTATAAAACATTGAGCTATAGCGGTCCCTCCACGGGGTGAACTCTAGTTGGTTATTAAACATTCATAAACTAACCTCAGCTCTTACCTGAGGAACAGAAAAATCATGCTGCTTTCCCAGCTTTACAAACAAGGATGGGATCCTGGCTGTGTCCTTCCCGGACCAGCTCTGCCTGTGACTCCCGCCTGCCTCCCTCCCGTCTCCAGAGGCCGGCTCCCTTACCATTCGTCTTCCTTCACGCTGCTGTGAACCCAGGGGTATATTTTTGCATCAAAAGAGGGAATCACCTTCACGTCTAGTGCTTCACAGAGCAGCGTGCATGATCAGTCCAAATTTGGATCAGCTTAAAACCTTAAACAAACAGCTCTTCATGAACAGGAATGTTTCCACTGAAAACTGCTGGCGTTTTCAAAAAGTTGATCTAATTCCCCTCCAAGTAGATTTAGCGTGTTAGCTCTTAAGAGAGATATTGGACTCAACCAAGTACAAAAAAGCAAGTTGTCTTCTATCCACTGCTGAGTAATTCACGCATCTAATTTCTAAATTGATTTGTCTTAAATTACATATAGCTGAAGGACTCAGAAGGCCAAAGAAATTCTTTTTAAGCTTAAAAACAGAAAGTCAAATTGGGCTGAGACTGAGAAATCAGATTTCAACCCCCCCCCCAAATTAGTTGATCAAAATTGTGACTGCCTGAACTAAATAAGAAAAATGTTTTCCTATCTTATAATGGAGCTCCTTAGAGAGTTTTTTTAACAGTTAAAATTTATACATTTAGGAAAGGGACTATGTGGAAGTAAACTCTCCTAAAGAATTTTCAGGCCAAATTTTCTCTTCGTGAAAGATAATACAATTCTTTTGCACCCAGGAGCTACAACGCATGACACCTGTGATGCATTTGGTCATGAATTGTGTGTGTGAATGAAGCTCTGGACCGTCAAGGTAGTTTTCAGCAAGCAGGTTTCCAATGGAGCAATGCTTATTCATTCAAGCTGAAACTGTTTGCAGGGAAGTGTCAGTTCTGACATTTTTTTTACCATCAAAAATTTTTGAAAGTGGTTAAAAAAAGTTTCAGCATAACTAATTTTCCAATTTCAGCATATTTCCATTGTGTTTTAAGGGTTTCCCTGTGTTGAAACACAATCTGTGGTTTGAGTAGGATAATTGTCAAAATTGGGTGGAAATATTTCAAAGTTTTTGTTTCAAAAAAAAAATTGACACAAACTAACTTTCTTTCTTGATTTACTAAAAACCCCCAGAAATCCCAGGATTTTACCTCTTGGTCTATAGAAAAATGAAATTTTTAATTTGCTTTGTTTTTCCTAAGAAAAGTCTGGGCAAATCTATCTACATCTAGTACATAAGTTAGCCAGAAACAACAGTTTCAAAACACTGACTAATATATCCATTTGTACCTTTTTTTTTTCCCAGAAGAACCTGATTAAGTTGTGAAAGGAACCAATGTCTTAAAGTTCAGCACCATAAGGAAATTACAGATGGTGAATCAAGCCCATGAGAGCCTCTCTAACAGAAGGGAAGGGGCCTGTAGCTTATAAAAACACAATAAAGGTCTAAAAATTCCAGTGTGAATTCTATAGGCTGTTCTCAACCCTCCAGCAAAAATTAGCACCGTGGAAATTTCTGCAGTTGAGAGCTTCAAGACCAGTCTCCAATTCTACTATTAAATATTAGTATCTGTGGTCATACTGTATAATACCTCCAAAAGACCTCTCACTGACTAAACATAACCTATTAATAACAGGATATTTTTTATGATGACACACATCCTCCTCTTGGCAATTAGAAAATCAGTTTGTGTCATTCAACCGTCTTCTGTTCCAAGGTAGCATCAGGTCATTTCCACCCCCTCATGCACGTTGGTACATTAAACCCCCCGAGAACTAGTTATCATAGCTTGGCTGTATCATCTGTATGCGTCTGTCTTCTAGAAGCAAAAGGTGGCCTGGAGTGTGTTCCTCCATCGTTGTTTATGGGTTTAGCATCTTTTGGTCATGAGAACACAGACTTTAGAATACAGGCACATATATGACAGGCATATGGGGCAGTCACATACATGTCCCTGCTATGGCCCGCATGTCAGTATTCATTTCACTTGGCATAAAAACTAATTTTAGTCACAACTGAGCAACTCCGCTAGCATCGCAGAGGTAAGAAAGACATAACCAAGACTGAATTCATCTCTGTTTGCAATTGCCCTTCTCACCCTGGCACCTTATGCGACTATATTTTGTGCTATATTTGTATATTTTTATTCTCAGCATCATTAAGAGGAGTGTGGCCAGCAGGTCGAGGGAGGTTATCCTCCCCCTCTACTCTGCCCTGGTGGGACCCCACCTGGAGTACTGTGTCCAGTTCTGGGCTCCCCAGTTCAAGAAAGATGAGGAACTCCTAGAAAGAGTCCAGAAGAGAGCAACTAGGATGATAAAGGGACTCGAACATCTCCCCTATGAGGAAAGGCTGAGGGAGTTGGGCTTGTTCAGTCTGAAGAAGAGAAGACTGAGAGGGGACCTCATCAACACATACAAATATCTTAAGGGCAGAAATCACAAGGACGGAACCAGTCTCTTTGCAGTGGTGCCCAGCGACAGGACAAGGGGCGATGGATACAAACTGAAACATAAGAGGTTTCAGTTGAACATGAGGAGGAACTTCTCTACTCTGAGGGTGACGGAGCACTGGAACAGGCTGCCCAGGGGGGTTGTGGAGTCTCCTTCTCTGGAGATATTCAAAGCCCACCTGGATGAAGTCCTGTGTAACCTGCTCTAGGAGAACCTGCTTTAGCAGGAGGGTTGGACTAGATGATCTCACGAGGTCCCTTCCAACCCTTGTGATTCTATGATTCTGTGATTCTGTGATTAACAGACAATGCTTGCATTCAGCTGTTTGTCTTGTTAGAAGCAGAATGACGGCAGACAGACCCAATGCAAGACCATCCCAGCAAGTGAAGAGGACCTGTCTCTACCTGAAGGATCTCAGTCCAGCCCCAGTATTCTGTGAAACATAGTGATTGGCGAGCTGCTACCTGGGTTGCAGTACGATGGGATATGATCCTTCCAGGGTGGCCTTGTGCTAAGGCTTGATTTGGTTTCCTGAGAGTGCAGGTATCCTGGGAGTGCAGGTCTTTCTCCGCCTCCTGGGACTGTCTTCAGCAAGATGGATGATCAATGCTTGCACATTGACAGTGCAGTGACAAAATGGCCCCTCGACTCACTTTCCTTTCTGTAATTTGTTACTGTCCTTGTCTGTTTAGCGATGCATTTTATAGTGGAAGCTGATTCATTCAAGCTTAATAACGCAGCCAAGCTGCTTTCTGGCATTATCCCAGCATAATCACTATAATTCCTTCTGTTTCCAATATAGGTCAAGTTATGCCTGATTCGATAAAATATCATTTTTAAGTAAGCATCATTCATCTTAGGGTGCATTAGTCTGTTTCATTTTGGTAATTGGTCTCTATCATTTTTGTTTGCTTTTTCAGATTTTCCTTGCTCTTTAATTCTCTAATCACATGATGGATTATTAAAAAGCTGAATCCCTGTTAAATAAGGTGACCATATACAGAGATTTCTTCACAGTTTAATTTCCAGTCTTTCGGGCTTCAGCATTCACGCTGTCTTGGCATTGAGCAAAGAAGTGAGGAGTTCTGATTTTCTATTATAGGCATAGAAAAGAAGAGGAAAGAAAGAGTCTAGTTGTAGTCAAATCTGAAATTGAATAGAAGTGGAAGTAATTTTAAAAATAGCCGGACTAGCTGGGAAGGTTAGGGGACCCAGCAACTGGAAATCTGATATTTTCTTGTGTGGTGTATGATAACGTTTGAAATGTGGAAAAAAATATCACCAATGCTGAAGAGGGAGAGAGACTGCTGGAGGTGTATGGGATTATACTTGCCTTTATTATTAGGTATGTCTGAGCCCAGACTCCAAAATGACAGATGTGCAAGTCAAAGAGATCAGGAATCAACAAATTAAAAAGAAATACTATCAGCTTTTGTTATTCTAAGTGGCTTCAGCCTAAAAGGGGCCTCTCTCCCACAGGCAGAGGCTCCTCAGCAGATGAGGGTCCTAAACGTAAAGACTTATATTCAGAGGAAGCAGTTTTTCAGAAAGTTCCCAACATCCAAAGAAAGGATGCATGACAAAAATTGGCCAGAACTTCAGTTTCTTTTGGCAGGTAATACAAAGTTGTAAAAAGAGGTTGTACTTAGTATAAAAATGAAATTTAATTAAAATAATAAAAAGTTAGATTCATAATTTAGATGTTAAATACTTTATTCTGATTCTACTGAAACACTTCGATAATGTTGAAACAGTATAAAATAGAAGTATATTTAGTACACATACTAATAAATGCAACATTCTATGTAGCATAGTATTAATATTTTAATATGAGTCAAAATCAGGTGAATGAAAACAAGGCAATCTGAATGAAATTGTCAAGTCAGAAGAAAGCAAAGCTATTTATGACTGTTCCCTATTGAACATGTGAAAGAAATTGGCATATTTCTGTGAAATTTTTAGGGGGGAAATCACATTTTTAGGCAATATGGGTGTATAGATGTTTTTTCAACTAGCTGTGTTTCCAGCAGGCATTTTTAAGCAACGCTCTGCTCACTGTCTGATGACAGTTGGGAGTTTAGTTTATACCATGCAAACAAATGAATACTGAAAGTAATCATGAGTAATTATTATATATTATTTATTCTTACTTGTATGCCTGGTGGTCCTGCAGCTCCACAGGCCCAGCAGGAGTGGTGCCATCCCAGGAGAGCAGCTGGTAGATTTTGATCTCCAGCAACCCTCCTACTCCTTCCAATAAAATAAACGTAGAACAGAGGTCTCCCTCCTTTCTACGTTCTGCAACGAAACAATGGCGCACCCTGCCTGTTTTAAAAGTCTCAAACCAAATTACCATTAAGGGGCATGTGAAAGAAAAAGAAAAATGAACACATCATGTGCACTTTGCAGCTACACCTTTGCTGTCTTGAGAGGGCTGGAGGGGCTGCACCTGTGAGAGCAAGGTGATCTGAGTGGCACCAAACCCACCATAAAGACAGATGGAGAATGTAGATAAGGCATGGTCTTTTATATATGTATATGCATATATAGGACATCAATATTATGCTCCATGAAGCAGACTGATGGTGACTGGGACAATATTTTCAGCAGGCCAGGCACTCCATAATTATTTCTTGTACCTGCCTCTCATCCTGGGCACCATCTCTGGTCAGGTGGCCCCCCAATGAGGAAGAAGTGTGCGTGCATGGGGAGTTCGGACCTATGAGTAGTGCTTCCCAGGACACCAGTACCACCACTCAGCCTGCTTTTCAGTGCAATATTTTCTGGGAAGGGAGCAATCCTCACTGTGCCCAGCGGTGCATTGCATAGCAGTGCAGGACCATGGTCTTGGCTGAGCCAGGGAGTCACTGCATAAGACTGGATGGTGTGGGTGAACATCACATACCTGAGATTGGCTAAATGGGCACTGGATCCTGCCTGGTAGTGGCTGGGTCTGCAGCCCAACCTCAAACAGCTTGCCGAGTTGCTGGTCTTATTCCATGGTAGCCAAAATAGAGCTGCATGGCTGGCTGTAGCTTCACCCCGAGTGGCATGGCAAGGCAAGGCGAGAGTGCCTGTAAGCAGGCCAGCAAGGGGGAAAGCAGAAATGAAGGGTGGGGTGGCAAAAGGAGTGCCCGATCCTGTGGCCGTACGCTGCACTGCTGGCATAATTGTGCCCACTGAGAGCAGGGTGGCTGCTCAGTACAGAGGCACTTTAGCCAAGTGCTAATTACTGGCTGGTTGGCTCTCAGCATCTCTTCTTCAGATCAGCAGAAGGGACAGGGCTCGTCCGGGTGAGCTGGGGGTCTCCAGGGCGCTGCTGCTCCAGGGAGCAGTGAAACCCTACAGACGTGTAGACCAAAGTGTACAGTGGAGGAGCGTATGCTACCCTGGCTGGGAGGGAGCAAGCAGGGGCTGGCACATCGTATCCTCTTCCCGCTGTCCCCTTCCTCCTCCCTTTACAAGCCCAGGCTCTTTACCGATATCTCACACGAAAGGAGCAGAGTCCTCCTGAGCCCTAGCAATATCTAGGGCATTAGAAAGAGGTGTCAAGCACAGTCACTCTCCTGAGCCACCACTTCTTTTTGCCCATGCATCTCTCTATCTGAAAAATAACTCCGCCTGTCAGCACGGCTAGAAAGCCTGAGGAACCGAGCTTTGCCTCCCTTCCCACGCCCCTCAGGCAGCTCCTGCCCGCCTGCTCTGCGGGTCTACCGGCAGCTAAGGAGGAAGGGCATGGGGGGGCAGGGAGGGGGGCAAGAAGGAGTGGGGACAGAGCAAGGAAGTCATGCGAAGAAATGGGGGTGGATTTTTCTGAGCATTAATGATCTGACCCAGCTCCTGCAGGAGTCTCCTTGTGGTATGCTGAACTAATTTACAGGTATTTCTGACAGTTAGAAGGGGAAACAAAGGGTACGTAGTGACATAAGTCAAGTGTAGGGCTTTCAACTCTTACAATTCTTTACAAAGAGCAAAGAGAATATGCTTTTTCCTTAGGACAGAATGTGTAAAATCTCTGAGAGTGGTTCTGTTTCAGTCTGAATACAGTGTAGTAAATGCAGGCTGTCTCAGCTCAGCCGCCTGTTTGAGTCTCTCCTGCTCTAAACCAGTTCTTGCCATTTTTCAGGTCAGACTTAGCAGGTGAAGGAGGGGCTGCCTGTTTCTAGAGTGGATCACCTCTTCCTTTTCGGGTAGGGCAAGGAGACAAAGGTAGGACAAGTCCCACGTTACGCAGCTGTCTCTGCATGTGATCCTGTCCATCTGAGCACACAGACACCTGGACAAAGAGTCTGTAGCTTTTCCTTGGCGTTGCAAACCTTGCCCTTTCGGCTTTGCTCTGGGGCAGCAGGCTGCCAGCATCAGCGGGCTGGTGCAAAATATGAAGGCTGCGTGGGAGCCTTCAGCACTCCAGGACTTGCACCACATGAGAAACCTTAGGCAGCGCTGGTAATCCCAGGGACCTATCAGTTAGCAATTATAACCCCAGGGCAGACTGCTCCTCTAACCCTGCCCTGCATTGCCCAGATTATAATTCTTGCCATGCTTTGATGCTCTTTTGATCCTTTTGTTCAGCCAAATAAGCCTAGTGAGACTCCTGGTTCAGAAGCCAGAAACGTTGGTGTTAATTCCTACACCATCACCTGGAATCACTGCTCAAAGTTTCTCCAGCCTTCATGCCATCCCCTAAAATCCAAAAAGGCTGTCCACAGTATATTGATCATTGCAACAAAATGGAGGAGAAAAATATTTGAAATTAATGAATCCTGTTAGACTGTCACAGATGATTCACCCTGGTTTAATTCCATTTACTTCAGTGGACTAATATCGGTGATCATTTGGCCCATACCTTTTGGATCTGTGAAGTAAATAGCTATTAAATTCCGTACATGAAGTCAGAGCTGTCAGTGTGCCAAATAAAATTAATGCAACTCTTGTCTGATTTGACATTTTTCCCTGTGTTGGTCTAGAAGAGACTTTTGCCACACTGAAGAGCAATTCAAGATGATGTGATTTCTTACACTGATTAAGTTTTCGACATGACTTCTTGAGAGATCTACTCTTTTAGAGATAAGAACTGTTTTATGTAAGTGTGCCGTGATTTCCAAGAGCATCCATGTGGAAAAAAAAAAGGCAAATTCTTCTCTATTAGGGACAGCAGTTAGGGTTGTGAGTTCCTGAACCAGCAGCCACTAGCTTTTAGTTACCTTAGAGGATGACTGAAATCAGAATATGAGAAGAGGTTGCTGTGCAAGAGGTGATTTTAAAAGTAGTCAAGGCATGAGTCAAATAACAAGTGAAGTGGAAACAGAGCTGTCTTGAGGAAAAGAAAGCCTTGAACTTCAGGCTTTCCCTAGCATTTTATTTTATGCACTCCAATTCATGGAGGCCCGAGAGACTGCATAATTTCTCCAGGGTCTCTGCTCGTGTAGCGGAGCTTCTGTAAGTGGCAACAGCTTCTTGTTCTGGACACAGACAGGGTCTGACCCCAGGCACTGGAGGAGAGGGAGGTGGATTTTCTCTGCTGTTTCACTGCCATTCATAATAGTGTCCATGTGATTAGTGCTCCAAGGTATCAAAAAGTTTGTCTGCGACATCAGTTAAACAAGGAAGCTAGCTTGGTTTCCAGCATAGACATATATATATATGTATCGGCCTGAAGATGCCCCCTCTGGCAGGGTGACAGGGCACTCCAAACAGGAAGCAGAAATACCCAGGCTTGCTGGATCCTTTAGCCTGTACCCAACATCTCTTTTGGGTGGAGTGGGTGTCCTAAGCGCTGGCACAGCTGAGCACACACCAGCCCAGTCCACCCATCCTGAGTGAAGCTCTGCTGAAGCCTGAGGAGAAGCTCCCAGCCACTTGGGCTCCTACACTGCTGCAGCGCGAGCGTTTCTCAATGCTTAGGCACAACACGATGCACCAAGTTGTCTTGGTTGTTCTCACCAGAAAGAGGGGAAATTGGCAGCGAGGCACAATAGGTTTTCCTCTTCCAAGATTTTCTGTCTCTGGTGCCTGGGTGACGCCACCAGAAGACTACAAGGGCCATTCATTATTTCTGTGCAAGACCTCTAGTGAAGCAGTGGGACAAGTCAGATACCTTGCAAACCTTGGGGAAGACTGTGGTAATTCTGCATAATTTCTGGCTAACAGCATGGGGTTTGCTTTTGTTTGGAAGGAGCTGCCTCTTTCTGCTCTGACCCTGTTTATATAAAGGGACAGGATAAACCAGTTTCCAAAAATGCTAATACTACCTGGATTTCTTCAGTGCTGGCTTCGTTCCCCCATTTAAGCCTGCTTTTAATATGCTTTTTAAGTCTGCTAATGAGTACATTCATCATGATTCCCAAATGATTTTTTTTTTTGTAGTTCACTGGCTTAACCGTTCTGGAAATTGCCATGCTACACTAAACAACTCTTTTAAAGCAAAGATAGCTGGGAAAAAAGACATTTATTTCCATAAGGCTGTCAATTTTTCTTCAGGCTTTCCAGACTTACTCTTTTTTCTTAGACTTCAAAGTAACCAAGAGTAACTAACAGAATCCAAATCAATTAGTCAGTTAAAGATCATAAAGGAGGAAAAATCAGATTTATAATTAAATAGGGAGAAACTGTCTGGTCTCCATCCTGATCCTAGGCTAGTAAGTAACGTTTTTTACTGGAGTAATTGGGAGAAAACCAGGTTAATTTAGCCATCTAGACATTCATGGGGTCAACAGAGAAGTATAAAAATCACTGGGACTGAAACAATTAACTATTCAGATCGTATAAAGCCAACATATGTGCACCATAATCCCTAGGTGCAATAAAGAGTAATAATGCTTGAATTGCATGAATTTCAACATGAAATATTCTATTGTATCTTAAGGCAATAATGGCTGTAAATTCATATTTAACAGAGCCAATATATTACATGTAAAGAACCTTGCTGTCACTAAACATGTGGAAAATTTTTAATCAAAATAATTCTTTTCGTTCATTCATTTCATCTTTTCACAATCTAAAAAAAATAACAGAAAGCAAACTTGGGACTCTAGTCTTCCAGTTTTGCATTTATTGCTAGCAGTACTGTGTGCTCAGTGCAGGCAGCAGTGCAATAACCGAAATGAAGCTGTTTATCCTACCAGCTGCTGACATTCAACCCTGGCTCCCCTTGTCTTCCTAGGCTGCACCTGGGCCCCTCTGACATGTGGTCCCTGGTGCAGTTGTGTGCTGGATAGCTGCATCATTTCTTCTCTCATCTTTCCATCCCCTCCTGTCTCCGCTGAAACATTTTCACAATTGCAGCATCTTTGATTATTATCTGTTCTCATCAGGAATTACACTAAATGCTGTTATTCCTCATCAGTAATGTCTACTTCATCCAAATGTTTTAAGTGAGGTTGTATGGTCCACATCTTGGTCAACTCTTACCCCTCACACTGCTGCTTCTCTGGAGCTTCCTCTCACCCAGCTGCCCATTCTTTCTGAAGATGGGCTGAGGAAAAAAAAAGTCTGTATCATTTATCTTCATATGAATGTATGCATCCTTGTTTCCTTTTCCACACTTTTGTCTCTATTTTTACATTAGATTAAAACACCTCGGTTCTGAAATTCTGCATCTCATTATGTTCCAATCAGCAACTATTATTCATGAAAGAGAAATTGTTTTTTTTCTGGATAATTCCAGAAAACATCAGTTCAATGTTCAGCAGCCATGAAAAAATAAAACAGAAGGCTAAAAACTAGTAAGAAAGAAGTAGAAAACAGAATAGAAAACATCGGTAGGTCATTGCCAAAGTCTGCAATCCGCTCACACCCTGAAAACTTCATGCAGTTTTGATTAATCAATCTTTAAAAGGATATGGTAAAACTAGAAAAGGTACAAAAGAATATAAAATCATATAAAAATAAAATATAAATTATATAGATATAAAATAATGAACACCACAGAGAAAATGAATGGGGAATAATTATTGACTGTTGATGACAATGCAAGAACTGAGGGACATCAAATGAAATGATCAGGTGGCAGGTTAAAAACAAATGAAGTACTTCACAAGCTGTTCTTAAATTGTGGAATTCATTGCCACAGCATGCTGCAAAGGGTGTTGAGAAAGCCAAAAGTGCAAGTCTGCTCAAAAAGCAATTAGAAAAATGATTGGAAATAAAGCCTACCAAGGCTATTAGACAGAGAGGTGTACTTACATCCATCTCTGAAAGTTCCTAAGCAGAAGACAGCTCAATGCTGAGGGCTAACAGTGGTAGCATGGTGGCACTTTCTCGTTAGGCTTTTCCTCTACACTTCTGCTACTAGCCCTGGACAGAGAGGGGCAAGAGAGACCTTCACTCTGCCCCAGCATTATCATTCTTATTTTCTGTCATGGTTTAATCCCAGCTGGCAACTAAGCACCACGCAGACGCTCGCTCACTCCCCCCACAGTGAGATAAGGGAGAGAATCAGAAGGGTAAAAGTGAGAAAACTCCATAGGTTGAGATAAAGACAGTTTAATGGGTAAAGCAAAAGCCACACATGCAAGCAAAGCAAAACAAGGAATTCATTCACTGCTTCCCATGGGCAGGCAGGTGTTCAGCCATCTCCAGGAAATCAGGGCTCCATCACGCATAATGGTGACTTGGGAAGACAAACACCATCACTCCAAACATCCCCCCTCTTCCTTCTTCTTCCCCCAGCTTTATATACTGAGCATGACGTCAAAAGGTCTGGAATTGCCCTTTGGTCAGCTTGGGTCAGCCGTCAGAGCTGTGCCCTCTCCCAGCTTCTTGTGCACCTGGCAGAGCTGAGAGCTGAGAAGTCCTTGACTAGTCTAAATACTACCCTGCAACAGCCAAAACATCAGGGTGTTATCAACATTCTTCTAGCACTAAATCTAAACCACAGCACTATGCCAGCTACTAGGAAGAAAATCAACTCTATCCCAGCTGAAACCAGGACATTTTCTTTCCTTCCCTCCTACTGAGACCCTTTGTCTTTTGGTCTTCCCCTCCAGAAGGCCACTTTTCCTACTGTAAACCTCCCAATATCTTCCACCCCTTTCACCGGACTTCCTAGGTATTGAGTCATCCTGAAAACACATCATGATTTGCCTTATACCTTTAGTGTATATGTCATAACCTGAACTGAAACATCAACTGATTTGGGAAGGTGTCAGCCTTTTTTAACATTTGCAGATTGCTGAGAATGCCCTCAGGGACAAAGAAATGTCACTGAATCTTCCAGCTTCATAATATCATGCCCACATCTCTCAGACTTTCTTGTGGTAGTAGAGATCAATAAAAAAACAGAAACAGGAGAAAGAAAAGACAGATGGGTGCACTCTGCATTCCCCATTGATGAAGGGAATGAGTTTTGCTTCTGAGTCAATGGAGAAAAAGTTGAGACAGTGCTGGAGACATCTGAAATCCTCCCAAGCAAAGCCCATGGTCATGCTGGAGAGGAACACTTCCTATGGAGGGCCCGCAAACGTAGCCCATCTCCCGTCTTGTGACAGCACACGATGTGGCATCCGGGCACGGCATCTGGCCCTCTCCATCAAACAGCCTGACACATACCCATCATCCAGTGACAGCACTGATCTCTTAATTAGTGTAACGGGCATACATCCAGTCACTTGGAGCCAGCTGTCACTGCTGGAACAACTCGTCCAGCTAGGAGCTGGCTCCCCGCTGTGTCTGAAGAGCCTGTCTGAAAGAACGTGGCAGAGCCCTCGGGAAGGAAAAAGTGGAGAGATAAGGTGGATCTTGGCAGTGGCTCACCTGGGATCTGGGCTGTGAGGCCGGTGAGCCTACATTTCTGTGCTGCTCCCCATGCTGTGCACAAGGCGGAGGAGGGGAAAAGCTGCCAACACAAGCACTGACAAATAAGGAGCTTCCTCAACACGATCAGCATCCATCATGTGGCCAGATGAGGCTAATAGAGCTGGATGTTATTGAATCAGGCAGTTACATCCCCGGATTATCTGGCCTAACCTATTGATTGATCTCACTTAGTACCTGCTGCAAAACACATATCCTCATCAAGGAGCAACCATCCATTGACATGGTGAATGATAAATATAGGATGTTTACGTGATGAAGGAGTAGCCAGACTTTCCTTAAAACATGAGCACATTTTCCACAATTTTATAAATTCAGATATATGGCCTTATTCCTGAAGAAGTGCAGGTATACAGTCAGCTATTTTATCAGTAGCCTTTACTTATTATTTTCTCTCAGTGGAATCAATGCCTCTTTACTTAAACCACCAGACAAAAGGTGCCCAGTACTGAACAAATCTGTTTAACATTCTTTGCAAGATAAATCTTGCAGAATATATATTTGAAAAGACATTTCCAAGACAGCTAAATGCTCAGGTTTTTCTTTTAGCTTTCAGTCTGCTTTTGTGTATTTCAAGATCAAGGAGATTTATGGGATTTGAGGCTCGCTGAACTAGCAGAAAGGGGACAGCGTTACAGCCAACAGCTGATGATTTGACCTCTGCACATCTTTGTCGAGTGTCTGCTTGGGTAAAGGGGTTGAAATGAAACAAAGCTGACTTAAAAGTATAAAACGAGCTACGTTCATCATGCAGTACATTTAAGGCTGTGAAATGACTGAACATTCAGAAATAACCCTAGTGAGTGTCCTTGGAAAATTATTGTATCAAATTATTAATCCATGCTAAATGAATTGGTTTGACTTGTACTGCAGCTGCCTGCAGCAAATGTCTATTTTACTAAGTTCAAGGCTCCAGAGAAATGCAATTTACATACCAGTCTTTAAGTACTGCTAAGGCTAATTGCCTTTGGGAGGGGGGTATAATTCTGGCAGTATGTTCCTGAGGTACCACCTTGCTAGTAGGTGTTGATGCTTTTGAAGATGTCTGGGATGCAAAAGCAGCTGAGAAGTTTTCCTGGAGAAGACTGAGGTCAGGGAAGACACATAGTAGCAATAACTGAGGATAGGAAAAAATCACAAACTAGATTTTGCCTTCTCTCTGGCAGGCAATGACATAGGTTATGTAGGAAAACATAGGAAAACAGAGCCCCAGGAAGGGCAGGTGCATATTTACCCAGGGATGGAGAAAGGAGAGAAGCTACAGGGACTATAGCAAGATCACTAGGTTAACAGCATACCCATGATATTTCTTGGTGGCCTGCTGGGTATTCAGTCCACACCTGTGAGAAGTGTGCGCTATTACACAGTACAGCTTGTGGAGGAAGGCTGTGTCTACAGAACAGCATGATTTCCCCTCTTTAATGGGTAAGAAATCGTAGTCAGAAGAGAATGTTCCCTTTGTAATTGGAACAATCCACTACTAAGGGTGACCAGGGTGAAAATCAAGCCATGCAACCTTTTTTTAAGAGTAATGACTATAAATCCAAAAAAACACAAGATATTTTTATGTCAGTTAAGTCAGTTAAATGTAATGTGCTGATTCCCCATTGCTCCCCAAATCGGTACCAGGCAGTGATATTAATTTGTAATTTCTTTTCTATATTTTGAGCATGGAGGGGTAAAGAATTTGGAAAAAAAAAACCAAAAACAGCGGGCCACTGTGGGAAAAGACTACTAAAATCAAAAAATCAGCCAGGTGAACCTTACAAGGAAGGCAAAGTCAATGAACCTACACTCATTTAAATCAGTGACAAAAACTCCTGCCTGTCCTGATGAGATGGGTGGGCCAAATGAGATCAGGGAGACTGATTCAAAACCTGCCTGGATGATGTCCCGTGCAACCTGCTTTAGCAGGGGGGTTGGACTAGATGATCTCCAGAGGTCCCTTCCAACCCTTGCCATTCTGTGATTCTGTGATTCAGGGCTGCGTGTAAGGGAAATGCAGGGAAGCAGTGCGTCCTCAGCCTACAGACTGCAAAGGAGGCTCTCATCTGTGACAGCAGGCTTCCCAGAGGAACAAGCAATGGCTGTGCTCAGTGGGGAAGGCGCAGATGTTGTGTAAATCAGGAGAGTAACACCATGTTTCCATATGTTATTTGTGTCATCTCCTCCAGGGTCTAATCTTGCACATCAAGAGCTTCGAAAAGGCAGGTGACCCAAGTGAGGAAAAGTAAGTGGGCACAGCAGCGAGCAAATGAATGGTTTGACAGCAAGCAGCTAGAATATTTTGCATAATATCTATTTTAAGCTCTAATAACTAAACTGGCATTCAGTTCTTCTCTTCTTTCTCGTTCTTTTTTACTAGCCTCTGTGTTACAGAGCAACTTTGAAAGACTAATAGTTAAGTATCTCACAAATATCAGTCACTCCAGAATTTAGTGAAGACCCAGTGCCTTTACCCACTGTGGTTTCTCATTTACTTCATGAAATTAAGCAGACTAGGACATACACATGAAGCACTGTCAGATTTACAGCGGTAGCTGAATTTCCATGAACATTCTGCTGCTTTCAGCATACACAGCGTTGCCAAAAAACCAACCTCAGCAAAGCAGTGCTTACCTAGCAGGACTTTTTTTTTTTTTAAAAGAACCTGAAAAAAAGATGTGTTTTCTTTGTCCCTTTTTGGAGAAAGCAGACAACAGAGACGGCTGATACCCTGATGTCAGAGAAGGTACCTGTTCAAATCCAGGCCAATGTGCTGGTGCCTGATCTTTGTAGAGTTCTGGTAGCTGGCTGATGCTCTGACCGAAACACAGTGGCAATACTCCAGACAAACTAGAACTGGAGTGTCTGACAAGTGACAGAATGAATACAAAGACTGAAGTGATCCCTACAAGCAGTCTCTGCTGACTTACGAAGAGTAATCCCCAAGCAAAGCCACTAGCAAATTTTCCAAGGTTTTGTGGACCGGACTGCTCTGCCGTGTAGTCCCAGTGAGGAGCAAGTAGCTCCATACCCTGGTAGCTCCATACCCTGGTACAACGTGCTGCAGTAAACTGAGGTACAACAAGAAACTGTGGCTTTAGAACTCATACATTGGATTTAATCCGTAGGTTGGTACTGCCAGGAAGAAGACAATGCAGTAGCTGGGGTGTTGCCAGCAGCTCCCTGCGATGGTGATTCATTCAGCAAGCCACCGCATAGCAACGGTACGGCATAGATGGAAGAGCGACGTTCTGGCTTGTCAGTAAGCTGCAGCTGGTCACCAGTATTGCTTTAATGCCCCTCAGACCGCATCATCTCCCTGCAAAAAAGTATTGGGGCAGGATTCCATCTCATAAGAATGTTTTCACGTGTTTTCTTAAGATAGCGGGAACAGGCTTTTTAGAGAAAATTTTAAGCTTCCCTTGAAATGTAATCAACCCAACACACAACAAGTTCACCAAACTGTAAAAAAACAAGGGGATTTGTTAGGGCATTCCCGTCTGAATGAAAGTAAAAGGCATTAACCAAATTATCTGTGCTACACAAAGGAAAAAAAACCCAACAAAGTAAGAAAATAAATCTGACATAAAAGCTGATTTGTATTACTTTCTCATTTTTTTAAAAATTATTTTCAGCATCACATAGAAGGAACTTCTAAAAAATGCCTGTCAGTTAGTAGTTTTCTCCCTCTCACAGTACCAAGAAGTCTGATTTTTATCTTGACAATGCTCTTTGGAAATGTTCCTCTTTCAAATCCTGACTGCATATTTGGAGAAAAACTGGCAAGCAAATAAACCATTTCTGACAGAGGATCAGAAACATTTTTTTTTCAGATGTCTTTTAAATATCCTATTTCTAACAACATTACAAACTATTTAGAGACTACAGCTTCTGAATTGGTAGCTTCCAGTGGTGCATCTCAGAATAGAAATTCAGAGTGTGCCGAGCCAGCAGTCTTTGACATGCCCTGAAACGACCATTTGATGGGCCAAATCCTGAGAGCTGGGAAGCGTTTGTACATTTCATTCACTGCTGCAGATGTTCAATTACCCTCAAGAGCAAAGCCCACTTATTTTGTGGTGGTTGAACTTTCAGCCTTTGCTTGGAAAAAGAAATTATCTCCTACGGGGTAACAGATGTCAAACAGAAGGTATTTTTGAGATTAACAATTATTTTTATTAATGAAAATAGTCTCTCTCTTTTTCTTCTTCCCTTCTGTCCCCTTACACATTTTCAATATTGCTCCCTTTTATGACCAGATTTTGACTTCTGAAAGACTTCTTTTGCGGGAGCTAATTGGGAACTGGTCTCTCTGGTGGCTATATTGAT
This sequence comes from Gorsachius magnificus, assembly GCA_034008185.1. Taxonomy (NCBI): domain Eukaryota; kingdom Metazoa; phylum Chordata; class Aves; order Pelecaniformes; family Ardeidae; genus Gorsachius; species Gorsachius magnificus. The sequence continues at coordinate 45,693,309 of CM067083.1, read as the reverse complement.
TGAATAGAGTGGGTAAACTCTCTGAATGTAATGGTGACTAACAGCAATCTGCTATACTCTATGACTAGCATTACTCCATTTTTGTTGGAAGATGTGATTCCATTTCAGATCCTTAAGCAATTCAAATCACCCTACATACATAGAAGATATTTTGCCTTTTCAGCCTCTTTTTTTTTTTCCTCTGGAGAGAAGTTGAATCTCCTACAAAATGCAATCGAGGGGGCTGCTTTTGACCAAAACATAAATGATTCTGTTTGGTGTCTGATGAAATGCAACAGAGTGTCAGCCTGAACTTACTTTGCTAACCTGTATTGCTTTGCAAGGACTACCCATGTCAATAGGATTATAATTGGCCGCTAAGTTACTAGCACAAAAAAAGATGTAATCTCTTATGAGAAGGTTTAGCATAGATTGTTGACAGATTGGAGCCTATTTAGATAATACTAATCAATGCATCCTGGAAAAGGCCAGGTGGGATACTGTATTTCCTGATGGCTTCAAAGGGCATTCTAGAAAAAGATGCTCAAAAACCAGAAAGCATTTCAGCAGAGAAAAGGAAAGTGGCAAGGGCAAACAACCTGAGGAACTGTTTTTGGGCACTGTGGCTTTTATATCCACTTAAGGGCTATGTTTTCTGTCTCCAAGAAGAGGTATTCATAATGTTAGTGTATCTTTGGGGCTGCTTTTCAATAGCATCTTACACTTATTTTATTATATTATTATTCTAAAGTTTAATGGCTTATTAATAGCATTGATAAGGTAATTATTAACCAGTCATTAATTATCAAATATTTATTATCGATGCTTAATGTTTGTAATATTTAATGATATTATCACTCTGCTTCTATGTTGGAAAGGCAAATTCACAAGCTGACAGACAAAAAGAACAAGCAAATTCTGCAGCTGGAGAACCCACCAGTTTGAGCTGCAACAGGAAGAATAGATGCTGGTGTAGCCTGGAGAGCAAGTAGCCAGAATACGGCTGCACCCACGCACTCAGCCAGGCAGGCAGGCACCTGACTTGGCAGCTGAAGCATCCTTCTAGGAAGGTCTGAAGAAGGTGAACTTGGAAATCTGCAGACCCACAGTGATAAAGTGAGGACGGCCACGGCAAAGCAAATGCTATGCAAGATGGCAAACTAGAAGCCAACCTGGATGGGATCCTGTTGTCTAGTCACCTCCGTCATGTGTTGCCACAGGATGGCTTTATCTGAAAAAGCTTTTACACATTTACTGGCTAATGAACAAATAGGGTAAGACCTGAAGTTATCATTTGCAGCAAACAGGATTGCAGATGGTAGAAATACAGGGAAGTTTAATGTGTTATTTGCACAGTAAGGAGTGAACATGTTATCACAGACCTGACTCTGAGTTGTAGGTCCTGAGGAGCAAAGTTCCTATCACTAGCTTTGGGCATCATGCCCTGCAAACTTAATGATCCTGTAGTGTGTTTTAATAGAATTAGCAAGCTAAAGAAAGAGCCTCCAGATGCTACCCCACTCCCAATCCCAGGGACTTCCTAGGTTCCACTCCCCTGTTGATCAAAAGCTGAACATGATTTACACCGTGGGGGACACAGGCTGTTGTACAGCATCGGCTTAAAGACCACAGCCTTTAACAGTGCCCTCGTGAGGCTCTGCCTTACTGGATCAGGTCTTACTGTGACGTGTGTGCGTGGGGTCAGACCTTCAAAAATTGCACTTTGAAACTGCGTGGTTTTCAATGGAAAAATAAGTGCAGCGCTAGAACACTCTGATTTTTAAGAGACAGCACAGTTCTGTGCTTCTGGCCTACTGGATATAGCTTCTGCTCCGTGCACGCACCAGAGAGCAAGGCAGGGCTTTTGCAGACCGTTGCAGCATGCTCTATGGACCCTCCATAAATTATTGAGGAAACAGCTAATCTTCCATGCATGCATGAGCAACACACATTATCTTTCCCTTTGGAGCCTAGGTGAGAGCTGTTTATAATACAACTTCTGCTAAAAATGTACTGTGCATGCACAAAACATGGTTTTTCAAAGGCTCTTAAGCCAAGCAAATCAAAAGTGTTCATCACTGAAACACTCAAATTTCTCTGCTAAATTTTAAATTTCAGCCCGTACCTGTTTCAGTCTTAGAAGTATCTTAAATCACCTCTCCCTTTTATATTATGAGAAAAAAAATGTTTTCCCTTTCTCTGACTTGAAAACAGCAACTTGCTTTTCTCTTGGGCATGGAGTTAACATCATATTTGGGCAACGTAAAATATCAATCCAAGAAATAGAGGCTTCAAACACTACTCAGAAGTTGAAAACCAGAAAGCAAAAAGAAAATATCTAGACAAGCATTGTTATTGTTGCCAACATCCCATATGCTGTAAATACCTGCTGAGTTTAAAACAAAAAAACCCCACCCATTAGCAGGAGAATTGTAGGGAGGAGGAGAAAGAGCTCTGCAACTCCCTATGTGGAGTAAGCACATTACGCAGGGCAGGGCAGTGGCAAATCAAACCCCGCAGAGCTGCTTTTCCCTGTGCCATGCAGCCAGGCACGTAACAGAAGCTTTTATTGTAGAGCATGGAGAGCAATGTAACATGACTGTTTGCGGTTGCATAGATTTCTTCCCTGCAAAGTAGGGACATCACATGGCAGTGTGCTGAGAAACAGCCGGATCCATGATCTCTCCCAGGGACAGGACAGCTCCTCCCTGCCTCTTCTCAGGGCCTTGGGAGGAAACTGCAGGCTGGCTCCAAGTCATTGCTGTTTTCAGTCTTGATGGAGCCTTTTCCCCAAGGTTTCCTGTTCATGTGAGGCAGTCTAATAACGCAAGAGGGAATGGGAGCCTGAACAAATCAACTCTGACTCTACAGACTCCTTTTAGGAGGGCATTGAGATGGAAGATGGTTTGAAATTCAGATTCTGGGCTGCACTTGCATAACAGGGGATTAGAAAAAGAATAATTTTGTAACCTGATTAAATATTATTCCATCTCGATGTATTTGTGCTGTGAAAGGACCAGGCACACACCAGGGCTTAGGTCTACAAACTCTGTGAAATCAATAGGAAGTGAGGAAACTTAGGAGATGGAGATGTCAATATTCTGCTGGACCCGGGCTGAGGTTTGACAGTGTATTGTACAAAGACAGCACCAGATCTTTCCTCCAAGAGCTTGATGTCTAAACATGAAGAGTAATCTACGGAGAAGTGAGACATTTAGGACTTGCCCCACTACAGGCACAAGGCCTCACTTTCCTTAAGCTATTACGTTTTAAACCTCACTAGATTACATGTAGGTTTAATGGACCTGCTCAAACTAGCCCACAATCCTTTTCTTGTAGCATGTGTGTCTTCAGCAAGGGATTATCACCTCCTGAAACACATGGGAGAGCAGTATGAGAAAAACCCTGATAGATTTCTATCTATCTTTAAACACTGAAGGGAAGTGGTTAGAGGAGGAGAGCTAGAAATCTATGATTTGCCATCTTTCAGTGGTTCAGTTTCTCAGCAAGAGCTCTTCACACAACCTGCAGTCAATTTATGGGAGCTACAGAACCACCGAAGCAGCCAAATGTGAAACTGAAGTGGTCTTCCTCAGCAGCCCAACCAAGAAACTAAATAAAGGCCCAATCCCACTCCCAGCAGAGACCACATTGATTGAAGGCAATGGGATTATGGACCCTTTGGCTGCAGTAGAAGCAGGATGAGGTTTGAAACTGTGCCAAGTGAATACAGAGGACCATCTGACCACTAGTGCTGACGCTGCTCGGTGGGCTCTGCTATGCATGTTGTGATCCAACGTGCATCTTCCTCAAAATATTTGATCACTTGGTTGAAAGATAATTTAAGGAATCAGCCACTGACAATTGGCCACTGGGGCCGCAAGGGAACTGTTAAAGACTTCAGTGACCTCTGGCACAGGATGAGAGGCTCAGGCCTATCATAGTCTTCACCTTGAGGGTTGGCAGGGTGAGAAGAAGCATACAGAAAGCACCATTGCTATTGCAATAAAAACAGAAAACTTCAAGGGAAAAAAAATCCCAAAGATTTTCTCTGTAGGCAAATTAAAAGTGGATCCACAGGTTTCCATGGATACAAAAGTCCGTTTACTCTAGTAGTGTTTTCTAGCAGCTAAACACAAGTATAAGTGATTAAGGAGAAAACACAGCTATGTATATAATGTTCCACTAAGTTTAAATAATCAGTTCTTTCAACTGCAAACCACCACTGGTGACCTTTTTCTCGACTGTTCATAAAAGCCCCATGGGCTGCTGAGACCATTTTTAGAACCACCTGTCCTATCTCTGCCTCTCCACAATCATCTGGGATCAAATGACTACTAGCTGGTCACAAAGGGCAATTTTCACAATCCAGAACCCTCATTTCGGACTACAGTAATCCAGCTAGCAGTTTGTATGGCTGGTCTGAGGGGGACACATGCACGGCTATGTCTCACACCATAAGGCAAGCCAAAACCCTGGGCACACAGCCCTGTGTGGGAGCATCTATAGTCCTGTCTCAAAAAAGTGGCCTTATTCTCCCGTGCATGCATGAGAGACTAAAGCAGTCTCTCTGCTCGTGGGACAGGCAGAAGAGTGGTTTGTCTTTGTATAGACTAGGCTGGAAGAAGGGAAAGTTCCATCAACAAAAGGCTCATAAGCGTGCATGGCAGGAGATTCCATCTTTAAAATGTGATGGTGGATTGGTAACTGCAAGGCTCAGTGTTGCCTCTCTCTATTGATGTTGTAGTGGTCTCCTCCTGCAGCTCTTGAGTCCAGCATTCCCTTCAAAAAAAGGAAAGCTGCAGTTCTGACATCTGGCATGCCATTAGGCAGGAAGGTCCTGGCACTGTGCCCCAGCCAGCTGCGAGGGGAGCCAGCTTTTGGAGTGAAGTGTGCAAGAGCTGGGAGAAACTGTCTTTGCTGCATCCAGCAGCTAAAGAAGTCTGGGTGGGTTTATTCAGCCTCTGGAGTGATCCCATTAATATTTTTACTGGGAGCCCATTCTGATAAACCTTCTTTTTCTGTCCTGGACTTCAGAGCAGCCCTTACCACTGTTGTGTTTTACTGAAAAATAGCAAGTTTGAAGACGTTTCAGTGTCCATGAACACTCTCACAGAACCTGGATGCTGAGGTGAGTTCTATATCATCTGGATGGAGAGATCCACCTGTCCATGAATCAAAAGTTTATTTCCATGGCTCTAGTACAAAGAACCTGTCAACACCTTTAATGTTTTTTTTTCAGCCTTAAAAACCATTGTGTGAGAAGGTTGACACAGGGCACCACTATTTTTTGTTTCATGGGGACTGCACATAAACCAGACAACATTTGTGAAGAGTAATCTGTGGTTTTCTACATGCCAACCCAGCAAACTGGATTCACGAGGTTCAAGCTAGTCACTCGTCATTACGAGCAAGAAAAATTCTGCAACTCCAGTTATGCCTTCCCATCAGGGTATTCTAAAGACACACGGTGGCATGGATGCACTTAAAAGGCTAGTTTGGCCTACACAGCTATGATTTCCAGTGAACAGGGAGATGAAATGAATCCAGTGTGATGCCCAAGTTACAGGCTAAGTTGGTAGAGCCTGCAATAAAAAAAAATTAAATTTAAAATCCATTTGTATATAAACTTAGTAATTTTTAATATAATCGATAAGACACTTCTGAGATTTTTCAAAGTAGAAGTATGGCTTAAATCTCACCCCTCAAATTACACTGGGCTTTTCTGTTTGCTTAAGGACACACGGGAGATGGATTCTTTTCTCTGGATTTGGCTGTATGCACTACACAGAACTTTAAAGTTTTAATGAAGTCATTGCAATTTAAAAATATCTGAATAGAACATAAGATTGGTCTTTTAAATACCTACACAGTCCAGTTTTTATCATATTCCAGGTCATGCTAGAGGCCTTGAGAATCATCAGAAGGACATTAATCTCTGTTTTTTAAAGACGGAAACATTCAGTATTGTAACATTCGTACAATCTGTAGCACTAACAGATCTTCAGCTCAACCTACACGGAAAGTTTGCATCAAAAAATGCAAATAATATGGGCCCCCCCAGTTGCATACAATCATTCCACAGAATCTGCTTACTGTTTATTTTGAAAGCACCGCTGTGAAAGGGTAGGCTCGATAGCTGCTATCGCTGTCGGCAAGAAGGGAGGCAGGGAGGCAGGGACTGTCTTCTTAATGAGTGTTTGTACAGTAACCAGCACAGTGGGATGCCAATAGTAATAATAATAAACCTTGATCAGAGATTTCAAACATTCCCGTAACATCAGACAGACCGTTCTGACTGCTGCACAACCAGGGGCTTCAGCAGCTGTATGAAATCCTTAGATTACTCCAGGGATACTTCTGAATCATGTTTAACTAACCCAGTCAGGGCATGGGTATTTTCACTTCCCTCGTTTTTCTTGTGCCACCACGCTGCTTTTAAATCAGTGGCCAATTCTGGAAGAATGGTTTACTTCACACCGTACTCGCTCAAGAAACCAAGCCACCAGGCGCTCAGCCCCACAACCTGCAGTGTGCTCAACGCTGGATCCAGCACCGGGCAGGAGTGTGCGCGTCACCCCAGGCCCTTGCAAAGCTGCCCCGGAGCCCAGGCCGGGTGGCGAGCAAGCACCTGGCTGGCGGGGCCCGGGTGCCCGGCAGCCCTGCGCTCCAGCCCCCTCCCTGCTTTGCTTCGAGGGCCGCCCCGGCGCTGGAGCTCTGTGCCCTATTTTGGGGCAACGCCATCAGGGCCCCGACTGCCCTTCACCGCAACCGCCGCTACTGACGGCCCCGCAGGCAGCGAGGCCAGGGGTCCTGCCGCTGCCCTGCCCTGCCCGGCTCCAGCACCGCCGGCGAGCGGACAGCTCCGGCCGGGGCCAGGGGGGCCGGGAGCAGGGGGGCCGGGAGCAGGGACCCCCCTTCCGGCGGCGGCGCGCAGCGGCGGCCCCGCCGCAGCCGGCGCTGTGGTTTTAAATGGGCGGAGCGGCGGCGGGCGGCGGGGCGGGCGGTGGGCGGGCGGCGCGGGCCCGCGGCGCCCTAAACCCCCCTCCCGGGCGCGGACTGCCGCGGATTGGCGGGTGGACTGGAGTTGGCGGCTCCTTCCCCCCTGCCCGCACACCCGGGGGGGTGGTGCGGGCGGGAGCGGGAGGCAGGGCTCAGCCCCGGCGGTGGCGGTGGCGGGGCTCCCCCCACTCCCTGCCTGCCCGCCGCCGTGCCCGAGCCGCTCCTGCTGCTGGGCTGCTGCCTGCGGCCGCAGGACCCGGCCGAGCCGGGCCGAGGGGAGCGCGGGCGGCTGCTGGCGGCGGCCGAGATGATGGCGGAGGGCGGCGGCGGGCCGGCGCGGAGGAAGGCGCTGTCGCTGCTGGAGGCGGCCCGCTCCCGCTACGAGAGCCTGCAGATCTCCGACGACGTCTTCGGGGAGTCGGGCCAGGACAGCAGCGGGAACCCCTTCTACAGCACCTCGGCCGACTCCCGCTCCGCCGCCTCTTCTCAGGACGAGGAGGACGACGAGGCGGACGAGGGGCGCTCGGGGGGCCGGGCCCGCGGGGCAGGGCGGCCCCCCCCGGAGGAGGAGGAGGAGGAGGAGGAAGCGGAGAAGGGGGGCTGGACCCGGTCGCTGCGAGACGTCCCACCCCCTCACTTCAAGGATGGCAGCGGTACGCGGAGGGCGGGCTGCCGGGGCCGGGGGCGGTGGGGCCGGGCCGGGCCGCCCTTGGGAGCGGGGGGCGCGGGGGGCCGGGGCGGCGCGGCCGCCCCTCAGCGCCGGGGAGAGGCCCTTGCGGGCCCGGCTGTCGGCCGGGGCTGGGGCCCGGCCCTTGGCCTCGGGAGCGGAGGAGGCGGCAGGCGCCTCCTGCCCGGTGCCTTCCCGGGAGCCGCCCTGCTGTCAGGCGGGGAGAGCCCGGGCCGAGGCGGCGGGGGGGCGAGGGGAGGCCGCGCGTGCTTAGTCACAGGCATCCCCTCCCCGGCGCTGCGGCCGTGCCCCGAGCGCCAGCGGCTCCGGGGGGCCCCGCGGGGGGCGGCCTCCCCCCCGCTTGGGGCTCGGTGCCCCGGCCTCCTGCGCGGTGCAGAAGGGCTGTGGGAATGGGACTGGGATTCCCGCTGGCTGCAAGGCTTTCTGCGCAGCCGTCCCTGACCTTAACCCTTCTTGCATGGCTTTTGGCCAGAGCGAATACCAAGCGAGGGGTGAAACGACGTGACGTGACCTACAGCAGCAGGGCACAGCACTGAGATCTCCGTGGAGTGGCTCGGGTAGCAAGTTGCAGCACTGGTTTGCCTAGGGAGCCATTATAAGCTATCTGTCCGCAGGCTTCAACAGACAAGTTGACTGTGCAGCAGCAAGGCTTTGCTAAAAAAGATTAATGGCTATGAAGAGCTGGGATGGGGAATAAAACATTTGCATCTCAAAACAGGACGTGATGATTGCTGTCATGCTGTTGCCCGTCTTACAGTTGCTTGTCTTCGCTGGGTTTTTTTTGTAGTGTTTAATTCCTTCATTTTGCTGTTAAAAGGTAAATGCAGAAGAGTGCTGCTACACTTGGTGTAGTGTGCTGAAATTTGTGCAGTGGGACAAGCAGAAACCTATCTGGGGAACCTGCTTGGGATGGGGGAGTAAGGTCGAGCTAGCACTCGAGCCCCAAAAAAGTTCTGTCATGTTTCTGACAGATGTGCAAACAGAAGTTGCGTCTACCTCTAGAAATGGCTAGACCACCCTGTAAAATTTTTAAATATCAAGCTGATGTGCCTCTTTAAAGAACTCTCTAAGGTTTTTTTGATGATTCTTATTCATAAGCATATGTAAGATCAGGTTATGGACCATAGGCTTCATGGTGTGATGCTATTTCAGCAGCAATTATCACTTAATTTCTCTGCCTTTGCTGGCTTATAGAAATATCCATTTTAACATAGACGGAACTGGGATTAGCGTTTTAATGCTGCTTTGGAAAAGGATTAAGTTGATGACCTATTAATTCACAAATTCAGATTTCCTTTGAAATAAAGGAGTCTGATTTGTGGTTGTCAGAAATAGATACAGACATCTCTTGAGGAAGGTGTATGGGTATTGCCATGAATATTTCCTCCCAGTAATAGATGGAGAAGAGGTTGCTGCTGCCCTTTTCGTTCTGTTGATCGTGATGATGACAGGTGCTGCATGCTGTTCATAGCACCGTGTTTTGGATGGCGGAAGTTCAGTTAGTGTCATGATTTGATATGTGTGAAACGTGTACCCTCTGTGATATTTTTATTTTGACTACTCAAATTACAAGCTATGGAAACTACTGCATTGTATATAACTCAGCTCCTCTAATTCTAGTTTGTAGGTGGACTGGTTTTAGGCCATGCATGTATCCTAACTGGAGCCGCACTAAGCATACTTGTACTGGCACCCTTGTCACTTCAGTGGATGCTATTCTGACCTGAGAGTTTGGATCCATACCTGCTGAGGAAAAGGTCTCCACAGCTGTCCCTTGCAGTGACAGCGCATCTTTCGGTCACTAATGGAGGACAGGCAGGAAATGAAGGGTCAGCCACAGAGCACTAACAAAACCATATTCTCAGTACAGATGTGTTAGATGTAAAATCCTTTCTTTCTAGGTTCTGAGCTTAAAAGGAAGAGGTTTTCATGAGACTGAGATAAAACTTATCTTTGGTTAGCACCAAAACTTCCTGTTGCTCAAAATCTCAAGAGAAGAATCCTAGTGGCAAGTACTTGACATCATCTGATTCCAGAAGACAAATGTCCTTGTAGACTGAGGTCTCGTGAGACTTCAACTACATCAATGCTGGAAATAAATCTTTGAATTGGACTAGGATCAAGCCTAGTGTCAAGCTGTTCAGTTTGGGAGACTGCCCCTTCCTGAAAGGGAAGGTGTGGAGGAGAAAAATTTTTAAGTTAGTTAATGAGCATGAGCTAAAGCTCCCAAGAAGAAAAATGAAGAGCCACTTATAAAACTCTTGTGGTCTTTTCAACTAGAAGTAGAAAATACTATCACTTTGGGTTTCTTCTTATTTTTCCTTTTGGTGGTTTTTTTGAGTAAATTACTTAATGCTGCCTCTCCCTCCCCAGCCTCAGTATTAAACTGATGTCTTAAAATATTGTATCCATGCCTAGAATTAGTCCTGAGCACAGACAGGCTAACTGGTATGTCATCTCAGAAATATATGTTAGAGGCCCAGAAGTGCTGGAGGCTGCTGGCAGTGTTAGATGGTTCAGTATGTCCCCAGTCTGCAGTCAGTCACTGCGTGCGTTCGTGGGGACGCCTGCCTTTCCCAGTTTGTCAGAACCTGCCACATGGGCAAGGTCTGGATTGACTTCTCTGTCAGGACAGAGATGACTGGATGGCATTGCTATGCGACACTGTCCTGCTTGTGTCCCTGCCTTCTGTCTTCTGCCCCTTTTCCAGGGATCTCCAGTTACTGTTGTTTCTGTTGCATTTAATAAAAATAGTGGGTGCTTAGACTCCCTGGAGGGGAAAAAACCCCCATAAATAGCTTTAGCTGACTTTGTGGAAATCCAAAATAACTGTTAACTTTAACACAGAGGTTGGACCAGATGGCTTGCTGGCACTTTGTGTTATTTCCAGTTAAGCTACTCTGCGAAATCATTCTCCTTAGATGCTGAGAAAAATCCCAACCATACTGTGGTGCCCCGATTTTTAAACTTATAACTAGTGCCACTGTGTAGTTCTGATTAAAATAGGTTGAGGAAGCAAGGCAGCTCAAGTGCCTGTTACAAATATTAAAGCAGTAATGTGAGTTCTGAGGTACTGGGATATGAGTAGCGGATCAGAGGTCTTGGAGGCAGTTGCTGAAACGCCTTCTCTTCGCAAAGAGTACCTGGCTACAGCAGGTCTGTGGGTAGGTCAACATGTGTGTTTAAAAGGATGATGGCATCCATGATCAGATGTTAGATCCAGGCATGTTTTGGCACCTCCCTTCTCGTTCTCTCCAAACCTTGCTGTGAAAGGGAAGCAGAATTGATTTGCTGGGAAGTGAACCTACAAATAGATAGGCTTCTAGGAAAGGAGGTCTGACCTCTGCCCAAACAGTACTTTAATTCTGAAAGGAGGGATATCTGGGGCTCCTCTGGCTTCCCTTCCTCTGAGGGCAGGACAGAGCTAGTTGTGGAAGTGCAGAAAGAGTAAGAGAACAAGTTCTTGCTAGGGTAGGGAAAGCATGATGGAAATTGAGAAAGGGAGTGAGCAACTATTACTACTTTAGTGATGAGCTAGTAAGTGCCAGCAACTCAAAGCAAACCCTTCATTTCTGGTTGTTCCTGCCTCAGACTTAATTGGTGTGCTCTTCGTTCCTTCAAGGGTGGTGTGGTTCTGGGTGGTGCCTTCCCTTGTTAGCTCAGTAATCTGGCCAGGAAATGTTCTGCAATACATGGAGGCACTATTGGTCCTGGTCTTTCTTTGTGGAGGGTCTTAAAAGGTGAAAATATCCTGGTATTGCTGCAGCTTGATGTTCCTGAATTGGGGTAGCTGGTGTTCTCTTCCTAGGGTCTGATGCTTCCTATATCCATGTAATTCAGTGACCCGAACACTGGACCTCAGATGCAAGAACACTTCCTATTGTTAGGGATAATGTTTTAGGGTGGCAGAAATAGCAGGGAAGTCTGAGCAAAAGTTAAAGCTGAAGCCCTCAAAGTTACAGCCAATCTGTGCTGCTGTTCTCTTCATTTTCTATGGCCTCCAAACACCGTTCTTAAGCCTAGACCCAAGGACAAAATGTTAAGAGTGTTCCTTGCTGAAAGAGCATGGCAGCTCCTCTTCAAGTTGCATTTAGAGAGTGTAACTAGCTTTTTATGGATTTCCAGAGTATTTCTCTGAAACACTAAATGTGCTGTAAGTTACCATCTTTGAAGAACATGCTCCAGTAGAACAGCATGCTCTCAGGGAGAAGTTGCATAGATCATGCCTAGCAGTCGGGCTCTCCTTGTCACCTTGAAAAGATTTAAATGAGTATTTAGAGTAGGTTTTAATTTATTTTTTTTTTTTCCCCTCATTGAGAATGTTCTTTTCCAGAAAGACCAGGTTATGGGAAACAGTCATTTATTCCATCATGGCTGCCACATTTCAGATAATCTTCTGCACAAGGGAGGGGACATTATCTGAGAGATGAAATGAGCCTGCGTGCAGGATGATAGCGTGTTCCAGCTGAAGTCAAGGAAGCAAGGCAGAGCTTTAAATTTCAGGTTGTGACCACCTTCACAGTAAAAAATGGTTTGTCTTATGTTTAACCACAAGTGTCCCCTTACACGTCAGCTGATAAGAACTTCACTCCTGATGGGATTTTTTTCAGTAGTGTTGTTATTTTATGAATGCAAAATAAGGAAAATCAATTTAGTTCCTTCAAGTTAGTCTCCAGTGAATCACACAGCACAATATATATTGATATAGCATGGAGTTGTTCATTTGACCTGGGTTCTAAATATTTTTAGCAGAGCTAAATAATTCAGTTAAAGTTAAATAATCAAAGGAGAGGAAAGGGATAAGGTAAGGGGGAAGGAAAGGCTTTTAGCTGTTATTTGAATGGCTGTAATTGTAACTGGGCATAGAGTTGTACAAAGTCTTTGCAGGATGTCGGGGGAGATCCAATGTGCATCATCTTCCCAGGAGTGTGGAAAGGCAGATGGGAGGGCAGCATTCCAGCAGCAGGGAGCCTGGAGGAAGAGCTCTTGGGTCAGGCCAGGCCATAAAAGAGGACTGTATACACGCCACCATCTAAAAGTGGTGGTGATCTTGGCTCAATTCCTGAACAGAGACTGAAGGCTTTAGGCTTATTAGATTGAGGTCAATACTTAAAGATTCCAGAGGTGGAAGAAAAGCTATGAAAGCTACTTAGTCACTTATGGCTGATTCTGCTTCAGAAAAATCCGGGCCAAATTCTCTGACTGTAAGTGGATAAAGTGCTGCTGATGTGACTTGTTCTTGCTTACTTATGTCATGAGAGAAATTACTTGCTTTTGACTTGCATAGCCATGGAAAATACTGGAAAAAATATGTATATATAATCCGTTCTTGAATTCTAAATAGAAATTACTTACATCTTCCTAGAAGTGTTGTGATGCTGCTCATTATGATAAATACATCACAAAGATGTGCACTACTGCTTTGCAGATCCTTTATAGGATGACTTAAAGGTTTGAAGTTTTGCTAAATAAGTGAATTAAGCAAAGGCTTAATATCTTCTATGTCTTATGAAATCTAAATGCGCTTTTCAGGTCATTTTACTGGGTTTAGAGCACATTTTCCTGCTTCCATCATCACTGAAGTGATGCAAGTGCACAACATGACAGCCTTATTGATTCTAAAATTTAGTGCAACTTAACTGTCCATGTTCCCTTCCTTCTTTTGCCCATAGCTCTGCTATTGAACATGCATTTGGGGAATAACGTGGTGTTGATAAACTTCATGGAAAAAAACGTTCTTTGCTTTTGTACAGAGAACAAATTTTGGTCAGTACTTGAGACATGGAAGTCTATAAGCACTGCAGATTAAGGTCTTCTCCGTGGACACCATCTAGCCTTTTGCAGAGAAAAGGTATATTTACTCCTAGATCTTTTACTGCATCAAATGAGTCTTTTGCCCTTGCAGCTATTGATGGGGTCATCTAAAAGAAGTAGATTAGTTCCTACAGCTACTCATGTCCTTTTGTCAACATCACAGAAACAGTACAGCAAACAATTTCCTTGTCTGCATACTTCCAAGTCAACCCGGAGAAGGAATTAGCCTCTCTGCTGAGTCTAATGAGGATGCTAAGACTGGAGTTGGCTTGCTAGTTCTGTGTAGACTGTTAGGTCACTGGAACCTGACTTGGAAGCCATAAACTTAAAGGAAGCTGGAAATTTCTCTTAGGTCTGCTTGTTCATGTAGGTGTTTTTGTTTCCCTTCCATGCTTAAGTTTCAAAAATTTTGGAGCAGATGAATTTAGCGGTTTGGAAATACAAGGTGCTTCCCAAAGGGAAGGTAATCATGGATACAACTACACATCTTATCTAGAGGTCAGTGGAATATAATCCCTAAAATACCTCATCCTTCCAAATACTGCCAAAAATTGGGCATGTTATTAGAAAACAGAACAGATGGACTCAAAAAGAATGCATGGCTAAGACAAATGCATGAGAATACTAGCATTTGACATATCTCTTGCTGGTGGCAAGGCATCCTTTCTTGGAGCTTATCCAAGCTCCCACTTCATATTCCTTAAAGAACAGGATGTTAGTCAGTCACTGGCTCTATCAGAAAATGAACGGGCGCGTAGCTAAGTGGGTCTTTTAAAAACGAAGCCAGAGCTCCTTGACTGAGGGACTGCAGGGAAATAGGCTTGGAAGGCTCCTTGGCTTATTTTGGCTCTGTAGAAATTACTCCTGGATTATCTCCTGATTTTCTGTGAAGACAAACTGGTATTCATGGCACGTGATAGAAACCATGCTTTTGATTCTGCTTTATTGGGCAGCATGAGAGATTCACATGACCTGTATTGACAAACTGTATTTGCCATTAAGAAGGACAAAACAAAACCAGGCAACTTCTACTCAGCAAACAACACAAAGCGGTAGCTGTGCAGTTGAAAACTGGGCAAGCTGAAGTGTGGTCGATGAAGCATACTGTAAGGATGCAAAAATCATGTCAGAGGGGGATACACAGGAGACGCGGAAGCAAAGAATATCGTGTAAGTCTGTATGGATGGGAGGAATTAGCTGTGCATTGGACAGGAAGATTACTGGACTGAATAAAAGATACAGCGAGCCCATCCGTGGGCACAAATGGAAGTGTTATTTCTAGTGAAGAAAAAGCAGAAAAAAGACTTAAAGCAGCTGCTGCTATAACTGTGATTCATTTCTGATTACATATGGCAGAGAGGTGGGTGTGTATGAAAGATTAAATTGGAGCAAAAAAATGAGACTATCTTTCTTTTTTTAAGTTACTTACGAAATTCACTGTTGTGGAAAGTCTGACTATACAGTGCGCATAGTCATCCCTGCTTTTTTTGAAAGGTAGATGCTGGCTAACTTCCCGGTGGGTAGCACTTGTAGGTGTGCAGTCTGGGGTCAGCGTGTAGCTGTGGGCGTGTGGCTGTTCCCATTGATGTCACAGCGGTGTCTGCTGCTGGATGCACCCTGCTGATGGATACAGGGCTTGGGCAGTAGTAATCGTGTCAGTTCATGCCCAGAAAAACTACTCTGAAGAGATTGTAGGTATTGAAACTCATACATGTGTGTGCACTTATGCATATGGCTTACAGCATTTGGGATGGGAATCTAGTTTTACTTATTCTGCCCCAGTACAGGGAAAACAGTTCAACTGGACTGCGAGCAGGGTGGTGGTTTGTGCACCTTCACTTGCCGCAGCATCCTAGCGAAAATGAACCACCTTTGGCTTGGGGCAAGGGATTCCCAAGATGATCTTGAAAAACCTAAGATGCTCTTACATCTGTCATGCTGGATATGTTATGGATGTAAATACGTATGTGGGTATAAATTCTTATTTAGCCTTTCAAAGGGCTTCTAGCTTGCTGGACTGTATTCTTGAATGGGATAACTAAATGGGAAAACCTGCTTAAACTGAAGACTTTTCCTCATTTCTTGGCCATTATGGTTAGTCCTTATGTATAAACATGTCCTATTATGTGGTTATTTGTTGGTTTGATATGAAGTAAAATTCAATATTTGAAGGCCTGTGCTTGTGAGATCTGCATTAATTCCCTCTGGTCGCTGGCTTTGAGAGTAAAAGAAATTAAGCACTAAGACCTGGAGTGCCTTTGAGTGATCTGTAGCTACTTTCATGGTGCTAACATTGCTGCAAATAGTCTCCGTCCTTTCTTTTAAGGGTAAGGAAAGGAGGTGGCTTTAAGCATATCATGAATCTCCCCCCTTGGGAAAAGAGTGATGGGTTTGGGAGTAAATGACATCCTGCTCTTTCTACTTGACAGGGTTGTACTTGATAAATAAGGAATGACCCTCTCAAAAAAGGCCTTTCTTCATCTGCTACTGTACTACTGGGTAATGACTCACACTTAAACTGACACCAGAGATGGTCTAAAACAGCTTGTCAAACCTCTACAGCAGCCCTCTGTCATTGTGCCCCATGGGTCCCGGGGGCCCCCTGGTGGCTGGGCACTATGGGGGCTCCCCATGGAGGTCTGTCAGGGCAGGGCCTGGCAGCCAGGGCCTGTCCCATGCCGCAGCCATGAGCAGGCCAGCTGCAGGCACCAGGCCCGGGCGGCACCCCTGGGGACAGGCCAAGGCCAGACTGGGAGGTGAGCCTGGCTCAGCAGAGCCCATGGCCAGGCAGGGCAGGGCTGTGGGGAGCTGGAGAGTGGCCTTGCTGGGGCAGGGACTGATGGCCCCAGGGGCTGTAGTGGGGTCCTGGGCCAGGGGGGCTGGGCAGGGTCAGTCAGGGCTGGTGGTGCTCCTGGGGCACTAACAGCAGCTCCTTGAAGCAAACTCTTTGGCAAAAGCTCTGACTTTCTGTAATGTCTTTTCTCCACAAAAGAGGTGTCGAGCAGGAACTTGGTGCTGCTTGTTTGGGCCGCTCTTTCCAGACCACTTCCCGCATGCTCTGGGCTTTCCTTTCCCTAACTCTACAGCTCAGGCTGTTGGTAGCCAGCCCTCCCTGAAGCCACGGAGAGCCTGGCTGCTGCCATAGAGCGACTGGGGGATAGCGCTGTCTTTTCATTACCTATTTCATAGGTACCCTGCAAGTCCCTTTTGGTTCAAATTACCTTTGCTGTTTATTTCTTGTGTGTGAAACAAGGTACCAGCTTGCGATGCTTTTGGTGCCTGGAGTGGTTGTGCGTAGTTAGGAGCTACCCGAGCCTTGCAGGGGTGAGCCATGGTCACTGCGTTCCCCGTCAGACTTATCACCTCGTTTCCTGTAATGAATCGGAGGCAACTTTTTGAGGCAGGAGCCATCTCTGTATTATTCACTCTGAGGTTTCACACTCTGCTCTGCTTTACGCTATATCTGTTGCAACAAACACCTTCTTGCAAAGATTAAAGTACACGAGGGAGAGGAGCAGGCAGATGCAGAAATATCTGACTGAATAAATACAATCTAGTCCCCATCAGGTATTCTCCCTAAAATTGTCATTACTGCAAATGTCTGCTGCTGTCTCCATTTGAAGTCAATAAGGTCTGTCCCAGTGTCTCCAAAAATGTGTTGCATAAAGATCTGACAAAAGCTTAGATGTTCTGATGGAAGAGTTTTTAAATTTTTTTTTTTATTTGATAAGAATTTAAACTGCCTTGCTGAATGGAGGTGGACTTACTGAATTTTTATTAAACTTTCAGATAACATGAAGTTGGGAGAAACTTCATGTGCAGTGGAGGACAGGCTGAGAACTTGTTCTTGACAGCCTGAAATAGCCCGGGGGGAAAAAGGGGCACGGTGCAAGAGCGAAATGCTTAGTGTGAAGGCAGCAGTGACTAACAGCACAAGTGGAAAATGGAGGGGAAGGGGAAGAATTGTTTAGGTGGAAAAGGAACTGGAGGTTGAAGCTGAACACCAGACAAATGTGACTCAGTGTCACGTTGTTGTGAAAAGGCAAACATCCTCCTCAGATATTTAAACAGAAGAGTGTACAAGACTTGCAATGAGACTGGCTTGCTGTTTAGGAGAGGTAGTCTGGGTCACCAACCCAGGTGAGAAGCAAATAGTCAAATGTGAAGAGGAAGGACTGAGAAGCAGAAAATCTACCGACTGTACCACCTTTCATTGTTCTGTTCTCAAGCTAAACGGCCACACGGATAAGTAAGGACTACTGTAGGAAAGGTAGTTATCTGCCCTCTTGCTCTGGAAACTGAATATAAGGAATAACAGGTGTAAATTGAATTGATGGATAATAAATCAGACATGATAGAAACTCTTAGACAGCGCAGTGCTGTGGAAATCATGAGGTGTGTCACTGGAAGCCTAAGAACAAGTGTTGTTAACCTGTTGTAATAGTCGGACACCCAGTATGTGTGCTGGATGGGGATGGAGGCCTGGACTACAGCACTTCCTGAGGTCCCTTCCAGCACTCTTCTCCTCTGTTTTAGGTTGGCTAAGATAAATGCAAATGCTAGGGAAGCTGCTTAGTGGCAAGCTGTATGTTGGAGTGCTGTGCAAAAGGCTTGACACTTGCGTCTCCTGCCTCAGCCTTGGGAGCAGGGAGGAAGCTGTATAGCTTGGGGGAAGGAGCTGTGTGCTTGCAGAAGGCCTCCTGACCCGTTAAGGTGAAACTCCCTCCTTCGCTTCACCCCAGTATAGTATCCCAGGCACACCTGACTGACTTATAGTTCTCACCCTAACTTTTATGGTAATGAGTTGTGTGTCCTTGAGTCTTGTATCTCTACACAAATGACTAGTTGTGAACTTCCTTCTGCCAGGGATGCCTGCTACAACACTACTCAAATACTTGTGAGATTAGCAATACTGCACTTTAGAGGCATTTAGTTGCTGCATCATCCAGTGGTGCCTAGGTTTGTACTTGCCTCATCCATGACTCTTGTGAGGTATGAAGAGCGTCTTTGCAACTGAATGCCAACACAAACGCTGTAGACCATGAGATATGTGGAGGAAGACAGGCACAGGCCTGGAATAGGCCCAGCTAAGTCATAGTCCGGACATTTTTTTATGTGTTTGTCTCTGCCACAGGTATTGCAGCTTCTGGTGTCCTGTCCTGAAACTCATGAAACTTACTCTCTTATAAACGTCATTAGTTGCCTTGAAAATTAGGGCAAAATGCTTGCCTTGACAGCGGAAACACACCTAGGTTATCACGAATCTCTGTGTCCTGAAAATTGCACTGGCCTCACTTCCTCTTCCTTCCCCTTCATCCCCATTTCATTTGGTCAAGGAGCCTTTTGCCTCTTGCTGTACAAGGGGCAGCTGTTTCTGGTTACAAGAGGAGGGAGTATAGCCAGAAGTACCTAACCCTAGAATCTCGCTAGAATGGGGTAAATACAAACGACGTTGAGCACTCTGTAAGTGCAAATTAGTGCAAGCCCCTATTTGCTCTCTGGGACAGATGGTAGGTGTAAAATATTCAGCTAAGGACATTTTTAATTGATATCATCAAAGTGGGTACTGAATATGAAATTGTTCTAGGAATATGAAATGGACTTGACACTGTTAATGCTGTTATTCAGATGGTACTAGTTTTTAGCTCTTTTTTTTTTCTGGTTTTTTTGGCTGTTGGCTATCACTCCTTGAATCAATGAAAAGAAACTAAGTGAGCATTAGTTTCTTTCTAAAAGCAGCCAATTGTATTGTATGCTGAAGCAGAAACATTTGATAGCATTTTATGGGCAGATATTGCAGTTGAGTGAGCGAAATGTTAAAATACGAACTGTGCCTTTTCTTCAGGTCTTTTACTGAAAGGTTGACTCAAAAGGGGTTTGAGTATTGACCTGGAGCGGCTTGACATCGAGCAGTGCGCTACCAATTGTTCTAATGTCAGCTTTCTTTCTAAGATAAAAGGGAGATGGGATTCTTTCTTTTTAGGCTGAAATGGGCAGCTAAAGGGAGAATGCTTCAGCACAATACTTTAATCAGAAAAGGAGCAAGAACCAAGCATAACAAAAGCTGTTCAAAACTTTACTTTGAAGCTTTCCATTTCTACTGGATCCTTTTAATCTGTACTATAACCTTTTCCTAACCTGCTCTTCTCTGCTACAGCATTTGGTTTCTCTAATTGTATTTCGCTTCCTAGAATCCTTTGCTGTCATACAAATGAACGTTTCTCTTGCATCTGAATATAGATCCTACCAATACTTCACATTTTAACATCATGTTCTTAGTCATTATGAAACTTCCTTTTTTTACTCTTCTGGGCTCTGCTGGACACCATGTCTCCACTATTCCTGTTAAAATTGCAGGTAGTCCAGGGCAGCGGTTCCTTTTTCAAATTTTGCTGCTTAGTAAGCCAGGCTTTTTGCAATTTTGCTCTGCCCTGTGTGCCCAGGTCCATTCCTGTGGGAGGAGAAGGTAAAGGTCTTCCAGGTATTGAGTTCTCACCTACCGAATGCAAAAACAGCTGATGGGGGTGACAGCCTTTTGAATTGCCCTTGCTAAAAGATGGCTTGCTTCAGCTCAGTCCTTACTAGATGGCACATTTGTAGTGAGAAGAACCTGTAGGCTCTAACAGCATCTCCTGAGATGCAAAAAGCTAGTTGATGTTGAGAGGCAAGGCCATGTGAAACCAGGCTCTGCCTTTTCTTGCGTTCATAGTGTCACATAAAGATGGCAGCTGGTACTTCTGACATTCCAAAGTGATGGCCAGATGCCCCTGACTCTGCTCACCCACGCCCGCTACAGCTGATGTTCCAGATCTGAGCATGTAGGAGATGCGATGTGTGAACAACTGTCACACCCACCACAACATCAAACTTAGCATTAAAAAGCTGGAAGGAATGCAGTGTGCAGCTCAACAAAATTTGAGTTTCAGATCTAGCAGGAGTGGTGCTTATCTTTGGGTTTGTCCCATGATTAATCAACTGCCTGTTTGGATGAAGGATGCATTTCGTGGGTGTCAGCTGCCCCTGCATAGAGTTTTGAGTGAGCATTTTATTGGGACCGAGGTGTGAATGCATCGGTGCTCATGCTGTGTAGTAGAAGAGACTAGTGAAAGTTTAGAGGCTAATGCACTGAGTAATGGGCCCAACTCTTTGTGGCAAGCATTTAAGGAATATTCTCCCTTCTCCTTCCTCACCTCTATTGGTGGGCGTGGGGATTTGGTCTCCTATGTCTGGTTCTTCCCTTGCTTGCACAGTGTACTCTGGAGCACCTTATCCCCCAGACATTGGGTCTAGAGGCAGGAGAATATAGCCAAAGCCAAGTGATCATTTCTATAAAGAAAACAAAATGTTACATTTGCTTAAGCAGTTTTGGTGTGGCTATTGCTTCTCTTTTCCTCTCTGAGACTAGCTAAACTCACTGGTTATAAGGGAGACACACAGATAGTTTTTAAGTTTTGCTTTCTGCGACCAGTGGTGTAGCCAGCCGTTGTAAATTGCCTTGTCTGTAATTTAAAAGGGGGAGGAGAATAAGCAAGCTTTTAAAGTCCAGTAAAAAAGTTAGGTCTTCTAAGTGGAGTCTTTAAGTGCCTCTTCTGTTGTACCTTTCAGGACTCTGTACTATACTTCTCACTACTCATTCTTTTACAGTTATTCCTGGATTTGTACAGAGTGAATCACTTGACATTATAGTACCTCTACCTCTAACTTGTTGGAGCACCCCAGGGCTATAAGAAACATGCGTAATCTCACTTCAGAAACAGGCACTTCTGTGTAGTGTTGCACTGGCTCCTAAGAATAATTTGATCACTGTCGGTTGAGTATCTGCCTTAAAGGCTCTCTGCTGGACTGGAGCCTAAGAGACCCTAAAAGACATCAGTGCCAGTTAACTCCCAAACTGTAGCCTCAAAAATTTCTGAAGAGATCCCTTTTGATGTTTGCTGAAAGGTACAACTTCTTTGCTTGAGCCTGAATGCCTGAGGTTGTTACATGCCTACAACTCAATGACAAGTTGTGTGACTTGATTGCTCCCTAAACATAGCATTTAATTAGCTTTTAATAACATTTTATATACTTGCAACAGTAATAAGTTTTGTATCAGATCTGAATATAAGTGGTAGAAACTAACAGTAAGACCTATGATTGAAAGGATAAACCCACGTTCCTTGAAGAACACATCAGTTGCAATTTGGTCGCCAAGGTTTGAGAATGACCAGAATCTATTGAATGATAGTTGTAAGGCCCTGAAGGGAGGACAATGGGGCTGGAGGAGGGCCTACAGAGGATTTTTATGATAAAAGACATTTCCCTCCTCTCCTACCACTATGCACATTGCAGCCTTAGTCTTATAGGATTAATAATTTGCATGGCTGACTGCACGATGAGTGTGTGCTCTGAAAACTTATTTCCACTAGAGAAAAGCACAAGACTGTTAAACATCCTTTTGATCTGTGAGTGACACAAATTAAAAAACTCAAAGGCGAGTGTCAAGGAATGTTAATATAGTACATTATCCTTTGAATCCAGAGAAGCAATAAGCATATGCTTAAATAAATACATCTGTGGTGCTACTTTGATGTAGTACAGTAACATGCTAAAAGCAGAGTGACATGAAAATTGTTATACCAATGCAAAAGCACCTCTGACTGATACCACTACTCCCCTGTTCTTACAAGAAGCACAGTTTTCTAGGGGGTAAAGGGAAATGACTCCTTTTCAATGCAAACTGATTATACTGGTATAAAAACTACAGGTAGCTCAGCTGAAGCTTATAGGATTTGAGCATGCACTCAGCTCTCTGCTAAAGCGAGGGTGAACTGTGCCTGCTAGGCTGCGTTAGTCCTGAGTGCTATTACTGAAGAACTCTAGGGCAGTGGTCTCCAAATATTTTTGGTCATGCACCCTTAGCAGTAGAAGTTTTTCGAGCAGGTACCCCCAATCTATGTATCTTTACTTACTTACAAATTATATACAAGCAGTACTGTACTAATATATTAGAAACATTATAAAGCATACACAAAAATAGAAATGAAAAAAGGATGAGATAAAGATGAAGTAAATACTACTTAAATTTTTTTTTTTTTATTAACAGTACAAAAAAACCCGCTTTCTTCCAGCACCCCAACAGATTGTCTTGCATGCTCCCTGGGGTGGGCGCACCCCATGTTGGAGACCACTGCGCTAGGGGCTATGAAAGGATCTTGATAGGAAGTTCGTATGTGGGCAAGCAGACAGTGTCGGGCAAGAAGGGCTACGTTTTTTTGTGTCCAGCTCTGCCAGGCTGCTTCAGTTCAGGCCCAGAGGGAGAATTTGTAAAGCAGCTTGTGCCTGTCATCCAGGCATACTACCGGACCCAGGTCTAGTGTTAATCTGTGATGAAAAGCAGTATGTTCACCTGCTGCCTCTGTCTTCTCTCTCCCTTCTCCCCAAATAAATAAGATTCTTGTTTGCCTAGCGGGCTTGAGGTTTTGATGACACTAGGTTATAAAATCTCCAGGCCCAGCCTTGCTAATAATCTGAAGGCTTTTTTTTCCCCACTAAAACATTGATGGGGGTTATAGCACTTCGGACCTAGTTGAATCTGGCCCAAAGGGAGGCATGTAATCAATTCTTGATGTGGAAGGGAATTCAGGGCCATTCACAGTTAGTGAGGAGGAAAGGAGCCGCATTAGAGATGATGGGAAGAAGGTGGTGGGGTTGAATGAGATGCAGCAGGCCTCTTACTTTTCTTAATTTTATTTTATGAGGTGGTCAACATAAATAATGAATGGAGAGAAATGTTGCTTAAATGAGAGATGTTTGTGAAAGTAGCAACAAGCAGCTGAGGAAGTGGAAGGGCAATGCAAAGGAGCAAAATCTGTCTATAATATAAAACCAGCCTTAGCAGTTAAGTCTGGAAGGCTTAGGAAGCAGGAGACTCCCTGTGGAGATACATCTTTTTCTTTTGTATTTGCCTTGCTGTTCCTGCACACAGAGCCAAAAGAGCGGGGAGAGACTTCGCAATCAAACCTTGAGGTTCTTGGGTACTCCTTTTCCTGGGGGATTCTGTATTCAAAGAATGCTTAAAAATCAAATCAGAAAATGAAAGTAAGTTTGGAAATAGATGAGCGTTCTTGACGCCAGAGCTGCAATGCTGTTACCCTGGCTGGAGTAGCAGCAGCGTAGGCTGATCTCTCCTGGAGAACAAGTTGACACTGAGGTTTCTGCTAAACGAACACTGACTGAGGGGGAAAACACAGAGGTAAAGGGTCAGTAGCAATGAAGGGAAGAAGAATTTTGCAATGTGAGAGCAGTGACATGCTTAAATAACCCAACTGTTATTTAAGTGGAGGCTGCAAGGCATCTAGAGAATGGAGTTTTCCTTGTAGAAAATGTTGTGGTGCTAGATAAACTCTGATGTGCTCCACACAGATGTTGGGCACTTCTTTGCCAACAGGGACTGGCCAAGGCAAGAAAGGGACTTGCAACAGCAGCTCTATCTGAGTTGTTTCACATCTGCTATGAAATTAAGTTGATTTTGGTGGGCTGGTTGGCTGCCCTATACAGAAGAGTAGATTTCTGCCTTTGCTCACTTGCAGAGATAGGTTTGTCACCTTTTTGGTGTTTTGTTTTTAAGCCCACAGAATTTGAATGCACGCTTTAAGATTTTTTAATGTTTTTTCCATTATGTTGAGAATGATCGAAGAGGGTATAGGTGCAGCATGCTCATACCTGTGGATTGTAGGAAGAGAGGCAGGGAATACAACTTTCAACACTTTGATATAAAGTTAAACTGTCTTCAAAATGCAAGAGGGAAGTCTCCAGCAGCAGACCTCCTTCACCAGTAGTTATGGCATTTGATCTGTGCTTACATGCCAGAAAGGGTTTAATGGAAAAATTAAGTATGAAAGTATGACTGTAGACGTCAGCACTGTGTTAATTCACATGGGTCAGTGCTTGGGAGCAAGGGAGAGAAGTGGAACAGGCACCAGAGGGGGTTGGGATGTCTAATTTTTCTTTTTGAGCAGCCACAGGCTGGTCAGGCACAGTATAAATCTTTATTATGTGACTTACAGCTGAGTAACGTGCAGATGGATGCACTCCTAACCAACGCTGACCCAGCTGACCACTTGTTGCATCTGACAGCTCATCCTTATCTCACAACATCTACCCTTAGAAACAGCAGTTGTAGACTTGAAGAATTCAGACTAACGTAAGCCTCATCTCATCACTTAAATTAAATGCCAAGAGAATGGGAAACTTTGAGGTATGTATGGCAATGTCTCCAAAAAATGCAGGAGGAAGGGTGGGGAAAGCAGCAGGGAAGTGGAGCCTGAGGCAGGTCAGGGTCAGGTAACAGCAAGCAGCCGGGGAAGGCTGGAAATATGCAGAATGGAGCAAATGAAAACAGGGCATAGGTTCCAATGCCAGCCTGAGATATAGATAAGTCAGAAGCACAGAAGATATGATTGGCCTAAGATAGCAGAGCGTATCAGTCACAGAGTAAAATGCTCAGGGAGGCCAGCTCCCAGTTCCTGAACTCAGGCAATGCTTGTTCTGGCTTGGCGGGCTGGCAGTTTGTAAGGGAAGCACCGGTTCCATCTTTGAGCAGCAAAGTTCACAGCCCTTACTTAAATGGGAACTTTTCCAGCTACTTGTCACCAAGTAAATACACTCCTTCATCGTATCATGAAATTGTAAGCCAGCCTGATATGAAAATGGCAGCTTACATCTTTCCCCTTTAAGAAAATCAATCTATAAGTAGATAACAGCATGCAGGACACGGGGCCAGGGTTTACAGATCAAAAAACATTCAGAAAATTCCTTATTACTATGTTAGTAAAACATTACCTTAAGCATGCCATTGACTCTGCCCATGGCCTGTAATCAGTCACAGGCTTTTGTTCCAGACAGATTTTTCCAAATCATGGAGGATTTAGCTCTGGTATAGTAATCCAAAGATCTGTTCTGAACCCTACTTCGAAGATGGCACGCTGCTTCTGTAAGAGGAAGAATATAGCTAAGAAATGTGAAGCTCCAGTCACTGAGGTCTCAAGCTATAAATGTCCTAATCTGTGGTTACAGAATGCGAAGCTGTTATTTCTGGTGTGATAATGCCCAGAAGCCTCTGTAGGAACCCTTAATGTGAAATGCTTGCACTTCGCAAACAGAAGGGCATACTTTGCAGTGGTTGTTCCCATGTTACTAATTTAAATTTACCTTGCAGGTGCATCCTGCATAATTATGCCTGCAGATTCAAGGAACTGATGTTTGGGCCTCGTTTTTATATAGCAGAAAGATTTATTGGCTTTGTCTTCCACTCCGCTACTTAATATGACGCAGATTTTGTCACCAGCAACCGTTTTTAATTTTTTTTAATGTGAGCACACCATGAAGTTCTTTGAAAATCTCTGCTGCATGAAATCTCTGTTGCTGTTAGGTCCAAAATGAGATGTACGTGTTACTTCTTCCTTTTATAAGCTGAGGTATGTTTTTACAGTGATTAAATACTACTACTATTGGTTCATATGTTGGCAGCCCCCAAGAGGAGCGGAGAGGATGATCTACAAGCATAGCTGTGATCTGGTCTGATGGATGGCTACCAGTAATCAGCGCCTGTCTGGTGACCTCAAAGCTCTACCCTGCCTGATCTCAGAGTGCAGCATACTCACACTGTGTTCGAGGAGATGGGCTTTGGCTCCAAAGTAACAAAGCATCTCTCCTGAAAGGCTGTGGGGGAAGACATGTGATGCTCTTCTTTGCAAACCTAGTTCCATTGCCTAGCTCCTGCCTGCCTGTGCCCTGGCAGCCGTGCCCCACGGTGTGGGCCGTGGGGGAAGCTGGGGGCTGAGCAGTTCCGCTGGCTGCAGGCAGCAGCTGGGCAGAGGTTGCAGGAACGGTGCTGTGCTGCTGAGGGACAGTGTTTCTAGATCCCACTCCAACTTCGCTGCAGTGTTGAGCTCTGAGTTGTGCTTCTGGCTCACTCTCTGCCGATACAACTCCCTGAAAGCCTTCCCTGGAGGTACAGTGGTTTGTAAACACGTCTGCATCACCCTGGAGTTAACACAGGCAGTACAAACAGTAAATCCACCATTTTCCACAGATGATTGCTTTTTTTGTTTTGGTTTTTTTTTTTTACACTTTGTTTTGAAGAAATGCTCTGGTTTCTTAAAATTGAAAGTTGTGGGTTTTTAAAGAGTTACTCAGAAGCCGAAGCAGGTGGAGTGCTATGGAGTGTGTCATGTGGTAAGAGGATTAGGGATGTTGATGTGCATGGTATACAGAAGTAATTTATTGAACTTTCCAGCCGCTTGGCTATTCTGCGTACAGATGTTCAGACAGCCTGTGGCACTGATTGGTTCTAAGGGCAGGCAGAACAAGGATGGAAAAAGGCAGTCTAACAAGAGGGGCAAAAAGAAAACAGCATACAAGGTGATACGGTGCATGAGTAAAAGAGCCCTAGCCCTAGCAAGGACTGTGAATACATGACCTGCACTTGCATCACCTTAGCTGTCCTAAGAAAATACCTGTACTTTCATCTTCCCTAAGCCTAATGCACCAGCAAGGAACATGTGGTTTGTAACTGCTTGTCCTAAGGTTTTTGAGGATGTTGGGGAGAGAATATAAAGTGGGAAAATTACAAGTTTAAAAGCAGCTGTGTAAATGCAGATGTATTATGATCTTCTCTGATAGAGACGATGCAGCCTTCACATGAGGGTGTCTGTCCCTGAAGTGTTGATTTATTTTACTATTACATTCTCTAAAGTGATGAGAGTTCCTTTGCCTCCCAGTCTGGGGGGAGCACAGCAGAGAAACCTCTGGGCAGTTTGTGAAGCTGACTTAAAAATGCATGGGCATGCTTTCCTACAGAGCGCAGTAGAATTCAAGGCAGGCTGGTACAGCCCAAAGGAAGCAGGTTTGGAAAAATAGCCTGAATAACATCCCCATGGAGCTCCTGGCACCAACCTCCTTGGGCAGATTCTGGGTTTTGAGCTCTCTTAGCTGGGCTGTAGCAAGAGCGCCCTGCTGATCGCCCTCTCCCAAGTGGGTGCAGCAGTAGGTGCTTAGTTGTGCACATGGGAAGTAGCATCGAGTGCTTTGGGGACTATGTGCTTAACCTAACAACTGTTTTCAGTCCTCTCCAGGAAGAGGCTGTAGCTGCCGGCAAGCAATTGCAGAAACCAGTACTGTAGCTACCTTCGCTCATGTGGGATGGAGATGAATCATTAGGAGCTTCTGTACCGAAATGAGTGTTCTTGCATGAAAAGGTTGTCCCTAATGCTTTACTCAACTGTCTGGATTTCTAGCTGATTTTTTTTTTTTAATAATTTTTGAACAAAGCAGAAAACCATTTCCTCATGAGACTTGCTCAAAAACAAGAGGTTCATTTTTTAGTGGCATATGTGTGTGTGCATGTAAATGCAGGAGTTGATGTGCAGGCTTTCAGCATCTCGTTAGTTGGGTCACTTGCTTATTGACTTTTATTTACAAAAGGTAAATTAAATGTCCTGATGATTTGCCTGGAAAACATACTAGGCTATTTTCCCTTCTTAAAACACAGAATCCCTCCCTTTGGAGGCAGGGTGTGGACATCAAATATTGCTAATGCTTATGCAGGTGGCTTTGTATTTTAAACTGTTGGAAAGGAGCAAGTTGCATGCGGGTAATGGTACTTTTGAACAGTGTGCACTAGAACAGAGCAGCAGCCCAGAAGAGAGAGATGTGAAGGTGGATTGCATCTGCAAAAGTTGCTAGTGTGGGCCCCCACCGTGGGACCATCGCAAAGCAGCCTTCTGGGATTTAGTTATGAAGGTCATGCTGCTGGTAATGGAAGTTGTGCTGACATAAAACTATCTATGCTGCTTTGTAGAGCTAATTTGTAAATAAGCACAGCTGTGCCTACAGCCAGATGTATAACTGCTCTGTGATCTACCGAAAGCTGTATTACAGATGGTGTATGAAGTCAGCATGTTGATGTGTGTCTCTTACCTGCTAGATATGCTCAGTGTCAGCTGGACTGCCAGGAGCAGCCAATCTGCCCGGATGGCTCGGTGCAGTAAAATGTTCATATAAAGCTGCAGTGGCAAAAGAAAGTGCAGTGGACTATTGCCATGGAAGCTGCTGCAGCAGGAATTCCCCTGATGTGGGACAAATGTCTCCAGTCCCACAGCCAAATGAATAATGTGCAAAGGGTTGTGTAAACTGGTACTATATGGTACCGTTCCAGCATTGACTCTGCTGCTTTAAGGTGTTTGGCTTTTAAAAATTATTTTAACCATAAGACCTTGTACCAGTGTTTGGGAAGTTCTCTTGGATGCTGATTGGTGGGCTGTAAGATCTCACCACAGAAATGGAGTAAGTATATAATTAAAGGTGTCAACACTACCTGCAGTGGGCTTTTTATTCTTTCTACTTCACTTGCCACAGCTTGAAGGCTTTGTAGCTTTAAAACATGATAAACACAACAAAATACTCTCTTAATTAAATGTTTTTTGACTGTGGCTTAAATTTACAACAAGCTGCACTTCCATGGAAGACTGCCACAAGATTTCTCACATGTTCGCATTCTCAGAACAGTTCTGTTGGTGGCACAGCATATATTTGGTCAACAGGAAGGGCATAAGACCTGCCTGCTTGGTCCTCTGAAGATGCCCAGAAATTTAACTATTTTCATATGGTGTCTTATCACATATGGTAACCTATTGAGTGACAGCCAAAATCCTTTGCCCTTGGCATCCCAATGTTGTTCTTGGTGCCCCACTTAGGTTCTTTGCCTTGTCCAGGCTGAACTGCCAGTGAGTGCACAGCAGCATGGGGCAGGGGGAATGGGCAGGGCACCTTGGTTATCACCCTGGGCCTTGGGAGGCTACTGTTGCATCGAATGGGAAGTCTGTCTTGTATCGTGTGGGAACAGGTACATTACTTCTCCCTGACCTACGCTGGGTTGACATGCTAGACTTGACTCTCAAGGGTTTTGCTATAATGCTGAAGAACGCGAGATGAGAATGTGGATCCAGTACATAGCAGGGGAACAAGCTGAACTGGAGGAAGTTCCTTAGTTTACTAAATATTTTGCTAAATTTTACCATTCAGTTTAAATTTTACTGTTTGGTTTACTAAATAAATACTTTCTTTATTTGATTTGTCATAACTCAGCGCTGTCTGGTGTGGAGGCCAAGGGACTCTATTGACCAGAGTCAGCACAGAGCAGCTGTGTGCTGGTTTTCAGTCCTTTTTCATTTGTCCTTGGATCGCTTTTAGACCCAGCTCTTAATTCTCTCTGTGGACAAAAGTCAAAGTGCAATGTGTGGATTGCTTTGCTGACACTGTGAGGAAAACAATCTTTTTTTTTTAATGTTGGGGAGGGAAGAAAAAGTGCCCTTTCATGGAAGCTGTTTGGAACAATTTTTGTGACTATTGTTGTTACGTGCAGATGTGGAGCCATTGTCAAATGCTTCCTTACAGAGCTTGGAAAAGTCAAATCACACTTTGCTAAATAGCTTGGAATAAACTTAACTGAAAACAAATGTAGAGCAGAAGTGTATGCTCCTGGGTGCCCAGGCCAGGGTGCAAAGTAAGTTTGTGAGGGAAGGTGACCTAGTAAAAACTCACCCAGAAGTGTAGGCTGCTGAGAGAGCCCTTTTTACACTCTAAGAGGAGAAGCATCTTTAGAAGGAGTATGTCCAGTTTTTTCTTCCTTGTCTAAGAAAGCCAATATAATGCCTTTTTGAGAGTTGGTGGGTTTTTCATTTATTGAGTCCTTGTAGGTTGGCTTTGAGCTCCAAGCAACTTAACAGTGTGGATTATGTTTTGATCATTTATATAGAATTCTTGTTCTAGGCAGTCCTAAAGGAAGTAAGGTGCATGTACCAAAATAACAAATGCAAACATCTACTTGCCCTAAAATATTGGTCAGAACCACAGCTGGTAAAAATTAGGATGACTCCTTTGACTTCACAAAATGACAGAATGGCAAGGGTTGGAAGGGACCTCCGGAGATCATCTAGTGCAACCCTCCTGCTAAAGCAGGTTCACCTAGAGCAGGTTGCACAGGACATCATCCAGGTGGGTTTTGAATATCTCCAAAGAAGGAGACTCCGCAGGCCCCCTGGGCAGCCTCTTCCAGTGCTCTGTCACCCTCAAAGTACAGAAGTTCTTCCTCATATTCAACTGAAACCTCTTATGCTTCAGTTCGTGCCCACTGCCCCTTGTCCTGTCGCTGGGCACCACTGAGAAGAGTCTGGCTCCATCCTCGTGACATCCATCCTTAAGATATTTGTACGTGTTGATGAGGTCCTGTCTCGATCTTTTCTTCAGGCTAAACAAGCCCAGCTCCCTCAGCTTTTCCTCACAGGGGAAATGTTCCGGTCCCCTCATCATCTTTGTTGCCCTCCTCTTGGCTCTCTCTAGGAGTTCCTCATCTTTCTTGAACTGGGGAGCCCAGAACTGGACACAGTACTCCAGGTGGGGTCTCACCAGGGCAGAGCAGAGGGGGGGGGATAACCTCCCTCGACATTCTGGCCAC
The DNA here is from genome assembly GCA_034008185.1 of Gorsachius magnificus. NCBI lineage: Eukaryota > Metazoa > Chordata > Aves > Pelecaniformes > Ardeidae > Gorsachius > Gorsachius magnificus. The sequence goes on along the minus strand of CM067083.1, from coordinate 45,662,329 downwards.
GCTCCTCTTAATGCACCCCAGAATTGTCACTGAAGCTTTCGTTGCTTTTTTAAATGAAGGTGAAGGAAATACACGCAACGTAATATCCTACATTAAAGGCCTGGATACTTGCTATCCAGTTCCTTTAGGAGAGCAGTATGTGAAATAAACTGGAATAAAACACAGAAGAGAACTGTTAGGTGCACTTACTTCAAGCTGTCTTGACAGGCCTGTCATAAGGCCATCAAACTGGCTGTGGTTTGAGGTACTTTTCTTCCAGGCCATTAAGAATAGAGCTGATATGAAAACTGATTTTCTGGCAAGCCAGATAAGGTCTAGTGCTTCCAAAACTTATGTGAGGGAACTTAGTGTGAAACAGAAATTCTGAAAAATCTTGCTTGGGAAATATTAAAACATTGTTTTTGTTGCTGGTATTTTCTGCTCTTTGTATTGGTCTATACCCATTGAGAAAGACTAAGAATTTTTAAACTGTCTGTCATAATAAACCAATTGACACTTTTTGTGAAAGCATCATGATTTTTTTGATGAATGTGTTATTTTCTGGCAGAAATCTTCCATCAGCATTTTTTGACATTTGCTAAATAAGACCCAAAAATCATGTTGTGTACTTTTGGAAAGGTAACTTCTCAGGAATATAAAACAGTCTCTAATTGCTTGGACTTAAGAAGAAGAAATTAATTGGCTTCTCAAATCCTGGTCGTTGAAAGCGGTGCCATATGTCAGAGGAGAAAATACTTCCCAATTGTCAAAAAATGACAGGTTATGGATAGATTTTTCTTAGGTATGTATCTGTATATAGTATACCTAAATGTGCTCATGCATGACTATGAATTGTTAAGATTTTTGCTCAAAGAGGACAATGAAATGACTTATAAATTCTTAAACTGATACTTCTACCACTCCTGTGCCTGCTGCAGGAGTATTGGGGTCTGCCCAGTTGCTAATGAAGTTAAATTAATTTCAAAGTCAACCCTGGATTAGCTCTGTAGGTTTGTTTCCAAACCATGCAATTGGGCTTGGCATCCATATGTTAATACCTGGGCCTATCAAGGTAACAGGATATTTTATCATGAATCTCGGTTATACTTTAAATGAGAGCACTAACTCACTTACACAGCAGACCAAAAGGAGAATTTTCTTTCTCTGTGTTTTCTTCTTACACATCTGATTTATCCTGCCCTAAATGACAATGCTTTTGACCTCCTTAAGATTTGTATGTTATGTTGTAAGCACAGATAAATTACAGTAGATTTTGAAACTTTTCATCTTTTATTCTGAGTCTGTGACCTCTGAGCTACTGAATAACGGGTTGATAATCAGAACAGGAAAAACGGAAAAGGGTGAAATAACCTATTAACAATGTGCACTCAAATTAGTCCTGCAAACCAAAGAAAAAGCAGTTAATTTACTTGGAGTTCTTATTTTTCTTGAAGTCCTGCTCAGTAAGGAAGACTAGAAACACTGGTGGGACTGGAGCAGGGGGAAGAATGCGACTGGTGGGGACCCGCCCAAGAGAGAAGACAAGAGGTTGTAGGGGGACGTGCAGGGGCTGCCTGAAGGATGGTCATACAGAAGTTTCACGTAAATCTTTCTGGGTTTTCTGCAACATATGTGTTTGCTGAGAAGTTGAGCACGCAGCTTGCTTTCTTGCTAGGCATCAAACCCAGCGAGGCTGCTGCAGTTTGCCCTGAGCTGAGCTGAGCCAAAACGGGCTCCGCAATGCGTGCAGTCTGAGGGCGAGGTGCCAGCCTCCATTCCACAATCATATCTCCAGTACGGAGACACAAATGGCTTTCCCTCGTTAGCTTCTCCATTTGTTTTGAGTCTATTCTTATGATTTGAATAGCTATGGCTCTGGGGGAGACATTACTCCTGAGCGCAAAAGAGAATAATGGGACCAACCTGGTCGAAATAGGATCTAGTAACAGTAAGCCCTTGCAAGGTGATCGCTGCTGATTGCACATGCAAGTTTTTGCTGGTAGACAGGGTGAGAAGGAAGGAGAGTTTGTGTGTGCACGTTGTATCATAACAGAGGAAGTTTATGTTATTCTTCATATTCTGCAAAGTCCCTTAAAGCAAGCCCGAAGTGCTAGTGCTGGTGTGTGTGCTGCCCAGCCAGGGGTTACTCAGTGAAGCTCTGTCCCCACCCTGGGTGTCCACAGACCACAGGGTCTAGGTGGGCGTTTGGAAACTCCAAGGGTGCTTTTGTGCTCTGACTTTATAACTTACATTGGAAATCCTGATTGGTTTTTAAAGCAAAAACCCTACATAAATAAATATATTCTTCATGCATACACTTGAGAGCAGAGGAGAAAGAAAAATCTGAATTTGACATACAGTCATAATTGTATAGTCATTCTGAGGATGGAAGGCTAGGTGAAGCCACTATTTTATTTGACTGAGTAAAGTTTTGAAAGGTAAATGGTACATGTGTGGAACACTGACCTCTTTTCATATCAGTATTTTCTATGTAAGTGCCATTTAAGTCAATGTAAAAATCCTTAAAAAGTGCAAATTCACTATTTAGGTTTCTTATGCACATGGCTCTATACATGGGATATATTTGTGTACTTAGATAGAAAGTCATATTTAAATAATTTATTCTAGGCTAGTCATTAACTATGCAAAACCCCATTCACGTTAAATATTCAGTTCTCTTCCTACAGAAATTCAGTGTCACTCTTGGTTTATTGCATATCAGTAAATTATGATTCAATTGTGCTCATTTTGGCAATAAAGGCTGGTTTTTAAGACAATGAGATTATACAGGCACTTTCAGAATTATATTTAGTCAACAATTAGGTTGATGTTTGAGTCAGAAAGTGATTCAGCTCACTTTTTTAGAGCGTGGGTTCTGCATGGCCAGTGGGATACAAATCTTGCATATTTATTTCAAGAAGGAGTGCACAGATTGGAGATTCATGCGGCTGGAGCAGGACTGCTGGGTTAGAAAGGACTGTCCTATCCAGTATACCTGGCAGCTTTCCATAATCACTTTTCAAGGTAAGTTTGTGCAGCTACTGAAAATTTAATTACATCGAAAGTACCTTTTTGTGCTTCTGACTGCTCTTGACTTCCTAAAGATGGAGTCAGCACATACCATTTGTCCATATCCACCTGTCTCCAGACCAACATATTTCACTTCCTAAGACTTAATGCTGTATGAATGCCTCTTGTTTGCTGTAGGCAAGATTTAAAATGTTACTCCCACTCCCATCTTCTGCTTCTAAGGGCAAGAATTTAAAAACTACCTCTGTGCCCTACCTGGAATTTTGCCTGGGCACTGGAGTTGGATTCAATAGCTACTCTAGACTTCATGGATAACTGGCAATACATTCTGTGCAGTGTGTTGTTATTGGAAAGCCATATCTACTGTAGAATATCAAAACTTGATGAAGTTGTGGGGAAGAAGGAAGTGATGTACCGAAAACCAAGAAGAGAACCCTTTAAGCGGCTTTTTGTTATTGCAATATCAGTTAAGGTTAAGTAAGTGTGTCTATTGTAGCCCCATAGTTTTCACTTGATAATGAAAATCTTTAATCATTTAAGCTGAAATTTTCTGCTTTGTCTTTACCAGAACATGGTTTGTGTGGGGCTCTTTACTTTGGTCTTGCTATATAGAGGAATGTGCTTTCAACTGAACTGTTTCACTTCCAGTTTCTCAATTTGACAAGTTACAATTGGAAAGTCATCTTTAAATATAGTTTTGTTTCCCCACTGCACTTTTTTGCAGGGGGGGAGGGGAAATCCATTTTTGTTGGCTTTTTTTGGCATTCTTTGCGATCTGAAGCTTCACTGTTTCAATGTCTTGGTGCTCTTTTTGCTGTCCTTCTAATAGTTTGAGTTCACCAGAGTGTACCCAAACACTAAAGCTGAAGAGCAAGTCCAACCACAATGTTTGTGCAGTTCCTCACAGTACCGTTTCATGCAAAATTTCTGCAAGCTATATTGTAACTAAGGATGTGAGGTGAGAGACAGGGGTATTGCAGAGTGCAACCTGGCCAACACAGTAGTGGACCTTTGCAGAGCCAGAGTCTAGAATGGCAAATCTTGTGCTCTGATTCAGCTGGGAGAGCTGATGCTGAGATCCAAGCAGCCATGTAGTGCAAGGAAGACTCACTCTTGTTAGGCAGAACTCCTGCTTTTGATCAGGAAGAGTGCTTTTCAGATAGTCCCAAGGCTGAAGGCTGTTAAACTAAGGCGCAGTGTTTATTGGATCCAACTCTTAGTTTGGGGTTGCAATCATGACACTATCTTTTGCGCAGGGTTGTAGAACTGCTCTTAACCACTGCCCTGTCCATTGGTTTTGTCCGTGCTGTCCCTCTCAGGTGACTTTTCGCTGCTTCTGTAGGAGAACAGAGAATGTCCCTGTCTCCCTTGCCCTCACCTGGCGACTAAAGCACTGCCACGGGGTGTGAGCATGAAAAACACTACTTTTAAAATGGAGCTTAATTAGCTGATAGAAGGGATTAAAGGAGAGAGGGCTGTAAGGACTGGTGTCTGCATCTCTGGTATTGCAAGCTTGACGTTCCTAATTTGGCTTAATGTAATCTGGTGTCTGACTGGATAACCTTGTTACGCTGATACAGTGCTGCCGACCCTTGGAGCCTCCCTTTCTCCCCCTCCCTCCCCCACCCGTTTTCTTATGGAATAGTTGAAACTGGCAGAGAAGGTGCAAGATCAGTGAAAAGCTAGAGTAATGACATCATGGGACTGCAAAGCTTATTACATTATGGAGGAAGAGGACCAGCATATGCACTGTAATGCTAAAAATATTCCCTGTGACTTGGAACAGTGACACTAGCCACGAGGCGTCTTTGGCTCGTTCTGGTAACATGCTCTCTCAGGGATGTCAGAGTGCAGGACAAGGCTCCAGTGTGGTGGCCGAGACGCAGAACTCAAAAGCGCATAGGCATGATCTGCATGGCTCAGTGTGTGGAGCAGAAGCAGATTTGAAAGTCACAGGAGATTAATGGCAATGAACTGAGCAGGAACTGGACATGCAGAAAGAAAAGGTGGGATCAGGTTCTAGTGCCCAAGGGTCACATCAGCTGGGATGGGGACAGCGCTCTCTCGCCGGAGGGCTTGAGCACCTTCCTTCTGGGTTGTTGAGGGAGGCACTGCTTTGACACGCGTACGGACTATCCAGAAAAAGGCCAAAACAGCTGCTGAGGGGAAAAGGTACAGATAGCATATAAGTGGAAAAATTAAACGCATGCCGCCTCTCAGGCCTGCATGCTACAAACTAATGAGTGTGCAGAGCAGAATAAGAAACTACTCAGTGTGTTGTATTTATATTGTATAGGAGGAAGGAGTAAGAAACTACTCAGTGTGTTGTATTTGTATTGTATAGGAGGAAGGAGTAAGAAACTACTCAGTGTGTTGTATTTGTATTGTATAGGAGGAAGGCAGAGAATACAGGGGGGAAGTTTTCTGATGAGATCTGTTAGACAGCAGGTACAATTTCAAAAGAATTAGCTGACATGCCATCGCTTTGGCCTTGTTTTCCTGCTTTAGGAAAGGTTAATCCTGCTTTAAATTGCCGGGTTTGGACATGCCTTATGATGATCAGGAGTGAGCTTATGTCCTGGTTTCGGCTGGGATAGAGTTAATTTTTCTTCACAGAAGCTAGCATAGTGCTGTGCTTTGGATTCAGTGCTAGAAGAATGTTGATAACACACTGATGTTTTTAGTTGTTGCCAAGTAGTGCTCAGACTGCTCAAGGAATTTTTGAGCTTCTCCTGCTTGGCCAGGGGCATAACAAGCTGGGAGTACAGCACAGCTAGGACCCAAACTGTCCAAAGAGCTATTCCATACCATATAACGTCATGCTCGGGGGGGTTGGTCGGTCAGTCGCGGGCAGAGTGGTCGCAGCTCGGGCTGTGTGATCGTGGCTCGGGGAGTGATCGCAGCTCGGGACGGGCTGGGCATCGGTCGGCGGGTGGTGAGCAATTGCATTGTGCATCACTTGGTTTATATATTCTGTATATTCTCTTACCATTATTATTATTATTGTTATTATTATTGTTATTCTTCTCTCTTATTAAACTGTCTCTATCTCAACGCACGGGTCTTACTTTTTTTTTTTCTTTTCTCCTATTCTCTCCCCAATCCCACTGAGGGAGGGGGGGAGTGAGCGAGCGGCTGCGTGGTGCTTAGTTGCCAGCCAGGTTAAACCACAACAGCTTATCTTCCCTCCTTGTTTTTGTCCTAGGTCCAACACGAAAAATGCCCCTGACTGCCAGTGCCATGGACTTTTTTCAACTCTTTGTCCCTGACAATGTACTAAAGAATATGGTGGTGCAAACAAACATGTATGCCAAGAAGTACCAGGAGAGGTTCGGTAGTGACGATGCCTGGATTGATGTCACTTTGACGGAAATGAAGGCCTTCTTAGGCTACATGATATCAACAAGCATCCACCACTGTGAGTCCGTTCTCAGCATCTGGAGCAGTGGCTTCTACAGTAACAAGAGCATTGCACTTATCATGACACAATCACGGTTTGAGAAGATCCTGAAGTACTTCCACATTGTGGCCTTCCGCTCAAGCCAGACAACGCACGGCCTCTACAAAATCCAGCCTTTTCTGGACTCTCTGCAGAATGGCTTTGACTCTGCTTTTAAACCTTCACAAGCCCAGGTAAGAGTTAACCTGTTGGCAGGGAACATCTAACCTGGGTGTTCTAGGTTGTCTCGCTATGACTGAAAGTGCAGAGCACAGCTGCCTGAAGAAAGAGCTAGGGCTTCACAGTGTAAAGCCACGCTGCGGTGCCTTCATGAAGCATGAGAGAAAGCAGTGCTTTGTCCTGTGCAAGTGCTCGTCAGTGTCTGACTTACAGCCCTGCAGTGCAGGCACCTGGCATGTTTCAGTAGGAATGATGCTCTCTGAACTGGGGCTGTTTGCTGTCTAAACAAGCCTGGAGGCTTCTCAGTGATGTTGGCACCACTAGGTTTTGCTATCCTGAGGATGGGAGGTTGCAGGTTGCTCCTGTGAGGGAGAGTGGAAAGGGTAGAACTGGTGCAGCTGGGCTGGAGGGAAAACCTGTAGCTGTTCCTGGTACAGGTTGAGTGTTGGATACAGGAACTGTTTGCTAGGAGTGACCGTCCTCATCCTTGACCTTAGCAGTAGGTGCTTGCTGTATGGTCCAGCAGCACAGCTACCTCCTCACGACTGGGCAAAGGGAAAATAAATAGGGGAGCAGGTGCCTTTGCTCGCTGTGGTTGTCAGCTGCCCTCAGCAGCGCTGCCTGTGCCTTGTGCCAGTCCTGGTTTTTAATGGTGGGCGATGCTCCTGTGGAAAAACTTATTGATGTGTGGATTTGCAACCAATGTGCCAGTGAACTGAAAATATTTCTAGACTATCAGGAATAAAAGTAAACAGGACTCCAATGAATTTTAATTTCTGGATACAATTAGGGGTCAAGCAGAATGCCATTCTGTAGGGATACTGCTCCATAGACTGGGCAGACAAGGTAAGGACCTAAGTACAGAAACTTATGTAGCTGGTGGGTGTCTGACTACAGCTGTACATTTTTTATTTTTTTTTTACAGTGCAAAGAAATCTTTTCTTAATATTCATCGTACACTATTTAAACTTTGTTCCAGAACAACTGATCTCCTTTTGGAGCTGTTGCTACTGATCATGTTCACAATTCTGGAAAGGAAAAAGAAAAAGCATGAAATATGTTACTGCTTGAAATAACTTTTCAATCAGCTCTCTGTTTTTAGAATATAAAGATTTCACCTAGACATTTGGAAAGGGTGTGGTGTCCATTGTCCTCTTTTTCTTCCAGTTTTCCCTCTGAAGCATCACATTTTTGCCCGCTGCACAAAATTACTGAAGACATAGATGCATTACATCTACTGAAGTAAAAGAAATTGGGAGGGATTACTGGTTTTGTCTATTTTATAGACAATAAAAATCATACCTGTATAATTCAGGACAACACAGCTGTCTAAAAAGCTGTTACAGTAAAGAAGGGAGGAGGCAGGAGTGTTCTCACTAAGCCATGCCAGCAAGGTACATTTCTATCAAGACAAAACAGTCAGTGAGAGACATGGCATTGTTGGGACCGAGCTCTCATTAAGATATGAAATCTAATCCTTATGGCCACTGACTTCAATGGGAGGAAGATAAAGCCTTCAGAAATGTGATCACTGTGTCTAATGTAAATGCTTATAATGGTGTGCTGTGGGAAATGCTGTGAGTGCAAATCCATTAAAGGATAAAATTTGATTTGCATGTATATCCCTTCTCCCTTCCCCACTCCAGAGCAAGGTTTGAGAACTGAGTTGACAAAATCATAGTGTCCTATTTGCAGTGGCAAAACATCTAAATCTCCACAAGTAAAATGTATGCTTGTGCTGAGCTTGGTAAGGAGATGCTATTTAAAAAAAAAAGGGGGGGGGGGCGGGGGAAGAAGTAGTGACAGCCCAATTCTCTTCCTTCCCCCTCCACTCCTCTGCTCCCTTGTCAGTGTTTACGTCAGTGATTTCTATGCAGCATGTTTCAGTGGTATTGAGCGGAACAAAAAGCACTAAAATACAGCTTCAAAAATAACTCTGTGAGAAAGAAAAAGGGTTTGGATCTGTTGTCAAAAATACTCTAGTGTAGCACCGGTAGCCTACTGGGAGATGTTCTAGGCCTCCTCCTGAAAGCAGCCTTGTGCCTAACGTCCTCCTGGGTGCCATCAGACACTACCTGTCTCAAGAGATGCAGACCCCTTCTGCTCAAAACAGCAAAGGCCTCTCTCTGGAAATTGTCTTGAGTGCAGACTAGCAGACTGCAGCAAACATCAAACCCAGAATGTCAGGCCCAGTGAGAAATAATAGAAATGATTAAAAATAATAACCTGGTTACACAGAAACAACGGGAAAAGACAAGGGGAAAGACCCATTCAGATGGGCTTTTGGATGTGCTGCCTCTGAAAGCATTTTGGGAAGAGGGGCCCAGGCTTCTGTATTTGGTCATACCTGGAATCCCAAGTTCAAAATGGACCTGTTGCTTAAGATACACCTGTATCTTAAACATGAGACTTGTGGTATCTGTGATCTATGCTCAAGCTTCAAGCTAACATACTGTAAATGGCATCAAGCAGAGGAATGACTTGATGTTGAAGGCAGAAAGGCTCTTCGGGCTTGTAGGTAGACTTGTTACTGACTTTCTTCCTCTGGCAGTGTGGACTCACAGAATACGGGTTAGGAAGATGCTGTGCTTAACTCGCCCCTATGGACAGAGCAGACAGTCTGCATCCAGCAGGCAGTGCAACATCTGCCTTCACAGTTATTTCTTCTTGATTGTTTCTTTTTGGAGAGCTAGAAAAGATTCTTCAAGTAGAATTTCTGTCAGAAAATGTTTAGGTTTTTTTTTCCTCATGTGTAACCCCTGCCAAAAATGTGCATGCAAAAATGACACCACAGTTTCTATGAAAGGAAATGGAGGGAGGAAAGAACTATGCCAATATACCAAAACAAAGAAAACGATCTAGTGAATTATAATTACTTTGCTAGATAACTGAGCAAACAAAAGGAAATAATTACTCTCCAGCTTATGAAGGTATTGAAAGCCCAGAACACTGTAATTGTCTATCAGCAGTGCTAGCTTCAATTTCTGAAGTAAAAAAAAATGGTGTTCTGACCTAGATTGGATAGGAGTGACAGGAATATTCTCTGCATGCTATCCTTCCCTGACATCTTCTGTATAAATAACTGCTGCCGCTACCTGAGCAACAAGATGTGGAGTTTTGGGGTCTCCGTCTGGAATCGGTGGTGTCTCTGTGCTGCTTAGCTTTGTAGCTGTGCTACTGCCTACAGGTGGAAGCCTGGAGACAGGGAGGATGCCCTGCCTGAGCTCAGGAGGTGTACTGCAACAACTTCAAGGGTACTCACCTGTCAAGGATATACACTGAATTCCAGAAACCAGAGGAGCTCAGGAAAATAACATCACAGCTCAAATATCCTTCTGTGCCTGCTGAGTATTTATATGCTTGTCAGCAGGATGAGACTAGACAGGATCGCTGTCTCTGGCTGCCCCTGACTGGCGTGGGAGAGGTCAGGAGCACAACTCCAGGCACTCTCATCTTCCCTCTCCCTCCAAAGTACCTTCTCTTTGGCATTTTGGAACCAAACAGTTCTGCATCTGCCCCATGGAACGTCAGCTGGGAACAGTTGGCTTAAGTCCATACCTCAGGCAGGAGTGAACTCCCTGGCAAAAACAAGAGACATCACTCTAACCTCTTGGTCCAAGGACATGGTGCTAAATTTTCCCCAGTTACTAGGGGGCTTGTTTGTGTTTTGCTCTTGGTAGTATTGTAGGGTACAGCTACGCAGTTTCAACATGGTTCTTCCAAACCCACTCGCAGCATTAGACAACAGCTGCTCTGAAAACATGGAGGGGCAAAACCAGGCTGATCAACTCGTTGCTCTTTCATGTCCTCATGACTAAATGTTGCTTTGGTAGTGGGCATTTCCAGATGGTAAGATCTTGCTCAAGTCACACCTCTGTATCTTAGTTTTCCTGTTTTCAAAATGATTTTTTGTAAGAGTGCTGGTCCCTAACCAGGACTGTTCTGTCTGTGAGTGTAACACAAAGATATAAGTATTCAGAGGATGGCATCCAAGTATAAGATGAGGAGCAGGAGAAAGACAGACAGAGGAGCAGTAAGAGTATTGAATAGCAAGGTAAATTTCCGATGCCCTTTTAGCTTTTGGCCAGCTGATCCTCTGGTGAAGCCAGACTTTAGAGGGAGTTTGACGGCAGAAAATGATGAACCTTTTTGGCTATTTTTAAATTACTTAATGGTAATGGAGTGCTGTAAGAACTGATGATTTTTTTCTTCTTTGTAGAGAGTTGATTGAAGACTGAACAAATGGGCAGAGGAGCATGAAATCATGGCTCCATCATAGGTGGGAATTAACCTTTGAATGATGGCAAAGAGGATCAGTAACGTGGATAAGCCAAACAGGACTTTGAAAGTGAAGAGAAAAAAGTCTGTCTGATATATTGAAGAGAATTGGAGATGTAGCTAGTGTGATGGGCTAGGAGAATGGCTTTCCAGGAGCAGTCTGTAGGGCAGGATTGCCTTATGTTGGGACCAAAAGGAAAACTTGCAGGATGGCTGTGGGCTTGGACGAAAATTTGGCTGCGTGAGTGGGTTATTACTCCAAAATGAGTAACATTTTAGAGCTGTTACTCAGAAAGCATGGACAATGCAGGCATTGCCTTGCTCAGAAGATCTTGCAAGGCATTGGAGGTAAAGACTGACATTCAGATTCACTGGCCAGGAGATAGTAATGGGTTATCTGAAGGGGAGGGAGATGCTCTCAAATGCAGCATAATAAAACCAGAACTGACAGCTAGATATGCAAGCAGAGATGTCAGATACTAGAATAAAATACTATTGCGGAAGCAATGGCAGAATCTGTGCATATTCCCAGGGGACTCTGTTTGCAACTGGATGGTGCCCACCAAAAGCCAGAGACAAGACAAGCTGAGGCAGTTTCTCCAGGAGACAGGCTGAAGAGACAGCCTTTGTTGAGGATGGCCATGGAGCTAAGAGAAAAAGGACACGTTGGTTCATTATCTGAGGCAAAAAGGATATATTGGTTCATTATCTAAGGCAATGGAGTCCAGGAAGTCCAAGTACCAAAGAGTTAGTGGCTCTGGGCTTTGCCTACAAGTGTATTTGGGCTGTGGTGAGAGCAAGATGGGTGGAACTGTGGAGTGGAAAGAGCTTTGGAAGTGAGTTAAAATGGAAAAGAAAGAAAGGCACTCCTGACAGTGGCTAGCTGTTTTGTTCGGTGAATGAAAGATGTTGTGAGATGGAGCAATTGCTGGAGAGGCAAGGCTCCGAGATGAACTCCAACACTTGGAGTGCATATACATATTGAGGGGAAAACAAAGAGTGAAAGCTTGGCAAGAAGATCTAGCAGGGATGAGGATGGCTATAAAGAAGAGGAAAAAAACCCCAATGGGATATTTGTGGGGGAGCAAAGCAACCACCTGAGGAGCTTCTTAGACCTGAACAAAACTGGGGATTTGAGAGAAGACAATGGAGATGATTTCTCTGAAGAATTCCACGAGTTATCTTGCATCAAAGGAAGTCAGAATGAGAAGAGGGTAGGGCTTGGGGAGTGAGTCAAAGATGGTGAAGAGGTGGCCAGAAATACATGTAGGAGTCAATTAAGCCTGAAAGTAGATTTTTATTTAGGAAGATGAGAAGCAGGAAAGAACATGCCATGGGGGCAGTAAGATCAATCCTGAGAAAGCGGGTATTGCAGCAACAGCAGGAATGGGGAAGGATCAAATACCACTTTGCATGGGGATTTGGCAAAGAGATGGATTTGAAATTACAGGAGGAGCAAGGAGACTGAGAATGGAGGAGGGTGAACAAACTAATAGGACTGGCCAGTGGCAACAGGGCTAACTTTTGTCATAGGAAAACCATGTTAGTGCCAGAAGCAACAAATTGCCACCTTTGAAAATAAGATGGGGATCAGCTGTTCCAGCTGTTCAAGCTGTTGCCTTGCTTGCAAAGTCCTTTACAGCTGTTGAAGCAGCGATTGCATATGGAGGGGTGACAACACTTGTCTCCCCACCCTCTCTGGAGGAAGCAAGAAGAGCAAGCTCCAGGGTTTTCATTTCAGTTTCCCTGCCTGTCCACATTCCCTCTTTTCAGCAGCAGCAAATCTTGCCCTACTCTGTTTCCATTTTCATTCCCTCTTCCCAGCAGTTCAGTAAGGACTTTGGTGGAGTCTTCTTCTGGAGAAATGGGAATGACTTAAGCATTAGGGGAAGGGAGGGGAAGCTCTGGGTCCTAGGGGAAGAAGAGGAGGATGGGGAGAAGTTTTCAAAATTCAGATTTGCTTTCTAAATTTAAGGCTGATGGGCCTCACTCAGCCTTCTAAGGCAGAAAAGAGTGCAAAGAGTAAGCAGGATGCAGTAGAGCTGCTGTGAGGAGAGCTGGTGCTGTGGTGCAGAGGAGGGAGCTGAGCTAATGACAGAGGGTAAAAAATGTCCTCAAATGGTGGTTATACAGCCTTTTCTTTCTGCTGCTCCCCATTCTACAGGGGGAGAGACTGACAGTTGAACCTCACCATTCAGTGGCATCTGGTGATAAGAGGGCCTTTCCAGAAGCTGAGGAATTCTAACGGTGTATCCAATCCCATCCCAAAGGATGTGGTCCTCCCCTCTGCACAGAAGAGGCAGAAAGGCAAAAGCAAATGAGGCCGTGTTTAATATTTGCAAAACACTGTCAGAATTCCCTGAGGTGGAAGTGTGAAATGCCCCAGGTAGCCTTCAGGAAGGAAGAGCGGTGTTTCATGTGGACCTCTAGAGAGGAAGAGGATTTGGCTCCAGTGGGGAAACAGGGCAGCTGCAGCTTTAAGAATAAATAGCTTTGTGTGCAGCTCTCCTTGCTCACATCTGCATTTTGGTGTATAATTTGAACATTTCACAAGAGTGCTTTCAGATGGTCCTGTGAATGTTTTATGAGCCGTTAAGAAGTGAAGTGTGTATAAATGAAAGTCTGCAGCCGCCACTGCGTGGGGAGGGCATGGGTGCCTATTTTGGGCTGGCAGAGTGGTGTTCAACAGACGTCTTGTATTCAGGAGGCCAGCAGCTGCTCATCACTGGTACTTAACTGCTTACCCACCACATCTCTCCTGCGAGCATCGCTCCCAGGTTTAATGCAGCTTTGTTCTCATTTCTGCCACTGGCTGCACGCAGATGTGCACAAAAGTAGCACACATGCAGATGTGGAAAGGGTTGGTCTGAGGGTGAAAGCCTCTGCATTCTGGGCACCTGTCTCCTGGGGTGATGGTCACTGGGAAAGAATGGGCTCCTTTAGATCATAACCCATCTGACTTACTTTACAGAGGTCTTTAAAAAGGTATGAATTATGGCCTGCCGGGACTGCTTCCCTCTCGTGTACTAGGAGGGGAGCCTGCAGTGGCTTGCTCTGATTTAGATGTAGATGTCTGAATTTGGTCAACGTTCAGCAGCTGAGACCTTTCAACAGTTCCCAAGCATTTGTACTCTGACAAAGTGACTTCCTAGACAACTCTCACACTGTGCAGTCAGGGATGTGTGTGCTATGCACACCTGTGAGCTGCAAGAAGCTGGTAGAGCTTTTCTACAGATGGGTTCTATAGTGTAAAACCTAATGACTTTGCTACAGAATTAATGGAGAGAAGTGTAACAAAACAGCTATAAAGAACAGGGAACCACTTACATCATCTGGATGCAGAATGTAGAAATTGCTTCACTTTCACAGATTTTCATTACTTGCTCCAGTTTGCCTTGTCTTTTTCTATTCCTGCCTCTGGTCCTTTAGCTTTCTCTCTCCTTTTGTCAATTTTTTCAGCTCCTCAGGCAAAAGCATCTTTCCTAAAGCTGCTTCCACCAGGAAAAATGTTTTCTTTCTCTTTATCACCTCCTTAAGTGGCAGCAGAAAATACCTTTTTCTCCCTTAACTTCTCTCCCTCTTTGCTGTTTGTTTTCCTTTACTGTAACCAAGGAGTGTAACTTACAACATATTGTAAGGAATGTCTGGGTAGAAGACATTCTGCCAAACAAGATGAAGCTGATGATGAAGCTTGGAGAAGGATGCTACTAACAATCCCCACCCTCCATGCTCCACCTGATTTTGGAGGGATGTTGAACTGCAGCTGATAGAGAGGTAGAGGCCACAGTTTGGAGGGATGTTAAACTGTAGCTGATAGTGAGAAGTGAGAGCCATGCATTGCAATGTTTGCAAACCATGTGTAGAGTAGCCATCCACAATAGAGTGTGCTTGGCCAGGCTTTGGTTTTTGTTGGATGGTAGCATTGAACAAAAGTGGGTTTGCTCCTTTGTATGAGGTGATGCGCACAAGAACAATGCAAGAACTGTATTTCCTTGGAAGAATTTAAAGCACCATTTTTTTTCAGCAATCGTGTACTCTTATCTCCTCTGCCCCCTTTTCTTGCCAATTGCAGGTACTACATGAGCCCCTGATTGATGAGGATCCCATTTTCATTGCCACGTGCACAGAGAGGGAGCTGCGCAAGAGGAAAAAGAGGAAATTCAGTCTCTGGGTTCGGCAGTGCTCATCCACTGGTTTCATCTGCCAGGTGGGTTTTACCTCTTCAGATGTCTTGATTCAGTTCCAGCAAGCCCTTAAATATGTTGCAGGACCAAAGGTAATAGTCACTTCTCTTCATTACCTTGCTGGGGGCTACAACCTGAATGGAGCAGGCCTCTGCCTCCTGCAGATACTAGACCCGGCGGATGGTGATGACAAGTTCCTGATGCTCTGTTTGCTGTATGATTTAGCTGAGGGTGCCTGTCTCTAATACTGTCCATCTGGCTGCCAGCCCTAAGCTAATTACATTGAAATGGAGTTAAAAGGTCTGTCTGTTTGTACATCCTAAGTTTATCTGAATGTCTAGGTACTGTAACTTCTGTCATTTTTAATGAGTCAGCTTCTCTCTGTAAGTATAATGCTGCATCTGTGATAGCCAGCGGTGTCCAATAGACTAAATCAATATGGTATCAAGATGTCCATCTTTCTGTGAGAAACATATTAGCGGGGTTTCCTATTACATCTCTTTTCACACCACTACTTCTCTACCAAAGAAATAAAATCTGATGTGACTTCAAGGTGTGATATGAGCTTGAGTGGGAGATGTGTTAAAGGGTTTGTTTTCAGTGTTGTAAAGCATTGGGGATAACTTTTCAAATTATCAGATTCCCCAATTGCTGATGTATTTTGAGAGCTCTTGAAAAATCTGGCCACTTATTTCGTTACCTAGAGGTGAGGGGGCAGATATTTTCTGATATTTCTTTTTCCCAAGAGCTTCTGTGAAAATGTGGTGTTCCAGAGCAGCGGTTCAGAGGTGCAGGTAGGACGTGCACACTGTCTGCTCAGGCTGAATGCGTGTCAAAACTGCAGGGCCTGTGGATTTGCTGCAGTTTGAACATTCCTTCACAGTAAAACTTGATCTGTGAATCACTACAACTGTGTGAGTAGCTATGCAAGAAAAGAGGCTTGCTGGGAACTGGGGTTTATATTCTCAGCATTTCTATTCACTCTAAGAAGAAAATTAGGATCATACATCTTCCATCCAGGTTTCAAAGCAGTTATTTTGTCCGTTACAAAATAGATTCACCTTGTGAAGCATCCTTGGAAGTTTCCACTCTCAAGGCTTTTGGAAAGTCATTTGCTACACAGAGGCAGTGTCCTTAATCTCCAGGGTGAACTCTACCAGTCCCACACGCAGCTTATTACTGAAGCGTAATGGGTACGGTGAGCACAAAGTTTGCTGATCTCTCTTGCCATGCTCCCCCCAGCCAACTGCCACCAAACATTTAATAAGTCTTCAGACAGGCCAGAGCTTTCAGATTCTGAGCTATAATTACGTTGCACCCCCCGTCCTGTCCATTGAGAGAATAAATTAATGGAATGTCAAATTAAACAGAATAGATGCTCAGCACCACCCTAATCCTCCTGCTCCCTTAATGAATTAGATACTCATGCTTCACTTGCATCCGGATGACGTCCAGGATCATCTTACCAGCCGCTTTCTATTTTCATTCCATGGCTTGACTGTAATTATAATCATGCTAAAATGATTGGGTGAGAGGGACCTTAGGGAAGGGTGAAAAAGAATATACAGGAACATGAACGTTCATGCTAAAATGGAAAAACATAGTCTGGGGAGGACGGGGATCATCAACTATGGTATGCTTGGAATGCTACGTGCAGTTATGTGTCACACTTACGAGGGATCTTGCAGAATCCAAAGCACTTATTTGGTGGTGGTTTGGTTTATTTACTGTATTAAAATAGAGGGGTGTTTTTTCTGTGGTTAACATACAGAGAGAATTGATTTAAACAAGAAGAAAATCCAATGTTTTCCCCCTTGTGCACACCTTCCCCTCCATCTCTTGTGAAACTGCTATTGTGAAGGACAGACTTGTTGCCTGATAGTTAAGGACTGACTGGTCTATCACCTGTCTGCTGTCGGAAAAACCTTATAGCACCCACTTGGAAATATGTAGAAATTCTCTAATACTGTCTGGATGAATACCCTCCCTCATTGTTTCCACATGATGACCTCAAGGTAATTTTATTCAGCATAAAATATGACTCTAAACACTTCATAAATCAGGATAATTCAGTTTCAAAAGTCTGAGTAATATGTGTAAATATATATAAAGGTGAGACATCCCAGGCAGAAGAGGGCAGTGAGCTACATATGACTGGCTCTCAGGAGTGGAAGGAACCTCAAGAGGTCTGTGATGCTCCTGGCCAAATGCGAGGTCCTCTAAACCTGAATGATGAGTCTGTTGTTAGAAAATCTCCATTTGAGGACATCCCAGTTTTCCCAGTGATCTGCTTTTCCTATGATGAAAAGACTTGGTTTGTTTTCCTAATGTAAAATTGATATCAGTGTTTTGAAGCCACAAGCTACTCTGTGAACAACTCCTCGTTGGCAGCTCATGGGGCAGCTGTTAATGTTAGGAGTTTTAGCTGTTTGACTCCCCATATTCCTCGGTCTGCTTCTTCTCGTGAACAAAACTCTGAATCACTTTTTTGGGTGTGAGTAAACACTTCTGTTTGATGGGTCATCATTTGCTTTTTTAAGCAAATGGTGTTCAGTTAAAAATCCAGTCCAATAAGCCATTCACGGAACAAAAGTGGCATAAAAACGAAATGCTGCTTGTGGATATAAGAAGGTGCATAGGCTTATATATGCGTAATATAAACAATGTATATATATCAGACTACTTTTGCCTTCTGTAATACAGATAACCTGACTCCACCCTGACAGCTAAGACTATTTTAAGATGGATGCACAATTTCAGATCATAACTCTGCTTCAGAATTTCACAAGCAAAGTATCGTGTTGCCATGAATAGCTTTGTTGCTGAGTATCTTTTCGGGGTCAACTGGCCAAGTGGGAACATGCAGGAAGGACACATCATTCAAACAAGGTCAGTATACATCTACAGCAGCTGGGAACATGAACAAAACCTTTCAGAGGGTTAGAAGAGCTCCAGGAGAGCTGAATTAGCAAAGCAGGCAGCAAAACTGCTCTGATACTGTTGGCTTTTTCACACATCCTTGATGCTGGACATCAAGGTGGCAGCAGCAGTTGCTGCAGGACAAGGCTTGGGCCTTCTCGTTTGTTTCTTTCTAATTCCGTAAGAACAGCAAACTTGGCTTGCACAGCCTCAGGTGTCCCTCTCTGGTCCATCTTCTCTTTGCTTTCCTCATTTCCCTCCAATATATTTCTCTACATATATGTTACCACTAAGACACTTTTCAAACCAATATTTTAGTATTTTGATTGCAGTAGCTTAGAAGTGTTTCTTTCTTAGAGTATTTGCTGAGTAAGTCATCCTATTTAAATCAAAACTCTAGTCATGTCAGTTTTTATTTCTCTTTTCCTCTCAAAAAGTCTGGAACACTTGCTTGTAAAAGATGCTCATAAATACAATCGGTAGGACTCTTTTTCATCTTAGATATAGCAATAGAGCTCATCAAAAACTGCTGAGATTTCCCAAATCAGGGCTAGGTATTTTGTCCTGGTAGGACACATCATGCTCTCTTCCCTTTTCTTGTGTGGCTCATAAGGCATGAAAGTGGTCATGAGTAACTGTTATAAGTGGTGCCACATCCTTGCGTAGCTTCTCCTGGTCATTTTGCAGAAGGAGAAGGAAGCACAAGAAGCTGGTGCGATGCACTGGACCCCATGAAGAGTCAGGCAGGACAAGCTATTCCCATAGTGCCTCATCCTGAACCATGGGCCCATGGCACAAACCTAACCCTAAAGACTGTCACTGACCCAAAAAGCCATCAATCAACAAAATGGAAGGCAGTATGTAAATGGCAGAAAATGCGGCAAAGGGACAGTCAGGCAATATTAATAATTATGATAGGTGGTAATGGAATTAGCTCATCAACCTAATTATTCACTTAAAACACCTGTGATATCATGGTGGAGAAGAGATGACTTTATGGATGTGTGTATCCTTTCCTATTCCTTGGGATGAAATTTGTTCTCTGAGGCCATTCTGGATGTTCTTCCCTTCCCACATTGCCTCCCAGCCCCCAGCTATATGGGGGCCCCCAACTATTTGGGCTCTACACTTGCTTTTATTCACTGGCAGGAAGTTCTTGCAATAAAGCATTTCATTTTCACTACTATCCCTGCAAAATGTGTCACTCAGATTTATGAAGTCCTTTGGATCCTTGTGCTGGGACTGAATTTGAGTTTCCACCTTCAACTGCTTACCTTGAAGAAGCGATGAGTCAGAACAGATTAAGGAAACGGACTGTGTCTCTGCAGCTCGAGTCTTCCCACGGTACTGAACAGTCAGCAGCTCGCACCATGGTGGTATTTAAAGAGTGCAGCATGGATCAGGGTGGCCCCTGCATGAAAGGATAAGAAATGGCTCTCTCCCTGAAGAGCAGCAGTCGCAGTGAAGGGGGATGTCTGAGGTCACTCCACGGATCAGTGACAGAGCTCTCAGTTGCAGCAAACACCCTCAAATGATGTAAACATCATGCTTTCATAGCAAATGCTGTGGGTTCATTCTTGATTTCAAACGGTAACTACGGTCAGCTCGAATATTTCATAACACTGTTGATTTTATAGAGTAAGAATTTCCAGAATTTAGAAAAACTGAGATGGTGCCCCAAAGAATTTATAATTTCCACACATACTGCCTAAGTGCATTCAGTCACTGGGAAAGGGAGAGGTAAATAAGCCTGAAGTGAGTTTTGTTTTCAAGGTCAGGGTTGTGGGAAGGTGGGCCATCTGTGCATTTGCTTAATAAAGCTGCTCAGAAATGTTGGTGTTTCAGCCTGTTTAAGTTCTGTTTGCAGATTAGTCTGAGCCCTTGGGTTTCTTTAAACAGTGCCCCGGTAATTTCTCTGTTGCTGGAACAGTTGCATCTGGAATGCACAGATGTAGTGGCTGCTTTGAGGGGATCCCAGGAAATCTGATCGCCTTCATTTGTCAGTGGCTGGAAAATCCTATCTGCTTTCTTCTTCTGGTTCCCACCAAGCTCTGGCTTTTTAATGCATGCGGTTCTGTATTGTCAGCATCTGGGGATCTGAGATCTCAGTTAAAAGTCAATTATCCTCTTGCTCACTGGTATTAAGTGGGAAGGTAGTTTTGCAGGTGTGTGATGGGCCAGCCCCATTCACTTTTGTGGAGTTTACAATCTTACCATGTTTCTAGATGAATAGGGAAAACAAACATCTAAATGTGACCTAATGCAAAGATCTCTCCCAGAGTTTACATGCAGCCCCAATGTCTTATTTTCAGGTGGGAATGAAGGTTATTTTTTAGTTCCCATCTGCAGTCCTTGGCATTTCTGATGATGAAACTACCTGCGTAGTTGACTCCTTTATGCAGGTGTTCTCACTCAGCCAGCTCTGCCTGAGGAAGGAGTCTAAAAGCACCAGAGCCTCCTCTCTTCCTCACTTAATAATTTTGCCATAGGAACACCCCTCATGGATCCCATCCCTTTGTGCTGGGTGCTGCAGGCAGAACAAAAAGACAATCCCCGCTGTAGCAAGTTTAGCATCTAAATGCAAGACGGAGGCATGAGCCTCCCACAGCAGGTCAGTTTAGTTTGGGCACCTTTCAGCTGCGCAGAGGCTCTGCACGCGGGATGTGTGCAGCAGTATCTATTGGCTCCCACACGCAGCAGAGAGCTGGGACCAACACGCTGCCAGGCACCAGTATACACCCCGCTCCTGGTGAGCTGGCACAGGCCAGGCGGTCATCAGCTTTGTTGCTCCTTGGAAATGAGCTGGGTCCTTGATGTTGCTGAATTGTCATCTTCTGTTTTTTGTGGTTTTTTTCTTAAGATTTTACAGCTTTTTATGTATTTTCCTCCCTGAGCTACTACATGTTATCCCCTCAACAGTCACAGCACTTTTGATAGTTTTTACTTTTCTTATCTTGCGTCATTTATAAGCCTTCTCACTTACATATATCCTCACTTATATGTCTTCTCACAGCTCAACAGTATTTCTCTTAGAAAAACTGAGCCAAGGCTGTGCACCAGAGTGCAATCTCGGTCATGGACCTGAGCTGGGCTGCCAGTTACACAGAGGAGCCTGATGGAGCAGCGCTAAGAGGGTAGCAGCACCAATGCATAGATTAGCAATTGTGCTGGGGGGAGTACATCCTTTCTAAGAAAGGTATTGAAGAGCAGAAGGAAAGAGCTTTGCAGAGGTTAGCGCTGATTTCCAACCAAGCAGGAGAAAGGTAGCATGGAAAGAAGCTAATGTGGCCTTGTTTAGCATCGGTGGTTAGATGCCTGCCTTCACAGGGCAAACGCAGGCAGGAATCAGTATGCCAAAAAGATACAGGATGAGCTCAATAGGGAGGGCTAAATGACAAAGACCTGTCTCCATTTTCTGGCCCCACTTCCATTTGACACTGCAAAGAAGAGGGAACTGGCAGAAGTCTGACATGGTTGAAGCAAAGGGATCTCTGGGGCAGAGCGCTGTCTGGATGTCAAGGTACATGTAAGCAAGGCCAAAGGGAAGGAAGGTGATTGCAGTAGTTGGGAGGGGAGCCAGGCAGTTCTTAGGTATTTGAAAGAATAGGAAGAGCTTTGTCATAGAGGTATTACACATAATGAAGCAGCCTGACTTAGATGTGGCTGGCCCAGGAGAAGCTATAGAGAGAAGTCATCCAAAGGTTGTAGGTTCACCATACAGGTAAGACATCGTAGTGTCCCCCGTGATGATGCAGTCACATGGAGGTGTGATTTCAGGTGAAAGAATCAAGGAGCTTTATTTTAACTGTATTGGGCTTGCGTTGTCAACTCTGCCAGCATCTCTCTGCAGGTCTGACCACAGTTTTATTAGAAACTTTGAAGAACGTGTACAGACAAAACAGAGATTTTCCAATCCTCAGCACACAGATGTTGGCTGGATCTGTGTGTTAATGCAGACTGAAATATTTCAAAATAGGAGGCAGAGGGAGAAGAGATGGGACCAAGGGAAGAGCTTTGTAGGAAGGCCCAAGAGCTAGATGGGGACAGAATGGGAAAGCCGCCTATCCCTTGAATGCTGTTTTCAAAGTAGCCTTTAGGAGAGTAGGAAGAGAATGAAGAGAGGGTTAAACCAGTGAAAGGATTCGGTCTTGGTAAGAGCACCATCAGTGGTGCCAACAGCTGCTGGGGAAGAGCTAGACCTAAACACTGGCTGAGAGGAGGGCATTACAGAAGGGGAGAATATGGGCTGCAGAAGGTTTGGGGTGGGACTGGAGGGGAGAATCTCCCAACAGTAATGGTAATGGCAACAGTTAGAGATGAGGTTTAGGATGAGTGAGACAGGATCCAGAGAGTGGCGCTAGGAACGAGCAGTTGAATATTTGGCTGTGAAGTCCCTAGAAAAATTAAGTTGTTTTTCTGATAGCTATTCAGGATCCAAAAAGTATGACAGTACCATTCTTTGTTCTCTTGCTTTTATAACTGTGTCATCTAAAAACTTGGCTTCTGCTTTGTGGTTGTTTAGCGTCTGCCCTTTGTGAGATATTTTGCACAATGTAGCCTTCAAAATCTTCCTCCTGTTTATTACTACCTCTGCCCTTTTTTTTTCCTTCCAAATGTCATCTATTTCATTTGAGAATTGTACCCTGGGGTGCTTCAATTATGTATGAATGTGGAGTATTTGGGATGTGCTATTCACAAGTGCTTTCAGCTTGCCATCTGAGCTTAGAATATCCGTGGAATCGCTAATATTTTAGTTTCTAGGGCACTCTTAAATGTGCAGTCAGGATGCAGCTTTTGTTCCTAAGTGCTTGGGTTTTTTTTACCCAGTTTCTAGCGAGACCTTACAAACCTTCCACATGAATTTTCCACAGACTAAATTGCCAGCACGGAGCAAGGAGATTCCTGTTGGCACAGATGCCTACCCTGAGACCTTCCATCCTTTTGGTGCCCCTCTCTCCAGCGGTCCGCCCCTGTAGTCTGACACACTTGGTCTGAGTTTCTGAATGACAGGTGATTGACTTGCCTCTCATCTGTCAACATGTGAAATCTCCTGCCCAGAAATGTGATGTCTTTTCTGATTGCCTCTGTGTGGGTAAAACTGACTTTCCAGAACAGTTTGCACTGGTTTTCTTCTTCACCCATATGCTGTTGCTTGGTCATTCAGGTACAGTGATGGATACCTACTTTTGCATTTGTGATGGGAGGAGGCAGAAGCAGTTGTAGGTGGAAGGAAGGATAAGCCAGAGACTGTGAAGGTCTTATCTTACTGTCAGGCTTTTAAAGGGAAGAGGCTGTTAGGATGCTGCATGGAGACTGAAGGCAGAAGAGAGGAGGGTTTGAGGGATGAGTTAAATGATGTGAGAAGAGAGAGCTGGTATTGTGCACATGGGATTGAAACACGTTGGATTGAAAGTATCTGATGCAGTAGGGCTTCACTAGGCAGAGAGATGGCAAAACTTAACGTGTAGCTGTTCTGATAAGAAACAAATAATTGATGACTAGAGAAAGCTCCATTTCTGTCCCAACACTGCAGGATAAAGAGCTTCAGCCTGTAGTCGCCTCTTTAGACAGATAATGTCACATCTGTAGAAGTTATCCCATTTGGTGCTGTAGATTGAATGGATCAGTAGCCGTTAGAAAAAGATACACAGTAGAAGTGAAAAAGATACACAGTAGAAGTGATCTGTGCAGATATTCGAGAAGCATTGCTTTGACTGTCACCCACAGAAGCAGCGGATGTTGCTGCCAACATCTCCATCTGTTGTCCAGCAGCAGTTGTCGAGCCTGTACTTCTGACGACATTTTGCTGTTGGAGCACATGGAAAGGGCAAAAAGCTGTAACGCTGTCACAGGGCAAACCAGAAGCCCTGGTGAATAATTTAACAAACATTTTTGGGGAGCAGGTTCTGACTGTGCCTGTGAAGGTCTTGCAGCCAATTTCTGGCAACTCTGCTTTTTCTACAGACTGCTAACTGTTAAATACCACTTCCAATGCATTACAGAACAGGGGGTGGAGAATGCTGTGGGCTTCAGTAGGCAGGATCTTAATGATATGAGGTAGAATGAAATAAGTTGGATGAGAGGACAGGAAAGGCCATATGGGATCCTAGGCACTTGCAAGGATATTTGAAGCTATGCCTTTGCCAGTTGTCTGTACCCAGCCACTGTTTCACAGCAGCCTTAATGCCTTCCAACATTATGCTGCCATCACCCATCTTCCCAACAGAGCCGAGCATGATAAAGCTTTGAATGATGCTTCTTCAAAATAAGAAAAATTGTGCCAAGAACAAAGGCTATGCTTGGATAGGCAGGAAAATGCCCAAGGAGAAAAAAGTGGGATATGTTTAACATTGCAGGAGGGAAAGTTCAGTAGTGGGTCTGGATGTTTTGGTAAAGGGCACTGGGGAGGTGAACAGAGCAAGGGGGGATGAGAATCACAAGGTGGCCATTACAAGGGCTCTCACGATAGAGGGGAGCGCAGAGAGAGGGTGCCAGCTGCACAGGGAACTCTGTTAACAAAACCTATGGAGTATGTAGCGTCCTAGTAGGAAAACAGCAATCTCAGTAGCCAGTTGCATGTGGGCATGCACTTTAAAGTAGCTGCTTTCAGACCCAAACCAGCCTATGGTGCAGGACCAATTGGCTCACCAGCAGCCTGTCTCATCCCTTGGGGGATATTCTTGGGGGAACACGAAGTGAGCGTAGAGCAGGAGAGACTCTTGATTGGCTAAGACTTACTGCAGCAGGGCAGGGAAGGTGTAGGACACTTCCCTAGACTTAGGGATTCCTGCTTTGTTTTCAGCTCACCTGCTAATCCAAGGTCAAAACTAAGACGTCTGCATCTTTTGTCTCCACTGCCTTGTCTGTAGATTTTAAGGTCTTGATGTGCGGTCTCTGTGCTGACATACTAGTAACCTAATCTTAATTTTGATGCCAATAATCATGAAATAAGTTTGCTTTAAATTCGTAAAAGTCTGTCCTTTGCATGTGTTCTACTGTTAAGCTGCTCTCTTGAGCCCTGATTAATAACGTAGATGACTTACCGCAATTAGCTAGTCCTCAGCCTTAGCATTAGGGAAAGCACAAATCTGACAGCTTTCAAAAGTGTGTAGAGCATGGTCAGGGAGTCTACAAACATTCCTACCTTTGTCCTCACCTGGAAATTGTTTCTATCAAAAAAAGGGTTTAGTTTTTTTTTTAAAGATAAATAACATATATTTAAGACTTCCTTTTACTATGTGCTGTACTTCTTTTTGGAATTAGTATGTATTCATCCTTGCACCAACTTTGTTCTTTAGCACGTCAATTACTTCAAAATACAAATTATGTCTCATTTCTCAGAGATTTCATACACAACGCATTCCTCTGGGGTCTGTTCCATGATGCATGAATTGCTAGGGCATATTACATTAATATGTCTAAAATACCAGCGCTGGGAGATACACCATCTAAAATAGGGAGAAGCTATTTAATTGAATTTTGTTCCCCTCTAAGATCATGGAGATATAAATTACTGGGAGCCCTACTGCAAACACGCGAGCATTTTTGTTCTCTGAGCATTGTAATGAGCTTTCCTTTATGAAGGAGTGTGTTGGTAAGAGAAACAGATACAGGAAAGCAGTGCTGCGTGTTCTGGATGGCTGAGGTCTCAAGCAAGTTTAACAAAAGCTCATTGTGGATACATTGCTCCAACAAACAAGGCAAAATTCCTTTTCCCTGCCCCTGAATACTGAGCAAGTTTCAGCTTTTTCTCTGATGGGTAAAATCTTCTGGAATTCCTAAGAGATTTGAGTGTTTCAGAGCCAAAGTCACAAAGGCAGGCCTGGGCAAATTTTTTAGAAAATTTGCGTTTGTGTGTATTTTTAAATCTTTGCAAAGTTCCATGGTGTTACAGTGCTGTTTGAGTGACTGTGCACAGTGTCTTCTGCTTCTCATTTCTCTTTCCAGCAGGTTATTTCTGCTGACTTTTCGAACAAGATGAAGGTCAGATGCCCAGTTGATTTTAATAGGTGTTCAACTTTGGTGAAAGTTATACTTGTAAAATACTGTCAGTGAAATAAAATCGAAGGTTTCTGTACAAAGGAAGGGTTATGTGCTTTCTCCCTCTGCATGACAATGCAGAAGACTCATCTTCTAGAGGGATCGCTTGCAGGAATGGAGGAATAGCTTTATTTCAGCGCTCTTTCAGTTGGTGGGTATACTAGCTGGACTATGTTTGGTCAATTATAGTCACATTACTAAGGGGTAAATGTTCCTACCCTCTCACACAAGCATGTACGTCCGCCTATGGATGATGGTAACAGCTCTCTTGAAAGGCACAGCATTGGGGACTGCACAGTAGCCAGCTACACGCTAAAGCTACTGCAGCCTGCTACAAATGAGCCAGGCATTTCCCTATTAACAGCGGCATATTGCGCTGTACCCTGGCTCCTGCTTCAGTCTGTTTTGGTGGGTTGTCTCCAAATCATGATCTAAGTAAGGATCTAAGAATTAGCACTGTGCCTGGAGAGTTTGATGAGGATGTTCTGGCTGGCTGGGTATGTGTATTGCTGGTTCCTCTCATTTATGGGGTGCACACGCACTTGTGTTGCAGCCTAATGGTCACTGCCAACAGAAATAATTCTGAACATTACTGCAGTGAGCTAATCGGCCATTTCCCTCTGGTCATCTTGTAGGGGCCTTTTTTGAAACTGAAGTTCCCATGCTCTCCTTTTGCTGGCAGCATTAAAGCCTATGCAGATTAAGTACAACACGTAATCTCAGTTATGACCTGAGTCTTTCCCTGCCAAGCAAACAATCTTCAAACTGCACAACAGTGGCAAGAACCTCAGGAAGCCCTTAAGCTGAGGCAAAGGACACTGTATTTATTGGTAGCTGTGCCAGCTAACCTGATGTGGTCTTAAAGCAACAGCCCCTTGACAGGGGCTTTAGATACTAGAAGTTTATAAAAAGTATCTGCTGCCTTGATGCTCAGCTTGTCTCCAGTTGAGCTGAGCAGGTATGTTGGCAATTGCCTCTGTTCCCTCTGGATTCCTTATAACCTTCTGACTTTTCTTACCATTTCTCGTTTAAGATTTATGTCCATCTCAAAGAAGGGAGTGGTGCTGATGGGCTGGATGCTTTGAAGAACAAACCGCAGCTCCACAGTATGGTGGCCAAAAGCCTTTGTCAGAACGCCTCTGGGAAGAACTACATCATCTTCACTGGCCCGAGCATTACCAGCCTGAATCTCTTCGAAGAATTTGAGAAGCAAGGTGTGTATCGGGTGATTCACTGGGTTTGAATGATGACAGACCTAGGGGCCCTCCTGCCACTGAATTAAAAAAAAAAACTCCCCAAAGGCTTCACTGAGATTTCAATTTCTTGTATAGACAAATTGGTCATCTCTAAGAAAAGATCTCATTTGTGAAAAGGTACTATGCAGAGGACCTCCTAAGTTGCTCTTTAAATCTTCCTCTTCAAATTCTCTTAAAGTTCAAAATGAAGATGTAAAAACATTTTAATAAGGGTATTTAAAGCCCTCTTGTTCTTTGACTTAGAAATGTGAGGTCTAATATCCTATATGGGGGACTTTCCAAGGGATTTCCTAGCTGCCTGTGATTTTTCTGTTCCCATCGTGAAAGACATCCCAAAGAAAGATGGGATGAACCCTTAATGTTATGCCTTAGAAGTTCTTGCTGGTTTAATATCTGTTAAAGATGTGACTTCTCTAGATGATGGTTTTTGCCATTGCTAAAGCCCTAGCGTGGTTTGGTTTTTTTCTGGTATAAAGATGCTTTGGCAGGACAGTTTCTAGTTTGGGAACTGTAATACACTCTACACTGGCAAAAGCACACTTGCCAGCAGAATGTCCATTGATATGGCAGTGTGGCTCTCCCAGCCAGATCTTGCTAGTGCAGAGAGTAATCCCAGGTCATCCTCTCTGTCAAATGCCCCATCGCCTTGGTGTGGAGAAGCCACATGTTATTTCACTTTCAGAAATGCTGAGGACTTGTGACTCCCCTTAAATTGCATGCTCCTGCATTCTTGACAGTCATTTATAAGTAATGTAACTCTTGGCTTGTTCTTCAGTCAGCACAGCATTTCAGAGATGGTATGGTACGTACAATAGATCTTTTGTAGCAGTAAGACTGGAGACTGCCATTATGAATATTGTGGTTTAACCCCAGACAGAAACTAAGCACCATGCAGCCACTCGCTCACTTCCCTCCGGTGGGATGGGGGAGAGAATCAGAAGAGTAAAGTGAGAAAACTCATGGGTTGAGATAAAGACAGTTTAATAAGTAAAACAAAAGCTGTGCACGCAAGCAAAGCAGAACAAGGAATTCAT
Organism: Gorsachius magnificus; assembly: GCA_034008185.1. NCBI lineage: Eukaryota > Metazoa > Chordata > Aves > Pelecaniformes > Ardeidae > Gorsachius > Gorsachius magnificus. The sequence continues at coordinate 45,633,990 of CM067083.1, read as the reverse complement.
TCACTGCTTCCCACCAGCAGGCAGGTGCTCAGCCAACCCCAGGAAAGCAGGGCTCTGTCATGCGTAACGGTGACTTGGGAAGACGAAATGCCATCACTCCAAACATCCCCCCCTTAATTCTTCTTCCCCCAGCTTTATATGCTGAGCATAACATCATACAGTGTGGAATATCCCTTTGGTCAGTTGGGGTCAGCTGTCCCAGCTGTGCCCCCTCCCAACTTCTTGTGCACCCCCAGCCTCCTCGCTGGGGGTAGCCCCATACTAGCTACTATGAAGAAAATTACCTCTATCCAAGGCAAAACCAGCACAATGAATCAGGTAGGAGGAGGCTACAGGACAGTTTCCCTGTTCAACACACCACTGATGATAGAGTTTTGCTTTTGGTATGTTTTGTATTGCAGAAAATAAAACCCACCTGGGGGTTAATGAAACATGGCCCAAAGCAGGAGGAAAGACTGGAAATTGAGACAATATCTTGATTCTAATTTAAAATGAGTGAGTTGCACCAGTACTGTAGTTGAGCGCATCAGACTGCGCTGTTTCTGCTGGGCCCATGCAGGCTCTAGCTCCTACGTTATTTTAGGTAAGCTGGAAGCTTCAGAGTACGGTGGAATACTGCCGTATTCTCACAAGAGACTCATGGTTTCCCAAATGCTGCAAACAACCAAATGGGAAAGAAGTCAAGCATATTTGTAGTGCACTGGAGTTTTTCCTCTGAGCAGAGACTATTCTTTAGTAAACAACTCTTTTCACAGCTGATTATAAGCATTATATTTTTAAGACTACCAAAGCAATGATGCAAAATGTGCATTCAAAAAAATGTAGAGCATGACCCACGTATTCCTAGTACCTGAGATGTGTCAGGCTTAAATGTAAAGACTGACAGGCAAAAACTTGACTGCTGAGTCGCACCCTTTATGCTGAGCTAGGAAAGGATAAAGACAATACGGCATGACCCAGTTGGCCCATAAGCCTGGTGAAAAATGCATGGCTGCTAAACCAGCTGAGTGTTTATTACTTACAGATAATTCAGATTGTTCACAGGGGTAAATTATTCATGGTCTTTACACTGAACAGATCTTCAAATTCACAGTTTCTAGCAGATAGCAAATTCAGTAAGTCTTTTTAAAGCATGTAATTTTACTATCAAATATTTTTTTTGGCTTATGAGACTTTTTGTGATATTTGACAGCTGTTCCAAAATTGAATTTCAAATCTCGTACACGCTATCACCTTCCTAGGGGTGAAGCTATGGGGTGGGTGGGAGGCAGTCACTAAGACAGCAGGTTTATTGGCTTTGCAAAATAGCCTGGCAGTCCTATATAAAGAAGATCACAGGGAGAACATGAAAGTGTTTCTGTTTAATAATGACATGGGACTGTCTGTGTTTGCCATGAGTTATGAGGGGCTAGCTCAGAGATTTTGCAGGGAGATGTTGAACTGGAAGGACTATGAAACACCAGGAGAGGTGAGATGCTAGAGATGTCAAGCAGTGGTGAAGTCAGCAAGAGCCCTAGAGGAGGTGGTGTTTACTGACTACTGCAAAGCGGCTGATGCATTGCCAGCACCTGCTGGGATCCTACTGCATTGACAGCACGTTTAGGAAGAGGCAGGCAGAGAAGCCTGGTCTCAGCAGAGATCTCTCCTTGTGTAGCACACAGTCACCCTCAGTAATGACCTTAATGTTTTTTTGGTATGTGGCTTAACCAACTAAATCTGAACAGGGCCCCGTCATGACCAAGAAGTGTCATGAGAGCCTGTTGAAAAGCATCTGTGCTCAGGTGCTCATGACAGTTCAAGACCCATTCTTAAACATAAATTTACTTCTCTTGTTCAAGAAAATTTAGCTTCTGGGCTAGTCAATGGTAGAAAGATCCCACTGAGAACTGAAAACAAAAAGAAATTGGTATTGATCTTAACTGCTTTACGTTGTCTGGGGTTTTTTGTGACTATCAACAGAGAAATAGGTGGAGATAAAAATAAGCTAAGGCTTAGAAACTAGATTTTTTGGCAACCTAAACTGACATTTAAGGGAGCTAAAGAAAATTCTGAAAAAACTAGAAAGAGGCACCCACTAAAAATTTATTAATTCATCTCAAAATTCTTGATGAAAAGGACTGGGCGTCTTGGTAGCCAGCAAGTTGAACATGAGTGAGCGGTGTGCCTTGGGAGCAAAGATGGCCAGCACTATCCTGGGCTGTGTTAACATGAGTGTAGCCTCATCCCTGTACATCAAGGGAGGGGATTATTGCCTCCTACTCAGCACAGTTTTGGACAACACTCCCCCAATACAGGAAAGGCATTGATAAACTGGAGCAAGTTCAGCCGAAGGCCACCAACCTGGCCAGGGGCTGAGCCACATGCTCTGCTATGGGGAGGGAACTGTGCTTGTTCAGCCTGAGAATTGAAGGCTTCGGGGGCATCCAACAGCAGCCTCACACTACTGTGGAGGTTATCGAGAGAATGGAGCTGGGTCTTCAGTGGTGCATTGTGGAAGGATGAAAGACAACAGACATAAACAAAAGAAGTTGTTCAGACTTGGTGTAAGGGTTTTCCTGAGGACAGTGGAGCAGGATGCCCAGACAGGTGGTGCAGACTCTGTCACTGGAGGTTTTCAAGCCCAGACAAGATAAAGCCCTGAGCAGCACTGTCTGACTTCAGAGCTGACCCTGCTCTGAGCAGGGGATGGAACTATAGAGACCTCCCGAGTTGCCTTCCAACCTGAATTATTGGTTAACCCATAGGATCCTGTGATGCTATGAAGACTTTTGTGGAACCTTAACTATCGTTTGCTTTTCCTAACCCGCACATACATTACTGCAAAACCCACGGTGTTCTTCATCGAAAGTCTGCTGTGTAGCACCTTCACTGCACTACAGGAGAGAATGTGTGCCTAGTAATATAAAGGGATATCAGTGAATATAATTCTAAGTGTCTTTGAAGATACCAAGAGCTGAGAAGACCTCAGAAAATAAGACAGGGCACTTTGATCTTTTTCAAAATCAAAAACCTGAATAGACTTCTTTTTTGTTTTTCAGGAGACATACAAAGCATTTTTTTTTTCTCTGGCCTCTGAATAGAACCAGAAACCTGCACTGAAATGCCCCATATTCTGCGCTATGCGAGCAGGCAGCTGTTATTGTTATCTGCTGTGACATTCATTCACAGTGCGCCTCCCTTTTTCCCCCTCTAAGCTAATGCTTAGTGTCCCCTTACAGAGGACAGCACCTCCTAAAGCTCTGTATCCCATGCTTCCCTTAAACTTATGATCCACGAAGCTCCCTTTTGCACTTTCTGAAGCAACAGGAGCAGCTGGCTCTGTCCCATAGCATGGCTGGGGTTGGCAAAGCTGCAGGAGCTGCCAGCCTGGGCAACCATGGCACTCCCACAAGCTTTGCAGGATTCTGCAACTCCAGCACATGGACTAAAGCAAGCTCTCATCTCCTCCACAACAGGCCTCTCAGTTGCCCTAGCTCTGACTCGACCCAGCGTTGCATGCAGGATAAATGATTGCAGAACGTGTATTTTTGCCTGAATGAGCTCAAGCCTGTCTGCCTTTGAAGACGACACTAGTGAAGATGTGATGAAACAGGCTTCAGTACAGGCTCTCCAGGACCTGGAGACCCTGGGAATGAATCTTGGGTGACTACACCACATTTCCTCATCTTTGCTAAACTAGCTTAGGTGTATGCATTTATATTGCAGTTACAATTTAAGAAGACCAGAGGAGGACAAAGTGTCTTCATTGACTCCTATGTATGTGGCAAACACCTGTTGTGATTCTGATTTAATTACACACAAAAACTTCATTGAGCCAGATGGGCATAATTTTATTGCTTCTATTGCTATAGTAACTGGGTGGTTTTAAAAAACTCTACAGATTAAGGGTGTCATCTGTGATGAGAGATGCTGGTAAATCCGCAGCAGTGTTGCACTTTGCTAGGCTATGTGGCAGGGAAGTTGCACGGTGTGATCCTGAGAGAGGAAATGGTTCCCATTATTCTGTATCAGGAATGAAACATCTGCTGGAAGCTTTCTGCAGGCTTATTGCCTGAGCTAAAGGGAAGGCTACAATTAATTATTATGGGATCTCGGAGATGGCTGTTGCTATTTTGAAGCTCTAGCATAATAATGTGGTTATTAGCTTGGTTTTATACCATTGCTGTCTCCTGGAGAGAGTAAGTATCACCCTTCAGTGAGTCATAAACTTCAGGCAGCTATGGAAATTCTTCTCAGGCTTGCTTGTTAGCAGAGCAAGACGATCTTAATATTGGGTAGAAGAAAGCTTTCTAAAAGTTTGCTATGTTAATGCCAGAGTTTGCAGGTACATGACCTACAGTGTTTGTGTACCTCTTAGTGAGACAAGAAATTAAAAAAAAAAAGCAAAAGCCTTCCACCGGAGGTGCTGGAGGTACAGTTTCTCCTATACTGCTTGTAAGCCTGTTGCCATTAGGCTTTTGTCATCTTTTGTGGAAGGAACTTAGAGATTTCCAGGGATTGATTCAATCATTAGAAATAACCAATGGAGTGCACATTTCCTCCTTCAGAATGAAGTTGCCCCATTGCTGTGTTGGTTGACCTTCTTCTGATATGAGTGTCTTAAATTTCTGATGGAAGAGCCTTAGCTCCTTGTAGACCTGCCCGCAGCAACTGGACCAATTAATGAGTATTAGCAATTATTAGATTAATATTCTTGTAGTATCTGTGAGCTGTTGAGGGGATGCTCAGCATGCCAAGTACTATATGAACCATGGAAAAAGGCTGCCCCTGCACTCAAGAGCTTAGGTCATTCCAGAAAGACAGAGGCAGAAGAGCCATATAAATCGAAACCCAAGAACAGAGGTAACATGCTCGGGGGAAGCCAAACACTGTAGTCTGACTTGGCATTTCCCCTGTAAGGATATCCAGTTATCCAGCATGCAGAATTCAGCGCAATGAAAAAATTGATCAAGCTGGCTTAGCTGACAGATGAGCTTTAAACTATCACAGGCCTCAGCTGCCATATGAAAGGTGTGCACAGATGTCACCTGCTTCCATGCCCGTTGTATTTTTTTCCACTCAGGTGGGTTGATGCAAAACCAAGGTAGACTGAGGAAATTTCCATCCAAGATTTCCTTGAGTTCAGTTAATTTGATCAAGAAGATCTGCTTCTCTTGGACTAACAGAAACAGGCCGTTATAATTTCACAGTCTAATGACAAGTTCAAGTGTTGTTATTATGAATGTTGTTTCCAAATCTTATTTGTGCCCACCTGGCTGCATTGAGATGTGTTTTTGTCGTGTTAGATTTTATTTGTTGCCTCTTTCACATATGAAAGGCCAAGAAGCTGTGAGCAGCAGAATGTGTCACCTGTGGAGCCTCTGATGTCTGTGCAAGACAAGATGAGTGCTCATTCAACTAGGGCACTATTTGGTTTATCTCCTTTCCCTAAAATCCGTTTTCATTGAACTTGTATTTCTACCTTCTCCATCCAATGCATGATTTTTTTTTTTTTTTCAAATAAACCATCTAAGATGCTATACGTTTCCCTACCTCCCTGCCCCCTCCACAGTTTATTCTTTTAGCTCAATGTTGAAGACTGTTGTGGTTTAAGCCCAGCCGGCAACCAAGCACCACCCAGCTGTTCACTCACTCCCCCGTCCCCTGTGGGATGGGGGAGAGAATCAGAAAAGTAGAAGTGAGAGCACTTGTGGGTTGAGATAAGAACGGTTTAGTAATTGAAATAAAATACAATAATAATAAATTGTAGTGAAAAGAAAAATAACAAAAAAAGAGAGAGAAATAAATCCAAGAGAGGCAAGTGATGCAAATGAAAAACAATTGCTCACCACCAACAGACCAAAGCCCAGCCAGTCCCTGAGTAGTGCCTCTCCAGCCAGCTTTCCCCTAGTTTATATACTGAGCATGACGTGATATGGTATGGAATAGCCCTTTGGCCAGTTTGGGTCAGCTGTCCTGGCTGTGCCCCCTCCCAGCTTCTGGTGTATCTCCAGCCTTCTCAGTCAGCAGAGCATGAGAAGCTGAAAAGTCCTTGACTTAGTATATGCATTACTTAGCAACAACTAAAACATCACTGTGTTATCAACATTCTTCTCATACTAAATCCAAAACAGCACTATGCCAGTGACTGAGAAGAAAATTAACTTTATCCCAGCCAAAACCAGGACAGGTTCTTTTGGACCATAAATTCTGATTTGTTCCATAATGCATATCATTGTTGTTTTGGGTTTTTTTCCAGTCCTATTTTAAATATGTTGTGAAGACTATTACACAGATTATGGATGTTATTGTTGGGAAGATACCCTGAATTCTTCTCCTTGTCATTTCATCATAACTGTGCAGGAGGTGTCCATACACTTCATCAAGAGAGCAGGCTTTCTGCACTTGTCTCAGTTGCCAGAGACATTCACATAGGACACAAATCTTTGGTATTATGAGAGAAGGCCAGTTGGCTAACATATCTGTTGGACTAGAAGGTTGTAGGACCTTTCTCTAATCAGGTCATTCAGACTTGCTTCACTGTCCTTGCTTTCTGGGTCCATGCAATGGCTTGCTGATAGGGAATGTTTTTGTTCACGTGCAGAGATTTACTGCTGTGGGTTGCTGAGCGCCAGGAAGAGTGACTGCACAGGCCTACCTCCCTCCATGCTGAACAACCCTGAAACTCCCCAGTCCAGAGGACAGTACAGAATAAGAATGAAGGGAAACATGTCCTTGATCTGCTGGTACAATAAAGGGCACTTCCGTTTTCTGACCAACGCATATTCACCGGTTCAACAAGGTAAGCAGTATAGGAATATGCACAGCTGGAAAGCCCACAGACTTTATGTGACAAGGCAAAGTGAGTCACTGAGTGTGATAATAAGCCTGAACAAAGAGCTTGATCATAATATCCCAGATAAACAGTAGCAGTAGTGATGACTTCCCTTTTTTGTCTTCCTACAGCTATTCTTTTTTTCCCTTTTATTGCCTGAGCTGATGGAGGCGGTATCCTTTTAGGTATAAAGATTGTATCTTCACTGATGGTCAGAGAAGGGAAGATGGTTGTTTGCATAACACTATACTAGCCATAATTGCAAAGCATCTTGTAGGATTGCTGCTACAGAAAAATTAATAAACATCATGATGCACTTAGAAATCTGAGCAGATCCTACAATTAATCTTATCCAGTAAAAACTTAGTCAGAAACAAACATCTTTTTGCCAGAAGTAAATATGATTAAGGCTTCCTGATGTATGTTAATTTGATTTTAGCAGTTGATGAAAAGAAACCAAAACAGATAACTTGCATAGTTCAAATAATTGCAAAGAGCTTCTTGATACTGAAGTCTTTTCCTTTTTGAAAGTATACGGATCATTTTAACACCATTTGGAAACTTACATAAGGTGCAATATGATTAGCTAACTCTTTGAAATTCGTCTTTCAGTGAAAATGTTGCTTCAGTTTCTTTTCATTTTTATTATTCAGATTTATGTACAACTGCCTGAGACAAATAAGAATAACTTAAACCTTTAAATGTAAAGCTACCAATTCAAAGGCATCTTGTACACTCAACGTTCTGAATCCCGAGTGACTCTCACATGTGTATGCAGGCTACAGAAGCAACATTAAGGCCTTGAATTACTGTATGGTAAGCTGAGAAGTTGGCTTAGTGTGTTGTTCCAATGCCTTGCCAGAAGGCTCATTACCTTGGCAAAGCATGGATGATCCCAAGGAATTCTGCCAGGCACCACAGCAGAGTGGGGACCTGGTGACTCAGATGGACTGGTGTCTGAGCACAAATGCTGAAAAATATGTATTTGAAGGAAATATGACACTTTGGGGACCCTGCTGAAGGCAGTCCCTGGGGCAGTGTTTCTCCCCATGAGGGGCATTCACCATCAGGATTTCTGCTGTTTCCCTTGTGCACTTTGCTGGATTCAGGTTATTCAGCTGGACAAGAGTTATGACTACATGTCACCTGGTTTTTATAGGCTAGTGCAGAGCCTTCGGTTATAATGCATAAATACTACTAGAAAAGTACTCTGTAAACATCAGTGTTAACTGCCCCGTTAAAAGAGGGGGCAAAAGCAGACTCTGTGCTGGCAGCATCCTTTACAAGCAGCACACGGAGGTGTGAGCAGTTGTGCTTGTGATTGACCTTGGGTCTGTTTTGGCATAGATGGGATTCTAGGTTGCGTGCGTGAGGTAGTTTAACGTCCACTGATTAGGACCTGTGTGTGTGATGGGCAAGACCTGCCCAACACATTGCTCACCAAATGCTGGCTGGGACAGTTGACATAGTTCACAGTGAATCAGAGCAGAAAACAGAGACTGGCTTTTTAAAGAGTGCTGCTGGGGGGAAGAGAGTCTCTAGTGGAGAGCTGGGAACAGATGGAGACTCAGTAGGAAGGCAGGAGACCAGATTGCCTGCCTCCAATTTGGCATCCCTGAAGTCAGTGCAGCAATGCTAGTTTAAACCAACTTGAAGCTGGACCACCAAAGTCTCTTCTAAGGCATGTAAATATAGAGGAAGAAGAGGCAGAATCTATGCTCCTTGAGGCAAACCTGTAGTGCAAACCTGCTGAGCACGTGCATTAGATGGGAGAGGAGGTTGAGACAGAGAGGAATAAAAGCCACGCTGTGTAGTTGGACGGAGACTGGCACCAGTGGGATCACCTGATAATGCATGATACGTGTTTGCACTTGGTTGAGCGTAGATGTTGACGGGGGTGAAGGAGGCTGTGAAGAGAAAACCTTAAAAACAGAAGGCAAGAGATGGTCAAAACAAAGCTTAGGATGAGAAAAGAGGTGGATGTAGCTAATGATGCTATTTAGTGCAATTTAACAGAAAGTCGAGAAGGTAAATCTTTCCTGTACTCAGAGTGCAAATCCCACCCAAGCCAGAGGCACCAGGAGGGCAGTACACTTGTCAGAGCTGATCTATGAGTACTATTCTTAGATGCAGCAGGTTATTTATTATAGATGTTTTGAACCAATGTGTCATAATACATCATCTCAGATGCTAAAGGATAAGTCTTATTCCTTTAGTCTTGCAAAAATGGCCTGCATACTCTGCTGTCAAGTATGAAGTTTCTGCCTAGAACAAAATTCAGTGGTGTTTTTAATTTCCTTTCAGCTTTAACTTGAGCTTAGTTTAACTTGTGCCTGTTTTACAGAAAAATTGATAAGCCAAAAGAGATTGCGATCCCCAGAGAGTAAAAATTGACCCTTATTCTAAAGCAGGTGATTATAGGCTGGCCCAAGCCTCCCCATCTGTGGGACAAGGCTGCATTTTTGTTTTTCCACACTAGATCTGGTGCCCATTTTCCCAGCATCTCCATTATTGTGTTGTAGAAATAAGAACAATATTTTCTATTTTTCATATGAAATAGGATGGAGAAAGTAGCAACCTCACTTGCTGCACAGCAAGATGACCATAATGACATCTTTAGCAAAAACTTGTTGAACCCAAGATCTTTTTAAGAAGTAACTTTCTGAGAAGAGCTTTCACAGCTGCTCTTCACCAACCAGCTCTACTTAAAAGCTAAACAGGCAATAGCTAAGGATTGAAAACAAAGCTTGGGCCACATAGGCAAGGACTAAAGAGCTGCAGATGGCATGTTGGCACCTCGCAAGTGACTTGTGAAATGATGGGAGATGTTGGGGAGGCATCTCAATTGTATGAAGCAGTTGTATAAGTCCCTGTGTGGTTCTTAGCCCAGGAGGAGCTGGAGCAAGGAGTGTCTGGTGACAATCTAGTTTCCTTAAAAAATCAGCTTGTGAGATTGGCCCAGAACTGGAAAGTCTGGGGAAAGAAGCATAATGTTAAAAAATGCATTTCAGGACAGGGAAGCTTAGGGTTTTAACTTTCAATTTCCATGTGTCCCTTGTGAAACTACTTTCAGGGGGTTGTGTCAAAGTATGGTGAGAGTGGGGATGGGCCCAGAGGCCTCTGGTGGGAAGACCTTGAACATTAGACCTTGTATAATGCTGACTGCAATTCTGATAAAGAACTGTAACAAAACTGAGTCTTGATAAAAAGCTATATAGCACTTGGAACATGCAGTTATCTTATGTTATGAGATCGCAGTGCTTGCCAAGGTGGGTGCAAGTGCTAGTATTACTGAGATGTCATTTAAAAAAAAAAAACAACAACCCATGAGTCTAGCTCCTAAGGTCACAGATTGGCTTAGAATAAGCGTTTGAGGAAAAAAACATGTACACCTTTGTCTTTCTGCTTGTTTCATTTGGGGTGGTATTTCCAAAGCTTTGCTTGATGAGCAAACAGCTTAAAAACTTTAAAAAAACGGTTAAAAAAACCCCAAAACCACAAAAGCTGATGCCCATCCATGGTGGCAGTGTCGTAGCCAGCAGCCCTTCCAGCATGCAGGCAAAGGCAGCCTGCGGCTGCAGCGCAGGCGGTGTGTTCCCTGGAGTGCTGCCAGGGATGGGAACACAGCAATGCTGGGGGAGGGGAAATAGCTCATCGGATGCGCCGGTGAGTCAGCTGGCTTGGGACCACTTGCCACAGAGACCTGCAGCTAGGAACCACCTCACTCCGGCAGTTGTCTTCCCTGGAGAGGTGGCCTATGGCTGCGAAACAAGCCTAGGAAAGGCTATAAAAATAACATGTGTATAAAGCTATTTATATTCTCAAAACAGAGGAATATTACTTGGAGTATAATAGAAAGTGAGAGGGAGTATATGATACCCACACAGCTGCCACCGCTATGAATTTTTTTTAAGTATTGTGAATTCAAAGCAAATTGCAAAGGAAACATAAATCCTCCAAAGGAGGGGAGGGGGAAGAAAGAGAAGAGAAGAGACCAAGAGGAGAAAGAAGGGAATTTTCTTGTAAAATGCTGGCACCAGGAACATACTCTTTCCTGATCTGCCCAGGTGGGATGGCAAGTGATTTTGCAGCACTCATGCAGCAGGCTGGTGGTATATCAGCCCTTTTCTACCTCATGCTGGCCAGATTTTTGTAGGACTCATTAAAAGGATCAAAAAAGCACTATAGTAAGTATGTGAAGGTAATGAAGGATTTATTTATTTATTTGACTGGGTTTTTTCCCCTCCCCTTGGACTATATTTACACCCAGCTTGGGGAGGCAGAGGTGAAAGGAGCATGTATTTTGAACGATTTAGAGGTGATATTATTTTGGACTCTTGAAAAATCAGGCTTTAAAAGCCCCAGATACATCGCTGCATGGCTCAGCTGTAACATGACATTTAGTCTGTGTCATAAGTCTTGCTTGAAAATGGAGCCTGCCAGCTAGGACAGCACAGGGGGCTTGACAGAGATAATGGATGGAACAAGACTTCCAGCTGAAGGAACGAAGTGGTGAAGTCTGTAATCAAAACGTGAGGAGCATTTTAGGGATGATTGTAAAACAGTTGGCAGAAGGAAGGCAATGAGAGTTTGAAGGCTTGAGAAATGAGAAAGCCCAGGGTTGTACCTGTACTGAAACAATGCTGAGAAAGGATGCAAACCAAGCCTCTGCTTCTCTAGACCTAGAGAAAAATAGTATCGTGCCCAGGGGAGAGCAGGAATCCTCACTAAACAGTGTGCTGTAGACATGGAGCAAGAGATGGTCCATACCTTGGAGAGCTGGCCATCAAACCCTGTGGGGACATAAAGTCAGGGAACAGATTCCTTAATAGTACTACAAGTTTGTTTTATTTATCCTTGCCTTCTACAAGCAGCTTCCCCTAGATGGGGAAAACACAGAGGAGAGGAGGAATAAATTGGAGAAGAGCTAGGGGAGTTTCTTGGGAGAGCACTGGACTCATAAATATTGCTGTAGTGTTGGAGAAGGCCAGGTCAAAGATGGACCATGCAAGGGAATGGTGCCCAATCTTGGAGTAACCTGCTCTAGGCACCACATCTTTGTCTAAGCAGAGAGTGGTTAGAGGTAGCTGCAGAGGACTTCTTGCCTTACCACAGGTTTCTGCAGTAGGCAGGATAATCATCCCCCACGATGAGCTGAATTATCTAGCCAGCTGACCAGACAGAGCGGGGAACACCACTCTCAGGCAGAGGAATGTGTGCTTAGCTCCACTGGGCAACCTAAGCATACAGCCGAGCTCTGGCTCCCCTCAGCAGTGAATCAGGCTGCTTCTCATTTCAAAGATACTGTGGTTGTGGCTCCTTCAACTCACCCACCAGCATCACCTCTGTTTTGACTGGGATTAGCCAGCTGGATCCTTCTTATTGTACTTCCTTTTCATTGTTAATTAGCACCCACTGGAGTGGAGGTACTGTTGCTCTTGGCCACCATGGGTGAAGGTGAGCAAAGGATTTAATTTCAAAGGACTCATTTGGGACCTTCAGAACTCAAAGCATAAAATATCAAGTCACAGCTCTAGAGGTGACCACAACTCATTGTGAACCAACAGCAGAGAGACTAATACACTGTCTGTAGGGTCCACTGTGGGACTACGGCGGTGTGTCGGGTTTTTCTGAACATACAGTAAAAGTGTTTGTGGCTAGCACCTTTTCATTTCCAACTGAAAAATGATCCTTCCTCTTCCCCTTCCACTCACTCAATGTACTACTAATGAAAAAAAAAAAATCAAATCAGCATTTCTGTTACCAACTACTTCCCAGTTTTAGGGCAGAAACTGTCAATAAGGTTTATTTTATAATAAACCGTATATAGAAACTGTATCTTTTAATTGCCAGGCCTATCATGTAGATTTAAAACTGCTATGTTTCTAATTGATGCAGGAGTTATAATAAAGAGAAAAAGCGGAGAAATTCCATGCCCATTGGCAGTTGAAGCATTTGCTGCTCACCTTAGCTATATCTGCAAATATGATGACAAATACAGCAAGTAAGTAAGAATATGTGTGTGTGTGTGCGTGCGCGCATGTGTGTGTATTTCTTTCACTCCTTCTCTGTTGCTGCAATGCTTGAGTTCTCCATGTTGAGCTGCAGCTGATGGCCCAATCCCGCTTTCATAGAATTAATCTCTTGACAAAACTCCTGTTTCAGTCAGACATCAGAAGCTGGCTCTGCACAAGGGCAAGAGCTGCATTGCTAGTGTTGTTCTGTCTCTATCTACCCATCCACCAGTGAAAAAAAATTGAGACTTATGTTCTTAGTATCTTGTAAATGCCTTTTAAAAAGTGTTGGGAAGATGAGCCAGGGGTCTCACAAGATCGAAGTAGAGGGGCAGAATCACCTCCCTTGACCTGCTGGCCACATTTCTTTTGACGCAGCAGAGGATACAGTTGGCTTTCTGGGCTACAAGCGCACATTGCCAGCTCATGTTGAGCTTCTCATCAACCAACACCCCCAAGTCCTTCTCCTCAGGGCTGCTCTCAATCCATTCTCCTCCCAGCCTGTATTTGTGCTTGGGATTGCTTGGACCCATGTGCAGTAGCTTGCACTTGGCCTTGTTGAACTTCATGAGGTTCACACAGGCCCACCTCTCAAGCCTGTCAAGGTCCCTCTGGATGGCATCCATTCCCTCAGCATGTCGGCAGCACCACACAGCTTGGTGTCATTGGCAAACTTGCCAACTGTCCGTGTTGCCAACAAAGATGTTAAACAGTGCCGGAGAGTGAATATTCTGGCAGTCCCACAATTAGTCAGAACCTAAATATAAGGATGTCAGTCCTAGTTCTGCCTTATGGAGAGGTGCTCCACATACCCGCACTGCATGCTCTGGCTCTACCCCCACATCCTCCCACCTACTGTTGACAGCAGCAAGAAATTATTCTTTGCTCGCAATAGAGATAAACGAAAGGAGAAGCACCAGCGATCTTCCCTAAACTGTAACACAATGTCCCTGAGGTGGTTTTTTTTTTAGTTACAAACTGAAGGGAGTCAGACCTGCAGCTCCCATCATGTGGATGTTCGTCACGGGTAAGCTCGAGGAGTCTGTATTGGTACTCCTGCCTACAGGGAGTGGTACAGAGGTGAGAGTGTTGCTGCGGTTTTGCTTCTGAGAGCAAGGAAGTCTGTTCTTTTAGACACTGCTAGAAATTTCCAAAATTGTGCAACTTAATTGTAAATGATTGTCAAATGCATTGTAGAAATTTTCTTGAGATGATACTTGCATTAGGTATTAAGTCCTGGGCCTGCTTCCCCTTTGGGACTGCAGAATCTTTGGAGTTATTTCTTGCATCCCAGCTGCAAGTGTTTGACTGAACAGTGCTTTTCCCTCCCCTTCTCTCTTGGCTTTTCAGGTATTTCATTTCTCACAAACCAAACAAGACCTGGCAACAAGTATTCTGGTTTGCCATCAGCATCGCTATAAACAATGCCTACATCCTCTACAAAATGTCAGAGGCCTACCATGTGACAAGGTATAGCCGCGCACAGTTTGGTGAAAGACTTGTAAAGGAGCTTCTGGGCTTGGAAGACACCTCATCCTCCCTTTGATGCATTGTTCTTGGTGGCATAGGTGAGGGGTGGAGGGTAAGCAGAAGAAGATACCATACCTAGAATGACAAAGCAAGGAACTTGTGACACCACCAGTGCTGTCCTTATCCAAAAATGCCAAGTGATGCCACTAGAGAGGTGGAAACTTTGTTCCTAGTAGCAGCTGGATGTAAACATGTCCTGCAGAAAGTGCCACGGGAAAAGCTGACACAAAATTGCATATGCGAACGCCCTGTGGGGATCTGTATGCCAGAAACAGACTTAAATTAGTCATCATCTCAATACTATTTGTTGAACAGGGTCGTCTTGTAAAGTTCCTCTTGGCCTAAGAGCTTGTCATAAGCTGATACAGCTCAGCAGCCCTAGGCAGACACCGCAGAAAACTCTATACTTTACTTGGAGTTATTCCATTCTGGGACAAGCAACCTAAGTCTGCACCAGGGGCTGTGGTCGAGAGTGCCTGCCATCCTGGAAGGCATCGCTGCCGTCCTCCCAGTGTGCTAAACGAAGCAGTTCAGATACACCAACACTGAAGCAAGCGTATTGACAAACACCACCTTCACAGGCAGGCAGCCAGGAACTGAGGACCAGTTAAGACTTTTTCTTTCTGTCTTTTTTCTTTTTTTTTCTTTGTTTTTATTAATGTAATGTAAGGCAATTTGATCCCAGCTAGAACACAGCAAAATTAGGAGAAACCAAATATATTATTGAATTTAAAATAGAAATACATTACATCATTGATTTTCTTTTTTAACCAGGATGAAACATTTTATACACAAACAAACAGTGAGTAATACTGTAAGTATTAACAGTGAGTAAACTTAACAGTGAGTAAACCAGTAATTATACTGCCTCACATCTTAACTGCCACGGTCAGCGTACAGGTGAGAAATCAGAGTATAACAATTGTATTTTTTATTGATTTCAACTGTATCTTAAACGTTGCTTAAAAAACCTAATGTAATGGACTGTTAAGTTTCTAGGAACAACAATTTCTTCCTTTTCCTTTTGTAACTGTCAAGACTTTTTTGGTCCATTTTAGAACTTCATTTGGCACGCAGTTGGCAGGAAAAAATATGTCACTAATAGCAGTATATTTCCCATTATCACTGCAGGGTGTTCTGTAGGAATTCTTCTTGTTAGAATTCAGGGCTTGTCACAGTAGTTGTAATTAAGCAGATTACATGTTTAGCAAAATAACATAGCATTGTGTTTTACAAAAAGAAAGAAGTCCAGTTGCAACCAGACCCTAAGCCTCACTGAAACAGAGCAAGCCCAAAGAGTTCTCCTGTTCTGAGTAACGCTGTAGAGGACAAGCATCGTCATGAGCTGGTGGTGCCCATGGCTGAAATGCCACGTTTTGGTGGTGGTGGAATCTGAAGGCCACTGAAGCTTTGGAAAACAATCCTGAGAGAGAGGTATGATTGAAACAGGGGAGAACTGATACTGAGGTGAAATACTACCCTGCCCTCTACACGTTATTGATTTCAGTCCACAGCTCAATCAGCAAAAAACTCTGTATTGTAAAGGTTAGCAGTGGTGGACGCAAACAGAATTGCATTAACTTACAGGGAGGAAACCGTGTTGCTTAGAGGACCAGCTGGATTTAGGTCCCCAAGTCCGAAAAGTTTTACCGAAGAACGATTTGGGGTGATTCAAGAGGAACAGAGTGATTGATTGATTGATCTCTTTATCAGTGTAAACATCACCAGGTTATATGTATCTATCTGGCAAGGGACAATAGAGGGTAACCAACATGAATTTGAGAATGCCCCAGGTTTCATCATTCTGTGATGTGTAAATGCACAGCACGTCAACCGTAACACAGGAAGAACGCGGCAGGGGTTAGTAAGTTACTGACTAGCCCAAAGAGCATCCTTCTTGAAAGATGTCAGCATCTTTCTATTTCCACCAAAGTCTTTTAGGTTTTTTTGGAGTAGACTTAGAGGCAGATCTCACCTGGTTGCAGGGAGAGTAAGGTGATGGCCAACTCCATGGTGGTTCTGCTTTCAATACAGAGCCCGGAGACTGTCCCACACGTCCTACTCTGCCCTCCAGCTGCATGAGGTACAGCAGTGGGTTTCCTAAGCATCCCTTTTCACTTCTCAGTCCACAAGGTCTCCATCTGGGAAAGGTGTGAGAAAGGACAAAACAGCAGGCATTGAGCCCTCCCAGTCTCAAAAGGAAGGACAGGGTGTGTACCACTCTAGTTCTTGGCAGTGCCAAGCTGTATAGGGGCCCAAGGATGAGTTCAAAACTTTGTGTCCCTGCAGAGAACTGAGACCACCCCTCTTCAGACTGAATGTGTGCAGTAGCTGGTTCTTGTCAGTTTTCTATGTATTCAAAGGGGGAGAGGAGCTAGCTTGAAAAACAAATGTTCAGCAATATAAGCCTACGGTTTCTGGTTTTTTAGGAAACTCCACAGAGGTACCTAAGGGCAAACAGTGTTCTTAGTGATAGCTCCCTGCTTCAGACAGTGCCAGTCCTGTAAATCTATGTGGTAGTCAAAATTGGGGCAGTAAGAAAAGGTCAGGCTGGAATTTTGCTGGTGGGGCAGCTTGAACAAACAGTAGCTGCTGGGAGTCCAGCTTCCTTGCATCCCCCTGCAATGCTGGAGCATTTGCAAGATGCACATGCCCCCAGCAGAGATGGAGAGGTTTGCAGGACCTCCTGGGAGCCAGCTGGCACTTCTGAGGAATAAGCACAGCTCTCTCCAGCTGTGTCATAGACCCCTGAGATAGATCTGGAGCCCTTGGCCAATTGTTACATTACTATGTATGCATAAAGGCTTGGATCTAGGCCATCTCGTACAGAAAAATGCCTTTTCTTTTTCAGGTGACAGTAGGTCCAAGGCCTTGGAATGTTTAATTTTCCACCAACGCGTGCTGTTAATTATGTGGATTACTTGAGCTAAAATCATGAGGTCCTAGCTTTTTGCCTCAGGGACTGGGTCCTGAGTAGTTTTCCCTAGAATTGGTGTTGATGGGGGATTACACAGCGGCTGACTATTACAGGGAAGATGCTTTAGTCTCCTTTATAAAGGAGAAAAATTAAGACAAAATTATAGCTTTGCATTTTCTTAGCCTTAACCATCCCTCATCATTTTGAACTGGTGCCCTAAACATGCACAAACATTCCATAAATAAGCAAAAATATTTATATATATTTATATGTACAAAATGCCTGACTTTTGGCTCTTGAAGCCAACAAGCAAAAGCCACCAAAGCATCGTCTATATCCACAGATGACTATTCCACCTCATCTTCTTCATTTATTGACTGGGAGTGAATAGGGTTGGGGGAAGTTAAGATTCCTCCTTGTTGAAAAAGCGTCTTGCACTTTCTCTCTGTTACTACAAACAAGGCAAAGTAATTAAGGAAGCAACAGAATCATTTTTAAAAGGCAAATGTTTGTTAACTGCAGTTCAGCTTCTGTAGCATTTCCTTTACTGCAAACTGGCTTACTCAGATTTGGTTCCCCACCTGCTTGTAACATTAAAGCTTCTCCCTAGTTAAAGGGACAAAAAGGGGTTAGTCTCAAAGTAGTGCAAGGATGCTAGTTGTAGCGTGCGCATGTGTGTTAATTGTGCAATGGCTTGTGAAATGATAGCAAGTTTGGGTTGTTTAGGGGTTGGGGGGTTTTTTTTGTAGCCTTGAGACAATCTGGGTAAGAGACCTTAAAGCTCAGCAGTAGTTAAAATGCAGTGGAAATGCCAACCAGGTCTCTACATTTTTTCCAGGAAAAAAACCCAAACAAGTTTGAAGCTACATTAAACAAGGGAGCAGGAAGGCTCATTTCTCTCCTGCTGAATTGAATTTTCATTCACAGATACTTCTGAAAACTGAAAATGACCTATTTCTGGTATGCAAACTTTTGTTTCAAAGAACTGAGACCATCAGCAAAACATACTGACCACCTTCTATGCACAGTACTTCTTTCAAGAAACGTCTGTCCTGCCACAATCCATTCTTGGAAAACATTTCTTTTCCCAGTGTGTAATATAACACTCGCTAGAGCTTAGTAGCCACTGTGAAATGGTTTCCACTGCTGTTGTCTCAGCTGAAAAATGTTTCAAGGGCTTGCAGAAAATCTGCCACTTGTTACTTCGGCCCATTTGTGCACTTGACACTAGGGCACAATTTAAAGAAATCTCATCTCCGTTTTCCATTCCTGTTCTCTATCCCCAGCCCTCCTGCATTTACAAGGTAGTCCAAGAATCCCAATTGTATTGATTTTCCCAATTTATAGATTTCAGTCTCCCTAATGGGAACAACTTTGTTTTCTTCAGACACTTCCTAGAGAAAAATGAATTTAGCTGTTTCCAGACTGACATTAAGGACAGCAACTCCCCATTCTTTACCTTCAGCTACACTTATGTGGTGCTTTTTTTTTTTTTTTTTTTTGTGGCTGAAGAAGTTTTTTCCTTCTAACATTTATTTAGTCTTGAGCTGGTGAGCAGTGAAAGAAGCCTGCAGTATCTCAGGCTTAGTCCCCTAGTCCTGGAGCTGATTTAGCGATGCTCACTGATCATTCTGCACATCTGTGCTACTTTCCATGCAAGGATTGCAAAGTTCTTTAACAACCTCATCACTCATGAGACATCATTAGCTCCTCATGTAAGAGCTTCCTCTTCCCTCATCAGGCACCAAGGCTCAGCACAGGTAAGGGGGCGATGAAACTGTAATGTGGAGTTTGCACTCCTGCTGATTAAGTCCATGTTCTGCATTTTCAGGGACTTGGTTCTTGTTCAAATGCACTTTTCCAAGCTAGACATGCAAGCATGCCGAACATCATCCCCGCCCGAAGTAAGGGCTGTGGGACTTTGTCAGCACCAGTTCCTTAACTCCATATAGGCCGGTTTGAGTCAAAGCCAAGCTGTGCCGAAGGTAAAAGAAAACTGGATAAAACATAGCAGGCCAGCCTGCCAAGAGGAGCTTAGAGGAGATAAATGGAGAATCTGAAACTCTGCTGTAGTCCAGTAATCAATGTGAAATTCAGACAATTACTAAGACTGTCTTGGGAAAAGCCAATGGGGCTTAGATGGAATATGAAGTCTTCCATCCATCTCTGTTGTGAAGTTTGCCATGGTACTTTCTTGTGGCTAGGGCAGATGTAAGATCAGTTGTTTGTAAAACAAGAGTTCCTCTCAATTTGGTTGAGAAAAATACTAAGTGTCAAAGGACTGTTAGCAACATTCCACAAAGGCGAGGAACTCTGGGCTCAAAACATGGATGTATCTGGCCTGTCGTTAACCAGGCTATTTTGCACAGAGAGATCACTTCATCATCTGCTGAAATGCAAGTCTATCACCAGTGCTACTTGATATATTTTCCTTCTTGTAACAATTCTTCCCAAACCTACCTTTGTTTTCAGAAGCATTATGACCTGGAGCTGGAAAAGCCCCCATATCGTCATCTCACTGTTGGGGAGCAGTTGAGCGTATCTGTGCTTTGTACAAAAAGGGTCTCTTCCTCCTCTTTTGAGAGATGGCTCTGCCTCTTCAGAAATCTTGCCCTGGAGAAGTTTCCTGCCCTATGTTTTCCTTTGGTTCCCTCATTCCATGGATTTTGAGCACATCCACATCATCCCACAGGTTCTTGGTCAGTCTGGAAGAGGTGACAACACAGAGTTGGCCTTTTGTTTTACTTTTATAGTATTACTTTGCTGATCCTTTCTGCTATTTTGCAAATATCAGATGAAACAGGGTATTGTTTCTGAAGCCTATACTAATTGCAATCACTGTGAAGGTGTTGCCTGCTTTGCCCCATTAGTGCTGCCCCGTCAGGTTCGTATGGACCCAAAACAGGTATCAGCATCACCACACCCACTGCTCCCATTGGAACGGCTGTAATATTCCTCAGCTCTGGATTGCTGTCAAATAGGGACCTTTGACATGGTCGGGGACAGGGTGGTGTTATGTTTGGTTGGTTGGTTTTTTTAAACCCCCTTAACTCTGGTGGGTTTGGTGAACAGCTGTTAGGTATCACAAAAAGGCCTTAAGTGGTAAACCCCTTTTGTATCACTCTTCTGAAGTAATAATTGCTTGTATTAGATGTCAAGGTGGTCCACACGATGTGTAGTGCAAAAATCTTACCCATGAAAACATCACTCTGCAAAAGTGCTCATTTGATGTAACTGCAACAACCCTTGAAGGCGTGGGGGACCTGGATGAAGAACCTAGTGGGAAAGGGACGGAGCGCTGTCCTGTAGGGCCACGACGTGCAGGACACAAAGAGGGGAGATAGGACTGCAATTTGGGATCCAAGCTGCTTGGACAAACAGACCGTAGTCAAGCTAGTCTCATACCTGGTCATGACAGGGACTCGGGAGGGAGCCAAATTAAGTTTTACTAGGGAAGGGAAGATGCCAGGCCCATATACTTTGCTCCCAACCCTGGCAACTCTGTTTCTAAAATGAGGAAGCTGGCAAATGCTTGCCCTCTTCAAGCATTTACAGCATGCTCTGGCTTTCAAACAGAGCATTTTGTCCTGTTTTCAGTAGTCATCAAGAGCCTAGAAACTGAAAAGCAGAGCCCAGCACACTAGGTTCATCTGTCCAGAACCCCAACCCACTCAGTGTCAAAGTAACTTTGTGGTCTTGTTCTCCGATTAATCTGTGTCAAGGTGTATGCAAAACGTGACTGCTGAAGAATTTGCACCTCTCTATGAAACGGAGTTACTCATTTGATGGAAAACAAATTGCAGGTCTCTTGGACTTACTTTTGCAACCTGGATTTTTCTTCTAGTTATAAGCCAAATCTTTGCCTGGCATCTCAGTACTGAAATTAAAAATAACTTGCCCTCATGGTCTGGGGTGAGATTAGAGATGGCAAAACTCAGATTTATGCCAGAGATTAATCTGATCCCGTATAGGCAAGGCTAATCAGCACAGTCTGATACAAGGAGGAGTTTAAGGGGACCGGCAGGTTCGTGGAGGCAGAGGGAAGTTCAGAGGTTGGGCACGCAGAGGGAGAGGAGCCAGGCGATCCCTTCTAACTCTCATCTTTCCAGCATGTGTGTCACCCTCCCCGGCTGCCTTTGAATTAAAAAGAAAAGGCTGGTGTTTAACACAACCGGTCTGCACAGCTGCTTTAGCGACATAAACCCTGCTGTAGCTACGTGGCTGGCCTCGCTCCATGCCTTTCCTCGCGCCATACGTGTTCAGTAGTCATCAACCGTGGAGCCCAAGCGCCTCAGCACAGCACGGAAGCGACCGCCTGAGGAAGTGCCCCTGTAGAAGCAGGAATGGTGGGGATTCTGGAGAAGGGATCTCCCCCTCTATGATTCGTTTTCATTTATTTGCAGTATGTGCAACTTACATTCCATCAAATGCAGCCACGGTACCCAACGCCAGGACAGGCCTTCGCTTGGCCGAGTGCTTGCAAGACAACTCCACCAGGCTGTGCTCACAACATCAGCAACTGCAGTTCTGTTGCAAAGTTCCATGTTCTTTATAATTCTCAAGATTTCTGTTGAAAATGTAAATTCCAGAGGTAAAGCAGACGCAGCAATTGCTTTTTTTTTGTTTGTTTCGTTTTTTTAAAAACTTCTCAGAGCAATTTTGTAACAGCCAAGTCTTTCAGGAAATGCAGGTGTGTGACCTCTTCCTGGGAAGAGATACACAACTGTGTTTCTGCATGGGACAGGGAACTACTTTTTTGACACCGGTTTTGTTCTACACAAAGGCACGCTTGCAATAAATTTTTACAAGTTTTGTACACCATGAGCTAAATTCTGAGTTCCAAAAATGTGAAGTGTGGCAACAATAACAAAATGGATTTATAGTATCACTCTGATATCTTGTCATGTGATTTTATTTCTTCAACAAAGTTTGTTTACAATCAACAACTTTGAAATACAGTCAGATATATTACTGGGTGCTTTTCTGTCTCGTTCTTTTCCGGAATAGGTGGGGAAGGTGGTCCGTAATCCTCTGGGTGTGTAGATGACAGGACATGGAGAAAATACTGCTAGATAAATTACAGGTTCTCACTCTAAGACCTTACAGGCAAAAGCCCGACATCTTTATCCAGCCATCAAGCACAAAGGTGTTTTCTTTAGAAAGAACTGAGTTTAAAAAGCCTTTCAATGCAGTCTGCACACAGGCATAGCAAAGGGGACTGCTCCCCCCTACCCCATGCCATCCCAACACCCACAAGCAATGCTTCCCGGCCACCCCGGGGCAGAGAGGGGTGGACAGAAGGACATGGGCGGCTGCCCGGCGCTCAGATGTCTCTGCTGAATGGTACCAGCCCCTTGTTGTTACCTCTCTGGCTCTTCCTTGCAAGGTTTGTCCATAGCACCAGTGGTACCCACCGAAACTGTGACCTGCATGCCAGATCTGTGGCATTTGCGGGTGAAAGCAGGCAGGCATCACCTGCGGATGACCTCCACTTTGCAGTTCCAAGTCGACAAGTTACTGTGACCTGGTTTAAACCTTAATCCACAGAGGGAGCAGAAACCTTGCAGGAGAACACGTGAGTAGGATTACAGTGGGTCTGTGCCAACAGCCACGATAAAGGTTTCCCGCAGGCCCTGGACCCGGGTTCCTCCTCATTCGGCGGTGCCCGCAGAGCCCAGGGACCAGGCTGCAGAGCATTCTCCAGGTGGGTGCTAGGGTGGCTGAACACTGACCTCTTGCTGTGATGTGTCAGACGGCTGCCGTGTCTTAACTTGCTCAGGACGCTGCTGAGGGTACTTCATAGCAACTTCTATTTTCCACAGGAAGAAATTTAATTTGCATCTAAGTTGCCCAAAGAAAAATCCAGATTTTCAGGGAACATTTTATTAAACGTTAGCAGAAGCGACCAGCAGCAAGCCCCTTGACCTTAGCTATTTAATATGTCTATGGATCCAGTCTCTAGTAGGCGACTATTTTTCTGAAGTTGCTCAAAAAAAGGGGAGGGGAAGAGATTCAGGCATGTTCAACACCTCCGAGCCCTCCGAAATCTTTTCAACATACAGGTAGCTGAACTGACAACCCTTAATGTGCTGGTCTAAAAGACATTTTAGCGTGATCTAAAAGATGGTCGGGACCCTTCACACAATCAGCTCCTCCAAGAAACAGGTTCCTTTTCTCTTTTGCCTTGTATTTTTCACTGCCACGTAGCTGGGGGGGGGGGGGAACCCCCCAGGCTTCTACTTTGGGACATCACATCCAAGCTCAAGAAGTGACAGAACCACAGCCTGCAGCACACGGCGGAGGCTGGCTCATCCCAAATGAGCACTGGAAACACGTAGGTGCACCATGGGTGTGGTGGGTTGGCACGAATGCGCCCTGGCTGGTGGCAGGGCTCCCCACGGTGCCACCAGCCATGCACAGCACCCGCACCCACAGGCGACTGTGTACATCACTCCATAGGCACGCACACAGAGGCAGGAGGGACCTAAGGAGTCATAAACCAGAGGAGAATTTCTCCTGAGTTCACTGTCCTGATTGGAGATCCCTCCCCAGCAGCGTGTGGCTCCGCTGCCTGGTCCCTGGATGCGCCGTGACCGGAGCTGATGCTGTGTGCAATCAGACGACGCGATCAGAGTTGCGAGAAGCAACGTGAATCATCTTTAACACGCTAATTGAATAAACCAAGGAATTTAATTTGTGAAATTATGAAATCCAGGATCTGATTAGCACCGAGGCGTGCGCATAACCTCAGCGCTGTCATTTAAAACAATGCCACCCATTCAGATCCGGGCAGGGCCTGCAGTAACTCAATCTCCCGTGAAATTATTCTCAAGAGAAATTTGCAATTAATAATTCCAGCAATGTAGTCTTTCTTAATTAAGCCAAACTTAACGTTCCATTTTGCAGTGTTTTCTAATATCCTGTTCCACTTGCCCCTTCATCCCCAGAGAAAAGCAGAGAGAGAAAAACGCCAAATCACAGGTGCTGCAGAGGAGGATACCCCCAGCCATCACTAAGTCAAAGCGCGGGCACTATTGCAGCACCTTCACCCAAGACTCGAAAAAGCACTTTATGCGCAGTAATGAACTGCGCCTCATCAGACCCCCGCAAAGCAAAGCCATCTCCGCTCTCTCCAGAGACTGCCTCCGCGCTCCAGTTCCCTTCGATTACCGCAGAGGTCAGGGGCACAGCCAGCCACAGTTTCGTCTTTGGGAATGAGAGTTTAAGAAAACAGAAGGCAAAAGGTGATGAGAATGGAGGAAGCAGAGACCTCTTTCCCTCTTCTGCTGTTCCCACTTCGCCAGGTGAGGGCTTGGACCAGATTCCCCAGGAACGCCTGCACTGGCATCTCCAGAGAGACCGGCACGGGACTCCAGTATTTTCCTTTTAATTTGTTTCCTTTTAAAAGTTTTGCCTGGGAACCCGAAATCCTTCCTTCATCCAAGAAGCGAGACCACTAGGCCAAGCAAGTTCTCAGGCTCATGGGGAGCTGGTGGTCCACAGACCTGGGCGAGAACAACCTCCCCGGAGCAGGCGGGCTCTCCTGCCGCAGCGCAGCCCTCGCCCCGCTCCCACCCGGAGGCAGCTGGTACCGATTGTGACGCACCCGCACGCTGAGGTGCAACAAGCCAAACCACGCTCCTTTTCATACTCCCATGACTCCGGGCTGGATTTTAACCTCAAAAGAAGGGTTAGATGATACTTCTGCCAGATTTGGACTCCCCAAGAACCACAAGGTGGGATTTAAAATCACAGCATAGGGGAAAGAGCAAAAGCAAACCACTTCCGTCCGTTCTGGACAGACCCAAAATCTTCTTAAAAAAAGGAGAATCTTGACAAGCTTTCAGCAGCCAGGTACAATGATGCCAAATAATAATCTACAAAAATGGAAAGTTGTGAGGGAAAGGGGAGGAGGGGAGAGACCTTTCTTTAATTTGTTGTGAATAGGATTAGCATCTGCAGCCAGCCATGCCAGAATAAATTGCAAATCGCTCTCAGGAACTGGAAAGATTCATTGCCTACAGTCTGTTTGTATCCCAAAGCTCTTTAATGCCAAAACCGTTGGAGATAAAGACAAATACATGAATTAATGTACAGATGTATTTATCTCTTGAACATTTGGACTGAAAAAGCTGGTCTCAAAACACAAGCAACTGTACCTCCACCTATCCACAGAAGAAATGGCTGCATCTCCATCCAACGCTCACAATGATAAATGTAACTCTGTACCTGTCAGCTTTCCTCCGGTTCGTACACGCTGTTCCTCTTCTTGCTGTCTCTCCAATTCATCTTTTTTTCAGTCCTCTCCATTACTGTGCCCAACAACCCACTGCCACCTGGTACAGAGCTACTTCTGAGACTGGAGGGAAGAGGCATCCCAACAACTGGCTTAGCATAACATTTCTGCCTTCAGATAGGCACCATTCTTTTTTCCTATCCTGTGATTAATATAGAGCTGATAGAGCACTGCTCTGTTCAGAAAAGCAATTTCAGAAGTGCCACTGTGGGGTTCCACAGTTTCTGTCTTTTCAGACACCAGATAATGTCAAGTATTTACTAAACTGAACACGGATGACAACCCACAGTCTGCAGCCAGACGGAGCAATCAGTGCTATTAAATGCTGCAAGTCAGGTTTAACAAATTTATTAAAATAAGAGAGATACCAGAACTTTTAATCAAGAAAATGTGTTACTGCAGCCAGGAGCTTGGTGCATGTGACCCTGGATCAGAGGAGCTCTGATGTGTCTGAAAGGTACTTCAGTCAGACCCAGACCAGCTGCTAAACATCTGTATTCCTTACAGGGGTCTTGGCCAATGTAATAAACAGACATTAGATAGTTTAAACAAATCACCCATATTCAGCAGCATCCTCTCTCTTGCCTGGGGTGACAGCAGCCTATTTCAAGGCATTGTGCCCTTCAACGATTTTAGAAGCTGCTTTTACATTGCATAAAACACACCTGCCTTCCCCCTGGCCTGGGGCAAGTACGCACACGCCAAGCATAGACACTCGAGTGGACTCAGTGGGCGCCTGCAACAAATTTCTGTAGCTCTTGCAATAAGAAAAAGAGGTTCCTGAACTTCCGTTCCCACAGGCTACCATGAACGACCTGTTCCTCGTGATTTGGCCAATAACATCACCATCAAGTTTCAATGGAAATATCTGTAGAGTGGTTCCAAAGAATGTTTATCAATATGGTGATAGGTGCTTTATATACATAAATATAAATATATACATAAAAAAATATCTAAAAGGGTGGTTCAGCAGACCAGTTGTAAAACGCCTATCAGGAACAGCTGGCAAGGCACCGGGATGAACATTTCTCTGATTACTTCCCAGCAGAGCAGCCTGCGGGAGTGATGACCAGGCACCCTCTCAGCAAGGGAGACAAGGTGCCTGGCAAAACCGGGCTGCAAGGGAGGTCTCTTCTCCCAGGTAACGGGTGACAGGATGAGGGGAACTGGCCTCAAGTTGCTCCAGGGCAGATTTAGGTTGGACATCAGGAAAAATTTCTTCACAGAAAGGCCTGTCAAGCATTGGAACGGGCTGCCCAGGGAAGTGGTTGAGTGCCCATCCCTGGAGGTGTTTAAAAGCCGGGCAGACGAGGTGCTTAGGGACATGGTTTAGTGGTGGGATGGCAGGGTTAGGTTAACGGTTGGACTTGATGGTCTTAAAGGTCTTTTCCAACCTAAATGATTCTTTGATTCTATTCCCTGCTAGAGCCCAAACTTCAGCAGTGCTGGCAGTCCTGCCCTGCAGCTGCGTAGGTGGGGACCCAGCCTGATGGCTGTGCAGAAGGCCATATGGCAGCAGGTACGCCAGACCAGCCAGACCCTCCTCTTCCCTCCACATGCTCGCCCTACCTGCTGCCTCCCCAGGTTTAGGGCTGCCGGTCCCGACTGGCTTCGCTTTCGTGCTGCAAATAACCAAACCGCTTTGACGCTACCCAGAAGGGAGAAAGCTAGAACAGGAAGAGAGAAAGAAAGAATTTCCTCATACTGTTCCTTTCCGAACAACAAGGAGTTATTTATAGCATCGTTGGGTTCGTTGTTGCGAGACAGGAGCACCTTTCCCAGCTGACAGAGCCTCTCTAGCAGTCACAGCCTCACAGCAACCTGCAGGATTTCATCGCTCGAGGCAGCTTAACCCAGTTTCTCACGTGGTTAATGAAAATCAGCAGCGGATGAGATTTGCTGTTGCTGCTGTTCTTTGGCACCCTACGCAAAGGCTGAAGCGCCCAGGAATGCATGAGCAGCTCTATCTCAAGACAGATTTACTTAAAAATGGGTAGTTGCAAATTCATCTTCCCTCACCGAAAACAAATAACAACATCTTATCCAGGGTCTAGGGGTTTTACAATCTGCTCCAAAAGTTGCCCCTCCCTCCTGTCAGCCCCTCAGCGCTGTGCGACGAGGGGCTCAGTGGAGGGCACCCCACTCCCTAGGCAGGTGGCCTGAATCCTGCTTTGCCCACCAATGCTGCAGGGCACTTAAGGGGTTTGCCTGGTGCTGCCTTTCCTCCCCTCCCCACCAGTTAGATGCTCTGGGATGCTCTCACCCCTGGCAGGCACCGCAGGACAACCCAGGGACATCCTCTCAGTTTGGAGCAATGCAACTGCTCCACAGTCCCCAGGGTTGAGGAGGCATCACCCCCCCCAAAAAAGGGACAGCCTTCAGAGGCACCACGCCAGGCCCTTATCCACAGGGGTGCACATCGGCACAGCACAGCTGACGGGCCCAACTCTGCCCTTCCCAGCTCCCCCAGCCGCGCTCCGCAAGTGCTTGCTCCCGCCCGTGCCCAGCGAGAGTGCCTCTGGCCAAAGAGCGCAGGAGCATCCCAAAAAAGTAGCAAGAACAGCAGCAGATTCATAGGTGACTCAGGGCTGCTCAAAGCAGTGGGGAGAAGATGGAGCAGGAGTGTTTTAGCAAAGGGTGGTAAAGGGTCACTATCGTGGGACGTTTTGGACCTTTGGCACCTTCACACAGGCCCTGAGTTTCATGAGATGCTCCCTGGATGGACCTGAGCCTCCCGAGTTGAGTTCTGGCCAAAGAGCTTCACTGCAACTTTGCAGCAGCGGTTGATAAAAGACGCAGGACTTGTGTTTGGCATGGCTGCCAAAAGTTAATTAAAACAACAAAAACAAACTACAGAGAGGGCTGTGCCTGTGACAGGGTTCATCAGTCGAATCGGGTAGAGCCTGTGCTTATTATATGCGTCAGACCAAACTCCCCGCAGCGAGATTTCTCTACCTTTCCACCTCCTTGGGGCTAATTTAAGAGCTGTTCTTTGCAGCCCATAATAATCGTGAGGAAAAAAAAAAAAGAAAATTCAAATTCTGTTCTGCCAAAAGGAGGAAACTGGAACAAGGGAACCAGCAGGGAACTTGTCTTGCTGCCATCTCTGGCTTTCCTAAGGAAACCTGTGCTCTGGGGCACCCAGTCAAAGGAACGGAGCTGCCGGCAGGACGCAGGGCTCCAGCCCTCCCCACCAGGGGCTGTGCTGCTGGGAAAGGGAAGGCCACAGCCCACAGACAAAACAGCAGTGGGCTGGCATGTATAGGTGAACACAGCAATAACCGTAGCGTACAGAGAACCAGATAGAGAAGCATTTTCCTTGTAGACGCTCAGCCAGCCCCTTTTGTGTGTACAACCGCCTCAAATCTTTCCTGCGAGGGGTGAGAGTGGCAACCTCCCCTGCCCTGGGAGGCAGCCCCTGGCAAAACAGAAAGCATCAGCTCAGTAACAGAGCTCTTCCCACATTACAACCCCAGCTCAACAAAATGCTCAGTGCACATTTGTGGCTACTCTTGCTCCAGCCTTTGCCAATGCAAGGGAGCGAGGCCGACGTGAACGCCACCTCCAGTGCAGATATTCAGGCAAAGCCAGAACGGAGTGAGCAGTCTAAAAGGTCCTGTTCATCTCACGTGGTTTTGGGGCCCACCTGTTGTGTCCCCCATGAAGTGACCTTTTATTTGGCCAGGTCTAAATAAGATATTCCTTTTCCTCTCACTGTTAAAGTGAATTATTTTCTTTTCTTTTTTTTATCTTTCCAGAAAGGCACTCAATCATAGAATCATAGAATCATTTAGGTTGGAAAAGACCTTTAAGATCATCAAGTCCAACCGTTATCCTAACCCTGCCATTCCTCCACTAAACCCTGTCCCTAAGCATGTGGATGGTCCTTGCTTCAAGGGCATTGCTCGCTCCTGCCAGGCTCAGTTCTGCTCCGTACAGGCTGGGCATGCGTTCGGCTTCATTGCCAGAAATTGTTTCCATCCATAAGGAATGTATCCTGATAGTACTGGCACTAACAAAAACAGTGGGGCTGGTTCCCACCGATCCCACAGTGCAGGAGTTCCCAGGCTGCAAAAGCCACTTCCCCTTTTTGTCATCATTTCTCTAAGCAATGGGGCCCAGGGTGCCCCGTCTTGAACCAGGACCCCCTTTGTGCCAGGTGAGGATATGGAGAAGCTGATACAAACCTTTCTCCAAGCACTGCTAATGAAGGTCTAAATTCAGATGCAGCACAAAGATGATTGCCTTCAGGCTAATGGAAAATTCCCATGACAAGTTTTCAGAAGTCCATAAAAACCTGTTTTCTTCAGAAGTCTGTGTGAGCTCTTGAAGACTTGTCCTGAGGGACTGTGCAGCAAAGAGACACCAGAATGCCAAGGATGCCATCTTGTACCTAAGAGGCTATTGAGAATGCTGAGTCTTACGGATTTATATCTGTAGCAGTTTCGGATAGTAAGGAAAATCTTAAAATGACGTGTGGAATTTGATCCCTGAAGGCACCAGATTTCTGCTATTCACAATAAAATGCAAAATTAATTTCCTGACCTTTTCTAATTTTATTTTTTCCATGTTTCATCCTTCTAGGTAAACGTCTGAAATTTAAAAGCTTTCTGCAGTCATTTGCCAATATAATACAATAATCAACCAAAAACCTTTTTACATTTTATGCAAGAGGTTAAGGAGATCACTTTGTAAGTAAGCTGTAGCAAAGCAAGGTAATTTGAAATGAAAGCTGGAGATGGGATTCTCCACAAAGCGTATTAAATATCAGCTGCTTGCTAATTACTTCTGGGTGTGCTCAGCTGGCACTGCCGCCTCGCATGTTCCTGGCAATGCACTGTTGTTTACCACGCCTGCTGCTCTCCAAGATGCTCTGTGCATCCGCGTGCTTGTCCAGCCTCGGGTGTGAGCTGCCCAGAGCACTTCAGCTGGAAACCCTTAGCCAACATGGACCAAAGGAGACGTTAACCCCAGTACCCAGGCTTTGACAACAGCAAATGCCTAAAGAAAAATCAAAGGAATGAGATTAACACTGAGGAATACTTCCTCCACCTGCCCTCCAAGCTCCCATCAATCTCTGACTTGGAGATTTCCTGGTGCACGTCTTACATGTTTGCATGTTTTACAGCTCAAATTGGACAGAGCAGAACAATCCCTGCTCTTTGCTGATAAAGGACTTCAGATTAACAGGGAAAGAAAGTGGCCCATGGCATCCGCTCAGCGCCACTCACCTTGTAGCTGAGCTACGTCTGCCCCCCTTATCCCATCTTCCCCATGCCTCTTCAGACTGACCAGCATGCTGTGTGAATGCTTTGATCTATTCCAGCAGATAATCCTGTTCTGAAAAAATGGGAACCCACAATAGGCCAGAGGTCCTGGGTGGACAACCAATTTTTGGGATGTTCCTGGAGCAAACTGACTGACCCTTAGGAGTATCAGTTCAGATCAGCAGCCTGCAAGCACTTCTCGTGGGTGTCTGGAAGTGCTTTGTTTATTGTTTTCATCCAAAAACCCCAAACTATCTACCTTGTCACCTACAGGCCCAACATTGATTTACCTTGCTATGCTGCATTTGCTGGAAGCTGAGGAAGATGAAGCACCCCTTGGGATCATTGACTCGGAGCCTCTAAGGGCACCGTCTAAAAAGCTGGCTGTCTTTATTACAAAGCCCAAAGTACAACACAAGTGGTAAGCATCATGGAGATCTTAAGCCTAAGCGCCTCCTCCTGGTTTTACCCAAGTCAAGAGGAGGACCTTCATGGCTCGCCACCCCTCCATCTGCCTTGCGGACAGCTCAGGGAACAGCTGTAGCAATGGATGGTCTGAAAAACCTGTTTCTCGGCTGGTTTTTAGGAGGCTCAGCCTGTAAGGGGAAAAGTTAAGAGAAGACAGAATCAGACTCCAGAAGCTCCGATACAAAGCTCCAATAATATTTTGAAGAATGAAACTTAATTAGCAGACAAAATGGCTGGGAGTTGAAGCTAGACATTCAGCCTGGAACCCATTACTCATTAAAACAAACTATATTGGAATAGCTGAGAAGAGAAGAATTAGACCAGCTGAAGAGTAATATTTCCTAATTCTCAAATTCATCAGTTTCCCATGATGTCTAACTGCCTAAATTTTATTTTTAAAAACTGTCCTGAACACTTCTGAAAATTGTATCCAGTCTTTTACATCCAAGCTGAATGCTCATCAGAGGTCACACCCAAAGAGGAGCTGAGGATTTGGCACAGATAGCACTGCCAAAGATGTTACAGCTTACGCTGTAGAGCGTAGGACAGCTGGATCTCATTTTACCTTAAACTATGGATTTATTGACTTCAAAATACATTCTAAGCTGCAGCTCTGCAACTGCTTCTCCCCACCCTCTCACTTCGCATTTCTTTTTCTTCCATTTCACTGTTTTCTCATCTTTTCTACCTAGACATCAAGATACCAGCAAGTGTGTCGTCTTCTTTTGTAGCTCCTTCTATGACAAAGCCCTGACCCTCACCAGTGACCTAAAGATGCCACCCCCTTTCAAACACCTCTTTCAAGAGGAGAAGCAGAAGCAATGTCTTCGTACAATTCTGCAACCACCTGGCAGAGAGCCTCACACCAGTGTGGTTTGCACCGTGCCACACTACACACAAACTGCTCACAAGATGGAGCATTTTCTTTCTTAAGACTGTATAAACCAAAGCATTATGTCCCTTCCATGTAGGTAAGTCCCTACCAAATGTTAGCTGGATGCTGGAACCGAGACCTTGATGCAACTTAAAAATGTTCTTTCTCTTTCTCTCTCTCTCGTTCTTCTTCCTCTCTTGCCACTATGGGCACTGCTGTCTTAAGACTCAGATACCAGCAATAAGACTTGTCCTGGTTTCAGCTGGGATAGAGTTAATTTTCTTCACAGAAGCTAGCATAGTGCTGTGCTTTGGATTTAGTACTAGAAGAATGTTGATAACACGCTGATGTTTTTAGTTGTTGCCAAGTAGTGCTCAGACTGCTCAAGGACTTTTTGAGCTTCTCCTGCTCGGCCAGGTGCATAACAAGCTGGGAGTACAGCACAGCTAGGACCCAAACTGTCCAAAGAGCTATTCCATACCATATAACGTCATGCTCGGGGGGGTTGATCGGTCGGTCGGTTGCGGGCAGAGTGGTCGCAGCTCGGGCTGAGTGATCGCGGCTCGGGGGGGGGGAGTGATCGCAGCTCGGGACGGGCTGGGCATCGGTCGGCAAGTGGTGAGCAATTGCATTGTGCATCACTTGGTTTATATATTCTGTATATTCTCTTACCATTATTATTATTATTGTTATTATTCTCTCTTATTAAACTGTCTCTATCTCAACCCACGGGTCTTACTTTTTTTTTTCTTTTCTCATATTCTCTCCCCTATCCCACTGAGGGAGGGGGGGGAGTGAGCGAGTGGCTGCGTGGTGCTTAGATGCCAGCAGGGTTAAACCACAACAAGACTGTTTTGGTATAAATAAATAAATAATAATATTATTAAAGGCATCTCAACTGGAAAGCAAATCAGAACATCCCTCAGCTCAGGCTCTCTCATGAAAACACGGGGTTTGATTTTATGGTCTAGTTAAGCCAAGCTCAAATGGCTTTCAACTACTCAATGTAACAACACTCTTTCTGTGGCGTTTTATTTTTTTGCCAACCTTCCTTACACCCCATGCTGGCTCACTGGGAGGCATTCCTAATGCTCCTTTTCACTGCTCACAGCTCAGCACAGGGCAGTGACAAAACCATGCCCAAAGTCTCACAGCGGGGACCAGGGAAGAGCAATACCTTTAGCAGATGCTGGGTCCCACTGCTCCACAGGATGGGTGAGCTGCTTTTATGTTTCACTGGTGCTGGACGAGGGGGGAGTTCAACATCTTCCCCTCCTTGCCTGCTTCTAGTGATGAAACCCTGACACTTCATGCCAACTCCAGCTCTCTAGACCCTTCAAAAGGCCAACTCAACTCTCCCAAGATAGACAGAAAAAAAAAAAAAGTTAATCTTGTCCTGTTGCTTTATTGACTTCATTGTCTCATGGAAGGGGCACCGAGGCCAGCGCACGGGAGGAGACGCAGGGTCAGCATCCCTCTCCCCCTCAGCAGCAGCAAATGGGCCAGCTCAGCTGAGGACAGAGCTGCCACCTAGGAATCCGCCTTGCGTCTGCTTCAAAAACAATTTGCTGGACAGGAAAAAAGGTGGCACAAAAGCTCAGAGGAAAGCATTTTGCAGAAGCGGTGCTCACCACGTGACCAGAGCACAACAGACTCTTGGTAGTCATTTTCTAAGCCTCTTTTTACCACAACGCCCTGATTACCAAAGGTGAGGTTTAATACATACATGTATAGCAGAAAACATAGCTATTTGCTACTTCCAGATCCTTTTTAATAAAATAAAAAAAAAAAACCAAAAACCCACCCTCCAAAAATCCTTGGATGAAGAACATCTGCTGGGTAGAAATAGGGACTTGAAATCAAACAGGTCCCTCCTCCTGCGTGCAGAGCAACAACATGCTGCTGCGCTGCAAGAAATCAGATCAAATCAAAAGGGTATTTTGCACCCATTCAGACAACCTCTTGGAGGGCTGTATGGAGAAAACATCTGTGGACCGACTTCATTCCCAATTTTTAAGCTTGATTACTGGCAGATCTTAAAATAGCGACTGGATGTTAAGCTGTAAATAAAATGTGCAGTCGAACAAAAGATGCAACCCTGACATTTGTGCTCATTCTGTAATCATGGCTCATTATCCCAGACTATTTTTTTCACTTGTTTCTATTCATCTGAAATCGTTCTGTACAGGAACAAGCCTCTTGCTAGGGCGTTCTGTAACAAGGTTATTGCTATGAAATTATCTGTATTTCAGGCTGGATGAGGACACAGGTGATGCACGCATGCAACTCAGGACCACATCAATTTTAGAGAGTATCTACATTTAATATACATCTAAGTAAGGCAAAGTAAGTGTCGGTATTCATACACAAAAATACAACATTTTAAAGTAACCAAGGTTGTGGCAGTAACACCCCAGACAGGAACTGGACAATTCTCTATAGGACCCACCTTGAACAAGACGACAGTCTGTTACCTCAAGCCTTTTATTCTCACCCAATATTCAGCTTCCTTTCCAAACGCACGCAGGCACCTTCCTGAAAATTCAGGATTTAAAATATGGTTTTGCTAATCCACAAAGAAGAAAGATTAAATGTTCTCATATAAAAGGGGTATAGACATATATATGGTTTATGCACAGTGACAGGCAGGCAGAGTAAACCCATGTGTAGAAACTGGCTAAAAAGCATGCCCTGAAATTCCAGAAAATGAGTTACACTGAATAGGAAACTTTTTTCCCTCTATATACTTGGGCATAAGGCAAAGGAAAGAATGGGGTTCTGGTCAGAAGTAATGCAAAATATGCTGGACAGTTCATTCAGTCCAGATTGTCACACTAAGAAGTTTACTGAGACCAGGACGCAGCGACTAT
Organism: Gorsachius magnificus; assembly: GCA_034008185.1. Taxonomy (NCBI): domain Eukaryota; kingdom Metazoa; phylum Chordata; class Aves; order Pelecaniformes; family Ardeidae; genus Gorsachius; species Gorsachius magnificus. The sequence continues at coordinate 45,598,940 of CM067083.1, read as the reverse complement.
GCCTGAGACCCTAGGCAGAGACACGTGAGAGACATTTCTACATTTCACATTGGGTTAGACTAAAAGCTTCTACTGCCAGGAGCCCATCATCATTATCTGCGAGCAGCTCCTGCCAGCTCGCCAGTGTCAGAGGGCATTTCAGCTGGAGAATCCTCGACTGAGCTCTCTGATATAACGTGCAAACGCCAGGTTGTGTCCTTTTGTTTGCTGCAGTCTGACAGGGCCTTCTAATTTTTGCCAACCTTGAATATTAAAGATCTATTTGCTTGATTTAATTTAGACTTTGTGAAAGGTGCCAACTAGTAACTGACTTCTGGCACACAGGGACTGTAGCTTTGCACCCAAGAACTCTCCTTTCCTACAGCCCGATAGGTAAAAATCTTCCTGGGGGTACAATTAGAAAAGTAAAAGTGCTGTGCCGCAGAGTGGGAAAGAAGGATGCACCCCAAGAACTGGCTTGAGGCATCTCTGAAGCTGGACAAACATCACAGATTTTATTTTTTTTTTGCCTCATTCATTCTCCTGCTTCCCACTTACCCTCCCGGAGAGCATCGTGCCCTTCCCCTGCCCCTTTGGCTTGCAGCCCACCCTTGCCAAGGCGGTGCTAGGGCAACGGAGCACCCTGCCCTGGCTGCAGCCCCACTAACTCCTACAGCAGGGGGGGGGGAAATCTCCCTTTCGTGGCTGCCCATCACCTTCCACGGAGGTTTTGCTCCCTCCCCGACTGTGCCAGCACAAGGTGGCTTGCAAGCCCTCTAAACTAGACCTGTGAGGTGTTTGCCCCCCAAAATACCTTTCTTTAAAAAGAAAATGCCCTCTCTTTGTTTTAGATATGGAGTATTTAAGATCTAGCTTCAAGTGCACCACAGACATCAGAATCCCTACCCTGTGCAATGGAGACAAGACAAGTGGATGAGGACCAGCACCACAATCAGCCGCATCAGCAGAAGTCTGGAGAGGATTAGGCCTAATGGGGCAGGAGGAGGATGCCTTAACCCTCTATTTTCAGCTGACTACAGTCAGTGTTAATTCACTCCTCAATGTAAAGCAGCTTCTATAATAAGACAATTTCCCCAAAGTTATCATGTTCATTTAAATACTAACAAATTCTCTTTTCATAAATGCAAATACACACCCACACATACACACTTTTAGAACAGGAACTATTCCGAAACAACCAAGTGAACTGAAGCCTTTGAGAATGACTTCGGTCCATGAGCCCCAGGCAGGCTGCTTGGTTTTACGCAGTTATATTAACCACCACACATTTATCTATAAAGCATTCTTCTTTATTTAAGTTAAACAATTTTTCAAGGATGGTTTCCATCTATAAAATGAACAAAGTACAAGCTCTGTACAGCAGACTTTTCAAACCAACTGAAAAAACAGTTTCCAAACTATGTTTTGAAAATCTGCAAAACAAACAGTATCACCATTCTTGCTCTGAAGACGGTATGAAACGTTCTCAGGAGACGCCATCGCAATTTGCTTCAAGGGCTCATAATTCGTCTTTCAAATGGGTGAATTTCTTCGACATTAAAAACCCTTAAAATCACAGTAAGTAACTTTGGCACGCTGTCATGTAAACATAACAAAAGGATACCACTTCTTGTCTGTTCTCTCAAAGAAAAGCAATGCTGTCTTTAACATACAGCTCCTATATTAAAACCCCTACGCACAGCATCCATGGGGAGTTAGTGAAAATATTCCTACTTTGTACGATAGCAGTTGACATTAAAGACTTAAGAGGTGGAATATGGATTATTTTTTTTTTTTTTTTTTTTTTTACTAGCAATTCTGATTCAGAGTTAAGAGGCTGGTCAATATTCAGAGCTGCAACTGCTGGTTTCAGTTAGTGCTACCCTTACTATGATCAAAGTTGCAAATGGAAATACCTCCGTGGCAGAAGCTGAGTGGTTGGGTTTTTTTTGCTTTTATATTCTGTTTTTCAAAACCTCGAGCAATTGACTTGCTGCTGAGCCCGTATTTCAGCATTTATTTTCCAGAACATGAAGAAATCTACTGCTATGTTTATGAATCATGTTCTTCAAGTTCTCAGCTAGGTTAAAAGGCTACAGATAGGGAAAGACTAAAAAAGCTGAAAAATAGTTTATCCACTGTATGGCCTCTAAAACAGGCAAGTACTGGAGAAAGCAGACTGTGAAGAAGCAACAAAAAAATTATTAATTATTCATTAAAAAAGTCAGATGATGGATGGGAAAAACTGGATTGAATGCCCCCATCCAAAAGGTATGCAGGTACTTGCAAGTCATAACTTCAGACACCCAAGGTATTTATGGGCACATTGACTGGCACAGTTAAAGCCATTTTGCCCAAGAGAGTACCACCTCTATACCAAATGTATAGATGCAGACAAACGAACCTGGAAAAAAACAAAACAAAACAAACCAGGAACTACTCTACTTCCAGGAACACAGAAAGAGGGGAACTGTACCAGCATACTACAGTATAGCGGACATTTTTCATCTCCTTATGATCAACCCTTATGTTTTTCTGAGATCCATCACCTCAGCAAAACCACTTCCTGGCACTGCACATCTGCACTAAACTTCCTCAATGCTGCCTCACTTATTAGTACTTATTTACCTTTCCTTTTCATTTTAAAAGCTCATTGAAGCATTTGCTTTTAATAAAAAAGTAGAGAGCCTATGCAAACATAAGAAAGGACAGGTCAAAGTTGGGGTTAACTTTGACAGTATTATTTTAATATAAAAATGACATCAGCTGGACCGAAGCTGCAAAATCCATGGGTTCTATGGTTAAGAACACATAGGATCTGCTGGTATCCAGGCTGATTCCCAGAGCCAAGCCTGGATCCATTCAAAAGCTCCATTTAAAGAAACAAAATGGAAGAAAATTCCCCAGTAGTAGGTCTATAAATTAAGCAAGTGCAATTCAGAGATATTACATAGCTGCTCATCCTTGCAAATTAAAATTCAGATCTTGTGCTGTTGACAGTGACGTTACTATTATATCCTAGTTCTACAACTCAAAAGGGGAGTTTGAGGCAAAGAAATTTTTCTCATTAGGGCCCAGAATAAAACTGTGCTGAACCCACATGGCTGCATGAAGGATCTGCTGTTTATATAATTTTGTAACAAAAGGAAGAAGTATTTTAAAGACAAAGTACTGCAGAAATTATCAACACAAATATCAAGTACAAGTTTAACGTTATCCAGAGCACATGAAATAAATTTCCAAGTTGGAATTAACAATCCGAGCAATCATCTGTGCAGATGCATTGGCTTATTCTGCTATTTTCTTTCTCCTCCTGAGTTTCATGATCTCCAGTGAGGGTGAAGTGTTAAGAAGTAGATCCAGTTTGCAAAGCAAAAGCATCCAGTGTTAGCACGGACGTCATACTCAGCAGCACAAAATCCGCACCTTCATAAAGTTTCACTCTCCTAGCATTCCAAACCGATTTCTGGTTATACATTATGCCAATCACTTGATTGGTAACTACAGGATGATGAAAACTGATATAAATTGTTGGGAGTTGACAATATAGATACTTTTATATATTTATATTTCGAGTCCATCATAGAAAAGTTCATGTTCAAATTACCAAGTACACACAGGAGAAAAAAAAAAAAACCCTTCAAAATGATGCTTCTGTTTCTGGAAACGACAAACCGTGATTTTCTGCAAATGGAGATTTCAAATGACCTTCTCCTAGTAGTTTTTCCCACCCTCCCCTCCCACACCCTGTTCCCCCACAGGTGTTTCTTCAGATCCTGTTTTATCATACATCAGTTGTTCCTAGAGTTAATTATCTGCTGTGCAAGTACATAACTGAAGACAGAAAGGAACCGTTGAAGTCTTCATGTCAAGAAGGAATTGTGCTGCAGTCACGTTCAGTGACATCTTTGCAGTGCTCCAAGTCCCCTGGATCCCTGGTGTCTGCTTCAGCACTCTCCTACTTTCAGATAAAGGTGGAATACTGAGGTATATAAGTTCCGTGGAAAGTTTTAAGAAATACATCAGTAATTCAATCAAAACTTTGCCCAACGTCTATGAATCGAAACAGCATTTTGCCTGTAAGTCCTTCTACTGCTGCAGATTAAGTGTGAATTTCCACTGTTGTGACAAAGAAGGACTGCAGATCTCGACGGTGAGACCACCATTTTTGGCATTTCGGCTGTCTAGACAGAGGTTGCTGCCAACGTGCCTCAGTTTAGCATTGCTTTCAATTTGTTCCCATTTCTGGAAGAGAAAATACAGTTATTGAGCTGGAAAAGCAGGAAAAGGATGAGTTCACATCCTGTCCTTTGAAGCCTTAATAAGCTTCCCTGGCTTGTGCTTGGGAAAGCTATGAAAGCTGCAATAATGGGACACAGTTCAGATGATCCTTGAGTAAGAGTATATAAATTATGGCAAGCCTTGCCAAAAAAACTGTTCGTTCAGCTAACACATTGCAACAGACACAGAATACATCAAATCACCCTCCTCTACTTCAGCACTTTTCAAATACACTGTCACACCATGTTACCTGTGTGAAACCTTCAGTCTGAAGAAAAAATAAAAATCACAAAACCCATCCGCATATCACTACAATTCTGAACAGAGAAGCGAGAAGCATGATCACTAAGGACAACTTTACAGAAATCCGGCAGACACCTTTCAGGTACATGGAAGACAACCAGTTAATCTGTGCTGTCAGAAGCTCTTTGCCCAAGGTGATGCCAAGGATGGAGTAAATCCCAAATACAGGATGTTAAAAAAAAAAAAGAGTTTTTTCTGATGTATTTCTAACATATGGTGCCTTTAAACCTTATCAAGAAAAATCTTGCTTCCCTTTTCTGAAAAATGGCAAGAATATTCTTTCTTCGTCAAGGAATAGCATTATCTGTGTGCAAAGATAGAGATAGAGAAGCAAGGGAGCTGGCAGATGATCAGAACTGATGACTTAGCAGAAAGAGAGGGATTGTTATACGACTAGATCAACAAGATGGTGTGACTCTGCAAATGTGATCTTCCTCAGGCACGGGAAATAGATGAAGTTACAATGCTGCATTAATAAAAAGGCACTGAAGGAGTCTAGCGCTGTTATAAACAGGTCACAGCTGAAAACAAGAAAGGGAAGCCAAACCACACTCCTCCGAGACACACGCTGCATAATCTTCAAAATTCACCAAAGGCGGCATTTCAGAAATACATGGTGGAATATATATTCTGTTTCAGAAAACAGACGTGGCAGTTGCAGACTCTTACACATCAATGCTGCTGGGTGAAACCTTTATATAAAGGCCAGCAGTGGGATAACACCTCTACATGCTCATAGAAGATCGTCACTGGCCTACAAAAAGACAAGCTCAGTACACGAGCTTATTCCTGCTGCTCTGCCCAGATGCCACGCATCCTAACTTCACACACAAAACCAACAGCGAGGCAGAGTAGAAGGGACAGCAGATAGGATTACCGGCACATGCTCTTGCATCCTCGTTCACAACCCTCATTTTCCCACTGTTCGCAGTGTGCATTCGTGACATACTAACCTGTCTGCTGTCGTTTTCCCTACAGCCCTGAAGTTTTATTAGTGAACCAGGTGCTCTGTCCACAACAGTAAGGCACAAATCCATGTGTTTCACCGACTTGTCCTTTGTTAAGGCCCATTCCTAGAAGAAGGAAGGAAAAAAAAAGTCTACAAAATTGTGTATACTGATATATGCACAAGGTGCACATGTTATTCTGCATATATAGCACAGGTTAAATATCCTGTAAACAGCTACGAATGAGCATTCAAACAGTTCATTGCTTCCCATAGAGCAGGAAAGGAAAAAAGGTCTTTTTGAAACACAGTAATTCCAATTGTTTCAGTATCCCCAAGCCAGCTCTGGGCTGGCTGTTTGCTCCCTCTGCTGGCTTTACACAAGTACAACGGGCAGTCACACAGGTCCTCAGGATTAAAATATTTGTCCAAGTATTCGTCCAGCTATATTTTTATCTATGTGTTGTGTGTGTGTATTACACACCCCTCACATCTTCTATGTAGGAGAGATTTATATATATGTAAAAATATATATATAATCTTATATATAAAAACCTCAGAAGCATGGGCTGCGGCATCACTGGCTACCCTACCCACACCCTAAACAGAGCAGTTCTTAATATGACAGAGACCACCAGAAAGCAATACACAAGGGGGCCAAACTCAAGGATAGAGGGAGAATGCTACTCCCTACCCAAGGCATAATGCGCAACAGTTAAATATGTTTAAATGTGCAAGTTCTTAAATAGAAAGGAAAGAAAAGCCATTCTGTATGTAGTGTTGCCCAGCTTGTTTGATCTCAGCATCCTTCTACGCAGGGCCTGATCTTGCGCTGAAGTTCAGATTCTCTTCATGCCTTTTTCGTCAAAGTTTCATCTCCAGGATCCAGACTGGTCTTCATTTGTCTAATTATCCTTTGGAGGAAGGAAGCTGCTCTATCAACTAAAGCAATGCTGATTAACCAAATCATGCTTGTCACTACTTAAAAAGGCACGATTAGCTCTTCTCCAGCAACTAAAGAGCATTCAGAGTGGTGTAATACAAACCCCTAGATACACAGGGCCAAGCCTGGCTACATCTAAATGTTATTTTGCAAGCAATGAGTGTTTTAGAAAGAAATTAAACGACTAATCCCATCCCATTTTTTTTACTTATTTTCTGATACCATAACTGAATTTTTGGCTTGTGCAATCACTTTTAAACTCAGCAGATTTAACAATGATTAAATTTCTTTGAGAACAGATGCTCAGAAAACAACCAGAACTTCTATCCCACACGAGTACAAGTAACCGCCATCGTACAGGTAGGAAGCCGTTAGATGGGTACCATATTACGCAACTACTTGCAAAACAAAGCACAGGCAGGAGAACTCTGTATCCCTTTACTTGTTTCCCAAACCCATAAGCTGAAAAATTTTCCTTTCCCTCTCAACATGCAAAATATTTTCCATTACATTCGTCTCGGATGACAGCAAAATTATTTGCTTTCTCAGTTCTGTCCAGTTCAGAAGATGTCAACAAGGATTATTAATAGCCACTTCTAACAACTTAAGGAATTAAGTTATTTTCAGAGCTGGCCCCCTTACAAAATTTATACTGAATACTGACAGTTAAAAATACTACTAGGAAAGTAGTAAAACTTGTGTTTGAGAACCCTACAGTCAGAGAAAGTTAGAGCCTTGAAAATAATGCTTTATACATCTTCACCCTTCCATCTGAAGGCTGGAAGAGCCCCAGCCACATCAGCAATCAGGCAAGAAATTAACGCATTTAAAAGCCAAAGTTTTTTTTTCACAAAAGCTCCAAGCTCTGCTGCTGGAGACATCTACGTGATGGCCCTTCACGGTACAAAACAAAGTGTATAGATGCTTTCCTCCAGTGATCAGGAACTATGAGTAGCTATAATGGAGACAAGATTAAGCAAGTTCCACTACACCAGAAGAGAAGAAAAAAATTGCAAGAAGTGTATGTGCTTAGGGCACAGGCTGGAAATAGGACAGTTCTGCGAAACAATTTGAAAATCAGGTTATCTGAAAAAACCTATGTCATAAATCAGAAATATAAACTTAGAAGAACACCTCTAACCTGAAACCTTCCCCTTGCACCTAAGCGCATTTGACTTTACCTTTAGCTCCTTATCATAACCCTACATATTTGTACATGATTGTCAAACACACCACAATTTCTTCAGCTCTTTAGAGGTGCACATCTTCCTTTCTAATCACTGAATTCCACCAACAGGGTGTGTGTGTCTCATTTTGACTTAAATTTTGCATTTTAAGTTGTGTTGAGTGTAAGCCAGAGTATACTCTTCAAAATTACAGGAGAAGGTCTCCACAGACTATAAAATCTGAGTAGTCCTAATCCCAACCCACCCCAACCATTCCTAATAAGAATAGGTGCAAAACACATAGTACAGATTTAAGATCATGGTTTGTTCCCTATCCTTCTTCTCCCATGCTGAGCTCACTCTGTTCATTCCCTCCAATCCCATATGAAATCTGCTTGGACATAAAACCTGGTTTTGACCCATTCTGCCTCTTAATCTGCCTGAATGTCCTCTCACAGGGACCTGTTCAGAGCAAGTGTATATTAGTTTTTCATGGTCAGCTTCACAGAAGAAACAGAAAAGAGGGGAAGGGGAGTTTGAAAGAAGCTATCTTTGTGAATCTATAGAGAATATACAATATCACCAGAAACGTCCCAGATTTCCACACCAAGGCAATTCTGACACGTCCACCCTTTCTCCTAAAGAACACTGTGGTGTTCTGAATGATGAGTGTACTTTCATAGAGGTAAGAGAAAAAGCCTCCCCAGGTACACTCTCTTTAATTATAAGGAAGAGAGGCATATCTCAGATGTACGATGGCAGTGCATTCAAATCAACATGATACATCTTCCAAGCAATAACTCCTTTATTTTAGGCTTCATCTGATTTCAATGTTTTCCCTTTCTAATTTAAATCAAAAAGCAAAATTCTGATACTCGTTCAACACTAGATTTGTAATTGGTCACCCTCCTATTTTAAACAGGCATACTTGAACTATTAGTCTTACATTTGATTTATAGTCAGGTTGATTCTGGTGACGAAGCAGCACACAGAACAGTGAGCACGTATGCAGGTATTTCGTGAATGATAACTAAGTCACAACTGCATCAACAGATTCTTTGAAATAACCAATGCTTGCATTTACAGATTTGACACATTTGCAACTAGTTTAAAAGTAGAATTAGAAAGGATTTATTGAAACACATCCTTTACTGTGAGTGAATAGGATATGACATTTAGGCACCTCTATTTTCTATAAGAGCCAAACGGGGATTTAAGACAGATTTTTTTATTTTTTTTTTTTTATACCCTGCTACCGCAAATTGGAAATTACTAATAAGGCATCACAGCAAAGCATTCTTATATTTTGCTGACCTTTGACTGAATGCTTAATACAACGCAAATCTTTTCTTAAGTAAAAATCCTTCCTCCCTCCACAAAAATCAAACACACCAATTCATTGGAAAAAATCTTTCTATGCAAGTGTAAAACTCCTGGTACGGAAGTTACTGGCCTCTAGTGTAAAAGCAAATATTAACAAAGACAAAGAAAGGAGATAATCTGATGCACACTGAATGAATCTCTGGGCTCAGAGTCTAATCCTGAAAATGCAAAATAATATTTGAGGGAGAAGTTATTTAGCCACTCTGTTACAATAATGGATCTGCTGATTTGGGTTCATCTTCCTATCACCAGTACGTAGTACCTGTTTGAGTTTAAAAGTTTCACTTTTTTTTTTTGAACACATACCATGGAAAAAAAATAAATAATGGCATACAGACCTGATTTCCCCCAGCATTGTGACATTCATAAACTCCAACAACACCATCTGTAAAATGGCCCAAAGTGTCAAGGCAATTGGTACCCTGCTGCAAAGCTCCAAAAGCTATATCCTGATGATCAGGTACCCTAAAATAAAACCAGAAATATCTGCTTAGTTAATTCAGTTTCTTTAGGTTTGGTTTTTTTGGTTTGTTTGGGGTTTTGGGGTTTTTTTTTGTGTGTGGTTTGGTTTTGTTTTTTAAATCTTGTCTTTACTCAGAGTATTTTTAAGATGACAGGTTAAAGATGAGTGATGACTACTATCTAGCAATCTCAATCATCTTCTGAAGAGGGAAAGCAATTATCTGATCATGAACTGATCAAACGCAAGTCAACTTGCAAGCCTAGGACAGAATACAAAAAGGACTTGCATGAGAGAATGAGGATGAATGTACAAACTCAGCATAAAAAGTAAATTAAAGATGACTTAACATCATCATTTAAGGTCACTCAAGCTTAATGCTATCAGTTAAGGCCATCAAAGCCTTCTTATTTTTTCAGCCAAGCTAGCTTGTGGCAGAAATATGACATTGTACATTTTTCCCAGACTTTTTACTGAAACATTAGAAAAGGGGTTAGAAATTTTAAAAAAGAAAGGTATCAGCAAAACACTATTTCTATTTTGTAATGGTTGCACATAAAGTGCGCTCATATAGTATGGAAATACCTAGGCAAACGCATTTAACAAAGTACAGTTCTGGGGTAGAGACCATGAGTTCATGTCAAACAGTAAAGCAATTTACTGTCTAACAGTAAAATTAGCTCCTTTTAAAGCTTCAGACTATGATATGAGTACAATAATTCAAACCAGCAGAATAAGCACATGAGAGATGGCACAGAGTAAGATGACATTACACTTAAGTAATGCTTATGGTAGCACATTTTCCAGGAGAGCTTTCAAGACTTTTTTTCTTTTTTAACAAATTAAACATAAATAAATATCCTCTGGCACTTTTAAGAGAAAATAAAGAATAACTTAATTCCTCAGCATCATCTTGGTTTATGAGACTCTTTAGTATGTGTGGTTCTGGACATGTTTCCCTAGGGCTGTAATGGCCGGTGCTTTTGCACTCCAAGCCTGTGTGCCACTAGCAGTTACCTGACTCTACGGACATGAAGTGCCCCCAGGAAAAACACAACAACTATTCTTATAAGCCGCACAGCAGACAAACTAGTTTATAGACTCAGATCTGAGCGACATTAATGGGTTATTGAACAAAACCTTTTTCTCTTTTCAAAAAGCGTTTCTCTAAGAATTTTGCATTAGTTAGGATGCATTCATGTTACAGAAACTGTTAGCAATGTTACCCCTCATTTCCCTCTTTTCCCCCCACAAAAAAGTTAGTGATTATGCAGTGACAGAACAAGAGACAGAAAGAACAGAAGACTCAGCTTCTTAGAGTCTTGCCAAATAGACAAGGCTCTCGTCTGCTGACTCCTGTTACTTGGGCTGTACTGAGATGCAGTCACTCAACGAGGCATGTGCTTAGGCAAAGGCAAAAGCTTTAAGGGGATGACAACAGAATACAGAAGAGTGCATGTCTGAACAAATGGCTTGTGCAGGAGACTAACTTCAGGCTCAGGTAAGCTGAGTCCTTTGGACACTGTTCTTTAAAATACCTGCTACTGCACCTGTAGTTGCAGTAAGCGGAAGAAAAAGCAGCTTACTAGGGAAAAATGGCTCTTCAGGAATAGGACTAATAAAAACCAAATGCAAATGAGGGATTTCTTTCCCAAATAGATTAAAACCCATCCTTTACATCCAAGGAAGGAGAAAGAGAAACTCATGATTTCTGGGGAGAGAAAAAAAAAAAAAGAGCACTCCACACTATCTCCGATTCAGCCATAACTCACCGTAGCTCAGGATAAACATTTTCAAGATACCACTTGAAGGGTTTGCAGCTAAGTCTCTTTCTGAGTTCCATTCGGCTTTGAATACTAGAGGGGGGAAAAAAAAGGAGCAGTTTTCAAAGTCAGGCTGCTGTCTTCATATATGTTAAGGAATACACAGAAAACTCAAGAACAGTAGAACTGTATCTTAGAGAGATAACACATGAGAGTTAGCACTGCTTACACTTCAGAAGGTGCCATCTCATGAAGAATAAACGAACAGGGCAAAGAAGCACTTGTGACTTACTTGCCATAAGGTACATTCCTGGCTGAAGGCACTGCTGCGTAATAGAAATTTTTATACTCATCCATCCATACTTCTGCCGCCCTGCGTGTATTTCTAGGGACAATCATATGAAACACATAGGTTATATTTTCTCTAGCTGCAATTAAACCATGTTATTAATCCTTGGGTTGATTTTAATCCTTCCTAGTACTACACAGTCAGCTGCCTCAAGCCAGGCAGAAAATTCCTTATTAAAGGCCCAAGTAATAGAAAACCACTGGAGAGTAACATAACTGAAATCAATGCATTAAGAATGAAATGTATGTCTTTTCCACACTCATCACTGCTTCAGGTTTTCATCCAGATTTTAATACACATCTTGGAGTTTTCTACAAACTTCATAGAAGTTGTTAGGTTGTTGTTTGGTTGGTTTATGTTTTTTTCTTTTATAAGAGTAACTTGACAGAAGCCAAATTCAGCAAGTGTTCACCTGGATAAGCAAGCTAATTGGAAACATAAAAATCTCAACCATCGGCAGTATTTTATAAAGTCTTTTACCTTTCTGAAAACAGATACGCTAGCGTAGGCAAGACATATTTTCAGTGTTCATCCTATTCCTACCAACAGAGCACTCAAAGTTCCAAAAAGACATAAGCTGTCGTGATGTTTAAGGCTATGAACCAAGTGAGTCTGTTGTAGCTGAGGTAACAGAGGAGAACTGGTAATTAGAAAATATTTTTAATGCTTTAAAATTCAAGACAGATTAATTATTGGAATAAACATGAAAAACACTACACCAAATTCTTTACTTCTAATCAAACACATCTCTAACTAAAATTCCTATATTTATGTAACTAGTGTCTTTAAATCTCCTTTTTGGACTGCAAGAGGGCAATATCTTTTTCCATCCCCTAGCTTCCATGTAAAACTCATTTACTTCTATTGTTTGTAATTTTATGCTTAGAAAACTAAGTCTTATTTCACTTGTAACTGCCATGCTCTGAAGCTTATTTTACATTTGGCAGTAAATTCATCTAAAGCAACTGGAGTAAACTCAGTCAGCCAATAACTTCTTTAATGTGATTTTCCAATTCAAAAGGCAAAAAATAATCAGGATAAAGCGAGTGCTTCATGCAGGTCCCTGAGAAGGAAGGACGTGAGGAAGAAAAAAAAAAAAGGTCATGAGAAAGACCTCAATCATTTTTTGTTTGAAGACTGATTTTTCCTTGCAAAGTTTCCTTTAAGTTTTTTGTAGACAAAATCCCATTCCATCCAGATTAGAGAGCTGTTTCAGTTTATCTTCACACGCAGTTTCTCGGGCCTGTGCGAGCGCCAGCCAGCCACCCAGCACCTGCCCCTGACGCTTGCTCAGTGATCAGCTTGGCTGCCCACAGGCCAAACAGATTTTGGTGGTGGGATAGGAACTATTCAGTTTGCCAGGGTTTAAGGACTCTGAAGTCACTTTCGAGGTCAGAATGCATGCCTGCATCACGCTTCCCCATACTCTGAGATGAACAGTTCAGGCTTAGTGCGACACAAATACGGAAACCATGCAGATGCTGAGAACTGCCTAAACTAATAGGACCCCAAAGAAGGCAGGGTACTGAGAAACACAGCGTAGGGCGCACCCAGCACTTAATGCCAAGCCACGGTTAATGAAAGCTGGCACCGAGCGATCAGGTAGCTCTGCATGGAGCAGACTGAGGGCTGCAAGGTTTCTTAGCTCATCTGAAGTGGTATTGAAGTATATGAAGTATTAAGGCAGCGCATACTGGTCTAGCAAATCCTGCCAGACACAAGCTGTATCTGCCCACGCCACAGAGCCAGGATGTGGTCTCCCCTCTCATGAAACAGGACCCCCAGCCTCTCGTCCAGAATCACCAATTTGTTTTGGCTGCCAGAAGGCAGTGCACGCTGACTAGTCAGCTAAAAATAGGACATTTACCCAGAGCACTCCAGAATGAACTGCATACAGTCAAGGGACAGATGATGGTATAAGTCCCGATTGCAAGACCAGCACAGATTCCTTGCACTAAGTTTCTTGGCACCACGGTCCTACACATATCTGATAATACCTGTGTTACAGGGGTATCACATTACCTTATGCTCTCATTCTCTCACTGCTAAAATTGATTTTAAGGCATTGTTATATTGGTTTGACACCCAAGAAAGCTGACTGAGGAAGAAAACTTCAAATATACAGCAACTTGTCAACCCTGCTTTTAAGCGTTGTGCAACTTTTCTAGGTCAATTCAAAAATACTTCCAATGAAACAAAGAATTTTAAGGACATTTGAGAATTTGAGACAGCTGGATAGCTAAGGACAAAGCTGGCAAACCACTTGCAGAGAAAGGTAGATCTGGAAAGGGATGCAAGTACCCAAGAAACTAGTTTGCAGGCTTCAGTTGTCCTCACCATTCAAGTACACGTGGGATCTCTCTCCAAAGTCATTTTGAACACAAATGACTGGAAAACACAATGCGACTTGAAAAAAAAACCTGTCAGTAATTGTCAGGACATTTGGGTGATCAAATCACAATGATGATTGGACTTCACAACAAAATCTGAAACCTTTAATCTCAGTACAAACGTACAATCTTCAACCCCTGCTGATATGATGCATTTCTGATGCCTGCTGTATCCTTGCACGCATACAGCCCCACCCTTTTCTGAAGTTTTCACTTGAGCTATGTTTAAGTACCTATTTAACATCCCAAGAAAAGCAGCATCTTGGCAAAAACCCAAAGATAGAAAAGCTGCAGAGTGAGAAAACAGCACAATTTATATATTTAGTTAATTTTATTAACCATACCCCTTGTTATGACATTGTCATTTTAAAACCTACTGTGAAACTACAACAGTTGCATCCTAAGCCTACGCAATACAGTTTAACTGGTAGATCCTTCTACCCTCCTGATGCACACTACAAGTACATCAGGATAGAGATGTGTTGTATCAAGAGGATATTTCATTGCTAACTTTTGTTTTCCCAGAAGTACCATTATTCCTTTTTCACTGTAGAATAAAATAAAGATCTAAAAGAATAAGGGACCAGAAAAATCCCTACTATAATTACTGGAAGAAAGAGGACAGTGGCTTTATTTTAGCAGACTATTAAATCCATTAGAGTAATCTTGGTGGCATAACCATTGTGGAACAGAAGAAATACACCCCTAAGGAGGTTCCTCAATCTAAGGTGAAACACAAGTCCAACTATATTGGTAGCTTAGAATATTCTATGAGTTTAAGCACATCTGTGCCTTCTGTGTTGCTTCACGTTAAACAGAGTTTGGGCTCCATATGCCTTCAATGATAAACAAACAATTTTATTTGCAGCTCTTAACTCATAGAACCTCTAGCTGAGACTTGTACTTCTTCAGACCCCTGAACATGAAGCCCAATTCTCTAACCCAAAACCTACAGCAACTCTTCAGCTACAACTGATAGAGCCTTGGTCAAACGTCTACCACACTCATGCAATACTTAAAAACCACTATCAACATGAATCGGAATTGCTGTTCTTTCTGCAGTATTTTAGCTACCACCATATATTGAATCAACAGCAAAATTAACAGGTGAATTAATCTAAGTCCTTACCACTGCAGTTTCTTAGGTCTATAGAAAAAGCGTTTTTAAACATAGCACAGGAAAGGCAAATATGATGTAGAATGAAGTTGCCAACAGACTGACACAAATACCAGATTCAGTCTACATAATCATTTGTATATCACATACCAATCATGTATGAACAAAAAGCAAGTAAATCATATTCATAACTTAAGTATATTCTGACTCTAGGTGAATTATGCAACTGTTTCTATAAAATGAAGATTTATGAGATATTCCTGAAAATAAAGCCTTCTTTAAAACCAAATAAACACAGAGTTCTCAAAAATTGACAGAATGCCAAGGTAAGCATTTCCTTCTTTTCCAGATTCTCAGACTATGTCTACCAGAAGTCTCCCTTTTTAAACTCTCAGGTTCTTCTCTCAGTCTCTGTAGTTGCCTCAAAGTCATTAATTTCATTTTAATTAATATTATTCCATGCTAGATAACATTGCAAATATTTCTAAAGAAAAGATCCTTAAAATGAAGTTACTGCCACCTGCTGATCATCTAAAGAAATCCAAAACATCGCTATTTAGCTGCAGACTTGAATTAGCAGTTACCTTGCAAACACGGTACCACTCCCACCGGGAAACGTGTAAGGATGCTGTTTGCGGAATACGTGACCCACTCTGCTGCAAGGAATGATTTCTAGGCTCCCACCGCATTGCCAAACTCTGAATGAGATCTCTAAAATAAAAACATGAATGAAAGACCAACATCGCAAAATACTGTAATTTTGTAGTACGCTGTTTACAGAGAAGGCTTTTATGGAGTATTGCCGAGAAGATCAAGAAGATAGTTATCCGAAAAATTCCAGGATAAACAAAGGCATATCTGAGCATTTATTATTCTCCAAGCTCAAGAGCAATAATCATATTAACTTAGAAGCAAAACTGTATGTCTTCTCTTATCTGAGGTTACCCAGCATTCCCCAAATTCATAAACCATGCTGCAATTTGCCAGAGTAAGTTAGGTCTGTATGTACCATTACTGTGGTTTATCTAATGGGTAAGCAACAGTTGACACACTCAATAGACAAATTAATGATCTAGCTTATAATAAATTTTTTCAGCTAAAGATGAAATAACACAGTGGACGATAATCAAAGCATGATAAAATAACAAATAGATTCGAGCTGCTAACTTACTATAGCAGATAACCAAACACTCCCAAACCCTGGCCACAGAAGGAGTTATATCAAGTCAATCTTGATTTGAAGATGACTGAATAAAGATACAACTTCTGTAAACTGAAGGTTATGGACAGTACACTTCCAGGCCAATCTAGTGAGCTGATCCAGCTATTAAGGACAAGAAGGTCTAGAAATATTTATACACCTTTCTCAACTTAAACCTTTGACAGCAGAAGTCACCTAGTGCTGGCAGAGAACTCTTTTTCATTCATTCCAAAGAAGCACAGCAAGAAGGGTGCTTGGTGCTTCCAGTAGTGCTGTTTCAATTTTGACGATTCCCCCTTTAGTCCAGCAGCTGCTACCAGTTACTGAGTGCTACTCTTAGCTTAAAGTCTCTTAATAATAATTCAGTATCTACCCAGATTAAAAAAAAAAAAAAAAAGCAAGCCGCTCTGATTTAAAGTCAGTGGTGTCTACCTTTTATGACTTATACTAAGTGCCATTAGAATCACAGAATCTTTTAGGTTAGAGAAGACCTTTAAGATCATCAAGTCCAACTATTAACCTAACCCTGCCATTCCTTCTCCCAGAAGCCTTCCTCCCACATACACAAAATAAGGCATAAAAATAGCATTACTTCAAAAATTAAGTTGGGGGAAAAAAACCCCAACCCAACAAAAAAAACAAATCCAAAGGTTAGAGAGCATGTCTTCTTGATGGTCTGTACAGAGAAAAATAGGGAAAAAAAAGAGGTGCTGCGATTTCAACTGTTGACAGTGCAAGTTAACTGCCTTACTTCTGAATGGTCTTTGCTTTTACAAGGATTGTTAGGGACATGGTTTAGTGGTGGGATGGCAGTGCTAGGTTAATGGTTGGACTTGATGACCTTAAAGGTCTTTTCCAACCAAAATGATTTTATGATTCTGTGATTTCCTGTTTGTTTTATTTCAGTGACACATTCTGTTGCATCAGAGCCAATTAGAGATATTCATGAATCCTAGACAGTCCACATAGTCCAATCTATAGACAGATCATCCTCCAGAAATATTAATGACAATATTGTCTTTGCTAGTAACTTACGGTCTTGATTTCCAGTTGAATTAACATGGGACAATAGGCAAAAGTAATTTTTAAAGCAACTGAACATGACATTCTCTCTGTACATTTTCCACAGCACTGACTTCAGTCTTACACCTCTTATTTTGAGCTTAGAATGAAAAAGAAAAAAAAAAAATCCACAGGTCACTGCTTCTATTTAACAAGTTAGTAACAAAAGCACTTCTGTGTTTCTACCAGAATAAATTACACACAGATAGAAGACTTCAGACTTTCCGATATCTAGCTCAAGTTTGACCCCATACTGCTCAAACTGGGAAAGCAGAGGCGTAATAGCTTTCTTGCACCACTTTGAATCATTATTTTTGGAGCATTGCTAGAAAGTTCATACAGTTATTAGCCCAAGGTGAGGGGATGCTGCACTCAGTGAGGACAGCCTAGTGAAAGAAGACAGGGATACCTGATCAAAAGATAAAGGCTTTTTGCATTAGACAAGCAAGTGCGGACTGAATGCTTGAAATCTAGTATTAGACTTATTTAAGTATTAGGAAATACATGGCTCTAAAATGAAGTAAAGTGAGATACTGGTTAAAAATAAAGGTCAATGCAGTATCTTTCTTTTTTAAATTATTCATTTGAAGGTTTAATCCAAAAAGTCACTGTCATCTGTTGACTGTATGTAGGCACTGAAAAAGTATTTTTGTTTTAGAAGTAACTTAGAAATATCTTGTGTCAACTTTTCTTGTTATTCATAGCTTCCTCTGCTGTGTACTTTTAATTTGATTAATTAAATCCCTCCATAAATTCACAGGAATGTAAACCTACATGTATGCTTTCCAGCACCATAGATTCTGAAGAATCTCAAAAAAAAAAATGTATGAGCAATAGCTCTATGGGAAAGCCAGCAAAGGACTAGTAAATAGGGAGAAGAAAACTAATTCTTACTTGCACCAGCATGGCTTCTAAAGCCTGCGTGGATTTTTAGAGAAAAAGGAATGTACAGCAACTCAAACTTAAAACTCCCTTAAGACTTTTTCTGCCATACTTAAACAGTGGGAGAGGAAGTTTTACACTTGTAACAATTTCAGCGCACACAGTTTTTCATTAAAAAGGCATAAACAGCATGTCAAGCATTCTTCAGTTGTATGAGATTATGTTACACCTCTCAATAACAGATTTGCTCTTTTTATTGTAGAGTGTCATTAACATAGAAGACAGGGAATGTCTAACTCGCTCCCTGATTTTAGCAAAATCATTAAGAAAAGCTTAGGTTTTCAAATTAGACTTCAACTTTCTAACGGTCCATCCAGTTCTCCAGTGTACTCCGATCCTCCTACGCTTATCAAAAAGCATTGCAAAGTTTCTGAGAATTAGTGTACAAACTCAAGACAAGACTGAACAAACCTTTATCCATGTTTTGTACAGCAAGGCTGTGTTATCAGTCACATTTAGCAACAATCTGAAAATGCACCAAACCTTCATCATAAGATCTGTCTCTTGGCTAATTTAGGCAAAATACTGCAGGCCCATCTTGAAATTTGTAAAGTTAAGACTATACTAGCATGTGAACAAAATGTCATATAACAACTGCTCTGTACGTGGTTGAATGAAAAATGCTAAGTATTATAGAGCATAAATATAATGTATAAAATTATTTTGCAAGTCCATCTAGCAGGTTATTTACATGTAACATCAAGCTGCTGATCCAGAGATATGCTTGAGAGTAGAGAGGCCTGACGAGTATGCATGTTGAATTTTAAACTGCACATCACAGATTTCTGGTATCTGGTGCCTGTGTCATTTATTGCCAATTAATATCATATGCTATGTCATTTTTACTCATATTCAGTTAATCTGGCAGCTATGAACAAATCACTAGCTGCCTGCTGTAGTGACTGACTCTGCCTTTTCAGGGAGCAGAGAAAAGGCACCCTAACTTCTCCATCTCTTCCTTCTCATGGAGAAGGGAGAACAGAATACAGCAGGAGCAACATAAGCAGCTTTTTGCATACAGTCTTCTCACCTTGAGTAAAGAGCTGCTGCTTGTGCCCTTTCCTGCTACCAAGACCTCAATTATCAAAGCACAAAAGCAGCTGCTACATTTTCAGAAAAAAACCTCTGTTGCTCAAGTACATGCTTGCAGCTAATCAAACACTTAAGTTCACTAGTGGCAAGAGAGGTTTTCCAAGTGAATGCAAGTATTGCTGTAGTAAGTTCACCCAATGCCTTTCCAGAACATTTAAAAAATGAAAAATTATGATATTCACCTTAATACAATTTAGCAATACACAGCCAAAATAGCGAGAAAACAGAAACACAGAAAGTAATTGTCCAAAATACATAAAAGGTTTCTTTGAGTATTGCATAGGAAGGTCAGACTGGACTGTAAGGAGCCTTTAAGCTCCTTACAAGAGTGTTAAACATTTGGTTACCATGTCTCCGTACTTAGTGTGCTGTATACAGCAGACATTTCCTTGTAGGCCAAGCATATGCTCAATTGCATATGCATATTTCAGTAACTCAAAATACCCATAGGTTTTTACAAGTTCAAGGTATTTTAGGATTTTACAGCTAGCACGTGCAGTAGATAGCAAAGTTTCTATCCTTAGAATTGGTGCTAGAACACAACTTAAAGTGCCTGAGATTCATTTCTGTCCTAAAAAACTAAATTAATGACAGAATGGAAGCCCTGAGAAGTTGTAGGGTTCTGTTCCTCCTGCATCTTTTTTGTTTTAATACAAGTATACCTGTCTTAACTGGAGAAAAAACTTTGTACAATACTGTAATGCAAAGAGCCAAAAAACCTGCTAAAGCAACATCTAACCACAAGGTCAGAGAAGAAATGGCTAAAGCACAAGTTTTCCCAGCCCCTCCTCCCTCTTCTCTAAATCCTATTCACTTAAACATCTGAAGATAAGGATTTACAGCAAAAATGCCTTCTCAACCATCATTAACTCATAGGACTAAAGTAGGGGTATAAAATTAAAAAACTCACTAAGTTTAGATGCCAGGCAGTATATAGTATTATTAATATGAAGGAACAGATTATTCTTCAGTCAGCGAGGTTTTAATTGATTTCTTAAGATGTATGTAAGAACATTAAACTCATGAAATCCCGTGTTCTACTTTTTACAGTTAAATTTCAGCAACATCTTAAATATGCCTTAGATTGCCAGCATTTAAATGTTGTATTTTAATCAATAACTTTAGATGAGGATGTGACTTTCAAACAAGACAGCGTTTTTGAAAGTAATTTCTTATCTACATCCTGTAATTTTTTTTAACAGCCAACTTCCATTACAAAAAAATTTCACTGCTTAGTGAACAAGTACTTTTATTCTCTCATCTTTAGCTTGTAATTCCTACCTTGTTTTAATTCCTTAATTGAAATAAAGCTTTCGGATTTTGCCAATAATGCATGTGAAGTTTTAACTCTGGTTTTAACCCTCAGGAAGACCATGACTCTGTGACAGCAAAGGCAATGATGAAACCTGCTTTCTTTCAAGACTGATCCAAAGGTAGGTAATATACATACCTAAGTTTTCTCCACCCCAGACATCCATCATCATGTCATACTTCCCTAGTTCTTCAAAATAGGATTTGTCCATCACAAATAACCCACCAGCTATCATAGGCGTCCTAAACAGATAAGAAAAATTAAATTAAATGCTTGCAGGACCATGAACTGGGAAGTAACTATTATTTGCACCTCAAGGTTAATACCTCCTTGAAAAAATTTGCAAGGCTTTTGAATGCAACTAGCTTTGCAACTACCACTTCAAATGTTGTCTGCACACATTTCTATGGCATGTGTAGTGCTATGACCATGTTCTGAGGCAGTTTCCAAATCTCCATTTGGCTCACGAATTCCTTATGTAAAGGATGGCAATTTGCGCCAGCAATAAAACATCAAAACTGATGCTGTAGTTTTAGCCCTCAAAACATACCAACTTTAAACAAAGTGACATCTCCTTTTCATTAAGCATAAAATAATCTGCCAGTGTGCTTCAAAGTATTTCTTAAAATACAATTTATTTCTGAGACTCTCAATGCTACATAAATATGAAGTTTAAATGTTAATGAAAGTAAAGATCCCCTTTCAGACTCAGAGAAGACGATTTCTAACTTTTCTTAGTTGCAAACTACAATCTGTTAGAGAGAGAAGTGGTGGTACAGACATACTTTATGGGAGCAACTGGATTGCCTTGCCGTGCTCTTCTTTGCTCTGGTGTCATGTAATCCCACTTGAACACTAGGTTCCAATCAAAGCCTTCAAGAAGAAAATATAAGAGAGTAGGATGTTAAAAAGACTCTGTTCATCATTCAACTTGTAGAAACATAATGCTGACTGAAAATGCTGGGAACTGTAGTTTAAACTAAAAATTTAAAACTTGTTTGAACTTCTGGGTAGAAAAAAAACAAGTAGGATTCCAGATGAAAGGTAAAGTCATTGACAGGACAATAAAAAAAAAGTAATCTTAAGTACAAAATAACTTTGATTTCTTATGTTGCCAGCTATTACACAAGGTAAGAAACCCAGTCAACAAGTGAAAAGCAAAAGCCATGTATATGAATCTAACATCTCATATCCTTACATCAAATAGAATATCACATGAAGATCTTCCAGCCATTACAAATGCTCCTAACAGCCTTTACTGTACAATTGCATTTCAACTCTCAAGCGATCAATCAAATCAACTCTCAATGATTTTATGATTCTATGATTCTATCACATATTTATGTTTACACACAGGTCACAACATGTTATGTAGCTCCCACTTATCTTATTAGCATTCATTTAACTTCCTCTTTCCCCATTGCATGCTTCTAAGTGCATCATTTTTTTAAACCAGAGGCAAGCACTGGAGCACCAAAATCTTACTTCCCCTATGTACATACATATACATGTATACACACAGCAGCAGCTGGTCTGGTCCTTTTGTGAGTTAAGCACAGAAGCAGAAAAAGATCACTAGAATGGACAAGACCAATAGGTCACCTACAGAAGCTTTCTATCTGACAACTGTTTGAACTACCTCCTTTAGGCAATGACACACAGCTGGTGTAAGACAGACTTCCTATAGGAAACATTTTCATAACAGTTTTTGAGCTGGGTTATGCCCATAAACATGAACATCTATTAAAAAAACTACACATAGTCCATAGCCCTCTCCCAGTACACCTAGCAAACCAGCCTTATGCAGACTGCCTGCTGCCAAACACATTTAGATCCTGTGAGGTCATATAATGAATGATTTCCAGATTTCTGGTGCACAGATGTCAATAGTTTTCTTTCTCCAGCATAAAGATAAAGCAATTACTTTGTGAGGAAATGGGGAAAAAGCTAAGGTAAACAGACAACTATTACAGTCCTACAAACTGTCTGTCTGCATCCATAAATGTAATGGTAACGATTGATGCAGAGATTTGAAAACTAAACAGTTTTCACTTGGGCTCACAAGATATTTATCACATACACACAATACAGAAATTATCCTGAACAGTCTTTAGAGCATGCACGCCAACTTTTTCTCTCCATGTTTGAGTATCTTCATTAAGTGTTGCACTGTAAAAATGAAAGACTATCTAACTACTCCAAACCTCCAAAGTAGCAACTGTAAAATGGCTAGGATCTATAGTACTGCAAAGCCTCCAGCACAAAAAGTAAAATAAGCTCCAGTATTTCCATGCAGTTAAAAAGTCTCATTTCATCATACACACCAAGCAAAATCATTTGCATCTGGGAGAACTTGAAAAAACCTACTGTTCTCCAGCAGAAGCAGTAGAAATAGTTATATATACTCCAGTGAACACAAGGGGTCTCTTTTGGAACACAGCACACTGTTACAAACTCAGAACAAGTGTATAAATTGTCTACCCATAAAAACTGGTTTTCCATCTCCATTTTCACTGACTCTGGGAAAAATCTGCACTCAATGAGATAATATCAGTAACTCTGCAAAAAGGGTATTTTTAAACACAAGTGCGTATCCAGTATGAAATTCTATCCAGTGTAAACTGCATCATAGGCATACTCCAAATTATTAGATCTCAGTTAACTACAGTTTGCTCCAGTAATTAAAGTGTTTCTCAGGGTGGCATAAACACTTTTGCAAATCCCCTCTCAAACAAAAAAATTGGTAACATGAAGTACATGGATTTAGGAGTGGTCAGACACAGGAATTATTTCAGCCCTGTCCGCTTTAAAAAGTTTGTAGCATTTGCTAGGTTGCTTGTCCTGGGTGATTAAGTGCTTTCAAAACAGGCTAGGCACAAATGCTGTCCCAGCTGTCTCAACTCTCCATGCCTCAGATACTGCATCTAAGGTTGAAAGCATAGTTTGGTTTCCGAGTTTAGACTTGGTCCCAGTGAAAGCATCCCATGATGCCAACTGCTGTAGTGCTTCTAACATGGTAATCTGTACGCTGGGAAGTGAAAAGAAATATATTAATCGTGTTTCAACAGACCCCCAAATAGCTTTAAACACTGGCATGTGCAAAATTTCTATTGTTAACATTAAAAATGACAGCTTCTCACTCCTCAGTCCAGAAGCATGGAAGCTCCGTGCACTTTAAAGAACCTATTTCTATTGTATATAGGGGGAAAAAATATGCACTAAAAAGTGTGTGTGTGTGGGGAGTTCCAAAGACTGAGAATGAAAAGCAGTACTGAGTGAAATGATCTCTCAATCTTCTCCCACTTCACTTGGGAAGAATTAAAGAGCATGAACCCTGCAGGAACCAATCAAAGATTTCAGTGAAAGAATTCCTCCTCCTACTGCAGACAACAATAAAAGCCACATAATGGTACAGAGATTTCCATACTCGAGGCACAATGAATACACTGGGTAAAAGCCTTAAGGTTTTAATAAAGCTGGCACACAGATAATAGCACACAACTATACATTAGCATACAGTGAATATATGCACCGTAGGTGTTATTTCAGAACATTAATTAAAAGGATATAGAACCTCTCACCTTCAGATCACTGACTAGAAATCAAAGCTTATGTGATGTTATGCAAATACTGCTTTTATTCTAGTTTACTGAAACAACACTTGGTGGCCGGTTAGAGACTAGTAACTAGTAGAATTGGGTTTTCCTTCCTCAATCAAGAAAGTCCATTCAGAAAACACTGTGGGAACATCACTGCATAATTTCTATATTGTGGCTCATCTTATATCTTTGTGCAGAGAGTTCAGTTTCCAGGGTTGTGGGTATAATTATTTCAAAAGACTAAAAGGGGGGGGGGGAGGGGCAGAGAACAGCTATTTTAAATGCTAGATTCTTGCTTACAGTGAAAAAGGTTTTAAAAACTTGTAATGAGTAAGGACTTTAGTGTGTGGCTGCCTTTCCCACTTTGGAAAAGGAGAGGGGATGATTTTTTTTTTTTTTGAGGGCTCCACAAGTCTTTACTATTTACTGTCAATAGTTTACACTAGCTAGACACAGTGAAACTGTAGTAGTTCTAAACTCAATTTAACAAGTTAAATTTTGTAACTGTAAAGGTATAAACACTACAAATTTTTTTTTAAATTTCAAAGCTTTCTGTTATTCAGAAGAGTATAATTTTTTAAGCAAACCAGCATCTTGAAAAAAAAACTCATAGGCACTGCATTGCTGAATGGCTTCTAAGCTAGAGAGCAATTAAAGCCTGTCTTATCTAAAAAGAGAATCATAAGCTCTTGCCATAAGCTGCTTCTGACACATTTACACAATCCTACAAACGTTGGAGTGAATACTGCACATTGCAGCATGAACTTATAAGAATTAGCATAATAAAGATGAACTGTTTTAACGAAGAAGACAATAAGGCCAATTGAAATCCAAGCCTCGAAACAACTGACCTAAGAACTTAAATAGTATGGAAGGGAAGAACCGTACGTTAACTGCCCATTCCACAACTGCAGCGATTATGAGCTTTGATTCTTGATGCTTTTTTTTAAATTTGTATTCCAGTACAGGTACATACCGCCTTTTAAATCAGCTGACGCCCCCACGTACTGGAAGTTGTCCATATTAATTACATCAATAATAGGAGACACAACTCTGGTCTTGTCCTAAAATAAATATTAGAAAGTAATATTGAAATAATGAAATCAATATGTAAAGATTCAGGCAGGATGAGATGTAGAACAGTTCAGCATGATTTCATTAGCATGTCTCCCCCAGCCTCTCCCCCTATTTCTACTTACGGCTCTCAATAGCCAGCGCTGTGAATAGCATTGCTCACCACTGCTTCAGAAAGCAGAAACCACACTACGTAGCTGGGAATCCTCTTTCTGTTCTGGACTACTTATATTCAAGTAATCCCCCTCTTCTGACTTGCTCTTGAAGAAGGCAATAAACTTGTAGTTCTAAAGGCAGTCGAGCAAGCAGGATATCCATTCTTACTTTTAAAACCAGCTCAAAGGAAAGAAGCATCCAGGCAATTCGTATTTTCCACAGCAAATCTCTAGCCACGCAGTGTACTACAGTCTTATTATTCCAACCTTTAAGGAACACTTAGGCTTTCCTGCAATCAGGAAAGTCTTAGGTTAATGCTAGCCCATTTCACACTAGAAGAATCACACTTCACAATCAGATATTTGGATAGGAAAGAGAACCTAAAACCACCTCAGACTAACAAATGCTGTAAATTTCCAGCAGCCAAGGTTCCAGGGGTACAGATGCCACATTCCTCTGTCTGACTATGGTCTCATATACTACTCTGAGTAATGGTAATTACCTTAGCTGATGTGTTTGTCAAAATAGTTTAAGAAAAACCAAAAATCTTTCCAACAACTCCACACGCATCATCCAATAGTATCATGAGATATCAGTACTCTAAAAAAAGACTCATGTAATATTAGAAATGGAGTATCATGGTTAAGCCAGTTTGTCTCCATGAAGTACATACTTCTTGGGAAAGGAAAACCCCCCAAAAACCAACCAACAAAAAAAAAAACCCAACCCAAAAAGCAACCCAGTTACATTTACACACTGACGCATAACTTCCACAGTAATTTGATTGAACACTTTGCTTGAGTTCAAAAGAGAACTTTGAGCTCCAAAATTTAGCATCGTTCAAAGAGCACAGATAACCTCAGAATAGCGTATCACAAAACCTGTGAATATAAGAAGTGTTTTGAATAAACAGGAGATATTTTGGTAACTCTGTTACAGAGAAACGGTTCTCATGGTTAAAAAAAAATGCCAACCTAAACATCTCCATTTTAAGAATTTATTCCATGTCTTCAAACATGTCTTCAAACAACAATACAGATATCCTAAACAGCAGTTCAGCAATGCGTCCCCCCTTGCTAATCACTTATATATATAACAGATTGGAACCAAACTAGCATGAGAATAGTTTGAACTCGTAACAAGAGACTTAAAAGCAACTCTTTTAGTCAAATGCTTTGCTTGGTCCAATAAGGATGTTAAACACCCATTTTCATTTACTAAATCTTAACTATTTGATCTGTGCTGATTTTAATAAGCCCAAATTTCATAGTTGGCATTTACTAGGTCATTCTGACCGAGTGAGCAAAAGGTCACTAACTTCTGTATCAACCAGAAGGAGAATCCAAGTTGTGTCTTCAGATAAAGACTCATTACCGATTTCTACATTCCTTTTAAGTATCACTGCAGCTATACCACCTGGGCCAAATACCTGCCTTTAGGAAGGGTGTAATGTGACATCTACTCAGGTCTGCTACTAACTATTCATTAGCTTAGTCTAAAGCAAACTAGAAACACAGACAAAAAAGACCAACCCGTCTCATTCCCCCATCAACCACATCTGCAGCTCCTATTTCTGTTACCTGTAGCCTCAAGTCCATGTTTGTAATGGCAAGCTTATGGTTTTGCTAACAGTGTTGTACTTGGGAGGCAATTACAGTTTACTGCATCTTAACTTGTGTTTGTGTCCTACACCACTGAAGCACTTCAGGTGCACCCATGACCTTATTTTAGACATTCGATATACAGTGCCAGAATTAGAAAACTACTTTATTTAAAGAGTAATGAGACAGAAGATATCCAGCCTATGAAGTTATTCGCTATACACCCACTAGCATAAAATACAAAAATGAAACCACCCTTCCTTTCTTTCTCCTTCTTTCCTTAGCTGAAATTGAGACAGCTTATGAATAGAATCATAGAATCATTTAGGTGGGAAAGGACCTTTAAGACCTTAAGAGTCCAGCCATTAACCTAACCAAATCCACCACTAAACCATGTCTCCAAGCACCATATCTACACATCTTTTAAACACCTCCAGGGATAGGGACTTGACCACTTCCCAAGGCAGCCTGTTCCAATGCTTAACAACCCTTTCAGTGAAGAAATTTTTCCTCACATCCAGTCTAAACCTCCCCTGGTGCAATTTGCAGCTGTTTCCTCTTGGCCTATCGTTCGTTACTTGAGAAAAGACACCAACGTCTATGCCTAGTGCCAAAAACCTTTTCTGACAAAAATTTGAATTTTCTCAAATGGTTCTACTCTGCTCAGTTGAACCTGGTGGTCAAAGTTGCCAAAGCTTCAGGTGTCACATTAGGTAAAACTTCAGTTAGGCTTCAACTTAGGTCCACTTCACTGCGCTGAGTAAGCAGGTAGCATGTTGTCTACGCATTTGGGATTTCCTCAGGCTTTTACTGCTGGTCTGATTAGCTCCATCAATATCAGCCCACTAACACCTCTTACTACACCTAATGTATTGTTTAAACAATTTAACCATTGTTTATCTGACAGACAAATACCCAGGTTGCAACCATTCAGTTTGATGTACAACCCCCACTTTGTTGGCTTGGAAACATGCTGTTCCTTCCACGATTTGAAGTTATAGATTTGCTCAGCAGCAAAGAAGACAAAAGACTTGCACGGTATTAAGGTGATGCTTTGCAGGGCACTACAAAGTTGTAAGGTGTTAATGCAGAGACTGCTAGAAAGAGCTTTTAGGTCTCCAAAGTACAGGGAGTCCATTCACTGAAAACACTAAAAAGCAGCCGCTCCTTTTAAATTACCCTAAAGCAAGATACTTATTTATCCACAGTGTGATTAAAGTAGAAATTCAATGTGCACTTTAGAAACAAAAACACAAGCAAAAAGGAACTCTTTTTGCAATCTCCCATTTCATTCTGAAGGGCTGACACCATAACTTATAATGGAACACACAATTGGAAAACCATGTGCTTCTTGGTGAGGGTAATGGAAAGAAATAGCCTGTGAATACTGCAAGTCTCTAGTGCCTGGAAAGTTGTAGCAGGCTTTCATTTTAATATTTCATAAGGAGGTTATGTATGCTCTAGAGAGTTAGACTATTACATATTATTCTCATAAATGATCAGAAATTATCCTTAAGATAAATTGCTTCCCCCCCCAAAAAAAAAAAATCTCAAGACACTTCAAAGATTAAGCTGCAGAGCGCTCTTAAGAGAAAATATAAATATTTTTAAGTGGCACAGTGCTGAAAGAAAAGTCAACTCGTTCAAGGTCACAAAAATATGAGATAGATACCTATGAAAAAGGAATCCACATCTCATTTCTTAATCTTAGTTCTTTCTTCCTTTGAAGATCATCTTTGTTTAAAACCACATTCCTAGAAGTGATATAGGATTTACAGCTATGCTATGAAAACAGATTAGTTCAGTTCTGCACCAGAATCTTTCGATTTTTATTTTTCTCATATCACTGATGTATTATAAGAATAGAACATCAAAGTGATTAGAAGTTGGAAATGGAAAAAGCCAAGTAGACAAATGTTTGTGAAATAGCTAGTTTCCAATGTTTTCAAGATTGTGTATACTTATTACTATATTGATATTTTGAGGGAATCAAAGGGTTAACCTCCACTGTCTCCTCTTTTAAATGCACAGATAAAAAAAAAAATCCAGAGGGCATAAAAAGTAGCCTTAGAGAAACAGGCAGAAAACCATTCTTCAAAAGAGAGCAAAGAAGGAGAAGATACACCAGCTCCAGGTTACACAGGTATCTGTACGTTCTGAAGTCCAAAATATTCACCTTGTATGTATGCTGCTTCTGCTTTAAGCCTTTGCTCAAATTGCTGGAGAAAAATCTCTAGCAGTGTCAGAACCCTCTAGGAATGCTAAGCAAGCCTGGTCAATAGACAAAGATACTCTAACCAAGAAACGATCTCAAATAAGGAAACTCTGGGATGCATCATCCTTCAACTGAAGAGGAGAGCTTGGTGTCTCGGGTACTCCTAACACAAGCAAGAGGTCAAAGACACAGCTTTCTAAAGTGGTTACAGCACATCAGCTAGTGTATTGTAGAACTGATTCAATTCAGACTGTTTCTTGGAAGCTATACATTTTTATACTGTAACACACACACACACCCCCCTCGTTCCCCAAGACTCCAACAGAATTAAATGCCAAGCGGTTAGTTCTGGAACAAAAGGAAAAAAAATAAAGCCCACGCTTTCCACCACATACAGAATAGTGCAGCAGCGCATCAGAAAACACTGTATTAATGCATAGTGACCCTGAGCTGAAAAAAGTTACCTCTGAGGCCAGAGCAGGAATGAGTTCATATCTATGCAGCTTCTTGTCACTGAGACTGTCAAGAAAGTGCTGCCAATTAACATCAAGTAATGTACCATCTGCACTGTGACCAAAATCAATCAATTTAAAATAAAAGAGAACTAGTATATACTGTCCGTACCTTAACTATTTGAACAAGCAGAAAGCTTAGAAGCTACTTTATCAATCCCCATATTTGTTGGTTGGGATCTTCCCAGATGAAAGTAAACTGGAATTCCACATCAGCTATTTATTTAACAGTACATGAGGCTTTTAAGAATGGAAAACCGTATTGATACAGCTGAAAGCTATCCAATGGCACACGATTAGTGTGTATCACAGTGACAATTGCGAGGAATAAGTTTTAAAGGATCTAATAATACATGTGCTGCTAAGAAGTAGCTGCTGCACAATGCAAAATATGCACCAGTTTCTCCCGCCAAGGACACCATGTGAAATGCTGGATCTTCACAAAACTGTCGGCAATTTAATAAGAGGTTTTACATTCACCTATGATGTAAAGGTTACCACTTTTTCATATCCCGTATCAGTTTCAGAAAGCTAATTGAGTATGCCCTGAAAAAAGTCAGAAAGAAAAAGAGTAAATGCCAAAATAGCTGTCTTACTAAAAACAGGGGTTTGCTGACCAAAACTACCATTTCTCTTCTGATTTCTTGAACAGGTAGATACTTCAAACCACTTACACAAAAAGGCTTGAAAACACTTGCCACATCCTAGAAGCCATTAGTGCTTTAGCAGCAAGCATTCTCCACTTCCTTCTGAGATATATTTAACAACTTCAAGTTTATTTTTGTAGTTAATTAGTATAGAGAAATTCCCCCAACCCTTTTGAGGCTTCAACACTTTACACAAAGACAAAAATAGAAGGAAGTGCTATGTTACTCATGCTCAAGGGCTTTATAGGCTCTAGGCACTTTAATAGTGCCCAGGTTTGAGCTGATTAAGGTTATTTCTGCTCCAAAATAGGATTTTAATTGCTGACATGTCTTAGGCAACTTACAGTATTTCTGGAATAGACAGTAAAGCATCATAGAACCAAACAGAATAAGGAAAACCAGCTGATAGCTTCCCCATTGGCATATTGAGTATATGGATTTTACTACCCTTTCTCCCCCCCTCCCCTTTTTGGGGGGAAATACAAGGGGAGGTGTAGGGAGGACATGGAAAGAACAGGGCATTAACAAGACAGAGTAGCTTAGGAAAACCATTTTGACCAGGAGCATTTTGAAAGAAAGCCTTTCCAGGGAGGGGAGTTTACCAGAAAGGAACGCAACTAAGAAAGAAGAAAAGCCCTGATGTCTTGAATGTTTCCCAGTACTTTTCGTGATCACACTTGATTCACTTTCCACTTCAGCTGAGTTC
Organism: Gorsachius magnificus; assembly: GCA_034008185.1. Classification (NCBI taxonomy): domain Eukaryota; kingdom Metazoa; phylum Chordata; class Aves; order Pelecaniformes; family Ardeidae; genus Gorsachius; species Gorsachius magnificus. The sequence continues at coordinate 45,567,741 of CM067083.1, read as the reverse complement.
CTCCAGAGCAAGTATAACCAACCCCTGGAGAAAAGAGTATACTTTCACTCTCAATCCTCTCAATTGCTTTTCTGGGACACAGACTAAGTATCATTTTCATAGAGGCTGAGAGCCCACAGTCCCTGCTAATTTCCATGAGAATTTTGGTTTCACAGTTCAACCTCTCTCCTATTATCACACTGAATCTTAATGAGGCATAAATACTCAGGTAAACTGAATTACATTGAGACGATATTGGTTGAAGAGAACCATCCTTTGCTCTAAAGATTTTCAACACTTACTGAGGAGGTCTCTAAAGAACCAAAGAAGCATATATTTGAATTGCTTGTAAAGATAATCATAAATATTCACATTTTATATTCCTGCGTTCACAGATTAAATGAACAAAAAGTGGGTTTTAATCACGGAACACTCTGATCATCTGCATTATCTCACTTCAGAGAAAAAGCTTCCTTAGAAAAATGCATAAAATTAATGTAGTATAAACCAGATGGCTTTAAAATTTAAAGCCTACTCCTTCAGGAAATTACTTTAGAAGAACTCTTTACTAACCTCAGCTACTCTTTCCAAAAGCGGTTCCAGCCAGTGTTCATTGCATTCACAGTGGCTATCCAGGAAGGTCAGTACTTTTGCTTGTGCTGCATCTGCCCCTCTGACACGGGAGCGCATCAAGCCTGAGAAGTAACAATAAAAAGTTTAAAAGTACTTACTGAGGAAAAAAATCAACAGTAGTGAGGAACTATTGCATTCCAAGTAAGTCATAAATAACTCAGACAGGACAAACAAACAAGTTCCATTATCAAAATGAGATGCTAGTTAACAATTTAGTAAAGTGACTTCATAACAAACAGCCTGCGAGCTTCCAACCTACTGCGCCCTAGTCTACAGGTTTCAATCTGATTTAGGTAGAAGAATTAAAGTACCTTTTCAAAAAAAGTGATACCCAAGTACAGCTAGGTCTGCATTACGGTAAACAGTATTTATCTTATAAATGTTACTCAAGATAGGTCCCCAAAACAAACACCTTTCCAGCAATTCTATGACCATTAACTCCCCCCATTACCACAGTCAACTTCTTCCAGAAACAAACATGCTTCATCAATTCATGTCTGAAAGCCTTCCCCCAACCCCTTTCAACCGCCTTTTCCTTGTGTTTCTTGCAATGCTCTTGTTTTGTATTTTGAGTTTTTTAATCTTATCTTGAAAAGATTTCTTTAGGAAGAAACTTCTGATAAAGCCAAAAGATTCTTCTCTACACCTCAATTACACAGATCCCCTCACTGATTTTACCCTGTTCCTCTCCTTCCTTCCCTTTCAATATTTGTTTATTGGATGACCTCACCATTCCTTAGAGTCCCTTGCTATATACACACACATACCCCAGAACATTCCACTATGTACTGCAATACAGAAAAATAGCAAGCTTCCTCTCATTCCTTTGCAAATTTCCTCACTACTTTTCCCTATTACTATTCAAGATTTATTGAGTTCATTGTCACTCAAGACCAAAGCCAAGCAATTGCTTTTTATTTTTTCCTTTTTTCTTCTACATTGTTTCCCATCAGATCTGTACTGACTTCACCCCGCCCCACCAACTGAAACATTGTAAAAGTCAACCCCATTTCTTTCCATCCCCTTTACAAAATAAACCTGCAAAATACAACTCTGCCAAACAGAATACAGGACGCTTAAGAGGAAGAGCTTGTTTGCTCTGTCCAACACTCAGCAGTAGCCTCATCAAGATCCTTGTACTACCTCTTACCACCAACATGAGCACTTCACTGCTGTAGATATGCGCTATGATGATGCTCCCCAACAGCAGTTTCTACACATTAGCTGTTGCACATTGGCAGCTAACTGTACCTCATTGCTTTTTAAGCTGTCTCCCTAACTGCAGCCTTTGAATCTGTTCTGTTCAGTTTTTCCACAATCAAACCACTCCCAAGCACTCTATGTTTCTTTTACTTTTGCAATTCCTCCTTTCAGAGTTTATTTCTAACTTACATTCTTATAGAACTGTCCTGGTTTCGGCTGGGATAGAGTTAATTTTCTTCACAGAAGCTAGCATAGTGCTGTGCTTTGGATTTAGTACTAGAAGAATGTTGATAACACGCTGATGTTTTTAGTTGTTGCCAAGCAGTGCTCAGACTGCTCAAGGACTTTTTGAGCTTCTCTTGCTCGGCCAGGTGCATAACAAGCTGGGAGTACAGCACAGCTAGGACCCAAACTGTCCAAAGAGCTATTCCATACCATATAACGTCATGCTTGGCGGGGGGGTTTGGTGGGTCGGTCGGTCCCGGGGAGAGTGATCGCTGCTCGGGTACTGATCGCTGCTCGGGACGGGCTGGGCATCGGTCGGCGGGTGGTGAGCAATTGCATTGTGCATCATTCGTTTTGTATATTCTGTATATTTTGTTATCATTCTCATTATTACTATTATTATTATTTTCTCTTATTAAACTGTCTTTATCTCAGCCCTCGGCTCTACCCTTTTTCCCCTTCCCGATTCTCTCCCCCATCCCACTGAGGGAGGGGGGGGGAGTGAGCGAGCGACTGCGCGGTGCTTAGTTGCCAGCCAGGTTAAACCACGACAAGAACCTACTGTCTTGCCCTGCTTCTATAGAAAACATGTGACAGCATTTCTAATTTCAGATTTAGGGCCAAAAAAATGGGAGGTGACCACTTGCGTCATTGAATCCTCTAGAATCACATTCAGCCTTACAACAGAAAGAGTGGAGAAGGCTCCCCTGAACATTTATTCTGTGGACTACCACACAGTCCAAAATACGTCCATTCCCATAACAAACTCTGGTCTTACAGCTGAGACTAAAAGCTACTATCACATATTGCTGAAAGCAAGGCAGTTGATGTCATCCTCTCTACAGATACCATCCCTTTAATTTTTGTTTTAACACACACTTTTTTTCTGTCCATACTACTACTGTGTTACTCTTAGCATCCTACACACTGGTTGATTTTACTGATTCTCTTAAATTTTAATTTGTATGTGTCTGAGATATCAGTATCAGCCTACACTTGAAAATGAAAGGCAAAGTGAGTATCAAACTCAAGTATAGCAAGCCAGCAATCAAATGAAATCTTACAGTATTTTGATTTAAAAAAAAATATCACATGGTTGCACATATGGATGCTTAGGCAAAACTTCATGAACAGTAAAGTAGATCCCACGGGTAGTAATTTAATCTTCATCCCACAAAAATACCAAGTAAACTAGTACCATGCCTTCAATCTGCAAATAGTTTTTCTTTTCAGACATAGCAAAAGATTTGTCAAATCGTATTTCATTTTCAGATATACCAATGCATATTTTTAAATACGAATCTGTATATGCAGTACAAAGTTAATATTTATAATAACTAAAAAAAAAAATATCAAAAAAGTGTTACTTCATTCTGTTTTTTTCATTACTATCATGTCCATCTTTAAGTGCTGTACTGATCAGAAAAATGACATTAACTTACTCAGAACCCTGCAACCACAGTAAGTTTGCAATAACTTTAATTATGGGACAACACAGGTTTTGTGCATGTAATTTCCACTTTCTGACAATTCTAGCTGCTCCCCAGGCCAGGCTGGCAGCCTAGAAGATACAGTGCTTATAAACAAGCACGTATCTGCTAACTCAGTCAGCTATTTCAACTGCCAACTCTCAGTTATTATTTCAAACAGCTGTAGAACGACACTTGCCTATATCTAATCCTTTAAGCTCCATAGCCAGGAAGCTGCTGACTGAAGGGCTCAGTGATATGAGACCATAATTTACAAAGCAACAAAGAAGAAAACAAAAGCGTAAGACAAGTTTGCTACATAGCACACTGGCTTCAGCAAAACTGGCATACGTGGTCCCGGCCCTCCTGGCTGCTCAGACCCTCTCAAGTCTGTCAAACTATTCACGGGGCTGTCAATCAACTGGATCCTTAAAATGATCTGTAGTAAAGGAACCAGCAAAAAAGAGGGCTATTTTTAAGCCAGATCACCTCAAACATTCATACAGTTTACAGCGAGACCCTACGTACAATGGGAACGGCTTCACCGAGGATTCAGCACAGCAAGAGAAAGGAGAGACAGAGGGTAAATGGAAATTTCTCAAGTCAGCTTTCACTGTGAAAGCCAATAATGGGCAGTTGTGCACACAACAATACAGAATTAATCAGAACTACTGGTTTTACTTACGCAAATACATTTGGGATTATTCCTTCCACTAGTAAGTTGATTCATAAAGTGAACCTTCCCCCTTCAATACAGTATGTACAGCAGAATGTTCCTTTAAAAGACTTGGTGAAGATTAACAGGTAAGGCAGCACAGTGGAATTTGTATCTTCCTTCCTGCAAATTAAGCCTACCTTCTCGGCGATCATTTCGAAGAACCCGCACTTTTTCAATTTTTCCCAAGAGAGCACCATCCTCAGCTTTAAAAAAATAAAATAATAATAAAAAAAAAAAAATCAAGTGATGAGAATCAATTTGATATCCAACAGTATATACAGTAAGAGTGGTTATCTTCAAAGAAAAACAAAAGCTTTGTAGTGGAAAGTGTTTATGGTCATAAACAGTTAAATATAAGATATATGCTTAAAAAACAATGCCTACTTGACTCACCAGAAGTAAAGAAAAGTTACCAGCCTAAAAAATTACTGTCATTATGTCATTTAAGGCTAATTTAATTTTATGCTCCTGAAATACTTTTATTTAATGACATTCTCTTTGCTTACTTTAGACAGTTTCTACATTACATAACAAAAAAAAAAACCTTTTCTAGGATAAAACTATTTTCTAGTATTAACTGTTTTCTTTGCATATAAAAAAGCTCACTTTTTAACCAACATTAAGGCTAAAACCTGTCCTAAACTAGCTATAAACCAGTAATGCAAGTGTAGACATTAACTTTCATTAAGAAATGTAACTCAGAGGTTGATTTCAATTGTTCAAGTTTGTGTTGTGATACCCTAGTACTTACAAAACCTTGACTTATTTTAGATTCACCATGAATTTTTCCAACAGATTGATTGAGACCAGCATTCGTTTAAAGCAGTGCTACAAAAATATTTAGTGCAAGCATCATAGGTTTTATTTTTACATCAGAAAACATGCTATATAAAGGTTGTTTTTGACTCTAGACTCTGCTCCTTCTGCTAGCAGGAAGTAATAAAATATACCTGAAGTATTTATCAGAACTCTTCATACTTCCACAATGACAGATAGGAAGGAATTAAGACCCGGTTTTGGATCAGTCTCTGCAGACTCCTATTCATGTGACCTGTTCTCAAGCAAGTCACCTAGTAGCATCTACAGAAAGTCTTACCAGAATAAGCAAAATAACATTAGGACCCTGTAAAAGTACTTACAGTCATTACTGTAGTCATCCACCAGTACGATTTCCTTAATAAGATGCGGTGGGCTTTTTTTAAGGACACTGAAACCAACAAAAAAAAACCCCATTCAATATTAAGCAGTCTTAATTTTCCATAACAATGTCATAAAAGCACTTACTTTGTTAAGCCATGGTAGAACCTAGCCCAGGATGCTATCTCCAACAACAGCTATTGACTTATTCTTATGACAAGTGTTTGCGAAGAGAGGCACACATAGAACACCCAAAATTTGAGCCTCCAGAAATCAGTGCATTAGACAACTTGTACCATGGAAGTTTTGCAAGTACCTTCAGGCCAAATATCCCCCAAGAACCCGTCTTCCCCGATCTTTTCTTTAAACTCATTATACAGCCAACCTCCACACATCATCTGATAATTGGTTCCACACTTCCATGCATTTGTAGTTAAGGGGAACAATTTTGTTTAACATTACTATTTCAGAATGTAAGAACCGGAGGCATCAACGAAATTAAGACCCATCTTTCCCTCTGCAAATGGTTGAGAAAAGCATAATGGATTGTTACTTCCTGTCCTTATCATAAGCCATTATCTGACACAAATGAATGGTCTTTAGAGAAAAATCAAGGTCTCTCGTAGGTATACCTGACGACAGTTCGAAGCAAAGCAGATCTTGCCTCATTATGAAAGGTGATCACCACACTCGTGGCTGGCAAATCTATCCGCCATTGTTTCCGTTGACACCTAAAAGATATAATACCCTGTCATTTGAAAATAGCATTTATCTGCCAGGCTTAGCAGAGAGCCTTCATTGTGAAGCAGTTATCCATTAAACTCATACACACACTATGTCTACCTAGGAAGAATGAAATATCTTGTTTTCAGGTGAGACTATAATCAACTCTTCTGCCACTTTTGGTAATTGTCTTGGTACACAACAGATCAAGAAGTCAGTGTCAAATATAGGCAGGTTCAGAAACGCCACCAGACTGTTATCACTGCAGTATGCCATAATACCTTTCATACAACTGAGTATGAAACCAGAGCATTTATTTTACTTTAAAAGCATTCAATAAATCTAAGCAAATGAGCATATTTTCAATGAAAATGCATGGATTCACAGGCTACCTTATGTCTCTTAGAATGGCATGTGTCCACTTCCTTTATTTTTAAAGCTACTGTAGCATTCTGGTCTTGCTCATAGATACAACTTCTCATTAGAATAGAAAACTGTTTTTAAGGATTGTAACATTCAGAATTTGAAAAATAAAGCTACAGGTCACAATACTGAGCCAACTGAACACAGAACCACATCCTTCCAAACCATAATGATCTATGTCAATGCATTTTTCATCACCTCTAGTAGTCTGAAATTAATATAATAACCCAAAAGAAGCAAATCCCAAAATAATTCCTGCAGGACTACATAAAGTTAAGCTGTTTAAATCCACTGACAATAAACCTAAAAAAGACACTACTCTCATTGTATTAGGCACTAACAGTGCTAGAAAATACTGTATATCAAGTTTATACTGAAAGCATTACAGTCTGACAGGTCACAATACTCATCCCCATTCACGCAGTAACATTCACGAGTGATGTATTTCTTCACTTATACTTTATTTAATATTAGGGGTAGAGTTTTAACAAGCCTAGATGTCTTCAAAGGGGATAAACCCATCCGGAATACACCTGAAGCAAATTCAGCAAGTAATTCTGTACTCTGTGCAGTGTAAATCAAAGGAGCTTTTAAGGGAAGAGAGGTAAGGTACATTGCTACTTCTAAAACTAGGCCTCTGCTAATATAAAAGGCCTCTCCACACCCGATTAAACATCTGCGACATGCATCATAAACCACACAACCTTCAACTTCTTGGAATCAGAGAGCAAGCAGCAATGCGCTTCTTGCCCTTGCCCACCTTACAAAATCCCAAGAACCTGCAGTGTTTGCGATACAAGATGCCCATAATGTCACACATGTCAGTGCTTGCCATGAAATGAAACATTATCGCGTCATGGTGACCTCACTCGTTCTGAAGAAAAAGAAAGCCCATGCCAACCCTATAATTGGCATGTCAGATTAGCAAGGCCTTATCAAGCTTTGTTTCTTAAACTGTGGGCATACAAGATGGCTTCATCACTAGGACCCAGCATCGAAGCAATAAATCACAAACTTGTATGCATTTCTGGGAAGTAAAGAACTAAGACCTTCTCTATTGTGAGGTTCTGGAAATTCATCTAGACAGCTATAAGACATCCAGCTATTAAACACCAGAGCTTATGGTGCCAAAAAAGATATTCTTTTTTCTGTTAACTTTCAAATTGCCCGCAGAGGACAAGCCTACTGTGCATGCAGTTATCACATGAAGCACTTGCATTAGAATAATTAAACAAGTCACATTAAACATATACTGATCTCTTTGCAAAAGAGAGTACTTGAGCCAGGGCACATCTTCGGGTGGAATTACTCCAGGCAATGAAGCCTTTCAATTTTAAGAAAACTCAAGAGAAGAGTACTACTGCATATTTCTAAGGGAGAAATTAAGATTTTTAGACTTCCAAATAAACTGGAGGAATGTTTCACTGAGTAGTTCTGCTCTCAGCTCTTTAAAAATGCCTGCTTTAATTGACTCAGTAGCAGTCCTCCTCCTATTCTTCTGTGTCAACAGTGCCACAGTTAAGACTCAAACCAAAAAACCAGTGTCAATCACTTTTGGCACAGAGATTAGACTTTCTTCCCTCAAGTTATGGCACTTTATTTTACATTCAGAATGAGAAAATGCATTTGGATAAAACAGAATTTGAATTAAAAACTCCAATCTAGATCTTCAAAGCTTAGCATAGGCCACTAAAATCAGTTAAAACATGAAAAGTACATTCTTACCCCCAGAAATTTGAGTTGCTGGACTAGTTCATATTATTAACAAGTTTTCTGAAACCTCTGCGTTTTGTTGAAACCATTTTTTGACAGAAATATTCACTTTAACCAGTGCAAGGGGAACATTCACCTCAACAGATTATCTGGGTGCCAAAGAGACAGGAAAGTTTGCTTCTTCTCTACTTAATAAAACAAGCATGAGGTCAGAAGCTTCTAATAGTTGCTAAATGAGAACGAAAACACGGTTTAGTCCGGCTAAAGTACTATCAGGTAAGAGACGTGATCAGAAACCGCTGGTCCAAAATAAGCATGGTGGAGGCTGGTCCACAAAAACCATGGATTAGTTCACCCTTCATCCGACTTGGGAGACTATTTTACACTGACAGGAGGACTGCTCTGTAAGTTTCCCATTATGACACTTTCTAGAACTCCAAAATCTACCGTGACAGGGATAGCTCTCAGCTACGCGTCAAGAACAGACTACAACAGAAGGAAACCCAGAGGTTTCCCAAAGCTGTTGGAAGTGGCAGTTGTGAGCATCACCTGGGGTGAGGATCTGCAGTCCTGCTCAGACCTCCTCTCTCTGCTTCCTTTCTTATGTTCTATCTGCCTGCTTCTCACTTCTCCCTTTTGCTTAAAATAAAGGCAAGCAGCTTAAACATGAGAACCAGTGTTTTCTGGTACTGTTGGCAGGCTTTCACAAAAAGCAAGTAGAAAACTTTGGTCTTAACCTGATGCTAGTAAAAGTTAGTCTGATGCAGAAAAGACTAAACAATGCAGTATAAAGAGAAATGCATAATTACACATACATTTACATACCTAATGTAAATCCCGTTAAACTGCTTCAGAACAGCCTACACAATTTCAGCAATTAAATAGCATTATTATGTCATTATTTTAAAGTTACACAGCCTCTTAGATACATCAATACAATTAATAAGTTGCTTAAGCAGAAACAAGTATTTCCTCATCCAGATTTCTTTTCTTAAAGAAAAAGACTGTAGCAGATCCATAGGAGATCTTAACCCAGTTGCCTCCAATTTTATTGAAAATACCATACTTCCAAGTGTCACGTGCTCAGATCTGTAACATTCTTCTTAAGGCTATTGCTCTTTCCATTGGACAGTTCCCAAACAAATATTTCATGCAACTTTTTCAGCTTCTGCAGTGAATGCCACTGCCAAACTAGAAGGAAAATTAATTGCGACATGGCAGGAAAAGCATCGTGGACAATTTGCAGGAATGATTGCCTCAGTTTGAGGTTTTGTTTGTTTGTTTTCTTTAAAAAGATGACCGTTTAAAGACTGATGGGCACTTAAATCTGCTCCATGGCAAAGTCTAAGTAATAATCACAGCACAGATACAGCCTTTCTCCAGAAACCTCTCTCTCTCTCTCTTCGCCCCCCCCTTCATTGCAGGGTTCTTTTCCAGCTCCATTTAGTGAAAAACCCCAGGCAGGTGAGCATCTAATCACAACACTGACAGCTAAAACAAACATAGCCACTGTAATATAATTTGTGTCCTGTCACTCTTCTCAAAGGAGAGCATTTGTCTGTTAGACCCCTCCTCAGAGGTTAATAAATATCTAGAAAAAAATCCAAATTCAGCATATCTGAATCATGGAAGCTTCTAGAAGTTGGTGGCTGAGCTTTGCACTTGTGGGAAAAGAATACCTGGTCTAAAAAGTTAGAACGCATTTCTTGTGGGGAAAAAGTTATATGTGATGAAGGAAATCCCAAAGTAATTTTAAAAGCTCCTCAGTATACCGCGGACATTGTCCTTTTCACTACTTTCATGGCAACAAGTGAAACACCAGATCCTTCCTACTTTCCCATTCAATTAATGGCAAATTATACGAGACTTGATTTACTCTATCTACAAATCATCTGCTTAAAGGAACCTAAATCCATTCTATTATAACAAGGGATTTAAAAGTGACACAGTAAGGGTCTGAGTTTCTATACTAATCTCCTTCGCTATGCCATTCGTGATTAAAGAGATTTATGGAGAAAAACCAGGCACCTTCCTTTTCTCTCTCCCTCTGGTGTCTCCTGCAGCTTCTTCTACCTACAGAGTTGTGAATGTATGTTCATCCTAACTGCAGAATTAGTTAGGCATATTAATTATACACAGTCAGCTAATTTTGTACTTTGAGACTACGCCTGCCTAGTTTTTAAAACCAAGTTCTACCTGCTTTTGTTATTTAAGTTATGGAAGTCCTAATGAGTGACTGTTATTTTAATATTAATCAATTCTGCTTAAACAGGATTAGTGCAAGTCACCCAAACCCTTTTTTAAATGAAAGTCTTCTCTACCCACAAGAAAATAATATTTTTCCTTACTCTCAAGTGTACTATTTCCTGAATCTGCACAAGCAGTCTGACATAGCAAAAGTTTTTAAACATCTGAAGTGTAATTCTGTCCCATGGTCAACTGAGGTGTGCACAAATGGATTCCTTTAGGTCTGGAGTTCACAATTATCACATACTTAAAAGAACAGAATCACAGAGCAACTGAGATCGAAGGGGTCCCTGGAAATCTAGTCCAAACTCTCTGCTCAAAGCACGGCCAGTTACAGCAGGCTGTGCATTAGGCTTTGAATATCCCTAAGCCGGGGAACTTCACTCCCTCCTCAGGGCAACCTGCCCCACTGTTTGATCATCCTCACAGTGAGAGACTTACAAATGTAGAAACCAAGAAAAGCCATCAGATAAACAGGAACAAAGAGAGACTGAAATGCAGCACCAGTTTGGATACAGAATACACACTGATAGAAGTCATGGAAACAGAAAAACTGAATAAGATTCATTGTTTAACCCAGAGTTTACTGTTCCTGTCATTTTGAAAACTGGAGACCTTCTACTTTAGAAAAACCACCTGCTGCTCAAAAGCCATAAATACAAAAAAGTTAATCCAAGCCAAACAAGTTTGGCACTTACTGATCATGCCTAGTGTCAGGAATGCTTCGGTCCATTCGCAGTTTGTCACTTTCTACCTGATTGAACTTATTGCGGGCATATGGATCCTGACCAGAACGCACCACAGTAGCGCCAACATAAGCATCTTGATCAAAGTCTTGCCACCGAACTTTTCCTACAATAGAAAACCAGGAGAATATTCAATTTAGTCTTTTAAAGAATTTAAAGAATGCAATTTAAAGAATAGCATTCAGCAATCCAAACACAACTGATGAAATAGTTTGTTTTCTAATTCTGCAACAAAGTAATTAAACCTCAACAGTATTGTTAAGCACATCAGTCACTTTCGCACATTAAATTCCTCTAGAACATGCTGCAAATTAATATAAAATTGAACAATTTTACAGATCTCAGTTTATAGACGTAATCACCAGACTATGCTTCATCTTGTCTGTTTTGTTTGTTGTTTTTTTAATCCCAGCTACCACAGCTTCCATTAAAAAAAAACCCTCCACATATCAACAGGCATTAATATGGCAGATGATCTGGCTATGAAGTTATCCAAGTAACATTTACTTTTTAAGATCCAGTCCAGACTTCAAAGACTTTATAATTTAATTTACTGTCTCATTAGATAAGTAAAAACACAGTAAGCTACAATCAAACCATTTGAGGAACAGGCCTTTCAGAAGCCCAAGGCAACATTATTCTCAAACCCCAGCATTTCATGTAGGCAGATCGCTCTCCAGGATGACATAACTGCAAGCTCCTTTACAGTCAGAACTGATTCACAGATTAACCCCTCTTAAACAAGGACTGTGGTGTTATGTGACTGGTTGTGGCACTAACATGGAAGGGTAGATTAGCATCCAGCCACGAGGAATGAAATGTCAGGACTTTCAGCATCTTCAGGTATAAAACAACAGTATTATACTTATCAAATGTCTTAAAACTATCAGTTCTTACCTCTGGTTGAACATCTACTTTTTTGCCTATTGACAGTGAAACCTACACTACCTACAGCGAGTTTATACCACCTTTAAGTCAAAATCAGAGCTCAAGTTCTAATGCAGTACAGACATTCTTGTTTTAGCATAGATGTGTATGAGAATTTCCTGCAAGTGTGTTATGGTGAACACAGCATGCTGTTGGCATTAAAAAAAAAAGAAGATACAAGCAAAAGCTGTCTTTTGGGGTCACTGTTTATTACAGATGAGAGAAGTTAACATTTTTTGTTTTCATAATAAACATACAAAGTTTTTGAGGTACTTTCAGTGAATTTCAGTACTTAGCAGGTTGCAGAGATGTCTCTCCATTCAAGCTCAGCTTTTAGACAAATACTATAGCTCAGGCATATCCTAAACTAAGCTGATATGCATAGAAGGAATACTACTCTAATAGCTATTAACAAGAGTCAGAAGTTGCTCAGATGTTTCAAAGTTTGCCTTTGCTCGGTCTCTCAACCTACACAGCATGGAAATTAAGGCAGGCCTCATTTACAGCTTTCCATCCATAAGCCATGCCCCAACTATGGTGCGTTAACTCCTGCCAGAAGATTCCAATATTGAAAGAACACTTTCCATCATTAAACAAAACAGTTGTCTGTTGTTTAGCCAGACAAATACCACCAACTTGATTAAAAATTCTCTATAATCTCAGGATCATCTACAAAAGCAACTTGGACCCAAGGGGTGATTTGGTTATCATATGGTAGTGGAGGCTGTAAGCCAAAAATATCAAGGTTGGGGGTAGGGGGAAGGAGGTGGTTTTGAGTTGGTTGTTTTTAAGCAACTTCCAACACCCAAGTAAAGTCACAGAGTAAGAGAAAGGTGCCTGACTAGCTAGTTAATGCTAAGCAACTATTTTTTCCATATGAATTACCCTTCTAAAGAAGTTAAAACATGAACACACACACTCAGAAGACAGAACTAGAGAGTTAAACAGACTGCAGAACATTTAATAGACACTTGGTGAAACAGCCCAGAGGGGAAACTATAGGAAAATAACTGGAGTGAGAAATACAGATTTTCAAATTCCAATTACTAAAAGAACTCCAAAAAGGAAGCTTCCCAGCTGTTGTTGGTAGCCCTCAGACTGCCAAGAGTTTTTCTTACTCTTTCAAGTTCTTCAAAGTATTTCCAGGAACTTACTTTGAAAACAAGTTTACACCTCAGCCAGCTACCCCGCTACAAATAATCCAATACAGAATTGTTTACAAAGATTACAGCAAACTTCACTTGCAACAAAAATATACAAAATGCAGAGTGGCTTGATTGAGGAAACTGGAAGAAACAGCAGAGATCACAAGATCATCTCCCCGTATAACACCCTTCCTTAGCATTTCCGAACACTTCTGCAACCTCCTTGGTAACTAAACTACATCATCACCCTTGCTTCTAATTTATAATATAGCTTCAACCTGGCACATATGTTGAATATTTTCTGAAATACAGAACATGCCATGTTACTACTTCTCCAGTGTATAAAAATATAGATTTTAGTGCATTTTCCAAGATATAATCTACACTTAAAATGCATTTATATAGGACTTCCATCTTTCAAACATTCTAACTTCCAATAGATTTTAATGCTATTTTTATACTGATTTTAATGCTTCAGGACTTCCACCCCGATCCAATCCTCTAGTTGTCTTCTATCCAGTAGAAAGAATAGCTAAAACACAATAAGTCATAAGGGCATCACATCAGTGGTATGGGTGATTCCGTTGCAAGCATTCTTCTTAAACAGGTTGTGTTCTTTTTGAACTACAACATGCAACACGGGCTGCCCACATGGGTACAAGTGCTAATGGCTCAAGTCAACTGCTCGAAAAATTAAAGGCTGATCCAAAGCTGAGGGTCCTGCACTTGGGTCACAACAACCCCGTGGAACACTACAGGCTTGGAGAAGAGTGGTTGGAAAGTTGCACAGCAGAAAAGAACTTGGGGGTGTTGGTCAACAGCTGGCTGAATATGAGCCAGCAGTGTGCCCAGGTGGCCAAGGCAGCCAATGGCATCCTGGCTTGTATCAGAAATAGCGTGGCCAGCAGGACCAGGGAAGTCACCCTTTCCCTGTACTCAGCATTGGTGAGGCCGCATCTCAAATACTGTGTTCAGTTTTAGGCTCCTCACTACAAGAAGGACATTGAGGCACTGGAGCATCTCCAGAGAGGGAAAAGCAGCTGGTGAGGGGTCTGGAACACAAGTCTGATGAGGAGCAGCTGAGGGAACTGGGGTTGTTTAGCCTGGAGAAGAAGAGGCTGAGGGGAGACCTGATTGCCCTCTACAACTGCCTGAAAGGAGGGTGTAGTGAGGCGGGGGTTGGTCTCTTCTCCCCAGTAACAAGCAATAGGACAAGAAAAACACTCTAAAGTTGCACCAGAGGAGGTTTAAACTGGATAAGAAGAAAAATTTCTTCACCAAAAGGGTTGTCAAGCATTGGAACAGGCTGCCCAGGGAAGTGGTGGAGTCACCATCCCTGGGGGTATTTAATAGATGGGTAGATGTGGTGCTTAGGGACATGGTTTAGTGGTAGACTTGGTAGTGTTAGGTTAATGGTTGGACTTCATGATCTCAAAGGTCTTTTCCAATCCCAATGATTCTCTGATTCTAAGTATACTGCCCAGCCTTACTTTTGCTGAAAAGCTTGCCCTTCTGACAATTTATCAACTAAATCTTGAAGTTAGAAGTGGTTTAACAGAACCTTTTCCAATAATAGATACTGTTTCTGCTGTATGCTTTCCTGGGGTACACATATAGGAGCACGTTTGATTTAATTTCTTCTGGAGAGTCAGCTGGCTCTGTAGTTTCCTGAGTTTCAATGACTTTGCCAGGTGGAATGAGTATCAGAAAACACAAGTACATTATTTCAAACTTAAATTAAGCAACTTTCTAACTTCAAATTCAAGCAAATGTGTGTTTACATGTACTGAGACCTAACATGAAAACAAATTAATCTTTTAAACTCAACAGTAAGTGAAATGCCAAGTTTGCTACCAGAGTCAAATAGAGGGGGGGTGGGAACACTGAACCAGGTAAGAACCTGGAATCAGGATATGCTGCAGTGCTAAACTTAAAGTACTTATTTTACAGACTGTTCTGAGCCTGAAAAGCTAAGTAGAAACAAGAAAAAGGTGAAATCCAGTGAAGCTGCTTCTTTTTGTGCCAAGTATTTCCCAACTCTGAAGTCTTGGAGAAGGCAATCAACAAAAATAGTGCAATTCACTGCTATTATTTTTAATAATAAGCTGGTTGATTTTAAATAGGAAGCACATTTTGATTTTTTTTCCTTTGTAATAAGTATCTGTATTTTAAAAAATAGTGCTAGTTTGGTACATTTTATTCCATTCCAGTTTCTATCTAAGTAGAGCTTGATATAAATAATTTAAAGTGTATCATTTACCATTTTCCAAGACTTTAAAACCAGCAAATGCAACACTAGTCTAGAAAGCACAATGTAAATTTGAGAAGAAAGGAGACCACTTCATAGGGCTAAATTTACTGAAAAGCAGTGACAGCTCACAGAATAGATGAACAAGTGGTTTGGCTTCAGGAGCCAGGGAGGCGGCAACGCCTGGCTCTGGCTCCAGCAGAAGGCCCCGTCAACCATGTGCAATATGAATCAGATCTATTAGGGAAAAGTCAGATAACAGTAAGAGCAGCTTGAAGTAAGATCGAAGAGGAAAAAAAAAAAGCATAGCAGGTAAATCTGCATGCAGACAAGCAGCAGGCAACAAAGAGTAGGGCTAGATGGGTACAAAAATCCCCGAAATAGCTTGCACTCCCTCCTTCTGACTTAATACAGCTTAAAAGCAGTAGGATACTCAATATAAATATTATTATTTTGACTTACAGGCATTAGGAGATTCCAGATCTTCATTATCTAACAAAAAGTGCTGTTAGAGTAACTGTTGAAACTCCTGTCATTACAGAGAACTGGTTATGCACTTTTGCTTTAGTTATCCATGCAGACAGTTCAGGGTCAGTCTTTCTAACTACAAGAGCTAACATCCATATTTTCACAAAAGAAGAAACAGACTTTTGTAGCATATAAAAAAGTTACCAAATTACAAAGGATAGATACACTCTGATGTACAGCAAGTAAAAAACCCGAACAATTTATCTTTAAAATGGCTTTACATAAAGATTAAAGATAATAAACAATTCCCTAATTCTGAGAAGTTCTGAAAGGTACCACGCTGCATAATGCTGAAACCTAAACTACAGGTCTCCTAACCTCAGTGGAAAAGCAAGAACGTTTTGAACGAAAGCCCTCCTAAAATTTGATCATTTTGCTTTAAAACAGTGCAAAGAATCTGCAGAAATATGAATTTCAAGCTTCGTTGCCATAAGGATTCAAAAGTTTGCCTACATAAATTGAAAATAATCAAAATAGTGATTCAAGAGTGTAATTCTGTCTGCGTAGCCTTTGATGTTTTACTCAAGACACTTAAACTACTTTGTAGTAACAATTCTCCTACCTGTTAAATCAAGCCATAAGAGATTACTAATCAACAGATGAAATGAAAGAACCCCTGACCTGCTCTACTTTACACTTAATTTTATTTCTAGCATCAACCCCTCCAGCTTCTGATGTCTCTCCCTTTCAACCTGTGACACTTCCCACTTCTTTTAATACTCAGATGGCTACTTAGGGCCACTGGGAAAGGAAGGTCTTAGAGGAAATGTACAGGATTTGGCCCAGAATACATAAACATTCAAAAACGGGAAATAAGAACAGTATCTGGAAGGTGCAAAATTGGCTGACATATAATCCCAGTAATAATATTTGCAGAGACTTCTGTTAAGGGGAAAAAAAAAAAATTTGGAAAGATCTGCCAGAAACCAGGTTAAATAAGCCAGGCTTTTCAACTTTTTAGGATTTATTTCCCAATTCACATACAAGCAAAGGTTTTGCCAAAAAAGCACGCATACATAACCAGATTCTTGCTTGCCATCTCCAGAAAGCAGCTAAGGCAAGGTAGGCCAAAGGCTACAGAAAAAAGCCATAAATGTCAAACACCTTACACTGTACCAGGAGTCTAAGACTGTAAAACAAAAATCATACCTCACACATTATTGGGATGGAAGTTTCCATGCTTAAAGGGAAGTTTACCTTGGGGTTAGTGCTTTCTACAAGACCTTGTAGTATTTCAAACGTTTGGCTAAGACAAATTTGTAAGCCAAACATATAGGATTAATCGGGGGGGGGGGGGGGGGGGAAGAGTAAAATGTATTGTGAAGCTATCTGAGCAGAAGTTGTCCTCCTTGTATGGTGAACTTTTTAGATACAGTGTAAAATATTCAAATCCATTTTACTATTTCTGTATTCCTTGGTATGTCAGTTTAGCTATATATTAAATTTCATTGATGTGAAACAGTTAAGCAGTAAAAGAAGTTTTATGGAAGTGGTTATATGCAATGAAGTTTCCTTAACACTGAATTTTCCTAGCTCATCCTCAAGGCATGAGACCATTTCATTAAACTAAACAAAATTCATGTTGCTCTTTTTATTTGTCAACAATGAATACTCAGCAAGTATGAGGAAAATAAAGGTACACCATCAGTCCACTCAGGAAAAACTACCACATCAAAAGCTAGACAAAACTAAAAATGTATGAACCTTGGCTGAATCTTCAGTCAGAACCAAGGTCCCAAGGCAACCTGTCTGCTTCCTGCCAGCACTATCCATCAGAACAGACTACTTTGGTACCAGAGGCTTTGACAGCAGCTCAAACCTATTGCAGAACAAGACAAACACACTAGCAGAGTCCCATTCTTTGTGGTTTTAAACCCAAAGGAGTAACGAAGCAGGTAAGATTTAAGGAAGCTGAAGCTTTAAGTAGTACATATTGCTAAAACAATTCCAGCACTTCCAAACTACAATGAGTCAATCAGAACAATTGCTATGTTTTATGGTTTTCAAGGATAAACATTTTATGGCTGTGGACCTTTCATAACAAACGTTACTGCAATACCTGGAGGTAGCGTCTCCACACTTTGTGCTTTGTCCTCCCCATCATTGCCACGCACGTCTTTCCTTTTGGGGTCGATATCATTTGGGTCCTCCTGAAAAAAGTACATAATCTTTAAAATAATCTCCTTAATTGATTTAAATTTTCTGTTTTCAAAGCAAACTAACAGCTAAGCTCTGTGGATTTTAAACTCATGAAGCAGTCCAAGAGACCTAACTTTGGATTTTAAGAGAAAGGATGACTATTTCCTTCATTACTTTAAAGACATAATAAACAGAACAAAAATTTAAAGAAAGCCTTGCTCTAGCAAGGAACAGGCCAAATAGGAAAGTTATCTGAAAAAGAGAAGTCAGTTTATCTAGCAGTTATATCCACAGTGGTGGCTTTCCAACTGGAAAAAACCTTCCAAAATGTCTGCAGATTGCTATGTTCATGTGTTCATTTCAGCGGAGCTTATCATGGGTTTCACAGGCAATTCCGCTGGATTTGCAATGCCAGTGATATTGATAATACCCATGGCGGGCTGGAGGGGGGTAGTAGTAACAATTTTCATCTCCCCACCACCCCCAATTTCCAACATTGATTCTAAATCTTTAAATCTTATTTTCCTTTCAACAGAGGAAAACACTCTTGGGTGCTCATTACCAAAAAACATACAAGACTGCAAGTTCGAATTTGGTCCTTATCACATTGTGCATTTGGAAGAAGTGGAGAAGAGGGTAACCTTTTAACAAAAAACAAACAAAAACCAATTAGCAACTGTACACTGATTTGCACACTACATTTAGCCAGCTGAGTTAAGCGCCACCAGCTTCTGTTATTCTCACACACTGCCAAAGGAAATTCTGTTCTCTTTAAGTCTGCACTGAATAAGTCCCAATACAACATTGGTTTTATTTGCACAGCCTCACTAAAGGCAACGCCTTTACTTCATCATGTAAGAAGATGCAATACTATGCCCATACTAATACATCCAGTGCGCCTCGGAACATTACCAGCCACTGAAGCCAAGCAGTGCAGAATGGTTCATACCTCTTCTAGGAATCTGCCTGAGCCTCCAGAACAGGTGATGGCGTACAAAGTGCATACTATAAACCGTTTCTGCCATCCCAGCTCCTAAGCCACATCTGGGAATTCTTTGGGTAGACTAGCAAGTAGCTGGAACAAGCCAAATCCATGTTGCGGAACGTTTCTACCAAAAATGGTATAATTTCAGGATGTCCCCAGGCACATTGGAATTTTCCAGTGTAAATTCAGCTTCAATGCATACATTAGGTAGGCACTAATAGCTGGAAATATGTTGAAAAAAGGCTTTCTAAAACACTGAAATGCAAAACTGAATACTGAGGCTTTTTTGTGGTTGTTAATAATTTTCAGAGAAGAACAGCCATATGAACACTAAATCTGCTAAGAATTAAATGCTACAAATGCATGTTTTCCATAGAATTGTGCATTGAGAACACCAGAGAGAGAATTTGCCAAGGTTCTTGCACTACATTCATTATCTGGTCCATGCTTTGAGTGATTGGGCCTTGTGGAGGTTAACACCTTTGCTTGAATAAAGATTAACGCAATAACAATAAGTAAAAAAAGAAACAAACAATAAACCCACCACATTTCAAGAAAATTCTCAAGGCTTATGCTGGTGAGGGGAAGTATTTCTCAGTGTGCACTCAGTCCCACCAGCACACTGAAACAGAAACTTTCTATGGTTCTGGAAAGTTGTATTTCACTAGTTATTTGGCTTTGTGTGCCATGTTGAAAGATAGCAACGCTATGGAAACACTTAGTAAGTGCAAGTATCAACTGTAGCTAGAAGAAAAATCTTCCCAGTCAGAATGTCAAGTTTTGCAAAATTCCACTAAGCCCTTCACTGTCCCAAGTTACTGTAACGAGTCTAAAAAAAATACTTACGTAAACTGAAAAATAAGTGCAAAACATCCATTAAGCAACCAAAAAAATTGCAGGCATTTCTCCTGTAGTTAAACAAAAACTACTGAGTGCTCCCTCATTCTCTTTCCCTCCCCTTTAAGTCTTTAGGGGAGAACTGTCTTCCCATTAATCCTCCCAGCCGAGGAGCATGTGCCATTAAGCATGATTATTTATTAAGTTCTTCCACTTCAGGTTTTTGTTGCTGTTGTGGGGTTTTTTTAATCAATACAAACTACCAAAGGCAAAGGTTAGATTTAGAGATCCAATAGCTAAATGCCATTTAGAATTCTTATAAATTTGAGGCTTCCAGAAAACTACTTGGGTACAGCCTTTAGAAATTCTGAGGGGAGCCACGCTGCCAGGATGAAAGTTCCCACTGCAGATTGCTGGATGTTCAACTTGCCTCCTAGGACTCCCTACAAAACCCTGTAGGGATAGGACAGTACGGGATATTAACCTCGGACCTTTACACCCTAGATTAGGGCTTTGTGGCATTTTTTCTTCTCCAAAAGAAGTCCATTTTAATGATTTCTAAAATAGACTACTCAAAGCACTTGGGAAAGTACATGTGGGCATCCCATGCCTTTTAGGGGCAAACAATATGGTTTATCCTTTAGAGGGAACTCGAGTGCACAAAAGGAGAAGAAAGCAGACATTAAAACCATAGAATAAAACCAGTTCTTCATCGACTGAAATCTTCGATGTTAATTTGTGAGTACACGACGAACCATTGTCAGTACATTCTATTGTCTCATGCAGGACAAGTGATTTTGCTTGTTGGAGTGAAACAAATCCACTTTAGTGTGATTTAAAAGCCACTGCATTGATGAGTATCTTGGTAAGATCAAGTGCATGACAAGTCATCATACAAAAGCTAGCTAAAGCAAGATGAAAGCAACTAACATTAAAGGCACAGCTCTTTACATAGACACAGAGGATTTAATGATAAAAAAAAAGGCTAATGACTTTTCTAATAATACTATTAGATCTAAAGTTAAAATACTATTTCCGACATACTAAAAACTGACATATCAGCTTCAACCTAACATGTAAATACCGTACACACTCGAGGATTGAGCTTATTAAATAAATGCAGTGCCATCTAGAAAACACTACCATAACATTAGATGCACATGGAACACCAGTAGAGTAATACATTTGTGGTCGTTATTCATGCAGTTATTTTCTCAGGCCAGGACACACATAACAACATCAAAGTAAGTACACGCCAGTTATATTGCACAAGTTTACAGGTTTGCATCATTAATTTACACACATGCACTGTTCCTAATTCTGTTCATACAGCAACATGCAAAGAAACAAATTAGCACTTTTGACTCCAATCAGTGGAATCTTCAACATATCGTATATACTTTGTGACCAATAAACCAAATTAAATGTAAGTTCAATTATCTAAATACCTTGTACTCCAAAATCAGAAGTTAAGGTGATGTAATGTTCTACCAATTTGTTAAATTCCTTGCAACTAACCACATATTAGGTTAATGAATAAACTTGGGGTTTTGGGTTTTAGGCTGATTAATACGAGTGCAGCAACTTTTCTTTCAGATACTGTACTTGCTTCTTCAGAAGCTACATCTTTCAACTCTATTACCCCTTTCTTTTCTACTCACTCCATGCATTAAGATACGTCAGTAATGAATTTGGATGTACAAAGATCTATGAACCATTTTGAGGACAGACTGAAAATGTTCTGAAATATTAGTACACATTGCAGCTTTGACTGGTGGGGGAAAGGCAGATGAGTAGTACATATCAAGCAAGTTCAAACACATTTTTACAGCATTTCTACAGATCTACAAGAAGACACAATCACATTCAACAAGAAATTTAAGACCAGTGCTATTCATTAGAAACTATATTCCAGACAATGGATATTTCATTACATTACTTAGATTTCGCCTTACTTTCTGGTTTTGGTATATTTGTTTGCATTGAATACAATACTCCGTACAAGCACTGCAGGGCAATTAGCATTTTGTCAATTGTTATTTTACTTGGCACACACACACAAAAAAAAAATACTTATATAAGGATCTAGTCCAGATTGCTCCTATAGAAACACTAAACCCACTGTTTCCTACTTCTGTTTCCATACTTTTCTCTTAAAGTTTCAAGTACACAGATTTGACATTACTGCATGTATAGAACTTTATAGCAAGATTTCTATCTAATGGCTTCCACAACAGAGACACTCACATGGTAATCCTAGATATTAGGTATAACGCTACATGCAAGTCACACCAACTTCAGCAAGCTCTTTTGTTGAAAACATCTATGGGAGCTGAGTCTGTCCTACCCACCATCCTCTCTCAAAGACCCAGATGTGGCAATATGCAACATTTGGGCACAGGAGGTGGCTGGGAGCTATGACTGCACCATGTGCTACCTGGACAGCTGTTCACCCTCTCTTCCATGGTAACAGCAGCAAGCCAAATGAAAACATCTCACAGGCTAACACACAGCGCTACCCAAGGGCTAAAGCCATCCAGCTATCCTAGATGCATGTCGAACTCCCTGCTTTGCTCGTCACCATGTACCAGCACAACTTTTCAAAGAAGTTCACGCAGCATACAAAGCAGGGAATTACACAGAATAAAACAAAGTTCTACTTTCCTTGGTAGCATACACTCAGACAGAGAAATTGAGAAATGTGGCTTCATGGGACAAAATACATGCTAAGTCTTAGTATCTATTTTGGTACTTGTTTTTAAAATGTTGGCCAAGGGCCAACTGCAGACAGATTTTCTTCTGCTGATGATTTTCTGAATACTGGTAGATCTTCAAAGAGCATCGTTTGATCCAGCTGGCCTAATACAAGGCTTCACTACATCATGCAGTATAGACCAGTGAAATCGGTTGATGATTTTGGAAGGGGTGCTCTTGCGGCAGCAGACACTCCTCTCAGCACTTCATATACTTCTGCTCATGTACTTGGGGACAGATACACAGAAGCACTTTGATGTTATGTAGAGCAGCACTTGGCATTGCAACAGTTTAATGCCCACTCCAGTTCAGATCCCTAAACCAAGCATGAAGGCTCCTTACAGAGCTTAGTTACCTAAGAAAAGGACTCAAAGCCAAGTGGAGTCAAACAGCTGCCTAAGCCACAGAGCCCAATCTTCTTTGCTACTGCTGGCACTTAGTATCCGCCTCTTCCCCCCCCCCTACACCCCACCCCTGCAATTCAGTTTACAATCTTTTAATTAGACAGCACTTTAGGTGCTTATAGAATAGCTAAGCAGGCGCTGAAGCTCCAGTTCCTCCTAATCCAGGAGGACCTTCAGCAGAGGACAGGATCCAGCGTGTCAGTTCACTTTCTGACCCAACGCTCGCTTGCCGCCTTCCAAGAGTTCTTCAGGAACATGACTCCAAGTCTCTCTTGCTGTAGTAAACAAATCCAGCTTTCCTATGTGCCAGGCAAG
Source organism: Gorsachius magnificus (assembly GCA_034008185.1). Classification (NCBI taxonomy): domain Eukaryota; kingdom Metazoa; phylum Chordata; class Aves; order Pelecaniformes; family Ardeidae; genus Gorsachius; species Gorsachius magnificus. The sequence goes on along the minus strand of CM067083.1, from coordinate 45,544,243 downwards.
CACTCTAGCAATTCAATTTAATTACATTATGGGGCATCCATGTCTTCCCTTGTCAGCAAAAATGTTTTGTATGAAACGGAGATAAAGCATGCTCTGAAAATGCCTGGAACACTGATTCTTACAGGCAAGACGAGCAGAGAATATCCCTTAAACAAATGCTCACTTCCCTCGGTTGCCATCTTGCTTACCATTAGTAAAACAGACTTTTCCAAGTACACCAGAAAAACTAATGAATATATATACACACATATACTTTGCGATATTTGTTTACCACTGTTAGATGTAATGACTGAAATTATGACAGCAAAGACGATTTCATTTTTATTCTGATTCCTTTACTCAGTTTAAGTAAATTGCTGCCAGAGGTACATTCCTTTCGTATGTTTGAATATTCAAAACAAAAATAGAAGCTTCCAGCAGGGGGGGAACAAACACACACCACTCATGCATACAAGAAGGCAATTTTAAATTCTAAAATAAGGGGGGAAAGTAATCAAGATTATACTTCGATGGCTCCATATATAGGAAAAATGTTTAGATATAATCTCAGTGAATACACTCAAAACATTTTGGAAATGCCAATTACTATAAGCTGTAGCCTTCAGACAAAATTAAATGCCTTAGTGCCCCACCTTCTCTGTAAATTTTACCTTTACTTAGGGCAAAGTACATATTTTAGAGCTTACAAGCACTATCTGAAGTACTCAAACAACTATAAAAGCTGACATTTTATAAAGCCAGAATGGATTAGACAAAATAATGCTTTATCTGAAGTTCCTGTTATACATATTCTCCGAGGAAGGTCTTATTCAACTTTGCAGCATAAGACTTATTTGTACAGCAAATGGGATCAACTGGAAGTTCTGGTTCAACTTCATTTAAGATTTCTGGGCACAATAAGCTTATTGAACTGATAAGAGCCAATGAGCAACAGAAACCCTCAAGTAGGGCAGGTAGGGCTATTCAGGCAGTAGGCTTTTAAGTATAGGTACAATGTTAAATATAAAGATTTGCATTTCAGTATCTTTAGGGAACTAATTAAAATTTGAAGTTAACCTAAAAGTAACTGCATGACTTACCACCCAAATGCCAACATTGGTTTAATATAATTGAGTTAATTGATTAGCCTGCAAATGCTATGCAGTTTTGGACTGTATTGCAATATGTTACTACAAGCAATAAGTTCTTCTGTACACATCTGACATCATATAACATGATCCTAAATGTATTAAAAAAAAAAAACACCACACCACCCTTAGACCTCCATAAGAATTCAGGTGTCCAGCTCCAGGTGACCTCTAATAAATCATGTCTACTTTTGCCTGGAGATTTCTCTAATAGTGTCTAAACTAAGTGGTCAACCTTGTTACCTACCAAGAAAGCAGAAAACTAACTGCTACTTGCCTTCCAAAACCAGCAACCTAGTATACCACCAGAAAGAGGAAATAAAAACCCCACAAAACAGCCCACAAGCCCCAAAAACTACAACACACCCTTTGTTTTCTTCATCTGTACAGTGAAAAAACCTGTTGGAGCTGAAGTGGTCCCCAGACCGAGAAGACAGTCAAGATGGTGCAATAACACACATACACCTCCCACACAGATAAAGTGTGGGTGGATAACAACCCATCTTCTTGCCAGAGGCTACTTCTAACAACATCAGCTAACCCAAGTATACCACAAACCAATCAAGCAAAAAATTCTTTGCAGAGGCAGAAGCAGGACCAGTACCTGCTGTGAAGTGCCCAAGGACCAGAAAGCAAAACATCTCGCTCCAACTCGTGGGAGAGACTATCACCTCTCCACAGAAACAGCAGAAACAAGGGGAAAGTCTCTTGCACCTGAAAGAACATGAATGCAACGGAAACACTGCAGAGGAGTACTAAAAGGCTTTGCTGTTTTTTTTCTTAAGGCTATTCAAACCTCATGATTCACGAGGCTGTGTAAAGTACAAGGGTGGATGGCAAGGGGTGAAGAGAAGAAACCTTTAAGGGTACTGGAACTGATGGAAGGGGTAAACTCTCAAGCGTACCAGTAACTCTGACAGCAAGGAATACCCATCTCTAAGGATGGCAGCAGGCAGTCAGAAACAGTATCTAATAGTTCCTACTAAATTTATCATGTCTTGAAAAAAAATCTCACTTGTCTGCACCACCTGCCACAGACTATGGAAATAAAGCATCACAAAACATTTGCAATGATTACTTAAATTCAAGATAAATTTAAGTCTATTATCACTCAATTTTAATGCCCAAAAGGAAAGATTGATGGAGACAAAAATAAGGCACTTCTTTCAATAGTTAATTCATGGTTTTTTAAACTAATGTTTAAAACAGCATTCTATTCTAAGTTATTGTCAGTGCAGACACATAGTTCCATGATTTACACAGTAAGCGTACAGCCAACAGCAATGGTGTTCATGTTGCTCTATTAGTTGCACTAGATTGAGAAAAAAAGTCTAAGAATAAATTAATCATAAGTCATCAAACAAAAGGATTTGAGTGATCTGATCTGTTATACATATGCTAAAAAAAAGAACTCCGACAAAACCAAAACAACTTCAACAGCAAAAAGAGTCGGGAAGATGCCACAAAACTTTACCATTTGCAACTTGTTAAAAGCTTCTTGGTATGTCCTATGTCCACCTCCAGGGAGCATTTTGTCATCATGTCTCATATGGGTTAAAAAGTGTTTTGAGGTACGTATTCAGGTAGCAGCATTAATTTTAGCATGCTTATCTCATACTTACTGTTTTTCCCACACTTTATAATGGTTGCAAAGAACTATTTTAAGTTTTTTTGTTTGACTGTTTTAATTGATCAGTTTCTGGAATGGGACAAGGTAGAAAAACTGGTGACAGGTCCTGTAAGTGTAGGACATGGCTTGATGCACAAACAGTATCTGCCCACTCTGCCGCTTTCAAAGTCCATAGCTCTTGTTTGAGAATTACTGTGCCTATTTATTTTCTCGCTTGAGTGATTTCCAAGATGTGAAATCTGAACATTCAAGTAACTTAATACAAGTACACAGACTCAGATTCAATCCAGGAGATACAGTGGACACATTAGTCATCAAAAAAAATTAATGAGATCAGACCAAACCCCTGTTTAACAACCTCAGTTGATTTTACTTACAGCAGATGAAAGATCCCACAGAACAATTAGTCCAGCAAGGGGAAGAAACCAGGACAATAAAAGCCTAAACTGCTGCAATGCTTTGCAAAGCCAGCTTGTAGCTGGTGCTGCTTACCCTGACAAGTCAGCTGCTTTACAGGCTGCTGAAAGGGGCTGTTCACACTTCACCATGTCTCCATCCTGAGCTGCTGGACTGCCCCCACTTCTCCCCTTACGGACACTGGTATGGCAGGTGAGGTGATCAGGTGCAGTCAACAGACTTGACAATGAGTTAGGCAGGGGTTGTGGATGTAGGGATGTATTATTTCACTGGTTGGGCTTCTTTTTAAACCACAAGATCAACCACTAAATTATCTGAGGTATTTGATGCAAGGAAGCAACAGCCAGAGTAGCAGAGAAAAAAAGCACTGAAAGGGGTGTTCCCTTTACAAGTAAAGGATTACAAGTTTAGTTACAACATTAAACCAGCCATCACTCAAAACCACTACATATTTTTCTGCTTGAAGGAAGGCAATTACTCCAACAAATGCTCAGGCATGATTTAATGCCACCTCTTGTTAGTTCTACAATATCAGAAGTGTCTGATGAATTAGCCTGCATTTCAAAGTCCTGTCCCTAATCCTCTTTGAATTCAACTCATCACTGCTTGCTCTTAGCTCTAAGACTGACTCGCTAAAGGGGAAAAGAAAAAAAAAAGCTTTTCCACAGGGCGGGGGGGCAGGAAGCACAGAAAGCAATGGGTGTGGTGCTTTTGTTTTAATACTTATGCACATGAAAAAAGTCTTGTATTTTCTGGAAGTCCAGGAAACTGTAGTTAAGTAATTGAAAGAAAAGCAAAGGATTGAATAAATAAGCAGAGCTCCACTTAAAATGTATGCATCCAATAGCTTCAGTATACTCAAGTATCCCAATAATCCAGGTATTTCCAATTCCCCATCTATATACTTCTGAAAGAAGCAGTAGGCAATCCATCAGCTGCAATACAAGAACCACCTGTGGCAGAAGGGAAGAACTGAAGAAAAAAAATCCTCCCATGCCTTTGCACACATCTTGAAGCACAGAGAGCAGAAAGGGAAAACAATTAGAACTAAATCCCTTTTCAGCTTAATTTTGTTTTATAAATATTTAAACCTGCCAATGTAACTGAAATCAAAAGGATATACATTTCTCAGAAATGCAAGTATATGTAAAGGCAAAACTGCTGCAGCAGTCACACCCGCAGTTTGTTAGTAAAGGGAACAAGGTGATTATTATAGCAAAACAACATAGAAATAGGATCCAAGAGAGCTATCTTGGATGAGGAGAAGGAAAAAAGAAAAAGAAGATGCAGTTAACAGGTTGAGTGTGAGCGTTTTGCTGGATCAGAGCTACAGGGTTTTGATGCAATGAAGCAACACAACATTATACCCCATTTCCTCAGCCCTAACAGAAGGCTATCGCAGGCACACAAGGAAACTGAAGATAGCTTGAGACAAGGGAATTAAAGTTGCTGTGTCTTGGATCTATTCTGTAGCATGCAAAAGCATTGCTTTGTTCTCTAAGAAAACAATAGGAAAACAAACAGCGGGTGACTTAAAATCTTACCCTTTTTAAAAAGGGGAAAAGGTTAATCTTCAGATTCAGAAACTGAACCACTGAAGAACAAGGAAACTATTTCCTTCTACCTCTTTCAAGGAGGACATCTTTGAACAAAATCAGATGGAATAAGTCCCAGAAGTCTGAAAAACTACTTAGTAACTCCTCAAATTAAATAACCTTATGACAAACTTGCATTTGACAGATGACTTCTGCCTCCAGTAACACTATACTTACTTTCCCTTCCATTCCAACATTAGGATTTATGGACAAGCCTCTGCAGTTCTGGGCACATGACAGTACACGTAGTATCACTATTTAGCATCAGAATTTAACTGCAGCTTCTTATTTTTAAAAAAAATAAAAATTAAAAAAATTGTCCACAGCAAGTGTAAAGTTTTAGTACAGACCAAAAAGTCCGTCAGTAAATTATATCTACTAATGCATTCAAAGATTAAAGGCTCCATAGTAGGAAATTCACACAGATAATTGCCAATAGCACCTTTCAGTTTTGCCAGACCTAGACAGCACCATTCAGCTGAAATACTCTGGACTACTAAATCAAAGCTCAGTCCCATAATGAAGTGGATGCCTATCACAAACCAGACAAGAAGTGTGAAAGGCAGACTCCTGCATCAGGAGAAGAAATATTAATCACTACAGAGATAAGGGACATCTAGACTTCCTTCAAATTCTTTCTGCCAAATTTTAGTAGTAAGATTTGCATCTGAAGTAGGCAATGCAGATCTTTGTATCTCTGCTCACCACAGAACAAAACTACACAACATTACACCTTTGAAAGACACCGTTCTGCAATAAGGCACCAACTGGAAAAAAAAAAAAAGCTTGGTTTTTTTTGTCTATTAAGGTTAACACCCAAACTGATGTTATTACAGGAAACCAGTGTCAGAACACTCTATTAGTAAAATTTTAGCCACCCACAGACCCACAGCTTCTAGGCAGGGGGAAATCAGGCATCTTGCTTTGTTGCTGTATGTTCTGCTCCTAGCACACAGCGCTGCTTTCCCCCCCAAACTGTGCTTCATGATTTTGTTCTTTCCGAGAGAGTACATTCCTTCAAGTTGGGATCCCCTTTGCTCAGTCCTCAGTGGGGCGCAGAGGGGAGCAGCAGCTTTATGCAGCTAAATTTTATACCAAGTGTATAAATGGAGCCCTTTAGATACAATTTAGGTCCTGTGTGCAAAACGTTCAAGACTTCCACTGTGTCTCAGATGTATTTGTGAGACCTGAGAGAACATAACCTTCAGTTGTGAGGCAAAGCTAACAATACACAAACCTCTTAATAGGAAAACAATGTTTTCAGGACTGAAGGGAAGATGTTTAGAAAGGACTGGGCAATTTACTGAAGCACCCCAGGAATCTGCAAGCAGCAAGCTGGAAGGCGATTTCACACTACACAGGCACCGGGGAGTTAATCTCATTCTAAAAAGAGGTGGGAAACCTCCTCCTGGATGTTAAGGCCTAGCAAGAAGAGGGTGGGAGCTAAAGTCTGCTCAAGTTATGGCCTATTCATCTGCAGTCCCTCAGAGGAGAGGTCACCGACCATGCACCCTTCGCAGAGATCTCACACCAGCTCCACAAAGAGCCCTTATCACAGAAACTGAGCTAAGAGGGGGGAAAGCCAGAACTAAAGGCTGATCCAAGCATGACGGCTAAGCCAGGTGCAGGGTAGAAAGCTTTTGTGCTGCTCTCAAACCTACCAATACGGATAAGTCTTGGAATTTAACAACTCAAAAGACTCTGAGAGGAAAGATGACTGCAACTCAGATTCCACTTTAAGGCTGCCTAACTCAAACTATTAGAAACTTCTCAATGTTGAAATTTAAACCCTTCTGCAGGATTTCATGAGCTACCATTTTCTAGAATTCATTAGCTCAAACAAGGGTTTTTACTACCAACTTGGAAATGGAATATTAGCTTTAACGTTGGAAATTGCCAACAGATGAGGTAAAAGCCATCATCTGTTTTGGAAGTCATGAATGGTATATAAAAGGTAAGAGCAAAACGTCACTCCTAACACCTACTGTTTCCACAACACGTACTACCTCACTATTTTCAACAGTGAGCTCTCTGCCTCCTCTTACTAGATACACCCATATACTGACATTTAAGTCAGGAGTCATTCCAAAGTGAGAAAATAAAAAAAAAAAAAAAAAAAAAAGGATTTGAGGAGAAAGACTCCTTAAATTCATCTGCATGCATGCATATATACATATATATGCACACATAAAGTATATACACACAGAGAGAAGTACCTGTTCACATTAGCAGCCAGAAGTGAATTAAAATCACAGACTGACTTTGTGCTAGAAAAATGGGGGCAGGCACAGGGTGGGAGACCAAGTGCACTTTCAAAAGCGCAACAGAAATCTTAATCAGTAGTTTGAGCTACCACAAGGAGACAGAAAAAAAATTAATTGCTCTCTGGCACGTGAGAGAAGAATTGAAATCTTGATCACAGCACAACAAACAAATAACAAAATTAGGAGATACATTACCAAAAAAAAAAAAAACCAAAACCTAAGGAGAAGCAACAAGATTTCACAAAAACAAAGGAAAAAAATAGCCGTATCAACTGTCTTGATCCCAAGCCACAGCAGCATTCTCAAATTTAGCTGGCAGAATAAAAGCGCCTGTTCAGCTTCCTGAAAAACACATTGTCACATAGATTAGAAAAATCCTTAACGATGAGAGAGTAAGGACTCCATAATACTCAGGAAAGTGTATGTGTATACAATAGAAGGCAGCTCCAAATAACAAATTAGCTGCAGCAAGAATACTGTTGTCAGTTTGATGCTTGTATTGACCAGCAGGCTTCATATTGAGAAAGATCACTGCACTGCTGCGAAAAATTTAATTACTCTATGTGAACATACCAACTCATTCATATGCTGGTGGTCAATCAAGCAAGATACAGTCAGGTAATGCACTAAAGTATCCAACACTACAAATAATTAAAAAAAAAAAAAAAAGCACAATTCTCATGACCATAAAGATTTTCTGTTTCATTAATAGGATATTACTTCTTATTTCTCATAATTTTTCATTTTGTTTTCTGTAACAGCCAAAACAGTAGCAGAACTGACAACATGAAATAGCTGATGTGGTGGGAAAAGAGTGAGGATTATTTTAGCACTGGCTATTCCACAAAGTACTCAGGATAAAAAAATACACAATGTCAGACAGCGACATTTTCCTTCCTTGCATCAGTCGGAAAAAATGGGGTTTATTTATGCCCTTGCATACATCGCAGATGTGGTCCTCGGTTTTGCACAGCAGTAACACCACTTCAAACCTGAAATCTGGCTCATCTACTCTTTTCCAACTGTTACCCAACTAGAACATCATCTCTACAGGATAGCAACCTTCTTTCTGGCCAAAAAGGTGATCACTGTCTTTAAATCAGTCTCACACTCCAGTATGAAGTGCCACTGTGTTGACTAAATTCATCAGACACATCACACACAAAAAACAATTCTCAACACTAAACTGTGCAGATTGCTATGGCTGTATTTTCCACTTTTACTGACTGTAGAGACTGTTTAATCTCTCTTTTATACATCATCTCATTTTACGTAGAACTTTAAGCAGGCTCATCCTTTACAAACACTTAAACCAGATGTCCAGCCCCAACAGTTCAGACAACATGGGGATAAAGGGAACAAGTAGTAACATGAGATACTACATGCAGATATCAAGACAGTTGCATCACTGGCTTTTCAAACTACTTCCTTCATCATTGTTCTTTCAAATCAACTGTAATTCCTCATCACGATGAGGTATTAGAACTGTCAAGTTTCATCAGCCAGTCCTTTCACTTCAAGGCTGAATGATAATATTTCTGAAAGCAACAGGTTATAGCTGTAGACATCCAGTGTTCTCAAGCCTGAAAGCTAGATCCTTTAAGGCAAAAGAAAAAAAAACCACGCCCAGACCAAAACAACTTTTCAGGATAATTCTTAAGTCCTACAACAATTTGTTTCACCTAAAAGATTTAGAGGAGAGAATAAGAAACAAGTTGTTCATCAAACTCGGAGGGATTCAAACTACGTGAGTCAGAAGTTCTCAGATACTGTCTTATCTTCCTAATGACTTGTTTTGAATACTGTGGATAAATAAACCAGATATAGTTGGCTTGCTTCAATTTTTAGATCAGTCACGCTATCCAAAAGTTAGACCCACCAGATTTTCACACATTCACACATCGCTCTAGTTTGCTACCCCATTTTGTTTGTATTTTGGAAAAAAACACCAAAACAATGAGCCACAGCATACCAGTGAAACTGAGCTTCAGAGAAGTAGTACTTAGCATAGCCATACTCCTAACTCACACAGACTAGTAATTCAAAAGCTATTCCTAGACCAATGAGTAAATATGATCTGTCAAACTCATTAAATTCTGACTCACATAGCCAGATTAGTAGTTGAGTTGCAGCCTAAATGCAGCTTTACCATCATTTTTAAGACTTCAGTAAAACTAGAATAGATAACAGAACTATGCAAGCAGCAAAATTTGTAAACTAAAGCCATGGGAAATTAGGCTTCGTAATCTTAACCCACCAGGAGTTACAAATATTTCAATTCACAATACAGCTGTTCCTTCAGGGACATAATCTGATCTGTCCTTATCTACTACATTGTCTAGTTTCAAAGAACTTGACAAAGATGAAATATTGAAGTTTATTTTGAATTGAACAACAGATCCAAAAGCTGGAGGAGGAAGAAGAATAAGGAAGGAAAGAAATGGGACAGTCCATCAAAAGAGTTTTCTAGGGTGGGAGGCAGGCTAAAAAAATACTGACTCACACAGATGCAAAAAAACTCCTAGAGAAAATGAAGGGAAACTCCAAAACCACCAAGCAACGATTCAAAGCAAGTTTTTCTTTGACATTTAATTCTCACTACTGGATACATATGTTTCAGATAACAACAGCTTTAAAAGGTTTATTATTAAAAACATAGACTGCTTGAAAACTCATTTATTTTGCACTTGGAGGAAAACACAGATAAAGACAGAGACATAGATTAGGTTACCTGCTCTTAAGGTGTGTGCTGTTCTGTTGATGGATATTACTCACATGTTGAGATTAAACTTGAAAAAAACGAAGCTCTAAAGAAAATTCTGAAAGATAAAACCCCCTACATTTACACAAGCACTAAAAGCAACATTCACAAATAATTTAAAAGGGGAAAGGAGGGGGAGAGACACATTGCCTCCTCTAGCTACTGAACTACTGAATGCTACATTCCAAAAGCGAAGTATCTGCTACTTTTTGCCAGCCCTGAGCAATATTGCTTGGTGACTCCAACCTTTTCCACCTTCTTCCTTTTCACTCACGCACTCACACTTCTTTCCTCTAAGAGGATGAATCAGTCATTAAAACTGGAGTTGAATTCTTGGATGCTCAAACTGATCAGGTGCCACTGAATCAAGCTGTAACACAAACAGGAGCAAGTTATAACAGTGGTTTCTTGCATTGCTTTTGAAAGCCACCAGCTCTACTTCCTCAACCTAATACCAAACCCCATTCTGATCCTGTTGTTCACAAGGTTGCCCCTTTCCCTTACTCCAAATGTTTTTGACTGCTGGCATTATAAAAAGGAATTGCTCACTGCCAGCATTAGGGGCACCTGAAAAACCTATGTATTATAATTTGGGATGGCCATACTTGGCTCTAAAACAGTGCTAGACACTGTTTACTTTCTGTTACTCCTTCAAAGCCATGCACCCAGCAACCACCATTTTTACAGTTTCTTGTGCTTGTGTTCCTTTACCATCAGCACTTAAGGCAAAACGCTGAAAAACCCACCGTCTGCTTCATACCCCATGCTAACCATTTGTTGCAGTGGCAGATATATAGAAATAATGCCGAGATTATATGAAAGTAGTCTCTAAACTTTCTTATACAGGGATAAATGCAACTGGGCAAGAGTTTCCCTTCATAACCACAATAATATAACATGTTGGTTTGGAAGACTTGTTGCACAAAGTCATTATTTGGTTTATTCCTCTATCTGCTTTCATTACTACTAAAGGAATTATCTTTTCTGGCTGGAGTTACAGAAAACAACAAATAACCCATTGCTAAAGACGAGATAGGCAAATTGTCAGTCATAAGCAGGAGCTTAGAATTTTAAAATCATATTCATATGATCATGAGTAGGTAAAAAACAATAAACATCAAATATTTGTTAAAATTCATGACCTACAATGGGACCAATAGGTTTTCTGAACACCTTTACAGTAAAGAACACTTATATAAAGAACACCTTTATAAGTAAATTGGTTTTTAATCAGGCTACTAGTTTAAATGTTTTTCAGATACAATAATAAGAATGTCTTATTAAACATATGACTACAAACAAGAACTTTGAGAATAATCTTGGTTCATTGCTTGGTTACAGTAAGCCTGAAGCAGGACACACAGACAGGTTTATTGATTAGTTTTGGGCACAGGAAGATCTTGCATTTATGAAATCAACATACTTGGGGCAAAGATAAACTTACACAGAAACTCTTACACTGCAGTTTACGCTTCACTTTAATAGAAGGTATTGATTCCATCTTAAGTATCAGCTTATTCTACTGACTACAGACCACTGCCAGTAGCATCACTGACTAAAAACAAAGCAACTCAATTTTTAGATTTTCAAATATCTTTTTGTGCTTTTTCAGAAGTGTTTCAATGAATGGCAAAATCGTATTTATGGAATAATGAGATACCCTTGACACCACTGCCAGTAAAAAGCAGAGTAGTTTTTTTAAGCCTAAGATACAAAGTCTTATTACAATTATTCAGCACTTGTTTACTGAATTTTGTATTTGAAATAGTTCACTGGCAACCACACTTTAAGCCTTGTGAATAGCAAGCAGCACCTTGTATTTCTTAGTGTCCCCTTACAAAGGGATGAACCTATGCCTGTATCTTCTCACTGTAAACACTTTCAAGCTGAAGTTGTACATTTTTCCACTCCTGTTTAAATTAGGTTGCTTAGCCCAGTTTTCCTACACGTTAATGGATTTTTACTACCATCTTGCACTCTGCTAGGTTTCTGGATTTAAAAAGTTTTTTGGTTTGTTTTTTTTTAATCCACATTTCTATATGGAGTGATTTAAAACAAAAGAGACACTGGCCCCATAATAGTTTTTATTTTGTATGCTTATTCTTCCTTGCCCTCCTCCCCAAAGAAAAGGTGGTACCTCCCATGGTACCTCTCAAACAGTTTACACACCTGATGGCAATTCTCAGGGATAATTTTGGGGAACACCTACCACCACCACAACCAACCACCTCACATTGAAGAGCTCTACCACATCAAGAAGGGTGAGCATACAGAGCAGGGGAATCGATACAAAAGATGATCTGGAGAACATAATCTATGAACCCTCAGATGCGACATCAAGATGATTCTCCTCTGAACAAAAGACAATGCTTCACACTATTTAACTGGGTTAGCCCTTTATATCTACTTGGATCTGACCAGGTTAAAATTCCAGGAAACTCTGTAGTGAGAGCAGAGATAAAAGAATTTGAGGGAAAAACACAGAACCTGCAGAACTGACAGAAGCAGAGTTAAGAGATCTTTCAGAAGAAAGGGGCTCATCTGGAACTTTTGGGGGGGGGGGGGGGGGGAGAGGAGAACATAATATACTGTTTACTCATAAAACCCAAAAACATGCCTCTAAGGACAAAAAAAATAAAGCTACATACTCAGGTTTAATTATGGAAAAGAAGAGCATCTTAGAAGGCAGCAGAGATCATAAGGAGTGTTCTCCAAATCGAAAAGAAACCTAGAGCTCTGCACCAGCAGGATCAAGAAAAAACAAACCTGCTCTGAATTCCAAAATTAATCTTAATCATGAATATCTACAAACTATATAACGGTATGAATAATACATATTCCAGATGAGAGAAAGTAAACATTTGTTTTCTTAATGAAATCATTCCTTTGTAGATGAAATCAAATACTGGTTATTTTTACTTAACTTTGAGTTCTCGCATTTTCATCCCCTTCAAAGGGAGAACTGCATCCCTGATGACGATGGATTTTCTTGGAGAAGATCAGTATGAGCTGCAGGGCTCTGAACTTTCTAGAAAGTATACTGAAATCTTGTAACCTTTTGAAGAAAATAATTGCCAGCCAAACACTAAAAGCATGAATTTCTGTAGCTAGGATGAAAAAAAAAAACAACAGTGTATTGGTACAGGAAATGCACCAAGTGTCAGGGAACCCACATGAGAGTGCTACTGGAAGAACAATCCCAGCTCCCTCCTCCACGCTATTGATAAACTGGACATGTCTGGCTTTCAGTGAAGGACTAGATTAAAACTAGTTTTCCCTGCTCTTGCACCAGACTTTTTGCAGTTTGCTTTCTTAATCCTCTTTCTACATTGGTTCAGCACACAGAAGGATGTGTTACATGTGCACAGCAGCAATATGTTTAGTTACAGCTGAAAAACAGTTCAAAACCCCCTTAAAGCTCATTTCTAATGAGCTTTGGATATCTAGGTCTGAATACATAGAAAAGCAAACCTGGTTTTGTCACATGCAAAATGCCACCGAAAGATTACCTTCTTCAAATAACAATTGACTCAACTAGCAAGAACTAAGGACATAGATGATATAAAGGTGAAGAAGGAGAACTGGCAGGCACAGAAGAGCACATCTGTCTAGGAGCTCTTCACTGGGGCTCTGCAGAACAAAAAATGAAGAGGAGCTCTGCTTTGATTGATAGGGCTCTTGTGGTAGTGACTCAAAACTATTAAAGAATACTTTCAAGCACAGTTTCTCATGCCTTCCATCTAGATATTTATTAATCTCTTACTGAGTGCCAACACAGCACCAGTTTTCAGCTTTCAGTTTCATTTTCCACTAAAGGTGGGCTCAGGCATCTCCAAGCAACCATTAAATTACACTTTGTAGAGTCCAACATACACAGCTATGTTAGCTATGACCCAGGTAAAAGCTGTGAAGCTCAAGAGCATGCAAGTACTGGTAATGTGAACCCAGAGACTCAGCAAAAGTCGGTTTTGATAGACCAATTACACCAGTCCTCTTCATGTGGCAGAGTTAGCACACGCGAGCGCACACTGCGGCAAAAGTATTATAGTGTATGTGGATAACGTATTGGGAGGACATGGTCCAGCCAAGGTAGCAGGCTTGAATCACCAAAAGGAGAATCTGGTCGTAAGGACAGCCCTCTTGACTGCTCAGAAGTAAAGGAGTTTGTGCCCTGGGAAGTTTTGCTTTCTTCCTCTCCAGTTTTAGAAGAACTACTAAATCTCATCTATTAGGCTGACCCAGAAGATGGATGTGCAAGACATTTTTGAAAGTATATAAGTAAACTCAATTTTCTGCTAGCAAATTCACCTGCATTTTAGTGATCCCTACTGAACCTAAAGAAGGGATGTATTTTTTCAACAGAATGTTATTCTCTACATAAAAATCACCCTGAACTTAATTTTTTTTTAAAAAAAAAATTTCATGCATGCATGAATAATGGAAACTGAAGGGGTGGGCAAACCAAACCATAGTACATATTTAACACATAAAAGGTACAAAACTTCAAAATATGTCATTTGCCCTATTAATTTCACAGGTGCCTACCACTTACAAGCAAAGTTTCAAACAGGTCTTCCTTGTAAGAGCAGTAAGTATTGAACTTTTGTAACAAAACAAGAATCTGCTGGACACAAACTAGATTTCCATCGTAAGATTTCTGCTTAAAAGTTAAAACAGGTTCCATCTCAGAAGCCTACCTTTCCAGAAACTAACACAGGCTATGAGAAATCATTCTCAATTGTTCTACAGCACCTGACACAGAAACATTGACTAATATGACAAAAAACATATTTCTCCTTTTCCAGTGGTCCCTCAGGGAACTTTGATAAAGCCAAATACCACAGCAAATGCATTAAAAAGTCACTGGCAAACTAAAAAAATTAGAGGAACAGCTTTTTTGTTGCACAACTAGGAAACTATATGGAAACATATGCCTTTCATAGGAAAAAGAGTTACAAGGGAGAGAACAGAAAATTAAATAGCTGTTCTGGCAGTCAATACTTCTCTTATCCTAGAAAAACATGCCACATGCCATCCATCGTGAGAAATGTATTAATAAAGAAATGAAAAGTCTAGAATCTTTAGGCTGCCAAGTTTCACTGCAGCACAAGAAAACCAAGTTTGGCTTCCTCTTAACTCCTACTCATGATCTTATCAAGTTCTCGCATTAGTCTTCCAATGACTCACATCCAAACAAACAAATCTTCATCTTTTAAATGATTAATTAAAATACTACCTGTAAGATTCATATAGATGTAAACAAGAAGAAAAAGCGCTTTATCAAAATAAGATAGGGAAAATGCAAGAAACATGCTAACCCAAAAGTTTCTGTGTGAATGCTTATCTGTGGGTTGACAACATTCCTGTTCTGAATGATACTCTGTTTAAATTAAGATTTATTAGCAGTACACTAGATATACCTCTAGGTCTACCAATTAAGGCATTGCTTGCTAAGACAGACATTTACAGATGATTGAGGAATAACTTGGCAAAACTGTCAAGAGTTGTCTAATTTACTACTAGCCATATTACCTAGTAACATTCCTTTCCATCTTGAGAAGGTGACTGTAAAGAAAGAGATTTTCAACTTTTGTTCTTAAACCCTTGGAGGAATGTATACTGTAGACATTACTCCAACTATCTAAAAGATAAAGCTAACAGAATATTACAGAATTGTGAAATGTACAGCAACAGCTAGCTTTTCCATGCAATTAATACATTCTAGTCCATCTACTTTCTCAGCACTGCATCAAGGATTTAAGCATTTCTTCATAAGATGTTCCCAACATTGAAGTGCCTAACACACTTCAATATTACGTTTAGTTTTCTCTGATTTTTATTTTTTTTTTTAAATGAAGAACAGATACTCCTGACATTAACTTTTGGAAGAGACTTTTAAGACTTCAGAATGAAGGCACGACAGCCATGTACTGCAACAGGATTCGTACCTTTCCCAGGCATCGACTGGAGAGCAAGAGCTGAATTAAATTGTTAGGACAATCTGCCAGCACAAACAAGAACTTGAGTAAATAGTAGTTTTCCTCTTAATTCACAAGGCTGTGTTTTGGGCAGAATTCACTTCGGTGCCTCCACAATGACCCGCAGAAGAACTATCCCCAGAGTTCACAGCTCGCTGCTTGGCCATGGGCCATCCCCTGCACCACGCAGGAGTTGGCAATGCATGCCTGCTCAGAGCTGCCAGCTCAACCGTGCACTCTGCCAGGAAGCCACCGCTCTGTGGGCTCATACAAGCCTCTGGGAGAGAGCAACTGATAGCCAATTATTCCTTAAAAATATCTTTCAATGCAACAAGCACTGTGGACTACATTTGCTCTTCTCCGGCTGTATTTTCTACCATTAATTTACTGCAGTCAGGAGGAACATCAGCTTTTGCTCCACTGCTAAGCTTAGCCTGCTCGAATCAATTACGTGCAGTTTCGATGACATTTAACTATTTCAGTACAAAGTGCCTGGACATGCCTGCCCCACTTACAGTTGCTGGGTGCCTAGTCCCCCTCTTGTGAGGCTATTCATGGCTAATACAACTTCAGCCTGACCTCTGATCAGCTTATCAGCCACATGAGCAATAAATCATAGAATAATGATTTTTTAGAAAATACACTCCTTAGTTGCAATCAATGCAACCAAATAAACATGCCTCAAAAACAGGCAACGCTTCACTTCCCTAGTGATGGCCTCCATCACATGGCCTACAGACTCACCTGTTGACATACAGAAGTTAAAAATGTCTAACTAAATAGCATAAAAAGCAGAAGACAGCCAGTTTTGCGATCCATATTGCACTGTACAGTGCGTGTTCTTGCACAGGGTTGTGGTCTTATGTCAAATAAGCAGTGAAGTATCACATCAAAAGATGAAATATTAGGTTTTTCCTAGCTTGTATTGCTATAGAATCTAAATGACATCCAAGAAGATAACTGGGCCCAAAGCCCTACCGAGTACTTAAATACAAAGCAACTTTGCTAGTTTTCCAGTTAGATTCACAGGCAGCCTTATTATCATTTTTGAGGTTCAACAAGGCCAAGTGCCGGGTCCTGCACTTTGGTCACAACCACCCCATGCAACACTACAGGCTTGGGGAATAGTGACTGGAAAACTGCCCGGCAGAAAAATACCTGGGGGTACTGGTTAGCAGCCGACTGAATATGAGCCAGGAGTGTGCTCAGGTGGCCAAGAAAGCCAATGGCATCCTGGCTTGTATCAGGAATAGTGTGGCCAGCAGGAGCAGGGAAGTGATTGTGCCCCCATACTCCACACTGGTGAGGCCGCACCTCGAATACTGAGTTCAGTTTTGGGCCCCTCACTACAAGACAGACATTGCCTTGCTGGAGCATGTCCAGAGGAGAGCAACAAGGCTGGTGAGGGGTCTGGAGCACAAGTCTGATGAGGAGCGGCTGAGGGAACTGGGGTTGTGTAACCTGGAGAAGAGGAGGCTGAGGGGAGACCTGATCGCCCTCTACAACTGCCTGAAAGGAGGCTGTAGTGAGGTGGGGATTGGTCTCTTCTCCCTGGTAAGCGGGCGATAGGACAACAGGAAATGGTCTCAAGTTACGCCAGGGCAGGTTTAGGTTGGACATTAGGAAAAGTTTCTTCACCGAAAGTGTTGTCAAGCATTGGAATGGGCTGCCCAGGGTGGTAGAGTCCTCATCCCTGGATGTATTTAAGACAGGTAGACGAGGTGCTTAGGGATATGGTTCGTGGTGGGATGGCAGGATTAGGTTAAGAGTTGGACTTGATGATCTTAAAGGTCTTTTCCAACCTAAACGATTCTATGATTCTAATGGGGAACCTATCCCAGAATGATCCTGTGATAACAAAGGCAAGCCCATTTGTCAAACATCCAATGTGACTGTTTTCAAAACAAACAGACATGTAGTTTCATTTGATTTCACTTAGCAAGTGCTAAAAGCCAAGCAATGTGATACTAATTAGTTCATGATGACAATGAAAGGAAATTCCCAATTACTCTAAGGATTACTTTTCTGAAGCCAACCTTTCCTAATAAAGACAAAACTTCTATACTTACACAGAAAGACTTGATCAAAAGATTAAAACTCTAGAGAATCAAGTTTCTGCAGATGTACAGAAAGGTACTACAAAGATAAGCTTTGTATTGCAGTACTTCATTTACTACTTTAATAGCTGTACAGAACTTTTAGAAGACAAAAGTCAATGTGTCATGTGACTATTACTTCCCTGCATTTATTAACGATTTGGGGAGGCAGGACAGGTTAGCCTCATTTTCAAGTATCTTGATAACAAGAAATAATAGAACATTCATCATAATGTCATAACATAACAGCTTGATAACATTAAAAGATGGAGTGCTTGGAGTGCTATGCTACAAGTGTATCTGCGACACTTTCAAAGAAAGGAAGAACTATGATAACATTCAAGATAGTGGGCAGGTCCCCAGCTAAGAGAAAGACAAAATTAAAAAGTCAGTTAAGAACCTCTTCAACATTATACAGAGATAAAAAAAGTCAACCAGAAGTCAATCAAAACAGCTCCTTCTCATCTTAAACAAGTAATCCTGCCTAAATCCCTACTTTCCTTCCCCCCCACCCCCAACAGTTTATCTGTACAAAACTAAGAGTCCTAATCAAACTTTTTTTGACTGAGATTCAGTAAGAAGTTTGAGGCTTGAAAAGATTAACTGTTTGGCTTGCTGTATCATACAACACATATCAATTTAGATAAATCTAATAAAAAAGCCTAAGGAATAAAGCTTTAGGTATTTGCTACAGCTAGGCTCTTGATGAAGAAAAGTCATTAATGAAGGAGGCAAAAGTAAAAGCAGAGCTATAACGATTACTAAACTTTAAAACTACGAGCTAACATCAAGAATAATTTGGGAAAGGGTAAAGAAATCAAAGCAACTGTGGTATACAGTTACACAAACACACACAAAAATATCACTGAATCATCTTCATCAGTCCCATAAAAAGATAAGATACCCAAACCTTGATAGAGGGAAAAAAAAACCCCACATATATATATCTCAAGTACCCCATATATTAGGCCTATTTGATATACGTTTAAGATAAACCTTTTCTATAAGAGGCTTTCCAAGCACTCTGATTGGAAGTAATTTATCATGTAAAAGCAGGCCCTTCGCATGAAACTCCTTTCAGAGATGCACACAGGGCTCAAAGGGTTCAAGATAATGACAGGTTTGATTGGAATGTGCTAGACTGAATTTATAGCTGTTATTGCTGTTTAGCTATTAATTGGCAGGCTCCTGTGCTTGCCGTGGGGCTTGCTTGTCTTACTGCGTATTAGATTCTGGTGCTCATTAGTGGTTGCTTTTTGCTTTCGCTGCTTGCTGTACTGCTGATCATCTTACTCTGCAGTGCCCATGAACGTTTTGGTAACAGCAATGGCGCTGCTGTTTCTGTGCTGCTGTACTGGACAGGCCGGAATCCCAGTGTGAACTCAAGTCAAAGGGACTGTGACCTGTGGATGAGTCCACACGAGAGCAGGACACCTCAAAGCATCTGTGGCTGTGGATAAACCCATGCCAGAGCAGGTACATCTCAAAGCGGCCATGGTTACATCTGTGCCACAGCACATACACTTCTGAAGGGATTGTAGCCCAAGGATAAGTCCATGCTGAAGAAGGTACAGCTCAAAGCATCTATGGCTGTGGATGTAGTCATGCTGGAGCACCTCAAAGTGTGTGGCCAGGAATAAGCCCACAACAGGGCAGGTACGCCCCTGGAGAGACTGCAGCTATGGGTTAAGGCCATGTCAGAACAGGTTTACTTCTGAGGGCATTGTGGCTCATAGATAAGGCTCCACTTAGAGCAGGTACACCCTGAGGGACTGCACTGGAAACAGGGCTGATAACACAGAGATGTTTTCATTACTGCTGAGCAGGGCTTACACTGAGTCAAGGCCTTGTCTGCTTCTCACAACACCCCACCAGCAAGGAGGCTGGGGGGGCACAAGAAGCTAGGAGGGGACACAGCCAGGACAGCTGACCCCAACTGGCCAAAGGGATATCCCACACCGTATGATGTCATGGTCAGCACATAAAGCTGGGGGAAGAAGGAAGGAGGGTGACATTCAGAGTGGTGGAGTTTGTCTTCCCAAGTCACCGTTACACATGATGGAGCCCTGCTTTCCTGGAGATGGCTGAGCACCTGCCTGCCCATGGGAAGTAGTAAATTAATTCCTTGTTTTGCTTTGCTTTCATGGCTTTTGCTTTACCTATTAAACTGTCTTTAACTCAACTCACGACTTTTCTCACTTTTACTCTTCTAATTTTCTCCCCCAACACACCAGGGGGGAGTGAGCAAGCGGCTGTGTGGGGCTTAGTTGCCAGCTGGGGTTAAACCACAACAATGTTGTTAAAAGTCTGTCATCATTAATTGGCAAAGGGATTTTGAGCACTTAAGATCCACCTAACTGCTGAAGCAATATTGAAGATTAGTACTACGATGTTTCTAGTAACTTTCAGTTCTGCAGTGTTGCTTCAGGGAAAACCTGATCTCTCTGTGGGCCTTCAGAGTGATTCAAAATCATTATGGCTATGAGGAACAGAAGAAAAATCAGACAATACCATGGATCCTTAGAAGGCATGGTCTCAGTATAAATACTTTGCAAATTAACCATGGAGATTTATAAGCATGTGTATAAAAGTTAGAAATAAGTTTCCAGTCCAGAAATGCTAAGCAGCAGTTTCATAAACTGTTTTAACTCCAGGAAGATGTTTAAAGCATCCAGCACCTAAAAAGGTACAAAATACCTTAAATGAATACTTATCATGCTTCTAAAAACATAGCTCTTGAGAGTCACTGGAATATTACAATCCTTACCATAGGTTTCAATACAGATCAAAAATAAACTCCAGAGATACTTCTTTTCTCCTGCAGGCACAAGTGAAGAAAGTTGCAAGTGAAAGGGTATTTCCTTCTCTACGTGCATTTCAAGAAACATCTTTTGCAAGAAGCTAACTATAATTCCCAGAGACACATTTTATACCAGTAACCTAGCCCCCCCAAGTCTTCAAAAGTAACCACACTCCTTTCCTGTTTAAGCTACGGAAGGAAGCTTTCTCTCATCAGTCATGCTCTGAACAAATGTTTTCATAACAAGGAATCCAAACCACTGCAGATTCCAGAGCCTCAAAAAGAAACAAGCTTCACAGATATCTTCAACACTATTCCCAACAACTTTCAATAAAAGAACAGCAAGAAGTGAGAAACAGTATTTTTTCCAAGTCTTGCTCAATAGAACATCTTAAAAGTTGACCCCAAAAAAAAGGTTTGTTTGCAAAATGGCTCTCTGCCCTAAAAGTTTTCCTTAAGTTTTTAAAATGAGAACAAAGGGTAAAACATCAAGTTCTGGTGATCTCAGATTTGTCAAAGGACATAGACTATGAGTTGCCATACCTTAATAGAAGGCATAGGTGAAATAAAGAACAAAACTCTTAAAAATAGTGCATCTTCACATTAAGGAGCAGAAAACAGTTTTCTTCACTGAACTGTAAAGGCAGAAGTCATTCCTCCCCTCACTGAACTGATAGACTGTGTGCATCCAAAAAAATCTGACAATCATTAGAAGTCACATTTCATTATTCAGCACACCTAAATTCACTTTCAGAAACATCATTTTGCAGCTGACAGCCTGTGCTGGTTTTGGCTGGGATAGAGTACTTTTCTTCACAGTAGCTAGTATGGGGCTGTGGTTTGGATTTGTGCTGGAAACAGGGCTGATAACACAGGGATATTTTCATTACTGCTGAACAGGGCTTACACAGCGTCAAGGCCTTGTCTGCCTCTCACCACCCCACCAGCGAGCAGGTGGGGGGGGGCGCGAGAAGCTGGGAGGGGGCACATCTGACCCCAACTGACCAAAGGGATATCCCACACCATATGACGATACATCACGCTCAGCATATAAAGCTAGAGGAAGAAGGAGGAAGGGGAGGACATTTGGAGTGATAGTGTTTGTCTTCCCAAGTAACTGTTAACACATGATGGAGCCCTGCTTTCCTGGAGATGGCTGAACACCTGCCTGCCCATGGGAAGCAGTGAATGAATTCCTTGCTTTGCTTGTGCACACAGCTTTTGCTTTACTTATTAAGCTGTCTTTATCCTGGTGGGATGGGGGGGAGTGAGCGTGCGGCTGGGTGGTGCTTAGTTGCCAGCTGGGGTTAAACCATGACACAGCCTTAAAGAACATAACTTCTCTGGAGCATCATGAACTGGCATCCACATTAGTTCAAAAACAAGGATGTTCATACAAAGGTGTGATCAGGATGGCCTGCATATAATTCGTAGGAAAATAAGTATGAAAGGGTAACAGCATAAGGAACTAACAAGGAATATTAAGCATTATGGGCATTTGCATTTCAAAGTTTAATAACCTTTGGCAGGTATATAATTTCTGTGGCAGTTTTCAAGTACTCGGACAAATGAAGGACAGACAAAAGATCGTTTAATAAATGAACTTTAGCCAAAGCGAGAATCACATATAAAGAGAGATTTCAGTTTCTGCTGATTTTTCGTATTAATTTGCACTGTTGACTGCTTTCCTCCTCTTAATACTATTATCAAAGAACTTCAAATAGCTGTAGAAATCTCTTTCCTACAGACCTTATTCTTCAAAGAAAATCCGAAGGTACAGAACAAGCCTTTAGCAACAAGCATGGAAACAGGTAAGCACATCTGTATGTTAGAGTAATTTTCAGCTAGGGCTACTGTCTAGATCATGCAGTATTTCCTCTAACTTCTTTCTAAAATAGCAGCAGACCACTAGGAAGAGGAGTATCACATCAAATGAAGGCAAAGAGGGCATGTCTCAACTTCCTTCATGACTGTCAGACATTAGATTTGTCCTTTAGTAAAGATAATCTTTCAGGAGTTAAGAGGAAGCAAGTTTACAGTAGAGCATCCCTGTTGAAATCCCAATATTCTTGTTTAAGACTTTCTGAAATCTCTAGAGAAATATGAATTTATTTATCTGAAAGATGTTATTAGTTACCTGGGAAACTATGGAACCTACAAAAATCTGGCCAGTAGCTGTAACAGCAACAGTTATAAAAATGAATTCGAGTTTTAGATTAGAGACCTTTTTCCAGCACCCTTGGGAAAAACCATTCATTTCCACTGTTCAGATGGAGTAGCAGCTCAGATGGATGCTACACCTGCTACCAGAACCCAGTGAGACTGGGCTGTCCGGGCAGCCCTCTGGAGCCCCAGCAGGCAGGAGGTGACAGTAAAACCTATTCCTTCCCAGAACGACAGTTCGGGTTCAGAACCGCTAAACCTTCATTTAGTACTCCAATTACTAACGGAGTCTTCAGAAACATTAAGGTCTGTTAAAGATTCATTGGAGTTGGCAGGTGTAGTATCAGAAAACTGATTGAACACAGATGTTTTTACAGCCAATATGCTACACAACAACGTAACCTGTTAATCAAGGGAAGAGCTAACTATATACATCTACCACACTTCTTTCCTGCAGTAAAAGGACAGAGAGGAAGGGATGAAGTGACTTAAGGAGAAGAGTTAAGATACCATGGAAGACAAGAACATAAGTGGTTGGAATATTGATGGAAAGAGAAATTGCAGTACACTACACCAACTGTAACCTTCTAGTTAAAAATCACCAAGTTCAGAGGTCCCAACCAAAACAGTTCAGCTGCATTACCACCCGGACTATAGAACCCTAACTCTTGTCTTTACCTGACAGTAAAGTTTTCAAAGCTCATCACTCAAGGGAGATTAGTGCAGTGGGGAAAACGCAGCATTTGACTTCAGCAACAGAAATAAAGTTTTAATTGTCAAAGCCATTTTGAGAAAATGGCAGATCTTTGTATGACTGGCTCTACTGTTTGTTAGCAGAAGACAAAAAAGTGCAGTCCCAAAACTGCAGAAACAAGATACAACTTCTCATGCAAACCTAATCTGCCCACTATGACATTAGACAAAGAAAATGTTGTTGATGCAACTTTACAAGCAAGCTGTTAAGGAATATGGAAGCATTCATAATTGCAGCAAGATGCTTTTGTGTCCAATAGAGGGCCGTTAAATGTTGCTTTGAAAATTACCGCTCACAAGGTGCAGGGAGCAGGGGGTTGTATCAAAGCTTCAGAGGGCACCCAGCACTGCCCATTTCCTGGGCATCACACACACAGAGCCATGCCAATAGCACAGTCAGGAGGCTGTTTATAATACAGAAAACCCCCACATTTAGAACAGACCCACAGATTTTATGTAGTCATCATGGATGCATGCAGCAAGCTGCACCTCTAAATCAATTTGAAGAACAATCAATACTGCAACACACCAGGTGGGCTAGGTAAGTAAAGTTTTGTTTTCACAATTTCTTGTGAGGATGTCTTATAGCAAAACAACAAAAAAAGCCAAAACCAAAATCTGCTTTAGTACTAAGAATAATTTTTCTGTGGTCACTCTGCCATGAAATCACTGCAATCCCTCTATTTTCTGAGTCAACTAAAGAAGTATCATCACAAGAAGTGCCAAGAATATTTTGTCTTATCTAAAATTATAACCCTATATAGTCAAAGCAAGGGAAGAAACATCTTAAACCTGTAAGACTATACGTGATACTTTTTTATAAATTGTTACAGAAATACTATGGGATATAGAGTTTGTACTACTTAAAAAAAAAATTCTAGTACGGTAACTCACTATACTGCGCGTAAGATACTGATAATTAAATTTCCATAAAACCTTTTAGTTTAAGAGAACTAAAGGTCCATCTTAAGCAGTTTGTATCTTAACTCATGAAAATGTGTGCCAAGTTAACAAACAGAACATCATAGAAGTGTATTGACAAAAGCGGTATCAACTTTTATTCTCTACTCCTCTGGAAACTCACTTCAGGTATACAATTAGTTATGCCCACTGGCATACCAAAAAGCAAGTCTTACATTCTAAAATGCTGAAGAGCATCACCATAACTTCATCCTCTTCTATATTTCTGAAAGATGTCCTCAAACACTAATCTGTTTCCTGCCATCTCCATAGGTAGTTGTTTTCCACAATAAAGCGCAATGTTACCTTGCTACTCACAACTAGGTATCTCATTCTGGCTGCTCCATATTCCAGCTTTGTGCAGCACAAATTCACATGCTGTTTTGTGAAACTTAACTGAACTTTCCATCACTTGAATGCAGTACACTGCAGAAAATACCAATCTGTAGCAGAAAGTAAGTATATGTAGAATTTCAAGAGTGGTGGTAGCAGAAGTTAGGAAAGGTTTGCCCAGTATTTTGGGATGACAGGAGACAGAGGATAACATTGCTGAGCTTCTGGAAGGAAACACTGTTATGTACCCATCCAATTCTCTACTAAGATATGCTCTACATCTTACTGATGGAAATGAAATACCACTTGCTCTGCCCCAACCCTTCGCTATCCTGGACTTCAGCAAAAGAAGCTTAGAAGTGACAGGCAGGTATAAAAAGAACCGCTGTACAGAAAGATGCGCCTAATTAGTACCACCATTTCAGGGCAGCTAATTCTACAGCTTATTGTAGTTCAGAGGGGCAAATTACACTGCCATTCAGATTGCTTTCATTTTTGCTTAGACAGTCTCCAAGTGATATTTTTATGTGTTAAAATATAGGCTGGAAGAAGACAGCTATAACTAGAACAGGAATTTGCAATTTCTAAAGCAGGTTTTTGTCAGCAAAAATCTAAAGCACTATAATTAGCCAACATTTAATTACCCCTGACATGCAAGAGATGAAGATGTAATCAAGAATGATTAGAAAAATTGCAACTTCGAGTTGTGTAGCTTAGTGCTAGCGATACCTTATAGAAATCTCAGAGTTCTAATTTCATAGAAATTAGTGCAACAATTTAGTGCTAGGAGTTTCTGAAGACTCAAACAAACATCAAATAAAAAAGGAATACTTGCCTCTTCATGTAAATTTGTAAGGCTTATACTCATGTATACCCTGATGGCTAATGAAAGAACATACACATGGAGAAAAACCACTACAGACAACACGCAAGGCCAACATTCACGGAACTTGTTAGCCGCTGAGCTTGTGTTTTAATTTCTTTCGGTTTTAACCCCGGAAGCATTTTTCTTTTCAACAAATAGAACAGCATAGAGTTACTGAACATACATGATTTCAGACCAGACTCACGTTCTCAGCTATGCCCTTTAATCCTGGCCAGGAACCAAATAACACACATTCTCTGGGACTTGAATAAATTTCCTTTTTAAGACAATACCAAGTAACATGATTTTGGGAGATGCAATGTCATAATAAGTGCAGACAGATTTCCAGCATGGTCAATATTAAGCCCTGGACTTGAATGCCTATATAATCATAGAACAGAAGCAGCTATTAAGCCTAACCGGTGACACTGTTTTGGCACCAACTTCTTGCTAACAAAGAACTCTGTGGCAGATCCGGACTACCTGGATGCCATTTAAACTTCAAAAGGACACATGACACATCTGACCCTGTCAAGTATGAATTAGCATCACAACAGTTTCTAAACTTCTGAAGTGCTCCCTGTCCTCCTGCTTTACTTACCTGGGACAAATTAAGCATGCAGTAAGCAGATTACAGATGGTTGAAAAAATTAGCAGCGAAATAATAAATGTGGCTCACAGCATCTGCATCTACAATGCCAAAGGGGTACTCCTTGGTGCAAGTTTGCATTGTGTCTGTATCTGGAGTTTTGCAGTATTTATTAAGGCACAGCCCAAGTATGCTCAAAGCATCCCCCCTCCTGGTGAAACCAAAGCTGAAGTACTACCTCAGGACTCTACCTGTAGTTCCCGACTTCTAACAAAGATGCAAGATCCTCCAATACAAGCACAGTGCACTTCAAGGACCGACAGCTAATGCAAACCTTCCTGACAGGAGAAATGCAAAGCAGATATCAAGTCCTAGAAGCACAGTGGAGCATAGCAAACAGCCTCCCTTCACCACACAGGTCAACAGAGATGCACCCAATCAATACCAAAATGGATTAATTGGTTACTAAGTTAACTAACTCCAAAACTTGTCCTATATTATAGTAGGTTGTCAGGGTTGGGGTGGTGTTTTCACAAAACCTCATTTTTTCTCAAAATTCCCCATCTGTGTATGGAGCAAACACATCAGGAAATATTTTAGAAGTAAATTAACATTTAGGCGTATTTACATTTCCTAGAAAGTGATGATAAAGAACAGGTGTTTGGTATACCCACTGTCACTTTAATGGTACAAGATCAAAAATAACATTGCTTAAATTCATTCTACGATCAACCCTCTTTTTGCTAAGGCCCATCTGCTCCTTCAGCTCTACAGTGCCCACTCCCCGTGCTCTGCCAACTCTTTTCTCCTAAAGCAAAGCAACAATTCCTACTGTGCTGTGTTGATGATGCCCCTTTGGCAATACATCCTTTCATATTTTCTTCTCCTGGCCTTCTTCAATCCTAATTGGTTTTTTAAAGCCTCTTTCTTGCCCCCTTCCCAAACTCTGCTGTCTTCCCTCTTTGCTTTAAGAGTTGCAGAACAGCTGGGTCTAGCAAAGTTTCTTTTACTAGCCCAGTAGTACCGCCCACTAAATTATCTGTTCTTGCTAAATAGGTATTGACACACAGTAACTGAGATGACATAAAGCTATTAATGCTAATAAGCTCAGAGAAGAGGGCTCCTGCAAAAGCCCAGAGCTGTCAGCTCACACCTGAGCTAGACTGCTTTTAGTTAGGCTCACAAAGTAAACAGAAAATTGTTTCGTCATCGCTATTGCTTTGCTGTTAAATGATGCTTTGCCTTACCAGAATTTGTAGACAAGATAAAGGACACTGGCTCAAAACTCTTGGAAAACCACCCAAGTGTAGTGACACATACTGCAAGGCAACCAAACTTTAACAGCACGGCAAGGTAGACACATGGTCACTTACCACGTTCTCTTGCAGTTGTCCAACATCCCAGTTTAGATGACAGGCCTCACACATGCTTACCAGACCTACAGCAAGACTAGTAACGATTTTATATTAATGGTACTATCCTGTGCACTTTTATTTCCTCAAGATGTAAGAGTGAACATAACTTTTCAGATTTTCCACACACTTACTGCTCTGATTGCCACCATTCATTCAGCAATCTACATCTTTTAACAAGTGTGCCGATACCACCTGCAATAAAAAAATGTACAAAGTTGTCAGAGATCGGTGGTCACATTATTAATGATATAGAAGCCTCTTATCCTCAGTCATAGTTCCTGTGTTCAAGACAAGCTTTCACATTTTACTACACTGTAAATGTGCATATGGACTGTGCACTGGAATTGTTGACTACTCTCTTGCCTTACTACCTTTCCACATTTTTAAGTTATGTCATGAGTTTCTATTCACTTAAGACTTGGACAAGCAGAAAATTAAAAACACAACTGAGTTTTACAGTACTCTTACATGACAAAAGGAAGGGAGTCGGGCATGAAGTTGAGCCTGAGAAGAAGGGAGAGGTGGGGGAAAGTGGTTTTAGTTTTTGTTCTAATTTCTCACTATCCTACTCTGTTATTAACTGGCAATAAATTAATTTCCTTAAGTTGAGTCTGTTTTGCCAGTGACAGTAATTGTTGAGTGATCTTCCTGTCCTTATCTCAACCCACAAGCTTTTAACATATTTTCTCCCCCTGTCCTGTCGAGGAGGGGGAGTGACAGAGCAGCTTGGCAGGCACCTCGTGGCCAGCCAAGGCTAACCCACCACACTGAGCACAGCTGAATGAAGAGTTATAATCATTTGCTTGACTTGAAAATGAATAGCCCTCAAACATCCTTGCTGCTTCCAGAATCTCCCTTCTACCCTGTGCTGCTAAGTATTTTTTCTACAATACTCTCATGCAAATGCAAACTTTTATCATGGACTAGAGAGTCAAATTTTCCCGACAGCATAAGCCACATCCCAAAAACTTTACTGTAGTCCACCCTCATGTGGTGGAGAACAGCAAAACATATCCCACTCTTCTCAGAAGAGCAAGTCTAATCTCCACTGCAATACAGACATGCTGTTGTGTTTCCAAGGTGCAAGCTACAGCTGCTGCAGCAGTCCTGCGGGCTTGCACTCTACTGTAGTCATGGATTCACCCCAGAGTCCTTTGGACAATAAAATCTCACAGAAAGCACAGCCAAACTTGCAAGCAAGAGCAATTATTTTGACTTATTCCCATCTACAACAGCCTCTCTCAATAGCAAGCACTAGGACATTTGCAGCTATGAGAAAGAGGAAGTTCACAGTCTATCCATACCCCGGCATAGACAGGAGAATGGAAAATTGTCACATTACTAGAAAAAGGATCTTCACAGCAAGTAGGAGCTAAGAAAATAACAGAACGCTTTTTATAGGCTATGCTTATTACTGTACAACACAGCAAAAGCAAAGAAGAAAGGGTATTTGTATGCCTGGCTGTGAGGCTTTCTTCTTCGCTACTTGCCTTTTTAGATTCAAAGCAAAAGAGCTCCCAACATAATACAAAAATCACAGGGTTCATGAAGTTGTTCATAGGCTTGCTCTTTAGAGCCTAACCAGACAGACTAAAACATGAGGTACAAGATGCCACCAATCATGCTGCGTACCCCCAAAGCAGGGAGGAAATGGAAATCTGGATTGCCCAGGAGGCAAGTCATCGTACTTTTGGAGGTACTGAAATACCTTCAGTATTAGGCACTTGAATTTTGAAATTCACTATTGGATTTAAAAATAATAATAATATTGTGCTAATAAGAATATGTGCAACCACGCAGCCTCTCCCACCCCCCAAAGAAGAAAACTTCGTAGTTGCTTATAAAAACACACTCTGTCATGCACAATTGTCTGAGCAAAACACACTGGGAAAATTATCTAGAGTCCAACACCAGACTTCCCTTTGAATTCAGTAACACCCCCCCTTCAGACTCTTCCTTCTCCTTATGTTCTCCCTCCTCCACAGAAAAAGCCATGGAGATTTACAGCTAAAAATCTGTTTAAAAAGAAATCAATTCAATCTACCTCAAATAAGAGAGGAAGGAGAATAACAGTACCAGGGGCTGGATATGGGTACTCAAAAAAAAAAAAACTTAATTTAGACATATCCTGTACTGACAGAAAGCTGTTCTTACCCCTTCAAATACAATATTGAGTAAAGAGAAATGCAAGTATTGTGAAAATTGTCAGTCTCACAATGGCAGTGAACAATTAACCAGCTCTTCCAGTCACATTCTTCAAACATAATAACAGTTAAAACTATCAAAAATGGAGCACCAATACTGTCTTCAACATCGGAATTCCACTCCCTCTAGTTTGTGCAGAAATAGAAAGCTTTGGTTTTAGAAATAATTTTTCCAGAATGATTGCCTTTGGAGTCTGTGGCAGCTTGACCATTAGTGTCCCATTTCCCAAAGCTTCACGACAAGGACCACTCATTCCAGCAGCAGGCTGAGGCTACCAGATGCACCTTCTGCAGAACCGGCCAATTACTGAACTAGTCAATCAGTAATTACAGTGGATTGGACGCATTTAAAATCTGGCTCTTAACAAAATAATTATGCCAGTTTATTTGCTTTCTGCACAAGTTAAGACCACTCATTCACCATTTAATTGCTAAGTACCCATGCTGTACTTAGTAAGACTTGCTTTTTGATCAGAAAACAAACTACTCAAGAGTATGCCAGTACTACTATTATAGCAATGGGAAAAAAAGACTGCTTGAAGAATTTTACTTTTCCACTGGAAAACCACACCAGATTGACGAAAACCCATAGGAGCAGTCACATGGATAGAGGGAGCGATGGCAGGCAAGAATTCCCGTGTGTGGTTTTTCAAAAAAAGAGCCACTGAACGGATTGCTTTTTTTCTTACATCAGACAAATGCTTACACTGGCTTTACTGAAGTACAACAAAGGTATAGCTTACAGTTAAAGATGTTAAAATGAGATTTTAAATGCAGAAGACACTCTCAACTGCTTAGAATAACCAAGTAACGTTTCAACTTCTGAATCTAGTTGTTGGCGCATAGCTTCGTCATCAGAGGCTAAATTTGAGGGGCTTTCTGCATTGTGGTAATTTCTACCCACACGTCTGTGTTGATAATTTACACCAACAGAGCATATTTCTCTGCAGTTCACATACTGTACTCATCATCAGTACCGGCTACGGACAAATCTCAGACATGAAAAGCAGAAATGTTAAGTTTTATAACCCTCTGAGTAAATACAAACTCCTGGGTTTGAAAACCAGTTCTTCAAATCAAACAACTGAAAGTGTCAGAAAGGCAAGGGAAGCTTCAAGGAAAAATACTGAGAGTTGTATCTATTTTATGGAATGAATATATTAGAATGAACAGAACAAAGATGGTTGATTTTGTATGCAACTAGAATAAAGAAATAGCTACATCACCACTCTTCAAAAACAAATTCCCAAGCCCTTGGAGATATGCCATGCCACACAAAGACAGACTCCAAGACTGCTACTAGAGCAGATTTTTTTTGGAAAAAGAAAGCCCTCAATGACAACAAATTCAGGTCTGGCAGAAACTGTTTTTCAAAACGTCCTTGTGAAGCCATCTTTAAGTTAACCTTCACTCAAAATCTTTGCTATAAATTCATACCTAAGTTCAGTCTGAAACACCAAATTGACTGACGTAATTAAGTGAAGCTCTGCCATCCACCCTCCCACCAGCCAGCACATGGACTTTCACTCTGAAGAACTGCTTTTTGTGCAAGATCATTATATTCTTCAGGCTCTGGTTACCATCAGCACAGCATTGTGTCACACTTTCCCTCCAGCAGGAAAATAACAGTGTTATTTTTGTTTCTGAACTTCCCCCTTTCACACTACTTTGCGGATTCTCTAAGCAAGGGGGGAATTACTCTTGTTTTATGACAATGTTTTACATTATTTCCTCCCCAAAGGGTAGTGGTCTGCACTGGTAGCCCAAAAACCTCAACAGGCAAGAACTCTCTTTTCTTTTAAGTCAGTGCCTACATGTATGGCTTGCATCAGGAAAAGCACTGCTGTAAAATAGATAACGTAGTGTAATCCTACTGGCAGCCAAATTCTTTAAAACCAGGAACAACAAAATAGCATAGCTTTGTATGAAGGTATGCAGAAAAAAAAAAAAACTATCTGTGAGAATAGGAACTGCACGGCTGCTTCTTTGCAGCAGTGAAGTACCAGCTGGAAGGAAGAAAACAGAAATATCAGAGGGACAACACACAGTTACCAGATGCAAAGAAAGCCAGCCAGCACGGAAGAACCTACTTGGTGATCTTTATAAACCCAGTCAAAGCTCCCTTCCTGGGGCAGAGCTGGCTATGCTTCTTGGTAGAGCATTGAACTAACCCTCTGAACAGAGAATTGATTTTTTTTTTTTTTTTTTTTAAAGTATAATCTTAAAAATTAACATTAACTAACTTGTAAGTTTGGTAGCCTCTGTACTACTTCTATGTAATGATTCAAAGAAAGCCTAAGCCTTACTTGAATTTCAAGCATGGGCTGCACACCAAGATTTTTTTTATTCTGACAACTGTATCCAGAAGATGCTGTTCAGGCTCTGCAGAAGACAGACTTTGTTATAAAGAACAACACGCTGCTTCAAGGACTCCCAGGAGCTACTTGGTCTCCCAAAGGTTATCACTTTCTATAACTCTCAAGGAGGAAAATAATTCTTTATATTACGATTTCATTCCTATTAGTTAATGCTAAACAATGAGGGGAGCAAGAGGGGAGGAAAAAAAAGAAAGGACTGACAAATTTTTAATTTAGTATGCTTATGCATTAATCATGACCATATGGTCATAGTATCATGCCATGAGATAGTTCAGTAACCATGCATTTCTTCCTATAGACAAAAATAAAGTGACCTGTCCACATGGATTTTACGTTACTTCATCAGCCCTTTATAGAGGAAATTATTACAATGTCCTTATCTCAGTGACATTTCAGGTCAACATTTCCCTGGTTTGGAAAACATGTTCAACTACAACCTGCTGGTAACATGAGATCTAGAAAATAAGGTGTTGGCCTGCAGCCTTCTGTAGAAAACTGAAGGCTCTGACACCCCTTGTTGCTTCAAACTGTAGCATAGAGTAAATGATGACGTGAAAGACAGAATCAGATGCATTTTGCCATCCTCAGAAAGAAACACACTCCAACATATTTAAAGAGTCTTAAAAGATTGTAAACAGTACAATGGCAAAAATATCACAAGCAGATTAAATTAGCTTTTATTTATACGACATAATACTTTCCACTTGCACTCAATGCAGACAGTTTATAAAGTAAAATAGCATGTTTACATCAAACGGTAAAAATATTTTGGAAAAATAGTGCTTGTTATTTCTTGTTGCAAGAGTAAAAGTCTCCATTCCAATTTCTTCTACAAAAATGTGACAAGACAGATTTTGTTTTAAGTAACAAAGGTGGACGGAGAGGGACGCTGAGCATGTGACACATTCAGGATTTGTGCATCTCTAAGAAGGCAGCTGCAGAACAGAGCCTTGGCAAATGAATGTTGTTGTGAAATGTGCAGCTTCTCTGAACGAACAGCCCAAGCCTACCATTGAAGTAGAGTTTGAAAACCACATGGTAAAATAGCAAACAAGTTAAATATGTAGATACCCAACCACAGGAAAAAATTAAATTGGTAATTTCACCTCCCTTTCCTAATCACATATCTTCTTTCAAAGCACCTTCTGATCAATTTTTAAGTAAGCTGAAGTCATGCAACATTAAGATAGGCATTCACATTTCTAGCAGCAGTGCCATTTACTAGCAGGAGCAATGGCCCAAGAAGAAAGGAAGACTGAAAACCAAGTTCAACACCAACCATTTTGTACCACAGAGAGGCACTGAATGCGGTGGGAGCCATGGGTGTCCCATGATCACCAGAAGTTACTGTGAATTCCCAAACAGGTATCAATGGAAAAATCCTGCTTCATTTTAGCTTTCAGACATGCATCTAGCTTTAAAGAGAAGCCAAAACCAGTAGTTCAATGGTTGGAGTCACAGTAATGGTTACAGAGTAAACTGACCCTTCTCTTAGAATTTCAGTACCTAAATTTTGCCACAGTTTGAGCTGTAACTTTGCTGTGGGTTCTCCCACCCAGCTGAACCTTTCCAGCTATTTTTGAAGCATGGTTTGTGACTATACAAAACTCAGATTTTTATAGATTACTCTGATTTGAAAGTTTTTTGAAATGTACCCACCAAAAGTGGGTACAATCTAAATCACCTGGCATCCTAGGATGAAGCACCATGACTGTGTTGTATCTTTTGTTCTTAGTTTTGTACACCCCTACACCATTTAATTTTTCTCTATATACACCATACTTTATAGCTGCCAAAGACACTGTAGTATCACAACAGATGTGACTTCCGTTTCTAGAAGCCTCCGTCTCCACTAATGCAAATCTGAAGGCAGCTGACAGAGTCTACGAAAAAACCCAATTGTCGTCATTGAAATCCAAACATGACTGAAAAAGAAATAAATCAGTTGAGCTGTCAAGAAGCACCCAAACGGTCAAGGGGAAGGATACAACAGCCCAAACAACAAAACATAAACATGAAGAGAACAGCTTTCCACTCATATTTGATCTTGATAGGGAAATAATTGTTTTTGTCTACAGGTAAACTTGGTAAACAGACATATTGAACAGCTCAGTCTAAAACTGCATTGTTATTCTTAGCACAGCAACTATTGTTTAGCAAACCTCAAAGCTAAGTGAATTCAACAGGATAACTAAAATTATACATTGTTGCCATTAGTACAAATGAACATCATTCAAAAAAACATCCCCAGCATAGTATTCTCCCAAGATTTCCAGTAGTTCAACTGGATTTGACTTTCATGCAGAGAGCTGGTAATACAGACAGCACTTTATACTAATGGTAAGATTAGTAAAAAACACATTTGTTTTCTTAAGGCTTGTGATGATTTTCTGAGATAGAGAAAAGGGAAGTAAAAGGCTACGCTTTTTGACCTACAGCTTATCACCACCTTGTTTCCTCCTTTTCTGACACAGGATGCTTTTGTTGGTGACTGATGAAAATTATGTACCACAGATACTATGCCTTTTAAGACAAAGCAGCCGCCTCTATCATTACCTTTCCCTTTTCTATAGCAGAGTGTGTTAGTATGTGCCAGATACTATTAGAATTATTAGATTCCTGCAGCCTTTCTTCCTCCACAGAAATGCTGGTTTGGGGCATCAGAAAAGGAAGCAGCCAGTTCCTAGTTTAAGTTACTTACTGAAACAGAAACATTGAGCTCTTTTTTTTCCATATTCTACCAGTATGCAATTATTCAATGCTTAAGTTGTGGTTCACAAAAGCTCTAGTTAATGGAAAATAATCAAGCGACCATCTAACTTTCTCTTTATACACTCCTGGTTAGATAGCAGATTTCCCAAGAAGTATTCACCATACATTCTTTATGCCATGGCAGGAATACTCTTGTGTCAGTATCAGTAGCTTTTCATACTTGCAGGGAAGACAGAACATGCAATTTATTTACACAGTACTTTTTTTTCCTCCAACCAAGATATAAAGAGTACAGCCGCTAGAGATTCAAATACAAACCCAAGAGCACAGCATAGGAACTGGGTAAATAGAACTAATACAACTTCTGCTATACATCTTCAATCCTCAAAGGAGTAAGAGGGCAGTGTATGTTCAAGTCGCCTCTATTATGGGATAGGCATAAGAGCTAGACCTGTGCTTCTAGAAAAAACACACAGAAACAAGTTAACAGTTGAAAGACTACATGGTGCTACACGTGAGACAGATTATACTAGGATAAGTAAACATTAAAACTGTGATTACTAATATCATGGTAGGGACTAATTACTCCCACTATAAAATGCTAAAAGGCATCTGCATTTTTACTAGATATGAGCCAAACAACTTCAAGAGCAAACAAGAAGACTCTTGGCTAAAGTATTTACGGAATTAATCTTAAAGTTAACGTGGACAAATTAAGACCACATACTTGGGCATGCTAGCACTCAAAGGAACAGTAGAAACACAGCCTATACCATGTTATCCACCTATTCAAACAGCACAATTGGGACAAGTCCCATCTCAACAGTAGTTCTGTCTGTGCTAACATCATTGCATTAACTGGCAAGCACTACTGTTTACTGGAAGAGCTGGGAAAAGCTTTGTTTACTGGCAAAATCCAGAATTCAGAAAGAGAGGGGAGAAGAGAATTGACTGCTTGATCATTGAACTGTGGGCAAAAAATAGCATTCAGGCATGCAATAACCACTGCAACTTCCAAAACCAGAAGGGAAGCCAGTACTAGCACTTCCTATCATTTCATTGCCATTTTCTTCGCTATTTGTGTAATGGCAAAAGGCCGTTCAAATACTAAAAAATTGTTGTCTTAAACTGATAAGCCTGAAAAAGAAGACTAAACCATGTCAAAAGAAAGCAAGCATGCTGACATCCCAGCTGCTACAGCCTACTGCCAGTAAGAGCATGAGAACAGTCTAAATGAAAACATCGCACAGTTGCCAGAAGAACAGTTATACTGACATACTTCCAGAAAAAACTCTCCCACTGGAGACTCTTCTTCCTTCAGCTGACAAAAGAGCCAGCTAAACAAATTCAGAGCTAGAAAACTGATATCCGCAAGCACCAGCTGATCACAAAAAGACAGGAAAAAATTCTTTTTAATTACATTTTCCAGACTGATCATTTAACGCTCCCTCTCTATCACCTCCCTCCAAGAAAAGGAGCACATTACTTTAACCGACAGAAGACGAAAGCAGACAAACGTCTTCAGCTTACTTGAAACTGCAGATAGCAAAGCTGCATCACTGCAAAGTCCACACTTCTAGGCAGAAAGAAGAAAGTCAGACTTGCTCAAATATTGTTTGGGAAACAGTAGGAAACAAAGTACATAGAGGCCACTGTCTTTCGCTTAAAAAACCCCAACCAACCAACCTCCCCCCGCCTCCCAAAAAAGAAAAAAAAAAAAAAAAAAAAAAAAAAAAATCACACACACAATTTGCCAAAAGCAGTTTTACATCTATGCTCACTTGTATAATAAAATAGAATCTCTACCTAAACACCTGCCTTACCTAAGAAATTATGGTTAAAAAACCCACTATGTGCCATGATGTTCTGACAAAGTATTATGACAGTACAGGAGGAAAGTGACACAGCCATATAGCTAAGGGGATTAGGGATAAACTCAACATAAGACTGCATATAACACTCAGAGAAATATTAATAATTGAAGCAAACTGCAGACACTTGTTAGTTGTTTTGCATACCTGAGTGCTTAGAGTCTTGAAGAACCGCCATAATTTCAGTGATTCTATGGATTATTTTAATAGAAATTGCCATCTTAAGTACAGGGTTTGTCCTTAACTTCTACTAGTCATGTCTTTTTAAAAAAGAAGATAACAACTTGGAAGACTATCAAGTACATACACCCACTAACATCCAACACCTTGCTTATTTATTCATCATTAAAAACTGGCTTTCATCACAAACTGGGTGCACTAAAACCAATGTTTCTTAACAGAGTTTTAGAGGTCTTCACGAGTCTTTACCAGGGAACTAGGGTTGTTCAGCCTGGAGAAGAGGAGGCTGAGGGGGGACCTTATCGCCCTCTACAACTACCTGAAAGGAGGGTGTAGTGAGGTGGGTGTTGGTCTCTTCTCCCTGGTAACGGATGATAGGACAAGGGGGAATGGTTTGAAATTGCACTGGGGCAGGTTTAGGTTGGACATTAGGAAAAATTTCTTCACAGAAAGGGCTAACAAGCACTGGAACGGGCTGCCCAGGGAAGCGGTCGAGTCCCCATCCCTGGAGGTATTTAAAAGCTGGGTAGACGAGGTGCTTAGGGACATGGTTTAGTAGTGTACAGGTACAGCCAGACTCAATGATCTTAAAATGACTCTATGATTCTATGAAATCACTTGCACAGCAGCAGTTCCTCTATAAAAGAAAAAAAAAAAAAAAAAACAGAACACCAAAGACATTTCTCTAAGTTTGAAAAAAAAAAAATCATTACAGGATACATAACATTCAATGAGTAGAAAGAGTTTTTACATCTATTTTCTTATCCAGATCTAGAACTGCAAACTTTTTACAGTAACTGGGATAACAACATCATGAGATGACAGCCACAATCACAGTTAATCTGAACAAATACCAGGATATTTCCAAACTGTTGCCTGCATCTGAGCTGTAGCTGCTCTTGAAAATAAACATTAGAATATCACAATTCTAAACAAAACTGAACACACGAACTGGGGGTTTCAGAAGCAGTCAACATCAACCACACTAAGATTGGACACTAGAAGTGGTTCACTGCATAGCTTGACTACCATAATCAGATCCAGACCTAGGTTCTGGTAAGCTTAGCAGCATGAGGTCCCATCACACTTCAATGCTGAAGACTGAAAAGCTTGAGCCATCTTTACCATATGATGTATTACTTGGGACATTATAATTTCTTCAAGTCCATTCAGTTACCAAGTTTTAATCCACAAAAGCCAATTATCTAATACAGCTTCTTGAAATACATGTTGACCAAAACATTTGGTTTTGAGTGAAAGGCTACACCAAGAGATGACCACATGAGAATTTCTACTGTAAGACCACGCCTAACATTCACACACAGATATTTAAATCCTGCTAGGGAGAAGCCCTTTTTTTTAATTTAATGGTGTAGAAATAACCTGTTAAGACCATTCAATCTTTTGCACAATAGAACCGGGAGTCTAGACAGTGCTATACTGCAAACAACAGTCAAGTGTCCTGAACAAGTAGTGGTATCTTTTCAAGGCTGTCGGACAGTGTCTACAACAGCCAAGTTTATCAAGGAAAGGATTACTTACATACAGATAAACTAGTAAATGTACTACTTGAAATTGTCAAAAATACTTTCTCCATGCTTAACTTAAAAAAAACAAAAAATCAAACCACACAACTCCTTTGGCATATCACTCAATAAAGACACAGTCATGGCCAAATTTGAAACACTTGCAACCATTAAGGAATAAAAATGACAAAAAAAAAAAATTAAAAAGTCACACTCCAAGACCATCCATGTATATAAAAACAGCTTTTGCCTAAGTTTCCGGCTCTTGGGATTGCAAGCACACATGAGAGAGAACATTAAATGATTGCAGACTGATTTTATCATCTTTATTTTCTAGCTATTGTTCCCAGGATACAAGAAGTATTTTTCCTGGAACACCACTATGATTCACTTTAGTTATCTCAGTAGGTAACTGAAATGGATTTTTAAGCAAATAGCTTTTGCTGTGTATAAAGCCAGTTACTTTAGGTCTAGGCTAAAGTGAACATCAAGATCAATCTCTTGCTTACTTTTGCTGGAGAATATTCAGAGAATATTGGGAATAACTGAACAATTGCACCATAACAAAGCGTACTGCATCCTTACCAAGCCTCTCACAAACCCAACAGTCACTGTGGGACAACGGCTTCAAAAATGTTTTCTCCTCTGATCAGTATAAGTTTTGTCCTAATGTATTTCTAACCCTTGTGATACCTCAGTGGTGGTATCAACAATCTTCCACTCAGTTCAATCTTCCCACTAAGAATACCAGGCTAAACAACGCTTGCACTTACGTTTCTATAAAGAAAAAAAAAAGGTTCCCTCAAAAAATGTTCAGGCACACCTTTTGCTGTACAAAGAAGCCAGGTCTGCACATTAAGTATGAAATCTAAGGATGCAAAGAAGTGCTGCTGTTTGCTAGACCACTGCCCACTACTTTTAGTTGAAATACTCTTTTCAGACTCCAAAAGCCTTTATATTTAACTGTCAAGACCTGCAAGTTCTTAAAATGAGCTTACTAACAGAAAGCCCACAGCTTAGCAAATGGGGTGGGGGCATTGCCTTTGATAGACTTCTATCACTTTAAGAGGTATTAAGAATTGTTCTTAAAAGTACACCAACTAACAGAGTCAAGCTCCAGCTCTCTCATGAGGTTCTTACGGCACTTGCTTCAATTACTGTTCACCATCAGCACCTACAAAAAACACTGCAAGCAAGCTAGGTGCTGTGTCAGTGGAACAAAAAGGAGCATTTCCTTAATTAAAAACTTTTTAAAGTATTCACTAACATAGTGTATATGGGTAATAACTATTCCACATGGTAGAACAGTCGGTTCACCATTCGTTGAGGCTAAATGACATAGCACACCTTCATGTCAGTGGCTGTTGGCAAAGCAACACATTGTCTTGTGAGAGCACAAATTGGAGGACTAAAGAACAGCCCCTATTAGCTCCAAACAGATAACACAGGAGAAAATGAGCAAGGTTGCTGTTGATGGAAGGTTGTCTGCTATGGACTGATGCGTTCCACTGTAGCAGGAGACATGCCACCACACATAACAAGAACTTATTACGCTGTCTGGACAGCGTAGGCAAACCTAATTTTGCAAAACATTCCAGCAGATATATACCATAATTCAATTGCCCCCTCATTTTCAGTAGGTCCACCTACCACAGTAGTGTTTTTGTGACAGTGACGTTTCCCAATGGTTGAAGAACGACCTGTAAGTATATAGGCTGGCCCACCATTAATCAGCAGCAGTTTGCTACCAAATGAAGTAACTAATGAGAAGGAAATTTTCCTTTTCCTTACCAAGGTCTTAAGAGAATCTAAGTGTACTTGAGTGAACAGACTTTTCCATTTCACTTAAGCAAGAAAAAGGAAAGCCAAGCTATCTAAAAACCTTAACATCTCATCTCACTAAAGCATACATGCATATATCCACGCATATATTTATCGACTATCCTTAAACCGACAGGCCAGCTAGAACAAGTTTGTTTTAGTATCTGAAACTAATTTCAGCTATGCTGATTATTTCCAGGGTGGCTAAACATTTGGAACTTCATACAAGGAGAAAACATTTTCTCCTCATCAAGTCATAGCTCTTGGAGAATTTGTACACAATAGCATTAGCTCAGTGCCAATCCTTTGTATAATCTTTTCTTGGCTAAAGTCTTTTTGTTTCAAGTAGATCTATTACTCAGTACAGACAGTCTATTGCATTTCGCTAATGCCTAAACTCAGCAGAATCTCTAGTTATTCTTTGCTTTCCTTAAAAAAGCTCCCAGATTTTAAGACAATTTTACAATTTCAGAAAAGTTATTTAACAACTGAACTTGCAGCCTTTTCAATAGGCTCTTTTTTTCCATAAGAGACTGTATCTATAAAGAAGACAAATCCAAATTATTGCCTTTGATGTGCACTACATCGCAGTTCTGGGGGATATGGAATGCTCTAAAATTCAGACTTCCTATTCTTTTACTATCTCATTCCTTTCCCCTTTGAATTTCATAAGCAGAGCTCAAAACTAACATCTGCCTGGATAGCCCCTTTACAGATATGTGCCCTGTCAGGTAGTAGAGCTATTTGAACTATCGTATTTTAACTCATTTAAATGACAATGAAGGTACCCTGGGCAATTAACAAAACCAGCCTATAAAAAGGGATAGTGGGGAAAACAAACAGTTCAGACAGATGGGAAGGCAACTGAGGGAAAAAAAAGTGTTGATAGTAATTTGCACAGGCTACATTGGAAGGCTATCATATGAACAAGTTACTTTGTCCCCTCAGAAGAAAACCAACTTTAACACGCAAGTTGATACACACCAAGAAAAAAAAACCAACCAACCCAAAAAGGCCTACCTTAAAGCCACAATGAAAGTTTAAAATAGGCTATATTCCAATGGGGGATGTATCAGTCATAGTTTATAGAAAGAAAACAGATGCTGATTTTTTCGACTTTCTTGGTCATTAATGACTGCCACAGGACACAGTATGTAGTCCGGGACTGCTTCATTCATGGTAAGATTACTTGGCAACTGAACACTTACAGAATGACAGGAAAGCATGTACTCTGTATGCATCAGTAACACACAGGTTTCATAAAATAATTCATTCTCCAAATAATGGACTTAAAAATAAAAGCCACAATGCATTTAAGTATCTCCATTTCCACTTAGTGGGAAAGGTCTATCATATGAAGCTTTCTATGAAAGAACCTTATGGACCCAGAGGAAACATGGAATGGTTCAGTTTCTAGTGTTATCTAGACTATCTTATGCTATGCCTTTAAATTCCCAAACACATAAAATTAACATTTTGATGTGGACATTTAATTATATCTTTTTTTTCCCCCCCAATCCTCTCTCCTCAATCTATCCCTTATTCCTTTGAAAGCTTACATGAAAGGGAAAAGCAGAAGAGAAGATGAGCAGCAGAACAAACAGCATGAAAGAATGCACCCAGGCTTTCAAATTTATATAGCTTAAGATACCACCGCTTTGTATTACATGATGGCAATAAAACAACCTGCTTAGTGTTTCCTTCTGTAATGCCCATGCTGATATCTGCTTCCACACTATCATGATATATTCGGGCAATGACATTCAGCCCAATATTCCTGCAAAAAAAAAAAAATTTCAAGTGTCTCACTGCTTCCTGCAGATTCTTTATTATAAGTCAAATGTACTGCCGACACATGGCATTGCCAACATATTACCAATACATGGCTTCTACACTAAGTCCTAATAGAAGTCACGTTTAGTAACGAGTTATCAATGGCCAGGGAGTTGAAAAAGTGATTGCACACCACCTGGCTACCATCAATTTGCACCACTATAGCTAAACTACTGTCAAGAGTAGGCTATTTAAGAAAAGATTTAAGTGGATCAAATCAACTTAGACAAAAATACAAGTTTATATTTACCATTCACATTGACATCATTTGAGCATCTGACATTCATCACCCGAGTTTGACAGGTTCAACCGCATCCTAATGTTTTCTTTTCAAACAGATTTAACTTAACCAAAAGTACTGTATATTAAATTATTTATAAATGAAATGTAGTTACCAAAAAGCCAACCAAAAACATTTTCCAGGCTGTCTGCTGGAATTATTATTTTTAAACAGTTTTAAGCATGCTGTGAGAGTTACTCTCTTGTGACATCCAGTACCAATACAAAGATCTCCCTTCTATTCTGCAGCAGAGTATCATTGTGAGCAGCTTTCTAGCAGACGATACCACATCTCTCATCTGACCTACCATCATCTTAACAAAACAGTATCAGTTATACAAAAGTGCTTGGATACCACATAACATTGTAAACCAAAAAGGACCAAAATAACAGACAAGACAAAAGAGGAAAAAAAAATAATCAGAATTTCTAAGGAAAAAACGTGGGATTATCACGTAATTTTGAGGACCAAGACTGAAGTTCTCTAAAGACCAAGTGATGACAATTTCATTTTGGTAATCACCACTGATATAGATCTTTAATATTCTTTTACTTCATATGAAGTAATATCGTGCCTTTTCTAAATTAGAAAACAG
Organism: Gorsachius magnificus; assembly: GCA_034008185.1. Classification (NCBI taxonomy): domain Eukaryota; kingdom Metazoa; phylum Chordata; class Aves; order Pelecaniformes; family Ardeidae; genus Gorsachius; species Gorsachius magnificus. The sequence goes on along the minus strand of CM067083.1, from coordinate 45,501,097 downwards.
TGCTATTATATCACTTTTCATGTTGTATTTTTGGAAGGATCTAGAACACATGGCAAGAACAACTGGCATTTATTTGCAATACACCTCAAGACACAAGACGGAACACAGAAGCTACATAGCACACTTCACTAGTGCACTACTTCATTTTAAAACTCTATCTGTCAAAGGACGTCACTACAACTTACAAACTTTGTACACAGATATCACAGTAAGCAGCAAACCACAGCAGCAACGGAGCAACACAGCGGAGCACAACAAACTACTCCAATACCCACATGAAAGGGAAAAACTAGGCAAAAAGCTGGTTAGCTACCCTGTTTCACACCAAACTACTGAAGAAGTCATTCTTGTTTCCCCAACCCCCTCTGCCCTCACTACAGCCCTGCCCCACTTCTCCATTTATGAAACAAAATAGCTATCAGAAATCCAAGAGCGAAAGCACCTGTACCGAAGCCAGAATCATTAGTTTCTAATCTGGCACCTTGCAGGGGACAACACAACAGTCTCCTGGCAAAGAATTAATTTCTCACTACCCCTCCATATCAACAGGAACACCATCACCCCCTTAAGGATTTGAAACAGCAGGGGAGAAAAAGGGAAGGGCCCAATATGACCACAGACCTAAACAGACTGCACAAAATTTGCATTTGACTGTCTTTTCATCTCACTCAAAGTTAAATTTTATGAAGTAATCCCCAAAAATAAGTGACTGAATTGCCAAGACAGTCATTTTGTCAAGTGACATATGTTAGATTAAGAAAACATACATGTACAACAACCTTCAGAGACTCATTTTTATGCTTCAGTGAGAAGAGGACAGCTTTATTATTGAAGTGCCTGGGCATTTAATTTCTTTCCAGTTTATTATAGAATTATATAGAAGCACATCTATTAGCAAAAACTGCTACCTGTTATACAGAGGAGCCTCCTTCGCTATCCCCTTGCACCGTCTAGGAAGTGAATGCCACAGAAAGGACACGCAATAATCTGACTTTTTTAACCTTTGATATTTTCACTTGTCTAAAGATCAAGATATCAGAAATCACATCCAATGCCACATCACATAAAGGACTGAAGTTACATTTTAAAATGATGTGGCAAACTAAACTTAGTATTTAGCAATTAATTTGTGGCTGGAAAGCTGCCTGGTGGAAAAAGACCTGGGGGTACTGGTTGACAGCCGACTGAATATGAGCCAGCAGTGTGCCCAGGTGGCCAAGAAGGCCAATGGCATCCTGGCTTGTATCAGAAATAGTGTGGCCAGCAGGAGTAGGGAAGTGATCGTGCCCCTGTACTTGGTGCTGGTGAGGCCGCACCTTGAATACTGTGTTCAGTTTTGGGCTCCTCACTACAAGACAGACATTGCCTTGCTGGAGCATGTCCAGAGGAGAGCAACAAGGCTGGTGAGGGGTCTGGAGCACAAGTCTGATGAGGAGCGGCTGAGGGAACTGGGGTTGTGTAACCTGGAGAAGAGGAGGCTGAGGGGAGACCTGATCGCCCTCTACAACTGCCTGACAGGAGGCTGTAGTGACGTGGGGGTCGGCCTCTTCCCCCTGGTAACAGACGATAGGATGAGGGGGAATGGTTTGAAGCTGCTCCAGGGCAGGTTTATGCTAGACATTAGGAAAAACTTAGGGTTGTCAGGCTCTGGAATGGGCTGCCCAGGGAGGTGGTAGAGTCCTCATCCCTGGAGGTATTTAAAAGAAGGATAGATGAGGTGCTTAGGGACATGGTTTATGGTGGGATGGCAGGGTTGGTTAAAGGTTGGCTGATGATCTTGAAGGTCTTTTCCAACCAAAGTGATTCTATGATTCTATAAAACAGGCAATGCTTTCCTCAGCTGAAAGAAAACAACAAAATTGGAGCAGTTACTTTTAACCCCCTTCCAAAAAGAAGCTCTACTGCCTTACGTACCTTGAAATAAACAAAAGAAGTTACACTCTGCAGTTTCATTCTCTGACAAAACCAGGTTAATGCACCTAAAGTTAAAACACATTTCCTTTTTCCTCCTACTTAAACCTTCAAAAAGAAACTTAGGTACATTAAATCTGTAGTATATGTAGTGCTCTTGCTCTCCCATGTACGTTATTATGTGTAATAGCAATAAGAGCCTCACTTAACAGTAACTGAAATTGTTCAGGGGTTCCAAAAAAGGAGAAAAGAAAGAGGAAAAGAAAGCTTTGCGTATGCTGAAAGGAGTTATTCTAAAGTTTTATCCTTGTAGAACAAGAACTTAGAAAGCTCGCTTCTTTTTCCCCTGCTTTTCCCAAAGTGATTGAGTCACTTTTAATCAGCCACATACTCAAGGCAAAGCATCACCTTTTACCTTTGGATTTATTTTATCTCCGCTAGCTCTATAGTACAGCCACCTATCAAGAGCCTGCTCCAAAATAAAAACAAAACAAAACAAACAAAAACCACAAACCAACAAAAAACACCAAACCAAACCAAAACCAGAATATGGAAAGGAAAAACAGCACTATGTACAGTGTAATAGTCAGTTCTACAGGAGAAGTCTGCCTCCTTGTGGCTCAACTAGCCATAAATTAGGTTTTTCCAATTCATTCCATTACACCCAGGAAATCTGGTGAGCCAAGAGCAACAAGCTTCTAGCTCAAGGTGGTTTTGGAGTTTGGTTTTGTTGGGGTTTGGGGGGGTTTTTTTGAGGGGGTTGATGAAAGAGAAAGATGTTTCTAATTTTAAGAAGCACTGGCAAAAGTTGTCCATCTCTCATTACTGAAAGACTGCTTTTAGCCTCCTCCTCTAGATAGCAAAGATGGGGTGGGAAGTGACAGAGGTCCAACTTAAAAACAACTGACATTTTTTACATGGCAACAAAAGCAAAAGCTTGTCAGCATGCTGGCATCTAAATCCAGAAGGCTCCAAACCTTGGCTCAGCTGCAGCTTAACCTAGCAGGCCTCTCCTGATGCCTTAGCTTTCAACAGTAAATCCCCTCTCTGCCTACAGGTCTCCTTCAGGGTACACCTAGGAGGATTTTACTCTTAGCAGCAGTGAAGCGTTTGGTGCTTTCAACAAGATGCAGACATTCCTCTGTCCTGCCTGACGGGCTCAATTACACGGGGCTACTTTCTTAATGCCTAGAAGAGTAAGTTCTTTAGAAAACAGCTGGGGGTTTTGGCTATTATGGGGTTTTGGGGAGGTTTTTTTGGTTGGGTTTTTTTCCCCCAATCCAGTTGCTCTATTGTGCAAGAGCTTAGTGGTTAAAGAACTCAAAACCTGTGTGACAAATACACAAATTCAAATTCACACCAGTATTAAGAGGGGATCACATCATCAGGATGACTTTGGCTCGGGAGAGTATGAGTAGCTTTCTAACCATATTGCAGAAGCTGCTCCATTTTGTGCAAGTCAGACACAGAGCATGAACCATTTTTGCTATGTGTTAGGAAATTCATCCACAAAAAGAAGGGAAGTTCCAGTCTCCACTCCAAAAGCTTTTTAATATAAAACACATTAAGTGAACACAAAAGTAGCCCACATTTTTCCTCAGTCTCCCAACTGTTGGGCTTGCAACTTGCTTTCTTCTGTGTCACAGCCTCTGTTTTAGGAACTGTTTCTCTAACCTTTAAACAAGTGAATCAGACTCACTCTTTCCAATTTACAACTCTGCGATCTGGCTGGAAAAGGAGTGAACTGAACCCATGGTGCTCTCATGCTTACAACCATTTTAACTGGAGATTCACGGGAGGGGAGATGGGACAACATGACAAAAAACACACAGACATTTCTGCCCCCTCCAAGCACATTTTGAATGAAAGGCTTTGACTCTACCCTTTCTTCTTTTCAAGGAAAAAAAAAAAAAAAAAAAAAAAAAAAAAAGAGACGGTTGTCACACCCTAAATTCCAGACTCAGATGACATCACTTCTTTCTACTACAGTTTTTACACCTAGGTCCAGAATGAGAAGCACTGCACCTTCCTACTTTTTTTTGTTATTATTATTTACACATTTACCAATGAGAGACCTTCCACTTTGTGTGCTTTAGACCCTTTCATGCCTACTCAGCTCCTACCAGACCATTGCACACAGTTGTCAGGGGCCAAAACCTTAGGCAAGGCTGTACCGCACACTGCAGCATCCAAATAGCTTCATAGATCTCATCAGAAAGGTTGTAAATGGAGAACCAAAATAAGCAGAAGCTTACACTAACTCTGACAATATTCTAATAACGAAAGCAAAGCAAGGGGGGTGGGGAGAGGGGGGGAATAAATCACTCTTCTTATTCAGGTGCAATCCTGGCAAAGGGCAAACACCTTCCTCTACTGAAGAGAAAGTGGTGTTCATCACATCATGGGACTGGCTGCCATACCAAACAAGTCCGGTATGTCTGGATAACACATTAGGTCTGTGTACGGGGAAAAAAAAAAAAAAAATCATCCTTATGGAAAAACAATTCTGTTTGTATAACCAGATCTGTAATTAACATGCAAATTACTGACTAACACAAATGAAGAACTATCCCCTCCCGGCTTTTGTAATTTTATAGACTGAACACGGCATAGACTTCAATTTATTAAAAGTGATGTTCTTCTGTAAGCAACTCTGTTTCCATTATATTGAAATAGTGGGCAAGTAATAAGGACTACATGAAGTCATAGACACCAAGAAGTTTACTACAGCAGGGTTTCTGTTCATAAGTTTAAGACAGTTTGTGTTTTTGCTTTATACTAGGGTCTGACACTAAGTTAATAAGCCTCTTATTGAGATTCAAAAGCTATTACATTACACACATCTTCCTCTACTTACATTTGCTAACCTACACTGAGGCCCAGGATTAAATTTTACGCTTCACTGACAGAAAATAGAATCCTAAATCACCAATCCACACATAATTGTTAATTTCCCCACATGTTTCTCGTGGTCACAGTACCTACTTTCCTCCTTACCACCGCCTCACTTTAAACTTCCACTTTTTTTAAACCTAGCACTGAGCTTCAGCTCAGGCCTATGAAATGTCTCATTTTCTTTAAATTATCTTTACTAAACTCTCCCAGTTACCCAGACCAGTAAGGTTTACTAAATTTTGCACAAAATGATAACAAATTATACTACCGAAGCAAATATCAGGATCATAGATCTCTTAAAACCATAATAAAAACTCCTACTAATATCAATAATAAACATTGGCAGGTTCTAGTAGATTAAGTATCAGACTCGCACTCAGAAAAACTCATTTCTTTTCTATTTTATTCTCACCTAGTCTTCTAGGTGACCTTGGGCAAATCACTATCCCCACACTGCAGTTTCCCCAGCAGTAAAAATGAATTGAACAGAGTTGCAAATCTGTCTGGAAACTCCAAATGAAACATACCATAAGAGTTAAAAATGTATTTCCCTATCTGCAGATATATTTGCCTTGATAGCTTTTCTTTATCCCGTTACACAGCAGCAGCAGCATCGTAAGATTGCCTTTACTTTCTAAATACACTCTGGTGGTTCTTCACGAAAGGCTTTAGGCTACTGCCTTACTTTTTATCACATGCTTGATCTATTTCTGCTACCGTATCTACTCTGAAGGACCAAGAGCTTGTATTTAGCGATACACACTTAACACTTACTTTAATATATTGCATCAAAAGTTGCTGTTGAACACATTCCTAAGCTAGGGGGAAAAAATAAAACAGGACACTACAGAACAGAGCACCAGTTATCGATGAGCAGCAAGTCATTCTCTAGACCCTTGTTCACGTAAGTAATCTTACAAGTAATCATGCAACTATTTGCTTCTACAACCTGCCATGGGAACCAGTCATCAGCAGATTTTTACCGGGAATACATGCATTGATGAACTGAACTCCACCAAAGCAATACAAAAAGATTCCTCCTCTTACACACTGCTAGACTTTTCATTTAACAGGAGACTGCCATTTATCAAGCAAATAGCACTGCTTAACTATGGTGCACTTCGCCCACCTGCCCTCTTCCCATTTCTGGGCTTGTTCAGGGTTTCTTGAAAAATGATCCAATTATGAGATGCTTTTTTGCCTTTCATATTCCAAAATATAAAGGTTTAAACAACAGTTTCTAAAAGCTTTTGGCTTTGCTACTCTTTGGGGGGAAAAAAGCCAACAAAAAAGCATCATTAAGTTTTCCGAACTATTGGTAGATAAAAGTTGCCGCTTCCCCCATCAGACCACAAAAATCTGTTTTGCTGACACAAACGTAAACTATGACGTACTTAACTTCCAGCTATTTTCCCGATCAATGAATCACTACAATGCATTGAAAAATTTACTTAATAAGTTGATGGACAGAATAATGAAAAATTATTTTGGTGCTGTCAGTTGAGATCTTCTCGACCATCAGCAACCGAGCCTTTAAAAAAATAAAAAAAGGAAGAGACAGACCTTCCACACCACAGACACGAAACGTGCCAAATCCAGCTATTTCCTGAAATCTTGCAAAACCGATCGGGAAAGGGCATCTCTTCGGCGTAGTGCTACGGCGCGGGGAAATCGCTGCGCATCCAAGAGGGAAAAGAAAGGGGGAAAACGCACTTGCAGCTCGGATCCTCGCGTGTTCTCCGGGTGGGAACACGAGCCCAAACGACTCCGGTGCCGGCGGGGGAAGGAAGGGAGGAGGGAAGGGGCAGACGTTCTCCTCCCGGAGGGGAGCAGAGCTGAGGCGGGGCCCCCCCGCCCCGGAGCGCGGCCCCGGCCCCCCCCCCGCCGCCCGTCCCGCTCTCCCCTCCCACACCAACTTCCCCCGGCCCGGGACGTGGCCGGCCGCCGTTGGATAGGGAGCGACGTGACGAGGCTGAAACCGGTCTGAAGTCCACAAAGAAGCCATCTGCCTCCGGGAATCGGCATGGGGAAGGTCGGGCGGGAGGCAGGACGGGCGGGCAGGCGGGGGGAAGGAGAAGCCCGGGGGAGTTTCACCCCGCCTGAAAGCGGGCGCTCCCCGCCCCGCGGGGGTGAGGAGATCCCCCCGCCGCCCCGAGGACAGGGCAGGGCCAGGGCCAGCGCCGCCGCCGCCTCCGCTCCTGCCGCCGCCGCGCAGGGTCAGGGGGCAGAGGGCGAACGCCCGCCCCCCGACCAATCCCGCACCGCCCGGCCCCGCGGGGGGCGGGGCGGGGCGGGACTACCGGCGTCGCCATGGTTGCAGCACGCCGGGCCGCCGCCCCCTCCCTGAGGCGGCCGCGGCTGCTCCGGGCGGGCGAGGAGAGCTGCCGGCCCGCGCCCAGAGCGGCGGCCAGCGGGTGCCGCGCCGCGGCGTGGCTTCGGAGCCGCTCTGGAGGCCGCCCCGCGGGCGCGGAGCGCTCTGGGCCCCAGCCCGCCCCCTCCCGCCTGCCTCGGGCCGAAAGCGGCGAAGCGGCCGCGGCCGCGCTCGGCGGATCGGTCCGTTGGCGGAGCCCGGGAGCGGGCAGCGCCGGGAGCGGCACCTCTGCCGCGAGGGACGGTGCCGGCTCGCAGGGTTTGCTGGTGGCTGCCGCCCCGTTGAGTGCAGTCTCGGAGGGCCGTAGTACCCCGCTGACGTGCTGATCACTCCTCTTTTGGGTAGTCTTACTCCCACCCGTGTTGGCCCACGATACAGAGACTCCCAGGCCCACAGGAACTCCAGGCTGGCCACCACAAGCCCTCTCCCTCTCCCTGCCGATCCCGCTGCACGACGGGGAGCATTCTCTATGAAGGCATTGCCCTTGAAGTCACCTGAGGCAGGTAGTGAGGCCAGTCTTTGTTAAACCTCAAAGGTGAGAAAGCAAAGTCATGTTGGAGGATGCCCAGTGTCCTCCACGTGACAGCTATCTGCACCTCATTTGATGAGCCTCAGCCTTTCTCACAGTATTCAAGAGATTCCTCCCATGGCCTTATGGGAGACGTTGACGTCCTGACAGCCCCGCCGTACCGCTGAGGTTACGCGCCCGCTCCCCTTGCGCTTCTGGCATCACTGCATTACTCGGGTGGCGGTGCCCTCTCTGGAAGCATGGCCACCCCTATGCCAGCCTGAAGGGACCTCTGGTGGACTCTGCCTGGATCTTCCCAGGAGGTTAACCCAAGCCAGGCTCCATTCTTAGGGGCTTGTCTGTTGATAGGGGGTCATTGCCTCACAAAATTGCCTTTCTTTCTGCTTACCCAGTTCCACCCTTAAACACTTCAGGACAGACGCTACGCTGCTGCTAGCTCTCACTGTGGTTCACTGACTCGTGTGCGCAGAGCTCACGCTGCTGTTTTTCCACGCCACTGGGTTTCCTGTTGTTCGGCATTTGCTGCTATCTCATCCCACTGTGAGACATCAAGAAATGAGAACGCAAAACCAAGAAGGGAAGAGACATGTTCCCTAACAATTAAAAAGCACCTCTATTTCAGAGCCACGGTGTCGTGGTTTAACCCGGCTGGCAACTAAGCACCACGCAGCCGCTCGCTCACTCCCCCCCCCCTCCCTCAGTGGGATGGGGGAGAGAATCAGAGAAAAGAAAAAAAAAGTAAGACCCGTGGGTTGAGATAGAGACAGTTTAATAAGAGAGAAGAATAACAATAATGATAATAATAATAATAATAATGGTAAGAAAATATACAGAATATATAAAACAAGTGATGCACAATGCAATTGCTCACCACCCGCTGACCGATGCCCAGCCCGTCCCGAGCAGTGATCAGTACCCGAGCAGCAATCACACAGCCCGAGCTGCGACCACTCTGCCCGCGACCGACCGACCGACTCGACCGACCCGACTGACTAACCCCCCAGCATGACGTTCTATGGTATGGAATAGCTCTTTGGACAGTTTGGGTCCTAGCTGTGCTGTACTCCCAGCTTGTTATGCACCTGGCCGAGCAGGAGAAGCTCAAAAAAAGTCCTTGAGCACTCTGAGCACTACTTGGCAACAACTAAAAACATCAGCGTGTTATCAACATTCTTCTAGCACTGAATCCAAAACACAGCACTATGCTAGCTTCTGTGAAGAAAATTAACTCTATCCCAGCCGAAACCAGGACATTCCACCCCTTATTCTATACCATTTACGTCATGCTTAGGTCCTACCCTTACAATACATTCCAATTAATCACCACCATTTTCTCATCTTTTTGGTACATACACAGATATCATTCCCTTAGTCTATGGACCATCCCTCTAAAATGTCCATTGGGTTCATCTAGTCCACGGTTTTGGGCTCCATCTGTCGTAACAGTCTTTCAGGGCAGGAGAGATGGGGTCTGGTGTTGGGTTGTTGCTTGCTGAAGTCAGTTCTGGTTCCATTCGCTGCACTTCCTTAGTTTCTTCAGAATTCATTCTTCTTAATCTGGGCGATTCCTACTGCTATACCATTGATAGAATATACAGCAATAGTAAAAATGATGACATACTATATTATACAGCAATTAACATTATACAATTCAGTTCATTGGCTATTTTCACCCAAAATCAAATCCCTTTGAGGTACACATCGGACTTCCCCATCCTTCCGCATCACCCACCAAGTAGAGCCAGGTCCTTGAGCAAAAGCAATCCCACGGATGGGTTTGCCTTTACCTGAGGCAGGAGAAACCCAGACTGTCTTCCCCAGCATATTTTTTACATGCACTACAGGGACTTTATCCCCTTCTACAGTACGTAAGAGGTTTGATTGGGCCGGGCCAGCTCGGTTGGCAGATCCTCTAGTGTTGACTAACCAGGTGGCTTTTGCTAAATGTGTATCCCAATGTTTGAATGTTCCACCACCCATTGCTTTCAGTGTAGTTTTTAACAGTCCATTGTATCGTTCAATTTTCCCAGAGGCTGGTGCATGATAGGGGATGTGATAGACCCACTCAATGCCATGCTCTTTGGCCCATTTGTCTATGAGGCTGTTTCGGAAGTGAGTTCCATTGTCTGACTCAATTCTTTCTGGGGTGCCATGTCGCCACAGGACTTGTTTTTCAAGGCCTAGGATAGTGTTCCGGGCGGTGGCATGGGGCACGGGATATGTTTCCAGCCATCCGGTGGTCGCTTCCACCATGGTGAGCACATAGTGCTTGCCATGGCGGGTTTGTGGAAGTGTGATATAATCAATCTGCCAAGCCTCTCCATATTTGTATTTCAGCCACCGTCCTCCATACCAGAGAGGCTTTAACCGCTTGGCTTGTTTGATCGCAGCACATGTTTCACATTCATGGATAACCTGTGCAATAGCGTCCATAGTTAAGTCCACCCCTCGATCACGAGCCCATCTGTATGTTGCATCTCTTCCTTGATGGCCTGAGGTGTCATGGGCCCACCGAGCTAGAAACAATTCACCCTTATGTTGCCAGTCCAGATCTATCTGAGCCACTTCAATCTTAGCAGCCTGATCTGCCTGCTGGTTGTTTTGATGTTCTTCAGAGGCCCGACTCTTGGGTACATGAGCATCTACATGACGTACCTTTACAACCAGGTTCTCCACCCGGGAAGCAATATCTTGCCACAATGCGGCTGCCCAGATGGGTTTGCCCCTGCGCTGCCAGTTGCTCTGCTTCCATTGCTGCAACCATCCCCACAAAGCATTTGCCACCATCCATGAGTCAGTATAGAGATAGAGCACTGGCCATTTTTCTCTTTCAGCAATATCTAAAGCCAGCTGGATAGCTTTCACCTCTGCAAATTGACTTGATTCACCTTCTCCTTCAGCAGTCTCTGCGACTTGTCTTGTAGGACTCCATACAGCAGCCTTCCACCTTCGATGCTTTCCCACAAGACGACAGGATCCATCAGTGAACAGAGCATATTGCTTCTCGTTTTCTGGCAATTTATTGTACAGTGGGGCCTCTTCAGCACGCATCACCTCCTCCTCTGGTGATACTCCAAAATCTTTGCCTTCTGGCCAGTCCGTGATCACTTCCAAGATTCCTGGGCGACTGAGGTTTCCTATTCGAGCCCGTTGTGTAATCAATGCGACCCATTTACTCCACGTAGCATCAGTTGCATGATGTGTAGAGGGGACCTTCCCTTTGAACATCCAGCCCAGCACCGGCAGTCGGGGTGCCAGGAGGAGCTGTGCTTCAGTACCAATCACTTCTGAAGCAGCTCGAACCCCTTCATATGCTGCCAATATCTCTTTTTCAGTTGGGGTATAGTTGGCTTCAGATCCTCTGTATCCCCGACTCCAAAAGCCTAGGGGTCGGCCTCGAGTCTCCCCTGGTGCTTTCTGCCAGAGGCTCCAGGTAGGGCCGTTCTCTCCGGCTGCGGTGTAGAGCACATTCTTTACATCTTGCCCTGCCCGGACCGGCCCAAGGGCTACTGCATGCACTATCTCCCGTTTAATTTGTTCAAAGGCTTGTCGTTGTTCAGGGCCCCATTTGAAATCGTTCTTCTTCCGGGTCACTTGGTAGAGAGGGCTTACAATCTGGCTGTAATTTGGAATATGCATTCTCCAAAAACCCACAACGCCCAAGAAAGCTTGTGTTTCCTTTTTGCTAGTTGGTGGAGACATGGCTGTTATTTTGTTGATCACATCCATTGGAATCTGACGACGTCCATCTTGCCATTTGATTCCTAAAAACTGGATCTCCTGTGCAGGTCCCTTGACCTTGCTTTGTTTTATGGCAAAACCGGCCTTCAGAAGGATTTGGACTATTTTCTTCCCTTTCTCAAAAACTTCTTCTGCTGTATTGCCCCACACAATGATGTCATCAATGTATTGCAGGTGTTCTGGAGCATTACCCTGTTCCAGTGCTGTCTGGATCAGTCCATGGCAAATGGTAGGGCTGTGTTTCCACCCCTGGGGCAGTCGATTCCAGGTATACTGGATGCCCCTCCAAGTGAAAGCAAACTGTGGCCTGCACTCTGCTGCCAAAGGGATTGAAAAGAAAGCATTTGCAATATCAATTGTGGCATACCACTTGGCTGCCTTTGACTCCAGTTCGTATTGAAGTTCTAACATGTCTGGCACGGCAGCACTCAGTGGTGGCGTAACTTCATTCAGGCCACGATAGTCTACTGTCAGTCTCCACTCTCCATCAGACTTTCTCACTGGCCATATGGGACTGTTAAAGGGTGATCGAGTCTTGCTGATCACTCCTTGGCTCTCCAGTTGACGAATCAGCTTATGGATGGGAATCAGGGAGTCTCGGTTGGTGCGATATTGCCGCCTGTGCACTGTTGTGGTGGCAATCGGCACTTGTTGTTCTTCAACACTCAGCAACCCCACAACCGAAGGGTCCTTTGAGAGACTAGGCAAGGTAGACAGCTGCTTGATTTCTTCTGCCTCCAATGCAGCTATACCAAAAGCCCACCGGTACCCTTTTGGGTCTTTGAAATACCCTCTCCTTAGGTAGTCTATGCCAAGGATGCACGGAGCATCTGGCCCAGTCACAATGGGGTGCTTTTGCCACTCGTTCCCGGTTAGGCTCACTTCGGCCTCCAATACAGTCAGCTCTTGAGATCCCCCTGTCACTCCAGAAATACAAATGGATTCTGCCCCTATATGGCTTGATGGCATTAGAGTACACTGTGCACCGGTGTCTACTAGAGCTCTATACTTCTGTGGGTCTGACGTGCCAGGCCATCGAATCCACACAGTCCAGTAGACCCGGTTGTCCCTTTCCTCCACCTGGCTGGAGGCAGGGCCCCTCTAATTCTGGTCACTGTTGCTCATGGTTTGTGTATATGAGTCAGAAGTTCCTTCATCACAATCAGAATTAAGATCAGCTCTTCTATTCTGTCTGAAAAAATGACGATCTACCCCGTCTTTGGAAATTGGAGCGACAAGTTTCCTGGAAGAGCCCCCTTTTGTGCTTGTTTTTCTTTGCAACTCGCGTACTCGTGCCTCTAGGGTTGAGGTAGGTTTTCCATCCCATTTCCTCATGTCCTCTCCATGGTCACGCAGGTAAAACCATAGAGTGCCCCGTGGTGTGTACCCTCGATATTCTTTTCCTTGAGCAGAAAGGCGCTTACTTCTAATGGCTGAGATACTGGTCTGTACAGGAGAGGTGTAGGGTATACGCTTTTCAAGTCGTTCAACCTTTTGGGACAGTTTCTCCACAGCAGAGACGAGGGAAGAAGAGATACTTTCTTCGTATTCCCGGAGCTGGCTAGCCATTTCATCCACTGTCGGTCCCCGTCCAGCTTCCCAGTTCATTATTGCCCATGTGTTGGCATATGATGTTGGTGCGCTCCGTAACAACTTCCGCCACATGGGTCGTGTGCACCGGACACTATCTGGATCTTTAGGCAACTGGTCATTGTCCAGGTCACTATAAATCACTTCCAGGACAGCCAATTCCCTCAGGTACTGGATGCCTTTCTCCACGGTGGTCCATTTGCCTGGGCGATGTATGACATCTTCCTTGAAGGGATATCTTTCCTTCATGGCTGACAGTAGTCGCCTCCAGAGGCTGAGGACTTGTGTCCCTTTTCCAATCGCTTTGTCAATGCCACCTTCCCTAGAAAGGGATCCCAGCTGTTTGGCTTCCTTACCCTCCAGTTCCAGGCTACTGGCCCCATTATCCCAGCATCGGAGCAACCAGGTGACAAGATGCTCTCCTGCACGACGGCTGAAATCTTTTCTCATATCTCGCAGCTCACCCAAGGATAGAGACCGTGTAGTTTCTGTCTCATTTATGAGCTCTTCCTCTTCCTCCTCCTTTTGTGATGGCCCTGATTCATCCTCTCTTTCTAAACGAGTTGACTTTCGCTTCCAAGATTTCTTCTTGTGTATAGGGGCAACTGATACCGGCACAGGTTCGCTCCCTGCTTCAGCTGCAATGCCTGTTGCTGGGGTTTGAGTAGTTGCAGTGCAGGTTGCAGGGGTTGGAGTAGCAGCGGTGCCTGTGGCTACGGCTGGAGGAGCTACAGTGGGTGTCACTGGGGTTGGAGTAGCTGCAGTGCCTACGTCCACAGCTGGAGTAGTTACAGCGGGTGTTGCAGGGGCTGGAGTACCAGCAGTGCCTGTGCCCACAGCTGGAATAGCTACAGTGGGTGTCACAGGGGTTGAAGTAGCTGCAGTGCCTGTGTCTGCAGTTGGAGTACAGTGGGTTGCAGGGGTTGGAGTAGCAGCAGTGCCTGTGCCACAGCTGGAGTAGCTACAGTGGGTGTCGCAGGGGTTGGAGTAGCTGCAGTGCCTGTGTCTGCAGTTGGAGGAGCTACAGTGGGTGTCACTGAGATTGGAGTAGCTGCAGGGCCTGCTGCAGGAATCAGTCTTTGGATGGTATATAATTTACGTAGGAGTCTAACCCTGAGTAAAAGCTGAACTATATTCAGGAGACCTAGCAATAGGGCCATGCTAGTTGGAACATCCCAAGGATATTCAACATTCTCAAGAACTGTTGTAATTAGCTCAGAGAAGAAGGGGAAGATGGAGTAAGGTGACTCCCCCAAAGGCTGGCTCTCCGAGGATAAAAAGTAAAATGTGTAATTATTCATAATTCCCAATAGATGGTTCCCAAAATACAGAGGTGACAGCAATACTGAGTACAAATATGAGCTTAATCTGATGATCAATAGTTTTATCATAGCATAAGCCAGTATTACACAGTACAGCAGAACAGTAGCTTTAATCCACTTGCGAAAAGTGACAACCAGCAGCACAGGGAGTGCATACAGCAGGTAAGGTGATATATAAAAGAACTCCATGAACAAGGACAACAACTCTGAGAGCAAATAAAACAACATTGCGATCAGCGACTATTAGACTAATATAACGAATGCTTATCACAAATGCGTTTTAAAAATGTTCAGATCTGTCGTTATCTCAACCCTTCGGGCCCCACGTTGGGCGCCAAAATTGGACTGTCGTGGTTTAACCCGGCTGGCAACTAAGCACCACGCAGCCGCTCGCTCACTCCCCCCCCCCTCCCTCAGTGGGATGGGGGAGAGAATCAGAGAAAAGAAAAAAAAAGTAAGACCCATGGGTTGAGATAGAGACAGTTTAATAAGAGAGAAGAATAACAATAATGATAATAATAATAATAATAATGGTAAGAAAATATACAGAATATATAAAACAAGTGATGCACAATGCAATTGCTCACCACCCGCTGACCGATGCCCAGCCCGTCCCGAGCAGTGATCAGTACCCGAGCAGCAATCACACAGCCCGAGCTGCGACCACTCTGCCCGCGACCGACCGACCGACTCGACCGACCCGACTGACTAACCCCCCCGAGCATGACGTTCTATGGTATGGAATAGCTCTTTGGACAGTTTGGGTCCTAGCTGTGCTGTACTCCCAGCTTGTTATGCACCTGGCCGAGCAGGAGAAGCTCAAAAAAAGTCCTTGAGCACTCTGAGCACTACTTGGCAACAACTAAAAACATCAGCGTGTTATCAACATTCTTCTAGCACTGAATCCAAAACACAGCACTATGCTAGCTTCTGTGAAGAAAATTAACTCTATCCCAGCCGAAACCAGGACACACGGTATCCACTCAAGGCAGACCATTCTTGGGTTTTAAAGGTTTTCTCTCATCTCACCTCTTTTTCAGAACACTGTTTTACTGCCACCCGTTCTGACTGTTTGGCACATTTCTGTCCTCCTTCTGTCTATTCCGATGTCAGACCTCTGCCAGTTCAGCCGCGCCAGTGGCCACGGACCCTCTGCAGAAGACTGCTCACCAAGCCGTGCCGGGCTGTGGCAGGGGTCTGGCAGAAATTCTGTTGCATGAGCAGGATGGATCCTTCAATCCAGCAGCCAAACAAAATGGCATCCCAAGCTCACCTGGCACAGTCGCTCTGCTGACAGTCTCATCAGGGAGGTGGTTTGTGGCAGTGTTGGCACTGCCTGGGCAGATGTTGTCTGGCATGTGAAGATTTCAGTGAAGAACTGCATGCCTTCCCACCTGCCGAAGCCCTGGTGGAGAGAGAGGGTGGGAGAAAAGTTAAAGGAAGAAATCCCAAATAAGTATTCATTCGGGGGGTGTAAAATAAAGAGATCGCTTTCTTCAGAGCAAATTACTCTTTCAATAAACTCAGCAGTACAGCTCCTGGTTTTGGAGGGAGTTGGAGAGAGTCACCCAATTTGTGCAGCATACAAGCTTTGGAATCAAATAGCTGGCACCTACTGAAGTGAGGTACAATGGAGAGCATGGGCTGCCCGGAGACACACAGATGTTCTGGATGAGAGTTTTTGATTTATCCAAAGCGCGTTTGATACAAGCGAGAGCAGTTCCTGCAAAAGCACTGATTGTGCCTGCGTCTAAAGAGACACACGCGCACACGCCACCCCAAAGGCTAAATTTTAATTAGAAAGATTCTCTATATAATTCAGAGCAGTCTCAGCAGCCCAAGACTGTGAACACGCTGATAAACTCCTGCCACTTAAGCTCTACCATCAGCAAGAAGTGAGATGAAGAAGCAGCTTCCCTGCTGCTGGGGTATCCCTTCACCGGGCAGACCTGCTGAGGGAGGGGGTGCTGTGCATGACATGCTTCCCCACAGAAAACATCATATACTTGCATGTGTAAAGTACCCGATTCTGGAGCCATAATCCCATTTAACCCTACAAAATCTGCAGGCCACTTACTCTTTAAACACCTTGCAAAGCCTACAGAATCTTTTCTTGCCCTTTTCATAATCTAAAAAGATCTTGAGATGGTCTTCAAAGGTCTCCCCGAAGCCCCAGGTATTTTCACTGATTTTAGCAATGTGCTGGGATAGATTTTTCCCTTTCCAGCACAATTAGCCAGCCATGCATGTACAGAAAATCCTTCTGTAGCTGCACTCTTCACAAGCTTACAGAAATTATCCACTGCACATGCTCAATCGCAGTTTTCAAAGGCTTATAACTCAGCCAAATCAAAACTAATTTCTTCTCGAACAAGCAAATACATGTCTACTCCAGGGAAGGCCACTCCCATGTCAGGGTTCATTTTTCAGCCTTCTGCTGATAAAGTTACAGAAATGCTCAAAAAAGGCTGCAGGAACCTATTTAGCTCAAGAAACACGGGTTGGGTTGTGGGTTTTTTTCACCCTCCTGATATTCTGAACTGGCCGAACCAGTTTTGTGCAAAACTTTCCAAAATATTCACAATATTTTGACAAAGTCCCAATCCAGCAGATTTCATCCTGAATCATTTATATTTCAGAGACCACAGAAAACACAGAGGTTTAGAATGGAAAATGTTACATCGCTTTAACTCTAGGAAAAGCTGCCTGTTCTGTTACAACACATTTGCGTGCCCATACCTCTTTGCCTCAGAAGTCCTAATGTGTTTAGTCAGCAAAGCAAAGCTGAAAAAAAAAAGCACTTCAATTAAAGCAAAGAATTCAAGAAAAAATGTAAGATATTTTTAAATGATTTTTCCAGTGCATTTCAAAAGAAAATATTAGCATATTTTAAGAGCAGCGCTGCTAGAATGATTCATGGAATATAAATGCTTCTGTATCAACCGCAGCCCTTTAAACAAAAGAGAGATCAAGCATGCGAGAGTACAAATAGGAGTGAAATTTGCAGAAGGAATCATCAAAACTTTGCCTTTGATCTGTAACGCAGACACCTAGATTCAATGGGCCAGATTCCGACCTAGTTAGCTAGGGTGTAAGCCAGAGGGAATTTCACCGAATTTATCTGACAGCAGGTTACAAAACCAGAGTCTAATTCAGAGTGTTAGCGTTCATTTTCCTCTAACTAAAGACTACAAAAGCTGCTCATCCTCTTCTGGAGTTAAATGACCTAGTCGGAGGTGAAGGAATCCTCCGGCAGTGCGAACGGAAAGTAGTCCTCACCTTTAGGAATGAGTGAGTCAACCCCTTACTCATCCGAGCAATCTTGTCCTTGCAAAGACGGGAAGGAGGATTTTCAGCTCAGGCCTAAAACACAGAAAATAGTTCTTAAAAGCTTTTAAAGGCCAAAAATCCTGAACCTCTCTGATACACGGAAGCTAATACGCTGCTGATCCAGTTCAGATTACATTCTTTGAAACCTAGGCAGTTATGTCAGAAAGTATATCATTCCTCCTCCCTCATGAGAAAGGTTACTCATTAGCCTAATGTAAGACGTTTTATAACACAGAAATCAAACATTAACGTGCAATTTAAAATACATCTGTAGAGGATATAGGTTTATTAATGCCTTGAGAGCTTGAGCTGAGTACTCAGCCTGAGCCGAGTTTGTGTTTGTAGTGCAAGAATTGTGTTTGTAGTGAAAGACCCTGATCCTGCAAACATTTATGCAAATGTTTAACTTCATTCAGTGGATATTCCCATTGGAGTCAGTCAGACTACTCAGACGTTTAAAATTATATGCTCATGGCTGAGTACTTGCAGGATTAAAGGTTAAGTGCAGCTAGCAGGTCTGAAAATCTATGTGGGTGTTTTGCAATTCCTCACTGCACAGTGGTAACAATGAGAAACAGACTACCTCCTCAGCTAAAGACTTGGGAGTCAACATGTCCTTTCCCATCTGTTTAGATGCCAAGAACTATGTTTGTTTAATTTTTCAGCACAGTTTCTGATGCTACCCAGAGTAGGCAGACGTGCTGGCAATAGCATTCGAAAGTGGCTCACTTCCAGAAAATCTTGTTACCCTCCAAGAATGTTTTTTGAGCTGTTAAAACCCCAAGTAGCAACTATTGTATCATGCAGATTTTACCTTGAAAACAGTGTGTCACCCTGCCTGACCTGTACACGGTTTGCTGCACAAGGTCTGAATGCATTCAGGCCTTTTAGAACTGAAGCTCTCTCGTCCTAGACCTTGATATCAAGAAGGTAGTACCTTCAATTTTAAACCATAAAGCAATGGCTATTTCCTCTGATAGCAGTTTTTTAATGCTGTTTCCCCATTAGGGATCGATCAACACATTACATCATGCGATGCAGATTTTGTAAACTCTGCATTTTCTCACAAAGGTTTGCAGCATCAGCCTCGTGCTTCCAAGGCAAACGATCCAAATCTGGAAGCCCTTCCTCTCTAGTAAGTAAAGTTTAAGGTTCAACATTCCTTGGAGTTGTTCCATTCTACAAGGAGAGGGAACAGATTCTTTTCCTATGGGTGGTGAAGACAAAGAAAGAACAACTCAGCCTTTGGTAGGCCTCCCGCTAAAGATGGCAGAAGCCAGTACAAACTGCAGTCCCATTGCCAACTATTCTTCCCGAGCTGAGTCACTTAGCGTGTTGGACTCAACTTCAGCAGCACAAAACAAACCTCTTGTGGCATTCTGTAGGCCGATGATCGGATTTCAAAATGTGATACTGCTCAGAAGCATTTCTCATTGGAGAGTGATGATAGATGAAAGAGAGAATCAGCTGTGGAGAGACTTGCTGAAACAATGACCTCACCTTTGATTGAGGTAATTTGATCCCCCTTCATTACATTTATCTGAATTCTGAGGGTCATGCTGGATTCTTCATAGCTGCCAGGAGCGGTAAAGATGGATGATCTACAGCCTGAGACAGGGCAGGAAATTCCATCCTTTCCTCTCGAGATAGACTGCGTTGCAGTGGTGTGCAGCTGTAGTGCTGTAAGTCATTGGAGGCTAGGGGTAAACACTACGGGCTAATGCATAATACAAACATCTATTTTTGAGCAACAAAGACAAATGTGAACATATCACACAATGGTGCTGTAATCTCAACGGGTACTTTGTCTATTCAAACTCATAATCCAGACCAGTAAGACTACAGCCAAGTAATTTGAGGCGATTCATCTGTGATACAACTTTTGCTACAGCAGAGCATAGAAAATGCAGCTAAATTAGCCTGCAGTAACACTCCTGGAGATCAAGAAAGAGTTTTCCCCAAGACAAAGTGTTCTACCAGAAGCAGGTTTTGCTTATCTCTTTAAAGTCTTTCCTAGCTAATTGCACCATCATCAGCTCACCAGAGGGAATGTGAGGGAAAGGGAAAAAGGAAGGACAAATGTAAAGAGGAAGGAAGGGAGGTGAGAGCACAAGGAAGCAAAATAGGCCTTTCCCTTACAAAACTGCACCATTTACAGAGTCTGTCTCTGCAGTGTCTGAACTGAAAAGACTGGTAAGTGATTCAGACTGCCAGCTCCCCAGGGTATCAGACCCTGGCTTCCCATACAGACAGCAGGGAGAAGCTAATCCTTAGCAAGTACTCAACCTAGGTATTGCAAGTGCTTCTCTGCAGTGACTCTATATGATTCAGAGGGGCAGGGAGAGAAAATCTTTCCTTGCTATACAATATTTTAGCTTCAGCTGAAGAGTGGAAAGCATTTCCTTACTTCTTCCCCACTTGCCTTACAGTAGAAGTTAAAAGAAAGTGCTTTCAGCCTGAGACATGGAAAGCAGGTCTCCAGTTTTCTGGAGAAGCATCCTGATATCTGGCAACGGTATGTT
This sequence comes from Gorsachius magnificus, assembly GCA_034008185.1. Taxonomy (NCBI): domain Eukaryota; kingdom Metazoa; phylum Chordata; class Aves; order Pelecaniformes; family Ardeidae; genus Gorsachius; species Gorsachius magnificus. The sequence continues at coordinate 45,480,886 of CM067083.1, read as the reverse complement.
ACTTCCAGAGGTGCCATAATGGACAGGCTGAATACAGCTCTGATGTCTTTGATTAATCTTTTTTTTAAAAAAAGCATCATTCTTCCGTGTTCATACCATTGGCTCCCACTCAGATGCGCACAGTGGAGCCCAGGCCTCAGAAGTGGTATGCTGCCCGTAGCAACCTTTTTCACTCTATTCTTCCCGGCCACGGTGCCGTCTGACAGTCAGCAGTGCTCTACATCCCCAGAGACTCCTCTGCGCTGGGTGAAGGACACACCTCCCCACACACCTGCCCTAGCACCGTGTCTGCTTTTTGCATTGCAACCGTGGCTAAACAAAAAAAAACCATAGTGATATCTTTTTATCAACACTATAGATTGTACTCCCAGTTATTGCTCAAGAATATTTTGCACTGTGCAATTAAAAGTAGTCTTTTCACAAAGCTCATATCATCAATAAATACATTACTTTAAATACATTACTTTATCATGTTGGGGGTTGGACTAGATGACCCCTAGGGGTCCCTTCCAACCCAAAACATTCTATGATTCTATGTTTATTTGCATATTGGCCAGTTTGAAAAATTTGGTGTTTGGATCCCACAACCATTATAACAAATTACACAGGTCTTCTGCATCACACTCAAGAGCGTATTTCATGTGGGAGGGAAGAGAGATGCTCACAGCTATTTCAGTTCACATACCCTCTAGAAGTCATATATTGATTTCTCCCAAATTTAATCTTTCAGTACTTTGGAACAGACAGTAAATAGGCTCACTTACCACAGGGGATGGAAACTGACCCCGTTTGTAGCCTTCACGACCCTTTTAGCTTCAAATCTTTATCGTCGTCTGTTGAAATAATGAAAGACATTGTTTCTGAAAACAGGGCCAAAGCCAGCAAACCTGGAGAAATTAGTTTTCCACTGTTCCTCTTCCAACAGAAGTAGCCAGGCCCACCTTCTGTGTAACACGACTGAACCACAATGAACTTGGCCCTGTGGCCTATCACACAAACAAACTAATTTGAAAGAGAAACTGGGATTGCCCTGCAGAGGCCGTGTATTTTCCACCCCCTTTGTTCTTTCAAGAGTTCCAGGTAGAGGAGCAAGTGTTTCCTTCCAAGAAGTCAAATGGCAAATAAAAGAACTATCTCTCCTATTTCTGTAAGCTGAAGGTCTGTGGGTTTGTGAACGGAGGTTGAGATCCTTTTTCCTTTCTACCAGAGCATCACTCACTGTTTTCCCTAGCTTTCAAAACTACTTCTGAACTGAGAAAGACATGTGCCTCATGGAGAGGTGGTCAAATAATGGTTTTATTTTTACTTGAAAATTAGGTTCTTCCAGCGCATACAGGTGTAAATGAGGCCTTCCCTATTGAAATAACATCTTTGGCCTCAAGAATTCTCCAGCAAGGTCATTCCTTCCATAAGTCCAAGAGAGAGATAGATACTTTGTCCCATGGTCATCTCACATGCACTTGTGTAAATTAGGACTAACTCTGTAGAAGGCCATGTCACTACAAGAGGGAAAAACTGATGCAAGTTCAGAAAAAGAAGCAGGTTTCCCATACAGGTCCTTCTCTCACTGAAAGGTGGTAATATGCAGTGGAGGAAAAAAAGGGCGGTTTGCACAGAGTACTGCACATCTACGAACACTTTGCACAGAACGGGCCTAAGAACTGTCACCATGGGAGACTTCATGCATGGAAATGCTCACAGGGCCACTGTCCACTCCAAAGGCTTGTATGCAGTACAGTGGGTGGCAGGGGAGGCAAGGGAGGAAGAGGAAGAGGAAGGGGAGGGGGAAGGGGAAGGGGAAGGGGAAGGGGAAGGGGAAGAAGGGGAAGGGGAAAGGGAAGGGGAAGGGGAAGAGGAGGGGAGAAGAGGAAAAGGAGGACCTCTGCTTGGTTATGTACGTGAATTCATTGGTTGTGTCAGGAAGCCCAGCATAAGGGACATGCCTTTGCACTGTAGCCTCTCACACATCACTTTTTAAGGAGGGAACCCCCCCACATTTTAGGAAATGCTTCCTCCTGTGATACTGGGAGTAGAAAACTCTATGATGCTGAACAAGAAAAACACTGTTTCTGGTGTTGCATCTTTGTAAGTGGCACTTCTACTCTATCCTTATTTTTCTTTTGTACTCCCTGAGTCATCCCCTCTAGATGGATGTCCCAGGACAATCTTGCAGGAACAAACATCCTTGGCTGTACTGCACAGTGTGAAACATTTGTCCATGTTACAGAAGAGCTCACTAAATACTTGCCTAGGGACACAAATGTACCCGCAGAGGTACAGCGCGACAGTGGCGAGACAAATGTGCATACACAATATTGACCTTGGTGGTATGTTGCTGATGTGGAGCACCAGCAGAAATCCTAGTGTCCACCAGCAGAAATCCTGCCTTTAACCAGCATAGTCCCTGCCAAGCCTACAGTGCCTCACCTAACCCATTATTTGCCTGAGTCATCTGCCCTTTCAGGATCCTGCATGCTACGTTCCCTGGAGCAGCTGAGACCCAGAGCTCTTGATGATGAGGGTGCAGAGTGGATGGCAGCTTGACACTGCAGACACTGTCGCACCTGAAGGCAAGGATCCCATCAGGCAGAGGGCCATGCCACTGCACGTTAGCCAGGCACACACCTACGCGCTGCAGAGAAACCCTGTACTTAAGAAATTTATCTCCCTGTGCTCCCACACGTCCCCAGGGCTCTGTCAAGCCACTGGTATAAGATTTCAGCCAGAAAAAAAAAAAAGTGCTTGGGTGTCATGGTCTTCCCTGCTTTCTGATGGGTCCTTGCTGGATGCAATGGGAAGCCTCACCTGCTGCAGGACCCCTGTTAACTTTTCTCTTGCTCTTTCCTGCTTCTGTTTCATTTATCAGCTTCACAGATTGTGTATTTCTTCCTGGCAGGCAGATTTCTTTCAAATTCAGTGAAGGGCAGTGCCTTTTCTTGCCTCAATTAATCACATGTTTTCTGGCATGTGATTGAATAACAATAATTAACCTGGCAGTTGGAGTTTCCCTGGGTTAGATCATGATGCTCTGTGCTGGATCTCCATAGCGTTTCCTTGCTGTCTACGCTGCTTTCTTGGCTAGGTTACCTTCAGGCATACTATGTGCTTGAGTAACAATAATAAACAGGAAAAATGAGGCAGTTCATAAGATTATTATTATTTTAGTTAGATTTTCTGGTCTAAAAGCCAAAAAAAACATCAGCAGGCCCAATACACTAAGGAGAGCTGTTTTTTCCCTCTACTCACTAAAACATCGAGCTGTTGTATAGCTATATCAAAGAATTTGATGGGACACCAAATTAGTTCAGGACCCCACTGGTATTTCAGCTGCTGAATTTGATCAGCCATGATCTCATATCATCACTCACGAAGACAGAGAGAGAGGAAAGATGGGGAGTTTGCATTTGAAAGACCTGAACAGATTCACATCTTGAGCACTTGTCAGGGTCAGTCTGCACATGTCATTCTTTTAGTACTTGAAAAATTGTACTGTGCTGCTGCACAGGGAAAAAAGACTCAAAATAAAGGCCCTCCAAGAGCCAGAAGAGGTCCTAACAGGACTCCCACACCCCACTCCCCAGCCAAGGAAGCAGTGTCCTGTTGGGAACTTGAGGCAGCAGCTGGTACAAGTCTGAGAGGAGTCAACATGCTTCTGACATCCCAAGAAATGCAGAACCAAAAGGCTTGCACCTACAAACACAACAGAGGCCTGCATTTGCAATTTACCAGGTGAAGGTGTTTCTCCTTCCAAGAGAAATAAAGTCTTCAGGGAGGAACCTCTACAATGCAGGAAACCCTGCCAGAGCAGTGCTTTTATTCTTCATGCCCCATGGGGAGTGACGTTACCTAGAGCTGAGAAAAATACGACTAAGTAAATCAGTGTCGTGGTTTAACCCGGCTGGCAACTAAGCACCACGCAGCCGCTCGCTCACTCCCCCCCCTCCCTCAGTGGGATGGGGGAGAGAATCGGAGAAAAGAAAAAAAAAGTAAGACCCGTGGGTTGAGATAGAGACAGTTTAATAAGAGAGAAGAATAACAATAATAATAATAATAATAATAATGGTAAGAAAATATACAGAATATATAAAACAAGTGATGCACAATGCAATTGCTCACCACTCGCTGACCGATGCCCAGCCCGTCCCGAGCAGCGATCACTCCCCCCAGGCCGCGATCACACAGCCCGAGCTGCGACCACTCTGCCCGCGACCGACCGACCGACCCGACCGACCCGACCGACCCGACCGACCAACCCCCCCGAGCATGACGTTATATGGTATGGAATAGCTCTTTGGACAGTTTGGGTCCTAGCTGTGCTGTACTCCCAGCTTGTTATGCACCTGGCCGAGCAGGAGAAGCTCAAAAAGTCCTTGAACAGTCTGAGCACTACTTGGCAACAACTAAAAACATCAGCGTGTTATCAACATTCTTCTAGCACTGAATCCAAAGCACAGCACTATGCTAGCTTCTGTGAAGAAAATTAACTCTATCCCAGCCGAAACCAGGACAATCAGCTGAGCCAAGGCCTCTTTTCAGTGTGTAACCAGTTACCCCCTTTCCATGTAAATCTCCCTGCCAAGATTTTCCTCTGCTTCCTTGAGAAAAGCCCAGAAGCATTCAGACTGGTCCTGCCAGTCCATGCAACTGCTGGGAGAGCTGGCAGCCTCAGGCAGCTGGTAACAGCACGCAGAGCTCCCAGTATCCACCAGAGAGACCTGTCCGGGCTACCCAGTTGCCCCAACGCCGTTCCATAGCTGTCTGTGAAACGGCCTGATCTCAGGCCACTTGTAGTAGGTCAGAGTCCACAGCACAGGTTATGGTCAACGCTTGCAGTTGCATTGTGAGTTGTTACAGGGACCACAACCGAGATAGTACGCTGCTCCCTGCCCTGTTGGGCTGAGGTACACCCCAGCAAGGAAGCCTCAGTAAAGGCAGCACTGATCCTGTACCCGCGCTATTGAAAAGAAAGGGAACATTGGCACAGAGGCTGTTGACTTGGCACCGTTCAGAACCATTAAACTCGCTAAAACCAACCAAACAAAAAGAAGAGACGCAATTGGAATTGAATGTATTTTCAGCTCATTGTTCTAGTTAGTTCTCCACCCTACCTAGAAAAAGCAGCATCAAGTAAAGGCAGAATGAATACCTTCTGGAAGCAAAAAGATATATTTTGTTAATTGATTACACAGGTGGGAAAAGCATGCAAGCAGTGGCAAGGTTGACAGCAATTTGGGAGAACTGGCAACATCCCAAAGGCTAAGGAAAGTATCCTCTTCCTCCAATGCTTCTTGACATTTCCTCAGAGAGCAGATTCGCAAATTGTGCATTTCTGAGTTCAGACAAAACCTCCCAGGCTTGTCAAAAGTATAGATGCTGCAATTGCCAACCCAGGGCTGTAAGACTTCTATAGGTGTTGCCTTTTTTTTTTTTTTCTTTTTTCTTGCTAGAGATGGCTCTTGTAACATCTTGACTCCTGAGCAAGATGAATTCTGTCACTGCGCCAATTCTTAGCACTAGGCAATGGAGGGCAAAGATAAGGTTTCAGATATGTCCCACTTATATGTCAAAATACTGCAACACTGACAAGTATTTTAGTGCTGTACATTCCCTGAATACTAAACTTCTTTCTGGTACTATCTTGTGCTCTACAATATGGCTCTTTGTATACTTCAGTTTGCCAGTGTCCCTCTTCATTTGCAGTTAAGCTGGTAGGGGAAGAAAGCCCCTCACAAAAAATAGGATTGCGTTTTCCCGATCTTTACTCAAGTACGTAGCACATGCAAACTATTCCCACAAACCGGGATTAGAAGTCCTAAAGCGAAGATATATTTGCACCTTTTTCAACCTGAAGTGTTCTTTATCAGAACTTAACTCCCTATTTATCTTTGGAAGGTTTAAAAAGAATGTTTTATTACCTAGCTCAGTATTTTCTTGCCATCCTCAGAGATGATGGAGTGGAGAGTGCACTTATAAAATTTGCGAATGGCACCAAGGTGGGAGTGGATGCAAGCACTTCAGAGGATGGAATCAGAATTCAAAATTATCTCAATATGTTGGGGAAATAGTCTAAAACTAGCAAGACAGAATTTAGTAACAACACGTACAAAGCATTACATGCAGAAATGAAAGATCAAATGCAGAAATACAAAATGAGGAATCACAGAAGAGGTGGAGGGACTGAAAAAAAGGATGTGAGAGCTACAGTAGGACTCAAAGCAAATATGAGCAAAGCAGGTAAATCTCCTGAAAGGCAAATCTCATGCTGAGATGTATTATTACAGGAGTGTCATATGCAGCAGGGAATTATTATTCAGCTCTGCAAGGCACTGGTGAAGACCCAGCTGGAGTATTGGATCAAGTTCTGGGTGACTTTTAAAAAGAGCAACAAGAATATAAGACATTTAGAGAATGTGGCCTATTGGAAACAGCTCAGATAATTAGGTTGGTCGCTCCAGAAGCTCCAAAGGGAGTGTTTATAATAGTTTTCCAGCATGCGAAAGACTGTCCAGGAAAGGACAACAATAATTTATTCCCTTTGCCCAGTTTTCAGGAAAGAATCCACTAGATCCTACAGAACAGCAGTTAGATATTGGAGGGAAAATCCAAGGCTGACTAATAATCCTTATAGAAACATGGGACTCCATGCTAGCAGAGGATTTTAGGAATAGATCTGGCAGTGCTACAGTTATATTTGATCCCACGTGGAGCAGGGAAATTATCTCAGCGGTTTCATACAGCTTCTCAACATTCTCAATCCTGTTTTATCAACAACTCCATCCGGTTCCTTTTTGTTTGCAACAGCACAGTGTGGAAGCTGAGCCGCAGGTGCTTTTCAGTCGCTTCAACACTTTGGCAGTTACAAATTCAGGATCAGACACCTTTCCTTTCTCGTGCTTTTGTCAGACAAGCAGCAGGGACTGTTCTCATCATCTAACTCTGCTCCCTGCTTGCACACAGGGGTTTCCCAGCAGCTGGAGTCCTGAAGGGGTTGCATTCCCCCCCTCTCCCCAGCGCACTGCGGATGTTCCCAGCTACATGACATGGGTACGCTCGAGTGGTCACACATCCCTCCTTCCCAGTCACTCCTAGATCTTGTTCTGATATGAGACTCAATATTTTTGAGGTCACCTTGAATTTTGCCCTCGGTGTGGTTGAAAGCAGAGAAGGTTTATTCAGGCTTCAGCTGTCCATGGAGACCCTCGGGCTATGATCTCTACCCCAGGATCAACCCCGCGGAAGGCAAAGCCTGAGCTGTGGGATGCTGCAGCCCCCCTAGCCTGACCGGTGGGCTGCTGTGCAGGTGCTGAACTGCTGTGAGCCCTGCATCCCTACCTGCTGGGGCCCAGAAAATGAGGAATCCACAGCAGTGTTCCAGTTTAGCCCCTGCATGCTGCTTCACAAGGAGTCCTGTAAAGCAAAGGTCTCTGCCAGAGCCTGAAAGCCCAGCACCCCTGGCAAATCCGCCCTTTCCCACTGCACTGCAGACCTGCAACAGCTTTACCATCCGGGGACCTGAAGGGAAGGACCAGACTCTTCCCGCCATACAGGTTTGTAATAGAGCACAAGGGAGTCCCCGTGCAGCAAGAAAATGAAGATACCACCATCACCTCACCTGCTCTCTGTCTTTGTGGTGGCGAGTAGTATGGGCAACGTTTGCCCAGGTCTCTGCTCTGTTGTGTGCTGCAGACCGTGGTGCAGTATCAACATGTGTGAGATAACTTCAAATTACAAGAAACAGTTCAGCTGCAGGAGGATGGAGCACCACACAGGCTGATTTGCCCTGCTTCACAGCGGCTCTTACAAATTATTTTTGTTTACAGGCTGAAAACCCCAGCCATGCAATTAGCACAGAGAGTAAAGCTGGATGGCAACTCAAGACTGAAACGAGTGGAGGTAAACAGACTGGAGATCTCCCTTGCATCTCCCTGCGGTGCTTTCATTATGGTTGGAGAATGTCCTCCCCCCTCTCCGACAGACAACCAAACCTGTGTGAAGAGGGAGTAAAGCAAACTGTAGAAGCTTTCAGGCAAGTAATTTTTTTCTCAGAAAGTATAAAAAAAAAGTGCAATTGCTTGTATTTTCATAAGACCTTCTTTTTGTTTAAAAAAGATTTTAAGTCAGAATAAAGCAAGGCTCCTGGTGGAACTCTAATTTGCTCATAACAAGCTGTTGGGCTTCTGATACATCAGCATGCCCCAAGAAAAGTCACTGCATGGATGGACTCAGGTGAGTCCTAGCCACCACAGAAAAGCTCAAGAAAACTTCTGAAGAGGGAGATTCACACTTGCACCCAAAACGTAGGGGCTCATGCGCACACCATTCAGCCACCACCAGACCTGACCAGTTCCTCTCCTTTCATGAATCATGCATTGCAGAAAGTGAAAAACCAAAATTTGTTTCCGTAACATTCTGGCATTAGCCTTTCCACAGTAACATTGATTTTTCCTTTTTCTCTTGCACTTTCTCAGCCATCCAGTTCTCCACCTACCTCACCTTCCTGCCAGATTCTGGTCCCTTCTCTCAGGCAGACAAGCCCTTTGCTCTGCAGAGCATCCCCCTGGGTTTACCAGCTTACTCACACTGAATAGCAAGATGTTGCACATAAGGACAGAAAAGTCTGGTTCTGCTTGCTTTTTACTTCCATTCACAGGTTTTGTTTTCCCATCCCATAACTTCAACATGTTATTTTTAATATTTTTTACATCCTTCAGCATCTTCCTTTTCCTCCTTCCTTTCACAGCTCTTAATTTTTCTATTTTCTTTCTTCCCATTCCCCAATTCCTTTCCCAACTCCCCCTAAGAAAAATGAACATCCAGTAAAATTATCTTTCTTTTTGCCATCTCTTCTCCTTTCCTTCTCTTCCAGTCCTTTTCTCTAATTCTATCCTTTCTTCCACTTACTTTTCTTATTACACCCAGGGATATGTTTCCTCAGCCATTTACTGATTTATTTACTTATATGTTTATTGCTTTTGGCTATTGTCCTCACAGAAGCCCTCACATTTTTCACATTTCCTGTCAGCTCCCAGTTTTGGCTGACGTCCCCTGCAGCTGGGGTAAGTTTCTGTACTCCACCCCTCCAGCTATGGGTACACTACAAGCCAGAATACCAATTGCAGCTGATAGAAAACCTAGTTTTACATCAGCTCAGTATTCAAAACAGTCAGACTATCGCTCTGCAGGGTTTAGTATGGATTGCAAAGTCTGTTCAGGATCTTAATAAATACATGGGGGGTCAGCTGTGGCTCCGCACTATGCTGCAACAGCTACACAAGGCCCAAGCGAGCTGCGAGCACAGCCTGGCATAGTAAAATAGCTGTAAGAGGCACAGAAGGGAGCTCACAACCCCTCCACCATCAGGGCATGGCAGCCCTTAGCCACTTGTACGTTACCCCATCCCGTTTTGCTCCAGAACACTCTGAGTAATGCGGAAACTCTGCTGGAGTCCAAAGGGGGATGTTCCCAGGGCTTTCCCAGGAGAAATGGTCCTGTCTAGCAATGGCAGTGGAGAGACCTGCTCCCTTTTTCCTTAGGTACCCTTCCCCACAACTCATGGTACCCCAGGACATCTCTGCCCAGAGTTTGCCGAATGCCTAGGAATATAGCTTTGTGGCTGCTCCCTGCAGAGCTCACAAGGAAATAATCTTCCCCCAGACAAGTGGGACCTTTTGTAGTCCCTTGGTGAGCAACATTTAGGGGTCCAAACAGGAAAGAAGGTAATGCAGGTTAACTTTTTGGTTGTGCAACACCTCACATCACCGAGTGCCCTGACTGTGTGCTATTCACATCCAGGAGAATTTTGCTTTTGTGTTCAAAGGAATAAAAGAAGCCTTGTGGCATTTGCTTCTGATAAGATACAGCACTTTTTCAGCATGCAAGAAGGTGGATAAAAGAAATAAGAGAGACAAAATAAAAGGAAAAGCAAACTGGTGTGATTTAGGAATGAGGCAATGGAATTCCCACTGCAGCTGATTTAAGTCCCAGTTTCTCAGCAAGGCCAGATCCCCAGAAGTGTGTGAATGTACAGCTAGCAAACAAAACAAAGAAGAGCTTGGTACCTAATGCACCCGTGTGAAACCCTTTGATGGTAAGCCCTGAAGATAAGAGAGTGAAAGCCAGACTCGCCAGAGCGCAACACGCCAGTTTAACCTGGCTGAGTCAGGCTCTGTGTGCTTTTCCTACACAGTGTGCAAAACTGAGCTCTTTGGCAATGCTCTATAAATGAATAACAATAAAAAAACCTTGAAGCATAACCAAAAGGATACGCAGATATTACTTGTGCGTGGAATTCCCTTAGATATGGCACGTTGCCTTCAGCACAGGGAAATACACTTCCATTGGAAGCTTATAGTAAAGTAACTGTTGTTTTTCATCAGTTATTCCAGGGTGATAAAAACAATAAACTGAGACTGTGGTAGGTCAAATGGTATATATGTTGGCAGGTAGATTATATGGCAGGTCCATAAACTAAAAGGGTGGTCTTCTGGGAATAATGACTGAAGCGTTAAAGATATCTGAATTCTTCTCTCAACGTATGGTCCAACCTTTGCATCTTGATGACCTGCCAGGCTTGTCTATGGTGCATCACTTGTTACGTGTGAGAGAGGACTGGGGGGAAATAAAAAGGCTGGATGAGTGCAGAAGACACAAAATCATATGTTGATGGAACAATATCTATCTCAGAAATTGTCTTTTCTTCTCATGTGGTTCAAAACCGCTGCAGTGAAACAAGGGCTTTCTAGTTGCAGGATGCTGACATGGAAGGTTTTTCTGTGGATCTGTACTATTCTTTTGAGAAAGAGTGCAAAGCACAAAAGAGTAAGCTGCAGCAATAAAATGCTGTGCAATGGGTAATAGATAAATAATTCAGGGCTATAGACAAGCAGATGAACACCAGCTGGTTCAAGGTGGTATCAACTGCATCTCATATTGCAAATCGGTGTCTTGGATTGGAAGCTGCTTGCTCTCAATAGACACCTCAGCTATTCACATTCAGGCAAACATTTAAGAGCAACTGCCTAACCTAGTGCAACCAGAAGCATGGCTGCACTGGAGCAAGGCACCAGTGGCCATCCCTCTAGCTCGGCTTCTGGTCTCCAGCTGTGACCAGAGCAGCACAAACACAAGACACCCGAGCAAATCCATCCAGGAAGCTGAGCTCTGCCCTGAGCTAGCAGAAGCTCTGAGCCCCTTGGTAGACACCTTGCAGGGTGATAGTGAGGACTTGCAACTGTAATGGACTCAAGCTTGCTCCTGCCATAGATAAGGGTGGTTTCCCACAGAATTCAGCTGGGGGCAGGATAAAACCACAGCATCATATCATCCCTGATGGGTGGTGATAAGAAAATATTGTGTAATTGTTATGAATACTACAGCCAGACAAGAACCACGCTGTCATACAAGCACATGAGAAAACAAGTCTCTAAATCAAATAGTTTTAAACCAGATTTCAGGCGCATCATCAAGTGCCAGAAGAAAACCCCCATAAGGAAGGAATGGAGAAGTGAAGTGGTAAGACACTTGTGTTCTGAGCACAGGCAGCACAGTTTTATTCTTTAGAAGATACAACCAGAGCAAATTAGAGGTTTTGTGAAACAAATAACAGCTCAAACAAAATGAATTTTCCTAAAATATTTTGGTTTATTTGAAATAAAATAGTTTGTTTCCATCTCAAATGATGTTGCATAATAATAATAATAATAATAATAATAATAATAATAATTCCCAGGGTTTTCCCAAACAAAACATTCAACTTCAAAACCTTGACCACAAAATATTTTAAAATCTTTGATTTGACAAATTTGACTGAAATTTGTAAATACCTTGGTTCTCTTCCACAAATTCCATGATCTTCTGTGTGAAAATTTACTGTTTTTCAAAGAGCTGTGCCTCTTCATATTGGCAGCCACTCACCCTCTGTGCATCGCAGAGGCTTGCGACACATCCTTACTGGGGGCCAAATGCTTCCCTGTTCTGTCCTGTGGCGAGCAGTTCCTAACTTTTTAGGGGGTGGCATTCAAACAGCACTCTCAAACAAACATTTAATTTAAAAGTACTTAAAATATGACACAGGTCCCCTGCTATGATGTTCTAGACATACGGTTTCCAACAGCAAAACTGTCGATTTTTTTTACGACCCTTCTAACACTCTGCAGTGCTTTCTTCCCCCTGACTTGGCTGGGTTTGACCCTTACAAATAGCAGCACAGAGGTAATAAACACTGTATTCTCAGTGTCAGTCTATCTCAAAAAAACAAGTACAAGATTGTTAGTTTTACACTAGTACTGATACACATTATATTTTAGTAAAATCTGCACAGTTCTTTCAGAATGGAATTTGAGGTCTTTTTTCATGCTTCCAGGTCACTACGTCTCTCCTGGGATTCATCAAAAGCGCTACTTGCTGTGCTGACGGTCTGCCACTTCGGAGCTGTAAAATACTCTAACCCAGAGGTTTAAGTGCTGTTTACAAATTGAAACCTGCAAGAAGAGGCAAAAAAAAAAAAAAAGTAAACTTTCTTTATTAAACAATATGTGATTTTGCTTAAAATTTACTGCAGCTGGAAACAATGTGGGCAGAATAATGTGGCTTTGTTCATGGTCTTGCCTTCAGCTGGGGGAATGTGCTCCAGGAGTGCAAAGTGATGGAGCTGAGCATGAGCCAGCACCAGCACCTGCGGGCTTCTGGCTCTCGCTCCCCTGCTGAAGCCACCAAACACCTCTGCTGACACAGACACAGGGGTTTTCACAGGGAAGTCTTCACAGGGTTTTTGGGAAGTAGGCTACTGCCCTGCCTCACGTCTGGCTCGGGTCATCACATGCTCCAGACATCCCTAAACCTGGTATCTCTCCAGCCACCTTAAGCATGGAAGCTAGATTTAATCTCAGTCAGGTTCAGGGCTTGTTGATAGGTGGACATTCAGGAGAATTAAAGTGATTTATCTTTGGAAGTGGATTAGGTGCTGACACATAATCAGCAGCAGATTAGACACACTCATTCAGAAATAGAGAGCCCCCAATTCAGTTTATCTTCATTCACTCTGGAAGTGAATTAGGGCTGTGACTGCAGGGCAGGGAAGGCAGGCTCGGGTGCAGCAGCCCCCGGGCTCCCCCAGCCCCTCGGCAGGGGCTGCCAGCCCGCGAAAAGGGTTGGAAGAGGAGGGGTGGGAGGAAGCAAGCCTCCACTCCTCCCTCACCAACGTAGCTCACCGCTCGCGTCTCAGGGCACTGGGGCCCAGGTAGGGTGGTTTGGGGTCTCAGCAGTCCCCCCACTGCTGCATACCATGCCCTGGCCCGGTTGATGAGTCCCCAGACCTGTCTTTGGAAATCCTCCATTCTCTACCCAATTCAGATATATCAAGAACTGAGGTTCTGGCAAGGTCAAAGAAAAGTCCAACTGCCAGATTAATCTGATGCTGAGAATGGAATACAAGGATTTGGCATAAATCACCAAGGTTTTTGAAAGTTTGCCAGCAAAAAACTGACACCAAAATACGGCGACAAGCCCTGCAATCTGTTTAGGTGCCAGCTAACACTGCAGCACAGCCCACAGTGGACTCCTTCTGCTCACTGTTAACGGTGCCCTTCTCCCAGGAATGATGAGCATTTGTTATTAAAACTCAGGCTGCCATGTTTTACTTTCTTCATGCTACATAGAGAAAAACAAGACAAGCGTGAGGGGGTCAGCCCTCTTTGTCAGGCCTGGCCATAGCACACGCACGGCTTTCTCCTGAGTGGAGGCAGCCAGGGACGCAGGAGGGGAAGATCCCATATCTCTCTTGGGACCTACCCTGCCAGCCATAGGAGCACGCCCTTCAGCCTGAGACACCTCAGAACCCTTTGCTGAAGCAGTTTCTCTTTTCCGTTTCAAATCCCGTGACTGGCCATAAATAACCTCCTTAGCCCAGCCGATGCCCATGAAGCGTCATGCAGAAAGCGGCTCGCAGTCTGGCACAGGCTCTCTCACAAACAGCAGTTTGCTTTCATTTAAGGTCCCTGGTTTGGGCTTGCCTTGCCCCGACCAAAAAGCAGCTGCACCATGTTCAGACGCCTGCACAACAGCAGCTCACCCCCCTGCCTTGCCTTTTCCAGATGCTCACAGCAGTGCATTACGCTGAATAATGGCGACTTTAAAAAAAAAAAATTTGGAATATCTTCAGACTTCAATTGACCTTAAATATAGGTTCTGTTTCTAAAATCCCTTCCTCAGCAAAAGTGGATGTCTGGGAGAATGTGTAATGGGATATAGAGGATTGCTGCCTCTCGCTGTGCTTGGCAATTACCAAAAATTGTTAGTGTTTGACGGCAACTTCTGTGTGATTGCGCGCCCGCAGCAGCGACGGTGTTGAGCCTATTCCATGCTTTCTACTAACATACCATTAGTTAGCTGGTAATGCGCCATGCTCCTTCACTGCAGCTCACCCAAGCAAAACAGCAGCTGAATGCAGACCCAATTATAAGTATTTTACAGCCTGGGAACTCATAGTTTATTACTAGGCAAGTTTTTATTTCTACAGATGCCAGCTAGAGTCACACATGGAAATACCACCTGTAGCCATTCGCAGATTATTCCTGCGACATGAATCTTCGTGCTTGCTGACAGTAAAATTACTCGCAGAAATGTGGAGAGCCAAGAGGTGCCGTGGGACCATCCGCTAGCCTACAGACGCTTGGGTTGTGGCAGCCATGGTGGCAATAGGTGCTCATTTGGGGTGGGCCGTACTGCTTTTATATTATGTAGCTGTCTCTCACCTAAGTGAGCACAGCCTTTTTTTGGGTGTACATTGCCTATTATAGACAGGCACTCAGGTACACTAACACATACACCCACCCACACACCCCTCTTTTCAGCAGCTGAATTCAGGAGTCATAATATGCCACCGATTTGTTTGATCTGGTAAATCTGAAAAGAATAAGTATATGTCTGAAGTGCAGTAAGACAAATAATCGTATACCAGCCTATTTGACAACGCTATATACTCTGCCTAAATATATACAGAATGCTTAGACAGAAAAAACGCACGCATATATATGCGTAGAGACAGACAGGAAGTTGTGTACATACGCCTGTGTGCATACATAGAGAGGATATTTCAGAACTAAAAAGGAGATTTGGTCACACAGCTCCTTGGGGCTGCTACTGTATGTCTATCTGCATACACACACGTGCGCACACTGCTGGTACTGTAAAAACCATCTGCGCTTGCACTCTATAGCAATTTTAGTCACATTTCCCATGGAAATAATGATTTATGAAATCATTCTCCTTCTGCCTGCTTGCTCTCCTTGCAATCCCAAACCTTTTTAGCAGCTCCAAGCTCACCTGGAGACACCTAATTTCTTACAGAATCAATGAAAATATGCATCCAGACAGAGGAGAAAACCTCGATCTGTATCGTGACTGAGGTAAAGCTCTAACATGAGCTTACCCTGACTTTAACTCACAGAATCCTCAAGAGACAGCAAATTTGAAAGTCTAGCAACCCTCAGAAAATTCAAATGGGGACTTTCATTCAGCCAGCAGACCCGAGCCGATGGGAAGGCGGCTTCATTGCTTCCAGTGCTCACGGCACTACTTTGTTTCTGTTGATCTGAAGGAGGGTGTTCCTCCGTCCATTTCTGGATTGGACCTTCAGCACATACGCTCATTCTCTACAGTTTTGCTTCCACCCAACATTTTCCTGCTTGTTAAGGGGCTGAATGACTCACTTCCAGAGATATGATTTCAGATTGTGGGTGAGTGACATACGCTTATGTCAGAAGGAATTAAACCAGAGCTTAACTGGTGGGGGGAAAAGGGTCCAAGTACAATGATGATTTCTGGGTCTGGCAGCTGGAGAGGAATTAAACATTAAAAGAATTTCCAAGTCTTTTTCTTGTTCCAAATCCTGAACCTTATTCCCCTCCCAAAGACAGGGCAGGATGAAAATGATGCACATCGTAGCAAAATTTGCCCACCACGAATGGAAAGGGAGGTGTAGAGCCCCCGCAAAATAGTGGGAGAGTCTCAGCTCAACTGGAGATTTATGCATCCTGGAGGTTGTTCCAGATGACGACGGGAAGAAGGTGGTTTCATGTTTCCCAGCCCTTCTCTGACTCCTTACCAAGACCCATGCCAAGCTGGGACAGCCCAGTATAAATTGGCTCCTGCACAGGAGTTTCCACACGCCGTGCTCCTGGAGAGGCAGGGGCAGAAGCCCAGGGACATAATACAGCAAGGGGCTCTAATTCTGAATCTATAAACTTGCTAAGAGTTAGACAACTGGACCTCCTAAGACCCCTCCTGGTGAAGGAAACCATGCACTTCCACATTGCATAAACATTCCCATATTGTGGGGTTTGCGTGTGATGGCAAGATAGAGCTCATTAGGATTCAAGTCACCTCATTCCCATTAATCATGTTAATAATTGAAAACATATGTTCAGCTTGAAAGCACAGCAAGAGAGTTAGGCAACCCTACATGGAAGTGTGCTGTTACCCAATTCTAATGATACTCATTAACATACCCTTGCCAACCTCGTGCAGAAAACCCTCCCGCCAAAATCAGGTGCAGTATTTTCTGTTAACTTCTTATTTTCCAGCCTGGCAAAGCCCTTCACTGCTTGTTTCACCTCTGAAGCTCCTCTGCAGTTAAGCCTGCCCCTTCTCCCCGCAGCGTGGAGGTGGTGCTGGTGCTGGTGGTGAGCTCTTCCGTGCTGGTTTGTAAACTGCTTGCATGGAAAAGCATTTGGGCAAGGCCACTGACTTTGCGGGGCTTGTTTGGCCACAGTCTGGGCCTCTCTCTCCAGCAGCCGTGTCACAGGGACAGGCGCTACCCACGGCCCTGCCACCACGCGTCAGCCTGAGGCTGGGTTGTGGCCCCCGAGGAAGACTTTCAGATTTCCAATACCAAAATAGCCCAAACAAGCTTAAATAATCACAGGCATTGACATTGCCCTCTCGTTGCTCCCACTAAAGTAAAGCCAGTGTTTCCATCATAAACACCGTTTTGCCCGAGCTTGCACGATGTAATCATTAAAATGAATTCCAGGTGAAAACCTGCAACACAAATTCTTACCAGAGCAGTGAATTTCAGACCAAACCTCACTGCTCACAGGCAGGCAATGTTCCTAACTCAGCATCTCAGCCTTTCCCGGCTCCTGAAGCAAAAAGGGGACCTTTTGCTTTGAACAATGCAAAGCTGGGCTCTTCTTGGGCCTGGACACCCTATCGAGTTACCATGGCAGCTCCAGAAACCGCAGTAACTCCATCGTGTGTCTGAGCCCTGAGGGAAGGATGGGGAAAAGAGAGTAAGTAAGTTTGGATACAGGTGGAAGAAAGGATGGATGGTTTTTCTTTTCAGATACGCTTCTTCCCCCAGTATGCATATAAATCACTTCTGCTGCTATTAGTAACAGGAAAGAAATAAACCTGCTTGGAAATGAGTTTTGCAATCCTGTAACAAGATGACAGGAGGGGGAAAAAAAAAGGAAAGAAAAAAGCAAAAAGCAAGCTTTGCTCAGGTATTAATAATATGGTTTACACAGACTTCGAAATCCTGACAAATTATCTGGTTTAGATTGTATACTGTGTTCTCATCAGCCCTTCTCTCCTCCTACACCCTTTCTCCATTGATCCATAAATGCAGCAG
The DNA here is from genome assembly GCA_034008185.1 of Gorsachius magnificus. Lineage (NCBI taxonomy): Eukaryota > Metazoa > Chordata > Aves > Pelecaniformes > Ardeidae > Gorsachius > Gorsachius magnificus. The sequence goes on along the minus strand of CM067083.1, from coordinate 45,463,257 downwards.
GAGTAAATTCCTCCTACCGGGACAGCGGTCCTCAGTTGCTACCTAAATTTGTGCTGTTCCTTACCTCTAAGGCACACAGCATGTTGCTGGAACATGTCCAGAGGAGAGCCACCGTTTCTGGTGAGGGGTCTGGAGCACAAGTCTTAGGAGGAGCGGCTGAGGGAACTGGGGTTGTTCAGCCTAGAGAAGAGGAGGCTGAGCGGAGACCTTATCGCCCTCTACAGCTATTTAAAAGGAGGGTGTAGTGAGGCGGGGATCGGCCTCTTCTCCCTGTTAACGGACGATAGGACGAGGAGGAATGGTTTGAAATTGCGCTGGGGCAGGTTTAGGTTGGACATTAGGAAAAATTCCTTCACAGAAAGGGTTGTCAGGCTCTGGAATGGGCTGCCCAGGGAAGTGGTCAAGTTCCCAACCCTGGAGGTATTTAAAAGAAGGGTAGATGAGGTGCTTAGGGACATGGTTTAGTGGTGGGATGGCAGTGCTAGGTTAATGGTTGGACTTGATGATCTTAAAGGTGTTTTCCAACCTAGATAATTCTATGATTCTATGATTCTATGGAGAGTGATGAGGGTCTCATGCGTGATGTCCACCTGGGGCCACTGCTGGAAACAGGAGCCTGAGCTGCAGCTGACCTACTGGGGCTGTTCACACCCAGAGGTGGGTCTGAGACTCCAGCAGCACAGAGGACATCTCTCAACCTCTTTGGTCATGGTTGCTCTCCTTCTTCCTATCTCCTGCCAAATGGCCCTCCCAGGTAGGCACTGGCAAGGGCAGTGCTCTGTTTCTGAGCTGTGCAGCAGCAGGAACATGCAGAACAGGTCAAGACCCAGCTGTTATTTCATCTTACTTGGGAAATGGGATTTTGCAGGCTCCAATGCGCTGTCAGCTCATTTCTGCCGCTCCCTGATCTGAATTTGGGCAAAGGGAGGAGACTCTCTCTTGGTGCTGTTTGGGGCTGAAGGAGTTAATCAGCATCAAGACTTCTAGATCTCATGCCCCGGGAGGGGGTGAGAGACAGCAGATAAACTCCTGGTGTCCCAATGCCTACAGACCTCACCCCACACTCCTTGGCAGGCTGGAAGAGATTGCACCCGGGGCTTCCCCAAGGGAGACTGGGGAGAGGGGCTCCCTGTGCTCCCTGGCCCATGGCCCGCGGTAACCTAACCCTCTGCTGATTAGACCACTCTGGTATTTTTCATTAGGAAATTTTGGAAAATCCTTTGGAAAATATAGGCCAAGGCCTCGAGCAGTGTAAATCAGTGTAACTCCCCTGAAATGTATCACCGGGGATCTATCACATGAAGTGCTCGGGATTACTATTGTATAAACAAAGTGTAAAGTCTTGGGCCAGGCCCAAGGAGCTGGAATCCCAGACAACTCCATCATCCTTTCCCCAGCATTCCTGCATCCCAGCGTGCTCAGATACTTCTCCATGCGGTTTGCTCAAGCTGCCTGCGCCGCTCAGCTCCCACCCAAGCTTCAGTGCATGCCCGGCACAGAGGCTTCGTTCTGCTTTGAGCGCAGAGCTGAGCTTGGGCGCTGGCAGTGAGTCAGAGGATATCCCAGCCCTCAACATGGATTGGCAAACTGTATGCTGTGTACGTATCCCCCTTACCCCCTTCCTGGGGTAATATTCACCTGCCACACACCAGCAGCTACTGCTTGTAAGGGGTCTCCCTCCCCACGATCCACTGCTGAGCCCAGGACCCAGCACCGCCGGCAATGTGGGGTGGGACCCAGGGCAGAAGGGTGGTCCACCCCACCCCACGATACTTCCCGATGTCCCGTTATAAACTCAAGTCTTGCAGTAAAATGCCAAACGCTCTTCCCACCGAAGGCTGCAGGAGGAGGGCTGGCAGTCCATCCCAAGCGGTCGGAGGGAGCAGCCCGTGCCTCTCCCTGCAGAGGAGGGTAAAACCAAGTCGGCGCAGCAGAAATCCCTTTTAGCCCCAAAACTGGCAACGGGTTTATCTGAGCATGTGAGCAAGGCGGACAAGCCAGGCACTTCTGTTATCAGCTTGGAGAAAAGCCACGCTAATGATCTCATGCAGGGGAGGTGGTATTTTGCCAGAAGGAGCAGAATTAGACCCAAATTGTTGTTTCCTCTCTGCTTTCCGAAACTCCTCTCCCTGATTAAAACCAAACTTTTATAGTATCTTTTTCTGAACTTTTTGGCTCCATCTTTTCTTTTCCATGTCTGGCGAAGGCCAGAACTGTAAGTGCCAAAATGTTGAGTGAAAGTTTGGGCTTTTTCCCGAGAAACTCTCTCACCACTACGGCTTATCCCAAAGCTTCAAGCAGTTGAACAGAGTGAAACAGTCGGGAGAGAGGCAGTGACCGAGCCAGAGACACGGGTCTGGGACGTTTTTCCCTCTAACCCTGGCCATGCCACAATGCCGTCCACCTCTTGAAGACTCTCCCTCAGCCCCAAGCCAGCCAAGCACGTGAGTCTCCTCAGGAAAGTCACAGGACTACACACGCCAAAACCGAAGCGCGTGTGTAACTGCATCACTGAGCCAGAGGCCAAAGACCCCTCTTCAGCAGAATTCTTAAGTAAATCAATGGGACCACTCACACACTTAAAATAAGGACATATGATTAAACACCTTGCTGGATCAAGGACTTAACCCCTCTTTCTCACAGCTGAGCAAGCTTTCAATAGGCTTTGAATATGCTTATCATGGTTTGGTTTTTTTTTTTTGCTGGCATTATTTGGAACATCAAGACTACTTAAACCAGTGTATATAAAGGACGGCTCTAATGTGAATGCCACAAGCCTAAGGGGATAAGTAGGATGAATGGATAATAACTGCATTTACTAACCCCATGGCTTCCTCCATTCCATTTCTCTTGTCAGGGGGACCTTAACACCTTCTCTTTTAATCTGATTTCTCCAGCATCCTTGCATGGGCATCTCAGGAAAACAAACGAGATTCAAATCACAGCTCAATCACATGTGCAAGTGTTTTGTCCCCGTTTTTGATCTGCTCTTCCCAAATGTAAGCCTGATCCTATTTCCCCTCAAGGTCCTAGTCAAATTCCCCGCTGACGTCAATGGGAGCAGGAGCAGGAAGACTTGTACGTATGAAGTCAATTATGCCAGCTCTCGGGATCCTTTCTTGCCTGACTGGCTTTCTACCTGGCTCCTCTCTCAACCCTGCCCAAACTGCCCCTGGTCCTGAAGCTGGTGGCACTTCACAGGGTACGGAGGGGAGCCAATTCCGGGTGCCCACTGCCAGAGCTTGATGTGCTTAGAGCTGAAGACAGGTTGCAAGCCACGAGACTCTCTCTGGATTCCTTGCAGATGAAGGCATTCTCAAGAAATCCCACATTAATGTGACATTCAGGTCGACATGTGTAGCACTGTGAGACACCCCATATGTTGGGCAGGCTTGGTGAGTTTTGCTCTGGGTGCAGGTCTCAGAGGCCTGAAGACACTACCAACACCCCCATTTGTTCCTATCCCACTTTGCAGCATTTCCATGGCTGCTACAGCATTTCACGGGGATCAGGGCAGAGCCATCAGGCGCAGTCAGTGCCAGCTCCTGGTGTCAGCTGGAGCAAATCCCAGGCGGGTGGGGGCTGGCTATGGGATGGAGAAAGTCTTGTCAGAGCCAGGCCTGGCTGCTCACTGCAGTCCTCCTTGTGAAGGTACAGGTGGTGGAGAAAGTTATTTTCTAGCATCTTCCTCTGTCCTGTCTCCATTTTATTCCACCCAATAAGTCACTCTACAGCACATCTCAGGATAAGACCAGTCCTGTGTTCCCCTAATACACGGTGACACACATGGCACAAGTCAGGTTTCCTATATGAGAGCTGAAGAGCCTTTTGTATTAAATTATTTCTCTTTGCAGATACCCTTGGGGTTTGCTGCTTTTCCTTTTGTCCCCTTTTCATTTGCTTGATTTCTTTTCTTTATGCTGCATCTGTGACATTTTGTTCAGGGTTGCAGTGAGTGAACAACAATTTAAAATGATGAATTATGGATTAAAAGAAAAGGCTGGGCTATTCTGGAATCACTATTCAGTGCCTTTTGCAGGGACAAAGAAATTCCAGAATGACAGTTTTTCAATTATCTGTGTGGAAGGAGAAAGAAGAGAAGGAAGAGAAAGCAAGGCAGGGAGGATGGGAAGGCAGGAGGGAAGGAAGGAAATGGCAGAATGAAAAAACAGAAGAAAAACAGCTGCTTCTCTTTGGAGCCCTGAGAAGGCATTCCACTCTCTGATGAGTTTTCCCTACCAGACTTTCCAGGGCAAATTCTGAAACCCATGTGAATTTTTAGTGGTGCTTGGAAAAGTGGTCCCTTGAATCTACTGGGAGCCACTCACGGGAGCGCAAACCGCACAGAACTTGCGGGGGAGGGGGGGGGGGGGGTTGCAGAAGGCTGTCCCCCTCCGCCGTGGCTGAGTTTCCTGAGCACAGGACTGCAAAATAACCTGAGGGGGGCTCGGCTAGAAATTTGCAGTCCTTTACTCTAAGCCACAAACAAACATTTTCTCAAGTACTCTGAGTGATATCTGCATAAATATTCCCTCCCTTGGCTGGAAGATTAGGGGAAAAACAATTGTAATTTTGTTGACTTTACTTCGACATTTGGAAACTATTAATAAGTTTTCATGGGGGAGCTTCTGCCATTGGAGTAGAAATTGCCATCTAATTCCACTGCAATTTATTGAGCTACAGGCATTTTTGAAGAACACTGTACAGAAATACCAACCCTTGTCCAAAAAGAAAGGACATCGTTGAATAGGGGATGCTTTAAAGGAGATGATCTGTTGCCCATTTGGCAAGTGAGGCAGCGTGGCCTCTGAGTTACAGCACTGAACTGGCACTCAAAGATCCTGCTGAAGGCCCAGCTTTGTTCTCAGGTTGTGGACACAGGCAGTGGACAATTGAACCTCACCATCCTCGAGCTCCTGACTCCCACCTGAGGATGCTCAGACCACGAGGCGCTTCAAGATCCTGGGACAAAAAGACAAAAAGTGCTTCATAAGAATATGAGGGTGGCATTGTAATAGCTGGCTTTTGGAGGGGAATCGTATTCTCTCTCTCTCAGATGGCTTAATATCAATTTGTTTTGTTTAATAAATTATCAGCAGCCTATTCATTTCATGCTCCACTCCACCTGTTTCTGTGACCCTGGCAAGACAAGTGTCAGGAAGGCACAGTTGCGACTCTAACCAATTCCCCACTGCCTGCTCCTACAGCTTTCCTCTAATCTCAGCTCAATAGTTTTGTTACATGACATGTTAACACACCAACAGAGCTGGAAAGGCTGAGTGCTCCTCTAGGTGTACACAATGTAAAATCATTAGGCTGCTTAAGAAGCTTCCCAAACGCTTTCTGTCAGCACCTAGATGGCAATTACAGAATTAACTGGAACAGACCGCGTCTCCCCCTCGCTGACCTGCAGCCTGCCAACGAGAGGATACCATTTCAATGGAAAAAAGGTATCACCTGTCAGAAGAACAATACGAACATGAATAGCATATGGAAACCATTTACTGGCTCCCACCGTATCGCTCACCAAGCACCCTGCAAATTCAAGTACAGCTCGGACCAAGCTGGGGTCAACAGGCCAGCTGATGATACTTGTGTTGCCCTTTCTCTGCAAACCACGAGGGTGAATAAAACTGTGAGGGGACCAAGACTTTCAGCCACTTGTGCTGATGGGGCAAGGCCAGCGATGGCTGAGGCGGGTGGGATGAGGTGGGGTGGGGTACCCTGCCTGCCTGCCCTCCCCGCTGCCTGGGACTGTGCTGCTGGCAGAGGATGCTGCGATGCTGGAGGCAGGAGGCGAGTCTCCCTGGCCTGCCCCTGTGGTCCATGCAGAGCAGGGGGGTCCTCCAAAGTGCTGCTTGGAGGTCCCAAGGGAGGACCCTGCTCCAAGTTGCTCATTTCAGTCACTGTCCCCGCCTGTCCCCGCATGCCCGCTGGCTCGCCTGCCCTGAAGGGGAGGATAAGGGAGCTGCTCTGGCCACGGACACACTAATCCTAGCCAGATGTTTCTCAAAGTGATTTAAAGCCAGGGACACAGCAATTTCATAGCGGGCCACACACTTGCTGGGCTATTGCTGTCACTTCACCCTCATCCCTACAGAGTAACCATAACCCTTCCCCAAGCCATCACACATATAAGCCAGTATAATGGATAACCTCCTTTCCTGGCTTTTTAACCTTTTCTTGTCCTCTCCAGGCTTGGACCTTATGCACCATCTTTCTTCCTTTCCTGTATCACATCCCAAAGCTCCCTGTAGTTCCCACTGGCTCTGCCTTTCCCTGTACCTCTGCCCTATTCCTCCTCAATGCTTTCCCTTGCTGTTTTTCCAGAAGCACACTGGGATGCTGCTGCCCACTCCACCTCAGTGCCATCTGTCCAGTCTCCTCCTACCTCTGGAGCAGCTTCCTCACTACCTACTTATTCAGCTAACTCCCTAGGGTAATGGCAAGAAAACCCCAACGTCCCTCAGCAAAGTCTTCCTCCCAGTGTCTCACTGGTGTGGGTCTTTTCCACTATTACTATTCTGCATTGCTTTTACTTGCACCTTAGTGTGTCACCTGGAGAGGTCCCAAGGCATCCACATCTGGAGTGCCAAACTCACAGCTCATGTAGAGACCAAATACAGGCCACCAGGGCTATTTGCCTGGTCCACAGCCTGCTCCTGGTACCTTTTCTCTTGGGAATGACCAAGGACGAGTTGTGCCAGCAGCTGTCAGGGCAGCTACAGAAGACAGCCCACTGCTGCCTGCCCACTCTGAAGGCGCTTCTCAGAAAGAGGGTGGTGGGGACCAGACAGCATTAATTGTCTTGGTGATGGCCACCTCCTGGGGGCTCCCCAGGAATCGCAAGAACATTGTGGAGAGCAGGCACAACCATACGGTGGAAGGGACCCTGTGAGCCACCAAGCCATCCAGACATCCTGACAGATGTTCACCTAATCTGCTCTTACAGACTGACGGGGTCAGGGACAGCGCACCATCCCCAAGCAGCATGCACTGCAAATGACCCGTGCTTGTGCAATACATTGACGAGGGGTTGGGATTTACAGTGAGAGACCGTACGGTTCATGGGCAGGAGATCCAGTCAGATAGAAGAGAAATGGTTTTGGCATCAAGCCCACCCTGACACCAGAATAACAGCATGACCCACACAGCTGGAAAGTTTGGGCTCACTGCTTTATATTTATCTAGGCAAGAGCCTGTTAAGTGCTTTTACACTCTTTGCTTATTGTAGAGAGCCATGTGAGTTAGGGGAATTGGTTAAAAATGTTCAACTCTGGTTTGTTCCATGAGGGAAAATACATCATTTTACATTTTTACATCTTTTGTTTCACATTTTATTTTCCTGCAAAGGGGGAAAGAAAAAAAAAAGAAAAGACTACCAGTGGAAGGGCATTCAAATAATGCAGAATGATTTTTTTTTTTAAATCAAAGCCCCAAAATTAAAAACTAAAAAATCCCAAAAAATCCCTTTTTGGGTTTTGTTTGCCAAAGCACACTTATTTGTCTCTGTGACCTTCATCATAATGACAGATGCTGCTTCATGGTAGCCACGGACTCATTCATCAGCCGGATCTTCTGGGTAGATGCACCAAACCTCAGAAGAGGCACCTTTCCACTTGCATAGAGAAAGACATGACCGAGCAGAGACCATGGGCTGGGGCTGGGAAGAAGGGGCAGAAAGTGCTCAAGGAGGAGTATATAAGGTGCATAGCTACTCCTTCTGCCAGCATGCATCTGTCTTGTAAATAATGAAAATGAACTCTTCAATACTCCAATTTTTATCCTCACATAGGGAAAAAAAGTAAAGGAAAACCAATTGCCAATCCATAGAGCTTCTAAAAGGGCAGCTGTGGAGGATGACAGGGTTTAAACAACTCAGGGCAAAAAAATGAGCAGCTTGGGAAAATATAACCAGCAAGAACGCAGACAAAACGAGTGTCCGGGCTGCAGCTGTCTGAAGGAAAGCAATGGGCGTCGAGTTCAGTTCTCAGCCCTCGCCATCGCTGTTGCCTGTGTCAACAAAGTGGCCTGGAAGGGAAAGTGCTGCCAGAGGAAAGCCTGACCCTCCCGGCCAGCTCAGTCCCCCACTGGCTGTCCCAGCCGTCGCCTGGCCCAGGCACCTGGGCACACGTGGGCATCTAAAACCCTGCCCTCACCCGGAGCTCAACGCCACCCAGCGAGGCTCCTGAAGCCACCTGGGGACAGGGACCTTTCTGGTGCTGCCCGAGGTGCCCTCCAGTTCCCCAGGCATGGGCAAGCTGCGGGCCAGTGGAGCAGTGCCTGGCGACCCCAGGCCCCTCCGGGCCACCAGCTGCAGCCCCGGCGTGTTATCCAAGGGCATGTCAGTTGGCTCTAAACATCCACGTGAGGCTTACTGGCTCAAGCCCAGTGATTTCCCAGTCCCCTCCTGCAGCACAGGCAGGTTAAGTTGAGTGCGTATGTAAATCGATGCAGAGCTGGGGCTTGAGATATTTAGCTCCCACTGTGAGCTAAATTTTCTTATTTCATATGTAAAGTGCTCTACACATTTCTGCTGATACACAGACAGCCATTTTAAAAGCCAATGAACCTCCTCACCCCACCTCAGGTACCACCTTCTAATCACCACACAAAATTTCAACCTCTGCATATAAAAAATGTATGGCAACAGACTTGCCTGCCACATGCCTGCAGAGATAATTAAACGTCGATGCCAGAAAATATGAAGCTGGATGTTGGCAAAATTTCTCTGTGCCTTTCCATCCCCAGCTTTTGAGTTCATGGAGGAGGAAAACAGGAGTTTGGCAATGAGGAGAGATACAAGGGAGAATGTGAGAAGTATTTTTTCTGTGAGCAGAGAGGGAAGATTTCATTAATCTTTTTATCTGTCAAGGTACTGCACTAACTTATGCATAGCCACGAATTTCGCTTGGTGTGTGATATTATACTACACGACTGCCTACATTTTTTTGTAAAATATGTTTTGGCTTATTGAGTTGCTGTACCAAATCATTCACTTCTCCGTTTTCTCCCTCTTTTTTTAATAAACATGGCCTGCCATATATTATGTCAAGGCTCGCCCCATCTCACACGCCACAAAGCAGTGGTGAAAACCCAAACGTGAAGAAACACAGAAACAAAACTGGATATAAACGTCACCCAGCCTGCGTCACTAGCCATCAGTGGAAAATGTAGGATGAGGTTAAAAAAGCATGATGGCTAGCAAATGGCCCGTTTCAGGTGATGCTTTGGGGCAGAGGTGGGTGATCAGCAGAGGGAGATCAGGTGGGCAATTACAGCAGAACCAAGCCTTTGGCTGGACACCAGCCCCATGGCTTCTGGCCCCAGCCAGCATCTTTGTCCAGTGCCTGCTCTGCCTTGGAGAAGACAGCCAAGAGATATGGTCGGACGCAGCACAGGAAACAGGGGCTGCTGTCTGCACGCGCGCAGAGATGCTTCGGCATGATCCTGCTCTTCATTCGCTGCTTTGCCTTTTCCTCTCCCTCCTCCTCCTGATGTTCTTGATCTCTTGGTGGATTTCAGCAGCTCCCTTGCCAATGATATTATTGGCGTCCCAATTGTTTTCCTCATGTTTCTCCTTCCATGTGCTTTTGGTGACCTCAGCATCATGCCTGGGCTCCCACTGCTTCCTCTTTCAATTACTGCTGCTGCTCTTGGCTTCTGGGAGAGCTCCCCACGGCTCCCTCCTCCCTGCACAGGACAGCTGGGAATAACTCACTTCTTGTCCCTCCTTCTCCTCTTTCCTGCAGTCATAGCTCTCAGTCAGGGATGCTGCTTCCCCTGCTTATTCTACCTGGTTGTCAGTAACCTTTTCTGCTTCACATGTGGGAAGTGAGGGCATGGAAATTATATATCTTACGTGTTCAGATAGCACTAGGGACAGGAGTCGGCAAGGGATTCACAGGCAAGTCCTTAATGATCTGTTCTAAATCAGACTGCAGGACTCCACCCTCCTCCTCCTCCTTCTCCTTTATGTTGGCATGGCCATCACTCTCAAAGCAGGCAACCACACTCTTTTTGTCTCCCCTGAATGTTTTTTTCCCATCCCTTCAACTGGGAGGTCTTCTGTGTCCTTCCTTCACCTTTTGGGGCTTCAAAGCTCTGCCCTTTGTTCCACCCTGTCTTCATTCTGCATCATTTATTTTACAGAAAATTATGCAATCACCCAGCGAGACTCTTACCATATTCCTCATCATCTCACATCTCTGTTGGTGCAACATCCTTTTCTCTGGCTCTGACTTGACTAAAGCAATCTTGCCCTCATCCTTTCGTAAGGCTACTGCTGCAGGGACCCACATCCCGAGCCTGTAACCCTGAAGCTCTGCTCTGACGACTGTTGTTCCTTTATCTCATTCTGCTCTCTGGATGGGTTTTATCTCGAAAAAGTATTCAGAGCAAGGTCTTTTTTTTTTGTCCTTGCACAGCACATAGCACAGTGGGGCTCCAGTCCACAGTGAGAGTCTCGAAGCACTGTCGCTAATCAAAGTGATACGCCAAAACTGGCAGTAGGTGTAGCCAGCCTGATCTAGTTTGTCTCTCCTGCTCTTGCACAGGTGGTCAAAGCTGACTGACAATGCTGTTGCCAGTGAGGAGATTTCAGACTTACAAGCCATAGTAACCAGCCGCAGGGACAGCAAGGTATGGGATACTCGTGGACCCAGCTGCCAGGTCTGCTGTCTCTACGCTTACCTGTGTAATAAGTTTACACAGATTTAAAAAACCACCAGGTACCTCTCCGAGAGTTACATTCAACAGGCAGCAGGCAGCTGTGTTCATATAATCTCAAATGTCTTCCTCAGGTTGCTGTCCGTCAGAAAGCCTACCTTTACTTTGGCCATAGACCACACTTTTCCATGACAAATCTCTTCTCCCGTCAGCACTCTTCCTGCATACTTGCGTGGAATGATAGAAAAAGAGAGACATTGTTTTACGAAACAGAGCAAAGTCATGTTCATTTGACTGAGTTTGAAACTGAGCTTTTCTCCTTTTCCTCAAATACTTCTTTTAATTTTACTGGATTTTACCACAGCTGCTTTTCTTAACCAACCCCCTTTTCCCTTTAAATTATACATTTGTTAAGATTTTTCACTGAGATGCCAGATGATGCAGTAAAAAAAAAAAAAAAAGCTGTAGCATAAACATCTCCCAGGAGCCGAAAATATGTTGCTTGCCTTTTGCAGAGGCGAAGAGCTCTGTGCCCAGGCCTGTCTCTTTTTCCTCCTCCTACCCGCTGGCTTGAGGGGAAGGCAGCAGCTCCCCATGCTCATCCAGCAACCTTCACCACCAGTGCCGGAGGCATATTTGGTCTTAGGAGGAAGAGGGCAGCTGGAGTCAGATGTCGCTGACGCTGCCCTGTGACACTGTCCGGGGTGCAGCATGTGGCGAAGTGTGGTAGAAAAAATGCATGGGGAAAAGGGAGGAGAAAGAAGAAAGGTGTCTTTTGACATCAGTAAATATTTGAAGTAAATATAAGATCAATTTTGCAATCTAGCTGTGTATGAAACCGGTGCCGAATCCGGCTTGTTTGGTTTTCATCTGCCATATCCAACAAACACTATCAGAGTGGAATTTGGTCATATTCACAGTATTCCAGTAAAGAAACGATGGTTTAACTGTGGGTATGGGAAAAAAAAAACAGTACAGCAATCTTGGGAGTTTATGGGAAGAAACATAAGTAACGTTAGGGCATGAAGAGCAAAAGGGGGAAAAAAGCAACCAAGAAGAAATCATATATTTAAAGAAAGGAAATGTCATCGATATAGCGGAGGAATGAAAACTACAGAAAAATAATGGGTCAATAAATAGAGCTCTTGGGGAAAAAAAAATGACAAAGGAACTAAATGTTCTCCTTGCCTCTGAATTAGTTAAGAAAATATATTAGCAATAAACCTGCAGAGGACGTGTGGGTACTAATGAGCGCAAAACACAGATTAATGAAAGAATGCAAAAGAGCCTCTCGTGTAGGATACAGATGCGAAATGCCAGGCAAGTATGAGTTAATCCACAGCTGATATTGGAGATTAGGGATCAAACAGTTGGACCACTAACTGTACTGAGAGAATTATTTATTAATCATGAGTCAGGAGAGTTTTTTGAAAGCAAATCATGTCAGACAGATGTGGGTTTTCTCCACAAAATAACTTGCTTTTGGAAAGATGAGGTAAAAATTGAACTGGATTCTCAATAAACCTCAAACCACATGGATGTGACAGCCAGGGGTGACCTTGAAAAGCCTGTCCTGAGGGAGAGAGCCCCAGCTCACGTGAAGGTCACAGTTCAATACTATCGGTCCTGATCTTCTCAGGGGTAATACAAAACAAATGAGGAAGCACCAGAAGTTTACTACGGAGGAATTAAAGAATAAAAGCATGACAAAATTTTTGGTGGGCCACAGAATTAAATTTCAGAGTAAATGCCAGATTGTTTCTAATAAACAAAAATAGTTTGTAGGTGAGTGGATGCTGGGGTGAAATGCAATTTTCTTTGCAAGAATTGGTAAAGCTGAAGTCGTCTTTCTCTCTGTCAGAAAACAACTACTTTTGGAGCCACATTATTACTGATTTTGACATAACAATAATGTGCAAAACGTATTTAGAAATTATGCTAAACCAGAGTGGTTAAGCAACATACAATGCTGTACATCTTAATTAGTATAGTAACCTGATCAACAATAAAAGGCTCTAAATTACAAATGAATGGCCAACCTTTTCCATAAATTGGAAGTATTTCTAATAAAAAAAAAAATTTCTGTTGATAATGCCCATACGCATATATGGGGCCTGGTTTTGTAGGATTATGTAATTAGAGAACATAGTATCCTCCAAAGGATATAAAAAGGAAAACCGTAACCTTAATTATGGCACCTTTTAATTCCTTTTTACAAACTGAATAATTATCTTCTAGTAAGTTTTAAGGGAAGGCAATGACAGGAGCTAATGAGTTGCAGACATGCAAAAACATAAAAAACAGGGCTTGAAGAAAAGCAAGAACGGACAAGACAAACTGCAACCCTCTCAGTGGTGGTGTATGTTTAAGCAAGAATTTCTAATTGAGGTCACTTCACTCACCAGAATTAGAACACCAGCTGAAGGGAAGGCAGAATATGTATCTAAATAATTTAAGGAGGATTATTTTACAGAGAGAGCAATCAGGAGGAGACACAGATATTCAGCAGAAATGGAGAGGCCAGACAATGCCGATGTGAGCAAAATTCTGCTGTCCACATGGAGCTTTAACTGATGTATGTTTGAGGTTAGCCAAGAACTCAGAGTACTGTGGGGAGCAAAGAATTTGTCAGCCATCAAATTTTTCTTGCAGGCTGGCTGTGCGGGGCTGTTCATATTATATTGATTTCTGGGAGTGCTTTTGCCCTTCTTTGGCACACGCTTGCCACATTTCCAGGCCATAAAACCCAGATAGAGTCATAAGCTTTGTAAATGTTATTACATAAATTGCATTGTTTATAAAAGAGGAAAAGAGAATTCAAATTCACATTTTCCAACCAGTTTTGTGATAGAGAAATTCCAGATCCATTGTCAAACTCCCCCCGGCAGGAAGAAAACATGGCAGAAACATTTAAAATGGCAGAAAATTGTGTAATTATGGAGACTTCACCTTCCACACCTAGTCGAAACACTCTGTCCAGAAAGGCTGGCAAAGCTGTATTTCTTCTTACCTGTGTGAAGCCACTGCAATTACTGTGGAATCTTGTAGGGCTTACCTGAAAAAATAAAAATCAAATCAATTTGGATTAAGTAGTCTCGTGGTTGGAGAAAGAAGGTCTCGGTTCCAGGTTTACACAGTCATGAAGCGGTATGAAAAGCCAATATCCATCAAAATTCAGGAAAAGGATTTATGACATTTCATAATGAAACTTAGTACTTGTTTACTTTTCATTTAGACCCCTCAACCACCTTCGACATGTCATGCGCCATGTTATCCCCATTTCACAGCACTTAAAATTTAGGCAGGGGAAGAGTTCATACGGACTGCATGCCATCCCAGCAAGAGAGCTCGAATCCAGGGACCAGTGTGGCGTCTCCTTCCCTTGGTTTCCCTGCTGTGGTCTCCGGACAACGCTGCCTCCTGTTAGCTCCATGCGCGCACGCACACAAGATGCACAGGTGCAAACGCTGAAAAGAAGGAACCCCCCTCTCAAAGAATGGCCTATTGAGGCCAGCCGACTTCGCATTTAGACTTCAGCCGCCTTGGCCTCCACCCAGTGCCTGCTTCCAAAGAGCTGGGAGCCCAAATCAATATTGTCTATAACTTCTCAGCTTGGCAAACACAGGCACAACAAACAGGCACTTTGTGTGCTTCTGCAGAAAGAAACAATCCTGCACCACTGAAGATCATTTCTTCTGCCTTTCATTGTTTGACTTAATTGAATCCCGGCTTTGTCCCTTATTGCTGTTATAGAAATAACTGAGACAGAAATGTTGTCTAGCAATCCAAGCAGGAAAAGCAAATTACAAAACCATAATCCTAATTCCAACATAACTTGCTTGGTGAAATCTTAATCCAGCTCCTATCAAAGTCGAAGAGTCTTCCTAGATGGCCAGGAATTAGGCTGGAGAGTAAAGATCTCTGCTTACTATCAGTCTGCAAGCTATCTGCGTTTAACATTTTTATCTGAAATAAATTATAAAAATCATCAATAACAATGTATTTATCTGAGCCTAAAATAAGGGACTATGGAGTAGTGAGGGAGACAACTCACTTATACATACCAGTTTGGGCAGTTCGCAATGTAGGAGCCAGATCATGTCTGTAGGAACAAAGAACATGGTGACCGTCAAAAGTTGGACTGCAGAGTCCTGAAAAGGATGGGAGCGATCAGCCTGGACATGCAGCTGAGCATCTCATGCAATAATACAGTTGGGGGGGGCACAAGGAAATATCAAGGAGGTGGAGGAATCATCTGTATAAAGCCAGTGAAATGAGTACAGTGATACCGTGCCCATTTCAGAGACTTACTTGTAAATGCGTTGGTTAGGTATACCGAATGGACAAGTGGGCCAGTTTGGTCTCTTGTCCATGGGTTTCTTCTGGAAGGTCTGTAAAAGAGCACAAAAAGAGCAGTAGGCATATGGAAATTTTTAGAAGTGTATTTACTGAAACAGGTGAAAATTGCTGTTCCAGTTTGACCTCCTGTATAAAAGACCTTTATGTGCTCTCTCAAACAAAAGATTTACACTGCCAGTCTGCTAGAAACCTTGGGAAGCAGGTAGATGGCTAGGAACTCCCGGTGTTAAAAAGAGTTAATCTTAACTCAAAATGGAGCTTTGTAGCTTCAGCTCTAAAAGGTTGGGTCTTGATAAGCCTGCAGGGTGAGGAGCCCTCTAGGACCAGATTTCTGTTCTCAGTGTAGCTATGTAGGCTTTGGTCAAGTCCTTTCTGGGGTTGCTGATACCCAGGGCAGCATCCTCCTTTCCGTAAGCGAAGCCTACTCGTCTTCTCCCTACAAGTATCGCTTCACTTTTGGCTGTACTGAAGTACACAGTATTTGCAGGCTCCCATTTTAAGAAGTAATTCAGCTCAGTGACATGTCTTCTTCATTATCCTCACTCCCCAGCCTTCAGCAATATTTGTAGATTCGCTTTTAGGTCATCCGTACAGCCAAGGGTTAAACAGCATAGGTCAAGAAAGCCAGCAGCTGCCTATTGAAGATGGTCCTATTCTTAACAGCAGGTTTTGGGCCCAGTCTCCTAAAGTACTTTTAATCCCATTTAATACGACATGTTATTTTGAATAATTCTCAATAAAAGAAAAAAATTAATTACCATGACAAAAAGCTTAGAGAAATATTAATACATTACCCCCAATACCTCTGCCACCAAACAAGTAACACGTGGTGCCATGCTGGTATTGAACAATTTATTTCCCTTAAGCCTAAACTGATTGCTATTAAGTATAGTCCTTTTTTTTTTTTTGCCTTGCTGTTAATGAAATCACATTATTTTGCTCAGGCTCACTGTCTATGTCAGGCTGATATGCCTGTAATTACCAATATCTGTATCTTCTGTTTCTCCAGGCAAGCATGTCTTTCTAGCGTTCCCATGATTTACCAACTTTAATAGCCCACACATCTCCTCATCCAGCTCTTTAAAGCTCTTGCTGCAGCCAGACCTACTGGTTAAAAACAGCCAGCTTATTAGCTCTTGCTTCGCATATTGCCAAGTTGCTGTTGGAAGGGAACAGATTTCATCTTCACCCTTGGTGAATTCTTCATGCAGACTTTAAAAAAAAATGCTTGAAACAACAAGATATATTGAAACTATTTGCCATTTCTACATTAAAAACATGTTTTTTACAGACTAGTATCATTGTTAGGATTTTTTGTATTAAGAGACATACTAAAAACTTTGGTTTACTGCCATTCGTTCTCTTGCCTTAGGTTTTTTCCTTGTGTCCTGTCACTTCACTAAGATATTTTCTGCTTTTCCACCCTTCTAATTTATATTCATTACTATCTCTTTTTCCTCTGTGTGTCTGCGCATTTGTATTCAGCTACATTTGCCTATTTCAAGCCAGCCTGGTTCTTTTTACCAGAGCAAGGTTTGGAGTTTTTTTTTCCTACTTGGGCAGCTGTGCGGCTCTGGGGCATGCAGTAAGAGATTGTATAAAATTCCCAATTACACTTCCCATTTTGAGAACAGCTGGATGGGGTGCGATCAAAGGCCCATCCAGTGACCCTCCAGCAGTGGCCAGCTTGCCTGGAGTACAATCAACTGGGCAGCACAAATGCGGCCAGTACCTCCCCGTACCTCCCCTCCATGGCCCCCCAGGCCCTGCCTGTGCCCCCGAGTGGTCTGAGCTGGTGGCGGGGGCCTTTGCATCCCATGGGGCTTGCTGGATCTTCCTTCCTTTCCTCTGCCCAGTCACTTTCGGAATCCATGTGGACTTTTCGCAGCCACCCAGCCCACATGACAGGAAAGATCCAAGTTTGATTAGAGGACAGATAAAGAAGCATCTCTTTTTATTCACTCCATCTTTTCTTTTCGATGCCTCCTCATCATTGCACTCAGTCATTGCCATTCACCTTTTCTGCGTCATTTTCAGTTGTATTCTGTTGCCTTCCCTCCTCAATCAACTCCTTTCCAAACTGACAAAGTCTAGTCTATTTAGTCACTCCTTGAATGAAATTATTTTCACTGTATCTGTGATCACTCTTCTTGTCCTGCTCCAAAGCTTTCTACCTCTCCTTTGCCCTTTTCGAAATGCAGAGAAACAAAACTGCGTGCACTACTGTGATGTCTTGCATTTTTAATTCTGTCTCCAGGATGATTTGGCTTTTAAAGGTTTTCAACTTCTGAAACTGTGCTTTAAATTACCAAGTTTTTCTGTGTTACTGAGTTGGACTTTAGCTTCTTTGAATATAATAGAGACACTCAAGCCACCATCACTGCTCTCCAGCAAGCAGCAAGTTTCAGCTCTGTGCCCAACGCACCCTTCTCGCTGAGTTAATGCCTGATTGGGAGCTATGCAAAGCTGGATGCAGTCCCCAGGCAGGGCATTGCCAGCTGTGGGGTTTGGCAATTTTAAGGAAATTTTGTGTCTGCCTCATAAAAGCAAAAACCAGAAAAGGTTCAGATGGAAGCTGAAAGAATAATCTGAGAAGGGACAGCCTGGCTGTATAGCAAAGGACTAACAAAGCTTAATGTTTCTAGCTTATCCAAGAGAAGATAAAAGGTGACTTGATCCTGACTTACAAACACCACCGTGAAAGGGATTTCTGATGGCAGATGGATCTGTAGTCTGGTGGTGTAAAGGAGTAATAAGATCCCGTGGTTGAAAGCTGAAGCAGGACAAATTCAGATTAGAAACAAGACAAAAATGTTAGCAACCAGGGTAATTATCCAAACAGCTTAAAGGGATGTACCGGATCCTGTAACACATGATGTTTTCATCATCATTAGCTGTCTTTTTAAAAGATGTGCCGTTGCTCAAGCAGAAATTATGGTCTCCACGCAGAAATAATCAGAAGAGAGTTTTTAGCCTGTATTAAGGTAGAGGTCAACCTAGATGGTCTTAATTACCCCCTTGGCCTTAAGATCTATGAATCTAGAGAGGTGGGGATAATGGCACATATTTAACTATCTTGTGCTTCGAATGAGAAGAATTGGGAGAATGGTTCACGGTGAATAATTGATTCTATACATTTAGGCCAATTTTTTGCTCATAACACATCTGGGAACAGACCATTGACTCCTCAAATCTAATTTTCCAATGTGATGGACAGCTATCTTGCCCAATATTTTACTTAGAATTTGTGAGCTGTGCTGCCTAATTGGCTAGCTAACGGGCAATGTGCCCGTTCACCTCTGTGATTGATTAGCACGAAGGCAAAGCAGACAGGCATACTCAAACATTTCAAATTCAGTTCGAGTGAACCTGTGTACGAATATGATTTTGAAATCTATGTTCCTTTAATCAAGCTCCACCATGTCAAGGCTACTGAGGGGTAGGCAGAAAAACTGTATAAGCGTCACTAAAGCAGACTCGCTTACTTTAAATGCTAAGGTCTAATCAAGCCATAGTCACAACGTTATTTTCCTCATCAGTCATCCAGGGTCTAAGGTAAGGATGCATTTTGTTTTGAAAATGAACAAATTCCCTAGCCAGTTGCTTATACAGTAGGTAGTACAGTGAGGTCCTACCAGGGGCTAATGTAATTGAAACAGCAAATACTCAAGATACAGGGTATTAAAAGAAAGACTGCTTTCACTTAATGCGGTTAATATCCATGGGAGGAAGTACGGCATACTGGGAGATAAAACAAGACCAGGGGCAACTCATTTGACTTGCAGTTAAATATTACAAAAACAAGACTGGAGTATTAAGATAGGATAACCACAAAGAGGAACATCTGTTAAAGAAAAAAAATCTCTTTCAAAGCAAATCCTCTTTTGCTAATGCAACATATTCAGGTGATTTTAGGACCATGGAAAGACATCCCTGGTAGTGATGGGGCACATCTGAGAGTGGTCCACTGTGGAAAGAAGAGGACCGCAGAACCAGCAAGTCATGCCTGTTACACTGGACCACAAAGGGAAGGCACAGCAAAAGCAAAGAAGGGGCTGTTCTTTAGGAACATGTAACACACAATGCACTTATTGAACAAGGCTTTTAATACCAAGCTTTGTCAGCTTGCGCTTGTTACCCATCTGCCTCCCCATCCAGCGGGCACAGCTGCCCACATCTGCAGGGCTCATCCTACAGCTGGGACCCACCGCCTCAGCTCCCAGGCAGTGAGGCCAGGCCACGGCAGGGGTGGGAGTGCTCCCTCCTGGCCAAACTCCAAGGGGGCCTGATAGCAACCTGGACCATCACTGTCAATCAAAAAGATGGTCCCCCTCCAAGCGCTTGCTGTCTCAGGCACGTCCGCCCCGCTGCCAGGAGGTGTGACCATGATGCCCCCAGACACAACTGGGCTGGCTGTGGCCAGTTGTGAAAGCGCAGGGAAGTACCCAGTCCACCAGCAAGCTTTGACAGCCCACAGTGAAGCCTGTGCTTCTGCAGCGCCAGATCTTGCAGCCCACCCTGGATTACAAGCGGTCTGGGTATTGTGACACATACTTCAACGCTGTTCGAGCCGCAGCGTGGAGATGCCCCGTGTAGGAGCCGAACGCCTGCAGATGATTACAGAAGCACGACTGCAATTAACAGCTGTTTGGCTTACAGTGAGCTTGCGAAACAAGCACAGTCTGCATTACACGGAGGCGTCCGGGAGCGGTGGGGAAGGCTGCGACAGGCAGGAGGGAGTAGCTGCCTGTGTCAGGGGCCACTTCATTTTTCACCTGTTAGATGGCCTTCCTATTACATCTCCAGCCTGGTGTGGAAATTAGGCTTGTTCTGTGCCTCTGGTCCAACGCCAAATTGGAGGAAATATATGGCTGCCTTACTTCCATGTGCTTTCTGATGGGAGATGTGAACATCAGTTACAAAATCGCTTGTTACTGCCAACACCCGGGGGGAGTGGTACCCCCTGATTCCCAGTAAAACTGTGATGCTTTGGACCACACTAATCTCTGCTCTGTCCATATCAAGAGCTGTAAGAGCATCTGTGCTCCTGGAAACACGCTGTGGTATGCAAACAAGAAATAATGCAATGATTTCCCTTTTCCCCGCCCATGAAAACAAACTTCTGAGTCATCAAACCTTTGAGATAACAGAGGAATACAAGTGGCGGGCAGTGCCCAGCTCAGCCAGTCTAGCACACCTCCAGCCATCCTGCCTCACGGGCCAGCAGGCTGCCTTCTCCGCTCCCCAGGGACGGCAGCACACGGGCCACACCTCTCAGCTACTTCCCCGTGTTGGGGAGATGCAACATTCCGGCATCTGACCCATCGCTGTGGGAGCCTGTTTCTGCCCTTGCAGAAGTAGGCTGCTTTTACACCCGCAGAAAGCCACTGACACCAGCAAAGTCCCTCCTGTCATCTCTGGTGACAGTGTGAGGGCAGACATGAACCCCCGAGGAAAGGTCTGGTCTTCCTCAGCAAGGAGAGCACTTACTGGCGCGCATGCAGCTTGGTTACAACCCATGCGTGCCTGCAGCACTGGCAAGTGAATGCCCGTGATGTCGGGCCGTACGCTGCTTTATTGCGGTCTGAGCAGCTGGGACAAAACCAACTGCCTCCACGGTGCCTTTCCAGCCAGCAAAGCTGCTCTTCTCTTTCCTTCTGGGTTTGGCATTTGAATTAAGGGGAAGCTGGGTTAACCCCCAGCTCTGGATGCCGAGCCACTAAAAAACTCTTTAGTTGCCGAGAATAACAGTCAGTCTTTAAAAGAGCTTCAAAACCGCCTGTTCTGCCTTAGCCAGTGGTGGAACAGTGCTAGATTTCTCAAAAGGACTAACCTGTGTAATGAGGTCTCTAAGAAGACAGTCTCACTTTTCCCCGGGTGTGAGCTAACATCCCCGGGGGCTGCAGATGTGGGAGGAGAATTGCATGATGGAGAGGGAGGACTGGGTGCCTTCATCCTAAAAGCTGAGCAGGGCTGGCTATGGCAGGCAGAAATTCAGGTTCATGTCTAGTCCAGGTCCATTACAGCACCTCCTACCTGTTCTCCCTCTGCATTCATGAAGTTAACGCAGGGTGGGCTAATAGGCCAGAAACGGGGCTCCAGAAAAAGGCTGCCTCTCCCCCCCACCTCCCTTCCCCTGTGCTGACTCAGACCTTCAAAGCCAGCCCTGAGCATTTCCTCTGCCACAAGGCTGGGGAGAGCTGGTGGTTTGAAAACTCGTGGAAGTCCACAGCTCCGTTTTAGGGATTTTGAAGGCTTGTTGCACTTCCGTGGGCTGACAGAGATGCTCAGGTACAGCTCACTTGGGATCTGTTAACCTATAAAACCAACTGAGCTCTTCCCACCGGTGGCTGTATGAAGGCCGAGGAGGCGGGAGACACGAATGTGAGACCTGCCCTTTGATCAGCGTGGTTTGTACATCGAGGATTTATCAGCTTTTACTGTCCTGCTGACTGATGCCTGCAATTGCTTCTGGCAAGCCTCTCCCCTAGCAGCCCCTCTGCTCTCCCTGCTTGCCTTCCCACCGCCTCTACCTGCACCTCCTGACCGTCCGCTCCCGTGAGATGATCCAGTTTGGCATCTGTTGCTGGGCATTTCAGGCTTATTAAATCTGTTAAATCTTTAACTCTGTAATGTGCGCAGGGCTGGGTAGCAGCGGGGAAGCAGAAGGGGCGGCCCCGGGGTCCCCAGGCACACAGTTTTCACTGGTTCAGTGCTGGGTACTGGGGGTCAGTTCCCAGTGGAGGGTGGGAGGAGGGGCAGGGAGGTGATTTAGGGGCTGGCTGTATGCACGCGTGCATCCTGCTACCTGCTCAGGTGCACTCGCCACGTTCATGGGTATGTGTGCTCACCTCAGGGATTTTTATGTCTTAATGCATTTTAAGTGTCATTATTCAATGTACTACTCCTATCTTAGTCATCGTCCCAAAGCTTTTGAAAGGCCAAGGTGAGGGTGAGGACTAGGTCATCTCCGTGGTGTTTTCTTCTCCCTTTCTTCTAACCACAAGCAGCTCTTAGTCCCCTGTTCATGAGCTCTGGGGATTCCAGCAGGTTTCTTGCCTTCTCCTGTTAGTCTCACACAGCTTTTTTCTTATCCGCCCGCACTTAAGGCTTCTGCCTTCTGCTGAGCTGGATGCGCAGGACCTCACCACCAAACTGAGTTAAATGCTTAAATAAGCATCTCCAACATCTGCCTGTTGCAGATCTCAGTCCATTTTTCCACAGCCCCATTCAAAAAGGTGTGCGCAGAGTGGGTCTCTAACATGGGAAATAATAAACAGGTTTTCCTCCTCCTTTACCCTCCAGCAACTAGAACCTGGAAGAACTGGGATGTTTCGCTCCAGCATTCCCAGAAATCTGCTGCTGAGCTGAAAAGCTGCACGCAACTTTTCGCACCAGGAAAAGCATATGCTCCAAAAAGTCGTGAGAATGTGGGAACGAGAGATAATCATGGACAGAGCTTTAAACTTCACACAGAGTGGTCACTGTTGGTAATTTGCATAATAACCCTGGGAAATAAGCTATTACGGTTCATGACGGCAGCAATAATTAAATGCCAGAGCTGGTCATTACAAGAGTTAACCACTGATTAATTAGTCTGTTTATATTAAAAAACAGGGTTGGCTTCACTAACTAATAAATTGCCTGTGTACAGCTGTTACAAAAAGATCACTTGTTAGATAATTGCTTAAGGCATTTTTAAATTGTTTTAATTAAGTTTCAGTAATTGGACTCCCCCCAATTTATTTTGCCTTTTTTATGGAATGGGGAAGAAATAAAGAGGCACTGTGTGCGTATAGGTAATATGAGGCGACAAAAGTATGATTGGAAATCTATAGGAAAACAAATATCCGTTGTGATGCTCTCGTCCTCCCAAAGGCTTGCAGAATCTAGAGCAAATTAGATTTTAATTTTATTTTATTTACTTTGCCTCACGGACACTTGGCTCCTACCTCACTCCACTTGGTGAATTCATAATAGGGACAGAGATGCTCAAGTCAGTAAATCTTTGTGTGCTCATCCGATTTATTACACGTGGTATTAACCAGCCAAGTGATGTTGGAGGGGAGCAGTTTGCAGCTTGACGATAAAGCCTAACTTACAGCTCCATAGTGTCAGGTCCTCTCTGGAAACCTGCAGTTTGCCCTTCTCTGCCTATGTCCTTTAAGGGCAGGAGGGGGCAAGGGCAGGGGGGAGCCGTGCCCGGGCGAGAGGCGAAGGGAGACCAGCCCCGATGGTGAGAGCAACAGGGCTGCCTTCCCCGAATCAGCCTCCTGACATTGCCAATGTGTCAGATCAAACAAGCCTTGGCACAAGAGAGAGAGAGAAAAGCTCTTTCGTTCCTGGAAATTTAATTATAGGGGGGTTGCCGTAAAGGGCCTCTTTAATATGTTGCCTCTCTTTGCGTTACCAGTCGTTACTGTACAGCCTGCTCTTAAAGAAGACTCTTGGGCATCATCGCACAGGGCTTCTGCATTGTCTCCCCTACCCATAAGGTCACTTTGTTAGTGACTTCATTGATCCATACCTTTGCGTGGTTCAATATGCTATTTTCTGCCACGTTATTTCAATGGCATGGAGCTTAGCTTTGGGACACAGTCATCCAGGCATGACACTAAGTTTTGCTGAAATACAGTTGTTTGACAGCTTACTGGCTAAGGTTCAATCCTGAATGTATGTGCAGGCTCCAGGTGCAGAGTAGCAGCAGAGTAATAAGGCCAGAAAATCAGAAAAGCAGGAATAATCACATTCTGTTATCGCTTAAAGAGTTAACTGCCTGCACCGCACCTAAAATGCAGACATGTATCTATACCTCCCTTGCCCAGTACACAAATAAAATCACCTAATTCATAAATTTACATCAAAAGTTTCCTTCCATACAGAACATTCAATTATATTCAATGTATATCCATAATCCACCTGTGTGGCTCTGCTAATCTTAGCTCTTGGAACCATTTTTCTTTCCTGTTAAGAAAATGGGATTGCTTTTTAATTGGGAAACAGTCTCATTGGGGAATGGCAAGCCCAGCATTATATCCCCCAGAGGTTTCAAGGTGTGCAATACAATCGCCAGTGGTGTGAGCAGTGTAAATATTGAGAAACCTCCATGCTAATCCCCGCTTTTTCGAGCGCATTGGCACACCCACCCTTGCACCTCCCAGCTTAAACGCCCTTGAGCAGAAAAGCTACGCATACATCTGAAAAAAGTCAGGTTTGGAGGGGGAAGGGACGGGCACTTTGGGAGAAGGGGCGGGGGCCAGGCACTCCCATTCCTGCAAGGGGAAAATCCCCACTTGCCCTTTTCAGCTGCACATCAGAAATTACCAGCATGTGACTCCTGCTCTTTATATTCACCCCAGCAACTAGTCCCGGGGAGAAGCCCTTCATTCTGGTGATCCCATGCCTGAGAAGATGACTTTTTTTCTGTCGGACTCAGCCCTTGCCTCCTGGCCTGGGCTGCAACTGCCGGCGAGCCAGAGTGTGATGGACTGGGGGTGAATTTGATGCAATGTCTCATTAGTAATCCTGCTGCAGTTGTTTCCACCTCCTGTTAGTTGAAACCTCCCTGTGGGGCTGTCAACACAACCGCCCCATCCGGCAGCTCCTCATGTCCAGTGCATCCCGCCCCAGCAGCAGTCTGAGCGCCAAGCACCCGGCAGTCGAAGGAAGAGCGCTCACTGGCAACGTTATCTTCCGCATCCCGCTAGCGGAAGAGAAAAGATAGGAAGGGGGAGCGGTGGGTGACCCAGTGCCACCATGACCCAAGACTGCATGGGCAGACGGGGGAGGCAGCACAGGGCCAGGAGTGCAGGTGTGGCTGGATGCTCTTGCTGTTTCGCAGAGCTCTTGGTTCCCCTGCACAACGGAGCTGCTGGCCCAGCCAGCCAAGCCCCCAGTAGGACACCGGCACCCAGTGGCACCCAGTGCTTACCCACAGGCACATTTTCCCTCCCTCAGCCTCTTCTGTTTACAGCGTCACGACTAACCTGCCTCTCATGTCTCCTTCTTTACCACGCTGCCTTGCAAAGGCTTGTCCTTACCGTTCCCGTTTCCCAGGTCTTTTTCTGATGCCCCTGCCTCCAGCAGCCCTGTAGCCCTCACACAGAAGCTAGACAGTCTAGACAAATTCATGGAAACTTGGGAAGCGCTTGGATGCTGCCACAAGAAGTTAGGCAGGGAAGTCAATCAGGAAATTGCCGTCCATTACTTCCACATCACAGTTTGAATCACGAATTGTAAATAAGGCATGAGACGCACTCTGAATAATGAAGAGAAATGATGAAAAGTATGAAATAGCTGATCATGAGATCACTGTTTTGGATGGTGAATGTAGGAGAGGTTCCCCGGGAAAAATTAGTATGCAAGTATGTAGGTTCAAGATGAAAGATGGTATCAGAATACACATGGAAATGGGAATCAAATGAATATTGCCCAGACAGTCCTAAGTCTAACCATTCTTATATTCCAAGAGCTTAATTTTGCTGTTTTAAAATCCTCCTACATTCAGAGGATCAAGGCCTTATTTTGTTAATCGCTTGTATGGAAGTGCTTTCAATTTGGAAAAGGAATTCAGTGACCAATAAAACAGCATTTCGTGGTTTTGTCGTTTTATTGAAGTTTGACTTGTCCGTATATTGAAGTGTGGGGTTTCAGCCATTTCTTTACTTATGAGAAAAAGAGCTTTGATGAGCAATAAAAAAAAAAAATCACAGAAGAAACCCCAGTCACATAAAAACTGTTCTTTACTTTTGGTATATTCAGCACTTTTCCTGAGTAAAGTTCACAGAACACTCACATGAATAAAGCTTTTTTTTGTTTGTTTAATTGGATTGAGCCTGGAGAGAGAGGAAACCAAATAAATCTTTAAGTGGGGGCAGTGAGGAATGGGGGAAAATACTTCAAGGTAAAGTGAGAAATAGGTAACACTCTCATGGAAATTTCGTAAGGCAGAGTATTATTTAATGCTGGGTTATTTTCCTGGACTCACAGATTTAAAGGCAGAAGGTGACTGATCTCTTTCATAACACAGGTCATAGAATTTCATCCAGCTGATCCTGCTTTAGGAACATACCTGAGCATGGTGAGCTGGCCACAGGCACGCTTTGCTCCAGCTGTCCAGAGCAGTGGGATGAGGAGGATCCCGGGGCAAGCAGCAGGAATTCTGTGCCGTCCCACCAGCTTGGATCCATACTATGACACCACCAGAGGCTTCTTATTTGATTTGCTCCTCAGCAGTGAATTTAGCACAGCTAGAATCATTTGGGGGTTTGGAGGCTCTGGGAGCTGACGGAAGACTGGGAGCGCCCCATTAAGGGTACCTGCTGACTTCAGCACCGTGCTGGGAAAGACCTGACGGGTGCTGGGGCACAGCTGAACAGACTGCAATCCCTCAGTGCATCCTCAGAGCTGGAGGCCCTTTCCCAGCCAAAGATGGGCTAACTACCAGTGTCTTTACATCCACTCAGGGTATCTTCGACAGAGTTGGCTCAGGTATAGATTGGGATGAAGCAGTGGTGGTCCAGGCTGCAGCAGGTACTACGGTTCCAGGCACATTTTTACGCGGCATCCTGGGCTCTAAGGTGCCATGATTTTATTGCTGGTGGTATACAAATTAGCTGCATTAAGACTAGCTCTACTCCACCTGCCATGGCCACAATCACAGTCCAGTAGTTGGAATAGCTTTGCAATGATCCCTTTTTCCGTTAAGTTAGCTATGAGAAAAAATAGCTACCTGCTCTGAGTAGCCTTTCTTCATGCTGCCTCACAGCTCAACCTCATTCAGGTGCATTAAGGAGAGCTGGAGAATGGCAGCCCAGCGTGTACTTTATGGGCTGGATGTTAAGCACCCCCACACTCCCATATTTCTCTTTGGTAACTCGTTTCAGGGCTATTGAATTCTGTGGGGATTTAACTGCAGGGTCAACACGAGTGCTGGTTGAAAGAAACATTCACGTGGGTGTGCTCCTTTGTAGGGCTGGGAAAGGAGACAAGACTCTTTAGCGATAGTGAGTATTGTGACAGCATTGGCAAACCCTGTCAAGTCAGCAAGGCAGCTTTTGGCCCCAAACGGAGCAGGGGAGCGAGTGTGACAGCGGCACTTGCTTGAGTGCTCTGCACCTTTTAAGTGCTACCTGCGAATGAGCTGGTAGCTCTTGCAGACTGGTGTCCTCGTTACAATGATCAGAAACTGCCAGTTGGTAATCCTGGGAGAGAAATCAGAAACTTGGCTGGAACGAAAACTGCTCTCCTCCTCAAGGGTGGATCCTCCAGAGCCGGGTGGAAACACACCGACGGCACGCTGTGATCTGACACAGCAAACACAGCTACTGCCCAGGCTGGACGTGAGCTGTAGTCAATGAGGAAGTCAGGATGTGGACTTGTTAAACCAGCATGTCTCAAAAGCGCTATAAAAATAGACTAGGAGTTAGTTTATTTACAAATGAGATGTTATTTTTAGCACTGGGGAGGAAGGAAGTGCAGAAGTCTGTGACACTGTTCTTCACACTTGTTCATTTACCCAGGCTTCCCCCAGAGAGACCAGCAGCCAAGACAGGCTAGTAGAGAAGGTTTGCAGTAGGAGAGCCAGTTTACACATTTTGCTTATGGAAAGAAGGCCTTTTGTGGCACTCAGTGCAGCACGAAACATGTTGTTCTTCAGTACGGGGTGAGCTATCTCAGGCAAATGCTACCTATTCAACAAGGAGATGAAGAGGACCAGATGGAAAGATGAATTTCCTTTTCTAGGATCCAAGAGAGTGGGCTGATGCTGTTGCAAGCGGAGATGAAGGCTGAGTTGGAGAGTGAGGATCTGGCTCCAGATCTAAAATTTGTTGGGTGGAGGGGGAGAGAAGTGCTGGCCCAAATGTTCAGAGAGAAACCGTAGGATGAAGAAAACTAAAGGTACTTTTAGTGTAGCTCTGACCTTCAGCACAGTAACACCTGCCTTCCATCTGTGTGTTTCTTAAGTAAAAATGCTCGTGCCTTAAAAAAAAACCACGGGTGGGAACACCCCACCCCACATTACGGTGAGAGGATGGTATGCGTTTATTGACCATGGCAGTCCAGCTGTCAGAACATGTCCCTGCCAGCAATCAGGCCCATCCTCTCTGACCAGGTCTGTCCCCTAGGTGAAGACAGTCACAGCTTACAGGTACACCAGCCTTTTTATTTGCCTGTGATGCCTCGTTCCCTGCTGTCCCTGTCTCCTCCCATACACCAAATCTTCCAACCCTGTCTGAAGCCCTTGTCCCTCCCTACCACTGATTGCTTCTTGCCTCTGCCTCTGCACCCTCCTGATGTGAGTGCATCCTCGAAATCTTTCCTCCCCAGCTCCCGTGTCCCGCTGTGTCCCCACAGGGTCATCCCTATTGCTCGTCCCCAGCTGAGAAGCATTTCACCCCACCCTCCTGCCGACGGGTAGCGCGTCTGTGCTGCCCACCGCTCGGCACCAATGCTGGTGGGTCTGCTCCCCCCTCTCCCAAGACAGCCGCATGTCAGAAGCAGCTGTACAGCTTTTTATAGATGCGACTTAATGTCACTCAATGGACCATAGCACTATTTTTGTGCAAAGTTAGCACAGGCTTAGTATTCCGAGCGTGTAAGTGCTTCGCCCAAGACCAGTTACTGAAATATAGATACCACTCAACCAAAGTTATTTAGAACTTCAGTCGGATCGACCTGATCTGAGCCAATTATTTCCCCCGACAGAATTAATTAGACTGCATATAAAGCAAGTGAGATGTGAAAGACAGGTCTGCAGAATTACTTATTCCATTAACAGTTCGTTTGGGGGAAAAAAAAAGATGCTCTGTCCTTGACTTGGCTTTGCCATGGCCTTGTCAAGAAGAAGGGCATCGGGGTTTTTGCATGGGAAGCTGCTCTGCTGGCAACCACAGTTCATTTGATGTTAGTTTGCATCAACAAGCTCCCTGCTCTCTTATATTCTTGATGATAAGGGCTGGCTGTTTAAACGCTGTCGCAGAATCCAGACTCCCTCCCTGCTCAGAACAACTGTTGCTCAGACCTCCTCTGCGGAGCTAATTTATTGCCAAAGAGAGCAAAATGTAAATAGTTTGCAGCAGGTACGCGAGCAGGCATTTCTTCACCGAATATTACTTGGAGAAGAGCCAGTTGGTGGCTGTACACAGAGCTGGGGGGAGCAGCTTTTCAAGCATGGGAGAAAAGTAGGACTGGCTTCAAAACCGGCAATTATTTTATGGGAATAACTCCAGCAAGGTGGGGAGAGGTTGAGAAACTCATTTTTTCAAGCTCAAAACTCATGCTCAAGTTTCCTTTGGACTCTTTCCTCCTCCAGAGCTCAAAAAAATGTGAGACCAGTCTTGTGCGAATACTTGATTCTGGGGTGACATACATCCCAGTACCTCAGGACAGGCAAAGCCTATTTTTCTTTTAAACACAGATCCTGAGAAAAAGGTGCAACCGAGACATAGGGCTGGGGCCAGCTTCCCATCCCCTGCGCAGGGGGAGGAGTTCACGCCATCCCACTGAGCCTCCCTGTGCCCATGCCACCGCTGCTCCAGTGCAGCGGCTGTCATGCAAGGTCAGACATCTGGTTGCAGCCGGGTTTGTAAGGACTGGGACACTGGCCCCAGCCCCAGGAGCTAACCAGTTTACATCTCACGGCCAATAAACTCTGGCCCTCTGCATTTCCCATCCTCTCTGACAGAATCCACCTGGGCTTTCCCTGTGTAAAACACCATCCCTCGTGTCAGACAGTCAGACAGGAGGATTGTCTCCAGAGGCAGAGGAGTCACTTGTGCCCTCTTCTTTTCCAAGACCAACTTCTTTCCCATCTCAGAGCCTAGTTGTCCAGCCTTACGGGAAGGGAGGCTGGGAAGCCGGGGAGGTCACCACTTGGTCATTGCAAACAACTTCATCTTTGACACAGTTTGATCCCAGCATAATTCTTCCTCCACCGCTCTTTGGATGTAGCTCCTCAGGGGCAGGTTAATATGAATGAAGCAGTGACCTATGGAGCATCTGAGGGCTGTAACACATATTGCACCTAACCCCGCAACCCCCACGCCCAAACTGCAGGGCAGGCAGAGCTTGGGACTTCACTCTGGTGCAGCAGAAATGGAAAGTATTACTTCTGATGTTGTGGGGTTATTTTAAGCACCGTTATCTTGTTTCCTGAAATGCACTAATGCTTTGTAGTTAACTGTGCTTTGGGGAGGAAGAATGGACAACATAGTCTCCCAAAATCTCTCCCCAGTCCCATGGCATGGCTTGAGAAGGAGAACAGAGGCATCTCGTGAGGTGTTTGACTCCATCCCCTACACACTCTCACCTCCTCTGGAAAGCTTTCAGTGAAGGCAATTCTGCAATAACCTTTGTCCCTCCATGCCCGGGGCTTACAGCTTACCTACAGGCTTTTGTTACACCTAATCTACAGGTACATTGCCATATATTAAGCCAATTATTTCTCATCCTACCCGTAGGAGACAACGGAGGAAAGTAAAAATCAGTTCTCTCTGTATTGAAAGGTTTGTGATATCCCTCAGTCATCTGCTTTCTAGACAAAACTAAAGTCCCACTTATATTGTGCCTTCTGAAACTTTTCCTTTTTTTGCTGCTTTGCCCAGATTGTCTCTGACATGATATACCCAAATCTGGACACATTGCGCCAGGTGGGATCTCAGCAGGGCTGGGTGGAGTGGCATAAGTAGCTCTCACACTGTCTGCCTGCTAACACCTCCTACCCAAAGATCCACCTTTCTCAAAACACCAACATGTTATTGGCTTGCTCAGTTTGTGGTACGCCAAAACCCCAGCTCCTGCTCTTCAGTGCCGCTGTCTCAGCACTTATTGTGCGATCTATTTTTATGCATTTGATTTCTATGTGTAATGCTTCCAACTCGTCTCAAAATAATTCCATCTCACTGGGTCCAGATCGTTTCTCCAGCTCATCGAGATCACTCTTTTTCTGATTATGTCCTCCAGGCTCATTATAGCTCCTTCCCAGCCTGATGTCTACTGCACATGAAGTCTTTTCCATCATCCACCCTGATAATGAAGACAGTGAACAGAAATAGTCCCAAAGAAAAAATTCCCCTGTAGAATCCAACTTGAAATGCTTTCTCATTCTGACAAGAGACCATTGCAAACCAGTTAGTACAGTTTTTTTAACCACTTGAATGCGACTCCACAGCAATTTCTCTTCTAATGAAGATTCACCCAAAAAACCATTAACTACTTCAAACACCTCTTCTTCATGCTTTATTTGTTCTCTGTATCCACTAAGTAGTGGAGTTACAACTCTCTTTGCCTCACTCCTGGTCCTCATACATTCAGAAGAACTGTTTATGTTGCCTTGTTGCCTTGTTTTTGCTCTTTGCAAGACTCCTTTTTTTGGATTTCAAGTAATGACGTGCTCCTGATGCAGCTATGTAGGGTTTTCTGTAAAGTCTATTGCTCGTCTCTGCTGAGACAAGGTGCAGATTTGCTTGCAATATAGCCACCAGCTCTCTGCACTTCTTCACTTAGAATTTCTTCCCAAGAGACTCTGCCTAACTGCTCCCTGAATTTGCTGAAACCTACTTTTTTTTTAAGTCCAGATTTTCATTCAGGCACCCCTTAGATCCTGAAATAGCCCGTGGTTTGTTCCCTGTCCCCAGTTTCAGCAGAAGGTGAAACAGACACAGAGAATGTCCAATTCTCATGTCACAAATTGGACCCCTCCAGGATGGAGGTGGATGGGCAGGATAATCTGAAAGCTGCTGCTCTCTTTTCTGTGCTTGATCTGTAGGTAAAGGACTTTAACTTTCAGAGTTGTAAATCTCTGTGAGCACAACAAAGAAAGGGGGGAAAAATCCTGTCAATCAAGGGGGGGAGGGGGGAAAGACAGAAAGATATATGGTCTTAATTGATGTAATGAATGTTATGTTTTAATTTGTTCTTTGAGAGATGGGCATGATTAGCAGCAATTTAGGATTACCAGCTAACTTGGGCAGCTGCCAGAATGGACAGGACATAATTTGCTGTATCCAGGTCAGCCATCAAGTGAGAGGAAGTTGGAAATAATCTAGTAGGATCAGGAATCATCCAGAGATTTTAACACCAAATGAGAAATATCTATCTTAACACAGCTTTAAAATCAGGAGTGAAAATCCCAAAGCAAGCCAGAAGATTCACTGACCAGGTCCCTTCAGCTAACTTTTCATATGAGAGCCCTGAGAGGAGGAGGCACGTCATTGCGATGGTGAGAGAAGCTGTTTGCGTGGGACTTGAGGGGAACAAGGGGAAAGTTGGCTCTTTCTTTTTCTTAATAAATAAGGGTTAAACACTGCAAAAAGAGGTTTAGAAATATTTCAAAAACTAATTATAGTATTTTATCAACTTATAGAGGAAAAATTACTTATGTGACTTTCTCAGGAACACTGGCAATGAGCCACATCACAAAAATACTTCTTTGCACATACATCAAGAAGAGACCAAGTGCGTTTATGATACATACATTAATTCTTCCTAGATGCCACAACCACTGCTCAAGTGAGGATCACAAGCCTGACCCCAAAAGCTGTTGAGTACCTACTGATAACTTCCACAGACTTCAGGAAGAAATATAGATGGTCTGTCTTTATCACCTGCGAATTTTGACAACTCCTTAGGCACCTGGATACCTTTATAAACATAGACCTCTTTCTCCCTGTCCCCAGGACCAAGCTTTGTTCAGGTGAGGGTCTCAAACATCTGACAGAGATGGGTCGTTCTACTTCAGGGATTTCAGTAAGTGGAAACATGGTCTCCTCCAGATTTGGAAATTGCTGCTTGAGTGGTGACAGAGTACCTTTAGCAAACCCATCAGCTGAGCTACATCAAGATTTGTCAGGACTTTTCCAAGCAGCTGCACTCATTTGGAGTAAGGAGTAACCTGGCTTTCTGAAGTAATTGCTTTTCTCTTCTCTCTCCCTATCTCTTTTTCAGAGGCCAGTTTGCAAGCAGCTTGGCCTGTTTCTCATTTTTATCCTAAAGTGATTCTTCAGGTCCCTCCCACCCAGGAGGAGGCTGTCAGGCTGCTGTTTTCTGACAGCCCTACATGGCGTGGGGCTGAGGGCTTATTGACTACTTTTGAAGGAAAATAAAGCCCAGCCAGGTTGCCTTTCAACCAAAAGCCCTGCCTCAAGAAGCTGCCTGCCCAAAGGAGGGAGTAGAGCAGGACCACACTCAACAGCAGCCTGCCACTTCTCTTAAATCCCATGCACAGGCTTAACCAGAGCAAGACTGGAGTTTGGGAGCTGTAAAAATCTCAGGCCAACCCCAAACCATTCAGTCTGGCTGCGGTTAAGCGGCAGCAAGCCATTCCTTCAGCCCAGCTCCTCGGGCCGGCCCCGAGACAGACGGCAAGCAGACAGGAGGACACGCTGCTCAGGGCTGGTTTCAGCTTGCCCTTGGCTCTGCTTTTGCAGCTGCTCAGCCAACTGCCAGCCATGATCAGCCACTGCTTAATTTGTAATACAGACAAGGCCACGTACGCCGTGGATGCACACCATGAGCTACAGTTTTATATTTAGATGACAGTATATTTTAGACTGTGGTGAGAGTGAGGTGTTCACCTTGCCTTCCTTTTGCCATAGGGTGAGGGTATGAATGTGGATTGTGACCATAAAGTAGCTGATGAGCTTTAAGTTGACTTTCCAGCTTGTCCCTGCTAGGATGCTCATTTGCACTTATCCTCTGGGCCCTTGGGTTTGGTGGTTGCTCGTCTTGTAGAGTAATTTGCATTTTGGTATGTGTTTCTGAGAGAAAATAATAGCATTTCACATGTGTAAATGACTATGAAGTGCACCAGGGAAGGCAGAATTAGACCATTATCTTTTGAAAAAATATCAAAAAACCAGAGGAAACTTTGGACTTGAGCCAAAGGATATTTCCTCATTTTGAATCTAAAATACTAAGAGAATTGTGTTAAAAAACATAATTATGGAGGCAAAAAGCTTTAGCTAAGGTTGTGTTGCTAAATATTCAAAATCACCTTCTGCACAAAATCTTACCCCTTCAAAAAAATCCTCCGAAATTAAGATAATGTATTCATTACAGTACCCAAAAGATTTCAATTTCAATTTATAGTCAAGGTTGAGAGGTTCTGAATAGGGCTTCTGGGGAAAAGGGCAACTTTACTATTAAAAAGATAGCACTTTACTGCCTGAAAGTGATTTCCAAACACTGACTAATTCAGCCACAGAATAACACAGTTGCACAGGACAGCTGAGATTCCCCTTGCAATTCCCATTTCGTAGTTGGGAAGCGGAGGCACAGGTATGGAACACTTTCCTCAGAGCAACAGTCGATGGCAAGGCAGGACTTGGACGGGAATCCCATATCCCAAGTATGAAAGTTCTGTGAAGACTTCACGCGTGTTATCAGAATCTTTCCTAAATGCTTTCCTGCACAGGAGACTTCAGTAACGTAAACAGATCAGCTGGCCTTTCTGTAGCCCACCAATCTCCTCCATGTCATCTATTCTCCAAAATATCACCTACAAATCAGTTTCCAGAGGCAGAGGTAAAACAAAAGCCACTCAGCCAGACCAAATCCTAGCAACATAGCACTTGCTTCTTGCAAAAGGTGGTTCTGGTCAGCATTTAAAAAGAAGCAAATTTTTCCCGTCTCAGGGGACAGAAAAATTTCCTAAATTTAAGAGCAATTTCTCACCATCCACAGTCCTGTGCAGTCAGAACAAGTGTAATTCTGCCTTCTGGTAGTGAAAGGGTGACTAACTGTCTCAGGGGGAGGAAGAACAGTTTCTTCATGACTCATATGGACCATTTGGACTCAAGTGGTTTTATTTATTTTTTCACATTAAGAAAGAAATATAGTCACCCACACAAAAGCTGTAGATGCCCAAAGAATCCATTTGACTGTCTGCAGTATCCATTGCTTCCCCTCCGTTCATGGAGAAGACTGCCTAGCTCCTAAGGATTCTGAGCAATAAGCTGTGACTCTTCCTGGGTCTTTGAGCCCAGAAAAGCCAACTGAAGGAAGACTGTGGCCCCAAATGCAGTTCTGTGAGGAGAAAGGGTTGTGAACAGCAGCTCTGAAACCTGCTGGCTCAGTCCCCCACATGTCGGACAATGTGGAGGATGCACTGGAAGTTGGAGGTTGTCCAAGGTTCATGCAATTGCTGAGCTTTGAGGACAAAATCAACCTACAGACAAACCTTCAAAACCTTCAAAATGAGACCTGCCATTTTAGGTCAAGACAAAGCTGTAGGACATGTATGAGTGTAGGTTCACCACATAACCCTCTAGTTGAGGTGAGACATCTATCTTAGTTCAACTATTTATTACGTCAAGCTGAGGAGGAGAAAGGCCCAAAAGACTCTGCAGCAGTCTTTAACAATAAGGGACACTTCTGCAATTGACTGTCACTAGGGAACAGACTCTGTGGTAGTGGGTTCTCTCCAGGAATAAGGAGGAGTTTTGAATAGAAAGATCCAGATACAGTCTCGTTCTTGATGGTTCTGAACACCAAGGATCTTGATCTGAGCCAAAGGGATGTCTTACCTAGTTTTACTTATGGAAAGGAAGAAAGGGACCTTCCAACAACAACTCGAGTTTGAGGTTGAAAGGGACTCTTCCAGCCAAACCTATGGATTCTGCCCAGTTCCCTTCTGCTGAGCCTGACCACATATGTCTGACAGTGCAGGCTGTGTCCAGGTAAGGCTTCAGTTGACTTTTGACGTGAATGATCTATCATCTGGATCACTCAGATAAAAGGTGAATTTCTTTCTCTCCCATTTTCTAGAGGTAAAAGGTTGGAAGAAACACTCATGGTCCAAATCAGCAGAGATTCACTAGTGTCTCAGATATAAGTCTGCTAAGAAAATGGCTATAGACAAAACAGGACTGGAACGCACTGAATTGTGTTTCCACAGACTTTGTTGTTTAATCAGATACAATCTGACTTGATGAGTCACTGCCACTTCCATTGTGCAAATAAGTGGCCAAGTAGAGCTCTTCTGGAAGTGGATGCAATGCCAATGGCTTCACTGGGATGAAACCTACTAAACCCAGGCTTGGATTTGACTAAGTGCATGAAACACTGGTGAGTGTCCTACAAGGAAAGCGCTCCGCAGCATTAAATTGTTCTGTGAGATCTATGACGAGCACTTGATCAAAGTTGTGCATGCTTAAAAAAATCCATTGAAAGAATGTTCCTTAAGAGGTAGACAGTGCATTAATGAAAAAAATTATTTTCCTCAAATTATGCCAGAGGAGTAATTAACTACAGGGAGAATGGGGGAAGAAACGGATCTCCACCTTCTGCAATCTGAGAGTACTGTGCTATTTTTGCCTCTTGAAATCTAATTTCCATAAAACATTTCTGCAGAGTGCATATTTTCTGAACATGAATTCCTTAGCAGCCTTGCTAATATGAATGCTGTAATTCCAGAATAGAGACAGTGCCCTGCTCCAAAGCCATTTGACTGGGAAAGGCTGTACTTCAAAGGGAACCTACAGCTCATGCCATGGCATTGTAAGTAACCACTGCCCAAGTGGGAGTCAGACGGACAGAGGGAGGCTTAAATTCCCCAAGGGTAGGTGGTGAGGAGGGTTTATATTATCTCCAGTGGTATAGGCTTTGTTCATGCCCAGAATATAAATACAACTCCCCCCTTGATTTTAATGTCCCCTGCCGACTAATACTGATGCCAGATTCTGGTGTAACATCATGAAGAGCATTTGCTTGTAGCTGGTTTCAGTTGGTGGAGTTTACAATAATAATGAGGTAACTTGAAGAGTGTTCCTCAAGTATACATATGCTTTGAGCAGTGCTGCTTGAATGCTCCCTGCTTCTTCAACTCCCCTTCAATATCCTTTTTATCCCATTGGCACCACTTTCCTGACCTCATGCCACCCAGCAGATATCAGAAAAAAACTTGCACTTTTCCCAGCCATCTTTCATGTTCAGAAGAACGAGTGTTTCAGATTGGCACACAGAGACAGGGTCAGCCCCAGGGAAAGGTCTGCCTGAATACACTGTGAGCACTACCCCTAGCGATGGGCTGCAGGTGAAATTCTGCCCCTGGGGAAGTGAGACTCAGGCTCAGCATCTGCTTGTGAGACCTCCACAACAGCGTCACCTCTGGAAGGAGTTCTGTGGCTGCTGCTGTGGGAGAAAACCACCTCCCACCCCAGCGTATCTGTGGAGTGTGTCAGCTCACAGCCACCCTGGCACCCCCCCCCCCCCCAGGAGGATTGCTGCTGGGTATCTGCAGCGAAGAACAAGGTTAACCCCCTGGGATTTTATGTTTGCCACCTAAAAGTGGAGGGGCACATGGCAGAACTTCCAGCACTTGCTTTGGGGGGACTTGAACTCATGATCCAGGCCCACGCCATCGTGTGGTATGTGGTATGTGATACGAGCTTGAGAAAACATCTGTTCATCACCCCATCATCCCTTACTGTTTAAATGCAGCAATCCTGCACCTACATGAGGTTTGGGCCTGTCAGCATTAGCCAGTCTTCTCCCTGTGGGTGGGAGCCCTTCTCCTGGCATGCACAGTATGGCAAGGTGTATGGCAGAGGTGCTGATTTCCCCAGTGGGCAAGTGAGGCAGCCCTCACTCATGCCCTGACCTTTGAAGAGCTGTTGGCCAAAGGAGTGAAGAAGGAAAGCCCTCTCCATTGCTACTGCAGGAGTGAGAAGAAAACAGTTTGGTGCTTGTTCTTTGTGGTTGATATTACCCCCGGCATGAGCAACTAACCAAAGCTCAGGGCCCTGCAGGTTGTTTCCCTTCTTAGGGGAAGCTGTGGCGGTCTGCTGTCTTTTTGATGCATCCCTGTTCATTGACTAAGGCCACAAAAATGTCTGGTTTTCTTGGACACCGTAAGACTCAGACAACAAGAGATTGTCCCCCTGTCCACAGCCTTGACTGGGAAAGTCCCCCACCTCTGGAATTTCCTTTGGTGCCAGGCTCTCAGCACCTTT
Source organism: Gorsachius magnificus (assembly GCA_034008185.1). Taxonomy (NCBI): domain Eukaryota; kingdom Metazoa; phylum Chordata; class Aves; order Pelecaniformes; family Ardeidae; genus Gorsachius; species Gorsachius magnificus. The sequence goes on along the minus strand of CM067083.1, from coordinate 45,425,278 downwards.
TCAAGCAATCCTGAAGATTTTCTCTGCTGCTTCCACTCCCAGTTTCTGCGGGCTTCCTGCTCTCCTCTCCCAGGCAATGCAAACTCCCCTTGCTCACACTGTGCCCTGAGTGTGCCCTCCATCTCAGGCAATGACCACTTATTTCAGCTCTTTGACTGTGAAGAGGCCTTACCCTCTCCATAAAGCTCTTGGAAGAAACATCTTGCGCTTCTCATGCCAGAAGGAAATGTAAAATATTACATATATTGAATGAATGCCTCAGAGGCTCATTTACAGCCCTATTGTAACTGCACAGTGGTATCCTGGATGTACATAGCAGCACGACTGTCACCATGGGCTATCATGTGCTCAGCTTCGTCAGTGCAGCAGTTCGCTCGCTCTCCCCAAAGCCTAAACCAACAGCCTCTGTGCAGAACAAACTCAGAGGTAGTGTGCATGGCCGTACCCCAGAGCGCTGCCTCTTTTCTCCATTGAGGTCAGGGGAAGGAAGGCATGAAATAAAGGGAATTACCCATCCAGATCCATCTGGCCAGTGTGCCATGTCCTCAGAAGCAGCCTCCCACCCGGCTATGCCAGCAATGCCGTACCTGGTTCCACATCACTGGCATCCAGGATGAGTCACCAGGCCCTTTGCAGGCACGTTCCTACCCTGTCAGCTAGCCAGGGCTCAGGATCTCGTTAGCACAGAACATTCCCAGGTTCATAACAAGCCTCAGCGTGTGCTTAGGGAACAAATAGCTCAGTGTGTAGGCTCCAAGTGGGACACTTGAAGGCTCTTCAGTGGCTCCGCACACGGCAGGACCGAGCCCAGTGGCTCTGACTCACCAGCAGGATGGTGCAGTGGGTTTTCCACTTGGGCTGTTGCTTTGCTGCCCTCTGGGAGGTCCCTGTCCCCACTCCAGAGATATCTCCCGTGGCCCTGAGGTGGGTCCTAGACCACCATAGTCTGCACACCAAAGCACATACAAGAAACGGAATGGGTGTCAGAGCGTAAATCGAGTGGGAGCTTCCTTGGAGAGGGCTGTGGTGGAAGGTGGAAGAGGGAACCAGATGTCTCAGGGACACTGTTACCACTCACAGGTCAGAGCCCTCTGTGAGAGCAGGGTCAGTGTGACAGGGAGGTCCCTGTGAAACACTCACAACAACATTTCTAAAGTCTATAAATATTATGCTTTCACAGTTCGGTTTCTTGCAAACAATCCCATTTGAGGCATGAATTGTAAAGTGTTGGGGGAAGGTTGTTGGAAAATAGGATTTTTGAATTGCAATGGACTTTCAAAGCAGACTTACTGTTAAAGCCAAACTCACACCTTTCCTCCACTGAAAGTTGTATTAGAATGAAATCCAGGTATCAGGCAGGCAAGTTGGGGTGAAAAAGCCCTCAAAACCAGAAACCCAGCCCTCAGCCTCAAAACTACCCACAAAAGTGCTTTTATTTTTCCTTTTGTTACTGCTTATCTCAGCTATTAACATTCTGCTGGTACCTCCTTTAGCACATGAACCGGCTGTGTCCCTTCTTTTAAATCTCTTTGCAGAAACAAAAGAAATACTCTTGTTCATGGTAAATACAGCAGTGCAGGTGCTCCTTATAGATAAGGTAAAAAAAAAGCAACTTCAAACATTAATAACAACTTATGAAGGCCGTGGCTGAATTTTTAGTAGCTGAGTACCAGAAATGAGTCCTGGGATATGAGTAGATATTTCATATTCAAGCACAAAAATCTGGGTTCAGAGACAGATTAAATTAAGGGATTTCTGTGTTGCAAGGAAAGATGTACTGAGGTTACGTTCAGGTCTGTCAGATGTGAGCATCTGGTTTGGTTTGCATTATGAGATTGTCAAAGGAGATGCCCATTTTGGGGCTAGCAGCTGAACTCCAGCAATGGCAAGAGACCATGAGAAAGAGTCTCATTTCTGAAAAGGTATAAAAATGATTGCTCTGAATTGCTCAACACCTCAACCAAGGCAATGAGCTGTGGCAGGCATCACCTGGCGTGGAGGAGTAGCACCGAAAACACCCTGCTCCTCCATTCCACCTCCTCTGTCCCAAATAAAACAAACCACATCGTCCTCAATCTTACGGGCAGCGCTTCGCCATGTCTCATCAGTGCTGCTGGGGTTTATTCCCAGTGACGGTGGGCACTGCAAGAAGGAAAGCCAAACCCTGGCCCCTTCTGGCTGAGCTCCTCCCACAGCACCAGTGCAGGTCTCCACTTCGCAAATTTTTTGGCATCCAAGCACAGCAGGCCACATACAGAGCTGGAAGCTCGTGAGGTCTTTTGCCCCCACGTTGGGAAAAACTCCCAGGTTTTCAGAAACGGTGCTGTTGTGGAAACCTGACTCTCAAAGCCCATGTTCCTCTTTCCCAGGTCGGGGGGAAGGTGAGGGGCAGAGATGCTGGTTGGGTGGTTTGGGGGATATGGAAGTTCTGTGTGAAGACGTCTGCTTCAAAATGTCTACAGCAGGATGACCAGGAAAATTGTCCCATGAATGACTACAGCACTGGTCCCTAAAGGCATGTGACTGGGAATTTTTAAAACTAATTAGCTACAATTAAGAGGTTTACATTTCTGTCAGCCCCACCCAGTAAATTATAGTATCCCAGATCTTTTATGTGTTGCAGTTGAATTTCTTTTTCAATATCAAAGACTGCATTCTTTTTTCTTTGTAATGTATTTTTAAGAGTGACAAGAGATCGATAAAAACCTGTAATTTAGGGATCCATAAAACCCACATAATTTAGCTTCATATACCATGCTTTAATAAAACAAGACATACCAGTCAGTCGGTTTGCACACAGGTATATTTGTCTATGTCTCTGGTTTGGTTTATGTTAGGCTTTGTGCTTTTAACTCTGGCAGCTATTTAGGAAAACCAAAACATAATTAAAATATTGTAATGCGAGTCTCCTCAGCTTAAATTAAAAATAACAGCCTGCCCCCATTTTTCACGTGGAAAAGAAAGAAAAGGAAGCGTTAATCACTCCTCATCCCTTGCAATTTTTATGGGCATTTGTTGCAGTTAGACAAATGAGCAGCGTTCTTCTATAGACTTTGCTCTACAGACCCAGATGACTCTGACAGTCAGCAACCAGCCTCAATTATAAATAACTTTTGGTTGCTTAACGTGACCCCATCTGGAAAAGGGAAAGCTGTGAAGCAGAGAGCCCCGGTGCTCTCCACGGGGATCTCCTTCCCCGCATGAAGGACGGAGCCACCAGAGAGACAGAGAGCTCGGAGCTGCCCAGCTGCTCGGCAGTGACCTGGTGTGAAGAATCAACCAGCCCCGCGAAGACGTCCCTTGATTGCAGTCACCGTCGCACCAGGTCCGTGGAGGAAGCCAGGAGAAAACTTCCCTTCTGTAAAAGTGAGTGGCAAGCTGCTGAATCACTCTGGCAGGCAGGAGTCAGCATGTCTAGGGGAAGGGAAAGTCAATGTCTCCTGGAGGGAATATTAATAATAAAAACCAAAGCAAGGACATTCAGGACTCGAAAGGATCTTTACATTTAGTTAAAAAAACATTCCAAGAGTGGCTCCATGCACAAATTAATATTTCAGGAACCGTAAAACAATATTCATTTTATATTTATGATACAACATTATTCATCTACTAGGGTTTCAAAGTATTTTACAGCCGTGCACTAAGAAAGCATCGCATTTGCTGTGAAATGCAGCCACCTTGTCACAGGAGCACAGCAGCTGACAGGACTGTCTAGGGCACAGGGGAAAAAATGCTGCCATCAGGGGAATTTGACAGAGCTCAGCACTCCTGCTCCTCTTTTTTAAGTCTAGGATGGGCCTACGTATTTGCAGGAGCTGGGTTTAGGGAGACAAGGCAGGTGGAAAAATTAGGTAAAGCAACCACAGTTGAACAGAGAAGTTTTAGTCCAGGCCTTGTTGTAATCTGACTGGTCCAATGCAGGCAAATAAAGATGCAACAGCTTATGCAAAATGGATTTTATTGTCCTTCCTCCCAGTCAGGTTGTAGCAGAAACTAGCAAAGTCTGTCAGGAGCAACTTGTGTTTTGTATCCCAGGGCAAATCCACAGGAGCCATCACCACTGCAGCAAGCAAACCTCCGGGGACCCCTTTCCCTGCTGGAGCTCATCCCCGCCTCCAAAACTGGAGGGCGAGCATCCATTCCTTCTTCTCTCCATCCCTGGCAGCCTTCCCCCAGCAGAGGAAAAGGGAGGCAAAGTTAACCCTTTGTTTTCTGAGGACATTCAGTATTCACCAGCCCGTATGCATATCCACCCATTCCATAGATTGAATTTATGTGAACAGTTAGTTTAATCAGTAACAACCAGTAATACCCTTCAGAAGAAAAAAATGCAGAATGCAACACCTCTGCCACCAAACTAAATAATCCTATATGCATAAATATTCTTGAAATATATAATTTCTATCAGAATCAACAGTAGCCATGATATGGGATGTGCTTTGTTACAGTCTGATGTAGATTAGAAGTCAAATGAACTCTCAGAGACAGTCACAGCCCAAAATCCAATTTTCCTCTCAAAACAGAAGTACAATAAATAAAATAGGCAGCCAAGACCATCTACATAACTCTAAGCAGTGTCATGTGTTTGGTTTTTCACGTGTTTAGGTATATATATGTACAGACACATGTACATATACTCACAGTTAAAATACGAATTTTTATTTACTCAAGGATGGAGTTTGATTTTGGTCTCCCCATGAAGATCAAGTATTCCTAAAATAACCATTAGAAATCAAGAGAGAAGGGAAAGGAAAACAACCTTCAATTTTAATTTGAAAAAACTTCTGCTTATTGATAGGGTTTCTCTTTGCTACAAAATTTGCTAGGAAAAAGAGGAAAGAAAAGGTTAGCTGCAGCTTACCTAGTGCAAATGCAAGCATAATTTGGTGGAAACATATAGGTTAATGGGCACTGAGGACTGTTGATTCATAGCATGGCAAAGAGCACAAAACCTCCTACAGCAAGTCCTGTGACGTGGTACCCCAGAAAGAACTGAGTCAGACAAGGGGGCTCATTTCTGAAACAACTTCATAGACACCTGGGCCAAAGAGCATGGCATTTAGTGGGTCTATCACATCCCCTGTCATGCACCAGCCTCCAGGAAAATCAAATGATACAATGGACTGTTAAAGACTATGCCGAGAGCAACGGGTGGTGGGATGTTCAAACATCAGGATACATATTTAGCAAAGGCCACCTGGTTAGTCAACACTAGGGGATATGCAAACCAAGCTGGCCCTGCCCAATCGAAACTTTTATGTACTATAGAGGGGGGTAAAGTCCCTTTAGTGCACGTAAAAAATATGCTAGGGAAGACAGTCCTTGGACAAAGGAATTTGTGGGATTGCTTTTGCTCAAGGACCTGGGTGCACTTGGTGGGTGGTGTGGAAGCCCAGTGTGTACCTCAAGGGGATTTGATTTTGGGTGAGAATCGCCAACGATTTGAGTTGTTTGATGTTAATTACTATGTAATACTGTATGTCATCACTACTATAGCTACTACGTGCCATATCAACACTATTACAGTAAGAATACCCAGATTAATGAAGAATGAACTTTGATGAAAAAGAGCAAAGTGCTGTGGTGATGGAACCAGACCTGACTTCAGCATGCAACAATCCAACACCACACACCATCCCTCCTGCCCTGACAGGCTGTTATGGCAGATGGAGCCCAAAGTCATAGACTAAATGAACTCAATGGACATTTTAGAGGAATGGCTCATAGACTAAGGGAATGATATCTGTGTGTATATAACAAAAGACAGGAAAAATGGTGGTGATTAATTGGAATGTACCGGAAAGTGTGGAACCTGGGCATGACATAGATGGTATAAAATAAGGGGTGGACTCTGTCCTGGTTCCACCTGGGATAGAGTTAATTTTCCTCCTAGTAGCTGGCATAGTGCTGTGTTTTGGATTTAGCATGAGAATAATGTGATAACACACAGGTGTTTTAGTTGTTGCTAACCAGTACTTATACTAAGTCAAGGACTTTTTAGCTTCCCATTCCCTGCCAGCAAGGAAGTGCACAAGAAACTGGGAGGGGGCACAGCCAGGACAGCTGACCCCAACTGGCCAAAGGGCTATTCTGTACCATGTGATGTCATGCTCAGTATATAAATGGGGGAAGTTGCCTCAGGGGCAGCGATCACTGCTCAGGGACTGACTGGGCTTTGGTCAGCAAGTGGAGAACGGTTGCATCACTTGTTTTCTCCTGGGTTTTGTTCTGCTGTCTCTTTTGTGCTTTTTTCCTGTTCATTACAATTTATTTTATTATTATTGTTGTTATTATTATTTCTGTTGTTATTATTGTTATTGTTGTTATTATACTGTTCTTAACTCATGAGTTCTCTTACTTTTGCCCTTCCAGTTCTCTCCCCCATCCCACTGCAGGGGTGAGCAAGCAGCTGTGTGGTGCTTGGTTGCTGGCTGGGGTTAAACCACGACACACTGTTTTACAAGCCAGGGGAAGGAGACACCATGGAAGAACTTGCCTTGACAAAACCTCTCAGCTGGACCCTGCGGGTGTTGGGGTCAGTAACCTGCTCTCCCAAATCCCTCCTCCTCCAGTCTAAGCACTGGCATGGGCTTGCTGCCCCCCTCATGCCTGAAACTGCTTCTAATTTTACAGCACTGCTTCTATGTTTAAACGTATACTCAACACACATTTTCCGAAAAACGTGTCCCCCTACACCTCTGTGTACACTGGAATATCAATCGTGTGAGCGCTGTGTAAATGCTTGCAGAGTACAGTGGAGTATTTGGTGTAAAAATATTTAAAAGTCCAAAGGTGAGTTAGAAATACATCAGAATAGTGATCCAGGGGAAGAGTCTAATTCAACAGAGCTTAGCTGGGACTGTGCAAGCAGCAGAGAGGGATTCCAGCTGTACCTGAGTTCCCAGCAAGGTTCTCTATTTAGTGGTATCATATCCCCCTAGCAAATTTCCATTCGTTACTCATGCCTCAATACTTAACATTATTTCCAGCTTTCTGGGAAAACAATAAACTTTGGTGGGTGACAATAAACATGTACAGTAAAACTTGTATAGATGAGAAAAAGAATTGCAAGCCCATATTTTAGTCCCAGTCCCAGAACCTCTGGTAAATAACAGGAACAAGCATTTTCCAGCTCAGTGCTGTGATGCTCTGTTACCTGAGTGCTTGTGTTTGTCATGACACACACATATCCAAGCGCTTTCTTCAACGTGGGTCTTTCAGTTCAAACATGAAAATCTTTTAAAAGCAACCCACTGCCACTCTATTATAATAATGTTCTCTGCTAGTGAATCTAAGCCAAGGACTCTGGGGACAGCGAACACCTTAATGTTCTTGGAAATTCATTTAACATCTGTCTCTTCCTATTTAAACCCTGCTGATCACCCCATGGACTTAATTTTCCCAGCCATAAAATGAGCCAACAAGATCTACTTACCTGGTTTGTGGATAGAGACGTCTGCAGTAAAGGACTTGAAGAGTGAAGTAATTAATGAAGACGACCTTTCTGTCTGCCACAGAGTTCACCATCTGTGTGAGGACATAGAGTGAAGATCAAGTTGGGTGGCTGAGATATCTGATAGACTGACTTATACAGGCAACTAAGTCGACCGCAGGCATGAGGCCACTGTTGAGAGGCACTGTGGGTCAATGGGATGTCTGCTGTGCTGGGTGGGACAAAAGGATGAGGTGGGTGGGATGTGGTGGTGGGAACAGCCCTGCTCTGCAGCACCAGCATGAGGGTTTGGGAGAAGGCTTGGTGCAGGGCAGGGCATGCAACGGGGAAGCAGACCAGATGTTTGTGTCTAAGGACGAGTCACTCTCCTATCGCAACACTATTAAAGCTTACACCAACATGAAAAATGTCTCCCTCCCAGACTCTCTGGAGAAGTTGTGGTACAAGCACCGCAATCCAAACACTAAGCATCTCTCTACCTGTGGCTGGTCTCAGCTGATGCCTCTTGCAGGATGGGGATGTCTCCCAGAGTCCCAGAGTAAGGACAGGGAGCAGATCTGTGCTGCTCCCCTGACGATCACAGAGCCAATTAAGGACTGCCTTTCAGTGCCACAACTCAGGCAAAAATCAAGAGGCCACACTTCACTCTAAGTACGTAATTGCCTTTTCCTTCTATTGTGCTTAATCATCATTAAGTACAGGAATAAAACATTAGAAAGGACAGCTCTGACATATCCAAATAGCTCCCTGCTCCAGTGTCTGGTCAGTACACCAGCCCTTTTGACATTCCCTCTCCTTGTTCAAGGTGTCACCCTTTCTTTTAGGGCACAGAACCTCACGCACCCTCATCCTCCACTGCCTAGAGCTGCTCCCGAGCCTGGTCCACACAGCCACCGACACAGGCGACAGCCCGCATCATTGCCAGGCTTGCTGAAATCTCCCCCTCAAGCACAGGATGAGTGCAGCTCAGCTAACTCGTACCCCTGCAGAGGCACCCTGTGCCACCCACTGAGTGCTTATATACTCTTCAGCAGAGGGAGAAGGCTGTGTAGGATGGGCTGGGACCACAGGTAGGTTTGGTGAGGGACTGGTCACAGGCAGGGCCAGATGGCACCGCAGGACTCATCTCCAACACAGATCCCCGCGCAGACTTTCTGGTTATCCAACAAATAATTACCATGTCCATTTAGGACGTGTATAGCATGTGGCAGCCCAATTAAAACACATGGAGCAGGAGAGGATGGTGCCATAAAACAGCAGCTGATAATGAAAATTAGCCTGGGGGGATGCAGAGAGGGAGAGACCTTAACTTTTTCTTTTTTTTTTTTCCTTTCCCTATGTTTAGTTCCTTTCACTTCCTTTCCCTCAGCTTCTTTTGTTGTTTTTTCAATCATTGCACAATTTTTTCACAGTCAAATATTTTCAGTGTTTTCAGTTCTTGATGGGTGCAGGCTTCTCCTTCTGCCAGGCAGGGACAGAAAGGCTCGAGGGCAGAAGCGTTGCCCCTTTCAAGCCGGTCACCCATGAAGGCAGTTCCAGATGACCCACAAGGCCTACGAAGGCAGCCCCATCTTGGAGCGTAACGCCTTGTAAGGCTGCTTATGGTAATAGAAACTCAGAATTCGCTATGAATAATCACGGATTTTATTTATAGTGACAAAATGAGAGGGCCTTTTATGCAATATTCACTCAGGTTACCCAGGTCAATAGCAGCCTAGTCATAGTGACTCATACAGTGGAATTAAATATTTTAAACATAGCACAGTTATAGTCTGAGCCTGGCTTGCCTTCGGTAACTGCCTTGATCTCATTTTCCTCCTTCCCTCCCCAAAACAGACTAGAGAATTCAAAGCATCCCATGAGATACAGCACCTGGTTCTCCTTATCCTGTGTCAGACATGAGCTGGTGATCAAAGACACGGGAAGAGGTGCTCACGCTGTCTTTGGGAAGAGTTTTGCCTAGTGATCAATAAGAAACAGTGGCACGTGCATAGGAAGGGGCACCCCAGAGGCTCCCAGCTGCGGTGCCAAGGCACCATCCTTGCAGGGTCAGACTGTTGCTGCTTTTACAGTAAGGTCACTTGAGGACCCAGGTGGCTGAGTGATTCACGCAAGTTCATTGAAAAAAACAAACAGAAGAGCTGGGGATGGCTTTTTAAAGCTCTGAGTGCAAGGTCCCACCAGGAAATTGCCTGCAAGTTTTTATGATTCAGACAACCGAAGGGAGAGTGATCCTTGCTGAAGCCTTTTGCCCTCCCTTGATGTGCAATGAAGGACCTGTGCCTTTGGTCCAGGCATGGGTCTTGCTGTCCCCATGTAGCTTCAGAAGAGATGTGCTAAAGCATCCCCCACTGGAGGTGCAAGTTGGTACAAGGGCTACCCTAAAGTGAAAGCTGGAATAAAAGCCTCAGAGAAACAGCACCATTTGGGCTGAAGGCCTTTCCTCACCTGGGACCTCAGAGTTCTGCTGTGAAAAGCTCAGGCCAGTCATCAGAGAGGATTTGAGCTCTGTATGGTCAAAACCCCTAAAAGCACCTGCAGTGAGATGCAGTGCACCCGTGTGTCCCCAGTCCTGGGAAGATCCACCCAACCTTACCCAGTAGGTAGGAACAGAGAAGAACCAGTGCACAAATCTACCAGAAATGACAGGAAAGAAGGAATGTAATGGGGACACAATTTTTTTTGTGATTATAGATTACCTTCTCTATGAGCTTTCATGCAGGGATGAACTCCCTTATTTTTTACTTTATGGGGTTAACTTTTGGTTCTCACTGAAAACATGGACCAAAACTATGGGCCTGAAACACCTTACAAGTCAGGGAAAATTGGGAATGACCCTGCTGGAGGCCTCAGCACCACAAACACTGGAAGGCAATTCAGACCCTGGCATGGTGTGGGGGAATAGATTGACCCCAGCGCTGCCAGCACACTGGCCGCACTCCAGCACAATAGGCACTGGGACAGAAAGTTCAGTGGCCCCATCAACCCCAGGAGGCAGCCTGTGCTCAGCAACTGGCTTTTAAACCTGCCGTTCAAAAGGCTTCCTGAGACCATGCAGCATGCAGGCTGCAACCATTTTTCACACAATCGTATTTTCAGGGTGTCTCTTATTTTTCACCCCAATAAAACTGGCCAGAAGAGAAACTACATTGAGACAAGGACTAAATTGCTCTGATTCAAGTCTTTCCCATTTGGAAGGGGCATTATTGGAACAATGGATATAATAAAGTGATGTTTGTTTACACGACTTTTCCATTAGCAGAGGAGAATTTGTGGGAGGTATAAACTTTTCCAGACATTCAATTTGAGCTGTATAATGAAACATTTTAACTAAAGCATCAGGATATAAAAGGCTGATTTACCACAGCTTATTGCTTAGCTAGAGGAGAACACTTCAAGCAAGTGCAAGTAAGAGATCGAGCCTACAGTCTCTTTCTACACATTGCAGTACTTAGCAGCCCATGAGATCTTCTCTGCGTCATTACCCAGTTACAAACCCAGACCACAGTCACTGTTTCCAGGAGGTCTATGACAGCCCCCCTAAGTCTGCTCAGTGAAGGAAAGGCGTCGCTCAGCAGTCTCTAGTTACAGGACTGGGTCCTTCAAGGGCAGCAGTGTCTGTGTTGGTGAAGGCATCATTGCTATGTGTCACGTAGTAATTTTGGCCTGAATAATGGAACCTCTTGTACAAAAAAAACCCCAAACCAAACAAATATTCAGCTAAAACCTGAGGTAATCCCTTCCCGCTCCATCAGAGCCACTTCTCCAGCAGGGAGGTGCAAAAAGTCCATTTACTCTGCAACTGAAATGTTGTTTACCTCTGAAAGAGCAACAACTCCTACGGCTGCCCCTAATGTGGCCAAAGTGGTGTGAAAACAGAACTGTGGTATAAGACTTGAACCTGCCACCCGCCATCCAGGGACTCACCAAAGGGATTTATTGTGCTCTCTTCTGTCCAGCCAAACTTGTTTGGCTGCTGAGTAAAGACAGCTCTTTGCATTTTTTTTGGTGGATATGATAGAAGAAACCAGCTCTCTCCTACAGCGACAGCAGTCATCTTACTGGGCATGACTGCTCTCCTGGTAGGGAAGGAAGCATGAAGCAGGAGGAAGTTGTAGTTCACCATATTGATAAACCTGCTGACAAGCCAGCATGCTTTAGAGGAGCCCAGTGCAAATGGAAATGGAGGCTGGAGTTGGTCAGGACACTCTTCTAATGGTCTGGGTATCGGAAAGCACTGATAGCTCCCGTGTTGTCATGTGGAAGCATTGCTTGCTCTAAGTGGGTTATTGATCCTTCATCTAGCTGCTTCTTGTGTAGTTAAGTCTCTAGAGAGAATAGGGGAGGAAAATAACTTATGAAACGAAAAGTATCAATAGCTGCAGCTGAGGTGCTGAAGAGTTTTATGGATTCAGGATGCTGGAACAAGCACCATGAGCTTCCCTAGTAGAGAAATTACGTTCTTACACAAAAACCCACCTGGGATTCAGATTATGGTAACTTCCACTTCAAATAGGAGTTTTAAAAGGGAGAAATTTGTACCCCGGAGTTTAGACTTTGGCCGTATCTTTAGAAATAACAAGTTCTGCTGGGGATATACCGGCCCGCGGCTGGCCTTGCTCTCCAGGGAAGGGCAAAGGTGCTCTGCTCTAGCACTACCACATTTCAGATGTTCCGAGCAAAAGTTTTGGGGCCTCCCTCAGTTCCCACTACTGTAACTCCCTTCTAATTATGAACTTGAACTGCATCATCCCCAGGCTGAAAAAGCATGCATTTCTATCCTAAAAACCCCTGCTCTTCCACACCAGTAGGACAGCAGCACTAATAGGTGCCATTAGCTAATAGCACTTGAGGCATCTTTCTGGGTCAGCTGTGAGTTTGTGCATGACACACACAACATGAGGAAAGGAACTCCCTGTACATGAAATTAAAAGAAAAGAAATAAAAGAAAAAGAAAACAACACTGGAGGGAAGCTAAATACGAGAAATACAAGTGATTAGATGACACCAATGTGGCCAATGCAGTTATCACAATTTTGAAGGACCTGGTGACCCCACGGTTCTTACATTTGACATTACAAAACAGAGAAACTGCCACAGGACAAAATCTTAAATGCAGTAAGATGTCCTCAGAGTAAATGTACGAATAGCTTGATTTGTCCTGATGGATGGATAGACATTGTCACAGTTCACTTCATCTGACAGGACAAAGACTCATACATGGTACAAATTGATTCAGAAAACAGAAGACTGCCACGTGCTATTACTGTTACATTTGACCGCGATAGCTACGTACTATAAACAGATTTCGGTGCATGGCTGCTCCAAGGGAAAAAATGAAGAGAAGCCCAGCGTACCCGTACAAAGCAAGAATCAAAAACTCTCCTGAGTATGCTCCTCTCGATAGATGACTTTGAAGGGTGGGAAGAATCAAGTTAAATCCTGTCCTGCTTTCCCCCGTTCATCCTCTCCATCCACCCCCAGCATCGCTGCACTTGATGCCCCTAAAGGATTCGCTGAAGGCGAGGGAAGGAAGGAACCCAATCTGTGCCGCATGTGCCTTCCTGATGTTGAATGCAAACACTCTTACAGCTATTAATGCTTCTTCTCCTGCCCTGGTGAGAGGAGAAATTCTGGTTTTGTTTATCCTGATGTCACGCAAGACAAGCAGGACTTTAGGGTTCCTATACGCTCTAAATCGTGACACTTGTCACAGTTTCACTGCCTGGACACACAGAATGTCTGTGCCTCTGAGGAAGGGGAACTTGGATGAGAAGAGGTATCACTGAAGAGTTAATGCAACACAGTTAACCCTTCTCTTGAATAAAAATTTAAAAGAAAGGAAAATAGATGGTGGTAACAGAGAGCTCCAGGTGACATCCTTCATTCCCTCACCCACCACGCAACACAACAGAGGCTGGACAAAACACTCCCCAGGTCCTGCACCCAGCAACGGCAGCTTGCTGCCGGGAGGTTCTCCAGCCAGGTGAGGAGGAGCACCCAGCCTGGCACATGGAGCCCTGCCCTGTGTCCGAGGGGAGAGGAGTCTGTCCCCGGCCCTGCCCAGCAATGCAAGGTGATCCCAGATGCCTCACTGCCTGTTCCTTCGCCAGCAGTTAGCGCAGCCTCCCCGAGGAATTGGGAGAAAAAAGATGTATTTGTTTACGTATGATCGGTCACTGAATATATTTGCTTTTTTTTTTCCCCCCATGAATGGCTCTTCTTTCTTCTTGGGGACTTCTTGCCAACGAGAGCAGAGGAGAAGGGAAAAAAGATATAATCCGAGTGTTAGCAAAAGTTGACCCTTTGCAATCAGAAAAGCCCTAAACATCTTCCTTTTCCTTTTTCTTCCTTTTCTCTTCTAAAGCAAACAATCAAACACAATCCACCAGGGACAGTGATTCATCATAAAAATCTCTCTGTCTAATCAGCATGCCCAAGAAGATTTTTGTCTTCTTATAATTACATGGAGCGCAGAAGTTTTAAGCAGCACTCTTTCCCAGCGTAAATGAACCGGGAAAAAAATCCCCTGGAGTCCCACAGCCCCTTATCTGATGGGCAGCCTCATTCCCTGGTCACAAAGCAGAAGTTAAAATTGGTTTCATTACTGTCAAGGGCAACCAGTCTGATACCAGATTATCACACTTCTTCCCACCTCCTTCTCCTCTCCTCATCCCAGCACTTGTGGGCATAGGTACATGCAAGCTCGCACACGCTTAGCCCAATTTCCTTATCCATGTGGCACATCACTGGTGGATTTTGACAGGTATACAGGTAGAGGCTGTGAGCTGGGTACCTTTACCAAGAAAAATATTTAGCTGTAGCACAGCAAGCTAGAAGGCGAGGGAATTGGAAGGACATAATGAAGATAGCGGCAGCAAATGAAAAGATAGAGTGGATAAGTAAAGAAGAAAGAGCCTTTAACAAAAATGCACAACAAATAGAGGAATGCGAAAGATTGTTTCTATGGCAATGTAAGTAAGACTGCAAAACTGTTGTCTGCAAGCAAACGTATTTAAAATGAAACATGAGGTAACAGAGTCTGTGTCACTAATGGCAAAGCAATTTAGCAGTGTTGAGCCTCCTGCATCCCCCACCCCTTCACCACCAGTTGCAATGTGAGAGTACTGCCCCACATTTTGGTGTTGGGGACTTTCTGCAGCGGGGGTAGTGTCCCCCCTCAGCAGCTGCAGCGGGGGAGCACCGCTCGGGTGACATGGCTGTCCCCCCCCACCGGCAGTGCAGGAGGCCCCAGGGAGCACCGCAGACAACCCTTGCCAAGAAAAGCCACCCTGCCCTGCTCCCTCTTCCCCCCAGCATCACCCTGGAGGCCCACACGGCCCCCAGCTGGGGTACGGGGGTGTCAACACAGCAGCTTCAGCCAGACCTGTCTGCCCTCCCTCCCCATTGACTCCATCCACCGCACAGGATGGTGCCAGCCTCCAGCTGGGACTTGGGCTCTTCTTGGGACTGAACTGGTGGCCTCCTGGTCAATGACAGATGGGAAAGGTTTTGGCAGAAAGGTGTGAGTCTGGGCTAGGGACCGGGAAAGAGTCAGCTGGACCAAGGAGAGAGAAAGAGCTGCCATAGCCTCTTTCAGAAGCTTTTTGAAGTGCAGACCTTAAGAGGGGGTAGGGGACAGGACAGGGTTTGCCTGTGCTGAACATGGCTGTCACGGGAATGCAGTGATGCTCCTGGTGGGGTTTCTGAGGCAGATGAGACACTGAGGTGGCTGTGGGAACAGACAGGAATGAAGTCTGGGCTTGGCTTGCTCAGGAGCCCCCACAGCAGGTCCTGTGCACGTCACCGAATGGCATCTGCCCCGTCAACACCTTTGCTGCAGAGGTGGGCAAAGGAAAAAAGTCTCCTCACACATAAATGAGGCTCATGGCTTGGTCCAGCCACACCACCGTGAATGCTCCCTTCCTGCACAGTTTTTGGCAATCTTAAAACCTGAGCATTTTAGACACACGCTGAGTTGTGTAATGGGGCTTCGAATCATAGAATCATTTAGGTTGGAAAAGACTTTAAGATCATCAAGTCCAACCATTAACCTAACCCTGCCATCCCACCACTAAACCATGTCCCTAAGCACCTCATCTATCCTTCTTTTAAATACCTCCAGGGATGAGGACTCAACCACTTCCCTAGGCAGCCCATTCCAATGCTTACCAACCCTTTCAGTGAAGAAATTTTTCCTAATGTCCAACCTAAACCTGCCCTGGCGCAACTTCAGGCCATTTCCCCTTGTCCTATCGCCTGTTACCTGGGCAAAGAGGCCGACCCCCACCTCGCTACAGCCTCCTTTTAGATAGTTGTAGAGGGTGATAAGGTCTCCCCTCAGCCTCCTCTTCTCCAGGCTGAACAACCCCAGTCCCCTCAGTTCCCTTGTAAGACTTGTGCTCCAGACCCCTCACCAGCTTTGTTGCTTTCCTCTGGACATGTTTCCAGCAATGCAAGGTCTTTCTTGTAGTGAGGGGCCCAAAACTGAACACAGTATACGATGTGCAGCCTCACCAGTGCCGAGTACAGTGGCATGATCACTTCCCTGCTCCTGCTAGCCACACTTTTCCTGATACAAGCCAGGATGCCATTGGCCTTCTTGACCACCTGGGCACACTGCTGGCTCCTCTTTTTCTCCTGCTCCCCCCTGTTTCAGCCAGACCACTGCTTGCCCCCTGCCTCAGGGGCCAGGGAACCTTTCTGGAAAGGGGTGGTGTGCCAGGGCAGGCAGGGACAGGCACCTTGGTGGGCGCAGGCTGGCAGGCACTCATCCAGCCCCATTACAGACACAAGCTGCCTCCCCGCTCGCGACACCGGTGTCACCAGCTCACCAGCGGCCAGTTGAGCCCTCCCTTTAGCCTGCCTTGGATGGGTGACCAAAGCTTGTTGAGGACTTGAAGCCTGTGTGCATGCAATATACCATAAAGCAAAACATGTTGCTTTGCATATGGTAAATCAGAATTAATTTTTAGGTGAAATAGACTGAAATAAAAGCTTAAAACAGAGAGGAAATTAACTCAAAATACAGCTACCTGGCTGATGAGCCTGTTCCTAATCTGCTGCAAAGAAGGCAAGATTATTAAAAAAGAAATCAGCATTTCTTCCACATGACCTGTCTCAGAGGCCCTGGCTGCTCTCTCCTGGAGATGTACAAGGCCTTCCTTTCCAAACCAGGACCCGAATGAGAAACCGTACAGGGTCCTACGACCATATGGAGGCAGGTGGCCAGCAGCCAGCAGCCCCAGCTTTCGAGACCAGCCCCTCTTGCTGACCCCCAGCAAGCTGTCGGTGTTATACCAACGTTGGAAGCAACAGGTCAAAGATGACAGCTACACTTGTCTAAATTAAATATTGCTGAGTGGTTCTCAAGAGAAGGGCTTGCGGCAAAGCGTAAGAAGTGAATTCAAGTGCAAAGAGATTGCTTCAACATACGTTTCTATCAGTTTTGCTGTTAGATGCCCCTCTTTCAGCTGTGTGGCATTTCAGTTCCCTAAACTCTATTATGCCCTATTTATTTCCATTTTCTGAACAGTAAAAGCTGTAACCTAGCACCTCAGGCTCTGGGCTGAGGCTTTGGAGAGTTGGCTCTGGCTTGTCACTGCGCATGCAGCCATGGTAATGCCTTTATTGAAAAAACAGGGATAATACATCCATGCTGCAATTAAATCCAGGTTGTAAGAGCCTCATACGAGGGCCCGTTGGGTGCTGAGGGCCTATGCTGCTACATGTATTGCCTTTGAATCGAATTCAGCTTTTTTTTTCATCGTAAATCAGCTTATTTCTTCTTAGTGCTCTTATTTGTGCTATGCCACTGCCATTTGTCAAAATGCAGTTGGTGTCAGCTATATTTCTCTGCTGTCAACCTGAGCAAACCAGCAGTGAATGAGGCCCTTTCCCGTTAATTAGCCACCTCTGTCCCCCCAAAAGCTGTATCTGGATATGGTTTCCACTATATTAACCAAGTGGTATAGAGCCTTCCCACTGCAGCCCCTCTCTCCAAGATGTTGCATGGACATCACTGAGTTGTTTAATTCTGGCTGTCCCCTTTCTGCTAGTTATGGGAGCGTGCCCATGACCAGAAATTACTTATATTCGCAAGGAAGGGAAGCTGTGCTGGTGCCTGAAACACCTTCAGGCGTGATACCCACTTCTATTTCTTCACCCATACTCTTCCACCTTAAAAGGCAAAGTTACCCTCAGCCTGCTGCTAGGACAGGCTGAAAGACACCTTTGTTTACAACAAACACCCCAAATTCTCTCTTTTCCTCTCCCCTTCAAGTTCAGCGTTTGTTTTGGTGGTTGGTTTTGGTTTTTTTTTTTGTAAAAATGGTCCTTGTGGAAGCAGCCTGCCTGACAGCCCTGCTGGCTAAAACCTGCTGTTTATCCACAGAGCAGGAATGGTTCGTGCCGCCGAAGCTTTCTTATTCTCATCACCTACGTGCCGCTAGTCTGCTTTGAAGAAGCACCTCTAGGGGTGAAGGCATACTTCTGTCTCTAAGCTAAATTCAATCCCTGATCTCCTCACAGAGACTAACAACAAGGGAGACATTTGGCATGATTGATGGGAGCCAAATGAATAATTCATGGCAGATCATTTATTTTGATGAATTTTAGCCTCTTTTTCTGTTTGCAAATTGTCTGCAAGTAGCTTATGAACATCTCAAATGTATATGGGATTTGAAATTAACTGCTGGGTACTTTCCACAAATAACTCCTAGCCTGTAGATTGCTCATGAACCATTCAGAGGAAGCATCTGAAATTTCAAATTCTAGCCACATCGATTAGCTTTGATTGCTCTCGTGAGCCAGAAGCTCATTGACGATGCTGGTGTAAATGCAGAGGAACTCGACAGACTGCACTGGTGCATGACTCCAGGTTGACTTTGGTGTTACCAGCCTCAGAATCCGCCCAGAAAACATTTCTGTTCTCTAAACAGGTAACATTTTAAAATCAGGTGTCCTCAGTGACTGGGAGAGGAGAAAGTAAAACAAAATAATTTTATGTTTACATTTATTTTCCATGAATCATAAAATGTTTTGTTCCAGTAACTCTCCCTGCCAGTAAACACCCACATCTTTAATGTGTCTGGCTATCAGTCAGAAACCTGTCATTTCTTACCTGATGCATTTCCCATCAGTTACCATGACATTCCCGCTTCTAGAAATCCATTAAATGAATTTGCTAAAGCAAACGCAGGACCAAACCCACCATCAGGCTGTCTCAGCTCCACACCAGCGTCGCTCCACTGAAGTCAGCTGTGTGAAACTGACGGGGTACAACAGAGGGCTGTAACAAGGGGAAGTAACTCTTGGGTTAATATTTTAACAACAGTCTTGTAGTAAAGCAGACCAAGAGAGGGCTTCAGCTGATGGGATGCTATTTCTGGGAACCAGAAGAAGGATCTCTCATTGAACTGGATAAATCTGGATACTCGCCCCTCTAGTGAACACTTAAGTGATACTCATCTGAGCCTAGTGGTCCTTGTGCTGAATTCCTGTGGGCTTTCTAGGGACTACCACATCTACTTTACACAAGGCCATAAACAGCCAAGCAGCTGGTAGAGTCCGTCAGAGCCTGCCACGCCGTTCATGTGGCGTACATATGGCCCCAGCAGTGAAAGGCCACGACGCCGTCCTCCAGACACGCAGCTGTCAGCTAAGCAGGCAGATATGACTCTGTCTTAAAGCTGAAAATCTGACTGAAAATCCTCTCCAGTCAGGTTCTCTGGCTTCAGCAAGACCCCAGCTACTCAAAAGTCAAGACGCACTATTGCAAATGCCAAGACACAACCCATCCAAGCTCTGAATGACAGCTGGATATTGCATTTCTCCAAACTACTCTGGCTGCAAATAACTCGCAGCACAGCGAGGGGAATGGGGGAACTCCCCATCGATGGGAATGGGCAGCTGACATGCTCCTGCTTTACCTTTCCACACCTCTGCCCCTGAAACCCCCGATATCAGACCTCTGCTGCCAGCGTCTCAGCGCTTCTTCCATTTGTCATGGCCGTGCTTCGCCAGGCCTGATGCATCACTCTTGCTTTCTCACTCCGGTCCTCTTGCATCAAAAACCCCAGGATGGAGGAGGATGCAGGATGGCAAACTCGAGCACCCTTTGCTGCAATGCCAACAGAGGCAGAGGAAGGTGCAGTGCCAGGGTGGAGGGTGGCATTTCCTTGGGGCAGAGTGTAAATTGTGTGGCACTCCCAGCCCACCCCCCATTTGTGTCAGCCTTTTGCTGAAATACTTGTGAGCCTGTCATTGCTGAAGCCTTTTTGGCAGCCGAGTCTTAAATATAGACTCTAATCACAACTGCACATGTTGTACAATCAGCCTAAAAACTGATTAACTTTTATATAAGCTTATGTTCAAGAGGCCATTCAAGATGCGGGAGCTGGCACCAGATCAGGGTCTGAGCCTGCGTCTCTTTGCCATGCATACTGTAAAAACAGTGTATGGCATACTTAAAAGAGAACCAAATTACATACAATGGGAAATTAAGAGGAAGAACCATGGAACAGCCTTCATAAATTGGGTGGACCATCAGGCTATATTACATATACATGTATATGTATATATAATCCAATGGAATGAACTGCTGTGAAAATGCTTATTTTACTGAAGAGTCTTCATGTGTTTTATTATTCAGTAGTTTTATTTCATCAACAGGGGGTTTTTCATTTCATTTTGAGAAAAGTGCAGGAGGGAAAAATAAACCACTCCAGCTCCTATCATTTCTGTAAAAGGAAAGGGATGGTGTGGGAGAAGGAGGTATTTGTCAGTGTACGTATCCAAACCCATCACTGAGGTACCCTGCGAGTTCAGTTCAAACACGTTACGGTAGATGTCCGTAACACGGCTAATGTCAATCGGGACAGCAGTTATTCCTCAAGAAATAAGCTGATCGACAGCAAGCTCTACAGCTGAGGTCCAGCAAAAAAATTCCCCTCTGGAATTGGACTCCAGAGAAGCCTACACCTTTGCTTGATTCAGTACTCATGTGCTGGGAGGCACAGAGTTTGACTTGACAGCCCTTCGTTTTTTTCTGGTCCTTTAATTGCACACTGTGAGTTTCTGAGCAACTGGACACTACTTTCCATGCAATCGTCCCTACAAAAACCATCCCTTTATTGGTCCGTAGTCCCCACCGGTCATATTTCATATCCCAAGTCCCTGGTGCTTCTCACTGACTTCTGGTGCACAGAAAGCAAACCGTGAAGCAGCTAGTGTTTGAGCAGCTGCCAGGAAGCGCTCCTACTCACAGGGCTACTGGCTTGCTTTCCCAGGCGGTGGGTGCTTCATCTTTAAAATCAATCTGATGCATTGGCACAAGCCCAGGGAGTGTTAGTCCATCTGCTGCCTAACTCTCCCGGTTTGTTTGCAGAGGCTTGCCATCAGCTGTTCAAATCCGTCTTTTTTCCCCCCTCCAAGGAATTTCCTTTTTTTTTTTTTCCCACTAGCCTCCACCAGGATCCAAATAATCCCCACTTTACTTTCTCTCTCTTAATCAGCCTCTGGAAAGCCGTGGAAAGAAGCTTAGGAGCACACAGTGCAATTGACACCGCTCCTCGTTCAGCTGGCATGGCGAGCACTGTGCAATGGGGTAGGTGAGGCAGCAGAAGCTCAGGTTTCTGAGACAGCGTTTGGCACGGTCAGTCCCCGAGCAGAACACCACTTCTCTGTGGGGCTAGAGAACAGGATCCTACTTCCCGCGCCTCCCTCCCGCCTGTTGTGGTCAACCGCAGACTGCGAATCACTCCTGGTAAGAGACCAGTAGAAGACCCCACCAGTCACCTGCTGACCTGGTGGAGGTCTTAGCCAAACTCCAACTGCTTTGCTACTTGTGCCAGAAGTATGACTACTGCAATGAGCAAGGAGGTTGGAGGCTGCAGGTGGCCACAGCGTGTTCTGTGGCTGCTAGCTACCAGCCTGAGGGGATGCAATTTATGCAGCCCAGCGAGTGCCTGGATTCCCCTGGGAAGGGACTTTCCGAGCCTCAGCCCTCTGCAAAGGGTGTTAAGCTGAATGAAAGCTCCAGTGCTAAGCCTGCCCCAACAAAGTCTGGAGGAGGATCCCAGCCACAATGGAACACCTGGCTGAATTCAGGTCTCTGCCGGAGGAAAGCACCACACTTCACACTCCGTTTCTACCCCTACTCTCCTCACCCCCTTCTGAAAGCCTCATCTAGGGAGGAGACCCTGTCCTGGCCAGGTAAGACTTAGGGATGTTCAACCTCCTGCGTGGAGCCCCAGCTAGCTGCAGGAGCAGGATGGACCTTGTGCATGGCCCAGCTTTCTCCTGCCCGACCCTCCACAATAGTCCTCTGGGGAGAGCAGCAGCCAGTCCCTCCTCCCCTTCTCAGTGCGGAGCAGAGGTAAACACCAGCACAGACATGGCGCTGACCATAACCCCACGGGAGAGCCCCTTGAGGATGGCGCCCATTTCCCTTTAGGGCTTCCCAGGGTCACTGAATACCTCCCCTGGGGCAGGAGGAGAGATGGAGTAGGCTTTACCAGCATCCAGTTTCTCTCCCTCCCCCCTCTCGCGCTTGTGGCCACGCTGTACAACACAGCACTTCGGTCCCCATTTGCAGCGCTCCTGCTGCTCCCGCCCCAAACAAAGGCGGCCATTCAGCCTAGACCGCGCAGGGGTTTCATGCTACAGTTGAACATCTACCATTGTTGCCAGCACTGCAGCCCAGAGAAATTAAATGCAAATTGCCTTTGTTCCTGAGCACAGACCCCCATTTCTTCAGCCCCAGGAGCCTAACAAACACCCTCTGTGCTCCCCATTTGTTCTCTGCCTATCACCTGCTTGTCAGCTAATACCCGGCTAGGCTGCGGGATTTAGCCTTGGGCGCAGCCTGCTCGTGTGCAACAGCATACAGATAATCTTTTAGGGCTGTAGCTACGCATATATCTTGTGCAGTGGGATGTGTTTCAAAATAAAAACATCAAAGATCAGTCAGTGGGTCAGCAGGCAATGCACGCGGCTAAAACACAGCAGGTTTCCTGCTCCTTGAGGGGAAGGGATCACTGCTTTGAAGCCTGGCCATCCACAGCTCCTCCACAGCTGGGGCAACAGCGATACCGTGACCCCAAACCTTGATGCAAGAAATCCTACTTCTCCTGCCATTGTCCCCTGCATCCAGGAATAAGAGGATAAAACTGAGCCAACGAAAGTCAGGCTTGAGATCAAAGAAAAATTTCCATGACATTAATCTTTAAAGGTAGGCAATAACTTCCTGAGGATACTGAGAAAGCTCCATTGTTTGGAGTGTTCAATCCTATGACAGAAAAAAAAAACCAGCGTGAAAAAAAACCCCAACTTTTTGACATTAGAGGTGACACACCATATAATTTAATGAGCTTGGTTTGCCAAGACACTTCTAACCTACCATAGGCACCCATCCCGTGAGGCCCCTGAATACACAAATCCCTGGACGCTGCCCCCCCCCCGAGCTCCACTGTGATCAGCTGGATTTCCTGCAAACATGGTCTGAACCCCTGCTTACTGCAGCTCTGTCTCCTTCTTGTGCCTGGATCACAAATACTACTGAGACGGTTCAGTCTCGTGGTAACAAGGACAGGCCCCTCAGCTCACAGCTCAGAGACTTGATTAGAGGCTACAGCTCAAGAAGACGCTGCTTATCTGCCCAGCTGCAGTGGCAGAGCGCACACACACTTAGCCTGTCACAAAAGTGAGATAAAAATGTATTTGCTTAAATCTTTTTCATTGCGGCTTACACAAATATGCTTTACCTCATGTTTGGTCACAGTGCACTTGCCTGTCCGAGCCTCCAGCTCACAGCAGGTTGTGCTTTTAGATCCACAAATCCCAGGTTCAAGCCTTGATGATGGTGATGCCTAAGACTATGATGTTATATCAACACAGGACACAAGATCTGCACAGAGCTGACAGCAAGACCAAGGTTTGTATTTTATATCAGGCTTATCACTGTGGTACCTGATCAGCTCTATCCACTACCAGCCATCACTTACCTCTGTAAAGCAACGACATTCAGGTCACCAGCTCTGCAATTTGTGAGCAATGAGGCAGACAAATCTCTGATTTAGAATGGGTGAACCTCCAACTGGCTGATGCATAAAATGAGAAGCTTTATTTAAAATAGCCAAATGTGGGTTTTCCCCCCCACATTTAGAAATCCTCATCATCTGCACATTAGCTCACTAGCTTCCTCAAACACACACAGATATTCGCTCTCCCAACACGCTGAGGGAAAACTCCATTTCCATGAGTCAGTTCCTGGTAGGGAGCAGAGAGAGCTGGATAGTCCCCCTGCCAAGAGGAAATGATTAAAGCCACAAATCAGCCAAAACCATATGGCAACAAAACGTTGGGGTTCCCTTCCCTCCCCGTAAAGGCGGGGCAGGGTTCTTGCAGATGTTGAGAATCTTTCCTTGGCCCACAAAATGCAGGTTACCCCATTTGATCAACTCTTAGCTGTGGAAATACCCAAACCAAGGACAGGAGGAGCAAAAGGACCAACGCAGTAGCGTGGCTTCATGCAGATGGCACATAAAAGAAAAGCAGCCATCAGACAGACAAGCAGCCCGGCTTATGATTTTCACACTGTTGCAGAAGGCCCCTGGAAACTGTTGTCAGCAGAATCGGAGAAAGAGAAGGCATTTCAGAAGTTGCGCATTGAAAACTAGAGTTGAAAAAAGTTGAAACATTTAGAGCAGGTGAAGCTGCTCAGTGGTCTGCTAGAGAGGCTGGCTTCCCCTCAAGTGGTCTTAACACAACACATTCATTTCTCAGACCAGTTTAACATCTCAGAAGCCTGAGAGTTGTGGACATAGTTACCATGTCTGACCAGGTGAATATTTTATACTCAGTACTGAGCTGCAGCTTTGCTTTTCTCGAAGGATCACAATAATAGCCTACATTTCTGGAACATAAGGAATGCTGTACAGCAGGCAAAAATTATTTCTGTAATCACTATGCAAACAGAGGAAGTGCATGAAGGGGTGAAATACCACAGATGCTGGGATACAGCACTTAGCAAGGAGGATCAGCAGCTTGACAGAGATGACCCAGCCCAGCACCAAGGATTAGAACCTGAGCAAGATGAAGGCTCACGAGCCTAGGCATCCACAAAAGCTGAGCACAAAGCCACCTCAACCTTTGATCTGTCAAAGAGCAGTGGAAGATACTGCCTTACGTAAAGGTAAAAGATATTGCCTACAACACAAGGAGTCCACACTTACCGCATCCCAGCTTATGCTGCCCTTGCTAACAGGCCACACTTGGGTAGGGCTCACCTCCAGTGCTCAACACCTGGACAGGGAAGAGTAGCATGTCCTGTGGGAACACAAGGCAAGGAGAACAGAACCACCCATGCTGTAACACGTGCTTTTCAAAGCTCTGGAAATCCACTGCTCCAGCTAACATCTGTCAGCTGCAAGAAATGAGTCTCACTGTGGCCCTGCTCACCTGCAGCCTAGGTTGGCTCCAAAAGGAAAGGAAGAAGGGGCTACCACAGCAGGGCTTTTTTTGTCTTAACCTGTCCCGTTCCATACTGCAATTCCCATCCCAGCTGCCTCTTGCAATAAAAAAATAAACACATTCATGAAGTACTATAAATAGAAACAGCAGGGCAGACCTTATTTTGAACTGACTTGCACTGGGGATTTCTACTTTGCTGTCTTCCTGCTTGCTTTCCACTTGAATGTTTCCCACGAGCGTTGGGACAACACCCCAAAACAGACTTGCATCTCAACCTGTGGATGTTTCTTTTTAAGATTGTCCCAAAAGGATGGACTCCCAACCTGTTTGGTTCCCAAAGAACATGATGTTATCGCTGCACCTTAAAGTAATGAAGCGTCTCATTCACTGAACCAGGTTGAAAGCTCAGTTCTGGCTACAGAAAGGAAGCTGCTTCACAAGCCCTGCAACCATAAACTTCATTTTGCTCCAGTCCAGTTTCACTCCCTCCTTTCTCTCTCTTACAGCAGAGTCTGAAGAACTCCCATGCTGCTGTAAAGAAGAGAATCCATTCTTGTGCTGAAGCCCAAGGCAAGGCTTTAAAGCCGAGGCATGCCTGCTTTACCATCAGAGGTGCGCCTGCAGTGCTGTGCTTTGGCCAGCTTTAATCAAGGTAGCTGTGATGGCAGTACCTGTGGTGCCAGGGTAATAAGGGCTAAAGGGAGGACAGCACCCCCACCCAAGGCAATTAATAGCCAGGACCGAAGCCTGACTTTCGAACTCTGGCACCTGCAGGAAGCCAGCTAAGGGCTTGCTTGCCTGCCAGTGCCACCAGTGCCCACATCTGCCGGGCAGCCCTACCACCAGGCTGGGTGGAGGGTCTGGCCAGGGCCGAGCTCCAGCCCAAGCATGAAGGAGCAGCAGTGGCCTGGGACTTTAGGGCAACTCTGTCAGTCTTAGCTGCACCCCTTTCAGACACTACCCTGAGTTTCACCAGCTGAGTTTGTCCTGCCTGTGGGCCAAAGATCACTGGTCCCACAGCAGGGGCCAAGGGAGAGCAGAAGCATGGTAGCTTCTCTGCAACCTGATGTTTTATTTTACACCGGATTCCCAGGTGGTTTGGGGTAATGGATCAGGCTTGGAGATGTGGGATCTGAGGGGAGACCACAGCTCCGCTCCATGGACACTGCTGTGGGGAAAGTAACCTCTGTCGGGGCACAGCAAGGTCGATGAGGCCCCTGTGCTGCTTTAGTTAAACCAGCTGCAGCTCCTGCACCCCAGGGCTGTAAGAGGTGGCCGCTGCCGGCAGCAGCGGTGGGCGCTGCTCCTATCACAGCAAATAAACTCTGGGCGCTTCCCAGTGCGCTTGTGCATCTCCCCCGCTCCCTTTGCAGCCTGCAGGCAGTCCGTCACAAACTCTACATGGCTGAAGGTGCCAAGGGGAAGAGATGAGCTCCTCTGACAACCAGGCAGGCAGTTAAGAAGGATCCTTCCGTTCCTATGACCCCCTCCTGTCACGAACACTTCTATTTTAAGTCAAGGGTTTCTTCCTTCAAGATTTCAGACTAGGTTAGCTTTTCCAGTAAAGGAGGATGCTGACAAACATCTTCGTGGTCTGACAGAGTTTGAGTGAAGCTGTGGGAGTGTCAAATCCACGTTAGCGGAAAGAATCCTTACCAAAAAAAAGAATATTTGCTCCATTTGGTGAGCCACTTTCCATCAAAGTGGCACAGGCAGACTACTTGAACTTTAAATTAGGAATTAGGGGATAGAAGAACAGGGCTGATTCTCCATGTTTAATAAAATCTACATTTCAGACTCATAGCATTTATCCTGTATGCCATCAGCTGTAACATTTTACTCCCTTACTGCTGTGTGGAGCTCAGTAACATAACTATTTGCAGCTTACTGCGAACTTGCATTTGCTGGAGAACAGCTCCTAGCTATGTCAGGTTTCTTTGTTACAACCTCTTCCACTGCATTAAGGAGCCTTCTAATACCTGGTCTGTTGCCTTGCAGAAGTATTTGTATAACAGAGTTGAAAAGCCACCTCTCAGTCTCCTTTCTGAAGACTATAGTTCATGTACAGTGGCTGGCTTCACAGCTTAAAAAAAAAATCTTTGCAAGCTTAACCAATAAAATATTAATAGATTCTATTATAATTAAACTTACTGGTATTACCCTTGTTGTAGTTTTTCTTGGCATTGTTGTTGGTTTAATAACACTGCTGAGCAATCAGCTCTACCGAAAGCACAGACAGAACATAGCTCCTGCGCTGAAGAGCTTAATGTCAAAAACTTGGCTTTGTGGAAGATACGTTGCAACTACCTACCGGTTATTTGGCTCGCTTCAGCAGTGACTGCATCGAGCTCAATGGACCATGATGCGATATGCAAGAGGTCTGGCCAGATGATCTAGTAGTCCCTCCTGATCTTAAGCTTGTGAATAAACAAGACAGGAAGAAGGCAGAGGTGAAATCATTTAGCAAGTGGCAGAGTGCTGCCTAAGGTGTGAATCACTAAACTCACCATGCAGCATCCAAACTGCTAAGTCACCAGGACTCAGAGCTTTTTTGGGGTATGTCCTTATTCAGCACAAACATTTTATGTCCTTCCCCAACATTTACTATGAGAGTAGGAGCAAAACAGCATATGTATGATAACATCCATAGACCATGTATTTGTGTGTGCTTTGAGGGCACAACAGACAATGCTTGAGGGATAGAGATGGAGAAAGAAAGCAAGATTTCATTTGCTTTACATTAAGGTTTTCAACATCTTAAATGCCCCAACATAGTCGTTCGTGACAGTCCTCCACCTCCTGGGTCCTACAACTTAGCCCCTGTGAAATACTCTGCTAGATGATACTGGTTCTCATCAAAACACCTAAGACGTCGTAAGCATATGCAAACAAACTTTCATATAGGCTTTCTCACCTTGCAACTGCAAGCTATATTCATGTTCTCCTTTCCTGCGGGTCCCAGTCATCCACGACCTCCTGTTTTTTGCATTTGTGTGTGCTAGCATAAATGTTGCATAGATATGCAATTACACGTAGGTTAGGGGAGACAGAAACAACAACAGCTGTATAGCTGCCAGCTGGGAGTTGCAGAGGTAGATGGAGTTACACCTAGAATGAAGTTGCTCCTCTCCTTTCATAGTGTAGCTTTATTTACCTCGTCCCTTGTTCTTCTCATCATCCCTCTTCCCTTTCATGTCTTTGCTATTAAAGTTATTAGGAAAATTATTCATTCAATTGCTTGTAGAAGCTGCCCAAAGATAAATACATTCAGCTTAATAAACCTCGTTTGCAGGAAGGAAGAGAATGCCTAATTAATTTATTAATGATTATAATGCACTTTGAAGATGAAAAGTGCCACGAGCTCCAAGGGCATGTTTCTGCCCTCCGAAGTCCCTAGGAATCATGTGCAGAAGCTAATTCTAAACATTACCACTGCTACAACTACTCAACACCCCGGATCTGTGTGCAGAGATTAACCCATCATCCAGCTAACTGCCTGTGTTAAGACAACACAGCTATATATTCTTCTTCAAAAACAGGAATGGAAGAGCACCAGGAGGAACCATTTCATGCAGCTCAGCCATGCTCTGTGGATACACAGCCCAGCTACAATACGTACCTAGGAAGAACAGATTGAAGCTTCAGACCTTGGAAATTAAACACTGCTGTTGCTTACCACTCACGCTAATGGGTTTTCCCAACTGTCAGTACGCTAAGAGTCTCCCCTCAAGCAAGAGCTGCTGGGACAGTCCCCTTGCTAATAGATGGGATGCAATGGGTCTGGTGATGCTTTTAGAGAAATGGCAGCTTAGGACAGACATGCGGGCAGAAATGCTGTGACAGATGATAATCCCTAGCTATTGCAAGGAAAGGGCATATGGGTCAATGGAGATTTCCAGCTGAAGTTTCCATGGCTCAGGAACAAAAGTATTTCTCCTCCCCAGGTTTCTCCTCATCCAGACAATATAGCGCAGGCTGAGATCTGAAGAACAGATTTGCCTTTTGCTGCAGTAAGAAATCTGCCTTTACAGCAAGGGAAAATAAGTTGCCTAGAAAGTCTCTTAGATGTCACTGCACAAACAAAATATGAGCTGCTAATAACAAGTTTCCTAGACACGCATTTCCTTTGCATATGGTACCCGTAGGCACATACTCTAGGCTCTCGTTATTATCATCTTAGGTTATGAAAACTTTAATGAACCTATTTTAAAACGTCAGTCTGAAGAAATCGGGTACTAGCAGCTCACATTCGCATAGCTGTCTCCTGAAAACGCTGTGCAGTCTCAACAAATCCTAGAAAAGAAAGCAAAATGCATGCTAAAACAATAGCAAGTTTCACATACATCTGGTGGGAGGACAAAAGGGGCAGAAATTATGCTGTCAGTCTAGATATTTTCTGGTTATCCCTTGAAATGTTGTGAATAAACCAAATAATCGCTGTATCACTCACCTCTGTAGCATTTAAAAAAGAAAATAATCTCAGTTCACCTAGGTACCCAGAGAGCATTAAACATTCTGCACACCTCACGAATGCCCTATAGGGAAGACTTGAGTCCATGTCAGAGGCCAAAGAAGGTCAGGTCTCAGCAAGCAAAGCACACAGGTGACCTGCAGCAGATGCGGGAACAACACCCCAGCAGAGCCCCGAGCTTTGCTCCCAGGTGCTCTGAATCAGCTGCACCCCTCTGCCTCCTGAACAGGCACAGGCAGCGGCCGCTTGCACTGGGATAGACCAGCTGTGCTCAAGTGGCAGCACTTTTTTGCCAGGCTAAAATCAGCATCCACTTGTTCTAGTGTCTCCTCTCAAGCCACCAGCACGGGTGGCTGCTTTCCCTTCAGGGGATTACGGGCTGACAATTACTGGCTGGATGAAGAGTAATAAATCAGCCTTCCCTCCACGAGTTAACACACTGTCCAATAAAGCTGAGGTTTTGTTTGCATAGGCCACGTTTTACCTATGGCAGCAGTTGATCAAATTGTCTTGTATGGATTTGTCTCTTTGTGCCCCAACATGAAAATCTGATTTTTTTTTGTAGCATGGTCATTAACTCTTGCTTTCTTTTCCTGGGATATTAACAAAACCCAACACCACTCTTCCCTGCGGTTACTGAAGGGAACTCCTCCGCGCTGCTCTAAAACCAGCATGAAAAACTAAACACAAATCAATCACTTCTCCCCGGATTGCTGTTTCTTCTCCCACCCACCGTCTCCCACACCTGGCAGGGTGTGAGGACAGCAAGTGCCCGCTCACGGTTCACACTGCTCCGCACGTGGAGGCCCACCACCGACAGAGGTTTCTAGGTGCTTGTGGTACACCAAATACAGCAACGGGTGTTTAAGGTGCACTGAAAACCAGGAATAGCCTGGTTTTCAAAGCTGCTCTGCTTTCAGCTACCAGGAGCTTATTTCCTTCTTGTAAGATGCTGGTTCCTACCCAAAACCAGCTCATATCAACAAAGTTACCTCATCAGCAAAGAGCCCCGGCAATAGTCTGACTGCATCCCAGACCTCTGTTCTTCCTCTTTCTCTTCTTGCCTTTCGTACAGCAGAAGCAGCCCATCGTCCTCATCCTTGGACAGCAACATTCAGCTTTGTGCACATTCCTGAGACGCCCCAGCACAGTTCCGTGAAAGCTTGCAGAACCAAGCCCTCAAGTGGAGGCTGTAGAAATAAGCAGGGGTGCCTGAACTGAACAGAAAACTCAGTTGCTGAATGAATTAACAGGGGACGTGTCCCGGATTTCCTTCTCCTTTTATTCTTTGTTTGCTTTCCAAATCCTCTCCACCAGCTATCAGCAGAAAGATCCCTGCCCTCTGGTTGTGGGGAAGAGCTGAAAAGGTATAACAATGATGTCCCTGCTGGAGAAAGAGGGCACAGGCACTGCAGCAGCTTCCACGAGATGTCTAGTTCAGAGCAGATCACCTGTGGAACTTCTCCCTTCAGGAAGCATTTCTGAATCCACATTCTACAAAAAGTAATCAAACCAATGACAATTGCTTTGGGGCAGAAGTCGGTCTCCACCAATCTTCAAAGAGAAGCCCCAGAACTACGTGTCAGGATAAGGCTCTTCTGACACAAACAACTCTATACCTAAGAAAGGACCAAGCAGCCACTGCTGGAAAGTTGTTGCAGGCCTGTACCTCTTGCCACTCTGTACTTGCATTGAAAGATGCCTCAAAAAGACAAAATGGATTTTGCCATTTTTGTTTGTTACCATCTTTAGAAATAGGTACCAAAAAAGTCACCGTCATTCTTCAGAAGGAAAGGGATGGCAATACAGTTTAGGCACTTGGAGTACCTTTATTTATTCTTCCCAAATTCTCTTGAAGAACTGTCAAGGGGTTTGCTAGAGGGCTCTCCTAGACTAAAGCTCTGAGAAGGTCACAGGGACACTGTTTCTTCACAAATTTCCCAGGCTTTAAAGTCACAAAAACAAACAAACAAACAAACAAACCCTTTCATACTTTAAAGAGAAAAACATGAATATAAATCAGTACTTCCTCACAGCAAGTCAGGTTTCACTTCCACTTGCCTGAGCCATAAACCTTACGGTGTAGATACAACAACAGGAGCATTCCCCTTTTTGGAAACTTCAACCATTTGCAGAATACTTCACTGATCATACAGCAGCAAATGTCAGCACTGCCAAAAATTATACAATGGCACTTTTGTATGTTTCTTATTGAAAAAAATCAAGCAGTCATTTCGCTGGAAAAAAAAAAAAAAAAAACCCCAACCATTTTTTCCATGCTTGCAAACACTGTTTAGGACACAAATGCTGTTCTCCACCTGAGTGGCTAGAATCTGCTTCAAGTAGGAAAACAACTGTGGCACCTCAAGGCAAGCATCCCTACCAGTCTGTAACGCAGAAAGATTATACAGTCCCAGTATAGCTATCACCACTGCAGACATTTAATGGTTCAGTAGTAACGACATGGGAATCTCCCAAAGCACTCCTTTATTCATGCTATCATGTTTTAACCCATAAAAGAAACTTTGGAAGGAGCCTTCTGTAACCCTGCAACCCCTGGACCTGCATCAAGAGGTAAACAAATAGGAAGTTACCGATCCATTTCAGACTCGAAGGGAGATAGTCAGTGTGTTGTCTCCTCCCAGCAGGTAAGAACATGAAAAATAACTGCTTTCTAAACTAGCAAAATAATTTCTACCATCTTACACCATAATCTATTTTGACATTTCTATCCGCAACAGCAAGGTAAATCAAGCACCAAGCCCCAGCCCTGGATAAGTAGAAAAATCAGCCAATTTTCACAGCAGCTATATAGAAACAAGGGATCAATAAAGCCAACGGGATCTCTGCCAGTCGGGACTGTCCTTCTTGCCCATCCCGTTATCTTACTTTATATTTGAGCTAGTTTGGGCACAGCAGACTTGGGGACTGCCCGGGCACGAATAATGCCCGCCACACCCCAAGCCACAGGCTGAGCCCGGGGCGCAGCCAGCAGCACCCCGACACCCCAGTGGGCCAGCGCGGCCTACGGGAGGCCTTTCTGCGAGCGGAGCAGCCACCACCGCCACCGGAGAAGCCCCTGAGAAGAGATGCCCTGCCTCAACAGTTGGAAGCGCGGCCGGGATGAGCGGGTGCGGCAGGATCCCAGGACCCTGCTTTTAGGCGGGCCAGCTAAGGCTCAAGTGAAGGTCGCCATCCTCTCCTTCAGCCCCGAGATGGTGGTTGCTCCAAACCCTGACCTCCCCGCTGGCTCAGAGCGTGACGAGCCGGGAGGAAGGCCTCCAGAAGCGGGGTTCAGGCGGCGCTTTCGTACCCTGGCAGGGGGGCTCCACCGTGTGGCGGACGGGGCACGCTGCGCCCGCCGGCAAGGCCCGCCCTGACACAAAGCCCGCTTTCTCAGCAGGTGGGCCCCTGCCAGTGACGCTTAATTTATTCTCGCTAAAAAAAAAAAAAAAAAAAAAAAAAAAGCCCCGAGCAGTTCTTGGACAAAGGCCTAGGATTAGCAAGTGAAATACAGCCTTCTTTTTAACCCCTCTGTAGCTTCTACACAGAAACGCCGCTTTGTCTTTCAGAACCCGGCCGGGGAAGGAGGAGGGAGGGCTGTGGGGTGAGCGGCACTTGCGCAGCATCTTGGAAATAAAGGTTTAATTGTGGCAGGGTTTCAGTTTTTCATTCATTCAAGCCCCGTCTCCCTTTTGGTAGCAGGAGTTTGTTATTTCCATCATCCCTGTCCATGGCAGTCAGTTACACGTTTTCATTTCCAAGCCAAGAAGTTAAAATCGATAGAATTTTAAAAGTCAGCATTAATGAAACAAAACCGGTATCAACTCAAGTAGTTTACCTCCCTTAAAGCAATCAGTAAGATGTCCATCTACTCTATGGTCTACGCTCAGAAGTTTCTGAGCTATGTGTGCAGCTTGCAACCATACACGGCCACGTCAGGGGAGCCTTGACACTCACACGCCAGAGATGCCACCTCGATTCCTTCCCCCCTGCTCCAAACCTAGCTCTCCTTTTTTCACTGTTCTTTCCAGATCCTCTCCCAATGCTCACAACCTTCGTCGTTTTACTAACGTATTAACTGTCTTCACCCTGGAGCCCTCCTCCCTTTGGCTGCACCCAGCTCACACATGTTGCCCTGCTGGGACCTACCAGGCACTTCATGGTCACACAGCCTGGTGGGGCAGCAGTAGTTGCCCTTCCAAACGCTGGCCCATATTCGCTTTTCGGCTTTGAAATAAAATACAGAAATGGCACAGTGGTGCACAGGGTCCAGCTTGGATGGAGTTAACCGGCTTCGTAGCAGCCCACAGGTGCTGCACTTTGCATTTGTAGCTGGAACAGCGTTGGTAACATACCACTGTTGTGGCTACTTCCAAACAGTGCTTGAACAGTATCAAAGCTTTCTCCCGAAGCTTCTTGTTCAGGATGCGAGGAAGACCACCTCTGGTCCAAAGGATGAAGTTTAGCCAGCAGAGGAGGCTCCACGTGGCAAAAATGGAGGAGGTGAGCAGGCACCAGCATGAGTCGCAGAGGTAGCTGCCCCAGGGCCAGGGCTGGGCACCTGATGCCACATCCTAGTGGTCACGGTCCCAGTGTTGGTCTGTGACATGCCAGAAGTGCCCTGCCAGGGCCACAGCCAGCGGGGCAGTGCAGGAGGAGCACAAAGGGCTGCCCCTGCCCTGCCTGCACCTGCCTTGGCTCCCCGACAGCCCCGCTCACCTCCCTTGTCTGTGCCATGTGGAGTCTCCTGCCCCAGCCAAACGTCATCCTTTGGACCTTGCTATGAGGCAGACGGGCCCAGTAGAAGTGGTAAGCCACATTCCCATCTTCCTCTGCCCACCCCCTATCTAAAGATTAAAGCAGATAATCATGCGAGAGGATTGAGTTCTTACTACTAATTGCGTGCACGCGTGAAGACTGTTTTAGCACTTAGGTGAAAGTTTGGATCTTTAGTGTCTATCATTTTCAAAAAAATAAACTTCTGTAGTTTAGCTAATGAAAGGGGGCTATTTGACAAATCTTCTTACAGGCTCAAATGTGATTAATTTACCACAGCTTATTAAATTACTGTCAGATGAGTAGCAGTAAGTCCAGGGGTCGCTCTTAACCTACAGTGAATGCAAAACAACAAGGCTCAGCCTAGACCATAAAGGTCTCAGATAGGTCTTGGTACTCAGCATTTGCCATGAGCTAAAAATGTACACTGAGAGTGACCACAGCTCAGATGACTAAGTGTAATCGCTTAATGACAGTAAATTGACCAGAGCTCTAAGTAGCCGGTCTTTTTGATTATCATGAGATCACAGGATAATTCAATTGGGAAGGAAATTCAATAGGTCAGACTGGATTGGCCAGGGCTGGACTCAAGAGCAAAACCAATCAAGCAAAGAGATACAGACTTTCAGATTTTTTTACTGTATTTCCACAATTTTGCACAGTAGCCTACCACACAACTGTGTAACGTTCACAAATTTCTTCAGTAACAAAATGTAAAATAACAAGGTACAAAATAAGCACTTTAACTGCTTTAATTCTGCTTACCATGTAAGCGAGAGCAGGAGTTACAACCCTTGCTGGCTTTTACACCAGACTATTGCTTCCACAGAAAAGCACCATGATGTGCCAAACCCTGAAGCCTGACATCTGCTCCCAGACTGCAGCGAGCTCCCCAGGGCTCCCAGCAAGTTCACCCAGGCCAGCACAGGTGCAGCAGTCCTGCCATTTGTGCCACACAGCAGGACCAGACCTAACAGCACATCCTCCCTCCCCATTCTCCTCTTCCCCATTATGAAGGCTGGCTTTATAGAGATAGATGCAATCCATGTTTAAAGGACCCTCTTCAGATTTGATCGCACTAGTCAACCCAAACCAAACAGCAGCTGAGGTTTTTCTGAGCACTGCAAGATCAACTCATTACTGATTCCGCAGCACCAGGTGGGATTCATCATGCAGTATACTTTTCCTCCCCATGTTTTTTCGCTTTGTGGTAGTGGTTGTAATCATTGTACAGATCCTTAAAGACCTCCCTTACACCTGCTGGTAGTGACGCATTTAAGAACTTGATGTCCCGTTCAATGCAAAGGTCAAGGATGTGATAGATCCCTTCCGTGAGATGTTTCTTCACAGCCGGGTGCAAAGTCACCTACAAGAAGAAAAAAACTGCATTAGACTTGAAGACAAAAAGGCAAGAAAACACCCGTTCCACAGTCATTATACATTAAATGCTGACATGTTATCCAGCGCATCAGACCATCTGGAACAGACCACTAGATAAAATCCAAGATTTTGACTTGGGCAGTATTTTCCTGAT
The DNA here is from genome assembly GCA_034008185.1 of Gorsachius magnificus. Taxonomy (NCBI): domain Eukaryota; kingdom Metazoa; phylum Chordata; class Aves; order Pelecaniformes; family Ardeidae; genus Gorsachius; species Gorsachius magnificus. Next base: position 45,389,569 of record CM067083.1, on the reverse strand, counting down.
TTTTGCATACATATTTTGCAGAACAACCATGCCCTTGCCATAAAACACACAAGAGTGCTACTATATACATTGCTGCAGAGGCAAAAGCACTGATCACCTTGAATCATACAAAAAACTCCTCAGCAGAAAAACTGTAATTAAAAACCGCTAAAATTCTTGCCCTGGATCACACGTTTCAGTAGATTCTGTATGTCTTCTATTAGTTGTACGCTACTAAGTCTTGGTTTTGAATGAGTACTTCCTTTAGGCTACTCTACTATTTACATTGGCTAGTCAATCAGTTTTAACTTATCACTTAACAACTTGATACTTATCTAACAATTTGTATGTGAGGACTTCAACATACTGCCTCCAGCTCTGGAGCCTTCAGCACAAGAAAGACATGGACCTGTTGGAGTGGGTCCAGAGGAGGGCCACAAAAATGACCAGAGGGATGGAGCACCTCTCCTGTGAGGAAAGGCTGAGAGAGTTGGGGTTGTTCAGCCTGGAGAAGAGAAGGCTCTGTAGAGACCTCATTGTGGCCTTTCAGCACTTAACGGGGGCTTATAGGAAAGATGGGGACAAACTTTTTAGCAGGGCCTGTAGCTGTAGGACAAGGGGTAATGGTTTTAAACTAAAGGAGGGTAGATTCAGACTAGATATGAGGAAGAAATTTTTTACAATGAGGGTGGTGAAACACTGGAAGAGGTTGCCCAGAGAGGTGGTAGATGCCCCATCCCTGGAACCATTCAAGGTCAGGTTGGACGGGGCTCTGAGCAACCTGATCCAGTTGAAGATGGCCCTGCTCGTGGCAGAGGGTTTGGACAAGATGACCTTTAAAGGTCCCTTCCAACCCAAACCATTCTGTGATTCTGTGATAAAAGCAGCCTTCAAAAAGCTCAGGAGATGTGCATTTCCTTGATCTGTTTTAACATCAGGAATCAAGTAGCTTGCCTGAAGTCATGCAGAAAGTTGAAAGAATACCACGGAATGACTCAGGACTCCCTGCCCTGCTCCTGCCATTATAACCCCTGCTCAGCCCCACAACCAGAACCACCACCACAACCAGGAACATCAGCGCTGACTCCAGAGTCCTCTGGTGCTCCAGGCTAACTGGAATTTGTCCTGTGCTCACAGTCACTTGCTAAACACTGCCTGAGGTGGTGCTGGCCTCTGGCATAATCACATTATTTTTGCTGCAGAAGCATGTCTTATTTTTGCTGAATCCCAAAATTAACTTTATGCCTCCAGACCTAAGCCTCTGTACTCCAGGCCTAATAAAAATTTCATAAAAAGCTGTCATTAAAATTCAGACTTCTTTCTTCCTGAGGCAACTAATAAACTTTCCACTAATGAAGTGCACTCCCAATCACTGTGACAGGCTCCCGCCCTCTTTCCACCCTAAATGTAAACCAGCTAATATATTTTAATAGACCTGCTAACGTAGCTGGGAAAAAACATAAGAGCATGCATTAAGGCACATAAGCCTTTCTTTGGATGTGTGACCCTGATGAGTTTGCATGTCCAAAAGTTTGTCATTTTTCCCCTCTATGCCAGTTGATCTGTTGGCTGGTTGATAACAGATGTTGTTTCTCCCCACACCATGCACTGAAGTAAGAGAACGAGCTGAGCAACGCAACTCACAGTGCATGTACTGGGCTGGCCTTTCCCTTCTGAAGGCAGCGAAATGACTGCAGAAAACGAGGACAGGAAAACCCACAGCTACTGACAGGATGGACTAGATGCCCCACTTGGGATAAGCATGCACCTCAGAGCTGCGGTTAATGGAACTGCATCCCTTACATCACGAATTAATCTGGACCCATGCCTTAGTTGGGCCATTCTTCCTTTGCAGTGCAGCTTCCTATAAACACCCTCCAATAACACTATGGGAAGCAGAACCAAAGATTTAAACAGCTGCCACTACTGGCTGGCAGTTAATTATGCTTGTAAGTGTTTTATGGTCTATATAGTTAGCACAAGCAATTTGTCAAGCATTACAGAGCTCTTGACGTGAGACATTAAATGTGTGAAGAGGTATTTCACTATTGCTGAATTAAGCAACAGCTCATAAACAACAAGGGAAAAGCACTGTCAACAGTATGAAAGAGGCTATAGATGCCACCCACTCCAGCATGGAATCCTTCCAGATTAACACAAAATAATTCACAAGGATATTTCATTCCTGGTATAAAAAGGAAGCACTGAGGGAACAGTTACACAACTACTTTAGGAGTAAGTGACTGTTTAGGCCAGTAGCTTTCATCAGTTTTAGTTTGCAGACCCTTAAAAGGGTTCCAGTAAGTGTGCAGATGCCCATATAAAGACTTAAATCTACCAACATGTTTTTCTCAATTACCTGACAGACCCCCAGGCTCTTCAGATCACAGGCTGAAAGACACTAATCCGGACTCAGAAGAGATGAATGGTTAAAAAGAATTTTTTCTCCCTTTGCAAAGCAACATGAAAGATGTGTATGTGCCCCCTAAAGACAGGCATGCTGAGGCCTCCCCTTCCTCTGATGTCCATCAATTCTCACCAGTCCAATGAGCAAATAAATCATCAGCTGCTTGTGATATAACTATTCTGTCAGACAGAAAACACCCCTTTGTCACAGCCTCTGGTGGCCCACTACACTGATTCCCCTTTCCACACCCAAAGGGTCCAAGCACACATTACTGATCTGTGGTTTCAGCTATCATCCATCACTTTCCACTTCCCAGTGATAAATATTGCACAAAACTTTCCTAGAAGTCTCATGAGACTTTGTACACTGCTAATACTGAGTTAAGTGTCCTTTTAACTTGGAAAGGGCATTTGACAATTCAAGTCAGGTTTTCTGAGTAAAAGCTCTACACTCAACAATGAACAGATTTCAGAGTTCAGAGATAAATAGAGCAGAAGGAGTTTTAACAGTAATTTGTCCCTAGTATTGCTGAACTACTATGTTTACTATGTAAACAATAACCAACTTACCAGGAAAACTAAATAACATGGCTAAAAACTGACATATCCCATTGCTTTGCTCCCAAACCTTGGAAAAAAGCTGGGAAATAGAGAAGGCCGCTGAGTTTAAGCTACATAACAACTTTCATGGCTCGTTACATTGGTTATACCATAATCTTTCAGAAACATAGCACCAGTTATTTTTTTGTGGTAAGAGAGCCTACAATCAAAGACTAAAATTTCTTTTTGTATTTCAGCCCATTCCTAGGCCAGAGCCACAAATAATCAATTCACAGGTACTCGCAACACAAGCAGCATTCAAACCCTGGTGAAATCTAAATCCATTAGGCTGAACAGAATGCCAATTTGAACTTAGGTCTGGAAGCTACTGACCTGGCTCTGGCATTCATAACAGTAGGAGGGGGGAATGATACCTTTGGTACAGAAGGAGAATTACTGAAAAGCTGACAATGCTCTGGCTTGGTAACATCTTCTCCATTCACTTACTCATTCAGACCAGATTAAAAGACATTTTCTGGGAGAATTTTTCTCCATTACTTTCCAGATGGGGCCCTAACTGCTATCAATCGTGGACAACTGAGACTAGCTGGGAGAAGAACCTAACTACAACATGGAGAAAAAAGAACACCCAAGATGACAGAAAAGCAAAGCAGTCCTGTAAATAGGCATTGCATTGTTTTGCCTTAAAAAAACCCCACAGCCCACATCTTTAGAAAGCTTTTAGGAGCTGGGTAAGAAAGATTTTTAGGAACTCTTGCTCAAAATAACAGAGTCTGGATCAAACCTGTATCCCCATGAGGCACAGCAACTTTTATAACTTCACAGATTTTACAAAACTCAACACAGCTGCCTTTGGAACAGGAACTCCAAAGCCAGCACAATACCAGGGCACTTTCAAGACGGATGAGAACATGTTACCTTCTGCAATTCAGTCACATACTGAGCCACAATGAAAGCAGAAAACACAGTGAAGTCCTCCATTTCTGCAGCGATATGAGTATACATCCGTTCCACCAAGTGTGCACACTTCAGTATAACTTCAAACTCATCTGTGTTGCCTAAAACAAAAAGTGAGTTGCAGTCTGGCATTTAAGGCTTAAAACACTAGGAAAAAAACAAAGAATCACCCAGTCTTCCGTATGATTCTTGAACTACATGAAACCAACACCAGCTTGCCCTTTTAATCTTCTTTTCTTATCAAGCCACAGCTGAGAGGTCCCCCACACCCCCACAACACACCACACACATGCACACTGATTCCCAGTCCACATGCACTGCAAGGCAAAAAGTATTTGTTACATATGCTGAAGTGCTAAAAGCAGCAGCTATGGTCCCTTCCATGATTCAGTCGCAACTAGCACTGAGGAGGAGAGAACAAGGAGACTGGAAAATTATATTCTCTACCTACAGAAAATCAGAAGACATCTCTTAGAAACAGCATAGTAAGAAAGCTTTCTGGTAAGATTTATTACGTGGAATGGAGCAGCAGAAGCAACAGCACTGGAGATATTTAAAGTGAGACTGCAGAGATCTCCTGACAATTCACCCTTTCGTTGGCAGTGAATGAAGAGAACCAACACAAACAAAGGAGAAGGTAAATCTAGAAATTACTTTCATGTTATCTGTTATGAAAATAAAACAATCCTGCAAAGATAAACAGCACATTTTTAAACTTCAGGATGCCATGCACCTGTACGTTTCCTGTTACCCTTGCCTTATGTAAACATATTACAGAAGCTAGCAAGTTCTCAAAGTTTGGCACCAGTTTAACATACTTTTTCCTCTGTTAGTATATTCCTCCATGATGCATACATATACTTATATTTGCCCACAGTTGTGGGCATCATATCAGCTGAGATAAATCTGAACACGTATTAAGCTGTAAAACATCAGTGGAAAGCTGGGATACAAGCAGTTGCAGGCCATGAAGTCACCACTGTTAATGACAGGGTATTTGTGTCCTGACCAGCATAAAGCACAGGAGGATTACCTTAATCACTGTGAACATCTTTGACTTGGCTACTTTGACAATGCAAATTCTTTAACAACTTCCAGTAATGTCTTCTGTTTTTCCCTTCCTTTTGAGATATTTAAGTACACTAATTCCAAATCCTTGACCTTGATATATCATCTAATCCCAGCTGATGCTTCAGATACATGTAGTATTCTGGCATCATGCTTAGCACAGAATGGTGTCAGTTCAGTTCTGTAGTAAACATAATTCCAGTCTTGAGAAGCTCCACTTAGTAGGACCTATTTGGGGCTATAACTCAGGCATAGCAGCACGTATCACCAGAGTTCATAGCCACCACGCTTTCAGGCACAGAGGTTTAAAGGAAGAGCAGAAATTGGGCACAGCAAGCCTTACCAGTTCCTGTCTACTTGCCAGCCAGTCAGTGAAGAATACCTTATTCACCTAAAGCAGTGATGTCTCAATGCAGCTCCACAGGAGCCCCAGTTATCTTCATAAGCCCACAATACTACAAAGCTCACCCTCAATTCTACATAAAAGACAAATAGAGCTAATGGTTTCAATGCCACAGCTAGGTTTTGAGGACTTTGCTTCTGGTGTCATACTGCCCTGTTCTGCATCTCCTCTTCTAGAATATAAAAAATTACAGTGTGTATATACAGTGCAAAAGTGGAAAAGGTACAGTACCCCTGTCTCCTTTCTGACGTCCTTCATGCATGACAGAAACAACCAGACGATGGAAACTGTTCAGAAAAGACGGTGCAGCTTTCAACAGCACCTGCAAAGAGATGAAATAAAAAGATCCAAGATTATTTAGTAAAGGGAGTGAAGAGGGTAGAGGTACACCACCCCATAGACTGAGGGAAATCAATTCCTGAGAAGGAAACTATATAGCTTATACTGTTGTCAGGAGTGGAGACGATCTTTTCATTCTGCATCCATACAGTATCTAGCACATGAGAATCCTGGAGCCGGACTGCAGTCCTGGCCACATTCAAATATAAATAACAAGTAAATATCATATTAGAATTACTCCATCTCTCCAAAGCAGCATTTGCTTACAAGTACCCTAACATCTAGGGAATTTGTTCTTGCTGGTAGAGAACCTGTGCAGCCAGACAGATTCACAGAACGCAGGGTCCAGTAACACTACAGATCACTGTGTGAGAACAGCCTGGATAGGCAGCTTTCTAACACAGGGTTTTTGTAAGGGCATTTTAGCAATGTGTACTGCCTTGCTTTTAGAATTTACCATTTCCCCACCTTTCACTTTCTTCACTCTCAGTGAAGAACATACAAATTCATACAAATGCATGAAGCCCCTTTCCTTTTCTCTTCATCCTCTGCCTACATACTCCATGCAGGAGTTATCTCCAACCCTATGCAAGTCCTGCCACATCTTCACTTTCCCATGCCAGAAGGCTGACAAGAACACCAGGATGGTACGTTTGAAGGTCACCAACTTCTAACATGTCCAAGCCCTGTTTTCAAAGGACTGCAGAATCTTGATCTCCAGTGAGAATGTGGTCCTACAGCCTGAGCCATTTGTGCTTCTAGAAATCAATCGTAAAAAAAGGGAAAGTTTTATTCTAATCTAGCATCAGGTGTTGATAAGCAATCTGCTGCCAAAGACCAACAAAGCAGCAGAGCAACTAAAATGATGTGATTTTGAGATTCCCAACCTTTTAAATGACAAGCGGTACAAAGCACTTTCACGCTGTAAGGACAAATTATTTCAAAAACACTATTAAAAAAAAATATCACTGGCTTTTGTGTCGGTTCTTTCTACCTTTTTCCCCTCCTCCCACCCCCTCACAGATATACCTTTGGATGACACTGCACAATAGAGAAGAGCACTTCATGGACTCCCAGGAAGACACCACGATAGTCTTCTGTCTTCAGATGATCCAGAGGGACTGTTAGGAGAATGCTGAATGCCAATGCCACATGATGTGGATTCAATAGAACCCCTTCTCCTTGCCTTAGCAGAGCTGCTACAGTCTCTAGAATAGGTACAACTATGGTGGAAATCAGTGACTGGTCCTGACAGGCCTCTTTGGTTTGCATCTACAAGACAGGAAACAGATAAGGAGGAGTGCATTAGCCACCTATCACTAGCATTCACACACCAGAGAACCATAATGTTCTGACTTGAGTCAATGGAACTAGACTGGTGCAAGTTGGACTGGCAGAGAGACTCCTGTACTTTAGCCATTTTTGTGCAACTGCACCCTGGGTGAAGATGCACATGATCCATTTCAAGCAAGCACTGCTATGAGTGTGGAATTGTAACGACTCCCCAGTCCCCTGATAACCAGCACCTCTTTACATCTCCTCACATGAATGCACCGATGCAGTTCTCCCCTTTACAAGCATGCAGACCTACTAAATAAGGGCAGAAATTGCATGCTCACAATTCCCAGGCATTGCAGAGCCACCCTCTGACAAATTCTGTTCTAGAGACACCATCACCATGAGAGAAGAAAAACCTAATCGCTGGGTTTGTATGCTGTACAAATGAAGGACAGGAAACCTGGGTTTGGTTACTTTCAATTAAGTTTCCCATTCATAATTCAGTGAATTTATATTATTATTTTTTTAATATGAGAACTTCTTTCGTTTTGCTGCTGTTGTCTTCTACTGCAACATGTGGCTGACAGTTATCTTCTCCTTTGGACAAGAGAAAGGACAGGAGACTCAGACTCTCTTCTTTGCAGCCTAACAAGTTTCTCCCAAGGTTACACGGTGCAGTCCCAGAAAATTACTGTTAATAAGAAATGGATGACCTACACACTGTACTCACAGGAGGAGATTTACTTGAAGAAAGAGGAGAGAAAGGGTGTAGACAAAAAAGCTCAAGTGAATCTGGTATGGATTTGTCTGGTATCCACAACTTTTTTTGTTGTTCCTGCACGCCTCCCTGCATGTTAGATGTAACCACTACAGACTCCAACAAAGAAAAGGGATAGGTAATGAAGTTACAATAAAGATATACTTACAGCTAAAGCTGTGATTATCTGCGGGCTGGCAAACCAGAAAGCTTTCTCTTTGTCTCCACTTAATGGGCAGCTGAGCAACAATTTGGTTAGCGTAACAGCTGACAATACTTCCTGCAGAAAGCAGACTGATGATCAGTCACGGGTACAAGATGCACTGGCTCCCTTCAAGTACAGAAGAGCTCTTTCAAGGGCAGTGGCAGTTTTGAGCATTTCCAGAGCCTTGACACATGAAAGTCCTCCCACCAACAGATCTCTTTGGAAATTGTGAAGTAAGCAGCAGCTCAACAAAATTCAGTATGCTGAGCAGCACTGGCCCAAATGTACTGTGTGCTACATTTTTTTTAGAATGAACTTACTGCGTACAAAAAGGCTTACGTGATGTTTAAGAAAGGAAAGCCTTCTCCTTCAACTGCCACTAGACAACAGGGGGAAGCAGGAGGAATACAGGGACACCAGTACACTATATGCTAAGAATGCTGCATTTGGTAGCAGGATTTTTTTTACTTGCTGGCTATTATGACAGACTGATAAAAGAAACATATTACAAACTATACTCAGGTGGCAGAAGTTATACAATAGTACAGGAATTCCAGATACACTTTCAAAAAGACATATCAAGAATTGATGCAGCACATCCATACCTATTTCTGACAAATAAGACAGAGTCAGATAAACCCCCAAGTTTAATCCAAGTTTCATTCTCAAGTCACTGAGCTTTCTATGGAGGGTACAGCTGGCTTTTTTGCCAGAAGTGTTCCATATGTCACTGCTGCTGCTTACTATGCCTTTCTCCAGAGCAGCGTATTTAAAAAGCTGCTGAGTGGTATCTGATTATTACAGAGTAAAAGTCTTTATAGAGACAAATACCAAAAGCACAGGTGCAGTTTTGGTTTTACTTTAAAATGCCAGCATTTCTAGAAGTGCCTTTAACCATGTTAAGAAGAGCCACAGACAAACAGTGGTTAAACTCACTGACTGCTAGTATCTGTTGTGCAAGAGTTTGCATGGGCAAGCAAAAAAAAAAATCTCAGCATGGCCTGCAACATCACAGCTGTGTGATTTCTGTTGACAATACATGGAATTAAGACTGCCGAGTCCTTAAAATGGACAGAAAGTTTTTTCCAGTAGGTTTCCAATTTATATCTGGAACATAGCACAGTCACCAAGCCCTTAACCGTGTAAATTCATTTTACTTGACCACTGAACATAAAGCAGGAAGAGGAAAAAAAAAATTACCTGATGCCATTCAGCCAACAAAATTTTTTCAAGATACAGAAAACTGAAGAAAGAAGTTTACAATAAACTAAGCTCATGCCTTACTTTATCCTTCTGTTGCCAAGTGTTCCTCATTTCAAGTCCCTGCAGCACCAGCCTCATTATGGTATAAAACTCCTCGGCAGAGCAGTTTCCCAGCAGCTGGACAAGCACCTCTGTCAGCTCCACCTCCATACTTTGGATCACCTGGGTTGTGACTGCAGGACCTGCATATTCAAGAGACTTGAATCAATTCCCAAGACAGGGACTTCCACAGGTAACAACAGGGTGAATTGAACCTTGTAACAGCTCTGTGGGTACCTTTTTAAAACACTCAAATGCATAGAGGGCCCCACACTTCCCCTTTACCTCCTGCCCCACTAGTGCAATGAATTGCTGTTCTCAAGTATTTTGTACGCTGGGGGTCACAGAGCAGTCATCATACCAATAAAAAGCCTTCAGTAGCATGGAAATACTACAACAAAACATGTGCACAAGCCGAGGGAGTAGGCTAAACAAGCCATGGGGCATTACTACAGATGCTGGCCAGAAAGCCATCAAAAGTCACAAAAGCATTAAGCTGAGAAAGTTTAGGTCTCTCCTGGCCATAAGTCACACTCCCCACTTACTCAATTATTACTACGTAGACAGTCCTGGACTAGCTTATGTCTTAATTGATTCTGAAGGCTTGTTTTTTAGTTCCACAAGTATCCACAGGATCTGTGGCAACGCCAAGTTTTCTTCAACAGGAATCCATATTTCATCTTACTGAATACTTTATTCATCAAAAATTCCTACAGCTTTTTACAGTGATTAATTACGTCTCCAGGCTAAAGCACTTTACCAATCTTAGACTAGTAAAGTGAGGCACAGGATGAGGGAGAAAAGTCAGCAGAAAAATTGCAGTAATTGACACATCCCCATGGCCCCTAGTTCTAGTGTGAAATCCCTGCTCTCAGTGCCCTTACTGAACCCCACAACGCTGAAGGATCAAAATGCTGGCCAGGGAAGAGACAGACTAAGCCTGTATCTAACTCTAAGTCCTAGCTCAAACTCAACTGCACAAATTCAAATTCAGATTTTCCATAGAAAGCTGTGCTCTGTTCTTAACTACCCAACATCAATATAAACATTGAGATCATGACGGTAGTACACTTGACCAGTAGCCTCCAAAGTAGGGTGCACACCCCCCAGGGTATGCACAAGACAATCCACTGGGGTGTGGAAATTATAGTATCTTTAATAAATAAAATAAAATGTAAAAATACTGTTTATTTCATCTTTCTCATGCTTTTTAAAATTTGTGTGTTTTGTAATGTACGTAGTATACTAGTAGAGTAGCACGTTCATACAATTTATAAATAAACACATATGGCGGCTGCACGCTCAATTTATTTTTTTTTACTGATAGGCGTGCACAACCAAAAATGTTTGGAGACCACTACACCAGAACGTGTTAGTAGTAAGTCTGACAAATCGCAACTGTTCAGAGAAGTCAAAGAGAACAGTTAAGTCCATGCTGTGTTTAGTTCATCTCACTTTCTGAATGAGACAATATAAAGGAGCCATTAGGTCACACAGATGGCAAGAGAGGTTTTTCATGTAATTTCTAGCCCTGGCTCTTTATTTGATGGGGATAAAGGGACTGATCTGCCAATTTCCCACAGACATTATCAGAATTATGGGGGTTCAGCAGCCTTAACAATTAGGTGATTTCCACTGTTTTATAACCTTGCCTATCAGATACAAAAATAGATGAGTATTTTACCGTAAGGTACTCCAAGATCCTCAGACAAGACATATCAGGTCTAACCTGGTGCATGTCGGCTGCTTCAGTGGTGCCTACTATACCAACTACATGTGTAGAAAGACACTGCACCTTCAGCCCTACATCCGGAAGTATTACCAAGTTCCAGTTACTGTCAAAATGCTCTACGGAGATGAGTAACTGAGGACCTCAACTCTATTAAGATGTCTGCATCTTCCAGAAGATCATTACCAAATTAGATGGTGGCTGTGGTCCAGGCACCACACTGACTCCTTGAAAATTTTCCCATTATACATTTGTAAAAGGATAGCCTACTGCTTTAGCACAAGTAAATAGATACAGACTTTCCAAAAAGCTGTATGTTTTGCTAAAAGGCTTTTAACTCGCCTCGATGCTGCAAAATTAGCAAAGGAAGTGGAGAAAGAGAGTTTTCATACCAGTGAGCAGCTTTTTTACAGCAAAAACAACTGTGACTGCAGTTTCTTTTCCAGGATACAGCTCTGGCACCGAGCAGAAGACTGTTAGGAACTGCAACGCAGACTGAAGGAACTGCAGATTGCTTCCTGCACAGGGCAGCTCTCTCAGTATCTGAGAGTAAAACCTTTGGTAGAGTTTAATACGGGGCTGCTCCAAAAACCCACTGGGCTCCTTCTGCCAGCCCCTCTTGACAGCGTGGCTCAGATCTGCTTTGAGAAGAGTAGTGACAGATGGTATGAATGCTACAGGCAAAGGCTGGTTTGGGGAGTTACTCCGGAGACCGTGTTCAACAGTTCTGACCATCTGCAGAACCACTGGCTCCAACAGAGCAGAGAGTACATCCGCAGACTGCAGCTTCTTTTCTGGCAGCTGCTGAAGGTAGAGTGTGACGACGTGACACAGTGTGGTGAATGCCATGAGCAGTAACTGCCCAGCTGCAGGATTCCAGTTTTTCCAGCCTTTGCTTTTGGCTACACCAACGTCGGGCTTGCAGCTCACCAGGAAAGACATGAACTTTTCCAAGTTGAGCCTCACACTTTGCCTTCTTTCAATAATCATCTGAAGAAAGTTTTCCAAAAAGGCTTGGACTTCCTGGAGATACTGTGCCCAAACAGGAACAGTCAAAACATCAGTGAAGAACTTGCTAGCTGTGAGCTGGGAGGTCATGACAGCCTCAAGAACATCGCTGGCATGAAACACCTTAAAAACAGAGTTGGCGCTCCTGCCTGCTTGCAAGCACCTCAGGAGGTGGAAGGAGGTACTTAAAAACTTCAGCAATAACAGCTTGCTGCAAGAGTCACTAGCCCTGGTATTGGCTAGCAGGGACAGCAGCACCAGAAAACACCGGGTACAGTCAGAGGGAAGAAGACTATCTAGTTTCAGAAGAGAAGCAATTTCTAGCAAATGCAAGCAGCTTTCCAGCTGACTTTCTTTCAGGATGACAGGGCAGTCGTTTTTTGCTAACTGTACTATACACTGGGCAACTTTCTCCAGTGTTTTCCAAGACAAGCTGAGCTCATCCTTCAGCAGTTTGTTTCCTGATGGTGCGTCCAACGGGTCAACAGGTCTGCAAAGAGCCAGGATTTCTTCATGCCAAGGGATGTTACCTGCAGACAGCTGTTGAAGTGGCAGATCTACTGAATCCCTGGCAGCAGAGGGCAGCACCCTAGCAAACTGATGAATAAGACTGGTCAGAAAAGCACAGTGCAGGACCTTCATTTCTGGTAGAAAGGAGCTATGCATCAAACCAAGAGATATCTTTCCAATGCTGATAGAAGGCTCCGGATCTGCGTCAGCTTCCTGAGCCTTGGCCAATACTAACGCCTCTAGAAGCACATTTGCGATGTACTCTACATCTTTCAGGGAAATATACGGCAACAGGATAGTCAGGTTGGAGATGACAAGGTGCCAGTGGGCCGGGGGGTAGGTGAGATCACTTATCGTGCCGATATCTCCATCCCAGGGTTCAGATTCTCCCCTGCTCATGCTGGATCTCCCAGACTCCAGGATGAAAGCTGCAGCATGCTGCAAGGCCTGTGGGTCAGCTTTGGTCTGCATTAAGATCATCTTCATTTTCTGAAGTGAGAGCAGTTCTAAGCAATATTTACTAGTGGAGGCAAAAGTGTTTGCAAGTTCCATGACTCTCTCCCAGCACTGCTCCTCCACACCAGGGAGGAAAGCTGAAATGCCCCCGTGCCTTGCAGCAGATGCAGTAATGGCACCAGCAATTTCAGCTGCTGGAGACACATATTTACTGCAGCTAACACCAAACAAAGTGTCTACCTCAACCCAAGTGTAAACAAGGAGGAGAGCAGAGTCACTGGCCTTTCTTAGCCAAAGGTCTGACTTCTCTTTCTCTCTTCTAGGAGCCTGCAGCAGCTCCATCAGTGGCTGAATTATTCCCTTCTGCATCTTTGCCAGCAGATTCTGAATGCGAAGGACCACAGGGGAAGGAGTGATATCATCTAGGCTTCTCATGTTGAACAGAAAAGCGTGCAGCACCGAGCTCAATGACAGCAGCTTCAAGGCCATGTCATCTGACCCTTCAACAGCAGGAACGATAAGAGTCTGGCTTTTCTCCACAAAGAGACACAAAATGTCCAGAATCTGGTTGGGCGGCAGTTCAAGGAGACACTCACGAAGCTTTACTGTCAGGCCAGCAGAAAAGACAGGCAGCCTCAGTTCATCAGCAGCTGGCTGGCAAATGACTGTCAGCACCTCCTCAAAGAGCCGTGGGAACTGCCGCAGCTTGGAGTAAGTCTGAAACATGGTGTTGATGAGAGCCTCCTGGGCCTTCCTCGTACGTGGCTCGGAGACCTCGGCATCAATCCAAGCTGAGGACACTAAGTCATCCAAGTCTGGCTCTACTATAAGGTGGTTTAGTGACATCAAGAGTTTGAGACACCTGAACCAAGCAGGGATGGAAGCTTGGGAGTGGCTCATCAACATCTGTGCTAGCTTGCGGTAAAAACCAAACTGTACCTCCTTGTGCCGGATACGGTCACTGGCAACATTATAGATATCACTGCTAAGCACCAAGTTCAGAAACTGTTCCAAAGCAAGCAGCTCTGTGCTCCAGTCTGCAGGAGTGAGAGTATCCTCCCTCACACCCTGCTGTAGGCCAGAGAGCCTGAGACAGCCAAAAAGCCTACTGAGCATGTGGAAACACACGAGGTGGTTTTCTGCCTTACAGTACGAGTCCAGAAAAAGCTTATATAGCAGGGACACCGAACCAGCCACAACAGCTCCATGGAGGTCAGGTTCACAAAAGCCACTGCCCAGCTTGGTCTGCACTGTGTTGACTGGTAGCAAAAGACTTTTCAAAGCTCCTTTCTTCTTCTCCTGGAGTTCCTGTTCTGGCAGCAGCTCCTCTTTGTAGGATGAGAAAAGCTCAGGCTGGAATAACCCAGCCTGCAGCAAAGTTTCTACTTGGTTTCGGATTTCCCTGCTCAGGTGCTGACGCACATGGTTGTCATCTGCTTGTGTCCAGCTCCTCACAGTCAGCAAGTGCCTCAGGAGCAGACATGGCTGGAGCAAGTGACTTGTCACTTGCCCAAACACACGATTTGGGTTGGTTTGCTGCCTCTGGATCAGGAGGTATTGAGCAAAGGTAAGCTGGAGGACGCTGAACACCTGGGAGCCCACAGTGTCGTCAGAAGCCAGCTGCTGACATGCCAGCTTGGACAGCTTGCTGAGGAGATCAACCAAGAGCTCACATTTTGCTGTGTAAATGATGGAGAGTGAAGGAGTAGAAAGAATGCCACTGGAGCAACTCAGCACTGTGCCAATATTTTGCTGTGTTTTTTGAGAACACGCCTCTGATAATCTTTCATTTATGACCTGAAGATTGGGGGAAAAAAAAAAAAAAAAAACAACCCACAGTCAATTTTGCACACAAAGATAAAGCTCATCATAACAAACCAACAATACCTTCTGTGAGCTCTGGCTGCAAAAAGGAAGCAACAGGCACCTGCCAACAGCTGCTGCTGGGCCTCTCATATTGTGGGTCTCAAACTAGAAGCTCTAAAAGCTCCTCTGGCCAGGACAGTGTCCCTGCATTTGTTAGCACCACAGGATGAGTGAAGAAGACCTCCTTCAGTACGTGTGCTACCAGTAACAGCATAAGACTATCCACACTTGATCCTAACAGTTGATCCTTCAGAAAGGGAGTAGGGGTAAATTCTCCCCCTTCTTGCAAGGTCCCCAAAATTATCTTCCAAACAACAAAAAACACACACACACAACACACTTCCTACTTTTGATCCATAATGCTTATTCAGTAAGAATGTTCACGACTAAATATCATCTTCATATCTGGAATGTGAAGAACTGTTGTCTCTCCTCTTTGAGGGATACACAGTTCTAAAGAATTAATGTTTACTTGAACTTGCATTTCCCTTCCTTTTCTCAAACTTTGTGTTGATTTCCCTATGGTTTTCTCCTTGTATCTCCTTTTTATTTGCTCCCTTTTCTCACCTCCAGATAAACTTGCCAGCAAACAAACTCAGTAACAATTTACAAATCTGCCTCTACTCCAGAGTTAAAAATCTCATCTGTCTCCTTACACCTCACAGTGGGCAGTTCATCACCTCAGCTCAAGCTCCACTGGACTAAAACAGATCCTTAAATTCTTTCCACTGGACCCTCTCCCACCTCTGTCCTTGGTCTTTAGGATACTCTGGCCTGTACCTCTCACCTAATCTTCAGCCAGACAAGTTTTCACACACAGACGACATTTAAATTTGGCACACTTTCTGTGTAACTTCTCTGAAGCACAGATTTAATCCAACCAATTCTCTGTACTCCACAAATTAATTTCTGCAGGTAAAGTCAGTTTTCTCCTGCTTCCTTCCAACCAGATCAGAACTAAGAGGGTCATTCTTCCAGCTATTTTGACTGCCTTTGCAGTCATCCACAGAAATTCTGCCATTTCTGTAATCAGGAAGCTGAGTAAGAACACTTTCTGGTTCAGTTCTAAACTAACTCAAGTCTCCCCCATTTACTTTCAGCTGAGGATCATGTGATTAAGATCAACAATGATTTGCTGCCACCACCGTTCAGAGTCATCACAAGAAGCTGCAGGGTCCGCTGAACAGCATGTCACACTGCACAAGTACTCAAGCCAAACACACTGATGAGCTCCACAGTGAGGAAAAACCTCTCTTTCCCTAAGACTCCCCAGCAAAATGGCAATATAAGCAGTAAATAATACAGAATAGCAACATATGGAACTGAGCATTTACTTACCTATTGAAATACTTAAACCAGTTCACTCCCTGATAGTTTGAAGAACTTAAAGATGAAGATTAACTTTGAGGTTATTAGAATGGTCTGCCATTTTCAGCCTTAGTGCTGCACAAATACAAATTGTATCGCAGAACAGAAACAGAGAAATTTTTATTAGAGGTCCTAAAAGCCATCAGATGAATTATTATATATTTCACATAACACCATACGCTGTGAGGAAGAGCCATGCACTGTACAAGATACACGTTGCTATCCAGCATGTTACAAAATAGCTACAGTTTTAGTTACCTGTGCAATTGAAAAACCGAGACCGATTGTCTTCCCACTCTTTAAGAGACTCTGTAGTCTTCGACTATGGATAACGTTGTCTAGATAGGCCCAGAGTTTCTCAACAACTTCATCCTCCAGTTCAGGTTTCTTATTGTAGTATGAAACCAACGCATGGCTTACCCAGTCAAGTAATACCTGTTAACAAAAGGGAAAAGAAGTAATCTTTAATAAGACTCACAAACAAGAGAAAAGTAGTACACCTCTTTCACTCATGCCTTGAGAACTGCTCTACAGCCAAGCAGAAGAGGCTCTGAAGGAGCAGAGAAGTCCGCCCTTGTAGGTTTTAACCAAGATCTAAATTCCCAAGAGCTTTCATTCTAAATCCAGTGCTGGCCCTGTGCTCCCCTGTACCCTCCCAAGACAGCTTTCAGGAGTCAACATCCTAAGGCCCTTTCATCAGGGTATAATTCTGACAGTCGACACTGATCAGTAGACATAGTCTTTTAAATCAAAACTTAAAGGGACAGATGGTTTTCACTTTCTGACAACTGGTATTCCTTTCACATCCTCCTCCTGGTATGTTTAATTTTACTACCTAGAAATTCAGGCCTAGGAATTTAGACATATGCAAATCAGAAAAGGCTGAAACCTATTGATTTAAGTTATTGGTCTCAAAATAAAATGGTGGTGTATGGCTAGGTTTAATATTCTAAGTAACTGAAACAACAGGAACTCAACACACCGACCTCAGACGGTGCAAACACTAGACTCCACAAGACTACTAGGCTGGAGGAAGCAGCACAAGACACCACTCGCTCGGGGAAACATTGAACAGGCTTTCAGGAAACAGGATCGAAATAAAAGACTTGAGGGGAGAGGGGGGTTTCTGAGCATCTTCCAAGGAGATGCCCATGAGTGCACTCTTTCCGCATGCACGAATCTACATCACCAGGAAACATGCGTGTAGCTACAGTCAGTTCTCCCACCTTGAAGTTCTTGTTCTTAACTACGACCAGAAGCACCAGACTTCAGAGCATCCTGTCCAGGATACAATAAGCAATGCTGATGACAGCTCTGAAGGCAATAGTTTCCCAGCTATTCGGGAGACAGAACACACAGGCGACCCTCACTGTAAGAAAGACTCTTTCCTCCTGCCCTAACGCAGGTCTTGCTGCCGAAGCTGCTGGGAAGACGATGTTACGGAAGAATTTTATATAACCACGCAGAAATCAAGAGCCACCCACAATTCACCACCGGAGGTGTATCTGCGCCGCTACCTGGGGTCAAAAGCTTAAGCAAGCAGATCTGGACTTTATGCGTCAAATCATCCTCAGCAGCAGTTAATTTCTGGGAATTCTTTTCTGTTTTTCCTTTCGCTGTTTACCATTAAAAAGTACTTACTTGCTCTTTATTCGGCAGAACGCACTGGTGAGAAATCCACGCAAATCGGGCTAGTTTGAGTTTGTCCTCCCAAGAAGTCTTGGCGCTTTTCAGCTTCAGGTAGATCCCCGAGTAGATCGCTGCCATGGGGGCAGCGCACGGGCCTCCCAAGGCGCGGGGACGCGACTGGAAGAAACCCCAAGGAGGAGGGGGTCGGACAGGGAGGCGGCCGCGCACCCACCGCCCGGGGCCTAACCGCTCCCCCCCCCCCCCCCACCCCGGGGACCGCGGGGGCGGCCCGGCCGCACCGGGGGGGCCCCCCGCCGACCTCTGTCCCCGCCAGGCAGCGCCAGCCGATCGCCGATCGCGGGAGGCGGTGCGGGGGTGGGGGGGGGGGGCGGGCTCGCGCCCATTGGCGGCCGGAGGGCGCCTGCGCGCGGGGCGGCCTCAGCCCCGCGCCCCCCCCTCTTCCCCCGCCCCCCCACACCCCGCGCCCGCCCGCCAGCCGCGGCGTGTGTCAGCCAGACATGGAGCGGCCGCCGCCGGCCGCTGCCGGCCCCCGGGCAGCACCGGCCGCGCCAGCGCCACCACCCCGGCACCCAGGGGAGGCGGCAGCGGCGGCGCGCCCGCCGGCAGCGCCTGGCGCCGCTGGGCGCAGTGACAGCGCCCCCCCCGGCCCCGCCGGCCCCCGCCTCCCGCCGCCGCCGCCTGCGATGCTCAGTGAGTGGCGGCGGGCGGGGAGCGCGGCGCGGGGAGCGCGGCACGGGGAGCGGGGGCCGGCGCGGGGCTGCGGCCCGGGGCCCGCGCGGGTCGGTGTGGGGGAGCGCGGGGGGGCGGCGCCGACCGGCGGCGGGAGCGGGCCCCGGGCGTCCCGCCGGGCCGCCTCGTGGCGGAGGCCCGCAGGCCCGGCCCGGCCCGGCCCGGCCGGCGGCTCCCGGGAGGCCGGCGGGCCCCGGGGCGGGGGCCTCGGGCAGGGGCGCGGCCCTCGGGGGCAGCCCCGGGTGAGAGCAGGGCCGGGCGCCTTCCCTGCGCCCGGAGGTCGCGGGGTGGCCTTGTCTCACGATACTTCTTTTTCTCGTGAAAAGTGCGTGGGTTTAATTAGCTGCTGCTTATCGCACCTCTTCTCTTCCCTTTCCTCCCCTCCGCGCCCCCCCCCTTTTTTTTTTATTATTTTTTATTTTATTACGATAGGCGAAGACTTTCGCTTTCGCGTCCCTTCAGGGAGCGCCCTTCAGGTGCCCACTCATGAGCGTCGCCCGGGCGGCGGCAGCCGCAGCAGCCCACGGCGCCTTCGGGGCGGGGAGGGGGCTCCGCGGGACGCTCGGCCTTGGCCCGGGTTTCTGTCGGCGGGGCCTAAGGGCGAGTGAGCGAGTGGCCCTCGGTCCGGCCGCTCCGCTCTGAGGAGGAGGGGTTGGGCGGCCGAGGCTGAAGGCGTAAAGGCGGCGGTGGTGTGCGGAGGGCAGGAGGAAAGCGCGTCCTGCCCAGGTGAGCCAAATCTGGGTCCAGTGCAAGTGGATACGGGCTCGTCGCAAATCACAGCCGTTGCCTCTCCGCCTCGTCGCGTGAGCGCCGCTGCTCAGGCAAAAGCCTTCTCCCTAGTTCCTGATATCTGCAGCGCTTTTCCTATTTTGCACTGGCACCACCACCACCACGCCGGGTCTCCATGTCAACTTGTCGCGTTTACCTGCCTGTTTTCCGGAATTGCAGCCGCGGCGTGCGTGAAGTCCCCCTGCTCTAGGTTCCGATCCTCATATCAGTTTATCCTTATCTTGTTTATTCTGGAATTGTGTAACTCTTAGGTTAACTTCATGTCACAAGATTAAAAATCAGGTGATTTAGTACTGTTGGTAGACTCCAAATTTCACCTGTAGTGATTACAGATAAAAGATGGTACTTCTCTGCCTGCACCTGAGGCCTGAGATGCAGCTCTCAGTAGAGAATATTCAAACTTTGGTTTTTGTGGGTTGTTTTATTGTTTTTTGCTTTTTTTTTAAGACTTCTCATCCTTGGCTCTTCTCTGATGCTCACAGGTCTTTCCTCAGTCTGTTGGAAGGAAGAGATTGCTGTCCCAGCATCAGGACAGGAATGCAGAGTATTTAAAAGCAGCATTTCCAATGCTAGTTTTCACTCTCTTTTTCGTATGTCTTCACTGGTAATATTTCAAGGCTGTGGAATCTGCCTAAACCTGCACCTGAGATGTAGCATAGGCGGGAAATTAATTTCCTTGCGCCAGTGCTTAGTATGCAGCTAATTTCCAGCTTTGCTAGGAAAGAGGAACTTGCAATGTGTTTTGTAGGATCGATCTCCCCTGTGGGTTTCTTCATTGGGTTTGGTTCCTAAAAAAAAAATTAATTTTTTTCTTTTTTTGGTGCTCCAATTTGTGACACTGCAGAAGACGCTGCATTGTAGCTGTGCAGAATCCTGATGTGATCTTTCTTCTCTCTTATGTATTTTGCTTATCAGTAAAAATAGTTAATGGCATTGGTATTTATTGTTCTCTCTGGCTGCTTGAGAAGAATGAGGCAGCTGGGACTTCTGAACAATTGTTTCAAGCTTTCTGCAGGCATGGACAAGGAATGCTATTGGCGTTCAGTTTGTTTCATATTTTGGAGATTATCTTCAGCGATGAGAGCTAGAGTCTTAAAATTAATTGGAGGCTAAACTGGCAGGCTTGTCCTTCTTTGCTTTTAAATTCTGCGTCATTGTTGTGTTGTGAACTGGCTCAGTTTGAACCCAGTTAAAGGCATTTTGGCAGGCCGTCCTTATATTTATTTTATCATGTACTCTAACTTTGAGGGCTTGATAAAGAATATTTGTAGGAATGTTGGTTTTGCTCTTCTTGCACTTTCCATGAACGCTTTCCTTCCTCCTGTGTTGTTGCTCTTTGTAATGCTGAGGGTGAAGTAGAAAGGCAAAGTGAACGAAGAAACAAAGACCTGAAATGAAAGTAGGGGTGATGGTATGTCTGATGCCCATGGGTGTTTCCTGGTGAAGATGCATTTCCTATAAGGTAGTTCCTGTTCTGTCGACTGGGAGTAGGGAGAGAGATCTCCTTGTGATACTGCTCGTAACACCCCATTACTGTGACTGTTGGGCGGAGCATACAAGGTATGAGAAGGGAGCAAGAAACTGCAGATTGCATAAAGCAGCTGCAGATTCCACGTAGCTCATCCTGGCTGAAGAAACGGGGGCTTCCCTGTTACCCCAGAGCTGTGAAAAAGCTCAGATATGAATCAGCTGCCAGCAACTGCTCCTTGCCCAGCCCCTTGTCTCTTGCTGCTAAAATGTCCAATCCTGATGTTAGAATTTGAGGCTACTGGGTGACCTACTGCTTTTTTTGTCTATCATTTAAAAGTGACCATTTTCTCTGTTGGTCATGTGCTCGTTCAGCAGCTTGAAAAGGCTGATCTCTGTGCATCTCTTGTTTGTCACTGTCACTTCAAAGAATCCTCTGGATCCATCTTTCACACACCGGTTTTCAGTTTTTCCAATCCGTTACGAGTTTATGAGGAATTACCTGTACATGCATGCTGCACCATAATGAATAAGGGTTTTCTCACCAAATCTAACCTAGTGCAAATTGATCCTGTAACTGAAGTGAAAAAGTATGGGCAAGGATATTTCTAGATATTCTCTCTTTGCAATTGAACCACAGACCTGAGGCCGATTTGCACAGTTCTGACTGGCTGAAACCACTTCAGAAACATGCAGTTGAATCTGTTCCATGCCATTTTGGGAGTGAGTTTCTTTTGGATTATAAACCAAATACAACAATCTAAATGCACACTCTCCAAAATGATTTCTGGACGCAAAGTAAGCATCTTAAGAGAGCGTCTCAAATATAATTAAGTTGCTACCCAAACCTAAGCTGTGTGGCAGACTGCACGCAGAGGCCTTAGTGTGGACCTGGGCAAGTCACTTGTGCGCAAGTCCATACTGCTAGCTGAAATACAGAATGATCATGTAATACACTGCGAAGCTTAGGGGTGGTTTTAGGAGAGTGCTAAGATGCTGGTCTGTCCCTGTGTCCACCCTTCTTCATGGCCTTGGTTAGAATTCTGTCCTTCCTACAACGCTTTTTCTGCTGCAAAATCTGTATTTGAGATAGTGTTAGTCTCAGATATAATTTCTTTAATTGCAAGGAAGATGAAAAGGAAGTTTGCTTTTGGAGTGGAAAAAGTTGTGGTTGAAAGTAATTATTTGAATGGGTCTATCTGGAAATGCTTTGAAAACTCCACACCTGTTGATGCCCCTTCCCCACCCTCAAACAGTTGTTTCGCCTGCGAGAACAAATGGAAATATTTTTTTTTGCCAAAGCTATACTTCGGGTTTGCCATTCCATGTATGTGTTTAACCTTGCTTCCCGTCCATTTGGAACTTCACAGAGGGTTTCTTGTTCTAACAACTGGGATAAGCATTAAAGTGTGCATGGGTATTAGAAAATGCTCATTTATGATCATATTTTTAAAGCTACCATTTTGTTAGAAATACAGTTCTTGCAAGGGGGAAAAGGGCATCCTTATTTGTCTCTGAGAAGTTGTGTTTCATCAGATTTAGCTAGTGAAACCAGAAAGCACGTGCACTTGTAAAATGTATGCAGGTCATTGGCAGTGGGGCTGTAAGGTATAGAATTGTCTTGAGGCAGGCTTTACCTATTATTCTGGTAGAACAAAACTGTTGCTTAGTTCTACTTTGTTTAAAGCCTTTTAGGTTCTCTAAACTTCTGTGTCAAAAAGGATTGGTGGCAGTCGGGGACTACTCAAATAGCAAGGGAGCTATTGCATTCATATTACTGAGGTGTTTTTATTATAAGCCAGAGGCTAAAAGCTAGCATCAGGCTCCCTTTGGTTTTGAGATACTACCAAGTGGTGTTTGTGAGGATGGCTTTCAAAATTTATATGAAGGAAACTTCAAAGGAATTTTTTTTTTTTTGACCTTTCATAGGAGGGAGGTTTAGATAAATGGGGCAGGTGGAAAAGGCTGAAGCCTCTGCTTTTGTTTTAATTTCCCTGGGTTTTTTTCTGGGAACTTACCTGACTGAAGTGCCAGAAGTCTGGCTCTAACCTTTAAGTTCCAGCAATAAGCTATTGCTTCTTGGACTCCCCAGATAGGTGTGCTATTTAAAGCATTATGATTCTGAAGTTTCCTTCTTTGCATATTAATTTCTCATTCCCTTCACTCTTCTGGAATTGTTTTGTTGGTTGGCCAAGCAGAGGAATCAGAAAATGGCTGAAGAATACCCAAACTGCTGTTGTAAAAAAGCAAGGAGGAGAAACGTTCCCTTTTTATGAGTTATTTTTATCAAAAACAAATGCTTCAGCTCACCACTGCAGTTTTAGTCCAGAATCCTCAAAAGTATTTTTGATTTCTCAGTGAAATTAGTGGAATTAGGCAGCAAAATATCTTCAGGGATCTGTTTCAAAGTGCCTAGTTATGCCTTAGTACTGAGAGGCAAATGCCTACAGGTTTTGTTTCGTAATTCGCTAAAGAAGTTGTTTGACTTCAGCAATGAAACTACTGAGCTGTTTGTCTTCTATCAGTTTTAATACAGCTACGGTGTATGTTGATCTTAGCGTATACCTACACAGTAAGAGCCTCATTGTCTCTTTCTTTTCTTTTGAGGTCATGAAACGCGTACGCACAGAACAGATTCAGATGGCAGTGTCCTGCTACCTCAAGCGCCGTCAGTATGTGGACTCAGAAGGTCCCCTAAAACAAGGGCTGAGGCTGTGTCAGACTGCTGAAGAGATGGCAGCTAATCTCACAGGTAATCCTATCATATTTTCCATGTGTGCTTCTTGGCAGAGTTGTGACAAGTGTGAGTATGTATATTGGTAACTACATGAATTCGTCTGCACATACGGACTGCTCTCCTTTTGAAATAAAGGAATTTCCCAGTGTGAAGTTGGCACGACTTAAGAACTTTTTGAGGAATGAAAACATGGATGAAAGTGTAACAAGGTGAGATTCGTGGTCAGCGAAACAGCAGGCTGAACTACCAGGTCAGGGTAGTGGAGAATGCTTATGTTGTATCCCAAAGAATATAAAGTCTGGTGAGTAGCGGTGCTTTGGGACAGAGGTGAGAAGAACCTAGATGAGGAATTAAGTAGAAGCAGGAAAATCTGTTGCACCTTTCTACTCCAGGAGAGCTATATAATGTGAAATGAAAGCGAGACAGGCTGTTTCTTTCTCTGGCCTAGTTAGCTTTCTAGTTGTGAAAGCTCTGCTCTGTGACTTGGGGGGAGGGGGGAAAAAAAAAACAAAAAACAACCACACCAGAAAAAACGCCAAACCTTCAGTGGATGATACAGTTTATTTCCGTGCATTCCCCTTTCTCCTCTTCCTTAAAGGCTACTTATTCCTGTTACACTACATGCTTTTCGAATCCTGTTTCTGACAGTCTTCATTTTAATTATTATTTTTGTTACAACAAACTATGCTACTGCTTGAGCATGTACACATGTCGAAAGGATGCAAGCAATGTGGAGGTTATAAAGATGAAATTTACTTGTAAAAGTAATAGAAGATACTGGGCTGACCTTTGGGTGAAAATGCAAGGAGGAAGTGTTCTCTGTTAATGAAACTGCTTAGAATGTGACACAGTGTCCCAGGCTAGGAGTAGTGGAGACCTTAGTTACTTGTGATACAACTTGATTTGAGACAACATTGGTTGCTGCATAACCCTGCTTTGTAGCTAGATAAGATTGGATGCCAAAATAGCTCTTCCCACGTCTAGAGTTTTTGCCATAGTTACAAACCAAAGTGGGTGAATATCCAGGCTGACTCTCTCAGGGGCCTGAAGGAAATTGGGTAATATTTCATTACTAGAAGTAACTTACATCTTCTTAGTAGTTTTCATTTCCTTGTTTTCAGAGTAACTATCGGAAGTTTGTTGCAACTCCCTGAAATAATACTGGGGGAGATGGGGAAGGAATGAAACCAAAGTAAAATGCTGAGTTGTTTTTGATGGGAGATTTTACAGGAGAGGTGGGTAGAAAGGTCAGTGTTGAAATGGGATTAGAAGCAGGGACCAATCCATACCAGAAGGACACAAGAGTATCTGAAGTAGGAGAGACTGATTGGATTGCAAGCCCTTCCATTTGTATGTGGCATCACACAGGAAAAAAAAATGTTTCGGTAAAGAGTGTGAATGAGTGTGTGATTGGGTTTTGTCTTTTTACTAATCTTCCACCAAATGTTATTACTAAATTTCTTGTAAGTCTGTATCTTCTTGCCCGTGCAAGGGTTTTGTGGCTGGTGATTCAGAACTTAGTCATCCATTTTCATTAGAACTGAAAATGGTCTGCTCTCATGCATTCAGCTGCTTACTACTTCTTCTTGTCAAACATGCTCATAGTAAGAGCTCAGTGACTATACTGCAGTTCTGTGAATGACTGTTGAAAAAGAAAAACCCAGCTCGTACTTATTCTGACAACAGAGGCTGAAAATACTTTCAGCGGCAGTTGTCACAGTTTGGCAAACTGAATAAAAACTGACCAGATGCTAAAGCCTGCATTGCTTTATTGTGGAGAAAGTGATCAAATATTTTTGTCTTGAGATGTCTTTGCTCATTCCTTAAAAAAACTCACCTTGCTTTTTCTATTCAGCTCTTTTCTTTTGTTTGACATTTAACCAGTCTGTATAAATGGGAGAGTTGCTTACTTCTGTCTTTGATTCTGTGACTACTTCTTTCACAGTGAAGAGTGTCCTCTGTTTTTTGTTTTAAATAATTTTGGTTCTCAGTTTTACCTCAGCGTCTCTTTTTGTCATCTTCCAGAGTCTTTTCAGTTCAACCCTTCTCCATTGCTTCATGTACTTGCTATATCTGTACAGCTCTGTTTTCACGGAATCGTAGAACATTCCAAGTTCAAAGGCACCTCAAAAGATCATCTGGTCCAACCTTTTGTAGGAAAGGGAGCCCAGCTGAGATTATCTAGCGCGCTGTCTGATCGCATCTGCAGTAAAATGCAGGACAGAGCTTCCTCGTGACTATCTTGTATTTCTCTAGAAAACTAGGAGAATATTTGAGAACAGCATGAGTGATTTAAGGAACGGGTTCCTCTAATATTGCCCATAAGTATACTGTCAACGCATAGGACTGTCTGAAATAATGTAAAATTATACATCATCACACTCACATAAAAGAGGAATCAATTGCTGTGAAACAGTGTTTACAGTAGCATTTGTTAGCTGGAAGCAATGCTGCTCGTAGCCAACATGCAAGACCAGGAGGCCACTGTCCATGAGGGGTGAGTTCCTTTGAATTTATTATCAGGTAGCATAGCTGGCTGCAATTACTGGAAGTGAAGTCGAGGAGCAGATGTTTCCAGTAGATGTCCTTAAAACCGCTGAGTAAGGTGGAAAAGAAACTATGGTAGATTTATTGATGTATTAGAAGGATATAGCATGTGTTTCTTTTCCACCAGGAGAAAAATATGTGTGAAAATTGACTTTCTTGTTTTGAGTCAGTTGAGCTCTTGATCCGTTTTGTAGTTCTGGTTGGTGTAAAGTTTTAGGAAGGGGAAGAATTAGAATTTGAGCTTGTTATAACTGTCCGGTATATAGGGTTCATTTACCATTTTTTTTGAAGGGAACAAGCTCTAGCATCATTACTGAAACAGTAAGGCATAATGATTGCCCACTCGGACTGCTCCAGGGTAGGTAGCCAAAGATGATGTTCCTGAAGCATGAAATACATTTTCATTTTGGAATTAAGTTGTTTATACAGAGAAAGTTAAATAGGCGGCATGGAGGGAGCACTTCATAAAGCCAAGGGCATTAAGTTGTGCTTGCATGGTACAAGCAAGGTGCCAAGTTATTCCCATTCCTGCTGAAACAAGGCCACCAGAACTCTGTGAAGACTTGACCCTTGTATGTAGCCCTGTGACACAGCATAAAAGACAGGCCCTCGTATTTCTGTTTTTCTTTGCTTTTGCAATTAATAGTGTGTGTGACATTGAACACTGTCACTAAGCATTTTGAGTTACATGTGCGTGCATGCAGTTTACTTTCTCATGCTGAATATTGATTGTATTAAATTTTAAGTCTGAATAGCAGAGTTTTTTACTTTAGCCATTAAGTAATACCAGTATGTGAGCCTTGGAGTTCTTACCAGCTTTGAGTTTCTGAAGCAAGCAAGCTGTAGAAAACGCAGTGTATCCGTACCTTTCAACAGGTTATATTTGTTTATTTCAAAACTGATTTGATGAAGATAGGGTATTGGTGCTGGAATCTCTGTTTGGTTTTTTTATCCCATGAGGGGATGATAAGCACAGCCCAGCTCTCTGATTCCGAAGCTGAATTCCGCTTGCCCTGGAGGGTTGGTAAACGTACCTCCCGTATTGCCATAAGCTCCATGAAGATAGACCTGTGTCTTACCACAGAGAGGGGAGAGTAGTGACAGGCTGCCTGCACACCATGTGCTGATCTCTTTCTAATTAGAAGCATTGAGATGAGCTGGAGGCTGGCCTATCTCTCCTTAGCATGTGAAAATTTGATGATGTTGTTTATAGACTTCCAGGGCTGAGTTGCGCCTCTGTGCCTGAGCCAAATGTTGGAACAAACAGTGATCAATCAGGACTAGGAAGGCAAAAAGAGAGGACGGAAAGCAGTGCGGGGCGGGGGAGACTGAAAGAAGTCAAAGGAGTTGAAAGTGAGAGTAATAAAAAAAAGTTTTGTGGAGGGGAAGATAGTTATGAATTGAAAAAAGAATAGGAAGGGAAAACAGAGCGTAACTCCTTGCCCTGTTGTGCTTTTCTTAGATGAACAGATGAATTAACATATTAGTTAAAATTTAGACAGGTAAATTGTGTAACTTGAGTTTGTAATCACTGATATTTGTATATGTTTAGGGTATGTTGGTTTGTAAACTTGCACAAAGTCCTCTGTCAAATTTTGAGTGGTTAGCAAAAGAGCAAATGTTTGGTGCCAGAGAAAGAAAAGCCTGTTCCCTTTCTAAATAGTTCAGAACCACTTTTACCAGAGTTGGTACTGGTTCTGAAAATAAGTTTAACACTATCTCAGGAGACTCTTAACAGCTGGGTTTGTGGTCAGATACCAGCTGCCCTTTAACTTAAAACCCTCAGAGAGCAGGACACATTTTGATTAAAAACTAGTGTTTGTTCACTTAGAGATTCGGTGTGTTTTCACCACCACCTCAGGGAGACTAGTTAAATTATAATGGTTATAATTTGTAGTAAATGATAATGACTGGGGCAGGGAATTTGAGACTCTGAGGTAGTGTCACTGCAGACCTTCCATCCATGACAGGTGGTGGGTCCCACTGAAAAAGAAACTTGGTTTTGGAGAAAGTTGTAGATTCGTTTTGTCATCTTTTCTTGAGTGCGAAGTAGTAAAACTGCTGAGTATCTTGTAAAACTGTGAAGGATCTGTGATGGTGTTACACTTGAGTTTCTCAGGAACTTAAGGTTATATTTAAAAACTTAAAAACGTGTTCTGGGGAGAGCAGGTGAGTTGCTGAGCTTTTTAGGGGTTTTGTTAAGCTTTCAGTATACTTTCTTATTCATGATCTGTTTAGGTTGTTAATGCCATGTCTAGATGCTTCGGACTACGTCATCCCTGGATGGTTTGAAAGATGAAGATGTCACCTTGGTGGCTGCATTACCTTGGGTTTTATGAGAAGCTCTGTTTCCAGACATACATGCAAAATTCCTTAAATCCTTACCTAATTTTACTTATCTTATTTCACAGTCCAATCTGAATCTGGTTGTGCCAATGTTGTGTCTGCAGCTCCCTGCCTGGCGGAGCCACAGCAATATGAAGTACAATTTGGACGATTACGCAATTTTCTCACAGGTAAATATCAGGAAGCAAGGAAGAGGAAAGTAGCTGATTTTTTTGTCATTTCAATTAGTAAAAGACAGTATAATAAAATTAAAAATCATGTCTCTAACAAGTTTTTGATTTCTAGTTTTGAGATTTCAGTTGCTACAATTAGAAATATTTAGTTTTTCTTTTTCTTTCCTTTTTTTTTGTTGCCTGAATGATGACTTACCTTTGACTTTTATAGATAGCTGTCTGTTAGCCCTTTCTTGTTCAAGCATTTGGCATTTGTACATGTGTAGATCTTCTAGACAACATCATACATATACAGGACAAGAAGGAAGATTAGTGTCTTATGTGAAAGACGGGTAACTTAGAAATGAATGTAGTTCTTTGCCATCTCCTAGGTTAGGGGTTTTAATTTTATTCGTAATTGGCTTCTTTTTATGATGGCCTAGATTTCTAAGGAAGAATTTGTTCCCTTAAATTTACCTGTACTGTCTTTGAGACTGGAGGCATATGACAGAGGGGAAAAAAATGCTCATACTGTAGTGTGATGCAGAAGACAATCATGATTATTTATTTATTTTTTTAAAAAAAAGGGGGGGTTTCCTGGGAATGTCCTCATTTCTTCTGTGAGTCCCAAATGTGGTAAGAGGAAAGCAGATAGGATTTTTAGCTCCAAGGAAAATGAGGTTGCTGCTCCTCCCACCTTTGGGTACATCTACTTTTGTCCAGCGTAGGGATTTGATCCCAGTGTGCATAACACTAGGATTAATATTCCTGATAGTTGTTGAAGGGAAAGGGAGGGAAGAAGGCAGAGACAGAAAATAATGCCTTAGTCTTAGGCTTGCTACGTAGAGCAGTTCAACACCATTGCACTTCAGTATTGAGGGTAAATTCACATGGTTTAGTAGATTTTTGAGAAGTATGACTGTGCTGTTCAGTGGCTTAAATACCACTTAGGCAAGTGCTAGGCATGGTTTTGGTGTTCGTGTTGACTCTGCATCTTTTTTGTCTCTCTTGCTCAGTTTTGATTTCTTAGTCCCTTGCAGAAACAGAAGCAGTTCATGTGTGTAACTTGTCAGGCAGGCACGATGCCTGCCTCCAGGGGCATTGAGGAGTGGGCAGGGGACTAGGACCACTGAATAATGTAGGAATTACTCTCAAGTTCTCTAGTTCAACCTACTGCTCAAAGCAGGGCGAGGTCAGAGTTTGATCAGGTTGTTGAGGTCCTTGTCCAGCCAGGTTTTGTAAATCAAAAAGTGTGGAGATGGCACTACCTGCACCTCTGTGTCCCAGCTGTAGGGCTGAGCGATTTGGCGAGAATTTCACTTACAGCAGCTTGCCTGTTGTCTTTTCACTGAGCACCTCTGAGAAGAAGCTGGCTTCTTTTCCTCATAATGTCCTATGGGTACTGAAGGCAGCAGTTAGATAGCCCCTTAATCTTCTCCAGGGTAGGCAGACACCGCCCCCATAGCCTCCCTTCATATGTTCATGGGAAAATTTTCTTCGTTCCTGTCTCTGCCAACTTCCCATCTCTTCCCTTTTTCCCTCACTGTAGCGTGAGGTCTTGCCCCTTGTTGCATTTCTGGACTAGAGCACTCGCAGAGAAAAGAGCAGCTGCTAGCTGCTTAGTGCTTTTACTACATACAGACCACTGGTTTCACTGGCTTTGGCCCAGTTTCAGTGGGACAGAAAGGAGAATGATGGCTAAGTATGCAAATATGTGTGTATATGCTGCATATCGCACACACACTCTGTAGTTACTGATATTGAAATGGGAGAGAGGCACAGTATAGACTGGAGAAAGTCTTGGATGGGTGCTCAACAGGAGAGGAAAAATAATCTAATGAAAAGGGAAAAGAAGGGTATGCATTGGTGAGTGGCAGAGGGAAGAACAAGTTGAAAAGAAGCAATGCTGTTTGAGGATCAGCAATGTCTATTTTATTCCAGTAATTTGGACCATTTGGGCCTCTCTAACTCACTGTTACGGCCCTGTACACCGCCATGGTGTTCTACAGCAGGGCTCCGCTCCTTACAGCTCCCTGCAGCTGGCTGAATGTGGGAGGAAAACAGCCCCAAGAAGCTGGTGAAGGAGGGGTGGAGCTGTTGCACAGATTAGTCTCTGCAAGGTACTGCACAGCCTAACCGCGAGTGTGTTACACACTGTGCTAGGAATTACTGTTGGGATTTGCCTTGGCAGAGAGAAGGGGGGGGGGAGAGGGGGGGAGAAAGAGAGAGAGAAAGCATGCACATGAACAGGCGCAGAAATAAAACAAGAGCACAGCATATTGCAGTCCATTTTGGAAACTGTAGCTTCCTTTCCCCTGGAGGCAAATCAGTTCCATCCAAAGCACCACATGCAAGTTTTATTGAAGCCGAGTGGAAAAAAAACCACCACAGTTTAGGCCTGCACAAGTTAGATAAATAATTTTGACTTAAACACATTAAATACTGTTTTAAATATAACGAGTAAATTTTAAAAGTCCATAGTTTTGCTTTATAAATACTGGGGAAAAATTCAGCTGTCATGTAGTTTGAGGTGGTATTTTAATAGCTGGCCCACATCTAAAAAGGTTTTGAAATCTCCGCATTTTGTTCTGACAACATACCTCACTGACTTGAAAATTCTCTCCTTGGATCTGTAATAGATACTGCGTATCCCCTTTAGGTGACAGGAGGTTTGCTTACATGCACCAGCAACAGTCTCTTGCTTGCTCTCTGATCCCACTGTCAAGGCTTTTTGCAGTAATTGTCCTTGCTCTGTTTTATTCCCAGTAGAAAGTGGATTGAGAAATCATTCAAAGTTTGTTCCTATTTTTTATGTAGATTCAGATTCTCAGCACAGCCATGAAGTGATGCCTCTTCTGTATCCCCTCTTCGTCTACCTCCATCTGAACATGGTCCAGAATGGCCTAAAAAGCACAGTGGACAGTTTTTACAGCCGCTTCCATGGCATGTTCTTGCAGAATGCCAGCCAGAAGGATATCATTGAGCAGTTGCAGACTACCATGACTATTCAAGATATCCTGTCCAACTTGAAGCTCCGAGCTTTTCTGGACAACAAGTACGTCATCCGCCTTCAAGAGGACAGCTACAACTACCTTCTTCGCTACCTCCAAAGTGACAACAACAACGCCCTGTGCAAAGTCCTGACCTTGCACATTCACCTGGATGTGCAGCCCGCCAAGAGGACTGACTACCAGCTCTACGCCGGTGGGAGCTCCTCGCGCAACGAGAGCAATGGCTTGGAACCCAGCGACGTGCCGGCTTCCATTCTGCAGAACGAGGCGGCGCTGGATTTACTGCAGGACAGCATTAAACGTGTCAAGGACGGACCCCCTTCCTTAACGACCATCTGTTTCTATGCCTTCTATAACACGGAGCAGTTGCTAAACACTGCAGAGATTTCACCAAACAGCAAGCTGCTCGCTGCTGGGTTCGATAATTCGTGTGTGAAGCTGTGGAGCCTGCGTTCCAGGAAGTTAAAATCTGAGCCCCACCTTGTTGATGTGTCCCGCATCCGCCTGGCTTGTGACATCCTGGATGAGGAGGTCTGGAGCCCCCTTTTTTCCTCCCCTACCCTTTCTGCTGAGGTATTTTGGGTATGCATTGTGGAATATCTAGTAATGTCTTAGGGGACTGTGAGGCTGTTCCACAACCTGTCTGCCTTGACGCACAAATTTTATAGCCTACTCTTGTCCTTGTTCTTTTCTGCAGTGGTTGTAAATGCTGCACTGAGGTGCAATGGGTTTGTGCTCGGATCATAGTTTGTTAGTCCTAGCTGCTGATCTGTGTCCTCTGGCTGTCTTTGAACAGATGACAGTACACAGGCAGCCAGGTAAGACAGGTGACTAGGGAAAGCTACCTTCCGTGAGCAGCATGGAGCCTTCTGATGGATGGGAAGAGGAAACAAGGAGGTGTGGGCAGTAAAAACACACTGTGGTGAATGGAAACTAGAAGGAAAGCAGCTCAGAACAACCGGTCAGAAGGGAAGAGACGCAGGAAGAGGAAAATAAAGACAAAGTAAGGAAAGAGCCAAAGGAGCCTGGTCTGAGGCCTCAGGAAGAAGGAGGGTTGCCTAAGTGGAAAACTGTATTTAAGGAATCACCTTAACCAGAGGTGAAGAGTTAGCATGGAAAAATTATGCAAAATGTCTCTTAAGGAATCTGCAGTGTAGGAACTTCAGAGGCTTCCCACTCTGGAGTGCTGGAGACAAGGACAGGGATGTGTGTGCCTTCACATGCCAGGCTAGATAGCATCTTCTAGTTTACTCTACTTTTTTTTTTTTTTTTTTTTTTTTCTGCCTTCTAGTCACGCCCTTCCTCCTCTCTTACCACAGCTGCCCACGTAGCATCTTCTATCTGGTTAGAGATCAGAATTTGTGACTCTTCCTTTGTTTAATCACTACCCTCTTGAAGGAGGAAAAAAAAAAAAAAAAGCCTCATTTGTTCTTGTGTTGTGTGTTTAGCAGGAGAAACATCCTTTTTTCCACTGTTTTTTCTTCCTCTCGTAAAAAATACCTAGTGGCAGGGTTCTGTTTATTTTGGAAGAGCGCAGAGAGCTTGTTTTTACGCAGGGATCTATGGTTAGGAATTGCTTTGTTAGTCAGCTTGAGAACTAGAGGCAGGCATCCAGGTGAGATAGCACAGCTGCCTTCCTGCTCACCGCTTCCCAGGTTAACCCTTTCTGCAGAGTGAGCAGGTAAGTGGGTCAGACTAGCCCAAGATGGAGCTATGGACTTGTTTTCATTGTAAGCTGTGAGAGTTCATAGGACACGTGACTGTGTGTATTGCCTGTCAGTGAAACCAAATGTCAGTAACCTGTGACAGAGGAGAATTTCTCTGCTAAATCAGCAAGTCACCTCCTTTGGCTCTAGACTATAGAAGAGTAAGATAGTGTGAGGTTATCAGGAGTGTGTGTTAGCTTTTATTGGCACGTAGGTGCATACTTGCGTATTGTATGCGTATTATGAAACGGCTGCAGCAGCTTGCATACAAATGGCTCTCATTGGCTATTTAATATTTTGTGTATCCTGCAGTATTTATGCACAGGTCTAAAACCAAAAACTGGTCAAAGACGAGCACAGATCAAAGTCATCATTGCCCTGAGTAACTTTACCACTGACAAAACAAATAGTGACCTGACCAGGAGTTCAAAGTTAACGGGGGATATACCGGCGTGAATGCACTGCTGGTTACGTGTTCGAAATGTAAGTGAAAGCCTACTGACTACAAAGGGAATAAATTCCAGTATCTGGGAGCCTTAAGTGAAAATACACAGGCACCCACAAGGTTGCAGGTGGGAACAGACCGGCACCCGCTTGGATGCCATGGGAGTAGAAGCCACAGATACTAAGACAGACCAAGCCAAGTCACCCCGACTGGGCTGCAGTCATCAGTAATGCAGCTCAGCATGAACAGGGGCTGTGTTTCAGAGTGTCACTGCAACAATTCACAGCAATAAATCTGATGAAAACTTTGACAAAGAACAAAAATTCTGAATGTGCTTTGACATTACTTCACTGAGGTCTATAGAATAACTTGTGAGGATGTTAAACTTGGCTGGGTTTTCTAAGGTTTCTAAATTTTGTTTTGGTTGATTTCTGTATTGTGTAGTTAGCTTTGCATATTGTGTTTAAGTAGTAGTGCCTGAAATAATTAATCTTCAGCTTGGTTTCTGATTTGCTGCAAGCAAATAGGTCCTTCTGTTTATGAAGATACAGAAGTTTAAAACTG
This sequence comes from Gorsachius magnificus, assembly GCA_034008185.1. Classification (NCBI taxonomy): domain Eukaryota; kingdom Metazoa; phylum Chordata; class Aves; order Pelecaniformes; family Ardeidae; genus Gorsachius; species Gorsachius magnificus. The sequence continues at coordinate 45,355,234 of CM067083.1, read as the reverse complement.
TGCTGGTTTCAGTGGATCTTGTTCAGGGTGGCACTGAAACTACGCTATTGGATTTATTAACTCTTTGTGTGTGTGTATATATATATATAAAAAGAGGTTGAGACTTAGCAAAAGTTTTAGAGAACTATTTTTTTCCCAATCCACGTAAAACCTTTGTGTAAGTAAGGTCAAAGTAATCTACTAGGTGTAGTTTTAGTCAATTTTGCTTAGTGTGATGTCCCAGTACCCGTCACCAGTGTTATTTTGCTTCTTGGAAATGGGAGAGGCTTATTATTTTGGGATAAAGTAATTCTGTTTTCTTTATAGTAGCATCTCACAAATGCCACTTTATAGTCTCTCTTACTTAAGGTCCAGTGTAAAAATGCAGTTCTGTAGCTGTGAAAATGGATGTATTGTTTGTCTTTGTGCAATTTTGCCATGCTCATCACTGGTACTACATAAATCAACAACAGAAAATACCCTCTGTTCTGAGCCGCAAGAGTGGCAGCCTTTAAATTCTATGAAGACTAAGACTTGATCCCATTCAGCTCTGCTTCTAAGATTCTGCTCAGAATCTTAAATGCCACCTAAATGCCACTTAAAGTGGCAGTGGTCCTTCAAATGGTAGTGAGCAGAGATGATGCTGATGCCTTGGTGGATGGCAGATGGGAGGGAATTCTGGAAGGAGCAGTAAGAAATGTCCTGCAAAGAAAGCCATGGTATCTACTCCCTCATCTTTCCCTTCTAGGAGATCCCTACCGTAGGCAGGCAAGAGATCTTCCCTTTTGACATCTTAAGAGCACTGCAGGATGAGAGAGGTGATGACACTCAGGGAAACCTGTTACTAGTTTAAAAAAAAAAAAAAGCGGGGGGGGGGGAGGCAGATTTTTTTTGGTCTTGGTTTTTTTGAGGTTATCACTGTTGCTTTTTGAGGCTCATGCTGGGTGGAAAATCAAGATCATTTTTGTCAGCTAGATAATGTTTGCTGCTCACAAGGTTAAATGCATCAGCAGTAAATTTTTCTGGGTCCAGATGACTGTCATGCAAAATCCATTACTGATTTAAGTAATAGCTGAGGAGTTGGGCAGTCTGTCCCCATAGGTGTATCATTTGGAAGGTGTTTTGTGTAACAAAACATGCCAACATTTTTGTTCTTTTCAGTTTCTTCATGATATAATTTTTGGGAGTCTTGTACTTGCTCAGGAAGATTTCGTGTTCACTGTTGAAGACTAAATTAATTTTTTTAGCTCATTTTAGTAGTGTTGGTAGGTTTTTCAGTTCTATCCTAATACTTAAAACCTGTTTTGATGCCCAGTGGTATATTATATCCAGGAAACATACTCAGTGTGTGAAACTGGAATCCTGAAAAAATACTACAAAGAGGGATTCCCTGCCTGTCTGTGGATTTTAGCACTGGTTGCAACCTTTCTATAGCTGCTGGAAATGCTCACCTACGTGGTAGTAGCTGTGGGATGTAAGGAAGAGTGTGCTTGATCTGACCAAGAAATGACTCTTGGTTCTGCAAGGCAGTAATTTAGTGGCTGCACTTCCAGCTGCTTTGTTAATCTGGTCAGCAGACTAACTTGGATAGGGAGGAAATGGAAAATTCAGTGACTCAGAAGCATTATAGGTATACCACTTTTGGTGAGCTAACAGCAGTGTGCAGTTGTTATGCTAAGTGGGTGTCAAACAGAAGTCAAAGATAAGATTTGTTACCTGTGACCATACAGGAGCGTGGTTTTGGATGCTGCAGAAGGCAGAATTGTCAAATAAGCTGCTACTGTAATACAAGGAAAGAAGAATGGGTGCTTGTAAGAGAGAAAGAGTAAGTGCTTGCAGACAGCCCAAGTAGCCCAGTATGAATTTGAAGGCATAAAATTAAGTACCTGGACTTGCAGAATTTACAGAAACTATAGTGCAATATAGGTAACTTCAATGGGCTTCCACTGGTAACTTGGCAGGAATCTTATGGTCATAATTAAACAGTATAAAATGCTGCAGGTATCAGCCTCTCTCCTTTAATGTGGTAACATAGCCTAGAGATGCTGTGGATTCCAGCAAGCAATGCTCTATCTGAGGTAGAAAAAGCAGTTTGAATGAGAACGGGGCTTTGCGTGCTAGAGCCTGTAACTTCTCTCTGCCTCACCTCTGTAGTAGAGATGAAGTTGGCTTCCAGCCACATCGTAAAACTCCCATGGGCACTGACTACGCTGAAGAGAATTAGCATTGCTAAACACAGCTCGCTGCCTACCACTAAACACATTTAGCAGTCCAGATGGAGAAAGGCAGCGAGCTAGCTAAGTCAGAGCTTGCTCACCTCTGACATGAGATTTGAAACCGCTGGAGGAGAGGGCTTTCAGGCCTTCAAGTCTGAAGCAAAACTGTCTGTGGGTCCTGAGGGCGGAGGGATGGGAGATGTTGTGTCAGGCAAGAGAGCTGTTCAGGACACACTGACTTCTGCTGGTTGTCGGCAGTCCAGCAGCCCTGGGGAACTGGGTTTCCTCTCAGGGCAGGAAGCACTCCTTCATCAGGAAATGGGCCAGTTTGCAATGATAAAAGTTAAAGGGGCTGCTCACAGACAAAAGGGGATTGAATTTGATGTGCAGAGATTGTCTGTGGATGGGTGTTACTGATTCGGTACTGAGGAAGAGCGTCTGCCTGACAGCCCTGAGGAAGGGCGGTCTTTAGCTGCTCTACAGGTGCACCCCAAGCCATGGTTATCTTGCACTCCATCAGCAAGACACCAGCTTGTCAGGCAAGGATGCTCTCTTGAGTTTGTTGAAGCTCGTCTCTTGAGTTTGTTGAAGCTCGTGCAGTCTGTGGCCTTAGAGTTTTGAGAGGTGCTACTTGAGTAGAATTTTGAAGATGCTTACCCTTCATTGTAGCACAGCTCACTGAACAGTCTTTTAACGTGAAAGCCTTTACTTGTTGACTGTCTGCCCTGGTACTCGAATTGGAGAATTACAGGATAATAAGGTTTCCAGTGCCATCCTTTTTGTGATTATTCATCTTCTCCTACCCCAAAATAGATCCTTTGACCTAAATAAGCTGCATACTTTTGCTGTTCTTGAAGGGTGAGGATGTGAAGGCATCCTGATAGAGCTTGCATGGAGAAACAGGTATTATGGCCGTACTGGGTTTCTGTTCACTTGTGGGGCTAAGAAGGAATGTCCAGCAGACAGCTTGTCAAATATGCTTTGTCTTTCCATCTCCTGCCTTTTGTTTAAGACATCTGTGTTTCTTTTTCTCTACTGTGAGATTCACTTCCAATCATGACCACACCAAAAGAGCAGATGCCAAGATCTGTTTCAACATCCTAGCCAAAAGTTTAGTAGAGAGTGGGTAGGGAATAAGCATATGTTTTTAGCAAGTGGAAAAAATTCATAAAATACGTCTTTTTTTTCCCTATTTGCATACAGTCCCAGGTTAAGGTGCCTTCTGGAGTGAGCATGAGGCTACCCAAAATGAAGATAACGCCTTTGTATAAAAGCCTTTCTCTCACCATCACTTTCAGCATTAACTTAAATGTACCAAATGCACTAGTAACATTTGTATCTCAGAGTTGCACAAAACATGCCACATCTAAAATAACTTTCTCTGTATTAACGCCCAGCTGTTTTTCTCATGGTGGTTCCTGTATTTGTTGAACAGATAAACATGCTTTCCTTTCTTGTTTCTTTTTCTCCTCCCCGACCAGGAGGAAGAGGACGACAGCGCAGGCACGGAAATGAAGATCCTGAGAGGACACTGTGGGCCTGTGTACAGCACGAGGTTCCTTTCAGACAGTTCGGGACTCTTATCTTGTTCTGAGGACATGTCCATCAGATACTGGGACCTCGGAAGTTTTACAAACACTGTGTTGTACCAAGGACATGCCTATCCTGTCTGGGATTTGGATATTAGTCCCTGCAGCCTGTACTTTGCCAGTGGTTCCCACGATCGCACTGCAAGGCTCTGGTCATTTGATCGGACGTACCCACTGCGAATATACGCAGGCCATTTGGCAGACGTAGACTGTGTCAAGTTCCACCCCAATTCCAACTACTTGGCGACAGGCTCCACGGACAAAACTGTGCGCTTGTGGAGCACTCAGCAAGGCAACTCGGTGCGCCTTTTCACCGGGCACCGTGGCCCCGTGCTAGCGCTTGCGTTTTCTCCCAATGGTAAGTACCTGGCATCAGCAGGTGAAGACCAGCGGCTAAAGCTGTGGGACTTGGCATCAGGAACTCTTTACAAAGAACTGAGGGGGCACACGGACAACATAACCAGCCTTACTTTTAGCCCTGACAGTAGTTTAATTGCTTCAGCATCAATGGACAATTCAGTCCGGGTCTGGGACATTCGGAACACTTACTGCAACGCCCCTGCTGATGGGTCTTCCAGTGAACTGGTTGGTGTATATACCGGACAAATGAATAATGTACTGAGCGTACAGTTTATGGCCTGTAATCTTCTTCTAGTGACTGGAATTGCACAAGAAAATCAGGAACATTAATTATTTTTTTTTTTCTTAGGGAAGTGGGTGGGTGTATTGAATGCCAGAGTCCATTGCAAGATTACTGACTGTGAAACACTTTTCTTCCTCTGCCCCCTTGAAAGGCATGTTCAGAGTGATGCAAATGCTTTAAAATGTCTTGCCCACAGAAAGGCCTGTGCTGTTGAATGGAATAAGGAAAGACGGAGGAGTGATGAAAATACCTATACGTTCTAATCTTCTACTAGTAGGGATGGGGAAAAGGGGAGGAAATTCAGTAGCTTGGGGAAGCCGAAAGCCTGGTCCAGACAAGTGAAACTGCCAACCAGATAAGCTGCTGACCTGCACTTAAATGTCCTGCATTGATTGATGGGCACATCTTACCTACTGTTAGCTGAGGCTTGAGTGTGTGGAGAACTACTGGCCCAGTGTTTTTTGTTTTGTTTTGCTTTTGTTTTCCTGGTATTTCAGAGGACCAGCATTTTAAGACCCTTCTATTAAAAGAACATTATGTATTTTCTACAGTGATAGTGGTCCTAAATATTACAGCTCCTTATAGCACTTCTGGAATATTTTGGACGAGCTAAGTAGAAAATACCATCTTTCTTTTTAGTAAGGGGATGGAAATCTGACCTCAGTTGGGGCCCATCTCTGCATTGTCATTTGGGTTTGGTTCCTGGTACTAGCTGTGATATTTGTATTTATGTTCCATTAATTAGGAATCTTTCTGAATCTGGTTGCACTGTGTTTTGAGGATGGGAGGACAGTGGGGGTAGGACGGTGGCGTTAAGGGTAATAAATGACTTGCCTTGTCTGGAGGGAGGGCACAATAGAACTGAAGCAGCTAAGTTTGGACTCCTCATGGAAACAGGGCATGTCAATCCACCACTGCACCTCACAGACATATTTCCGTAAATGGAAGTTGGCAGTCTAGGGAGAGGGGGACGGGGGAGAGAGAGAGAGAGACAAAGTGACGTGGGAAAAAATAGTATTACTAAATTATTGTGCGTACACAGAGGCAGCTCTGCCAGTGTTGGATTCTTCTCAAAATGTTGCAATATCAGTTTCATGAACACTTTGAGAGATAAATCATCAGCATTTACGACAAGGATCTGCGGAAGAAGCACGTTCTAGTTTGTCATTTGGAGAGATTAAATATTTCTGCTTTCTGGAAAGAGTTATTTTGTATTTTGTTTTCTATTAAAAGCATTTAGTTTAAAAAAAAAAATGGTTTGGTCCCTTTCTGGGAAACTTGCTCTGACTTGCATGCTTCTCCTCCACTGCTTGAGCCAGAGCCTACTTGGTGCTTGGAGGCTTGGTGGCCTTGCTCAGTTGGTGCATGCTGTTTTGCTATCCCCCTGCTTACTTTCCACAGAGCTGACTTGGCAGGTCACGGAGCAGAGTACTGACGCAGCTTTGTAGGTCAGCTGAAATGCATGGGGAGGACCTCCGTACCCCTTGATGTTGATGCTGTGCACCAGAAGGCCTCATTCTGTACTGCTGCATGACCTTTACTTTGTGGTTTGATGTTCTAAAATGCCTCTTTCGAGCAAAGGCACAATCCTAATGTCTTCTAGACAGGCTGATGGTATTAAATGATAATTCCCTTGAACTTCCCTCAGACCTTCTGGACTTTTCATGAGAGAATTCTCTTGAGAACATCCAAACAATCTAAGAGCTTAGATGACAGCTCGCAATTGCCTTTTATTTTATTTTTTTTTTTGTCTACTTAGGTTGGTAAATGACCAAAACCTTTAATCAGAAAAATGACCTTTCTGAGATTAGTAACAGTGTGTGCTGCAGCTCAGCTCTGTGCATACCAGAAACCCCTCTGTATGCCTGGAGTTGAATGGCACTGCTGCTAATCTTCTGACGGCTGGATTTCAAAAGTGTGAAGCAACTCTACAATCCCAGACCAGGATCAGGCATTTGAGGCGAGGGAAAAAAAAAAACCAAAGAAACCCAACCCAGTACAGGAGATGATTGTATTGCTGATGCTTTGTGCTATGCAGGTCCCTAGAGACCTTCTTCAGGTCTATTGAGCTAATACTGCTCACCAGACTAAAATCATTGTATTCTTCAACCTGCAGTAACCTCTATGGTTGTTTTGAGTGTTTTTTGCTTGATTTTGTAGTCTAGCCCAAAGATTTCATTGTGAAATACAGTGCTCTTGTATCATAGCAAAGTATCAAAGTGCTTGGCTGAATGCCTGTGTGAATACCTAGGAAGGATATGGCTCACCAGCGTTCACTGGAACTCGATTTGCTGTTTGCCATATGTCCTGAGCAGTGTTTAGATTTAGAGCAGCTGGACTTCTCATCCTGAAGTAGAGCAAACAGCAACCAAAAGGAAGAAGGGGGGGGGGGAGTGAGATGGGCAGAGAACAAAGTTTCCCTTTAACATCTTCTATAGTGGAATTGGACTTTTTAGTAGTTGGGTTATTCTGAAGTATTTTGCATACAAAAGTGAAAAGTAAAAAGACTTAGGAAGCAAATCCTATTATATGTACAGAGGCTAGAAGATGTAAAAGTGATTTCTGAGGTGTTGGAAAAACAGTATTACTAGTGATGCGCTTCAAACCTATAAACTTTTATGTACTGTGCGGACAGTTTTTGGTGCTCATGGAATGTAAATGTTTGAAGGCAGGAAGCCAAAATCCAGATATAATAAATGTCTGCAGTTGATTGACAGTCTGAATTTCAAGGCAGAACTTGAAGGAAAGTATGAGTGGGAAGAAGGAATACCATGAAGCCTAGCAAAATTTGGACTGTAATCTCTATTAACTGTGTAGTTCAGAAATAAGTCTGCATTTGCACAGACCCCTTCTTTATTTTAAATATGTATCATAAAAAACAAAAATGTATTTAAGTTGACATGGCTAAGCACTCAAATATTAGTATGTGTCATAGCAGTGACTGTTGCTGCTTGTGAGTCGGTGTGTAATGCAGTTCTCCATCATGTAACTGGGTATTCCTTCCCCTGCAAAGCTCTGCTCACTTCATGCGCCTCCTGGACGATGCACAGTGCACTGGGCACTGCATGGTATCAGCCAGTGGCTAACAGGAGATGCTCGGAGAAAGAGGGCATATCGACAGTGATCCTTCCATGGTTTACACATGCTTACCTTCTCACAGTTACTGTTTGGTGGTTTGGTGGTTTTTTGGTTGGTTTTTTTTTTTGGTTTTTTGGTGGGTTTTTTTAGACAACCTCCAGAGCTGCAGGCTATGTATCTGCAATAGCTGCTGGTGGATCTAGTTTCCATTAATTTTGTATCATCCTTTTTATTAATCAGCTATATATTTGCAGCTTCCACAGCTTGCCGCAGCAAGAAGTTCTACACCTTGATTTTATGAGGGAGAAAAGTATTTCCTTGTTCTTGACATCAGTTATCTGATAATTTCATTCTGTTCCCTAACCTCGTGAATTGATAAAGGCAATGAACAGCAGAAACGCTCTTTCAAAAGGTGTCAGGTAGCCCAGGTCACAGTAAATACAGACAAAGCTGAGGTACAAGTCCATGCTTAGTCATTGAATATTGATGGAAGGAAAGGATATTTGCTCCAATAAACAAACTGCTACACCCATTCACCGGTTTATGTTAAAGTTGCCCTTCCCGCTTTTAGCACTGGCGTGCTGCCACACTGTTCAGTCTACAAGTCTTAATTTCCCAAATGGTGAAGTTCACCCTATTGCTCCCCATTCTGGTTCCTTTGTGAAAAAGCTGTCTCTTACAAGTGTCTTTTTAAGTCTAAAAACATTTTACAGCAATGATATTTCCATTAACAGATCCTTTGCATTCGCCAAGAAAAAGAAAAAGGGCTTCAGGCCATTTTGCTAACCTTGTTTCAACTGTTGCTGACTTTGTTAGTCCTCCAGGCTCAGTGGGTTCTTCAGCAAAGTCCTGAAATGGCCTTCCTTCTGAGTGGTGTCTAATTGCTCGTGGTGAGCCAGGCTCTAAAACTGTACCATTACAAGACACCGATGTGACAGTTAAATTAACTGCCTGGATGTCCCTTGCCAAAGACTGTCCCGTCATGCTGCACGTTAGCAATGGGGATTTTTTTAAAGCATTGGATGAGAGCCCAAACTTGCTGAAATAATTCAACAATGCTCACCACGCTCAATGTATTTCAAGTACAAAGCACTGGTAAAATTTGTCTCTGGACTGGCAATCTTTTTTAACAATTCCAAACATGCATCTGACTTGCTGTTTCCTGGACACTGCCATGCGGCAGCAGTTGTACAGCGAAGGTAGCATATTTGAAGTGCCCAGTTTAAGACAAGGCGTTACCCACTGTGTCTGTCATCCTGCAGAAATATTCTCTTGGGACGGTGAAATGCTTGAACAAGGCAGCTGTGGAAGCTATTTCTATAACTTGGTATCATAGGTGTTACTCTATAACTGAAACATGCATCCTGTTTTCAAACAGAAGGGATCAGCTGCATTAAGCTGAGGGTTAGAAGACTGCTTTATCAGTAGCCCTGCTTTCCTACCTAGTCCAGATCCTTGCAGTTCCATTTAGGACAAAATTGTCTTCTCTTCGCGCAGGTCTGTGATCTTCAGTGAAGTCATGATCCTCTGTTTGTGACAAGCCTGATAACAAAAATATTTTAGCATGTACAGCCAGGGGATCAGCTAAGAACCGGGCTTTATGGTGTTTGGAGCTGTACAAGCATATCAGCACATAGGCAGTGCTGCTCCTCTGCCACTGTGCCCGAGAACAGGGGGAAGAAACTACATCTGAATCTCTCTACCCTGCTGTCAAAGGGAGGAGATATACCGGTGCCACTGCCCCAGCTCTGGAGAATGGGATGGGAGGTGGTGCAGAAGCAATGAGTGTCAGGGCACGAGACTCAGATCATGATGGTGTCCACTTCCATTTCTTTGCTATCACTTCTTCCCCGCCCCCCCCAGTAGGGATGCTTCTGTTCACGCTGCTGCACATCATGCACCACCAACTCCAGCAGCAGTTTCGGTAGGGTAGCAGGGCTGGTCAGGCAGCTTGTTCAAGCTGCCTTCCTTGCTTGTAAATTGCCTGTAAATACTCCCTTAAGCAAGCTTGCGTTTTGTTATGGTTTAGGGGTTTTTTTTCCCCTGTGGCTTAGAATTGTTTTAACAGAGGTAGGCTATAGCATACTGAGGTACCCGTTTCCATGTGAGAGAAGCCTTTGATCTTGTGATATTTGAGATATTCGGGGGCTATCCCGAACCCCCTGCCCCTAATTTGGAAGGTGCCAGATCAGATTCTGCCTTCTCTTTCACCCTTAGGCAAGCGGCCTACCTAGACAGCAGTGAGTGCCATAGCTCCATTCAGTGGCACTGCAATTGCTCCTGCTGAAGCATCTGAAGGCTGGGTTGCACATGAGTCTCAGGAAGTTCCCAAAAGCAACGGATAGAGGAGAGGTAGGTGGACACTAAGGGGAACAAGGCCTCTGGGTAACAAACCGCTCCTGCCAGAAGGAGTTTCATTGGTCTCTGGACAGCAGTGATAGTACCTGTCTGCTCTGATATCTGCCTTAGGCCAGCCCTGGACCTGGCTTTGAAATAGCTAGCGATGCTTCATAGTTCACGGAGAGGGAAAGGACAGTGCAAATAAGGGCAGAAACTGCTGTGTGCTTACTGCAGTGATAAACTGGGGTCACGCTGTAAGACAACCCCAGAGAAACTATTGCCAACTGCATCTGGAGGACAGCCATTTGTCTGGCATCCAGAAAAGCACAGCAAAACTCCTGTAATGACAACTTGCCCTTTCAGAACTAGCACAACTCCATCTGGAGCTGCATGTAGTTTAACACCAGAAAGCAGCCAAGCCCCAACCGTTAGCTCAGGCATCCCGAGGTCTGGAGTTGTGAGTGCACATGCAACTTGTAGTATTTTAGGTTAACACATCACAACTTCTTGGTGGAGTTGGAATGAGGCATGTTTTGCACAGCTTTTGCTCATTTTTTTTTTTTTACTGGTAGGCAGCTTAGCTGGAGGCTTATGTGCTGGACTGCTGTTGCTTTTGCCATTTTTGCTTAAGGCAATAGCAGAGTGATCCACATGTGGTAAACAAACTGGAAAATAATAGCCAGAATTTTAGGCGCTCTCTTCCCTCCTGGCAATTCCACTCCACTAGTGCAAATATTTCATGACCACTTAGGATGACTGTATAACCATCTGTGAGTTTGGGGATGGCTGTGGTTTTTTACACTATTTTTCTTCCATAGAAGCAAAGCCTAAACCAAACTGGAATGTAAAGCTCTGCTGCGTCTAAACTTCCTGTCACCTTTGCCAGTCAGATCTCCTTGTCCTGGAGGAGGAAGGGGGTGCTTGGCTTTTGGCTTTTTCTTTCTTTTTTTTTTTTTTTTTTTTTTTTACTTACTTATCCATAATTGATTATTACTTATCCAAAGGCTTTCAGAGAAAACATCCTGTATTCTCCAACAGCCCTCATCCTGCAGACAGTGCAGGAAACACACAAGTGCAGGGAACCTGCCTTCCCAAAGCACCGTTTGTGTCTGTATGGGTTGTTCTGTTGTGAGCATGTGGTGCTTCTTACCTGCAAAATTTTGTCGAGAGATCACCTCACGCATCTCGGTGACATCTACCTGCAGGGATGCCGGAGCTCTACCCTGCATCCCTCGCTGCTCGAGCTGTGTGTGCTCCTCTGGCTCGGGTACGCTGTGCACCTGGCAGTGGGAACTGCATGCTTCAATCAGGTTTGATTTCACGACGGAGGTGTTTCGTTTGCCTTCAAACGGCGCTGTGAAAGAACATGTGCTGTGGGATTTCAGTGCTCTGGGTTGCTTTTGCACTGCTTGCTTCACTCGATGCAACGGCTTTTGTTCTGCAGTGCCCGTCTGTTTCTCCTTGCAGATGCAGAACAGGCTGCAGAACTATTTCAGTGTCATGCAATAATTAAATAAAGATTTAGCGTTTGCAGTTTAATCTGCAACATGTAATCCCATCAGCTTTCGTATACCAAATTAGATAATGTGAGGACAGCACAGGCTGGGCAGGACGGCCTGCAGCACCTGCAACTTTTCTGGAAGACAGAAAACTCGCATCTATGCAAACTTTCGTGAGTGTGCCCTTCTCGCCGTGCTCGCACTCGCCTCCCTTTCACCTGCATCCTCCCCTGCGTGCACAAGGTTTCCCCTCCGCACCCCGCAGGGGAAGGGGGCCTGGGCTGTGGCAGGTTTGGCAAGAGCCTTGGCCCTCGGTATTGCACCTAGGCTGGAGGTTTGCTCTCCGTACTGCGTCCCAGACCCCAGCTAATCCCCAGGCCCTGGAGGTGTGGGGTGGCCAGCCTGGTGTGGGGGTGTGTCCCTGCGGCCGCAGGGAACGGCGCTGGTCCCCAGAGCACCGTGGCACATGAATGACGTGCAACGGCGCGTCGCTCCTCACAGGCCGCAACAGGCTCAACTAACTCGTCCCCCTGTTACGAAAAATGTTACTTTATCGTGTCTTGCCGCATTTTACAGACTATCTCGCGTAGTTTTGCTCCAAAAAGCCCCTTTGTTCAGGAAACGCGGGTTTGGTCGGGCCAAGGCCGCGTATAGGTGCTGACCGGGCCTGCTCCTCGCCCGCGGGAGGCGGCAACGCGCTGCGCTGCCCGATCAAACGGGGAGCGAACTAACCAAAAACGCTGAAACCGCCCTACAAGTGGGGACGGGGCGGGTCAGGGGGGAGGGCTCAGGGCAAGACTTCACACACACACCCCGCGCCCCCGGTGCGGCTCCGCGCAGGGCGAGGCCGAGGTCTCTTCCCCTAAGGCTGCGCCGGGCCGGCCCAGTGCGGGCCGCCCGCTCGGCTCGGCTCGGGCTGGCCCGGAGCAGCTCCGCCCCGTCCCGTCCCGTCCCGCCCGTCTCGCTCCTCGCCCGAGGGATCGATTGGTTGCGCCTCTGTTTCGAGGGCAGCTGCGGGAAGCCGCGAGCGCCAGAAAGGTCCCCCAGGTGTGCTTGCGCGGGGAGGCGGCGTGAAAAAGAGCCTCACGCTCCCGCCCGGGCGGCGCCCTGCCCCCTGGCGGGCCGCCGCGGCGCCGGTCGCTGAGGGGAAGGCGCGGCGGCCCATCCCTGACGGAAACGTGGGGCGACGCGTTAATCAAAAGCGAGGCGTTGCTGGCCGGGAGCGCCCGTGGGGCGGGCCGGGGTGAGCTCCCACGCGGGCACCGCTCCCAGAGGCCCTGCGTGAAGCGGGGTCAGCGACGGCCTAGATGCCCGCTGGGCAGGCGCTCGCCTGGCGGCGGTCACCGTGTGTCACCCCGCGCCTCGGCGGCCGAACGCCGGCCTTGGCGCTCCCCTCGCTTCGGTTCTGCGGGGCGGGGGCGGGGCCCCCGCGGGGCGCGCTAACCCCTTCCGTTTCCCTAAATAGTGGCTGTTTCCCTAAATTTGGCTGTGTCCCTCGTGGTGGCAGAGGGCTGGATCCGCGCTTCCTCTCCTCGGCGCAGCTGTACTCATTTGCAGGCTTTAAAGCGCGGTTGCTCCTGCAAGCCGAAGCTCGCGAGCTGGCGTTCGTTCAGCGAAGCAGCTCGACTCGCAATTTTAACAGTGACGCGCAGCCCCCGGCGGGGAGAACGGGGCACCGGGGGCAGTTCCCTGCCCTGACCTCCAGCGCTGCCGTCAGCCGGCAGGGCAGACTCGGGCGCCATTTCGGCGGGCCCCGGCCCCATCCCCTCCCCTCCCCGCGCCGGCCGCATGGCGGGCTACGCGCCGCGCCTGCCCTGGCTGCTGCCGCTGCTGCGGCGGGCGGCGCCGCCCCCCTGGGCTCGGGCCGCCGGCGGGGCCGCCGGCCTCCGCGCCCCGCCGCGCCCGGCCGGCAGGTGCGGGACGGCCTCGCCGCCGCCGCTGCTGCTGCTGGCGCCGCCGGGCGCGCCGTGCTGCCGCCACCGCCGCCTCCTCCTCCCGCCCGCGGCGGCGGGCAGCGCACCGCGCTCCCTGAGCGCCGCCGCGGAGCCGCCGGCGCCGCCGCGGGGGGCTGCCGGCGCTCCGCCGCGCTTCGAGGCTCGGAGGCTGCTGGCCCTGGCGCGCCCCGAGCGCTGGAGACTGACAGGTACCGGCCGCGGCCCGGGGCCGCCCCGCCGCCGCGCCGGGGGCCGCCCTGGGGCTTTGTCCGGGCGGGGAGGGAGCGGCGGGTCTGCCGGGGCCGAGGTGCGCGGCCTGGGTGGGGGCCCTGCCCCGCCGCCCAGCCGCCTGCCCGCCCACGGGAGGCACAGCCCGGAGCGGCCCGCGGCCGGGGTGAAGGAGAGGGCCCGGTTGCCCTCCCGCACCAGCGCATCTGGTAGCATCGGAGCACGGCGTGGAATCTTTGAGCGAGCACTCGATACGTGGAAAAAGCTAAAAACGTTGCGTTCTCCACCCCGCCCGCCATCTCTTTAATTTGTTGTTGTTTGGAAGCGAAGGCAAAAGTTTGGGAAGTTACAGAACTCGGTTTTGCTAGGAGTGTTAGTTAATGCCTCTGCGCGTTCAGCGCTGGCTTCGCAAGCGGCCTGCGATAAACTTGGGCTTGAGGCTGTATGGAGTTAAATAAAAAAGGGAATCCTCAGCTTTTGTGCTAGATAAATTGCTGTTCTGTCCCCCAAGAATTTCTTGCCCTGAACTTTTGTAGGTTGTTTTGAAAACTATTTATTTTAGTGCCTATATGGCGAAGTTAAACACCATGGTTTTATAAATTGTGCCCTTAATGGAGTGATACTATCTACGAAGAGTAGAAACAAAGTTTTCTTGAAATTGCTTCTCGTAGAGAGAATACGATAATAGTTGTTAGTAAGAAAACAATACCAATTTATTATGTTGTTTGGTTTTTTTAAAGCCACTGTTTTTGGTGGACAGCATACTGCTATCATGGCAGCGTGAGGCCTGTAGGCCTTTGCAAAAACTTGGGTGGTTCCTGTGGAATGGGTAAATGGTGTTCGAGAGAAAAGTGGGGAGGTATTTAGACTTAAATAAAGAGGTGGTTTTGAGAAATATGCTTTGCGCAAGATTTTATTCACAGTGGTTAGTTAGAGAGCTTCATTACGTATTGGCATTACATAGCCAAAATAATTTGGATCCAAATGAATTTTTATAAGAAATCAGAAGTATTTCTAGGCTGTGAACACCTGTTTTATGCAGCTAATACCACTGTCTTGGTTGTGCAGAATAAAAGCAGGGGAAAATTGATGGGAGGGGGCTGGACGGAGAGGGGAAGAGGTATGATGTTCAGCAGGGCTTCAGTCTTGCTCAGGATTATTTTTCTTCATTGGCTTATGGACTAAAAAGTAAAAAGCCCTTTGTTAGTAACTAATGTTCATTCTATTCAGATTTTGGTGACGAATGAGTGTCTGTAGATTACCTGCTGATTTTACAACAAAGCTCTTCGTTTTTCCCATTGAAATTGAAACAAATAAAGCGGTTATTTCAAGGATGGCTTTTAGGAACCAAAGGCTCCTAACTAACCGAGAACTTAACTTAGTTCCCTTTACTGGGCACTTGCTGTGACCTTGTTTATCGCAGGCAGGGTACAGTTACACTTGTTTGTAATTGTTTTAAAATAGGACTAAGTATCCTTAATCTGTGCAGTCTGCTGGTGGTTTTATCTACGTGAATTGACTATCACCTTTACTAAAAATAAGCTACATGTAGTTTTGGCTTTTAAGATAACAAAATGGCCTGAATTAAAGTTTAAAAAAAACTACAGCACAACGACTTGATAAAACCAAATAGTGAGGATGGAAAAAATACGCAAATGTAATAACTGCTTTTCAGTGTTCTGTTGGTCTTGGTTCTGGGACAGCAGTAAATTTATGTAAAGTTTTTCTTCTTTATTGGCACCCTACTTAAGGGAAAACTTTTGTTGTTAAGTTTTAGTTAACTGGGAGGATGGAAAAGCTAACAAGGAAAATACTTTGGGTCATTATATAGTGCAGGAATAACAAACATGGGTAAAATGCCTTGTAAGTGGTTGTAGGGAAATCACATCTGACCATTGTATCTAAAATATGTGAAAATATGTTTCGTCTCTGTACTGAGAAACTAGTCCTTAAAAACTCAGTATCTCTGGTTTTCCTGCGTTCAAAGAAAGAGGAAGATTAATGTTTTCACTATATGAAACAATGAACCCTTAATTTCCCCTTCAAGTCCATGTAAATGGTAAGCAAATGCTGTGGGATCTCTTCAGAGGCGTTACAGGTGCAGTTTTGTTATGCAAGAAAGTTGAGCTCTTCCAGATCTTTTGTGTTTTGTATAACCAGTAGTTGGTAGCATAGGTGTGTAGCATTACCACTGTGGAGTGCAGTGATAGATACCTTTTCTGTGATACCACATGGCATGGGTCATGATATTCTGCTCATTGCAGTTGTGCATTGAAGTTCACAGTCACAAAAGATAAAGTAGATGCAGCGATGACAGTGGAGGCCTGGGAAGCAGAGGGTGATGATTTGTGAGGAACTGGAGCAAGACTAGGATCACCCATCTTGGTGCGGTGGGGAAGTGATGTCAGCTGAGGAGGTGCAGGTACAGAGGTGAAGGTGACCTGCTCCAGTTGTGACTGGCACCAAAAGAGATGGTCGCATCTTGTTTTATGCAGGGCCTCTTCACCACCTGCTGGCTCAGGAAGAAGCAGCGTGCACTGACACCCAGCACTTCTTGCAATGCTCTCCTCTCAGACAGGAGGTTCTGACCCTCCAGAGGCTCTTAGAAATGAAAATAAATGCACCAAATATGCTGTCAAAAAAAAAAAAAAAAAAAAAACCCAAAAAAAATAACCCAACCCAAAAACCAAAGCATCAGTGTAATATGTTCAGTGTTTCATCTTCAGTTACTTCTAGAGCTGTGTTGCACTGTGAGTATATTTTAAACAGGCCATGTGTGTTAAATTTAGTTGTTCTTATTAGAAGTGGTAAAAAGATGGCCAAATACCATGATGGGAATTCACTCTGTTAGTGGCCACAGTTTTGTGTAGTGAAATTAGGAGTTTGTAAATTCTGTAATACCTCCCAGATTTAACAAAGGAGGGAAGTCATTTTAGGAATTCTTTGGCTCATCCTGTGTGGTCAGGTCAGGTAAACCTGTGTCTTCAGTTAAATTCGGTTCTCAGGGAAGACGACGGGGCCATTGTTGACATTATTAAATCCTGCTGTGTATGCAAGGCCACAAAAATGCCTTTTCAAAATGATCCCTTTTATTTCCTCCTGCCTCCTTGTTTCTCCCTGTGAGAAACTGACTGTTGCACTTTATCCAAACCACGCTGGAAGGAAACAATAGTTCTATTGAATTGTAAAGTAAGCACAAGGAACTCTGAAATTTTTAATCCAATAGCAAAGTGTGCCCTTTCCCTGAAATAGTACTTACTGTGCATGGAGTCAAAGTAAGAAGGTTTGTTTTGTATGCAAGTCTTCTCTAGAGATGTGCAAGGAAGGTTATTTCATAAGTTTTATTTTAGAATTTGGGGCATAATTTGTAATGGCTGTTTCCCTGTAAGTTAGAATTTGCCATGAAATCAGAAGAGCACTGCCTTACTCATAATCTGGTTTTTCTGGACTTTGAAGCTACACCAGGTGATGCACTTTCTCGTTCTTGAATGAGCAATACTGGATTGCTGTAGATTTATCTTTTGCAGTTTCTAATAAGGGATAAATCCCTATAGAAACAATTCTTAAAGAAAGGCAATTTAAAAAAATGCTATAGCTAAGACTACCTGAATTTTTTAGGTATATTCTTTGTAATACAGTTCAGAAACTATTTTAATAATTCCTTTGACTGGGGATGATTGAGGTAGTGAGCAACTTGATTTTTTTTTTTTTTTTTTTTTTTACAAGATACAGATAGAAATGTAGAACACATCAGCTGTGAGTATTGCTACTAGGAAGTCATGCTTTCAGTTATTTATACTTGTACAAGTTGACGTTTCTTATGTTAAGTACTTGAGTAGGAGTATATTTGAAAACTTCAGTTATTTTAGGAAATTAAATCAGGTAGATAATGTGTTTAGTTTGTAGTAACAATTTAACTGGTTTAATTTTGAAACTTTTGCTCTTCCAAGCTTTGTAGCATGAGTTTGGACATCAGGATCTGCTTTTCTTCCCTCTGTTTAAAAACTAATTAAAAGTCAGACAAGTGGCATCTCTCTGGAAAATGAGTTTTCATACACCCTTTCAAACCTTGACAGTGAGTCAAATTGATTCTGTACTGTGCATAAAGGGAAGGAAGCTCATGGGAGCAGAGGGGCTTACAGGCTCTAGAACATCCTTCCCTTTGGAACATGGTTCGAACCCCAGTCTTGTAAATCTTGCTGTTTCTGTGCTGTCACCCCATAGCTGGGACATTCCTGGCCAAAATATGGGTTCACCTCCCAAGTCCACATACGTGGCCACTGTTTTTTATTACTGTATTTAGTTACTGTAAAGTGGTTCTGCTCATCTAAAAGCAACTCAGCAACCACACTGGACTTTTCTGAAAGGCAGTTCTTGTGGTTTTAAAATCGTAATTCCTATATGTATGGTATATACAGGGGCAGCTTACTGATTGTTTCCTCATGTGCAGTGTGCCTTTTGTAGAAATCAGATAGGCTACATGGGGGGTTTTTGTTGTTTCCCTCCGTAGTTTTTCTTCTGATTTTTATCAGTGTTTGGTATGAAGCTTACAGAAGGTCTAAGCAGCCTTGTAGCTTTATTGCAAAAAGTTTGCTCTTCTGTGGCTAGTTGGTGACAGTTCCTTATTGCAAATTATTGGTAAACTGTTAGTGAAGCTATTTGGGTAAGACATTGCAGAAACGGTAGCAGCTGACCGCTGTGATCAGTTAAGGTGCTTGCAACTTAATTTCTCCTGGGAATGTTTTTGCTGCACTATTTGTGTAAATTTTGATGGTAGATGGAATAACAGCTAAGTTGGTCTGACATAAAGATGTCTTCTACACAAGATAAATATGAACAAATTAAATTATTTAATTGTAAATGCATTGTAAAAAAGAAAAAGTTGTACTTTATCTTGGGTTTGGGTGTCTTAAAAAGACTAGCTTGTGGTGCTGTTTGTATTGATAATACCAAATTGTAAAATAGAGATACCACCTTTCTTAAGAGAAAGTGAAGATACTTGCTTACCTTCATCTTTGCTTTCAAGCAGAGGTTTTGCACAGCTGTGCATAGGCCTTCCGTCAGGCTGTGTGCTTTGCTACCTCTTCCGCCTTCTCTCCTGTGCAAAGAGGCAGTCTTACTTGCTCTTCCCTTTCTTGGGCTTCACCATGTTCTGCTCTGCCTGGAAGGACACTTCTCCCCTTAAATATCTCCTCTGAAAGCTCTTCTGACAAATCCTCTATAGCCTACTTTGCAAAGGCTCCTTGATGTTTTGTTTGCTCCATAGCAAAGGACTCCTGGCAGGTCTGTCGTGTTTGATCACAGGAGCCTCACTGAGGGGCTGCTGACGGTGATATCTGTTAATCCTTGAACACCTCATGACTCAAAGAGCAGGCTTTCTTCAAGGTGATGCATTTTGTCCATAAGTTGCATTGTGTAAATGTTCTAAGCATGAAGGATGCCACCAGCTGATACACCAGGGCTTGCTCCTGTGCTGGCATCTCACTGTGCCCTTCAAACCCTGGATACCCATCTTGTTCTTGAGATACTATCTCAAAGGTATTGCCTGTCTCTCTTGTTTAATTCTGTCCCACAGCAATTTTCTGCAACTGTTAATTTCTCCAAACTGTTGTATAATCTTGGTCAGTCAGACCCACAGTATGCCAGCCTTTTCATGAGCTGTCTTGGAAGATATTTTCAGTAGGCTGTGCAACTGTATTGTTGTTGTACCAAAGAAAACAGTCTTTGCCATTTGGAAACCTGAACTGTTCTTTCACGCTTAAAAAAATAACAAAAGAAAATAAAAACCACCACAGATTCAATAACCACATCAAACTGTGTACAGAATACTCCTATAAATATTTTCTAAAAACCGTGATCATCACTGGAAATAGTAACTTGCAAGATTCAGTATATTGTCAATACCTGCAAATTAACACAACTCCACTGAAAAAACTAGCAGCTTTCCAAAATGCACCAGGAATGTGGTATACAAAGGTGCTGTCAGACATGCACTGTATTTTTTTCTGAGCGTACTATTACAATTGTTCTTAGTAATGTAAGGAGGATGATTCTAAAAGGTTCTTCTTGCATAATAATAGGTGCAGTCCAGATACTGTGTATGAATTTATTTTAACACAGAAAGAAAGCCACACCAGTCATACCTAACCTAGAACTATCCTTAGGTGCTTACAGTGCACTTTGGAAGAATATTTTGTCTTGAAATAAATACTTGCAGAACTGACTCTTTGCAGGGTTGATACCAGTCCTTCAACCAGTCCAAAACAAATTCCTTGGGGGCCAGGATTCCCCAAATGGAAATGGGCTTTACCTAACCAACAAATGTAAAATTTATCAGTACATCTTTCTACCATAACAGAACAACTGAAGAGCCCAATCCCTGTGCGTGCATGTCATAGAATACAGTAGACTTCATTTGTCACTCCAAATGCCCTTGTGGAAATTCAGCATTAAGGAAAAAAATGCACTGTGTATTAGAATAAAATTGCACAGATAACTGGTAAAGGACAGACGTTCTCGGTTACTGGTAGAAGGGTACTTCTCATAAATCCAAAGCTTGCTTTCTGACTTGCCAGCCCTGGTCTTCAAGTGAAACCAGTAAAATACTTAAAAGATTCTGGTTGGTAACATTTATAACCTTAATGAATAGTAAAAACCAGGTACTGTGTCCTGTTGCTGTGTTACCATGCACTGCCAAGCATCCTCATTACCTCATTTTTCTGTCCTTCATCACTGATCAGCTTGAATGATCTTAATTAATCTGAGGTCAAATCTTTATGTATTTGTGTTTAAAATAGCCCTTCCACCAAGAGGCTTGCAAGCAATTTTTTTGGCTTTGTACTTTTCCACATGCTGTACTGGGTGAGAAGGATGCTCCGGTAAGGACCAGTGAAATTAGATGCTTTGCTCTCTTGGTGTTGTTCTTGCATGTAGAAAATTGGTTTATGACTCTTTGGAGTCACTTAGTCCTTGTTCTGAAGAGAGGTTTCTGATAGCTCTGCCTGGTTACTGCTTGTAAACGTCCAGGTTTATCAGTTGGTGACCAATTCCTTGCCCTTGAATACATCTACTGTGAAGTGAAGTTGCAGATCTGCTGTCAAGAAGCAAGCCCATGTTAGCCTTTACAGAGAGCACGTTGATCTCAATAGCGAGAAAGGCATCACTTTGTGCAGCGATCTGGATTTCTCTGGACATAGACGAGCAAAATGTTTGCCTAACATTTCTAAGAGGACTGCTCAGCGGCTGCGGGAGCCGGCTTGCCTTGTCTTTGCTTCTGTTGCCACTTTGAGTAGCCCTGGTTTTATAAAATTTCCATTGATCTGCCTCACGTTTTCTTTATTTTCATCTCATAGCCTACAAAACAGAGTTACTCTAAAAAATACTTGTTTGACGTAGTTTTCTGGGTAGCAGAGTAAGCTATGTGAAACTAATACTCTGAAGTTTGCTCTGACCTTTTTTCTGTCAGTGACAACCTTCAGTGTCACTGAAATGTCTTCATATCTGGTTGCTGAACACCCCATACTCCTCCCTTGAGCCAGTTATCGCAATGACAGCTCTTCTTTGGATGGGGAGATAGAATGAGTGTTTGCCGATTCCTATTCCTTCAACAGTTTAAAACAAAAAAAAAAAGAGCAACAGCCTGGCATCTGTGCTGTTTTCTAGTTGTTCTGCTGGTATAATCAAAGTGAGAGTTTCAATTAGGGAACCTTATTTTGCATGGGATTTATGATTGAATTAATATAGGCAGGTATATTGCTTAAGGGGAAAATTAAATGTGACGTGGGACATCTGGATTATGTAAGTGTTCATCGTCAGGACTGCATTGTTCCAATATATTACCGAAACTTTGTCTAATGTTTAAGTAGCTTAGTGGTTTTCAGTTTGATTTATGTATTTGCTTTTAGTTCAGTTAAATCCGTTGGAAGTAATTACAGTAAAACTTATGCTAGTTCAAATGAAGAAGAGCTGAAGGAACCCAGGAAGGCTGTACCTCTAGACAGAGATGTACGGGATTTTTAGCCATACAGTTCTCTTCCTTCAGTGAATATTCATATATGCAGTTGTCCAGTTCCATCCATAACTGAGGAATTGTCTGGACTAGTGGAGACTGAACTGCCATGCAGCACTGTGCTTAAAAGCAATGCTTTTGACCATCTCCAGCTGCCTTATAGACCAGCTTTTCCTGACAGGAGATTACCTGGCTTTTGCTGGATTTTTCCTGCTGCTTCACAGCTTGAATATACCAATGCAGCCAGCCTGTTGGTGAGGTCACTTGTTCTTAGGAAGCTTTAGCTAGTAAATAATACACTTATGAGATGTGTTTATGGCATGGATCACATAAGTGTGCAGCAAGAAGTCTCTCCCTTTCTACTCTGGCTTCTTACAGTTTCTATGGCTTCAAGTTAAAGATCCGAGTCCTTTATCTTTAACATGCTTGCTGACCTCAATGCAACACAACGGAAAGGTCACAAACAAATTTTTAATAAGAACCGCAGGCGGCAGGTGGGACACAATGGCATAAAGATAAATCTTGTTTGGGCAGCATGTGGAGCTCTCCCAGGACTGCTCTGGGGCACTGCAGTGAAGGTGCAGAGAAGTGTTCGCTTCAGGTGGTGGCAGGTATGCGTTTTTTGTACCTTGAATTCTTCTCATAAATGCACAGCTGTATTTACACTTCAAGTGCAGACTGAAACAAAGCTTTCCACCTGTGTGTGCAGGTGGTAGGAGGCATCAAACCATCTGTGACAGATGTTAGAAGCTGCTGGGAGGCTCTCCGCTCTCTTTATCATAGAAGCGATACAAGAGGCTCAGTAGAATGGAACGAAAACTCTGGCAACTTCAGGATTTCCAGTACCATGTCTTTCTGCCTTTAAAGACACTATCTGCTAGTACTTTTGTAGCAATCCTATGCATGGTTACTTTAAGTGGGGGGTTGGCTGTTGGAAAATTATGCTATGCAAATGGTATTGTTTGTTGTGGTTCAGTGGTTTTCATATCAAGTTTGTTCAGTTTTCAATTAAGAGGGTTTTTTTTCTAGATCTTGGCCCTCCAAACTTGGCTTGCCTTTTCAGAATCAAGCTGTGTTCTTAGCTCAAGGAATTTCTTTGCAGATTAAAGTGCAAAAGGCTAAGTCTTGGTCCAGTGTGATTTTTTTTGTACTGTTATACAGCTTCAAACAGTTACACTGGTTGGTCTGCGGGTGATCTTGCAACTGGAATTCAAGAGCTCTGCTCACCAGCAAACATACTTCTATTCAAACTTGTGCTATTTTTCTTTTTGTCCAGCAATAGTAAAGAGTAAAACAAAACAAATGTATATACATTTTGCTAATCAAGAGTAAATCAGATGGACTGTTTGTTCTTCCAAATAAAATTGCATGGTTTAGACAGTTCTCAGATCAGATCTTTATTTCAGTCTATTGCTATCTCAGAATTAGAGAGTTGGAGACTTTATTATGGTAGGAAGCATGAATAAGAAAAAACAAACAGGAGTGAAGGATTGTGTGAGATATAGAAGACTTGGTTACTGTGAATGCTCTCTAAGGATGAGGTCTGTGAGAGTTAACTTTGTCGGGTGGTGGTGGGGAAGGTTAGACAAAAGAAGCAATTCCAGGACTTCGATTGTATACTGAGGGTTTCCTGATCTTAAAATATGCCTTGCCTAAGTTAATTTACGCGGTGTCTTAAAATGTCTTGTTCAAAACTGGGCCGATTATTTAATGCTGACACTTGCAAGCTTAATAGAAATTTCAAGTGAAAAAATATTTCATATGTACTATTAATGATCTAGCAAATTCGGAATAATTTTCTTTTCCTTTTTCTTGTTGATTTGCAGCTGCTGTTGGCTTTCTGACAGTTTCCAGTGTCATTACCATGTCAGCCCCTTTCTTTCTGGGTAAAGTTATTGACATTATTTATACAAATCCCAGTGAAGATTTCACTGACAGCCTGACCAGCCTGTGTGCCTTGCTGAGTGGAATCTTTTTATGTGGTGCTGCTGCTAACGCTACTCGTGTCTACCTCATGCAGACTGCAGGTAAAAACACAAGCAAAAAGTGCTACTGAGAGTCATCTTTTTTCACAGAGTCAGGATATCTAATGATCTGAAATAAATTCTTGGCACTGGCTGAGAGATCCTCTTGGAATCAGTAGCTTTTTTCACCAGATCAAAGGTAAACTCATGGTGCAAAGATAAGTATGCTGGAATAGTTGTTAGTTTTTATTTACTGTTATGTGACGTCTTAAAGCTTACTATCTTCTGGTGTATTAAAACTCTGTAATGTGAATTGTTCAGTGCTGTGTAATCCAGTGATTTTTATATTGTCAATGTGTGTGTAGTCTTGTGTGCCATGCTTGACTGCCTTCTGTTTCTGACAGGACAAAGAATTGTGAAACGTTTGAGAACAACCATGTTCTCCTCTATTCTGAAGCAAGAAACCGCTTTCTTTGACAAGACCAGAACAGGAGAGCTGATAAACCGCTTATCTTCAGATACAGCCCTCTTGGGGCGTTCAGTGACTGAAAACCTTTCAGATGGGCTCAGGGCAGGAGCACAGGCGTCCGTGGGGGTTGGAATGATGGTACGGTGGTCTCTTCCCTGCTTTTCACTTCCTGTAGTTTCAAATTTGTTTCAGTTCTGTTAGGTAATGTGTCAATGTGATTCAGTCCAGAAACTGTTGTGTGTTCTCGGATACAGCTGTATTTCACTGGTTATCCATGTACTGCATTGCAGTCAATGATGTGCCCATAGCCACTTGACATTTACTCAAAAGCCAAAATATGGAGAATGCGGGTCTGAAATGAACGGCTGTTGCTGCCTGAATTTATCATCAAAGTATAGTAGGCAAATAGCTTAATTCTATTATTACTGAAGATATTAAAATCAGTGATAACGTTCCAATGGTTGTAGGTAAAATAGGGTGTGAAGGGCCTGATGTAAAAGCCATTGAAGTTGGTTGATTCTGGTTAAGGCCTAGGGGAGCAAAGACAGCACTGAATATCAAATTGCTGCTGAAGATTTTTACAAGTGTTAGTCTTTCTGCTTTAGTCTGTCAATAAAGAACATATTTAGGTAGGAAGTATGTTAATGAAGGCTTCAGTGCAGTGCACCATTAATATTTCTTGCTGGTCAGTTGGCTTATATAAAAATCTGACTTCTCTTGATGTTTTTTGTGGCATTAATTTTTTTATGCTTATCTGAGAAAAGATACATTGGTGTCAATTATCTTAAATGAAAGTGCGATAACTTCTGCTGTCTACCTGGAGTTAAAACGGATAGCAAAAAGTGTCCTCATAAAAATAAGCTTTCACGATCGATGTTGTTAGAAACTGTTAAGAGTTTCCACTATGAAGCTTTAAAGCTTTAATACTTTGTCACTGATAAGAATTATGGCTTTCTGTATTTATCTAAGCAAAAAGAGTGTAAGATTTTATTTTACCGTGGATTAACCAGAATAGCTTTTTATAAGGTGTTTGCTCAAAAAGCTGCCATGATACAGTGTTAAAAGGTGAACGATAAAAAAGGTTGCCTGGAAAGAAGAGATTATTATGAAATAATTACGAAGCCTGTCGATTAAGTCAATTTTGAATTTTTCTGGAGATTTTTGTGTTTTCAATACAGAAAGTAAGATGAAATTAAAACACATTAGATCTAACTTCAGTAAATCTTATGAAAAGAACCTATTTAGGAGCTTTAATGATGATTGTTACAAGTGATAAGGTTTTGCAACAGTAAATTAAGTCCATTATTTCAGGTTATGAGCATTTGTGGGTGCTAGGGAGCAGTGGTGACGCCATCTGTTCCTCGTGTAGTAGTGTACAGTATTTCTCTACTCAGACTTTCTGTATTACACCATCTATTTAAAAGTTGTGAAAGTGCTTTAGAAACTATATAATAGCTTATGTCTTTCAGCATCCCCAAGAGATTTCCTGGTAGGCCTCTTTATTGGCAGGTTAAGATACTTGGCTAAGACCACACAGCAAACCAGTGAGAAAATTAGAAATGAAATCCAGACGCCTTTGCTTATAATCCTTTGTTCTGACTGTGGGATACATTCCCTAAACGCTGTGGAGGAATGGATATTTTGCCTGGAAGAAATAAAACATGATAAATGAAAACACTAAATTACAATCCTACTAGTTTTAGAAAACTCTAGCAAGGGAAGTTGCACTTCAGTATTCCAGTGGGTTATTTTTAATCTGAACACTAATCCCTGACACATACCTTTTTTCTTCTAGTTTTTTGTGTCACCCAGCCTTGCTGCATTTGTTCTGAGTGTTGTGCCACCCTTGGCTGTCCTGGCTGTGATTTATGGAAGATACTTGCGAAAACTCACTAAAATGACCCAAGATTCTCTTGCAGAAGCAACACAGGTAACCTTTCAACAGATACTTTCTAGTTAACTTCAGAGTTGCTCTAGTGTATTTAGGTTAATATCTCTGAAGTACAGATCTTCTGAAGATAATTGTTCTGTTCATTGCCTTAAGCCATGCTGACCCTGTAGTTTTGCACCTGAACAGTATGAGAGGTGTTTCAGTAACACTTAACAGATCTGAAAAACCGATGCTTTGTGAAGAGCTGTCCATAACAATATAACATGGAGGTTCCAGGTCTTGAGAATTTGGAAATATAGGAAAGGGTGAGGAGGTTAGGCTTTAGCTGTGTGAGAGCATAAAAAGATCAGCCAATGAGGTCCTGTGTAATTTGGTACCTAGGTCTGAAAAACACTTTTCTTGGACTATGGTTATGAGTCTGAAGCCATCAGAAACATCCTAGATAGATCTGTCTTTTAAGAAAACTTTGCTAGCAAGTCCTTCTCCGGAATGAATCCTTGATGTTTGACCTAATTGTCATCTCTTTAATGTTTATGAGCCTTGATATATTTTAAAGTTTTCTGGTCATCTCGGCACATACCTAGCTATTTGGGAGGAAAGTAGAGGAAGCCATTGTTTCTAAAGAGGCTGTTGTAGACGGGCCTTCATTGTGTTTGCTGACTGCACTGAAGTATTGCAAAGCTGTATCAGAGTAATAGTAGTGACAGTGACCTTTTTCTCACAGGCTGAGGGTGGGGAAACATCATTAAAATGCATAGAAATATAATTAGGAAAGACCTAGTTAAAATAGCCACAGATGTCAACTGTTTTAAACTTGGATGTCCTATGCAGGACTTGTGCAAATTGACTGTGCAGAAGGAACATTAGCCCTCTTCTATTTATCTTCCCAATCATGTGTTGAGGGGAAGCTCGTGCCTTTGTAAACCAGCTGTAGGACTTCACATGAACTAGCAATTTTAGTGTTCCATTCAAATATTCAGGTTGAATGGGGGATAGAAGAAGGAGAATTACATTTTTAGATCATACTTTTACTCACAAAAGGGGGTCTTGTTTTTTGTTAGATCATCACAGTATCTTTTAACAACTTAGTCCAATAGGTTACAATTGAGGTAATTTTAGAACTAATACTTTGTTGTTTAAAAGTTAAAATAAAATACTGAGTTGAAATGAAACATTAGTAGTTGAGCTAAATTAATTCCCAGTGTTGCTTTGATCAAATGAGTAGAATTGTTTTAGGAAATAACTGCAGGCTTTCTTGCATGATTTAGTGTAGAATAGAATATTCTTTATTTTTCCCCTTCCCACGTTGTTATTGCAATTTATTGTAAATAATTTTCTATGTGTGTTGTTCACATCAAATTACAGGGTTCTTTTAAGACTACTTTTATATTTTTCTTTCCCTGCTAACACTAAAGTCAAGGCAATCTTGAAGTTCTTTTTAAACTGCCTGGGCATGCAGTTTACTTTTAACTTAATAGAATTAAAAAAAAGGGGGTGGGAGGTGGGGGAAGGAGGGCATGAGAAATTTTCTAGTGGTATTCAAAGGAATGTATTTAGAGATTAGTGTAGTGATACCGGATTAACTTTCAAATGTTCTGTAATATGAACATTCCAAATTGTGTGTCTCTATTTGTTCTGTTTTTTGCTTTAATGTAGTTAGCTGAAGAGCGTATTGGAAACATAAGAACTGTTCGAGCTTTTGGGCAAGAAGTGGTGGAAATGGAGAAGTATACAAATAAAGTTGATTATGTGCTACAGCTGGCTAAAAAAGAGGCACTAGCTCGGGCAGGCTTCTTCGGAGCAGTAAGTGTATTTTGATGAAAGTAAACCAACCATGTTATACCAAGTGTCAATCATTCTAAAATTCATGAGGATGCTTACAATCTGCAAATAAATTATTTGAGTGAAAATTGAACCTACATGAAACTGTGGGAAGACTGGACTTAATCAGCCTAAATTGCTGTGAAAACTGCACCTCAAGATACAATGGTATGACAAAGCCAGTTTAAGTCTCTATTTCTGCCCCACACCCCATAGCTTGGTACTATTTATCTGAGCCCATACCTCCTATTCAGGGAACTAAACTAGTGGAAACCTTCCCCACCCTTGTCGTTTGACAGATTTGGCTTCCTGATGAGATAAGCATCAATGCAAAGGAAGCTGGGGAGTGCACAGGTGGGGGAGGGAGAGTGGGATTGCATTTTTCCATAACAGCTTTCACTGAATTTGCTTAATAGTATTGTAAAACTGCAATATAACTGCAGACTATCAACTCTTCTCCTTTAATGATGGTTGAGAATAATGTTTGGTGTTCCTTTCTGTCTTGGGGAATGAGGTTAAAAAACCAACCAAACAAAAAAAACCCAAACAAAACAAAAAAGATTTGCTTGCTTTTTGAACACTTGTTGGGTAGCACAGTGCAGTGCTGTCTGGTTGGCTGTTGGCTTGGTTTAGAATTGGTTTTGTCCAGATTTAACTCAGTCCTCTCAAAATCTAGATACCTATAGGATGGGAATTTTTTTATTAGAAGGAAAATTCTGAAACAACATTTTGGAGGATGAAGTTTAAGATGTATGTGACAAAATCTGCCTTTTCCTCTTTTTTTTTTTTTTTCCTTAGACTGGCCTTTCTGGAAACTTAATTGTCCTCTCAGTCTTATACAAAGGAGGATTACTAATGGGCAGTGCCTACATGACAGTTGGTGAACTCTCATCTTTCCTAATGTATGCTTTCTGGGTTGGAATAAGCATTGGAGGTATGGAATGAGAAATTAGATTTTCTTCACTTCAAAGCATTACAGTCAGTATGAGAGCAGGAGGGAAGAAGCTCTTAAAAGACCTGGCTTTCTTAAAAGTCTCTTCCAAATGATCTTCCCAAGAAATCATACATAATTTTTTTTCCAAAGAGTTAATGAAAATAAGAATTTATAACTAAATATAAGCCTTCTGTTTTCCCAAAGGAATACAGAGGTTATGTTTTTCAGTGTATGTGACAGATACATATTACTTTAATTTTCTTTGGTTCTGAATTAAGATACTTGGTATACTGTGTAAAGAAATAATACTGGTATTATATTTTTTACAAAATATGTGGTTCTGTGTTAAACATACTGTCTTAGAAAGGCATGTAGAATTTAGCTGTAATTCAGTATAGAGTGTCTTGAGCTGGAAGAGTAAACAAAGTGCCTGCAGAACACTGCGCTCTGCTAACCTTTTGTTTTTCCATATTGACTGACTCTTCCTTGAAGCTCAGACTCCATAATCTACTGGCCCAGAAACAAACTGCTCATCTTTTTGACAGAGCAGTCTTCACTACTACATACAGGCAAAAATGAAGATAAGGTTCTTTGAAGTTCGACAAGTGATTGGAAGGGTTCTTCTTTAAAATGAGTCTGTTACTTCTGATAGACCAGCAGGGCAATGCAGCTTGTCTATACTCTTTTCTAAGACTAAGCCTGGTATCATGGGAAACACAAAGATATGCCTGAGGGCAAAATTCACAAAACCTGCTTCCTTGGATATAAAAATTCCAGTGGCACCTGTTCCAACTAATGAAAACCTTTTAATCTCTGCTTAAATCATTCAAGATTGGTCAACAGACACATACTTGAAAACATGGGACAAATTAATATTAAATAAATGAAAAATAAAGTTAGAAACACTGATAAAATGTCATTCTCATGGGGACTCTGAAGTAAAGGTGTCTTGCCACAAGAAGCCTGCCTGCCTTGATGCCTACAAACCGTATAAATCTTCAAAGTGCTAAGTCTGCTCGGTATATGTCATCGTCAATATATGCAGGAGTTCGTACAAGGAACTGTGAAGTTCACTGCGTAATTTGGGACTTTGCCTCTTTTTGTTGTAAGTTTGCTGTGTTTTCTACCAAATACCGAAGACAGGTTATGAAAACTAAAAACATTTTCTAATTAGTATTTGCTGTCCATATTGGGGA
The DNA here is from genome assembly GCA_034008185.1 of Gorsachius magnificus. Classification (NCBI taxonomy): domain Eukaryota; kingdom Metazoa; phylum Chordata; class Aves; order Pelecaniformes; family Ardeidae; genus Gorsachius; species Gorsachius magnificus. The sequence goes on along the minus strand of CM067083.1, from coordinate 45,325,445 downwards.
GTGGTTTTCATGAGTGGTTGCAAGTTTGCAAACCTCAGTGTCTCGAGGCTCATGCCTTCTTCCCTGTGCCCTGCTCTAGGATGTAGATGCTTTGGCTCTTTCTTCCAAACAGACAGCTTCTTACCATGGCTACTGCCTTGTGTTGCAAGCTTTCGGATAGTCCTCAGCAGCAGCATGATGAAACGCCCTGTCTACACGTACAGACTCATGACCTTGGGCTGGGCTTGTTGCTCTGCAAGAATAAACCAGTAAACCTATTTTAATATACCTTGGGTTTTCTGCCCTCCTGAAATCACACAACACTATTCACATTTTAAAGTGGAAGTGTTTTATTCTGTATGTTTATTCTGTTGGAATTCAGAGATTTTGAAACTGGTTACTCTATTTTGAAAGACACACAAAAAATGATGAAATAAGACATTCTATGTTTATGTCTTAATCCATTTTTGGTTCTCGGTTGGTTTCTGTGTTTCTTTCAGCTAGAAAGCCCTTCAGCCATGCTAACTCCAAGATGTTTTACACAGCTGCTAAGAGCTGGGCCCGAGTACTATACACAAGCCTTGTCCTTAGCTTTTGCTTTCTCCAGTAATGTTTGAAGCACGCTGACTCGGGAGTCATATTTCGTTACATTGTCCATTCTCCACAGAGCTTCTCAAGCGTCAGTTCAGCCTTAGGTTTTGTGCCCTCCCTCTGCTGTGGCTGACTCAGCCACGCTCTCCTGTAGTAGTATAACCCTATCTGGCGAAGAAGGGCGTTCAGAGTGCTCCGTTCTACTGAATGATTCTGAAAATACAGCTGGTTGCATGCAAGGCTATTTCTCTAAAGCTGGATGCTGTTCTTCCTGACAGATGAATGAAAAAGAGTTGCTTTGCTTTTGAGTATACGCAAGCTTATGTATATTAACTTTTTCTAGTTTTTTCTTCAGAATGATTCGTTTTACAGATAATAAGAATGGTCAATAAGGGTTATTGCTAGATCTGAAGTGAGACTAGATAAGATTTAAATCAACATGTCTGATAGTAAAAGATCCCCTACACATCTGATGCTTCAATGCTGGTGATGAAAAGTAGAATGCAAATTTAATGTATCCTGTATCTTCCATTCCATATGGATGCATAATACTGATCTGCTTTTTTGTTTAGGTCTAAGTTCCTTTTATTCTGAACTAATGAAAGGACTAGGTGCTGGTGGACGTCTATGGGAACTTATTGAAAGGAAGCCCCAACTTCCATTTAATGGTGGGTCCTTGGTTTGTTATTGTTCACAGGTTGATTTTTCTCTTACTGGTCACCAGTACTTCAGAAAAAGTTGTGTAATACTTAAGGGTAGTACCAACTTACATTCTTTTGAAAAAAAATAGACACATTGGTAATTCTTCTGAAACAGATGATTTCCTTTAATCAGAAGTTTTAGAAGCTGAGAATTTGGTGTCTTTTTTCTCCTTGAATTAATTCAGAATATTCAATAATATTTAAATACAGTAAATAAAGACATATTTCCAGCAACACCTTATTTACAGCTTTATTGTTAGGAAGCTAGTTGACGCCCTCCAGTGTTGAGTATATTTTGTATAAGCAGCATTTGCCTGTCTCCATCAAAGTAGTTCAGTGAGCTTCTTGTAGAAGATATTTTCTGTATAAATTGCTGTTTTATTTAGTCATCTGCATCCCTCTAAGCAAAAGTCATACATGAGTTTTCACCAGCTCTGTATGTTAAGAAATGCAATACAGCAGAGTCCAGGTGAGCTGTCAACACTGTAGTTTCCCTCTAAGTTTTGTATGGCCCTCTAATTTAGAAACTTTTTAAAGGCTTCTGTAAGAGTCAGAAAAGGACATCCAACAGACCTAATGGGTTTTTGTGTGAGGCTTTAGGGAAAAGAGTTGTAACTTTTGAGTTGGTTGATACAGAGGGGTTCTTTTGAAATGCTGTGCTTCAAATTTCTGTTCTGCTTTTGTCTCCCCGCATCGGAATTCCTCAAGTTCTGAATCTGATGGACACCAAGTCACCATCTGGCCTCTGTTTCATTTCCTTTCACAGCTGCAAGCCTGTCTGTAGGATGCTTTTCAGTGTGCTTTTTTCAGTGTACTTTACATGGCCAGTGAAAAGTAACAATGTTGTCTCCAAGGGATGGAGGCAGACTTAGAATAGCAGCCATTTGTTGAAAAGGTAACCACTAACTGGCTAATGAAGGGATAGCTACACATGCTTGACCTTAGCAATGAAGCTGGCTTAAACTTCCTGCCATGGCTGACTATTCAGTGCCACACTGCAGTTTGCTGTGCCCTTCATAGACCTAGTGCAACTGTTGATTTCATCATCGTTTGGTTGTGATTTTTTTCTTTTTTTTTTCTTGTTTTTCTTTTTTTTTATATCTGGATTATTTCAGTGGTCTTCATCTTTACAGTGACCCCAGCGTAGAGTAAGCAGTAGTACTGGGGCTAAAGTTGTCTTTCCCACTGAAGGTATTGAATTGTTCGATCATGCCAATAGGGACATCCAGAAAACAATCTTTATTTTATAGACTGAACACAAATCAGACGAAGTTTCAGACATCCATGTAGCATAGGCTTAACAGAAAGCTTCTTTTAGGTTACCTTTCAGTATAAGCTAAATACGTAGGAAAGGATATAAACCTTTGTCTCAAAAACCAATTATAGTTCATTTTTGGCTCATCAGATAATAAAACCAAGAGACTATTTCTCTACTGTCCAAGCCCACCTGAAACATCTATTCTCTTGGCTACTTAGGTTTTATTTTCATGGAACTCCAGCTGTTATTGGTGACAACAGATATCTCAGGAACAAATTATAATGTCTTTTCTTCCTGTATCTAGAATCCAAACAAGAAACAAGCACAACACTGTATGTAGCTTTTAGATATTTTTAGAGTAATATATCGAGGAAGGACTTGTGGTACCAGACTTCCTGTATTGCAGTAAATTTCAGTGATTCAGGCCATGGAATAGACTGTGCAGTAACTGGAACTGAGAATAAAGATAAGTGATTATTTGTTACTTTGATAATAGTAAGGATTATACTGCTAGCACAGGATTTAGCAAATACAGTTCTTTTTCCAAAGCAAGGTTTACAGACCACTGTGCTTTTACCTAATAAACAAATTACAATGCATATGTCCATGTATTAAAGTCAAGGAAGGAGTCTGAAATTGTATACTCTTGCCTTTGCAATTTCTATGCTACTACCATTAAACAAAGCCTGAGGAGAGGAGGGAATCTGAGAAAAAGAAAAGCAAAATAAATTATTTGCTGTAGGAACAGCAGGACTAGTGAAATCTTGATTGCTACTGATGGGTGTGTGTGCTTCCTATCCACAGTTCTCTTTTTAACCAAACAGGGGCATGTGCTACCACGTGCTGTGGCTAGTTGGGGGTTACTCATGTGCTGCATCTGGAGAGAATTAAGGGGTTTGAATCACATGGCTTTAGCCTGAACAAATACTACTTGGGTGTTGCCCTGGTGCTGCCAATTTTCATAAAACTGGTAGGAACTTCGTCAGTTAGACTGTCTTTTGGGAATGCAGCACTACAGTCTGCTTAGTTTGCTTTGTATGGATATGTTTAGCTAGAATTCAACGGGGCTTAAGAAATTATGTTTCTTTGTTTTACTTATTTATAAGCTTTTTCTAGTACTGATAGTCTTTTAAGATAATTGTTTAAATCAAATGCTGTGCTCCAGAAAGTTGGTTTTATTTAACTTTGGCAATCATTCATCCGTGATGGTTTGCTACTGCATTTCACAAACTGAGACTTTAGTTTTAGTGAACTGTTGCCTAAGACTTATGCCTCTGATTGGTCTTTGAATACACTGTGGTCTTGAATTTATTAAATATACTTTCCACTTTAAAAAAAAAAAAATATAAAAAATGGCCATTAATGCAACAAACCTAGCAGCAGCTTTATTCCGGTGACAGCCTCTGCTTAAAAGATACCCAGTTAACAGGTAGTGGAGAGGGAACTGCTCTTGTTCAAAGAGGAGGGTGTTTCAGGTGACTTTTGTGGCTCGGTGAAAGGGCAGTAAGTGATTTGTAATGTTTACCTTTTTGCATCTGTTCTGTGGCAAAGGGGACTTTGGCCTTCAACAATGCCACTTTATTTCATTGCTCCTAATTGACAAAACTTAAATTGCTTATAATATGTTTAAAAAATCAAATAATTGTACTAGAAGTGAACATCGTTAGTTGTTAGGTATTAGCAAGATGCAAATTCTCCCTCTTGCTGTAGGTTGCCTACAGGTTCACTGCTGGTGAGCAACCTGAAATTGCATTCAGGAACAAGTGGTGTATCACACTGATTCACTCATGGCTGAGGTATAACCCCTGTGGTCCTGGCTCGTGGCTTGCAATTATCCCTACATGTAACATGGCGATAGATACTTCTATTGGGTGCCTGTAAAGCAAGTTCTAGGAGGGCTGAGCTGATTTTTGTTTCTGTTCACGTTTCTGTATTTTATTCTTTGTCATACAGAGGGAATCACGTTAGGCAAAGACACATTCAGAGGTGCTTTGGAATTCAAGGATGTTGAGTTTGCATATCCAACACGTCCAGAAACATCCATTTTCAAAGATTTTAGCCTTTCCATTCCAGCTGGCTCTGTTATGGCTCTAGTTGGCCCAAGTGGTACAGGGAAATCGACTATTGTATCCCTTCTGCTGAGGCTGTATGATCCTATCTCAGGTATGTTTTGTGTGTTGCTCTCATTTGTGATAATTGATTCTTTGCATCTCAGATACACCTTACAAGCAGTCAGGGTTCCTGCGCTTGAGGTCCTAATGTGACTATTCCAGATATCGTCGGAAGGGGAAGCCAGCCCGGATTAAACGATGGATCTCAATATGAGTATGGTCGTTCTCCTTTATTGCACAGCTAACAAAAGCATATATAGGCTGAAAACCATAACATACACACATGTCACACTGTGATTGGTAGAACACCGTTATACACACGCCTACATCGCTACTGTGACTGGGACGGGTCATCTGTCCAGCGGAGGGACTTCACCTTCTCTTCCGGTCATAGGTCCGCCCACATCTGCTTAAGAGCAGGGGCTGTTGAATGGGACTAAATCATGCCCATTCTCACTCAGCCACTCCTCTACATCCACTGATGCACCGTGCTTCCCTCTGGGGTGTACGGTTACCTTGTGGTGGTGCCTGCATAACTTCGTATTTCTGATCCATCAGTATGCGATTCCCCAGCGGTCGTTGTTCTTAATGGTTCTTTTTCATCTCTTTTCAGTACTTGTCAGTACACACTTGACTTTACTGTTTCTTAATTCAAGGTACTATCACTGTTGATGGCTTTGATATCCGTCAGTTAAATCCACTGTGGTTCAGGACAAAGATTGGAACAGTGAGTCAGGTAAGAAAGAAAAAAAAATTCTAAGTGAATGGAATAATTTTGTGTGATCAACTTAGCTGTGCCTCACTTTTTTCTTCTTTTTAAAGCTATATAATCTTCTCAGTGAAATCCCTCCATCTCAGCATAACTGCTCTTGTGCATGCTTTCTTCTAAATATTAGAGCTAGTCCCATTATTCTGTAGTCTGTTTTTACATAACCATAGAGATTCGAAGTGTTAGCTTAGAAGAAAAGTGTGCATGTGGAGACTGGAAAGTAGGTTGTTGCAAATTGTGTAGGTATGACCATCTTGATGTTTGCTATGATTTGGTGAAGAAAGTAACACAAAGCTTAACATTTAATGACCTTTTGTATTAATGGAAGTTACACAATCATATTTTACACAGCCATTGAAAACTGACCTTCTGTGCTCTGTGTTATTTCCAGGCAAACATGATTCCATTAGGAAAGCATGAAAATCCAGCACTGTTGGCACTTACTCTTGTAGTGCCCCCTTCCTAGCAACCCCCAAACTCTGGAAGTACAGAGGGATGTTCAATGGTCTCTTAAAAATAAATTATTTGACCAATTAAAATATGTATGTTCCTTCCATCTTCCCCCCAGATGCTTCGCAGTGCAAGTAACTGTTAGGTTGATGTTCTGGTTAAAAGCATAAGGGTAACTGGGTATATGTTGCATTCCAAAACATCTACTTCATGTAATAATGCCACCAAAAGCTTTTGTGCAAAAATGATTTTCCTGTGGGCACATTAGCATTTTTCTTTTTGAATGTATGTATTCCACCTGAGTTACCAGTAGGAGATTCATACTGGTATTGATACTATAGCATGTCTCCATTTTATAAACAGAGCAGACTTACCTTGTTTCAGACATTTTCTCATTTTACATCACTTGTCCTGTCTGCCAGTCCTCTTCTCTTTTTTAAGCTTTAATATAAATTAAATGCACAAAATGCCATGAAATCTGTGTAGAGATCAAGAGAAGAGTCATTGTTGCAAAGGGTGATATGTAGTAAAGTACAAAGGGAGGGTTTCTGATGTTTGGATGAATAGCTCTTTCTGAACTCTTCCTCAAATACTAGGAATTGAGGGTTATGTTTTGTTAGTTAAAAAAACAACTTATTTTTTAATTGGTTTTCAATTCCCATTTTGGTGTTAGGTTGGTTTATTTCTTTGTTTTTAATTCAATTAACTCTAGCTTATATATTCTTTTGTATGGATATAATAGAAATTAATGCTGGGGGATTTATGTTGGTTTAGTATATTATATTAGTTATGGTTTTGAATTTATCAGGAACCGATTCTGTTCTCCTGTTCTATCGCTGAAAATATTGCCTATGGTGCAGAGGATCCTTCTACTGTGACTGCAGAGGAGATTCAGAAAGTTGCTGAAATAGCTAATGCTGCTAGTTTTATCAGAGATTTTCCAAAAGGCTTTGACACTGTAGTTGGAGAAAAAGGCATTTTGCTTTCAGGTACATCTTTATATTGCTTATTTTAAAAATCTTGATGCTATAGAGTGAAGTAAAAATTCTATTATTTTTTGCTACCAGTTTTTTTCTCCAAGTCATAGACTGCCATAAGTATTAAAAAATCCCTCCTTCACCTCCATTCCCCCCCTAAAGTACGTGTGCCTAATTCTGCTCAGCCCAGGCATTCAGTTAAAATTACTTCACATCTGTTTTTCTATTTCAATTTACTGAGCTTTTTTCCCCCAGGTGGACAGAAGCAACGAATTGCAATTGCTCGAGCTCTGCTCAAGGTAAGCTGGCACCCAAATAGCTATTTCACTACTTTGTGGGGAGGTGGGAAGGGTTAAAAAGGAGGAGGTCTTTCAATGAGAGAGGTGGAAGAATATTTTCATTTTACTTAAAAAGAAAATTATATCTTTAATGAGGAAGTTTGAAAGGGCTGAGTGGTTTAACTAAAGACAATTTACTTATGTAAGTGCTTCTTCCCATCTTTCAGTCATGTTTTTTGATAGTTCTTGCCAAGACTGATTGTGTAAAGGCTTGCTTTCATAAGACCAGATCAGGAATGAAGGAAGAGTTTAAGAATGTGGTGCTAGTAAACTCTCATATGACACTTCCATCTCTGTGTTCAGATCTCTGTCACTCATGAGTTGATTTTTCTGGGCTGTAGCTTACTAGCACTGTAGATGCCCTGTCTTGGCTTTGAGGGGAGCTTGTCTGGATTTGGGACAAGATACTATTTCAGGCACAATGTTGTGTCATTTTTTTTAATTTTTTTTTTTCCAAGGGTTGGCATGGTCTAGCTTTAGGGCAGGCTCTGTGCTGCACAAATTTGAGAAGGCTTCTGAGGATCAGAAGGACAGGGACAGCCACAGGGCCTCACAGAGAGGCAGTTTGGAGTTGATGCTCAGCTGGAAATTTGTAGCCTTGCTGAACCCAACTTACATTCATGTTAAGCTGCGTGGTGGTCTCTAGCATCCTAGCATGCCCAGTTCTGCTAGATTACTGGGCATTTTTCATTATACCAGTTCTCTTTCACCACGGATACTGAAAAGCTGATTGCATTTCATGTCAAGTGCAGTTCATAGGGAGTAGAGACTTTATTTGGGGTGGGGGGAAGTTGTGAAAAATAAACAAGTAGTTGATATGTGTGTGTTTGGGGGTGCAGTGGAGTCCCTTCTCTTCCAGATAAAGTCTAAAGCTTTTACTGTCAACTTAATCAAAGAAGTTTGGGTTATGGGCTGTAATTCAGAAAAGGCTTCTTAGGGATTTGAGTGCTGGCAATTTTTTAATTATTTATTTAATTGAGAAGAGTTCTTAAATGCTAGTTCTTAAGTACTATGTATTTCATCTGGGGGTCAAATACTGCTTGTTGGTAGGTTTTTGCAGGGTTTTGTTGTTACTGGACAGTTATATATAGCAGACTGACTGCAAGCAGAGGGTAGCTCAGCCTCTGTGAAACACCCATATAAGAGCAGTAAATACAGTGCTGCCAAGTATACATTAAAAATCATTTCCCACCTTTAGTTTGTATCTTTCAAATAGTGATCTGGTAATAGCGTTCTTTTACTTTAGTTTGCAAAATTTGAAGATGGAAGAGTGTTGTTTCTGTTTTGTCCTCTTAGCATTTGGACTTCTTAAGTAACGCTTTGCATGACACTCAGTTCTTTTGATGAAATAAGTACCCTTACTTGGAGTTTTAAGCTGTACGCATCCTGTTCTCTATTGATATAAATATTCAGATCTTGTCTAATTGTTATTATAACCAATTTTACTTTGTTCTTCAGAACCCTAAAATTCTTCTGTTAGATGAAGCAACAAGGTAAGAAAGAAAATAAACAGCAACTTTAGAAATTATCTGTAAAATTCAGATATGTGAGGTCTTCTCTCTTCTTTCTCTGCATGCCCTTGCACAAATTATCTAGCCCCTTATTCTTCTCTTCCCACAAAAAGAATGTGCTTTCTAGAATGTGTGAACTGGTTAGGAGACCTGTGATAAAAGCTGTTTATGCAAAGTGGAAAGGATAGCTGGTACTCTGTGTTGTAATTTTTCATGGAGTTAAATTTGTAATATATTAACTTGATTTTGAAACTTGAAACTTTTGAACTACTTAAAGCTTTTTTGTATCTTTAGTTTAAATAAAGATCTTGGTATTAAAGAGGGGTGATTATACTGCAGTATAGCTTTTTTTTTTCCACTGAATTAATTTAGTGTTATTTCTCCATGAATATTCTTGCATATGACAATATGTAATGCCTGTAACTTGGATGTGTGCACTAAGTATATTCACGAAACTTTCCTGGAGTTCCATTGGTTCATCTTCACCAACAATAGCAAGGATTTGCAGTTTTAGCATAACAAGCCTAATGCATACAAACCTAATTTGTCTTAAAATAACAAATATCCTCCTCTCTCCCCTTTCTGCTTCCCATTTCTTAATAGTGCTTTGGATGCTGAAAATGAGTATCTAGTGCAAGAAGCTCTGGACCGGCTGATGGAAGGGAGGACAGTCTTAATTATTGCTCATCGTCTGTCTACTATTCAGAATGCTGATTTTGTTGCAGTCCTTGGCCAGGGTAAAATTCTTGAATGTGGAAAACATGAGGAATTACTTGTAAATCCAAATGGACTTTTCAGGAAACTAATGCAGAAACAAGCTTTTGTTCAGAATAGTGATACTTTTGCATTAGATTTACAATCTGGAGAAAAGGATGTATTAAAAGAAAAGGTATGAAAGAATGTATGAATAATGGAAGCTTACAAACTACGAAGAATATAACTTATGTTTCAGCTATGTAAAGTAAATGTTCTATTTTTCCAAAATGTACAAAATACTCTTTTTGAAGCTTAAATGTGTTTAAACTTTTTATTGAAAGCTTTTTAATAATTATTGCAACTTTTTAAAATGTCTATCACATTGAGATAATTTGAGTGTATAGTGTTTTCTGCTTTGTGTTATGTTGAGACCATTTAGAATCTTGTTTGCTGTAATGTACTGTATGATGATGTGCTGCATTCTCAAGTAAGTTCAGTATTTTAAGGGTAATTAAATGACAAATCTTACCATTTTCATATCATTGTCTCTTCCCTTTTCAAGGATGCTTTCTGTGCTTGTCAGTAGTCTTAAAATGCTGGAATTCAGAAATGCATGAAATTAGCATGCTCTGAAAGTTCTGTCTGACTTCCACAGCACTGTCCTTTCAGTTATGGTTTGTTCTGAAATATGAAAGTTGATTATGATCACCATCTACAGTTACTGTAGAGAATTACATATGAGAACACATTTTAGAGGGTATGGAAGCATGAGTTGGAGGGAAGTTCTTTAAAAAACAAACAACAAAAAAGCAAGCAAACAAAAAACCTGACTTTACGTAAGGACAAAGGAAGTGCACTAGTATATTAAGTCAGCATAGGAAAATCTAAAATTTGCATGCATTTTCTTCCCTTCTCTATTTCCCCAGTTCTTTAGTTTCACTTAATTTCCAAGATGACGTCCAAAAGAACATGCTCATATGTGTAAGTTTTTGCCCTTTTTTAAGGCATAGCTAAATTCTTTATTGTTACTTAGAATTTCATTCATAGAAATTCCAGGTTTTGCCTAACTACCTTATTAGGGACAACTAGTAAACTACCTTCTCAAGGACAACTAATAAAATAATAGCATTACATTCATTTGAATAACGCAGGAGGGTACATTTTGCAGTAAAGAGTAGGCCTCACGTTTCTAATTTAAGAATCTCTTCCAATAGAATCTCTCTAGACTTTCTGAAGATGCAAAACCCCACAAGGTAATTTTAAAAAGCTAAAAACTTTCCAGGTCACATCAAAATTCTTCTATGCTAGGAAAATTTGTTGCTAGAAAACCTTATTGGCTATACGTGAGATACGTAGCGCTGGGCAAGCTTAAAATGTTTCTCTCATGTGCCATTAATGGCACTTTGTGGAACATAGTGAATACGCTAGAGACCCCTGTGCTAAGGAATGAAAATAAAATTACATCCAGATGTAATTTTATCTTCTGGTATAGTTTTACTAGAAGCAGATATTGTATCAAAGATATGCCAGAAATACGAATGACGTAATATTTAATTTCAGTGTTGACTACCAATTATTCTCTTTGTAATGTATTTAGAGGGGCTTGAACTGTAATCTTTACTCATGTAATCCCTCCTTATGTGAGATGCAGCGAGTCCCTTTATTCATCTGTTTGCACAGGCTACAGGAATTACTTGCAGCTGAACTGAATGAATGTTTTATGTCTTTTGTTCACTAGTTCTGGCAGGTGTTGCAGTCTACAGAAAAGTGTGAAAAGCTATAGAAAAGCTCTAGTCCACAGAAAGGTGAAATGTCTGTCATAACAGGTACACTGGATAACAGACTTTATTCAGGTTAACACCACTCACAATACTTCTTGGAACAAACCACAGACCTCAACAAGGTGAGAAAACAAAGTTTCTTAGGAATCTGCAAGTAGAAAGCTTTGCTGGACAACTTCAGATTTGTGGTTTACACACATACAACGTATGTGACGTGTGCGCATGGCGTGCTGTATACTAGTAGTGCTAGTCAACACTGGAAATGGCTGCATTTTGAACCGTAGGCACACTAGTAGCTTAATGAGGAACAAAGTGTGAGAAAGAGAAAAATGGAAGTATTGCATTCTTTTTGTTACAAGAGGTGAAGACCTTCCTGCCTAAGGTAGAAACTGCTGGTGTATCTCTAACAGTCCTGACAGGCATCTTTTGCTGAGGAGCACTGTTTTGTGCTGCTGCCTTGTGTAGCGTGGTCCATAGGGCATAAAGGGGCCACGCAATGTAGAAAAGACTTAACGTGAGGGTATCTGTGCATCAGAAAGAAGTATAAACCAAACTTTCTTACACTCACTGACTGTATTTTCGATCATTGCCCCCTTCGGGTTTTAGTAATACTGTGTATCTGCTATTTGTTTTGTTTAAGCTGCTGTTGGTAGGAAGAGGTTGGGTTCCACGAGGGACGGAATACCTAACAGCTTGAGCTGCTCACATAGCTGTGCTACTCCTAGTGTATTCCAAAGGCCAAAAGGTTCTCAGGAATGCTTTTGATCGCAGGTAAATACAATTTAAGTCAAATTAGACTTACCCAATGCTTCCTCTAGTTGTCACATTTTAGTTGATACCTATGGGCATAATATTGAAGTCCTTTATTAATACTGCCTTTTTCCACCCTTGCGTTGGAGGCCAGAATTATTTCCATCCTTAACTTTTGCTACCCAGTCGTGACTTTTGGGGCTTAAATACTGCATCTGATTGCTTTCAGAACTGCCTTGCTAAATTGAATGTATTAGTTAGGCTTCAGTAGTTTGGGACTTAATGAAAGGTCAGCTCTCAATATACACTTAATGCCTTTACTGTGTTCATAATTAGTTTTCTGATTCTTGATAGCATGAATGTTTTCCAGAGAGAAATAAGACACTGAAAATAAAATGTCTTGAGTAACTTTATTACTTAAACTACTTATTAAACTATTTATTTTAATGCTTAAATAGAGTACTGATCACAACATCATCACTACAGTGAATCACTGGCATCTCTGAAAGACCTAAAGTTGTTTCAACTTGGGTTTCAAGTAGTTAATGCAACTTTTTGCTCTGATAGAGAGAGCCTCTTTCCTGTCAGTATTTGAATCTTTGAAAAGGGAATGGATTCCAATAAGGGGAGTAATGGAAGAGAATATCCTACCTTTGTGATCTTCACCAGTTCTGTCTTTGCATTTCCACTGCTCAACATTTTCAGCTGTCTTGAAGGGGGACAGTTCTTTCCATGTGCTTAAAGAGTCTTAAACTCATGATGCAATGATCCAATAGATTACTACTCTGATCTATTAGGGAACTCTGTATTCCAATGGGCAAGACATTACATATCTTATGAAGAAGAAAATGGTACTGATCTTCTATACACATCCTTGTTTAAACATCAGTGTAATCCCATAAGGCATATTCAGTTAACCAGTTCATGGGAATTTTGTTTGCTCTGCAGATGATGGAGTTTGCTGCTATCCTTTCAAATTAATTTTCTTTCTAAATAGGTAGGCAGCTATTTGTGGCTAGTCTGCCCAAGCAGTATTTTCTACACTGTTTTTCAATCCATCCATCCATCAGTAAATAAAAAACAGAATTAAAAAGATTATCAATCCCATATATTTTGAAGTTGTGGCTCTAATACTCAAGTCCACTATTTCCATTCTCTTCATTCAAGTTCCCACTAGGTCAGTGTTGTCAAAATTGCCAGCTGGACAGTCACCTTTTCATGTGAAAAACAAATACCACGCGAGTTGCAGTTCAAGAACTGGTTGTCTCTAACCAGTATCAGGATAAAGTATTTCTGTGTCGAAAATGAGATTTAAAGGTGGAGTTGTATCCTCTCTCCTGAAGGTGGAGCTCTTTAACACAGGGCTAGGACAGCAAGAGGAAGCCGAGTAATTCCCTGAGGAAGGGTAGCAAAGTGTATATAGGATTCAGTCACCAAAACCGACTGCTCACACTGCATCATCTTACATGTTTTAGAAACGAGATGTGAAGGGGGGCTTTCAGTTGTTAAAATAATTTGAATGTCACCATTCATGGACGTTGGGAAATCATAGAATCATAGAATGTTTTGAGTTGGAAGGGACCCCTAGAGATCATATAGTCCAACCCCCCTGGAGCGAGCAGGGACACCTTTAACCAGACCAGGTTGCTCAGAGCCCCATCCAATCTGGTCTTGAATACATCCTTGAATACGTCATATAAATACGTTCCATTCAAACAAACTGAGAAGACAAGACTGCAATTTCTAGGCTTCTCCCATAGAAGAGCAAATAATGGTTTCTAAAAGACTGTTAGAACTCCATTGTGTTTTTTAAAATCTCAGAAAATGTTATGCAGGACAATTTATTGCTATAAACCAGACTTTTAAAATGTGGATGACAGCTTGACCTTTACTCAGTTTTTCCCTGTTTGCTTGTTTGTGTGTGCATTTTCTGTTTTGGTTTGTTTGTTTTTCTTGATGAAACAACAGTAATGTGATGATTTCCCATCGCTACATGGAGTATAACAGAGAAGGCTACGCAGAAGGATACTACATCAATGTAACAGTATAGTGAAGCTCCCCTAAATGTTCACATTTTGCTTAATAAAATCAAAGCAAAAGGACACAGAGTGAAGTTAAAAAGCGAAGCACTGAAACAGCCAGGTCCCTCACACTTCAGCACTGCCAGGCGAAGCATCTCAAGGTTGTCTCCTCTGCATTTCAGGTTCAGTCATATTGGACCACAATCCATGCAGAAAGCTTAACAGCCATAACTCTTCAATCAAAAGAACATATTTCTGGAAAATGATGGGAAATTTTGGAATATTCCCCTATTAGTTCATCTTAACTAATTAGCTTCATTGATAACATACATACAACTCAACTTCTTCCCCAAATAGATGGTATATACGTACTTTCTGGAAGCTTTTTCATACAAATGCAGTTTTTTCTTTAAATGAGAAAATTTAGTTCCCCTTTGAGACTGAATTCTAATTCTACAGTTGTAGTGCATGATTGCTTCTTAACAGGTATGTGAAACATGCAAAGGTTTGCATGGAGTATTTCTTTTTGTGGGTTTTTTATTAGACATTTGGGAACAAACACAGGTTACAGCACAGGCTATTTTAAATATTAGGCAACTCTATTAACAGAAAACACATCCTTCCGAAAAGTGCCAAAAGGTGGTTTGCCATGGTCTTTCCACAGCAGTTTTTTGAGCATACCCAGCCACATTTCTCTGCTCGAGTCGGTTAGCGCCAGAACTGCGTGAACTCAGTGAAAGAGGTTCCCAAACCCAGCCTTATGAATCCCTCTGGGAGCGTCCCGAAGGACCCGGCCTCCTTCAGGAAGGCCCAAGCAAGGTGACCCATGTTTTTGGTTGCCTATGCTGCCCAGTGAGCAGAAGTGGCCGCTCAGGCTCCCGAAATGGCTACTACGCCAGCCACCCTCCCAAGGCCACGACGTGCCCGAGGGCCTGCAGCGCTCCCGTGCTGCTCTCCCCCTCCGCAGAGGAAAATCCCCCTCTGGGGCGGCGGGAGCAGCTCAGGGAGAAACGGGACAGCTCTGCGCCAACGACTGCTGGAGCCTCTGACAACTACGATGTATTTGTGAGGGTGGCTTCCCGCCGCGGCGCCCCCCAAGCAGAGCCGGGACAACTGCCCGGCCTGGCTCCCGCCGACCGAGCGGGCCGCTGAGCGCGGGGTTTCCGCCGCTGCCTTGCAGGGGCTGCGCCGCGCCCCGCCCCGCAGTGACGCAGTCGGCCGGCGCCCGGCGGGAGCTCCGGGCCGGCACCGCTCCTCGCTCACCGGCCATGTTCCCTTCGGCTCCCGCTTCCCCGCGGACCCCCGGCGGGTCGGCCCGCAGGAACCTTGGCAGCGCCGCCCCGAGCCCTCTCTCCCGGCCGGGCGGGGAAAACCCCGTCGTGGCGGCAGCCAGCTCCCCGGTGCTGTTCTCCCCGGGGGGGGGGCCCTCTCCGCCCGTCCGCGGGCCGGCCGGCCCCGCCCTCCCGTTCCGCCCCAGGCGGGGCCGGGGCTCCCCGGGCTCCCGCTCGCCTCGGTCCGCTCCGTTCGGACCCCGAGGGGTTTCCCCTCACTCCTCCTTTTCCCTTTTTGGAGTAAGCCCCAAGCCTTCCCTTGCCGGGCTTCCGCGGCAGGCGCCGCAGCCGGGGCTTGCGGGGACCGGCGCCCGTCGTGCAGCCGCCCTTCAGGGGCGCCTGGCTCGGCTGCTGCCCGCGGCCAGCCCGCCCCGCGCGGAGCCCTCACTCTTGCCGAGGGCTCTCGGCTCGCTGAAGCAGCAGCAGTCGTTGGTGAGAGAGCTAATAGGAAGGTAGGGTAGGGATTGAAGAGAGTAGCAAAAAAAGTATCATCATTAGAAAAAAAAAAAGAGATCGGAGCCTTCGGGTGCTTGCCATCTGAATCTCTTCCTTGAGTCTTGCAAACACACCCAAAACCCAGGTGCAGACCACGGAGGCTTGTAGTGAGATAACATCATTTGACCTTACTGAGTAAAAGGAGGGGGAAAAGTGTCACTTGGTCACGTGTAACAGTCAGCAATTAGATTATATTGGTCCTGTGTAAATGTACTAAGGCATACTTCTAAGTGAGCTTAATGAGAGGGCTCTGCCTGAAAGCTCTTGCTTCAACTATCTATACGGGAAGGTTCAACAGAATATTTCTTCTGTCTTGCAAGCCCTGCCTCATTTTTACATGCTCAAGCCATTGCAGGTTACAGCACTGCTGTTTCACAAAGGCAGCTTTGCCATTTGTTTTTCTGTTGGGATATATCGTAAGATGCTCTGTATCTCTAATCATCCTTAAATCTCTTTTCAGTAGTTTTTCTACAATAGCCTTCTGCGATGTGTGCGTGCTAGCTTATCACAGTACTCAGGAAACTGTGTGTGGAGTTGTCACGATGTTTTCTGTTTTGCCTTTTGTTCTGTATTTAGTAACTCGGGTATTCTGTTTGCTGTTTGACTGTCCTAAATAATATTGTACTGTCAAGACACCGTCACTCTGGCAGTTTGTTTCTTTTACGACTGTGCTAAAGACTTTATGCACCACTACAGATGTATAGAATGGAAACTTTCCTGCAGTGTACAAATTAGTCTTTTTTTCCTCTGTATTATTTTTCTTATCGCTTTCTTTTATGCCAGGTTTGGTCTACAAGGAAGACTTCCTCATGTCTCTCGGCTTGATTTCTTTAGGAATCTTGATAAGGGATCTTTTTGAAAGATTTTGGGAAATTTAAGTACTTAATATTGTCTGGCTGGTATTCACTGACTCTTTTTCATAAAATTCTGATAGAACCGTTAGGCATGACTTTTCTGTATGAAAAGGAAAAAGAAAAAAAAAATATGAGAGTTACTAATCTATGTTTACTCACTTACTCATTTACTTTCCTACAGGAGTAGTAAGACTTCATTAGTCTGTGGTTTCTCAGGTACTCTCAGATTCTTTGTAGGATATTTGATGTGCTCTGTTCTCATGGCACCAAATTCTGACTGAAACATTTTATAGTTGAACAGTTTTAAGGGTCTTTAAAAGTGGTATTGTACATTAAAACTATAAACATACGATACCACATGTTCAGTGTTATAAATATCTCTTATTAGCATTTGAGTTCAAGGGTTCCTCAGATGTATCACTGGTATAGGAAAAATAGGAAAATAATAAGAACCTCTGTATTTAAAAAGAAAACAAAATAGTCAAAGTTTAGGCATTTCCCACCCCCCCAGCTTCCCCTCTTCTCCCTTCCATATGAGTCAAAACTGAGATTTAACACCAGCCCCACATCAATTTCAGGGGTTCAGAATCTCTTTTCTCGGGAGCAGCTGTTTGTTGTTGAAATAGACAAGATTGCCCATTTTCAGTTTTGGGGAGCTTTTACTTCAGGTCTGTTTAATACGGTATTTTTCCACACTTCTAGCTGTGTGTCATCGTCTTTTGGCATTTCACACAGGTGAGGTCTGTGACATTATTTTACTTGTGAGGAGAATTAAAAAAAAAAAAAAGGCAGTATCTTCTAAAAGCAGAGAAATTTAGCCATTTAATCGTGTGCAAAAGAAAAGGCAGACCTATGCTCTTCCAGAGAGAGAAGGTGGGGGAAGATGCAAAGCAGCTTTTATAAATTGTATCATGAAACAAATAATGACTGAAACAGATAAGAGCTGCAGTCTTCACATAGAACAAGGGCAGCAGAAGTGCTAGCTGATCCAAGCTGCCATGTGTGTTCAAAGTGTTGCACGGTGCATGCTGCCCAGCGGTGTTAGAACTGGGGATGGAAACAGACCCCGCATTTCCCCTGGCATTGTGGATAGCTTTATTCTATAGATAACCAGAACGTAGAGAAGTTGAACAGTGATTTTGTTGCTGGGGGAGGAATGCACATTCAAAATGAGTTCTTCAAAAACTGAAGGAATTTGACAACCGCTAACAACTTGTAAGGAGGCCACCAAATTACTGCTTTAGATGGTGCTCCCAGAGGGAGCATGTTTATTTTACATAAACCAACAAAACAATAAAAGACTAACTATAACTTTTTGTTTTGTTTAAGAGCAACTCCTACCAGAGTTATCCAGCATCCCTCAGCCAGTGAGACTATTAACTATGATGTTAAGGCTTTTGGATCCTCTCTGCCTGTTAAGGTTATGGAAGCCCTGAAGAAGGCTGATGGTAAGAACTGCTTTTATCTGCTGTTTTTCTCATGAAAATTGACGGGTGAGAGAAGAGTTAACATGTTGATGATGCCATTTAAATGCTGACTTTACAGTGGAAATGGAAATGTTTGTGCCTTAGTTTGAATCCAACTTGGTTAGCCATGTAACTATAATTGTAATAACACCCATGTGAGTATGGATGCGTGTAAATATCCTTCAGGTGCTGTCTGTCCTGGTTTCGGCTGGGATATAGTTAATTTTCTTCACAGAAGCTAGCATAGTGCTGTGCTTTGGATTTAGTACTAGAAGAATGTTGATAACACGCTGATGTTTTTAGTTGTTGCCAAGCAGTGCTCAGACTGCTCAAGGACTTTTTGAGCTTCTCCTGCTTGGCCAGGTGCATAACAAGCTGGGAGTACAGCACAGCTAGGACCCAAACTGTCCAAAGAGCTATTCCATACCATATAACGTCATGCTCGGGGGGGTTTGGTGGGTCGGTCGGTCGCTGCTCGGGTACTGATCGCTGCTCGGGACGGGCTGGGCATCGGTCGGCGGGTGGTGAGCAATTGCATTGTGCATCATTCATTTTGTATATTCTGTATATTTTGTTATCATTCTCATTATTACTATTATTATTATTTTCTCTTATTAAACTGTCTTTATCTCAGCCCTCGGCTCTAACCTTTTTCCCCTTCCCGATTCTCTCCCCCATCCCACTGAGGGGGGGGGGGGGGAGTGAGCGAGTGGCTGCGTGGTGCTGAGTTGCCAGCCGTGTTAAACCACGACACTGTCTTAACCAATATATCGTAAAATCCAGGATAATAAAGAAAGCCAATAGTAGTTTTTTAGAAACTTTTGCTTAGTGGTTCTTTCTCACCTTTAATGCTTGATTTGATTCTGTTGTGTCCTGGAGTGGACTCTCTAATTTTTTTAAAATTTATTTTTAACCCACATTTGTTATCATTTCTAAAAGCCACAATGATACAAACCTTTTCCTGAGTTCAATAAATTGGTCTCCTAAGCAATTTTTCCCTGTGGATAAGTTTTCTTTTTATAGTAGATACAAGAGGAACCAAAAATGTGTATCTTAAAAATAATCCTGAAAATTGCTGAGCAATTTACAGACCTTTTATAATCTTCTGTAAATTGCTGGAAATAGCTTCTAGGATTGTCTTACTTTTCACTCAAAAGCTGAGCATTTGTCAAATGGATTTTTAAACTGTATGTGGTAATTTGCTGTCTTAAATACATGGAAATTCTAACATTTTTTGGTCTTAAGGTTACTCTGCAGTTTTTAAAACCGAATCTTTAAAAAAATTACTTTTTATGTAGCTGATGACCAGCTGAGCGTTCAAGTGGATGAAAGTGGATGGGCCTGGCTAGTCCATAAAGAGAGGCTGATTATTTGGAAGATTGGTCAATCTCCAGTAGCTAAGGTAAGTGAAAGATGAAGATGGAAAAACTTCTATGTTTTATGCTAGTTGAACAAGTTATTCAGTTGTGTTTTTTAAAAACAAGTTTCTTTATAAATTGAAGTTTGTCTGGTTTCCTCCAGAAGCAGCGGGACTCAAACTTTTAAGGAAGCTTAACATTTTTCTAGTCTCTCTTCATTTTTAATTGTCACATAACACTAAGGATAATTCTTTGCGTTTTAATAGGTGTGTCTCTTATGTTAGGTAGTCCTGGTCCTGATAAAGCTTATTTTAATAGTTAGAAACTCGTTGATATGTTACAGATTGGTTTAGATTATTCTGGGACTGATTTTCAACTTGTCAAAACAAAACAAAAAAAAGGTTCATTTCAGCTGTGCTGAACATATGTTTCATCTAGGTTTCTTATGTCAAGGATTATTTTTTTTTTCCCCTCTGGGCAGTGTTTCTTTCAGCATCGTTTCGGTGAATAGCAAGGCTGGTCAGAGGGAACCTGTAGTTATAAATTCAGTATCTTTAATTAGTGCAACATATGTTAATTATACAGATTCTGCACTTAGAGTGGAGTGTCAGGTATATGCATTCTGGTACTTGTAGGGATTTTTCAAGGGATTAAACTTTTCCTGGTTGTTGAACTTTGAGGGGGTGGGAGGGGGTTAGGAGGGGAGAGGGGGTGTTTCCCTTATCTGCTCTGTTAGTACCTAGTGAGCTAGGTACTTCTAGTTCATGCACTTCACGCACTTCTGAAAGAAATAATCAGTGTTGTACTGTTGTGAGAAACAGAAATAACTAAAACAAAAACAGTGATGTTTGAAAATGTACAAGTAGGTGTTTTTTACCTGTTTGCTGTTTGTGACAACCTTGCTGCAAATGTCTTGTGAGTTTCTTTTGGTTCCCTTACAGTGCCTGGGCTAGTCGAAAATTTTTAGCAGGGTCAAAATACCTAAAGACTTTGTGGCAGAGGAATAAATTCTTCCAGTCTCATGCTTACTATGGCATCTTTTTCTTTTCTTACAGTTATCTCTGTGCAAGGAACTGCAGCTGCCACCCAGTGACTTCCAGTGGAATTCTAGTTTAGCAGCTATATCTTGTCTCACCTCCTCAGGTGAAGCGCCTTCTCTGCAGGTGATTAACTTTTAAATTCTAGTGTTTAAAAATACTTTTAGAGTAACTTTGCATATATCCTATTTTATCAAGTACTTATTTGAAAACTGCAGTTGGTGGTGTACTGTCTATTCAAAAGGTCAGGACTGATAGTTTGCAATAAATATGTTTGAAATAAAATTCTGCTAGTCTTTTTAAATTACACCATTTACATGTTATAGAATCAGTTTAAATAATAGTTTTCCTCAGGATTACTTGGTGTGCTTTCATAACAAACAAGAATACAGTAAACTAAGAAGTATTGTGTTAACAAACACCAAGGCAATCAAATGTTCAGTCTAAGCAAGTGCAATTTAAATGCATGCTGGCTGAAAAAGTTGTTCAGCAATGGTTTAATTCTGAGTATGCATGGGTGAGAAGCAAACACCAGCACCCTCCCTTGGCTGGTCTTTATAAGGAAGCGTTGCTGGGAGGACAGATGATTTAATTACTTTCCTAAGTGCCTTTTCGTAATATACTGTGCTAGAGGGTCAGGTTTGAAGATCAGTTAAGTTTTCTGAAAGTATGTTGATGTGTCTGTTACTGTCATTCATGAAGAAAAGAAGCTCTCATTTTCAGCTTGGGTATAGTTTTCAGTTAATATATGTGGTGCTCTAATAAAACTGGATAAGCAGTTGTCTTTGGGAGGAAGAAGCAGCACAGAGTCTAGTAGGATCTATTCTTTGGATTTGTTATTGTGTTGCGCTTCCAGATGATGAAAAGCGATCTTAGTATCTTGTGATTAGCTCATAAAACTCTAAAAGCTCTATGACTTAGTCATACCCAAAGAAGTTCAAGAAGAATTAATACACCTAAACTAAGATTATTTTTTTTTTATTTCATCTTTCTTCAGTTTGTGAGCTATGCATGGTACTATGATTTTATAGAGAGAAGTAGAAATAATAGTGGTAGAAAATATTTCACTAAAATGAAAATTGTTAAATAATGGGTAGGAATCGCAAAGGACAATGCATTCTGTGGAAGTTTTTTAATTGTTGTGATGTTCATTAGCCTACTGCTTTCCTTTGTGAAGACGCGTGTCTAGTCAAAAATCAGAAAACTCCAAGGAGATCAAGAATAGCTCTCTGCTACAGTTCTTCTATTGTTCTGTGATTGATTTTTTTTTTTTTTTTCCAACACCAGTAGATTAGGTACAGTGCCTTCTGTCTAAATCTCTACTTGAACACAGTCTCTTGCTTCATGCTTTGAATTTGGTATCTGAGTGATTTCCTGAGTCAGGAGCCCTAATGCGGGCACACCTGTGTGTGATTCGATATTTCTCTTAATGACACTAGAGCAGTTTCTTTCTTAAATTATAGTCTGCATTTTAAGTCTTCCATCGTAGTTTATAACTCTTGGCATCTGGAATTCTCCACAGGCTCCTTTCTGTCTTGCAAATGTAAGTTTTGTTTCCATTTCAATAGCAGACCATGAATTATCAGGAACAAGAACCAGTAGAAAATATTATTGTTAGCAAAATAAGCAAGTATAACATTCCCTGCACATACTGAGTTGTGCTACAGAATTATTTTGCAATTTAGTTCTAGGTTTGTCGGTGTGCATCCATATGTATTTACTACTTTTTTGTGTTTATCACTTACAATCAAGATATGTAAAATAACATGGTTAATAATCATGTGCATGTTCTGTTAATTATTTTCTCACTTCAAGTCTCTGGCAATAATGGTTGCTACCAGTGAAGGTTCTGTGCGCTACTGGCCCAATCTTGCACATGAAGGTTCCTATACAGAGACTTTTACAGACTTTGGAGGCTCTCTGTGCAGTTTCCTAACAGCAGTAAAGGTACAGTATGATTTATATTAAAATACTGCTTCAATTCCTAATTTAAAAATTAAAAAGCATGCTCCACATTATCAGTCCTAAATCTCCAATAAATGCTGCAAAGCAAGCTGTCAAACATGCTGAGGAGTAATTTCCGAGATTGCTGATGACTGTGGTGATCTTAAGTAGCAGAGATGACTGGTAGTCATAAATAATAATGTTAAAGTCAGGGAAGCATGCAGGATTCAAGCATAAGGTTAACAGGACTAGTTCAGTACATCAGCCTATGAGGAGTGTCAGTATTACTACTGTGATTACTTCCAGTGGTAGAAACCCTGCTATCACAGAGAACTGCTTCATCTGAATCTGCTGACCACACACTCAACATCTTGTGGCATAGCTCCCTAGTGACTGAATTTGAGAGATTTCTGCATGAAAGTAATGAACAAGTATATTATGACTTGTTCTCAGAAGTTCTATTTTCTGTTGTTGATGTGGCTAAATGGGGAAAACTCTCAAAATGGAATATATCCAAAAATTCAATGTGTGTTACAATATGTGTTGTCTTCAAAACTACTTGTTATCAATTAAATTACATTTTATCTCACGACCTTTTCAACATGTACTGTTCATATCCTGTATTATAAATATTTTTTTAGGGCATCAGCATGTCATAAGCATTCATAAACCCAATCAGAGGATAGTGATCTTAATGACGAATTTCTTAAGAAACACTAATATGTATCTACCCTATTAGAGTGGAATTGTGCCCAAGTTTCAGATATCAAGATGAGGAAAGCAAGGTGGTCTCACACCTGTAGTTGAAACATTGACATCAATGTGAATTCAAAGCTAGAGGAACTTTTTTTTTCAGAGCAGAACCCTTTTATTAATCAGTGTTCTAAAGCTTTATTAAAGCTCTGTTACATATATGACAACCCTATTTAATTAGTCGTCCTGTCACTGGGTTGATTTAACCTGACTCAATGCCACTATCTACACTGGCCATTTGGGGAGAGGGGGCTGTTACTTTAACCTAGTTCCAGCCTAGCTGCATGAAATGAATTATCTGTTAGTGGTCAGAGCCCATCTTTCAGCTTAGTTTCATTTGAAGGGTGTACAGCTGCTGCGCTCAGACTGCTCTGATGTGATGTGATCCAGCAGGCAGTACATGGGGACTTGCAGAAGGTTGCTTCAGAAACAGACTCTTGATACTAATTAAAGTGCTAATGTAGATGCACCCATTAGGGCAGGCAAGAGATGCATTAGCAGAAGTCTATGCCTCCTAAATAAGGTGTATATATATAGGTATATATTCCAATATAAGGAGTGCATATTTTGCATAATGCACAAGACTTTTCACATTTTCTTAGTGCAAAGGTAACACTTTTTTCATCATTAGGATTACAAGAGATTTTAGTTCTGTTGTTAAACTGAAATGGAGTTTCATGGATTAAAATGTCATGCAATGGTAAGAAAATGATTCTCTGCCAGTGCTAAGTACCAGTCCAATGTTTGACTTAGTGCTAATGCTTATTATTTCTTAAAAAAAAAACAAACCCAAAGCAAAACAAAAATCAAAATCAACAACAAAAAACCTGGACCAAAAAAACCCGAACAGAAAACAACTTTTTTTTCTTGTATCTGCATATTGTTTTATTTCCTGATCTGGCACTAGCATTGTGATATCTTTTCTTAGTTATACATTCACTAATGCACAATTGATTTTTCAGTTACCTACCCCAGTCTTTTTTGACATAACCAGATGAAAAATTTGTTACGCAGTTCAGTTAGATCAGTGTCCTGTAGGGTAGGATGCTATTTAAAAGAAAAAAAAAATTATAGTGTTCTCAGTAACACTTCATGTTTTAACTGCACATATAAAAGTTGAATGTTATTTAATTCATAATTCAACATATGAATGTTACATGTAGTGCCTGTAGAGATTGATTAAATATATTTTCTTTTCATATTTTTCAAAAATACTGTTTGAAATTTAAAAAAGTATACTGTGAGTTGTATGCTGCACTGATTCAAGCATATCGAATAACAAAATTTGTTTAAACAGTCTTTGTGATGAATGCTTTTTTTTTTTACTTTGCTAGCTCTCAAGTACTATGGATGCCTTGTGTCTTGTTCTTGTTTAGTGTTTACGCTTATAAGCTGACATAAAGAATTTTATCTGACAATAGAATTGTTTCAGGAATGTGATTTTTATTTTTTTAATATAGTTGCTTTTACTTTTTTTTAGGGAGGAAGCTTTATTTTATCATCTTCCAGAGGCCAGCTAGTTCGACTGATACCGGATAGTTCTGGCAAGATTCATCAGCATGCCCTACCACAGGGTCAGGGCATGTTTTCTGGAATTGGTAGGAAGGTTTCTTCTCTTCTGGGTATATTGTCTCCTGGACATGATGCTGTGGTAAGCTTGAAGAACATTCCTACAGTAATCTACTTTAATTTCTGTCTGTAATTTCTAGCCTCAGTGTTTAAGAAAGAAAAAAGAAAACGAGTGTGTAAGAATGTATAATGACCAAAAATGAGACGAGACTCAACTAATTCATGTTACTTATATTTCTTTGCAATATGAAAGAAAGACAGGAACCAAACAAATCTGTATGTTTTGTAAAGGAGAATGCTTAGTTTACTTGCTCTTCAGATCTGAATAAAAGGAGACTTTAAAGTAGTAATACTTCCTGGGGAATACGCAATGATTCTAAGTCTTGCCTTTTTCTAGTAATAGCCTCATTACTACTTGAGGAAGCTAAAAGTAACCTTTAATTGTACTTTTCTGATTTAGGGCTACCAAGGGCTGGTGATTGCGTTGAGCTTTGTCAGTGAACTCCACAGGAGTTGGAAGAAAGTATGAGAAACATACTTCCCATATTCTTATATCTATAAAATAAGACTTCTCTTGGAAATTATTGTAATACTCTCATCTTGTAATGTGACTTTTGTAGGTTATCCAAGAAAGTAATTTTTTTTTTGTGTGTGGGCTGAGAGTGGTGTAGATTGTAATATCCAAATATTAAGGCTCTGCTTTAACCTTTTTAGCTTTTCTTTTTTAAATGCAGATTTCTAGCGTTCTTTGGGATGAAGAGAGAGCAAGCTTTTATATGCTAACAAGTTCAAATCTAAACAAATGGGAGATTGATGATTCATCAGAACGTTATATTCTCAGCTGGGATATCAACAGGATCCTGAAAGAACATATTACAGATGCAATTTGGGTAAGAACCAGCTCAACTGGAAAGGGTTTGTGTGTTTGTTTAATAGCCTATTTATATATAGTTTATATTTATATATATGTGTGTTTATATTTATATATAGTTGTAAGTCAGATGTATTATTTTTTAGGGTTCTGAAAGTAACTATGAAGATATTAAAGGAGGAGTAAATATACAGTACATGGATTTGCAACAGAATCGGTAAGGAATTTCACTTGCATCTGGTAAGACTTACATCAATGAGATAAATGTGTTCTGTTTTCTTGCAAAAACTTTATGTAAGTAATTGCAATTTAATTTTACTTGGGCGCCGCTGTTGATAAAATAGGCACATCATATTAGATAACTACGTTACCCTATGCTTCATGCTATCATTATCTCTTTAGCATCACAAATTCATTACCTTAGAATATTTCCTTTCAGGTTTTTTAGTGTCATTTGATCAGGTTTGAGTGTTTCTTTTGTCTTGATATTCCAAAGACAGCAAGTAAGCAATTGTAACTTGTTCCAGCAAATACAGAGAATTCAGTATCTCTTGTATTTCATCTAATTACATAAAATCACAACTGCCTTGGTTCAGTTTTGTAATGCAATATAAATACTGTTAATAAAACAGCTGAAAGAACAAATAGTGTAGTCTTTCAAAAAAGATACAATATTGGAAAATATTTATTTGTGATTGTACTTAAATATCTGCTTTTGTGAGTGGTAGAGTTTGAGCAAGTAAAATGGGTAATAATCATCTCTCAATGGTATGATATCTGTTGTTGAATAGTGATGGGCTGGTGATACTTGCTGCAGCATGGCATCCTGGAGATCGTCCATGTCTTGTCTACTACACTCTGATAACAGTAGAAGATAAAGGTTACCAGATGTCTGATGACGTTGTTGTGGAGGTCACACAGTATAATCCATCTTTTCAGGTATGCAAATGAAGGCCCTGAAATTGAGTTAAGAAAGCACAGTGTTTCAGAATATTCCTGTACATAAATCAGCTATCAGATTTTTGTCTAAAGGAAAATCATGTTCTCTGTCTTAAGGTTGTTCTTTGAAATACATGTCTGTAGTATTCTGAGGAAATTACATCTTTTCGCATCTTTTAATGTCTAATAGTACCTTTATGTAAAGTTTATGCTTTACATTTTAAAGTATAAGACAAAAAAGCTCAAAAATAGAAGTCTAAACATCTGATTATTACAGATTTATTATTTCTTACTCTGTGAAAGTTTCAACAGAGTAATTTTATGGTATATTCATGCAATCCATTTAAAACAGACCTTGGACTCTGAGACTCTCGTACCAGGGCAAGGAATTAAGAGACCTGTATTTCGGTTCTTGCTAGACAGCGAGCTTGCTGGGAGGGGAGAACACATTGGTTGTCCTTCTCTTCTGGAAGCATAAATTTGGGCATTAACTTTCTTTGGTAAAATTCTTCTACTCTTCCTCTTCTTCCCCCTGCCATTACATGGCATCTTAAAATTTAATCTTAAGACAGAAGGAGAATGTGAAAACTTCAGAATAATTGATCTGTTTCCTTATCTCTCCGTGTGAAATTAGCAAGAATGTAATATAGATGGAAGGAAAAAAACCCAGGATCTTAAGTTTTAGGACAACTTAAAAGTGGTTTTGATTTGGTTTTTCAGGTTATAAATTATACCCATATCTTCTTGTTAAAAATTAAAACAAGTTCAGGCAACTCAGATCAGTCTTTAAAATGTTAGATGTTTGTTTAAGGTTTTGATTATATGTGTGATATTTTTCATATGTAACGCTTGCAGTCAGAAGAGGAAGTGTTGTGCTGTCTGGTAGTCCCAGATTACTTTAGTCATGCTGCTTACCTCTACAAGGAAGATGAAGTGTTTGCTTGTTCCACTGGAACTGGAAGAATTTCTTTACCACAGGAGAAGATCATATTTGGCATACAAGGTAACATGGTGGGGGGAAAAAGAAATCACATTTCGTTGGTACTTTATAATTGAATGTTTTTACAGTATTTAGATTTCTCAGAGAGCAAAATTGTATTTATGCTTCTTTTTCTCTTTATTAAATCTTTCAAGTTGGGAGTTTCTCACGAGTGTACAGCAAAAGCAGTGACATGACATCCTGTATTGTTATTGCTTACTCTACAATGTTTGGGATGAAAATGAAGTAGATCCCTGGTCTTATTATATGAAAGGGGGGGGGGGGTGTTTGTGAGGGGGTTTTGCTTTTTTTTTTTTTTTTTTTTTTTTTCCTTCCAACATTCACTGTTTTGTTTGTGGGTTGTTTTTTTTTTTTCTTCATGTTAACTGTCTGTCGAGGCTCAGCCTAAAATTCATACTAGGTGTGTGTGTCAGAAGTCTCTTAAGTATGTCATCCTTGACCTTCAGAAGTTTTATCAAGTAGGACGTGCACATTGGTCCTTAGGTAGTATGTGAACCACCTGAATCTTGGGATTTTTTCTTTTTTCTTTTTTCTTTTTTTTTTTTTTTTTTTTTTTTTTAAACTTGCAGTGTCTGGGAATCTGCATCTTGAGGAGCAAATAGCATCCACAATTTCTGTAAGTCAGGTGCAATTGTCAATTACTGTTGATTGGTTCATGACAAAATTTAATAATTGTCTACAAAACTGTTACATTTTGTTCTTAAATTTACATTTTGTTCTTAAATGGCATTTATGTGTGCTTTTTTCTTTTTTTTCCTCTTCCCTCATCTTAGGAGATAGCATTTTAGGAGCAGGTTCCTGTACTAACCTCCCCATCTTCTTTACCAAAAAAAGTGGACTTATCACTATCTTGTCCAGGGAAAACATTTCTGTGCTTCCTGAAGACCTTGAAGATTCCCTGTCCTCTTCTGTTGCTGGACCAAGAAGTGAGGTAATAGTTGTTTGCTTGGCTGGTTGAAAACTGAGGGTAGAAATAAAATGCTTTTCTGGCAGTTTTGAATTTTCACTGTGGAAATCCTAGCTTGTTTGAGTTTTAAAGGCTTTGTTGATTTTTTTTAAATAGAGACTCAAATGTAATGAAGGCGGTTTTCAAAACTCAATAATCATCTGCCAGTGGGGGGAACTTTTTTGTTTTCCTTTGTTTTGAAGTTGACATTTCTATGAAATTTGTGTTTTCACGTAGATATATTACTGTATGTCACTAGACCAGATGTAACACTACTGCAGAGACTTGGACTTTGTTCTCACTTTTACATCAGGATTGTTTCTTCAGTCTTTTGTGTCTTTTCCTTTGTGCATGAGAGACATCAAGCTGTGAAAAGCTCGGAGGCTAAGCTGAGAAGGGCTCTGTAGTAGCTGAATATTTTTTCTGCTCTGTTATATATATTATTTTTTTTAATAGTCTTACAAAAATATGTTAAAACATGTTGAAATATTTTTATTGATGTTTTGTGCAACTTGCATTAATTAAGCTCTTATTTACATCAAACATATTTTGTTTAAAATGTATATGCCCTGGAGATGTTCCTGAAGTGGGAGAGAAGAATAGAAGAGTTGTTACAGTATAAATCAGAGAATATTTCTATGGGGTAATAGTGAGTTTCAGTCCCTATTCCAGTTAAATCATCTTTAAATCAGTTATTATTAACTAGTATTTTAGTGGAAGACCTTTGTGGTGGTTGCTCAGATGGAACTGTATTTTTCTTACTGAACTAGCCTCTAGTTAGATTTGTCTGCACTTATATTCTTTCTGTGGGTGATAGTACTCATGAATACCTTTTAAATTCTGTCAAATGTTTGAATGTTAATGGGTTTGTAAATGTTAAAATATTTTAAATTACCACAGAAAGTTTGACTGGTGAAACAAGTTGGCGTAAGTTCCTTTGCAGTTTATGTGAATGTCATTAAAGTGCTTGAGGTCAAACGACTGTGTGACCTTGACTGTAATGTATCTTATGGTCTTATGTTTGGCTTAATAAACATAACTTCTTCCAGGGGGCATTTTTATTTTAAATCTATGTTGTTGGTACTTAGAAAAATTGTTTTTATTTCATCATGAAGATTGATACTTGTCTTTCAGCTGAAGTTTTTATTTTGCATTTTCAGAGTCCTGCGTTTGACACAACCAGTAGGCTAGAAATCATAGCTCAAGAAGACAAGACTAAACTACTGAAAGCTGCTTTTCTACAGTACTGCAGGTAGATATTGCATTTGATTTTTGAGGCTTTGTTTGCTCTTCTTGAAGGCACTCTGATACTTGAGTAAGAGATTGTCTTGGTAAAGATACTCTTGTGCTGTTTTAAAGTCATTTTAGTGACACATGCACATGTTTATTAGGAAAGTGTTAGATACATCTTGAGCTAGTGAAGAAGTGATGTGTGCTAGAAAGGAGCAGACTTCTATAGTCTCAATGACTTTTTGCTTACTCTGCATAAAGTCTGTGATATTACATTACTGCCAATGAAACAACTATAAACTATTTTGAGTTCTTTATTCTTTTTGTAAGTGGTGTTTTCTTGTTAAAAAATGTTCTTTCCTTCATCATTTTTACTTGCATAGCTATTTTCAGTAATACTTTTGAATATGTTTAATTACTGTTTACATGGCCATGAAGAATAACTAGCATGGCGATTCTGTGGCAAGATGATTATTTTTTTTTTTTTTTTGGTTGACTTGTATGGGGTGAGTGGGAGTGGAATGAAATACACTGTTCATCAAACGATCCTGATTAAAGGGAGCTGACTGTTGGGAGGCATACAATGCCTCTGAAAGATTTGATGTTGAGATGAGTGATGTAAACAAAGGAGGAAGAGGAGAGATAAGAAGATAAACAGGGCTCTGGACTTGGATTAATTATATTTAGAGGGGATTGTTTTCAATATATATTTGTTTAAAAAAAAAAAACCACAAACCCTCTTAGGACTAATCTCCTTAAAGAGCCTTAAAACTTGGAAAGAACAGATTTAAGATAACAGGTAGTAAGAGTGCTTTTGACATAGAGCTGTATATGAGGAAGAAGATTATGAAGGGGATTAGGCACATACAATAAACAGTATCAAGTAAAGATCTGTAAACATGCACAGAATTTGGAAAGAAAATCCACGTGTATCCACAAGTGGACATGAACTGCTCCTGGAGGTGGCTGTGGTCCTGAGGTGACTAGAGTAGCTAAAGTCTGAGAGCACAGATAACAAATATGAAAGTTGGTATCACTGAGGGTGTGAACAAGGGGGCTGGAAAACGGTCAGAAGAAAGTAGGAAGTAGTAAGGAAAACAATGTGAAACAGTATGCAAGTTTAATGTTACTTTGATTAAAATCTGGGTTATATTTATGAAACTAGAAGAAATTAATAATTTGATGTGTATACCATTGGTTCAGCTTTTTTCTGGAAAAATAGTATGGTAAAATGAATGGAGAAATATTCCACAGAACAGATATAGCAATGGCCTGTCCAGATGGCCAAGCAGCGGATGCAGAGCAAGTAATGGAATATATTCCAGTTTGTAAAAACGTAGTTTGCTTTAGTAAATATTTGTGCAATTTCTGGATGCACTGCTGGTTATTATTTCAGGATATCTTGGTCATACAAACATTTAAACTGAAAGTCTCATGAAAGATATAAATATATCCAAAATCAGATAATATATTGGAATTGCAGTATCCCTTCTCAGTAAGAATACTATAATTTTTAGTCACAAAATCAAATCAGTGCTTTTTGTGAATATCACATACTTCTTACATAGATTTCTTCAGTACAACTTCATACGTTGCAGGTTTAAGCATTTGGTTGCTTCTTACTCTTTTACTTATTGACCTGAATAGGATAGGATTCTCTGAAATTATCAGAAATAACAATACTATTTGCTGAATAATTTTCCTAAGAGCTTTTACTCTGTTGCCTTTTGTGGGAGACATTATGTGTACTCTTGAGAGGATTTTAAAGCAAGCAATAGAAATTTGGTGACTTAGCTACCAGAGACATCCAGACTTAGCTCTGTATGATGAAAGTTTTCTCTTAAATAATAATAATAGGGGTAGTAAAATAAAAAGTGACTTGAAACACTTCCTGGCTTGTGCTTTTTTTGTTTTATAGATTGTGCAGCCTGCTTGCTTTAAAAGAATTATTCTCCATAGAATCAGAATACCTTTTATCCATAATTAGTTTAAAGATAGCCCAGACAGTGCTTGGTGTTTATAATCTAAAGCACTTTACAAAAAGCAATTCAGAAAATCCTACTAATTGAGCAGTTCTTGTTCCTTGTAGTCCTATCTATTGTTTTTATTTCACTTACTTTGTCTGTCTTTTGTTTTAGGAAAGATGTAGTCAATGCACAAAGCATGGTAGTTGAGCTCTTTCCAGGTAATGCAGATCTGGATTCTGATGTTGAACTGGATAAGGCAGTGACTCAGATCAGTCTGGACTTAATGGATGATTACCCTGCCTCTGATCCAAGATGGGCTGAATCTGTACCTGAAGGTAAACATAATGGTGGTTTTGGTTATTTTTATTTTTTTTTTGTTGGGGTTTTTGGTGTTGGTTGTTGGGGGGGCTTTTTGGTTAAAAACTGTCTATAGTACTCTAACTAAAATTATAATTTAAGCTTTGCAAAAAGGGCATAGGTGTCCCTTGCCCTCTTCCACCACTAGATGTATTTCCAGAGAGGCTTGAAGATGTGTCCTATGAGACTGCCAGATAAACTTGCAGTCTACTGTGGTTAGTTCTTGACTTCATATAGTAAACACAAACATGGGAGAAAACATTTCTGAGAAGGATATTTTATGCAAGGACCAGGTGGTGTAAGTTTAGTGTTTCCATGATTCCTTGATTACATCTAAATTATTTTCCACAAATAGGTATGTTGAGAGAAAGAGTTTATTTTGCTCATGCTTAGCTCTTTGTCAGCGTGGCTGCACAGCTTCTGGTAGGCTTGGATCCTGGGTAGAGTGAGCTCATACCCCTCTGGGGGCGTTAGTATTTATGTCTGCCTAAAAGAGGACTAGAGAAATTTATTTTGGAGTATTT
Source organism: Gorsachius magnificus (assembly GCA_034008185.1). Classification (NCBI taxonomy): domain Eukaryota; kingdom Metazoa; phylum Chordata; class Aves; order Pelecaniformes; family Ardeidae; genus Gorsachius; species Gorsachius magnificus. Next base: position 45,292,871 of record CM067083.1, on the reverse strand, counting down.
GTTGTATGTGAAGGATTAAAGGAGACATGTTTTCAGCAAGAAACTTCTTTGTTCATGCTTCCCTGTCTCTTATGAACAGTGTTAATTTGAAACTGTACCCAGGACCTCCAAGCAGCAGTTGCCAGTTACTGAGCAGAAATGTAGTTTGAAAGTTCGTGTAGTAAGTAGTTACAGATGGATGATGCTTTCTGCTGTTGTTTCTGTGTGGCAGGCAGTTAGAAATTGTCAGGCATCAGATCCTCAGTATTTTCTGAATCAACTTTATTTTTAATTTGTCAGCTTATATGCATTTATTCCTGGCTAAAGCAAGAAGTAAAAATCGATAGCTTCTTGGAAATAGTCTTGCTAATTTTGCTCATAGTGATAGCTCTTCCGAGTTTTCGTATCTTGGTAGTCTTTTGGCTTAAAGCACAGTTAAGAGTATACAAAAATTCTGAAATAAGAAAGTAACTTGGGCTCTGGAGAACTCTGCTGAGGTGAGATACTTGTGAGGATACTCATGAGGAAGCTTCCATCATCCTTATTGACTCCTTTAAGGACCTGATTGTCCAGACTGAAATGTTAGCTGGCTTTTCAGATGCAAGCTTATTTGAGGAAGAAAAGTAGAGCAGAGCTGGGCAACCGCTTAAGTTGTGCAGTGGAATTGTGCAGGCAACAGAGTCAATTAGGTCTGAATGTCTGTTAACACTTGATTTTGTAGTAACTGTGGTCTAGGGCATAATAAATTTAGCAATAGCTAGTCCACACTGCAGATAAAAATTTGAATCTGAATCTTACTAAAACTTGAATAAGCTGGTGAGCTGCTATTTTAGCAGCACAATGAATTGAGTGCCTCAGAGCAGCTGTACTGATCTAAAAATACTTGATTTCTTCCAAAGGCTTTACTTCGGCTATGACAGAGTTGAAAAAACACATGAAAAAAGGCATGGTAAACAATATATAAATGTGTGTGCATATGTTTAAAAAAGTACCGGTGTGGTAACACTATAGAAATTTATAGAAATATGTTTACCTTGGAGGTAAAAAAAGAGTTATCAAAGCGATGAAGATATCAAGTGCTCTAATCTAAGATTTTTGTCTTTTTAGAAGCAGCTGGTTTCAGCAATACATCTCTCATTCTTCTTCATCAGCTAGAGGATAAGACAAAAGCACATTCCTTCTTCATTGACTTTCTTCATCAGGTAAAATTCTACTGTTCTTTTGGTATCAGCACACACAGTAGAGTATTATTTTGTCTTAAAGTAATTATTCTAGAACAATGCTTAACGTGCATGTCTTGTTTTATGGTTTTGGTCTTTTTTAATAAAAGGTTGGTGTATTTGAGCGTCTGGGCAGTTTTCCAGTACGAGGGATGCCGATGGCAACTCGATTGTTGCTCTGTGAGCATGCAGAGAAACTGGCAGCAGCTATTGTTCTCAAGAATCACCACTCCAGGCTGCCTGATCTAGTGAATGCTGCTATACTGATAGCGTTAAACAAAAGGGAGTGTGACATTCCACCCAGTCTTACCCCTGCAGATGTGTTTTTTCGAGAGGTAAGAAACCTGTAATTTCTCAATCGTTATGTAGTATCGCATGTAGTAAAAGTTGCAGTGCCTTAATGTGTACTTTGAAGCTTTGCCCTTTAAAAATTGATTCAACTTTACACAATTTCCCTTTGAATAGGGATGGTGTGGTAGTATTTTCCTCACTTCAGTGTACATACCTTTTTACGTCTGCAGCTGAAACATGAATTCTGACAAATTTGTAGCAGAAGTTATCATTTCCAGCTAACCTACATGGATGAGCAATGAAAAAGACAAGTGAAATTCTGTGGCACATCAGAAAACGTATGCTAAATTATAATTTTTAAGGGGTGAAATGAAGAGTATGAAGCTTTCCAGATAGGAGAGCTGATATGATGAGCTGTCCTGGATGGAATTGTATCAGTTCAGTCTCTCATAATTTTTTGTCCTCTCTAACATTAGTGAATCTAAGCTAGTTCTCAGTTTATGCTGCATTCCAGTCAAGCACCCCGTCTTTATTTATTTCTTCCTTCTTGAGAAGAACTATACACAAAACATTTATTCTTAAGTTTTTTCCAGTAGAGGACAGTAGTTGCTAATGGAGAAAAATAAACAGAAAATAAAATAGAAATAATAGTCTGCTATTTTAAAGCAGGTAAGTTATCCAGTATACTTTATCTAACAAAGGTTCTACTGCCAAACGTTTCAGATGAATATGGAGGAATATGCTTAATGGAAGTTTATGGAGTTGCCTTCAAAAAAGAGTTTTTTGTTGTTTTTTTTTCTTCCAGATTTAAGTCCAGAAATAAGGCAATTCTTGTATTCTGAGTATGGTATGAAATATAAGCTGGTGATTTCATTGTCCATTTGAGTAGTTGATACCTTTTAATATTTTTTGCTGTTGATGTGGTTTCTACTAATATTTGTTTATTTTTCATACTACTCGTAACTGGGCTTTCAGGAAATCAGCTGGTAATGGATATGTTTTCTTTCTCTCTTTGAGGTGTCCCAGATAGATTCCATCTTTGAATGCTTGCTAGAAGAGGAGGAACAAATCCTGAAAGATATGCCTATTGAATCAATTGAGTGGGCCCAGATAATTGTCAATGTGAACAACATCATTAAGGTATAGAACTGCATTAACTAAGATGGTTGTGGGAGGGGAAGGTAAATATTGAAGAGTACGTCTGTACATCTGAGTTACTGATACGAGAACAAAAGTGAATGCACTTTTCACATGTCCATATGCATTAGGAACAAAAAGATGGTCTCATGTGGAATTAAGGATGTTCTTTTTCCTCCTGAGCCACTGCTAAAGAGAATTTGAGAAGTTGTAGCATTGTTGGAAGTTGTGAAAGCATGAGCACGTAGCAAAGAGTGAAGAGCTTATGCTTGAGCACCGAGGATTCCTGCTCAGTCAGTATGTGCTCTTCTATACAGCTGAGAAAGTGGTGTAGAAAGAAGGGGGATATTAAAAGAACATATCAGAATTAGAAAAGATAACATCTTTTACAGTCTGTGTATATGCAGATAGACTTTAAAGTACTTATACTCTTGCCTTTCAATAGGACATGCTACAAGCTGCCTGTCAGTATCGTCAGTCTAGAGCCTCTTTATATAAAACAGGAGAGCTTCCAGAAAGAGAACCTGAATATATTCCATGGACCGGTGAGAAATTACTATTACTAGTTTATTAATTATGTATCCTAAACAAAAATACTTTCATGAGTTTCAGAACACAAGAATTTCAATCTGAATGTTCAACTTACTGTTAAAAGCTTCTACAAGGCTGTCAGTAAGAACAGGAGAAGCTGAAGGTTTCATTTGGTGAATGAAATGGAATGAATCAATGAACACTTACTTTGTCCAGTACTGATGATAATTCTTTAAAACTTGCATCGTAAATTTGACTACAAAAACAAAGTTTGGGAGACAAAGCTAATTTTTTTTTTTTTTTTTTGTATGCACTGGTTCTGGTTGGCAGACCTATGGCATAAATAACGTTAAAATTAATCGTAAAATGTGATCTATAACTGTTTTAAAAGGACTGATGATTCTTCACTTCGTTCAGTGTTTTATTTTGATGGTTTAATATCACGAAAAACTATCAGAACAAATGTTTGCAGAAGCAAGCACTTTCCAGTCGGTGCTTAAGCTTCTCTGTGGCCTCTATGTATAAAACACACTTACTTACTGCTCCCAAGATAAAAATCTTTTGAAAAGCAGAACCCATGCAAGCTCTTTTGGTGTGTTATGTCTTGATGACTACATCCAAGTATGCAGATCAGTTTAACAGAAGTTGCCTTTACCTTGTGTGTGTTCTCTACTTTGCTTACAGATCATGCAAGTGATTCTTTTCTTCTGAAAAATAGCTGGTATTGGTAGCTGGCAGTGTAGATCTGTGTAGTTCAGGGGCTGGTTTTGTTTCTATTCTTTTTAATTTACTGTGTTTTGGCCAAATTTAATATGTAAAGGTAGATGGGAGTATGTGCTTGTTTTGGTTTGTTTTGTGGGGTTTTTTTATAGCATCGCTTTTATTTTAAAAATTAAAATGTTTATCAGCTTGCTTGCTTTCTATTTTTTTGGTTATGTGTAGTAATGTTTTTTGCTATGCTTCAGCGTAGATTCTTGCGGGGTAGGTTTGTTGTTTTCATGTTCGCTGTGTCGTTTTCCCAAGCATCTAGCGGCGTTCGTGCAGCGATAATACGTCAGCATGGAATCATTCTGAAGATGGTGTATCCCCAGGTGGACAGCAACCTCCGTAGCATTGTGGCTGAACAGTTGGTGGCACTACTGGATTGTTTTCTAGATGGTTATGTTTCTCAGCTGAAATCTGTGGACTGCCCTGCTGATCAGGAGAGATACAGTAATGTGGAAATGGAATATGTGCAGAAAAGATCAGAACTCCTGTCCCCTCTCCGTAAGTACTGTCTGTTTTCCTCAATGCAAGGGTTAAATGTTCGACTCGATGAGGAAATGATGCAAATCTGATGGAGTAAATGGTATCTGTGTGAATTCTCTTTGTCCTGCATGTTTGTCTTCAGGGTATAAATGGCTGGTTTTATGATTTAATGGGATATTTAGAAAATAACAACAGATTACAGAATTGCATCTAAAGCTGCACCCATGCCCATACCTCTAATACAACAGCTGCTTGAATTTTTTCTTTTGCTACCTTGTTACAGTTTTCTGGCAGGAGTTGATCTTGTGCCAGCTGGCTGAAAATAGCCTATGAATGGATTTCTAAATGTTTATATTGTTGCTAGTTAGCATTAATGTATATGCCTGAAAGTTTGTTTATTTGTTTAGTGTTTATCAAGAAAAAGTTACTTTTTGAATCTTGATTATTTAATAATCAAAGCTGCTGTTTAACATGTCAGATGTGGTCCAGTCTTTAATGAGTAATTGAAAGCAAAAACCCCCTTGTTAAGTGGAAATAACTCTGAGCTAATACATTTTACTGAGCTTCTAAAGTTTAATTTTTTTAGACTAAAAATGCACACTATAAATGGAACAGTCTAATAATCACTACCTTTTAATATTCTTAAACCTTAAGAAAAGTCTCTTAAACTATCATTGTCAGTTTTACTGACATTCATGGGCTCTGTTAGCTTGTGAATACATTTTATATCATTATGTTCAATCTAAAGTTAATATTTCCTTACAAACAAAATTCCGTGTTCTGCTAACTCTTATATATTTGACTGAACCAAAATGAAAGTTTTTAAATAATAGGATTTGTAATAAAAAATGTGTTATCTTTACTTGTTCAATTTGTTACCGAAAGACTTTGCCTGCTGCTTTATTACTTTGTGCAATTAAGTGGGTCTTAATACAGATATCATGTCATGGGTTGATCTTTTTTTTTTTTTTTTCACCCCATCCCCTAAAGGCACAAATAGCTAATTTTCAGAGAAAAGAGGATGTATACTGGCAACTTAGCATTCTAAACTTCTCTTCTTCCCTCTTGTATTGGGGGACAGAGGTGGTAGGTGTGTGAGCTTGCACATGTGCACAGGGTATGGATGCAATAAGGTGAATGTTTCTTTGGGAACGTGTAAGTACCTCTGTGATGGAAACGCTTAAGGCTTGTTCTCATTTTTCTGGTCTCTGCTTTCAGTCATCTGACAGCCAAAGATGAGCTTGTTTGATATAACTTCTTTTTCTTCTCGGTTACTTAGTTTCCCTGGGACAGTATCAGATGGCAGCTGCTTTAGCAGAGAAGTACTGTGACTTTGATATCCTGGTGCAAATGTGTGAGCAGACGGACAACCAGGCCAGACTGCAACGTTACATGAATCAGTTTGCAGATCAGGTAACTCTTTTTTTTCTAATTCCTTTAGATAGTGTTTTATAATACATTTGCACTTGAAATGTTGCAAAAGTTTTGATTTGGGGGGTTGGTGGTATCTGGTTTTTTTAAATGTGTATGTATTTACGTATACGTACAAGGGATAATGTGGAAAATTGGAGTCAAGACACACCGCACAGAACTCAATGGCATATTTTGCCCTGAGACTGGAAAGCAAGTCAGCAGAAATATGGGTGCTAGCTCTATGGGCAGTGGCGTTTCATGGGACCTTCTTTGTGCCTGAAACACCCTGTCTCACCCTTAACATCTTTTGGCATTTTGTGACTTGTTCACTGAGGTGCTGTAGTCAGTGTACTGTTGTTTTATTAAACTAATGTAATGTAAATTTAAGGATAATTTCCAGAAGAGAAGATGAGATTGTTAAATGTATAAATAGAAAAGTAGTTAAGAAGAGTAGGAAGACAGGGATGTTGCTGTGGTCTTTTTTTATTGTCCTGCCAGGTACCTGTTGGACAGTTTTTCAATGTCTGCCAAAATTGGGTGTAAAAACAAAAAAAAAAAAAAAAAAAAAAAAAAGGAGAGCTTAAGGAAAAAGCCATAGAGACTACTTGAAGTGAGGGGGGCTGGGACAAAGGTTTCCTAATTTGAGAGTTGGTGAGATCAATTTGTTTAGTTTTCCACAACAACTATGGAAAGAGAAGTCCTGCAGCCTACAGGTTTCCTAATAAATAGAGTATAGAAAGTTTCTTTAATAAGAACAAGCAAAAGTATTAGTAACAGACAGAAATTATAGTAAACATTTTTAATAGTGAGGGTTAAATACTCACACATACTGCCACAAGAAGGGGATAAATTCTCTATTTGTTCTCTTCAGATGCTTTTTTTCTTTTAGAGAAAAAAAGTAACACTAAGGTAATAATTTCTGAAAAGAAGTTACTTTAGCAAATGTAGAGCTGTATAGTTCAAGTCTAATGGATAGAATATCAGACTGGTGGCCTCTTCAAACTTTATTTCTGAATTGTTAATGCAATTAAAATTTAGCATTGTTCTAAAATTACTCTGAAAAGACTAAGTCAAATCTTAAACATAAACCCTGACTGGTTATGTCGTGTTGAAGTTTTTGAGGATAAAATAGCTGTGTTTTTTAAAAAAAAGACATTTTTTAACAATGACTGAGAGAAGTAAGGTTGTAGGTTCAGTTGGAGACAGAGGGAATGTTTCAGAAACAGTGACATCAGAAGCAAACTTGTACATGAAAGAAATTAGAGTCTTTGGGCAGGGGGGGAACAGGTAAAAAAATAAGATTAGAATTGTGGATAATGTGATACCTGTTTCCATTCTTGTGCGTTAACGTGAAAAATATACATTTGGAACTTCCTTCACTTCCATTGAAGGATAAACCCTGCTGTGTTTATCTGCATCTCTTGCACTGCGGCTGATGAATTCTTTAAACGCTATTTCTATCAGAACTCTTAAGATTTTTTCATCGACAGTATGTTACTTTTTTGTGTGTCTCTTGTTTTGTTAAGCAGGTTCTTACCAATTGTATTTTATGAAACATTTTGCCTTAGAAGACAAACAAGGTATTTAAATCTAACTTAAAATCTTCAGAATTTTTCAGATTTCCTGTTTCGCTGGTATTTAGAAAAAGGAAAGCGAGGGAAGCTGTTATCCCAGCCTATTGCTCAGCATGGACAGCTGGCCAGTTTCTTGCAAGCTCATGAGCATCTGAGCTGGTTACATGAAATCAATAGTCAGGATTTCCAAAAGGTAGGATATCTTAATACAACCAAACTGAAATATCATATCTTAAGTGAGTCGAGTACGTATTTGAGTAGGCAAATTATCTAATTCTGACTCTTCATCATCAAAAGAAGACAGCTTATCTTTGTGATTTAAGGGAGAGTTGACACGGATTATTAATGGACTACCAAAAGCCTCCCTCCAGGCACCATCTGGTATATCATATAAGCCGCTGCACCATGTACTGGAAGTTAGGGCTGTTTTTCATCCCTTGTTGGTGATTAATATTTTGTATCAAGGAAGTTTTATATGGCTGGCTGATCACCACTTTGGTGGAATTGGGAGTTTACAGTGAATATTAATAGCATTATCAGATTATCCAGCATGGGGAAAACTGAAATTTATATTTCAAAACTAACAATTTAAAGCAAAGGAATTTGGAGGTATCACAAAAGTAAAAAAAGGTATTGATTACTTTAATCACTTGTATTCGTAGCATAAAAGCAATGGGTTTTTTAAATAGCTAATGTGCATGTGGATATGTTAATGTTACACTGTTTTTAAACTTGATTCTTTGTTGCCTTGTTGGCTGCCCACTTACTCTTCCCCTACTTCCTGTTGGTCAGTCTTCCCTTCTTTCTGCTAGGTTTATGAACGTATTTCATTTTAGCAAATAAACTAATTCTAAAGAAAAATGGCTTCTTTTGATCCATGTGCATGTTTATTAAGCATGCAGAGCATGGAAATGTTTATCATACTGCAAATTATTGGTTGTTAATACTTTCTGCCTTTTAAAAAAACCCACACAAAACGCAAAAACAAACCAACAAAAAAACCCAGCCACCACCAAAACCCCAAAACCCACCCTGCGAGTCTTCTAATATTCTGTTTGTGTTGACTTTTATAGCAAATCACTATGAAGAGGGGACTAGGATTCTAAAATATACAAGTACTTCACTCTGGATAGTTTATTTCTGAGTAAGAGCTCAGAAATTTTCTGCTCCTTTGTCCAATAGATAAATAAATTCTTGCCTAAATGTTTGGTTACTGCAGCGGTTATACATATAATTCTGTTTTTCAAATTCCTGAATTAACAAGTGAATCAGTCTGTATGCAAAGTTGTCCTGTCAAAGCGTATTTGCCTGGCTTTTATGGCAAAGCCTTGAATAAGATCCCAGAGGTATAAAACGTGAAGTTGTAATTTATCCTTTGAGCGTAAGATAGTTTTTCTTAATTAGTAATGAAAATGGGGTTTGGATACAATTGGAGTAGAGATCTATGTCTCTTCCTGAAGAGTGTAACGCCGAGTTTTAATGTGCAAGTTGTATGACTTAAAAAATAAGGGTTATAGTATTACAAACAATAAATAGCTGTGAGACTGCCGTGCAGATTAAATCCTGATCTATTAACCTTCTGATGTTAAATTCTAAAACTGATTTCTAACATCTTTATTAATTTCAGGCTCACAGAACGTTGCAGACTTTAGCAAATATGGAGACCCGATACTTTGCAAAGAAGAAAACACTTCTTGGCTTGAGCAAATTAGCCGCGCTAGCATCTGACTTCTCAGAAGATATACTGCAAGAGAAAATAGAAGGTAAGAAAGAAAAAGAGCAAAGGGCAGAACAGACTAATGAAGTTACTGAATTAGAATCATGTTAATTTTGCAGGTAGTTAATTTACTAGGCTGAGGGCTCTAACGCGGTAGGGATAAACGGGCTGATGATTTTGCTTGTTGCAGGATAAGGAAAACTGCATAAGGCAGTAACCTTAGTATTCACCTTCGCCTGTGAGTTAGGGCTATGAGCAAGGGAAATTTGTACCTTTTCACTTTTTTCTACTAACACAATATATTGGCATAAATAACAAGCCACGCAGTCTTTTTGAGAAGTCATTAGACAGTTCTGAAGTAGATGAAGCTGTACTTTGTATTTCAGACGCAAGGTAAAAATTATTTAATTTCTTAAAGCTGGCTCTCAATTTTGAATTCTTTTAAAGTCCTGAGACTCTTATGTTGTATCATAGTAATGTTCCTGTAAATGTATACATTTGTGATCAAGAAGTGCTTTCTCAGTGTCTCTCTCTGCATCTAGAAAGGTTACAGTGACAGTGTTTCATTATGCTCTAGATGAAAGGATGTTAATGGGAAAAGTAGGAACACCTGTTCTGCTTCATTACCAAATGCAACGGTTCCACTGCTCTGCTGTTCCTATCGCTTTGGAAAATACCGTTTTCCTGATACAGCAGCATGTGCTGCACAAACAGTGAGTTTGTGAAAAAGCAGTTCAACACTAATAGTTAAGTTAATACTGGCCACCAGGGGAAAGCTTTGAAATATTACTCAAGGTTACTGCTCAAGCTTACTTCCATTTATCTGCCTATTTATCCACATATGTTTTGTACAAATCTTAAAAGAAATCCTGTTAAAAAAGGCTGGCAATAATTATGATAACTAAGTAGGCTTCACAAATTATTTTAGCTTGTAATAATAACGTATTGTCTGCCCTTCAAATTCTAAAGCATTGCATGAAATCTTGAAGTTGAAATTTGTTTTTCTTACCACTGTGAGAAAAAAATATGCTAATGTGAAGAATCTCATCTTTAAATAGGAAAACCGTAGAAAAATGAGGAAATGGAAGCTTTATTTCAGTAGAGTAATGGACTGTCAAAACTTGGTCTGGACTTTGCTCTGCTGCATGTTTCTGTATGACACATGACATGGCTTTTAAAACTCAATGCTCTTCGTGTATTGGTTTTCTGTTGATAAAGAAGAATTATTTCTGCTGCATTCTGCTTATCCATTGAAACAGATAAAATGCTCCCTTCTACTATGCAATGGAACTTTGGGGGGTGGGGCAGCAGGGTTCACATACTGTGGCTGAAATGATTCCATTTTGACTGTTTCTACCTAATAAGTTTATAACCCTGAAGCAGATTATACTGGAAAATAAAACAATCAAAAAAGGAATAATTCATGAGGTGGAGCAGGTCCATGGCACAAGTCTTCAGCCAAAAGGTAGCTCCTAAAAATCGCAACCACCTTACTTCCCTGCATAGTGCAACAACTTCCCTCCAATCCTGTGTATGCATTGTGTGGTTTTGAGAAAGAAGTTACCAGTCTGCGTTACACTGAAAGTCCGAGTGGAAAGTAAGAAGAACTAGGTCACCAGGATGACGGTATTGAAGTGGAAGTATTTCTGTGCTTTAGGAACATTAGGTGTCCAAATAGAATGCTTCATAACAAACACTTGTAGACCTGAATAATATTGTGGTTTGACAGTTACTACTGTTCCATAGAATTTATTATTGCATTTTAGTAACGTGAAACATTCATTTCTTTAAATGACTACAAGAAATATCGGAACAGGAACGCTTTCTGTTACATCAGGAGACTCTTCCTGAACAATTACTGGCAGAGAAACAGTTGAACCTCAATGATATGCCAGTGTTGTCTGCATCTCAGCTCATTGGTGTAAGTATCTCATGTTTTCTTCATTAGAGAGGTAAAGTTGCAGTTTGTTTTCTGCCTTTCTGTGACAAAATAAATGAGAAGATCACAGCTGTCTTTATCCCTAACATGACTTGCTAAGCACCTAAAGATCTGACACATGAATTTGTTTCTTTCCTTAGTTTCTACCAGCACCAAACTTCAGAATGCTGTTTCTAGTTCAAATTTCTTTTTGTTGAATGCATGCTTCTAGGAGAAAAAGCAAATCAAATCAGTGCCAGAAGCTGATTTACTGGTTTAAGCCAGTTCTTGGATACAAGACAATTTTTACCTTCTGTTACATTCTCAGTAGGGCAGAACTTGGAAGGCAGAAGAAACAAAGAATTCCACCTTAGTGGAGAAGGGTGCTGCGATTTAGAAAAAGAAAGGGCTAGGAGCAGGAAGAGGCTTTTGGTCACCTTTTGCAGCAAGGCACCCGAAGTCTTTCTGCTACTTTTTTTCCTTCTTTTTCAAAAACAAACCAAAAAAACCCCAACCCATACTGAAACAAAAACATGAGCTGCTCCAGTACTGGGATCACTGACTGGTTGACTCCCTTTCCACACCCCTTTCTCATGATAGCCAGCAACCAGTAGCCTCATTGTTTCTGCCTTGTTGGCAGCATATTTTTACCATCCATTAATGCACACAAAAAATATTCCATAAGCAACAACAATACGTTGTAAAACAAATTGGATCCTGTCTAGGTGTCAATTTTGCAACTCCTTACTTTTCCTGTAATCCTGTGGAAAATCAAAAGCTGATAGTGTGCTTGTTTTAATTTTCTTCATTCTCTTAGGACAATACTAGTAGCAGATTCTGAAGTCATTACCTCTATCTTTCAGTGAGACTATCTGTGGCATTGGGGGGGGGGGGGACACGACGACAGACAGAAGTGTCACTTGTGACTTGGCAAGCGCTGGCACCATGACTGTTTTCCTTCTGAATTCTCTCTATTGTCAAACCAGTGTTCATACTTGCTACTTGCAATGTGAGAATGAAACTCGGAAAGGGTAAATAAAAAGAACATTAATGTTAATTTTCCTTTAAAGTACTAATTTAGAATTTTGGGCGGGGGAGGGATGGATGAAATCTTGATAGCAAACTTGTCTGGTTTTAAAAGGTGAAAGGCAGTAAGTGTGCTTAAGTATCGCTTTGAGCTTAATTACCAAAATAATTCTGAGAGCTTATTTGTGGAGCTGAGCTCTGGCTACAATAGTCCAGGAATGTTACAGCCTTAAATGGCGTTTAAATTTGAAACCTAGCAGCCTTATATTCAATATCATTTGTCCACAGACCATTGTCATGTAGGTGGAATGCTGCCCTAAAACCTTAAGTATATTCCTTGCTATAAAAATACTTGCAGTTGAATCAAGACATATTTTCATGAGAAGGTCACATAAGTGGAAAATACATGGTGGTCTTCCCACAACGAGTTGTCCGCGGTATCAGTTACATTAGTTTGTAGGCTAAAAATAATTCTCTACGTTAATCTCTCATATCATAGATATACATATGTGATGAGAACAGAAGGGCCAATGAGTATGACTTCAAGAAAGCACTTGATCTACTGGAATATATTGATGAGGTAGGAAAAGTTTTTAAAGGATTTCTAATCCAGAGACTTTTTGTTTTTCTTTATTATTATTTAAGTGAGTATGGGGCATCTATATGTAGTTAGTTAACATATAAGCTTAGTGTACGGTAATTAAAAATAACCCTGATGTGTTTTTTTCAGTTTGTTTTTAAGTCACTGGAGACTTAATGCCAAATGTGGTTTAGATCATTTAAGAAAAATGACAGTCCTCATCTTCACTTCCCATTTATAGTCTATAGTTTCTTTCTTAGAGCCTTGCTTCCCTACAGGCTTTCGCCAAACAGGACGAAGATCTCTGTTTTCAGTAGTTTAGTTCTTGCATCTTCCCTATTGGCAGCTTCTCTGATCCTCGGGAGATAATGTGGGATAGTCACCAGCTTTTTCACATGTAAATAGCATTGAATCACAGATCTGCTATATGCTTTCTCACTGCATCTCCTTGTATGATCTAGTACCTTGTAATTTTCCACTAAGCACGAATAAATCGATTTCTGAGGAGCATCAAACCTGAATTAACAACAGTCTTTGCTAAAAGCTCAAGTTGTATTATTTCAGTGAAAGTATTCCTTACTAATTGGAAATGAGAGCTCTCTTGTGATTATCCCAATTCCTGCTAGTCTGGGTAGGGCTCCAAGTTAAAATCCTCTGTGTAGCAGTGCTTTGTAAACACCACTGTGCCATTTTGTTGGCCTTCAATAACTTTGGTTTGATAACTATAAATGTATTTATATTGGTTTTAAAATTTAAATTTATTTTAAATTTGTTTTAATTTAATTTCTTTTATCAGATTTTCTTTTGAATAACATTTCTTCACTGTTATTAACTGGGGGGGGTGTGTGCTTTATGTATTAATGTTTACTTGTCCTGTGTTTAGTACTACGTCATATTTTGTATACTGAGGAAAGAGTATTACTACTTAGAGTAGCATGTTACTCTGAGTTAGTTCTCTTCAGTGTAAAAAGAAAATCCAACGCTTTTTTCCCCTCTAACTTCCCCCTTCATTTTTACAACATAAATAGTCCAAATCATAATATTTTGCAGTAAAATAAACTTGAGTGAACTCATTTCGTTGTTTCTTTTAAATTAGTTTTCCTCTTAAATTTTGTCAACACGGTTAATGAACACTGAGACAACTGTATTGGTTTTTTTACATCTAAATAAAAGAAATGTCACTCTAAAAACATGAAATGCAAAATGATTTTTTGCTCAGATATTTGACTCTCCAACAACTTGAGTAGAACCATTCAGTACAAGTTAGAGATGGTGGTTTAGACTAGAATCTGAAAACTAGCTGTTACCTAGTTTTGTTTGCTTTCAAAAAAGCTACAAAAGCATAGCATGAAGTCAAGACCCATCCTCTTGCTTCCAGGCTTCTAAATTGGAAGAGTTCATAGTTTCTCTTCTCTCTTATGAGGGGAATTTAAAGTAGATGTGATGCTTCGGCACATTGGGAGGTGAAAAAAATACATGGTCTTTTTTTCCGATGTTATATTTTAAATGGGGCTCTGATACCAATTATCTCGAAGTTTTTGCGCAAGGAAGGGACTGCCCTAAGACAAACATGTCTCCCTGAAGACATTTACTAATAAATTCATAAAATATACACCCTGATGTGGACGCTAATGCATGCTGGTTAGTTTGGCCATGCTGAAAAAAGAGAGCCTTGACTTCAGTCACTATTTAGCACATTTTAAAATAAAACTTGCCTAGAATACTCTGTTTTACAAATTGGTATTTGTTCATGTGCTTTAAAATAGGCCCTTGGTCAGGTTGAGGTAGGTGGTCTCCAGCAGCCGTATTGTGATATACAAGGTCTGAGCCATGTTTTCAAATAGAAATGAAGAGTCTTTGGTGTTTCACCAGTCTGATCAGGTCATCTGTTAAAATAGCGTGTGTTTAAAAATAGTGTTCGGTAATTGAAGGATCTAATTCATTGGTATAATCTGTGTGACAGAGTGATTATTTCTTAAAAAAAAAAATAAAATTTTAACTTATCTGTCTTTTCTCCTTACATGAATTGAAGGAAGAGGAAGTGGATGTAAACGATCTTAAACTTAAAATTCTCTGTAAGGCTCTCCAAAGAGATGGGTAAGCCCAATATGAATATAAATTACTGGGAGTATTTGTGACGTAGTTCTTCCAGAATTACATATTGGTATATTATTCTCTAGCTCACTGATAAGATTGAATTTCATAGTATAAGATTAGTAAAGTGTAAAGTATCTTATCTGAATGTGTCTTTTTATTTGTAAAGTGAAACCCCAGCAAAAAAAACCCTGTAGTACTCTGTTTGCTTTGCTCACTGGCACAACCTACTGTGCATCCTCAGCACCCAAGATGGGAACATACCCATGCAGCTTTCATTCTTGAGCCCTTTGCTAGGGTAAAAGAAATGACCGATGCTGAAACTTTCCCCCCCCCCCCCCCCCCCCCCCCCCGTTGAAGCATCTCAAATAGAAGCTTTTTAAGAGCAACCTGTGCAGAGGTCACTCCTGCAGACTTTTATTTCACTTATTTTTGGCCATTGAACCACATCAACAAGTTCATGACCTTTTTGAGTTAAAGCTGACTGTACAAGATCAAAGCCTTACACACTGCTTGAGAGAGCCACTCGTGTGGACAATCAACACCACAGGCCGAATCCAATAGGTCAGAAGAATCTTCTCATCAAGCAGTGCTACTGTTCTCCCTCAGGTTAAATAACTCAAATGGCATTTCCTCCCTTTCCTTTCTATTTTTTGGAAGTTACATGCCTTTTCTAGTTCCCGTCCATGTTCCAAAAGGACCTAAGGGAGAAAAGATGAGGAGAGGATACATTCCAAATGCACTGTGCCATTTGTGATTAAAGTGGACATAAGCAGCATTTGGATTCCAAAGGGCAGGGGTCTGTAGAAAGTGAATTCCTAGTTGCATGACTAAGTTATTGTCACATATGACACAAATAATATGCAGAAACAGGTTCACACTATTCCAAGTGTTTTTCTTCAAGACAGAAGAATCCAGAACTCCTAAGTGGCACCAGTCCAGTAATTGGTTCATGTCCTTTCTACCCTGGGCCAAGAACAGAGTTTTGGATGTAATATTTAAACCATTCAAATCGTGTATAATGCTGACAAGATTTTGCCCGCTCGGCTAGCTAACCAGATGCAGTTTGAGATCACTTTGTGCTGAACAGGGTTTAGAAACTTGGTGTCCCAGCTGAGTTTCCAGTCCAGCAAAGCTCACATAGGCTTACAAAGAGTTTGATGGCTATTTCAAAAGAGGTAGCGTTAACTTTCATCTGTGCGCATGTTTTAAGGATGGCATCTGTTTTCTAGCTTAACAGCTACAAATGGTGGTAAGGTTCTTGGGTAGAATGGAGAGCCTTATGTTCTGGTAAGGTCCTTGGTGTCCTCCTCTGTGCCTAAAAGTGATTTGTTTCCTCAAGTTCCCCTGCCCTTTCCCTCCCTCCCTCCTTCCCTCACATTCTTTCCAGTAGAATTAAAGATGATAATCCTAGAAGTTTGGGAGTTTAAGTGTCATCTAGGGTAAAACGATGGTTTCAGTGAAGTACAGAGGACCCGGGTCCAGATCTGTGTCAAGCATGTCCAGTTGGCCCAAGGAGGTTCGTGTTGTTTTAGGGAGTGATATGAGAAGTGGTTTTCTCTGGCAGTTTAACAAATGGAACAGGAGATTTTAACAACTAAAAGGTTAGAACCACAGTAGAAGAAGTTAGGTTGGTGTTGACTTAAATCTGCTACACATAAAGCTCTGCAAAAATTGTCATATAAAATAATCTTTCCCTTAGAAAAATGTGACTGGGATTGTCTTATCATAGATGAGACTTGCATTCAGGAGTCTTCCTATTTAATCACAAATGAGACAAACTGTATTTGTTTTCTGTCTGTGTGTGCTGTTACAGGCCTGCAACTTAGATTTTACAGGGTTTTTTCCCATCTCCTTCTGTGTCTTGGTGTTTGATTTGGTGTGGGGTTGGTAGGTTTTTTGTTTGGTTTTTTTGTTGTTGTTGTTTTTGTTTTTTCAAATATGTTAGTAAATCGCTGCTCTGGCTCTATTCTACCAAAAAATAAATCTATACTTGCATCATCTCAGTCATAGAATATAATTACAGGGTAATTCTTAGAAGAATTATAAAAATACATAAGGGTAGCCCTTATAAGAATAGGTAATTCTTATCTCGATGGATAATATTTTTTATTTTATCAAAGAAATAATGTTTTGGTTTACAGTTTAGAAGACGGGAAGCATTTCTATTGTCCTTCTAACTAGACTACATTATAGTAGTGCAATTTTATTGCAGCTTTACTCTTGGAATAAAGAATAATTAACACAAGATAGAAAGGAAAAAAACTCTTGCTTTGAGCTATAGCCAAGCACATAACACTTCTGTGTGAACATGTATTAATCACCTGTGATAATTTATCAAATTTCCTGCATATTTTTTCTTGTTAGTTTTCCTTTTATTTCATCTGTGCAATTCTTTACACAAATTTTTTTTTTGACTTGCAGGTGGTCCAGTTCAGATGGTAAAGATGATCCAATTGAAGCATCTAAAGATAGTATATTTGTGAAAATATTACAAAAACTATTGAAAGAAGGTAAAGTGTACTTAAATATAATTTAACTTCTTGAAATTGTTTAGTTCAGAAGATGAACACTAATGTATAAGAAGTAGTGTTAATAAATTCTCAGAGTGGTAAAAGCTTCCATATGGATTCCACTAGATAATTACAGTCATAATGGAGCTAATTCTGTCTCTGTAAAATGTTGAGGGATAAGAGATGAGCAGATTTCCTGGTTTTAATCTTAGTACCCTCACATTATTTGCTCAGTAGGGCAGCTGTCAGATTTTTAGCAGTTTCTTACTGTACACTAAAGTATGTCTGCTGGAGTTAAATACATGATCTTCTGTAAGGTACAGGATTTATAACTTATTTGTCTGTCACTCAGAAGAGCTTAATTATTTTAGCTTAAATGGGTTTTTTTGGTTTTGCTTTTCCTCCCCAAAAGCAAAAAAACCACCACCAACAACAAAAAAACAAGAACAAAAAAACCCCAACAAAACCCAACCCCCCCAAAAAAGTCCCAGTTAAAGCTGACCATGGGAAGTTCTGGCTTTTAGAGTCAAGGTCCATTTTAAATATTACTGCTTATGAATGTTTTCCAGAACAGAGAAAGCTCCATGTCAAAAATATAAAAATTAAGTTCTTCAGAGCGGTTCTGGTTTTGCATGTTCAATCCTGTCAATTTCTTCCCTTTTGCAAGATTCTCACACCCCAGGTTGCAATGTTGCAGCTGCTAAGTATTTATTATATGACTGATATTTTTTTTTTAATTATTATTATTATTATTTTGGTGAAGTGTTAAGTAGACTTGGATTTTAGGTTTAATCATAAATTCACTGAGAAGCTCTGTCTGGGTAGGAAATCTTTATTGTAACCTCAGTTTTACAGGCTACTTAAGCTTTATAGTATTTTTTAACATGTATAATGGAATCAGATCTCAATTCTGAAAGAGTAATTCAGCTCTGAGGCAGGCACAGGTATTTACTTAAGAATCATCTTAACTGCTAATGCGAAGTACTTTTATCAGTGCTGTAATAAAAGGTTTTGTGTTGTAGGAGTTCAGTTAAGTGAATATTTACCGGAGGTGAAGGACTTGCTGCAAGCAAACGAACTTGGCAACTTGAAATGTAATGCTTACTTCGAATTCGTGTTAAAGGCAAACTATGAACTCTACGTTCAGGGACAAGCATGATTCTCACTATTTTTTTTGTTAAATATTTTTTCTAAAGAACAGTTAAATTCCTGTATACTTTTTTATGTTCTGTTCTTTTTTTTTTCCTAAAACTTTGTAATAAAATCTATACGAGTAATATACTTGGTCTTACATTTATAGACAATGGCACTTAAGCCAGGAGAGGCAGAAGTGTGTTTTCAGGCAAAAGAGAAAGTTCTTGGTTTCTGTGCCTTTCAGAAACTTGCTGTTTCGTTTTATGTCCTCATTGGTATGAGTCCTGCCTGAGGCTCAAAGATGCAGAGACACATGGAGTGAGATGTGGGACCCGCTGCAGAAGGTGGAAACTTTCTCTCTCACTTCACTGGGGCTGTTATTTCAGTTCAGAGAACGTACTGAAAACATTAATGCTGGGTGACTGCCTGGCTTCCTGAAGAACCAAATGATCATTCTGTAACGTAACCCTACTCCCCCTCTGTACAATGCTTTTTCCTGTAGAGACTGGGTAATATCAATTTTGCATTAAAAGATACGGGCACAAAAAGGATAACTGGCTTGTCGCTGGTCACTCAGCTTGGCCGTGTCTGTGACAGAAAGGAATAAAGCACAGTTCTCATTCAGAGTCCTCTGGTCCAGTAAATAAACCATTCTTTCAGTTAGTATCTGTAAGATTAAACTTCTTCAAAACATGTTAACATTTTATCTATTTAGCTTTCATTTAAGTTATATCCAGGTGTCTAGAATAGATGTAAAAATGAGATTAACAGCTCACCATGCAGTCATTCACAGCAACTGCTTGGATCTAGGCTCAGAAGAAACCTAGAAAGCAGTTAGGAAAGTGTGGGAGTCCAGCACGATCTTCCTTACTCGGCGACTTGTTCTCTACTGGCTGATGCTACTATTTTCTTTTTTTTTCCTTTTTTTTTTTTTTCCCCTGCTGCCCCAGTTAGTTACCTCAGACACGGGAGTGGAAAAAAAAAAATCCATTTAACTTTTAAATATTAATTGTTCTGATTGGCAGCAGATTTTAATCTTTAAATAAAAGTTACTTTAATCTGACATGTTCTACCTTTCTTTTGCAAGTAGCTCAACAACCAGAGAGTGAATGCAGAGCAACGTGCCTGCCCTTATGTTTTACTTGTCTGGCTCGATGCCTGCTGCAACAACTTGATCCAACAGCTGAGAAGGTCAGAAGTTAAATTGGTTGAAGAGAATCCAGTTGCTAGTTTTAAAAGCACAGCTCCCCTTCCGTGGCTTCCCCTCCTCCCTGTACTAATACAGTAAGCTGGGCTGAGAGTCTGAACATGTTTGGAAGAATAGATTAATCTAGAGACGTTCTAACTAATATGGGAAAGAAATGCACTAGCAGTCATCTTCTAAGATTGTTCTAAGAAGCGAACTTTGCTCTTCTGCAGCCTGCGTGGCCCAGAGGAAAGAAGTACGGGTGTAACTCCCAGGTGGGGCTTCAAAGGAGTTGGGTCCCATAAAGCTTCAGAAGAATTCCGCTTGCTTGTTTAAGTGTTGCTTTAAAGGTGGTTTCGTATTATTGATAAACTTCACATTCTGGGAGAAAGGGAATAATCTTAACAAATGATTGCCAACCCCTGCTGAAATATGTTTTACCTGAACTTTTACTGGACTCTGAATTTTGCTCTTTAATTGACAGTCGACAGTAAAACACTTTGGGGCTATCTCATCCCTTCCTAGATGGTTGACTGCCTGTATGCCCTCAGGAGTGGCAGGGTAAGCCCCAGAAAGCTTCCTCCAGAAGCAGGCGTTCCTCTTCATCCTTAGCTATCCATCTGCTTCAAAGTGCCCAGCTTCTCTGCCGGGATGGGTTTATTCCGGTTGGTGTAAAAGCATTCTCTGGGTGCTCGGGAAACGATGGAGCCGCGTAGGCTTTGTAAGTAATGTTTTATTCTACTGCCGGGCTGGGAGGCATTTGGCATTTGTACAAGGAAGGGCTCTCCGTCTGACTATTGCCAAAACAGAAGGCTACAGGCAATGAGTTTACTTAAATAAAACCTCATTAAAATAACTTCCACATCTAAACTGAAGTTTAATGTTCTTGTACGAGGAACGTTGTGCTGGTTCACTGTTCCGTTGGGAAGCTTGAAGAGGCTGGGATTTGGGGCTATTCCTCCTCTCCGTCCTCCTTTGCATTATGTAATAAGCTGTCCTGGTGCAGAGCTCCTGTCTCAGATTACTGTTCGGGGAGGATGCCTTCATTTACCACCGCATATCGAAGGTCATGCCAGAGCTCCAGGTTGCTTCCAAGTGCAACAACACCAAAGAAACTCGGGACAGAAAGATTCGTATTTTGGTTAAAAGGGCTTAAGGAGCATGGATAGCTCCTTTTGAGTAAGGAAGTATCCATTGTTTCTTAAGTAGTTATTTTCTGCGTAATGGAAAATACGCGCGGTATGGGATGCCCACACTTCTATCCTCTGTTGTCAGTAGAGTAGCAGGAAAGCTTGTCAGTTGTCCTTTGTGATCAACTTCAGAAGCTACACGTTGTGGTCGTGTGTTTTCTGACTTGGGACCAAAACCAAATTAATTTCATGAGTCCAGCTAAATATCCGAAGTGCAGAAAATGATCTTTTATGCAGAACTGTAAGAATTTAACATCGCCATCAGGCATTTTGCTGTCAACTAGGTTGGGGTAGAGAGAAAATTAAAAGAAACAGAAAGGGTAGAGTGGGTTTATGCTCGCATCAGGTTTCACTGAAGGATTAAGAATGTTTATCTTTCACTGAGGTTAGGCTTTCTGTTATTCGCTCTCTGATTCAACGCAACTGACTGTATTTTGGAACCCACGACAGAGCATTACAGTTCCGTAAATAGATTTGATGGCTGCGATGCCTTTAAGTGCTTTGAGGTTTCCGATTTTTGTACTGCCTGTTGTTGATGACAGAACTGAAGAATAATACAAGAAGCTGAAGAACAGTGTGAGAGAACAGCATGTTTTATCCCCAGCGTACTTTAATACAGTAACTCAACAGGAAATGAAAATCTATAGCGGAATGAAATAGGGAGCAGCCAGAGGTAGAAGAACACTGCCAAACCGGAGGGTGCAGAAATTAAATAGAGGAGGATAAAAGTTGTCTGCTTCTCTGTTGGCCCTTCTGCTCTGCCTTGCAGCAGAGGAATCAGCTGCAGAAATGCTTTCCGCTGCAGGAGACTCCTCACAGCATAAGTGCTTCCGCCTTACTATTTCTTCTTCCTCCTCTCCTGACTCCCTAAATCTTAAAAGGATTTGCTCTTGGCCAGTTGTGCCTTCAGAGAAGGTCTTGAAGGCTGATTTGCATCAATTCATTGGCAGGGCTGCAAATCTGTTTGTGTTACTGCCTCCTCTTTCCATCGGTTAACCGCAATTTCTATACAAAATCTTCCAAGTGTCCCACATGGCAGCACTGCTTAAATATCCACAGCTGACAGAGATGACCTGTTCCTCTTCACTTGCATGGTACCTTCAGCTCATCAGAGATGACTTTCCCATGAGGCCACACTCCTTCTGGGGAGGGCGAGCCGCAGCGATGGCTGGAGGGGGCCGTGTTGCCTGGCCGAGCTCAGCGGCCGGCAATGGGTCCTGGGTAATGGCAGCAGCATTCGCCCGACCTCAGGCTTCTGGGATCCGTCACCTGGATTAATGCCTCACCGGCTTTCTCTTCGGGTGTTCGTCTAACAGATGTTATCCCCTGCATTTATTTTCCATTTTTAAATCGCAGCTGGGGAAAAACACGCAGCTCAGCTGCCTTTACGCAGGCTGCCACCAGGTATGAGGCTACTGCGTGCGAAATGCAGGGCCACCTGGTTGCTTCGCCCTCTCTCGCAACTCCCGTCCTCCCCCCTGGCGCTCACCCGTACCTGCAGGCAAGACCCCCGAGGGCCACATTCCCCCCTCCAGACCCGGGCTCCCGGGCAAGCCGCGGCCGCCCAGCCCTTCAGGGCCCCCGGCCTCCCCCGGCCCACTGAGCCCCCCCCCCCTTTGGGCCTCCGCCCCACCCCCGGCGGGGCCCGGCGGCCCCCCCCCGGGGCCGCGCCGGGCCCGACGCCCAAATATGGCGACGGCCGGGGCCGCATTCCTGGGGGCCGGCCGCCGCCGCCGCCCGCCGCGATAAAAGGCTCGGCGGCCGGCGGCGGCCCACGAGCTACCCGGCGAGGGGCGCGGGTAGCCCGCCCCCCCCCCCCGCACTGCCGGCCGGCCGTGAGGCTCAGCCCGTGCCCCTGTGCCCCGCAGACAGCCGGCACCATGTGCGACGAGGACGAGACCACCGCGCTCGTGTGCGACAACGGCTCCGGCCTGGTGAAGGCCGGCTTCGCCGGGGATGACGCCCCCAGGGCCGTGTTCCCCTCCATCGTGGGCCGCCCCCGACACCAGGTAGGGCGCCATCCCCCTCCAAGCATCCCCCCAAGCCCTGCCGCAGCAGGCCCCTGCCGCCTCCCAGCCTGGGCTGCCAGGGAGCCCCACGCCGCCGCCTGTGGAGAGGTTGCTGAGCCCTCCCCCCCTTTCCTCCCCTGCAGGGCGTCATGGTGGGTATGGGTCAGAAGGACTCCTACGTAGGAGATGAAGCCCAGAGCAAGAGAGGTATCCTGACCCTGAAGTACCCCATTGAGCATGGTATCATCACAAACTGGGATGACATGGAGAAGATCTGGCACCACACCTTCTACAATGAGCTGCGCGTGGCCCCTGAGGAGCACCCCACCCTGCTCACTGAGGCCCCCCTTAACCCCAAAGCCAACCGTGAAAAGATGACCCAAATCATGTTTGAGACCTTCAACGTCCCTGCCATGTATGTGGCCATCCAGGCTGTGCTGTCCCTGTATGCCTCTGGCCGTACCACTGGTGAGTGAGAGTCTCCCATGGCCCTTCCTCCCCCAGCAAGGACGCCTGGGGCTGTAGAGTCCCCTACAGCTGACATGTGCTCTGCCTCCCCCCAGGGTGCAGGGCCCTTCGTGGGCTGCCTCTCAGGTGGCTGCTTTCTGTTTCCCCAGGTATCGTGCTGGACTCCGGCGATGGTGTGACGCACAACGTCCCCATCTATGAAGGGTATGCCCTGCCCCATGCCATCATGCGCTTGGATCTGGCCGGCCGGGACCTCACTGACTACCTGATGAAGATCCTGACTGAGCGTGGCTATTCCTTCGTCACCACAGGTAAGCACTATTCCCTCCTTCAAAATGTTCCTCCCTCTCTCTCTTCCAGCCCTTGCACCCCCAGGGGTGCTGCAGCCTCTCGTCCTGTTGCAAGCCCCGTGAGCACTCCCCGTTGGGAGTTTGCCTGTTGTTGGGGCTCTGGAGGCCCAGCAGACCTGTGGAGATGATGCAAGTGTTCCCTGTTCCTCCTCTGCAATCACTGATGCCTTTGGTCCCCCCCTCACAGCTGAACGTGAGATCGTCCGTGACATCAAGGAGAAGCTGTGCTATGTGGCGCTGGACTTTGAGAACGAGATGGCCACCGCTGCCTCTTCCTCCTCCCTGGAAAAGAGCTATGAGCTGCCTGATGGGCAGGTCATCACCATCGGCAACGAACGTTTCCGCTGCCCGGAAACCCTCTTCCAGCCTTCCTTCATTGGTGTGTGTGCCCCCTTCCCTCTCCTCTCCCCCACCAGCTCTGCCCTCTCTCCCCAGTCTTCCCATTGAGCTCTGGCTGGGCCCTTAACTTGTGCCTGCTTTTCTCCCCTTCCCTGCCCCCAGGCATGGAGTCCGCAGGGATCCATGAGACCACTTACAACAGCATCATGAAGTGTGACATTGACATCAGGAAGGACCTGTACGCCAACAACGTCATGTCTGGGGGTACCACCATGTACCCAGGTATTGCTGACCGCATGCAAAAGGAGATCACAGCCCTGGCCCCCAGCACAATGAAGATCAAGGTAAGGCCAGAGCGTGAAGGGCCCAGGCACGGGCGTCGCCTTCTCTTGCCCTCCTGCAAGCAGCGGCCGGGGCTGCGCACACCCCTGTGCCCGCCACCCGCAGCGGTCGCCTGTTTACTGATGATCTCGGCTCTCTTGGCTTTTTCTAGATCATTGCCCCACCCGAGCGTAAGTACTCTGTCTGGATCGGTGGCTCTATCCTGGCCTCCCTGTCCACCTTCCAGCAGATGTGGATCACAAAGCAGGAGTACGATGAAGCTGGCCCATCCATCGTCCACCGTAAATGCTTCTAAACATGTTTACATGATCACTTTGACAACCACGCTCAGGATGACAACCTTCTAAGTTGCAGGCTGCTGAGGGCCTGCAACAGCCATGTAACTTTCTATTTTGTAACAATTTCTGGTTACTGTTGCTGCAAAGCTCCACGTGACACAGTGTATGTAAAGTGTACATAAATTAATTTATTTACCTCATTTTGTTTGTTTTTAAAACCAATGCCCTGTGGAAGGAAACAAAAAACTTCAAGAAGCATTAAATCATCAGTCATTCTGTCACACCCCTAATGCGGCTGTTTCTGTCATTTGCTGGGCTTCTTCTATCACTCACTGACGTGTCATCTAACGGGATGGGGGGAGTGGGTGGTGGCGCTGGAGCTCCCCAGACTGGAGGACGAGCTGGGAGGGGACAGGACCCCAGGCTGAGAAGCCAGCCCTGCCTGACACTCCGTGGTTCCAGAGACCGCAGCGGTGCCGAGAGGTGCTGGGGGGGAAGCTGGGTGTTGCGTCATGCTGCTGCAAGCTGGGTGCCCACCGCTCTGCAACATACCTCCCCCCCAAATCTGGGCCGGGGGGGGAAAAGGGTTGCCTGGAGCCTTGGCTTGCTAAGGGTTTTTTATTTGGCTCGGACTGCCAAAAAAGTAGCCCTGGCACACTCCGGCAGCTCCAAGGCATGATGGATGGCAGCGAGGCTGGGGCTGAGGGCAGGTGGCGGGTGCAGGTTAAATAAAGAGCTTTCCACTCCGCTTATGGGAAGCCTGCCTGCCACCACCCTGTCCCGGGGGGGTGAGGGCAGCCAGGGCCACTTCCTCACCCTGCCTGACATGCTTGCCCTTGCCCCCAGTGGCACATGAGGGTGGTGCCTGCAAAGGGACCACCCCTTCCCTCCTGGGGCCAGATCCTTCACACAGGGGGACTCCCCGGGAGCCTGAAAGAAAATCCCAGGGGCTTTCCCCTGCTGCCAGGGGTCCTGTGTTTGTCTGCCCTTTTTGCTTCTGCAGGGGCAGAGCAGCGTACGAGGTAAGGAAGCTGCTCCTGCCTGTCCCTCTTCTCCTTTACTGGGGTGGGGGGGCTCTGGACCCCCCCTTTGCTTCCACTATCCACCCTGCCAGGTGCTCAGGTCTCTTGGGGAGCCACCCTAAAGCCCTGCCAGGCTTGGCACAGCTCCCTGGGTCAGGGCACGTGTGCAGGAGCAGGCAGCCTCTGGAGTAGGAGGACTCCCAGAGCACAGGGCCCTGGCAGGAAAATAGCGCTTGAGTTTTGCTGTGGGAGACAGCAGCTCTGGGAAAAATAGATGATTTTCAGCTAAACTTTCAGGCCAGGAAGGCTTTTTGCTCCACTGCGACTATGCTAAGGGTGCACTTGATTTGCATTTTGGCTGGTTTTACCTGCATTAAAGTGAGACCCATACGCAAGTACACTTTTTGGTAGCCCTATCCCAAGGAAAAGCCTGCGGGAGGAGCTGGCCTGACCCTTTCCTGGTACCTGGGGACAGGGAAGCCCCTGGGCAGTCCTAGAAGCTCCCAAGCCCAGATCCCTCTCTGAGTGACTGGGGTTGGACTGGAAAGCAGGAATACAGTTGTTTCTTAAAAACCAACCAAGGGCTTTTACTTGCTGCATGTGCAAGTTGTTGCGTAGTGGCACGTATTTCATCTGACAGCTCTGTGTTAGGATTTGAGGAGATGCTTAACTAACATTAAGTCCTCAGTACTTGACCCCTGATCTCAGAGTTCAGCTGTGGCTTAAGTGGTGTTACGAGATGGATTTTTTAGGACCCGCTTCTGCTGTTTGATTAAAAGGCTATTTTAGAAGCACAGGTAAAAACTAAGTTAGAAAAGCAGCCTTGTGGGTTAGACAGTGCTCACTGTGAGGTACCAGCACAGGCCCAGCTTTTCCTCCTGCCTGATTAAAGTTAGGGTCCTAAACCCACACTAGAAGGAGCTGATTTTTTTTGGGGGGGGGGAGTGATGCTGAACCAGCCACCCTCCCTCCAGCCTGATCCAAATCAGTGGGAGCAAGGGATGCTTGCTCTGGCTGAATGAAGACCTAGATTTTGCAGCGCCAAACCTGAGTTTAGGACCACTCGTGTGAGCGCAGCCGAGGGCAGCGGGCAATCCTCTGGCAGCCATGGCACGGCCTTACATGGGGATGCCACTGGCGTCTCACTGCTCTCTCTAACAGCAGCATCTCTCTAACAGTCTCGTAGTAGCCCACAGCATCAGGTATTGTCAATAGTCTCAGCACCAGCTTCATCTTGTTGAAGTGCCAAAAAGTGCATTTTAACAGCTGAAAAAAAAATGACTGGTTTGTGGCTTTGGTTGCTCAATCAATTAACTGAGACACAACGACTTTTTAGGCCTACCAAACCAAACCTGTTCAGGTTTTAATTTCAAACCAAGACATGTTTTTTAATCTGAAACCAGCCTTTTAATCTGGGTTTGGGATTTTCAGCAATTGGAGACACAGATTGTTTGGAGACAGGCGAGTTGAATTTTCACGTGATTTACGAGCCCTGGTCTTGGGGAGGTGTTTTGGGAAATTTCGCTCGTGCGCAGCAGTCCGGATTTGGTCTTTGCTGGAGAGGTGGGCCTGTGTGAACCTCATGAGGTTCAAGAAGGTCAAGTGCAAGGTCATGCACCTGGGTCAGGGTAACCCCTGGTATCAATACTGGCTGGGGGAAGAAAGGATCGAGAGCAGCCCTGCCAAGAGGGACTTGGGGGTGCTGGTGGATAAAAAGCTGGACATGAGCCAGCAACGTGCACTGGCAGCCCAGAAGGCCAACCGTACTCTGGGCTGCATCAGGAGAAGCGTGGGCAGCAAGTCAAGGGAGGTGATTCTGCCCCTCTACTCTGCTCTGGTGAGACCTCACCTGGAGTACTGCGTCCAGCTCTGGAGCCCTCAGCACAAGAAGAACATGGAACTGTTGGAGCGGGTCCAGAGGAGGGCTACAAAAATGATCCGAGGGCTGGAGCACCTCTCTTACGAGGACAGGCTGAGAGAGTTGGGCTTGTTCAGCCTGGAGAAGAGAAGGCTGCAGGGAGACCTGATTACGGCCTTTCAGTAGCTAAAGGGGGCCTATAGGAAAGATGGGGAAAATCTTTTTAGTAGGGCCAGCTGTGTCAGGACAAGGGGTAATGGTTTTAAACTAAAAGAGGGTAGATTTAGACTCGATATAAGGAGGAAATTCTTTACAACGAGGGTGGTGAAACACTGGAACAGGTTGCCCAGAGAGGTGGTGGACGCCCCATCCCTGGAAACCTTCAAGACCAGGTTGGATGGGGCTCTGAGCAACCTGATCTAGTTAGCAGTGTCCCTGCTCACTGCAGGGGGGTTGGACTAGATGACCTCTAGGGGTCCCTTCCAATCCAAAACATTCTACGATTCTATGATTTCTCAGGAATTTCATTATCCTCCCTGTGCCTGTGACAGTGCTGGTGGTGGCAGGCGAAGGATCTCCAGGACCAGCATCCTCTCTTTTGAGAAAGGCAAAGGAGTAAACGTGACTGCAGAGGAGTAAAAGGGAATAGAAGGAAGAAGGCGGGACGCAATGTGCTGTGGGGAGGGAGGGAAATGGCAGGATGGCTCTTCTCTGCGCCAGAGCATCCTCTGGGGCTGTAGCTCACTGCTTGCTTGGCAGCTTGCTTACATCTGGGGCTGGACCAGTGCAGGACAACCCTCCGTAGCTTGGCTCCGCAGCTGCAGCCCAGTGGGCAACGCAAGAAGCTGCCCTGGGTGAAATAGCACCAAGGTATGGAAAATCTGGAGAAAGAAAGAGCCCTTGAGGGGACAAAAATTATGTGGGGCTGTTTAAATGAGCTTGGGAGGCACAGACTGGGCTTTGATGTAAGCTTCCCCCAGGGTCTGCAGCTGTATGGGTCATTAGCAAAATTATTTAAGAAGCTAAGTAACAGCGAAAAACCGGGTTCTGAGGGACAGGCTGGAGGAAGCCTCTGAGCAGAAGAACAAAGGGAATCCTGGAGAAGGTGAGGGCGCAGAAGGTGCTTCCTAATTTCATTGTGATAGCGATTTTGCTAATGTGATAATCTGCATCGCGCAGAGAGCAGAATGTGGCCCAGGATGGGCCACCTCCCACAGAATGTCACGGCTCTGTCCCCTGTTTGGGAAAGGGAACTGGCACCCCGACACACTTCTCCCTGGGGCTCCAAGTCTGCAGCAACAAAAAGCACTTTGCCCTGCGGTATTGGTTGGGTTTGGCTTTGCTGAGGGGACCTGAACACCCTCTCAGCGCCGACACCGGTGCAGCTCCACTGGGTACTCAGTTGGCTGTGAACCTCCCATGGGTGTTTGGCCAGTAATATTTATTCGATGAGATTTAGTAAAATGACAAAAAAAGAGGCCCCTTGAAAATTACCGTGATTTTTCACATGCTTAGGAAACTCCTAAGCAACAAATTCTATGGCATTCTTTATTTTTTAAAGTGAAGCACTAAAATGAAGGCCTTCAAAGCACAGTTGTTCAAAACTTCAAATGTTTTTAGTTCATAAGATTTTTTTTCCTGTTTCTATTTCATTAATCTGTAGAAAAAAAATTAATCAAATGGAATGCTGCCCGTTAGGGTTTCTTTCTTTCTTTTTCAGCTCAACAGGCATTTTTCCTTTAAAAAATAATGAAAAGAGCTCTTCAGATATATAGATTTCCATGGTGCATCTCCCAGGGCTGGAAAAAGGGGCACACGAGGATGACTGTAACCTGTTGATCAACCGCTGGATAACTGCAGGCTGCGCTGGTGCGGGGGGCTCCCGGGTGGGCAGCTTTAGGGACAGGGCCATTTGGAGCATGCCCCAGCCTCATCCTCTTTCTCGGGAACTGCTGGCAGCTTTGGGGATCCTCTTTGGTCCCTCAGGGGCAGAAGAGCCTTTGAGGGGACCTCAAAAGGGTCCAGCTTGAAGCCTGGGGATTTAGTTGTAATTGCGCCTGGCAAAGGCTCTGTTTTTTATTGTTCAGGGACCTGAAAAATAAAGCAGCTTCTGATGGCTATGCAGCGGGGAAAGGTGGGAGTACCGCTGGCTCCCGCTGGGGATGTGCGCTGTGTGGGATGGGGATGAGCAGATGATGGAGAAACCTTTTATTGCCAGGGGTCTGCTTCTTTCTCCCCACCCCAGGGCATCCTGCCAACCTTGAACCTGCACTGCCCGGCGCAGAGCTGGGGCCAGCCGCATGCAAACCTCCCGCTCTGCGGCGACCCTGGGCAGCTTATCCAAGCTATTCCTCTTGTGCCTACAGGGACTACGTCCAAACCCTGACTTGTCTCAGCTGCTCAAGGCCATGCTCTGAAACTAAAGCGTGCGGCTCGGAGGCAGCTCTGGCTGCGGTTGTTCAGGGAGTGCCGCAGGCAGCCCGGGAATGAGCCTCACTGTAACCCCACCTCAGGGACCTGCGTATATATAGATCCCTGGAAGCAGCTTTTTTCCTTGGCACATCCCTCCCACCCGTAATACCCTCCAAACATGCTCTCCCTGCCCCCCAACCCCGAACCCTCGCTGCTCAGCTTCCAGCAGCTTCTCTCCTTTCCAGGGGAAACAAGGCTTTAAAGCTGAGCAATATCAGCGCTGGAAGGAAAAGGGGGAGGACCGCCTTGTGAAAAGGGCTCTCACACATGCTCAGAGATGGGCAGCATCAAGAGAATGGCAGCAGGCATCAGTGCCTGGCCCCAGCTCATGGTGGCAGGTTTATTTCATTGCAATACAGCTGGGCTCTTCCACGAAGACCTGAGTTATATTTGCAAGGGAGAACATGCCTTGTAGCTCTTCTGGCTGGGTTGCCCTCCTTCACCAAAGCAGGAGCGCTCCAAAAGGAGGTTCAGCTACATGAGTGTAGGGGGACCTCTGTAAGGCTGAAGCTCTGTCCTTTTCCCTGGGGAAGAGCTGCCCTGGCGCCCGGCGCAGGCAGGCAGGGACAGAGGTGCTCCCACAGGCAGCACTGGGGTGCTGACAGGAGATAGTGACCCTTATCTCGCACCTACTGGTCCCTCAGACACAGACATCACCTAATCTGTTTGAGTGCAAAACAAAATGAGTTTACATTGGCATTAGCAGGGGCCGGTGCTGAGCTTGGGTGGGTGGTGCTGCATTGGCCTGGGCAGCACTGGGAAGGGGGCACCCAGAGAGCAGCAGAAGGGCTGGGCGCCAGCACGGTGCGAGACCCACAGCTGCCAGATGAGTACGGGATAGTCCTTCCCAAACCTCGCTGTAGCTGCAGGGAGATGGCTGGCTGCAGAGGGAGGGATGGGGGGGCCATGCAAGCAGGAGGAGGTCTGAAGCTGGTCAACCCAAAAAGAAGCCAACAAGGTTTCCCAGGGAAACAGTATCTGCTTCTGTAAGATTTTTTTTAATTCCCTTTGGCAACCATGATCACAAAGAATGGTTAAAATAACAGGGGCGTGAGGATCTAACCTGGTTTGAGTTTGCCAGCGATGAGCGATGCCGTCGCTGGGCTGTCCACCTGTGGAGCAGAGCTGAAGGGCGCAGCGGGGAGCCCTGCGCTACCGCCCATGCTGAAAATGAAGCGTGGTCCAGGTGCTGAGGCCGTCTGCTTTCTTGCCATGAGTTATTCAGAGTGGTTGTGTAGAGATTGAGGCACTTTTCAAAAGGCTGTAGAACAGGATATTTCCTCCATCAGGATTTTTTTTTTTTGACCTGGAAACCCCTGCACCCCAAAAAAACCCCAACAGAGAGCTACCAGAGCTCCCTAATCCCAACCATTTTCAAGTAGAGATGGTGGTGTTCCTACCTAATCCCATCAGTGCTGCCGCAGGTGGTATGCCACGTTTCTGTGACTGCAGAAACTGAGCAGTTTACACTGGGAAGTTGGTTTTCTTTCCCTTTTTTCCCTTCCCATCTCAAGTGCATCATGGTTTTCCTCTGTGACCATTAGCGAGTCAACACTCGCAGCTCCATTTATTGCCAGCAAAGCGGCTTTTCTGATTTCCGTCTCAAGGAAGATAATGAGGAACAGCTAATGTTCATGAAGGTTTTGAGTCGTTGTCATAGAAGGTGTCTGGGGAATGTGAAACACTTGCAATCCTAAATTTAGCTCTGAAAGTCATGCAGCCCAGTTTCCTGGCACAAACACCAGAGAAAGTCTTGAAATCTGAACGTTTTCCAAGCGCAGCCACCAGCCGGAGGCTGCAGTAGCTGCCAGCAGTGCCGGGGATCTCCTGCTGTGCCTCCGGAGAGACCCATCACCTTGCTGAGAGCCCAGACCGCCCTCTTCCTCCCAGGCCATTCTCACCAGCAACCTGAAACACCAGCAGTTTCTGTCCTTGCTGTAGGTGTGATGCATCTGTAATTGGCCTGCCAGATGTCTTGTGGCACAAGATTATTTTTCAAACCCAATAAAAGTGGCAAATTTTGGAGGATTACAGTATTCAATTCGCTCAGCTCAGGGAGAATATGAGAAATCTCTCTTGGGTTAAATGTTTTAGGAGAACCACGGCAATTGATTTTAGACCTACCACTCTGAGATTTACTCCCTCTTTCCTTTATTTTTGTTAGCCCGCTGAAGCCAGCCCATCCTGGCCGAGGCTGCGTGGTCGACGGGTTATGATCCCCTGGTCACACGTGAGGGGTTAAATGCCAGGCAGGTTAATAAAGACGACTGATCTGTTCTGACAGCAAAATACGGCATTAAGGGGAACTCGGTGCTAAAATCCAAAGTCCAAGTTAAAAAGGGTGTCATTTAATCCCTGAGGTGCTTAACCTCTGCTGACACCTTGCTTTTTGTTTTTTCCCTTAGTGCCTGCTGCACATGCTCCTGTGGGGAGAAGCAACCTGGCATAACTCCTGTCACATCTTGACCGGGATCCAGTAACCAGGTGTAGCGCTGCCCAAACTGGTGGCGCTTGGTTGCTTCATCGGCGGCAGCGTCCCCAGGCAGAGGCAGGAGCAGGGCTGCGGGCAGCCCCGGGAGTGCACCTGCTGAACGTGCATCATTGTTTAAAAATAACAAGGGGAAAGCAAAGAATAACGCGGAAAATATTGCAAGGTCAGCAGGGGAGGCGTGGGGAGGGCTTGTGCCTGGGCAGGGGGGTCTGGGCAAGGGCAGAACAAATACCGGGAGTTGTGGACACAGAGGCCACGTAAGGAGAAGGCACCTGGGAAGATCTGCAGCACAGAAATGATGGGGCAGGCTCCCAGGGGTCCTGTATCGCCACTGTGCTCTATTAATTTTTACTATTTGTGCCTTTTTCAGCGTGGCAGCAAAGTTTCAGCCCATTTATCCAGTCTCAGATACGCTCTTGCTGGGTTAGATAAATCCTCAATATAACGATTTGCAAACGTGCTGGAGTTGATTCATGCAAGTAATCCTCACTGAAGCCCCTGGGAGGACAGCGGATTTGGTTAACGTTTAAGTGCTTGCATGATCAGGTCCCAGATTAAGAAACAAAGCCGTAGCAATAAAAGCAATTGCATGAGGAGGCAGAAGGGAGGGAGGGGGAATAATTAATTTTATTGCCGTTAAGTCCAGAACCTGGCATGGCTTAAGGCCATGAAATAATCAGCTGGAAGAAAAAGATTAAAAAAATATTCTTTTCCTGAAATGTGTAAGGTGTGTGCACTTAATCTATTGCCTGTTCTGTAGAGATTTTATTGCTGATTTCATAATTCACATCTGTTTTTCTCCCTTTTCTGTGGAAGACTCAGTCTGAATTAAGGACCAGTTGAGCGAATGAGGGTATAGAAGAAAATTAAAGTGCAGTAAGACCCAAGTCTGGACCACAGGTATTCTGTAGGAGTAGTAGGTTTGACAAATAAGGTACATGGGGGGGGAAAAAGACATTTAAGGAGAAAATGTTTTGTGACATCGCCCCATCGGTGGGAGGAGCGCTGAGCTGCAGAGCTGGAAGCGAGGGCAGGCTCAAGCCCCAAGGAGGTGTTTTCCTTCCCAACCCTGGTTTATCTCTGACCAGCAAGACAGTAAGTGGCTTCTGAGTAGTTTTGGAGAAATTGCCATAAAAAAACTGACCATGTATGGGATCGGTGTCTTTATATGGTAAGTGTAACCATGAGCAGGGTTCGGTATTGCTAAATGAATATTTAAAGCAAATGTCTGATAAGTTCTTCACTGGCAGTTTGACTTGTGAGTCACGTTGCACAGTCCCCAACCATGCCCCTCTCTATTTATAAATTCATGCCTTGCTATATCTGACTTGCTCAATAAGCCTTCCAAACTGCGGAAGGGATTCTGGTGGCGTATTATGGGACGCGGGGAATAATTTAGAAGAGTTAAGGGAAGTTAGGAAGGGCACAGTAGATCTCCACACGCCCACCGCCTTCTGAGGAGTGGAGCTTCTGTGCCGCTTCGCTTTTTCACCACGAAAAAGCCTGGGAGGCGCGGGTCGTCAACTTCAGTCGGCCAGGCGCAAGGTGGGGAAAGAAGAGCAGAGCGAGGGTTCACTGGGGCCAAGCGCCTGGCTGTGTTTTAGGGTGTGCGGGGGACGGGGGCAAGGTTATACCGGGGAAGCATGCCCACAAACCCAAGCGCAATCCAGCCGGTGGCTCGCTCCCCATGCACGGTGCCTGGAGCTGCTGGAGCTCAACCCTACCCCTGCTAGTGGAGAGGAGCGGGGTCTTGGTGGGCATCCCTGCCAACATCTGCCCGGGCCCTGCTGCATGGGAGCACTGTTTCTGGGTGGCTGCCCACTGGCCGTGGGGTGCCTCAGCGCTGGCAGGGCTGAGAGGCGCAGGAGGGTGAGCAGACACATCTCTAGAGCTACGCCCAGGGTTCCCGCTGGGGAAAAGAGCATGTTAGCAAATGCCAAGCTGCAGAAGCTCTCCTGGACGCTGCGTTGGTGCAAACTGCCGGCACAGGGTCTCTGGTACCGTCCATGTTGCTCCCTGCAATGGGGAGGAAAAGGCTCCCCATGCCCTGCCTGCTGCTGCCTTCGGTGGGGTGGCGATGGGCCCCCCCTCCCCAGCAAGGACCCAGCCAGTCCCCTCATGCACAGCTGCTGGGTTGTACAGGGAGTCCCGTTTGGTGTTTTCTTCAAATGTCCAAATCAGTGACCCGTGCAGAGTGGTGCACAGCTCCCCATCGAGCAGGCGGGGGCAGGGGTGATGAGCCAAGGCTGCACGAGGTACGCAGTGGAAATTGCACTGGGGAGCACAGCGGTGGTGGCACTAAATGCAGAAGGAAGAGCCCTGACCTGTTCTGCCTGTCCCCTCTCCACAGGCAAAGGGCAAAGAGGAACAAAGACATGCAAAGAGTTTTTAAAGGCTGGTTTGGATAGGTCAAATGCATGACCATCTTTTTCCCAGTCAGTCATTTTTCCATGGTGGTCATCTGCAAATGCACTGGGCAAACGAGAGACCAGGGCTGAATGTGGGACACACGCAAGTCCCTGTCTTTTGGAAGGATGGATGATGCAGGCAGCGTGCTTGGTAACATACACAGACATACACAAAGTTCCCTACACATAAATCAGTATTTAGACTCCATGGGACAGGCAAATCCTCTGAAATGACTACAAAAACCCCAGGTAATCAAAAGTCCTCTTTGGGAAACCAGTTCAGCTGATGTCTTTCTGTTTCGTTCCCTGGTGACGATGAAGCAGCCGGGCATGGTGCCCCTCTGCCTCAGCTGACCGGGGAACCTTGTGTGGGCACAGCTGCCACATCTTGGGAAACAAAATTGCTCATTGTTTACTATCTGGAATGAAGGCTCTTTCTACTTGTATCCTTGGCCAAATTTATCCCCCTGAACAATGTCCTGGGAGCACCTCGGGTTCTTGTGGCCTTGCTCCTCTCCACGGAGGCATTTGACAGGGGAGGGACAGAGGGCGATTTCTGCAGGACACCTGCTTCTCTCTCTCCCTTGGAGCCTTAGGAGGCAGCTGTAAGATGAAGAATATCGACGTAGGCGAGCCCAGCACACCCGTAATCTTCCTTGGAAAGCTGATAGGTGGGGTTGCGGAGTTGCTTCTTTCTGAGACTTTAGTGACTGAAGGTACTGGCTTTATCCCTGCTTGCCGCCTCCTGCGTGCCTCCTGGAGCTACCCGCTTTCTGGTGGATGCTGTTTGACTCTGAAGTACTTCACAGGAAGGCAATTTCTTTCCTGCTGAGCTCAGCAAGGCCGGGCTGCCATAGCATTCATTCAGCTTTGCTGAGCACCTTCCTCCTCAGGGCTCTTGGGGTGGGCAGTCGGTCTGAGCACCACGGGGACAGCCTAAGGAGGCAATAGCATACTGCCCCGCCACAGGCAACAGAACAAGTGAAATAGTATTCCACAGCCAGAGGAAGACACTGCTCTGCCCTTGTGCAGGTGGGGGAGCAGGAGCGTGGGGAGGGCAGGGATGCACGCCCGGCTGCGGGATGCCAAGAGCGGAGTCCCCAAGTGCCGGTCTCCTCTCTTGGGGGGTAAAGCCAGGCGCCTCATCAGCCGCTCCTAGCAAAATGCACAGCTCACAATTGCTCGTGGGTAATGCTCGCATTTCCTCTCAGCAAGCACGGAGCTGGTACCGAGCTTCTCTGGCGAGCTCAGCTCAGCTTTTTTCCTGCATCCCCTACATTTCCTCATGTGGTTGACCACCCTTGATCCAGGGCGAGCGGTAGATGCAGTGTGAGTCATTTCTTTCTCACTGGGGTGGTAAGCCAGTGTGGATGCTGGGGCAGGAGCTGGCAAGCCACGCAGTCAGCTCCTCTACTGCTCCAAAACCAGCCCCCTGCAGCGCCCTTGGCCCCCTCGGCCCCCTCGGAGGGGAAACCAACATGTAATTCTCCACGTGCAGCCCCGCTGACTCTCAGAGCAGTGCTTCTAGACCCCGATGGTTTGTTTTGCATGGGGCAGAGGGGACAGTGGGGGTCCAGCTGCCTTCCCTGCCCAGCTGCCGCCGTGGGCTCGGGGCACCAGGGTAGGTCGTGCAGGGAGAGGTCTGGTCCACGGGTGGCTGGGGCTGGATTCACACCAGCAAGCTGGGGAGATGAAAGTCAGCCTAACACCACTCTCCAGAGCCAACAGGTTCCCCGTGCCGAGTAGATAATTCATTATAAACAATATACACAGATGTCAGCACTCTCTAAAGGAGCCACTCACCAGCAGTGCACAGGCTTTTTTCAAGGGTGTCCATTTGTCAAAACCATTCTTGAGATAATTTCTGGTTCCGGGGGGGGGGAATGTGATGTTTCCAGCTTGGGCTTTTCCCACTGGGTTGCACTTGCTCCCCTTCCCTCAAGAACCGAAATCCAGGCGCCAAGCCGTGTGACGGCAGACTTGAGGTATCTTTTTTTGTAAGGACGCTGCAGGGTCTGTAGCTGCTGTTGGAGAGGGGCTGGCTTTTTCAGTGACTGTCCTTGTGGGGAGGCTGCTT
Organism: Gorsachius magnificus; assembly: GCA_034008185.1. Lineage (NCBI taxonomy): Eukaryota > Metazoa > Chordata > Aves > Pelecaniformes > Ardeidae > Gorsachius > Gorsachius magnificus. The sequence continues at coordinate 45,256,006 of CM067083.1, read as the reverse complement.
TGCTGGAGTATTTTAGGATGGAGAGCACCAGAGGGGACAAACAGGTGCCTGGAGACAAATGTACTAAAATTTTAGTTCAGAGAGACCTGGGTAAATGGCTGCAGTGCTTGTTTTTCTGTCTTTTAAATTGGTACTGTGTTTTGCTGAACAGCTAGGCTTTTTCTGAGGAAGTGATAAGGAAGCCCGTAAGACAGGATGGGAAATCTTCCACAAAATGCTGGACGGTGTGAAGGGCTGCAGACAACCCCCCCGCCTCAGGTAGGATGGTGGCTTAATTACAGAAATGCAGGAGGCCTGGGCTGGTGGGTGCATGCCGCTCACTGCCCGTGCAGAAGGGACAGCGGGGCGCAGGGTAATGCCAGACCTCAGGCCAGGATGGCCAGCATCCAGCTTCACAGCGGTGCTAACAGATGGGCTGAGCCTCCGTGGCAGTGCTGCCCCACCATCAGTGGCCACCAGCCGGTCGCCAGTGTGCGCCTCCCCCTCCCCGAGGCACCTCGGATGACACAGATGTTTCCCAGCCCAATAGCCAAATGGCTGATCGCGAGCCACTCGCTAGCTGCGGAGACCTGCACGGATGGGGTTTGCACATCTGCAGACTCCAAAGGGTTAAAAATAGGTCCCACCCCGCTGATGGCACATTTTATGTCCATTTAAAGGTGTGCCATGCTTTTTGTGTGAGACCAGAGAAAATGCCTTCACGGTGGCGACATTTTGTTCAAGGCCCTTTCTTTTTTTCAGATGGTGGCTGCCCGGGCTAGCTCCCCTTCGCAGTCCTATTTCAGCGGGGCTGCACTCACCGCCGACCGCCTTGTTCTAAATGGGGAACCGCAGCGTGTTCTCCGGCACGTTTGTGGTGTTCCCCACTGCTGCCGCGGTGGTGGCTGCCCCGACACGTAGTCAACAGCTAACGAGTTCATATTTCTGAGGAAGGCAGGGACTCGCTGGGAGTAAAATGTTTTCCTTCATTTTTCTTTCTTTCTTTTTTTATTTTGGTGCCCTGGTACAGGGAAGACTTGTTAGAAGAGCGCTGTCCTTTCTGCCAACGTGTTCGTGTTGGCCATCTGGGGCGGTGGTGCTACTTTTGGGGTGGACATCCCAGCAGGTACCTGGCATGCGCGTTCCTCCAAGCATCCACCATGTGCATGCCCTAGGAAACAGCTGGGGCTGGAGCCGGCTGCACTGGTCACCCCAGCTCACGCGTGACCCACCCCTGGCCCAGCACCCTCCCCAGCCCCACCAGGGCTGCCAAGGTCGGCTCCTGGGGTGCTGCCGCCTCCCCACCACTGGTCAAGGCAGGGGAGGAACGGTGCACACAGCAGCCCCGGTGTGGGCAGGGTCCAGCCCCAGCCCGTGCTTAGGGTGCAGATGGGATGAGGTGATCGGTGTAGCACACGAACAGGTGCTTGGGCAGGTTTGGAGGAAGCAAAACCAAAGCAGTGCTCCTGTGGGTCCTGCCAGGGAGGGGAGCAATGAGGTGGGGGCTGGCGTGGTGGCACTGGCATGCACCCTCTGGGCTGTGTGTGGCTGCTGCGGTGGCCGGGAGTGGGGAGCAGGGAGCAGGGAGTCAGGCAGGGTGTGCACGGTGGGGTGGTGCCAGCAGGTTTCCCCCCAGAGTGGCACTTGCAGGAGCCATGCACTGCTTGGAAAGGGGCTTTCTCAGCTGGCATCCACCAGGTCACGCACAGCCCAGGCCAGCGCCTCGCGCTGTGTGAAACCCAAGAAAGCCTGGATAATCTCCAAAGGGCAGGCAAAATTCCCATATCGAGCAAGCCTCACTCCAGCTCTGCTAAAGCCCAGGGAGGCTTGCCTTCATGGGAGGACCTGGATGCTTTTGTAAGGGGCTCCCTTCCTCCCCTGGGAGTCCCCAGCCAGTCAGCGTGGCTGAGACCATATTAGGGATGCCGTTCCCCAAGTCTGGACTGCACACCCCCATCACGTTCCCAGTGGGAAGGCTCCCTGCGAGGTTCCCCCTACCCTGACTTAAAGAGGCAGCGAAGGCGGCAGCTCCCAGGTGAGAGGCGGGGAGGATGGGGCCCGGCTGCTCATCCTCCAAGCCCGCGCTCTTCCCAAACGGGCAGGTGTGAGGACAAGCCAAGGTGCCAGTGGGGAGGGCAGGGGAAGCCATCAACCTGCCCCCAGCCTACTGCTCGTGGCTCCCAAGCCTGACTTCGCCTTGCCAGTGGTCATTTCCTGGTTTCTTTCTGCTGCCCCTGTGCAATTTTGGAAGCAATTTAGAAGCTCAGCAGCTAAGCCCTGCTCCTGTTTGGCGCGAAGGGAACTGAGCCCTCAATGCGAGTGGCTTTATTTGGGACTGAACCTCGGCAGGGCACAGCAGTGCCCTGCCAAGAGGCTGGGACTCCTGTGTGTTGGGTGCCACTGAGGGCAGGGAACCCCTCTCTTGGGGAGCTCCCCACATAGCCTTCCTCCCACCCCTGCCCCATCGCAGCACCCTCCTCTGCCCCTCGTCCTCAGCTGGAGCCGGCAGGTCCTTCGGGGCTGCTTCTCTAGGTGGGCTGGGGAAGAGCTTTTTAATACGCAGGCTTTTCTGAACTGGTGCTGAAGGAAAAAAGGGAGACGGCTGTGGCAATCTTCAGTGGACGATCTCAAAGCGCTCAGTCGTGCCACTGAGGTCTGTAAATAAAGTTTAAGTTGGGATGAGGTTTATTCTGTGCTGAAGACCCCCTGTTTCTCAGGGGGAGGAACACTGAGATTAGGTTACACAGATTTCACAAACTGGCAGCAAAATCAGCCAAGAGTCGATGCTGAGCTGCCACTAATTTCTGGTGTTTAAAATCAGATTCAGAATATGCACTTCAGCTGGGCTTGTTCCTTAGCCCTCTCACTGCAAATTCTGTGAAGTTTTTTCAAGCATTGCATTATTTTCTGCAATGCATTGATTATTAGCCATCACTTTATTGCTTGGGAAACTGAGCCCTGTCTCTGAGCAGGCTGGTGTTACATTCGGGGCTGGCACCGGGCCCTGTGACAGGCAGGTGCCAGGTTTGCTGGTGGGCAGTGGTGAGGCACTTGGGAAAAGCAGCCTGAAGCTATAGGAACAGCTTCTGTCCCCATCACCTAGCAATGACACTAGCCCACTGGTGACGGTCTGAAGCACTGGTCCTTCAGAGCTGATCATTTCGGCAGCGCTCCCTTACTGCTGTGAGATAGGGAGCAGGTTACAGCAGAGGAGCCTCCGTTTCTCCCCCAAAACTTGTGTTCTCCCAGTGACAGATTGGATCTCAGAGGTGGCCAGCCCATGCCAGAGATTTGTAGTCCCTTGCTTCTGTCAAATGCCCTACCAGCCTCTTGGGTGCCGTGCTGTGGTCCAGGGGTGAGAGGAGGAGAGGAAGACATACCTGGGACTGAAAAAGGAACATGAACAGGAACAACAGTAAAAGTCATCCCGATGAGTGGCCGGATTGCTGTCCCAGATGGGAGTATGAGCAGGGAATTGCTTTGTGCAGCATTACGAGCTTGAGATAAGGTTGGGGGGAGGTGTGTGGGCTCAGATACTTCTCCACCGCCTGCCTCTCCCTGAATGGGTGCACACAGGCTGCCTCCCACCTCGGCTCATGGTGGTGGCATCCTGTAGGCACTACTGGGACCACAAACTTGATAATGTCTTGCATGTTGCAAGTGAATGTGTTGGGCTCTGCCACTTGGAGCATGATCCAGTTCTGCCTTGATGATTTTTTATGGAAGTGAGACCCCTCCACATGGAGAACTGCCTCGATCCCTGCTTATCCTTTCTTTTGGGGGAACTTCAGAAATAACACAAGTTATTTCTGACAGACATTCAGAACCCAGACATTCCCAGACTGGGTTTCTTTGTTTTGAAGTGTCCCCTTTAAGGGTGGAGGAGAGGTGGCTGCAGGTTCCCACAGTGTTTCACCTCACACCCCCTCTCCAGCTTCTCTCCCAGCTCCTGCTGGAGATGTGGCCAGGCTGACGGTGTGGAGCACAGCTGGTGAGGGGGAGAGGAAGAAAGCAAAACAGGGAAGGCAGAGAGGACCAAGGCAGGGGACACATATGTGGAAATTGCCTTCCAGCACTCCTCCTGCCCCCTTGCCATGACTAGAGTGCCTGTCCCTACAGCACGATCCAAAATGTTGAACCAAATCTGCCCTTTCTCCTGAGAGAAGCCTGGGAGCTGGGCACGGACCTGGGGCCAGTCCCTTCCCTGCAGGAGTAAATCAGTAACATCTCCACCAATGCTGGGCCAGCTCCTCCTGCTTACCCCCACGCTGCACCTCGGAGGGAGAGAAATGCAAGAAGAAACTGGAAGGGCCCAGAGCCATGAGAAAGCCCAGAGTTGGTTTTCTGGAGCAGAATTAGACCCAGGAAATCCATGAGAGGTGACAGCTCCTGGGTCCCCCTGCGACAGTCCAGCTGTGAAGAAACACATTTTGCTCTGTCGGAAGGAAGGCAAGCAGGCAGCCTGCACAGACCAGGCGGACACAAGCGAATCTGATGGACAACATAGGGGAACAAGGGTTAATTTGCTGGAGGGGGAGAGGCTGGCTGTTGGGAAAGGAGAAGGCAGGGTGTGAGGGGAGTGCATTCACAAAGCACCCGAGCTGGGAAAAGTGGCCCCCCGCCTTCAGAAGAGCCCTAGGTTGGAGACGGCAAGCAAATACATGTGGATTTTCAGGGACTACCTGAATCTGGAGTTACACCCCATTCACTGGCCACTTGGGAAGAAGGGATGTGGTGGGGCAGTGTGGGGCGAGCATGCAGCCACCTCCACCCACACCCACTCCCCACTGCTCCTACTGAGCCGTGCCCACCTCCAGGGAAACCCACATCCATCACGGAAAACAAACACACAGCTGTGGAGCTGAAAGTGGGGTCCCCTGTGGTTCCCATGGGGAGCTCCACAGCTGGAAGCCGGTTACTCGCCTGGGCCACGGCCATGGAGGGGGGCAGCAGCCAGGCAGCGACCCAGGCTCACCGGCCAGTGTGCTGGCCACCGGGGCTGCTCGAGCAGGAGATAAAAAGAGAGCAGGCAAGGAAACTCTTCCAATTCTCCTGCCTCTCCCTGGGCTGGCATGTAAACTTGGGTTTGTCTCAGACGGAGCAAACAGCCTGCACGTGTGTTGCTGGGGGCAGCACCTTGACAAGTACCCCGTTACCCCTGGCCCTAAGATCTGTTCCCTTGCTGGGATCCCCTTGACCTGTCAGCAATGGTGTGCAACCTTGCAACCTTAAGGAGTAGGAGCCAGGAAGAAAAGAAAGGGGGAAAAAAAGACCGATACCAGTAGGGACCTTGTTCTTCACCCATGGCAACAGTTTTTAAGCTGGGAGCTGAGCTGCGTTCACATTACGTGGTGAAGAGCCAGCCTCGCTGCGTGTCCAGCCCAGGGCTTGCTGCTGCAGCAGCCAGAGGATGCTGGGCAGTGGGAGACGTCTCTCCCTGCTCCCGGGCACACAGCCCAAGGAGCAAGCTGGGTGCAAAACTTGGACAATCAACAAGGCTTGGAGGAGCTGCTGAGGTTGCTGTAAACTGTGCTGCCATGGGTGCTTGGAGGCACAGCCGCCCAGGGGTAAAAAAGCTTCAAGCTGCTCCAAGAAAAATGTGAGTTTTGCACAAGTAACAAGATTTGTGCTCAGAGCTGCTGGAAGGGGGGTTGCAGGGCTTCCCCGGCAGACTGCAGCCCATCCTGGATGTGACCAAATTTCCCAGAGGTCTGGATAGCAGCATCAAGCAGTTCTGGGGGACTTTTCCAGCAAAGCATGCTACCGCTGGCTAACCTGCCCCGCAGAGCATTTGAAGCGGCTCTTCTGATCCTTCTCTCATGACAGCGTTACCCTGTGGGCAGCTGGTGCAGATCTAAAAGGGATAATAGCCCATGAAACCAAAGACCCTGCATCTGCAGGATTAACCAGGCTTCTATTAACAGCGCGATGGCTAGTTTTGTGAGGTGACTGGGACAGCTACCACAGTGTTTGGCAGAGCTCCGCTGATCTAGGTGAAGGCAGAGTTTCACAGGTCTAAGAAGCCTGTGTTTTTTCCCTGCCTGGCAAAATATTCTTGCTGGTTTGGATTTTATGCTGTAAATACTTTAAAGATATGGTTCTTTATGAGAAACAGCTTCTTTCTTTTCCCTGTTTCCTCTCCCCCCCAGGCTTCACCCAAGCGATAGCTCAGCAGCCCCATTTCAGATCATGACAGCTCCTGTTTCGGCTGGAAGCCAGTCTGCCAATCTGAAAGCTGTGTTGACATGTGATTTTCCGCTCCTACTACATACAAACTGTCTGCTGCCCCCCCTTATTGCCCGGAGGCACAGAGAGGTGCAATGGCAAAAGGCTGCAAGTCAAAACCGTGTGTAAACCACCCCACGCAATTACCCTCGGTCTTTCAGTGACCACACTCTGCAGAGTAACATAGATGCTCGTTTTTTTGTTTCCTGCTACTTTTTGCATAAAAATCAAGTTATCGCTCTGCTGTTGACTTTGCTGTGATTATTTCAGACAGAAATAAGACTCTTTCCCAGGCCAGGCTGCTCTCCTCCCTAGAGAGAAGCTCTGGTGCTCCCACTCAAACAGAGGTAGCAGAGGAAATTGGGACTTCTGGGGTTTGGCATTGATCAGCCATCTGCCATCTATCTGGTCTGAAACTCTCGACTTACCTCGCCACCTGGTTTGCTACCTGTAGGAGAGCAATAATAAGGATTAAGAGGCATAACTAAGATCCTCAGGGGAAAAGTGCTTTAAAAAGAAAAAGCATGTTTAGAATTTCAACTGGTGTCTTTATTTTGTTTTTTAATGAAGGAAAAAACCCAGCAAAATATGCAAGGGAGGAAATTCTGGTGTTATCGGCATCGTAAATACTGTAGTTCCTCATTCAGGAATCACTTAATAACTGGCTACTCTCAGCCCATGGAAGTCTCTGCCATGAGGTAGTGAAGCCAAAACTCATTAAGATTAAAAAAATAATAATATTTATACAGCTACGCTGAGAACATCCAGAGCTGCTGTGTTGAAAACGGGGAATGATTCTTGTCTGGCACATACAGAGCTGCTTGGCTCTTGGCTGAAGGGGTGCGGGAGGAGTTGTCCTTCACCCAGGACAGCCTCAGCATCCTCCCTCAGAGCCACCAAATGTGCTCTGGAGCCGTTTTGGTATGGTGGCTGGCCTGCAGGGATGTTGGGCCCTGTTGCCTGCCAGTTCCTGCATTGTAAGCCTGATGATTGACCATGGCAGCCCACGGGGAACATGCCTGACAGCCGCCGCTGCTGCTTGCATCAGCCTTAGGTAATCCGTGACTTTCAGCATCAGCGTTGCTGGGTGCCTCTGCCTGCTTCTGCTGCAGGTCTTTTTATACAAACGGTCCCCGGTTATTTTCCACGCCCAGCTGCTGCCGATCCGCCGGCACTGTGGGATGTGTGCGCAAAGCGTCGGGTGGGAGGGGTGCGCTGAGAAGGAGAGACTGGGGCGGGAGTGTGAAGGCGCAGCGTACCTCGTAGCACACGGGCAGCTGGGCACTCGCTTGCATGCCGGCAAGGGATAGATGCCCTAAACCCAGTACGGTACAACGGAGAGGACAGGCGGAGGCAGCTCCTGACAATACTGTGTTACAATGTGCTGCCATCTTGCAGGCTAACATGGAAAGTAGATGCCTGCTCTGAAGAATGCAGAGTTCAGGGGGAAAAATGCAGAAAATGGGAACTGACAGACTGCGTGCCAGGGTCTGGTGTTTGTGGCTCCGGCATTTCATGTGTGACGGCTGAGGCACAGGTTAATGACTGGGCAGCAGGTTTATGGGCAGCCCGGGAGAAGTCTGGGCTTGCAAAAGGTGAACCCTTTCTTCTCAGTTGGGAAGGGAAGTCACCAGAGAGTATCCATGTGCCTCTGATATAGCTGTCCTAAACTGATCTTCTGTCCTAATCTGGGGACAGAAGTTCTTTGGGAAGGAAAACCTGTAAACAACTGCTGCTCTGAAACGATACCTGGGAAGAACAGCAGCATTTTCATAACTGCAGCTGCCAAGCTCATACTTTGCAGGTTGGCTCAAAATGAGGTTTTGTACAAAATAACATTTTCTAGATGGAAAGCAAATGCTGCAACCCCCGGGGCTTGCCCATTTATATGAAATCCACTGATGTCGTCTGCTCGTATAGACTGAGCAGAGTACCAGAGTGAGAAACCAGAGACCCCATTAACTCAGGAGTAACCTGCTCCCCTCTCTAGCTAGCGCTGCTACGGCAGGGTTCTCCAGTGCCGCCTTCAGTTACAGGTATTTTCATACCAGTTGTCCCCTGTTGTTTTCCCAGAAATGCCCTCCGTTACAGCAGGTGGTGCTGAGGGCACGCCTGGAGCGCAGCGGGACCACGGAGGTGCCACTAAGGGCAACAGGGGAAGGCAGTGGGGACAACCCAGCAGCCACCGGAGCCCTCAGCGGGGATAATGACCGAGCAAGTCCGCTCCCAGATGGAATTCCTGGGATAGCACTGAGAAGGGGAAAACTGCTGCATTTCCCTGGTTTTCTTCCAGCGAAGCAAGCAGGCGAGGCTCTGGTATGTCTGCCTGGGACCGGGCACCGTGCACGGCACAGCACAGTGAGAAGGTGCTCTCAGGAGGAGCTCCTGACTCATTTTGGAAGCTGTTGTGTGATGGCTGGCATGTCAGGGGTGCTGTTTCTGTGCCTGTCTTCCCAGTAGGTATGCTGCCCAGGCTCCACTCCCTCGTAGCTCCCTTGCTGCCTACCCCCGAGAGCAGCCAGCAGAGCCGAAGGGAGCTGGAGAAGCTCTAGCTGGTTTTAAAATGGAGCTTAACAGGTTTCTGAGCGCAGCTGTTACAATGTGCCTGCCTGCGGCACCGGGCCCTGGACGCCAGCGCAGTTGGCCTCTCCCGATTGCATTTTCCTGAATCGCGGGGGGGCGGGAATGGGACACACACAGGACCCTGCATTTCCCCACTACCCTGCTGTCACGGGGCTGTTGCCATAACTGGAAGGGCTGGGGGGCCATGAGGGCTGGAGGGAAACGGCCCAGTGCTTCTGCAGAGGTCAGGCAACATCTGTGCCCCCCTCCCTCACCCCGGGGCACCACCGGCATGCAAAGCCTCAACCAGCCCGTGTGAAAAGTATGGTACTTGGTCTGAGCATGGGTTAAACTGAAACAACTTGGTTATGTGGGCTGCATCAGGGACCTGCTTGCCCATGTATAACCACCGTCCCCTCACATTAAAGCCACCAGCACTTTTGTTACACAGAACAGTCTGGGCCAGCGTTTCCCATCCTGGGTACCCGTGTCAGCTTGCATTTTTTCATTTGTGCCAGTTAGGGGAGGCACAAGGCAAATATACTGTTTGCCTCCTCATTTAAAAAAAAAAAAAAAAAAAGAAAAAGAAGTAGTTTCCTGCAACTGTTTCTGAAAATCCGTCAGTGCCCCCGTGTGTTCGAGCGGCGGCGGCTGCAGAGGCGGCCGGGGAGCCGCTGTGCAGAGCCCGGCGGCGTGCTGTGGCGGGAGGGCGGGTTTGCAGCTACCCCAAATGGGGCGCTTGCAACCTGTCGGCCAGAGGGTTGGGGCTGGACGGGGGAGGGGGGCGCTGCCTTCTCTCGGGGGGGGTGCTGTGAAGCGGGCGCCATGCGGTGGCGATGGCACCACCGCAACTCTCCCCAGGGCAACCACAGCCCGCCGGGGCGGGATTCGGGCGCGCCGCCTTCAGCAGGGCGTGCGAGGGGGAGAAGGAAAGATCCAGAAGCCGCTCGCGGGCCGGGGTCGGCAGCCGTTCGGTGCGGACCCGTGCGTGGCTGCGCCAGCCAGGCCGCCTCCCGGTGCCGGGGCCGCCCTGTTCTCTGCCGCCGACGCGCTTCATTTCCCAGGCGACCGCGGCCGCTTGGCGAACCGTTCCGGCGGCCGCTGGGCGGGGCTTTAACTTAAGCAAAAGGGGGCCCCGACTTCCCCCCCCCCCCCCCGCCCGGCCCCCTGCCGCTACCCGTCCTTTCCGCCTTGCAGAAACTGCGCTTAACTCGGCAATTAGCCCCGCGCGAAGAAGGAATTGCTGTTGCAAACGCGTTGACTGTGACGCACCGCACGCTCTGGGGTTTCAAACCGCCCCCCGGCAGGCGCGGGGCTGCGCCTCAGCGGGGGGGCGGGCGGGCTTCCCGCCTCCGCCGGTGCCGGGGGCGGGAGGGGGGGGGCGCCCGGGGCTCCGCCACCGCCAGGCCCCGGCCCGCGGGAGGGCGCCCGGTTCGGCGGCCGCCCCCGCCCCGCTCCCGGCTCCCCCCGGCGCTGGGGCAGCGTGACGGACGCGTGACGCCAGCGAGGCGGTGGCGGGGGGAGGGGGCGGGGCCGGGGGCGGGGCCGGGCGCCGCTGTTTGGGTTTAAACGTTGCAGCGGGAGGGGGCGGGCCTGGCCGGCGGTGGCTCCCGGCGGATCGCGGTCCCCGGCTCCCAGCCCCGCCATGGTGGTGCCGGCGCGGCGCGTCAAGACGGAGTACATGAAGCGCTTCAAGGAGCCCAAGTGGGAGTCGTGCGGCGCCTGCTACCTGGAGCTGCTGCGCTACCGCCTCAGCCGCCGCCTCCTGGAGCAGGCGCACCGGCCCTGGCTGTGGGACGGCTGGGAGCAGGACAGCGGCGGCGGCGGCGGCAGCAGCACCGCCGGGTCACCCTCGCCACCGGGCGCCGGCAGCCCCGCGGCCGCGCAGGAAGAGGAGCAGGAGGCGGCGGCGCCAGCGCCGAGCGAGACGGGACGGGCGAGCCCCGGTACGGAGCGGGGGTAATGGCGGCGGTGAGGGGGGGGGGGGCTGTCTCCGGTGAGCTGGAGGGCGCAGGCCTGCGCTCCGAGCCCCGGCTCCCCTCCGTCGGAGGCCGGGCGGGCCCTGCCCCCACTTTGCGGGGGGCGTCAAAGATGGCTCCGTCCGGGCAGCCCTGGCGAGGTGCGGGCGCCGCCCCCCGCGGGCCGGGGCGGCCGGGCCGGGCGGTGATGGCGTGGCAGGGCCCGTGCTGGGGACAGCGGGCGTCGGGGCTCGTGTCGGAGGCGTTCCCGCTTGGTGCCCGCCAGACGGGGTGTGCGGGACAACCAGGCCGGCGAGGGGCCGGGGGCGAAACCTCTCGCCAGCCGGGGCGCCGGTGGCTTGCCGAAGTGCGGGCTTTTCCTGAGGAAGCGCCGTTAACCGGCTCCTTGCGGGGCCTGCGGGGAAGCCGCCGCTGCGGCATCGGAGGCGTCGCTGTGAGGAGCGAGCGGCGGCAGCCCGCGTCCTGAGTCACCGCCGCTGATGTAAACCGTTGCCATGGGAGCGGGGCATCTCTGCCGCTCCGCAAGCCGCCCCGCTGCCAAAAACGGTGGCAGCGGCGAGCTGGACTGTGTGCCCGTGACCGGCACGTAAGGCGATGGCTTTCCTGCATCCGCACACGTAATCTGGCTGAGCTGAACGCTTGGTTTTTAACGCTGCCTGAGTCTTGGCCCTGGGTTTGTAGCCCAGTTGCGTACAACTCTGTTGGCTTGAGCAGGTGCCGAGCCGATAGCATTTTGCTCTCTTCTAGTGTATCTTGCTTTTTGATGTCTCAAGAATTAACTGTGCAGAGCAGGTAGATGAGTAACAATGCTGTCAAGCTTCCAAAGTTGGTATTTTTTTATCCCATAGGATATTGTCTCTTACTTAGAATGAAAGAAAACTTTATCTGGCAGCCGTTGATCGGCGTTTTGCAATGTATTTTGAATCAGCTGTGTGTCTGCTGCACAGTAGCAGGCAAAATCCTTGAATTGTTCAGTTAAGCCTCATGCTGCCTGGGAGTTATTCTGGGGTTAGATGTGCTTGTTTGGAGTGGAGAGATTAATTAATCTGTTTCAGTGTCCCTTGGGGGCTGAGCTTACCAGAATGATCTGTATTCTGATATTCAAGGCTAAACTGCATTCATTGTCCTTAAGAATACTGTGTTACAGAAAAGCTTTAGCATCCTTTACCTATGCTGTCACCTTTCAGAGCATGCAGGGTTTTGCAGGGAGCTGTAGTCCTTGGGGCTGGGTGGGCCTGTGGTACCCAGCCCCCAAATGGGTATGCACACAGGTGCTGGCTGCCAGAGTAATGCACTCCGCCTCTCCAAAGCTGTGCAGTGATGGAAGCACCCCAGTTAACCAGCATGTCACAAAGTATTGGTGGATCTAGTCTTGCTTTCCTCAAGCAGGCCTTGAGGAAGTTAGACTGGGGAGTATGTGTGGAAGATTTAAGTATGTAGCATACTACATAGTACTTGGTGAGAAGAAGCACTAAGCAATTGCAAAACAGGAGAGAATGGCTGCATGGGAAAAGACGATGTGTTCTGATGGGCAGTCCAAGGGCTTGGCTCCTAAGCAAGAGGAGGGTGGAAGCTCTTGAAGCTGCACTCAGAACTTGGCACTTCCACCTTCTCTGATGCAGTCTGAATGCATGCCAGTCTTGGGCACTTGTGGCAGGGACCAGAATTTCATTCTTCTGCTCATGGAGCCAGTGGGGTGGAGCAGGTAGTCTGCTACATTCTAGATGGGGCTGGGAGTTGCCGAGGCTGCTGGCCAGGGCACTCTGCTCAGTCCATGGCCTGCTCCCTGCTATTCTCCCCGACTCCTCTCTGGGAAGGGATCCGGCTGGAGTTACTTGGTAGCCTGATTCTGGTAGGGGCAGTTTCAGCAGTGGATGAAAGCTTGATGGCTGTGGATGTGCTGTGCGTGCAGGCTCTTTCTGTGGTCAGTGATGGCGTGCATGACTATTCTGTGCACGCACAGTTGTGTCCTCATTTACTATATCCCGGTGGCAAAAGGACTGTGGAGCAACAATGGCCTGTTGCTCTACGGGGTTCTGGGCAATTGTGCCTCTACAGCTGATGCAACTTTGCCATGACTGCTGGAAGGGACTGCCTAATTTCTGTTAGGTCCTTGCTATCTTACACTTACGGGAGAAAAATCTCTGCCTAACATGCGTTTCTTTGCTAAGTGGTTCAAGAGAAATGTTTTTCCAAGTTCTGCCAGTATTAAAGAGCTCAGCAAGTCCTTAGCAAGAGAACTCAAACTCTGCTTAGGCAGCTGGGTTAAGTGAGAATTTATTGTATATTAGTGTGTACACTGATATATAAGCAAGCAACTCATTCAGAGTTGGACAACTACAAGGATGTATTTTTCTTTTGCTTAGCAGCTGGCTAATTAAAACATGTAGAGGAGATAACATAGAAACTACCACTCTGTGAATCTTCCATTATTCTACTGCTTTTTTCTGGAAGAACTTAATTACACTGAAGTGCTGTGGGGGTAGCTGAGTGTGCTCATGTTGATGACATCTTTTGTCTTCTGAATCTGACATCCACCCACACACTGCAGCATCCTGGTTGTTACCTGGCTACTGCTGCATCCCTCTGTTCTGTGGGGAACCTGATTTCTGGCTGAGTGGTATCGACAGTGCCTGTGGCCAAGTGTGTTGCCTACTATCTGAGGTAAAGCTGCTTTGTAATGGTGTTTGTGGCCACTGCTGCTTCTTTTCCTCAATGAGATGAGCCTCTGTGTGTTTGTAAGCAGTTTGTAAATGCCTCTGGTGTGTCCAGAGAAAGCTGATGTATGCAGCCTGACTTCAAGGTTTAGTGGCATAAAGTACTACCAACGCAAATACCTGAGATAGATAGCATGTAGGACAAATGCGTTTGTCTTGTGCTTAAGCTATAGCTGAGTGATACTAAGGTGTGCTTGGTGGCAACTTTGGGTTAGTTCCTTCTGGCCCTTCACTTGTAGCAGCTGTTTGTGGGACTGTTCTGTAGAATGTGCCCAGGCACACAGATGTGCTTTAAACATAATAAAAAAATCTTGACCAAAATCAGCTGGTCTAGTTGACACATCCTCAAAACTGTCAACAGAACCCAGTGGGCTGGCAAGTGAAAGACAGGAGCTCTTGGCAGCAGCACTCCTGTCAGACCTGTTGCTTGTGAAATGATATGGCTGCATGCACACGGAGGATGAAGACATCTTTCAATCCTTATTGCCACTTTGCCTTCAGCATTTTTATGCAGAGGTCTTAAATGACAGCAGTGACAAGCTGGTATTAAAGCAGTTGCTACACAGTAGTTAAAGTGACTGATCTGGATTAGTGCAACTTGGTAGAAGATCTAATTTCAAACTTGTTCCCTGATCTTGTCTGCCATGATGTTGCAGGTGTGTTTGGCCCAAGAACATGGGAAGGAATAGCTTGTGGTGGGGGAAGAAGGCAACAGTGTCAGTTTAGGGCATTTATAGTACTGTGATTCAAAGTTGCTCCAATTTTTTTTTGTGTTGGAAACAAGCTTTGCTATGGAGCCATGCCAGTCATTGCTTTTTGAACTCTGCTGCAGGTGTGAAGCCTGTGTGAATCTAACAAACTCTGAACTGCTGTGTTGCTGGTAGCTACAATACTGCCTCATACAAGATCTGTCTTGAAGCAATGATGTTGCAATGTTTCAGCTGTAGTAACTACTTCCTACCTGGCTGCAGTCAGTGCATACTCACTTGTGAGTAGGTTGTGTACCTCTCTCAAGAGGCCTTGGGGAGCTGCCCTGTTTGGAGAGGTGTCTGTGCTGAAGCAGGGAGCTCCGAGTTCTGCCCATGGCAGTTTAAGTGCGAAGAGCTTCTCCTGAACCTGAGGTACTGATGTAAGGCACAAACATCTCCATGTAGAGATAATACTGTTGATCCCTAGGACCTGTGGGTCTAACCAGAAGGTTGTTCATACTTCTAGTAATTCGGCAGAGCCTTTGAAATGGGATTCCCATCTGCCCTAAGAGCATGCAGTACTGTGGGAGGGAGAGAAGCTCTGCTTGAGCTTCTCCTGCTGCAGCCCTGCAAAAGAGCTGTTATGCAAGCTGGGCCATGCAGTGGGGTTAAGTGACCTCTTCTGGGCAGGAGCTTTCAACAGCCACATTGGGTGGGCCTGGCAGCCTTGTTCTGCCTGCTAAGCACTTAATCCCCTCCTGTCCAGTGTGCTCTGCTTAGCATCCATGATGCAGTTTTAAATGTTCCTAGCTTTTTCCCTCTCCTGTTTAATCCCTGTAATGCTGTGGCCAGTTGGTTCAGTTTCCCGTGTCTGCTGGAGCTGGCACACTGAGTGGGAAGGAGATGGTTGGTGTTGCCGGTGGTTGTGCTCCCTGAGCAGCTGGGTCTAACTCCTTCCCTGCTAACAACTGCTGCTTTTCTACCTTCCTGTGAAAAGGGGTGCCTAGCAAAATGGCTTGGATATAAAGTATGGGTTTAAAAAAAAAAAAGTTTTAAATAACTTACAGATATCTGCCTTATACAGAACTCAGTTGGTGAAGGTACAAATGCACTGTAGGAGTGAATTCATTGAAATACCTGCTCTAATAGCAGGTGCTTACAGGTGCTATAGTATGCTCTGGTATACAGCATTTACTGTAAGACTGTGCACAGGACTCTGTGTGCCATTTACCCATATGCTTTTACTGCTATTTTGGGACAAGCTGGCTCAATCATTCTGCACCAGCTGGAACTATATCCTAGTGAGCAGCATCCCCAGGCATGGCTGTTGACTTGAAGTGGTATCTTAAAGCTAGAGTATCTGTGCAATTGCAGAGTCCCCACTCTCCTGTACTTTAAAGTCTCTAAATGCCACCTCTGCTGCTCATGAACTCAGCATTGCTCCACTCTCCTTTGTAGAGAAGAAACATGCCATTTTCCCTTGAACAGAGGATGGAACAGCTTCCCAAAATAAAAGCACTCCTGTTCCAGAACTGACAGCAGTATGTCCCCTGTCAGTGTTTTATTTTCTCAAAACAGTGCTTCCTTCTGATAACGGCCTCTCTTACACAGAAGGGGACCTAGCCAGTCCTTTCTTAGGAGCAGGCTGTGTAGAGAGATGCATGGATAATATTTTGCAAGGGGATAGCTCTGCGCTGCCTGTTGGCAGCTGTGATGAATGAGCTGCCTTGTTAGAGCTGAAGCTGTGTCCCAGAGCCCAGGACACTGCAAAGCAGGTCTTTTACCACACTGAAGTCACTGCTGCTTGCTTCTTATCTAGCCTTGGCTATAATGACTGAAACTTTCTGCACCCAATATTTAGATATGTGAAATTCGTCTGGCCTCTTTTTGGTCTTGCTCTGTTGCTCCTTTGGCCTTGACTACTCTTCCTGGCCGTTTTGTGGGGACATTCAACTGAATTCTTACCAATTACAGCTCCAAATACTTTAATGCTGCTGGCTACTCTCAAGCAAATACCCAGCTGTACTGCAGTATCCCCTGTAGCTGCATGCTGCCCCTGCACAGCTTGGAAGGCACATGTGCATCAGCTTGCCTGAACAGGGCCCAGCACCAGGGCCTCCATGCTGGCTGGCAGCAAGCAGAAAACACGCTGGCAAGACTAACAGCTAGCAAGAGAGAGCACGAGGCTTGCCTTGTGGGGACGGTGGGGCACGTGGCAAGTCTTTGTGTCTTTATGCTACAAGCGCAAAGTGAGTGCAAGAGTAAATGGATGCTTAACCAGTGTGGTGGGCAGGTAACCTCCATTTCATCAGAGCCAGAATGACACAGAAATGGAATTATAGCAGTCAGACTGGGCATGTATTTGCTTGACTTGCTAAATCATAGTAGTTGGCGAGAATGATTGCTCTTGTGTTACAGGATTGGCAAGCCCTTCTGCTTTTAATGAAGATGCTTAGATAAAATTTGTTCTAGTTGCTTGTGGTCAACCTCTCAATCTGTAAGCAAGCCTTGAACTAGATGAACTCCTTCTACACTAGTGGAGGAATTTCTTCTGTGCACACCAGTATATGGTGGCTGAAAGTGCTGAGACTTGGAACAGAGGTAGCTTGCAGCTGGTCCCTACCACAACCAGAAATAGATGGTGTGGCAGAAAACTTTCAAGTTCAGCATGTTTATGTCAGCAGAGTTTGAATGTACCACTCTGTGTGTCTACCAGAAGGCAGCATCTAATGCTCAAAGGTAGATACTTGAAGAGAATCACTTACTAGTAGGCTGCTGTGCTGTTAGGCTAATAAAAGGCTTTAGTTGCCTTTTCTATAAAAGGCACGGTTGGCCTAAAAGTCGCAAAGACTTCAGATCACAATGTCTGCTTGCCCCACAATGCTTAGGGGTCATACTCGGTGTCTAGCATACACTGCCAACTTGTCCACGCTACTGTTGAAGATTTGGAGAACTAAAACAGGGTTCTGCACAGTCATATTTCACTAACATAATGTAAGCAGTATATCCGATTAGAATAATAGAATTATTAATGAATTATAGAATTATTGAGATGGGAAAAGACCCTTAAGATAGAGTCCAGCTGTTAACTTAGTGCTAATCAAAAGATCATCAAGTCCAACTGTTAACCCAGCGCTGCCATCCCACCACTAAACCATCTCCCTAAGCACCTTGTCTACCTGTCTTTTAAATACGTCCAGGGATGGGGGCTCGACCACTTCCCTGGGCAGCCTGTTCCAATGCTTGACAACCCTTTCGGTGAAGCAATTTTTCCGCATATCCAAGCTAAACCTCCCCTGGTGCAACTTGAGGCCATTTCTGGTCCTATTTCTTGCTACTTGGGAGAAGAGACCAACCCCCACTTTCCTACACCCTCCTGTCAGGCAGTTGTAGAGGGTGATAAGATCTCCCCTCAGCCTCCTTCTTCTCCAGGCTAAACAACCCCAGTTCCCTCAGCTGCTCCTCAGAAGGCTTATGCTCCAGACCCCTCACCAGCCTCATCGCCCTTCTCTGGACATGTTCCAGTGCCTCAGTGTCCAAAACTGAACAGAGTATTCAAGGTGTGGCCTCACCAATGCAGAGTACAGGGGCATGATCACTGCCCTACTCCTGCTGGCCACACTATTCCTGATACAAGCCAGGATGCTATTGGCCTTCTTGGCCACCTGGGCACCCTGCTGGCTCATACTCAGCTAGCTACTGACCAACAACCCCAGGTCCTTTTCTGCCAAGCAGCTTTCCAGCCACTCTTCCCCAAGCCTGTAGCATTGCATGGGGCTGTTGTGACCCTAATGCAGGACCCAGCACTTGGCCTTGTTGAACCTCATACAATTGGTCTTGGCCCTTTGATCCAGCCTGTACAGATGCCTCTGTAGAGCCTTCCTACCCTCAAGCAGATCAACACTCCTGCTCAACTTGGTGTTGTCTGCAAAGTTACTGAGGGTGCACTTGATCCCCTTGTCCAGATCATTGATAAAGAGATTTGATTAGTGTTAACAGGATAATTTAAGACCTCTTGTGACTAGTTTGTAACACCTTACAGATCTCAAAGGTGGGAAAAATCTTTGGTCATTCTTTTCCAGTCCATGGGCGTTCACTTGACTATATTTAATGATGTTATAAAACAGACTAGTTCAAAACAACTTCTAACCTTATCATAAGGCTTACTTATAGCATTTCTTACTTTCTTAGCAGCCTTTCTCTTAGATTAATGAAGCATTGTGGTGCTACACCAGATATTGGCTTCCTTCATCTGAAGTCTAAGACCAAACTTTTGTCTATAAGTAGTAGTATGCAGGAAATGTCAAGAACTGCTTGCTGTGAGGCACCACAAACGAAGGAAAACTAGTTCCTCCGTAGCTATGTAATGCAAGAAGATTGGATCTTATAGAACAGTTGTTTCCCTCTGTTTTTATTATTTAATGTCTTACATAATGCTGATTCAGCCTTCAGAACAGATAGCAAGGATGATGTCTGTTACTTTGTAAGCCTTTGCTTCATATTCCCCTCTCCTCCATAAACAGAAAACCCTAACCAAGATGTACATATAATCAGGGAGCTTGCAAATGAATCACTTTTGTCTTTCAGTGGAAGTTTATAATACAAGGGATTTAATGTTGCAGGTATTCTCATCAGCCTTATCTCTGACTGGCTGGCAGCACCTACACGGCATTCAGCAGTCCTCCTGTTTGCTGTCTGAAAGATGGGAGGATAAAATAGTGAAGACAGAAGATCACTGGAAACAGTCTTCAAAATTCTGTCTGGAGCTATTGGTTATCTGTAGCCTCACTAGTGAAAGGCACGTTTAAGTATGTGAAAGCTGATGTACAGAGGGATGGGTTTGGAAATATTGTAGTTCCTAAAGAAAGAATGAAGGCGTTTAAGCAAGGTATACATCTGTTGCTAAGGAAGTAATGACTTCTTCCATTTCTAAAAAAAGCCCAGCTTCAGTGACATATTAAGAGAGGCTGTGCCAGTCAGACATTAATATGTTGTCATTGGGAGCTTAAAGCATAACTTTTTTTTTCTTTAGAGAAAGAAAGAGAAGATCACGAAAAACAGCAGAGGGAAGAGCAAGAAAAAACTGTAGAACACACTTCTGTAAAGGAAGCAGACAAAACCAGCCGTACAGGACGACGTCCGAGTCGAAGTGCCTTGTCCAGCCGTAATGATCGAAGATCAGCCAAAAGTCCTCAAAAGACAGATGCACCAAAGGAGAATAAACATCCATTTGCTCTGTATGGGTGGGGAGAAAGACAGACAGATACTGGAAGCCAGAAAACTCACAATGTCTGTGCTTCTGCTTCAGCAAATGAAGTAAGTAAGAGCTTCTGTTTCATTAAAGGGTGGTGACTACTTAGTGCCTGGATAAGACAGATGTCTAATATCTAGGTGAAACTTCTCGGGGATGCCTTTATTTGAGTCCACGGGGATTCTAGCAATGAATTAAAAAAAAAATAAAAATAAAAATGCTAGCAATAAACCTCAAAGAGGTTTGACATATTAAAATCAAATAGCTCTTAACTGTTAAGCAGTTTTGAAACTTCCCATGTTTGACCAATACTTGCAAGTTCTGACTAAAACTTGGCTATCTTGTTTCTGGCTGTTACAGCACTAGCAGCAAAACTGGCTGTTGTAAATGTATTTCTGCATTCTGAACTGCATGAAAACCAGAGAAAAGCAGCAGGCAGTTAGCACCAGGCATCCCAAATCAGGCAGGTATATAAACACTGGGGTAGCGCTTGTGCTGTGAAAGAGTGACTCTTCCCAGGGCACTCCCTAGGAAGAGGAGCCTCACTGAGAATGTATGAATGCTTTTGCTGCTAAAATGTCTGTCCAGCAGCTCGTTTCAGTGGGTTGCCAGAAAGGAACTTTTTGCTGACAGCAGAATGGTCCATTGGATGGCTTATGGATTGCAGGGTTCGTGTAAATATTAGCAAAATAGCACAAATAACAACATTCCTGGACAGCATCAGAATTCTGCGGTAGTGGGGTCTGTTTCCTGGCTTAGCAAGAATCACTCAGGTTGGAGTGTTACAACAGACCCATTTCTTTTCTGTAACTCTCCTAGGCTGGCAAACATAATCATTAATGATTATCCCTGCTGGTGTCTTGTACTACTAATGTAGAGTCTGAATCTATGATTCAAGATCTCTGAGGATTAAGGTGGGCGGTGTTCTTGATGTGTAAGATAGAGCTGACTTCTGATGGGCTGTTTGGAAGGAGCTTGAAGCATAGTCTTTTCCTTCCTGGACAGCTCAACCTTATGAGGGAAATGGAGGAACTTGGGCCCTGCAGCTCTTGAAAGAAGTTGCCCTTCCTGATAAAGGATACTGTTTCTGGATTGATAAACTTTGGTCAGTGGTGGAAATAGCTGACTGGTGCTTTATGTTGAAGCCTGAGAGAGGTTGATGCCTGATGTGAGCAGAGATACTTCTATCAAAGACTTTAACGTTTCTTATGCCAGAAGCATTTACAGAACCCCTAAGATCAGGTCTTGAGTTTGGGGTGAATGGGCAGGACACTTCTGAAACACTTCCAGTTGGGTAGCGCTTTGTCACTAAGGACGTTTCCTTAAGTGGGAACTGACTGCTTACTGCCTGGCTAGGTCACTTCTCTTGAATGTTTGGAAGGTGTTACTTTCCCCAATTGAGATGGGAGACAGGGTTTTACATCTGGAGATAGGAGCAAGCAAACACGGAAGCTGGCTCTTAGGATTAAATTTGGGGAAAACACAGTAATTTATTAATATAAAAATGCTTATAGGTGTGCCTGCAGCATGTTCTCAAAATTAAGTTCTTCGATCTCTAGGGCTTTGTTTTACTACTGTGCCTTAGGTTTTAAGGGATGCTTGGACATACTGAGGAATGTTTAAGAACTTAAAATGGTAGAAATGGGAAAATTGAGGGTTTTTTACAATATGTCAGAGTAAGGTTGGTAAACATTCAAGATTTTGGAACCTTTAGATAGTGTGAAGTGGGAAAGATAATGCAAGACAGAATTTGAGGCATTTTTAACAAACTTCCGTGCTTCTCTTCTGTTGGTAGTACAAATTAAAGAAGAAAATACAATCTTGCTAGCAAACCCTGCTTTTTTGGGATGGGTATTGGGACAAACACAAAGTGATCCTCAGCTTTTGGGGGGGGGGGGGTTGTTCCTAGGCTGTTCTTCTGTAGTACTAACTCTGGTCTTTTAGATTCACGAATCTGCTCTACGAGCGAAGAACAGGAGGCAAGTGGAGAAAAGGAAGCTTTCTCAGAGGCGAGTGCGATCAGCAGAAGCAGAGAAAGCTTGGCGAATAAAGCCTTCCCCACCAGACAACCCTTGGATGACAGAGTATATGAGATGCTACTCAGCGAGAGCTCGGTGAATTTGGATTCCATTAGGCATCTTCAGAAGAAGTTACGCATATCAGGACATTGGTGCAAGGAACCAAACTACTTATGCAAGGTTTTTATAGGGAGTTTCCAGCTGTTAAAATATTTGCTATATTTTTATCTTGGCTACCTACCTCACAGTGGGGTGTATCACTGGAGCCATAACATTTGAAGAGGCTTTTAGATATAGCTACCCAAACTTTTAAACAATTCCCCTTTTGGGAATCTTTCTAATGCTTCAGTTGGCTTGTTTTGGGGGCGGGAGGGGAGGAATCTTGCATACAGGGAGTCAAAGCAAACACTTTTTTTGATCTTGGTTGCAAATAATCTGTTGTCCCTTATTTTAAAAGTCCATGGGGAGGTGGTGTTGGGGAAAGACTTTAAAGGTGTGATGGAGGTGCCTTTGCATTTCTAGTACTATTTAATATTTCTACCAAAATAAGTATTTTAAGACAGGCAACAGGAAAGCCAGTGGATCTGGTAAACAGCACTAATAAATGTAGATGCTTTAGGCAGGCAAATACCAAGTATTGTCTGTATATAGAAACTTTCAAAAAACCTTGTTTGATTAGTGAATCTGCTGATGCTAACTTTTATTGCCGTTTCTAAGGTCATCAGAATAAACTACTAATTTTCAGGGCGAGAAACAGCTACAGGATTGTTTTGCTGTGTTGCTGTGCCTGTTGTACCAAATAACTGATATAGACAATCATTATCTGATAGCTGCTGCTCAATAAGCAGTTGCTTGTTCTACCAGTATCAAGTTGTACCACTGTATTGAGCTTGCGGTCACACTTACTCTATGCTTTATCATGTAAATGCCAATTTATTGAAGGGGAGGGCTGGCTCCTGTCTAGTGAAGTCTGTTTTTAACACTTAAGAGTATCTATTATGCTCAGCGGGGGTCAGAGTGCAATATGCATTCCATTTGGTGGTATTGTACAAGTATACTGTTAAAGGTTTTAAACTTGAAAAGCACACTGATAAAATTTGTAGGTGAAGTCCTGAGAAGCTGTCTGCTTCTCAAAAATGGTGCAGAACTCCTCACTGGGGGGTGAGGGCTAGGGGAAGGAGGAAAGGTAACCTTTAGCAAACAATAGATAATGGAGTTTGAACACTCTCTTTGTAGGTCCTACTTCTATGTAGTAAGACAGTCATTGTTTGTGAGATCCACAGTGTCTTTTATTTTTTCCTCAAGCTGCTGTAAATTAATTTTTTTCAGTTTGATAACTAAGCTTTAGGCAGATCACTGCTGTAGTTGTGAGCTTCAAAGTTTTGTTCAGATGTGTTGTGTGTTGGTTATCTCAGTTTAACTGTTTGGAAGCTTGTGTTTTACAGGCTGGACACCTTCTCACAAGAAGCACGCTTGCTCTTCTGCAGCAGCAGCCTGCGCTAGTCTTAGCTTCATTCCACAATCTCAGTGAGTAAGCAGGACTCTCTTACTACTGCAGTAGAGAGTCACATGCTTAGTGAAAAGATGTATTGTCAGTGTCACTAAAATAAAGTAATCATGCAAAGGGACCAAGCACTGCTGCCTCCTAGTGTTAATTACATCACATCAGTAGAGGTTTTATTACTCTCAATTTTAATCTTACTAAGATGTCCTAGAATCCATGAAATTATAATCTGATTTTTACCTGCCTTTTAACATAAAGGTATACAAATACAGACAACTCTGTTCAGGCTACCTACTAGAGATATTACAGCTTTTAAGTCTGGGAATGCAAAATATGATTAAGTATGTTTTAAACATAGCAAAATTACTGTATTCCAACTTTTAAGTAAAGCACAGCTAGAACTTCCTAGAACTTTAAAGAGTGCCCAAAACTGAGGCAAACTATTCCACAGAATGCCTTTACTCCCTATGAGATTCTTTTTAATTTCCTTTTATGATGTTTTCTTCTTGAAATAGCTGCTGTAAATATGCTTAAGTTGCTTCTGATGCTGTTTCAATTCAGCAATCCACCCTAGCTTTGAACAACAGTATCGAAGCACTCAGTAGTGTTTAACAGCCTTATTCAATAAAAACTCTGCCTGTTCCTGTTGTGCACAGGCTTTGCAGGCTTTATGTAACTACAGCAGATGGACTGTGCCCTTGGTGCATTATGTCACATTAAACAGTTTCCTTGACTGTCTAGGGCAGGACTCATCTTGCCATGCTTTCAAAGACACCTGCAGTTCTCTCCTCCTGCTGAGAATGGAGGAGCCAAGATGAGTACGTGCCTGCCTTAAGTATGCATTTTTTAATAAGATGGCTCTCCCATTAGAATGTTGGTCTTTCCAATAATTATAGAAAGTTTAAATGTCTTCTGCCTTGGGTACTGGGTACCAAACTTAAAACATCTCAAACAGGCTTGTTCAGGTGTTCTACAGAGCATGAGAATCTTCAGTGGCATCAAGGCTGCTGTGTACTGAGGAAATTATCTAGTTCTTATCCTTATCTGGTCAAGAGTTATTTCCCACCAAAACAATTTGCTAGAAGAGGGTAGTGACACTAATCAGGTTGTGTGAGTCAATGTTGTGCTTTTTCAAATAGTCTGTAGCTAAAAATGGTCCTGGGTGCTATGTTGGTACTATCTATCTTGCTTTAAGTAGTAGAATGCCTGAAACAAGGGGTAAATTGTTCTGCAGATCAGGTAGCCTTCCTGCATTTGGCCATTATTGGACTATAAAAGGCTGGCAGGTTTGCTTAGAATATGTAAAATAGTATAGTTCTGAGCACTGCAAGTTGTATATGCAAAATAGTTGGCATGAGCTGGGCTGAAGTCTGGAAAACTGTTATTTTAGTGTTTGGACATTAACAAATGAAAAGCCAATTGACTTGGAAAGCAGAACTTTTCAAGTGTAAAAGCTTGAACTATATTCCATAGATTCTTACAGGAGGTGGCTGTCTCATATCAATTGGACTCACTGACAAATGGAAAACCTAGTGAATGTCACCCTATCAATTAAGGAAGTTCTAAACTTTGTCTTGCATGGACTCTCGAATTCAGCCAAGCAATGAACACTTCTCACTACTGTTTTAGAAGTAGAACTTTGTAAGAACACAGTAAATACTCAGTTGTCCAAAGTCTTCATTAAAATAACTGTTTATTCCTTTTTGTTTCTGAAAGTACTTAGCTAAGTGAAACAAGACTCTTACAATGTGTAATGCTGCAATTTTACTATAGTGTTGTGAAGACTAGTGTGTTTACAATATACAGTGTTACAATGAAAACTGCTAAGAATGTCCCTGTAAAATACAGTAGCATGCCTGTTCAGTCACTGCTGTCACATCTTTGCAGCTATGAATTACAGACTTTTTCACTGGAAGCTGAGATAGTCAAGGTGATAGCTAAACTTACAGCCAAACTTACAAAACTGAGGGACAGACCTGAATGAATTTTTGGCAAGAATGTTATGCAGGTAGCAAATGCACATTTTCATCAAATTTTTAACATGTAGGGAAGTATATCTGTTCCCTTTCTTTTTTAATGGTATAATGCAGTGCCACTGAACTATAAAAGCCCTTCTGATTTTTTTATTTTTTTTAAAAACTGTGATAGGGACCAAAAGCTAGCAATCTGAGGTTCTTGTGTGTGGTAACCTGGATGTTCCAGTTTATTTTCCAGCTCAGTTAGTGCACTCAGCAGCAAAGCCATATATGGAGCCTGACTCAACACCTTGACAGCAGCCCCTATAAACTTAGGGGTACAATTGAATGGGAAGCTGCCTCAGCTATTGTTAGCACTGAATTCACTTTAAAAACTATAGGGGAAATACCATCTAAGCTTGAAGCAATATGTGTTTTTTTAAAGTTTTTAAACAGTATTTGTTGTTAATGCTTCTGTATTGTCTATATTTAATAGTGTAGTGTCAACTTGTGTGTGGGAATAAAATGAGTGACACAAAGTGCCTTGACTGCTTGTACTGTGTCTTTTGGGGTCTCAGATTTTCTATTACAGGGTGCTTCAATCACTGCATGCAAACCCTTGCTTCTGCTTGTCCTGTATGTTCTCTTCTGGAAACTAAGCAACAGGCTTCTGTAATGATTGGTGTTGGGTAAAGGGACAGATTACAGTTACAAGTCCAGCTGAGAACACAGCTTGTCTCCTATGTTCCTCCTGTAGTTTTCCCACAGATTTGTTAATACACTTTCCTAGTCCAACTGGCTTTTTCTTCTACTAAGGACAAAAAGAGCCTAAAATATAATGGAATTTATATTTATAGTTAATTTAGTGCTAGGCTTAGGGAATTTGAATGTAGAACTCTAGAAAAAGGAGGGGTAACATGGGAAAAAACAGGATGCTGCATCACTACAAGAGATCTTGGCTCTGACACATCCATCTCAGGCAGAAGGAAAGTAAGCCCACTTTTCACCTTTGCAGTTGTGACCCCTCAAGGGCACACAGAAGGGAAGCAATGTTGTTCCTCTCTAACAGGGGCTGGCAGCAGCAGCCTTGGGGCCCTCCCATGCCAGGGGCAAAGCTGCTACCAGAGTGCACCCAGGGCCCTGCTCCTGGGAAATGCACTGAGGCACTCCAGCTGCTTTAGAAGCTGCTGCTTTCCTAGGCACATACTGACTACGCAATGAATGTAGCAGAAGTGTCTCTTCAAGACCATCTAAGGTTTGTCATATTACAGATTTCACTTAGCAGGCAAAATTTGTGCAAGTAAACAGAATTTGCTATAAACCACCTAGAAAATCAAGAAAGATTTTTTTATTTGGTGCTAGATACAAGCATTAAATGAAATAGTGTAAGCCAGCATACTCAGTTAAAGGCAAGACTCTGGCATTAATAAGACATTTAAATCTTTTAAAGGTCTGAACAGCTAAAGCTCCACATCCAATAAATCTTAGGATATAAGTACCCAGTATTATTTCATGTAAAACTCCAAGCCATCTTGCTTTGGTAAAGTAAGAATTTTACACTAAAAAGTACACATAACCTATTTATCAGTTACTATTTAGGTGAGCTAGGTTTGGTTTGCTGTGGGAGCTATAATGCTAAAGCTTAAAATCTACTCTATGGCTGTTATTGGCATGATGTTTATTTTCAGAAATAAAAACAACCTCAGAGGAGAAATAGTAAACAATAGACTTTGCGCTGGTGAGAGCTATTGCTTCCAACAGTAATTCCCTCAGGAGTTGTCATTTTAGGAAATTTCTTTTTAAAATGTCAGTGAGATGCAGCATAAAAGGTTGTGATACTACAAAACATGCACATTAACCTGGTTAATGTGTATACAGTAAGAATATATTAAAAAAAATGGTAAAAATATATCAACAATCATTATAATGATGCTATTTCTTTCTTTCCAGGTAGGAAGACAGTTGGTTACAAAAAGAATAAAACTATGCTTGCTGCTTCTGAACCACAGACACTTGACCAAAATTATCATAAGAACTGAGTACACAGAAGAGGCCAGTCTTGTATGTAAAGGGAAAAGGACAGGAAGAAGTATAAGAAAGTCCCTGCCAAGCCCCTAAAATTTCTATTTAAAAGCAACAGAATTTATAACAGTCCCCTGCTCCTTTCAATGGGTACTGTAATAACAGAAAGCAGTTTTGATCAACAGCCAACACCACTTCAACCGTTGTAGCAGTGACAGGAGAGAGACCTTTAGCTTCACTTGTGCCATGTCCCAGCTGATAAATAAGTGCTCAGCTTGCACTTTTGTCAGTGTATCAAGAAACCTGATTAGATTGCGGGAAGGGGGGGAACAGGCTGCCCCAAATCATCTCTTTTCCCAGCATTCCAGAACTGCTTTGGTGTTTTAGAACCAACACCCTTCCCTCCCCAGCCCTGGTAGAAACACAATGCATCTCAATTAATAATACGCCATTTGGACTGGTGGAGGAGACAACTACATCCATCACCTATCTCCCAGGACTTGCTTTTGGTAATTACTTCCCCTTCTGAGCAGTGGAAGCCAAAACAGAGTGAGGATTAAGACAGGTAAGTTTCTTTGGAGTTCTTTGATGTTCTGGTAAATGCACAGTTAAGCTGCTTAAAAAATACGCTCTTACCAGGAAGAGAACATTCCTTGGGAATAACTGTTACCAGTTACTTAACAAATCCAATCCTACATATAACAAGATACATACAAGAGAGATGTAAAGATGTAAAGACCCAAGAGCCTTTTGAAAACTAAGCCTAGGCATTTCAAGTACAAAGCAAACTTCATTCCTTTCAATTCAGAGCTAACCTACCACTTGAACCAAAAATGCCAGGACGAAGGGAATAGTTTTAAACTCAATTCCAGTTCCCTGAAAGCTGATATACCTCTGTGTGGCATTCGTGCTTGGCTCTCATGCGTTAACTGCCCTCAAAAGTAACAGCATCAGTTCAGTTTTCTGGTTTAGTTTTAAACACCCATTTGACAACTGACCCTTAAATAGAAAAGAAATAAATATAGAAAATAATAAAGCATGTATGACCTTGGAATTTCAGTACTGGGTTCTGACCAAATTAACTATTTCATGTTAATTTGCACTTCCAAGGAGACATCCCACTTCTGGTTCTACAAGTAATTAAGTAAAAATGTCATTAGTGTTTTTGGTTTTTTTACCTCCATTAGTGCAAATGAAATTGTCCCCCTCAATTGGTTGAATTCAGCTACCTCCAGCATCACTGGCTTAGTTCCGCAGCTCCTTATCTGGCAAACCAAAAGCCACAGGTCTCTTACCTGATCAGTTGTCACAGCAGTGTAAAAATGACAGGCAATGCTTGTGGCTCTGTCCTCCCTCTTGGACCCTCTGCAAGTCTCTTCTGTTTCCAGTTGAGGAATGAGGACAGGATTCCTAACCTCTTGCCCCGTGTCTCTTCCCCACAACAAAAAAAGGGCAGGAAAGAAAGGCTAAATTGTGTGGTTTAGCACCCAAAAAAACCCCCCAAAAAAACCTGTACCAAGGCTGAAATTCCCCTTGATGAGTTTCATGGGAAGATCAAACTACAGAAGTAGCATGCTTGGGTTTTTGGTTCCATCACACGAGTCTCCTGGGGGCGATGTGGACAGCATTACATACAGTGCGCTCACATGAAGCTCAAAGGTAGAGCTCCAGCAAGACAGACTGTAAGCTTGCAATTTGAAGGCCGAATTTTAAAATTCAAGTTCTTAATTATACTTTATGAATGTATAATACCAGGTGTGCTTCAACAGAGATTGAATTTCCACAGCTGATTGCTCCATTTGTGATAAGAGGTTAGGAGAACTCCTACTGTGGTAATTCTCCATAAGCCCACGCCCCTACCCTAGAATTACAATGCACAGTTCTGTTCACATATACATTCCACCTTCATGACACCAGTGCTATACAAAACATCAGCACTGAGGAAAAAAAAAAAATTCCAAGTCAGTCGACAGGCATTTGAGAGACTTAAAAGTATTTTTTCAAAACTTTTGAAGTTTGATAAAAGAGCTTCAGAAGTTATTTAAGAACTGTGATATGTAAATGTCAATAAACATTACTTTTCCAACTTGACATATTAGCAAACATAAGTATGGGTCCTAACCATATGTTGAGAATCAGTCATGTCAACAGCTTGTTAGAACGTGGCAAACTAGGAAAAAAAATAAACCAACAATCTCTCACTGACAGTGCCAGTGTTTTTATAATTCAGGTCATAAATATAAGCTATTATGCAAACAAACATGACAAAGCCTACCTCAGTTAAATTTGTTTATATGATAAAAAAATAAAATATTAAACTGCTTGTAGTGCAACGTTCTATCAGCATACATAAGTATACCATGCTTTGTAAATTTATTGTTACATTATTTACAGAATATAGCAATGCTTTAAACTAGAGGTGAATGAACAAAAATAGGTATTGGAAAATGTTTACATACAGGTATGAGTCTTAATATTGTCCACCGAATTATCAAGTTCGCTTTGCAGACTTTTGTGTCACATGAACATTCCTGCCCCACACCACACGGTACACCCTTCCGTCAGCAGCGGTCTGCTCTGTTTGTACATACGGGAAAGATGCTTTTAAAAACTGCATAGCCTTCAAGCTTTTCCGTTTCTTCAAACACCGCTTGCAAGGACAGCTGTAAAACACACAAGAACTCCATCAATTATCTGCATTTGATGAATCTGAAAACCCAGCTCCTGAAATAATATCAATAATTATTCACTCCTGTAGAGCTGTACCGAAGCTGGACTAAATTAATGCCCTTTTCCAGCAGCCTCTTAGTTGAAGGATGATATTTTACAGGAGGAAACTATGGGAGAAAAGCAGTTCAAGGATTCCTATCCATTATTTAAAATTCTGAGCTCTAATTGGGAACTAAGCTCCTGGAATACAGAACAACATATGAGAATGTAGAATTACATGCTCCCTTGTTTAGTGTTCTGTAAAGCTTCTGCTGGTGCACACTGCTCAAACTGATGAAAAATGAATACAGTAAAAATGATGCCGTAACTGTGCCTGCAGTACTTGTTTAATTTGATATCGATGTCCTTGCATTAGAGAAATAAGGATTAACAATATCAGAATCATTAACTACACAGCAATTCCTTCATTAGCCTCCCTGAGTGAGGGAGAAATGACTGTACTAACAGCCACTTATATACTGCAAGGAGTTAAGTGAAAATCCATGAATCTTGAGAGGTGTCTTAAGGACAACTATTTATAAGAAAGACTAACCACCAAGCTGTTCTTGGGAGTAGGTTACGGACTTTTAGGTCTCTTCCCCTACTGCCAAAAGGAAAAATCTGTTCCTCACTTCTTCTGAAGAATGTCTTTGGATGACCTTTAGAAGGCTGCACACCTGTTCCATAGGCTGCAACAGCCCTAGAAGGAGCTACTTTAGATGACAACACTGCTTGAGCAGCAAATACTATTCTCTTGTTGACGTCCCTGCCCATAGCAGACAGGAATCAAAACCACTCTGGGCTGGTTTTAGGTGGGGAAAAAAAAAAAGTGGAAGTTTGAAATCCAGTATTTAATTTTCAAGTCTCAGTCTGTAAATTTCTTATTTTCAGAAAAGACTACATAATAGCTTTGGACAAGATACCGCACCGTACACTTTGTGAATTCTCATTCTCATACCACAGGAATGATTAACATTGTCAAAGGTAGCATTGTGCACTGAGTAACTACTAGGGCAATAATGCATTTCAGGAATACAGATTTTTTTTCAATGTTTTCTACAGCATTACTCAGAGTAAGCAAGTATCTGCAAATACTTCAGTAAGAGCACTAGTCTTGTCTTAGTGGAAAAATGGTAGAAGAAAAAAATCAAAGTATAAAAAAAAAGAAATCCATTCTTCTGCACCTTATTTCACTATATTCTATGTTACTTTACAGGCTAACTGAGAAAAGGCCAAGCACTCGATATAGCTCATTTAAGAAATCTGGCAATTTACCCAACACCCTGAGATTTCTGTGACCTTACCTTCTGTATCTAAAGTGAGTATTTGGGATTTTGTGTTTTGTTTCTTTAACATCCACATTCTTGAGCACTCTGTGTTTGTGCTCTACGTGGTGATCTCAGCTGTCTCAAGGCAGCATCTCCATACTGAATACCTGAGCCCATTCTTTCTGGATCCAATTCTCCTGATGAGAAACAAAATAGTCATGAGAAGATGGATCGCTTGCAAATAATACATTCCAATTTAACTGACAACATTAGATAAAAACGCATAATGACATTCTACTCTAGTTACGGAGAAATCTATTGCAATTCTGTTTACTTTTAGGCAATTTCAAACCTGTGTAGTTTTCTCTTCTAATTTCAACTATGTGTCCCTAATCGGTGACTACAATGACAAAGCAGTTTGTCTCCGAGTTGGGCTGGTACAAGAAATAGATTCACACTAACTACTTCTAACAAAGGAAATGTCAAAAATGTTGTCTGCAAACACTGTTTAAAACCACCTGCATTCAGAGACTAATATGCAAAGATGGAAGTACTGTAGATACCAAGCCAGATAAAAACGGATCGATCTGACAGTAGGATTCCATAAAGCACTGCCCCCAGAGGAAATTATCTCAGCCTTCCCTATTTCTGTTATTCCTTTCTGCCTACTCCATACCCTGTGTCTTCTGAAATGTTCTTACAGCTGTATGGTAGAGTGGTCAAGATTAGAAACATTTAGGTGTTTTTTTATTATTTTAAAGAATCCCTCTGAATAATTCAGATCACTTATTCAGGTTCATTGCACACGTGTGCCCTCTAAATCAGCAGATGACAGCACATTGTGGGGATCAGTTGATAGTTTGAGGGCTGCCATTCAGAAAAGACCTTGGCTGACCTAGAGAAACAGGCCAGCAGTAACTGCATGAAACTCAGCAACTACACATGCAGAGCTCTGCCCTGTGATGGAAAAAGCCCATGCACTGGTACAGGCTGGGGACTGACTAGGTAGGTAGCAGCAATTGGTTAGTGCTGGGACACACTGCCCAGAGGGGCTGTGGAATCTCTTTTTCTGCAGCATCTCAAAATGCGCCTTAACAAGCCCCAGGCAACTTGCTCTCACTTAGAACTTGAACATGCTTTAAGCAGGAGGCTGAACTAGAGACCTCCATAGGTTCTTTCCAGTCTCAATTTTTCCATGAAGCAGTGCATGTGTGCTGGCACAAAGAAAACAGAACAGCTCACAGAAAACAGGACTTACTTCTGTTGTGGTAATGCGTCTTTAAATCCATCATGGAACTACAGTACCATGAGAAACTAGCTATACTCTGCTTTTTGGTTTGGTTGGTTGGTTTCTTTAAAATGAAAGCTGCCATTTGGCATTGATTTGATGCAGTAATCAGGAAATTCCTATGAAAATACCATGTTCTTTTTTTATGTAAAAAAATGTATTAGGCATTCAAAATGTGTAATTAGAATCTGTAATTAGACTTTTCAATCTGGCCAATGCTTAAAACTTTGAAGATATCAAACAACTAGAAGACAAAAGAAAAAAAAACCGGAATGCAAATTAGCTGTTATGACACCTAACACTTAGGAGCCTGTCTCTGATAGAAACCTGTCCACTTGTGCCGAGAAGCTCCTGGTATACTTCTAGATCTGCAAAAGTAAAAATGGTTTCCATCGACAGGCAGGAAGGTCACTTCAGAGAAACACAGTTGCTAGGAAACATCCCTAAAGTTTTTGGTATTATTGTTCAAATTCTCTTGACTGTATTTCTTGCTACATGTAAGAAACAGAACTAGAAGTTATGTCTGCCCTGACACTAGGTTTTTATTCTGCATTGCTAAAACTGTCAAATGTCAAGCGTGATGTTTTTAAGGACACAGCAACCCACAGAACGCACAGCCTACGCTCAGAGCTGACTGTTAAGGTAAACACTGTGTAAAAACATCCATAATTCACCCCCACCCCCCCTTTTAGATTTACAGATCTGACTTAGACATTTATTCCTATTAAAACACGGGAAGCAGCTATAAACCAAATGAGTTATTTTACCACAATTAAATACTGGTTCTTTGGGTTAATTCCACTAGAAAACTTTGAATGGTGATATTTCCATGTGTACTTTTAGTTTTCAGGAAAAAAATTAAAAATCTAAATCTCAATTTACCTGATTCAATTTTATTGAGTATTTTTCTTGCACACTGTACAAAGGCCTCTTCAACGTTTTCCCCCGTTAGTGCACTTGTTTCCAAGAACATCAGCTCTGCATTTGACACCAGAAAAATAATCTCAAAACAAGCCTGGAATATCTAATACAGTAATTCAAAGCATGAAAGCTAGGAACAACAAAATTTTCTTAAGAACAACTGTTGTCAAATAGTACTGTCTGGAAAAATTAGCTTTTGATCACAAAACCACAAAAAACTTCCTCTGCAATTTAATTGGAATCCAGAGATAATAACCTGGGCTGTGCATGCAAAACAGTGCATGAAACCAAAGAACTTCATATAGTTGCCCATTAATATAAAGTTATATGCAAAAGGACAGCCAGCAGCCACAGTTGGTAGAAAAAACTATTTATAATGACCTATAAAAGCAAAACCATATTTTACTGGTGGCAGGACTGCAGCACAGCACAGCAGCTCAGACTGAGATTGGCTTTAGCTGCCACAGAAATGTGCCCTCAGACTGGAAATTCTAAATACTACAGACCAGGTAATAGTCCTGTGGATCCATGCCATGCACTGAACTCAGTTTCCCATGAGTAAAACTCATTGCTTCCAACTGCAGCACACCCCATCCAACCTTGTCTATAACCTACAGAACCTATAAGATGCTGAAAACTAGGAAATTGTGCTCTCCATTTTCTCCTCAGCCCTTTGGAGGCAAGGCAGTACCTGAAGCGGTATTACATTCTCTAGGGCATATATCTCCACACGGAAGGTATTCTTTAAGTAGCAGCTGCGACTAGAAGAATCACTGGCGATGAGAGTTAAATAGTACATGTAGTTCTCACAGCAGGAGCTGTCCTCTATCTATGCCTCATGCGCTGACAGAATTCTCTTTTCTGTAGATATCTGACAAGGTACAGTGGGCAAAGTACTCCCTAACCGCACCAAAAAAAAATAAGTATTAAGCCTCTTTGAGTGCTACATGAAGATTTAGAACTACTTACCATTTTCTTGTGCAAACCGGGATGCTTCTAAAAAAGTAACTTCACGATCTGCATCAAGATCCTTTTTGTTTCCACACAGTATTATCACAATGTTTTGACTTGCTAACATTCTTGCATCCGTCAACCAATTAGTAAGTGCATTGTAGGTTTCCCGGCTACATAGAAAATGACATCCTTTATTAGAACACACTAATTTCTAGTGAATGGCTAGATGATTGAACTAAAACTCAGGAGGCAAATCTGTATTTGTGGCAAACCACAAATTACTGCTAGCCAGGCAAGTCACCTACGCATCTCAATATGCCAGCTATGAACTGGCAAGAGTATCAAGTTCCTTCATGAAACTATTTAAAAGCTTAGAGTTATTAAAAAGCAAAATTAATTGATCCACAATATATAAATAAATATACACAATTATAAATAAATATACACAACTATAAAATAACCTGTTAATGTGAAAAGCTAAAACTAATCTAGTTTCAGCTTTTAAATTTTGGGATAACAGAATGATTATTGTTTAACATGGAATTCAACTGATACTCAAGTTTCAGGTGGGACTGTAAGAATTTACTACACTTGTGGAAATTGCCTGCCTGAACTTTCACATTTGTGTCAAGACCAATATCACAGGCAGTTACGCTGCACACAACATTAGTCATTGCACTGGTGGCCAGAGATAAAGCCTTCAAGCAGCAAGACTGACAAATGAGTCCAACTGACCTTAAGCACAAAATACAGATTTCAAAGACTGCTCAGAGGAGAACAGTCCACTCACAGGACAAAAAGCAACCCGTGTAGTGAATCATCATTAACCAACATGAAACTTATCTGACAAGTATCAGTCCACAGTAGCCAGGAAAAAATATGGAAATGTGTAATGGTAATTCTGTTGGCTGCCTATAATATTAAAATATTAAAAGATGCAGAGATGAACTGAATTTGGGGCTACACTTAAGGAATGTGTGGGCAGAACTAGCTTCTCGAGGATAGGGGTATACCACCTCGGTTAAGAGTGGCTGAAGTCTGCTCTTGTTTCTGTTGCAAGGCTTCCCAAGCCAGCAGTTGCATGCAGTCCACCATGATTAGAACAGCTACTGGTGGGCCAATTCCCATGTATTTGTCTAACCCTTTGAGACTGTTTACATTTATGACATTCACAGTATCTCATGTAAGCAAGTTCCAAAACTTAAACACGCACCAAAAGAGAAGTACTTACTATACTTGTTTTCTTTTCTTCCTGCCCATTCTCCGTTAGAGGATTAGGTGCTTTGGGGGGTTAACTGTATGTATTAACACAATATAGTGCTAACTGTACAATATTGTACAATAATATAAGTACAATAAATAAGTACAATATGCATTAATTGTATCTGGTAGTCATAAGCAAAAGAGTTGGTAGCTTCCTTACCTGGTTATATCATAGACAAGCAAAGCACCTGCAGCCCCTCTGTAGTAACTCCTTGTTACAGACCTGAAATAGAATTATGGATGTACATTTCTGTAATATCTTCATTGTTTCAAATCTGGGTTAATTTAATGCAAGCTGTATTATGAAACAGAATTCTCATTTGCATATTTAAAATAAAATGTGTTTTTTAGACAACATTATCAGCTGTGCAGCAGCAAACTATTTATAACTAGACTTTTGACAAAGCACTTTCATTAAATATAGCTGTACAGGGATTCTCAAAGTCCATTATGACCCGTGTGCTGCTGAAGCTACACATATCATCATTCTACATGGCCTGACACAGAACTGGGAGCTGACAGTGGTATCTGTGGCATGAAATCAGCATAATTAACTCAGGTTTGAATGCTCAGCACTGAGGAGAGAATGAGCAAAGTAGCTGTAATTGAAAAATTTAAGACTCCTTAAGTTGAATAGAAGGAGGCAAGGCAATCAAAGCAAAGCATCCTTCAAAAGGTAGAGGAAGGAGAAGAAAACACTTCTAAGCACACAGAGGTGTGATCAGCCGTAAAAAGAACTGGATAGATTATAAAAGGCAACAGGAGAAAAAGGACCTGCAAGTCTGTGAATACCTGGAATTTAAAAGAGCAGAATTTGCACAAGCCTCTGAAAGTACAGAGCCTCCAAGCTCCTCAGTATCCCAGGATAAGACTCATTAACGGAGACTACAGAGCACTGCCCAGCTCTACCTAGTTCGGATGTATCCAAAGAACTTGTCTAACAGAGGACATTATTGCTGCCCATTACTCACACTTCTACCACCTTTGCTAACCACTGCCCCCCCCAAGAAACCTCCCCTTCCCCACCCCACATGCAAAAAATACAAAAAACTGATGTCCTTTTTGATGGTGAATGTACTCAGGACTACACCAGATCTTTACCAAGTGGTGGTTCTAAGCTGACAAATACATTGCTTTTGCTTGAAGAAACTTAGATCTCAGTCTTTCTAGAAGTGTATTTAGCCAAGTGAACTTGACAACTGATTTTTTTCCCTGTACACACAGTTAGTTAAAAAACTTCTGAGTTTGGCTGGTGTCAAAACCCCAAATAACCTAAAACCCCAAACTTTTAGCCACATATTCTACTCATATACCTTAACTATCACAGAAAATACCCAAGGAAAGAAAGGGCAGAACCTCAGATCCTGCAAGGCAGCATTGCTTTACTGAAATCAATGGATCTATGTTGCTGTATCCAAGCTGGGAGATCTGGCCTAGTTAATAATATGAAAGCAGACAAACAATTCCACTGACCAAGAAACTATGCCTACTTATAAGCAGGGATAAATAATACCCAACACCCACAGCAGCAATTTAATAACAAACACTTAATAAAATGATTGAAAAGGGTACCTGAATCTCTCTTGTCCTGCTGTATCCCATATCTGCAATTTCACGTATTTACCACCAACATTTATGATCTTTGAACCAAATTCCACTCCTATAGTATGATTTGAGTCATCTTTGACTACAAAAAAAGAAATAAAACCAGACTTATTTGGAGAATATTTAGAGTGAATAATTAGTTTTTACATAATCCAATTTAGGTATAAACGAAACTACTCAGTGTTCAAATTACAAACTACTTCGTGAGCCATCAAACTCAGTGCCACTCATAAGTCTGTTGCCAACATGCAGAAATAAACATTCTTACAATTTTTGAACAGCTTACTGAATTCAAAATTACTACTAGAAAGGCCTGCCTTAATAAAATAATTCCCAGTTCACATTAATAAACGGCAAGATAACTTTTGTGGACTTTTTTTTCCACCTGTGTTTCCTAATACTTTGATTCAATTAAAAATCAAAATTCATGGAAAAGCAGGACATAAAAAGACACAGTCTTGCCCATGAATAAGCAAGAGCTACTTCTTTAAAGTACAAAGTTAAGATACTTGCTCTATGTGCAGTGCTGATGTCACAGATTCTCAGCAAAATACAACTGCCCATACCAGAAGCAAGGTCATGGTTCACGTTCAATCATAGAATCATGCCATGTTCCTTAGTGATTACACATTATTTTCCTAGAGCTATTCCTCAAGAGATAAGGTGAATTACCATTTGATTGAGAAAGATAACAGTCGCCTTAGATTTACAAAGGTTTCTAAATGCATGTTATAATTCTCAGCCAAAATCCTCATCTTACAAATAAGAGAATTACAGGAACTTCCATATAAATAGATACTCAAGCAGGCAGAGCCTTCATCTGTGGTACAAACCAATGGAGAACTCTTAATGTGCTGACATATACTTACATTTCTTTTCAATAAATTGGTGTAGTAAACAGGATTTCCCTGTTCCAGCATTTCCTATGACCAAGAACTTGAACAGGAAATCTGAAGATTGAAAGAAGAAAAAAAAATTGCTAAATTTTAGTACAGACTCACATTTTTGTCACAAGACCAAGCACAAAAGCCATCTATAGTAGCTGTTATTTCAAAGAGAAGGGAATATATGACAAAATTAGCAAAATCACAATAATTCTTAAACGTATTCAATAGCAATGTTGCAAAGTAAGAGCTAAGAATGCTATTTGTTTATGGAGATACAAGAATGACAAGAAGAGATGGAAATGGCTGAACTTGAATTGTTAAAATAGGCTGAATTACAGGTATCCGGTTGGCTTGTGTTCCAGCAACCTGTTTCTAAGGGTAAGCAAGCTATTAGTTATAGTCAGTACAAATGCGCTATATAATGATGTAGTTTCTATACAACCTATCCGGTTTTGTGCTTTTCAAAATTTTTGTTTTTTTATTTTATTCACCTTCATGTGAACTTATCTACTTTGATTACTTAATACTCTTTGTTTTAACACTTGTAAAGCTGGAAAAACTACAATATTTTTCTACAAAATTTGCAGGCAAGAAGTGATTTTTATTCAAGGATGCCCACTTTCACATTTCCTCCACATGGAAAATTAAGGTACAGGTACTTCTGGCACATTACCTATTTATGAGCCATTAACATCAGTCTTCACTAGTAATACATATATTCAAGACATATGGTCCATTTGTATTGTTTTAACAGTTACACAGAATGCTTTAGTACTACCTCCCTAGATCTGCTTTCAGTTTGGCTAAAGACTGAAGAAAGCATCCTTGTCTTGCCACTGTCGAACCATGATTAGGAAGTTTACAATTGCTCCCCCTAATATACAGCCATGAAGGAAACCTTTACAGTTTGTGCAAGATTCACTATTTATTTTTCTATCATCAACAGCTTTTTTCCGGTCATCTTTACAACTTTCTTGTACAGTTTCTCTTATAAATATAGCAGGTATCCAGAAGACATCAGGTAAGCATGCAATGAAAAGGATTAAGTTTGCAATATCAACAAAAATCAGCATTCAGAGCTGTCAAATGGGTTGCAGAGATACTGGCTCAGGGGATGGCAGAGTAAAAAAAAAAAAAAAAGGACTATGCTAAGCAAGCCAAAGCAGTGATACATTATCAGAACCTCATTTGAGTCTCTAGTTTTACAAATTGAATTTAACATGCACACAGTCTACATGCTCATTCCATTTCATGCAGGAATTGTTATTTGTTACGGTACATCATAAACACCCCATAGCAACGGTAAAAGCAACACAACTCCCACTGTTGAAAAGTCAATAGCAAAACAGAGGGCTATGAGTCCTGGGAATGTGTACCATCCTTTGCCTTCACCTGTCTTCCAAATTTTATTCATATTTAAAATGTGGTAGTATTTTACTAAGGTTTTTTGCTTTTTTACATTTTACCTTTGCGTGATTTTTCTTGTTTCAAATGTTGTAACAGGCTTGGTATAGATTCTGTATTCTAACCTTCTCAGAAAGAGATTGCTGTTTCTTGCTCACAAACATGACCATCTGAGTGCTCAAGGCATTCTGTTCCAAACTCATCTCATTCTTCACGCCCCCACCCAGCTGCTCACACTTTCTGGATGAAAAAACAGTTACAAAAAGGATTTTACTTCAGGTTGGGAAAATTTTGTGTATTATCTTCCATAAAGAAGGGCCCTTCGTGTCATCTCAACTGCAAAGCATGCTGAAGCTGAGAATGCTTCATTCTATCACATCTCCACTATTAGTATGAAATGTAGATATCATAAATAGCCCCAGAGTGTTAGGTTAAGAAAAAATTAATCTCTGAAAGAAAGCCAAGTTTCTCTTTTTATAGACCAAATATCACTAGTTAGCTGCCTTGCATACTTTTTTGTATATTTAAACTACCGTGGGTGTGTGTAATCTCCGGTTTTACCACTTTCAGAGAGTTCCTCAAAACACGAGATGTTCCGAGACACAGTCACAATTACAGTAACCTGTTTCTGGTCTCTGCAGTTTTTCAAAAAATAAACCTGAAATCCAGTTAAAACTGGTTCTCCTAGGTATCTGGTGAATGCCATTTGTCAGATTTTCATATTAAAAACACCTACAAAATTCAAGACTACCTTCCTTATTTCCTTGGAAGACTCATATTATTGACAGTCATATAACTGCTACTGTCAAACTAAACCAGGAAAAGAATAAACCCAGATCTCTATTCCTGTACTAATTTGCTCTGTGATTGTAAGCACTGGTTGTTAAATGTGTTTCACGAAGTCATACTTGTGCAACCCATAAAACCATGCTGAACAGCAAATTTAACAGGCTGCTCCGTTCTGTGCAGACAGGCTGTAGGCCAGTGAGAACCTGAACCAGCGATGTGTGCTGTCAGGGACTGATCTGGAACAGCTTCAGAACAGCAGCGTATTCTTCCTGAGGTGTTCTAAGTTGAGGTGCTTTATTTTTTGCTCTGAAAGCAAGAGTGGTATTTGGGGATTTTATATTCATGGCTTTAAACTGATGACATATTCTAGCAGCACTTAGCCAATTCCTATTGAGTCTATTGTGCCAGACAACTTTAAAAGGGAATCTTTCCTACAAATAAATCACTTAGATGCCGATTCAACACCTGATTACTTAGACAACAAAAAGATATACGTCCTTCTGGGAAAACGGCAAGCAGATTTTCTAAGATGAGACTTCAAACTAGAGTTACAATTCACTTGTTTACAGAATGAAAATAAAAGAAACGTGTTTTATTCTACCACAGAATGGAAACATCAAAGCCTTATAACAAAAAAATCAAAACCTGTCTGCACTAAAGAAGGCAGCAATGTTTCCAAACACATGTAGATTCGCAGAGTAAATGACACTTTGAAGTTACATTCACAAATGTAACTGTGCTTCTATCAGTTTAAACTCCAGTTTTATGTAAATTGCTCAAAATAGCAAAGGGCTTTCAGACTTATGTTACAGCTTATCTGCAAGCACTGGATAATGTGTTTTGGGAAACGTGGAATACTTTGCACATTTAATCAACTGCAAAGAAAAAGGATTCACTAATACCAAAAGTCACAAATATCCATATTTAACAAGTTTTTAAGTTCACAGCCTAGAATATTAATGAGTTAGGTAATACCAGGTAAGAACAAGGAGAACATTTTGCATTTTGTTATTCTGGAACTTCTTTCTTATAATGTCATTCTGTATGACATAGGAACCACGTCAGTTACATGTTTATAGCTTTTTTTACTGCTTGTTTTAGGACATGAAATATCTTCTCTTTGAACTGTACATATATATCTAAAAATCTAGCATGGTACAGAAACTGATTGAGATTGGACAGATAGCTTCTTTTAGCCCAACTGTAACATTACTGTGTACTCACACTTGGGAAAAATTTTTATATATTCATTCTTTGCAACTTCACCAAATGCAACTCATATTCTACTGTTTGCACTACTGCTTAATTGCTCTAGTTTTCTTTTTGGTGTCCTCTTCCCAGAGGACTTAAGTCACTTCATTTCATTGCCTAGCTTTTTTTTTTTTTTTTTTTTTTTTTTTTGTTTGTTGCTCGATTGACAAAGCAGCTCTGAGCTTCAACATTCCAGTTAGCTGCCAAGGCTGTCACCCTAGAGAAGTTTTTCTTTTGAATTCTGTTGTTCCTCCTTCATGGAAAAGCTGAAAAGCACCATCATTCAGATGTTACAAATGCTTGCTACCATGTTGGCTACTGAAAAGGTCTAGAAAAGTGAAAGTACTTTGCCTGTAAATAAGATCATCATTATACAGAAAGAACTTAGGAAGAAAACTGAACTCTGTGCCAAAAGGAAAAAGGGTTACAAGACATACACTAGAGAAAGTATAAAGAGATGAAAGATAGCATAGCACGGCTGTTTAAGGAAATAAGGCAATATAAAGAATCATGTTACTCCCCTCTGTGAGCTACATGCACCACCTGATCCCAAATGGGATAGGGGATACAGGGAACAAAACTTATTTTCTAGCACAGGTGAAAAGGAGTAAAGCTGTGGCTCCACCCCAAAAATGCACCAGCTGCTAAACTACAAGGTGTGGGGGGTGAAGGGGGTAGCTGAGGGGAAAGGAGAAAGGAAACAACTGTGGGCTTTGACTCAAGTACCAGCAAAAACAGATGGTTGATGTGGAAACCACCCCCAGACATCAAACCTCTTCCTTTGAGTGAAGTTTACTCCAGCAGAAGAAATAATTCAACAGCTATTGC
This sequence comes from Gorsachius magnificus, assembly GCA_034008185.1. NCBI lineage: Eukaryota > Metazoa > Chordata > Aves > Pelecaniformes > Ardeidae > Gorsachius > Gorsachius magnificus. The sequence continues at coordinate 45,213,938 of CM067083.1, read as the reverse complement.
AGCTTAGTCTTTAAAATGGAATGAGAATTAAATTGCTAATACAGAAGGAAAAAAAAAAAAAAAGAAAGAGACTGAATTACATCCTCAATCTCAGTTTGGTCTTCTTCCAACTCCTCGATAAAAAGTAGAACTTATATTCACTAATGCTCACCCTTTGGAAACGCTCTCATTTACACCATGAAAAAGGCTAGTTAGACATCTTCTATTTTGCAGCAGTCTGCATAAGGAAAGAATGCTCTGAAGCATTCCTATTGGCATATGCTGCCTCTAAGTGAGAGAAAAGAGGAGCCATTCTCCCTGCTTACTCCTTTCTCTGGCACTAACAGTTGAACAAGATAAACAGGTAGAACAGATAAACCTGGCTCTATTCCAACCTGTATAATCAACACTTGAAAGAGGGAAGATCTGCTTCCTTACAAGCAAGAGAGCTATGCCCCTAAGCAATAAAATCAGATTTGAAATAAACTGTAGGCTGCAGTGACAAATGTGGAGACCATCAGATAAGGGGTGGGGGGGGAGAAAAGAATTAATCAAATTGTCCAGTACAAAAAGGAATACCATTTGGTATGGACAGAAAGACCATACATTCTCTGACAATGACAGAGACTGATGAACTCATGTAGCAGACACTGGTGGAGAAAACACAGGGAAGTAGGGACAGAAGAGACTTCTTGACTGGAATCTTACATGTCACGTTACTCAAAGGTAGTACAACCTTTCTTCTTCTATCATTTAAAATCCAAAGCTTGCTTTGCATTTACCTGTTATAAAGCTAAGCAATTTTTAAGTCAATCTATATTTACGATAACACAAAACCGTGTACGTTTTGCACTAGGAAGCAGGAGAAAGTATGCATGTGTTGTTAACATGGTAATTATCTACAGAGATGCCACTGCATCTCAGAAAACTTGAGTTAAAATAGTTTTCCTGTGTGTAAGAGATTTGTTTTCAATGTTACAAGATAAACTTTTTAAAGAATGACCCTCCTCTCCCAAAAGCAGCAATAAAGTGTTCTTTCTAAACTTAGCCTCCAAATTCATGGAGTTTTCTTCTATTCATGATTGTTTTGGTTTTGGCACTTTGTAAGGGAAATAAATTGATCATGTAGGAAAGGGATAAATAGATTAGAAAGACAAGAACAGAAGATATACAACTGATGAAATAGATCTACAGGAGAGAAAATAGGGATCGCAAACAAAGAATTTAGTGCCAAGCCTATGAGAGGCTACAGACCTTGGTTTGAAAACAGCTAAGAACCACAGCAAGGGACAGAAATAGTTGATAAGTGCGTGAACAGAAAAAGTTCAAAGCAGACAGAATTTGAGACAGAGAAAAGAACTCGGGGAGAAAAAAAAACAGGAAGAGACATCTAAATTAGCTGAGGTGGATTATGAAGTATGATAGGCAGAAAAGACGGATCAAAGGAAAGACTCTGTTTCTCATAGACTGAGAAAAATATTGGAAAAAATACCCCCCCTTTCAAAGGGAAGAGAAGTTGAAACCTCACAGCAAAATTAAAGTCCTATAAAGTTCAGACAGTAAAATAATATTTAAAAAAACCAAAAACCAAACCACAAACAAAAAACCCCAACCATTTTCCTCAGCCTATCTGTATAGAATGAAAAGCTTGAGGTTACATAATGAGAATGGGTCCTAATCCAGGTGATAAGAAGAAAAATCCAGTTCATGAATAAGCATCTACAAGGGCTACAGCAATTCCAGCACGGAGGCGATACAGTGACCGCTGGTCTCAGTCACTAGGGGAAACTGCCCTAATACTTCTATCATCTTTGATGATCGCTGTAACAGTGGGTCAGAAACAAACCACTCTTAGGACACGGAGTACATTACATCCCAGAGAGTTCATCAGGCACAGAAGATCCATGATTTTACCCCATCATACCGTTTACTTTGAACTGTCAATTGGCTGCTACATACGGGGACAGGACACTGCAAAATTAGATACCGGTTACTGTTATGGTCAGAGATGGTATAGCCGTTGTTAAATTTGATGTTATAACTTAGTTTTTGTTCTTCTATCTACTCTAAACCTCAACACTCAATTATTCTAGCTCAGAATTTTTGTAGCTTGTGTTTGAATAGAACAAACATTGAAACACAGAAGAAAAGTATACCAAACAATAATTAAACAAACAAAAGGAACAGACCAGAACAACTGCAAACTTTCAATTTTAAGGGGTCATTTTGTAGGACATCAAAAAAACCAGAAAGTATCGACGGCTACAGTCGGCTTACAACTGCTATTCTACATCACTGGAACAGTGCAAAAAAAGTTTGAAATGTACATGTTTAAGATACAATCACCTATTTAGCCTGCTTACTATTACAGCATCAAAAGAGGAGCACTGCTGAAATTCTCTCAGTCGTCTCTGCTTGTCTACCCACTCATTTGCTTAGAGACCGCCAATCCCACTGGTAAGCACAACCAAAGTGATCCCAGTTCTTGATCACAAGAGTTCAGAGCACGAAGAATTAGTCCAAACCCACATCTAAATTAACAAAGCACACCTCTCTGGTCTCTACATGTAAGTATTACATGTTTCAAGAGAGCCTGGAAAAAATAAGCAGGGTCTTGATATCCTAACGTTTGCACTTCAAGGCTGCCCCACACTCTTGCCTCATTTTGCCCCTTAGTTCTGTCCATCTGCTGCACACTGAAGCACTGACCAGTGGGACAGAACATCTTAAGCACTGATGACCAGTGTGTTGAAAATAAGCTGACTTACATAGCAGAAACAATCAGGTAAGTTAGCCTGCTAGTAAGAACTCCTGATGGCTACTGCAGTTAGCAGAATTGCTGTGTCCAATTTTGCTGTAATTATCCAAACTACTCCTTATTTTCAAAACTCTGCTCTAAAAGCAAGAGGATGCAAGTCCAGCTTTGAAGTCTGAACAGCTACTTTAGGTAAGATGTTGCAACAGACAGCTAGAGAATGGCAAGTGAAGGGGTTTATCACACTATTCAATTCTGATCGTATGCTCCAACAACCTGTCACATGGACTTTGAAAATGTTTACACGTATGAGGGCATTTTCATACTGCAGAATATTACAGAAAGGCGAGAAAAAGCAAATTGGTTCAAGCAAACATCATTGCTTCAAGCAAAGTTATAAAGAAGAGAAACAAACACTATTCAGCCACTTCCCATCTCCTCCACATAGCCAGCAACTCTTGCTCCGCTTCCCTTTTTGACTCCTCACTTCTCATCCATGCATCCCTGTGAGGCGCTGATGCGCCCCATCAGTACCAGCACCCTGACTTACTCCTTGAGATGTTTTTCAACCAGCAGTAGTTAGACACCCGGGCCAGCACAGGGACATACGAGCATATTCACTGCTCTTTTTCCCGCACTCACTCTCACAATCCGTTCTTTCTGCTGCTTGCACACCTACGACGGCAGGACAGAAATCCCAACCTGTCCCGCAAAAAAGCACAGTCGCCAACTAAAGAGGCGGGCAGGGGACACGCACTGCAGCTCTCCTCCCGAATCCACCGAGCCAGCCTAGGCTCCCTCGCCTGGACTTCCCTTCCACGTGGAGTCAAGCCCTCCGCACCGTGACAGCTGACTGCCCCGGCTCACTGCCGGGTGGGCCCGGGCCGCGAAGGGAGGGAAGGGCGCCGCAGCGCACGCGGCTCGCAAGCGCAGGCAAAAAGGGACGAGCATGGCAAGCGGGGCGGGGGGACACCCGCCTGACCCGGGAGCCGCCGCAGCCCCCACCTTCACGGCTGATGCTACACCGGGTCAGCCCCCGCTCCGCCGCCCCCCCGCCATCCCCGGCGGCGGCCGTCACCCCGCTCCTCAGGAGCCGGCTGCCCGGCCCCGCGCCCGGGCCCCCCCCGCAGGGGAGGAGGAAGAGGAGGGTCCTCCCGCTCCGCTCCGCCCCGCCTCCGGCTCCTACCGTAGGTCTCGGACATGGCCGTCGAGACATTTCGGAGGCGGCGAGCCACCCCCGCCTCTCCTCCCCTGCCCGGGGACGCTGCTGGCCCCCGGCGGGGAAGCAGGCGGGCCGCCACCCCCCCCCCCCCCGGCCCCCGGGGGGCCGGGGGGCGGGCGGGCTCGCGGCCGGCGGCCCCGCCTCCCCCCGGTGGCCGTCACCAAAACAAGGCGCACGTGCGGGGCGGTGGTGCCGCGGAGCCGGCGGGGCGGGGCGGGGCGGGGCAGGGCAGGGCAGGGCAGGGGGCGCGAGCGCGGCCTACGTGACACCCCGTCCCCCGGGCGAGGTGGCGTGGGGCTGTGAGGCGCGGCGGCCGTGCCCGTGCCCGTGCCCGTGCCCTGCTTCGCAAAGCGCTCCGTCGCCCAAACGCGGCCCGGTGCCGCTCCGGTGTATGCGTTGGACGGCGAGCGGTGTTCGTGTGGCTCACAAGCTCCCCTCTGCGATTCCTGGCAAAGGCAGCAGCTGGGGAGGCTTGCTGCGGGGCGCTTCTGCCCGGCCACCCGCCAGGCCGCCCGCGGGAGGGATAGTCCCTCGCTTCTGGCACGTTTTAATTCTCTCGAATCGAATCTGAGCTGGTGGCAGTTGACTTCCCTGCTAGTGAGCATGCAAACATTTTTTCTCCGGCGCAGAACCTCCCTGTGACAGATCCTCCTGAAAACTGTATCCCACTGTCCGGCTTCAGTCCTAAAATACCTACCTCAGATTCTTTGAATTGCTCCCCCACCCCGAATGCCAGTATTTCAGCCAAAGGCCGAGCCTTTCGCCGGAAATCTTTTTGAGGGATGTGGTATAGATAAGCTAACAGGGATTCGGGTTTGGTTTTTTTTTTCAGAACTCCTGACTTCACCATTGCTTTTCTTAACTTATAAACCCCAAGGAAAGTCAAGAGTGTTGAGTAAACTTCCTGAGCGCAATAGCACTTGATTTATATTATTCTTTCTTTATATTACTCTGTCTTTACTATCTCCCTGTGATCCCAGTTAGTCTGGCAGCGAGGGGCGCTGAGACCACTACAACAGCCTGTCTGTCTTTCCCCTCCCCAGACAATACTTCCTGTGTGTCCTCCACATTTGTCTTCCTGCCAGTCCTTTTAAAAATTCCTCTTATTTCTGGCTTTTTAATCTCATTGCTCACATTTTCCCATTCTTTCCACTTCTCCGTCATCTCCCAAGCTGTAGGAAAAACTGCACGTGCCTGCCAGAGAGTCTGCTGATTATTCTTGATGTTGTGGATACAGTAGACTTGTTACAGTTTTCAAAGAACCAACTACTTAATGGGTCCATGCTAGTAACAGTAATTAGAGGTTATAGACACATTTTCCCAAAGTTATCGTAGCCCCGATGCACAGAGGGTATTGAGGTCTAAAATGTCACATGTGAGCTTTTCTCTGGGGTATCTGCTCTCCAGAATGCTGGAGGAAGCTGAGGGGTATCCATGTGAGCTGTGTGGATCCCAGTATGTCACGGACCAGAGCTTTGTGGCTGAAAGCTGTCCTCCAAAATGGTGTGTTTTGATGGTGAGGCTGGGCCTTAAAAGAAGTTTGGTCTAATGTCACCGAATCCCTCGCAGATGTTGTTTTTTTTAAAATTAGAACAATGGGTACAATTCAGAAATAATGAAGAAAGATTGAACTAGGTTAGAAAGTATATAGCTGATACCTTGGTTATTTGAGAATACAGGGTACTGTACGTTAGCAAGATCATTCTTTCTGTAATCAAAAATAATCAAAAGTAATCAAAAAATAAAAAAGCTAGAACTGACTTCATTGTTGTCCATCTTGAGTATGAGGGTGAAGAAAACCAAAAGCCAAATGTTTAATTCATCTTCTGATTCATGGTTCTGTTCTTTACACCTGCTAGAAACTTCTGGGACATGTAAAAACAGATATATCATGTTGAATTGTATCTGCAGATCAGGCATTTAGATACTATCATTTGTTCCCCATGTTAGTTTCACCACAATTATTGTGCCTATAATTGGTTGTGGTTGTGAAGTTGCTGCCCAGAAGGTCATGTTGTGGTTTCCCTAAAAATGCTGATCTAATTTTTTTACTAGTTTTTACTAACCAGTGCACCATAATATTAGTGTCTGACACATTAGGAGTGGAAGAGGACCTGCAGGATCTCCTCAGAGCCAGACTCAGGATGGGGTATTCTGTGAAAGCTTTCTTCCAGAAAAAAAAAACCCTGACTTCTAGGACTCTGCAGATTTGGATATGGCTTTTAATGTCCTCGCATTGCAAGTGGCCAGATCCTTCTGTTTTCCTTTGCTGTATTGTAGGGAAACAAAGTTTAGTCTGGATTTGAAGTAGGGTTGTGTTTTGGATGCACCTTCCCTGTGGGCTGAGGGCTTCTGGCTGGGGTTGGAGTGCAGTGAAGGGTGGGGTGGGCTATGGGGAACAACTCCTCCTGGGGACCATCACAAGTCAAATGAAGCACGTGATTGGGAAAAGCCAACGTGGCTTCACTAAGGGCAGATCATGCTTGACAAATGTGGTGGCCTTCTATGATAAAGTGAACTGCTTGGTTGACATGGGGCAAGTGGTGGACATTGTCTACCTGGACTTTTCGAAGGCTTTTGATACACTTCCCCACAGCCTCCTCCTGGAGAAACTGATGTGTTATGGTCAAGACAAGTGATCTGTGTGGTGGGTGGGTAATTGGCTGGCAGGCCGCACCCAAAGGGTGGTGGTAAATAGCTCTTTTTCTAACTGGCAATCCGTCACAAATGGGGTCCCCCAGGGATTGATATTGGGCCCAATGTTATTCAATACCTTCATAAGTGATCTGGATAATGGGATCAAGTGTAGCCTGATGAAGTTTGCAGATAACACCAAATTGGGTGGGGAAGTAGACTCTCTGGAAGGGACAGCCACCCTGCAGGAAAACGTGGATAGGCTGGAAGAGTGGGCTAACAAGAACTTTATGAAGTTCAATATGGACAAGTGTAAGGTCTTGCCCCTGGGAAAACATAATCCAGGAGTGCAGTACAGACTGGGATCCACCTAGCTGGAGAACAGCTCTGTGGTAAGGGACCTGGGGGTCCTGGTGGACATCAAGCTCAAGATGAGTGAGGAGTGTGCTGCTGCAGCCAAGAAGGCCAATAGGATGCTGGGTTGCATCAAAAAGGGAATCACCAGCAGAGTAAAGAAGTCATTATCCCACTCTACTCAGTGCTTGTCAGGCCACACCTGGAATACTGTGTACAGTTCTGGTCACAGCTATACAAAAAAGATGTGGACAGGCTGGAGAGGGTCCAGGGAAGGGCCACCAAGGCGATCAAAGGCCTGGGAAGCCAGGTGTATGAGGACAGGCTGAGAGAACTGGGCTTGTTCAGCCTAGAGAAAAGGAGCCTCAGAGGTGATCTCATCACCATGTACCATTATTTAAAGTGTGGCTACAAAGAAGATGGAGACTCCCTTTTTACAAGGAGTCACATGGAAAAGACAAGGGGTAATGGGTACAAGTTAATCCTGAGAAGATTCTGACTGGACATGAAAGGAAAATGTTTCACAATGAGAACAGTCAATAATCTCCCGAGGGGAGTGGTTGACTCTGTCACACTGGTCAATTTCAAGACACAGCTGGACAGGGTGCTGGGCCATCTTGTTTAGACTGTGCTCTTGTCTAGAAAGGTTGGACCAGATGATCCTTAAGGTCCCTTCCAACCTGGTATTCTGTGATTCTATGACTGATTCTATGAATGAGTGACTAGTCATGTCTTGGTTTGGTCTGAAGGTGGCACCACAAGGCTGTATGTGAAAGGCAGTACAGTAGCTGGACACTACATGCGTATTTATTTTCTCTCTTAGTTATGGCTGTGTGGCATGTGGTCCACTCTGAGACTCCGAGGTAAAATGGGGAGTAATAATGTATTCTGCTGCACTTTCTGGTATTCTGAATACGGAAAGTAACCCAGTGTACGTGGAAGCTGCAGGCTTCAGCTGGATTTGAAGCAGCAGTCAGTTTGGCTCCAACCACCCAAATGAAACATGAAGATTGGTGCTTGATGCTCGGAGAAACCTCTGAGACTTCTGTGACCTCCTTGTACTCCGCGTCATCGGCCCACTGACTTTATCTGAAAACAACTGACATCACCTGAACCCTGTCATCTCCAGCTTCCACAGCAGCTGCCCTCCACCTGTGAACATGGTTGTCAATTAATCTAATTGCTGTTATGCGTGGAAATTTATGGGTTGGATACATCTAAAATCACGGGCTCATCCCTCAGCTGTTAGCCCAGAGTGATGGGAGCCAGTGAAGAAGGTGACTGCAAAGATTGGTGCTATAATTGAACTCCTTTATCTTGCCCCATGGTGAACTTTTCCAAGAATAAATATGAAGCCCACAAGCTAAGCTACGGTACTGGCAGCTGGTGATGGCTAGAGCCTGGCATGCTGTATCCCAGCTATCTGCTTTTTCCTTTTATTATGCTTTCTTCAGCAGTAGTAGGGAGAAGGCAGCCGCGCTGTGCTACCTGGTATTTGCAAAGAATCACCAGAAGCTGGGGTAAGCTAATTTTAGGATAGCTGTGTGCTATAATGCACAAGTACAAATTTGCCCAGATGTGGGACTGAGTACCATCTCTTTTTGTCTGGCAGAACCCTATATAACATTTCTAGGTGTTTTGTCCAGGAAAGCATATTAATGCACTTGTACTAGCGTAAAGGTATAAAGAAGCCCTATATTTAAAAAAGAAATGCACAGAATAGAAAAAAAAAAAGATTTTAAAGGAAATCAGACTATAGGCCATAGCTTTCAAAAACAGTGATTTAATTTTGCAGGAGTCATGTAAATAGAGTAAAGGGGCCTAAATTGTTATTTCAGCATGTCAAGAGAGGCACAGGGAAATGAGGACAACAGAGATTTGGGACATGTTATGGAAGTACATTACTCATTGACAATGGCTAGAACACAGACAGGTTTGTGTGACACTCGCCTGTGTTTTATGAAGTTAGCTTCAGGTGTCACCGATGAACTGCTCTGTTGGTGAAATACAGTGATAATGGGATGTAATTGCATGCATTTGTTCACTTTTAACAATAGGGAATGGCCGAGGGGGTTGGTATTTTTAATATCATGTACTTGAACTAGAAGATTTGTTAATAGATTACTCAGTGACACTCAAGGCCACATGAGCGTTCCCCCTTTCAAGCTCAAAGCAGTTCTCCCTGCTCAGGAGAACTCACATATAATGAAAAGTTGCTCATTTGGGTCCTGTTTCTCAAGTGAATATCCTCGAAGATGTAATATAGCAGTTTTGGTTCAGTTCTGCAGCTTCAGTTACTTTCAGTTGCACCTGGATGGCTCAGCAAGTAGTGCCTCCGTCTGGGTCAGTGTGTGAGCTGTAGGCTGGAGGAGGAATTTGTCTTGCACGTCCCGTGTTACAGATAACCAAGCAGTGGGTGCACGATCTCATGCTCACTATGTGCTTGTCTCCCAAACAGCTGAATCGGGGATGTGTCCAAAATGTACCACGATGCCTGTGCCTTGCTGTGGTAAGGGCTGCAGGTAGCAGTGCAGCTGGACCCTGGCCCATGGGAGTACTCCCATGTCCCTTGTTCAGGTGTAGCCTGAACACACGCTGGTTGTCTGTATCCGTGCAAAATGAGATGCAGCTCCAGAGAGGGCTTCAGCCCGGGGATCATCGTCATCCATCTGAGGACAGAATGGATCACCTTCTCTCCAGTGGCTCTGCTGTAGAGGGAGTCCAATGTAGACTTTGAAAAAACAACTTTTGGATACCTAAAATTAGGAACTGTCAAACCCCACCCCCAGGGTGTCTGGCTTCATCTTCCTTTTCTCTTGCGCAGATGGAGGGAGGAGGGACAGGGACAAGGCACCAGGTTGGTGGGGAAAAGCACTGAATCCGCCGGGTCTGTGCCTTTCCGCAGTGCCTTGCCTTCCTCCCTCCCAGGGACCCATGGCTGCCAGCATGCTTGCAGCAGGCTCTGCCTGCAGCTGCTTTTGGAAGCAGCCAGGAGGTGTGTGCAGTCGGCTGATGGGATATTATTTTGCAGCTTCTAGGCCTGCTACTGGCAGTTCATCATGCCGTCGGAATTATAATGGGCAACCTTTTGTTCAGGTTCGGCGATTAAAGCCAAATTTTAATATGCTTGTCTTCCTCTCTGGGCCGTTACACACTTTTAAACATGCAGTCTGTAGTGACATCCTTGCCTCTGAAAGTCTCTTTCATCAAATAACCTAACCAGACTGTGAGGCTCCTGGAATACGTTTGTTTTATTGTGTGCACAGGCATGATGAGAGTGAGACCTGGTGGGACGCAGGCTGGCAGTGCTAGGCTGTGCTCAGTGGAGAGAGCTCCCTGACCGGTGAAAGAGTCCTTTGGTCATGAGGTTTCAGCTGCAGCGTTGTTAAAATGAGCCATGACTGCATTTGATGCTTTCCCAGTATTGCTGTCCCTCCTGAATGTGGTGGTATTATGCCAAATAAGAGGCCAGAGGAGAGCACGTGGCACATCTGCCATGGCTGTAAGGAGAGCTCAGCAGCTGGACGAGGCCTGCGAGAGGAGAAGGCAGCCATGTGTGAGGGGATTTCTCTAGGGCTGAAGTCCTGATGTGGCTTTGCATGAGCCTGGAGGTGTGATCTGTGCCAAGATGCTTTGAGAAGATGAGTCTGCAGTGAGTTTTAAGCCTTTCATTGCTAAATATGTGCTAAATTTCTTTGAAGCCACAGAATATTTCTCTCTTAAAAGCTGCAAGATCAGCATTTTTCAACTTGCTATCATATACTCGTGAAGCATTCCACAAAAGAAAATCTCTTAGTAACCAATCACCTATTAAGGGATCAGACTTTAGATTTTTTTTTTAGACACACATAAAATTCAGGATATCTGAGGACTAAAGTTGCCTTTTACACACAATATTTTTGGTACGAAAGGAATTCACCTTGCAGTTTGCTGGGACGGGGGTGACTGAGTTGCCCCATGTGGATGAGGTGTGCAAGCTCCCTTGTGTTACAGGGAGGAACACTAGACTTGTTCAAGAGTGCCTGAAGGAAGAATCTGTGCCTAAATATAATAATATCTGTGTAGCAAGTGAATTTCAGTTCCCAAAATGCAATTCCATCTCTGGCCATGCACATCATTTTTCATGGCTGTGTTTCTGCCTGGTTCACCTTCACTTGGAGATAACCTTGTAGCTCGTTTTGCCTTGTAGCTATTCATTTCCATTGTATTGTTTGGGAAAAAAAAAGTTGGAAAATACTTGTGGTCTGTGAAGAAACTTCCTTCCTTTCTTCTTTTTTTTTTTTTAATTACATCATCAAACTGACACATTGATTGAAATGAATGGGCACAGATTTCCATCCAGCCTCGGGTGCTAGTGACTGAATATTGTTATTGATGGCTTATATGAAATGTGGTTGATGATCTTATCTCATTTCCTAGCTGTTGCTGTCACACATAACCCATACAGATCTGTTATCACTGGTTAGAGGAGAGGTTGAAGACAAATAGGGCCAATACATATTTCAGTAGATGTTACAGAATTTTCAAGTTTGTCAGAAGACGCGACCCTCACTGTTTCTCTCTCAAAGCCAGCTGAATGTTTTTGTTCCTTTTAGTCTTTCAGGTGCGTGGTACCTACAGCAATGCCCACAGCTGGGTACATCGGAGGCACCAGCTCTTCACCATGCCTCTTGCTGCCTGTTACAGCTGCCCCAGGGGGACAAATTCCCTTTCTCAGCCGGGAGGGCGGGTATGCTCGGCAGCACCTCCTTCTGGTTAAAAGCAGGTGTTTAAGCCCAATTCTCCCGTATTAAGGTCCCTTTGGACCACTCTGGCATTGTAAATGTCCCTGAAGCAGGTACCCAGACTGCACAATTCAGCTCGTAGCTTTTCTGCAGCTGCATACTGACTGGAATCGGGGACGATGCCTCCCTTCAGCCATGGGCACAGAAATTCAGAACAGCTGCTGATTAAGGCATCCTAAAACAGGTACCCTGCCTACACCTACTTGGATGCTTGCACATGTGCCCATCTGTCAGGCTGGCACTGGGCCCCGGCTGGTTGGGTCTTCATCGTAGGTGCTGGTGCTGTGCTGGTACCTGACCTGGCAAGTGACCTCCTAACGGCATGGTGGCCTCCTCAGACAGCTAGCACATATGTATCCAGACAAGTTTTCTCACTCTTGACCACACTTGTTGACCTCCGCTTCAGCTGAGGAGGAACGAGGTTCAGGGACTGTTTGCCAGACACATGGGTTGTCTTGCAGTAGGCAGCTTGGAAGCTCTCACACTGCTGCTTCTTTTAAGGGACAGGGAGCGTATGCCAGCAAAGCTCTTGGGCTGTTCCATGGAAGGTCATGCCAATGTCAGTCCATGGCAATAGGAAGAAAATGAGTTTAAAAAAAAAAGATAAGATCCTGCTGAGCTCAAAGCATAAACTGAGCACTTCCTTTGCTGCGTGGATGAAGCATTGCCTGAGAATATGGGATGCTCTTCTGTATAAACAAAAGAACAGAAGAGGTTTTCTGTGCTGGAAAGTAAAGTGAAAAAAAAATAGAACTGAGAAAAATCCTAGTCACAGCTGAAAATATCAGATTCAATCTACTCTTTACAGGAAAAACTCATCTTCCTGTAAGGCTATACAAATACATATTTGCGGGCTTTTGTCAATTAAGCCATGAAAGCTCTGCCTGTGTATTGATTTCAACATTGTCTAGATGGACAAAGTCAATTGGAGCAGCTCAGTGCAACAGAAGCAGCACAGGTCAGCTTCTTCTGGGAGACCAGAGAGGATAATTTTCTGACACCACTGAGCTAATGGGGTGATGCCCCATACGCTGCAGATCACTGACTGTGCTCAAAGTTTTGGGTCAGGATTAAAATTTACTACGGCTGAGACACGCAATCCCTCTCTAAGTTCCAGAAATCAGATTTAGGTCTGCGTAAGGTCCTTAAATATAAAGCCAATGTAAACAGCACAGGACTTAATGGAAATCCTATAAAGGTATAAATCCAGTGGATTTGCTTCCTGAAGCAGTAGCAAGAGTTAGTTGTGCAGAAGCTACGACTGATCCAGCATGCCTAACTATGTTTTGTAACACATCTTTTACAGCAGTGTTTAAGCACCATGTACCTCGAGGAGATTCACACCGATTAAGACAGAAAAAGACTCGTTTCATGCCCTCCTTTGGGGGCTCATGCAGGATTGTTTTGGATGATCTTCTAGGTGGCTTCTACTGCATACATTCAAAAAGATAACCTGCATCATGTTCTGAGGGTACCTAGTGCAAGCCTGCTCTTGTTTCTCACGGGAGAAAACTCGCGCAGCTCAGGGTGCTCTACACTGTGTCCTTCTTTCCGCTTCTGCACCTTGTGCATGTTTGGGTAGTTTCCTCTGCACAAAGGCTCCGAGTATTTTTGCTAGTAGCAACAAAAATGTCACTCCTTCTGAGATTAGAAGATTTTTAAGGAGTTTTCCCTACAGCCTGTCAACACTAAGATTATATTAAAAGACTTGTAACAAGATTTAAGCTCTTGGGCCTAAGCTTCCAGTTGTGTTGCTGAACCTTTCTGTTGGCCTTTGTTGTATTTTAAACAATAATTACCCATATGATAATTATACCTCTACTTGGGTGTTCTTCTTTGCCAGTTTTTTGGGCTACATCACACACAGTCGACAAGAATTCTTCTAAAGAATTTTTCTGATAATTGTTTTTCTCTTAGCCTGCATTGCTTACCTTTTATTGTCACTCTAAACCCAGCACGCCTATGGACAAAGTGAAGCTGGACAGCTGTGCTTGTATCTTCCTGCTGTACATTAAATGTACATTAAAGGGAGGCATTGAATTCATCCTCAGTCTTATAGAGGCTGGTTTCAAGAAAACCAGAAATGTCCGGCTGTGCATAAATACCAGCATCTCATGAATCACATGTGTACAGGTAAAAACTCCAGAATGACACAGACAGGGTCTTCCTGTCCCAACAGTGAGAACCGTGTTTGGATAACGTCTGAGGGTTGCCAAAATGCAAATAGTTCTTAAATTATGTGCTGCAACACCATGGCAAGTAATGAAACTGTGAGTATAATTATTTCAGAATTATTTATATAAGTAATAAAATTAAGAGATCTTCTATTCTTAAGTTGTAAAACTTTAGCCTGTCATCTTAGCTATTATCAACTAAATAAATTATTTATTTCCCTATACATTTATATTTGGCTGAATAATTATTCTAATTCCCTTTCATTAGCCAGGTCACACTGAATCCATTACAAGTTTGTCTTTTGTGGCTGATGCATTTTACACATAGAACTTTGCCTAATAGCTTTCATCTCCATTTTCAAGAGAGGTTCTTCTTAACCATAAATGTATACAACAGGTTCTGCTATCTAAAAGTCTTTAAAAATAAGCAAATCCTATAGCTCAAAACTGAGCCAAAATGAGATTATTCAGAGCTAAAATAATTTTATTCAGAGAGCACCCACTGGATGATGGTTTTACCTCAAAACTTTTGTAGGGTTAAAAGGGAATCCACCCCTCACCACGCCATCCTATAATAAGCATCTTTTCCTGTTTCAGGCTCTTTCAAATACTTCCCAATTTATAGGCTCTTAATACATGTTCTTTGTATTTGGCAAAACACAGGAAACTCTCGCCCCTGCCCCATGCTAGAAAAGTACGTTCCAGATTTGTGAAACTTTTTTTTTTCCCCCTTGGTGACTTTCTCCTTCACAGCAACCATTGAAATTAATAAACTTGGAGAGGCTGCCCACTGCTTGATTCAAGTAATCATCACAGAAATCCTTTGGGCTTCAGCTTGCAAATCCTTACAACATTCTACACCAACATCATTATTAAAAGAAAAACATTTCTTTATTTCATTCCTAACTAATTGTATAGAATTATAGCCTCATTTTACTGCTAAAGAATAAGCTTGCAGCGGCAATTCAGTCTTTAAAATTTCCACACCGCCAGGCCAAGTGGCTATAAATCATAGTTGGTAGGGGCTGGTTGAGACAGCTTCTGGGGAGGCATTCTCCAGCTGATACTATTTCAATTAATTAACATTGGAAACATTATCCACGACATTCTTGCTTTTAATAGCCCTAATTGGATACACGTAAGTCTCATGTATTAACAGCTCAGTGAAATTCAATCATTTGTGGACAATTCAGACTTAAAACTACATAAACTAGTAACGTTACAATATCCTTAGCTTTCCAAGCATTCTCCCACAAAAATGTGTCAAAATAAATACTGCTTTGGCTTCCCCAGTTTAGCAGGTGTGCCCAAGTCGGTTTATAGCAACTGCAATTAATTATCTAATTCTCCCCGGACCAATGCCCTGTGCTTGTAGTCATCAGTTTCCTCACCATTGTTTTAATAATATGATTAATTTGATCCATCCTTCCAAAAAATAAGGCTCCTAGAAAACAGGTAATTTAAACTGGGCTTCCAGTATTTCCAGACATCTGGCCATTACTGTTGGAATCAGGAATCATCAGTGTCACCCCTAAAGGAAAGTTTCTCAAATGCTCCCAAAAATGCTCCCAAACTTTAGCTCTAGCAATGCCCCAGCAAGGGGCAAGGCTTGCCTCGTCTATGTAGAAAACACGCAGATCTCCCTGTGTGGATGCACATAATTATACATCTCTTCCAACCAACACTTTGTTTTCAAAGCTGATTGCCAAATGCAGAAATCATAAATATATCGTCATTCAAACAAACCCTCATTAGTATCCCAGTATACTGAAAAACCTCTAACATCATTACATTTATTAAGAAAAAAATGCTGCTGCATCTATCTCTTTCTTATTAAACATAAATGCCTTAAACAGAATGTCCTTCTCAAATCTGCTAGATCTTGCTTTCTGAAAGGTTTGTAGAAACTTAGCAAGTTTAAAAGTATTTTATGTTTGTACCAAATAATTTGTATCTTCAGGCTCAAAGAGAGAAAAAGCTTGAAATAAAATCTAAATCTTACTTCATGCAATTTTACTAATTAAGAGGAAGTTGTAAAATTCCTGGGAGCCAATTTTTCTAGCCTTTGTGAAAGCATATACAGCATATAGGTCTGTCAAATTCGCAAAGTGTTTGTATTTAGTCCGCGTTAGTAATTCCTCAGAAGTGGGGCTGTGGGAAAGCACATAGAACCTGTGACTCCAGTGTCCCCTGCTCCCCAGATGCCCAACAGCGGCCAGAAAGCAGACTCGGAAAAAGCAAAGAGGTAGCAGCTGCCACAGTGGAGGAGGAAAAAAAAAACCCACAAATAACTCAGCAATTGTCTTGGAGCAGCTAAATCAGGAAGTGTTAATTGGTAAAACAAAAGGCTGTGTTTTTCTGGTGGGTTATTTTCTGCTCTGCTGTGTGAGGGACCTGTTTCTGACCCCCCGGGGGGCCACGGCCTTCCACTTTGGGGACTGTGTGATGCCTTGCTCTGCCATGTGCCTGCAAGAGGTGCCACTGGGGGATGAGAAGGCCAACTTTGGGATGCTGGTCACTCTTGGGCGCTGTGAGTGATTTGAATAATCCAAGCAGATAATTGGGATCATTTACACCAAAGTGGAGGAAGAAACGCTGTGGCTTGTGACAGATAGAATCATAGAATCATAGAATGTTTTGGGTTGGAAGGGACCCCTAGAGGTTATCTAGTCCAACCCCCCTGCAGTGAGCAGGGACACCGCTAACTAGATCAGGTTGCTCAGAGCCCCATCCAACCTGGCCTTGAATGTTCCCAGGGATGGGGCCTCCACCACCTCTCTGGGCAACCCGTTCCAGTGTTTCACCACCCTCGTTGTAAAGAATTTCCTCCTTATATCGAGTCTAAATCTACCCTGTTTTAGTTTAAAACCATTACCCCTTGTCCTGACACAGCTGGCCCTACTAAAAAGATTTTCCCCATCTTTCCTATAGGCCCCCTTTAGCTACTGAAAGGCCGTAATCAGGTCTCCCTGCAGCCTTCTCTTCTCCAGGCTGAACAAGCCCAACTCTCTCAGCCTGTCCTCGTAAGAGAGGTGCTCCAGCCCTCGGATCATTTTAGTAGCCCTCCTCTGGACCCGCTCCAACAGGTCCATGTCCTTCTTGTGCTGAGGGCTCCAAAGCTGGACGCAGTACTCTAGGTGAGGTCTCACCAGAGCAGAGTAGAGGGGCAGAATCACCTCCCTCGACCTGCTGGCCACGCTTCTCCTGATGCAGCCCAGAATACGGTTGGCAGATAACTGTTTCAAAGTCTGGGTTTGGGCCAGACAGGCAGCAAGGGCAAGCTTCCCATTTTGGAAAGCTGTTTTCTGGTGGAAGCAGTGTTTTCTTAACCACAGCACACGCAGAGCATCCTACCTGCTAGAAGAAGCCAGCACCTTGGTGCATCCACCACACAGACATAATCTGACATCTGCGGGTCTTGCTGGCATCGGGCCACCAGCACCCCTCTGAAATCTGGATGTTTCTGTAGCAGGACCTTTAAAAAAAGAAAGTAACAAGCAATGTCACATCTTCTGTCTCAGCGGAGAAGATGCTGGTCCTTAGAAGATGTTTTTGTAACAGTTCTGGCATATCTGGTAAATGTTGGTTCCTTGAACAACTACATCTGTTCAGCTGGCACCGTGTGACTGCTCTACCATTTTTCACCCTAGCTGAATTTACTGGTATGTGATAACTTGCTGCTGTGGATACACAATCATTTTTAATGAAGTTTCTTCCAGTTCCTACTCCATCCCAGCTGACAATTCTGTTGTTGTATGTGTTCTTATTTCTTGTGCAAAGAAACAGGAATCATCATAGTAGCTTGCAGGAAACTGGTTTGAGTAAAATTCACTGCTAACATGTCAGCTACACACTGGAGGAGGAGATGGGTATGTTAGGAATGCCATAAATTGTCTATTTCTTCTATCTTGACCCAGCATCTCCTGGGAGGTTTCAGTTATATCAGAGCATAAATTCTTGAGGGGCTTGAGCCACAGGTTTCAGCTTTCTCTCATTCATGGTGATGAGAATCAAGATCCTTTCCTGCGTTGTCTTTGCTTCACTGCACCAGCCTTGTGCCTGAATTATATGCCTGAGCATCTGGTTTTCCAAGGCTTGCAGTTCCTGTCTCCTGAAGATGAGTGGAGGAGGCTTGGAAAACATTACTGTCCCAAATGTCTTGACAATTCATTAAGATAAACCCAGCCTTGCATTATCCCACCTTCTAGTGATGTAATATGGGGCAAAGAACCAGCTGCAGGAGGAATTCTGCTGTGTGAAGTCACAGAGGCATGAAGCAGCTATGTTTCTTTTTTTGCTGAGGGCCTGGGAAGTCAGAGGTGCTGAACAGAGATAAGGCAAAGCCAGAAGATGGGCTAGCTTACACATCTCCTGGAGCAGAGCTTGTGCTGGAGTCCTGAGCCCACCCAAAGGCTCTTACCTCGAGCAGGGGGAGCCCATATGGGGCCTGCAGAGCACCCCCTGGGAGCAACTCTTCCTCAGGGCAGAGAGCGATGCCTAAAGCCAGGAAGGGTGTTTGCTTCAAGTGGCATGATATCTTACATGGTGGAGCTCCAGCCGCAGCTGGGGCCTCAGGGTGCTATGGCAGTTGTCAAATGAAGAGTAAGAATCATCATTTCCACATCCTATTCAATGTAATGATTCCCCAGGAAGACTTCACTGTGATGTGAGGAAGGAAAAAACCCAATGTATCGTAGGAGCCCAGGAGGACTCTCACAGAGAGGTGTGAGTGATGCACTGGCATTTGTGTCCAGACGCATTCATCCCAGCTGGTACGGAGCCACTGGACCACATCTGCACTCAGGTTCACCAGCGCGCACCCTCCATTTAGACTGGTGTCCAAGGAAACAGGGTTTGACGTCTAACTGCTCCAAAGGGATTTCCTCACATTCTCCCATGGCTCTTACTCATGTTTCTCATATTTAGGCCAGTCACATACTGAAAACAAGCTCTTTCAGTCACATAAAACTCCTCCCTTGCCGCTCCCTCTGCCCTCCTGGACTACGTAGGGCCACATACTTGGGTAAACTATGTGGAGGGGTTTTCTGTGTTTGCTGTCTGACGTTCTCAGATTACAAAATCATGGATTAATAAAATGTACTTTCTGAATATGTACACGTGCTGCTGACACCGTTGTTTTGGCCAGCAGCCGTTTTCCCATGACAACGTTAGGGAGTTCTCTCTCTGGGAGGTGCCTCCTGAACTTTGTTTGCTCCCCTTTCACATGTCAAAAGTAGGAACGTTGACTTCTGGGATGACAGGAACGAGCTCTCTTAAAACACAAGCCAGGGTAGCTGTGCTGGGCATGATGGCACACTCTTGTGTAATTTAGGGATAGGGCAAATACTTCATTGACCTTTACTTTGATATCTGCTTATTTATCTGCATTAGATAAACAGCCAATGGCTATATCTCACCCTCCGCAAACAGCAAGCTCTGCCAGCACTGCAAATACAATTTGTTGCTTTATTTTATGGGGAGGAAGGAAGATTACCTTTTCATTACTTCTTTCAGGGATGCCTTACTGTGAGGCCTGCTTTTCTCCACCCTGGATGTTTGGAGCTTTTATACCCCAGGCCAGATTTTGCCCTCTGGCAAAGTTCTGCCCTGCACAAGTTCTTGAGCATGTTGCATATCTGACGAGACTGACAGCAGTCAGCTCTAGGCTTAAAGACAGAAATAGCAGATCCTTATCTGAACTTCTGTGAACTGGGGGGCGGGGAAGGCACTTTGGTCCGGGTCATACATGAAGCTTCCAACAAGTTCCAGCTCGGTTTCTGTAAGGCTGTCGTAGCCCTGGTATAAGAAGACAGGCAGAGACAGCCTGCAACTAGACCTTTGCAAATTATACCTCTGTTATCATCTAAAATGTTAGTATAGCTAGGCTTTTATTTTATTAGTTGCAGGGAGTATAAAGCAAGCTTGTCTTATGCAAGCAGCTTCTCATCCCATCAGCACCAGCCTGGCATGAGAAGGGTGTCTCTGTTTGCTTTTCTTGGCTCAGTTGATGTGGTTTGTTTCACACTCAGAAGAGCTAGATGCTAGAACTTAGCGGGGGAGAAATTTAATTTCAAGCTTGAACGCAAAGTTTGGGGTCTAGTTCAGATTTCCAGTTTCCTTTAGCTTGTGCTTAGCACCAGCAACTAGATTACTGAAAGGACCCCTCCTCTCAGTACTCTCCTTATTTATACTTAGGATGAATCTGAGACAGAATCGCAACCCCAAATGTCTCCCAAATTTTAGGGTAATTTGGACCTGGCCCCAGAATTTTCAGAGCTTTTTTCTCTAGGAATAAAAAACTTCCCTCCAACTTGCATTTTGGAGAAGTTCACACACAGTTTACCTTGATCTCTAACATATCAGCCTGCCCTGATAGGGTTTCATTTCTCTACTCAGTTCTGCACCGTCCTTTTTCTGATCAGCACTTTGTCTGCATTTTGTGTCTGAGCCAAAGGCTGCAAAAGCCTTACAAGGATGTCTTTGTGAACTTCAGGGACAGCTAGATTAAGCTATGACATGCCTTTCCATGTGCCTTCAATCATGGCTTTTGGCGAAGTTGTGAAGAGATTTGGTTCTGTCTTATTGAAAACAAGAAATCCTGGATTTGATTTGAGTCACTCTTTGCTCCCTCCTTCCTGTGCTCAAATGTTCAGTAACTTAGGGATGTCTTCCTAAGCAGTATTAACATTCGATCCAGAAACCTTTGGTGACCTGGTGATTGATATACAGCCACAGGCTAAAAAACCCCCGCTTTTCCTGGACTCACTCCAATAGCTTTGATCTAGAAACTGAAGAAATTTGCAAATGTTTTGTAATAGGAAAGAGAAAGATACTTTCCAGAACGTTGAGGAGATACTGTCCAAAATGAACTGTTACACACTAAGGTGGGGATGACATATGAAATAGTAAATACACAGCAAGGCTGAATTACTCATGGAGAAAGGAAATTGGCTGCTTACCTTTGGGAATGGAAATGTGAATGAACCTCAGGTTGGAAAATCAAATAAGTTGGATGGTTCCAGGCCTCTCCCTGGGGTGTGATAATGTCAGCATCACGTCGTGATCTCTTTTGGAAATGCCCTTTCTTTCTCTCCTTTTCCTTCTCCCGCAGCATTTTGTTGCAGTATCGCTGCTGTCAGCTTGTCATTCTGGTGGTGTTTGCTGCCTCTCCCAAACTTAAGGTGAGCAGAATTGCAATTGGGCAAGTATATATGGAGCGCTCCTGCTTGGTATTCAGCAGCAAGGACAGGTGGCTACCAAGCGGCTGGTGGGCATAGCTTTTCAATACCAGTGCAGTCTGCAGAGATCTATCTTCACAGTCCAGTCTGTAATGCCTGGGTTTCTTGAGAAGCTAAATGCAGCTCTGAATATTTTCCTGTCACACTGTGTGCGTGTGTGTGCTCGTGGTTTGCTTGTGTGTGCATCTGTGCATGTGCATGCATGCATGTGCATGCGCGTGTGTAAGCTTGTGTTGGGGAGCCTCCGGGGTGCCAGGACTTGTCCTGCCTTGGAGTGGGGGGATCATCACTCTTCTCCTGTCTTCAGGAAATAGGATTGCACTGTGATGAGTTGATAGAGAAGTCCTGGTCTGATCTGAGCTTTTTCAATCTCAGAACCGGTACGCAGATTCAAAGAGTACTTGCACTCATATGTATTCATTGTTCTTCCCTCTTTGCCATAGCTTCTATTTTCTCTTCTTCCTGACAACCCAAACAATGTTTCATTCCCTCTCCTCCCACTCAGCTTGCACAGTTAACAGCTCTCTGGACCTAATTGCTAGCTTTGCTTCCTTCCTCCCCTTGTCTCCTTCCTCTCCTCCCAGTTCAATTTCTGGCTTATTTAATCCACCTACTACCAGATGTTTCCACTGTGCAAAAGGAACACCTAGATACCTGCATGGGAGGCTTGTCTCATTGCGGCAGGGAAACCTGTTTGTTCAGGCAGAGGTATTAACTACACCTACGTATGCAACCATATGATTTCATGCATAGATATCTGCAAACCTCCATTCTGGAAGTTAGGTCTTCATTTTGGTTCTGCTTTCTCTGACAAGCTACTATCAAAGAGCAGAGAATGACTGCATCAGACAAGTTTATTTCTTGCAGAAATTCCTGAAAGCTGTACAGAGGGCACAAGCAAACCCTAACATGGAGGGATGGGGCGGGCAGTTGCCTCTATTCTACCTGGAAATTCCACATCTAGCAGTATAATCCAGATCTCTGGGTACTGGAGATTAACAGAATGGCCCAAAGCAGCTACGACATGTCAGGATCCGTCCCATAATAGAGGCTGAATGTCAAGAAGGATTAACCATTTAGGTAGATAATGAAGACAGTTACATTTGATAGGGTAATGGGAAATATAAATCGCTGTGCTACATGACCTCAGGCAGCTGCTAACAGACTACAGTTTGGAAAAGACTTTCCCCATGGGCAGATGGGCAGATTATTCTTTGGTGTTCCACGGCAGAAATTCTCATCTCTAGCTCTGAAACATTCGCCACTGGAGGATGTGGTTCTCTGACATTTTAAACTGCCCCGAGACTGGGCTGCAACAGGCTCCCACCTTCCACCCTTCCTACTTTTCCATGCAGAGTCTCCATCAAACTGAGAATGCAGGAGTTTTGTCCGTGGGGACCCTCTGGAGGGTGACTGGAAAAGGCAACCTCCCAGGGGCCGAGCCTGCCCCTGTCACCCATTCTGGGATGCGTGTAAGCACCTCCGTAACTTAAGGCAGATTTTAAACACTGCTCTATTCAGCACTGAGATGCTGTTTTGCCCTCAATCCCCACCTCTAGACTGTTGACAAAACTTTCAAGCCTGTTTATATATACTTTGAGCCTGGGCTAGCTGCCGAGGTGGGGCTGCTAGGTCTGGGCCAGAGCTTGGGTTTTGTTTTAATTAGATCCTCAGCCTGCCTCCTCTGCCATGTGCTCTGCAGTTCCCCAGTGCCATCTCATGGTTCCTCCAGGTTTTATTTATTGACACTTGGCCCACTTTGGATTCCCTTCCTGTGTCCTACAAGCCCCTTACCGCTCACCTGCAGCCGGCTGACGCCGGGGCACGGCTGCAGTCCCCAAGGGCTGGGGAGCGAACACTGGGAGTCGTCCCCGCCGAGTGCTCACAGGAGCCAGAGGAGCACTTCAAGGCTGGGTGCACTCCTTGTGCAACCTGTTTGCAGGCTCTGCCGGTGCCAGACTCTCTCAGAGAGGCTGGAAGAGGGGATCAAGCAGGTGACTACTCAAGGTGAAGAGAGAATTACACCTCCTAAAATGAGCATAAACTGACATTACGCCTCGTTAAAAGCACGAAATTAAACACACATTTAAGCATTGTGCTGAAATGGGCACCTTACCGTATCCAAATAGGCGCTGATTCTGCAACCCCTGTGTGTGTGAATAACACACATATTTATAAGACGAGCAGATGCAGACCGACTGGGGGGACGGCAGAGAGGATGCTGGAGGACACCTAGTCCTTTCCACAGGCCCACTTAATTCAGCCCATGCATGCACATTCAAACACTGCAGCAGGTAGTACATACATACATACATGACTATGTAGCCTTCTCCATCCTCAGGCCAGGTCCAGACAGCACCATCAGGCTTTCCTTGTGCAGAGGAACCACTTAGGTGTCTCCCTCTCACTTTTTTGGGTGCCATAGCATACCAAATCTAAGTACTGTGACTTCCACTTCATCTTCATTAAAACAGGAGAAAACTGGTACAAACAAGCACAAAAAATCAGAGTTTGTTGCACCACCCAGAGAAGATAATGGAGAAAATGTTCCTTTCTGTCCTGGTTTATACCTTTCCTTCCCTCTCTGATCCCCTTCAACCAGCACTAGAGTGTTTGTGTTGTGAGCTGGCTCTGAAAGCTAAACAGGCTGAAAGCTAACTGTTCAAAAAGCAAGAAGTGGTTTGTTTTCAGGCAGGATCATGTGTGAAGAGGGGAACCTCAGCCCGGTCCCCAGGTCCTCCTGGGAGGAGAAGCTCAGCACCGACTTTGCTGCTAGGGCTGGTGCTGCTGTTCCTGCAGTCTGGATGGACACAGCTGCCACTGGATGCAGATCCCCAAGCTCTGCTCTTCCTAAGGAGTTTGGCTGCTTTGTGCTGAAGTTTTTTAGCCAGCCATAGAGACGCAAAGAGTCTCGGTCCTGCTCTTCAGACTGTAGTGTAAACACTGCTTAACATGGGCCAGGGACAAAAAAAAAGTCCTTTTGCAGAAGAGTCAGATAACCGAAGTATTATATACAGAAGCATTCCTATTCCCTACAAAACCACAGCACCTATTTTAGATGTATGCTGTATATTAAAACCAATAATCATGCCAGAAAGTGCTGGGCCTGAAAGGGGTTTCTGCACTATTGCCCTTCCTCAAGGGAAATCCAGCTGTGGGGGGCAGCTCTCCTTTGGAGTACAGCCTCGGCATGCTGGGAGCATCTGTCCATGCCCAGCTTTTCCCTGAAGCCTTTCTGCAGAGTCAGAAAGAAGGAGGAATGATACTCTGGTGCCTCACACCTTCTCAAGAGATGTCAGTGTATCCCACACAATGCGGATACCAATGTGAAATGGCAAATAGCAGCATCTGGCTTCAAAGCTCATTTTTTCTGGATGCCTGCAAAGAGAGCGTGAGCGCTGGCTCTGCGTTTGTAAAGCTGTATGGACATTATTAATGATTTTCAATTAAAAAATAACATCAATAATGTGGACAACAACGCCCCTGGGAGCAAGGCCGCTGTGCCATATGCTGCCAGGCAAATACCAGAGGAATCTCTACCAAGGGCACTGGGAGGCTGGCCTGGATGGTGCCTCCTTGCTAAGCTGACATGAGGTGGCAGTGTTTCAAAATTCAACTGCAGCACTAGCACTGCTTAAGCTTTCACTGTCACCCTCCTACAGGGTAAAGATCATTGGTAGTACTCTTCTGTAAAGGTTATTTGCCTCCTGCTTGTTCTCAGGGTTTATTTAATAAACCCCTTCATAGGAACAGCTTCTAAAATTTACAGGAGCTGATTTTGAGTTTCTGAAATGCTACTGTCTTGTTTGGAAGTAAGACACTAGTGCATGAAAATTTTTGGTATAATGTAAGGAGCAAGTTTATACCAGTCTAGTAATAAAAGCTATTTTAGTGTGAGAAGGCCTATGCTGTTTTATCTTATGTCACATTTGGAGGTACTTAAGCTAAGCCAAATAAAGCTGCTGTTACAATTGCTCAGTTGGAAGGCTCTAGTACTATAAAACACTGATTATAACAGGCAACTTGTCTTACGATGACAATTTTTCTCATGTCTGCACACAACCACATTCTCAGAGAGATGCTGCAACACATTTGTCTCTGGCATCACCTGATGTGCTCTGCAAGATAGCATGGCATTGGGCATCACTGTGGGGGATACATCTGACGATTCCGGTGCAAAGGGACGTGGCTCTCGGCTGTCCCTAACGAGCATGCTGGCTTGTTAGGTGATTTGCAGGGGGGCCCTTGCAATTGCAAGGCAGGACCTCTCTCTCTCTCCCCCCCGCCTTGGTGACTGTACAGGAGGGAGATCAGGGTTGGCAGCGCAGCCTGACGCAGGGTGCCCTGCAGCAGGAGACAGCCTGTGGCGGGGGGGCCACGAACGTGTGAGCTGCATCCCCGGCCCCAGGGAGGTGCGAGGCTGGAGTCCATGGCATGGCCTTTGACTGGTGGATCTCAAGTCTGTGCTCAGGATCCAAAATCAGTCACAAGGTATTAAAGGGGCATGCTCGAGCAATACGTATGACATAGCATGAAATGAGCAGGAGCCTTGGGTGCTGCAGAACTGGCCCCCACCTGCATGTGATCCTTCATTTTAAAGGATCAGGGAGATTTTGCCAAGTAACTTTTGTTGAAGTAGAAATTGCCAGGTGAGAGTGTCAGACGATTTGCTGAGTCGGGAGAAATTCTGTGCTGGGTAACTTTAAAAGGAGGAGTTACATAAAGCCTCTTCTACAAAGGTCTAGGATCACAAATTTGAATCAAGTCTTGCTGTTTGAGAAGGCTGCTTCGCTGGTAAATCAATCTCTGTTTACAACTGCTGGTGACAGATCCCACGCTATTAAAGATGATGTCATTTCATAGCGAAGTATCTGTTTTTCCCATGGCAAAGATGGATCTGCCACCCCAGATCAGACTCTTGGCTCATCACATCTTGCTCTCTGCCTCCAGGGATGGACAGTGGATGGTGCTGTAAGAGACAGCAATTCTCTTCACTCACTTACACTTCTTTAAAATTCACGTATCCCGTGAAACGATGCTACCTGTTTGTCTCGTCACCTGCACATGCTCAACTAATGCCCTAATCCATTAGATTTGATTACTGTTTTAGTGTCTTGCATCATGTCAGATCTTGCTGACAGTAAAAAACATACTGAATTTGTATTTATTACCCCAGAGCTGTACCACCAAAGAATTAAGTGCCTGATTCCCTACCGTTCTTCAGTGCATATGCAGGGCTCTCCGGGAAATTGCAGCTAGGAGTTTTTATTAGAAGCTTTTATAAAAATCACTTCTGGCCTGATCAGCAAGTGTTTTCTAATAAGCAGTAGTTCAAGCATAGGTAAAAGAAAGAATAGCCACACTTGATTTAGTCATTTGTTAAGCACAGCATATTTCGTTCACTCAAAGAAAGCATGCTATTAATGCATGCACACACACAGATTAGCTATCTGTCTATCTATCTATCTATCTATCTACCAGAAAACAGAAGCAGGCACACGTGAATGAAGTAAACATACATATTCTGCCCATCAGCTCTACCCATCCGATCAGTCTGAGGCTGGAGGTGTGGGTTGGGTCCTGCAGTGTGCCAGCAGCATGCACCCTGCACCTCCATGCCTGCCTTCCCCCCACTGCTGGGAAGGGTGATGCGAGGCCACTGGGGATACTGCGGTTCCTGAATTCTTAGAGTGCTGCTGGATGTTAGGCCAGGAGTGAGCAGCTACATTTTTCTTTTTTGCATAACAAAAATCACCCCTGGAGGATCAAAGGGAAAAGATATATTTTATTTCTTGGCCTTTAGAGACATTGCTGCTGCACCCACGTACAACCACAACAAATGGCTGCCTCTGAACAGGCAGTGAAATGCCTGGTTTGTGAAGGGCTTTGATTGATATTGTGAAGTGTCCAGGAATAAAAGCCACAGTGGGTCAAAACCGTAACTTTAGAGCCAGGCCAAATGCCTGGGAGTCGAGAGCTGATCCTTCAGTGAAGAATTTACAATGTTCTAGCACTGGAAATGCCCCTTAAATATCTGTAGCCACCGTAAGGTCTCTTGCCACTGCCAGACTGGTATAATGAGGTTTTCGTGTAAATGAGAATTTGGCTCCTGGGAGTTCTACCTGGGTAAAATCATTTGGATTTGGCCACGTTACCATAAATCTAGGCTTCCTGTTGTTCCTCCCTGTATTGAAAACTGATGTTCTAGCTGGTTCTAGCCCTGACTAGCCACTACCCTGGTCACAAAGGGACTAGTGCTGCACATAAAGGACACACAGAATACCTCAGATGACCTTGAAAGAAAGCCCTTTGCCCCAGCGGGGGGTTGGTATTTACAGCAGAGAAAACCCGGACTGCAACAAATGGGAAAATGATATGTAAATAAAAGAATAAGCAAATTGGAAAAAGGGAAATGGAAGTGGCACTCCAAGACAAAATCGTTTCGACAAGACAGCCAAAATGAACGTGCAGTGTCTTCTGGATGTAGTCAGCTGATAAAATATTCACTGCTGAGAAATGTCATTACTCTGAAAAAGAAATAAAGATTAATACTCAGAAATGAGGAAAAGGCTGGAGGTCCCTGGTGACTGAAAGATGAAGAACAGCATCGTTTAGGCTTTGCTCGTTGTTGTTGCTAACTCTCCAGGGAGACAAGGGCTGTATGCTTTGTAAGCTTTATTGGCACCGCATTGGCATTAATCATGTGCCTGAAGGCAACATGGCATGTTGTTTGGCAAACGATGCTATGTGATATAATGGGAAGCAAGCACTTTTTTTTTTTTGCTTTTAATAATGGTCACTGCACGTAGACTTGTTTCTGATCTCACACTGATTTTATATAGTGATTTCACTGATCTATGCTGGCATGTAAAGGAAAGCAAGGCCGAGAGGTTAGGCGGGATACATATCCAGTCAGTCATCGTTCATCTGAAAGCATTCTGTGGATTGCATTTGGACAATAATAATGATTTTACTAATTACAAAACAAAAATGGGGAAGAAAATGAAAAAAAATCTTTTTTCCTAGCTGCCTAGAGAAGAGAAACTTGCTTGTGCCACAGGAAAACAGGGCTTCATTTTTTGTTTCTTGTGTTCATGCTTTTTAGTATTGGTTCACACCATTATGAAAGGAGATTTGGATTCACGAGGTGTCTTAGAAAAAAGGAGGCAGAATCTAAGTGCTCATGTGAATAGTTTGCTTAGAGTTATGGATCTACCCAAGGTATGACTTAGGATATGGATGTCCCAGGTCACTCCCAGCAGGCAGTTTGGAGGCAGCCATCCTGTTTTTCCTGGAAAGGGGAGTTTAGCCAGGCAGGTGTGGGCTGCATTGGGCCACTTGTCGTCAGTGCCAGAGAGCAGTCCTTGATCTATTTTGCTTACTAATAGTAAGCACCCCTGGTGACCATAATTTAGGGAAGTAGGGCTATCTGAATGGGAGTCTCTGAGTTTCTTCTGGTGCCGCACTATTGATGTCTTCACAGAACAAGCTGGGCAGCTGAGGGGTAATGCAGGGATAATGCAAGGTGATATTTCAGTGCTGTAGAGGTAGGATGCTGTGATGCAAGCCCAAAGATGGGGGCAACCTAATTATCCTGAAAATTTAGATTATTTAAGGCTCATTAACACTAACTGAGCAATTCACTGGCATCTTTTTTTCTTCTGGATGACAGTCATTGGCATCGGCCAGCAGTTCAGCAGGTAGCGGCTAAAGGGTAAATCATATTATTACAACTCCTGCTCCCAAACTGTAAAGTCTAACAGCCGGAGCTGGACTACCGAACCTTTTGCCATTGCTGTCTGTCCACCAGCAGCAGGTGACCTGTCTTGGCATACCTCACACTGGGGAGGAGGCCGAGCCCTCTGTGGCTGCATTATGTGCAGGCTCCTGAATTTTGCAGGTATTCCTGAGTTGCTTCCTTAGTCCTTGGTGGCAGACACGCTGGGAAGGGAGAGAGCGCAGTCTTCTGCCATTAGGTACGATGTCTGACTGCCTTAATCCATCGGAAATAATCTTCTTCCGAGCAGTGGAGTATGACGCATAGTGCCACCCAGGAAAGAAAATTAAAGGTTCTTAATGATTAGCCAGGGAAGCTGTCATTGAGCCCTGCCCAGAGCACTAGGAAACAGGGCTGGGCCCATTCTCATTGTCCCTGGGGATAACATAATCCCCTTGACATGAAAGACCTAAGTGGAGAGCAAGTTTTCTGCTGGAATGGTGCAGACCAGTGTGTCAGCATCCCCATGTTTTAGTGTAGCCAAACTTTCAGTCCACCAGGAGCCGTGGTTGCTGTACACCAGAGCTGGTTTTGTTGTACTAAGCCTGCTTTCAGCATATAAAAACATCTTTTCATTTTGTGTAGCAGCACTATTGTGCTTCTTTCAAGCACCCCTCTTCTACACAAAATTAATGCTGCTCGAAAGTAAGATAATAAAAATGTGAAGTCTGGAGTCCCACTGATCCTGCAGTACGACCAACGAAAACTTTGCTGCTGTACTTAGAGGGATATTTTGTTATGTTTTAGTGAACAATTAAGGACCTGAAAGGCACACAGCAGTGACATCTTTCATGTGCCTCCATCAGATGCCTTGGTTACCAACAGTTCAACAGTGCAGCACTTTTTAAAAGGTGACAGAGCGCTGGTGTTGGGCGCCTGGGAGGGGTTTGGGCCCCTTGGCATTTTGTCCTTGCCTGTTGCTCTGCCAGGCTTGGCACTCCTCTTTCAGCCTTCCCTCTCGGGGAGGACCATCCCCAGGCATGGCTGCCAGCGCAGCCAGCTGGGAGGCAGCAGCAGGAGCAATACCAGCCCAGCAAGGGGGACAACCAGGCTGTTGCAGGCCAGCACCAGGGAAATCTCAGCAGGTTGGAGGGGAGGCGCAGGAGACAAAACCTCAAATTGTGCCTAGATGTTCGATGGGACAATGGGCTGAAACAAAGGTTTGGAGTAATCTTTTCAACAAATTCAAATAGTTTTGCTATTCTGAACCAGAGTGACTGTGTTGTAAAGATCAGAGCACTGACGGTTGCTTCATGCAGGCAAAAAGGTGTGTGCCTATAGCTTCAGCCTTGCCAAATGAAGGTATTTTTTGGGTTTTACTTGATTTGTTGTATGTATTTGGTTGGTTGGTTTTGGTCTGGGTTTGGTTTTTTTTTGAGCTTTTGGGACACATTTTAAAGATTTCCCCCATAAAACATGAGAACTGCAAACTTCCGCCTTGCAAGAAATGAAAGCCCTGATTCTGATACACTCGCAGGGCTCCAAGTGAAAGGGCTTTAAGGGGAAAAAAGAATATTATAAGATTTGGAATTAAATTACAAGCACTGAAAACACTGGAACTGACATCTTTCTCTAGCTCAGTAAATAAGAAACCTCTGCTTGTCTCATCCAAGTGGTACCAGTAAGTAGCTGGGAGTCATGAATGCTACAGCCTCCTCCTGTGGGTAGAACACCTATCTGCTAGGCACTGCCCAGGAACATTTAGCTTGTAAACCCTTTCCAAGGAAGCTATTAGCATTGATTTCAACGTACCTTCCAGTACGCAGTGGTGATGCTTCTTTGCTAATAGAACTTTATTGTTTGCCTCTTTCTTTGCTCACACAGCTTTTCTGCTTCTATGCATTTGTCCTAATAGCAAGCTGCAGTCGCAACAGCAGGCAGCAGCCAGGAGTTGCTTATATATTGCCTTCCCCCTTTTCAGCACTCTCTGGGTTTACACTAAGCTGAATGAAACATAATATTCTTAATAAATAAATCACTCAGTGCAAGATATGTGGGGAGCAGGAACAAAGGGAGAAAAAGCCCTGTCTGCATTTGGCTGGCAAACTTCAGAGCATGCTGGCCCAGCGTCTTTCACCGTTGCAAAATCATACAGCAACTTCTCAACCCTTTATGCGCATGCAGGCTTGTATTTGTGGTTGCAAAGAAAATCCTTTCAGGTGCAAACAGCATATAAACACCTTGCTGTCTAAGAATATTTTTGAGAGGTGCAAGCTCTCTCTATGATTACTGCCAGGATATCAGCTCTGAATCTTAGCACTGACACATAGGCAGAGGTATGGGCATATCTAATAAGTGCATACTAGTTGGTCTCCAAGCTCTTTTCAAACAAAACCAAACCAAGTGTCATGTCTATTGGACCTGATACATCTGTAGGCCCTAACTGAGGAAAAAAAGCGCCTGTCTGTGTACATACTTTCCCAGCTGTGCACTTGTTTTTAGAAGTGCTGAGCATCCGTAGTGCAGGGAGGCTTCCCTCCGGGGTACAGCAAAGGGGGGTTGCTCAGAAGGCTTTTGCCTCCAGATGAGTGCTGGCCAAGTGCAGCGCGTGCTGCAGGCCAGGAGACAGGGAGCGGCTGTGCCAGGGCACGCTGCCCTGCCAGTGTCACTGTTGTCATCCAAGAGCTCCTGCGAGTGAGCCCGGTCGGGAGCAGCAGGTTCTCGGCACTCCCAGGCACCCCGGCTGCTCGGCAGGTGTGGATGGCACTCGCTGGTGGTGCATGGGCATCGTTTCAGAGCAGGGCTTTCACAGAGCTGCTTTGGGCATTTCCGCAGTGTAACTTTCACCATGTGCAGTGGTCAAGCCGGAGAGCATGACTTTGGGAAGAGGATCAATAAGGTCTAAAAGTCAAGAAAACAAACCCCTTAGGACAGCTGATTGTTGTTCTGCTGATGCGCAACTTCATCAACCAGCAACAGCAAAATACTGCTCCGTGTCACGGCAGGCTTGGAGAGGGTTATGTTCTTAGTGCCCCACAGAAAGCAGTAATAATATTCCTGATCCTTTTCCTCCAAACAGACCCTCTGTGAATCTTATCTAAAAGCTGATGCTCCAGGAACAGCTGCCTTTTGGGCTAGACCTAAAACTGCATTCTGTCTTTTTGCATGGCTCAAACTCTATTGCTGCTGGTTGTTGAAAATGAAGGTGAGCCCGGTGTTTCTGAGGTTTTCTTGTGGGCTCTGCACTCATGTCCTAGGCATTGCTGTATCCAGACTTCCCATGCTGTTGTTTCAGAGGTGTCCACCTGCACCGGTGCGTTAAACAATCTTCTTCCTATCACCTCACCGAGTGTTTGGGATTTCTGATGAAAGAGGGAGCAGCAGTGCCAGTTACTATTACTAGAGTGACATTTTTACACTTCCTGACATTTCCTTCAGTTTACCAGTACCCCAGAGGCAAGTCAAACAGCCCCACCTCCTCTTGCCATTCTTGCTGCTGACAGCTCTCGCCGGTTCACCTTATGGTCATACATTTCCAGGCAGGGCTGTGCTTTAGTGTCATGGGACAGTCATGCCATAAGTCCCCGTTGGAGTAGTCAGCCAGGCAGCTCCTCCATGCCAAGCCCAGGCTGTTCTGCCCCCCTGCTCCTCTTTCTCGTTAGACTGCGTCTGGGTGCGGTTAGACTTTGCCCCTGCAGCGGGAGGAGCAGCCAGAGAATGTTTGCACCATCACAGCCAGCCTTCTCAAAACACGCCTCCCTTATCACTCAGCTGGAGGGCACAGGGTCCCTGGGTGGGATAGTACAGCAAAGCTGACCTGAGAGACCATTTAACAGTGTCTGGTTCTCTGCGACGCCTAAGATGCCAACCCTCTCGCCCATCACAGGGGTGGAAAACCAGCCAGACTCCACCAGCCACACGACAAAGTCTGTGCAGCGCAACCTGGGTATTTGCACCCTGACTTCCAGTGACCCAGCTGGGTAAATCTGGTCTGACTGGAAGATGCACTTCTGCTGGCAGCCTGTGATGCAATGGTTTCATAGACTCATCAAAATGTGCGTGTTGCACAGAGGGAGAACTCCCAAATGCCCCAGGTCTGCAGCCCCCAGCTTCCTTTGCCATCATTTGCTCTCATGTTTTTCTTTTCTCGCTATAAATGAGAATATAGCCTTTGAAGCTGGATGTAAAAGAGTTATTTTCTATTGGATCCTGTAGGACTTTTCTGTAGGAGGAACAATAAGGCACTGTACAAAATGTGTAAATCGTTTTATCACTCTGATTTATGTTGAAAACACATGTTTTAGTTATAGCTACAGGAACTATAAAAGACAGTCTGAAATACTCTCCAAGGCTTCCTTTCTTTCATGAGAGGAAGTGTTTCACAACAAAAATAAAGTACATATATACGCTTGTATTTCATCGTGCGTTTTCTAGAGAAGGGAGGAAGGTAGCATAAGACATTGTGCAAGAGAAAGCAAATATATGCAGATCTGGTTGTTGTCCAGAATGGTGTTTTCTGCCAAATGGAAGGTTATTTTCTCCAGAGTGATATTTTTTTTTATTAAAAATAATGTACTGTAAGAAACTGTAAAAAAAAATTACAGTCTATACTTACTTCATCAGCTTTTACCTTTCCCTGTCCTTAAACTATTACTTGAGTCCTTAAGGAAAAGTCCTACACAACTGTTAAAAAATTAGTAGTGACTCTAATGTTAATAGGTAATACAGAGTGAGATGCATTTAATATTTTGTA
The DNA here is from genome assembly GCA_034008185.1 of Gorsachius magnificus. Lineage (NCBI taxonomy): Eukaryota > Metazoa > Chordata > Aves > Pelecaniformes > Ardeidae > Gorsachius > Gorsachius magnificus. Next base: position 45,180,328 of record CM067083.1, on the reverse strand, counting down.
AACCATGCCATCTTCTACTCTTGTTATAGAAAGGCGCATCTGTAACGAGCATTTAATCTCCACTGAAGCTCACAGAATGTCTGAGGACTGACGGTAGATCGCTGATCATGACTCAGGAGACCTGTTCTTCCTCTAGGTCTTTTTCTCTAGGTTTTCACCAAGTCCTCGTTGTCAGGCTTAAATTCAACTCAGCTGGACTACGGGCAGGTTATCTGCAAACGAAAACAAGTCCTTCAGTAATGCTATTATACAGCCATTACATGAGCAGGATAGATGGGGATGGCTGGAGGAGCTGAGGTAAGGGCCAAGTGCAGAAATGGATGGTGGATAAGGAGAACATGAGGCGGGAAGGTAAAATGCAAGAGAGGAATGGGGAGTCCAGGAGAACAGTGCTGCCTTGGGCACCTGAGTCTGCATTTGCCTGCAGAGGGAAACCAACTCCATGCTGCTAATGTCTTGTAGTGACTTGCAGAGCTAGTGACTCTGTCACGCTAGAAATGCCACCGAGATGAGGCAGGAGTGATTGATAGTCTCTGTGAATACTGTGCCAGGACCAGGGGTGGGTGCAGCAGCCACAAGTGTAGTTAGGGAGAGGGGGCTGTGCTGCTGTAGGGCTGCCCCTGTAACAAGAGGTCCGGAGCATGCACTGTATGCAAGGTAGGATGAACATACGGCAAGGGAGAAAATGCAGTCCCTGCAAAACGACACTGGGACATGCTGTAAAGAGAGGATCCTTCCCTGCCTTCGTTTCCCCTTCCCTGAAAGAGATGCAAGAGCGGAAATAGAATGGTGACCGTGAGGGAAGCTACTTAGCTGGCAGGAAAACTCGGCTCTTTGGCACAATGAAGATGGAGGCCAGCATTGCCAGAGCACCAACACACAGCCAAGTCATTACTAGCCTTTGGCAATACGGTGGTGTGAGCTCCAAAGGCAGTGAGGCAGCCCCATCAGCAAGCCAGGACAAGGACTTTTCCGTGGGAACTTGTAGGAGGCAAGGCTACACCTGCTGGGGCCAGGGGCGCAGCAGTAATCTAGACTCTAGGTGACAGAGGCCTGGAGGAAAATCTTGGAATGCGAGCAGAGAGGAAAGGTTAGAGCCTTAAAAAGGTCTGGAAAACAGGCGGGTGAGCTAAGTGCAAGGGCTGAGCCCCAGCCGGCCCTGGGCTGTGGGTCTGGCAGGCAGCAGGGGCTCTGCTGCTTGCAGGAGGGATGGGGAAGGACAGAGAGGGGAGGTGGTGAGGAGGGAGGCTCAGGGGTCCGGGGGTGGTCAGGCTGGGTGTCAGACGGCATCAGCAAGGAGATGTCAGATGTCAATGTGAAAGTAAGCTACTGGAGCACCAAGTAAATTTACCTTTGGCTAAAATTTCAAGTGGCGGCTTGGCAGCTCCGGGTGTGCAACCAGAGAGCAAAGGGTGCAGGCAGGTCCTGGGCCAGCTCCTGTTCCCCGGCTGGGGCCAAAGGCACAGCCAGGGGTTTACTTCAAAAGAGGAGGAAGCGGAGTGCTCTGCTGCAGACTGGGAGAAGAGCTGGGTGGTGCCGGAGGAGTGCCTCTCGCCCTCCCTGCCGCTACCCCCTCCTGCCCTGGAGCTGGAGCTGGAGCTGCTCCCGGCTGAGCCGGTGCAAGGTGCTCGCTGGTGTCAGGCACTGGGAGTCACTGCCTGATGCATGACTTCAGCCTACGGGGAAGGAGGGGGGGCAGCGGGGGAGCAAGAGCAAAGGTAGCTCGAATGTTAAGTCAGAGCAACAAACGTGCATTCGCTCCTAGGCAAAAGCCACAAACCCCAGAGCCCCCTCTAAGGCTTTCAACGTGAGAAAAACCTCAAAAAAGGGACAGCCAAATTTGTATGGCTGCAATTTTACCTTAGGCTTTGCTGTCATTAGCTCGGGTGCAGCCACTTAGTCCACCTGCTGCAAATGGCCCGCGGCATCCTGCCTGCTGCCCACCGCAGGCAGGCCCAGTGTGGCATTTTGATGGGGCAGCACAGCACCTCTTCTCACCCACTTCCAGGATCTGGTCACTAAACAGCTGGCTGTTCTGCCCAAGTGGCAGAAAAGGCTCTGAATGTCCATTACTCCTGTCTAAAGAGACAGTATTGCTTTCTCTAGCTTTAATCTCAGGAAGAAAGGAAACAATTACATGGTCCAAAGTCTTAAATAATAGCCCGTAACTCAAACGGCTTTCTCAGTGATTGCAGCTAGCGTCATGGCCCTCTAGAAATACCCTCAAACACCTTTCATACACCACCAGTCCACTTAGATGAGAAACAGGGCACCCATTTAATTTTTACATCTCTCTACATAATCTCGCATTTTTTAAATCAAAGGGCACACACAAGTCTCAGCTGGTTTCTTAAAAAGGCCACAACACCAAGTAAAGGCCAGAAGAAACCCTCGCCACAATGCTGTGGTATTAGGAAAAGTTCACATCGACCACAGCAACCCCTTCAAGGGCAAGAGGCAGGAGAGCACACTTCACTCTCCAGGGGCTGTAGCGGGGGTTAAAAACAAGGTAACTCATTAACTGGTGCCTGCAGTTGGCTGGTACCCTGCGTGCCTTCCGCTGCACACTGGTCTGCTCGCTGAGCGGGGATCTGCTCTTTCACATGCAGACACTATCCACAGGGCAATGGAAGACATTTGTGCTCTTTAGAGCGGTGCCCGTTCTGTCCCTTGCACCCGGCTTCCTTTCTGCAGTGATTATATTGCAGCCCTTTGTACTGTTTTGAGCACTGTAATAATTTAGAGCCATGGTTAGATCTGGTACCTTGGCCAGGAAATGCAGGATTTTTCTTAACTCCCACTGTATAAATCTTCAAGCCTCCATTTTGCTGTTTGTACATACGACATCTTTGGTACAGAGGTGCATGCATAAGGAGTACATACACGTACGTATGCATCTCTGCGTTCAAACAACCAAGTCTTGTGTAACAACCATAAGCAACCACTTAATCTAATGTTGCAAGCTTGCTTTCTGTCTCTCCGTTTCTGTATTAGTGTCTTTTATGTATGCCACGTCTTTGCTCTCAGCCCTCAAAGCCAGGGAATCGTGTCTCCTATCTGCAAAAAAGCACCTACCATATTTTAGAACCCTGTGCCAATAAATAAATCAAATAACAGCTTGCACCAGAGATCTGGGACTCTCTACAATCGTTTTTATCTCCAAGTGAATGATGTGGTGGAGAAAGCTGCTGAGCTTGCAGCTGCGAAGATTGAAGCCCTTTATTTACCCACTGAACAGATAAAACAAGGGTGACAGCAGAGCAAACTTTCCCGCTCTGCCCCATGCGGACTAGGGCAAACCCCTTCCAGCAACAATTCAATCTCCCAGCTCCGTCTTTGGTGTCGCGCCAGCTGTGACAGCGGCTTTTTGTGACAGCGGCTTCTTATCACCGAAAACTGGCCACGAGAAGAGTCTCTCTCTCCCAAAGGTCAACAAACAGATGTGCATAAAAAGGAAACCTTACAAATGTTTGAGTAGTTCCTGATGTTTAATTGTACCCGAGGGCTGCCCCGTTGGTGTCAAGCACACACTCCCTTTCCTATGGCAGCAGAAGGGGATTAACTCTGCGAGGGCCACGTGCAGCGCCCTGGCTGACTGAAGCGGGGCAGCATGATGTGTGTTGGGCTGTGCTTATTAAACGCGTTGACCTGGATGCAACCGCCAGCTCAGTGAGTCCTGCGGTCACTGTGGCTGTAGCCTGGAGCCATCACCTGCGTCCTCTATGTCTTCCGGAGGCACTTGTGCCCGGCCAGGTCACAGCTAGGACATGGGGCTGGCTGTCCCTCTGGCCTGGCCCAGGGCTTCTCTGCCCTGTAGGGTGCAAGCTGGTATGTCCAACCAGTTTCATAATCTGCAGAGCAGCCTTTACAGTTAGTTCAGCCAGGAGTTACCTCCTTTGCCCGTAACGCTTTTGATGAAGTAACCTTCCTAAATCCAACAGATACCTGGATCCAGCCCTCCAGCTTGTCCTTGTCAAGCTCGGGTGGTGTTGTGCCTCAATACCTGGAAGTAAAGTGTATGTCTGAGTGTTTCACTGCACATGGAGGGACTGCACAGGGAGATCAGACCTTGTTGCCAGCCAGCAGAGCAATAAAATCAAGGCCAGCAAACAGAAAGGGGACTGAAGAGGACAGACTTTTTTTAAATAAAAGCATTTTGCAGAGAAAAATGGGATGATTTCAGTAAATTAGATGAAAGGACATGCACCTATCACAAAAGAAGAAAATTGCTGGAGAGCATTTCTTTCCAGAGGGATCAAATTCTCCTTTTTGCCCTCTGGTGATCAATGGTAAAGCCACAGTGTATTTCCCTGGGAACAGCAACGCATGCCTGAAGACCTTCCCAAGAGAAAACAATAATCTTTAACAATTTGCAGTGCAGGAGCAGAGCAGGTCACTCGCTCTCTGTGCAGGCTGGGGGTAATGTGAGGGTAGGTCAGGTACAGGTCATGGATTTCTGTTTAAACAGATCCAGGAGCCCTCGTACCCTGCAAAACTGGTGGTAACAGCCAAAATACCGTACCTGTTATTCCAGATCATAGGTTCGAGTGAGTAAGTACAGGTATTGTCTTGCTTCTCTGTCAGCTCTATGGTCTGTTCACCCCAAAGCCTGATTTTGTGGGTTCAGGCATTTTCCCACATATGAGGTGTGTTCCAGCATCTATAGGATTTTGGGATTAAATTCAGCTTTGAATTAATGAGCTTTCTGTCACACGTTGCTTCTGGTTCTTCTCTTCCCTTCATTTTAAAATGCCAGAGGAATCAATAACTAAAGCTAAGTTAACAAAAGATTAAAATTTACCGTTCTTACTGGATTTGCAACCCTTCTGAGAAGATTCATTGCAATTGTACTGTATCTCTACTGCATAATAACGCATCTCTCAGCTGTGTGTCGTGCTATCTGACTATGGGACCATATAATGGACTCCATCTTCTCAGGCTTAACAAATTCATTTGCAGAAAAAGATAAATCATGTGCAGAATTGCCCCTTTCTGAAATGAAACTCCACAGAAAGAGGATTATACGTTCCTCTAAAGCTTCCTTTTGGAAGGTTGCTCAATATTAATTTTTGCTGGCAAGCAAGGTAAATGTCACCAATTTGACTTGTGATGACAAATCTGATCTTGCAACTTTCTACATCTTTGAAAGTGACAGCTTCTCCGTTAACCTAAGTCAATTTTCTGCAGTGATTGAACCTTTTTTCATGTAATTCAGTCACAGGGCTTTTTTAAACACTGGAGCCTGGCATGCCCTTTCTGTGTTTCGAATCCTGCAGGATAAACTGTGCTGCCTCTATATCCTCATGCTCTTTGGACTCACATTCTTATCCCATACAGAGGCTGGCATTATATTTTTCCTTCCCCGCATTTTTAATGCACACCTTTTATTGTGAGGTTTTTGATGGGAAAATTAGATGTCAGTCTTTAAGTAAGAATGGTTAAAGAGGATGGGGGACGTTCATACGAGTGCTCTCATGCACTTTGGCAGCCCAGTGAGGCTAAGCCCTGCCAGGCGGATGGTGCCCACCCATGGGGCTCTGACCCCCTGCCTGGGCCTGATCATCACCATCAGCCTGCTGCTCCTCCCTGCTGGCTCCCAGGCCCACACCATGCTTATGGGGCAGCTCCACACCTTCACACATTTAGGTTATTTAGGGAATTACCTCCATTTATCTCTTAAAAAAAAAAAAAAAGCTGAAATTAGAACCAAATCCTTTAAGACATGTGGAACCACCAACCTTTAACTTAAGAAAGTTTATTCTCAAGCAGTTATTCAGTCCCAGTGATCTAAAATGCTATGGCTTACAACCTCGAAGCCATGGAAATTTCTATTTGGTTAGTAGCCCAGATCAAACAAGTCTCTGGTGAACCCCTCCCCACCTCCCAGCTGAAGATAGTTTTGTTTTTAGTGAAATAATCAAAGGTTTTTTAATTTGGTTGCATAAGCAATGGCACGGTAACAAAGGGCTGTGCCTCTGCCGGACACTTTTGAAGGACAGTGCTGCAAGGATGTGCAAGCTTTCCCTGTGAAATTTTGGGCTCTCAGTGTGAAGGAACAAGGTGTATTTGTAAGCGCAGCAGCCAGCACTTGGCATTTCTGCAGCTCTTTTGACAAGAAGTTGGTCAGCATCGAGCAGCATTGCCTAGGAGACACAGAGCAGCAGAATTACTGGGCTGGCTCCGTGTTCCTGGACGGAACTGAACAAGCTCAACAAAGAGTGCCTGGCAAGTCTGTTTTTGAGTCTAATGATGACAAAATATCTTCAACTGCAAATCCTACAAGCTTCTAAACAAGGGAACAGAAGCAGGGAAGAACATAGCACTTTCTGCACTTCAAGGACTGGCAGAAAAATAAGAAATGTAAGGACTGGTAAAGTCAATGTGCATGTGTCTAGAATGCTTTTCTTATCTCTGTCAATCTACATGAAGGGACGCTTCAGGCCCCAAACTCTCTTTGGGCCCAATTAGGCAGCAGTAATTTACTTGCTGCCACTGCTGTCACTTTCATTTTGATGCTCTTGTAAATAAATTCCTTAGAAAAAGGGCAGTGATTATTTATCCAAGCCTTAAAATTTTTAGAGCTCTTGCTTTATGGCAAAGTAATCAAACATCAAGCTCTGACCTGACTTGGCATGTCGCATAGTTATGTGCTAAAATACACATGTTCATATGTAGAATTAAAAATGTTGATTAGAGAAGGGGTGCAGGCACCATGCTGGACCCTGGCAAGGTCAGGAAACTGTGAGAAAAGGGGGGTATCTTCCCTTGGAGCTGACACATCATCGTCCCTGCTCAATGCTGCGAGAGGACACTGGCCAGAGGTGCAGGAAATACCGGGAGAAAAATTCCTTCCTCTACATTTGCTGAATATGTTTGTTACAGACAACTCCTGCAGGTACCGAAGATGGTAGCAGCCTGTGACTTTGGTATTTGCTTTTCAGGTAGGGAATATAATTTTAATCCTATTTCCATTAATTTATTGGTGCCAGTTTTCAGAATTGTGGACCCTCATGAGACAGCTAGGACCATGTTTTGACTATGGCCTGGGCTGACCATTTGTAGTCTCAGGTTGCTCTTACTTACTGATATGTCCCCCCATCGCAGTGGATGCGGGCGCTTCACAGCTGTGTCAGTGTGTTCTTCCTAAAAGCACCCAGAAAAATGAAATCTTATTCATTTTCCAAGGATGCACTGGGACGAAGCAGTTCTGGATACACAACAGTTGACAGCTATGGGATGCTCACAACCCAGTTCCCCATCCCCATGGCTGCCCGCACCACTGTGCAGGCTCTCTGATGTGAGATGCTCCAGCTGGCATCCCCAGCCGCCCCGGCACTCACTTGCACGCTCCTGCTGTGTTCACATACCTGTGAGGCAAAGTCACCTGTGCTGCAGGGGGAGCAGAAGCCTCAAATGGCAACTCCTAAGCAAGATGCCTAACTACTGCGTTCTCTTTCCACTCCTGAGTCCTGCCTCTGAATGCTAATGTTCTCTGAAACCTGGGTCCTTAAGTCCTATGTACAAAACGATGAGCTATGCACCACAAACAGACAGGATGATTAAACAGTGGATGAACTGCATTCATGGTAACACATCATATATAAAGGGCAAAAAGAGAAACCTGTCAGGCGTGAAAGGAAATGCTTCCCAAATGACTTTTATCAACTGAAAGTGCCAACAAGCTTTTAAACAGAGTGGCCTCACTCCGATGCCTTTGCCACAGCTTTTCATGCCAGCTGACATTGTCCTGGAGACATCCTTTAGGTGCCTAGTCATACCATAGGGACACTGGAATTAGGTTATTCAGGATGTTCCCAATTATCTCCATTACTCTTTTTCTCTACTATTAGGACAGCTCTAGGAGCTCTACAAAAATAGAACCAGGGGAAAAAAAAAATAATTGGGAGCAAATTAACCACAGAAGATGCAGCTTTGTCCTTCAAGATGACCAATTAGAGGTTTCTGTTCTATCATTGCATTTTGATTTACTTGCATATCTGTCCCATTTATCTTGTCCAGCTATCTAAATAAAAGATGCAGACAACAAACAGTTGAGGAAAGCATTTTTTTTTGAGGCACACAATGCCTTCTAGTTTGCTTTGGCTACTTTTCTCATCGGATACACATCTCATGCTATTGGAGATGACCTTCTACTCCCTGTGCTGCAGGGGCTTTAAAATCTAGGCCTGAAAGTGGGATCCTTCTCTATTATGACTGTTCCTGGATATGCCACCATGTAGATTTTGTAAAGTTTGGGAGTTTATGTAAGGTTTGTCTTTGCCTTTGTGGGACTGGGCAGTGCATATGGTTTATGTCAGCGTTGGTAAGGTTATCGCAAAGGTTATCTTGGGTAAATTATAGCCCTTTGTTTATCCACGTGGTTGGGTATGGTACAAACAGCTGCACTGTCAGTAAAATCTTTCTGCTGCCCTCAGCCCTGACCTGGAGGTACCAGACTCTGAGAGGTTACATGGCTCCATATGAAGGTAGCTTTGAAGGGGCTGTGAATTAAAGCTGACACTTTACCTGAAATACCTGCCCCCAAATTAGCTGTGAAAAATCAGGTAACCAACAGAAGATGCCAGTCCGTCTTTTGTCTAGTGGCTCACTGTGGCCAGCGAGGCTTCTCCTTGCCCTAGGAACTCATGCATAACCTGTCCTAAAGATAAGAAAAACTTGGTTGAAAGGGAAGGGCGGGGGGGGGGGGGGGAAAGCTGTTTGGCAGCCTATGAACATGATCCGGGCCTCTTGACAGCTAGGGACCGTGCTCTGCTCCAGCAGTCCTGAAATTACACTGCAGCGGCCTTTTATCCTCTCACCACAAAATACCTGCCATTCCTCCCTTTGGTTCTCTTCTCTCCACATGGGCATGTGTCGTGGTTTAACCCGGCTGGCAACTGAGCACCACGCAGCCGCTCGCTCACTCCCCCCCCCGCCTCAGTGGGATGGGGGAGAGAATCGGGAAGGAGAAAAAGGTTAGAGCCGAGGGCTGAGATAAAGACAGTTTAATAAGAGAAAATAATAATAATAGTAATAATGAGAATGATAACAAAATATACAGAATATACAAAATGAATGATGCACAATGCAATTGCTCACCACCCGCCGACCGATGCCCAGCCCGTCCCGAGCAGCGATCAGTACCCGAGCAGCGATCACTCTCCCCGGGACCGACCGACCCACCAAACCCCCCCCCCCGAGCATGACGTTATATGGTATGGAATAGCTCTTTGGACAGTTTGGGTCCTAGCTGTGCTGTACTCCCAGCTTGTTATGCACCTGCCCGAGCAGGAGAAGCTCAAAAAGTCCTTGAGCAGTCTGAGCACTACTTGGCAACAACTAAAAACATCAGCGTGTTATCAACATTCTTCTAGCACTGAATCCAAAGCACAGCACTATGCTAGCTACTGTGAAGAAAATTAACTCTATCCCAGCTGAAACCAGGACAGCATGTGAAATAGGAAAGTCCATGCTTGCAAACAACCACATTTAACATCCTCTGCTTTTCATAGAATCATAGAATCATTTAGGTTGGAAAATACTTTTAAGATCATCAAGTCCAACTGTTAACATAACCCTGTCATCCCACCACTAAACCATGTCCCTAAGCACCTCTTCTGCCCGTCTTTTAAATACCTCCAGGGTTGGGGACTTGACCACTTCCCTGGGCAGCCCATTCCAATGCTTGACAACCCTTTCATTGAAAAAATTTTTCCTAATGTCCAACCTAAACCTGCCCTGATGCAACTTCAGACCATTTCCTCTTGTCCTATCGCCTGTTACCAGGGAGAAGAGGCCGACCCCCACCTCACTACAGCCTCCTTTCAGGCAGTTGTAGAGGGCGATAAGGTCTCCCCTCAGCCTCCTCTTCTCCAGACTAAACCACCCCAGTTCCCTCAGCCACTCCTTGTAAGACTCGTGCTCCAGACCCCTCACCAGCTTTGCTGCTCTCCTCTGGACATGCTCCAGCAACGCAAAGTCTTTCTTGTAGTGAAGGGCCCAAAACTGAACACAGTATTCGAATGTATTTCCATGCATTCTGTCAAAGATGGGGGGTTTGATTCTACCTGAGGTAGAATTTCTTTTTGTTCTTGCTTCTTCTCAAATTGTCCTAAAATCACCTGCTAGGTGAATTGTCAGTTCCTCTTTCCCTGACCCACTGTATATGACCCTGCATTTTGCAGGGAGAATTCAGTTTCAGATCCAAAATTTCTGACTTGCTCTTTCACTCTGTTTATGAGGTTTTGTTCTGATCCTGCCTGTGCCAGTGTGTCTCAAGCATAAAATCACTGAAGTAAAGTGGTGCTAATCCGCTACGCATCAAATCTGCGCCTGTGCTCATGTGTACATATGCCTGAGCACGTGCACATATGTGTGTAATCTAGCCGAGAAGAAGTTCTAATTAGAGCTAACCAAATACTGGAAGCAATTTTTCTTTGAATAAATTATTCAGTGCATTTTGTCTTTGCTTATCTCATAAATTATTCAACGAATAGTATTTGAGTGGTGCTAGAGCTGGTAGACTACTGCAGAAATGGTTAGTCAAATAGCATATTCAGTAAAGAAGATCAACATTTGCTAAATAATGTATTTGGCAAATAGTATTCATCCAGCCCTAGTTCTAATTGATCCAACGAGAAATGCGGACAGCACGTGGCACTCATGGATTGCTTGGCAAGTGCTCAGGGAGCTGATCCTTTCTGCACTTCCTCCTTCTCCCCCGATAGAAAGAAACATGCAAGTCTCCTGCTGGCATCAACCTGAGAGGCTGGTACACCCCACACATGCGTGCATTTTCCCTTCCAAGTCACGGGCGAGGAGACAGCCTCTGGGCAAATGTCCCACAGCTAGAGGCAGATTTCCAGACCTCAGCGTGCTGTGGTGGGCCGCCAAAACCAGCCCGTCAGCTTGCAAGCTTGCAGAATCCTCACTTACTGTCCTGCGTGTAGTTGGTGTCAGGCGTGCGGGCAGAAGCTCTACCCGCACAGAAGGCTGGCACTTCTCCTGCTACTTTCTCCTCAAATTGTGTGGTGACAAGGCCCATTGCCTTGAACTAGCATGAAAGGAAGAAAAAGCAAAACCAAAAAAACCCCCTCATTTACTAGGCTGGAAAGTTGCAGGCATACAAATAATTTATTGGAAAAGGAGGAGAATCTTATTTGCTGCAGGAGCTGATTTCAGGGACATGAATTAATACAGTGCCAGACATTATGGAGACATCCTATGTCTTTGTTAAATTTTAAGTTTGATTTTTTGTTTCCTTTCACCATCCTCACTTCTTCCTTTTTATGAAAATAAACCCCAAAGAAATCCAAACTCCTCCTTGCCACATGACATTTCTTTCTGTGCAGCCTTTCATCAGAAAAGAACTGTTTTTCTTGGAAGTGTCGAGCTAAGCCTTTGAAAAAAATGAGATGTCATTGGCTGTGTGAAATGTCTTCCTTCTTTTTCAAAGCCAAACCTCAAGGATATCTTGTTTAGAAACTTCACGTCTGCTTTATTTAACAATATCCAGGGCCATACAATTCAAATTAGATTTTTATTGTATTTTGATGGGACTATTATTAATAGAAAAATAAAAGTAATCTAAAAGATCAATGCAGAGTGCCAGACACTTTGCCTAGTCGCTTATTTCTGAAATAGACCCGCTGGCTGGGACCCTTGGTAGGCTCAGGTACTACTCATTGCGGCTTCCCCTGTCAGGATCTGTCCCGTTCTTTCGGACCATGGCACACATATAGATGTGAGTTTTGTATTTGCTTATGTACACACGATAGCTCAGCAGCCCGCTGATGTTTGAAATTCTTTTGACTTTATTTATAATGAAAGTTAAGAGTGGGAATTTTCAAGGCTAGGCCTTTTCTGTGTTTGGTGTTGTAGAAAAAGGATGCGAGCAGCAGGCAGATGCTCAAGTAGCGAAGCCAACCGAATAAAAACCGCACGCTGATTTCTCAGTCGGTAAAGAGGATTTGCCGGATTTTTCTATCTCCATCTGCAGGCAAAGTGTTGTCCCCTCACAGTAACCCCAATCTGGCTCAAAGACTCCTCAGCAGTGTGAGCCAGGCTGGATTTTGCCATCCCCGATGGCGAGGGCTGCGGGCCACCAAGTGCCATTGCTGCTATCCAACCACAAGCCAAACTGCTTTTGGTCTGAAGTCACTGCAGTCACTCATGACGAAAGCGAGCAGAAATGTGGGTTTGCAGCTAAAATTAGGTTGTAATCAATTTTATGCAGCATTAATCACTCTTGCAAATAAGCCCCTCCAGCCACATTTATATCAAGCTGTAAGACCCAAACCAGCACAACAAAAGGCTCCATAAAATCAGTCCAAGTTATCCCCCCCATAGTGACTAATTACATTAATTAATTCAAAGCCTGATTAAACAAAATTATGCTGAAAGAGAATAATTTCTGTGAGTCTTCAGAAACACTGCTTTTATAACTAAGGAACAAATCATTTACTGCCATGGAAATTTGGAGGTTGTACACGTGTTGGTTTTTTTTAATTTAAACTAAAATTTTATTACCCTATTTCTGATTTCATAACAAAGCCCGTGGCCTTGGGGCTTGCCCGTCCCATGTTATGGTAATGCTTGGTTTATTCCTGAAATAGCACATAGCCGCCCTGGCCTTTCCTCACAGGAATGACCAAACAGAAATGGTGGAAAACAGGGAGCCCCAGAGATGACTCCGAGAAAAACCCTCAAGCCTGAAATCCCCCGGGGTTTTGGAAAGCTTGGCTAAGGCATCTTGACTGTTGAGGCTTGGTCACCCAAGCTAAAAATAAACACCCTCATCTACCGGGGATCTACAGAACCATTTTTAACTCGCTCCAGCCGAAATTGAGAAATGTGTTGTTTGGCTGTTGCCAAGGAGGCACCTGCGGCGCTCTCCCAACGCAGGCTAATGCAGCTCCACGTTGCTCCCACTTGAAATTTAGAGAGGCCTCACCGGCACGGCCCGCATGGGGAGCCAGGGGCCAGGCACACCCCTCGGCTGGGGCTGATGTCTGCAGCCGAAACCGGAGGGAATGGGGCAGCCTCATGACAGGGTTGCTGCTCTCAGGCCTGACCTGTGCTGCCACCGATGATTACAGCCCGAAGGATAAAACTCACCGGGCTGTAGGAATGGTGCCACCATTGCAACATGGCTGCCGGGGCCCATTTGCCGCCACGCCATCCTGCCTGCGGGAAAGCTGTGCACCTCCCAGGAGGGGTGCTATGATGTTAATTACTGCAATCAAATGTCCTTATAAAAAAGTAAAATCGTCTTCCAGGCAGGCTACGCTTTCCCACCCTGCCCATGGCCCAGGAGCCTGTCTCAGTCCCGTGGGGCTGTCAGCCCCTGCCCCAGCGGTGCCACAGTAGGGGGTGCAACCAAAAATGACAGATCTGCATTTTGAGCTAGACTTAACTATTTTGGATAGTAGAGGTTCAGCTGAGAGACATGAAAATGCTGAGCTACAGTGTAAAATTATTCAACATTAAGCTATTATAAAATAGCAATGTTGTCACTAAATAACAAAAATAATTGAAATTAGTAATCAGTCACTGACGTGATTTATATCCTCTATAGTTCTCAAAACAAGAATAAGTGTTATTTTCAGTTCTGACTCTCTGGGACTGAATACACTCACATTTTAAAACCCAGAAGATGCTAACAACCTCAAATGCTGGATCAGAGTTGTAGTGAAAGCAACAGATAAAAAGTATTCTCTTCTCTCTGGTGTATAACAGGTGGAAAAAAGGGAGAGAGACTGCAAGAAATAGTAATCGAGACACATGAAATGTAGGAAACTGCTCAGGGAAGCTACAGATATCAGGAAAAAAAGGGAATGTAGAGCAAAAAATTTGCTCTTAGAGAAAGAAAAGAGCCTCTGGTGGTGGGATATGTGATTAGGTGGGGATGAGAAATTATCAGTGATGGGGGCAGGCAGATGAGTTGCATAAATATTTCTGGTTTGCAGTTGGAAGCAAATAATTTATATCCTCATTTCAAATGAGGACAGAAGATACTTTCCATTAGTAAGCAGAGTGACTGCTGAGTAACCTTTGAGAGAGAAAAAATATTTATATCTGTACCTCCAGAGAAGTTATGAGCCAGGGCTCTAAAGGACCTGGCTGCGGGGATCATGAAGCCACCGGTACTAATGCTGAGCAGTTCCCGGGTGCTGGAAGTCCCCCAGGAAGCTGGGCAAAGGTTAATTTTATGCCAGTAATTCCAAAATGGGGGGTGGATGAGTTGGGTTTCTCTATGCTGGTTAGCCTGACATCAGTCTGGAGTGAAATAATGGAAAAGCTGATACGTGATTCAGCTGATAAGAACAGAGGAAGGAGGGGAGTGTAATTCATATCACTCAACATGTGGGAAACCCAAATGGGAAAAGTGTATACTTTTAGTGTCCATGCTTCAAAATTCATGTTGAAAAAACTGGAGTGTGGAGAAAGCAGTTACAAAATGATTCACAGGCTGGAGGAAATGCCTTCCAGGGAGACGCTCGGAGGTTAGCTTGTCAGAAAGGAGATGGAACGATGCCTGAATTAAAATTTATAAGTAACTTCACAGGGATAAAACAGCAGACCCTAAAGGGTTACTTAACTTGGCAAAGCGAGACAAAATGAGAAACAATGGCTGTGAATCAAAACCAAATCAGTGCACCTGACAGAAGGCTCATGTTTTTAACAGAGAAGATGACTGATGAATGTGATGGATTCTCCGTGTTTTGATGGCTCCAGATCAAGACTGAACTGCCTTTTGAATGCACGACCTCTTGGGCTCAATGCAGGGAAAAGTGGTTAAAATTAAATGACCTGTGATACATATATGCAAGGCATGTGACCAAACAGCCTGTCTGATAGTCCCGTCTGGCCTTAAACTGTAGGCAATGCAGAACTGAAAGGTAAAATTGCTTCTGTGTTGTTTCTATAGATAAGTACCTTAATATTTTTTCTTTTTTATTTCTTGTGAAAATAAAGATTGCAGGGGCGTGCAGTGTCCCCTGCCCGGTGGGTCACCCACTGGGGGCAGGAGGGTGTACATCAAGGTGCCTCTCTCGTGGTGTGACCCATCACACACGCCACCCATGTGCAGGAGGGTCCATCTCTGCAGGCACGGATGGCCTGCTGCCGCATATTTGCCGTGTTTATACACACACAGAAGCCCCTTGGCTAAGCTGCCTCCAGGTAGCAATTAATTGATAAAATACTGAATCCACCCCATAACCCTTGTGGGTCTTCTGGCAAGGAAGGGCAGCTAGGGACGGGTTTAAGTTTGACTAAGCTGCCATAGCAGGCCCCTTCTACCCCAGGTAACTCCTTATCCATTGCAACCTCTTGTCTGGATAAGAAATATTTTAAAGACGCCCTAGAAGTTGTGCTGTGGTATAGGAATCTGCCCCTATGTCAAGCCAAAAGCATCTCAGAGACCTTGATGCTGTGGAGACCCATTAGGCATTTCTTTTGGCAATAGAGAAAAGGAAGCAGAAGGCAGAATTACACCCATGCATGTACTCTGTACCAGGCAGAGGGAGAGCAGAAGATGCTGGAGGACAGCCCCAAGGGGGTGGATTCTGACTCTGACATTTTGGGGTCTGAGTGACCCTGCCGATTTGTGCAGACCTGCAGAAAGCACAGTAGGTAAACGTGCCCCCCTGGATATCCCAGTCGCTCAGGTGGGCAGGTAGAGCAATGCTCAGTATCCTGCTGTTACAACAGATAGCGTGTTGTCACGGTTTGTCTGCTCCCACCTGAAAGACTAAAAAGAAACACTTTAATGGCCTTTTCAGACATTCTGCACTGCCAAAAAAAAAAAGTTGCACTGCAAACTCCTATGTTGTCTGTTGCACAGCCCTGTGAAATACTTTGCGTGGTAAAAAGTGCCTGAAAGGGAAGATTATTGTGAAATAAGTATTTGAGTGGAGGTGACTAATCCCTTCAGTTGACAGTTGATAGGAGAGGTTAACTGCAAAAAGGTTTGATGTATGTGAAGCGAAGTGCTCCATCCTTTGCAGTTTGCCGCTACAGTTAAAGTAGTACAGCTTTTTCCATTATAATCCTGTGCTCTGTTTGCTCATGTGTGAGACATTTGGTTTTTCATGTGTAACATTTATTTATTACTGTTCTGGTGTGCTAGGTACTGTACAAACATATATTGAACTAGTAGGAATATTCTTATGACATTTTCTCAGTCATACAGTGCTAGAGGCAAGAAGCAGATTTTTATGGAGAGAAATGACCTTCTCACAGGCTATTTTTCTTGTTCTTCCCCCCAGCTCCACTCTGTTTTGCACCTCTTGCAGCCATTTACACCTGACTGAAGAGAAAGTGAAGTAAGTGTAAAATGCCACCCACTTTGCACAGATGGAGATGACTGCATAATGGAGAAGGTGGTGAAGGAATCAGGCCACAGGGAGGGAGGTATCACCTGTGTATAGTTAACCTAAAGAGCTGCACACAAAGATGTGCAGATGTGAAACCACTAGCGAAGGCTTCTGGAGGAGCAGCTATTGAGACTGCAGGGCTTGATCTGTGTGCTCATGCAATTACGACCTGTCCCATTTCTCTTCTGTGGTACTAGTTTTTACAAGTTTCATAAACTCTCAGCCTGGACAACTGTGTTTTTATTATTTTTTAACCACCATATTATTCTTTTTCCCAGCAATTTTGATTCTGAGCATGAAAATTATGTTTGAGGTATACTTTCAGGTTCTATGTCCTGGAAAGTTGCTCGGTCTCAATCCAAAGATGCAGACAGCCCAACTCATGGTGCTCACTGGTAACACAATCAGTGATCCTTGTTCTTAAGTGCAAAATCTTCTTTTACTTCACGTCGTGATCTTTACAGTTTCCCAGATTCCAGCAATCAGATTTTGTTAGGGTTTTGTTGGCTTCATTTAAGAATTATCCCCACTGCAATCAGAGGCTTTACTGTAGCCTAAACCTAGTGTAATTCAGTAGTAAGTCATGCCTGTGGAGCAAGAAAGGATGTGTCTATCACACTAATATTGTTTTCCTCTGTCATTCACATGCCACTTTAATGTTCCCTTCACATGTTGTTTGGATATTGCTATGTTTTTACAATATCACACTATTAATGCTAGAGGGAAGAATAAGATAGTGCACCCGTTTTATAACTTGTTTAATTCCTTGTTGAAGAGCTTGACATAATTGGGAATGACTGCAGATCTGTTGTTATAATTAGAATTTGGTCTTTAGCCCTAGGCTTTTCCCCTTCAGGGGGGTTGATTGGAGGCCTGGGAGGCCTCACATCTCAGCATGCTATTTCCTGAAGCCTCTTTCATCCCTGCTGCTAAGTGTATACTGAGTGACTTGGAGGGTAAAGAATGAAGCTGTACAGTCTCTGCAGAAGCAGAGCAAGGAAGTGATTTGTGCTGAGATAGGAACAGACCAAAACCAAGCTTTCCACTGGCAGCAGAGCAGCTGTAGGGTTTTCTGTCCCAAAGTGGCACCAGCATCTTCTGCTGAGCTTTGTGGTAAACCTCTGGTTAGGACCTACTGGGCAAATATGACAGGAACAAGAGAGGGAGGCAAGGAAAACCGAAAGTATTCCGAGGAAGACACAGCCCTCTGTGGTCTGCAGGGAGGAGAGCTTTCTGTGTGTGCAAAGGATTTCTCAGACTCATTTTTCTAGGGTTGGCCAGAGAAAATCCACGTGGGCCAAAGAGCTGCCAGAATTATCACCAGCACATCAGGGTTGGCTTCACCTGGGCCGCAGGAGGGAAGTGAGGGGAGAAAGCTGTAGCATAGCCATGCTACCATCTCCTAGCTACGTTAGCAGGAGGATCACCATGGCAAGCTACCCGGCTAGCCCCCTCTTATAGGAACAGGGCTTTTTGCACCACAGCTGAACTTGAGAAACCATCTTTTTATAGAGTCTTGTTTTGGGCTGGGAGACACTGAGGCGAATTCTCAGCTGCTGTAAATTAGCACCGCTGCATGGTCTTCCGTTACGCCAGCTGGGGGCGAGGCCCTTATCAGAGTTTATTTACAGAAATGAGCACAATCTCTGAGAGCAGTTACACTGCTGGAATAGGCAGCAGAGCGACAAAAGATGTGGCTGGAAATGCGTTACGGTGTCTCTTCTCTGCTGCAGTACACACAGGTGGTGCGGGTACCCATCAGTCATCTCTGAATCGTCAGGTACCTCTGCACGCTGTCGTCAAAACCACACAGCTGCAAGCCCCATTTGTCCCAGGGGCTTCAGTGGGCCCAAATGCTATTATCTGTGTGTGCAACAAGCTCCCCATGGTGTGACGTGCATGCCTATGTGCTTGCAACACAGGCTTATGCACATGTGTGCCCAGTTTCATATACCCCACTTGGACCTGCAAAGCCTCTCACCTTCACAGAAGTATAGTTCCATCAAAATTAGAGAGCAGAAGCATTTAAAGTGAGCTCTTTAGGATGTCTTGATCCAGAACAAAACTTCTTCAGGCTCTTCAAAACATTTTCTGGCTGAATATATCAACCCTTCTTTGCTCCCCTCCTTTCCCTCTTGCACAAACACATGCATAACTTTTTGGTGACTTTGCTATAAAAATCCCGCCACCCCTCCCTGGGAAGTCTAGACTCCACAGAGTTGGAATGTGCCTTATTGATCTGTCAAGCAGTTATATCTGGCCATTAGATTCACACATACTCTTCTGAGATTAGCTAAATCGCTCTGCAAACTGTTAATAGGCAATTTCACAGACCCAGCTTGTCCAAAGATAACAAGAAAATTTCAGAAAACAGAGTTTAGGTAACTGATCTGTGACTGCTGGGGGCTTGTAAAGCTTTCAAAATGGGCTGTGAGTGAAGGCAATTGGTGAGGAGCAGAGGTACCCAGGTCTCTCAGGATATAACCCTTACACCTATTCTGTTGATTATGTGTCACTCACTGCAATAACCTGGTATTATTTGCTTGACCTTTGTTCTTTGGCCAAAGGCAGGGGCTAAGTCCGGCAGGAAATGTCCCGTACCTCCACGTGAAATCTCTGGATAAAGATGCATGAGGAGCTGCAGGGCTGAGCAAAAATATCTTCACTTCCTGTGGTGAAGCCTGGAGGCTGAGTTTCAGGGAATGACTGACATTCCCAGCAGCTCTCTGGGACCTCTGGGGATCCCTGGAAGCAAAAGTCTGCAGACCCATATGCTTCTCCAGGAAGCGGCCCAGGTCATGGTCTGTTAAAAAGAGAAGCATTGTCCATTGTGATTACCTACACTCTCAGCTGCACTTTGGAAACCAGCAGGAGTGAAAATGTCAAACCCGAGCGCTGATGGGGAAATAGATGCCTCTCCCCATTTAAACATGAGTTCATGGTCCCTTTGGGAGAGTAATACATGAGTCTCTGAGCAACACATGCATGCAGAGATGGACCCTGAACTAGGATCTTGCTCTCTGCAGAGAGGTCTGAGCAGGACCTCCTGAACACCACCAGGCCAGGATGACTGTGGGGCCGTGTATGGAGCCAGCAGGCTGTGCCCGTGCCACAGCGTGAAGGTGTGTGACAGATTGTGCTGTAAAGCACAAGGATGGAAGTTACCTATGAACTACCGGGTGCTCGCAGCAATGTGGAGCTCAGTGACAGCCAAGCACCAAAGAGTTTCTGCTTGGGTTTTGCAGCTGGCTTGGAACCACGCTGCCAGGGATGGGAGTGCCTCAGCTACCTAATTTTGCTCCAGCTGAGAATGCATGTACGAAATATAGTGATGCCTTTCAGACATACCCCATTGCATGCCTGGGTGCTGTGGTGCCCATGCTGCTAATTTCTTCTCTGGGGTCAAACGGGTAGCGAACACCCTTGCTTATGACACAGATTCATAGATCCAAAGAATTTGCCAAGCCTAAACTGAAGTCCAGGGTCACATAGCTCCATCTACCCTTTTATTCTATAGGGAAGTCTGTTTGCCTCTAGCTGTCATTGCCTCTGGAGAGCTGCCAAAACATATTTCTTGGCAAGGCTTGGATCTTCCCACCAAAAGGTCGTTATCTTTTCTTAAGAATAAAGGGAGGCGCAAAACTCTCCAATTCCTTGGCAAATAAACAGGCCTCCCTCAGAGACTTACTCATCATAAGGCCAGAAAGGAAGGCAAAGAAAAAGCCGTGAAGGATTTTTTTTTCTCCACCTTATAGGACAATTTGGCTTCCGACTCTCCTTTCCTCATCAACAGAAGCTCAGAAAAGTGGCTAAAGCTAAGGGGAAGGTTGTCTTAGTGGCAGGACAGCTTCTACGTTGTCCTGTCTTGTGTATCTTGTTCCTGCTCCTGGGGTCAAGCTGACCTCTGCAGTTGCCCTTTTAGGTCAAATGGGGGGGTACCACTCGATGCTGGATTTTTTCCCGTTTCCTTTGTAATGTGAGGCCTGGCCAATTTCCAAAGCTCATCTAGGAGTTTTACAGTGGGGACTGAGGATGCTGGGGGTGCCTGCAATTGCTACTGCTCTCTTCCTGTGGCACACAAAAGCTGTGGCTTTTGTTCTTTGCTGTTGGTCTTGAGCTTGTTATGGAGCGCTGGGGAGCATTTTGTGGCCACGGGCTGGGGGCTGGATGCTCTGGAGATGTGTCTGAACTAACCGTCTGCCTGTGGTTGTGGTGGATTGAGCCTGTCCCAGGATACTTCTAATTCTAGCTTTGCTGTCTGGCATGCCCCCCGGTGCAATGCAGACCACAGTATAGCAATGATCATACAGAGCCCCAGCATAAGGACTGCAAGTGAGCGCTTCCTTGCACTGAGTATTTTTGCTCCTTCCCTTATACATTAAGAGGACAAGCAGTGCAGGGTGATGGAGATTAGCCTTTCTCCCACTGCCTGAAGGAAAGCGAGGTAGAAGTGCAGCCCCCCTGGGCAAGAGGAGAAGGCTGGGCTGTGCCAAGGGTTGCAGGGGACTGGTAGGGCTCATCAGTCCAGCTCACACTAAATATTGTATGTGGGATCCCAGACAAGTTATTTACACCATCATTGCATGCACATCTTCTGGGAACCTGGCAGGCCAGGTGCTGAGACCCAGTTTTCCCACCTGCTGGGAGCTCTGCAGAGTCACTGACTTCTGGACGGGGCACAGGAGTCTGTGGTAGGTGGTGTAAACTTTGCTCCCACCGGTTCAGCTGTACTTCCTCCAGCCTCCTCATATCTAGCCTTCCCCAGGAACTGAGAGCTTAGAACCAGGGGCAGATGAATCCCTGCCAAGCAGAGATCCAGTGAGCGCTGTACCCTCCCTAGCCTCCCTTCATCCTCTGCCCTTCAGCTCCTGCTCCCTGTGAAGACACGGAGGCTGTGTGGGCTGCCCATCCCACGCAGCTTGTCCCCACATCCTTTTTGCAAGTATAGGCAGGATCCGAGATCCGTCCTCTGGGGGCTTTCCCCTGTGGGCAGCAGAAGGGTAGAGGAGCAGTACGTGGTGGTGTTCGGACAGGAACTGGCAACAACACGACACAGGGGAATTCAGAATTAGGTGGGAGCGGCTCTGATCTTAAACTCTTCCTAGCAGGTGTCACCGTGTTAGCTGGAACCTGCTATTTTTAGAGCTGCTTTTTCATTTCCAGTGTTGCTTGAGTTCCAGCCTAGCACTGCCACCGAGAGGTAAGACCACAGGCTGGGGCTGCTGCTGAAAACCATGAATCATCCTCAGAGCAGCCATAAACCATATCTTCAGCCAGTGTCCACCACTGACTTGTCACAGCTACACCAGCTGACAGTCTTGCCCAGCAGCTTGGGTCCAAAACTGTGATATGGAGTTGGGAGTTAAGGACTACCCATTTTGTTGGAGACAGAGCTGATACTGCAGCCAAGACTGATTCCTACCTACCCAGGCACTCGAGGCAAGGTGAGGGTGGCAAGGGACACCCTTGTCCCCAGCCAGCTCAGGTCCTATTATTGGATGGGCTTGACTGAACCCAAGGCTCAAAACCAGCTGAGTAACGTTAGTATAAAATAGTTAACTGTGTATGGGAGGATGGGAAACTTTGCCCACTGTTGTATGAACAGAGGATAGGTAAGAATAGGGAGAAAGAACAGTAGAGAAAGGCTGAACTTTTTTTTTTTCCCCCCAGATTTGACCCTTCAGGTGTCTTTGTGTGACTCCAACTATCTTTGGTGGGAGTGATAGGTGGGGTTTTGCGAGAAAAAATTGCACCATTAGGCATCATCTGAAAGAGCCTAAAATAAAGGCTGGTAAAAGCTTACCATTGTCCAGATGAACAATAAAAAGACAGATTGAAGAGAGATACATACTTACACAGATTTGAGGATGGGGCCTTATTCTGCACAAGCAAGTTCTGTTCCCACTTAGCCCAAAGGTGTTTGGGAGTCTGTGTTATTCCACATATCTGCTTTGTGAGAACAGATAATTTCACTATCTGCCCTTTCAGTGAAGTTGCCAGAGGTACGGTGATCAGTCCTCCTCTCCCTCATGGTGGCCCCTGTCACCTCCATTGGAGCTGGAGATATCAATGCCACTGACACAGGCTGAGAACCAAGGGCTTGCCTACACAGCTTTGGTCAGGCAAGATTTGTGGAAAGCAGTGGATCTTGGGACTTGCCAGACCAGCTAGTGAGAAAGTGTGAGACAAGACACTTTGGAGATGAGAGCCTGGCCCCCTGCCAGCTCTTGCAAGGATGTGGATGCTTCGTGGACCCTAGACCTCCACTCCTGCATCAGCAGAAAAGGACAAGCTAGCCACACGTCCAGAGGTACCTGCTCCCTCTGGTTCCACCTGGACTGTGTCTCCATGTGTGTGGCCCCTGGTGGTCAGGAAACCATGCTCCTCATTCCCTCTGCAGACATCTGCATTGCCTCTCACAGAATCGTTGCCTGGCAAAAGCCCTCCAGAAAATGGAGATGCCAAAATAGAGAGGCATGCACCCTTGTGCTGCCAAAGTGCAAATGGCATCCTAGTGCCACACTGTACTTCTGCTGTTTTCTTTCTGAGGTGGTTGCAGATGCTGGAAAACAGAAAGATGCTCTCTTTGGGAAGCTGCCTACAGACATCCCACAAAGTAACTGCTGGGAAGCAGAGCGGGAGGCAGGATGCCAGCAGTCAACCCTTGATACCAGCCCACGGTGCACCTAGACATGAACACTGGATGTGTCCTCTGGTTAATTCAACAAAAACACTATTGTGTGCTCACACGTGATCCACATCAAATCCAGGGGAGCTGGCAGGGCACAGATCTTGAATGAATAATTGTAGATCCCCCACCTTGGAAGGCTGTGTAATAGCTGTAGCTTGGGGACCCTGACAGCTTTGAGGAATTGTGTGATGGCTGTGTTCTCAGTAAAAGGATTAGCTATAATTAAATGACACTGGATTTATTAATTAAATGGCTCTGTTCATGTGATACTTCCACTGCTTTGGGGCAGGATTTTCAAAAGTGCTCAGCCTCACCCTGACTCTGCTCTCACAAAAGGTAGTCTGGAGTTGCACCAGCAACTTCAAGCACAGCAGAAGCCTTTTGAGAGCTTACCTTCGGTCTGAGACCCTTTAGCCACTAGAATGAGAAAATGCGGTGGATCTTGGATCCCAGTGCAAGTCATGGAATATTTTCAGCTGCACAGGCTCTATCTGCTCTCCCTGCATGAAGCAAAGACAGCTGTGGGGCACAGCTAGACTGGAGAGCCCTAGGAAATGGTCTCTGCAGCTGGGGTGCTCCCCAGGGAGCCAGCGCCCCAGGAAGGGAGAATGGGAGGGATGCTCTGGTTTTAAGATGTGATGCATGAAAAGTGTGCCAGGGTGTGTATGACATTAAAGATCTCTTCATGCCTGCATCCTGTCCCTCTTCCAGTTTGCTTAATCCTGCCCTGCCTTTTCAAAATGTCACCTGCCATCTCAGTCAGCGCTCAGTCCTTCCTCACTTCCTATCCCAAATTGTTCCAGAGCTTTGCCATCCCCCAGTAAAGTGACACTGCAGTTCATGCCGAAGATGTGGAGGACCTTTCTTCCCTATCATTTCTTCCATGAGCAAAAGGTCAGAGCTATCAGGCTGGTGCCTGGGTGGGAGGGACAGCTGTGAGGTGAGTCATCCCGCAGGCGCGTTCGGCGCGGGGTGTCCCATGGATCCGCTATTGTCTTGGGAGGGCAGTGAAATCCAGCCCAGCAACCTTGGGCCTGACACAGCTTTTCCAGTGCTGCACATACTTAAGACAAGTGATTATTATTTCAGAAAAGAGGTGATTTCTACTCCCTCTGTGTACCAGGAAGGCTGACGCAAAAAGAAAGCCAGCGGCAACTGGTGATTGTTCCCGAACTGGGAGCGGTCTTTCAAAATTACCGCTGAATTATTCTCTGCCCCGCCTGCCACATCGTGGCACCCCATTGAATCCAGTATTTTTTGGGGTTGAATCTAGCCTTACAGCCTTCCCACAAAAGGCTATGGAGAAAACAGATCTGCCCCTTTTTTTTTAAGACTCTCTCACAACGTAGGACCTTGATGAAGTTAACAGCTGGCAAATGCAGAACGTGGAAAAGGAAATACTGCTTCAGGCAGCGCTGTCATTGTAACCCTTGGAATTCGGGGCTGCGGGAGGCTTTTGCAGCTAGCTGTTTTTTCAAGGACAGCAGCACAACAAATGCGACAGTCGGTAACAAAAGCTCAGAGAGGAAAGTAAGAGCCAGCAGGGGATGCGGAGGAATTACTTTGCAAGCATGGCACTGAGAGACTGATTTCAGAGGTTATCTTTTACAAAAGCATTCAGGAATCCTCTGGGAATGGGAGGCAACATAAAATTATCAATTTATATTTTCGTATTATGTATCTGGTCAAAACCTGGAGAATTTGGCTTTCTGGAGCCAAAAAGAGAACATGGGCCAGTTTCTGATCCCTTTTATGTTCTGATAGAGATTTCCACCACACATGCAACTAATCCTACAGGGTCACACCCTTTGACAATGTATGCCCTCATACTTTGGGTTATATCAGCTAGACATGTAGCTTTTGTATTTTTGCCTGCTTCCCTAACGAAGCAAGGCTTATGTGATTGCATTTCTCTCCATGCCTTTGTCTCTTGAACTTCCCCCCTTCCTACAAGAAACTTTAGGCCTATTGACTAACGTAGCCAAATTTGACATAGGGATAGAGCTCAAAAAGGCATTATACTCCTACAAGTTTCGTGGAAACTGGTGGCTATTCAGACGGCACCGAGCATCTTATGGCATACTTAAAATCAGTGCCTCTGGTGAAGAAAAAGCTGCAGCGTCATTTCAATGTTATCGGTTCAGTTCTGCCTGCTGAGTGGAAGCGGTCAGGCTCCGTCTGGTCAACATGTGGCATTGGGATCAACCAAAACACATGTTGCCCCATGGCCCCTCAGTGGCTGGGGTACACGCAAGATACGGCAGAGGGGCTTGAGCTCGGGTGTGTGAGTGTGGAGGGGGAATGGAAGCATTCTGGAGGTTGGAAAGATCAAAGAGAACCTGACAGAGGATTCTGGAGGTTATTGCGGTGAAAAAGTATGGCCACAAGGCATTAATCTTTAAAAAACGGGATTATGCCAGTACTGCTGTTCTCAGAGGAACTTGCTTTGTTTTCTGGGTAACATGGCCCACAGAAAAATGTTCCCTCCACAGAGTAGTTGCTTTGTTTCCTAACACGTACACAACTCTCAATGCCAAAGGGACATTTGTGCGAGCACCATAATCTTTGTCCTTTGCAGGGTTGTATTTAATCACAAAGACCTGATGTTAATGGCAGATGTGTGGTGTGAACAGACACCACTTTGGCACACCGGTAATTTAAGCTGCTATTGCTTCTGCCTGTTTGAGTGCCATTCTGACATACAGTTTAATTCTGATTTTAAGTTTGCTTCCTGTCTATGTAATGCATTGATTTCAGTGAAATTATCACTGTATTACACCAAGGACTTGGGCTCAGTATTCAATCCTTTCACTTAAACTCTTCTCAGTAGAAATCATGTATAAATTCAACTGAGTCTGTGGGCTGTTGCCTTGGGTCAGTGGTTGTTGCCTACACACAAAGGAGGCAGGAGGCATCTGCTTTCTGAGTAGGGAGCGTTTTGTGTTCACCACAGACAGATGTGAATAATAGGTCACGGCAAACTGGGAGCAGGATCAGGTCCGATATCTTTAATAAATACGATTGCCATTTTACAGGAGGCATCACACAGTGTTATACCAAGAACAAGAAATGTGCGTGAAGTGTCCAATACTGTTGATCAGGTATTTGTTGGAACTCGGTCACCAAATTCAGTCCTTTCTTGAGAGAGGGGACAGCTGGGCATTTCCAGAAGTGCTTCAGGGTCACTAATCTCACTGGGATATGTGCATAACTGAGTTAGGTATGTGACCAGCTTGGAAGGCAGGTACTTTGTAGGTACAGGGGAAGCCACAGCTCACTTCTGTGCTGTTTCTCAGAAATTACAGAAGAGGTTGAACTTGCAAGCTTAAAGAAAGGATGTTTCAGTTGTTGCTCTCACTGCAAAATCCACATGAGAATACTTTGTGTTTCTGAAAGAAGGCTATTTCTTGCCTAAAAATGGAGTGCTGAGCTGGATTTTGGACACACTTCTGTCATGTAACACAGTGGGGCACAGAGAAAAGTTAGTCCATGTACCTGGCACAGCACAGTACAGCGGTCAGGGTCCTCCGGTTCCAACCCCGGGGGTTTCCGGGGGGGAGGGGGGGGAAAACTCTTCCAGCCCTTAAAGCTGTTGCTGTACACTGTAGATCGCACCACTTGTCTGAGAGACAACAAAAAATAATACACGCAGCACTTAACCGCCTGAACCAAGACTCATGTTGAGCACTCTGCTGTGCATCCCAGCAGCATGAGAGTTGCCAGGTAGCCTGTAATTGCATAAAATTTAGGTTTTTGTAGGAACCAGATAGAAATGGGTAATTACTCACAGAAGGTGGTCATAATTGCCTTTGCTAACAAGTAAGGGCAGAAACTGTTGCCTCTAGCCCCACTTTAAAAGGACAAAGCAAAGAGCAGTTGGCAGGAGGAAGAGGTGGAGCCTGCCAGAGGAATTTCCCATAAAGAAGAGGTGTTTGGTATTTGACAGGGTAATTGAATGTTCAGAGGAACAGGCTGACATGAAAATACATTTTCTTTTGTGCGGCTCGGGAAGGCCAATCTTTGAAAAAAGCAGAAGAAGCAGAATGGAGGACTGGCAGGAGCTGGCCCAGGGATATGGTGTAGCCAAAGCTCTCATATGGATTTTGGGTGCCACCTCTTCCCAAGGGGCTGAGATGTCCACCCAGACCTCCCCAGCAAAGACATCCAGGGCTCAGAACAGCTGCCTTTCTATATCTTTATTATAAAATAAAATGAATGTCGGTGACCATTTGCATAATGCCCCCTGCCAGCCTGCCTCCATCATGTCCCATCCAATAGTCGCTGTTTTGAGTGGTTTAGTGTCTCTGAATCCTGCAGTCCTGTTGAGCATTGAGATGTTCTGAGTCCTTTCCTTCAGCTGGTTTCCAAAGGGCCTTGCAATTCGGTGTGCAGCCACCCTCACTGTTAGTAGAGCACAGAGTGAAAGGAGCACGAGTGAGGGGAGAAGGGGAGCACATGGAGCTGGCAGAGGCGGCCTCCCTCCGGCCACCAGGGGAGTGGTGGATCGGGACACCTCTGTTCCCTTCAGGCAAGAAGGAAAGTTTTTCATTTGAAGCTCCCCGTAACAGGGTGGTTTTAAATCGTGGTCTTACCCCCTCCTCCTTGCCTGCTCCTCTCCTCTCTTGGTACCCCCCCATCTCATATCTTGTGGATTAAGGGATATTGCTAAGTCCTCTTCCTGGCATTTAGATAAAGTGCCCCAAATCTGTCTCTTTGCAGCAGGTCTTTCAAATGTCCCATTGCCCTCATAGCTCAGGCAGTGCAGGGTATTTACTTAAAAGGTCTGCTGGCCTTGGAGAGAGGTTATGTCTTGCCAATCTGCTTTTGTTTTGAATTTTGCAGGAGGGGGTTTGTATTGCCCACCCATTAATTATCACAGAGTTAATGGCTTTGGATCCAGAGGCCACAGGCTTAAATTTCTGGGAATGGGATTTACTGCAGACTATCACATGAGGATGCTGTGACAATCTGGTTGAAGCATAAGAAGAGCAATCCTATTAGCTTGAATTGCGAATAGGGGTCAGAGCTCTCTTCCCCCTTACTTAAATGCCTTGGAAGCAAACTGATCACTGTCCAGGTCTATCAGACCATGAAACTAGATTAGCAAACTGGTGCCTCTGTGGCCAAATGACAGAGCAGCTGAGGGGCTGCTGTATGTATAGGAAGAGAGAGGGAGGAGAGGTTATGTAAATACGTGGCAAATAACTCACTTTACAGAACATAATTAGATAAGACTGAGGTGCAGCAGCACTACCAGCTGAATGCATACTCTCTCTCCACCGCAGCAAAGGACATATTCAATGATGTGGCCAGGAGAACCACCTCAGGGATGAACAGCATCTGAATATTTGTCTTCACAGCTACAGGCTTGCATACAGTGCTGGGGCAAACTGTCCTGCTGCCCCCCCACCTACTGGGATTGCCATGGGCCTTAGGCTCAGCAAGGGGCAAGGACCAAACAGACTTCAGCAGTCAGCTAGCTCCACTTTGGTCCCTCTGTGGATCAGGCTAGGTCTAGAAATGTGGCCTAGTTAATGAAGTAACATAGCCAAGTAATACAGTCGACATTTTTTTGCTAACTCTCCGGGCTGACAGGTAGTGTTTGGGTAGCTATGTATAATTAGCCTAGTAATATGAAACTCATTTGTTGGGAAGATGCTCTGAGGTTAAAATTGACCTTGCTTAGGTTGGATTGATTAGTAGGATATTCCTGGTGAATATGAGCAGAGTATTCACAAGAGGTGCATACTTCACTCTGCAAGGCAGAGTTTTGCCCTGTGCTCCTTATTATTCCTTCTTGCAAATTTACCATAGACCACGGATTCTGATGAAAACTTTAGTTCTTCTTCTTATCCTTTCAAATGCACTGTCTTTGCATTGAAGCATACAGAATGTACCTTAGGCTGGGTGAAAAGTCTTCCACAGTTTTAGTCCCTTAAGTCAGCTGAGCAGTATGATTGGCAGATCACAGGCATTTCTCCTTGGCAAGACAGTTTGCTTACTTGATAATTCACTGGAGCTGGAATTTCCTTCCCTTCCATGTCTCGCCCACAGCCCAACCTTGCAGCCGCAGCATGTGCCCTTAGCAAAGGGAACTTCACTCCTCATTTTGCTTCTGCCTTTTGATGTTTCTTATTGTGAGCCAAGAATATGGACTCTTTGGTACACACAGAAATGAGTGAGGTACTCAGAGAAAACGATACATAAAAGTTAGCGGCCAAGACAACCACGTGTAGAATTACTAGTCAATACCCTCTACAGAACAACCACAACCAACATAGTATTTATTGATTACATCTTATATGACAAGTCGCTAAGTAGTATTAGTAAGATTTTCCAGCACCGTAGTTATTAGCCTGTCTGCCTTTCTCCTTTTTTGTTTTGATTTGTTTCTGATCTAATCCTGGCTTGAAGTAAGCCTTATTCACAGCTCTGGCAGCAATTCCTCCCCACAGGATTTGGGAAATTCACGCTGTAATCTCAATATGGATTTGCCATTGATGGCTTTGCCTTAAAATGGATCTGAATCGGAACCCAAAATTTGAACACCACATTACTCTGGGTAAATCCGGGTTCTGATTTTAATGCTAATCCAGACCTGTATTTCAGGACTTAAGAAGAAAAACAGTAGTGGTAAATTGTATCTGAAACAGCAGGAATGATAACAGCATCAATAAAAGCAGTAAAAACAATCATATCCATGCATTAGAGCTCCTATGCTCATAAAGAATGCATTTATGAGTGCTTTTAAAACTCCACATCCAGAGACCTTTCATCTACAATTGTAGCACGTACACTTTCGGTGTGCAACACAGCAACAGCAGGATTCCAGCACAATCTTTAGGGGGGAAAGCAAAAAATAACATCAAATAGCGTCACAATTGAAACAGAGGGGAACGTTCACGCAATGTATAATTAACCCAGCTGGAATTTGGTCAGGATGTCCAGGTTAACACCTCATGCAGTTAGTGGGCTCTGTAGTAAATTGTTGAATATTGTTGTTTAAAAGTCAAATAATTTACTGAGCTCTTTTCATGTGTGGAATATACAAGAAGGTCAACTGCCTTTTTAACATCTGGTAGCAGAACCCTGGTGATTTACCTGCATGCTGGTGATTGTAGATAGCCGAGTGATGGATGGCTTTGCTAGAAAGCTCTTTCTGTTAACTCATACAAGCCCACAAGGAGCCTGATAACTCTGCTTTGTGGAAACATTAAAGGCTTTATCTGCAGCTTGTGTAGACTGACAAAGCACCATAGATGTCAGTGGGGCTCTGCTGATTTATATGTGCCTTGGCTGTATGTCTAAATCAGAAGGCCATTCATTACTTTTGCCTGGAAAAAAGAGGAAAACAAAAAAAATAGAAAGTATTTTTACTACTTGCTTACTTATTAGAAAACATTTTGCTCTGACTTTCAAATTTCCTTTCAAATTGCCTTTCAGATCAAATCTAGGATTTGTGTGCATAGCCTGGACGGGAAGAAGCCTGGATGGGACGATGCCATGCTTACCCTAATTGCTTTACTGCCTGATGCTGGTGGCTGCAGGAAAGCCAACAGGAGAATTACAGAAACAGCAAGCAGAGTAGTAGACGGTCTTAAGGAGGATCAGAAAACTGATTAGGGGCTAAATCTTCCCTCAGTCTAACAAGCCATGTGCAGGGGAGCCTGCCTGCAGCTCCGTATCCCTTTTTGGCTTCCTACAGCTCAAGTAGGTTTAAGCACAGCCAAACCACACCAATTCTGCTGATCCTGTAGAGCTGACCTCCCTCTCTTACAGAGGCATCTCTGATCACTGTATCTGTACTCTGAGAGACTCTGAGTGCTTTGCAGTGACTGACAAAAACTAGTTTTCAGCCTTGCTGGCAAAAGAGAGTGAATATGGTTAGGGAAAAGCAAGGTGAGCTCCACTCTGTTTTCTGCCTTATCAGCAAAACCATCAGCCTGCAGTCACAGTGCTGGGGCTGATGGAAACTGAAGAGGCAGGAAGGGCATAGCACTGCTTCATTTCTTCCCCCTCCCCAGGTTGAATCTATAGGGCTGGCAATTAGAAAATTCATCTTATGGCTTGCAACTTATGCTTCAGTTTCATCCCGGACTTTACCAGGCACAGTGCTCAGCTGGACTTCTCCACTGGGGCTGACTTGGAGGTGGGGGGGAGAGGATGAGTGTTGGACATACCAAGGGCAGTAGTCTCACAGCACAGTCCCCCTCCAGATTGCTCTTGGTTCCCACAGATCACCGGGGGATGCTCTACCTCCGCGGATTTACTGTCCTGGCAAATACCATGCAGAGCACAATCTATGCTGTATGTTGCAAGGAGGCTAACGGCGGCTGAATGAGGGTAATGTTTGCAGTCAGGACTTTCCTTTACAAACAGTGAATCATGCTGTTGTGAAACGCGGACGGAGTGATGAATGACTCACTGTTGGCAGCGCACACTTGCCCTATCAGTAGGCTCTGTTCAGGGGAAGGGGGGAGCTGGTGTTTGGTATCATCTCTGCGCTCCCAGCTCCCAGCATGCTAATGAGTAACACACACTGTGGCCTGTATTGATCTGTGATTTGCTTATTCAGGGGGCTCTGCACAAAGACACCCAGATTGCTGGAAGTCCTGTTATTCACCAACACAAAGACATTGCTTTGGGGATGTTTAAAAACATCTCTCTCACTTGGCCATGATGATTTCAGCTTGGATTGGTCTTTTTATTCGGGGCTTTTTTTTTCAGGGTGAATGCTTTGCAGCAATAAAATGCAAAGCTTCGTTAGTAAGGGACAGAAGCAGCATGTCTAGAAGATTCAAAGAAATGGTAGTAAGATATAGACTCTTGGGCCAGTGGTTCAAAGTCTGCCTCTGCTGGTTATGAGGTAAGGGACACGTCCCCTTTTTGGGTGCAGGTGATTATATGGCCTCAAGTTGTGCCAGGGCAGATTTAGGTTAGACATTAAGAAAATTTTTTTTCAATGAAAGGGTTGTCAAGCATTGGGACGGGCTGCCCAGGGAAGTGGTCGAGTCCCCTTCCCTGGGGGTATTTAAAAGATGGGCAGACGAGGTGCTTAGGGACATGGTTTAATGGTGGGATGGTAGGGTTAGGTTAATGGTTGGACTTGATGATCTTAAAAGTCTTTTCCAACTTAAAAGATTCTATGATTCTATGATTCTATATCATATGCCCCAAGGCAGAGGCTGGAGTGGACCTGCCTGTTGATACAGTGCTGGAAATGGATAAATTGCCAGGCTGTGGCTCAAGAAAGGGAGAGGGGAAAATGTCCTCAGTGCAAGGGCATCAAGGTGCTTGTTCTGCAGGCTGTTTCTAAGCCATGGCACAGATTAACTTTCCAGAGACTCCCTTTGGGATGTGGGGAAAGGGTCTGTATCCTGGGATACCCCGGGTTGAGAACAGTATTACAGAAGGTCTCCATACTTAACCTGAGACCATAAATATCCCTACTGCCTAAGCTAGCACTGCAGCCACCTTTTACTGAGCCTCTTAGCACAGGGGCTGCGGTCCCGGAAAGTTTATAGATTGATCTGTCTTTTCAAGATGAAAGAAGGCGTTCAGAGACCATGAGTGAGGCCTAGGGGAGGCTGGCCTGCCCCTGCCAACTGTCTGGGATTAAACAGGAGACTTCGGTCACCAGTTGCTGCTGCTGGGTCTGCAAGCACCAGATCCCAGGCTCACTGCAAGGCTCCCACTAACTTAAGCAGACTACAAATCAGGTTGTGAATAAGCACCATGTTCACTCAAAAAGACTAAGTGGAATTTAAAAGCTGGGAGATAGCAGGTCTTCCCCAGACAGGGCAGGAGCAGACAGCCCAGTTCCCCTCGCAGACACATCTTGCACAAATAAGGGTTCAGTACTTGCACCAAGGATGGGCGAGGCGAACATGGGGCAGTACCTTTATGCAATGACAGACCAGAGTGTGGTTGCAGACCAAGCTCTAGGGATGTGACAGTCCTGTCTCTCCATTAAATATCCCTGTTTTTCAACAAATAAGGTAGCTAAATTAATCAAGGAGAAGATATCTGCATCCAAACTCTGGAGCATTTTTTTTCTGACCACAGTCCCTTCCCCGTGAACCTCTGCCATTTGGTGGTATGAGTATGGGCTAAACTACGGCAAGGCTGAGTGAACAACATGATTTCAAAAGTAACTGGGGAAGGGAGCGTGGAAATTGAATGAAGCCCAGAAACATGTTCTGAATCCCCACCCCAATCACACCGTGGGAGGAACTCGCCATTGCCGTAAATCAAAATGCATGTTTAAAACCTTTTTACAGTTTCTGCAGAGCATTCTCCGGGGGCCCAAGATGGCTGTTGATAGCCAAGAATGCATTACACTGAAGCATCACAGGCCCTGGAAAATCCTATCAAATTTTATGGAAAATGATAACATTCCTGCAAGCTTAATGAACCGTTATTTCAAGGTTCTTAGGAGCGGTACGCCCACTACTGAAATGTATGGATGGTGCACGCAACCTGGCAGGAGAGATAAACCCCTCTAACAGTCCCATGGTGTTAGCCAGGCTAAACTCCCTTTCATCTCCAACAACCATGCACTGATATTCACTCCTAACATGGGCCTATAAATATACCGAGCCTCTACAGAAACCTACTGGTTTCAGCCCCAGCCTGCTCTGTAGGGCTTTCCCAAAAGGCTTTATGGCTTTACTAATAAAGTAGACCCCAGATTAACCCCCATTCTCAGATTTTTCCTTTCAAAAGCCCCTGCAATTGGCTTGGAAAAGCAGGCAGCAACATCACATCTAGCTTAAAACCTCTGCTCTGCACAGAGGTCTCTGCCCAAACCACCGGTCTGTTTGCTTTCCTCAGGAGCGCACAGGCTCTGGGAAGGGGAGCTTTGGTGCAGAGCTGTTTTGGGAAGAGGTGAGTGTGGGTGTGAAGCCAGCCAGCTCAGGAGGAGAAGTGCGGAGCAGGTACAGAAACAGACAAAAGCCTGAGCAAGCACAGTGTGTGGCCCTGGGAAAAGCCCAGGGAGAGGGGGCTTTGGGGTGGGGGGCTTGGCCAACAGCAGGGGAAGTTGGGAACAGAAACCCTCTCCTGTGGCTTGACTCCTGCTATGTCACACAGGTGGTTGTCTCTCCTTTATAAATAAACAAAGCTGCTTTCAAAAAACTACCTAGGCCCTTCACTGACTTTTCCTCCTGCCTGGAATGACCTACAAGATTGTGAATTTAGAGAGCCCTACGGGTGGAAGAGGAACAGCAGGGGTTTTGGGCAGACAACCCTACAGTACAGACTAAGGCACTTTTAAAGGGATCTGCAGCAGAAGAGATGGAGGGGAGAGGGGGCAATGTTCAGTAGGATTCATGAGGTCCTCTCCCTTCATGAAGAAATGGTGTCTGACCTAGATTAATTCAAGTAGGACGTTTTCCAGTTTCAATTCCTGACTATAAGTACAGGCAAATTCTTACACTGCCTCATTTTCTTCTGTGCGTGCACCACATTAATGGGGAAGTGTTTGTGTTTCTTTAAGCAGTTAGGCAGTGGGTTACCACTAGCTTCCTTAATCCAGGTACCTTGTTTTCTTAATTAAAAACCAAAATCGGCTTTGATCTCCTACAACTTCATTGCATAACCAGTTTCATTAGACTATTGTTTAAGCTCAGCTAACTTTCCATGATGAAAAGAATTTGTATTTCACACTGGGCAGGAAGTCCTACTTAAATGTTTCCTGGTTTTGATCTCCTAAAAGGGAATTAAATTCCGTTCCTGCTTCAAAAAAGGCATGGCAAACAGATTACTGAGTCACCAGACTTGCCATACCATAAGCCAACAGGGCAGCGAGCTGGACACACGGAGGCTGAAGTTGCTCTGCTCTCTTGGTTTACATGCAAAAAAGGGCTGTGGTGATGGCTTGAAGCTTGTTCTTGAGCCCGTTCTGTTGCAGTCCTTGCTGGCTGTCCAGTCTGGCCCCTCACACCAGCTAGAGGCAAGTCAGAGCAGCCCTTTTTCCTTTTGCACCCTGCTCCCTTCTGCTGGGAACGCCAGCAGGGCAAGCAGCAACAACTCCGCTCACAAGGTGGGGTCTGGGAGACTGTGACTGCCCCTTCCTTCTTCCTGACAAAATGAGTCTTGGGGGCCTCTTTTAACTGCATTGGTTGCTGTAACACAGAATATGCAGGGAACTACCAGGGGGGAGCAGCCCAAGGGCTGGGTCGGTTTCTGCATCCTCTGCTCTTCCTCCAAGGGTGCTGTGCCCTACCTGCCCCCACCCTCCTCAGCACCGGTGTGCCCAGGAGTGGTGCTGCAGAGCTCTGGTCTGACTGGGAAGGTCTTCTCAGCACCTTGCCATCCTCCTGAACGGGCAGAGCACCAGCCTCTGCTGGCTGCCACGCCATGGTGGGTTCCTGCCAGAGAGGAACCAAAATCTGGGTTAAGCTGATCTGCTGCTTTCCCCAGGAGACTGAAGGGAGCAAGTGATTTTCCTCCTGATGACCCAGAAAAAAGCTTTCTAGGTTACTGAGTGGCATTTTAGATCACTTAAGAACAATTCTTTTTGCCCTGCTCTCCAAACGCGCTCCAGACTGTATCCCAGAACTTGTGCTTCATTTCAGACAGGATCTGGGGATATTTACTTGTTGCCAGGTAGTCGTACTCACAGCATGGCAAAGCCCAGTAAAGCAAATAGGACTAACATGTTTTCTCACTATGCATGCAATATAAATCCAAGGAACCGGCTGCCACATAAAGCATTTGGCTGCCTGTCTTGGACAGCAGAAGGGATTGAATTGCTTTAATTCTCTTCCTCTTTGCCCTGAGGCAGGTAAGGACCAACTTTTGTGACTCTGGGAGATGCCCCTGGTTTCCTGCCGCTGCCTAGCAAGAGCTTTTGGCATTTGTGGGGGTGACTCAGGCACCCCCGGTGTAGGGGGAAGGGAAGCTGAGCTCTCCGGGTCTGAAGTGTTCTTGCTTCTCATCTTACCACTCAAAGGAAACAGGAAAGAAAATGGTGACACATTTTCCCCACCAGTTGCCCTATATAAAAACAGAGTTATCTGCTTAAATGGTTACGGAGTGGCTGAAGTTTCCAAGGGTTTGTCTGCAAGTTAATCCTCTGTGTCTCCACTGATAGATGTCACGGGAGTTTACAAGAAGCCAGGAAGAGACAATGGGTAAAATCTAGCCCCTTAAAATGAAAGCCAAGGAAATACCTATTTTGACTGTTGTAATTTTAGAGGTTTTGCTTCCTTTATACCCTCCCCTGCTTAGTATGTGATAATCTTTGCCTGCTGTTCCCCTCCTCTTTCAGCCCATCAGGAGCTTGACCCTCACAATTTTCCCCAAAAGGAAATTTTGTTTGTGCACATAGATTTTATCCTCTCTTTCTTCCCTGAAAAACCTCCCATTTTCATGCTGTTTTACACGCAGTTAGGACAGTGCTGCTCCTGAAGTAGCGGCTCTGGCATGTCAGTGCCCTCAGAGATGCTCTGGATTGCACTGCAAGCCTCCCGAGATGTGTCAGTGTGTGGCTGAGCTCTAGTGGGTTAATGAAGCCCAAGCCCCATTTCTGGAGCAAGTTCTTCCCCAACTCACTGCCCGATAGTGCAGGCTGTTGGACCTTGGGGCAATTAGTGGGGGGTAACAAGGGGCAAGCAGTGCCTCAGGTGACCCTGGGCAGGATCCAAGCCATGGGCTAGTCCTGTCTTAGCCCTCATTTTGGCTGGTTTGGCTGGCTCCCTGCCTTACTCTAATGAGACCCTGCAAGTCCTGAGGCACTGTGCAATTGCCCTGAGTGCTCGTCCTTGAAACCAGCCCTAAGCACAATTTGGAGTAGAGATGGGCCCTTAAGGGCGAATCTTTGGCTACTGTCTCCCTCCTGCGATGCGTTCAAATGATGTGACTCCACGTTTCAATCCCATGAGAGCAGTACGGTCCGGCACGCCTGCAAGGGTGAACTTTTGGCTAAAAGGGGCAGGAAAAGCAAGAGCATATACAGCAATTCTGTCTGCCTATACAGCCTACGCAAATACTATGGGCCAGCTGGACAAGACTGCACGCAAATAAGAAATTTGCGCAGTTATCTACCTGGCTCGCAGACCCAGACAAGTATCTGCACGTACGAGTTCATGTGCATGCGGCAGGCTGAGTCCAAGCCAAACATGAATTATTCCACTAACTCCAATGGGACAAGATCTGTTTGTGCAGTTTCAGAGGCCGGTCTGAAAACTTGGAAAGAATATTTTCCAGGCATTTGACCAGTTTCTGGGTAATCTGAAAAATGGTGTCTTTTACAGAGAATTATATAGCTATAGGCACGCTCTCGCATGCATACATGTATGTATTTGATAGCTTTTTGCTTGCTTTTTTAGTCATTCTACTCCAATACTACTCTAATTGTAAACATACCCTGGAATGTAAGGATTAAGAAAAATTAACCTGAGTTTTTCAGAGAAGAGGTTTTGGGCCACAAAATGAGTAGGAGGGTTTTCTGGGGAAGGGAGGACCTATTTTGCTTCCTAGATACACTTAGTGTCAGCAGTCTTTAGTTCTACTTAAATGCAAAGGAAATATGTTAGCAAGGAGGGAAGTGCCTTGCATTTTTTGAAGTCTATTATTAAAATGTAACAGAAATCAGACAGAAGTTTGCTTTGCGATCCACTGGAAGATCTGTGTCTTTTGGACTGCTGTTGGCTTGGAAAAGTAATTTCTCCCATATGGCTGGGGGGTAACTCCATTGCGCTAGGGCTCCTGAAGTGGCAGCTCGCATTCCTAACGTTTGTTTTCTTGTGGGATGGCAAATTGCCCGGCTCCTGAAAGCAGCTTGCGGCGGCACGGTGCCCTGGAGCCTGGAGCACGTGGCTGTTGCTGGTAGCTCTCCTGTTGCTACCAGAAGGGTGGACTGAAAGCCCATCCTTGCTGCTCAGAGGATGCGAGGTGGGCATCTTCTCTTCTTGCAAAGCTCCCGTGGCCTTGGGTTGGCAACATGTGTGTGCCTGGGTGGGATGCCCTCTGTGCCGTGGGTATAGGGTATTTTTTTCCCCACCCTAATCCAGCTAGCCGGTGCTCTCAGCTAATGGAAAACAGAGGTCCTTTGAAGCAAGGCAGATTTTCATTGGCAAGGAAGATGCCCTCCCAGGGTAATGTGGTAATATCCCAGCCATCAAAGTGTCCATGCGTGCGCCTCATTTACTGTTCTCACCTCCAGTTATCACAGAAAACAGGACGTGACAGTACAGTGCACTCCTGTTGGAAATACCAGAGTAAAACCAAGGCTTCTGGAGACAGCTGCTCAAAAGGGAGATTTGAAAGAGCTTCTACGCTCCCTTCTAGATGCTTTTATCTCTGACTCACCACATGAAAATGCAAGATACCATCAGAAAGAATCCTTTCCTTCTTTCCATGCACTGTTTGCTTGTTTGTTTCTATGTAAATGGGGTTAGGTTAGAGGGCCGGGTAACAGAGAGCATCCATCTGCTGTGCTCCACTGTGTTCCCACCTCCTCTTGCCCAAATCCATGGAAAGGGTAAATATAGCTCCTCGCTCATCCTGCTATTTATGCATTAGAGCTAACGCAGTCATCTTGACTGGAAAGCCAAGATATTAAAAAATTGATTGTAGGAGGAAAGCACGGCTTAATGGATTGACCGGTGACATACAGGTCAGGGATTGAACTCCAGCTGTGGTTACCCAGGACCGACAGGTAGTACTGTCTGACATGGCTTTGGGGAGCTGAAAAAGCCCAGCTGGGCACAGCAACACCTGGGGCTGGGGCGGCTCCTGGACACGGTGTTGAACACGGGGCAGTCTGCTGGCTTCAGCGCTGCGCCGTCCGGCTGAGGAGCCACAGCCAGAGCCCAGCAAAGCTGAACATCAGTGCACGTCGGTTGTTTGAGCTAAAGCAGCAAAAGTAGGAAGGGAGGAGGCTCTGAGAAATACCTTAAAAAACATGAGCAATACGGCTTACTGGGGTTTTAATTAAGAAAAATCAGTAAATATATTGGGTGAGTTCAAATCAATAAAAATACTGGGGAGGGTGCTTTCTTTTCCCCCTCACTTTTATGTTTATTTCCCTCTTTTTTCTTCCCTCAGCTCCATCTGGCAGAGTGGAAAAACAGATAAGTGACACAAGGAGAAAAAGAAGGCACAAGGAATGCAAAATCAGATTTTTTTTTCAGGGGAGAAAATACCTGAAAGCTGGGTAGGGGGAAATTACCCAGAAATTCTTGTTTTAAAATAAGCACCATTTGTTATGGGGGGGGAAAAAAAAAAAAAAAGAAAAAGAAAAACCCATAACAAATAGTTGCAGCCACAAAATGAGATAGCAGAGCTGCAGTGGTTTGGCTTTGCTTAATGCCTTTTGCACCCAGAAGCACATTCTTGGGGGAGCCAAGGAGGAACGCTTGGCCCAGAGGTGCTGCAGCCTACCTGAGGAAGGCAGAGCTGGCAGGCGGATAGTCGCTGCATTAATGGGCGGCTGTGAACACTCAGTCTTATGTACCTGCACCAAGGGCTTTGGACGTGCACTCGGCAAGACTACGGGAACTCATGGCATGCTGTTCTTGCTGCAGCCTCATAATATAAGCACTGATTTCCAGGCAGCATTGGCGGGCGAGCGACGGGTTACGTCTGTGACCCCTCTCCTGAGAGGTAGTGCAAGCAGGGCTATCTGCCTGCATTCACTCAGAGGACAGAGAGGATTTGGTGACCTCCTCTGGGCAGAATGACGGATGACCTCCTTCAGCCCAAAGCGGGCCATGTCAAAGTCTCGCTGTCACAGCACGCCGTCGAGCCATCGGCAGCCCACCCTGCTGATAGCAAAGCTAAACAATGGCCAGTTCATTACTGCAGCAAAAGCGTCCTACAAAAGCTAGAGCAAAATAAATTAAAGCATTAGGGTCTCATTTTCTACAGCATTAGCGCTATGATGAATGTGAAATCTAATCCCTACTGGCATCACCAGTACCAAAGACGACAGTGCTGTGTGTTAGGAGGGTGTTGTCAGAGCCCCTCAGGAATTGTATGCAGTGATCAGAAAATCTTGTGTCTCTTTCCCCCTCCTCACCAGCTGTCTCTGCTTGCAGGAGGTCACCTCATTTCTCATCGGTGATGGACCAGCAGTACGACGGCAGGCATACACTGAAGAAGCAAGCAAAGATTTTTCTTCAGAATTATTTTAGGAGTGAGCAGTTACTTGAAAGCAGAGAGAGAAGCTCGTGTTGGAACAGCTGCTCCCAGAACGGCCGCTCTGCTCAGATGGATTTATAATAGCCACTTTAACCAGTGCCAGGAAGACACGGAACTTCTTTTTCCACAGCTGTGAATAGGTTGAACTTCAGGTATGCACTTTTTTTTTTTTTTGGAGATACAACAACCGCAGGAAAGCCTTGAACCCCTCCAGTTTTACCCACAGGGAGTGGCTATGCCCTTCTTTCTTGGACGGATTTACTCGAAACTTTCTGTATTCTGCACAGGAAAGGCTAAGAGATATTATCTGAAAGAGCACTGGGTTTGGATTTTCTGTCTCTGCACACCTCCACACCCAAATTCAACTCTGGTAGAAGGAAAAGCATTGCCCTTGACAAGGGGTGCCAGCACTGGCCAGCTTCAGGCAGCTGTAACCTGCAGGACTGCACGTGCTACTGAGGCTAATGGCCAAGCTTGCTGCCTATACCAAAGCTTTCTTGCAATCCTGTTTTCCACCTACAGTTTCTCCCCATATACGTGTGCATGGGCTGGTCTGTGGCTCCAGTTCTTCCCCTATCTCTTTGCCTTTCCCCGTGTGCTTCCTTCAGCTAAAAGTTACCCTTTACTCCATGTCAAGGAGACACTTGTCCCAAGGTGCACCCCAATTTCCTCTACCTCTTCCCTTCCCTCTTTTGAACCTTTCTAATTTTCTGTTCCTCTTTTCTCATTCTTCTTTTCTTTCTCTCCTTCAGGGAGACAAAGTTGCAGGCAACGCTTGATTTGATGGATACTGGTACTGTCTGGGCTGTGTGGGCCACCATCACCCCATAGCTATGGAGGTGGCTGTGCCTGTTTCCTCCTGTGTCTCTGTTATACCCACCGGGCTTTGCTAATTCCCACCAAAACCAATGGGGGACAGCAGTGGGGTAGAACAGCCCCTGAAACTTTGGAAGCAGTGTGTCACAGGGTGTCGAAGCTGTGCTTTAATACCCAAACAGCACTGCCTAACAGAGCGCAATGTTTTGCAAACTCTGACAAGTAGACCTCTACGGCAGTAAAAATTGCACAGCTTTTGCTGCAGCTAGGAGGTCTCTTTTCACATCAGGCAAACTGGCTTAGATAAAGCAAGAACCACTTTTAAACCATCACTGAAGCTTTATTGTGGCCCAAAGATTTTTTTTCCAATTAGCTTTGGAGAAGCTGCTTTTTCTGGTTTCATATGCCTGTGGCTTTGATGTGCATCCTGAAGGGTACGGATCAAACTACCAGGAGCGGGGTGCTGCTTGTTACAGTTCAGGCCTTCCCCAACACAGGTGGGGAGGAAACCCGTCGATAGAGACACTTTTTTGTGTAGCACTTGTGCCTGGGGTTTAGCTTTTGGGCTTGGGGGCGACCTTCTGGGTGGAGCTCCCAGACTTTCTGGGGTCACTTAGGGTGGTGCACACCAGGCGACCATCAGCGCTAGGAAGCAAGGGTGCAGGGACAATCTTCACCTCCCGGTGTCTGCCCTTGTTTGCCCATATTTCATGGCCTATCTCCTTCTGATCTATACATTCCTGGTAAGCATACCTTGCTGAAAAAGTATACCTTTGTTTGTTTTGTGCTGCGCTTTTTTGCGGGCTTCCCCCGCCGCCTGGCTTGGGCCGTTCACAGGTGGGTCCCTGCCATCGCCCAGAAGGACAGGACATGCTTGGCTCGGCCAGGCTGCTGGCAGCCAGAACCGGTGGCCAAAGACGAGGCGTCATGCCATCCCGGTGAACATAAATACACCACGCATCTTTCTGTTGTTGTGTCATAATCACAATGTTCCTTTAATGTAGTTTGTTTAACCGGATGACTTCGGTGCTAAAAATAAGTGGATCTTGCTGTTTCCAGGACAACCGCTATCCCAACGGCTTATCTTGGTGCCTCTCCTCTGTCAAAAGGATGTTCTAAACAGAGCTGGCCATGAATATTAAAAATGAAGCGTGCACACAATAAAGCACTCCCTGGGAAGAGCCCCATGTTTTAGCACTGTACGTTATGCTAATAGGACAGTTGGCTCCCAGAGAGGTGCTTAATTCAAAGACTGCACAGGGTGGGATCAGATTGCCAGTAAGCAGGAATGTAATCTGTGTTCTTTCTGCTTTTTCTTTTTTTTTTTTTTTTTTTTTTTTAAATTCAATCTCTTTCTGGTGGTTGGAGTGGCTGGCTAGGCAGCACTTTCTGCCTCTAGGCCAGAAATCCATAAATTGAAACCTTGCACATGTGTCCTCAGCCCACACCGTGGTATGGCTGCGGGGGACCAGAGAGCCCCTGCCTGGCTGGTGGCACCGGGTGGCGGGCGACAGCCAGGCTGCCCCTGCAAGCGCCGGAGTGCCAGTGCCTCTCACGCTGAGCCGGGGAAGAGAACGCTTGCTGCAAATGATGCTGGGTTTTTTCTGAAGCCTTGGCTGGGTGAAATTCAGCCGCTCTTCCTGATCAGAGTAGAGATGGGTTACTCATTTGGAGGAGTCAAGGAGATTTAAAAAACCCTCCTAGCATGGAAATGGTTGCATTAATAGATGTCTGTGGTCCTCCAGCTTTTTATTCCCTATCCCCTTTTTTTTCCTCCTTCCCTCTTGAACAAAAAAAAAAAGACTTTAAGAAAAAATTCAGAAGAAGCCTTAGGAAACCAAAGGGATAACTTTTAACCTCTGTAACTGGACAAAGGGATAATTTAGCCCGTAGGATTGGTTTTCCGGTATGGGTTGAGTGGAGGCTGACTGTGGAGCAGCAGTGCTCTGGAAAGAGCTGGTGAGACCCATGTCCAGCTCATATGTTTTGAGTGAAGCAATTAATTCACTGTTAATCAAACTGTTTGATTCCATGATTACAAAGAAATATTTAGTGTTACTGATGCAGTATAGCAAGGTCTTGTACAAAGACAGCAACCTCACCAAAAGCAGCCTCGTTTCCTCTAATAGTATTTGCTGAAAGAACATGTTAAATGAGTTTGAACACATTGCCCCTTTTTTTCTATCTCTGCAGTTATATTTTTAACAAAACTTTCCACTTAATTGAAGGCACATTTATGTAATAATTGGCATGAGTCCAGTGAGCAAGACCCTCAGATGTTATGAACTGGCTAGGTTTCATCGTCCAGAATTTAATTTTAATCAGATGAGGATCAGGCCTGTTGTTAGGAGACCTTCTGAAAGCTGCCGGTTGCTTATGAGAGCTGACAGCAAATGTAACTGTTCAGCCCTTACGCACTGAACCTAGACATTTTCAAGGTTTAGCTGCAGGACAGCTGCCATTTTGTGAAGCTGGTGCAGAAGGCTTCAGAAAAGAAGTGGACCCTGATCTCCCACTGAGACTTATTGTCTACTTCTTAAGGTTTTGTTGTTCTTATTTTTTTTTCTCTCAAAACTGATTCTGACTCCCTACGGATATTTAATTTTCTTTATGAAAATAACATAGCAGAAATATCTTTGATCTGGAAATTTGGACTGTGAATCTCATACACACAAGGAGACTGGCTTTTCCCGATGTATTTCAGCACTTGGGTTTCTAGGCCCAGCCAGAGCTCAAAAAGGCAAGATACATGAAAAATAATGTTACCTGGGTGCTCTGAAAATCTCAGAAATGGCTCTGTTGTAGTGGTGTTTGGAGCATAAAATTCCAGGGAGGTGCAAAGTCCTCTGGAGGTAATGCATATCTCACCTCACTGAAAATATCTTATATTGGCAGGTTGTGTCATGTCAGAGTAAATAATGCCGAAATGCATTAAAGAATCTGGAGGCTGGATCTGTCTTCAGTATGGAAGATCTGTATCACACCACTATTCCCACTTATCTGCATTGCTGCGTTAGAGGCTA
Organism: Gorsachius magnificus; assembly: GCA_034008185.1. Classification (NCBI taxonomy): domain Eukaryota; kingdom Metazoa; phylum Chordata; class Aves; order Pelecaniformes; family Ardeidae; genus Gorsachius; species Gorsachius magnificus. The sequence goes on along the minus strand of CM067083.1, from coordinate 45,136,271 downwards.
ATTCGTCCAAAAGCCTCAGAAATGCGTGTCCTGGGATCCTAAAAGAGGCAGTTCTGGGGAGAAGGTCTCGAGGGGAGATGGCTGATGCAGCCCAGGTTGAGAGGGAACTCACCTCCACTCTCCGAAATGCCATTCCAGGTGGTTTGGGGAGGGGGGTGGATAAGGGAGGAAGAGGTATTGCCATGCCGTGGGTGACAGTGGTAGGAGGGTACAACTCCGTGGGCACAAAACTGTTTTTTAACATGCAGGCAAAAATTTCTGGTGCAATTTCCATTGCTTTCAGTGAACTTCTGTCACCTCAAAATAAGGGGGAGTTTGACCCCCTGGTTCTACTGCAGCAGCAGGACCACCTGCATATGCACACACCTCCCCCCCCCCCCCCCCGTATACAAGTATATATATGAATATTTCTATATGCGTTCTGAGGGAGCCACAGCAAGGCTGTGAGACCCAGTCAGCTCATGAGGGACCAAGCAAGTAAGAAAAAAGAAGGAAGGAGAAGACAGAGGAGGGGACAACATTAGAGCTTGTTCTGCCCCTTCTGTCCCTGCCCAGGATTCAGACGGACTTGAGTCAGCCCATGTTCCCCCCTCGCTGAGCAAACACCCTGTTCCCTCAGCTGAGGTATTAATAAAGCCAACTTGCCTTTTCGGAATTAAGGAAAGAAAAGCAGATGTTGAGCAGAACTGACAGCCCTTCAGGAAGTCTTAAAATCCCTCCAAATTTTTTAAAGAGGAAACAAGGTTTGCAATTAGTGAACTATAGCAGTTTAAATGGTCCAATTGCTATTAATGCAATTACAGTCAAGGTTGTGATAGCTCTGGTGTCTTCTTGAAAACTCAGGCCTCCATTTCATTAGGCCATTCAGTGCTTTTTTGGTACTGCTTCTAGCATTTAACAAAAGGAAATGTAAACTGTGGATCGAAAATCTTGTGGGGATGGCCCATATGCTCTGAAGCATGAGTGTACATGTGTCTGGGGTGGGACTAGAAGGTGTTTGGAGAACCTTTTGGTATGTCTTGGAGGGTGCATAGCTTGGTGCAACAAAGCAGCAGCTTCAGCAAAGTCACTGCAGTAACTCTGCTCAGCAAATTAGTGCCTACACAGAGATGCTGACGGGAGCAATGTGTAATAACAAGATGAGGCTACCTTAATATTTGTGTCTCCACTGCTTGCACTGCAAGAACGTACGTTGTCCCTCTGCACTTTCCACATGGCAGACACTTTACAAATCCAGTGATTTAACAGGTTCCACTGTCTCTATCCAAATTCACCTTCTCAAGGGTAAGGGGTGACCCCTTGAATCTTTCAGCTGCAAATAGCAAAGAGCACATCAGTGTCCGCCTCATGCTGCAGCCTTACCTCTGGCCAAGCAGCACTTTGAGTCCTTTCCATCCAGCCACGTGTTTCCACAAAACCTATAGGAACTTTGGCTCTCTATGACCAGGGTCAAGCTGGGCTCAAGTGAGCCTATGGGTTCAATGCTTACAGGCAGAAAGACAGACGGACAGAAAATGGTGAGCTCTGCCATCAATTGCAAGAACTGTTGGCATACAACAGCCTTATTTCTCAGCCTTTGCCAGAAAGCATTAGGGTGTTTTGCTCCTTGTGCTGTTTAGGCCAGACCCACCATCCATTACTTCTTCGCACCCACTGTCCTTTACAGCAAAATAAGCTCAGAGAAGCACTCTCAATGGGTGGCTGATACTTGGGCCTAGGGCTCCAGTGCATTTGGGGTTTGGATCCCGGCTGTGTTGCTGACATGATTTATGGTGTTTGCTGTTCAGCTTGAAATGCCAAAGACATCCATCAAGCAGTACAAAAAGGCCATTCCGTCCTTTTCTCTCTCCAAAGCATGTCTGAAGAGGTATTTTTGGCTGCTAAGTGTACCAACCAACGCACCACTTATCTAAAAAAACAGGGACTTCATACACAAAAAAGAGTGTGATTGAGATCACTGAGATCAGAGCGCATATATTCATAAATAATGAGCTGCCTTTCTTGCAGAACGCAAAAGAAACACTACATACACTTACTTCGTTTTAATAATCTCAGTGGAATTTTGTAATGAAATTTTTCCTGTAGGGAGTTCAATCATTTTTTAGTATTTTTACTTGTGCATCATTTTATTAGCGCAGTCAGACAGATAGATAGAAGGAGTAATTGATTTTTTTTTCTTTCTATTTTGTCTAGTAAGTAAAGACATAAATGGACAAAATCATCACTGAAATAGAGACACAAACAGTATTTCCCAAGCTAAGCGCAAAGAGAAGCTAGCACATCTGCATTTCAAGCATGTCAGGGAAATTACTGGAGAAGGACTGCTCTAATTCTCATTCCTGTGAAAGGCCAAAATGGAAATTACTCTTTTGCTATTCACATGCATCAGCTAGCACAGCAGGATCTTGGTCCTTGCTTGGAGAGACTCAAAGGCTACCAAGCAAATAAATGTTCTTCACCATTTCTATTCGTTTTCATGAAACATCTTTCATCCAAAGGCTTTCAAGGGCTACATCCAAACCCCGTAGCAGAAGTATCCTACAGGGAGGGTGCTCCAGGTGTCCAGTGCCTCAAACATCTGGACTGGGAGGTGGACAAAACGTGGAGCAGCTATCTAGCTGACGTGTTTCAGAGAGGTGCCTATGGTGAGGGGTGGTCTGGCCGACCTGGCCGCTCCTGCTGTGGCTGTCTAGCCGGGAATGGCAGATGTAAGGAGCGTGCTTTCTGCATGCCACTGCAGATCTGGCCGCCCAGAAATGACCTGAGGTCACGACTGTGCCCCTTATATATTTCTGACTCAGATTTGGTCTTCATTTGGCCAGTTTTCAAATCCAGAACTGCACCACTGATGAAAAGACCTTTCTAGGGACAAAATTCCTCAAGTTTGACTGTAACTTCAGTGTGCAGTATGGCATAAGTATATATAGACATCCTCAAACACCTCCAAATACAGCTCAATACCTGCTGCAAGATTGAAGTGGCAACTTGCTAACAAAAGGTTGGTACCATGTTGCTAATGAAAAGCCATTTTTTCTTTAAAAGTTGAAAAGCACAAAAAACAATTGTACAATGAAATCTGGAGGCTGCCCATTTGAAATGCCACAGGTTTTTGCCCCTGCACGGCAGCGACCTGGCCATTCTGCCTTAGAAGCCAGCACTGTAAACTTCCCAACAGAAATCGATTTATACCCAGCCAGGCAGGATAATGCAGCCACGATGGCACGGCTGTGTGACCACAACAACACTGAGTGGCGAGGGGGAGCATCCCCTTTCCTCCTCCTCCCTGGATCTGTGATGGTGGAGTGGGATGTGGATGTAGGCACCTGATGCTACCACGGTGCCAGCAGCTGCGTCTCACTGGCAGAGCCAGTAGCTGGAGGAGGGCCACGGGTGAGCAGGAGCTGGGAGTCACGCTGGAAACACGCAGGCCCTTAATGGTGTGGTGGGGGAGCGGAGCCAGGAGTTAACGGTGTGTTAAAGACCTGGCATGCTCCTGGTATGCTTGGTCCTGGCACTGGGAAACCAGAGTGCGCTCAGGCTGTCCTCACAGCCTACACAGAAGTAATGCGGGGAGGTAATGGGAATGTTGGGAAAAGCCATCCTTAAGGAATGGCTTAAAAATATGCCCTGGGATCACGTGAGAGTCCCTCAGCCTTGCCTGAAAGCCTGGGCTTCCCTTCTGAGGAACATTCATGGGTTCATATTCAGGGCTGTGGTGCTGATGCCCTGTTGCACTTGCTGTCTCTGTTAAAAGGGTGTGCTTTGTCATTCCAAGGGATGTGTGAGATTTCACTTACTCACAAGTGCTGCAGATGAAAATGGAAGGTACAGACATACCTGTGGTGTGTTCAGGCCTATTGGCAATCGATTTGGGAAACTGCACATTTCCAGATGTCTGCAAGTTCTGGTATGCGTGCTGTAAACCAAAGGCACAATAGTGGATGAGGTGTCTGCTCTTAATGCAAATATTTTTCCTACTTGTATCGCGCCAGGATGCTTTACTAGCTTTAATCATCACCAGGTAGAAAGCAGGTGATTAAAAGTCTTGTAATTTTATTGGTTTGCCTGAAACTGAAAGAAAAGAAAATGTAGCAGATCAAAACCATTTAATCTGAAGCAAAGTTAAGGGGATAGGTTAGCGAAAGAAAGGCAGTGCTTAAAGGTGCGAAATTGCTGTGGAGAGCCAAGTTACAAGGGGTTATCCATAGATGTGGCCAAGTTAAACAAGACAAACTGGTGACTCAAGCGAAACCCCACCTCCAGTGTCATTCATAAACCCAGCCTGTCCCTGGACAGCCACTGCAGCTTTGATTGTGTCCTGTTTAACTTGGCCTTTGGATGATGAACTCTTCCAAAAGCTGGCTCTTTAGGTAGGTATCACACTCTTAAAACATCTGACCCTCTTCTACAGATACAAAGTACTCTTTTATTTGATTTCTTTGTGCTGCCAGCCTGCATCATTGGGTTTGGGTTGGTCCTACCAGAGGCAGGCATGTTTCTCTCTGGCAGAAGACAGTAGATCCAGCAGTGACTAAGCTGCCAGACAGACTCAGAGAAAACAACCTAGAAGTCCCAAAGGGTTCATCTCCTTCTTTGTAGCCTGCGAGCTTTAGCTGGAATTTGGAAGAGAGTGGTGAAAGATTACCAAAAAAACACATGGGGGAGTCCAATTGCAGAACTGAGATCCAGACACCAAGGCCTCAAAGCTCAAGTGTCAGCTGGTATCCTCGGGGAAGGTTGTTTTGCAATGTTTGGCTGTATAGAACAAGTAGTGTTGAATGTCATCAGCATCTAAGAAGTTGTTTTCCCCACAAAATTATGTGATGAAAATGAAGATACTTAATTTTCAATGACATTTGCCATCAATTTTATGGGGAGGGATTGTATCAAAAACAAACCAAAAAGCACTTTCAGGAGCTCAGCACCAGCACCGTACTGCTCCCAAAGCTCGCAAAGGGTCCTGTTTTCAGCTTCCCGAATTTTTGAACCAAGCTGAGGAAAACAAGGATGAACTTTAGAGTAGCAGGCCTGAAGCTTGCATCGGCTATTGCCATTTTGGGAATTGTTTATCACCTCCCTAGGGTGGCAGCTGAGTGTCACGGATATCCATATCTGAGGAATATATCTGCTTAGGGACATGGTTTTTCTTAGGGACATGGTTTAGTGGTGGAACAGCAGGGTTAGGTTAACAGTTGGATCTGATGATCTTAAAGGTCTTTTCCAACCTAAATGATTCTATGATTCTAATATCCACTAGCACCTCAGACCCAGGGTGCTGAGCCACAGCTCTTGGCACCAGCAGTAGGGTGGACCATGCCACTCCACTGCCACTAAGAGCTTGGGACACAGTTGACTGGGACCTGGTTGCTGCAGCTCAGTGGTATCTGTCAGGTAGGTGCTAACTTAGCATGTAATTTGTCTTAGCCCTCTGCTACAAGTCTTAATTTAAATTGCCATGGCAGCAAGAGGAATAATCTTTGATCCACCTGGATTCTGGGTCTAGAAACACCTGCTGGCTTGAATTATATCAGCCTGGTGGCGGGGCCCAGGGGTGCTTGGGGTGACCTCCAAGGCAGCCCTGCCTGCTGAAGGCAAGTCCTGTGCAGGCTCCTGCTCCTTCCTCTGCCCTCATGAGGACAACTGCGGGCTGAAAGGTGAGTTTGGATCTTCCCATGCAAGATACTCCTTCCTTAGGGGTCCAATGTAGCCTTCCCATCCAGAGTCAGGTGCGAGCAATCCCCTTTGCTCTGGGACAAGGGGAGCACAGGAGCTGGGAGCCAGGAGCCACTGCTGTGGAGATGCACCAGCCAGTGAATCACCGCCCGCCACCTCTCAATGTGCTCGTGGAGTGAGAAATAAAGACAGCCCCTGTGAGACTGTGTTCTTCAACGGGGGCTGGGAGGTCGCTTGCACATAAGGCTATTGTTTTGGCTATTGTGCTAGTGGCAGGCAGCGTCCATCCTGGCTTGCAGCTAAACCTGCGAAGGGTGACATCATGCAGGAGGCACGTCGAGGTGCAGCCTGCCGGCAGCACGTGGGGGTAAGCTGTGACTGGAGAGGAGCAGTGGGAGCAGCGGAGGAGCCCCTGGGGCTGAGCTGATAAGGTGAAGAATACATTCCGCCCATGATTAATGGAAAGCCCTCAGCCACCTTTGGCTGGGTGTCACGGAGCTCCTCTGTGCTGGAAGTGGCACAACAGTGAGATAAACTACAGCCGCCCCAAGGGTTCTGTCAAAGCCTGCAGAGCCTGGTCTGGAGCAAGCTGGTATTTATGCTAGGAGCAGACAGCCATAGGAAGCGCATGGAAGCCCAAGACCATGCTGGGGACTGCAGAGGAAGGAGTTGCCCCAGGCTGAGCCACACTTGCTGTGGGGAAGGGCGCAAATGCTCCCAGTCCTGCCCCGAAGCCCAGCTGGTTCCTGGTTTGGGCTGTACTCTGCATGCAGCTCCTCTCTTCCCCCTTTCACCCATGATGATTTCCAGATCCCTCTTTCTACTGCTTATCAGCATAGGTGCTGCTCTTGGCTGGGAGGTCCCATCTGCTGCAGGCTGTTTCTGTGGCCAGAAAGCTTGAGGACAGTGTCTCTCTCCAGCCCTTCCCCTCTGTCACCTTCAGATTCCCCCAGGACATGCAATTTTCAGAGTCACAGTGCTCAAGAGCCCACTGGGGACCAAGGAGGGCCGAGAGTTCCGCTGCTCTGGAAAACAAGTCCCCACGCCTCTCGGCAGAGGAGGGACCCATGCTGCACTGCAGGGGGCCCTGGCACGGGCATGGGAATGAAAGGACAGCAATATCTCAGGCAGTCAGAGAGGCAGCAGTCCAAAATCCCAAGAATCAAACCAAAAGAAAACAAGCAAATAAAAAAACCATTGCTTCGGCTTCAGCCAGGAACCCAGGACAGAGAGGAGGCTGGAAAGCCAATATATTCTACCCTGGGGTAATAGGCTTTACTTGAGCCAAAGAGGGAAGAAACGCATATAAAGTAAAGAGTAAAGATGAAAGCCGTATATCCCAAGCACAAACCGTCACGGACATGATTGACAGCTTACATATTACATTTTATAGCATTCCTCTTCCCTTCCCTCCATATCGTCTTCCCCCCCGTTTCTCTGCTGACGGCTCATATGCACGCCTTGCGCTGCACAAATAGGCGCCCTGCTCCTCCCTCGCATCCTGCTCAGACTTTGAGCCAGTCCTTCCCCGGGGTTCGCACCCCACCCCACCACCCCGGCTGCACGCGGAGGAGACGGCAGGTCAAGGTCTGAGTAGTTACAAGTCCACCAAAAAGATTTCCTGTCATATGCAAAAAAACACCCAGGCCCTTCTCCTCTGGTTTATTTGCTTTTTATTGAATCTGGTCAAATCACGATTTCCCCCTCCTCTTTCTTTTCAATAAACAATCAGCCCCGTGTCGACTTGATTACGAGCTGCTGATGCAGCATTGTTGAATCCAAGCCCTGAGTGTATGTTTTGGCAAAAACAGAGCTATTTTCAGCTAGGCGTACGAGGTGGCTTGCCAAGAGGCTCAGCTCTCCCGGCAGACCCGACGTGGGCTGAAGGCAGGGCTCCCGCTGGCCGCCCGAGCGGCAGGACCTGCTCCCAGGTTTGCACGGCTCAGCCCCAGCACTCCTGGCAGGGCGTGCAGCACCTCGCTGCTCCTCCTGTTGCCCGTGCCTCTGCTTTGCTTTCCTCTCCCCAGGTAATGGACTAACCCGGGCGGAGAGGTGTGCAGAAAAAGCTGCCTTTCCTTGAGCAGGACCATGCTGAGAAGCTGCTGAGGCTCCTTTGGCCCTGATAGTTAAAATTGCCTTGTTTTAAAAACATACTGTGGTTTTGCAGCCTGTAAGAACCAACAGACCATGTTACGAATGCTGGTGTGCGTTGAGACGCCTCTCCAAAGCAAGGGCTGCCGTCCTTCCATGTTAGGAGCTGAGCTGGCCCGGGGCAGGGTCTCAGCAGGATCAGATACCCCGAGCAGGGGAGCGCAAGGAAACTGTGTGCCAGTTTTGGCCACTCTGATGGCAACCACCTAGCACGTCAGCTCACAAGGAGGTTTGCTTCTCCTCCCTGCAACGTGTACAGCCCTTTCACCCCCGTGGCCCGTGTATGTTCCTGGCGCAGGAGCTCTGCGAGCGCTGAGCTGTGGGGTGGCCGAGGGGCAGGGCTTTCCACTAGTGCCGCGCCAGCGCAGGGGCCCTCCAAGTCGGCTTTTTTACACTCAGACAACACGGCCTTCAAGCCATCCCTCTGTTTAAAGAGTATTTATTTCTTTCCAGAGCAACGGAGTATCCTGTGTCCCATTCTCCTCTTGGGCCACTTGTGCATTTGGTGTCTATTTTTCCTCTTGCTGCTTTATTTTTGGTGACTGTTTCCCATGGATTCAGTGGGCATGGGGGCCAGGTGAGTGAAACACAACAGTAAAGGCACAGACACACAAATTAAGTGGACTACCGTTTAGGCAAAGTGACTTGCCCTGTGACTGCCCTTTTGCAGCCGTCTCTTTTCCCCAGCTGGAATGAAACACTTGCTCCCTAATATGTTGATAACACACAGGATTTGCAAACTGGCTGTCTATACCATTCTTTTTGCTTTCTAACCGAATCCTGGGGTTGGGTTTTTTTTGCCCAAAGCAATGCTATAGGGACAGGGCACCTGGGGTGGTTTGCAGCGGGCAGGGCTGGCAGCTGGAAGGTGTGGGCGATGGCAGACCCTGCTGACACCCTCGGCGGAGCTGTGCAGGGGTGGCCGTGCACGCGTGTACCTGCATGCGAGCACCCGGCTACACCAGAGACCGCCTGTGCCTGCGCCTCTGCCTGTGCCTGCACCTCTGCCTGTGCCTGTGCCTGCGCCTGCATCTCCTCTCACTGAATTCCAGAGGCGTTACGTGTCCTGCGGAGAGGAGGAACTATTTATGCCACAGGCATAAATAAATCCACTGAGCATTTGCAATAACACAGGTTGCTCAGGGCCTGAGCTCAATCCCACTCCAGCCAGGGACAAAAACTCCCGCTGCCTTTGGTGGGAGCTGGGTGGGGACCTCGGCGTAGTGATGCCGCAGGGAGGGACACGAGGGTGAGCTGAGAGGAACATGGTGGGGTGCTGTGGGGCTGCTCCCCGTGTGCCCCACGGGCCCTCAGCAGACCAGGACAGCGTAGGCTCTCAGCAGTGCTGGGTGCAGGGGGAGGCGTGTGACAATAAGTGGCAGCACGGACTGCAGCCCACTTACGCTCCACAGCAAATGTCCTCCTGCACCCTCCTGCAGGCCTAATTCACCCAGGAGAGAGGCATTACCTTCCCTGGCACGCTCGTGCTTGAGGACAGACGGGCAGAGATCAGCGTCCTGGCACAAGCCTGATGGTGCTTGATTTTTGGCCACCCTCCCCTTGCATCTCACCTGTAGCAGAGCACCCACCTCCCAGAGGTGCTGTCTGGGAGGAGGACCTCCCTGCCCCATGGGGTGCTACCCCACCTCCTGAGAGACCTCACACCTCTGCCCCGCTTGTGGCACCGAGGGCGGCAGCCGGGCTGCCTTGCTCTGCAGAGTGCTGCCCGGGGTGTCTTTGGCCAGCCATCAGCTCCGCGAGGACCAGTGGCTTTGCCTACGTGACAGCAGCACCACGACTTGCCTTCAGCACGGATGTGCTGATCAGCCTGCTGCCCCAGCTGCCTCTCCTCAAGGGGAGCTTGTCCTCTCGCCACCTTCAGAGCGCCCTGCCAGTTGCCATACCGCAGCCGTGCTGTGGAGACTGAGGTCTGAAGGCAGTTTCAACCGAGCTGTAGTTTGCAGCTCATTCCTGTGGATGCAACTCTTGATAACACGAGCTCACTCGTTTCTATGATTCGCCTTCTGATTTTAAATACACATCTGGGTAGGATAGCTTGCAAGGGATGCTTTATTCACTGAATAAGCCATCTCTTTTCCTCTCTCAGGTTATTTTTAATGAATGTCTCTTTCTTACTATGCAGCACTGAATGCTGTTTCCATCTGGTTCTCTCTGCCACTTGACTTTACATACCTGTGCGCCTTGGGTACACACAAGGTGTCTGTCATCTCCTTATCAAGCGATGAGTTCTGTTATTTGCTGGTGACTGCTGGCACAAGCCGGGGGGTTGAATTTCTGCCTCCTGATCACACAAGAAGCTTGAGCCAGTGCATGTTTGTACCCGACTGAGGCAAACACACCGGCACCTCCTCTTGTGTGCAAGTTTGACTCAGTAGAAAGCGGCGGCTTATTGGTTCATGGGACGCATGCGGAGCAATTATGATCACTGCCAAAATGAATTTTAAAAATGTACAGTCACTACACATTTGAAAAAATATGCATTGTTTTCCCATATTCGAAAGGAAGGGTATGCACCACTGCTTTTGACATGGGCCACAGGTTGCCACCAAGCAACACCTGCACAGAGCCGGCGTGACTTGGTAGCTGGTGTCCTCCTTTAGAAATACATCCCTGGTGCCATTTATTCATTGACCTTTAGATACACATACTGGACGTATCCAACAGTTGAGCTACAGTCAGTGGAGGGAAACAGGCATTTCTGTGCACCGGTCACCTCAAACCAGAGCACACCTCTAACGTTAGGTGGATGAATCGCACTTTACTGGTGTCTCCTCTCTCTTGACTCTTGAGGTCAAGCTCAGATATAACATTGCCAACCTGAAAACGTGGGTGAAGTGATTGCATTCCTGGTCTTTCCTGGAAGGCTTTGATGACCACAAACCTGTGACATTCAAAACCTCCCTCGTTTTTCAAATCTGCCCTTTTTTTTCTCTTTGCCGGCTGAGTGACACTCTTGTGTTCTGGCTGATTCACCGCTCCCCTGGATATTTCCCAGCATGAAATTGCTCTCAGCGAGTGATGAATGAGTGCTCTGCCTTAACTCTGCCAGAGCAAAGGGCACGGCTACCATACGCACCACAACTTTCAGAGTATGATGGATAGGAGCTTTTATAGAAATCTTTATTACCTCACCTTCCTCGCCCTTGGAACTGAACCTCTCGCAAGCAGTTTCAATTTAATTTACTTTCTTAAGGAGAAAAAAAAAGGTGGCAAGTCAAGTGTGATTCTGTTACTGTGATTTTACGTTGGTGTAAAACCCAGCGGTGGGGTCCGACAGGCCGCTCAGCCGGGCAGAGTATGGGAGCATCGCTGGACAAGCAGGGAAGGCAAAGGCATTCCTGCGCTTCTGGCCGAACTGGGGTTCAGACTGCTGTAGGTACGGCTGCAGGGCTGCTTCCATGGCAAAGGCTGCTTTGAAATTGAGCTGGTTTTACAACTGCTGCAAGCATTTGCTCTTCACTGGAACTTGGTACACAAAATCTGGTGTGATTTTTTAAAAACAAACAAAATTTAAAAAAAAAAAAAGAAATTGGCCTTGTTTTTTTGTTGTGATAACAACAGAACCTAGTAAAATGAAGCAAACAAAGTCCTCTGGTGTTTAGTGACAACAGCTCCTGTATAAACTCTGGGTGAGATTGTTGCCCTTCAAATTTGGAAGGCAGGGCTAGGGTGAGAGGAAAGCAACTGAAGAAGGCAGCTGCAGAGGAAAAGCATGGCAAGGCTCAAGCTTTTGAAGATGTTAGATCAGTTCTGGGCACAGCTGCCAATATTGTATGTGACCATGGTCCTCATCTGCAAAGGGGAACCAAATTTTTAAGTTCTTCAGAGTAAACTGACCTGAAGTCACAGAGAAATCTGTGTGCATTTGCATGGAGGAAACCTAATCCTGGGGGAAGCTATGGTAATGTAAGCAGTAACTGCAGCTGAGGATGGGCACACAGGGCTCATGCCACGATGCTGACTTCAGCAGAAAGCCACTCACGTGCTCCAAAATGTGTTTACAAAGGCTTTGCATGGGACATGTCTGAGCATACAGGTGCCTTTTCACCTTTTGTCCTCCAAAAATGAACTGCAAGGGTCAGTCATGCATGGGAGGGGGTTTTAATAGCCACGAGCAGCCAGGATTTGGGTTTACTGCAAAGGAGTGGGAAAGAAGAGGAGGCTGGAGGAGGGGCAAGGAATAACTATGAAGCTGAAGGCTGGTAGTGTGCTAAGGTGATAACATAATGATGTTAAGAAAGCCCTGAAACCCAGCTTCACCTCGTAACTGGGGCCAGATGCGTAGGACAGGTGGATACTCCTGGCCAGGCTGTAGAGTTGATGGTGCACTTGCTGCAGGACCCTTTGCACAGGGGTCTGGGGCCAAGGGAGCGTGCCAGCACTGTGGGAGCCATGGGGTGCCTGAGCACTGCCAGCGGGCACAGACAGGGGCCAGCGCCGTCTCACCCCAGGGGAGCCTCTCTGCTGCAACAGGGTGTCTGTGGATCCTCAGTAGAAATTTTGGGTCCAGCACTGGCAAGACAAAATACCACGAGTGGGTTAAGTTGTCATGCTGCTCCTTTATTTTCATACACGCAATGGTGATCTTGAACAAACCCCATCCTGTTTATGCTCAGGGGTTGCGCTGCTCATTCTCTGCTTTAAAACTAGATAGACTGAGGAAGTCCCTGGCCTTCCAAGTTAGCTAACACCTGAGCTTCTGGGCAATGCCCCAGTGGATTTGCCAAAGCATACCTTCAGCAAAGAGTTCAAGAGTTCACACCGGGGATGGGTAACTTCCAGGAGGCTGGGAGTGAAACCTCTCTGTACTCAGAGGTAGTGGGGCTGAGATATTACCTTGAATAAAGATTCAGACCTGTTCAAAACTCTTGGTTAAGAAATATGGCTCTTAGCACATGAAAGGGCTTTCTGCTTGGCTGTCCAGCATTTGCAGCTTTCAAGAGTCTGGATATTCTGCAAATGGAGTTTCTGAATGAGAACGGCACCTTTCAGTTCAGAGCTGCGGCTGTCCTGAAGAGCTGTAATGATGGCTTTTGGAGAAAAGAGTGGAGCGATGGGTAACCAAACTAAACTTGGTAAGTTAGATGGGTTTAGGTGAGTTAATGCACTGTCAGGCCCAGCCACATTAATAAGAAAGAGGTTCCTTGCAATATCTTTGGGTGCTTTGCCCTGTCCCTAACCAGGGGTGTGAATGATAAGTGCACCCTCCTGCTGAACACCAGCTACCAGGGACAGGGTTGTGGACTAATTTTGGCACCCCTGACCATCAGTTTCCTAAACAACTGCCTGCTCTCCAGGGATGGGCCTCTAAGGATTGCTTGGGAAAGAAAGGGAACAGGAAAGAGCATCAATATCTTAGGCCAGCCTTGCTACTCCTGCTAACTCAGATCTTTTTGTTTTAATTGGCATGGAGTTGTGTATAATCGATACCCTTGTTTGGACAAAGGCAGGGGAGGAAAAATATGTAAAAAAACTCTGTTTAACAAAAAGCCTTGATGGGCCAGCTAAGCATCCTTCTCTTGAAAACAAGCGACAAAAGGAGCAAACTAGGCAAGAGCAACAACCTGATTTTCATGCAAATTCTTCCCTTCAAGAGGACTGCCTGAGCACAGACAGAGATTAGGGGCTGATGTTCATTTGCATATCCTGGACCATCGCAAAGCACTTTTGAAACCCTATGGCAAAGCATTTTGCTAAGCAGGACTTGTCCCTTCCACCCTTTCCTATACAGGTAAGTGTTATTTGCCCACAGAAGGGGAAATTGCAGATTACAGTGAATTAAGACTCAAAGCCTCCAGAGGGGAGGACCAAATGCTCCCATTGCCACACAGCCCTTGCTAGGAGCAAGGAAAGTAGCAAAAGACTTGGCTAGAGATGGTACAGAGAAATAGCAGAAAGCTTTGAAACAGCAATCTGATGTCCTGTGCCCCTCTCAAACGTCTCTTAAAGCTGGTCCAAGGGCATCTCCTGAAGAGCTCACTGGGTGTGTTTGCTTATTCTGAGATGAGAGGGTGGTACAGCTTCATGGCTCCAGAGCTTCAGTGTCTGGAGGCCAGGTTTGGCCAAGTCTACCCATCTCCCCTGTGCATGACTTCTGCTGTGCCTTATCCCCAGCTCCCCCACAGCCTGCAGCCTATTTGCCACCCTCCCAACAGCAGCCGAGTCAGGGTGCAATACTTGCTAGACTGGTGAAAATCTGTAACAAACTCCCGGTTATGTGTTGCTTTTCAAGGCTCTCAAACCGGTTTCTGAACATCTCACTGGGAAATGCGATGGGGTATGCACATTGAAAAAAGCTGAGTGAAATTGCTGGAGGTGCTAAATGGGAATAATGCCATATTTAATTCTTACTGAGAGGAGCAGAAAGCTGCTCCAAAGAGGTGTTTCCAAACATCTGATTCATCTGATTGATTCAGAATAAAATTTTCTGCCCCGAACACGTATTTTCCCATTGGTAGAAGAATTTTTACCACGTGCATAATAGAGGCGTAATTGAACAGCCACAGGAACAGGCACACTCGTGATGATGGCTTCAGCCGGTCCTGGATCTGACAGCCCCTCCGTGCCTTGTTGCCCCGGAGCAGCAGGGAATAAACCGCTCCCTGGGGTGGCTCTTGGCACTGTGGGCTCCTTGGGCAGTGTGGGGGCAGCACGAAGATGTCATTCGTGGGGTGCCGTGAGGGTTTTTGTCCTGGAGATTGGTATTAGGACTGTGACACTGTCCATGTGCAATTGTGGTAACGGTTTTGATCTACTTGCCCTGGGTTTCAGCTGGTGCAACCAGTGGATCAGGAATACTCTGATTGTGCAGGGCCTCCGTAGCTGAAGGGGGTTTTGGTTTTGGCCTTTGCTCATTATGCCCTCAAGGACCTCCTGGAAACCAAGGGCAGCAATTTCTCCCCTTCTCTTCATCCCTGGCTGCAGCCTGGGGGTTATAAGAAAGTGGAGGTGGCGCGCTAAAATCCCAGGCTTTGCTCTGGGCAGGTTTTTTAATAGGTTTAGTTGCTGATGCAGAGCCCTGTGTTTGAATGTTCCCTTCTTCTCCGACAGATGACATCATCTGGTGTCATGAAGGGGCTTTTCTGTCTTCATGGCGGCGGCAACGGGCGCTGGCTGGATCCGATCCCGGGGGAAGCAGGTGCTTGATCAGAGCTGCCCGTCCCTGAGCTGGGGTGCCCGCAGCCAGCGGCACCGTGCTGCGCTTCCCTCTGAATCTCAATGAGCACCATGGGACCTCAGGGACAGGTGGGACTCACTGATTACTTGGATCCTTGCTATTTCGGGGCATGACAAGCAGTTCACTTCCCCCTCTCCTTTCATGTTCACACAATGTTTTACACTGATTTCTCCTGCACGTGTTTATCTCCCAGGCAGGGGGGGACATATTCCCCATAGAGAGACACCCGGGGAGCCTCGGGGGCTTTTGTAGGGGCTTGATATTGCTGAGCTGTGAACGCGGCAAGAGGCAGCATGTGTAGCTAATCCTGCAATACAATCACCAGACCTTCGTGGTGGATGTTGAATTTGCTAAATGTATGATTGTTTATTGTTTGCCTGTGTAATGATGTGCATAGGGCTTACGCCAGTTTGGAAATATTGATAAGCATGACAGCATTTCAGTAACGCACCAGACAAAATCCTCACATCGCTCCCAGGAACGCTAACGTGATACGTTCATAAAGGGAATGAAAGGGGTTCTTCTTCCAAAATTTTGAAAATAGAACTTTCTATTATCTAAGCTACATAGCAAAAGAGCTCATTATTCACACTGATACGCTCGAACTGTGGGTAGATTCATAAGGTTCTCTCTGATGTAGCAAAATCAGATCAGTGTCAGGGACAAGAAAACAGACGTTGCCACGTTCTGTCACTAAATGGATGGCCTTTCTGTGAGGAGGAATGGATGGGTGATTCACGGGCCTTTCGACATAGGCAAAACTGAGCAGTCTTATCTCAGCCTTTTCTCCCCTACGGACCATGATCCTGTCGGCTGTGGCTCTTTTATTCCTCTTGGCCCCTCATGCGGTGGTACCTCTCCGTTACCAGCACTGCAGAGGGGGATATTCAAAAGTAACCATGCGTGAATGTTTATTTCCCGAAATCAGAATATTTAACCCGCACCAGGCAAGCTCCCTCCCCCCCTTCCAGCTTGCAGTCTGTGGCATCACAACTTTCTGGTAATGGCCTATTAATCACCTGCCGCCTGATTCCATGAATCCTGCCTGCTTGCCTCCTGGATATTTCATCATCTGCAAGCAGGACTTGGACCAGGCAGCGATGCTTCTGTCCAAGCTCCTCCAGATGCCAGGGCTTCAAGCCTTGCCAGTGCTGCATGATTGCCATGCGTGCCATTAGACTGGGACGATGCACAGCTTGGCTGCGAGCGTGGGGAGTGCAAACCCTGGTGAAAACCTGACTGCCGGCCCCAGCAAGCGAGCATCCTCGCTGCCGTGCAGAGCTGCCATCTGGCAAGTTGGCCCCACATGTCCTCACCGCTCCAGCTTCCCAAACCAGTGGCTATTTTTGTTGGGTTTTAAATGAAAGCAAATGTTAACCTCGGCCTGTGGATGATGCAGCCCACGGCTACCAACAACACCTCTTCGCCTGGGGATTGCCAGGATGAAGGGGCTTAACTGAGCACCACACAGTAACCAAAATAGCCTGGGCAGATCAGCAAGGCAGTCTCTTTTCAGCCGCAAGAGCAAACCCCATCCTACCTCAGGGAGCAACCAGGCTGCTGTTTGCAGTGCAAAGCGCATTATGAAGTGTGCTCCGTGCCACTGGGTGCAGGGTGAGGCAGAGCCTGTATGTGCTGGTGGCACTGCCTGCGCCATCCCAGGGAGTGGTGCGGGCCCCGCTGATGCTTTTGGCAGGAAAGGGGCTGCCATTCTCCCCGCTTGCCCACCTGCAAGATGTGCACTGTGAGGATTTTCGTGAGGCATATGTACATGAGATACAGCTAATTTCTTGTTTTAGCTGGCTTCAGGGGGCGGGGGAGGGGAAATGGAAGGAGAATCCAGTTGGGTACAGCTGAGTAAAATTTGGATTCAGTTTGTTTAATCGTAGTGACAATTTTTCCCTGGTGCTGTGTGGTCTGGCTTCATATGTTTCTCCTTCACCCCTTCCTTACAAGCTGGACAAAGCTTGGAGAGAGGGCATGTGCCCAGGAGCAGTTCCCAGCCATGCCATAGGATGGTCACAGCAAAAAATAAGAATATTTGAGCCTGAACCCAAATCGCTGGTAACAACAGCAATGTCCCCTTCTGGCTCCCCCAGTTCATTTCCCATCACAATACATGGCCTGTCCTGGCTGTTAGAAATGTAGAAAGATCACAGTTGTTGATTTTGCATCTGAGCAGTGGAGAACCCAGGCAAAGCTCACGCCTGGGTTTTCGGAGGGATTACAGAGAAGCAAGGCGGTCCCAAGGGCTGCGCCTGGGCTGCACAGCCTGGGGCTTTCCTTGCAGTGGTGTGGTGGGGCTGAGTAACTTCATCCCCTGCAACTCCTCCCTGAGAAATGCTGGTGATTCGGGGAACATGACAGCTCCTTCCTTTTTTCACCTTGGCACTGATCAAGCCTTCAGGGAAGCACTTTTCAGGATGGACGCTGCCACTTCCCTCCAGCAGTTTGGTGCAGGGGTTCATCAGCTGTCTGGTTGTCCTGAGACAACCCCATCTGCCCCTTGAGCACTCTCACGAAGGGCTCTGTCAGTCCTTTTCTGGTATCATCATTTCGGAGGCTGACGCTGTGCTGCTTTTCCACGAGGAAGGCAAAATTCAGGCTACAGGTCTGTGCGCAGTAGGTACAGCTGTTTCCTTGCTGCTTGCATAGTGTGTTTTTTTAGTTGTATTGAAGAGCATTTTGTCTGAATGACTTCAGCTTCCTAAGGGTCTTTGTGGCCCGGGATCACCAAAACCCCTTGACACCCTGCCAGTCCCTGCAAATTCTGTCTCTTCTTCCAAATGACTGGAGGGAGATGCTGTGAAGTGCCAGGCCTGGAGGAGGTCCCCACCAGCAGTGCTCCCACGTGCGTCACCTCCATCGGCGCCGGCCAGCCAGCCGGCCCCTCAACCATTTCTCATGTTGCCTGGAGCTGTTGCAAAATGCTCATTCTCCCCCAAAAGTGCTGTGTGGTGCCCAGCGACGCCTCACCCAGGCAGCACCTCCAGGCAGCTGCTGTTACCAGTCGCATTTATAAACTCACCAGAAAATGAGATGAGGCATGTTTTCCATGAAACTCTGTCAACTGGCACTGATGCTGTCTCTCTTTTATTTTTGTCACACTCAAATCCTGTGTCATCTTCTCTGTTGTCTGGTCTGGGATTGGTGTCAGATATTTCTACCCTGCCTTTTTTTAAACGCTGGCACACACTTAGACCTTTTCCAGTCCACTGGAACTTCGCTGGCACCCCTGGGGTTATTAAAAATGAATGCCAACAAGCCAAACATCTCCCAGACAGCTCTTTAAGGACTTCAGGGTATAAATTATCTGGGCTTCCAATTTAAAATTGTTTATCCCCAACAGCTGTTGTCTGTCATTCTTCTCAGTGATGCACTGGAGAGCACTTTATCATCCTTATGTCATCTCAACATATCATCTTTTTCTTTTCAAGTACAGAACAAAAATATTAATTGAACTCCTCTGCAGTATCATTAGCCATTTCACCAGCTCCATCTAGAAATGAGCTAATGTTGTTGTAAGGGCTCATTGTTCATTTCTTAATGTATATCTTTATGGCCCATGCATGGACTCATTGAATTTCCTTATCGGCACGACAATTATCTGAATGTTTCCTGATGTTTGAATATGTGCAATCAGCGTCGTCTTTTAGATACCTCATTCAGATATGTAATTTGCAAAACACAGATTATTCAGGATGTTGCTCAGTCACACCAATGAAAGTCAGAGTTTTCTTGCCTGGGTCATTCGTCTCACCCTGATGAGGGCTAAGGCACAGGATGCACTGCTCTTTTTGCTTTTACTAAGTCCAAGTTAATTGAAATGGAAAACATCCACCCCCCCACAACAACACTGCCTACAGATGGGGGATGGATCCTGATGGGAGAGGTAAGGGATTATCCTTGGGTTTGGGAGACACAGATTTTGTTGCTGGCACTTATTACTAATTCTCCTTGAGCGAGTCCCTCGCCTGCCCGTGCCGCAGCTCTCCTGCCAGGGCACTGGGATGCCCCACTGCTTCCCCTCCTCCAGGAAATGCTCAGGGTCCGCAGAGGAGGACGTCTTCCCCAAGAGAAGCCTTCTGCCATCAGGGGCCTTTAGAAGAGCCTGAAATGGGCAGGATCAGTGATTATTTTGTCCTTCTTTGGGTGCCACCTTGCCATTCACATTTGGAGCGTCTCATTTCATTGCAATTTGCTTTCGGCTTGAAATGTATTGAAAAGCTGTCCTAGGCACAGCAAGGACTTTGGGGCCAGAAAACAGAATCATTGCTGCTTGATCTTTAATAAACTCCCTCCCCAGAGAGTGGGGTTTAGACCTTCACGATTTCCACTCTCTTCCTCCTGAAAGGTAATGAGCGGGGTAAGTAGAGAGGAAAGCTGAAACCGGGAGGGATCTGGATCCAATATGTGATTTGCTCCCTGTGGAAACACCAGCTTTGGTTCAGACCGCTCCAGCTGGTAAAACTTTCACTCCGTAAATTCAGTGTGAAACCAAATGTGTTTCTTGAAACAGATCCTTGGAGGACTTTCAAAGACACCAGTAGGTCAGATGTATCCAATTAGTAAGGGCCTGTGACAGCAGGCGAGGGCCCTGAGGGGCAGGGTGGGGAATCCTCCCAGAACATCTTGCCCGCACCAGGTTGAACTTCACTGAGGTCACCCCACGGGTTAGAGCACGGGGAGTTCACGGTGGGGCTTTGGCAGCGGAGGCTTCTTTGAGCAGGGCACACGTGGGCAGCACGGGGACAAGGGGTGGCATCATGGGTTTATACTGGGTCGTGGCAGCATGCGGGGGCTCGCCTTGCTCTTGCGTATGCACAGCTGGTGCCTGCTGTCATCCCTCACCGATGCACCTCTCTGCACGGCTTTGCATGTAATTATGGAATGGGAACAGAGGTACACATCTCTTCCTGGGTTTTTACAGTTTCTGTCTCTGCTTGTTGCTGTTTTGTGAACATGTCTTCTCGCGAGATTTTCAGCTTGACTTCTCCTTAGCCATGCTCTGTGTCATCCGGGAAGGTTTCACCTTTCATAGTGTATCCCACCTCTTGCAGGAGAGCTCAAAACCAGACTTGTTTCTGTTTAGGGTCCCCACAGGCTACGAGTCCAGGACCCTGTCTTGGCTCCCAGTGCTACTGGGGGAACAGCCCTGATACTTGACCCTAGGTACAACATTTTCTCTAAATATCGATCTTTGGGTCAGCTGTCATTTCAATGCAAGGACAGTCCAAACTTACTCTGCAAGGGCTGGTCACATCCAGGGGCTTGAAATTCATTACTTACAGCTTCCATGCTGGAGGTACTCAGTGGGTAAATTAACTAGGGGGAAGTTTCCCAACAGAGCGGTAGCACCCAGGGCTTTTCACCTGAGGGGGTCCTGGGGCATTTCACAACTCACAAATACACCGGGGCTGTGCAGAGGCGAGGGGCAGCCCTGGGCACAGCCCAGGAGAAGGGGATGCTCTTGCACTGGGCATAACTCTCCCTGCCACAGGGCCTGGCAACAGCCACACAGAAGCAGAGGTAGGCTTAGTTTGTAAAGCCCCAAACAAGAACTAATGAGGGGGGAGGTGGCCTGGGGTTAGGGGGTGAGACGGAGCGCTGCTTTCCAATATTGTTATGGGCGATTACCAGGGCAGTCATGTTCCAAGCTGGGAAAGGGGAAAAAGTAACACATCCCTACTGACTTCTGAAGGATGCTGGGGTGCAGGGCGTAGTATGAAAGGACCTAGCCTTCTAGCACATGGATCAGGCTGAAAACTATGTTAGGAACAAAATGGCCCACATTTACCATCTATGTCCCAATTAACTGATCCTCATCGAGGGCCATATGTTCAATTGCAAAAACCCTGGCCAGGCAGTCCCCTGCTCCTGTCCATAAGCAGCTCTCGGGTGCCAATGAACAGGGATGTACCTGCGCTGTCGGTGGGACTTCTTTAACAGCAGTATTAATTTTGCAACAGCTGCCAATGACATAGGAAGTACTCCAGATGTTGGGTGTTTATGAGCTGATTTATGAACAGGAGGAGGATCGCAGCAGCTACCTATGGTATTGGTAAGTACATGGAGGACAGAGCTGCCTCCAGCTTTGGCCCCTGTGGATGCACCGCACCTCGCAGCTGCCTGTCAGTGGCGGGGAGGAGGAGGAATCAAAGTGCAGGAGCCCTTGAGGAAAGGATGAACAAGGCTTTGCATTTTAGATGGGCTTTAGGTTAGAAAAATAATAAAACCCAAATATTTTAATAGAAAGATCAGCTCTAGCATCAGTAATCTAGCCAGACAGCGGTGAGATGAGGAGAGACATGGGGAATGTTTGATGTAAAATCAAGGTCGTGCCCTGAAAATCAGACACAGACGTGGAAAGAGGTATGTGAACCATTAAAATGAAAGGAAACTTGAGACGGCTGCTCCGCCAGCTGCCAAAGACACCGCGCTCTCTGTTTGTGCACGCTGGAGCCCACTCTCCTCTACGTTTGGCAGCACAGCAGATGCCGCATTGTGGTACCATCAGAGGAGAGGGAACCCAGGGGATAAACCAGAAGTGAGCTAGGGATGTACTTAAAAAATTCCTTTCTACTCGTTAATCTAATGTGGGAGAGGGGATTCCAAGCTCTCAGTGGAGGGAAAATTTTTGGCCCAGGAGCCCAGGGGGCTGATGTCCTCTGCGCACTCACTGAGCTGCCAGGGGGAGCGTAGCCCTCCTCTGCCCCCTCCTCCTCCTCCCCTTGCCAGAAGCACCCATGAGCAAGAAGGAGATGCTCTGTCCTCGGGCATGACCAGGCAGCAGCGTCTCCGTGGAAGCTGCCGAGATCAGCAGTGGTTCTTCCTGGGAGCGCCAAGGCACTGCAGAGAGACAGGCAAAGTATTTACGTGCAAGTTTGCACATCCCTGGAGGAGCCTGAAAGCTCTGCTCCTTCTCATTTATTTATGCCCAGGCTGCAGCTGCGGGACCCTGAAGTTGATAGCCATTTTATTGCTGGTTGCACTGGGCACTGTGGCTTATCCACCAGTCTTGCAATGCCTATTGCTGCAGCACCAGCCTCCACTGAGCTTTCTGCTCTCACCTCCCAACATGGGAAACTGGGTCCTCCGGCTCAATGCCTCCGTGCAGCCTTCCCACCACCCCTCGCCCAGCACCCACCTCTGCTCTGGTGGGTGAGGGGGACAGGCTCCTGGCAAGGACAAAGCAGACACTTAGGAGGTACCCACTGGACACATTGATTTCTCCCACAGCTCAGACATTTTACACGCAGGAGCACAAGCTGCATTTTCCAGTGCACCAGTCCTGGAAATCCTCTCTCCTTTCATTCCCTCAGAACTTGCATAAAAATCTTAGCTTTGCAGATAAACAGAGCCCTGCACACAATGCTTTTATTACACCCTGACCTCAGCATGGTTCAAGTCAACATTTTCTTTGAATCAAAATTTTCTGCTTTTTTTTTTTTTTTTTCCCAGGGAAGACAACAAAACAATCCAAAATCCCCAGTGGGAAGCCCAGCAGACCTGATTTCAAGGCCCGCAGGGCAGCTGCAGAGCTGGAGATAGCTCACCAGCAGCGTGAGCTAAGACGCAATGGGCTCACGAAGCGTGTTTGTCTTGGCTGTCACCCCCCTGATGTGGGCTTGCACTCTCTGGCAGCAACGTGGCAAGCAACAGTGCCTGGTGTGGACCCCACCACCGCAAGGAGACCCAACCCAGCCACTCTGGGAGAGGGGCACAAGCTATCCGCCAAGAGAAAGTTGGTGTTTACACCTCATTACCACAGGGATCACCCATCGCTGTTCCTAGGTTCAAAGCTGCGCAAACAGCAACAGAGCCAGGGAGTCTGGGTGCTGCCTGGGGCTGCTGCCTCCTGCCTCTGTCTCACATAACAGGGTGTCGCGTGACAGGTCAGCGGGCTGTCATCGTGCCCTAACAACATGCATGGCTACCAGATCCCGAGCAGCTGGGGTGGAATAGGTTCCTGTGACCGACTTCCAGATCGGGAAAGCCAAAACCATGGGCGAACAGACGGAGCATGGGAGCACCAGCATTCAGTCCCTGCCATGCTGTCGGACACAGCTGAGGTACACCTGAGACGCTGAGCAAGCCACAGGGCATCATAAGGGGTGGGGAGACGCTCTACACTGGCTGGGACCATGCATGGGCCTTTGGCATGTTTTGGCTGGATCAGGCCCTTTGGTACCTGGGTCTGGGAGGCAGGAAAGTGGGAGATGGGGAAGGCACCAAACTATCCTTGCACCTCCACAACTTCCAGAGTACCCCGTGTGTCCCTGCACATCACCGTGCACACCAGGGCTGGTGGCTGCCTGCAGCCTCGGGCTGTCTGCTCCAGCTGCAGCCGGCCAGGAGCCCTGCCTGCAGCTGAGGGATGGGATTTTCCAAGGAGCACCAGTATGAAGTTTCTCTCTCTTTCTACTTGGTCATCTAAACAACGCCTCTGATTAAAACCAGGAGCTGTTGTATGCTGAGCTGCGCATGGAGATCAGCCCAGCTCTTCGGTCAACAAAATAAAAATTAAGATACTTAACTCTGAGCATCTGTTTTCTTGCTTTGTTCTTTTTTTAATTTTGGACGAGTCCCTGTGAGATTGGACCATTTTCATGACAGGTCAGCACAACTAGATGCCTTAAATCTTTCTGAAGATCAATTCTTTTATTAGATGATGGCCCAGAAAGCCTCTGGGGATGTACAGTCAGCATCCACCCTTTATGGGAAGAGGCGAGGGTGGAAGGGGAGAGGCCGTGATTCTGATTTGCTTGGCTCGGCGCTCAGGCTCGCCGAGTTTTGCCGTATGTCGAAGCCACGTGTTTTGTGTAGCTGTGACACAAAATCATAAATCAATCCAGTTGGGCTAGGAAAGTTCACGAACCCTCACTGAACTTTTGGACGAACCTGGGTTGAGTTTCGAGCTCATAACGAAATCTGAAACCAGGCAGGCTTGGGAAGGATTTGCATTTCATTGCAAACCTTTTGTAGAGCTTCACTAAAAAGGCAGTGACCAGGAAAACACTGGGTTTGGTTAAGAAAAAAGGTGTTGGCATGACAGCATTTAAATAGAGCAAGGCTGACTTTATAAAATAGTCCTACTGCAGTCAGTGAAAAATTATAATTTTCGAAAACCACCTCTTGCATGGCACTGTCAGGAGTTACTTCATTCCACAGAATTGTCCAGCACGGCTGAAACACCTGCTGGGAAGATCCTCCTTTCCCATCAGATTTTGCAGATTTTTCAGAGTGGTTTAAGCCTCTTAGTTTCAAACCTATTGAATTCTGCTGATCTGTTTGAACATTCCTGCATTATTTTTTTTTAACTCATTTTATAGGCATGGAAGTTTCTTAAAAACATCTTAATGCAATGTTTGCAAAGGATTTCAAAGAGCATCTTCATTTTCAGACAGCTCAAAAATCCTCTGTATTCCTCCCTTGAATCTGATGCAGAAATGAAGCCAGAAAGCGCTTCCTTGTAAGGTTCACCATGGCTTTTCTAGCTGAAAGGGGTTGGGCTCTCCTGCTGCATCTCCCAAGATGACAGACTTGTACAGAGGATTAATCTGAGTCCTGATTTTGAATAAACCTTTGCAGTGCTGCTTATTACGAGAGTGTCAGGGCCAATAGTCAGGAGATTTTTCGATCACAAGGTTTCGGGTCCATTTTATTTGCCCTCTTCTACTTGAACCTTCAGGTTTCATATTTGCAACATTTTTCTTCCCAATGCACCATAGTGAGGAAGCTGAGATCCTTGGGCACCCACGGGGCTGTACAGCCAGCTGCTTTGGAAAACAATAAAAAAGCCACAGGTCTTTCAGAAAAAGCTCAAGATTTGGCATTTGTGTCTCCAGATGACCAAATGAGTCTCTGAGTCCTCTGAGCTTTGCTTTTCATTCATTCACAGCACAAATTAATAGGAGCTGTACCTTATCCCTTATACGTTACAATTTATATTTAAAATATACATATTGCACACTAAGAAACTGCTATGGCTAGACAGTCCAATGTTCTCATTGACTCCTGCCTTTGGATTAAATTGAACCTGGAGCTGCTCCCAAATTGACAAAAACAAAAGAAAGGTGTGGGATTTCAGTCCTTTTTAACAGGAGAGATACACGAAAAGTACCGAAGTTAAAGCAGCAGTTTATAGAGGTCTGTGTCTCTCGTAAAGCAAATTGTGCTGATGCAAACAACTGACCTGTATGGAAAAATACCAAAAGGCTCCAGTGTTCTCCATATTGACAATGAGGTTGTGAAGATTTAGAGGAAAGGGCTAGAAAAGGGAGGACGGTGAAGTGCCTTGCTCAGGAAGGAATAACGCAATGCTCAGATCCTGAGCAGTGAATTTTATTTGGCCTGGGCAAAATTAAATTGGGAAGTTTAAGGGAATAATGAGCTGAAACTCTCTTAGCTATGTACAGCTGTCCCAACAAAACCAATGTTCTGGGCCAACTTCTGCTTCCACAGAGATGGATGTACCTAGTGTAGGCTGCTGGGGGACTGGACCCCCAGGATGGAGAGCAGCATCTCAGGGTGCACTGGACCTTGCTAGACCATATCTGAATTCTTGAAAATCTTCCCTTCGATGAGTGAGTCCTGTGGGCCCCCCCTTCTGACCTCCACCCAGTGCATGTAAGTCCTGAGGGTCCAAGGGAAATCACGCTGGGTTTATAGACTTATGGCTGAGTTTGGAAACTGATTTGCAGCTTTAAAATATGAGGTCTCAAATATGGGAACTATTTTATTCTGTGTGTCAGGGCAGTGGATTGAAGGCCATTTGCCAGAGGGACCCTGGGAGTAAGTATGGGAAAGAAGGCAGAGAAGACAGAGGAACAGGATTGGGCTTGGTGGGTATCATATGTAGAAAGGCAACGTCGCCCCACAAAGAGGACAGGGAACATGAACTCTTAATGTCAGGAGGTGAGGGATCAAGAAGAGCTGGAGAAAAAGCAATAGATGGAGGATATTTCAGATAGATATTAGGAAAACTTTTCTTATCAAGCCAAGCAAGTTGCAAGTTGCGAAGAGTGCCAAGGAGTTGGAGAGGGCTCAGGAATGGCATCTAACAGAGAGCCCCACTGGCACAGTATCACTGCTGCTGACACCTGATCCAGCTCGCTGTGGGCCCCAGCTTGCCATAACTGTGTAGATCACTCCCTCATGACCTACAGCCACAATGCCAGCTCGAAGGGACTATGTGCTGCATCACAAAATCTGCAAGCCATCGAAGCACTGGGGATTCGCTGGAGTAGAGATCAAGCCATTCTGTCACCAAGGACATTTTGCAAGGGCTCCCACAATGCCAGTGGTGTCACAGAATTGATTACAGAAGGGTTGAGATTGGAAGACACCTGTGGAAGTCATCTTGTCCAACGCCTCTGCTCAAGCAGGGCCGCCTAGAGCAGGTTGCCCAGGACAATGTCCAAATGGCTTTTGAATGTCTCTAAGGATGGAGACTCCACAACCTCCCTGGGCAACGTGCAAATCCATGATATAAAGTAGGTTTCCTGCCTGTCATACACCCCATGTACACTTTGATCTTGGACAAGCTCTCCATGTAAGAGATCGTCACTTGCTCCAAGCAGGGCCAAAGCAGATAATTCATTGCATGCCTCTTTCATCCCAAAGCATCCATGTTCCAGCACAGCAGCATGGCTAGGAGCTGCCACTGTAATTCACCATTTTCCAGACTTCTTCCAAGTGGAGGCAACTATTTAATTTCCTTCTATGCATGAAGGAGCCAGAAATGTCTATTCAATATTCAGGTGAGCTCCACTTCATCCTAAGAATAATAAGGAGCACCATTTCAAAGTGGTGGCTTCCACTGGGAAGAGTTTAACACAGAGCAAATTGCTCCCAGAAAGCTGGAAGAGCTGTGCCATGAGAAGCTGTGTGAAGAGTTATTAATTTGCTTGGGTAAAATCTTAGTGAAGAGTAAACTTCCATTTGTGCTATAACTGATAGCAGCTCCTGCAGCAGCAGGAGCAGGAACAAGCTGAAGGTAAATCCCACATTTCATAATCTGAGTTTTTCTGCCCTGGAAATTCAGAGTCCTGTGCACACAGGACTTTCTGAGTGCGTGCATGTGTGGTCCATAGCTCTTTGTTATATACTGTGATTTTCCCCACCCCTCTACAGAGATAAGTAGGTAGGAGGCAGCTGTTTGGATAAGTCAGCAGCAGGCGATAAGATTATAACAAAGCCGTTGGACTCCAGTGGAAAGTTTCTATGCCACACGCAGGGCTTTTATCAGGGGTCTACAAATTGTCTTTGTTTCATTTTAAGGGCTTAACTTAGCTCATCCTTAAAGCAAAATGGCCTCATCCTTCCTGTCATCTTCCAAGATAGAGGAAGTGGTGAGATGTGTGTGTTCCCTGTCACTGGATATTGCCTTACAGCAGAGCCTGGAAAGAGGTTTGTTAATCAGCATTTTGGGGTTCCTTTCCTTGTTTCACTCTTGTTTTGGTTACTTTGGCAAAGGAGCCTCCATTTCCTCCCTTGCTCTCCCTAAACAAACTGGAGAATTCAGAGATGGCGAGAAACAAGTCCGTCTGAGCTAAACCAACCCTGCTGGGACCCAGGCACAGCCCTTCCAGTCCCTGTGCAACGCCAACATGGGCAATGCCCACCTCCCCTGCCCCGGTGCCCAAGGGATCTCAGGACGTATACTCCGTGCATACCCTAAAAAGCCTGCAGGTCACTGGGCAGCTGCTGAGTTGATAACTCAGCCAAGGCTTGTGAATTGTCGGGCAGCTACTTCGCTCTCAGCCACCGAAAAAGGGGAGAGGTTTTCGGCACAGCTGTGTTGACTCATCAGAGAAGGTGAATCAAGAGAAGCAGTGTCAGAAAACTATTGATGAAAGAAATCTTTTAGCTGGGCCTTTCAAATGCTGGAGACGCGCATGAAGGGATTGGCTTGGTAAACTCGGGGAGTTTGCTGATCACCTTTCTGCAGTCGATGCCTTCTTGTCAGATCTCCAGTGGCTTGCACCAGCGTGTCCTGGGTCCAGACAGGTCTGGAAATCCCATGCACTGCTGTATGTGTGACAAGTGCATCTGTCCTGTCACTGAGGAGAACATATGGCAACTAGCAGTACATAATGTGTAGCTTTTCTTTAAAAAAGTTGAAAGCAGTATCGAAACAAAGCAGTAGCTTCTTGGCATCGCCCACTGCTCCTCTGGCCCAAGGGACCAACATGTCTTCAGAGTTCAAAGCTGCCTTGCAAGGCCAGCCTCTGCCCCAGAAGAATCTGCAGTGTATACAGACAAGGCACGCAAAGAATGGGTGAAAAAGGGCTCATTATTATCCTATTTATTGGCCAAGGGAACGGAAGAAGCAGAGAAACTTAGAAGTGTTCCTGATTTACTTCACGTGTCCCTCTTTTTCAGCAGCCAGAGGGCTTTCCAGCCGTCTCCTTAGCTTGTGCTGGACATGGGCTCTTCATCTGCCACCAGGATGGTCACTTTGAGGTCCTTCAGGAATGAGTGTTAAATCCTCAGCCTGTCTTAGTCCACAAGACATTGCAAGCATAGACAGACTGTTTGAACCTGATTTAACCAGGCCAAAGAGGAATTGTGTAGCAGAGCAACCTTATTCCCTGCCCACCTAAATGATAGCCCAGTGTTTAACCACTGTGTGATCCGGCAAGTCCCGTGCTCACAGTTTACTGAAAACCATCTGTTAAAAGAGCTATGCCAAATGAAACCTACCCAACACTAAATGCAACTTTTGTAAGCAAGAAGTAAATGAAATAATCGCAAAAGCTGGGGAAATGTCTAGACCACTTAGATGGATTTATGTATTTAAGAAAGAGTTGGCTTATGTGTTCACTAACAACTCACCAACCTCAGAAAAAAAAAACTTTAAATCTTCTGCCTGATATGATTTTTTTGGCTGGGAATGAAGAGATGAAACAAAGAGATCATCTCATTAAAAACCCCAAACCCAAGTCCTGAATATCCCAGTAATAGTCTACAGACCACTTCAAAACTTTTAAGAATAATTCTGCCTGAGATTTACTCATCCTTATTAGACATGTAATGAAAAAGATGATTTATAACACAATCCTTACACACACAACCTTTCTTCTAGAAAACAATCCTCGTTTGTGCAGTGCTGGGAGAAGCATCTGAGTCGTGAAGTGGTTTTAACTGCAGCGGAGGGAGATGTCGACTCAGTTGAAAACCTTTCAACATCAGTGTTTCAGTTCCCTAGCAAAAGGTCGCTAGAGACACGCTGAGCAAAGGCAGGAGAAGACACTCCTTTTCCTGCTGTCAATGGCCCTCAAGCTCTCGAGCAGGTGCGTGCCAGCGGAGAGGAGAGATACTCTAGCTTGCTCAAGCAGAGGAATGTGCCCTCGCCAACACCAGGGCAAGTGGCCTGCAGCCCCGTGGAAGTCCCACACCAGATTCACTGACACGCAAGACTTTGCCCTTGCATTTTGGCAGAGAAAGTGGTCCTAATTCATCCTAACAAGCTGGAAGGGGACAACCCCTATGTAAGACAACCCTCAGGGATTACTGAAGAGATCTGGGAGCTCCAGCAGGGCACAGGAGTAGGAAAAAAGGCAATGAGGGAGTGGCAGGACATCGTGAGCTCCATGGTCTTCTTGCTCCTTATCTCTGCCCCTGTGAGACGGCAAGTCTGGGCCAGCCCAGGGCCTCCCTGGGCATACCTGCAGAGTCCTGCTGACCCCTTTTAACCAGGAAAATTGCACTGCACAAATCCCCTGGGAGAAAGGAGCGCTGAGGATGGGCTGAGTTCTCACTGCCGTTAAAATGACCCTACATGGGAACTTCCACAGAATATGTAGATATGTGGATATGTACATATTAAAATAGATCTAAAACTTCTTAGAGATGAGTCTATGCATCAAAAAGTGATTTTTGTGCTGAAAAGCAGTGTGCTGATAGTGTGGGGAGGGTACACGCTAGTTTTAAAAGGAGGGAAGTTCCTATCTGGCTTTTTTTTTTGCATTTGTGACTATCAATTACTGTGAATGGTAGCTTCACACTTCTGAATGGGCTTTGGCCAAGCATCTCTGGGTGTAGATGTCAATATTTTTAATTACAAAGCAGAGAGATTGTGGTATTCACGTTCTTCGGATCTTCTGTCGCCGAGGTATAGCTATTGAGCCTCGATTAGTTCCTGTTGAAATAAGCACAACGCTACCATTACTTTCAGTAAGGTCAAGGCCGGGTCTATTGCAGACAGAGATCCATTAAGGCCTTTATGTGCTGGCCAGCCCCTCCAAAATTGGCCTGGCGTTCTTATTGTTCATTCCTCCTGGCTGCTGTTAATCAATTAATATGTGAATTTGCAGACTCAAATGGAGACGGGATATTAATATAGACTGTGCACTGTTTCCCTACAGGAATTCATGTAAAAGCTGTCATTAACATAATGCATATACATGAGTCCAACAGAAAGCTATTAACTTATGTATTCATCCAAGCAGGCTCAATAAGTGCTTTACCATCAACAATCTTGCTGCACTTGAAATTAAATATGTGTGTCAAGGTTAGCACTTCCTGGGCTGAGAAACTGAACCAGAAGAATATTAACAGATGTTAGCAATATGTGTATGTGGGAGGGGAAGATCACACCTGAATCTAGCCAGCACTGAGCAGTATTTGGAGCCTGGAGCTAATAATCTAGAAAAAAAACCCCACTTTTAATGAACGCAGACGGAGTTAATGTTCTCCACCGATGCCTTTCCCCTCTCGATATGCCCATATGGACTCTCTGACACGGAGCACTAGTTTAAACACAGTCTGATCTTGGGCATCCAGGAACCAGCACGGCCTTTTGCAGCAAGACAGAGCTATCTAAAGAAATGTCTCCAGCTGATGCAGAATTACTTATGGTCTCCACCTCCCGCAGCAGCCCACTGTCCCAGGGATGTGACAGCAATTTCTGCTCCCTGTTCCCCCGACAACCCTCTGGTTGGAGGTGGGAGTGTTGAAACAATATTCAAGGATGCTGGTTTAAGTTGGCTTCAGTTTCCAAAGACATAATTGCTTTTAAAAAACCAAACAATCATTAGCTATTATGCAAAATGATGAAGAGAACTGGTAACTCATGTCAGGACAATGCAGGCTCTAAACTCTGTTGGAGAAAAGAGCCTGTTCAGGTCTGAGGTCAGACTTCCAGGTGTAAAAGAGAAAACTCCATCCAGTGCTCCCAGGACTTACCAAGTGGCAGAAATCCACCGCGATCCCATATCGCACACCCCATGGTATCTGAGGGAGTGCGTATAGGAATCGGGGAAGCAGTCATATTTGTAAAAGGTCCAAGGAGTGGGAAATGCTATGCGAGAACTGGGAATTGGCAAAGATGACTGTTGTTTAAGAAAATAAAATAAAATAGACTAATGAGACGATCTGGGAAGCAATACAGCCAGTGAGTTGGACATCTGTTCTGGGGAAAAGGCTTGGGAGCCATTTCAAGGGATGTGGTAAGAGAAGGGCAACCAAACCCCGGCTTGATTAGAGGAAGCCGGCATAGGCTGAGGCACAGGAGGATCGTGTCATGCTTAACTACTCCTCAGGAATTCTTTGAAGATACCACTTCCACAACAGATAAGGGCAATTTAGTGGGTAGCAGAATATTTTGATTTTCCAGAAGCATTTGACAGTTTTCCATACAGGAGATTAACAGCTTTTGTACAAAGACATTAAAGGGAAGATAAAACAGTGACTGGAATGGAAAAATAGCTTAAAAATAGGAGACAAAGGTTGGCAAAGGATGGAATGAAGCATTTCTAACTGATCCTAAAACTGACACTGCTTCTATTTATAGCGGACCAAGCGATATTTATGTTGAAGCCAGTGGTAGTGTACCACCGAAATCAGCTTTGCAGGAAGGCAATGAAAATTGGTGGTGTCCTGCTTTGATCTATGTACCTGTTCAAAACAGCCTAGAAATGGGATGCTAAATCACCTTACTGCATGAGCTGCTGGCAGACAGCGATTGGCAGCGCTGCTGACTTTGCTTGGAGGGTCTGGCACAGGGAGACCCTGGGGCGAGTTCCCCCGCTAACCCATGCAGAGGGGGCCGGAGGGGTCTCAGCAAGCAGCACTGCCTGCAGCCAGGCAGCGTGAGTGCTCCCGTCCAAACCCCTGCCTTACTCATATTTCCCCACAAAGTGCTGTGGGAAGACCTGGAAGCAGGCTGAAACAGCCCATTTGGAGAAGGAAAGGGGCTTTCCGCAATGCATCCAATGCCCTATAATGTGTCCACAATGCTTCAGGCTTGTACAGCAGCATCCCTAGCATGTACCTAGCACAGCAGGATTAGGCCGCCTTCCTGTTGGGATCATTTTAGCACTGAGTCCTGGTGGGCAAAGTGTCAATGCTGGCCCTGGGGGCTGACTGCTGGTGGGATCTGCTCAAGGCCAAACAGGTCAGAAGTAGTTTAGGAGAGACCCCATGAGCTGCAGGTCCCCAAAAGCCTTGCACATGCGTTTGTTCAGCGATGGTAACTTCCCAAATCAGTCGTTCTATTCCTAAACTAGAATGATGGGACAGCCTCCAGCCACCTCTCGTTAAACCATCGCATACTCGTTACCAAGTAGAACAGTGAATAGCCCTGAGTGAAATCCTTTGGTAATCCGTGCACTGCACTGCCTAGGGGGAGCGAAGGGTGAGGGGCAGGGGAAAGCTGAGGTCCTGGCTCCACCAGCCCCAAAACTCAGGGTGGTCTTAAAGGAAACAGGAATTGATCTGAAGTGTCTGAACTCTTCCCTAG
This sequence comes from Gorsachius magnificus, assembly GCA_034008185.1. Taxonomy (NCBI): domain Eukaryota; kingdom Metazoa; phylum Chordata; class Aves; order Pelecaniformes; family Ardeidae; genus Gorsachius; species Gorsachius magnificus. The sequence goes on along the minus strand of CM067083.1, from coordinate 45,103,503 downwards.
TCACTACAGCCGACTGTTTGTATGTATCACTGTCCCCATGTCAAACATCGGAGCCGCCATCGTTGATAGGCGTTGGCATGGGGAATTAAAGGGGAGCTCATGAACAAGCACCTGATGACATAGAAAGCCACAACCAACATGCCAGAGGAAACCTGCATCCAAGTTAGCACCATGTAAAGGTTTTCTCCTCATCCTGCTCTCACTAACGCTAGGGTGGGTCAGGCACAGTGGCTCTGAAATTGGTGGATGGGTCATTAAAGCCACATCCCATGAGTTCAAAATTGGCATGTGTCTTCAAGGCCAATAGAGTCATGTTGTCTGTCCACCAGAAGGACAATACAGATGTATTCTGCTTTTCCAGTCTCACTATGGGCTCTGAAGCCATGTGCCCCCTTTCTCTTGGGTAGAAGCGTCTTTCATGTAACCTGGTGCTCTTCTGCTTTGACAGGTATTTTCTTGGCCAGATCCATAGACCTAGGCCTATGTAAGAAATCCTACAGGTGTTCAACTTGTCTCCACTGAGTACAGTTGCACTCAGGTTAGGTTAATTGTTGGGCCCAGGGCACACCAGACAGTAAATCACTAAATGAAATTTTTCCCACAAGCTTGCGTTATCTCTCGGTCCTAAAAGAAGCAGTCTGCAAAATAGAAAAGCTTTCAGGTGATTTTGCCTGAATACTTTCTCTTCCTTTTCAGTTTTGTCTGTAGGACTTTGTCCTGGCTTTCAGAGTGGGGGGGAAAAAAAGGACATGAAAAAATACATCATGTTCAAATGCCTGTAGGGAAAACAAACACAATTTGAAACATGTTGTCTTAAAATACAACTTCCTACCTGTAGTCTTTGTTTTTTCTGGAAGTGGCTAAAAATCTTGATGGCTCTTGAGTTCTTAAAAACTCCTTTAAAAACTTACTCAATGGAAGTAAATCAAGATAAGGAATACATATGGTAACAATACTGTCTCCTGCTTGGTTTCGACTTGTTCCAGCTGTTTGCACGATGGTGCATTGCAGGGCCAGGAACACTGTGTCCACAGCCCTGTTACTGGAAGTGGCAGCCAGACCACTTGGGCAGCCCCTACATCCGTGTGAGCAGGTACAGCAACAGATAAGGCAGCAGTCACCTTGCAGCAATCAACAGAGTTGCTCCGGTATAGCAGAGGAAAATCTAGCTCCTCAAACTCCTTCAGTCCGCCATAAGAAAAGGTCGTGATCAGCAAACAAAAAGAAAATAATATCTGAGTGTTCAAAGTCTGCCTGAAGCTTAATTTCTCTGCCAGAAAACCCAGCACTAAAGTTTAAGATAACATTTGGAGGGAAACAGATGCACTTGGGTGGTTTGTTTGAAGTAACTTCTCATATCTTGCAGCCTGATTTTTTAAAACCTTTCTCTCACTTGAACATGTAATGCAGAGGTATCATTAGTAATGCACAGACAAGCACCACAAAGGAGAAACACTTTGCACTCCTGCTTGTAGTCGTCGTTAAAAAAAGTTGTATAGCTGAAAACCTAAGTTTATGAACTTAAATACACTATGTTGAATTCCTTATTCAATGGTAATGTTGAGCCCTTACACAATGTTTTCTCTCATTGCTGGATCTCTACAAAATGTGGTATCTTACCGGTTAGCTCTCCGTCACTGGCATAGCAAGAAAGATGCTCATGTAATTTGCCACAGGTTACCTGCCATAAAATGGCTCGGGAACTGAACCCCAGCACCTCTGAGCAGCATCTCCTGTAGGCCACATTGCCTCCTGTGCTGCGGGGGAGTTTGTGGTGGGTCACATCACACATGGCTTTGACCCATGTCATGTAATTATATCATGCAGTGCTTCTGTTTTCTGCAGTCCCTTTCTTTACTGACACTATATCAAACAGAAGTGTCACCTGCCGTGTAATGCATATAAAGATAATGGCTATATAAGCAATAACCAGAGCTTAAATAAAATGGCTGAGGATAGGACTGTGCTCCTTCCTTCCCAGATTTCTCTGCAGATCAGTCATCAGGGGAGGAGAGGAGCGTGTGTGACACTCCGGGTGCTTTCATCTGCAGAGCAGAATGTTTGGCATCCAAGGTTATCACCTGCTATATGTCTTTCTGGGATTGCCAGGTATGAAAATCTATATTTAAACATGACTCTAAACACCCCCACCCACTGCTCCATACTTCCTATCTCAGAAGTCCTTCAGGCTGCAATAAAGTTAAAACCAGGGTTAACTCTGATTATCGCAATTAATTGTGAGATTAGCAGAAGCACAGCCTAGGGTGGAGCAGTTTTGTGTTACAAAACCAGGACTCAGCATGCAGATAACAGGGGAACGGCAGAGCCAGCAAGGGTTCAATGGGATCAGCTCCAAAACAGCCAGTGGGCTCTATGTTGGCACTTAAATTTCACACTGTCTCCCTTGCTCCTGCAAAGCAAGGAAACACTGCTTCCTGAGCCCCTCTTCCAAATACCCCCATATTGCTGCAGCAGCCGAGGCCCTGATCTTTGCTGTCTGGCAATATGGATGCTCCCTTGGATCCTCAGGATTTTCATTCTTCTCTGGGCACAAGCACGGCATTGACACTTAAGTTATCTCATTGAGAAAACACAATTTAAAAAAATGTATTGCAAATGTTTAAAGCTGCCCTTGGTGTCTTCCTGAAAATTTCTCATGGCAGATGAAAAAATAATAAAAATATTTTAATATGAAAAAAAACTTAGGAAGGTCATGATTTTTTATCTGCCACTGGGCGTCAGGGATTGTGGAAGGAGAATTTGCATCAATTAATATTCGTCAAGGGGAGAAGAATTAAGCATAATGAAATCCACTTGAAAAACTACAATTTAGGAAAAGGACTATGAAGAGCTCTATTGCTGCAGGAACAGGTCCTGCAGCGGAGCAGGCAATGAACGGAAGCATCAGTCTCCCCTTGGCTGGTTGGTGTTCAGGAGCAGACTCAGCTGCAGGGTCTGGGCATGGCGAAAGGAACCTTGTGTGGTGGGATGGGAGAGCGAGTCTATGGTGCTGGAATTGTTATACGAGCTTCAGGCGGAAAAATTGAGGTCAGGTATCACTGTGCAGGGAGACCTGTGGTCCCCTCCATGTCTTTAGGTTTTCCGAATAGAAATTTAGGACAAATACAAAAGGTTTTTGGGGGGCTATAACCATGGGCCCCAACCCCGGTCTGCTCTTCCACGTGCATAGCTCACAGTGGCTAATGGCTTAAACAGACCCGGCCAACCCACTAAGCTAAATCTCTGTTTCTGTGTGAGAATAAGTCACAGGGACAGGAAATAATGCTGCTTATTTCTGCTTTGTAAGGGAAACTTGACAGGTCAATATGAGAGATGGAACACTCTGCATCCAGCTGGGCTTCCCGCCTGCAGTGTTAATGCTCACTAACACGGTCTCAGCGTGGAGCTGTGACAGCATCGTCAGAGCAGCGCAATTAGAGGCATCACCAGGGGCCTGGAGTGGCTCTGGCGCAGCTGCAGAACAAGCCCCCGTGCGCACTCTGTGCCCAAGCCCACAGATCGGTGTAAATTAACACCATCCTCCGCAAGGAGAATGACGATCTCCCAAACTTGCCCATGTGTTTGTTCGTGCAAACATCTTTATTGCATTTCTTCCTTATGAAGTGGCTTCTGAATTTTCCAGAAATGCTGTATCTTCACTTTTCTCTGCAACTGTGAACTACAACTATGAACACAATAAAGTGATGATGTAATATTTAGAGCTAGATCTTATGGAAAACCAGCAATTTTCCTCAGAATTAGAGTAGAATTATAAGAGAAAGCAAAAATGCATGATCCTTCCTGATATGAGCTACGGCATGTTGGGAGCATCACCTTGAGCAGTCTCTGTCCTCACTGGGCAATTGCTTTCCTGGGATGCTGCTTCTTACACCCCACACCATCAGCATACTCAGATGTTCTCACGTTGTCCAAAGCAAAGAGGCACAAAAGTACATGGAAAGCAGCCTAAGGAATCTGGCCAAGAGCTCTGAGGAAGAGGGAACTTTGAATAATGCCATAACTGAAGCAAGTCTCTGTCTTCTTCAAGGAGAGAGGTGTCTGAGCTGCCCGACAAAGGAGATTGGCGCTCAATGGTGCACGGCAGCACTCAGCAAGCAGCCCTGCCCTGTTCCTCACACCCTGGCCATCGTGTAGCCAGGGAGCGGTTGCCAGAGCTGCCTTATTATCTCATTTCAAGAGTAAAATCTGATTAGATTTAAAAAACAATCAGTAAAAATGGAAAATATTCAGATTTTCCACATGCCGGTGAGTAAACCCCTGGGTTCTGAGAACTCAACTGCAGCTGGCTAGGTTTTGCCCGGTCGCACTTTCCCCCACGCAACAGGACGGGAGCAGGCTGTGGACCTTCCCCAGAGCTTGCCTGTGCACTGCTGCAACAAGCCCGGATTTACGGACAGGTTTTGTCTATGGTAACCATGAGGTTGCCAGTGACCCATTGCAACTAATCCCCTGAAGGGTTTTGGCAATGCTCTAGCACTACTGAAGTCAGCAAGAAGATTCCCACCAGGTTCAAATGGGACCAGGATTTGGGCCTGGTGGAAGCAAACAGAAAGGCTGAGACAACAAGCTCTCTCAATGGCTCAGAATAATCTTCCAGCTGACGGGCACAAAACAGTGTTTACAAAAAAGCCAAGCTAATTTTACGTAGCTCTCCTGTGAGGCAGCCCTCTTTCCGCTGCTTGTCTTATAAAAGCAGAGAAGCCGGCATTCGCGGCACTGCTAATATCTAATAAATCAACAGATTGAAGGCATCCTTCCAAATAGACAACGGTGTTTATTAGTACAAGATACTAGTAAAAGCCCTCTGTAATGAAGATTTCCTCATTTCTTTGTTTTATGTTTATTATAGCCTCGCCTCTGTGCAACAAATAAAACTGACATGACGATTATTAGAGCCATCGGCACGCTTGGATTTTTTTCCTAATGTGCCTGTGGTAACCAGCACAACACAGCAATGTAGCGGGAATTGCAAAGGGAGTGGATGTTGTTTCATGTTACAAGGCAAACCAACACAAATTTACGTGGGTAGTTTCCTGGGAACTGATCCAAAGAGGACCTTCCTTAGATGTCATCATCCCCAGCTCCGCAATGCAGAAGTTTCAACGTCTATTACCAGGGTGTAATCTCCAACCCCAAATTAGACACATAGCGTGGACAGAAGCAGGATGCAGAATGGGATGCTGCAGCTCAATATTGAGCACTGCAAATGTTCAGCTTCAATGGAAATGAGCCCCACAAAATCTCCATTTAGACACCAAAAACAGAGACCACAGCACTAGTGAACACTTTAGATATATAAATAAATGTTTCCTTACTAAGAGTAGCTGATAATCAGGGGGAATATAAGAAAGATATTCTGTGCAACTTTTCAACATCATTAGAGGGCTGAAGTACATAAGCCTTTTCCAGGGTTTTAGTAATCAGCTTAGGTTAACAGCCTGAAGCCAAATAATTCATCTGGTTGTTATTCTATGGGAAATACCCTGGGGCAGTATGTATTGGATTGTTAATAAGCAGTAGAACTGCAGAATCAGAAGGCTGATTTTAAAAATTCCCTTTTCTGGTTAATCAGGACATTTTGTTAATTACATGCTATTCAAAAATATGAGCTTGGATATAGGGAAAATAAAGCCCTCCACAACACATATTTATCCTCTGCAAGAAACCAAGTAGGAAGAACTGCCAATACAGAATCTCAGCCTTGTTTGCAGGCCGCAGTGCTGCCAAAGGCAACAGTGTGAAAATTTGCAAGACCCAGATTCATCCCTGGTGTTATTCAGCTCACTCTGGTGGAGATACAGCCGGGATAATTTTGTCTTTGTAGAGATAAAGATAGAGATAAACAAACGAAGGCATTAGACAGAGGTGCCTGCAGAGAGCAGGGATCAGCGAACCACTCCTGGGAGAAGCGAGCAGATACCGGGGCTGGGTTTAACCCAGCCCGCAGCACAGGAGTTAGTAACGCTCTCTCTTTCTTCCTTGTGAAAGTGCGAGCTGTTCCCCACAGCTAGCTGACCCACGCAGCTCCAAATCCAGCCGTGGGGTGGTTTCCAGCCTTAATGCTAGCTGGCTACATTTCCCCACCTGCTAAACAAGAATAAGGAGTTACGTGATCAACCAGGAGCCCAGAAAGAGTGTGCAGACAAATGTGATGATGCTTCCCCTGAATGCAGTCTCCCCTCCTCCCTGTGCCTTTGTGGTTCAGTTTCCCCAGATAAGATTTGTCTTTGCATTTAATAGTCCTCAATGGAATTTTAAAGAGAAGCAAATTCTTCATGAAAGCACATCACTTCCAGTGTCTTCTCCTTGCCCAGACTGTTAGGGTTCCTGCCTGATGGTCCCAGCTCCCTAGCAACAGACACAAGATGTCACTTTTATCCCTTCTCCAGGTTCATGGCTCTTGATGCCACACACATAGATGCATTTGATTGCTGGATCATTCTGCTCTGTCCTAACAACCCTTTCCTGTTGCTTCCATGGGAAAGATGATGAACCACCTGCGGCAAAGTCTCAGAGCTGCATTGCATCAATACACTTTCACCATTCCTTCAATGTTTGGGCAATTTAACCAGAGAGCCAGTGAACAGCTCAGTGAATTTATGGTGTGCAGGCCTATGCTGGCAAATGCTTCCAGCCTTAAATTCTCCCAACTCAGATTCCTACCGTAGCACAGATAAATTGATCTCGGCATTTCTAATGTACCTGTCACACAGCATGGAGATACCATGACATTTGTGTCAGCGGAAGACATCAAACCTTTCCAAGGTGTCTTTGCTGTGTTCTGCACTGGGATGAGCTAGCAAATGTCAGAGCTAGGACGAGGGTGGCTGTGGAGCCTCAAGCATGCACTGCTTGCAGTACTGCATTTTGCAGGGTACCCCGATAGTTAATTTGATTTGCTGCTGTAGGAGTCCCAGTCCCTGGCGGAGAGGCAGCAGGAGCAGGAAGGTTTATGTGAAGGGAAGCCAGATCTTACACAGCCCAATAGGCCGATATTAATTGTGATGGCCTTCATCAGAGTTTCTCAGAAACATTAAAATACATGTGCTGCTGTTTATCTGATTGCCATCGTGTTGTTTAAAAAAAAAAAAAAAGGAGAGAGTGAAAAAGACAGAAGTGTGTGGGAAAGAAAGCAGGGTTGATTTCAGACATTTGGTATGAAAGCCAGCTCTGTACTTGACTAACTTCATCTGTGTGCTGCCTGGAATTTGGGTAAAGCTGACATGGATTTGAATGAAGAAATTCAGACAAGGGAATGAAATGAAGTGCAAGAGAAATGTAGGCTGAATTTCAGGACCTAATCTTTAAGAGTGAGGGAATTTTTTAAACTAAAGAAGTCAAAAGGAACTGAAGGTCCTGTTATTTCCAGCATCTCCACGCAGATTAAGATAACCTACTAGGGAAGGTACTTCTTCTCCCTGCCCTGTTCATGCTCATAAGCACCCCAGAGTCAAATCTCAGGGAGCAGTGAGTCAGACCACTTGTGCACTGCGGGTGCATATAGAATCATAGAATCATTAAGGTTGGAAAAGACCTCCAAGATCATCAAGTCCAACCTTCAACCCAACACCACCATGCCTACTAAACATGTCCTGAAGTGCCACATCTACATGTTTTTTGAATATGGTCACAGCAACACGGACAGAGACAGACTGATGGGAAGGCTGGGGCTTCACTGGGTGAAGACTGGGCCAGCTTGCCTGGAAGTGAACAGATCCACACTGCCTTGCATCGGGACACAAGCTCTGTGATCAGTGCTTGCAGTGTAAAAGGGACCCAGTCCGAGGAATTTAGGTCACTGTCACCTTAGAGCAAGATAGTGCCCGAGGAGTGCATCCTCCTCCTCCATCAGGAGCTTCTACAAGTGGCATCAGGTCTGAAATCAAAGGTGGGTCTGAACGCAAGGAGGCAGGCGCCAGCTCGAGATGCCTGTGCCACTCAGGCAATTAACTGACAAATATAAACCAGATCTCCACATTTCAAAGCTCATTTGCATTGCTCCTGAGACAGTCTGTCGGAAAAGGATGCAATTAGGTTGAAGCAGACAAGATTTATGCACAGGGGGAAAAAAAAGAAAGAACAAAAAGTGAATCCGTCGAACACCCAGGCAAGTGGCAGTTCTGGCATGAGCATCCTTTGGAGGACAGCAGTTAGAGGGGCTTCAGCAGCCACGAGGGAGGCACAGAGCTGCTCCCCCCCCCCAAAGTCAGCAGAGAGGGGATGCATACAGACATGAGCACTGGAGTGTTGCTGGCAGCCTCGGCGGGAGGCTGCTGCTAGCATTTGAGCTGCTACATCGCCAGCCCAAGCTGCCACCTCCCCTTGGCAACGTGAGCCAGGCTGTGTGGGCAGCCCAGCTGATCCTCTGTCGCTTGCAGAGTTCAGCTGCTCTTCACGCACCTGCAGGTGGGCGTGAGGGCCCAGAAGATGTAGCCCTCCATTCGTCAGATACGTTCCTGCTCTGAATAGGAGGGCTGTCATTCCAGGACCATGTGCAAGCTCAGCGGTCACTGCAATAAATGGAGCTGCGATCAGGCAGCTGGGATGTACCTCTCACATTTGCTTAACTAGGTTAGATGGGCAAGTTGCCAAAATCTGTATGACTGTCTTCCCTGAAAAATAGGGAAATTACATTAGAATCCACTCAAAGTGGACGGCATACCTATTATTTAAGAGTAAAATCACCACAGTAAAAATCACCTGTTCAGCATTTGACAGTAAGAAGATTTGGAGTTATTTTCCACTTGTGAAATTCAAACTTGTGAAGAGAAAAAATAAAGCTTTGCCTTGTAAACTGTATTTAATTCTGCTCTGTGGTAAAAAGATTGCAATAATTAAATGATTAAAGCATTTTAATGGTTGTTGGAGATCATTCAATTGGCGTGGAAAAACACATTCCCTCCTTCCATTTTTTTCTTTTGGCACCACTATGACAGGAGCTAATGGTGTCTGAGCAGCTCACTTGCAATTCTGGTCCTTTATTTGCCACTGGGCAGTCATAATTTCAGCTGGCCGTTAACCAAAAGCACTCCTGTTTCCATTCTCCAGGCAGGACGGAGCTAGGGCAGCCCTGCAAGCTCTGCCCTGCTGCCACAGGCAAGCCCGAGGCTGGACCCTACAGCTGTATTTTAACGCAGATCAGTAAAATGTGTCAGAGTGAACAACCAAGCCTCAGCAGCCAATATATCTGTGCATGAGTTCAGTCGAGAAGTGCTGGGGTATCTTGGCTTTGTCTCACTGGCTCCACTCAACAGTGACTGCATGGCCACTGCAGCAGGAGTTTCATGCCTGGCCATCTCCCCCCATGACACTCACAACTTGCTAAGTCTCTGTTAGATCCTCTTAAACGCTACCTTTCTGAGGCTCAATAGTCCTGACCAGCTTGGTCATTCCTTTTATGAGTACCGGTGGCTGTGCTTGTTTCTCCGAAGCTGCTTGAGGAGAGGGCCCAGAGGTGCGCAGGGGTGAGCCGGGACCCCTACCCTGGCAGCAGCACTGGGTTTCCCATTTCATGCTCTCTTCCTTTCCCAGTAATTCTCAATATTGAATCGGCTTTTGATTGATGCTGTGGATGGAGATGCTCTTTTCACGGACCTGTCTGCTCAGAGCCCACCATCAGGCACACAAAATGGGAGTTCTCCCTCCTTCCCCATGCATCACTTCACACAGTGATGTAAACAGTTTTGTTCACAATCTGGATCATTTATCTACAAGAATTTGATTCAATTTTCTGTTTCCAGTCAGTCTCATTAGGCCCTCTTGCAATTCCTAACAGTCTGCCTTCATTTCAATACCTTGAATAACTCTGTATCACCAACAAGTACTGTCACATCTCCCTTCCCTCTCCAGATCACTTATGAAAATGTCCAACGTCCCAGACTGGCACAGATTGCTAGCACAGCCAAGAGACCTGCACAACTCCCTTGGTGACTTCCTTCCACTGAGGAAAATGACCATTTACTTCCACCTGTAGTTTTCTATTGTTCTACCACAGCCAATTACTTGTGTGGATTAGTCTTACCTCTTGTCCCCTGGTTACTTAGTTCCCATGAAAACCTTCATGACAAGACTGCTGGAAAACCAAGGAGACTGTGTCACCAGCATCACATATTGTTGACCTCACCAAAATGCCCCTAGAGGTTTGTTAGGCAGCACTTCCCTCTCAGAAGCCAGGCTGACTCTTCATCACTTGCCTGTTTTTGTCCAGGTGTCCACTAACTCTATCCCGTGTCACAGTCGGAGCTAATTTGCCTTGGCACAGATGTCAGACTTGTCATTTCCTAGACTCCACCCCAGTCCCCATTCCTTTTATATGTGATTACAGTCACATTTGCCTCCCTCCAGTCTTCAGATGTCAGGCAGTGAGTGTTAATTACTAGCTAATTTCTTGACTACAACTTGTGTGTTAGATTTCATGTAATATTAATTACATATAGAATTTCAGATGTCTGAATTATTCCACTGTTAAGATTTTTCAGGACAAAGAGGAGACTTATACAGGTGCTGAGTTTCATGAAGGACTCAGTTTTACCAAGGAGCATGAATTAATTACAAATTCACAAGGTAAGCATACATATGGCTCATTTGCCTAGCCACACAAGTTGTTAGGCATCCAATTTACATACAGCAGGACTTTGCTTGCACAGATACTGCAGAGCATGAGCTAATGCATTCATTTACTGAAAAATCCATCCTGCTGTATTTCATTGTAAAGTACATAGTGGTTTATGCATAGTTTATTTTGTACTTTCTTTTTATTTATATCTCCCATCCCCACTACTCTTCAGAAAATGTGTGTTTGGAACTGTTATGTCGATGATATGTTGAAGTCTTGAAAGTAAAATTGACTGGTCCCTGCTGAGATCAGTGGAACGCTTGCCAGAGACTTCAATGTGGTGCCAGTACTTCATCGAGATCTGTTCATTCCTCCTGCTAGTAGTAAGAGTAGAGAAATACGTTGCCTTGCAACCACGCTCCACAGATAAGCAGATACGTCCCAAAGTGCTTACCTGGGGGTCAGTGAGGGAGCCCTGAGCTAGGATGCTGGCAGCAGTGGTAAGAACCTGTACAGATGACAGAACTGGTGTCCAAAATCCAGAGATAAAAGAAAGAAGTTTTAAAACAGTATGAGGTCTTTGGGCAAAACTATGTAAAAATCAGAAGGTAGCTCATGGGTGGTAGCGAACCAAACAGGTTGACTAGCAAGCCTAAATCAGCACTATTGAAATATTAATACTTATAGATTGGATCTTGTCATACCTTTAGGGGAAAATCCAGTTCTGATCAAGATGATGTTGTGATATTACAGATGTAAACAAGTGCCAGACCTGGGTTCTCAGTAATGGCTGTGTGGAAAGGGTCTCCAGATATAAGATTCCCAGAAGTGCTGCAAAGTATCTGAGCAACCTGTAAAAAACTGTTAGTAGCAGGGACCAGAGTAGGGACCAACAGACTATTTTTTATCCTTTGCCCTTGTGCACCTTCCACTCACTATTTCTGCCAATAATTTTGTTTGTCATGCATGACCAGTACAGCAAGCCTTTGCTGGATATTGCTTACTGCAAATCAGCCAGGATGTGCTCATGATTTCCAGGGATCTCTAACAAGCTAAACCACCAATCACTCGGACATACTCAACAGTGAAGTGGTGTTGAAGAAATCCAGCCCTTCTTTAGTTAATGATGTTCCTTCCCCCCTCCTTTAAGACAGAGAAGAATCATTTTTTAAAGCGTGGAAAATTTACTTTTTCCACTTCAGTTTAGGCGCTTAGCCACTTAAGATTACCTTTAGATGGAACTGACTTTCATGCTAGGCTTGACTAGCAAAAGCAAGCATTTGAGAGCAGGAAGAAGAAAGCAAAGAGTCCATAACGATGCCCCTTCAGTAAGCTGAAGTATAGATCACTTATGAAAATGAACGTGAAGGAACCTGAGCTAAATGCCCAGGTGCCGGTGAGTTTTAGGAGGACTCGCGTGTCTGCTTAAGTTCCCCCATTAAAAACAAAGACCCAAGCTTCCTGAAACAGAAGATTTCCATGTCTGCTTTATAGGCGTCCTAGACAAGCAAATGAAGGGGACTATGTGGGATATTGTGAAATAACTCTGGAATTCTGCATGCAAGTGAGTTTATTTCTATTAGCCATTTTCCATGTGAGCTGTTTGCCTCTCAGGCACCTCACCTCAGATGTTCCTGGCACACATGGCTCATAGTGCTTACCGCCACTTTATTCATGAAATCCATTTTGTGATAGCAGGAGTGCCTTCCCTGGGGAACTGTCACGCTTCTGGAGGCTGGGACAGAGGGCTCTGAAATGTCACCTGAGGCATCCTGTCACTGCCCAGCAGTGTGCTGCAGTCTGGTCACATAGTCCAAAGAGGAACTGCACGCCTGTTGTAACACCCAAAGCAAATTTCTCCTGGATGTAACTCCGTAGCTACCAATCAAGTTGACCTAAGCCAAAGTCTGGCCCTGTATTTCCATGAATGTGGCCAGTTAACATTCATTTCTCACAGTTTGATTAATTCTAAACTTTCTTTCCATGTTAGTTCACAGTTAATTAAGTGGTGACAGGTCCTGCTGTGGCCTTCCTTGGTAAGAGCTCGGGTCCGTGGGCCGATGGAGAAGAGGCAGCTGTGATACTAAAAACCTGCCTTGTTCATAGCCAGTGTGAAAGCATGCCCAGGACACCTAACGTCCCCAAAAACTTGAGGAGATTCACTCAGAAAAAAGGGAGGAATTTCTGTGACATGTGGGCCTGCTTTGACCCAAACGGGCAGCTGAAGGAAGGACATGACCACAAGCAGAGAGAACATACTCGCTGACGGCATCTTGCGCAAATGTCTCTGTCTCCCTTAAGAGCTCATTTAGCTGCCATAGGCTGACCATTTCTAATCAAATGCTCCCAGGAACAGACACTTAATTAGTTTAATTGCAGAAAGATTTTGCCGTTTCAGAAGGTTCAGGGTCCATTTACTTCCTTCCTCCTTACGTTTCACTTGCACGCGTCCGTCTTCCAAAGCTCCAGCCAGGATCTCGAGCAGAGTGCTGGACCAGCATGTGTGTGCACACGTGGAAGATATCGTGCTCAGAAACTTTTGATTAGCTAGACAGAGATTTCATTTACAGACAGCAGTTGAGCGTCATCCGGGAAAATGAGTTAACTGAAACATAATTAACTACATGTCAGCAGAGCAAGTTGAATTAGCCTGTTGAGGAAATTACCAGGCGCAGAGATACAATAGGGCTTCCAAAGAGCCTATAGAAATAGAATAAAGGGACACAGCAACCAACTCACATTTCTAATTAGAGAAGAAAGTATGAATGAAATACAAGTTTCCCCCACACCTTGCTCACCTTTCACATGCCCTTTCACGGAGGGATTTCTACATGCGGGAACATTTCAGGCACATCTAGAACTTGTTTAATCCAAAAGTCAAACCATGTTGGCAAGTTAGCTCAAGTCACTTTGGGCAGAGGGAGGCCCGTTTCTGAGGCAGTTGTGCACCGCAGTAACGCTGCCTGAGTTAGGAGATCAGCCATGCAGAAAAGCCAGCAAGCTCTGCACAGCAGCTCATCAAAGGATATTCACTGCGAACACCCAGCAGTCAATCCCGATGCCGAAATCCAGGCTCAAGTTTCAGTTTCAAGTAAATTCAAAGTTCACAAGTGAGGACATTTTCTCACAGGTAGTGGTAAGCCTCTTTATTCTGCTTTCCTGCTCCCAGGTCAATTCTTTGCCTCAGATAATTAAACCCAGCGTGGTGCTGAGGAGCTGTACAATAGGGCCCACCCTGGAAAACACCCCAGGACCTCGGTGTGGCCACTGGAGTGCCTCTCTGCCCCCAGCCTCCCACCTGCATGCAATTTAAAGCCCCAGAGCTGCAACCCTACTTGGGGCATTTCTGCAATCTGGGCACTACTGACCCAGCAGCCCTTTGCCTCCAGGGCTGCCAGCCCTCTTTTGGAAGGGAAGGGACACAGGGGAGCCCCAAGCCTACAGCCCCCTCACCCAGGGGCGAGCACCGCATGTGTTTTCCTAGGGATTAAATCCCTTTCCAGCTTCAAAGGTAAATACAGGAATGCTCTTTCCATCAGCTCTGCTGGATGCTGGAGTTCTCTTCAGGGCCAGACTCTTTCCTCAGGCAAAAGCGCATCATTCCCAATATCTTCCAAGTACTTCCACGCATCAGGACTTGGCCCTTCACATGTCCCTGTCCTCACTTTCCTGCAGCTTCTTCTGCACAAATACAAGCAAAGACCCAAAACTCAGCAGCTGCTCTCCCAGAGCCCTCCCTGGCTGTGAAACTCGGACTTCCCAGCAATGTGCGAATGGGCGGGTGAATTTCAGTTCCCCTCTTTGCTTTTATTCCTAAAATCATGCTCGCTGCTACTCCCGATAAGAAAAAACCAACAACTTTCCAAACAGCAATGGAAAGCACCACTCTGTTTTTCTGACAGGTTTTGCCACGGTCTCAGGTTTAAACCAGACCCAAATGGCCATGCTTATTACTCTCCTGTGGGCAATGAGGAAGCAGTTTCTCAAGCTAGGGATGTAAACTGGAGTGATTCATTGCGCTTTATGTGCCTCGTGTGCTTTTTGTAGCCAATTTAGGTAAATACGGTATCGGAAATCGGGTTCTGTATGAACAATTCCTAACAATTACTGCTAAGAGCCCCATCACTTTTTGCTTCATTTAATATTCTCTGTAATTATGCTAGTCATAAAGAAAGGCATTTGGTATTAATGTGGATGTCACACGCCCTTCCATGGAAACCTCAGCAATAATTAATGCTCCATTAACACCTTAAGTGTCTTGTTATTATTTATTCATTTAGCATTAAAATTGATGAGGCTGTTTTAGGGAGCCAAGAGTCAAGATATATTGTACAAAATTTATTTTTTTTGCATATGTCCACACTGTCCCTGCAAGAGCCACAGGACATTGGTTTAGTGACGAACGCCGGTGAATCCGTAGCCTTCGCTGTATTCTCTTCCCTGCCTACCGCTGTGCTATAAATAGCTCCAGCTCTAACAGAGAGACACGTAAGACACTTCAAGAAGGAAAATCAGGAGATGATGTCTGGCAAGCCTTTTGGCGGAGAGACCTAAGATCCAGGAAAATTTCATTCTGTCCCCATCTCCATCATACTTCCAGACGCCCGTGAACAAGCCACACAGAGTAAGTCCTTACCCTGTCAGAAAGTCAGGCTCTGGGCTCCAAGGAGGGCATTGGGATGCCTTTTTTTCTTCTTGGGTTTTATGGCCAGAGAGCCCCAACATGAAATATTTTGTTCAAGCAAAACCAATTATTTTCACTTTTTTTGATCCACCAAGGAAAAAACTATTTATGTGGGATCAGTAGGATCTTCTCTGTGTTCTGATTTTCACTTTGGCTGCTGGAAAAAAGGACTGTCTGGGCCCAAACTTTCAGTACTTCCTTTTAATTAAACATCTCAGGGTGTCCTCCAGACCCCAATGAATTACCCTTGCCAGGTGGGCAGGTGTGATTGGCCCGGGGTCACAGAAGAGGAAACCTGTGGCTGCTGGCAGACAGGCTCCCACTGGGAACATGTGGTACAGCTGGGACAAGGACTCGGGTCTCCCACATCCCACCCCTCTGTTTCATCAGTGGGCTCATCCCCCCTGCCCTGCTGTCATGAACCCGAGGGCTGCTCTCAGCACTGCATTCAGAGCAGTTTCTCTGTGTTTCCCTACTGCTATATTGGCCGTAATTGATTTTCCAGCTATTACCGTCATCAACAAACCCGACTAACAAGAGACATCAAGGCAAAATGCAAGCCCCCCCATGGCTGAGTTTTATAAGGGCTCAAGTTCCCCAGCCGGGTCCGGACTGAACGTAGTCTTCTCATACCACAACTTGGAAGAGCTTTTTCTTTCTTCGAAAAACAACAGGGAGTTCTTCTGGCTGCATGACCCCCAGTCCTCAGTTAAGCTATTCCACAGCTGTTACTGACTTCTAAAAGTGGATTGGTCAGAAGTGTGCCCTTTGTGTTGGGATTTACCACCAAAGAAAAGAAAAGAAAACCCGCCAGTGCCTGAGGAGACTACTACACTTTTGTTTGACACTCTCCCCCATCCCACACACATATATATGTATATACACACGGGGTACCTTGATAATAATGTCTTGTCACTCACTGCAAAGCCTCAGCTATATTAGCCAGAGCCGTATGTTATTATGCACATGCTGAAATGTCATATACTTATGCTGCTTTTATAGTTTTCCTTCCTTGCAGGAAGGCTTCATGTGGAACAGGATGTGCTGCCTTCTTTTTTCCCTACGTTTTGTTTTCCTTCCCCTCTGTGCCATCTGCTACAGCTTCTCTAAAAGAAACAGTTTAAATAAAAGGGGTGCTCCTTGCACCACCACTGAGATGAGCTACCCAGCTTTCGGCTGCAAAGGCACATCTAAAAGGGGCTGAGGGCTCACCTCATGCTGTGCTCCATCAAAAGTGGACATCCAACACTCATCCTGTGCCCAAGCTACCTGACCATGGCACGCAACTTCTGCAGCTTAGCAGGGGATAGCTTGGCAGGTAGGCCAGGCAGGTCATTGTTTCCCGTCATGGGGACCCTCTCTCTACATGCTGCTTTTCCTCCCATCCTAGGTATTGCACTGAGATTGCTACTATAAAAAAAGCAAGTGCAGCAAGGTGCATACAAATTGCAAATAAAAAGTTAATGGTCACATCCTCTAGCACTCCATGGAGAGTATAAGGCCATTAGCTTCATTAAAGCAAGGAAAAGCATTCTTTTGTGCTCCAATTTTCCTCTTTACTGCAGTGAGTCTTCATGAACACACACACGCATATCTGTGCCTTGGAAACCTTGCTTTGAATTATAGCTTCTCATTACAAGGAAGAGGCTTCAGCTTCAGTTTCATCTTCCCTTGCAAAGTGTTTTGCTGCCTTTCCTCCAGAAAAGCCCCTTCGCTAATTCATTCTGAATCTATACAGCCAGAGGTGACAGTCCAAGGAACCTGAGTCTGAACTCCTCGCCTCCGGGTCTGACCCCCATGGTCACTTCCCAGGGTTGCAAAGATGTCTATAATTCTCAACTCACAGTCAATAACACCTTCCCCTCCATTCCTACTCATGGACTATGCCAACCCGTGGCACAGTAAAAGCACCTACTTTGGCTTCCCCATTGCTGCATGAGTTTCTACGGAGATAAGCACTTTTATTTTGTGGCTTTCTTCTTTCCTCAAAGGCCTTAGTCCCATCTTTACTTGAGAGTAGTGGAGGGAAGAGGTAGCCCAGGCATGGAGAGCTTAACCTGAAGAAGACCACCTTCTCGTGTACCACTTAACACTTTGAAAATAGAGGGCTGGATTTTCTCCTCAGTCATTTACTTGTAGTAAAATCAAAGATAGTTCACTAAATCATGTGGACCTTGTTTTTACTGACTCCACAAGCTGGTTCCCAATCTATGTCAGTGTAATAGAGGATCGAGGGAACTACAGGCCTCAGTGCCAGGGAAGGTCATGGAGTCCCATCATATGGCATGTACAGGACAACCAGGTGATCAGGCCCAGTCAGCATGAGTTTATGAAAGGCAGGTCCTGCTTGACCAACATGATCTCCTTCTATGACAAGGTGACTCACTTAAGTGGATGAGGGAAAGGCTGTGGATGTTGTCCTCCTAGACTTCAGTAAAGCCTTTGACACTGTTTCCCACAGCATTCTCTTGAAGAAACTGGCTGCTCATGGCTTGGACAGGCATACTCTTTGCTGGGTAAAAAACTGGCTGGATGGCCAGGCCCAAAGAGTTGTGGTAAATGGAGTTAAATCAAACTGGCGGCCAGTCACAAGTGGTGTTCTGCAGGGCTCAGTATTGGGGCCAATTCTGCTTAATATCTTTATCGATCACCTGAACGAGGGGATCGAGTGCACCCTCAGCAAGTTTGCAGGTGACACTAAGCTGGGTGGAAGTGTTGATCTGCTTGAGGGTAGGAAGGCTCTACAGAGGTATCTGGACAGGCTGATTGAGGGGCCAAGTCCAACTGTAGGAGGTTCAACAAGGCCAAGCGCTGGGTCCTGCACCTGGGTCACAACAGCCCCATGCAATGCTACACTGGGGAAGAGTGGCTGGAAAGCTGCCTGGTGGAAAAAGACCTGGGGGTGTTGGTCAATAGCTGGTTGAATATGAGCCAGCAGTGTGCCCAGGTGGCCAAGAAGGCCAACGGCATCCTGGCTTGTATCAGGAATAGTGTGGCCAGCAGGAGTAGGGAAGTGATCGTGCCCCTGTACTCAGCTGGAGAGGCTGCACCTTGAATCCTGTGTTCAATTTTGAGCCCCTCACTACAAGAAGGACATTGAGGCGCTGGAGCGTGTCCAGAGAAGGGCAACAAAGCTGGTGAGGAGTCTGGAGCACAAGTCTTATGCAGAGTGGCTGAGGGAACTGGGGTTGTTTAGCCTGGAGAAGAGGAGGCTGAGGGGAGACCTTATTGCCCTCTACAACTACCTGAAAGGAGGGTGTAGTGAGGTGGGTGTAGGTCTCTTCTCCCTGGTAACGGGTGACAGGACGAGGGGAAATGGCCTGAAGTTGCTCCAGGACAGGTTTAGGTTGGACATTGGAAAAAAATTTTCCAACGAAAGGGTTGTCAGGCATTGGGACGGGCTGCCCAGGGAAGTGGTTGAGTCCCCAACCCTGGAGGTATTTAAAAGACGGGCAGAAGAGGTGCTTAGGGACATGGTTTAGTGATGGACTTGGCAGTGCTAGATTAACGTTTGGACTTGATGAACTTAAAAGTCTTTTCCAACCTAAACAATTCTATAATTCTATGATTAAAAGCAGTCCTGGATGGCCAGTGACTGTTGACACTCATGCTCCTGCATTTGGTCATGGTAGGGTGAAGACAGTCATTATCTTTCTGCTGTGATGTCAAGCACTGAGAATATATATGAGTTACCCCAGTTTGGGTCTGGATTTGGATCTGAATCTGAATTTTCTGTCAGAAAGTCAGGATTCAGACCTAGGTGAGGTTCTACCATGACAGCTCAGTTGTGAGGAGGAAATCATGAAATGTGGAGGAACTGGACACAAATCAAGTAGGAAAAGTGAAGACGGCATTCAGCTGAAGCAATTTTACATTTAAATGCATGGACATTATGATGACGTAAGATTGCTGAACATCTGGATGCTATTCCATTTACTGAAGACTCACAATCATTTACTTCCTACTAAATTTGTTTCATTTTTATGAAGCGGCAGCAAATACAGATACTTGAGGGGTCAGTTCTTTTTTCTTACAAGCCTCATAATGGATTTTGCAAACTGTCTGCCCCGTTCCTGATTCTGCAAGAATTAGTACACACCAGATTGAGTTTTCTTAAGTAGAACCCAACTTTGCTCACATCTTGCCCCCTTCCCCCTGCAAAAAACCGAAAGAAACTCAGAGATACCTAGCCTACTTGCAAGCCAGGAATAAATACAATTGTGCCATTGATCTTATTTCTCCCACCCCCTTCCTGAGGAATCAGTCCATCTGTAAAAGTCAGGGGACAATGGCTATGTATTTCTCAGTGAAGCTTCCTACCTGTGAGAAAGAGCTGCCAGCAGTGACAGAGTTTGACTGTCAGGAGGCCGGCACACAGATACTTTGGGTAAGGATTCATGACATGAAAGACAAAAGGATCACTGCTGAGGGCATCTGTTACTAATCTCAAAAAAAGGAAGAAGGAAACATTCCTGAACCATTTATACAGGAGCTCAGGATCTCAGGATACTGTGCTCAAGGGGACTGTAATTACCTAGACATCTGCTGGATATGATGTTCCTCAATCCTAAGCCAAAATAATTTTTATTCTAGATAGGACCACTTTATGAAGTGGAAAGGATAGGTAATAAATGAAAAAGTGAAACTACTTGAGATCAAATGATCCAGAGGGAAGAAAGAACTAAAAGTTTGAAGACAATAGGAAAGTTTGTAATATTGAGCACACCTTTCTTGAATTCGGCCTATCTAAACTAACAGACAGTTCTGGGTGGGCACAACCCTGCAAAGGGGTTGGAGATGAGAGCTAAAAGGCCAAGCAAGAAAATCGTGTCATTCATTCTTCATGCTTATGCTTCATTCAGCTTACATCATAAATTGTCCTCAAATAGATTGACATCTTTTAAAAATCAATTTGCTACATAATTTAAACAACTGAACCAAACCAATATTCAGAAATAAGTCACTGAAATGAACAGATACTCAAAGCAATGTCACTGGATACATAGATTGTGCGTTGATGTTCCTTGATCCAGTGAGTGTAATGCTTCAGAAGCAGTGTTTAAACCCATATTAGCAGAGGTGTAACCTTTTTTTTTTTCTGAAAATGCTCTGTAAGAGTTGCTTAAAATGCATTTTTTACCTTTTTTTTTTTTCTGCTAATAATTAGGTTCACTTTAGCATATTTACAGATGAGTGCCCCAAATGAGCTCTAAACTTAGACCTACTTCTAAATATAGGCATAGCCTCAGTGCCACATGGGAAAGGAGAGAGCTACGAGCTCTGTCTTGTACGCAGCATCTTTCTAGGGAATTGCCAAGCATGGTGTTGTGTGTGTCAATATAATAAGCAGGCAAGCTTGCTTAAGTGCTCACTCAAACTTGTGCCTTCTCTCAGCTCTGCTGAAGACTGCAGTACAAATAGAAGTAGTCAACTGCAGAGCAGGGGATGTGTGCGTGTGTGTCCTCCATGAGGAGTTTAGGCAGGGAAACCTAGATACCCTACTCAGGGAAAAGAGAGGTAAAAAGTCAACTTCAGAGTCAATCAGAGCAGAAGTCCAAATTAATCTAAGAGATACTAACATCAAACTGGGGTCTAATGGCAAAGGAGCTGTGTAATAAAATTGTTCAGAGGAGCAACTGAAGATATCAGGCACTCTGTAGAAGAAAAAGGATGGGTAGAGCAAATAAAGATATTGGAAATATCCTCCAGCAGATCCTTCTGGAAACTATGCTAAGGCACATCAAAAGTAAGGAGGTGACTGCTAACAGCCAACATGGCTTCACTAAGGGCAAATCACACCTGACAAATCTGGTGGCCTTCTATGGCAGGGTCAGAGTGTTGGTGGGTAAGGGAAAAGCAATTGACATCACAGAATCACAGAATCGCAAGGGTTGGAAGGGACCTCGGGAGATCATCCAGTCCAACCCCCCTGCTAAAGCAGGTTCACCTAGAGCATGTTACACAGGACATCGTCCAGGCGAGGGTTGAATATCTCCAGAGAAGGAGACTCCACAACCCCCCTCAGCAGCCTGTTCCAGTGCTCTGTCAACCTCAAGGTAAAGAAGTTTTTCCTCATATTCAACTGAAACCTCTTATGTCTCAGTTTGTGCGCATTGCCCCTTGTCCTGTTGCTGGACACCGCTGCAAAGAGTCTGGCTCTGTCCTCGTGACTTCCACCCTTAAGATATTTGTATGTGTTGATGAGGTCCCCTCTCAGTCTTCTCTTCTTCAGGCTGAACAAGCCCAACTCCCTCAGCCTTTCCTTGTAGGGGAGATGCTCCAGTCCCTTTATCATCCTAGTTACTCTCCTCTGGACTCTTTCTAGGAGTTCCTCATCTTTCTTGAACTGGGGAGCCCAGAACTGGACACAGTACTCCAGGTGGGGTCTCACCAGTGCAGAGTAGAGGGGGAGGATAACCTCCCTCGACCTGCTGGCCACACTCCTCTTAATGCACCCCAGGATGCCATTGGCCTTCTTGGCAACAAAGGCACACTGCTGGCTCATGGTCAGCTTGTCATCCACCAGGACTCCCAGGTCCCTCTCAGCAGAGCTGCTTTCCAGCAGGTCAGCCCCCAGCCTATACTGGTGCATGGGGTTCGACCTCCCCAGGTGCAGCACTCGGCACTTGCTCTTGTTGAATTTCATCATGTTCCTCTCCGCCCAACTCTCCAGCCTGTCCAGGTCCCACTGAATGGCAGCGCAGCCTTCTGGCGTATCAGCCACTCCTCCCAGTTTTGTGTCATCAGCGAACTTGCTGAGGGTACACTCTGTCCCCTCGTCCAGGTCATTGATGAACAAGTTGAACAAGACTGGGCCAAGTACTGAGCCCTGGGGAACTCCACTAACTACCGGCCTCCAACTGGACTCTGCCCCGCCGATCAGAACCCGCTGAGCCCTGCCATTCAGCCAGTTCTCAATCCACCTCATTGTCCACTCATCCAACCCACACTTCTTGAGCTCCCCTATGAGGATGTTATGGGACACAGTGTCAAAAGCCTTGCTGAAGTCAAGGTAGACAACATCCACTGCTCTCCCCTCGTCTACCCAGCTGGTCATGCCATCATAGAAGGCTATCAGATTGGTCAGGCATGATTTCCCCTTGGTGAATCCATGCTGGGTACTCCTGATGATCTTCTTTTCATCTACTTGCTTGGAGAGGACACCCAGAATGAGTTGTTCCATAACTTTCCAGGGATGGAGGTGAGACTAACCGGCCTATAGTTCCCTGGGTCCTCCTTCTTGCCCTTTTTGAAGGCTGGAGTGACATTGGCTATCTTCCAGTCCCCAGGTACCTCTCCTGTTCTCCACGACCTTTCATAGATGATGGAAAGTGGCTCAGCAATGTCATCTGCCAGTTCCTTCAGCACTCGCAGGTGCATTCCATCGGGGCCCATGGATTTGTGGGTGTCCAGCTTCCTTAAAAGATCCCTAACCTGATCCACCTCGACTGAGGGAAGGTCGTCCTTTCTCCAAGCTTGCTTGCTTACCTGCAAGGACTGGGGAGCCTGAGGGCCAGCCTTGGCAGTGAAGACTGAAGCAAAGAAGGCATTCAGTAGCTCCGCCTTCTCTGTATCTTCTGTCACCAGGGCACCCATTTCATTCAGCAGCAGTCCCACATTACCCCTAGTCTTACATTTACTGCTGATGTACTTGAAGAAGCCCTTCTTGTTATCCTTGATATCCTTTGCCAAACTTAGTTCCAGGTAAACCTTGGCCTTTCTAGTTTCTTCCCTACATGCTCTGGCAGTATTCCTGTATGCCTCCCAAGTGGCCTGACCCTCTTTCCACATTCCACAGAGTGGAAAGAAAAGACACTCTTTTCTTTGAGTTTCACTAGAAGCTCCTTGTTCATCCATGCAGACCTCTTGCCTCGTTTACTTGATTTCCTACTCACAGGGATGCACCGATCCTGAGCATGGAGGAAGAGCTGCTTAAATAGCAGCCAGCTCTCTTGGACTCCCCTACCTTCAAGAGCCTTAGCCCATGGAATTCTTCCAATCAGGTCCCTGAAGAGGTCAAAGTTAGCTCTCCTGAAGTCCAATGTGGCAGTCCTACTTGTTGTTCTGCTTCCACATCTCAGAATCTGGAACTCCATCATCTTGTGGTCACTGCAGCCAAGCCTGCCCCCTACCTTCACATCCTCAACCAGTTCTTCTTTATTTGCCAGCACAAGGTCCAGTAGCACTCCACTTCTTGTTGGATCCTCCACACCTGGGTCAAAAAGTTATCGTCGATGTTCTGCAGGAACCTCCTGGACTGTGCGCACCTTGCCGTGTGGTCCTTCCAGTTGATATCAGGATAGTTGAAGTCTCCCATGAGAACCAGGGCCTGCGATTGCGAGGCTACTTTTAGCTGTCTATAGAAGGCCTCGTCTACTTCCTCATCCTGGTTGGGTGGTCTATAGTAAACACCCACCACAGTGTCACCCATGCTGGCCTGCCCCTTAATTTTTACCCACAAGCTTTCAACTTGTTCTTCATCTGCTCCTGGGTAGAGTTCTATACATTACAGTTGCTCCTTTACATAAAGAGCAACTCCACCGCCTCGCCTTGTAGGCCTGTCTTTCCTGAAAAGCACATAGCCATTGATGGCAGCGTTCCAGTCACGCGTGTCATCCCACCATGTCTCTGTAATTGCGATGAGATTAGGGCCCTGCAACCACATACAGAACTCTAGCTCTTCCTGCTTGTTCCCCATGCTGCGACACCATCTACCTGGACTTGTGCAAAGCATTTGATACTGTCCCACACGACATCCTTGTCTCTAAATTGGAGAGACGTGGATTTGACAGATGGCCCACTTGGTGGATAAGGAATTGGCTGGATGGTCGTACTCAGAGTTGTAGTCAATGGCTTGATGTCCAAGCAGAAACCAGTGACGAGTGGTATTCCTCAGGGGTTGGTATTGGGACCAGCGCTGTTTAACATCTTTGTTGGTGACATGGACAGTGGGATTGAGTACGCCCTCGTCAAGTTTGCCAACGACACCACAGCTGCTGTGTGGTGCAGTCAACATGCTGGAGGGAAGGGATGCCATCCAGAGGGACCTTGACAGGCTTAAGAGGTGGGCCCGTGTGAACCTCATGAAGTTCAACAAAGCAAAGTGCAAGGTACTGCACATGGGTCCAAGCAATCCCAAGCACAAATACAGTCTGAGAGGAGAACGGATTGAGAGCAGCCCTGAGGAGAAGGACTTGGGTGTGTTGGTTGATGAGAAACTCAACATGAGCTGGCAATGTGCGCTTGTAGCCCAGAAAGCCAACTGTATCCTGGGCTGCATCAAAAGAAGTGTGGCCAGCAGGTCGAGGGAGGTGATTCTGCCCCTCTACTCTGCTCTGGTGAGACCCCACTTGGACTACTGCATTCAGCTCTGGGGCCCCCAACACAAGAAGGACATGGGCCTGTTGGAGTGAGTCCAGAGGAGGGCCATGAAGATAATCAGAAGGCTGAAGCACCTCTCCTACAAAGACAGGCTGAGAGAGTTGGGGTTGTTCAGCTTTGAGAAGAGACGGCTATGGGGAGACCTTATTGCAGCCTTCCAGTACCTGAAGGGGGCTACCAGAAAGCTGGAGAGGGACTTTTGACAAAGGCATGTAGTGATAGGACAGAGGGTAATGGCTTTAAACTGAAAGAGGGGAGATTTACCTTAGATAAGGAAGAAATTCTTCACTCTGAGGGTGGTGAGACACTGGAACAGGTTGCCAAGAGAAGCTGTGGATGCCCCATCCCTGGAAATATTCAAGGCCAGGTTGGATGGGACTCTGAGAAACTTGGTCTAGTGGAAGGTGTCCCTGCCCATGGCAGGGGGGTTGGAACTAGATGATCTTTAAGGTCCCTTCCAAACCAGATCGTTCTATGATTCTATGAAGGGGTTAAGAAAAATAAGACCAGCCTTTACAGATACTGGGGAAACTACCAGAAGGAACAGGTGAAGGAGAAAATTCTATGCGAATAAAAACTGCAAGCTGCTTTGTTAAAGAGTCAGGAAATACAACCACAGAGACTTCATCAAACCTATGTCTGCGGAATCTTTCTGAGATGCTGAATTCTCTTTTGAACCCATCCCAAAGTCTATATGTGTTTTATTTGTATTTCTGGTCCATTAGACTCCTACTGTGAAACGTTCCCCCTGTGGAGAACTTGGCTAATACTTCACCTTACTGAGGCAAGCAGTGCTGAACAAGTCATAGAAGGAGACTTAGGCGTGTAACAATGTTTAACCTCACTACAAAGAGTATAGCTCAATTATTTCTCTTAATTAGATCCTCTCTCCATGCATAATAAATCCTCACTTGCATGGAAAGGCGCTGAAGGCCACGAGCTGACAGACACCACCAGGTGAGCGTGGCTTGTGAGCCGCCTTGCAAGCCACAAGGCAAATCGCTCATGGAAATGTTGCTGCACTCACACAGCAATGGAAGGCATAAATGCGTTGCTGAGTGTCGAGCTTCATACGTACCTCATATACAACCTCAGAGGAGTGTTCAAGGGTCTAGTAAAAGCCTGCTGCTTAACAAAGTGCTCTTCTAACGAAATGGGGAAGGCTGTATTAGCACCTCTGGGCATATCTGGTATAGCCTCCTCAGAGAAGGACACTGCGATGGGTGGTCTCAGGCATAGCTTTCCTTGTGCCTGACTTGCATGAAGCTTTTATATTTATTTGTAATGTTCTTTACGTATTTATTCAAAAGTCTAATGACATTTAAATGAAAAATCTCATGCTGATTAAAAGCAGGTAGGGGAATAGCTGGGAAAATGAAATGCACCGTACATAATCAGATCCAGATGACATGCAGCCCAGGGTTTTTTGAGGGAACGTAGCTAATGAATATAGTGAGCCTCTGGTAATTAGATTTGAACAGCCGTGGCAAAGGGAGAGGAGGGGGGGAAATGCAAACATGGCATAGATCTTAAAAGGGGGAATAAACAAGAGGGGAAAAAAAAGTTATCCTAACATAAGCTTATAAAAAGCCCACATCACTGACTGCAGCCCCCAGAGGGAAGGACTGCAGAGTGTTTCTCCAGCTTTCCCTTTCAAACTCGTTCCACCATCTTTTCACTCCCTGCTTCCACAGTTGTGCTCTTCTTTGTTTCCTCTCCTCCAGCTCTTCTGCATCCCACCCTCTGCTTTTGCTCACATCCCCCATTTTACTCTCTCTGTGGTCTCTGGAGTTTTTCAGGATGAAGAGCCCTTCTCGGACTGTCCTTGTTTCTCTTCCAAGGCACAACCTCTCCGTCCTGCCTATGCAGTTATCAGAGCAGTAGATCTCCGCGCTGTCCCTTTCCTTTTCAATGGCACTAGGCTAAATCCTTAATTCGGGCTAAGTACTTAAAGACGTGCATTTCTTTAACATGTGAGCAGTCCCACTAAAGTCGGTGGAGTAACTGGGGTGTTAAGAACCATGGGTTCATGTGCCTGCCCAGAACAGAAGCTCAAGCATTAATTCCTTTTCATTCCCAAACCCACTTTATCCCAACCGTTGCTGTTGCATTCAGGCCCATCTCCTCACCTGCACACAAACCCAGGTTCCTCTCATGCCTCTCCTAGCAGACCCCCAGCTGCGGCCAGTCCAACCCCCCACCTCCACAAGTCCCCGTGCCGGCGAGGAGAAGCCTGGCTTTGCTTTGTGCCCCTGTGGGCACTGGGGCTCTGCAGGGTACCTGGGATTGGCAGAGCCGGACCCCCTGGGGGTGGCAAGCAGAGGGCATCTGTGGCTCTTGGCTGGTCTCTACCCGAGCTGATGACCATCTAAAGGGCTTTTGTGTGGCACCGGTTGCCTGCCTGAGCTGACAAAAGCCCCCTTCAAGGTGCCACACGCCCTGAGGTTAGGAGCCATGGTGGGGCTGCATGACCAAGCGAGGCCCCTCTGCTGCATCCTGGGCACCCACGCAAGGGGGAGACGGGGGAACAAATGAGTCACAGTTTACTGAGTGATTTGGTGGGTTCGGGGGCTTGACACACTGCACACTGAGCCTCCACGGGCCTCGCTGAGCCGATCTTCGGATGAATTCCTCACATTGCATCAGAATTAGAGCAGAAGGCCACCAGGATGAAATCCTGCCCCTTGCTACACCCGGGCAACCTCCCCGGCATTGCAGCATCCTGTATGTGAAGGAAATGAAGGAGAACTGCACTTTTCCTTTCTTTTGTGTGGGTAATGAATTCTTTTCAATTAAACCAAGAATCAGCACCATTATTTGAACGGTGCATTTTTACACTGAGTGCAAAGTCTTTAATGTCTTTCCAATGGAGAGTTATATAGAGTGTTAACAGAGCTGTCTGTTAGGCAACAGTTCCACTGGAGAAGCAGAAAGTGAGTTTAGATGGTGATAAAACGCAGTACTTTTTTTTTTTCCTCTTGATGTCTTCACTAAAGAGTGGAAGCTTCTCTTGGGATCTATTATTTGGATTATAATCTGCACTACTTTCTGTCAGAATACTGACTCTCTGGACCAGAGATATCAGTCTAGAACTGGAAAAAAAAATTCCCTTGGGGAGATTTAACGCAACTCCTTTTTCTCCCCTAAGCCAGAAAATCCTTTAAAATTATTTTAGTAACACTAGCAAGCTAAAGCAGAGAAAAAGACTAGAAGCTGTTCACTTTGCCCAGATTTTGAATGAGAGAGCAACATCCCCTTGCAGCACAGTTCATTACCGAGGGGTTAAAATGATTTGCTGGATCAGAAATGTTTCCCTCCCCGGGAGATGCTGATTTCGGGGGTAGGCTTCCCATTTGCATATCACACGGAGCAGCTCAGCCTGTTGGGTTTGAGGCAATCACATGTTAAAAGGCAATTTGGAGAAAATTACATATAACTTCAGATGTCATTCACAAAGGATGGGGTAGTGGCATCTGTTTCTCATAACCTTTGAAACATTACACATGTTTCAGGCCGGTACTGTTTCTTTAGAAGTAAACCATATAATCTCTGGACTTTTTAAAATTAAACATGGTACATTTAATTTAGGATATTGTTATTCTAAAAAAGACAATGCTAACCTTTTTCGACCTTCTCTGCGGTGTAAGTTATTGTTGGCAAAGTCATTTTTGGTCTCTCTGTCTGATCCAGGAGCGTATTTCATGAATGCCTTATAATTTTAAGTGGTGACTAGACCTTTGTGTTCTAGATAAGGTCACAAAAACAATTTATCCAAGGCATTTGACAAAGAAAGGAAAAATTGCCCACTTTTCCCATCAAACATAATTACCATTCACCACATGTAAATGAAGCGCTTGTTGCATCTTTACCGGGGAACCAAAAGCTGCTATGAATCAGTTTATTTGTCCATTAGCAGAAATTTGGTGCAGGTAAAACAGAGGAAATGGGCTTTATAATTAACCCTCTTAGTGCTCCAACACAAAATTGATAGATCTGAAACTTATGCCACGTGGCAGTCTCTTACTTTCTTTTTTCTTTTTATTTTAATGAGTGACGGAAAACCATAAGGCAAGGCTCCTTCCCCTCTCGCTGGAACACACAGGGTCTGGGAGCGGGCTGGAGAGATGACACAAGGGCAGGGGAACAGGCAAACCCAGAGCCGGGCTCCACAAGTTTATTCAATTAGGTATTAAATGTTTGGAACAAGGTTTCATTTGCCAACAGCTGTATACAATCATTTGTGGTTTTGAGGCCAGGGTAATTGGCATGTTATGAGCTTTTGGCTCAGCTTTTGGCATCTGCCTGAAAACCACACGGGAAGAGGGGAGGCTCTGCGCGGGGCTCAGCCAGGAGCCGTCCCCAGGGAGCGGGAGCTCAGGAGGGCAGAGAGCCATCAGGGAGCAAACCTCATCCAGATCTCCTGGATATTGGGCAGCGGGTGCCCACCAGCACTTCTAGCAAGCCCAGCCGAGCAGGAGAAGGTGTCCTTGCTAGACCGCATCCTATCAGAGCCAAGACTGCTACACGTGCACGGATTTACGTGTTTAACTAAACCGACTGTTTTCAGGAAACCGGCTGAAGCTCCTTGCTAATTGGAAGCAGTGCGGGAATTTTATTTTCCATTGTGTGCTTCAGTCCTCAGCAATCCAGCAGTCAGAGCTAAGTCGTTGCAGCTCAGAAGCTGCCACCAGCTTTTACCCAGCGGTGACATGGCCTCCCTGGCCACCCTCTGAGCGGCACAGGACACTGCCACGTTTCCCTGCAGGGCACGCTGGGAACTGTGCACACCCTACTCATTGCATCCTCTCCCCCCGCTCGGCTTTTTTTCACCTTTCACCAGTTGCACCACCTCTTTGCTATGGGATGCTCTTTGGGGAAGCAGTGGCCATTTGCTATGCATTCGTACAAGGCCCAGCATGGCCAGCCGCTGCCTAGGTCAAGACTCTTTGGCACCATTGCAACGTAAATATTATGTGCTAATAACGCTGTGGTGGAGCCATGCTTCATCATATTCTGAGTATAGCTAGAGAATATTACACTGCCCCTTTTGTTATCACCCACAGCCATTTACTTCCCGCTTCCTGCTAAAGGGGAGTCAGCTCTGAGCGGTTCCCCTGGCTTACACTGTTGTAACCAGCCTCGGGTCCTGGTTTCTTAATTGTTTACACCTTAAAGGGTTGTCCTGTATCCTGTAGAGAAGTTCCCAAGTGATGTCTAATCATTAACTAGAGGGGAGCCGAAACGTGCAGTGCTACTCCACATTAGTGTTCTTTAGTTATAATAATGGATTGCTTTTTCCCTGTGGTGCTCAGAGCTCTTTACAAAGAAAGAGGAACGTTGTTATTGCCATTTACGGGGTGAAAAAGCTTAAGTGCAATGAAGCAACGTGTCTTGCCCGCAGTTACACAGCAGATCAGTGGCAGTCACTGGGACTAAGTACAAATCCACCAAAAGCTGTGTCATATCCACACCCCTAAGTGAGAACTCAATGCAGTTACTTAATAACAGAAAGTATAATTCATCCCATACATGTCCGAGAATTGATGCCAGTTGTTTTGGCAGGCACTCGCATGCTCTTTGGTTCGGGTGAGTCTGTTCTTAACGGCACTCAACTGCTTGTTAAGGGGATGGAGAGATGCAAATGGGAGCCTTCGGGCTTCACAATAAGCAAACTTTGCCTCTTGATCACAGGACAGTGTGTTCTGCTCCTGACAGCCAAGGTTTTATGGTGGGTCAGGTGGAGAACAGATGTTCACCTGCTTAACTACAGTAGCGGTAAAACTCTTACAACAACCAATGAACAAAAAGGGGCCATCTACTCTAGCTGCTCTGCAGTCAGGCAGGAGCCCTTCAGTTGTATTTGTCTATACGTCTCGTCTAATTTCCTCTCAGAAAGCTCAAGCAGTGGAGCCTCCGTTCTTTTCTTGGGCAAATAATTTCTTTCTGTGGTAAGGCCCTGCTCCTCTGATGCGGCTTTCCTCCCTCACCCCACGTGGCTAATTTAACTTTTCCCTTCCTACCCATGCTCCTTGGCGTAGATGCAATATACACTCCGAAATGTCATCATCCCCCCCTCACAATCGCACTGTTATGCTTGCTCATCTGGAGCCCATCTGTGGGGTGTTGGTGATGAACTCCTATCACAGCCGCGAGCAGGAGGATCGAGGGCTTAGGAGCACGGGAATCCCGACTATCGCACCGAGATGGGTGATCAAGCCCTGTTTATTGGGTGCAGTACTGGGGTAGCTGTGTGAAACTCTGCACTCTGGGACATGCAAGAGGTCCCGCGGGATGACCTCACGCTCTCGTCTAGCGGAACCCCTATCCATCTTTTGTCTGCCTTTGAGGCTGTTTGTAGTGCAGTTGTTTAGCAGTTACGAAGCCCCAGGTATATTTCATGTTTGAAATCACAAGTCCCCTGGGTGCTCCAATATTACAGTGATGGAAGGTGCCATATAAATACCTCTGTGAAGGGAGTATTAGGATGAAATCCTTTTCCTGTTGGCGCAATGAAAAACTCACATTAGCTTCCACAGACCTGGGTTTTTACTATTTCTCTTTAAAGCTAAGTTTCCCCTGGGAGCGCCCTGCACTGTAGCGCAGACCATTGCTAGCAAATCCCAAATGCACTAAGCACTGGAAAAAGCTCGGCAAATAATGCAGTGGTGAAGGACCTGAAGTCAGAAGGTGGTGAGGGGTTTTGCCAGCAGCTCCAGAAGCATTCAGCCAGAAGATAATTGCACAGAAAAACAAGAAAAGCAGCTTGGCTAGGCTGGAGCTCTCTGGTGGCATGATTGCAGGGAAGGGGTTGGGAATGATGGAGAAACAAGACTAACTTCCTAAAAAGCAGAGACCAGCGGAGCAACTGCATCCTTTTGCATCCCCAGTGCTGCCTGTGCAAGCGCTGTTAATGCTTTTCCTCCTGCTCCTCCCATCCCAAGAAAGTTTATTTAAGAGACACAGTACATGCGATGGTTGGATCAGGGCGCTGTGGCACTTCAGTCTGTTTCCCTTTCTGCCACTGACTCTTTTAGTGACTCTGGGCAAAACCTAAATGACTTCGGAGCCTGGCATTCAGTGTCATGCTGTGTTGAGAATAAACAGGACCGAAGTAAACATCAATATTTATCCATGTGGGTCTTCAGTGCTTAGGGGTCTCTGAGCAGCTCAGGTAAGGAAGCTAAGCTAAATAGGACCAATAATTTTCTCCAGAGCTTTTATACTGTGTATGGGGCTGCTGCTGTCTACGACACCATGGAGCTGGTACCTGCAGAAGTATCATTTTTAGCGAATCTATAGGAACAGAGGCTGGCTTTGATGTTCAAAGCTAGCATTAGGCAGCACATGGAGATACGTGGGATGTGAGCTGGGATTTAGCAGTCACGCTTTCTGCTGAAGCATCTGTCTGAAGCCCAGTGAGAGGCTGATTACCGTGAGCCTGAAGGAGATGATAGGCACTCAGGCTTGCAAAGCTTTCCACAGCAGAGCTGGTGACCATGGGTGAGACAGAAAGGGCCACACCAGTCACTGTGTTCACATGGGGGGGAAGATATTTCTGTCCCTAGTGAGACAAAACCCTTGTCTAGAAAAAGGAGAAGTTAACAAGTTTTTCCTCTGAGTCCCTCATATGTAGCCTGAGTTTTCTGCTGCTCAAGAGAGACTTCCAAATACATCTCATATCCTCTCAAGAAGGCGATCTGATTTGAAAAATGAAGAGCCTGGCATATATATTCTCTGAAAATCAATGGGATTTATGCATCCCAACCTCCTTCTCATTTTGAGACTCTTACTCCACACATAGTACTCAGCTATGCTTTGTATGACCAGCTTCCCTCTCCTTGTAAAATCACCCCCCTGCTTTTGATATTTTGATATTTGCTATTTGATATTTTGATATTCATCAGCAAGGGGGATCAAAACTAGCCCACAGCCCAGTGAAGGCAGCTTCGGTGTTTGCCTTCTGCATCTTTGCTTAGCCCTCCAACAGAGCCCTGGAAAAAGCCCAGGCTGCAGCCTTTGCTCCAGGTTGCATGGATAAGGCCACTGCATGCTGGGATGGAGGTACATTGTCACACAGTGACAGAGACGTGGCCAGCTAAGCTGGAGGTGGTTTAAAGAAAAGCTACAACAGCTCACCTTCCAAAAGGCACCCTTGCTTTTGCCTAGAGAAAGCAGCACGTGACTTATTCCAAACAGTGGAAGAAGGGTCTTACTCATGGTGTTCCTGCAGAAATGCCTTTTCTTCCATGAGGAGGAAGAAGATGACAGGGGGTCACCTCAGCTGTTAGAGCTGAGGTCTTTAATAAGTCATCCAATGATTTCCTTGAGGATGAGCAGGTTAAGGAGGAAAAGCAGATGAAAGAATTAGTGAGGAAGTGCTGCTGGCTTGGCAAAGCCATCCAAGAGTTGATAATTCAATAGGCTCTATATGAATTCCTTTGGTTTGGTTTTATTCATGTGCCACTGCTATTCCCCTGTCATTAAGCAACCTCTGGAAAAGCATGATTAAAATCAAAACCAAACCCCACCAGACAAGCAGGGAGGCATTGCTAGAAATAGGATCCTAGCAGCCATGGCTTTTATAATCTCATCTGCTTCCTTATAAAACCAGAGGGATCTGCTCTTTCTCTTCCCTGCATTGAAGAGCTTGTGGAGTTGAGGATGTTTTTTATGCCTAACAGGACATGCTGGTTTGGCCTGCATAGCCCCTTTTCCTCATCTCCTAATCCTCCTTGCTTTTCCTTGCGTTAGTTTGCACTCCTCTAACTGCTTGTAAACCAGAACCCTGGCAGCAAGCATATGAAATCTCAGATGGGTTATGAGCTGCATGAGTGAAAATACAGAGGTCTCCTCACAGACCTCAGGTCCACCAAGATGGCAGGCTGAGTTATGGAGAGGCTCAACCTTTGGGCTGTAATTTATTTTCAAGTTGATAAATCTTTATACTGAATGATATGCTGGCATCAGAACTGGTGTTAAAACCTAGCAGGAGTTCTCCAGTTATTCACCACTTCTCACAGTACAGGGATG
Organism: Gorsachius magnificus; assembly: GCA_034008185.1. NCBI lineage: Eukaryota > Metazoa > Chordata > Aves > Pelecaniformes > Ardeidae > Gorsachius > Gorsachius magnificus. The sequence goes on along the minus strand of CM067083.1, from coordinate 45,069,832 downwards.
AGGGTCTCCAATGAAAGGACTGGGTACCAGGATCTGAACTAAAGGACGGGCATCTTTTGCACAACACTTAGTTTAAACTGTGGAACTCCCTGTCAGATGAAGCTGCAAAGGTAAATGTTTAAGCAGGCTTAGCAAAAGAGATCAGCTGAACTCAGGAAACAGATGGCTGGAGAGTTGGGGAAAAAAGTCTACGGGGACACCTCATTGCAGCCTTTCAGCACTTAAAGGGGGCTTATAAGAAGGATGGGGGCAAACTTTTTAATAGGATCTGTAGTGGTAGGACAAGTGGTAATGTTTTTAAACTAAAAGAAGGTAGATTCGGGAAGAAATTCTTTACAATGAGGGTGGTGAAACACTGGAATGGGTTGCCCAGAGAGGTGGTAGATGCCCCATCCCTGGAACCATTCAAGGTCAGGTTGGACAGGGCTTGGAGCGACCTGATCAAGTTGAAGATGTCCCTACTCGTGGCAGGGCGGTCAGATGAGATGACATTTAAAAGCCCCTTCCAACCCAAACCCTTCTATGATTCTAAGGAAGAGTCAATATACAGAGAGCCCTGAGCAGGCTGGAAGGTTGGGCCAACAAGGGCAGCATGGGGAAGTGGACTCTCCTTTGCTAAGAATATTTATGACTGGATTGGACGGAGCCCTGCGTAGCCCAATCTAGACCCTGCTCTCCATAGACCAGATGGGCAGGGACTTGACCCAGACTGTCTGAGATGCTGTGTATTCAAGCCTGAAACCAGAAAGTCAGGCCAAGAGGAGGATCCTTCTTCCTTTGTGTTGCTGCTTTTGTTTTTCTACCTGCTACCTGCTTCTGCCTGTTGGCAGAAGTTGCATACTGGACTGGGTACACCCAACCTGAAACTGTGCATCAGTTTTTGTATTCTTCAGATCCCTTTGCTGTAAAACCCAGTTTTCCTTTCCCAGGAGGGTACGGTAAATTCAAACTTCACACCAGAGGTAGGGCAGCCTTTTAACATGGCCATGCAGTCATTAGGATAAGCTATATTCTTCAGATGAGTTGTTAGCTGCTGCCCAGGAAAAAAGGAATCAACAGAAAGCACCTGGGAATAAGAAGGAAGCAAGAGATGCATGTCCTGAACATCACTACTTCCATCAATAAAGCTGTCTCTTGTATGCGTGCACGCCTGTATACCATGTATCGCTGAGCTGGAGCTCAGTGCTTAGCAGATAGTGTTACTTGCAAAACCACTGCCCCCAAAGGACCGTCCCTGATCAATCTAAAATGTCTGTGGTTTCACTCAAGTGCCTCGTGACTTACATCCACCTGGGACGGCGTCTCTCTCTTTAATGGCAATAACAGTGTGCGAGCGGGGCAGGGAGGCAGCTGTGCGGAAGGAAGCCTGGTGTGAGTGGGTCAGAGAGACCTTCAGGCCGCGGCGAGACGGGCCCTCAGCAGGCAGCACCACTTTCGCCCCACTGATATCAAGGGACCCACGCTGAGGTACACGCGCGGAGGGTGCAGCTTTCTGTTACGTTGCCTTTGTTAATAAAATAGCTGCTACAGAAGGCAGCATCCCAGGCTCTCAGCCCTCTTCCCTTCAAGGTCTTTGTCCGCGCTGGGGCAGTGATCTGGAACAGTGACTGGCCAAATAAAAGCTTGCTCTGCCGTGTGCTTCAGGGGGTGCCGCTGCAGCTTGCAGGCTTTCGTCTCACAACCTACCTGTTCTGTCAGTTCTGACTGCAAAGCCTGTGTAACTCTTAGTGTTTATTCTCAAAACAAGCATGCCAATAAGCTCTGTTGGTTTTTTTGTTTTGTTTTTTTTTAATAAGAAAACTGGGGCAGACGAAGCCTGTGCTAACAAGCCAGCGTGAGCCCGCTTAGCTGAGAGAAGCCAACAACAGCAGGGGCACCACTTTCAGCCTTCCTCACAGCTCTGCAGCAAACAGTGGTGAGAAAAACAGCAAACCCAAAGTGGAAAGAGCCACTGGCGGGCTTTGCTTTATTAAAAAATGCTGCCCTTGGGTCCTGCAGGCGCTGGTCATGGTGAAGCTGGGGACCTGGCTGTAAGCTTTCCCCAGCTCTATCCTGGCCTCACTTCACTAAGCTTAGCACGATTCCTCTACAGGGTGCCGAGGCTGGTGTCAGCCGCAGGTGGCTCCTGTATGAGGCTAGGGGTGGAAGAACACCTGGGTTTCTGACCACCTTCCTTGCCTCTCTTGGGTTGCATGGAGGCTACAGGGTGAAGGGATACCCCTGCCTGTCCCAAACATGCAGGGAGAACCCCCCTGCCACGGGAGCGCAGGCTGTGCGAGCCCCTGCTCTGAGCAAGGCAGCCCAGGCTCAGCAGAGGCAGAGGTCCCAGTCCTGGACGCACAGCTGCTGGCGGCTGTACCCTGTGGTCTGCCTCATACGTCCCGTGCCTTGTGTTTTCTGTCTGTGCTCCCCATTTGCCCTCTAACCTCTTTGAACAGTTTCTTTTAATATGTCTAGAACAGTGCCCAGAGTGGGACTTTCACAGGATTATCATCCAAATCTTAATTACATCCACATGTGATATTAAGGTTGAAAAGCCAAGTGCTCAAAAGTTAAGAAACATTAGAATTAATATTTATACAAGAAGAGCACAGCCTCCTCTCTGCGGCTGCCACGGTTTCTGTGCAGCCTATTTGCTGTGAGTGGGACAACCCGGGGCACATTTTCTGGGCTCCCTTGGTAAATGCCCCCCCCCCCGCTGCTCCCATAGGGACTCAAACACTGGCAGCACCCCATGCTCCCACAGCAAATCAAGGCTCGCCAAATTTGTTGCAGGTACCAGCCCTTGTCCCTCCCAGCTGCCCTGTGGCTGCAGGAGCACACCGGATGGCCACCAGGCCAACGGGGTGGCAGAGCCAGTGGATGGAAAATATCTCAGCAGGAGCTAACGATTATTTCTATCCCATATCACCTCTGTGCCAAGCCTGGAGGGGTGCTACTAGGGTGAGGATGAGAGCGAAGACTAGGGAAGAAGAAGGGCTTATGTTGGCTTTGCTCCAAACAAAGCGCTCTTGCAACTTACGCAAGCAGTAATGCGTGTGTGACGCTCTCCTAGAGCCTCTTCTAGCCTTCGCAAATCCCTTGCCAGTGTTTTTGGGTTTTTTTCCAGTGTTACTTGACACATTATGCAAGGACGGAGGCAGGAGGAGATCTAGTGAAGAGAAGGGAGGCCGTGGCACTGAGTGGCTGAGGGCTGCCCTGGGTAAGAGAGTCCTTCCTGCTCAGCGCCTCAGGGGGGTTAAACACACCACGCCAGCCAAATGCTTCGCGCGCAGTCGCTGCTTTGCTTCCTCATTTTCTGAGTGCTTTCGAGCCCTTGCTCCAAACCACAAGAGCACTTGGCCTTCTAAAAGAAAATGCCATCAGATTTTGTCAACACAGCCATTAGTCTCTAGTCTCCTCAGGTACGGCTAACCTGTTTCACCAAAAATTCAGTCTGGGGCAACCCCCAGGAATGTAAACTTTCAGCCCACAAGGTGAAGTGTTGGCAACACAGATAAATACCTCAAATCAGGCTCCTGGAATGGGAAGCATTTGGCAAACTTGTAAGAGGCAAAACCAACCCACAACACTCGAGAATCGAGCTTGTCCCTATAAATAATAAAAAGGAGCAGCTGCTATCCAAGAAAATCAGAGCACGATGCAAAAATGTCCTCCAAGGTATTTGTATTTTGGGAACTGGCGTACAGCTGGAGTGAGCATACAAAACGCCCGTCTGAGGCTATCTGCTTTTAACGTGAGAGTGCCTGGGCTTCCACGGGCAGTGTGGCAGGCTGTGTCCCTCCAGCACTCGTCCTTCCAGGGAAAGGGGTGCAGAAGTGCACTACCTGAGGCCCGTTACCCCGTTTTCAGAAGTGATTCAGGCATCTAGGTCCCCACGGGTTAGATTAAAAATCTAGGTGACCAGGCTTCTACATCACTGCGGTGAGTCTGGTTCTTCTACTTCAGTTCTCAGCTGGAGCTATAAAAGTCATGTAAGGAAAAGTGCTGAATCCAACTTTATTCCAAAACTTGGGGAAAATTTGGCTGTGGGTACCAGCATGTGTTAAAGGTGATGTGCTTAGTACCCAGCACCTGCGAAAAACTGGCTGTCAATTTGTGTGCTTCACTGTCGGTTGCCACGGCTGCGGATGTTTGCCCCACACACCCCTTTCTGCAGCAGGAAGCAACACCAAAAAGGAATTACTCCTTCCTTTAAATATTTGGGAGGGGATTGAGGGGAAGAGAAAAGAAATGGATCACATCAGCTCTAATCAGTGAAGTCCACTCACCTTCCTCAGCCCTCCTGCCATCAGAGCTAGAAAGCCTTGTGTTCAGATGAGGCTCTTCTCTCGCTTTGGTCGGCCAGCCTGGCAGAGAGACAGGCTTGCAGAAAAATGGTGCTGGGGATGCATGGTAAGGGTCCCCCCTGTTGCTGGCAGACTTCACATTTCAGGGTGCTGCTTTCCAGCAGGGTGGGACTTGATTTACGTTGATCTTGACTACATGAAAGACTCTTGCTATTGCCTTTTATGCGCTCTCTTTCTTTTTCTCGTTGCCTTTCTTTTCTTCCTTTCCTTCTTGCCTTTGTTTTTTTCTTCCACATCATAGTCACCACATCCTTGAAGTGGGAGGAGTGAAATTAAAAGAAAACATTTAATACCTCAAGTGTTTTTAAACCATCAGCAATCAGTAGAAGCCTGAAGAGGTCATCCCTGGAAATAATCCAGCTGGTGAACTCCTTATGGATGTCACCTTTCCAAGAGCAGTGCCATTTCCTCATGGTGTGGGTGTACTTATTTATTATGTCATTAAAGCTGTTTTCTTTCGGACAGCCTTTAAAGATCTTCCCTGGGGATTCACCAGGCTGGGCAGCAAGCCAAGCGGAACCCCCTAAAGTTAAGTGCTTGGCTCTGTTGGACATAAACCACTTAATATTTCAAAGATGATGAAAGTGGTACAGATCCAATTTGTTTCCAGTAGGAAAGAAATAACAGGCAAGTAACACACTGAGCCCGTCACAAGGGACAAGCGATGCCATGGTGGCTCCCCCTTCTTCAGGCGAGAGCAGGGTGGTACTGTATGTTCATAACTACAAGCCGTGATTATGGACTCTTCATTCTGCTTGCCATGGCTCCAGAGAGGCCAAGGCTCATGCTCCAAAATCCTATGCTCTGTTGGTCTGATGTGCTCTTACTGCTGCTAAGTCCCATCATCACTGCAAACCTTCCTCCCGCCCCACTTCACAGTGCCCAAATTTTGATTCTGTGTTTCTTAAATGCAGTTGCCCGGAGCTCACAGGATAGGGCTGCTCATAATTCACTGTCCCCGGGCCGGGTGACAGCAGAGTCACACCTGGCACAGGTTCTTCCTCTTCTGCGATACTCAGCCCGCATTCGGAGAGGGATGCCACCATGGGTTTTGAAATTTGCTTTCCACAGGCCTTCAGCAGGGTTAAACTAAGTTGCTGGTAGGTTAGCAGAGGACAACACACAGGGCCAGCTGCAAAGACTGTCGAAGGACAGAAGGAGACTCCCTGGATTTCAGCAGGACATAGATACAGCCTAAGGGAGGGAGGTCAGCAAATTGCATACACTGGCTCTCCCTGTTGTGAGGAACAGCACTGCAAGCCAGGATGATGTGCTTTGTCCCCTGCAGAAGCCAAGTGCTTCAGGGTCTCACAGTCCCAAGTGCAAAGGTTGTTTCTCTTACCCTCCCTCCTTACAGGTTTGCTCTGCTTGGTCCTGGATCAAGTTTAATGTCTGGTCCAGCTTTTGGTGTAATTTGCTTTGGTCTGCTACAGTCCTGAAGGGCTGCCAGCTTGCCAGGAGCGTATTCCTGCAGGGCCTCTCGGATAGCAACGGAGTTACTCCAGATTTGGGCTGGTGGAGGGCAGATCAGGATCTGATGCCTTGAGACGGTAAAACCCCCTACTGCCACCCCCGCCTCTCTCGGGTGGGACCTCTGGGGCATGGCACTCCCTTTCAGCAGGTTGGGACAATAAAAGATACCCCCTGCTTTGGTAACCCCAGTTTACCTGGCTGCTCTCCTCCCCCGCTGGGACACAGCAATGCAGAGGAGCTGGTGGAGAAAACCTGCAGTGGGGAACGGAATCTGCCCCGCACAGCAGCAATCCCAGCCAGGGTGCCAAGTCCTAGCGAGAGCCGCCACTCAGAGAAGCCAGGGAGGAGGCGTGCAAAGAGACAGGACCAGAAACTTAATTGTCTATGCTTTTGATGAATAAACTATGGCTGTCCTCGTCGACAGAGGGTGAGGTAATAAGGACCTCTCTAGCAAATATGTGTTTGCTCTCCATTTCTTCCAGGCTTCAGGGGCTCATTTTGCAAATGGGTGTTTGTATAGCTGGAGCTGCCACGTTACGGCTCACGCTGCTCCAGCTAATGTCCTGCTTTTCTCTCTGCCAGGAGCCTGGGTTTTCAAGTGTTCATGACTCAGCTGTAAATACACGCTCTAGAGATGAGCTGGAGCAGCAAGGATCCTTCCCGGGGGCCAGGTCCAGCACTGGCTGGCTCCGATGGTGCTCACTGCTGTGGGCAACGCACTCTTTGGGCTTCCCCACGGACGTGCGCTGATCTTGGCAAAGATGCAGCCTGTGACAGCTGGGTATTTCTGTGGTGTACGCCTCCTCTCTCTCCCATTTCCGTCTAGTAACAGAAAAACACCAGTGGGAAGCAATGTCTAGAAATGTCAGCCTGATGACGGTATTAGAAAGTCCTCAGGGGCAGCAGGGAAGGGTGTCCAAGCAGGGCACCTGCCTGTGCCCTGCACTACCATCCTGTCCAAGGGCAATCTTCAAACTGAGGTGGAGCAGCAGGGCCTTGGGCAAGGGATACCTACCAGCAGCCAGACAGCGTGCTTCTGCCATACTGGGGCCTTCGGTGCAAATCAGGTGGTCTAAGGACTCAAAGGGAACCTCTGCATCAGTTCAAGGTGGGATGTAAAATAGAAGTGTCTATCAGCCTTGCAGGCAGCTTCTTACAGGTCTCTGAAGGAGAGTTCAGCCTCAGCCTTGTGTCACTCCAGCAAGATGCCTGAAATGAGTCCTGCTTCATAGCCAAGCACAGGGAGCACTGTGAAGCCTATTGCCAGACAGTTTCAGTGTCAAACTGTGGTTGGTTTCCATGTAACTTGCACATTAAGAAGTCTTGATAATAGAAAATATGTGAGTTTTAAAACAGAAAAGAATATTCTATCCGCACAAAACCCCTCCTGTGCAATTGGCACTGGCAGGGTACTGCAACACCCCTTTTAGTCCCTGTCCTATGCTCGTCAGACCCATGCACTGGTTCAAAAAAAAGCCCACCTGAGAAGAGTGGTGAAGGCAGGTATACAAAAGAAGTGTTAGACTGGGAAAAATGAAAAGGTGATGAACACTAATATGAATTAGAAGTTATGAACAATCATCATAAAAGACAAAATTTTTTCTGCATTCATGGTAGAATGGAAGGGCAAGAAGGATTTAGGGTTTAGATTAGGAGCAAAAGGTAGTACTTAGCAGTAATACTCTGGGAAGATAGGTATGGTCAACATTTTTTTCATTGTAGTAGGGGTGAGGATGACTGTAAAATACTTCTTATGGCCTGCCAACAAGAAAATATAAACAAACATCCACTAAAAATAGTTATTTTTGAACCAGCAGATGGGACTGCTTGCATCCAAGGGTCTATGGTGGCTACGCTATGTCCTATGGATTTTTCTGGGGATGTTTCCAGACAACCAGAAGATAATTAGTATTCTGTTACGATTTACAGAGGGGTACACTAGGCAAGCCAGGCAATTACAACATTTAAAGCTTGTAAGAATGGGTAGCAAGGGCTGGCTGGGGCAGGAAAAGCTTCGCAACAGATTAAAGAGGAGTAGTGTTATGATTTAGTAGCAGCCCTGCTGAAAAGGACCTGGAGGCTGCATTGGATGCCAACCCACTTAAGAGCCGACAGTGTGCTCTCATGACTCTGGGCTGCATTTGGAGATGCACGGACAGTTGACTGAGAGGGGTTGTTATTCCCTTGTGCCCAGTACTGGTGAGGTCAGATCTTGAATATTGCGTCCTGTTTGGGGTCTTCCAGTTCAACAGGGATGTGAAGAAACCAGGGTGAGTCCAGTGGAGAGGCATGGAGATGGTTGGGGCTGAGGGAACATGCCCTGCAAGGAGAGCCTGGGGGGGCCAGACTTGCTTAGTGCAGTGTGGGGGCTAATCTAAGAGCTGCCTATAGCTATCTAGAGGATGGTTACAAAGGTAGTACTGCTAGATGACATAGCAAGCAAGGGGTGACGGACCCAAAATGTGGCTGGGAGGGTTGAGGTACATTAGGAAAAGCCTCTTCCCTGGAGGAGGGGTAGGGCAGCCCTGGAAGAGGTGCCCAGGGAGGCTGCTGAATCAGCATCCTCAAAGGTCTTCAAGCCTGACCGACCTGGCATTGGTGAAGTCTTCCTTCAAGCAGGAGGTCAGACTACATGGTCTCCGGCCAACATTTCCTATGATTTTCACAAATTAAGGTGAAGAGGTTTGCCAAACTAATCAGATACCCTTTTTTTCCATGGGATTGCTGGTGTGACTGGTAGAGGCAGCAGGGTAATTTGCTACCGTATACTTCAGCGCCTGCACAACTTCCCACTTGATGATATATAATGCTTTGGTTAAGAAATGTGAGCAGTGAAGAAAATCAGCGTGACACTTTCTGATGGAATTGGAAGACAGCTAAATGAGAGATCCTGAAATGAAATGGTGGATGGGGGAGTGCAAGCGTGCACGGCATTACAAAGTGGTGCGCTTCTGGCAAGTTTCCTTGCAAAGAGTGGCAGGGGGCTTATTTAACATTTCTATAAATGAGCTGGAAGACACACCACTGGCAAAGCCTGCAGACACCAAAAGATAGCGATAAGCATTAAATTAGGTGCGTCAGTCACCCGGAGTGATTTGGTTCCCTGGGAACACAACCCCAACAAAAAAGCCATGGGTTTTACAGTGCTTATGAGGGGTTGGAGAATGCCAGCACGTGGGGGGATCAGGTCCTTCCTGAAATGCAGGAGGAGGTCTGGCATGTGGTCAGCAGAAAGGCAGATCTGAGCATCACGCCGCCTCTGCCCAAGGGAACCACCAAGAGAGAGGGTATCGCTGCTGCAGCCACTGCAGGAGCACCGTGCCCACTCCTGGGGTCTGTGAATCAGGAAGGATGCTCAAAAATTGGGGAGGATTCAGGGAAAAACCATGGGAATTGCTGGACCATTACATTAAGCTTTTGCTTTAGTGTTGGCAAGACTGGAGCCCAAAAAAGTAAAATGCAGAGTTAATGGTAAGAAAGACACAAGCAATGGAGTATGAAAATCCTTTAACTTTGATAGCTTAGAGCTGACAGGAGAGGAAAAAAACCCAAACCTCCTCATTTCAGCCCTCCCACCACCACTTCTGCAGCTACCAATTGATCCGCTTGAGCAAAATCTGATTAAGACTTATTTTTTCAGTCGTTGGTGGTTATTTGTTGTGGTTTTATATAAATACAGAAATTCATTAGTTTTCAGGGCAGGGAAGTGCTTTCCAAAACCTGCAGCTTTTAAAAGAACTTAAAGCAAATATTAAAAACTAGTCCTTGTAGCTTTTCCTGTGCCCACTTCTTCTGAAAAAAAAAAAAAAAAAGCCAAAGTAATTTGTTTCAAAATAAAGAAATCAATAATTACAAGCATACAGGCTTTTCCCACACCCCACCTTTCTACTTAGAAAGAGTTTAAATGACTGAATACAGCGTGCTTTCCGCAAAAAAGAAGGATTTTAGTAGGACCGTTAATAGACGTTTAACAAGTGCCACTATAAACATTTCTCCAAAATTCACCAGGGAACCAGGATTTTATCACCTTAGGACCACTGCACGGCTCTGTGGCATGCTATGACGCCCGATAATGACCTAATAGGCCTCACTGACAACAAGCTGGCACCCTGCCACGGCCATGCAAAACCACCCTACAGCTGGAAGCACGGGAAAACCTGCGGATAATACCTCCTGATTTCCCAGCTAATAGAACAGCACGGACTAAGGCGGTGGCAGCAGGCTCATACAAATAAGGTGTGAGGTAAAGAGCCCGAGCCTGGGCAGTACCACTGATGGTTAAATTTTTTTTATGTCAATCACCCAGAAATGTAATTGGGAAGTTGCTTCGTTGTTCCGCCTTCAGAATGAAGGCAGGTTCACCTAAAAAGAAAACAAAATGATGCATTTTGGAACAGACTGGTTTAATACTGCTTTTTGATTGTCCTTTGATCATTAATATATCCTATATGTAAAAATACAAGCAAACATCTGAAGGGATGTTATAGGCAGCAACAGGCTTTTTCTTGAAAACTTTTTAAAGATAATGATTTCTGTGAAATTCTTCATGAAGAGTGGATATTTTAATTCACTTTTATTTTGAAACATTTCATCCAGCTCACGAAGGCCTTCTCTGTCACAGTAGATTAACAGAGGAAGAACACTATTAACTGAATTTGTCATCATTTTACCCATGCTCTGCAGTCTGTAAGACTCTGCAAGACTTGCTTGTCTTCCTTTCCAGGGCTTCTCATGGAAATTTCCCTTGCTTTGAAAGTGGGTCACATTGGTAGCAATGTTCTTACTTGTCACTTGGAGTTTCAGATTCAAACCAAAACAACAAAGAATTTTTGCTTGAAAGTTTTCAGGAAAAACATGACCTAGCCTTACAAAGCTGTGCTGCCAATTTTACAAGTTTTGGATGCAAAACCCCAGCTTTGCTGATTTTTTCCTGGGAAATTAGTCTACTGTCACTCCAATCAGTGAATGTGGGCATGGAAAAGGAGACCAAGGAAGTGCTGAGTAGGTTTTATTTCCAGGATCAATCTTTCCCAGGATCTGCCACCAGGTTGGTCGTACTTTTAGATGATTTACCCACAGCTCCTTAAACATCTATCATAAAGAGACAGTGGTTTATGGAGCTCTTGTTTGGTCTAACCTCTTGATTTGGGGTGAATTAACCAGGTGTAAATTAAAGAAATTTCTCATTTATGCTGTCCACAGCTAGACAGAGAGAATATCCCTTGCCATCCACAACTGAAAATGGTGCTGACTCTGAAGACAGTTGGGAAAGGTTGAAGTCCCTTACCAAGGTACCTGCTGTGGCACCGGGTGGGCAGTTGCAATGCTCCTTCCCTCCCCCTCCCTCCCTCCCTCCCTCCCTCCCTCTCTCCCTCCCTCTTCTCCTCACACCCATCCCTGATGCTTCATAAAGTCACCCCAGAGACAGAAATTTCCAATTTGCCAGCTGTGCACTAAACCTCAAATCTCTTCAGAAGGAGTCATCCATGTTCTCCTGCTCTCCCAGGACGTCCCGATAACACCAAACTCTTTTTTTCTAGTCAACAGGAACTGGAGCCTGGCTCCAGTCTTGCCAATTGTGCTAGCAAAACCAAGCAAAACCATAGTCTGGCCCATTAATTTAGACAGCCAGCTCAATGAACGCAAAAAGAGTAGATGATTTCTGTTGAAGAAGGATCATTCTGATTGCTTGCAGCACACATTTTTCACATGGTTTGGATTTTTTTCCTAACGTTGCTAAAGATAGCACTGCATGAGGCTCCTTTCTAATAAGTTTATTTGTAAATCAAATAAACTCAAAACAAAAATGAAGCAAAGCAAAAAAAATGAAGGCAGCAACCAATTTGGGCTGTAGAAAGAAGAAATACAAATAGAAGTATTTATCTGGGAGCTAAAAAAGGGGAAAATAATTGACAGTCTTCATTTATTAAGCAAATGAGATTGCTGATTATAAAACAAGAAGGCTGTGGCTATTTTAGTACAGATGTAATTTTCAAGGCTAAAAGCAACCTTTTGCTTTTTGGCTCACATTGTTTGATGCTAAAATAGTCAAAGTACTTCTCACCAGATGAGTTTTGCCAGTGACTGTGCCAGATGAGTTAAGCCCTACTCAGTCACCCACTGTCTCTGAGCCTGCCAGGCTGAAGGGATACAAGAACCCTTCCACTCTTCTCCTACATCACCCCACAGTGACTGTGCAGTCACTTACCCACCTGGATTATTTTTATTTTTTTTATTAAATAAATAAAGAACAGAATAAGCAGGCATGTAAGGTTTCAATTAGTTGTTCAAAAGGCCAGTTCTGTGGCTCCCGTGGACTCTACTCACTTTCCATAGTCCTTTAATGACAGTTTTCAATCACAGAAGTAAGCACCAGAATATATATGACATAGCCCTGACTGATTAACAACCCCCTATGTTAATCGCTAGGTAAGCCTGAGATTTTTATCATACAAGCTTAAGGAACTGATAGGAAGGTTCCTACTGCAACACCCACCCACCTGGCACTTAAACTGTAATAGGTCCTTTCATGACAAGTGGTAATCTTCCTCTCCTCATGGCATGGCTGCCAGACCTCATCGTTGGAGCACACAGGCACTGATTTTGCATGCTTAGATAATTGAAAAAAAGCTGGAATGGATTCTATTAAGCTTTTTTTCTGGACTTCAACCAAGCACATGAGATGTGTACCTCAGAAGGCACTGGTTAGAGAAAAATCTGACTGGTAAGAGGAAATTTCCCTTCCCCGTGACCATTGCAGCACTGATGCCACCCTTCAGCACAGGGAGCGGGGGGTGTGCAGCCCGTGTGAGTCGTGCAAGCCCATGGGCTAAGGGCCTTGTGCTGATCCCGTCCCTGGGGTGAGCACAAGCCCCCATTGCCCTTGGGGGTATTTTGCCTGTGAATGGAGGAATTCACCCTAGCAGTGGGACAAGCATCCCCATTTCCTCCAGCACTTGACTATGGAGCTGCCTTCCCCGTGCTGTAGCTCCTAATGTCAGACAAAAAGTCCTGCTGGGAAAGAGCAACCTAAGAGCAGCTCAGCTTACGGACATGGGCAGCAGCTGCCGTGATACAGGCGGCAAACCAACAAAAGGAAAAGAGAATGACAGTGATTGTTAATGAGATTTTTTGTAGTTAATTTTTTTGTGGTCTAACAAAATCTGTGCCCAAGGAAAATGAAGAATCAGATGGCTCAGGTCGTCCCAGGGCATCTGATGCTACCACAAGCCATTTGAGTTTTGCTTATATAATTTTATTGTCAAGCACAGCATGATGTTAAGCATGCACGCATGTAATACTGAGGCTCCCTGTTCCCAGGTTCCTTGCTCCATTAACCAGTGACATCCATTCATATGTTAAGGGAGAAAAAGAAGATATTAAGGATTACTAAGGATTAGAGGTGGATGCAAGCAAAATTTCAGCTCAAAACCCATTTCAAGCCTGCAGTTCAAATCTCACTCTCTCTCCCTGGTCAAGCCTGTGCCTCAGGTTTTGACAGCTGCCACATCTGGCTGCAGACCATAACTGCTAAGTTGGGGAGGATCTGTGGTTGCATGGGTGGTTTGCTCCTGTCTGAACTGAAATATCCATCCAAGGGTTACAGTGGACCCCCATTCTCTGCTATAAAATCTATTTGATAATTTAAGACACCCCAGAGCACTCATGTTTTTGAAAAGCATTGCTCAGCTGTCCCACGAGCAGAGAGGCAGGCTGTAATTTTAAGCAGCAGCTCATCAGATTCCCAGCCATCACCTACTAATTAATCCACTGCAGAGCTCTTGCTTGGAGTCTCACTTTCAGAAAAAGACTGCCAGTTTTTGTGCCTTTTTGTTATACTTCCCTAAGGAGCAATCTAACCTGACAAAGCATTTTTCAGACCCACCAACATAAGCATCTTTGGTGGGGATATACGAACGAGTAACCTCAGCTGTATTCCCAAAATGGTCTTCAAAGTTAAAGGTTTGGATAGTTTGATTGTGTTAGATCCCTATCCCTGGCTGCCTTTCTGTCCAGAAGGCAAGAAGACCAAGCAGCCCTGTCTCTGTTCAGCCCTGGAGCCAAAATCAGGGACAACAAAACTCCCCCCAATACATCCACAGCACAGTTGTCTGTAGAAAAGTAGCTGGGGAGCACCAGGGCTCGAGCACAAGAGGATGGAAGGGCTGCCAGGAGCACTGTGGGAGACCTTGGGGGAAAGGGTGGTGCTGTGGCGAGGAGTGGGGATGATCTGAAGGGACGGGAGAGGAGCCCTCCTTGCCCTGCTGCAGGGGACGGTGGCGGCGGGAGCAGCAGGGGTGGCTGCAGGGACCTCCTGGGGCTGATTGGCAGGAGAAAGCCAGGAGCACCCCACAGCTCTGCTGTGCCAGCCAGGATGCTGGGGAAACCCTCCAGCCCTGCCAGCAGCAAACACCCCCCTGGCAGCTGCACTGCTGGAGCGTGACGGCTTCATCCCCTGCCTGGTCCAGGGTGTCTCTAGCCTGAGCCAGCACTGGCCCGTGGGCTCCCAGCCCTCCTCTGACCAGGGTCCCCGGGGTGCCCTCTGTGCTCCCTTGGTGAGCCTGCTGCCCAGCACAGCTGCTGTCAGGCAGGCCATCCCTCCCGGGGGGCTCTTTGCAGTGGCTGCCATCCAGGGGAAGCAGGCTAGCAGGCATCCTGCACACAGGGGAGTAGCCCCATCATGAGTCATTTGGGGCTGGGATGCTCCCCTGGGATCAGGATGCCCCCCTTTGAGTAGCTGCCCTGAAATCCTGCTGCAAACACAACCTGCTGGCAGGGGGAGGGCTATTTACCCCCACTGCTCATTTATAATCAGAAAGACGTACGCCCGCCTGTGCCACGCTGAATGAAGCATGAGGACCCATCAGGGTCTGCACAAGCACCCCCTGCTTACTTCGCAGATTGGGGGGGTGCCAGGGCCCATGCGCTACTGGGGGGGGATGCGGAATAAGGAGCCACTGATTGGAGAGGGGAATTTCATGCTCTGTCAGTACCACAACTTCGCGCGGAGATGAAATATTATGCGGAGCGAGAACCCCTTCATCATATAAGTCAAGCCGAGGAAGCAAGAACAAAGCCTGTTCTGTACTCCTTCCCCACAGCCCCACTGCTTCACAGAGTGAATGCCCCAAACTAAACTTCATGACTGAAGCCTTTTGCTAAGAAAAGATGAATTTCATGCTTTTCTTGGGCTGGCTGTGTAGTCATTTGTGGCACTATCAAAGAACTAACCTTTCCCTGTTAATCTTGCCTCGATCTTAATAAGGGTACAACAAACTGAAAGTACTCCTAGGCTTAAAAACAAGAATGCATTAAATGGCAGAGTCTAAACCACCTTTTCTGGAGAGGGGGTGAGCAGCCAGCACTGGTAACGATATTGAAAGTAGGGATTAAGCAGCAGAGCGCTGAGGGAGCCAGCATATGGCAGCCTATTGACCTGTCCCATATGCGGCGGCTTTTGTTTCCTCCCCACTGTATTGCAACACGCACCCGCTCCCTTTCCTCCGCCCTCGTTTCCCCATCGAATTAGGGCTGGGATCTGCTAAAACTTGACATTTACACATGAATTGTGCAGCAGTGTGGCACAGAGAGCCAGGGTGACCTGGGCCACTAAGCAGTGTCTTAGTAATTAGGCTCTGCAGCAAAAAAGACCAGCAGCGGCTATTGGAGAAGTTGCTCTGGGTGTGATGGTGGAGAGGGCTTCATGGCAGCAAATCCTGACTTCTCACTTTCTTGGGCAAGGCAGGGTGGGGTAGGATCTGATTTAACTGCTGTAATGCTGGGGCTTGGCATGGTTGGTGGAGCTTGTAGGGAACGAATTTCCAGACCTGTGGGTTTTTTCACTGAGTGGTAGCAGGACAATGCAGAAATCTTCACCGTCCAAAATAAGCAGAGTGGCTTCTGGTGTGGGCTTGTTCACAGCTGGGATGATCCTGCCAGAGACCCAATACGGGTGTTTCTTCAGCTCCTGGTTGAACAGTGAATCCAAACTGCGGATTGTGTTCACCATGACATTCAGTCCAGTTCCTCCTCCACCTTTCCAAAGCGTGCAGCCCTCTCCCCTCATCTCCACAGTCCTGACCATCACTGATAACACTGAACAGAGAGGTTTGTGGTGCAGGGAGTTGCACCACTCGCCGGACAGCTTTGCAGGCTGCTCCAGGTGTGGGGCAGACCTACAGATGCCTCAGCTGCCCCTGCAAATGCACTCCTCCTGGCATCACCAGGGCTCCCTGGCAGCCACCAAACAGCAGGAATTGAGGTGACAACGTCAGAGCAACGAAATCCAACCCCAGATGAAACCCAAGGGCAGGCACCCCCCTTCCCTTAGAGAGTTGCTTGCTCTTACTCAGCTGACAGATATGAAGAGACCTCATGGGCAGAACTGGATCTCACGTAATCCTTTATGAGAAAGATATTCATATGTCCTGCTGCTTATAGCAGTTCCTGGCAGCTTTCACAACGCAGGACCACCAAAGGACTCCCAAACTAATTAAAAGGATACAGCTCTTTTTAAATCCTACAAGCCATTAATCCCAAACATGTTTCTTAGCCAGAACTTTACACATTTATTTGATTTCTATCTAAACCCATAAACTAAGCCTCATTCATTGAGGAGTTTTCAAACTTCTTGAGCCAAGCGTGAGCTACTAGGCCTTTTAGGAGCTTTTGAAGCATGGGTTTTATTCCCCACAGAGCCACCTTTGCCTGCATTTTTCAGGCAGCCCTGCATCACGTATTGAGAGCCCCAGACTCCCCTCTGTGCATGCGCAGCAGTTAAGCTGATATTGCCATGAGTACAAGGGCACACACATCAAGGACAGAAAAGATGCCCTTCCCATCATAAGACAATATAAGTCATCACGACCTTGTTTATTCCATGAGTCAATGGATATTAGGAAAAACTTCATTATGCTTGTGGCCAAGCCCAGGAGCAGGTTGCCAGGGCAGCTGGGCAATCTCCATCCTCAGAGATATTCAAAACCCAACTGGACATGGCCCTGGGCAACCTAGCCTTGTTGGTCCTGCAGTTTCATCAGCTGCAGTTGGCTTCCATGCTGGCAAAGGCTTCTTTCCCGCTGGAGGCAGAGAGCACAGGGGTGGCACTTGCTTGCACGGAGTGGAGAGGGCATCACGTGCGCTGTACAAGCCCTGCTGAGGGGCAGCATGTGCTGGCTTGGCTGAGCACCACGGTCATGGTGTCACACCACTTAAGCCAGAGCTGGTGCATGTTCCTCCTGCTCCAAGCGTGCCAGAGGTTTGCCTGCAGTGCACGGCATGGGCATGGCTTTCCTTGCTGCGGGTCAGGCAAAATGCAACGTGCTCAGGAGCAGGAGCTGTGGGTGGTGGGAGCCACCCAGCAATGAGTGAAGGAGGAAACTGAGGGCAAAGAAACCTGATAAAACCAGTAAGGAAGAGACTCAAGACTTCAAGGAAAGGCAGCTACAAACTATGGCTGGGGAAATAGCCTCCTCTAAAGCCTGGGGGTGAAAACATGGCAAAGGCTGCTCAGGCTCCCCCAGTGCTGCGCTTCCTGGTGGGGGTGAGCGCGGGGAGCAAAGCCTCCATGTGATTTATCCATTACACACTGAATTAAACCGAAGGTCAGCACGTCCTGTGAGCACCGAGGACCTGTCAGCGACTGAATGGGAGCATTGTGCATCAGCTGCTGCTGTCAGAAACCGTGTCCGCCGTCAGAACCGTCTGCAGAAGCTCTTTTCTGGCAAGGAGCGCTTTAATTGCTCGCTCACTTGGTGGCATCAATGCAGATGCTTGTACCTTTGTGGTCCCCTTGCAGGGAGGCCTCTTCACTGGAGTCTGTGCTGCAGGAGGCAGGGGAGGAGACAGCACTTCTTGATGGGAAAGAGACAAGATCCCAGTGCGGAACAAGAGTGAGCAGGACAGGGCAGCCTTGTCTACGCTACGTGGCCTTAGAGAATGGATGTGAAAGCAAGAAAACCAAACCTGTGTTACAGATCCCTGATTTGGATGGACCCAGGCCTTTGGAGGGGTCATGAAAAGCACCCGATCCCTTGAAAACTTTTTCTTTAGAGAGAGGTGGGCTGGAGTTGTCACATTTCTTTGGGTTTCGAATACTGGGACAGCAGATGAACATGCTCCAGCCTCCAGATCAATATGCTGGAGATGGGCTTGTTGAGTAGAAACGCCATGATTTTGCCCTTCTTTCACACCAAGCTTTATGTTCTCTTAATTCAGCTGATCCATGTCAGGCCTGATGTGCACGACAAAGAGAACAAGAAGAACCAGATCCTTGAGGACTGTTTACCCGTGTCCCCTCCGTAGCTAACTGACTTGATGCAAACAGGCTGCACTCAAAGGGAAGAGCCCTGTCTGGAAGAAGAGATTAGTGGGGTGCCTTTATTCTGGCTGTAACTCCTCTGAAGTAACAGGAGTCACACCACAGATTAATTTGGACCAGGGTTTTTACTTGACCCATCATTAGAAAGGAAGGTTGCTCAGGTCTGAGAAGAAACAAAGACACTGCATCCTTTGTAATGCAAATGTGTTTTCTGCTTCAATAGGCCTCAGCGAATGATGGACAAAAAAACATTGTACAGAGATGTCTGTGACTTCCCACTTATTCTTCTCCAATGTGCAACTTCAAAAGGAGGCATTTTAATTTGGCAGATGGAGATTTAATCATAAATAATAAAGTATACTGGTTCTTAAGTCACAAGCGCACGGCGCCTCTGCACCCGTAGCCACTCTCCCTTTCAAAGGAAGCCTTCCCTCTTCCCAGATGATCCAGCCCATTTCTTTTTTCAGCTCCCCACAAACCCTGCCTGCCCTTCCAGGCAGATCCACCCAGCAAAGCTCTGCTCGTGCAAACGCCCATCACTGCTTGCATAGCAGGCTGGACGGTGGCAAGAGATGGTCTTATCGGTGTGGGCTCCACTTCAGCAACTTTGAAACTGCCCTGAAAACTGTGTGAACACCATTTTGCCTCCTAATTGCTACACGTGGAGCAGGGGGTGTTAGTTTGCGTGTTAGGCAGATCTATTGGTGGCTGTCCAGACTGAAAACAGCTTGTCCTGGGTAGGAATACGTGACCTTCAGGCTATGGCTTGTTTTAACCTGTTTCCCTAAGAAAACAAGGCTTAGAGGATCAGGCTTTGTTAGTTTGCTTGCCACTATCTCCTGCCCATAACTTTTGAGCTTACTGGCCCATTTCAACCGTTTTGACAGGACGGTGGAGGTCTAAAAGCTGTTAATTTTCTTCCAGGTTATGAAAATAAACTTTGAAGCAATGGAAAAACATCCTGCCAATGTTGCCCCGGGTGAAAGGTTGATAAACTCAGCTCTAGCAGACATCAGATAACGGGGCTAGGAAGGAAGGAGAGGATGAAAGAGGCTGTGAAGCAGGCAACTGCACTGCGATTGCTCCCTGAACCGCTCCAAACACCTTCCCTTCTGACTCGCCGCTGCCAGAAGTGCTTTGCAAAGAATTTCATCTCTTCCCACCACAGGCCTAAAACTAGAGTGTAGGTTTTCAAAAGGGCATCTGCGTTACCTAAAAAAATGAACCAAAAGCAGCATCCCAGGAGGTGCTGGGTGCCGAGCACTCTGGGGGTTCACCCCACCAGAGAGCAGAGCGCCCCTGAAACTCCCTGGCTGGGCAGCGCAAAGCAGCCCTGGAGCACTTGTCCCTGGCCAGCCAGGGGGCCCCACCATGCTCACACCACCCTGTTGTGATACAGGGTCTGTCGGAGAAGAAAGCAGTATGGGGACACTTCACAGGAACTGTGAGATTTGTCTTGTTTAGAAGTCTGAGAGATATTTTTTTTTCTTGTGGGGCATTTGCCTGCTAATTGCAGCCGTCCCATGGGGAGAGCAGTGAAAGCCCCGCTCCTCTGCTCACCCTGCTGCTCCAGCTGGCTAGAAACCTGTCCACCGTATGGAGGAAAGGCAAACACGCAGCGATGCCAAATGCAGGGAGCTGCAGAGCGGTCATTCCCCACAGCTCTGTTCAGTGCCCCAGCAAAGGAGATAGATAACTCAGTTTCTCTCCTCATAGAAGTCTTTTTTCCTTCTCCTGCCTCTGCCACCTTTGCAGGGCATGTGGCTCAGCAGGCACACAGGCACCCTCTCCAGCGACGGTGCCAGGACGCTGGTGAGGATGAGGAGACCTCAGCACCTGACAGAAATAGGGAAAGCAAAAGTCCTCTGTGCTCCGTCCCTCTTTTCCGGCACACTCCCCACTTCTTTCTGTTGCTAAAAACTAGAAGGCTGTGCATTTTCATCCATTTCCATGAAAAGTTTGAAGGGAGCATCACTACCAGACCGTGGCCGTGTCTGTGTGGAGAGAGCACATGCTGGTGTTTACCCGTGTCCACCTGCCTATGGCCGTCTGCTGCCTCTTGTCTTCCATTTGAATAGCGAGGCTCCCCAGGGCAGAGGCAACCTTCTTAGGCTGTGCTCCGCACAATGGACCCACGGTCAGGATTAGCTGTTATGACAATAATAAAGCATACAGCGATGCTAAATTCAGTTGACATGGACATGACAAGCAGAAGAAGAATGGGACTAAGACACAGACTAGGGTCTGTGTGGCAGCGTTAGGAAAAAAGGTGTTTATTTTGTGACAAGATCTTCCCGGACCTGTACACACGGGCTCTATCCTGCTCCTATCCTTCCCTTCAGCAGTCACTTAGCTCCACAAGAGTTTCCACAGATGGACAATATGCACTTTGTAAGGTTGAAGTTACAGCCAAGTGGTGAGGCAAAGTTTTCTTAGTGATATCCAGAGAAATTTAGGCTGCGGACTGGGAATGATGTGTAAGGCCAGCTCCAGCCTAGAGCTGAGATTCATTTTGGAAGGCACTAAAACCCACATGATTTGTGCTTGCAAGAAGCATTGTTTCTGGTTTTAAAGGATTTTATCCAAGTCTGGGTCATGTTTTCTGGGCAGTCTGGAGATATTCCAGGGGATTCAGTTTGTGATATTAGCGCTCGCTTGATCCTGGGGGTATGTGTCCAACAGGCAGGAAGCACTCTGTAACATGTCGGGTCTGTGTTTAGAAAGAGGCTGAGGAGATTTAGAAATTTCATGGATTTGCCTGCCTTTGAAGTCGAATCAGCTTGAGCCAAAAAACGTTGAATGCAAGCTGGAAAGCCATTTCGGCGCTTTGTGTTACTGTCATGGGCTTAAGGGAAGCCCAGGAACAGCTCCTCCTCAATGCGACAGGCTGTTTCAGGCAGGCTTTGGCTCTGAAAAGGTCCTAACCGGGCACCCACACTTCTGTAACTGCAGGAGAAATTTGGATTAGCCTCCTGATGGAGACCCAGTTCAACAGGGTCCAACAGCCCCTTGCAGACTCTGCTTCTGGGCTGAGACCCACAGCACTGCCTCTGCTCCCTCCCCTGCTGCAGCCCCAAGGGTGGAAGCACCTTTTCACCTGTTCCCCGCTGAGGTGTGGACAGCACATTTGTAGCAGGAGCCGCAACTTGGTGGTGACGAATAATATTCTGGTTGGATGTCCTGGTTTCGGCTGGGATAGACTTGATTTTCTTCATAGTGGTTTGCATAGCGCTGTATAGCACCTCACCTATACGTGCGATGCTTCAGGGCAAGCCCTGCCGCAGCAGCCACGCGGGCATTTGCTCCAGTTGCTGCCAACATGAGCTGAGAAGCCCCAGGGCTGGCAGGGACACACGCAGCAGGGCTCCACAGGAGGAGCAGCAGCGAGAGCTCCAGGGGAAAGCCAGCCCATGGGGATGGGGCTGTGGTGGTGGTTTTAAGGTATCTTTGTGGTCTTCTGAACTGAACTCCTCCACAGGGGGAAAGGCCCCTACCATAGCTGGGATAGTCCTGGACCAGAGCGAAGGACCACAGGGATCTTCCCTGCCTGTATGCGCTGTAGCCCACACCTCTCCCACCCCAGGTGACACCACCATCCTCCAGGACACCATCGAGGATGGGGTCTTGCAGCAGTACCCTTTCACAGCCAGGCCATGCTCCCAAGGGTGGCTTACAGTCCTCCCGCGCCTCCGGGCTGGGCGGAAAGAGGAGGTTCCTCTTCCTCTCCCTTTTCACAGCGGCGGTGCATTTTGTGGCACAAGCCACATATTCTGCTGCTCCAAATTCAGAGTCTCGCCTGAAGAGCGGAGCAGCGGGCACCGCAGGGGAGCAGGAGGGGAGGAGGCACCCGCCAATGGTGCAGTACACAACGTGGTCCTCATCATCCGGCTCCCTCTCGTCTCCCTTTCTCCTCCTCTCTCTCACGCATGCACAAAGAGGTTAATATTTGGTTTAAAATAAAGCAGAGTAATTTAAAACACACACTTTGCAGGCAAACCAGTGTTCAGTGTAAACAAAGCATTAAACTGAAAAGATCCATATGCACCAGTTATTGCATTTTTTTTTAAAAGGAAATCTAATACATTTAAAATAAACCCATCACATGAAACAAAATAAACTACGGTCTTGGTTAGTTTGGTTTGATTTTTTTTATTTAATGAGGAAAAAAGCTCTGTGATAAAGTAATCCTTTCAGGGGGAAAGGCCTGGGCAACGGTGAACACGTCAGCCACATGTCAACGGAAGATTAAAGTCTAACAAGAGCCTCTTTCCCACAGTTTTTGCAACATTGCAATATTTCTGTGCTTAGGATAGTCCAGAGTATCCTTCTGGACAGGGGCCCCGCAGCCCCCACAGCTCTTTGCAGAGAAGCCCTGTAAAGACCCACTGACAAGTCCATCATCTTCCAATCCTTAGGAGTCGAGGGGATTTGGTGCAAAGTGCCCGCACTAAGACTCTAGAAGGGGGTCCAGACTTTTTTTTTTTGATAAAACAAAATTTTGTGGGGAGCTTTACAAAGGATCCAGCAGCAGCTAACAGCGTAACTCCCACCGGGAGGCATTTAACTTCCAAAGTCTGACCATCTCTCATCTAAAAAGTCCCTTAACGATGTGGCTGGTACCAGCATGTTACCCATATACCTTTTATCCAGTGCCACAACCTGCATAGGAGAGGAGAGAGTTAGACACATAGATTAGTTATCAGCCCTAGATAACTTAGAAAATTTTCCACCTTTTTTTTTTTTTTTTTTTTTTTTTACAACTTTGTCTTCTGTTCAGCATTAGCTCAGGTCTTTTATGTCCTGATGTGAAGCCTCCTGGTTCAGGCTGAGGATGAGTAGCCCCACTAGAGAGTAACCCGGTGCTGGGCCAGGGTGCCTGCACCAGCCATCAGAGCAGCCGAGCCCTGGGCTCCTCAGCCTCCGCTTCTAGAAATGCATCCAGCGAGGTGCCTGGCAGCACTGACTGGGCCACCAAGCTGCTGGCAGGCTGCATTTCTGCACAATTTGTCAGAGCTTTGAAGCAACATGGGGCACGTGTGGGCTTTATAGCAGAAGCCAGCAGGGACACAAGGGGGAAAAGCTGTCCCTGCGAGGCGCAGAGCAGCACAGTGCTGGGCTCTTCAGGACGGGGCGCACTTATCCCAAAGGTAAGCTACTGATGATCAGAGAAACCACTTCTAGCCCACCACTCGTATATATGTTGGCAGCAGGCAGAGAAGAGCCCCTTTAAATCTAGCAGCAATGGTCTGGCATCCCAAACCAATTCCCGATATTTGATTTATGGTTCTGAATTTAGTGTGCACAGTCCACGCTGAGAAATTTCCGGAGATACTAACTTGCTCTAATTAGCACTAATTTTTGCCCTCTGACAAGAGGCCAAGGACTGACTGACAAGCCATAAAGTTCAGACCCAATTCTTGCCTGCCTTGAAGCTCAGCTGCATTTCTCCTTGGCTCAGACCATCACCATAGGTGATGGACTGGTCCAGCTCTCAGCTGAGCTACACAGGGTGGAGGAGATGTCCTTTCTGCCCTGTGAATAACCAGGGAGTAGGCAAGTGCTGCTCTGCCAGAATGGGCCACTTCTGAGTATTTCTGACTAGATGAAGTTTGGGAAGCAATGGGCATATAGAGGACACAGGTATCAATACAGGTACAGAGGCAGTTCCAATGCAATAACAACCAACAAAGTGGGAAGACTCAGAGGCAGGAGGAGTTGGGATGGGACAGATTTTGAACCCAGATCAGCTATCCAGACTATCACATCGCACCAACCTTTAAATCCTCCTTATTTTGTGAGTATGCAGCCAGAGCCAGCCGCGACAACTGTGGCTGAGAACACGGCCCCCTTTCAAACAAAAACCACTCTGTGTTTTGTGAAAAATGGGAGCAATGAGGAAGATTGAAAGCAGGGAAGTGGAAGGTTTCAATATTGTCACAGAGTTAAATGTTTTGATTTCTCAGGAACAGCCTTTTATAATGGGACTGCTTTTTAAGGGTTATTATCTCTACGGTAGCATGTTATTAACTAAAAAGCCAAAATTGACACAAAATGCTTCAGTCAAACTAAGATCTTTTTCAGTGTCTTTCATGGAGAACTGTGGGGATTTTTTGGTTGTTAGTTTTTTTTTTTTCCCTCTTATTCCTATGTGAAACAAAAGGAAATGCTGAAGTCCTGAATCCAAGGTGAAGCGAAGCATCTCTCCCTTTGACGATGCCCTTCAAATGATGCCGTACTCCGGGATGGCTGCTTTGCTGCCATTTGTATTTTAGGAGCTGGCTTACATCATGTCCAGCCCTGCCCACAGAGCTCTGCAAGCCTCTGGAGCAGGGAGAGCAATAACTGGGAAGATAACAGAGAATGTCCCAGTCTGACGGTTTGGTGGAGGTGAGTGGGAAGGGAAAGGGAGTCCTCACCGGACTGAGAGCCAGGGCAAGGGAA
Organism: Gorsachius magnificus; assembly: GCA_034008185.1. Classification (NCBI taxonomy): domain Eukaryota; kingdom Metazoa; phylum Chordata; class Aves; order Pelecaniformes; family Ardeidae; genus Gorsachius; species Gorsachius magnificus. The sequence goes on along the minus strand of CM067083.1, from coordinate 45,045,250 downwards.
TCCCGTTCCTGCCTTCACTGTGGGCAGCTGCCAGCCTCTCTGTGCCCGCTGCCCCCTGCCTGCAGAGGCAGCACCAATGCTCTTTCCACGATTAAGTGCTTCAGGAGGCATGGGTGAAGGGCTACAGAATAACCTGGTGGGGTAAGTTTTGTCACCACCTCCAGACATCAGGGCTGTAACAGTGCTGCAAAAAAGCAGCAGTAAGAGTGGGAGCGTCTGGTTTAATCTCTGGAGGTGGAAGATTGCGCCTGCTTGCAGCTCGGAAAATGCCCAGTTTTGTAGAGCAGAAGCCTGGTGCAAGTGGGCAAAGCTCCTGCTTCTGCTGCCTGCAAATCCTGTGTGTGAACTCAAGGAGGGAATGGAAACACAGAGTCCCACCCCCTGTAATAAATAAGTGAGAGAAGAGGATAGTTTCCTCTCGCCCTGGTGAGCGGCAGGGCTGTCTGGCCCTGTGACATCTGCATGTTCTTGGGGCTCAAGGAAGTGTATAATCCTATCCTGAAAGAAAGTGGTTTCTTATGGAAAACCTAAAGATCCCCACCCTGGATTTTGCAGGCAGCTGAAATGGCTGTCCCAACAGATGCTAGCAATTAGCCGTGGAGAGGAGGCCTGCCCAGGGGGCTGAGGGCTGCGGGGGCTGCCCTGGCACTTTGGGGTACACAGACCATGGGGGGGGGTGGCCTCACTGCCGCTCTGGAGGGAAACTGCTCCTCTGATACCCCAGAGAGAAATCTGGATAAGGAGTGCCCAACCAAGACCCCCAATTCTCCTCCTCTCCTTCTGACCTTCATGTTGCCCTTGGGGAAGGGGCCACAGGGGAAGCAATGCACGGCTAGAAATCCTGCATGCCCAGGGCACCAGCATCCCATGCTGGTGAGGCCATCCCCTGTCCGGCACTGCACTGGTAGTGGCTGGGACCTGGGAGCCCCATAAGACACAAACGTGGGGTTCTTCCCCAGCCTCCTGCCTGGTCTCCCTTTTTAAAGGGTGAAAGGGGAAAGAGGAGAGGCTGAGCCTCAGGAATTCATGGTTTCAGGCTTTTCTGCCACAACTGGGGGTTCCTCGTGTCCTTTGATGACTCCAGAAATCGTGGCTTTTTGAAAATAATAAAAGCAAAGAAAGACATAGATTTTTGGGCAGAGGGAGGATTCCCCATGCCATACGCCCAGCTCCTCCACAAGTGCCCAGGAGCACACTCAGGCAGGGGATGGCAGAGCTAGTCCCACAGGCATCGGCCAGCAGCAGCAAGCCGAGCATGAAACAGTGCTGGTCCTCTGCCTTCCCTCTGCCAGGTCACCTCTCTTCTACCCAGCTGGCAATAAAAAAAAGCTATTAAAGGAAGATAGATTAATGCCTCCCCTAGTCAATGGTTTCAAGAATACCAGCAGGGACTTAAGGACCCCCATCAGGCTGTGGTGGGGCAAGGTTGCTAGGTCTCACCCTCCTTACAAGGAGTCAGCTCACCCTGTCCCAGGCAGAATTTCATGTGGAAAGGGAAGAAATTACAGTCAGTCTATGTGAAGTTCACCAGGGACCTCATTATTGTTAATTACTTTAAATGGAAGATGTTGGATACTCTGGTGGTGGAGAAAAGGCGCTGAGAGAGAAGGGGAAAGAAAACACAATAAGCCTTGAAATCTGCTGGGAGAGACATAGATTTCCCAACAGGGCTGTTTGAAGGGATCACATCTGAAAAAAAAAAAAAACCTTTCAGCACTTCGGCTGGGGAAGGAGAGGGAAAGGCTGGGGGAGAGGTAAGCCCCCCGCCTCCCAGACTCACCCAGCTCCCACCGGTTTGGGGTGCTGCCAGTGGCCCCACCGCCCCTCACAACCCAGCCGACCCCTCACTTTCTCTTCCACACTAACTCTTGTCTGAGATAGAGTTGATCACAACTGGGTTATCTTTGGTGCTTGTTGCTTCGTCATGCGAAAACTTGTTTTTCCAACTTGGTTGCAAATTGTGAACAAAGGAGGGCACTTTCGGAGGGAAATGCTTCAGTAGTCCCTCTGCTTACAGAAGGTATTCCAGAGAAGAGACAGCAAAAGCCCCATCTCCTCTGCCATTTGCAATTAGTCACACCAAAGCCCTGGAGAGGAATATGCCTGAAGGTGTGCTGGGGGGGAGGATGCAGGCACAGTGACCCTAGAGCATCCTTCTGTCTCCCACTTCAGTGAATGGGAACCTGCCCCTTTTTATGGACCCATTTGCAGATGCTAAGTGTATTAGCATAGACTGGCAGGGCATTTGTCATCTGCAGGAATACTAAATGTCCTAGAGAGTGCAGAAAATAAGGTATTTGATATGTGATTTGCATGGATTCCACGATAATTAATTAAGCTTCAGCTAAAGGGTAAGTTAAAACTCTAAAGTTAAAGGGAATTAGATGTTTGCTTCATTCCCACCAAGAGTGTGAGAATCCCTGAAAACCACTTTGGAAAATTAGGGAGGAATATTCCTCCCACACACATGTATTTAACTTTGATATGTGTGTGTGGGCCTCCCAAGTGAAAGAAGGGCGATGTTGCAGCAGGGTTTGGGACTGGGAAACGCAAGCTGCAAAATTCAGACGATGGCAGTTCCCAAAGATCCAAGCCGAAGAGATGCTCATGATACGCAGAAGTGACATGGGTTTAACTGAGGATCCTTCATGAAACAAAGGCATGGCTCTGCATTACAAACCTTGCCCCTGACGGTGGGGGAGAGGGGAGCCAATTTCAGCCTATTAACATTTATTTAATGAAAGATGGTAACTAGATAGGCCCACTTTAAAAAGTAGTTCAGGGCACCTTCTTGTTCACAGGCATTCCTCTACAAATCAGATGCTGGAGCTGTGCTTTGCAGATCATAACTGGAGGCGTCACGTGGATTTCCAAAAGCCTGCAAAGGGGTAGCAAAACATGCAAACAAAAAGGTCTGGCTGTAGGCTGTCGGAAAGATCCCACACAAGATAGTATTTAAGAACTAATGTTGCAGAAGGGTATACCTTTGCATCACCTATTGGAAATACTAACCCTACAGAGAGTTACAGGCAGTGACAGGCAAAAGCTGACAGGTAGCATCTTGTGATCTCTGATGGAAACCGAGAGAGAAACCCAGGTTAGTTTCAGATGTCAGCTGAAAAAGAGAACTGAAAGTTAGAAATAGAGGCTTGTGCTAGGACCTTAGCTCAATAGGCCCAGCTTTTATGTTGGGGCTTTTTTTAATCACATCTACAGTTTCTTTGCTTTCAGATCATTTCAGTAAGTACATTCGGATGTTGAAGCAATGCAATCTGATGTTAAAAACATTAAGACAGTGCTGAAACATTAACTAGTTTGCAGACTATGAGAAGTTTTGCTATCATACAAAAGGAGGAGACCTATGAGTATCTAGGAGGTAGAAAAACATCATTATTACCACCTTACAAAAACTATGTACAACATTATCTTTGGGTTTTTGGAGGATTGTTTGTATCTAGAAATAAGACTCTTGTTTCTGAAGGAAGTTTACTCCTGAAGGGTGATGGATAATCGTAACTGAACTTGCTTGGCTGCTTGTGGGATCTCCTAGCACATGTGACTATGAGGCAGCTCCTAAAGACTGTAACTCTGACAGTTGTAAAACAATTGCTTCTGAGAATAACCAGATAAACTCAATGAGCCACCTACTTGTGCCATCTTGTTTCTGTACTACCCACCTGTTTTCTTCCCTCTCATTACATGTTCCTGAAAAAGCAAGGCTAAAAAATTCTCCTGGAAGGAGTGCATTGTAATAAAATGCAGCTTTTGCCCATTCTAGCACTTGGAAATTGTGTTTTGATTTATTATGTGTGGTTTGGCAAATCTGCTTTTGCAAGCTGCAGGCAATTGTCTGTGGAAACCATGCTTGCTCTGAATGCAACGAGCACAGAGGCCTCAGATGGGCTCCTTAGAGACCACCGTGAATGGAGCCAATAAAACAGAAAGCCAAAGGAAACATTTGTGTTACAGTCCAGGAGGAACCAGACCTTGGTTTTATCAGTCTCCTCAGTCTTCCGTGATGGAAACCTTCTCTAAAATGTGCTCGTCATTAAGTCAAGGTAAACACACTGCATCCTCCGTCCAGAAAACTCAAACTGTACGCTGGCACGTCTACATCCCTGGACTGTCAGCGTCCTTGATACAAGGCTGAGCCTTTTCTCCAGGGTAGAGAAAAGCCGATGCTGGGAGCACAGGGGCTTGCGCTGCACACAGTGGAGCGACTTGGTGCCCCTGACATGAACATCATGGGGGTTTAGCACACGGGGCCTGAAAATCCTTACGTAGCGAGCTCTGAAAAACCAGTCTGTGGTCTCAGCCTGGTTGTACAGCAGGTGTTCTCAGGCCCTGCAGCCATCCTCGCTGCCGCCAGCATTTCTGCCTGTCCCTTCAGGAAGGCATTTGCCCGTTGAGGCTGGACGGTAGCAGCAACAGCCCTGTCTGGGAGCTCAGGAAACATGTGTGGTGCTTTTTGATCCACTGCCTCTCTGGAAATTATTGGAGAGGTTATTTATGCGCAGGGTGGCCCACAGGCACCAGTGAGCCGGGCGTGAGCAAACCCCACGGACCCACATTAGAAATGCTGTGGCTGGATAGTTTTTCCCAAGCTCCAGCCAGCCCCAGAGAGCAGGACCTGCCAGGGCACAGCATATTTATGCAAGGGTAAAATTCCTCTCTTGGCAGGTCAAGGCCCGTGCAACATTCAAATCCCACTGAAGTGTATCCTGATCAAAGACCCTAGGACAGTATTTCAGCTGACTGCGGGTAGAAACATTGGGAAAAACCATGCAAGAAGTCTCATACTGAGATGCCCGTTGCTGCTGACGCTGACGCAGGAATCTGTCCTTGATCCTATTTGGCTCCAGGGCGATTATTCCTGTGGGTGCAGTTGCTCACGTGCATAAGTATGTGTGGGAACGGGGCCTTTGGCTGGTGCTACTCAGCAGAGTTTCTCTTGCAGCCTTGACTAGGGTTTTACTCCTAAATCTCCTTAATGATCCCAAGACACTCCCACATTCATTCCCAGTTCAACAGGGCCAAGCAGAGCGATAAAGAAGGGGTGAGGGAGCCATGAATGCAGGAGGCTCAGCACGGCACTCCAAGCACTGGACTACAGTCCTAAGTAGCAGCAATGACTTTTTCTGCTGGTGTATTTGCTGTCCTCACAGTTAAAGGTTATGGTTATACTTTTTGGCTAAGAAATGCCCAGATTTTCTTTCTGACTCTGCACTGTTCCATACTGCATGTTTCCAGCACAGTGTTCAGCTGTTGGTCACCAGCCCCTTCACCGCCCAGCCACAGGGAAGGTGATATTTTTTCCCTTGTCAGTGCAAAACTGGGGTTCCCTGTTTGTAGCATCTTGATTTTTGAGGAAAGTGAGCAATCACTGTAGAGTCCTTCCAGAAGAGCCTCCTTTTCACTACTGTTGGGAGGAGGAAAGGGCTTCCCTGTATGCTTCAAGGGAAGGACTCTCTGGATTTTTTGCTAGTGTTGGTGTTCTTGACCTGTGCCTGGATGCAAAATTCAGCAGGAGTTCTCAATATCTAGCCAGCTCAAGAACTCCAGGATCCTGTATGAAAGTTGCAGGGATTTACCCTGGTGGTCACTTCCCGGTGGGGTTGTCACCTTATGGAGGAGCTGAACAGTTGGTCACTCTTCTGGAGCAGCCAGCATCCCTGTGCCTAAAAGCTTCTGTCCCGGGAACGATATTTCTGCTGTGATAGCGCTTGACAGGCAGACAGGTACCTCCCTTCTTTGTCCAAGCCTGTGCAAACAGCAATCCCCCATGCTGTACGTAAGCAGAAAAATCTGAACTTTCCTGTGCAGCACTGCAGTGTTTTCTCCCAGCATACGGGTCCTTCCAGAAAACCAGTCACCCTTGTACCAAAGCACCTTACCATCTTTCTTCTGCCAGATCCAAACAGTCCTGGGAGGTGAGGAAGCATCGCGAGCATTTCACAAATTCTGTGGTCCCCGATCCCTGATGTCAGTCACTCGGCGGGACCTGTGCTTCCGCAACTTGCACAAGGTCTGGCACACAAAGTCTGTACACAGGCTGGCACGGGCGTTCTGGGGCAGAGCTGGCAGCTGGATTTGAGTCTCAGCAGTCCCTGTAAAGTGCTTCAAATGCTGGGCCATCCTCAGCATTGTCACTCCTAGGCAGTGTCTGGGTGCTCAGTGTTACCAGTGGCACTCAACACGGAGCTGTGCCCTGCTACGTGGGCAAAATCAAGGGGAGAGATCATGCTAAAAGTGTGCAGCAGTCTCCACTTGAATGCCTATCCACCTCATTACCACTGCAGACCACCAGGACCACTGCAAGGAAAAGGTCTTCATGACAAGTTCAGAAAAAGGTCACTTGTAAGCAGGCTGATGAACCTCCCAAAAAGTCAGAAAAAGACGACAGAAATGTTACCTCGGGTGTCTGAATCACATGGGCACATCTGAACTCTCTTTTCCAGAAAGTCCACATGCATGTGAATAACTTTACCTGTAGGATGGAAATTATTGCTGAGCGGACACATCCTTGGGACCTGTCCCCCAGCGCCGCTATCTGGCATGTGGATTCTGTGAGGGCGAGGGAGGAGGCTGCTCGCACGCCCCCGGCAATCTGTCATCCCCGGGTTCAGGCTGCAGTGAGCAAGTGCCAGCACCACGCACCATTTAATTAACCTTTCTACAAGTTGTAAGATGAGCCATCTCCGTCCACCACAAGATTTATTTTCAGTACTACATGATGGCAATAGAAAATAGATACTGCAATTTAATGGGAAAGGGAGCGTAGTAGGGACGATACAGTTCCATTAGGAAAATTGGTTTAGCACAGTGTAGCGTTCTGATTTTTTTACAGTCTCCTCCAGCAAATTCATTCTGTTTCTCCTACGTCAAGGTTCCTGAAAAATACTCGTGTCGCATTCGATTGTCCTTAGCACGCATGTGAAATGCGTCCCGGGCCCGCGAGGCAGAACTGCAATGTCAGAGATTCACAGATGTTTTGCCTGCACCATATGGTGCTTTAGGCACTGTTCCCCACAGAGCAGCTTCTTGCTCTGAAAGCCAATGTTTTTTCCCACACATGGGAAAACCAAACGGAGTAGCTATAAAAGGCAATAAGGAAGAACAGAACAACAACCACCGAATCAAAGAAAACTGGTCTGGAAACCAACGCAGAGAGGTGGTAAGTAGGCTTAGCCAACATTGTGCGCCCCAGTGGAGAAGATGGCTGCACACTCTTTGGTGTACGCTGTGAATTTAAAGCACGACCGAAGAGTGCATTAGCCAACATGCGAAGCTGTATCCCAGCCATATACACTATTGTCAGCTTGTACTCCAGCATTCAGGCACTTAACTACAGAAGGCTCTGGAGAAATGACTTTTTATAACTGTCTGTGTTTTGTCAGAGGGATGGAATATTGTCAGCACAGCTTGAAAATATCATTGCTGGAAAAGGTAGAGTATTTCTACAGTGTCTTTCATTTAAATCCACCCGGTGCAGTAAGGATTAATTCATTTTAAATTGACAAAAAAATAAACAGAAAAGAAATGGATTAAAGTAACACAAGACTTCCCAAGCCCTCAGCCTAGGTGACTTCACTCTGTCTGTCAATCATGTAGACGTGTTCAGAAAGGTTTTCTAAGGCGCTAATGTCAATAAGACACCTATGGCAAATCCTGTTTGACCTTTCTGGGGGCAATGTACCTAGCTCGCAGCTACAGCTGTGCAAGTCTTCCCCAGGAGACTTAGGCAGCCTCGCCTTGCCCATCGCTTTGGGCCACGCTGTAACAGCTTTTCATAAATGTATTCCTGCTGCAGAAAGAGCCCTTGAGGGCAGGATGCAAAGAGCATCAGCTCCAGTCAGAGCTACAAGCTGAGCATAAAAAGCAGCCCACACCGTTTCCTCCAGCCCCTCGGTTTTCCTTCGAGAACCTGCCATCCAAACACTGATCCAGTCACGAATTAGCCCAAACTTGCTCAGACGGAGATGTCTGGATGGGAGCAGGAGACACAGCCCCATCTGAAAGCCTGTGGGGCTGCAACTGTGCCATACGAAATGGGATTGTGAGGTGGGATTTTTTTTGGGGGGGCAAGGGGTGAGGTGGTGGTAAAACCCTTCAGACCTCAAGAAGCTTTGGACCTGGCAATATCACAGGTGCTACAAGCATCTCCTGCAAATGTGTCAAAAGAGCCAGGATCAAGGGAAAGAAAACTCTCCCAACTGAAAGCTGTGCTTGTATATAGTAAAAGATACATTATATGGTTCTCTGGCCCATGTAAATAGGAAACCCACTGCTGTTTGCTGTATATATAGACTCTGGTCGCCAGATCCTTTTGTCCTGTGGGCACGTTGTTTTTACACAGGGCATCCCACAGGCTTCAGTGGGACAAGTCCTTCGGGTTGGAGATGGTGCCCCATTGCTGCTGCTGTGAACAAGTCGTAGGCAGCAAAGAACAAATTCAAGCCATCTTTCGGGCATCATGGGCTGAAGCGAATACCCGAATCATCTCATCTCACGTTTTCACCGTTGTCAGCCTCCAGCCCTCGCGGCAGAGCCGAGGGAGTGACTCTGGTGCAAAAACGGAGCGAAAGCTGAGCCCCCGGGCCCCCCACGCACGTGCTATCTGAGGGAACCGGTACCAAGCTCCACTGTGTAAACAACCAGGGCAAAGGAGAAGGAGGTGGTGGTGGGGTTAAATATCTGCTTTCTTTTACGAGACCACCTACAAAACGTTGCAAAGACCCCGCAACAAAAATAATCTGCCACGATTCCAGTGTTAGGCAAAATATAAACAAGTTAAGTGCTCTGTTAAAGAGAACATCTGGGAAGTTGCGGGCCGTGCAGATGTTTTCACAAGTTGTTTTTTATGGAAAAGTAACCCTGCTAAGCTTCCTGCCTCTTCCATCTTCTCTCTCTTGACTGTGTTTATCAAGTTGAGATATAAACACATTAAAAAACCTTTAGAGGCCCGCCTCGCGTTGTATTATTAATTTGGGATTGACTGAAGGTTGACAGCTGGTTTCGGTTTGACCCCTGGCTCTTTTAAAGTCACTCCACACAAATAATTAGTCAGTAGTATGTTGATGGGATTTTACTTACATATATATACACATATATATATGTACACACACCCACGTATGTATGCAGTAGTTTGCCAGAAATGACCATTAGACCCAGCATGCAGGATTGCACAGGGTGCCCCTCAGCCCTGAGGAGACAGGAGTGGGCGTCACAGGTAGTTTCGGGAGTCCTAGGGTGGGAGGCAGGGGCTGGATGGATTGCCTGAAGAGTCACTAGGTGAGGAAGATTTATTGCCTGGGGAGGTACAAGGGGTATGGTGGTTAAGGCAGCTTTGATTTTAGCATCAGGTTCCCACAGCATGGAAAGAATTTAGAATTTTTAGAAAAGAGTTTATCTTTTCTTAATTCTGTAAAAAAGATCTTGCATCATTAAAATATAAGAAGTAAATTAGGAAGGCTAATTGGAAGAGCAAATATCAAGATCATCGTAGAACACAGACGTTGCTGTTCTTTGAAATAAATGGGAAAATGAATTTGTCCATTGGGTCACTAGTAAGCAGAGCAATTAAACAAAGCGGTAATCTTATGGCAGAATAAGTAGTTGATCCCTTTAAACACTGATGTTTTCTGTGGAGGGTGCTGGGGAGGCTTACTACACTCAGGTAATAAAAATCAGGCACCAGAAGAACCCGAGGTGTTGAAAGAGGAGGTGCTGAAGCAAATTAATAAATTAAGAACTGTGAGTCACCAGACACAGATGGTAAATACTAACAAGACCCGAATGAAGTGTTGGAGACCTCAGTGGCTGAACTAACAAAAATGTGCTCTCACTAAAACCGGTCCATGCCTCAGAGGACTAGCAAGCGGCGGAGGCTGGGCCCATGCCTTCAAGGCAGCCCCTGTCTGCAATGGTGGAAGGTCCGGGTCAGGGGGGGGTCTACCTCAGACCTGCTGGGCTGGTTGAAATCCAAATGGAAAATAAAATTTGGAGGCAACCTGAATGGTGATGATGGGCATAGTGACATGCAGTGGGGGTCTGCTGTTGTAAGACCAAACGTCTCCTCTCCACTCAGTGAGCTGGCCAGCAGCACGGCACCCAGGGATGGTGGAAAAAATGGTCACAGGCAGCATAGGGTCTCGGTGCCACGGCTTCGCCAGCCCCACCATGCCCAGCAGCAGCCTTAGGAAAATCAAGGAGTTACTTTTGCCGAGCCAGAGGTGTAGCTGGGACCTCAGGGTTGGTGACCACATTGGGTGTGGGTATAGTACCACTGGGGACATGGTCACCTCCATGGCATGGTGGGACCACAAGAAAATGTGAAACTGCCCGGCGATGACACTGACAAGACTGAGAGGTGGGAAAAGAAAGAGAAGATTATAAAAGCCAATAACTGTGAAAAGCATTTGAGATGCTTTATGGTATTTTGCTACTGGTGATGTAAAAGTATTACTAAAAACACTATCAAGAGGTTGCTCGGTTTCATTTAATGCTTTTTTTTTTTCCATTTTTTGCTCTTTATAGTCTTGCTTCAGAAAAGAAAGTGTGATCAGACCATTGTTGTTGGGGCTGGGAGTTAGCGTGGAGGAAGAGGAAAAGGGCTGAGATGATTTAGTGTAACTTGGAAAAATGGAACAAATAAGCTCGTAATAAGCAGGACAGCAGCTAGCTTCACACTGCATTATTTGCTCTGCTCCTCCTTGCTGGAGAGCTTTCTAGGCTTGGTGGGGACTCTCATCAGTCCCTGGGGAGTGGGGAAGCCTCCACTGCATGGCCAGTTTGAGGTGCCTTAAAATAACTCTGATTTTCTGCCTGTACTAAACTCTCACTTCTTTTGGGATATAAGTGGGTTCCTCAGGAGAATAAAGGCATTAAAATAAATGAATGAATAAACAGCATTCATAAAAACGTATGGATATAATGTTTTATTATCTATAATATGAATAGGTTTTATATGTACTGTATAAAAATAAGCTTTTTTTACAACCTCTGCCTTCCTCTGTGACCAGAAGGTACTGTCTATGGCTCAGGCTCCACTGCAGTCTAGAGGAGGTAGCAGCCATTCAGCCATCGACATGCTCCCCATCATAAGCTGAATCTTGAGGACTTCCCGGCTTGTCTAGGTGGCCAGGACCACAGGAAATCACTCACTGGAAAGCAGCACAGCATCCCCATCCAGCTCCTTAAATTTTGGTGAATGGCTCCTAGCACCGCAGGCTGCAGCGCTGGAAATTCAAGGCATGGAGTCCCCCCCTTTTACCATGGCTGGCAAGAGACCAGAGGCACGTGGAGGCGCAAAGCTCTCAGTCTGCAAAGGCCAAGTAGCTCTCACCTCCGGGCTGAGTGAAGCCCCAGCCACCGGTAATGAAGTGGCAGTGATCAGCCACGGCCTGGGAAGATGCAGAGCAGAGCAGGAACACAGCAGCCCGCATACGAGGGAGGGGGTGATGCCTGTGCCTTAGCCCCCAGCTGCCACAGGGATGTGCCCACACACCCCCCCCTGGGGTGTTGCAGAGCCGGGCTGTGCCTGTTGCATGCCCACCACAGGCACCTGGAACCAGAAGATGTGGTGGGACACAGAAGCGAGGCTCCTTCATAGCACCTTCCCAGTGTGAATTATGTTTAAACACGGCCCTCGGAATAAATCCATTGCGGTTTCACGTTGCAGAGCGCGCAGAGCCTGAGGACTGTATTCCTGCTTGCTGGGGATGAAGTCAATTAATAGTAGAAGGCAAAGGAAACCCTGAAACTGTTTTGCTGCTGTTTGATGAACAATGTGTCAGAGCAGTGAGGAACCTCCAAAACCTGCATATTTCCTTCTTGATTTTCTCTCCCATCTCAACATTCTGGAGCGGTCATGGCAAGCTGGAGATTTTGGGGGGTGAAGGCTACTCGGCAGCTCTGCATCATGGCCTGGTGACAAAGGGATTTGCCCATCTGTACCAGTCTCCTGACATTTTAAAAAGTCACTGCACTCCTTTTCTCCCAAAGGGACAAGGAAAAATCAATTCAATTTGCAATCTGAAAAGACAAATATCCCTTTCTTTCCCATCTAGGCATAAGAAGAAAATATTGAATTCTGCTTTGTTAACTGCAGAAGGACAACAAAGATTTGTCCCTTTCTCTCTCTCTCTCCTTTTTAAAATTTCGCTCCGAGGTGGCTAGGCAGCTTTGGATTTGTCTTAGTGCAGAGCAAAGTGTGATCAGAGGCTAAAGCAGAAGATTTATTTATGGTTGTGAACACTATTTATAACCAGAGATATTGAGCAGCGGGACCTTTGGTTTGCAGAGACACGTGGCGCTCCTGGCTCTGTTTCAGACCACATGCCTCACTGCCTCCTGTGTCCCATCTTTGAATAAACCCCCAAAACTCCAAGACAAACTCAAACAAATCTGCAGAGTTTGAACAGGTTTCATCATGCATCTTGGAGTTGTGCTGTGGATGTTCAAGGAAATCACCAGGTGACATGGATCGCCTTGCTGTCAGGGTCCCATGTACATTTTGTATTGCTGGCTTTGTTTGCACTCCAAGATCGGGTCTTGCCATTGCTGGCCATGAACAGTTATGTTCCTTTTGCAGAATCTGGATGAGTTCAGTTCAGTTTTGCACTGGGGACGGAGATGAGGATTTTGCAGTAAACCCCACTCAACTGTCTTATGAACTCAGAGGGTCTGGTCTAGAGATTGAGGGACGGATCTACCCCAGTGCAACCAACGGAGCGATACCCTTTTCCACCTGAGGGATTGGGGTCTGCATGGACTGGGCCACGTGCTATAGCAATGGGTGATGACTGCTCCTTCTCTGATCCCCACCTCCAAGGAGGCTGCGGCTGAGTTTCTGTGTCCCTGGGGCCTGTGGGAAAATGCAGAGAAAAGTATTTCTCTCTTTAAATTGCAGTCATCTACAGAAAGGGATTGTGCAATTGTTTGTGCCGTGCCGCACACAAAAAGGGCCCTGAGCTGAGGGCTGGTGCTGGGGGCTGTGGCTGCTGGAACAACAACCAGTGGCAGCAAACAATAGCTTTTGTCTGCTACCCACGGGTAGTGACAGGGATGGGGGCAAGCGGCTCGCACTTCTTGTCTCGCTCTCGGTTTAGGGACACAGAGCGAAAGAGATCCCTTTGAGGAAAGCAGGCAGGACAAAATAACTTGGGAAATAAAGTGTTTCAAAATTCTCAGTGTCACGCCTTCCTTCTGCTTTTTCAGTTGTATAAGTAAACCAACAGTAAAGCCCCAGACCTCCACCAGAGCCCTCAGCAACTTGCTTCCAGGCAGCAGTGTCCACCACTTCCCAAACAGTAGATGTCTTCTCTAGTCTGGATCGTGTCCATGAACCAGTTCATAGCTTGGCTCCACACAAATTTCTTGGTGAAGAAGTCAAGATGGCTTCTTCAAGTGGCTTTGCCAGTGCACCAGGCTCCCCGACCGCCTGCACTGGATGCGTTAGCATGTTCGTGGAAACTGACTGGAGCTTTGTTAAAAATCCTCTTAAAAATCCATTTCTGCTCCCGAGTCTGTGAGAAATCATGGCTCTGACTGCTGGGGAGCTGCACAATGGGTGAGATGGGAGGCAATAACTAACGGAGGAGAAAGGTGATATTTGCACTAATATCCTACCGGTGCTATTTCGGGCAATGCAGGAGCCTGCTGGTAGCAGAGCAGCCTGATTTGCATAATAATCTGTGTGCTTCCACACTTCCACCAGAATCATTTATTGCTTAATTGGATGTGGTAAAAATGGAGATATCAGCAGGTCGCATCGTTAGCCTTCCAGCCACTTACTCCCTGTGGTGCCAGTCACAGCCTTCCCTGTCCTACAAGGAGAAAATGCCAATGCAAAGAGGTTGCATGCAGGGGACAGCCCCAGAATGGCTTAATTTGAGCTCATCTTTGCCAGTTGGAGCTGAACGCCAGAGATGAACATGAAAAACTGTGCTGCTATTTCTCCCGCTTCGAGAAGCTGCTGAAAGGGGCAAACCTGCCTGGTGGCCCATGGGACTGAGTGAAACTGTGAGGCTCCTCTCCCTGCAAAGCATGATCCAAGCAACAGCTTATTTCATCTGGGTTTGGCTTAAAACATCACAGCCCTGATATTTGATCATTCAGAGTGACTGGGGTGCAGCGGAAGGGGGTAAACAAGACCCACCCTGAACCTTTGCTCAAAAATCACCCCTGGTATCAAGTTTGATTCCTCCTCTCCTTTTTATACAGCTTGTGCCTGCACTTTGCCTGTCCTGCTCCTCTTGTGGGGCTTAATAGATGGACAGATGCCTGGAAATATAAAATAGCTTCTCTAATCAGCTGCTTGACAACTCTTCCCACTCCATTTTCACAAGTACTGGGAGAGGGATGACTTTGCTCATAAGCAGACCTGCTAAAACTGGGATTTGGTTCAGATCCTGGCTGTGCCCAGTACTTTCTCCATGACCTCAGGACACGCTCTGAGCTAGATGGGCCTCCTTCTCCCATCTCTAACCCATGGAAGCTGCAATATTTCACCACGTTCCCTTTAATGAAGTGCCATGAAATCTGCAAATGGAAGCTGCTAGGGGCATATAATTTTGAGGCTGCTTCATCCCTAAATTGTGGGAAAGCTTGCAATCTGTTTCTCCAAACAGAAAGTAATCCCCACTATTGTTTTTTCGGATTCATCTTTCTTTTTAAAAACACAGCCACAAAACTTCATGTGAATTTGGACCTAATCCTGAAAAAGAAAGCATGTTTGCACAGCTGAGCAGAGACCCCCACTGAAGATTAGTGGCGTGTTTCAAGCGGACTGCGAGCACTGACCGGGGACTTGTCTTGTCCATGAAAAACACCTGCTTCTTTGAGGTTCCTCTGCCTGCTGTGAGAAGAGGGGTAGACAGCAACTCTGCCTAGAAAAGCACGACTCAGGAAAGCTTTTTCTGCTCCTGTAGCTGATTTTCACACGTGTTCTGTATTAAAGAGGATATGAGTTTGATGCTTTCCCATTCCTGATATAAAATGAAATTTTTATGTGTTATTTTTATTGGACTCAGCAGATCCCAAGTTTTCAGCCAGGGTCCTGTTGCATTAGGCACAGTACAAGCACAGGGCTCAAGAGCTTATTGCGGCCGTAAGAGGGATGAATGAAGCATACTACTTTGATTTCAGCATGGGTTTTAGTGCCCTGCTAAGGAGCACATTGAAGACTTGTGGCTGGGAAAGCCATACTCATGAGGCTTAATCCAACAAAAAGGAGAGGCAGCCTGATGAAGTCCAGGAATTGTTTTCCACAATGCTTTCAGAAGGTGGCATGTCAAAGAAAAGCAGCAACTTCAGCCAGTGCCTGGCAAGCAGTTTTGGGGGCAAAAACAGGCTGAAAAAGCCCGGTCGGATCAGGTAACTTCCTGAGGTACTGGCATTTTTAGTTCCCATAAACCATACCCTTGCTGCTGTAACTGCAGAGCCCGTTCACCTGCTCCCACAAGCGCGGGCCCTTTGGATGCTGACTGCCCCAGGGGCTTCCAGGTGGGAAACCTCGAGGCAGAGCCTGGCATAGGGTGAGGGTGGGATGAGGCTGGGGTCCCTGCATCACTAGTAGCCAACGCAGATCCCTGAGGAGGAATCCCCAAAGCCTGCTTTTCTCAGTGATAAGCACATGCTCTTTTCTGCAGGGGTTAATGCCCGCCAGGTGCTTGGGAGGGCTTGCAGTTGTCATGGCTGTTGAACAGGACCAGGGGTTTAGGAAACCTGCTTGTAAGGTACCTTTTGTTTCACACACCATTCCTTGCTTTTATTTCAGGGGCTGAGAGAGTTTGATCGCGGCTGTTACTACTGGATCTGTGATCAGCTGGTGCATCTCCACTCTCCTGGGAACGGATTTCTAATGAGGATGGAGGCCCTGGGGCTGCAATGTGAAACAGAGACTGCTGCAGCACATGAAGAGTAGATAAGATCAATAGGAAATGCAGATTTGCAACATGTTAGAAATATGACAGCTTACACACACACCCTGGGGAAAGGACTTTATAGATCTTTTAAAGGAGTGGCAGAGAGACTACATCACGTTTATATCTATATATATTTATATGTGTAGGTAGGTGCATAGCAGTAAGAAGCAATCTGTCACCTCACATCTAAAATATTTGCAGAGGACTGTGGAAATCTTTACCGGTTTGTCAGGTTACTAAACCAGCTTTGTCTTCCCACAGGAGACCTAAGCTGTACTGCTCCACACCCAAAGGAGCCCTGATACGGAGCGGGAAGCAGGTCCCAGCCGATGCAGTCCTTCATAGCCCACCGCAGGCAGTGTGGCCAGGCTCTGCAGGGCTGCCTCCCAGCTCACTCCCCGGGATGGCTGCTGGAGGGGCCGGAGGCAAGCGTTTAATCATGTCTCTGGTAGGGAAGGTGGGTCTTCCCCGTCACCTTTAATCCCCCAGCAGGTTACAGAGCACTTGACAGCACCAGCCAGAAGTTGTAATAGCAAAGTATGGACAAGAAGCGTGGTGCAAGTTTTTAACAGCTGGGCTAAATGACTGCTGAAAGCATTCAGTGAAGGATGGCGTGAAGTTGCCACCACTTGAAGCCTGTAATTCAAGAGTAGATCTTCTAAATCATCACTGAAATTCAGCCACACATTACTCAAGCTGGTGGAGTAAAAACTGAAGTGAATTTCCTGGGCTGTGTTACACAAATGGACTGACTAGGTCATCATGATCTTCTCTCCTGGGTTTTAAGATCTGCACCATCAGGAGTAATTCAGGTGTTGGCATCTTATCACCTGCTCTATAGCACCGGCCTTCTGGCTGCCTGCTGTTTTAAAGGTGCAAGAAATGCCATGACCTACTTGAAATGTCTTGTTCATGTGCTCTGTCACCTCCTGCAATTAATTCGTTCTTGCTGGGAGGGAAGCTGCAATCTGCCTGAAGGCTGGGTGCAAGAAGTAGCATCCCATAAATGCCTCCTTAGAAAAGGTGTCCCCTTCTCACCACAGTCATACATAGGAGGGAGGGCCTGGGAAAGGCTCCTGTAAGCTCCCACCTGACTGCAGCTCCAGCCTGCTGCCTTGTGCAGGAGGGGTGACTATCCATTGGGAGACACTCCTCCAGAAGAATAGGTTCAGGGAACCTTGCTCTCATCCACACTGAAAAAAATCCTCGTGCTCTGAGACCAGAGCATGCCCCTGCAGAAATGCAAGTTTCAGCTCTGCGTGGGGTGAGAAGGACAGAGCAAGTGACTTTGTACCTATTCCTGGCGTGAGCTGTGTGTAACTCAGGACTTCCCAAGGTCAGTGGCCACCTTCCTGCTCCCTTGATTGCCATGTTGCTGGGTAAATAGTCCATGCTCCCCTCACTGTAGCTGAGGTCATGGTGTTAGCCTGGACGCCCTGAGGGAGGGAGGTTGGACTTTGCCCCATCATGGTCACAGGTGCCTGCAAGGAAAGGCTGGGGCACCCCAGTTCTGCAAGGAGCCTGACCCACTCCTGCATTTGGTGTGAGGTTGGAAAGGTTCGTTCTGTAATGAACAGCAGCTGACGACATTTTCTTGAGTATGTTTTTACCAGCAAAGGAACTAATGATTTGTCCCATAACACACACATAACCAGCTCCTACGTGGGGACTCGTGCTGCCAACCCGCCTGGCACAGCTCTCCGCTCCCGGAGCTGAGAGCAAAGTCCCTGGTGATGCCGGGCTCCTTGTCGGTTCCCGCCCAGCCACCCAAGCAGGGAGCTCACACTTGGCAAGCACCCTACACACATCTGTCACTTTTCCTAGCAGGAGCTGAGGTGATGTGTCCTGCAGCCCTGCAAGCCGAATACTAAATGCATCAGACAGTGCATGTGCTGCTAAAAATATCACCGAGCAATTTGCCTGAGAAAGGAGCCTGTCCCCCATGGTTGGCAGCCAGATGACTTTGCCTCGATTGCCCCAGCCAGAGCTGCCTTGTGCGGTCCTTGTGTAAAACCATTTCATATATTACAGCATGATAACGTTGGCGGCAAAGTCTAATCTGCTGGGGAATGGAAGCTGTGGGGACAGGGAAATGAGTCTGAAGTGCATTCCTTCAGCAAGATGATGAAAGTGTGACAGCCAGCCCAGCTTCACACATATGTTGAAGTTTATGGTAGTAAGCAGGCTCTCATACCGCAATCTCTACTCATTGAGAATGTTTATGATTGAGGGCATAGCAAGTGAAATCCCCATTCATTCATCAGATTACTGTATGGTCATCGCTTATCTCTTAAATATGTAATAATTATAATACACAGCACTTTGGCAGTATTTTTCATCCCAGAATTTCAAAGCATTTCAGTTAAGCCTCCTAATTCAGCTGAGAAATAGGGCCAGGAATACACCCTCTCAATTAATCATTAATGAGTTTGGAGTACCTGATATATAGAGATTAAAATAACATTTTGCAAATATAATACATGATCTTGATAATACACATAGAAACAATCTCGTTCACCGCTGGACAAAGACCCAACATCAGGACAAGCGCAAGGCTGCCTCCTGCAACCTCCCTGTTGCCAACCTCTCAGAAGCAACAGGACCGAAGCTGCGTAAGCACCTCGGAAGAATTAGGGAAAACTTGCTCCTTTTATAAGCTTTCAGGCACCAGATGATATTTTGAGAGAGAGCAGAGTCTTTTACCCACCAGCCACCTCCAGTGAGTCCCACTGACTTGCCCTGCTGCTCACCTGCTTCTTCCCCGCCTGCTTGGCCAGGCGGAGGTGGGCAGCGCTGGGGCAAGACGGGGGCAGCCCTGGGGGGCTGGATGGCCCAAGCTCCTTTGAGACTTTCTGACTCCCAGAAGATTTCGGCTAAGGTGTGGAGGCAAAGAGCTGCCAGCTCTCATCATGAGTCATAGCCCCTTTTCCTCCAAGCCCTTCTTTCCCCAGGGAGTGGGATATCCAAGCCTCTCCCCAATCCAAGGAATGGCAGCACAGATCTAACTCACCCTGAGAAATACGCAGCATGGAAATCGCAAACTCCTAGCATCCCCAGGACCAGAAAGCCAATTAAAAGGACATCAAATATCTCACCATATGATTTTTAAGCTAGTTAGGAGCATGACTTATGTTTTTTTAAATGCACGGCATTGGCAATCCAGCTTTCATTACCAAGATGAAGGCAGATTTAATGTACAAATTAACTCACAGATGCACTGAAACTATTTTTCTTCACTTTGACCCTCAGTCCCCAGCCAGACATAAATCCCCAGCTGTGAATCAGTGGTACTTAGTGTTCTCCTGTAATTGGGCTGGAGCTTATCTCCTTCTGCAAGAGCAGCAGCATCCAGGGTGCAGTGGTTTGCATTTGTCTCAAGAAAATTACCGGCACGGGAAGCAGTGAGCCGAGGGACTGGGTAAGTGTGCTCTTGGTGGAGTGAGTTAATGTTTGATGGACAGGTGATGGAGTAGGCTAATATTTGAACCTCTGGAGATCTGACTTCAAACACCCGCCGCAATTTGAGTCAGCTCTGATCACTTATGGCCATTTGCCACGTCAAAGGACTTCTACACAACCGGAGCAGACTTCAGTCAGGCTGGCAGTCTCACCAGCCATCCTCACCTGGCTTGTAGAGGGCACTGTGTCCCCCCAAATGGCAAATTGTTCCAGGGCTGCTGTGACAGAGAAAGTGCAAGTGAATTGACTCCAACATGTGGGAAAGGATCAGATCCAGCAATGCTGGGAATGAGCTGGGGGGTCCTGGAGGTCCTGCTTCAGTGCCCTATTTCTAAATTACTGGTTTTCTCTGGTGGGAGGAGGTGGTTTGAAATAACAGTTCAGATGCATCCTCCAAGGGTAGGAATTAGCAGAGCTGCACAGGGAGGTCTGCAAAGTTCTAGGGCAGTGTTGCTCAGTGCAGAAAGGACTTTGGGGTGGCAGTATTATATCTGCTTTTCTCACGCTTTGGTTTTTGAGGAAAAAAAGATGTTTTTAAACAAAGATTTCTAGGGTACAAGGTTTCTCCTTGAATTTGCATTTGTTTGATCTATACTTCTCTGCTTCAGCACAAAGCCAGTCTAGCTTATTCCACGCTTCGCACCCCCACCTCTCTAGCTTTGATGAACTTCAGTCAGAATTAGCAACCAAAGCTCCAGCTTGCAGAGATCTGTTTACTCAGCCCAAATGATCGTACAACAGGGACATGCCTTCTGGGCTGTAGCCTCTTCTGGCCATTCTGCACTAGGAGAACCGTGCCAACTCACCATCTCCTCGCCCTGCTCTCAGTACTCTCCTTGCACGGAGAGGCTCCCAGGATGCGCAGAGGAGCAGTGGAGGGACCTCTTGCACAGCTCCCACTGGGAAACACATCCCAGAAGAGTCCAGAAACAAAGCCAGGATGTGGGGTGGTTTGTGCTGGGGTGAAGGGATGGGTTTGGGGTTTTACTGTTCTTATTGCAAAGCTGCGCTTAAATGGGGCTTACTTAGAGAGCAGCATATGACCCATGTGTACCTTGTCACATCTAATAGATCTCACGTGAAAAGCTGAAAGCTTTCAATAGCAGCTGGGCCCCAGGGACTGTCACGAGGCTGAGTTGCACGAATTAAATAACCAAGAGCAAAACCCACAACTCCTCCGACAGACCCACAACCCTGCCAAGAGCGCAGGGCTACTCCAAACCTGCCCTTCTCTTTTGGCACCCATGGGACCAGACCTTCCCGACTCTCATCGCTCCAGTGACTCCAGAGAAACTACAATAGTTTAAATCAACACCATGTCTGGCCCATTGTCTTAAATCTGCCGCGCAGATTTGATTTTACAGATGCTCAGGGTCGCGACAGTGTCCTCATCCATCACAGTCAGGTTGCTCCCCTCCTATCCTAAATCAAGCAAGCCCAACCCAGGGCAGCTCTTTTGTGGAAGGCTTTCTGGGCCAGTTCCCCCCTCTTCCCTCCCTAATTGTTCTTTAATGCATGTAAGTGATTTAACCAAACAGAGGCTGGAGTTTCCCTCTCCCGAGGAAGGGAATGTGGTCGGAGGAGGGGACGATCGCACAGATGGATTTATCTGTATCTGATTCTGGGCAAATATTTATTTGCCTTTCCCTTTTCCGCACCCTTCTTACCCACAGGAACCAGGACGGATCCTCCCTGACTGCGGGGCCACAGGGAAATATCATTACCCCTATTTTACAGATACACAACTGGGGCAAAGGTGACTTAATCTCAAGCTCGGGTATTTCAGCGGTGCCTTTACCACCGAGTCCAAGGGACTTTCAACAGCAGCAGCCGGCGTAAACAGCCCAAGCCAGCCCGGCTGTGGGCAGGGCCCAAGCTCTCAGGCTGCATCACCAGGATCCTGGGGAGAGCCACCATCCTCCCTCTGAGGCTCGGCCGCCACTGACCCCTGCCAGGGTCCCTCTCCCCGCCGTGGCTCCTGCAGGGGCTGGCTTCAGCCCCTCTGGCTTACCGTGGGAACGTGCTGGGAAGGTTTGTTAATTCGCATTCACAAAGTGGATTTAGGGCGCTGCCACACCATGAGCCAGCAGTGTGCCCTTGTTGCCAAGAAGGCCAATGGCATCCTGGGGTGCATTAGGAGGAGTGTGGCCAGCAGGTCGAGGGAGGTTATCCCCCCCCTCTACTCTGCGCTGCTGAGACCCCACCTGGAGTACTGTGTCCAGTTCTGGGCTCCCCAGTTCAAGAAAGATGAGGAACTCCTAGAAAGAGTCCAGAGGAGAGCAACTAGGATGATAAAGGGACTGGAGCATCTCCCCTCTGAGGAAAGGCTGAGAGAGTTGGGCTTGTTTAGCCTGAAGAAGAGAAGACTGAGAGGGGACCTCATCAATACATACAAATATCTTAAGGGTGGAAGTCACGGCCAGACTCTTTGCAGCGGTGCTCAGCGACAGGACAAGGGGCAATGGATACAAACTGAAACTTAAGAGGTTTCAGTTGAACGTGAGGAAAAACTTCTTTACTTTGAGGGTGACGGAGCACTGGAACAGGCTGCCCAGGGGGGTTGTGGAGTCTGCTTCTCTGAAGATATTCAAAGCCCGCCTGGATGAAGTCCTGTGTAACCTGCTCTAGGAGAACCTGCTTTAGCAGGACGGTTGGACTAGATGATCTCCCAAGGTCCTTTCCAACCCTTATGATTCTGTAATTCTGTGAATCCTTTGTAGCAAGAGCCACAGAGTGGTATTCAGTAAGGCGTGGGGTGCAAAATGCTCCTGTGCCTTTTGTGCTTTTCCTTTCATTTTTTGTTTTTTTTTTTTTTTTTTCAAAAGGGAAAATCGATGTTAGACTTTCATTACAAAACAACAGACTACAGCCACCCTTTTTTCCTGGAATAATAATAATAACGCATTACGTCAGGTTAGTCAGTAGTTTTCACTAATCCGCAAGACATGCACTGCTGACCTCTGAGGTAATTTTGGATCATGCTCAAGCCAAATAAAGGCAGATTTGTGGCTGCAGGTGAGAGATCCTCTAAAAAACCATAAACGTAACCACAATGTCCTCTGGTTTGATCTGAACTCAGCCTGGCCTTCATCAGTTTTTCTGGCGCTGGTCCAGAAGACAGATAATGATTTAAAGACATTACGCTATGATATGATGTAACTCAGCACAGGGTGGTGATTTTGTGAAGGCAATTAGCAGTAAGTTAGCAGTAAGTACCTGGGGCAGGAAACCACGGGCCACCCCTCCTGGCTGGTACCTTGCTCCTCAGAGGACATTACTGGCTTGACTGGAACAGCATGAATATATCCATAAGATCACAGAGGCATATGAACATGTTTTTCTACAGGGCAGAACATGCCCCTGTGAAAGAGTACACCCCATTTTCTGCCTCCTGAAGGGACAGCAAAATGGTTTGTGGCTTTGGTGGACGACAAATAAAGACAAGGGAGGGAGGGTGGTGACAGTGCCCATGCCGATGACGTGGCATGACATGACATAATGCCTGCCCAGATTGCAGCTTGTAGCTCCAGCAGCAGTGGCCCTATGGTCTGGGCTTCTGCATGGCATCTCCCCAGCCACTGCTTCTTGGGCTCGTTAGATCTACCTGCCAGGGGTCCGCTTAACCACACTGTAGTCCCTTCTCTGAGTAAGGTCTGAACTCCTGTGTTAATCTTGAGCCTGTACAGAAAATATTCCCCAGCCTGTTATGACTACAGGTCTGCCTAAGCATTAATAAATCAGCGTGGCTCCAGTGGAGTAACATAGAGCTTGAGGGAGTGCCGGGTAGGGAAATGTATATAAAAGGCAGTCCCAATCTTCCTTCAACAGCCATTAATGGTGATGGGAGTAGGAAACAGCAGTCATGCTGGGATACTGCTGCTTGCAGCTCAGTCAGGGGAAGGCTGAAACCTGAAGATAGAGAGCATAGGCACCGTGCAACAGACTGGGGAGTTACGTAGAGTTTAAGAGCAACCTTACCATGCAGTTAAGGGTTAATGCTTATTTAAGCATTTGGTCTATGAGGTGACATCAGTAGGGTCAGGCACAAGCCCCATCATTTCGTGGCAGAAGCACAGGGAGGGAAGAGTGGCACACATGGGAGCACATCAGTAAATGGTGCCAGCCCTGAGGGGTAGCATATTGACACAGGCCAAACAACACCTCATCTCCTCCACTTGAAGAGGCACTTGTGTTAAAGAGCAGTCAGTAGGAGCTTTGTTAAGGAAAGCTGGATTCCTGTCCCTGCAGTCGGGGCAAGGCGCTTGGAGGAAACCAGGGTGCTGAGCTGAGGCAGGTATTGGGCCAGGGAGCCAGGAGGCAGCGAGGAGTCAGGCTGCTCTGCGGCTAGCTTTCCAAAACACTCAGGAAAGATCTTTTTCTATTTGTCAAATAGATTGCAAAGAAGCTTAGCCAGTGCCTCCACAGTGATTTGACACCAGCAGCACTGTGACTGTAATTACGAACAGGGAAGGAGAAGGAAGCAGTGTGGCAGGTTGGAACAGTGCTCTGACGAAAGCGCATTCACTTCGGTGGCCAAATCATAGCCCCTGCCTCGTTTATGCAACAGCTGCTGGTGCATTTCCTCCCTCAACAAATAACTTTCTTCTTGACGAGGTCTAAGCTGAAGCACCTTCACCACTCAGCTGGAACAAGTCAGGAGCACAGGTACAGCCTGTCCCGATGGCCCGGCAGCAGCTCCTCGCTGTGCCATGATGCCTTCTTTGCACGCCACCTTCCTCCCACCAGGGTCACCCTGCTCCCGCCGGTGCCAAAACAAAGCTGTGCAATGCAGAGGCAGACATCCAGCTCTGAAAACTGGCGTTACCCCATGATTGCTTTTCCTGATATTGTTCAGGCGAGTCACGGAGGCTCCTCTGGCTACTTCTGTGCTGGTGAATACATTGCCAGTTCAAGGCAACTTGGTACTTTCTCTGGCGTGGGGGATTCGGCTCACCTCCTCTGCTGAGTAAATTTCCATGTTGGCTTCATCTGGTGTGACTCTGCTGTGGCTGGAGTGGTCCCACTCCTTCCCAACCACTTCTGCATTTGCACAGCACGGAGATGCCAGAGCTGAGTCTCCTGCCTTGGGAGAGTTTGGAGCCTGGAAGCTCATGAGGTCTCTTAGCAGATTTATGCTTAACATACCTCTGGGCTAAGAAGGTGTTAGGCCCTCTCAGAAGTGCTCTCTCTCCCATCTGCTTTTTTATGTAAAAACTGGAGGTGCCAAAATCTGCTCAGAGGGCTCTAGGGGAACGGCCAGGAAAGATGCCTGCAGTTGTCCCCCAGGCTCCTGCACAGACAGCGTTTCACAGATGTGAAGTCATGAGCATGGCCATAAACGTTTTAAGACCCACCTGCCAAATAGTTCTGGAGTTTTCTAGTGAGAGCAAGTTTTGCGTAAATGTCAAGGGAAAAAATATCAGGAAGATCCTTATTTTGTGGGTGGATTCAGTGAATTTGCTTTCTCTGTCTGTGATGAGCACACTGTTACCTTCACCCTCCCCTATAAGCTCACGAACATTCATTTAGCTATGAATTATAGGAATATAAAAAAGTATGTTTGTGTCACACACACACTCTACCATTCTTTTTTCAGTGTCTCTTCCTATCACACAAATGGGAGTTAAAACAGATGCACACACAGGCTTCCACGCTCTAATTTCCCCACTTTCAGGTCCTGTTAGGGCACCTGAGCACCCTCACCAAATGCAACCTTGCACTGTGAGTTATGCTGGATTCGCCTTACCCTCTGTGGCAGGGCTGTCAGCACAGGTGGCTTACACACACAAACACACACGCGCGTGCACACACACACACACACACTTACTTTTCATCCATTCCTACCACAAGAAGGAGCAGCGAGGGAGCTGCCAGCAGGCTGTAGGATGGCTCCCATCTCCTGGCAGTACAGGCGACCCTGTCCCAACAAGGCTCCCGCATGCCCACCTCACACCTCCACCCCAGTGCAGGTCCCCTCTCTAACACTCCTACCCTGCCTCATTCCCCCAGAGCTGTACATTTAATTATGGGAGTATTTGGGTCCTCAGACCTAGGGCTGTAAGCAGGCAGATGTCCTCCTCTAACAACCCAGCCCCTAGCATAGCTCCCCGCGCCTTAATGTGATGGAGAGAGAGCTCTTTCCCCCTGCATAATCCCCAATAGCTCGGTCCACCTGCGTTTTTAATCACAACCAAGTAACCACCACGACAGTGGTTGCTGGAGGGAATAGGACTCCTTAATCTTCCTGGGCTTCGGTTTGCTCATCTGTAAAACAGCGACGGTCCCTCCTGGGAGCATCCTCCTGGAGCCTTTCCCTGGGGGAGCTCGTGCTGCACTGAGGGCCAGTGCAGGGCTCGGGGTCGGGAAGACCCCATCTGTGGGGATTTAAGTGGCACTGAGGCCTTCTGCCAACTAAATTCCTTTCATTATAGCCTTGGCAAAAAAGCACTGAGATGTTTTAACCACATCTGCAGGGGTTTACAACCTGCTGGCCAGAGAAATGGGAAAATATAAGGTACGCTGCAGCAGGGGCAGTGTAATTGAAAGGTAGGTCAGTATTGCTACATCAGTTATGGGAATAAGAGAAAAACATATTACCTCCCTAACCTACATTCTTCCTAGTATTAGTGTAGCTATACAGGCAACTACATCTTACTGCTGATACAGCTTTTCCCCATCAAGGAATGGGTTTAGACTATACCAGCAGGACAATCTGGATTTTATTTGCCAGGATGGGGCTGTATTTTCACTGGGATAGACTAGCAAGCCCTTTCCACCACAGGCAAGCCCTCGAGCTGCTGGCTCTCACCTTGTAATAGTGAATAGCCTTAACATACATCTTCTCCCTTCCTCGTCTGCAAGGCCGTGCTGTGGGGAGGGGGTGGGAAAGAAGGAGGCTGCGAACTGTTTCCAGCACCAAGCGCCCAGTCTGACTTTCCCTTCTACAGCTGAGGGTTAGGTTTTTTCACCCTTTTACTGTGGCCCGGCCAGCTCTCAATGCTGCTGTCTCCAAGGGGTGCCCTTTGGGGAAGCTTGGAGATCATCCACCTTTGGCGGGCAGCCCGACCTGTGCCTGTCCAGGCTGCAACCCCCTTCCCAGAGGGGCTTGGAGACCCAAGCAGTGAGTGCCCAGTTGTCCCCACCTTGTTCTGGAGGAGAGGGAGCTGACCCAGGCACTGCTGCCTAGACGCCCCGGGTCGAGGTGGGCAGCGTGCTTTGGGGAAACTTGGCCAACTTGCTCTGGACAGCATCCCCCTGGACTCAGCAGACACTGAACCCCTTTTGGACATTGCCTCCTTTCCTCACCTGTGGGTGAACCTCAGCTTGAGCCCGGCACTGTGGAGGTACGTACCTCCCGCTCCTCACCCTCGCTCAAAGGCAGGCAGGCAGCCCCCACAGTGGTCCCGCTCTGACAAGGAAGCAGCATCTAGACACAGATTAGGCAAACAGCTAAAGCACAAGACCAGAAACCAAAAAAGCCGGGGAAAAAAAAAAAAAAAAAGAGCTCCCTAGCTCTGTCTGCCACCGATTCCTATGAGATTTAAGGCAAGGAGGGGAACTTCTTTACGTCTTTGTCTTCCTCACCTGTTCAGTATAGGATAACATTTCCCTTGCTGGAAAGGCTATGGTTGGAGTTAATTAGCATTTGAAAAGTGCTTTGAAATGGAAGATGCATTTGGAAAACTGAAGTGTTATTACTGGAACTGAGTGAGTGGCTTGAAGTGGTAGGGGAGCATTTTACTTCTTTTTCCCTGTGGGTGGAATAGCCTGGAGAATACTGGGTTTTCTTCAGATTTATTCATTATTCAAGCATCTAGCACATATCAGATATCTAAAACAGAACTTGGTTTGGGTATTTATTCCATGAAATATCAGATTGTGGATACATGAGATCCAAGCTACGCTGTCCAGACAAATAAATCGCATGGCACTGGGGCTCTTCCCCTACTGGCACCAACTCTCCTGGCACAACTGCCCAAGGACGGGCATTTGAAATCTATTTTCCATGACTCCTCATGCAGGATTTTGAAATGTACTCTAGGTTTGCCAATGAAGCAAGCACTTGTAAGAGTCTCCAGCAAGCAAAGCAACAGCCCTGAAACAAGTACATGTGAAAAAAATCAAATGAATGTGCTTTGTTTGCTCAGGCCATGATTCTGCAGGATGTTTTAAAGTATTCATTTGTAGTCTCGTGATAAATCCTACTGAAGAAAGTGGAACTGTTTCTGGGCAGAATCAGGCAGATGCTTAAATACCCTGCTGAATACAGCTTCCAGTTATTATTTCATCAGCCCAAGTGCTCTTGTACTGTGTTTTAAAGACTTCCTGTGTATTGTTTCACTGTCTTCCCCTGTCCGCTCTAATGCCAATTGCTGCTGAGCCTAGGTTGGAAACACACCACTTCTGTTACCCATGAAACACGCGTTAGTCTATAAAAAATGTGTTTTCCATTCCAAGAAACCTCCAGTAAATTAAAAAAAGAAAAAAAGAAAAAGTTATGGGGTACATTTTCAAAGCCATGCTGGGTTGCGGGGGTGGTGGTTCTTAGCTCCATGGCTCTCATTAACTTCAGCTGAAATTGCCTGTCTGCCCATGCAGCTGTGGCACCACGCTCTGCAAACCCACTCCTGAAAGAGGTGCCTTTTGGAAACAGAGTCCTCAAGTCCCTGTGTAGACACAGGGGCTGGGGTTGATGGAGAGCTCGCGCATCCCCAGCCTAGCTTGGTTTGGTTCTGTGGAGTTGAGCGGTGTTACCCCCGCATGACTCCTGCACGTACACAGGTAAAATCCCGCCTTTTCTAAATGAGTAAGAATGTGACACGTATATCTAGCGGATCCTGCTTGGAGAGGAAAATTCAGGTTAAATCAATCTGCTAACCCAAACCCAGGGCTTAGTTTCTCTTTGGCTGAGCCACGGACAATCGGTCACCAGTCAGTCTTCACCGGATCAACAGGCTGCACCTCAGCTAAGAGAGATGCCAAGCATGGTATAATCAGAAAATATTTAGACTAACTACAGCTCCCCTCCCTGGCTGGGTGTGCCTTTTCTGAGGCCTGGGGCAGGGCCCCCACTATAACCAGACATGAATGAAGCCCCACGCTTTGCAGCCACAGGCCCACGGATGCACCCTGTGCTTGTGTGGTGCCTCATGGTGACGAGGCCAGGAGGAAAATGGTGGTCAGGGCCTTTGGACCAGTCAGTGTGGTGGTCTGCAGGGTCACTAGCCCAGATTTCAATCCCTGATGCATTGATTGCAAAGTGACCTTCAAAGGCAAGCCCAGAGGTATGGCCACACACCCAAGGGAAGGTGAAAGCCACGGGGCACTGCGCCACAGACACCCATGGTAACTGTGTATGTTCACGGGTTATGTCACAGCACAGGAGGCTTCTTAGTTGACCGAGCTGCTTGCCCCATTGGCAAGGGGGTGCCCATGGGCATTCACCACAGAATAATGCACAACATAGCAAACTCAGCTCAGAACACTCATGCTCTCAGCCCTCATGAGCCTCTGCCTGTCTGCATATCCTTTCCCCAACTAATTCTCTTCTGAAGGGTTTCCGTGGAGTTAGCATGGCTATCTGCTGGACTGTATTTGGGACCGGTGGCCGAAGAGCTGCTGCCAGTCCTGTGCAAGCAGAGGCAAATGCCACCCCCTGCCTGTGCCACAGCAATGAGGTCTAAACATCAAAGCAACATTAGCTGCGATGAACGGTAGCCTGGGGGGTGCCCAGGCTGGCGGTGGCCAGCTCCTGCGCTGGCCCAGCTGCGGGAAGGCGTCTGCGCCAGCCTGCATCTGCTTGGAGCAGCTAGCACAGCACAGGGATGCCACGTGGCTCCCATCGCAAGTGTCCCCAGTGAAACCCCTCTTTTTTTATTTTGCTTTCTGCTGCCTGATGTTGGAGCTGTGCCCCTGTGAAATGTCCTGTCTGCCAAAGTTTCTGCTTCCCCTAACGATGCTGCGGTGCTGAGCTGGACAGAAAGCAGTGTGAACACCAAAATAAAGCTGTATGAATGGCTGCACCTGAGGCAGCTCCATCCCTGTTTAGCCCAGCGTCTCATCTTGAAGACACGTTCCCACTTCAGCCTCAGAGGCAAAGATAGGTAGTCTCAGTTTAAACCCATTGCTCCTCTGTTCCTCTGACTCACAGTTTGGGTTGTACATGCCAGGGTGTGTTTTCTTCCCCCTCCTTATGAAGCTTGCTCCGGCTGGCAGTGACAGACAGGAGTGTGAGTCTGTGTTATCCATGGGAGACCCAGCTGCTCACTGTTAATGTTTAATGACAGCTCTGCAAGCTGGAGATATTCTCAGACTCTATTTTAGCTGGTCAGGTTTCATACAAACTGTTTTCAGCAAACATTGTAAATCTACAGAGCATTAAGTTATTTAGTAACACTGGGCCAAATTCAGAGGAGACTAAAGAAAATTTAGTGTGACTTACTGCTTCCAAAGACCTTCCTACATCCAGGCTTACTATTTTTCACATATGCAAAACTCACTGTCTCTTGCTGCGGCACTTGGGCAGTAACGAATGTGCATGCAACAGCCTGCACCAAAGGGTCAGTGCCGAACGGGACACGGACGCCCTCCCCGTCTCTCCCAGACAGGTTACTATTCTGTCAGCATAGTCCTGCATGAGAAGTGGTGTCAGATGGTTTCCTACAATAAATTATTGCAGCTCCATTATGTTAGGCAAACTGATATCAGCAGAGAATTCGGACAGCTAATTTTTAACCTTCTCCAATTTCCCTTTGGCTCATGAAACCATTTCCTACCCCGGTCCCTCTGACAGTCCCCTGGTTCTCCTCCAAGCATCTACCCAGTGGAGACACAAAGCTCGACGTGATGTGTAGGAAGCTCAGAGCTTAAGATCGTGCAAATAGGATCTAAGGGACTCTAATGATCCTAAACTGGTATTACTTATATGGCCAGCCCTCTAGGAGAAATGGTAGGTCAGATCAGCACAGCTAGGAATTTGAACCTTTAGACCAAACTCTGCCTTCATTTAAATCTCATCATGGCTATAGAGGCATTACAGCTCAGGGAAAATTTGATGGCTCCAATCTCTACCCTCACCTTGACCAAGGACTGATCTGAGGCGCACATATTTTCTGCGGATATTATTGGCAACTCACATCCAAAAAAGACAGTTGTAACTGAGAGCAACTGTGTGGAATTGCAGGATTTGGCCCTGGCTGCCTTGATGTTCCGTGAAGGCCTTGAAAGACCTTAAAAAGGCCGTTGCTTTGACTTCATAAGGAAGCTGAGCTTGTACAAAGATTTAGGAAACTCTTTGTGCATGCAGCAGTGGGTTCACCACGAGGGAAACCTGGCTTTGCCAGCTGTGAACGTGGGCACTGTGAGGGGGCCAGGCCAGTGACTTTGGGTGTAAGGACAAAATGGAGAGAAAGCTGTCTGAGCCATGAAGACAAGTTTAAACACATTCTTCCCTTCTACCTTCCCTCCTCAAAACCCTGGAGGCTATTAAATGTCTTCCGAGGTGCATCCCATCCCTAACTGGAGAGTGGACTGAATGGTGACACCCTGAATATCACAGGAGGAAGGGCAGTGACAACCCACACCCTGGCAGGCTGTGTGCAACCACAGGTACTCCTGGTCCCATGTTGGTTGGAGAGCCAAGGCCTTTGCTGTGCTCCTCATCATCACTAACAGGGACAGGGTGGTCCTCCTCACATCCCCCACGGACCTGCTTCCAGCGGTGGGAAGAGGTTCCCAACTGTAGAGTTGCATGTGCTTATCTGCCAGACGCTCACATATGCAAAACCATGCTGCAGTATTACAGGAACAAGCTTTGCCTGGAGGTTGCTGGTCCTGCCTGCTCTGGGGCACGCTGGAAGCACGCAAGACGGCTTCATCCCTGCTCTTTGAAGAGAGCAGGCAGCAAGCTGCGAAGGTGGATTTCCACCTACCTGGAGCCGAACTCTTCAAAACCCCAGGGTTGTTTGGACACAGAGTTCATAGGTTCAAGCCTGCGTCTCATGCTGATTTTAGGTCACAGCAAGGGAGAGGCGAGCAAGCACGGTGGAGAAGGCAGGAGCTGCCTGGGGCGGGCAGTGGGAGGCTGGCATTATGGGGCAGCTTCTGCGGTCGATGGCTTTAAGACTTACTTTTGGCCCCAAGTGCCGGTGCCGGTCTCTGCCGAGGATGCAGAGGATGCGCCCAAAGTGTGCTGCTACTCCCAGTCTTCTTTTTCCTTCCCTCAATCCTGTTTAAAAGCACCACTTTCACAGGAAGAAGATGCTCTCTGTTAAAGTAGGAGTGTTGTCAGCAGCCACTGTAAGTAACCATAATAATCTGTAAGGCAATGTGCAGCTCTGATGTGCAAATGGGATTTAGGGAAGCCTCGCTAACGGGATAACACAGACAGCATTTAAACTGAGTTTCAAACTGATCGCAATGCTTCATTTGACAAATGTCTGGGTTTGAACTTTTTTAAGCCTCCAGGGCTTTAAGCAGAGAATGTCAATCTCCTGCAGAATAAATCCTTAACATTTTGGGCTTTCATTTAGGAAGAGGAAAAAACTCTGAGCAGAGAAGAAGCCAAAAAGAATATCTGATTTCATTGCTTTCATCATACACCACTACGTACCATTTATTTTCTCTCAGAAGCCAGGGGCATATCTTCTCTAAATATTTGCCTACTTTCTTTCTAAGGGCATGTCTGCACTGCAGTCACCACACTGTTTTGTGTCATAGACATACCCGCCTTACTTTTGACCTAATACACCTAATACATCCAGGCTCTAATAGCAGCCTAATAAAATCAAGGTATAATAGTTACAGCGTGAGATCAGGGTAGCCTCCAACATCTGCTGGGAATATCTTCCAGCCATTGCTCTGTGCCGAGCCAGCCACCCTAAAGCTACACTGCAGGTCTTGCATGAAACCGGGGACAAGCAGACTTCACCGAGCATGGAAGTTTGGCTACAGGAAATCCTTCACCCACATGGATCATTAATGCCTTTCTGAAAGGGAGCCACGTCTGCTGGCTCTCTCTTTGCCTCCACATTCGCCCACCAGTCAACCCAGACAAGCAGAGGCTGTGCCATCGCCATTCGTGGAGGCTTTCAAGCCCCGACTGGATCAAGCCCAAGCAACCTGGCCTGACCTCAAAACTGGCCTGGCTTTGAGCAGGGGTTGGTCTAAAGGCACCTGAGGTCCCTCCCAGCCTGAATTATCCTGCGGTCCCCTGATCCTAGCCCAGAGATGCCTTTCTTGACTTCTTGGAGGGCTCGGCCCCATCTCTGTCCCAGCAACAACTACAAGGCTTTGTACTCTGAGCATTTTCTACCTCAGTATCAGAAACTAAAGGTGTGACTATATCAAAGACATGGTGTCTTTTCCTCACCTCACTTTCCCACAGGCAGTCAGTATTGATCTCTCCATCCTAGAAAGGAAACTAAGGCACACTCAGGTGCCATAAGATGGCTCTGGTTGAAGAAATAGAAAAAATCAAAGTTAATGGGTCATTGCAAGGAAAATAAGGATGGGTGACCAAAGGTTCACAACGACTCTGTCTAGTTTGATCAGTACTGTGGGAGGCCTTTGGCAAAGATATGCCAAAGTTAAGATAAACTGAAGTGGAACAGAGATTCCCATTCAAAAGGACATTTTCACATTATGACCACTAACCCTGGTATGTGCCCTGGTTGTCCTCAGCATTGCTATCACCTCAGCAATCTCCCTGCTGCCCTGGGCAAGAAATGTTTTAAAATGTTTCTTTCAATTTTTTGACCCTCATGTCTTTCTTAAGTTGTATCTATCTTGCTGTGCATGATGCTAGGTAGGTAGTCTGAGAGCCTCAGTCTTCCAGTATATGTGGCACAACCTGCAAGCCAAGGAGAGGATGAGGGCTTGGAAGCCATAGCTTTGCTCCCAATATTGTCATTGCTTTCCATTTGTGTGAGCTCGCTCACTCCCTCTCTCTGCTTCCCTCTGTAGAAGGTGGAAACAAGTAGCAACCCACCGTGATGTGAGGTTGTGAACATTTGCATGTCCTTAGCTGGAAGGTGCAAGAGAAGAGCAAAGTACTCTGTGCATTGTAATGGCCCCATCTCCTTACCTCCTCTTCCCCGGGGAGGACAGACCCAGCATTACTAAACCACCTGCCTAGCTGTGTTTCCTCCATCCCCTGCAGTACTCCGGCTGTGCTCCGCTGTATTTTTCCGCTTCAGTTGCCTCCTTTCTGTAGCAGCCAGAGCCGCACACCTACTCCAAAGGCAGCCCCTGCCAGCCACTACACCGGGGCGCCTTCTTCCCCCGACCTACACACAGGACTCTGGCTGGCCTTTTTTCTTCCGCTAGGCACTCTTTCAGAAACTTTGGGGAACACTTAGCACTTAGGTGCCTAAATGCCCTGGCCTTTCTGCCCCTGGGACCTCCACAGCAGCTGCCCAGCCAGTAGGCTGGGGCTGTGCAGCAGCTGCAGCTCTCTGAAGTGCTCGTGCTGCTACCAGTGCTGCCCTTTGGGCTCGGCTACCAACGCTTAACTTAAGGCAAGAGGGAGGTGAAGCCTTCCGTGAGCCTCTAGTTAACTTAGGGGAAGTATTTCAGGAGCCTTAGGAGACCCATTTTCAGTGGTTTCCATGAAATTTAAGAACCTATTCGCTTAGCTCTTTGTAAAACGGGGGCTTGGGTGCTCTTGGGAAATTTGCCTGCGGTCTCTTCCCAGACTTCACAGTAGGTTCGTCTTAAAAGTCTTTACATGTGAGTGACATCTACACGTGAGCCAGACACCCTGGGCTCAGTTAACAGAGATAAACAGGCATTTACAGGAAACAATTCATCTTCTCCTATGGTAGATACCTAAAATAGCCCAGAGCAATCACAAAATGACTGCTTTCCTCCATAAACTATAAATTTAATCTAGAAAAGCAGCTCAGCCCTCAACACGCATTGGAGGATTCAGTTGCCTGGTGCTTTTTGAGCTGCTCTGCCTTATCTTAGACATTCACACGGGCAGGCAGGTATATACATATATGTACAGGAGCCTGCAGGATGCAAATGCCCTTTCAGCATGTCACCTGGACACCAGGCAAAGGATCCTGGATTCACTGTCCTGTTACCAACAAGATAAAGGTTGCTACTTTTGGGGTAGCAGTAATAATTTCCCTCCATTGCATCCCTGTATTTATATCCTATATGTTAACATAAATGGGCCATGCTGGTATAGATGAAAACCAATAGGTTGGCCCACAGTGCTACACAACAAAGCAATGATTAGTGAAATAATAGTTGATTTTATTAAAAAGAAAATAAATCAAGTCAGCTTCATGGCAACTGCCAGAGTAATGTGCAGGGGGTATCATTCGGGTTCTGCAGATAACCACCCTAATCAGGAAATTCGTGCAAGATGTCACGTTACAAGTGTTACATCACCAGGAAAAAATCTCAATGGCTGATCATCGCCCAAGGGGGATGTCAGTGTTCCCAGCTTCTGTGCAGAGAGAAGTGTTATAGGAATTAACTCTTTCCTAGGTGATGCACACCGCTAGATTTTACCACTGTTTACTCCACCTTGTCTGCCTAAAAAGAATCATCATTCTCTTACTTTCCATTGCTGTCTTTCACTTAAGCCATAAACGGCGTGACTTTGCAGTGACTGCTGTCTGTCACATCTGCCATGTGACCGAGGACTTTTTCTCCTCCACCACACTAGCAGGCTTCTGCTGGATGTGGATGTTCACCACACACCCCATTCCCATAGAAGGCAATAAATGTTATCTGCTAAACACAGCCGGGGCAGCCTCCCTGTTGTCTGGAGAGCAGCCCTTTGTTTTACATGAACAAATACTCCTTGTCCCTCACCAAAATGACCCATCCTGTGCTAATAACCAAGGCAGTCAGGACATGTCTGTTTTCTGTGAAATACATTCTAGGGGGAAGCGATAATAAAATAGGTTTTTACCAAGTCAGAGATCACGTGCTGTGGCTGGTTACTGCTGACACTAAGGGTCCGCTGCTGCAGGGATCGATGCCCTCCACGATGGAAGCGGCAATGCCTTTCCCCAAGTTTGCACAGACTCTAGACAATCTCCAGCCCCATAAAAATGTCCTTTCCAAGTCAGGGGAACAATGGATAGAATATATTTCCTTCTCCTCGCTGACGTTTTGTACATAGAGACGCCGTTCTCAGTCCTCAGCAGGTGCCGAGGCATCTGGGCTGTTCTTCGTACTGGATTGCTGTGGTTTGTGCTTGGAAACTGGAGTCCAAACAGTTTCTGCTATTAATGCAGGCTCCATCCTGTTGAATGTTCACCCTTGTGCCCTGGGCCAGGCTCACACGAGGCAGAAGGAGGTGTCCTATGGGACAGAAGTGCCTGTAATCTCTTTCCTCCCACCTGCATTGGTTCTCAGTTGTCTTGCATCCCTCTTGCTCTCTCGGTCAGGTAGGACATAAATTCCTAAGTACCTTGTTTCATTTTACTCCTTTTTTTCCTGACGTGGAGCTATGCTGCTACATATCTCCATCTCTCCAAGCTGTCTATTGCATGGGCAGCATAGTCCACCTCCCCACTTACATACACTACTGAGTCTCTTTTTTTAGTTATCTTAAACCTGTGGTCTATGCCCAGAAATTCACCACTTCCCAGTTTGCCACCAGCATGCTTTTTCCCTTTGTATTCACATCAAGTGGCCCAGTGAACTTGTGCTTACTTCTTCTAGAGGTCTTCCTCCCTTTTGTCCTGTTCATCACATCCCCTCCTGCACACCAGCTCCTGAAGACACCCTTTCCCTGTCGCCCTGCTTTTTCCTTCTTGTGCATGCAGTAGTGTTTCTCTCCTTGGCCCTCACATGCCTCCCCCCTCTCAGCTCAGCTGAGCAAAGTCTGGGGGGGCGATTTCCCTTCCCTGCTCAAAGCCACCAAGGCCAGAGCTCACAGGCAACTCCTGGACACCGAAGGCTGTCAGTCCTGAGGCAGCCAGGGCCAGGGGACAGGTCTCCTCCGCATCCCAGCCCCCAGGATCCCCTGCAACACCTTGGCCCCTTTCTTCCTCTCTCTCTTCCTTTCTTCCTTTCCTCCTTTCTTCCTTCCTTCTTTTCTTCCTTCCTTTCTTTCTTTCTCTTTCTTTCACTCTTTCTTTTCTTTCTTTCTCTTTCTTTCTTCCCTTCCTTCTTTCTTTCTTTCTTTCCTTCCTTCTTTCCCTCTTTCTTCCTTTCTTCCTTACCTCCCTCCCTCATTTCCTCCTTTCCTCCTTTTTGTCTTTCTCTCAAATCCAATTATTTTATTCTCTTTAATGCTCTTCAAGCTCTATGTCTCCAAATAAGTGACTGACTGACTTTCCTCCAGAGGAACCAAAGCTCCCCCCAGCACAAAGTACATACTGTGCTGCCCCTGAACATCTCGATTCAGGAAGCTTTGAGCTCCCATTGTTTGCAGTTCACAGAGTTCACCTGCATTTTAGTCTCCTCATCTATTAAAGAAAACAAAGTGGAGAGGAGAGAGAAGGAGAAATACGGCTGTAAAAGCAGCAGTCGGCCAGAGAGCCTTCGTGTTCCTGATACCAGTTGTGATCCAATCAATCAGTCTCAAACAGCCCACTGGAGAATAACTGCCCAACTTACCCAAATTTATTTTCTTTAATAACAGAATCCTCCTGTGACCCTGTGGTTATTGCTGACACAAAGCAAGGCCTGCTCGAGCCTGATATCTGCTCCCTTGCTCCCTGCTGTGTGCTGAGCAATGGAGCCATCGTCCCCTTGTTTTCTGCAGACAGCGGCTTTAAATCACTGCTGGCCTCTTCTGCCTGCGAGGGCCGGGAGAGTCTCCCCTGCACAGGTCACTCACTTGTGTGCATTTGCCCGTGCGTGCTCAGGGAGACTTCAGCTTTTTCTGCTTTCTCCTTGCACAGTAAAATAAAGGCCACAATGCCTGAGGATGTCTGCTTATTGTTTGAGTGTTCAGCACTGCAAGGGCTATGAACGCTTCAGGTGAAGCAGGGACTGGACAATCACATGGATGCTCAGCTACAAAGAGAAATGTGCTGCAAAATCTCCACGCTCGTGTTCTGGCCAAGTGGCATTGCTATCCAGAAGGCTGGTGTACCCCAAGGAGCCAGATATAGAGACTAAACAAAGAAAAATGGAAACTTCAGAGTTATAGGGCAGGTCTGCATTGTGGGTAGAGTCTCAGGGCACAACATTCTACGTAACGTGTTTATTGCAAACTCTGACCCTTCTTTGGGGGGGGTTCAAAATCCTCGTGAGAAATGTGGAAGGATATTTTGAGGGAATCTGGAAGAGGAGTCCTCTTAGCCTTGGAGGTTCAACTATATGCTAAGTCTTGGGAAGGTAAATGAAAGCACATGAAGATTTCTTAGAACTGACATAAAACCCACACTGCTCTCTATGTTAAAAAAAAGTGGAGGATAGGAGGAGTAAAAAACTTATAAAATGAAACCTGCCTTTTTCAAAGAAAGGCAGGTTTTTCTCTGTTGTTCTAGAAACTCAGAGGAGATGCTCTTACAGATTTTATCCCAGTTTTGAAACCTGCAGTGCAACCTCAGCAGAAGAGTCCAAGTGCTGCACTAGCTTATTGCCAAGATTTGGCCACCCTGGAGAACACTTCCGCTCCTAGCCAGAAGGCTGAAGGTGCTCTAACGAAAGAGCACCCATGAGCTTTCCCTTGGGGAATCCCAAGCGCTGGGTATAGGGCATGCACACTGCCTCAGCCATTGCCGTGCAGGACACAGCCCCTGCAAAATGCATTTCCCGAGCGCCTTGCCCTGCATAGACGTGCCAAGCCATTGACTGCCTACCGAGGTATGAGAGTCGAGTGCAGACACTTTGTACCAGGGGCTGTCCCCAGGTGCACGGTGTCCCTTCCCTAGCAAGCAGTTGGGTGTGCTTGGGAATATCGGCTGCGCAGCTGGGAGGGGCATAGGGACAGGGAGCCTGGGTGCCCCAGAGCCCTGCCTGCCTGCCACCCTGTGATGGCTGCACTGTGGGGAGACCCGGTCCCCAGGGCAGGGCTGTGGCGAGCTCCTGCCTGCCTGGGCACCCTGGGAGAGGGCAGGGCTCCCTCTGCAACGCCACTTGGGCATAGGGTTTCCCACAGCTCCTGCCTCCCTGCCAAATGCCTCTCCCTGTGGAAACCGAAGCCTGTGTTATCACCAACCCTACGCGTGGCCCCGGCGGGATGAGTTGGGGTAGGGGCTGCTGTGCCTGTCACCGAAAGGGAAAATACACATGCTGCTGACATGGCTGGCCTTTCTGCTGGATGGCACTTCAAGGTTACACCCCAGATCAAGCTTTGATTTAAGCTCTCTATCAGGCATCTCTGAGAACAGGCTGGCTGCTCACGGATGGAAACAGAGAGCATTTTACCCACTGAAGGAAAGAGACAGTTTTTGGCCCTTGACTTTTCTCATTTGGTGAGCGGGAAGGCCTGGTTTCCATTTTCTAGGCATGTAGGTATAGACCAAATCTTGTGTTACAGCCCATTGGAAGCAGGACTGGACCCTGCTGAGACAGTAAAACCAAAATGCAAGCCAGCTTGGATGCTTTGCTTCAGTGAGGGTTTTTAAATCCTTCCCCTTTAAAAGCTGTATTTTTTCTAAAGCTCAAGGAGTAATTACAAGAGGAAATATCTGTGCTATGCCTGTACTGGAAGGCAGATTCTGGGAAAGGAAAATCCACTCCAAAAATGTAGGAATGGCCCCGCAAGGCAAAGTTTCAATCCAAACCCAAATGCCTGTACGGTTCCAGGAGAGGACGTACATTCCCTGGGACGGGAGGACAGGGCTGAGCCCCTGCCCTGCCAAAGTTAGGCAAGACCAGAAATGAGGCGGCAAGGAGAGGAAAAGCTGGAGCGCAGGGAGGGAAGGTCATTGGGGGTGCTTGGTAAGCCTGTAGCGAGGGAGCACGTGTGGCCTACAGGTATTTCAGGTATTTACAGGTGAGGAAGTGCTGTCATCTCCTCCAGGGCCGCTTCGTGCAGGGCGTGTGCTGCAGCGAGCCCCGGGCGTCCTGGATCGCATGGTGCTGTGGGGATGGGCGTAGCTGGGGCAGCACCCTCAGCAGGCAGCTTGGGAGCTCGCCCGCATCCCCTCTGTAGCTGTAACCTGGCAATTTAGGCTTGGGTGCATCCAGCTGGCAGCTAAACATGCACAGCCCCTCCTGAACTGAGCAGTGCAGGGGTCTCCATGCAGGAGCACCCAGGGGACACGAGCGGGCAGGGCTGCGGGCAGTGCTGCAGGCATCTCGCTCACCTGGCAGGGTGGCTGCTGCTCACCCAGAGCTCTGCCAGTGGAGAAGCCCAGATCTGTCCGTGGGGACATCGTATCATCCCGTGACACATGGAATAATTAATAGACTTCAAGATAAAAAATTGGCACAGGTTTTTTTTCCAGTCATTATCATATTTGCACTTGGATGCAGTCCAGAGTGTATAAACTTTCCTGGGGACATTAATTGGCTTCTTATTGCCTGTCCCGCAATATGGTGGGAGGCTCAGGGCTGATGGTGTTTGGCTTTTCATAGGTTTGCTTAGTCCCCTAATCTTATGTGAAAATTATCTGGCATAAGTTCTGCAAGTCAAAATGGCAAAAGTATAATTAATTCCCTGTGTAAAGTGAATACAGCCGATTTTCCACAGCATCAGCTCAAACATCAACAAGTCATGGAAGTAATATCCAAAAGCAGACAAAATTTGCACATGGACAGCAGATATACTAAATTTTTATGGGGCAGCAGTGCTTTATATGCTGCTGGATAAAAATGTCAGTACAGATCTGAAGTGCTCTTCATTCCCTGTATGTATTCAGCTGAAAGCCTGGAACAGCCTATGAAGACAGCCTCCTTTTCTGATCAGTACCTCAATACGAGGAATTTGTTGAGAATGCATGCTCATGTGATACCTTTTTCTAGACGCTACCATTTTGCAGCTAGGTCCCCCGCAGATATCTCAGCATAAAATGGAAATTATTTTTCTCTAACCGGGGGCAGGGATTTAAAAGTAAAACATTTCTGAAGCCCAGCCCATCCCTCCCAGTACCTAAGGCTCTCTCTCCCTGTAGCAGACCCTGTGTGTGTATGGGCTGTCTTCCTTCCCACCTCATGTCCACTCCCACCTTGCTGATCAAGGGCTGGGCCCCTGGGCCATTAGAAATTCATTCGCACAATCTGCACCTGACTTAACAAACTCTGACAGCTCTAACAGAGGTCTTCATTCCTCTTTGATCCCCCAAAACACATAGCGGTCACCACAGCCTGGCTGGCCTGGAGACCTGCTGGCGTGCCTAGAAGCCAGCTAGAACCGTCCCTGCAGGCTAATCCTGACCCTCCGACCACCAGTTGCTCTGCATGGCTGATAACTTGATTTGGAGAGGATGGGTCTCCAAAGGAAAACCCGAGCTGCTGACACACCAGGGAAGCCACGCTGCATTGCTTCTCATAATGACTGGCATCAAAAAGCGTTTCTCAAGTCTCCATCATACTGTTTTGCTACAGGTGAGTTGCAAAGCAAAGAAGAAAAGTGAGTTATGCTCAGATAGCGTCAGATACAACTCGTTCCTATTAACTGGGCCCCGGTGAGTGTCCAGAACAGACGTTACAGATGCATCTCTCACCTCCCTGAAGCCCCCTTGACGCTTCCTGTTACATTCTGGGACAGTGGTGAAATTAAACGTTAGCACCAGTGCTACAAAAGCCAGCATGTGCAAACAGTGAACTGAGATGTCTTATGCTGGGGTTTTTTTACTGCTATACTTAGAATAATGACTAGGTAGTGCCGGTGTAGGGTGTATGTTGGTAAATGTGAGCTCTTGGGGCAACTACCCCACTATGTGTTACATTAGTGTTGGTGTTCGCAATGTCATTCTCTGTGACACTGCAAACCAACAATTTCAAAGGAAAAGATCAAATAAAGAGGCGGGGTATTCACTATTTTCTTTTCCTCTACCTGCATATAGCCTTATTAGTGGGAATAACGGAGGTAGAAGTCCATCTTCTTCCTTCACCCATTTCTACTTTACACTTCACACACCCCAGAAGCTTCCTCACCGTCACAAGGACCACTTCTTATGTGCTGAACAATTCTTAGCGAAAGGCCACGATAGCTCTTTGTGTATGTAAAATGTAGCAGAAATATTAAACCAAAGATCAAAGGCAGTTCTGTTCCTCAGATATTTTCCCTGACCCTTTAAACTGGCTAGGTGCAGAATGAATAATAAGGACCAGACTCTGCCATCAATTATGCGGAGTTAAATCCGGAGTGGGCTGTTGTAAATCAAGTTACTTTAGAGTTACACAGTGTAACCGGGAGCAGATTTGGGACCTGAGTCTGCAGGCCAAAGAACTAGACCACAAAGGGAAAATCCCACCTCTCTCCCTCTTCGTTTCACCTAAACTCTCCGGCTCCTCACATAAGCAGCC
Organism: Gorsachius magnificus; assembly: GCA_034008185.1. Classification (NCBI taxonomy): domain Eukaryota; kingdom Metazoa; phylum Chordata; class Aves; order Pelecaniformes; family Ardeidae; genus Gorsachius; species Gorsachius magnificus. The sequence continues at coordinate 45,003,470 of CM067083.1, read as the reverse complement.
CCATCTGCCCACTTAGAAAAGCAGGCAAAGCTAAGGCCTTCTTCCTAAGCTACCCAGCCAGAGCAATCCCACTTTCAAGCACAGCCAAAAGGATCACAGAAAAAGTATTTTTTTTTATTTAACTAATGTGGCAACACGAAACCCAAAAGGACCAAACAACATCTCCTTTTCTCAGCAGCTATAAAAGGTGGAGGGGAAAGGCTTGAATTGCCTGGCTGCAAAGCTTACTGGAGGAGAAATAAAACCGAAAGACTTCAGCGTTGAGTAAAAGGTGTCTGGAAGCACATTTACACAATAAATTCTGTCTCTTCTCTTTCTCTTCCTGTTACATGATGCTTCTCCCCCTCACACAAGCCTAATGCTTTAATCTAGCTAAATATTTGCAAATTGGCATCACATCAGATCGAGACAATAGAGGGGAATAAGCAAAGTGATGCAAGTCATGATATACTTCCTATTACAGCGATAGTGTTTCACAAGATTAAAGGGGATTTTCTAGGCAATGGAGACAAATCCAGCACCAGCCTTATTGAGAAAACGCCGCAGATGCTTCACCCATTAACATGTGGTAGTGCAAACAAAGGAGATTATCTCCTTTTCCGAATGAGCACCATCAATGCTGCCATTCCATTTATTACACATTTTCCCACTCAAGTGTTTGCTTTTGAAAGGCGACACGTGTTGGCTGCGGGGGACCTGGGTGAGCCAATGCAATAGTTTTTGAAGCAGAAGTCCCAGCCTGATTGCAGCACCAGGGAAATTATCAATCTGTGACACCACTCTTGGGAGTAACACTGCCAACCAGGTTGAGAAAAGGAGAAGGGGGAAAAAAAAAGCAACCCCAAGCCCTTCCATCATGGTGATTTTATGGGCCACATGTCCTGAGAACCTCCGCTCTGGTCCACCCACTGAGACAAAGATATTTGTAAACACCAGATTGTGCTATCTTTTTGCCACCCTGATTGCTAATTAATCAGAAACAGAAGTGCCTGGGTGAGAAATACAAAGTGTCAGGGGAAAATGAATGGGAACCTGCACGGCAACTGCTGTCCTCGCTGTGAGAGTGCCCCTCTGAAGTCAATAGACTGGACTATGAAGCAAATGGGGGCTTGCATTAAACTGGGACCTTAGGATCTAGCACTCCCCAGTCCCAAACACCTTTTTATCCTGTTTATTACAGAAATGACAGCTGTCAGGACTGCAAAGAGCCCCAGCAGCCGCAGGGCATTGCTCAGTTGCAGCCCCGACCCTGCCTGCTGCCACTTCCATTTCTCTCCCTGTGCCCTTCCCTCCTCCATGGTCTTCTGTGTCCAAAGCATAGGTCAAAATTTCAAGCCTCGTAAATGTTAAGACTCTCAGCTGTACTGTAAAGTGATGCAAAGGATCCCTAAGAAAGCTGCTGTGACATGTCGATTCACTTTGAACCACTGCAGATGGATGAGGATCTGGGGCTGCTTCCTGGTCGGCCAGCCCCGGTTCACGCCAGAAAGCCTCACCAGCAAATGCAGCCCCCAGTCAGGACAACCTGGTCCCAATTAGGACTGATCTGTGGCACTTTAAAGGCATTTAGTGACTGCTTTAACTGACCCTTCAGATTAAGAACTCCAAAAATGTGGACTAGATGCCAAACAATAACGGCTTTTATCAAAGCATCCTTCTGTCATCAGGCTTGCCAAGTGCCTCCTGTCCATTTCTCATCATTATTTTGACGTTGCTGCTCCCAAAAGCATTGAATGTAACAGTTGCTTCTCTGGATTCACAGGGGTAAAATGCCTGATCATCTCTACAGGTTGCACCTCGTATCCTGACAGTAAGCTCCCAATGTGACAACGGGGAGTTTCACCTCTTTAAAAATTAGGTTAGAGTCCCAACTGCTTGTTTCTTTTGCGTTTTCCTGCTAAAGGCAGCAGTTGTAATATCATACTCAATTTTTTCCTAGCCTGGAGTAACGGTATGTCAAGTGTCCCCATTGCCTGAAGTCAAGCAACAGCAGATGTATATTGCTGAAAGCCTGGGATCACCATTAGGAATATTTTAAAATTACTAGGCCAAATCTGCTCTCTGTGACCCCACGACAAACATTATATTTGCACAAGAGCCATTTACAACCACATTTGTTATGGGAATATTTTCAATGTAATTCTGATAAAATTTACTGAGTTTCCATTCTAACTGGGCAAATGACACAATGTACTTTAAAGGAGGACATGGAGACCTCTTTCTCAAAGCACTTTGGCAGGAGAATATTCTTTTGCACTGTTGCTCTGCCTCCCACCTCAGGCACCTCAAGCATTTGTGCCCTCCTAAGGGCAAAATGCAACTGGGCATTTGTGCAATCAGACCCGGAATAATGATAAAGGGACTTGGTTTTCACTGGGTCAGTGATCAGCAAACCTGTTGAACAATCCCTAGTGAGCTACCCACCAAACTGGCCAAAAACTTGTCACACCTGAAAATCTTGGCCTAGCGTACTGGACCCTTATAGTACTCCAGTGCAATAGGAAATTTTCACTATCCGCGCCCTACAGATGGAGGGGATGATGAAGAAAGCAGTCACTTGACTTTCATCCTTGGTAAGATCACAGATCCATAGAAAAATTTGGATCAGAGGAACCCCTGGGCAGTTTCTCCTTCCCAGTGCTACATGTACCACTCTCACAACAAAGGCTATTTCCCATATGTTCACATGGAGGGTAGATGCTACAATAAAAAGTAACATAATGGACCACATGGACAATATGGTCTTTTGGGCAAGTGCCAGCCTGCCTACTCTGAAGGGAAATGCTTTTGGAAAGCTGGTGCACTCGTAAGGGGTGAAGGCAAGCTTGGGGGTAACAGGGGCCCCAAGGACACAATAAGGCTGGATTTCCAGAAAGTTTTTGACAGGATTCAACACCAAAGCTTGTTGAAACACCACCAATAAAATGCTGTGCATTGCCAGGAAAAGTGCTGAAGAACAAAACACAGGGCATAGGCTTTGCCTGCAGCTCTGCTCTCAGCCCTCAGGACTGGTACGGTAGGGTTAGGTGAGACCCGGGGGGACGGCAACTGAAATGATGGAGGGGAGGGAGCGACTGTCCTCCAAGGAGACACTAAAAAAGGCTGGGACCCTTCAACCGGGAAGGAAAAAAGCAAATACGATGGTGGTTTACAAAACAGAGGAGGCAGTAGATCAAGTCACACTGTCATTTACCTGGTCACCTGGCTACCTATTTACCTGTAAACTGCTCTTCACCACCTCCTACAGTGCTGGAGCTAAGGGGCACGTGATCAATCCAACGGGACCTCAGCTTAAAACAAAGAAAACCAAATGGTTCTTTATGCAGAGGGCGTGGGACCTCTGGGGCTGGCTGTCCTGGGCAGCTGCATGGGCAGATGGCGTCGGCGAGGGAGCAAGCAAATTCATGAAAATGCAGATACTGGAAGGACCAGGCAGAGATGTACCCACCAACGCCTGCCTCGTACAACTGCAGGCCTGAGTCAGATTCTAGAAAAATGATTGATTTAAACTTTAAAAACCTGAGGTTTCACATTACTTTGCATTTTCTGCTTGAATCCCTGTGTATCTTCTCAGGTGTCAGCGGTCCAGGTTTTGGCCTCCTTCTGGGTTCCCCAGCCTAGATAAACATACGTGCTGCTGAAACTGTTTCCAGGAACGCCTTCCTTTTCCTGCAATCTCTTATCTCCCGGAGGAGATTGTCAGACAATACTTCAAAGCCCTTTGAAAATGGCCAGGGCGCTCTGCCTGTAGCCCAACAGATCCAGGCGCCCTCGCCCCAAGATGTCAACAGCCGCCCTGCGCACAGGCGTTCGGTGCCGCCTTATCACCACCACAACAAGGAGCAGCGGGAGAGACTTTACCCCCTTGCTATCACCGACGAATCTTTAGTCTTTGCTCTGCAATACGCTGCCCATCTTCTCCCCAGATTCACCCAGGTGGGCTGTGGCAGATTACGAAAATGAGGGGAAAGAAAAAGGAGTGGTTTTTCTCAGCCTGAAGCCTGCTGAGCTTGTAATTAAAATGTGGAAAGGCCATGACTGAGCTCAGAAGATGGAAGAATGGGATACAGGGAGCAGAAAAACGCTGAGCACCAGGTTTCGGGCAACATGCCGTTTTGAATTAAAAAGAAATGAGAAGATTGCCTATAGAGAGGGGAATGCGGGAGAAGAGGCAGCAGTGGAAAGAGAGGATGGCTGGGGGGGGCTATTGTTCGAGCACTGCCCTCCGATAAATCTTGTTCAGCGTTCCTCCGCTGAAAGACTACAAGGTGTGAGGCAGAGGAAAGTGGTGCAGCTGTTTCATGGTGTTATTCCCCCGCTGAACCATGGAAGACCAAGTGCCTGCCAGGACAAAAGACAGGACTCCGTGCATACAGCTCTCACTCCGTGAGCAACGTGAAACTTATAAAAGTCACATTTCTGCCTGGAATTTGTTTTCTGCCATCGTTAACAAGTAGCGCCACCGCAGGGGCCGGCATCAGGGACACAGGTGAAGTGGCCACAGAGGGCCCACAGCACACGCATGGCCAGGGACATCCCACTGTGATAGGAAAAGTAGCAACTGTCTGGACAAGGACCCTGCTTTATCCCATGTCATATTTAACCTGTCCGTATTAACCCCATTAGGCCATTGCTGCTAAAATTACCATCCCAGAGAGGATTTTTAAAAGGTGCTTGGAGTTAACTGAATAAATTGTGGACCAGGAGTCAGAAAAATCAGATGGGTACATGGGGAGATAAGTGATGGCAACACACTTTTTAAAAAGGGTGAGCAAAATAATTTGCAAGAGGTGTTGGGTTGGGATTGCCTAAGCCAAGTGACTAAGCCTGTCCTCTGATGAGCAGTAACCAAAGGACTCCTACGTGACACTGTGAGTCAGACACTGAAACTAGCTCCTTTGGGTAATTAACACTTATGCCCAGAAATGTCAGGCTAAAATTTACAGAGGACTTGAAGTAGGTGGGCTGGACCCGGGGGACCACCAAGAGCAGCAAAACCTGAGCAGCAGCAGAGGATCAATATTTGTCCCTCCCAGTGAAGTTAGGGGGAAAGAGCCATACACAGGCAATGCGATTACAAGCACACCTGCAACTCCAGAAGCTTAACGGGGATCCCTGCTTGAGTCTTTTCGATGCTACATGAAGCTTTACAGGTCTGCATCTCTGCTGACCTCAGTGAAATGATTCCTCTTTTGCCCCCAAATAATAAGATCAGGATCAGACCTAAAATGCACAGACCTAAAGAACGGCAGACACCTGGTGACGCTCTTGCACCCACCACTAGCACCTGAATCGGTGCGTGCGACAGGTCTCCTTGCTCTGCACTGCGGGGCCGGGGGGCTCCCCAGATCGGTGCCATCTCCTGCAGACCTGCAGGGCTGCTCCTCACGCTTCCTCCTCTAGACACATTTCCCTTGCTGAGTTACAAAAACTGGGGCTGAATTTAAAAAGCCATCTGAAGCTGGGGCTTTGTGCCCTTTTTCATACACATCACCGATTTATCCATCCTGTCAAAACAGGGTGGGAAATGAATTGGTAGCACTGAAGAATACTCTGCCTCAGATAGTAAAGTTCGTTGGACTACACAACTGCTTGTTCCCTGTCTTATACCATAGAGGGCTGCACTAAATGGGTAATGAACAACCTTAATCACGTTACATTTTCCCCCTGGCTGCCAGCAACGTGGGAAGGCTTCAGAAGGCCATGTTTGACCTTGGGGCCCTGCTGTTGGCCTGAAACCCATCTTGCTCTTTGCCATGCTGGTTAATGCCGAAAGTCCACCTCATACAACATCCTGTCCCTAGCCAGAGCAGATGCTTGGGGAGAGAGTATAAGAACCAAGCAAATGCAGAGTGATTTTTCCTTATAGTGTGCAGTGATATTTCCTCCCAGCTTCCAGCTGTCCGCAGCTTTGAGACTTGCTAAAAAAACCCTGTATTTTTGTACCTAACAGCCCTCCTTGGGGCTATTCATTTCCCCATGCATTTCTCTAATTGGGCTTTTAATCTACTTATGCCTAAAGTAGGTAGAAGTAGTTTCCCCACTGCCCAGGAGTTGCTTTGCCAGTTCTTCTGAGCTTTATGACGTCTCATTCTTTCCCGAGTAGTTGTTTTTCCCCCTCTCCCTACCTTGCTGCATGTCAGGGCAACACTAAAGGCAGAAGTCAACAGAAGTCTCCTGCTGAAACCTCTGAGCACATTGATTATCTACCAGAGCTCAGAAAGGCCGCTCGATTGTAAGGGCACTGGCAAGCTTCAGCAAGGGTCAATGTTTAAGCAGAATACACTCATACAGCAATATTAGGTCAGCTGCATGTAGTCATACAAAAAGAATATCTCTTGCAGCAATCTGTCCCTCCCTCTGGTCGGTAACTGATGTCTAGGAAGAAAATAAAAAGCAAGGTAAGATTGTGCTGAACTTTCCTTAGAGATAGCCTCTCCCAGCTGGGCCTGAATGCCACATTTGTCAACATCTTAGCTCTAGTCAGCCTTCAGTCATACCCTAGAGGCATGCAGTGCACAAAAAGCATGGGGGAAAATGGTAAAGGTGACATTTTTTTCCATGAAAAAAAAGATTGATTTTTCCTAGACCACTTTAATTAGATATGAAAGAAAACAAAATCCTCTCTTGGGAACTTCCATCCATCACAAAGCAGTGATTTCAGTGTTCCTGGAAAACCTTACATACAGCAGGCTTACTTCAGTATGCTGTTATCAGCCTCAGCCGCCAGCCCATCCAGTATCTCAAGCAGGGCAGCTAAGGAGCCTTTTGATCATGGCAGCATGCACATGCACAACGTTACCCTGGAGTAAAGGATGACCTGGACTGCCTTAGCCTCATCCAGATGTCGGGATGCCTAAGAGAGCAGCCCACCTCAGCAGGAAAGCAACACCCCACAAGGAGCAGAGGGATTTTTGTTCAGGGATTCGGCAATGGCGGGTTCTGGGCTCCCAGCTAGCACAGCCCCCTTTCCTGCAAAGTCAGCGTGCAAAGGTGGGGTGACTCAGTCTCCAGCGAGCACACCCCAACTCATACCACCCAGTGCATAAACCCAGTGGAAGTGATTCTTCAAAGGCACCAGCAATTGCAGTGGTGATTCAACACCAGGTACTCACCAGAAAGGAGCCTGCTGGCAGGTTGCCCAGAAGGCCAACTGTACCCTGGGCTGCATCAGGAGAAGCGTGGCCAGCAGGTCGAGGGAGGTGATTCTGCCCCTCTACTCTGCTCTGGTGAGACCTCACCTGGAGTACTGCGTCCAGCTCTGGAGCCCTCAGCACAAGAAGGACATGGAACTGTTGGAGCGGGTCCAGAGGAGGGCTACTAAAATGATCCGAGGGCTGCAGCACCTCTCCTATGAGGACAGGCTGAGAGAGTTGGGGTTGTTCAGCCTGGAGAAGAGAAGGCTGCGGGGAGACCTGATTGCAGCCTTTCAGTACCTAAAGAGGGCCTATAGGAAAGATGGGGATAATCTTTTTAGTAGGGCCAGCTGTGACAGGACAAGGGGCAATGGTTTCAAACTGAAGCAGGGTAGGTTTAGACTGGATATAAGGAAGAAATTCTTTCCAATGAGGGTAGTGAAACACTGGAACGGGTTGCCCAGAGAGGTGGTGGAAGCCCTATCCCTGGAAACCTTCAAGACGAGGTTGGGCGGGGCTCTGAGCAACCTGATCTAGTTAGCGGTGTCCCTGCTCACTGCAGGGGGGTTGAACTAGATGACCTCTAGGGGTCCCTTCCAACCCAAAACATTCTATGATTCTATGATTCTATGATTTAGGTCGGGCACTTGGGCAGGGTCACCGTGCTGAAGGCATGACAAGGTGAACAAGCCTCCCGGCAGTCCCCAGCATATCGGGTAACGAAGCAGAAAAGAAGCAAAGACTTTGTTTCAGTGAGGAACTGACCATAGGGAAGGTGAATGGCATCAATCTCCTTCCTCTACTTCATGCAGGCTGCACGTTTTGATGGTTGAAAATCCATCAGCCTTATGACCCTGGAGTCCAGCAGCGTGGGAGGGCATCCCGGTGTGCCCACTCCCATGTGCCTGCTCCACTCAGCTCCTGGGAAAACTAATGCAACAGTGAGTTTACAAAGCTCATCCAGAGCAAAGCCCCGTCTCTGGAGCGGTTTCATAGTAGGATCACCAGCTCCGCAGGGATGCCCGGGGGTCCACATCCTCCTCCCCGCTCAGCTAACACAGGCCCAGGGCAGCCGTCACGGCACCAAAGGGTGGAAGGCCTCTGCACCATGGCCACCAAAAACCTCCAGTCTCATGCGCCTTGGCCCCAGTGCCCTAACATGGCAGATGGGACCCAGGGAAGGGGCAATAAGACTCTTGGTGCCAAGAGGGAACAGGCTCCGCTCTTCCAAAAATGCCCTCTCTGGCTCCCCCAGGGCATGCGTGGCACAACACGTAGCAGATGAAACACCACACCACTGGTCCCAGTGTCCCCCCAGCTGCCCTCAGCCAGGCTCTGTTCCCACCACTCATCCCGCTTTCAAGGGCCAGGCACGGGAAGCCTGCCCATGCTTCGGGGGCCACAGCTGGGGAGGCAGAAAGCCCACCATCATGCCCTTCCCACCCAGCCCAGCCCCCCGGGACAGGGCAGCACAGGGGAAAGTCTGTATTTGTTAACCCGGAGGCCTTTTGCCAGGGCACTGGGAGCCAGTGCCGGGCTGGCAGCACAGCTCCAGCCTCCCCAGGCGGCAGCAGAAGCAGACACATTCACAGGTCAGAATTTATTTCCAAATACCTCATTTATATCATTCTCACATGAAATATTTCTTTCGGAATATAGCCTACACTTAGAAAACAGAAGAGAGGTTTTGTTTTTTTGTTTTTTTTATAAGGCACATCAGATTATAGACTACATAGAGACATCTCCCCCTCACTTGCGCTCATAAAATACTGGTGATTTTAAAAGTAATATTTCTAAAACCTAGACCCTGTGTAGCCCCTTGTAGAGCAGTATTCATAAAGTTATTAGACCTCAGTTTACATACACCTAGTAAAGGGCTATAACAAGTTGTATATACATCACATTTTCAGAAACAGTCACAGCTGGCTACATTTAAAAGTAATGCTACTCCAGACTATGAAACAGGCTGCTTATAAAACATAACCTACTGCTTCCAGTATGGTGTGAAACAAAGCAGTATGATCTTGCAGAAGAAATTTTGTTATTTTTGCAATGGAAGCTGCTCAGATTCAAGCCTGTCTCCTCCCCAAACCCACATTTTTGATCGACTGAAACCATTTTACAGAGAAGCAAAGCACCCAAGAGAAATCTGGCTTTATGTTTTTCTCCAAGACAACTGCGTATCTGAAATCCTGTCAAAGCATTCGAGTAAGAAGTATAAAGGTTCAGATGTTAACTTCATGACCAGTAAACATTGAACCATTACCAACCAGATGCAACCAAGTTAAATGCATCCAGCTTCCGTGCTATGGAAACTGTTTTTCCAGGCTGTTCCAGTGCAGAAGCCAACACGTTTTTATTGAATCAGGCCCTAGGTAAAGATTTCCATCCCATTTTCAAGTTTTCAGGGCTGGAACATTACCCATTCTGCACTCATTTTGCTGTAGAGGAGGAAAAAATACTGCCTGTAGAACCTAGGCCAATACAGCCCAGAATCCATTTACATAGTGTCATTTTCTTTAATGGGCCAGGAGGTAAACTGTGGTCAGCTTTATCAACTCAAATGGCTTCCACAGTTCTTCTTTATATCAGGCATCAATTCATTTCTGATTAAAAAAAGGTTCTGGCTTTCTGTCACTGCAGTTAAGACTACGAAAAAGGTCACTTCAAGGCTATGGCTGAAGGAAAAAAAAAAAAAGGCTATAATCTGATCTTGAAATATCTAGGGGGAAAAAAAAACAGTAGTCAGGGCCGTAAAAAGGCAGACAGACAGACAGCACAAACTAAATGTCCTCTGCAGAATAAGTTAAAATACTGATTCTTGCAGAGAGTCACGTTACCCCTCAGGTCTCTCCAACTCGCCAGGACTTCAATTAGGCTTAATTTAGCAGGAACCAGATTTAGTCAGAGAACAGGTCCCACTCAACTCTGCACTAAGTTGATTACTCAGCTACATTTTAGGCACATTTCAGTGAATCTGTTGGACTGATCTGGGAAAAAAAAAATTATCAGTTAAATTTCCAGGGTGGCCTCAGCCAATTTCACGACTATGAGCTTGGACAAGATTCAACCGCAAGTGACTGCCTTTAGAAGGGAAACATTAACTTGGTTGGAAACAGCATCATGAAAAGGACACAGCCGCCTCAGTTTCTGGAGTCCAGTTTGTTATAAATCTTGATCTGCCTGATTTGTTATTTGTTTAGCAGCCTTAAAAGGTAAGGAGGGGCAGCCTGAATTTCTTAGCTGTAGACTTAAAACCAGATGCGGTTTACATGGTGCTGCACCAATATTTGTTACATCTCTTTAAAAAAAAACCAAAAAACAAAAAAAACACTCCCAAACCCAACACAACAGCATTTACATTCCTTTCAGCTGAAATAGATGAACTGTCGTCATGTCTGCAAAAATACAGAGGAAATCGCCACTGCTTGAGGTAGCGAGTTAAAGCTTGGTCATGTTCCTTGGGCTTCCACGCGGCTTCCTGGGACAGGCAGGTGAAGGAGGACAGAAAGGACTGTTCACACAGTCAGGAGGTGACAAACGAGATGTCAGCTCTGTAAGGGATTAGGTTTCCTCACCCCACGCTGAAGGTATATTCATGACCTTTCCAAACCATGGCATTTGCGTATAGATTACACCTCTCGCATACCCTTTTTAAAGTGATCCCTAAGAGCATTGGCTTGGGAAGACACGGAGAAGAGCGCAGGAGTGGAGTTTTAAAGCTATGAATGTCAGTTAGGAGGCACAGTGTTATTTTTCCCTTTGACCGTCCGCGTACAGAGCTCTCCGTTTCTACAGTCGCTCGTGCGTTCCTCCTGCGAAGCCCTGGCAGCAAAGGCCTCTGGTCTGTTCCTCACCACTGCACACAACACCAGAAGTCGAATCCTTTGGACAAATCCTTCTACCCTCACAGACACATGGCGCTCTTCTTCCCTAGTGAGAGGTTTGAATCACAAAACTGGATGCCAGACCTGATTTATAGCAATTATTTAACTAAGAATCCTTCTGCCACCCTCAAAAGGGCAACCGAGATATCCAGGAGCAACATATACACATACATACAGATCTACACTATACACTCGGGACAACACAGAATGAGAGTTCAGCTAATATAGCCTCTATTTGATTTCCTCAGAGCAGCACTCAGGTCCCTGCAACCCCTATACAAAACAGCAGTATTTTTTCCACCAGGATTTGGAGAGGTTTTTCATCTTGTCTGGAGTCCTACACTTGGATTTCTTTGGTTGCTGCTGGGTATCCGAGTACTGAATACCAGCCACGATGGCCGCATCAAAGACCTCCTTGAGGTTTTTCTGAGTCAAAGCAGAGCACTCGATGTAGGACGCAGCTTTTATTTCCTCGGCACAGAGCTTCGCAGCCTCCTCCGAGACCGGCTTTTCTTTGCACTTGTCCAGCTCAATGAGAACTTTGACATCCTCCCGGAGGTCCGACTGTGTCCCAACCAGGATAATGGGTGCCTTGGGGCAGTGGCATCGGATTTCGGGAACCCACTTCTCACTCACGTTCTGGAAGGACGAGGGGCTCACCACGCTGAAGCAGAGCAAGAAGATGTCCGTGTTGGTGTAGCACAGAGGCCTGAGCTTGTCAAATTCATCCTGCATGGAATGAAATGGTGTTAGCACCCAAGGGAAAGAGCACATCAACCCCAGAGGACACCCCGGTACGCCCCCAGCTCTAGCCTGCCGCTGACCTTTGGGGAAACTGAGGGTCACCTGCCCCTGCCATCTTGAGAGGCACCTCAACATGAGCACCCCGGACAAAGGTGGCGGCTTCCCCACGCCACAAAGGAGCAAAGGCGCAAGAAGCAGGTTACAGCACACGAGCAATGAAGCCAAAAAATTGAAGTAAGGGAGAGAGAAAGTACATTCTACAGGTCCGCCTCTCACAGGGTGAGCCAGTGAGCCGCTCTGATGGGGAGTACCCGTTTACCTCAAAGCTGCTCTGCCAACACCCCTACCTGCAGATACAGGCAAGAGCGGAGCAGACAAGGGCAGCAAACATACCTTTCCTGGAATTGCCTTTTAAACTGGTGACTACTTAACAACATCCTAGAGGATACGGGAATAATTTCCCTGCCTTTGTGCCCGGGGATTTAAATCTGATGGCAGCAGTAACGACTCACAATGTGCAGGCTTAACATGCCAATGGCATAGAGTAAGAGCTTTACCTTTCCTTCCCACCCATGCCACATCAAACAAACTGCAAACAGGCCTCCCAGCGCTACCTTTCTTGGTTGTTTTTTTTTTCCTGGTTGGTTTTTTTTTTTTTTTTTTTCTTTTAGTGCAAACTCCAGCAAAGCAAGGCCCTTTTTCAGCTTCAGGAACTAGCCACAAGAAAGCCAAACACCTCATGGTAACAAAGGCGTGCTGATCCTCAGCAAAGAATGCAGCAAAAAGCAAGGGTTAACTCCAGGCAGGCTGCTTTTATGCTGACAGCAGGATAAAAGCAGGGTAACACTAGCAGCCTGAACAGGTAGGATTTGCCTCAGCAGCAGTGACATTTTAATTAAAACGGACCGTGTTCTCAAAAGCTCTGAATTGAAAGTGCAAAGAACACACACAGCTGAAAACATCTCTCTGGTACCAGCAGTTTACTGCTGAATTGCAAGTCCCATGTTAATTTTCAAGATGTGAAATTTTGCTTTAAAGCCTCTGGAGGCCCAGGATACGCAGTTTAAAGCCCCCTGGAAGCTTCAGAAGTCTCGTTTCGCTTGAATGAATTTCTTCCAGCATTATCTCGGAGAGAACGAGCGATTTATAAAACACGAGTCAAGAAAGCAAGCTTCATTAGCTCTCTTGATTCTCAGATTAAGCCTCAGAGGAAACCAGGGTCTCACCACTTGGCTCCAGAGAAACCCCACATTTACTGCTGCTCTGCACGACAGGGACATTTACAGAAAGGCACCTCGCCATGTAATTGCCTCTTCTTGCTACATGATAAACCTCAACAGGGCTCAGGGCTCAATTCAACGAGTTTGAAAGCCAAACCCAGACCTTAAGGGTTTCTATCTGGATGAAATAGTACCCTTTATATTCCAAGTACACTCCTGCAGTTTCAGTGGTAGGTACATGACCTGCAGGGACTCCACACCTCTTTGGGCTGGAGACAGTAAAATACAATTTCCCTCTGCCTGGAGTGCTTTTTCTTTGCTGCAGATTTCAGCAGCCACCTCACTGCAGCACTGTTTTACCAAAGTACCCAACTAGGTATCTTTTATTCGGGACAACTTCTGTCAGTTTAGATAACCCCTTCATTTTTAAGGCAATGACTCTAGCCATGCTAGCTGCACTGGGGCAAGCATCTGAACCATTAAAGGCAGTGAAGGCAAGAGGTGACTGGGCCTCCCTGTCCCTCCTGCAGCTTCTGGTTGCGTTTCCACAGGCGTTGCCTGTCCACCGGCTGTCTTCCGATAGCAATTTCACCTGCCACATACTGCATGTGAACTCACATGGCCAAGGCTGTCACGGGACCACCCTGTCCCTTCAGCAGGGCAAGAACCCATGGGACAGTTCTGCTGTTCTACTTCATATTGTTACCCACAGAAGGCTGCTCATAGGATTTCAGCATCGGTTTGTAGGGCACATGGGAGTCCTACGCTGCTGTCTAGGACTGCACAGCCCTCCAAACCCCTTTCCTAAGTAGGGCGCCCAGTTACAACTCGTCTAAATAGGTTTGTATGTTAAGGCCACTGAGATTTTTCAGCGCAGTTTTGGTGAAGGCATAAATCCAGATCCACAAAGCTGCGCAGGAGCCAAACTCCCGCTGCCTTCTAACACAAGCTAGGTAGCAAAATACTTTTGGCTATCCAGACTGGCAAGCAGAGTCGCACACTGCTCAGGGTGCTACAAGCCAGGGACTTGAAGAAAATAAAAGGTGGTAGGGAAATGGGTTCTTTTTATGCATCAGGCAAACTAGGAGCTGAGAGGCATCAGCCACCCTCAACCCTTCAGGACTTAGACTACAGCAAACCTCGGCTTTAGGGTGGCAGCACTTCTTAAGGCACTGGGAATGGCAAATATGAAGTCTCCACAGACAACACCCAATAGGACTTTTTTCTCCCTTAAGCTTCTGCTCCTTCAAAACCACAGTCTCCATCTCCAGGCACCTACAGCTGCAATTTGTAGCTGCAGCTACAAAATGCTTTGCATTCGTACATCCCAAATACCATAATTCTTAAACCCACAGTTACTTTGCAAAAATAAAGACAGTGACAACCGCTCAAAGCGAAAACCAGGTGGCCCTTGAATCCCCAATATGTTCAGCCTTTCTAGTCAGGCTAAGCAGAGCAGCAGCTTGAGCCAGCAGAGCAGCCTGTGCTCAGCCCCTATACAGAGGCCCCTATAGTATGTCCCCCCACCCTTCAACAGACACCAGGCAAAGCAGTGGCTTAAGCAGCAGTAAAAACGATAGCAGTTTAATAAGATGATCAAACACTGGGAATCCTTTCAAATCCATGAAGTCATCAGCGGGACTACTTTGCGCAACTACTTCTCCCCTCCCGCTGTCACTTCAAACAAATAAGTGGCTTCACTGACCTGACCAGCTGTGTCGCAGAGCTGAAGTCTCACCGGCTTGCCATCGACAGACACAACAGCTTTGGAGAGAAAGGAAGAGGGAGGGGGAAAAGCGTGGTGAGTCCAACCTTACGCGTTTTCCATTAAGGAAAAAAAAAAAAGAAAGGAAAGAAGATTTACCATCCCTCTTCAATTAGTTCAGATTTAACAACTTAACAGAGCTGGAAGGGAGTCTACGGCTAACACCTGGGTGTACACAAGCCCTTCAGGGCTTTCCGATTCATATCGCTGCAAGAGATGAGGCAGGCGGTGGCTGCCCTAACCCTCGGCTGGCAGGGGGAGAGCGAGCCAAGCGGTCCCGGTCCTTTTTCTGCTAGAGAGGGTTTAGTTTATTATCCTCTCGCACACCTCCAACGCGCCCGGGACACAAAAAAGCTCCCCGCTGAACCAGAGAGAAAACCCAGAACCTACCCCTTTGGAAGGGTGAGCCAAGGCAGGTATTTAAGCTTTCCGTTTAGGAGCTTCCTATCTCGCCGAGAGCTGGAAGTTTCAGATCGGAGAGCTTACAATTAAAGCCCGGCTTTAGGCGCACGGCCGGGCGCGACACCAGCTGCCAGCCTGGCCCCGCTACACCGGAGATCAGGCGGGGCTGCCGGCTGCCGTGGCAGTCTCACAAACTCCGGTCCTGCCGGAGTAGGGTCCTGCCCCTCGAAATAACCGAACGTGGATACCCCCCGCCCCCAGCAGCCCCGCCACGGCCCCGGGGGAGGCAGAAGCGGGAAGCGCCGCTCCCCGTGGCGGCAGCTCCCCCTCCCGCCACCCCGCTCCCCGCGGCGGCAGCTCCCCCTCCCGCCACCCCGCTCCCCGCGGCCGCCCCCGGCCCTTACCGGAGAAGTTGTCGAAGGCGGTGGGGATGTACTCGGTGGGGTACCCGTTGGTGGTGTAGCTCACCACCAGGCTGGTCTTCCCCACGGCACCGTCCCCTACGAGCACGCACTTGATGCTGCGCCGCGGCTCGGCTCCGGCCCCGGTCCCGGTCCCGGCTCCGGTCCCCGCTGGGGCCGCGGCCCCGGCCCCCGCCGCCCGGCAGCGGCCGCCCAGTGCCGCCCCCAGCGCTGCCGCCGCCCGGCCGCTGCGCACCCTGCGTGGGGGCACCGGCGGCACCTCGCAGCCGCCCGGCACCGGCTTGCTGATGTAGCCCGCCTCGCCCTCCTGCTGCGGCGGCATCCGCGCGGCGACGCGCAGCCCCGCCGGCCGGGGGGCGGCGCGCGGCCCGGGGCCGCCGGCCGGGGGGCGGCGGGGCGCGGTGGCGGGGGCGGCGGACGGGCGGTGCGGGGCCCCGGCGGGCCGGCAGGAGCGGCGCGACCGCCGCGAAGCCAGCCCCGGCGCCGCTGAGCTCTTCCCGGGCGCAGGCGGCGGCGGCGGCTGCCGGAGCAGGCAGCGCGATCGCGATCCCGATCCCGATCCCGATCCCGATCCCGCCTGCGCTGCGCTCGCCTCGCCCCGCGCTACCAAGTCCCGGCCGCCGGCCCCGCGCCGCCGCGTGACATCGCGCCGCGCGGGGCGGCGCCGGCGCCGCCCGGCCCGCCCGGCGGCGCCACAGCGCCCCGCACCGCCCGCCCCGACCGCCGCGGGCAGGGGACGCGCCGCCGCCGCCGCGCGGGCGCGCCCCTCATTGGCCTGCTCGCCCCACGCGGAGCGCCCCATTGGCTGGGGCGGCGGGGGCGCGCCCGGCCCCGCCCCCGCCCGCCGCCGCCGCCGCCGCCGGGGAGCGGCCCTGCCGCGGCGGGTCCGCCGGCCCGGGGGCTTCGCTGGCCTGTCCGGAGGCGCCCCAGAGCGGCGGAGCCCCTCGCCCCCGCCGGAGTCGGTGCAGTCGGTTGGAGTGATGAGGGCGGGAGCGCACTGAGGCTTCGGTGGGCGCTCCGGGCGCGTTTGCCGCGGGAGGGGTGGGCGCCGGGTGAGCTCCCACCTGCAGGCCTGGGGAGGGATAGGCTGGGCCATGCGCCGCGGGAAAGGGGGCACCGCGATTTTAGCACCGTTGAAATAAGTTGGCCTCGACAAGTCCTGCGGTTGAGGGACGAAAGTGAAAGGCTGCTGAAAAGTTCGGCTCTGTCCTAAATTGGGAACACAGTTAACGCATTTCCACCGGAGACCATAACAGCACCGTACAAGTAACGTGAACTCTGCCAGCAGAGAGAGAAGCAGGGGTGTAGATGTCAGTACCCTCATTTGCAGACGGCAAGTACCCGTAGCTTGAATGCCTTAAATGTCGGGACTTCAGTTTACCGTTTTCAGCATCACTGAGCTCCCAGTGCGACCTGGAGTGCTGTTTCCCCATTTCCCTCACTGAAACGGAAACCCACACAATGCTACTGGTTTCGTAGCGCAGCGCGTGCTGCAACTGTCCGTCATGCCCCAGCTGCCTGTCCCGTGCTCGCCGGAGGAGCTGGAAATGTCAGGCCTACGGGGCTGTTGTCTTCCTGCTGCTATAAACTCTGGAGCTGCGTGCTCTGACCACTGAAGACCCTGCCAAGGCTCGTCCCTCATGGAAATAAGCACTCGGCACAGCTAATCTTGCTTTCCTGTGTGTACTGGCCTCTTCCATGGAAACAGCCACCGTGGCGGTCTACGGGGTTGTAGCACTCATGCGCTCCAGACAACATGTTGGGTACTCCAAAGCAGGGCCAGAGCCAAGGTCCTCCCTGGCCAAAGGTAGCTGGGAAGACCCCAGGTTGAATGCCCTGTGCACACAGTTGGAGAGGCGGGGGAAGAAGAAGCTCCCTGGAGCCCTGGGCTGGGGCGGCAGCAGCCACCCACTCCCTGCAGGGCAGGGATGGAGCGCAGCAGCCAGCAGAGCACCGGGGCTCAGTGTGGCCCTCATGCTCAAGACCCATAGGGGTCACTGACCCACGTGTGGAACTCCCCAGTCCTGCGGAATTACTTTCCCCTAAATGAACAAAGACAGTGCTGTCACATACGGGAGTTAGTGCCAGACAGAGACATCACAGGGCACCCAGCTACAACCAAGAAGCATTTCCCTGTCCGGTGCTTTCATATATTGATCCCGCTGTGATGAAGCCTGAGAAGAGGGGATCACCCAGGCAGCTGAGCTTTGCCAGGATCGACAGCCAGAAGGATCAGAGCAGGAGCCTGCCTGTGCTCAGGCATGTACTAAAATAACAGAAATGGCTTAATTCGTACCTTTGGTTATTTTGGTGCAAGTCCTCGTGGGGATGCCTAGGTTAGAACAAAAGCATTCTATTTTAATTTAGTATAATTATAGCCTGTCTACCTACAAAAGCTGAATTGCTTTAACAATACTGTTGCAGCTAACTCCCCGGAGTATGGATGCAGTTGTGCTGGGATAATGCTAATATGGCTTATTCTTGTCATGAAAGGGAAAAACATTACGTGTGTAGGTGAAGGCTCGCTTTGCAAACAGCTGCAGCTGTTTGAAAGGTTACCACCACGGCAGCCTGTCACCACACTTGTTCCCAGGGTTGCTCCTTCCATAGCAGAGCCCTAAAGCCTGTTGGCCACCTGGCTGCAAAGTCACAATGTTTGTTTAACTCAGTATTAGACAGCTTCAGCCCAGCAGATGTTTCACCGAAAGGGGTGAGAAGCCTTTGCATGGCTGCTCTGCTGTAATGGTTGAGGGGCCTCATACCTGTAGCGTGGTAACATCTTGAGCACCCATGCTGTTTCAATAGTGGACCACATAGCTTGGTGTAGGAGTGAAACTGGTGACAAATCACATCCTTGATCAAAATCAGGTACCAATCCCAGTACCAAAATTTGTTATAGGTTCTTCTTTTTCTTCACCTGAGCCAAGAGGAAAATGGGTGAATTGCAAAGGGACTTGTGTCTCTTCTTCCAAGTTGAAGACAATCGCTTCCGTGAAACTTTGAAGGTAGTCAGGATCTACACAAGACAAGGAATAACATCTTCAGTCATTTCTGAAGAGCTGCGTGGAGCATGGAGACTAGATGCTGTTATGTCTGATGCATTTGCGATTTGCAGTCCCACGCCTCATTTTTGTTCTGCATGGTTCTGAGTGTATACATAGCTGCATCTCTACACGAGACAAGGCAATGCTAACAAAAGGCACATACAATGGGAAAAGGTATGGCTTTGAAGATGCTAGTTGCTTGTGAGAGTTTAGTCTTCAGGCTCCGAGCAATGCCCGAGAAAGTTGTCTCCCACACACATGAGCTTTGATAGAAAGGCCTGTTGTGCCTGAGGAGCCGAGCTGTCAAAGAGAGTCTCCATTGCCATGCCCAGATGCTTGTTACCCTTCTCCTGCCAGAGCCAAGCAGTCAGTAATTTTCCATCTCTAGAAATCCAGAGGAACTTTCCACCTTGGGGAACAAGAAATTGGAGAAAAGTCAATAGACCAGACTCAATTCATACCACATTTATGCAAGGAAAGAAATAAAAGGAGAACTGTAATTACATTTTAACTGTATTTTACCCTCAGCAGCATCCCATAAATCATGTACCTTGTTAGTACTGTGGAATGGCATGTGATGCTGGAGTCAGCATACGGTAAATATGCTGATGGTAAATAAGCTGATGGTAAATACAGTAAAAACCATATGCTGGTCGGCTTTGGCCGTCTTGGGCAGTGTGTCATGGCATGCTGGAGTCACGACAGCAGATGAATTTCTGTCCGTTTTGATCAGTGTGCCAGCTGAAGGTGAGCAGGCACACTGCGATCTCTGACGCCAGGACGGAATATGACCCAACTGAGGACACAAGGATGCCTGGGCAATGTCACCTCTTATCCGCAGTGACAAATGGCAAATCTGTGGCCCGTACCAACGCTGCCATGAGAACTCATTAAGAGGAAAAATGCACAGCCACAAGGAGAACTCCTGCAGGTGGGAGATGAGAGGGTGGGCAATATGCACTGGGTGACAATCTGTTTGAACAGTGTGGAAAGACAATGTGAGAAAGCTCTTCACGCAAATGCCGCAAACGAAAAATGCCATGTGCACATTTTTAAACACCTTCAGTAGACAAACACAGTCAATGCATTGAACTAAGTGGGCTCCAGCGAGATAGCTATAACAGTCCGCATTGTTTCTGTGCTCGGGGAGGGGGGCGTGAGTGGATTCAGAGCTGCATGGTTGCCCTATACTGTAATGTACCCTGCCACATACAGTAGCCTTTTGTGTAAAAGGATGAGCTAACCGGTTGTTTTGCAGAGGGGGGGGCCCATTTGCACCACAGCAGCAAGTCAGAGCAGCTCCCGGGCAGCCGTGCTGGCGGTGGGCTGAGGGTGCCTCGATGGAGGGATGCTGTAACAGATAGCCACTGCCTCCAAAGCTTTCGGCCTCAGCCCTATCGCATGCACACATCTTACAGGTTTGAACCCAATTGTTTTCAGAGCTGGGGGATAAACAGGCTTAACTCCACATAGGTCAACAGGGTGGCAGTTGTCTGTCTCAGGGCTGAATCTGGCATATTATCAGCTAGTTCACAGGAAAGCTCTTGCTCTATCTTACATGCTCGCATTGGTCAAATATTATTCTTTGAGAAAAATGACAGAGAGAGGAAATTATTTTATCAAGACGTGAAGTAGGTCATTGTTGTATCCCGGCTTATCTTCCCTGCGATATAAAAAATATGAACTGGATGCTGGCCTTGTAGAATGAAAGCTTTCTTTTTTTTTCTTGTAGAAACTTGAAAAGCCTGACACGGAGAGAGGCGAGGGAGTGAGGCGGCGCGCTCTGAGCATGACGTGATGCACTGCTGCTTGTTCAAGGGAAGGGTACAGCCTGCTCTGCAGGGCTGTCACCAAGATCCTGTTCTTTGTTGAGAAGAGCAACCTCAAGGTCTGGAAAAAAAACATCTGTGAGGCACCCCTTCATTTTCCAAAGAGCTGGATCACAGCGACGCTGCTGAGCTGGCTGGTGGCAGAGGAGGTGGGGAGAAAAGAAAGGGGAAGTATGAGGGAGCAAAGAAAGGGCAACAACCTGGGAAAGAAAAGGCAGCTTTTATAAAGGACAGCTCTGACCTGCTCTGACTCCAGAGAAGTGCTTTTGAGGCTGTCCTTTGAGAATTAGGAAGGAAAAAGGCTAGAGGAGTACAAGATATTGCTGCTTTGATTATATATTTGATTTGTAATTAAAAAAATATATATTTGCTGGGGCTTTTTTTAAAGAACATTTTCATCACCCAAGATATTGATCTCTGGGAAGTTTCCACGACCCGGGGAAAGGGATCAGTAACCAGCATGCATTATTAACACAATAAACTCTCCCCACCCCTCCAGCTAAATTCTGATTGAGGAGCCGCTACCAAAAACGCACAGGCAAAAAGGATTGTTGAGATAAACCTGAAAAACAAAACAAAGTACAATTGCTTCAAGCCTCCCAAATTCCTAGTTAATTCAGAAAACATATTAACCCTAACCTGCTATCTACAGTGCCTCTGCAGGGGAACCACGGTGGGAGGTGATCCCTTTATCTCACTTTCAAAATCCTTTTCAGCTGATCTGGGGTCACAGCTGCTCAGGGGTGCTGCATGTCCTGCATTTTGCGTAACAGTCACCAATTTGCCTGCTTGTTCTGCAGCCCTTCACCACCCTAGGGCTGCCCCTCTCCCCTCCAGGCGCACCAGAGGTGGGAGCTCTGCTCCGGACTGGCAGGTCTTCCCAGGGCTCTCCCTGACAGGTCTGAGCAGGGACAGAGCAGTGGCCCCAGCAGGTCGCCTGGGCACTGCTGGGGACAGACTGGGTAAAGTCTCGGTGGTGGCACATAAATGTCTCAGTAAGAAAAATAACAAAGATACCAGGTTTACCAAACATCTGAACGAAGGATCTGCCCCTGCCCTGTAGCATACTGCATTACCTTGTCCTCCTGCTCACTGGGATTTATAACCTGCCATGCCTATTTCTGCCCCAGGAGCCTCAGTTTACAGAGACAATCTGGAGAGAGGAAGGTAAATCCAAGGACTAAGCTGGATGCTTGGGCAATGTGCTACACATTGGTGGGGCTGGTGAGAGTGGCAGAGGAGAGAGCTGAGCAGAGAGAAGACAGCTCAGCTTGGACACGGGTCTCTGAGGAGCCAGGGGCAGAGCAGCTCGCACTCAAAACAGGCATGGTATCTGCAGCACGGATGCTCTTTGCCGCGCTGCCCATCAGCCCGTATGTGTATCCCCTTACGAGCTTTTCTTAACTGCCACAGCCCCACCAGCTCTCCAGGTGGACTCCCAAAACAGTTGTCAGAATCCTAGTCTGCCACTCTTTCCAGCTACTGGGAAAAACTTTCCTTCCTACTACGCAACCCTGTCAGGACAGACTGGTGGGTAACTTTTCTGCCACAGCCTTCCTGCCATTTGTAGGACTCCTGGGAAGAAATCCCACTGCCTGGCTCTGCCGGTTCCTGCTCCAGCCTTCTCATCCCTGCT
This sequence comes from Gorsachius magnificus, assembly GCA_034008185.1. Classification (NCBI taxonomy): domain Eukaryota; kingdom Metazoa; phylum Chordata; class Aves; order Pelecaniformes; family Ardeidae; genus Gorsachius; species Gorsachius magnificus. The sequence continues at coordinate 44,981,385 of CM067083.1, read as the reverse complement.
GTGAGCACTCTCTTCACCCTTCACCCATGCTTGAGCTGAGGTGACCTGCATTTATGGGCATCTTCACATGACCCCACAGGTAGATCTCCATGGCCTTCATGCCCGAGCCAAGATTGCAATCCACCATGTCCCGTGTACACTCCTACCCCAATCTTCAGTGTCGTAATCTGTGTTCCTGAAATCATTTGTATCTTGGAGGTATTTTCTGTACAGCAGACATTTTCTTTTCTAGCCAAGCTGAAAGACCTTTATCGGTTTTCCACTCAGCGTTATTCCAGGCACCTGTTTTGGTTTTATACTAATTAGGCACCACGTTTGAATGGGGATGAACCCCAGAAGTCTGTGTGCACCAAAATTCATCACTCCTCTCCATGCACCTCACCTGCACGCTGTACCCAAACCCCTCACCTTGCCAGAGTTTCAGGCCTCAGGGCTGCCAAGTTCCAGAGCAGCTTGCCAGACCTGGGGTTTCCTCCCCAGAATGCCTACCCTGGTGGCACAACACACATAAGGAGCCTGCAGAGGGAGAGCTGGGAGGTGCCGGGGGACTCCAGCTGCGCAATGGGAGATGCAGAGCTTGTGTCTGGACCAGGGAGTTCTTGGTGGCCAGATCTAAAAATGCTGACACTTTTACATGTTGATAAAGTAAATGCAGTGATATCTCTGCATTTTGGCTGTGGGGCTGTATTTAAGAATAAGGTCCCAGTTTACAAATACGTTGTGACAGAGGATAACGGGATCAGACCTGGCTGGAGGACTGGGAAGAGGCAGCCAGAGTCCAGGTTGATGGATCAGAGCAGCGAGCACAGAGGGAGACAGTCAGCAATGAGACAGGTGGAAGGAGGCAGGTTTTGCACATCTTAAACCCAAATGCAAACCTTGCGAGAGGAAGGGGAATGCAAGGGAGCGGACAGTCCATGTCTCCCACAGGCATAGAGAACCAGGATACTGAGCAGCCTCATCATGCTGAGCGATACCTTACGGTGCTTGTAAAATATGCCCATATCGGGCTGATATGGTCAGCAGCCAGGGTGAACAGGGATCAGTGCTCCCTGGAGAGCTCCACTGCCTCCCCACCACTGTGGGATGTCCCCAGGGGCACCTCTCACTGGGCCATACACAACCTTGCATGAGCCCACATTTCGGGGGGGGTGGTGAGAGCAGCTTCCTAACAGAGAACTTAACTTCTGTCAATGGCGCTGGGAGGTGAGGGGGGCAGAGGCCTGACTGCTCTGCAGGGACGCTCCCACGCTTGCTTCTGCTCCCACCCTCCCCAGTGAAGCTTGCCCCAGCCAATGGATCAGTGCCGACATGCCTCCGTGGACAGTTTGTCCCATGCATTTTTAGTTGGTTACTCTTAAAGTCCGCAAAACAACAACTGGTCCTAGTGTTATCTCTTTTGGAGCCAGCCACTTCCTCTTGGTATCAAACTTGGAAGAACCCCATGGCCGCTGCTGAAAAGCCTTTTCCCTTTCTGTATTTAAAGATCTTTTCTGAAAGCAGTTTCTAGAGTCTTCTTGGTGGAGATTAAAAGGCTTGGAACAAGCCAGCCACAAGTGTCAGTTTTATTGAAAGTGAGCAGTCTGTGCTTCCCTGACAGCTGCCTGACTCCAAGGGTGGGCATTGCAGGACAGCATCCACAGCTGGCTCTGGGGCAGCTTAGCAGAGGGGGAAAAGCCACGGCTTTTTCTGTGCTGCATGGTAACACAAAGGCAGGAACGCAAAGAACAGGAATCACTTGGTCCGGAGCAAACCCTGACGTCCAGATCTGCGGTGTCCTGGCTCAGGTGTTTGTACGTGGAGGCTCCCAGGTGTCTCCCTGATCCCCAGCTTAGCTGAGCCAGCTCAGTGCTGAGTCCAGCCCATCTCCCTGGAGCTGGCAGCTGCAGCTAGGGAGGAGCAGGTACTTCTCAGCACGCTGTGCTTCACCCCACCAGAAATCTGCTTTGGAAGAGGAATTGTAAGCAGGTTTGGGATACTGGAAAGCAGTTAGGCAGGCATTATGTTTTATTTTTCAGGGACGGGATGAAAACCTTCAATTCCCAGATTTCCAGGCCAGAATTTTTCAGCCATAACAGGTATACATGACCAGACGTAGAAGACACCCACAACTTAAGTTATTTTTTCCCTTTCAAGCCATCCCATCTCTACCTGTGAGTCCCTTACTAACTATCCTGTTAGCAGCCAGAGTGTTGCCTGGCCAGCATACAAGGCCAGGCTCAGGACATTGCCATTCTAGTCCTAGCTTTTCTGCTCACAAACCTCCCTCTGCCTGAGGTTTTAGCTGGATTTAGAAAGCAAGAGTTGCCAGAACGGTAGTACCAACATGGCTCTACAAGGCAAACCCTTCCAGGGTGGTTTATTTTCACCAGACAGCCTAGTTTAAAACAGTTTTCTCAACATATTGAGATTCAAAGGACTCCTTTGCTGGATAACCTTGCCAGACTAGTGTCCTCTCTTAGCTGGGGAGGGAGGGAGAAGGCAGAATTCATGTGCCCGAAAACATAGCTGTGTAAGAAAATTTCTGTAGAGTGAAAACTGAGCCTCAGTTTATCAGTGTATGAAAAGATACTTCTTAGATATGTGGAAGTCCTTGCATTAAAGATGTGAACAAGGGCAAAGCATTACTGGTAGATAATGTGATCCTGGCTTCAAACCTACTTCTCCTGCTGTTTTATGGTTCTCCATACCTTTGAAAGAGAGTGCCAGAGCAAGAAGCATGAAAATGCTGAACCTCCCCCTGCTCCAGCAGTTAAAGAGAGAGGTTTTCATGGAAAGGTGACCTAGGGGCTTTGAGCACCAGCCCCTGTTAGCTACAAATACAAACCACTGAAAGGCACCAGAGCTTTCCCACTGAAGTAAAGGCATCGGGAGGAGATTAATAGGTTGCCAGCTGTGTTGGCGTGATAAGCCAAGCAAGGACCCGGGTGCTTTCAGTCAAAAGTGGATTGAGACCTCAGCAGGGAGACATGGCAAATCAGCCAGAAGCCGCACGTGGAAAACTGAGCGAGGCAGCACGGGCAAACATTTCTTATCTTTGCTTTATGTCAATAGAAATGGCATTGTAAAAGAGGTAGCAAAATATTTGCTAGAGAGGAGGAGGGAAAAGTCCACAAGTTTTTTTGGCCATATGTGTGGTTTTTAAAATGCAACTGTTTTCCTCGGAAACTTGTCATTGAAAACGAGCAAGCAAAAATCACCCAGTGAGTTCTTCCAGAAGGCTGGTTGGTTGCTTGTTTTGGTGGATTTAGCCTGGCTGTGCTAGCAGGAATGCTGCCTGCTGCTGCTGTTGCACTCCAAAGGCAGCCGGGGAAGTACAGGTACTAAACTAGCCCAAAACACAGCTGCGATAATTACCCCACTAGTCTGATTTGCCATGAAATGGGGCTCAAGGGAGAGGCAAACCTCAGAAATCTGGGGCTCTCTACAAGGTGATGCTCTCCGCAGCTGTCTTCCCATTTCCCACAGCTCCTGCTTCTCCAGCAGCCCATCCCAGTTACCTCCATCAGCTTTTGCTTCGCTTTCTGGTTTTATTGTTTTCTTTAAGGGTAATTAACAGAAGCATGGATGAGGCCCAGATTTCTTGTGTGCTTTTTTTTTTGGTGGTGGTAGTTTTCATTTTGCTGAGTTTTCTTTTTGCTTTTAAGCTGTTTTGATATTGCAAGAAAAACGTCTTTCCTACCAGAGGCAGTTACCAAGCAAGGAGAAGACTCAGCAAGGAGAATAATAATTAGGGAAAGGCCATGAGCAAGTTTCATCTTCTCGGTGGGGTCCAATTTTGCAGCCTCACCCTGTGTGGGTAATGGGCCCTCACTGCACCTCCGCTGTCAGCGCCCTGGAGCAGGGAAAGGCACAAATATTCCCACCTCGTAGGAGGTGTGCAGGTGTCAGCGATAGGTGAGCTGGAAGGAACAAAAGGCTGGGATAAATACACCTGAAACCTCACAGCCTGGCTCCATACGGCCCCTGGATCCATCCCTGCCCTGTGGAGCCTCAGGCTGGCCACTGGTCGGAGCAAAGCTCATCACTGGGTTATGGCCAGGGGTGGGCTCGCTGCAGCTGGGTGGCTTGGGGCAGGGCCACCAGCCACACCACCGGCGGGGAGCTGTGGCTCCCGACAGCCTCTTCCTGCCGCAAATCCTCACCCAAGGTGCACAGGGCTCTGCAGGGACCTTAAATGTGTGCCTGGGAGCTGGCCTGGAAACCTGAAAGCGCTCTGTCAAAAGGTCCGGTTGTGACTGTTCAGGTATCAAAACAATGATATTGTTTATAAGCAAAATCTCAAAATATGATTGTTGATAAAACAGTGCATTTTCATATAATGCCTTAACTAATGAACACAGATTCTCTGTATTCACAGTCCCTTGACACCATGGTGGACATGATCCAAAAGCAGAGACAGATGACCCGGTAGCTGAAAGGCTGATCATCTCCCTGTTAACACAGGCATGGGGAAAATGAACACGAAAAATTCACCATGCTGAACTGCTTTCTGTTCTTCTCAGCAGAGGAACTTCAGGCAGCATGGCTGTAAAGCACTGAGCACCCTCTGCTCTTCCTGACCCCACCAATTTCCTCTGCACAAACTATCCTTATGGATTTGGCATGTGGTCTCCGAGAGGCCCTGAGGGTTCATACGTCCCAGTAAGGCAAAGCAAAGGGGGCGGAGGCGCCAGGTCCCTGCCCAAGCTTCTGCAAGTCCCTAAGGGTCAAGTTAAGTGCAAGCCTGACCCTGTTCTCAGGACCAGACTTGCCTGGTGCGTGCTTTAAGCCTGCCAGCTTCCCCAGGCTGGGGTTTGCCTCAGCCACAGAGCTCAGAGGAGGTGGCCCTGTCTCGCCCTGTGCGGTCCTGGGCAGCAACCCCAGCAGACCTGGGACACATCTCCTTGGCTGGCTCATCCTCACCAACCCCAGGGGCTTTGAGCCTTGGGGCTGGGGCAGAAGGTTGGGAAATGAGGACCTGCTCTGGGGCCACGTTGCCTTTTCAGTGTCCCCATGGGTGTTTTTCCTGTCAGACCCAGGGGCTGAGCAGTGCTTCCCTGCCCCGCAGGGATGCTGGGATGAGTAAATCCATTAAAAGCTGTTCAGTGCCGAGACAAGGCTACAGCTACATAAATTAATAAGATAGGCCAGGGAATGTTTTCTGCTCCCGAGACCCATCGGTGTACCCAGCCATCCCCAGCGGGATGAGCTCTTGCCCCCCAGAGCAGGAGAGCTGTGCCCAAACCTCCTAATGGGAACCCTCCCTGGCCCACCCTGGCTCCTGAAACGTGCCTGGGCACCGACTGCGGGAATATTTGCTTGATCTGGGACAAACTCATGCAAGGACAATGCCAACCACTTAAGTGTACGGGCAACCGCCTGGGCCTGCACCCTGCCTCCGCTTTGTTGGTTTGTTAGTACCTTGCTGCTAGCCTACACTAGAACAGAGAGAGAGCCTGCCATTAGCAAGGGCAATGAAGTACCTACGAGGGAGAAGTCCAAAGTGTTTCATCTGGTTTTATAAGAAAAAGGTGCTTTCTCATCTGGGCTTCAACCTCTTTTGTCCTGCTCACTCCAGAGCTGGGGAGCATGATTTTTTGCGCAGTGCCTAGCAAGGGGAGACCTGGCTGCCGTGCATCGCTGCCATCCCAGCAAATGTCTCTGCTATTACAAATAATAAATACGGCCAGGTTTAAGGCAGGCCTGCCTTGCAGGAATATAATGATCTGAGTGGCCGGCTTACCAAAGGGAACAAAGAAATTATTATAGAGTCAGGGAAAAAATAAAGAAAAAAAAAAACCTAAAAGAAAACAAAGAGCCATTGACAAGAGGCACTAATTAGTTAGGTCTCGAGTGTCATTCCCCATCTGATAAAACAAAAATGTCCAGAGCAACAATTAACAAAAAAATATGAGGGGTTGAATATGTCTGTTTAGCTCCAGGTACTGACTATACACAGAGCTCTTTTTTTTGTTTTTTCCTCGTGCTTTGGGTTATCTTAGGTCTTGGTTAATGTGGAGCTGGTTGCATGTCTCTGTGTGTGTGCATGTGGTGCAGTCCCCATGGGTTTGGGAGCTGCCTTTTGTGAAGGGCAGCCCTCCTGAAGGGAAGCAAAGGACCAAAGCGGGTACAGAGGAAACAGGAATGCGCTTTGGTTGACCCTGGGAAATCCTCCTCAGGGGTAGGAATGAGAGCCTGAAAAGGACTCAAAACTAGAGGCAGATCCAGCGCATGCTTAAGGATGGGAAGACAGCACTGAATAAAACCAAAGCAACAGAAAAGGAAAGGTGCAGAGCGTGCCATTCCCGGGCTGCTCTGGGGTAAATTGGTCCTCGCTGGCTCTCCAGCAGGCAGTGAGGCGAAGGAGGGATGGGCTGCCCCCACAAAAGGGCCCTGTGAACAACAGGGAGCTGAACACAATTTGGCTTGGGCGTGTTGAAGGGAAAGGGAATAATCTGTTCTCTACAGCACGTGGAGGTAAATAAGGCAAGAAATAAAGAGCTTAGGTTGCAGCGAGGAAAGCTCAATACAGATAGCAGGACAAACTTTCTAATGGTACCAGACAGTTGCATATTCCAGTTGCCTCCATGGACTGAGGCATCTCCAGCAAGGTGAGACACCCGGGGCTGTCAGGAACACTTAGGGACAGCTGATTTTATTTCTAGGCAGCTGGGATGTGCTGGTGTTTCCTGACAGCTTTTCTTCCAGCTATACTTTTGGAAAACAATCCAAGGACTGTAACGTGCAATGGCTCCGTGATGATTTTCACTGACAAGGCTACGGAAACCAGACAAAGCCTAGGATACATTTCAGTGCTCTTGCTCCCTCATCGTAATATTTGTTTGTATGCATGGAAGTATGTCTGCCTGTTTGATTCACTTTTTCTCCACTCACCACACTGAACACCTCCTCCTGCCCTGTGGGTCACCAGTGTGTCCCTAGAGTGCAGCCCAAAAACCACAGGACTGGGTGTCCTCCTGGGGGCCCTTTTGGGTCCCTTCCCCATGCGAGCAGGGCCAGATGCCCCGCGATGGCCACCGCCTGCGGCCAGGGGACTGCTCGCCTCTGTGGGTGAGGCACGGCACACGTGGGGCGCTGGGTGCTGGGGGCTGCCCAAGAAGCCTGCGAGAAGACATAGTCAGGAGCTGTCAGAAGTACAGCTAGATCCTGTTCCTGTTAAATGCTGTCTGTTCTGGGTTTCACATTGCTCTCTGTCAGAGAATCATAGACCCATAGAATCGTTTAGGTTGGAAAAGACCTTTAAGATCATCAAGTCCAACCATTAACATAACCCTGCCATCCCACCACTAAACCATGTCCCTCAGCACCTTGTCTTTTAAATACCTCCAGGGATGGGGGCTCGACCACTTCCCTGGGCAGCCCGTTCCAGTGCTTGACAAGTGTTTTGGCGAAAAAATTTTTCCTAATGTCCAACCTACACCTGCCCTGGTGCAACCTGAGGCCATTTTCCCTCGTCCTATCTCCCATTACCTGGGAGAAGAGACCAACACCCACCTCACTACAGCCCCCTGTCAGGCAGTTGTAGAGGGCCATAAGGTCTCCCCTCAGCCTCCTCTCCTCCAGACTAGAGATCACAGAAACAAGAAATGACACTTGGCTCTCACAGTTTAGTGTTTGGAAGCAGCAGTTCTTCTTACCTATATTGTATCATTTATCTATATCATACCATCTCTGTATGGTCTGGCTGGAAAAGTCCCCATCTGGTTTGCAGGGATTCCTCTTTCCTTCCCTGCTGGATCGACAGACTCAGCTGGTGCCCTCAGAATTGATCTGAATTCCTTCTGCTTTTCACAGCAGCTAGTGGCACCATAGGTTATTCAGTCAAGTTTGCCCAACAATCTTGTTGCTGTGGCGCAAAGCGGAAGGGAGAAGCCCTGTCTTTACTGCTTTAGCTTTTGTCATTCAAATAATTAACAAATCTTTTGTCAGCAACCTGAAGAAACACAAATTGAAGATGACCAAATAAAAATATCCTTTTTTTTTTTCCATGCAATAAGGACTGGATTCTGCAAACCCTTGTGCGGCTTCCTTCCCTGTTAACCCAAGCTTAAATGTTCTTGCATTCAAGGCCTCTCTCCCCTAACTGCAGCTCTTCTGCCCAGCTTGTCCTTCGAAAGCTAAATGACAATAATAAAGTGTCCTACTTAAACAAGGGACCTATTCCACCTTTTCACCACACTCATAAAAAAATGGTGGTGCTAAAGATACTTAAAGATGAGAGGCCTGGTATGCAAAGCAGGTCCTGTGCACCAAACTGATGGGCTTCTTACGGATTTGTTGCTATGGTGCTATTGCCTTGACAAGTTAAAATATCTGTCGTCAGCCTCCGTGGGAGCCTAGACAGAAAAGTAACCATTGAAAAATAACAGAATAGTGTCTTCGGCTACAGTCACCAAGTAGTTAATTTTTTTTCAAGCTTTAATCACCCTTAACTTCATGTTTGGCTATTAACCCACCAACTGATCATTAACTCTCTGGGCTGAATGACTGATTTCCAGAGGATTGGTCCAAAGCTGGGTTGTTTTTTCTCTTTTTTTTTTTTCTGAAGGACTTTAATATCTCCCACCAGCACACAGACAACCTATTGAATCCCCTGTAAGACTCCGGGGCTGAGCAGGGAGGTACTTGCAGGTTATCTGCCTAGAAACACACTGCTTGGAGCTGATAAACTCACCCAGGCTCTGTCCGGCTTTCCAATTTAACTCAAGCCTTGCTAAGCGGCAGGAGTAACCTGACTGAATTGTTGTGGGTCACAGCTTGAGGCCTTTAATCAACATTCCCAGCTTAATCAATGGGAGTTTAGCTAGCCTGAAACCCAAATCAGGATATTTCTGGTATTTACCCTGGTGCTTGTCTTTTTCCTTTCAGGACAACTGGTTATGGATAAACGTAATGTTGCCATAGAAATGCTCAAATGTCAGTTGGACTTCTTTTTTTTTTACCCCCTCCAGCTTTAAAACGCCTGCAGCTGAAATTTTTCTAGCAGCAACTTGCTTAGGCTGGTTAGAGACATCTGCTAATAAATGAAAGGAGCAATTTTTTTTTTCATCATGAATAAACTCTTCTGACTCATGGACTCCTTATCCTAAGCCACAAGACCGTCCTTCCCTCCTGACTTAAGATCCGTAAGGCCTAAGAAGCTGACTCTGAGTCACCAGAGGAGGGCTGGGATCCGCATCTGCTGTGCGCATCTTTCTTCTGAACACAACGCGGCCAGAAGTAAGATGGGAAAAAGCATCCAGTACCCTGGCCCTGATTTCTCTCTGGGAATCGCTGGGGTTTTGATTGCTCCCTTTGGTATGAGTATGAATTAAGCTGGGATTTGTAAACAGCAGTCTAACCACCCCTGCACTGACAGGCAGGAACATCAGGAAATATGTAGTTAGTTCCACCGGGGCTGCATCTTTGAACTTTAATTGCAAGTGCCTCTGTCATACCAGGGGAAGTAGAACAACACATCTGGAACTAAAAGCTTCCTGCTAGACTTTTCACACTATTTCCAGCTTTCTTCCAGATAGGAGTTTTCAGCAAAATATTTTCTAATGGAAAAATACCAATTCCTTAAAACTATTGTTTTTCTTGTGGGAACTACAAAAGAAAATTCGCCCAATATTCAAGTACCCTCTCTCCACCAAAACTAGTAACCAGATACTTTGTGCCTGAATAAAAACGGGGATGAAGTTCCAGCTAAGACAGCCCACGTGTGCTTTTCGAATATGTTCACAGAGGAGCAGCACATCTGTGCCGTCGCTCTGCGGGTATAGGGCAAGGCTCTGCTGTATGTCAGGCAGGAGAGGAGCACCCCATCAGATCGAACGTGCCACGGCCTCCTGCAATGAGCTGCCAGCATGAGGCTGAGCAGGACAAGAAAGTGGACAGGAACAGACAAAAAAAAAAGTGGGGGAGAATTATTTTTCTGCATGTATTTTTAGAATTTTCCAGTTGCAGAAATGCAATCGTGTTGATTCACAGTCAGCAGGGTGAATGCCCCAGTGTGACAAAAGCACCAGGTTTCCAGTATTCATTTCTAATGCTAAATTCCTGCAGAAAAATCCGTCACCATGCATAGGGAGGGACTGTTTCTGATGGGAACAAAGCTCACCGTGAAGTACCAGGCTGAAGCTCTGGTGCCAAAGAAGCTGCAGAGGCAGCTGCTGACGCCTTTCTTTACCCAGGTTGCATGCCTGCCTCCAGCCCAGCTCAGCGGTGGGGCCAGGGGGTGCACCTGCATGTTTGTAAAGCTGCCTCCTCAGGCTGCGGCAAGCCCATGCTATAAAGATTTTTTTCAAGCTCCCAGAAGTGAAAATAGCACTTCTGCCAGTACAGTTCATAACAGGGCCTTAGGCAAAAAAGCCCCAGTATAACACGGTCACAGTTGTCATTGCCCCTGAGGGCAGAAACCACAATAAAACCTAGACCCACGCACAGCAGCACTGTGCCAGTCGCGCTTGCTGCACACCCTGGGCTGGGATGCTGAGGCGCTTGGTGTGGGGGGATGCTGAGCTGCAGAGCGAGCTTTGGGGCTGCAATACAGCTTGGATGTCGCACTGGATGATGGGCTGTGGGGCTGCTGGGCAGTAGGGCTGCAGGACTGCAGGACTCCCCAGCTGCCAGGGTGCTGGGCTGTGGGGATGCTGGGATTCAGGGATTTGGGACTGGGGGGGGGGGAAGGGGGGGGGCGCCGGGTGGAGGGGCCGCCGGTCTGCGGGGCTGGATGCAGGGCTGGGTGGTGTGGGGGTGCGGGGCTGGCTGCGGGGCGGCGGGCGGGCTGCGGTAGCGGCGGCCGCCCCCTGCTGTCGGTGCCGCCGCGGAGCCCGGCCGCGACCCGCGGGCGGGACGGGGCGGGGGCGGTGCCGGTGCCGGTGCCGGCGGGTGGGGCGGCAGGGTGCAAGCCTGGCCTCCGGGGGAGCATGGTCCCGGCCGCCTCCCGGTGCGGAGCCGGGGTGAAGGGGCGGGGGCGCCGCCCGCCCCCGGGAGCCGCCCCGGCCCCGCCGCCTGTGCCAGGCGCCCGCAACACCCCTTTGCTTTGGGGGCTGGCAGGCTGCAGGTCACCCCTTTGCTTTGGGGGCTGGCAGGCTGCAGGTCACCCCTTTGCTTTGGGGGCTGGCAGGCTGCAGGGCTGTCTCCTCTCTCTGCCCTGGCAATGGCCGCTTCCATGCACGCCCGTCCCTGTTTTGGCCATAGCAGCAGCCTGAATTTGCAAGATCCCAACATATCATGGGTTGTTTTTTTTTCCTTTCGTGCCTAGAGCTAGCAACAAAGGAGCCTGCATTTTCCGTGTAAGATGTCGTATGGTGCCATCAGGTTACCGATTTATGCCATCAGTCACAGCTTAGAGATCACAGCATCGCATTCGGGGGCTGGAGTCGCTCACAGGACACCAGGACACCACACCTTGGCATCGTCCTCATTTTCAGCTTGCTGTGGCCATGTGCAAGCAGAGCTGCAAGCGGGAATGGCACCCAGTGTCCTCAGCACCCCTCTTCTCCAAACTGCAGGGCACCCCCGTTAAGCAGCACAACAAAATTTTGCTTACAGGTAGTTCAATGGATCTAACCTTCTTTCCCCCAGGGACCACTGGGACACTTACACAAGCACTGCAAGCTCCCCAGCCTCCCACAGTGGGGCTATTTTTTATTATCTCATTGTATGCTTCTGCTTCCTACCCTAAAAAAAACCTCCACTATCAGGCACATCCCGGTGTAAGTACAAATAGGCCATGCTGCACTCATTTCTTAATCTCCTCTTGGATGAACTAAATAATTACTCACCTGGTTAGCTACTTCTCATCAAATATAGACAGTACCAGTCCCTAGGACACTGCATGCAGTACAGTGAGTTTCCCAGCACTGTCCTGTACCCCTTGTTCAGTGTTAGCAGCACAGCTAGAGCTCAGGGAGAGAGATCCAGTACAGTGTGTTTCTCAGCCCTCATGTGCTCTGTGGACCACTTTTGGAGCCTTTTCCAGCAGCCAAAACCTGATGTTTGGCCTGCTCATGAACAGCAGGAGGAAAACGCGCTGGGTTTTTAGCCTGGCTTAACTTGCAGACCCCAATATTTTCCAGTGGAGGTGCAGACTGTCTGTCATGAGTTTAAGGCAACTGACAACAGCGTTGATTTTCTTAGCTCCCTTTCCCCTACAGATAACCCAGAGATCCCTTCAGGGCCTGCTGACAATAGGTTGCAAACTGTTGGCGTTGATAGACAGGCTTCCTCCCCCTCCACACAGGCTGGAAAAGTGCTTGCTTGTCTCTTAGTTAAACAAATTAGATATTCCAACCCCAAACAATGCCAGAGCTAGTAATGGAAACAGGGACTCCTTTAGGATTCAAGTCTCCTACCTCCTGATCCTTCCCATCCCCACCCCTCTGTTCTGGTACCTGCTTCTTAGATTTTCTTTTAATAACAAAGCGCACAGATGTGTGGATGTGTGCATGTGTGTGCAACATTAACCAGAACACCTGAGGGAGGTGAGGGACAAAAAAATCATTCCAAACGGGGCTTTGATGGAGAGTTCCAGCGGTCAGGAGGGGGAATAGTCTTTTGTACAACAGCAGCAAGAAAAAAAATCATTTTCTGCCTTCCCTACTCCTAAGAGGCTCTTCTGGCCTCAGCCGACCGATACTCTCTGTATCGGGTCCCAGGGATGGGAGCGGCCGTAGGCAGAACCAAGCAAGTATAGCTGCAGCACCAGCATGGATGCAGATGTACGGGAGCAAGGATGCTTTTAGCACTGTGGACTGCTGGAGGCAAGCTTGGCTTGCAGCTCCCATACCTGTGTGCCAAGGTGCTTGTATGCACTGCACTATAGACGTGTTCAAACCCTTGCACCACAAAATACTGGAACTATTTTAAGGGTGGGAAAGTATCTGGCTAGCAAACAAGCTTTGTGTGTTTGGGCCTGGCTCATTTGAAAACCTTGTTTCTTCCAGAATAGTGGAAGTAATGAAAGTGCCTGCAGTAAAACACCCGATAAGCCTCTCCTCCTCTATAGAGAGGGTAAATGCATGTCATTTTCCAATTAGCTCTTGCTCTGAGCAATTATGTCGATCAAATAATTGAATAAGTGACAGGAATGTGAATTCTGGAGACAGTTAATTTCATTCATCTGCCAGCTTATAGCTTGACTTGCATGAACACATAAACCAGGCTAATGTGTTATTTATAACTTTGAAAATACAATTATAATAGTCAAGCATGTAGAGTTGTGTGTGCAGAGAGGGAGGTTTCTGCTGGTAATAATAATAGTGTAACGAGGGAGTTTGTTGCTTTCTAGCCAGCATGTAGGACAGGAAGGATGTGCGGCTTGCGTTTGAAAAAGCAAACAAGGTTGGTGTCAGTGTCAGTGGGGCGGGGGTAAATGGCTCTGAGCTGAATGTGGGGCAGAGAGGCAGCCGAAGCCTTACCCTCCTCTTTCGTGAGACACCGTGTGTGTGCTGCCCCAGGGAGCCTCACCGAGGGCTACACATCCCCCCTGCCCTGGCACACACACGCCTCTCTCAAAGAGAAGCCGAGCATCGGTTTGGAGGGAGAACCGGGACTGCGATCCTTTGCGTGGAGGTGGGTGCAAAAGAGACAAACAAGGTGTTTCCTACTTGGGATCAGTCTTGGGCGAGCACTGAGGTGCTCTGGAGGAAAATCAAGTCAGGCACACTCGACGTGGGGGTACAGGAACAACCCTCAACAAACCCGGTTCTGACTTCCATCAAAAGCATGAATCCTGCTTGGGAGTTTTCTTCAGAAATTATAAAATAATTTAAAAAAAAAAAAAAAAAAGAGCTCAGCAGGAAAACAAACCATTTGTTTTTCTTCTTATAGCTATCTTTAGATTGTCTTAACTGATTGCACCTTTTATCTGAATGCCCTGTAGCAACCTGGCCCACCATCCAACAGGAACTAATTAGCAGAGATATACAGTAATAAAAGTAGTGCGCGGGCATGAGCCATCGCCTCGCAGGGACTGTTACCTGGACCGAGCGCTACCCTGACTGCAAGGAGGAAATTCGTGCAATTAATTGCTTCCCAATTAAAGGCATTTGCTGTCTGGCCCGTAAATCTTCAAGGCCTAAAAACGCACGCTGAGTTAAATACAGAATTTGCCCACAGTATTCAAAAACATTGCCCCAGACAGCAAGATTCAGTGCTGTGATTTTGGTTGGGAATAAACACTTCTCTGTCTAAAAGTATTATACCCCAAGCCAAGTACGTAGAAAGCGCTCCAGTCAAAACTAAAGGGCCACGGAAGGTCTTGCGTGGGTTTAAAATGGTTTCTAAACCAGTTTAGTTGAACCCGTAACCATTCTCCTGTGAGGACACGCTCTTAGGGGAATTAATTTCACAGAGCATGAGGCAGCAGAGCCAGAAACTCCCCAGATGTCTTAGGCCAGAAGGCTATTTAAATGGTAATAAACTTCAGGGGAACACAAAAAAATAGTGACTTATTACAGGCACACCAGGAGAGCGGCTATTTGGTGTGAAGATGCCTCCTGTGCGCATCGTGTGACGCCACGCAGACAAGATGGGGTTTAATCCCACCGAGGGAGGAGGCCTGTTTCAGGCCGGGTTTGACAGCAGGAGGGAAGCACTCACAGTGGGAGGCGCTGGGTTTGGGTAAAACAAGGGAGGATGGGGGTGTGACAGGAGTTTTCCCGAGGGCATTTCCTCCACTGTAACGCGGTGCCACGTATCGCAGCTGGTCAGATGAAGCAACCTTATTTTAGCATGTCCAACACTATTATTGATGCCTCCTGGAAAGTTGCAACACCGGTGATTTATGGAGGCTACTGCTCCCACTGAAAAAGGGAAAGGCTTTGTTTGGGACCGCAATTTGCCACACTAGAGCTGAGGTGTCGCCCAAACGCACTTTGTTTGCTCATGTGCTGCTGTTGCACTAGTACCGTCCCCTCACTGCTTCTTTGCCAGCTGGTTTTCAAAATTCAACAGAAATTGCTGATGCTCCATGAACAAAAAGCACTTTAACATCTATAATGAACTGAGTGGGCCTCTCAAATTCAGGGGGACAGATTATGCTCTTCAGTGTGTGCTTAAGCACCTTGCTGGATGCAAGCTGGAGGGACAAAGATTACAAATCTTTCCTTGCAACCCCCCCAAATCCGCTTCCTCCCCACATACATTGCCATTAGCGAGAGCAGGCAGGGAGGTATATGGCCTAAATTACGTTAAGACAGATGCATGGACTGTAATTTAACGTGCAGTTTGGCCTCCTTCTTCCACAAAGCCAATCTGGCACCTCTGCTGGAGAAGTTACACTGCGGAGTGGGAAAACAAACAATCCTGCCAATTGTTGGGCGGGGGGAAGCAGAACAGGAGGTGCTTATCAGACACCCACATTTTGAGAGGAAAATTCACTAAATCCTGAGGAAGGAAGGATTCCCTGCAGAGCTTCAAGTACTCTTCTGACAACCCCATCCTGCAGGAGCTGGGACAGGGAGCTGGGCCCCTTCCTACTGTGCAAACGGGGTCCAGAGAGCTGAAAATGAACATAACAACGGGAGTCCGCAGATTGCAGCAGTGCTGTAAAGCTGTCATTAAAGAAAACTAAACCACGTTAGTCTTAACAAATCTGACTGGCACAGACAGTTGTCTATCAATTGTGATTTTAGAAAGTGCCTGAAGTTTGGATCTCAATTTTGCCCAAGTTTGCAGGTGTTCAGATTCATGTGCCTTGTATCGCAAAGGATTTGGCTAACCCTCTCTCACCCGCATGAGAATTCCGATTTTGACCAAAGCAGTTTTCTGGGATTGCAAAGACCTGTGTGTGTCGGTGCAACTAGCTGAAGAGCTGATTTATTTTTTTTAAATAACCTGGAATCATCATTACCCCAGCATCTCCAAGGACTTCCCAAGCAGCAGTGAAGTTAATGCTACCTGCTCTTCTCCTTGGTCCACCTCCCTAATGCAATACATTCAATAATCGTGCCAACATACTAGCACATCTGAACAAGATTCACAGCAGCTGCAGGGCCAAATTATATCTTGGTTAATCTTTGCCGATGCCTCAGAGTCCAGCTCCTGCCATGACATGAAGAGATTAATATCTCAGATTTCATACCTGCTTTTAGCTCTTGTACTGGTCCATGAGGACAAATTGAATGCAAACGCATCTGCTTGCACATGCAGCAGACGCCTGCACAGAGGAGATGCTCAGCAATGCAGAGCTCTTGTGGGACCCCCACTGGTAACCATGTGCCATCACAGCTCTCTCCAAGTAATTTGGGGAGCAAGTGCTCTCCATCCTCCCATATAATCTTCTGCTTGGGTGAGAAGTGGGATGCTCAGGCCATTGAAAGGAATGCAGCTGTGATCCAGCCACTGGATGGGGAGGGAGAGAGGGTAAGTACCACAGGGTCATGGAAGGGTGATCTAAAATTGCCTTAAAGCTGTCCTGATCAGTCACATAAACCACCGGGAAGGGGATTACAGCTCAGTGGTCAGCACAGGCCAGGCCTCTTGCTAGTATTTTCTCTCTGCTGTGTCAAAAAGAGCACATTTGTGGCAGAGAATCTAGCTCAGCCTGTAACCCTGAAGTTGAAAACTGTATTACAGGGCATGCTGAGGCCACTGAAGTTGTATTAGCAAAGTTTCCTAAATACTCAAGAGGTAATTACTCCGTGCCCAAGGTGGCTTAATCAAACTGTGCTCTATTACTCTATTAGTCAGCATCCCTTGTAATTATAAGGGGCGTACATCTATTTTCACACAAACAGTATACTACATAAGATTGGGAAACATCCTTTCCACGGTTTGCAGTGTTTCTCTCTCCACCACCTTTCAGAGTTTGTAGGGATTGAATGCATATCATAACTCCTAAACCTCTGAAGAAAAATATGTCCCCTACAGGCTATTCTCACAAAGCTCTTTGACAGATAAGCCCCATTCTGGATTTGATTTTCACCAGAGAAAACACACTAGGTGTCTGCAGAACTACTAATATTTTTGAGTGCAAGGTAACCCGATTAAAATGTGAGAGCTGTGCAGCAAAGGGAATGTAAAGAGTGCGCAAATTATGAAGCTCGGTGGCGGGGACCTCCTGCATTGTTGTGCTGGAGTGCAAAGCTGCATTAAGAGTGTGAGCTCTCATTGCGATTTCAGTCCAATACTGAGGTAAAATGACAAGAGGTCACACAAGCTTGACTTTGAGAAGTCATTAAACTGAACATCTTAGACAAGACAGCTGAAGCTGGGACAAGCGACTTTTCACATTCCTGCAGGGGCTTGCGGTCTAGCAGAGTGTCTCCCGGGCAGAACAAAAGTCACACGTGTTGGTACGTACCTTCAGAAAAAGTAGAAAGCTGAGATCCTCTGCAGGATGCCTGCTGATGGTATAGAAACACAGCAGGAAAAGAAAACATGAAGAATTAAGAAATTAACAGTACATAAATTTGAAAAAGCAGAGGAAAAGCACTACCAAGGAAGGAAAAAAAGAGTTGACTCTACCATCTGAATCGTTCAGTGCAGCATCTTCATTCCCCCAAAGTGCTACAAAAACATCCCAGGCTGCGAGGTAGCACAGAATTAATGCCCGTGCCTGCCCACGTTGAAATCTGCCTACCGAGATTTTACGGGCAAAACTCCACCTAGTGAGGAGATAGACTGTACTGCACATTCAGCACTCAAGTATGAAGGGACTCCAGTGACAAAATAATCTCTGGAAGTTTAACAAGCCCTACAACATTATGCTGCCCTGGTGTGTTGGTAAGGCCTCACCTACCCACCCAGAGTCCCACAGGACTTGGAGCACAACCTCTCCTCAATTTGAATCAGATGTTGAGAAACATTTTCTTCCAACTTCACCTTATCAAGCCCCACGCTAACTTTCCTAAGAATGTAACTGAAGTGACATCACTGGGCTTTCATCAGGCTGCCACTTCCCCTTTACAAAGGACTGACCTGAAGCTCTTCGACCTCACTGGAAATTTATTAGTGGACTTGAACTTTGAACCAACATCCCCTTTCCGATGATGATGTAATAAAAACAGAAATAAACCACTAGTGTTGTATGTCCAAAAGTTTTAATACATGGTCCTCACTGTTCAGAAAAGTTATTGCATTAAATTCTAATACATAAATTCATCTGAATTAAAAATAAAATCTTCATTTTACACATCACAATTTCATCACAGCAGCTAAAGGAAACCAGATTTTATATGCAATTGTCTCAAAACAAACAAAAAATACTAGTTCTTCCCCAAATCAACAAAACTGCTATCGTATTATTCAGTAGTTACTGCAAATCCCAACTTGAACAACACTTATCCCCACAAGCGTACAGCTCAGGAAAAGAAAAATGCCATTCCAAATTACCATCTGCAAATCTGAAATTTATTAAATCATGACTCAGCATATTTTGACTCTTTCTGTTAGCTGATAATATATTTTTTTTAATTTTTTTTTTTATTGTTCTTAATATTCTACCCACATAGTTTATACAAATATGCACGTGTGTTTGAACTGTGAAGGCACACGAACATGATATTTATCATTCAAAGGAAAGGCCAGATTCCCTGATCCATTAAAACCAACGTCCACATAAGCCCACTGCCACATGGATGACAGCAGAGACAAAATCAGTAGGCCCTGTGTGCTGTAAATAGATTGATGAAGGGAGTGGTGACAGAGGTGTAACGGAGCCCATGGCAGAATTACATTCTACATTTCATCCTCGGATGCTTGCAACAGAAGCATGAGTAGGGCTCTCCTCCTATTCAATCTTATGCCAGAGCTGGGAATCAGGAAACTGCAATTCAGCTTCTTACACAAAATCCTCAAGCATCACAATAAACAGTCTTGAGCTGCAGTCCTGCAGCTTACCCTCCTCTTGCACCGCAAAAAAAGCCCGTAATTACATAAGGCTCATCTGTACTTATTCTGTGCTCGTAAGATGCTTCCTTCTGCAGCAAAGAAAACAATAAAATATACCTGTCTTCAGAGAAAAAAAGCCCTCCCTTCTCCCTCTCCTCCAAAATACCTGTCATCATGGAGAGCTCTCACTTATAATCCACTTGAAATATTTCTCAAATTAAGTAAGGCCAGGTTGCTACCTTTGACCACTTTAAAGAGATGACAGAGAATATATTATTTCAATATACTTCACTAGGTTCTGGTATCAAAGATAGCTCTCTAGTGAAAGAACGCCTTTGCGGCTCTCTCTTGGAGATAACATGTTCACACAAGTTCTAACTCTCACTGTCCCAGTACCTTAAAATAAAACTGGTTTTCCATCACTTTTAGTGAAGAGCACCAAGTTACCCTTTAAAACTATTTTATACATTTTTTTTTTCCTGTGATTTGCTAGCAAAGGGCTCAAACGCTGGAGAGCAAGTGAGCAGAGAGAGTAGGATGCTTTGCAAAATCTGACGGTTCAAAAGGCATCCAAAGAGCAAGAGAAAGAAAACAGGCCACTAAAGTGAAAACTGCATTGAACTAGCACTGTAAAAACAGGGAGAAATTAAGAAGCTCCAGTATAAGCAGTCATGCAGAATGTTTTACTAGCGGTATCTTTTGTTTGTTCCGGCAGTCACAAGGCATTTGTTACCATGATACAAATTGCAAAAGCCTTCATTTGAAAGTGCAAGAGGGATAAGATACTCAATTACTCCAGTTAAGAACACTTACTGGGAGTCTAATAGAAGGTTACTTCGCTTTAACATGATTTTTTCACAATTAAGAAAGTCTGCACTAAAGGGGAAGAAGTTCACACAGCTTCGGAGATGGTGATGACAGCTTTCTAAAGCCAGCCTTTACACAAGACTTGGCTTCTTTTATTTTCAGAGACACATACCGAGCAAGACAGCCATCACCTTCAATCCAAACAAACAAGCATTTGCATAAACTTCCCCCATCTACATTAGAGTTCCCAACCAAATACAGTCCTTGTATTCTCTGCAAAAAAAGGAAATAATTCTTGGTTATTGCTCTACTACAGGAAACGACACTAATATTGCAAGAGAGACAGCATGTATTTTGAAGATGGCGTCATTTACGAAAAGCCTCACACCCAGCCTCTTCATCTGGTGCTGCTTCTGTACAGCAGAACCAGCATTCTGTTTCTTCCAAACAAAACAGTCCCTTCAGACCCTCTCCTTGCCCTGCACATCTCAAGAGCATTTATGCCTCTTCACTATGATTTCTACCAGTAGGTAATGACCCATAACACAGTTATGACAGCACCTCAAGCAAGAGTGCATACTTCATCAAATAGACTTGACCCCAAAAAAGTCCATGAGAAAACAAGGAAGGGGAACACAAAGGGAAAGGGAAGAAAGTTACTCTTGCTTCTTCTCTGAAGGGAACAAATCTTTCTGACAGCAGAAGGTTTGTTTTCACTGAGCTGTAATTTAAGCCGACAGGCCAGCTGATGAAATAGGAGCAGCCCCTTCACCCAAACGCAAAAACCTATACAAGAACCATTTTTCATTTAGATCTGCCTCCGAAATGAAGAGAATTTGAATGTTGGAGAAAGTGAAGCATCTGCACTGCTACCAAACAAATCAGACTGTGCAAATCCATGTTGTTTATCTGCAGTGCTGAGTCACATCTGGATGGTGGATGTGCCTCACCCACTACCACACCCTGGGAGCTTTTCAGCACTTCCCCTCCTACCAGAACACTGCCTTAAAAATGAATTCCTACAGTGACATGATGAGAAGTGATCTCTTCCTGCCATATGGTATATTTAAGACTTCCACAAACATTTGGCCAAAAATTGTATATTACAGTATTTCCCAAGCCACAAACATTACACAAGCCATTCTTACAGGACACGTGACCTTGACCTTACTGCTCATTCCCCTATCCACCATCCACCAAGAAAAGCATTGCATCCTTGCAGGCTTTGATTGTTAAGTCTTCAGCTTCTGGAATGCAGCAGTTAGACTTTGCATTTTTCAGGGACTCAAAAAAATCCATTTAGTTCATATATGCAGTGTACAAGGTTTTCAGTAAGTGCTTTTGACACTCTGTTTGTAAGAACAGTTAGGTCACTTCACACCACAGAGGTGGTACTTTCTGGATTTACACGCATCAACCTTGAAGCATTTCTCAGATCCTGTAGCTGCTTGGCTGGCTTTCCAACTCCTTCCTCAAATCTTTTTTCCACAACAGGAAGGACAGTTTCATACAGGAAGGATGCATTCTGCCTAATGAATGCTTTCTTCTCAGGGTCCTGTTCACATCGTAAACTGTAATCAACATGCTGGACAGCCACCAGGATGATTTCCACAAGACTCTCCAAAAGAACCATATGCAGCTCTGGAAAGTAAAGCTTTAACGCTTCCTCCAAGAAGGCCATAGTCTGCTTAGTGAAAGCTACTACAGTATAGCTAAGGTTGACCCAGCAGTCATCACCCGTGTATTGGTCAAAATTGCCTACCCCGCAGCTCCTCATCTCCTCCCTGAGCTTCCCCAGCGCCTCTGGAGTCATTAGGTTCATCCTTCTCCACATCTCCTCAGAGTTGCGGTGCTTGGTGGCCTCAATGATGATATCCTTGTAGCTCTGTAAAGCACCTTTGATATCCTTTACCAGAAGGGCATGAATGATGAAGGTGAGATCCAGTCCAATCTCGCTAAGCTGCTTGCAGTGCTCTTTAGCTACCTTGGGTATTAATGAAAAGCAAAGGGTGTTACTAGTGTGCAGGCCCCTTTACATTATGCATTTACCAAATCTATCATTCTCCAAAAATGGGGAAGCATTAGTCATACGTCACTTATTTCGCCTGCTTTAAGAAATTCCTGCTTAATGAGAAATTAGTAACTGAAAGATAAACCCTGCCTGTCAAAAATACTTTGGACAATTACATTATAAGCCCCACAGACACACTTCCCCCCCGCAGACCCCCAAGCAGCTGAAAAAAAACATAACATGAGAAAGTTAGTCTTGCAAAAAATTATGGAAATGCAGTCCAGGACAGGCTTGGAAAACAAAGAAAGAGTCTTCAAAATACTCATCATTCACATGTAGTTTATGTAAATTTTAGGACCTCCTACTGGTTAAAGGCAAATTAAGAATAAAGACATTTTGCATTTCTGATAAAGGCAGGGCTTTTCTTGCTGTGTATTTGTATCTTAATGCTTTGCACTGCTGAACTGAAAGAAAAACCAAACCAACCCCAAATGAATATCAACCTTTCAATGCAGGAAACCTCTCCAGAGACCCACTCAAGAGTCAACAACTAACCTAGGGTTAGAAGAGAGGATTTACCAGCTTTGCAGCCTTTGTTTTGGCCATCGTGTCACACCACCCTCTTTGGACCCTCTTACCTTGACGCACTCTGCCGCAGTCGACAAGCTCTCTTTACTATCAAATACTTGCTTACTGAAGGCATCTACAAACATCCTCATGGAAGAGCGGGCCCAGACAACGAAGGCCGAGTAGCAGCCGTTGTTACCAGCGAAGTCTGTCTCAAACTCTCTCGCTGTCTCCAGAAGGCTGGTGAAGAAGACATGGCAGAGCTTGTGGATGTAGAGCAGCGTGGCGCCCTCAATGCGCAGCTGTCGGATGGCTGTCTGCACTGCAGCCGCCCTGTTCTTCAGGAAGAGCTCACACGCCTTGGTGGACTGGCCCAAGCGAATGAGCTGGGACACGGCTCGGCGGGTGGCCCGTGGCCCTCCTCGCAGCGAGCGGTCTGGAGACAGCTCAAACACCAGCACGTCCGTAAGCTGCCGGACCCGCTCATCCACCTTGGCCCGCAGCTCCTTCACGGGCTGGTTCACAGGCTTGTCCCCCAGGTACTCGTTGAGTTTATCCAAGAGGTCCACCGCCCCCTCGAAGTCCCGCTGAGCGATGCAGACGTCCAAGTCCTCTGGCAGCTCCTGGATCCACTCGAGTGAGAGGTTGACCACCTCCTCCTCAGCAGAGGGCTCTTCCTCCTCATCCTCCTCAAAGGGGTTGGTGGGTTCAGGGGGCGTCGGGGCAGGCCGGGGCAGGGCCTCCTGCTCCAGGCGTCGCTTCTCGCTGAGGGCCCGGTTGCGCTTGGTCTCCTCCAGCACCTCCAGCCACTCCTTCTTGATCTTGGCGTTCTCAGCCTGGAAGATGCGGCTCTCGGGGAACATGAGCAGCTTGAACATGTCCTTCATGGGCGGGTTGTCCTTGACGTTGACCACAGCCAGCCCGTCAAGGGGGTAGAGGGCATCGTAGCGGTAGGCGCCGCGGCGGTTGGGCAGGGCGGTGGCCACGAGCAGGCAGTCGTTCATGAGGAAGGCGTGCACCCGCTGGATCTGCGCCATGTGGTCGGCATCGTACTCCACCAGGTCGCCGTTGTAGACCAGGTACTTGCCGGGGCTCTCGGGCAGGAGGTCGCGGCAGCCCTCCACCTTCTCCAGGAGGGTGGTGAGCGTGCGCTGCCGCCCCTCCTCGCTGGCCGCAGCCTCCTTGGCCGACAGCGGCAGGAAGGGGTCGGCGGCGGCAGCGGCGCGGCGGGCGCCCAGGGCGGGGTCGTCGCGGTCGGCCTGGAGGAGCAGGGCCTGGGTGACGGCCTCCATGATGCCCTTCTGCTCGGTGAGGATGTGGCTGAGCTGGTACATCTCGCTCTCCAGGTAGCTGATCTCCCGCGCCGTCTCGATGAACTGCCGGTAGTTCTGGTAGACGTTGCGCTTCAGGCTCTGGGCCGTCTCCTCGCTCAGCGCCTGGATGCGCTGCCGGTGCTCCTGCAGGTCCCGGTCCCCCGACCCCCCCCCCCGCCGCCGCCGCCGCCGCCGCCGCCGGGGAGACGGCCGCCGCGCCTGCGCACAGCGGCACGTACGCCGCCTGCGCCAGCATCGCCGCGCCGATCGCGCATGCGCGGGCGAACTGCCCGGCGCGACGCGGGGCCGCCGCGGCGGGGGAGCGCCGGCCTCGGGAGGGGCGGGGCCGGGGAGGAGTCGCGCACGAGCCCCGCCCCGCGCATGCGCCAGGGAGGAGGCGGGCGCGGCAGGGCGTCGGGCGCATGCGCATTCGGGCGGCGGCGGCGGCGGCCTGCCGTTGGTGGCGCAGTGCGCATGCGCGCGGGGCTTCTCGGGGGCGGCTTTAGCGCCCGGCCGCTGGAGCGGCCCCGCGCGCGATGGAGGAGGACTTCGTGCTGGCGCTCCAGCTCCAGGAGCTGTGGGAGGCGGAGGCGGCAGCAGCAGCGTGCCCTGAGGCCCCGCGCCCTGAGGCCCGGCCGGACCCCTCCTCCCTCCGCCCGCTGTCGGTGGTGGACGAGGCCTGGGAGCTGCTGGACCCCAGCCCCGACGTGCACGGCCTCTTCGTGCAGTTCAACGAGACGCTCTTCTGGGGGCGCCTGGCGGCTGTCGAGGTGTCGTGGAGCCCGCGCATGACCCTGTACGCCAGCGGGGGTTGGGCCGGGTGGCCGGGCAGCCCTGCGTGGGGGGGGCCTTCGGCCGGGAGCGGCCTCCCGCCAAGCGCCGCCCGGCTCGGGCGGGGAGCTGGGGCGCGGAGGGGGGCTCGCCAGGGGCGGGAAGGCGGCGGGGGAAGCCGGTCCTTGCCGAGCAGCGCTGCCGGCCTCGGGTGTCAGAAGCCGCCGCGGCTCCGGGCGGCGCCGGCAGCGTGCTGGGGCTGCGGGGGGAGGCGGTGACCCGTCAGCTGAGCCACGGCTCGTCTCTTCGTATGGCTCCGGTCTTTAGGGAGCGGGGCGGGGGGAGCGCTGTCACTTGTCACTCTCTGCCGCTCCCGAGCGAGGCTTCGTAGGCACGGTGTGCGAGTGGCACCGCTGCTCTTCCAGATCCTGAATGTCCTCCTTTTCTAACATAGGGCATGGGTTAGTCACTGCCATTGTCTGCTTTGGCCTTCATTTGTCGTCCTTGGCAGTCATAAATGGCTTTTCCCATGGTGCAGGCAAAACTGGAGAGATGTTAAAGTGGAATAAATAACTTGGTCTTAGACTGTGTATGTGGAAACTTAAAAGAACATACTTGCATTGCTGTCATTTTTCTTGTTCTTGGTTTTTATGATAGTTTTACAATATGGCAGAAAGGCAAATATGAAATGATAATAGTATGTTAACAAGACTTAGTATACAATAGGAAGGGGAATATGCAGGAAATCTGAGATTAAAAAAAAAGGCTTTCAAGTGCAGGCTGCAGTTCTGCAGCGGATCAGCTGATGCAATTGCTGGCTGCTGGAATCCTTGCCCTTCTTGTCCTCTGCTGGTTGCAGTACTCTTTAGACACTTAAAAATATTTGGATACTGGACTGGTAGAGGACTAACTCAGTAACAAAAAAAAAAAAACCTCTTTTCTAGTGGATTAGCATGCAGAAGTGATGATATGTGAAGGTTCAGGAAGAGTCAAAAGTTGGGGGAGGGGTGAAATTTCGGCAACCGGCAGTTAAGTCAGTGTTGGCTGCTGTGAATCTCCAGCCTCTGTTTTATGTATCTCGCTCCATCAGGAGTTCTAATGAAAACGGTCCTCTGCCTCCTAAACAGGTTAGATTGGAGCAGTCCATCGTGATTTTTTTTTTAAGAGGGTTGCTAGTGTTGAATTAAGTGATTGCAAGAGATCTAATAAATTATAGATTCACTTTGCTAGTTCAGTCAGTCATAGCATATTCTAAGGAACTTGCAGGGTTTGTTTTCTTGTTTGTTTAATAATGTTGAGGGTTTCATGTAACTACTGAAAGTGGGTTTTCATGTTCTGAATTACCTGGCATATGTTGGAAAGGGATGGTGTTTTAACTCCAGTTCTCAATTTTCTTAATGTATCACAGAAACCAAGTAGCTTTTCATATTTTCTTTCTGCGTCTCTTTCAGCTGTGCTGGAGTGTGTAGATATGAAGGAAAAGGTGGGATGTGTTCCATTCGTCTAAGTGAGCCGCTCCTAAAGCTAAGACCGAGGAAGGATCTTGTTGAGGTATTTGAAGATTGCTCATAAATCACATAAAAATGTATTGTGCCACCCCCCCTACTCCAATACAAACATTTTACATTTCATAGTGGGATTCTTATACACAGTGACTTATAGATTGTAAAATAGCGTGGCTTTATTGTTATGTTTGTGTTGCTTGTGTTGCAGTATCATGTTAATCTTTCAGTTTTATGTTTCTAAATGGGCAACTCTGAGTAGGAGTCTAAAGTCACTTGATTATTTTACTGACTTCATAAAGAAAAAAAACCCCAACTTTTTTATTCCTAAATTATCCTCTAATGTTAAAACAAACATGGACTGAAAGCACCATCAGAAAATGGCTGTAGTTTCATCTTTTAGGTCAAGAGGCCAACAGCAGAAAATGAGGATATAGGATATGACTGTAAACGCAACTTTGTGTTGTTTCTTGTGCCTCTGTCAGGGCTGCTGCTTTGAGTTGGCTCAACATTTGGATTTGCGTGGTGAAGAGAAATGCTGTAGAGTTTCAATTTCTCACAAGTGTGTCTTTTCTTGGGTTGTAGAGGGGATGATCTCTTTTAAGATCTGACTTAAGTTTGAGGATTACTTCTCCTTCTTGGAATGTCATTTATTGTAGTAATATTCTGCAGTGTCTTCTGGTGGTATGAGAATAGGGGTTTGACAGGCAGAATAAGTATTATGTTTTTATGACCCAGACTGAACATGTGAATGCATGAAAAAAAGATCAGTACCAAGATAAATGTAGAGGAGTAAAATACTTCCACCTTAATTTTGAAACTATATAATGCTTTTCAGTAAATAGCTAATGATTTGCAACATTTCAGACACTGTTGCATGAAATGATCCATGCCCTGCTTTTTGTTACTAATAATGACAAAGATCGTGAATCTCATGGACCAGAGTTCTGCAAACACATGCGTCGCATTAATCGCTTGACTGGAGCCAATGTCACAGTAAGCATAATCCACTTAACCTAATTTAATAGAGGTTTCTTCCTGGTTTGTTTTTTTACTATGCCTGGTGTGGTATGAGTAATATACTTGTTCTTGTTAGACACTCCACAGTTGGCACCAACACAAGTTTGCATCCAAGTGTATGCCAATTCCATAGTTATTTTGTTGGGGGTGATGGTGGGAACAGGTTGAGGAAGAGGTGGTGAGCTATTAAGAGTCATATGATTTTCAAGTATACCCTCTAAGTATTTTATTTTTAACTTTTGTTTTAAACTTGAAACAACTTAGTGATACCAAGGACAGAATAGCTCCATGTTCAGAGTAATATTTGAGAAAAAGCAGTCTGTTTTAGCTTTTTAAAGGTATTTTATTGCGGTTCAAACAAGATAACCAGGACATACTCCTATACATCCTGTCTGTTTGGGATTTTTTAAAGCTTTGTTTTAATGGTATTTAAATGTTGATCAAACTTCACCCAGGTTTTAGCTCTTCTAGCTGGTAATGTAAAAAACACAGCAGTAATGGAAGGAATGGAATGGTAATGTATTAAAACCAAAAATATTGCAGAGCTAGTGATTTCTTTTAGATTAGACCTTTTCGGAATGACTGCTTTTTTTTTTTTTTTCCCTAGATCTATCATACTTTTCATGATGAGGTAGATCTGTACCGCCAGCACTGGTGGCGATGCAATGGCCCCTGTCAAAATAGAAAACCTTACTTTGGATATGTGAAACGTTCAATGAATAGAGCACCCTCTGCACGAGACTTTTGGTGGGTTGAGCATCAAGAGACGTGTGGTGGTACATTCACAAAAGTAAAGGAGCCAGAGAACTTCTCTAAAAAATCCAAGGAGAAAACCCAGCCAGCAAAACTTCCAAATTCCAAGTTGACTAACAAAGGTATTTAAAGTAATTGTGGGGTTTTTTCTTTTCCAAACTGTTTTTGTCCAGATAGTTCCTTGAACAAATACAGATCAACCACTTCATGAGTTTTGTTTAGATATTACTGTTATGTAGCAAAGAACAGGGCCCATTTTATTTGTGCGTTTCTAGACTCCTTCTCAACTTGTTTACAAAAGGTTTAGTTTGCTATGCTGTTTTCAAGCAGATTTTTTTAGCCAGTGCACATAAAGTACTAAGTCCATGATTTATATATGAAAAAGTTACTAACTTTTCTTATTTTCTTCTCATTTTGCAGGCAAGACACAAACGCATGATACACAGGATCTGATGCCTTTTAGTGGAAAGGGATATCGGCTTGGAGGAGGAGACGGTGGACTCTCGGAAAAAAGCACACATCCCAGCAGCAATGTTGGAAGCAGCGAAACACCTGGTTCACAGCATCGTTCAACGCTAAAGACAATACCAATCCCTAAAAATGAGATAAAATTTGAAAAATCACCCCGTAGCGGCATCTTCTTTCCACTTTGTATTGATGATGCCAATGAGAAAATCAACTTAGCTTCAAAGCGTGAGTTTCCTAAACTCTCTGTTGCTAATACAAAAGCTTACAAGCATGTTAGTGGCTCGCCTGTTAAAATTGCTCGTGTTACGGAAGAAAAATCAAACGAAGGTTCTGCAAAGGGTAAGAGGGTTATGCCACCTTGTAACAGGCCACCAAAACAAATTTGTTTTGAGCAGACAGCAACAGCTCAGGCTGCATCTGAGAAAAAAAGCTCAGTATGTACTAATGCACTGCAGCAATGGCCAAAAATGGAGGACAAAACTGCCTTTGAAAGCTATTTCATTAAAAAAGGGCATCCTGATGTCACTTCAAGTATGAATACACCTATGAAAACCAAAGCTGAATTGACAGTGTCCTCTGCAAGTTCCAGCCCTGCTGTAAGGCAGGACAAAAAAGTCAGTTGTCCTGTTTGCCAGGCTGAGGTTTTGGAGTCTAAAATAAATGAACACCTTGATTCTTGTCTTGCATAAAACCTTTCAGAAAGCTGTCTCAAAAAGATAAACCCGGTCTGAAAACGTTGCTTGAGAACTACTTTGCTCAGGGTTTGCTTAGCTGTGGTTACTTCCCTGTGTGCCTGTTCTGACCTGGAATGTAAACTACTGTCAGCCTGATGAACAACAAGTTTTGTGGAGCTGCACATCAGTGCTGACTAGGACACTAGCTGCTACTTGGGTCCCAAAGACTCGAATGCTCAAGTTTCAGTAGATGGGTGTTTGTGCCAAGGTTCTTGCTGCAGAATCCAAGTAATACAAGAGAAGGCAGGTACTTGCCGAACTGCGTATTTTCAAGGCAGTTTTTAAAATCAAGATGTTTTTAATCTTGCTAATTTTCTTTGTTCTTAAGACCCCTTTGTGTTGGGTTTTTTTTGGCCATTCTTAAAGTTAATCACCTATAATGGATAAAGATTCTTCTGTTCACTGCAACGTAATTAAGTGGCATTTATTTTTAGAATAGTAAATATTTTGAATGAGCCACAATTACAATCTCAGATGGTCCTTCTCACCTGTGACCTCTTTGAAAAGATAAATGAGTGTGAGAATCTCAAATATGGGCTTTTGTGAAAGATGGGAGAGGCATAGGTGTCAAGAACATGGCAAAGCCTTTGGGCGGGAAAAAAGCAGACATTTGGTAGATGAGGAAAAGGCCCTACACTTAAGGGCTCAATGAAAAAAAAACAAACCCAAAAATAATTTGAGGAGCTTGTTTTCAGAAAAGATTTGAAAGTTAGCTAATCTGTTAACAGTTGGAATGGTCAAATGGAAGCTTACAAACTTCAGTCTTACGTTTGTCTTTTGGTCCAGGATCCCAACTGGACTCTGCACTCACTTTTTCTGATGTTTTGCACAAACTCTGTGTTGAAAGTTCACTAGTTTTTAGGATGTAGGTATGATGTCCATTAGTAGCTGACCCTCATATGCCAATAAAGTCAAAGTTGTGAGTAATATTGGTAGCAATACTGGTAAAGACTAGAAGCCAGCCAGCCAGCTTGGCGGTTAGTATTTGACAAGCCAGTCAGTTGAGTACTAAAACCATTGTGCTGTGAAAAGTTATGAAGGCTGAACAGATGAGTTTTCTGTATAAACTTTCTGAAACGTTAACGGTTTTCTTGCTGCACTGGAAGTATTTAACTGGCTTAAACACTTAACAGCTTGACTCCTTACTTGTAAAACTGATTATAAATATTTTTGTTTTAAAAAAGAAAAAATAATTATGCTGTTTCTACAACTTTAAATGGCTGTAATAGCCTCAGATGCACATATGTTTGCCTTTATATAATTAATTGCTGCTCCCTTTTGAAATTTGGGAAATAAACTGATGTGCAATGGAATTTGGCAGATGATACTTCTACTCTTTCTAAACATTGGTGTATTTTCTTAAAATGTTTAATGTGAATCAGATTATTCTTGCATGTTCTGAATAAATTGATACTGAGTTTTGTATTTTCATTAAGCCTGGGTTTCACATGGCAGTTGTGGCCACCTTGCGTTACTCGCCAGTAGACTCACCTATATATCTAATAACAGTCTGGTTCAATAGATCCTTTCTCTATTAACACTTTTCCGTTTTAAATTTCCCTGTAAAAACTGGGTTTGGCAAATACAGACTGCATCAACCTCTGCTTTCTCCATCATGTATTTAGTTTCACTTCTATTGCATTTCTGTGGAAAATTTTACAAATAGTGATCTTAAATCTTGATTTTACATGCTAATTTTCCATACTTCCTTCTTAAAACTGCAGTATCTGTCTGTGTTCACAGTGAAACCTGATGTAGTACTTGACAGTACTACTCAGAAGAATTTGCACTACCATATGTTTTTTAAGATGAGGGCTAGATTCACATCACAAGTGGTCTCTCGCATCATGAAGTGTTTTTTGAGAGGTATTTCCTTTGCTATTGTTCCCATCAGTCTCCTGGTATGTCTTTTTTCCCACTACAACTGGTAAGAGGATGCTCCAGGAAGGGAGGATGGAGAGTACTGTTAAATACATTTTTGTATTCAAATGGATTTTTTTTTCTAATGTTTTCTTTTACATCAACAGCATTAATTTGAACAACAAATAGAAAACAAAGGTGGGAGCTGGCCTGTAGCATTCAGCAGATGGTATAGCCTGCTGCGGGGGAAACTTCGGCCACAGGCAAGTCCAGTCTCAACTTTACAAGTGTCCTAAAACAGGTCTGTTTTCCAAACAATTGTGCGGTTCTAGACCAGCTGTGGGAAAACATCACCTTTGCCCATGCATGTTTTTACAATGAAGTATTAGGATGCCAAGATCTTTCCTACAGTGATAAAGGTGACAAAGAGGTGGGCGGATAGGCTCGGCAATCGCTACCTCTTGCAGGCTATTATTAACAGGTCATGGCCTTGTTTTTTCGCATATGTTACTGTGAATGCTGTTTCTGTAAGAGTCTGTTCTTGAATTCAGTGCCCTTCCCACAATTACAACAATGACTACCAGTATGTTTTAAAAAATCTGGTAAATTTGGGTTAAAGGTGAGAAATTACATCTTCTGTATCGGTTGACTTTGTCCTGAACAAGTTTAGACCTTGTCTATAACAACACAAACTAGCTATGAATCTTGAACAAACGTGCTTCGCTGAACTGCAAAATAAGTTGCCTGACTGGAAATCTAAGATGCGAGCTAATATATTGACTTCCGAGACAAATGGGGCGTGAGAGGTCAACAGATGGGTTCTGCAAACTAAAGGCAAAAAGCAATCTCATTCTGTGGTGATCTGCTGGAATCGCTCAGAAGGATTCAGGGAACATTTCTAGAGGTTAACTCCCTAACTGGGGGTTACTTAGCTGTTCGTTATTATGACAGAGGCTGCTCTTGAGTTGCCTTGAAACTGGTCATCGGGCAAGGAATCATAGAATCATAGAATCACCTCGGTTGGAAAAGACCTTTAAGATCTTTGAGTCCAACCGTTAACCTAGCACTGCCATCCCACCACTAAACCATGTCCCTGAGCACCTCATCTATCCTTCTTTTAAAGACCTCAAGGGATGAGGACTCCACCACCTCCCTGGGTAGCCCATTCCAGAGCCTGACAACCCTCTCGGTGAAGAACACCCAGCCTTCCTGGACCCCTTTGCCCTTCAGGACTATCTCCCAAGGGACTCTCCCAACCAGCGTTCTGAGCAGGTCAAAGTCTGCCCTCCGGAAATCCATGGTGGCGGTCTTGCTGACCCCCTTCCTAACCTCACCAAAGATCGAAAACTCTACCATTTCATGATCACTAAGGCCTAGATGGTTTCCAACCACCACCTCTCCCACCAGTCCTTCTCTGTTAGTGAACAGGAGGTCAAGCAGGGCACTTCCCCTGGTAGGCTCACTTACCAGCTGTGTCAGGAAGTTATCTTCCACACACTGCAGGAACCTTCTGGACTGTTTCCTTTCTGCTGTATTGTATTTCCAGCAGATGTCTGGGAAGTTGAAGTCCCCCACAAGAACAAGAGCTCGCGACTGAGAGACTCCTGCCAGCCGCTTGTAGAATTCTTCGTCAACGTCCTCATCCTGGTCGGGTGGTCTGTAACAGACTCCCAACAGGATATCTTTTCTGTTGGCCTTCCCCCTCATCCTCACCCATAAGCATTCTGCCTCACCACAAGCGTCAAGCTCTGTACAATCTAAACACTCCCTAACATACAGAGCCACCCCACCGCCTCTCCTTCCTTGCCTGTCCCTTCTGAAGAGTTTGTAGCCATCCATCACAGCACTCCAGTCATGGGAGGCATCCCACCACGTTTCTGTGATGGCGACTACATCATAACCATCCTGCCTTACAATGGCTTCCAGCTCCTCCTGTTTGTTGCCCATGCTGCGTGCATTAGTGTAGATGCACTTGAGCTGGGCTGTCGGTTTCCCCCCCAGCAATGGGGTGACCCCCCCAGGCTCCTCTCTAGTGAGCCTGTTTATATCCCCTTCCCCCTTCAGGCCTAGTTTAAAGCCCTCTCTACAAGCCCCGCCAGTTCCTGAGCAAGGATCCTATTTCCCTTCCGAGAGAGCTGTGCACCATCTGTTCTCGACAGGCCTGGTGCTATGAAA
Organism: Gorsachius magnificus; assembly: GCA_034008185.1. Lineage (NCBI taxonomy): Eukaryota > Metazoa > Chordata > Aves > Pelecaniformes > Ardeidae > Gorsachius > Gorsachius magnificus. Next base: position 44,948,579 of record CM067083.1, on the reverse strand, counting down.
ACCTCTCCATGGTCAAAGAAGCCCAAGCCCTTCCGATGGCACCAACCTTTGAGCCACACGTTAACTGCTTTAGCTTTCCTATTCCTTTCCGTGTTCCCTCCTGACACTAATGGGATCGAGGAGAGCACTACCTGCGCTCCTGATCCTTCAACCATTTTCCCTAGTGCCCTGAAATCCCTTTTGATCAATTTGGGGCTTCTCTCTGGCAATTCATCGCTGCCTGCCTGTATAATCAAGAGCGGATAGTAGTCAGAGGGTCGTACCAGACCAGGGAGTCTCTTGGCAATGTCCCTGATCCGGGCCCCAGGGAGGCAGCAGACTTCCCTAAGGGATGGGTCCGGGCGGCATATCGGGCCCTCCGTTCCCTTCAGAAGGGAATCGCCCACAACAATTACCCTTCTTTTTTTCTTTGTACAGTCGGTCTTGATAGGTAAAATATTTTGAAGGTAAAATATTTTCCAGTATGTGTTTTAGGGTAATGTTACCCAGGAAGTTTTCCTAATACTTGATGAGTTCTGATGAAGGAATTGGGAGCAGAGTTTTAGTCTGGACTAATAAAAATAAATCAATTTATTTGGAGAAGTTGTGTAACAGAAATAGTCTGCTTTATAACATGTTCTAAAAGTGATAACGTGCCATTCCTCTACACCATCTCCAGTAGTCCAGCTGCTATTTGTATTCAATTGGGGTATCTGGGTGGCAGGGGAGGTGTGTTCGTACAGCAAGTTCAGCCCTGATTCCTGTGCGTAAGCTGATGAGCAGCCTGTTTATGCCTGGGTGGAAGTACGCTGCTCGGCAGGGAAGGTGCTGCCCCTAAAGCTGTGTAGGAATTGGTTACCTGAGTCTTCTTTCTAGGAACATTTTTTGAAAAGAAGGGCTAAGTGTTGTGTATTTGGAACAACCGACAGAAGGGCTTATGCTATGCTGTGCTACCTGCCCCTGTACCAGCGTTAGTAGTAAAGGATACCGGGTAATGCGTTACCAAATCAAAGGCTAGAGGGGGCGTGGTTGTAACTGGACAACCGGTGACCAATTCCTGAAATGCAAAGTAGCCATTCCCATGTCAACCTTCTCTTGCTGCAGCAGCAAGATGTGCTGTAGAGCAAAGGGCGTGTAAGGATTTTTCTTCTTCCTCAGGCGTTCGCCTGGAGCCCCTCAGTTCTGTTGCATTCTCTATATGCGCAGCATCCCAACACATCCTTACAGTAAAGCAAGTTACGTTGCACTGAAGCATAAGAGCATGAAAGTCTCAGAAAAAGCGAGATGGGCACCTCTTCTGAATGGGTTGGAGCAATTCAGGGTGATGGCAAGGTGACACAGGCTGCTCTGGCTGCCACCACAGCCCTTTGCTTCGTTGCTGCTGGAGCTGGTCATCTTTGAACACGGGTGTTGGTGCATCGGCTGTGGCATTTTGCCACCTTAAGTTGAAAGGCCACTGAGGGTGACCTCCTGAGGTTCCGTCTGACCTGAATTCCCCTATGAGCATATGATTGTTACTGCCTGACACAGTAATGGCAGAAGTGAAACAGCCGCTCTCCCTCGGCTGCTTCTTACCTGCTAGCCAGCATTCATTCATTTTACCCTCCAAATCCAGTACCCAAGTTCTTACTTGCATCTGGATTATTACAGCTGTTTTGAAGTCTTAAGCGTAAAGAAACAGTTGCTTGTACATGGATGTAAAGACTCTGTATTAAATTACCCTTAGAACATAGTTTAGGGGTAGACAGGCCATGAAAGAGACTTGCATGTCTGTCTCTCTCTGCGCCTCTCTCTGTCTGCCTCTCTGTGTGTGTGTATGTGTACACACTGTGTTTGTTTTCCGGTACTCGTGTATATGGAAAGACCAGGCTGTGTGGAGCTTTGGGATTCTTCAACAGGCCATTAGGTGGCACTCCTTGCACTTCAGGAGCAATGCTTTCTTCCTCTCCAACCTGGACAGGGGAAGGACAGCGTAGAATTAGCAGCCTCGTGTTTCACCTGCACTCCAGGCCAAAAGAGGGATCAGCAGGAACCCTGACTGGACCATAACACAAGTTAAAGGAGGAGGAATGGGGCGTGTAGGGGGAGGTCTGCACCTAGCTGGGAGTTGAGAAGTAGAATTTCCATCTAACTGGGTTTTCTGTGAGTGTTATCTTTTAACTTTGCTGCAAGAGGGACTCGGAAGGTGAGCCAGTAGCTCTTTTTTCTAGTTCAGGGCTCAGTGAATAACCCAGAAGGCATTGTGGTCGACATGTACCGCACCACTTGCATCCATTGCAGTGAAAAATCTAATTTTCTGTTACCATACGGCATCAGCCCAGCTCACCAAGAGAGGCAGGATGAAGTTGCAGGAACTCAGAGGGGTTTATAAAACAAAAACCTTGTCTCTGGCTCCTTGGCTAAGCTGGGGAGCTGGAGGAGCATGACAGACCAAGGAAAGGGTAGTGTACTGTAGGTGTGAAAGCTAAAAAAGGGAGATGGCCATGGCCTTAATACCTCTGTTCCCTTTTAGCTTCTGCCAGGCCAGGCTGCTTTAAGACTAGATTACATTTCTAAGAAGGTGCAGCAGCTTGGCCTGAATAGCTCACCTGGTCTGTCCCAACCAACCCCTATCCTTCACATCTTTTCATCTCCTTTTCTGTTCTAGTAGGTCTTAGACCTGACATTTCATAAACTGCGTAACAAAGACTGTTTGAAGGAGCAAAACCCAACAACCCAAATATTTGACTCCCCCATTGCTTAATTTAGAATGAGTAAATTAATTTTCTTTAAATTACATCGATCTCTGGACTATAATTTGTGTGTTCACTGCAAGTACCTGCTCTTTAGAGATGCTACTAATTGTACAAAGTAAAATGCGGACTGGAGCTCAGTGAAGTCCCAGTACAGTATCTTACTTTTAGGAATATGGTTTAATTGGGGTTTTTAATTTTTCTAGTAGCTTCATTCAGCGACTTACCAGTGGGGGGAAGAAGCCAAAGGGTCTGTCTGCTCTTATTCCACTTCTTCCCCACTGCTTTGCTCCCCTGCCTTTGCCTTTCCACTAACAACCCATGTCTCTTCCCAGAAGCATCCTGCATGATCCGCTTTCTTCCCACAAGGATCTGTTCAGTGGGTGCGCTGCCATCTGTTTGTAAGCAGATTTTCATTCACCAGGAGGGTGCAGGCTGTGTTTTGAGAGAGGCACAAAGCAAAAAAGCTGTGCAAATTGCTTCCTCGGAGGGTGCCCACCTGCAGGAGCCGGCACAGCCTCTGCAGCACTTGCCTGCAGCCGGTACGGGCTGGGATGCAGCCCTTCCTTGAGGAAGCTCTGTTCTGTTCAGCTCCAGGGCAGCACTTCTCAGAAGCAAGAAATCATTTGACCAGAGCAGTTCACTTTTTATGCCCCTTCATTTTGAGCACGGTGTACCGAGTAAAATGGTTTTGGCCTGTTTAATGTGTAACCCAGCACACGCCTGCTATTTTACAGGCATGACTCCCAAGACTCATAGGGGCTGTGCCATTGACAGTGCACAGCACATCTTACGCTAGGCTGTTTTTTCAACCACCAGCAAGACCAACTCCCTGCTGTGTGACAGGACCACACAGCTTGGTACGGGCTGCTCCAGATAACGTGGCAGTGGAAAGATACGGTACAAAGTCTAGAGTGTTCTGGCAGGTGGCAAATGGGAACATGTCCAAAGGGAAGAATCACCCTGAGTCTTGAGGATAAAACACCCCAGAGAATGGCACCTCTGTGAGGCAGGGTATGGAAAGCTGCAAGTAGGGGTCTTCAGTCTCAAATCTGCTGTCTTCTGCAGTCTATGTTGCTAAGAATTATTTGGGTTAATCCTTAGCTTTGCATGTAGCAGTACCTATATAGGAAACTTAAACATAAGAAACAACGTTATTACAGTGAGGGTGGTGGAACACAGGAACAGGTTGCCTGGAGAGGTTGTGGAGTCTCCATCCTTGAAGATACTCACACCCCAGCTGGACATGGTCCTGAGCAGCCTGCTCTGGATGACCCTGTTCACAGCAGGAAGGCTGGACCAGATCATCTCCAGGAGCCCCTTCTACCTCTGCAGCCCTGGGTTTCTGCCTACCACCACCGCAAGCACTTCAGGACAGAGTGAAATTATGGCTGAAGGCAAGCAAGACCCCTCTGCTTGCCCTTGCTGCTGGCACAGCCCAGGAGTGCTCACACCATCTCTAACCATCAGTTTATTTCCAGCTGCACATTTCTTCCTCTCCTTGCAAGATTCTGCATGGGCGGCTCTCATCACTGCCACCACCCAGGCCACGCTCGAGAGGGACGAGTCCCCCATCCCTTGCCTCAGAGACTGGGAGACTTCAGGCAGGAGTGAGGCACCACGTGCCACAGAATCACAGAATGGCAATGTTGGAAGGGACCTTGGAAGATCATCTAGAGGTTGGAGGAAGCTCTGCCCTGCCAAGCTGGGCGGAGAAACAGGTAGCTGGGTCATTGCTTCTCACAGCCTGCCCTGGAAAGGCAAGCTTTAATTGCTGCTTCCTCGCCAAGCCACATGGCGGGGGGGGAGGGGGGGGGGAGCAGGAGCAGGATTATCAGCCCTGCAGATGACATGAATTAAAGCTCAGATGTAATTAACTTTGAACGCATCTATACGAGATTTAGAAGGCAGGAAAAGCATCTGATGACAGGAAATCAGAGGTATTTCAGGCACTGCAAAACCCCAAAAGACTATCCAAGCTAGCTGGCAACAATTCCCAGGCAATTTGGCAGAGTTAAGGGGACACCACCCAAGAGGTTTTACTGCTAACATTTGGGCTGACGCTTGGGTCTTGAAATGCAGTTTCATCGAAGCAGGCACATGTCCCGAGTGGTAAGCAATACCACGACTTTAGAGCTTTTTGCAAGGCATTATGGACACGGGCATCCCCTGAAGGAACAAGGAGACCTGAGGTTGGAGGAAAACACCCTAAAGTTGCCTTAATGCAGCCTTCCTCTTAATCCCTTTACAGGCTCCAGAAATGTTACCTTCCCTCAGGACTCTTCCACAGTGGTGGGCTCCCATGCTAGACTAACGCTTTGCACCCTTAGCAGTGCAGGGGCTGGGGGTCGTGGTCAGTCTGTGCCTGCCCTGCAGCAGGTACTGAGGGAAATGCTGCCTTGACTCCTTCAGGAAGAGAGACAGGAGGTCTCTGCTGTTGGGCAAGCATCCTGACTCGGCTTTGGGTTGTTACAGGATGGGTTGATCCCAGCCCTGGGTGTATTTTTGCACGTGGCTGTGGATTCATGTTGAAGTGATACCATTTTTCAGGAGACTGGCAAATAGATGCCCCATTTGTGACTCCTGCACCAGTTTGCAGTCTCCTTGTGTCTCCCTTTCCTTTCTTCAGGACAGAGACTGCCCAAGCTTGGCATGAAACTGCTCCTGGGTGATGCTAGCAGGGTTGGATACACTGCGTTTGGTGCCAGCTGAAGGGTACGTCCCAGGAACTGCCACCGTTCAGCTCTGCCAAAAGAAGAGGAGCGCCCTCAGCAATTCAAGATTAATTTGCTTCCCCCAGGCGGTGAGCAGCTTGCCACGCTGAGCTTTTGTCCAGCAGCACCAGCTCAGGGCAGGTAGCAGCAGCAGCCAGAGGCTACGCTCCTGACCATGACTTGGTAGCCACTCCTTGCCGGGCATTTTTTCGCAACTCTTGGCCAAGGGGTTTTAGGTAGCACCTGACCAGCCGGAAGGGCAGGCACCGGGCCGCCGCCAGCCTCCATCTCTGAGGGAAAACCCCAAACGTTTTCCTCAGCCAAGTAGTTTGTAATTTAATCCACCACCCACATAAGGGGTGTAGCACAAAAGCCTGCAGCTCGGCTGACATGGGACACTCAGGGAGCTGACGCAGCCTGGAAGGATGCAAAAGCCCTGGGTTGGCGAGGGGGCTGGGGCAGCCCCCAGACCCCCGCAGGAGCAGAAACGCAAGGGAAGGTGCTGAGGCGGCAGAGCTGCTGTTCTCCACGTGCTCTCACCCAGGAAAACCAGAGCAAATGTGCAAACCTACTGTAAGCACTGGAGGCGTAACCAAGCATCTCCCGCTTCCCCCACTCCCCCATCCCTGCCCCGGTGGATGTTTCGTCGTAGACAAAGCTGCCTTGCAAGTACCTAAACAAGAGCTCGCATCCCTGTAACCGACAACATAAAAAGCCTCCCACCCAAAAATACACATCCTTGGATTGCTACAAGTTAAAACAACTTTTGTTCGTGCAGCAACAACATCCTCCACCTAAAATAGAGTGACTTGTCTCTTTGTCGTCTCCAGGAGGCCAAGATGACGTTTTCCTGCACTGAGGGAGAGGCCTTGTCCCGGTGAGGACACCAGGGGGGCCCAGTCACTCGCTCTTGTTCCTAGCTGTCCCTGGGAGCAGGCTCCCCAAGCCCTCAAGCATCCCTGCTCCCTGGGCAGCCTCGGCCCAGGGCAGCTGCCGGGAGCAGCAGGCAACCAGGCATCACCCCGAATCCCCCCCGCACCCCACATCTTTTCCTAGATTTGCATAAGCCGAGTTTTTACCGTAAAATACATGCCCTCCCTGGTTATGTCATTGCGTAACATTGCATGGGTCTGAAGTTGCAGCAACTCTTAACTATATACGGTCGTTTCCTACTTGTGCTATTTAAAATGAAGGGCTTTTGGTTTTCGGGGTTTTTTTGAACTAAAATGCTCTCATAGCTCAGGTGGGGAAAAATAAAAGTAATCAAGTAACTTTAGAAATTGTTACCTACATCCCATTAAAGAGTTCTACATACAACAGAAATTTAGGACCCAAAAGAGTTAACTTACTACGGTCTTTGCTTGTTCATTAAAATATGACTGTGCAGAACATGTGCCCAGCACCACATTAGTCACTATTATGTTGTGGCTGGGGAAGGGGAAGTGAAGGGAAAATAAATATGCCCAATCTGACAGCTCAAACCTTGCTTTTTGCTATCGGGAACAGCATCAACTGGACTCTAATCTCGGAAAACAGATTTGGTTATTACCCATGGCTCCAATACCCTTTGCCAAACATTAGTGGTGCCTGAAATCACATTTTCCTTGGAGAAATACTTTCTCCTTGATGTCCAAAGACGTTGCCACGTGCTCAAATAAAAACAGTTCTTCTGAAATACCTTTCAGTTCCAGTAACCCAAGGTAGTGCACTCACCAACAGCCGCTTCCCAGGTGTAGGGGTGGTGGTGGTCAGCCTGTTGCTGACTAGTGGTTTGTTGGGGTTGGTTGTTTTTTTTTTTTTGGACATGTTCACTCCCATCTTCACTGTATGGAAAAACTACTCAGGATTGCAAGAGCAATTAATCAAGCTCCAAAATTCTAGCTTCCTTATGTTTCTTAGAGCTGCCATCCTGTCCTTTGCTATGATGCAATCTTTATTAATAGATTTTTAAAGCTTGCTTACATACAGTAACACAAGCAAGGTATGTTTACAACCTAAGTGACTTGCCTTAAGGTAGTTCTGGTCTTTTTTTTTGCTTGGCTTTTTGTTTGACCCTTGCTTTCTTTAGGTAGTGAAATACCAGCTCACAGCCCAATACAATATTTGGGTATTAGGCTTCTGGTTGTGAGTAGGAGTCAAATCCCCACACTTTAGTTATTCTGGATTCACCTCTTATTTAAAAGCAAAAATAAAACTGAACCGCATTGAAAGGAGCCCGGGAGAGGGACTGGTTCCACCCTGGCAAACCACACCAACATACAAGCCCACAGGGAACACTGGGTCTACATGGTGAATGTACAGAGATGAAGTTTTACTTCCCATCTCCAACAGCATTTGGAAGAAAGAATTGGTTTCCCTGAAGCAGTGAGTCAGCTGCCTGCACTACTGGCGAGCTCTTCATCCGTTTGTTCTGCACCCCTCACCACTTGGACCCGGGGTGTGTGAAGGTGCTGGCGCTGGGCTTAAAAGGTAATGAGCTGGTCACCTCCTCCAGCATGTACACCACATTATATACAAGGCAGTTACAGCAAGTTCTCCAGAAGAACCCATAAACGATTACCAACTAAATTGAATCCTGAGATGCGCATTTAATAAAAGGGGAAAAAAATCCCCAAAGCTGGCAGACAGACAAGGAACCCAACTCCTGGTCGAAGCAAAAAGCTACGAACCTCTCATCTTCAGAGATAAAAGTATGCAACACACATCCATGAAGAGAAAGGATGGGTGGGATGCATCAACAATTGTCTTTCCCGAGGCAAACACATCGTGTATTTTCTCCTCATACTTCATGCTCCTCCCCAAAGCAGACACCTATAGTGTATTTTTGCTTGGCACGTCCCATATTCCTCATACCCACCCCACACAGGTGTTTTATCTTGGTCTCATGCATCAGTCTCTTCCATCCTACTTCACCATTTCTATGCAATTCCTTGAACTTGAGCCTATCCCCAGTGGGTTGGCGATTTGCATCTCAGCTGCTCTTGCTTTCAGAGCCAACTCTTAGTACCTGGCTTGTCCATTTGGGAGCTATGGGTTTGGGTTTTTTTCTAATTTCAGGAAATGGATAAATGTGTTGTATATTCACTCAACTTCAAAGCTACGGGAAAAACTTGATGGAACTGAGTAAGTGGAGGCAAACGTCAACAGACGGAATTCTCTGGAACTGGTTTTGTCTGGTAGGACACAAAGAACCTTGAACCTGCTTCTGTCAGCTGCTATCCACCCCCACCAGCCAGGGTCAGGCTACTCAGATTCAGCAGATGCTCTAGAGTGAACACGTCGTACGGCAGTGTAATAGCACAAACAGGCTTTGACGCATTTGCAGTATTTACTTACCTTCAAGATTTACTTTACATCTGCAAAAAAGCTTAAGTGAGTATTTTGTATATAAGCTGACTATGGGAGACCCAAGTTTCTGCAGATCCATACCCGTTCCCCTCCCCCAAGCAGATCAGATCCAAATCCACCTGAGTCCCATGAATTTCTTCAATGTCTTGGCTGCTCAGTACTCATAAATCCCCACTCTGCATTTGCAAGTGCAGGCAGCTATCTGCAGCTCTGCATGCCTGCAGGCAAGGTACGCTGGCTACGCTACACTTCCTACACTTCTGGGGGTTTCAGATTTTGAGTTTGCTGTTGTACTTGAGCAGTCTCCCCTCTTCTTCAAAGCATTCAGCAGGCACAAAAATGGTACCTTCCAGTCTTGATTATACTTATCAGTGTGACTTAGAGATGTGATCTTTCCACTCCTGACCTTTAAGTGGTCAGCACAGCCAGATGCTCTACATTAAGGTCTAGGCTGTCAGCTAGTTTCCTCTGATTTGCTAGCGTCTGTCTTTTGAAAAACACCCAAGAGAAACTTCATCTTTCCCTGGTGTGGACTTTACTATGCAAAATGATCCCCCTGTGTATTGTGCTGTGCGTGTGATAATTAAAAAAAAAAGGTCGCTGCACAGGATGGTTGCAAGTGTTCAAAGGCTCCTTCCTTGTTCAGTGTAAAACAAAGATGGGGAAGAGGCTATTTCAAGAGAACATGTAAGAACTTCTACAGCACTGAAGCAGAGAAAAAGCCTCAAAGCACTTTGGGACCAGCTCAGTGCTGCTGCCCTTAGGCTTCAGCCTAACACAATGGCAAGAGCAGAACTGAACACCGCAGGTACCCAAGTGCCACAAAAAGTGGCCTAAGGCTGCCAGAGTAATCTGGAGATCCAGGTGACTCTTCCTGAACTGGCACAAGTCAAACAAGCGCACACAGGGGGGCTTCACAGGAGTTAGAGCAATGGCAGAAGCACAGCCAGCCAGATGGGCCCTTGGTTACCACACCGTCATTAAGAAGCTCATCAAAAAGCTGAGAGAAATTGTCTGGCATCTAGTATGGGTTGGCATCTGTAGACTCTACCACTCTTCTGCCATCCTCAAAGGGCTCATAGTTCATTGGGAGCTGTGTAAAACTGAAGAGCTCCCATTAAACCTTACAAATCCTGTTTGGAGAGGACTTTCATTTTGCACCTCACGTACCTGTCAGACAGTGCTAAAAAACTAGAGCTGCCTCTATGTCTGGCATCGCTCTCCAGTCAGCCTGAACTTGAGTGCTGTTTTTGAGGAGAAATCGTCAGGAAAATGATCACCACAACCAGGTTAACTGTAGACAGTCTGATAAAAAAACCCAACAAAACCACCCACCAATGGATCCTCTTCCAGAGTAGAAATAGCTCTGTTTAAAAAAAAACCCAAAAACCCCCCCCAAGCCAAAAAAACAAACTACCACCACAAAACAAAACACCCCCCAAACCCACCAGAAGTCCACATGCGCCCTTTATCGGGGGGCATTTATAAATGAGTCGAAATAGTTTTTAGAAGTTACACAGATTTTACAAATAACCACATGGTTTTCAAGAACCTTTATACATCATCTTTTTTAATTAGATTAGCTTTACAAGCAACTTGAGAGCTTTTTCATAATGAACACTGCTTTTCAAATTACACAACTTTATAGGCAACCTGTAAATGAATCCTGAATTTCTTTGCCTGCTATAGATAAAGGTCTCATATTTTACAGCTGGCTAACGTCATGAATAAAAATAGCATTATGAAGCTTTATCTTTAACCAGGACTAGACACATACAGATCATAAGACAGTTTAAAAAATAGTTTTAAAACAAGGACCTGCTTGGTGATGCTCAAGACTGAATATTCAAACCGACATGAAATGAACAGTTTCTAAAGGACATGGAAGAAATGGCTGACCTGATTTGTTGACCCTATTGTAATGACTTACATGGAGTGAAAAAATAAGCACTTTTTAAACCTGTCTGGCAAGCACAAACCTACAGTGTGACTAGAATTTGATACGCCATTTAACTGCAGAAGTTTGAGTTATAGAGGGACTGAAATGAGTTTAAAGGCTTATGCTTACATTTCTAAAATAAAACCAACTAAACCTCTGTTAAAGTGGTACTTAAGATGAAGTAGAAGAGGTGGCTTTTTTGCTCTTTTCACTGGTAGCCTAAATGCACTGCAGACCAGACAGTAACGAAGATTTGCACTCCTTGGCCAGATTGGCAGAGGCACTTACAGTAAAGGTATCCTGTCTGTTTTTCTGGGAAGAAAAGAGGAAGGAGGAAGAGAACTGTAAAGGGCAAGAACTTACTAAAAAAAGGAAAAGCAGAATCAAAACAAAACCGGGGCTTCTGTTGGTGCTCCTAAATGATATACCAATACTGAATTTTTTCCCCCTTCTGTCAGTTTGTTACTAAACAATTAGCTTTTTCATGTTTCACATGAACAATAGTAATCTTTTTAATAAAAAATTACTGAGCTTTCCATAGAAAAGGTCTCTAATTGAATACAAACTATACAGATGCTAAAATTGTCACAAGTTGTAATACATACAGAAATATTTCTGTACACTCACATTGTTTTGGCTAAGTTAAGGAAATAAGGGACAGATAGAAAACTGCAGCAGGTAAGTTGATCAACCCACAAACTCCTGTAAATATGAACGCTGTCTTTTATAGGTTTGCTTTTGTTTTCTCAAGCTTTTTAAGCTCAGGAAAAAAAAAAAAAAGGAGAATAAGAAGAAAAAAATAATCAGTGTCCAAACATCCATTTCTTAAAAATAAGAATATCAAAGTTTCTGCACATCTCACTTCTATTCTTTGATGTCCCCTCTCCTTGATAAAATGAAAACAATGTAAAAGAGAGTAAATGTTTTCTTACTAAATATATTCCTCAGTATTGATCAAAGGGCAGTGCCTTTTCGGGGAAATCCTTCAGCACAGTGAAAACCTAAAGATGTATTGCACAAGGAGCCTACAGTGATGCACTTCAGCTTCAGTGTGCTGACCATCTCCTTGATACTATATAATAGCTCAAGGTGTCAACTTACAGACTGCACGGGACACCAACATTTGAAAAGGAAATAAAAAAAAGTTCATTTTAGATATTCTATTAACTTATATACAAAGGAAAGGGGAGTGGCAAGTATTCTTTAGAAAAGGGAGAAAGCTCAACATTTTCTGTCAAGTACGTAAGGAGGTTCTGGGTACCTCTAATAGCCTAGGAAAGCCCTTGTATATTCTTGTAACTTGATGGTATTTACCAGGTCCCCAAAGCCAATGACAGCAACCGATAGTGTCAAGTTCACTTAGTGCCAGTCACTTAAAACCAAAACAAAAAACAAAACAAAAAACCAAACCAAAAAACAAAGAGACAGAAACTTCCCCTCTGTGGATTCAACATACAAAACCACAAAACTGAATGTTACTAATAGCAAGATACTGATTTGCTTCTGTTAATAAGGTTCAAGAGGACATAGTCAAAAAAACAATACAGCAGCAATCTTTAAAAGTTAAGATTAGTGTGAGATATGATATAAAACAATCAGGTTTTTAGCTGGCAATTAAAGTGCTCCTTTTCTGACCTAAGGTGTAAAGAAAATTAAAGTGATTATCAGTTACTGGCAACCCTTACATTAAATTAGGTCTTTCGTGGCAGAGGAGAACAGTATGAACAGTTTTACAAAAATAGATCCACGTTATTTTGGAGAATACTGTAAATTTTTTTTCTTTTTTTTTCAGTTTTTCTTTTTTTTTTTTTAAGACTCAATTTTGATAAACTGTACCTGGTCATACAAAAATTACCCAAAATTCAAACTTTTACCATATAAAAAAAGGGAGAGATGAATTGGATTCAGCTGGATGACAGGTCTGGCAAAATATAAGGATGGACAAATTCTATGTAGGGCACTTATTTATGTCCAGATGCATATGCTGTTTCTTACTGATTGCTTATCTTCTTCACATAAGCAGTCACAGGCCTGGAGTCACAATCACATAGTACAATGCTTCAGCAGTCAAAGAACCTTCTATTTGATGCAACATTGAAACACTGTTTGCTTCTTTATTAAAATGTTGGTTTGTTGTTGATTCTCCTTTATCTTGTTATTCACATTCAAAAGTTAATAGATAGCATCAAGATTTATCAGGGAGAATAGCAAGGGGAGTTGCTAAATCAAAGGCTTATAAAACGTCTTTCCCAACTGAGTCAGAAGGTTTATTAAGTTCAACCCTCACACCTTTTTCACCTGCAGAAATATGAAAAGGAAATTGGTGTTATTTTTCAGCATTTATCAACATACAGTCTATAAAACTGCTACATCACTTTCCGGATTAGTTTTAAGAGAGCGCTTTGAAGATTGTGTAGTACATACAACCTAGCAAGGTGGATATTTTTGTATACATGCCCTGTATCCTGTGCTCTGTAGAGTTAACGAGCCATGGTTACTCATCATCTCTGGAAGCGGGCAACGTATTTGGCTGCCCAAGTAGAAAACTGGATACTTCACGTCGTACGTGCAGTTCTGAAGCTCATCACCTCAGCCTTTATAAAGGTAAGAATGGCCAATTGAGAATCTGACGATATTGTCCATTATTCTGCATCAGAATATCTGGAGTTCCTGGGTATTTACCTTTGTATTTACCTAAGAAACTCTAAGGGATTTTTAAAATGCAACATTCCCTTTGAATTGCTGCTAGAAAATAAACAAAACCAAACCACCAACCAACCCACACCTCTTCTGTCTTTTTTTTTCTAAAAATTGACCTAGATAACTTCAGGAACCCCCAAATAAAAGTTTGACTATCAAAACATTAGCAGACATAGTATACCATATTCAATAAAAATTCACATACATTCTGCATAGCTTTAGTGAGACTGACACTAAGCCAGAAATGAATAGTTTCCTATTTTATGACATTTTATTCTATAATTTTATGTTTCCTTGTCAGTAGAAAATAAAAAGCACCTTGCACAATTCTTGCTGCAGATACAGAGCAGAGAATGCAATTTTAATTGCAAATGAAAACTGAAATCACAACACCATGATAATATAAATCCATTACAGGGCAAACCAATACTTAAATTTAAACCACCCCTCCAACCTAGCCTTCCTTAAGTGCTGTAGTTTAGGGGGACCCTGGGGAGGAAGGAGGGCTGGGGGCGGGGACCTCCCCTGCAGACACAAGCCCCCCTGAACACTTCCCAGCACTCTCTCTGAAAGGGCAGCAGCTGAAGCTGCACGGAGACAACAGCAACAGCTCAGATCCATCAGGGCTGCCTCCAGGAGCTGCGCGGTCACACGCGCGTAACACGAAGCCCGGCTTACAGACAGACAGACGGGCAGGCTTCCTGCGGAGACCAGGCGGGCGTTATCCGGCATTCCTGACCACCTGGGAAGCCACCGTACCTCGCTGGGCATGCACCACCGAGCAGCGGGACAGCCCGCCTGGACAGAGCTGAGGGACTCCCATCGTTTCTTTGCAAGCCAGGCAGGAGCTGCAGTGCTCTCACCGCTCCCGAAATGCACAAAGTCACCGGCTGCACCAAGGGGGACTCAACTAAACTGCAGCTTCCGCAGCCGCTAGACAGCTCTGGGGCTACTTGTAAGCTTCAGATGCCTAACAGCAATGAATGGAAATCTCATTTGGAAATGACCAGGGCACACGTCCTCAACATCATTGGTTTCAGAGCTCTTGACGAAACCGTGGAGAAACTGGCCCTGTTCATGTCTGTGCTTTGTGGTACACCTGATTTTGGTTGATTTTTAAACTACTGTAACAAACACAAAATCATGATGGCAATTAAAAGCATGACAGAAGTCCTAGGCCATTTCTCCTTATAATGCTAATTTGAACAGGAAAATTAGATCAGCTTCCTCTTGAGGGAGAAGCCAGAAAAAGAAAACAGATGCTAGATATGTGGAATTGGAAACGAAGGAAGTAACTCTATTCTTTGATTCCAGATTTTAATTTTAGGCTTTTGTTTTTCCAATATAGAGATTCTAGTCAAGCTAAGTTGTAGTCACTTGTGGAATAACTATATCCGATCAAAACTCTTTCCAGGGCTCTCTGTTCCACAATGCCTCACAGACTCTGGTGTATTTATCCTCCATAGCTATTACAGAGACAAGGCTAGGGAGAAGTTGTATCCCCCATATCAAAATACCGAGCAGCCTCAGGTCTCAGCGGAAGTGTGAGCAGGAGAAGGCACTGACCTGGATTTCGCAAGTCACTGCCTAGCAGCTCAACCGCTGGGTCACCTTCCCAGTAAGACCTGACTCTGAGTTACGCTGTTTTTCTCCCCCTTTTTGTGCACGGGGTGGGACACAGATGAGGCTGAACTACTTAGCTATTCTTCCAGAAAAAAAGAACACAGAAGAGATTACCTGTTAGATATTTTACTTTAGCTCGTGCTCTTTCATCTGCATCAAAATACCACACTGTTATTGCGTACCTGGGGAAACAGATGGGAAAAGAACTCCTGAACCATGAAGAAAAACAGTGAAGCACTTGACATAAAACACAGCCTAAATGAGATGATACTTCTAAAGTCTGACAGCAGAAAGATTTCATAAAGCACAAAGCAAGCAGGTTTTTTTTCTATTAGTAGGTATTGTCTGAACAGTCATTGAAAGGGTGACACTGATGCTGTTAAGTTTACGCTTCTTTTTCCCGATGAGTTGCTATGATGGTTCTTGCCCAGAACCCGTAATATAGTCTCTGTCCGTATCACCTTGCCCTGTGACCTCACCGTTTACTTTACGTGGTCAAGTCCATCACTGAGTCACGCTGCGAGAACCTCTTTTTTTGGAGAACCTCTTTTTTTGGACATTTGCCGTAAGGGAAAATTAACTACCCCTTCTTACACAGCTCCTTTGGTTTTCCACTGCCCGTGGAGGATTTAAATATGAAATGCCAGCTATTGAGAAAAGACTTTAAGGAGCTTTAGTAAATGGCATTTCACCCTCTGACTGCTGGGAGCACAAAGGGGTGGGAAGAGCGGTACAGCCTCCCGAAAGGTTGCAAGAGGACATGCAGAGGGTAGTTTCAAGCTACTTCTTGCAAAGGTACTTGTGTTATCTCACAGCTCCAGTCAATGCTCAGTGCTCTGGCCAGGCAAGCGTGTTGCGACATGGGCAACAACAGGAAGTCTGGATTAAGGACCCCAGGGATTTTTACCTACTAACGCTATCTGGAAACACCACTCAGGATGTGGGGGTGGCGAATGCGGGCACCTTTAGCATCATCCCCTGCCCTATACTGAGGGACAAAGGAGACATCAAGTTCTGCCTGTGTCTCTGACTGGGAGCAACTCCTCTAACACTCGAGAGGAAGGGAAGATTTGTGTATAAATGGTCGTTTCTGCCCCAAAGCCCCCTCCCAATTCCCAAACTAGAATGAGGTGGCTTAGCTTGAAAATGACTATTTTCTAACAACTTTCTCCCGACAAGACGGGACACAAAACCAAAGTACCTAGTACAGGAAGGTACTAAGGACAAAGGGAAGGGAGGAGAGCATAAAGCTATTACAGAGAAGTAATGAAGACCACACCCCTTGGCTAAGGTAGGGTCTGCTTATGGCTCTGCATGCTTCTACCCAGTTCTGCCAAGTACATGCTCAGAAACTTCTGGCATTTCCAGTCCTTCCCACCCACTCAAGAGGATGTCTTCTCCAAAATAAGAGATCAGACATTGGTACAAACTCAGCAGAAGCCTAATACAATTGGTAGAAAAAAACCCTGCAACTGTACATGGAAAGACCTGGGATCAGGTCATAATTCATGGTGTCACTCATTTCTCATTAGGATTTGCTCATGTCTTGATAACAAGAGGCATCATGCAATACATAGAGAGTCCATCAGCCCTACCTTGTAGCAAATGCTGGCTGTACTTCATGAGGGTTGCGGCGATCAGACCAGAAGAATAGCAGTCTATCGAATTTGGGTTCAATATCAGCAAATTGGGCTTTACCTTCTGGAAATATCCGAAGAATGCCTCCACTTACCTACAAATTAAGTAGTTAAAACCAGTGCTTGAAAACAATGTCTCATTGTATTTAAAAGTACTGAATATCACATTTTCAAATATTTCAGACACTTGGAACTGAAATAAAAGCCTTTATCAGATGCTACAGAAATTATGAATCTATGGTTTTTCTGTTGATACATTTCATTTAACAAAACATTTTACACATTTTTCACTGAGTAATTCCAGAATGCTTGCAAATATTAAACCTCCATTCGTGTTTTAGTAAAAAGCTACAGGTTTAGATTGGTTGTTCTTTAGCTGCATTACCTACCCACAAAAAATAGAAGAGACTGACTGATAACACACAGGTAGCTAAAAATATGCCAATACAGATGAGAGTAACACTGTATTTCACATCCAAATTTTACCCTTCCCCATTAAAGAGACTTTCATTTAACAGCAGCACAAGTTTACATCATGTTTCTGTAATTAAGGTGAGGAAAGAATGGGAAACTTCAAACTAAAGCTTGACTCTATTACTCCTGGTCAATTTAGATCTCTTTCAGGCTTTGAAAAACAACAGGACTTACCTATGCATGCCTAGAAAACAGCGGTTTTCTAGGCGCAGTTAATTATTTTTAAGTCACATTAAGTTCTTCCTACTGATGGTATTGACATTGTTAAATCTAACTCTAGATAGCCACTGTAGACCTTCATGAGAAAGTCATAACAGTGCAAGTACTAAACAAGGTAAATTGATATAAAAGACATTTTTTTAACTGTGATCTAAATCAGCAAACAAGAAGTGACAATCTAGATCAATTTGTTCTCCTAACAAAAGCTTTTTTTCTTTGCTAACCAATATACTTGGTAATATATTAATTTGTAATTTAAAACAGATTTTTCAGGAAATTAAATACCTTTATTCATAAATTAAATATCCAGCTAGTAAATTTTTCACAGTTATTGTGAACATGCAATTTGCTTGACTCCTACACTCTGGTATGTAATTCTTTTTTTTTTTTTTTTTCCAGGAGAGAAGCCATAAATCAGCTAAAAATGCCCCAAAGCTGCATTTGAAGATGTTCAGTCCAACCAGTGCACTTATATGTGAAGAAGCTATTATGGCAAAAAAGGCTAGTTATTCATTTTCTAATTGAAGGATCAAATTTGACATTTCAAAGAGCAAGTCAGAAACAGAAAGCTTCAAATGCATCCATTTCTGACTCAGCTTTCCGATCTACCATTTTTACACACGTGCATTATCAGTCTCATTGTCTTGTCCAGCTCTTCTAAGAAATAGAGAGCACTCAAGAAAAGGGGGGGAAAAAAAAAAAAAAAAAAAAAAAAAAGAAAAAGAAAACCTCCCAGCTGCAACCTGTGTTATCCATATCTGGTGCACCTAATTCACAGAAACTGGCAGCTTATATGTACTTTGGAAGTAGCATGTGGAAGAGCGATGGAAGTATCAGTAGTTTTATTTTTTCCATGAAGAATGAGAATAAAGTTCTCCATAGCTAACTGCACAGCAATCAAGGAATAAACAAAGCTGTCTTTGCATTACTCTCTCATGCTTTCAATACAGCCAGTTAGCTACATTCATTCTTCAAATCTAACTAATCCCACCAAATCGCTAGGAAAATACTTATTAAACAGTTACTTTATCATAGTCACTACATCTATGGAGAGTTTTGAGTCACTGGTAGTAAATTCTTAGACTGCTTAAATGGTGTTATAAATCCTTATCTATTCTACATCCTGTATCTACAGTGATACAAGGACTTGTGCTGCTTTGAACTGTACTGACACAGCAATAACCGCAATACTTGGCTTATTTGTAACCACTCCCAAGCTACAGCGTCTTTCTTTCTATAAGCATACTCAATTAAGTAACCTTGTTGCACAAACAGTAAACTCAAGATTCAACAGGAATATAAGGAGAAATAAACTAACAGCAATTGTCTTTCAAATATTATTTTCTCTTTGTGTATGTGTGTGTGGGTGTTTACCATATAAATAAGGTACAGTAAGTTGCATAATTAGGTATTTATGAAACTTGGATACTAGCAGATACTTATAATTAAGAAACATACATGAAAAACATGCAACTTTCCTTCAATCTCACTGTCAAGGAGGTCCTGCTGGCATCACTCAAAACCTTGAAAATAAATGCCCTCATCTCTATCTGCTCTAACAGCAGAATCAGGGAGTGCAAAAGATACCCACAGTTAACATAATTTAAGAACAGAACTAAGGCACAGAAATAAGGACATGAACAAAGACCTGTAGCATGGGTGCATTAGCAAGTACATGTAAAGAAAAAAAGTTACAGAAAGGAATTGTCACATACCTTGGCATCCCAGTCTTTATTAAGATAATATATACAAGTAACACATCTTCCATCTCCATTTGGATTATCAACATGGCGCACATATCCTGTTCCATTGCCTGGATAACAAGCCACCATAGCCTAGGGTCAAAGAATCAAACATGTAATTAATTTTACCTGGGGAAAATGTGGGGGAAAAGTCTACATTTTATTTGTATTAACTCTTAAGTAATTCATACATAAGCAACAGAAAAATTAAGTTAGAAATACATTTTTTTAATCTGTGTTTTCTAGTTAAAAACTGGTTTTGAACACAAACAGACATCTAAAACAAAGGCATGAAACACATTGAGAACACTTAATTAAGGTATGGAAGGTGGGGTTGCTCCTATGCTGTGACTAATCCTTCAGGCTTCCCTCCCTTGAATGAAATACAAGAGAGGAAAAATGTCTTGTGTAGAATTAAGTAGCATGTGCTTCTCCTTGTGATAAGAATACTCGTTTCCAGACTCAAGTTCACAGACAGCTGTTTTTTGGATTTTTTTTTTCCCCTTCTGTGTTTCCAAGGCAAAGAACTCCTCCTCAAAACGTAGCGTCAAACTTTATTTTCAGGAGCCTTTTTAAACAAGACCATTAGCCCATCTTACTCAATCACTCCAAGTGCATTCTTGGGCTTGTGTTTTGTCCTGTACATAGATCTTTGAACCTTTGTTGAAACAAGCCTACATGTACAACAAAAACATCCTTTTTAGTCAAGAAGTGAGAAATTGAAAACAGACAGTGAACCGTAATCTGCAATAACCTTCATCATCAAACATCAAACGCCTCCCCGTGCAGTAGTGTATTTAACTTCCCATGCTGCACTGAGCTCAGCTGACTTGAAAGACCCTTAGAAGGTGGTGGTTTGGTTTCTTGAGCCTTCAGACATGCGGATGTGCCTGTGAAACAAGCTGGTCATCTTGCTAATGGATGGCCTGATTAGCTTCATCAGCTACCAGTTCATACAGCCCGCTGGCTTGCTGTACGGCACATCCCCGTATCTTTATGCATTTGCTGGAAATAGTAATCATTTCAGGTTTTTTTTGACAGAGATCAAAACAAAGTTTTCCAGGCCAAGACATCCACTGCCACCACAGTACTCAGATGCCTGCAGTGACAATATCCCAGCTGCAAAAAGTCGTAAAATTAATTTAAAAGAAAAGCAAAAAAGTGAGTTTCTACCAAGAATCCAACAGGCTACTAACCTTAATGAATGCCTGCTGTCTAAAAAACCCCTAAAAACTTCTAAAGGCAATCATTCCTGCTTAGAGTTAGCCTGGTTAAGTCAGAATTTAAAGTCAGATCTCTGGATTGCAAACTCTTTCACCTCTTACATAAAATATCAAAAATAGTTTTCCCAATATAGTGTTAACTGTGAAATGTAACCCATCACATTAAAAGTATTTCAAATCAACTGTTTCAGTGCATTTTTTGCTTTATACTGTTAATTTTAACTTCCTGCCCCCTTTTTAAAATGTTAACAAATAAAAGCCTTCCACAGCTTTCATTACTCGCAAGAAACTGTGCTTTGAGCAGGCTAAGAAATAGTTTAAAGTACTTGCAGTTGAATCAGTAAAATATTTGTATATCCCATGTAAGCAGAGTGGATTTTGCTATAGCAGCAAACACTTTAAAATCTCTATTTCCTTATATACTTTACTAAGGGAAGAAGCAATTTTTTGGTAGCTCCTTCTAGGCTGAAATCAGAACATAGTTTTTGCCAAATAGCAGCACCGTGGTTATAAAAATACCTAAAAATGAAGCCAAACTTCATTCACATAAGATGGCTACGCTGCATGAAAAGTCCTCGAAACTACAAAATTCAAATACACTTGTAATTTTGAGATCGGGCACTTCAGCTGCTTGGTCCCTTTACAGTAATCATAGTGTAGTCATTATGGGTCTCACGTTATGACAACATATTACACATAACAAGTAATGTGACTTAATATTTGGCAAAGTCATTACTTATCGGTTTCGCTGCAGGAAGATAAACCCACAAAAATCAAAACGGTGAGTTAAAGATACCAAATAATGCAATAAGGGTTCTGTAATTTCCTTTCTTACAGAGAAAAAAGGAACGAAACAAAAGCAAAGCTGGGCTGGAAGAGGAAGATAATTGGGTTTCCACTGAAAGCCAACCCTCTTGAAAAAAAAACCCCAAGTACCACGGAAACCCTATCAAGCTCTCATGAAGCTTGAACAGCACTGAAAGCAGATCCAGGTCCAATCCTCTAACAGCATTCCTAACACCAGGGAAGATTTAATTTAAGGGTTTTTGCTGGTAAGTTAGCATGTACATTAAACCCTGACATTAATTGTTGCTCAACACCTGTGTGACACAGCCACTAAAACTCATTCAGAACAAAGAAAACACTGAGACCAAGTAGCTAGAGCAAAGCTTATTCTCACTGAAATCACGAGGAGTTAAGACTCAGATATGGAAAGGGTCTTCAGGCACATAAGTGACCGAAGTATCTGTCACTGAGCTAAAAAACCTAATGTTAGAAGTTTAGGGCAGTTCCCAGGTCTCTGGCCAACACCGGGGTTTTTTCAAAGGCACACTTGGTTGCCTCCTGTTCCTCAAAAAGATAATTTTGCAGTTAGAGAAGCATGAATTTGCATCCTATTGCAATAGTTTCATTTATAAGGTACTGAAATGGGTACTTTTTGCTGAAGGGAAATCAAGAAAGGAATCTTTTAACTCAACATTGCTGAAGAAAAAGAGGACCAGCATCACTTTCTGCAGAAAGTCTGGGGGAACACCAGTCATCATCAACCTCACATAAAGAGCAGCCATATTCAGTGTCAGAAGCATTTCATACAGTTAAAATACTGTCAGCATTTTAAAAAAACCCTTGTTTTTGACTTTAGAGTCTGAAACTTCTATTATCAACTGCAAGAGACGAGAAACAGTTTTGCTGCGATAACTTATCTAATATGTATTTGTTATAACAGTAAAAATGACTCAGCCTTTAGCGGCAAATTGGAAAGCAAACAAATTTGCGATTCGGCTGGTGTAGCATAATATACATTGTTTTTACCAGTTAGTGTGACAATTCCCTCTCCCCAATTGAACTGTGATAAGGAAAGTCACAAAACATAACAATTTGCAGGACATGGGAAATATATTGCTTTGTTAAACAGTATGAAGTGAGTTCGTGTCAAACTGCAAGATTACCCACATGGAAAGGACAAAAAAGTGACCCAGGTAAATAATGAAGTCTTTTGGTGGTGGTGGTTTAACATTTTACAGGATAAATAAGTAAGCAAATACACATATGCCAAGCAGAGAGAAAATTTTGGGTTTGCGGCTTTTTTATTTTTTAACCACAGTTACTGGCAGTCAAGAGAACCAGGCACTCAAGATCAGAATGCCCAAGATTCCTTAACATTTTAGACTATGAACAATGAAGTTGTTGGCTCTTCAAAACAAAGAGCTACCTGTCTCATCAGTTCTCCCATAAAAGTAATTGATGAGTTCCAACTCAAGGCATTACCTGCATTTTCTTACTAGACAAGGAGGTCTCCCCTTTGGTGCTTCTTGGGCATTACAATTTTTAAGCATTCAGTAATTTTAGTTTCTGCAAAGAATATATTTAAGACACACACTGGATTTGCTCACCCACTGGATTCCTTTGCAAACACTTTTAATACTAACCTTCTTTAACCCAAGAACGTTCTCTTTTAGGCTGAGCACTCATGCCTAGCACATGAGCGCTGTCCTAAGATACCCTCTGGAATTCATGAGTAATCGAGAAAGCATGAAAGCGCCCTCACCACTCTGCAATCCGCCCAATTTGTGTTTATCAAACCAAAGCACTCACACACTTAAGGAGCTGCTGATCGCTCACTCGAATACAGATGGTCTACCTGCAAATGTTTAACTCTGGAAAATTAACTTTAGGCCATCGGCCCAAACGAGCAACATTAAGTTGTTAACCGAAGAACTAATTGAAACCACAAATTTTTTGCTAAGCATCAGCTTCCTTAGAGTGTCAGCCATTACTCTAATTAGCAGTTAAATGCACGAAGGTAACATCAGAGGGAATAATCCACAGTCCATAAGCTTTTGTTCACTATGTAAAGAGGCATCAGCTAAAACACTCAACCTTGGGAGCCACAGCACATCAGCGCAGCTTGAAAATGTGATTTCATTTGCAAGTATCTTCGACCTCCTTCCACAGAGAATTAAGATACCCTTACCCATATATAAAGAAGGAAGACTCGCAGATAAACACACTGAAGCTTTTTCCTCTATCTTTTCCATTCCTCTCGCACTGGGATACCTGCAAGTTTAGGTATTGTTCTTTAAAAGAAAAAGGAAGCAGTAATAGCAAACACTTACTGAAGAGGGGAAAATACCAGTTAACGTGACAACGTAAAATTCCTTGGGGGGGGGGGGGGGGGAGGGAAACGACACCCAAACCACAAACATAAAATGGAGAGAGGACGTGTGTTCTGTCATATTAATTTATTAATGTAAAATAACTTTATTGTTTAGCTCAGATTAAAGAAAGCTGCATCAGTCAAGGAGATGTCACTTTTGCTGTTTGCTGAAGGAACTGCAAATCTCAGTGAGCAAAACAAGATGTCTAAATGCAAGACCGATTACTTCCTACCAAAATTTATCAGATGGTCTCACAAAGACTTCACTGGAAATCCTTGGCATGGGTCATCTGACAGATTACTCAAAGAAAGAAAAAAAACCCCCCACACCACCAGAATGAAGAACCAAAAGAAAAAAAAAAAAAAAAAATCTGACCTGTCCCTGTTTGGTCCATCTGTGAAGTATTTCTAGTTCAAGAATTTGTTCATCCCTGACAAACAACGGTCCTGAGGAAATACATTCCAGTTTAAGCACATGTCAGCCTATGATTTTTCACAAGGTATACAAAGTAACAATCAAATTGAAGGAAAAAAGACTGTATTGGTACTACCTTGTCTGAGCAGCGTCAAGATTACGGACTTAAACATGCTAAGGCTTGGATTCATACAACTTGGCTTGGCTTCATAACTCTTCTGCAAATTCTTCACAAGCAGAGACAGAAACTTGCAACAGAAAGAAAATGTCAGTGGGGAGAAACTCCTGTCACCCTTACTCAAAACAGAGGAAACTGAAAGGGGTAAAGTAAACTCTTTGGGACACAGCTAATCCAAGTATTTCCATACTAACTTTCATCGGAGTAGAACTTTATGCTAACATCCTCCATGATCTAGTAAGCAAGACTAGCGAACCAAGTTTTCACACAAGTCAACACTGTGAAACTGGCCCCTTTAAAAACCATGCCTTCAGTCACGTCAACTGGAGAACCTGCAAGAGGAAAGCCAACGACTACTTATGGGCTTAAAAATTAATGCGGTAGTCCCTGTGAGAGAATGGGAATCTGTAAATTTGAGTTAGAAGCCAACATAAAGAACAGACTGACACATTGCAGCAGCTTTGAATCATTTATCTTTATACCCTCTCTCCTCATACTCTACATACAGCCATTCTATTAGCAAAGCAGTCCAAACTATCATTTCCTGTTCTATTTTTCTCTGCAGATATGGTAAAACACCTAGCTACAGATTAAAAAAAAAAAAAAAAACCAAACCAACCAAAAAGCAAACAACCCAAAAACCCCCAACTACTTCAAATACCAGCTATTTGGGCCATCTTCTGGCAAGCATAGAGTAAGCTGTTCTTCTAGGCAAAAACAACTGAAAGCAAGGACAAGCGTGGGTCACCCCTCTCCTGTGGCTGCTGAAGGTAGCAGCAGATGTTTTAACGGGAAAGTAGGCTTGGCAAAGCTGCCAGCTCTTGAGCTGGCAAAGGGAAGGCAAACTGAACTGAGAACAGGGATGAAAAATGAACTCAGATAGGAAGGGAGAGAGGAAAAACTGAGAGTTGACATAGCCAATTACGCTATAAATAGCATCAGCACATGGCTATATACACGGATTATATCTTCCATGAGCTTCTAGGGAGTCCAGAAACTAACTGTAACCTGACCTACCTCGCTTCTTCCCAGGCCTTTCAATGCAACGGCCAACACAAGATTTCGGCTTGCTTTGACAGAACCACATTTCATAAGCATACAAAATCAAGCAACATAACATACCATCAAAAAGTTTGGCACAACAGATTAATACTTTTACTACATTGCTTATTTCTAACTTGCCAATCAGACATTGATTTCTCAGACTGAAGTTCAGAGAAAGCTTTGCCAACCTAGCAGTTCACAGAGCCTTCTTCAACTTCTCTTCAGATTAAGTCACTGCTTTACTCTTGCCTCTTCAGTTTTATGTGACATTCACCTGCTTACATAATTTTCTTCACGCATCCTAACAAACTGACACAAATGAGAAAGCAGAAACTTTCGTTCTGGTTCAGTGGCTGCGTTCAGCCCAGCACTCTAAGGCCAGAAGATCCACGTGGAGTTTGGATGCAAACACCTTGAATGTAATCAGGGTGCCACTTGGCAAACAAGCTCAGGTGTTTTTCACTGTAGCTATATAAAGTTTGGTACCACCCCTCTACTGATCAATTCTAATTGCACTCAACAGCAGGATCACATGAAGTTGATTTCCAAATATCATTCCCTTCATTCGTGCGTGCGCAAGGAAATATGCACGAGCCCTTGAATGGCTGAAGAACTGTGTGTGCGAGTTTGGATAATTCGTAAATTCTTCCAAATGGCCCAGGAAAAACCCAGAACTGCAGTTGCTTTAGTCTGATATTCAGGAAATTACTGTAAATGTGGGATGTGCTCACACTTTGATGAATAAGTCTAATAAATAAAAAAAACTTAACATAGGATAGAGAAGCTGCCATGAAACTATCAAGGAATAGCCATTAACCTGGGGGAGATGGTGGAGATTCTCCCCTTGGGGACAGAAGGCAGTCCCCCTGTAAGTAGGCTTTGGCTGAGCCCTGAGGAAAGCAGGGCAATCAGAGACATGCATCTCAAAAGGTGAACTGATGTGCGACTGAAACCACTGTTACAGATAGACATAACAGGAAGACCTAAAATACACTTCCTAACTCCCAGCTAAAGTCCTGCAGCCCCCACCACCGCTACTGAACTGAGATAACATTTAAACCTTACCAAGGTTCTCTCTGCTCCCCTGTACCCGAGCTTGTAAAGCTGCAAGCGTCAAATCTCCAAAAGCAAAGAGAAGAGACCGCTGAGTCAGCTTACAAGCTTCAGGGATGAAAACAAAGGTGGTATCTTTTCTTAATAGTTAACACGCTGGCGTTTTCCAGGCTGCTAGCCAAGTTAGGTAGAACATGCCTATTCTCAAAATTGTGTCAGTTTAACCAAAAGGTGCTGTTTTAAAACTGTATCAATGAAACCAGTGCACATACCTTCGCAGTCCTTCAGTCTTATGAAGGCCTAGCTTCCATTAGCTTAGTCTAACTGCTTATAGGGAAAATAAATTAGGAAAATAAAAGTGGGTTCAAAATCTAAAAAAGAACACAGAGAGTTGGGCACTGGCTTAAACAGGATATTAAAAAAAAAAAGCAAAGTTTACAAAGGACTAATAGCTCCCCTAAGGTTCAACACGACACATTCTGATAGTTTTGATATCAAAGTCTATTACAAACTTAAAAAAAAGTCAACAACCTAGAATAAAAAAAAAAAGTCCCCCAAATATACCTGAGGCTTCCCAAAGAAGGTAGGTGAAAGCACTGTCACTGGGGCAGAAAATCCCCTCTTAAAAGCCTAGGAGCAAACACAACACTCGACTTGCAGCCTAGAAGGGTTTAAAGCATACTTTGATTTGTGTCAGCCTATGTCTGTCTACATTATGATTAAATAAGTTGACCAGCACACTTCAGCTTCAAACTACTGTTGAATAATGTAAAATGTGTTTGTAGAATTGGCTGGCCTCCATGGATAACTCCCCATTCCCTCCAAGAGAAGCTGACTGGTGATTCAGTGTTTTGGCATTGACAGAGAAGTCAGTCAATCAACAAAAATTTTAAGAGTCTGGTTTTAATTTAGCATTGTAAATGCTTTGAAATGAGTAATACCATTTAGAAAATAAGTACTTTGAAACCTTTTTCCCCAAGATGGGGCAGAACATTCTGCTCTCACATGAGACTAGTCAACTTCCTAGTTTCATCACTAATCATTCAGAAAGAGTACAGAGAAGCAACATCTTTAAGAACTAAAAATAACACGTTAAAACAAATTACAACAGTGCACTAAAATAGTAAGAAGTCTCATTCAGCTACATCACTTAAAATATATTCTGACAGTAGCTTGTGCACACCAGATTTCCAGAGCCAACCACATGACATCAGCAGGCACACTGATGGATGACATGTGCAAAAGCGTGGTTACCTATTTTAAGATTATTACCGACCATCAGTGAATTTGTTCAGTTGTGTGAGATCTACTGGATAAACCGAACTTGTATAACCTTAAAAATAAAGCATGCACACTAGCCCAAACTTCAAAGCTGGAGACTGTACTTTTTAATACCAGGAGAAGCTGCAGAGGAAGAAACCCCAAGGATTAAGGGTGGGCAAGGGGTGGTTGGTTTTCGGTGTTTATTTTTAAACAAAACCTCACTGTAACATCCATGGAAGTAAATGGCTGAGAAATTTGCCATTTAAAGAATATCACTCATATTTACTACCATTCTCCCCCCAAAATTATACATACTGAGAAGCCTGAAACTTCTCCCCTGTAGAAAAAGAAACTACATGATAGTTTTGCTAAATACTAGGAAATATATATACACACACACACATACATATAAAGGACTGATTTTAGTTATTTCATTTCTTACTCAAAACTGTAATTTTTTTTTCTGCTTTAAGGAGCAAAATGAAACTGAAACTTAGCTTGCAGGAAAGTATCTTTATATACATTTGAATGTTGTACAACTGCATAGTAATAGGACTGCATGTTCAGTACTATGGTTGGACAGACACTTGGAGGTAACTTGTGTACTCGAAGTATCTTAAAGTTTACTGCATCTACACAAACACTTGCTGAAGTGTCCGAGTCAAGGTCTCAGCTACCACCTCCAGATTTTAACCGCAGAGGCATTCACTGCCATAAACACTATGCTGAGGAAATGTATTTTTAAAATAGTTTTTAATGATATTTGCAAGGGGACATACATGATTCAGCATGCCCACAGCATTCCAAACTTGACACCATACACTATAGCATTCACTCCTACTATTAAGAGTCCAGACAATTCTTTGAAATTATTTATAAATTAAAAACCCAAATAACTATGCACTGAAATGCTAATAGACAAAGCACTGCTTTAATTTATATTAACACTGCACTGAAGTCTGACTAAGGTTTAAACCAAAAGCAATGAACCAGCCTTAATACGCTTTCAAATCACCTACAATTTAAATCCAAGAAATGCTGACTCCCATACTGCTTTTTATGGGCTTTACACATAAACTGTCTCTATCCAAGCCCTTCTTTACAATCCCACCATCACACTGTAATAGGGCCTCTCTCCCAGATGGTATAAACAACACTTGGGGATTTTTTGGCTTTAACCACATCACCCAGTGTATCCAGTTCAAATGTAAGCAGGCATTATACAAATCTATGGGTGTTCCAGCTGTGTCAAGCTCCCATCAGTGCTCGGGGAAATCCTTGAGGAACAGCTGCGGCCACATGGAGTTCAGGGCTGACCATAAATGCCAGGAGCAGGACTGCTGGCGTTGGCATGCGAGTCAGGAAAGCGACTGCAAAACCCACCCCTTCGATGCATGTCCCAGCAGAGCCAGCCGCGTTATCCCAGGTTTAGGAGGCGTCCTGCTGCACCAGGGAGGCTGCGCCGGCTGGGCGCAAGGGCTGGAGGAGGGCGGCTCAGGAATGCGATGTATTTGCTCTTAGGAGTACGCGGCCACGTGAGCACCAGAAAGATCTGAATGTACCCAATGCTGACTCCAGGCAGAGAGAAACAAACTGCCCATCCTCGCCTAGTCGATACAAAAGCTCCACCATTGTCTTAAATGCCAACTCGGCTAACTCTACAGCAGATTTACGCTCATGGCAGCAACAAGATCATCATTAGGTTGGGAACTCCTGCAGAGAGCCGAGCTCCTGCTCCAACAGGCTTTATCCCACTCTCCCCATCAGTCACAACCACTTACGGCCCAAGAGACCAGCACGAAGGAAAAACACATCACACTTGTGCCTTGGAAAAAAATAAAACACGCGGCATTACTATCAATTGATTAAGAAGAACCCATCTGGTTTGTTCCAAGCCCACTTATACTTCTTGTCAGGAAAAGGCTATGAAAACAACCAATCCAGGCAAAAGTTACCTACTTTCTTTCCTCCTTGCCACTATTTCAATAACAAAAATAGTATTTTATATATTCATCAAATTATTCACCCTTCCTAAAAGGCAAGTAGGCTTTTCCACTAATTAGCCCTTTACTGTGAACAACAACTAAAATACCTGTTGATGCTACCTGTCAAGGCTCCTGTCAATCACCATTGCTATGACTGTAACTCAACAAGTATCGTGGTTAGAAGTAGGATGCTAACCTCAAACTCCACCCTAAAAGTCAGAAGGTGGCATAACCCAAACTGCACACCAAACGATGATGTAAGAAACGCTGTAAGTGCATGAAACCTGACCTTGAGGGGAACAAGAAGAAAGCCTCTCTGAAACAACTTGTCACTCAGATTTTTTTCCCCTTTCAAGGTATTCAGAAGAGCACAGAACCAGGACCTCTCTCCCCAAATAGTCACATAGAAAGTTAGAAATCCCAACACCACCTGAGTTCGCATGCAGCCCGTACTTACATACTCTTAAACCTCCTTAAAAGCACAGAGTTTAGAAAAAAAGGGAAGCATACTGTTCCACATCCCACCCAGAAATGATGGATTTCAAGACAAGACGCACACACCTCATTCTCTCATGTTTCCACAGGATGGATTTTTAGGGACAGGCAGAAAAACCTATCAGCAGGAACTTTTCTGGTAAATCAAAGGACAGTTAAGGCTTTACAATCCACCATACTCACTGGGGAGAGATTGCAGAGATTAGCAATATTAGCCTAGACCAGAGGCGTCATGTCCAGACCATGAGGATTGTTCCATAGGACTTACTTATGCAACCTACGTGCAAGATCTGCAGAGTTTAAGTTCTATTTTTCAAAGCCTGTTTCCAACTTTAAGTTGTGACCAAAACAACTACAACAAATATATATATATAAAAATACAAAAAATACATGCAAGAAAATAGTCTTCAAACACGCTGAAACAACTCAATGATATGAGCTCATCGTCATCTCAAGCAATAGCTGTGGAAATTACTGATGGACAGATGCCGTACAGTGAAACGAAAGGAAAATGAAGAAAGGGAAGCAGATACCAGAAGGAACAGCAGCACTGACAAAAGTCTGTGTTACCGGAAGGGGGAAGATAATGCTGAGTACCATGGGAACTAAGGAACAAGTGGAACAACAATCCTGTAAAATACTGGATTCCAGATTTCTATACAAGAAATCAACTTCCCCTTCAAGTCAGCAGGCAATCACTTCAGATTTCAGGGTTGGCAGAAGTATATTTTTCAGCCACAGACCATACTTTAAAATTAAATTGCTACAACATTACTGAAAATAAACAGCAAATCTGATACACTAACAGTGGATAGTAGCTCCTGAATAGGACAGCATTTCAGAAAATTACCTGTGGGCAGCGAACTGACTGACTAACTTCCATTACATGTAGTAGATGGCCCTGTATCTTTACACAAAAGATACTTCAGATCCCAGAACTCACTTTGTATCCTCTCTAAGTCATTACCTGATCTGATGTGCAACCAAAGAGGGGGAAAACCAATTCTTCCCTTCAGCCTTTCTCTGGCTTCAGAAGGGGCAGGAACAGGAGGAGCGAGTAAGAACCCGTGGATGGCAGAGGCGCTTGCCAAACATGCGCTGCGATAACGAAGGGAGCAAGTTCCACAGCACGGGTTTTAATTGTGACTGCCCTGCTACTAACCCCATGAAATCAGGCTGCAAGCACTAATGACCGAGATACCCCATCAGGCCTCAGCTATAATTGCTTTTCTGTGTTCTCCGGTCCCTTAATCAGCCACACTACAAAACATCTCGGACATCACAGGTTACTCTCAGCACACAGAATTGCAACTGAAAATAAGAAAAAAGCCACCGCTCCATGCACAGCACAGTACTATCGGGCTCATATCCACCCACTGCGTGCAGAAGGCTGCTCACATAATCTGTCTCCCAGATAAAATGTTCACATGGAATGGCCTTGCAAAAAGCTAACTAGAAACAAAAAAAAAAGGCAATTCAAATTGTAGGTTCTGTAAAAACAGATAACTGCAGTGTTCCTAACAAAATTCTACCATTAGTTCCAAATGGAATTGACTTATTTCATGGTTTAAATAATTACCTAGTTTTTGCTGGGGTTGGGTGCATGCAGAATTATTATATATGAAGATTTAACTTATAATTAAATATAAATTCTTCAGGGAAAGCACTTATTCTTATGAGCAAAATGGTGTTTGAGTCTATAGGCAGTAACACATAAAAATATTATCTGGTTACTTAAAAACTGTTTAAGACTGAATTCACAAGTAGGAAAACAACAGAGCTTAGGATGCAATCTGAATACAGCGCAGCCGAGGATGCCGAAGAGGAGCCAGCAGGGTACCATGGCAGCTGGGGAGGACAACAGCAGCCTGGGCTGCACTACCAGGAGCAGAGCCTGCAGATTGAGGGAGGTGATGGTCCCCCTCGCCCAGCACTTGCTGGTCTGCAACTGTACAGGGCTCTTCTGGGTGCGGGGCTTTGCACTTGCCCTGGCTGATCTTCACAAGGCTGCTGCTGGCCCATGACTCCAGCCTCTCTGTATCTCTCTGAATGGCAGCTCTGCCCTCAAGCATTTCTTGACTGGTTCCCCCAGCTTGGCAGACACACAAACCCTCAAGTGCCAGTAAAAAGGCTATAATATATTTTATTCCCAGGATCAATACAAGCAATGCTATGCAGCTATCAGCAAGACTACTGAAAGTTACTCCAGAAAACAAGAATTTTCTTCCTTTGTAAAAGCAACCTCAATTAAGGGTTCCAAAGCCAGGATAACTCTTCCTTGCAAATGAAGGGGAGAGCTGACAAAAAAAAGCATAAGGGGTTTCTGAAAGGGAGAAACTTCAAAGAGACTCCATCTTCCTACCACTGGCAAATTCTGTTCTCCATGGAGCCCCTGAAGAATTCCTTTACTCCCTCTGGAAAACTGTGCCCAAACTGGGGGGAGGAAGGAAAAAAAGGAAAGAAAAAAAAAAAAAAAAAAAGAAAAAAAAGTGTTTTGGAATTTTCTCTCATTCTAAGGCAATTTTTCTCTGGGGTTTTGCTATGGAGCTATTACCAGCTGAACTATAGAAGCTGAAGCCTCAATGAAGCCTCAATGGTGAGGAGTCGTCATTTCTTATTCGCTTTGTCTTTCAATGGATGTACCTTCAAAGTCACAGGACATGTGTTTAGAAAGACTAAAAAGCACAGTAAAAGTCAGAAGCAACACCTCTGCAACATCCATGTTGCAATATGAGAGGACAAGCTGAAAATAAAGGTAGCTGATAATATCTTTGACTACATTTCTTGTCCTGTAGAGGAATATTATTTTCCATGTGTGCAAAGCTCTTTACAAAGTTACAGGATTAAATAGGTAAAAATAATGTATATTTATCTTACTAATATCTATATAGCCTACAATATGATTTTGGCATAGCCTCTGGCTCATGAGAGAGACCACTCCCATTTTCTATTTTTGCTGAGGAAAATGACAAAGTCAGGACTCCAGACTAGGAACTCCTGTGTTGTTCTTGAGCCTGTGCCAGGTGTTAGGAGGCCTTCGGGAGTCACTACATGTCATTTTCTCCAAGCTATGATGGAGATTTAATAAAAATTTACTTCAGGCATTAATTTTAATGCAAAAATTAGACATTTTTAAGTGTAAAGCATTATAAACATGGATCTTATTCCTGAGGCATTCCAAAGTACTGGAACAGGCAAAGCAAACAGCAATAAAATAGTAAGTTGCAATAGGAATTTCACTACAGCAAACTAACTTCCTTTCAGTGGAAAATGAGAGTTACCAGCAGGATCCCCACAGGACCTGTACTTTTTGTATGTGACCTGGGAAAAGGGGCTGAGCAGGCAACATTCACACGCAGTATGGATATAGATATGTGCTGCATAACGCAGCCGAGCCCTGAGTACAGAAAGAGGCACAGAAGGGTAAAATGATTCCAAGTGCCTGGACAAAGTGGCAGGTAAAATTCATTAAAGACTATGTGCAAAGGAATACTCTCAGGGGGGAAAAAAAAAAAACCACCTTGTACACAGTGATGTCTTCTGAACTGGGTAGCATCGCTTTAGAAAAAAAATGTAGTAAATACAGGCACTTCTATGAAGAACATCATCTCAGCACAGCAGCAGAGGCAACTAAAGTGTTGTAAATCACTAGCCAGGGAAAGGCAACACAGAATACATCACTATGCCAGCACACAAATTCATGATGCACTTGTACATTAACACTGTAATTCTGGTTGCCTTAAAGAGGGATTAGCAGAACTGGAAAAGCAAAAGCTGCACAGAAGGGCAGCAGGAATGACCAGAAACATGGAACAGTACCCCTCTGAAGAAATACTAAAAAGACTACAATTCTTCAGTTTAGGAGGGAAAGAGTGTCAGCTGAAAAAGATATGGAAGAAAACGACAGACTTTTAACACCCTAAAAACTAAAACTACCAGGAAATGAGTTTTCACAATACGGAGTCTAGGAGACATTGAAATCACCAGGCAGTAGGTTTGAAACAAAAGGAAGTTCCTTTTCCATCTAATCAAACTGCGGGACTCATTGTTACAGGATGTTGCAGAGGCCAAAAGTACAAATGGCTTTTAAAACAAGATTACATAAATTAATGGCAAATATGCCCATCCATCTGTGTGTATTATGAGCAGTGGTCCAGATGCAGCCTCTGGCTCAGAGTTCCTGAGTTGCCAGGTGGATGGTATACAAGAGCATCGGTTTATATACATTTTGAAGCTTCATATACACAACAATTATTGATTATTTACAACAAATATATCATGGTATGAACATAGATGACAAGTAATTGTGTGAAATGGAGACATCCGATAAGGGAGAACTCCCAACTAGCAAATACGAGAAGGCAAATTTCTAGAATCTGAAACTATAATGGTGTAAGTTTTGAGCAGAGTGGGCCATCAGCATCTGAATAGTAACAACAGCTGGTTTATACTTTGTTTCACTGCTTTTTTTTTTTTTCCCCCTTTTTTTTTTTTTTACAGTAAGACTGGATACTCTTAAAAAACATATAGCTTTAACCTACAATTTAGGGATGGTCTAGCATCTAGTTCATACAGAAGGTCACTTCAGATGAGCACAACTCCATCTGGCTTCAATTTGCGACTAGATATAAGGCACGGATGGTCAAACTGGCATCTCCTGAGAGGCACGTGGCTCTTATCTTTCGAACGCAGTCCTTGCAGAGGATAGCCCAGCGACGGGGTGACTGCAACTGCTGAATACCTGGCAGACAGCAGCAACGGAGGCAAGCCGAGTCCTCCGCACCCCTGCCGGGGCAGCCTGCCCCCCAGCACCTGCTCCTTCTCCCTTCTCCTCTCCCTCAACCCACCGCTGCAGACCAGGGTCTCCAGGGGAGCACAGGCAGGAGGAAAGCAGGAAGGAGCAGCAAGTATATGCACGGAATACAGACGGAAGAACGGCTGGAAGTTAAAATAGCGGGTGAGGATTGTAAGTTGAGAGCTGCAGGTTTTTGATTTATACAACAGCCTGAGAAAACAGATGAGCCCGACTCTCACCTGTCCAAAGCTTCCCTCCTCACACTCCACTGGCACTGGTTTTAATGTTAAGTGGGTGGCATTTTTCGTAAGTAAAATAAAACTAAAACGTACTGAAAATAATTTTGTCCAGGTGTTTGTTACAAATTTGCTACATAAAGTAAAATATAAGGGAAATATTAAAGTAAAGCACTTTTGGTAGTTTGTGGCTTTGAAACAGCATCTGTCTAGCAAAGAAAGGATGGCTATCCCTAGTGCGCTATGCCCTCTCACTACAGAAGAGGTCCCAAAATTATGTATAACTTTAAAATAATTTTGGAGAGAATGTATGAGTCCCCCCATAGATAAATAATTTAATTTCTTAAACTTTCGCTTAAATCAGTCTTGTGAAGTGTACATGTGCTCTAAATCAGCAAGCTATCCTAGGACAGGACTGCGCAACGGGCATCTGCCCATACTGAACTGTAAACAGGCAACATCGGAGAACGCAATGAAGAGGCAGCAGCATGGAGTGTAGTGCAAGTGACCACCTGGATGACCAAAACGGATTCAAGCCAGGAAGATTTCAAACTGTTACATTACTTCGATATCTGACCACAATGTTCCTTTAAGAAGCAAAGAATCACTAGTAGGGAGGCAGACTTCTGGTCACTTCACTCCGAGATGCAATAAGCAGGACTTATGACTGCCTGTGCCATTGCTGGAAAAGACCTATTTTAACAGATTGCAAAAATTGGCTTGTTTTGTATCTCCTCCACTCCAAACTGCAGTGTTTGTTTTCCCACAGGAGGGCTGAGGTTGGCAGGCACATCTGGAGATCATCTAATCCAGCCCCCTGCTCAGAGCTGGGTCGCCCACAGCAGGCTGGGTGACCAGCAGTCGAGGTTCAAATATCTCTGAGGATGCAGACTCCAGCACCTCTCTGGCAACCCGCTTCTCCGTTTGATCACCCTCACAGTGGAAAAAGCGTTTCTTACATTTAAATGCAATTTCTTGCATTTCAGTGTGCCCATTGCCTCGTCACTGGGCACTGCCGAGGAGAGCCTGGCTCCCTCTTCCTCACTCCCCCCATCAGGTATCTGTACACACTGGTACGGTCCCCCCACGCCTTCTCCTCTCCAGCATGAACAGCCCCGGCTCTCTCAGCCTCTCCCCATACAACCTGAAAAAGCAAATCCACTATTACGAAGAATGCTATTGACTGGCTGATGCTCTGTTGTATAGGGGCTAAAAGGAGACACAAATAAGGCTAAGCCAAACAGAGGCACGATTACCCAACATCTATTTCACCGGGCATCTCATAACATGCCAGCTGAAACTGAGTCAGTTTAAGATGCTCTTATCAACTGGCCGCAGTTTCCTTTCTCACAGCAGCAAGGCTGCGTGCCAGCTGCCTGAACAACAATGCAGCAACCGCTGGAGCTGGAAGGGCCCGACGCCTTCAGCCGAGCACCGACCACACGCTGTGCGAATACAGCAGAAGCTGTTGAGGGAGCCGGGTGCCCACGGCGAGGGTTAGCTGCTTGAACCGATGCCTGAACAGGACAGAGAGCAGCAACAAGAAAGGTATGTTATTAACCAGCTATAAACTGCTTTGGAAACCTTTCACATGTTGCATGCCTGGACTTTTTTCACAGCGCAGGGAACTTCAACATACCATGATATCTGCCTCAGAATTAGTATGGGCCAAGTTTTTGGTCTGTAGCAATTTAAATTCCACATTATCACAACAGTCAGGTTAGTCTATTATTGTAACTTTTTGGTTTAACTTAACTAGTAACTTCAGGACTGTTCTAACTATATAACTGCAGCCTTTTGAACTACACAAGCGGGAGGATAACAGACCCTGGCACACCAGAAGGTCAGCAAGCCACAGCAAGAGTGTGCCCAGCAGAGAAACCTACAGCCTCTGCCACTTCATCAAGAATTTCAAACTATCAACAGAACAAGGTGACGTGAATTGACAATACAAGCTCCTCCTGTGAACAGATTTAAAATATCTTTATATATATTCAAAAAACCCAAAACAAACACCAAACCAAGCAAATACATATAAACCCCTCAAGTCTTCAGCCAGTCTGACAATCCACGCAGTGATTTCTCCACCCTGTTAGGACCAAGAGGGAGAACAGCTTCCTGAACTCACTTCACTATCTATCATTCACTTTGTATCATTCCCAACATAACGCTTGTTTTTGCTGAAACAAGGCAAGGCAGTCTCAGGCTCTGTTCTCACAGCAGCACACCGGGGACATGTAGCAGCATCTCCTCTAAGCTGTATGTCATTTGTACCGTCCAGCATGCCTTCATGGTCAAACCATGTGCTCTGAGCTCGCCTGATCCTAAATGGTGTAAAATTAATCCTCGGATATAAAATTTTATTTTTCACCAGGCCCCATTAATCACCTTACAGGTATGGCCTTCATCTCTTCGTTAGAGCACTATGCACACAAGTTACCCACAACCACCCCACCTTCACACACAACGCCCATACAGACGTGCAGGCAAGCACATTTCTACCCGATTCCTATTTGTAACATTATACACTAACAAAAATGCTCTCAAGTAGTTTGAAGTTAAATACCAAAGAACAAGAAAATCTTCAAGTGTAAGCAGCTGTTACGTGCATAAAAGCATTGCTCTATTTTTGACAGATGCTGCCCTGGAACAGCGAGTGAATTCACTTTCAACCTGAAGCTTATGACTGCCACTTACCAGATAATTCTGGCACAAGCCTGCACTGAAAATATGCTTGATCAGCTCTAGTTAACCAACAATCTTCAGAAACTGGAAGGAGTTTACACGGATTTAAATGAGCACCAAATGACTTTTTCAAATAGGCCACAAAGACCAATATAAGTCCTCCTTTTGAAGGGTCTAAGTAGTAAGTCACAAATGTGGAAGACAAAAAGGGTATCGTAAATACTCCAGTAGTAGCTGCAAAATCAAGTAACTTTACTGTTCTGCTCACTGAAAATACTGCTTTCAAAATATTATGTCCTTAGTGTAGCGTAAAAAACATGCCAATGATTAAAGATCTTGTACTGATACATTCCAAATGAGTTTAAAAAAAAAAAAACCAACAAACCAAACACTTGTATACTTGTCCTTGGATTGTCCACAGTCACTCCCTTACTGTAAAGTAACAAAATACAACAGCACAAGAGACAGGGAGCCCCACAAACATCCCACTGAAGAATTAATTAACCAACCCACTCACAACAGGCCCAAACTGAATTTTGAACTGAAAAAAGTGCTGTCTTTCTACAAGAGCTCTCCAAGAAGCCTAAAGAAAACCTATTTAAGCTTCTGAATGGCAAGAAGAAACTTTTGCTCTATGCAGAGCATCTGCTTCCCTTTTATAAAACAAGTTTCCTTTCTGCTGCAGCAGAAAGCCTTCATTTAAGCTGCAGGGTTAAATGTAGCTTAATAGCTACAAGTATACTGTGTACCTACCTACAGGTCCATACACAGGTACTAGCACTTAGTACAGGACAACAAGGTGGCAACTAGAAACACAGCATTTTGCAAAATTCCAGTAGCACCCTAGCCTGTTCAAGCCAAAAGCTGTCAGGTATTAACCAGGATGGTCTAAACACTGCAACTGAATTATGAATATCATGAAAGCAGAGAATACGCTGCGGATTTATTTGCAGGAAATAGCCGCTAACCTATTCAGAAATCAAGCACCACCTAGCAAAAGGGAAAATATCTCTCAGACACCCAGTCAACGTTACTGATACAACTAACTCAGAGATTTGAGGAGAACTGCTGTTCAGACAGTCCTATGACTTGGCAGGACATCACTTCCAAGGAATTTCAGTCCAAGAGGCCACCGGCAAGGGAAGACAGCTCTTCCTCTCAAGCTGTACAACTATGATGAGAAGCATCCCTTTTGATTTTTGGGTGGTAATGAGTCAAGCCCATTCTGTGCAGGAGAGACAGCATAGCACGCCAAAGCAGCACCACTGTCAGAAATAACTGATACCACTGACAGGAAAAAATGAAATTAATTACCCACAGTGTACTGAAATCACCGATGCGCACAAAACACAAGGCTCTGGGTTCCTAATCTCCAGAACAGCAACAACTCAAAAACTAACTGCAGCCGCACAGTCAAAAACAACTGGAAAAAAGCAGGCAACAAGCCAGCCTAGAATTTCATAGAGCTATTCTAATTCACCAGGGAACAGAGAGGACACAGGACAAGAAAAGTGAAATAGTACGGACGTTGCCCATTTCAGACAGAGCCCCTGCAGCAGGGCAAGTGCTGGACCTGGCACAAGGGGATGCGGCCGAGCAGGGACCTTCCTTACCAGCAGCAGCAAACAGTAGCAAGCTGCAGGACAGCGTTCATCGCAGAGGATGCCAGTCCAGCTCTGCCTTAAAACAGAGAAACCAAGAACACCTCTGGTGCTAATAGAACTCTAGAATAATGGATAGGGACAGCCAACAAGTGCAAGAAATCTAGCTAGTAGGTTGGTTTTGAAGCTTTGGGGAGAGGGGGCGAGCAGAGATGGGGTGGGAATAATCAGTTTTCATTTGGAGAAAACACTTTTTTCCTTGTGCATGTTACATGGGATCACATGGTGGGTAGACCAGTATAAAACTGTCACAAGGAAGATCCTTGGAGAACAGAAGAATGCATTTCTGATGGCAAGAATTAAGTCTCACACTGAACATGGAAGAACAAAGAAAAGAAAGGTTAAGAAAGAAAGAAAAACCATAGCTAGCAAAGGTTTCTTAAAGTGTGCTCAAATTTTCATGGACAAATTTTGGGATATTTGGTCCCTAAGTGTTAAACTATGGCAAACATTTTAAGCTGGCATAAATTTGCACTGCTGCTGAAAGAACGTCTCACCATCCACCAGTCCCCTGTGCCAGCACAAACATCCGCAGACTGAACCAGGAGCACTGCTTTTGCCAGTTTATTTTTCAGATGGATCGGTTCCCCAAACCAGTTCACAGGATGGCCATGTAAATACTTGTGCTGGCGAAGAAGAGTGACTACTTCTCCGGCAGCGCCAGCCAAAAGCGTTCACTGAACTACAGCCTAAGACAGGGGCATGGAGAAGTCCCTAGCAGTCACAGGCGGTACTCCCCACCCTCAGGCACCATGCTTCAAAGATACAATCACCACACAATTGCCCCTCAGAAACAAGTGTACCTTTGTAATTTTCGTAATTTTCTCTAGTAGAAGAACCTGCCAGAATCTCAGCAATGTTCTCACTTTCATCTTCACTGGCCATAAACAAGTATCCTTTCTAGATGTTGTGCTTCTTGATCAAAAGATCAATTGCATTAAGGACAACAGACAGCCTTTTGATCACCTGTTCTGTTTGGGACCCAAAATGTTTGTACATGAGGAACAACAAATGAAACTGCATTCATTGCATGTCAGGGCTTTACCCCAACAGGGATGTAAGAACCGTGGGCTGCTGAGCATCCATGAATCACCCACCGTACAATCCTTAGCTGACCAGCACGCTTGTCTAGAAGAAAACACCATCGCCAAAAGAAACATCACCATCAGGGAAAAGAATTGGTAAGGATGAGCATCGGTCATATTCTATACCAAGGTCAAGCAACCCAAGTGAGTATTGGGAGACAGAGAGAGACCAAGCCACGCTTCCCCACAACTCAGTGCCAAATTGAAAGCCATACAGTCATCTGTCAGGAACCAATTAGATCAGCAAGTTTTCTACCAAGAAACAAATTCAAGGCGTGATAGTGAAATAAATCCCCAAAACAATAAAGAAGGATCTCTGTAACCAGGCATGCCACAAGCAAATTGAGGGGAAGCCCCCTGCTTTACAGACATTCTTCAGCCTGGACCCCCAGCTACAGCTCATGGGTCCCTGGATCAGAGCAGGAGTCACCCAAGCTGCAGCAGAGCCCCGCACCCGCCTCTGTGCTTGCTTTCCTTCTACCGTCACTCTGCCACCATCACCACTTCTCAGTACCGGCTTGGTTGCTGAGTCCTTATTCTCTACCTCTTATTTTCATCTGTCATCTTACTGCTCTACACACAGAGTTAAGTTTTGCAGAGTAAGATATAATAGAAAGAACATCCAGAAATCTCACTCGAGTCTCCTGCATGCTATTCTAAACAGCATCTGCAAACCTCAGACTTACCTACCTTCCTCCCATATTCCCTCTGCCCCCTCTCAGTGCTACACCGCTGCCAACAGCTTCAGCTCTATCAGCTGATTACTGCTCCTTAGTTACATTCCTCTTCCCCTGGTACTGGTAATCCATCATGTTTGTAGGAAAGCTCCTACATAAATAAATGGCCAGAGCAGAGCGCCTCTTCTTTCCAGTTTACAGAAAAGCTAACAGCAGGGTACAAGAAATCCACTCGCTCTTCAAGGACTATTTTCTAGAGGAGCATTACTAACTTTGAAAGAAGCTAATTT
Organism: Gorsachius magnificus; assembly: GCA_034008185.1. Lineage (NCBI taxonomy): Eukaryota > Metazoa > Chordata > Aves > Pelecaniformes > Ardeidae > Gorsachius > Gorsachius magnificus. The sequence goes on along the minus strand of CM067083.1, from coordinate 44,907,230 downwards.
AATAGGGCACAGACAGTCAGACTAGTCTGAATCCAGAGCACTCAAGGTCTTCGGAAAACTCCAGGACGCTCTAAGCGTGCAGCACCACATTGAAAACTGATGAGCATCCAGGGAATTATAAGCAGCAGTTAAAGTACTTACAATCAGGTCAGTTTATTTTGAGATTGCTTATTTCTTACTCCCTCCCTGCCTCCAATCATGTACTTCAACAATTTTAAGAAAAAGCACAAAAGCAGGCTTGCACAGTGTGCAGCCAATAAAGCACATTTTTAAGCTGCTGGCGGCTGAGCAGCAGTGGGTGCCACTGGCCTACTGGTGGAGACAGGAGAGCATTAAAATGGAGCGATTTGAACTGTAGCTCTTCTGTCAGGTTACAAAGGAGTGGGAATGAAGCAAAAACTAAAGGGATGTAACAGGGACCATCAAACTGTCTATTCAATCTCCTGCTGATAAAAGACACGGGGTAGAGTTAGGAGATGGGTGGTGCTGGGTGCGATGGGAGCAGAAGCAGGAACAGCTGATAGATCAGATGTCCATTTATACAGTGATTATTAGGAACCCAGTCCATAACTGGGATCTCCCAGTATTATTGCAATACCAGTAAAGGACTTACACAAAGTTTTAGATGATCAGCAGAGTCCACAATAGGGGAAAGATAAACCTAGCCAAAAAAAATTTTTAAAAAATAAAAAAAGATCATAAAGCTGCCCCCTCCCTTGCCCACTTTTCAGCCTCTGTGTGGGGACAGAGGAAAAGACTTCTCACCTGGGTGCAATTCAGGAGGATTTCATCCCCTGACTTTGATGACCAGGTTTATACCTCCACTGACCATCTGAGACAGGAGAGGCAGGAAACAGAAATACATGCACATACAAGTGTGGTAACTGATAAGAGAAAGGGGGGGAAAAAAGAAAATTCATATTTTGGGAAGAGATCGAAGAAGAAAAACCTAGAAAATAACAGGAAGTAGGAGAAAGACACTACAGCTCATGTATGCAAGTATGTGCCACCATCTACTAGAGAAAAGAAGGAAGCAGAGTCTGGGAAGAAAGAGACTAAGGGAACAAAAGCAAGGAATGCAGTTAGTCAGGACTTCTGAGATGAGTAAATAGTTAGCCATTCTCTTATACCTGCTGCTGTACTGTCCGCACACCTCAGAGGTAGTTGCCTAGTATACACGTACTGCTATATAGATACCTTTCAGGCTGGAGAGTAATCAGGTCTAAGCAGAACCACCTCAGTTTAAGCAGATCAGTTCTAGGTAGCCCAATTAGCCTAGAGAAAACCCCTAACAGGGACTTTCAAATGTAAAATCTCAGGTTTCTCACACTTAACATTCTACCTTATTTCATGTCCTTTACCAGCCCTGGTGAATGTAAATCAGTTTAAAATAGATTCCATTAAAACAATGTGGCTTTCCCTCCAACAGATAGTTTTACGGGCTAAGAGATGCAGGGTATATACCTCAAGACCCCCTTCTTTTTCCCTTTTCATGTACTGCTTGTAGACACTTTGTAGAAGTGATGGCAAGTTCAATGCCAACACCACCAACAGGTACACAAGTTAAGCCTTAACTAAATTTGAAGTGAAAATCTAGGTATCGCCTCTTCCATTTTATCTACGGGTATTTTTCCTCAACTCCAAAACCAATTAGCCTTTATCAGCAGCGTCATTAAAACCTTTGACCAATAATCCGTTCACTTTGGTAAGAGTACCCAGCTGCTAGTTAAAGCACAGAGAATAAACCTCTTAAGATTTTATAGGTATATTTAATTAACAAAACATTTTTGAAGACTCAGTAATAGAAAGAGGGTAGGCATTTCAGCACACCGTGGAATGGATTTATTTATGATTCATTCCCTCTAATAGGATATGCTTGTTTACAGAGCTTGAACTAGATCTGGTAAAGGTTAAAGATTCAATAAAAGCTCCTGTGACAATGTCAACCCTTGCACAACATGCAAAAACAAAGCCAGTTTTCTAAGACACGGCAGTGAACCCAACAAAAATATTTTAAATAACTGGCTGTAAGTGGTTTGGGGTTTTTTTGCTTGTTTTTCATTTAAAGGTCTAATAAAAAAAATAAAGTTAGGCTTAAAAAAAAACCCCAAACCAACACACCTTTAGAACTGTTAATACAAAAATCACCTCCTCCTCAAAGCTGCAACATTGCACACCTGATTTCTCAGTAAATGACTTTTTGAGGAAACAAACTCCTAGTCTTCACCACCCCAGATGCTCCTCAGCATGGCTAGAACCCTGACATTTACGAGCACAGCCCAATTCTAGTAGGCCCCCTGTTGCATGAGGTGCCATACCAAAACGCAATCATTTAAGATGGTGCCAAGCCATCACCTTGCGCAGCTAGCACCGGTAGTGTTTTAGAGAGGGCAGAGGGACCCCCAAGGGCTGGAATTCTTTTGCTGGTTCAGATGCTGGGGAATTACAAATCTCACCAGCAGCGCTGCAAATGGGTTTACTTAGCACCTTCAGTAAAATGGTACGCTAAGTTCTCCACACACCAACTATGCAAACCACAGTATTGCAACATACGCATGCAAGGAGCAGTAAAATTATTCCGTAAGAGCTCAGTCAACGTGTGCTACATTTCCATGCATTTTGGTGCTATTACTTGAAAGGAACCAGTAAGAATAAATATTACACGTGGATAGTTCTTTACAAAAGTCTTTGCTGTGAATGCAAATCCCATACACCCGTGAAGGTTTGAAAGCAGACTGTATTGGACTAAATGAAGTAAGCAGCTGTCACCACGCAAAGCGCACTAACAGAAAAGCTACGGAGTAACCTGTTGCAGCTATTACAGTTATCTCCACTGCATGCCCATCTATACTGCCAAAAATAAAAAGCATACTGGGACTCCAGCAGCAACGCAATCAAACCTTGATTCAGAGAAAGCAGGGGCAAGAAGTGAAGAATTACTGCAGATAACCAAGAGGTGTCTCTGTGTTTACATCTTCCCTTTCCACCTCTAAACAGTCAGGAGCCCTGAAGGGATGTACAGAACAAGTTTCCACTGCCAGACTGCTCCGCCTCGCCACAGCTCTTCGACTCAACTTACTGCAGCATTAATGGCAGAGGAAAGGTGCAGTTCTCCATGGACACACAAGAGAGAAGGTGAAACCCGCATCGGTCCTATCCCTGCTGACTTTACAAATAAGCATTCCCAAACACTGACAGACCCCACATTTCAACAGATCAAACCCTTCCAGTGACTTGCCCATCTCTTCTCACCAACTGCTTCAGTTTATCCAGCTCCGGGGTGAATCTGTGAGAGCAACTGGCGGTTTTCATTCTGCTCTTGCTGAAACTTTAGGGAACTGAGCTTTCCTGCAGCACTACAATCACTGACTTTTGTGGGGAGATAAACAAGGGAAGGTGAGAGGACAGAAAGCAATGCATTTCTGTACCGCCAAGGAGTAAAGCACTGTACCTTTACTGATCTGATCCCTGCACCCGTTCTGATCCCCCCCAAATACAGAGGAGTTCCAGCAGTGACTGAAAGCCAAGCAGGGCTAAACAATCTTTGTTGCTTTTCTGTCGCTCTGCAAAAGCATGCAGCATGAAGAGATTTTTCTCTATCTTTCACAATTAGCAAATGTATTGGTTACTACTTAGAAATGTAGCCCAGGAATCGCACGCGTGATTCAGGGTTACAATTCCAAAAAGTCCTTTTCTAAAGCCCTGGCATGTATTATTTACAGAAGCACACCGCTGCACATAAAACCAGAAGCGGTATTCCCCTTTGCTGCATAAAATTGAAACCCAGCGAAGCCACTGATATTTTTAGAGTGGAAGTTTGAAGCACTGGGGCCTTGAAGAGATTTAGGACTGTCTGAAAGATAAGCTGGCTTAGAAAAGTCCAAGCTAACAGGTATCTAGGAGGAATCTAGACTATGTTCCCGTTAAAAGGTTTTAGCACAGTACTGGTGCAACTAAAGGTACGCAAAGATCGCATTTCAAAAAAAAGAAAAAAAAAAAAAAAAAAAAAAAGGAAAATTCCCACCCATCGCGGGAGTTTCCCGTGCCCCAAACAAATCCAAGGCTGTTTTTTGCCTTCCAGTTTCTCCCCTCCTCCCTCCCGCAGCTTCCTACCAGCTGAGATTCTGCAGCTGCAGCAACAACAGCCTGTCTGTGGCAGCGCAACCACCGCGCCGGGATGGCTCCTACCCGCTCACTAGCTTCCTTATGTTTTAACAGAGGTAGCAAATTGTGAAGGGGCTTCCCCCCACCTTTTTTTTTTTTTTAAAACTGAAAAGATACTGATGAATATTCATTACTAGTCCTTTACCGAGGGCATGAATTTTATTTAAAGGACTGGACAGGAATTGTAAATTAGGCCGATACAATGGGAGATTTTGACGACTCGGTTCTCCAGTCGCAAAATACAGCTAAAGAGTAAGATTTTTGCAAAAGAGAGAATTGAAGATAGTAAAAACAAAAGAAGAAAAAAAAATCTCTCCCCGAAGCCTGCTCCTCACGGCTGTAGCTCTGCCGCCCACTGTAACTCACCGGTCTACAGTGCCACAGGGGCACAGGCTCACCCATGCGAGTCTCCTATCCCCATTTTTAAGCCCAGCACTCGGCGGGCCGCATTCTGCGCCAGGGCTCAGCAAAACCCGAGCCGTTCAAGGCGAGCCTGCGAGCGCTGCGCACGGAAGCCTTCGCGCCCCTCGGCAAGCGCCGCGCCGGGCCGCCGTGCTGCTGCGGCGGCTGCCAAGAACGCTCTGCAGCCGGTACCCCCGCCTCCGGGAGCCAACGAGCACACCGCTTTCCGTTTTTTTTCGGGAGACCACGGGAGAACTCTGCATTTCGGCATTCACCGCCCAGCGGATGAGCTTCCAGGTCGAGTTTTTAACAAACCACAGAGATATGAGCGAAATGGCTTCCCCGCCGCCCCCCGATCCCTGCTGTGGAAAAGCCAAGGCGCGAAACAAACCCTTTCGCACCACCTCGGGCGAGAGCAACCCCCGGGCGCTGACCGCCGGCAACACCCGCCCGCCGCCCAGGTTGCGGCCAGCCCAGCCCGGCCCGGCCCCGCGGCTGGGGCTGAGGGTCCCGCCGCAGCAGGGCGGGAGGCGCCTCCGGGGAGCGGGGCGGCAGCGGGCGGGCGGGCGCGCACGCACCCGCACGGACACACGGACACAGACGGACGTGCGCACCCGCACGCACCCGCAGACAGGCGCACACGTGCGCGCACACACGCCCCGGCCCGGCCCGGCAAAGCGCCGGCTCCGCCGCCCCGCCCCGCCCCCCCCCCCCCCCCGCGGCAGAGCCCCCCGACTGCGGGGGGGGTCCCGGCTCCCGCACTCACTTTCGTCCTGCCGTTGATTTTGTAGTTGCCCAGCTTGCCGTTGCAGTGCCGGATGAGATCGTCCATGCTGTTCATGAGGAGCCGGATGGTCTGGCAGCCCGGCTCCTTGCCCTCCACCCAGGTGATCTTGTCGCCGCGGATGTCCTTGGAGGAGTCGCTCTTCTGGCTGACGAGCTGCCCGTCGGTGAAGCGGCCGGTGTGGTGGAGGGCCCGCACCTCCTGGGCCACCAGCCCGCCCAGCTCCTTGCCGAGGAAGTCGTCCACCACGCAGATGCCGTGCTTGTTCATGCAGGGCACGATGTACTCCAGCGCCAGCCGCTGCGGCACCAGCGACTTCGTCTGCCCGTTCGGGCGCAGCGCGGCCCCGCCGGGCACCGCCTGCACGCCGCCCGGGTACAGGTTCGACTTGTCCCGGTAGAGCAGCACGGCGTCCTCGGGGGGCGGCGGCGCTGCGCCCTTCCCCGCCGCGGCCCCGGCCGCCCCCGCCGCCCGGCTGCCGCCTCCCGCCGCGGCCCCGGCGCTGTGGGCGCGGGTCGGCGGGGGGAGCCCGCCGCGGGGCTCGGCAGCGCCCCCTGCTGCGGCCGCCGCCGCCGCGCCGCCGCCGCGGCAGATGAGCTTGTGCTTCTTCCAGTCCTGGCGCTGGTGCTCCTTGCTGCAGTAGAAGGAGCTGCGGCAGCGCCCGCACCGCAGCAGGTTCTCCATCTTCCCGCACAGCTCGCAGTACTGCCGGTCCCGCTCGCTCTCCCGCCGCCGCCGCCGCCGCTGCTGCCCTCGCCGCCGCCCTGGCCGGCCCCGCCGCCGCTGTCATTCGCCATGGCGCCGGTGGTGCCGCCGCGGCCCCCTCCGCCTCCGCCGGCCCGCGGCCTCCTTCGGGGCGGCCGGGCGCAGGGGGGCTGCCCCGCGCCTCCGCCGCTGTGTCGGGGCGAGGAGGAGGCGCCACTCTCGGCGGCCCGCTTTGCACGTACGCCACTTCCAGCCCGCCAGCGCCGCCGGCGCGTCAGGCGGGCGGGGCCGCGCCGCCAGGCGGGCGGGGCCGGGCCGTGCCGCGCCGTGCCGCGCTGCGCCGCGCTGCGCTGAGGGGCCGACCGGCCTCGCTGCACCGCCGCAGCCGCGGGGCCCAGCCCCGGCGCCGAGAGCGCCGGCAGACCTCGGGCCGGGCTGCCTCGGCCGGGGCGCCCCCGCGGCGGCGGGAAGGCGAGCGGGCCGAAGCGGCCCCCCGAGGACCGCGGCCTCCCCGGCTCCCTCCGCCGCCGACCCACGCCGCCAGGGACGGGGGCAAACTCTGCCGGGGGGGTGTCACCGGTCTGGGCTGCCCGGGACGCTCCCGCCGTCCCCGGGTGGGCCCGTGGGTGCCCTGGTCCCGGTCCCCAGCGCCGAGCTGCTCCTCTGCCGCCCCCACCTCCTCCCCGGTTGAGCGGAGGGGGCACGGGCCCGCCGCAGGTGAGGCGGCGACACCGGGGAGCAAGGAGGGGCCCCGGCCTGGTGCGGAAGCCGGGCTCTATGGCCTTGAGTGACAGGGAGGCTGGCGGCGGCACCCGGCCGCGGTGGAGGGCCAGGATTTGTCGCTCCCATAGACCCCAAAATATCCCGCCCGGATAGCTGGCAGATCGGGAGGCGCGCTGGCTCCCGCACAAGTAACCTTGTGTCCCACCTCCCTCGGCGGTAACGAAGGCTGGAGGCAGGCTGGTTGAGACAAAAAAAGCAAAATGCAGAAAGAAGGAGCAGGTGATGTGGCCGCTGAAACCAGGAGAGGCCAGGAGTTTGGGCTGGCGCCGTGATCAGCACGGCAAAGCCCCTGACAGGAAAAAGGTTTGGCAGCGCAGCGCCGGTGGAGGGACGAAGGTCCCGACACAGTTGGGTCTGCTGTCAGAAGCCACACGAGGACCCGGACTCCTTTGAGGTGACCATGTAAGCTCCAATCGATCCAGCTTAACCACGATTTTTCTTGCTTGTAGTAGATGTTAGGAAAGCGGAGTGTATTGCAGAATTTCCTGTGATACAGCCCCCGACATGGTGGTCAGCGCCTCAGGGCCTCATGGTAAGCCGGAGCAGGGACACCTCCCGGGCTGGGGGTCCTCCTGCCCACACCCTGGGAGAACCATTTGGCGAGCAGACAGCAAGTGTTCGTGCCATGGGCTGGGCTGGTGTGGGGCAGTGCCTGCAGTTGGTGTGCACTGTCTGTAAGTTAAATAGAAATCCATTCTAAAGTCCAAGAAGTGTCAAATACATGAGCCAATATATGGATCTGGAGGTAGAGAGGTGAAATGAATCAATCCTCTGGATGGTCACCCATGGGCTGCTGCAGGCTTTCGTATGATTTTGGATAAATCGGTTTTTCTTTGCCCCTGTATACAGTGGAATAGCAATGCTTTCGCTTCTCACGGGCTGTTGTTAGGGTTAAGACTGTAATATAGTTGTATTATAGTGAGATGGCTTTATGTACACAATTAAAATGGTTTGGTTCTTATCTCTTTATACAGAACTGGATTTAAAATTAACTGACATAGCAGTAGGACTTGGAGGAATGTTAGGCAGTGTGCTACGTGAAGGACGTAAAAGGAGGAACAAAGTGTGCCAAGGCTACAAACGCCTGTGGTACGTACACACAAAATGAGAAGGAAAAACAGTGTGAATTACTAGAAAGGCAAACGGAGTACTGAGAGGACAAGGTCGTGAAAGCCCAAAGGATGATATTTCAAGGTGAATGTGATCAGCAGGCTCCAAGGCTGAATTAAAAAAAAAAAGAAACAAAAACAAACCAACAGAAAAACCTGAATGAACTGGAAAAGCTGGGAACTAAAACCAGATAAAGTTGCAGATTAGTAATTTCTTTTCAGTGGTGCCCAGCAACAGGACAAGGGGCAGTGGGCACAAACTGAAGCATAAAAAGTTTCAGTTGAACATGAGGAAGAACTTCTGTACTTTGAGGGTGACAGAGCACTAGAACAGGCTGCCCAGGGGGGCTGTGGAGTCTCCTTCTCTGGAGATATTCAAAGCCCGCCTGGACCATGTCCTGTGCAACTTGTTCTAGGTGAGCCTGCTTTAGCAGAGGGGTTGGACTGGATCATCTCCCGAGGTCCCTTCCAAGCCCTGCCACTGTCATTCTGTGATTGCTCTTAAAGGGAGGAAGAGACAGCAGTAGAGGCAGGAGGAGGTGGTTTAAAAACAAGTTTTAAATCCAGAGCATGAAGTGGACAGATTTTTAATCTAGGTTTAACGAGAGCTGCTCTTTTAACTACAGGTATATAAGGTATGTCAGAAGTACTAGGCTAGGCATTCCTCTAGCTTGCTTTAAACGGAGGTGAACGCAACTGAATTCCTTGGACTTGCAGCATTGTTAAACCAGGGTGAATGAGAAGAGAGTCAAGGCTGTTATTTTCAAAAACTTCCAAAATGCAAACAATGACGTTCTGCCAGAAGGAAACTGAAGAGTTAAAAGACCTCTTGCATTTGTTGCGTGTTCCTTCAGCAAACATAATGGAGCTGAAAGTCAGAGACTGGAAACTCAACAGTCCAACTACAAAACAAATAAGAAAAGGACTAAGGTACAAATATGGTGCCTGGCTAAAACCTAATGACAGTTATTAATTCATGGGCTAATTTGGCATCAGAAGTCTTGTTCTTTCCCACGTGTCTTTTGGGATACAATTAAAGGTCTCGGTCTTAGCTTTTACATTTGCATATGTGCTGAGCTACTTCAAGTTGTCATACTGTTCCCCAGCGTGCTCAACAGAAATACCAAGTTCAACAAAATCTGTCTTGGGGTATATGAAGCATTTGCCGTATTTTATGATTACAGCACTTCACCAGTGGCACGAAACAATTTAAGGAAGGTGGTTGTCCTGTGACAAAGCTGCAGAAAAGAGTGGTGGTTGTAAGGAAACTCTGGAAGACAATGAGCATTTATATTACAGTAGTGTCTACAACATGCTAGACATGTTTTCCAAGCATATAAAGACTCTATTCATTGCCAACGAGCTCGTTCCTTAACGAGCATAGGGACAAAGCACGACAAAAAGCAACGTGTGGTATACAAAGCAAAATGACCACCACGATGGTTACCATAACTGAGGGGGAAGGGACTTCCTCCTCTTTCTTTTCCGCTGGTTAGTCTTCGCTTGCTCCCTAACACAGCATTTCCAAGATAGCCAATTTCTTGTCCGTGTCAGTGAATGTCGGAAAAGAACTTGACTGGTGACTAGGCAATGATGAGGTGTGCTGCTAATGATGAGGCGTGCTGCTTTGCAGAGAATGCAGATGAAAAGTCTTTAAAGTAATACCAGTCATGATGAGGATGTTGTGGGATAAACATGGTGCAGGGTCATAGTTTTTTGTCACCACTTAGATATGGATCTGATACACTTATTAGAAATGAAAAAAAAAAGGGGGAGGGGGGGTGTTGGTCAATGAATAACTTTTCATTAAGTAGTAATAATAGCTGCATTTAGACCGTGCCTTATCTATTCTGAGTACTGCAGCGGTGAGGTTGTACAAGCAACCAGAAAAGAATGTGTGAAGACCAGGGAGAGGGGGGAATGCAGAATAACGAGATTAGGGAAGTTTAATTCACAGAACAAAAATCAGCTTAGAAATAAAGTTTAAATAAAAAGTAATCTCATCTTCAGACAGGTTTGCTATGACTGGGAAAGAAGTCCCTGGGACTCCAGGCTAAGTTTTTCACTGCTGCCGGAAGGCCACTTGGAAGCTACATGTGAGGTTGGTGGTAGTGTAAGGCGTCAGTCAGACAGATGCGTGTCCGCAGCAGCATCACAATTAAAATTCAGAACGTGGGGGCTTGTGGCATTTGCTCTCTTTCCCCCAGACCAATGCCCCGTTCGTCAGCCTGACTGCTCTTATTCCACCTAAACCATTACTCACTGATCTCAACAGTGGCATTTTTCAAGCTTGCTTTTCATACCAGCAAGTGAACTGTAACAGGTTTGCAGCTTTTCCAAATAAAACCAGAGAAGTGTTTTGTCTGAGTTGGATTCTCTGTTAAACTCACTTCCTTTCTAATCGGGACAAACTGTACAAAGTACATCCACAAGGCAAGTGCTCCTTTGTTGAATGCACACTCTTTTCCTGAGGTGCTCAAAGGGTTAGCTTGGTTTATTCATCTCCCGAATACCTCCCCTGCCCCCTGTTCCCGCAAAGAGAGGAAAGGATCACCCATTAGAGGTGGTCGGGAAGGTGCAGGAGCACAGGACCGCAGAGTCCCCCCTCAAGTCACTCTGTGGCCAGCATCAGCTAAGGGGCCTCAGCAATTTTCAAGATCCAGGCTTCAGCTCTCCGATACGCCAAGGGCTCAGTGTTCTCCTGTCACAGTATGAAGTGGCACACAGCCCTTGGGACAACGGAGAATCGGGCTCAGAGCCCTGAAAATAATCTGCAGTACCGTAGACCACCTCCCATCCCACTCAGAGCTTGTTGATGCCCTTGTAGAGTTTCCCTGAGAGTTTCTTCTGAAATTAAAGTAACAGAGTAATTTGGGGTTTTATCACCCAATGTCATAATGGTGTAATGTTTAAAGGAAAGCCTTTTCATTATAATCTGAGATTACAAGGGTTGGGCTAAATTATAAGGAGAAGTATTCTCAATTACTTTGTGTAAACTTGTGTTTAATATTGCGGGATTCCTCCGGGCTCTTCAACTAAAATTGTTTTTGCTGTCCCTGAATCTGTCTGAAATGATAGGCATTTGCTTTTCTGGCAATGATACCCTATTTTTATTGCACCAAAAATATGGTGAGGGTTGATCCAGAGAGATTTATACATATTAAAATATTTGACTACTTTAATAATTTTATTCATACTTAAAAGAAAAATTAATTACGCTAGTGAAGTACAAGACAATGTGCTTTTTTTTAACTGATGTGCAGCTACTTGGTGTCTCTATCTGTAAAGCTATGGAAATGCAGCAGGGCTCAGAAAATGTTCAAGACTGACTCATTCCAGTTTTGTCCTCGTTTTAAACTTTGTACCATGGAAAGTTCAAAAGCTTTTTCCACATTGTTTGTGAGGTTTCTCCAGAGGGAGTATTTCTGGCTTTGGTTAGAGAAGAACTCCCTGTCTTGCTAAAGATTGGCAATTATGTACATTTTTGGCCTCTAGCTTAAGCAAGCCAGCAGGCCCTCGGGGTGCTTGAAGCCCAGTTATGGACAGAAAGTTGCTCCGAAAGAACATTTTTTAAACACTATTTGAAATCCACACACTGATACAGCGATAAGCAGTTGGGGGGGTGGGGGGTGGGGAAGATTCCTGTTTTATCTGTTTGTAGGTCAAATTTATCCGAACTGCTCCGGAAGCTTTTCCCAATTTCAGTGCAGACAAGTCTTGCAGCGTGAGAACCAGGGACTCCAAGGTAAAGAAAGTCTCTCCAGCGCTTTGTAGGGCCACAATCATAACATGACCTTTTCACTTTGCATCTGATACGTGCTTCCTGCCCCTGTGTCATCATGATTCAGCATCGTGACATGCTGAAAGATCATCAAGGTGGAAACAATGCCGAGCAGTGTTAGGATGATGTGGCCTGTCATGATTATTTTGCGCCTACCTGATTTATTGCACATCGTATTTTCTCTTTCCTCGTCTTCCAGCTGCCAGGCACGTAGTTCTCTCTTCTGCCAGTGCCTGGCCTTGCATTTGGAAAAGAGAACAGGGATGCCCTGGGGTGCGGGCAAGAAGGACAGTTTGCTCTGTGCCCCGTGGTTGGGAAGCTTGAGAGCGCCTCAGCTCATGCATCGCAACATGTCCTGCTGTTTAAGGAGTTACAGTCTCAGAGGTTTTTTCCTGACTCCCTGGAAGCTATTACCCAGAGCTGAAGAGAGGAACTCAAGGACTGTTCCTGAAGCCGTAAAGATGTATTTGTTTCAAGACTGGGCATTTTATCTTTGAGTAAAGATGCAGCTTCTTTTCCCTTTCTCCATCTGGCTAGCACAATTTCTGATATCTCTGAATTCTTTTTCTTACCGTGGCAGTTGTACCAGTAAGAGAGATGCCAAGAAAAGAGCGAGCTGCAAACATTTGCTGCTATGAAAGGAGAAACCCGTCTCAGTAATTTAAGAGAGGAAGGAAAAGACAATAGTGAGGGAGTTTTTGAACTGATAAGACTGACTAGGTGTAATTCCTCAGTAGGACTTAGGGGTTTGATTTTTTTTTTTTGACGAGGCAACTCCTTGAGAAGAACGGGGGCAGGCTTCATTTTTTTTTGTTTTCCGAGCGAACAATGGTGCCCTCCCCCTTTTCTTGAACAATGGGTATACAATATTATAGCTCATGTTTTGTTAGACTATCAGGACAGCACATCCATCCTGAAGAGCTCACCTTTGCCGCAGCTGGCTAGAGGCACGCAGAGGCACATGCGCATTGTGAGCCTGAACCCCGAAGAGTCGTCGCCGTCTGGCCGGACTGGGTACAGCTCAGCACCATGCTCTCCTGCACTCCCCGTTCCCCCGGCTGCCAGGACAGTGCCTGTGCATTCCCATGCACCCCTCTGATGAAAATCAGGATGCAACGTCCTGTTGCTCCCAAGGGCTTCGTGGTGCCTTTCCTTGCATTTCCATCCTTCCTGAAGATGCAGGCTTTTACTCCATGCCCTTCTCTTTGCCTTCAGTGCTCCTCTCCTGCCCTTCTGCAACGCTTTCTGCAGTTGTCCTACATTAAGCTGCGGTGTTGAGTTGCTGCCCACCAAAAGGGGTGGTTCTGCTCCCTCCAGCAGCATGTTCCTTAGCACCACACTTGTCAAGCCCTTTGGTGAGTCAGTTCAAGAGAATAGTTTTCTGTTGGATTAACAAGTTGGATCAGTTTACCGAGTGGTTTGATGTGGTGCAAGAGAGGGTGTGGACCAGCAGGGCCAGGAATCAGGGAGGGAAAAGCAGGACCACCCAAGTCAGAAGGGGAAGCTGACTCAGGCATGTCATGTAACTTCACCTTTATTTACTTCATATTATATAACTTGACCCACTTCTACTTTCTCTCTGACTGAGTGAGAAGCCTTTCCTTTCAAAACTGTATGGAGAGAATCGGCAGATCCAAAGCGCGGGACATTCTATACTGAGACAGGATAATGGCTGGCATCAGCTGGTTCTGCTCTCTAAGGATGTGGAGAGAGGTGGTTTAGGCAATCAATTCTGTGAACAGCATGCCAGGGACACACACGTAGTAATTTTGGTTTTCTTTACACTTTTTAGTAGTTGAAGGTTCTCTCTGTTAATTAAAATACTTCCTGAGATTTTAGAACTGAACAAACGTGATATTAAAAATCGTGATACTGATGCACGCTCATTATGATGGTGCTGTGTGCTTTCTTGTTTCCTATGCTAACAAGCACAAATACTCTAATGCCAGAGTAAGATGTTTCAGCATGTTTTAAAGCACTTCCCAAGTAACTTATACCAAGGACAGATCTTTACTAAACCAGGAATGCTAGTAGTGGATATATAGTAATTTAAATTCCTATATTAGTATGAAAATTTGTTGTATTCCCCCTGCATGATCTAAATTTACACTATTCATTTAATCTCTTTCAATGGACACTGAGATGGCACAATGGTGTTAATGAATCCAGTAAAACACCAGTCTGGAACTGTACGCTGGAAAGCTCTTACAAAGCAGTACCTAAATATTAGGTCCTGGAAAATTAAACTTACCAGGAGCTCATGCAAGCACACAGCTGAATATGAATTATTAACATCTTTGGTTTGTTCTCGGAGTGATAGTACGTGCTACAGAGCTGTAATTAGAGCTGGGTTGCATCTGAGTCTTGCTATCATACTGCATCGGTTTGTCACTGTTAGAATTGCTACCCCTGAACCTGTTCCTTGCTCACCCAGCTAGCTAATTAGTGACCTAGAGATAAGGCGGCATTTATTGGTGCTAGAAGAAATGGCCGTTCATTTTTATGCAGAAGCAGAAAACAGGTCAGCAAGCAATTTACACATTCTTCATCCACCCCGAGTGCAATGGAAGATGATAATGCTTAGCCTGTTGGGAGGCGGATTTCACTTTTTTCCTTGCTGTTTTATTTGGCTTACATTTTCCCCCTTACGTTATTTTCCTTTTTTTGTTGTTGGTTGGGGTTTTTTTTTGGTTGGTTGGTTGGTTTGTTTGTTTGTTTGTTTTTGGGGGGGTTAACCTCAGACTGTGTCTAATGCCAGGACCATGTTCAGGAGTTTTCATTAAAAACCAGATTCCTAAAAGGATTCCTCAGTTTACAGTTTCCTCACTGCGTGATATAGATAGAGTTTGAACTGGAGGGGGTAGGCAGAGAATAGATAGAGACTCTGTCTTCACCTATTTACCAAATGGTACACGTTGTTGAAATTTGGGTGGGAGGCAATGCTCCTCCCTTGTGCAAACATATCCCCCAATAAAAGCCATGTGCTCTGGGCAAAAGTAGCTAAGGGCTTGCTGCTTTTTTTTTTTTTTTTTTAAATAAACAGCAACTTATCAGCGCAAGAAGCCAAACATGGCTAGCTCATATACACACAAAGGCTCTGTGTTTGTGGATATGCCTACTCTGCGTACCCAGCCTGGCTCCCACCTTATTTTAGGTAGGGTGACCATTTCTCCCCTATTTTAAGAAATAGTCTGTATTTCATTTGTGACATGAGTAAAAGAAATGCTGAATCATATCTTTGTGGAGCAACGCTCAGCAGTGCATTTGTTAATGGAACCTTATTTTTGATTTAAAAATACTAGCCTCAAGAGACTGAATCTTTTAAGAAAAAAATACAGCACGACGCTAAAAACAGTTCTCCCTCTCTGTTGTTGTCTTAAGATAGCACTGAATTGCAGACCTAGGATAAAAATCATTTGAGAGTGTGGGCCCCAAGCCTCTGATTTTGCATTTGTAATCCAGATATGGACAAGGCATATCAGGAAGGAAACTTCTTCAAAGGCTATAAATGCCAAGGTACAACATGAAGTGCTTGCCTGGTGCACACTATATAAACCTGCAAAGGTTTAGTGAACACTGTATGTGGGGCAAAGCTGTGAAGCAAGGTAGCAAGCTCATTTCCCTTTGTAAGACTTCAGAGCAGCTAGATGGGAGCCCTTCCAGAAAGCTCTCTGGAAACTTTCATCTAGGCTCAGCGCTCTATAAATAGAGGAGGTCTTCATCCCTGAGGAGGTTTTGCAATGCTGTTCTGCTGGGGAGCGCTGAGCTCCGATGGAGGCAGCGGAAGGAGGGTTACAGAGCGACATGGTGGGACCAGGAAGGGGAGCAGGATCTCCTTGAATGTGAGATGAGGCCTGTGGACAGGTCGGGAGGAGAATAATTAAGATGGAAGGCTCTTCCCAAAACCATGTGTGCAGGGAGAAATTCCCTTTCACCCTACACAGAAGCTACTGCTGGCAGAGTGGAAAACGCAGCCACAGCGACCGTCAGCTGCAAGTGACAGATACCCGATATTCCCTCCATCAGTCCAGAAACACTCCTGAGGAGGAGATCTTTCACTCTCCAGAACGAATGGAGAAAGGGTTTCACTGGGATCAGTGACAGCAGCAATAAATGCTGTAAGAATTACTGGAGTTTGCCACATAGAAATGTTTTAATTGCTCTGATGGACTGTCATGCATTAAGATAATATGCGATAGAGTAATTGCAAACATAACTCTGGGGTAAGTCCCAAGAGCAAAACACTTGGAACTAAGTTTCTAAAAAATATGTAAAGACAGAAGAAAACCAGCTGACTGCTGCAGAGGCTAGAAAGATCGGTCCTAAAAATCTCCATTTTCATTAATGTAGGTCCCTTGATTGTGGCAGCAGATTAAAAGGTGTTGTCTCCCAAAATGTAGCTACAATGTATTGTCCAAGATTTATCTACAGTTTAAACGTGGGGCAAAAATTTTGTTGGGTCAAGCTTCATGTATTATTTTCAAAAGAAATGACTTAAAAAATGGATTGAAAAGGGAAAAATTCACTCTGACTTCTGATAGACCAACCCCATGGTAATATCAAAATCTCAATTACTATACATTTGCAAGAGGAATACTCTGTTACCTGTTTGATTGTTTTGGGGTAAAAATTCTGAAAATATAAAAAAGAGGTTTAATTTCAACTAAGCACAGTAATTTTGAGCCCACGAAGCTAATTTGGGAGACAGCATTCTATCTACAGAAGAGTGAAAAATGAAAGCAAACCGTTTTCCTGCTCACAGGCTGCGTATTGAACACACTGCGCTATAGATAAGTTATAATTTGATCTCAAAGAACTTTGATATGCCATCTTTGAATGTTTTTCTGCCTGCCAGCAGAGTTTCAGAGTTAAGAGAGGTCTTTATTTTGTTGGTATAAAAATAATATGGAAATGATAAAATATAGGAACACTGAGCCATTGCCCTACAAGACTATCATCCCTCTGCCTTCCTGAAAGTGTCATCCAGATACAATTTCTTTAAAGGTGAGGGAGATGTGCTTTCAGTGCCAGAACGGTACTTACTTCTTTCAGCGTGCTCAGGTTTTATGGGAGAGTTTTAACATCAGAACAGCCTGATCTTAGATGGGCTAGAATGTATGACACAGTGTGATACTTATAAGGTAAATTACAAGAAAAAAAAAAAAACAAAACTGAAACTTCTGACAAATTACTCAGTCATGTATGTATGGCTTTTAAG
The DNA here is from genome assembly GCA_034008185.1 of Gorsachius magnificus. Taxonomy (NCBI): domain Eukaryota; kingdom Metazoa; phylum Chordata; class Aves; order Pelecaniformes; family Ardeidae; genus Gorsachius; species Gorsachius magnificus. The sequence continues at coordinate 44,890,284 of CM067083.1, read as the reverse complement.
TACATCGTGACAAAACACATGGGAAGGGATTTCAAATAGTAGCATGCATTAGCCCCCAGACTCTTCCCTTGGCTTTTTGATAGCAGTGAGCAAAATTATCCTAGCCTATTCTAGCCTGCTCCAGCTGAATAGTCTACTGCAATCTGAAAGGCCAGAGTGGAAAGAGTTTCCTTCATGTAAACAAACCTGTTTACACACATACACACACACACACACGACGAGCAGTCACTCCAATGTTGGTGTAACCCCTCTGAGCAGCATCACAGAAACCTTGAGACTGTACTCAGGAAGCGGTGCATACGTAGCTGAGATGCGCAGAGTGGTTTTTTGGAATATTTTGTTAATATTTTGCTAAGTACTGAAATACATTGTTCATAAATTGGTCTGGCTTCGTGCTGTGTTGATGTGAGAGCGCCTGAGAAGGAAGGGACAGGCCAGAACTCGTTTCCAAGTGGTTTATTGACTATTAAACTCTTATAGCCAGATAAAAGCAGCAGCAAATAACCCGATCCATGTGTTACAGCAGTGCGGAGTCTCACCTTCTCCCTCCCTCCTTCGTATTTCCTATCTAGGTCACCGTGTAGTGCGAGGCTGTTGGTTTACCAGATAATGTTTCCACACGTTGCCCCAGACGCGGTGATGACGGGCACGTTTTTGGGCTGTTTATGCAAACCACCAGTGTCTTGAGCCTGCTCCTGGCACGTACTTCACCTTCCTCCTTGCTGGTTTGGTGCCTGGTATGGCTTGCCCAGCCTTACGGATGGAATTGGCTATACTGACATCTAAACAGCTTTGTAGATAAAGCCATCTTGCTGTCAGCCTGTCAAACATAAATTCCATCACTACCCTGCAACTGCTATGTAATTAAATGTTCTCCTGCTAGGCATACTCTGGTTTAACGAGTTTTATGAGTCATGGCAGCACAGGGAAAGGAGAGTCCCCAAAAACAAGAATGGGCACAAACACCCCCTTGATAATCATCTTATTTAGAGAGAATAAGGTTCTCGCTTGCCCAGAGAAGTGAACACCAGGTCTCCTCAGATCCCTTGTCCAAGTGTCTCACACTGATGCTCTCTAAGGTACCTGGAGAAAGTGATTTTGCAGTTCTGAATTAAATAAAACTTGGTGGTACAGACGCTTGCAAGGAAGCGGTTTGTTTTGGGTGTGCGGCATATCGTTTGAGAGTGCTTGAGAAGGAAGGAAGAGGTGAGAACTTGCAAATTCTGTGCTCTCATAAGCTCAACCCCAAACCCACCTACACCACAGGACATGTATTACACGTATGAGGAGAGCATGTCCCTCTCCTTTACATTGCCAGGGCCCAGCAGTCAAGATCCCAGCAGCACCGAAACAATTTCTTCCTAGCTGCAAGCAACTAGGTGCATGAAAATCACCAGTGTGAGAACCATGGCTCTCTTGCCCCACCGAGGCAGAAGAATGCATGCCCCGCATGGCCAGGACCGTCTGCACCCCCCTGCTTTTGCCCCTCGTTCCAGCAGGGAGGGACCGTGCCCCTGGCAGCATGCACAGGGCGGTGTGGCTTTGCTTGCCCCCAGGTGCACCTATATGCTAGCTGTAGGTAACTGCCAAGGCGGGCAAGAGGCAGTAAAGGAGCATGTGGGGATGAGAAAAGTTTGGGCACATCTGGAGTTCCTCTGACCGGACTCGCCCTCGCACCGAACACAACGAGCCACAGAAAGCAAATGTCAGCTCCCTTAGCTGCTGGGTGCATGGGGCAAATCACCACAGAGGTGTATAAACCAATCTTTAAACTCCAGGTCTGCCAGCTGAAGAGATTACCCAGCACTCCGGCACTCCCCCCTCCCCCCCTCCCCGCCACCAGCTTTCCTTGACCTATTTACTAGCAATGAACTAGATGCAGGCAGACCTTGGTGTTTCAACTGCTTGAGTGAGCACGGCTCACTTCGACTCCAGAGGGCCGAGGGAAGCAGGTACAAGCAATTTTGCTGACGAACCCCGGGAGGGTAGTCAGGGTTGGCAGCAGAATGGTGATGAGCCAGGGGTGGTGTAGACTGGGACATTAACCCTTCAACTACAACTGGAAGATGACTTGGCTCTCCAGGCTGGTTGTGGCCATATGGCTGCGTAGGGGCTATGACTGCCCAAGGAGGGCTTTGAGAAGGGCTTTTCCCTCCCTTCCGCTCCCTGTGCCACCCCAGGAGGTGCTGCAGCTGCCCCAGCAGCCTGGCTGCTCCTCCCATGGCTGCCCTTGTCTCTCCCAGGGCTGAGTGCTGCACCCTCGCACAGGGTCTGGCCAAACCATGCTGAGCCGGCTCATGCCCAGTGCTTGCAGCAATGCACGGCACAAATGGCAGGGCTCTCTGCTGTCCCCCGGGAGGGACAAGGATCAGCCTCTGCTGCAGCCCCTCTGCTTACCTTGTCCTTTCATGTTAAGCTACTCATTTATCTGGGTCCCGTTGCAAATGCCGAATTAAACCCTTAATACACCTGAGCAGGGATGGAGGGTTAAATAAGATGAAAGATTAGAGTACCTAAGCGGGATATATGCTCAACTAAGGGTGCTGACTCAAACTAAAGTCCCAAACACCCCCCGGCAGCTGGCTGCACCCCTGGTGGTGCCAAGACTTGCTAGGCAGCTGCCCATGTGAACTACTGGTCCCCGTTCACAGTGAGAGCTGGGCAGCTTGGCGCCTGCCTGTTCAAGATCAGGACACCAGCCTCATGCGGTGAGCATCCTAACCCCCTGACAGGAGACAGTGGTGCATGAAATACTTTGCAAAATCCCGCAAAGCTGAAGGCAGGTGTCTGGCCTGCAGAAAGCAGTGGGATTCACACCCAGCTGGCTCCTCCAGACACAGCCAGTTTCTTACTTCGCCCCTTTTCAGTCCTCCAGGCAGTTTTTGAGTAGCCACGAAAGCACATGCTTGAGGCGCTGGCAGAAGAGAGGGGCCTGTGCAAGCAAGAAACATGGTCCATACATGAGAAGCACAGGAGGTCTGGCATACAGCGCCTGCAGTTTGTATATTCCAGGAAAATGAAAAAACAGTAAATAAAACTGTCTGCTTGTTTTGGCTCAGGTGACTAGAGATTGAGACTAGGTAATGTGAGTTAATATAATTTAATTTCCATTTATCTGTCTTTTATAAGCTGTGAAGTTTGTGCTGATTTTCTGTACTCATTTGACTTTCTCAATCTTCACTGGCTTAATCTCTTTTTAAACCGTGATATATCCATTCTATTTTTAGCCTTGCAGACTATTTTTGCATAGTATCTACACAATACAGCCTTTTTTACCTAGCCTCACAGCCAAAACTGTGCCAGACTCTCCTTCTCTTCTACCTGGATTGCTGCAACATCCTTTCTCTGGTTGCAAGATGCAGACACATTTGCCCTGCAGGTATTCACAGAGCTGCTGCAAAAGTTGTTCTTTGCTTGCTGTTTTGTCACCCCTTCCCACTTGACGTCCTTATCTCAGTAGAAGTACTCAACCCAATTTATGCAAGCCCGTTTATATTGTGGCTGATGGTACTACTGTATCTGTGCAGATGGACTTGCTTGTACATGCACGTTTGTGGAGCGATTTTGCTGCGCCCCAGGTTGCTGCAGGAAGGTGCGCAGCCGGAGGCGTCCTGCTGCTGCTGCTGCGACACCCCGAGCATCACGCACTCCTTGGGGCTCGCCACGAATGAGGTCCAGGACATTGAATCGCTGGCAGCAGCGGCTGTTTGTTTCCAGCACTACCTTTCCTGGTGTCCCAAGGCCCCATCGCTCTCCCATCAAGGCTATGCACCACTCCCACGATGGGCGAGAGAGCGAGAAGCCCTGGGGAAAGGCAGCTGCAGGGTGCCAGAATAGCCCAGCCACCCCCAGAGCAAATTCCTCCCGCCCACAGCCTAATTGCTGTGAGCTCCAAGTTGCCTGAGGAAACAGGTCATTGAGGGGAGGCTCTAGGCCAAAGGACCCGATTTTCATTGGTGTAATCCACGATGGGCCACTCAGAAGCAATCTGCACGTTCAGGTAGCCCAGAGCCCCTTCTTCCCTGGAAGATCCCTTGCTAGAATCCTACACAGACTCCTCCTCCACAACCTCTCCTGCCTCTGCTGAGATGTTGTGCAAGTTATCTGGGGGCTTATTTTAAGGAACAGTGTGGCACTGATCTGTAGTTTTTCTAAGACGCGTGCTATACATATGGAAATACTGTAAAGCTGTTCTCAACAAGCACAGATTCGATTTCCCCTAATTTTAAACCATCAAACACAGCTGCCTGTCGTTGCTTTCAGAGCCTATCTCCATTCTCTCCCTGACAAAACACAAGGTGAAATCCCACCTTCAGGGAGATGCCCTATACTGCCCCATACTTTGATTTTATCCCTGCAACTTTGTGCTCTGTCACGCTACCTTTCACTTTCAGGAGACGCTCCCAGCAAGCATGCGCTTCCAAAAAGCTCCTTAAACCTACCCACAGCCAAACTGACAATGGCAAGGCTGCTGGTGTCCCACTGCCCCATGGGCTGGCCAGGCAGCGATACCACAGTGCTAATGTATTTCTAAATGGGTATGATACTAGGTGGTATCACCTACAGAACACTGCTCCATTTCTCTGCATGCTGCAAACAAGATTAACTCAAGTCTTAGAAATTAAAATAGAAATATATAGGCTCTGGGGTCATGCAGGTGGTTATGCATGGAACTTAGGGATTAAAGATCCCAAGCCTGATAAAAATAAATAAAGAAAATATTCTAGACTTTTTTTTGGTGACTTCTATTCTCTTACTGTCACACAGAATTTGCCTTGCGGGCTAATCTAGGGCATCAATCCATTTTATCATTTTTAAGATAATAGCATCTTTCTTCTCCAAACTGTGTTCTAATGTTAGTATTTTACAAAATATAATGAAAGTTTAAATGTTTTATTTTTTCTGCGCTAGAAAATGGCACTCTAACAACGCAAAAGTAATCATCCCCACCTATTGTGCAGGCAGCATAAAGACATTTTGTAATAGAATAGCAATTCCCAAATAAAAACTGAAAGAAATTTAACAGTATAAGTCACTTCTCTATCATTCAAAGTAGGGCTTTTGCCAGTGTAAACTAGTTTGGTTACAAAACATCACACTTCTTACTGCAATTATTATACTTGGAAAACTAGTAGATCCAGACTGCCTACAAAACCGTGACTGTAGCAGCCACCAGTATCCTGAGGACTTGTTACTCCAAAGTCAGTCCAGTTGTAACTCTTGATTTCATCAAAAGCTATTCCAAGAATGACTTTGTCCCACTGGACTGGATTCTCTTTCATTACAAGAGTGTGAAGTGCACTTCGAGTAAAGCCACATATTCCAGGAAATATGTAAAAAGTAAAATTGTTTTTCTTACGGCTGGGGGAAGGCCTGTGGGGTGAAAATGAGTCATTTCTGTATTGCGGCAGGAATTCTGCCACTCCACTAACTACCCAACCTCCCACCAGTGTGCCGCCTTCCTAATTTTGCAGGCTCGTAAGATTTTGCAGCTCGAGGTGGCCTCTTTTTCCCTCCTCAATAGCACAGCTAGGCCTCATGGTCAACCCAACAGCTAACTGGGACTTTTTTTAGCTCGATAAAATATATCTGCATGGAGGCGATCACACGGCGTGTGTGAATCCAAGTGGGGCCATGGCATGGGCTAGGCAGCGTGCGGCCGGGCAGGAGGGACTTGCTCCCTACAGGCACAGAAGCAGTGGGAACTTAGAGCACGTAGGGCACAGCGGTGTTAATCCCTCTTGGCTATGCCACTTCCCAGCCCTATGCTGGGGGGGGGGGGGCTTGGTTTCCACCAGTGCTCAGGTGGCCTCATGAGGGGCATGCTAGGTTTCCTGCAAATGGGCAGCTTGGGGACGTCCTGGGCAGCTGGCCCCACACCAAAGAAAGGCTCTTCTCCCTTTGTGGGACTTATCTGAGCTCTCCTTCCATCTGCCCTGCTGTGTTGTGGCTTCCCTAAGCCTGACAGAGAAATAAAAGCACCATCTTCATTTCGTCAGGAGACATGGAGCTGCTTCTGGGCATTGAGGTAGCAAGACCCAGGGAATGCTAACGTGAGTCAGGTTTGGCTTTTACCCCTGGCAAAGCAAGCAGCTTTGGAAAATGGTGGTGGCTTTGCTACATCTTTTAGCCACATCAGAGCTTAGGAAGCTGGAATGGGAGAGTACAAACTACTGTCCCTGCTCCCATCTCTGCTATTTCCCCCTCTTCTGATGGCAGGAGGACAGTATACCCAACTCTCCAAGGTCTTCTGCCAGCTCCCTGTTCCAGCTCGGCCATTTCCATCTTTCCATGAGCGGTGTGAACCAGTCCTAGCCCTGGCCTTTTATCCCTGCAGTGGCAAAAGTCAGCTTTGCCAGCTCAGCCAGGGAGCCCAGGGAAACAGCTTTGGCCCAACAGACCCAGCCAGGTGCCCTGAAGTGCAGTGCTCCCTGGGTCTGCTCTAGCAAGCACCAGGCATGGGCTTGGCAGGTTTTGGTACCTTCACTTACGATTAATGCCAACCCGTTTTTCTTCATGTTGCAGCAGCCTAGGAAAGTGCATACAGTCAGGGACTGGACCTCACTAAGAAGACAGTAACATACTAAAACTCACTTAATTCAGGCCTTTGCACTTGTTAAACAGATGTTCTGCATGCAGCAAGCAGTGCTCAGGCAGCATAGGCGATATTGCCTACCTGCACTCTAGCTTTGACCGTGATTGCTGTTTCCTCTTAGTTTTGGGACACTTTTTAGAGATGTTGCTCCATTGCCAGGGTGTGTGCAGCTCTGCAGGGTCAATGGCAAGGAGGGCCAGCTTCACAGGCTGGCTTCTGGCAAGTGTTTCACACGTCATCAGCTTGGACCTGACCTTGCATTGAACATGACTCAGAGTGTGTCCCTCACCACACCGGGCACTGCATCTGTGCAAAGCAGGTGCATGCCACTGCTGTTGATATGTCGAAATGACCCTGCTGTGTCACCTGGGGTGTTTTACCTCCATGGAGAATGACACCTTGGGCTTCTTTTCACTCCCCTGCTTGGGTGAGAGGGAGTTTGTTTTAACATATCAGGTTGAACACTTCAGTGGGTTAGGAGTTGCTTCCCATGCAGCTCAGCTGTCCCGTTGCAGCAGCAGTAGCCTCCAGGGGAAGGGGAGAGTGGGCAGTGAAGCACAGAGATCTTACAGCTGTAGGACTCTACCTGTGTGAATGGGTTAACCTCCTTTGCCTGCTTTTGTAAAATACTGCAAGGTTTATGCATTTCAGGTCTGCCCTATGCACACATTACTCATTTGTGAAAGGCCTGCCGGTGCTTCCCCTTCATCTGTTGCACCCAACTGCTGTTTATCCTAATTTGGCATTTGGAAAAAATCTTGTCACCCAAATTACATTAGCAGAAGGTGAAAGTAAGCGAGGAGGAAACAAGGACAACTGCATGTATTCCACGTGGCTAGATTACTGTGGATGTTTTTCTTAAGAAAAAAAAAACCCACTCAAAAAAAAAAAAACCAAACCACGAACCAACCCCCAAACCTCTGGCTAACTACCAGCTTCAGCTACACCAGCCATACCCAGCTGTATGCACGTAGCTGACTGATCCCCCCCCCTAAAGCAGGGCACATTCCAGTTACTTGGCTCTTTGGGATTAATTGTCCCTTTCATCAAGTTGGCTTGGGCTACTGTTGCTGTTGATCATGCAATGCAAATCTTCCTGAGAAAGACTCTCAGGCTATTGATTAAAAAAAGATAGCTGTTGCAAAAACCATTACATAACAAAATCCAAACCCTCGATGTTGCAGGCAGTTGCTGTCATAGATAGGAACTGTTTATTGATCACAGCCAGATATGAAAATACGCATCCTTTACAGCGAGCAGTGCTGAATATCTAGTGTAGCAAGATGAAAGCCATCATTTATGCCACTTGGGGGAAAGAGCTCTGCCAGGACGTGGGAGGATGTACGTTATCTAACATCCTACCTAACATGTAGCGGCCAAGAGCAACAAGCAGGAGGAGAATTACAACGCTTCTGCTTGTGAAACAGCATGCCTGAGAAGCAGAAGGGTGTGGATTTACGCCCATGTCATTTTAGGTGTCTAAATGAAGCATTGGAGTCAGGAGCACAGTCGTCAGAGAGAGATGCAGTTCAGATTTTAGGAGGCATAAATGGCTTTCTTTTAAATTGCAGGCACCTCCCTCTCTCTCCACCACAGAAGACAACGAGCTACACTCCTCACCTGGGACGAGTCCAGCTGCAGTGAGGGAGCAGGGTGGCAGAAACACTGCCCAAAGGGAAGATAGTCGTAGTTTTTTGGGGCCACTCTTAAGGAAGGGAAGGGGGAAATCCTAAATGATTGGCTCAGGATTCCTCTGGTGGGGGGGACAGCCACAGCCGGCAGCAGTCAGCGTGTACCACAGATCCTGTTATCTCCAGCCCAGAGGTGTGCTGGGGAGGAAGGTTGTGCTGGGACAGTCCCCATGAGATGAGAACCTCCCGTGATGCCAACCCTGAAGCTATGCTGATTTACACTAGGATGAAAATAGCCCTCAGAGGTTTTACACTAGTGAAAGGTCATCCAGACGGGGACATCAGGGCCAACATATAAAGGAGCGGGCGAAATAGCAACTTTTTTCCCAATGTGCTGGAGCTCTGCTTTAAAGGTAGACTCCTGAACTATTTACTGGGACAATGGTGTGTCCCCTCTGCTTGGGAACAGGTTTACCTCTGAATGCTGCCATCATTAGCATAGGTATTGGGTGGTTTCAGGAGCCCTGGGCTCAGGCCAGGATTGTACTGTGTTAATAGCAAATTTAAAATATAGCCCTGCCCCATATCCCCTGCCTTCCAAGAGCTTGCTCACAGTGTTAATGCTTCCTATGAAAACTGGCCAGATCCCCTTCCCAAAGCCCACGGGACTCCTTGGTGCCAGCGGAGTTGACATCCACGTGAGCTGCACAGATGGACAAGTTCAGTGAACCTCCTTGATGCCAGGATGTGCAAAGGACAAGTCAGCTTTTACTTTCCCAGCAGATGCTGCTTTCCGCGGGGGGGAGGACACCCTGCAGGTACCGGCTCCTTCCTCTGACCACAGAAAGTCACTGCCAGCAAGGAGGAGGGAGAGCAGAGAGGGGGTGGCCTCAAGGAGGATTTGGAAAAGCTCCAGTTACGGCAAAGCCAGTACCCCGCTGAAGAAAAAAGGCGGGTGGGTCATTAAACCTGGTGTGGCCAGCAGTGCCAAGGTGACAAAGGGCATTTTCCTGGCAGTCAGCCTCAAGCTTGTAAGGCAGCTGCATGTCAAAGCAGCGTAGGTGAAAGTGTGCATTGCTACGAACACATGTAGAAAGCCAGTCCCCAGGAAACGATCAAGGTCTGAGGTGCTCCGGATGTGTTGGCCTGAATGAGAGAGCTCACCGTCCTATTGCCTGACCCCCACTCTCCTCTGCCCCTTCTTCCTCCAACCACCAGAAAGAGCGCTTCTGTGATGTGCTGTCCACCACAGCTATTGTTTTTAAAGTAGTCAGGTCCAGAAAAGATCACGTTAAACTTTCCAAAATACATGTTTCTTTCCCGCAGTGAGAAAGGCGGCTGGCCCACTATGGATGTGTAGCCATAGCATGGATAATCAACAATAGCTGCATGTCTCCTCTTCCCCCTGCTCTCCCTGTGAGCCTGCATGCACCTTCCTGGCAACTGCACTGGCACGTGTGTTTCAGCCAGGCCTGGTGCTTGCTCTGGTAGATCCACACAGATGCTTGTGCCACCACAGCCGAGAACACGGGGCGCTACAGCCCTAGGGCAGGGGCAGAGAGCAGTGAGGTGGCAGGGGCAGAAATTCTGCACATGGGCTCAGCAACCTGCCTGCCGCAGAGCCTGCTTCTTCCCTAGTGCCTGGGCAGTGGAAGCACCTGGGCTGGAGAAATGAGCCGTTCGACTACTGCCTAAGATCAAAACGAAGAGTGCCTTTGGAAAGCTGGAAAGTATTAAGCAATGCCCGGGGCAGCTGGAGAAATAGAAGAGGATTTTGTGTTTTGCACAGCACTGTGAGAAAAGAGAGCAACCTTCCTTGAGGGCTGGGAGACAGAGCTTCAAAGATTTGCCTCCCAGTCTGTGCAACCGATGAGACGCCCGCTTGTGTAAGACCAGACTCCAGGAACGCCTTCCTGGGACACCACCAGCAGCTGCTGTGAGGACAGAAGCAGGGGCAGAGATGGGAACTGACCCCTCAGAGCACTGGGCCTGGCCCAGGTCACTGCAGGCAGCCACGTGGTACAGGCTCTTTGGAAACTAAATACACCTCATACCGAAAATCAGCAACATTTGCTGCTGTCTTCCTCTGCTTGGCCTTGCCTGTGGTAACTAGGAACTTCCCTCTACTTTCAGGACTCGGTCTGTTGATGGGCAGTTTGCACTCAGGTATTTTTGGGTCAGATTGTCCTTCAAGCTGAATAGTTTGTCTTCTTCCCTCCTGTCTCCCCACGGTGTTTATGGAGAGAAATCGTAAGCTCTCTCATCCTTTGCTTTGTTGAAATTCTTCCCGTGCCTTACAGGACAGGCTCTCCATTCCCTGTAATTTTCCTGGACATCTCTTCACAGCACCTGTTCCAGTTTGAGGGCTTTCTGAAAACAGAGCTAACTGCAATTGTATACAGTATTCCGGATGAAGTTCCTCTAGTGCCTTTTTTACAATTAGCATCATTTCCATCTTTTTTCCATTCAATTTTTATGGCAGCGTTTGACTCTATTTGTATAATTTCATCTCTCAGGGATCTCTAGCTGTGATATCCATAACTTCTTGAGTACCGGCAACACCCTCCAGCTCTCTGCTGTGACAGATTTCATCACACTTCAGTCATGTTTCACAACACTCCTGTTTTTTTAATACCTAAACTGTCCGTAAAAATATTGAAAGCCCTAAGACTGGAATCCCCTCATTCCAGCACGGCACCTTTCCAACGTTACTTACCTGCTCCCCTTCAGGCAGTTCCTCACCCCTTCACAATTTGCCTACTAATCTCCATCTTCTCCAGTTTGCCTTTTAATCACCTAAGTAGTGGCACTGAATGAAATGCTTTACTGAAGTCCAACAGGTGAGACCTACCATGCTTCCTCTGCCAAAGAGATGGGGTTGTCACATCTAAGAAAGATAATTGCTTAGCTTGGCATCATCTGGTTTTGAAAGACTCATCTTGCATCTTGTCCTGTTTTCCAGCTATTCATTACATGGAATTTGTAATTATCCATTCCTCTAAATTTGTTCTAAAGGTCTCAATACATAGTTGGCAGATACCTGGTGAGGACATGTTCCACACAGTTTCTCGTAAATCAGATATAGGATTTTTGTGTGACAGATCTGAATACTATGCTATGCCTACTTGTGCTTTCATCAGCTTTTAACACGGTCTATTTTTAACTCTTAATTGATCAGTCAGGTGAGTGCTCGCTGCCAAAGGTGTAGGGAGATTCACTGACCTTATTCAGGACCTTCCATACAGGCTTTATGTGTTTTCATGTATTTTATACTTCAGTTCTCAGGTTGTGCACTGTGTGAATGCTTTATGCCTTCAGGCTCTGGGGAGAAGAGGTTGTAAAATTTGCAAAGGGTTGCTTGGCTGACTGTTGAATACAAAATTAGTGTTTGAAAGGGGGAAGCAAAACAGCCAGGGTAAATGCAGCGATTCTCCTTGGAGTCACTCAGCTTCTCTGAGAGCTGCAGTGTTGCAGGAGCAACTCAATGTCAGGGGAACACAGGAATTTGTTTTCATCAGAGGGATGCTTTCCCTGCCAAGCTGGCAGCAGCTGTAGGTGAAGCCTTAACAGGGAAGCACTTTCATAGTCCCTGTGCTAGGAGGGGAGCTTTCCACCAGTGACTGAGGGACAGAATAGTGACCTGCACCTTCTGATCCCTTTCCCTCTCCTTTCTGCCATCTTTGCCCCCTTCCCCCCCCCCCCCCCCCCCCGGTGATCTTCCCAAGTTCTCCAAACATCTATTCTCTAGTTACCAAGATGATGCTGGATGGCAGTGAACACATGTATCCCTGAGGATTTGCACATTGCAATGGCAGAATTCACAAGGTGAGAAGAACAAGTATTGTGTAATGCTCAGTTTTCCAGCACAGCAAGGATGAGGTTTGCTTCAATCCTCAAGCTGTTTCCCACAACCGTTCTGAGGATCACCTCCACAGCCTGCTCTGAGTTCTGGGAGATCCCGGAGGAAGTTTGTTTCTAGCTTTCCTCCTGCATCAAGCCTCCGTGTTTCATGGGTCTAATGTCTAGTGGGCTCTCTTTCAGTTAGCTGATCCACTGTATTTCGTCCACCACGGCGGGGGAGAGAATCCCCGAGGTTAAGCTTCTAACTTAACAACCCTAGCAGGGCACAGCCCAAGATAAGAGTTAGAGGGGATGCTGATGGCCAGCCTAGCGATAGCTTTTGCAAGTGGTCCTAGTGTGGGAGGGTGTGTTCCCCAGTCATGCGAGGAAACAGCAAAGAAAATATCTATTTGCAAGGGTGAAAGGGAGGTCAGCGAGATGAGCATTGCAATTATTTGCTAGAATGGGGCCTCCCAATGTTCTCTCTATACAGGAGGATACAGGCACTAATAAGCTGGGAAAAGACAGCCTGTTGATTCAGAAGCACACCAAAACACTTTTTGCCTCTTAAATTCTATTTCAAATTCCCTGCAAACAGGCTGAAATTTCACTGCCATGGGTATTTATGGAACAGTTAAGGCACAATAATTCATGCTTTGAAGGGTGCTGTCTACTTGCACTTGAGATATTGCTGTCAGATATCCAGTCTAATCCACTTCTCACGCTGTCAGGTACATAAGGCAAATGTCTTTCATCACCAACCGGTTCTATCCCAGTCCCTTGAAGATGTTCAAGTTGCTGACTTGCAATGTTGCTGCTTTACTCATTATTGTGTTTCCTTGCGTTCTTCGGGGTCACCGCCTCTTCTTTCCTCTTCATGTTGAAGCAGGGCTTGTTGAAGGACTTGGTTATCTGGCACTCTGAAAACATGGCCAAGGTCAATCTGTTTTCTCCACTGTACTGTTTGTACAGCTGTGGGCAATCACGCAGGCTCTGAAATCTCAGCATTCCTTTTGCTCTCTGTCTGCTTTATGATCACTGTCCCCCGCAGGCATCCGTACCGAAAACACTTTGATTTCTGGGGAATAGACATGTTCTTCCAAGATTTCGACTTATACAGGTGTATGTGTAATGTATTCTTAATAACAGTGGCTCAAAAGAGCTTACAGGAAAGCTTAGCATTGATGCTAATGACTTCCATATGAGATGTATGCTTGTCGAGAAAACAGAGGAAAGATTCCACTCGTTTTGATACCATATACTTAGACCAGTGAGTAGAGATGTGCACATCACATGCAGGTATCCTGCAAAGCCGCCTGCTCCAAGCTTACTCTACGTCATGTATTACCCTTACATAGCCTGCAGTAAATTTAGAAACCATTAATAAAGGCATTTAGCGTTAAAAAGATATTGGGATTAATGTTTCAGTTATTACAGTTTCCTAAAAAAGTATTGATTATCTGGGATTTGTTGATATAAATAGCTTTTCCTGGAGTACAGGAAAATAAAAACTTCACACTGGCTTTTTAAAGGTGAGGTTATAAATGCATATCAAACCTTTACTAGTTTGCTCTCAGGGGCTTTTGCACTGTGACAGAACTATAAAATGTTCAGTCTGTAATGAGCACAGTTTTATTATGATTTCAGTTTTCCAGGTTGGAGCTGATCACACAGCACAGCAGTCAGGGAGAGCAGGGCCAGAATTTTGGAGACACATGGTCAAGTAACAGACTATGACCAGGTCACAGCACTGGCGTGTGTATGGTAGTGAGGAGGTTTTCAGTCTTACCATCCTCAGCATCTCCAAGGTCATCACCCATGACACAAAATTACATTCTTAGACTAGTGCCTCTTGACAAAGTCTTCTCCAGCTCATTTTCAATGGACAAAGGTCTGTAGCACTACTCTACTTCATCTTCTTGTCTTTAATCCTTTGTTTGGATGCAACTCTGTATAGGAAGAGAATTCACCCTCCCCTGAGGACCAACATAAACCTTCTGGTTTCTGTGCCTGGACCAACACATCTTTACCTTTCTCCAGAGTATGAGAAGGCTCATGAGCCCCCTGTGGCTCAAAGATAGCAGGTAAAGTCTTTTGATGTGATACCAAGACATTATTCCTAGAGCACCTGGGTCCAAGAAGGCAGAACTAACTCTGTATTAGCATTTAAATGACGAGGTGAAACCTGGCGACTACCGGTCACCATGACCCTGTGGAACAGAAGAAACTTGGATGAAAGTAGCAGCCAGGTGCAGGAAGATATAAAGCTATGTGGGAAGGTAGATGGAAGACCACCAACACACTTTGAAGCAAAGGCTTCTTCAACATGAATATGTAACCAGTACCCCATGCTCCTGTCCCCTGGTAATATGGTTAGCCTAACTAATGACATTTTATAAGGCAAATGGCCATTCTCTGTGACCAACCTAGTCATGAAACACTGGAAGGGGTTGCCCAGAGAGGTAGTGGAGGCCCCATCCCTGGAAACCTTCAAGACCAGGTTGGACGGGGCTCTGAGCAACCATATGTAGTTAGCGGTGTCCCTGCTCACTGCAGGGAGGTTGGACTGGATGACCTCTAGGGGTCCCATCCAACCCAAAACATTCCATGATTCTATGATTCCATGATTCTATGTATCAGTCCCCTTCACCCTCTTCATCAGGCCTTGAAGGTCCTGCGCACCAGAGAGATTTCTCCTCCCCTTCTCTGTCGACCTCAAGGTTCCTGGGCGCTGGGCCGACTACTCCCCTCCTTATCAGCCTTGAAGGTCCCAGGGAACCGGCCAACCAGGTTGTGAGCAACCATCACAGAACAGGGAGGCACAGTAGCAGCACACACAGCACTGTATATAAAGTCCTAGGTGGGCTTAGATGAGAACTGCTGCTGGATGGCAAAACCCATGATATCCTTGTGGCCAGGGATGCCTCCACCATCATCTGCTTCCTCCCATATTGAATGACGTGTATTCTTTTGTGTGTTTTGAGTCTAGATTATGATTGTTATGTTGATAATGCAAGCCAAGTATTAAGATTTGATGCAATCTGCAGAGCGTCCAAGTGATTAGGCATCATAAACTAAGCTGTGCTTAAATTCTATGCTATGCCAATTATAAAATTGCGATACACTGATTATGATTAAAAAAATCCTGTGCTACTCTGATCATAATATTGTATGCTATGCTAATCATAAAATTCTGGTAAAAAATTAAGGCTGGCAAAACACCTTCATTTAAAATCTCTCCTGGCCCAGCTGGGAATAAATCATCTAGAAGACGACCCATACAAATAGCTGGTGCAGATGTAGCTACTTTTGGACCAAGGGAATCAGATTCTCTCCAGAGTAAATAAATCAAATAGCTCATCCTTCAGTCCAATAAAAAGCAATAAATGGCTCTTGAGCTTTGCACTGGGGAGGGGGCCTACTAAGTGGAGGGGTCAACTGTGGAGAAGACAAGAGTCTGACAAAGCCAAAGAAGGTCCTGGAGACCAGCAGTACCAGCAGAGTGCATGCTCAGGGGGGCACTTGTTAATCTCCATTTTTTTCCCGTAATCACCACAGCCTCTACGCATGCACCAGCCACTAATGTTGGTGTTGCAGAAGTCAGAGGTTTTTGCACTGAAGCGTGTAGGAGGAATGGGTATTTAGTTTGTTTCTTTATCCCGCAGAACAAGGGAAGCTTCTTGTTGGGGTTTGGAGTCTGTCACTGGGAGTGGTTAATATGAGGCATGCACGGTAACTTATGGGAAGAAGGTTCCCCTAACCTGTCATTTCTTGTGTGGGTGTGTTTTGCCCTGAAGCAACCTTAACTGCTTTTTAACAGAACTTTTTGGTGGGAATTGTTAGGAAAGCATTTCTCTAACTACCTGAGCCTTGCTGTGTTTTTGGCCCTACCTATACCACAGCATTAAATATTCTGTACATTGGGAATTCTCAAGGCCTGATAGTCATCTCAATGGTACCCAATTTAAACAGAATTATTCCTGATTTACATTGGCATAAATGAGGGTTTTCCATATATAATGTAATATTTTGCCTCTCTCAGATGTTGACACAAACACTATTCTCAGACTCCTTTTTATACAGGGTTAACTGCAGATGAATCAGATTTACCCTTTTGCTAAGAACCATTACCTCCAAACTGCAGCATTGAAGAAGACCAAGAGGGTGAAGGAGAATATGTATTTGGCACTGCTTGTCCAGGGGGTACTGAGGGCTGCAGGTGCTGCATCTGAGACTTTTCAAGGTTGGTAGGGTTCAGATGAGAGACTCATGTAGGTGTAAAAAAATATATGCAGATTCTGCTGTTATGTGATGGAATTTACCATTTCTGATGAGAACTGCACCTTCAGGCTCCCTCACTTTTGTGACTCCCATAGCTGAAGGAACTGTTTTGGATCGGCTTTGTTTGCAGCTCTTACTCCATCAACACCTTTTTCTAAACTCTAACAAAGCATAACTTTAGCCCATACCTTTTCTGTGTCCTGCCACTGTGGTAGAAAAGGCCGGCATTTCATCAAGTTGGCCGAACTGAAGCATCTACTAATATAAAGGATCGTATCACTGCAGTTATAATTTGCCAGGGGCTCAGGCACAGAGAGGGGCATGGGAGAAATGGGGGAGAAAGGTTAGTCTCTGCACTTCGCTTCTACGGCATTAAGGGTGTTGGTGTTACTGTAGATGCAGAATAAAGATATTCTCACCTTGAATTCCTCCAAAGCAATTCTTTCATGTGGTTGTCTCAGTAGAATGAAATATTTATGAAATAGCCAGCACACCCACCCAGACATAAGCCAGGCACTAACTGTTCATGTTTAGAAACAAACTTTCCCCATGGGTACATTATTCATAGCCGGTCACTTGCCAGTTTTCCCTTGGAAGATACAAACATTAGGAATAAAGGCAATGCACAGTTGGGTCTCTTTTTTTCTTTTTTTTTCCCAGCTGGATATTGCAGCAAACCTGTAGGTTCTCCCTGTCCTTCTCTTTCCCACTTGCTCATTTACAAGTCGGCTAAATCGATGGTGCATTCCCAAAATCTTCCTGCTGATCCACTAAAAGGCTGCACCATGGTGCATTAGCACTTCGGAGGATCTTGCCACTTCCAAGAGAAATCCCAAATTCAACTGACTGAAAAACAATTGCAGCTTTCAAACATTATTCCAGGAAAAGAGGAAATCATCCTCCTGATCCATCCTGCCAAAAGACTATGGGCATCTCTGTTGCCTGAGAAACATAACAGGTTGTTGTTATAACAACTAGAGACCAGCTGACCTCCCACTTCCGTTCGACAACCAGCTGCAAACCCCCTTGGTCATGTAACAGTCTCAAATTGAACATATGACCCCAGTTTATGCAATTCCCCTGTAACCGTTTCGTAAGCTTTTTGTCGCTTCACTCAATTGTTTGTTGAAAGCCTTCACAGTTGCATTGGCTAATGTGAACGTTTCAGAATGACAGATAGCCCTTATGGTTAAGCCCTCCATCTCCAAGGCAACCTCACAACCTTGCTCTGAGTACATTGTGTCATGAGAGAAAATGAAAACCAAAAAGATATGCGGAGGTAATTCCAGCTCTAACTATCCATAGTCCTACTGCTTTAGCAGAGACTTTAGGAGACATTCCCAGGCTGGTTATTTAAACATGGGAGAGCATCACAAAGATAGTATTTGCCTCTAAAACTATACAAGCTATACGGGTCTATGAAGAGTACACTGTGAGCTCTGCCAGTGAACCCAGGGATCTTAAACAGATTCCAAAGAGCTCCAAGTAAATGACTGAGGGCATAAAAATACGGTGATTTCATGCGTCCACCAAATCACGCGGGCTCTGTACAACTGCATTACTTGAGTAGGTGTCAAAGCAGCTTCACTAGTGTGGTCCTTGAGTTGGACCCTCCACCACTCCTATGTCTGACCTTCACAGTGTTCAGCTGAGTTGATACTAGATTCGGGCTTTTGCAGAGAAGGAAAGATTCATTCTCCACTCCTTTGAGCATCATTGCAAGGAGGTCTCTGCTGACAATACCACAGCAGAGCAAAAGCCTCGCTGAAGAATATTGTGTAGGAGTGTTATTAAAGTAGGTCATTGCCCAAAGCAGCAGACTTCAGGGATAAAATTAATGAAAGAGTTCTTACCTCCTACAGTGGTTGTTTTCAGTTGGCTTGCCCACTTAGAAAGGCACAGATCATATCTGGTCCACCTACTCATGCTCTGTCCTCACAACCTTAGTCTTAAAAAACACCTTTTTTCATATGAAAGCTGTTATTGACCTTGTCATAGGATCTGGAGCACAGTCATATGCAACCCATACGTGACATCTCAGTGTGAGCTTAAGTCTCTGAGAAAACCTCGTTAGTTTGTTGTTAGTTTGTTTGGGTTTTTTGCCCTACCCTAAATCCTTGCACCTCCTTTCTGTTACCATTTACTCCCTCAAAATATTGCTATTCCTCCTTCACACTTTTGTAGGTGCAGGTGCCATTCTCTTCAGGCAAGAAAACCTAACTGGAAGGAGGGGGGGAAAGGTATAATTATCAGCTAGAAGTAAAGGGAAGATGCTGCAAATAACCTGTTGTCAAAGAAGTTTAACACTGACACGTTTAAATGGATTGTCTCAGAAAAAAATCCCGACCGGTTCTTATTCAGGATGACATCTCAGGGATATTAAGCAAGGTGTTGAATATCTCTGGACATGTGCAAAGTGCCACTGGGTCCAACAGAAATCAGTGGAAGACCAAACCTCCACTCCCCACGATTGGCTGAAAATTCTCCACTGCTGTGAAACACTGAAATGCCAGAGCTCTTTCCACCATCCTGCGACATGACATAACCAAACCCACACTGCTTTTTGTTCAAACAGCTGCCAAGAACAGGGAAATAGCATAGTTAAAAAAAAAAAGAAAAAAGTTTGTGTTTCCAAAAGCAGTTTTTTACATCTTCTAAAACGAAAGGCTGTGCTTAAATGTGTGCAGCAGTAACACTGATGCAAATAATTTCAAGTTCTGATTTTGCTACATCGAAAGCTAAAAGCTCCTGTGCAGCTGGTAGGGCAGCAATCAAGATGTTGCACAGCTCAATACACAGATCAGTCCTGAGGAAGTTCTGCCGGGATCCTCTTTGTACTCTGTTTTTCAAATATGATTAACATCTGTTTTCTTAGATTAGGAAATTGGAGAGAGGTTTTGTGTTACGCTCCTGAAAAATTTTGAACACTGCATGGCAGAGTCATGTGTTTTAGATATTTGGAAATACCAGGTTTTAGCAACTCCTGCTTGGCTGCCTAGAGACTCATTAAAGCTCATTGTCAAAGCTTTACTCCTCTACTGTCTGACTTAGGTGATTTATTGTCCTCCTGAACCTGTTGACAGATTCACCTGGTATTCAAGTTTGCTAATAGCTGTATTTGTGTATTTGTTTATTTGTTAAACACAAAGGCCTGAGCCAGGGCTGGTGTCCCTGCTCTTCGAGAATTCCCAAAGGCTGGGCACTGCTAACATTGGACTCTTAAGCATTTGCATCTCACAGCTGGGCTTATCTGGTTTCTAGTAAGGTGCAAGTTCCACCCAAATTTTTTTCCCCAGTCAGGATGTTTATAATCACTCCTGGAAGCTCTTTCCCTCTGTCAAAACGGATCGACCAATTGACCAACAGATTAAAAAATTATTAAGGGTGGGGAGGAAGGACAGACACACATGCACACCCCCACACAAAAGCTATGAACACTCCGCCTTTGTGCTCATATGGGCTTTGTTTCCTTGGGAATCCAGCTACTAAAACAGGCAACAGCTGTGACAAGAACTGAAATCTAGCAGCAGAGCAACAAGACTGATGATTTGCAAGCCTTTTGGTTTTGGGATTTGCAACACCTATCCCTTTTTTAAATGCGTTAGAGGAACACATCAGGATTCGTCTGCAGGAAAGAAAAGCATGAATAATCCCGCAGGGCAAGCAGAATTTTTGTAGCTCATCACCATAAGAACTGAAGTGTCATCAAGTGCCCTCTGTGCAGGGAGATATGTACAGTGTTCATCCAGCTCCCTTGTGCTTGATCCTGTGATGTCTCCTATGAACACTCACACTAAACCCCCAGCAGTGGAAACACTATTTTTACCAGGCCTGACAAAACATAGGATGCAAATAACCTGGCTTCAGGAATTAGCAGTCCCAAAACAGGTCAGATTAGCAATCCACAGTCCCCTCAATGCCCCTCTCTCCCTGCCTGCAGGCCAGGGACCTCTGTTCTCCTGCTGCGGCTGCTGCATCCCCTGTGGCAGCAGCTACATCTGCTGCTTCTCGGATTTCTTTTCCAGCTATCAGGTGGCTTCACTATCAGATCTTTCCGGTGTACAGCTAGTGTCTCCAGTTTCCAGGTCCTGTCTCACTGTCAGTTAGCATCCTCTCCGGCCTCCTTCACCTGGCACACCTCCCACCCGCTGTGGGGCCCTCTCCCGACCGGGCACTTCAGGGGTGGTAACACGGTGCTCGGTGCTGCTGACGCGCTCCGATTCATTTCGCGTGGAAGGAAAAAGCACCACGGTCCCGATGTGCCAGGGAAGAAAGGGGCAGTGAGGAGACAGCGAGGGGGGAGAGGGCCTGAGAGGGAAGGGGAGGGGGGGGGGGGCGAGGGGAAGGCGACATGACAGCCACTTTCTGCAGGTCCAGGCTGAGGAAAAGTCGATGGCTCCAACGCCGCCGCCGCCGCCCCCACCCGCCTCCTCCTCCGCTCAGCTGTCCGGGCAGGGCGGTGGCAGAACACGCCGGCTGTCGGCGTGCAAGTAACACCGGGGCTTCCCCGCCGGCCGCAGCTCTGCCACCCGGCCCCGGCCTGACAGCGCCACCACCCCCGCCACAGCACTACATGTCCCGTCGTGCCGCGGGAGGCCCCACGGCGGGGCCGCATGATAGCTGCCCACGGAGTGGCCTGCTCAGAAGCACGGCGCGGCTCTCAGCGCTACCCCGATTTCGCGGGCAGCAATGCCCGATATCGCCCTCCGCGCCTCCACAGCTCCGTCCCGCGCCTCCCTCGCCGCGGGCGACGGGCCGGCGCGCTCCGCCTGTTTAGGTCTCCCTGTCAGGCACCCGCGCGGACGCCCCACCGTGGCGCCGTTAGGGCGGGGACCACGGGCGGCGCGGCGGGGCCCTGGCGGCGCGCGGGGCGGAAGCGGGTTGCCGTGGGGACGCGGCCTGGGTCGGTGGCGGCACCGGGATGAGCGGCAAAGAAGGTGATGGCGGCGGCGCGCGTACCCCTCCCTCCTTCCCCCCTTCCCCCCTTCCCCCAGCCCGGGCCGGCGGCGGTTGGAGCCAGCGGCTCCCCGGTGCGTGGCGCGCGGGGCGGCCCCCGCCGGGCGGGCGCCGCGGCCCCCCGAGACCGGGGCCGCCCGCCGCCACCTGGTGCGCAAGGGTATGGGCGGGCACCTCTCGGGGCGTGCGGCCGGTGCGCCGCCTGCCGCCGCTGAGGGGCGGTCCAGCCGCAGCCGGCCGGGGCCGGCGGGTGTGCGGGCCGGCGGGGGCCGGTTCAGCTCCATGCGGCGGCAGGAGGCAGAGCCGTGAGGAGTTGGAGGTGGCGAAAGCGTTGGGGCGGGGGGGAGGCCCCGCAGCTAGGAGGGGGTTCCGTGAGCCAGTGCTTCCCTTCAGCCGTGTCACTAAACCCTGCCCCGGCCCTGAGCGCGGCCGTTTCTGTAGAGCTGCTACCGCCTTCTCCCTGGGGCTTCACAGATGTGTTTGTGAACGCGCTTGTAGAAGTCTTCGTTCTTGGCGGCAAGAAGGGCGGTTGCTCTCAGCCAAAAGCTGAGTTAGGCCTGGGAAGCGCTTGTAGCAGTAACCGCCTTTCCATAACGCAGCCCTGGCCCTGCCGCCTGCGCGTTGGGTTAGCCTGGACGGCCGCACAGGCCCTCCCTTCAGCCAGAAGGTAGGCTCTGCAACAGGGAAGCTGGCTTTTTTATTTCTGGAGGGTTTTTTTGATTTTTTTTTTTAAATAAAATTAAAGTTAAGTTACTGTTATTGTAGTCTGTGATTTTCTGATATTCGAGTTGTTGGTTATTCAGTGGAACCTCTTCTCTCTCTCTCTTTCTTCCCCCCAGCCCCCACTTCAGGAGGGTCTGTTTTTTCCTGTAGGTCATTATGATGTTCCCAACTTGCGGAATACTGCGGAGAGTTTAATCCTCTGCACTATTTCAGGGGTTGTGTTTGTAACAGTTTCAACTGCTACAGGAAAAACAAAACCCTGAACTCATGTCCTAACAGAAAAGAAGGAAAAAATGATTTTCAGTTTCCTCTTTTAGAAAGTAACTACGCCCACCTCTGGTTTTGGTTTGGGATAATAAACAATTAAACGGAAACATTTTAAAATCTAGTGTTCGTCTGTAACTTTTAAGTAGCTTCCTTTTGTTCTTCTTTTAAGGAAATTGAGAGAACGCCACATATTCAAAAAGGTATGCTTGTATGTGAGAGTTTGCCAAATTTTGGCTTCTGTTAGGAACACAAAGTATACAGCTGTCACGAAAAGGAGGTAGCAAGAGGGAGGAATGGATAAAACATGAATGACACAATGAGTCAGTTCTAGGTGAAGGAAGGACAAAAGGAAGAAATAGTACAAAGTGTAAATCAGTAGTAAAACACAGTCCAAAAGAGATGAGTTCTGGTGAGGGCTTGAAAAGGGAGGCTAAGGAAGAGGCAGATAAGGCCAGTTGAAGGGAACAGTTATATCGGGGTGAAAAGAGAAGAAACTGGTTAATGTAAGGACCTAAGATGTTACCCTGTAGCAGCTAAACCTGCTATACCTGGGTGATGGTAGTCTACCTAAAATTATGTCTTGCTGCTTTTTCTGATTACTGAAGACCCATGACATAAATAATTACAGTAATGAAAAACTTGTAGTTTTAATGCTTCCTGCCAAACTGAATATTTAAAATAATTTTAAAAAAAAAAAAATATCTGATCCTGTAGGCCCTTGTCAACAAGTTTCCATCCATGCAGCCTGCCCTTACAAAAGGAAATAAAAAAGGTGTAAACCTTACCAAAAAAAAAAAAAAAAAAAAAGGACTTGGGATCCTATCACACTCATCCATTGAAATTGGTAGGATTTTTTTCTTATTTTCACTAGGAATGTGGTGGAAAAAGTGGCATGCTAATGTGAAGATGATGTCAGTTGGTAATAAGGTTCATCCAGTTACCTTATTCTATTCTGTAAATATGGCTATAGTCAGGAATGCTCTGAAGACAGCATTCTGATGTTGCTTATGTACTGGCAAAACTATTTTATTTTTAAGTATATTTTTTTTGTGTGTATCTTCTATTAATAGGATCGGGTGGGTTCAGAAAACGGAAACATGACAATTTTCCACATGGTCAAAGAAGAGAGGAAAAAGAGAATGTTAATCCATCTTCAGCTTTAATGACATCTTTTAAATGTAAGTAAGCATTTGAAAACCCAGATTATGAAAGCATGAGGTCTAGAAATTGCTAGGAAATTACAAGTATTTAGTGGTGAAATAAACCATCTTTCTCTGGAGGAGAAACTTGAAACAATTGGACTCATGGTTCATACATCTAGAGCTTGGTGTTTTGCTTTATGCGCAATAAAGTCCTGAGAGTGGGATTTCACATTTCACCCAACTCATGACTTGCTCCCTTTTTCATCCTGCCTCCTGTCCCCCCTCCCCACCCCCCAAACTGCATGAGTTTTCAGCCAGACAAAAGGTGACCGGGCCCCTTAGTGGCAGAAAACTGTAAGATCTGCAGAGGTGTAATGCAAAATTTGAGCCATAGGGGCAAGAGGAGGAGATGGCTACCTTTGGGGAGACTGAGAAGGCCCTTAACTGTTGCCCTTAGCTCTGGTGCGTAGATGACCGAGCTACTTCAGTATAAAACTGGATGCATTGATTTGCGAGTCGGTAGCTGTTTATACATATGCTTTTTAAAAATAAGAGTTTAGCTAACTAATACAGACCTGTACATAGACACTTATTTCGGTTTGAATGCCTTTTTAAAATTAGCTTATAGTTCAGTTTCTTTAAATAAGCAGGTGTAAACTTCCCTCCAACCAAATTGTTTTTATAGGATTTTGCACAAAACCAGATTTGAACTCCAGTAAATTTAGTTGAACTTTCTCATTAGACAAACCCTAACAAGGCAAAGTTGAGCTTCAGAAATGAGAAGCTTTGACAAAAGAAGGAAGATGATGTGATACAGGGAACGGATTAATTTCTGGTGTAAAATATTCCCCATTCCCACCTATGTTTTATGAAGCTGAGGAGGGTGAAGAAGAAAGAGCTGCATGGCTGTTATAGATGATCACTTCAACATCATGTAATTTCCTTGCTTTCTTTGAAACAGATACTTCTTTTTTTCTGTGTAAGTCAGCTTGGCAGATGATCAACTTTCACCTTTGACTTAACCTTTATGCTGAATAACGTACATACACTTGCGCTTGAATTGAAGTGTACTTTCAATTTCAATTTTTCACCCTTAAGCATATCAATTTATCATAAGGTTGCTGTTATTTCAAATTCAAAACAATGTTTGTTTCCCTCCTTTCCCATGAGATTCAGTCAGCGGCATTTGGTTAATTTCGGAAAGGATGTAAGGGACACAGTTTATTCAGCTTTTCAAAGACCTGCTCTTTGTACTGCACTATTGCTTATAAGCCCCGGGAGGAGACACTGGTGGTCTTTGTCTCTGTGTCAGGCACAAGCATTAAGAAAAGGTGTGCTACAGATGGCTTATAATGGAGCAAGCTGTGTAAGGTGAACCGGAGTGGTGCGCTATTTCTATATATGGTGCCTGAATTGAAACAACGTAATATGTGAAATTAAATGGTTATACACATTTTGCTCTTTGGAAAAACATTGTACTCAAATGGACATAGTCATCTGTTGGCACTAAAGATTTCTAAAAAATTAATGAAAAATTGTTTTCTACAATAATAATGAATCAAAACCCAAGGAGTATTCAGTTACACCATTTTTGCTTAGTACATTTTAAATATGACAAGCTCAGTGATTTAGAGAGTGGACAGTATCTTGGTTTGTAAGGTTAAAATTTATTAAGTGCCATTTTTAATGGTCTGATTCTGCACCACCAAAATCAATAGAGTCTGAGTCTTTGCTTTCAGTGATAGATTAGGTATTAAAGTGGAGTGCATGGCGGAAATGGCTGTGTGGTCTCGATGTGTTGGCCTGGAGAATCCTAAGTTCTAATCCTTTGCAATTTTAGACAACAGTACAGTAGGTTTTCTTGCATCCTTTTAGGCTAAAGATTACTGTATTTGTCCGTGATTTGCTTCAGGTCAAAAAAACCCCTTCCTAATAGTCCCTAACAGGTTTAAAATCTAATGTAGAAGTCTAAAAGCCACAACTGTTCAGAAGAGATTTGAGGCATATGCTAATATTGTAGAACTTCAGAATAGTGAATTTCCTGGTAGATTAAATTTGTAAATGGTTATGAGAAATGTCACATATGGCATATCCTGTGAAGTATCAGTCACCCTCCCTCAAGTTCCTGTCACTGTGATCTGAGGGAAAATTTCTTCTTGATGATAATTCAGTGGTGGACTTTAAGAATTTGGAAGAGACACAACAATCCAACATGTGAGAGATTTAAAAGATCCGTAGGAGCATCTGTGACTTATCTTAGAGTTTCAGAAGAAGATTGGGAAGAACAGAACAAAATATGAGGAACCAAATTTTTATCAGGGCAATGAGAAGTACGTTTATTTTTGTAGCGTCATCTAAATTTTGCTTGCCAGCAAACTGCTATGCTTTTCTAAAGGATATTCACTTGTCAGACCCTTTAAAAAATGTAACCTCTTAGCTTATTTTCACCATCTTCTGGCACACTTTAACACCTCAGACAATTATACAGGAAATGTGTTAGATTTCTTACAAGTATCTGTTAATGGTTTATGTAGTGCAATAATGGTCTATAAAATGTTAATGGTAGCTGTGAAACATTCATAATGTTTGACTGTGATAACCAGATATACATTCTCTCTTTTGTGTTCATTGTAGTTAAACAGAGAGGATTTATATCAGTAAGTCAGAAAACTTCCTTGTTTTAAGTAATTGATCTCACTTTGCTTTAGTACTTCCAGTTCTTGGGGATATTAAATATTTAACTTTTGGCCAAGTCTAGTTGGGATGTGAAATGCAACCTTTCTTTTTACTAAACAGTGCATTTTTAAGAGTACATGTGCCTTAGTCAAATGCCTTTTGTTTGTTTGTTTTGTTTTAGAGGCTAGTGAATCTTATTTAGTAATGATTACAGGGTTTTATTTTTTTAATTTAACTTGCTGAGTTTGGGTGAAATTTTAAGTCAGTTTCCTGAACAGCAGTATTGCAGAATAGATTTTACTAGTTAAAACATGTATTTTGCCTTAAAACTGTTTGGGCTGCCTTAAAGCATCATCAGGGTTGACGACTTATTAAACAAAAATAGTATTAATGATGAATTTTGCAGCTCTGGCAGGTGGTAGGCAGTGGTGGCCTCCCCATGCAGGAGCAGCTGCGCTGCCCGCCTTGGGAAAAGGCACCCCGTGGAAAAGGCTGGTGGGGCTGGGGCCCATAAGCTGTTACTATGTAGCACAGGCTCTCTGCTCTTCCCCTGCGCTGTATACCTGTGATAACTATGCTTGTTACTGTAATGATTGACTCTGCAGCGTTTCAGCTGGAGCTTGACACCAGGCATGATAAGTATGAACGGCTTGTGAAGCTCAGTCGTGATATAACTATTGAAAGCAAAAGAACAATATTTCTGCTCCACAGGTTTACCAGGTGAGTCACACTGAGCATGAAAGTGTTAACAGAAACCTAGAAGCTGCCTTGCAGTGTTCTCTGTATTTGTGATTAATAGCTGCAATGTTCTGTTGAGTGGAATTTAATTAACTTCCCATAAACATCCTTTATGGTGGATGTGAGCACATTCCCGTTAGAGAATTAAAAGATGCTGGTTCAGGTTTCTTGGTTGGTTTTATTGGCGTATTAAACAGGATCAGAGTAGTAGAGTGTAACAGCAGATGAGAGCTTTCCAGCTTTCAGAAAGCTGGGAGAGAAGAGCATGCACCCTTCCTTCAGGTTAGTTGCCTCTGCAGTTACTTCACCATTTTGGTTTTTGCAGCCCCACCCTAGGTCATCAATGCAAAGAGGAGGCGACCTGGGTTCTGTTTACTTCAGTACATACTGCAGCCTAAGAGGCTTTTGTGTGGGGTTTTGAGCTACTATATGTTTTGTGTTCTCATGAGCCTTTCAAGCAATCCTTGGAAGCCACAGACAAACTAGAAGACTAACAGGAAAATTTGAAGCTTTGCATAGCCTGTTGTATAAAATGTTTACTGTATGTGCCAAACATTGGTCTAACATGTTACATTTATAACAGCTCTCCCCGTTCCTATTATTTTTAATTTAATTTATTTTTTGTTACCTATCAATGCATTTCTGCTGCAGAAGTAACTATTTATAGTTACCATGGTAGTAACGGTTATAAATAGGGATTATGAAGTTGTCCTCTTTTTTAACTTGGTGGTCTTCTGCAAAGAGGCGTTGTGATAATTCTAGTAACCGCTGCAGCCTTGACTGTAAATAGCTATTCCCACTGCAGGGGCTAGGTATCTGGGAACTGGTAGAGGAAAGAACAACAACAAAAAACTCCTCTTTACTCCAAATTTTAGATTCCTGTTTTGTAAGACATTCCTGGTTTTGTGCGTGGAAGCTTTCCATGATGTATTTTTATTTCCTTCTCCTTTGCTTTTTGCTATTACTGTGGCTTTCAGAATTCTGTTTGCTTTTAAATGTTTTCTCGAGACCAGTCTATCAGTAATCCCTTAAATAGACTGTAAACTAATATACAATAGAGACTGTTTGAGGGTGGGGGAGGGGGAAGTTTAAAGGAAACTAAATAAACTAAACTTTAAATGCCAAGTATATATTGTGGTTGTGAATCAGATATTTCAGCTGTTCCTGAACAGCATAGTCTCTAACTTCCTAAAAAAAAAAAAAAATCACATGTAGAAGTAGATCATGTGTTGCATTTTGCAACACTGTAATGTATTGCAAAATATTGATTTTTTTTTTTTTAAGAGGTTGAAGGACTTCTGCAAATATCACTAGTATTTGAGAATACTTTCTTGAAGCCTTTGCACATGTTTCTCATTGTTCTTTACTTAAGCAATAATTAAAATTCTAGTCTGGAATAAACATCATGCTACCAGAACTGTGTTATTTTCAAGAATCTACAGAATTTCAGAATCTGCAGTAGGTATCAATGGATGGTAAACTGTTTCTCATTCCAATATTGGCTTTGCTTTTTCCTGAAGCCACTGAAAATACATTGTTTAGTAAAAGAAAAAGTGTAATATTTTTTAACTGTTTGCTCATGTTCAGAAAGCTGCTCTTTCAGTTTCTGTTTTATGATTGTAGTGCTCCCAATGGGGAAGAAATACTAAATGAATCTGAAGTCAAGCTAGATGCTGTCCGACGGAAGATTAAGCAGGTTGCACAAGAACTGATTGGAGAAGACATGTATCAGTTCCACAGGGCTATATCTCCAGGTAAGTTATTTTAAAATAGGGAAAGTATCCTATTTTGCACTAAGCTCAGCTTCTCTTTATGTAGCAATGGTTTCTCCTCACACTATAGGTCTGAATTTGTCTCATTTCTATGGTTATAAATCAGGTCTCAGATTAATCTTTGTTGTTAGCAAAGTAAGCTCTGGTATTAGAGAGGTTGTTGCCCTACAGTCATTTTATCATTGCAGTTAAACAAAGATTTAAATGGGAGACTACAACTGGAAAAATTTGGGACCCTGACCTAAACTGAAGTTGGGAGTAGTTCTAATGAACGTACTGTCTGGTCTTCTGTGATTGAGAGGAGTATGTGCAACACACTCATTTACCCCCATAACCCCAGGGTTATCATTTCTGGCAGGAGAGCGGGAATGACTATCTTGTGAAGTGATCCCATTTTGAGATGATAAAGTTCATGAATTAAAATCCTTAGATTAGCATTTGCTGTCTTCTGAAGTCTCAGAATGTGCTTCTGCCTCTGTGTTACAAGCATTGAATCAGAGTTTATATCTGTTTCAATTGCATCTTTTTCTGCTCTTCTCTGTAAAGAGCACTCTTTACTAACATCCTTGAGATACTAAGTCCTAGT
Organism: Gorsachius magnificus; assembly: GCA_034008185.1. Classification (NCBI taxonomy): domain Eukaryota; kingdom Metazoa; phylum Chordata; class Aves; order Pelecaniformes; family Ardeidae; genus Gorsachius; species Gorsachius magnificus. The sequence continues at coordinate 44,861,077 of CM067083.1, read as the reverse complement.
GTTTTCATGACTCTTGCTGTCAGATTGTATTTCTTTGCTGAATCTTTGCTGACAATCTGTATCTTACCTAAAATTGTTATGCCTTGGTTCTGGCAGCGCATGAGTAAAATGTGTAACTGCTTCTTTGACATCTTGGTCATGACATAAAGTATCTTGTGTTTATCAATCTTGTTTTAAATTAACCTTTCCACTTTTGGGTTTCCATGAATTATGTAATTGCTTCAAATCATCTGTAGGATTGAGTTGATCAACCAGCAGCCAGTACACCTACGTAATTTACAAGACAAACAGTGCACAGGTTGACTTGTACTTATGCCTTACACAAACTTAAGTTAGGAGTGAGACAGCTCTTAAGTGAAAGCCCTGTTTGGCACTTCTGAACCAGAAGGAGCTTGCCATGGTGGTCTTCAATGGCTCTAATTCAGTTCCACAGTCCTCTTACCTGTGGTACATTGCATTGTTCAAATTAAATATAAGTAGTTATTCTTAAAGAGCCACTTAATCTGTGTGTGTTTTGCTGCTATTTATGGCTTAGTACTGTAATGAGGCAATGAAAAGAGATAATTCAAAACTCTGACACTACAGATGACCTCAAACTGTGAACAATACTAGTCCAAACGTATTATGAGTATCTTGACATGCTGAAAATGTGTTTGGCTTTTCATTTTAAGTACTGCTTATAAAAGCTGAAAATCCTTGCATTTGGTTTTATGAACAAAAATGTTTGAAAGCTTCATTGAGACTTGTAAACCTTGTCAGACTAACCCTTGAAGTTTGTAGTCCCGTGTGAGTCATATGATGCTATCTATAGAACAGCAGCATTTTGAGGTCTGCTACCTCACCAATTTTTGTTTAGACCTCATGATACAAGCTATCAACTTTGCCATGGGAGCAAAATTGTTATGGGGCAACCAGTTACCCTGCATCATCTGCTTCACCTGAATTGTCTCTATTTTCTTAGTATGTGGCTTTGTGTGGGTTAATTTGAAAAGGCATACCTCCCTCTATTTTTACTAAGGGGCAGCTTGCCTGGAATTAGCTTGCATTCATCTGAGACATAATAGAGTATGCCTACATAGCAGACGTATGGAAACTTATCGCATGATAACTTCTGTGTACACCCGTGTCTTATAAAGCAAGTGAGCAAACCAGATGCTAGGTTTCTACTTCCAAATTCTCTCCTCTGAGTAAAAAGAAATAACTGTTTTTGATTTTTAAAAAAATCCATCTTTTTCAATCTGTAAAGGTACATTTTTTCTATGAAATACATGCAAGCTTAAGCTAGCCATAGCAACCTGAAAATAAAGACATTAATGAAAAAAAATCTGCTCAGGTTTGCTTTGTGTATTTGGTAAATACTTGTACACAGTCAGCTACGCTGATTTTCCTGCATAATCAATTTCTGACTTGCGTAAGTGTATCTGTTAATATCAAAATGGACCTGAATAAACTCCTTGGAAAACAACTGAGAATATGCTATCAGAAACAAGTCAGCATTTCTAAAACTTTTCCCCAGTGTTTTAAGTCTCAGCCTCTTAAAATGACTAAGATGTATTTGTCCATTGTAGAGCAGGCCAAATTACTACAGACCTCTCATAGAGGAAGTTAGAGGCCTACTGCATGTGTATGATGACTCAATGCCACCACAGCTGCAAAGCCTTTAGAATAGAATAGACCTACAACAATCATCTGGTCCAACTGCCTGACCACTTCAGGGCCGACCAGCAGTTAAAGCATTATTAAAGGCATTGTCCAAATGCCTCTTCAACACTGACAGGCTTGGGGCACTGACCACTTCTCTAGGAAGCCTGTTCCAATCTCTGACCACCCTCTTGGTAAGGAAGTGCTTCCTCATGTCCAGTCTAAGCCTCCCCTGGCACAGCTTTGAACCATTCCCACGCCTCCTATCCCTGGATACCAGGGAGAAGAGCTCAGCACCTCCCTCTCTGCTTCCCCTCCTCAGGAAGCTGTAGGGAGCAATGAGGTCATGCCTCAGCTGCTCCTTATAGGACATACTTTCCAGCCCTTCCACCAGCTTTGTTGCCCTCCTCTGGATGCATTCAAGGACCTTCACACCCTGCTGAAATGCTTGGGGCCCAGAATTGCACGGTTATATATACAGCAGCACATCCCTAACACTTGCATGGGACTTGAAGTGAGATTGTCATAGAATTAAAGAATTTTCTTACTACGGTCTTAAAACAACTTAAGAGAATGAATCTTACCTCTCCAGGTAAAAAGAAAGGATAGTAAAGAGGTATTAGTACACTAAATAGTAAGGGTGGGGAGAAGTAGACTCTGCTGTTCCATCTTTCCAGCAATCAGGTGTGTGTTCTCTCAAATGAATGCCTGAACTTTGCAGTTTTGTGGACAGAACTGAACGATAGAAATACGCAGCCCCCAAAATGCATTTCTGGAGTTAGAACTGGGAATGGCTGTACTTCTACGTTTTTCCTCTCTTCAGGTGACATGAGTCTGTGGAATCTCATCAGTCATATAATACTGCCTGGCCCTGAGAGCTCCCCATTCTTTCTGTAATTAGGTAGTTCTTGCCTCATTAAGAAGACTTTATATAAAATCCAGCTGAAATAAGTTGCCTTTATTCCATTGCTGTAGATCATCAACAGCATATACTTAAATTCTAGCTCTTCTACAGGATGCTCCTCTGAGAGGTTAATTTGTGCCTGATGGTGTCTGTTGTGCATGTTTTGTAAGGGCGCACGTTAGAACATATGCATGTGTCACTGGGAAGACAAGGAATGCTTTTAGGCAGTGTTTAAATGAGCTTGTGTGTATGACAAGTACAATATACAAACTTCTAGCCAGAGCTTTACTCTTACCTTGTTCATTAAATCCTCCGCTCTCCAGTTAGTCTTTGGGATGGCGAATAAAGGAATATGCAGGCATAAAGACTTGTAGATCCTGAGCGTGCCGAAGCTAGGATCAAGGAGGTCTCAGAGATGTGAAGATGCTTGATATCATCATTATGAAGCTGAGATAGAAAACCTAGAGACATGAAGAACGAGGGAACAGTTAGATAAAGAGCAACTGTGAGAGGGAATGCTTTATTCCCCCTGCCCCCCACTGTTTATGAAGAACTGTAATTGGGAGGGAAACAGTGATAAGAGTTAAGAATGTTGCTTTTAGTTTTGTTTTTAAGACTAGTGTTCTTTAATTGCTGCTTTGCTTTATTTGCAGTGAAAAAAGTTTGCATGCCTTTTCAAAAATAAATGTAGCTAGGAAAAGTGCTAGATCTTTTGTCTTTATGTATTTCCTAGAGTCTTGACCTTCCTTTCACCTAGTTTTCAATTCTGATTTTGTATTTTAAAGAAATTCTGGAGAACTAGTTAAAAAGCTTTTTATGAACAAAAACATTTCCATTAAGCTGCCTTTTTCTTCAAAAAAGAATAAAGAAACGCCTATGTCCCATATCTCAAAAGCAGCATGTCCAATTAACCTCAAACTTCCTAAAAATATTCTCCTTTGTCTTGAAACCAAACATGAAACATCCTCCTGTTCCCCACCCTGCCTCTCACAGAAAGAGTAAAAGGGATCAAAACTAGGCTTATAATGGAAACCATTGTAGCAGCCTTTACTGGAGAATCATGGCTGTCTGCATAATAAAGCTGCCTAATACATATTTTATTCAGTATAATAGCTGTTAGCCTATAAATAGAAGAGCACTATGAGTATAATGCTTGGGAATATTGTTTGCCACTTGTAATTGTTAAATGCTTTTTTTGGGGTTACTCCAAGCAGTTGTTCTTTTGACTTGAAGATAAAACAATTCTGGCAGAGCACTAAAGGAGTTTCATGCTTTCCCTCATTAAGAATAGTGCTAACGGCACGCAGGACGTTTCCCCAAAGGACACTTGCATGAGCTCAAACACTGAGTATAGCACTAATTGAACAACAACAAAAACTGATGACTGTTTTCTACACGTTTCTTAACAGTACAGATTGTCCCAGGGGATGATTAAACAAGCAAACAAAGAGATACTGAAATAATGAAGTCTTTTTTTAATGTAGAGCTCTTCATTTGTTATGTTAGAATGTTCTGCTTTGTTGATATTTTTAAAGCTTTACTATTTGTAGTATAGAATTCCTGCTCCTTTGCCCTACTTTGCAGTGTATACCTTATATATCCTGTGAGGAAATGTGTACTGTTTCTTTAAAATTATTGTAAGACACTGTGCAAGAAATGGACTGAAAAAGATTGTATGAATTTATGAAGGGGGAAAGATTTTTTCAGGTTTTTATACAGGTATATATGTGTGTTTGGGTTTTTTTATATATATATATTTAACTCTAAAATACTAAGGACAATATCAATAGTATACAGGAAAGACCTGCACAAGCCTTAAAGACAAGAAAGATGGTGCTCAGCAACATGTTAGGACTTATGGAATTATTCTAAGCATGTTCTAAATCTATTCTGCATAAATGCAAAACTTGTGTAATTGCAGAGGGAAACTAAGAGTTGCTTGATAGGTTGGCATTGTGGGGGATTGAATGGAGTACCTTTTTAACATGATTTTGTTAAATCTCTAGCTATTTGAAGACTTACTCAATTTTTTTTGTCCCTTAACAGTAAGGCCAAGTGAGAGAATTGTAAGGCTTTTGAGGTGTTAAACTATTTTCTGTGGGGTGGTTTGACTGAAAAACCTCTTGGGGTGATAGTTTTAACTACGTGTTGATGTTTTTACAATGAGGTCATTAGATTCTGCTAGGAGCAAGTGTAAGTGTGGTACTATCTTCACAGCTGATAGCCATACATAAGACAAAATATGGAATGAGAAGCCCATAATTCTTCTGGGGCTTCTTCAGTAGCATGGCATAGAGTGATGATAGTAGATGCGACTAGAGCATGGCTGGCTGACCTTTCTGTTTGCCCTGTGCCTGTGCTAGCAGCAGTGGTGAGTGGAGTGGTGTGCACAGGGAAGCTCATTAGCTCTTTATCATGTCTGCACTTGGTCTCAATAGGATTAGATGACGAGGCTGTAAAATGTCAGCACCTTGTCAAAACTATTGCTCTGTGCCTGCTCCTGCTGACGGTGATGCGGGAAATTCTGTGTAAAAGTTCAACATTGACGCAGTCTAACACATAATTTATCTTGTGCAGGCACTATTTGTGTTCTGAGAGAATGATATAATGGAGCTTATTTCTGTCTCCTGCCTTCTGCCATTTAGAGTCACTTTAGGTGTATGATCATACTGCAACAAACTACATTGCTGGATTGGACAAAGTCAGTTAAGTCTGTGTGGATGAAAAGGAAATTAATTGTGCTAAAACCCCATTTTTTAACTGCAGTATGTAGGACCACTGGACATGATGCTGTAAGAAATGCTATGGATATGAGTGAGGTCTGTCCAACCGGGCCAGATTTCGATTACTGATATTTAAGTAATACTGGGTTTTTTTGGCATTGAAGGATTCTGATTAGAACACAAACTAAAGGAACTATCCATGTAATGATTTCTGTGTTATGTGCCTTTTTTTGTTCTTAACTTTTTCACTCATAATATGGAAGGAACATCTCGTACTCGAGCTGTGCTAGCTACCTTTGTATTTGTGTACACCTATGTATTTCTGAAATAATGCTAAGGTAAAGAACTATTCTGCACATCAGGAACAGTAGAAGGAGGTAATTTTTTTCTTCCTAAGAAAGTCTAAAAACTAATAAAAATAGGTGGCGTATTTAATCATAGGTTGGCGATAGAAAGGAAAAGCTTTTTTACTGCGTGAGGAAGCTATCATGAATTGCAAGCATCTCACCCAGGAAAAGACTTGAATATGTCTAAAACTTGAAAGGAAAGCTATCCATGAAGGAAGCAATCAGGTTTCTGCAAGATGGTGGGAAAACATAATAACACAGGAACAGGATGTAACTGAAGAATTAAAGTTCATCTCTTTGCTGTTGTGGGTGAGAGGTAAAATGCCAGAAATGGAAACAAGTTTCCTGATTATACTGGAAAATTAACGGAATTTGCAGTGAATAAGCTAATATTTATCCGATATAATTATGTTAATTTCTTTTTTTCTCTGTTTTGTTACTTTCTCTGTTTCTCTGATGTTCTTACATCACCAAGTGTGCCAACAAACTTTGTCAAATGGATTTTCTTCACCCTGGAACTTGCTTATTTGAAACTTGATACATTCAGCTTGTTGCATTGTACTACCCTTTGATTATTTCTGGTTCGTGCCTTTTTTCCTAGGTTCTTCCAGGGAAAGTGAAAAATCAGCAACTGCAAAGCCTCTCAGTTTTTACTTTCTGCTGCAGGGTTTGTATGTCCATACACAAAAACTTAAAACAAACCTGGGAAAATGAATGTAAATTCAGACATGACCAAACAGGGCATGCACTACGTGAGCATTGATTACCAGCTGATCCGTGAATGAGCCATTTTGTTCAGCATAAGCTGTAAATTCAGCAGGAGCTGTTGAGGGCAGCATAAGTCCAAAAGAGAAGCTATATACAGTCTTTGGAAGATGTGTGCTGTGGATTGGGCCAAATAAAGATTGTCCTTTCCTAGTTCTAACTTAAGACCTAACTGTCCTGAAGTAGTATTATGGCAAATACTGCAGTTATTTACATGACAATCTGAAACCAGTGACATTGTTTATCTCTTAATTCAGTTTCATAGCTAGCAAATGGAGGAGACCTTGTGCTCTGGCTGAGGAATTTTTTTGAGCCCTGCAGCTGTTAACATCAGTAATTCACAGACCAGAGCTCTCCAGGCTTTACAGGATCCAAGTGCAGGTGGAACATGAGAGAAGACCAAGAAAAATCTATGAACCTTTTTTGTTTGTTTGTTTAAAATCACATAGGAGAACGTGTCATAGAGGAACTCCATTCCAGGAAACAGCTAGTATAGCACATCGTGATTAGTTTTTTGTTTTGCAGTGAGAAATGGGGATTGGTGAGTGGTGATGTATCTGTTTTACCATCTCAGCAGATCTATATTTATGAGGATAAATGTCCACCATTGGTATTTCTGACGCCCTGGTGAGTTGGGGCTGTTGCATGGAAACATCATCACCTTGAGGAGAACTTTCACTGGGGTTTGAACTGAATAAGCTGTGTTGTGTTAGGTGCTCTTCCTTCTTTGATCATTGAACATCCTGGCTGAGTCAGAGCTTCCTTTCTTTGATATCTTGAACGCTTGCACTCAAGGCTGTTAGTAATGTAAAATTTGCCATTTAACTGAATGCCTTTTAAGACTCTATATCAATTATCAAGGCAATTGGAGGTAGTCAAAGAGATCAGGAAGACTACTTGTCACAGGAATACTTTGGGGGGGTTTTTGTTTGTTTTTTAAGAACTCGTTTAGAACACTGTCTGCTCTTCACAATTACTACATTGGGGGGGGAGGAATAAAAAAAAACCCCTTCAGAAAAAAACTTGGCTACAAAAGTAATCATGGTGCATCCCTCAGGTCTTCAAGTAGGAGCAAAATGAAAGCTTGTGAATTTCTCATCCATGATGAGTCATCTGCAAAAAACCTAGCATTTGCATATGCACACATATTTCTAATAACAGTAACAACAAGGCTTGATTAAACTCTTCTCTGCAATGAGAGATTAAAATATTCTTTGCAGTTCTTTGCAGGGTTTTTCTGCCTGTTTGGGGAAATAATTTTACTCTCACAGTCACCTGTGCCTATTAAATAGGGACCCTATATTTGTTTCTGCAGTTATTGGGAAAACAGACCAATCCTGGGATTACCTTTTCCCTAAAGCTGGTGTGTATTCAACTTTAAACAAAGTGCAAACAATGTTAACACTTCAGTATCTGAAATACATCACTTCAGCCCATGCTGCTAGAAGGGAACAGAACTTCTTGGTGGTCATAGATGTGTCAAGTAGCAATTGACTAATCAATAAAGCATTCAGTGCTTAATATGAGAAATTTACATCAATTTAATTATTGAGATAATAAACCAGAAAAATCACTGCTAGATGTAATATACATTCTTTATTTATATTCCATCAGTAATCCATTCAAGGTTATTTAAAATAAGTTTTTCTGACAAATATTCATATCTGGATTTGTCCTGATTACTAATTTCAAAACTGGATTGATAAAATGGAGCAGTTTGTTTATGTGGATGTGGATTTAGCTGTGTTTTTTCTCTCTCCAGTTCCCTTCAAAATTCAGACCACTCGTAGCCCTACTTGCCATAATGACTCAGCTTTTGAAGTATTACGCAGTGAATAGAAACAGATTTTTTTCCCCAAATTTGTAAGCTTTTATGGACATTTGTTCTAGTGCTTTTATTTTTATTTGTTAGTTAGTCCCATTTTATAAAATCCATCCCTGAGTGGAATTATTCTCTTAAGCCATTTTCACAACAGGATGTCCAGAGCATGCCTGTCTCTGAGGGTAGCTGGCTTTATGCTCCTTCGGTGTACTGTTATAAAATTAACCTTTGACTTCATGCTCACAATCAACAAACAGTTGGATTGTTTCACAGCCTCAGTTTTAGTTTAATTACTTAGGGTTTTGTCACTTGCGTGTGGAAAGAGACCTGTGAATCTAAGGAATCATTGCCAAGTCTGCAGTGAACTTAAATGGAGAAGACTGAGGTGTGAATTGTTAGTTTCATCTTAATAAGATGCTGACTCCGAAGCAAATAAATTAATTTGTGTATTAATACGTTAAAATGTATTGCTTGTACTTGTTTCAGCTGATGCACCTGGTTAATTATTTGCTTATTTCACCACTTCTCCCCTTCATTGATCAATATGCCTGTAGAAGTGGGTTCTTTAAGTAATGTATATTACATCTGCTCTCTGCAGAGTTTAGTAATAAGGCCTCTCCAGTTTAACTTGGGTTTTTCTGTGTTTGGGATTTCCAGAACAATATGACTCCTTTTCTTTTTCTGGATTGTGGGTGGTTGTGTGCAGTGGGGGTTTTTTTGGATTTTTTGTTTGTGTTTTTTTTTTTTTTTTACGAGAATGTAACTTGCCAGCCTAAACATGATGATAAGATAGACCTGTGCTGTTTTGATTTTGTAATGAATTTGCAAGTAGGTAGTTTCACATGACTCGGACTGTAAATAATGTGCCCCACCCTTCATATGGTGATCCTGGAAAAAACTTGCTGTGTATATTTTCCTACCATCTTTCAAGTGGCTGCTATTGGCCTGTGATTCTTGCTGCACGCTTTAGGGGAGGAGCTGGGTAAGAGAACACAGGCTATCATCTGCTTGTGTCCTAACCATCAGCACAGGCTGCTCTGTGAGCAAAAAGATACAGAGAAAGAGGAAAGGAGGAGGATGAAGGGATAGGAGGAAAATGAGTTTCTGAAGAAATAGGGAGAGAAGGAGCTTGCTTCAGAAGACGGCAGGTAGCATTGGCATTGCTAACCTTAAGAACTGAGAGGCATAAAATCCATTTTAACCTATTTTTTAACTGTTAAACAGATATTTAAAGGAGCAAATGAAGTAAACAAAATTTTAGGAGGAAACTTTCACCTCTGTTTTTGATCTATCATTCTGGGTTAAAACTTCTGTGCATGCATGCATGTACAACTCAGGTGGAATTAGATTCTGTTTACCTTAGCCTGACTCCTGTAGTTAAGGAATTTCTATTCTTTACTCATTTTTTTCAATAGAACTCTTTTCCTACCCTTTATGCATTCATTTGACTCTTGGATTGAGTGTTCCAATGACTTGGGTTTTTTTTAAGAAACCTGATTTCTTGCTTAGCTTCTTAGAGAAACTGCTTAACAATTCTTTCTCAGAGCCTGCGTATGCAGATAAGGGTAAATGCCTTGAATATCAGCTGATACAGCTGACAAAACGCACAAACTTTCAGGCACAAAATCTCCTCCATTGTAGATAATATGTGCTCAGAAGATATCTCTGCAACTTTCTATATCTTATGTAGAAAATAAGTTTTCAAAATCTAGAAGGAAGCTGTTATACTGTGCCACTGTAACTTGTCACTAGTACAAGGTATTTGTATAGAGTAAATGTAATAACATACCAAAATACTTAAGCATTTTGTTAGCTTAGATCTGTGATTTTAAGAATTGCTAATAGAAATAATACAGTGCTTTTAATTGGGATTTTCAGTCCACGTACTAGGAAAAAAAATAATAAAAGGCAGTATTACAGACTGTTCCATTACTGGCAGCATAATCCGTAAATAAGCCAGTTTTGGAATAAATCCAAAACAAGAGCGTAAGGGGAAAGGTATTGTTGGATGGCGTAGTGAAATGGGATGCGGTTTTTCACCTTGGGGATTATTTGCTGAAAATAGCGGATGTCCTATCATTAAGCTAAAACATAACATGCTCAAACATCCTCCTACCTGCCCATGGAAACACCTTATTTCAGGGGCTTGGGTCATTGAAGTGTCATGTTGTAGCTACAACTGGAGAAGGACTTTAAAAAAAAAAAAAAAAAGGCAAATATGGATATTTTTTGCAAAGTAGTTGTTACCATGATTTGTTACCAGTTTATTTGTAGTGGTAACAACTTTAAATGAGGCTTTGTAAGGCTTACTTGTAAATAGTGGGAGATAGATTCTGTAATTGTGAAAAGGTGACAGTAAATGACAAAACTGTGTGTGCAACAGTCACGTGGTGGCATTAAACAGAAGGAGCGAGAAGAGTGGAACATGTCAGCTAGGGTAGGACGGCAGGAGGAAGCAAAAGTGTGTGTGTGTGTATACATACATATAAGTATGCCTATATAAAACAATACATAAAAATAAATGAACGGAGAAGCCCAAACACTTATCCTGGAAAAGGGCAAAACGTTTGTGGAGGAGTAGTAAAGCGGAGTGAGCTGAAACTGAAAGTTATGACTGATGGAGAAAACTGTTTACCAAAAAGTGAGAGAGCTGATTTGATCTCTCTGACAACCTGGGAAAATGCCAAGATGATTCTTCATACATGATAGTCTTCTCCACAGATAGCAGAGACATTTTCTCACAGATGTTGTCATGTTAAATGCTGCTGTATCTGGTAGCTTACAGCTTATCCACAGAAAAAGCCAAAATTTCGTAATAAATTACTGGCTGTGTTACATGAGACGATAAGTCAGGAAAAGAATGGGTGATGAAATCTACCTCTTTACAACTTCTGAGGTTATTTATCTTAGGTAATCCTGAGTAGCTTTTATCTAGTATTCTATTACTTGTGCCCAGAATGTTTTACTTGAATTCAGTTGATTAAATTATTGTATTTAATTGGCCTTGCAGCTCTCTCTGTGTGTTCTGATTTGTGAACAGTAATGCTGAGTGTGGCTTTGGTTGCTGGATGTTTATTCTGCTTTTCCCACTGCTGCATGAAAGGTGCAAGGTGAATTGCCTTCCTCAATTACCTCTGCTCACCTTACAAATACATTTTTAAAAGGAAAAAGTGCAGGTCATTCATCACACTTTTGTGGTTGTAATGTGGAAAGCCTTCTAAAATTGAATTTTCCCTTGAGGTTACCTCTGGGGTTTTGGGGGTATTTCCACCCTCATCTGTTATTCAAATCTATGTTCTTTTCTTTTTGATTTAGACTTTTTCTTTGATCCAGATGAAGTCTAAGTTTGCTGCTTCTTGCATATCTGTGTAGGCTGAGGTCCTGGCCCTGTAGAGGTCAGATGAGGATTTTAAGATTATTCTAATGGAAACAGGTTTCTACTTCTGGTACCTTTGGGTATCTCCACATTTTCTCACTTTATGCACTGGCAAAACTACTGTCTAATCCTGGCCCTCTTGCAGCATGATGCAGCAGTGTGTCACTGCTTTGCTTCTCTTGAAGTGAAACCATGCCCTTAAAATGGCTCAGAATGGCTCTGCTAGAGCCATCTCGGTCATGGTACAGTCCATTCCTTTAGCATCTTCCTTTGGCGCTTTCTCTGTCCATAGGTCAAATATACACATGCATTGATTCTGTCTTCAAAACTTTTTTTAGCTTAGTCCTGTCATGGCTGTTTGTTCCCGGTTTGTTTCTGCTTTTTTCCACCAACAGTGCCAACTTTGGCTTTCTGCTTATGAACTTTTCCCACATGCTTTCCCCAAATCTGCTCTCTGCACATGAGGAAAAACTGTCAGAACCTGTGAAATGGCTGTCTGAACATTCAAGTTCTTTTTCAGATCTCACCTTCGCTATAATGTGTACAGAAAATCACCATCTGCTAAGTAGGTAGCGAGAGGTAATTGTGGCAGGTGGCTGCAGATGGCATACAAATCTGGTACAAGCTACATTTGTTATCCCATCTTTTATTCCCTTGCCAGCACACCAACTCCTTTTGTCTCCTTGCATGCCTTGTTTTTAGAGCATAAGTTCTTTTGGACAGAGCTGTTGTTCAGTATATTCTTGTTGGACATCACAGTCCTGTCTGATTTTTTTTTTTTTTTTACTTGGTGATTTGTAATAACAGATGCTTTGTTCTGAACATGAATTTCACCTAGCCTGCATGTTTTAAGGACCCTGTTCACTAATTCTCACAAAACAGAGAAGTGGGATATTCAGTTTTAAACAAGTATTTACTATTGCTAATAAGATGAAACAAAGGAAACTTTTTTTTTGTGTAGATGAACTGCCTTGCTCAGATTTATCTGCAGTCTTTTTCTCTTCATTGTGTCCTGTGTCTTTGTGAACTTGTGAAATACTGATCTGCACTCTCCATTGTACAAATGCCATATTCTAAAAGCTCCATTATCAAAACAATGGTTTGGGTTGGAAGGGACCTTTAAAGGTTATCTAGTCCAACCCCCCTGCAATGAACAGGGGCATCTTCGATTTGATCAGGTTGCTCAGAGCCTCATCCAACCTGGCCTTGAATGTTTCCAGTGCATCTACCACCTCTCTGGGCAACCCGTTCCAGTGTTTCACCACCCTCATCATAAACAATTTCTTCCTTATATCTAGTCTGAATCTACACTCTTAGTTAAAACCATTACCCCTTGTCATACTGCTACAGGCCCTGCTAAAAAGTTTGTCCCCATCTTTCTTATAAGCCCCCTTTAAGTACTGAAAGGCTGCAATGAGGTCTCCCTGGAGCCTTCTCTTCTCCAGGATGAACCCCAGCTCTTTCAGCCTTTCCTCACAGGAGAGGTGCTCCAGCCCTCGGATCATTTTCATGGCCCTCCACTGGACCTCCAACAGGTCCATGTCTGTCTTGTGCTGCGGGCTCCAGAGCTTGACTCAGTACTCCAGGTGGGGTCTCACCAGAGCAGAGGGGCAGAATCACCTCCCTTGACCTGCTGGCCATGCTGCTTTTGATGCAGCCCAGGATACAGCTGGCCTTCTGGGCTGCCAGTGCACATTGCTGGCTCATGTCCAGCTTTTCATCCACCAGTACCCCCAAGTCCTTCTCCGCAGGGCTGCTCCAATCCCTTCATGCCCCAGCCTGTATTGATACAGGGGGTTGCCCTGACCCAGGCACAGGACCTTGAACTTGCACTTGCACTTGCCCTTGCTGAACCTCATGAGGTTCACACGGGCCCACTTCTTGAGCTTGTCCAGGTCCCTCCGGATGGCATCCTGTCCCTCAGACACGTCAACCACACCACTCAGTTTGGTGTCATCTGCAAACTTGCTGAGGGTGCACTCAATCTCGCTGTCTATGTCATTGATGGAGATATTAAACAGTACTGGTCCCAATATGAACCCCTGAGGGATGTTATTGGGAGCTGCTGTTCAGTAAATTTCTGAGAGTAGCATGATGCTTTATACCAGTATTACAGAAGGTTCTGAATGAAAAATGCAGTTGGAGTAAAAACTCGAAAATGTTTATCTACCGTGTTCTTAGTTTGGTTTTTGTACTTCAGAAGTGTGCTGTTAAGTTGTGTTTTAGTGTTATTTCTGGATTATCTTAGTTTTCACTTTTTGCTAGTAACCTTAGAATAGTCTCACTTAAAATATTTCCAAAAGAAAATAAATAATTGTGAGCATGGATCATTGCTGGAAAGCTTGAATCATTAGTTTAATTCTTCTGCTGTTTTTGCAGGACTTCAAGAATATGTTGAGGCAGTCTCATTTCAATATTTTATCAAAACACGATCTTTGATTAGTGTTGAAGAGATCAACAAACAGCTGATATTTACAGCAGAAGACAGAGAAGAAACAACAAACATGGTAAAAGTTTTTCTTTTCTCATGTGACAAACATCTTCTTGGGATGGAAATGCAATGAGTAGGCTTAGTCACATTTTTGGCACGTGATTAAATAAGGCCAGTTAGTGGAATGGTATTAGATACACATGTGGGCTTTAACTCACTTGTTCAAAACGTGCTTTTTATTCTGACAAGTAGTAAACTAAATCCATGGGATACAAGTTTATGAATTTCACACCCTTTTTATTCAGAGCAAACTGAACTCCTTCTGGGAGAGGAAAGATGCAGGATAGTGAAATACTGGCAAACAAATGTAGAGGAAGGATTTTTAATGGCCGTGACTGCCTGTAAGGCCTACTGGTGTATAGTGATGTACCAAAAGATGGGGGAGACAAACGAATCCAAGGCAGGATGAACTCCATGAATGAAATCTTACTGCTCGTACTGAACTGGTCACAGGAGGGAGGCACTGTATTCAAGTTCTGTTAGCATGCACAGCCTGAGGCTTAGCTTGGTCATTCGTAACTTCCCTGGAGTTGACCTTGATGCTTCCCTTCAGAGGGCAAGCTTGTGTCCCATCGTACCTTAGCCCCAATACCATATCTGCTGTTTCTTGACTTGCCCGTACTCCTACTCTGCCCTAAATAGAACTTGTTGCATAGGGATAAACTGCTGCCACTGACCACAGTAAACTGGGTATGGTTTGATTGTTGACAGGGGACAAAAAGCAATTTTGTAGTAACACACCTAAATGCACATACAGTGCACGTGCAATGTGCAGTAATGCACAGCACTGCTGCTTTAGATAAATTCCTGAGTCTGCTTCTCTTGAAGAGATTCTGCTGTAAAGCACTTTTTATTCTTTCTTCATTCTCATGGTAAGATATTTGCAAAGAAGCCAAGTTTTTAGCTTAAGTTCATTTGATCTTACCAGAGGCGAACACATTGTGGCACACTTGTTTTAACAAATTGTGAAGTTGTTAACCCCTGCATACGCACCTCTGACCAGATTTGTGAATTTGGGTGAATAGCATGTTATGGGAACAAGAGAACAGAGAGAAACCTGTGTTTTCTCCCATGTTACCAGTATTTTGGCAATAAAAAGTATTGGAAACTTGGATATAGGAACAAACTTGTAACTTTGTGATGAGTGTTCTTTGTGAAGTATTTTTTTTAGCTATTTTAATGAGTTCAGTTGATGCAAAACGGATCTGAGAGAACTATACCTATCAGATTATTTTAGAAAATGTATTTTGAAATTCAAGATACTATTACAAAATAGTATGATTTGTTTTCATAATGCAGACTTTTTGATTCTTGGTTGCTTTGGTAGCTTTGGACAGACCATTTAGGAAAAAATTGAATCTATTAGGCTGAGTTCAGTGAGTCAAAAAACCCCCAAACTACTGCAAATAGATGTTGCTACAAAGATGTGGTAATTCTGTTTGCAAATAGAGGTGGTAGAAGCAGGGTATGTTTATCATGCTTGCTAGAATGGAAGTCACATCTCCAGTGGAAATGATGCTTTCTTACCTTCCGGTGTGTTGGAAGGAAACTAGTACTTCTGAAGTAAGACTGTGTGGAAGTGCCATGTAATTTAATTTTCCGGAATGTTTTTAATTACCAGTTATGTTAGATAAGTTAGTGTGTGTATTTGAACCATTATAGACTGCTTTCTCGTAGTTTACTGGACTTTCTCTGTTCTGTTCTCAGACCTCCAATTCCCATGATAAACAACCACAAACTTGGAGCCTGAAGGTAACACCTGTAGATTACCTGCTGGGAGTGGCTGATCTAACCGGAGAGCTGATGCGGCTGTGCATCAGCAGCGTTGGAAATGGGGACATAGACACACCTTTTGAACTGAGTCAGTTCTTACGTCAGATTTATGATGGTTTTACTTTCATTGGCAACACTGGACCTTACGAAGTATCTAAGAAGCTGTATACCTTGAAACAGAGTCTGGCAAAAGTAGAGAATGCCTGCTACACATTGAAAGTACGGGGATCTGAAATCCCAAAGCACATGCTGGCTGATGTGTTCTCCACCAAAACAGAATTGATTGACCAGGAGGAGGGTCTTTCTTAAAATAAGGAGACTGTCGCAACTCAGGAAGAGGACTTGAGAGAAAGATTTTAGTTATGGTTTGTGGGGTTTTGACCCTTCTCAAAGCTTTTTAGGTAGAGACATTTTTAGTTTTATCTATGAGAAGATTGTTTGCAGTGGTAATTTGTAACCAAAAATACTTTTTTTAACAACAAATGTTTGACTTTGTCCTCTTGGTATGAAATTTCCTGTATTGGTCCATTGTATCTTCTTTCAGGATGGCCAAAATTTCCCCCGTGCTCTACACCGGTGACTCAGTTGTGTGAGTCACCTCAGACTGTTGTGGTTGCTGTTAGCAGTTTTCAGCAAGCACAGCAGTGGGAAAGAAATGGTTAGGTACTGTTATTTAGCATTACCCAGAGGTGTCTGCTGACCCCTGTTTTCTGCGTATTTGGGTTCTATACTCATGACATCCCTAAAACAATGCACCCGTGTATGTGTAAATTCATCCCTTGACTTGAAACTGAGGTGGTCTCAAAGGTGCCACGTAACAAGTTTTCTCTGATTAATGCTTTTGAGCATGAAACTGAAGCTAAGTCAACTTTTCACCAATTGATAATGAAGCTAATTACAGCAGGTAAATACTACTGTGCACTCATTATTTTGGGGCTCCATTTAAATTGAGCTCTGTCTAAGTTAACACTGGTACTTCACAGTTTTGACATGAGCTAGAAAATCCCCCCAAAAAAATATTGTGGAATGTATTGATTTACATTTTTTGTAATACAGTTTAATGCAGAATCTGACATCTTTCTGTTTGTAGACAAAAGCAGAAGACCTACCAAGCATGCTTAACATGAATAATTTGATGTTAGGACAAGCAGGTTTTGGCCAAAACAAATGCAGTGTGGCGTTGGAAGTCTGTTCTCCATTGTTTGTGCTGCCCTGAGGACCTCCAGTGGGGTTGAACTGGTATTAATGAAAAAAGGCTTGCCAAGCTTTCAATGTCTGTTAGCAGGAACTATATCATGTGCATGTTCCTATGGAAAGGAAATTGCAAACAGAAATAAGGCAGGCATTCTGACTTCCACATTTATCTTTGAGGTGGGTATGTCACCATTGGCAAAAAATCAGGGCTTTCTGCCGGTGTCTGGAGTTATGAAAGTCTGATAATGTACATTATGCTAAAGGAAAACAGATAAAACAACATGATCTTTAGACTCCAGGAAACAGGCCTCCCAACTGCAATTGAAAATACTGCGTGTTTTTTATTTCCACTTCCATATGCTGTGATACTGCCAATATTTTTCCCATGAGCATGTCCTGAGTAGCTGGGATCATCTGATATATGGATAGGAATGGGCAAATACATTTCTGTCACATTTTTTCCATTGTTTCCACATAAAGCAATATGTGGTGGGTTGAACAAGAAGTAGCTTTTTCCTATTGTTTAATACTGTTTTTTACAATAAATTCTGAAAAGCAGTCACTGCCTGTATGTTGGTCCTTTTGCCTGTTGGTCCCAGTGGTGAATAACAGTGCGAGTTTCCCACTGTGCAGGACTTGACTCGGAAATTTCACTCCATTCCTTTATTCATACTTTGAGGGGCATTTTCTAATCCTGAACCACTTTTCTTTTTCTCCCTAACTTTATTCTGTGAAGTCTAAAAACTCTAGTTAGGATAGAAGCTTCATGTGGTCCTCTTGAATGAAAAAAATGCAAAGGATTCGGCTGACAAAATGAGTTTATCGCTGGAATAAATCTGCAGTGGTACCCACATTTTTACATCTCTCCTTGCTTTTTTCTCTGTTTTTTTTTTTTTTTCCTGATGGGAGGAAGGGAAAGAAGAAAGGATACTTATTAATAATGTTTTGGGTTCCCATCCCCCCTCGAAATGTATGCATGTAAGTATTTCAGTTGATGCAGGTAGGAGTATAGTTCCATGTCTTTGGCGCAGCTAAATTTACTGCAAGTAATTGCATGTTGAGTGTATGTTTGTGAAGCGAAAGTGGATAGTTACTAGAGGTATTGTGTGGTATTAAAGAGAGGTCTGTCTCTTGTCTGTCCTAGCAGCTATCAGGTGGAATTTAAAGATTTTCATGGCACAGTTGGAAAGGGGATGAGATGAACTGGGCTGGGCTGAGTGACGTTCTGCCTCTAGCTGCAGAACGAGCATGCAGTGGCCACTGCTTTAGTCAAACAGCTCCTGCTTTTGTGCAGTCAGTCATTATTTTTAAATTACAGATGTCTAAGAAGCATACTTTTTTCTTGCAGTCTTTAGAGGTTCTCTCAAAAAATACATATTGGTTCTAATGACTTTGAGATTTAAATTTTCTGTAGAGAAAACTTTTTCACGATAGACGTGATTTCTAAAGTTCGGGCTGCCTGTCTGTAATCAAAAGCTGTGATTAATTTCTAATAGGGAGCAAAGTGTATGTGTGGTGTATTAAAACACCGGCACAGATGGGAAATAGCTAATGGCCTGCAAACCTCCTGCTCGAGGAAATATTTTCCCCAAAAAACAATTACACTGTAGCTATTTGAAAAGTGACAGACATTTATCAGCAAAACAGGCTGCTAAACAAGCAATGGCAATTTTCCCATTTCTTATCCCATTACTCTGTGGAGCTATTGATATGCTTGGTCTGCGGCCAGAACAGGACTACGTCATAGCAGATGTTTCACAAGGCCAGCTCTGCGTGCTAAAAATCATCTGCCTTTCTAGAATCTCCTTTCTCAGAAATGATTTTTCTTTATGGGTTCACTTTTGTCCTGACTGCTAATTTGCAGTGAGGAAAATAAGCCCAACCGCATTTAGCTTTCCAGAACTGCCAGAGAAGTTATGCAAGAGAAACTTCCTGTTGACAGGACATGTATGCCTGTCTACTTAGCGTCCCACTTACTTGGATTTTCAGTGGGTTTATTGAAAATCAAAAGAAAAAAAACCCTAAAGTGGGACCTTTTGTAATATTTAGCATATTAGGTGCCTTATGGAATTCTACCGACCGGATTCTGGCACTCCCCTCAAAGAGTTTGCAATTTAAGAGTAGGCAATAGAGTAGCCAAGACAAACAAAAGGAAGATGGTAGAAAGGGGAGGGGGGGGAGATGAAGTGACCAGAAGACTGTGTGGTGGTAAGTTGGTTCACCACTTCCCATTTCGGGAAGGAAACTTGTCAAAACTTCAGAAAGTCTGGACTGTGACAGTAAAGGGTTAGTTGGGAAGGGCGAAGGCAGTGGAGAGGCAGAATGGAAGGAAGTGAGGTAGAGACAAAGGGGGGAAGAGTGTCAAGGAGTGGGACAGCATGGAGGAAGAACAGGCTGAGCTGCAGGACAGCGGGCGCACGCGTGAGTAGGGTGGGACTGGGGAGGACGTGGGACAGGAAGACAGCCCTGCAAGAAGTTGGAAACAACACTTTGAAAACAGGTGACTCAGCTATAAAAGAGACTTGGGAACTGACCGTATGAATTGAATTTAAAACAGCCATAAGCTCCCCAAAGCATCTGTCTATTCTTGGGTTATAAATAAGGGGAATTTGATTTTCTCAGCAGCTGAGAACCTGCAGGTCTGGGACTGAGCAGGGTTTGCAGGCTTCCAGCCATGCCGACACGAATCAACTGCAAGCTCTTCGTTCCCGCACCACCCAACTACCCACACGCGTTCCCTTCACTCCTGTGTTGGTAGCCACAGTCTTCGATGTGTGAACTACCACCATCTGCAGCTGTTAGAGGCATGGTTAGATACAGTTTTTAACATAAAGGCATGCTTACGGTGACCACTCTTTCCCCCTTGCGTGCTGTTTATGTGTCGGTTCCGCTCTCACTGCTGCTCCAACCCCCTCTCTGTTTCTTCCCTTTCTTTACTGTTCTTTTGAGGCATTGCCCATGTCCACCCCAGGGTTCGGTCCTTTCCGTGTTTAGCTGGCATCCTGGGGTAAAACATCTCTGTGCAGGAAGAGGAATCTGTTGGTTTCTTAGGTAGGTTTGTCTACTTGCACCTCCAAGCGTGGCAGCAGCGTTCTGGCTGTGAGGGGTATTCCTGCCCTCAGAAGGCCTGGTGCGTGTCAGCATGGATGGGCGAGCAGATCTCACGTTGCTTTTGCAGGTGAGCAAACCTTAGTTATTCTGAGGTTTGCAATCATCACGAGCCAAGGTAAATTGCCTATGAACATGGAACAAGTTTCTTCTCCAGTTCTGAGGAAGGTTGTCTTTAAGGAGTGTTATTTCTCACCAGCTCTACCTTGTTTTACCTGACCCATTATCCCTTTGAAGGGCCTGTTTGCAGAACGTAGCAGAAGAGGCTTGCCTATGACTTCTTCTGGAGCCAGTCAGTGCCTCCCTGAACACTGGCCAAAAGCGATATGATGGCTCCTTCCTCAGCTCCTCCCGCAGGCTGGCTCTGGTGTCCCTCTGGCCACCTGGGGGCTGAACTCTGAGCCTCTGCTATTGGATTTTGCAGACCAGTGACATGTGGGTTCATCTTTTTTTTTTTTTTTTTTTTTTCCTCTTCTTCCTAGTGGTGTTGTTCTCATGCCATGCAGATGTTTGCTCCTCCAAAAGAAAGAGGTTGTTGTGTGGGCTCTGCTCCTCCACTGCCACAACAGGTCAGATGATTCCTTGAGCCCATCATACACTGTTTCTCGGCTGCTGGTGCAGTGCAAGTTTCACGGGACATCATCTATCTTTGGGTGCTTCTCCCACAGCCCAGTGCTTTCCTGCAGGCTTGCAAGCCCCTTTTAATTCAGAAGGGTCCTACCACTTATATTTAATTCTTCCTCAAGGTCCTCCCCTCTCCTGTCTCCAGCAAGAAAAGCTGGCAAAACTCATCTGGAAATAGCCCAGTTTTTTGTTAAAATGAGTCTTGCGTGCTTGGGGACAGGAACCAGATGGGTGAAGGATGCACTTGAATGGATGCTCCTGGGTGTTTCAGTGTCATAGGAATATTGGTAAGTGGTGGCAGTCTCATTTTAGGAGGGAGAGGGGGTTGTTTCTCTCCTTGCAGCAAGGGCTGTCGTTAGGTATGTTTTGCTTTGCATACCTCACACCTGAAGGGGAAGGTGATGGACAGGAGGGAAAATGAGTTGAGATGAAGTGGTGCAAGGTCATACAGCAAATCAGGCAGGAGCCTGGAATTAAACTCTGCCCTTTCAACTTCCAGCCCAGCTTCCACTGCTGCAAACTCCTTCTGCTCTCTGGAGTCGGCCAAGGCAAGAAGCTTCTCCGAGCCCTTCGTGGGACTGACACACGAGGGCAGCTCGCACGTGTGGGTTGTCACCTGCCACGTGCGTATGTGTGTGGGCAGGTAACGACAAGAGAAACGCTGATGCTGAACTTCCAGACAGCCTTTATAAAATCCTATTTTCTCAGCAGAACCAGTTTTTCCAATCCATTCCCCATTTGTTGAGCTGTGTGTGCGTTTGTGCTGCCGCTGGGCAGGCGGGCAGCTGGCCAGCTGCCTGCCAACACCTCGTGGTGCAAACTCTTTCCTTTGCCTTCTTCCCAGACCTTTTTTCCAGCCTTTTCAGCTCAGCCTTCACCCATGGCTGCTCCTAGTTGCTATGCTGTTGAAGAAATATTGCTTTACAGGAGCAAAGCAATAATTAGCAAATAATTTCGATAAAAACTTGTATTGTCTGTTAAATGTTGGGGTTAAGTTTGCCCGGGTCCTACTTTAAAATGTGTTGTATGGGGAAAGGGCAGCCGTGGGCATCTGTGGCGAGCGACCTGAATTTGTGACTAAATCATAACGCTGATTGTAAAGGATATGAAAGATTTACATCCAACCCTAACAGGGCCTGTGCTCTGCAGGAACTGATCAGGAAAAGCAGGGCAGTTATAACGTTTCCATTTATTTTAGATATATGCTATACTTAACTTCTCTGGGCCTGCCTTCTTACTGAAAGGAGTCGTATTTATCAATTATTAGAGAATGTATATTTGTTCTGCCACCTAGTGTCCACCTCTAGAAATACTCAAAACAAGCTTTTTGGTTTCTTTCAGTTATGAGTTATTTGTTGTTTTCTCTTTAAGTTCTTATAAACACAATTAGTGTTGCAGCGTAAGCTTCATTTTTAGACTTAGATAAGCCTCTGATAGTAATAAATTATATTCAGCACCTTCTGCTATTTGGAAATTTTGGGAATAGCAGGGAATAGCCTATGTTTCTTGTATATCTCATCACACGAGTGTTTGGTGTTTTGAAGACAAAAAGCCATGAGAAACCTTGACTAGATGTGTTCTTGCAGACTTGTGAATTATACAAATACTCTTATTTGAACTAGCACATTTAAGGATTACCAGTGCTAATAAAGTTTCGTCCTAAATTCCTTAATTTATATTATAATCATGCTACCCATACAAGAAAATGCAAGCCTTTTGTAGCTGTTGAACTCCCAGTATAAAATCAAACACTTCTGCAGGTGTGAATGTGCCTGCGTGCTTCCCTGCAATGACTGTGGTTGCCACAGAAAACCCTCAGGTGGAAAGCCCAAGTGGCTTCAAACCCATGAGACTTTGTGTCTACCATAAAAACAGCATTGATAACCAATCACTAATAAAATTACATAAATAGACTTCAGAAATGGTGGCACTGCCACCATGGAGACCAACTTATTCTTCTTGAGGTCATTTGAAGGTTATTTCAGGGTCCTTCTCCTGCAGGGCCCATTCGTTACTGAGTACCTTCCACAGGATGCCCACCCTGGGACTGAAAGCCATTGAAGAGCACCCAGATCTCATCATCTTTTACACCCACAGCTCCTGCTTGTCCTTTGCCCAGCTGATGGGCTGGCACACTGGTGGGCAAGGCTGGTGTGTCTGTCTGGCCACGCGGCTGCGGACAGCTATTGCTACCCAGGCACTCTGCAATACAAAATTATCCCTGTTTTACGTTGTATTGTCACAGTCGTATCTGAGCATCTTTGGCTTTTTGGAGCTTAGCTGAGGGCCAGATACCCCATTAATGTAAACCGCCTTCTGGATTGCAGCCACGGGAGGAAGGAGATGCTAGTTTGTTTTAGAGCAGTTCCTTTGCCTGTGGGAGATCACAGCTTTTGGAGGGATATCCGTCTTTCTCCGCCAGAGCTTAACAAAGACTGAGATTTTGTATGAACCTCTGTGTGTATAGGACCCAACTTCCTCTGTGTGTAAAGGTAGGAGAGAGTTGGAGTCCTCTCAGTCTTTTGGATAAACTCAGGTGAGATTCCAGCTAGTGTCTTCAATAAAAACACTTTGAAATCCTTAGCACTGGTGGGGAAGTTAGTGGCACCCCTCGCCTGCCAAAACTCCGCAGCTACATCCTGCAGCTCTGCCCCAGGTCAAAGCTCTCCCTGAAGTCATCAGGAGCTCTGAGCTGAACTCGAGGCTCCCCCTGGGCAGCAGGAAAACCAGGAGACGGGCAGCTACGAAGATGTCTCTGCACCTCCACAGCCTTTCCCTGGGCTGCCTGTGGCCCTGCTTCTTTTCTGATTCTGGTCTCCTTTGCTTTTGGGAAATATGTTGGGTATTACCACGGGGGTTTGCTGACCCAGCATCTGAAAAATGAGTAACTGGTACATGGGTATGTACTTGTATTTTTGCCTTATTTCCTGCACACTTCCTTCCCCCCCTGCCCTGTATGTACACCTGGAGCATACCTGTAAAGGCATGGAAAAGGAGGTGAGCTGTGGGATGGGAGAGGTTGCTTACGATGAGATATCCACTGTAGTAAAGACAACGGTTGACTGACAAAATGCAGAAGAGCATTATGAGACTGCAGAGCGACAGGATGGGGAAACAGACTGCGTGTAGGTAGATGTGAAGCAATACACACAGGGAAAAATAATCTCTGTGTACCCCCTTCAAGATCAAAATATTGGATTTTTTCCATGAAAATATCAGCTCAATGCTTGTCAGCAAGCAAAAAAAGCCAGTCAAATGTCAGGAATTATTAAGAAAGGACCAGAAATAAAGACGAGGATATGCTGTACAGATGTCACCATCTGAATCTCTGAGTCACCTGCTTTTGAGTGGGACTTTGATCCCTCATCTCAAAAACGAAATAGCAGAAGTGGAAAAAGTCCAGAGAAGGGCAGAAAATGTGACCAAAGGTGGGGAATACTTTCTCCATGAAAGGACACTATGGAAGTCCAGTGAGCTGGAATCCTTCAACCTGGAGGAAAATGACGTTAGGGAGGGTATAAAAGAGGCCTACAGAGTTACATGTGCCATAAAGAAGGTGGATGTGGAGAAACCGTTTGCTGTTTCTGCCAAGAGAAGAATTGGAGGCCATCAACTGCAGCTGGCCACAGCCAGGCTCAGAGCAAGCACCAGGAGCTGGTGCCTCGCGCAGTGGATGGAGACCTGGGGAACCCCTTTCCTGTGGGTGCTGCGTGTGCCAAAAGCTGAAGCGGGCTCAAGGGGAGGGTGGGGAAGCACTTGGAGAGCGTGACAGCCACTGCAGGTTACTGACCCCACAAACTAAACTAAGCTGAGGAAACCCCTGAGCCTCTTTCGGGCCCAGGCTCCATTCTGGTGAGCGCTGCTTTTGGCTGGAGGGTCGCCCCTCTGGGAGCTTTGCCCTCCCGCCCCACTGCAGGTCTGCGCACAGCCAGGGGACAAGCTCCGGGCCAGCTGCTGCCTCTGGTGTTTCCCTCCTCCCTCCCAGGAGGAGGATGCAGGAGGTCTCCTGAGAGGTGTGTTTGTGTGGAGGCAGCCACAAACGCGGGGAGGGAGGATGTTGGCATAAACTGCTGTGGCCATACAGGTATCCCGGGTCATCGAAGCCAAACACTTTCTGCCAGAGCCAAATGTGTCTTACGCCTTTTCCACTCAAGCTCCTCCAGCAAACCAGTTGGGTTCCTCAAGCAGTGCTGGGGGCTGGGAAGAGGACGGGGTCAGGGTGGCCACAGCTCCTAAACGCAGCAGGGCAAGGCCCTGAGAAGTGTTGGGCATTTGGACTGCAGATGTAGCAAGGTGCAGGAGAGACCCCTCGGGCACCTCACCACAAGCCGCTGCTTGGACGCGCTTCAGGCACAGCTCAGCTTGGGCCATCCCGGCATCCCCCAGGCTTGACCTGAGCTCTTGCCTCACCACAAACTCGCACCGCGTGAGCTAACACAGGTTTTGATGTTGATGTCCTTAAATTGTTTGCCTCTGTTTTTAGCAGGCTTGTATTGACTTAGGTTAATTTAGTTACCCCCAAAAAGGGTGGTGCTGATTGCTCTAAATGGATTAAATAGCGATTTTAGTTAAACTGATGGCAGGCTTGTGTGTAGACAGGGCCTGGAGCTTTGCACGTTAATGACTTGGCAGTAATGCAATGAGTTTTTTTAGACAGCTGAGACCAAGCTGTTGTTTTAAATATAAGACCATAAGTGTTACTATTCTAGTAGATGGCCCCCAAACGTGATAATTTTCCACTAACTCCTGAATCCTGGCAGATCTCTTTGCTATCTCTCGCTTTTCTGATAACAGTTTGGCAAGTACTTTTACTCCAAATGGATTTTGGATTAAATCCAAGTGTAAAACATGGAAAATTTCCATTTTTTGGGCACGATTTAAAAATTTTTGTTCGCCTTCCCAGCCTGTTAAATTTTCCACATTTTCGGGCACGGAAAAAAGTTTGTCTTCATTTTTTATAAAAATTCAGATAGAAGAAAAATGCAAACGAGCCCAGCTCCTGCCAACAGTAGGGACCTTTCCCCACAAGTGAGACCTGAGAGAAGGATAGGTCCAGAAGCAGCCGCTGTTTAATTACTTCATTCAGAAAAGAGCAAGGATGAGATTAGCCCTTGGTCATTAAATCTTTTGTGCCCATATCATCTCCATGGGAAGAAACCATTGTATCTGCATATAGTCTTTCTTGCCTGCCTCTGAACCAGCCAACAGAGCTGCTTCCATGTGAATTTGCCTTCACAGGTCTTTTCTCTATCAAACTGCAAGTCCTATTTTGATTAATCTGCTTTCTCTGTTGATGTTTTTGTCTCCAGGTTGGGACAGAAATTTGAAGAGAACATGATTCCAAACTCCAGAGTCACCGAACCTTGGTTATCCTTGATTTGCAAGGAAGCCTACTGAGATACTGAATAAGCCTTAGCTCAGAAAGCAACAGTCCGTGAGGAAGGCTGTGATCCCTTCCTGCCTTAGGCAGGTTTATGGAACCAGAAGCAGAAAGCTGGTGGCATGAATGGAGACTCCACACCTCAGGGGACAGAGAGATCAGGAGGAAGGGAAAGCTCAGGGCTACCAACAGGACAGCAGAGACCAAGAATCTGAATTACCTGGACGGTAACCTGAGTTACCTACGTGGTAACCCAGTGTGCACTAAGACAAATTTTTGGCAAAGAGGTTTCTAAACCACTAGTGCATGTCAGATCCCAGACTGTTTCGGGGGAAATTGGATCCCAGTAACCTGGAGCACACATAGAGGTGATGCTGTGGGAGAGGGTAAAGACACTATTCAGGCAAGTCAGGGGTCAGAGCATTTTTGGAAGAGCTGGGTTACCCAGAAGGAGTAACAAAGTTACTCTCTGTCCAAGACATAGGCCAAGAAATCAAGAGAATCAGCACTGTAAAAGCAAGTGGGTTGCGTGTGACCCAAACACAGCAGCTTGCTGGGGGTAGACGTCAGCGGAGGGGAGGAAAGGGCAAAAGCACAGCCACAAGGCAGTCCCACAGCCATAAACTGGCACTCTGCTTGTAACCCTGTGGCAATAAGCACTGCGGAATCTGTCCCCATCTTCACTGACTTCCTCGCCAGAGCAAGCTGCCAGTGGGCAAATGCCCTTCCGCTCCTCCTCCTAACCTGCAGCGTGTCCCCAGCCCTTCGTGCAACCCCTGGGCCCGCGACTGCACTCGTCCCTCTCACATACACCCCTGGTGCCCATGCCCAGGGTGTCGCAGCATCTCAGGGCCACTGATGCATTGTTCTTATGTGAGGGAAAGGGAGCTGACACCCCGCTATGCACTTGGGATAAAGATAGAGGAAGGCTGTGGCAAAGCAGGGCCCTGGATCACAGAATCATAGAATCGTTTAGGTTGGAAAAGACCTTTGACATCATCAGTACAACTAGCTGACAGGAGGGTGTAGTGAGGTGGGGGTCGGTCTCTTCTTCCTGGTAATGGGCAATAGGATGAGGGGAAATGGCCTCAAGTTGCACCAGAGCAGCTTTAGGTTGGACATTAGGAAAAATTTCTTCACCGAAAGGGTTGTCAAGCACTGGAATGGGCTGCCCAGGGAAGTGGTTGAGTGGGTAGATGAGGTGCTTAGGGACATGGTTTAGTGGGAAGGGCAGTGTTAGGATTCACATGCCTCCTGGACCCTCCCTTCATTCCCGTTCATCACCCAGGGTGTAATATCCAGCCCCCATAAAGTAAACCTCCACCAAAGGCCAGGAGCTCTTCCCCATCTTGTACCTGGCTCTACAGTCCACTGAGCCAGGCTCAGGGGCTGATCACTGAGACTCCTTATCCAAGTCTAGAGGCTTGATGGTAGAGATATTTGTCAAATCATGACAACAATGCCATCTTCTCACCTTGAACACCTGAAATGCAGGTGAACAAATCTTAACCACACTGACTGAAACATTTCCACAGAGCTGATGGGACAGCTAGGCTAGGAATAAGGCCATTTATCTCCACCTCCCGTTTGCCATCAGGTGGTGTCTGAGAGCTCCTTTGGAGCTCAAAGCTATTCCAGGCTCACTGCAGAAAACGCTGCCCATGAGGGATGCCCTGCCCTGGAAGGGGCCCTCCCTCGCCTATGAGTTGTAAAATAAACTCTCAGATTAGAACGGCCGGCTTTGCTCCAGAAGACTACAAAGCTCACAATGAGTAGTAGAATACCATACACAATCCTTCTTCAGTCTTCTCCGAGCCTCCTCCATGAAACAATTAGTGGATGCTCTTGTTTTGAACTCCGTGTCTCCGTTGGGCAATTCAGTCATGGCCTGTGATCGTTCGGTCGCTCAACACGGCGCGGGGAAATAGGCGATTGTGAGGATTTCCTCCTTCCCTCCCTCCCTCGCTCAGCCTCTCGCCGTAGCTCTGCGGCATGTTGTCCTGCAGCGCCGTGTGACCGCAGCCTGGGTGCCTGCATCCCAGATGTGCTGGCTCACCCCTGCGGGCAACACTTCCTCATGGGATTAAATGGCGATCAGGAAGATTTCTCAAAGAGAAAATGTGTCTCCCTATGCTTTACAGTACTTTATAAACTGTCTGCAAGTGCAGTCCTTTTACTGATGGTTTTAAGAGTTATGTCGTGGCTTAAGGGCTCTGCTAGAGTTGTATTTCTAAGTCGGTGTCTTTGGTGTGTGCACATGTGTGTATTTGTAAAAACTCCATTAAAGATACTAGACTCTATAAAAGCAATTACACCAGCTAATGTCTCCCACATTCTTTTTTATTAACCATATTTAACTTTTCTAGTCAGCAGTAGATTTACTGTTATGAACTAGTAAGTAATTTTTAATCACTGGATTTGCATAACATACACGTTTGCGTAACTTTCCAAGTACACAGTAGGTACGAAAGACATTCAACAATTAAACCAAAAGTGTTTCCAGAGATTCCCAGCACCCACAAATGTGTTTGGAGGCTTCTCTGTGCTTACCTTGCCTTGGTCACACTGTGATAATTTTGGCAGCAGAGCAAGGAAAAAGCCCCCAATAATCTGCCAACTTTTTCATGTCCAAAAAGAGAATGAAAACAGAAAACTGAAAAATTCCTCCTGCTGGTACCACGCCTCAGAAACCCTGCCTTGTGTCCATTAAGCAGCGCTGTATGCCTGTCAGGATGAAAAGACTATTTCATTCTCCTTCTGCTGGCTCCCAAGGGCTACATTTCTGCTGCTAACATGAGTGGCCAGAGGGGCGGTTACAGGAGGGGCTGGGACGGAGCAAGCTGCGGTCTGCTTCAGGCAGGGCCCCCTCCAGCCCCGGGGGCAGCTGAGCCGGGGACTCCTGCCGCCATGGGCAGCGGCTGCTCCTTTGCCAGGGCTTGGGGGTGAGGGCTTCTCCACGTGATGCTCGGGCTTCTCGCTTGTCTGCTTTTGACTTCTCTCTGCTTGATGGCTTCTCTCAGACACTGTTTTCGACCCTTTGTTTCCCTTTGGCAGTTGCTTTCCCTCTCATCCCATTTCTTTCCATTTCTTCCCCTTTTCCTCTTTTAGCTTCCCTATTTCTCTTGCTTTTCCCTCTTGCTTTCTGCTGAACCATGTGCACCACCTCCTCCCTTTCCGATGATTTTCTCAAGGGCTGAATCACAGCAGCTGTGTTTGTGTGGCCATTTGTGCAGCCCAGAGTCATCTCCTGCAGCTTGGGGCGCTCAGCTGAGGAGGGCGATCTCCCTGGGCTCCCTCTGTAATCACTGGGGAGAGATGGGAGCCTCTAGAAGGTGACTCAGTTTTTAAGGCTGTTTAAAGACCTTGTAAAGACTGATCTCCTGCCACTGCCTGTCTTTATGATAGACAAATATCCTAATTTACGGGCTTTGAACTGGGGGCCGGAAGTTATTTAGTACAAATCCTGCTTTTGCACAGTCTTTTGGCATGTGCCAGGTGGATGGGGAGCACAAACCAGAGCATCTTTCCTCTAACCAGCGTTGCTCTCCCGGGTGCCAGGCTTCTGCCCGCACCCTGACGGTCAGCACCAGTCGCGCCTGCAGCACCGCAGCAGGTTTGCTGGCAGAGCCTTGCAAGAACCTCCCCCCACTCCAAAGTCCCGTCTCTCTGCTACAGACAAAGCATTTAGTGCGACTGCAGTAAGCCAAGCAAACATTTTTGCTCTGGTTCCTTTTTCACTCTAAAAATAAGTATAATGTAAGGAATAAGGAAATAAAAGTGAAAAGGGAAGCAAAACTTTCATTCTCACCCAACCATTTAAAAGCAGGCGCCTGCATAGTTTCTACAGGTTTCATTTTGCCTGGAGAATGTCTCCCAGGGACTAACTTTAACATTTTGAATGAAGCATGTTTAGCCTTTTCAATAGCAAATCACACAGGAACTATGAACCACAAATGCAGCCTTATCTCCATCCAGACACTTGTTCCCAAAGAGATTTTTCCCGTTCTCTGTGCTCAGACCAAGAAAATCCAGGTGACATTATAATAACCCTCACAGAGTTTCTCTGTAGGCACACTCTATTGTACATCGAGGTTGCTGACAAGCTGTTACACGGTAAAGGTCTATTTTCTGTGTAGAAATCTGGTCCTACCATCTGCCTGTGAAATTTTGTCAATGGCTTTCCTAGGATTTCACCCCCAGCCTGGATCATGACTTTTATTGCTTGCTGATCCAGGAATGCAAAAATCTGTCAAAGTCACATGCCTCCTTCCCTTCCCTCTGCATCTCTGCCCTCCCTTCCCTTTTGAACACTTGTGGGTGCAAGAGGGACGACTGCTGTCCCCAGGGAGGTTCCCTTGTCCCCGGGGCAGGCTCTGCGGGACACTCTTCCCCACATGTATCCCTTCTCCACAGGTCATTGGCAGAGGGAATACTGGGTCCACATCCACACGTTCTTCAGCCCAGATAGCTCTTGGGAGTATTTTTGGTTCATTTTATTCCTGACCACAGGACGTGATGCAACAGCCTTGTGTCTGACCAAGGCGGTGGTTGTGGCAGTAGCTGCTACAGCTCACTCTCTGCCCCTCGACTGCCGTTCCACATGCAGCTGACCTGGTGGCTTTGATAATCAAATTTTTATTAGCCTG
This sequence comes from Gorsachius magnificus, assembly GCA_034008185.1. Taxonomy (NCBI): domain Eukaryota; kingdom Metazoa; phylum Chordata; class Aves; order Pelecaniformes; family Ardeidae; genus Gorsachius; species Gorsachius magnificus. The sequence goes on along the minus strand of CM067083.1, from coordinate 44,830,283 downwards.
TCAAGTAAAATGCTGGCATTGAGCCACTGGCAAGTTGTAACGCAGGCCAAATAATTGGAATAATAATTCACTCACATTGAATGTGGTCCATTTAAAGGTGGTGCTTATTTCCTGAATGGAAATTAATCTCTTCTAAGGATTTGGTTTAGATTAGTTCACTGCATGCTTTACTTGAGCCCTATAATTTTACCACCAATACGTAAAGTAGGTTCATAAATAGAGCAATGGAGCCTTGGCTGTGCTGGTAGATAGTGCTATGCACTAATGTAAATTGTAAATGTAGATTTAGAAAACCTAACAAGCCCAGCTGGCAAACTTCCATGTATTATCTCACAATAATTGCTTCCAGCCAGTAGACATTTTTTTGTACAGCAGAAGACAGGTTATTTGTATTATATATTTAGCCTAAAACTGTAATAACATCCTCTGGCAAAGGTATTATCTGATGGTGTCTGAAATGGAACCAGCTTTCCTCTCTCCAGGCATTAACAAATGAAAATCTTTGTGTCATATCATGGCATTTCCTGAATCGGAGAATAAAATGAGGAGGATTTTTAATTCATATAGTTTATTTCTTAAAGTAAATCTATTTTTGACAACCAGGTTTCCCAGAATTGTTACGTGTGGTTTGTATCACTGACCAGAGAAATATTTCCTTTGTGATTCTAATCAGACAGAAACAACAGTACCCCTAGCAAGGCTGGCTCTCGGCTTAGCAGAGTCAGAAAAATACCTGTGAGCAAGCAAGGCGCGTGAAGGTCACAGGAGAGGGTATGTTTGTTCCTGTTGCCTCAGACATGCCTGGATGCCTGCTATGCTGCCCATCCACGCATTCTCAGGCAAGCACTACAGTAGTGAGTAGTCCACGATTAGGAAGACTAATAAGGGTGTGGTTTAGAAATCTTAGGCAGAGACAAGTATTAGTGATGGGCCAGGCTCACTCCTCAATGTAGCTGTTCCATCTGCTGATCATGAGAGAGAATGAGAAAGAAGGACGATGACTTTAGGAAGATATCTCGTGTGCTTTCCAGTCCTTCGGTAACTTGGGAGGGCATCATGCATATTAAGGAATTGGTTGGCCTGAGCTCCCTCGCCACTCACAGGTCTTGGCCAAGGAAGTCTCTGCCGGTGTCTGGGTTAGGTGACTGTTGGGTCCTGGCACAACCCCAGAAGGTCAGGCTGTGGTAATGACGGGGTCCTTCTCAATAAGGGAGACCTGCCTGACTCAGGGAACGCTGGGCAGGTCAGCTTAACCTCTACCCTGGGCAAAGTCACTAAAAATAGTTTAATTACTGGTAAAGAACCCAATGAGTTGTGAACTGAAGATGCTGATGTAATGAGTGCAGAAGGCATTAATGTAAACAAGCCTTGTCAGGCCAGGCGTGAGACTCAGTATTCATCTTTGATGAGAGCACAAGTTTGGTGGATAAAGGCTGTCATAAATGTAAGAGTCTTCTGTCAGTTATTTGAAAGAGTATCACACAACTATGTAAGATCAAAACATTCAGTGGTATGAAAAGGCACAGTTGTCCAAGGAGAACTGTTAATGAATGGGAGTTACTGTAGTGAAGCCTGCATGGAGCAGTATAAGGCTTATCACCGTTCAATGTTTTTATCAACATCTGAGAGTAAACGTAACATTTCTGCTAAGAAATTGGATAGTGCAAACACTGGCCAGGTGGCAAATGATGATGAAAAGAAGAGTCACTTAGAGTGGCCAGGATTGCTCAGGAGAGAGCCCATCCAGGCAAGTGATGTCTTAGTACAGTCCTAAGATATATAGCTAAATCAGATATCTAAAAAGCAGGAATGGCACACTGTGCTCACAGGAGGTGATTTTCAGAGGGTAAGCAGTGACTCCGAAATACTTTGGAGAGGTCAGAACAGAGAAGCAACTCAGTAGGAGCTCCCGGTGTGATGGGAGAAAAGGTGCTGGCTGTCTTTGGGTACACAATTGGTGCGAAGTGGGTAGGGATCACAAGCCCTACATGAAACTGTTGCTGGAATACATATCCCACTGGAGTGTTCCCACTGAAAAAGAACACTGAAGAATTTTCTGCTGGCAGATCAAAGGATCACAGAAATAATTCAAGAACTGGAGAAAAAGGCCTTTCATCAGCTGCTGTAGAGCTCACTTTATTTAGTTTAGTCAAAGGAAGAATCATAGAATCATAGGATCGTTTAGGTTGGAAAAGAACTTTAAGATCATCAAGTCCAACCGTTAAAGAAGATATCAGCCTTCCTCACCTAGGGTATAAACACTTATATTGGGGTAAAATTCCAGGGTGGGATTCAGTTGCCTAAACACACAGTGACTTACAGCATGTTAGATGTTAGATGTGTTACTCCTCCTTTGGGCAGAGGGAAGAATGAGATAAACTCCCAAGGCCCTGCCCAATCTTGTGTCCGAGAGCCTGCTGGATAGCCATGAGCTGAGAGCTGGGCATGGTGTGCGCTCCCTGTGCTAAGCCCTTCAGTCTTCCCGCGTCAGCGAGCTCCCCCAGCTGCTCTGCAAGCTCTGCAGGTGACACAAGAGCTGTTCTAACAGAGCAGCAAAATCCCCCTGCCATTACTGCTAACACAGCCACACGCCGTCAGAGGATAACCTGCAGTTCCTGATGTAAACTCCAAGGAGAGTCTCGGCACAGACGTGCATGGATCAAGTTGGATTTGAAGCCAGATCCCATCCTCCAGCTGGAGACCCAGTGTGCTGGGCTTTCAATTCTCGGACTGCGAGGTCTGGCTCTAGCAACCCTTGGATGTCTGGCATGCGGTTCCCTGCCTGGCAGGGAGCATGTTTCTTGAGTTGCTTTATGTATTTGCACTTTTAATGTCTTGTATTTGTGCTTAATGCATCATTTAAACACTCCTACACATATAAGGCATATCGGCATGAAAATAGGAAAAACAAATGCGTCAGGAGCTCGTTGCCAAAGCCAATGCATTCGAGTGCTCTTCGTGGCTGGGTGTGTGAGTGGCTCTGAGGGGCCCTGCACAACCCAGGGCACTCCCCCACTCAGCACCCGCTGCTGCTTCAGACACAGCAACCGTCTTGACCAGCTGTGGGCAGGTCACGGGATCATTCCTCAGCCAGCATCCTCCCCTGCATCACAGCACCAGAGGCCATTTGATGACTGATGCAGTCAGCCGGGGACTGGCAGGGGTGTGGGAAAGCCAGCAAGAGCGGCTGTGTCCCACTGCTGCAGGCTGGGACACGCTATTGCCACAGCTCCGGGGTGGGAGGTGTTGGTGAGGGACTGTGTGCCAGAGTCGCCGTGACTGCCCAGACCCCAGGCATTTCCCCCCTCTGTGATCCTCTCAATCCACTCAGGGAGATGGGTGCATGCAATGGATGTATACAGCGATCACCTTATGGGGAAGATGACATATTAAAGGGGTAAGGTTTATTAAAACATATGCTACAGCCAAATAATGAGAAGTTCAAAACCAAATATGCACATACTGTGAAAAAAACCCTGTAATAATGACAGTACAATGGAAAAGAATTCCATACCCAGATGTAAAAAGACAAATGCAGGAATGGTTGTTTACTTAGTGGCTATACTGTAATGTTTAAATCCCGATTTCTGACAATCAGTAGCTACTGAAGAGTGTGAGACAAATACATTTAAGGTGGTTTGGGGAGGGGTAGTTCAGTAAAAAGGATAGCTGCTGAAAAAATATGCTTATTCTGCTTTTTAAACCACCAGTGCTCCTGCTTTCATTTCTCCCAGTTTTGTTCTTAGTTGATCTATTGACTTAGAATTATGGCTGGTCCACACTACCATGAGTAAAGGTCCCTAAAATCCATTTTTTAAGCCTGGAGAACAGCAATATGAATCCTCAGCCTGTTTGCTAGTGATCAGCTGTCTCTAGGGAAACTAATTCTTTTTTGGACTAATTTAAGTTTACAGGAAAGCATGCAGTCAAATAAACATCCAAAGGCTTAACTCTTCTGATTTGTATGGATTTGTCCTGGATTAGGACTTCAAATATTTTTGTAAAATATATATATCTGTAAAATATAATTCTTAATCCCATAAATATTTTGAACTGACCAGTAATTAGCTATCAGCTTTACTCTTGTTTTGAAGTCTACCCTGACACCAGTTGAGTCACTGGTTTTGGAACAGGATCAGAAAATGATGCCATTAAAGTCAACCAGCTGCTCCGGTACAGCTGTAGACAAACAACAAAAAAGATGATTCTGGAAAGTGAAATCTCTTCACCTGTAACAACAAACACATTAAAGTCTCATCAGTTTCTTTCAGGTTTGCATGAGGTTGTTTTAAGAAGTTGTTTAAATATTTTTAACAAAATCCTGGCTTAGCTGAAGTCTCTAGGAGTTTTGTGGTGTTATAACTGGGACAGGGACTTTCACCTTTTGCATTAAGTGCTCCGATTTATTTTATTGACTTATCTATTATGAAGATTACCTTTATGCTAATCACATCGCAAAGCATGCTCCAGAGTTATTGTAAGTACCCACAGAGTTAATTAAGGTACAAGCAAATTCAGAACATCTCATTTTGGATAGAGCATGATGATATATCTAAGCTAAGCACTGATTAAAGCTGTGAAAAAGAACTTTGCTTCAGTTCTGTGGATGAGCTAAAAATATACGTACTTAAAAGTTCTTTGCAGATTAACCAAAAATGCCCTTATTTTTACTGTTTTTTGATGGAAATCAATCTTTTGTGGATGAACTTCACCACTGAAAGTGAAATGAGTTCTTCTGGTTTTGGACATTTAAAGTGAAAATGAAGGAAAAGTGGAAGGAAGTGTTAGTTTTCCCTGCAAAAGATGTTACTGAGGAGAAGGGAAAGGTGATGAGCTGAGCCATGGGGGTGTGCAGGTGAAAAGGAAGCAGCTCAGAGGTTGTGGCTCCAGCAGGACCGGGCAATGGAAAAATATCGGCCAGGTTCTGGCTTGTGCAGAGGGCAGCAATGAGGGGAGCAGGAGCCCATGGCCACAGCAAACCACTGAGCTGAGCTGCCACCCCCAGCCTCCTGGCCAGCCATGGTTATCGTCATCTCTTTTTGATTGGGGTTGGGGGCCCTGGCTCCCCGGCCCCCTTCGCCTTAAGCTTCGGGCCCCTGCCTCATTGCAGCTTCCCTTGTCCATGCTGAAGCCACTATTCAAGAGGTGCCATGTAAATGGCTTTTAAAGTGAAGGGGAGATGATGAGAAGAAAATCCATATTAGAATGCGAGGACATGAACATGATAGTTATTTACACTTCTGCTCTGATAGATGCTGCAGTGCCACATGTAAGCCTAGCTTAAAAAGATAAAGATGTCTTGATCCTGGAGGGATCAAAATAATAAGTCTAACATGTCTGGGCTTTCCTCATTCTTATGCTAGGCAAACCCTGGGTTTGACTTGAATTTGGAAGTAGAGTTGGCTTCCCTTCAGTAGCGTGCTTTGGTGAATAAGTTATTTACTACAGAAATAGAAAAGGTCTCTGGTGTAGCAGCGATCGGGTAGAGAGTAAAAAACAAAGATGAATGCAAGAAGAAGAAAGGCAGAGTCTGCAGCTGAGCTACGAGACGGACCAGAGGTCGTGAGGGACAGAGCTACAGGAAATCTGTTCATGCTGGCAGCAGGTGCAGGGGGGAGCTCTCATACACTGCTGTCAGTTGGGAGCAAAGGTACCCCACAAAGAAGCAGCCATGTGTAGACAATGAGAAGCAGAGAGGCTGAGAGGAGGAGTGGAAAACAGAGAGGGCAATTCTGAACTGGCATGAGGGCTCAGGAAGTCGTTGGAGAAGGGAAGAGGCAGCAGCACTGCCTTCAGTAAACAGGAGGGATTGTTAAAATTTGGTGCGATTTCTGATGCAGCATGTAGTGCTGTAGTTTCACAGTTGCTTTCAACCAGAGAAAGGCTTTTGGTGAAAAAAAAAAAAAAGGTTTAAATCCCACATCTGTTCCCAGTTTACTGTAGAGCCAGAGAAATGCTCTTGCCAGCACAAAGCAGGCAGTAAGCATGAGGGAAGGGAAGGAAGGCACAACTGGAGAAGAGGCAGTGGAGGGAACAGGCAGGACCATTTCTTTTGACAGCTGTGCCTGCTTATGCCATCATAATGAAAACTGGAAAATAAGAAACAGCAAAACACTCCAACTCCCTTCTGTCTGGTCTAAGATAGAAGATAGCCGTATAGTAGCCGCTGGCAGGCATGCTCTTCTGTGTAATTTCTTACCCCATCCACCTCACCCTAAACACCTAAGTACTGCCCAAAAGTGCATTAAGGCAAGCTGTAGGTGGGCAGATTTCTCTGTAAGCTCTGGATGTCTCACCATGTCATTTGGATCAGACCTTCCATGAAGGGCACAACTCAAACAGCATTAAAACCCAAGAATACAATTCTTGCCTACTAGTATTTGCTTCAGAAGTCTATCTGCTTCCTGTACCTTCTTCTTGAGCTATGCTTGAAGTCCTCTGTAGAAACTATCTGCCATCTCCCTTCCAGCTCCTTTCCAATGGTCTGACAACCAAACGAGGGTGATTGTCCAAAAGCAGCTCCTCTCTTGATAAAGGAACAGATTGCCGTGTTCAACACACACACACGCACATATATTCACACATACTGCTGATTATCTACCCAGGTAATGAATTACATTCTGCTGAGTATTCTGTTGTGGTGGGACTTTTTTGTTAAATATACACATTGATGTGAGTACCCATGAGGTAAGGCAAAGTCACCTGAAGCTGAAGTGTTGAAGTTTGAGATAAGCTTTAAGTCTTGGAGTAGATTCAGAGAAAATGCAAAGAATCCATTATCAGGGCTTCTTTCTGAGTACAGATCATGCCGTGCTTCTTTTGAATATTAGTTTAGAGAACAGTTACCTTTTGGTAGCTTTGGACTGTTTAGCATCTCTAGAACCTCTGCTGCTCAACATATAAGCAGCTGAAACAGGTCTGATGATGATGCTGAGTTATTTGAGGTAGCATGAACAAGGGCTGGTTGCAAAGAACTGCAGAAGGACCTTATGAGGCTGAATGACCGGGCAATCCAACAACAGATGGAACTCACTGTGTGTAAACTGGATCAGCACCTACTGGTAAGAACAATGCTAGCCTCTCATGTAAGATGAAAAGCTCTGAGATGGTCACTGCCAGTGAGGAGGAAACTGTGGGATTAGTTACATATCAGAAAATAGCAGCTAAGTGTGTGGCAGCAGTCAGAAAAAACAAAATCAAATGTTACAGAGTATTGGTAAAGGAACACAGAACACAACAGGAAACATGAAGATGCCACCGTAGAAATCCAGAGCTAACCTACACACTTAGCCCCCTCCCCCCAAAAAGCAGAAATAAAAAAAATTTAGAGAGGGGCAACAAAGATAATCAAAGGTTTGGAGCCGCTTCTGTACAAGGCCAGTCTGAGTAGCTTAGCACTGTGCAGTTTGGAACAAGGATCACGTGATGTGATAACACATACGGAAATCATCAGAGGCACGGACACATCGGGAAGAATGTCTGTTTCTTCAGGCTTAAAAATCTGACAGCTCTCAAAGGTGGTGAGCCACAGCCAGGCTCAGAGCAAGCACCAGGAGCTGGTGCCTCATGCAGTGGATGGAGACCTGGGGAACCCCTTGCCCGTGGGTGCTGCGTGCCAAAAGCTGAAGTGGGCTCAAGGGGAGGTGGGGAAACACTTGGAGAGTATGAGATCTGCCACAGGTTACTGACCCCACAAACCAAACTAAGCTGAGGAGACCCCTGAGCTGACATTGGGCAGAGGGCGGGAGAGCCCAAAGGGGAAGTGTTGTGTGAGCTGCCTTGCTCCTACTCTTGCTGAGGCAACTGCCCTGGGTTTGAGTTGGAGGCAAGGCTGTGCTAGATGGGCCCTTTGTCTGCACCAGTACAGCTGCCCTTTGAGAACAAATTTCTAGCTAGCACTGACATCATCTGAATCAGATGCAATACAGAAGGGCTGAAGGAAGAAGGAGAAGGATGCGTGGCTATTTTTGGCATGTGAGGCACAACGGCTTGCTATCTTCTCTCACAAGTCAGGAAGGGCACAGACTGGAACATGAGGTCAAAACTCCCTTAGCGCGTCCTGTATGTCTTAATAAATGGACTGAAAAATGGGAACATCAGTAAGCTGTCAGTTGTTAGATAAACCTGGGGGTTTTTTTAGCAACTTTTCTGAATGTTGTGAAAACTTCCCAGTGGACAGGACAGTATTTTTAACTTGTAATAGCATTTGCTGTACCTGAGAAGGTAAAAGCATTTTTGAAGACTAGGATGGATGGAGGTAATCTTGAAAAATGCTAATATAGTGGCTGTGATGATCCATGATTGAAGCAGGTACTACTTTAGCAAAGTCAATACAAAGCTGTAGTCAGTGGACAGTCATAAGCTTATATAAAGCTCCTAATTATAAGTATCAATAGAAATAAAACTACCTGTAGAGAAATGCTAGGGATAGCATGAATTATTAGGGAATGCATGTGTTAACTAGGGAGATACATGGGAAGTGATGGGGGACTAGAATTATCTACAGCACAAAATAGAGGAGGGGATTTTAGCAGAAATTCACATTGTTGCAATGATATGTAAGTTCAAGGGGACAGGCTCAGAAAAATTAGTGATCTTGGAACAAGGACCTGAAATGATTTGCTGTATATTGGTGGGGGTTAACCCAGTAGGCAGCTAAGCCCCACACAGCCACTCACTCACTCCCCCCCCATGGGATGGGGTAAAAATAAGAAAATTCAGGGGTTGAGATAAAGACAGTTAAATAGGGAAAGCAAAAGCTGCGTGTGCAAGCAAAGCAAAATGAATTCATTCACTGCCTCCCATCGGCCAGCAGATGTTTAGCCATTTCCAGGGAAGCAGGGCTCTATCACGCACGATGGTTACTTGGGAAGGCAAATGCAGTAACTTTGAACGTCCCCCCTTTCTCCTTCTTTTTCCCAACCTTTTCTGCTATGCACAATGTCATATGGCATGGAATAGCCCTTTGGCCAGTTGGGGTCAGCTGTCCTGGCTGTGCCCCCTTCCCAGATTCCCCCCCCGCCCCCCACCTCCTTGCAGGTGGGGTGGTGTGAGAGGCAGAAAAGGCCTTGATACTGTGTAAGCCCTGCTCAGCAGTAACAAAAATATCCCTGTGTTATCAGCCCTGTTTTGGTCACAAATGCAAAATGCGGCACCACATGAGCTACTTATGAAGAAAATTGCTGCTATCCCAGCCAAAACCCATACATATATATAAATGATAGCACCTTGCAACAAAACGAAAAAGCCCTGTGTTTGACATCAAGAGATGTGAAGCCATACAAAAGCAATGAAAACACATATGGAGCAGAGATTGATTCCACATTTATGCTGCAGAAAACCAATGAATACCACACTATCTAATGGTATGTGTGCCGTGCTGAATTCAGTGAGTATCTGACGCATAAGGCAGTGCCAGAGAAGGGCCCATGAACAGCCGCATGATGGCTGTGAGACCCAAGCGATGCACAGTGTGTCTACATTTGAAAACTAACTGTTTCCCGCTATATGTATTTGGTATAGCCATACCTCAGAGGAGAGCAACAAAGCTGGTGAGGGGTCTGGAGCACAAGTCTTATGAGGAGCAGCTGAGGGAACTGGGGTTGTTTAGCCCGGGGAAGCCTGAGGGGAGACCTTATTGCCCTCTACAGCTACCTGAAAGGAGGGTGTAGTGAGGTGGGTGTTGGTCTCTTCTCCCAGGTAATGGGAGATAGGATGAGGGGAAATGGCCTCAAGTTGTGCCAGAGCAGCTTTAGGTTGGACATTAGGAAAAATTTCTTCACCGAAAGGGTTGTCAAGCACTGGAACGGGCTGCCCGGGGAAGTGGTTGAGTGCCCATCCCTGGAGGTATTTAAAAGACAGGCAGAGGAGGTGCTTAGGGACATGGTTTAGTGGTGGAATGGCAGGGTTATGTTAATGGTTGGACTTGATGATCTTAAAGGTCTTTTCCAACCTAAACAATTCTATGATTCTGTGATTCTATGATCCCCATGGTGCTGGGACCGCAAGCTCCCCAGGATGCGCAGGAGAGAGGCTGAACGCCTGTGTGTGTACGTGTGGAGGAGGGAGCTCTTCTGGTGCGCTGGTCCCTTCAGGTTGATGCAGATGGGGAGTGGGACTGCAGTCACCTTGTCTTCCCTCCTAACTCAACGCCGGTGTCCTGCAGAGCTGGGGGGACAGGGACTGGACACCCCCTGCACGGGGCAGGGACGCGCCTTGACCCGAAGGACCCTTCCTCTCTGGGCCTATGCACAGCTCCAAGCCCGGGCCTCTGCGCCGACAACAGCCCTGCCATCACCGCCCCTCCCGCCCCGCCGCCACCGGCGACACCCTCCAACGCCGGGCCCGCCCGCGGCCCTCTCCCTCCCCGGGGCGGTGGAGCCGCCTGCGGCCCGCCCCCGGGGGAGTGGCCGGCGCCACCGCCGCTTTCCGTCCCGGTGAGCGGGACGGGACTGGACGCGGGGGGGGGGGGGGAGGTTGCCGGGATGTGGCGGCCGCAGCCCCAGCCGGCCGGTACCGACAGGCGGCGCCGCGGCGCGGGGGGGGGCGGCAGCTCGGTGGCGGGAGCGGCCTGCGGGCCCGGCGGCTGCTGAGGGAGCGGGAGGGCCGGGCCGGCGGGGGCGGGGAGAAGGAGGGGGGTAACGGCGGTTCACCGCCGTAACCCCCCTCCTTCTTCCCCCCCCAACCCCCGCCGCCGGCCCAGGGGGGCAGGTGCCCGGTCGGAGAGCTGGAACGGGTGCGAGGCGCCGAGAGAAGCCCATGAACGAGAAGGGGACTTAGGGGAGCGAGGCTGAGCCCGGCCGGGGCCGGGGCCGGCAGCGCTTCTCTCGCTGGAGGGGCCGGGCGGCTCGGCCGGACGCTGCTTTTAGGCGGGGAGGGCCGGCAGCTCTCGATGCGGGGAGTCATGGAGTCATGTTGAATGTGGGGTGGGGTGGGTGGGTTAGGGCTTTTAGGTGAAAAAACATGGAACTTTCATTTCGCAGTCTGAAAGTTTTATGGTTTTAAATTTCTTTTTTAAGTCCCCAGTGATGGTAGCATTTATTTCACAGTAAATGTAGTCTAGGAAACCGTGTTACAAAATTGAAATAACATTCATATTATTTTTTTTAAGCTCAAAAAATCCTCTAATTTCACCTCTGCCAGTGTGGAAGCAGTTATATTACTACAAAGATGTATAATATATATTATTTTCTAAATAACCAACTGCAAAGAGGGAAGTAATGGTACTCTTAGAAAAGTCACCTATATCATATCTCTAAACTTGGCTTAAAGGAAGAAAAAGGAAACTAACATCTTAACGGAGAAGCTGTGTGTATATACTTATGTGAATAGCTGAGTTTTAAAAGACTGTGACCTCTAGTGTGGATGAGGTGCCCTCCTTCTCCTCCCTCAGAGCCGCAGCCATCAGCCGTCCCGAGCTAGGAGTGCCTGCTTATTGACACTGCCAGCACAGCTGGAGCCGTGGGGAAATTCTGGAAAAGAACACCTTTCCCAGGAGAGCTGGGGAAGAAAGGCAAGTCGCTCACCGGGTGCGTCTGCTGCCTTTTGGGTTGTTTGGGCTATGCGGTTCTCCAGGCTCCTTTAGTCCAGCAAGACTTTCTGCAAACACTTCAGTTGTCCTTGCCAACGCTTCAGTAGAAAACAGCTCCTTCAAGTTTTGGTAATCCATGCTAATCTTTGTGTACAAGTGCTTGAGTAACTTTTTGCTCTGCTTCTGAATAGTGATTTAAGAGCTCTGCAGCGAAGTGCTTTTCCAATACAGGCTTTAAGAAAATATCCTGTGGAACATATACCAGCAAGCGCTGCTGGTAATTAAAAGTAAATGAGAGTTTTCAAAGAAATACACAAAGTATACTGGGATGCATCATCTCTGGTTTTGTCCTTTCGTACTTTTTCATTTACTTGCTAATTTGCAATTGGCTTTACAGTAACTCATGAAAATGAGAGATGTTCTACTTTATTAAACTTTCCTTGTTGTTTAAATGCTAAGTTCCTTTAGTTATGTTGTATGGGTATTCCCCCAACTCATTGCTGAAGTTGAAGTCGTGGTTCCTTCTAGGAAGGTATAGTCAGTAGTTTTCCAGTTGAAGCTACAGTAGATTTTTTACTATTGATAAGGCTTTTAGGCACTTCTGAAAGTGAAGAGTAGGGCTGTTTGAAATAAATGTTTGATTAAAAAGAAAAAAGCTGAGTTGAGAGGTTTGTGGTTACTTAAAATGTTGTGGTCACGGTGGGTCAAGGGAATGTAAATGAACCTCTAGATACTTATGAACAGCGTTTTGTATGCTTGAGACCAAGACCGTGTCCAACTATGTATTTTTTTTTTCTTACTTACCAGTCCTTATACTATCAAACTTACCAATTTTCTGTATATTTCTTAGAGGCCAGGCAATGAAAGTAACCTGTTCTCATAGACGATACTGATGATTACAGTGCAGTAGCACTCTGAAGAGCGGTCAGAGGCAAGTATTGTGTTGCTGCTGGCTTCCTCCCTCTTTAAGTTTAGATAAATCAGCCTTTGTTCCCTTCAGTAAGGTGAAGTCAAAAGTTTGGGCCTAAGCTGCTGTTGCTGGAATTGTAGTGGGGCTGTGTGAGCAAAGAGGATTTATTAGCACCAGGATAAATTAATTGTGACGAACAGGAAGACAGAAAGCACTGCAAACAATGCTTTGTACTCACAAAAGTGAAAACCCTAAAGGTTAATTCTGACTTTGTTCACAAATTAGGCACACTCTGTTAGGCTTTTTTTGCTCACCATAACTTGGGCCTCTGACAGCTACCGAACCACCTGACCTTTCAAATGAGATTTACTGGAGTGTGTAACACCTCCCGAGTGCTCATCGGGAGTTATGATTTTTTTCATTTTAAGCATTTCGTTTCCTCGAGCAAACCTTCTTTCTAATTGAGCTGCAGACGGGCTACAGCCTTCTCTGGTTTTGGCTGTAACGCATATTAATGACTCCTGTGGAAAGGAGTTTTCTTACCTCCTTCGGAATATCGGCCTCAAAGGTGAACGGAAAGGAACCTGTGGAGTTGCCATAGTGATTTCCAAGTTCATCCTTAGCATCTCATGTCTTTTTCCAGAGAGCAGTTCTTTCATGCTGTGTCACTTAGATTAGGATTGAGCCTGGGATATGTTGTAATACTATTCAATATTCTTGAAGGAAAAGTACTGAAAAATTCTTATGTATTCGGGACAAATGTGCCTTTTGTAAATCAGCAGTCACATGAGGAAAAACTTGGCCCTCCGGCACTGAACAGAGGCTACTGTGCCTATGTTAAGCATGGTAGGACCCTTATTTGGAGGTGTTCACTTAATTCTGTGTAACGTTGACTATTCAACGCTCCATTTGATTTTCTTTTTCCTTCTCTTTTAGTATATAGGCACAGATTCTACTAACTGCTCACCTGAAAAATGCTTTCAGGGGAAACGTTTCTTTATCAAGCCTCCTAGCTACTGCTGCTGTGGAAGCTGAGATTCACTATCAGCATACTTTGTTAAACATGAGTTTTCTGTAATGAAATTGAATTAGCTATTGATGTGGAGTTACTTCCCTATTTATTGATGTCAAGAATGTAAAGTGGCTTAATGACTAATATGAAGTCTGCAGACAGAACGGTTAGATCATGTGCTTGCCTCAAGTAGGGTTTCTTTGTTCAGTACAATTCCTTTGGGGCACGCAGAATTTGGATTCTGCCTCCCCTTTGTACATGTTGTACAATGGTGCTCTCTCTTTCAGATCCTCCTTCATCTTATAGCCATGCTTCCTTCCAGCACATACATCTCTTACTATCTCTGTGTGATAAATTACTAATTGGGACCCTGCTGCCTAATGAGTATGATCGGTGGTGCTTTCTATTCTCTCCTCCCCTCTCCTCCCTTTCCTTCCTCTCTTGCTGCCTTACAAATAGGTGTGTTAGTTGTGTGACCCTGGTGTCAGAGCAAATTGTCTAGTTACTATGCTCTCTTTGACTTCTGTCAGTATGTTTATTTGTAACTGCAACAAGTATAAAAACATTTAGATTTTTACCTTGAAACAGAAATATTTACTACATAAACAGCTGTGTACTCAGAATTAGGAATGGGAAGTGGAAAATGCATTTTCTTCACAGTGCTTAGCTAGCTCCTTTTGTTTCAAAGGTGTATGTGTTACCTGTATGTATAGATTGGATCAAACAGCGCCTGAGTCAGAACCGCAAATGTAACAGTAATTTGCTACAGCGTATGTATGCTCAGATGATAAAATCTCCTTGGAAAAGAGCTGCCTGGGAGAAGTGGCTGCTTGAAATGAAGAGCAGAATTAATGTGTTGTGTGTGAACTTTCCCTGTTCTCTGCAATGGCAGAAGAGTTGGTTGTTTGGAGGGGTTTGGTGGGCTCTGGTTGAAAGGTTTCTTTTGCTGGGCTGAGAGGTCAGCAGGGCAGGAAACCATTACAGAAGAAAATCTCTTAGTAGAGAGACTTTGAGGTAATCTGTGGAGCAAAAAGTCAAGGGGTTGGTAGTGAGTATTGTAAGAATGAAAGGGTTAGTATCTGTGGGAGAAGCAGGAACTGGGAGTTTGTATCATTAGATTTTTTTGAATTGTTTTGCAGGTGTAAGGTGAGGCATGTGGTATTGGTTTAGCTTTTCAAGACCTGCATAATCATAATAGTGGAAAATTAGAGTCAAATGATAGTGATGTCAATGTGCCTGTAGATAATGAAGTTTGACAGTGGCTTCACAACTTTGCTGATTGATGGGGTGAGCAGACGAGTGCCTAGCTCAGCTCATCTGGCTGGCCCCGCTTTGAATTTAGATCTGCAGTCAGGCCTTTGGGTCTGAAAAGTATGTTTTGAACACTGTAGGAACCCATTCTTGGGGTCTTTTTGTTTTGTTTTTGGAAAACCGTAAGGTCTCCAGAGAGCTTGGGAAGTGGAAGGACAGGTTTTTTTCCCCACTAATAAGCGGCTTCCTTGCTGTTTTAGTGGGATACTGCAAATATTTTGTTTCCCATCTTTAATGATATGGTATCCTTTCCACTGACATATCAGCTTAGTTTTATGGATTATCACTAGTGCAGATATACAGGCACCTGGAATGGTGCTGATGGAGATTACTTGCAAGGCCAAATGCTTATAGCCTCAGGCTTTTTTCTTATGTTATGGCTATCTTATTCTTGTGGTCTGGTTGTTCCCTTTCCATACACAGAAATGTTTTACTTCAGGGAACCATCCTGAGGTTCCAAGGAAGGAGCATCACTGAGCCTGTTCAGTGTAGTAAATCCAGGCGGTGTCAGCTCCATAAAATATCTGACTTTGTTGCGAGGGTTAAGCTGATTGTATCAGAAAGGGGTTGTTTTCCCCTGTTGTTGGAGAGCATAGCTTTGGGGATGAGAGCTTTCCCTTCTCTATTAGGATTTTGATTACTGAGGCAGGGATGAGGTTGAATTTCACGTGCTGGGTGAAGGTCCAGGTGCTTCCTGTTGCTAATGGCCCATGGAGACCCCGGTGCTGGAGGGAATGGGCAGCACAGCTGCTTGCTGGGGCTTGGCTGTTCCCCCTTCTAGAGCAGTGCATTAACCTGTCAGTATCTGCGCTAATATCTCAGGCTGTGATCAGCGGGAACCGAGCTGTGGATGCACTGTATTCCCAGCTCCTCTCTTGGAGAGCGATAGGCGTGCCAATCTCAGGAAAGCGGGACAGACAACTGATGAGTTTGGTGATTTTTTTTTTTTGCATTCCTGTGGCTAGATTTCCTTGATTTTAACATTTTTGTGGTTGCTGTGCTCCCAGTGGGAGTGACAAGGAAGGGGTGCCTATGTCTACGCATCAGTAGTGGTGTGGGATCTCGTGGGCATGAGATGCTCTCAGACACCCTGGATGGTCCCAGGCTGTGCTGCTGCTGCTGTGGTGGGGCAGCACTGTTTTGGCAGGACACCATGATGAAACTTTGCTCTTGTCCTGCCAGAGCCCTCTGTTAGGAAAGTGGTACACTTTTATTTGCTTAGCCCAGTGAAAATCCAGAGAACCTCTTGTTGAAATTGTGTGAGAAGGGCCTGGCTGCCCAGTGCAGCTGTTCCTGTGTGTGGTTTTGCTCTGTGTCAAACTAGTTAATAATCAATAGGTATTGCATTTCCTCTTTCCCTGGGAAATCCTAACATGGTTGTGGTGAGACGGCTGCTGTAGTGTTCCCATGCTTGTGGTCTGCCAGGGTCTTGTACAGACTTGGCCGTGAGAAGGGCTGCTCCGGTTAATGGTTCCCTCTGAGCAGTGCACCAAGGCTGCTTCCTGTGAGAATGAAGACGGGGGCGGAGGTGGAAAATCCTGCTTGACAGGGGGTCTGGGGCTGCTCTAAGGTAAGAAAAAAACAGGTCCCACTTCTTCCCCTTGTATGTAGCAAGCACTAACAGTAGAGTATTTGTTCTTTTAGCAGGTTGCAAATTTTTCAGCTACAGCATCAGCTTTTGTCAATGACAGAATTTGCCGTGGGATTACCTGCTCCAGCGCCAAATTATGAACCAGTTCCTGTTAGCCGAGGAGATGTTCTCTGCCTGCCTTGAATATAGTTACAACGCTTAGTTTTTTTAGAAGTACATTTGTTGGTTTTCCCTGTATAAGGTAGAACTGGGAACTAATATCCAGTGTTACTGTTTTGGGAAGAACAGTCTGTAGGACTTCTGAGCGGACTTTGTGAAATCTGCTGGCTTGCCCTGTTGTTCTTTGGGGCCTTCGGTTTATCCTTTATAATGTGGCTGGTAAGGTTTTTCATCTTTGCTGAGTTGAATAGGCTGTGTATATTCATGCCATTAATTTTCAAAATTAATTTAATATAATTTAAAAATAATTTAGCTTTGTTACAACTAGTGAGAATGGCGTGTGGCAACACTTTTGCTGTGTTTCTGGTGGGCTTAGTGTGGCACTGAATTTCTGATGAGGGTCCAGACCTTTCTACTGGATCTGGACACACACACACTTCTTACGTTACTGCTTTCTGCACTGCCAGGCCTTAGTGAAGAGCTGTGTGCTTTGCCTAGGCATTAAGTTGGAAGCCTAGGCATTAAGTGTGGCCGTAGCAAATTTAGTATGGCTGTGGCTTTAATATTGAAAGGCTGGTATGACTGTTCAGTGCAAGACATATATCTTCCAAGTTTCTTTTAGGAGCAGTTCTAGCAGTTCTATATTTCAGCTGTTTAAAAATGATCTCTAATGACTTGAAAATCAGATATAAAATATGAGAGAAGTTTTTAAAAGGAGGATTACAATGCAGGGAGCCAAGTGGGGAATGATATTTGTAGTAGTAATAATAAAAACCCAAACAGACCAGGTAAAGACAATCCAGAGGACAGCTTAAGGCTATTCTAAGGAATTCTGTGTAGCAGCCTGTATGTATTTTAAACACCAACATTGCAAAGCAGTGGAAGAAGGAGACCAGCCCCAGAAATCCCTCAAATTCTAAATAAAACCACAAAAGAGAAGAGGAAATGCAGAAATAACTGTAGTTGTGCACTCAGTTATATAGAACATATACATCCATGGCACAGTTATGGCTGCCTGATATAGCTGTGTGGCAGAGTATTCAGGTTTGCCTTTTCCCGTGACCATGTTATAATTAGACTTTGTGGACTGGATAGGGTAGAGGCAGTATTCCCAGGGCAGAGGTGGTCTTACTCCTCCTTTTGCCAGGAAATTTGTGTGAGAGGCAGGTTTTGTTGCAGCTGTTCAGAGGTGATGTTAGATTTTTGTGTGTGTGTGTGTGTAATGCCCTTGGCACCATTTAAGGGATTAAGTTTTTGAAAGGGTAGTGTCTTCAGACAGTAACAGTCTAGCAGATGGCTCTGTCTTGTCCTCCAGCTGGCAAGCAGCCTAGGAAAAGCTATCAAAATAATTTTTAATACAGCAAACTGAACAATGCCTTGAGAGAAATGCTCTCCAATGTTTGTACAGCCAATAAAAAAGCCTCAGTAATAAACATTTTGTGAAATAACTGCAGTAGATCAAAGTGACATTTAAGTGATGCTCATGAGCATCATTTAATCACCAGCTAACTACTAAAAGTCTGCTGCTGTGGAACAATAGGAGTTCCTATGTTATTGTACTTTACTGTGTCTGTCTTGCTTAAGGCACTGACCATCATTGAAGCTTGTGATTTCTCTTTGTGTGTGTAGATGCTGGATGCTTAAATGCTACTTGAGAACCTATTTATTTCAAGTACTGAACTTTATTCTTAATTTTTTTTCATAGAAAGTCAGCTGTTTCCAGCTTGCAGGATGTGATGAAACTATTGTTTACTAACTTCCTTGTGACTCCTTTGCAGAGTTAAATCAGATAAATTGCTTTCTTGCAAAGTTGGATGCATCTTCACAGATGAAACTCTAGAACTTCTGTTGTATGTATAGATAACTAGTGGAATACTGCAAATCCTGAGACTTGTATTTGAAGCTTAGAGGTATGATAGGATAGTCTGGGCTGGAGGGCACCTCGGGAGGTCTCTGGCTCTACTCCCAGCGCAAAGCAGGGCTGACTCTGAGGCTGGACCAGGTTGCTCAGGGCTTTATCCTGTTCGGTCTGGAGATCCTTCGGGGACTGCACAGCTTCTCTGGGCAGCCTGCTTCACTGCTTGGCTGCCATCAGGGTGAAAGAGTTTTTCTTGTATCCAGTCTGAACGTCTCCTGGTTTAGGTTATGCCCATCTCCTTCTTGCTCTACCCCTGTGCGCTGCTGTGTATGGATTGCTGTTATCCTCACAATTGGTATGGAGCAACTTCGGAACATTGTTACTAGTAAAGGGTGATTGATGCCATTCATAACATCTTTAAAAGTTTTAGAGTAGCACGCTTGGCATTCTTTGATTTACTTTCCTTCCTATAGTAGAAAATAGCACTGTGTTTGCTGAAATTTACTGTTGCTGCAAATGTATCTTTATACCCAAAGAGGGCATTCTAACCTTAAAGATGTCCTTAGTTCTGTCTTCACGGCTTTCTCTGATACAGAAGTCCTTGCTTATGACTCAGACTTTAAGGAAATTTAAGTTTAAGACATTTCATATGTTTTTGTTCAGTAAAGCACTATGACACTTTTATTGTACAGAAATGAAAATCCATGTGTCTTCTCAGTATCTCTCACAGTTTTATTGGCACCTCTTTGTTTTTGTAAGGCTGTTCATGCAAGATGTTCCTGCTCACTGAGGGTTGGAGGGAGAGGATGCCTTTTACGTTGTGAAACTTTTGCAAGTACCTTCAAAATAGTGAGTTTTCCTTTCCTCCTATTCAGTAGAGGATTTAAAAGGCTTCGAGCTTCAAGGTAGCACTGTTTCACTCTGGAATTAGAGGAGCCCGTCAATGAACTTCTTCTGTCTGTGGACTTACTTGACATAGATAATGTATAAATATACTTTCCTGTATCAGATCTGTGGTTTAGTATAGACTTGTTCAGATCTGGAGTACAAAAACATAGGCAGGTGCAAGTCATATTGTAGATAAGTTAAGGAGTCATCTAAATACTATGTTTGTATTCGCTTCAAATTTTTGGTGAAAATATAAGTTAAACCTGATGTTTTCAGTGAAACTTCACTGTACAGAATCCCACATGGAATAGCATTATTACAGGATTTGCCTGGGGGGGGGGGGGCGGGGGACAGACATCTGTGACTCCAAGGTTTGATAGTTTTGAGAATATTAAGATAAAATTATATCTAAATGCTGCTTTTTAAATCTCCAGTCTTTTCAATGAAGACAGGAGTTCTAAAGGTACAAAGCCTTAGGTGTATTCTTATAGTGAAAATGCTTTTTTTTTTTTCTAGCTGTCTTTTAGGAGTCTTATAAGTCCTTAGTTCTGTCTTGGGTGTGCTTTGTGACTTGGGTAAGTTGTGTAGCTTCTCACGTGGTCTGCTTTAACAACAAAGTAATGCAGCAGATTGCTGCTGTACCTCAGGACTGATGAGATCAAATGTCTCTGAAAACGCACTACTTTCCTTGAAAGGAAGCTAAAGCAGTTCTGTCTGCTACTTTTTAATAATAATACTTGTCAGGAGTACTATGCATAAACCTGAAAGAAGCAGGGGAAGAAATCCCCTGCTGCTGCTACACTAATACCACCCAGGGGCTTGTCCGTACAACTGAAAGGGATAGGGGGATGCAAGCTACCTTGCACAGGACCCTGCTAATCCTGGATTCTGAATTCAGGTTTTCTAAAACAAGTAATAAATTTAAAAAGAAAAAGTATTGGAAATAACGATGTAATGATCTATATTTATTCTGGAAAACAATTTGAATGACACTCAAAGTTTTCCTCTGCCAAGCTTTTTGTTACCAAAGCAGATCTTTTCAGGTGTGCGTGTTTAACGCCATATGGTACAATCTGCACCTTTTTTATCCATTTAAAATGCTAAGCTGAATCCAGAATATTTTGACCTGAAAAACTGTTTCATTGGCATATTGAAGACAATTTTCTTTTAATATAGAGACCATTTCTGAAAGGTCAGTCTGATTTTTTACTACTCATTATCTTTTAACTTGAAGTATTTTGCTTAAGACTCTGTTTCATTACAGTATCTCGCACAGTCCTTAGCGCTCAAACATCTGAAAGCTATCTCACGTAAGGGTACGTTTTCTTTGAAGATTAATACTGTGCTTTAATTTACTTGGGTAATAAAAGCAGACAGATAAGGTTCAACAATAGGTGGCAGATCCCATGGCCTTGTGCTTAGGTAGGAATACTTAAGGGAATTACAAATAGCAGGTGACAGAAATAAGTTAAAAAAACCTCTGGCAAAAATCTGTTGAGCTTTTGTTGAGCATCATAGGTGTATGTTAATAAGTGTAACCTGTATTATTAGCTAATATATGTTAGCCCAGGGAGACTGTCAGAGTAAATTGTGTCAGGTAATTGTCTTGATTTCCTAGACATGAATAGCAGTGATTTACAGTCATGGGAAAGAAGCTCTTACAAGAGTGTTTGGTTGGGGTTTGATTTAGATGCTCATACAAACTATGTGTTGTGCTGTGAAAGAGGTAATGGAAGCCCTGAGAATTGGCTGAAGTCCTGGTAGCCAAAAGGCTGAACACCTGGAGGGAAGCAATAAAATCAGTGGAATCAGCTGAAGTGGGGTTGGGCTGCTTTTAAATGCACCTGGGGAAGCCTAGAACCTTCTTAGCCCTCCTGATGGGGGAGTGTGAAGCAGGAACACTCTCCAGGTGGGAAGGGATGGAGTGGTCTGAGGGGACTGAGGAGCTGGAGGGCCTGGAAGCTCATGTGAGGATGATTTTTGGAGTTGAGACATGCTTGTTTGCTGTTGGGGGGGGGGGGGGGATGCTGTTAGGGGGCTGGGGGAAGCTTGTGCTTGTTGTGGTCATGACAAAAAGGATAAACCAAAAAAGGACCAAAGAGGTGGTATTAAGAAGTGATATTGGGCAAGAGAGTATCTCTGTGTGGCTCTGAACATTGTTTGGGAGCTTTGGGGATGCTTAGCACTCTGGTCTGTGTAGTGTTGAGTGTGACCCGTGCAGAGTTTGGTCAAAAGTTCACAGCAGCAATTGGAAAGATTTCTGGATCAACTGTCTTTTTTTAACTTACTTGAAGAGAAGTGAGCAATCGGTTTGTGAGAACTAATTGGGGAACAAGAAGTTGGTGGAAAAGAAGGCAGGGTTTGATGGGAGTAGTGGAAAGCATGTGCAACATTGGTATTCGCAGAGTTGGGATGGAGACAAAAAATGAGTGAATGAAAATCAAAGTAGATCTGTCAGTGCTGATGATGTCCTCCCTCGGCATGGGGACTGGCTGCTGCTTGACTGAATCCCCTGACCCTTGTCTGCCTTTAGTGGGCATGGAATCTGCATTTGGAATCTGCATGAAGGCAGGGCTTTGGTTTCCTTGAGTCTTTAGTCTCCAGCCATGGTGTAAGATGCATGGAGTACCTCTTGGCTCCTGCCTGGAGCCGAGTAGGCAGTCACTCAGATTTTCTGCAAGTTGTTACTCCAGTAGTCTGGTTACGGAGGCAGTGTCCCTGCAATACCTGGTGATGTGGGTAGGAAATACCAAGTTTGGCCTCTAATGCAAGGCCCTTATTGGGGAGGTATGGATTGCTAGCTGTCTGCCGCTGGTGGGTGACTTCTTTGAGTGCCCTCCAGCCCTTTCTTGAGGTCTTCTCATCCAGCCCTTTCTTGAGGTCTTCTCATCCTCTGTAATCAATTGCCATTGTTGCTTTGTGCTGGCACATCTGCTATATTCGGTAATTCAATGCAGTTCCTTCTAGGGAGAAACTGGAATGTTAATTTGTTGTTGTGTGGTTTAGGGTGTTTTTTTTTAAATCTCTTACTTGCTCTAGGTGGAGTGACCTCTGTCCCACTTTATTTAGAAGGAGCTGTGATTTTTGTTAGAAGAGAGGTGTTCGTGCCCATGGTTAGTATGCTGGTGCAGTTTCAGCAATATCTGCTATAGTACTTCTTCCAAAGCTTGTTCATAAGATAATCTCAGAATTTCACCTGAGCCATCTACTTTCCTCCTCCATGTTAGAGGAAAAGGATATAGCTGATGTCTTCACTTCTGTGTTCTCAGGCCTAATAAAAACAAACTTCCAACTTGTGCTTTGTCTGTCTACAGCCTTGGGTAAGGGTTGTAAAGGTCGAGCCATATTCTCAGTGAAGATCTCAAAAGGGGTATCATGTGCATCTATCCTGCTTACCAGTGTAGGTCTCTAAGGGAACTGTACTCGGCTTGCTGGAGCACAAAGGTTGACCCTCACAGGCTGTAACATCTACAGACTGATGCTGCTGAGTAATCTGCTGGCCTTTAGCAAGGGCTTGCATGAACTGAAGTTTGTCTGTGTAGCTGTTGAGGACAGGAGAGCAGTGCTGCAGTCTGTGCCTCATGGATTCAGCTGAGAATCTTCATCTCACCCCTCGGAGTGGCGATTTATTGTCAGCCAGCAAAAGCACAATCCACACAATCGCTGCTGCAGAAAGCAGAGAATACCAGAGTACAGAAATTTTTGGGAACATAAAGAGTTGCAGGGGTTCATACAAAGCCCTGAGATTTTCTGTTTGGGGGAGTGGGGTGAGGGAGCAGTGCTGCTCGTTTGCCTGCCTCCTTGCTACAGGTGGGCTGTGTGTCCCATGCATTGCTGTAACTGCAGTTTGTGTACATATCCTGGTTTCGGCTGGGATAGAGTTAATTTGCTTCCTAGTAGCTGGCATAGTGCTGTGTTTTGGATTTAGTGTGAGAATAATGTTGATAACACACTGATGTTTTAGTTGTTGCTGAGCAGTGCTTACACTAGTCAAGGACTTTTCAGCTTCCCATGCCCTGCCAGCAAGAAGCTGGGAGGGGGGCACAGCCATGACAGCTGGCCCCAACTGGCCAAAGGGCTATCCCAGGCCATATGACATCATACTCAGTATATAAATGGGAGCGAGTTGGCCGGGGAGGGGGGGCATCAATTGCTGCTTGGGAACTGGCTGGGCATCAGTTGACGGGCGGTGAGCAATTGCATTGTGTGTCACTTATTTTGTACATTCTTTTATCATTATTGTTATTCATATTTTCCCTTACTTTTCTGTCCTATTAAACTGTCTTTGTCTCAACCCATGAATTTTACTTCCCTGCCCCACCCCGCTTCTTTCTCCCATCCCACTACAGGCCAGGAGTGAACGAACAGCTGTGTGGTGTTCAGCTGCCTCCTGGGTTAAACCACAACAGCGTGCCTGGCTTTTGCAGTATCTTGTATTTAAGCTGCATCCTGAGGTGCTGTGCTTTCTGTGGGAAGTTATCGCTCAGCTTTCCTGATGTCTGGAGCCTCATTCCATCCCCATTGTTGTCTAGACAGCACTGACTTTGAGTCCTGACAGCCTGACTGGGGCTGTAAGGTAAACTTCCTTCAGCAGGCAAAGGAGGAGCATTTGTCCTGGGACTTTGATATTAAATTGTAAAGCTGACTCCTCACCCTTGGCAATATAGGAACTGCCACATTGTTTTATTTTCATTATATATGATCACTACTGAGCTGTTAAGAGAAAATTACTTTCTATTTCGGTAAACTCAATTCTGGTTTCAGACTGACTGTGCATCAGATGCTTAATTTGGAACCCACTCTCTTGGTGAAATTAAAAATTCAAATCTCCAAGCTGGAGGACTCAAACTGTGCTTGAATTAGAAATTGACTGCTGTCAATGTGCTCTCACACTTCACTCTTCTTTTTTTTCTTTTTTTTTTTTTTTTTTTTTATTCCTTCCCCCCTCCCCCCTGATGAGTTTTATATTAGAGTCTTGCTGCAGATGATCTGACTGAGCAGAAGTAGTGGGAATCCACGCTGTCACTCCGGAGACAGAGTGATGAAAGAGAAGTGTGGTGTGTTAAATAGACCATTCTTGAAAAGGACTGCTGTGTACTAATTTCATAATTACATGCATGTTTGGTGAAATACTTTTACGGGATATGACTGCAAACCCATTAAGTGTTGTTTGCAAATTAATTTAGGACCTAACCAGACTTCACAGTTTCTGTGCAAAATCCTTGCCCTCCTATTTCTGTGTAATATTTAAAGCTGTTTTCAGATCTTGACTGAAAAAAACAGAGTGTTCTCTCCGCTTGAGACATTTGCATGGACTGCCTCTACAGACTTTTGCACTGAAACTGGGAACAAAAGGTTTTTTTCCCCAGGAAGAAAACCAGCAAAACTTAAAAGAAAAACAAAATTCCTGAAATAAGCATTGGCTCTCTGTTGTGAGTGTTCTCTGTAAGTTTACAACTTGTGTGTTCTCCTGCCTCTTTGGAAAATGGATAAATTATTCTCAGTTATTTAGCCATAAGTTAAACCTGTGAGTGTAATTCTTTTAAAAACAAACTGGGTTGGATATTGGTGGGGGAGTGTCTTCTGTTATTGACTGTGCTGAAGGTACCCAGTGCTGGTACTGGCTTGTTTTCCCAGATCTGCTTGTGTTCTCTCCCAGGGTGTTTTGTTGTCCATCAGGTGGTCCATGGGGATGGATTGCAGAGCTGGGTGTAGGGTAGGTGATGACTGGGGAGCCTGGAAAGGTAACTTAGGTGGTTGAATGTGTGAGTTTAGCAGTTCCAGCTAGCCTGGGCTGATAGCAGTGGGTTGCATGAAATGCAGGCGAGCTGTACAAGGAGGTCCGGGGACTGATTGGGTTGAGGCTCATCAACCAGAGATGAATTTTGAATGTGAGATGTAGTAACAGCCAGAGAACAAGATGTGTGAGGAGTGTCTGTAACAGGATTATGCTGAAGTTTATCACAAAGGTCTTGGGCTTCCCTGGCTTTTTTTTTTTTTTGCTTCGGGCTTCTGTTACAGTAGCTAACTGCTGGAAACCAAAAATAAAAAGAGCAGAAATGTCATTTTTTGACAGTATCATGCTATCTAAGTGGTCCTGCTTTATTGAGACAGCATGGAGTCACCTGGCTGTTCTAGAGCGAGTGCGACCACTTGCTTTTCTGGCCAACAAAATGAGTTTCCTTCTAATGCCGCAGTGGAGAAGTTGGGTGGTGTAATTTTCATTCAGTTTGGAGGAATGCAATTTTCTATAATAGCCAAGCCTCGGGTCTCAGGTTGCCAGCCATAGGGCATTGATTAGTTATCAAATAGGCCTTCACAGTGCAACTGCATGCTTTCGCAAGCTGGATACTTAGTATATTTTTAAATCTAAAAAGATCAGAAAGGCATATTTCTGTTCTTCTTGTCACATCAAGGCGCTTAGGCCCTGATTCAGCAAGGCACTTGCTTGAGAAAAAAGCCTGCTTTTGTGCGTAGTCAATGCACTGCTGAACACTGATGGATGCAGATGTATTTTAAAGTGTTAGTAGTATCAAACACAATCATAATATGTAATTAAGGGAAGGGGTGCTTCTCTTAACCCCCCTGTACTAAATATGTGATTGTGATTGGCATGGGAAGTGCTTGATATTTACCAGCATACGTTTTTAATAAATATTTTTTTTTTTCTTTCTTAGTGTTAAGGCAAAACCCAGGTTTAAACCACTTTTTTTCTTTTTCCTTGAGGGGAAAAAAAGTTGATGGGTGTATTGAAACTGGTATCAGCTAATGTGATTCTTACTCTAGAGAGAGGTGCTGCAATTTCATCAAATGGCTTAAAATGAGTTGTTGCATTAAGGAGGTAAGTGGCTCAAATTTAATAACTCAATGACATGCGTGTTACGGGAGTGTGTCAGTAAAAATACAATTATTTAAACACTGGCTAAGGAAGACCACTCTGACTTCTAAAATGCACAACTCTTTGAAGTGTGTGTTTTTTCTTTTAAATGAAGAATAGAAGCTAACATGCATTTAATGATTTCAAGACATCACGTACAAAATATTCTCTGGAAATTTAACAGTTGAATAAGTGAACCCAGCCTGTGACCTGAGAAATCACAGGAACCCTTGGTGAGAAAATAATTTGTAAATGATATCAAATATAATGTAGCTCAGCCATTGCTTGTCTTCTATAGATACCTTTCATAAAATGCTACATAAATCAATGTATAGTTAACATTCAATAAGTAAGATGAAAAAGCTGAATGAGACCTTTGCATTTCAAGAGTTATAAAAGTCTTTATTCAAAAGTAACTTTCTTTGAAAGCCTACTTGTGTAAAGAGACAGTGCTGGTTTGTTTTAACATAGGCTGTGTTGAGATCAATTCATCAAATGAGTCAAAATATAACAAATTGGGAACCTGTAACATTTTACATATTTTTATGAGGTAGGAACTGAATGGTAATGGTTATGTCATGTCAGATTGATTAATCCCTGAGCATGGTTCGTTTTTGTTACAGATAAGTTAAACATTTGTGTGTGTCTATGTTTCTAAATAATAAATGTTTTGATCTCACTTTGTTTGTATACAGTTCAATGCAGGTGTTCAAGGCTTCCTTAACAGAAGCAACACTACAGAAATTGCTTGGAGCAGTGCTTTGGTAGTTGGCTTTGAATATGACCTATTATCTTTTTCTCTACACCAGTTACCACGCACAAATGCTCTGAAGGTGAATTTGTTATTCTAATAAAAATCAACTGTGTCTAAGATAGGTGTATTCAGATAGCTGAGCTCTCTTTAAAACTGCATATTTAAGCTCCCAGTTACTTTCAGGGAGAACTAAATGAGCTTGCAAGCATTCCGCGTTATGTATTTAAAGTAGGGGCAGGGAGGCAATCAATTCAGAGTTTCGGTACCAATCTATAAGCTCCTAGTGGACTTTACAAAAATGTAAGATAGTTACACCTGTCCATCCACAGATGCTACTGGAACATTTGGTCAAAAACCTGAACAGCAGCTTTTTGTGCTTGAAAATACAGACTCATTACCTAAAATAAATTAGATGACTCTTCTGCCGTACTTTAGCATCTGGCTGTGTGCATGAAGAGAATGTGCTCTTCCCATCAGTGGGAAATGCTCCTTGGCTTCACCTCTCACTCCTTCATCTTACTCGTGCAACTAAGGCACGGTGAGACATGAACAGATTGCTGGTCATGCCTTGCTTTAGAGCAATAAACTTCTTCCTCAGGTTGTGTCCCCCCTGGTGCTCTGGCTCTGAGTTATTAGTTTTTATCAAATGTTGGTCATCATGAAAGATTGTTATGGTGAAAGAGCTGTTATAATTAAGTTATTTCTGGGCTTTCATAATTTGAATCTGAAGCAATTTGTACAT
The DNA here is from genome assembly GCA_034008185.1 of Gorsachius magnificus. Taxonomy (NCBI): domain Eukaryota; kingdom Metazoa; phylum Chordata; class Aves; order Pelecaniformes; family Ardeidae; genus Gorsachius; species Gorsachius magnificus. The sequence continues at coordinate 44,802,651 of CM067083.1, read as the reverse complement.
ACTCTGATGTTAGAATATGCATTGCATCATCTTCTAGGATTGTAATATAGTTTTAAAAATTTATTTGTAATATTACAATTGAAAGGCCTTTCTTCCATTTGTGTCTTTTCTCTTTTTCTAAGTGCATGTCTCATATAATTTGTGACATGCTATAATGCAGGGTTTTTTAAATTACATTCAGTTGTTTCACAGTGTTCCAAGGTACCATTTTGGTAGTCTTGTAGTTAATTGCCATCAGTTATTTGATGTGCTTGAAACTGAGGGAATTCTAAGAAAAGTTTGAGGCTTTTTTTTAACAAGGTAGCTGAATTTGTTCAGTGTAGTTTCTGTACCTACCATGCAGACAAAGCAAGCTGTGCTTGGAAGGCTATGCAGAAAAACAAAGTCTTTGTGACTAAATTTCAGAGATGGGATGATAAACAATTGAAACAATTTTGATCTGCAGAAAAGGGACATGGCAGGAGGGAAAACAATGCACAAACAGTATACCCAAAGCCATAGTAACATCCTGGCTGGATTTTGTGATGGCCGAGGGCACTGTGACTGCTCTCTAGCTGGAGCCAGGGGTCAGGCTGTGGCCACCTCCTTCCTCTCTCATCCTTTGGGGAAGGTGTGGGTGTTCTTGTTGAGGTGCTGGTCCCAGCTCGGTGTCCGTCCACTCCTTCTCTGCTGCGTGCTCAGGTGTAGCTACACTGGGGCAAAGGACCTGTGTCTCTCTCCTTGTAGCATCCTCTTGAACGGCTCGTGACTTGGACTATAATCTTGAGTATAATTCAGGCAGTGGTGGTGCTGCTGTGGTAGCCAGGTGAGGGATTTGTGCTGCTGGACTTGCGAGGAGGCAGACCTGGAGTCCATAAGGGAACTGAATGGCAAACCTGTCTAGAGGGTTATCTGCAGATGTGGAGAGAAGTGCAGAGATGCGTGGGTTTTTTGTGGGCTAGTTCAGGATACTGCAATTGCACCACTTTGGCTCCAATAACTTTTAGAATTGCATCCGGTTCATTTGGTGCAAATACCTAACAATTTGGCCAATCTAAACCTTACTTAGTTTAAATTTGGTGTTTAAAGCTGTAATTATCTGTCTGCTTTAGAAATTCAGAGTGATTTAGTGAGATCAATTTTAAACTGTTTTTAATTAAACCAAAAAACCTTTCCCATTTTTACAGAAGAGGCCTGTGACTAGCCTTTGTAAACAGTGATAAAGTATATCCAGTCTCAGAATGACTTTTTTCTGCATGACCGATTTCTTCTGCTGAAGGCAAATTTAGGCTGTTGTTTTGTATATAAACTAGAAGAATTAAATTCTAAAGAACAATTTGTTCAATTTTTGTTCCTTTACGCCAAGAGTGGTTCCTATTTGTTAAGACTTCTATTAAATTACTCCCAGTACAGCATTTCACCATCTTTTTATTGTAGGCAGGCTGATGGACTCTGTGACCTTTTTTATTTCTGGTTTCTGTGATGCCTTTTCCTCTGACAAAAGAGAACGTAAGAGACAGCTGGGGTATTCTAATTTATGGTGATAGGAAGCAGAATACAGAAGCTTAACTGCAGTCCGAGTGTGAGTTCTGCCACTATTCTAGTACGTGGAAAATGTACAAATTGCTTTGTTGAAGGTTATTTGGAGAGAGTGCAGTGAATGTTGGGAAAAGTCTCCTAGAAAGTCTCAGGTCTAATGCTTAAATTTCTGTATAGGATGTCATTGTAGTGAGGTGTGTACGGACCTGTGTTAGGAGTTGCTGAGGTGTTTGGATTATATGCACATCTCTCAATGTAAAAGTTGATAAAGGGTTGTGATCAGAGATGAATATTAAATATATTGCATGTAAAATTTTTTTTTTTCTGAAACATGTTTTTGAAAGAGCTCTGTGTGGGTGCTAAGAATATTTCTACCACCTGAGATTCTGGCAGTCGATTCTGTTTCAGTGAGTAGGGGGCAGCTAATTGAGGGCATAATTCAGCTAGTCACTAGATCCCTTGGAAAGGTGATTCTGGCAAATGGGCCCGGTAAATACGCTTTTGTGTTACAAAATGGATGATGGTGCAGAGCTTGTATTCCCATTGATTGTGTGCAGGACAGAAGAACGGAATACCTTTTGACTAGCAGTAAATCCACATGAAACTGAAAGTAGTCACTATGGTAATCTTTTATCCATGATTTTTTTTGTATAGAAATGTACAGAAAACAAAGACAAGAGACCACATTCTGATCTCCCACTTTTAACGTTATTTGCTTTTTTTATCTTGGTTATTTCTATTCTGCTCTGCAAGCAGCAAATTTTTCCTTTCATCTATGTGAATAAGGTATATGTGGGGAAATTGAGCTATTGAGCAGAGGCCCTTTCTTAAATATATTACTACTATAGTAATGCTAGCAAGTATATGGTGGCATTAATTTTCTAGGACTGATGGTCCTGCATGCAAAACTTTTCCTTTAACTTTGCATTTTGGAAAATAGGTGGTACAGTAAATCTAAATGAAAACTTATAAAATATCTCATTAGACTGACAGATATGGAGCCATGGGTTGCATCTGTTCTGGAAGCAGAATCTGAAGTGCTTGCTCATATTAAAACATGGGTATGAACACAAGAAACTGGATACAAGCAACAACAGATTATGCACAAAATTTTTTTTTTTCAAGTATGGTTCTCACCTTTTTCATGCAGATTCAGTCCTATTCTAGATGTGCATGTAGGTCTGAAAATCACTCTGGATCAGAGAGTTAAATAAGGTCTGTGCTTCAGTGTGCAGTGCTAAGTGAATTGAGAATGAAGGGGTGCAAAGCATTGCTATGAACAGGGAAGATGATGTGGTTCATCTTACCCACGTTTGTGTCCTGATGGACGTGATTATATTAGGGAGTTCACTTAAAAGCAGGTGCAAACCCTTTGAAAGTGGATGAATACACACAAGAGTTCTCTGGTAACAACTTTTCTCCTCTATCTGCAGTGCGGTCAGTGTCTTTGTTTTGTCGAAATGGAAACTGATGCTCTGTTTGACATTCCTGAAACAATTATTTTCAGATGCTATGATATGTTAAGCCTCAGAAAACTGCAGAAACACTTTAATGACTTTTCCCTCCCTTCCCTCCTCCCTCAGATTGTCAGGAGCAGTTAATGCCTGCAGGCTCTCTTCGTAAAAAGAAGCTGGCAAAAAGACCTGGATACATGAGGCCAGAAGCTCAGCGACAGATAGGGTTTCAGTCCCTGGGTGCCTGCAAGCTGTTCAACTCAGAAGAGCTCAAACATGGCAGGCAGCATTGTGGAGACTTTGAGAACTGCTCTCTACACAGACAATACAAAAATAAATTTGAATTCTCACACTGTAGTTCAGTTGCAAGTAGTGCTGCAGTTCCCACTAATGAGGTAACAACGTTGGACACTACTGGAAATATGCCAGGGAGCTGCAAAAATCTTTCATCTTACAAGAGTCCACAGCCAGAAACCACAGTGATACTGGTTTACCCTGCCGCAGCAACAGGCAAAGGAGATGGTTCTGCTGTATGCTGTACGCAGCAGAAGAGCCATGGCACTAAAGTGAGCAAGCCCCAAAACACGTATGCTTTGGATCGGACAGAAATGAATAACAACTGTGAATACCAAAACAGCGATGTTGTTTCTTGTTCTGTTGGTGGACACGATAGCTTTAGTTCAAGTTTCAGCTTCATACAGCTCTCCCTGAATTCATCCTCTGGAGTAAGTGATGCTGAAGGCAAGTCAACTGTCGAGGACGCTGACTATGTTCTGCATCCCAGCACCGCAGGAAGTCTGCAGAAGCCAGAGGAGATGGTGCAGACTCGTGAGCACTCAGGAGCTTTGCATTGCTTCTCCAAGCCCGGAGAGGATTTGGAATATGAAAATGAGACTGCAGCAAATGATAAACTACAGGACTGTGAGACTGTCTCTCTCTCGGACACAGATGCAACATTTTCATATTCTACAGATTCCTCAGATGCAGCATCTGCTGGCTCTTCTGTCACCTCAGGCTATGAAAGTAGCTTTACTGTTAGTGACCATAACTGGGATACTTTGATGAAAAAATACGAACCAGTGCTACAGGACTGCCTGCTTGGCAATCGCAGTACATTAAAGGTTAGTTATTTCAAGTCATCTTTGATTCCTCCTCCTGGCCCAAAAAGCATCTGTATTTATAGTGCCAAAGTCAAAGCTGATGTAGGAGTTGGGATATTAATGGCTTTTGTGACATTTGATTAGAGAGGTTTACAGTAGCAGTCTGCATGGTAAAAGTGAGGGAAAGGGTTTCCTTTTCTTTTTGGTCCTTTAAAAAGAAGGTGATGATGTTGCAGTACCTGATTCCTATGTTCTACTGAAACTGTGATCCTCTCATTTCTAGTATGTCACACATCAGTTTCAATGAAACTGATATTCAAACATATTCAATGAATACCATTTTCTTTCACTGGTGGCTGTTTTGTCTGCAGTTTGGAGTGTATGTACTACAACATTCAGGGGTGGTAAGAGCTCTCTCTCTTTCAAAGCACCATGTTTTAACAACAGTAAACTTTGTAATCGGAAATGTGTAAGTTTAGCCAAAGATGTATTGGAGTGAGGCACCTCTATGAGTAGCAGCCTGTAATCTAATACATGGGTACTCTCCGTGCACAAAGAAAAATGGGGATCAAGTCCCTGCTCTAGCTCAAACTGGGAATTGAACCTCTCTTTTTTTCTTATTTTTTTTCTTCCATCCCAGAGGAGTACTAGGCTGTTGAGTCAGGAGTCTTTCTTTTTGCACGTGTATATCCACGTGTATAGCTACCACATATACAGGCAGTCTCATTCACTGTGTTCTTTGTGGGAGAAGGGTGGAGAAACCTTAAGAAGGATCAGTTATGTTTTGTTATACGGTTTTTGGGATGGTGGGGTGGGCATCAGAGGGAAATTATTCTTAGTTTACCTGCCATAAGGAGCCAAATACTAGCTTTGTTGTGCATGCAGGAAGCAGTAATCCAGGGATTAATGTGGACATGATGGATTTCACAAATTCGTTCAGGATGCACTAAGTGGGTGGTAAGAGGTTTTTTTGGTGTGGTGGTTTTTGTTTCGTTCTTCTTGTTTGTTTGTTTTTTTTCTTTTGAGTCTCACTAGTGCCCTGAGTTTCTGGGACACCTTTCAGAAACCCAGGTTCTTGTGACTTTTCAGCTCAGACATAGCTGCTGAGATGCACTGTATTGTCTTTAGGCCTGATGAAACAACCTCCTCTGGGGAGGCTTTGCACAATCCTGCTGTCTGGGTAAGGCAGAAGATCAAGAAACTTTTATTCTTTCTTTACTCTCCATGACGTCTGACCTGGGCTTACAATGCTCTCTAATACTTACTTTTCATAGAGGATGCACATAGGACTCAAACTAGCTTCAATTATTTACAGACTTCACACACATTGATATGGAACAGTTTCTTTGGCTCCTGCCTGGAATGACAATGTGCCCATAGTCTGGGATGGTTTGGGAAATTAATTCACTGCAAATTTGGGAATAGGTAACATAATCAAAATAGGAAATTATTTTTCTGTCTTTTCAGTATGCTTATTTGATAGGCACAAAAGAAACATTACTACCTTTAATTTCCGTATTCATTGAGTGGAGAATTGGGGATTTATGCCCTCAGATGTCTTTGCCCTTGATTAGCCGGTCGTGTACATTTAATTTGAAGCACCTTCCTATTGTAATGATAATGAGCAAGTCTCAAACTTTTCAGAAAGGAACAAAGGCAACTGTAGTCAAGAAAAGAAGAAAACACCAAAGTTGTTAAAATTATGCTTTTTCTATACTTACAAAAAAAAAAAAGGTCCTCACATGGTACAGACACAGGACATGCCACACTGAAGCAGCTCTTTGGTTAGTTGAGCTCCAAATGTCTTATCAGCCTGTGAATAGAAGGCACTTTACTGTGACAGCATCATTCCATTTGCCGTGAGCATGCCTGGACTGTGGTATCCAAGCAGACTTTAAATGACCTGCCACTGTGAGCGCATGATGGGATACATACCGCAAACAGCAGCAAAGCTGTACTCTCAGTATAGATGGTTGTTACACATCATATGTATGAAAAAAGTGTCATTTGAAACATTCCTACTGCAGGCTTCTTTAAAACTCTATCAAAAGTATGGCATAAAATACAGAAGATAATTTATGGTGAAGATTCAGAGCTCCTCCCTTCAGTATGTTATGTGTTCCTCACTAGCCTCAGAGAAAAAAGGTTGGACTTTCAGGATGTGAAAAACAAAATAAAGCCTTGAGAGAAAGGGAATATATACAATGTTGGGGTTTTTTTTTTCTTTGCTTTAGTTTTTCCTCTAGGGCATCCTATAGCCTATTATTAATCAAGCATTTTTTTATTCTTTTCTGGTGTTGCTTTTTATAGTTCTTTTCTGACTAGTCCACTTTCACATGCCATATTTAGAAGGGATACCATTAATTCAAATGTCTTGTCTAATTTGTGTGTTGATTGTGTAGCCACAATAACTGAGTGTTTCTATTAAGTTGACTGGCTGTACTTATTTTTCTCTATGCAATTTAGAGTTTAAATATAGGGATTTAAATATGAAAGAGTTTCAGGGAGGAGCAAAATCTTTTGCAAGTGCAGAATGTCTAAAGTATGGATTTTCTTGTGTTGGAAAATGCTTTCCCAAGCACTTTCAGGCTTTGAGCAATAAGAATATATGCTGCTTCTTTTTCCAGGCCTACCTTTTCAGTGCTGATAATAGCTTGTTTGGTACTGGTCATGTATAAATTTAATAAGAAAACACTTTTCAGGCTTGTAACTGTAGCCATGTTAGGTTGTGCCTGGCATAGCAATGAGGAGAGGGCTGCCTACCTTATAACCAAATTCTACAGTAAAAACTTGTAATGGCCTTTGAGTGCACATCTGGCCTTATGAATTTTTAGTAAATTCAGAACTTTGGTTCAGACCCTTCATGTTAACAAAGAGAAGCAGTAACTTCTGAAATAGAACTGTATTATGGTAAGAGTTTCTTTTTGGGTATGAAAGGTCACTCTCTATGTGCTATAGGTGGTTTGGTTTTGGTTTTTTTCCCCATCTAGCATTTGCAATGTGAACATTTCTGAAAATGCAACCATCAATGTTATGTAGGTGAGCCTAAATTATATTTTAATGAAACTTCACTGGCTGCATGTGAACACAGTTTTATGTGCCATGCATTGAGGTTGGCAAATGTGACTTCCATTTACAAGGCAGGCCAGAGGGAGGATCTAGGGAACTACAGGCTTGTCAGCCTGCCCTCTGTGCCAGGGAAGGTCATGGAGTGGGTCAAATTGAGTCCCATCACATGGCACATACAGGACAACCAAAAGATCAGGCCCAGTCACCATGGGTTTATGAAAGGCAGGTCCTGCTTGACCAACCATATGTCCTTGCATGACGAGGTGACCTGCTTAGTGGATGAGGGAAAGGCTGTGGATGTAGTGTACCTGGACTTCAGTAAAGCCTTTGATGCTGCTTCCCACAGCATTCTGCTTGAGAAACTGGCTCCCCATGGCCTGGACAGGCACATTCTTCACTGAGTAAAAAAACTGGCTGGATGTCTGGGCCCAAAGGATGGTGGTGAATGGAGTTAAATCCAGTTGGGAGCTGGTCACAAGTCGTGTTCCCCAGGACTCAGTGTTGGGTCCAGTTCTGTTTAACACCTTTCTCAATGACCTGGACAAGGGGACTCGGCGTACCCTCAGCAAGTTTGCAGGTGACCCTAAGCTGGGTGGAAGTGTTGATCTGCTTGAGGGTAAGAAGGCTCTACATAGGGATCCGTACAGGCTGGATCGAGGGGTCAAGGCCAATTGTATGAGGTTCAACAAGGCCAAGTGCCGGGTCCTGCACTTGGGTCACAGCAACCCCATACAACACTACGGGCTTGGGGATGAGTGGAAAGCTGCTTGGCAGAAAAGGACCTGGGGAGTGTTGATTGATAGCCGGCTGAATATGAGCTAGCAGTGTGCCCTGGTGGCAAAGAATGCCAGCAGCATCCTGGCTTGTATCAGTGTGGTCAACAGGACCAGGGAAGTCATCCTTCCCCTGCACTCGGCATTGATGAGGCTGCACCTCAAATACTGTTTTCAGTTTTGGGTCCCTCACTACAAGAAGGACATTGAGGTGCTGGAGCATGTCCAGAGAAGGGCAACAAAGTTGGTGAGGGGTCTGGAGCACAAGTCTTATGAGGAGCAGCTGAGGGAACTGGGGTTGTTCAACCTGGAGAAGAGGAGGCTGAGGGGAGATGTTATTGCCCTCTACAACTGCCTGGTGTTGGTCTCTTCTCCCAAGTTACAAGCGATAGTACGAGAGGAAATGGCCTCGAGTTGCACCAGGGGAGGTTTAGACTGGGTATTAGGAAAAATTTCTTCAGGGGTTATCAGGCACCGGAACGGGCTACCCAGGGAAGTGTTTGAGTCCCCATCCCTGGAGGTATTTAAAAGATGGGTAGACGAGGTGCTTAGGGACATGGTTTAGTGGTGGGCAGGTGCTGTTGGGCTTGATGATATTAAAGGTCTTTTCCAACCAAATGATTTTATGATAATGTGAGTATACTTGTTCCAAAATATTCATATTGTATTTCTTTTTTTACTTACAGAAGAAAAAGTGGTTTGCGTATGGAAATTCTGGGTTTGTTCTGTGCAAAACTCAGAGGCAAAAAAATGTTAGAACGGGCTCAAGAACACACTGCTGAGCACAATATGATCAAGAGTGGGAGTTATGCTGACAGAATCCTCTAATAATCCTTACTTTGTTTTATTCAAAGGGTGAAAAATATCCTACAATCACATGATCTCTTTTTTGCTTTTCAAGAAATATTGTTTGTTATTCTCTGTGTTTGGACTAAAGCCATGCTTGGCTCAAGTAGCTGCAGTTCAGCTGACTTCCAGATAGGTCTGTCCACTTAACAAATGTTGGGCTTAACTCTCAAGATTGGGCCATTCTAGTGATTTAGTAATCCATTAAATTTATATTATGTAGAGGTTAATAGTCTAAATAGTTTTAAATGCAACTTCTTAATTATTCGCTTTTTTCTCTTTGCATAGATAAGATCCTTGATCTTACGGCTTCAGAGGCTTCAGGAAAAAGCGATAGAGGAAGATGACTATGATAGAGGTGAGAGTTGCTCCCTCCTACCCCCCACTGGATCATGTGGCGCTTTTTTTTCCTTCTCCTTCCTTCCTCTATTAATTTTATTTTATATTTGCTACATAGCGATGATTAGGTGTGGAAGACTAGTTCAATTAACTGTATTGTTTATTCTGTTGTATGGCAGGAAACAAATTAAAGAACGAAGTAGGTCAGCAGCAGGTAGCAACAGTTTTTATTTTCTTGAGCCACTTTGCCATGTGGGAAGGTTGAAATCTGCATATCCACCATCTGGATTAGCTGTTTCGAAGCAGCATGACTTTAAAAAATCCAGAAACGAATGAAAGCTTTGAAAGGAGAAAGGATAGGCACTTGCTGCTGAGAGAGTCTGATTTGTTGCTTGCCACATTTAGTCATGATGCTACAGCAGGGCTCAGACATGGAAGTGAGGTCAGTAGCTATTGTAAAAGTGAATGAAATCGTGTGGGATTAACTTGATGTCCACTGAGGTGACTGAAGACCAGCTAGAGAATATGATGGCGATACAGCTGCTGGCAAATATCTGTATTTGAATAGTGCTTTTCCTTTCAAATGCCTTGGTGCTTCTGATAAGCTCTGTGTGTGCGGGCATTGATAATTGGAGCATCTGTTAACACACATCTGGGGTTTCTTATTGTTTCCTGTTACGGTAGTCTATGTTCAGGTACTCATATTTTGATAGTCTTGAGGTTCTAGATTAAATTCTTCCTGCTAGATCTGTCTTCAGTTGGGAAGCCCTGCAAATGTTTCAGTAAAATCTGCGTGGGTACTTCAGAGAATTAAGTCTGAAAAAAGTTCCTTTCCTGCCACTTTCTTATTCTCGGCTCTTAGGGGTTGGGGAGTGGTCAGACTTCTAGTTTGCCTTTCAAAACTAATGTGTGAAGCTTTGCAGTTGTACCATGGCTCTGTTTCCCTGCCCCCAAAGGTGTCCCCCAAGATGATTAACGTGTATGTTAATAGTGTCTAGGGAGTAGGTGTGTAGCCCTTTTGTGAGAGTGGTTCTGTTGGCCTCTTAAAGGCTTGCCTATATATAGGAGAAAAGTTTGCTACTGTCACAAGTAATTCTTTTCGTGTGGCATCTCCCAGTGGGGAAACCCTTTAGGTAAGTTAAAGGATGTTGTAGATATTCATGGGTTTAATCTCTGTCAAATAGACATTATTGATGTGTATGCTTTACATGTGTAACACTCATAACTCTTCTTTTTTTTAAGTGCCTGTGGGTTGAGTTCCCAGTTGGAGACTTCCTGACAGCTGTGTACTCAGTGCATGTGGTTCCCACAGATTCCAGCTGGGATTCTCTGGGCAGTCAGCCACTCCAACAGCAGTATCTTAGTGTATCAGGTGTGACATCTGCACGTGATGCCATGTAGTCGTTGACCACAGTGGAAAATGATGACTTGTCTAACCTTGCACAGAAAGCTCTTGTGTAGTTTTCCTGGGTGCTAGTCTTGTGTCTTCAAAACAGGACCATCTTTATGTTGACCATCATTTTTATCAATTGCCCTTTTCAGTTTCCACCCTAGTTATCAAGCAGATAGCATGGAGGGCGCTTTGCAGAGTCTTGCACTAATTTCCCCTCAGGAAAACGGTCTGGCTGAAATGTGATTTCACCAGGTGGTGTGGGCACAGCTTACAGAGAGCAAAAGTGGCAGCAGTACAAAGGTGGAGAGGAGCATCTGCAGGTGGGATTGCTGTTTTCTGTGCTAAGTCTGGCATATATAGGCAGAAAGCATTTGTCCTGGTATAGGACTAGGTACTGAGGTGCTTGAGACTTTGCCTTGGGTTTCTCCATCCCTTTGAAATCCATCTTCACACAAGTGTTCTCAGAAAATGCCATGCTCCTTTGTGATACATGACCATGCATTCTTAATTTTATCAATTCCTAATTTTTGACCCACTTTCTGTCATACTGGTCTTTGTTCCTCTTCTGATACAACTGTCAGCCGGGGTTTGTTTTTTGTGACTACTTTTCGTTATTTTCATGATATCTGAACTGGCTTCCTTAGTTTTTCTTTTCTGAAACACAGGCAGCATATCTCTGGGGAAAGACTCCCGTGGAGAAGGTGCAGTGCTGCAAAGAGATTTAGAGCTGTGACCTTCCCTCCTCCTCTTGCAGTGGCAAGCTTTCCACCTTTGCTTTTAGAGCTACGTTGCTGCTCCTGGTGGAGAGCTAAGTCTTGCCTGGTGTGAAGTGAAGTTTGAAAGCTTATTAAAGAGCTTACAGATTGGCCCAGTACCAACTTCTGTTCAAGTGAAGTCTGTAATTAGCCGTCTTTAAAGGGATCTTATTGCCAAATATTGCTAGCAGGGAATGGAATTCCTAAATGTGCAGAGCTGTGGTGCGGGGTGTAAATGGAAATACGTTAACAGGGAATGGGAGAAACCGACATGGTGTATGCAGAGGGCTGAGGACATTTTAACTGTAATGCTAAAAAGAAAATTACTGTCCCTGTAATTTGGGGGACTTCTTTGAGTATAGAGCAACTTCTCTGTTAAGAGCAGAACTGTTTTGGACAGGAGATTGTGGTAGTGCTGTGTGTGGTGGTAGCGTGGGTCTTGCTGATTTGGGAGTGCTGCAGGGGAAGGGGAGATCTGGTGTGATGTGAGTAGCTGTGAAATGCCCTGTATGTGGAAGAGGTGAGTAGAAAAGGAGAGCGGGTGGAGGTGGGGTATGGGTGGCTATATGCCCAAATGAAAAACTAAATTGTCAATAAATACATTATTATTATTATTATGTGTTACACTAGTATTGCTTCAGTGGTAGAGCCTCTTGTGCAACTTCAGCCATAGACAAGAGCCATCCAGTCTTGCAGGAGAGGGCTTGGTTTTTAATAGCTGGTCAGTGGGAGGGAGATGTGTTAGCACTTACAACTCCTCAAAGTGCTCAGGGCTGGTTTCTGCTGCCTGACACTGCAAACTTAGCAACTTAAGGAAATGCGAGCATCCACCGTCTGACATAGCTGCTTTTCTGCTCTCCAGAGTTTTTTGAAATCTCCCATAGTTTATAGTAACTTTTGGAACTGAGGTGTAAGTGAAGTGGTGCCCCTACAGAGAGGGGAAAGTGATGCACTGTGTTTTCAGCTGTGGCAACGAGACTAGGAAATGGCACAGAAATAAAGCCAGTTTTTCCCATACAAAACCAAAACAAATACCTTGTTGCAAACAGGTCGGAATAAATGTTTTCCCCCCCCCCCCCCCCGCAGAAACACAGAACAGATGCTTGCTGCTTGGGTCTATTAGAGAACATGTGTGTTTTCCAGGTTTATATTAATGAATTAATTAGCAATTAGCATTTATTTCCTAAGCAGGTGATTTTTTTTTTTTTTTTTAGGGATATCTGAAACCACAACTCTTCATTGCTGTTTAGGAGAGAAGTGAATGCCTGTTTAAATTTTCACCTTGTTTCTTCCTAGTTTTTCCTTTTGTAGATGAATCTATTCGCTCTGTCTTCCTCCTGCCCTCGAGCTTGGGAGGTGCACAGCAAAAATGGCTTTTGCTGTTGCTTGTTTACCTGTGCTGTGCCTTCTTAAAGACCTGCCTTGGCATGGTTAGGGTGTTGGTGTAGAGGAGCTTAATCAGCATTCAAGCAACTACAGTTTCTTCCTATACTTTCTGGCAGTGCCATGTGTATGGGGGGGGGGGTTATGTTTGTTCTGAGAGCACAGGGGGGCTGCTTGGGGCAGAGGCCACCCTCCTGTCCCATGTTCGTGCTCATTGGCTAGAGGTCTCCAAGCATGGTGCTGTGAGACCTGCAGGGTGCTCTCTCTTCATACGGTAGCAACCGTGGGTTGTTTCAAATGCAGATGTTCCTCGGCTGAGAAATGTTTGTGTGAAATGCGTTTTCAGTGAGACAAATCTCCTTCTCAGTCATGCTTTAATTTTAAATGGGAACCATTAGGATGTTACATGTTTTATTGCTCATTCTGTGTTTGTAGGTAATGAAATATCAGGATGTAGCCTTTTTTTTCTGTATTTACGTGTGGTCTCCTCTTGATGGCCACATTACTGTATATTTTGAAAGCAGGTACAGTACCATGGGAATATGATAACACTGTTTTGCCTTGCATAGCATATAGTAAAAATTGGTCTGTTCTCCAAGGATCACTTGGAGTGTTGTCATGGCTCATTATTCATGATGGAGCTTGACAGCTCCAAGGTTAAACACACTGCTGAATACTGGAGGTAAAAAAAAAAGAAGCAGCATATTTTTGTGTCTGTGGGAGTTGTGCTTGCAGTGGAAGCAAGTGTATTTTGCTCAGTACAAATCTATTGCCCAAACATTTAAAAACCCTGTTCTTGTTCTTTGTTTCTTGAACTCCTCAACCTTGCTTGGTGCAAGGGGCAAATGGATTGGTAACTTAAGTGTCAGGACTGAGTCTTGCTGCTGAACTCCACTACTGGTTCACATACTATCTTGTTACTCAGAAATAAGTTCCTGCAGAACTACTGCTTTTATTTATTTATTTATTTATTTTAATCCTTGTATGCAGGAATGTGATGGTATAGATTCACTGCTTTCAACTGGTAGGGAATGGTAACTTCCCTGTGCAGTCAGATTATATTCACAGTTAGGGTTCTCCAGTGAAGGTCATTGAGTAGATCAGAGTAACTCCTCGTCAGTCCAACGTGGCAGCTAGGATGTATAAAAATTTATGCTTGTTGTGGCAAAACCTATCGTATCTTGGCAATGAAAATTCATGCTGTAGATACGTTTAACAACATGTGAGCCTTCAATTATTTTAGTTGAAGTCTTAAAACTTGAGCTATGTGAGTTGGTGAGCTGCCATGGGCTTGTGCGCCGTGTGCTCTGCAGAAAAAATAGAGTTTGTATGCTGTTTTCTTTTCTTTTGCTCTTTGCTCCTGCTCTTCATACCCATTGTCCTTTCCACGTTTCAGGACCTGCAGGGCATCAAGGGCAGAACACTGTCCTGTGTAGGAGTTGAGGAGTCTCATTTCACACATTTTCTATTAATCACAAGTGTAGGAAGGGAAAGGAAAGGCTTTGTAGCAGTTAGCCTCCTGGTACGTTTACACTAAAAGAGGTACCCTGCTCACTTGAACCAGCTATTTGTTTTAAGGCAACTGTAGAGAGAGAGAACAATACAGTATAGTGTTAAGTAATGTCTAGGTTGAAAATGTTATTTGTTAAATGGTATTCAGAGGGAGGTCTTGGCCACTTCTTATGGTGGTACTTGCAAACACTGAATTATGCAATAACCCCAATCTCCTGGCCAGGTGCGTAGTTGTTTGGTCTTTCCAAATTTCTTTCTGCAGTTTAAACTGGAAAAAATATTTTAAAATGCCATTTCTAGTCATAGCTCTTAAACATTTCAACCAATATGATCTTTAAGGAGGTGGGTGGTGTATTTTGTTTTTTTTCTTTTTTTTTCTTTTTTTTTCTGGAAGAGCTATTTGCAGATGAGGGTTGGATAGAATCCCTGCTTTACTGTACTTCTATTATTTTGAACTAAAATGCTTGCTTGACAGATGGCTGTTATAATAGGACACAGAAACGAAGGCAAGTTAGTTTCTTTCTGAGGAAGGACAGTGAATTGAGAGAGAAGCTATATCTGGAAATAACTCAAAAAACATGTTACTTTGGATTGTACTTGTTTAAGGATGGTGTGTACCTGTGGAAGTAAAATCCTTAAACCTAGCTGTATATTGAGAGAAGCTCTATATCTGAGGCTACTGATTAAATAAAAGGCAGTGGATGCTGGGGGGGCAGAGCTTCTGTATGACGCAGGAGATTTACTGGGAGCTTGTAACTTGCAGTTGCAGGCCACTGAATTGGAAATGGGTTTGGGGTGGATGGGACAAATAGGGCTTTCTTGTTGTGCTATACTGTCAATCTTGTTCAGTCATGAGCTTGTAGTAGCTTCTTGAAATCTGTCGGTAAGTCTTTTCAGGTTTAATTTTTCATTTTTATAACTTTCCAGTAAAGCTATTAAGATGATGGGGGGGGGGGAATGGCTTGTACAAATTCTCAAAACCAAATCTTTTTGCATGGATCTTGTTTATCCTGTCTTTCTCTGACAAACTCAAATAACCTCCACAAAAGGTTTGGGTGTTTATGTGAAGTATAAATTAGATTTAATTTTCCTTGCAACAAAACAGAAGCAGCTAAAGCCTTGCAACTTTTCCACCTTGCCTGGGTTTCTCTGTTTAAAACACCAAGTCTGAAATTAAAAGATAAGACTTTTTTTGATCCATATCCTTTTATTGTTTGGTGCTAGCTGAAACTATGGACCAAGATGCTGTCATTCAAATGCTTGGTCTTGGCTTCTGTCTGCTAGCAGCAGTAACAACATCACAATTTCTTTTTACACGGTCTATGTCAGGCTTATCCAATTGCTATTGCTTTTTTTTTTGTTGTGGGGTTTTTTTGTTTGTTTTTTTGTGTTTTTTTTTTTTTTTTTAAAATCATATAATTGGGACAGGATTTGAGGTCTGGTAAGCATTTCTGGGTATTTCCACTTACTGTGTTTGCTTATTACATGTGTAGCACATGCATCTTCAGCACCTTCTTGAAACATTTTTTTATGTGAACCCTCACTTTAACCCCGTTGTTCAGTTTCCATCATGTCAGAATGTGTCTTTGAGGTAGACCAGGATCTTGCTGTTGGTCTGCTTATGCCTATGCATTGAAAATGCAGTTATGTTTTCTGTATCTTTGATTCTGTAGCCAATATTGGAGAGGAAGCTGCTGTAGTCATGCAGTACCTCGCTTAGACTGTGCAGCCTAAATATTTTTAGGAAGCGGTATTATTTTGTGGGATTCTACTATGCTCTCTTATTTTAATCTTGGCCAGCGTGAGGAGGTTCAGCTACATCTTGTGTTTCTGGAAGCTGCTTGACAAAAAGAAAATTGCTGAAGTTTTGGCATACCATGTGCTTGGAAGCTTTCTCTACTCCCGGCCATCTGCTGTCTAAAACTGACACCGCAGGCTACCCCTCCTATGATAGTCGGGCTCTATTTCTCAGTCCATGATGCAGCCAAGCTGTTCCCAGACAGCCTGGCTAGTCTTTTACAAACAAACAAGCAATGAAAAAATCTGAACAAAATAAGCAATTATGGATAATTTAAGAGCCTACTTACCGAATTGCAGTTTGAAGCGTAGAGCTCTGATGGGTGTAACTTGGGAGAAGTGTTGATGTGCTATCTGGACAGTACCCACTGAGTGAGTGACACGGCTCTCCTGCTACCCAGCCCATCTGCTTACTTTGCACTTGCAATATCATGCAGCCCAATTTTATATTCAGGACAGACTTATTTTCCCTTGCTCTTTAGAAATATTAACTCCAGATAAGAAAACTGTCTTTCTTTTGCAACGTGACCACTGGAGACAGTATGACTATTAATTCAACCAACAACTAGAAATTGATTTTGCTGCCCTTGTCTTACACTTAGGATATAAACATTTTGATGGAGTGGGGGGACACTGGCTCTTCTTAATTATTGTCTGCTTAATAAATGACTGGACGTGGACAGAAACTTCTAGATGGCAAATTCTATGTAATTGGGGATTAAAAAGATGCTGAATGACTGTGACCACCATTTGAAAGCAAACGCGAAAGTCTTCCAGTGCGAGTCCTCTGTGGGGAACTGATAATGCTCCTTGCTGATTGCTGGGTGGTGTCTGGTTGAATTCCTTAATAGGATGTTTTTATTGGAGACCTGTGCAGATTTCCCATTGCTTGATGAACTCCTCTGCAAAGTGGAATTGCCTCAAGTCAATTACCTTCTCCTTTCTCCTGAGGTTTCCCTCTTGTCCTCCCTGTCCACATGCTCAGACCCAACTACCCATGCTGGGGTGTGTTTGTAGTTCTGGAGGCACGTCTGCCCTCTCTGATGCTTCCCTGCCCTGCCTTCTGCATATGGAAGCTTTTGTGCATTCCTTTCTTATTTTTAGCCCATGGAAGGTAAAAGTAGCAAATGTGCTGTTATATGGACATCTTTAGTCCTCTTAGGACAGTGATAGCGTTGTGGCAATGAGCGTTAATCAAAAAGGCAAAGAGGGGAAATTTCAAATTAGCACTCGTGTACAGTAACATGCTTTGGACAAAGAGTTACTGAGCCTGTAGGAAATGCTGACAGTGGGAGCATCCAAGCCGATGCCAAGCAGTGTGAGTTTTAAAATTCTGCTTTTGATACCATCCTACCAGTCTAACACTAGTCAGGATTCCTGGTAGGTTTTGATTTGAAGAGTGGGAAGTGATTGGGACATCTCCATGCTCACTGAGATTTTTAAAGTGTGAAAAAGTAGATGAAGTTACTGAGTTGGATTGGTTTGATGTATGGCAAAGCTGGAACAAAAAGCAAAGTGAGGTACTGTGAAGCAGAGGCATAATTTAGACATGGTGTTGGAACCAAATACAAATAAAGATGGACAGCCTTTTTGATTAGGTCATTGCAGAATGTACTGTTAATCTGACTTATTTGTGGGTGTTCATTCATGCACACCTCTGGCATTCCCGAGTGCCTCTGTTATGTCTCCCTGCTAATAGTAGCTCACTGGAGAAATAGCATCTTCAAGAAAAGGCTTTAACGTTTGGGTTGCTAGAAGCTCTCCAGGGTTCATTCAGCTTCTTGAGAAACTGCGTCAGTGGAAGTAAAGAGCAAAACCAGTTTGGGTTTATATGTGCCACGGCACCATACAAAGCATCTGTTGCATTGCACCAAAGTGTCAGGGACAGTGTTGTAGACTAGGCACCTGGGATAATGGTCTCAATAAGACCTGCTTATAAATGAGTGGGTCTCTATGGGATTTATTTTTTTCATGATGTGGTGTACCTGAAATACTTCTATGCTGTCCTAAAATCCAACCCTAAACTTAGAATAGGTGCAGCTGACCTAAGATCTAGAAATTCAATATCTAAATTTCAGACAGTCTTGTTTCCAGTTGCTGCCTCTGCCTGTAGAAACTTTCAAAAGGCATGTTGCAAGGAGCACTAACTGATGTATCCTAAAAAGCCAGCATACGTGAGTGAAAGCACGCAGGAGACAGAAGCTTGAATTTGATGTGCATGTCAATATAACTTCAATACTTAAAAACCACTCTTGAATAAATATGTTTTGTCTAGCTCTAGGATTTCAACTGTGCAAAAGATGTGGGAAATTGTATTAGGTTTATGTGGCAACGTTTTGGTAGCGGAGGGGCTACAGGGGTGGCTTCTGTGAGAAGCTGCTAGAAGCTTCCTCTATTTCCGATAGAGCCAGTGCCAGACAGCTCCAAGATGGACACGCCCCTGGCCAAGGCCGAACCTGTCAGTGACAGTGGTAGTGCCTCTGTGATAACATATTTAAGGGGGAGAAAAAAACCTGTGTAACTTCAACCGGAGAGAGGAGTGAGAATTTGTGAGAGGAACCAGCCCTGCAGACGCCAAGGTCAGTGAAGAAGGAGGGACAGGAGGTGCTCCAGGTGCTGGAGCAGAGATTCCCCTGCAGATCACAGTGAAGCCCATGGTGAAGCAGGCTGTCCCCCTGCAGCCCATGGAGGTCAATGGTGGAGCAGATCTCCACCTGCAGCCCGGGGAGGACCCCATCCTGGAGCAGGTCCGGGGCCTGGGACTCATGGAGAGGGGGCCCGGAGTCTGTTTCAGAACATTGGAAGTTCGTGGAGGAGTGTCCCATGCAAGGGACCCCAGGCTGGAGCAGGGGAAGAAGGTGAGGAGTCCTTTCCATGAGGACGAAGGAATGGCAGAGACAGTGTGTGATGAACAGACCCAACCCCCATTCCCCATCAACCCTGGGAAGAAGGAAGGGGTGGGGGGAAGGTATTTTAAGATTTGGTTTTATTTCTCATTAACCTACTCTGATTTGATTGTAATAAATTAAACTAATTTCCCCAAGTTGAGTCTGTTTTCCTGTGACTGTAATTGCTGAGTGATCTCTCCCTGTCCTTATCTCAACCCAGGAGCCTTTCATTATATTTTCTCTCTCCTCTCCAGCTGAGGAGGGGGAGTCATGGAGCAACTTTGGTGGGCACCTGGTGTGCAGCCAGGGTCAACCCACAACAGAAGTTTTTCTTTGTTTTCTTCCTGTTGTGTTGTGAGGCAGTCAGTTAAGAGTTGGATTATAGGCATGGGTGCTGACTTTCTTGAGATAAATACACTGATTTCTCAGGGTGGTATTTTGCAGGGCTGTTACCACTTCCAGACAATGGGGAAATATATTTAGGAGTCTGACCATAGTCAGACAAGCTTGAGGAAGGGCTTGTATGCCTGGCAGTTTGTTTTATTGTTCCAACTTAATTAGTTGCCCTGGCTGACTAGTTAGCGGGACAAGCCTTGTGCTACCTATTTCATGGTGGTGTGGTGAAATGCATTATAAGTAATGGTGTGGTATTGTGATATATGTAAGGGGGAAAGCCAGTTCTAGCTTCACTTTACAAACTGGTAGACTCTCTGTTTACCATTGAAACTTCAGAGTGAGAATATGACAGTTGCTTCTCTAAAAATGTCAGCTTGGTACTTTGTTGTAATTGATAATCGATAATATCAAGTAAGTTACAAGTTTTACCTGCTTCATTACATCTGAGTAGCCAAGAGATCGTGTGGGTAACTAAAATCACTAACTAGGAAGGGTTTCTTTTTATGAAAAAAGAAATACTGATCACATATTGGAAAACTGGAAAATCAAAAGCAAGTAGTTTGGAATTTCCCATTGTGCATACCAATAACAGTAAAAGAAATATTGCTGGAATTAAAAATATTTTTAGACACTTCTGGATGAACTATTATTGGCAAAGTTCAGTTGTAGCGAGTAGCGCTTTGTATTTTCAGTTTTGTTTTCAGCTAGCAGGTATCTTAGAAAACACTTTAAAGATAAAGCTAATTGTTTAGTAGTAAGATCTTTTAAATTTGAAAAACTAAAGTGAAAACATTTTTAGATGAAGAGTACATCATTTTGCTGCTGGATTTCTTCTGAAAGCACATGTGGAAGAGGTGGTATCACTCAATGGTGTGGCTTTTTCATCTTTAGTTTTTCTTACAGAGGTGAAGATCAGCCATGCAGTCACACTGATGATCTGCCACTTTTAGAGCTGTACATATTTTGAAATCTATTTTATCTGTTTTTGGAGTAATTATTTTTAGTCCTAAGAGTTTTATAGTTTAAAAGTAAAGTGTTTGGTTAAAAAACCATACAATCTGTAAGCGACTTTTTTCTTGTGTTGTCAAATGCTTATGAAATGCTCACGTGTGTTGTTTTTTTTATAAAGGAAATGGTAAAAGTGGTTCACTACTTTCATATTTCACCAATGAAACTTTCCTCTCTTTATGATTGGTTCTCCTGTGTTTATGGCTTGAGACAAGAATCACTAATGTAATTAATTTTTCAGGGAAAATGCAAGGCAATCCTCTAAATATGTACATACATACCATGTTATCCACTGAGGATGTATTCCCAAACAGTATGTCATTTAGCAATGTGATGGATAGCAAAACATTTTTTCCCCATAAAAATTAATATAAGGGGAGCTTTTGACATACAGTATAAATTCACAGGGACAGTGTAGATGATATGGCAGATGAAGTTGCAGAAAGAGGACCATCAGCCTCATCAGGTGGAGGAGATGCTTGCTTTCTGGAATGGATTGCTGTTCTGAGAGTTCTCTTCCGCTTCTGTGAGACTGCACACCCAGCATTGTGCTTTTCTGTCCTTCACCCTTAACTGGCTTTGTTCTGAATCATTTCAGAAAGAAGGCAACAAGAACACTTCTACTAGAAGACTTGCATAAAGCCTTCAGTCTCAGGTGAAGCAGCTGAGAGCTTTAAGAATGTCAATCCTTTCCAAAAAGCCAGTGTTTCTTTCAGCTGACCATACTGATGTTCCTGTTGTGCATCTCCATCTTCCACATCATATATACAGTCCCTGGGAACTTGAATTATATGTATTCAAGTCCCTGCATGTATCCCCCCTGCATTACATCAATTCTTAGGGGAAAAATTGCTTTGTTGTCTGCTCACCAGAGCCATTTCATCTGTAAGACTGATGGCAGCATGTGGAGCAGGATATTAAATGATCACTGATGGAATGCTAAAATAATGGACAGAAATGGCAGAGGCAGTAGGGTCTTGCAGTACAACATAAACCATGTTTGATTTCTTCTGAATAATGTTACAAACCAGGTCAATGCATAGTCTTCTCAGTCTATATATGTTAGCTATGGTACTTCATTGAGTAGTTTGATTATGCTTTGGTTGGGCCTGGCATTGAGCAAACTTTGGGTAGATTTGAGCATCAAGACCCTCATTAGAAAAGAGAGGAGAGAGGGTCTGGGTGAGAGCTATAGATCTGTGGACATGTGTGTATTGGAGGAGATGGCAGGATCTGAGCTTCTCTTAGGATTATGGGAAGAGAGAAAATTCTTTAGCCAGGAAGCCGGGTTTAACATTAAGTTTAAATCTGTGGGTTGAGTGAAGTCCTATAAATAAGATGGAGGTGGCAACTTATTTCCATGTCTAGATGAGGTCTAAATTATGAGGAGATGTCACAGCTAGGCTTCAGGAAGGGAAGGGATAAAGTTGAGTTGTAGGAAATCATCAGTACAGTTGGATTCTGTGGAGGGAGAGAATAGTTCAAGAAGCTTTAAGACTGCAATGAATCAGACCTGCATAAACTGTGATAGATATGATTCCCTATTTGTTAGATCTTAAATAGCTGAGGGTCTGGTTCTGCCCCCCAAATGACATTCAAATGTTTTACCAAAGAAAGTGGTGGGTTGTTTTTTCGGGTTGGGTGTTGGTTTGTTTTTTTTTTTTTTCATGTTTTGGCCTGCACCGGCTCAGTCCCAAGGGTATGGGTGACTCTGAGCACTGGCAAATACTCTGGTGGTGTAGCGGAATGACTTTTGGCTGCTGCTCTACACTGGGCGGGAGCTGTGCTCTTTTCGGTATGAATCCTGAGCGACAGTGAGAACTTTCTCAGTGGGAGTGATCTGAAATTAAATGACACTCTTAATGACAGGCATATAGGAATACAGAGGAAAAAAGGTTCCTGCTGCATGCCATAATGTAGTGGAAAGCCTATTAGTGGGGTTTATTGCTGAAAAATCCTCATCTGTCAAATACCATCCACGGGAAACAATTTCTTGATCCTTAATCCGAGGAGGAGTCAAACTGGTGACCTGGAAGCAGAAAGCTCAATAGCGCTTTAGTAATTCTCCTGAAGCCTTGTGTTTACAGGTTTAAGAAAGTAGCTCTGGTGACTTAAGGGTGCTACGCCAATGCTGACCTTCTCCAAATGTGTACAAGCAGTATCTGCTACTCTGTATTCATATGCCAAATGTCATGCTTTGTTGCCTAAGTTCATAGAGAATCTGCTGCCCTGTCCTTTCAAAGAACAAACAAAAGGAATAAAACAAAA
The DNA here is from genome assembly GCA_034008185.1 of Gorsachius magnificus. Taxonomy (NCBI): domain Eukaryota; kingdom Metazoa; phylum Chordata; class Aves; order Pelecaniformes; family Ardeidae; genus Gorsachius; species Gorsachius magnificus. Next base: position 44,780,152 of record CM067083.1, on the reverse strand, counting down.
AAGCTTAGCTCTTTTAAGCGCACAACAGTAATTAAAATCAAACCAAATTTCATATTGAAGCGCAGGGGCTGTTTGTTTGAAATATTTTAATTATGACCTTTTCTTGCTGGAGAAAACAATTGTAAGCAAGAGCTGAAATTGTCCCAGTCACCCGCACGCTTCAACAGCTGGTTCTTCTGCTGCCATCTAACTAATAACAAGAATGAAAATAGTGAGGAGTTCTGAACAACTGAGGTTCCAGTCATGCTATGTCACCTGCCTCTCAGGACCCAGGGCAAGAAGAGTCAAGGTGTATGAGTGGTTTTTTTTTTTTAAAAAAAAAAAAAAAAAAAAAAAAAAATTTTCATGATGTATAAAATGACAAGATCTGCCAGGAAAAGAAATGCTGAAGATGTTGAGGAGGAGAAAGAATGAGGAATATTTGGAGGGGAAAAAAAAAAAAAAAATCTAAAGTAGAATTATTCCAGAATTAAAATTTAATTCTGTTTCAGAGCACCGTGCCTGCAGAAGCACTGCTGCTGGAATAGATTTCTGACGTTAATTATTCTGCTGTCGCAAGTCTGTTGACGTCTGCCTGTAGATAAGTCTTCAGAGTTTTGCGCAGTTTTATATTTGCTGTCTCAGGTGCTTTTTTCCACCTGTAAATCCCTGTAACGAGGAATATACAGGATCCAGTAGGATGTTGCTATTTCATTTAAATGACTCTTACATTTCTTCTTTTGGACTTTTTCAAAAACAATCATGCAGATCCAAATAAGAAGGAGGAGAGAAATCTGGCAGAGGAACAAAAGAATCTTCATTCCCTGTGTCATGTACTGGATTTGTGCTATTGTCAAACGTCTTAATTTTTTTTCATTTATGTGCCACTTTGCTTGTTGATTGAACCTGCCTGTTGTTATATAGAAGAGGTTTTTCTCTCTTCGCTCCTCCTGCTTTCAAAATACTTTGGCTCTGCTTACCTATAGGTGTTGTATTAACTGACCTGTTCAGTCTGAATATTTAGGGGCAGCCTTATACATGCTCAGCAAAACTATTTCATTGCTATTACTTCTCTCAGGGGGAAAAAAAAAAAAAAGGAAAAAGCCCTTTCGTCTTAAATCAAGCAAGGGCAAGGCAAGGCTGCTTGTCTGTGTGTGAATGGCTGCTGCCTCCCTACTGCAAACAGGCAGGAGGTGTTCAGAAACAGTGTGGGCAGCAAAGCAGCTGATTGTATTTGACTGACTTTCTTCTCTTGTGGCACGCTTATTTGTTGAATGCAGGAAAAAAAATTATTTGTTATATCAAAAAATGTGAAACAAAGCTTTTTTTGCTTGTTGAAGTGTTAGGAAAAATGCTGCTTTTGCTCAGATGAGATAAAAAATGAATTTGGTGCCTATCCATGTCAGAGCTCAGTTATGTGATGGCTACAGGAGGCATAGGCCGTGTAGGGGCTGGAGTGGTGTGGGGCATATGCAACAGGTCTGGTTCTGCTGGACCAGCATCCCCTGCATTGTGGCTTTAAGGAAGCAAGCTGGGGCTTGGACTTCAACGAGCCTGTGGCGAGAGATTTCTTGTACCTCCATGTATATTCCTGCAGGGACTGTGCTATTAGTGGGGTCAGCCACCATTTCCTGGCCTCCCTTGCGTGCAAGCGAAGGCGTCGTGTCTCCTGTCTCTCTGGAGTTAGAGGCCAGGTCTGCCTCGCCTTGCATGCAGTGCCTGCTTTCATTTGTCTAGAAGCCCTTTTTTCACCGCTTTAGTTTTACAGCATATAATTGCTTAATAGAAACTTCCTTGTGGAGTACCTCCAATTGTTGTTCAGAGTGAATGCTGTTAGGAGCAACTAATAACGAACTGAATGGTTGCCTACAAAATCAATTGCTATTTCAGAAGTTAGGAGGGATGGAAAATTAATTCTTCAGAGAAGCTTGCCCTTGCCCTCCTTGCTCCTGGAGGCTTTCCCAGCTCTCCGTTTCCTAAAAGGCAGCCTTTCCTCTATTTCTGTTAGAAAAGTGAACTTTTGTGCTCCTGTTTCCCTGCTCCAGAGTTCAGTGTGCTGCCCGGCCTTCTCTGCGCTTACCCAAGTTATTTCTTTCTGTAACAGATGTGAGCAGGTTGTTGGCTCGTGTGAGACATGTACCTTCCCCACTCCTGGAGCGGGGTTCCTAGAAGCTGGAGTGTTCTTAGCTAAGATAGATGTGGGTTTTTTCATTTCTTTCATGTAAAGCAGATGCCTGTGGTGTTTGTATTTCTTTGTCTGCAGGAAGATGTGAAGAGTTGTTGTTTGGATGGTTGGTTGTTCAGGTATGTATAGTTGATTCCTACTCGTTCGAAGGAACATCATCTTTCTTATGCTTTTTTATATGATCTTAATTTCTTTTCCCCCATCCATTATAAAGATACGCTGTATGTCTGCCTAAAACTACAAAGGTCCATTTTTAATATTCAAGATTGATCTGTCGTGTAATGCAACAGGACACATTGCTGCTAATATCTCCAATGCCTACCTAAGGGAAATATTGCTCAATGTTACCTGCAGTGCAGAATTTCTTGAAGTGCCCTTGGGAAAGCAAAGAAAGCATTTATACAGCCTTGGTGGGCAACTAGGAAGGCTACCTATACCAAAGTACACTGGATAACCTTTGGAAAAATCAAGAAAACAGTGTGAAATAACTAGACTTTTCTTCAGTTATCATCTGCAGGCCAATTGACTCTTGACAGTTGGAGGTCTTTTTTGAAGTGATGTATAGCGCACAAGCCTATCATCTCAGCTTCCAAGCGAGTAGACAGTAGATACCGGGGCCAGCTAAAGGTCACAAAAAATACCAATTGCCCCTTCTATGCAAAGAGGTTTAAAGCAACAACCCAAACCAACTTGCAGAAGAGAGATACAGAGAGGCTGGCTGGATCTTCCTTGATGTTAATATTCTGCTTGGCTAAGATTAACTAACTGCCGCAGATTTCTTTTGAAGGTTAGGCTGAAGCTGTAGCAGTGCTTATTTCTAGTCAGAAAATGTTCTTGGGAGCTCAGGGTAAGGTCAAAAAGTTGAATGTGTATTTCGTCACTGCCAGCTCTCATGAAATTCATGACTATCCTGCCTCCTACCAGTGAGAAGGCCAACTTGGCCTCAAATTGATCTACCTCCTGTAGATGTGGGATACGTTTAGCAGCTGTATGTTGTGTTCGGTGCCTTACTGCCTGTGTGTGGTCTTTGTGCAGGTGATGCTCTTGCAATGCTTGTTTTTCAGTTGGTGTTTCAACAGTCTCTTCCTTGTTGCTCAGCCACTCCTAAGCAGCTGCTTGCTACTGAAACCTGTGGGAATGACCATAATATAAACAGAGTGTTAATTGCCAGGGTAACCCCAGTGGGAAATACATACCTGTCAGAACTGCTGTCCCCAAGCAGATTCTGTCCTCTGAGGTTTTGCACTTGTTTGTTGAGAAATAAACTGTTTGGGGTTTTTGGCAAAAGGGCTGACAAATGGTTTTTCTTTACTGCCTTAACCTTGGCTATGGGGAGTTGCCAGGGCTCCTACCCTGCAAACTCGGCCCCAGCAGATGCTGTTTTAAAAATGAAGATTTCCAGTCTTTCAGGCACGGGAGTTGTGCGTGAAGAAGAGTGCATCCTGCCTGCATGGGGCGGTATGAGGAACGTTAGGGACTGTAAGGCAAGAAGCTTGCTTTCCCATGTCTCACACCCTTATGTCCTTTGTTCCCATGCCCTCATCTTACAATGTTAGGGTATCTCCTAGCAGTAACTTTTCTTCACTTCGTGATTTAGGAAGGTGCTTGGCCTTCTGTCTCCTCCCCTGAGTTACAGGCTCTTCCTCTCCTGTGCCCTTCTTATGTATTTATTCAGCCAGCAGGCTTCATTAGCCTGTACTGCTGCTATTTTTGGGGTTTCCTCACCTGCTGATTATGGTACCCTTGGGGTGGTAGTGGATATTATCAGCCGGCTGCTGTGCTGTGTTTCTGTGGTTGTAGCTGTCCTCTGAGCTGCAGGCTCAGCGCTGGTGCAAAATAGTTGCTCTCCTGCCTCCCTGGCATCTGAAGTCAAGATGGGGGCACGATGTCAAGGTGTGTGTGTTTTCTGTCCCTTTCTCTCAAGGAGTTAATTTTCACCAGACTGGAAAGCTATTGACCTTTTCTTACCAGGTGGTGTTTCCCTCTATTCCTTTATTTGCAGCAGTCCCCCCAGCCTGCCAGGAGCCTGGGGAACAGCAGTGCATGTATGAAAGGAGCTGGAGGTCAAGCCACTGTGCTCTTCAGTATGGGAGAGAGGCCTCATGCAGTGTATCTGCTTGCATCAAAATTAGATGCTGGTTGTTTAAATCTGTGCCCTCTGGAAATGAGTAAAAAGCATTTGGGTGGTGGCGGTGTGTGTTCGTGTCATTTTTCTGCTGGCTGTGAATGGCTTGGCTCAGATTCTGTAAGGCCATCCTAGGCTTCTAAAAAAGTCCCCTGTCCCTTCCTGAGGCTTCAGGCTTCTATGTGTGATTACAGGAGAAGAATTCTGGCAGGAAGGTGTAGTGGAAAGAGGCTGGGTTAAACTTACCCTTTGCTGTCCTGCCTTGTTGAGAGTGAGAGAATAGCGCTGTACTTCTTGGCTTGCTCTTTGCCTACACCTTTTGTCCTTGGGCTTGTCAGAGCTTCCCATTTTGGAAGAACAGTGGGATTGTGTTTTGGTTTGTGTTTTTTGGTGGTGGTTTTTTTTTAAGCAAATACTTACTTTGAACCATATATTTTTTTTTGCTTTTTTCTTTTTCCCAAGAGATGGTGGAGGATGCATTGCACATCTGGCCTCAAATACTTCACTTTTCTTCTAGCTTTCTTCCTGCTTTCTGTTATTTCCCAGCCTAACCTCTCAGGTTGCATTCTTTGAAACCTGTCTGCCCACTGCCTGCAATTGTGGTCTTTTGTGCTTTCTGCCATACCTTCTACTGCAGCTGGCAGCATTTGCACCTTCTTAATAATTTGCATCACTGTTCTTTTCTTTCCTTCCTCCATCGCTGTTTCTATTAGTCCCACACTGTCATTCTTCCTGTCCCCAGTATCTCCAGAAATTCCCAGGCTACCTTTAGTATTGGGAGGGGGGCACCTGTATTGAGCTATCCTGGGACTGACCTGGCTCCTGAAGCTCACAGGTATATTTGTTTCTTCCTTTCTATGTCTCTGCCTGGAGCTAAAGCTGCTGGTGGTCTGATTGCCTCCTTAGTCCCGATGTGCCAGCAGGCGTGCTGGCAGCCTGCAGGTCTGGGGTTCAGCTGGAATCGCCCCTTGCTCCAGCCACAGTTGGGTGAGACCCACACTCAGCCCTGATGAGAGACTTGTGGCCAGCTGCCAACAAGATTTTAATCCTGTTTCAGTCCTTTTTGCCAGAATTTGAGGAAATCTGTACTCGTTTCACAGCTAGGGCTCATTGTTTGTGGATTTAGGTAAATAAGCCAAAGGCTTGTTTATATGTGAAGAAAATAAAGCCAAGCTAGGAAAGGAGAAGAAGCCGTAGTGCTAGGGGATATCTTAACATCTAAATATCTTAATCCTTTCCTTAGAAAATAAGTAAGTTAAAGGGTCAGGTTAAGTATAAGGACACATGATACTTTGGTTCCCAAAGGAAGATTTGTGAAACTGGATGGAGTGACCAGGAATGTCTGAATTGGAGAAGAGATATTTTGCTACTTATAAAAGAATTTATTTCTAACTTTTTGGGAGTTTCATGTTAATTCTCGTGTCTAATAACAGTGGAGGAAGAAGGTGAACATGAATTAGAGTGATGACGGTGCAAATTTAGCAGCGTCAGGGAGAACTTCTGCAGAATTTATTTGAAAAAATAAAAAAAGGCTTTTGATCATCAGTGAAGCTCAGTAACAGGGATATAATGTAGGCGATAAGGTAGTTGTACAGAGGGAAATATTCTATAGGAGTTTTCAGGAAGAATAACATTCAGACTTCTAGTTTATTTAAAACTTTATACAAATACTTTCTTGCATTTTTTTATTCTACTCTTTCATGTATTTGACACATTACCTGTTGTATCCGATTGCACCTTCCGCTTAATCTGTTTAAATCTGTATTTCTAGAAAAGGTTTTAGAAACTTAGTACAATGGAATTTTGTTTGATGGTTTATTTCTTAATGTTCTTCATAGCATAATTGCATTAAGTATAAGATATCTTGGCCTGGTGATTCCTGGAGCCTGCCAAAGAGATCTGTAGAATTTCTCAGCACCAGAAGCGTGTTGCAGCATTCCAGGGCTGTCAGGCTGCCCCTGTAGGCCTCTCTCTTCACCCTTTGAAATGTTGAAACATCCAGTTGTCACTGCTGCAGGCAGGATCCTGTGCTGGATGGACCTGAGTCTGATCTAGTCTGGCAATTCTTGTCACTTCAAGACTCTCTTGTTTTTCTGCTGGGGTAATATGCCCCTGTTGTGTTGTATGTACTTATGTGCTGCTGGCTTGTGCTTGGAAAGATACAAGGTATAGTCTGTAAACTTTTCTTTCCAGTCCTTTATAAAAAAAAAAAAAAAAAAAAAAAAAAAAAAAAAAAAACCAAAAAAACCCCCCAAAAAAACCCCACCATTTTTCTTCTGCAGTTTAGGCTTGTATAACCACTCCAGCCTGCAAATAGGCTGCATGCCTGAGAATCCTGCTGACTTTAGTGGATATCAGATTCTTTGTATTTAGATTATTAAATATGGATTTTTAAAGTTTCACCTCTTCAGGTAGGAGACAGCTGGCCAAGGGCAAATTTCATTTACACAGTAATGCATTTATTTGATGAAGTTTCCAAGTAAACATAAATAACATTCTCCAGAATGGGGGGGTTATGTTGTATTGTGTTAATGCAGTTATAGTTAAAGCACCCACAATCTCAAGGGGCATTCGTCAAACACAGGGCTTGGTTAACCTAAAAGTAAAAAATTTCAGAATGATACTTGCTGTCTGTTACTGAACAGCTAGAAAACAAAGACCTTTGAGACTAATTTTGTTTTCTTCTGGATGTGCTTTCCTGCAGCTGCTTGCAACCTAGCATTGTGATGCTGCCATCATTCACAGTGCTCGTCACTGAAGAAACCTACAATTCCATTATGGCTTTCTAAGGTCTTGATAGTGATAGTGTTGTTATTGAGTATCTTTGAATAACTAGTTGAATTTGACACACTTAGGAAATGCGCCAGCGGGTAAAACAAACATCACTCCCATTCTTGCATGTGGCAACTGAAGTGGCAGTGAAGAGGTCTGTGAAGAGTGCCACCCTGTCCCTTGGCCAGCTTCCAACCTCCCCTTCCGTGTGGAAGGAGCTATGTGTTACTATGCTATGCCAGATCTTTTTTCTAATAGAGCAATAACACTTGAAAGAGAGGTATATAGCTTCAGATACCTGTACTGTATCTCTTACAGTCCTTACTGACAGGATGGCCTTGGTTCTGTTATTAACATTGGCAATGTTAGAATTTCCATTAGCCTTATTCTGGAGACATTCAGGTAGTTAATGTTTATTCTGTGTCTTACAGACAGAAGAGATGTAGCTGTCTCTGGTTAACTTTTTGTTCCTTTAACAAAAAGTTGTTTCTTCTTGATGTAATCTAAAGCTTGCTTAGGATGCACACATTTTTTAGTTATATGCAGCTGGCAACAAATCCAGAAGCCCAGTGCTTACAATCAGAGCACTGTGGTGAGAAAGGTCCTTGGGTTTTTTTCTGCTTTTAGAGTCTAGTGTGTAAAAACTTTCCACTACTCTTCCCAGTAACTGCAAAATTTCTCCCAAACTTGTCTTGATGATACAGGATCTGAATCTTATGTGCTAGTGTTCAATTTTTAATCTTCCATTAATAATGGAAACTGAGAGTACACTGAGTTGTATATGAATCTCTTTTGGATTGATGTAGTGAGATGAGGTGATTCTGATCATCTTCCTTCTCCTTCTTGTCCATCATTGCACAACACAACCCAGGCTTCCTTGGGTGACGAGGGTTGTGTGTCTGTGTAAGTCAGGTAGTTGCTTGCTTAGCCTTAGGATTTCAGCGCCGTCATTAAAGTGACCTAAGGCAAACTTCTGTATTTGTACACATTAATTTTACATTTTACAACACACTGTGATGTTCCAAATGATAGATTATCTACTTCTCCAAAAAGTATCAAAAGTTTTGATGAGAGAGAATGTATTATTATGCAGGAACAGGGAGATAAAAGAAAAAAAAAGTACAACAGATTTTCTTTTGGTTGTTTTTATGTTAGACTGTGTGATCATATTTGTTTCTTGTTATTTTAGCTGTAGATAAGCTACTTCACTCTGCTTTGGATGAGCTGTCTGTAAAATGGGTATATCATCACTTGTCATACCAGAGTCTTCAGAGGTTTAATTAAAGATTGTAAAGCCCTTTGAGCTCCTGTCATGATTGGAACTTCAGAGTTGTAAGGTGTTACTGCCAATGAATGCTGACATTTTAATTTTCATATTTTTATGGAAAAGTTGTCCTTGTGTAATTTTGTGTATTGATGTACTTGTGAAAGCTGTAGAGTCTGTAGGTTAAGCTGTTCTCACTGGACTGTCTGTAGGTTAAGCTGTTCTCACTGGACTGTATAGGCTGCGAGAAAATGACAGTAATGTTAGTTTGTCATATCTTGGAAAAAAATGAAGGACTTGAGCTGCTTTTTTTTCCTCCCCTATCATGTAGATTGCAACAAAGTTATTTTCTGTAGTAGCAATTATTGGATGGAGTGACCTTTATCAATTTATGATATTGATGTAGTGGAAGGGACATTTTTCCACTTGACCTTTATGCAATGTGTCAGCTTGTCCTGTAGCACCAAATGAGTTGCAATTGACAGATTTGATGGAATGCTAACTTGACAGAAGCTTATTGTTTGGAAGAAGATATGTGGTGAAATGTGGAGCCTCTAGTAAATAACATGATAAAAGTTATTTGCATATCTTCCATCACTAAGGAATGCCTTGCTTAGGAACAACTGCTGCCTAAATTGCAATTTGAACACTGATTAGCTCAGATTTTAGCAAAATGGTCATCAGATAGTGATACTTCAGAGTAAAATCTATTGGTTTAACTCATTTTCCTCTCTTTGTTGTTCTGTAACCAAATAACAGTGTTTTTCTATATTTTAACCTTGATTCTTGTCTTAACACCTCTGTCTGTAAAAGGAAGAGGAATAAAAGTCAGACAAACAGTTTTCAGTATATGACGAGGAAGACATGTCTCCCAAGAGGATGGGGAGGATGCGTGGATGTATACACCTGCCCTCCCCCCCCCCCGCCCTGGTGGATATATATATATGAGTAGTTTCTTTGGTTATTTATTAATTTATTAAAGAAATAATGGTCAGATATAATTCTGGGAAGAGAGAAGTTCTGGATGTGGGGAGGAATGGGGAGCCATGAGCATGCTTTAGGGCGAGGGTGGATAGTGTAAAGAGAACTGTAAAGGAGTGCTAAACCATCCCTGCCTCACTGCTCCAGCTGGGAATTGCAGAGGACAGGTGCTCTTCAGATCTGTCGAAATAAAGCAGGGAGAGGATTGTGCTTTTTGAGGAGAAATTAAAAACAAAGAACAAAAAGTCAGTTATTTCAGGTGTCTTGTTATAACCCAGTATCTCTTTCTGCCCTGGCTGAAGGTTCTGATACTTCCTGTAAATAAAAGAATTCCATTTACAAAGTGTATAAGACAAAGTTGTAGGCGGAACCCAGGATCTATCTGAGACTATGCAAATAATGAATTATCATGGCTCTTTAAAACTATTGAGCTGCAGGATTGATAAAAGAGCAGCAAGTACCATCTGTCTGATCTACATATTTTACCACAGTTCTTCTCAAGCTGGCCAGTTGAGGTAAAGTAAAAGGAGCTGAATGGGTGTGGGAGGGGAAAGCAGATATTTTGTGTTGCATTTGCAGGAGGTATTTGGAAGGGAAAAAAACCCCTGTTTATAGGGGTTACTGTTTAGACACATGAATGTAATCCTTACTCGTTATTTCAAAGACATACTGCTCAAACAGTATCAGTAGAAGGGGTTGCTGATGGACAGAATCAAAGTCGGAGGCTGGATAGAAAAGTTTACTTTGCTGTGGTAAAGCCACTTACTAAAACTGTTGAGGTGGTGTGGGTGTACTGGCATAGAGTGAAATTCGGAGCAAGATTCACTACTGTAGCAATGCTATTTAGTTGTAACTCATGAAGAAGGTAGAGTTTAGTTATTGTGAAGTTGTATGCTAATAAAAATCTATTTTTTGCAGTGTTTTCATTTGTAGTTAACTCATGCTGCAGAAGAGAGTAGGCTTTAATGCGTTTATTTTATGTGCTTGCACGAGATGCGTAGAAAGCTTAGCTGCAGGGCTGGAAGCAGAACCCACATCTGGTGAGCTGCAATTCTGGGGCATACAACAGGGTCATACTTGAAAGGCGTCCTGTCTTTTGTACGTGTGTTCATATTAAAATGGCAAATCCCTCATCCTTTCTGGAGCACCTGCTTTTCTGAACCTCTTCTGGAGAGCATGGCAATAGCCAAACCTCTCTCCCTGAGCTTGGCAGGTGTTCCTGCCCTTGCCTCTGCAGGCCAAGTCCCATCAGAGTCCCACTCTGCTTCTCTTTTCCCTTCCCTCCTGGCTCTGATTCTCACCTGGCTTTCAAGTCAACAGAGATACTGATCTGGCAGCTTTCATTTCCAGTCTGAGGAGGCTCTGATGAGGAGGTGGAGAGGCTGCTAAAGGCAGTAAAACTTCACAGGCTCAGGCTGGAAGAAGGCAGTGAGCCTGTATTTAACATTTAAAAGTCTAGTAGTGTGAAGCATGGAGACTGGTGGAGATGTCTTGGCACTGCTGTGCTCCACTCAGGTTGGAGTGTGGAGGCTCTCCTGTGGATCTGCATGCTGCTGTTCCTGTGTGAATGCAATCCAGCTGCCTCTGACTGCATTTGGTGGTTGTTGGGATGTCATCTCATTTCATAACTGCTTTGCTGGCTGGGGATGCAGGTGGAGTTAAAGGGCTGTGGAACTTGCCTAAAGAGCCTTTTGGTCTTCTCCTTGCTGACCTCTGCCACCATCCTCCTGTGCAGCCCTGCCTGCTGCCCTGTGTGCTTGGGTGGTGATTCTTATGCCTGAAACACTTCCAGGAGCTCTGGGCTGGGACTGTGGGGAAAGCTGTAGAGCCAGGATGAAAAGAATATCCTAAACATGAAAAAAGTAAAGCGTGTGTGTGTGTGTGAAAGGGAGGAAGGTATGGGAAAATGGTTTAAAAAAGCAAAGAAACAAGAAGACTCCAGGATCCCTTTTGTTCAAATAAGAGAGTCTGGGCTTTATCTGCTTTTGAAATTAGAAAATTAAGAGGTGACTCCAAGAGGTAACAGTCTTTCATGGGGAACAGAGTCCTGTAAAAGAATAAAAGGGCACTAACTTTTAAGAAAAGGTCAAATTATAAAAGGGATAATACAAGGCTTCTTATGCAAGAAGCAATTCAGACTGTGTAATACAGCAATCCTTTTATCTGAAGATCTCACGTAGGTGTTAATTAAGCCTAATGAGGCCTCTATGGAGCAATTGTTACTATCCACATTTTTAAAGACAGTGGACCTAGAAGCTGAAAGAAATGGGGTTATTCGTTTGAGATCATGTAATGCAGCACTGTAGAATTGGTGCTCTTGAGAGAATAGGCAGAGTGTGACTTGAAGCCACCTGGCACAGCCATGGGCAGAGCCATTTCCATGAAACCATGCTGTCCGTCTCTACTGTTCCTTTTTCCCTGAAAATGTAGGTGTGTGCAGATGCATAAAAAGAAACTGTGGACTAAGAAAAGTTACTCTTTCTAGATGGGCTGTCTTGATTCCTTGATTATGCCTGTAACTTCTGGTTTTTTGTTTGTTTTTATTTTTTCTTTAATTTTTTTTCTAACATTATGCTTAAAATTTACAGGATCCTGTGATGTTTTGGTTAGAATTCAGTGTTTTGAGAGTCTATGGGAACCAGCAATAAGGAAAATACACTTATGTTAGTGAGGTGTTGTATGTTAATTCCTTTAGTGTGTTCACTTCAGTCTTTCCAATGCAGAGCAAATGAATAGATTGTTTTGTGAACTCCCTACAGGGAAATCAAACAACTCTTTACTGTTGTTTTTCTTCCTATAATACTCTTGAGCTGTTGATAATTCCACAAGAAATTCTGTACAAATGCTGCTGGATGGGTGAGCTGGTCTATGCTATTTGTGAAAACAACTGCTCAGCAATATAATGGGTAAGAATCTGTTCTGGAGGACTTAGAAAATATTTAAAGTTTGCTTCGTATATTATAGCCCTTGGGAAACACTGCACAATTTAATATATGCCACATTTTAAAATCTGTGCTGTTTTCTTTCAAACTTCAACTTAAAGCAACTCTATACCTACTTGATGGTGTTTCTTAGCCTAGACTTTATGCTGCTTTGTTGTGCATTTTTATAGCATAGCTTTTAAAAGTATGAAGATAAACCTTTACGGAATACTTCTTATATTATCTATACTAGTTCTGGACTTCTATCACAAAAAAAAATAAATATCTTTCAAACGGTGTGCTTTAGGATGGTGTTCTCAATATATTCAGATTAGGCAATAACAAAGGAGCCTTTTCTTTGTTTGACAGCTGGAATAAAGCACTTTAGATTCACAATATGTGCTTAAACAGACTCTGGTACAAAAAAATCCCAACATAACCTGACTGTGTCTCTAGTCATAAAATCCTAGATATAGTCCATCAGATTTTAAAATTTCTTGTTAGAGTGTTTAGAACTTGCTTTATAAAAATGACCAGTACCTCACAATATCATGTAATTAGTTGTAGAGTATTGCATTGTTTCACTGTTAATTGACTGGCCTGTCTTCTAATCAACCCATTGCATTTATTCAGAGGCAGTGAAGAAAGGCAGATGTTGGCTTAGAGATTCCTGGAGCAAGTAAAGGGACATAGTCAACTGGGATTGAATTGTCCTCAGTGGACGTTAATATATAGCTGACAGTTTTTCATGTGTGTGAACTGTGCTGATTGGAAACCTTTACCAAAGCTCTTCCTCTACTATCTAACAAAAGAAGGAGCTGCATTGCAAGCCAAGGAGCTTTTCATTGATTTCTGCTAGCTTCCTTGTCTTGAGGCATCTTTTTAAGAGTAGAATTTAATTCAGAATAGGGATCTGTGCTATTGTGCTGCATAGCCTTACTTTTCAAAAAATGCAGATTCAGCCTGGGTGGTACGTGTTTTTCTTTTATTTCTGTACCATTTCATATGTAGTGACAGTACTGTCAGCACTGCTTACAAAATAATGTTGATATCAGATAAAGTGCACCAGCAATCAGCTTGTTTTTTCCTTTAATGTGTCTTTGAATGTTATTGTAAATTATTTTTACTGTAGTCATATTAGAAATGTAGGTATCTCAGTGGTTTCATTGGAAATTTGATGTTTATGAGAGAATCTGAAAAGCAGACAGTCAACAGGGCACTGTTTATTTTGTATTGTGACTTGACTAAAAGAGAAATGATGTCTCCAAAAATGCCTGTGTATTAAAACCCTTGTGCTGTTCAAAGGAATTTACAAATGCAGCAATTCTGAAGATAAGGACTATATGGGATAGACACTACATAGAATTGTACCTTTATTTTAGTGCAAACATGAGTAAGAAGTTGACACATACAGAAAACTGCCTGCTATTTCAGCAACTGTTATGCATGTCAGGCACTTTAAAAAATATAATTACTCCAGCATTTAGAAAATTATGGAAGTGGCTAGTTTATGCTGTAATGTAAAATGCTTATGAAGCTCTTACTGTTGAAAACTTTGCTATTAAAAATGTGATAAAAATAGTAATGTTTTTCAGAAGTGTCAGATTAAGAGCAGTGCTTAAGTGCTTAAGCTACTTCTGGTACACTGAAATTACTGTACATCATTTTCACCCATATTGTATGTCTGATGCTTTGTCCTCTCCATTTGTCTTTTTGGCTGTCATTTGCTTCGTTGATTTGTAAATTTATTGGAGTAGGATTTTTTTTTTTCTGTTGTCTGAGCCTAGTAGATTGGAGCCTCCATTGGAGGCTCATCCGTGAGATTATAGTGGCAAATAATAACCACTGTGCTTGCAGGATAGTCACGTTACAGGAAATTGTGATGTAGGTTTATCTGGATAGTCCTGATGTGCCTCAAACTCAGCCCAAAAGAAGAGCTGTGAGGATAGTTTGACCTATATCATTACCAGGTGATAATGAGAAAGAAACATGGGAAAGCAAAATTTTTCTAATGCTGGCCAAGTTTAAGAGACTAATCACCCAAATCAGGACTTGGACATTTCCTGCTGGGCTCTCACCCCTTTCTTTCCCAGAGGCATGCTGGAAGATCCTTTCTGGCATTGTGGCTTCTTGCTAATCTTTCCACTGACATTTCAAGTGACTGTACCTACACCCTCACAAAACTCACTATGGCTTGTGCCCACCAATCACTGCTCCATTTAACAGCTATTAAGAGGCAGGGAATGTGACAGATCTGAGTGGCAATCTGTCAGTGGTCTTGCTGCTATGGATGTTCTGCAAAATAGGGGCAGTGGTCAAAATTTCTGCTGAAAGTCTGTGTTAGGCTTGCACCGGCACCCTTCTGGGAAGAAGTTTCATATACAGCATAGACTTCTCGGTGTTAAGATGTAAACTGCAGGTGGGAAACTTGGTATCGTGCTTTGGGGGATCTTTGCATCAGTGAAACTTCTGAGAATTCAATGTTTTGTTCAAAGCCTAAGTGAATGCTCTTAAATTCAATATGATTTAGAGGGGAAAAATCAATATCTGCCAAAGTCTCAAGCTTCTTTTTAGAAGAAGTGTAACAGCTGAAATATGTTTGCTCTTGTATTTTTTAAAGCTTTCAGACTTCCCAACTCTGTTGCAACACTGACATTTGGTACATTAAATTCTGAAATGTTATATATGTTTTAAGGATGCAGCAATTTCCTGGCTTGTAACTGGTATGGACTGATGGGGAAAAATGCAGAGCTTGCTGGAAGGCATCGAGTCTGCTTGAGCAGTCCTTGTAAGAAATCCTTCAAACACTGTTCTCCATTGCTTCCCTCGCAGGGACTTTTTCGAGTACCAGGTTTCCTTTCCTCCCCCACCTTGTTTATGTATGCTGGTCTCTCTTTGCTGGGAAAGAAAAAGGAGTGGAGAGACAGCAGGCACCTGATGTTGCCTGCAGCAGGGGAAGCTTGTGGCATCCGATGTGACATCAGGTCATCGCTGTGCGTTTTGGCTACTCTGATGCCTTGGGTCTGGCTGGGGAATGCAGGAGACTTGTTCTCTTGTACCCTTCAGGTTACTAGTCTTAACTTTGATTAGCACCAGAATCAGAGGCAAACATCAATCTAGCATCTCGGTAGGGTAAGGCAGGAATTAGAAGGGTTTGTCACCTCTACTAAGAGTGCCAAATAACAGGAATATACACAAACTAAAGAATTGTGGAGTTGTAGCACTCTACAGATTTTGTCCCTCCTGCTTTGAGGTGATTTCTGTAGCAGTTGCTTGTGACTCCAAAGGATGGTCAGCAGCTAGGAGTTTGATTTGCTCATTTGTTCCTTAAGGTCGTCCTGATAGTTCAGGAGCACAGCTGGAGTGCTGAATTTCACAAATTTGCCTTTTTGGTTGGAATGGAAAAAAGTAAGTGGTGGGTAAGTGGGGTAATTTCATTTGTGTTTTGCTCTAGCATCCCTTACGCTCTAGCCCTTTTTATAAACCAAACATGAACTGTGGTACCCAGGGGCTTAATAGCCTTGTCTGGAAAGCTTTAGCCTCTGCTTACTGGCCTCTCCAGGAGCTACTTTTTCCACTGACTGCTGGAAGTATTCTAAGGACCCTGGTCCAAATAGCATTTTAGTTCAGATTAGGTGTGCACGTCTTTGAAGGGAATCTCCCAGCTGTCCCATTTACAGTACTTTGCTTTGCATTGTAGAGTGGTCTTGGAGTGCATGGACTGGTTTTCTTTCAGGTGGAGCAAAATCTGAAGATGTACCCGAGGGGCTCCAACTACTAGTTGGCCTTTGGTCCATGGGACTACACTAAACCTAGTCTGAAGTAAGAGCCTCTGAACTGCAGATGTTGGTTGCTCAGTGCTGTGAACTGTTTTGCTCTGCAGATGTGCTCCTGTTAGGCCACATAGTCAGGAGGGTGGGCATAGCTCTGGGGTACAGCTGCTGCTCCTGTCTGTCCCAGCCCCATGCCTTCTTGGAGCTAGCCTTGCCCGGCTCTGCAGTTTGGCTCTGCACTGGGTTTATTTTGCTGGTTTCCATATGCAGGGCTGAATGGAAGGTAGAAAAGGTTTTGGTCTGTACCAGTGATCAGACAGCACTGGTAAGGGCTGGCCATTCAGCTACTCAAATGGAATCTGAAGCTTCCTCTTATAAATATCCAGTGTGTTAGGACTTGCAAGGAATTGAGTATCTTCTACTGTGTATCTGTTTGGTACTGTTAAGGGTTAATTACTTTATCCTTAAATTAAGAATACATGCTTGTAATGCCTTCATTTCTGATCACAGAAGATGTCTTTACATGTCCTATTTGGATATTAATTGGTCTGCATGTTCTCCTGCAAGTAATTTTGCAGTAGGCCAATGCTACTAATTAGGCTGTAGACCTTTTCTGCTCTCCAGCTGCATTGCAGTCATGTATTCAACCTCTGCATTAGACTCCTCACTTACTAGCCTCTGTAGCATTGCTTTAGCTAATGTAAGTCTGGAAAATGAACGGTGCAATTTGAATGTGATGATGCCTAAATTATTAATATGCAGGGAAAGTGAAGAAGGAATGTTTTGCTTTATTTACAGTTAAAAAAGAAAGGAAACAGCTAATAAGATCATCAGATGTTAGATTTAAAATTACCAAATGGGGTATGTGTTTATATAATTCATAATTCCATTTTGAAATTCTCTGTCATAGTGTATTTTGGAAACCAAAAGCATAGGTAGCCTGACAAAAGAGAAGTTTCTGTTGGATAGATGTCCACCTGATGGTGATGTGGTTTTTTCTTTTTTTTTTTTTTTTCTTTCCCTTTTCCTGATTTAGGAGTAATATCTTGCTCAGGAAGTCTTTCAGCTAATAAACATTAGAGGTTCAGGAGCAGTGTCAAGGTAAAGGGACACTTTGCACCCTGGTTCTTCGTCTCCTCTCTAAAGGCCTGCTGCTGTGTGTGGTTGGAGACAGACTGCTGGAAGAGGGGTCTTTGGATCTGAACCTGGGACTTCTTTAGTTCTTATCAAAGATATTGTTACTTATTTTGTGTTAAGTATACAAAACCACTTCAGTCATCTTGGAAACTTTAAGTTTTTAAGAAAGTGAATGCTGGGGAGGTTATCTGGCTCTGGAAGTATCTAGCAGGTAAGAAAAAGATTTAGGGCTGCAATGTATGATTTACGCATGTAAACCCTGCACAAGTCCTGGTTTAGATCATTCTGATTTTTGGGGGAAATGAGGGAAGAAGGGAGTGGGTTCTTTACAGGATTGTAGAGCTGGATTAAATGGCCTTCTCTAGTTGAACTAGTTGAAGAAACATTTCCTTAATGTCCAGCAATTTGTAGAATAGCACAATTGATCGTCTTCCCACCTATCAGCAAAGAACAGACATAAATAAACATAAATATATGCAGTGTGTAGTAAATGATGTTGTACCCTTACTGTGATGATTTTCTTAAAATGTTTTTTAAATGATGATAAATGGTTCTGATAAAGTGAACCTTCTCTTCAAGGGAATAAAACCAACATCAGAATATGTAAAAAGTAGAGAGGTAGCCAGATGTTCTCATATGGTCAATTAAAAATTATAGAAATTGCTTCCTTTGCTCAAAGCTATTACAAAACACGATCTTTGGAGACAATGCTGTTCTCTGACTTCTGGTGAATTGAGAACAGCAGTTAGTCAGCATCTTCCAGGTCTGTACCCTGCGTTGACTTAATATTGAGTGGGGTGTCTGTGGCATACCAGGCAGTAATGGGTTGGGATGGAGGGTAATTTAAGGGTTGACTTGCTGCTTACACTGAAGTTGAAGCTTCATCTAGGGTATCCATAGGACTGCTGCAAGGCGGCAAGTTAGCAACAGAATACAGTGAAATAAAAGGCTGGTAAAGAGAATTAAGCCTTATTCCAAATGCTTGTCTGTAAAACAGTATGTATTGAATACATTGAAGTTCCCCATTTAAGAACTTCGTCAAACTGGGGGATTGCTTTTTGCATTAAGCTGTGGGTTAAATGACTTATTTTGAGGTGAAGTATGGGATGGAGGAACAAAGCATTAAGCCTTTGTGTGTGATGGAGGTATCTGAGTGTGTGTGGTTTCTTCTGGTGTCTCAGTCCATCAGTGAGCTCTGGGATCCTGTGAAGGTCTTTTCTGTGTTGAAATAACGTGCTTAAAAGACTAAAACGAAGGTAAAAAAAAAAAGTGTTGTCCTTGAGTCTGATGGCTTACAAATAGCAAAGGCCTTCTGTGTCTGCTTCTTGGCTGGAAAATCCTAGAAAATATGGTGGGAAGGGACATTTGATCTTGCTGGCCTTGACCTTAAAAACTATGCCAGAGCTCTTCTTGAGAGCTGTTTGTCTGACCTGAAAACCAGCACTGATGGAGATTTCCTGGCTGTCTCAAGCAGTTAGTGCTTTACTATCTCTAGTGTTTTTCCTTGTCTCCTTTGCTGCAACTCAGGTTTGTTGCCAAGGACTCAAGTTCTGAGGAGAGGTGAAAAGCATTGTATTGCCACTTTCTTTGGAGCTTCCTTGTTTTAACAGTACTGGAAATTACTCCCCTCAGTCCTCATCTCCACTGGATTGAGGAACCCTGCTTATTGTCATCTTTTTCACATGTTCTATTTGTTAGACTTGTGATCATTTCCATTACTTCTGCTTGATTCAGATCTCTCTTGAGCTGCAGCGCTGAAAGTTGGACTGAGATAAGACTTATTTGCATGGTTCCCTGCTCCGCAGCTGGCACTGAGGTGCCTTGGTCTCTCCATACACTGAGGACATCAGTCAGGTCAAACTGAGGGGTCTCCCTTTCCAGGAGAGGAGCCTAAAAGCTGAATGTTGCAGTGTTCAGCTCAGTGGTGGTTGAGTCTCTTGAGATGTAAACACCTAATTGCAATGCTGAAAGGGTAAACCATCATATAGTGCTGAGCAATGACGAGCAGATATCACCAGCAATAGTACTTATAAAATACCAGTGAAACAAATTATTTAGAAACGTCTGTTAGTAGAAACTAATTGAATTCTGTGTAGACTGGAATATATAAAGCAGGATGCAGCCAAGAATTAATGAGAGAGAGAATAAATTGGCACATGGATCCCCTCATCTGTTTTCCTTCTCAAAATAGCCTGTTTCTAGGGCTAGGATGGGTAAGAGTAGAACGATGAAGCAACTGGACCCACAAACGCAGTGTGAGCATAATTATGTTGAAGAACAATGACAACATTGTTGAATGTCTGTAGAGGGTTGCCACAACTCCTGCTTGGGTAACACAGGAAGCCCAATGGTGAATGGTTTGAGTAAAAGGAGGTGTTTCCACATGTTTTGGCATTCAGTGGTCATTGGTCACAATCCAGCCCTTACTTTTCTGTTTGTAACAGCGATATATTTGATGGCTGTATTTGAAATTCCACATGAAATGTGAATGCTGGTATGTTTTTCTGGTCAAAGTACGGGATCAGAAGTCTCATCTGCGCCCAAATTCCAGTGTCTTTGTGGTGATAGGGATAGGATGAATCTGTTCAGCTGTGGTCCCTGAGAAACACACTGCAGTTGTGGTTCACCTCCACTGCTGAGAAGGTGTTTCTCCTTTGCAGAAAGAGTATGCACACGTGTACATGTGGTTGTTGGGGCAAGGCTTGGACCCTGCAGTAACTTGGGTGATGATCATTTCAGCTAGAGCTTTCTGGCACCATTTTGCACCCTAACAACAACAACATGAGTTGAAGTACCCTGGAATGGTCTGCTGGCCTAGGGGGAAGATCTATTCTCATTAGTACATTCTGTGTCTTTATTTCACCCCACTGGCACAGAAGCAGAAGGGAGATCAATACTAATGATAGATTATTGTAAAAATGCATCATTTTGCTAAACCAGCAAATGTAAACAACCCCCCTTATTAAAACCCCTTTGAGGATAAAGAAAGAAAATAAGCAGTAAAAAGCATGCACAGATGGATGTTACTCTGATAGTAACATGTTGTATTGAAAATGTTAGAGGGAAGGAATGCTAATCATGCAAAATTGTAGGCAGCGAGGTCATGAGGAAAGTACTGAACTGTAAAGGTTTTCCATTTGTGGGCTAGCTCAAACGTCACTGATTTGACTAATGTATCATCAAAGGTGTTGGTGGCTTGGCTTAGCCGGGCTTGTTATCTGTCATGTAGGTAATTTTTGCTAGTATACTGGCACTGTAGAGATTAGAGAAAATACATTCCAGAAATAGTAATTTGTAATTGGAACTATGTTCCTTTGTTTTCTACATGGGGAAAGAAAACATAGTGAGAATTAACTTATATAGAGAAGTGTTTAAGAAATTTATAGTGTTTTGATAGAGTCAAAGTGCTCTCTTAAGGATCAGGGTTATTTTTGTTTAAAGTTGAAAGTAAATCTTTTTGTTGGATGATAAAGTAAGCATAATTCAGGAGAGCCTGGAAGGAGATAATTTTTAATTGCTGTAATTGCACATGTATTTTCTGCTGAAATATATTGCTGAGATATCATGTGTTATTCTTCAGTTCTTGACCTAGTAACACTGCAGTTTTTTAAAAGGTCAGACTTTAAATGTATAACTGCCATCTAAGATTGTTTTAAAACTGGAGCAGTAAAAAGAAGTTTTCTTTGATTTCAGAGCTGTTACCCTAGGAAAAGAGCACAGATGATAACTTTGAGCCAATTCTTTGGAGCCTTACCAAATTAAAACTCTGTGAAAGTGCTAGGAAGCCTGCAGTTCTGTCCTTGTCATAGAAGAAAGTAGCTTAGCATCCTGGTTATCTGATGTTTTCCACTGTAGTCTTAGTAATTCATTCTTGAGCAAAACATTTTATCAAAAAGGGAAGAACCGTCTGTAAGGTGGATTTTACTTTTTGTTGATCGACTTTTTTTCTTCTTCAGGTAAAATGGAACCTTTTTGTCACTGTTAACTAACTTTTTTTAAATTTAATTTCTAGCCGATAAATTTAGACGGAAACTGGAAGAACTGGAAAAAGAGAAAAATTCTTTAAAATTTCAGCTTCCTTCAAGGCATCCTTCAATTAGCAGTTTTTTGGATAGGTTCACTACCCAAGTTCAAGCAACGTTGCGCTGGGCTGCCGATCATCGGTAAGTTTGTTGATTCTTTGTTATGAAAAGTGACGCTTCTGTTTTTCTCAACATGTGGAATACAATTTATGAATAATTCTAATAGAGAGTTTTAAGGACCTTCTAACATATCAATATGGAGCTTGTTTATGAAAATTCCCCCCCATTCCCCTGCCTTTTTTTCTTTCTACAGTTCTTTCAGAATTGCCCTGAAAAACATAAATCATGATGAACTGTTAAATTAAATGGAACTTTTCTCACTGATGTTGAGTGGGAATAGGATCGACTCCTTGACACAGCAGCTTGAGCATACAACAGCAAGGCAGCTTGAGCAATGGTTCCCCGTGGAGTTAATTCTGATGCTCCTTTTCAGGCAATGAAAGGATATTTAAATATAAAGTAAAAACAGATTCTTTTTTGATATGCATAGATCTTTGGGAGCTTCCTTTTATGCATCACTTGTTAGGTGGCAGTAATGTGCTCAGCACTGTGCAAAGTCTCAAAAATAAATTCTTGGCCTTCTCTTGAAGGGATAACAACTTCAAAGACTGGGGGAATGTGAGATGTGTTGGATGACCCAAGGGAGGTAGTTAGCTTAGGAAAAAAAAGTTGTCTCTATTTCTAGGTCTTCCTTTAGTTATGCTACTGGTTACTTTTCTTAGAAGTAAGAGGTGTTGGAAGCTATTCTCAAATGCAGTAGCACAAATGAAAAAATAAAAACCTTTTGCCTTTTGTTTTCTGGCAGCTTGTACATATAAAGGCTGCAGTGTTCTAGTCGGTATATTTGGGTGTAATTTTTGATACGCATGAAAATTAGATAAAATCAGTACAGATAATAGGATTTTATTGTGAAATTTGAGACTTTTAAGGGTATTTTTACCCTCTGTTTATGCTATGTAGTAATGAGACAGGTTTAAAACAAATTGCAGTCCCTCAGAGCTGTTTCCTTCTACCTTCTGAGGCCCTGAGAAGCTGTTTTACCATTCCTTAAAGATTAGGATACAACATTCTGTGTTTTGTCATTAAGACATGTGTGCTCTATGCATTAATCTGTAATAATGATTTTTTGCTTTAGAGGTGGTGTTGTCTTCAGTGCCTTAGAAATTGAGTCACTAAAGCATCCTTGAAATACATAGTCTGCTTATTTTTTTTCCTATATAAAGTATATATAAAATATGTACAGTTATGAAAGTCTTCTTGTCCTTTGGATGATTGTATTTGTAACTCTTCTCTTTGCACAGGTCTGAGAGCAGTGCCATTCTTCAGGGTCAGATGAATATCCTCTTCACTTTTCTGTCTTGTGCACCCCTTTAAGATTGACTGTTTTTGTGACACCTTTTCTTTTTCTCACTTGATTCTTGTAGCCTTTCACACCGCTTTGTCTGTGGTCTGACTCTTGTTGATGCAGCAAACGTACCCTTTTGTCTTCAATAGGGGTGTTTAAAACTTTTCTGTTCCAGAAGTATTTTTAGATAGTACAGGGTGGAAAACGACTACTTCTTTGAGGAAAATTTGTAGGCTTCAGTTTTTATTTGGAACAAAACCAATATACCCAAGATTTCTTTTTTCACCTGGAAAATTAAAAAGATGATCAGACTAGCCCCAGAAGACCAGATCATGGCCGTTTTCCTGCGGTCAAGCCAGTCTCATCTTCTTGCAAATAAAGAACTTTTAAAATGAAAAGTGTGTACGGCAGGTTATTTGTTTAATACATGAGACTGAAATTCATGCCCTGGTTTTGTTTTACTTGATTAAATTATGAAATGAGTTTTTAGGTGAATGCAGTCTGTGTTGACACAGGATGTTGGGGGCAGGTGGTAGGAGCCAGGTTTGGTTATGTTTCGTTTAGGAACAGTACTGTGTTCATGCGATCACCCAGGCTTGGTGTTTCTGTGTCCTCAGTACCAAGAAGGCGGATGTACACAGGATTTCCAAGGAGTTTATGAGAATAACCTATGTTTATTGTGGAATGTTCCCTAAATTTTGACCAGCTGCTTGGAAATTTCTGTTGCATACAGCTCTCAGAAAGATGCAGCTCTCACTAAAAGAAAGCTTCAGAGCTGCTGGGAAGTGTGGCCGGTTGGAGCCCCAGTAATCTGTGATGATTGTAAGGCACTTATATGGTGGTGGCCTAGCACCTCATAGAACGGATGTCTCGGATCTATTTTGTTATTATGGAAATACAGTTATGCTGTCATTATGTCTGTTTTGTTTAAGTATTAATGCCATTTATTTTGGTGCCAGGGTTTTATTTTGCTTTTTCAGTATGTTCTTCAGCCCATAGAGAGGGAGTAAAGCACGTGTGTCTCCTGATGGTCCTGCAGAAGAGACCTCTTGTTCTACACACTTGTTAAACAGCTGTGCATGGAGATCATAACTGTGCGATTAATCATGCTTAAACCAGACTTGTGATGCATGTTTTGTATGGATGTATATGCTTTGCAAGATTACAATGAGAAATTATGCTTCAAAAACATCCTTTGTTTGAGACACCATTTTTTTTTAAACGAGATACTGAAATGCATCTGTACCCTTTCTGTGGAAATGCACGCACTTGGACACAGAAATACAATTGGCCTTGCAAGCGTGCATGCCCTTATGCAGGAATATGCGAGACAAAACAGGTTTGCGTTGCTTGCAGGTGCATTCTGAGAGGCTGATTATAGATTTGACACAACATAATGTACTGATTACCTTGGGGTCCAGCCATGCAAAGATTTACAGCTGAGGGTTGTACAGACCACTGTGAGGAATCCCACTGACTGCAATTTTGAAATAACTCGCTGTGCAAGAGAGAAGTAAAATTTGGCATCGTGGAGCAAACACTCCAGATGATCTCTAATGTAGTCTCCAAAAGCTGACAGAAGCTGCAAAAATGGCTTTGGCAAGTTTCTAAACTTCTGTCTAAGAGATTTTTCTCTGTATTGATAGAAATTACATGCCTTAGTTTTGTCTCTTTCAAGGCAGTGATGGATAAATTTCTGAAGTATGAAAAAGCTGGGGGAAGCCTGAAGCTATACAAGTTTTCCTTTTTCCTTCTTCAGCGTGTTGTAAAAACAGTGTAAATGTTTGAGATAATAAAGGAACATATGCCAAGGAGAAATCTCTTGTTCTCTAACTGTATCCATTTAAGATGTAATCATTCTGGTGATGGAATGTTATGACTGAAGGTAACATGTAGCATTCTGATCTACTAAATCTTTGAAATGTCAATGCTCAGCGATAATGCTAATTTTAAGCTTTTTTCTTTATTTTTTTAAAGGGTTAGACATGAAGAAACCCAGCTTTGGCATGAAAACGAGCATAAACTTTGGAGATCCACTTTCCAGGAGAGGACACAGGATTCGGCCACAAAACGAAACCAACTTTTTCAAGAAAAGAAATGGTTACAGGTAACAGGACTGCAAAGTTGTCTATAAGAACCAGTGCTGTGTGAAGAAAAGCTTGTAAGCTGTCACACAGAATTAAATAAATTTATTGTAATAGTGACTTTGCTCTGTGCAGCAATTAGAGCCTTGGCTGTAGTCCAGTTGATAATCTGAGTGATGACTGGAGATGGCAGCCACAGGAGCTGTGTTAATCTCATTATGGAGAAGCAAAACTGGAAGGCTTGGTGGCTTGTGTGTGTGCTTTAACTTTCCTCATTATCTTTTTAAGTGTGATCTTTATGTTCCAATTTGCCATTTTAATATTTCACTGATCTTCAGAAGCTTTTATTGGAAGACAAAAAGTTTTGAAGGAAGCAATCTTTCATCCATTTCTGGTTAGAATTGACTATAAATACATGATTTATCAGCTTTTGTTCCTGAAAGATGATTGATGCATTTCATAAGGATGAAGGAATCATCAAGAAGCAGTCGGCATTTGCCAACAATAACTTTGCACTGACACGTGATGTCACAATGTGGTAATTTGGCAAATGGAATATTTTTAAGATGGCTTCTGTTGAATTTTAAATCTGCAAGCCTTTTAAGCAAAATTTAGCTCTTTCTTTTCACTGTCCTTCAAAAATCTCAGTTTACTGTCTAGTACAAGTCTTTGCTCCACCTCCTTTTA
Organism: Gorsachius magnificus; assembly: GCA_034008185.1. Taxonomy (NCBI): domain Eukaryota; kingdom Metazoa; phylum Chordata; class Aves; order Pelecaniformes; family Ardeidae; genus Gorsachius; species Gorsachius magnificus. The sequence continues at coordinate 44,754,817 of CM067083.1, read as the reverse complement.
AACCTTGGTGATCACACTTGGCAATGTGACATCTTAGAGAGCTAGTAGGTCTAGTTTTCTTTTTTTCTGTGGTATTGTCTTGGAATACCATTATTTTTGATACTTCACTTCCTTTGGTGGATATGGTAGTATACACAGAAATATATATACATATATATATAAATCAGAAAGAAATGGAAAAAAGCATCTTGGATGGCCATTGCAAATTCTTACGAAGAAATGTCTTTTCTGTCCTAGTCATCACTTTTATATTGTTTGGATTTATTTCATCAATGTATAAGAGCAGTCATGGTCCAGTTCAACATTATCAGTGTTCAGAAAACTATTTTTGATAATCTAGATGTCCAGCTAGCCACCTCAAGCTATTCAACTGAAAACTGCTGTACTTAAGACACCATGCCAGCTACTTGCTCCAGTTGAATCTTTATTCCTATGTAGTTATACTAGGGACAAATTAGCCACATCATTGTACAGGTATGCTATTTATGAGCATTTGATCAAAATTATCATGAATTCCAGGTTCTGGAGAAGGCTGATCTGTGATGTTTGGTGGCTCCCGGCATCCCTTAAGGATTGCTCCTGACCAAAATCTCACGTGATCTGAAATAATTATTATTTTTTTCCCCTCAGCCCTACTTTACCTTGCTTTTGCTTCTACCCTCTCTCCTGTTGGTTTTCCATTTGTCTTCAGGGATCTGAGCGAGCCCATGATGGTATCTAAAATTTACATATTAATGTTTCTACTGCAATCTGTACTTCCTGGAGAACACCAGCCCTTAAGTGGAGTTGGAGGTTTACAATCAGCACTGATTAGCTGTCGTGTTAGAAATCTCAGTTTGAACTCAAATCCACAAAGTAAAACTCCAGCTTATGTTTAGTGAGCTGAATATCATCGGTTGTTCCATGCTGAGACTTTAAGTCCTTTTTATCTGTCCCTGGAGACTGACCAAGAGCACATGAAAGGCTTCTTGGCATTTCTGGAAAAGAATGCAAGAGAATTCCAGTTTACTGACTAAAATTTCCATTCTCCCAAGAATGCCTGTGAACTATTCCCAAGCAGAACAGCTTTCTCTATGTGAATGCAGATTGTGTGCTTCTGATATCTATTTATGTTGTAAAAACATTTCAGCACTAAAAGTGTGTTTGTAAAACCAAATTCTGTTCATTTCCCTTTCTGTTCCCATGCAGGTTCCTTATTGCAGTGAGTGCAATTACTACGGTTTCACAGAATATGAAGGCCTTTGTATTAAGTAGGGCCTATTAAGATTTTGGCAATATTCCCAAATCAGTAACACAGAGACAGAATTGTCCTTTGTGCACACTAAAAGCCTAATTTGAGGCTGAAAGAAACAAAACTGCTGGTTTTGGCCTGCTGACCTTTCTGTCCTTGACAAATGCTTGTGGGTTGAAACATGGGCCACTCTGTTCTCTTGTTGCTAAATCTAAAACCAAAAAAGGAAGAAAATAATTGATGAATCTAGTGCGCAGCACTAATATAAGTTGAAATCATTGAGCCAGTCAACCTTTGAACATGCAAGGACTGTTTCTTATTGCTTTAAGTGATACTTAGGGAGCTTGTTGCAGTGCAGCAAAACCTGAAAATATGTTGACAAAATGAGCATTAGTGAAATAAACTTCACTTAAATTACATTGAAAACATTAAAAGAATGTTAAGGTTTCAAAGTGAAGCACTCAAAAAGCAAAGAAATGCCAAAGTCTGTATCTGTGCATTGTATTTATGTTTTATGAGAGTCTTTAATTGCATGAGCATGCCCTTTTTTTCCTGGATCCCTGCCTCATACATTGCTGAAGATGGAAAGTGCTTGTTCAGATATTCAGAATACCATTTTATTGTCATTACTCAGTAGCATTCGGCCCCAGAACACTTTTACAGTATGCCACTCAAACCCTCTTTTGGATGCAGATTTATTAATTTGTGAATGGTCTCTTTTTACAGTATTAATCAACATGGTATCCAGGTGATTCAAACCCTGCATTTTATCTCCATAACATCACTTTGGGTGAAGAGACATTCTTATTGCCATTTTACAGATAGCGAATGAAGAAATGAATTACCATAAAAAGCTATATGGTCGTTTGTAATGTCAGTTTTGTAATGCCCTAGTTATTTACCTGAAAAAGGGTGTGTGGTGTGGTGTGTTTTTTTTTTTTTTTTTTTATTTTAGCTGGACTGAATGTGATCAGAGCATGGAATTACGAGCTTTGATTTCTGTTGAGAGTCTATAGATAGCACTTCAAAGACCTCTTATTGGTTGTATGGAAAATGGTGAACATTCAATCTGTGACTGTGTGTTGAGGTAATAGTTTAAGTGGCTTGCAAAGTTTCACAGGGACTGTAAGAGATGTAGGAATAGAATCAAATTCTCTAGTATGGCATTCAACCACTTTGATAGCCAGTAGTTCTCCTTTTTTTTTTTTTAAACTCACTTTTCAAATTCTGGGACAAATGAGCAAAAGGCCGTATATTAAATAACTTTAGCTCAGCAACCCAGACTCCTTCATGAAGTTCTCCTTCCTTGTATGCAAGCTATCTGTTGGGTTTTCAAGAAAAAACTAGAATGAGCTCTTGCAAGAAACATCAGTGTCATAATGCATGGGGTTTGAACTTCTGTCAAGATGAGTGCAACTGAGGTTGAAGCTCTGGTCATTTTAAGTCAAGGGAGGGATTTTGTGCTTTTACTTAAAATTAAATATCAGAAATCGAAAGGACTGGCCAGACAGCCCCTTATTCACCACTTTCATCCTGTGCCTGATGTTGGACTGGAAGCCTAGAGGAATCATTGCAGGGTTACTCTGCAGGAGGACAAACAGATGGTTGATCAATTTAGCTTCCAGTCTGTAGTAAGATTCTGTTGTAATGGTTGAACTGAGATTTTGGTTTTTTGGGGGAAGTGTTTATCTTGGGAAATACCTGTATATTTGAAAGGTAAAAGGTGACTGACAGATAGTGTTAGAAGAAGAACCTGAAATTTGGTGTTGAAAAGGAGGTGGGGAGTTTCAGACTGTGGAGGCACTAGCGTTTCTAAATACAACAGATGTAAGAATCTTTGTGTGTCAACAAAATAATGTCTTCTCATTTTATGTTGTGATAAATTGGACGACTTTAATTCATGCTACTTCTGAGACTTGTACTGCACTTTTCTAGGGGTAGAGGGGTTCCTTTAACACGGTTCATAGTAAACTCAGGTTTCTGTTCTATGCAGAAAGAAATTGAAGAACTCCGAGCAAGACTGACCATATTAGAAGCAAAAGATCAACAGCTAAGAAGAGAAATTGAAGAACAAGACAGGCTTATTCAGTCACAGGATTGTGAACTGACTGCTTTACTTGGCTGCCTTTCTTTGAGAGAACTACAGGAAATAAGCAAGGCTGTGGATGGCACTTTAGCATCCTCCTACCAAATTCCATTCAGTCTGGATCTTCCAGGGACAGTAAGGAGGTATGTGAATTTCAACATGTTGTCAGTGATGTAGCATCTTTTGTCTTCCCAGTGTACTGTTGAATTGGCTGTCAGTTGTTTTCTTTGTAATTGTGCCAGCTAATTAGCTGGATTCAGACATTCGGAAATTTTCTAAGAACCAATGCTGAAGTTCTAATATTAATATACTTCCTTGGGAAGGAAGACTTGGTAGTTATTTGAAGATTTTGCACTTATTTTTTTTTTATGGTAAAGAGCCATCTACAGAAAGCATACATATCCATCAACTGTTAATACCTATCATCAGTTTAAACTATTTCTTGTTAGCTGGTGGAATTTTTTCACCAGCTTGGTAATGCAGTAATTACAACGTATTTCTCACAACCTGACAGAGTGTACTAGGCACCATCCAAATAAATATTAGAGATGCTTCTTGCTTCAATGAACTTCCATTCATAATGAGGTCCAATGTGATGAACGTAAGGCCCAGGCAGTGGACTTGAACTAGTGGGGGAAGGGATAAAGCATGAAGACTTTTGGGACACCTACAGTTAAATTCACAGTGTATGGTTCCTTTAAATGGAAAAGTAGCTACTCTTGGTAACCTTTTGGAAATAACCTCATGTTTATTTACAAAAGCAATAGAAACGCTTCAGGGCCTAAACTGTACTGGCAGTCAATGGGACATTGGTGATGGAACTTTGAAAGTGTTACTGCTGCTGTGTCACCAGGACAAAATAAAATTCTTGTTTATCCCAACTTGCATTTCTTCCAGATAAGCAGTAACGATGTTGCTTGCAATTTTTTTTCTCCTTTCATGTATATTGGATTTAGTTTGGTTATATTAGCGTTCATGAGAAATGTGCTGCTCATGTATGCTAATTTATACAGGGTTTTTTTTAAGTCAGAGAACTTTAAAATTTTAAATTGGTTATGGGAAATAGTTTCTTGAATTAATTTTTTTTTTAATAGTATCTTATACCTGTGCTTCCGAGATCGAGGAATAAAATATCTCAAGCAGTGTCTGTCTTGGAACCCATGCTTTGATTTGAGTTTTCTATTAGTTTTGGATTTGCTTATGAAAGATTACTCAGATTTTTTTCTCTCGCATTGTTGATGCAAAATTTGAGTTGCACTTAACTCTTTGGGAAATTATTTAAAGATGAGTTAAATTAGTACTGGTTCAGGAGGAACTTGCTCCAAGTTCTTCGCTCAGTGGCACCATGAATAACACAATCACTTGAGGGAGGAATACAGGCATTCATTATTTGAAGTGTGTTCAGAACTTTAATGAAGATTTAGAATTAAATTCTTTTCTTTCTGTTAATTTTTAAAAGATGCCTTGAACAGAACTTTTCTGTTTCAGTTTTGCTTGTTGATCAACTTTGTGCCACGAGGGCCAGTGATCAGGTGCTTCTGCTCTCTATACCATAGCTGGAGTTCCCCTATTGCAAGTGGGGACAGAGATAAATGCTGGTTTGGGCTACACAAGCAAGCACATTTAAGCAGGCATCTGCAACAGCCTTTGGGAACAGTTTAAATCTCGTGTCACATTATAGTTGTGTGCTCTTGTCAAACCCCAAAGCCTTTCTGACTGGAACTAACGGCAATGATGATGCCCACCTATGGCATGGTTATGTGGAAGCTAGAGTCCTTGGGCTCAGAATGTGGAAGCTCTGCATTTAGGTCCTCTGCAGCCTGTCTGGATCTGAACCTACAGCCCCAGAGCAAGCTCTTACCCGCTAAGGATTTCAGTGTCCTGGCAAGAAGTGTGGCCCATCACAGTTCTTAAGCTGGACCTTAACGTGTCCAGGAATGCAAAAGCAGAAATCTAGCAAAAGGCCAGAAGGCTAACAGGCAAGAGGAGGTCTGACTCTGGGAGAGTGAAAGTGGAAAGGATTAATGGTTATAGCACTCAGCTGAGATGAGAGAGAGACCTGGTAGTCATAGCTGATGAGGGAGTTGGCAACTGTCCAATGATGAAGTGCTAGATTTTTTTCTTCTTCTTCTTCCCAACTTATAAGCAAAATGAGCTGGTAGGAACATGCCACAACCTGGTTGATGAAGCCTTTCAAAGAAGCAAGGTACCACTCACTCCATATTCAGCAGCTTCTCTCCTCTCTGCTGGAGATGATGGCTTCCCCTGAATTAAAAATAGCATGTAGGTGTTTTCGCTACATGATGTGGCTTCTTGGTCTGGTAAATCCCATTCAAAATCTGCCCAGGTGTTGTACATGCCATGCCTGCTGCTCTATTGAAAAGTGCGCAAGCTGCCTTGGGAACATAGACTGAAATCTCCAGTCCAGCTGCGTGATTCAACCGCTTGACTTTGTCATGTGGCCTCTTCCTTAGTCTTTGGTTCCCAAATCTTTTCCTCCAAACTATTTGCTCTATAGGTGGCTGAAAACATCTTAAAGCTGTGCTTGCCTGATGGTCAGCTGGCACATTTCCAGCATGGGTTCTCTGCCACTTCTTGCTTTCAGGGCAGGCTATATATCCAGAAGGGCTGATGGGAAGAATGTGCTTCTACAATGTCTGTGGTTAATTAACAGGGTTAATTAACTGAACAAACTGATGGGTGTCTTCCTTTTAAAACTGTGCCATCCATCATACCTCAAGTACAGTGATCTTATGCCTGCATCCAGTCATGCTCTGTTCTCTCTCTCTGCAAGACGAAAAAGCAGCAAGCAGATAGTAAGATATCTGGTGGTGTTATACTTCCCGTGTGCCTATGGGCATCCCCTACGTTCTCATACAATTACAGAATAATTTAGAAGGTCATCTTGTCAAACCCCTGCTTAAAGCAGGGCCACAATTTCCAAGTGAGATCAGGTTGCTCAGGGCCCCATCTTGTCTGAGTTTTGCATATCTCGAAGGACGGAGATTTTGCAGCCTTGCTAGGCATGCTGCATTTCATCACTCTTGCTGTGAACTTTTGTCTCTTATCTAGCCAGAATTTCCCTCATTGTAACTTGCATTGGCTTATCCTAAACCTGTACTTGTTGTGAAAGGCAATGGTATATTAGGTAACAGGTTAAAATACTTGATGAAGCCAGTTCAGCATATTAGTTTTAAATTCCAAAGTCTTGGGATATTTAACATGAAGGAGATTTTTCTGGAAATGTACACTTTATTTTATGAATCACTGCAGAGAAAAAAAAATCTTCTAAGGTTGGGGATATCTGTGTGAGAAGTAAAGCTCTTACTCATGCACATATACTGAAGATCAGTGCTTGTGTAGAAAGTCGTTCAGTATCGATGGGCTTGACAAACTTCTGGGTGTTGGGTTGTAAGATACTATCTATTTTTTCTAACTGCATTGTGCTTTTGCATAATTACTTTGAAATAACACAGGGCTGATGTGAAGCATCTCTTAAGACAATCTGTGCTGTAATGAATTGAGTGGCTTGCAGCTCACTATAAAATACAAATTATATTGCTTTTCTTGGTCTAAATGCTATTAAATAGCAACTTATTAAAGCTAACTTCAGGGAATGAGAGAGAACATCTTAAATGAAGAATAATTGCCCAGACAGAAGTGCGCAGAAGCAAGAGAGTAAGTCAATGTAACATTGGGCTGAGCATTGTTTCTAAGCTTATTTTTCTTGTCAAACATTGTTATTTTCAGGAAGATTAATAATCTTTTGTTTTGTCTTGTTTATCTTCGGTATGTGGTGGGCTTTTTGAAAACAAAAAGCCTTTGTCAGTAACTAAAGTATGCTTTGAGTTTGAAGAATTGAGAAACGTTAGACACGTTTCCCTTTCTTTGAGGGCTGCTGGAAGCTGAGGTTAAAACCTGGCCAGTTAATGTGCAAACAAATATGTTAGCTTGTGTTTTGACAGGGATTCACATTGAGGTTGAGACCACAGAATGTGGTCGTTTTGCTCACCCAGACAGGCCTAATTGCTCTTGGTAAACTAAAGGGTGTAATCATGATTCTAAAATGAGGGAATTGCAGTGCAAAAGCTGAGTTTGCTTATGTGGGGTTGTGTGGAGATGTGTTTAAAAGGTGGGAGCAGCTGGTGGTGTGTGCACCGTGACACATTAGTGTTTTAACTAAAGATGACATATTGAAATTGGAGGAAAATAGGTCTGAGTGTTTCAGTGTGAAGTACTTTCTCCTGGAGATTGCAAAAGGTAACAACATTGTTACCTTTTCTGTATCCTGTACTGAAGAGGACACCATTTCAGAAGTATATCTTTTTAACTAGCGTAACTAGAATCTTCTAATTATAAAATAAGACCATGTTAATTATTTGACGCATTCTCTTCAGTGCCTCTTGCCTTTTTTTGTTTCTTTTCATTTCACAATGAAAACTGGGGAAGTCTATTTTACTTCTATCCATATTTAGTTTCACTTAGCATTTTCTCTTTTGGTTTTATCCATATCTACCAATATATGTGACTGTATAGCATGTCATCCTTAAAATAAATTGCCTGGTTCCATCTAGACTATTGTCTGGGCACTGAATGCTGGTTGAAAGAAAGAAATTCAATTAAATATCTTTCAAAATATTTGCATACTCCACCTCTTCTTCCACCCTTCCCATGGAACAGTTTTTAATTAGTAGGAATTTGTTCCACAGTGGGTGTGTGGGATCTTCTGAAGATAGGGAAATTCTCTGTTCTGTATATTAGTTATTATAGCACTGTCATGGCCAGTGGCGCAAGGAACTGAACTTGAAGTTTTATGCAACCAGTTCACTCTGCTTTCGTGATGCCTGGGGCTCATCTGACAAAGATTAATTCAAATTGAAATACAAATGCTCAGGGGGTTGAAAACCTTATTAGTTGGAATATACTCAAAGCATTCACCAACTTCAGTTGAGGCCAAAGCCTGATAGAGGCAAAAAAGCTGGTGGGTTGTTTTTTTTTTTTTTAGAGAACTTGGTTTACTTGGGAAAAGTTGGAAAAAAAGACTTGTACATAGTTTCACATATTAACTTAGGAAAAGTGCCATTCAGAATGGGCTGTCATGTACTGTCATTAGGAGAGACTTCTTTGTACACCTTTTGTTGTTCTTCAAAGTATATGGCCACGTGAAATTTCTAGTCAAATTAGTGGTTAGCAAGCTATGTGAAATTACTGAAGTCTGAATGCAGCCATGTGTATTCACATCAGCCTTTCAATAAAAATCTTGACTTTAAAGAATCATATTTAGAAGAAGGAAAACAAATTGCTCCCTATCCTTTCAAAAAGATAGCTGCTAGATACATGCAGTCAATCCAGGAAAGTAGTTTTTAAATATGTGGTTTGAGGTTTTCTTTGGCTGTTTCTGTGAAAATGCATACATATTAAAAATATCCTCTGGGAATAGAAGGGCAGCACAAATACAAAGAGCGGAGGGATGAAATGGCTTTATAGCATCAGAAAGTTTCTACTGCAGTGCACAGGCTGCTGATGTTCCTGACTGGTTGCTGGGCCTGTGTGGGGGACAGCAGAGAACTGATTTGTACTTTTAGTGCCAGATACTCTTGGAGTCTTTATTTCTGGGTTTACTTCCTGGGGTTTTGGTTTGCTTGGAGTTTTTTTGTTGTCTGCACTTTTTCCTGATTTCACAACCTTAGTAGCGCTTAATTACAAGTAGAAAGTGATGTTGGTAGGTAGGTTAGAAGCAAAATAATCAAAACTTTTTTGTTTTTAAAAAATCTTCCTGAATATTTTTCAGGAGAGACTCCTATGCTGCGTTTTGAGTTGGACCATGAAGACCCCGATGGTTTAGTAGGCCTCTAAGCACACTGCATCATTATGTAAACCACTTCTGGCCTGATTTGGTGCTGGGGAGGTTTTAGCTGGTCCTGGGACTGGGTATGCATGGAACCATTTTCAGCAAGTCACTGTGGCTTTCACCTTCTCATGCATCTTAATTTACTTCTGGCTCTTTCGCTTGGTCGGTGATTTTCACACGCTTCATCATGTTTCTGGCCTGGGAGGGTGGTAGCAATCCCGTGGTGCTCCCTTGGCAGAAAGGCTTTCTGTCATTCTGACCAGCCTTTCCCCCTCCTGCTGTCAGTTGTCACTACCCGATAGCCACTTACCTTCCCAGATAGTTACATTTCACCCATGGTGGCATAAGCATGTGTGTTTGTGTGCGTATGTGTCTAATCTGTGTAGGATTCTTGCTCCTGTACTGTACTGTGTGAGAGGATAAGGCTTCTGCGCTCCTTCCTCTGTACCGTTACCTGCTTTGGATGGCAATCTTTCTTCTTTTTCCCCTTCTTAAGAATCTATCTCTCACACACCCACACCACACTGTCTGTCCATGTGGTATTGCTGTAAAATATCAAAAGTAGGGAAATGATAATATTAAAAAGGAACGCAAATATGTAAAATAGATAAGTGAGAGAAGAGAGCTCTCCTTTCCCCCCCCTCCCCCCAGTGTTTCTCTCTTATAAATATGCATGATGAAATGAGCATCGTGAGCTGTCAGACGTGCAGACAAAATCAGGTAACTTGTGGAGTGGCCACCACAGCTAGGGCTTTGTCACCAAGTAATAGGAGTGAAGAGAGCTCTTGGTTACCTCACTATTTCAGTTATTTTAGCTCTGCAGGAATTGAAAAACATTCCGAAATGACCACGTGAAAAGTGCTGCACAGCCCCAGAAACTGCTCTCTGTGTTGTTTGCTATTGTCCCAGTTGTAAGCTCTGGGCATGGGTCTTCAAGGCTTCTGACAGCTTCAGTTCCCTGCCCCCCCCCCCCGGCCTGTTTGTGTTGACTTAATTTCAGTCAGTGATAAATCATCTCCCATGACACAAGGATGATGCAGAAGTCACTTTGAGTATTTGCCTTATTGCCTTGACTTAGGGCCTTTTCATGCTGCTCTGATTTTATTTTTTTTAAAGCTTAACACAGACTTTTAAAACTGTTTTCTGTGGCTGGAAGCATGTCTATGCCTATGCTACATGAGATGAACCAAAATACAATTATGGGGTTCTTAAAATATAGTAGATACCACTGCTGCTACTATAGCTAGGTATAATGAAGATGGTATGGTACCCAGTTTTTTTAATTGTAGTTCTTTTGTTTGATGATCCACTGATCCGTTTTATTCTGTGTGCTTCAGCTTCACAAAACCTGCAGCAGTGGGCTTGTAGCAGAGGAGCAGAGCCAGAGAGGATGTTCCCTGGCACCTGGGGACGACTCTGCCCTGGAAAATTCCCCAGAGCTCCTGCCCTTGGAGCGATGGGTTGCATAGTGAGCTTCCTCTGCCGCAAGGGGTTTTTTTGAGGGAAACTTAAAATTTCGTGCTAAATGTCATAACCCAACCTGAGCTTTGATAATAGGATTGTCTCACTTTCAGCTAGTCCCGTGGCTGGGTTTGTGTTTTGAGGAGGCCATCATCTTGGCTTTCTTAAGAAGTTGGCTGTGGGCTTTTGTGAGGGGCTAAGACAAGTCACAGGTGAAAGAAGAGGTCTGCCTCATCCTTTGTGATCTCACTGATTAGGAGGCTCAGCTTTCTTTTTGTAGATAGATAGGTGTTTTCCTCTCCACTCTGTCTACCTAGGATTAATTTCATTCCTTTATTCTCTGCCTAAGATTGAAGGGTAGACTCCTTGGGCAAGTGGCTTTGTTTCTTTTTTTTTTTCACTTGCGGGAGCAGCTATAGAAGAAACTGTGTACCGAAAGCCTGGCATGCCATACAGTGTCTGTGCTTCAGCACATGAAGTGAATTTGCTTCCTGCAAAGGTGCAAACAAAAGTCATTGGACAAGAGCTGCCAGAGTTTAAAACTGGGGCAGAGGACTTTTTGATTGAGTTGCCTATGTCTGAGCCGAGTCCTTTGTTCTGTGGCTCAGCAGTTCATAGTGAGTCTGATCCTACTGGGGCTGGTGGGAACCCCTATTGTAGGGAGGAAGAGGGGCTTCCATGAAGTCTGCTCTGGCACTGTAGGCACTGGCCTTCCTTGGGAAGAACAGGAGGGGTTGGAAACACAGCAGGGAAAGGATAGAGCAAGTCTTCCAACTTGGAGGAAAGAGCCACTGCTACCAACCTGAAGTATTTTGGAGCATCTTAGAGGCCATTTTTTGTCCTTCCAAGCAGCATTATAGAAGGAAGAAGTCCCAGCAGAAAGATGAGTACCATCCGCTTGAGTACCCACGTGTGCAGTGTAATGAGGCATCTGGTTTTCCCTGCTGAGCATCTGGTTCCCCCTGCTTGCCTGAAGAGCATCCAGTGGGATGTAGCAGCCTGTGAAGTCCAGGCCACATATGTGCTGATTCCTCTGGGTATGCATACAATGAGATTTACTTCTCTTTAGGGAAAAATGACCAGCTGTCCCAATCGATGATACTAAATTTGTTTGTATATAGAGAAACAGCTAACAACAATACGCAGGGACAGACCTTTTTGGTTGGTGAAGTACAATGAATGTTATTCTTAGGAGAATACTTGCAGCTGCTAGGGGCAAGCTCTCGTTTTTGTGCACTCCAGACAGATATAGCAGAAGAATGGGGACCTCCTGACACATCAGAAAACCTGGGGAAAGTGTTTGGATGTGATGAACTGCTGCTGCAGATAGCTGTTTGATTGCGCCTTTGTTTTCAGTCTGATGCTCCTGTTTCAGGTAGCAGCTGGAGCAACAACTGCCACAACTGCTCTGCTGCAGCAGCTGACAGAAGAGTGGTGGGAAATACAGCACTGTGCAAATGATTGGTTGAAACAGGCGGCCGCTTCGGCTGTCTGAATGGTGTGATATAGGACCAGAAGATTTCTCAGTACATGACAATGAAAATTCAGCTTGGAATCGTCATTGAAGATGCCAGCAATATCTTCAAGTGACTGTGAACTGGTTGTTTCTGTTGGAGTAATTTTATCTGAAAAATCAGCTACCATACTACACTGAGGTGCTGCCTCAGTCCTCCTACTGTGGGCATTAAAAAAAAATATCTTATTAATCATTCTTACAAAAAATTGTGAAGTGTCATCTAATGCCCTGATTTTTCTGCAAGCCTCCCATAATTAGGGCTAGTGTCTGGCAGTACTGCAGCGAAAAAGGGTTGTCTCGGTTTAGAGTTCTTGTGTATGTAAGAGCTTCTGGGTAAGATGATGAGTATAGGTTTAACTTTCAAGAGTTAACAAAGACAAGTGCAGTCACCCAGCAACCCATGAGTCAATGGGAAGCCTTATTGGTAAGCTGAGGTTATACAAAGATATTGGGAAAGTGCACTTGTAGTTCTGCTTCTTGACAAATTCTGAACGGGGGAGCACGTGTATTGAAGCAATACTTGACGTAAAGCAACAATGAAGAAATACTGCTCTGCAAATGATAGCTAGAAGAAGAGCAAATTGCTGGAGCAAAATCAGCTCTCTGATGGTTCAGAGCTAGGTGCATAATTCTGGGTTCTCATTTGTATTCCTTGGAGAACTCTGTAGATTGAAATGTGCAGAAGGTCCAAAGCTCCTGTACCTTAAAGTACATCTCTTGATAATTTTTGTCTCAGATCAGATTAATTTTTGAGGTTGGAAGCCTTCCAAGGTGACACTTTGTATTTTACTTCTAATTCAGGTGGCTAGTCCTGCAACTGCCATAAATTTAATTTTCAGTATGAAATAACACAACTTTTCTCTCCATCTATTTAGTGTCAAAGTCCACACCTCCAGAGCACTGACAGGTTTAGACAAATTGGATTTTCACCACATCAGTTCAGCAGAAATTTTGTGGTTTTATCGTTGTTTGACCAGCTCTGTTGTCTCACAGAAGTTTTCTGTGGGCTGCATTATCTAAGATAAAATTTAAGTTTGTTTGGAAAATCCCGACTTATGTTTAAAGGATGATTTTACTTCCCAACATGGAGATATGCTACTGTGAAAATCTCATTGTTTAAAGTCCCATGGATCATTGCACAAAGATGAAAAGGAATTTATGTGTTTGACTGAAAAATTGCTTTCCTGGTATGGTAATACCCAGATATGTAGCCCAGCCAGGCTAATGAACAAAACACACAGAAAGAAAAATCTTATTATCCACTGTCTTCCTTGATTAGGCAGGATCAAAATTTGTGGTGGAGAGTTTAAAAAGAAAACAAAAAATGCTGTTTCACCTTAGTGCATTTAGCTCTGAACATTCTTAATTGAACAGAAGTGTAGGACTGACAACACTCTTGTAGGTCTTGTCCTGGTAAAAAAAAATGCACATGGTATCTGTAATGAATCTGTTGATTTTAATCAAGAAAACTTTGGGTACAGTTACATTTTCTTATTTTTTCTTTTAGTTCTAGTTGTATATGTCTAGCTTAAAGCTGCCTCTTGTTATAGTTTTGTTCAAAAGCTTTTTTTTTCTGACTCGTCTTCAAAGCTTTCTGAGATATGCACATCAAGGGACCTGTAAAAATACAAGAAAGCCATTGATTATTTGATTTCATTTTGTATTGTGGATTTCTTCCTTAAAGGCCCAGTGAAGTCCCTAGACTTAGGATTTTTGTTGGATTTTTGCCTTGATGTAAACCGTAGCAGTTGTTTACACCGAATGTTCCCCGAGTAGCAATTCTGATTTCTTTTGCAAAGGACTGGACAAAGGCTTTTTTGGAAGGTCGGCTTCCATTTACTCTTAACAGCAAGATTATAAGTGTAGGGCTCGGTTTATATGTTTTCATCTTCTAAGAGAGTACAGCTTCTTGTGACTTCGGAATCAGAGAAGGAATTATGTTAGAAGACTTACAAGTTGGAAAAGTCATGCTCTCTGCCAACTGTGACCATTAGAATGAGGTTATCCTTTGCAGACAGTCTCATTACTCTGGGCCAAATTCAGACATACTGTAAACTGTTTAAATTTGCTGATAGCCAAGAAAATACTCTTTTAAATAATTTTATCTAGGAGGGAATACATATTCATATGAATTGAGGGTTCAGCCCATCATGCTTTCTCATATGCATACAATCTGAGCATAGGCTTCTAGGCCATTGTTCTTGTGCTTCGTTTTAAAGAAATGAAAGTGCTTTTTGCTTAAGCACTGTATTGCCGTGTGGAGATAGGGAGTGAAATAACAGGATCTAGAATAACCTTTTAGGTGACAGTAACATAAGAAAGAATATTTACTGTTAAAGTGCATCGTTTTGTCTTTCAGTGTCTTCAGGCAAAGATCAGAGATAGCTGCTGAGTTTCTGTAGGTAAATAAGAATTTCCGGTACAGAATTTATTTGTTTATTTTACACTGGTACTTCGTGTGTGGTATTTTCTATTGTGCAGTTATGGAAACTGCATTCTGACTACATTTTTTTGTCACTGTATATATATTTTGTCATTAATACAGGAACTGTTTCTGTTTAAGCAGTATGTATATTTATGTATCTTGAATGTAGAGAACAGCATGCCTTGCCTTCTGCCCTTTTTCATTCTTTGGATTTTTTCTTAGGAAGCAAAACATAAATACACAATAGCCTGGTATGCAAAGGGAAGTATACTAGCAAAGTGGAAGGAAAGACATTCAGAAACATGCCTTCCTCTAGCAGAAAGCCATTCTTCCCAGTATTGTGCTAGTCAGCCTTCCTCTGAACAAAGCCACTTCCATAATATCTGTAATTCCTGCATGTAAATCATAACTTCTCAGAATATTCTTTAAAAGACTTTTAAGACATTATCTGTTGTTATGACATTTAATGTCCTCTGCAGTCATGTGGGAAGCCTGTGACAGAGCAAGGAATGTGTGAACCAGACGACTTGATTCCCAGTCTTCCTTCTGTCCCCTATTGCGTTGAATTGGCTTTCTTTATTTTGCCAGCACACCATTCCTGATTATGAACATCATCGTCTCGGCAGGTTCCAACTGTGTTATTACAATTCAACATACTCAGTACCTATTTTTCTTTAAGGTCACTAAAATGCAGTACTTAAAAGGCACTGGCTTGCTTGAAGTATTTTGATCTTGAAATTCTTCTCGTAGTCTATTATTACATGCCAAGTCAGCCTCAGCTCCTGAATATGCAGCATTCCCACATCCTCCTGCAGTTCTCCAGCTGAAGTCTGTGTTTTGCCGATGTATTATTTCATTCATCATCCGGAAAGGGTAATTCCTCAGCTCCTGCTTTCCTGTTCTGGTCTAGGGTGTATACAGTGAGGCCCTAGGATGTAGCAAGTCTGCATTCCTTTTCTTCCCTCCTCATTATGGATCCTAATGTGTGTAAATCCATTGCAAGCCATTTAAATGATAGGCCTACATAGCTATCTGCATGAATGAAAAAAATTACACACGGTGTATAGATTGCTGTCAGTTCTGCAAGTGTTAACCCCCTTCCTTTTCCTGCATTTAGTCAGTTAAATTTGCGTTAATTGAATTCCTATCTTATTCTAGTCCTTCCATCAGCTGGGTCAAGAACTTGGCTTTCTCTGTGATGGAGTTAGCTTATATTGAATTTGAGAAGTAACTTCTAAATGGTCCTTATAATAGATTGCAGAGACTGTGAGGACAAGCAGTCAAATTCTTGATTAGCTGTTCTGCCGGAGAAGAATAGCAATGAGTCAAAACCATGGGTGTCTTCCCAGGCAAGAATTCAGTGTTATTCTGAGGATCTCTTTTTAAAGCCATTTCCCCTGGTAGTAATAAGTAAGGTATCTTTTAAGCAGACAGAATACCCCACTTAAAATGAAATATGATGCTCCAGGGTGGTGGTAAAAGAAAATATTATTTCTGGTTCAAGTCACATGTAACAGATCATGGCTGTTAAAGCCCTTTGTCGGTAGAATGAATCTGTATTGACTGCCTGGTTTCTCTTGCGGGTCATTACCTTGTCAGTTAATTGGAAAGCTTGTGAGGGGCTTCTCCGTGATGGTGTTTTGTGGTAGAAGAAGACAACCCTGGGAATAAACTTAGTCAAAAGCTGTTCACAGTTGATAACTACGGCTGGTTCATACACAGTTTTGGTTGCTGTGTGTGATTGTATGAAGGGCTAATCTCTAAAAGGGATAGGGGATTCCTACAGTATTGCTCTGAAGGCTAACAAGGATTCAAACCAGGATACTACTGTGAAATTCATACCATTAATAATACAAATACACTTGTAAGAGTCTGCATGAACGCTGTAACTGTAACAAAAGGATTCCTTAGATTCAAGTCTGTGGTTAATGTGGATATCACTAGCTTGGGTCAAAATGGTGATTTACTAATGTCATTCTTTATTGACATTTGTCAGATTAATATAAAATTATCTTAAAACTATAGTTCTGCAAAATTCTCTTAAAATTGTAGTTCTGCTATCACTGAAATGGCAGTATGCAGTTCCATATTTATTTTTCAGTGACTTGATAGATGCTCATAGAAAAGAAATCTGAGTATAAAGAGGGTGTTTTTTCCCACTCAGCACCTGGACCTGAAAGTCCACATGGGCTTGTGCATCCTTCTTAACAATATGGACTCTACAGCTGGGTCTTGGTTTGTAATGCTGTTTTGGATGTATGGTTTAAAAAGAAATTAAAAATTGATCTCTCTCCTGTTAGCTGTGTGAATTCTGCAGGGGAGTGAAACGTCGTATGAACCTGGGGGGTGGGGGGGCTTTCTATGAGGAAAGTAAATGGATAAGAGGAAAGGCACACAGAAAATAGAGGTGCCACCTTTATACTGTTGTTCTTCTGGCTATAACTGCACTTTACGGTTTTTTATGGCCTGGGTCTTTAGAGTTGAATTTTATAAGGCAGTTTCAGAACAATTGGGTCAGTCACCCATTATTCATTCAGTTACACACCGCAGCCTGGCTGCTCCCTGTTGACATCTGTACACAAAGCCCAGCTCTTTTTTACATAACCTAACCAGCTCAGATGCTGATTGTGGGAGATGCTGAAAGTCACTGGGAGCTCCAGAGCCTGGGAAAAGAAATGGCTAAATAGTTCTTTCCCTCTGGCATGGCCAGAGGCAGGCAGGAAGCTGATAATGGCATTATTACACATGTGATGTTTTGTGTTTTGCCCATATATTGCTGTAGAAAAGGGAGAAATTGGAGACGGCTATGTGGGAAATGTTGTTAAACCACTTTTATGTAGCTAGCCAGCTGTATTGCTGTTTGTTGCCTTACACAGGCGTTGACTTACACTGTCATGAGCTATTTCTGAGGGGGCAGCCTCATCTGGAGCTGGAGGGACCCCCGTGTGCTGCAGTGTTAATGAGGTGACTAGCCTTGCTGGGCTGTAGATTGAAAAGGTGTGTGTTCCATGAAGCGCAGGGCATTAAGGAAAGCAATGCAAATAGCTTGTCTCATTAATGCAATTAAATGATAATGCTGGACAGCCGAATTCTGCCTCTGAGGCTGCCTTACTCCTGCGTGCAGCTGGGCAAGGTGGTCCAGCCAGCCTTTCAGTTGGTGGTCAGTAACTCAGTGCAAGTCCAACTTTTCTGCTTTGGGGTTCAGGCTTGCATAAATGCCGACTCTTGAAACAGGACTCAGTAAGTGCCATGCTTGGAAAACACGAAGCAGCGAGTTCTCAAAAGAAAACTGAAATCCATGGAGGCAGGCAGCAGGGACTGTGTGCATGTCAAATCGGGCACTCAGTCTTAAGGTGCTTTCTGAAAAAAGCAACTTGTGTTTCTTCCACCTGTAAAATAAATACAACGCTGCCTTATCTTGAGAGAGTAGCATGGAAATAAATCCAGTGGTGTTTCTGAAATGTTTGGATGCTTCAGTCCCGAACACTAAAAGAAAAGCTAGAAATAAATTAGTAGTTCTGTATTCAGGAAGAATATTGGTGGTAGGTTGTGAAAGAAGTACAATTTTTATAATGCAGCTAAAAGGAAGAATTGAAATGCTGCTGGTGGGGAGTGCTGAGTGTCATGTACACTGAATTGAGGTGTCTGATGGAAAAGAAAATAGCTTGTGATAAAGTAATTGAACACTGTATAAAAGTGTACACCTGTGAAGTAGGAGGGAGGGAAGTATTAAAGTTGCAAAAATAATCTATACTAACTCTTAATGTTTGATTTGACTTGGATTTTTGAACTTTATGTTAAAAATGTAACGTGTGAATTTATTTACAAGCACCAAGGCACAGGTTTATGTTAGGTTCGGTAATATCAAAATAGTAAACACACCTTGTTTTATATGTGGAAGAAAACCTTGAATTTGTTCATATAAGCATGGACAATCCCTCAATTTCAGCTCACTGTTGAATCAATTTGGTACAAATATTTTGTAGGTTTTTATTAAGCTAAATAAACTGAGTAGTGATATTTCATATAAAATTACAGTGAGAACAAGTGACTGCAGTTGAACCTTTCCTGGCAGAGTTGGAAACTGGGTTATAGGAGGATAGTTCGCTGCAAACTCTTTGTGTCAGAAACCCCTTTGTGTTAGATGTTTGGATGGTAGCCTAGCAAAGCACCAGCCCTGGACACTGCTGCGAACTTGTAAGATATTATGGTTACATAAATAATCATAATTGTGTTTCAGATGGTAAGTACAATGCATATAAACTCATTAATTAAGAACTGTAAAGCTAGTGTACAAACCGTTTTGCAAACAAACAGGGAAATTGGGGGAAAAATTGGTTAGGATGAAACGTTGAAAGCAAACATACAGATTTTATCTTGGTGTTGGCTCTTTTGTGTTAGTATGAGTCATCGTAAAGCCTATGTGCTTCCATATAAAAATGTGTCTTGTGTAGCAGACCATGATGAGCAGAGAAGGTCAACTTTATTTTATTTTATTTTAATCCCTTCTAGCCTTCAGGAAAAAGAACAATCGTTCAGCATGTCCATTAAAGAAACTACTGCCAAAGTAAGTACACGTCAGTTTTCAGTTTTTCAGAATATTTAGAGAAGCAGATAATAGCTTGCATCTTAATAGACTGTCTGTCTCTTAGACTGTTGGTTTTGTGGTGTTTCTTCTAAACAGATTTTCCATGTAAATATTTTTAAACATACACTTTAGCCCTGCACACACACACACACACACACATCCACACCCCAGTTTATATTTGGACACGCCACAGAGATTATGCTTAAGGAAGTAGACAGAGTAATCTATTGTTTATTGGCTTATGTTTACTAGTGATCAGTCTTCTCTCTGGTCTCCATTTAGGAACAGACTCCCTAGGGAGCTTCATGAAATGAAAGTGAATTCTGGTCACAGCTGGATGTTTTCACTCTTAATACAGAGCCTCTTACTTGCCTAGCTAACTGGTTTCATTGGTGTGAAGGAAGAGCATAAATGAAGTACCTCTCTTCCCCGCCCTTTCACTAATAATAAATTAGCAATCTAATTCTCATCCCCCTTTAAAAACACAAAGAAAATTACTGTGGCATATTTGGCACACCTTTTGTTTCTAACCAGAGATGTTAATACTTTTCCTTTAATTTTCCAAGAAAGAGACTACTGAAGTTTTCTTTTTATTTCAGAATGGCTCAGTGAGCCACAAAGCATCTTTGCTGCAGGAGTGCTCTAGAAAAAAGGTCCATTTATTGTAGCTAATTCATATAGGTCTATATGGAACAAGGAGTGGAAAATATTTCTGGGTTTTGATCACTAATGAATTCATACTCTGAAATAAGCTCCTTTTTCTTGTTCTTTCTCTAATGGCACTCATCAAAATTAGTGAAAACTTTGTCCTTTATAATCTGTTCTTCCTAATCGTCTTGACCAACACTTTTAGCATGCACTGTTAAAAAGACCATTCAAAGACAGAGTCGCAATATCCCTCCTTCTTTCTCTCCTACTTTATTTTGAGCTCATTCTCCTCTATTCCTTGCTTATGCACACATCTTGGGAAAAATTAGTATAGACCATTATAACATGATGCTCCCTCCTGTATTTTTTAAATGACTATGAATAAAGTATAAAGGAAAAGATTGTTATTGACCTACAGCTCGAAAACAAAGGAGGTGTTTGGTACCTGAGAGTGATGTGTTGTTTTAAGCTATCTGCAAGCTAAAATGTAAGTTATAGATTTTGTCTTCTCCCCAGAAAATGTGTGCCTCTTGAAGATTTGTTTTATAACTGTGGTATCTAGAGACTTTTTTGATAAGAGCTGAAATATTGGGTAACAATTGAGAAGTCTGCAAGGTAGAATTCCACAGCCTGTTTGTTTCTTTAAATGTTCAGTAGATAACATACTATTTTAATTTCGTTCCATTCCTACGTGATGGCTTTTATTTATTAGAGAAGATAAATAAGAAGGCACGTGAGACCTCTCCAAATAATTTTATTATTTTATTTGTTCAGATCATCTCATCCCATTATTTTCTTCTCAAACTGAATAGAGCTGGTCTTTTAAGCCTTTTCATTGTATGGGGAAAACACTACTTTGGCAAAGGTCTTTTCTTTCCCTCTGTGCCACTAGTATTTATATGGCATTTTCTGCCTCATCTGTGTTCTTTTCAGCTGAGGCTGCAAAAGGTAAGATTTGCCTGTTAATGAAGGGAACAATCTCCCTTATCCACCTTCTTCCTTCAGAAATTAATATGTGCTTTTGCTAGTGGCAAGCCTGTGCTGTATGGGAGATCCAGGTGGACTGCCCTTTTCAGCAGGCAGTGTAAAGAGCATTTCTGTCTTTTCCAAGGTACTGTTGTAAAGAAATGTGAAGGTTACTCAAGACTTATTTTTTCTTGAGCTAGTTGGAGGAGGAGTAAATTTCAGTGCTTTAGTCAGTGTCCTTGTCCTGTTTCTGCTGCTTTAGATTTAACATCATACACTGAAAAGATGGAAGAGGATGACAACGGGCAAATTTGCTTCTGATATTTTGCTGCTTTTCCTCTTGATTCCACATATCTTTGCTAACCAGCATCCTACTGTTTTCAGATAGACTGCGTTTTTGAGTAGTGTATATGTGTCTGAACACAGATTCGTGGGGTATATTCCTAAAGAAGAGCCTTTTTTTCCCGAAGTCTGCAACCCTCCTCCCCCAAACCACTGAAGAGGATTTTAAAATAGATACAGTAGTATTTGGCTCTAAAGAACTTATCTGAAACTGAAAGGGAGTTGGTTTAGACTGGAAGCTCACTGCTCCCTGGCCTGCAGCAGAGCTTGTCACTAAGAACAGGGAAAAGGCATTGCTGGGGCCACAGGCATAGGCGCTTGCAGTCAGACTGGTTAAGGGAGGATGGCGCATTCCCCGGGAGCAAAGCAGGACACTGGCTTTGTGAATGCTCATCATCTTTGTTCGCTAAGAACCAACCTTTCTTTAGTGGATAAATAAGCTACTGTAATGAACAATGGTAGCTGTTATTAAGATAAAATAATTAGAAAGAATGAAAAGAATTGGAGCTTGTAGAGTAGAGCTGATGTAATGTAGAAGGAGTGCTATTAGTTTAGAGGAGGTTGTATTATTTTGCCTCTCCCAGTCGTTCATTTAGTTTTGTCGAACTATGCCAAGTGATAGCTCTGAAGATTAATGTTGTTCATTTATCTACAGAATACACGTGACATAGATACAAGCAGAGTCTCGGTAACGTACTTATCTCACGTTCCAGAAGAATCATCTCTCTGAACTGCCTTTCAGCCTCTGGTCCCTGCATTTGGTCCATTAATAGAGTGCCAGCAAGCTTCGTTCTGACAGTCATGCTTACAAAGTGGACAGTGTTCACTAGAAACTGATTAAACCTCCCAGCTTATTTTGCATAATTGCCAAACAGCTGTCTAGTTGTAATGACTTTAAGTTACTGCCAGCATGGGATATATTCGTGCAGTTTTCCTGGAGCTGAGATTCCCCATCTCATTCCAATTCGCTGAGCCATTCAGAGCACTGCTTAGAAAGAAGTCATTAAAAACTTTCAGAATTATTTTGGAGATGTGAGACAGAAATGGCCTTTGGGTTGTTGGGGCACTTTTATTCACCTCTGACAGGTTTGGGTTTTTTAAAACATTTTAAGTGAATTAGCAGGCAATTCACTTAGAAGGGAGTACTGAAACCAAGTACAATATCTGGGAATTGAAAAATTATAGTAGCTGCAGAAGTGATGACATATATGTGTCTTAAAATTATTAGGAAGACTCTGAAATCCTCACATAGTAACAGTTACTGCTTGGAGGATAGTTCTGTTGACTCGAAAAAAATATAACCCATTTGTGGTTAACAGATGCTCTCAGCTAAAGCAAGAGGGCATTATCAATTTAAAAGGATTTACAGTTATGTAATATCTAAATTATTATACTTCAATTGTACAGATAAGCCATTAGAACAGTAAGGCTTTTGCTCTTAAAAAGTGAAGTGATAGCTGTGCTTCTGTTAATAGACATGGCATATACACTTGGTTTTGAGGGGGGAAAAAAAAAGTCAAGGAGGGCAGGGAAACTTTCCTCTGGAGATTTCATTTTACATCTCGTCTCTTCACAACTGGCCTGTGCCTCTCTTGACTATTGCTTTACCCTTAGTTCCAACAAATGCAATGTTTTCTCAAGTGTCAGCTACAATTTTAAGCAAGTGTTTGATGACTGCCTTCAGAACAGGAGATTTGCCTTAGCTTGATGAGGGATTTTCCTGTTTGTTCATTTTGCTTTCCTTCACAAATGATTCAATATGGAGTAAGAACCAACATTTTGGAATATGTGGGAGCTGTATGGATTGTGTATGCTGTATAAGATCCTTCTAAGGTGGTAATGTGTGCTTAAATGTGAAGTACAGAAACAGTTAAACTTCCTTTCTTTTTCTCCTGTCTCTCTCCATGTTTTTAATACCAGTCCTGATTCATTGCTGAAGGAACTTCCAGTTAAAAAGATAAAAGAGAGAGGGAAAGTCAGAAACCTGAACTCTAGTCAGCCGCGTCTCCCAGTTGTGAAACAAAATACAGTATTGAGTTGGTATAGCCCTATTTATTGCCTGTGCAGAGAATGAATGATGGCTGCTTTGCCTTTTTTCAGTTAAGATGTGCAGCACAGTATATTTTGTATAACACAGAATGTGTAGTGATTTTTATGGCATCTTAAACGTTGGCTTATTTACGCTCCGCTCCAGGCATCACTGTTAATACTGAAATTGTACAGAATTCATAAGATGGCTTTTCTTCTATCTGCAGCCTCAGTATCCAGTAGTGAAACACATGCAGGTAGCTGATGCTAATACCTTTCCCTATTTTTATAATAGAATGTGTGGCAAAGCCTGGAAATTTTGATTCATATTGGGTATTTCTGTAAAGACATCACTTTTTATTAAGCTTCTTTACCTTGCTGTAGGGTGTTATGTCATGTCTGTAAACGAAGAACATTTGAAGCCCCATTTAAATTGCCTTATACTTTTACATGAATGAATTGTATATCATGGCTGTCTGCCTCAATCTAGGTTTGCACAAGTCAGAAACTCTGCAGTACTTTGAGGAGGAAAGTGAGTGATATTGAGACTCAACTACCAGCTCTACTTGAAGCCAAAATGCTGGCTGTTTCAGGTAAGTTTTAAGTAATGAGAAGGACTAACGCTGATGAGTGGTGTGTTAGAGCAGTTGTTGACCTTTTCATAGCTGATACTTCTTAGGAAAAGTTGTGCACTTGTGTAGATCCCATGAAATCATGGCAAGTCTGGCCGAACCATGTGTCATGCCTTGTGTAAGGTGCAGGCCCCTCTCTGTGGCTGGGAACTACTGGCAAAGCAGATGCTGTGTGGTAGGCAGTAAACATGCAAAGAACATAGGTGAAATTGATAAATAATCATCAATAGCTGATCCCGGACCTTACAAGTTGTATGCCTAGGGCTCTCTAGCTAAGAGCATAAATTTACAACAAAGGTGTAATAATTACAAGTGTGGCTTTAAATGACACTTTAAAATGGAATACAATAATTGGCAGCTTCTGCTGTTCAGGTCATTAAACAACTAATGTTGGCAGCAAAAGAGCAATTTGGTCTTTGGAGTGCTCGTGCATGTTATTTACAACCAGTAAAACATTGAAAAGTGATTACAGAGTCTGATACATAACAGCTTTACGTGCCACTTACTTGGGATTACTGCACTGTTCTCTAAGGAAAAAAGGCAGAGCACAGTTCTGTCTCTTAAGTTTGAAGATGTGGGTTTTTTAATTCAGCAAATTGTTTGCAGATGTGTAAGTAGGTGTCTCTTTGCTATACAGCTGCCTCAGAGAGGAACTTAAATAGGAGGGAATGTAGACTTGGGTGCAAGGAATTTTGCAGTGTTACACCAAGTAAAGAAAGGCTGGAGGGTTTTTAATACATGTCAAAGCGACATATTGTAGCTATCTGTTAGTGATTTACCTTCTCAATTGGATACATGAATCTAGTACCAGCACAGACGAATTATTTTAAAATGAAACCTTGTGCAGTGTCACATGTTTTGTTTGCCAGAAGTGGATAACATCAGGCTTGAGCAAAACCCTAAAGGAAATTAAGGACCAGATCTTGTATTGGTGCTGAGCATGCTCAGTTTCCTTGCTTTTCATAATACCTTTTCAAAATGGAAACCTTCCTTATTTCTCTGTCCACCTGCGAAAGGTAAGCTGAGCAATCGCCCTTTTCTGCTGGTGGGCTGTTTGAATGTAGGTAATTTCTCGCTTTCAGAAATGGGGTTAAAGTTTTCCCCAGCCATTTTGACTTCTGTGAGAACAAAATAATCCATAAACAAGATGTGCAACTGCTTCATGCTGCCAGCAGGAAGCAGTTGGCTGGAAAAGATGTACCTCAGTCTGACACTTTGAGAGAGTAAATGACAACTTGAGGACTATTTCCAAAACATTCATAACAATATTTTATACTTGTTAGCTCTTAAAAGAGGTTGCCTGTTTCAGGAATGAATTCAAAAGACAATTTAATGCTGATGTTTCTATCAACTGTTTTCACAGTACTGTGAATATGATTGCCTTTCTATGCTTTTTAAGAATCATAGAATTGTTTAGGTTGGAAAAAAGGTCTTTTAAGATCATCAAGTCCAACCATTAACCCTGGCAGTGCCAAGTCCACCACCAAACCATGTCCCTAAGCACCACATCTAGATGTCTTTTAAATACCTCCAGGGATGGGGACACAACCACTTCCCTGGGCAGCCCATTCCAATGCTTAACAACCCTTTCAGTGGAGCAATTTTTCCTCATATCAAACCTAAACCTCCCCTGGTGCAACTTGAGGCCATTTCCTCTTGTCCTATTGCTTGTTACTTGGGAGAAGAGACCAACCCCCACCTTGTTACACCCTCCTGTTAGGTAGTTGTAGAGGACAATAAGGTCTCCCCTCAGCCTCCTCTTCTCCAGGCTAAACAACCCCAGTTCCCTCACCCGATCCTCATAAGATTTGTGCTCCAGACCCTTCACCAACTTTGTTGTCCTTCTCTGGACATGTTCCGGCGCCTCAATGCCCTTCTTGTAGTGAGAGGCCCAAAACTGAACACAGGATTCGAGGCATGGCCTCACCAGTGCTAAGTACAGGGGAAGGATGACTTCCCTGGTCCTGCTGGCCACACTATTTCTGATACAAGCCAGGATGCCGTTGGCCTTCTTGGCCACCTGGGCACACTGCTGGCTCATATTCAGCCAGCTGTCAACCAGTACCCCCAGGTCTTTTTCCGCCGTGCATCTTTCCAGCCACTCATCCCCAAGCCTATAGCTTTGCATGGTGTTGTTGTGACCCAAGTGCAGGACCCGGCACTTGGCCTTGTTGAATTTCATACAGTTGACCTTGGCTCCTCGATCCAGCCTGCCCAGATCCCTCTGCAGGGCCTTCCTACCCTTAAGCAGATCAACACTCCTGCCCAACTTGGTGTTGCCTGCAAACTTGCTGAGGGTAGACTCAATCCCCTTGTTCAGGTGATTGATAAAGATGTTAAACAGAACTGGCCCCAACACTGAGCCCTAGGGAACACCACTAGATTTAACTCCATTCACCACCACCCTTTGGGCTTGGCCATCTAGTCAGCTTTTTACCCAGTGAAGAATACGCTTATCCAAGCCATGAGCAGCCAGTTTCTCCAAGAGAATGCTGTGGGAAACGGTGTCAAAGGCTGTACTTCGGTCCAAGTAGACAACATCTGCAGCTTTCCCTTCATCCACTAAGTGGGTCATCCTGTCTTACAAGGAGATCAGGTTGGTCAAGCAGGACCTGCCTTTCATAAACCCATGCTGACTGGGCCTGATCACCTGGTTGTTCTGTATGTGCCATGTGATGGCACTCAAGAGAATCCATAACCATCCATGGCATCGAGGTCAGACTGACAGGCCTGGGATCTTCCTTCCGGCCTGTCTTGTAAATGGGTGTCACATTTGCTCACCTCCAGTCAACTGGGATCTCCCCGGTTAGCCAGGACAGTTGATAAATGATGGAAAGTGGCTTGGTGAGCACTTGCACCAGATCCGTCAGTACCCTTGGGTGGATTCCACCCAGCCCCACAGACTTGTGTGTGTCTAAGTGGTGTATCGGGCTGCTAACCATTTCCCCCTGGATTATGGGGGCTTCATTCTGCTCCCGGTCTTCCACCTCAGGGGGCTGGGTAGCCTGAGAACAACTGGTCTTAGTATTAAACACTGAGGCAAAGAAGGCATTAAGTACCTCAGCCTTTTCCTCATCCTTTGTCACTATATTTCCCTCCACGTCCAATAAAAGATGGAGACTCAACCCTGTCATCACCATCATTAAGTTCTAGACAATCAAACCACCCCATAACACACAGGGCTACCCAACCACCTCTCCTTCCTTGCCTATCCGACCTGAAGAGTTTATAGCCATCCATTGCAGCATTCCAGTTGGGCGAGTCATCCAACTATGTGATGGCAACTATGTCATAGTTTTTCTGCTGTACAATGGCTTCCAGCTCCTCCTGTTTGTTGCCCATGCTGAGGGCATTGGTGTAGATGCACTTCAGTTGTGCTACTGATCCTGCCACCTTTTTGGGGGGAGAAGCCCTAATTCCTACATGACCATTCTCAGGTGCTTCTGTGGTTTCTAACACATCCATAACCCTTGCGCCTTTGCTGCTGCATGGATCTCCATCCCCTGCCTCCACTGAGACGGCAGACTGAAGGACCTTGCTAGCACTCTGTCCCTCAAGCATTGGTGTGCCACTCCCAGGCTTATCTCTAGCGAGCCTGTTTTTATCCCTTTCCCCCTTCAAATCTAGTTTTAAGGCTCTTTCAGTGAGCCCTGCTAACTCTGGTGCAAAGATCCTTTTCCCCCTTTGAGGCAAATGTACCCTGTCTGTCACCAGCAGGACTAGTGTCGTGTAGACCAACCCATGATCAAAACCCCCCAAATTCTGCCAGTAACACCAGGCTTGGATCCAGGTATTGACCTGCTGGCTCTTCCTGTTTCCTTCTCTCATCATTCCCTGCAACTGGAAGGACAGAGGAAAACACTACTTGTGCTCCCGATGCCTTAAGCAGTCAAGAAATATCAGTGCACTGATAAGAAGCACTGTTTCTTTTTTTATTCTTACTCTGAAAAACTCTTCCTTCAGGGAATTTTGACGACTGTACAATCATATGTTGTTAGTAAGGCAAAATTCTGGAGGGAATGGGTTGAAAATCAAGGACAAAAGGTAATTTGGTGACAGTGGATACTGTAATTTCTTTACCTCATTGTAAGAAATGGATACATTTAGTTGATGTGACGGCACTTGTTTTTGTTAAATGCCGAGGGTACAGGGGAAATATAGGAATCAAAAATATTAACCAAAAATATTAACTCTCTAAAGACGTGAAAGTAAAAAAAAAAAAAAAAAAAATTGAAAGAAATGGAAATATTTTTGTCTTAAAGCATGAAGTGATAAAATCAGAAAAGCCGGGATGCAGAATGGATTGCAGCTAGCAGAGAAACAAGTCAGGAAGAAAAGATTTGGTAAACG
Source organism: Gorsachius magnificus (assembly GCA_034008185.1). Classification (NCBI taxonomy): domain Eukaryota; kingdom Metazoa; phylum Chordata; class Aves; order Pelecaniformes; family Ardeidae; genus Gorsachius; species Gorsachius magnificus. Next base: position 44,726,693 of record CM067083.1, on the reverse strand, counting down.
CAGAAAAGGAAAGAGGAAGGAGGAGATAAAAATAGCTTTTCTTTTTACTTAACAAGGCAAAAACAGTGAGCAGTGGATAATATAGAGAACGCTGAAGTATTCAGTTTCTGCGTATTCCTGTGTTAGGCATAAATGAATGACACCTCTTAAATAAGGCATAGTTAAGAAGAAGGTCTTAACCTTTTAAATACTGGTTAAGATATAAGCAAGATACTGCATGTATGTATCCCCTGAACTGTCAGGCAGCTAACAGAACATTAATCAACAGCATGGATATATTAAATTATTAGAAGGTAGGAGAATCTTCAATTGGGTAATATGTAATTATTTAAAGACAGCCTTGGAATAGCATGAAATTCAGAGGGATTTGCAGTGTATATATAAATATGCAGTAAGAATAAATTTTGGTGGTCATAGAGGTTTTCATTAGTCTGGAAGCATCAAGCAGGGATAAACATGTTATTTCTGCTTTTTTACTTTAATAGATCACTTGTTCAAACAATATCCTCATACAACAGTACTAATGGTTACTGAAAACAACTGTTTTTCTCTAAACAGATGTTGCATTGTTTTTGTTTAACGTAGCATTTTCCTCGAGGAAGCAGAGTAAGTGATTTTGGAACCGTGTCAAATCAAAAAGGTAACCGAATGCATCCAGATGTACACATCTGGATTTATGTATCCCAAAAGTTAAGTTAGATGAGCTTAAGAATATAGTTAAGTGATACATTAGTTTTCAGACCTTACTTTTGATGACTAAATGATGTGATGACTTGGAGAGCATGATATATACTTCAGCCTCTAATGGACACTTTGATAGCTTCACACAACATTCATCTTCTACGTGAACTGTACTTTCTATTCCAAAGACATTGATTTACAGTATTGGTGTATTTGCACCAGAAAATGTAAGAATATAGCTGATCTTGTTTTGAGAGGAAAATACCACAATTAATGCAATGTAAGCATAAAAATTCGATTAGTCCTGTCAATAACAATACCTTGGATTTTAAGACTCTATAATAAACGGTACTGTAAAGATAAGAGACGATGCTACATATGTAAATGTCTCTCCTCCCTATTATTTCTTTCTTGGAAGCGTGTAAAATTGGATGTTGAAAGAAAGAAGGTTTGGGAATTGTTGGATTATTGAAGGTCATAGAATAAATACGGTAGATTAATTAAATCCCAGTGAGGTTTCATATGAAAATAAAAATGTTTGAGAAGTATTTCTATCAACAGTTGCAATTCAGATAATTTATATCAACAACTCCCTTACTTCTGATTGGCATTTGCCTGTTATATTGGCATATGCCAAATAACTTGCAGTTAATACTCCTGAGATGCTAGTCCAGAATTTTTCTCCAAACATAATCAGTAGAATCTTACTATATTGTTCACAGTTTTTAAGTCAGTAGCTTTAGCTAATTATAGCTAACAAATACTCCTGATTGCATGAGATGTTACTGTTGACATACACATTTGTAAATACTTATCGGTGAAATCTTAATGGTTTAGCATCTAGTAGACTTTTTTTTTTATTAAAACAAAACACCTTAATGTCAGTGCTTAGAAACCTGCATGTGATCATTATAACAGTTGCTTCTTACAGTAGCTTTTAATATGCTTATAAAAATTTTGTTATCAGTTATGGGTAGAACACAGCAGTACATGATACTCTGTTTTTTCGCTTAGCATCATGTGTCTATTTAGCATGAAATTTTCGGGGGGAAGAAATTGCAGACGAAATAATCCTAAGCCAGTAAGAAAATTCAAATAATATGTAAGCAAGTGTGAAAGTAACTGTAGAAATATTATTAGAATTTATTTTCTTCCTTCAGGCTGTTTTGCAGGAGAGCAAATAATATGTGAGAAATGGTGTGTTTCTCATTTTTCTGTAGTGAGAAAATAATTTGGAAATAGGAGGGAGGATGTAAACTAAAATGAATTTTTATCATCGTTTCGTCTCTTTCCTATAGTTGAATAAAAGAGATTGTTTGATATAATTTACAATGTCTTCATGTACTCTATGTGAATTCTTTTCCTTTTGAGAATGCGTAATAGTGTGGGACTAGATAGCCAGAGAGCGGCTAGCAGGGAGCTAAGCAGACATGAATGAAAAACTGAATTCATTATGTAGTTATCTATGAAATGCATGTCATTAACTTCCCTTATGTCTTTGCAAATACAAATTAGATCCAAACACAAAGTTAGAATGAGGTGACTTGTGAGAAGCTTAAAAAAACAAACAAACAAAACCAAAACAAAAACAAAAACAAAAACTTAACCCCAAACTTCTGATCTTAAAACTGCCTACACTAGTAAGAGATTGTGTGTCATCATCCTATAATTAGCACGATCTTTATTTCATTGAATACCTGCACGTGGTAAATTTCATTAAATACCTGCAAGCTGATTGGAAACACTGTTGTGGGATGCCTTCTAGCAGTAGAATGAAACGGGCTTTTTTCCTTATGTCAATATGGAAGTGTAGTTTATAAATAGCATGACATAAATACTAGATAGCACATTTTCACAAAATGTAATGCTGGGACTGTTGCCTCTTTGCCTGTTCTTTGATGCTCATTTAGGGCAAGTTCTTCATGGCTCAAAGCAGCTGTAACAAAAAAGCCCCCAGCCTTCCAGCTTTGGTGCTAAGCATTCCTGTTGGGAAGGAGTATGTTAGAGAGCGGACAGAGCAGTCAGGCTGGAAGATGCCAGTGCAGGCTGAAGGATGTTTTCAGCCATACATCTGTGTGTTTTGGTAATGTGGATGTCTTGTTTTCATGCCTGTCATTTCATATGCAGAAATATGTGTGGGCATAAAGTTCTCAACATGGTGTTGAGATCTTCCCCAGACAATGCTATGTACAGCTTGTAATTTGTCTTTCATTGGAAGGCGATGGTGCTCCTGTTTTTGTTACCTTTCCTGTTTCTGAGAACTGTTGTTTGGTAACAGTTGGAGGACTGGGCTAGTCTTAGAGACAAAAATACTAATGCCTCTTTGTGCCGCCTTATAAAGGCTTCGTTTTTTGATAAATTTGAGTCTGATAGAGGCCTGTGTCTTGTCAGATGACATAGCTGGTTCCCCACTTTCAGATTCTTGTTTCCAGCAGTGGTCTGGGTTGATGGCTCAGAGGCATATTGAGATTAATTCTTCTTCATGCCTGTATCACAGTGGCTGGCTCCAGAATACAATGCTGTGTATTGGAGTGCCTTCCCACAACGGTTGCTTTATGCTCCATAAAGTAAAATTTACTACCATGTGTTGCTGCAAGTGATGTACTTTTTGGCAAGCCTGTTAAATCATTTTAAAAATAGTGACCCCCCCAAACCAACTCCCAAACAGTCACGTAGACTGCAGACAGCTATGCTATTTGACTTCTTATGTCATTTCCAAATGAGATGGCTGGATGTTAACTGGCTTTCAGTGAACTTCAAGGATAATTTGTGGTAGCTGAAGTTCCAGCATGGTATGCAACCAGATGGCAGAAAATCATTGCTTCTGTTGCAAAAGTCTGTCAGCCATGTAACGACTTACTCTTTTTCTCCCCTGTTACCTTAGCTGCTATTCCTGGAGCAGGAGAGAGAGTTGAGTAATCTCTCTGGCAGTTCCTTTTCTGAGGTTTTGTGCTCAAAAGAGAAATAGTAGATAGGGAGAGCTGTGAAGGGAAAGTGCTCTCACCCCATGGGGAGGCTGTGCTGTGGTCTGGAGGGGATGCGAAAAACCCCTGTGCAGTCTGTGGAAGGGAACAGTGATGTCCCTCTTTCCATTGACTGTCCAGGGAGCCAAGGTGACAAACCTCTCAACCTCAGTGCATTCACTTTTGGTGCCTGAACCTAGGTAGAATGAATATTTCTCACCCTCTTCTTTCTCTGGCTTTCTTTCCTGGCTCAGTTGGTAAAAAAGGGGGGTGATGATTTCATTAAGCCCTCAAGATAATGGAGATCAGGTCTAGGGTGTTTTCCTACACTCAGTGTGTCCCTTCCTCTTCACTGGTAGTGGTAGCGAGTAGAGGCAAAGGCAAGAGAGAGGGGAGATGTAAAAGAACCAGAGATGGAAAGGGATAAGGTGAATGTGAGCTATGATGGAGGGAGAAGTGATTATGTAGGGAAGCCTGTGTGCCCATGTGTCAGTGCTGTTGGGTGACCCTTGAGCCTTGGAGTCACTTTCAGTTGGGCACCATGTGGGAGAAGAACTAGACATAACTCTCAGCAACTGTTTATTGACTAATGCACATAGTAAATCGCTGTGACAAACATGCTCCTGGGCTATGCTTGTCACCCACAGTGCAGGCACTTGGGAGCATCTGGTGGCCCAGCAGTCACCAGTAGCTATTGCTCCTTGGAAGAGGTTGTGTCTTAGTATTGCTGAATTGCCGTCTTCCAAACCACTGCCTTTATCTTCAGGGGTTTTGTGCCTATTCTAATTGATGATTTTCACTTGAGCCTCTGAGTTGTTATTGCTGATTTAAAATTTTATTGTTGTTGAGGTTTTTTGCCCTTTGTTTTTTTTTGGATTCCTGGGTTGCTCTGTGGCAACTGATTCAGTTGGGTTCAAGAGGCTTTCTGTGGCAGAGAGTTCCTCCTCCAAATGTATGTCTGTGGGGTCTCTCACCTGCTTCTAGATGGATTTTCTTTACCTTTCAGGATCACATCAATCATTTAGTTGCATTATGCTTCATAAAAGTGTTGGCACATGTTATTGCTTAAAACCAGTAATTGTGATTCAAATATGCTGGAATTCTGTAAAAAGTTTCAGGAGATGGTAGACTGTCCCTCGTTTGCTATTTGTTTTTTTCAAGAGGTGCAAACACACTGGTAGTGCTTCCAAAATCTATCTTACATTTCTGTCATGTTTTTAGCTTTTTCTCTTTTCTTTGTGAACAGCTGAATGGTATTTATTTTTTTAAATTTCTTTTCTGGTGTTGGAATCAGTTTGTAATCTCATTAATCACAGGGTAGAGGATTTTCAGCTTTGAATTCCAGTGCTGTTGATAAATACCATGGTGGCAAATGCCCTAAGCTAAAATGTAAATTTTCACTTCCCTATGTATTATTAACAGCAGTGCTAGTCTATGAAGAATTAGCTTATAGATAACATAATAACTAATGACCAGTCTGTCTTTCCTGCATTCAAGCCAATGCCCGATATGTATGCTTTACTGTTACACAAAAATTGGTCCTTTGCTTGTACTACAATGAACATAGTTTCAGTCGGGATGTACCCCTCTGCTTCAAGTATGAATAATGGAAACTACGAGCATATGTAATTTCTGGCATAAATATGAGAAAAAGTGGGAGTAAAAAAGTTGTGGGCCATTAACTTTGTCCTGTATTTTGAAGGGGAAATATTTAACAAACATTTGTTGGTTTTTACAAAATGGGACAGATTTCAAACCATATTTTAAGTCAATTTGTTGCTGGCAAATGGTATCAAAATAATGGTATGTTAGTTTAAGGCTACTAAATGGGCAACAGTCTGCCCAATATAGTAAAATCTGACAATCAGCTATTATAATGGACATGAGTTTGTGGCATGTAACTACGTACAGGGAAAATATGCTTGATATGCAGAGCACTATTTAACTGCAGTATGTAGCCGTACAAGTAAAATTTTGGGAAGAGAGGAAAATAAGGTAAATATACTATTTATGTTTACAGTGAGTAAAAGCAATTATATAACTACTTTGTGCCTGGGGATATTTTTTTTTTTATTTATGTTTCCAATGTGGGTTGCTTTGCTTAATTTGGCTGGTACGTTTGGCCTTCTCATCAAGCTGCTGGAGCTTACCTGATGTCACTATCTGTAGATAGCGGGGGACGAAGGATGTATGTGAGGAGAGAGCCCCAGAGGGCAAGATAAAGGAGGACGTTTAAACTGGGTTTTTGTTGCTGTCTTTTGAGATAACAGTAAGGTTCAGTCCCTCAAAGTTAAATGTACATACTCAGCTCCTTATGACAGTGTACTGCAGGGACGTTATTCAACCTGTTCAGATCACTGGATACTTCGAATTAGCTGGAAAGTGAAAATACGACTTTCCAGTGTTGCACTTGTAGAAGTACAATCAGTTCCGCCAAGCTAATGTGAGTGATTTCGGATTTTATTATAAACCCAACTTTACTTCACCTTTATTCCTCCCCCCCATTTTATCCAAGCACTGTTGATTCCATGAATTTATTCAAGTTGAAGTGGAATAGATTTAAGATTCTGATAGAGCAACAGACTTTCTAGCATGGACATTTATAAACAGTTTTCTGAACTTGTGGGTGTCCCCATTTGGTGTACCAATTTGCACCCAGTGTGTTTATATGAACATGTATGCAGGGGCTAAAATTGCACATCACTGCAAGACAGGGGGAAGGACAGGAAAAGTGGCATTTCGCCCTTCAGTTCCCTTCATAGAATCCCTGTCTCATGTCTTGGTTTAGACCAGAAGCTCAGCTTTGGTCTTAGACTAATAGTTCCTTAGTTTTGTTGTCTCTGTACAGATTTTCTGAGTCAGGACTCCTATTAGCTTCAGTGGTTTTTGAGTTTCCTGGGAAGAGTTAGGACTAACTTTATTTATTTAATGTCACCCAACTAGAGCTCTCCCAGTGGTATGGCTGTATAAAACACAGCTCTGAATGGTTGACAAAGTAACAGTTATTGTGTTCACTTAGGCAAAATAATTACTTTATCATCAAAAAGAGGAGTTTTAACATTTTCAGGATATTAGCAGAGTAAAATATTTTGACATGTCTTGAGAATTTTTCTACAGCATCCAATGTGACTTTGTCTCTTAACAAACAAAAAACTGCGGGAGGGCATGGTTTTTAATGCTGGCAGCTAGGGATTATGTATTAATTTTTAAATCAACCTTCTTATGGCATTTAGAAAGCAATTATTTTGGTTGCTGTTATTGAGGTCACTGATGGCACCTGTGGTGCATGAGTTTGTATATGCTCTTCTGAATTTTCACTGCAGACTTCCAGACATTTCTGCTGTCAGGGGGAGCTGCATCAGGCAGTTTAGCTTTTGGGTATATATATATCTGATGCCATTTCCTCATAGCCTCAGTTTTGATATAAACTTCCCCTCCGGGAATTAAGATCCATTCAATATGTATAAAACTTTCATGTGTAATATCATACCTTTTTCCTTGCTGTCTTCTGAAATGTAAGAGCAGGCTCCAGATTCTAATGAAGAATCTCTTGCCTTCATGTTTTATTAAGACTCTTGTGCGTTGTTGCTTGGGATGAGTTCAGGTGAAGTAAAGATGCGCTGGTTAACTGTAAGTCTTGTTGCCTCAGAAGCATCTGAATATCTGCCATTTTTCCAGTGATTGTCTTCCTTATCTTGCTGCCATGTTTTGCCCATTCAGAAACATGTGACACAGCAAGATAATAAAATTTGTGCTGTTGTTTCCCAATAAATGCACTGGTAAGCCATAAGATCCTGCTATTTGTAAAGTGTATTTATAGTTACTTCATTGTGTAATTCCTTGTTAGATAGAACAGGCAAACAGGATTTTAACTGAGAATTAGAAATGGGGAATTTTGAACTCGTGAAAAGAAGCAAAATTGGTCAGCTTTAAGTAAGGAAAAGGGGTTGACAGAAACTACCATAGCCTTAGGACTAAATAAATAAAAAAACAAAAAACAAACCAAACAAGGCTACCATACTTAGCAATGTTCAATCTTTAAACCTGATTTATTTGATACAGTCTTTCCAAAAATTTTGGAAAGTGCAGTTTCCCTGTGGCACACCTGTCCTCCTATGGCCACTTGAGTTTGCAGCAGCATCTTTCCTCCAGGAGGATGGTTGGGATTATTTGCTGGAAGTGCTTCCATTCACTCTTACGCTCTGGAGGAATGGATCCGCTCTCAGCAGCTGGCAGCGGTTTGCTGTCTTCCGACCAGTGTAGGGTACCCGCATCCCGTTCTTGGTCCCCTGTCCTGAAGGAACTGAACAGCAGCCAAACCATTCCTGTTTAAGACTTTGTGACTAACTTTTGAGACACCAGGTAAAAGTGGTGTAACGCCACAATTTAGGATACTCTGATGTGCATTTGATGTTTTGGATTATGTCTTAATTTTCAAAACTAAAACCTTTTAATTGATTTGTTGTGTATAAGCAACAGTTTATCGTATTCCTGAAAAAAGAGCCAAAGAACACATTTATATCTGAATAACGCTGATGGTATTCTAAAGTTATTTCATGAGTCTAAAGTCACTGCACATACTTCAGAGGCTGATAAGGCATACGTGTGACTGGATGCTGTTTACACTAATATCTGCCTCAAGGCTAAATTTTCTAAGTGCTTTTACTTACTAGATAATTTACTTACGAGATCATACCACCAAATTTTTGCTAAATTAGGATGATGCTACAGTTTAGATCTTGTGCTAGAGATCTTTTGTCTTGTATTGGGTAAGTCTACATGGAAGTTATTTTTGTCAAGTGTTCTTCAGATTGCAGTGGGCTTTTTGTAGGTTTTTGTGGTTTTTTTCCTTCTTTTCCCATGCAAGTAGCTGAATCATTGAAAAGACACAGGTACAGCTGTATAAATGCAGCATTGTAATAGTTACTCTACTGCTATTTAAAAATCATTTAATAGCTGAGTGTCTTATTGTCACTGTGCATTTATATACTTAAGACTTCTGTGTGAAGTAAGGAAACATTCCTCTCCAGGTTCTTCTAAAAATGGGTTTCAGAAAGGTTAAGTGGGCAAATATTACTAGGCTACACTGTAAATTGGTTGGGAATTGAACTTTTGACTCTGGATTCCCTGTCCAAAGGAGCCAAACATTTTTAAAAACTCCAGAGCAGTGTGAGTGGGTGATACCGAGGTATTCTGCCAGTCTCTGAGGTTTCATGCTTCAGGGAGAGCCAGAAGTGGAGAGTTTTGACTTTGAAATGTGTTCTCTCAGAAGAACATCTCCTGACGGCCTTTGCGTGGGGTGCATGCCACTTAAGAAATGCAACGTGTCATTTATAAACAACTTTCTGGTGCTTGTTATGAACAACGGCATGGTGCTGCTTCGTTCAAGGAGGAAATACTTCAGGGTCTAGCAGACTGATAGCATCTATTTCAAAAGTATTGTGAGATGCCCTCCAAAACAAGAAGATGGTCTCACAGGTCACACTACAGTGATTAATGAATTAAAGTATGACATTTTCTGAAGCGTGAACCTTAGGAAAATGTAATTTATATCAATAATAAAAAAGGACTATTTCTGTGGGTATAAGGTTAAATGTGCTACAATTATGATTCTTTTTGTAGTATGTTAATGAAATGGATGCTGCAAAGCACTTTTTTTTTTTTTTTCCCCCAAATTGGTCTTTCGGTTGCTCTTGGGAAGTATAGTTGCTTAATTTCCCGTGTTTGCTGTGTAACCTACTGATGTTGCAAGTCTCTGCTTCATTGTCTCTTTTCCTCCCTCTTCCCCCTGCCACCCAAACACGCAGGAAGTAATTTTGGTACTGCGAAGGATCTGGCAGAAGAAATAAGATCATTAACGTCTGAGAAGGAGGGGCTGGAAGGACTTCTCAATGAACTGTTGGTTCTGAGTGTCAGAAATGTCCGAAAATTAGAGAGAATTAAAAATGATTACATCAGACTGAAACAAGAACTTGAACAAGGAGAGGCTGCCTTTGGTAAGTAGTGCACAGGCTGTTACAGCTTTTGCTCGGTCATGGGTACCTAGAACTCTGCTGGGTTGGATGAACTATCCTGCATTTCACAAAACACACACTGATTTTTCTGAGGGAAGTTTGGCCAGGACCTAGATAAGCAATATGCTGAATACGTTCTCAGCTGTTTCTGCTGGAGGTGGGGGAGGTTGAGGCGAGGAAGGGGTATCCCAGCAATATACAGCTTTTGGAGATCTGTCTTAGCCCAGTTCTCAAAAACTGTCTTTTCTAAGCCCATTTTTTTAATAATGTTGATGATACTGTGTATTTATTCACATTTGGAGAAACATATGTAGTATTTTATGTGGAAGCAGTAGATGTGGTTGGCTGTGACAATAGAACCATATTTAGTATATATAACTAAATATTTAGTGTGTGTATATATACATAAAAAACATATTTGGTGATGAGTCTGAATGTATGAGATGCAAAGGATGCCTGGTTCTGAAGGCAAGAGCTCTCTTCGTAAATTTATGCTCGGGGGGATGTTAAACAGCTTTCCAAACGCAGCTCACATATAACTGTAACCAGTGTGCTTGGGTTGTAGTGTCATGGTGGAGTTGGGGAAGTTCTGTGCAATTACTGGGAAAGCTACTGACAATAAAATAGCAAAAGACTTGGCTTATCTTCTTATCTGCTGTACTGTCTCCTGAAGTTAAGCAGATAAAGTGGCCTTGCTGCTTAATTAAATGAAAAGGCTGAATAACATTTAATTGACTACAAATGTACCGTTACTATAGTTACCTCTAAACAGCTAAGTATAAATCTGAGAGCTACTTTAAAGCTCTAGGGGTCTGAAGTGTCTTTCTTTTTTCAGGGTCTTATGAGCAGTAGGTTGGTTGAAGAGAGGAGAGTACCTCTGTTTTAAAAAGTATATGAAGTTTCTTCATAGGCAAGTGAATAAGCAAGAGCTATTTTAGAAACAAAAAGTTTTGTAGGCAACGGAATAAGTCTAAGACAATATTTTGAAGATGCATAGAGAAAAATATATATACACACCCACGCTCTACTAGATAAGAACTTTTTTAGAAACTAGATGGTTAAAAATTTTAAAAATGATTCCTCAGAGTTGTTACCTAAGCTGCGTGATTCAAACCCACATCAGGCACTGCTTCTCATTGCTTGGATTTGCAAGTGAGTTGAAGGGGGTTTTGACCTTCCAATCTGTCCATTTTGTTGCTCCTTTGTTTCTAGGACAATTAAACTTCCTATAATACACGTGCACTTCTCATTTGTATTTTTCTTCAGTAGGGTTTTAAACAAAACGTGTACAAGGCTGTTGCTGAAGCAACAGAATTGGTTGCAGTTCATAGATTCTTTTTTTCCCCTTTGCATTTATGTAGCTGTAATGAGGTGTCGTCTTGGTCTGACCTCTCCTGTCCTACAATTTATGACAATGAATTGCAAACCACTGAGTGTTTACTATGTGGATTGTTCTTTTATTGTGATTCTGTAGGCATAAAAAGGAATTTATCCTTGTGTAAAATAAAACTCTATCAAGCACATACTAGTCCAAGAAACATAAATTGAAAACTGAGATCTTCAGATCTGCCCCCTTGCGTGTAACCTACACCATTTTCTCCTTTAACAAATGGAAATTCACTTAGGTTTGAGAACACTAGCATGAGTTTGATACCAACATGTTTAACTGACTGAAAGCCTTCTGATACTCTGGAAAATAGTAAACAGATTGTATCTTAAAGATGGCATCCACTTCCATGAACCAGTTGTTATTTTGTACAGTACTTTCATGTTTGGGGAATAAAGCATAAGCAATCGGAATACGATTTTCTTACCATTTGTTTTTAATGTTGTTCAAAAGAACTGGAGATAATTGCGTTGGCTTTGTCTGTGTGGTGAAAGGTGCGGTTTGTGTCAGGGTAGCCAGGCTTCACGGCCTTGGGCTTTGTGGTTCATTTAAGCCAGTAAAATCTGTGTTGCTGCTGAGACAAGTGGGTTTGCCTCTTCCTCTTCCTGCCCCATCCAGTACCCAGCTCCGTGCTGACCAGAAACCTGATGTGAGCAGGGCGTTGCACACATGTGGTGGGAGTGCTGGCACTGGCATAAGGAACACAGCAGGGGTTTGGGTCTTGTGGTGGGGAATGTGTTGACCTGCTGCTGTTGGTGACACTGTGATTTTTGGGAGAGTGTAGTCTGGCGGAAAAATGGCTCCTAAAACACTTCTGCTGCTTGTGCTAGTAGTGCAGCATGGGCTCTGCTGCTCTGTCCTGTGGGTTAAATTAGCAGGAGAGGTTGGCCCCATTGCTTGGTGCAACCCATTCCTGGTTAGTTTGACTTCTCCCTCTATAGCTACGAGCCAGGGGGAGAAATCCTTTTTCCATCTAACTTTACTAACTGAGGATGTTACTGTCCTCTAGCTTTTTTTACTGTCTGTCTGCTAAGAGTTCATTTGGGAGCCCTTCAGGCCAAGTGAGCCATGCTAACCTAAACAGCAAAAATGATCTGGGCTGGGCTGGCTGATCCGTGTCCTGGCGTGCAGTAGGGATGTACCTGTGATTCCTCCTTGCGGCACAGTTGTGCTATGCTTTGGCTCAACTCTTTATGAAATAGGTGTCTTCTCTCATTCTTGCTTTTGTGTTGTTTCCAGGGAATAATCGTCATCTTTCTCTGCATCAGAACCCCTCCCTCTTTTTTTTTTTTTAAATAGCAGACCTTTAAATTTCTGCGTGGCTATTTCTACGTTGTCTGACACTTGAACTGCTACCTTTTGTGCCTGTGAACTTCTTGGAAATTATTTTGAATTTTTTTTTTTTTTTTTACTGAAGATTATACTGCTTTGTCTGGAAAACATTAAACAAAGAAATTGAAATGCTAAAATATGTGTGTATGTTTGTCTTTTTCTTGTGTATAAATTGATCACCTATTTTTTTACTTCATTAGTAATTGTTGATTTCTCACAGTAATGCAGATATAAGGAAGCAGACGTCAAGGGAAGAGACTTAATCACACAATAATCAGAGCTGGAATTTTAAATAGGACACATCATTAGCATGTTAATGAATTTTCTCACTTTGTGCCAGCTGCCCAAGTATAAAAGATACTGCAGATGTAGTGCAAACACCAGGCTTGGCTTACTGTGCTGAGAGCTGTCAGTGCTCCCTGTAAAGGAGATTTGACAAAAATCCTTTCATATTTTTAGAGATGCTCAAAAATGTTTTTCCCATTGGATAATAGAGGCCTCAACAAGTAATGCTATTTATTAGCATTTTAGGATGAATAGTACTAATTTTCCCTTTAGATGGTAACTTTCTTCTGAGGGCATCAGAACGCTTCTATAAAAGTGATCAACTGTTATTGCCATTTTACAGATAAGAAAGCCAAGGACATAGAGGTCATGTAATTTTACCTGGAATGGTGGTGAAACAGTTTCCTGATTGCTCTCGCATCAGTCATGACTGAATTAATCACTTACAATAAACAGATTTGAAATCGAGCAATACTCTTAGTGAGCTTTACATTCTTCTAGACTGCAGGCATTTCTGTAGCCTAAGACGTAATGGTTCTGGGAAAATTGCTGAAGGTCTTGTGTTTTACTGTTGAGCAGATCTGCCTTATAAAGTCAGAAGGTTCTGTTATGGCAAGGAAGAGAACTGCTTTGCAGCCCGAAACACCCAAACGCGTGTTCCAGACAAGTGAAGCTTAATTACTTGCCTGTCTGCCAAACTGCTGGATTGCGCTTATAAATCCTGGCTTGGGCTGACTGGCATTTGTAACCCAGGGCTGGAAATGAAACCTGCCCTCTTGTCTTGGTTTCCTCATTACCAGTTTTTCCTGCCTCATTTGCTGAATTCCTTTTCTGGCTGCACTCAGCCATTTTCTGCCCCTATTACCCTCCTGGGAAAGCATCTCCTGCTAAATAATGTATGTATGCACAAAACTAGGGGGGACTGTATTTTGCGATCTAATTGCTAGGTGGTGCTTGCCAAGTCATCTTAAGTAGAATTTCTATATGGAATTAATTTCTAGAGGAAATATAAAATAAAGGCTATAGTGCACATCAACATAGCTTTTTAACTCCTTTTTTTAAACTATTGTTTGGAGGCTGATACTTCAGTCTCTACTGCTCAACTCTCATTGACATCACTGAGTTTTATTGTCTTAGAAATTGCTTGTGTAAGTCCTAGAGCTCTTACCAGCCTGCTTGTAGAGTTAAGCTTTCTGGATTTGAACAGATATATTTATTAAATAATGAATTAGATGTAGCAGAGGGGTTTCTTAGGAACCTGGAATTTTCTTTCCACTCAGTTTTTCTTTTCTCTTGTTCAATGCACATACTCTGCACACTTGCACAGGATAGCTCATAGCTTTTTGGCGTCTTAACAGAAGAGAAACCTATCCAAGTCCATTTTTTTAATTTGCTTTTTTAAAAAAAAAGTATCTTTTGACTTAGCTACTTAAGAATAAAATGTGTTCAGAATGTACTCTGAAGAGTAACAAAAATTCTCCTAGTCTTTTTACAGTCATTGTTCAGAAAGCTGCATTTTTGGCTGTTATGGAGGATGCAATTAATTAGTCTGAAGCTTAATATCATGTGGACAGCTGAAACCAGTAGTGGTACTGCTTAAAGTAATACTGGCTTTGCATACTGAAATATTTATGAAAAGCAGGTTCTGTGCTGCTTATACAATTGTATAGGATTTGATTTACCAAACCGTTAATGACCATTTATTGCAAAAGCATTTTTATTCTCTTTTAAAGACACATTTTTATTCTGACAGGTTCAACATTGAAAGCCTTCTAATAGAAGCACATGCAGTGTGCTTCCCCCTGGAAAACCTTTCTTTTTTTTTTTTAGTTTAAATATTTGGTTTTAGTAATAGCTGTTATACAAAAGCTTCTCTATTTCTCTTCCTAACTGATTTTTGTAATGCTTTCTGAAAATGTTTAAAGATTATTAAAACTTTATACCGCTTTTAATTATTTCAGAAAATATCAATTCAGTATCTGCCTAGGACATAAGAAAAACAATGCCAAGTTTTGCTTTACTGATTTTTTTTTTTTTTTTTTTGGGTGGTGGTTTTAGGTTTTTTCCTCAGTGCTGGTTTTTTTTTTTTGTACTAAGTAGGCTTTTCATATTGTTTCCGCAGTTCATCCTGTGTCTGAGTGATTATCTGATTCTAAACTGAAAAGCTGAACCTTTTGATTGCTTCTGTTTAAATAAATCATTAAAGGAGAACCACATAGCGTGTAACAGATGGGCTTCCATGAGGAAGAAGCTGTTCTGAGTCTCATTGTGTGTCCACTTCTAATTTGTGCAAGGTCATTACGTTCCCCATGTCATACCTATATGAAATGCTTGTTGTCATTCAAGGGAGTGGTGAAATGGAACGGCTTATTGCTTATGTCTATGGCCATTTCTATATAAACTGTGATCTTGTCAGATTTAGCCAGCGTTCACTCTATTTATCTTTCACAGAAAGCATAAAACCCTCAGTGGTGATGCAGGAATGGGACTGACACCGCAGCTGGTAGCATCCTTTGTTTTGAGCTGACATTCAACTGATGCTCCAAAGTAGTGCTCCACAGCCTTCTGTCAGGCAGCGTGCAAAAGCCAGGACGATGTCAGAAGAGAAAAGGAAAAAACAACAACAAAAAAAAAAGTCCAAAAAACCCAACCTTGCAGTGCTCCTTGGGTGTTGTCATGGCCAAATACAGCATGAGTAATTGCACTCTGCTCATCAGTATTCTCTCAGCTGTTTCATTTGAAAAATTGGTATTTCTGCATTTGCTTGGACTTGTACTGTTATGCATATTGTGTGCCTGTCTGCATTTTGTTGATTGTGAGCACGATTCTCATTTTATTGGGTATTTTTTAAAGCACTTGAGATCTTTCAGGTTAAATATACCCATATACATCTTTTGGTCTTATAGTTCTATAATGGTAGTCACTGCAAATCAAATCATTATCAAGCTTTGTGGATCAAATTCAGACTGATGGCTTTCATTCCATGTCACGCTTCCACAGAATCTATACAAAATAAGTAAAACCATTTTTTTAGTAACATCTCTGTTTAAATATTATTTATGGTAAGCATTTGAGGGGTTTTGTGTTATGGAATTGCCTTTTGTGATAAATGTTATCTGTAGAATTTAGTAACATATAAAGAGAAAGTTCTGCAAAGCATTTCCTATAACTAAAACATGTAATACATTTTTATTTTAGGCATCAATTTTTGTCAGGATTGAAAAGATTGGAAACGAGTCTGTTTTAGCGTAATTAAGTTTGCCATATGTCTTGAGTCACTTGTAATTGTGTTTCTTATAATGGTGATTATAAAGGTCATCTTGTCTGGTGTTGTTCATTTAAATATGTAAAATACTTTATGATTTTCACTTGGAGGATAGAGGTTTAGTTTATATAAATGCAATGGAGGTATTAAATTTAATCTGGCCATCCTGTATAATTAGATGCAAATATCTGTAATGCAGGAAATATGTCTTCAGGGAACTTGAACTGACAGCAGCTTGGTTCAAAGCTCACAGATATCTATGGGGGTCTTTTGATCAGGCCATTTCTCTGTTGATGCTCAAAGGTGAGCTTCTCTGCTATGTCTTTCATCTGAGATCTGATCGCACAAACTTTACTGAAATGTTTTATTAGATACCTGTGTAATACTCTTTCTTTCTAGACGGCAATATGACCTAATTACACACAGAATAATAACTCCTGAAATGAGCTGGTCCTGGTTTTGCAGTTGTAGAGATAGTTATGTACCAGGTGCAAGAAATAGAGCTTGGTCTGAAGTTTTGTGCTGGTTCTTTCAGGGAAAATTATTATCTCATCTTTAACTAGGATAAGCAGTAAAGACATCAAGGCTTCCTAAGTTGTAGTGCCACAGAAATATAGGGTGGCTCTGTTGGAATCAAGGAAGTGTAATCTGATGGTGAAATGTGCAGCTGAGCAGCCTTCTGCTGTAAGGAGAGATGGGCATCCAACCTCAGTAAGCAACCTCAGCCCCGTCATGCAACACGCATGCTTCTGTGTATTGGTGTACATACAAATGAAGAAGCAAGCAGGAAAGTTCTGATAGTATGCCAGGCAACTTTCCTCCTTTACATCTGAAATGCTATTGACAGCTATATACGCAGAGCATTTAACTTTTGGGGGGGGTGTAATATCAATTTATTCCTGGTTTGCAATCTCTGCTCTAGGTTTCTGCATTGCTCCACTTTTTAGTTCATCTGCTTCAACTGATTGAGTTGCAACAGGATAAATATGAAGCAACACAGATGAGTGAATTTGGAAGTGTATATCACCGACTTTAATTACTCTTCATTAAATTCTAGTTCTGCAGCTGCATCTTCTGAGATACTGGGCTCAGATTGAACTTTCACAATCTTTTTTTTTAATGACTATAGCTAGTTTCAGAAGGAATGAGATGCTAAGATGCCAGAAAGCTAGGATTAGAAAAGAAAGAAAAAATAAAGTGTTTTCTGCTCACTGGACAGATGGAACATGTTCCCATATGCAATTCTAATTACTTTAGCATGACACTAGCCCAGGTGATGACCAAAAAACACTCTTTAAGTTTGCCATCTCTGGAGTTTGAGCAGATAATTCTCCGTGCTACTGCACTTTCTGTTTTATTTCATTGTGAAACACTTTTTTTTTTTTCTTGATGGTCTACAGCTGCCATTTCTAGATCTTGCCTTAAGAGAATTCCAGTTTTGGCAGAAAGATAAAGTCGCATCTCTCTGGAGCTTCTCAGAGGCAGGCAGCAAACTGGAACCTGGCTGAAGGTGGTGGGGTGCTCTTAGAAGAGGACCAAGAAAACTGCTTGACATATGTAGTTAGACTTAACGGGTAGGATTTAATTACTTTTCAAAGAAAGATAAATACTGCTTTCCTTGTCTCACTGATGAGGTAACTGAGACACTCGGGTAATTGGTTTTGTGGTTCTGTTCATTTTGCCATTTCTTATAGGTACTGCCTGTATGTATTTGGTCAGGACCCTGTTGGATGGGATTACAGCGTGTATTTGACAACTTGATCCTGTAACATTAATGGGTTGGAAGTATGAAGTTTGGCCTCTTAAAAACCTGAAGTTTTATTGAAAAAGTCAGTAAACAGTGGGCCTAGCATTCACAGGTTTATTTTAAGTTATATTAATTTCAGTTTTGATTCTCAGTGTCATACAGCAGAGTTTTGTTTTGTTTTCTTGGGTTTTTTTGATATTGTTCAAGTTATGTTCACATGGCATGATATTTTCAGGTCCCAAAAACGTGCAAAGGACTCTTTAGGATGCTTTGCCTCATTTACTTTCTTTTGAGGATGAGTATAGAGATGGATAGGATATTTAAGGAATAGCGTCAGTTTGTTTTCAAGTAGCGCTTCAGTGAAACCAATCAGGCAGTTATCCTTCCAAAGATTCAGGCTTTCTGCAGATTGAAGATAAAAATAGTACAGCATTTTACATGCAGTTAATGTTTTGGATTTTATTTATTTTTTTTAGATACAAGCAAGAAAATGTTGTTTTGGGTCATCTGGGATCACTGATGTAAAAATCTGTGTCCTAGACAGGATTATACTGCAGCAGAACCAGAGAGTGAAGATAGTGTTTAACTTTTTAGTTACAGCTGTTTTTTCAGATGTATGTATTTTGATTCAAAATCTTAGCACACTAATACTTTTCCACCCAAAAGTTTTCATTCAAGAGTTTTGGCAGTGTTCTTGGGTTACAGTGTACAAGCCTAATTCTGTGCTTACATAAATGCATGCAATTTGTAAAGAATTGTACCTCTTTACGTTGATAGTAAATGCTCACCAGTGACTGAATGAAAAGTCAGATAATTTTCTGAGACGTTACCTTTCGTCTTTGCTTTGATATTGACTGGCAATATTCAGGCACAGGTTCTAGGACTATGAACATCTAAGCAAAAGAAACCCCTGGGATACCATTCCATTTGGAATACAAGATGTCCCTCATGAAATACAGGGTTTTTTTTCAGTTTTTGTTCCTGTTGATTGTCAGATGCAGAGTGGTTGGATCTTTCTAGTTCATTCTTTCTTCTTGTTACTGGTTTAAGGTTTTCCTTGAGGTATTTGCAAATACAGTAGTAAAGATACAAGCTAAATGAAGGTTTCTGTAATTAAAATATTGTAAAATAGGGATGATATCATTCTTGACTGACTTTTCACTTTATAATTATTTACTTAAAATGAATCAAATTACTATCTGCTGTATAGCTTGTTTCCTGAATCACCACAGGGTTCCAAGCATGCTGCAGACTTTTATACCCACAAGTAGGCAGAAGTATAACCAAATCTGGAGTAACGGAAAATAGTTGTTGAAAGATGGGGGAGGTATAAGATCTGATGATAAAACCAGAATAAAAACACTGAAATTGTAATCCTCTCTAGAACAGCTGGTTTTTTGTCCCCAAAAATATTTTAACGCTGCATGCTTTATCCATGAACATCTTCCAGTTCACACATTTTACCAAGATACAAAAGTGGAAATACAGAGAATTTAAATGGAAGAGAGATATATTTTTTGTTCTATGATTCCCCAGAGAAAATGTATTTACAATTCTTGTTGTTTTTTTTTTTCTCTAAGCTTTTTGTCTTTTTCTGGACTTCCATTAAATCCTAACTGATTATTCTGAGGCAATGGAAATCTTATTGTTTAGAGCAGAGTTAAGTACCTTGTACCACCTGTTCAGGAACTGAAAGTTTTCATACAAGATTTTTCTTCCTCCCTCTGACCTTGGAGACATAAACTGGAGTAAAAGGCAGAAAACCAAGGAATTGCTAATGCCTGGGGTCAGGAGCTGGAACTCTACATCCTTCAGTTTGATTTCTCTTCTCACTGGAGCAGGAACAAAGAGCGTTTGCTCATGTTTCAGTTGACTTGTGTGACGGTGTCCTTGTATGAGGAGTGGAGGTAATGACTGCTTCTGTTCCAATGATGTTGTGAGGTCTGTGGTCTGCGGACTCAACACTTAAGCACAGGAGCTGATAGTATCAGGCTGTAGTGTGAGACAGGGATTTTGTCACCTATAATGGCACAGAACCTGTGGTCCACGTGCAGCAGGTGCTAGTGATTAGTAGTATTTCTGATTACCTGCCAGATTTCAACTGATAGGCTGAGATCAGGTAAGAAATGGAAGTACATCAAACTGGATATCCAAGACTACTCTTTTTTTGTTGTTTTGTTTGAACCCTCATTTATTTCTTTATACAAAAATACAGTAGTAGACCGAATATAATTAAAACTTTGAATGATGCTAGCTGAAAAGAAGATTCAGTCATCATATTTGTGGAAGATATGTTTGGTTTGATGTGCGTGTTGAAGGCTTGGGTAAAGATAAGCAGGCAGTGTTTGCCAAGCTGCATAAGATTAAACAGTTCATTACCTGTTGGAATTATCAGCTGGAAGGCACATTGCATAATTTGGACTACAACCTTTATACGCTTTTGGCTGGATTATACCTCTTATCTAGTGAGGTGCATTGAAATATAATTAACAATGTGAGCTGGAAATGACAGGCTGATACTATGCGTATTTTTGTGCAGATAAACAATCCTCTATCTAGATCAGAAGTCATAGTAACATTTTCTCTACTAATTTTTTTTCCAGTTCCTGTATTCTAAAACATTGTACAGAGAAAAATTATCTGTGCTCCTTGCCAGAGAAAAGCAAATAAGCACCAGCCACGTCTCCTGTGGGCTTGACTTTAAGAACCTTTGGAAAATGTTAAATCCCACAGAAAACAGCAGGAATTGCAGATCTCTTGTATTCTTGGTTTTGAATGTTTTGTTTGAGAGAGAATTTTGAAACTACACAGAGGCAGAGATTCTGATCCACTGGTATGAGTAAGAGGTTTGCCTCTGGTTTCAGCTCTGGTGTTCTGCTGTATTGAAACTGCAGTGTCCATTTCTGATCTGAGCTGCTTGGATGCAGGTCCCCTTACTTTGATGGAAGTGCTGTCCATGTAAGAAAGAGCAGAACTTCGCCAGAACAGGTGTGGCATTTCCAAGAGAATCATCCATAGCATTCATTCTTGTTACTGCAGTAAAAGAATGACCTGAATGAAATGTATTGCTCTCATATTTTCAGGTTTCCAATATACAATTTTGTGGATATGTAAATGTTGTTGTTAATTCTCTTCTAATGATCAAAATAAAAATTTGCATATCCCAGCAGAAAAATGTTAAAACCCTGGTATGAAGTTTATTCCTTCTATCAGTACTTGTGAAAAAAGCTTTGTAAGTACCAGTGTAATGTACCATCATTCATCAGCTCATGAAGTGGTCAGCCACGTGCCCAGATGGCAGGATATTACTGCAGTGGGAGTGATGTAGTTTAAATAAGCCTTAGACACTGACTGAACTATCCAATGTTGTATTGTCCTTTTCAGCACCTTAGATTGAATTACAAAAGCATAGGTGTGAAAATTTGTTAGCCTAGTGGTTTGTTTTGGTTTTCTTTGCTTTCTGTTTATGTGCTAAGTAATGACGGTCTTGGGAAAACTTAAAAACAGCAAAACTCTAGAGAGGGACACAACTATTCCTGCAACTTTCTGTTGCTGAACGTAGCTTTTGACAGTTTCTGTGAGTACTTGGCTTAGTCTTTTGCCAGCCCAAAAAAGCGTGGATGGTGTGTCAGTGAAGCCTGAAGATTCTTCCTGAGCAAATTGGCCAATAGTCAAAAAGATTTTGCCTACAGCCTGTCTGCAGTATATGGGTTATAGACCAGAGGAAACTGAAAAATAAAGCCCTGTATCTAATAATTTTTGCCAGTGAGGCAACCGTTTGCAGGTTGAGCCCTCTGTGTTCTGCCATCGCCAGCAGCCTGAGACAGTATCGTACCTTTGTTCAGGTAGTTAAGAGCATTCGCCATTGCCTGGAGTTTGTCTCGGGTGAAATGTGAGCATATTTGCACTGATCATAGAATTGGTTTGGACAGCAGTTGGAAGAGAAAAAGAAATTTTAGGTTGTCATTTGCACTAGTCTTTCTCATTTTTATCAACCCCCCCTTTTTTTTGTTTCATTGTGAGTAGCTGTTTCCCTAATGTTGAACAAAAGATAGAACTTGTAATTTTTTTAATATTTCTGTTTCATATCTTTCAGAATGTCAATGAGGGATTGAAGTCAGTACTTTCAAAATCGAAGAGAATTTGTAGAGCAGTTGTGGGAGATTAAAGGGGTCGGAGACAGGCCGAGCCATGGAAGGCTCAAGGTGCTCAGTGCATCTGCTCAGCTTAATGAACAGAAGTCTGGGATCACTTGATGGCAGTCGGCAACTGCCTGCTCAGAGAGACCAGAACTCCATAGTGGAGAGATCTTTATGATGAGAGACAAAAGCAGAAGCGATCACTTCTAATGGCGAGCAATTGAAGCTTGACAACTTTAGATTAAAAAATGAATCATTCACCTTTTAACTGACAGGGCAATTAGCTTTTGCCAGAGTTCAGCAAAGATTGGTGTAAATTCCCAGTATCTGTCTGGGTTTTTATACTTAGTTCCAGCTGGAATGAATTCAGAGAAATCTTACTGCCTCTGTTTTGCAGATGGCAGGATCAGTGAATACAATAATCTCTGTTAGACTTGCATTCTGAAACTGTTGTTTTATCACTATAATGATAACTAGGGAAGCTATTCCTATTTTAGTATTTTTTTAGATGATTGAAGCCCAATGCAGAATGCTATTAACGTTTTCTATTAGTTTTATAATTCACTGGGTTCTGCAGTAACTCCTGGTTCTCTTCCTTTCCCCCCTTTTTCTTTCATTTTTAATTTACTAGCTCCTGATAGTTTTTTTCAGTCTCTGCATGGTTTATTTTCTTGTCCAGTTTACACTATATGAAATTGTTTTCTTACAATTCAATAATTCATTGAAGTTCTGCTCATCCGAGCTCTTAATCACGTGGAGCACAATTTTGCACCTTTTCTAGGGCAGTGCACGATTCACCAAACCACTCTCTCTACCTGATTTATTTATTGTTAAAAGAAGCTGCCATGTCCAAGTCTTCTCTGACATGTTTAATTCCTCAAAGGCACAGGATATAGGTGTTACCTCATTCTTATGCTGCTTGCATTTTGCCTCTCATGGTGACCCCTGCTGAGGTTACTTATGTAGTGTATGAGTGGATTGGTTAGGGAAATGGAGACTGCAGGAAAATACAGAACACTCTAAAAGCGTAGAGCGTTTTACAAGCTGTCTGCCTGACCTTGAAAACCAATATTCACTGGTCTAAATGGAAGATGTATTCACAGTTTTGCAGGATAAAGTACCAGGGCACCAGATTCTTTTCCTGTGTTAGAATACTTTGTCGCAGCGCTAAAATGCTGAACTGCAGCTGAGAACCATCAGGGTATACATTTATTAGTTAGTTCTGCTTCTTTAGCATCCTCCTAGGTAGGGTGCCAGGCATCCTTTTGTGCCTTTCAGAGAAATATAAAGAAGTAAGAAAACCTGTCTCTCTCAAAATTCTCTTGGGTTTTGGGAGTTGTTTTCAAAGTTCTGAACCCCCAGAGTCTGTTATCATTGGCATTCCTATGTTTATTTTCTACCCTCTTTCTAGCGTTGTGTTCTGCGAAGCATGTGCTTTAATACTTCTCCATCTCTGATAAATGCCATGTATCTCTGCAACAGAAGAAAAGTTTTAACTTCTAAAATCTGGGTATTAAGTTACTTACAACTTTTCTTTTTTGTTTCCTTAATTGTTCTTCCTATTTTTGTTATATGTTTACTTTCATTGTGAGCCTTTGTCTTCCTAAGTCAATGTGTATTTTTCCTTTATTTATCTTTTATATTTCCTCATCGTGTATTTTCTGTAGTCTTTTTATTTGTATCTGTGTATGTGGAAAATAATTTATTATGCTATTCTGTAATTTCTAACAGTTTTTCTGATGCAAATAGTTCCTGAGGTAAGCTGCATGGACAGACTTTGCTGTTGATTTCATTTTCTGTTCTGTAAATTATTTTTGTTGTTATCTTTATTTTTCTCCAGTTTAACTGAGCTTTCCACATTTGATGCTTAATATGACTTCTTTTTAAAAAAACATGGCAGGCCGGTTCCTTGTTTCAATCCACATGTAGCAAACCTTAGTTACAGAAAGATTTTTCATTCTACTTGCATGATTTGTGGGCTTGGTAGTTAGATGCTTGCTCTAAAAATTGCCAATACTTGCTGACAAGTATTTTTCCAGCTTACAAGTTTAGTGGAAGAGAATAAGCCAAATGGGAAGCTATTTCTGCTTCTTTCTCCTGTGTACATACCTTCTTCTTGCTATTCCAAGAAGTTTCTTTAGGCTGTATTTTGCTATTTGTGCAGTGTACACCAGCAGGGGCTAACTGACCCTATTTCACTCCCCCCTGCCAGCAGCAATGTATCTGAAATTCTCAAAGCAGGAGGAGACCCATTGCTCTTTAGTTAAGTGGTGCTCTGTTCTGCCAGGTCCTTTTCCTGTCCCGGAAGAGGTGGATGCTGTCATGAAATGCCTCCGCTCAAAATACTGCTCTCCCTCGCTATAAGGTGGTCTGCTCTCGTTAATGATAAGCAGGCTAGAGACAGCGCCCTGCGCAGCTCACGGGTGGCCATACGCTGCTGTACAGTTTCCTTATCACAAACCCGCTATTTTTCTTACGCTGCCCATTATCCCTGTTCGATGTGGCGCTCAAAGGGTTTGAGGCAGGGTAACCCTGCCTTAGTTGTGCCATCGCCCATCACAGATGTGTGTTGTCCTCAGCAGTGTTTTCCAGGTTCTCATCTGTTCTTCCAGTTCCCCGTTAGAAAAAGGACCATGTTGAGCTGTGATGGAGTACTAAGCTCTCGGGGCAGAGTGTGGTGATCCCACAGAGGAGTATTTCTTCTATGTTAAGCATCAGGGAGCCCAAGGTGACTTGGCTTTGGAATTACTTCTTTCTTTCTGTCTTTATTTCCTTCATGGTGTTTTCCTACTCAACAGCAGAACTGGTGATAAACTTGTATACCCAAGATATTTCTGGAAATTACATTAGCCGTAAAGTTTAAAAAGGAAAAAATATACATTTCTGGAAACAGCCTACCTAAAATGATTGTTTAATGAAGAATTCTGCTTTGGTACATAGGGTATTCTTCAGGGAATAACCCGAGTCTGAGTATTGTGAGCTTTTAATGTTACAAAATAGGTAAAAAGCATAGTAATAGGAGTGTTGCTGTCCAAGAAAAACTCTGTAATAAGAGGTTAGGTAGGAAAAGTTATCTGACTGTCTAACAGTCAAAGGTCACTAGCGCAGGCAAAACTCATTTAGCTTTTGTTCCCCGTTCCTACTGTAGGTGATTGCTTTCTTCACACGTTATTTTTGTTATTTTAGCACACTATGTGTGAGTGACAGCATGCTTTTTAACCCTTCCCATCTTCGGCAACCATGCCTCCGCCTCTGTGAAATGGCAGTCTCTCTGTAGGCTTTGATAAGATATTCTTTAAAAGAGAGCTTAATCTGCCATCATTTATTTTATTAGACTGAAATATGTTCTTGCTTCTCCCTTTGCTGAGAGTTATTGCTTCAACAATCACAGGCAAATCTGATTTACTGTAAACAGTTATAACAGCAGTGTAGGTATGTGGGCCGTAAATTGGTTGGAAAACGGGAGCAATTTGCTAGCAGAGAGCAAGTAACATTAAGTTAAACTGTTGTAGCGTTCACTGGAGTCTTGTATCATCGGCTATGCCAGCTTAACAAAGTATTACAACAAGCCTTGTGCCAGTTATTGTTTTGCCACTTACTTCATGCCTACATTATCAGAGGGTGCCGAGAAGGCGCTTCCCTGCCTGGCAGGGTACGGTACTGGCTCGGCTCTGTTGTGACTGGTAGTAAATCAGCTGCAATGAAGAAGAAAAAGGGAAGGGGCTGTTCCTCCGTTGTCCTGAGGGGGCAGCTGTGATTTGGATACTGCAAATAATTTATTTTTCATTTTGTCTAATGAAGTGGAAAATTGAGGGAGGGGAAAAAAAGTGTCAGTGGAAGAATTTAAGTGGGGGTGGGGAGGAGGCACAAAACCCAAGGATACATTTGAAGGGAAGGTATTGTAGGTTGGAAGAAGCTCTTGATTTAGTAATGCATTAAATGTTTCCTTCAGCTGAAAGCGAAGCTTCAGTCTCCTCTCCTTGCAAACCTCCAGAATCGGGTGAATTCGATTCCCCCCCCCCCTTAAATGAGAGGTGGGAGATTGCAGCCCAATGGTTAGGGTGCTATCTTGGTGTGCAATATCTGGATTCAGTTTCTCCTGTGTCTAGGATTTGAATCCATCTCTCTGGCTCCCCTGACCCACAGGACAGGGGCAAGGCTGGAGGGGAGTGGTGGGTCCCCGGTAGTTGAACGTGCTCTGGAGGAGGGACTGTGCTATCATCTCTGTGTCCTGACTGCCATACTAGAGCTTTCTCCTTTTAGGGGTTATAAAACCTACCCCGCTTTATCATTTATTGCTTTTCCTAGTGCAAACTGTCTCCAGAGCCGTGGGAAGTTGTAATTATGCAATTTATATGATTTATTGCTTGCAGTCAACAGCCACTCTGCACTGCTGTTTCCATTACTTCTGAATTGGATCCATTTCAAAGTTTGATGTTCTTACAGATATCACATAAATATAATAACAGGTAGCGTAACATTATTGGCCAGTCTCATTTGGGAAAGAATTAATTTCAATAGAAAGTATTTTCAAGAATGATTTAATTTAGAGAAAAGCCTCATGCTCACTGAATTTTGTTTGGTGTGTGGGTTAAAGGGTCACTGTTTTCGTACACGAGAGAGATGCCTTGCTGCAGGGTTTTACAATGTGAGAGGCAAGCTCAGTACTCATTAAAGCAGCAAATGTCAAATTTTACATTAAAAAAAAAAAGCTTTTTAACATTATGTATTTTCCACATAATACCATTTATGCTGCCTCCAAATGTTCCTTTTGACCTTGGTGAAAGGCTGTAATTAATCTGCAATTAAAGTAATGATAGCCTTTTGGAGGCCGGCAGCCTCCTCTGCCGGCCTGGCAGCACGAGAGGGCGGTGTTGCCATGAGGGACACACACTGCAGGGTTGTGAGTGGGCTGTGGGAGTGAAGCCCCTCTTGCTGGAGACGCTCCACCGCAGCGAACCGCAGAATCCTACCCTCAACTTTGGATCAGCAGCCTTGCGTCCAGCAAAATGCAGGCTGGGATAAGATAAATCGGCACGGTTGCAAGTGTTTCTTCGGTAGCCAGGCGTCCTCTTAAAACCTGATTTAAGGTTGTTATTCTGGGTTTTGAATTGCGTTTTGTTCTGTCTGGGTTCTTCTTGAATGCGCACCTTGCTGTAATATTCCAGATGTCTGTCGTCTTAACAATAGATAAGAATTAAGAATGGTAATAGGGGATATTTTATTTAAATCCACTTCTTTATCTTTCATTACTTATTCGCATTCTATTATACCCTGGTGCTGTATTCAAAACACTTGAGGATTTAACAAGGGGAAAAATAACCATTTAAATTAGGATATTACGTCAGCACTTTTCCTGACGGTGGTAAATTTTTAAAGCAATAGTGCAGTGTGGAAGAGCCAGATCTGCTTCACATAGAGGGAGGAGGATGCCTCACAAACTCAAAATTTTGTTCAAGTTGCACATACAGGTGAAGAGTTAATTCTGAAAGAGGAAAAGACCACCTTGCATAGCTGGGTGGGAGAGTGTCACAAACAGGTATGCTCACAGACCTCGTGTCTGCTGCCAAAGTGATAGGACTGAGCTGAACCTTGTTAATCACACCAATAATAGACTCTCTCAAAATTATCATAGGAGCACCGAGGGAGCATGCCACATATGCATTTCCATGCTACTTCTACTGCTGCGTAATGGAATGATGATATTCTGTGTTCCCTATATCCCTATTGAAAACAGAGTACTGAGAAGTGTGAGGCATTTTTTCTTTTAGATGCTGAATAGAAAAGTACATGGTATGGGCTGTGTAATAGGTAGAACTGGCAAGAAGAATTTTTTGTAAAAACTTTACTAAGATTTTTGTTTTGTTAGAGCATCACAGAATGTTTTGCTGAGACTTCTAACTAAAGCTTCCTCAAGCAAAGGATGAAAAACAGATGGTAAATTTGGTGATCTGGGAAATGGGATATCCATGTATAGGTCCATGTGTGGCTTGATTCAGATCGATCTTGGATACTGATTTCTTCACAGAAAGAAGAAATCCTTCTGTGATGGAGGAGTAGAGAGGTCATGCTGAGCCTCTAGCCCTCCTTGTCTCTGGACCAGATCTCCTGGGATGGATGGATCC
This sequence comes from Gorsachius magnificus, assembly GCA_034008185.1. Classification (NCBI taxonomy): domain Eukaryota; kingdom Metazoa; phylum Chordata; class Aves; order Pelecaniformes; family Ardeidae; genus Gorsachius; species Gorsachius magnificus. Next base: position 44,698,755 of record CM067083.1, on the reverse strand, counting down.
ACCTTCTCGCTTGTAAACAGGCGCTTTGAGAGAATTAATGTTTCTTGAGACGGTGAGCAGATGAGTCTGGACATTGTCTGACCTAACCTCAAAATACCAGAATGCTGCTTTGAAACTGAATTATTATCCCTAGTCAGCACTGGTGATGCTGTGACATGTAATGAAGCCAAATTTTAAAACGTCTGCATAGTAATGAGTGATTGAACGGCCTAAAGTGCTTTTTCATAGAGGACGAATCTCCCTAAATGTCAGTGCAGGGAGGAAACAAGCAGATGCATTGATGCTGCTGTAGATTTGTTTCTGTGTAGCCACTGTGTCCATAAAATTAGCCTTCTGTCCATGATAATTTTTACTGACAGAGGTGGAAGCACATTTTTCTTTGTTGCTTGTGGGATTTGAGCTCGCTAGGAGAATTTATTTGGTTAGTCACAACCATGCTTAGTTTCAGAAGGACAGCTGAATGCTTCTATAATTGCTAATGAAACGCAGGACCTTCTATGTCTTGATTTCCATCTTCAGGATGGAACCACTTGTGGCAGACTTCTGAGTTATTGGTAGTCCAGATAAAATGAATTGTTGGTCACTGTCCACTTCCCTACAGCTACTGCTCAACCTATCGTGGTATTTTATACTTCGATGGGAATTGCACGTGAAAGCTAGCACTGCATTATAAGCACAGTACTTAGAATTCTCTCCTAGGTTTGTTCGTTGACAGCCAGGATTTAGATTCATTGGAATAATGAAATGGAATCAGGGAGATACTGTACCTGTGACTGTTGTGGTGTGTATGTACACTGACTTTAGAGTGTCAGATTTAACATCTTTGTTATCCATTAAGATGATATGCAATGTTAATGATTTTAATAGCCCTCAAGTGTCTGTCTCTTGACTACTTACCTTAATACAAACTTTTGATTTTAGGATCTGTTATAAATGCAATTCCAGTTTTCATGAGTGTTATTACTCACCTGTATCTTGATATGCACATGCAACATACCATGATGATACAGTGCCAGACTTACTGTGTCGGTAAAAGTTAATGTATTATCCGTCAGTCTGAACTAGAACTCAGTTGACAGTGTGCTAGGAAGAAAAAATATCTGGGTCTGTTTCAATGATGCAGTTACTCTCTTATAGAAGACACAAACAGCTGATTGTTGCTGATAAATCTAGTGTAGCATGTTCTTAGCAAGGTAGTAGATATACAGAAGGAAAGAACCTGTAAAAAAAAAAAAAAAAAGGAATTTTTTACTTAGTGTGCACTACCTGCATGTTTTTGGAGCTCAACAAAATTGTAGGATGCGCATGTGTAGCTAAAAGCCTCATCAGACTGATCAAAACATTTATAAAACACTCCTGATCAATGGAGTGAAGACAATGTGAAATATGTTTTAGGGGGAGATATTATTATCTGTGAGAATCAATACAAATGTTGCAGGCGAATTACTGTTTCAGAATATTTGTTATGTTGAGTTATGCAGCCATTTTCCTTTCACTGCTAGTGTTTAGCCATTTGTTTAGCAATAAGAGGAAAATGTAAATTTCATAGTTGACCTTACTGACATTTTTCTTTCCTTTCCTTTTATGTATTCTGTGAGTTCACTTTACTAATTCTATTGTATGGAAGATGGGAAAACCTGATGTTGGACTTGCAGTTGGATTGCATTGCTCTCTGGACTTCTCTTTTACTTTTCTTTGGAGAAGAACAGCTGGTATAAGATGAAATATGAACAGTTTTAATAAACGCAGGCTTCTGAACCCCTTTTATGCATAATTAAAATGATAACTAAGGAAAGAATGAGAATAGCTCTTGAATGTTAAGGCATCATCACCCAGCTATCCTGGAAATATCGTGTTAAGAGAATGTCAAAATGGTGGGCAGCATCTAGAGCCTCTGTTTTTTGAACCCAAAGCCTTGCAGTCATTAATTTCTTTTACCATGGGTTTGTGTGACATGTCATGAGTTATTTGAGTCTCTTTTATAAAGGACTTCTCATCAAGCCTTTTTTCTGTTAGAGTTCTGAGTACAGCTCTGTTTTGCTCAGGACGATTTGTGTCATCTGTTTATGCTGGGATGCATCTTTGTCTTCCATCCAGAAAGGTTTTCTAGGTGGAAAGAAATTAAATTAGGTGATTGTCCTTAAAAAGCCGCTATAAGTGTACTCATTTGATGTGCATGCATGCAGTTAATCTAGTGTGTCCAAAATGACTACCCTAATGTCTCCAGTTCATGGAAATCCTTGGTAAGCAGGTTCCTGTGTTACAGTCCCAGTTTCAAATGGGTTTCATTCCTCAGGAAATTCCAAGAGTTGTGTTACTGCTTTTGCTGTCAGATACGGATGAGATGAAAGCTGTGAAACTATTTACAGAGGTCTCTGGAATTGGTAATATAATTAAATTTCTCCTCTTGAAAGATTTTATGACAAAAATACTTTTGGGGAAGAGTTTATGGAGTGTCCAGAGCTTATTCCCAATAACTAATGAGTCTTCTAAACTATCTTAGCATTTAATGTAATATATGCATGCATGACATTAAATTGTAAAGTGATATTCAAGCTAGAAATTATGGTTTGATCTTCATGATAAGTTTGAAGGGCTGCAAAATCTTGTGGAAAATGCTTATTAGGATGCATTGGTTTTGCCCAGAGGAGTCCATTGAAACATTAAGACATTTTTGGCTTTTCGTCACGTTAATCATGAAGGTAGTGTGATAGCTCAGAACTTGGAAGGACTAAATTGTGTCCAGAGCATCTCTGGGGCTGTCAAAACAGTAGCGTGGGGTGTTTGTAGGCACTGTGTGGGGCTCATTGGTTTTCCTGTGTCTCTGAATTGACATATATTTAAGGCATCCTAAAAAAGTGTTTTAAAAGCCAGGAAAAGAAATTCCCCCAAATCTCCTGAACCATAACAGCAGTGTAGGTAAATATTTAAAATAGTGTTGGAAGTTTCCCTTTTAGTCTAAATTATTTAGAAAATCAGCTACTATATAGCTTTCTGTGTGGTTGTTACCACCAACATCTAAGTCAGTTGCAGGGCGATGTGGAAAGTTCAGTTAGGTTTGACAAAACGGAACATTAAGGTTAGAAGTTGTTCATCTTCAGCTGGGTTTCTAATTTTTCTGGCAGCCACATAACTACTGTAGATGGGATTTCTAGTTAATATTGGATATATACTATTAAAAATACTTAAAATCATTTGAGATGGCAAAAATTCCCCTGTCCTTTATTTAGAGCTTATTTCTCACCAGCATTACAAAATCTATTGGTGTGGTTGTCTTTGCCCCTGACTCTCTACGAGTTGCAAAAATCTATCTGCCTGTGAGTGCTGGTTGGCGGTGGAGGTGGTGAAGCTGGCGGCAAGCGAGCTTGGGATACTGTCGAGTGTCTTGAGAGTCTCCTTTCGCTTGGCTTGCCTGGTGGTGTAAATTATCCCAAGTGCTGAAGTCCTATTGACTTGGACTAGAATTTAGGCTGTTTAATGACACAAGTGATTCTGAAAATAAGATTTGCATCTTATTTTCTATATGTTGCTTTCAGTGTCTTTTCAGACTTTTTTCTTTTTTAATCTTGGATCATTAATTGTTTAATGAAAAGTGAGTAAAAAATGTATTTTTACATCTCAGTAAAGTCTTGCAATGTTTTTTTTTTAAAGTGTACTTCTCTCACTAAATGAAAATTTGACAGAAAAAGTCCCAAGTTTTCCATCGAAACCTGGGGTTTTTTTGATTGCGTATTAAGGATTAGGAAATTGAGCCAGAGAAATGCAGTTTTCTGAATATGTATTTTAAATTCTTCTATCTAATGTTATCCTTGGAAAGAGAAGCTACAGTGCAAATGTTCCTGAAATTAGCAACTCTGTAAATGCGCATGGTGTTTGAAGGCTGTGGCAAATGAGGTAGGAGTGTTCATCTACCACTTTAATGTATATTACTTTCCTGGATATCCATTTTGCGTACAGGGAGCAGTACACAACAGATGCTTCATATGCTTAACTAAGACCATTTAAAACCCAAAGCATCTCTGTAAAACCTGTCTCTTCCTCGGCCATCAGTATTTCATTTGACACTGGCATTGCTTCTCAGAAGAAAGTTCATCTAACAGCAGCACAGGCAGCATCTCTGCCCAAAACCAAATGCTCGAGAGTAGAGTTGTTAGTGGTACATGATTCCAAGCTGGAGTTTATAACCATGGGGAGTCTGTAATAGATTAATATGCAGATGAAATATTAAATATTAAAAGGAGGAGTTTGTCAGAGGAGTGTCTAGGTGTGCCATGCAGGTTGCCAGCAATAACTTGCTCCCACTGATCTTGTAAATAGTCTGTGGTTTGTTATGTTTTAATTCAGAACATCTTAAAGGGCAACATATCAATATATAACTATGTATGTCCCTATACAGTCTTTCAAAAATTAACTTTGGCAGATGCTAAAATGGAGAGCAGACTCGTTGGCTCTTCAGATGGGACTTGCTTCTATGAGAGTTTTGCGTGAGCCAAAGTAGTGTCAATAAATAGTGTGAGCTCTGAATGAAACATTTGCTTGGGAAATATAGTAGTACACCGATACGGGTTGTTTTAAATGTATCCCTAGTAATGAACTGTTATTTGAGAAGTGATGCCTGACTGTGCTTTTAAAGATGCTATCATGATGCGTATGAATTGTCTGTATATGTCTTTAAAAGGGGGTCTTTTCCTCACGAGTGCTAAACTTTAGTCTCAATATTTGATTTATTTTCTTACTTTTCTAAATAATTTGGATCCTTTTTGTCACTGCTTCCTGCCAATTTCTGTACCTATCCAAATGATTGATTTTTTTTTTTTTTTTGAGTGTTCTGGTGCATTTTCTATGTTTGTAAAATTCTTTTTCTTACTGAGAGAAGCAGGAGTTACTCTACTGGAATGTACATGAAGCCTCCCAGCTCCATTGCTAATGTAAGGGTTTATCCCTTGAAAATAACACTGCACAGCGTGTGCTAGCACAGACTTCTTCCCTCCCCTGGAACTGGCTATTATCTGTCGAGCACTGTTGACATACTCAGCGCTGTATAATATAAAGAAAGAGGAGGATGGGATTTCTGCCCCAAAGGGTTTTGCAGTCTGTTAGATGCACAAACCAGATTAGATAATGCTAAATATGGCACCGGTCAGATGCACAGATTAGTCTGAAAATGCCACAGATCTTTTTAATATAACTTCCTCCTTTGATGGATGTAGTCTGTGTTTTAATGAAAGTATAAAAATACTCTTGGCTTCCCCAAAGACTTTACAAAAAGCTACATCTGAATAACTGACAGGTAGGATCTATCATGCCAAGCTTAAGCTTATTGCTAAGCCAAAATATCTGATAAAGATGGTTTGCCTACTGGCAAAGAATTAATTGGATTTCATACTTTGAGTCCTTTCTTTCGCTCCATCAGTATTATCATGGAGTTACAGGAGGTAAAGATACAAAAGGCCTATTAAGTCATCCGGGCGATAGACTTCTCAAAGCCTGCCTTCTATTACCCTTCTTTTTTTCTTGAGAGTCAGACCTTTCTTAATTCATCGTGTTATTCCTAATGGTACCTAGTTTATACCATCTTAAATAATTCATTGTCCTTATTGGGATACCTCTCCTTCAAATATTTACAGGCTGTTACTGTGTCCCCTGGAAAGTTGTTCCTTAGCCAACCTTTATGCAGTTAACTTTTAATGTCTTGATGTAATCAGTCTCTTCAATCTCCACTTATCATTTTTGTTGCTTCTCTAATAACCCTCTCTAATGTGTTATCTTTCTGGTAATGAGGTGTCCAGGCTGAATGCAATATTTCATATGTGCCAGAGCTCTGCAGAGGGGAGGGGGACTTTCAGCACTCTGCTCTGGGAATTGATGCAAACGCAGGGAAAACCCCTTGAGCTTTATTGTGCGATATTGTGTAGCAAACAGTAGACCAATTGATTCGGATGACAATGGCTTTGTATCATTTCAGGTGACAAAATGATATTATGTATGTTTTTCCATGCAACTGTGAACGGGATCGTCTAGATATTTATCTCTGCAGGTGTGAACTATATTAATAGAAAAGGTTTTTTCTTTTATGCCTACATTATAACGTAGACAGTTAAAAGCTGAACAGACAAGTGAGGTTAAAATAATGCCGAGGTGATTGGCAGTGCCCTGCTGCTGATCTCTACTTTGAACATCTGCTGGCACCCTTGGGGGGGAATGGTTGGGATAGGAGTGATTTCTGCTGATTCATTATGCTTTATTAACACCAAATTGAATATATTGGCAGTGGAGATGTCCCTGGAGAAGTGGCAACTATAAGAACTGGTGCTCTGTAGGTGTGCCTCATTTGCTTGTGATTAAAAACAAATAAATCCTCACACTGGAAAGGGTGGGGTTTGCAATCAAGGTATGGGGCCTTGGGAAGGATAAAGGAAGAGCGCTCGTGCAGTAACCCTCATCATTTTGAGGTGCGTTGAGGGAATTGAAGCTGTGGTTCGTGTCTTTGTGTTGCAGAAGATATGAGGAGATAGAAGGGCGATGGGGAGGGAGAAGAGGCTGGGGAAGCGCAGCCTGTCCCGGCGGTGTGCTCCAGGCTGGTGCCCCATGCAGTGCAGCACCGCATCGGGCCGCCAGTCCCAGCTGCCAGCTACAGACCCCCAACAAATCGGGGTAGATTTAGAACCAAAGGTGAAAACAAATGGTCTGAAAAGCAGTAAAGAATTAAACTTGCTATAACCTGTTAAATACATTTTTTGTATTTAGCTGCTTGTGCACAGAACGGAACTATGTCCAGTTAAAATTTTAATGGGAAGGTGCAGCCGGTGATCTGAAGGGGAATTTGGACTCCAAGCACCTGGGATCCCAGTTTGTTTGAACTTTTGACAGCACCTTACCTTTCTTGCCTCTCCTGCAGGAGCTCCGAGATAATTTTCTGGTTTAGTTTGACTGATTCGGTTTAGTGGCTGGTTTATTGAACGCTGAGCAACTGACTGAGTTAAACTGGTAAGAAACTTGTTTCCCCTCTTCCTGTCTGCAAATCCAAGCTGTGTTTGGACACACAGGTCTGCCAGGGCTGTAATCTTGGAAGAATTTGGGACCCAGAAGTGGTTGTGTCCACTCGCTAATTTGAGGCAGTGTTCTTTTGATCAATAGAATTTTGGTTAAACCTTTTTTTTTGTGCCTTTTAAAAAGGACTCACTTTCATTCAAGCTGAGCTTGGTATAAATATATTAAAAACACTATAGACAGCTTATGTTTTCTCATAAAATAAATATGAAAATAAGAAATAGAAAGGTACAGCACTGTAGTTATAACTGTTTAAACAGTGTTTGTCGTGTGTTCTCAGAACATATAGTATATATTCTGACTACAGCATGATTTGGTTGTGGAAGAACCTGTTTTAATGATTGCTATCCAAAGAGAATCATGTCTTGTGAAGATTAGCTAAAAAGTAGAAGTGCAGATTAAGACTGATTGAAACCCAGGCTTTCTTCTAGTTATAATCCAAGGTTAAAACTGTCCCAGAGAGCAACATGGTAGTTCTGCTTGCTCTTCAGTTGTGTATTTGAGGTGGTGGGATTTGTATCTTTGGTCCCTGAGTTCCTGTGCAAGGCCTGTGGTCCTGGGTAACTGTCAGGATAAATCGTCCTTGTAGTGTTTGCTTCAGCACGTAAGTGTTGGTGGAGAGTGTCTGACTGGTCCCCAGACTGGCAAGCCGTGGTCCTTGTTAACGCTGCTGTGGGGCAGTTTGTTCCCAGTGCCTGGGTTAGTATCCCAGTATCTGGGATAGTTGTTGTTCAGTGTTTAGTACTCTCCCTTGAGTACCTAGTTGGGGGCAGATCCTGATTTTGAGCAGGAAGCATGGTAGGATGCCCCCAGGATTTTATTTTCCCCTAATTTGGAGCAAGCCTGGATCTCTTGATAATACAGAAGGAAATTAAGCCTCCCAGCTGTACCTAGTTCCTTTTTTGTTGTAGGTGATCATAATCTGCCACAGATGAGTAGGCATGTGTTGTGGTTTAACCCAGCAGGCAGCTGAACACCACACAGCCACTCACTCCCCACCCTCCGCAGTGGGATGGGAGAGAGAATTGGAGGGGGAAAAAAAAAGGTAAAACCCATGGGTTGAGATAAAGACAGTTTAATAAAACAGTAGAGGAAAAGAGTAATAATAATAGAATATATAAAATATACAGAAGTGATGCACAATGCAATTGCTCACCACCCACTGACCGATGCTCATCCCATTCCCAATCACTGATTGCTGACCCATGGCCAACTCCCCCCAGTTTCTATACTGAGCATGACATCATATGGTATGGAATAGCCCTTTGGCCAGTTGGGGTCAGCTGTCCTGGCTGTGCCCCCTCCCAGCTTCTTGTGCACCTGGCAGGGCATGGGAAGCTGGAAAAAAAGGTCCTTGACTAGTCTAGGCACTAAGCAACAACTAAAACATCAGTGTGTTACCAACATTATTCTCATACTAAGTCCAAACTACAGCACTATGCCAGGTACTAGGAAGCAAATTAACTCTATCCCAGCTGAAACCAGAACAGCATGTATCGTTCCCAACCTTCTGGCACATTGAGGACAATGGAAAGGAACAAAGGGCAAAACCACTTGCCTCATTACAGTCTAAAGTTTTAACTTGTCCTTAGTGTTATAGTCAGCCTAGCATATACAGAATATAAAAACAATGCATCGAAGCAATATACACAGTCATCAGGCTTGAACCGCAAAGTGTCTTCTAATTCTGTGCTTCATTCAGTGGGGGATATTACTGGGGGATACACTGATACATGCTAAGGGAAAAGGAGTCTGAATTAAATTAACCAAAGAAGAATGAATGCTTTGCAAGCAGAGTAGCATCATTCTTCCAAGTTTCTGAAGGGTTTTTTCAAGCACAAATTAATTAGTCTCTCAGCCCCTCTGAGATGAAGATCCTTTTACACAGGGCTGAGGCCAGGAGAGACCGTTACGTCGTTTAGTCTGACTTTCCCCTTAGTGTGTGCCAGGCAAATGCTCTCTTAATGTCTCTCCCAGGCAACCTAATGTGGCGTTTCCTACTGGTCGTTAATAAGTTACTGAGGACTTGATCTGAAAGAACTGGGTGCTGCAGGGCAGATCGCTGGCTTCTAGGTGCTAGGCCCTCCAGTGTGCGGTACAGCGCAGTGTCATGCATATGGCTATCCTGTACAGTGTTTGGGCAGGGATCTGCAGCAAGTGCTTGCAGCTAGCCAGTAAGAAAGGTGAAGGAGAGAGAGGAGTCCTCAGCCCCGTGTTTCTCCAGAGCTGAGGTATTTAGCCCAGACCTTCAGGGAAATGTTTCTTTCCATTTGAATTCATAGCCTGCAGCCCTCTCCTGAAGACAAGCCAAAGTGATTTTAAATTTATTTTTATTTTTTTCAAAACCCTAAGCAAAGCTGGTTGTCCTTTAAAGTATAGTCAGTATTTAAATTTTCCTATCACCTGGAGGGATAGAAACCGACAGATTTCACTTTGCTGGAGAATATCCAGACTGCCAGGGAAGGAAAGGGAGCCTAGGTTTACTGCCAGTTCTCTTTGTCTCCACCAAGTGGATAGACAGTAATATTTCCTGGAGATCTCTCTTTCCTCTGTAAAGAGCAGTGGAACATTTTGACTAGACTGATACCTGAGACAGATGTTGAGCATCATGCTCTTGCCAAAACAGGGGCACTAAACCCGGCTTTAGCTGATGGTGGAACTCAAAAGTTGGTGAACTCGGAGACACGTTGAGTGGTTTAGACCACCAACGAATTACCAGGATTTTATATTCTGTGTCCTCAGAGAGCTTGTGGAGTAGGCTACATTTTAGTGGATATGAAAATGTTTGAAATGCATCCTTTATGTTTTGCTGTGAACTGACTCCTCTTGGTTAGAAAGACCTAACAGCGTATTGTGTCAAATCACTTGCACAGAAGGCTTTCTGCAAGGTTTCAAAGCTACAGGTTTCGTAAGTCCTTTATTACTTCCAGTTTAACATGTACATGTTTTTCAAATATCAAATACTAGAAACAAAATGTAATAACATAGAGAATACATTTGCAAAAAGGTAGTTTCCCCTAGACTTTTTCTTGAAAATATTTTTCGAGTTTGTATTTAAAGCAAAACCTTTGCCAATTAATTTCTACTGAAACATTGTCAAAACTTACAGTACAAAGGACTGGTAAATTACTTTTGAATCTATTCCATTGTTGCCAGCTGTGAGTCAGTGCTGTCTATCACTTTTGCTAAGATAGCACTGTATTTCTTATGTGACTACTCTAAAGTCCTATGTACAAATTACTGCAAAAATTATGGAATAAATTAAAATTATAATGTAGAAAAACATTCCCTGTAAAGAGGACACCTTTAAAATAAGACACAGGACTTTGATATCAGGAAATACTGCACAAGGCTTGTCTTTACCTCTTTTGGGAATTAAAGTTATCATATTCTCAATAAAACCAGTTAAACAACATGGCAAAAAACCTTAGCTATAGTGGTGGATGTAGAGAGAGAAAGGGGGAGAGGTGTAGGTTTGTCTTAACCACAACCACATTTCCTAACCTGAGGAGAGTTTTGTTCTGGCTAGGGAGGTCTTACAAAAGCACGTCTTAGTGACTGAGCAAAGAGGTCATGGCTTTCAAAAGGTCCAGTATGATCTGGAAGCTGAAGTCATATACACTGAACTATTTTGGCACTTCTGAGTATCTCTGTGGATATTAGCAGAGGTGAGACTCCCTAGTACCTATGTTACTTAAAATGAGAATAAGACATCCCGTGGAAAATCATAACCTTGGTTTTCATTCCTTTAATTGTTACATTTCACTCCTGTCTCTTTGAATAACTTCTTTAAAGACTCTGTTGGTTGGAACGACTTTGAGGGTCTCTTCCAGTACCAGTCTGGGGAAAGAACCCTGCTTTCCCGTTTGTTCCTCTGGGTAAGCAGGTGGTTCTTATCATTAATAAATGGAGACTTTTGCGGATTTGGGATAATTACAACATCACTTTTCAGGATGATGGCAACTCATATTTCAGAAGCTTTCCAAGTCTGAAAAGGTTGTTAGCATTGTATCAAAAATCAGCATCTAATTAGTTTTTTTCTTTCTCCTTTATTATTGTACCATTTGAATTGTCACATAATGATTTTGTAGTGTTCCAGAAGAGGCAAACTGTGTAATTCTTTTATTTTTGATAACTTAAATGAGATAGGAGGCAAAATGGATCTTGCGGTTCTATTGAAGTTTGCTGATCCCTACTGCTTATTCCTTTGCTAAATTCTAGTCTGTGATACTGAAGAGAGGTGTGGTGGAAATATCAATACCATTATGAGTGATGGATGGCGACTTCAGAGGGTAAATGACCAATTGCAGTCAGTTAATTCCCTAAGAAATGAAAAATTAGGACTTGCAAAATGATCTCTTAGAAGAATAGCTGTCATGATCTGTAGGAGACTGTTTCTAATCAGATCAAGCTTCCTGTTAAATGTTGAAATCTAACATTAGGTTTTATGGAAGAAGGATTCATACTTGAATTTTTTCCCCACTTTTTTCCCCCCCAACTATAACTTGAGACTTGTGCTGCTAGTTTTAACTACTCAATATGTGGCTTAGGGAAGCGTGTTCAGATCAGTTACTCCTGAAGAGAAACAATGTCGGGGAGAGCTCAATGAAATGTTTTTTTCACATCTGATAGGTCTTTTACAGTAGTCAGGCAATCAAGTGACTTCTAATACACTGGTGACTGGTTGGCTATCACTTCAAAATGAATGTATCAATTATCTTCTTGTGCTTTACATTTAATGGTCAGATCAGCCTCTGCACTGCAATTTTAGTTTGTTTTTAGTGTGCCCTTTTTAGTCATTGTTCTAGATGGCATATTTCAGATGAAGTTTTATTGAATCTCTGTGGGGAAATTAGAGGAGGAGGAGATTAGAATAGAATTGTTAACGCAGAAACATGCTTTGCTAAGTTACTAAGAGAACTACTTTTGGGATGCTTCTTGCTGCAGCATGTATGTATATGAATGTATTGATCATGTACCAAGCAATTTTTTGCAGACCCTCACTCCTTTTTTCCACAAAAGAGGAGAATCTATTTGTATGTATGTATATCTAGTTTTTCTTTTTGATTGCTTTATTTTCGTCCTTAATTCTGTTACTCTTAGACAGCAGTGGTAGTTTTCATTCCCTCATTGCACAGCTTGGCATAGATGCGTTTTGAGTTATCCTTCAGTGAACAAGTACAGGCCACTTATTTCACACAAAAAGTGCTGAATGAATCATCCTGCTTTCCTCCCTTTTCCTTTTTTCCCCAGTCTTCAGCATATTTGTATTGCCTGAAAAACAGCCTTGCTGTGAAGTTTTGCAGAAGTTCATTATATAATCTCCAAGCTTGGGTTGCCGTCAGCATTCTGTAGTGAACTTGCCATGGTTGCTTTTATTCTTCTCCAGTTTGCTGTGATAATGGTTTTCAGTAGCTGTTGTGATATCTTCATTTATATGGAACAACTAAAGGGATTGTAACAGATGAAGCTGTTGCGGGGGTTCGAACTATGTGGTAGGTGAAGCCCATCATCGTATTTGCCTGCCCTGGTGACAGTGAAGTAAAGAATAGTAACCCATGCCTTTTCTTTTCTTTTTTTTTTTTTTTTTTTTTTTTGTGCTTCCTTATGTTAAGGGGAAATTTCCCTGCTCTTCTCCTAGGAAATTGCTGTGTGCAGCTCCAGTGTGAAGACTTCTTATGCAGGAATCTGTTTTTTATCTTTGTTGTCCATCTCTGTCAATTTTGCCTAATTAAGATCCCCTCCATTTTTAAAGACTGTATCGTCACCAATTTTACTATGAACATTTGTTTGAATCACCCACTCCTTATTTATCTTTGAGATTTAACTATTGCTCCATGCAATAATGTTAATAGTCAGTAATAACCTAAAAAAAAAAGAACCTTGGAACATCTCCAGGTTTAAACAGCATCAAAGCATACAAGTTATAACTTATTATACTTTTGAGATGTCTTCGCAGTTTACTTTTGTGCTTAAATATGTTGGAAGTATTTCCTGTTTGTTTAGGCTAGTACATAATTCTTACCTCCAAAAATCAAGGCACAATGTTCTAGTATTGCATTTCATCCTGGTTGCTTCCCTCACCTCAGCATCTGTGCCCCTGCAAGAAGTATCTACCACAGTTGCTGATGTTGACCCCTTTCAAGCTGTCTGCTCTCTCACCCTAGACCTCAGTTGCTTTACTGTCTTCTAAACTTTTCCATGTCCCATTAAAAAAAAAAAAAATAGTCTGACAATCCAGTGTCTGTAAACAGTAATTAATTTTTACGTGTGTCTCCGTATTTTTTGCAAAATGTGTGAGCAGAGTGAGAATTATTTGGAAGATGATGCAGGCTGTTTTTCTGAATAAGGAATTTTTTCAGTGTTTAAAAAAAACCCAAAAACCAACAGTGACTATGATCTAAAGTATGATTAATAACAAATTAAGCACGGAAGAATCCTGTGCACTGGCACAAAAGCTTTGTGATGAATATAATGTTCATATTGCAACATTATCCCCTAGTTCATGGTAATTATTAAATTTCAAAGTATCTTAAAGAGAAGATGGAGCAACCGTGTTTCTAATGAATCTGTAATGAGTTCTAGGGCTGGCTAACCATGCAGAGTTGAGGGATTTGCATAATAATTGTTATAACTAGACTAAAACTATCGACCTATAGAGCTCTTTTCCAGAAGAAATGAAAATTGTCTTAGAATTCAGTGAAAATTCAGTTTTTGTAGCTTGGCCAGCGATACCACAACTGTAACTAAGGAAAAAGAACTATAATGAAGATGAAGCGATGGCACTTCACTTGTGCATATGTAAAAGCATGCCTGAAAGCAATGGATTTTATGGACTGTATAATTACAAATAAATAGATCTGAATTTTATACTAATTAGATCTCCTTCAGCCAATATTAGGAAGCAGAAGAACTGAATAACCGAGAAGTGTAGAGCGTAGGTAAAAACTTCCCCAGCATCCTTACACACTGATAAACTGAGGCAATTCTTTTTTTAGTATGAGGATCACCAATAAAGGAGAGAGATTGCTTTATTTTAGTTGCAGGAGGAAGGTCTTTGCTTAGTGGTGAGGTGTTGCATGCTAAGGTTGGTGGGTTTCTTTGTTTTGTTCAATTTTACTTTCTACTTAGGTTTCTTATAGCATACAGTGAATGGTCCAAAACTGCTTTTATTGATTTTCTCTAACATAGCAAGAAAGAGGTCCCAATTTGTATCTTGACTAGGACTAGAGGATTCCAAGGGCTCTAAAACAGTGAACTGGAAATTCTGATTTTCTTGCAACGGGGACTTCGAATTTGTATTTCATAAATACAGTTGTACAGTTTTCCAGGCAGCCACTGTTTTACAACAAAATGACTTCATTGGTATGCTGCCTGTCTTACTTTATTCCATCTTTTTTTCTGTCAGGATACGTTTTTTACTTTGTGAAAGTGTAGCATTTTCTTGCATGTGTTAGAGAGCAGCATTAAAACGAACCCTGTTTTATCTCCAAATGTTTTGATCGGAGAACACTTGGTATGCAATATTATGATTGTGGTTCAAAGCACTGTGCTGGCCTAACCGTTTGCAGTCACAATTGTGACTGCAAAAATAAAGCTTTTGTTATTTTTCTCTTCTGTTTTCTTTCTCCTTCTGCTCCATCAGGTGGTCAGTTCATGCTGTTTGGCCTCATCTCACAGCTGGGTTGGTTCTCTTCCTGTCAAGATCCTTTCTGCTCCAGTTTTCCCCTAACACTTGCTGCTGGTAAACTCACAAGCTTTCTACGGCTTCACTGACCTGATTACATTTCTCCAGAACATGGTCCCTAGAGCACTTTCTTCTACTCTCCACCTGATGGTGCACCGCTTGCATGTGTCCACATTTTTCTCTTCTGACCCTGGCTTGACTTTGTTGGATGTGAGGTGCAATGGCAGTATGGTCGATTCCTTGGAAGAGTTGGCAGACAGTAAGGGAGAATTGCTGAGGTTCACCCCCACCCCAGAAATCCCCCACCTCCCCAACCCTGATCTGTAAGGATGGATAGGACTCTCTCTACAGCTCAGTTGTAGGCCTCTTACAGCAGTGAGCTCCCTGTGAAGGGGTGGTTTGACAATAGCAGTAGGTCAATCATTACCCATATGTCCCAGAAAGCATCCTTGGGTCTTAGGTTGGCTTAAAAAAAAAGGGGGGGAGGGGGAAGGAATCCAAAGAGATCCAGCTGTGAGATGGATGTTGTCCAGCAGTGCAGAGGCAATCACTGACATGTTATAAAAGCCCTTGTGAAGTCATGTGGTTCCTCACCAGGTGTAGCAGGTATTGTCACAATTTCATTCATTTTTTTTGCCTTCCAGAGGTACATAAGTCAGGCCTCTCCTTTTCTTTTTCCTGTGCCCTAGGTGTGAATGTACCGTGGTGATCCATTAGTCTTATGCTGGTGAAGGATTGAGGACAGCAGCTACCGACAGTGTGCAGAGCAGTTTGTATGCCTGCCGTCAGCAAAACCAGCCAGCTCACCTCAGCCTCCAATTGCAGGCTAATGAGGTAGTTCATCTCAGTGAAAGATATATGCTCTCCTTCACGCTGTCTTGTTGTCATAGCCAGTCTGTCACAAAGGTGCAAATTCCATTTGCTGAACCCCTGTCTCCAACCAGAAATCTTGAGCTCAAATGGGTTAGTGCCATGCTTACCCAATCTCATGGCTCTAGGACTATGTAGAGGCAGTTGTCATTTCCTTAAAACCTGAAATTCCTGAAGTGATGTCTTTGGATTTATGAAGTTTCTTTTTTGGAAGCTCTTTCCTGTGTTCCGAGTCTGGAGCAGCCTGAATCCAGACAAGGTGATTTGAACTCTCAAAAATATTTAATTTGGATTGATGTACCTCTACTGCTGAGCTAAATTGCTCTGTTAATAGTGTCCAGAACAGTGAATGACTTGGTTAGGAAGAGAAAATCTGATTGATAAACTTACTATTTTCTTGAAGAATAATCTGGCTTTGAAGTAGCCTTGCTTTTGAATCATTACTGTGATATTATTTGTGTGCATGTCTGTACTCTAAAACATTTGTCTTTTCTTTAAAATGTGGTCTCTAACAAGCTTTATCAAATACTCCTTGCTGAAGTGCAACTTTAGGAATATTTTGAGATGGAAATGGATATATTTTCTACAAGTAAGTGGTAGTGTTTTGAAAATACCCATCACAGTGTTTAGTTTATCTCAACTGAAAACAATTAAGAGATTAGAAGGCAATGATTTTTGTCCCTAATTCCCATATCAAAGCTGTTTGTGTTAACTAGATAAACCACAGTCTGAGGCAATATGTGCAAAGGCTTGTTTATTAGCAAGAAGGATAGTTATCCTCACTTGACCTGAATATTTTTCTTTTTGTGCTTTTTCCAGATGCTTCTCAAGCATTTAAATGGAAAAATAATTTATATTTGAACTGCGCTAGGATAATTTTATCTTCGTGTTTTATTACTTAATTTAAAACAAATCTGTAAGAAGTAAAGGTAATATTAATAAAATAGTGCTGTTCTTTCAAAAAACCGTTAATGCTACTGAGATTTGTACATTTTAAAGCTTCATCTTAGAATAGTGTTGTTCAGTAAAGAAAATTGTGACTTTCTATGTCTTCAAATTATTATAAACATAAATCCATCTATGATTACTTGTGTTAGTGTAGTGTTAAGGGTATTATACAAGACAACTATTGTCATAGCTTTGCTACCTCCTTTGAGCCCATTTGGTGTATGCCAGTTGAGCCCCAGAACCACTACACTTTGTATTTGACTTAGTCTTCCATAGGGGTTGTCATTAGGAGGAGTTCAACCCTCTGACCCCTTGCTCTATCCTTGCTACATCTTCTTGTGCCAGGTACCTACTGTGAAGCATGAATGCTCATCAGGAGTTGAAGCGGTAGGCTTCCAGACTCTGGGAGTTTTATGCAGGTGGACAAAGGAGCTGTGATTGAGGCAAAGAGATTTTTGCTGCTTTTTTTTTCCCAGTGGCAGTACTGTGAGCACTATCTATTTGAACTCTTTGATTCAATCTGCAATGCCTCACCCCATCTGTAATTTGTTCTGGAGTTCTCTCTGTCAAATCTGATACGATCCTCAAGGAAGAGATGAGAGAGTCCTTTTAAATCCTGGAATGAAAAGATTTTGTTTCTTTAGAAATTCAGAGTTTTGCTCCTTCTTCCTGACAACAACTTTAAATGGATGCGGTCTTTAAATGTCATTATTTATATGCAGTATGCTGATGTTTTGGGGCTATTTTGAAGCAGACCTTTAGTAACATCATTGAATGCTATGGGAGGGTGTGGAACTCAAAATCCATTATTATTAGAGAAAAGGTTTAATTGCTCAGGAAGAGCAATTATAGGGAAGTTGGAGTTGTAGTTTTGCTCCCCAAGAGCTGAAAGTGCTGAGAAGTGCTGATCTCAGCAGATCACCAGGAAAAAGCATTCAAAGCGGAACACCATCAGTGAGAGAATTAGTAACTGAACTTGCTAAAAATGAACGTCAGGGTGAGTAATGGGATAGGTGATTTTTTCTTTACTTCTCCAAGTGCATGCATCCCGTCTCTGGAATAAGGGAGCTTTCTGTCTTTTATGAGGAATATCACCTAGATAACATAGAAGTGCTTCAAACTTGTATCTCAAACTTGTTTGTGGGTTTTTTTGAAAGATTTTGGTGTTTTTAAGATAAGTCAGTTGTGAAGACGCTTGCTTCTGCTAGGGTGGGTCGCCCCTGCTCTTTGTGTTTTGTGTTGCGTTGATTCTTGAGGACATTCTGTTTATCTCTTCATTCCACTGATAAATCAATAAATATTTCAACTTAGCTAAAGCTGATCAGAACAGAAATAAGTTTTTCAAGGGCCTTTTTGAGGGAATCCCTCTTAATTTTTTGATTAGTTCTACTAGAAAGTCTGAAAACATTGTGCTTGGGGGCGGAAGAATTTTCATTAAAGTTATAAAGGGAAATATGAAAAGTGATAGCAATAGGAAGAAATCTAAACAAAAGCGCATGAATTGTGCTTGGATTGGGTGTTCCCTATTATGCCCCCTGGAAAATAACTTGCCTGTGATGAGCTGTGCTGATGCAGCACTAGAAACAGCTGTTCACACCGAGATCCGCCTTTGTATGTGTTGGTCATTTAAGTATGTGAGGGGATAGTAGTGTTGAGCTGGAAACATATTAAGTAATGCAGCTAAAACAGGATTTTGCTGAAATTATTTATATTGGTGATTCTTTCAAAGATTCAAAGATGTCCATGCAGAACAGACAGGGAAGTTTTTTTTGTGCCAGGGGATCTTCCCATTTCTGTTTTGCTGTCTTCCCCCTTCTCTTCCAACAGCTATCTATCAGATTCAAAATGAAGCACCCTGGTAGCTCCTAACCCCTCTCTTTGCAGCCATTCCTGCACTATGATATGCCTTGACATTCCTGCTTCCCCAAAGGCTGCCTTCCCTACCAGGCCACTTTAGCTGCAGATATTCTGTATGTGGTTTCTGCATTAAGGTGAATGCTGACCCTAATGCTATAGGAATATAGACAGCTGATGCAGATACTTAATGCTGTGACTGCAGATAGATGAGACATCTTCGTTAACAGCCTTTTGAAGAAAGGTGAATGGAAGTGGAAAAAAAATGAGGAAAAAAGCAGGTCAGAAGCAGAGCCCTGCTGAGAGGATGAGAGGAGTTGAGAGTTTGTTTCTGTGGTATGTACCAGCCGATTCACTTTTTGCTTTGACCTCTGCAAGTTACAGTCTCCCTCTGAGGAGAGTTTGAGGGCCCCCTTGGTAGGCATTGTCAATCACAGTCGTTCGGCAGATCTGCCACCTAGGGTGCCCTACCCTCCACGAACCATTGGCGTATCCCGGGTCTCCTTTGGTGAGGGGTGGTGTATCCCTATGCAGGAGGCTGGAAAGCAATTGCCCTGACCATTAACTGTTTCTGGCATTGAGGATATCCCTACTGAGCTTGCGAATCATTCTGGTCCTTCAGGTGACATGATGATCCGGCCCATCACTTGCAGTGAAATGTGCATTGGCAGGATGCAGTGTATCACAGGATTTGGTTTCACCTCGGTAATGCTTTTAGAAATGAAACACCAGAACTAGCCTTAGTTTTGGTTATGTGTTTAATAGACTTAGGCTGTTGGTCTGTTGAAGCAGTGTGCAGTTTGGAGCAACAAACTGAGCAGTTGGACACTTAGATTCAGCTCATGTCTCTGCCTCGTATTCTCTCAGCTGATGCTGATGCAGGACCCATATCTTTCTGGGTCTGTTCATGTAACTGTGAAATGGTGAAAGAGTTCCTTTCTCTGTGAGAACATCACTTAGTTTTTGGGATCCAGCAGCGAACAGTGCTCTTTAAAGGCAGGACACTGAGCAGTTCCTTGGCACAGGAACTTCCTCATGGAGGAGGTCACATGCAGCCACCATCTGGAGGCTGCTGGGTAGGAATTGTCCAATCCTGAGTAGAAGCCTGAGTAGCCTGAGATCTGCTCTCTTTTTGCCAGGAGATAATTCCCAAAGGGGTCTTCTATTAACTGTCATAGCCAGTCCAGAAGACATTTCATCCACTCACTATTTTAGGCAAAAATGAGAATCCTTGCTTTGTTTTGGCAGCTGTAGTGGACAAAGCACACTTATACCAGGCTGAGATTTGCCCTTAAATACAGTCCAGACATATAAGCTGTCACTTTACTCTGAAGCTTCTTGATCTGAAATAGTTGTGGTTCCCATCAGCTAGAATTCCCATTGCAGTAGCCAAAGTACATTGCTGCCTCTGTTCTTTTTGTAAGAAGTCTTTTCCCAAGATAGACTTTTTTGAACAGTGAAGGATTTTTTTTTTTCCTCTGTTGTCCATCTGGTCCCTTCCTCCACTTCTGAAATGTCATGATTACCCAATCCACAGCACCAGAGATAATTTAAGAGTCTTAAAAAACCAGCAGAAGTTTGTGGAAAGGATTTGTAGCCTATTAGGGTGCCTGTATATTTTTTCTTCTGCCAAAAGAACCTTTGCATTATTGTGCTGTTTCTAGGGATGAAATTGCCCTCAAGGAAAACTGAAGTCCATCATAAAAATGTGCTTGAGAAGAGCATTCTTTTCCTAGAAATCACTCTAAATATAAGGTGCATTATAGGTTAACACTGAAACTGCAGAGTCTGTTTCTTGGACAGTTTAGGTCAAAACAACAAATGTTCTTCAAGTAATTGACAAGGTAGGATAAGGACTTTTATTTTTGTTATAGATGGAATGAGATGTATGTATTTTGTATTTCCCATGCCCTGGTAGGAAGCAGATTACATTAACACCTTTCAAAAATGACGAAATCTGAAACCAGTACAAATCCAATACAAGAAATGCGATGCTATTTAATGCTTTTGTTATTAATTTCTTAGATAAGGAGGCCAGGAGATAGAAGGTTAATCAAAGATGATTCTTTCTAGACTACAAGGTGAGTTTTATGGCAGGGTGACAGAAGCCGTTACACAAGGTTTTCTTTCCAATCTCCTTGGTTTTGTCTGCCTCTCCTCTCCTCCTTGCACCGTGTGAGCTCAGCCGGTCTGTCCTGCCATCTGAATCTGGGTAAGTCATTACATGCCTGGCTGACTGCAGAAGGCTGGCATGCCCCAGGAGCTCAGGGCAGCGGGTCAGAGGGTGGCACTGTTCACATTCAACAGGGTTTGAATCCTGCCAGGGTGCTCTGAGCTGGAGACCATCCCCTGGGGTGTCTGCTGCATAGTATATGCTCCTGGTCCTGAACCCTCATGAACGAGAAATTCCTGTTTTCCAAGTAGAAAATGGATGACTACAGTAGTAACTGAAGGCAGGATGGAAAATGTTTTGAGGACAGCTCCTCAAACCATACAGTGTGGATTTTAGGAAATCATTCAGAAGCCCAGGAGGAAGAGGAGGTAACTTCAGGCAGTAGCAGTTGAATTGTCAGAGTTTTCTGAAATGACCATATGTGGCTCACTGTCATCTGTTTGACCAGTTAAGCTGGCCAAGAACTCTTACAGATCATCAGATTTGGTGGGAGAACAAGTGTTCAAAACTCTGTTTAAAAAACTATGAGAACATCAATATGTTAATGCTTTTCAAAGAATCATGGTTGTCCAAATGTCACAGAACTTCCCACAAGAATGTATTTTGAGCAAAGATGCAATGCCAGAAATGAAAGTTAGGCAGTTGGGTTTTCCTTTGCTGACATGCTCCACTTAAAGTTTTAGTGAAGCAGTGCTCGATTCCTGCTGCCAGTTGCTGTGTTGTGCCCTTAAATATCTTCTGGATAAGACCAAGGAGAATGAAGCCATTAAAAAAAATCTGAGAGTCTCTGGGATCATTTGAAATGAATCATTATTAAGCAAATCTGCCTCACAACTTTTTAGAAAGTGAGTATTTAATTGCTGCCACTCAAATGCATTTTCTTAGGGAATGGTTCCCCTCTGGACATCTCCTTTCTCTTTGGGTAATTCAGTTTTAAAAATGCTGAAAATTGGAATAATGCACAATTAAGAACAATAGTTACACTACTCATTAGGGAAGTGATAGCAGACTGACAGTCTCAGGTGAAACACAGAGAAAGCAGAGAGGCTTTTTTCCCCTCAGTGCTTGCCCTGACCCTGAGTGGATGCATCTTGAAGATAAGTCTGACAAAAATTCCCATACATCTGTGCAGCTGTATATATTAAAGAGAAACTTTGAATTGATGTTTGTCTGGGAATATAGAAATGCAGAATGACAGAAAATATCTCCCCCACCCCCCCAAATAAAATATTTGGCAGTTCCTCTTTAATGGATATAAATTGTGATGGAAGAAACATTAGCCATCAAGAACCCGGTGGAAAAAAACAGCAAATTGAAATGAACAGCTGTAATTGAAATAAGGAAAGAAAATAACTCATGAGTTGATTTTGCAAAATTTGGAGAATTTGAATTCAATGGAATGGTCCTTTAAAGACAGAATTGTCTTCACAGTAGAGCCTATTGAATCTTGTAGTAATATGTTGCTTTCCTGACTCTGCAAATTCATTTGTGCTTGTAATCTAATCCTTCTAAGGGTAATCTAAGCCTTCCTGTGCTACTAAATAGGTAGATATAATAAGCAGCCTATTGATTTGTGTTACTCTACCTGGTTTCAGAAGCACTTATTGTACCAAATAGCTTTTACTTTGCTGGGCACTCTAGCTCATCTGGTTTTGCTGCTGAGTTTTCATGCAATAGTAAGCATCTTATAGTACTTACTTTCTGAAATATGCCTTTTGTTTTTTTTCTGACAACATATTCATTTGCTTTCAATTTACGTATGGTTTCTGATCTTTCATGTGTTACTGTCTTCCATATAAAGCATTTTTCACCCAGCTGAGTATTCACAAGTCCTTGCCAGCTATTTATGATTCACTAAAAGCCTATTTTCTGTTTCACACATCATTTTGCATTGCAGGTAGGGTGGAATCTGTTATGTATTTGTGTGCTGTTTTCTCCCAAAAAGCATGCCCAGTGTCTCATACAATGGCAAATCCTTTCATTCTCACCACTTCATCCACCAGGAGGTTACAGCTATTTAACTGGTCATATTCATGGACCTGGAAGCATTTTGCAGAGGTACTTGACTCAAACATCTAAATTTATTTTCCTGTATCTCTCTCTCTCTTTTTTTTTTTTTTTTTTTTTTTATACCTTTCTATCTGGTTCTGCGTTATCACAGTAATTTCTTCCAGGGCTTGTCAGAAGCTTTGGTGAGATTGCCCCTATAGATCCATTAGGCAGTTGCCAAACAGGTGTGTATGTGGTACAAAGAAAGGAATTATTAATGATGGAATCCGCCTCTGTGTCACAGCTATATCCATCTTAGTGTATGAAGAATGACCATTTTAATGCAGTTGACTATGAAACCTGTCCATTGAATGATTTCTTGTGTAATCTGAAATCCCATAATTTGGTTTAAGATTACATAATTTTTGAAGTCACCGAGCCATTATTTCAAGTGTGTTTCTGCAGAGAATAATGGTGTATTATGGGTTAGCCTTTACAGAATAAGCAGCTTTATAAGGCAGTTGTGTAGATAAAATTTCAGAAGCTACCACAAAATGATCCACAGAACGTGTCTTAAGATCATCTTTGGCTGGGCAGAGGTATAGGCTATGTACTGTGCTGACTTGATGGCTTGGTAAGACTGACCTGAATTGACTGGAGGGTTTAGACCAATCAAATGACTTGACCAAAATAATATCCTTTGGTCTTTCTTTTATTTTTATGTGACATCCTTTGGCTTAATCAGACTTATAGTCCTGAGGTAGAACTTCATCAGAATACCCCTTCTCCTGTTGTGTCTATATACTTCTGTTCTAGCAGTTTGATCCAAAGATGCTGTACGTGGTCTCGAAGCTCATGAAGTTTGTTAACTACTTCCATAGTTGTGTGTGCCTCTGTGCGTGTGTATATATATACGTGTGTGTGTAGTGAGTATATACATGCGCATACTGTTTGCCCAAAAGGTAAGTAGTCTGATTGGGACTGTTACTGGGAACTCCCTGCCTTAATTTGTTGTGGGCCTCTTCTCATCATTATTAAACTGTGACTTTTTGATCTGTGGCTGTGGGCTTGGTTGTGCTATGTTTATCTCTGTGGTAGAAACCAAACAGCTTTTCTGTGTTAGTTGCATTTTCATACAAGCAATATATTCTATGTTAAATTCCGAGATCCTCCAAGTCTTCCTCATACTCACCTGTTCTTTTCATTCGGATGGGGAAGAAAGTATCTCTATACGGTTCTGAGGATTTCCACACCTCCTGCAAGTTAATTTTGCCCCCGGATTAGAACAGGCCAGTATTGCTTATCAGGCACCAGGGTTGCCGACATCAGACCACGCTGCTGTGAGCTGAGGCATTCTGGTTTCTCCCAGAATTGAAGCCAGACTTCTTTGGAGAGGCACTTACCCCAAGAAGGGAGAGGATTTCCTAGAATTTTAATCACACCCCTTATGTTTTCACCCAAACTAATGTGCTTTAGAGCTGTGCTAATTGACCTGATGTTCTGGTTTTAGATTTGTGGTAGTAACCCTCAGAGCTAATTTACACAACGTGCTTTGAACTGAACTTGGTAATGCAAATATAATGTCCTATTAGCAAACTATGAATGGTTCCTACTGGGATTTGTACAATGATTCTGAGCTCATTATTACTGTCATTCAATACTGTGGATGAGTAGAGGAAAACTAATTAAACAAAATAGTACTTTAAATCCCAAAAGGAATGTAAAATCAACAAAGTTGAAAGCCCAGAAGTCTTAACTTGTGTTTAATATATACACTCTGTGGAAAGGGATGGGGAAGCATGGGTATGCGTTAAACACTCAGCATAGCTGCCCAACCTAATTGGATGGAAAATTGATACCCAGTGAATCATGTTTTTTCCCCAAATGATTCCATATTTCTCTGAATTTAAGACTGATAATGTTACATGGAAAATGGTGTAAGAAGTATTTTCTTCTAATCCTCCTTTAAATATAAGTTACCTTCTAAAAGTGTTGCTTGGGGATTTAGCTGTGTGACTCCTACTGATATCATTGGAAGTTTCATGGCTAAAAATGCACAAACAGCGCTTTGAAAAAGCCTCTTGCAATCCAACACTGTGGAAGCATTGCTGTGTGAGCATTTCTCATTTCTGCAACCTGACCTGGTGTGAGCAGCAAAATCTACGGGACACCTTAAAGTTCAGAAAACTGTTGCATGTTCCTCAACTTCGCATAAACATCCAGGCTGCTACAAGTCCACTTCTATTAGCATTTGGGCCCGATCTTTAAAATTCAACTGGGCGGGGAGGAAGAACAGGCAAACCACTCTAACTATTCAACTGACATGTCAGCCAAGCAAAGAGGCAGCAGCTCAGTTGGAAAAAATATTGTCCAGTCTGGTGCTCTCTAGCACTTGGCTCTATTCAGACTTGAACACGAGTGCCCTAGAAAGTGGGCTGTAATGTGCTCATCAGCTGCAGGCCAGCTCAGACCTGGAGTTCCCCTGGGGCTCAGTTCTTCCAGCAGCACTTTCCAGCCTGCTCTTCATTGTCACTTTTTCCTCCCCCCCCCCCATTTGACTCCATCCACTTCTCTTTCTGACACTACTCCAGTCTGTCCCTGGGCAGACTGTCTCTCCTATACTGTTAACTGCCCAATAATTAGACTGGATATCTGAGCAGGAAAACCAAGTCATCTTCTCTATTTTCAGGCTTTGGGACTGGTGGGAAATTTAATTCTCTAGGTATCACAAGCCCAAATTTGGTGTGGTCCACCTGGTGGCTTGCAGACAAGTCCATCTACCTGGTCACCCTTTCCATGGAGGAGTGATGAGAAATGGCTGGACGTTGTCTGAAGAGCTGATTAGTTTCTCCTGAGAGTGGCCAGAAGAACTAAGTTATTGCTGATCTTGCACCCTAGTGAGGAGAGAAGATTGAGAGAGGAGGCATAAAATCCCAAGTTTGTACATTTTGGAGCAACCTCATAATACTGCTGTTGCTATGGGTTTGGGGATGTCCTGAAGATTTGGGCCTTGCTTTTTACTAGAGTTGGACTCCTAGCTCATGTCTTCAAAACTTAAGAAATTAAAATTTTCCAGGTGCCACTTGGAAAATAGTTTGGGCCATGGAGATTAGATCAACTAAGCATGTGAACTCATACCTAAAGAACATATGGTATTAGAAAATGTTAAACTAAGCTACTGTAGAAAGCATCTACATCAGCCATTGGGAAGTTATTTCAACATCACCAGAATGACCAGTAAAGTGTCCACAAACTACCGACTTGGGAGTCCTTATGAGGTTGTGCTAAAACCTTTCTTTTCTGGCAGTAACTTAAGCCCTGCGAGTTTGGTATGGAGAGCAAAACCAGAAGTAAAATTCCCTGTGGTAATGAATGATTTACAGGTTAAGTGAAAGAGCAAAGCTGACAAGAACTGAAAAAGAGGAATTTGAAAGGCAGAGGAGTAGAAAGAAAAAAGAAAATTGGAGGAGAAAATGAGACAAAAACAATGTAGACTTAGGAGTCAGGGAGGGAGACAGCTAGGGTAGTATGGCAGACAAAATGTGCAAAAAAGAAAATCATGAAAAGTCAAGAAAAAGCTGGTTTTTTAAGGCAGGGGGAAGCCACTACATTAAAGCATTGTGCAGCTTTAAAGAATGAATCCGCTTACAATATACCAATGCTGAGACTCCATACGAAGGGCAAGGTCTTTAATTCCCTTCTTTTATGGATATTACTCAAACAGAGGTCTTAGGGTTTAATTCAAATAAAGGTTTTTCTATTGGTGCTGAAACGGTCTGCTTCAATCTAGAAAGAACTAGTAATAAGGCTGCTTTTTTCACCATCTCTCTAGGCAAAGTATGAATCAAGTCTCTTTTTTGTCAAAAAAAGGTTACGGGGACCTCAAATATTTTATAGTTTATCCAGATAAGGGGAAGATGCAGATTTATGTCTGGCTCTGGTGACAGAAGAGGGTATAAAGGAAAAAAAGATATGAAATCCAGAGTAACATAGGTGGAAATAGATGATAATCTGCAATGTAGTAGGTTTTGTATTCCATTGGAATGTCATTGGAATCCCTTCTTTATTGTGCAGTCGAAAGTGGTGTGTGCAACTCATTTATAAAATGCACTTTATCATCTTCTGGGAAATCTTATGCCTTCGTTGGGACCACCTTAACTTAGAGATAGTAAAGCTGTTGCTTTCAAGAGCTCTAGCATAGTAGGGTTTTGCACTAAAAGCTAATAAGAAAGCTAACAAAGATTTTATGGTGTAAGCAATATTTTTAAGTCAGCCAATTAAATTAATGATCCTGTTTTGAAAGCAGTTCAAAAACCTTCTGCCCACTCAACAGTGTGCACTTGTGTCTCTGACTCTGCCCTTTTGAGTGCTCAGGATTAGTAGGAGCTCTTAGTGCACGTACATTCTTGTAGCTACATCTGTTTTGCTCAGCTGCTGTAGTTTTGCCAATTACATTTTGTAAATCTCTGCTCCAGCTCTGTATGTTAGTAGCAGAGAGGCTTTTAAGGCGTCACTGCATGTTCGTGGTCAAAAGCATCGTGTTTACATGGATATGTCAAGTATAGCCCAATATTACTGATGGGTTTAATGAAACTCAGAAGCACTTGTGTGCCGGTTGTGTAATGCTGGGAGGAGGAGGCAGCCGGGGCAAAGATTATTAGGGATTAAGAAAAGTGATATATTAAGGCTGTCTGCCTTACTCCTTGTGCCTGGAATGGCTACAGAACAGGCTCTGCTCAGCCTCTCTGCTGGGCAGCTTCACATTTTTTCTTGTTTAGAAGCCCTGTAATTGCATTGCAGAAAAGGTGCCTGGTAGAGCCAAAAGTGGCCAGGTAGTTCATAAAGGGTTTCTGAAAACTGCAGTGTATCGGAGTATGTGGGACACTTTGCTTCTCTCTATTGCTGCTCATTGTCAGCTATTTTTCAAAAAAAAATTGCTGCTTCTCTGTAGTTTGAAGACCTGTTCTAGATCCTTGGAGAGAACAGCAGCAGTGCGAAAACGCGAGTTAGTGCTATTTGCAGTTATCATTTGTAAGCGTTGGTACAGAAAGTCACTGCTTTATTTGATGTCATTTCAAGGTTGTTAAAAAGTAGCTTGCAATGCTGAATATTCCTCTTTCTCATCACTGTTGCAATTTGTATTACTTCTAACCTTCAGTATATACCTTTAAGCTCCGCTTTGCTTTCTTTAAAATAATCTGAAGGACTGATGTCTTAGCAGCTATTTGTTCTACTGGAGTGAAGATAAGTGTTTGTCATTTTCCTTTGTCAGTGGTAACATTGGCCTTTTTTAATACTTTTTTTTCTCTTTTCAAAGCTCTTATGCTTGTATTCCACTCTCTCTTTCATCTCTTTTAGTAGCCAGATTCTATGGCAGCATTTGGTTTTTTTTTTTTTTTTGGTTGTGCTGCAGTGCTGTGTTTTTGTTCCATAAAGAAGTTTTGAGCACAAACATCTTCTGCGTTAAATAATTGTATTTGTTAAAGTACAAAATATATTTTTATCCCCTGGCTGAGGGCTGTCTCTCTGTAGGTGCCTGGGTTCTTGCTAATTTGTATAGTCTGAGTAGCCAACATGTTGAGCTAGAGAAAGGATAATTAGCAATATTAAGACTAGCATGAAATTTTGCAGTGTCCTTTTGGAAAAAAATTTCTGGAGTGATTCAAAGAAATCTTTGACTGTCTTTCCTTTGTGACCTTAGATTAAAAAGTCGAAGTGGGTTACTCATTTAATACAATTTTTCGGTTGTAATTGAGGGACTAAAACATTAGGTGTAATACTGGATACTTGAAAGTTCAGCGGAACAGCCGCTGTGGGAGAACTTAAACCAGCTATGGTATATTTTAGAAGGCTTGATGTTGCTGAATGGCTGTGATGTATGTCCGATGGCCTATGGATCAGTCCTATTAGCCATAAGGTATCATGTTAAACCAAAAATTGAACCGCAATTTCACTTATCTTATAGTTTGTCTCCTCAGGCAAAAAAGTTTAAACTGTTCTTCCTTTTTGTAACACAGGCATTAGGTGTTGTCAGTTATTGTCATGGAGCTTAGCCCCTGCATAAAGCATAATTGTTCTCTGTTGTTTCTCTTGGATAGCTATATACATAGCTCATTCTGTGTCTTTTTGTTTTATCTAACAGTGTTTAAATAAATCTTACTATCAGGAAAAACTTGTGGCGATTTGAGTAACAAGTTTGAACTCTTTTGGTGCCTATGCACATGTCAAGTCTGGTTGCCTTGTTAGCTTGTCTAATGGTTTCCAGATGATCTCCTGTGACTGCTGAGGATCCACAGAGGGCGAACTGGACACATGGCTCTCCTTGATGTTCAGGCTTTGCTTTGCGAGGAGAAATGAGAAAAAAGAAAATGTTATTTTTTTTGGGGGGGGGGGGGGGGGGAGCTCTGAACAGATGGTCAGCAGAGGATTGAAGTGTAATAAGTTGCGAACAGACAAAGAGAAAAACCAGGTAAGAGAAAATGTGAAGAAAATGCAAGCAGATTGCTCGCTCTCCCTCTACCTTTCCCTTCATTGCTCTCTAACTGCTCAGTGAAGAATGTAAGGGAAATAGGAATGGAAAGTGAAAGGAAACTTTCCTCACATTTTTTGGAAAAGATATGATACTTTCAATGCTAAGGTACATTGAGAAATTATTGTGTAATGTTCTATATAAACAGTGGCTTGGGTGGTTGCAGAGAAGCTAGCAAAACAGGAGGGTTCTATCCATGGGATGAGATGGGAGAGTAAAACTCAACCCTCGCCTTGCCTGTAGGAGAATTCAGGAGCCTCCATCCCCTGAGGATGTTCTCAGTGTGGATCTCCACCATCCTTCCAGAGGTGGTGCTACACAGTCACTCTGGAGCTAAAAAGTGTGCATGGTTCCACGTCTTAACTAATTTTTAATAAAGTAAAACCTGTCTGTAATGAAGAAAACCTTTCTGAAGGAAGTTGGCTTATTTATGTCAGCAGTGTGTAAAGCAGAGAGATAGTCTGGGTTTGAATTCAGGTTTCCCTGCAGTGAGAATGTTGCCGTCTGGTACCAATCACGTGAAGAAGTAGGAATGGTTTTTTCCAGGTCTGCAGCCAATTTAAAGCTCTGTTTGGTGCACCCCAACCATTTGTAGGTTTTGAATCATTTGTGGAAAAGTAACCAAACCTGAGATAGGGGGTCTGCACCTGGCCTGTGGTTACTGCAGAGGTGGTATGTGCAGGAGAGAAGTTTAAGTTGGACGGCCTGAAGGCTGCTCTCAGACTCATGGCTGGATAGGTGGGTGGTCGTGCATTAATCACTTTACAACCCTCCTTACACTTTATATAGCCTCTCAAAGTATCAGGGCAGGTCTGTTGTCATGTAACTGCAGTGCTCTGATCACTGCTGGGCCAACATTTCACCTACTGCCCCTGTAATTTAGAAGCAGTACACTTGCTTTGATACTGCATAATAAAACAATTCGTAAAATTTCAGCTGATTTTTTTTAAAAGGTAGATTATTTACTGGAAGTATTTAGAAAGTAATTTGTCTCCTTCTCCCTGCTGTCTCCCACATGTAGCACGGCAGGAACCACTGTGTGTCAGGCATGCCAGATTTTACAGAAATCTGAAAGAAGCTTAGAAACCCTGTGAAAGTATGGTAATTTCTCTTCAATTTAGGCAATTTAATAATCACAAAACTTGAAGGGTCACCCGTCTCTTTGCATGAAATGTACCACATACAATGAAGAAGGTTCAGGAGGAAAATTCTGGGAATGTCTGTTTTTCAAATGTGCCTTTTTATGCAGGGTGGCATGTCCCCACACCCCCCCCCCCCTTTTCTGCTCTGCAAACCTTTTATGCCTTGCCCAGAGAGACAGAATTGTAAGTTGTTATAGGCAGAGCTGCTGGCCCTTCCTGTCATTTCTCTTTATAAGATCTAGTCTTCTGGTTTTTATTTCTTTGTCAAACTTCTGTTCATGCTGAGATTTTCTATACCTTGTATCTGCCCTGACATTTAACTTGAGGGCAGGACATGGCTTCTCTGTTAAAATCAGTATTTTCTATACACTATATTTGTTTAGCTGTAATTTTTTACATCAAAGGCAAGGTATCGCTTGACTCATTGCAGGCTCAAATTCACTGTTGCACCAAGGCCTACAAATTAAGCCAGCTATAAATATGTTAAGAACCTTGTAGGCAGAGACAAGCTGATGGAGCATGTTCTTTGCCTGCTTCTGCTACGTGTAAAACACTGCCATCTCTTCATATGAGCTGGTACTTTGCCTTTCTGGGGTCTCCTAAAGAGAGGAAGCTGGTTGTCTTGGATATCGCAGTGCCCACCCACTCCCAGCATGTCTAGCAGCCAGACTGTGCGCTTCCTCCTCTTCAGGATGTACCCATGGGTTTGAGAGAAAGTTAAGAGTAGACCTTCTGTATCAACAACCCCAAAGGGAACTTCCTGAGGAAGAGGAATTGTTCACTCTGTACTTTTCCTCTTTTCCTGTTTCAGTGCAGCGTAAGTGGGAAAATGCTGTGCTGTCCTGTGTTCTGCCAATTTTATATTTTATTAATCTCCATATATTTTTATTACTTCCCTTATTTTTACAAGGGTTGAGGGTATGAAGTGGCAGTATACTATGAGCTTTTAAATCTAAGCATGAGCCAAATATTTTAAGACAGTGGTGCTCAGGCTAGAACCTTTAATTGTTTGTTTCTATATATTGTTGGAAGAGTTGCCCAATGGTGTCAGAGCAGTCGACCATCTAGTGCTGGAGCGGCAACTGAAGCTGATGGCAGAAATCTTCATATGGAAGAGATGCAACATCCATCTGAGAGCTGTGAAAGCAGTGGAGTGGCATTTGACAATAGATCCTCGAAAGCCCCCTGTCCTCCTGTGGGATGGGATTATGATAAGATCACTATTACCAAATCACCCAGCAGTTGCTGCAGACTCTCTTCCTATATACAGAATAACCAATCCAATTAGACTTCTCCTAAATTTTGGCCACCTCCTCTCTAATGGCAGTAA
The DNA here is from genome assembly GCA_034008185.1 of Gorsachius magnificus. NCBI lineage: Eukaryota > Metazoa > Chordata > Aves > Pelecaniformes > Ardeidae > Gorsachius > Gorsachius magnificus. The sequence continues at coordinate 44,667,183 of CM067083.1, read as the reverse complement.
TTTCCTCAGGCTAATTTTGTGCTGTTCTGCAATGATATTTAGAGGATTAGCACATTCCTTAGAACAAACCACAATTGCTGGAAGACACAGGTAGTAACTACATATCTCTGTATTTGCTTTATTACTGGAACACAGTCAGTGAACCAGCGTAGAATTTGGTTGATTGACTTAACCCAGAATGTCAGCTTTTTTGGCGTGTTTGCACATCTTTATCAAGGCACCTACTTTCCTCTCTTTAATCCTGGCCTTTTCTGTTCTTTCTGCTTGAGTTCCCTAGCAATAATGCACTGGAGAGAGGCCATTGTTCTTTACGCAGAGCTTGTTCTTTGGGTTTTTCCCCTGTCTGTCTGCAAGATGCAAAATTCTTTACTGTTCTGTAATCCAAAATCTTGTTACTGAGGCTTGATAAATCATCTTGACATGTAGCTGAGCAGCTGAGATGTTGTCTCTGAAGTTTGACTGGCTTTTCAAGTTAATTTTTAAATATATCGAAGCCACTCTGCAGTTTTTCAGACCTCATCTTCCCACATTAATGCAGCACACCTTCCATGACAGAAAAGATCAGATATTTTCAACTAATCATCTTCTGCTTTTGCTTTTCTTTTAGTGTTAATAATCATTTCTACATTTAAAAAATAGAATAGTGACAGTACAAGCAACCTGTCAACCTTGTTCACACCTAATTCTGCCCTCAGAGTTTACCTGAGGTGGTTCAAGGCATGTCCGTGCAGTTACTTCTATTTTTATATTGTTAAGAGACAGATCTCATCCTACATCCTTAAGCTGGGCAAAAATCTCATTGCAGCCAGTGGGAGTTTTGCTCTGCCCAACTAATGAAATATTTGAGAAGGAATGTAATGCTTGTGGATTGGAGAGGCTGATTGTGTAGGTTTCAGGTTTGTCGTGCAGGCAGGTAATGTCTGGCAGTTCTTTTCATGCTGGGTCTAGATCTGCTAGCAGCTATTGTGGCTGTTCCAAACTTGAATTTTGTATAAAAAGGTGTGCCGCTATTCACCCCCATTCTCCACCTACCCAAAAAAAAAAAGAAGAAGAAAAAAAAAAAAAAGTAGTAATGCATTTTAGAACTGAAGGCAAAAAATTAACTTTGGACTTTGTATCTCTGGGACTCGAGGTGTGGATTGCTTGTCTAGAAGAGAACTACAGACTTATAGGCTAGCTGTAATATTGGCTACCAATTTTTTGAGGCACCTAATTCAAGTTACAAGACTCATTCTTCTGAGGTGCCAAGCATCCACATCTGGAGCTCCCATATGGACACTGGGTTCAAGGTGCCTCCAGTCAGATACTCAGTTTTAAAAAGTTTTTGAAAATATTGATCATGCAATCCAAAGCATATGTCGTGGTCCATAGGTCTTTGAAAGCTCCATTTGTGAGGACCAAGACCAAAGAATAAAAATGACGGTACACCTTCATGTGCAGGCTCAAATAATATTTTAAGTAATAGAAATAACATTACCCCACTGGGGCTGCTTTCAGATGAGAAACAACACATGATGTTATTTTAAAAGAACACTGTGTAGGCTAATTATTGGAAGATATTTATGCAGCTTCTAAAATGGCAGATTTATGCTCTGTAACAAGTAAAAAGCCACCACAGGAGCTCACCGCTGCCCCTCAGCTCTGTCTGACCAGGACTGATTCCAAGACTGGACTTTGTCTGCTGCTGTAAGGAGGAAGAAAAATATATGATAAAATAAGAGAAAGAAGTGCTGAATCACTTTTTCTCAATTAAGGTTTCACGAGAACAGTCTATTTTTAATCTTAGCAAATACCCTGGTGTGTGATCTTCTGTGAGTATTTATACTTCTTTATTTTAATAACTCCCCTCAAGGCCAATATGAGCTAAGCATGTAATTCCCCAGAGAACTGATGAAAAGAGCAATCCCATTCACTTAAATGTAAAAATAAACTATTGGGCATGTTTATGCAGAAAAGAATCTCATAAATTATTATTACTTTTTTTTTCTCTGTCATCTAGTACTTTCTTAGCTGGATTGAAGGCACGCACAGCTTCCTCTTTGCATTTTTTTGCTTTGAAGTGATTGTGAATAGATTCATTAAATTAGAACAAAAAATCTGTTAATTTGTCACTTGTCTTCTATTTCAAATGGATGATCTAAAAGGCAGAAAGTATTTCTGTATTTGTTACAGTACTGCTTGCAGTTTGTTACCAGGGAAGTAGCCTCCATTGGATTTTTAAGCGGTTTTCCTTCCAGCAAAATCTCCAGGTCACAGCTCTTCCAGTTACATGCAGAAAGGTGGCAAGGAGACAAAGCTAGTCTGGGGAGCTTTCTCTTTCAGCGGCAACGTTTGCATTTCTTTTAATGTAGTTAGAACATTTGACAGGAGAGAGTAGGTTTTAGTGATGTGATGTGATTTCCAAATGAGTGTTAGCTTTTTACTGACCTACTTTTGACTGGTGGTGTATTCTTGTCCATTACTTTTTGTCATTGAATAATGCTGATATATTAAGCTGTGGGCTTCAAGGGCACTGTAAAATTGCATGTAGGGGCAGGACTGAACTGTGAAAGTGCAAATTACTCTATCAGATCATACCCAATTAAAAAGTGACAAGCACAGCAGGAGAAATTGAAAGCAAGGTTTATCTTTCATGAAACATAAGAAGTCACTATATCAGTTAGAAACAAAGTGAGTGTGAAACAGATTCTCCACCTCTTCTCATCCCTCTCCAAAAATTAATAATATCTGCTGACTTCATTATCCGAAAGAATAAGGCCCTGAGTTGTAACAGCTCATGTTGAGGGATATTATGACAATGGCAAGAGAAGGGGAAGTATGGCAGCCACACAACTTTAAGCTATCTGCTATCAAAGTGTGTGCTGAACCTCAGGTCAGCCCGTTGGGGATTGATGGATAGGGAGTTGGAAAAAGTGATGGTAGTTTATATAATAAAGCTGTAGTGTGTCATTAAAGGAAGACTTGCAGTCTTGCAGGCTCTCCGCAGTTCTGCAGGAAGCGTAGGAATGAAAGCATGGTAAGGAAACCGGGAACTTCTACGAAGCCCTGTAGTTGTTACAAAACTGTTACAAGCTAAGGAAAGTTATTTAGCCTCCAGTGCCATTGCAAAAATCCTGATATAACCTTTTGCATAACATTCACCAGCACTCTTCTAATGGTGAGATGGGTCTGTGAATGGATAAATGAATGCAGTTGTCTATGTACAATATAATCATCCAGAATCCTGCTGGCTCAAGATGTTGTGTTGCAGAGCCTCTTCTGACAGTGAACGTGGATTAAAGATGTTATGAACAAAATTGTGGTGCTTTCCAGTTGTAGTGGGGTTTGGGTTTTTTTTGTGATTTAGGGTGGTTTTTGCTAATCTGATAAACTATCTCGTAAAATAAACATCAACAAAAAAACAAACCTAAAAAGTAAATAGACTTTGAAAAATGTATCCTATGTTTGCTATCGGGATGCAGTCTGCTTCAGTGACGCGTGACTGCTGTGTGACCAGGTGATCGCTACCTTCTGCAGCCAGTTGATGTTACACTGACCTTGATGCTTGCTGCTAATGGTGTTACCTAAGGGGTTTCAGCTTGTCAGCTCCTCTGTGTGTATATGTGAGTGTGAACACAATTTTAGCACAGCTGATTTGGTTAATGCCGAGTTTTCAGATTAGGCTTTCGTGTGTGACGTTCTACTTTGTGAAGAAAAAAATAATAAATACAAAAAATAAAAGGGGAAAGTGAGAAATATGTGAAGCACTTGATTCATGTAAGCTGTGCTTGGAGGCATTGTATTGTAGGGAAGGTAGGGGGAGATGGATAGGTAAATTCACAGGGTACCTGATCCATGTATCAAGCTTTGCCCATAAAACCAGTGATACTCTGTAGGATGCATATTTATATAAAATATGTATTTAATTGATCTACAAAACTAATTAAGAGTTTAAAAGTGACCAAGTGATTTACAGTCCTACTAGACTTGGAGTTGGTAAGCAGCTCTTAGGGAAGGGGTAAAAAAATTATCATAATGTGAAAATTATTATCCTCTAAAAGCCTCCATTTTCTTGGAGGGGATTTACCTTTTCCCCCATTTGTACCCATGATGGAGTACCAAGTGTCATCCAAAAGAATGGCTGCTTTATGCGTTATGGTGAGTAGTTTCTTGGAGCTTCTCTGAGTGAAGAAGTTGTAGGGATTCATATGCAGGCAGTATCTAGGTCCCAAGTTTAAAAACAAACAAAACCCCTTAAAACACCCAACCACAAAAAGTCCCCCCGAATCTCATAACAGTCTTGAGTGGTAATTCTTTCCATTCTATAGTATTTCGGTTCTATCAGAAGTTGGATGTAAGATTCATAACGCTTTAAAGGATTCTTGTGCATGGACTGCTGAATTAGTTAGGCTTGCTTGCTTCTTCTGAAGCTAAAGGGGAGGGCCTAACTGTGTGAGCGTTTTGGGGGGTTTTTTTCTTGTTTGTTTGGTTTTTGCTTTGTGGGTTTTTTTTGGTTTTTTGGGTTTGGGTTTTTTTTTTTTTTGCCAAGAGGAAACTTCTACAAACTGTGCCTTTGTTAGTTTCACCGTTTTTCTGGCACGACCAAGAGGTTAATATGTTAATTCCTAGATATATTAATGTAATACAGATACAATAGACTTTCAAGAAAAAAAAGGGAGAAGACACCCACACTGTAATTTGGATGCAGAAAAGATTAATGGAATTCTCATTTCTAACTGATATATGTAAAATTTGTGGGTAAGAGATGAATTGTTTTAAAAAAAGATACAAAACTGTACAGTTATACCATTACCTAACTTTGACTTTTATTTTGCAGTGACTACTCTAAAAGAAAATGCTGAAAAGTACATGGAGATACTGGAGGATAAACTACATAGGTAAGGACGATATCATGGAAACCTTTGGAAGCTTAAAAATGCTTGTTAATGCAGCATTGACATGCATGAAAGTGTTAGGGAGTGTTTTGGAACTTGCATTAGAATAATACCACAAATAGCACAAAACTGGACATCCCGTAAGTGTTAAGACCTCTGCCCGTGGCTATGTTCAGCAACTTTGCCACTGGCCTGCCAATGGATGCAGATAAAAGAAAGAAACTCTGTGTTCTCTAGTGCATAGGGCTGCTCTGGAGCAGCAGTGGTATGGCCAGAGAAAAGGGAGCACATGGGCAGTTGGTGCGCGTTGCTCCAGCTCCGCCTGCAGGTGCTGTAGTCGGTAGTGTGGGCTCTTGAACACCCAGAAGTATTGGGGATATGACATCTGGTTGAAAAATCACTGTTCCTATGCAAACCCCAGCTATGAGTGGAGCCAAGGAATCCCTTGCCAGAATTCTGGGCATCTTTAACAAGTAATGACTCTTTATATAACAGTTTTGAAAGAAAGCCATTTTGGGGGATTGTAGAAAGCAAATAGAAACCAGGACAACAATGGAGATATTTTAAGAACTGAATCCTAATGCAGAATTTGCTTATTTTTATGTTTGGGTATTTTTGCTAAACAAATGCTAGCTTTTTTATTTCCTTCTCTTGCTCTGTGAAGGGAGCTCTAGATCACCCTTCAAATTTCAGGCTGCTTCTTGAAATATGGTTAGCAAATGTTGCAGTGATGTTGTAATGGAATTTTCTATGTTAGTGGACTTTGCCTTGCACAAGTATGTTAGTATTGGAAAGGGCTTTCATAGGCATTAATTGGTCTTTGTGTCTTAAGAAAATGCAAACCACCATATTAGCACCACTTCCATTTCTATTACTGATTCTATTACTTGTTGCCCTCGTTATTTTTTGTTGTATTGATAAAGAGAGGCTTCTAGATCTTTAGATTTGCTCACTCATACTTTTGAATATAGAAGTATTTATTTTGCATAAGTCTTAAATTTAGAAGTGAAAATGATGGAAACAGACCTCGAAGATCAAGGTGTGTGTCTGTGTGCTGCCTAACCCGCTCTTAATAACATTTATACTCCATATACTTTGTAAGACCAGTCTTAAGAATTTTTGTGGGTTGTCTTTTTGAAAACCATCCTCTTTATTAAAAAATAAAATATAAGGTGTAACAACCTTGTATTGATGCTTCTAGGCTGTACAAGTTTAACTGACATATCAGGCTCCCAGAAGAAAGTAAATTTCTCTAACTGTTAAATACTTGGAGAATATGTATACTTTTTTTTTTTTCCTTCTAAGGATTTATCACATAGAATTTGCAGTTGTGGTTTGTTTGAATTTATTTATGCCTCTTTGTATAATTTTTAGGTTGTCTACCTGGACTTTTCTGCATTGGTATCTTAAATTGCAACACATTTTTATGTGTCTTGATAGGTGGTGTTAATGAGCTTTGCAGCTGTTTTTTTTTTTTTTTTTTTTTTATGAACAGTGGTTGACCATTTCAAAATTCCCGTAGCAGGTTTGAGAGTTGTCGAATATTGTAATATAATTTGTTGCTTTTATATGCAAGGTTTGGCTTCTTCAGTACCACATTGACCTAGGCCTGGTTCAGTCTAGGTTCTCTAATGCAACCAGGCTACAGGCTTCAGAGTTTTGCTGTTGAGCTAAGTGTTCTTCTGAGCCTGTGTTGAGGACACAAATGCATGAAGTCCCAGTGTATCACTGCAGCATACTGGTGTATTTAATGTGCACTTCAGAGCTTGCCATCAGCTTCTCTAACAGACTGTTGTGGTGTTGCCAAGCTTCTAAAATTCTCTTCCTGCCATTAAGAATTAAAAACCAAAACCAAACACACACACACACACCCTCCCCACCAACAAAACCCCCTAAAAAATAAATCCAACAAAAAAACTCCCCCCAAAACCCTCCGCAGTGTTGGCCAAGCCCCCAGATGGTGAAGACTCAATCCTGAACCAGTGACAGTTTTTCAATATGTACAAATGGTATTATTCTAAAAATAGTTTGTATCAAGTAATTAAGGGCTAAGAATTTCTTTTAATATTGGTGGGAAGAGAAAATCTCTAATGTTTTTACCAGAAAGAAGTCTCTAAGATACTAAATCTTTAAAATGTTTTTATATTTGTGCTAATGAAGAGGTTGTAGATACTTGTTTTTTAAAGGTTCTTTGGGCTTTAAGTAATTAACTACACCTGCTTTACAGCTTGAGTAATTAAAAAGAGTAAGGAAGAGCCCAAGAAGGTTTTATTTTTGTTTTTCTCCTTCCCTCTTAGAAAAGTAACTTGAGAGACTCTTTCTCTCTCTTTGGTCTTCATATAGATGCTCAGATTACACCTCTTTATATATCATAACCGACAGACGAAATTGAAAGATTCTCTAAGGAAAGTTAAAGGAGAACGGTTTAAGTTTACGGTGTAGACAGAGGTAGAATTTGCATCTGGCTTATGGATGCACTTTTTTGGATGCCTTTGAAACCAATAGAGGATCAAGTCTGTGCAGCATGAATTCCAATACGCTTTTAAAGTTTTTCTCCAGAGGAAACATTTCATTTTGCTAGGTAATGTTTCAGGTAGAAACAAATGAGATTCAAACCCTCTCCATTTAAGGTACAACTTCAAAATAAGGTACAACTATTATAAATGTAATTTTTGACTACTTCTATAACAGAAGAGAATTAAAGGAGAAAACTCAGACCAAAACAGCTTTAATGAAGACTGAAGTTTAAAAAGTATTCATTTTATCAATTAAAATGTTCTCTTCCCCTACTCCCCTTCCCTTTGTCTCTTGTTTATTTTCTTAAGAAAAGTTTGGAATATATTCCTCCTGAGGGTTTTTTTGTTGTTGTTCTTTTTTGGGGGGGAGGGAACCTAGCTTATTCACCGGAGTGCCTTTTTTTTTTTTTTTTTTTTAACAAATGCAGTATTTTTGACTGCAACCTACAAAATACATCTGTTCTCAAGTAGCTTAATAGAATGTTAATCTGTTTGATTAAGAACAGTACTCTTTTAATAGCCTTGCACCTACAGGGGAAAAAAGGAAAAATACACGCTGACAAAAAAGAAAATATGTTCAGTATCTAATAATTTCACCTGCAGGCTGTCTCTTTTCCAGTCGCCAATATAATTCAAGCCACTGCTAGAGCTTACGTGGTAAATCACTAGCTGCTCTTTGGAGAGCAAACACCATTGCCATTGCTTCCATGGTAGACCTTGCAAATTGGTTACCTTTTGTTAGTAAACAGGAGATATGCAAAAGTGGTCAGTTAGGGTAATGAAACTGTGTTCAGTGAAGACATTGGTCTGTCCAGATATCTGAGGTGCAAGAATTTTTGTTTAGATCACTTCAGCTTGTCACTTGAGTGGTCTAAGAGGGATTGTACAGAAGTTTGCGCTAGTTGTCTGATGTAGCTCATTGAAAGTTGGCTGAGCATCTTCTTGTGGGACCCTTATTCTTCCACAAAAAGTGTATTGCGTCATCTCACTTCTTCCTACTCCGAGTGAAGGTTCTGCTGGGGCTTTATATCATTACCATGACTGGAGCGGGCTTCAACAATCCAGCTCTTTCAAGAATGACCAAGTTCTGCCATAGGTGAGCTTAAGTCATGTAAACGGTTGAGGGTCATTAACTGAGCCCAGGAAAGAGTGCTATAAAGCCATAAGAGCAGAAAATCTGGGTTGGGATCGTGCTTAAATGCTGTCTTCTAAATCAATACTTAAATAAAAGTGGCCAGATTTTGCAAAATGTGTGAGGTACCAATAAGCACATCTGAAATCAGTGGACATAGAGAGGGTGCCAAATTTTGTTTGTTTAGGTCTTAGATGTTGGAATCCAAGTCTAGACTTGGGGTTTGTAAATATTCACTTATTCTTGAAGATACTAAAAAAATCACCTGCCTTTTAAATGGGTAAGAAACCTTTGACATGTATTTCTGCATGAAAAGTCATAATCTTCTGAGTTATTTGCCAGCTTTAAGATATCTCAATGAAAGTCAAGCGATGTGAGCAATTGTGGCTTTGTCACATTTTACATGCACCCTGTATCTCATTAAATCTCTGTCCCAGCTCCAGTCTATTTCCCTTCCATTGCAGAAGGGGTTGTGAGAATGTGTATGCATAAAAAGATTGATCTGTGTGAGAACTGTATTTGATAGCTGGAGAAATGAAAACAAATGTGTAGAACAAAGTAAAATTTAGACAAAAATAAATCTATCTTTCAGATCATTGCCCTTGTAGAAGCTAGTATATGTTCCAGAGCAAATACAGTTATCTTATAAAGTGTTGTGCAAAACCAGGAATTCGGTTACATCACTGAATCATGCAGTAAATGGCTTCGGTTCTTTCAGCTCAATCTTACCTTTAGAGACACTGCTGTGCTATTCTTGCAGTAGTAGATGGAAATATGCCATTTTATTAAAAAAAAATATTATACTTTTTCTTTTATATTTCTTTATACCAAAGAAATTTAGGATTAAATTAATGGTGCAAATCAGCTTCATGGGATTTAGGATGAAATAACAATGCTTTTATTTTTCAAGCATCCATCTGCTAGATATCCATAGAAACATATTTGGAATACATTGCCCTTGTGAAACTTATTAGGAACTGATAATCTGTGAAAGTTTGCACTCTTAAGCAGATGGAGTAAATGTGGCGGGATTGTTATAAGAGCGTCATCTGAAGATTTCTTTTTTGTATGCTGTGAATGATTTGACATTTGCCCTAAGACTGGGTTTTTTGGCATACCAAATATTTCTGGAGTGGCATTGCATGTTAACATGAAAGTTATACCCGAACCATACCCTGAGCAATTAATGATAGATACGATATGCAATGAAGGAGCATACCACAAGTGAAAATAAATCTTGAGGGGAAAGGAGGCAGAGAGCATGTAAAACACCAGGAGAAAGCAAAGATCTTGGGACCGTTGTTTATCCTTCTGCATGCACTCAGAATGTAAGAGCCAGACCTGTCATAGAAAATTGAACCCCGAGGCAGCAGAAACCCCAGTAGGAGCTGCCTTCATCACTAATTAAAAAACTAGGCATTTAAACATTTCTCAAGACTGCAGTGAGGTGAGGTCAAGTCCCTGTATCCAACTAGAGCTTTTTGGCCTCCTGAACCCACTCGGAGCCCTGGTTGAAGCCTGATGCTGCTTTTGAAGAGCAGCCTGTGGAACCCAAGCCTACCAGTACACGCTTGCAAAGATCAAGCATTTTTCAATGCAAAGATGAAGGATGTTAATGATGAAGCCCCTCTGTGGCTGTCTACAGACTCTTCTGTAAGGGTAAGATTTCATCTTGGGCTGTTAGTGCCCTGTGTGTCATTGTGTAGAAAGCCTGGTGTTTGCCAGTGGCGAAGTGCTGTGCTAAGGCTGCTGAGTAAGGCTTTCCAAAAGCTTTTCCCTCTTGTATACGCAGCAGTGTAGGCAGGCTTGGGAGTGCCAGATGGCCTGCAGTAATTTTGTCTAGCCTGTGACCTGCCTCAGTCGCACTGAGGGCTGGTGCAGCTGCTGGTAGTATCTTAGGCGTGCACAGATAGGACTGAAATGCCACCTTTGCCTGCCTGCCCTCAAGACTATGTGTTTTCTTCCAAGAGAGACCACGGCCCCATCCCTCGCTGGATAACGATCTGATCTTATTTTGCTTACCAGCGGTTCTGCTGCAGAGTGTTAAATGCAGGTTAGACAAAGTACTAGATCTTTCTAGTGACTCATTTAGTCCCTTTCTTCTTCCCAGCTGGTCTAAGTCATACACAGCTGTGAGAACATTAGCTCCGAAACTGTGAGCAGCAGACACTTTATATGCAGCGATGCGTTCCTTTATATCTCAGGGCCCACATGGTGATGGCTTCTAAATCCCTTATCATAACCGCCTCAGGCTGGAAACAGTTTTTTGTACCAGCTGATGTAAAGATGACTTTTCTCGAGCTGAGGGAATTTAATGTGATCGTACTGTTCTCCAGGCCTCAAAAGATTATGCTGTGACTTCCATTCATCACAAAACTGGGGCTTTTGAGTTGCTTTTTCTAATTCCCAGATAGGAATCATGAAATTATTTTGGGGGAATAATATTGTTTGAGAATAACTGGTGACAATTACACAAAGGTGTTTTAATGAGCTATTTTCTGTGTTATTCTCCAAGAATGGGGGAATGAATAAATATGTCTGCTAGTAAGTTGTAATACTGCAATGACTGTGCTTTGCCATTGTTGAATGATACAGCACCTGGTAACTCTGCAAATGTATGCAAAACCTTTCTTCTTTAATTGACTCTCTTTTGCTATTTATCTTGGTTCGTTTTCGGTTCAAAAATGTTTGTTTTCATGTTAATGGTGGCTTTTTTTCAATTCATGGATGTACAGTGCATGAAACATAGTAGAGTCTTACCCTGATGTAAGGTGTGCGCATCTGCACGGCTCCTTGTTCTCTGAAGTGTGAAGGGGATTGGGTGTGTTTAGGACAACTTGTATTTACTGAAGAAGGAGAAGTCAAGCCCAAGGTGTGTTTTACCTGATTTCGTACATCTGTGATTTTTTTTTTTTAAGGGTTTCAATCAAAGGTCACTTGACTAGTTCAGAACAAATGTGGCTACAACCTCATTGCTCAGGCTGCTAGCACATGCATGCATTCTGCATTGGAAATTTGTGGTTTTCTCATGGAGGCAGTGTTTTCAATGCATTTCAATGGGCTGTCTTCACCGAGCTCCGTTCCTTCAGATGAGACCTCCAATGTCCCAAGAGTTCCATCCCATAGGACAACTCAGGATTAATTGCCACCACATCTCATTCCAGTTTACTTGAAAATGAACATTCTTAAAACAGTTATTCTTGTCCCATATTATTCATCCTGTTAGTTTACGTACCATGTGTCTCAAGTCTGCATTATAATATACTAAGCTTCAGAAATGTTTTTGGGAGCAGAGCTGGGTATGAATGCTCTCAATAGCACGGCAAACTGAAGGGACAGTGTTTCATACTGCTGATGCTCTTAAAGCTGGTCTAAGATGGTCTTGGAGTGCATCAAAAGGGCTGAGTGTCCTTGTGCGTGTATAGCTCTATTTCTCGTCTCATTACGACTTCTCTACTGTTCCTGTCTGTATAGGACATTTCTTTTTTTCAGTACAACATTGGTTATATAAGGGTAGTTTCCCAGTGTGTGTTGTTTGCCTGTGACTTCAAGCTGTTGCTTATGAGTGTTCCTTATCTCCCTGAAAAAGTGCCATTGAATGTCAGTGAAATCACTTGTGTCGCCTGCCCATGCAATGAAGGGCTGCAGGACTAGGCCCAGTGTGGTTATCTTAAATGCTGAAAATTTGGAAAGTGGTTAGAAGTTGATGCCACTGAAAGTGAATATGGTAAATAATTTATCAGATTCACAAAACTGGAAGAAATTTTTTGCACACTTCTGTGATGTCTGAAGGCATTCTGCCTCAACTGTGGTTTACTGTTCTTTAAACAGTCTCTGTGGAACACATTGTGTAGTTTCACCATACTGATGGGTTCCCAAAAAGCTTCCAACCACCACCATCAAAAAGATCCATGTCTGGATTCAGTTGAAAAAGCATTGCAGTGTCACCAAACCCACATGGGGGTGATCAAAGACTTGACTTTGGAGAATCAATTCTCCTTGTGAATGGTGCATTCACTTTGTTGCAGTTACCTTACTCTTCAGTCTGCATGAGGGACCCTGTCATGAAAACAGGATTATTGTTTCTTAAAGGCTCAGAGTTGTTCCCACTCGATATTCAGAAATAGTATTCAAGCTTTTTTACTATCCCACTGATCTTTTGTTTTGGTGCTATTCTAGTGAGGGAAAGTTCACTTGCCCAAAATATTCATGAATAAAAGGAGCTGTGAATAATGAAAAGCAAACTGCTAAGTGTGTTAGTTAATAAATTACAGGTGATATTTTGGTTGTTGTATTGGCCCAGCCTTATTTGGGAGATACATCTTTTTTTTAATAGTTTTGGAAACTTATTTTTCACAACAGTGAATCCATTTAACAAGGCAGAAAATCTTAATCATCCTTTCTTACTCTGCTTTTTCCTTTGCTTTAAATGTTTGTGTGCTTTCTTGTTTGCTGTTCTTCTTTAGTTGCTCTGTCTTGAAGTTGGCGTGCAGAAGAGAGGGGGATTTCCTTTATTGTGGCTTCTTTGTCTCCCTTCCTTCCACTTGTCTCATTACAACTTTTGTAGATTTTGTTCTTAACCTTCCTTCTTTTGTTTCCAACTTTATTCCTTAGCACACGTGTTTCTTCTCCGTGTATCATGGGAGGGGATAGCTGGATAGCAGGAATATAAAAAAGCACTGGATTCACAGAAAACCTATTCTCAGCTTTAAAACACAGGCAATTATTTTTCGGGATATCTTATGACCACAATGTAGGTTTTCCTTAAATGTTCTTATTGTCTTCACTTGCAATATATTTAAAAATGTCTGCAAAGTCCTGACAGAGTATCTTGGAAACTCTTAGTAAATTTAAATTTAAATAATCTCACGAGGTGATTTAATTATTTATTAAGTATTGCTTCATGGAAATGGATTAGCCTCAATTAACTCGGTCTGGAGGAAAGGGGAGAATCTTTGCTGTTCCTATTGGTTTTGCATGTGGAAAGTGTAGCTAATTCCCACAGCGGGTGGAAACTGAAGTCATCTCTCTGGAAGTGCAGCAGATCAGAGTTTGTAATCGTGCTTCTGCAACATAATGCACATTTCCTCTTCAGAGTGATCTGGTGCCACATGCTAGTGGAGATCCTTTGGTAGACAAACTCACGTCTCGTGATGGGATAACCATAACTTGGGTCTTTTGGCACTGGCAGAACTAATATTTATCCCCGTCTGTAGATGAAATGCACATTGCACAAGCAGTAAAATGGGGAAGGGCAAAGAATGTAATCTACTTCTTCCACCAAGTCAGAAAATATTAAAAAACAAACAACCAACTCTTCCCCCCCCCCCAACCCCACAAAACTCTATTGCTTCTGTCTGTGGCCTCCACAAGATAGGACATCATTGCATTGATGGAACCCACCAGGTCTTTTGTGGCAGTAGCAAGGATCTTCTGGCTCTGTGGTGATAAAATGGGTGCTTGTGGCCATTAAAGAGGAGAGATGTGATGGGGAAGCTTTCAGGTCCAGCAGTTGTCTGGGGGAAGGAGACATAACACAAAATTTACTTTTCTGCTTTAAGTACTAGTAGAGTGTAGGTATTGCACTAATGTTTATCTGGTATATATTGTGCCCTGAACATTTTTTAATGACTGTTTGGCTTCTATATGAAACAGTAAGAAGTGAAGAAGGTCACAAGAATTACAAGATTAGAAGTTGTTGTCGTCGTCTTTTATTCCTTTTTTTTTTGGCATTTTGCCTGTCTGGGAATGTTGGGTCACAAATATTGATTTCTTTTTTTCCTTTTCTAATTGGGGCATGGGAGAACTGTGGCACATGACTGTACTGTTTTATGAGAAGTAGGGGAAAGCAATGTTCTTTTTAAATCTAATCTCAGCATTGAAACTAGATCTTTTTAGAAAAAAAAAAAAAAGGAGGTCAGATTTGGGGCCAGTTTCCAATGTTTCTTAAAGCTTTAGAAAAAGTAAAGCACATGGTCATACAGCCTTTAGTAACTCTCTGTCCATATTAATTCAGGTTTCATCCAGGCTAGGGGCTTTTTGAAGTTACTGAATTAACTTCAGTAGTTAGTGTGCAGCATTGGCAAAGACAAGGTGACAGGGGATTTTGCTGCTTATTCATGGAAAAGCTTGCCCACCTCCCCCCCTTCCCTCCAGGCTCTTTGTCTTCCATTCATTTTATACTTAGCATAGCAAAAATCATCAGAGGGCAAGGCTGGGTCTCCCCTTCTAAAAACAGAAAGTATTGCCCTTGCTTAAAAAGAAAATGTTCTGAAAGTTCACAGCCTCTCTAGCTGGTTGGTAATTGTGTATTTTGTTAGGATCTTTTCTTATTCTGCATGCCTTTTTCTTACGCTGCATTGTCCTGGTGCTGGTCAGTCATGCTTGCAAAGCGAGAGTTCAACACTTTGAAACTCATTAATGTCACGGTAGTCCTCTCTGCTGCAAACTCTTGCCTCATAAAGAATAAGTAATTCTACATCACTTTACTGCTTTGGTGCACTGAGGTGTCCCTGTTTTGGAACAGAAGTAATGTTTTCCTTATTTTTTTTTTTCAATCACTTGTGCTCTTCCCTGTTTTCTTATCTCTTTCTATTTGATTAAATTACATGGATTTTATTAAGAGTTTGAAATTCATATTCACCAATTCTTTTGTTTGTTAATCAGTGATACTTGTGAATGTGGACAGGATCCAATTTTGCAAATGGTGAATGTCTAACATGACTGACTTCAGTCATAGCGACTTCCTCTTTGTTGAGAGTAGGTTGTGTGGCCTTTTGACCTAGAAGCCTATACAATTTTTCTTGTAGATATCTGTGCTAATGTATGTTTGCATTCAAGAAGGGAAGGTTGATGCAATGAGCTTGGGTGACTTGCTTCTAATCATTTTCCATTTCCAATGCAAGGATGCTTTGGCTGTGAGATATGTCTATCGCACAGCTCCATTGTGCTTCAGAAAGACTGTTCAGCCACTGACCTTGTCCTAGGATTTTCAGAACATATTTGAAGATAAGGTTCCAAGGCTGTCAACATGAGGATGCATTTGCAGTGTGCTGTAGCTGCTGAGGAGTTACCTTTAGATACTCTGTCAAGCTAAAGGACAGCGATTTCATCATCCCATCCAGATAATGGAGAAAATGTGCAAAAGGAGGTGCTAGTGTTATTTGCAGATGTTCAGTAAGAGCATAGCGGCAGGTGAGAGGCCCTCTAGAAACTAGGAACTAAGTTTGAAAATTGATAAAAACCCATCTGCTTAAGCGGGAGACTGTTTCCAGTAATTTCATGGGACTTTCCCCAGGCTTTTGTTTTCCTGAGAAAAAGGTGAGTGCATCACGACTGTAAACCCTTCAAAGTGCTTCTCTTTGCTCATCAGCATCACCTGTGCCTTGCTACACTCTGCCTTGCTGCTGCCTTCTCTGTGACTTGATTTCATGCAAATCTCAAGCTATCTTAGTTGTGGAGATACGATTACGTGAGGGGAGGGAAGGATGTGTAACTGTTTGTCACAACTGTGTCCATGGTATTAAGCCTTTGCTCTCTTACCAGGTCCCCTTGGTGGCTGCATGTAGCTGAATATACATAGTGAGAAAGACCTGATCCCTTCTGAACTTGGGAAGAAAATTGTTCAGATGTGGATGTGTATTTTCCTGTGTATTGCTGCTGTTTTTGAGTGCATCCCCAAAGACAAGACTTGAAACCAGTTTGTGCATTTCTCAGAAGCTTTGTTATCTCTCTCGAGCAGGATTGCCATCACCAGTAGTAATGGGTGTGGAGCAATCAAGGAAGAGGAGGATGGATGTTTGATGTCATCTGCCTGCTGTCCAGCAGTGCTGCTAAATCCTCCTGTCCTCTGTTGAGACAGTACTCTGCACAAAGTCCTAACTGGCCGATTAGATACAAGCATCATGATAATTAAATGAGTAGAAAATGAAGTATCATCACCTGCATAGCCTGTGTATAAAGATGTAGGATAGCTCTGTCTTGCATGCAAGTGGGACAGTCTTTCACACTGGCATTTGGCAGCATTCATTACTTTGTGCTTGCTACTGGGAATGTACTCTGTCAGTTTGGGAAGACATGCAGGCCCCAGCAAGCTAGCGATGTGCTGTCATTGGCAGCGCACAGCAGCCAGCGTTCATTGTAGCTAAACGGGGTCCAACCAGGGAGGATCTGTAGGCCCTGCTCTTCTTCTCTTTTTGAGTCAGAACATGATTTGGATCCTGCTCTTACTTGACCCTGCAGTTATTGTGACCTCGGGTGTTTCAGAGGAACTCCATAAGCACGTGGCTATTGACATCAGTACTTGGCCAACACTCCCATTTTTCCAGGTGTGCCTTCCTGATTACGAAGGTTGAATTTCAGGGTACATTCCCACATGACGACAATGTATCATCTCTCCCAATTGTATCTCTTCTAAAAGGGCATCTCTTTGTCCTGTTGTTTTTAATGATTATGTATGCTTAACTCCTGCTCAGTAGTTACACAGCTCACCAGTATACAGGGTGATTCACATTCCCAAACTCACTTGACACTGAAAGTCTAAATCTGTTATCCTTTCATAGAGTGGAATATATTATAACCTGTTGAATTTTATATCAGAGAACAGAGTTGAATAAAAATAATAGGAGAATTGTAAATTCCTTCTATAGGCTTCCTAACACTTGTGGTCAGAGACTGTAGTAAACAAGAGATCGGGCTCATTACTGTAATTGCTTTGCGATAAGAACACATTCTTCTCTTGGTATAAATAGCTGTTGCTGCTATTGCAGCAGTGCAGATTTGTGGCAGCTGAGAATGTGGCCTCAATGCAAATGCGTTCTTTCTTCCTCTAGTTTTGGAAACAAATGTATTTTCTTGGATTAAAACTGGTTATGACTTTGAAAGCCACTGACTTGCTTTAGTTTCAGTGAAAGTCACTAAAAGTTGAATCCTTTGTGGGGTTCAGGCTCATGAAAGCATCTAGGCTTATGCAGCAGCTCAACTGTTTGAACAGAGCTTAGATCACAGAATCACAGAATGATAGAATGGCAAGGGTTGGAAGGGATCTCAGGAGATCATCCAGTCCAACCCCGCTGCTAAAGCAGGCTCACCTAGAGCATGTTGCACAGGACATCGTCCAGGCGGGCTTTGAATATCTCCAGAGAAGGAAACTCCACAAGCCCCTGGGCAGCCTGTTCCAGATGAATACGTAGATCCTGAGAGGGACGCTTTCCAACATCAGAGCCTAATTCATGCCTCTCCTTAAAATCTGATTTGGGATAAAACATTAAATAGTGCAGAAAAAAAAATCTCATTCCAGCAATTCCCATCCAGTCAAAAAAAAAACCCCAACCCAACTATTTAATGACGTTGTGGGGCTTTGCTGTTATTGCAGGAGCCAAAGGCAAGCAGGATGCAGACTGAGTTATCAGAGTTAGTACCAAACTTGAAGGTGCTTTATCAGATTATGAATGAGGTGAATGATAAACTAGGGTTGAGAAGCTGGCTTTATGTGGACTGCTTAATAAGAAAAATTCCCCCATAGCTTTCTCCTCATCTATCAAAGTTAAGGTTTTTTACTCTTAGAATAGATTATTTATAATAGATGTTTCAGTGGAGCTAGGGGCAGAAGACCATTAATCTATTCCTTTTTTTAAAGATAAATAAATAGAACTGGAAGGAGGTAGTAAATTTTTACATTATAGATTAGGTAATATAGTAAAAATAAACTGTACGGTAAATACAGGGACAAAATTGAGTAGTAAATTCTTACTACAAGGTGCCTTCCTTCTTCCCTTGTAAATTACTTAATTTCCTGCATTTGATGTGTTGGTCCCATACCCGTATCCACCTTGCATTAAGAATCAAAGTGAAAACCATCAGCTGCGGCAGTCTATCATTTTGTGTTTCCAGTGGAGATAATTTAAGTATAACACATTGACATTGAATATTGATAGAAAGATGACAGGCCGTGATTAAAGTTTTGTGCTGGGTAAAATAAATGGCTGGAGGATTGAAGAGAAAATGACAAAAATATTGTTCGGTATTGTGTGGTATCTTGTTCTTTAATAACACTAATCAAATGTCCATTATTGGTTTTAAGCTCTAGAAAAATTGTTCTTCCTCCTTTCAGGAGGCCTTTCAGGAAAGAAAAAGCAGACATAAAATATGTACATTTCACGTAAAATACAAGGCGGTAGTTCTGTCCTTAAGATGCTGTTATTAGGTGTTTTTTCTATGGGCAAGGGAAAGATGTTGTGATTCCTAGTAGATTGTTTTTATATTTCGGTTTACATTCTAATCCTTCAGTATCCTGGATGCAGAAGGTAATGTTTTACTGAGTGGAAGAATTTGTGGATAATGAGTGTAGCTGATAGGCTTCATTTTTTTTAAGCATTTGGCAGAAAATGCTGTCAGATATTTATGTTTTTCTGTTTACTGAGATCACCGTGACGGGCCATGTAATTTTACATGAATATTATTTCTTATTTGTTGTTATTAGCTTCTTGCTATGAAAAATTCTGAATATCTTAATGGGAAGGAATTTTTTAAGAAATGTTTTATGAACTCAGTTCAAGTTAATAGCATTTTAAAGTTCTGAGAAAATTCCTTAGTAATCTTAGAATCCATCCATCATAATAGAATGCGTTTATCCATTTTTTTCTTAATTATACAGTTTATAGAATCGGTGGTGTAACCTCATTATGCATATGTACAAAATGCCCCAAACTGATTTAAAGTATGAATGTGAGAATGTAATGACTCTTCATGTGAGAAATATTTTGACCCATTACAGGTAATTTAGATTTTCTTGGGGGGGAAGGAGTGGAATTTATGGGAGAGGGTACAACTTATGTCTGGTTCATCACTTTGTAAACATACAGTTACTGCTTTAAAGCATAATGCTTCATTAAATCAAAATCTTGGAACTAGAGAGAAAAATGGAATTCTGGAAGGAGATCAGATACACTGGTCCCACTTGCAGTCGGTCCTGGGCAGTGGTTTGCTACCAGCCCTCCCTCCTAATGCCCGGTTTGTCTTGCCTTCTGCACTGAAGGCTCTATTCTTAATAACGTATCTCAGCTGCCGGTAGAAATCATTCAGCTATAAATCCAAAGTAGGAAACTGCCTACGCATAACAGCTCTTCTTTGTTTACCCTGCTTTGGCAGCTCTGTGTACACATTTGAAACTCTGTCCCTCCTTTTGTAGCACTGTGAAATAAATAATGGTTGTATGGTATGTTGATTTTGCTTCAATGTCACTACCATTATGTTAAAAGGAAAGTATTTATACAAGTTAAAAAGGCTTGTTTACTTCACATATGTACATCTTCGTATACTGTGAAGTCCTTCACGAGGATAAAACAATACAATTAAAATTGTTTACAAATAGAACATAGTACATATTAACATACCACATAATGTATATGTTCTCAGCTAGTTAATTCTGTAGTGCAGCATATGCTTATTCTGTGCATGGTCTTTCATAGGATCTTCATCGCTGCCTGGAGCTACCACAAGTAATAAAATGGCAGTGTTACCTGCTAGGTAACAGTGCAAAGTGTGGAGAAACTAGAGGCAGGGAAGAAAAGAGTTAAGTTTTCAACGGAAAGGAGTATAAAGACCTGTGGAGGTCGTACTTTTGGCCAGACCTGCAGAAATACACTGTCCCTGGTGTGAAAGTTCAGATGGGCAAGGAGAGATGTGAAAGAATCAAGGTCCATGCAGCAGGCAGCAGTATTCTGAAGAAGATTGTGTACCATTTGAGTGGCTGCATCCCAGCGTGGCATTTTTCCTTCCAAAGTGTTTTTTTACACTTCATTTCCATAATGTAAGTGGTTTTTATACTGGGCCTAGGGTGTCTGTGGTGTTAAGCATCTCAGACGAGCAGGTGTCTACTCATATTTGGGGTTCTCCACTAGGACTCATCTGAAATTTGATGGATGTCAGCAAGGAGGGAATTGAACTGTTGCTCTTCTTTTTGCACACAAAGCCAAGAAGTGATAGTTCCTAATCCCAAAATAATTTAGAAGGCTGTGGTGGGTGTTCCCTAGGAATATCGTAGGGGTTAGATCATTCAACAGAGGTACAGGATACCTGGCTCCAAGTACTCTGCCAACTGCACCTCCAGGTATACTCTGCCCTGCTACATCCCTGAGGAGAGGAGGGTGCCATAGCCACCACTCTGAGGGCTGGGCTGGGGGCTCAGCTCACTTGTTTCCCCATATCTGTCCCTTTCTGCACCTTTGCCTCTGCTTCTGGGATGCTGTAGAAAGCAGAGCCACTGCCATCACCCGTTCTTCCAGCCGCACGAAAGTAGCATCCACATCTCTGTTCTGCACTATTATGTTCTGTCTGGGTGTGCTGAATGTCTTTTGGATAGGACTGTTCTACAGAAGACTTGTCTGTGGTTCATGAGTTTTAGACATTAGAGAAGTCAGCCCAGAGCAAAATTTTTAGGTGTTGAGGATGTAGGGGTCTACAAGTTAGATGGGGATTGTGAGGATTGCTTTCTTGGGCTCTTGTGGTTCTGGTCCAGAGCATTCTCCAGTAGGTCAAATATCACATTTAAAGAGGGGCAGCTACTTCTTGTTTTCTAGAGAGTATTGTGTGTTTAATAGGGGAGAAGGCAAGGTCAGAGAAGCACATTGCTTGTGCCAGCGAGAAGTACTGCAAGCTTCAGACTTTGCCTAGGACTTCTAGCTAGTCTCCAAGGTAGGTGTTAGAGCAGGTTGTCATCTGACAGGAGAGTGTGAAGTCTCTTGACCTTCTGGGAGTGAGTCTTGTTTTTACATGGAGAAGTGCAATAATAGGGCTGAACAGCAAACAAGTGTTGTCAGTGAGCTTTGAAATAAGGAAGTCGGAAGAATGTCTCCTGCACTGGGGGACAACCACATGACTGGAACAATATGAAGTTGATTCATGCGATTTTTGGCTCCTGGGGAGATTGGAGAGAAGACACACAATGCAAGGAATTGAATTGTGAAATGGAGGTTGTATGAAGGGGTTTATAGGATTAGGGAGACTTGCAAGAAGAAAAAACCAAAAGGTTTTGATTTCAGATGTTCAGGAAAGGTGACTTTCTAGTGCGCAGGCCGACGAAAAAAAAGTTTTGTTGTTTGGTCAGAGTCTAGATTTTCTTTGTCCCTCTTTTTGCACCTTCTTTCTTCTCTCTTTTATGTTCATCAGCTGAGAGCTGTAATCTGATGAGCCCTAGCTCTACCTTCTCCCTTAACAGCCTGCTGTTGCACGCTAGCCAGATGGGGAAAACGGGGTTATGTGCCTCAGTCCCCTTAGAGCCTCATGTCACCCACTGATAGGAACGTTGTAGTCCTTGGTTTGTTCAACAGATTGGTTGTAGGCATCTTAAAATATAACAGCTAAGGTTAAATATCAAGAACTGATCTTTTGGAAACTTTTTTTTTTTTATGAAGGAGAGAAGCAAAACATATTCCTGAAATAGTAAATACTTGTTAGATATAAGAAGGGCTATTAATGCATGACTCTGAATTAATATGGTAAACCAAATCAGAGAGGTGGATTTCTGCTAACAGTAAAACAGTATGGTTGCCTGCCTTCCTTTAAATATTATTACTCCATACTTTCTTTTACTTGCCTCCTTTGTTCACTGTGTGGCTGTTGCCTTAAGAAAAGGAAACAAAGACATAGCCAAATGTAGAGTAAGGAGAGCTAATTCCTTCCCTGTGGTGCAAAATATAAATAGAAGTGAGTGACCAAAATACAGAGAAACTTTCCCTAGTTTTTCTAATAGATCAACAAAGAACAGGGATGTAGAGCAAAGTCTTTTGATTCACATTGCCATTTTCTGCAAGCCTCAAAACTTTCCGATCATTTTAATTGTTGTAATGAAAATCCCCACTGTTTCTGCCAGAGTATTTTTGTTGCATTTTGTTTGCTTTCTTGTCAGAGGAAACTGTTTTTAGGGTCAGTGAATGCAGTGTTAACATGTGAGCCAGGTACTGGGAAGAGGTAAGTACATGCTTTCCTGAATCTGCACCTTAGTGTGGTTCACCTATTAGAAGAAAGTTGTCTAGAGTATTATTTCTTCATGATAGTTCATCTTCCCTCGTAGGTTAGCTTTGTTTATGCAGTTTCTAAATAGATGTCTTACTGCATAACCTTTTAGCTTCAGTCTCACTCTCTTGGTTTTCAAGATGTGGCTTCTTACCAGGATTTCCCTTAAAATAAGCAACACCTGTCAACACACAGTGTTGACCTGAGGGTGTTATAAACCACTTACAACAGTTCACTCACCAAGGGGCATTCCTAAAAACTAGAGATGATGAGATTTACAAGTAGTGACATCTCCCCATGCTGATTCCAATTTGCTTTTGAGGAGATTTTGGGGGACTTTGTTTTGTTTTGTTTTAAGTAGGGTTTAATATAAAATCTCTGGGCTATTTTTACATGGGCATGTTTTCATTTAGGCTATAATGTTCAGGAACTGAATGTGCTTTTTGTATGTATGCAGAGCCCTCAATAGGAAAGTAGTGTTCTCATAGTTCCAGTTGGCACTATAAATAGCTTTAGAATAATGTTGTGCTGAGAGCCACATAGAGAGCCCCCATTGATATCTCTGGGAATCTTTTGAAAAGACAGAGGAGCGATGTTCTTTGGACTTCAAGGAAGAGAGAGAGAATCCTTGCTGGATATGACTCTCGACAATAATTTCTCCCAATGTTATGTGTAGATTGAAGGTATCCTCTAGTTTCCTTATATCCTCTGATCTCTGGTGTTGTTTCCTAGAAAACTACTTGAGACTTGGTAAAGGCATCTGCAATTACAATTTCAATTGCCACTTTATGAAGAGAACTCAAGGATAAACCTCTCTGTTCCGCATTCATTTCCTCCTGTCCATAAAGAGCTCTGTTTCTCTGACAGCTCTTTCATTATCATCAACTTGACCTAATCCAGTATTCTCCCTGCTGCGTCTTTTGTGTTGCTGTGGATGTCTCAGCCATTCTTCAAGTCAGCTTAGGCCTGCTCTTGTAGATTTTTTTCTGCATAGTATCCTTGAGATAAGACCTGTCCCAGCCATCCATCCAACTAAAAAATTACTCTGGTTGAGTCTTGCATCTCACTTACTTCAACATCCATTTCCCTGGCCATGACTTGAAAAAAGCAGTCTTGCCCTACCCTCATCCATTTAGAGTGCTATTGCTACTGCAATGACTGTTCTTTCCTCTCTCTTTTTTTTTTTTAAAAAAAAATGAATTTCGTGTTTCTGATATTTCATTTTATTTGCTTTTATCCATTGGTTCCCTTTGTCCTGTCACATCAAACATAACTGCTAGCCTTCAATGTCAAGGCTGCTCACAATCTTTTACCACCTACTTAGTCTTTTTTTATTTTTTAATATCAAAGGTCTGACTTCCGTTTACAGATGTTTAAACCACGTGGGTATCAATCACTTGCCCATTATGTTTTTATACTAACACCTTTTGCCTTTCTTACATGATTCCTTTATGGAGGGATGGAGATCTTCCATATCCACTGACCTGTTTCATTGGCATTCTGCAAGTCCTTAACATTCTCATTCACTGTGATACCTCAGTGTGCTTGACAGTGATTAGATTAACTAGTTACTGAGGTAACTAATTAAACTGTTGTACTGTAACTAATGTGCCATGTTACAAGTCCACCATTGTCTCAGTGTTTCTTTGAACATCCTCATCTGTATCCTAGCTCTTGTTGCTTGTTTTAATTTAAAAGTCTTTCTGAGAAAAGGGCCATCATTGTAATCTGTTTGGTGTTTGTACAAAGCCTGGCACTTTAGACTCACGAGCACCATGGCACTTGGAAGTTCGCAATCAGTAGGTGATTTAGTTATGATTTGTTGTTGCTGGGTCTGTATAAATGGTTGATGGATTGTGATTTGTAGTGGATTCCAGCAAATTCTTCCTGGCACCTCCATTGAACTTGCCACATATACCACCTTGATAGTAATGTACAGACAGGCGTATAACACCTAGAGGTTGATACATCATAAAATATTTATAAGGATAGGAATAATATGAAACCTCATCCAATCTTGATCCATTGTTTTGAAAAGTTGCATACCTGAAAAAACTCGATGTGGTCAGTACAGGCATCCGCATACTTTTGGCTTCATGGAGACTGCAAATGCACTTCTAGTGTGAATTGGTCACGAATAAACCAGACTCTGAAATTCAATTGAGCTTGATTTTACACCTTGATTGAGCTAAAGATTATTTTTATGTGGGGAATGTGATAATTTTTACTAATTATTTGGTATGTGTTCCTGTGTCAGCTATTTGCAGCTTTCAAATACTTTTCCTTTAAAAAGTGTGTTAGAAAAATGCTTCTAAGCACAGAATTTTAAAATACAGACCAAAAGATGCAGAGTCCTTGGCCTAAGTAAGTTCAGAATATCCAAGTATCTGTGCAGTCACTGATTTCAAAAAAAACATCTTAGTATCTTAGTTCAAGATGTATCAGAGTTTTAAGTGATAAAACAAAGATGTCCTTAAAATAAAAGCTATTAGCAGCATATTCAGTAATTGTTGATTACTAAAATGGGTGTAAAACTTAGACACGATCAAAAGCACATTGACCGATGAGCTGTCATGGCCAAATAACAGCAGCGCCAGCACTGTTATGCTGTACTTTTATATATGCTATTCATCTTCTCCACTGTGAATACTACATACATCACTATCTCTGTCCTAGTATTGTCAATAGAGCTCTTCATTAAATTGAATAGCCAAAACAAGCTATCCACTGAAAATTATGATTTAAGTCCCTAGTGTATTTTCTAAGCCTTTAATAATAAGCCATATATAGCTGCAAACAAACTTTTTCAAAAAGCAAGTAGATGGGCTTATGTATGTCTGCAGGGAAATGTTTTGACTGCATAACCATGATGGCGTGACTGACAAGTAGAGAAACAGTAGGGGTTATTTTATTTTTCTGGCTTCATAAGTGAAAATGCTACCTGGATGGAATACAGAAGTGTAATCCAGTGAAGAATTTTTCCCTTTCTAATTAGTGATACTCTGAACTCCTTGGGGAAGACCAGTTTGTGGACCTCATGCTGCATTCTGCCTTCAATAAATGTATATACTGACTCTAAGCACAGATCAAGGAGTTCAGCTTCTGGAACTTAATTTTGCTCTCAGTCTCAAAATACTGCTGTTTGAATTTTGCAGCTTGGCATCTTGTAGAGTTTGTAGAGTTAAAAATGTACCTTTGTTAGATTAATGAATTCATTGTGAGCAGTGCAGCTCCTTTATCCTTCATTTAGAATAAAAGATAAGCTGGTAATTTAGTGAGAAAAGCTAAAATCAAATAGTTATTTTCCTTCTTTTAGTCACTTATAATTGCTTACTATTATATAGCAAGTGATATAATTTGAAAAGCACTGTGCAAAAAATATTGCATTTAGTAGATATTAGCATTCAAATCTGTCTGTGAGCGCGTACTGCCTTGGGAATTGGCACTTCTGAGTCCCATCCCAGGCTTTGCCACTGATCTGCTATATTTTAGCAGGCAACCTAATCTTTCGGTTCCTTAGAGACACCACCTATTAAATGGAGATGCGACCACATCTCTTACTAGCAGTATGATGTTAGTATTCAGTGTCTTGTTCTGAAAAACTATTTATGCCTAGAATTCCCATTTACTTCAGGTGAAAATATCTATTGGGCGGATCTCAGGAACAGTATCTATAACATTCACAGACACCTCTGAGAGATGATCAATGGATTAAAAGTATGAGGAAATTTGGTGTTTTGTATTTCCTAATACTTTTGGGTTTTATTTGGTGGGATAGCAAAGTAGAAGAAAAAGCAGCACATTAGTGGGAGATACAAGACAACACTCAAAAGTGTGAGACTGAAGGAAGAGTATCATAGTTTAATCTAATTTGGTTCACCATTCACGTTTCAGTCTAACAAGAAATTAGTGTACCTGTTTTCTGAAAATCAGAGCTGATTTAATGCAGTCAACAGTGTGATTGCTCATACATGGTCTTCTACATCAAATTCAGAACCCCCTGACTGCTTTTAGGGTGACAGGCCTGTACATCTGACAGCATGAAGGAAGCTCCGATTGTGATCGCAAGACCCCTGGACTTGTGTCCGATCAGGAGGCAGTCACGTGCAGCCAGTGTACACCGTACCGTTGGAAGCACCATCTTAGCACAAAGGAGGTTTTGTGGCATCGGCTTTGCAATAGGGCCATAATTTTACTGCTTTTCAGTTTGAAATAGCTTGTGTTATTTCTGTGGAAGTATTTTAACTGCTGTTGGGGGTGGGGGTTTTTTTTGTTTTTATTTTCCTATCTAATAATAAGCCGTCACCCCAAAAGTTACTTGAAAGAGCAACTATTCTCCCTGAGCTGCAGTTTTATTTTCTTTTGGCTTTTATTTCAGCTGCAGGAGCCAGCTGCTCCAAAGAGTGTGGGAAGCTGACTTGGAGGCCTGTCAGCTGTTGATCCGAGGGTTTCAACTGAAGGAAACCAACTGCTGTGGTTTTGAGGAAGAGGAGAACCAAACGGATGAGATGGAGATGACTGCTGATGGCCCATCCGATTCTGAAAAAAGAAAAGACCACTTTCCGAAGGGCACAGAGTGGGGCACTGTTCCCTGCCCCAAACACAGCAAGCTAAAAGAGGTATCTGAAATATTCTACAGCTGCCTTTCAAGCAATACTGCTGGTTTTCCTTTTGAGAGGAGGAGCTGAATCTGGGTGATGGGTCAGCAGGGCAGGTTAAGTATGAACTTAACATCTGGTGTCCAACCTGGGACATGAGTAAAATAGCTTATTAGCTTCTCAGAAGCCCTTCAACCCTTTTTCCTTTTGCCATCAGTCTTTTTAAAATGTGGAAATTATTCAGGCAATGAATACAGAATGTACATCAGGATTTAAAGGAAAAACGATTAAGTATTTAACAGAAATTATCAGCTGTTCCTCATCTCACTGACGAGTTTCACTCTGTGTTAGTTCTGCTGACTTGTTAGCCTGGACCTATGCTAGCTGAAGTGGGGAGAGAGTGAGTTTTCCTCCCCTAGTGAAATGGTCAAAGGCTTCCTAGCTCACTTGCTGGTAGGCTTCCAGCATCCACCAAATATTAAAAAGAGAAAAAAAAATCATGAGGCTTAAAGGGTTTGACAAATTTATTTTAAGATTTTGTGCTCAGCTCTGGAATGCCATCCTTACTTAAAAATGTACAGCTACCTAATAATCTTTTAACTGCACTGCCAAGGCAAACAAGCTGTTAAGAAGCTTCATCACCCAACAATGCCACCGTGACCAAAAAACCCTCCAACAGGAGTTGTCAGTTTTATTACCTTGGAATTTGGTTGACAAAAATTCAAAGTGTGCTTAATCGCACCTGATGTTAAGAGCCATTGAACTGTGTGCTACATTGAAAGCTGATGCCTAATTTTGCATTTATACTGGCTGAGACTTAGTGGAAAGCAGGCACTTGCCTTACTGTAAAATCTCCTCTTGTTAGTAAAAGTCTGGTTTTAAATTGGGCTTCAATAGTACTTGCAGCCTTTTCCTAGGGAAAAAGGTTTATAGACCGGCTCCACATAGAGACCATTTTTATTGGAAATGGTCAGCTGTGCTTTGACTTTTTTTTTTTCTCCTTTATCTCCCCCCTTCCCTCCCCCCCCGCCCCATATTCCTGATTAGTCCATTGAAGTAATATGAGCAATTCTGTTGGTTATGGAAAGCTGTGCTCCCCTTTCAAAAGGGGGACTGAGAAGCTCTGGAGGGTTTGGGGTTTTGTGGTGGTTTCTGTAGCACTGTTGGGATTTGTGCTGTAGATGATTACCCATTTCTCCCCTGCAAGTCCAAATCATTTCCCTGGAAATCAGCATTGCTGTGCTAGAATGACATCTAGGTAACTGAAGTGAGGGGACTTCTGATTCTGGAGAGAGGTGCAGGACTCAGAGGGACAGGTTGCCCATATGTTTAATGGAAGAGAAAAGCATATTTCCAGTGCTTCCATTAAGCTCTTCCTCCTGAACTTGCTTTTTGATAATTTTCTCTCTGTCTCTATAAACAGAGACATGTTGAAGGGCAAGAGAAAATGTCTTAATTTGTAAATGGACTTAGTTGAAAGACAAAGCACTTCTGTAGCATTTAAGTACTCTGGTATATGGTATTGTACTTTTTTATTTAAAAATAATTTAAAGTTTGTGGCAAAAAATAAAATGGTGGTGTGGCTTTTAGTCTCTAAATTTAGACATTTATGTGACTTTAATGGAAAAACTTACTGTTACCCATTAGTAGTGAAGCTTTTTGTAGCCATTTATCAGCAAGTGGGGATACCTAATAGAAAAGCATGTATTTGTCAAAATACTTGGTCTGATATTGTTTAACAAGGCTATGTTGTCCCTGAGAGAGGAGTAGCTTGATGTGGTTGCCATGTTTCTAGAATGACTACGATCTTCAGCTGTGTCACATCTGTTTCCCATTGGGGCATTTGTAGAGCGAGCTGTTGGTTGCTGAAGCAAAAGGGAAGAGTGGCATTCTTTCTATTTAGAGATTACTTGCTTCAAAACAGTACAGCAAAGGGTAGTAATAGCATATGTGCATATATGCCTTGGAAGGTACATTTCAGTCTCAGGTGATTGATTTACTCTATGGTGAAATGCTATAAATGAAGCTCTCCAGTTATTTATCATGTGGTAGCTGGCTAAGTGTTACTGTGGAGTGGATATTGGTTTTGCTGATGTATACTATAAATACAGTTTTCTTGCGTATAGGTGCATCTGACTGTATAAATTTCATTAGAAAACAAAGAAACAAATAAGAAACATAAAAATAATGAGAAAAGCAAAATAGACAAATGGAAAGAACCCTTCACTTAGATTCTCAGATACTGCTTTGTAAAGGGGCCATTTTTAATTTTTAATTAAATATTCTCACTAGAACGTAAAATATGACATGTTCTGGTATAAAATATGTAAGGTATAAATTCTTTGAAAGTTCAGATATTTTACTGTATTCTGTGAGCACAGGTTTATTAACTGTCAACAGTTACTTTATAGTCTTCATAACTGTGTTTTCTAAGACAGTACAGATTTTTTTTTTTTTTTTTTCCCCAGTTTGTTTATGTGGTAGACTGTGGCATCCCAAAGTAATCCAGTAAATCAGTTTCCTTTATAATACTGACTGTTAAACAGGGAAGACAGCCACGTGCTTTGGCAGCTCAGCTCGTTGAAACATCACTACTAATTTTTTGGTCAAAACTAAATAAAGTGAGGCCAACAAAAATCATCTTGTGGAACACTCCGAGTTACTTAAAAATTAAGATGTACTCCTCTCAATTACAGACAATTAATTAGATTATAGTATTTTAAGAAAATGCTGAAGCAAAGTTATAGACAATATTACTAGCCTCAATCATGTCAAAGTCAGCTGCTTGTCTAATGTATTTGAGATAAATTCTTGAGTTTTCATATAAGCGTGTACTCTCTAGCTGGTAGCTATCTTGATGAAATTAGTGTGCCCCATCATTGCAGTTCTAGTTTGTCTTTTCATGACTAATTGGGCTTGATTTTTCTCCCAGGTCTCCATGGAATTTAAGATATGTTCTAGTTTTCATCCCAGAAATGTTCCACGCTTTTAAACTGCAGATTATTTTGCCTACATGACATGTGAATGAGGTGGAAGCCACTATGATCTTTATTACACAGTTAGATACATATCTAGGTGATTTCTAAAATATGCAGTAACATTTCATTTCTCTTCAGACATTTAATGCCTGCTTGTTCCACTCTTTATGATAACTTGCTTTATTTTTTGCTTGTTGATAATGTATGTGTAAGCAAAACCTTTTTGTAACACCAGAAACACCGATGATTACTAACAGAGAGAGGTGTGTGTGCTGGGACCTCTCTAACACCAAGTATTTTGATGAACATGAGTATGTGTGCACCTGCAGGCTTGAGTTCCTGACCTATCCTTTCTTCTTCTTCTTCTGCTCTCTGGCATGCTGTGCAGTGCTCCCTCTTAATCACTATGAAGGAAAGAAACACCTACTAGATTTCAAGAAAATTGAGGTGATTAAAGTTTCAAGGTAAAAACCAAAAATCAGTAGTGTTACCTTTTGTAAGTCAGCATTTTTGGTAGTTATTCCATCGGAACTCTGTAGATCATTTCTCACTTTTTCACCATAAAAGCAGAGAGCAGGGGTTAGAATAAGGGCTGCTGTCTTTTCCTTACTTCTGCATGCTTCAGTTTCACCATCTGGGAGATGTTTCGGAGTCTTTTGTAGAGCCACTCTGGTGTTGGGAAGGTGTTCTGTAATTGCAAAGCCTTCGTTTGATTAACTTTTTAAAAGATATTGAGTGTTCTAAGTGATATCAAGTGGACAATCATGAAAAATAATAATTAATTTTTAATGTGGTGCCTGTCATTAAAAAGAAGTCATCATAGGATATGACACAATATTTTTGAGAATTTAGCGATAGCAAGCACCAAGAAAGCCTCTGTCAGCAGGCTGCAACTCATTACCGTGCACTGAGATAGCCTGTGGTCCGGGAGACCAATGTGCAACGTGTAAAGGACAGAGCCTTTAGAAAGCTAAATAAACTGTGCTTTCATTTGAGTTTGAATTAACTGCTGTATTTGTAGAGCTTCAAAAATAATTTGAAAACTTCAAATTTAGTCTTCATTTTAAATGTCAGCATTATGCATCAGTGAAAGTCAGCTTTTGAATGTTTTTTTGTATTAATCCAACCTGGAAAAGTTTTGTGTAGCACCAGGCAACTGGCTTGTAGACAATGAACAGATCATTGTTGTACAGGCACACGCGCTGTGCAGAAGGATGCCCCTTAACTGCGTGTGATGCTCTTGTGTAGTATCTGCTGGTAAAAATGCTTACTCTTTAGCTAGAGATTGTAGCATCTCAGTAAGCTTAATGCTTATGTGTATTTTGCAGTAAAAATATAATCAGAAAATTAAATCACAGGTACAGGAAATCCAAGCAACCTCTTTTCAGATAGATTACTGAAAATAGTACCCAATAATAATAATGATCTTATGGCAGAGTAATGGTGTTGCACTTTATTTTATATATGCATGTGTACATAACTGGGATATGAAGTATGGCCCTACCAAAGCAACATCCCTATCTCTGTTTATTTGAAGATTATCAATACCGTTATGTGGGATAAGTATTAATGATTTTCCAATAATGTTAACATAAAATTTCTTTGCTCTTCAGCCAATGAATGAAATATTGGCTAATTTCTTATAGACATTACAGATGAAAAAGTTATGAGAGAGAACTGGCTATAGTTAGTATATGTTACCAGTACAACACATCAGTGATGTCTGTCGTTTCTCCTGCCCAAAATCACTTATGGGGTTTGTGCCAAAAATATTTCTGTAAACTTTTGAATGGCTTCTAGATCCGTAAGAGCTTGATAGAAAAGTTTGTTTCAATCTATAGTTAGTCCTTCAGTTTTAGAGGCAGTATTTCTTGTGGGTTTTAACTGGGAAGCCAAAGGCAGGCTTTAATAAAGTGTATTCAAATTTAGCATTAGCTATTGGGTGGCTGCCACGGCTCCATTATAAATGCAATTGAAATGTCTCATGCGTGTGAAGCAAAATGATGTAATTGTTCAGCTTATATAACTTTTTAATGTGCTATATGGTTTTTATACGTTCCATTGAAATCTTACTGTTTATATAGCATGTATCTACTGTATACTTAATAATTTATCTCTAACAGGTTATGGAAGACATTTCATTTGGAGCAGAGGGTCATTTATCTGAGGTAAGTGTTTTCTAGGCTGTATAAAGTGGTGATACTGTACAGACTTTTCTGGGTCTCAATTAGAACTAATGACACTTGTTTTTATAGTATTACCTTTGGGTAAAAGTTACTAGGGAGTGTGCAAGCACTTAGAAAAGCAACACAGGCACAACTGGAGTGGGCCTATTTTTATTTTTTTTTCCTTTGAAGATAATGGCAAAATTGCAGTGCATTTCAGGGAGCTTATAGTTAAATCCTGTGCTCGTGCTTTTAATGCATACCGACAACTGGATGAATGTGTTGGGGAAAAGTAGGACTAATAATATTTAGCCAACCTAACTGTAGCACTGATGGTTAGGAATGGAACAAAATCATGACGCTTTACTTGTTTCCTTGTGTACCACTAAAAATACATTTGAATTTACTTTTGAAGTATAAAAGCATACTGCAGCAGAATTCAAGGTAGTATGAATTTCATCTGAATAAAAAGACCGGATGTTTGTCATTTTACACTATTTTCATAAATAAAAATATGTAAGATCCTAGTCTATATATTTAAGATGGTCTAGGATGACTGAGTAACATGAGATGCATTTCCTATGAGACTAAGTGATCAGAAAAATCTGCTTACATACAAAAATCTGCCTACATACAAACTAAGAGTTTAGGTAATATGTGTGTAAGGAGACTTATACTGGTTCTAAGAGCTGTACTGAATCAGTCTGGTCCATTTTTATTGTGGTATACCTTGGGTTGCAAATTATATATTAAGGAAATTTAGTATCCAAGCATGTGTCCAGCTAGCAAATTAATTACACGGGTAAGCAACCCCCAGTTCACCTTCCATAGCAGCATACATGCCACCTGTCAAGTACAAGTGACAAGTGCTCAGCCAAGCAAACATTAAGTAAAGAAATAAATAAAAATTGCAGTTTGGGATAACTATTCAGATGAGGCATTTCTTTGGATTCCCACCAATTAATCCAAAGACTGTGGAGCAGATGGAATGTCCAGGAAAAATAATCTAACTGCAAGACCAAACTCAAATTGTTGACCTTGTGTACAAGGAGACTGATGTGAGAGCATGCCTAGGATGGACTGCTTGGCTGTGTGTGAGTTCAGCATAAATAAAAACAGCAAGCCTTGAGAGTGAAGGTGAACTTTGCAGAAATGAAAATAGCCTTTCTTATCAGTGAACTTTGCTGTGAATTAAATCAAAACTGTGGAGGTGCTTGTGTCCACAGAGTACATAAAACAGGGGCAGGTAGTCCCACAGGATAAAGGTAGCAAAAAGCCCTACTGCCAGCAGGGCAAAATACTGAGAGCACGTTGGTAGTGATAGCTGCCAAGACAGCAGAGTATTTGCTGGAAACTAAAAAATCCATATGGTCTGGACCAAAGCAAATGAGAGTACAACTACAAGCTTGTGTCCAGCAGAGACCTGCACTGAAAGGTGTAGGTACAGCCCAGCCCTTCACTGAAGAAATTGTTCTGCTTAACAGGAGGTGTGCCCAGAACATGTGTGATGCCTGTGCTGGGTTTGCAAATGCACCGGAGCTCACAGGCATAGAGGGCTGCCGCTGTAGGAGTATCTGCTAAGAGCTTAATATTTTCGAGTCCTCACAAGCAGATGAACTTTGCCCTTCTGAAGTTCTGAAGGAAAAAAAAAATGCATAAAGAGAATAGAGAGCAATGATACAAATAAAGGAAATGGAAATTTGCTTGAAAGCCAGGCTCTACCATACTGCCACAGCTGGACTGATGTTGACTTTTTTTTGTTTTATAGAGACAGCTCTATAAAAGCTCTGTGAAACTGTCAGCACCGTGTACCATGTCAAGGCTTTGCCTAAACATTCCTTTGGCACTCTGGTCCCCTAATCCACTTTTGTCAGTCTCCCCCCTGTCTGCAGAAGAGCACCCTGTCAGACATTCCAGGTTGTGTCATTTTAGTGACCCGGGAGCAGAGGTGGGAGTGAACAATGCTGGGAGCCACCTATAAATGATACCCAGCTATGCTGACTCCTAGCACAGCAGGGTATGGACACAGGAAAAGAGTTTGGTGCTTTTGTTTCTTTTCCAAGTCCTGGCCCACTGTGAATTTTTATTGGTAAGTCAGTAAATAGGCTCATCCTCCCACAGCAGGGACTGGAATTGTCCTAGTTTTATTAAATGAGCCAGAGAAGTAGTCGGCACTGTTTTTAGGAAGTCTGCACTCAGGGATGATCTTCAGTCTACTAGAGAGGAGAGCGGGAAGACTGCTGTCACCCAGACTGCAGCAGGGTGCTGGAAGGCAGTGGAAAGCTCTATTCCTGTGTCGATGCTTTTCGAAGGACACTCCTCCATAGCTGTAATGGAAGATACATGAGGGGAAGAATTGCCAACATCAGGCTGTAATCTTGATGAGTCATTTACACTCCCATGTGGTGGTGTATCCCTGCGGAGGGGGAAGGGGATCAGTGCAAGCAAAGGGAATGTGAGAAAAGCATGTGGTGGTGGGGAGGAGGTAGGTCACTGTTGCAAAACAGCTGTCTGGAAAGCTTTATGCCTGAATTGTTGCATCTGAGAAACAGAGGAGCATGTTGTAGTGCTGCAGTCTCCTAAATATACATAAATAGGCTGATGGAACAAGCCAGATGTCTGTAAGTGGAAGGTGATAAGAGCAAAAGTAATTGGGGAAACAACCTTGATCCCTCTTCTGAGAAAAGGTGGGTAACTATGTCCATGAAAAAACCCTCACCTAAACAAAATCAGGGAAGCAACAAGTGAGTTTCCGTGGGACCAGCTCTGTAGGAGAAGGAATCGGCAGATAATCTTTGGTACCCTCCAGAAAACATCATGCCTATGGTACAGCACCATCATCTTTTAGCTCAGAAAAGAGCAAACACAGTAACAGAATCCATAGGACAGCAACTCTTCAGTGGCCCCAAAGAACTTTGAAAAGGAAAGGACAAAAACATCCCTAAGGATGAGCCTGGAAGAGTACTGCACAGTGTAAGAGTGAACCAGCAAGACCATTGAACACACTAAGCTACTGTAAGCAAAAGACATGACGAGTGGCAAGGGAGTTCAGGGGTAAGCTGTATGCAAGGGATAGGTGAAAGAAAGCATGTCTGTCTTCTAATTAGAAAGGTGAATGAGAAAATAATGAAATGAGAGCAGAGGGCAGAAATACTGTTTTTTCTTCCTTATTTTCTTTGCTTTTGGTCTTTCTAAAAATGATGAACTGTGTCCATACAGGTAGTGCTCTTAGTATTCACTACAAGGTAGCAAGAGACTAACACAGTACAGGGTCCTAAGGCAATGGAGATGTACTCGAGTCAGGCTAGACTGATGAAATTTCTTCTGAGTGCGTAGGGGCCAAGAAAAACAATCTCCAAACAATTAACAAGCTGCTTTGAAAACTCCTAGAGGAAGCTTGAAGTCCCAAGGGATCAGTAAAAGGCAGACTTAGTATTTGCCTTTAAAAAGAGGATAGGCCAGGAGTTTATGTGCCAGTCAACATAATTTCAATTAGGATTAGAATTCCAAATGCTCTTGATAGATTGAAAGAATAGCCTGAAATCAATAAGATGGGATATGTTAAAAGACAGGTGCAAATAACATGTGAGGAAGAAAAAATGTTGGATTTATGTATACAGATGGTAAATAGCAGCTAAGATGACAATACTGCAGAAGCAGAATCTAGGGTTATAGTGGACTACAAATAGAGTGGGATTCATTACCTTCATCCTGTTGCAAGAAAGGGCAAATGTCACTTGCAGCCTCATTAATGGGAATGTCAGTTGTAAGACAGAAATAATTACCATGCTTAGCTGAGAATATCGAAGCCTCCAGAGGACTATGACGCTGGTCTGCACACCTCACTCTAGAAGACAGGACCACACTGAAGAAAAGGAAGGAAAGGAATAGAAATAAAAGCTTTAAAAATCCTAGTCTGGTTGAAAGTCTTCAATCACATTAAAAATAACGATAAAGAGGACAATGGTTAGTTATTGTGTGCTGTGTAAGGGTAAAATGAAACGTAACCATCTTGGTTTTGTAGCAAGGGAAGTTTGCATTAGGAAAACTTGCTTGCTGCATGGGTGGTTTTAGCCCTGGATCTGGCTTTGCCTTGCAAACTAGAACCACAAGACCCCTGTCAGCTGCTAAAAGCTGTGTAGGCAGACACCAGCTGAGGACAGTCACAGTGGGCTTGAGCTTGCTGCAAGTCACAGAGCGGGCTTTGGTGGTCCCTGGTTGCTTCCTGGTCAGCCTTGCCATGATGCTAGGATGGTGTTGGTCATGAGAAGCACACATTATTTTCAGAGTAAGAGATTAGGCCTGTTCTGTGTGACCACTTCGCCCTCCTCATCTACGCCACCTGCCCAGGACTATGCACGCGGGGCAGGAAATCTGGAATGCAGAGTAGGGACAAATGGTTCTTCCACCTGTGATTTGGAAGTTTCGTGGCTGCGTAGCATGTGCGCATGTGACTGAAGCATCTGCTCAAGCGGGACAAACGTATGGATGGTTGCCTTTTGTTTCTAGAAATTAAGAGATGCCCTGGCCTGACTTTGTGGAGCTTCAAGTGCTCACAGTTTCCATTGACTTCTGCAAGGGGTAAGAGTAAGCATGCAGCACTTCTACCAGCAATAAGTCACTGTTCTAAACCTTGCACCATGAAGCGAAGTATCTGTCTGCAAGAGCAACTATTGTAGGTGGGAGAGGATTTAATACAGGTGAAAGACATTTGGCTTTGATGTTCTGCAGAAGGTCTTCTATGGCTTTTATTTTACATATCTTATTGGGGTTGTGATAGTTTGATGTAAAGCAATGCCTTTTTACAGAGTTCCTCTGTAGGAAGAACAAAATTTAAGGCTATATCTGGGAATCCTGCTTCTCAGCACAACCACCAAAGACTCTAATAGAGACTCTAATCCCTAATAGAGTTAGATTAATCTAGCTACTAGAATACTGATTCTTCTATATAAAATTGCTGAACTAGATCCAAGAGAGCATGGAAGGTGTTTGCACTGGAAAAGCTAATCAAACATTTTCCTTGAGTAACGCTGTCAAGGAGCTGTTGCTCATAGATGACTAAAATGACTTGTAAAAGAGTAAATTGAAATGGAGAAGACTGGAGTGGAAGCCATTCCCTCTGATCTGAATTCAGTGTGCTGATGCTCCAGCTGTGCATCAGCTGGAACATTGTCTGTTCTTCCTGTTTCTCACATCAGACTCTCGCATCTCTGGGAGAGAGTGAGAATTTCTACTTTGCATGAGAAGGTGGAAGAATTTCTTTAGTTACCACCTTAAGAAATAACAAATCACACCCACATTTGTGCTGTTTTCACCTGCTTAAGGATTTGGGGGGGGGCGGGGCAGAAAATCCCAGCCAGCTACCTCTGCTGTTCACAGAAAAATCCATAAAGCAATATTGCATCTCAGCTCTTTCCTGACTCCTGCAATCTCTCCTAGCTGCTTCCTAAAACTGCTGTTAGTGCAAAAATAACCAAAGAAGTCTTAAGACTTACAGTAGCTTGTAGCACTGACATAACCGACAAGCTTGGATGAGCTGTATTTTATTAGTATGTTGAGCTGGAGGCAGAGTCCACCCTCAGAGATGTTGTGGATCAGTGTAAAGTGCCATTTTCCAATCAGGAGCTGTTCCGAATAGTTTGTGTGTCACTGACAGCTGTTTCCCTGCCTACATAGACAAATGTCAAATAAAAGTGTTACTAGCGATGTTACTAGGCATGAAAGGCACTGAGAGAAATCTGTCCTATCTAGTTCTCTGAGTTATCGAACTTTTTTCAAATGAGGGCCTGGGGGCAGAAACTGTGGAATTGGTTGAACATTTAGAATTATTCGTGTATATTTTTGAGAGCAGCATTTTTTAAATTTAATTTATAACTCCTTTTGATGTTAAACTAAAGTTAGAGTCCTCTGCATGACCACATCTTTCCAATCCAAAATAAGAAAGGCCACATATATATATATTTTCTGTAAAATATTCTGCGTTTTTCACGTGATGCCTCCAAGTAAGTTCCTGAGAGACGATGCTTGTCCAAACTGTGGAGGAACTTCTCATTTCATCTGAAAAAGCAGCTGTGTCATGTAAGTGCAAAAATAGTTCAGCCATACACTATCATTGCTGTATTAAAGAGGAATTAAGCTGCAAAATACCTGTCAGGAGTTTAAGATTAATAGAATATAACCCCTACCTTATGGAGCTATTTGTTACACTGCAATGTAACCATAGGCATATAGTTATGATTAAATGCTTTTAAAGACCTAAACAAGTTTGATCCGATTTTTACTTACTCAGATTTCCCTGCCTTCCCATATCTTCGTAACCATTCTGCATTGAGCACATTTTCCTGGTATTCATTGTTCATTTATCTTGGTTTCCAAAGTAAACAGGATGTTTTGTTACATTTTTATACAATTCATTATGCACTCAAAGTGTGATCATTCAGGAGGAATGCATGGTATTTTTTTACATGAGTTAGAATGGACGTTTTAATTTGAGTGAGAATCTAAGTATTCAGTTGACAAATGAATTAAAGCCAGTGAGTTAAAAACTATAGTGTCTTATTCCCAAGCATGTTTAGCACAAGACCAATGC
This sequence comes from Gorsachius magnificus, assembly GCA_034008185.1. NCBI lineage: Eukaryota > Metazoa > Chordata > Aves > Pelecaniformes > Ardeidae > Gorsachius > Gorsachius magnificus. Next base: position 44,628,318 of record CM067083.1, on the reverse strand, counting down.
AGCAATAACATCTTTGCCTGGAATTGCAGTGGGGCAGAAGCTACCAGCCAAACCTTAGAACCCCAAAATACAGGTTAGTACTGATGCAAGGCACCGTGAGATGCATTTGCTACAGAACGAGTATTCACCTGAATCAACTGCTTATGGTGCTAATTGGGTGACCTGTTATCTGCATAAATGTTCCTGCTATCAACAGTACCCTAAAAAAGAAAGGGATACCCTACTGTAATGCATATCTTTATAATGCTTTTTATATTTAGATGTACTTAATGGCACAAGTATTCAGGAGTGTACTGTAACATGCACTTTTTTTTTAAATTTTGCTGTCTGTAGTAACTGATGATTTCGAATCAGGACTAGAAGCATCATCCTTCTTGACAGCATGAATGTGATCCAAAATCTCATATAATAATAGTTCCTGATTAAAAGCAGTGACTAGATCACACCAACGTACTCGATATCTTGATGTTATAAGAGAAAGAATCAGCTTTTTATGTGTCACTAGAAGATACCAGTTCTTCAGGATCTATACAGGACTAATCCATTTTGTTGAAGTCCACAGTCTGTAGAAAAAGTCTGGTTTGAAAACTTAACTTATGGTTTTTGTCTGTCAGAGCAATACTTAGGAGTCTGTGCATTAATTAAAAGCTGTTCTTCCTAAATTAACTGTTCAATGTTTGTATAGCACTGAGTGGTTTTTGTCTTGTTTTCCTTGCGTTTGAGATGATGGCTGTGTGAAGACCTGATTTTCTTACGTATGTAACTAACTGTTAGAGAAAAAAACAGTGTTCAGAGGTGGAGTTTCCTATGGATGGTCATTATGTCAGGTTTTTGCAGTTTACTGACTCTTCTAGCCTGAGACCTAGGTTCTTTTAGGCACCTGTCACCTGTTCTTGCATGCATGTCACAGAATAGTTCCCTAAAAGCTTTCTATTGATATAAATTGCATGGGTTATCCCACTCCCTAACAGCATATGGAGTCCTGCTGGTGTACTGAATAATGATTTAGCAGCTGAGTGGAAGACTTGTTCCTCATCCTCTGTTGCTGGTCTTGAGAAAAGGACATTCCCAGTTGCCGCAGAGAGACTGTGTACTTTCTCCTCCCTCATTTTAAAAACAACGGGTCCTTTTTATGTCTATATATTCTGTGGAGTGCTGCTGGAGATTCTGATGCTTGGTAATGTGACTGAAGATGACTTCTCCGGTCTCGTGCACAGAGGCAGGGACTCAGCCAGCTGGTTCTCACACTCTGCTTCTCTGTGTCCAAGCTGTGGCTGTTCGCAACGTAACCTCTCTTAACCAGCTTGCTCGTCCAGGATTTGAGCTGCGGCTGGTTGCATGCCTGTGCGAGCTGCTGGGTAGCCCCGGCTGGCAAGAGACCTAGGAAAGCAGAAAGGTCGAAGCACTGTGCTGTGACGGAGGATGTGCCAGCAAGCAGACCTCTCCTGATATTTGACTCTCTGTATGCGCTGTGTGACGCCAAGTGTAAGGGTAGCACAGAACTGAGGTCTGGTAAATGTGTTTACCAAAAATCGGATTGTTTCACAATGGGCAGCATTCCAACAAGTATTAGCACGGTTTCTTTGGAAGGCATTTGATTGAAGGCTTGATTTCTCTTAAACAACCACTGATGGCTGCTATTATAGCAACATTTCAGTGCAAAGGACTCCAAGTACTTTTTTAAAGAAAAAAACTTTTCTGAAGATTGTGTATGGCCACATGTGCAGCTGGCTTTATGGACACGTGCATAGACTAGGTCTAGAGAAAATCCAGGTTTCTGGATTCCAGCTGAAGAATGACTCCAGTTTTTTCAATGTGGCTCCAGCATAACCTCATCTTGGCATCTTAAGCTTTTCCTTACAGATAACCCCTGTCATTCACTGTAGACAGCCCTATGATGCCTTGGGAGGGAGAGGAGAGGCTTGTCTCAGTGCTGCACAAATTGGTGTGGTTTTTTTTTTTCTCCCTTCCCCTCTCATATTCGCTGCTTATTTGGGTTGTTTCTTGAAGAAGTACTCAATACAAAACATAAAAGGCACAAATTACCCTTGTGCAGTATATCTGAAAGCAGACAAACTTATGGCAACAGCTTTGCAACTCGTTTAAAATACTCAGTTTAAAATAGAAAAAGCATTTGTCTGTATAAGTTCTAGGTAGAGAAGCATTATTTTTGAAAATTTAGCCTTGTTGCATGATAACACAGTAAAAAAATGTAGTTTCATCTTGTAATCTCTAAGACTTTGATGCATTTTCTCTGATCAGTTGAGCAAAGTCCGTAAGTATTCTAGCCAGATTTTTCCTCAAAGTAGTAAGTATATTCCATGTTTATAAGAGAAACCAAAAGTGATGCAGCTTGAAATATTTAAATGGCCTAAAAGTGTAAATCATATTTACATGAACAACTGGAAATTTAGGAACCTAAATGGTGTAGTCAGTATGGGATTTCCCTCCCCTGCTGTGGTGAGACAACAGGGAAGAGGGAGAGGAGTTGAGTCTTCACATCCCTTTAATCCTCTGCTGAAAGTGAGATCATGGCTTTTTTCTGCTGGGAAATAGACTGAAACCACAAGCTCATTCCATTTCATATAAATCAGCAATTTATTATATATTAACAACTTTCTGTCTCTCTAATGGGAATTTGCTTTCAGGCAATGTCTTAGCACTGCAAAGTATCATATCCCCTTACTAATATTTTATTTTCCCCTTAATTCGATGCAAATTTGATGTAGAAAAGTGCAGTCAGCAGCAAACATGCTTTCTTTTCTTTTTCAACTTCCTGTAGGAGTTCTTCATATTTTCTGCAGAGCTGGGAGAAAAATGTGAAGCAATAAGTGAGAAATTGGTGCATCTGGAAGATCAACTGCAGACTTCTGCCTTTTGAAATACTTGCCTTTCAGATTCACATGGAATACTAGTTCTTAATGTAGATTAAATACATTAAGAAGGGGAGAACTGATTGTCTTGCTGAAGTGGGCATTTTTTTGGTAGCAAGTTTTCCTACAGTGCATTTGCACTGTGGTCTGATCCAGTTTTTATTGATTTTAACAGAAGTTAGTTCTTTGTAAATTGAGATTAGGCACTGAGAAGCCTTTTTTCTACTGTTAAAATCCTTTTGTTTGTAATGCTGATATAAGTAAACACCTAGTGCACCAAAAGCTGCTTGGATACAAGCATCCATGTACCTGCATTTCCCAACATGATTTAGCTAAATTAAATGCTACATCATTGACTCAGGCTGTGTATATTGCCACATGTAGTTTGGGTTGTTTCCTTTTGAAAAAAATGGGCAGCAGATGCATCATGTGGCATCTTGTACAGTTTAATCTGCCTCTAACACTCCAGTGCAAGTAACCAGATGAGATGATGTTGTATAAAGCATCCTTATCTCTTTCTGTGCTTCATCTGTCATTCAGTATCTGATTGAAGATTGCTTAACATTTATGAGGCATTTGTTGGGCCTACATGGGTGGACGTTTCTCAAAATTTAAGAGCACAGAGTATTGTTTCATTTGTAGCTTTCATAGAAAAACCTGTCATAAAAGAGATTTTGTTCTTCTAAGAAAAAAGAATAAGACCATGAGGTAAGAAGATGAGTACTGCTAGTTGTTAGTGAGAAGAGGTGCAGAAGGGGATATAGAAAGATGAATAAATTCAGGTTGGAGAGATTAGTGGAGGGGCCCTTACAGATGCCTGAAGGTGAGTTGAGGTGATGGTGCTGCTAAGAAGGATTCAGTTCCTCCGAAGCTGAGGCAGGAGTCTGCAGAAAGGTTGGAAGGAAATAATGGGTGTGAATACACCATGTTTAGGTACTGGCATCTGTTGCCAGCTTGCTGCAAAATTCCTATTCTAGAAACTTGGTTTCTTTAAAAGTAGCAGAATGATAAACTTTAAGGGGGAGGAAGGGGGAAGGTACTGGGGGGGCTTGCATCGGAGAGTGAGAGAATCAGATCATAATGTGTGTTTGACTAATAATCTTCTTTTTATAATGCATTTTGATGTGCAGAAAGATTATTTTCTTGTATTTACCACAGGCCAGTTTGCAATATTCTTTTCATTATATTTACAGTGTGCGTGCTTGGTTGCAGTTGTGTTTCCCCAATGCTGTTTGTGAGCTTTCAGTTCAGAGCTATATGGATGCGTGTGTTGTGTGTGTGTGTGTGCAGAACACCTAATTCCTTCTCCCTTACGTATATCTTCTCCCAAATGAGCTTTCTCATTACGCCTAATAGAGACCTGAGAGTGTGGGTTAAACCAGGTTCTTTGCAGTGGACTTAAGTTCATATTCAAACCAAACAGTCAGGTCTGATCATAGTTACAGTTTACAAGGTAAGGTCAAATAAGCTGGAAAAACTGCTTTTTTTGTTCCTGAAGAAAATACAGGCAAGTAAGCTGGAAAAACTGCTTTTTTTGTTCCTGAAGAAAATACACTGCAAGTATGTAAAATAGTATTATTTGTATTTTCTGTGGAACATGCGTATTTCTTTGTAGCTGTTGAAACTGCAAGAGTTAGTTGAAAAAATAAAAATCCAATAATTGAAAGTTTGAGAAGAGTTGTAGATTAGTCTCATTCTAAGCCACAGTTGTCTGATATAGATCTGATTTCCTCTATCAGTGAAATTCAGCTCACGTTATCTAAATACAGAAATGCACATTGTGTGATATCCTGGTCCTAGCAAGACCATCAGTCACAAAATAAGAAACCATGTTTAAAACATAGGGACATACAGAGAAGCAGTTCAGCAATTCAGCTACCCCTCATTAACATTCAGTTGCTATTTCAGAGGTAGTCCAGATCAATGTGCATAAAATGTTACCATCTGGTGCATGTAATCGCTGTGCTCTACTTCAAAAAGGAATGAGAAAAATAGCTGCCACAGTGCTACAGACCCGTAGATTGGTTTTTTAAATAAAAACTTCTCGGTGCCTATAAAATAAAATTTGACTCATTGGTAACTTGCCTATGTTGCAGGAACTAGCACCAAGATTGGTGCCAATAATTAGCCTCTATAGAAGAATTTATGTTTAATAGGTGGATCTGTTGTTTGCACGGTAGTTTATTGGTTTTAAATAAAATAATTTCTTATCCTAAATACTGGACAAATATGCAGTCTTCATTAAAAATCTGTAGAACTCTGAGAGCGGGAGCTTAAAGATCCGTAATTGCAATGAAAGCAGGATAAATTTTTCAAACTTTGCTGATTATTTTCACCCTTCCCCTCATCCCCCAAAAAACTGCCTTACACATGGATGTTACAAACTGTATTAGGTCAAAAATCTAACTGGGGGCTGCACAGATGTAAATTACTCCTGTCATCTGGTTATTAAAAGACTTTTAAAGACTCCACTGAGAAAGATAAATTCTTGATGCTCTCGAGCCATTTGCCAATGTTTAGTGTGTGTCGTAGCTTTGATTAATAATTAAGTTTGTATTAGAAGAAAAATCCCAGATGTCATTGTTTTTCATTCTACGTTTTGATGGCATAGCACTTAAATCAACCATGCTGCTCGTTGTAATTGCCAGCACGACCCGAACAAAGGAGAAATCCAGTGATATTTCTTGGTCTTGAGTATAGGCACAGACCCACTTGGGATTCTCATTTATTATTGAAGCCTTTCACAGCAAATATTAAACTGTACTTTTGTATGAAAAGCATCAAAAAATATAACGGGGGAAAGGAAGAGCTCCTCTGTAGCACTATGACATCTTTGCTAAATTCTATGTAGTATAACCAAATAAACCCACCAAACATTCAATTATAGTTAATCATTGGCTTGTGTATGAAAACAGTCCACATCATTAATTGGAAAAACCAGAGGATGATAGGTGACTCATTCTGGTGTCTGCAGAGCTGATGAGAGGTGTTACTCTCCTGACAGTAAAGGCCTGGAATTCCCAGTAAAATTAAATGGAGCCTATATTGCAATTTCACAGTAATTTTTGTTCTTAATTAGCAGTTACATTTTGATAGACAATTTGAATGCTTTTGTTGGAAGAAAATGTGGCTGGACTATTACTATAAAAGCAATCTCCACTCCTTGCCCTAAAACGGGCATTTTAAACAGATATTTTGAAAATATAATTTTGTGCCTAAACATTCATTAGGCATTGCAGGTGATTGTGCTAACCCTTTGCCTTTATCATTATGGCAGGCTCTCATACCAGCCCTGCTTTATGCCAGCATAGGTTTTCGACAGAATCAGGAGCATAGAGATTAGCCCCAACTGTACCTCACGGAAGAACCTCACACTGGGTTAACCTGTGAGAAATTTTGGGATCCCACAAGAGTGAGAGGTGGCAATGGTGCCCTCTTTCTTTTTATTTTGGATGACAGGAGGATGAGACCTTCCCAGCGTGCATCACATTGAGAGAACCTGGTTCCACTTGTATTGTTCGTGCTGTGATGGAGGGAGGTCAGTGTGTTTCCACCCATGTGCTGCAGCTTCTTTGCCTTCCATTATTTGCTGGAAGAAGTGATTTGGAGACAGCTGATAATCCAGACCACTGAAGTGATTCATTTTTTAAAAATGTAGCAGTCATTCTGTTGGGGTTTTTTGTTCAGTAGTTTTTGGAGTGAGTATTTTTGTTTTTACATGGGAGGGCTATTACATTAGTTTATAGAAACGCGTTCATGGATGTGAAGGAGGGAGACAGTAATGGAGGGAGGAAATGGAAGATTTCTAATCTGGTTTCAGTACCACAAGCGCCCCTGCATTTTGTAAGAAGTAAATGATGGACTTCCAAAGGCCATTTTGCTCTCTTGCTGTGAGACCACATAGGCCTCATATAGGAGCAGCAGGGACTTGCTCTTTCCTTCACTCCGAAGAGTGTACTTTCTAAAAGGCCAAAACCCAGGTCATTCCAAATAAACATTGAATTGTCTTGCCTCTTTGCTGATCCTTTGGCACATAGCACATACAGTCACAGGATCATTTAGTTGGAAGTGACCTCTTGAGATCATCTGGTTCAACCCCCTGCGCAAGCAGGGTCACCTAGAGCACGTTGCCCAGGATCATGTCCAGTCAGGTCCTCTCCAAGGACGGAGACTTCACAACCTCTCCATGCAACATGTTCCAGTGTTTGACCACCCTCATGGTTTAAAAAAATATGTTTTCTTGTATTCAGATTCAATTTCCTAGTTTGGAATTTTTGCCTGTTACTGTCAGTGCACACTAGTGAGAAGAGTTTGGCTCCCTCTTCTTCATTCCCACCCTTCAGCTATTTATACACATTGGTAAGATCCCCCTGAGCCTTCTCTTCTCCAGGCTGAACAGTCCTGGCTCTCTCAGCTTCTCCTCATATGATGGATGCTCCAGTCCATTAAACCAGCCCTGTGCTGGACTCGCTCCATTAAGTCCATATCTTTCTTGTATTGTGGAGCCTGGAACTGGACTCTGCACTCCAGATGGGACCTCACCAGTGCTGAGTAGAGTGGAAGGATCAGCTCCCTCCACCTGCTCACAGTGCTTTTCTTAATCCAGCCCAGGAGGCTGTTGGACACCTTTGCCACAAGACGCATTGCTGGCTCATGTTCAGCTTGCTGTCCACCATGACCTCAAGGTCCTTTTCTGCAAAGTTACTTTCCAGCTGGCTGCCTGTCCCCTGTGTGTTCCAGTATGTGGGGTTAGGAGAGTCATGTGTGGTTAATGTAGTGGGACATTGAGCTGAGCTTCTGTCTCCAGCCACTGTAACGTTCAGCTGTTAGAAACAAGCAGAATAGTTGACCAGGTTAAAAAAACCCCAACAATACTCTTGCTGATTATTTCTGTTCTTCAAGACATAATTTCCTCTTCACGTGTCCAAAATTGCTGTTATTCTCCAAAACCCCATAGGCCCTTACCTTAGCTCTGTGGTAGTCCTTGACTGTCCTTCCAAAGCATTTTGTCTTACTCTTTGTTTCTAACCTTTCCTTACAGGAAGGCAAATGGTTTGTAATATCTGCCTTTTGTCTCTTTTCCCTAAACACCTATGCTGAGAGAACAGAAGATACATTCATGAGGCCATTTTTTCCAAAAATTCAGTCAGTCTACAGTAATTAGATCTGCTTTTTTTCTCCTGGTAAATCACGGACTCTGTCATGATGTTCAAGTTTTATAAAGAGAGGAAGTCAAACAGGCAAAAAGCTTCAACCAAGATAACGTTAGAGCAGCAGCATTGTTGCAGAATATGGATTGTGTTTGTGTGAAACTGTTCCCAAGTTCTTTAATTTACTGCTTATGAGACACTAGAGAGGTGCTGCCAGTTTTTCACAGAAAGACAGCAGGACCAGAAAATGTTCCTAGCTGTAACTTGTTTTGGCTCCTGGCTTTGATACTGGCTTAGCATTTGCAGCACTGGATAGAGAATTTAAGCATGAAGGATGCATTTGCATGTAGACCCATGCAAAACTATTTTTTTTGCATTTCTAAAACGGTTGAAGCTCTTTATCCAGACATAAGCTTTGTATATGGATAGAGATTTTATGCTCAGCCGTACACCATATATTTTGCCTCACCAGAAAGGCTCGTTTGACAGTTACTGGTCTGCAGCTGGTTGTGGCATTGTTCATGAGGTTATTGAAACTTGCTGTAGTTAGGCTATGCAGTCATCTTTCTTCTTGCTTCATCTTTCTGTTGGTTAAGAGTTTCTTTCCCAGTCTTCTTCATTTTCCTCCATCCTTCAAGATTTCTCATCCACTAGCAGTGAAACATTTCAATTTTGCTTTTTCTCTCAACCTGAAAAGAATTTTGTAATCGCTTGGGATATTACAAATAACAGCATGTATTCAGAGACTGCGCATCAGAAGTAATTAAATTTCAGAGGCTTCATGGTGTTCATAAACTGAAGAATTTCTGTTTTACCGGTTAGGTTTTCAGCAGAGCCTCGTGATTAAATTGCAGAAGGGTGGACAGTCCAGACCGCTTATAAGAGGATAATAATGTTTCTTGCTTCAGAGAAGATGCAAAGCATAATTAGCTTGTCCTTGTACAGTGCTCTGAACTCCAGTTTTGTGTGTACTGCTATTTCTTGTAACCAGCGACAGAATCCCTTTAGATTAATAGAGCTGTCCAGAAATTAGAAGTATGCATGAATACTCCTGGTGAACAAATTAGGAGTAAAACTTCATAGGAAATGTATGTAAATACACGAAGATGAAATTCTAAAGAAATGATAACAGAATCGAAAGCAGCCGAAAGTCTTTTCAAAGGCATAGCTGTGACTGCCTGAAAGAGCAGTGATTTGTATAGCTTTCCCATGGTCCTCTCTAGTCACAATTTTTCAAAAGTAGCAGCTCGCTTTTTACAGTCACTTAACCTGAGGGTGTCGTCTTTTCTTGACATTGCATTGACGTTGGGGTCAAGTAAAACAACATTTCACAATCGATGAGCTCTGTGAAAGGATAAGGCCTGTCCTTGTGCGTTATTCTTCCTGTGTGTTGTGGTTTTGAAATGGAGTTGTTTCAGTGTCAGCCTGTTTCATTTCCCTTGAAGTGAGTTTCTGGCCCTCTCAGAGACCATTTGATGACTTACTGCTAGAAATGAACTTATTTCTCTCTCCCTTGACCCGCTTGGGTTCACTTTTTGGGGATCCTTGCCCTTCAGCCATGCCTGTACAGCAGGCCTCAGAGTGGATGGGGTGGGCTCTAGAGCTTGTTCACATAGACTTGGTCATCTGTTGAGAGCTTCAGTAGGCTTTCACTTGTCTCATGCTTGCCTTTGCTCTCCACATAGTGTAAGCTATGGAAGAGAAGGTGAGGTTGGTTGTCTTGCTGAGCTACACCCACTCCTTGCACTCGATTCAACAACTGATACTCTCACTAACATAACAGTATCAGCAGAAAGGCTGATGTATTGGTAGTCCAAACTGTGCTTATGCTCAGGAGAGACCAGTTATCAGATCCAAAAAGCTGTATCGCCTAAGAAGTCCAGCCACTTAAAAACTTGTGCATGTCTCAGCAGTTGCCAATATCTCCATGCATGTCCTACCTTCATCTGCTGGTCTGTTCACTGCTGCACCCCTCGTGTTCTTGTTGCCACCACCTGATGCTTTCCCTCTGTCATTGTGCAGCTGGGGAAAGAGGGCAGTGGAAGGTCTCTTAAGAAGCTGACCCATGAGCCAACGTTTTCTTCCTGAGTGCCTTGCAGGAAACCTGACCTAGACAATGGCAAGTCAAATGTGGAAAACTATTCTTTCTTAGCCAAACGAAGTATTTTTACTGAATTACCAGATGCTTTTCAGGTGGCTTTTTCCCTTCTAATGCATGACAGTGCAACCTTGCTACTGCTAATCTCTTTGCTTTTCAGCTTGCTCAAAGCATTCACTGTGGAGCCTGGTATAGATTTATATTTGCATTTTCTGCACTATAATTATACTGATAATTCAGCTAAGATTAAAGCCTTCTGGAGGTAAGTAGAGCAGAAACACTTTCTCTCCCATAAGCTAATTTCGTTACTTACCTAGGTTCCCACCCGGCCTTGCACGGCACACATTGCCGAGCACGCTAATGCCACACAAGCTGTGGTCACTGAGCTGATGTCTCAGGCTGCTCCTGCTGCCTTCACTGGGGGGCTGATCTACCCAGGTTGGTGTCTCTGGCTTAAGAATCCACCCTCCATTCCTCAGGGAACTCGCAACTAGTGCTGCTGCCCCTCTGGTCCCAGTTCATCTCCTTCCTTCCTTCCCATGAGAATGGTATCCAAGCAGTGTCCCCCATCCCCTCCCTTTTTTAAAGTGCTAAATAATGCTACTTGAGAACTTCGGTTTGCCTGGATTTTTTTTTTTTTTTGAAAGAAAGTGTGAGAAATGTATTAATATTTAATCCAAACAATTTGGAAGAACTTGAAGCTACAATTAGATAGCCCTGGCCATCTGTTGTGAGCAGCAGAACAAGAATTTATTAAATAACTTGGAAAGAGAAAAGGGACTGCCAATCACCTATAGATTTATTCCTTAATAAAGCTTGCACAGTCTCTGCAGAGGGAGATCCAGGTGGTGAAGGAGACACTCCAGACCGTGCTGGTGCAACTTCAGCCAGCCAGGGAGGCCGGAGAAGAAAAGGCTGGAGACTTCCCCTGTGACAGCTGGTGTCCAGGAAAACAAGACTTGAAGGAATAATGAGCAGAAAGAGCTGGTAGGATGACATTAATTCACGAAGGGCTGCTTTTAGTAACTGAATACTGTTTTACCAAGCCTCAGGGATCTCTTCTCTCCCTGCATAACTAATAACTAAATCAATTATGGAGAAGCAGAGCCTGGAGGTCTATCATCAGAAGTATTCTACACAGCCTCACATGTTTTGGCACAGATTGGGAAACAGCTTTCAGAGCAGAGCATCCCCTGTAAATGTGTAGATTACAAATTGATACATTTCAAGTGAGTCTGCAAAGTTGCCTTTAATGTCAGTGAAATGTTCTCCTTGAAGGCTCGTAAACAGTATCTGTCTTCCTTACTCATGGATTTTTTTTTTTCCCCCTGATTTAAAAATGTAGTGTTAAAGCTGGAACATCTAGTATTTCTTGAAAAATAGCTGTAGGAATAATAATAACTTTTTTTTTTCCTTTGGCTTGTTAAGCTTTCTTACACTGAATGTATTTTCACATTCCTGCCAATAATTAAATCAATAGGATGAAATTCAAGCTAACCAAGTTCTTTCAACTGAAATTTGGGCCTCATTTACTCAGTGGTGTTGAGCACGGTGGAGGTAACTAACAGCAGCCCCTATAGCAGTAGTCTTAATTCTTTTCATTTAGGTATTAATATAAACTTGCTTTAGTATTACAGGGGTTGTAAAGCACAAAAAAAAAAAAAAACCAAACTGCGTTGGTGATTTGTGTTCTTTATATTTAAATATTGTATGAACAATGAGTCATTTAAGTCTCCTTGTAAAGTTTATTACTACTATTATATTACTTTGATCTTCCTTATAAACTTCAGAAGGAATGCAGATTTTTCCAACAGACACGTATGTGTATATACACACATACTTAAACATGTATTTTCATAGGAAATAAAAGCAATATTAAACTGAAGCCAACTCATATAAATGACCTGTATGTAGATGGTGGTTCAAAGTAAATTCATTGCGTACTCTTACTCGGATACCAGAATATCTCTGATGTCACAAAAAATTTTGCTTCTGCCAATTTTTGCAGAGGGAAAATTTAAAAAAAACCCTGATATTTTTTCTTTTTTTAAGCCAGTGGATGAAGCAAATGTCTTCCAACACAGTACTGTACTTTTTAATTATATTTCTCTGACATTTTAGAATTATTTTGTTTCTGCTATTTCAATTACTCATTTTATAGCCACGTTGTGAAGGTTTTTGCAAATTTTGAAGGTCAGTGGACTACTGGCCCACTAAGATTGTGTGTGTTTTAATACTAGTTGAAACTTCAACCTCGATCTTAAGTGCACAGGGAGAGAGGAAAAGAAAGTGCTGGGCAGCCGAGACGTACAACAGGATTATAATTGCATCCAGGCATATACGGTTGTCAAACCAGGGGAGCAGAGCTCAGGTGGTTTCTGTAGTCATCAGGTCCTCTGGGGTGGAATTACAGCCCTGTAATTCAGAACATGGTTGACTTTTCTCATTGTGTAATGTATGGGTCAGCATCTGCGTTGCAGTAAAGACTCTTGGATCTTTACCTTGTATGGACCCTGCTACTCAGTTCCCCTCCCCAGTCTCCAGTGGAGAGCTCTTGCCACTCTGTTGCTGCTCTGTGTGACAAGTTTCTTTCTCCAGGCTTTGCTGGGCAGTCCCTGTTCAATACCTACCTCCCTGTAGCAGATTTGGCACTTTCTGAGACTCCCCCGGGCAGATGAGGAAGGCATGCAGTCCCGGCTCTAGGCGGCCTGACGCGCGCAGGCAGCAGCCTCCGGCACTGACATTCCGCCTGTGCGCAGGACCGGCTCCCCTGGGAAGCCCTGGCTGGGCACATGTAGGGGTGACTGTCGGCCAGAAAGCACTTGTGGGACCCCATGTGAGTTCAGGTAAACAGAAAAGCAAGCACACTGACATGATAGAGCTCTCTTACAGCTCTTTCCTCAAGACCAGCAGAAGCTGCTTGTGGGTTAACACCACAGAGGGCCCGGGTACCGGGTTTCCAGCAATGAGCACTTATAGGGGATGATGAGGACGCCCCAGAGATGGTGGCCAGTACACTAGGGTTGCATGGCCCTTCCCCCCTTCCCCAACCCCCACACACACTGAGGGGCACGTGGAGTTTTGTCCTTTGTACCTTTTACAGGTAGCGCCTGTAATGTAAATGGTTGGTGGGCGCTGTGTGTGCCTTAGAGCCAGGGTCAGCCGCAGCGTGCACTCTGCCTCCATGCAACAGCAGGGACAGCAACCAACCAGCACAGGGGCAGGAGAACAGCACCCTCCTTCTCACTAGCAAGGTTTCTTGAAGATGTTCCCATTCAATTAAAAAAACCCAACTTTGTGGCTCTTGTGTTTCACAGCTTCTCAGAGCACTGCTGCATTTTAATAAAACTCAACTTATGCAACCACTCTAATAAGACACTGAACTCCTGAGGAGAAGGGAAACTGAATCAGTCATCGTTCATGTCATATTTGTATCTGTTAACATTTATTTTGTGCATAATGTGGACTACTACTACTTTAATTTATTATTCCATTAACTTCACTGTTCTTGTGGGAAGTTAGAGCCAGTAATCATTCCTTTTCCCAGACACGCTGAATAATAAGCATACTAAGAAAAAAAAAAGTATACTATGTAATGTATCAGCTGCCTTTTATCTGTGGATAGAAACCTTTCAAATAAAGAGAAGTATGTCTTTAACTAGCCTACCGTCTGTTTGCATTCTGCGCAGTGTACAAGACTTCAGAAATTTCACCCTGGGGAGGGGGGTATGGATGGGGAGGGAAGAGAAGAAGGGAGAAACCATGTGTGTGACTTGTCATGCTCTCGACAGTGGTGATTCCTCTGCTTGGGAAATTCTCTGATGCTGTCTGGAAATGGTCTGAAGAAGCGTTCAAGAGTAGCGTCATGTGGCAAAATGTAGCTATTTTCAGTGTGAAAGGGGGAGAAAGATCATGCTGTGAGCTATACAGATGGGTAAAACCTGCACTCGAGTCCTGGCTTGGCTCAGCTGGTTGTGCTGTGTGCCCAACTCCTGCCTGCCTCCCTCAGTGCCTCACCCAAGGGAGGCAAGCTCTTCCCTTACCCCTAAAGAAGGGTCGAGGGAAGGGCTGTATGACACTGCACCAGCTACAGCAATATCTGAGGTCAGAGTCGTGCTCTCACACACCCTCATTGCAATGGTGAAATGATGAGAGGTAGGAGAGTGGCTGTGGTGTCCCAAGGACCAGTTTCACACACGTTTGCTAGGACTCTGTCACCTCCAGGTGAACTGGTCTCCCACCACCTGCAAACATGAATCCCACCAGAAATACACCCTTTTCCTGCTTTTGTTCTCCCTATCTAGGACCCCAGCCCTCAACTGAGGTGAATATAGAGAAGCATAAAGGCTGTGTGCGCAGAAACCTCTGCCACAGCACTGGAGAAGCAGCTCACCTCCAGTGCTCCGTTGCATGTGCTGAGGAGGAGGAGTTGGTTGGGTTTAACACCCCCACACACCCCCCACCAGCATAACAACATACTCTCAAGGGACCAAGGAAGAAAGCAAGGAGGGGACAGCACCCCAAAGGGTGTTTAGCGCCACCCTAATATTTCTTTTCACAATCAATTAGCTAATCCATTCTTTCTAAAGTGCGACAGCTCAGACTTTTGCTTTCGCTATCGGTACTTGTTCAATCAAGATAAGCGCATCTTTTCTAGAGTGCTGGCGAAGGCAGTTCACTAATGGGTCCCAGACAAGCACTAGTGCTGGAGAGAGCTCCTGGGTGAGATTAGAGTAATCCTCATGTATCCTCTTAGTTTGCTATCCTATTAAAAATGAGACTGGGACCAAGAGACTCTTTTAGTCTCAGAGATTAACATATGCTACAAAGAAGCTCTAAAACATTATGCACATGTGGATATTTTTCTGCACTGTTAAGGGGGATAATACAAGGTTCTGGAGAAATATTAAAAACACGAAAAAGCAAAAAAAAGGCTGGTGAATACAGGAGATTTTTTCTGAACCTGAAAAGCAGCCAAGCCAGCAGCCACAGTAAAGCACTTCTCTCAAATTTCTAATGAAGGCTTGAATATGAGGCCTGGGAAAAGAGCATCTGGGGTTGAGTGAGTAAGGAAACGTCCGAGTTCTTCACATGCATGGCACTCACTCACTCTCTCCTGGCTTTCTTGGCTGGAAGAACAGTCTTAGGGAAGGGGGTGCTGGGGCACTGTCAAAGACACACACAAAGTCAATGCATCACTAGGCTATTTGTTCTTATAATCGCCTGCAAAGTTGAACAAATAGTTTATAATAATAAGCAGACGTACAGGAATACTAAGTGGAGAAAGAGAGAGAATATTAAAATTATCAAAGTCACTGCTAGGAGACACATGATAGATCTTACTGGAGAAATGGAAAATTAAGAAGCCTTCCACAGTGACAATCCAATTTACAAGAAGAAGAAAACAACCTCAAATTTACTGCTTTTCTGATAATAAGACAGTGAAACACCAAAGGAAGCCTCCCCTGGGTCATCTTGCCAAGTAGGCTGAAGATTTTAAAAGTAAGGAAGTGCATCAGCTCATTCCCCAAAGCTTTGCACCCACTCTCAGGCTTCTATGTAGGAGCAACCCCAGTGCAAGGCTTGGGAGCAGGAGCCTGCAGCCAGGCCCAGCTCTGCACGTCAGAGCTCCTCCAGGACTGTGCTGGGAGTCAGCGTCACAGGGATTGGGTTGGAGGTACAAGGGCAAACCTGTTCCGCAACTTGGGGGGTGGGAGGGGCGCTAGAGATGCATCCATCTTACTATTTCTGTGCTCTTCCAGAAACAGTTAAGTTTCCTTTTCCTATTGTTTTTGCTTTAATGTGTATTTTCAGAAAGTTCCTTGTGCAACCTCCATGACCTGAAATTTAAAAGGACCAGGATTGTTTAATTTCTCCTGGGTCAAAGACAGTAAGGTCAAGCAATGAGACCTCTTTGTTCTTGGCTACTGTCTGATGAGTTTGGATCACAGTATACTCCTCTGCTTTCAATAATGTGAGCTCTGGAGCAGCAGCTGACTGGTTGACCGGGCTGTTTCCCCCACTTAGATGGGCAATGCTGAAGAGCAGGAACATGGCATTGCCATCCACACGTGGCACTGACAAGACTTCATGAGCGCTGCCAACTCCACTGGCCCCTCAAAGTAAAAGCGGACAAGGTTTCAGGAAAAGAGGTACAAGGATGGTTGGAGATCAGGAAAAAACCAACTTCCTTACAACAAAGACCAGCAAAGCTCAGTACAAATAACTTAGCCAACTAAAGACCAAAAGGTGACCCACTCATGTCCTTTCATATTTACATGGGGAAAGATTTCCAATGCCTACACTGGCTGTTTCATCTAGCAGAAGCCTCCACAACGAAAAAATAAGACCTTTCTAGCAGGGAGAGTAATTGACCATTGGAACAAGACACTCTGTCTCTCAAAGTTAAAGCAAGCTTGGGATTTATTTTTCAGAAATTGTGAAGCAAGCCCTCTGGCATCCCAGATATCACACATTTGATTCAGAAAACACCACAAGGCAGGTTTGTACAGCCTGCATGATATGCATGGCACTGAGGAATAGTCGGTGTTTTACCTTAAATACAGGCGTTCTCCTTAATGGCTTTAAAAAAAAAAAAAAAAAGACACGGAAAGAAGAAATGCTTTGATAAACTGTTGCTTAGCTGCAGAGGTGGAGTTGGAGGACAGGGCAGCTGAGCATCTGCAAGTCGGAAAAGCCTATTTACCTACTCTCTGATCTTGACCTTAGCTCCAAAGGGCAAGTGAAACCAAACGTTAAGGAAGGGCTTATTGTAAATCTTTCCTGGGATGGCAAGACTGAAGCTATTACAAAATGGTTCAGAGCCTGACTAGGCAGGAGCCTAGAGTTTTGAGCCAAATTTCCTCCCTCCCAGGGAGGGGTGGGCAGGTTAAAGGGGTCTGGGGGCACATTTCACAGTACAGCACCAGGCAGGATGGGGCGATGCTGGCACCGGGCTCGGTGGCCAGGGAGCCGAGGCAGCACCGCAGCACTCACACCACGCTCCAGCCTAAGAGGCAGCGCAGCCCTTTGCAGCACTGTACAATGTCCTCTGCAAAAGAAGAAAACCCAGAGAAGCCCAACCAGCACCAAAGCCATTGGGTACTGCTTGTCTTGGCTCATAGTGCTGGCATTTAATCAACCTATGGCCACTTGTTTTCGTTAAATGAGAAGGAAAAGGTGAAAAGAGCACCCTGCCTCTCACAGCCATACGCAATTTGTCATTGCTAATTTTCTATAATGAGCTGTAGCAAGTGAAGCCAGTCTCTCTCCATTAATCCTGATGGGAAACATTTCCTCTTTGTCTTCCCCTCAAGTGCCCCAAATTCTTTGAATGAATACATGCTACAGCCATACCAAACCTCCAACTGGCCTTGAAACTTCTCCCTAGCATCGTGAGCAGCAGGCAGCGGCACACAGCAGCTCTTCGAGCACAGTAACGCTCCCTAGTTATGACATGGGAACAGTAAGGCATTGCCAGCTTTATTTCCTTCTTTCTACGGTGTGTGTTTTTTATTATCCTGAATTGGAAATGTAATACTGATTGGGGCTGCTTAAATGTCAATTCTTAATAATCCTATTAAAATAAAGATGATCTTCTGCAGTGGAAAAAAATGAAGCAGCAGTGTTGTCTCCTGAAAGATAAATAAATCTCCAGGCCTGGTTAACATCTCCTCTTCTGCAGCCTTAGTTCTCAAGCTTTAGAAAGTTCTTCCCAGAAGATATATTGAAACCAGGGGACAATCATTCAGGGATTTCTTTATTCACTTTCCCTATAAATTGGTAACAGACCCTGCTTATCTTTCTCAAAACATACCAGTAAGCTTCAAGTTTTGCCTCTAAAACTGTTAATGGTTACTGGACCATTTATTATGGGAGGTGGTGTTTACCTCTAGGACTTCAATTAATAGGAGAAAATAATCCCAACTCCTGTGTACAGACAGTCCTCTACAGCAACCTAAGCAAAGTTGGCTGATGTCTCACGCTCAGGAGTTCCCAGGGCACTCATCTTTCCCTCCCATTGGTCCACCCCTGAGTAAAGGCTCAGGCCAACACATGTGCACCACATTCATCCCTTTAACATATGGCTTATGCGTGTCCTAAAGGGTGCACAGATTTGAAAGAAAGGAGCAAACTTCATGCTGGAATTCAAGGATTTTTTCCTGCTGGCTGGTCACCTTTTCATTTCGGCTCTCCTCTTTGATCTCCCTGCACAGCATCCTGCCTCTGCCATGGGCTGGCACCTCAGCTCCAGGACACCGGTTGTGGCAGTCCTCACCCCTGCACTCTGCAGCTGCGCACCGGCATGCACGGTCCGAGGGAGCAGACAGCTCAGATGCTTCACCCCGACTCCTTTGGGTTGAAGGAAGCCTGCTGAGAGCCTGATGCTCAGGGGAGGCAAGGCATGCCCATCAGGGATTAAGGCTCCCTGGAGGTCAGCTCAGAGAAGGCTGTTTTCAGCCGAGTCTCGCACACATCTGCCTCTTCAAAGGTCGAGGCCAGCCAGGCACCGAGCTGAGCAATTTGTCTCTAACCACACACCCAAAGCGTCTACAAATCTCCCTATTGCTGCAAAAACACCGACAAAACACCACCAGGTAGGCAAGAAAGTTTAGTTCCACTGGTTGAAGTGGGAGGCACAAGGTACATTTTGGGCAGGCAGGGGCTTACCCTGGCAGTTCCCCTGGAGGAGGAGCTGCACAATCCTGTTGGCCCCACAGAGGCCGGAGCTACTGAGCTCAGGCTCTCACAGGGGCTTATCAGCTGCAGTAAGACATTCACGCACCTTCTCTCCAATCTTTGCAAAGGCAAAACAAACTCATCTGCCGGAGATACAACAAAACCAAATTCAAGAGTCAAGGTTAGTCTGGTTCTCCACCTGACCCTACCCAAATCTCATCTGTGTGGTTGCAGGCTTTCTGCGCCTCTTCGTACCAGGCTCAGCTAGAGTTAATGCATCAGCCCTGCATGGTTGCTGTGTAGCTCAGTTATTAGTTGTGACAAACTTTAGAGAAACAGGAGAGGGGAACCTCTCATACTTGATAGGTGACTCCAACCTAATCTCAAATATTTAGTAGTGCTGCTCAGCATTATCCTCACTAAAGGGAGATGAAAGGGCAGAGGTCCCCGTCCCTCAGGGCTTTAAAGCACATCAGCAGTTTTGAGGATGTAAACCCAAGCCCCTAGTAAATTTTAGCAATATCCTTACTATAAACACATTGCATGCTGGATGGCAAGGCTGTCCATGCTGAGCTCTCTCATCAGTCTTGCTTCACTAATGCTAGGATGAAGTCCACGTGCCTCTTCATTCTTGGCTATCAGGCCAGGCTGTGGGAAGCCCCTTTGCAAGAATGCACTGTGCACCTGACACAGGCTGTTCATCAGGCCCTTTTTGGGGGTGGGTGGGTGTCTACGTCTCTTCTGTCTTGGGGGACCAGTTTGATTTTGAAAATGCTTACAATGCTTCAAGGAGGTTTGAGGTGAAAGCAAAAGCATAATGATCACCTATAGTTAGGCAGGGATTTGTGCAAGCCCTGGGTTGATGAAGAGGAATGATGCTCACAAGATGTCCTCCATGAAGCACACGCTGTAGGAAAAGACAGACTGTGTGACTACACAAGCTGCAAAATTCAGTACCTGTTGGAGGTCAAGTCTTCCTTATGACTTGGTGACAAGATCTCAACCATGTGCTCTTGTAAATCTCTCTCAGTATGTCACTGAATGCAGCTTAATTCTCACCCGGAGTGAACAAGTTGCCCCAGCAGGAGCCCCAGGTACAAGATCAAATGCCATTACTTCAACCCCCAGCCACTGGCCAAGAGGTTATGGTGCTAGTATCATCTCACCAAGAGGTGGAACAACTTCCCCCACGCTATTTTTGGGTAAAAGAAGGGCTCAGCAAGTTTCGCTACAGCTCATGTGAACGAACAACATTGCTCTGGAGCAGATCTTGAGCTGGGAGGGACCTGGATTGAGTTTCAGCAGGCACCACTTGCACGGGTGAGCCAAGCAGGCATCTCCACTTCCCACAGCCTCAGCCACTCCCTGAGAGCCTGACACTGATTTTCAGCTTCACTTGCCACCTGCTGATGCCCTCTGGAGACCCTGCCTCCTCCTTCAGAGTTTCTCCTTGTAGATATCCGGCCTGTCTAGCAGGGGACATGGTATAAGAATTTATTTCAATGGCTGTTGAAGGGAAAGCTTCACCTACACTTCAACACACATGTTCCTACCCCACCCTCTCTCAGGCTAAACTGAGTCTTGAACTGAAACCCACCTGCCCTCCTAAGCCTGGTAAGCAATCTGACAGCTTTCAAACATAAACAAGAGGGAAAAAAAATAAAAAAGCCCAGAAAGCAAATTACACTGCTTTGTTGAGAGTCTTGGATCTGCCAAGTGTTCCCTGCCACTTTTAATCACAAGTCAAAGTAATTCTTTAAGAGGTTTTGCTGGAGGGAACATTACAGCGGGCAGGATCATGCAGAGTTCTCCAAGGAGAGTCATAAAGCGATACCAGGAGAAAAACTGAGGCAAAGAGACACGCCACTGACATGGCTCCCAAATTCTACACTTAAAGTGTTAGGGAAACCCGAGATTAGACGGATACTCACACAGGATGCTTGCAATGGCAAGCCAGTAAGAGCAATTCAATTCTGAATTGCATCTTTACAAGCAGCACTGACCTAAACATAGGATTTAAGGAACAATTTACTGCCCCTTTTGGCGTAACAGCTGAGCTGCTCAAGGAAAGCTTGACCTAAGGTGACAACAAAATAAAGATCTCAGACATCTGCAACCACATCTCTACAGCATCTGAACTCTGCTAGGGCTCCTCCTGTCTCTCTCCTGTTTTAAACTGGTATAAGACAGTCCTCTCAGTTCATCTGTTTTTTGCTCATAAAATAACAGGAATGATGACATTGGTCGCTGAAACTTTGCACCAGAAGGTAGGCATTGCAGAAGTACAAGCCTGGCTCCTCCAGCTCAGAGACAAATGTGAAGCTTTCAGAGGGCAACAGAAACTTGCTCTTCTTGCAATAAACAGAAAACAGACTCAGGCCAGACACTGCAGAATTTCTACAAATTACCCACGAGTCTGACACTTTTCATCCAGTGAGGGAGGAGATGCAGCACAGGTCCCTCCAAAGGGCACACTTTAGCATAGCTTATTTCATGGGTCCCTCTATGTAAAGGCTTGAAAGACCTCAGAGCCCATGGTACGTTTCAAGGTGGCAGTGCTGCTATCATTGGATTTGCTAAGGAAAACACTACTTCACTTAGAATTTTTTTTTATTTCATCTCTCACACAAAAATTGTTGTGAACATTTCCCCACTCCAGCTGAAACAAGGTCCCTTTTTAAGTGATACTGCAAAACTGTTTTAAAAAGGAAAAGGGAAAAACATAGTCCTCATTTTTAGCCACAACAAGGGAATAAAATGTAAGTCAGCAATGCTAGAAATCATTTGGGAAGAACAAGGTATTTATTTTTCCAAAACAGGATCTGCCTTTAGCCATGTCTCTAAATATTATTTATTTAGCCACAAAAGAGTACAGACTTATCTTTTCAGCAGCCCCATCGTGACAGAGGTGGTTACATATCCCTGGAGGTATTTAAAAGAAGGATAGATGAGGTGCTTAGGGACATGGTTTAGTGGTGGGATGTCAGGGTTAGGTTAATGGTTGGACTTGATGATCTTAAAGGTCTTTTCCAACGAAAGCGATTCTATGATTCTATATTCACACGTAACGCCTGCCCACACTGGTCTGCAGCATGAGTCCCTATCATCATCACGGTGTTAACAGCAAGACAGCACAGAAGGTGCTGTAGGTCCAATTCCTTGCATTATGGGGATTAATAATAATAATTTAAAAAAAAAAAAAGAACAAAACCAACCAGCCTTCTTGGTGAAAAGAGGAGGTGAGGTAGGAAGTTCAACCACCATCTCCTCACACGCCTGGAGTTAGCAGCCATATTATTCATGACAGACTATTTCATGTGGAACAAGTTTTCTGCTTTATGCCAAACCAAGGACAGTAACTTCTTTCTCCCTCACAGGATTTGCAGTCTTGCAAACCTAGTATAAAATAACCAAACAGCCACCTTTACCCAGGTTCACTGATCAAAACATAACAGCCTGTGCCCAAGTGTAGAGCTAATCCAAAGAAACAAGGGTCCCCCGCCTTTTGCCTGGTCTGCACAGGCACAGGGAACTCATGCTAAAAGGGTTTCCTCCACCTACTGCTGATTTCCATTCTGCACCCCGCACTGGGGACACTTCTGTCCCTCCCTGCATATCCTCCAGACCAGTTGAAAAGCAAACAACATGCACTTGCCAACCAGCAGCCCACCTCAAGGAAACCCTCTGTGCCACCCACGCAGGGGCAGGAGTAAGGAGCTCGCTGTTCCCACCACCGGCTCTCATCAGCTTCACACCGAGGGGTTGCTCCACCACTGACCTGCTAAATCCAAGAGAAGCAAATGCAGAGATGAGGAAACATCAGCTCACAGACAGATGTACCATGTTTTAAGCACACTCGGGGCAGAGATTATGTAGATGAGGGCAAGGTAATCAGGACTGGCTGTCAGACCCTGCGATTCCCTCCTTGGAGGGCATGATATCCCCAGTTAATCAGCAGGGTCTTTTCCTCCTTTCCCTCCTCTCAGCCCTTTGATACTACTCCTTATTTGCACATACAAGACCCTGCTTTCATCATGACATGGGCTAATTAACTGATTCTGACACAGTAATTAGCTGGTAAAAGTAGGTCTACGTATTCTTATTTAACACATAATGCTGTGGTTCTCACACCAGAGAAGCTTCAGGCAGCGGCCAGGTACTCATTGGGTGGCCATGCCGCCTGCTGCATTGCAGCTCACCCTGCTTGCACTGTTCCATGAAGCCAAAGAGCTGCCATGCACGGGGTGACAGGGTGTTCCGTGTCAGGAGAGGCAAGGGGATGTGGCAGGACCAAGGGAAAGGCCCTATCTGACTCAGAAATCACTCCACCGATGCATCCCAGACATCCTATTGAGCCAGATCACACTTGAACACATCAGGCATGTTTTGCATGAAAGCTCTGGCACATCCATATCTGTGTCAGATGATGCTTAACCAGTTTAAAAGTAGCTCTGAGAGAGTCACAGAGCCTATGAGCCTGTTTTGACTCAGTAGCCATGTCATGGGTGGTGGTGCCAAAGAGTCTGCAGACGAGGAGTAGCAGCTCCATTGAGCCCCACTGAACCAGGGAACAGGATGTGCATCCCCAGGAGTGCTGGCAAAGCAGCATTTCACATGCCATTTTGAACCACAGATATCAGTTTACTCTGCAAATGTTACCAAGTTTTAAATATCAAATGCTCTGCACAAACACAGTATTTCTCTGCACCTTCCCCCCACTCCCCACCCTCGGGGCCATATTGGCCCTCATCTCTATTTCCAGCTTGCAGACTTCTTCATGGAGTTTCAGTACTTCTCTTAACTCTCTGGTCAGCAGTGGATAGATAGTGTCTGTTCCTCAATGTTATCTTCTGCCCAGTGCAAACACACAGTGTGACTAAAACTGAGGGAATGTGCTTCTAAAATCTGTCAGGATAGAGAATATTGACTATCTCAGAGCAAGCCAGGACCAACAGACCAGTATCCACTCTAACATCCATCAGTTCATATACCCTGAGTTAGGAAGCGTGGCTGCTAGGAGGCCATTAAGCACTAGACAGGTCCAGCAATGGTTCTGTTAAGCCAAGCAGGGTGGGGTTGTCTGCCTGCACCCCTGTGCTGGGTGTTCGAAGTGTGTGAGCCCATGTGGGTACATCTGTCCCTCCCCTCCTCCTGTACCCCTCGCCAAGAGTACTGCATCCCAGCACCACTTAAATTAATGGCAATTTACAACACCTTGCTTCTGGGCCACAGACCAGCCATGCTCTGGATTGGCTCCTGCCCTTTTGGCCTGACAAAGGTACCAATGGCCCAGCTGTATTTCCAGAGGAATGGATGAAGCTTGCTGAGAGAAACCCTGTTATTAGCCACTATGATGATACCTCCATCTCATAGCAGATGGCAGCATCACATGCTGAAACATTTTTTAAAGTGCTTTACGTGCCAGGAAGCAGAGCCACATCAGGTTAGCAGTTCACGAGCACACTGGAGTTCAGAGATTCATTTGCTGCTGTTCCAACACTTCCCAAACAGCACTTGTGAGATCTACTGCCTCTCCATGACTACATTGCTATTTCCCTGCCCCCAGCAGCTGGAAGATGCGTTTGGTGCATTTTGTCCTCCAACATGGATTCCTACAAACGCGTAAGTTTTCAGAAAGGCTCTGCAGGGTGGGTTGCTCCACAGTGCAACTCACTGGCCTTACCTGGTTTTGTACCTCTTTAAAGAAAACACATTGAACATATCCAGGATCCAACAAGTAATGGCTGCAACCCACAGGAATGTGACCTCCAGGGGTTCCTTAAAATGTAAAAAAAAAAAACCAACAGGAATGTGACCTCCACAGGCTGGCTTCAGCCCACTTAAATAATTTCCCAGTTAATAATGTAAACTCTGTGACACAAAACACAGTCCAGACAAATATTGAGCTGATGTTATCAGCTGATGCTACCTCACTGCTGTTCCCAGTTAAGCATGAAGTGTTCAATACTACGGGTGTTAGATGTTCACATCACAAACTCCTCCAGCACCCTCAGTTTCAGGAGGTATGGAGGATACTCAACAGCTTAGTGCAAGGGTCAGTTACTTTAACCCATGCTCTGCTCCCTTGAGGTCAATTATTTTTGAATTTATCTTTCAGTTGCATTTAGTAACGAGCAAGGTGTTCCAACTTGGCCACAATGTCCTTTGAGTACAGGTTGCAGGTGAATATTTAAGTAGTCACATCCCTCAATAGTCTCTGTAGTTTTTAAAGGCCAGATGAGCATGTGAAATAGCATTCCCTCTATCCCAACAGCAGCATTAGCAAATTATGTCAGATAAAACATTTTTAAAAGGGTACTTTCAGGGATATCCGAACAATCTAAGAGGGAGAGCTAGGATTCAAACGATGAAATGCCAGCAAGCAGCCTGAGCTGAGCCATCCCCTGTGGGGACTTGGGACCCTGAAATTGCAGCATTAAGGCAGAGAATGAGAAACATTAGAAGTCCTAGATGAAGCTGGCGTGAGTTTATTCTCAAAGGTGAGCAACGTAAACCTTGATCTGTGATTTTAAGATTGCTTGCATTTGCATAACCAACACCCCAATAAGAAAATAAGCGCATGTAAGTAAATTCCTGGGTTATATTTAAATAACCCCCTGATTATGGTGTCCCTTAAGGCAAGTTTAAAGGGTGGTGAGGTATTCTTGCCTCTTAAATGCACAATTGAGGCTAAGCTGCCAAAAGGACAGAGAAAAATTGCCACTATCAACCAGAACCCAGACTGTTGGAGGGCAGCAGCACCTTACTAGAAAGGTCCTACTGGGGCTAAGAAAAAAAGCCAGAGGACATGTACTAGCACATCACAAAGCAGTGCCTGAGAATTGTGTTTCTCTAGCCCAGTGTAGCCAGGTCCCATGGGTTAAAAAATTCATGGATTAGTATAATCCATACAAATGTAATTACAGATCTTTATTGCTCTTAGCAAGCCCTGTGCACTAGCCATGTGCAGAACTACAAGTACTCGTCTAATCTCATTTTCTGATTTCACCCCCCCCTCCCCCAAGAAAGCACATCACCAAGTCCTCCTTTATCCAGACTGAAGTTTGATGCTTTTGATCTGTTGGGATTGAAGACTATATGCTGCCCAGCACAGCAGCTTATTTTTCTTATCTCTTCCTCCACATCCCCTTTAGTCTGTATGGCCATGAGAAAACATCCAGAGCAGACGTCAGGAAACGAGGTCTGTAACACCAGTCAGGTTTTAACTATAGGTCTCTCCCGGTCCTAGCACAGAACCGGTGCTCCCCTCACATCAAGTGCCACGGGTAGATATACCTGACAAGACCTGGGCATTTGGACTGCTACCCTAACAGAAGTAGTTGTATCTGGCCCATGCCAGCAGGACTGTCTCTTTGCCCTGCCCTCCTGTCTCAAATGCCTCCTGCAAGGGCTAGCTCAGGGCACTGCAAACGCGAGAGCACAGGCACTGTGCAGGCTCTGCAGTCAGGGAAGAAAGGGATTGCTTTTCCAGAAGGAATGGATCTGCCTGGTGGGCACCATCATCTGAAACACCTTCCAGTGGCCAGTCCGAGACCCAGGCAAGCCTGTGCTACACCTGCATCTACTTTAGGTAGCTAAAATTCCTGTGGGGTTTTCAGGTGCCACAGCTAAGCCAGGATCTTCCTTGTAGCACCTGCAACTTGCTCCTAAAAAAGCACATGTGACTCCAATATCCTTGTATTTTCTCCACCAAATCTGTTTCCAGTCCCTCCACTTGAGCCCTGACCTGAAGTTTGGGTATTCCCAGTGCTGGAGAGGATGATGAGACTTCAGCGTGTTCTGTCACACCACTGCAGGAGGGAGAGCACCATCTGAATTGGCAGCTTGCCCTAACTCCAGTGCCTAGTTGCTCTGGGAAGCCAAAGGAGAAAGGCAAGCTCCAAGGGCAATTTGGTGTCTCTTTTGCCCACCGCTCTGCAGGAAGCCACACATATAACAAGCTACTGAGCACCGTTTCACCCCAGAGGCCGCTGCAGGAAGAGGCAATTAAGGAACAGCAGTCAGGGGAAGTTTCCAGCCTGTCACTGGTACCGCTCTCCCAGAGGGGTGCGTGGGGGCTGGCGAAGGATGCCCTCACTGACAGCCCCAGGTCTCGGTGGTCCCAGAGCAGGCAGGGGGCTAGACCAGCTCCCTTCTCGCATAGCCAACACCCTCCATCCCCATGCTGTGGGGATACCTTTGAGGGGCATGGGCAGAGCTTGCTTTCCCTGAGCTATTATGTTAATGGCCCCTGTGATGGAGGCAGACAAGAACTATGCCAGTTAATAGCAACTATAATGAGGGAGAGAAGCAATCCTTTTTCCAGTTGAGGTTGATAACAAGGCTCCCACGGGTACCAATGGGAAGCAGATTAGGACTGTTACAGGAAATTAAGATGTACGCAGAAGAGTGTTGAAGGAACCCTGGAGAGGAGTTTTGAAATTCTTGTAGCCTGATGAGAAAGGATTCACTTATTTTCCCAGATGGATTTTAGGAGAATAGGCAGAGTTGCACTTACAGAGGAAGTGCCATGCATTCACTGGAAATAAGTAAACCACAAACGTTACTTGCTGAGCTCTAAAGCTCTTCTCCATACTCCAGTGGATGTAGTTGCAGATAGTGTACCCACCTTCCCCTCCAGCTAATAAATGCCTCAGGTGAGCCTCACCTGAAATAGAGGTAGGGAGCCAGCAATGACTGGCCTGACCCTACCAGCTTACTAGAGCAGCGTTTCTTTAGCACAGACTCACAGCTTGGAGGTGGGGACAGCAGAGCTGCCCTGGCACCTGAACCAGAGCTGCAGCACTGGTGCACAGGTACCAGTAGCCCTAAAACTTCGGCTCAGGACAAGGCTCTCGAGGCATGCTGGACAGGAAAAACACTTTCTGAACCGCTGGCATTTTCTGCAGGCAGAAAGTTCCTAGTTTCAACAAGCTACCACATACTCACCCAGCTGGGGAGAGTTTTACAGTCTTTACTGTCCTCCCCAGTCTGGAGTCAGGGCTTCACTTCTCACTTGATGAATCGTACCTCCAGCAAGCCTCGATGGCCATTAAAGCAAATTCAGCACCAGCCTGACTTCTCCACTGCTTTCAGTCCAGTCAGCAGCAGCAACCCCAGCTCGGAGCCCATCCTCTCCCAGCCCATGTGCTCAGGGCCTGCTCACCCTCCCTTTGCACACAGATGGCTGGCCACCGTGCCAATTAGCACGAGTTCTGATTTTGCTTCCTGATGTGAACACGTGCATTTGGGACAGAAACCAAACAGCCTGCCTTTCTTCAGTGAGCAGCCAGGTCCCAAACAGCTGACGCTGCATTATCAGCGACGGCCACATCTGAGCACTGGCTCATTAGTTACCAGTCCTCCGAGCCATTCAGCGCAAACCAAACAGAAAGCGTTTCTGGTCTCTGAAGAGCTGCTCCTTTTCCAGTTCAAGACTCACATCCATTCACTGTCTTCCCACACCTGAAATGTGTTTGCTTTCCCCTTTGAGGCAGGGCTTTGCTGTTTTGAAAAGCAGGAGTGGGTTCCAACTTTCCAGATAGCCAGGTTGGGACAACCACATAGCCAGGTTTAAGCCAGAATAGAGTAGTTATTCCCACGATGATGAGCTTAACACTTCTGCCTGACAGCACATTGAAGCAGGTAGCACTTATAGACCCAGGAACGCCAGAGTGCACTGATACTCTGGGCTGCTACCGCCTCCCAAATTCTGCATAAACAGCAACAGAAACCCATAAACCAACAGTTACTCGGCCAGTAGTATTTCAAGTGAAAAAGCAGGGCCTCTTCTGTCCTATGCAGCAGCTCCTTACCCTCCACACCTCAGGCTGCCAAACATAACAGCACGACCAGGGGGCTGGAGTAAAAGCTCTGCTTATTTTTTATTCATGGAGTGGGACTGCACAGGCAAAATAGAAAAGGGGAAAAATGCTTCCCCACCTCCCTCCAAACAGCAGTAAAAACCTGTGATTAGATTTTCTCAGCTACATCTCGCTAGCATCTGAGATCCTATCCCTTAAAATGAACAATAGCTGTGTTTCTCTGATATTGCCTCCTTCTGTTTGGCTTCAAGGAGCCAAAGAGCCTATGCTGGTTTTCCAGGGAGAGGAGTGCTCAGGCTTCCCACCAGTTTCAGTGGGAACTGCAGGTGCCATGACCTCTGAAGGTCAGGATTCTTCAGATCAGGTGCTTACATACGTACTTTGAGCCAAGTTTGTTCAGTTTAGCAACAGCCTGGGTCAAGGCTCAGGAGGGGAGCAAAATGACATGTTGCACATCAGAATAAGTCTTGGCAGTCCCAAGAAAAGCCACCCCCCAGAAAGGCTGGGAAAGAGCAGATCTGAGTGGAGTGCAAGTTCCTATTTTTGACCATCCAGTGTCACATGGAAAACACCTCCATTTTTAAGAACTGTTTCACAGAAGATGCTCAATGGATCCTGCAAGTGCCTGCAACCTTTTAATCTGACTTCGAATCCCTTCAGATTGAATTTCCAGGTATTGTTGCACATGCACGTGGCACCTGGAAAAGAACTCCAGTTACAGGCTTTTGTTCTGTCTCAAAAGTCATCTCCTATATTTTCTCTTTTATTGTAGTTAGGTGAAAAGGGATCCTTTGGAGCTTTTTTGAAACGCTGACATCAAAGCCCATCTAAGATTAGCAAAGTACATGCTTGCTATAAGGCTTTAGGGGCTCCAACAAGCTTCTCCCTTATTTAGCTGCTATATTCAGCTCTCAAAGAGTAGTCTGTCTTGCTCTTATAGATATCAGGGGTAGATGGGGGAGGGAAGGCAGAAAGGATGCAGGGGATGCCCAATTCTTTACCATACAGAATAGTAGCAGGTTTCAAATGAGGGCTCCCATCCATCCCAACTGTACACAGCAAATGCAGCTGATGAGGGGGAAAAAAAAGTGCATTTGTGGCAAGCAGGTCAGAGGCAGTATGGCCCTCTCCCCCTTCCTCCATTGGCTCAGTCACAGATAGAGCATCTGCAACAAATTAATTTCCCTTGGTGCGTTGCAGCCCCCTTGGCTGCACACAGGCTGTGCACTCAGCATCTGCTGCCTTTCCTCACAAGTTCATGGCGTGCTTTCAGCCAGTCATCACACCGCCTACAACCACGGGCTTTCAAAGGCTTTTACAACTGGATACAAGATGGCTCTTCAAACCCAAAGTCAAGACAAGACGAATATGTTAATTTTCATACATTGTCCAGATGAGAAATTGAACCTGGCTCTTCTTACAAGAAAAGCTAGGTACAAGACTTCAAAGGACCCACATCCCTTCAAAAGCCATAACATTATAACCATCTGACCTACTTAAGAAGATAAGTCCCTACTGTGGAACACTGTTATTGAACATACTTCTCTCTACTGTTTCAAACCCAAGGTGGGATGTAAACAAATTCAATGCACTACATGTTTTTCTGCTGTAGAGCAGCAGATATGCGTGATGAAGGAGCAGTGGTTTTGAAATTGCACACTAGAAAACCACCAAAAGCACTCTTCTGTAAAGGTTGTGGGGTTTTTTCCTCTTTAAAAAAAAATAGCTTTAAGCATGAATTTCAGAGGGGATGTCAACCTTTGAAAGTCCTTTCACGTGCAAGGTGCAAAGCTCAGATGAACCTGACGTAAACAGGGAGAGGAAATAAGATCTATAAACTGCCAGAGACTGACATGAGTTACAGCAAGTCAACCAGGGATGACTTTTTAAATCATTAAATTCCTACTTCTCAGAGTTTCCTGCTACAGACAGGCCCTTCCCCCTCTGTTAACACCTCCTGTTTGGTTTCCTTTGTCATCAGCTCAGAGGAACACCAAACGACACCCCGCAAACATGCTCCAGCTAGGAATTAACTCACCCAGCACTACATGCCAGACAGATGAGATTTCCCTTTCCAGGAGAAGGAACACTGGTCTGCGCATTGCTGCGACATCATCACTGGGAGGTGGCTGCAGACTCCTGAAGGCAGGAAAACAGCTAGTGAGGGGCAGAAGAGGAGCAAACCCAAAAACTGGAGTGCTCACTTGCTGAAAGGCCATAGAGGCAGGCAGTGGCCCTCTGGAGATGAGGGCTGTGAGCCCAAACCCAGGGACAGGAAGAGCTGCCTCCAATACCTGGCTTCACACCAAGCCAATTGATGTTCTTGGGCATTATGCCAGCTGGCCTGATAACCCACGTGTTAGGACCACAACAAGGGGGTCCTGTCCCCCCATCATGGTGTGGGCCCAGAGCTCAGCATGTCAGCCCCCAGCTGCTGGGGTGGGCCATGGGACATGCCCTTCCCTCTGCTTCTGTCTACAGGTTCAGTTTTCACCATTGGGAATTGCTGCTCTGGAGCATCACAATTTGCTCAAGGTTGTGGTTACAAGACCCCAACAGGGTTTATGCTTTTTTCATTTACTTTAGCCTGAAATAAATGAAGAAGCCTGGACAGGAATGTCCCAACATTAAGCAAAGGGTCTGGGATATCCATCATGGGTTTTGCTTTAACAAACCTGGTAATCACACTGCTCCCTCAGCACGTGCAGAGCCTCAGCTCCCACAGTCAAAAACCTCTCTGCTATCCCAATGCTTCCCCCACACACTCACCCCTCCTGGCTGTTTCTCCAGCACAATCTTGCACAACTTGGGGCTTCTTTCTTACCCTGTACTTCACAGTGCAGCATAGGTGGAAAACTTTGCTAGACAGGAAGGAGGACAGAGGCTTCATCCTCTTTTACCTCCTGGCCTGCTGGCCCTGGCAACCCTATGCAGATGTTCATGTTCTTATTCTTATGACTGCAGAGAAGCTCATGGTAAATGCTTAAGAACAAACAACAACCAAAACACAAGACCAAAATGTACACCACCAGTAGTATCACCATCTACAAGGTATGTGCGTGTGACAATTTACACAGAATGAGAGGCAGCAGATAACATTTTGAGTTTTACCGGTAGTACAGCTGTAATTTGGCCTGGCTTTAATGGCTTTCATCTGTCATCTAATGCTTTGGCTTATATCAGCAAAGGCTCTGACTTCTTTTTTTAAACAATATTTATTGTGTTCCATATTCATCTTTGCTGGCACTAGGAATTGTTATCTGGGGGAACGCTAGCAGGGCTAAGCTCCAAGTGGCAGGGGGTGGAAAATTCAGCAACAAAAACATGTTTCCTTGGGGCAATGCTGTGAGCGGCAGGACTTTCTGTTAAGGCAGATCTCCACAGCTAAGCACTGAGGCACAGGGTTTGTTTGCAGGTTTATAGGATGCCAACGCCTGCTTGAACCAACATGCACACATGAGCATCTACAAAGACTGTTTCCTACCTGGCTGGAGCAATCCAGCAGGGACCAGAGCACACCCTGTCCAGCCTGTGCTGCGGTAGGCTGTCCCCACAGCAGCGCAGGAGCATCAAGCAGCCAAACAGTACATTGAGAAGTTACAGAGGAGACTGGGACAGAGGCAAGGATGTGCTCCAAGTGCCAAGTCATCCCTGCTCCTCCCTGTTACTTATTGCCCTTCTGGAGAGATTTCTGCTTTGCTAGTACTTGCTGCTTTCACCCAGAGACAAGAGCCAAGTTCCTATCATCTTGGAGGGAGCTGATGACTTTCTCTTCTCCACTGACAAGAGCACCTAGGTACAGGCTCCTATAAATTGCTTGGATGAGGGAATTGATGTTGACAGACTAAGAACCATTGGCCAAAACAAAGTTCAGCTCAGACTGAGGCTGAGCTGCCTTTCAAACCTGGTTAACCACAAATATGAACAACAAAGCCTTCCCTTCCTGTGCCCTGCACCTTCTGCCTCCCCCAGGTCCTGCAAGACTAGGGAGTGGATGTGGATGTAGATGCGAGACCATCTTTGACTAGTTCTAGACTTGAGCAGGAGCCAGAAAATACTGGAAACAGATGTTTCTAAGGGGAAATATTTTTTTTCTTAGAAGTTTCCCAACCACACAGAGATACTGCTTACCTGAAATAGTGTCTGAACTAACGGACTATCGCTGTTAGAGCTGGGAAGGAAATATTTTTCCTATCCTATGAAAAGAAACCTTACTTTTGTATCCCCCCTGAGGAAATCATGCTTTGTTAGTCATCTTACTCAAGGAAAGGAAAGCAAAACAACAAAACCCACCAGCAATTAAGAAGCCACCTGTGCTTTACACCATAGCTAGTAAACAAGCAGTTGTGCACTTCCTCAGAGTACAGAAGGATTAGGTTCAAATTCTTCATCTCCCCAGATCAGAGCCACTTTAGCCTTGCTCTTTCTACATCCCTGATAATCACATGGCTAGTTAATACTTCACAGGCAATATTTTCAGTACTTTTGGACAACCTGAAATACCCTGCAGGATGGCAACCCACCTGGAGTCTGACATGCAGTATTGAGTTGGGACATGGAAGTTCACAGAGCACCTCTTGCACATGTCATGGAGCCATTCAGAGCCATGGAAACTGCCAAAACCTAAACCAAAAAGCCTTCATGATGCTGACAAGACAATTCCAGATTGCTTCTAGACCACATCCTGGGTAACAAAGTGCAAAAGATCACCAGTTTTATGCAAAATATCTTGCATCTCATGAGGAAATAACTTGTCAAAGACAGGTAAGAAGGTGCCCCAGCCTGTTATTCCTACTGTATTTCACTCCAGATGTATTCATTTTGCTTATGAAACTTGAGAGGGAGTTATGTACACCACAGAAATTCAGAGATTCTTCCAGCTCATGCCTGGCTGAAATAAGTGTATTCTGCAGGCAGGAGGAAACCAGCCTGGCAGCTTTGCACAGGGAAATGGTTGTGTTGATAAGCAGGAGCTTTTGCAGCAGCAGAGGCAGACACTCAAGGTGTACAGCTGCTATTATAACTAGGGTGTTTTGGAAAGACTTCTGAAACTGCTGACCTAGAAGCGGAGTGCTGGAAACTATTTGTCATATTGCTTTGTAGTTCTGTACAGGAAATCTGATAAGTCTGAGTTTTACTTCCCTATACACCTTTTTTTCCCCTTCCTGCTTTGCTCACAATAAGGGGAGCGCCAGGTATATCCTGGAGCAAGGATTTCTGTACGTGGTCCTACATAGTCCTCGAGTGCCATTTTAGCCTTATATCTTGAAGAATAACACTGAGGACAGTAGCCCTTAAAGCATATAAGGCTCCAGTGCAAACAGGTTAACACCTATGGGCAGAGATAGAAACACCTTAGTGTTACAAGTAGCCAGATCCCAAGAACAGATTGAAGCTCCTGGTTTAAGAAAGAAAAGAAAATCTATTCTCAGTGTCTTTAACCAGCCTGTGAAGCATAAAGGCCTTTTACATGGAAGTTGTCATACAAGCAATTACAAGAAGCAAGAGATTTGACCTCCAGATCAAAATAATAGATTCATTTGTTCTGATCCAGACTGAATTAGATAAGTGCCAGCATAACCACAGCAAGAACTCAAGCTACAGGCTATCCTTTCCATCACAAAACTGAAATAAACTTGCACATGCACACATGGAAGAGTTCTTTTATACAACTTACGTAGGTCCAACTGAGACTGCAAAAGAAATGAAACCATGTACTGGTTTATCCATATGCTTGTTAATGAATGTATAAATCAAGTTGTCTCAGATATCCGTTATCTCTACTTAAAAAGATAGGGGATATCTAGCCACAGGACTTATTTTTGACTTGCAATGCTAACGTGACTGTAGAGTAGTTAAAGGCAGTTCAGGGTAAAACTACAATAATTCTTGTTAAAACCTGCAAAATTCTAATCTGGATATGCTCAGCTGAGAATGACATTTTCAAGTGGGCAAGTTGAGGATTGCTTTTTCTGCCATCATGAAAAAGGTTGGAAAAACAGACTGTATTTTTATTCTCTGTTCACAGGACTATTTACTACAGTTCATTAAAATGTGAGTAAAAAAAAAAAAAAAAAAAACAAAACAAACCATGGGTTTAGTAAAGAGAAGAAAAATCTTTGGCCCACAGACTTAGGGTGAAAATTTCCAGAAGTTCTAAAACCTGATAAATTTGATTACGTTAAAGTCACAGATATTCCAATTCCTTGAAGAACTAGCATCTTAAACAGGATAGGATAGCTAGAAGACAATCTGGTTTAGACAACCCAGGTCAGGTACCCCTCCGATCAGCCTTCCTATTCACCATTTGTATGGCTGTGGCAGTCTGAAGCTAGAAAGTTTGGTACATGAGCACCTTGAGACCCAGGCTTCATCACCAGATGCTCACCTGTTACCCATCATCATTGCTGGAAGCCAGGTAGCCAATACCCCCCCCCCCCCCCAACCTACCGTGCCTGTAGCACAAGTTTCCTTCACTAGCTAACCAGTAAAAATAGTTTCTGAATTGTTTTTTATTTTTAAAATTGGCCTATCTTTTTTTCCCCTTACCCCCTTCTATCAGTAGGCCAATTCTTTCATTCAAGGCTGGTAGAGCATGGTCTCATTAAAGGCTGCAGCAGATGGCAAAGATGCATTATGGGAATGACAGCAAAGACAGCGGGACGCACGCAAGATCAACATGAAGGAGCACTGAATAGCAGCGATACTGAACTGTGGCATCATTTGTCATGGTAGAAGGCAAGACATAAGGCTATCTCAAGGGATTAATTGTTTGAAAACCCACTAGGTCCTTCCAACCATCGCCCCACAGGTTCAGCTACTGAGCAATTCCATTCCCTGTCCTTCAACCTGGCTAGTTTAGTGTTGGGAAGGGGGGGGCACTTTATTGCCCATGTAGCTCTTTATACAGTGCTGTGTAAGACTGCTCATTTCATTAAGAGACAAGGAAGTAAGTGCTCTTAAAACTAGGGAAAAAATGGCAGGAAGCAGAAGTCATCTACATAAAGCCACAGGGTAAAAGTCAGCAGCAGAGCAGGAATGAGGCAGTACCCTGGCCCTCAAGCACTGCTAATTCCTCTGGATGATGTTTGCCCTCACTTGCAGAAAGACTGAACAAAAGCAGTTTTCCTTTGAATGCCAATCAGCTCCTTTACCAGATACTCTTAAATCTAACTTTATCCCCTGATTGCTGCAATTCTGCCACATTAAAGCGATTCTCTGAAGTAACTCTGATTTATTCACAATACTGCTATTTAGCAGGCAGAGCATCAGAACGATACCGTTATGTTTTGATTTCAATTACATTACCAGCAGAGTAGAAGCCACAGCAGAAAGCCAAGATGTGCACAGCGCAGCTGCGGTCACACACCGGCAGCTTGGTGCCTGCCCTTCCCCACATTGAAACCTTTCTGGAAATATCCCTCTGCTGCCTGGCCCTGCAGCTGCTGGGCCAATGCATGGGGGCTCACACTGTTTACAAGGGCAGACCCCCAGGTACAAGGGGGCAGTTTCACTTTCTGAGAAACAGATTGAGACCCTCCTCACCAACGGGGACAAAGCTGGATTCTGGAAGCGGCACCAGGTGAATTGGCCATAGGAGCCAGGGTTTAAGAAAAGGGAAATACCACATCCCAGGAGGACACGGGTTCTTCATGTGAAACAGATCTAAAAGCCAAGAATAAAAAATGGTTTGAAAGGAGCAGTTCTCTTTTCAGAGAAGAAAGGAGAAGTCACCTCAGGCCAAAGCAAGAACTGCTCTTCCCACAGACCTATTTCTTCAGCACGGCTAGGATCAGTCCCTCCAAGCAAAGGGTATGGCTGTCCAGACCTCAGCAGAGTCAAGAAAAGCCTGACCATGAAAAATGACTCTCAGGTGTAACTCTACTGCAAACTTCAAACACCAGAGCACCAGAGCTGCAACATGCAAAGATACAGCTACCTCCTCTGAAGGCAACACTTTTCAAAGGACTCTGACAACCAGACAACTAAAGGAATGCGCAGGTATAATTAAAAAGCACACAGACACTTTCTACAGTCAGTTCTTACCATTTGCTAATCATAGCCAAGCTGCTGCACAAGGACTTAACAGGTAGAAACCAACACTCACAGGTAATTTTTAGCAGAGATCTATGAAGCTCAGTCCCCCAAACTGCTTCTGTTGCTCTTGGCACCTACAGTAGGCACAGCTTCACCACCAGGACCTGCCTCCTTACTCCAGACTGTGTGGCCGCAGGGCCCTTGCGGAGGCATCTCATCATTAGCCACAGCTGATGAGCACTCACCACTAATGGCAGCTCCAGTGCCTGCAAGCCATGAGATTAATTACAGCTTTGGCTACCGCACTGGCCAGTTAAATTACATCCTTCAGGTGGCCTGAATCAGCAGAAATGCCCTCACCCCCATGCACAGGGAACACAGGGAATTAAAAAAAAAACAACCAACCACCACCACCACCACCAACAAACCTTCTAGGAAAAGGACAACAGTAGCAGCCCAGGTTAATAGCTCAGTTTACCACCCTACCAAAAGTCTTTGTGCTTGTCTTAATCCCCTTTCTTTTCAATGCCACTGAGTAACCAAGGAGTCAATTCTGCATGTCCTAGATACTGGGTTTTATCCAGAGTTGAAGGAGCACTCTATTTTGGGAAGGTCTGTATTTTACCTGGAGGGACGAGCTGCTTTTAAGTAGAGCCTGCTAATACGACAAAGCTGTAGCAGGGAGGACTTCAGCGCTCCTTGGGGAAGTGGCTGCATTTCTTTACAGCCTCCCTGGAAGCTGTGTTAGCTCTGATGGCTGCCCCAGAGCCACTTCTGCAGCACTGGGAGGCTGCCGTGGGCTCCAGAGAGCCATCCCCTCGCTCCTCCTTTTCTCCCCTGTGCCTGGGAAAGGCCTTTTTACTATAATGCTAAAGGCTGCGGCTCTAGCTAGAGCAATACCTCAGGTTTTGTCACCCTCAATTCAAAAGTAATACTTGAAATAAAAGCATCCTGCCCTGCCACCCTTGGAGACAGAAATTAGGCCAAAGCCATTAATTAATTCCTGTTCTGGGGTCCCTGGGAGTTCTTGGGAGCTCAGCATCCTGCTCTCAGGGGCCATCCCCCGCCAGCTCCCTGCTGGTTTACAGCTCGTGATTTACAGGAGCAGTT
Source organism: Gorsachius magnificus (assembly GCA_034008185.1). Classification (NCBI taxonomy): domain Eukaryota; kingdom Metazoa; phylum Chordata; class Aves; order Pelecaniformes; family Ardeidae; genus Gorsachius; species Gorsachius magnificus. Next base: position 44,590,547 of record CM067083.1, on the reverse strand, counting down.
GAAATCTCTGAGAGTAAACACAATTGTTTTATTTTGCATCTAGGTTTCCGTGCGTCTCATGCTCTGTGTAACAGAATGCAGTGGTTTTTAATGGGTTGAAGGGTGTTTTCTCAGAGCAGGACTTTATAAACCAGTTGATTGTTTAAAGTAAATTCAACTATGGAGCTGCAAAAATTCCCTTTACTAAATGTTTGGAGTTCTGAATTGCCATCTGGAGGAGCCACCCGGCTTGGGGGGGAGGCCAAGGGATCAAATTCAGATTGGAGGCCTCACTCGGGAAGACTAAAGTTAGGTGAGAGGAATCCCAACCAGGACGCTGCAACAGCTGCTGAGAGTATTTGTGGAGCAGCCACCGAACGAAATATAACACGAGTTTTTTAATGGGCTACACTGCTGTTTTTAGAAATTAAGCTTCCCAGCCCTGTTCCTGTTTTGGAATTCTTTTAACTGCTGGAGATGTGGGATGTACCTCACTTCATCACCTCCAAGGAAAATAGGTGCCTAAATCCCAGTAATTTCAGTAGGAGCTGAGATCTTCCAACTTTGTAACCTGTTTCCCTCTCCAGTGACTGGTTTGTCTGTACGTGTAACTAAATGTGCTTTTTAAATCTTTGCCTAAGGAAGAAATTGGTAGACTCCGTGATTTTTTTTCAAGCAGGACCCACAGAAATTTGGGGGCAAAATAAAAAAATCCTCTCCTATGAGGCGTGGCTGTGCTGGTGGATGGCAGCGATGTTCATGCTCCTCCCTGAGTTGTCACCCTGGGCTGAGCGGACCTGTCTGGGGGGTGGGAGGCAGCAGCGGCTGGGTGCTGGGCAGCCCTCCTCCTGCACCCTGCAGCTATCCTGGCCATGCCCTGCTCTGCTGGGTCCCTTTTGCTGGCTGATGCTGCCAAACTTGGAGTAAAATGTGTAGATTTTTTTTCTATTGTATCCTTTTTCCACCCAGCCACACTTATGCCTATTGCTGGATAGCAGCCATAAGTAAATTAACAGATTATGCTATCTGTGAGCCCTGAAATTAGCTACTGTTCACAGTCATCCTGCACATCCTGTTACTGCATTGATATCCAACTTGTCTGTGTTCTGAATTTTTTTTTTCTGTTTTATTCCCCCTTGCGCATGCAGCCAAACAGGGCAATAGCAGATAATCGACCAAATAGTTTTCTGCAAACTGTTTCTGTGTTCAGCAAAAATGGGCTGTGCACAGCCCCTAAACACTAGATCGGTCGCTGACACTGCTATATTTGTATTTGGGGTGTACCTAAGCTATCAAGGCTACATTTGCTTACTCTGAACACTGTGGTATTCACTTGTGAGCCAGGCTAGAAAGAATTGTCATTTCCTAGACAGCATTTCTTGTAAAATGACAGCTTACTTCTACACTTGATATCCACAATGGGGTAGGGTGAAGGGTTTTTTTAATTATTATTATTATTATTCAGAAATTAAGAAGAAAAAAGGAAAAAAAAATTCTCAAAAATGGTAATTCCCGAAATGTTACCATTATTCATTGCTGGCATGAAACCAATGAATAAATTAATGGGGTAGGAAGCACTGGTTACACAATAACTTATCTTAGTAGACCGTCAAGTGTTCACCAGATATTTGGGTAACTCCAGGCATGGCATCGTACAATTGCTGGATGTAGCTTTGTACAGATGGCTGCAGTGTTCTGCTTATAATGTAACATAGCATAACATAGCATAGCATAGCATAACATAACATAACATAGCATAACATAACATAACATAACATAACATAACATAACACACCTCTATGTATTTCCTGCATTGCACCAGACCAAGCATGCCGTGGTGGTTGTCCTCATGGCCCCAGTGCTTCCTACCAGGAGATGATGTGGGCACAGGATGGCAGAAGCTCAGAGTCAGCTTCAAATGTGAAGGGTAAAACAACAGCTCCAGAAAGAGACATTGTGTTGTAAACCGTGACAAGTTGCACTCCGAAAGGAGCCCAGCTGGAGTTCAAATAAGACATGACTGCAGATTTTGAAAGATCTTTTTGCTGGAAAACAGCTTGATCTTGACTGAAAACACATACCAGACTGCAGAAATTTCTATAAGCAAAAGGAGGAATCTGGCTGTGAGCGAAGTGATTAAACAACAGCTTTAAGGTTCGGTGACAAATGTCTCAGCAGCATCTGAAGACACTTGAGGGGCCTGGTACTCCTTGTTTTGCAGAGTGCCAAGGAGAGAAGAAACGCCTCTAGAAAAGCAGTGGAAATCCACCATGCATAAGAGCAAACCCAGGCTCATTCTGACACTTCGGGACAAACCCTTACTCTCTTGCTCACCCTCAGCTGCCACCGCCTTTGCTTCCAAGAGAAGGTCCTATTTTAAGCTCCCTGAAGTGGTCAAACAGCTAAGCAGCTTGCTGCCTGCCAGGGCATGCCAGAGGCTGCCATGCCGCACACAGTGGCAAGACAGGCTGGAGACCCAGCTCACCCCTCTCAAGCCACCAAACCTGTCCTCTTCGGGCTCATCTTGTTCATTTTTGAGGATTCTGCGAGTTCTGTGCAAGTTTTCCTGGGCTTCAGCTGCTGGAGCAGTGAGCGGTGGTAGGAGCAGGAAGGTGGGCAATGGAAAGAGGAGGAAAGAAATTATTTATTTCCCTCTAAATTAAAGAATTGGCTGACTTTGGCTAAACTAAAACCACACGCACATGCTCTTCCATATGGCTGTTGCTGTCATAAGACAAAATATGGGAAAAATTATCTCAGAAGTAGTTAAGAATTTTTAAGTAGCTAAATTAAGGGAGTTGGACTAGAACTTGATTTTAAAGTGGATACTAGACAGGCATGATATAATACAGTCTATTTTTGGATACGTAAAAATTGTAACAACCTTTCTAAGCCATGAATTCCTGCAAAAATGTCTTGCCCTGCTTGGGCATGGACACTGTGAGGCTGGATTCTCTGGATGCATCTGTCCAGATAAGGGCAGCATGTGGGGGCTGACAGTCTGGCTGAAGCTTTCCTAGTGCGGGGAGCACTGCAACCAACTGGCCAAACAATCTCCCCCTGGGCATTGCAACTCGGTGGGCTCAAGAGCCTGTGGGGTCCAAGATTGATGGGTGTGATTTAGGACATGCCTTATATTCTTCTGGGGGATGAGAATTAGAAAAACTGGTTGCCTCATTTCCATCCCAAAAGGCCAGTGACGAGGTGTGAGTCACTGTGGCCATAGGAAGCGTTGCTGACATTGGCCTCTCAGGGCAGAGGAGACCTGTCCTCTCCTCAAGGGCTGGCGTCATGGACTGCAGGGGGAAAAGGAGATTTCTCTCTATCCCTTACAAGCCTCAGCTGCTGGGGCAGGCAGGGCATCGCTCAGCCTTCAGTGCAGGCTGCAAAGTAGTTCAGCTGCCTGCTCGGGAATCAGTCACTGCAGCACATTTTAAAAGAGCAAAATGCATGTTTAGAGTAAGCCCTGCTTTGAAAATCCCATCCTCAGGGCTCCCTTGACAGATCTATCCCTTTGGTTTTCAGTGGAGCAGAGCTGATGGTGGTGACTTGGTGGTGGCAGGATGTGCCCAAGACAGACCACGTTTGGGATGAAGTACCTGTGAGGCTTCTTCTCTGGGGCTTTGGCAGAAGGGGCGTATCAAGGACTGGCCATTGCTGTAAGCCCCTTTCATAAACAGTGTGGAACACTCTTATTTGCTATTTTTAATGATGCCACTTGTTCAGATGTGTTTACAATGTAAGCTCCCCAGCCCAGGCTCTTCCCAGTTGCCCTCTGGACGGAGCTTGGCACCGTGGCTTTCTATCTAGGGCTGCGGCCGCAGGCGCTGCGGCGATGCAGATTGTAACACCTGAACACCTGTAAGACTTGCCGGTGTGATGAGCATCTGCCTGTTTACACAACGTGCCTTTGTACCTGGATGATGTTGAATCAAATCCTTGACACACTTGAAGGGTGACTGGGATATCCCTGCTTATAGTTGCTTAATTGTTTTGCATGGCTTAGAACAGCACAAACAAGCAAACCCATGACAAGGGATGCTTCCATCCAGCTCCAAGCAGTGTCTACGATCTTTCCACACGTGTGAGGATTTTTTTGGGGGGAAATGAAGCATCTAGGTCAGGGTATGCTTTTAATAGACAGGACTAGTGCAGGAGAGCCTTGTAATATGCTGCTAGTGACATGCTAGGCAGAAATGACAGTAAACTCATGGAAATATATGGAAATTTGACATCCCGCCTCCCCGTCCCCCTCCCCTCCCTCCCTCTGGTATGTATGACTTTGAATCTGCTTTTGAGAGCCCCCGCTGCGCAGGGGCTGTCCATCCATCTGGCAAGGTTACAAACACATTTCAGCACTGTCTACAACATGCCTGATGTAACCTCCTTTCTATAGCCTCTGCTCTCCTCCTCACAATCTTTGTTTGATGCGGAGGAATGAAGGACCTGCAAAGCAAAACCAATGAACCATGAAGAATCACAGGGCCCAAACTGCCAGATCCCAAGAGGGGAGAAGGGAGGGCGGGGAAATAGGCACAAAAGGAAGAAAGGGGAAAGAAGGTGGAAGAAAGAGCTAAAAAAATACAAAGACAATCTTACAAAGGAGGGGTGGGAGAGAGAGGATCAGGAGAACACCAGCAGAGATGGGCTGCACCCTCGCTATGGGCGCTTAACACTTGGTTATTACTTGCTTTGCAGCTACGTTACATCTGTCAAAATCTCAGATTCTGCCTGTCGGGGTATTTACATTATGCTCACTCATGACAGCAGCGAGCCTGTTGCCAGCTTCCCCTCTCCTCTCTGAAGCTGTTAAGGAAGGAGAAAGCCTTTGTTTATTTGTCAATCGTGATTTTTTCTCTACCGTGAGACTCTTTCCGTAGCCAGGTCACCGCGTGGGCCCCTGCTATAGAACCAGGCACAATGATATTGCAGGTGCTGGTGGTTGTTATGGCAGTTGGGACGAGATGTTGAAGTTCCTGTGTTAATCAAGAGTTGCTTTAATTATTTAGCTAAGAGCTAAAGTGTTAATTTAGTTGTTCAGTAATTTGTTTGGGTTTCTTTATGGCACCGAGGCAAACTATTCCTAGACATTAATCAGAAGTTCTATGGTCCATGACTTTAGGACATTTTATTAGAAATTATCTAAGAAAAAAATGGGAACAGTCAAATCTCTCTCTGATACAACTCTGTGGAAAGCTGTTTATACCCTGAGAGCCAGTGCACTGAATACAAAATGTGTGAGTCAGAAACATTTAAGATTGAAACAGACTCTTTTTTTTTTTTCTAAGAAAGAAAGTTAAATTGTCCTGATAATTTATGGAGGAAGCCCAGGCCTTCCTAGCTTGATGCCTTTGACTGGGAGCATTAACAGGGGAAGCTTTCCTGAAGAATCTGCAGAGGGAAAATTTACCCTCAGGAAACATGGAGCTTCCCCAGCAGTTTGCTGAGGGGCAGTGGGAGAAAGGGCTGATCTCCAGCAGGCCAGCTTCTGCTCCTGGGTGCAACTTGCAGGCACTGGTCAAAGGCAAGTGCCAGTCTAGGTGGTCACACATCTGTAACAGGGGAACAAAATGTGTTAGCAAGTAATACAGGAGCATCTTTCCACTTCTCTATCTCAGGTTTTTTTCAAGAGCAAGTCACACTCTGACTCAGCCTCACTAAAAATATGCCCTTCAAAAATAACATTCCCCTGTGCCCCAGCACCATCTGAGACAGTGGAGCTTCCTGACACAAGACCTCACATGGGCCATCAGCAGCTTTCTACAGACTTTTAAAAAGAAATTCATTTATTTGACCTTCACTACTCGTATGTCGCACTGCTTGTACTATAAATGAAGCACCTAAAAGGCAGGGAGAAGAGCTGTATAGTTACTGCTTCTGCTTTGATTTAGAGCTTCAAGGGCAGTCTGAAAAGAAAGGCATGGGCTGCAAAACTGCCAGCCAGGTCTGCAACCTTGAGAAAGCTGAGAGTTCAGCTGGAGCCAGTGGAGCCATCTCCCTCGGTAACAGCTCAGGATCTGGCCCCAGGCTTCTCCTTTTTGAAGGGAGCTAATATGGAAAACATTTTGCATCAGTTTTGCAGGGGTTTTCCCCTTTCTTTCTAACAGGAACTGAAGCCAAGTTTTGGTTATTCTCTGCCGAAGCACACAGGTTACTGCAAAGTCAAAACCTGCTTACATAACCATAGAGGAAGATCATGTAGCTGCTTGCAGCCTTTCATATCTATTAAACTTAATCAAGCTTGCCAGGCAACAAATAACAGATGGGATCACTTGTGTGCTGTATTACTCCACTTAAAGGCCTTTTAACAATTTGCTATTGTTTGAAAAAAATTGCATATCATCTGTATTAGTCACACTCTTCCTCCCAGGAACATAACCTTAATCACTGCTACTAGGTTTGCATGCCCAATGTGTTTGGTCCCACCTATTTTGCTTGTGAACCTGTTATTTTCAATCACTGCCTTAAAAAAGTAGTTCATTACTAGGACTGTGTTGCTTCTTCACAAAATGCCATGGTATTTATTTTCCTCTGGGCTAGAAAGATGAGCAGAGTGTTTTGACTGCATTGTGTGGCATGGTAGCATCCCTGTTTTTCCCTGTTATTCACAAATATAAATATAAGTGGTTCAAAATAAAAAAAAAACCAAAATAAAAAAGAAGGTGATTCTGGACCATTCTCATTTTATGACTGGCTGAAACTGAAACCCTCGCTCTTGGGAATGGGAGCTTGGGAGGGAACATAGCGGCAAATGCCCAACCACAGCAGCTATGTGCTCCAGTGAAGCACCCAGAAATAACCCCACTCACCTACAAATCTGGAGGTTTCTCATGTGTGCCTCACCATGCTCCCCCTTGGCTCCTGGGAAGCTACTTGATAAAGAGGTGGCGCTGTCATTCCTGCTGCAGGATGTCTGCACCATCCCATAATCATGACGACCGGCTTCTTTACCTCACTGCTGGGCTTCATTTTATTTACTTTCTGATTGTAATCTCATCACTTTAGCATGCGGCCTGAGTACACAGGGTAATCCCCCTCCCAACTTGACTTATTTTATGATGAGTTTTCAGCTTTTGTTGACTTTGCCTATAACGAGTATTTTGAAAGACATTCATACTGCTGCCACATTGACTGGGCCTTCACTTTTCCTTTTTCTGCACTTAATAAGAACCATGCATACAGGTGCCACAAAGACTGGTTAGCTGGCCATCTGTGCTATACAGAGACAAACTGGCTGGAGAAGATCACAAATTCTCTGACTCAACTACTTTTTTTCTGAAAAGAGCCTGATTTACAGTGTTCCAATTAGAATTTGTTACCTTAGTTGCATAGCAGAGGTTTCCCATCTACTGGTCCCTTTCTTTCTCCCTACTGTGAGACAGATGCAACTTGCTGAAGAAATTTCATGTCTAATGCCAAATACCGGGAGAAAAGTATCTGGAGGTCACAAGAAAAAAGGATCTGGAGAGAAACAGTTGCTTTTCCATGAGATGTTGGTTTGGATTGGTTTTTGCTTTGTCCCCAAAGATGTCAGCTTTGGACTCCATCTTCCATCAGCACTCTGCAGCCTGAAGCCTGTTACAGTGTCATTAATAAAAATGTCTTTAGGAGATGAGATCGTTTAACATGGAACTCAGCAATACTGGTAATTTTAACCTCATTTATCCACCTCAACACAGGCGTCGTTTGTCTGAAGTCTCACTATTTTCAGGAGTCCTGCTAAGTGAGGCTGAATATCCTGCTTTTGCCCTAGTCAGGTGCTGAAAATTTCACAAATGCCAAGTCATTACAGAGAAAAGCAGCACTGAAAAGCATTATTAAGGTTGTCAAATTACGTGCTCAAAAATTAGGTCATTCATGTCTGAAATCACCTTGCCTGCATCTCTCATTGTAGGCCCTATTGCAGTGACTGTGCATGGTGGATTGTGCGCCCTTGATGGGCAGATACTCAATATTTTCTGCTTCAAATGCAGCCTTCTGCAAATGACACCTCCTTTTCTGTGCACTGTACGAACTCTTCTCAGAAAGCTGGGCATTTCCTTATCTGGCTGGCTGCCAGGTGAGCACTACGGTCTTTGAACCCATCTCAAATGTTGGTCCAGCAATTGCTAAGATGCTTTTCCCAGTACAGCCTTCCTGGAGAGCCCTGTAACACCCCTCTTCCTTCGCACTGTGCCATGGCATCCTCTGCCATACTGCTTCCAGCTCTGCGGCTGGGCTCCTGGTCTCGTGGTGCCCCTCATGGGCCACGCACCTCCCTGCGGGCTGATGTACACCTCGGGACCTGCCCGATTTGTGCGTGACTTCGCACCACAGCAGTACTTTGAGGGGTGGAGGCTCTCTGATCCCCATTTCACAGCTGAGGCATAGAAAGTATAAGGTCAAAAGGTAGCATTGATTTCAGCACCTCGTTTGAAGTGATGAGGTTATGATGATTTGGGCATATTTGGCAATTTACATCAGGAAATACACTTACTAACCTTGTCCATTGTCAGCTGGGAGAGCTCCAGCATCTCAAGTCAGGCACCAAATAAGAGAAAGAAACACAGTATCAGTGATCAATGACACCAAATTTGGTCTAATTGGTGTGTCAAACATGACGCAGGATCTTTTTAATGATTGTAAAGACAGAATTGGATTTTTCAGAGCAGTGATCAGTTGCTTCAACGTTGAGACAAGCTTTTAATTCCCTGTACTTCAATGCCTAATTCACCCTGTACCTCCTGATTTTTGCAGCAGATGAGGCTTCTTTCTCTTACCCAGTCTTCCCCCCTCCATCAAATCCACTTTCCTTTCCATCCCATCCCATCCCATCCCATCCCATCCCATCAATTTCTGCTCCCTGGGTTTCTCCTCATGCTGGTACCTTTGTCCAGGCCGCCCCCTTTCTCCCAGTCCTGATCTCCCCTCTCCCCAGGTCCTGGCAAGCCTCATGCCTTCGTGGTGCCCTCACATCATCTGCAGGGCCATCCCTCCCCTCCCCAGCTCTGCTCCAGTTCCCTTTGCCAGCCCCATCTTTGCTCGGTGTCAGCTTTCCTTTCCTCCTCCTCCTCTCCCTGGCTTGTCCACTCCATCTCCCGGCACCTTTCGCTTAGCTCGGACCACTGGCTTCAGCATCCGAAGTATTGCAGTGGGCCCAGGGCGGGACAGAGGTAGCTCCCTGCTGCTGTTAGAACCTTAGTAGTTAAATTAAACTAGCTAACTAATTAAAATGGTTACACGAATAGAAATACAAGCTGATTCCTGTTGTACGCTGTGAGAACACAAAGGCTACTTCAATAATAGTAAAAGTTGCCCGTGGTAGATGTGTTGCAAACTAAGAACCTACCAGAAGTGCAAGGGAAGGTGCAAGTATGTACACTAAAACAGGACATATGTTCACTTTAAAGATGTGGCCATTTGTTGCTTTTTTATTTCTAGTTATTCTCCTAGTCAGAGATATTTTATCAATGATAAAACAAGAGCAGAAAGCAGAAAAAATGTGTAAAGTGTAAACCAACAACAACTTAGTATTTCCAATTACTTGAAAAATCTGGTCAGAATGATGAGCTACATCTATGTGAATAAAGACCAGTTTTGTCCATCAGCAAATTATCATCTCCCTACAGTTTGTACTGCAAGTTATAGCTGTGCTTTCCTTTAGTTACATTCAGTGTTTGTTTTTTCTTTTTCCACTCTTGCCTCAGGATCGTTCCCTGATGCTTGCATGGTTTTCCCCCTGCTATTCTCTCTGTAGATACATTTTCCTCCTATTAAAATAGAAGAAACTCCTGTCAAATAATGAATCACCCCATAGCAAAAATAAACCCCAATCTGTAAGCAGAAGGCCTTGCAAGATTTGCCAGTTTTGAAAGAGTCCCCGTAAATAGCCAACAAGAAGACATGAGACAGGTAATGAAATTACCACAAATGCGTGGAAAAAAAGGACAAGGAAGTTGATAGAAGAGTGTATATGTTGAGGGAGCGGTCTGTGAGCATTTTCATTGGCTTTTCCAATTTCACCTTAACAATTTCATGAAGCAGAAGTTAAGCAATATTAGTTCCTCATGCTCTTAAAATTTATTTCTTCTTCACCAGGCAAGCACTCCTCCTCTTAATAAAGCAAAGAGTTCAGAGTACAGAGCTCCCTGCAGGACTATTTGCCTGGTGAATCCCAGCCATGGATCACTTGCCGCACCAGGACTGTGGGACTCTGACCAAGGTGTCCTGGTGGATAGACCTGAACCAGTCAAGACTCTGGGCTCTGATGCAAGCTGTTGCCAAGACACTTGCTGTCCTCCTGATGTTCAAAATTCAGTGATGCTTCTACTGAAGGCTGGCTTGTGCTAGAAAGATGGCATGAACTGAGATATTGTAAAGGCAGGAACCTATTCTCTTCTGATGAAGGAGTTATCTCCAAGAAAGGGTCATTAATCAAATTATGGGGGACTATAAGGAGCTAAGCCACTACAACTGTTTACTGTATGAACAATAATCAGTGCCCTGAATCATTACAAAGCCTGTTGAAACACTTAGAATATGTAAAGCATGCACCGAATAACTGATACATGGCTAGACCAGAATCTAATGCACCCTCTGAAAAGAAGCTGTGTCTGGCCTAGGAGGCCAGGAAATGACCAGAGATGAAGATGCGTACATCGCTTCTCCAGTACCCCTCCAACGGTTACACCTTATCAAGGGTAGAGTAAAGCTCCTCAAGTATTGGTGGGCCTTTCCCAACACAGGACTAGGGCAGTATCAGCAACACTGCCTTTGCAACTCTGAAGTCATACCTCATGTTCACAGGAGCACAGTGTGAGCAATAACTTGCCCTCATCTCTTTGGTCCATAACACCAAAAGCAGGTGGGTCTTTAGATATTTGTGAAGATTAGAGCTGCAGTGCTACAAACTTTGGTCTGTCACAGCTGCGTTCAGGATAGTGAAAGCAAGTCAGTTAATGGTACAAAGTCAATAAGCACAAGTTAAAGTGCATTAAACTCCTATGCAGATGCCCTCATCTGGGAATAAAGTCATCCTCTAAAGAGGATTATGCTGCAGTGAAAATATAATACACATCTGAATGAGTCTACTCACCTGAGAATTTAACACACTCTACACCCTGTAATTTAGGTGCATTAATGTCACACATCGAGTTGAATCACTTTGTAGTCATTCACTGTCCCGTGTTTACATAGTCATGGTGTGCTCTGGGTGTGCATCTGTGTGCTCTGTCCCTTCCTCCACTTCTGCCTCTTTTGAAGGAAGACCTTCAGAGTCAACACCAGAACCCTCTTTTACCGTGTGTGTCTACACTGCCTACCACTGACTCCCTATAGCCCCATGACACTACCACAGCACAGCCAATACATGTGGTGACTCTCTTTCATATTAGTATTTTCAGGAAACAGGTCAGAAAGTATGCCATATGGTATGCAGCACACATTTTGTATAGAGCACTTCCAAGCATAAGGACTGGAGTTAAGGCCAAGTTTGGTGCGCGTGAGATGACACAAGCACTGCATAGTGGCAGGCAGAGCACAGGCACCCATCCGTGTTAGCTCCAAAAGCAGAAGCCCTATCGCCATATCGTAATGCCATCACTATTGCTATAGCTGATTAGTTCTACTGACAGGCAAGTTATCTTCCAGCTATACATCCTTAGGGAATCAAACTAATATTTGTTATTGCTAATAACTTGCAGCCTGTGTCATAAGGTGGCCCGAGACCAGTCAATGGTAACCTGGGATTCCTGGCACTGTGTTCATGTGTGAAATAGAAGTAACCCCAAGGTACCCCCTGAGCATTCCCTAGTGGTCAGCAGCAACACTTTCCCCTCATCAGTGACATAATTTCAACCTGCTGGCCAAAAGCAAGCCACCTCTGTGACTTTTTGTTCTGGCAGTTCCCTTAGATTTGATCAAGATTTTTTTTTTTCTGATGATTTATTGATCTAATGTACTCCCGTTTCATTGATATTCCCATGTTAACTCCACTCTTGCACAGCATTACAGAAACTTCTGCTTGCTTATGCAGTGTAAATTAGCTTCGGCTCAATTAACCTCTTGAGATATGTTGTTTTTTCCGATTTCTCTTCAGACTTGCTAGCTTTCTTTCAGGCCATCAGCACTCGCTCTCTTTGGTGAGCACTCCCCTGCGTTGCAATACTGCGCTGTTTCAGCAGTGGCTGCTAAGACACAAGGGCACAAAGCCATTTTGCAGCACAGTTTTCTGAGGAAGGCAGCTGGGTGTCCTGGTGCATGAAAGCCCCTGGCCTCTTGGTCCAGAAGCTCTGAATTAGCTCAGTGGGGACAGAAATTAGAGAATGGAAGAGCACAAGAGCTAGGGGCACTGAAATGAAGCTTCTGAACTTGCATTTCCATTTAATGCCTATGTTTATATAAGAAGAATTTGGCCCAGTGCTATCAGGGTTAAGTGTGTACAAGATGCAGTATACTGAAGCAGTTTACCCTATCCATCTTCATTAGCTCCTTTCCTTTCAATTCCCCCTAATTCAGCAAGAGGACCTCCACTCATTATGGTCAAGAAGGGTATTACTGCATGTGAAGAACAGATTTCTAATGGTGAGCTCCTATTTAATTGAATTCAGTGAATGACAACACCATGACATTGCTAAGATTAATGACTCAATAATTTTTGAGACAAGGCAAAATGTGAAGTAAATTGATTGCATTAATTTTTTTTTTTTTTTCCTTGGAAACAGTACTGCATACCAGCTCAGCAGTGTCCTGGAGAGGACGCTTTGCTGTTACACAGTGAAGCCCAGCTACCCCTCCTCTGTTCAACTCTTGCACTCTGACATCACTTTGGAGTAACTTTCAATGTAATTTCCTAGTTGCAGAGATGCCGGCTGACGATAATTGAGCTGAGATCTCGACAGACCAAATGATTAATGCAGAGGGCTTTTTGGAGTGGAAACTTCGGTTATTATTAGATTATTCAAGAGAAGGAGAGAAGGTGTCGGAGCATGGAACAGAGGACTGCAGTGACTGCACATCTCACTCCTGAAAAAATATGAATAGATTTTAATTTCTGCCATCTTGTTAGTAATTCTTATTTACATAAAAATCAGTTCATGCCTAAATGCAGCATCAGATGTAACATCTTGTTTAAAAATGCATCTGCAGACCATGAGATGGTTTCTTCTTTCCTACATGTGGCAGAAGTTGAGATGGATTTTCACATAGTATCTGTGACGGCATCTGTCAAAAGTACCTCTGTGAAATGTAGGGAGTAGCGTTTGGTATTGCTCAACATCATCTGCAGTATCACATTTGTTTTTTACTAGATAGTCGCAGAAAAAACAAAAGTTTTAAATCTAGTGAGAAGACTGGGCATTATTACACAGGCATAGTGTTTTGTTTGCCTGCAGAAGACAGTGACAAAGACAAGTATTCCAGAGCTAGGATATTGCTAATTAGGATATAGATTAGACATGTTAATCAAAGGATCCTGAGGAGGATGGAAGACAGAAGTAAAATAACTCTTCGTATGATACCATCTGAAGTCCAGAAACCAATCACAGGTGTCAGGAAGAAAGTTTTCTCAAGTAAGCCATGTGAGAACTGGGGTATTTGAGCTTTGGATGACATAGAAAAACAGTCTTAGCTTTTGCCCTTTCCCCTTCCCTCCCTTGGGTAAATGGGGAGTGACAGGGGAGACAGCAGCGGTCGGCAACAGCCATCTCTGGCACAGAAACTCTGTCTTATGCCAATAAAGGGAGATTCTGGTGCCTAATGCAAGATAAAACAAAACCATAAAATGGCCGAGATCCACAAAGGATAATTACCACTAAGTATAATCACAACAGTGGGGTTTTAATACTTTACCTGTTTATATCCTATTGCATTATTGCAAATACTTTTCCCTTAAATTTCATCTAATAGTTAAATTTACCCAGAGTTAACACATGACAACATGTTCCTCAGCCAAAGTTTGATGACCCATAGAGCAAGGGTCCTGGTACGGGTGACCTGCTTCCCAACATAGTCTTTTTAGGAAGAGAAGGCAGCACAGGATCACAGAAGCTGTGCTGGGATCTGCTTTCTCAGGGCTCAGCAGGGAAGAAGGATGTCTTGGAAAGCAGGCACAAAAGAAAACCTCCAGGCATGTCTGAAGATGAGCACTCTTGAACCCTGTGATTCCTAGAGAAGGTGAAAACAATGCCGTATCTCTTACCATTTCCCCACTCATTCTCTGGGCTTCTCTGCTTTTAATCCTGGAGCAGATCCAAATGCTGTGCAATGGTGCAGAACAGACACTGTTGAACCAGAGCCTGAGAAGATCAGGACTGGCCACTACAACAGAGCTGCCAGTTGCTGTGGCAAAAATTGGAGAGGGTCCACGGCATCACTCCTGTGAAAACTGCAGAAGAGCCAACACCTCTGAGAAACTGGGTCCTTAGAGACTGTCTACGTCCTTCTGGCTTATGGCTGTCTTCTTGCAAAAGGGCTCTAGATGTAGGCATTTGGGTGGTACTTAGGAGGAATAATAACACGGGAAAAAATATCTGAATTCAGGCCTACTGTGATGTGATAGGCCTTTGAAATTTAATGCAAACCAGTTGTTCATTCAACTAATATTTGTGGGCACCTGCAGCCTAGGTTTTCATCTTTTTTCTTTGCTGTCTGACTGAAGGGAATTTTATCACTGTAGACATTTATATGGATTGCAATTACGGTTCTGCCCCAGCATGCCTTGTTTTGTAATGGCCAATATTGAAGAAAAAAAAAACATTTTCTGTCTGAAAACAGATAATTTTCTTCCTCAGTGGCTAAATGGGATCTCCTTGTTTTAATGCTGTATCATTTACCTTGCCGTCCAACTGCAAGCCACCTCACCCAGACCTAAGTGCACAGGAGATGACATGAGCAAGGAAAACTGCTTCTTTCAATAATATTGAAGCAGCACAGAGAGTTTATGACCCTGAAAAGATGAAGGTTTACTGTCACAGAACACTGAATCATGACAAGTTTTGAAGGAAAAAGGGCAAGGACAAGTTTCCCTGAACAATAAACAAACTTACGAGGTTCAAATACCTTTTGGTATAAGCTGATGATCAGCACTCAAGTGCCTGAGACTCCACCGCAGAGGCAGAACCTGTGCATTCAAGGATTTCTGCAGCACTGCTCCCACATGCCTGGACAAAGGCTCATCACACACTTACAGCCACATTCTCATGAATGCTTATTCCTTCTGTTAGGGTACCGTCAGCTGTGCAGTCCCAATTTCAGGCATGATGGCCTGTCTCTGAGCAGTGCTGGAGGCTCAAAAGTCTGCATGAAGTTTACAGGAATTGAAGTTAAAGATTGTCCCTGCAATTCAGAGCATGGGTGCTACAAGCCAGACATTTAGAGGCAACCAAAACCATTTTGAAAATGACGACCTTTGGGGAGATCATGTCACGACTGACATGAATTTGTTGATGTTTGGCCAAGAATTCCAGCCATCTGAAGAGATCATAAGCAAAGCAGTATGCTAACGACCTGCCTTCCTCTTAACCTGAGGGAAATGAGCCTAACTGTAGCCTATGGTCAGCAGAATTTGTTCCAGCGACGTTCTCCAGTGAGTCTAAGAGCAGCTGTAAGGCATGGCTGGGAGAGGCAGGGAACACATGGAGGGAGCAGAGTCAGCACTGGCCAAAGGCTCACCAGGCATGTAGGGATCTACAAAACCAGTCTTATTGCTCCTCCTGGCACTGGTAAAATGGTCAGGATGAGGACAATGACTGCCCTTGTTAAAAGGGCTGCCCCAGCAATAGCCACTGCCTCGTACATGCTTACCTCCTCTTCCTGGCAGGAGCACCAGAAGCCAGCCTGGTTTCCCAGGGTGATGGCACAGGTAGAGAAGGCAGAAGGGAAACCAACAAAGACCTGAACTAGTGGGGTGTGAATTACTTAGAGATGCTGTTCCCCCCGACCTCCATCACAGCTGGCTCTATGACTTTCCTACTCCACTGTCTCCCTTCCATCTCATCTATTGGGTTAAGGATTTTGGTAAGCGCTTGGTTGCCAAAGAAGAACAACTCTAGTGCATTCCTCATTGAAGTGGCACAAGTGGGCAGCACTTCAGGGAAGCCACACACGATATGTAGGACTCTGGGTTTTATTGTGAGACAACAGGCAGGGATCTCATCAGGGTTACATTTACCATCATTAATCAGTAGAAGAAAAAATCCTTCAGCAGTGAGTGCTGACAGTTCCAGTTCTGGCTTTCTACTAGATTTAGACCAGATGTGACTCGAGTAACAAGACAGTTGTGGAAAAAATAATCATTCCTTCTTATTTTGTGAAAAACCTGCAGATGCTCAGCTCCTAATTAAATAATAGTGATAGTGAAGTGTGCAGGTGGAGGGGACATCCAGATGGATTGCTGGTTCTCAGTTGTATGTTGCCAGGCAATGGCTAGTTTAGATGGCTAGTTTAGTTTAGTTTCCCTTTGCTCTTCACCCTGGACCAGAGGTGGCTCAGGTTTCTCCCCAGAGGCAGAGTATGGACTACCTGTGTCCTCTTAGGAAGGAATGGCAGAATTCCATCACAAGAATTCTGGGGGCTTGCAAAGTTAACTGCGTAACCTTTCTCTTTTCAGTGCTGGCAACTCCTCTCCCCACTTTCCCACCTTCTCCAGCAGCAGTGATTCCTCAGGACTCTGCCCCAGGCAAAGGAGGACATGGGGCCAGTCTTTTTGCTGCATGCTCACAGACACCTGCCATATATAAACACTTTCTGTGATGACATCCAGTACTGGCCACACTCTCTGCCTTATTTCATGATACAGCTCCACTGAAAGGAGATGACTGAGAGAGTTCAGCCAGAGCCCCTTCTCCCTCTTCTTTTAGACCTTTGCTAAAAGTGACATCACCTATCCAAACTACCTGCAAGTCAGACATTGTTTTTAAGTGTGCCTGTCTTACCCTTATTGCACTAAGTGAGGGACAGAGTTTACCAGTAAGAAGAAAATTAAGTGGGTTTCAAGATGGCTTTACCAAGATTTCTGATACCAACTTTCTTCTTGACAGTGTCTGCAGGACTCAGACTCGTGAAGAACATTTACACAGCCACCACAAATTCTATTTTTATTTGAGATAATTTACATACATTTTTCCAAGTGGCTAAAACAATAGGCACAATATAATTTGCCTTCAAGGAGTCTCTGGATACATTACAACTAACAAATGATGGGGACGTTGGTACTATATAGTGTCTTTCATCCAAATAAGACAATGTTTTCAAAATGTTGGGTAAGTCAAATACCACTGTACACAGCCATGAATTGCCTGGCTACAGAAATGTTGTCTGTCCTGCAACCCATGAGGAAGTGTGAAGGGGAAGGTAGGAGGAGATGGCCCAGAGCAGTGGGCCTGGGCTGTGCCTGGCAGCGTTATGAACACACCCAATAGAACAGGGAGCAATGGCTCATGCCAAAAAAAACCTCTTCCAGCTTTGAAGTAAGCGGCAAAGGGCCAGCTCAGGACATGAGATCTGAGGCACACACTGGAGTGCATATTTCTCTCCCCGCCTGTGTTCAGTGAGACTGTAGATGAGGCACGATGTGTGTTTGTGTGTGATGTGTGTGCATGGGTACAGCTCACTCAGCCATCACTAAACCACAATCTGCTCTGAAGTGGTAGACAGATGACTCTAAATGGGATGAACATCCACACAAAAGGTTTGCAACCAGTACTTCATACAAATAAGTTATAAGGAAACTGAGACGCGTACGCTGTAATAATGTAACTGGAACTCACCCAGGGCACTCAAAGCAGCAATCTTTCATTACTGCTTTGAAGGCTGATGTGGGAGCTGGAAGAGCCCTACAAATGGCTAGATGTTTCAGCTTGACTGTCCCCTGGCACTGTTTTTTTGCACTGAGTGAGAAGGCCCCAAAAAAAAAAAAAGGCCAACTGCTGACCTACTTCTTGTGGTACCTACATTTGTGGTACCTACATTTGCCTTGTGTCATTCCAGGCACTGAAAAAGTCCCAAACTTGCCTCATTTATGGTATTTAGCCATGCTTCAATGCAAGGTTCAAAGCTAGACTGAGGAAGAGAAAACACACTATAAAATAAAATGTGCTACAAATAAAATCAAGTAGCTGAAGCCAGAGAATAATGGTAAATGGCCAGGTAGCACAGAAATAATAATTTTACTACTTTGAATTACAACGTATCAAGGGAATTGTCACTGAGTCCAGTTTTATTAATGCAATACATAACTGATTCAGAGGAGGCAAAATGCAAACTCCCTCCTGAATTAGTTTAACCAGTGTGAATTTGTGGGTAGACCAGGCCTCAATCAGAACAAAAGAGAAAATAATCCCCTTGTAATGCAGCATTTAACACCTAGCAGGCAGGTGATAATTGCTTCAGTCCAAGGGGATTAGCACATTGTAACCTCATTATAATATAAAATGTAACTTCCCTATATGGGGTTGTCTGCATGGAAAACTTTTAGTGGCATAAACAAAGGCATGAATTCAAACTGATTTAGTTTTACTGGAATAATTCTTGGTGTGAATTTATTTCTTTGGTTTGCGGTGCTTGGTTCCTCCCCCCTCCCCCTTTCTTTTTCTCCTGTAGTTTAGTTTTAGAATTAATTTAAGACAAATTGAAAACTATCACTATTATTCCTGAACAAGAATGAAGACACATAAAGTCCAGTCTAATGTAAACTATGTTATTTAACTCTACATCTTTTTACCAATGTAGCAACTACAATTTTCCTTTATAAACAAGCTTTTAGGCAAAATGAAACTATGCTTTAAACAGATGGAGCAGTCTCATGATAGGCTTAAGCAGCCCTAGGTTCATCTTTGCCACTGCCCTTAGTGATAGCAATAGCGTTTGGGGGGATGTGTATATCCAGACAGATCAGGTACTTTTAAAATAATCTTACAAGTAAAGAATGAAGGAAAAGAAAAAAGGGGAAAAAAAGAGGAAGAATTAATCTTCTCCATTTTGGGGAAGGATCAATCAGGGTAGGGAGCAAGAAATAGTAGGCTGCCTCCATCTAGCAGGGGTTTAGACTGAGTTCAGCTGACTGCAAAGCCGCACAGTATTTTTCTTGTATCCTGAGTATGGTAACTTAAGCTGTCTGAAAACCAGACACCCTGGTCTGACTTAGTATTTTAGGCTTTTTTCTATTTTCAATGCAGACACCCATGCCCTGCAGACTCTTGACCTGCCTTAGGCATTTAGCTTAATGGATCCTGTGTCTCTTCATTATTTAATGCTAGGTGAGATGAACCCCACCCTGAATGGCCAATGAAGTATGCTGAAGCAGTTATGTCAACTTCATTTTAAATAGTGTGGGTTTTTAAGAGTTCGCCCAAAATGAGAGACGTTGGATGTCAGCCAAGGCCCCCACCACTTCATGACACCAGAGCATTCCTAAACTAAAGAAATACATGGTTTGGGGAAGTCAGTTTTTATTAACTAGCAAGAGTGCTTAATTGCATGGAACTAAGTAGTAATGCATTTGAGGGATACACGTACGTGAAACACTAGACAAACATGCATTCTTGTTAAAGAAAAATGATTTCTGATCTTAGTGGGAATTTTGACATAATTGTTGGTTGCAAGATCAGATGCATGGAATGCTTACAACATGAGGGCTGTGGATGTACTGTACCTGGACTTCAGTAAAGCCTTTGACACTGTTTCCCACAGCATTCTGCTGGAGAAACTGGCTGCCCATGGCCTGGATGGGCACACTCTTCACTGAGTAAAAACCTGGCTGGATGGCCAGGCCCAAAGAGTGGTGGTGAATGGAGTTAAATCCAGTTGGAGGCCTGTCACAAGTGGTGTTCCCCAGGGCTCAGTGTTGGGGCCAGTTCTGTTTAACAACTGTATCAATGACCTGGATGAGGGGATTGAGTGTACTCTCAGCAAGTTTGCAGATGACACCAAGCTGGGTGGAAGTGTTGATCTGCTTGAGGGTAAGAAGGCTCTACGAGGGATCTCTACAGGCTGGATTGAGGGGTCAAGGCCAATTGTATAAGGTTCAACAAGGCCAAGTGCTGGGTCCTGCACTTGGGACACAACAACACCATGCAACGCTACAGGCTTGGGGATGAGTGGCTGGAAAGCTGCTTGGCAGAAAGGGATCTGGGGGTACTGGTCAACAGCTGGCTGAATACAAGCCAGCCAGTGTGCCCAGGTGGTGAAGAAGGCCAATGGCATCCTGGCTCATATCAGAAATAGTGTGGCCAGCAAGAGTAGGGAAGTCATCCTTCCCCTGTACTCAGCACTGGTGAGGCCACGCCTTGAATACTGTGTTCAGTTTTGGGCCCCTCAATACAAGAAGCACATTGAGACAAAGGAGCATATCCAGAGAAGGGCAAAGCAGCTGGTGAGAGGTCTGGATGTCCTGGTTTCAGCTGGGATAGAGTTAATTTTCTTCATAGTAGCTAGCATAGTGCTGTGTTTTGGATTTAGTACCAGAAGAATGTTGATAACACACTGATGTTTTTAGTTGTTGCCAAGTAGTGCTCAGACTACTCAAGGACTTTTTGAGCTTCTCCTGCTCAGCCAGGTGCATAACAAGCTGGGAGTACAGCACAGCTAGGACAGCTAACCCAAACTGACCAAAGAGCTATTCCATACCATATAACGTCATGCTCGGGGGGGGGTGTTAGTTGGTCGGTCGGTCGCGGGCAGAGTGATTGCAGCTCGGGCTGAGTGATAGCGGCTCGGGGGGGGGAGTGATCGCTGCTCGGGACGGGCTGGGCATCGGTCAGCGGGTGGTAAGCAATTGCATTGTGCATCACTTGTTTTATATATTCTGTATATTTTCTTACCATAATTATTATTATTGTTATTCTTCTCTCTTATTAAACTGTCTCTATCTCAACCCACGAGTCTTACTTTTTTTTCTTTTCTCTGATTCTCTCCCTCATCCCACTGAGGGAGGGGGGGGAGTGAGCAAGCAGCTGCGTGGTGCTTAGCTGCCAGCCGGGTTAAACCATGACACTGGAGCACAAGTCTTATGAGGATCGGGTGAGGGAACTGGGGTTGTTTAGCCTGGAGAAGAGGAGGCTGAGGGGAGACTTTATCGCTCTCTACAACTACCTGAAAGGATGGTGTAGCCAGGTAAGTGTTTGTCTCTTCTCCATCGTAACAAGCAATAGGACAAGAGGAAATGACCTCAAGTTATACCAGGGGAGGTTTAAACTGGATATTAGGAAAAATTTCTTCACAGAAAGGGTTGTCAAGCATTGGAATGGGCTGCCCAGGGAAGTGGTTGTGTCCCCATCCCTGGAGGTATTTAAAAGACATCTAGATGTGGTGCTTAGGGATATGGTTTCGTAGTGGGCAGGTACGGTTGGACTCAATGATTTTAACAGTCTTTTCCAGCCAAATGATTCATGAAGATGTATGAAAAAAAGTAATTACCAGTGAAGTTCCACCACAAGACCTAGTGACTGAGTTGGCCATCAGGGTCCCCTTTGCTGGCTTGGGATATCCAGAGCACGGGCTGGAGCTGGCAGAGGGGCAAAATTCTCCAAGAGAGATTCACAGTGCTAAAAGCCTCAGCAAAAGCTGCTTTGAGGAATAGGTATAGTAACAATTTCATGCCAGTCCAGCTGCCCTTGTACACTGGGGCTGCTCTGCTTTGTCTGCTGGTGCAATAAAATGCTAATGCTTTTTTTGTAGACAAGTCCTGAGGAGAGTTTCCAGATTATACCTTACTCTTGAATGTATTTCTGTTGTTTATTGCATCAAGGCAGTTCAGTAGAAAATAGCAAAACTCCTTTTATCAAGGACCCTGAACCAACATTTATTAAGGCTCAAAGTCTACTCTGAAAATGTGTGGTGTTATGCTGATGTTGTAAGTGATCTAGGTGAGAAAAGGGATTAAGAGAGCTCTGGCCTGCAGCCACAACACATGGGAGCTGGGGAGTGCTGGTTGTGAGGGTCTTCTCCCAGATAATGGTGGAATCAAGAGTTTTATCACACACTTCTTTCCATTTCTGCCTAAGGAGCAAGCCCTGATGAGGTCTCACCTGGCTGTCATTTTACGCATACCCAAGGCCGCAATGAGAAGTAAAATATGAAAATCTAATCTGCTTTGCTAATGCAAAATAACTTCTTTCTTTATGTAACCTCGCACAGAGTTCAGCCACTCAGCTATAACAGGCTAAAGATTACTTTCAAAGGCTTAATTCAATTTCGACGAGCTTGCTGTGAACTCCCAGAGAACAACGCAGGTGCCTCCCTGCCTTCCTAAAAGGGATACATCGCAAAGCTCTCTGGGATGAGCTCTTTGATTTCAGATGAACTCTTACACACATCTGTCGGCTCAGATGCATCCTTCAAATTTGAATGACCTGGGGGTTTGGCTGCCTTATAAACAATGCATGTTGCCACTTCCCAGACATTTACATACAAGAGAAGCCTAAGGAAAATTCTTCTTCCATGTGCTGTAAGCTTTCTCTTAGCAAGTAGGAGTATACACAAAGGCACATATTTTTCTAAAGAGGATTTCTATTATAGATAAAGTAGTATGTAATAGCCCAGCTATGTTTTGCTCTACACAAGTACTCTAAGGTTCTTTGGCCCTTTTTGTACCTGAGTGATCAAAAGCATTTGTTAATTGCTTCGTTAACTTCTCATTGCTTGCTTCAGTCAACGGAGTTAGGTGCCAAGGAGCATCTGAATATCCAAGCTAGAGGTACGCCTCCTTAGCCACTCTGAAATTACTGTTGCAAACACCTGACCCACAGTTTTTTGCAGGTTCCTCTGAAGAACGTGTCATTGTTAGTACAGAATAATGGCTACATAGATTAATTTTTTATCAAATTTTTCTCCCCCTGTATATACTACTGATGCCAATGGAAGCTTGTCATTTTGGGATACGTGGGATCAGCATCAAGGCCTGCATTGCTTCCTGGGAAGCCAGAGTGACAAGCAGAAATGTGTGTAAAGATAGAAAAGTGGTGGTACAAATTGACCAAAGCGCACTTCCTTACATTGGAAGTGTAGCTGGGAATGCCTCCTGATCTCCCTGGTCAAGAGCCCACCAGGTGGGCTTTATTCCCAAATACCTTCCTTTATAGTGGCACTAGTTTCAAGTATTTAGGATTGACAATTCTTTTCATATAAATTGTTAGCGTCAGTATCAAGCAATAAAGCATCTGTAAAAAGAAACGTGTTGTTCAATTTAATTGGAAATATCTAATGGATGGGGCTATCTAGAAAAAAATCTTTTGCCAGGAAGCAAACACTTATCTCCCTGCAGCAAGTGCAGTTAACAGTTTGCTAATTCTTTATAAGATGCATTCATCTTTTTGTGGTCCTTCCCCCCAAACAACTGGAAGAAATTAAGTTTCTTCTTAATTGCTCTGTAGCATCTTTACTACACTATTCAATTCAGCTTTAATAATAATAATACTTAGCACATACATTGCATTTTACATCTTCATAGTGGCCTACAGCATTAACTAATGCATCCCAAAACATTCTGCACTTGAATTACATAGGTACGCGATTGCAGGTAAATGTCTATTTCCTTTGCACCTTGTGTGGTGTAATTTAAGATTACACAAACATAACAGAAATCACATTCCTCTCATTTTTCTAGGACCAGACCTAGGATTTCTCTCTATTCTGTTTACCTTCAGCTGTTGTTTGATGTAACTTTCCCATCACCAAGGAAAAGAGCTCTTTTGGCATAAAGTATGCAATGCTCTTTTAGGAAACTATAAACTGGAGGCAGTTCTCCAGCTTGGGAAAGGAGATGGAGAGTTATTTTTACTCTTACATTCCTTAGGGGGAGAGGCACTCAGATCTAAGTGTGACGAGCCATACAAGTACACAGAGTGAGAGCGGGCAAGAGAGGGAAAGAAGTGATTAACGCGGCTCGGCTGCACTCCTAGCCAGAAGACGAAACTGAACCAGCAAAACCAACGTTTTGACAGGAAGATTTCTTTCCAACTATGGTCACTTCCAAGTTAAAGATACGAGCGGTGCTATTAACCCTAGTTTCAAACATCACTGACAATACCCATCACTACCAGCTAGGAAGAATTCCTCTTCCTAAAGCAAATAACTAGAGATAGCCAGGACCAGTGGCTCTTTCCAAGCTGCCTGGTATGCTCAAATCACTCCCAGGCTCCTCTCAGGTCTCGTTGAAAGTGGCCTTTCTCTGGGGAACCCTGCCAGAAATCAGCTGAGCGGTGATGCCTCACTCGTGCACCAACTGGGAAAGAGCTGGTCCTCGATGAAAAACTTTACAGGACTCCCCGGACCGTGCTGCAGCCAGGACCCTGGGGCACCGCACCATCTCCCCTCCCACTCTGCAGAGCTGCTAAGAGCAAAGCTGCCAAGCCAGGTCCCTGCACAGCCCTGGGCTGCAACTCATACATATCCACTGCCAGTACCAACAGCACTGGAAACTGTGGACAAATAGGCATATGCAAGTGAAGACAGGGAAAGGTCATTTCTTCTTGGCTCTTGAGTTGGCTCTGGAGCAGATGAACTGGCCACCACCAGCTGCCATGGTGTAGACCAAACAACTCTGAAATTAGTAGTGGAATAGTGGGTATGAAGAGAGAGTCTTGTAGCTGATCTTGCTTTTGCTTATTTAAAGAACACAGAAAGGTCTGGAAAACTCAGGCAGAAAAGTCAGCTGTGTTTCTAGGAAGGTTATGTATTTTTATGCTTCATTTTTTGGGGGGGGCTATCTGTGAGACTGCAAATATAATTAGTAGATGTATCAAACTGCAGTCTAAAAAACCCTGAAACATTTTCCACAGTGTAGACATTTCTCCTTGGGAGCTGTTTGTGACTCACTGTTCCTGTCGAGCAGGTTAATGTGCCTCTAAATTTCACCTGAAAGAAAATGTATCACAGGGTCAGCTGCATTAGGGAATGATGAACACAGCGCGCCAGTCGTACTGTCAGACACCTTGAGGTTGCTCTCAGCAAGCACAGGTGGAGGAAGTAACCTGCCTCAGTTCCAACAAAATAAAAGGACATTGATAGCTCGAGGACACACTAAGACAACTTCAGCAACTTGTAAAAGCACTCATTAATCTCTCTAAAATGAGCCTCCCACGTTCTTGGAGGGAGGGCATCTTGAGGTGGAATCTGTGTGATCCACTTATAAGCAGAAAACTGACTTGGAAACAGGCCTCTGAACAACTTCTGCCATTTTGAAATGGCCTTCCACCAGGCCACTGCCCATGGCAGGCACGGCCCATGCAGCCACAGGGAGCTTGCTGGCTCCCACGAGTGGCTGGGATGTGCTGAAATAGGGCATGCTCTGCAGCATGGGTGGCCAGAGTGCTGTGAAGATGCTCATGGTGCTGTTGACCAGGGGAGCTCCGAACAGCTTACCCTGGTTTTGGGACCCAGCCTTGTAGCTGTCTGCATCGTGGATGTGCCAGTCTGCAAAGGGTTAGCTGGAGGTGCCCCAGTGTGTCTATACTGTTACTACCTCTTAAGTGAGAAGACCAATGCCTTTAGCTTTGGCCATGCCAACTTCAGCTTTTGTGTTGAAAGAGATAAGTTCACTTCCTGTGCTTATCCTAATTGGAATTAGGATCATATGCAGCCCATCCAGAAATTGTGTTTATCTTTCTAGAACTGGGATTTCCAAGCCACAAGATTTCTTGTTTTCGTATTTCAGGTTCTTGGCTGTTACGGCCAGGACCAAGTACAGAATGATGCCATCTCCCAGCGGCATGCTACACCAGTGACTGAGGAGCTGGAGTCATGGATCTGGAATGAACCCGGGTGCAAAGAGGGGAGTATTCCAGCTCTTGTCTTCTCTGGCTGCTCTGGGACTTGTTACAGTTAATTTTGTTTGAGTTAAGACTGATGCCACCAGGTTCCACTGCAAGGTTTTAGTTCCCCTGCAGAACTTGATTTACTTTCCTTGCTTTTTAAAACCCTTTTTTAAAAAATCTGAAGAGTGAAAAAAATATACTAAAGCAATTGCAATCAGCTCTCATTTGTCTCTCTTTATATCTTTATCTATTCACTGATGTCTTTTTTGCATAGATGTCAAAGAAAGGGATGGTGGATGCAGGGCAAGGACTGCATACCTCTAGCCAAACTCTAAAAAGGTTTAGAGGTAAAAAAAGTCACGTATAAGCAAACTGGTTTTGACGCAATAACAAAGGTCTCAATCAAACAGAGCAGATAGTCTGGACAACCTGGCTTCACTGTGCTTGTTCTTCTCATCCCTCCTGATGCAGCACAGATGTCCAGCAGCTCAGCAGCACAAACCTCCACCTGTGGTGCATCTCCCCAGATAAGCTGCCACAGGAGCTAAGGTGGGTAACCCACCAGTTTCAGTCAGATTTATGGTCAGTCTATTCCACGAGTAATCTGCAAAGTCATTGAAAACTGGCTTTTTGGATTCCTTCAGAGTCCCTTCCTTCATACTGTAAACAAAGACAAACACTGTAAAAAAGATTTACTGGAACAACGGTATCCATCTGCTGCTGCATCTCCACAAACCCACATTTGATAGGTTGAGTTTAAGCAGTTGGCCAGACAAGATAGTCCATGCATCAACAAACATAGCTGTAGCATAAATAAAGCCAGTGTGCAAAGGCAGTTAATGAGAAACGGGCTTGTTTCTCAAAATCCCTGAAGTTCTCCCCAGAAGCCTGAGGGGTCTTTCTCTCTAGCTGCATTCCTCCTGACCCTACAACCACCTTGGCACCCAGCCTTTTCTCTCCCCAAACAATCAGACTGGCTTAAAAAAAACACAAAACAAAGCAACAGGGTGCATCCTCTTAAAACTCAGTTTGTTGGTCTGTTTGGTGGGTTTTTTTCCTCATCAAAAACAAACTGTGTTTGTTGAAGGGAGTCCTTTGAGGGCTGAGGAGGGTCAGCTTGCTGTTCAGGTTGCTGCGTTATGTGTTGGGGATTGATGGCACCGCAGAAGCGAGGGGAAGGACCTCCTGAAATCTCTGCCAGACCCCGTGGCTCAAGCCCCTTTCTCACCAACCTCAGCCAGGATGCTGCAGAGCAAAAGGAGAAATCCCCTCTTCTTGCAGACTATGCGCAGCGCCTTTCAGCAAAACTGCCTTGGCCCCATCTCCTGTGCACATGGTAAGTGTGAAACAGCTTTAGAGACATGCTCATCTGTCCAGAAAAGATGGGGAGGATGGAGCAGACAAGCTTGCTTATTTGTCACCCACGATGTTTCTGTCCTGTTGTGAGATGACTACACTTCTTCTTATGCAGCATAACATGACAATAAAACATTTAAATCCTTGGGGAAAAAAAAAATGTACTGGTGTTTGGAGCAGGTTTTAGTCCACAGGCCCTGAGGGAAAGATGCCTATTTTTATATCCCTGTCTCAGGCAGGAGACCAAACCATTGCTCCAAGGTAAGCATGCCACCAAGGCTGCTACCTTCCCATCTTACAGCCATGGTGCTGCCTGTTATGTCTACGAGTCAATTTTTCCTCTTCATGGTGGGGTAACCGTGTGCGGCTGCCAAGTACCACTCATCACAACTGGTTTAAAGCCCACATTGCCTCTTTAAAGGCCCTGGCTCACAATTTCTCACTTTGTTGTTTCTCAGGACATCGTTTTAAACCTCACTGGCACCACACTGCCCTCCACTCCCCACACCTTTTGCCACAGAACCATGGGATGGAGTCTTCCATAGCAAGCTTTGCCTTCAGGCCACCAAAGTGTTAAACCTCTAATGTGCTCACAGACTGGCTATGCCTTACCATCCTAAGGTCAGGTTTGTATTAAGGTCCAGAACCTGCTCCCTCGGGCCACTGCAAAGGTCATTAAAGTTAGTGGAAAGGCATGTTGTAGGCAGTGACGGGATCAGGTGGGCAACAGCTTCATAATTGGAAGGACTTAAAAAATTCACAATCAGTTCATTAGAGGTGGCAACTCATTAGCAGGCAACTGATTTCCGAGATGCTGCCAGCCCAACTTTCAGAAAGCATCCCTAATTCCCAGTGTGCCAGCAAGGACAAGGTATGTTTGGTGCTCCTGAAATGAGTCCCAGCAGCATCGTAATGGTCAGCACCCCAAAGGCATTTCAAGTCTGGAGTCTGTGGAACTCAGAGATTGAACTCCTTCCCAAAACTTTGTCTCCCAAGTGTTGGTGGAAATGCTTTGCTACATACAAGTCACATCTTTTTGCTGGAAGCCCTGGTGGTTACCCCTGCTGCTTTACTGAGCGCACATTGTTACTATTTTTAAGAAACAGCATCTCACGAAGTTCTTCCCTTAGTCTAAGATTAGGAGGGTTTTGGAGAAACGGCTTTATTGCAGAGTGCAAATTTTGATGCAAAAAGACAGAGGGTTTCCAAGTTTGTTAAAAAATACATGTTTTTGACAATTTTATTGTAGCTTATTGTGAGTGTGAAATAAAATGGGGGGATTTTTGTGGTTTGACTTGCATTTCTGTGCTTGTATTTGGTAATTAAATGTAAAATATTGCCAGTTAAAAACAAACTTTGGCAAGAGATTAGTCAAAATATGTGCACTTGAATTTTTTAGGGGCTTGAGGGGGCATTCCTTTGACATTCGCTTTTTTAAAAAATGCCTCAAAGTATGACACTTCAAAAGCAGCCGCTTTGTGTGTTCAGAATGCAGTTTCCATATACAGAGTTCACGTCAGATATACCAACGTGTATGTGCCGAAATGACCATACCCATCGGTAATAGGTTAAATATTTGCACAGTGCCTTCTCAGGAGTGGTGGGCCTCTGTCAGTGCTCAGTTTATAAGGAACAATTAAGGACAGAAGACAAACCTTACCAGTAATAAATGCCCCTGTCCAGTGTAGCATGCCAGGGAATGAAGTAGTGTTGGTGCCATGAAAAAAGAACAAGTGATCATATGCAGCTGTCTGAAATTTCTGGCCTTTCTTACCCATTTCTGCGAACGCTATTGGGTCTTGACCTGGTCACATAACTTTTCTGCATCTCATCGTCCTCATTTGCAGAGGGGGCGATAATTGTCTCTCTAAGTGCTGTCCAATATAACAAAGCGAAGCGCACCAGGAACGCAGAAAATAATTACGGGAAAGGATTGTTCATTGTCATACATAAAAATTGCCTGATTAGCTGGCACTGTTGTGAAAGATAGGAAGGCAAAGTGCTCAGACAGAGTGAGAACTAATCACATTTTTTTGTTATTGCAAAATATTGTTTAAAATTAGCTGAAGGTTCCGATGTGCTATTGCAGGAACGCATTGTGCCTGGCCTGCCATGCTTTGTTTCTGTCCTGTGGGCCTTTCCTCTCTCAGTAGGCAGCAGCCCCAGCTATGATCCGTCCCCGCTCCTGCCAGAAGGCTCTTTCCAGAGACGGTCCCCCACCTGCCTTGGGGACCACTCAGCCGCTGGGCCATAACAGTTCCTCCTGCTAGAAAAAACGCAGCCTCTGAGAGCAAAACCATCTGCTCTGAGAAAACCCCTGCAGGAAATCCAGGCAAGCGTGAGGTCTCATGGGGCCTGGGAGCGTTAGTGCAATATACAGTCATCACTCGAGACAATTAAGAAATCTGCTCACAGGAGAAACGATGGTAAACACAGTATTGTGTGCTGCCCAGTGTTTCTCATAAAGATTTTGAATGTAGAAGATAAACATGCAGGCTGGGAGCAGCCGTCGGGAAATAGGTACAGAGTTGTGTCCGATCAGGATAGAGATCTGGTTTTATGAGGGAGAAGGAGACCTGCCTTGCTTGTGCCAATGCATTTGTGCACTTTGTCACCAAGATCCTTTTGCTTCAATGCCTTTGCTAGCCTGCAGCTCCCTTCCCCTGCTCGGTAGCCTACCCGAATGTGGAGGCATTCTCAGTTCAGCTCCTGTTATCCCCAACTTTCCCTCTGCTCCAAACTGAGCTATTTGCTTTCAAGTTTGCAGTGCCTTCTGGCCCCTGTGGCGGTGGTGCCTGGGTGCAGCCGGGAGGTGCTGTACAAGGTGCGGGTGTCGGGGTGCCCTCTCTGCCCCTGCCCTGGGGCCTCGCAGCTTGCTGCCTCAGAGGGAGAGTACAGGGTGAGCTGGGTCTCCTTTCCAAAAACTGAGCAGGTAAGCAGCCAGGTCTTCCCTCTGGTCACTTGGGGAATTTGCGACTGTGATTTGTCTCTTTCTGCTGAGTGGGGGCAGATGTGTAACTTTGTGTCCCTCTCCCAGTCCTAGATCTGCATGACCGAAAATTGTTAAGTATAATCCCTCCAGCAGGCCCCGAATTCTTGAATCACACATGTGTTGTGATGTCATTTCTCCCAAGTTGGTAGAGGCCATGCTGGCACCAGGACATGGCAGGCTGGTGGACATGTCCTCCATCCCTGTTTCCCCATTGTGTTTAGGACAAGCTGGGGTCTGGTGGCACAGACAAAGCCTCAGTGAGCCAGCAGCAGCTGGTGGGGAAAACCTTATGCCTTCCCACCCAGCCCTGCCACCAAGGCGTTCCCAGTCTGGACTGGTCTGCAATTGGTGGTGAGGGAATCAACAAGATTGATGCATTTCAGGAAAAAAAAAGGCAAATAGACATAAGCAGTAAAATCATGTCTAGCAGATTTGTATCAAATACCAATATTGATATAAAAATTAAATATCAAATATAAGTAGCACAGTAGAATCTTCCAGTCACTAACTGCAGACCAGTGACCGCAGGCATCTCCAGGAATCAGGGTGAAAGGAGGAGGGTAGGGGGAGGAAGAAAGAAAAACTCTTTGTAAAATAAGGTTCAGACATTCTCGTAATTAAGGGAGGAATACAACCTGAATATCCAATCACAGACATTAACACCCAGATGAACACACTTATAAAGAAGATAATAAGCAAATAAAGATGTAATTGCCCCCAAGCATTTTTGGCACATGTCTTCATTGCGTTAAAGCCCGGAGGAACTGATGGAGAGTTTTTGTGGCAGTGCTTGCGAGGAATGTGTCACAGTGCTGGAGAGAGGATTTTTCCATTCAGCTCTCTGCCGTTCTGGTGGTGAGCACCGAAGAGGCACATTTTTTCCTAAATGTGTTTTTGGTTTGTTGGTTTTGGTGACTGTAGCACTGCAGGAGCAGTGCCTTTTCCAGGTGGCATGCTGGAGCCTGCCTCTCTCCTGGTCCCTCAGGAGACAGGAATTATCATAACGAACTGGAGGGAGCATCCATCTTGCCCGGGTCCCCATACCTGGCAGTCCCCTCCACAGACTGCTTAGGAGGGATACAGCGGTAATCCCGTGGAAGGCAATTACAAACTGCCCTGCTCCACATTTCCTCTTCATCCGTCTTTGAAAATTGCCATGGAAGGAGGCTTCCCACCTTCTTCAGAATTCCCTGTTTCTTTGTAACATTTGCTTTCATCTTTTGGCAAAGCCTTTCACAGGCCATGAGCGGGTTCTTTGGGAAAGCACTTTGTTTTCTTTTTGTACTAGTTGGTTCATCGCTCATGTGGGACCAGGTGCTGAACTAGGGGAAAGCAGTTTAAAGCTTGTCCGAACTAAAACCTTCTTTTAAAACTCACCCTTTCAGGTCTTGTCAGCAGCTCCAGGCATCACCAGAGCATATTGAAAAGCAATTTGTGGCATCTGCATTCAGCAATATAAGTCTGGGTCTTGCCACAAACAGCTTAAACTGGAAGAGCATTAAAAGGTTAAAAGGACAAAGCTGCACAGAGCAAGTTCTCCCTGGGGATCCAATATTACTTGGTTGCGTGGTCCTGGAGGTAGAGGGAGGTTAAGGAACAATTGCAGACTCACCACTGAGCGTGGCTGAGCAAGTCAGTCTCCTGTTGCGATCCTAACTGGACAAGGAAGAAGCTGAATCTCAAGAAAGACCAGCACTTCATCTTAGCTGAGCATCTTCACCTTTCCTGAGCAACTTAATTGACTTTTCTTGTAATCTGAGTGTATGGTGAGGGCAGTGCAAGCACATGGAGGGGGGAACCGATAGCTAAGCACAGAGGGCCGAGCTCCTATCCCAGCTCTGTGGAAAAATTCACATCACCGGGTGTGGGGGGCATATTTCAGGATTTGGCCCCAAATAGCCATGCAGAAAATGAGAATCAGGAGGTGCAGCTCCTGCGCAGTGGTGGAAAGGAGCTCTCTTCCCTAGCCCCTTCCTTCCTCGCACACCAGGCATGGCTCCCTCCATCCCCACATGCAGCCCTTTGGGTGCGGGGCCAGGGCTACACTGACTGCCCACCAGCCCTCTCCTCCTGAGTGCTATGTGCTGCATGGAGCTTGGCACTTCCCTCCGAGCCCCGCATCCTGGTCTATGCAAGGTCCTCCATCCCGTCCCTCCCATCCCATCCCATCCCATCCCATCCCATCCCATCCCTCCCACCCGCCCTGGCCATTTGGTGTCTGAAAACCCACAGGCTCAGCGGTGCTCCTGGCTGTGGAGAGGGATGCAGGGGGGGCTGCAGGGACCGCAGGGACCCCTTCCCTGGGGGGCTGCACCTGGAGGGGGGAAGGCAGAGTTACCCAATAGAGGTACAGTGAAGGGAAACTTGACGGCTGCAATTCCCTGCACAGAGGGGCAAGGGCAATCAGACACAGTTGGTTTTGTTCTTTTCCTCTTTCCCGTCGTGCTGCCACTGCTGAGCAGTTAAAATAGTTTAAGTGGGTTTTAAAGTGGATTTTACAGACTAGGCTATGATATTAATGTATAACATTTAACAAAACTATGTCAGTTAAGATTTTGTTGCTATAATTCTGAACTGAAATATTTTTCAGCATTGTTTGAAATCAAAGCCAGCTCCTCTCTCTGGCATAGAGGAACAAGAAAAGCAGGAAAGAAAACAATGCTGTCTTAACTGTCCAAGCAAAAAAGAACCCACTCAACACTCATAAAGTAATAGAAAGAAACATCAATCAGAGAAAAGAGATTTTATTTTAAAACTTGTCTATGTCATTTGTCACACAAGTAGATAATTTATGTAAATATATGAGTGTAAGTCATATTATTCCCACCATACAATTGAAAACGGTTTGACCCTTACTGTGTTACAGGTAACTGTGTTACATACACAGGTTACATATAACCATGTGGCAACAAACAAACTAAAGGAAACTTGGCACAGACTTGCAAACTTGGAGTTTTCCTTCTGAGAGGTGAATTTTTATTCCCCTGCAAAATGTGATTTCATGCCATGTGTGCTAAAATCATCACTTGCTTGCAGGTACAGTTGGGAGATAAAAACAAAGAGCACAGGGTAATATCAATGAAGGAAAATTCCTTGTCCACCAACTGCCCACAGAGACCAGCAAGAAGATCCCTGGACAAGAGACAGCAAGGCATGCAGCACTACAGATTTTTTCTCCTTCCAGATATAATTTGCTCCACATGCTGCTTACCCACTGATTTTTCCAAACCACATCTTGGCTAGAAGGCAGGTGATGACAGGTCATGGGAGAAGCAGAAGAATTTTGCAGCTTGTCTTGGCTGTACTGAATATGCCCTCATGCTTGGAACAGAGCAAACCCTTCATTGCCATTAACAAACTGTGGCAAGTCCAGTGAGCCTCTCCTCCCTGGCAGGGACCAGAAAGATGCACCAGTGGTATCAACAATGGAGAGCTGCAGTTCAGTGCATTGAAGTTCACAGAGGAGGAAACAAGGTATGGGCTGGCTTTCTAAGGACAGATATGCAAGTGTACTTTGCTCTGGATGGGCGGCAAGGGACAGGCAGAGATGGTTCTCCATGACCAGTATGTGCCGCACATCCTCCTTTGCTGCCTGCTTGGGAGCTGCCCTCAAAGCAACAACAGTACCCTCATCATTCTCCAGTTTTCAAAATCATCCACAAAATTGTCCAGCAAATTCCTTGTCCTACAAGCCACTGCGGTGTCTCTTGCTAAAGATACACTCTGGGAAGTAGCTTGCACCGTTGACAAATATGTCAGGGTTCACCTATTTCATCGTGGAAATTTTACAGTTGCGCTAGGTATCAAAGCTTCACAGTCAGTAACATCTCACGCCACCATGAAAATGCATAAATTATAGCCCATGCTGCACAAACCTAATCTTTAATAAATATACATGAGGAAAACCTCCCTCTTTTGCAAGTTGTCCTCATTCTGGAACATGCAATGGTACACTTCTGCCTCCATCGGCTCCCTCGGAGAGTCGGAGAGCTATATGCTTCCTCAGCAATATCTTTTCTTCTTCTCCAGGCACCACTGAGGGAAAGCCCAAGATTTCACATGTCCAGGGTGTGAGCTATTGGGGTGAAATGCTAAGAAAGTAGGGGAAGAAACGTGACGGCTGGAGGCAGCGTGGCTCCAGTGCCCGTGTCTCTGTCCCTGCATGCATCCAGAGCATCCGGAAAGGGCAGTACAAGCAACAGGACTGAGCCTGAGCATGGATTGAACGGCAGCTGAGTAAATGCGCATGGATTTGCGTCAGTGTGTTATTTTTGCTGTTGGACCCTGCTGAATTTATTTGACCTGGAAGTCACCGATCATCTCCCCAGCTGGGAACAGAACAGCAGCGCATGGCGTTATATGTATAAAAGTCTAAGCTACAATGGCCGAGAGAAAGAGAGGAATTTGGTGAGGTATATTTATGTGTCTGTGTCAAAAGATCAAGTCTACAAAATCACTGGATTGTTATACCAGTATGATATGTCGCTGTAGCTAAGGATGAATAGAGACAGAGATGAAAAAATGTCTGTTGTGCCATGCAGTTCATTTAATTCATCTCCATGACAATGTACGTCCATTTTCTGCAACTCATTTCCTAGTTTTTGGCTATTCTTTCCATGTCCCAGGAAATGAAACCTCCCTCCTTCCCATGAAAAGTCAGTCCACAGACCTCGTTGCCTGGACTTTTTTTTTTCTTTTTGGAAGCTCAGCCAAAAATTTAAACTTCCTAATTTCATCTCAATGCTAATACACACATCATTCTTAATCTAACTTAATACCTGAATCTTTCAAAAATCTGCATATAATTACCTCTTTACTAATATAGTTATTTAAACTAGCCTTTTCAGTGACAGAATTATTTTGTGCTGCCTGAATTCTAGCAGGTTTTGCCTAGTAACAGAATGCAACAGTTCCTTAAACCCCAGTCGCCAGCTACTCTGTGGGTTTGTTCCCCATGGCAATTCAGTGTCTGTGATTGCCTCTTGGCTGGCTAAAGAGTCTAGAATATCTTAGATTTCATTTAAGTTCATCAGGATCTACTTTTAGGGAAAACTAAAATAATCTAGCACTTCCAAGTGTTGGAATCTGGCCATTTATTGATATGAATATTCTACTCAGCTACACACCCCCTCCCTTGCCCAGCTGTTTGAAATGCACATTTCCCTTCCTGACTCAAAAGAGGTGAGTACATCGGAGATTGTCCAAAGGAGTGAGCTAATGCAATGCTCTATGCCCATGTTACCTGAACTTAGCACAGCCTTAACTCCCAGTCTTCATTTTTCTATTTATTTCCCCAGTAGGACTTACCAATGCACTGAAATCCAGATGCAGTCATCCAGAATCCAGCTGTGTCTGGGAATAATTCATAAAAATGTTTCTAGCCTAAACCCTGGTAAAATTCTTGCCTTCTTCAAGATTGCCTCCTTATCAGGTTGCAGTTGGCAGTTTGGAGTCGATATATATCAGGATTTCCTTGCACGTGCCAGCATCAAAGGGAAAGTACACGCTCCTGTCTCCAAATAAGAGACATTTTCCATATGTGCGCTCTCCACTCTGTCCTGCCTAATGACTATACATTAAGATATTATGCGGGAAAGGTTGCAACATTTTGCAGCATATGTCTGCACAAGCGAGAAGCATGTCTCACACCTGCTTCTTGGCTTTGGGACATTATTCCTTGTAACTCTCTTACAGCCTGCCTGGCTCGTGGTGCTGCAGGCTTCGAATGGCAAGCCAGGGTAGCAAAGCAAGCCTTTCCCTGTTTGGGGTGGCAAGCTATGAGAAAGCCTGCGATCCATTCCCCAGCCTTGTGCTCATGGGGTAGGGGTGCACTGTGAGGGGAAATGGCCAGCCCCCTTCAAAACAATGCTGCCAAACCACTTCTAAAGGAGGCTAAGAATTACACGCATGGAAAAACGCTTAGGATTTATTTTCTCATTTGAAATTTGGAGAGCTGGTCCGAAATAGAGACCGTTTTCCTTTAAATAACGTAAGCAGTGCTGGAGCAGGATTACATCTGTCACAGATAAAAATGCTCTATTTATGCCTTATTGTAATCCATTCACTGGTTTATGGTCCTCACGTCCTTCAGGGAGTGTTGGAAACCCACACAGCGTTCCCGAGTGCTACATTTTGCATTCAGATCTCAAATTCTGTTGACAGATGTGTACAATCACACGCAGCAGTTGGAAAACTCCCTCTTGACTCTGTATTGGAGGAAGAGCAAGAGGGCAAATTATTTCATCTGAGGTCAGCATTAACTTAAGCTCAAAATAACTCCCTCCAGATCCACCTGTTTCAGACAGAAGCATGCGAATAAGCAGTGGTCTTTGGTGAATTCCAGTCACTTCCCTATTTCACATCCCATTTTGAGGCTCTGCTATCACAGATGTAGACGACACACATGTACTCAATTAAACAAAAAAGGCTGTGATCAGCCTGATAAATGAAAAAAAAGTACCCTCACTCTGCAAGTGTAATGAAATGGGTTAGTAAACACATATTTCCCATTTTATGTATAAGCATTGAATATGTAAATATGGTCATACTCCTGAGTGCTTTGGGGAAAGTATTATCAATTTATTGAGAGTGGTCCATTAAAAAAAAGAGGCTGATGACTGCATTTATGTTAAATTAAACAAAGGTTTTTGAGATGATACCCTTTAAAGAAGAGAGTTTCCTGTTTCTCTTATAGTTTCAGTTGCTGAGAGTATCAGCTTCCTTCTTCCCTGTCTTTCTATATCAGAAAATAACTTCTTTCATTCCTTATAACAGGCCATTCCTAATAAAAGTGAGTGGTTCCAAGGAAGTGCAGCGAATCACTGACCCTCGTTCCCTGTTGCCTGCTGGTCTGAGATCCCCTGAGTCCAGGGCAGGGACTTCTTTTCTTTGACCACGTTCCACTCAGCCTCAGGCCAGAGGGCTCCTGGCCTTGCTGGACCCTGATGAAGATGTCAGGGAACATCTGGAAACATCTGGAAAAATCTAGTTCTTGTCGGTTCTAATTATTGATACTGGTGTGTACTGGCTAGTGTCTCCCAAGCCCTTAGGAGCTGCTTCTCAGATAAAGTCACCTGGAGTTTAAGCAGATGTTCTCAGAAGGGCTTGGGAAGCAAAACCAGGGCCCCACTCTTGAAACCATCATCATTCTTGCAATAACCCTTAGTAGCATAAATCTGTTCTCCTTTATATCCACTCAAACTGAGAGTTTAAACTCTCAAGAACTGGGAGATTTTCCCTGAGTAACCACAAAGCTTCTTATAGCTGGAGGCCAAAGCTGAGGGAAGGTACCATCATGTTAACCTCAGGGAGCTTTGATATTTTTGTTGGCTATGTCCTCAGAAAATAATGGTATTAGCAGCTCTGACTAAAATACAGAGAGCTGCAGCTCCCTCACAGCAGGTAAACAATCTGTGCAATTGGGCACAAATGCTGATAACAAGACTTCCTTCCAATTAGGAAGCAACAAAAAAACCTGCATCAGCAAATATTCCTGTGAGGATATTCCTTAAGGCTTCTTTGTGCTCTTTATAAAACACAAACATTTTTACCATGCAATACCCCCAAATTCATCAGCTGCCCACAGGAATACTTAAGCACTGCTTCTTTGTGAAAGTGCACAGAAAAGATTGCCTGGTGCTGTTGCAGCTAAACCTTGGGGTCGGAGCCAGAGGGACACATTTCCACAGGGGAGGCACAGACAAACGTGCACAGACACAGAACTACAGCCTCTCTGTGCCAGGGGAGTTTCCTAGGGTAAGCTGAAACCTCTGCATAGACATTTTAATTTTCAGAAAGCTGCTTGAATGGAAGATTCTTGAAAAAAAGATGTGTTTTGAGAGCAGCCACAACGAATATCAAATGTGTCTGACGTGGGTCTGAGGTTGCACCATCAGAAAGATCCTGGTTTTGGTCCTATTCTGTCTGAACATGGAGGGCTGGCTTCTAACGCTGCAGAAAGACAGGAGTGCTCCTAGAGATATGCAGAACACAAATTTTGCAGATCATTTTTTGTCAACATCTACATAGTTCCCTAGCATAGACAATTACATTGCCTGACTGTCTCAGCCAGGTATTACATGGCCAGAGCTGCTTGGCCCACATGTGAGCCTCCTTGGTGATGGTGATGGTGCATTCTGCGGGTCCATGATCTCCATCTCCTCCCAGGTCCAATTCACAGTCATCATCAGCACATCTATGCGGTGCACATGCAAAGAAATTGAATTTCAACCTTGCACTGGAGCAGTGAGGAAGGAATGAAGGGAACCAAGGAGGAACTGAGACTCATGATGAAACAGTCATTGACTGTATTTGAGGCTTATTCCTGACCTCTGGAAGGTCATTTGTGAATGACATTGATGATTCTTGGAAGAACTACTAAGGAACAATTTCCTGAGGTACGACAGGGTCCAGGGAATAAAACACATCATCAAACGAAGGTAAAAAAAAAGAACAAAGAGAAGAATTTTAAGATGACATGTTACTTGATGTCAGCATTGGTAACACTGGAAAGTATCTTTTTTTTACAAAGTGCTAGCATGGACACTTTTTTCATATTGCCTGAAGGGGTATTCCCACTGCTCACCTGGATGCAAAGGGCACTGCCAGAAGAACGGCTCTTTCTGGGGCCAGAGGCACCCAGATGTGCTGCAGTGGGAGCAGGAGAGGGGCCATGGTGCGGCAACCTGGTGGAAGGATGTCCCACTCTCTTGGTGCTGTCGACTTGGAGACGTCCAGGCCAAAGATTTAGTGGTGGGCTAGGGAGAAGTGGTTTCTTAGCAAAGGGTAGCAGCTGTGGGAGACTGGAGTTCAGTGGCAGGGAATGGAGTTTGCCAAAAGCAGTTTTTAACAGCTAGTTTGGCTGTGATCTTGACAGCCACTTCTATCAAACTGGGCTGATTCATCTCCAGCACAGCTCTGTCTAGGCAAGAGATGTAAGATTTATAACAACCTCTTGGAACTGTTTTGTAAGTGCTTTGTAAATGGCTCCTTTGATTTGCGCATAACCTTCTTCAGTGGAGATACTGAGCATCATTCAAATGATGTTGCTGTCTGTGAAGTGGGTAAATATGAGCTAATCTCCTTTCTGGTGGCAAAGGCCTTTACTGCAGCTCACAGTAGGACCGGTCCCTTCAATTACAGTAACGATTCATGATTATGTTGAAAGTTGATAGCTCAGTATGCCTGTGTCTATGCCAAAAACCTGCATGGGATGTCTGGACAGCAGCCCAGGTGGGGGAAGGAAAACTACGGTTGGTCTGGCTGAGAGACCCAGCTGAGTCCCCAGAATTAGTTGCAACCCAGATGGCACAGTAAGGTAGTTCAGGATGAATACTTGTGTTTAGATATGGGTATGAGGCTTAGACACCTCTGCCATGTTCAAACGACTGTCTCACAATATTGAAGAGGGCTGGATTGGGTGGGAACTGCTCTGTATCAGTAAGATCTGCCCTTATGCAAAGAGGGGTTTTTTCCAGTTTAATTAGCTGGTTCATAACCTTTAACAGTGAAGCAGCAAGTGGAAAGAGAGTTCTTGTGTATTTTCTGCAGGGAGTTTGCCCTCCTGGGGGAAGACCAACTTGTAAGTGTGGAGCCCTTAAATGTTCAAGATTTTTCAGGGATGGGATTAAGTTTTCTTTTAAACACGGGGTTCATTGCCAAGATCACCCAAGAACCCACCCTGTGCATATGCTGGACCTTCGAGTGGTTGAAGCTTGGGTTTTCCCACATGTGGATGTGTATAGGATGGGGAGACAGCTGCAATTTATCTCAAGGGCAGTATTTATGGGGTGCAATGGTAACATAGAGGCCTTCAAAGGTGTTACAAAACTAGTAAGAATTATTCTTCTGAGGAGTCCTTAAAGCTAACGAAAAGTTAATAATGTGAAAACAGCAAAAGAAGTAGGTGGTGTCAAGTGGTGCACAGCTGAGAAGAAGTGTTTTGTTAAAGAGAAGGCAGTTAGATCTATGTCTGAGGTGTGAAGTGTGACTGCTGAAAACCCCGCTGGTCTCCGCCAGTTTTATGAAAGCGAGCTGTTGTAGAAAGTGAAATACTAGAGACGTTTCTAAGGACGCAAACAAAGTCAAGGGCAAAGTTAAAAAAAACCCCCAGGTTGTCTGATCTTCACCAAAGCAGCAGGGAACAAGAGCGATCCCTGCATGAAAGGCTCCAGGACAGCAACAGCACATGGAAGGACAAGGAAACAAAAGGGTGCACGTCCAGAGCCTACAGCAAGAAGTGTTAGCCTGCTGCAAGAAAGGAAAGAATCAAAATCTATAAAAGGCTTTATTGAATAGGATGAAACAGATGCACCATCAGGAGTTAATAATAAAGGATTTTTGCAAACACATTTCATACTGTCAAGGATCTCTGCAATTTCCTTTGATTAAAAAAGAGCTTTTTGGTGGAACAGTCCAGAGTATTTCTGTTGAAAAATACTTGGTCATAAAAACATTGTTTTAACAAAAGTGTTTAGATTTGTGTGTGTGTGCATGTGCATGCCTGTGCGTATTTGGACTAACACGGATGCAATTCTCTAGGAAATAAATCATAGGTTTTGAACTGATCTACTTTTCAACACTAATTCTCATTTTACAGACTTGTATTGCTTTTCAAGGATTCTTCTTGTACAAGCAGATTAATTGTAACAGTTCCACACTTGTAAAGAGGTGTTCTCATATGCTATAAGGATTGTATATATCCTATTGAAGATTTTTTGTGATTCTTTTCTGCTTTTATTGGGAATATTAGAAGAAAAGCATACAAAAGTTAAAAGTGAACTGTTTTGATTTTCACACAGATCTTTGTGCCTGGAAGCTGCCAGAGATACGTTTGTTATGAAAGAAAAGAGGAAGCACCTTGTGTATTGCCCTTGGAAATTTCCACTGATACATACACAGCTATTTCTAATTGCATACACCGCAGCCATGCAGTGGAACCATGAGTCTTGTCTCTTTTTCACCAGTGTAATAGCAAGTGGATGACATGACTGAAATATATCAGCGAGAGTCTTGCTATAACCATGGTAGTACAAGAACACGGGTAGGACGAGGTGTTTGTTTAGAGCTGCCTACTGAAATAAGCATCCCTGTTTTGTGCTCATGTCTTCCCCTGAGCTTTTTTCTGTGAGCCACCCTGCCACAGTGAAGGGGCATTTAGGAGTGGTGGGAGCTAGGTACCCCACTACTCTCTCGAACTCTGAGACTTCCCTCCCCCTCCCCCCAGCTGTCTTTTATTAGACTAAATGGCATTGCTGGAAAAGATCAGACAAGGTTTCTAGCATATAGCGCCTTTGCTAGGTCTGAAACACAGCAGCTGACTTCAGAGCTAAAACCAAACCAAACCCAGTTGCTCAGAATTTGGTCCCTCCGAGTACATTGCTCCCTTACCATAACATTGCTTTCAGTCACTTCCTCTAGCTGAAGCCAGCTGGTATGATACTCAAGCCTGAAATATTTGCCTGAAAGAGACTGCTCAAGGGTGGCATCTGGGAGAGGACAGGAGCAATAAACAGGCCAAATTCACTGCTCTAGGAAGCGGGCAAGACTTAATTGGTGCCGACAGTGAGCTCAGCTACGGCCACAACACTGGGAATGAAGGAGCGCACAAAAAAGTGTATAAGTACTTAGGAACTAAGTGTATAAGTACTTAGGGAGGCATTAGACATCATTCACTCTGTTTATATATGTTTTAAAGGGGACTCCCCTGTGGCAAAAAAAATGATGCTACAGTGTCTGTTGCTGCAGGGCTGTTTTCTCAGAATGCATCCCTTGATTAACAACAGGGTCAGGATGGCTCAGCAGCCCACCACTCTGCTTCTGTAAAAGCAAACCCCCAGACCCTCCCAGAGTCCTCAAGCCTTCCTCTTTCTTAATGGGTTCCTGGCTCTTTGGTTTTCCCCACACTTCCCTAATTAAAATGTTCCGGCCCTGGACATGGGAAGCCATGCACAGCTGCGCGCCCGGCTTTCCAGCCCACCGCTGTGACAGCTGGAGCTGCTGGCCAAAACCTTGGAAACAGATTTTTAATTTAGATTTTTGGCCAAGCTGTGGCTTATTTTAAGCCTTTAAAAACACTCTGGATCTCATGCAGATCTCCATTGCCTTGAAGTAAACAGGCGGCAGCAGCACAGCCAAGCTTCCCAGCGGCAGCCCGGGGTAAAACAGGGGCTAGAGGGGATCAGGATCCTGCCCGTTGTTTTACTGTTTGCACAGAGGATAGCGTAGCTTCAAGTTTTGTTCCAGACTCTCAGCAGAGGCAGACCCTCTGCTGTTTTGTCAGTTTAATGGGAATTTAATGTATCTTTTTCTTCTCTCCAGATGTCTTAACAGATACACAGATCTGCAGCTTTATAGCCAGATCCCCGAATTAATGTGCAAAGAAGGTAAGGGTGCAAAGAGCTTCCCCTTGTCCTCTCCAGAACATGTCACAGGCTGTCCCAACCTTCAGGGTGTCCCTGCTACCCACCCCACTGCCCCACAGGACCTCATGGCTGGGCTGGGGAGGGAATGTCCACCCTGCCCGCCCCCCCCCCCCCCCCCAAGTCCTAGCAAAGGCAGACTCCCTTTTCCAGAGGTCTGTGAGCAGTCCCGTTGTAGGGCATTACGGCACCCTAATCAGCTCTCTCCCAGAAAACCCTGGCATTTTGCACAAAGTAAGGTCCCCCTAGCCCAGCGCTCTGTGCCTGGCAGGGTCAGAGGAGGCAGTGGGCAGGGGAACAATGTGAGCCTGGCCATTGCCTACTGGTCATGACAACTATTTCCCAGTCAGGAATAGGTTTGGTTGGGGAGCGAGAGGTTTTTTATGAAATCAGATCAGTGTTATTCTGTGGTGGACTTTTAAAAATAGGAAGGCCAAAGATTGGGCTGGTTTAAAATGTAGTTTAGGAGACGACCGGGTTTACATGGTGTAGTGACCTGTGAGGAGGGGAGTAGCTGGGCTGCAGCAGCCCTTGGCCACCCCGTGCCCAGGTGGGCCAGGCTCTCTAGGGCAGATGGTGCAGCCGTCTCATCCTTCGCCAGGGACAGGGCTAGGCCAGGTCACACTGCCATGGTATAACAGGGCTCTTCTGACAGAAGCAGTCTTTTCACAGGAGGAAAAACATTTTGCCTCATCTTTTACACAGGGCAAATAGAGACATCAAACATTAATTTGCCTCCTTTGCCAGTGAGGGGGCTTAGAGTTTAAATCAGAGACCTAAGGAAGATGGTCTGAACATGAACTGCGCTCCTCTCCTTACCAGCACAAGCTTTAGGATGAAATTTGCCTCAGCTCAAACAAGTTAACGGTAAGACTTGATGATCTGAAAGGTCTTTTCCAACCAAAATCAATTCTATGATCTTGGTACTTAGTTGCTCTGTGCCTTAGTTCTCTGTAAATGGAAATCCTGTGATGATGACCGTGTTGAAGGCCTAAGACAGGTATGAAGCATTGCTCCTTTGCTCTGGGTGGCACTACTAATTGAGCTCATTTATGCAGCAAACATACGCTTTTGCTTAACAGTCTACAGTTGGGCTGAGGTCTTTGGTGCCAGGCAGGTCAAAATGCAAACAGCATTGTTAATTTTCAGTTACTGTTCCTCTCCTTTGCTGTTAAAAAGGGAGCGCAGATCTATAGTTCAAATAGAAAGGCACCCGGTGACTGATGTGTAGCACTGGCCTGCAGACTGCGTCATTCTCTGCCATCAGGCAAGGCTGTAGAGGCTGAGGCGTTGCTACGCTCAGTGGCACGCTTTTCGCTGGGCATAATGATTGAATGAAGATCGTGAATGAATTTGCTGCGGCAGTTTTGTAACTCCCTCCTCATACCTAACCCTAAGATTGTGTTCTTCTCAGTTAGACTTTCATACAGTTGTGTCTTGGTGTTAGTACATTATGGCACCCATCACTACAGGGAAAATGACAACAGCCAATTTACGTGCGCTAGAATGAGAGAGGCTAGTTATAAGGTGTCCACCGTGATTCAGCATTTGCTGAACT
This sequence comes from Gorsachius magnificus, assembly GCA_034008185.1. NCBI lineage: Eukaryota > Metazoa > Chordata > Aves > Pelecaniformes > Ardeidae > Gorsachius > Gorsachius magnificus. Next base: position 44,546,516 of record CM067083.1, on the reverse strand, counting down.
GTTAACACATTTCTTTTCAGCTGACAGTGCTCGCTGTAACTGGAAGTCTAATTGGAGTAAGAGACTTGCACAAATCTGCTGTCCTATAAAATTTGGTTTTGAAATCAATGTGCAGTACAGTCAGCTCCGCTGATGCTCTGATTTCTTTTTTCATCACCGTTTTTTCTTTCAAATAGTGCGCTGTTTGGTGTGTAATCAAAAATCATACAGAAAAGTAATTCCAGGGGATGTGAGTGACACAATACAGCTGCACTGCAGCCTGGAAAGCTCTGCAGAGCTAGGCAAGTCAAGCAGACATCTCATGATCCCCTGACCTAGCAACTCTCCCAGTAATGAAGAAATGTGTAACAAAAGCTTCTGAGAGGAGTCAAGACTTGTGTGCTGCAGGCAGCCTTAGTTAGGATGAGATTTTAAGACAAATTTTCATGTAGCTTCTCCTCAGAGACCGTAGCACTGCCTGGCCATGCAGAGTAAGATTTCTGCTTGGTAGCAGCCACTTCTCCTCTCCATCCCTGTGGGGTGGCCTGGGGCCTCTCTCTTGTGGAGCTGCTTCTGGTCTGTTTTGGGATTTGATTGGAGGAGTGAAAATGATGGGGCCTCAGGGTGGACTTTTGGAAAGGGACAGAGGTTGACTAAAATGGACCAGCAACTGGAAGCTGATGGTCGAGGAGAAGGAAACAAAAAGGCAGTGTTGCACATTTGGAAGTCAGAGATGAAGTCATCAAGGGGTGTACAATACAAACCGATAGCTAGCAATAAACACAGGAGCCCAAACAATATGGTGATTTTTAGCCAATAATTTTCAATGAAAATAAACATGGCATCCTTCCAAGAGGACAGCTATAATCAGGGAGGAAGTAATTTCATAAACAAACATGAACAGAGATCAGCTCTTCAGGACAGGAGCAGTGAGGAGCATGGTCCCTTCCAACCTTGAGATAACCTTGGGATAAGTTCCAGACTGGGAGGGAAACAGCAGAAGTCAATGTGACTTGGCACTGGCCATCGCCGAGGGAATGTGAAATGTCAGACTCATTTCTAAAAATCCTGTCTCTGTCTGTCTCAATTATCAAGGACTGAAGCGCAAGCAGTTCTTGTGCAGACTGCACAGGATGGGGCATGGGCACACAGTTGGCTTCCCAAACCTGTTCTTTGGCCTTGCCAAGGTCCGTCCCCCTCGAGTAAGGACCACTTCTCTCTTCTTTCCTCCAAGGCACAAATCTTTTCAGAAAGAGATGGGAGATAGGCCAAGGTTCAGTTAGTCTTAATCTTTTCCCTTCTGCCTCCACCTTATGATCCAGGCCTGAGGAAGGGGTGTAGCCCCAGTCTCCATCATACAGCCACAGCCAGGTTATGCAGGAGATGGTGCAGATACTGTACAGAGAGTGGTCGGTAGCGGTGGCGTGGGATAAACTCCTACAGCACCCCAGAATATCTATGTCTGGCCTTTGATTAAACAGTCATTTAGTTTTTGGTCTTCATTCAGTGCATAGACTAGGTGATAAAGGATTCGATAAAGGATCAGGAGCGCAGGTAGTGTTCTGCTCAATCCCATTAGTGTCAGGAGGGAACATGGAAAGGAACAGGAAAACTAGAGCGGTTAACATGTGGCTCAAAGGTTACTGCCATCGGAGGGGCTTGGGGTTCTTTGACCATGGGGAGGTTTTCATGGCACTGGGCCTGTCGACAACAGATGGTGCCCAGCTCTCTCAGAGGGGAAAAAGGATACTCGCTCATGAACTGGTGGGGCTTGTTGAGCGGGCTTTAAACTAGGCCTGAAGGGGGGAGGGGATATAAACAGGGTCACTAGAGAGGAGTCTGGGGGGGTCACCCCATTGCTGGGGGTGAAACCAATAGCCCAGCTCAAGTACATCTACACTAATGCATGCAGCATGGGCAACAAACGGGAGGAGCTGGAAGCCATTGTGCAGCAGGATGGCTATGATGTAGTCGCCATCACAGAAACATGGTGGGATGCCTCCCATGACTGGAGTGCTGTGATGGATGGCTACAAACTCTTCAGAAGGGACAGGCAACGACGGAGAGGCAGCGGGGTGGCTCTGTATGTTAGGGAGTGTTTTGATTGTACAGAGCTTGACGCTTGTGGTGAGGACGAATGCTTATGGGTAAGGATGAGGGGGGAGGCCAACAGAAAAGATATCCTGTTGGGAGTCTGTTACAGACCACCCGACCAGGATGAGGATGTTGACGAAATATTCTACAAGCAGCTGGCAGAAGTCTCTCAGTCATGAGCTCTTGTTCTTGTGGGGGACTTCAACTTCCCAGACATCTGCTGGAAATACAACACAGCAGAAAGGAAACAGTCCAGAAGGTTCCTGCAGTGTGTGGAAGATAACTTCCTGACACAACTGGTAAGTGAGCCTACCAGGGGAGGTGCCCTGCTTGACCTCCTATTCACTAACAGAGAAGGACTGGTGGGAGAGGTGGTGGCTGGAGGTCGTCTAGGCCTTAGTGATCATGAAATGGTAGAGTTTTTGATCTTTGGTGAGGTAAGGAAGGGGGTCAGCAACACCGCCACCATGGACTTCAGGAGGGCAGACTTTGACCTGCTCAGAACGCTGGTTGGGAGAGCGCCTTGGGAGATAGTCCTGAAGGGCAAAGGTGTCCAAGAAGGCTGGGTATTTTTCAAGGAAGAAGTCTTAAAGGCACAGGACCAGGCTGTCCCCATGTGCTGTAAGCCAAATCGGTGGGGAAGACGACTGGCCTGGCTGGACAGAGGTCTACTACTGCGACTAAGGAAAAAAAGGAGAGCTTACCAGCTCTGGAAGAAGGGGCAGGCAACCCAAGAAGAGTACAGGGATCTTGTCAGGTCATGCAGAGAGGAAATTAGAAAGGCAAAAGCCCAGCTGGAATTTAACCTGGCCACTGTTGTAAGGGTTAGTAAGAAAAGTTTTTATAAATACGTTAACAGCAAAAAGAGAGCCAGGGAGAACCTCCATCCTCTAGTGGATGCAAAGGGAAACATTGCCACTAAAGATGAGGAAAAGGCTGAGATACTCAACGCCTTCTTTGCCTCGGTCTTTAATGGCCTGACAAGTTATCCCCAGGGTACCCAGCCTCCTGAGCTGGAAGATGGGGACAGTGAGTGGAATAAACCCCCCATAATCCAGGAGGAAGCAGTCTTTGACCTGCTATGCCACCTGGACATCCACAAGTCTATGGGGCCGGATGGGATCCACCCAAGAGTGCTGAAGGAGCTGGCAGAGGAGCTTGCCAAGCCACTCTCTATCATTTATCAGCAGTCCTGGAGAACAGGGGAGGTCCCAGATGACTGGAGGTTGGCAAATGTGACCCTATCTTCAAGAAGGGCCGGAAGGAGGATCCGGGGAACTACAGACCAGTCAGCCTGACCTCAGTGCCGGGAAAGATTATGGAGAGGTTCATCTTGAGTGTGCTCACCAGGCACATGGAGGACAATCAGGGGATCAGGCCCAGTCAGCATGGGTTCATGAAAGGCAGGTCTTGCCTAACCAACCTGATTTCCTTCTATGACCAGGTGACCCGCCTGGTAGATGAGGGAAAGGCTGTGAATGTTGTCTACCTGGACTTCAGCAAAGCCTTCGACACAGTCTCCCATAGCATTCTCCTGGAGAAGCTGGCAGTTCATGGCCTAGATGGATGTACGCTTCACTGGGTTAAAAACTGTCTGGATGGCCGAGCCCAGAGAATTGTGGTTGAATGGAGCTAAATCCAGTTGGCAGCCGGTCACAAGTGGTGTCCCCCAGGGCTCAGTTCTAGGGCCAGTCTTGTTTAATATCTTTATCAATGACCTGGATGAGGGGATTGAGTGTGCCCTCAGTAAATTTGCAGACGACACCAAACTGGGTGGTAGTGTTGATCTGCTGGAGGGGAGGAGGGCTCTGCAGAGGGACTTGGACAGGCTGGATCAATGGGCCGAGGCCAACTGTATGAGGTTCAATAAGGCCAAGTGCCAGGTCCTGCACTTTGGTCACAACAACCCCATGCAGCGCTACAGGCTTGGGGAAGAGTGGCTGCAAAGCTGCCTGGTGGAAAAAGACCTGGGGGTACTGGTTGACAGTCGGCTGAGTATGAGCCAGCAGTGTGCCCAGGTGGCCAAGAAGGCCAATGGCATCCTGGCTTGTATCAGGAATAGTGTGACCAGCAGGAGCAGGGAAGTGATCGTGCCCCTGTACTCGGTACTGGTGAGGCCCCACCTCGAATACTGTGTTCAGTTTTGGGCCTCTCACTACAAGAAAGATGTTGCCTTGCTGGAACATGTCCAGAGGAGAGCAACCAAGCTGGTGAGGGGTCTGGAACACAAGTCATACGAGGAGCGGCTGAGGGAACTGGGGTTGTTTAGTCTGGAGAAGAGGAGGCTGAGGGGAGACCTGATTGCCCTCTACAACTACCTGAAAGGAGGCTGTAGTGAGGTGGGGGTCGGCCTCTTCTCCCTGGTAACAGACGATAGGACGAGGGGGAATGGCTTGAAGCTGCGCCAGGGCAGGTTTAGGCTAGACATTAGGAAAAACTTCTTCACTGAGAGGGTTGTCAGGCTCTGGAATGGGCTGCCCAGGGAGGTGGTGAGTCCTCATCCCTGGAGGTATTTAAAAGAAGGATAGATGAGGTGCTTAGGGACATGGTTTAGTAGTGGGATGGCAGGGTTAGGTTAAAGGTTGGACTCGATGATCTTAAAGGTCTTTTCCAACCAAAGTGATTCTATGATTCTATGATACAAAAGTTTACCGGCACAAAACTGCAAATGCAGCCTCTCTGAAACAGCAGCTATTCCCTTCTTGCATGCTAGTTAGCTGCTGTTTGCATACAAAAGGGGCAGACAACTTTTGTAAGGATATTAAGTTCTAAACTCAAAAGAAGATTTACTGTGGCATTTTAGGACTGATCAGCTTTATCACTTTGCATTCGTCAGTTTAAACATCAAATGAAAGACTGCTTACTTGCTTTCTGGTTTCTGAGAAATACAGTTTAATGTATTGCATCTGCAGAACAACCCACAGTAAATAATAGCTATTCATACTCTATGTAAATTCATGCCCTAGATACACAAACACTAGTTCAGCAACTTGTTGGCAGGAGCTGCAATAGACAAATATACAGGCTATTGGCAGAAAAAATACTTCCATTACTCATTTGTCACTGGTACCCAGGACTGTGATGCTATTCAAGGTAATGTACTGTCTCAAAATAAATCTTTTATCACTACTCACTTCGGCAGCTGGAGCTGGTGATGTATACAAGGCCAAAAGACAGCCATCTCTTGCTGGAACTGCTGTATTGCAGCACAGTTTTATTTAAATACGAGACACTGTTGTTCTTCTGGAGGGTTTTATAAAATCAATGGTCACATGTGTCTGCTGATGTGCACACTGCTGATGTGTACAGCGCCTTATGTGCACAACATCTAATAAAGCACCTTTACAGTAAAGCCCAGAATCTGTGGGAGTCTGTGCAGAAAAGTAGTAATGGTGAGTGATGGACAGCATTGGAAAAGGTGAAAGGATTTTGTCCTTCCCTGTAGTCTGGACCACAAGAGTTATAACAAGACCCAGAACAGAGAAGCAACAAGATAAGTTTTTTTTTTTTTAAATCTTTCTTCAGTAGCCTGGACTGATGCTAAGGTAAATGAAAACTTTCGTCCCTGAAGAGATGAAAGAGTCTATGGTGTTAATAATCTTGATCCCAACTCGAGTCAATCTTATATGAATAAAATCAGGGTTTTCATCAACTTAGATCCTAGAATAGACTTGAAAATTGACAAAAAGAAGAGCAAAACTATTCTGTTGAAGCTTTGCATAACAACAACTCAGGAAATATATATGCAAAATCACATTCAACTACAATTCCATATAGCAAAAAAACAGAATGGCAACTTTGATATGCTCAAGAGCGTATTTAAGTTAAAACTTTGCATTCGGAGTCCTTTCTTCTGTCTGAAACACAGTAAAGGGGAATTGGTGTGTGGAATCTGAAGCATATCAAGGGAGACTATTTTATGGTGTAGAAACTCAAGGAGATAGGAGGAACAAGGCAGAGAAAGATGTTTCCCACTTTTTTCTAGTTAAGTGGTGCTAAAGGTATTTGTACCAGGCTAAAATACTAAAACAGGTAATACTAAATGCTTCCTAAAAAAATTTAGGAGATATTTCTACAATGATGGAAAGTGAAGAGGGCATTTCTTTTATGCTTTGGGTCTATTTCATAACTGCACAGATTTTCAAATGCAGTTGTATTCCTCTGCTGTCTCCTCCTCCAAACACAGAATAAGTAAATAAATAGAGGGGAAGAGAATAAAGGAAGACTTTGGGAGAAAAACAAATCTGGTTTTGAAGAGGAAAAGGACAAGATTTGTGGGGCATGAGCCACACAGGCAGAGCTGCTGCTCCCATAGCCATTGTGGGACAGGAGAACCCTCTGAAGAAGTAGAGCTTGTCTCCAGTAGATTCACTTGGTGGCTGGTGGTGGCAGGAGATGGGGCTGTGATCTGGGGAGATGACAGCAAGGCTGGCTGCAGGGGAGCCAGCAGCAAGCCCTTTCGGGGACTTAACCAGACATGGGTGCTTCAGTAAAATGCAGGGCACTGTGCAAAGAGTGTTAAGGTGGGACATGAGTGGGACCATGGTGGCAGAGCATCTATAGCATTGAGCATCTAGAACAGGGGGGTTAGGCCAGCTAAACTTTAGCTGTGTGGTGCTGCTCATGGCTATTGGAATTGCCTCCAGCGTGTGGCAGGCCACCACCCCAGCATCGGGATCCCCCCTACCCCAATGGCCCACAGCAGGACCACTGCCCTAGAGGAACACCAGGCTCTGTGGGGACTCTCCAGGAACTTTCGCCTGCTTCCTTGCTGTTCCCCAAAGCACCTCCAGGCATTGCTGGTGCTGGGCCACAGCTCTGCCTGTTCCTTCCCTGTGCTGCACCCATGTGCCAGCACCTCTTCTCATATGGATGGGCTGAGAGAGAGCATTTTAACAGCACCCTTCCTCTCCTGCTTCTGCCTCGCCAGGCCTGATTTTATACAGGGACAGAAAATGGCATTTAGATACACAGTTAGCTGGGGACTAGGATATGCAGTGTAGCATGCTTAAGATAATTGCCTATGTGGTTCTTGGAAACTCATTCCTCCAGGGTTTGGTTAACAAGAAACTCCTTGCTTCTCAAAAAGCTGATGAGAGAAGTTGACAAAGATAGTGCAGCTTTAATCCAGACAGGGAAAATACTGCCTTTTAAATTAATTTCACAGTTCCCATCATTTGCTCCAAAGACAGCAGCAACAGTTAGAGTCCATTTAGTAACAATAAACCCCTTGTTTTTCTTGCCCAGTATTTCTTTCATTATATAGATGTTTGTCCTTCAAAATCCTTTGAACACTATCTGGGTCTCCATGTCAGCCGAAATCACTGCATTTATTGATCTACATTTTAATCCACTGTTTGCTAGAGTATGCAGACACCATGATCCAATAGCCTAAGGAAGAATCAGTGTCATGGGATAAATTTCTGGTCTATCTTCTGATGAGTGAAACAAGATTGCCCACTTTGGCTGGAGAGGTAGTGGCCCTGCCTGTCATGCAGCATGTCTGAATGAGCTAAAGACATTCTGCTTTTCGTGCAGTGTGGCCATTTCTTCTGAAAGTGCACTCAAGTGGTTTTGCTCCACCTCTGGGAGCCATGCACAGGGTGACCCCCAGAAAGCTTAAGAAGTGTCTGAAAACTGAACCACTGACAAAAAGACAACACCAAAACTGAGAACATTTTCAGAGCCATTTTCCACATAAGCAGTAATACATAAATTGCATCATTTTGGTGATGGTTCCCAAGTGATTTGAGTCCCTAGAAGAAGATGTCCTGGTAGTCCTGTTAAGTGCATCTAGGCTCAGCATGCATTTTATGCCAGGAAGGTTTCTTCCACCTTCTAGTGGTGACTGGGCCATGAGCAAAAGCTAAGGCAGCTGCTTCAGTTTTGACCATCACTGCTAAGTCTTTTAACACAGGCAGTAGAAACACTGTCTGTGTGGTGGACTGGATAACATTTTTCAGTGATTTAGATCTCAGACACTATCAACAGGAGTCAGGTGAGACGTGGAATAATTGTTCAGAGGAAAATTCCTGCATTTCAGTGTTAGTCTTCTGAAATGGGACATCAAATTCCTGTGGGGCACTACATTCCCAACAAGCTCTACAACATTGTTAGGAGCTTAACTTTCACTGATCGAGTACTGGTTGTTGTAGATGTGGGATCACCTGAAAGGATGGTTACAGAAAACCAGAAGCAAACAACCAAATTTATGTGCAAGTGGGGAAGCCTCTTAAACCAGTCAGTGCAGCAACCAGAGATCCCACACTGAGGTTTTAATGTGTTTGCTAGCATCTGTACAAACAAATGAACAAAATTACTCATCAGGGAGATCCACTGGGCTTCCTCAAAGCTTATACATCATGTAGGCTTGGGTCGTCTCAACAGTGGGAGCTTTCCTGGAACAGGAGCAGGCTTGAGCACTTGCCTCCGTGCCTCATGGCAACCACAGCAGCTAGCAAACTCAGACAGGGCCTGGCAGCTGAATAATTAATCCTTCTTTTCTCCTGACCTAGGAAAAAGTGCTGGCATGGAGGTGGAGCTGGTCTCTTCTGCTTAGGGGAGAGAGGATCCAACTGTGGGTTCAGATGGCAGCTAAGACACCAGGCAGACCTGGTGGGACTCTACTTCTGAGATTGCCTCTCTGTCCTGCCTGTGTATGCTGGGTGATTACCCAGTTTCTGATGGGTTTTTTTGGTTTTTTTGTTTCTCTTCTGCACTGTTCTTTCTCTTTCTTTCTCTCCCCTACTCCCCTTTCCTCACTGCTTGCCTCCTCTCCAGCCTCCCCTGCACTAGTTTTGATAAAAGAAGCTTTATTTTACATGTAAGGTGGCTGTGTGTCACTGACGCTCATGACCTGTTTTGGCTGAGCACCGCCACCTTCCACAATCGCACGAGCCCTCATACACCCTCTGGCCAGCAACACAAAGCCAAAAAGGGCACAGCTCTGCTCCTACCCCACAGCATGGCACCGTGTCTGCTCTGGCCTTGGTGGTGAGCTTCAGTGGGCAAGGTTGAGCTGATTGAAACACAGATTGCTGCTTCATGTCTCTCTTAGTTTTGGAAGCACCTTTCTCGCTGCTTGTCCACGTGCATGAGCATCCAGGCTGTACCATACCTGCGCGGGTACCCACTGCTCTGTTTCAGGTGCCACTGCCCATGAGGGGCTATGCATTCTACCTATCCTCTGCCCACACAGTACCTCCTGCTAGCTCGTTTTGCCTCTTTCCTAATGTCCTTTGCCTTTTCTGGTGGTTCCAATGACAACAATCATGGCCACTGAGCACCACAATATCGTAAGGAACCATCATATGCATACAAAATTTCTGTAGCTAGACCTGCATCATAATACTACCCTAGTGTTTGATGGCCTCAGAAAATCAGAAATTGTCAGGTTCAAATAACTGCAATGTGTTTGTGAGCCTAAAGGCTACTGACCATTTGCTACAGCAGCCATTCCTGCTCCTTTGTTGCCCTGGCTTCTAACCAGCATCCCTTGTTCATGCTTATACCATTCAAGTGGAGCAAATGCAAACAAGCATTTCTGTACTGTGTTTGTAAGAAGGACTCAAATACACTGGGAACATCTTCAATGAGGAGAGAAAATGTGGGAGAGTATGGACTTTCATGTGGTATCACAGTAATTAAGGGATAAATGGATGCAGAGAAAATGGTATTGTGGGAAGCTGAGCACTGAGCATATGCAAGTCCCTTGCCTCATCGGCAGCTTTCTATAATACATCATTCCTGTGTTACATGGTCAGGAGGCGCTACAGAGAGCACCGAGGCATTTGGTTGGACAGTACTGATGGCTCTTAATCCGACAAAAATGTCTCTGGTGGGAAGTTTGTGTTCTGCAGTGCAGGGAAGGTAGGCTGGCTGCGTGAAGCAGGGAGATCGTGGAGAGAGAAACCTGCATATGGTCCCCGTGTATGAACTGGAGGGTTGGCACCTGTGTGAGGCTGGATGTGTGATGGCTGTCTTTCACCCTAATTGCTGAAAGTGTATTTCACCTTACATACTCATCTTCAGATCGAATTCCTCATTCCCTTAAAATGTTAAGCCTCACCTACCCCATCTCCATGCTGTCTCTGGGTGCATCTTTGGGGTGCATTCACACAGCACAATACTGCCCTTGCAGCCAGTTGTTTTGCTAAAGCTAATATAGTTCACTCATGTGGCTGAATTTTTCCCAGGGCTTAAGCTCGTTTGATCAGAGCTACCTCTGCGTGATGCATCCCTATGCCATGCCCATAAATAACAAAAGCCTGTGAGGCACCTCCACAAGCCAATTTCCACCTCTCCACAGACTTAATTTCTGAGCCTTTTCGGTCTTTGTTTTACAAATCTGTGTCCTTGGTTCTCACTTTGATGACTGTTTAAGCAAATAGTTCAGCCTAAAATAAAAAAAATCTCAAAATGGCTCCAGAGGCAGCTCACAATTAATTGTAATCCATACATCTAAAATTTCTTCATGGTAAGAAATTACCCTGCACTGTTTATAATATTATAAAATCTTAAATAAGAAAACACAGATGTTAGTTTAAAATGAGAAGAGAAAGTCTAATGAACAGCTGCTAATCTAATCAATGTCCTTATTTAATTTGGTGTTGAAGTTAGATATACACATCAGTAACCTGATAGGTAATATCTTGTACCAGAAAGACATTTGGAATCCAGGAAATTTGGAATTCAGATTGAATTAAAAAGGAAAACTTCAAATAACTCAACAGAAAGTACGTGGAAACTCCCAGCTGTTTCACAGAAAAAGGATGGGGAAAATTCCAGAAATACTGAAATACCTTGGGCTGCTCAGAACAAGAAGTGTAGTTGGTTCTGCCCTAAATAAAAATTCTTTGTAGTAAACTGCAGAGCAGCAGCATCCACTAATACTTTATTTCTAGCCGTACATACTATGCTGAGAAAGACATTATTGCTAAATAAGTTCCAGATTTTCTCATATAGAGGAGTCTTGCATAATTGCATACATTCATTAATTTTGGCAATTGCTTTTCTTTCCTTTAAACAGGTAAATAAAAGCTTGTCCTTTTGCTCATATTCTATACTCACAGTACATACAGGTTAATGGATTTTGCACTTGGCTTGATGAGTTTTCAGAGCAGTTTATCAGCAAGAAAGGAGTTAAAAAAATCACAGCACATTAATTGCTCATAGACTCCAAAAGCAGTGTTGGTGCTGATGTAAGGGAAATGTTGTGTACACAACCTATCTCTCATATTTGGAACTGATAAACCTGGAAAAAGCCTCAGACATACACACATGCACACATATACAAATCCCTGCTGCTGCAGATTCAAACAAAAACTGCTTCTGTGTGCAGTTTCGCTTCTCTGCAGCTGGGAGGATGAGGCCTAAGCATCCCTGGGGGCTGTCAGTCACTGACACCTATCCCCCAGGGACTATAATTACCTAAACCCAACTGTTCAGTAAAGGGTACTAAAAGCAAAGGCTTCTGAATAATGTCATCTTCCTAATTACCTAAGGGTTTCTATCTTCAAGAGACTGACTGATCAATTCTCTTCTCAGAAACTCTAAAGCTAAAGTTCATGCCGTGCTAAAGGAACAGCTTGATGAATCTGATTGTGTTTGCTTTCCTTGAATATCTGCAGTGGTGAAAGCTGTTTCTTATCCTAGTGGTTCTGTCGGAGAAGAGCAAAGCCCCAGCTGGAGGGTGCTATATATACATAAGCATCCAAACATCAGATGTTCTTTCAAAATGTATCTATAAAGCACCTCAGCTCTTGCGTCTACAAATGTAGATGAGAATCTCATGACAGTAGAGCTTTTCTGTGAAATTTCTGAAATGTCTGTTCTTTAACAGGCCAGAAGTTCCCCATGAACCACCTTGACTGCTGTGCAAAATTCTAGTCCCTATTTGAATCCTGTGGTATCCCTGACCTTCGGGAGATCCTGCAGCAGCACATTCACATGTTTCATTAGGCTGTGGCTGGAAATGTATTCCTTTGTCAGGAATATGTGGCCTGTTATTTCCGGAGTCTGTCCCCTTTTCCTTTTTGCTATTAAAAAAAAAAAAAAAAAAAGAAGACCCTGAAATAGTTTATCTTACCAGTGGTTTTATTTTAGTTCACGTTCCCCTTTCTTTTCTGTACACATTCATCCCTTCCTCCGCTGCTTACATCTGCCGCCTGCTCTGGCCTGTCCTGATGCTCTCTACTCCAGCCCCTGGCCTCCCCCTCCAGATCTGACATGTAACCAGTCTGCTCTCCCACAAAGAAAACCTGCCATCCCCTCTCTGCAACCAAGGGAGCCCCGCGCCCCTCTCCCCAGCCCAGCCAAGCTGCCCTTACCCCCTGCCTGGCAAGCGCCTGCCCCTGCCAGTGCAGCCCCATCAGGGGTCCAGACAAAATGTCTGCATTCACTGAAGCGCAGCTCCCCGTGGCTTGTGTGCCCAGCCCTGCCTGAGCGAGGGATGCAGCCTCTGTGGAGCATCCTCATGGACAGGCACTGCAGAGGGATAGGGGACGGGCATGGCAAGGAAGACACGGCCATGACCACAGGGCAGCCTCTGAGCCCATGGTCACCCCACCCACTGCCCCATCCACCTCCGTCCATCCACCCCCACTCCCCACACCCTGTCGCTGTGTCTCAGGGCAAATACTTCTCTCTTCGCCCTGCTGCCTGGGAAGCAAGAGCACCTGAGGCATGGGGAGACAGGAGACACAAGGGCTGGCAGAGGCTCCAGGCCCCCTGTTTCTCCCTCCCTAGACCTGAGATTTGCTCTAGGCTTCAGCGCTGCACCTCTCCCCTTCATGCAAACCATTCCCAGCAGCTGGGCAATTCCATAGCTGCTCATCAGAACTGCATCCCTACCTGCATGCCATTATTTATTTGTTATTCAAAGCATGCCAGCTTTGTCTTTTTTATTCAAAGCATTCTTGCTTCTGCAGTTTGCCTGGGCAAGTGAAGCCATAGAAGCAGGCCCAGGCACATCGGTGTCAATGCTGAGAGAGTTGTACTCTTTTAAGGAAGCTTATGCAGTGATAGATCTCCAGAATGAAACACTACCTCATAATTAAAATTCATTAGATGTACTTATGTCAGCGTGTAACCCCAAACACGTAGGCTGACGTTCAGAGAATGCGTACGACTGTGCCCATACTAAACAGATGTTCAGTTGCTTCAAATCTTGATGAGTTAAAGTCAACTTTAATGGCAGTCCCCATTGGCAGCTTGGCCTGGCTTATAAGAATGAGTCACACGCAATTTTTCAGCTGAAGGGATGGAATTTGATTCTGTTTCAGTGGAAAGATGACAAAGCTCTCATTCCCTTCCTTTGAGCTGGATAAAAAGGAGAAAGGAAAAAAAAAGAATAAAGAGACTTTCCATGCCATGGCTAATCATTGCAAAAAGATTTGGTTTTGATTAAGTTTCATAACTTTCATAAAATTAAAAAATAGGTGTATGAGTTTGATTCAAACTTTTGTAAAATGTTTTCTTTGGCTTAAAGGAAAACACACATCATTTCAACTGAAAAGAAGAATTTTTCAGGCTTTCACAGGCAGAAGAAAAGAGGGTTTTATAATGGAAGTCCCAGAGCAACCTCAGCTAATGCTTTCTGTACCAAGGCGTGATAGAAAGAGGAAAAGCTTGGGTTCCACATACACCAAAAGCACATTTTTAACAAGCTGTTCTTTATTGTACTGAATCACACTGTTTATATGTTTTTCCCTCCACAAACAATTTTGTGTGCTTTAGACAGAGAAGGGAGAAACAAAGAAATGAAAAAAAAAATAATGTCAAAACAAAGCAACTTATAAATGAGCTCAGATCCATTCAACTGAGATAATCAACACATGCTGTACTTCAGAACTGCTGGAAAGGACAACAGAACAACTCCATTAGACGTGCTATTGTATAAAAACCAGACCAACTGAGGCAAAATACCTTGTGAAACCATAGAAAATACGTATCAGTCATTAGAGCTGGGTTTCCTTCCCTGCGGTACATCCTGTTCAGAGTGGACAAAATGGGACATTTGGGTTGAAACCACTAAAGGCTGGCAGAGAGGTAGCCCATTTCATCTTGCACCCTTCTCAACAGCCCTTTTCCCAAGTGTATTCCCTCTTCCCAAGCGTGTTCCCTCTTCCTTCTCACTGCACTGCTTAACTGGCACTTCCGATGCAGCCCTGGACACTCTGGTAGTTTTCTCAAGACAGACACTGGTTTGGGCCTTAGGGAGCCCACGAGAAAGGCAAAGCACATTAAATCCCACAGATTTCATCCGGAACTATGGCTGCCGCAAATTTACCTCAGCATTGAGGGGATTTCCCCAGGCAAAGAAAAGAAGAGCAGTAGCCTTGAAAACCTACTGAAGCCAGCGATCTGCAAAGAGCGGAGGTGACAGAGCGACATGGGTGCTTCTGCCTGGTGTTCCTGAGGATGGTATCTTGCTCTCCTTTGGTTATTCCTCACTTGCCAGGGCTTTCTGGAAGCACAGTGCCATTGACTCCTTCCTCTGCCATTGTCCGCCAGCCACTAATTACAGAGATGCAGAACTGCGGGATGTTTTTAATGTTCATCTGACCAGCTTAAATTACCTTGCAGAACTCGCTCATGAGATTGGGGACTATTTCCACTAGTCAGCAAGCTTGTTGCACACGTGTGTGGAGCTTATGGGCAAGAATGCAGTGAAGCATGAGGTGGACTCCATCTCTGCACAGTTTGCTTGCCCACGCTGGCACAGGGAGGGAAGAAACACCTGGATCTCACTGCTTTAATAAACAACAGCTTGCAAGTGGTGTGGTAATGGGATCCATACACGGATTTGGAAAATACAAAGCAATAATGAGTAAGAGCCATATGTTTTCCTGTGTGACAAGTGAAAAGGTGTGGAAGGAGCCATGACCTGCAGAAAACTGATTAAGACAATAAGCTGTGCAAATTTTTATGTGGAACCCAGGGATACAGCCCTGCTAGTCTGCCGCAGAGGGGAATTGCTCTTCAGAGCCGCTATCAGGTGCCAAATCTTACCAGGAAAACTGCTTGGTTTTTATACAATTTTTATACTTGTTGCTTTAACTAGACTAGTATCTTTAAGTTAGCCCAGTCCTTTAAAAGAAACTGCATGACACTGATTATGGGAAGGAAAACCTGCTACATGGATATAAGGGGTCATTTAGCTGCAGCCTTACTAGAAGCTGTGTGCATGCCTGCTACACTGCTGTGCTGATCCAGTGTGGAAATCAGTTCACAGCCGGTTTAATAAGAGAACGTCAGAGTCTGCCTGAGAGGGCAGGGGACACAGCAGATGGATCTATGGAGCTGGCCACGCACAGAGTTATGAGGGTGGAAACAAAAGCTGGGGGTTCTCGAAAGGTTTTGGCTGACAGGTCTGACAGCCTCTGGGCTCTGGGCAGCCTTTTCCGGGGGCCTGCAGGCAGCACAGGGTGCCCCTGGTGCGGCACTCTCTGCTGGGGCTGCTCCAGCCTCACCACAGTCAGCTATTGCAGAGGGTGTTCCGAACCGTAACCCAGGACTTGGCCTCCACAAACTGCACAGTTCAGCTGCACACCGGGTTCTTGGGCAGGTTCCCATACCAGGGCACAAAGGGAAGAAGGTACAGGTATGCTTTGTGCCAGCAATCAGACAGCACAGGGTGGGGACTGGCTGTCCAGCAACCTACGTTCAAAGTAAGGCTTTCCTTTATATGTATTTTTAATCTTTCTTCTCTATACTGCATCATGGGTTCTCCTTGGTTGCCACCTTCTATCATGCACTTATTTTACTTTGTTTTAATCAGCTAAATATCCATACATTTCGTGCATATGAATGCCACAGTCACTAGTGACACCTTTATTCAGTCGGTGTCATACCATTGCATATTTGGATATTGCCCCATCCACTCAGTTTTCTCCATGCAATACTTTAAGTATCTTGTGCGGACCTCAGCTGATGACAGACGTCATTTATGTGCTTGTTGGTCTATTATCAGGCTCCCTAGTACTGCCCTTATTCAGCTGCAACAGGAAGATGCCACATTTCTCAGGTCTCAGTAGCAGTGCTTTTACCAGCTGAGGTGACTTCTCCAGGTCACTCGCAGCACTTCAGGACAGAGCTAGTTATGCAAGGGCTACAGACAGTGTGGGAGAACCGGGCACCACCCCTTCACAAGCAATCTATGGGTTGGAAATAAATCTTTTACATGAACAAATTGCCATGTAGATGATACTGGTAGCTGATCTGGAAGGAAGGGTCGTGACAAACTAAATTGTCCAAGCAGAAGGAAGCTGAAATCTGACAAAATTCAAAGCTGCTGAATACCTGTGTGGATTGGTGTTATGTCCTTTGCACCCAAAAAGTAGAAAGGAGGGAACTCACTGAACTTCCCCAGGTGGCAGAGAAGAGAACTTGGAAATACCCCAATAGTTCCTAGACATGATGGTAGGAGACCCGTTTTGGAGGCAGGAGTAGGAGTAGAAGTACAAAAAGGTCCAAATGGGGCTGCCATTTTATCTGTAAAGTATTGGCTTC
This sequence comes from Gorsachius magnificus, assembly GCA_034008185.1. NCBI lineage: Eukaryota > Metazoa > Chordata > Aves > Pelecaniformes > Ardeidae > Gorsachius > Gorsachius magnificus. Next base: position 44,529,932 of record CM067083.1, on the reverse strand, counting down.
CAGAATTACTGATGTCAAACCTCTCCCCAACATTTGCATACTCTCTCATTTTCCACCCACAGAAAATGCCGGCATATACATTTCAGCCACTGGTAGGAAATGCAAGTGCGCACCAGCCCCTTGTCAGCCTGCCCTCAGGACGGAGCCTGCTGCATGCATCAGGCAGCCTAAGCACAACAGATGGGACTGGCGGATGGATACTTGCCAGTAACAGAAATCAAACTAGGAGCTGTGTTCCTGTAGCTGGATGAAAGACATAAGCAGGCAGAGCAACTTATAAACCTGCATGGCTGACAGACAACCTGCTTCTCTCACACAACAAATTCCTCAAGCTGTCCCCAGGTGGATGGGGCTGTGACTGTAAGAACATGTGTGCAAACATGTGGCTTGGATTCTAGATCTGGCAAAACCATAGTGTTTCTGGGTCAAAGAGAAAATTTTTTTTAAATGTGTATTTTGTCTCTCTCGCTCTTGTCTCATCTGCTCTCTCACATCTATCCTGCATTCACTTTTCCGTTTATCTTACCCATGCTTATTTAACCTATACACAGGGAGATAGAAATAAAATAAAGCACTCTGAGATCAATATGATGCATGAATGTTTCTGCTTGCATGTGTTAGATGCGTTTCCCAGTCCTTTCTCTGGTTATTGAACTGTAACTTCCATGGATCAGGGACGGTCAGCTCATCTGGTACAATAAGGATCCACCCATGGCTGGTCTTAAGACACTAGCATGATAAACATGAGTAACGGTAACGATGATACATCCTGCACAGTGTCACACAATTAGCTTCTCTTTGACCTATAGCAAGTCAGTGAATTGAACTTGTGGCCTGGCCACTTACTCTAGAGGGTCCTTGCGCTCTGCATCTTCAGGAATCAAAGTTTGTTCCCTAAGTATCTCTCGGGCTTGTGAGCCTCAGAACCATCTGCACCCAGGGCATTAAAAGCATGATTTCATCCGTAGGAAATAGCAGAAATGGAAAATAAAGCCAGATTTAAATCTGCTTTGGCAAGTTTTGCACTGGCTTTTTTTGCACTGTTGTGTAAAGTGCATTTTAGCTAGGTGGCTCACGCCTTCTCCAAAGTGTAAGAAATTTGTTCCTGACAATCCTATGTAATGCCAAGTTTCCTGTGTTGAGACTTGGGGGGAGGGGGAATAGAAAATAGTTTGTCAGAAGAAATACAAACGGTATCCTATGGTGTAACATTTATGTCAGCTCTTGTCAGGGTGGTACTGCAGCTTCCTGCAGACCCATGGAAACAAGTCACGGCAGGGCGTGGGTGGAAGCACGTGAAGTGGGGTGGCTCTGTTTGTCTTTTCTGCCAGTTGTTACTTCCTCTGCTGTGGGACCTGTGGCTGTCCCAAAGGAGCTGGAAAACATTACCTCCGAAGCAGAACATTTGCAGAAAGAAAACGCTTTCAGATGGGCCAAACCTCCCCTTGCTCGTAGTGTGAGGAAGGGCAGTGCATGCCCCCTGGTCCCCCGGCTCCCAGGCTGTGGTGAAGGGGAGGTGGCTTGGGGGTCCCTGGGTAACCCACAAATCCAAGTCCAAGGGGTCCTGTCTTCATTGGAGCATCAGAAAAGAGGTCACCTTAAGTCACCCCAGAATTGTACTTCACTGCTATACATAACATCTGGGAGCCTGAATGCATGTGTGAGGCAGGGGCACCCTCAGAGACTGTGGAGGTGAAAGGCTGGGTAGCTCAAACCAATTAAATGGTGGGATTTGAGATGGGCTTGTGTGTTTCCCTGTAGGGCAAGGCTGTTGTTGATAAGTGAAAATTAAATGTCTTTTGCTAGTCCCCTCAGGGTGACTACACCTGTCAGATGTATCCATAACTTGCACTCAAATCTCTCTCACTTCCTCCCACTCTTAAAAGTAATCTTCAGCACCTCTGGGCTTGTACACTGTCACTGAGCTGGAAGAGACCTGAAGCTGCCATCTACTCCTGCAAGATAGGAGGGAGGAAAGGGAAGGAAAAATAAAGCAAGGGAAAGACGAGAAAAAAAGGAGGGGCAGGGAGCCCATGTAAAGTTTGTTGGTAAACTTCCCAAGACGTGCGCTGCATGGCCTCACTGGGCAAGTTGTTCTGCGGTCTCGCTATTCCCACTCCTGGAAAGCTTTTCCTGCTATCTAATCTGCATCTCCCTTAAACTTATTACTTCTTGTCCTACTCCCTATGGATTTCTAGATTCATTATCCCATCCCATCCTGCAGCAGCCTTCCACACAGTCGATGACTCTTAGCACGCTTTCTCATTCTGAGATCTAAATCTGCCCTCCGGTGCCTTGCTGAATGACCGGGCTGTAATCTGTTGTCCAGGGCATTAACAAAAGCACCAAATAGCACCAGCAGCGAGAAAGACTCTACCCACTTCAGTTTGTCCTTCCTTTTCCAGCCCAATGGAAGCTTTCCCAATGTTTTTTTCACCCCTCCTATACCATGTTTTCCCAATTTGCTCATGAGAATCTGTGTGATATACTGCCAAAGCCTTTCCAAGCTGAGTTGTACGACAACTGCAAAGCCCCTAGCCCTGTTATTGCAGGAAATAAGATCAGTTTGACACAATTTCCCCTTGACAAATCTACACCAATTCCTACACTTCTTTTTTTTTTTTCTTACAAGGATGTACAGATTATCTTGCTGCCTGGTTGTTGCTGTATTCTGCTAGCAACTGAACTGCCAGGTCTGTAATCCCTGAGATCATCTTGACCCTGCCCCTTTCAAAAGAGATGCACTGTTTACCTTTCAATCATCTTCTGGTGCCCCTCCTATTCTTCACAAGGTCTTGAAAAAGTGTTAATGACTTCAGTTTTAATTAGACAGGGCTTTAAAGGGCCTAGGATGAAATACATTGGATCCCACAAGTGTGGAAATAGCATTTCTCTCTATGCATCGTAACCTAGCCAAGGCAAACCACCTCAGATTTCTGCCTTGCCTACCTTCAGTCTCACTTCAAGCACAGCATTAAGGTTCACCTTAATCTAGTCAAAGAAACAAGGACAAAGAAGCAAGACTTCCTGACTTGGAGAGTATTTTAGTTTTTCGCTCTTTTGCTGAAGCTTTGGAGAATGGCCCCTGCCAAAGCTGGCTGCGGGGCAGAGGGCTCTGGTGCTTCCCCAGCCCCTCACACTGCCACGGAGCTGCCACAGCGTGGGAGCATGCTCTTTCATGGGACCTTACAGACAGCCTGTCACGGCAATGCAAAGAGAGGCACGTGTTGCACTCAAGGGGGTTTGTCCATGGACACCTAATGAGTAATAAAGTACCCCAAAAAGGAAGGTCAAAGCCTTAATCTGTGGCAGCAAAACTGAACCTCCAAAAAGAGAGAAGAAAGACCTTTTCCTTACCAACATCAGATTTTTTCACAGGTAATTTGTTGAGGTCACTGACATTGCTCCTGGTATAGCTGTTCTGAGGACAAAGTTCTTGTGCAGATTTTGCTACAAAGCATTTTGGAAAAGCGGGAAATGGAGGCTAGTGGTTAGGGCAAACAACTGTCCTTGACTGTGTTTCCTTCTCTAAAAGACGTGCCTGAAGTACAGACACAGCGCAGAGAAAATCTATAAGTGAAGAATTTACAAAATAAGGGGTCGGTATGGTTTCTTGCTCTAAAGCTAAGAATAATCAGAGCTGCAGCCAAGGTGCCTAGAGATATGGGTGGCAGTAATTAGTTTCATGCTGGGTTTAAAAGATAACGTATTAGATGTAATCATCAACAGCTCGTGAGACAACAGAGGACAGGTTCAGATAGCTGGTACACAGAGAGAGAAGGTACATCAGGTCAGCACTGTGTGAAATATACAGTTTTCTTTTTGCCTGGTGCTTACTGATGAAATACAATGTACAAAAATATGCCCGAATTGGATGCAAAATATGTTTCACCTGTTGTGCATGGAACATAAGCTTTCATGGTGGGAGCAGCAAAAACTTCCAGTGCAAAGTTTAAGTTTCAGGTTTGACACTGTTCACTCTCCTCAGGCTTTCAAAAACCTTGTTTTATAAAGATCCAAGTTGCCCATTTCTACACTGAGTGAGGATCTTCAACCTGGAAGGTGCCTGGTTGTAGAGTTGTAGGTAGGTGGTTATGGATGGTCTGAAGATCCACCTCACATTGTTCACATTGGCTCTGGGATGGTGACGGACACTGCCAGCTTGGGGGGACTACAGCTGGAAAGTAGGATTTGGAAGAGGAAGGAAGGAAATAGGATTTTGTTTTTCCTTACCACCAGAGCAACACAGAAAGGATGGAGAAAGCAGCATAGCAGGTCCTATGTTTCTGAATTACTATTTAGAGTACCAGAGGAGGCAATCTCAAGCTGGATTTTCTGTGGCACAGTGGCCTCCTGTCTTCTAGCCCTGCTCCTGCGAAAACTCTGCCCAGAGCATGGTAGAGCGAGGGGCAAGGCAGCTCAGTACCAGCCAGGAATGGAAACTATTCTCACAAGGTGTTCAGGAACCAGGAGGTGAAAGCCTGTTGGTGCAATCAGGAGAAAGAGGCTAAAAAAGGCAGACAGTGTCAGCTACATAAGCTGGGATCGTAAGGCTGCTTCTTTTCTGAGTATCAAGTACCCCGATTGTGGGGTTTGCAGTAGTAAGGCAGCAGTTTATTCAGGTGCACGTTGTTCTGCTCATCTCACAGACGACTTTGTAACCTTAACTACTCAGCAGGATGAAAGAAACACTGATGCCTGAAGAGATGCTATGTGAACTGTACACACTTTAGAGGGCTTACTGCATGTATGGAATGCGCACAATGTGCACCTTTTTTTCTTTGTAAATGGAAGAAATATTTCTGTTTCCAGCAGAAACCAGGCAGAAAGTTTTCTGCTTGTGCAGAAAAGGTCATTTCCTTTATGGTGTATGCAGGTAAGAGAGAGTTTCTAAGGCAATAGCTACCTGACGTGAAATTGGTAGCAGGTATCAGCTCTGTACCATGTGTGGGGACTGCTACTTGTCCCAAAAGGGGATTCCCGATAGCTGGCAGGCTGGACAGGGACTGCCTTCAGGAACCACCCAGTTTCAGGCTTAGCTGGCTAACTGCTCTGTAGAACTGGTTAGCTGAGATGTCTCTTCTATGAGCTTAAAGAAATGCCTCTCGGTTAATGGACAAACTAAGTTCCTGGGAGCATAGGAATTACCTTTATGTTTCTTTGATGTGATCATTACCTTAGTACAGTAAAGAGGAAGCTGAAGGTCACTGAAAAGAAAGGAAGATTCAATCTGAAACTGTTCCTTTTGTCACTCTGAAACTAAGGCATTTTCTCCTTCCTGGAGGATAAAGCTTCCTGGATTTTCAAATCAAAATATCCATTACATTTCATTGATGCTTAGCTTATCTATTCTCTTAGATTTTGCTATTAGCAAGTGTGCTTATTGGGGTATAATTGCATTACAGCATGATAGCAGAATGAGGCTGCTTCCTTGTCCAAGAACTTCAGAAGACTTCCAGTCACTTTGGGATCATACAGTAAGGTTGCTAAGTGCACTTGGAGGCACAGATGAAAAGCTCTGTTATCCATCATAGCCTCCTTTTTCAAATTATTTTCCTCAGTTGTAAAAATGTGATGCATGCAATTTTATATAATACAAAATGTGTGAATGAATGACATTTTGTCTGGTTCTATAGGGTTTTTTGGGACAATCCTTTTTCGGCTCAATGTTCCCAAATTATTTCAATAGCTTCCTAAATTACCCTTATACTACTACTAGCAAAAATATCTCTACAGAAAACAAGGAAGAGCACAATATTGAAAAAGAAAATACAAAACATATGAGAAGAGCAACAAGGAAAATAGTCATGATCTTTTTATTTATAACATGCAAACTTTATGATATATGTACTCTATTTTATCAGTGCCTCTGGGACACCTGCCAATGTACTAGCTCAGCCAATTAATAGGGAAAGCAAAGAATACTCCTTGAAAATCATCGTGATAGCAAATTTTCCATTTAGCAAGACTTACAGAAGATGGGAAATCCCAACAGTGGGATTTAGACAGAATAACTGGTAAATCAAGGGCGTGATTCATCACTGCATTGCTCTTACTTCACACCGGAATACTTCTGTTAAGCTTAACAGATTTCTACAAACATAAAACCCAGAGAAAGGTGTTGGTGAGTCAAGTGACCAAGACTTTTTTGTTAGTGTCTTTTTCTTAGTTCATTTAAAGTCTTTTCAGATTGTTTTTCTGCCTCAAGTAAATAGCTATTTAGGATTTGATCCTTCCCAGAACATATGTGGCTTCCACAAGTACATGTTATGATAAAAGCAAAGAGAGGAACCATGTATTAAATACAGCAAGCATGTATCAAATAGATGCAGAGCAGTCAAGTCACCTGGCCTGGCAATGGGCATAAAGACTAAGAAGGACAAGCAAAATTAGTGTGTGACCCAAACCCCACAGAAATCAGTGAGTCAGGGAGCAGAGAGTGACTCAATTCTTCTGCTGAGGCTGATGCCTCACAAACATCATGATTGCTTTTACGTGTAGAGCCTCAGCTCCGCACCCTCTGCTGTGTGCCACACAAAGGCTTGGGAGAGAAATGCTGCCAATCAACTCGGGAAGGTGCCAGGCTATTTTAATCTAAGGCAACTGCCATTTACAGGTTGTGGCCAGCATCAAAGGAAAGGGACAGCCACAGTTTTAGAAAGAAATTAAAGTAGCCAACATAGTGTATGGAAAAAATGATACTGTGCCAGACTCATTGGCTTTTGATACCCACAGTAGACCTTTCCTGGTATCTGGTGACAGCTCCCTTGACTTCCTCAGAGAGCACAGTCCAGCTTTCCCCACCATGCTCTGCGAGACCCAATCCATCAGGGACTAACTGGAGACCCACTTTGACTGGGATTCCAGGGACTGAGCAATGCTTATTTATCTAAATATTAGGGAGTGATTCATGTGCTGAACCACATATTTCTGGTGCCCTTTGAAATGTCCTGGGATATGTGAGACACCCTCCTTGACCAGACAGACATGACACAGAAGAGACCCTGGGAGAGCTGCACCCTCTGTGGCAGTGCTGGGGGCCTGGCAGGGTGCCTGAAGCATTTCTAATGTCACCGGGTTGTACGTGTTTGATGACAGCACTCTGCCTAAGCTATGCTGAGGAGCCAGTCCTCCCATATAGCGCATGGATGGCAGTCAACTGGCTGCCTCAGGTTTCAGAGAGGCTGGGTCGCCTCAGGAGGTTCCCATCACTGTCAGTTGAGTATGGAGTAGTTTAGAGCCATGATTCAGCTGGAATATATGAGACACCAATCCTTTTTACTGCAAGGGAGAACCTCACTTGTGAAATAACTGGATCAACTTAAAGGACGATTTTTATGGTGGATAATCTAGGAAAGACAATCTCAGTAATCTGTGCAGTTTTCCAACTCTGAATTAAGCCACTTAATTCAGATCAGTTGAAATGGAAAACAGGGTATGGGGTTTATTTTAATTTTATAGTTCTCTGGAGACAGGTGGTTCAGCCAGAATATAAAGTATCAAGTATTCTGCTAGCTAAATATTGAAGTGAACCCTACTGTGGGGTTAGAAAATCTCCAAGGAATGACAAATGCCATAGGCAAACAGAAATATCCTGTGAAAAAGAGAGCACCTCTAGAATACGTGACATGGAAGAGGTTTTGAAGAACAGATGGGAGCAACACCTAACAGAGAGCAAAGAGAAATAATTGATCCCACCATGAGCTGGGAAGATAGATTCAGTGGCATCTTAGAGCCGTTCTGTTACTCAATTAATTCCCATGAGACCCTTCAATATACCATGACATTCTTCGTAACCTTACAATTTCTGTGTCCTATGGCTTCTACACAAACTATTACATTCACCTTTTTTGCTTCTTTCAGTGGGTTTCTTCTTTTAAAGTGTCAGGCAGTAATTTCTATAAGTAACGTGAAGAAACACAACTTAGATCAAGCTATGAAGTGATTAGAGCTCGCTTCTTTTTTTTTTTAAAGTAAGAACAGAATGGAAAATTAAAGAATATGCTCTGGATGGTAACTGATGTTTAGTTAGGTGAACAAGCATAAAGGAACCTACACTCAATATATCTTATAATTTAAGAAAATCCATGAAAAATCCAAGTTATTTCACTCTACAGTGTGCTACAGTGTGCCTCAGCCCTTGCCTTTCTGCTGTTGAGACCTGCACTGAGTGTGAACTGCCTCTGGCTCCGATTCTAATCTCACTTGTGCTAATGTAAATCCAAGATAACTACTCTGAAGTCAGTTTAAAATACTGTAATTGAAAGCAGGATTAAAGCTTTAAGGCCATTTTTTAAATAGGGATTTAGGTACCTGGTCTCTCAGAAATCAATTTAAATCAGATTAAAATTTGACTCTGAGGAATTTATCCCACTGTCAGGTACATGTTATGGTAACATCAGTGGCATTCAGTGCCTGGGTATTTCAAAGATATAGCCCTCACCTTCTCAATAAAAGCACAGTTTCTCTTCATACAATTTCTGACCTGGTGATACAAGTGTTCACAAAATAGGTTTTGCCTCTTGCCTGGCATCAGAAGTATATGTTCATTTTTGGTTAAGCTTCTTAAACGTCGAAGTCCCAATCCATATGCATAACTGTATTTTCCCCCTTACTGATACTGGACGTGTACAAACAAATGCCATCTTCAATATTCCTTTCATTTTTTCAAGGAAAGCTCAACATCTTAACATTTTTCCATAGCTGATATTTGGATAAACAGACATTTCCTTTGCTTTGCCCTTTTGTCTGTCTAATGAAACTTGTTGACCATGGTGCATTCAATTAGTAGAGGCAATGAGATTATTCACTGAAAATGAATTATCAGATAAGGTCAGCTTTCTCTTCAATTCTTCGGTACACAACTTACATCTAAAAAATCTTTCATTATTTCCAAATATTCTTGATAGTTTAGAAGTGTTTATTTCAGTCAGCAGCATTTTTGGAATGCATTCATTAGACCACAAATTACTTATTATTTTCAGTGCACAGATTACTTATTATTTTCAGTGCACAGTGGTCACCTAGCATTATTTCTTCTCCCTAATTAGATGATTGTATTTTTTTAAGTCAGGAATTAAAAGAAGGCAGATGGGGATCCATAAAAATTAACATACATCTGTAAAACTTTCTTATTAAATTCAGCTTTGGCACAAAAACATTCTTAATAACCACTTTCATATTAAGTCACCGTCTCATTTTTGTGCAGAATATTCAAAGCATCTGAAGTTTGAAGTGCTGCTTTGCACTCAGAGATATTGGTAGGTGGTTGATCTGCTTTGGGTAGTTCACCCTGTTTCTTCACAGCTGATGGAGGTGACTGACTGTGGCTGCCCAGGGGCCTGGGGCGACTGGCTGAGGGGACCGAAGTGATGGGGGTGCAGCAGATGCCTCAGCTGACACAGGGGACCATGGAACAGACCCCTCCAGTGGGGTCATCATGTTAGCATCATGGTGCTAACTGGAATGATCGCGGAGCTGCAGGTGACCCAGCTGCCTCCCACCTGGCATTACAAAACCTGATCTGTTTTCTCCCTGCCTGACTGTCGTGGTTTAACCCGGCTGGCAACTAAGCACCACGCAGCCGCTCGCTCACTCCCCCCCCCTCCCTCAGTGGGATGGGGGAGAGAATCGGGAAGGGGAAAAAGGGTAGAGCCGAGGGCTGAGATAAAGACAGTTTAATAAGAGAAAATAATAATAATAGTAATAATGAGAATGATAACAAAATATACAGAATATACAAAACGAATGATGCACAATGCAATTGCTCACCACCCGCCGACCGATGCCCAGCCCGTCCCGAGCAGCGATCAGTACCCGAGCAGCGACCGACCGACCCACCAACCCCCCCCCGAGCATGACGTTCTATGGTATGGAATAGCTCTTTGGACAGTTTGGGTCCTAGCTGTGCTGTACTCCCAGCTTGTTTTGCACCTGGCCGAACAGGAGAAGCTCAAAAAGTCCTTGAGCAGTCTGAGCACTGCTTGGCAACAACTAAAAACATCAGCGTGTTATCAACATTCTTCTAGTACTAAATCCAAAGCACAGCACTATGCTAGCTTCTGTGAAGAAAATTAACTCTATCCCAGCTGAAACCAGGACATTCCACCCCTTATTCTATACCATTTACGTCATGCTTAGGTCCTACCCTTACAATACATTCCAATTAATCACCACCATTTTCTCATCTTTTTGGTACATACACATTCCCTTAGTCTATGGACCATCCCTCTGAAATGTCCATTGGGTTCATTTAGTCCACGGTTTTGGGCTCCATCTGTTGTAACAGTCTTTCAGGGCAGGAGAGATGGGGTCTGGTGTTGGGTTGTTGCTTGCTGAAGTCAGTTCTGGTTCCATCCGCTGTACTTCCTTAGTTTCTTCAAAATTCATTCTTCTTAATCTGGGTGATCCTTACTGCTACACCATTGATATGACATACAGCAATAGTAAAAATAAAGACATACTATATTACACAGCAATTAACATTATACAATTCAGTTCATTGGCTATTTTCACCCAAAATCAAATCCCTTTGATGTACACATCGGACTTCCCCGTCCTTCCGCATCACCCACCAAGTAGAGCCAGGTCCTTGAGCAAAAGCAATCCCACGGATGGGTTTGCCTTTACCTGAGGCAGGAGTAACCCAGACTGTCTTCCCCAGCATATTTTTTACATGCACTACAGGGACTTTATCCCCTTCTACAGTACGTAAGAGGCTTGATTGGGCAGGGCCAGCTCGGTTGGCAGATCCTCCGAAACCAGGACACTGACAGACATGAAAAGTCACACGGATGCACATGCCCACTCTCAAAATACAGATGGGCTGTGCGAAGCTTCTGCTTTCTCTGACTGGTTTATTGGTTGCTGACTGGTGCTTTTGCAAAGGATAACTGCGGCTTTCCTTCAAAAGTGGGCTGCTTCCTTTGTGTAACCCCATCTGTGCACGAGGTGCCCCTTTGGCTCCACTACAGGTGGCTCTCTTGCTTTAGAAACAGTCATTTTCAGGCTGTTGGGATTTTTCCATATTTTTCATGATGCAAGTTTGGACAGCAACCTTTTTTAGTATTATTTAAAGAATGAATCAGAATTTACAAGAAAGAAGGAGGTCAAAAGAAAGGCAAAGCTTCTGGGTCATAAAAATGACTTCATTTAGTCTAAACTCTCTGGAGTTTTTGAGTCACTCACCTACTGCGCACAAAAAGAAATGGTTCCAAGTCAGGGAATTTCAAGCAATTAAATTTATCACCAATTAACATAAACCTCCAATCACTGATTCCAGAATTGGGGAAAAAAACCCCAAACAAATAAACAAACACTTACAGAAAACACCTCTGCTTCCCTCCCACAACTCTCTCCCCCTTGCCGGTCTCAAATCCCCTTGCTGCATGTTGCACGGCCCACTCAGTGAGTTGGCAGTGGTGCAGGGGATGGGGTTTGCTACTCAACTGCTTACCTCTGGGCAAGACTTAGTCTGAGTTGGAGAGACCTACATCTCGGTGTCTACATGCCCCCAGGCAACCTAGATCCCACTGGAGTCGGTGGAGAGCTATGGCAGAAGTTCAGGGAACTGAACATAGGCATCTGAGTGACTGAAGGGCACCCCTGACCCTCGTTTATGGAACATGACCTACAGATTTCCTTGCAAAGGTGGGTTAAACTGGAACACCTCTAGTGGCACAGGATACAAAAGCATGGGCAGCTGAGCCCTAGTCCTTACAGGCAGTGATGCCAGTGGGTGACTCAGCTGACCACCCACTAAGGACCCAATTCAACTGATTAAACATAGGCATCCAGCCTAGTGGCACACAAGACATTGGAGTTGATGTGGCACAGGACCCACAGGGGACATGCACTTTTCTGGGATAGCCACTGGGCACTATGGTGGGTACCACAGAGCATCTAACGTGATGCTGGATGACTATACTTAGTCAACTGAAAAAATATTTAAGTGGCTATTTTAGGATTAACAGAATCATTCCCTAGGCTTTGCTGGTTGTTTTGACTTAATTACCACTGGCTATAACAGGAGCTTGCAACAACAGACCACATGCAGGTGCCTGCTTGTAAACATGGTTGTGAAATCCCACCCTCATTGTCTATACATGCCTATGTGGACGTTGAATGGGCAAACTCTGGCTACTTTCATGCCTAGGTAAATTGAAAACTAATTGGAGATCAGTGTGACCTGCAGGAGGAAATCAGAAGGAGGAGCGGCAGAGAGAGAGCCTGAGAAACGCAGCAGCTAGAAGAATCAAGTATATATGAGACTGCAGAATCTTTTTCAAAAGAAATAAAAGATGTGAAGCCTAAATTAATCTAGAGGACAGCACTGGCGGCCAGAACTCCCAAGAACCACTCCAGAAACTAGCAGATAGGCTTGAAAGCATAGGATATGAAACTAGGTAGCGTTAAGATAATAGAAATATGTCCCACTTGTCATCCAAATTGTAACACAGATATTGGAAGGTATGCACTGCAAAGAAACAGCAGAAATGAAGAAAAATGTCATGGAGGAATACTGTAATAATGCAAAAATGTGACTGAAAGAAATATGAAGAGAAAATATGGGGAAAAAAAGAATCTGTTAAAGTCAAACTCAGTTCAGAGAAGGACAGCTGAAGAGATTTTAGCAGAATGATGTTATGGGTCTCTAGCGAATTCTTACAGTTAGAAATGAACAGACATTTCAGTATTATTAGAGAAAAATACTTTCAGATACTTTGGTGGTATAGTATAGTGCAACAGGATGACTGCATTTTTTTCATCTTGGCCTTAGACTGCGTGTGACTCATAAGTCCACCTTGTTCCCAGATCATATTCATATTATTGTTACATTAGCCCATAATGTTGCTTGTAATTTGATTATGTTTAATCAGGCTCGTAAGTGGATAGGTTAGAAAAAAACCTCCAAGTACCTTTCTAAATACATTACTACTACTATTTCAAAATGGCAAACTTTGATAAATTAAGGGAAGTAAATGGTGATTGGATGGGATTTGCATTGGGTTGGTGGTAAGCCCAAGGTCCTGAGTGTCATGGAAGCATAGGATTTCCTCAATCAACTGAACAAAGTGTCTTTGGACCTCGAACCTCCAGTGATGGAAAGAAACCTGTGTGGAAAGGCTTCTTAAGGATAGTTGCAGGGTACGAGTTAAAATAGAGAGATGAGAAAACAGGCAGCCTTCACAAAATCAGAACTAAGAAGCATTTTTTTAACTGCTTTAATAAGATATTTTTCTTATACTACATTCTTCTCCATTTTTAATTTCTTTGTTGCCACTCTGCATGGCTTAAACAAATTAAAAAAGAAAGCACAGAAGAATGAAGGGAGGCCATTTCTCAGAAGTGTTCTTGAGAGAGCTCTTAAGCCGTACTTGCTGCGTATCAGGAAGTAAATGCGAATAAATGGCACCAGCAAGCGTCTGAGGAACCCTGCAAAGTGGAAGTGCCATTTTCCCAAGGCACTGCATAGCTGCCGGTATAAACCTTTTCGCATCTCTCTCTGGACCCATCACATGGTATGAAATGCTCATGCAGGTGGGGGATGGAAGTGAGGAGTGCCTGCTTCCTGGAACTCATTCCCACGGCAGAAGGATGATGAGAGCTGGTGGTGAAAACATTTTTACTTTCTTACGTGTTTTCTCATGCTTCATGGAGATCTTCACAGAAACAGGTTTCCAAGGAGAATCCCAGACACATGAGATGAACTTGGGGTATGCCAAAATATCCAAGCCCAGAAGATATCTGCCCAGGGATCCACTGGCTTAAGACCACTGTACTCCCCCGTGCCAGGCCAGGTGTTATAGTCCCCACCGCACGGACCCTCCCTGGTCACCAGCTCTGTCTGAATGTTTTCCAGGGTCTTTTAATGAGGGAGAAGGAGGAAAAGTAAAATCTTTAGAGGCAGAAGTTGAAAGATTCTGATTAGCACTTGCAGCCTGCTCTATGTCTTGAGACACCAGGTTGTCTAGGAAGCCCGGAGGGGCAGATGTTCTCTCCTGCTTTGTATTTGTGCAACACTTAGCAGTGAGGATGAGCAGCTCCTATTTGGGGCATTTGGGAATCAGACAATACAAGTGAGACTATTAACTCTTCCTCAGACAAATGCATTATCCCTTCAGTGGTTACTGGAGTCTGAAGTGTACTTCAAATGAAAAAGCCAAAAACCACTCCCAAAAAGCGAGGAACTGATTTTGCTTTAAGAAAGCTGAAGGCTAATTTGTTTTGTTTGCCTAAAGGAAATCTCTCTGCTATACTGTCTTTCTTATCTTACTATGTGTTTTCGCCACTAATTATTACTATACCTCCTCAGTTTGGGCTTTAATTACAAAATATTGACTACAATTTCTGCATGTTTATTGGCTGGAATGGCTACCTGATCCAACAATTATCTGGAGTACTACACTGAATTCAAGCTCAAAACTCAATCTTTTGAAAAGGAAAAAATAATATGAAGACCTACCAATCCCCCTGATTGACCACAGGAGATAATCCCTTCATAGCAGTTTTGATAATAAACTATGAAAATTGACTTCTGAATATCAATTAAGGTGTTTTCCAAAGAAATTCTCTTGATTTGCTAATTTTTTAAATGGTTATTTTTATTGAAAGTATGGGGAACTATTAAAAAAGATAATTGCGTAGCTTTCAGCATGGGAAAAAGATGAGATGGAACATTTTTATTACACAGATTTGAATATGTTCCATTTGGCTGTTTCACTGCTTCATCAAACGCAGCTTCCAGGGCCCAGCTACTGCCGCTGGGCTATACTGTCCAGGAAATGTCCAGATTCATATTCTAGGGATGAACGGCTAAAAGAGCTCCAGGGCAAGTTTGTATTTTAAACAGCAGTCTGGCTTCATTATATAAAACCACCGGGGTATAGCACCGTTCACTTCTGAGGAGTTCTGCATTTGCCTTAGCAAAGAATATAATTCTTGTTGGCCAGTTTTTGCAGTGCTTGAGGTATGTGTCGCACCTTAGAACCGCTGGCTGTCACGAGACCACTCTTGCACTAAAACGTGATTCAGCATGAATGAGGGTGGCAGGAGCCAGTCCTAAATTGAATGGATGGAGGGTTGGAGTCCTCCATGCAAACCTCGGAGTATTCCCTCGCACGGCTGAGTCTGTGTATTTTCTGCCATGACAGTGTTGAGTGTGTTCAATTCTAATGAATTTACCTGCGCTGGTTTTGGTACAGTGTGACTGATACAATTAGAAACCTGTCCAGAGTAGGTCAATAATGCAGGTGCTGTCAAAGCCATGCTGAGATGTGGATGAGTGGGGAAGTATCTCATCATTGGTGGATTTTCCTGTGTCTGTGGCTGGATGTGCCTTCCTCTTCCGTCTTCTTGATCTCACACAATACATATTCATGTGTGCTTTGCATCCAGCCTTTCTTTTCCAGAGTGCTTGTGCCCTGTGCCTCCAGTGAGAACTTCCCCTCATGTTATTCCTGCAGTTCCTGCCTTCCTACTCCTAAGGGCACCTCCCAACCCAGCTGCTCTTTCCTCTCTCACCGAGCTTTTGCTGTCTCACCAGTGAAGCTCCAGGTCTATAACCAGTCATGCTGGGGAGAGCTGTTACAAAGTGAGCTAGGCTGCAAGCCATGGTGCTCTACCCTAATGAAGCCTTTGATGCCATGCCATGATCCTTTCCACCCTTCATCTTCCTCTTCCCCCTTCCTCTGCTAAGCACTTAGTGTCTCATGACTTCTAACAGATGGCCAGCAGTGCCTTTTCTCAGGCTCCCTGTTTACCCCTGCAGGCAGGAATGCAGCCATGGCTTCTGGCCCCTCCTGTTGAGGCTGGGTCCTCCACTGAGATCTTGAAACACCACCTGTGCTCCTGTGTCCTGCCTTGGGATTCCTACCTAAGTCTCTAAACTCCGCTGGTCTACGAGGAGGGAGGTGCCAAAGAAAAACGGGACTCTTGGGATGCTGAGGAAGAGCAAAGAATCGAGTGGAAGTTTGGGGGAAGGAAATGAGTAGTTGGACTGAGAGTTGCAGAATGGGCAGGTCGGGAGGCTTGTAGCATGACTTGGTTAGTCAGTCTTTAGAAGCCAAACACAGAGAAACCGCTTGCAGGGTTTGTTCTGCAAAATATTTGCAGCTGCTTCTTCAGCCAAGTATCAGTTTTAAAACACAATGTCATATGAAAATATTAGTAGGCAGCAAACTTGGTAATTTGGAGTCACACAGGGCTGGCAGACAGCAGTGCTTATGTGAGAGAGGTTGGCTGAATATTTTCTTTAACAGTGCAAGTGCTTGGGCGTTGTGAAGCTGATGGTCACGTTGCTGAGCAGACTGTGGAGATGACAGACGGATTGCTCAGTGAATGGCTATATATGGATGGTGACATTTCACCAAGCAGTTAGATGAGAAGTGTTTGTGGACAGGAGCCACCTTTTTCACTCTGTGTTTGTACATCTCCTAGCACAGTGAAATCCTGGGCTTTTTTGTGGGTGGCGAAGCGCTGCTGTGCTACAAATGAATAACAAAAAGCACAGCGGGAGATGCTGACTGTAGGCTTCCCTGTTAACTGTATGAACGCATATAGATGACAATGTATATCATGATTGTATCACAGCTTCTTGGGTGTCTTTAGCATGGTTGCCAATTCATCCTTTTCAGTGCCTGTGCTCCTCTCTAGGTGTCACATTGTGATGGAGGCAGCAAGGCTCTGCATGCCACCAGCCAGTCTGATACCACGCCAGTGCGAGCTGTCCCAGGGCTTGGTGTGCTGCTGCTGTATTAGCTGTACCCAGATGAATGGGACCACAACAAATGCCTCCAGGATGTGAAACTCATAAATACTGAGCTGTATGTAGCACACAGCTGGAATCTGGTACTGTTATTGCTGTACCCGGCTCAAGTGACAGACGTGAGAAATCTCTGTGCCTTGGCAAGGAACTGGCATTCTTATGATTGCTTGCAACATGCTGTTGATGATGAATAAATGAGCGCGGGTGCAAACATGCTTCTGGGTTCGTGACTGGACTGCACCCTTTGCAGACATGTTTCTGCCTGAACTGAGACACAGCAGTGACTGCAGCATCTCACCGTTGTTCCTGTCTATCACATTCATGGCTCCCTATTTACAGGTCATGGGAAGAGCCAAATGAGTTACTACACTCGCTGGACACAGAGTGCTCCATTCTGTATATTGTAGTTTGCCATAAGTAGTCACGTCCCACCTTTATCCAGAGACAACGGTGATTTCTAATAGTCTACCAGTACTTCTTGACGTTTCTTTCCCTTTCTACCCCTTGCACTGCATCTCTTTGTTCCAGGCAAACCTAATTCAATCTCTTTGCCTGCATCTGCACAGGCACCTTGGCAGCCACAGACCCCAGTGTCTGAGTGTGATTGTGCTTTGCCTTCTATTCTTGGGAACAGTATGAATGGTATCCAAATCCTCTGCTCCCCTGCAGTCTGACTTGTCTGACATCAACTACCCTTTCAAACCACAGTCACAGAAATCACTCAGTCATAAAAAATAGAGCTAGGAGGGCCTCCAGACATCCCTAGACTATTCCTTGTTCCTTGAATAACCCTGTTGAAAACAGGCTTGCATCTGTTTGCCTGTGCAGGGACCTCATAATCCTCCACAACCTGTCTTACCTTACACATAATTGTGTGTACCTGTGATTTAGTTCATGTTCCCCTCTGTCTTCATTGCTTATTTGCCACTACATTTTTGGGACTCCTCACCCTCGTTCTGATGATGAACCCAGACCCTTGTCTCCTGCTCAAGTGTGGCAAGTAATTTGGAAAAGTTGCAGGGTATGATGCACCCAACCCAGAGAATGTGACATCAGACTTCCTGATACAACTTCACAAGCATGATTGCAAAACTAGTTTTGAGGATTCACTTTTATGCATGAGAAAGCAATTAAGAGAATAAAAGACATAAAGAAATGCTGAGGAGGGTCAGAGCAATGGATCCTCTCGTCCAGCATGCTGTTTGTGGCAGTGGCACTGGGAGATGCTAATTTGGAAGATCATGTGAAACTGGCCATTCTCTGTGGTCCATTCCCCTCATATTCCACCAGTATTCAGTCTCTATGACCAGAGTGGAAAAAAGTCCTGGCTGTGAGGAGATCCAATTCCTCTAGGCCAAACACTGGGATCTGGGATTTATCTGCTTTATAGCAGATGAGAGGTGCTCATCCGTGACTACTTCCAAATTAAGGATGAGAGTGACTTCCAAGTAATCATACCTGCTCTACTGGGAATGCAGCCTGTGCTACAGACAGACACAGGCTGTCCTTCAGAAACAGACCTAACACTGTCTTAAAACTACTTAGGATTTCTCATTCCTATAAGGCTGCTCCATTGTTATAGTTGTCATCCGCTGATATAGTTGTCATCCACTGTCATCAACTTCTCTCTTATTTCCTTCCCAAATTTATGTCCAGCAGCAGGTGCTGACCTAGCCCTTTGTCATATGGTCTCCCTTTGCTGGTGTTTCCCAACCCAGAATAGGAAGCAGTCTTCCCCTTTCAGGTTTACTTTTACTGGGCTAACCAAGGCAGGCTCTTGAAACCTTTGCTGTTCTCTCTGGATAATATGAATTATCCTTCTCTGCCCTTTCCTTCAGTAAAGACCTTTCCCTGGGGTAAGCAAAACTATATTCTCGACTGGAATGTTTTCCAAATTAGGCTGAATTCAGTTATGCCAGAGTTTAAGGGCTGGATGAAGATGACAAACTCATTTCACACAGGCTGTATAAAGAAGACTCCAGAGAAATTATTTTCAGTTACTAATGGCTTTGGCTAGATGTGAATTATCAAGCTGTTTGTCTCTAGTAAACAACATCAGTCAGATTTATAGGTCACATCAAAATGGGCAACTAAAGAGTCAGGAATTCATGCTTAAAAAAAATGTACCAAACAACAGAAAACCCAGACAGTCACATGAGGATTCCCTCACCTTGGATGGAAGTCTTGTGCAAACCACTGGGGCTTTTCTGATCTGTTTTTCTCAAGCTGCAGCTGCATCCAGCTCTGCACAGAAAAACATGACCTACTCCCCAAGGCCCGTCCCTTTGCAAGCCTCACCCTCCTCACCACTTCTGCATCCAAGAGAGGACTGAAGCTATGGCGGTGGGTTCAGCTTTACACAGTCATAACCAAACTATGGAAAATTTTTTTTAAAAGTTTTCAGTTTCAAGGACCAGATTTTGGCTAATCATAGAATCATAGAATCACCTCAGTTGGAAAAGCCCTTTAAGATCATCGAGTCCAACCGTTAACCTAGCACTGCCATCCCACCACTAAACCATGTCCCTAAGCACCTCATCTATCCTTCTTTTAAATACCTCCAGGGATGAGGACTCCACCACCTCCCTGGGCAGCCCATTCCAGAGCCTGACAACCCTCTCGGTGAAGAAGTTTTTCCTAATGTCTAGCCTAAACCTGCCCTGGCGCAGCTTCAAGCCATTCCCCCTCGTCCTATCGTCTGTTACCAGGGAGAAGAGGCCGACCCCCACCTCACTACAGCCTCCTTTCAGGTAGTTGTAGAGGGCGATCAGGTCTCCCCTCAGCCTCCTCTTCTCCAGACTAAACAACCCCAGTTCCCTCAGCCGCTCCTCGTATGACTTGTGTTCCAGACCCCTCACCAGCTTGGTTGCTCTCCTCTGGACATGTTCCAGCAAGGCAACATCTTTCTTGTAGTGAGAGGCCCAAAACTGAACACAGTATTCGAGGTGGGGCCTCACCAGCACCGAGTACAGGGGCACGATCACTTCCCTGCTCCTGCTGGTCACACTATTCCTGATACAAGACAGGATGCCATTGGCCTTCTTGGCCACCTGGGCACACTGCTGGCTCATACTCAGCCGACTGTCAACCAGTACCCCCAGGTCTTTTTCCACCAGGCAGCTTTGCAGCCACTCTTCCCCAAGCCTGTAGCGCTGCATGGGGTTGTTGTGACCAAAGTGCAGGACCTGGCACTTGGCCTTGTTGAACCTCATACAATTGGCCTTGGCCCATCGATCCAGCCTGTCCAGGTCCCTTTGCAGACCCCTCCTCCCCTCCAGCAGATCAACACTACCACCCAGTTTGGTGTCGTCTGCAAATTTACTGAGGGCACACTCAATCCCCTCATCCAGGTCATTGATAAAGATATTAAACAAGACTGGCCCTAGAACTGAGCCCTGGGGGACACCGCTTGTGACCGGCTGCCAACTGGATTTAGCTCCATTCACCACGACTCTCTGGGCTCGGCCATCCAGACAGTTTTTAACCCAGTGAAGAGTACATCCATCTAGGCCATGAACTGCCAGCTTCTCCAGGAGAATGCTATGGGAGACTGTGTCGAAGGCTTTGCTGAAGTCCAGGTAGACAACATTCACAGCCTTTCCCTCATCTACCAGGTGGGTCACCTGGTCATAGAAGGAAATCAGGTTGGTTAGGCAAGACCTGCCTTTCGTGAACCCATGCTGACTGGGCCTGATCCCCTGATTGTCCTCCATGTGCCTGGTGAGCACACTCAAGATGAGCCTCTCCATAATCTTCCCCGGTACCGAGGTTAGGCTGACAACCGAGGTTAGGCTGACAAATGTTCATTAACACTGTCAACCTAGAAATCTAAGCTTGTATTGTAGGGATAAGTATGTTCTCAATGCAAGACCTTGGCTGGAGGGGGCAGAAGAGGCTGTGCAGATCTTGGGGATCTTTTGATCATTTTTCTGTGGACTATTTTAGCACTGCAGAGCCTGGAGTTGCACTTCTAGGCACTGTGGGAACCTCATTTCAGCAAGGCTGGGAGGGGATGACTCCAGAGGAAGAAAAAACAAAAAAAAAACCAAACAGGAGTGGTGGTTTCTGAGGTAGAAAAAGTACCTCTTCTGAAAAATTTTCCGCACAAAGATCAGAAAGCTCAGTCCTCATAAAATAAAGCTCCTTTGTTTCCAGTAAGTGCATGTTTACATAAAGGTGCACAGCTACACAAAGGCATACCACAGCTGGCTTCATCAGTGTGCGATAACACAACAGGAAAGAAAAGAAGAAAAGATAAATACTTTTAAACACAAAGTATATGCTCCAGAAAGGTATCTGTCAACATTTTCCTAAACCTCTATTTCCAAAGGAGCAAGGAAGCTCATTGGTCAAAAAGACTTAACACTGCCTCCAAAATCATGATGTCTGAAGTCTGGTGTTTTTTTTAATTTTATATGGAGATGCAAACATGGTGTGGAAAACAACAACATGCTAAGAAAATCTTTTTGTCAACATTCAGCATATGATCTCTCTTTTCTGTGTCCATTCTTCACATGGTACACCTCACACAACAGAGCCATGAGTTAATCTTTGACGCTTTTCTTGAACAGCAGTTATTATTTTCATTTTATGGAAACTCACTTACCTGAAGGTCTTTCAAAACCAATATAATCAGTCATCTGGGTATATAACATTTCAGAATTAAGGCACACCTTCATTTGCTGATTTCATCTGAAGAAAGCTAACGAGCTGTTAACACTCCACCCACCTCCATTCTGAACATATTCCCAGCCTCATTTTCTTGTGCAGTTTGTCCAACTTTTAGGATATCGGCTTGCTCTTTGGTTCTTAGGTGTAAGAAAAGTTGATCACTTTTCCAGAGTTATAATACAAATTAAGAATCTTTCAGAAATGACAGGCTCGGAGTGTTTTAATGCCTGACTTGGAGGAACGAGATGGGAGGTGGAAGCGTGAGCTCTGCAAACCTACCATTTGCTGTCCATTACAGAGGAGCAGCTAAGAGTGAGCAGAGACTACAACACAAGTTCTCTGCCCCTAGAAGCCTGGAAGCTTCCCTGAGAGCCCTGGTTACACATGCATGCATTTACACATGCACATATATATATATTTATAAATATGTATGTATATCTACATTGGGGGACGAGGAGAGAGATTTTGGTCCAAAGAGAGGAAGGGAGACTTCATCCTTCCAAAAGAGTCATGCCCCTCAAAAGCCTGACAAAAAGAGCCTCCTGGGGTTTGTAGTTCCACTTCTGGACTCTTCATGCATCAGGAAGATAAAAAACCCCCCACCCGAACACACTGATATTCAATCACTGTTAAAGGAGGTAATTATCAGGTTAATGTCTACATAAGGGATACATTATTGCTTTTTAATAGTAATGGTGTGGCAATTCTAATTACTTCTGTAGATCTTACAGCACTTACTATTTTTGAAGAGAACAATTAGTTTAATTACACATTGTTTCCAAAGCGGCTGAGCACTCGTCTGGCTCTGAATGCGTGCAAAGGTTAAAGCGTCTCAGCTGTTCTCTGCAAGCCAAGGGGAACGCCATACCCCACAGGGGCCAGCACAGCCCCCATGAGCTCACCAGCTGCTCCACCCAAAAACTGGCTGCAAAGCCCGAAAGTGGCTCGCTGTTTCTGAGCTGTCTGCATACAACATGGACGGGGAGTGAGGGCAAGGGAAAGGAAATGCTGTGTGGGAGCGGATAAGCTCAGTCCAGGGGCAGAGCATCTCACAGCGGTGGTGATGATGGATTTGACTGTTCTTGGAAACACAGTGGAAAAGCGATGCCTCAGAGAGATGGCAGGGAAGCCCTTGTGCGCAGGCGTGGGGAGAAAAGAAATCAAAATGACTCTGGGGTTTTTTTGGGTAACAGATTGGAAACAGAGGGGGATTTGTTCTTGTGCTTTTGTAAAGCAGTTGTAGTCCTACCGAAGCTGAGGAAGGGTAAGAGGTAGGGCAAGGATAGATGCCACTCTGGGGTTTCATTTCCTAAAGGCAGAGATGACTAAAAGGGAGTCTGCGTGAGGGGAGAAGACAGGACTTTTGGGCTATGCTTCTGCAGCAAACATGAAGGATGGAATAAAGGAATGGAATCATTAAGTCCCTCAGAATGACAGTTCCTCATCTGGGGCAGTAAAAGCTGAGGAGGAAGGATGTGAAGGTCTGAGGTAATAGAAAACCCTGGGAGGTAGGGATGGGATGTGTAGCTCGATGATGGCTTCAGGAGCAAAGCTGGGCTGCTATGTGAGCACAACACAAGCTTTCCCATGAGCTGTCTCACAAGCTTCAGAGATCAATCAAGGAAGAGTATTTCTCACTCACTCCCCGCTGCACACATTTACAGTCAATGTCCATAATTTTGCAGCTTGTAGGACTTAATCAAAGGTTTTAATTCCCACCCTCCATGACAGTGAGTAAGGGTATGGTTTTTTGAGAGCCCATGGTTTCTTTTGCCAGATCTGTGGCAAATGTTGAACACATGTCAGGGTAATAGAATTGTGCAATTAGTCCTGAGTACTGCAATCACCTCAGACTCCAGTTTATAAATCACTAACACCCTATTGCTTCACACTGGGGGAGAAAGGAGTTTGTGCATTGACCTCTGTGCTGCTTCTGCAGCTGCTCACTGGTCTCTCTGGAGGTTGCACGGGACTGGCTGGAAAAATCCGACTGCTGTATACACAGGCAAAGAGGCTGGAGAGCAGCTGTAAAGACCTGCACATCCTGCATTTAGTGTGAATAAATGACATTCATGGCTGCCTGCAGACTTTCCCACAAACCTTCATTAAGCTTGCATGAGGGTATCTTATCAGAAGATCTCAGAAAGAAACAACGTGTGTCTGTCCATTCATACCAGTGGCAACCACAGTAACGAAGTAATCAAACATGATGAGCGGTGTGCAACAGCGCCTGCTTGCAGGTGCACTGCTAGAGGTGAACGCACAGAGCGACCTGCAGCCACCCAGGACTCCGTTGTGCAAAGCTGTCACTTCGCAGCATGTCGTTCCAAGGCAAGCAGCCTGGAGAAACAATCCAGCCTTTCCACAGGCTCGCAGGTCCTCTGAGTGGAGGTCTTCCACATGAAGACCCCAGCACTGCTTCCAAAGCTGGGAAGCTTCGCTTTGTAATAGCAGTGTGAAATGAGTCTTCCTATACTGCGCATATCCCTTCCCCTGTTCTGTGCTGAGGTTACCCACATCTCTACCCATGCCCCTGCTCTCAGCTAGGGCTACTACCTCCTTTCTGCACGCTCTTTCTGAGACAGAAAGCAGTTTGTCACTGCTGGTTTATTTTTCTGTCAAAACAGCTGGTTATTTCTGAATGATGAGGAGTGAGTGTCAGTGCAAGCAGGGATAGCCTTGCTGGGGCTTTGCTTGGCTGGGGAGTCCCTACATGTGGTCCTTCTGCTCAGCCAAGCAGGCATCAGCTGCTTCCTAATCAGCATGGCAAAGGGAGCCCCGCGATTCGACCGGGTGGGAGCAAATGAGAGAGGACCTCAACACTTCAAAAGCCCGAGCAGGCTTTTGGAGAGGTGAGGACACAGGAGCAAGGGCAGCTGTTCACAGCTTTGGCATGGATCAGTCATTTCCCAGCCACTGACAGTTTATTTGCTTTCTCAGTGTATCTGGTACACAGTGCCCAAGAAGTCGTTCTGCAGAGGCACCGTCTTCCTCCCATGCTCTGCAACACATCCCCAAAAGCACCAGCTTTCCACCATGTGGGGACCCTGTCAGCCCTCAGCATCTCCTCCAGCATGCCTCGGACTCCCAGATGGAGAAAGGATCTATAAACCCTTTCACTTCTGGTGCCTCAGTCCCTCTGTTCAGAGCTGAACTGGATGAGAGGGACAGTACCTGGATGGTCGTTCCCTGCAAAGGGTAGTCTGCAAGCTTTCAGAGAGGGCACAAATCTTTCATGCTGGATTGCTGCATTCAGAGGTGGAAGAGGCCAGAACATGACCCCAGAAGAGACCAGAAGTTAAATGGTGATCCTGTCATCCACGTTCACAGTGGAGCAGGTCTCATGGGGCTGATGATCTGCTGCTGCCCTTCCTGTACCCTCTGCAATGAAGAAGTCACACTCCGATCCAGAAGTTTCATCAGCTGAAGCATTTCTCTTATTTATTAAGCCACTTGCTTGTTTTATGGGTTGCAGTAGCAGAGCAGTGATGAGATCTCACTGTGGACACCAGAGGAGAGAGGCTGAACGAAGCCAGAGGCTCACAGACCTCCAGGGACCTCTCTGAAGGTGGATGGAGCACCTGATTCCCTTTGTGGGCTACCAGCAACAAAAATTTCTGATGTGCATGAGCTTTGCTGCCTTCTGAGGCACCACAGCTTGGAGCAGAGCTTTGTATTTGCTTTGCAGTCAGTTGCTTCTGTTAGCAAACCTGCTGCAAGAGAAACCCATCATGAGCCTTTTTTTTATAGCGAGGCTGCATTCCTACCTTCTGTGTTATTAATACATCGGTAAAGATTACTTGTAATATTTTTCACTTCTGTAACACGTTCTATCTGGGGAATCTCAGAACATTTTGCAAACATTAATTAATTAGTCTTGCAGCACCACTATTTACTAGCTAATTGTTGGCCTTGTTTTTAAAGATTAGTTTCTGCCTGCTCTAGATGCTCCATCTCCCACATCCAGAAGAACTTATGTCAGGACATGTGCAGCAGATGGTCGTGGTATTAAAATGCCCACGCTGCCCAAATCCCTTGTCTGTACTGCGGCATCAGATTGAGCGCTTTGGAAGAACAATCTAGCCCTAGGACGGAGATGCTTGGATAATCAGAGTACTATATGTGCTCTAACAGCTGGCTTAAAAAACAAATGAATGAGCCGGTGGCTAATTCAGATGGGGATTGTGCTGCATGGAAAGGGGTTTTGCTTTTTGGAATTTATAAACCTTTTTCCTGTGGGCTCGTCTTGCCTAAATTTAAACTATTTTTTTGGCTTCAGTTGACCAGCTAGTATTGGAAATGCAATTCGAAAAGGTTGCAATTCATGCCTGTCTGTTAGCTATGTTTCTCTATAGGCATCTTGGTTTTTTCAGACATCTCAGTTCCTCTTGTTTGTGTTTGCAGACCCTCTGTTTACAGACTTCTTATATAGACATTGTGATTTCTCTGACACAATTGCAAAGAAAAGTCTAGTTTCTTTTATTTTTCAGATGTTCTTTTACTAGTGTTCACCCTCCAAATTCAACACCAAAATATTTTCTCAAGAAAGATGTGAAGACTGCCAGAATTATTATATTTGGTTCTTGAGTGCTCAAACTTTGAAGTGAGACATTAAAGGCAATTCCTCTAGTGATCCTGGGGTTTATTTTCTTCCCTTTTGTGCATTTCTGCACTGAATAAATATAATGCCAGACAATCTGAAAAAAAAAAAACCAAAAACAGAAAACAATCTATGGAATGATAAATAAATCTGCCACATATAAACTGAGGCTAGGCTTTAAGTAAAAAGCATTACCAGCATCTGATGCCGAGAGAGAAAGGCATATTGCTGCTGTTGCTGTTGACACCATTTCTTGCTGTTTCTACTTACCTTAACTTGAGTTTATCTAGGTTTTGCTGATGCCCCACTCCAGACAATTTATATGAGTGAAAAAAAGACCAGTTTTTATGTCCCCCACTGTTTCCCAGCAAAATACCAAGTCTCTTCCCCTCTTCCATCCCACTCAAGACCCACTGTTCCTGAACAGCAAGTATTGCTGAAATTGATTTGCTTTAAATGAGAAAGCCCTGCTATAGGAGGAACCAACATGCCACAGAAGGGCCACAAAGTTGAATTGTATTGAAATTCTGATTACTTTACCTTTTTTACATCCTTAACAACAGTTGGGGCAGTAGCAAGAGAGTCAGTCCTCTTACCCAAGCTCAGCAATACAATATCCCACAACAGCAGTAGGGTAATAGAAGTGCTGTGATGAATTGATGGGTTCATTAGTCTACAATCAATGGATAAGACTTCATAATAGAATAGACCTCACAGGAGCCAAATACCAGCGCTTTAATTGCAGCAGGTGCTCAGTGCCAGGGCATGTATTAAAAAGAAAAATTAAATGTTTCACTGGCACAAAAAAGTCCCTAGAATCAAGTAGACTACAAGAACAAAGAGTAAGTTGCCAAGAGAGAAAAGAAAGAAAAGGGAACACATTAACTACCATGCTCATTTCCAGCTTTGCGAACTGGACCTGTATACCTGAAAGCTGAGTATGTGTCATCTGTTCTCCAGCCTCCGTTGCAGTAACAACTGAGTATACACAATCCAAAATGTATTTGTCCCCACAGAACCTTTGTAAAGCCAGGGAATTTCTCTTACTGCCTTTCAGGGCCAGAGGAGTGACAGCTCAGAGGCACAAGTGTGTCCAGGCTCTTCATCTCCGCTGAGCTGAGCAGGAGCCAGCGTGCAAGGCGTCAGGTGGGAAGGTGTGGGAAGAGATGGGATGGGGCCCAGTCCTGCTGGCCCCCCTCTGCCCCTCGGCACAACACACTGCCCATTTGCGGGCACTGCTGTTTTGGGAGCAGAACATGAAAACGAACTGTCGGTGCTCCCTCTCCTGCAGAGATTTCCATTTTTCTCTGGTGTTGCTCTCCTTCCTGAGCTGTTTGTGGCAGACAGAGAATTAGGCTGTGATTTAAGTGAGCTGCAATCTCTTCCTGCCTCTACAGCTGGGGACCTCAGTCCTCACCTCCAGGAGCCACATCATCCTCCAGGGCCTGCTTCCTTCCTCCAAATTTTCACCTGTATGGCTGGAGGCAGTGGCTCCCTTTGCATCAGGTGCATACACAGTGGGACCCTCAGCTCAGCAGGCTGCAGCTGTAACACAGACACCGGCAACTCTATCGGTAAAATATACACCTTCTGCTCACTTGGTGTGGGCAGATGTTTAAGCTCCAGACCACAGCCAGTGTGGTGGAATGATATAAACCAAGTGGGAGAAGAGGGCATCGTGTGGGTGGTACAGCACCAAGCTACAAGGAAGGAAGAAATAAGTACTATCAGGTCAGGAATTTGTGGTTTTGTGGTCTACAAGACATGCTAATCGTGTTTAGAGAGAGTATCATTCTAGCATTTGGGCTAACTTCTTTCTTGGTTACTCAGTTTTGCCTCTACTGAGATTCTGGGGTGCCTGAATACTGGCATAGTTTGACCTAAATGGACAAATCTTGCTCGGATTTTAATCAGTCCCTGTGCCACTTACTTCCATAGACATTATGTAGTTTATATGAGAGCTAATTATTTCCTATTGTACGCAGTCAAATTCCCAAAGAAATACACAGTAAAACCCTATTTAGAAAAGTTGAAGGGAACAGGCTAACAGCAAGTGCCCTTGGAGATATCCCTTGCCAACAGAAATGTTGCTGAGTACAGTGCCTCAAATATAAATGCACTGAGAGCGGTTATTCATATAAATAAGAGCAAACATGTTTAAGAAAGCCTATGTTAAATATGCATCTCTGTTAGGGTATCTACATACATACGTTTCTGCACTTGTCTATACATATATGTGGGGAAACTAGCATGTTTATATATAGAGATATACGTGAGTATATATTTATATATGAATAATATTACAGTGTATATGTGTGGGTTTCCTTAAGTGGTTTTGTATCTACCCATATATAAACACACACAATGTGTGAGACTGTGATACTTATGAAGATGCCTGTTCCTGTGGTCATGATAATTTCTGCAGTGGAACAGCATACAGAGGATATTTTTGTAAGATTTAAGCTTTTCATATTTCAGACTTCAGAGATCAGCGTCTGTTCAATTTACCATAAACTGGCAATTTACCTTAATAAAAGTGGAAATGAGCTGCTTACGGCTGATCTCTGTCTCCTCATGCGGTATGTCTACATGTCCCACTCTTGTACCTCTTAGATTGGCCAGTTGTCCATGACATCTACTTACTCCATGGGTGTTCATGCTCTGCTCAGGGACATGCAGTTCATATCTCTTAGCAAGGAGGCTCTAGTGAATGCACATCTGCTGTCACCATGAGTAGAACAGGCATCACGGACATAGTCAAGATTACAAGCTTCCTAATGAAGTGTCTGAAGAGCCTGACTCACCTGGTTTTGTAGCCTTTACTAGTGTTCATAGATCTGTTTCCATTTTTGGCTTCATGTGAGCAAAGAACTGGAGAGCTGGACTTCTTAATTCCCATGGGAATCAAAAAAGAACAAAGGTGGTGACGATCCAGGCAGAGAAGACTTACTCTTTTCTCGGCCATGGGCTCTCCTTTTCATCTTCAGAGAGTCACTTACACCAGCATTTTTGAAATGTGGCTACTGGTTCCTGGTACCAAATGTAGGACAACTCATTTCAATACTTGGGTCTCAACACCTACCTTTGGCAACCTGGTCCGAATAGTTTATCCTTAACACTCAGTGCTGCTTATAACATTAAGAAGGCTTTACATAAGCCATCAAAGATGAGAAACAGTTTCAGGAAGGGTCGCTCTTCACACACAGAGAAACTGCTATCAGCAACTACAGTATTACTTTATATGCACTGTGCATACACCGAATATTATCCACTGCAAATTCCATTTTAGCGAGACTGCTGTGGGCGACTGTTCTTTTGTGCAAAGTGTCCTGGGAGAGCGCAGCTATGGCTCACTATTGTCTCCTTCTTCCATTGTCACCGGAGTTCATTGTGTGCTTTCTTCAGCTGATACCACTATTGGTCCAATACAGATAGGGCAGAGAGGAAAAAAGGCTTGGGATCAGCTCTACTTTTTGCAGCATCCTACTGCATTTTATCAGTTTGCTGTTAACAATAGCTGGAGGCAAGGCCTAATGATACGCTGTTGTTCAGAAGCATGAGTCTGAATGTGTGAGGGAGAATATCATAAAACAGGAATAAAAATAGGGGCAATAATATGAATGTTTTATCTGCTATGAATCTGCTGAAAGATAATGGGTTGTTATTGAACAGCCTAATGAGAATGAATAAAATATGTATTCATATAAATAAAGGGGATAACTGCAAGATGTACTAACAGGGACTGGGGGTCTGAAGTGGCGTAAGAAGTAGTTTCCCTTCGACTTCGTAAGGTGATGCTGTTACATGATTTGCCTTCCACGTGGCTAACAGGAGGTCTTTTCAGGAGCCCGGTATTACCAGCAAAACCTCTGCCAGCAGCTGGACATGAGTCAAAGGTAACAAGGATTTGCAGAATTGTGGCTGGTGAGCTCATGGGCTATTTAGCATTCAGGAATAGGAATGAAATGAAGGGAAGCCCTGGATACTGACAGCTAGAATGAGAAAGTGGGAAAATCTTGATCTTTATTCTTTTGAGGACAGAAGTGGTAAAATTTTCATTAGAACACTACAAAACAAATTATATTTTACCAGCAGGACAGTGCTTTAGTAGTCTCAAGGTGGATGATAATAGGAGAATGAGCCCTAGAGACAAAAGAAAAGCTTCCTACAGGAAATTAAACCCAAGCTTTGCAAATAAGAACAATAGCCTACAATCCAGGTAAAACTACAGACACAAATGAATGAATACAAAATGAACATTAGCGGAGCCTGAAGCAGTGACACCTCAAAATACAAAAGAGAGGAGAGTGGCTTCACAGCACCTACTGAAACGAACTTATAACAATATGCATACTAATGAACCTGAAACGCCACTTATTTTTTGCATCCATTATTCATTGTTCAGCTTTATAGGAAATGCAGCCGTACAATGGAACGATTACAGGGAGCATCGCTGGGAGTGGGATGATAACAGGGAGGAAACAGGAGCAGCATCTGTTCCTTCACCCCAGTCCCCTCGCATGAAAATTACCATAGCATTGGAAAAGGAAAAGGTTGCAAGAAGAGAAACCAGATGAGAGGCTCAAGATGTCTTAGAGCTTTTTTATTTTACTCCTCAAATCTATGAGATTACTGTCCCTGAAGGAACAAGGAGGAGCCAGGAGATGAAAAGAAACACCCTACAAGGGCCTGTGCTGTCTGGCCTCGATTGTCTGGGCATGTTTTCGGGGACTGATATATTCTTCTGAGAGCCTAAACTGTCTGGTGATGATTAAAGGGCCTTATGTAAGAGAAACAATATAGATAATGAGCGGAGCCAGTTCAGCCAGACAAATCTATGAAAGCTCCTGGGCACAGGGAAGCTGAAGGGAGGTGTTTAGGGAGAAACAGATGGAGGCAGCAGCGATAGCCCCAGTATCCCATGTTCTTCTGTGCTTCCCATCCCTTTATGTCTGCACTGGCAAAGCCTTTCCCGAATCACATCTCTCAGCCACCTTGCAGGACATGTTGAATCTGACCTGCCAGTGAGTGTATGCCACCAGCCAAGACAGACAGGTAATGCATCCTTTCTAATGAACTGGGTCTTTTTTAGTCCTAGGCAAATTTGATGAAGAATTATTTATATGTATGATCCATATTTCAAAGTTTCTAGTGTTTCACCTAAACTATGTGCCACAATAAAAGCACAGGGGCTGATGCAGACCTGCTGGGATAGCCGAGGTACCTTTTCTGCACTCCGTTGGCTTTATCTTCGCCCCCTTGAGCAGGCTGCAGCAGGCTCGTTTTACTGCAAGCTGAAACATCACCAATGGGACTAAGTTTAATAACCGGAGAGATTATTTTGGATAAATAAACTGGAAACATAATGGCTGAGTTTGGAAGGGACCCCTGGAGGTCACCTGGTCCACCCTTCCACAAAAGACAGGGCACAGGCTTCTTCACCTGGACCACAAGGTTCTAGGCACTGTGTTCATGTTTCCAAATAAACAGACAGAATATGCTGCATGCTACAACTTTTTGATGTAGAATCTGTGGCTAAATTACAAAATTTAACAGGAAATACATGATTTTTACCTATCAAATTACAGAGAAAGGAGATAGGACAAACAGGTTCATTGATAGCATAGGAGCTTTTGCTCAGTTTTGCATTTAGTGTATCTTACAGTCTGAGAAGGCACCTTCTGCAGGCACACTCAGAGGGCTCATGGAAATTACAACATCCACTGGTATAGGCATCAGAGTTAATAACCTACCAGAGCTTTGTAGGTGAAAGTGTTGGGCAATCAGATGTTATATTCACTGGAGTTCAAAGCTGTGCTGAAATCTCTGGAAAAGTTTTAAATTTTCATGAGATGGAAAAAATTTTTCACACACCTGGGTTATACTAGAGCGGCTTGTATATATTTCTCCAGGAGAACTGCTTCTACACCTGGATTTAATATTGTAAGTTCTTACTGAAAAGAAATTAAGGTGACTGGTTTTTACAGTTTCACATTTTAGAAGTCTAGTACATGGAGGGGGAAGGATTTTCTGGCTTTATTGGGTTTTTTGTCCCCCAAATGCAACAAGCTTTCCAGTTTTTGATTGTTGGAAACCCCATAGTATTTTATTTGCGCTACAAAAGGATTAAAAACAATTGTGACTAAAATTTGATCTAAAAATTATCATGT
The DNA here is from genome assembly GCA_034008185.1 of Gorsachius magnificus. NCBI lineage: Eukaryota > Metazoa > Chordata > Aves > Pelecaniformes > Ardeidae > Gorsachius > Gorsachius magnificus. The sequence continues at coordinate 44,497,726 of CM067083.1, read as the reverse complement.
CCGACAGCTATATAACATCACTACTTTCTGTGAGAAGGTTTTGAGCAGTTGCGCTGCTGAGTTTTATTCCACAGTGCTAAGTCACTGTCATGCAGGGGTGTTTGCAAAACTATGGCTTCGGTAGTTTTTGGTGAGTGAATTGCTGTTTTGTCTGATTTTCTCAGTAATGGGAAAAAAACAAAGCAGGTGTATAATTCACGTCAAGAAATGTGTTTTCTTAACTTGGAGATATAGTCTGTCTGTCTGTCTGTCTCTCTGTGTGACAGTATGCTTTCTCTCATGATGTCTATAATTTATTTTAAATAAAAGATTAATTTAAAAAAACTCCTGACACTCCAAATACAGTAAACAAGGAAGAAAGCAGAAGGTTCATCCTCAGGGATTTTGTCTCTACTTTGTCAATAAAAAACCCTCAATGAAACCTGGATTCATAGCATGCAGATGTGTTGTTCATTATCTCTTTATGTATATAATGAATAAATCATAAAGTCGAAATAAAAGTATAAATATTTATATTCGTGTACACATGCAGATGGGGTTGCAGTAAATCAGTATTATCTGCCCTGCCTTGTGCAATCTTTTTATTATTAAATGTGTAGGAACTGAGGAACTATGTATTTTCCTTCCCATCCCATTGCTACATTTTGTTCAGGTTTCCTGACACCTGCAACTTACAGCATTTGCATTTGTGTTTGGGGGGAAAAAAAAAAAGAAAAAAGAAAACTCAGCTACTTCGTTGATGGAATCAAATCAGACCTAGCTAGATGGGGTGGTAAAACACTTTTCAAAAATCCCATCAGTTTGAATTATAGTTACACTCAGAAAATGCCTGGGGACGCGCTGCGCCAGTGAGCTCTGTCAGCTCTCCGTGGACGGCGGCTGCTCCCGGGGGAGGCGGGCAGCCTGACGCCTGCATTCAGGCTCCGTGGCCTGAGCCCTAGCTCTGCTACAGGCTGACCTGGGGCCACTTCATCTCCCTTCCCCGCTACCACAGTGGTGGTGTTAGCTTGCCTATGCTGCATTTCATGCATGTTTATGTGCTCAGTTCCTAAAACATGCATCTTTCTTTTTAACTGGGTCCCCTAGATGCTACGGTGATAACAAACAGTAACACCAACTGGGTGCAAACTTGCTGGCGGGCGTAATCGATTGCCAGCCCTGATGAGCCGGGCGTATACTTGCGCTTCAGGTGAGGTGATCAGAGATGGCTGAGGTTGAGATTCTCTTTGGTATCGACTCACTTTTTTGCCAAATGTATACATTTCCAGAAAGCTTTGCGGAAATTCTGGTTCTACTGAAGCCAGTGACAAAACTCCCTGGGAATCAGTGGGTTACAGATCCCTATTTCAGTTTGCAGGACTACTAGCGATGAATAAAATAAAAAAGTCAAGGAGAGCAAGTGCAACAGTATGGAGCACCGTAGTGTCATTTTTCTAAATCCAGTTTTTACCTTTGTCTGGCATTGGATATAATTAATGTCACACACAATAAGTCTGAGTGTATACTGCGTGTATTTTATCACCCCAATAGTGCCAGCTCAAGACCTGGCCTGCTTAGGCTGTAGCCGCTCTTTATATTGCCTTTGTGGGATATTGTCACTTGCCTGGCCACGCACGAAGCTGGAAACAGAAACCCTTAAGTGCTCCATCCTCACGTTGCTGTTCATGCCTGTAGCTCTTGCTGATTAGAAATAAAAGTAGGCTGCTACCAATAACAGATACTTCTCACAGGAGACAGTTGATTACTGTGTGTGACGCTTATAAAATGACCAGGATTCCTTTTAGGAGGTAACTTCATCATGCCCAGTGATGGATAGCAAAACAGACTGCCACTACAGCAGGCCACGATGTGACTGAGAACAAACATTAAGAAGGTCATTCTGATGTGTTTTGTCAAGTTCATATTGTTATTCTGGCTTTCTTGAAGCAGAAATCCAAATATCCTGACGGATGGTGGGTTAGGAAACTCCTTGAGCACAAACTTGTAAGAAAATACTCTGGATAAATTGTAGTTTTGGGTTAAAATATCACAGTCTGCCCATGATTTAATTCCTCCTCCATATTCATGTGCAGAACTCAAAAGATGACGATGTCTGTTCATCTGCTTCAATAACTACATCTTCAGCTCTTGCTTATTTGCAGCGTCATGAATACGCAGATGAAAAAAGACATGCTGTTCCATTTATAACCAGCAAATCCTTTGCTTCCATTCTAAACAGTTTTCAGGAAATGTTTTCTCCAGTTTCATGACTGAACCTGGAGCAAGAGTAAAGGTGGAGGATGTAGTGGTGGAGAATGACAGTCTTTTTTGAGATTCTGGTGGTGTCCTCTCAGTGCAATCACACAGGCTTACTTCTAATGGAGACTCCATCTTAGCTTCTCCAAAGCAGTTGGGCAACCCTGCTATGAGATTACAGACTACTGATGCAAAGGAGACGGTTACAAATGTTGTTCTGACATATATTCCACAGCACGCACCAAGCTTCCCTTCCTCCACCTCACCTCCTTTACACGTAAGTATTTTTGGTTGAATTCCCTGTGTCCAATCACCTCCCTAAAATATTCCACCTTCACATTGTCTCTTTTGAATACCACATCCCACTTCCCAACTACCTTCTCTTTGTACGCAACGCAGCACCCTCTCTAAGCACTCCCGAACCCCGCTCCAGCTGCTGCAACACACCGTTTTGCCCAGCTGTTCTCCTCCCCCAACCAACACCCCGTCTCCCGCAGCTGCCTTTCTCCCCAGGCTCCTCTCCTCTCCTTCCTCAGCACCCAGTCCTGCCTATTCAATTCTAGTTTATTCCATGCTGGTTACACCGCACTGAGCAGCGTAATGCTTCATGGAGGTTCATTAAGCAGCACAACCGACATCTGCCGTGCGCTTGCTCTCTCATCCTCTCCCCACAGGAAGACGTGTGTGCAGCGCAGTGTTCACTTTGGAGATTTTCTAACTCTATGTATGTATGTATGTATACATGTATGTATATGTATACCTGCGTGCGTGCATACTTCTATATATAAATATGTATGTATGTGTGCATATATAAACACACACACTTTGCCTTGCTTTTATATGAAAGAAGGAAACGGTGCAGAAATATGCGTTCCCTGTAAGCACAGCAGGGAACGAGGGCTGGGGATGTCATTATTATCCAGGGAAGGTTCTTACAACCATTTTGGGCTAACCCTTGAGAAAGCTGTCTCCCACAAGACCAGGTTTTATGTTGGTTGCAGCAAGTTCCTCTGGGCTGGAGGAGTGGAGTGTAGATCACTGCCTATGCCTCAGAGCTTCAGGCAGTCTTTCAAAGACTCACATCCTTTCCCAGAAATCTGAAAAAAGAAGGGCATCTGAGAACTTGTGTCCATATTAGATGGGGTGCAAGCATATGGAGCAGGACTCACTCCACAATAGCTAGATATGCAGTTCTGTGCATTTGCTGTTGTTTCTTTGAATGAGTGATATTTCCACCGAGATATTTTCAGGACCATGTATGGGATTAAAGAGTGCAAACCCACTGATTTGGAAGTCTTTGGAGAACAGCTGCTTGGCAAAACAAGTACAGTATTTTTTCTATGCAGTTCACCAATTGCACACTTATTAGAGTGGAATAATTTAAGACATCCCTGCTTTTAGTCTTTCCTCTGCTGTTTCTTCCATTTTATTATGCTCTATCCAAAGCCACCTTCACAGCTGCTTGCAATGTGGATCTCTGCAAGTCCGACACCTCAGATGGTGCCTTGTGCACTCCAGGGCACTGCAAACAACCAAATCAGGCTGGATGCACGCATTTGCAGCCAGCTGTGTGCAGGGGGGGAGTGGGGAGCTCTGCCCTGGTACACTGCCTTCCTCTGATCTTAGGGCTGGTATTTGTAATCGACCCCCACATATCTTTGCAAAGGTCAAAACCTGGGGAATGAGCCCACCCACCTTCTCTCTGAAGACTCTGCCTGCCCAGATGGCAGTGGGAGGGTCTGCAGGACCACGGCCCTTGCTTTTCTTCTAGCACGCGTGGAGGTTGCATGGGCTCCTTGGCACCCCTATGCCCCTGACGCCTGGTGCCCAGAGTCATGTTTGTCCATGGAATAATAAAAGTGGTGGAAGTCTGGGGTAAGCTGCAGAGTGAAGTTTGGGGCAAGCTTTCAGGGTGTGACTGAGGAGCTGGGTGGGAGAAAGATTGTTTTACACAGTTACAGCCCTGGGTATAAGCTTCTGTTTCACATTAACTATGCTTCTGATGGTTGTATACAAAATGCCTCACTGTATAAGAATATTAAACACATTGTTACCATCAAGAATAAAAATGGGTCCATTTTAGTGAGACTGTATTAAACACATTGACTGTTCTCCCTTCCATACCCTTTGCTGCACACTGGATGATGACATGCTTATCTCTTAAAAATACCATAAGCTTGGACAGTACATATGAAATTTTCCGAAGTAGAAATAGGATAGGGAGGAAAAAGGGATTATCTCAAAAGTACATTCTTGCACACAGGTCCGCTGTTATACAGTATCAAATGAAGCTAATCCTTCATTTCACGTATATTCACTTGGCTTCATTTCTTAGGGCTATATTCTTCCATCAGATTTACAGGGTGGATCTTAGATAAGCTAGAGAAATGAAGGACTTTCTCAGGCTGCAAAGTTCATCTGCTGCATGCTCCTCGACTCCAAGTAATACTTTCCTCTGGGTGCTTTACCATTGCTGCTGTGGGGTAAACAGATCTCAGGGAGGGGCTACAGTTTCATGGAAACTGGGTATTTTTAGTTCAACACCAGCTGAAATTTTGGCTGGTTCAAGTGCAAAATGCCTGAGGTGAAATAATTGCCATGCAGCGGTCTCCTCAGATGCAGTGCCAAGAGCCACATCAATGGCTACGCTGGACTGAGCCGCATTGCAGCAGCCTCCTTGAAGTCACAGCCACGGCTGTGCCACCCACTGTTGCTGGCCCCTGGCGGGGGGCGTCCTTCCAGATGTGGCAGCCCTGACCCCCAGTGGCTGCTGCCCTGGGCACCCCAGGAGGACACTGGCTGGGTCAGCTACCTTTCCTCATGCTCCCTCCAGCAACACCTCCTTGAAACCAGTCTGATGCTGCCTAAGGAGACCTGCATGTGAAGGAGGTGGTTTTGGGCCCTGCTACCATTAGCGAAGGCCCATGGGCTCCCTCTGGCCCCTTCCACTTTTTAGGCAAGCATGATTTTATCAAAGAAACTACTTTAGGAGGGACCTTTTCCTTGTAAATGCAATGCAGTTTAGAGACTGTAAGCCAAACTGGCCCAGGCTGCCCTCGAGCCCTGCCAGTCTGGGGCGGAGGAGGAACCTCATACAGGTTCAAACCAAAAATTCTGGGCACGTGAATTGGCAATGGCTGGGGCCAGACATTTCAAGCTTGATTGGATTTGTTTCTGCTTGCCGATTTCATAGAGAGCAAATGCTAGTTTTGAAGCGAGTGGCAGTTCAGCATTTTTAAAGCTGCAGTCATTTAAAAATGAGCGTTAGATAGAAGCACATCTGAGCACCTCTGTGCCTTTGGAAATGCATTTTTAAAAAAAGTTCTGTAGGCGTACATATCCCTTTCCATTGATAAAATCCGGGGGCTCCACATCCTGAATAACTTTGAATGTAAACATATGCATGCCTTTGATGATGACTCCATATAAAAGGCATGCAAAATTAGTAAAACATGACGTGACTTAAGAATTGCTGCTACAACTGGGAGCACTTACTGGGGAAAATTGCAAGTTTTGTTCCAGAGGAGCAGCAGTCTGCAGCTGCCTCCAGGGACCTGGTGGAGATGAGGCATCCTCATTGCAGGATGGGTGGGCTAGGAGCCTTCTCTTCTCCCAAAACTCATGACAGGCTGTGCTTCGGCTCCTGACTGGAGGCATCATACAGGAACCTCCGGAGATGTCCCTGCCTTCCTGAGCCCCTTCCATGGGCTTCTGAGAGGCAGGGGGTGGTTTGACACAGGGGTTGCAAACAGCATTACAGACATGAGTCTAGTCAGCAGCAGGTAAACATCCCGATCCTCCCTGGACAATGGGAGTCCCAGCCCGACTTCAGCAACATCAGGGCTATAACAACCAACTGCATCTGCTTTCTCTGCAAGGACAACACTCTCCTGGGAATCAAAGCGTGGTGTCTGGCTAAGGAAAAGCTTGCCCAGAGCCAGATGACAAAAAGAGAGATGATAGTTAGAGCTGCTTTGGACAAGCCAGGGCAGTGCCTCCATGCTCCTGTTTAGACCAGATCTCCCAGGCACTTGCCCTCTCTGTGCTTGGGCTCATGTGGCGGGGGAGCCTCTGAGTGCACAGCCTGGGGTCCTTCGAGATGAAACAAAACCAGAAGATGCACCCCAGTTGCTAAGGGGAGCTCAGCTTGTTCCAGAGTCAACCACTGCTGCACAAAGGACATTGACTTCTGGACACTGTTTTTGCCACTCCATGGTCTGTCTGTGCTGCCCAGTGCGGCTAAGCACTGGAGGCACCATCCCTGTGGTCAGCCCACCTCTTTCATAGAATCATAGAATGTTTTGGATTGGAAGGGACCCCTAGAGGTCATCTAGTCCAACCCCCTGCAGTGAGCAGGGACACTGCTAACTAGATCAGGTTGCTCAGAGCCCCGTCCAACCTGGCCTTGAATGTTTCCAGGGATGGGGCCTCCACTACCTCTGTTTCACTTTAGTCGAACCTTTCCTCATTCACTGTTTCTGAGGAAAAGGATGCACAGGGCAATGCGTGCCAGAAGGACAGCATGGCAGAACTGGGAACAGAGCCCAGACTGCCTTCACCTAGGCCCAGATGTCACTCAGTTGCCTTCCCCTGTAGCTGTTCAAGGCATGGACCTCCATGGACACTCACTTGTACAAGGGACAGACCCCATCAGGCAGGGACATGGAGGCACCCCCCTGGTGTGCCAGTCCCAGCCTGTGCCTGCCGTTCTGCTCCACCCAGCAAGGGCCAAGAAGGAGCAGGGCAGTTACTGGGTGCCTTTCTAACAGGGGGAACAAAAGGGAAGAGAAAGACTGAGAGAAAAATAGTCATGTGAATGCTGTCACAAATGCTTTAGCCTGTTGTTGTTCAGACAAGTTCTGGACAGACCACTAAAAGCTTACGAATATTGGTAGAAGGATGGTCTTTGTCCGCTTGCTCTTGCAAAGTAAGTTTGTGGGAAAAAAGGTATCCTTTTCTCATCCCTAAAAGCACTATCTTTCACTATAGCGATGCGGCAGGTTTTCAGATTTCCTCAGTGGGACAGCTAGTCTGCAGTTAATTAGCTCTGTCCTTACTAATAGGCATAAAAGTCGAAGAAAGGGAACAAAGAGCACACTTTTCAAGAGCTGTCCATGGCTCTAAAACTTGAATTGGTTGACAACAGACCTTTAAGAGTGTGCACATATGTATGTGTGGTTTCTAAGCACTCAGCACTTACTGCTGCATCTGTCTCTGTAAGAAGTGCAAGACAAAAATATTTCACAGATTATCCATTTTTGAACCCTTCACAATAAACGGCAGCTCTAATGTGCTGCTTTTCTTTACAAGGTCGTTACTCCAGCAAATGCCCTCTGCTTTGATTTTCAGGTAGTACGACAATACAGATTAACAATTACAGATAAACTGCCTGCCTGGAATCACAAACATTGCACTGATAACCAGCTTTAGATGAGATCTGGCGTCAGTGTTGCTCAGAGTCACAGAATATGCACCTCGGCTTCTTCTTCCACCCCACACTTTCAAAGAAGATTCTCCAGCCTAACATTTTTGTGATTCCTGATAGAAGTCCATAGGAAGAGAGCAGCCATTGTAGTGACAGGTTTCTACTTGGCTTCGTACATCACTGTCTCGAGCTATTCTTAGTGATGCTTGGAAAGCAGTCAGAGCAATCTGTGAAACTAGCCAGTGATGCTGACAGCATCTTACCACAATTATGATGATGTATACAGTGCTAGTTAATAACTCTGGCAAAAAAAATACCAAAACAAAAGAACATATTCTGTTTTCCATTTTTTTTCAGAGGCATCAGCATGAAGGATTTCAGGGAAGGGAGGGAGGGAGGGAGTTAGGACTGAGGAAGGACACTGAAAAGGACACAAAAAAAAAATATCCAAAGTAGAAAACCTCTCTTCAAGCTTCCTTCTTGTTTGTTATACATTAATTTGATTGTCAAAAATTCTGACTCAAAGAAATGAGAATTACTGGGCTGGATTTCAGAAAGCTTAAAACTGAGTGTGGTTTCAGAAACAAGAAGAAAGAAAAATTTAACCTTGTTATCAGTGGACTGAAGTTCTCAGGGAGGTATCCTTTGCTGAGGTACATAAGTGCAAACTTCGTACTTGGCAATGAAACCATGCTGATTTGAAGCTTTGACCTGGGTAGAGGAATCTGCTATTGCATTCCTTCCGCTGCAGAGGTTTTCAGAGCTCCACATCTCTCGTGATGCCCATTATAAACAGTTACTGTCAAACAATTATACTAAAACCTAGGCATAGAAAAACAAGTAAGCCACTGGCATGTAAAGAATGCAGGGGAGACATCAGTGAAAATCTAGTAATGGTGAAATCTATTAAATTGTTGAACGGTTGCTCAGGGAGCTGCAAAAGCAACATTACTTGAATCTTTGGTCTTTGAGGGGGCAAATGCATATATTACAGGGAGGAATAATCCCGCCCCTGTGTCATGAGGAGGAGGACATCCAATTTTTTGCACTGCTGACTTCTGCTGTGTGTGGAACAAAGCAGCCAGGAGAAGGATCAGTCAGTACCAGTGCTTAGTGAGCCTGATGCCTTTGTGCTCTCAGAGGTGGTAACAGCACGAGCAAGGCACAAGGCTATTTTTCCATCCATGACAGTAAGACCTGAGTTCTGGTTAAAATGTGGGATTTTCTGAGTGGTTTGTAGCTGCCTTGGGGGCAAAGGGGCTGCCTAGCAGAAGTTTGCTCTTCCTCCTCTGTCAGCAGTGCTGCTGCGGGGCTGAGAGCACAGTCCTCCCACTAAGGCTACCTTTCCATCAGACTCACCACAAAAGCCCCCTGTCCTACTGCTGCCCCATGGACGTGGTGAGCATATCCTACACTCTGTGCATACACTCCAGTGGGAGCCAAGCATCTCCACAGGAGCTTGCCAGATACTATCAGCAAGCATTTCCCCTCTTCAGATCGTTACTGTTTGCTGAAAAACAGACAACAGGAGCTAAACAGAGAGTTTCAGTTTGTGGGAATACAGTAGAGTACTGACCCCATAAGTCTGGAGGGACTGGCTCAGCCCAGGCCCTGCACATCGACTGGCAAAGCATGCATTGAGCAAGCATTGCTAGAAACCCTGGTACACAGCTGCTTTTCCAGACATCCTTGAAGAGGCAACCAACACCAGTCAACTGTTCCAACAGCCCTCTCTGGCTCCACCGTAGGCAGTGGGAGTGGGATTCAGGAACCCAAAGAGGGACTCCAGTGATCTAAAAGTGAGTCATTTAATACAATTGGATCAGCCAGACTCCCTCCACAGTGCACGAAGGGAGACAAGCACATCCAGAGGACATATCCATGTGCCTTGGATATCTGCTATTGTATTCATCTAAACCACTCTCCAGAGATGGCTTTCCACTGATGACTGCAGGGCCTGAATGACTGATTCAGAAGAGAGGCCCTGTCTTACTTTTAGATAGCCAATATCAGATGAAACTAATTCTCTTCCCCTCTCATGTTCAGTTCCCCAGAAAGGAAGGTGAAACTCATTGAAATCAGGATAATTCCTATGGTTTCTGTATCAAGCACAACGTGGGGCGAGACAGCCAGTTAGAAGAAAAGAAACTTCAGCAAAGGGCACAAACGACTCTGAGTGATATTCATCTTCCTACTCATAGATATCTTAATCTCTTAGGGACAGCAGCTATGAAAAGTGTACAAAAATTGGTGTTGCAGCAAAAGGCAGAGCCATTTGGAATAAGGAGTTCATCTATCATTACTCCTATCAAGCACCGTAAGTCCACAGCACAATTAAGAGCCCTTCTACTAGTCAAAGCCAGGAAACACACCTTTATCACATTGATATTGACTTTAAAAATTCTAGTTCCCAAGGGACTGCAAAATCAGTAAAAAGTTAAAGAGAAAGGGTAGCCAAATGCTTGTAATGCTCCAGATGACAACAGTTAAGCTCTGAGCAATTGCCTTGCTGTCACTCATTGCACTGGTTCATCCATCTCAGATAAGGCTGGTGTTGCATACCTGCTTCCCTGGGCATCAGTAAGAGGAGCAGAGGAATAGCACAACCTGCCAGCTCTCTGTGAGTTTTTCCGCCCTGGGCAAAGGTGGTGAAACCTTCCTGAAGATGTGACGGCTGCACGGGAGTGCCCAGTTGCTAGCAAACAGCACATGCCTTGATACACAAAATGTGAAGACTCATTCCATTTTACTGCGGAGGCGGCTTCAAACCAGCTGCTCTGTTGGAAGGCAAATGGGGATGTGTCTTCCTATTTGCGTGATGACAGTATTTAAAAATGCTGCGCCTGGACCCTGATGTACCAGCTACTGCACAAACAGAACAAAAGACAGCCCCAACAGGCAAACAAACTGCCAGGCAAGAAGCAACAGCTACATCAGTCCCATAAGGAAAGGCTGCGTCGCTGCACATCAGCCTGCCAGGCTCGCCTCCGGCCACGCTGCTCTTCTGCCTGAGGAGGGGTGCGAGGGCAGATTGGAAAGAGGAGAAACGAGGTAACTTTGCAGGTGTTTACAGGGAGCTTCTCCAGTGGGAGGGAAAGCATGGGAGAAAACCCAAACCCTCCAGCCGCCCACCAAATGGGATCTGAAGATCATGTTACCAGCGCTGGTTGGTTCCCACAGGCATGCTGCGGCTCTCTGGTGCACTGCACAGTGCAGCCCCCGGGCAGGATGACGTAGGTTAAGCATAGGGTGCTATGCCTTAACATGCAGTTTCTCAGCCTTTGTGGTGGGTTTAAACCTTTGCTGCTAGCTTTTATGTTGAGTATGTTATGTTAGGGTGGGTTTTTTTTAGTCTAATGAGTTTTCAGCATGTCTTTGTTCCTTGCCAGCTCTACACACACACATATACTGCAACTTGTCCTCCAACCAGAAAATGTATTCAAACACTTCTCGGAAGGATTGGGAATATAAACAGGAGATAAAGTGCTCGATGCAGAAAGCAAGCGGGTCACTGCAGCCCACTACCGTGGCAGCATGGAGAGCAGAGCCTTGAGCAGTTAAACCAGCACCTGCTATTGCATTAATGGCCAGTCCTGGTAGGCTTTCCTCTCCGTGCTCTGCACTCTCCTTCTCTTGGTGGCTACTGGTACAGGTGCAGCCAAGGAAAAGTAATTCCCAGAAATATGCAGGGTCTATAGTGACCAGTGAGCAACACTGGGAAAGAGAGGGTTTGATTTCTAGAGAAACTCTTGCAGATCACTACTGGTAGGGGACATGATAACTAAGGAAGTGTCAGGTACCGCTCTGTGGAGATAAGCCAGCGATGCTCCTCATTAATGCTCTGTCTTGTTTTAAAGTTCAAGAGATACTGCAGCTTAACTTGCTTCCTTTGGCTGGAATTCATCAGTGCTAATAGAGCAGAGCCACAGGGTGAGCTGTTAGACATGCACTGGCAAGAGCAAACTGTTACTGCATGAAAGTCAGCCCACTTTAATGTCCTTGAAGAACCAAAGCCTGGGTGGAGGATGCACTTCCCTGCTATGCCCAGGAGGGTTTCTATTTACCAACTGGCTAGAGGGTCAACAGTTCCGTTTTTCTTGACTTTCCAGTGTTACAGTTTGCCTTTGTTGCCCTCGGTTCAGCTGCACCCACAGAAGAATAATGCAAAGGAAAAATCACAACACTGAAGCTTCAAAATCCCCAGGCAGGGCATTTTGTATGTGTTTGTATGCATACCCTTAGAAGGACTGTAATACATTTGAAGGAAGAATTTCTTCCCCTCAAAGAATGGAACAGCTGTGAAATGATTTTTGCAAGCTTTACTTTTTTGACACATCTAATTAGATGCAGCGTTATGCCTGCAATCAGACATATACCAGGTGAGAAGCCTTTCCTGTGATTCGGGGATGAGTTGTAGCTTCAAACTGTGACACCTTTTGTTTCCTGTGTACTTGTATTGCTATATTGCGAAGATCGCTGCTGTGCCGCACACAGATCATCCCTTTTGTCCTTGGAGCTGCCGAAGCCTTTGTACGCTGGAGACGCGCTGTGCTCTCTCATTGAGTCCTAACTTTTGTTCTTTCCACTTCTTTTCTTTCTTTCCAGTTAAGTCATAAATCAGTAAATAAGGCTGCTTGCTTGTTTGTAGGAACTTTCCCTCCATAAATCACCGTGTCCCACAGAAGTCAGCCATCAGTGCTGCAGGCAGCGGGGCTGAGCATTGCGGTGCCATCGCAGCCCAGGAACTGAGTGCTCATGGTTGTTTGTGTACAGCAACTTCCCTGCCTCCCCTGCACAAAGTCCTCTGTGGCTTTCAAAGCAAGTTCAAGTGTTCTGCCAGGATTCCCCTCTCCCAGAACTGAAACACCCTCAGAATATCTGATTATGTGTTATTTTATCCCAATTGCATGGCCTCTTTAGGCATTAAAAAAAGATCTCTGCAAAACGTCAGCACAAATACTGAGCATGCAAGCAGTCCTTCAAAACCAACCTCAATTTTGTAAACTCATTTCCCACAGCCTGATGTTGCAGTATAGACTCTTTAAATGTGGATATGCTTAAAGTGAAGAAAAGTGAACTTGAAACCGAAGGATACATGCATAGAAACCTGATTTTTTTAACATGTTCACCTTCAAAGAGCACCTAAACAGTGCATCTAAAAGGGTGACATGCCGTGATTGATTATAAGGCTTTTCCTCTTACATATGCTCCCTCAGCATATGTAAACCTTTTTTTTCTTTTTATTTTAAATAAATTAAGCAATTATTTTTTCTTAACATGATTTATTATTTTCAGGCCTAGCTGTTAAACTGCAGGCTGAATCCAGAGCTGCTGACACTGTGGCTGATGGTGTGTTTGTCTAGTACACAGCTTCAAGTAAGGAAAGCAGCATGCAACTACAGTAAGAAAAATCATTAGTCCCCCCTGAATCTGCCATAGAACCAACATCACAGGAGATAATTAAACCAAAGGCTCAAAGATCTTAATCCTTACTTTTTCGAATCGAGACATCTGTGGATATATTTTCAACTCTTCCCACTAAGAAGACCAGGAGGTGAAGCACAGTTTTAAAGCTCTGCTTAAGTGTTAAAGTGTTTAAAGCAACATGAGTTGTCCAGTGCGGGTAGGACTATGCATGACTGATCAAGAGTTTTCTGAAATGCCTAGGGAAGAAAAAAAGCACAAATCAGTGACATTTCCGTGGGCCCATGTGCCTCAGTCTCTTAGGCATTATCACAAATCACAGTCCTTCTTTCCATCTGTATTAAATTCAACCTCCAGCTCAGGGGAGGATGAGACTGAAGGACAAGCAGAAGATTCTAAGTAACATGAGAGACAGTTTTTGCTTGGCTGGGTAAAAAACATCAAAAAAAGAGAAAGGACCTGAAGACAGACAGCAAAAGGAGGGAAGGATTGACGTCACTAAGGAATTCAACCTCTAGTCATTCCTTCCACCGAGGGAAATGAGATTGCTTTCTTTTTGTCATGCTACAATATGCAAATCAAGCTAACTAGCTGCAAAACACGCCTCTATGGGATGCAAAAGATTTCCTTCTATAAAATTAAAAAGTAATATTTAGAGAAAGACTCACAAAGACAGCAGATTGTTTTTCCGTCTCATTTAAGTTGTGATTTGCCATTCATTTACAGATATAAATGATGGCTTTTTTACATAATGTTTTGGTAAGAGATAATTAATAATAAGCTCTGAAATGAGAAAATATGTTAAAATGCACATTATTTTTCAATACCCAGGAGATTTAGAACATTTTTTGCAATAGAAAGCCTAACTATGTTTTGTAATGATTTATTTGTGTGCTAATCTCTTGAAGTGCTTCTGCATTTGTTAACAACTATTCACCACTGATTATAAGCAGAGTTTTGTTACTTTGTCCAAACCACTTTAAAACCTTTTTAAAAAAAAAACCTCACTGCAATCTTTTTCTGCTGGCCATGTGGAAATTGTTGAAATGATCTCCAAGTTGGGCCATGCCGGTATATGTGTCAGGGAGATAACACAGACTTTCTGCAGTGTCACATATACAGTGATTTTTGGAGTGATGCAGTGATGACCTAGAGATGCTGTTCATGTTAGCACCAAATTGAGAAAGCAGGATTGTGACCTAAGTTACTTTTCAGCCACATAAATCATCATCAGCTCTGCTGAAATTATCAGACTACGTTGAAATGAAGGATGGAAAACTGAGATTAGGGTTTATGTTTATAATTAAGTTTGACAAACAAATTTTAATGATACCAAGTGCAATATACCCAGTTCTATCATCTTCACTGTGCACATATCACCTATGCAGAGGCTCCAGAGCAACTTTGAGATTTACATTCTCTGCCTACATATTCCCATCAATAACAGTACACATCACTCTTCAGTGAGATTTATTATCTTTTATATATATATATATATCTCTCACTGGGGCCCAGATAGTGAAGAATTATAATCTTACAAGCTAATATGAAATGATTTCCACTCATTGGGGCAAGTTGTTTGCAGGAAGAGCAACTATTTCTTGTGGGTTTTCAGTGACATTCAAATCTTAGCTAGAGGTTTGCCTCATCTCGTGTGGGTACAGATCAGACCTAGAATCAGAGGGAGGTAGGCAGGACCAGTGCTCAAGTGCAGCATTAAGATCATCTCATCTGTGTTGAGAACTGTTTCAGGACAGCTTATTCTCATCTGGGCCTCTCTCTACATTGTCAGAAGAGCAGCAGAATAAAAGGGCCTATATATTTAAAGAGGTCGTGAAGCTTTTAAGTCTTTAGAGGTAAACTTGCAAGCTTAGTGGTTTGTATATATCTTTTTCGACAAACACATATTGCATATTGTCAGAATAGAGCTGCTCAGAAAAGAGAAAAAAAAATTGACTAAGCGTTTTTATTGATGGAAATGACAGCTGACAAGGTCAAAATGTTCCATAAATGGCTACTTTTAGAAACAGCTCTGGCAGAGCACAGGCCTGGCTGAACCCTGCTCCCTTTTCCACCAGCTCCTCTGCCCACGGGGCTCTGCTCCCTTCCAGGATGAACAGCAGCCTCAGAGGTTTCACTCCAAATCCAGACAAAACCTGCCTTGGAAATACTGAAATCTCCTGACAATGGGATTAGCCTGTCAGCTCAGCTTCCACCATTTGATCTATGCTAGCAAGGAGTGCTTAGGTAAAAGCTCTAAATTACAATTCACATCCGAGTCCCACTTAGCTCAGTCCCTGGGCTTAGGGGAATGCTTTCTGTTCCCTGTCATCGATGGATGGAGGAAACAAACACTCTGTCTGGAGTTGGATGTCCAGGGTGGACAAGGCAAAGGTGCCCAGGGATGTCCCTGAGCCTTGTGTCCCTGCTGGGTGGCTCTAGGCAGAGCCCTGCCAGGGCACAGAGCTTTTTGGGTTGTCCTGCTAGGACATCTCGTTCTCCCAGCCAGCTACCCTGGGAGCCCCTGACAGGGGCAGGGACCTTACAGTTTCAGTATTCCTGTGTCTAAGAAGGATGCTCCTAAGCAGGCACTCTGCACCTCACCCAGGTCTCTTTGACAATGGAGGCTGGAGCATCTATATGAGCTTCACTCCCCCCATCACCAAGGGAGCGTTAATTTACAGGTAGCTCTTACGACACTTTTTCATCCATAATTCTCATATGGGAATTTGGCATCATTGGCCTGATTTTACAGCTGAGGGTAACCAAGGTTTGGGAATTGAAGTGAGTTTTCCCCTGAGGTCCCTCATACGGATTCAAACTGAAAATTGTGGGCACGTGAATTGGCAATGGCTGGGGCCAGACATTTTAAGTCTGATTGGATTTGTTTCTGTTCTAGATTTCATAGAGAGCAAATGCTAGCTTTGAAGCAAGTAGAATTCAGCATTTTTAAAGCTGCAGTCATTTAAAACAAGCATTAGATAGAAGCGCATCTGAGCACCTCTGTGCCTTTGGAAATAAATTTTAATTTGATAAATTTTTAATCCTAGGGTGGTTCTCTGGGGAGGAGGGCACATCTCCCCCCAAAACCAATTTGGTGCAGACATACAAGCCCTGCTGAATCTCTCTGAGTTGCAAAGGGCAGAAGACAAACAGGGGATCTGCAAATTCCTGCTTTCCATCGTGTCTCTCTGAGGTGTGACGGGTGCCTGCATCAGCTTTCTTAAAGGGATCATAATCTAATAGAAAAGAGCAAAAAAGCTGATCTGACTGCTGCTGAAAGATGATATTCCAGAAACAATTAGGTATCTACCCACCCTTCTTTGTTAAAAGCATGAATAGGACATGTGGGGAACATAATCTCAGATGGCTGGAAAAATGGATTGTCTATTTTTACGGATCTTTTATTTAAATCTTGCAAGTAGTAAGAAAGTAATTTTAATAAAAAATGCTATACATAGAAGAATTGCTGCTTTTCATCTGAGAAGTGGCAAAGTGAAGAGTTTTCTTTATTTTTACTAATTTTCAATTTGATGCAGATGTGATTCCAATGCTAATTATGCCTCCCACCGTCTCTATGCTCCAGTGAAATGTGACTCCCTGATGTTTCTCATTGTCTTTTGTTTACAATTATAAGAAGTTGATGGAAATCATCTGGTTTTTGCTTCTGTACTGCTGTGGGATTTGTACAGCAGGAACCTGTCAAACTCATGACCTCTAGCAAGAGAAACTGTGACCAATTCAGGCTGCAGTCCCAGCAGAAATCTTAGTACTGGACTGTTTCTCTCTTCTCCCCTGCATATCTGTGATGAAACTGTTCCTGAATTGTGGAAGGATGATCTCAGAGTTAAAGGTAAACAGTAGGATCTTCACGAGTGAATTTTGATGCCAAATTTTGCTAAACATTGTCTTACTCAAGGCTCCTTTTTCTTGTGCCTCAGTTTTCTCCTGGAAAAAAAAAAAAAAAAGAAAGATAATAATGCAGATGTGCTGTAAGCATGATTTTGTTAATGTTTCCTATGCTTTGGGTCATGCTGGAGACTGGAGGGCTCTCTCAGCACCTACACACTATCTCCAGAACCAGGATCCATTAAATGAAAATGCCTGTTGTATAATTTGCTGATGACCTGTTCATGACATTGTCCAGACTGGACCGTCTGTAAATGTATTTGCATTTGCTGGAACTGTATGGATATGTGAGGCATCATAAGTGATCAACCATATATCTCAGGCACAAGCAAAGCTTACATTTTAGGAAGATAAATAATTGAGTTCACATTTAATTATATATAATGTACCTGGGCATCTTGTACATACACACGCAACTGCGATCTTTGTACCAGCAATGAAAGCATTACCAGGAAAAGCTGTCTGGATTTCAGTGCTATATAGAAACCATTAGACAAATAGAGCTCACTATCTAATGGGATAATTCAATTCATTCTATTACTTTGAAGTGAAATATGTGGTAAAATTGACAAATGACAGATTGCCTTCTGTACAGAGGAACAGGAGAAGGCTTTTTCCCTAGTTCCCAGAGGGTTTTGTCCTACTTTTCCTTATATACCACCCCTTTCTTATATTCCCCAGTTCCTCCACTATTCCCAGTGTTTCCCTCCTCCCAGCTAGGGCTCTTGGCTGGTGAAGGCCAGCACACAGTGGTGGCCATGGTGCTGTTGATGCCATTGCTGTGGGGCCAACACATGTGCTGCTGGGCCAGGTGACAGCTGCTCCTCTGGACGGATGGGAGCCCCAGTTACAGCTGTGTGATGCCAGTGGACCTTTATTCGCCTTGCTCTTACACCATCCCACTGTTTTTCACAATACGGTTGGGAATTTAATGCCTCAGCCCTAACCCTAATGCTTCAACAAAAGTAGCTGAAAAAAAATCTGACGGTACTGAAGTTTTTTTGGGAGGGTAAATAATACTCAGGGGTACAGATGGGCAGGCAGGTGGACACACAGATAGGTGGATGAATGCTGCAAACTCATTTATCTGTTTTCTTAGGAAACCAAACAAATGTTGAGACAAAGCCATTGATAAACACTACTCAAATATGCACATCAGCAAATAAATAATTCTGGGTGGGAAGTTCAAAAACCTTCACTGTGAAGCTGAACTCTGCACAGGCTGGCAGAGGCCAGTGATGGATGTGGGGGCAATAAACTTGTGCCTTGTCACAGGAGGCAGAGGGCAGTGTTGTAGGGAGATATGCTGCCATATCTGCATGGCAGATGCGGGGAGATATTAGGCAAGCCACGAATTCTTGTGGTTTTCCCAGAGTTAGCTCCCTCAGATTCCCCATTAGCATATCAGCACTTGCCACAGATAATTGTCACAGATACATATCCGCGTTGCCAGCTCAGCCTGTGGACATAGAGGGGGCAGCAGGACGCTTAGATAACTCTCTCATCGGTCTGCATGTGGAAATGCTGCTTCTTGCACTGGGAGAACCTGCAGCCCGTGCCACACCAGGTACGTGTCCAAGGCCCAGGTCCTGTGTCCAGGAGCAGGCTCATGGCCCACCTGAGGGCACAGACTGAGAGGGACACCAAGGCAAAAGCTACACCATCAGCCATGGAAATGAACCCCCAAGAGCAAGACTGAGGCTTAGGCATGTTGCTCTGTGGAAAGTGTATCCTGCTGTTTAGTCTGCTGGTACTACACCTTGTGATACAAACCTATTTATATGAAGTCCAACAAGGGGGGAAAACTGGAGGGTTGGGCACTGGGATTCCCTAGTGGAAATTTGTCTCAGCTCAGTATCTTTCGGAAGCCCTGACTGATCATAGCTACTTTATGCAAAATATAAATAACATTTAATAATAACAATGATGATGTTACTATCTGCATTTGATTGGGTATCAAAGTCAGAACTGGATAAAGCTTGCTTGGGTTCCAACTTACTGGAAAAATGTGATAGTGTTTGAAAGTAGACAGAGGTTCACATGACCCTCTGTTTTGGCATATTCTTCCCTCAAAAGAAACCAGGGATGGAGCCAACATGATGAATGAATCACTTCAAATCACTAGAGGGGAAATCTGAAAAGATTGCAACTTCATGTTGCAACTTGCAATCATCCGCACTTTTCCACTGCTAACCCCCCTGACACTGGAGGCACAAACCTTAAATTCACTGCAGTTTCACACCAGTGGTATGAGTGTAACTTTAATGGATATTTGAATTTAAGCTACTGTAAATAAGAGGAGAAAGTCAGACACATGCCATCTTAAACATACTAATGTACAAACATTTTATGTTAATTTTACCATGAACCATTTCACACGTGACAGGCATTATTTCATAACCTGAAGTTTACGGCTGCACATTTCTGGCAAATCTACATTTCCGTGGTGCTCTCCTGCCATTAGAACCAGTTCATAGTAATGAATTACCAGTTTGCTGCAACCACGAACCAAGTAGCCTCCTCCTTGTGTGTCCCAAGGATGTCAACAATCCGTATACCTCAGCTGGTTCTTATTCTTACTTTAAAGCTACCAGAAATGGAAGTATGTGTAGGTGTCCTTGAACATATTGCACCCCAATCGGTGGTTTGAACCGCAGAAGCACTGTCCTGCCCACCTCCACGGCCTGCTTCGCCAGGAGCTGTGCTCAGCAGTGCTAAATATTTTGTGCCCCATAAAGGTGGATTCAAAGCATCTTCCATCTCGAAAAGAGTGCATCAAAACTGAGGCTCTTCAGCTGCAACCTCTGCAGCCTGCAGGGAAGGAGTTGAAATAAAGAGGCAACTAGAAAAATCAGTTGTGTTAAATCAGGCTCCCTGCTGCTCGTAACAATACCAAATGTGTGACATTTGAAGGAAAAGTGAGTTCCAGTAGCTCAAGCGTGATCAACCCCTGCTGTTGTATTTACCTGCTGCCCTCCTTCAGGCCTTTTTACCTTCTGGTGGCTTGATGCTTTCCCCTGTGGTCCCCAGCAGCCGCGGACAGCCTGATGTGACCCTCTACTGCCCTGTTTGCCTTTCCTTTTAAAAAATGTACCCCTTTTCTGTTGGGAAGCAAGCACTTTAGGACCTTCTCACGTCAGGGGGGCGGCTCCAATTCCAGCTGTGAAGTCCTATCAACACCTTCAGGTTGAACCTCTCCGGTTTTCAGGGTCTCTCTTGTTGCCTGACACAACCATCCAGCCACCCAAGCAGAGGCATCTGCTACAGTCCCCGCAAGGCTCACAAGGTCAATTAAATTGCAAGAGGAGACAAAGCTCAACCTAATCCCTTTTACAAACACACGTGGGGCAGAGGCACCCTCTTCCACTGGTGAGTGGGCATGGGAAGCCAGGCCGTGCCTCCACATGGGCACCCAAGCACCAGAAGTGCTCCAGGTGTCTGCGCAGGGTGTGCAGCCTGCTCCCAACCAGCATAAAGTATGAAAGATGGTGCTGAATAAATGTTGGTTTGATCTATGGAAAAATTATTTTTACTGAAGTTACTGAGCATCTGGGGACCCCTATTCCATGAACTGACGATGTCTTATTTTGCAATTTCAGGCAGCACTTCTCTGCGTCTCTACTAGCTCATTTGAAAACACATGGTGTTCATGTAGGATATTTGTAATCTGTGTAATAAAGAGCATTTTACAAAGAACGCTAAACACCATGGCGCTCACTTGGCCAGTGGGCAAAAAGAGGCCCAGACACTTTCAACACATTGCCCAAGTTCAAACAGCAGCCCAGTGGCACATCTGGTATACCAGATCTCCAAAGTCATATAATAATCCTTTATTTACTAGATAGTATTGCCTCCCTAAAGCCAATATAATGATATTCACTAATGAGGTTGTTAGGTTTAATTAAAGCTGGTACAGTGCATTACATAGCAGGGATGAAATTATTGTTTCATTATTGTATATTATAATAATTACAGAAATACTAGACTTCTGTATTAAACACAGAAAGAGACTACCCAAATTCTGTCTCCTATAAATGTTTAAACACATCACAAAGGAATTTCAATGGACAAAAGAACTGATGTTCTCAACGTCATGCTTAAGTACTTGCTTGAAATCTCCTGGCTTATTAATCACTTGGTTTTTTAATAAAAGTTTAAAATAAATTTAGTTAAGCATGAAATACTATTCACTGAAAAGTCTGATTCTTTGAATCCACAGCTTGTTGCTGAGGGTCTGTTGTGCTATATTACTGACACATGATAAAATAATTGGGGGGGTGGGGACACTTCAAAATGCTGGAATATGAGATATGGCACTGTTGCATTTTTAAATAAAAGATTCTGCTTTGTTTCCAATTCAAACTGACTCCTACCTGGAAAAAAAAAAAAAGAACAGAATTTACAGGAAAGCTGAAGATAAAATGGCTAAAATTGGAATAGAAGTTTTCTAAATTACTCTATTTGGGTCAGTTCAGGCCTCTGTTATAACTTTACCATTGCATTATTAAGAGGTGACATGTGTTCTTTTACCAGATGGATTTCCCCAAGGACCGGATTTTGATCCTGTATGTGCACCTTCAAAGAAGATAAATGTAATTTGCATAGGAAGATCTGCAGTCTTGGCTCATACTGAGAAGCACCTTATTGCCCAGAAATCCTCCCTGAGACTTCTTGTGCTGCTTTCTGCAGGGAAGGGTGTCAGAATTAAATCCATAACTAACTAACTAATAATTCCCTCCTATTTTATCCCTGAAATTCTATCCATCAGACAGCAACAGCATACAATACATTTTTTAACATATTTTCTTGCTCTTCAAGACATTCAGGGCAATGATGATGACCTGGGGGATCAGAAACGATCCCAGGGGTCCCGCTCAGGGGTAGCCCCAGTGGCAAAACAGAGTAATGCTGCTTGAACCATCTTCAAATTCAGTGGAAATGGTACAGAACAAAACAACCAAACCAGTTTATATCCAGCAGCCTGAGGAGCATATAAATAGCATCAGGTATTTTGATTTCCTGTCCCTTGCATATACAAGAACACCGGGAACAAGCACAACAGTCGTAAGAGGCATGCAAAATAGTATTGCACAAGTCTCGTTTTACTTATAGTAGCTAACGGCACAGGCAATTAGAAACTGCAAAGATTCAGCCCTGTGCAGAGTCAATGTTTACACACTTTGACCCTCTGCAATAAGGCGACATCCTTAAAGCCTAAAAATACTTCCCTTATTCACTACCCTTTTTGTTCATCTCCTTTCCTCTCGTCTATATTGCAAATGGGGCAAGGCTTCCTATTTCTGTATGACTGCTCAGACTGCTCTTGGTTCACAGCTGAGCCCCCTCTCTTTTTAGCAGATCCTTTTATTCTACAAACACATCAGATCATTTCAGTCTTACGCTGACTATGGTCTAATACCACGCAGAGAGAAGCATTCACAGGCATGCCAATAAATAAGTTCGTATTCCTGGGTACACAGAGTGACTGCCTGCTCATGACAGATAGGGATGTGTGCACATGTGTGTCTAACTGCTGGGTTTGGTCCTGCAAGCACATCTTTGGGTGTGCAATTTCCTCCCAGCTCTCTCGAAAGGCCAGGTCGAAAGCCCAAGAACAGCAGCTGCAAACTCTCTTGATAGCTTTGAGAACTGATAAAGGTAGCTCTTTCAGTATGCCTTTCAGAAGCACTTAGCTTTTCAGCTTAAGAATATGCTGTAGTTTCCATTTTCTGTGGAGAGATTTAAGTTCATTGTCCATCACCATGTGGGAGAGAAAGACTCCATAAATACCAAACATCCCAAAACATATCACAGAAACTGTGGAAAGCCAGGGAATCTCCTTCCAGCCCCTGAAAGGAAGCAGAAAGCAAGGCAGGGACTCTGTCTCCAACAAAAGGATTATGTGATGGTGCAAAGTTCAGGCATACTCTTGCAACATTTGAATCTAGGCTCCCAGGTGGGACTCAGGTGTCTCACTAATGTTTCCAGCACCTGCATCCCAAAGCCAGAGTCTCAAAACCTGGCCAATGTCTCAGTCCCGGCCACTTTTGCAAGCTAATATCCTCTCTCAATTGCTTCAGCACAGACAAGGCTAATAAACACACCCTCAGGAGGCCAAAGCCCTCATGGAGTGATGAGAAATCCCTTTTACATGGTCACCCTCTTTGGCTATGTGAGATCAGGGCTTTAGACAAGTGCATCCTTACGTCAAAGAGCAATGCCTGGCCACAGCTCTACATGGCTTCTCAAGTTACATGGCACTGAAGTCCCCACAGTAGCACTGCCACTTCTCCCCCCTAGACACCTGATGAGGGGATCCATCAGTGACATGTGAGGGTCAGCGCCAGGTCCCATGGGTGGATGAAATCCATCATAGACTAGTACAGCTTCAAGGACAGATCCAGAAAAAATCCCATCCTTGTGAACAGTGAGGTCAGATTGCCTGGGAAAAGTGAGAGCCATGGTGCTGGGGGGATTGGAAGCACATATTCGTTCCTGGAGAGAGTACTTCATGGGGAGACAACCACCACTTTCTGCAAGAAAGGGCTGATCTAGCTCAAGGGCTGAGCTCAGGAATAAGTTTCATGCCAGATCCACCTCCTTTCCTTAGTGTTTCATTTCCTACCATCTATTTTAGGCAGTGCCTGATCGGTGTGCCGGCTTTTGCAAATCCCATTCGCAAGTGCCCACCTCACCCCATGAGCTCAGACCTCTCACCGAGCTTCTTTTCCAGGACAAGAGGCTGTGTCCTGGGCAGGGGCAGGAGACAGGCAGCTGTACTGCAGATGGGGTGAGATGTAACCCCAGGCAGAGCTGGGAAGGTGGGTGAGGCAGGAGGCTGCCAGCGGGGCTCGTGCTTGGCCCCCAACCCTTGCCAGGTCTGCGCATCCCAGGGGTGAATTCCAGGAGGGCACCTGAGGTTACAGCACCAAGCCCAACCGTCTGCTCGAGCTAAACCTTCCTTTCTGCAGAGATCGCTATCAGCCAAGGCTCAGCCCACCTAGTGGAGTCATGCATTTAATTCTATTACCTAAAGGAAAGGAGCTGAACAGTCTGTCACGCTGAGCCAGGAGTCGGGGAGCTTTAGCAATTTGTGTTCATGCAGGAAATGTTTCTGTGCCGATGGCAAAGCCACATCAACCCACAACCAAAGCCAAGCTTCCAAGAATGAGGAAGATAACATCTTGTTAGCAGAAAATACAGAGACTTAATTTAATTAATTATAATATAGCAGCTTTTCAAAATGTCTGAGAAACCTTACTGGAAATGAAACACAATACAAACAATAAGAAAAGTAAACCTGTAGGTATAAAGCAGAGGAAATTTCAGGGGAAATTTCAGGTATCCACTCTTTTCTTATTCTAACTCTGTTAGTGCTTCCCCTTACTTGCTCTCCTCTTACTTTCATCTTCTCCTGAAACTGATTGCATCATTACCGAGATGAAAGGGAGAGAGAGAGGGAAAATGTTGAAGACAAGACAGATCACTCATAACTGTACACCATCAGGGCAAGGTCTGTTTAGCTTCATATTAAGGTTGGTCTTGGTGAAAGTGTTGATCTGTGACCTGGAGGAAAGCCTGGAAGGAAAACAGACTAAAGCAGGCAAAGAACCAGTAAAACAGTTTAATTGAGAGTGTCTGAGGAATGGATGGATCTCAAATTGTTCAGACATTTATCTCTGGTCTTAATGATTTATCTACCCAGGTTATGGATGGAAAGCTGATGTAAACAGATGCTTTTCTATGTTTTTCAAGGCTTCTTGGCTTCAGTCAGATAGGAGATTTACAGAAAATAATCTTACAGTATTTCCAGACCATTTTCATAGCTGGAGCCACAAGCAAGCAGTCATATGTAAAGACCCATATATATATATGTGGCCATTTTCTAAGCTCAGAAATATCTTGAGCTTCATTCTAGCTCTAAGCAAACATCCATATCGGTTATTATGCTATCTGAGGGGTTCACTCTTCTGCATTTTTTTCTGGTTCCATCCTAAGACTGAGAACAAAACTCTCCTGTCAGATTTACACGTCAAATATTCAGTATCTTGTTCTTCAGCACTTGATACTTATAAAAGAAGCAAAATGTTGCAGTTAAGATACACTGTGTGGTAAGGATCCAAGAGGGATTTTAAATTCATGACAGCTGTGATACAAGAAATGTATTTTGCTTTTATAGCTGGATTTCTTTTTCTCCTGAAAGCAAAAAAAAAGGAGAATAAAATGCAGGCAAAAATGTTTTGCTAGAACTGGGCCACCAGTAGCTATTTCTTCCAAGTCACCTACAGATGCTATTCAACAGAAAAACAGAAAGAACCTTTTCTTGCATTGCACAATAACTCCAATGGACTAATTTCTTGCACATGGGTGACTTTGCACGTCAGACAAAATTTTTAAGTCCAAAGGGTAAATTCTGATTTGGATATTCTGCTCTGCCTTTCTACACTGGGGAGCTAAATGATGGCAATAATGCAGCAGAACATGAAAAGATTATAACTTTGGATGGCACTTGGTTTTGCAACATTGACTACATGAGTTGTTCTCAGACCAGCTTCAGGTAGATGACTACACACGTATGAAATGTCACCAGACTAATGCTATCAGTGCTAAGTGGCCAAATAATGAATGATGGCGGAGCCTGTACTCTCAGCACACCCGGAGGGCGACTCTTCCCCGAGAAGCGTTAGGACACATTGCCAGGGCACCAGCTGTATAGGAGAAAGCCTACTAGGCTGTACTACCTCAGTATCTGAGGGGAAGAGTACAAACACCCAGGGTGATTCAGCACAGCCTCTCTCAGAAGATCTACATTTATCTAAATAAATTTCTTTCAGGGGTATCTCACTGAGTTGCCACCTCTAGGTGTAATTCAGCGAGGTTTAGAATCAGATCCAAGTTTCTCCCCATCCTTATTATTTTACATTTTCACACAAGGCTTCATGATTATTGGTTTGGAACATTAAAATGCAAATGATAGAGGAAGCAATACATATTTAAATGTACAATGTCAGCTTGGCATAAAAGCCCTTCTGGAACAGAATGACACTATTTTCTTCAGTAACTTCTAAAAGTGGCAAAATAAAAATGAAAAGGAAAAAAACTCCAGGTCTATTTGCATTCATGCTTTATTGGTCATGCTGAAAGAAAAAGCTTAGTAAGCTTGGAGCAGGGGGCAGGGGGAGAAAAACAGTCATTAGTGTAAATGCAACCCGCATCTAAGTCTGTGACTTCCCAGGCAGCACAAGGAGGAGGAGAGCATGCCAGGAGCATTGGATTTGAAACAAGGGTAACCTCCTCCCTCCAGAAAAACAAAGAGGAGCTTTGACTTATCTTGTCTTTGTCACTCCTGGAATCAGTATCCTCTTCACGTAAACACAAAGGAGAAAGGGTGAAGAAAGGACAAAACCAGGGCAGAATGCAGAAAGCCTTCTCTGCCTCCTACCCCATCCTTGTGGGATGCCCTGTTATTTTCCAAATTTAACTTCTGGCTAAGGAGTGACAGAATGTCATTTATTCCCATGATGCTTTTTTTCAAAGCTTGTGTGGTTACCAGGGCAATATCAAATGTTTCCCATTTTACTTTTTTAATATCACTTTCCCACTGCCATATTCAGTGTTTCCTAAAGAGATAAACTGAGATTTAAAAAGTCTGGAAGACATTTTTTGTAGTCTAAAGCTCATAACTATGTGCCTGTGCATAACCCATTTGTACTCCAGACTCAACATTAGGACGTCAGTGTTTAATGTTAATGGGTAAAGGAGGCAGGTGGCTGAGCTGTCATTACAAGTAATTTCTGCCCCCTTTACTCATGCTGCCATGAAATATCCATGCTAGTTCCATTTGCCTCCTTGGACACAGTACTGCTTCCCACGGAGGGACTGCAGAATTAGGTTCTGGTTTAGCAATAGCAGGTGTGAATACAGATTACAGACAGTCCCAAAAGATAGGTCTGTATTTAGTCTCTAAACTCCATGAAGATGAAGAGCACCTGGGTGCAGGCCTGGACCAGCTCTGTGGTGTGGAACAGCATGTCTTGATGAACTGACAAAGTCAGCAGAAAACCTAATTCAGGCCCCCCCTCGTGCACGCACCCCCCCACACAGGCATTCGCACACAGAGATGCAAACAGCCCTTTTCAGGTAGAGCTTAAACCAGTTCCCAGAATTTAGTCTTAACATGTCGTCAAAAATGTTTTTGCTGGAGGAGTCGTGTCTGCATTAGCTTTTGGCAGGGTAGTGAGGAGAGATGGGAGAGGAACACCCCTGGCTGACGGAGCTAATGAGTCAGCAAAACTGTTGTCGTATGTACCAGCCTCTAGTGAGAGCAGAGTTAGGAGCTCTCTGAAACTTGTAGCCTTTGCAAGTATTTACATTTGAATTATCACAGGATTGGAATCCAGAAGATTACAGCAAAAGAAAATTAAAAAAAAAAAATGGGAAAAACCCTCTTTTTAGAAAAGCCTGAAATTGTTACAGGTTAAGTTAAAATTTTGGCAAATTCCTAAAGGGAACATACACTACTCATACTGGTCAGATCGTCTTGAAATGGGACTGTATTCAATTCACGATTTCTAAGTCTCACTTGCATTTGCAGAGAATCAAGCCGCAAAGTGAATCAGCCCCTTAGCGTCCATGGCTTGCGTTTCCCTTTAGTACCACTTCAGCTGCTTTGTGCTGGCTCCAAGGCTGCGGCCACTGCGCCAGGGCTGCAGCCAGCAGCTGTGGGTGGGTGCCTGGGAAGGGAGCTTTGCTCTTTGCTCTTCTTTCCCTTCGGCGCTCGGAAAGCTTCTGAGCTGTAAGTACGCGTTATGTCTCTTACCCTTCAAAAAGTCATCTTCCATAATGCCGATTTATCCTTTTAAATAGAAATTCATTCCAAATGGTGTCATCCACTCCTCCTCCCCATCCCCACGCTGGCATTAGGCGAGTGAAAGGCCTCCTGTTCCCTGCTGTCTGGGCTCCGGTCTCTTTGCCAAGGTCACTCCCGTCTCGAGACAGGCAAAACTTAAAAGCTCTGGGATTCCAGCTTCCTTCCAGTACGTGAATCACACTGGAAATTGTTATGAACGTGAATCAAAATAGCCCATGAAAACATATTAGAAAGCTCTTCTTCATTAGCCAAATGTCAGTGACATGGTAATGGTCACCAAAGGGAATCTGATGCTACACCCCAAAGGATCCAGTCAGTTAGCTAATGTCTTTCCAGAGGAGACGCTGCCCTTAAAGCCAGTCAGTTACTTATTTGTGTTCCACTCAGTGAGGGTCAAACTGGGTAGAAACAATAACTGTTTCCATGTAAACTAACAACCCCTTCCCAAAACAGGCTTGGCCTGTTCTGGATATCTTTACAGTTTCTTATTATTTGCTGGTAATAAATTTCCTTCTGAGGCCTAATTACAGATAGCGCTGCCTAGAGTGAGGTTTGACACCAACAGAGGAGTATCCTCCTGTTTTCTTCATCCTAGAGCATTTGCACAGACCAGGGAGCATGGCAGTATTACCCTTCATTTCTACTTACACCCTTTTTCTTCGTAAGCTGAGCTTCTTGTATATCTGCATGTAAAGTCCTTATGTCAGTTCAGCTTTTCCCTGGGCAATCCTTAGTTTGCAGGGTTTTCATGCATCCACTCCATCTGGGTGTCTTCTGCAGCATCTCCCTTCCAGTAATCTAATCCCAGTCCTTGGATTCGCATCTCTTGACCTCTGCAACCACCTTGTTTGACTTCTCCATTATGCCCCCTACAGCTTTTGAAGATCTATTTTGTTTTCTGTTTCCTATCTGCTGCTGTTCTCTTCACTCAGTAACTTGCTTCCAATCCAAAGAGTGACGGAAAGGGAAAAAAAGTCCACCTTGTATTTGTCTAAGAAGCCTCCAGATGTGCAGTTAGCAGCTGCATTAGTAAAATGGAGCAAACTACTGTTAACTTGAACCACTCCGTAGTCCCATGTTACCCTACTTTAACAGGAATGGAGAACACAATGAGGTTTATCAACAGCCAGAACGTACAACTGAGGCACAAATTACTATACAGAGGAGGACAGAGAGTTTGGTACCAGTTCTGTACAAGTCCTTGCTCCAGAAAAGTGCCTGTTTTCACCAATATCCCATTGCGGTTTCTCAGATGGTGGTAAAATATGGGTAAACTGTTGGTAAATCTCATCCTCAGGGTACAGATTTGATAGAAAAACAATCTAGGTAGTAATTAAGAATAACCAGAAGGAAAACTAGGTGTTTCTCTTTAGGTTTCCAATTTATGGGATGAATAGGACATCTGAAGCTGCTGAACAAAGTGTTAGTTCTGCAGCATGCATAATAAGATGATAGAGATCCAGTCACACGTTACCACTGAGACCTTGACTTTAAAATAAATAAAGAGAGTCTATATGTGTCTATGGACACTCACAGTTAGTTAGATAAGTTTGGAGGTTTTTAAGCAGGGATATGCAGCTTCATGCTTCTGTGGGTAAGGCAATGATCAGCACAGGTAGGTTGAAATACTTCTATTACGAGCAGCTACAGTTCAACAACAGAGCACAAGTACTGACCCCCTTGTGCTTGAAACCAAGAGGGTAGGTATGATGGTATCCTTCACCATCGAGAACTTCCAGGCTTTGATGGTTTGGGGGCTGCTTGCCTATATCAACCAGCAATGCTGTGCATCTCTGCCTGCAGCCTGATGTGGTTTCTGATCCCATGTAGCTTATGCTTCCTCTGGGAAATGCTCTTAAGTCTGTTTCGCTTTTCATTTCAGGACCAAGCTCAGTTTCCCAGATGTGTAGGGAATTGCCCTGGTATGTCACAGGGAGACACATCAGCCTACGCATTAGGTGGCCAAATGGGCTGGCTCATCTCCTTCTACTTCTTTAGTCAGAGGAGACACCCAGGCTCAGTGACCCCAGGGGAGTCTGGCTCCTCAGCCAGCACACAAAGGGCTTTACCTTGCCCAAATGTACCTGGCCAGAACCCAAATGTACCCAGTCTCTCACCCAAACTAGTGCCTACACTGCCTCTGTATCCAACAGCAATGGAGGGAGGCAGCTCTGACTCATTCATCCCCTTCTAAGCCAGGTATTGGGTAGGTGGGATGAATCACTGTCTGGCACTGCCTCCATCGACTGCAGAAAGAATTAGACAACGGACTTCGGTCAGATGCTTCATTTCTAAGTGAGTAAAACTAGGTTAAATTAATCCCTCCCTGGGTTGCACTGTAATTGTGAAAGCTAATGATTGCACATTATTTGAAGAGAGAGACTGTTCCTCACCTTGGTAAAATAAAATAAGTTTGTTATTAGTTTTCCAGCTGTGCTATTTGTTCTGATGGGTGGATCACTGCTCTCTAATACAGGAGGTAAAATGAGAGGAGACATCTAAATCACTGATGCAATATTGCCAATCGTTTGTATCTTATTGCTGGTCTCTCACAATATGTTCTGTTTCTTGAAGCCTTGGGCATTGAAAACAAATGAGAATACCACCTTCCTTTTTTAATATAAACCAGAAGTTTATCCTGCTAGTCATTTGGAAAACAAGCGTGAAAAAGCATGATCTGAGTGTGGTATACAAGGAAAAAAAATATCAAATGCAAATAAAAAGTACCCAGGATATAGTAAAAAATAACAGCTCTCTTTCATTTTAACCTGGTTTTCAAGTCTGACCAAAGATTTTCTTCCTTTTGCTTCCAGTAGTTTTGCTCTATAAAAGAGCAGAATGAACCCTAAGATTTCTTGCAAACCTATAGTTAAAAAAAATCGGGTTTGAGCAGTACTATCCATTACAGCATGGCCAATGAATGACACCAAAAACATTAGCTTTGCCACCTGTTCCTTCATGAGCCAGATCTTCCAGGATTTTCCTTCTATTTTCTTTCACACACAGAGGCCATGTGCAAAGCTCAGAGACCATCTCTGGCTGTTGCTTGTTACTTGAGCTGTTGTGTGAAAACAGAAGAGAGTTCAAAAAGGTTCCTTAGCCTCTCGTGTTTCCCTGCACTGCAACAGACGCATCCAAGGTTATGTAGGTCCCCAGTCATATGGAAGATTCACACAGCAGTGGGCCAGGCAAAATAGTCCTACTTTGACTTGTTATCTTATTAGTTATCCATTCTTTCAGGCCACAAGGCTTCTATAATCAACTGCAGGTCAAAGCCTTCCCTCCCCAATCTTCTATTATATTTCAGCACGTGACTTAGGGTTCTGTCCAAATCTTGAGGAAGCCAGTAGAAGTAAGGCTTTAATAATGAGAATTAATGAAACAGTGTACTTTAGATACTGAAGGATGATTTGAGAAGGCACAGCCATCCCCACAACAAGCAGCTTTCTCCACCCGGGGACTTGGCAGAGGGAAAATGTGTGGAAGTGCAATTCTCAGTTTGGAAGCAGAACTTCATAAGCATGGGGATGATGGAGTAGGAGTTAAAAAGGTTTCTCTTACTATTTTGCTGACTTCTAAGTAGGGTTGCTGGTACATACCATATCTTAATATGAAATTAGGAAGAGACTCAGTGCAGAACGAGCGTGCATATCACCCAGCAGTTGGAGATTCAGGACTCATGCCCTGACAGTTGACTTCTGTCTTGGGCAAGTCGCTGCTCTCTCAACCTTCATCAAGTAGCTATACTTGAAATGGACCTATTCCACTTGGTCTTTCACCGGTAGTGGATATTGTAAATCATCTTGGAAACACTCTGAAATTCTGCAAGGCAAGGAATTATATGCAGCACAAAGTATGACTAACTTCTGTGTGAGTCATCGACCGCATTACCAAAGGCAGTTTTAGAGAAATGAATATGCACAAAATAAGGCTGATCCTGCAAAACCCAGAGATGTCCTGCTGTCTGCATGGTGGATGTGAGCACACCGAACAGTGTGCTGGGATTTCCCCCAGCGCCCTGTGACAGCCTCCTTCAGCCTGCTTCTGCTGCCCTGAGAGCAAAAACGCCGACTGCCGGGCTGAGGCTGAGTGCTCTGGATGTCCCGCCATGCCTCCATGGAAAACCAAGAGAGCCTGGAAGTAAGAGGGAAAAGGCATCTCATCCACAAGCAGAGGAAATTTCAGGAATACCGACCTGAGATGCCCTGCCTGGCCATGATGCACACAGAAGGGCACTGATGGAGAGCTGACCCCGAGGAGCCAGCCATCTGGTAGACACAGCGCTCTGCAGCGGGAAGAAAGGGGTGTTGTTTTCCAGAAGTACTGTGGCCAAAAAACCAGCAGCAGTGGCAGCCAGGAAAATGGCCTTATTCTTCTGGCAAAAGCCTCTCTATGTATACATACGTCTGTTCCCTCACCCGCCCCCCGTCTGAATGAGAAATCAGGGCCTTCTTGACATGAGGCAGCACACGCCAGATGCTGAGCAGTCAACAAGACAGATGCTGCCAGGGGGACAAAAGAGGTAATCATATAAATACTTAAAAGCTCCTTTTAATCAAAATGTTCATTGTCATTTTTAAAAGGAAGGTACTTTTTAATAGCTACTTAATTCCTTTCGAAAGCATTGAAGGGGTGGAGGAAATAGTTCTTTACAAGGATGAGGCGCTTTTTTTTTTTTAATAAATGTAATAACTTAGTTGAAACTTTCTGGCTTTTCTTTCAGTGCTTTTTCCACATGGGAGCTTATAAGGAAAGCAAATGGGGGCTACTTCTTTGCTCATGCATATATTGATTTTACGAACAGTATGAATGGTGTGTATCTGAGCAAGAACAGTCCCCTGATGGGATGGCAGAACCCTGGTAGGAGCTGATCCCCACAGCACCCCCAGCCTTCTGCAACACCCAGAAACCTGCCGTTCACATTAGACCCATGGAAATCTGCCTGATGGATTTGCATTTATTTCTAAGACATCTATTGACTCCCAATCTTGCTTGTAAGGGCATATGAAAGATAAACCTTCCCTCCATACAGAGTGAGTGTGAAGGGGAAACTCCTGCCTCGCCGAGCAGTGCCCAGACCATCAGCGGGCAGCACTGCTGCCCCAGCTCCTGCAGCCCCAGCTCTTTGCTCTCCTCCAGCCCGGCGCTGTTATGGCCGCTGCCTGGGCTGCCAGAAAGGACAAAGGCTTTAGCAAACGAGAAGCGGCTGCAACACCCAGGCTTGATGCTCGGTCCCTGGAGCACCTCCTTGCTCTGAGGAAGGCACAGCAGCAACTGTCTAAAAGTTCTCTTTAATTTTAAAGTCCAACTGCCCACCACAGTCTTTGGGAATGGCAGCATTGGCTTTGCCCTTTTCAGCTGTGTGGAGGAAAGGCAAAGAGGGATGGCAGCAGGACATGGCACCCCAAGCCAGAAGCATTTGCATGCTTTCTCCCAGCCTCCCTGCTCCCCTCCCCTCTCCCCGTGAGGATGCTGGCACCAATCATGAGCCCACTGAGGTCCCAGGGGGTGACACCATCTGCAGTGAGGCTGATGAATTAGATTCTGCACACCACCGGCAGGCAGCACAGACAACACCCTGCCTACTCGGCTGATGAAGAGGTAATGATGGGGGAAGAAACCTTGTTTTGTCATTGTGTCTCTTCCTGAACACATTCCAGCCAAATGTTTCCCTACCTCTTCTCATTTGTGAAGGCAGCCGCCACGACAACCCCCACAGCAAATTCACTGCTAGCGATGCCAGCTTCCGTACAGCAGTTCTTGTATAAATCCTGTCTTTAGAATCCTCAAGGCCTAACTGGGCTCTGCTAAAGTGTCTTACTTCAGGTACATAAATAGCATAAGGCCAGGGTCATGTCTTTTTTCTCATACTCTGTCTTGCTTATGAGTTAAACATATCTTTAGAGTGACACAAACAATTCATAAAGGTGTTGCTTGGTTAATAGTCATGGTCATGTCCAACACAGGTGCTCTTACTCAGATTTTACTTTGCCTTTCACTTGGAAAGCAATGCCAGACTTTTATCTGATGATGGATTTTGTCAAACCTGTGGAAAGCTTTGCAGTGTGACCCCAGATGATTACTCAAGAGCATGTCCCAGAAGCGTCGCATCTCCGTGACTGATGACTGCCAGATGGTGGCTCTGAAGAGGGCAGGAACAGGTACTATTTTAACATGTTTTTGTCTAATGTGACCCCTTGATCCTCAGGAGAAGGTAGACATATGGTATGCAAGAGGCAGTGTCCCTGGAGATGCCAGATTAAATACAGAACCTCAGGAACGTCTCATTTTGGCTTGCACCATCGCCACTTCCTAAGATCTCTCCCAGGATCATGAGGGCTGGTTGTCTGCATACCCCAATGCAGAAAAACGGGGAGAAGAGGGAAGCCAGGCTCTTCCTATCCTGATGGGAGCTGTGTCTTTGGGGCACACATACGCTGACAAAACCCTTTGCAGGAATCACAGTAAGAACGGCTGCAAATAATTTATTTTTGCAAATTTTCTGCTTTTTTTTTTTCCATGTAGATTTTAAGCAATTTGGGAGGGGCTCCAACCATCACAGTTTGGGTTTTTTCATAGCATCCCTCTGTGTATAGGAAAAGTCATTCACGACACATTCACAGAGCAGGAAAATATTAGGAAAACACCAGCTGATATGAATAATTAGCATATTTAACAATTGCTGTTTGATTTCACACAACAGGGTGAGGTACTGCCCCTCCCACATCGCTTAAAATCTACATGGAAAAAAAAGCAGAAAATTTGAAAAAATAATTATTTTATTTCTATTCAGACCAAGGATCACGTGGTGATATTGCCAGCTAACATTGCCAATAATAAAAAGCAGTTTGTCTTTCTGCGTAAGCCTCACTACCAGCAGCTTGGCTAAAGCAACCAGCTCCTTTCATTAGAGAGGGACACCATGAAACAAGGAAGGCCAAGCCGTCCTGTGCCAGAACTTGCTTGTGGCAGGTATCTTCTGAGCCTGCTAGGTAAGTACACAATGAAAGTCTTTACCTCAATGAACAGCCTGGTTTGACATGGTAACAAAGGGCTCAAAGGTGCCTGTTAATAGCAGAGAATCCTGTTGTACATAAGCAACCAGCCATTCCCACAAAAACTTTCAGATATGTGGTCCTTCTGCCCACCCCAGCCCATGCCCATCTCTTTGTGCTGGGGGGAGGGGAGAGAGTGCACCCCCTTTTTGCCTTCAGACCCAGGCTGTGGGTTAAGGTCCCTTGGTAGCTTCCTGCAGGGTCCGAATTCATTCCCTCTGACATGAACGCTCAGGACTAGAGCGCCTTGAATTATTAACTGTTACTAATTTATGTAATGAATGCAACTTTTTGTTCCCATTCATGAAGCCTCCACAAAGAGGAAATGCCTTTTAGAAACATCTTCTTTCTTTACAAGAGTTTGCGTTAGTTCATGGCTTGTTTTAGAGCTAATGGCTCTGAGCATCAGCAGTCATTTGCTGCACAACCTGCGGCCAAAGCTGCCATCCAGTTTCTTCTTCAGTTGGGACAACCAAAGAATTGCAACCAGGACTTGCCTTCTCTCCTATTTGCAGTTGCTGAGTAAATCTAACACAATTTTTGGAGTTTTTTTAAAAATAGACAGAGGAGTGCTATGTGGGGACAGCTTTTTTGACTGCAAGTCAGAACACATTCATGCCTGTAAAAAGCAATAAAAGGGACTAAACGCACTAGCGATGTGAGTCAGCAGCTTTTATTTTTCCAGGCATTTGTGAATACTCATTTGTTGTATTAACCAAAGGGTCTCTCTTGCCAACTGAACACAAGGTGGCAAGTTGTAAGGTAGGGGAAATGTTATCACAGAGGCTGTAGGAAAAGCTCATCCAAGCAGATAGCCAAGTTAGCAGCATACTCAAAATCTTATATGATAGCTTTAGATAGCTTTGCAAAGTGAGTATCCCATCAGCCTTTCGGTCTACTACCTGGGGAATGAAGGGGTCAGCAGAGGCATTCCAAACTCCGTTCCTTCACCTCCTGGTGCTCTTTATGATTGGGCACACACACCCCCCATGCATGCACACACAAACATGGAGGAGACAGTTGCATACTGCGTCCACCTGGTAAAACTGAGTTCAGCGTGGATCATCCACACTTCTTACTTCTCCAGATAGCACTAATAAACATCACTGACTCTTTTAGTGGCCCAACATGGACAACACAAACTCTCCATCAAAGTCCCATTGAATTCAGTGGGAGCTGGATCGAATCAGATTTTTCCCTGTTATCAGCAGCCTTTCGCAGTTCTGAAACACATTTCTTAAGGCCTGTTTTCAGGTGCTGATGTTCAAGCCAGTGCAAAAAAAAATCTGCGGAATCTGTGTATCTGCAGTGGCACATAAGACATTTAGCTGTTCCTTGCAGTAGGAGCCAGCTGATTCATGCTTCATTAACCTGCACAAAATTTGTAGTCTTCCCTCTATCCCTAAGCAATAATTAACAGCTGATTGCTGTAATGACTTCATGTTTTACTAAGACTTCACTTTTTACTAAATATAAACCAGCACATTTACTAGCACATTAAGGAGTATTACCATCAATAATTAAAAACTGAACTACAACTGTCCAAATAAATGAAAAGAGTATGTTTTATAATGCATGATTCTTGCTCTTATATTGCATTTAGTCACTGCCTAATTTGCAACATCTAGTGATTCACTGCAAATTAACACTATTCTAATGCACATATGTTTTACGAATGAATCTTTAAACATCTGTTCTTCTTGTCTCTCTGCGAAAGGTACCTGTGAGTGCAACTGGGAGAGAAAGCGATCGGCCAGCAGAAAAGAACGAAGAGTAAAGAGACACACAAGAACCCCACAAAACAGGCAGGAAAAGTCCTGCTTCACCTGTCTTGTCTTTTAACCACCAGGACTCGCCAGAAGATATTTTGCTTTGCAGGATTGCTGAGACTCTTCAGGAGCACCCGAAAGACTGGCTAAGCTTCATCAACGCTGTGCTAGTAAACTGGAGTATCACCGGGTGAGGATCCCTCGTGAGGTCCAGCAGGGTGGTGCAGAGCAATGTCTGCGAAGGATGGGTGCATCTGCAAGGCTTGTTCGCCAGTTGGAGTCATGACATTGCCACATACCCCGCAGGACGCAGTGTGGGGCCGCGGGGCTGCCTGGTCACGCAGACAGACACCAGCTGCAGGGACTCGGAGTCGGAGCACAGCAATGGGCCTGCCTTTATGTCCATTTTTATGCCCCGTTTCCTACCGCATGGCTGAGATGCTGCACAGCCTGGGAAAAACATTCAAAGGAGCACCCATCCCCTGTTCAAAAGTGGGTTGAGCCCTGCGGACCCTTAGCTTCATGGAAAATCACAGCAGCATCTTCCTTAGGACAGGATCTGACTTAGGCTCATTATTTAGAGAGCCACATGCAGATTAACACACAGACTCAAGAGAGAGAGAATGAGACAGAAAAGAAGATTGATAATCATAATTAAAAGTCTATGAGACTCTCATATACGATGCTTTGTTACCAGGGTATGTTGTATTGTCTCCATGCCAGTGGAACGTAATAGCAAGTCATTAGCCATCAAATCACTAATACTGATTTTATATCAAATAATGTCTCTTTGAGATTTATCTGTAAGAGCTTGGGTGTCTGAAAAATAATGTGCTACTTAATCATTACACCAATTAGGGGCTGCAGGTTACATATGCTATGTAAAGGAGAGCCACTGTTTTCTGAAAGACAATAGAATCATAGAATCACAGAATCATTTAGGTTGGAAACGACCTTTAAGATCATCAAGTCCAACCATTAACCTAACACTGCCAATAGGTCTGGTTCTGATTTCATTTACCAAGAGAGCCTCCACTAAGTCAAATATTTGAAGTCAGATCCATGAGATCAGAATTGGGCCTCGCCTTTCAGATTTTTATTTTTTTTTCACCTAGTGATTAAAGACAAGACCTCATTACATGTGATCAGCTGCTGTGACATACTATTTTAAATGTAAGTCTTTCAAGGTGTGAAAAACAAAGTGGATCAAAATAAAAACACGTGCCTTTCTTTTTTGCCTTCCGGTATAATTTACACATACTCACCTTCCTGCATATATTGTAAAAATAGTCAAAACCAATGAAAACAAAATCACTTCCTAGCTAGCCCTTTGAAAGGAAGCTTGAGCCTGGAGGAAATTTCACAGCTGAGCTGTAGGCTCCGGGGGAAAAAGGAGGCTTTATAACACAAGTGCTGCTGACACAACCTTTAGTGCAGTGATGCTGGCAGTTCTTACAATGTGTGCAAGGTCTTTTAGTCTGAGAAGTGCTAAAAAAAATTGGAGGTAGTCTGTTTTCAAAGGCATCACTTTCCATTTTATCATGGGCAGGTTGTAGTTAGGGGGATGTACAATTGTAACGCATGATCTCTCTGACCAAGCCGTCTTCAGCTCTTTTTCTCCAGACAAAATTTCTTCTAAAGTGAGTAAGAAGCTCTGAACAGGGTATAGTTATATATAGTTATACAGCAAAGCCCAAATTACTGAATATAATGAGGAGGACCATAAAAGCTTCAAATTCCTGCATCGAGAGTAATGGAGAGAGGAGACATAGATGAAGCAGCTCCTGTGTTTCCAGCATGGTACAGATTTTCCTATATGCTACATCACTACGGAGGACTCGGTGCACTATAGTAATGCAGCCAGCTGGTTTCTTGTTTTTGGGCCCTTCATTATTATGCAGACCTGGAGGAATCCTGGATATTTTTCTTTTGTCAGTGGAAAAATTCCAGCTAAGGATTTCACCCTAAGGTCAAACCCAGGGAGAAACAGAAGAGTGAATGAGGACACGGATTTACAGAGTCTCATACTATGGCCTCAGCATTAGGGCAGGACAGTTCAGATTAGCACAAATAAGGCACCTTTTGGTGCCTTCAAAGGCACTGAAATAGAACAGCTGGCGCTTCTCATGCTCTTTTCTTGGGGGTACCTCTAAGAGGTTTAATGTTACCTCATTGATAATCCGCAGCAGTCCTCTAAGATGCATTTGGCTAAGCTCCTCTCTACAGCCCTCAAGGCGGGGAGAGGGGAAGGAAAGTGAGATGGGTGACAGGGACACAGAAGCAATCTTACATGATTTTAAAGTGAGATCTTTGAAGAGTCCAACTGGGTCTCGGTGATGAAGGGTTACAGTGGTGTAATGTGTGCCAGAGTATCTCTAATGGCCGTTCCCATACCAAGGAATGCTCTGCGGTTCCGCTGACAAACGGCAGCGCCAGCCACCCAGGGGTCCCTATTGCCCACTGGGCTTATTTGGTTTAGTACTTTGGCATGAATCATCATGATCATTTTCCACTGGTACCTGCTTGTTTGTGAAGCGCACTCATGAAAAGTCTAATGAAGAAAATGCGCCTGACCCACAGCAGTGCATGGCACATGGTATTAAATGTATCCCCTTTAATGCCACACAAGGGACTTATGTCCGAATGTCTCACCGTACAACAGTCAGGGGCATCGCTCCAGGCCTTGTTCTTGTAGGAAATCGTTGGGTCCGAATAGAGAGCTGAGCTTTCTTAAATTATAACTATCCACTGCCAAACCCACACTATGTTTCATGATGTGGACTGTGGGCCTCTTATTCTGCTGTTAGTAATCTAGAAAGTAGAAATTAAGCATCCTCCTTACCTGCCATTTAGCCTCCAGTTTCAAAAATGCTAACTTTTTTTTTTCTTCACTGTTAACTGTTTCCTCGCTTTTTATGCATTGTACCATCTTTGCCGTGGGGGAACATTCGTCTTTTGCACTAGCATTTCACACAAATGAAAGCGGAGCCTTGAGGCTATGTCTGGGACGCAGGCGATGTCTGTGGTGTCAGTTAACTTCATATCTCTGGAAAGCCATGAAGCGGCGAAAGCCCGCATGGAAGTGCCCTTCCCTGCCTGCTGCGTAAGCTGTTGACCTCCAGCTCCACGCCAGGCGTCACCAGTGCTGAGGGAGGATGGGCAGGCAGCTCTGCTGGAGCCGCTGCCCCGAGGACTTGACTGCAGATGGTCTGTGGGAGCCATCCTGCTTCTTTCCCCTCTTGGCTCCATTCCTTCAGGGAGGAATCGCAGGCCTGGAGCTGCAAGAAGATTCAAGGACATGGTTTGTTCTTACCTTAGCTGGGAAATGCTGGAAGGACCCAGCCAGCCATCTGGCTTCTCCATCAGGTTCCTAGTGCTGTTTCACAGAGGAGTCTTTAAAGTCAGGAAACCACCCTGGATCACTGGTGTGGAAAGGAAGGAGCTACTGGCCAAGCATTTCTGATCTCAGCTTCTTGTGACCCCAAGAATATGTCAAATATTTGCTGAGGGTTAAAAATCAGCCCATTGGAGAGATTACTTTTATCCTGGGTCACTTTAAATGTCTGTATTTTGGAAAGGCATGAAGTAAAAGTGAAAGATTCATACTGCAGATACCTGCTCAGCATTTATGTCTGTCCACAAGAAACCCAGGAGTTAGTAAATCTGTCAGAAATGTTTTAATAACTCTCAGCTAAAACCTAATTCACTAATCTGTCAATACAGAAAAGCTTTATTGCTGTGGAAAAGTAGATCCACTCAGTGCAAGCATGTATTTTTCTAAATGTGGGAGGATTACAGACACAGATAATCTCCTATTTTGGCTGCTGGTTTACATTGCTTATTAACTATTCTCTATTCAAAAAGTTTGTCTCTTGCTACTTGCTGACTTTTAGGTGGAATTTGTAGCATATGAGTAATTACAGAGACACCTGCATGCACGGAGCTACACATATATATGTACCTACATGTATAGTTTTCTACATTGCAGAAAGTGCTGCCCAGGCATTTCCATTTGAAAAAAAAAATCATATTAATTGCTGGAAACTTTTTCAGTCATTAAACTTTCTGGCTGAATTGTGGCAGATCTGAGCAAGTTGCTTCATCTCTCTGCTAAAGCTCTGAGGCTGGAAAATGTGGAAACCAGATTCACATATGCAGCTTTTCAAGGTTTCTCAGGTCCTGGAAGGGGAAGGATGGAAACCCCCAAGATAAAAATAGAGGACACAACTTGGGGCACGTTCAAGGTTGCATAGGAAGTTCCTGATGACTGATACGGCTATTTCATCAGGCTCTGCATGAGGCACCAGGCTATGCATTTTTCAATAATAGAAAGAAAACCAGAGCAGGTAAACTGCACAGCTGCACAGTGTCCGCCCTTCCAGAGGAAGAGGTAAAGGTCCGAAAAAATGGTTACGTGAGGGCACAGTGAAAATCTGTATTGCAATGGGTACATACACACACACACATGCAGGGTTACTGGTGTGAAAATTCCAAGGGCAACTTTATCACAGTCATTTCCCTGCAGCTGGCTTAGCAGCCTTGAAAACCTAAATGGTCTTCTAATATTGGACTTTTGGTATGGTGTTTTATGACTTCGTTTGTCATATAGTTTTATCTTAGGTATTGCCTTTATTTGTGCTTTAAACCGGAGGATATGTGGAGAAAGGGCAATAACTTTCCTATAATAGGGGGCAGAAAGAACAATTTCCTTGACTATTTTTGCACAAAACAGAGGCAAAATATTCACTGTAAGAGAGTTTTGATGATACCTTATCTTTCAAGTCTTCCTCGTATTTTCCAGTAATGGTGCTATTATGTATCTTTGATTCTTTTTATGATTACAGCCTGTGACACCCTAGTGCAGTGCATGAATTTATCCATTTGCAATGATATGGAAGCTTTCATTTCCACTTCACTGCTTCCCTTATCTACCAGCTGCCCATCATTCTCTGTCTCTTTGGCATCTTCTCTTTTTCCTCACTCCTCAACCCCTTTCCCCCAAAAAAGAAGAAATCAACTTTCAGTTGAAAAATATTCTTAGTATGATAACTTGCTGACCTTGAGTGGAAATACTTGTTACAAATGGGACCTGCTTGCCCCGTGTCAATGAAGGGGGAGGTAAGTTAAAGACAGCACCTAAAATGGAGAGTTCACAGAAGTCCAACAGACGTGTGCCAGGACTACCCCATGCAGGACTGGCAAGTCTGGCGAAAGCATCTGCCTTTGCTCATGTAGGTGCTTTAATTGCAGTGGCCAAAACAATAACGGTTTTCTTTACAGCCTGGTAAGGGCGCAGGTGGCCTGGAAAGACTATTACTTTAGTGATAGGAAATGCAGGAATAACAATGATTAATAGATCAGAGAGCTCTGATGTGTCCTACTTAAACCCAGATCCCTGAAATCCCAAAGACCACTCTGCATGCAGTGAGAGGGGAGGGGAAAAGGAAGGGAAGGGAAGGGAAGGGAAGGGAAGGGAAGGGAAGGGAAGGGAAGGGAAGGGAAGGGAAGGGAAGGGAAGGGAAGGGAAGGGAAGGGAAAGCAGGGCAAGAACTTTTCCAGGAGGAAGCAGTATGTACCATGAACGTGGCCCATGGACATGGCATGGTGCTGGGAGCTGACCTTCTGCAGGACAATCACACACTCTGGCTGCAGGCTGCTAATGGGAGGGCTCTGAATCTCAGTCAGCTCCACCATTGACAGAGTCTAGGAACAAGTCTCCAGCCTTGGCTCAGATATTAAAGCACTGTGAGTATTTACTGTTCCTCCCTCTTCCTTCTCTTCCACAGGCCTGAATTTCTTTTTCAGACAAATGGGTTTATCTTCATAATCTGGTCCTTTTAAATAACGTGGATAAAAGAGACTGAGGCACTATTGACTTCATGCCGTTAAAGCCACTGAGAACTTTAACTCCTGGAGGCCTGCAGGCT
The DNA here is from genome assembly GCA_034008185.1 of Gorsachius magnificus. Taxonomy (NCBI): domain Eukaryota; kingdom Metazoa; phylum Chordata; class Aves; order Pelecaniformes; family Ardeidae; genus Gorsachius; species Gorsachius magnificus. The sequence goes on along the minus strand of CM067083.1, from coordinate 44,455,112 downwards.
TGAACCTCAGTCCTATAATCTGCCTGCCATGAGCTGCAGAGCACTGGTGATGACAGCTGGGTTTGTGGCTAAGGGGCAGATGTTGGGGTTGGGCAACCTGAGCTCTGCCACTGCTCCCTTGTGTCACCTTGGCCAAGTCACTAAAAGTCCCCCAGCGCCAATGCTTACTGCTGCTCTATTGAACCCTGTCTGATCACAGCTGACAGGAGGATGGTGCAAGCCTCAGAGGACAGGCTGACTGCCACATTTCTCTGGTTCCCACCTAGTACAGTGCCGAGGTGAAAGCAACCGCAATATCCTGGCAATGGAGCTCCTTCACTTCACCTGCAAATAGCTGTATGATTCACTCAGCAGCCTGCAGACCACAGCCTTTCCTGCTGTAAAAGGCCATTTCATTGATTTCAGTAAGCACTTCAATCCTCTCTCCAGATAATTTAACCACAGGTGTATTTTATCCCCACATACTTTCCTGGAATTACACATGACCTCCCCAGAAGCAAATTCAGTTCATTGAGTTTTATCCTTTGATATATCCCCTTATGCAAAATATAGCTTAGAAAAGGTATATTTATCACATTCACAGTAAAAGTAAAGAGAAAAAGCCACAATTTCTTCTGCAAAAAAGCTGCTCAGTCTTCAAAATTTTCTGGATTAAAATTAAACAATCAGCTTAAGTTCTATTTCCTCTTCCTGTCCTCAGAATAATATTAGTTTCTGCTTCCACAAAGCACATAGATCATCCTCAGCAGGAAGCCAGGTAGACCACATTAAAGAAGAAATGATATAGTGGATTGGGGTTTATGAAGAGAAGAGGCAGTGCCTGGTTGGTCTAACCATGAAACATTGTCTGGCTGAGGTATGTTTAATCTTCTGCTACACAGACACCTTCAAGCAACTTATCTTCTTATGAGATATTTTTAATAGCCTTTTTGGAAGCAATGAATAATGCCTTTAGCAGTGTCATGCAGTGATCCAGTATACTGCAAATCCTTCTAGCTACTCGAGGTGCACAGACCTCAGGAATTTCACATTTAAAATAAATATTTTCTCACTGAGACTTGATTAGAGTTAACTATAAGGCAAGCTACTGCCCCAAACCAGCACTTCAATAATGCAAGTCCCATTTGAATAGATTTAAAAAAAAAAAAAAAAAAAGGCAAAATTTGGATTCCCATCCAGATCAAAAACATACCAAATTTAAGCAGCATTTGTTTTGAAGACCTTTTTAAAAACACACAGTAATTAACCGTAGCTCAAATACAATTTAAAATAGCTGGTGGTTAAACAGGAGATGTTTATGTCTAACTCAGGCATAGCATTGAGCTTGGCCATGTTTCTCATGAAAGATATATCCATGTCCTAGTAAGAATTTGGGGGGCTGAGTGTCCTGGCTTCATCTGGGATAGAGTTAATTTCCTTCCTAGTAGCTGGCATAGTGCTGTGCTTTGGATTTAGTGTGAGAATAATGTTGATAACATCCTGATGTTTTAGTTGTTGCTAAGTAGTGCTTACAGTAAGTCAAGGACTTTTCAGCTTCCCATGCTCTGCCAGGTACACCAGAAGCTGAGAGGGGACAGAACCAAACTGGCCAAAGGGTTATTCCATACCATAGGATGTCATGCTCAGTATATAAACTGGGGGGAGTTGGCCAGGGGTCAGTGACCGCTGCTCATGGACTGTCTGGCAACAGTCAGCAGGTGGTGAGCAATTTCAGTGTGCATCACTTGCTTTGTATATTATTATTGGTATTATTATTATTATTATTATTACTCTTTATTTTATTTCAATTAAACCATTCTTATCTCAACCCATGAGTTTTCTCACTTTTTTTCCTCACTAATTTTCCCAGAGGCTGGTGCATGATAGGGGATGTGATATACCCACTCAATGCCATGCTCTTTGGCCCAGGTGTCTATACGATTGTTTTGGAAATGAGTCCCATTGTCTGACCAAATTCTTTCTGGGGTGCCATGTCACCATAGGACTTGCTTTTCAAGGCCCAGGATAGTGTTCCAGGAGGTGGAATGGGACACTGGATACGTTTCCAGCCACCCAGTGTTTGCTTCCGCCATTGTAAGCACATAGCTCTTGCATTGGTAGGCTTGTGGGAGTGTGATGTAATCAGGCTGCCAGGCCTCCCCATATTTACATTTCAGCCATCGTCCTCTGTACCAAAGAGGCTTTAACCCCTTGGCTTGCTTCATTGCAGCACATGGTTCACATTCATGAATCACCTGTGCAATTGTGCCCATGGTCAAGTCTACCCCTCAATCACAAGCCTGTCTTGTGATTATTGCATCTCTTCCTTGATGGCCTGAGGTGGCATGGGCCCACCAAGCTACAAATAATTTGCCCTTATGTTGCCAGCCCAGATCCACCTGAGCCACTTCAATCTTAGTAGCCTGATCCACCTGCTGGTTGTTTTGATATTCTTCAGTGGCCCGACTGTTGGGTATGTGAGCATCTATGTGACATACCTTTACAACCAGGTTTTCTAGCCAAGCGGCAATATCTTGCCACAATGTGGTAGCCCGGAAGGGTTTGCCTCTGCACTGCTGGTTGTTCTGCTTCCATTGTTGTAACCACCCCCACGGGGTATTTGCCACCATCCATGAGCCAGTACAGAGATAAAGTGCTGGCCATTTTTCTCATTCAGCAATATCCAAAGCCAGCTGGATGGCTTTCACCTTTGCAAACTGACTCGATTCACCTTTTCCATCAGCAGTGTCTGCGACTTGTCATATAGGACTCCACACAGCAGCTTTCCACTTCCAATGCTTTCCCACAAGACAGCAGGACCCATCAGTGAACACGGCATATTGCTTCTCATGTTCTGGTAGTTTATTATACTGTGGGGCCTCTTCAGTACCCGTCACCTCCTCCTCTGGCAATATTCCGAAATCTTAGCCTTCTGGCCAGTCTATGATCACTTCCACGATCCCTGGGTGACTGGGGTTTCCTGTTTGAGCCTGTTGTGTGAGCAGTGTGACCCACTTACTCCATGTAGCATCAGTTGCATGATGTGTACAGAAAATCTTCCCTTTGAACATCCAGCCCAGCGCCAGCAGTCAGGGTGCCAGGAGGAGTTGTGCTTCAGTACCAACCAAGCAGCTCAAATTTCTTCATATGCTGCCAATATCTCTTTCTCAGCTGAAGAATAATAGGCCTCAGATCCTTTGTATCCCTGACTCCAAAACTCTAGGGGTCAACCTTGAGTTTCCCCTGGTGCTTTCTGCCAGAGGCTCCAGGTAGGGTCATTCTCTCCAGCTGTGGTGTAGAGCACATTTTTACATCTTGTCCTACCCAGAGAAGCCTAAGGGCTACTGCATGCACTATCTCCTGTTTAATTTATTCAAAGGCTTGTCATTGTTCAGGACCCCTGAATTGTTCTTATTCTGGGTCACTTAGAGAGGGCTTATGATCAGACTGTGATTTGGAATATGCATTCTCTAAAAACCCACACCACCCAACAAAGCTTGTGTTTCCCTTTTGATAGTTGGTGGAGACATAGCTGTTACTTTGTTGACCACATCCATTGGGATTTGATGACATCCATCTTGCCATTTGATTCCTAAAAATTGGATCTCCTGTGCAGGTCCCTTGACCTTACTTTGGTTTATGGCAACGCCAGCTTTCAGAAGGATTTGGACTATTTTCTTCTCTTTCTCAAAGACCTCTTCTGCTGTGCTGCCCCACACAATGATGTCATCAATGTATTGCAGATGTTCCAGAGCCTCACCCTGTTCCAGTGCAGTCTGGATCAGCCCATGGCAAATGGTAGGGCTGTGTTTCCACCCCTGAGGCAGTCGATTCCAGGTGGATGCCCCTCCAAGTGAAAGCAAACCATGGCCTGCACTTTGCTGCCAAAGGGATTGAGAAAAACACATTAGCGATATCAATTGTGGCACAGCACTTGGCTGCCTTTGACTCCAGTTCATATTGAAATTCTAGCACGTCTGGCACGGCAACACTCAGCAGCAGTGTGACTTCGATTCAGGCCACAATAGTCTACTGTTGGTCTCCACTCTCCACTAGACTTTCACACTGGCCGTATGGGACTGTTAAAGGGTGAGGAAGCCTTGCTGATCACTGCTTGGGTCTCCAGTTGACAAGTCAGCTTATGGATGGGAATCAGGGAGTCTTGGTTGGTGCGATATTGCTGCCTGTGCACTGCTGTGGTGGTGATCAACACCTGTTGTTCTTTGACCCTCAGTGACCCCACAACAGAAGAAAGAGACCAGACAAGGTAGGCAGATGCTAAATTTCCTCTGATTCCAAGGCAGCTATACCAAAAGCCCTCCAGTACCCTTTTGGGTCCTTGAAATACCCTCTCCTGAGGTAGTCTATGCCAAGGATGCACTGGCCAGTCACAGTGGGGAGCTTTTACCACTCATTCCCAGTTAGGCTTACTTCAGCCTCCAGTACAGTCAGCTGTTGGGATCTCCCTGTCACTCCAAAAATACAGATGGGTTCTGCCTGTGTATAGCTTGATTGCATTAGGGTACACTGTGCAACGATGTCCACTAGAGCCTTATCCTCCTGTGGGTTTGATGTGCCAGGCCATCGAATCCACACAGTGCAGTAAACCTGGTTGTTCCTTTCCTCCTCCTGGCTGGAGGCAGGGACCCTCTAGTCCTGGTCGTAGTGCTGGCTGGCTGGGGTTGGAGTAGCTGCAGTGCCTGTTGCCAGGGTTGGAGTAGCCCCAGTGCATGTTGTTTTGTCATCAGATCCCCCGGGCTCTGAATAGTGTTGGTAGGCATGGGCCAGGCCCCAGCACGTTGGTTTGTGTCTCTCTGGAGTTGCCAGGGTGACAGCATACCTTTTCCAAATATTTTACTAGTTTTTCAGGATTCTGCACTTGTTCAGGATAAAGTTCCAAAACATGGGAGGTGCCCACTGTCCTAGGTACTTGCCCATACTATCCCACACACCCTGCCACACATAACTATCCAGCCTTGGGGCAGATCTCTGGATGATATTCTTAAATTGCATATTAACCTTAGGAAAAACTGAAACAGTATTCCCAAGAAATACCAATAGAAGTATCTTAACTACCCAAGGATGTTCAAGATACTGAAAAGTTATTGTAATGAAGGAGGAAACATCATAGAAGAAGATGGTGAAGATATCATTCTGTACTTCCTCCATAAAAAACCTCTCAGGGGAAGAGCTATAGTTGCTAATTGTCTCCATGAGGTGGTACCCAAAGAACACTGATGGCTTCAGTACAAAACTCAAATACCAGATTAAGCTCAAGGCCAGTGTTTTAATAACAAAACTCCCAGGCAAAACATCACCAATCACTGCAGAGCACAGCAAACTGCAAAATCCAACACCAGTCTTTAACGTGTACAGCAAAAAACAGAGCATGGTGCAGATCAGATAAACTAGTATCAACAACAGATGAATCAATATTGTGACCAGTAACTGTTGACAGATATCAATTCCTTAATATGCTCTGGCTAATCTGTTATTATCTCAAACACTTCATGCCCCACATTGGGCTGGTTTAACCCCAGCCAGCAACTAAGCACCACACAGCTGCTTCCTTGCTTGCCCCCAGTGGGACGGGGGAGAGAATCAGAAAAGTAGAACTGAGAAAACTTGTGGGTTGAGATAAGAACAGTTCAATTGAAATAAAATGAAGTAAAATAGTAGTAATAATAATAATAATAATACCAATAATAATATACAAAGCAAGTGATGCACAATGCAATTGCTCACCACCTGCTGACTGTTGCCAGACAGTCCACGAGCAGCGGTCACTGACCTCTGGCCAACTCCCCCCAGTTTATATACTGAGCATGACGTCCTATGGTATGGAATAACCCTTTGGTCAGTTGGGGTCAGCTGTCCTGGCTGCGCCCCCTCCCAGCTTCTGGTGCACCTGGCAGAGCATGGGAAGCTGAAAAGTCCTTGACTTATTGTAAGCACTACTTAGCAACAACTAAAACATCAGGATGTTATCAACATTATTCTCATACTAAATCCAAAGCACAGCACTATGCCAGCTACTAGGAAGAAAATTCTCTATCCCAGAAGAAACCAGGACAGTCAGGAACAAAACAGTAATGCTTATAGCGCAAGTAAACCAAAAATGTTGTCAAATAAGAAGTATGGCCCTGGGCTCTGTCTCTGCTTTCCCTCCCTGTTTACCTCCTCCGACATAAATCTGTGGACTCCAAATCAACAGGAAACCTGTGATACCAGCCCTTTTGATATCACAGCGCAGAAGTTGATGAATGTACTGGGTGGCTCCTTTACTTCTACCTTCAGCTTGTGCTCCCGCGCAATTCTGGGAGCAATCTTGTGCTGCTGCTGACGATACATGAGAGAGTGGGACAACACACAGCTGGGAGAGCTACATGTGATGGGGATGGGTGGACCACAGACACATCTGGGTCAGCAGCACCCATCTGGCTGGTAAGCTCGTTTCACCCAAGGAGCAGATTTATTTAATTACAGACACCAAGCGTCCTTGGTTACTTCATACATATCTGTCGTTACATGGCCAGGCCTGGAAGAGCATCTTTTCTAATCAAAACCGAAAGGGACATTTGTGAGCTCAGCTTTTTCTCATCTTGCTGATGGTTTGGGGAATGATCCAAAACCAGCCAAAAAATTGCTGGAGTTGGATACATCTGAGCTGGTTGCCCTTGGCTCACTTTATGCCCCATGGAGAAAAAGAGCTATGTTAGGTTAGCTAGGTTTCCCCCGCTCCCGCTTGTTGGCACCTTTGAAACAAACCATTGGTGACAGGCTACTGCTTTAATTTCCACCTTCAAAATGGGAAAATAGTGTTGCCTGTCTCCACCTCCCAAAGGTTATGCAAGATTTAATTCATCCACTCATCTGCTCGCTCCTCTTGTAAATGGCTTTGAGATTCCTGAAAGGGAGGAAATTAGTGGGTATGTGTAAGGTCAGGTTAGCTCACCCACCCCTTGTTATGATGCAGCTCTGTATGACCATCTTTTAGAGGAAATCTTGTGCTCAAACCAGTGCTAAACTCAGCAGGAGTGAAAAATCTTGCATTGTATAAAAAATAATATTTCTCTTTTGGTGTACTCTAATATGCTCGTTCCTCATAAATGTTCATGTTGTTAGTTCTGCTTGCCTTGAGATCTCAGCCGTAAGTAAAAACATTGCGAGAAAAAAACAGAAGATCTTTCCGGACTGATCTGTCATTTGTATTTTTGGTGTTGCAGTCTGCGTGTGTCGAGGCTTAGAGGTTTTCCCTGAAAGTAGATTTGCTCTGGGGAGTATCTTTTTTCCCGGTATGTCTTCATCTTTAGAGCTTGTTGTGCTCTCCCACTGACAGTCCAGGGGCTGCCTGAGTGCCAGCAACACCTAAGTGCTGCTTTTGCTCTAACAAGCCTCCCAAGGGCCAGGTGCTGGCAGCAGGTTGGCACAGGTAGGACACCTCCAGCAATGCCCCCGAGGAAGTGTTAATGTCAGGAAGCATTTGCAAATGTTTCTTTTTTGGCTGCAGTTGGTGGTAAAGGTGTAGGCATACTGGCAACTGGTGAAGCCAGGGGAAGCACCCGCTGCAGTCACTCCAGCTCGTGCACCTTTCCCCACCTTCCAGTCTGGCTGTTTCTCCTGGCAATATGGGAAATGGGGCTTCAGCTGCCATGCAGGGAGCTGCAGGGTGCCAGTGGCTGCCCACCTCCTCAGCCGCCCCTGCAGCTGCTGGCAGGGATGTGCCGAACCCGAACCCACGCATCTGCTCGGCCCCAAGGTCTCTCGAGGGGGCTGGGGCATGGGGACAACATGTGCCTTGTGCGAGGTGTCAGGGCCTGTGCTGCCCGAGGGCAGGTGAGTGCTGCTTTGCCCCAGTGCAGACCCTTTGCAGGGTCTCTTTGGACCTTTCTGCACAGCAGAGCCCCTTCTTCCCCTCCTGGCACTTAACAAGTAGGAAAATAACAGCGTCATGCTTTTAGACCAGGCAATTCTGCGTTGGTGCTGAGTTTTACTGTCATCCCTGTTGTTAACTTCTGATGATAGAGGCACCAAGCTGGATCCCACACCACACACTCAGAGTCCACGCTGGCTTCACCGGGGCGCCCTTGTACCCTAGGTATGGGACCCACCAGAAACACAGCAAGGACAGGGTCACAAGTCTTTACTCTTTTGTAGCTCTGGGATAAGAAAAGTTTGTAGGTACGATTTGAAAATGCATTGATAATGTTATGTTACTTCTGAGGGTTTCGTTGAGCTTTTCTTCCAGCGGGTCCCCCACAATGTAGTTAAACCGATGACAGTGAGGGGAAGAAGCACATACAGGGTCACAAAAAGTGGCCAGGGTAGGGCTCAGATAGACTGTGTGCCTCTTGGCTTCTGTGTACGGGAGCGATGGTGCCCCTCTGACAGCGTCTGCTTCTCTGTGAGAGGAGGGATGTACTGCTTGGGCACAACTCATCTTTTATAGGGGTGGGCTCTGGCTTTTGGCAGAGCTCCTAGAGTTTGGCTCGCTCCTACACAGCAAGCTCAGGGAGCGGTGCTAACACACTGACTTTTCTTAGGGGAAAAAAATCTTTCCAGCTGAAATGACCACTAGGAAACTTCTGCTGCCAGGCAATATAGCTTTATACCTATATGTATTTAAGGTATCACTGAAAGGAAATATACTGGCATGAGGAAAATGTCCAAGGAAATTATGATGCACACTAATGACGTTCCATTAATTAATAGTAAGTGACACGGGAAGGAAACGTTTGATGCGGGACCATCTGCTCATAGCTGTGGCAGTTCTGCAGCGTGGGGCGAGTCAGAGCATAGGAGTCGTGAGTAAGCGAGGGCTCCCCGCTGCACTTAGACGCAGGTGGCTCTGTAGCTATGAAAGGAGATTTTTGAAGGACATAGGAGTTTACTAATTAAAAAGATAAATCTCCTAAATTGCACTCCTATAATTACGTTGTCATTACAGCAAACGTAGCTAAATTAACTTACAGGAGCACGGCTTTTGCCTTGCCCCACAAATCCCTTCATGTAGGAGCCCTTGACTGCTTTGCTAGCTTGTTTAGTACCATATGTTTTGTCCTATACACTCCAATGGGCAAATCCAGCCATCTTAATAATCCCAATAACTACATCACAAAGTCTAGAACATTGATTTTGGTCATATGGTACTCTGTCCCCCCAGTGACAGGGGAGTCTGACTCACTGCCTGAGCTCAGATCACCTGTCAGAGCTCATCTTTTCTCCTTAAATCACTCCATATGATATTCTTCTGCTGCAGCAACACACTCAGACCTTTACTTCTTGCAAAGCTCAACCCTGCCTCCCCACAACTCAGCATTGTGCCTTGGGATTGCTGTGCACAGCTCCTTGTGACTGTGGTCTAAGTGAGGCTGGTTGGCGCCATGGGAAGCAATGCTGGTTTGTACTGAAGCCGGGGAGGGAGGAAAATGTTCAAACCAGGAGAGGAGGAAAGGAACAGTAATACCAAAGCTCCTGGCTTTGCAGTGAGAAACCCAAACACAGTTAATAACAGCCCGGTTCCTCCTCCTGTGCCATTTGGGTGATGTCCTCACTGCTGTCAGCCTGTGAGCTAGCAGGAAGGTGAAGGGTCTGTGCTGCAAAGAGCGCTGTGTGGGACAGAGAAAGGGAACACCTTGTTAAATGTGTTTAATATAAAATGCCAGGAAAAAACATCTGACTTCCACTGAAAAATATATGAGACAAATAACAGTACATTTCTAGTCCTCTTCCCTGCAAAGATAACTTTGAAAAGCTTGATAGAGTCAAACCAGGATTTAGCACTGCAAAAAAGGTGCTAAACTAGACTTGGCCCAAGCTTGTCCTGCAAAGCAAGGTTTGCCAGAGGATGCCAAACCCACATAACCTGTGGAAGAGCTGGGCTCCCTGCAAGCCTGGGGTTTTCCAAGGCAGCAGCTCCAAGTTCACCCCACCTTACCAGGTCCCCTGCACGACATGTCTGGGGTTTGGCCATGAAACGCAGAGCCTCATGGGCCATGTCCAAGCTCAGTGCCTGGGGCTGGGGCTCTGGGATCTGGTCAACCTGGACCAGCCGAGCCAGCTGTTTCCTGCTTCCGAGCTGAACCAACATTTTTCTTCCCAGGGCTTTGCAATTTCCTGTGACTTCAAAACTCAAGCCAGGCACCAGATTTATTTGACACAAAGGCACAACCATCACTGGTTGTGCAACAAGAACTGGGCTTCAACAACCAGTCTATGCATGCCGGGAGGCACATACACTTGCACTGCATTTGTGCTGCCCAGCCTGATGTGTGCCATCTTGTGCCACCTTGCAGCATGGGACAGTTGATGGTGCAGCAGTTTGTGGTGGCACGAGTGGCCCTGGCATATGGGATTTTCTGGTGCTACTTAGCAAGGGACGACCAAGGCAATTGCCCAGATCTTCTCCCCAGACCTGGTGGCTGCCTCCAAGCACAGGCAAAACTGCTCATACCCAGTGGTTACTGCTTTGATGAGGCCTAGAAGAAAGCTTCTAGAGGGAGAAAAATGGATGGAAATTGCCCTTTTTCCTCCCCTCCCTCCTTCACAGTGCACCAGAAGTGCTTCAGTCCTCATCTCTGCTGAACATGGTGAGGAAATGCGCTGCAATCTGCAGCCTCAGCATGGCTGAATTAGAGGCTCCAATGCAGTGCCTGAGGTAGGTGGGGTGGGGTGTCCTTTGGAGCCCTCAAGAGGAGAAGAAAGCTGCCAAACCAAGACAGAATGAAATGCAAAGGAAAGGGGGAAGAAGATTTGGCTGGTTCTGGCACACCCATTCCCAAGGCAGATAGGGGGAGACTCCCCAGGCAGCAGATACCTGGCAGCTGGGGCACTGCCTGAGCGGGACAGACCTGTGTCCGAGCTGCCCCTCCTTCTCCATGGGAGCAAAGCCTCTGGCTCATGCACACTGAGCAGGACAGCGCTGCCTGCCCCAGCTTGCCAGGGCTGCTGGTGGGATCCCTCATCAGATGCAGCCCCTGTGGGTGTCCAGTGTGGTCTGGCTGCATTCCCCAATCTGGGAGCAGGGAGCTCCCTGTGGTTTTGGATCCATGGGGAGGGTGGAAACAAGCGCCTTGGAGGTTCAGCCGCTGCCAAACAGAGTTTTGAGGGTGCTGGTGGTCGTGCTGGCTGGAGCGGAGCTGGGAGAGAGGCAGAGCCCAGCACTACCTCCTCGGCAGCCCAGCATTCCCGAGGGCAGTGGCCCCAGCTGCCTGCTGCTTCCAATGACAGCAAATGTGAGTTTTGGGACTAAATCCTGCCTCCTCATCTCCCCTGAGCAGCCTTCTGATGGAGCGGAGAGGGGAGTCACCTTATTAAACTATCTGGGGTCACAGTCTGTAACAACATGAGGGGTTAAGAGTCACATAAATTTCCAGTCCCAAGGCTTTTAAAGGCCTGGAATTAGGGAGGATCCCTTCATTTACACATCATTCCGCAAAATAATGTCAGCATCTCCAAGCTCTTTGTAAGGCTTTTCAATTCTTTCTTTTCTGAAATGAAGCAAAATAAAAGGAAGGCGACTATGGCTGTTTGGCTAGCTCAATGTCCAGCTGCATGTCAGAAATATCTGTAGGTCAGCCAAGTCACACTCCTATGGAGGGACACACCCTCACTGGCTGCGCTCCTTACAGGCACAGGATCTTGGTCCCAGGAGGCAGGATTTTATCCCTTGCATAACACGCTGTTAATAATCAACAAGGTCAAATGTTCCACTAGGGCTGTGGGTTAATTGTGGCCATCGGTAACCAGGTTTCAAGAGCAGTGATGCCGCTCTGCACCACTCGTGTTGCCCTGCAGCAAATGTGAGTTGATGGAAAAGAAGGACAAGGAAGGCATTGAGGGGTCACAGTTCGGAAAGGACCCGAACCTGCCATACCTTTTTCAGCATTTAGACAGCTCTGAAATAGACCACAGGCAAGTTTGATATTCTTGTTCATCGCTTTGCTCCTCAGAGGATCGTTGCTCCTCAGAGGATCTCTCTGCTGAGAGCCACCCTGGGAGCCTCCCTCAGATGGTTTTATTCCTAACTTCAGGACAGGAAACAGAAGCTGAGTGTCCAGCTCCACCACTGATGGCTGCAATGGCATTTTGTCTTGGGTCACTTTTGTCTGGCCCGCTGTCTGACACAGCTTCTCTTTGTATTCAGGGATGGCAATTGCAAACAATTTCTTCATCCTTCTTCCTAAGGGACTCAGGGAGCAGGATCATTGTAAAGAAGAGCAGTAGGATCACCACCTTTCCTTGTAAATGGTGGAAATGTCTATACATTGCACACTTCATTGCCCTTCAGTGCCCATGATGGAAGTAGATATATGAAGCCTTGCAGCACTGGAGGTGCGTAGGTACCATAAACTGGGTACTCGTCAACACAAATTGCAGATCCCCTGTTTTCAGGAACCACACACAGAAATCAGACAAACGACAGCTGTGCCAGCCTCTGGCTCCATATTTCTCCTCCATAAGTGCATCCAAACAGGTTAACAACACAGCCCAGCACAAGTTTTTCAGCACCACCTGTAAATAACCTGGAAACACCAAGTTGTCCTGCTGTACTGGTTCCCCACTTGGCAGAGCAGAGACCTTTGCAGTTTCTCACACTGCCACTGTGATATATTTGTGTGTGGTTATTGTATCTCTGCATTGCCCATCAGCTCTCCTCATGAATCCCACATTGTTAGCACCATATGGATGCAAAATAAAAGATGATCTGGCATACAGATGGAAGTAAAAGAGGCAATCACAGGTGAAAAGTCTGCGATATGGATATAATAGCAATAGGATGCTGGGCTGAAAGCAGCCACTGAAGGCATCATTCTTGCTCATTCTTCCTTCCTGCCACAAGGCAGGAGCAATGCTCCTGATTCCCCCTGGGCTGTGGGGCAAGTAAGGTGCTTTTCAGCATGCGAAAGTGCCTCGGGGCACAGTCTGCTCCCCAGTTGCCTCTGATCCCTGGAGGACCCACTCTGCAGCTTGTCCTTGGCCAGGTGGCAACAGCTTTCCCCTCTTCTCAGCCCTGCTACCAAGCCCAGCTACCAAGCTCAGCATCGCTGACTGCTGAGGCAGCGTCAACACATCGGTCAAGGCATCCCCACCCTCTCCCCACTGCTCTCCACAGCCCACCCGTGTGGTAGGCTCAGGAGGCACGAAGCAGAAAGGCAGGCTTGTTCAGCAAAGTCACCCTCCAGGGCTTGCTTTCTCCTCCCATGCAGGAGAGTAAAGGCTTATTCCCCAGTCCCATCAGATGAGAGAGCTGCAGAAGTAACCACGGTGCCTGGCGGTTTGTGCTGTGGCCGAAACCAGACCCACCCCCATTGCAGACTAAGGTAAGGGAACTCCTTTCTAAGGGAAGTGTCCGTGTACCGAGGTATGTGTGGGACTCTATGAACACTCAGGCAGTGCTGTCACCATCAGCCACAAAGACAAAAAAAAATTAAAAAAAATGTGGGAAACAAAGCCAAGCCTTTCTACACCCAGCATCATCCAGTGAAGCAAGCCATGCATTTAAATATGGCTTCAGGTCTGGTTATTCTCAGATCAGTTTTTTTTACTTGGAGCATTTCTTCATTTTTAATCCATGTATTTTCTGCACAGTAACCCTGGAAATGGAAGGAGTGACGAGTTCACATGCCTGTCATGCTACCCCGAGTTGTTTCAGGGGCCTTCTGGAGAGAACACCTTGCCGCAAACCTTTGCTTTTTAGCATATTGTACTTCTGTGATTTTCCTGAAAAAGTATTTATGGGTTACTCCTAAAGTAAGAGTGTGCATTGCTGTCATGCAACAGACTCCCCTCTGAGCTGATTTGGCCAACACCAAGCTCTGTGCCACTGCAGCTACACAATTACTACTGCTAAAGCCAGTTAAACTAGTCCTGGCTCAGGAATTTGCACACTGAACTGTGTCTGTGTCTGTGTAAATACAGCCAAAGGTACTGCCTGCCCCAGCCAGGTATCGCAGGAGAGCACAGCTTGGCAGCACGGGGAGCACCCCCGCATCAGATATTTGGACTTCTGAGATAAAAGGTGAGAGCAGGGTTATCTCCAAGAGATGTGGCCATGGCAGCAAGGGAAAGACATCACCGCCCTCCCCCCATCCCTGGTGGGAGGAGAGAGCTTGTGTGGCAATTTTCGGGCAAATGGAGGAGGCACGCTGTCTTGCAGAGGATCCCCATCCCTCTCTCCTCCAGCACATCCACAAGCTGCCCCTGGTTTGGAGACCCAACAGCACTGCCAGAGCTTCTCAGCAAATTGTGGTGGTCTTTGCGAAGCCCCAGGAAAGTGTTTCAAGTATGCACACAGCTCTGCCTTGGGTACTGTCTGCTGCTGTTGTTTGCCAAATCACACATAGAGTCTGGCTATTCTCAGATCTACTCAGCTCTAACTTTCAGCCTGTATGGTCACAGCTCACAAGCATCTTGATAAGCTGTTGTGCCCCTTCTCATAAAGGTTTTTAAAAGCAGAGTACAAAAGAGTCTGGAATGCGTTGGAGGCCTATGCCATAACTGGCATCTTGGGAAGTAAAAGACTGGAGACAGAACTGGTAAACTTTCACTATCTTGAGTTTGTAAAGGCAAAACCAGAGCTGTCATGCAAGCAGCAGCGTGCTGGAGAACTTTTTTGATTCTAACACTTTTGCTTCAGGTTTGTAGATTTCAATAATTAAGAACAATGCCATATTCAAGCCACATCCACCAAACCTTGACTACTATAGATGCTTCTCCTCAATTTAAATTCAGTTGGATCTATATTTAACAGGTTTTTGTGTTATTCTATTGTCATACAAAAGTTCTTGGCAGCTGCAGGGACCAGGGAGAGCTGGCTGACTGAGAAGCGAGAAGGCGTCTAGCTCTTCTTTCACATCCTTTCCTCCCAGCTCTTGCTTCCCCTCCTGTCAGAAGCCCACACACTTCTCTCGGGGTGAAGTACTTTAGTACTGTAAAAACACAATCTAACAGAGTATATGAGGCCTTATAAACTATATTTTAGATGTATTGTAAGCTGAACTGGTAGTGTCACTTATTGTTGGGATCGCCTCATGCTTCCTGGTATGAGCCCCTTTTGCCTGCTGATTATGATTTTGACAAATGCTTTAAGCCTTTAGGTCCTGAAATTTTCCATGCCCCTGTGTCCTCCCCACAGTGAAGGAGAGCTTCAGCCAAAAAAATCTTATCTGTTTTTGAAAAAGAAACTCAAAACCCAAAAGTGCATAGCCAAGTAAAAATATTCCACTAAAAAATTGCCTATTTTTGGTTTGGTTTAAAGAACCCACAGCAGCACAGATCAAAGTTAAAACCTGAAACC
The DNA here is from genome assembly GCA_034008185.1 of Gorsachius magnificus. NCBI lineage: Eukaryota > Metazoa > Chordata > Aves > Pelecaniformes > Ardeidae > Gorsachius > Gorsachius magnificus. The sequence goes on along the minus strand of CM067083.1, from coordinate 44,439,835 downwards.
TGCAGCAGGAGTTGCCTTTTGTTAGGGACAGTTTTCATTTTATCATCCCCATAAAAAGCTGCCTCAATTTGACCATAATGTCAGTCTGACGGAGCTCATTAAAGACTGCTAGCTGCTTGGTTAGCTGTGGGCAGAGTCCGGCCCAGGGAGAGCATGATGTTCCCGCAGTGGTGGGTCTGCTCTCACAGCAGTTTTGGCAGGCAATGTCCACCCCCACAACATCTGGCTGCCTTTCATCAGTGTTGTGCCCCACACTGAGTCCCCTGCCCTGCTCTGTGTGGCCCCAGCAGGGCAGATGGGGCACAGCTCCTGCACAGCAGGTTTTGGTGCAAAGCCTCTGCACCTCTGAGGTTTTGGAAGAGCTTGTGAGACTCTGCAGTGCCTCACAGACCACAACATATCCTTGGTGCTGTGAAGGGAAATAGGGGGCTGAGCTGTCGCTGATAACCCTCACCCTCCAGAAGCCCTATCCCCCCACTTACCTCTCCAGTAGCATCCTTCTTTGGGTCATGGTCACTAGAAATGAGAAGCTTGCCTCTCCTGGCCTCTCCAGCTGTCTTTATGCTAGCGTATGAAACAGGGCCAGAGTGTGGGCTCAAACACCATCCTTTGATCACCTGCACACAAATAATTTGCATGCTTCTTGGCATGGTGTTGGTCCACGGCCAGCAGTGCCTGGGCACAGTTCAGCGTCACACGTGAGGGATGGCTCCCTACAGGCAAAGCCTGCCCAGGGGAGGCGGTGAGCAGCGCAAGCTGTGCTGTGTCACTTAGCCTCAGGAGCAGGGAGGCATCCCTGGGTTGCATAGCTAAAACTTCGGTGGTGTTACTGCTGGGTGCAGGCAATGCAAGGCTGGGAGGGCGCTGCCCAACTCCAGGCAAAATGGGCAAGGAGGGCTGCTTGGGAGAAGGAGCAGGGCAGGCAGGAAAACTAAAACACATGTTCCCCACATACATGCATATTAGTTGCATACAGTCTTTAGAGCCATTTATTTGGTCCCTGTATCACACAGTACCTGGACACCTTGCAGATGCATCATGGTTGGGTAGAGAGGAAGTGTCTTCTGGTGAAGAAGCTGTGTAGTGAATGACTGAGGGAAGGGACTTCAGGAGGAGAAGGAGCAATTTCATGGGGGGTAACTGATTTGAATACTGTCCAGGAGCACTAGGTGTTAGTCCAGCCTTTGCCACAAGATTCCTGTGCAGAGCTGGGTGAGTCACTTAGCCTGAAGGCCATCACAGTTTCTTGTTTTCTGTGTACCTAACTTGAAATTTGGGCTTGGTTTGCAGCAGAGATGAGCCCTCAGAGCCACAGAGCTTTTCCTCATTTCCCCTTCCTCAGTCTCACGGGGTTGTTCTGGAAAGAATTTAATTGATGTCTGAAGCTCTCCCATGTCACAGTGACGAGTCCCATAGAAAAGCCTGGAGGAGATGAATCCATCGCTTGCCTTGTCTACAATTTGGGGCAGGGACAGAGCAGGGGATGGCTTGTGGTGATACAGCTCTGAGCACAACGGGAGCCCCAGCCAAAAACAAGTTTCAGGGGCTACTTCAATGCATATCCTAAATGACTGGGATAATATAAACATGTACACAAACCTCATTCCAATCTTCCATCTCTCTTGTGTACCTTCCTCTTCATCTCCTGTTTTCCCTCTTTGTTTTAATGAGGCTGCAGTTATGCAATGTTGTAACTCGGATCCTCTTGGCGCTCTGGCTTCCCCGCCAGCCCGGGAAAGAGGTGTGATGGGAGAGCTGACAGGGCACGGGGCTGCAGTGGGGAGGTGGGCATGGGAATGGGGGGCAGCTCCTTCTGCTGCTTACAAGCAACGTGCGGTAAACTCCTGGTGTGAGATTTGTGCCTGACAGCTCGAGGAAGATTAAATGTGGGCCTCAGATCTTGGCCCAGTAAAACTTAACATCTCTTATTATCTTCAAAGCACTTCATAAATGTCAACAATTTCACCCTTATAATACCACTCCGAGCTGGATGGGGAAGTTCAAGGCTCAGTAGGGGCAGAGCTGAAGGAGATGGGCACTTGTAATTCCGGCTACTTTCTAAAGCATTTAGTTCCCCCTGAAATGCCCCAGCCTGAGCCAGATTTTCAGACAGGTGCTGAACACAGCTCCAGACCTGCAATGGGGCTTTGGTAGTGCCTCCTTTCCTGTTCTGGAAGATGACTTCTGGGGCTATGCCGTCTCCAGCTCAGATTTGCACAAGGAGGCAGCATTGCCACCTCTCACAGAGGCTGCTTTTTCCTTCTCTGGGACAACTCCTAAGGCTTTTTTTCCTGTAGTTTTCCACAGTTCTCAAACTGGGAACCCCCTGCTCCCCCCCACCGAGAGGCACCGACCCCACCAGCCAAGCACTGCCCTGTGCTGAGCTTCATTGTATGAGTGCAGCGCTGACACCAAAAAGCCCTCGCAGCATGAAAAATGTGCCCTCTGGCCTCTGCCTCACCCTGCCCTTGTCATCGAAGCGTTTCCTCTCCAACACTTGTCAAGCTGTTGCACCAGCAAAGCAGAACCTCATTGTTTCTCCCCGTTTCCTGCAGCTTGTCTGCCTTCACACACTAAATGGGCTGTCACGCGCAGCAGCCAGGTACACAAAAAGGGCCCAGGCTCTTCATGGGAGCTGCGTTCCCACCTCCCGTCTCTTGGTCAGCTAACAGGACAACAGCAATGGAAAAATACTCATGCCAGAAATATCCAAGCCACGGCAACAAGTGCTTTTTGCGACCCTTTCTCCAGCTTGCTCAAACCCTGAGGCTTTGGATTTTTCTGTCCTGCGCTGCTTGCTGTTTGCTGAGTTGCCTCCTGTCTCTTTCAACAACCTGTTTTTTCCCACCATGTCTCCCTGCCACCTGTGTGAGCGTGTTTCTACAAGCCTATTTCCCTTCCCAGGCTTCAGCGCTTCTCTTCGCCCCGCAGACAGGGTGCCCTCCTGCCAGCTCCTGCCGAGTGCCTACGAGAGCTCCCCCAGGCTGCCTCTGCCTGGCTCTTCTGGGAGAGCTGTGGGTGGCACAAGGATTATCTTCCTTTGCTGACAAAGATGCCATGTAGTGGCGTCATCCCCTGCCACACACTCCCCTGGGATGCTGGCTCGGGCAACACGGGGTGTCACGCTCTGTTCACTTTGCACTGAACAGTTTATGGGAGGGAGAGCTGTGCCTTCCCCTGCCCGCACATCCAGCACGGGGCAGCACGTTCAGAAAAAGCCTCTCCGCTCGCAAATATCCCACAGGTAAACTTTGCCTTTCCTTGGCAAGAAGAGCAGGATGTGCCTGGCAGCAGCTTTGCACTTCAGGCCAGGGAAAAGCCCATGGCTGAGGGATGTCAGAGGCAACTCAGCCCTTTGCAGGACGCAGCTGGAGACCTGCTGGTCTGGAGGTGCTCTCAGAGGCCCAGGCTCAGATAACAGTGCTCTGATCTGAATCAGTGCTTTCCCTTCCAGGTTGTAAAAATCTTGCTGGAAGTGCTTAAATAGGGCACTTGTTTTTCTCCCTCATCCCCAGGCTGACCCAGTGTTGGTGAAACAATTTCTCTTCCACTCAGTAGCAAGACTCCTTCCCCTCAGTGCACAGCTTGGCGGCTGCTCACCGGTGCCAAGTCCAGGATTTTGGCTTTTGAGAATGATAATAATTTCCAAATTATTTTCCATTTTGTGGAGTGCATCCTGAGTGTGCAGCCTGGCTCAGGGCTCCTCACATAACACCTGGAGCCATTATTTCCTCCCATGCTCCCTGACATCCCAAGAGCCCCCTCCAAACAAAACCCCAGACAAACAGCCAGGGAGGCTTTTCAAGAGCCTGTGCGTGCTCTGAAGTGGAAACTACATTTCGTCTGCAGTTCCCAGGGGGTTGGGGCGTGAGAGCTTTTGCACTAAAGAGGCAAGTAAGCTGGGGCACACAAGGGGCTGCTGGCCCTTCCCGAAAAAGAAGGGAAGGGAAGACATCACCAGGAGCTACGCCTCAGTGGGACAGAACAGGCGGGATGGGATTTGGGAATATTGCAGTACAGGCACAGGTACTAAGCAGGAGGGGAGAGAGACTGCCAAGCATCATAGCTTCAGCAGCAGTGCGTGGATCCAGCAACTGGAGAAGCTCCCATATTTTTGGGGTGGTGTACAGTGACCGTGCTGCAGATTTGGGAGGGGTGAGTGAGACTGCCAGGGGGAAAGACCCGCCTTCCCTCCATGGCGAGACCAGGAAAACAGCAGTGGGAGGAAGGGTTCCGTCTCCCTTTGCAGGGATCTCAACGCTGCTCTCAAGCAACCACCTACAGACAGCTGTGCTTGCTCTGCTAAGGCACCAGCTTAACTGGTGAACTGGTTGTTTATCTTTACACATACGCAGTTGCCCTTCCTGTCCAGCCTTATGTCAAGGAACGCAACAGCTCTGATCTGACACAAAACACTTCTTCCCTTCCAGATTATCAACAAAAAACCCCTCCCCTCACAGTTCCTCGCTCGCTGCCTGCCTTGGTGTGGTGTTTCGCCCTGGCAAGCTAAAGCAAAGTCAGCTGTGCTACTCCACAGGGAAAAAATTTTTCTGGCGTGCCTCATGGTGCTACACCCAGGCATGACTGAGAGCTCTGCCAATGCCTCTCATGATGGCTCTGCTTTCATTCAGCACATGACTTAGGGTCGGATTTTCAGAAATACTTAAAGGTTGTGATTTACAGATAAGAAGTGCAGGTTTTCTTGAAAATCCCCTAGGCACCTGCTCTAAACCCTTAGGTTTTTAAATGCATTTGAAAATCTTGTCCCAGAGATGTTTAAACAACAGCAGCACACACACCCCCTCCCCTAACTGGCTTCCAGGCATTTCTCAAAGTGACCTCTGACAGCTCCCAAATGGACTGAAATGCATTGCCCAGGCTCAGATTTTTTAAGGAAACAAAACAGCAGCTGAGAACATCAGTCACAGCAAAGACTGTTTTGGCAACACAGAAAGGCAGTTAGGTCATGTGCAAATGGCACATGTGCAATTATTCCTTTAGTTACAGGCTGAAATTTGTGTATCATGTCACGCAAAAAGGACTTTTTTTCCCCCCCAACTAAGTATTTTAAGAGCTTTTCAGTTGAAACAGGAGACGGGGAGCTGATGTGAAGGGGTTATCATCACGTAATGAAGTGGCGGTCCCGCCATGTGTCACATGTCTCATGTGAGAGGGTGGGGAGGAGAAGATTAACATGGCAAAAAGTCTCCACCAGGAGACCACGTCCCCAGACACAGCCAGGCAAACATGTGCGTGCCCATGTGTATGTATGCTTGTGCATAAAACACTGGAGGGATCCAGCTGTGCTTGCCATTCCTCCCAGAGGTACTATTACAGCAGCGCTTCTAACCAGGAAAACCCTATGGCTTTAAGCCAAGGGAAAGACAGGCGGTCATGGAAGTCAGGCAGGGGGAGTGGGATCCCTTAACACCCGAGCAAAGGGAGAAAAGGGATTTTTGCTTTCCTCTGTCTTTGCAGAATGGTTGGCCTTGGACAATGCAATGAAATGCAATGAGGTTTTGCACCTCTTTTCTTTTTCTTTTTCTTTCCAGTTTTGCAATGGCAGGATCCAGACCACACAGGAATGTTCATTACATAGCCCTTGGTGCAACCAAGGTGTCCAATGAAACTGCTGATCCATCGCTTCTCCTGTGTGAGGCTGATGCCACCAAGATTTTCACAGGTGGCCAGGCCACTCGAAGGAGCTATGCTGCGAGTTCCCTGCATCACCACATCTCTGCTTCTTGGACAGATTTACGGGCTTGGCACATTGTGGGACAGCTTAGAAAGACACCGGTTTTGCTGGGAAAAATATCCAGGCCACAGCGTCCTTGAGAGTCCTGCTGCAGCCCCTCTGCCCTATGGGCTCGACGCTGCTGCATTGCCTGGCTCTCGCCCTACTCACAGCCTGATAGTGGCACGGAGGAGTGGGCAGGCTCATCCTCACCACCCCCCTCAAGGTGTTCGTTTCTGGGAGGCTGCAGCTGTAGCTGGCCTCATGAGCTGGCCCTTGGCCAACACCATGGCTTCGGTGAGATCACTGCCTCAGCGGGACCAAAATAAAGTGGCTGGCGGAGAAGCGTAGAAAACTGTAAGATTTGCTTCCAAGAATAATCTCCTTTTATTTCCTTTTTTTTCCTTTTAACAGAAGTGTATTAATGGCAAATATCCATTAAACTATTGTAGCAGATATGAGCCAAATATACACCAGAAATCTGTGTCAAGATTATTCCTAGCAAATGCTACTTCTGTCTCACCATTCATTAAAGCTATGCATCAATGTTCCTGTATTGTCTTGCTGCTACCCAGGTGAGGATCCTGTCTTTTGCCCCCAGAGCACCCAGATGCACAGTGTGGCACAGGATCAGGCCCATGGGAAGTGCTGAGAGGCAGGGAGGGAGCAGGGAAACAGGGTATGTTTCCAAACCTCACAGGAACTACTGCATGGAAAATGTATCTCTCGCAATCCTGGCAGGAAAAGGACCAAGGAATTGAACTGTTAGAAGAATGTAAAAGAAAAAAGTCTAAATAAAATCAGTGCTGTGTCATGGATTCTCCTTAGGATGAGCATTCTGTTTCACTTTTTACTTATTTATTTTTCACTGTTCAGGTTTCATTTATGTTTTACACCCACAGCATGACCCCAGCAGTGCCAACACTCTTCCTGCTGCAGGGATCTGGCTTCCAGCAGCCACAGAACTATAGCCTTGCCCATTCTGGCAGCCACCTGTCTCTGCGGCCCCATGCGTGCGCAGGGCTCCTGGGAAGTACCGCTAACCACTGGGCTCCATATGGGGACACCAAGTCCCCCACCAGGGTCATGGGAACTGAGTTGAGTAGGGACCCAGGACAAGCCCAGGGCCAAGTGTCTAACAGGCAGAATAGTGGCTCAAAAAGTATCTGATGTGCATAAGCCAATAAATGAGAGGTAAAATCTGCTGTTTGGATCATGACAGTTCCTCCTTATGGTCTCAGACAAAACGCCACTGAGATATCACAGAATCAAATTACTGCCTTATTTTCTAGTACCCAGCTACAAAAAGATCCGAGATTGCTGAAGGCTGGAAGGACACCGTACTGCAGCCCATAGCTCCTTGAATTAGGAGTTGTTAGTGTTTAGCAAGGATTTCTACCATGTGACTCCTGCCAGGAAAACAGGCCCCTTGGGCTGAAAGGCTTTCCAAGCATCAGGCTTCTAGGCTGCAGCTCCCCTGAGGCTCAGTACAGCAAAGGGAGGAGTGGTAGGGTCACCACATGGGGACAAAAGGATGAGAGATGGGGAAAGCACCAGTGGCCCACCAGCTCTGCCCCCGTGCCTTGGAGGTTGCACAGCCACCTCTCCCTGGGCCAGGAGTAACACTCAGGTTTGAGCACCTGAGGCTGGAATTCGCCTCTCTTTTTTTAGGCATTTAAGGTTTAGTCTTAGCTAGTCTACCTGGGCACCCTCAACAATCACAGGAGAGCGATAGACTTTAACTTCTAGAGGTCAATTTATGCCACCAACCAATTTTATGGAGGTGACCCTGGGTGGGCTGGTGACAGAAAAAGCTTCAGAAAATAAGTCCAAGAAGGTAAGAGGGCCTCTGTAGGTAAAAGAAGATCAAACATGGGCTGTGTCTCTGCGACGTCCACTCAGGTTTTCACTGACCACCAGCAGTGTCGTGGGAATGAGTATACAGTGACAAAATAAGCTCTATATACTGGACTGTCGTCTTCACCTCCTCTAAAGTAAGGAAGAACAGTTAAATGACTGCAAAAATCAAATAAGTATCAAGGAAAAGAGAAGTGGTTTCCATTTGTTCTGCTCACTAGAAACCCTCAGGACACCTGCTAGGTTAAGTGACGGACCAAAATGCTTTCTCTTTGCCTCACACAGCAGACAAACTTGAGACAGCAACATATGTGGGCTTAGCATTGCCATTGCAGTCACACTGGCATGCACAGGAGAAGAAAGTCATCAATAAGTCTACCTGAGGGGAGAAAGGCAAAATCCAGGCCAATTAGCTTCTGAGGTAGCTCAGAAGACCTGGCAGCTGCACGAGGAAAGCGAAGAAATCAAGAGAAACACCAGACTGTGAGGGATGGCAAGCCAGAATGAAAATCTTCTCAATCCTTCTCTAAATAAGACCTTGGGAATAGAGTTAATCTGTATAATATTGATCTAATGTAATAATATTGCTGCTCCTGAGTCTATAGCCAGAGATGACTGGCTGTGCATGGGACTGGAAGAGAGCCTCCATGAGTCCACTGCTGTCACCAGGCATGGAATCGACCAGCTCCCGGTCTCCACACCACCAAGGTGCTCCTGGGAAGAGCTGGCTCAAACACTGGAGGTGAGAAAAGCCAGGCTTTGAGTACACAGATGGAGCAAATTCTTGTCACTGGGAAGGTGGTACAGCAGCAAAACTTGCTCCTTAATGTTCCTCCCTGACTTTGGACTCCTAATACATGAACTTTATGGAACAGTTTGGCCACATCAACTTTTGCTCTCACTGGACTGCTGCTGAGTGTAGACACCTAAGCAGAACAGGCCACCTGCCTTTCCTGGTGGTGTCATGGTCTTCTCTCCTCTTCGCTGTACTTTTTTCACTGGGAGCTTCCCTCTTCTGTGCCCTCCTAAGGGTCGGTGGTGCAGGATACTTGGGTTTTCACTCCAACAGGAGGAGCAGGAGGTGCTGTGCCTCACCAGCCTCCACGGGGCTGCACGCTGGGCACCTCCTGTGTCCTGGACACTTCTCCTTCAAACCCCACCAAGACGGATGCAAGTGCAACACAGTTATAGGGTGACTTTGAAAGGAAGAAATAGGCTTTTGACTAAGAAAGACAAGTTGAAACAAGGGAAACGAAGGAAGGAAGAGCTGATGGGTGGACAAAACCAGTGAAATAGAGAAAAGGAAGAGAAGTTCCTGCTGCAGTCAGAGGCCACCTGACTTGTGCATCCTTGAGCCCATGCTGCCCAGACAAAGGCCATGCCCTGGCATAAGTCACAGCTACCTGAAGGCTGCCATAACTTATTGTGGGCTGCCAATAGCCCCGTGAAGCAGCTACAGCAGCTATTACTGTAAAAGACAAGGAAATCCTGTGAGTAATGTCCCACTGTCAGGCAGAGAGAGCCGGGTGGGAGAGCAGTGCCTGCTCTGTGGCATTGTGGGAACTGGTGTGGCATTTCACCATGACTGGAATGCTAAAGATGAGCTGTTGTCTGCATCTCAGCCTTAAAAATACTGGATAGCTTCAGCTCCTGGGCTGTTGTATCACTTTGAAGGCTCTCATGCTTGTGGGATGCTGGGCTGCAGCATCTAGCTGGAGACAGGTACTGCACACCACTTACCCCAGCATGTCAGCACAAGTGGCGTAAGGAGATATGACTCAACCTGAAATTGAGGTGTTTACCTCAGGGGAAGCTGCAAGGAAAAAAAAAAACCAACAGATTTAGAAAGCTTTTAACACCATAAATGAAAGGTGAGCTCACCACAACAGAGCTCAGGGTAAGCACTGATGGTGGGAATGTCCCCAGAGGGGAGGACAGTGGGGCAAAAGCAGTGTTTGGGAGGACAGGTACAGTGTTTCCCCACTAGCCCCACAGCAGGCAGACACAGGCAGGCTGCAGCGGTGAGCTGCCAGCCTCTGGCTCCCAGCTGGCCTACCCCCATCCTGGGGACGAGTGGGGCAAACTGCGGGAACAGCTTCTTGGGTGGAGCAGTTTGTTAACGACGATTTCAAAGAAAGTAACTGGGGAAAGCTTTACCTTTTTTTCTGCTGTTCCCAGGATATCAAGGATTGCAGAGCCGCAGCCTTACTTGCTGTGATGGTGTTAACTCTGCCCCGAGAGCTGACCTTGTACCTCTGGCTTCAGATAATGGCAGCTCCTTCAAATGACGAGGGGATGCCCTGCAGGGCCCCCACTGCTGCTCACCTGCTCCTCACTGCTGGTGCAGAGGTTAAATGCAGGGAGCCTGCTTGTGTCCCTGAACTCTGCTGAATTAGTGCTTTGTATCTTCCTTTTCCTCAGGACTTTCTCTGCTGCCATTAGAAGTGCCGTTTCCTTATGAGCACAAATGACTGCTGTGCTTTCCGGGGGAGAGCAACAAGCCGTGCCTGGCAGCTCTTGGGGGACAAGAAGAGTCTTGTGTCACAGGGGAGAGGCAGATGAGACAGTGAAGGCATGAGTGACAGCCCAGCCATCAGGCCTGAGGAGGAGAGGTCCCTCTGGGCTTTGCTTCAAAGAAATAGCTCAGAAAACACCAGAGGAGAGCAGGAGCAGTAACCTTGAAGGCACCTGGCACCTCTGCAGAAGCAATGTCGGTAGGAAGGAGGGGGGAGGATGGCTTGGGAAGAGTTTGGGAAGAGCAGAAGGTTTTTCACACTGTGTTTAAATGGTACTCAGTGCCTCTGTAGCACCGCATTTGAAATGTTCAGGTCTCTGCAAGCTGTTAATGAGCTTCACTCCATTCGTCATTGCAGCCTCTGTCTACAGCTGAATAAACACCGTTGCGAGTGGGCTGCATGCAGCTCCCATGGACAGTGGTGAGCGAAGCAATGTTGGCTTTTTGGTGTGGGTTGAGCCTGAGAAGATAACACCACCTGTGTGAGAACACCGTGCCAGAGCAGTGTGGCAGATTTCAGGCCATTTTCAGTCATCCCTGACCCTCCAACATCAGTACCTCTTCTTTTTGGGAGAGACTTGAGGCTCACTCGGGAGGCCTGGGATAAACTTAATGGTAAGTGCCACCACTTTCTTCCCCACAGCCCAGCATTTTTGCAGGTCTGCTGAGGCTCTAAGCTCCCCAGCAGCTGGTGTAGCTGGCTATGGAAGGCTGGCTGGTGATATTCCCTTGTCTGTGCATGCTTTTATGTGTATATTTATGTGCATCTTCATCCCATAGCGGGTAACATTGAGGTGCCGTTGGCAACTGAGAGAGGGTGAAGGTTTGTATAGATGCTGAAAGAGAAGGAAGCACAATTGGAGTGAAGAAGGACAGGCAATAGCGATTTTGAAGAAAAACAATAACAATTTTAACAGTAGCTGACATCCTGTTTGGAAAGACAGCAGGAACATTTGCTATCTTTTCTGCCAGAATGGCCAGGTCCTGGTTTATTGATGTTATCTTGAAGATGACAGAAAAGCATATTAATCTGTCTGAAATGAGAATCTGGGCTTTGAGAAAAGCAGCTGACGCCTTCCGAGGGACAGAGTGATTGAAATCAATCTCATTTTATAACTCACAGCAATTTCTGTAAGCAACTCGAAGATCCAGCTACCCCACTACTACCAGTTTTCCTTCAATGGCTGCAACCCGGCTGTCAGAAGCAGCTCCTCAGCTCAAGTTACCCTTGCAGTAATGGTGGCAAACGAACAAAAGAACAAAACCATATCACCCTTCTACACAAATGTCTGACTAGATGTGCAGCAGTGTGAAGAGGCAGAGCTGACTGAAAACTAAACTGAATTTTTTCATCCCAAGGCCAAGGCATGCAAGCCAAGGTACTCCTGACAGCTGAAGGGTGAGCTAGAGGAAGGAGAAAAGACCAAGATATTCAGGCTGCAAGCAGAATGGGAGGTGACAGTCCGAACAAAACAACCATGGAATAATTTTGCTTGGAAGCAGCTTCTGGAGTTCACCTAGTCCAACACACCTCTCAAAGCAGGCCCAACTTCAAAGTGAGAGCAGGTTGCTTAGGGCCTTAACAAGTTGACCTCTGAACATCTCCTTCAGAGATGTAGGTCCAGCCACCTCCAGGAGCAACATGTCCCAGTGATGAACCATTCTCATGGCATTTTTTTTTCCTCATACATATCCCAAATGTCCCTTGTTGCAACGGTTGGATCTTGTCCTTTCTGTACCTTGGAGAAGAGTTTGGCTCTCCCTTCTCTATAAACTCCCATCACCTAGGGGGATCCTGCAGTTATTTGCCCCCTTAACCTGCTCTTCTCCAGGCTGCACAAGCCCACCTCTTTTACCCTCTCCTTGTTTGTTATATGCTCCAGCTCCCTAATTGTCTTGGTAGTCGTCTGCTGGTCTTATCCCACTCTGTCCAAAACTGGACATTACTCCTTATGTGGTGCCACAGGTGCCAAATAGAGAGGCACGTCTTCTCCTGACACCCTGGTGTGCTCTTGCTAGAGCAGCCCAGAGTGTGGTCAGCCCTCACCTCTGCAGGGGTTCGCTGGCTGCTGTGCAGCCTGTTGCTCACCAGGGTCCCAGTCCTTTTCCACAGAGCTACTCCTCAGGCAGTCGGTCCCCAGCCTGCACTGTTGTAGGAGTTTGTTCTGCTCTAGAGACAGGTCTATGTTGGTCTTCATAAGGTTTTTGTCAGTCAGTTTTCTCAGACTGTTGAACAGCAACTCTAATGTCCAATATGGTGACCACTCCACATCACCACAATTTGGTGTCATCCACAGATTTGTTGAAGATGTGCTCCATCCCATCATCCTGGCTGTTGATGATTACGCTAAATAGCATCAGACCCAGTATCAACCCTTGAAGATGACTGCTCATAAGCCAGTTAGACTTTGAACTGTCAACCACTACCCTTTCACCCTGATGGTCCGACCAGAAGAAGAAGCTCTCTTGATGCCATTGTCTCTTCTCTTCCAATTTCTATGTTCTTCCATGTGTAGTCTTTTACCTCATTAGTATTTCATGTGAAGGCGGGGAAGACAACTGTCAGAATGTGCAAATGTATCCCAAAGTCACACGTTTTTCCTTTAAAGTAACATCTCCATTTGTTTGTCTGGCAGCACTGCCTGTGCAATTCCTGTCTGGTTTATTAACACCAGCGGCAGGAGACATCAGAAATTCCTAAAAAATACAAAAAACACAACAGTTGTTTCAGCAGGTACCAGCCTCACATGCAGTGCACGTACTGTCCTTTATTGCTAAAGCCAAAAAGGGGCTGATTATCAGTTCCTACCAACTTATTTGCATAAATAGACACAGAGATCCCACTCAAGAGACTCAAAGAACAACACTGCTGTTGATCAGTGGTCCAAGGGCAGCAGAATACCCCCTCCAACATGCCTCAGATCTCACACCCAGGGGATGTCTAAAGCATTCAGCCCCGCACAGGATCCCGCACTTCCACTGGGGTCATTAATCAGTGCTTCACTATCATGGTGATGTGGGGCAGAGCCGAGGAGAGAGAGGGCGAGAGCAAAGGTGCCAATTACTGCTAGGTGGGATAGGAGCCCAAGGACTGGGGCTTCATTCCTGCCTGTCTGTTTAAAATGTTGACTTGTGCTACCTACTCGTACAAGGCACGTCTTGCCAGGCGCACTGATGGAGCTGATGGTGGTCCGGGCTGCCTGCTGTCAGATGTACAGCTGCAGCCTGAGCTGATGGCGCTGATGCTGTACCTCTGACTCCTTCTGTCAGCAAAAAGTGACAAGGACAGCATCATGGTAAATCCAGAGGGTTAACAGAGAAAAAAAAACACCACCATGGTCTGATATATTTGTGTATGGCAACTCTTTACCATATACAGTTACCATGCCTGCGCTTACGAAATGCAAAACATACAAGTATTAGGCACAAGAATTTTGTTATTTCTACAATATTCTTCTCAGCAAAAGTACCCCTGTTTTATACCAGGCTGAAATCAGAGACTTGGCAGAACACATTTTCAGTCCACACTGTGCTCTGAATCAGCTTTGAATGAGCAAAGGCTTCTTATCCCCAGCCCTCACCCCAGGCGTGCAAGGAGGAGTGCAGGAGTACAGGGATGAAAGCCTCCCCACACCTGGGCTGGGGCATGCTCTGCAGCCGGTGGGGTCAAACACAACCATGGCCTCAGCTGCGTCAGCTTGGTTGGCTTTGAGGCAGCACACTGGAATGTCAAAGTGCTGGGATCAGGAGAAGATACGTGCGGGGATGTGAGGGAAGTAACACAGGCATCAGCATGCTGCTGCAGCTGCCACAGATCAAACCTCAGCCAGCTCGAATGCCCACACCAGCCTGCTCACACACTCAGCCCGAGGGCTCCTCTGAGGCAGAGGCGTGTAATTAATTAATTAGTCAATAATAATACACACTTGGTTATTGTTTGTTGGTCATCAGTTGTCATACAGAGCTATATTTACCTGACACCACTAGAAAGATACCACCAGAAAGACCTCATCCCACCCTGTTGACTGCCGACCTCAGCAGTTTACGTTGGGATCGCCACTTCCATTCTGAAAATAGAACAAGGATCCTTTAGCCAGGCAGACTTTCTCCCACATGTCCATTTTCCTGCATCCATTGCACCGGGTTGCAAAAGAGTGTGTCCAGCAGTGCCCTGAAAACAGCCTCTTGCTTTTTGTTTTGGGGTGATTCAGGTTCTAAGCTGGTGTTTTTAAGTTCTCTAAGTCTGCATACCTACTAACCCCCCTGACCCCTGTTTCACACATCACCCCAAATCCTACACTCTACCCTTCCCTCTCTTATAAAGGGACAATTGAGAAGATCCTGTACAAGCTAAAACAGATGGGATTTCCTAGGGGAGTCTTCCTGGCATGGCAAGAGGCATGAGAAACAGCACAGCATACAAGGGTGAATAACTCCTTGTAGATGAAGAAAAAAATTTTCTGAACCAGTGAAAGAACAAAAAGAAGGACTTTCAATTTATTAAGGTGCATGATAAACTGTACCTGTAAGGGATTCACAGTGATTATAGCTATTTTCTCACTGGTCTCTCTTCAGGTATTGCAGAGGAAGCTATTTGATTGGGAAGAGATGATTATTTTTTGAGGTTATTCTGTTTGTTTCACCCACTTTACCATACTGCCTGCTGTTAAGCCACGTTGAAGACAATTGTTCATGTTGTACCACAGAGTCATTACAAGTTAGAACAAAATACGGAGCCTGTCCTTAGCGATGTTATTTCTGCACTTCTACCTGGCCAGCCACTGCACTGTGGGAGGCAAAGGTCCTGGGACAAAACACGTGTGACCGGACCACAATGCACCCACGTCTCCAACAGGGCAGAAGTGACCAAAACTAGCCGGTCCTTTCTTCTGGGAACCCTATTAGCTTAAACATGCAGTTTTCTACTTTTTTTAAGCAGAAGAGGGTTCAAACAATTGATTCCATCAGACAGCAGCGATCCTCCCCTCCCATGCCCCCTGGCTGGGGTCCTCTCTTCAGGGGCAGCATGCTGGCAGCAGTGCCCCGCCACAGCAAAGGCTGCTACCTCTGACAGGCAACCCAGATGCTCAAACCACATCCCAGCTGCCTGCAAGGTTTGAGAGGTGAGGGCAGGCTTAGCTCCCTCTCCATCCTTCACCACCCCTTGTACCTGCAGGTGCCAAAACCTGCACCTCGCAATGGCCACATTCACTTATTATTTTGGGATGCTGCCAACTTTGCAGAAGGTTAATGGAGAAAAATAACATCCATAGCAGTTTATAAGTGAGCTAATTCTAAAACAGATTTTTGTGGGTGAAGACAAGGTATATCTGTAGATCAGCATCTCTCCAGATGCCAAATTCTAACCATCTGCTATTGGCAATGACAGAAAATAGATATCAGCAACCCCCAGGCTGTACTATTTAAAACAAAACTTAGAAACTGAAGGGGAAAGCACCTCACAAAGCTCTTGCTTTATTTGAGTTTTTATGTTTCCAGACCAGGCAGAAGAATGACATGAAAACCTGTCGGTGAAAAGTTACTTGGATATTTATTTTTAAAGAAATGCAAGTCAAGCTAGTGAATGTGTTGTATTTGCTGGAATATAGATATTATTCCAGGGCACTGTCATGTAGATTTGAATCTTTTTATTGCAGCCCACTGGCTCTTTTCAACAGCCTTTGAGTTACCTCCATAGCTATGCACTAAGTGCCTGGCAGCCATGCCACGCCAACCCCGAACAGGAGATGATTCCACGTGAGTGGTGGCAAAACCCTGGAGTGGGTAGGGGCAAAACCCCTACAGGGCTATTGCTGTCACAGAGACGTCTGAGGACAGAGGCCACAGGGCTGAAGTAGAGAACTGGAGAGGAGCACTTCAGGCTGGCAGTGCAGATGACCAAAAAAAGAAAAAATAAGAGAAGAAAAAAAAAAAAAAAGTATTCTTGTGAACTGTGTATCACTAAGCACTTAACAGCATTTTTAGCAAGGATTCCTATGATGCTGGTGGCAGATACACTCTTCTGCATATCTCCCCCCCCCAACACATACATACACACTCTTTAAGATACTCAACAGCATGCTGTATTTTTCTGTAGTTGTCAGATCCCATTGAGGATTACAACAAGTAGCTTTATTAATGTATTATTACTGCTATTATTCAAGCAATTCCTTCTTTAGAAGTTATGAAATATGGATCATGAATAGAATCTGAATAAGCACATATTTTCTTTGTTATGTTAATGGCCTGGCTGAAGTCCACCAAAACAGGCTTGTTATGTGCAGCTGTTCTGTTTCAAACCTCTGGATATACCACAGTCTGGAAAGAGGGTGCTCAGCACAGATCTGTTCATCTGATGCTACCTCAGCCAGGGCAAGAGCCCTGTTTTTTAACCAAGACATTCTTACACTAATAAAAATAATTTCATAAGTGACACTTGGAGGAAAATTCTCCTAGCAATAGGCAATGTGAGAGGCGTCTTTGGGTTCCTCCTATAGAACAGCATATTTCTTACATTTATCAAAGCCTAACCCAGTGACAAGAGACGATTCAGTGAAGTTACAGGATCACATGGATGGGCCAGTTACTCTAATAAGTTCTAGTTTTTCTGATGTGAAAATTTGCCCAGTCAACAAAACCAGAGATAAAGCACAAGCTAAAGAGATGGGTGAAATTTCTAAAGGTTGGCCAATAGATCCTTTCAAGGTATGCCCACCACCTTGGTTTAGGAAAACTGCTGTAAATAGAATTTCCTCCAAGATTCACAGCATTTTTGGCCTGGTTTGAATAACACAGCACTGCGAATAGTCTCAATTTTCCACCTCCCATTTTGGTGTCCTTGCAGTTTATCCCCTCACTTGCTCAGCATCCAGGACTATAATCATGTTTTCTCAGACCCCAAGCTCTTAGGAATCTGGCAAAAGACCATCATGAACAATTTTTTCTCAACAGGGAGCTGGGCAGACCATACAGCTGAGTCTCATGAGATGCTGGAACACCTGGAAATGGACGACACGTAAGGTGGCCAAAATAATATAACTGCCCTTCAGTCTTTGAAAAATTCCAGGAGGAAGTGAGATAGTTTCCTGGCAAGGCCTTTTCATCCACAAAGTAGTCCCGTGAACCCCGGGCATCTGCCATAACCCTGGCAATTTGCTTTGGAAGAAATTCTCATGAGCTCACTGCATCCAGTAGGATTAGTAAGAGAAGCCACTCCAGGTAATCTCTCTTGACGCATGTAGTGTTCACCTCTTCAGATGCACTTACAATGAACCATCATAAACATCTGATCAGAGCCTCCAGTTCCCAGTGTTATGGGAATTTAGACTGGTAAACACACCAGCAGCCTTTGCTTCTGTTTTGTTTTACTGGCTGCGTTTGGGAGCTTGCGAGGGCACCCCCACTGCCAGCCCTGACACAGCAGCACCATGCACAGTCACGCAGGACACGTGGGGCTTGACCAGCCAGGGAATGAGTTCCCTCGCTCCGTGCAATGAGCACGTTTCACGTCTGAGCTGGATGAAGCACATTTGGCTTGAGTCTCCTGTCTGTAACTCAGCCTTTTGCCTCTCTTTCAAGACTGAGAACAGAAGTACCCGCTAGCATCAGCTGTGGTGTTAATACCTTTTTAGAGACATTTCTAAGTACCTAATTAGAGTATGACAACATACTACCTCACCACATCTAGGCTACCAAAAACCTGCTGCTTTCTTCACCCCCTGCAGCTCAGGGAGGAGTGCAGGGAGTGGGGCAGGGAGGAGGAGGGAGGACTTCTGCTGTAAACCTGTGAGGTACAACCAAACCCCTGAATCCTCCTCTTTCCCCATCCTTTACTTTATTCTTAAGCCAGAAGTAGTTACTGCCTTTCTGAGCACAGTGTTAAGTCATCAAAGGTGTTGTGCCTGCCAAATTGCTCACTGAAGATGGAGCTCCTTTGAGCGGTGCTCCTCTGGAGCCACTGCCTCCTCAAAGTGCAATGCTGACACCAAACCAGGTAACCAAACAGCAGAACTAGTTCCCAAGGATTTTCTGGCTGTGGGAAACTGGCATCTGACCATGATTTTGTACCCCTGTGTAAATCAATGGTAATGCCTGACGGTGAGTGACCGTAGATCCAGGCTCCCGAATGGAGACATTCCACCTCGGCTCCTAAGAGGACCAGGAGCAACCCCTCGAGCTATAAAAGTGCAAACCATTTGATGAATTCTCCCATACAAAAGCTTCAGAAGGCATAAATACAGACCTGCAATTTCACTCTGGGGCTGGCCAGAACCCATGCGCTCAAGGGAGGCGCATGGAAGTAAGCAACGAGGGAGAGGAGGAGTGAACCCGTGTTAGACATTTCGCTCCCAGCAGATGCCATCTGCTGAGCCAAGGCTGCTGCTTCACCTGCTGCATCCTGCCTGCCTGCCTGCCCTCTTCTTCTTGCAAGATCCCAGGCTGGAGCTGGCAGCGGCAAGCGAAACTCTGTCTGAGCCATCCTGTGGGTGAGAAGCTTTTTTCAAGGGAGTTGTCCTACTCAGGGAAGGTGGCAGTCCGTAAATCACAAGGCTAATGTTCATTGTAAATTAAGGCAGAATCAGCCAGGCGGAAAACTCCAGTGGCTGAACATGTCACGCATTATGAATAGGAGTAGTTGCCTTGTACAACATGAAATAATCAAGAAACAACAGGACATCCCTTACATTGTGGCTACAGAGACTCCCTCCATGCACCTGGAGGAAGCACGCACTGTAATAGTATCATATATTTTATGATCAATGCTTAGGCTTCAAAGACAAATTCAGCTCCTTTTTCTTGGCTGCTCTCGGGTGAAATTGAGTTTGTGTTGTTCACTTCCCGCACTGGAGAGGGAACAAGGCTTTATGCATTGTTCATCTTTTATCAGTGTGGAAGAGAAATAAACAGATTTCAATTTAACAATTTCCCTGGCTCCAATTCATATCAAAGTGCCATTGAGCCTGCTAACAGATTGGGACTTAAGGACATACTTAGACCAGTGGAACCACCCAAATCTGACTCAAGGCTTTTTCAAGGTCAAGAGAGAGCCCTAAGGAGCAGGCTGTCAGCGGAATACATGGTGGGGATAGCAGTGGCTCTGGCTTCCAGGACAGTCTCCCCATCTTCTGCTCAATTTTAACCCAAGTCCCTCTCCCAGGTCTGGCTGTCCAGGGCTCTGGCACAAACAGAGGAAACACTGAGACAACATTCATTTTAAGACCATCGTTACCCCAGCCGTCTGCAGCTTGAAGCAGCAGAAATCAGCTGCTGCAGAGTGAGGTTTACCTCTGGAAACAAGTCAGATGTCTCAGATTCATGAGTTGTGTCACTGTTTTTTCATTCATAAACCAAAAACTGGTCTGCCTTCATGCACAGTGATGGTGCTTGAGTCACATCTGGCCATGGCAATCTGCATGTTGGGCGCTCCTGGGAGGTGTAATAGCCTGCTCCACCAGGGATGGAAAGACTCTCAGGACAACCAGCCAATGTAAAAACACATCGGCCGAGAGCTCCAGGAGGAATAACCGAACAGAGCCTGTCACTCCCATGCTCTCCATCGCCTCCCTGTTGCTGTAGCTGCACTCAACGTCCCCCAAGCCCCTGCCTTCTATTTTTTAAAAAGCTCTGGACGTTCACAGTCAACTGCCTTTGAAGCTCCCCTGACCTTCCCATGCATGCACAGCTCTTGCTGGTGTCTGAAATGATGAAGTCAGTGGTCTGCAGTGTGAGCAGCCAGGTCAGGAGTCTTCACTGCAGCAGTTCTACTTAAGTGTTAGGAAAATGCCATTCCTGATGGGAAAATATCATTCTTCCTCATTCTCCTTCACTTGGCAGTGGTGCCACTTACTCCAAGACTATCGATGAGCATTTTATAAGGCCTCAGGAGATGAAGTCTCTCTATGAAAACCTGCACTCTTGAAATCTAAAAGGACATTTGATATATAGTTAGGGTTTATTCTAAAACATACATGTCTGGTCCCAAACCTAGTCTTGGAAAACTCTCTTATTCCTTCCCTAAAGCATAAGAACCAGATATAGACTGGAAGTCAGGGACAGCATGGCTTCCCATTCTGAAAACAGGTCTCTTCTGCCATAGGACTAGCAGTGTGTATTTGTACTTAACAACAGAATCTGTTTTTTTCTGCATTGGGAACTCAAAATATAGTATTCAGGCTTCAGCTGGTTTGGTTTTCTTCTGCAGCAGTGCCTGAAACAGCCTTCTGAAAAAGGGAAATGGTCATTTTCTCAGTGATAATCAAAGAAATTAATTATTTCAATGAGGCACTGTGACTTTGACTGTCATTTGTGTATAACAAGGCAAGCAATACCAACAGTGTCTTC
The DNA here is from genome assembly GCA_034008185.1 of Gorsachius magnificus. Classification (NCBI taxonomy): domain Eukaryota; kingdom Metazoa; phylum Chordata; class Aves; order Pelecaniformes; family Ardeidae; genus Gorsachius; species Gorsachius magnificus. Next base: position 44,419,388 of record CM067083.1, on the reverse strand, counting down.
TTCTTTCTGTGTGTTAACATATTCACCTATATATCTTATATCTCTTAAACACAGTTATTTAGAAAATCTGTGGAAAAAGAGTGTGGCCAAAAAACTGAAATGTGGTTTAATCCTAGTAAGTTTTTGATAACCTTACATAATTCTTATCACAATTTCTCCACTCATGCTTTCTCAGGCTCCTTATCCTTGCAGGCTGGAGGTCAGGTTGCACTCAGAACGGCAGATTCTTCTCTGATAGCGTGTCCAATATGAGGGAGATTCCCTGCCTTCAGCAAGTTTTTTAAATGAGATTATTGATTTCACTTTGCAAGCGAATCAAAGTAGATCACCTGACCGAGAGTGCTGGGATTTCATTTGAGGGGTAAGGACAAAAGGTGAAGGTTTTTCTGTGGAGCGATGAGCAGAACAAGCAAAGAAAGACTCCTCCAATTTTGAAACTCCCAACTCTGCCTCGGCCATTACCAGAGAAAATGGAGAGCAACAGAAACCCAGTTCTTTTAGAAACTCGTTGAATTGTGGTTGCTAAAAATGATGTAAGATCTTCCCTAAGACATTCACCTAATACAGGATTACCTTCTCTACATTGGTTGTCAGATCTAGGCACTGAAACCTTTAAATGCAAAAGGGCCTTCATCTCTGAGTCTGTGGAGCACATGGAAGGAAGACCAAATGATCTGAAACACAGGGTAGCCCCCAAAAGAGATTCTCCTGCAAGGTTTGACATGTAAACTGTTGCACTATCGCATAACATCACTGTTCCTAAACCCTGCCCTGGGTAAGCTACTGGAGAAATAGGTGTAAAAGAAGGAATACTTACAGGCCAAGGGTAGTCTTGCAAAAACCAAATAATTTTTGAGAAACAAATATGGTCTCTTTGCAGGTCCCTTCACACACAGTGTTCCGAAAGTCACTGTTGGATTATGGGTCATTTGTACCCCTGAAGCCAGTGCCTGGTGCTAGTACATTCACCCCTGGGATAAGGGGCTCTGCCAGCAAAACCAAAGAAAGATGCTCTGCCCTCTGGTTTCTGGAGGGAGTGACAGAACTCCAGTCTCCACAGAGCTGGGCTAGCTTCCCTGCTACAGCACCAGTTTACATCAAAGGCATGATGATCTCTCCCACCAGATTGTGAAGGCAGCGTCTTCTGACGCCTGTTTCTGTTTAGGGAATAAAGGTATGTAGCTGTCTCCAGGCTCTGTAGAATAAGGAGACTAAACTCAGCCAGTGCAGCAGCGTGGCCTGCCCCAAGCAAAGCCCCATGTTAGTAAGTCAAAATAATGCCATTCCCAGCCAAACTCTTCCTTCAACCTCTCTGCAGATGAGTGGCTAAAGCACTCCAGCCTCCTGGGATTCAAATCTACAGCACGTGTCCCGGGCTGCAGCGAGGGAGCCCAGGGCAGGTACAGGGAGAGGCAAGCAGAGCTGTTGCTCTTTCAGCTACCCTGGCTCCTTGGATCCTGGCCCTGCTCCCCGGCACAATTTCCATTACCTTGAAGAACGATCCAAACAACTCCAGTAGCATGATCAAACAAGTATCAAAAAGATCCAGAAGTGTTTCAGTACGTTGGTGCCACGGAGGCATAAGTGTACTGATGTATCTCAGTCATCCCCGTTCTCCCCTGCCTCCTGCGCAGCCAGCGGTGATGCTGGAGGGGCTCTGGGCACAGGCTCCCCTTGCAGTAACAGAGAAAGCACAACTCCCCTTAACACACTTTCTACAATTGCTATATTTGGCCACTGACAGCCCCTTTGGAGAGGATCATAGAATCGATTAGGTTGGAAAAGACCTTTAAGATCGTCAAGTCCAACCGTTAACCTAACCCTGCCATCCTACCACTAAACTGTGTCCCTAAGCACCTTGTCTGCCCGTCTTTTAAATACCTTCAGGGGTGGGGACTCAACCACTTCCCTGGGCAGCCTGTTCCAATGCTTGACAACCTTTTTGGTGAAAAATTTTTCCTAATGTCCAACCTAAACCTCCTCTGGCACAACTTGTGGACATAAAGGGGCAAACCCAGAAACGTTTCACTGTTACATATTGCTGTGTGATAGAAATAACATCCTCTGGAACCAGAGGAGTTAATTTCCACACACAGTTATTTGGGTTTGTATATTATTGCTTAGAAATTTTCATCTGTGGAGTGTAAGACACAGATATAGGAAAAATCCCTGTTATTGCCTACTTGTTTGTTTGATGATGCTTCTGCTTTGCTGCTAATACCATTTACAAACTGATCGTAATATTGAATTCATGTATTGGTTACTTGAATCACGTAAGCATATTGCGTTTCCTTACAAGTACCCAGAAAACATTTCTATTCAGATAATCCTTTATGGCCTTAATGTTTGAGGATCAATTTGTCTCACAAGATGAAACAGAGGTCAAAAATTCAATGCAATGCGACAACACTCTGTTATTCCACTTATTATTATGGCAACATGCAGTGGTACCACAAGTGTTAAGACTTGCATAAACATTCCAATTTTAAAGTTTATTGTTAGAGATCTGCAGCTCAGTCAGAGAGATTTGCTGTAGGCAGAACTTGTCATACAAATATTCAGCCTAGCACTAATTTTCTTTAACATGTTTTAACATCTTCCAAAACAAACAAACAAAGACTTCAGCACTTTTAAAAACACAGTTCTCCATCGCTTGATGAAAACACAGGACTTGATTCAACAGTGAGCAGCTCTAGTTTGAAGCTAATAGAAAGTATAATAGCATTAAGTGAATTGAGTTACTCTAGAAGTAAACTAGAATAACACAGTGGCAGGTGAGGCTCAAAGTCTCTTTGTTTATTAGATACTCTATTAAAGCCTCTGCTAGATTCTACTTTAACACCAGCTTGAAGCCAGCTGAACTCTGCTCCTCATAATAACCTGTCCGAAAAGTATAGAAATTCTGGGTTATAAAAATCTGTTTCCAGGTGATCATATATCTTTCACTGAAGCATCCAGCAACCCTTCAAACATGTCTCAGCCAAGATAAGTTAGGGGAGTACATCTCACATCACCTGCTCTCATTTATTCAAAATGAAAAATCACCTCTGAGGGACAACACCTTATGTAGAACACAAACCAGGACTGACGTCAAATAATCCAAACACTCGCTAGCTAAAGCATGTCAGGGTGTTTCTCATTTTGTTCAAGACATTCATAAGCATTCACAAACATTCACTTAAACATTAAAGGCAACAAAAGCAATGAACAACAAAACCTCTGGAAAACAGACTATACTGCAGAACTCTACACCTGAGCTCCTTTTTCAGTGCTCTTCTCATGTTGAATAGAGAGAAAGAGGGCCTGACAGTGGGTGACTCACTTCACAGAAGCTCCATGATATCGTTCAGCTGAACCACCCTCTGCAAACCCTTGTTGTCCTTCTCCAGCTATTAAGAAAATGTACGTTATGAATTCAGACATAGGAGGCTTCATCTGGACAGATCATCCATGGGAATCTGTAGTAGAAAGACAAGTGAGGGGATTGCTACCCAGAACCCTTCTTGGATCTGCAGCAAATAGCAACAGCATGTTTGAAAGGTTATTTTCCTTTCAGCAACCACGCTCCTCTGGGGAGTTTCAGCTAATGGGGATCTCACAGAAGATGTACGTATGTGGTTTTGACTTCAACTTCTGCCCAACACCAACACTTTTGACTGTGTCTATTGGGACCATGTGTGCATCTGCAAATGTCTTTACCCTTGTCGCCACCTCCATGGATGACATAAATAGCAAAGCATCTCCTGTCCTCAAACCATAGCCAGACAAAATCCCAGATGTAACAAAAAGAAAAAAAAATGTTGCTGCATCTCCAAAGGGCATTGGGATTGGTGGGAAAAGGAAGGAAAGTGGCAGAAACTACAGTTATGCTGCATGTCCCCAGATGTATGGGGTAATTAACTGGATTGGTAAGGCTTCGACTGGAATATTGTGTTCCATTTTGGACTCCCAGTACGAGATGGGTGGTAACAAACTGGAGAGAGAGCAGAAGAGTACTGCTAAGATGGTCAGGGGCCGTAAACATCAGGCCAAAAAGGGGCAGCTCAGAGAGTTGGGCTTGTTTAATCTGATAAAGAAGAGACTAAGGGATTGTTTAATAGTAGTATACAACTATTTGTAGGGTATTTGCACACATGGAACAGCCAAAATCTTGGTACTGCCAGAAGATAACAAGGGCAACAACCACAGATTGTGGCTTGCGGGGACATTAGGAAAAAAAACTTTACTGGAGGATAATATGGGGTACTCTGGGAAGGTTGTGTGGAATCACCATCCTTGGAGGTTTGTAAGACTTGGCTAGACAAAGCCATACCTAACCGGGTATCGTGGCAGTGCTCATTCAGGAGGTTGGACAGGATGGCCTCCAGACGTTCCTTCCAGCCAACATTTCTGTCACAAACTCTAAGTCCCGTTAACTGACAGTAACTGAAACAGCTTCAAAAGGAAATGGGGTTATCGGGGGGGGGGGGGCGGGAATGTCTATGCATGTATGAAAGATGGCCTCTGAACCCTGCACATCCATACAAGCCAAATGAAGAAAATGCACTTAGAGATGAAAGAGAGTGTTTACTTTTCTGGCAATGTTGCCTTAGTAAGTTTAAGGTCATCAGATAATTTGAAGCGAACAAAAAGCAGCCTCACTAAAAAAATCAGAGTTCTCCATATTTCTTGCTCAGAGCTGGAATATAATGCCCCAGACATAGCAGGTTCATAGAGGAGGGCTTTTTTTAGACAATACAATACCTTATACACACTGGGGGTTAAATGTACATTCAAAGGGATAACTCTTCAGCTCTGCAGTTCACTGCTTTGGACACCAGAAAAGGTACTTCATGCACATTGAATAGAAACCCTATGGTTCCTTCCAAAATAATCTAGGAACTCTGAACCTATCTGTTTGCCACTAGGTACAGTTCCACGATCAAGTTTTGAATCATCTTAGGGCTTCTGTGATAGTCTGTGGAAAAATAAAACCACTAAAAAAAAAAAAAAAAAGGAATCCTATTTAGCTGGTGAAGACCAGCTGGCTGAGGAATATAGTTTTCCCTCAAAATATCTGATGTTTCTTTTGCTGCTTCTCCCTGTAGATGACTTTAATGAGCTTAAGCTGTTTACATTTTTTCAAACCCACTTTATTTCCTGCATTTCCAGCTGCAATGCACAGTCTATGCTCAGCACTGGTACCGCCAGATTTTCCAGAGTTATCATTATATGACCACAAGCAAATGTTTCAAAACCACTTAGGTAAGTGGGAAGGATAGAGAGCATTGCTTGTATTTGTTTGTTCCCCGTTTGCCACATGCGTGTTGTGTGTTAGGGGTGGCTTAAAAGGCTCCAGGAGGACAGCAGAAGGGCAGGCTGCTTTACTCCGGCATGCAAGTGAGCAGCTTGCTGCAGCACTTGGGGCAGGAAAAGCCACAGGAGGAAGGGGGGACACAGAGAGCAAGGAGCCTGCAGGCTCACTGAAGACTCCCAAAAGGAACGGGAGATTTGCCTGTAACAAAAGGACTCACAAATAACCTGCAGGCTGCCAGGGGAAAGGACACTTTCCTCCGGTGTCAGATGGGACCATGGAATCCAGGAAGCTGCTCAAAGCTCCGCAGTATGAGCAAGAGGGGCAGGGGGCAAAGATCTGGTTGCGAACACTAGGAAGAAAATCTGTCTCCATCAGAAGATCAGAGTATCTCTGTCAGCAATTACCTTGCTCTCATCTGTATTCTCATCAAATCAAGCATTAGAGACTGGAAGCCCTTTTGATATTTCAGGCATAGGCCCTTCAAGGCAAAGGTGCGGGTACATCTGCAACTCTGATGCCTCTGAGCACCTCAGCTTCCCCTCAGCCCAGCTCAGCAATCTCACGCTCATTCACGCCACTGACTAAGGGGTGCATGCCAGTAACAATAAGCGAGCATTTCCACATCGCTTTAAAAAAATGCAGCTTGGGTATTTCTGAGAACTTTCCCAGAGATGAAGAATAGTGATTTTTATGGAGGGAATTCGTAACATTTCTTGTAAAACATATGGACAAGTCATTATTGCCGTATTGCTAGCCATTCACTGCATTGTGGTTTGCTGTCTGCGTGGCTTGACAGAGAACCTGTGGTGCATTTGGGAATTATACGCTGGCCTGTTAAATATGCAAGCCTAGTTACTTCACTCTTTTTCTCTCTAAGAGGATTATTAAAGCATCTCTATGATGTTATAAAAACATTTTAAAAGGATGCTCATCTGTGCTAGTCTGAAGATTGATTTTTCTCCTTAGGTTTCTTTCAGAGTCTTTTATTTCAATCGCTTGGTTTAAAACAAAAATAAAAAAACAGCAGCTGAACAACTCTGGGTTGCTCTGCAATAACAAATGAGGACAGACTGGGAAGGAAGGTACAGACACACTGTCTTAGCAAGAATTCACACTTCAAGAATCCAAGAGGATTTAATGCATGAACCTTAATAAGGCTATTTACCGATGATGAAACTCTCCTGTCAGCATCCTTTTAAAGTTTCTCCGTATAAATATCAACAATCTTGCCGGACAATTGGCAAGACGTTAGGAGGCTTAACTGCATGCTGTGCTGTGAAGCTATCTAGTTTTAAAGAGCAAATGACTCATTTAATAGATATGGTTCTGTTGAAAGAACATTCTTCGGAGCTTAGTAAGAGGTTTAAACCACATTAACATTAGAAATCAATGAGCCAGAAAATGTGGACTAGCGAGGGCATGGTTAATAAAGACAGACTTCAATTTTATTTTCATATCCTGTTTTTGGCCTAATCACTTGACCTCATTTTTAAACATGGTCTGGATATAATTCACCATTCCACACACAGAGACTGACTCTTTTCCCCAGTTTTACTCTCTTCAGTAATTTCAATGATATTAAACCTGATTTACACCAGGGGAATTGAATACATTTGCTGGTATTTTTGAAGAAGTCAGCCACCCAGCCCACAAAGCACAGCCCAATTTAATGGTACCATTTGGTGCTTTTCTGGCTTAATGATACACAGCTTCAGCTGGCTATGTAACACTCAACTACATAGGAATGAGCCCTTTGCTTGCATTCTCCTTTGAATGGCAGAGTTCTCATTCCTCATTGTCCAAGCCAATGTGGACTGGAACTAATAGAATGGCATTTCCCTCATTGGAAACAAGGTTGTTTCTGGTCCCTATGCAGACTGAAAGCATGTTGAACAAATTTTTATCTTAATTAGTGACTATGTTTAAGATCCCCTACTCATACACAAGCATTTTGGCAAACAGGCTTTGGATTGTTCAAGCTCTGAGCCACCCAGAAGTTCCTTTTTAAGCTTCCTTCAGGAGAAGGTTCAGAAAAGAACAAGGTAGGATATTTTTATACCTTTAAACTGTATTTCCTACAAAATGAAGATATTGCAAGTCTGAAGGAGCTTTTTGGTTTGTGCTTATTTTTACTGAGCCCCCTACTGAGAAACTCAGCTCTTAGCAAAGGAAGGGAAGACCAAGAACCTGGGAGCTGTGTGGCAGAAGACACTCAGCCTTGAGCACAAACAGCTTAAAGTTGCACTACTGTGGGAATATACTTCTGTAGCACTGTTCTTACACAGAAGAGAAAAATTTCCTGTTGAAAAGAAACACTGCATCTTGGGTTTGTGAAAGGAACATCCATCATCTTGAGTAGAATGTCTATAGAGGGAGAAACACAGCATTGATGAGAATGCAAGTATCTCAGGTTTCCATAAAAAAATTCTTCAGAACATGTTATCTATCAAAGTTATGCCTAAGCCGAAAGCAAGACTACACTGTTTGTGGTAAAGAGAACCTCAGTTGGCAAGACCAGTATTTACTACTGGACAGCCCTAGGGTCACTTATTTATTCTATTAGTAACAGCTTCGGTCACACAAATAGTCACGCACTTTCATCAATTTCAAAATAGGAAACAAAGATGAAAAGGAGCAAGCTTCTACACTTTAAATTGGGTTCAGGATAACCAAGCCCCACTGCTTAGATATTCAGTCATAACTATCCAAGTACTGCAGACTTTCTCCCAGATGCCTGGTCAGGGTTAACTCATGACAAATGTTTTTCCTGAGGTATTCTCACAATTGCTTTCTGGGTTCCAAACAGTGGATTTACAAAAGATAAACAACTTAAATGACAATTTCCTATTTTAGTAAAGTTCTAGTCTCTGGACATAGTCTCCTCTGTCATCAATAAAAGCACAACTCATATATTGTCCATGATTACTACCAGTGCCCTTCACATATCCCACTTGCTGACGTGGCAAGGTTTTGTCTCTTACTCGCCATCGTCTCTCCTCAGATCTATTTTAAACACCTCCAGCTGATGTCTGGACACAAGGACACCTGAACTGGTATCAACAGCATACTCAAGAATTATTTTTTTTTTTTATGACATTGGTCAGAAAATTCCCACCTGCTGTTTTTCAGCTTGATGTTTTGCTATTGTATAGCAAGAATAAAAAACCAAACCAAATACCCAAAAATATTTATAGTCTTTCCGCAAAACTAACGCATTTGTGTTATTTGCCTGTCAGCCCCAGTTTTTTCTAACAAGGACAAGGTCAATATGACTATTACTAGATTAATTCTGTGATGCTATATAGCAAAGAAGTCTTTAAATATTGATGCTTAGCGAAGGAAAAAGGCTCACATTAAAAAAAATGGAACAAAGGACGTAAAATTGTTTCCCTAGAGAAGTCAATAAAATAAATAGGATTCCAACACTGATATGTTTGAAATCTTCCAGAGGTTTCTAACATGGGAGGCTATGAGCAATCTGGCATCTTTATTCTATTCTCTGGTCCTGCTGTGTCCCTATAAGTTGGCGCAACAGCCAGCAATGTTGGTTGCCTGTCTGAATGAAGAATCCAAAAACAGCCTAAGAAAATGTCCTCTCCATTCCACACACCCCCCACCCCCCCTTTTTTTTTTAAAAAAAAATTAATTCCCTGGTGAAGGTTTTGGAAATCTGCTGGATACAGTTATTTTGGAAATACACATTCTTGCCTGGTTGCTTTACCCATGACTCAAAAACTGATGCAGCAAGCCAGTACTTTGGTAAGAGAGCAAATTACTTCAGAGTCTGCAAAATAGCAAAGATTTACATTTGCAAGGCTGGGTGGGACCAATCGTACCCGCCTCACTTTCTATTCTGCAGCCACCATGGAGAACAGTGTGGGAGCAAAGACTTCAAAATCTTTAGGCCCTGCCTCTCTATGGCTTTGTCTAAACCCAGACAGACTTGTCCCTGGCTGTCCAGACCAGGGATCTATTGCAGAAATTTTCCTCCTGGCTCATGTGCCATTGGATTCTTCTTGTGAGAAAAGCAAGGGAACATGGTGAAGGAGTGAAATAAAGGAAGTGCAAGGAATTGAATGAAAAATACAACCTGTGTGCACAGAGAAAAGAGCTGAGATTAAGCTTTATATTCTTGGCAAATTTATTTCCAGGATTGCTAAAGAATACCTTTCCCTCTCCATTTGCACAATCTGCTCCCAAACATGCAGAAGCAAGATTTTGTTTGCTTTTGAGTTGAAAGACATTCGTTTTCTTCTAGTCTTTGCTGTGGAAGGGAGAAGCTGGGGTGAAGAATAACTTGTTTGGGCTATAACTGATGGATATGATGATTTGAAATCATACAACAACAACTCCTAAGTTTCACTGAATTTCTTAGATATTAGAACCAGACAGGACAGAGAGCTCAAGAAATGCTGCAACAACAACATAATGCACACAGCAACTCTGCTCTTCTTTTCCAAACTGAAAAATTGTTTTTCTAAGCAACCGCCCCTACAATAAGCTGTATTTCATATATTTTAAATGTTTTTTTCCCACATAATGGGATTTTGGCCACAGAGAAAGATGAATTAATTTTAGAATTTGTATTTAATAATATGCAGAGAACGTATAAAGCTTCTGCATAAAGCTGTCACGTGCCTAAACCGCAGTATGATTATACTCTCAGGAACAGGAAAAAATACTAATAAATATCGCTTATGTTTGCAATAGTGGTCTCAGAAAAAAACTATACATAGCAAGACACAGTCCATATTGTGAGAAATGCCTTAGTAATTGTTTCTTCAATTACTGTCAAAGTAATGTCTTCTTCAGTGAAGATTTATGTATAGATTAGGGTGCCACTTGTATAGCAGAAGCAGAGCATTTTGTAATTTTGCCATGATTTGCACTTGTCCCTTTTACAGAAGTAAACACCTTCTCACCGTGGCTCACATGTTTGGTCTCTGCATCTCAGTACTTCACAGCATGGCCTGCTGTGCTGGGGAGACCTGGTTGACATTTAAAATGCTTCCATATTACTGTTTTAATTCAGATCACAAATGCATCTTTGAAGAGAATTTCTCAGACATCCCCACTCACCTGGCTTTGGTTCATATGGATTGATTTTAAAGCACAGAGCTTCCAGACAAAGCTAAGCCAGAGCCCACCTAGCATACAATTTCAGCCACTAAGAGGCGTCCAGGCATGGGACTGGACAAGAGCGAGCCTGAAGAGCACCTGCCACTCCCCAAACCTGGGTTAGCAACACACTAAATTTTCCTAGTGCTTCACACGAGTTTCTTATGCGGACTTAGCCTTTGCCTCCACATGTCTAAAGCAGGTATTTTTGTTAGCAAAATGTCTCTTAAACTATTCTTAAAAATCAGTTAATTAAAATGTCCAACTAAATGGCCTTTACCTACGCCAAAACTGTATTATAGGCTCTGATAAATATTGTATTTGCATGTCATTAAAATAGTAACAGCCAGACTAGAAACTTTTTCCCATAGTGAAAGTTACTTAAGGCAGAACCACACGCCCCTGACACGACTGCTTTTGTCAGCAAAGGGAATAAGAGATTTGGAGACAAGTCACTTTTGGAAAGAAAATGCTTTCAGTTGGATGGGAAAAGAAGGTAACTACTGAAAATCCTTTTTGTGCAGGTAGGTGTTTGTTTTCAGCAACGGAGAGATGAAGAGCTGAAATGAATATTGGACTATAAACTCTTACACAAACCTAGTATCGTCCCCTCAGTACAAGCCTGTTCTCAAGTTCATGTCAGTTAGCACGGCTTTTCAAAGTCAACAAACCAATTCTCACAGAAACCTGTTCACTGACAAATTGCCCGAGTTGTCCAGTGCTGCTGTTTGGCAAGGTCTCCAGCCAGATGGGTTTGCTAATGACTCCTGTTTAAATCAGAATCTAGTGCAACACATGACTGCCATGTTTAATTACTCTGTAAGCTAATACAGCTCAATGGATATTGTTTGGTATGTAAGAGTTTTTGATGAAAAGTACAAAGACAAAATAGTCTTTTCCATTTGAATGTAAGGATACCAAAGCCTTGTTTCTCTGCCCATGTATAACCTTTCCTAAGAGGCGTCACTCAGAACAATTATTATAGCAGGTACAGACACTTGTTCCACTTACAAAACATTTCTTAGTTGACATGCAGTAACAATGAATACAGAATTTTACTTTTATCAGCTGAATATATTTTTAACCATTCAACAATTTTCTGTTGGTTTGCCTGGACACATTCAGCTGCTGAAACTGGGATACAGCCACAATCCTGAACTTTTTTTCCCCTGCCTTCTCAGAAGGATAACATCAAATGTGCTCATTAGCTTCATTTCACTTTGCAAAACTGTACTTTTTTGGAGTAGACTTTAAGCTCAGTACTATACACAAAACATCTCACATATGCTAATGCTGCAATCAAATTCTCGATTGCCGGCACAAGAAGATTGTGAGCTATTTGCTGCTGAAATTAATGTAAAATAATATAAGAAAACTAGACCCCTTTTGAGAACTTTCATTAAGATGTGGTTATGGGTAAAGCAGTTTCTCTCCTAGGTCACTAATCAATGCCTGTGAACAGTCAAACCGGCTTTTGTCCCTTCACCCGTGAAGCTACCTCCTCAATTATAGGACAGATGGGACGCACCAAAAGAGATCAACTTTGGTAGCGTTGACAGCCCCTCGATGGCAACAAGGAATCGTGAGTGCTCAGGGGGGCTGGACTGTCTCCAGACTGAGATCCTAGAGTGTGGGCTGCACAGAATCCTGAGCTATGACTGGCGACAGCGGTTATAGATAAACACATGATAAAATAATTCAGGTTTAGATTTTTAACATTTATTAAAAAAGCAGGATGTATGTTCATTTCAAATTAAACAGTTAAAAATGTTAAAGCATACAAACAAATCAATTGTGTACTAGCAGCATCCAATTGTTAGAATTTTCTAGAACTCCTCAGTACAGTCTTGGCAAGCTAAAAATATTACAACTTGCAACCAACTGACCTCACCATAGTGCAGATAAAACAAACTTTATAAAAACAACAATTTAGGTTAAATAAGCTTAAATAGAGGTGTTAAATACAAGACACTTGATCAAAGCTTCTGTACAAAGATAAACAAATTTGGCATTGTACAATTGATTGGCTGGCTCACACCGTACATGATTTCAATAGTTAAGCAGTATAACTGTTTAGCTGAACATCAACTATACAAAAGTAACTGAAGTTGGGAGTGGGCTAACCCCAGTGAGCCATTTACAAGGCATGTGTATTTTTAGAAAATCAGAACACTGTTTATATTCAGGCACCATTTGTTCCTGCAAATAAATAATCTCTAATGTATCTGCATCCACACTAGTGTTAAACACATCAGTGCTAACATTTTATAAGCACAGCTTTGTGACTATTCACTATACCTCCATTGTTATTGCTATGACAATGTGGACTGTGGAAATAAAACTACTGTACATACAAAAAAATAGAGCACCTTTTAAACATTAAAGTATATGTCTGGTTATTCTTTTTATCTTACAATACTGAAGCCCAAGCTAATGTAAATTGCTTTAACATCTTCACCAGCGCACCTGAAATGCAGGAACTAAACCCCTAAATATTCCTCTTCAGGCATGCCCCAGCCAGAGCATCTTCTAAAAATGTCTAAAATGACACTAAGAATTTTTTACATTCATCTGCACACAAACAAATATCTGCTATTCTCTGCTTTCTTCATATGAATTTAAAGACGGATTACCACAGTTCTCTTTCCTTCTCAAGTGAATAAAGCTGGATCGAGAATGTAGCAGAAACACCTAAAATGGATTGTGAACACAGTGAAATTATTACCCCGCTAATTCAAAAAAATACAGCTGTTACATTGTTCAGATAAGTATTTTCCAGGGGCCCAATCATTAGGATTTTTTGTCTATCGTATTGAAAAACCACTCTGTAAACTTCCTCAGTTGAGCAGCTGCTGTTTGAGACTCCTCCTGAAGCCTCATGTTATCTTGTCTCAGATGCTGTACTTCTGCTTGGAGCACTGCCTTGTCCTGTTTTTCCTGGGTAACAAAGATACGAGTTGAGCAAAGGGAGTAGTCGTGATGACAGCATTTATTTTTGGTGTTAATGTTTCTGTGCAAGTCATACAGCTATATTTTGTTGAGCTCCCTAATCTATTGACAACTACTAACTGTAAGTTAATTCCCCAAATATGCTCCAACTACCTCATTCATTCTGTGAAGATATTGCAAGCTAAAAAGAAAACTGGATGCTACTTTAATACAAAAATTGTAGGAGTTTGCTCCACTTGACAAAAAAATTCAAGCACTAAAAGGATAAGAAGCTTTTACAAATTACAAATCATATGTGAGAGACCAAGTCATAAGGAATTGATTTCAAGTATACATTAAGGAAGAAAAATATCTAGTTTCAAAGTTTTCCCTTACTTGATTATTTTCTTATCAAAAGCAGCAGCAAATGAGACACAAAGCAAGTCACTGTTATGTGATCAAGATACCACAAGGTACCAAGGATGATAAATCTGGAGCGTTAACCGCTTCACAATAGCGCCCGTGTCCATATCCCTATCCTTTGTTAAATCCAAGGTACTTGGACTGGCGATGCCGTGCCTCATTCTTCCTGGGGTATGACTGTACGTACGACAGTTATTCTGGAGTAAAGACCCATAAACTAGTTAGCCTTGGGGCAGCTTGTTCACATACCCGTTCCCACAGGGCCTTCTGCACCTCAGGGTTCTGATCAGCTGCTGGGCTCTACCATTCATTAATTACACTATCTAGTTGAAATGATGTACTTTTTTTAAGCCCTTGATGAACTCTGCATAAAAATATAACTATTAAAACTAGAGAGCAAGAATATCGCTAATGACCTCTTACCTTTCTCAGGTCGGTTTGTAGTTGCCGGAGGATGACTTCTAGCTGGTTTACTTTTCCAGTCAGAGTACTTGGAGCATGTTCCCTGTAAAGTAAACCACTACCTTCACTCTGGGTTAGTTAAAAACATTTTCTCTCCCAGCTATTGCAGAGTAACACTTTTAGCCATAGCAAAAGAAACAAATCAGTGTAGGCATAGTTAGGAAAACCCAGACAAACACGGCATCAGCAAAAGACCATTACTGGAACACATAAACCCGTGGCTGCAATATCTGAAATATGACACTGGTTCTCATGCAAATCAGGCAGCAATTACCACGATTTTAAGAAGGAATGTTTTAGGAATTATTTGCACATACCCTCACAGCACAAGTCAAACTTGCTGCTAAATGAAGTACGTTTGTTAACAAGCTGCTTTCTGATAAGGACTGTACTCATCTGAAGGAAGCTGCAGCAGCAATTATTGTAAACGAAAAGAGCTGTTAAGAGTTGTTTTGTCTGGTCTGCAGTCCTGTCATTTCCAGTCAAAGATAAACCCATGGCTTTATGGAGACAAATATTTTGTTTAAAGGTCAAAATGTAAGAGATATTGCCACAGGTTAATCAAATGCATGACTGAAGGAAAAGACTGAGAATAGCTTCTGTTTCCTGCCTGACAAGGACCGCTGTGGGAGACAGTTTCATATACATTACAGATGAAATTGGCCTTAATGTGAATCATATTGTCTAGAAGAGAGAAGCTGAAGAGAGAAGCTTTGCAGACAAAGCTGAATCATAGAATCAGCTGCTTCATGCAAGTGCACAACTCCAACACATTTGCCGACCCTACAAGTGGAACTCCTGTAACAGCCTTTCGCAGTCCTTACTGATCACTAGGCTGGGGGAAGGTGTGGACTTAGAAGTCATTACAATAAATGTGCTTTACCATCTAAGTAAGTTAATTTGTGTAAAATTGGTTCAAATTAAAATGTGATAGTCTAACAAGCCAGACGACTTTTCCTGCCATTTCCTGTTCTTCCATTCCTGCAGCCAAAGAGCAAAACTACTCAAAGGTGTGTTTTTCTCTTAAAGCACACTAGTCAGAAGGTTATACTAGCAAATCTGTGTTTTAACAAGTATACTTGTCACAGCAGAGAAGACAGGGGAAAAGAAAACAACAAAAAACAGAAAAAAAAGAGAATAATCTCTCCCAGAGCACTGGGATGAATTTGAAGAATTGGACAGTTTGGCATAAAAGTTTCCTGCAGTCCCCAATTACAGGTTCTCTTGAGTAATTTACCTATGTATAAATGAAAAATCATGGATTTGTGAGCAGCAAAAGATAGGTAGGAACACCCGTTCCAAGGCCTGAGAAATTTGCTGCAGATCAGGTTATTGCATACTACAGAGTTGAGCTCCTGTTAGAAGTAAGTATAGACAAATTATTACTGTATAGGAGGAACACAGTGAAAAATATGCTTAGCTGAAAATCTGCATCTAACCGTACTCTGCATTAGAGGCCTATGCTAGTGTGAGAGCTTTCTCTGACTATACTAGAAATTTTCTAGATAGAACTGCTCAGAGTTTGATTCCAAGGAAAAACATTTTTCAAAATTAAGCAAAGACTTGATCAGTCAAGGTAACAGGTCCACCATCAAACAGCACTGAAAAATGCATACAGGCAATTTGACATGCAACATTATGAGAAAATATTTTCTTAAAATATTTTTCTTTAATTTTGACGTACCCAGTAGCCTCAAGAAAATCTTTTCCATCTGTGGGACTCTCATCCAAAGGTAACTCTTGTGTTCCTTCCAAGCCCTGAGCTTGCTGCATATCATTCAAAGTGCAAAAAGATGCTACTCTCTGATCTGTAAAAAAGTAACGTAAGGGTATGTTTTAAAGCTGAACATATATTAAAAAAAAAGTCTATATTACAGCCATTATCCTGGTTCAGTTAGAGAAATGGATGTAGGTTTCTACATCACAGCTTTGAAGATAATCAGCAGATGTAAAATATATCCCAACTAGTTGGCTTCCCCACATCTGCATCCAAAGGCAACCCCAAAGCAATTTTTTTTTGTGTCTGTCAGCAGTGTAAGACAGATTTGCTTGGACCGGTTAATGCTGATATGAACAGTAAATTGGTCTTGATGAAATCTGCAGTAAACCATTTGAGAATTCGCGGCCATAACCAAGGACAATAATAATTCAGCAAAAAGGTTTGCATTTTCCATGGACTTAAAGCCATCAGATTCCTCAGAAATCCGCACTGTTCTTTTCATACTATTTTACTTTAACATTTGAGAACCTAATGGTAATCTGCATACTTGATAAACAATAAATTCACACTGTTTTTATCAATTGAATTTTTGTGAGATATATATATTACTAAGGCATGCTATTATCTACATTGGATTCCACTAGAACATAATCTAACAAGCACAGATGTAATTACCTATGGATATACAGTGTGGTTGCCAAAATATATCAGTCACCACATAATAGAAGTATGGCATGCAGATCATCATTGCACAGAACAGGAGTAAATGATGCATTCATTAGGATTTAATCTGTCTTCTTTAAAAAAAAAAATATCCATATTCTGTGGAGATTGATTTAACTTATTTCTGTCAAACAAAATCCATGTCTGTAGGCTTGTAGAAATTCTGGTGACAACATGCCTGCCTTGCCCTTTCTCCCCTTGCTCTGCCACCCCACAGGCCCGAAGCTTGCATCATCATGCAAACGTGCAAACACAGGAAATATTAAAGAAAGTTTACAAAAGGCAAAAGTCATCAATCCCAGACCATCACCTAGAAACGGCGTGTGATGACAGAACGGCCCAAATTCTTCATCTGAGTCAAAACCTGGAATAAGATTTAGAATGTTCCTATAAACAAGACAGTCCATCTCCACTGGAGCAGCTGTGGCCCTCACGTACGGCGCACACAGCAGAATACTCCCCGAGCAAGTCATGCTGGCTCTCATTCTCGGCCTTGTAATTGCCATTTTTACACACCACCGACATTACAGTAAAGCAGGAGGTGTCATGCCCCATGTCTCTATTGGTAATATCCAGTATTGCAACACAGCCTGACAGCTGGGCATGATCCATAAAAAGACAGCCCTCCAGACTCGAAGCACCCACACAGTGAATACAGGCCGGGTCATTTTAACTAGGAAGGAAATTTTGGTTTAAAAGTTCTACCAAACAAAAATAGGAAATCGCCAAAGAGCTCCTTAAAGGGATTTTTTTTAAATGAATAGTTTTAAGGAATTTTAAGCAAAGATTTGACAATTCATTCTATAATATAATGAAGAAAAGTGGCATGTCATTTTTTGTCCAATTTTGAAGACCACACCTGATTTCCCCTGCTTTTATCCTTCTTTCTGACTAGTGATCGATCTCAACAAACATGAACATGGCTTTTTCATATGTGCTGACAATAAGGTAAGAACATAATTTTAAACATATAATCAATCAAGGACACCATTTACAGATTTGAAACTTACAAAGTTGAATACATTTAATTAGTACAGATAAACTCAAACTAGTTTCCCAGATCAAACACAGTTATGTTGGCCAGAAACAAGGACTGTGTAAACAACCAGTTTGAAGTACATATCTAACTACTGATTTCACCTTTATACTGGTGACATTTTCATTACCCCTTGGACAGAAGAAAACAAAGCCAGAAACAAATGTTATGCTGTTGCAATTTTTTTCTACAGCCAACGATATGTGACATGCGACGTTGTCTCTTAGAGGCAATTCTACTATATTATAAAAAAAATCTACGTTTTTTTCCCTCTGCCGAGCAAGCTCAATTAAAGAGACTGGCTGCTTATCTGGTGTATTTTGTCAGTTTGATCTCTCCAGCAGTATTTGAAAGCATCTTTCTCTTGATGGATAAAAGCAGGTGCAAAACCAGGTACATGCAGCTGTTAATGAAATCATGGGATGCCATTTTTAAACACAATATTTTAAAGTATTTTCATATTATTTCAACACACTACAAAAATATGAAAACATGGGTGCTTGCAGTGAAGTATAATGTGTGGATTAACTCTTTCCTCCTCGTGTAATCCCTAATGAATTTCGACACCACATAATTTAAAAATAATATTAACGCTTAGAGTAGGAAATTCATTGTCAAACCTTTTCTATTTTCCTAGTATAACTTAAACATATTTGTCCAATATTCATATCTTTATAAAATATGAAACCATATTCTCACATTCAGCAGGTGAGGAATAAAGTCACTCCATGGCCACTAATAACCAGAAGTCTCCCATCATATAACACACTATGTAAATTCCTGCATTTCTCTTCAAAGAGTAGTGCCTTAGTTTTCAAAAGCCAGGTTAGTCACAAAATCATTCTCTGAACAAGTTAGTAACACAATAAATCTCTGTAATAGCTAATACACCAACAAGATCCTGGACTAGCAAAATATTTTCCCTTTGAATACTTTTCAAGCACTTTTAGAGACATATTTTTATTTGCAGCAACTCCATCTCCCTGTAAGTATTCATGTTTAGCAATAGTTTCACCAATTTAACATTTAAATCAGAACTGTTTTTAAACCTGAGTTGTGGTGAAGGTTGAACTTATGCGTCAAAGAGCAAAATCCTCCTAATGGTTTTTGTTTTATCTGTTCTTAACAGAATTGCCTTGACTCTATATTCATGAAAATGAAATCAAAGCTACCTTCACCGACAGTTAATTTTTTGAAAGAAAAATCAGATGTTTCTGACTATGATGCTGTAGACATAAGTTCTGCTTCCTCCAAACTACGGAGACACCTCCAATTCAAGTGATATGTGGATACTAAAGAGAAGAAAATACATGTAAATCTTGAGAGCTCTTATTTTTATCAGGGAGATCCTTGCCAAACCCCACATAGGACACATGCATAGAAAATTATTTGCAGAACTATATTGGTACTTATATCAAAAGTTTAAGCAACAGTTGACTTAGCAAGACCAAAGATGAGACAAAATTCATGTCTCACTTTAAAGTAATAGAATTGTACAGTTGTAACCACTGAGAATTTGAATTAGGATTTTCATAGGCCACTAAAAGAGGCCAGAAAAAACTCCAGACAATTTTGATGTACTGAAGAGCAGAAAAGGCTAAGGTGAGTATAGTGAAGCTCCTCTCTCGTTATTAAGGCAAAGTCTACCCACAAACATACACAGACATATGCACTGAAACAAAAAGTGTTACACATGCATGCACTAGAAATGACCAAATGTTAACTAAATATTTTCATTTTTTCTTTTTCTAGCAGTTTAACATACTAATTTGGTTAAAACAATTATCTCTTATGCTGAATGCTTCACTTCTTTCTCATTATGTTATTTGTAGCATTACTTGCATTAAGCTATAAAGATTTTAAATGGAAGTATTAAAATAATATTAATTAAAGTAGCACAGATGTTTCTGCAAAGATAAATTGGCATTAAGAAACACTGCATTCTGATTGGCACTAGTAGACATTCATAAAAATAACCCGGAAAAAAATCAGAAGTTGAAACCACCTATTTTAATGAACTAAATCAAAGACATCAGAGGGATTTTCTTAGGCTATTAATTCCCACAATATGATTTACCAAACACGAAACAGCTTTTTTTTTAAGCACAATAAACCTAGTTTGAAGTAGCACAAATAATACAAAGTTCTATTCATAACAATAATCAATATCTATGTTTGTGTCCATTTTCTTCTGTACTGACAGTAACAGATATGGACACCCAGAAAAGCTTCTCCTTTTGTTCCCCAAAACATTGAAAAGATCCAAAATTAGCCATCAGCAACATAATGCGCATGTTGAAAGCCAGTCCTTCTTCCCTAACTTGGAGATCTATTGGAAAGATAATACAAAAAGAGAATTAAAAAATACATTCTCTCCTTTTCCCTTATTCTTTTCTGAGATTTCTTTTTTTCCTTTTTCTAATTCAGCTTTCCAATGTATTCTATAAACCCCCATGTCTTTATTTTTAATGAGTTCAAATGCTTTCTTTCTTTTGCTTCTTTAACTTCTCCTTTTTAATCCCAACTGCCTTCCCTAAACCTCTACTTCTTTTTTGCTGTACAGTCACATCCAGTTCTACCTATTTTCTATTGTTTGCTTCAGGGATGGATACAAAAATATTACAACAGTGTAATTCTAGCATGTCAGCTGCACCCTGGTTACTGTCTTTCTGCAGCTCCTGCCAAAATAAGAGAAGGGAAATGGAAGTAGCCTATCCAGGTATGAAAGAAATGGAAGAATATCCTTCGCTACTGACCACATGCATGCTAAAGATGATCTCTGGATAAATATCAGAGTCAAAACTATGTCCTGCAAAAGAAGGCAGTGCAAAGACTTAAAATAATGTTGCACTGTGCTCCAGCTAATGGAAAATGACCCTCAACAGACAGAACTCAAGCAAAACCCCTTACTGATGCAGCTTGTGGAGCCTGTGGAGTTCAGGCCTGCACAGCTCTCCAGTGTGCTGTGAAGACCTGTCTTAGGAATAACAGAGGATTTTCAGGAAAAGTTTGAAATTATTATTCAGCTTCCCACAAAAGTTCTTGCCAAGC
Organism: Gorsachius magnificus; assembly: GCA_034008185.1. Classification (NCBI taxonomy): domain Eukaryota; kingdom Metazoa; phylum Chordata; class Aves; order Pelecaniformes; family Ardeidae; genus Gorsachius; species Gorsachius magnificus. Next base: position 44,398,631 of record CM067083.1, on the reverse strand, counting down.
AAAAGCAGTGAAAATTAAAACTTCACAAAGTGAAAAGCATTATCATCATACTTTCAATTAAAAAAAAAAAGTAATGACTTAGTCCACCCCTCATGGACCACAGTTTAAAAACTGCTGTTCTTCATAGGACCAAGGCTTCAGTTGGATAAAAGCCAATGCTAATTAATAAACAACATAGTCAGCTGTTCATCTGGGGGGGGGGGAAGCTAAAAATGAGACCACTGTTCTTGTTACACCCATGTAACCCCCAGTAAGCTCTGAGTACAGATGATTGTATCAAAAATCTTGCTACTATATTTAATTCTTAATCCAATTAATGCCAACATTATATGCACCTAAAAAGGCTATATATAACCAAGATACAATTACATTTTCAGACTAATAGATGAAGGATTGTGAGGCCCACATTATGGATGTTGAACTGATCAACATATGTAAGTTGTCAATATACAATCTAGAGAGATCACAGGGGAAAAACCCTGACCTTGGAATCAGATGGGTAGTTCTGATAAACCAATATTAAGAAATGACCTTGCACAAATAAAAAACTAAAATTAAGTCTTGTATCTAGGTTCTAGAACAGAACACAACTTTGAAATACCAGGTTGGCAAAGACAAACTAGAAAACAACTCTAACACTAATTCCTTAAATCAGGATTAAACAAGTCCTATCCATTTTGTGATCTTTTTTATTGAAGGATTTCGAGGGTGGGGTGGGTGTTGTTTGTTTTGTGGTTTTTTGAGATGGTCCTATATAAAATGTGATCCCATTTCCACCCAGTTTAATAAAAACTTCAAAGCAGTTTTATGCTCGGAAGTGGACAAGCTTTAGGATCATCCACTCTCTTTTTCACATTGATAGAATGCAGAACTGTAGTTCCAAGCTATCTTTAAATAGTAAGTTGAAGCAGCTCTTAAGTCAACAACATTAAAATACGTAAGTATATATATAAGTTGTGCTTACACTGGTCAAGGACTTCACAGCTTCCCATGCTCTACCAGGTACACCAGAAGCTGGGAGGGGGCACAGCCAGAACAGCTGACCCCAACTGGCCAAAGGGCTCTTTCAGACCATATGATGTCATGCTCAGTATATAAATTGGGGGAAGAAGGAAAAAGGAGGGGATGTTCAGAGTAACGGTATTTGTCTTCCCAAGTCACCGTTATGTGTGATGGAGCCCTGCTTTCCTGGGGATGGCCGAGCACCTGCCTGCCCATGGGAAGCAGGGAATGAATTCCATGTTCTGCTTTGCTTGTGTGTGCAGCTTTTGCTTTCCCTGTTAAACTGTCTTTATCTCAACCCATGAGTTTTCTCACTTCTACTCTTCCAATTCTCTCCCCCATCCCACTGATGGGGGAGTAAGTGAGTGGCTGCGTGTTGCTTAGTTGTTGGCCAGGGTTAAAATCACAACAACATTCCGTCCTAGTGATTTTTTTTTTATGACATGCCTATCAGTTATTCTTTTTAAAATTACTTTCAGATTGCAAGACATAGGATAGAGAAAGATGAACAAGGGCTTAAAAATTCCATTCCTTGTAAACATTTCAAATTGCAGTACTATGAATTTAGTCAAAACATTTTATGAATCATCTGACATATACACAGATGTCTCCATTGCAGAGTCCCAAGCAGAAAAGAATAACATTCCTTCATACAAAACTAGATTATTATTTACTACTCAAATTCTTACAATGAAAAAAAAAACAACCAATAAAAACTTTCTACCTTGCAACTCAGACCATCAGTTCTTCAGTGTTACCTACAGATATATCTAAGATTTTTGCAGTTAAAACCCAACAAGTAAATACTTCTCCCTAGGACAGGGCACTGTGGATAGCTACACTGTTCTACCTCTCTCTCTCAAATTCAGATTGTAATTACACTCACATAACACTTACCAAAGTGAAAGTATTGTCATCACAATTTTAAGTAAGCAAAAATAATGAAAATCTATTAAAGTTTTCAAAGAAAGCTAAAAAACCAGGAGCATAACCAGTACAGTATGACCTTTTAGTCAGCTGAACTCAAAATTTTTACTGGCATTTAAAAGTATTCTTCAAGTACCAAGTTACAGAGTTAGTAATTTACTGATCCAAATCTATTTTCCGTTGTTTATAATGCCAATAACAAATAGCAGGATGTTCCCCGCGCAATCTAACACAGAAATGCATGGGAACAGTTGTCAGATTCTCAGCGCCACAGCAGTTCCCACCAACTGCAACAGGCTTGTTTGAGTAGTGCTGAGGAGTAACAAATGCACACACAGTTATGCAATTTAAGAAACAATACAGTACCTTAGATTGCTAATCACCACTGTTGGCTTGGGGTTTTAACAATGCCATTTAAATTAGTATTGTAAGTAGTTCTGAAGGGTTGCAATCAAATTGAAATTTAATCACTTCAATACTTAGGGAAGGAATCAGGTACCGGAAAACTGATTCCCATTGTTGCTTTTAGTTAAAAAAAAACCCAGAAGAACATCTCATCACTAACTTCACAACCAATTCTTCTCATAAAGTTAAGACCTGTATCTTATATAATGACAACTGTGGTAATGTCATCCTTATTCACAGATACCTCTGACTTCCCATACATTCACTAGTGAGAATAACACCAGTTAAAAAATGTTGGATATTTTAGGACAGCACAGTGACCTAACCAAAACATCCCTCAGAAACAACAAACCAACATCCACCTTTCTGTGTTTATGAAATATGTGTAGGTTTAGCTCTCAGAGAGGGGAATGAGGTTTTTTCTTAGTTAACCTGGTCTTATAATTTAATAATGCAAACCTGGTTTATATCCTGCATCTCAGGTTCTGCTAGTGGAAAATATAACACGCATTTTTGCTGTTTTTCAAGGGCTTATTATAAAAACTGAGAGGCACTGCAACATCATTTGACTACACAAGTACAAGTTTATAAGCACAACACAATAAACTCAGGGAAGTGTTACTCCCTGTTTCATTTTAAACATCTAACTTAAATGCTTTGAATCTCTCCTTTGAAGCACCTCATCTTTGCAATTGATTACAGAAGGAACTTAAGCCCCTAAGTGGATGAATTGTATCTAAGATAGATAATGAAAGTATCATGAATACCCCAGATTTTCAGTGACAATCTTCCACACTGAGAAGTGATACTGCCAAGAGAACTAAAGGGCTACAGAGGCAAACACTGAATTTTTGTAATTCTAAATGTGGCTATACAATATATATTTTTAAAAAAAAAAAGTTCGTGTACTGAACATTGATCTTGATTCAAATTTTCCTGTTACCTTCAAACGCTCGTGCAGCATCTACCAGGTGGGACCAGTCTAGCCCTGTGGCAGTGTCTGGCAGGGGCATCAGGCCAGGATCATTGAATTTGGCTTTATCAGATAAGGACCCATCTGAGAACCAGAATTCATCTAAACAATAAACACAATAATTAGTCCTCCTATAACAATGCCGTACAATTAATTTTGAAGCTATTATAATGAACTGTAAAAAATGTATAAGCAAAGAGTGCTTATCTTCATTTCTTGTTTCTGTCTTTTCCCGTTCAATACTCAGTATGGGTGGAACAATTTTTAAACTTCAGCAGAATAAGATGGGAAGGGTTTCTAAAGGTTTTTTTGTGCCACTTTGCACATAATGTGTTCTTCACGTTTTCACATGAATGCTGTGTGAGTAGGCAGCATCCATACTTAAAGCATACCATATTAAACCTGAGCACTGAGCAGAAAAGTTGCTGGATACACAAAGTTATATTTTTAAGAAGGCTGCAAAACAAGATATGAGATACTTACATGCAGAGTTTTATTCTGAAAGTTAAATATTTCCGCTCCAGAAGCAATTTAAAAAATATCACCTGCTTTTCTTTTAATACATTTGTAAATTCTAGCCTATATCCAAAACTCACTTACACATTGAAAATACTACCCTATTAGTTTCATATTTATAGCTGTATATCTGAGGACGTAAGACTTGTGTGCCGATCTCTAAGCTCCAGAGTAAGCTGTATACTGAAGGTAGATTGTATATTAATTAAAATGTATACACTATAAAGTTAGTTCAAACACAGCTTTCAGATATGCAGTCTTTTAGAAAAGTACCACGAACACACACAAGGAGATGCCAATTTTCATAATTATCTTAAATAGTTTTACATTTTCCTATCTACCCATAGCAATCTTCACTCTTATCAATATGAACACTTTAAAATGAATACTGCTGAACAGGTACACAGAGGTTCTTAAAACTGAACATAAACCAAATACATTCTTTATAATCACATTTCATCTTAACATAAAGCTAGTGATATAATATTGTACTTTTATTACATACTATAGCCAGGAAAAAAGAAATTTTGCTTTAGATGTATCTACTTCTATTAAATAAAAAGTTCAAAATAGTAATTCTTCCTCAAATGTTAAAGAAGGAAATTTCCATCTAGTTACTCCAGTGATTCAGACTATAATGTTTATGAGGAAATTTTTTTTCCAGGAAAACACCAAATGCAAAAATCAATTAAGGAAAAAATGCACACATACAAGTGGAAGATATATTATTGTTTAGGAAAATGGCATGTTGTCATTGTCCTGATAGCAATGAAAAAGAATACCAAAGTCCATTTGAATTAAAGATTTCTGACCTAAAAATCCAAAAGCACTGGCCTGTTACAGAACATTCTAGTGCATGGAGCAATGATTAGAGCGTATCATATTCTTTGCAGAAAGCTCATTTAAAAAAAAACAAAACCAAAACCTCAGGAACAGGAAAGTGAAGAATTAGGAGTCCCACAAAGCAAAAACAATGCAGAAAGCCTGTTTACTGTGGATTTATCTTGTTCTACAACTTACATGAAAGATGCAGTATTGTTATCTTACAACTGGCAGTGGTTAGACAAACCTCTGTAGAAATACCTTTCTCAACACCCACTCTGAGTGGGATGGATGTTACATGAAATGGAAAATGTAATATACAAATATAGTCTACCCATACTTCCGTACTAAGATTTTATTTTCAGTTCCTGATAAACGTACATAAAATCTTATCTTAAGGCTATTTTGGGGTGCAAATACATTGGAAGTTCAACCTCGGAGCAGTCTCTGAACTTTTGGATATGAGCTGGGAATTGTAAGAATCTTATTTAAGCCAGTACAAAAGTTTTATACAACCCTGTTGTGGAAAATAGGCAGAATGCCTTATTTGAAAGGCTGGCAAGCCAGCTTTTGGTTCTAGACCGGCAGGCAGGCCCTAAGGGACAGCCCTTGCTTTTGTGTGATCAGCCTAGAGAGGCTGATTGTGAAACCTGTCAGGAAGATGCCTGTTCCCAGTGCGATTCTGCTGGCTTTCCAAATTAAAGCGTAGGAGTGCGTAGTATTCACCAGTAGTCATCCTTCATTATGCATTGTCTTTGTGAGAAGCTCAGTTCACCTTAGGGTGGATCCTATTCTGTCCTGCATAAGACCTGACAGAGCAACTCAACTGCAGAAAGCCTGCCAGAGCAGAGATTTGAATATTGATAGCTCTGAAAATACAACTGCTCATGCTGATGGCTGAAATTATAAGCAGAATAACTGAACAGGCATGAGTATGCCAGCACAGAATAATCCGTTTTCAAGATATAAATTATGTGTTCATGTGCAATGGGGGCAGGGGGAAAGGGGAAATAAAAGAAAAAAAAAAAGCAAAAAAGAAAGAGGAGCTCTAATGATGTAGGGGTCTCTGTGCTTTTGAATTTCAGGGAATATTGTTTGTATTTCAGGAGTGCTCTGGGTGAGATGAATTATTTCTAGCCTCCTGTATTTGCATTTCCTCCCTGCTCCTCTTACCTCGCTGTTCCCTCCACTTTTTCTCTGTACAACTGCCACATTAAGCAACTGCAGGCTGCCAGTGGTCTTCCTTTTTGATTTGTGCAAAGGTGGCAAGTTATGCTTGAGCGTGCTCACCTCTGCATGTCCAGGAGGACATGCCTAATCTTGTAGGGCTGCTATCTTCATTGCCCACAAGAGTGATTTTGAAGCAACACAGACTTACCCCTTATTTCCTTTGAGGAAACAATGTGTTATGTTTCAGTTTAAAAGATTATTTTATTTGCTGTACTCCTTTTGGCACAAAATAATTGATTTTGTGGTTTCTGGTTCTTCCAGTCATGTCACTCTCTTCCTACACCTAGGAATTTTCTTTCTTTTTATTATTGATACATAAAAGTATAAAGCATTTTGAAGAGTCCTTATTTTCACCAAAATTATATGGTCAGTTCAGTTTCCAACAGAGCTCCTCAAATTGACTGTCATCGGTCCCACATACCTCTGTATTCACCGAGTAACTAGTTACACAGAAAGAAGAAAGATTCACCTGACTTAACCTTTTCTACTTTCAAGACAAGTATCCTGCTTCAGTTGGAACTGCTACTTTTATGTAGAAACTGTAGATCATGAAAAAATATCTGCTCAGTACTCCTCACTTACTGTGCTCACACTCAACATGTCATTTAACAAGGAGATAATCTCAAAAGATGCTGCAGCCGAAGGAACATGTCAAATCATAGGCAGACATAAATCCCATTGTCCTGTTCTTCTTTCCTGCAACCACCGCTTATACCTCTGTGGTCGTCTTAAACAACAGCTTCTGCCTGCCAAACCCTTCCCTTCTTCAGTATTACCTAGGGTTGCCCAAAGTCTCCCTTCAAAGATGCCAGCCTGTTAGTAGACTTTCTCGTGGACATACGCTCATGTTACTGTTAGAATAGCAGAAACATGCTGCCAATAACTACTGTTCCCTTCCCTTTTGTTATTGAAAATCATGACATGTTCTGGTATGGTGGATTATTCACTGTGTGAGAGTCTGTACCAGACAACAAACATACTCCTTTGGTTGCGTAAATTATTTAATCAACAACCTTTATTCGCTTACTGAAAAACTGATTTCCAAATTGTTCATATTGTACATCATCAGTACAAAGTGATGTTCTTCCATTTTAATACTGCTTCTTATCAATGAAGCTAGTTTGGGATTGAAGCTAACACTGGTAGTAAGCCAATTTTAAGATAGACTTCCATCTAACAACATCATTGCAGACATATCAGCTGCACTTCTGGCAGCCTTTTCCCTATGGCATGTATAATCTGAGAGTTTTCAGAATTTGTTAGCCTGTCACTGCCAAATACTCCCTTCCTTATGACTCTCTTCACTGCAAGTATCCTGCACCTTGCTCCTTTCATCGCAGCACAGGAATGCCGTGCCAGTGTATCACTTAGGGCACCTTTCTTTAGCCTTTCTTTTTGTGCTTCATAATAGGAGTGGGCCATGGCGCCTGCAATGTCAGTCAGACTGCCTCCATCTTTCTTTCAGGGTTTCTGACTTGCGTTAGTAAACTAGTTCTGTATCAGTGGTTCTCATTGTTTTCATTCTTTCCTTGCTAGTTCAGCTGCCATGAATTTGTGAGACAGGGATAGATTTGTACTTGCAACCATGTATGGCATGCTAGAACCACTCAACGTGAACAGCACTGTCTCAGTTAGGGAATCTTTAATGTCCCTAAGGTAAAATTCCAGAGTTCTGAGCTACATGAGTTCTGCTTTATGGTTTAAGTTAAAAATAAGATAAAATGAAATAAATCTTTCTACATTTGTGTACTGTGTGCAAGCAACAGCATTCAACTGTCAGAGCTTGCATTTCAGGCATTACTGAAAGAAACTCTTCTTTCTCTTCACTTTCCCCAGTGATACAAAAATGAAAAAAAATCCTGTAGCTTCATTTTCTGATCTCCTTCCCACAGTCAACACTGCACACAGTTGAAGTGTCTGTTTCTGTATTTGCATGGTTGTTCTGTCTGATAATTCTGATTTCCCAGTAAACTGACACCCTTCCAGTTGCCTATAATGCTTTGGTTTTGGTGCTGCCTTGCTTACCTATTAATCACACTCTTTCCCTTCCTAGAGGGATCTCACGAGACTTGGTGCTGCCACAATATTTCACGTACCACATGCTGGGTAATAACATGCAAGAACATGTCTTTCTAAAATGAATTCCAGCCAAACCCGCACTATTTCCACTGATTTCTCTAAACATTAAAACATATTAATTTTCCTGATATTTAAGATCACAAACATATGTATTTTACAAAAGACATTACTATGTCAGTTAAGAATCCTGATATCTGAAACTACAACCTCAAGCTAAAATTATAAAAAAAAAAGAAAACTCTCACATCACCGCTGCTGTAGAATGTAAATACCTGCTATCCACTGGTTACAAACCCCTTCCTAACAAGAGCCCAAGTTAGCTTCTTATATGGAGATACCAACTAAGGTTATTTTGAAAACAAAGGTGGGCAAGTCACAATGTGTTTGTTTTCAGAGTGTAATTACAGATAACCAATTAAATCTTCCTTGAAACAGCCATCATAAAAGATCCTATATTGCTGGCATTGAAAGGCACTTTTATAATACAAAACCAGAAGCAGAAAATAGAGGTTGTATATGAAAATACATGAACTACCTTGGATATCAAGAGTCAGCTTAATTTTGACTGACAGGATACTAGTTTCATGTTTTTTCCCCAGCTGTGTGTATAAATAACTTTTTATATCTAAGAAGCAGCAAGAATGGAAAATAAGGCATCTAAGGCAGAACTAATACACAAAACACTAAAATTTCACTGCTGGAGGAGCAGCACACAGCTTGAGTGTACACCATTAATTGCCTTGTGTCAACCTCCAGAATAAAAGCATGTTGAAGGTTTGATCCTGTTGCACATTTACAAGAAATGGTTCTAAAAACACAGGCCTAACATAGTAAAAGAAAAAAAATACAATCAAGATGCCTGATTATATACATAGCTCCTTCATAGACTACAAAGTCTACTGAATCAGTCTCAAATGCAACAGAATGGATTTTCATTCTCTATCAGTAAAAACAAAGGATATTTTAAGATTGAATTTATAGTAAAGAGTTTCAACCTGATAGAAGAATATTTTTAGAATGGCCAAAGGTACACCCAGCATGCGTTCCCATCTGAAGCAGGAATTTAGCATTTGTTTGCAATACCAGTTTAAAATTAACCAGTGGTTAGTGACTAAACCTCAGTCTCATAGCTGAGGCCACTATAACTAGGGAAGTGTTTTGTAGATAAGGATTACTTGGGAAAGTTAGCAAGTGACTGCTAGTTCCTGAAGGATGAATGACAGAGCCCTTTTTATTACTAATTCTTTTAAGTCATCTGTCTGCATTCTCTCTGGACATGCACCTACAAAAGTCCTTAATACTTCCAAGAAATCCACCCACGGCTTCTTAACTATGGACTTCAGAGTCCACAATTGCTCTACTATTTTTTTAAATTGCGGTCAGCAGCTGTGATGCAATATTAAAGTAGCAAATTAAAAGTGCCTTTTTTTTTTTTCTAGATTTGGCGTCCCCTATAGGTTAGCCTAAAATAATTGAGAAGGGAAGAGATTTAGCATTTTTTAAAAAGCAATTCATTCTTATTAAATAGATAAATATGGATATGTAGCCTAAATATATGTATCTGGCTGTGCAGATTTGGGCTGTGGTATGTAACATACATATTTTTCACAATTTCTTTTTTTTTTTAATTTTCATAATTTTCATTCAATTTTTTTCCACAAAATTACTACAAACTTTCTAATTCATCATTCCATATTGGAATCATTGCAAGATAAGCATATAATAAAGATCTTGCTTATGAAGACCTCAGAAGTAGAGAGACACCTTCATAAAATAGTTTTAAAATTAGCACCCCAGACTACTCTTTTCCTGCCATTAAAATGATGTGTTATTTGGAAAGGTTTTACTAACATCTTAAAAAAAGTATCAGCAAATTCAGTTTTGAAATTGGAGATGACAAAAACAACTCTTGCACATTTCCTTTTAAGATGTTACCAAAACGATCATCTAAGTAGAAGCTGTCCCATTTAGTTATTATTCATGAATAATTAATGAATATTTCAGTAATTTGAATGCACACAAAAAAACCCCAAATAAAAAAATATTGAAATAAAGCAGGCCAGCTTGGCTTAATTAGGTCACCACTGGAAAATAAAATGATAACAAGAAATACATTTAGACAAATATTTGTTGCCTATCATTAGGTCTCATGAAAATTTTTTGGGAAGTGAATGCTATCTCCAAACATGATAAATCTGAATTGGTCACGAAGGCAAGCATAAGCATGTACTGCTGACCGAATATGCTTTTACTAGGATATCCAGAATCCAGATATTTGACATTTCAGTATTTCACCTTAAAAGTAAAATCTAACTTAATATTTGATAATTTGTTTGAGTTTATTACAAATATTCCAAACTCAGCAATGACAGCAACAATCACTTACTTCTCAGATTTCCCATTCCGGGAGTCAGGCTCATTCTGGGAGGCAACGTGCTGTGATAGGGTGGAGTAGTGCTGAATAAGATGTCATTTGGCAAGGCCTGGTCTAACATTGAACTTCGAGAGCTAGCATACGAAGATCCTCTTCGATTGCTACATATACTCTCATCAGATAGGGTACGGTAAAGTGTCCTCCGTGGCGAAAGGTTTCCATAAAATGAAAACTAAACATCAAAATATGAATATATAAGAACACGTATTACTGGTTAAAATAATTCACACAATCGTATCCCATCATCAGTTCTTGGGAGTATTTTTCTGGGCAGGCATTCTAGAATTCTTGAGCTAATACAGAAGATCAGAGATTTGTTCCACCATATCAGATCTACTGGGGCCTCAAAAAAGTTAGTGAACTGGATTTTCATACTTCCTCTTGATATTTTGGAACATATCATCATGAATTTATCAGGTACTGTATAGTTTTATTAATTCTGAAGTGTTAAATGAAACCTCCATAGCCTCATGACAGCAATGTTTTCCAGAAATATATATAAAGTTACCAACTCTGGCAACGTTTTTTTAATTTAAATGACTACCCTTTAATGTTAAACATTCTAATTGATATATGGTGCAATATAAATCATTGGATGATAAAGTAACTTCAGACACTGCATTTCTCCAGATATCATGAAACAGGCTTAGAAAAGAGGATAATAGAGTTCAGCAAAAACTGTTTATGCATTTCAAAAAGTTACTTAAACCACAACCCAAATATCTACAGTAAAACAAGATGTTACTGTATTGTAAAACTGGGCCATTCCACTTCATAAGTCATTCTTCAGTCCCGCAAATCCAGTTATTCTTCACATCTACAAATGTCAGCTAATAATTTTAACTGTCAGTTAATTACTTTGACTGGTTTGTCCTGCATATAACAATTTAATGTCCTGCCTCATTTTCTTTGTAATTAATTATGAGTTGCACACTCCTTATGCAGAATGTATGCTTAAGAGCAGTAGCTTTTTAAAACAGTGAATAAAGCATAGAACTAACGATATCTACATTGTTCTATTTCTGATAAAACTTGCTCACTGATGGATACTTCTAAAAGGCATATACAGAAGCACTCAATCATGCCACAAGGCAGGTCTTTACAAAATACTTAAATATACTTCACAGCACTGGCTCAGGAAAGCATCTAACTTGATGACCATACAGAACACACTCAATCGTTGGAATGCTTAACTGTGTCCCAGAGAAAACTGAGGGAGATATTTGGATTGCAATCTACGAAAGCACCAAAATAATACATTTGTTCTAGATATTTACCTGAAACAGGTAGGGACCATGGGAATAAACATCATCCAAAACCTTATAACAACACATACGTAAAATGATCACAACAATAGACAAAAGCAGCATCCCTAAATGAACGGATAGAGGACATCCTTCTATAAGCAGTGGTTAAAGAACATCGAAAGACCTTGAGCCTAATGAGGGACCACATTGGGCAAAGGACTAAAAGCCTTCACCCTCTGAACTGAAGGGTCTCTGATCCTCTTTCCTGCACTTAAGATTGCCAGCAAGCAACCTGCTGCAATTCTTGGCTGCTTCCTCAACCTTATACTGCATCTTCTATCTATAAATGCTGTTTGCTAGCTATCCAAACATGTGAATGTTAATGTTGGAGCTTTACAGACCTTCCTTTCAGGGTGCGACAAAAACTAAACATTACCTAGAGGGCTCATTATTCTCTGATCTATGAAGAAGGTAAACCCAAATCAAACAAAAAATGTGATTTGGTTCTGTAGAATCTTACATGTTCAGAAAATTCCCTTCTGGCTTCGCTGTCAAAGACAACTGACTCAACTATACTAAGTTGCCACTATGAAGGCACAATCAAAGCCTGGATACTGCTGAGTCCTATGGCTGGGGAGCTCCTCCGAGTCAGGGCCTACAGTCTCTCTCATTTAGTGAGCTTTTGTTTGGACGTCTTGGGAAGGGAAGGGGACAGGATGGCCACACCTCCTCAGCTCCTTGCTGTTTCTTATTTAGGTAGCCAGAAACATTGGCAACTCTTGAAATTGTCACAGAAAACCAATTATTGTATCAATCATAAATCATAAAAACCCATAGGACATTATTCATGAAAATTCAAACACATATAATGCATACTTAACGTGCTACACATTAAAAGATATATATGATCTGAATTTTAAATTCAGCTCTGCACTTAGAGAATTCCCATGTGTTACTTTTGTTCAGATACTATGATTATGCTATTTAACACATTGTATAAACACAGTGGGTTAAGAGAGCATTGCATTAATATCGAAGTGTGACAATTATCTCAAGTTATTTAATTGCTTTGTGCTTTACTCCACGTTAAGGACAGAATTCAAAATCACGTATACTTTGAGGAGTAGTAAATCTTAAGTTCTCTATCCACTTTTTGTGAACTTTTAAATATTACTGACTGTCTTCATACTATAAAGATTAGATGTAAGCTCTCCACTAGCTCTGACAATTATGTTTTTCAAGCAGTTGCCACTGATACCTACATGAAATTGTGATTCAGACTTCAAACATAATTGATGGTACTGAACATCACAGGGCAGAGGCTACTTTTATTCATGTGCCTTAATATCATATGAGGGGTATAAGTTTAGGCATCCAACCTTGAAAGTGTTACTTTTAATCTTTGAAATTATAATTAAATTGCTCAACCTGCACCTGTCTCCGCTCAAGCTAAGCAAAGACATACTTAAACAAATACTGTGTTTCATACATAATCATCAAACTAGGTATCATTTTCATATTGTGGGAAATTGTATTTTGGGACTTATGGTCAGTATTTATAGCATCCCCATGGAATATACTTAGCTTGTACAAAACGATATCACCCTCTCTATAGCAATTTTGGGTGTAACAGAAATTAATTTCTAAGGTAACTGAGATACACAGAGACGAAGAAAAGTAGCTAACCTTTCTTCTCCCCTCCTCCATAGTGAGGCTGTCTGGCAGCATCAACTTCAGAAAATCTTCTTTGGACAAGACTTGCTGGCTTTCAGCAATGGCATTCCTCACAGAAGTCTGGAGTGGACTTGATGCAGACACAGCATCGATATCATCATACACTCTGTTGAAACAATTGGTGTTTTTAGCAAGAGAAGCAATAGTGCTCTTGGATTTGAAAGACTGCATTCATGTTCTGCCACAAAGTAAAAATTTTTAGAATTCTCTCCTAACACAGCATACTCTTATTTAGAACATTTTTTCCATCATTTTATATCTATGAAACTGTTTGTGGGTCCAAGATTAAATTCTTAAACCACTGAAAAATCAATACCAGGGATTCTAAAGTACAATTTAAAAAAGCATAATGCTTGTTTCCCCTAGCTTGCCTCTTTCTTTTTTACAGACCACATTTCTCTATTGTTAAAGCTGTATTTATATCAACCTTTCCAATAGCTCATCACAAAATATTTTAACTTTTACTTCCTTAGCAAATAAGAAAGTCAGTATTTTATAGTGTGATATGGCATCGAGCTTCACTTTTACTATTATATTACATATATCACATTATCATCATATTTTATTATATTAGATCACATTACTATGGTCATCAATGGCAATGTTTGAAGTGTATTGATAATTGATTGTGCCATGTGCCAAGTGTGTTTTATTATCAGCAGTTTCATTAAGACCTTTAGATAAATAAAACAGCTGTCTTAATTACCAGCATATAAAAATGTATTTAGAGTCAACAAAAGACTGTCAAACTGAATTATTATCTTTCAGCTTCCTTCCACTGATAAAGGAGAGAGAGGATTTTAACAGGTTCACTCTGGAAATGCAGTTGAATGAACTAGAGACTCCCAATCCCACAGAACATGTATTTGAAGCCATTACTTACTGCCAAGTGCAGTATAATCCATGACTATGACTTCAGCAGAGAGGAAACAAGCTTTGCTATGGCAAAGTGTAATTCTCAGTGAATTACATCCTATAGCGGCACAACATTCAGCAATTGACCTGATTTTCATCATCTTTACTAATTAGAGATGTTATTTTATTTCAACATAATTATCCTCAGAGAGATATTTCCTCTCTGTGAGGTATACAAAGCTTTCCTAGAAAGAGGTGAAGCAATGCTGTACACCGTGGAAAAATCTGAAAAGATTTTCTGATATATGAAATGCTGCCATATTAAAATAGTATTTCTTAAATAGAACTAGCTCTTGAAGATACTTTTTAAAATTGCTCTGGTTTCAGTCTAAATACCATGATTCATTATGCAATATTGTTTTAAGGGTTCCATTCAAAATAAAGAGAAATTGTTTCAGGAGTTCATCAACTTCAAAATGCAAAAACTTGTGGGAATCAATGAAGTTACCACTTTTTAAGTGCAAATACTACTAACAACTGAACAATTCAAGCAGTTACAACACTGGGGGCAAAAAAATGAAATCACCAGTACAATAACACAAAGAAACACAACCAGGAGAAAAAGGTAGTAATATCTACTTTTGAAAATTAGGAATTTAAGAGCTTAAATGCATACTCGTATTTCATAGCACATATATTCTAGCTTATATTTTTAAATAGGAATCTTTCCATAAATATGCATATATATGCAATATGAGATATTAGATTCAAATAACCCATTCCCATTAAAGAAAGAGTAATCCCATATTAAACATTTGAAAATCAAGTACTGCATGTCATCTTGTCAATTTATCAAGATATATAGGGTTGACTATGATTAACTGAAAGATAGAACTGAATAGCTTATGCACAAAAAGCAAGCAAGGAGGTAGTTTGAGAAGATGATTTTGAAGATAAGAGGAATTTAAAGGTTAGTTTTAAACCAGCAGATTCAAAAATTACTTATTACTTCTGCAGCACTGGGACAGTATCATCTCTATCTGTATTTGAGATACTGCATCTTTTCCTTTGAGTGCAAGCCTTTTTCTTCTGCCTAGGAACACCACATTTCTCTTAAGCTATTCCTTTGTTCAGCTGTACATACAGCTGTATGTTAGAACTGCTCTAAATATTTTTGTCTAAATGTCACTTGCTAGAAAAATGTGTATGTTTATTGGAGCCTGCAAATTTTGTGCAGCCTTGTGAAGAGAGGGTCAGATATATCCACACTTAATCTATTTCTCATGGAGTCCTAACCACCAGTTTGTACCTGTTCATTAAAAACAAAGTCAGAAAAAGATACCAAAGAACCACCAAAATACCCCCAACTGGCATTAATTTTTTAGAATTATCTACCATAGATCACCAATAAGTTTATGTTCATCTCTCTCATCTGTAATGTATTAGCTGATGTAACAGGCAACAAGGTAGTAAGGTTTAATACAGAAATGTCAGGAAGTAAGCTTCTTCCAACTAATTAAAATTCCTGGAGATTTCTAGAAAAGGTCTTTAAGACCTTAATAAAATTTTACCTTCCCAATTGTTTCCTAGAGATTCAAATGGAAATTCAGAGTGTCTGACATAGCTATACAATTTTGCCTACACATTCTCTCAGAAATTTCCATCAGCTTGCTTTATTTGACATATGTGAAAAGGATGCACCTGGATAAAACAGAGGAGAAAACAGTATCCTGCAGTTACTGTCTTTTTTCTTTTTTTGGCTGTACCTCCGATACATAAAGGTACAAAAAAAACCCCCCAAACTTTTAAAAGCTAAATGGAGTGTGTAATTTTTCATCACTCTATCCCATTTTAGAATTTATTTTCATTACCCTTCTCCCCCCAAGAAAGTTAAACAGAGTTCTTACTCATGGCATTCAGCAACTTCAGATTCTTCAGGTGTAGGACTTCCTTCTGATTTTTTCCACCCAATGACATATTTACTCACTGCTCCTTGTCTGTGGTACGGTTTTGAAACTGACCCAGAAATCTGCTGACTGCTATTCTGTGACACTATATAGACTTTGGAGGTATCCAGGGAGCCACTCTTTTTAGAGCAATGTGTTGATGGGCTTCCTGAATGATGTGACCCACTGAAAACGCAAAGAACACACACAAAAGCAAAAATGAAATCTGCTATACAACAACAAACCAGAAATGCTTTGCCTGGCATGCAGCTCTAATTCTTAATGTTAAGTTTTTCTCAATGTTAAAATCAAGGCAGCAATATTGCTGCAGTCATTTTCTACAGACCAGCAGCATATACATTAAAGCACTTTGAGAACAGAATTGTGATGAGTTTCTAACACAAGTTAATTAATTAAAAAATTGATATGAATTAAAATTAAAAGACTAAGTTCAAGACATATATAGAATTTGTTTTAAATATGTATGCATACATTATTAATGGTATACATCAAGAACTACATAGGGAATTACCCTGAATATCTCTCTAATTATAAAACTTCTGTGCCTTTCCACTTCATGTTAATTTTGCCAGTCCATGCCAGTTTAAACTGTGTCTTTCATTCAGTACCATTGAGAATTTAATATTAACAGAAGTAAATTTCAGTTCAACAAAACCAGTCCTCTGGATAATTTTAATAGCCTCTTTTATTATGAATAATAGCACTAGTAGGGACTAATGAAACCTTGTACTGAAGACTCTCAAAATGATTTAAAATGAACTCAAGCAAACACTTCCCTGAAGAATAAATTTCTTCTTTTCATCTTGCAGGTGAAGTAACCAAAGCATTCATAAACCAAGTGCCTTGCCTAAAATCAGAGGCTGGAACCTGAAACAGCAGCTCCTAACTTTCATTGTTGGTTTATGAATACCAGAGTGCTATCTTTTAATCTAATCCCAAGAGCACTGGATTAATTCAGAGAGGACCAGAAGGTGTTGCTGAAAGCATAACAGCCATGTCTACTTGGCTGCCCATGCAGAGTCAAATACAAGAACTGTACATACACAGATGTCATTAGGTCAAATCAAAATGCCTAGTGTGGAAGAAAGTTGAATCACTATGGCAATAGATTAATAATTATGATGACAGTTAGTATGTGCTTTTAATCTTAAACTTACTTTCCCTCCTCTCTTCCCTCTTCCCCCCTCCCCGCCAAGAATTACAAACAAGTTTATGAGGTTTTGAGGGAGAAAAATAATGCAGGTGATGTTAAAAGCTTTTTTTGCCTTTTTTGCTTGCTATCCTTGCAAATATGCAAAAAAATGATGTAAAGATGTGGTGAAGAAAATAGTTCAGTTATGAAAAACTGAAATCTAAAGATGAAGCAAACATTGAAGTACAATGTAAAACACAGATCAACAGCAAGGACATTATACAGAGGACTTTAAACTTCTATTTGTAATTAAATTTAGGAAAAATTTGGCATCCAACCTCATTCTGTAGGTTTTTAAATAAGGGGTATTTTTTGAAGTAAAGAAATAAAATACCTATAAAAGCCTGGGTTTAGATAATAAGTTCAATGGAATTGTTTGGAACAAGTGGCGTATGTTTTTAGGATCCAAAAGATGGTCTATGTAAGAAAAAAAGCAATACTAGAGGCAGTAAAGCTAAGCTGTTTCAGCTATGTAACATGAAGGTATTTGATCATTCATGTGCATAATTAATATAAAATAGGAGAGAAAAAAACCATTAATAACAGAACTGCGAGTCAATGTTGTGCATAGCTCAAGTCAGTCTAGTAGTTTAG
This sequence comes from Gorsachius magnificus, assembly GCA_034008185.1. NCBI lineage: Eukaryota > Metazoa > Chordata > Aves > Pelecaniformes > Ardeidae > Gorsachius > Gorsachius magnificus. The sequence continues at coordinate 44,380,654 of CM067083.1, read as the reverse complement.
AGATACTGTTTCACACAGTGGGTTTAATTCTGTAAATCTTACTTGGACACCGTAGCATTAAGTTTTTTCAGGGGGTTCTTTATCGGATGATGATAGAGAATTGGGCCAGGATCTTTCAACTGACCAACATCCTTCCTGTGCATTGCACTTTATTCAGTAAACAGAATACAACAGAACAAGTTTACTATTTAATATTCATTAAAAAATTATGAATGAATGCCTCAACAGTGTTAGAATTTAATTGTTACAGATTACGAAGAAATACAAACTCAGTGTCTGACCTGTTGGAAAGTATATATAGGATTCAGTAGTAGATACCACATGCTTATACATTAGCTCAACTTACTTATGTCTTTCAGAACACATCAGTGTTGCACTTGTAAAATGAAATTTTTTTAATAATATATGCCTGTGGGTGCTGTATAGGTGATGCCAGCTTTTAAATCCAACTCCAAAATTATTTAGCAGTCCAACATAATTTGAAGGACATTTAAGCAAAGTTTAAATAAAACAGTTGAAAGTCTGACATATTCCTATAGCAAAAGCGTTTGGCACACAAATCAGAAGGTGATAATTTGAAAACATTGCTATTGCCAAAGTGGAATTGGGCAATCCTAACACGAGTCATGATCTCAACAGTAATTACTACTTTAGAAATGCCTGGGTAAATCACTTAAAATCTATATGCTCTGTTTGGTTTTTTTTTAATTTTTAATTAACCCATAAAATGTTTATTCCACAGAAGTGAGCAGCACCTTACTTAACGGCTGCCTGGCACTTTAAATATGACAGCTGCCACACAGGTGCCGAGAATATATATTCTAGCCATTAGAAATCTATTTTAGCTCATAATAATGAAGTCCTAGAAGCATGGAGCTTATTTCTAGCACTTCAGATGTCTCGATGTATAAAATTAAATCTCAACACACACAGAGTAGGGTAAATCTGGAGCTTCTATATTATCACGGGGTAGTGAAAGCTTAATGTGAAAGCATTTGCCTAGTTTTCACAATAGTCTATACAATAGTCTATAGGATCTTCTATAACTTGTGAAAAAAAAATCTAGAAGTCAGAGTAAGTATACAAGACTAATTCATTCACATCAGGCATATAAAGAAATGAGGATACAGGATATTAACTTGGTTATTTTCCTGTACTGATTGACATTGAAAACAGAAAAATCAGAGGGAAAGAAGAACAATTTCCTTCCATCCTTTACAGAGTAAAAACCATAACACATAGACCAAAGTTTCAACTTCAAAGTCACCATAAAATGGGAATTTGGAGATAAAGGCAACCAGCTGTAAAAGCATGTTTTCAAAGTTTGCTTTACAACAGATGTACCATGCACACATTCCATTGGTAACAAAAAGAACTGAAAATCAATCAGAAATTCAGTTCAACAAACAAAATTGTAAAGCATACATCACAATAATGTAAATTAGAGGGGATGCTATGCAATGCAGTTTCACTATGTGTAAAAATTGTCCATCACTACATGTAAAGATTGGCCATTGCAATCTTCTCTCTGATTTCCCTCAGCATTAACTCCCAGGTAATTTGTTGCACTGTACTAAAAAAAAAAAGTACATGGAATATATTCTAGTGCAGACTTCCCTTTTAACCAGGGATGTTTCCCAACTTTAAAAACCTAAGCAATGTGCACAAGGTCACATATACAGTCTCCATCAGATCTGCGAGTAGGGCTAGCTATGCTTTTTAGGCAGACTTATCAAAAATTGCCTGAAAATTGTTCATACAGGCATCTAAATACAAGAACAACAACAAAGTCAGTTAAGTGCACTTTCAAAGAAAGTTAAACAGAATAATAACAATGAAAAAGAGTTCTCTGTATGTTAATCCATAACCCCTAATTTGTAAGTAACACGTACCTGGAATGAGAGGAGATTTCACTTAGGTCTCCCATACTGCCTTCGGCGGTATGACTGGTAGAAATAGCAGAGGCATAGCTATGAACAGCATAGATTTTAGCTGGATCATCATCTGGCCCAGCAGTTTCAGAAGACTCAGTCCACTGCTCAGTACGACAATGCACTCCAGACCTGCTACCAGCAAGGTGCAAGGGGGCCAGAAGAGGAGCAGGCATGCAGGGAGCTGTATCAATTCCACTGTCAGTAGAAGCCCCCTTTATATACGTTAAGCCAAGCAGCTCAGGATCCATCAGATCTCCAGAACCAAAGTGTTTTTCATCACTGTTGCTGGATGTATTACTGGATAGGGTGTTGCTGCTTGAGTGGCTTGAACAGCTTTTGTCTCCAATCTTCACAACAAGAAAAAACAAACAAACAAAAAAACCAAAAAAAGACCCCTCTTCAGTTAAATAGCAAAATATTTATTTTCATATAAATTCGTGAATTTGTGCCATTCAAAGGCCATTATGGTATGCTATAATATAACTGCAAAGTATGGAAAGAGCTAATTATACCACCAGTTTCTATGATATGAATTGCACAACTGGCTAGACACATTAAAGGTTGATGCCACTGCAAATAAAAAGGGTCTAGTTCCATCTTCTATGGCAAATCTTAATATCACACTTGGATTTTCTGATTATAGGACCTGCTTAACATCCATAAAATTGCATTTCTTAACAGTTAAAATGAGCATTTGTTAAAGCTGGAAACATTGGTAATTATTTGTTTAAACAAGTTCGATTTCAAATCTGAAAAACACCAAAGACTGAATTATCCTTGGCTTTTTCTCAGTGTGGAAGAAATATGCATCTTATTGGATCAAATCCAGTTGGATGTGTGGCTAGTTAAACTGAAGCCAATTGTAATGTATGTGTACCAGATGAAAGTAAAGTAAGTCACGGGGCCCCCTAAGCTAAGCATGGCCATTGAAGTGGAATAATTATGTCAGGCATTTGAGTCAATAAAGTTGGAGGGTTTTGGTGGTTTAGTGGTTTGGTTTTTTTTTTAAAGAGATTTTATAGAGAGTTGGATTAACTAATCTATGTGATAGAGTAGCCAGAATAAGGGCAGATGGGCTTCTATTAGGTAGAATGTAAGTGGGAAGGGTGACTAACTTTTTTACGAGATCCCTCTCCTAGCAGGTGCATATAAACATAGCTGCTGTAAAGCAGTTAGACAAGGCAGCCTTTCTAGAATTGGTACTTCCATTCCATATGGAAATTAACAGGCCACAAAATCTGACAAAATTATTTCAGAAATAAAGGAGGGGTTACAGTTGCATTCATTCTAACCTTTACAAGAGGGCCGTCACCTTAAAAACAATGGAACAACTGATAAAAATGCAATGAGCAGTTTTTCCAAGGAGGGGGACTTGGAGAAAGATGTCTGCAGAAAAGGCATGTCACTTCAGACTGTAAATGTAAAATGGAATCAAAGTGGAAAGAAATGGCTGGGGTGGGGTGAGCAGGACACACAGATGGATATGGGTTCAAAGGCATAAGATTAACCTCAGAAGACGTATTGTGTATATGAACCTTCCCCAAGATGTCCTGTATGTTGCTGAACACACATACATAGGCACCTTCCTGACCCTGCAAGCAGCAGAGAATCTGGGCAACAGCTATTGATACAGACATCTTGAACTGCTCAAAGTTCACTGTGGCCATAGCTTAGGATCATTTTATGCATTTCCTTGTGCCAGGAGAAATTATTGTATGAAAGCTCAGCATGGCCCCAATTGTTAAATATTGCACCATGGAGCAAGATTAAAAAAAGAAAAACCAAACCCCCCACCCCCCCAAAAAAAAAAATCAGCAGGAATATCATATTTATTCCAGGAGAAGAAAAAGAGCTTGAAGACAGCCAGTGAAATTCCCCCCACTCTCCTTCCCCCAAGTTAAAACTGATAAAAAGACAACATAGATTTTTTTTTCTAATGGTTAAATATCTTACAGAGTTCTTGTGCATTTGCTGTAGCCTGTGTGAATTTCACTGGCTGGCAGAGTGTCATATGGCAAATTGAGCTGAACAAAAAGGGGATGCACAAGAGAACATTAAAAGGTCCTTCACAAGGTGATGACTGTTGATTTTTTTTTTTTTGTTTTACAGCATCTAACAACAGAATAGCCTCATTTTATCTTTTATCATTTATCTATATAATAATCCTGGTTCTTACCTGGTACAATACAGTTCTTTTGCACCTGCACTACACATATCCAATACACAGGCAAACACAAACATAAGCTCATCCTAAAAGCAGGAGAGCTTAGTGTAAAACTCTGAAGTTAAGCAAACTCATCATTTAACTTTGGTATTGGTCCTCTGTTTAATACTGATTGTTACAGATACTGATTCTAGATTCCTGTCAACTTCGGCTTAAGGTAAAAACAAGTATTTCTGTCTTCATGTGCACAATTCTACAGCATGTTTCTGTTTGATAGCACTTTGTCCAAGAAGTATCAAGCTAGATTCTCATAACAATGTACATAAGATGACAAATGGGTCTCATTCTTACCAATATGTCTACGAATAGTCTACAGATTCCTACTATATAGCAGGTATTTCTGTGTAACAAACACACAAAAAAATAGAAAGAGACCATGCATATCCTTAGTTTATTTTATGTCACTAAGTCATTGAGGATTTTGCCATTACTGAAGATAAGCCACTAAACTAGGTAGACTAGAAATCTGTTCAGCATTCCCGATATCCAAACTACATTTTTATAGTGCTTATTGATAATTATACTACATGGGTATTTCACACAACATGACAAGTGGTGTGGTGAATATACTTTGTGGGTTCTTCTTAAAGGTGTTGTGGTTTAACCCCAGTTGGCAACTAAGTACCACACAGCCACTTGCTCACTCTCCCACCCCCCATGGTGGGATGGGGGAGAGAATTAGAAAAGAAAGTAAAACCCATGGGTTGAGATAAAGACAGTTTAATAGGACAGCAGAGGAAGAGGAAAAAACAAACAAACAAAAAAACCTAAAACAAAACAACGCCCCCCCCCCCCCAAAAAATACAAAACAAGTGATGCACAATGCAATTGCTCACCACCCGCTGACCAATGCCCAGCCCATCCCCAAGCAGTGATTGCTGCCACCCCAGCCAACTCCCCCCAGTTTATATACTGACATCATAAGGTATGGAATAGCCCTTTGGCTGGCTTGGCTGTGCCCCCTCCCAGCTTCTTGTGCACCTGGCAGAGCAGGGGAAGCTGAAAATGTCCTTGACTGGTGTAAGCACTGCTCAGCAACAACTAAAACATCAGGGTGTTATCAACATTATGCTCGAACTAAATCCAAAACACAACACTATGCCAGCTACTAGGAAGAAAATTAACTCTATGCCAGCTGAAACAGGACTAAAGGATATGAAATACTTCACAGATTAAGCAAGCCTGTATAAATGAAGCTGTAAACACACAGTTGAGTGTAGGCTATACTGCTTTTACCTCCTCAATGCCCCAGACCCAAGACCTCTTGGAGTTCTTGGTGTATAAACACATATTAAGCATATTCAATTCACACCACATCTAGGTGAGCACACTCTTTGCCTCCCAAAACACACAGTGGTCTTCATAAATTACTAAAATGTATCTTTAAGATGTATGGATAGGGTTTGTTTTTGTTTTTTACATCCAAGTAAAAGACTTACGTGTGAAAGTTTGTTTGGTGACTCCTTTCCACTGCCTTCTTTCTGTAAAGCCCGGTCTTTGTAAGAGCTCAGGACTTTGGTCGAAGGTGCATGCCACTTGGCTTCTGTCAAAATAATTGTATTTTAATTTCTGAATGCTAAAAAGATGAGTATACTGTACAAAATAAAAAGGCACATTGCTTAACATCAGGTTTCAAACCTGTACACTCTTTGCAGAATTCCCTAAGATCTAGTATTTCAATGATAATTAAGTGAAGTTCAACCTACTTTTCATCATTCATTAGGCTTTCTGAAGTCCAGGAGTAGTTTGTTCCAAGTATCTGAATATCCCACACCATATTCTGTTAGAATGTCTGTACACAGTCCTCACTTCCACTGTCATATTACATGCTCTTTGTGTATCAAACCTCCACCTCAGAAGGTGGCTGCACTTTAACAGGCACTGAATTGCAGGAACATTTATTTTTAAGATACAGTGGTTTTTATTACCAGAATGTCTAGTTCCATCCAAAGTTTCTTCTCGTTCTCTGCCTCCTTCACATTCCAGTGAGCCTGAACCTTGGTGGTGTTCATGGAGCAAAGGGGACTGGCACCTTTTAACATAAGCAGAAAATTAAGCTGTTTGGGGTTTTTCCTAGAAAACTAGTTACATGATGAACAACAATATATTTTGCTCTTCGAAGCAAATATTTTGTAACTGATTTGTTTAAACAATCATCACACATATACCCCCCAAGCAAGTATGTAACATTTCCAAACAGTGCATGGAAATATTTACATGCAGTTTTTAAACCAGCACGCTGTTATATCTTAAGTGTGAACCAGCCAAGAAGACACTGAACTTTAAGAAACGCATTCTTGGAGTTATATATGCAAAGGCTTTTGCAATGGAGAACTATCCACATAAATTTTACTTCCGAAAGAAGATGCATCGGAGCTAGAGCAAGAACTAAAAATAAATAAATAAATAAATAAATACAAAGCACCAATACCCGTCATATCCCACTTGCTGTCTCCACTGGCTGCTCCCACTGGGTCCTGGGTCACTGGAGGAGGACTGGTTGCTCGGAGAACTTCTGTAATGTTGACTAGAGTCATTAACAGTGCACTGAGGTATTTGCGGGGTTTCAGATTTGAATTGGGCTGTGCTTCTTTTATAATACACATTCATTTTAACAAATAATGCAGATGCAGTATAAACAGTTCATTATACTCATTTGAGGAATTTACAGTTTTATCTTCGTTTCATAGAACTTCAACAAGTATTTTTAAAGGATATTTATTTAATCACTAACAAAATACTTCCCACTGAGTATATAAAAAAAGCACAAAAAGAGAAAGACTAAGAGCGAAATCCTATTCTCCTTACACCTAGCTTTACTTCTGAACAAGTGGGATTACTCAAGAGTCAGAGTAGCTGGATTAGGTCTCTAAATTTACATGTGGGAAGCTCTCAGGATGGATCAGAAATGATTGTTGGTCACTTTGCATGTATTCTAATTTTCAACATAGTAATTTAGAAGAGGTAATACCAATACTTTTTCTTTATTAATTATTTGACATAGAAGAGCAATAAGAAAACATTTTCGTGAATAAGAAAACAATGTCATGTATTTTGTACTTATTTAAACTTTTGAGCCTTGTGTCTTAACAATGTCTCTAATTACTCTTCTTGGATTTCAAGATGGTTGAAATGCAATCTTCAAATTTGGATTCGATCACTCCACTATCCTTCACTTCTGTGCACATTAGTCTATAACTACAATACAATTTCCCTCAGTGACATTACTCTGAATTCCCTGTATTTCCATTCTTTTTTTTCATTTTTTTTTAAAAGCTATATGTAGAGATGTATGTATGTACTCGGGGAAGAGGTGAAAAGAGGTAGTTTGGGATTTATGCACACTTTCCCAAGGACCTGACATTCAATAAGGAAATTTTCTGTTTAGCTTGCAAATTTCAAAGACATTAGCTATTATAGTTTGTCTAACAGCAAAGACACACAATAAGTAGAGAGTGTAGTGCCTAGTTTTTCACTGTCTCTCTCTGATAAGTATTGACAGGACTGAGCCTCTCTCAATCAAGTGAAATAGGCTGCAGTTCAATTCAGTTGCGTTTTCTTGCTTCTTACCACCAAGAACTTTGCATTTCTTGCACAGCTTAAGTGAACCAGCATTAAGGAATGGGTGAGTTATGATCCTCTGTGTTTCCAGCCTCCAGACTGATGTTTAAGACACTGTCCTCAAAACCAGGACAATGGTTTGTACTATCCCAGACTGAAGAAGGTCTAGATCCCAAGCCTCCCATTTGCTGGACAAGAGTCTAGCCATTAGCCTACTAAACAAAATGTGGCTACCAAAGGAGAACGACAGGAATCCAGCCAGTGAATGCCTCACACAGTTCCTTTACAGAAGAGTTGCAGCTACTTGCTTATCAGGAATGGATTCCAGACTCCAGGTGAAAGGATGCACTCGCCTACAGGTGTGACTCAAGGACTAAAGCAGAGAAACTTCTTGGTGTGAAAAACAGAAGAGTGAGTCTGATTGAAGCTTCACTCTTAGGCACTCGCTATGAGCAGCTGTCACAGAATTAGGCATTTTGTAAAAACAGGAGTAGAGCTCAAGGATATCCTTGTATTTCCTAGTGACTAATTAGAGGAAACTCCTTGATCAACACAAAAACATTTGGATTGCCTTCTCAAAGCACTTAACTCTCCTCAGGAACTGTACGAGTACCAGTTTTTAATTTCACTCCAGGGACTGGGTACCTAACTGTTACATGTCACAGTAGTTGAACTGTTGCTGCTTAAGTCTCTTACTGTATCTAGCCCACATTTCTGTTGCTTCTTCCTCTTTTTCCAAACCCAAAATTTTATCACTGACTTCAGTGTTAGCTCATTTTCAGATCAGTTGCTATAACTTCCTTGTTTCATCAACCTGTTTCTCCCTGCCTGCACTCTTCAATTTGTCTAAATTGATATTGGGTCTCTGACCCTAAAATCTCTTCATCATTTTTCTAGCATGAGTTTCACTCTTGCAAAGACTACTTATACGTATTAATCAACCTTACTTCAAAGTCTTTTGTTTTAAGCCCATCTCTCTGCCAAGCCATCAACTATGCCTCTTCCCATGTGGAAAGACCTTGCCAATTAGATAACTTTCTTTTCATGTTTCAAGACCCACATGTCACAGTTCACTTTTCCTCTCTTTTCACTATTTATACTCTGTACCATGCCTTCCCCAATTTTTTTTTTGTTTCTTCATCGGGAAAGCCTTTTAAGTGATACAGGAATTTCTTCATGACAAGAGATAACCTCTGTCATGCCTTATCATTTTTTCACATGCTTCACCGAGTGTTAGGAGAAGTGCAACTTCTGTTTGTGAAGTTTTTTGGAATTGAGTAGTATGTCAGCAAGCTTTCATTTTTTTCTCTGTATAGGCATACAGTATGCTTAATAAAGCTTCATAAATCCTGAAGTATTTCTAGACATTTCTAGAGCATTGTCTCCTTATGCTATATGTTACCAAGAGTTTCAGTAACAAGACATTAGGAAAAGCTTAACTCCTATAATGGTATGTACGTGCTTAGAGAAATGCACCTTTCCTTTTTTTCAGGGGGTGAGGGGGGGGTAGGGGAGAAGAATAAAAATGATCGAATGGGCATAACTGGGAGTCTGCTTTCCCCAGACCATGACAGAGACATATTTTCAAATATGTATTACTATTATCTGTATATATTTAAAACAATGTAAAAAGCCACTAATTCCTTTCTACTGAGTAAAAAGTGGTATTTCATGATTTCATCCAGAATTTTTTAAAATTTAGGATTTTAGATTTTCATATAATTAACTATTTTCAACATACAGTATTTTTTTCCTTAGAAATTAGAACTACATCACCCCATGGAAAAAGGGCATAAGCAGAAATAATTGCAAACAATAAAGGGCAGAGTTCTGCTCAAGACATACGGTTTTCCTAAATAATTCAAAGGTCAAATGTATTTACAAATTTTTAACTTTTTATCTTATGAAGAATTATGATTAAATTAGAACAGAGCTAACATTTAAGGATAACATCCCATCATTTAAGAGGTGTTACATATTCAAATCACAAGCTCTGCTTTGTTTAATTAAAAGCAAAGCAAAGCATAAGGATTGGTAATGAGTTACAGAACCCTTTGAAACTATGCCAATAGCTTGGTAATGAGATTAAATAAGTCATTTTTAAAAGGGATGAGTTAATTTTATTTACGCTCATTACTTGTTTAAATAGGATCCCAAAAGGTGGGGTACAGGACACTTTATTGATTTGGGAATAAAGGGAAAGGTTAGCGGTAGAATTGTCAGTACAGCCCACTTCCATCATAAACAACAGAAGTTTCAAGTAGAGGGAATGGGACTGAGTGAATGCTCTTTAATACAACCTCAGGATTAAAATTATTGTCAAAACTCAATAAATAAAAGCTTAAAAAATGAGCATGCCAAAGTTCTAGAAAGCAGAGATATCTAAAGTAAGGCACATGAGGAAAATGACAGGCGTTGAACAGAGTGTATTACCTTGCACCATCTGGCAGTTTTCTATCAAAGGAAGTGCTGCGAGGAATGGCTGTCTGAGCCTGCTGGAGAAGCTGCTGGCACTGCAGTCTGTCAGATGTTCCTAGGATTGGAGAGGCACGAGAGAGAGGCTGCCCAGCGGGAGTCGGCACCCGATGCCAAGTGGTATTCCTTCTGAAAGGGGTTTTATACTCACATGGGGTGCCTTCGCTGTCAAGTTTGTATTCCACCATGGGTATACGACAAAGTTCTGAACAACCCCTGCGGGACAAATAACAATGCTGATCAGTCTCACTGGAGGGAACAGAAAAAGAAATCTTGCATTCTACGGTCAGAAGTATATGCATATTTTTCTTCCGGATGCCTAAAGGTGTTCATACAGCATTGTACAGCCCTTCGAATGCTTCAAAACTATCATGCCAACCAGGAAATGTAGGAAACATTTCAAAATAAAGGATTTGCTTTCCTGTGCTGAAAGGTTTTTGAACTCTCTCCTTGCTCATCAAAAAGGAGAAAATACTAAGTTTTTATAAATTAATCTGCAGCTTGAATTTCACATAATAAAAACTAGTAGAAGCAAAGCATTCAGAAGTCAGCAAACATCAAGTTCTTCTATAAGAGCTTTAGTTTGTTTAAATTTCATAAACACAAATAATTTCTTAATGTACAAAACAAGTTTGCTGCTTTGCAGCAAACTAAACATTTCTTAGTGGTATTGAGAACTTTCCTTTACAATCCTGCCTTATCCCCACCGAATGACAGAGCCTATACACTGCGATGCAAATGATTAAGTGGCATGTAAATATTTTTCTATTTGTTTTCAAAGTGCACTTTCTATTGTCTCTCGTCCTGGGGGTCTCTATGCCTGGAAGAGAAATGGGGAGGTGGAAGGAAGAGAAAAATCAGAAACAGTTTGGTGTACAACCTCTGCTTGAAGCTTAGAGTGCAGCATTCCCAGCAAGCGTAAACTCAGGTAGGAGCAGTGACAGTGTTCCCCGAAAGATCAGTCTGTCAGTGGGATATTTGCTGTATTTGTTTCAGAAATTAGTTAACTGAAGCTTCACACCCACTTTAAGCCAGCACTGATTATCATTGCAGATATTTTATATTCTCACATACTGTCTGTGCCCCAAAGTTTCTGAACTAAACACTAAAAGAACATTTTCATTGTCAGTGAAAGCAGATAAAAAGCAGATTAAAAAAATATATATATTATAAAAATGCTAACTATGTTATTTTAGGTTGTTCGAAGATGCATGTGCAACTGTATCAGTTATATAGTAAATACTCCGTATATGCCCAGTCTGATCCAGCCAAATGCTCCAGGCTGCTCAATTTTGTGGTGCTAAACAGGCAAATTGTTTATCCTGTAGCATTAAATTTCAGTCCCTGCTGGCACTCAAACATAAGAAAAAGGTAAATAACAAACTATAAAATATAGAGGACAAAGCATTGAGAGTGGAGATTAGTAGCCAGTGTAGGGTAGAAGACACCATGATGAAGACCAGCACTGAAGAGGGGTCACTAGAATACTCCAGAGCAGAACCCAGAATTCCTGGTTCTTTAAGGTTACCCTGTGATCAGAAATATCTGTATTAAACTCAGCAGTAAAATTTGACATGAGTAAACTCTGCTGACAAAGCATAGTTGGACATGCTGGAATTTCTTATATTTGTTTATTTTTAAAAAAATCTAAAGCATCATGCTAAAACTGTACATCAGAAGAACACTAACGTTGCAAGCTTAAGAACTCAGAAGGTAAAAAATTTCAAAATTATTTCTGTTGCACATGTAACTTTACTCTGTCCTCTGTCCGTGGAGTAAAATAATATAATTTCTCTGTTGTTTTTAGCAAAGAGCTCTTTATCTCATTCCATGCACATAAAAGACAGCATTCATTGAAGAGATGTTACTCAAAATATAACTAGCATTATGTTTTAGTATGTCAGATATTCAGTTGCATTTTTCTGTACTGATTTGTAATAAGAAATTATTTGATGGCTGCATACTTTCACTGTGTATAAAACTCATTTCTTTCCAGCTCCTCTTATCTCCCAATATCAGAGAATTTCACAAGAATGATTTTCTGGTTGTGGCTTCCTGATGGAGGTAAGAAGACCCTAATAGTCTCCTCCCACAAACAAGGAATAAAATTACAGAGAAACCAATGCTATAAAATTATCAATTAATTTCCAAAGGTCAACTTGATATATCTATAGCTTTCACCCTGCCCCCAAAATGCCACATTTGTTCAGACCACCACTTCAAACTACCTCAGTTCATTTATCTGTTTTTAAAAATTGTTTCACACCTCTAAAAACCACAAAACGTGTTGGGCTCTTAGAATGATGAACACCATGGAAAGCCGAGTTAAGCAAATTGCATAGAATTGCACAAATATTTCCACTGCAGAAGAATACACACATAGAATATATTTCTCCAGTGCAATATTCAACTGCTTGTATCCCAAGACCATTCTTCTCTCCATAAAGTTCCCTGCCTCATTCATTGCCTGCAAGAAATGACACCGAGGTGTAAGAGACAATACCCTCTAGCAATGTGACCTTGATTCATTGCCAGAGCAGGTCCATGTTATATGAATGTAGAAAGTTCTTAAAGGAAAAAATTGCCTAAGATTGATTATTCAATTAAAGACTTTCATAAGGCTTTGTATACAAAAGAAACAGAACAAAGAAAGCCCAGATGACACAGCAAGGTTAATATTAGTTTAGCGCACTGCGTAATTTTTCATGTGGCCATATATGCACAGTTTGTCATTATTTGACTGGGAAGTTGAATGATTATGTAGGCTACAATGTCAATCATCCTTCTGCCGATTTCTTAGTATTGTTTCACTCCCTTCTTCATTCCTTTAGACCTTAAGTATTAGAAACAAACGATCATCCCCTCCTTTAATTATTAGGATATTGATTTCACAGTTTGTCTTGGTAATTGAGGAAGTTATAGCATGTAATTGTCATTGTATCCCTTATTAGCTACCGCCCATAAAGTACTTAAAGTGCTGTAAAAATAGCCATGGGTTTTGAAGGCAAAAGGGATTGTTAATACTATTTAGTTTGACTCAGCTTGCTAACTGAATAACCAAAGCATGATAAAAAAATAGCAAACAAACAAGCTTTCCCGCAAAGAATAAGAGTTTAAAATTTTGTAAAATTTTGTGTTTGTTTACATCACTAAAAGGTATTGCTCTGATAAATGAGAAAATTATTCAGGGCACTGTTCCTTAAAAAAAAAAAAAAAAATGGCTAACAAACCAAGCCTATTTCAAATCACTATAAAAATCTAACAATGTTACTTTTAAATTCAAAATAGAGACCAAACATGACTGTTGTAATTGGCGCCACAAAAATTTCCATGATTAAAATGGAACTACTTTATATGGCTTCCTTTGTCACATAGACCTTTTAATTTTAATTTTAAAGTGCCAAACCAATCAATTCAACGTTTATATGAAAAATTATGCTTCATTGCTTCACAAGCACTGCCTAAAGAACAGATACTGCAGTGTACAGAGATATGTAAAGTCATAATTGTAGCTACCTCCAATATCAGAAACAAAGAGAATCAATTAATTCAGGCCTACAATCCAATAAGGGTCCCTACCCCCCACCATGGATCAAACTGCAAGTTATCTTGCCTGTAAAAAACCCCAAATTAAATGCAATTTCCTATTAAATATTTAATTGGACCATTATCTAGCTTCTATATATAATATTGTTACTTATTCCACTAGATAAAGAATACACATTGGCACTGGTATTGAATGATAGCTTTTAATTCACTTTTTAATTTTAGGGTTTTAATTTTTTTTAAATTCACTTTAAAGAATATTTTAAGGTCTTAAAAAGTTATTTAAATTTATGTTAAACAAGTATAGGATATCAAACATCTTTCCCAATTATGTTCAGTACAACATTTTGAAAAATGGACTTGTGTTATTTATCAAGCAAGTGTGACCAAGTCTTAACCACACATCAGAAATGATAGCACTTTCTGTCCTTCACTGTAGTTTGGTATTAATTAAATCAATCCTTTAACACAAAGCACAGACTCCTACTAATATCTTTGGTTCAAGAGCCATATTATCCTATAAAAAATGTGGTTAATAAAACCTACTCTGCAATTACACAGAGCATGACTCTACAATACAGCTAGCAGGTCATGACTGCATATGAAAATTTTAGAGTCCACTGTAAAAATCGGCAATATTCAAGTGTTACTGCAAGGAGCATTATGTTCTGAAACAATTATCAAGCAGCCCATTAAATTTTTCAAACTATGTTAACCAAGCCATCAATATTAATTTCAGATTCCATATAAAGGTTCTGTAAAAGGCTCTGTGCAGGGCCTACATTAGGCAAGGATGCTAGTTAAAAAACATGAATGTTAAATCTCCACAGAAAAGTTAGAAGCTTCCATACACTATGATCTGCAGTTTGCCACTTTGATAACAACACAAAAGCCTTCTTTTCAGTTATATCCTACCACTACCAACTACTTGGTACGACTCTGGTATTTGGACCCCAACTATCTACAGATTCAGTGTATCATGAATGATTTGTTAGGGTAATAACAAAACTAGAATAACTGGTTACCATTTAACTTTAGTTCAATGTATCACAGATCTGAACCGCTAAGGGGGATGTAGAGGTAGAGAAACATAATCATTGGTGTTTCACCAGTTGTATTGCACCAATAAATTATACCTTACTACCACCATTTCAATTCAAAACATTTAATTTTGCTCAATAAAGAGCCTTTATCTATATTTAGCAATACAATAAGTAGTTGCATTCCTCTAACTCAAACTTTGCGCTTGGAAGTGATCACTTCTATTGCAGTGCATGTTTGTTCCTACCCTATAGCAATTCCCACAAGGTGTCACAATGAGACTGAGGACCCATCATGCAATCTATTAAAACCATGTAACAGAACATAGATTGATTTCACATAATTGTAGGGATATAACTGAGAAGCAGAATTTAGTAGCTTAGTTTTGCTTAGACGCCCTGTGTAGTTAAATAAGACATACATACATTTCCCTTCTCTGGCCCTCTGAAGTACCTCCTGGAGGTAAGCCATCGACTCCCTTGGCTCCCTATATCAATTACAGTGCAAGTCCAAGACATCTGATTAGATTCAAATGGTCTAAGAGAACTTCGGTCAAAAAGCTAAGATAAAAATTCCAAGTTCTGACATCTCAGAAACCTACTAAGAGTAGTCACACCACATCAAAAAGACATGTCATTTGAAAAATAGTAAATCAGTTTTACTTTAAAATACTTTCCTGGCACAACAGATGTATGCAATTACTTATGGCAACCTCAGAGAAGGCTGCTGCCCACTTCATCATTCCTGGTTTAAGGCAAGTGATAACTCTCCGGCAGTCCCTTCCCAGAGCTGCAGAGTTGAAGCTGACAATCCCTCCTTTATGAAGATACACTCATTATCATTCTGATCGTTGTTACTATTCAGTTTTAAACTGAATCTTTGTGTCCATGAAATGACAAACAATTTAGAGCCCTCCTAAGAGCCTCTATGCCTGCACTGTTTATGAAAAAGACAAGAGAAATACAGACAGGAGGTTGGATGAAAGGAGCTAGTCAGGAAATAAAAGAGGAGAAAAAAAACACAAAGCCAAGGTGTTTGGCTTACTTGTATGATCAGTAAGGCAGTAACAACCCCTGCAGTCTCTGCTGATGGAAACTAGGACACAAGCAGAGCAAATCACATTTCCAAATCCCAGAGAATAGGAAAACAGTTACATCAAAAGACAACAATTATGGGGAATAAGGGCTTGAGAAGCTATTGGCAATAATGAAGAATCACTGGGAAAAATAGATGAATAGGAAAGATTTTTGTAAGATGAAGAGCTGGAAAACCAATGTCTGGGATGTAAAAGTTATATTATGCTCCAACTTAAGAAATGGAAATGAAGGGTAACAGCGGACAAATGAAGTAGAGGGAACAGCACCAAACGAAGATCTAAGTCTTTGAGCTCTAAAGGGACTGAGTTCAGAACAAATCCTGATTTTGAAGTAGTCTTTAAGATACTGGAGAGACAAGATTAGAAATAAGACCACACATGAGGAAATACAGGAAAACACAAATGATGCTCCTGAAAGAAAACCAAGTAGGATATGCTTCCTAGATAGAGGTTATGCAGTCTCCATCCCTGGAGTTTTTGAATCCCTGACTGGATAAAGCCCTGAATAACCTGGCTTCACCTCATAGCTGACTCCGTTTTGAGCAGGAGGTTGAAGCAGATAATCCCCTGCTGTCCTTTCCAACCTGAGTTATCCTATGAAAACCTTTTGGGTTCACGGAATCAACAAGGTAAAGATCAAATCACTTGCAATTTCTGCAGAAATGTTGTGCATTCCAACCCAGACATAACAAAAATGGATCCTAAAAAAAATGTTTATTTAATAGTTGATATATATATAGGCCAAGTTATTTACAGTGAAAAACTTCTTTGCTGACCCAGAATTGAGTAGGCAATATATTAAGCTTCAGAATTCCCAAATCCATGTGGTTCTCCTGAGTTTTTTCAATCATGTTGAATAATAGAGAGAAGAAGAAAAAAAAATAACCCCTCTGGAACTCCTATTTACATCTCTACAGAGAGACAATCAGATAGTTGGCATTTTTGGTTTTTTCCTCTTGACTTTAACAACTGTACACATAACAAACTTTAGCAACTATAACTCCTGCTATGAGTTCATTCATAACTAAATGTAAGAAAAACTCAAAGACTTTTCACTTGAATGAGAAATATGATAAGCATCAGAGAAGTGTTTTCAAATCTGTAACTTTTAGTTTACAGTCCTCTTACTAGAGTACTTCTGGGTGGACACCATACGTTACATAAATTGCCTAGATTTTCCTTTGCTTTAATGCAAATCAAAATTGAAAAGATGCTAGTATAATAAAGTTTCAGCTTCCCAAGGATTATAGTAACGCCGCATACTTAGCCTTACTCTCTCAAGAACAATGGACTTAAGGAAAGATGTTAAAATGCAAATTGTATGCGCTGGCAAAGGCCAAGTTTATACATCTTTTTCTTTGAAAACTATATTGGGAAGAGTAAAGCTCAAAAGAATTTATAAGAAGTGGCAGAAAACAATTTTTGATTTTTTTTAAACAATAAAGTCTTTTATGCAGAAGACGACCATGATGTTTTGGTTATTTAGAGAAGAAACAAAGCACATGGTGCATGACATGATAAAAATAGGGAAGAGAGCAGCCCATACCTTATGCCCAAGCTCTGCTGCTGCTGCTGCCCTTCCAAAGGCAGGAGGAGCAGGAGGGGGAGTGTTACAGGGAAGGGAGGCACCAAAAGGTCTCACTGTGGCATCGACCTCCTATTAGGCTGCACCTTGAATACTGTCTTCAGTTTTGCGCCCCTCACTACAAGAAAGACTTGCTGGAACATGTCCAGAGGAGAGCCCCAAAGCTGGTGAGGGGTCTGGAGCACAAGTCTTAGGAGGAGCGGCTGAGGGAAGTGGGGTTGTTTAGTCTGGAGAAGAGGAGGCTGAGGGGAGACCTTATCGCCCTCTACAACTGCCTGACAGGAGGCTGTAGTGAGGTGGGGATCGGCCTCTTCTCCCTGGTAACAGACAAAAGCTGAAGGGAAATGGTTTGAAGTTGCACCAGGGCAGGTTTAGGCTAGACATTAGGAAAAATTTCTTCACAGAAAGGGTTGTCAGGCTCTGGAATGGGCTGCCCAGGGAGGTGGTAGAGTCCCCATCCCTGGAGGTATTTAAAAGATGGGTAGATGAGGTGCTTAGGGACATGGTTTAGTGGTGGGATGGCAGTGTTATTAGGTTAACAGTTGGGCTTGATGATCTTAAAAGGTCTTTTCCAACCTAGATGTTTCTATGATTCTATGACTTACGCTTAAGATATAACAGCCGAGGTTAAAATCTCTGGTGCTAATCGGAGTTCTGACAGAGTTCGTTTTTGCCAAGAGGCCAAGTCACAGTGCATATGTTTCACTAACTGAATCTAATAATGTTATAAGAAGTACAGTAATTCTGACAGTAAAGAAAGTTAAGCATTTTCTACCATTTTATTTTTTGTTGGATACAGAAGATTACCTTTTGCAAGTGATATGGCTTCCAATTAGTATCATTACATTTTTTTAGTGCTAGTTCTTTCAGTTTCCTCTAAAAAACATCATAATCTAGTTTCCTGGTATTTGCAGCCTTCTTAGTATAGTAGCAGGGGTGGTAATTAAAAGTAGAATTTGGATGTACCAAAGCCTTTACAACCAAAAGTTCAGTTTCAGGTTTTTCTGCTTTAACCCGCCTCAAGTGTTGTTAGTCTGGCAGTATCCTGCCAGGAATTCTAGACCTGACTTCTTTCTAGCTCAGAAAGCTTAATTTTAAAAAAAAGAAGAAAAAACCAACAAAAAACCCGAAGGCCCTATGAACCAGCCCATCAGCTTAAGGCAAACACCCTTGGAGAAGATTTGAACCCTTCTACTTCCTAAAAACATTCTTCCAAACATTCTATACTCTGCTGGTTATCTGTTACTTAAAAAAAGCCCTAGAAGCACAATTGTCTAGTAAGATCACAATCATTTAAGAGGAACAGGCATGAGGACTGGAAAAATACACAAAGTCATGGCACTTATTTTATTTGTTAGAAACAGTTCGCAAAGTTCAAGAGAATAAAACAACCTCAAAACAAATGCAGTAGTACTTAACGGCCCACAGGCTGTTTCAGTCATAGTTACTAAAATATTTCCATGTTCAAAATTATCTACAACAGCAGGAAAAAAGTCTGTTACTTGTTCAGACCAACACATGGAAACTACTGCTACAGCTCTTACAGTGGTTGTACTTGAGCTTCTGTTTCTCACCCATCCCTGGAAATTTTGCTTAAAGTTTTGTTCGTTTTCTAAACTTCCTAGAAACTGTTTCTTAAGCAGTTCTTAAGCAGCCTCTTTTTATACATGGTAGTTGAACTAAGACAGACTCATAAGTTTCAGTGTAGTGAGTAAGATTCTAGCAGAATCTACACTTTAAAATGTATTTAGAAGTACTTGCATTCCTTGATTGGATTTGACTGATTAAGGATATAGTATCCTTGAGCATTACTGTGACACCCCCAGTGACAGGAAATCAGAATGAACATCATTATTCTCCTGTTAAAATGTGTATAATTCTAGCACTGCACTGCAGGACTGAGTAATACTGACAACAACAAAATAAGAAATCAACAGTTCTGAAGGGAAAGTCATAGCATAGAAACAAGTATGACACAAGATACTTATTCAGATCTGGATACACTGACCAGCATGTTCTAATACTGCTTTGTAATTTAAAGAATTTATGTTTTAAATAGCAATTTCTTCTTTCTGTCTAAATATCAGCCTGGTGCCATGCAAATAATTATGATTTCTAAACTTGTGCATGATTATTTAATTGCTGGAGCAAACTGAAAACAGCAGGAGCTTTGTCTCAAGTTCAGTAATTTTACAGGATAGTAAATGAAAGGCCTTATTCCATGATTGCTTTTGCATAGACTGCTATCAAGACTATAGGTAGAAGGATCTACATTAAGTATGGAACACATTTATTGAGCAGAATTTTCCTCTGTAATTTCCTAATCACTCTGTAACATTCCTTTGTAAGCACCTTCAACATTCCAAATAATTTATTTTCATGCTGAAATAAATTAATACAAGACAGTTCACAGCAAAAAATAAACTCATTGTTCATAGTTCATTGCTAATATTCCCAGTGTATGCACACTTACACTTTGGTTTTCTTTTAAAATATAACGGTCTGATGACCTGAGGATGATTTATGGGTAAACTAACAAAGGAAAAAAAAAAAAAATCAAATTAAGAACTTGATTAACGATCTCCACTTCAGCTGATATTTTTCCAAGGGACTGGGACTGCTTTGGAAACACCCTTGCACACTTGAAAATCATTTTCATTTGAAGGGTATAATTCCTGAGACACTCCATGGCACTCATGTCCAATCTGTGTAAACTCACTTCAGAATTTGATCCCAGCAAGGAACCAGTGCTAATAAGCAACCTAATGAGAAAGTCCTCATTGCTTCGTATTCTTCGAACCCAGACCACAGAGCTAAGCAGGAGCTACTCTTTCACACAGTGGCAATCAGCTGATTATCTCAGCACATGGAAGACAGGCATTAATAAAATGATACATGGGGATTTTTCATGAAACTATGAATTATTTTTTCACTAAAATTGTATTTATATTCTTGTAAATGTATGTCAACTTTTAACACAACTGATTCATGTAGAAACTAAGATGAATGTGTCTTTATATTTATGCACTGTGGACAAAAACCTAGTGGCTGAACTTGAAACCCCAGATTATGGCATTAAAATTTTTTTATGAACTACCAATATCTATCCTGAGAAATAAGGATGAAATACAGAGGAAAAAAAAACCTTAACTGCCAGAAGATCATATGCTCTGTAGGATGAGTCAAACTTTCAAGGCACTTATTTCAGCCTCCGAATCTACTGTTCTACATATGTCAGATAGACTGAAGTATAATTTCTTAGAAGAAATTCTCTAAAACCAGCTGTGAATGAAAGCAACGATTATTGGAGCATACACGTGAAACTTTCTCCTGCTTTTGAATCAGTATTCTTCTAGACATGTGCAACATGTGGATCAAGGATTGACGGACCCCCAACTTTGCAGGAAATATCTGTATGTCTGTTTTGAGTGTTATCTGATAATTATTAGAGCTACTTGACAGTAAAAAAGTTCTCTCCTGATGAGCTGGCACACCTGCCTTAACTGTTGCTCTCAGATACATGTTGGAAATCACTCAAAGACCTGATTCTATCCTATCTAGCCATGCATGGATTCTCCAAGAACAGTGACATTTCTTGTCAAATGAAGGTGAAATGGATTCTAGTTCTCCAGATACTCCTGTTTTACATCCAGAACTACTGCCTGTAAATTTCTGGATAAATCTGATACCAGAGTACAAGAGAGACATGAACATACTGGAACAAGTCCAGCAAAGGGCTACAAAGATGATGAAGGGATCAGAGCATCTGAAACACAAGGAGAGGCTGAGAGTGCCTGTTCAGCCTGGGAATGAGAAGGCTTAGGAGGAATCTTATCAATGTGTATAAATACCTGAGGGGGTCATGGGGAGAAAAGATGAGAGAGTAAGGCCTTCAGAGTTGTATCCGGTGAAAGCACAGGAGACAAGGTGCACAAATTGAAATACAGGAAATACCATTTAAGTATAAGTGAAAACACTTGTTACTGCAAGGATTATCAAACACTGGAACCAAAGTTGTGGAGTCTCTATCCTTGGAGATATTCAAAACCCTGTGAACATGTCCCTGAGCAATCTGCTCTATTTGACCTTGCTTTGAGCAATGGGGTTGGACTCAACAATCTTCAGAGGTCCCTTCCAGCCTCAGCTATTCTCTGTTTCTATGATTCTGCAAGATAAGACATTGCAGATGGCTAAGACAAGCAATTGAGCAGGAGACAGGGAGATAGATTTGCACAAATTTTAACTAGTAGGTAGCTGTGACAGACTATCTTCTTTCTCCAAACCTCTGCTAATTTATGCCTTTCTGACTTCTCCTCATTCCCCTGCTCATTAATATAATTTACAAACAACGTCATAGGTCATGTTTGTCAACTGAAACTCTCAGTCTTGTCACCTGATACCTATATTGCTTTCTGTCTACTCTGTTTAGAATATTGAGCAAAGGCAAGCTCAAAACTCTCTGGATAATGGATCCCTTTCAAATTGGGCAATCAAAATCAGTAATCATGTTTTGGGGATATAAAGGGGAAAATGAGGAGCTTTCTGTTTCAGTGAGAAGTTGGTATTTGAGAAACAGAGGCATTAATGAATATTTCTTTTTTATACTAGAGAGATGAGGCTGAAAAGAACTTGAAGATAAATGCTTCAGTGTTTTTTGTATTTTAGAATAGAAACATGGTTTTTAAAAAAATAATTTTCTTAGTAATTAGCACACAGTTTTAAAAATGAAAAAAATTTATAAACAAGAACAGTTTTTGCAGATCTTTCCCAGTTTGGTGGCACTCAGTTAAAACTCCTCCTACACATAGACTGAGTGCCATGTATCACACTGATTTGGGATTTTAATGTTTTACTTCTAAAAATGTATCAAAGAAGATATAAACAATGCATACAGTATGTATTTTTCCATCAGGGCCTATAAAATACATGTTTTTACCTTCAGCATAATAGGATTGGCTCATTAGGCTTATATTCTGTAAACAGCTTGGAAATGTATACTAAACAAGTCAGTTGAAATTCATACCCAGAAGCAGATGGTGAGAATAGCAAAGCTAAGCAAAGAGAGGCTTAATTGCAAATTCTATCCAACTAAGCAAAACGGTGATATTCTACATTCACAGGCATTTTCTTCAGAAACGAACCCAACGCATCGACATGCAGGTTGAGGTAGGGGAGGGCACTTCTGTGTCATTCATCAGGCCAATGACTACTTGGAGAATTGCCATCAATTAAACAGTATTTGTGTACAGTTGGCACCAACTTCATAGTGCTGCATGCTACGTAAAATTTTATGGCTTGTTGTCTTGCCAAAAGCAATATATCTAATGTTTTTTCTGTTAAATTAAAAATCAACAAGAAATTTAAAGTTGGCCTTCTACAAGAAGACAAGTAATTCAATTTACTCTGATACAGTTCTCATTTAGGATGAGCCAAATTAACAGTTCCTAGACAAGGTGTTTGAGAAATAAAGTCACGTTACTGTAAAGTTTTAATTTTTCCCTACTTCTCCACCTCATAATATTCAAAAATTGAGATAAGAGGAAAAATCTTTTTGTCACCAAAAAAGGAACACTGACAAGAGAAAATAGCATTTCACCTTTGAAAACAATGGTATAGTCACTATAATCCTTTCTTACAGTCTTTTCCTCAGTGTGTGAGCATTTACTTCATGTTGCAGCAAGATTTCTTTGCTTTAACTGATGACTTCATTGATGTAATCCACTATTTAATTTGACTAAATTAGATATCTGTAGAAAGTGAGGAGGACTCTAAGACTTGGTACCAAGTATGTCCAGACCCAGTATTTCAGTATTTTTGCAAAAATGTCAGTATAAGAAAAAAAAGTATTTTTCAACAGTCAGGAGTCAGAGAAACGTCAAAGACAGACAAGATGCAGTTTTCAGAGAAGGATTCCCAATTTTCAAATTTAGTGTTAAAATATAAAATTCTCCTGCGGAAGAAAAGAAGTCACATCAGCTTTCGTAAGAGCTCAGTCATGATGCACTGAAGTTTACTTCTTACTCTTTCAAAGCCATATGAAAGTTAATTTCCCTTTAAATTTCTTACAGGATCCCATTTTATTTTCTATTATAAGCCAATAGAGGTTTCGGGGAAAAGCTTGCTTTAAGAGCCTCAATAATATTATCACCAAACATTCTATGAGAGACAATATCCATTTCCCGAGGCATCGTTTAAGCAGTAGCAGAGGAAAAAAAACCCAAACAGATACAAATGTCACACTGAGAACTGTTGCTTGTTACCTTCTAGGTGCTCCATCCTCATGTGGTTGAATAATCACTACTTTTACTGTCACCGATGTACGTAAGAGGTCAATCATTTGTTCATGAGTCAAAGTTGCCACAGCCACTTTACAGATCTCAACCAGGCGGCTCCCTTGCCGTAGGCCTGCCTTCCACGCAAAACCAAAGGGCTCCACATCTGCCACTATCCCTTCAAAGTTCACGTGGAATCCAAGTTGGCCCAACCCATTCCTCCGAAGGGTCATTTCCGTGGTTTCACATCCTCTGGTCACTATCTAGAGAAGTATCAGATTGTTACACTGTTGTCAGGGCACTCACTTCTTTGGACACACAAACAGATCTGTTTTCAAACACTATAAAGTCATGTATGGCTTGACATTAAGTATCTTTAATATACTAATATTAACAATTTTTTTAACATTTGTGGTTGACTGAAGGTTTCTGCATAAAACAAAATTAACAAAACATTTCACAACGCTAAAAATCTTACATCCCCAGAGCAAGCAGCTGACCCGTGTAAAGTTCCTTCCCCCTTTCCCAACATCAACACAGCACCACTTATATCTTACTGAAAACTTAACAGTTGCTTTAGTTCCAAAAGAAAAAGCAAGCAAAATGCTGTCCTGTCAGTTACTTTATCCTTGTTGCCTGACTGACTGCAGGTGTGCAGGCATTTTTTCAGTATTAGACAGTATTAAACTTGAGATATAACATGAACCAAATTGAGTGAAATGCTTCAGTTCTAGCAGCTTTTCTTCCTCAAGAACATAGCAATGAAGATAATTTTGACTTATTTTGCCTTGTAGTCAGATTCCTAACTACCTTTATCTCCAGATGTGGACATCACTAAAATGGGATAAGAGTTTTCATGTTACTGGGAAATTAAAAAAAATAAATAATTGCTTTCTTCATATTCAATGACAAGTAATTCTCTCATTATATAGAGTAGCCAAAATCCTTCAAATTCAGACTTTGCTAAGCAGGCTCATTCCTATATACTATGTAACAAGTCCTCAACAGTTTTGCCCAGTAAAAAATAATACAATAGTGTGTATGCTGGGATACCGAACCAGGCTCAGAAGACCAAATTCTAGTCCACATGACAAGGTAAGTTTGTGAGTCACCCTAACATTCCCTTCTGTCAGTGTCACAAAACCAGTCTGTGTTTTAGCTCCACTAGTACAATTAGAACAAAAACTTAACCACTGTGAAACAACATTATCAAAAATCTTTGTTCATAATGCATAGCATTCAAAGATCTCACAGTGCTTTGTAACACTCCGGCAAGGCAAATATCTGTCCTTTAAAGATGCACATGTTAAGATACAGATCAAGGGATCTTCCCAAGGTCACACTGCATTAAGAGTGCTTCCACAGCGCACCTTGCTCTGCAAAGGTGTTCAATGCTGTGTATGGTTGCTTTTAGTGTGCATTACAAAGATACACACATTACTCAACTTTTGGCATCTAATTTAAGGTGCTTACGTTAGAAGGCTAGTGTCCTGTATAGTCAGTTGTATAGGGTAGGTCTTTGCAAAGGTTGATTCATAGCTTTAGCTTAATTCAGAAGGCTATTTTGGAAGAGTCATTCTCCCCCTCCACTGTCTACTTGACCCAGAATCTGGGCAGCCTAGCTCACTAGTTTATTGTGTGCTCCCCACAGAAGTGTGGCCCAGCCTAATGCAGGGCTGCATGGAGAGGGCACGGGACTGTGCAGCTGGGAAGATATGAATACTGTGGCTGGGTAAAGCTGCCACAAAACTACTCCTTTCACTACCCAAGTAAGATGCAGTTGACTAGGTAGAGTTTCATGGGAGGTTTAAAAAGATCTAAGACCCTATTACCACTACGGTGTCCCTTGTATCACATTAGCCCTTATGCAGCCATGCAGACAGATGAGAGAGATGATACAGCTGAAAAACAGGGTGCTTTTAAAAATAGTGTTCCAAAGGGGTGGCAGGCAGGGAATGGATGGGACTGTCCCCTTCACTGGCAACTACTATGAAAGTACATCTCCATCATCGACAAAGGAATTTAACACATAGCAAATATTATGCTGTATTAATATTGTAGGAAAATGCAGTAATGTACTTCCATAGCTTCCTTTTTACGCTTCCTGTTTAGAAGGCTAAAGTTTAAGTTTAAAGTCCTCCTCTATGTTTTGTCCAAGTCTGTTACAAAGTCAGGGATGAGAGGCCTAACTTCTACTCCCTTCCCAATCCAATGGCTGACTGGGAAAACTTTGGAGTATTTGTGTACCTTATGCCTGCGACTTGGTCGGTGACTGAAAGTCTCAGTTTCTGGTATCTTAATAAGTTTTAAAGCCCTATAGTGCCTTTATAGGATGGATATCTGTCACTCAGCAGAAGAAATTAGAACTTGCACACATGAGAACAAAGTGCCACAAAACCATGAGTTATTGTAAGTTTGCTGATCTGAGGGAACTGGTCCATGCTCATGCTTTTAACCTGTGATAAACTCAAGATAATGAAATACAGTTAGCCCTCATTCATTAAGGGCTAACCTTCATTGAGCTGTGAAACATTGGAGAAAGATCTTGCAAGGATCTGACAGTCTGAGAATCATTGCCTGGCAAATTTAAACTGCAGCACTTTGACCTCATAAACCTTCCAGTTATTTCTGAAGATGTAGGCTTCAAAGTTAAAATGTGAAGTAATTCTTTAGGTGTCCAGAATGTACTGGATGTTTTGCTACAAAATCATGTTCTGGGTCTTCCTATCAAAAAAGCGCAGCTATTTCCTTTGTCATTACTGAGTTTTTGGTATCTTTTAGAACTTTCTGTTGTGTTTATAACTGTGCTTATAGTATTAGAGCTATACAGCATGCTCAAAGCACTAAGCTTTAACTCTCTTTTTTCCAGCTCTGAGGTACATCTTCAGTCATGACTAATTTTCAACAAGACTTTCAAAATTTATAGAATCATAGAATGTTTTGGGTTGGAAGGGACCCCTAGAGGTCATCTAGTCCAACCCCCCTGCAGTGAGCAGGGACACCACTAACTAGATCAGGTTGCTCAGAGCCCCATCCAACCTGGCCTTGAATGTTCCCAGGGATGGGGCCTCCACCACCTCTCTAGGCAACCTGTTCCAGTGTTATGAACTAGATAAGTGAGAATGAAAATTTCAGCTCTTCATTAGTTTCACTACACTTCTGTCACAAGTTTCTAAAATATATACAATATTTAGTCATGCAGTGAAAAGAAGAACATGCTATTAGAATCAGGAGCCCAGCTGAGGGATGGAATTTTATCCTTACAAAACTACACAATATTATTGGGGGGGGGAGACACCTCTTTATCGTTATGTCATAATTAAGGAATACTGCAGAATGAATGCACCAGATGATGAATTTCCCCCACTCAGAGTACTCAAAAATCTCTTCAAGTTAGTTAAATATTCCAAGGTTAAAAGAGAAGGAAGATATACATTCCTGCCAAAGATTCATCTACTCCCAATGCAAAGGATTCCAGGAGACCAAGTCCCCCCAAGTATATCCCCTAAAAGATGACATTGCATGTTACATAGCAATGTCCCATAAAACATAGTGCTGCTCCACTTCAGAACAGGTCATTCTGCTTACTTAGTTGCTGTTCCACTGAACATGTGGCTGTGTATGAACTAAGACCCAGCTTCTCTGAATGCACTTAATACAGATGAAATTAAAGGACAGAAATCCTCTAAGTCCTTGAAGAAGGTGATGAGTTTTTTCAGTATACAGGCTTCTAAGAAAAGTTTGTCTACTCAGATTCTTGTCTAAAGATTAATCCAGAGTTTTCACTCTGCCATTCTCTGTTATCCTAAAGCTCAGAACAACTGCTTTTTCTGCCTTCAAACACAGCCCACCAAGTTAATCTATTAGTTTGCTTTTGCTGATCTTTTTGCTTTATATCACTAGATATTCCCCCCTGCAAATACAGATCTGACTCTACATTGACAAATCCCAGCTCTTTTTTTTAGTCCTGAACTGATTCTTTTGGTTCAAACCAGAATCACAGTCTCAGCTGCTTTTGACATCTTTGCTTTATCTGGATATTCAGATAGGTTTCCTATTCATTCGCATGATCTAAACCCAGGCACTAAAATGTTGTTATTTCTTTGACAATCTCATTTAGCAACTGCAACATTTTACTCACTGGTTTTAAGAAATGCTTTTACTAGTGACTGAAAAAGGTTAATCATCTGGTCACTGACATTTGATATTAAGTCACAGTTTGAACTTTCATCTTTAGCATCATGTGGCACATGTGGTTGTTGACCTTCATTCTGTTCTGAGTCACTTGAAAGGTTTTCAAAGGATGCATATGAAGTGTGGAATCAGAGTTTTAAATACGTTTTAGTGGTTGTAATGGTCACCTCTGAGCTTCTGTATCAAAATGGATGTAAGGACTGCTTAGAAAGCATTCAACATCATAAAACAGCTAGGGAATAACACTAATATGCAGCTTTCAAAGGAGAAGAAGAAGCAGGGGAAAAGGAGAAAAAATGAGGTAAGAAATGGGGACAAAAAAGTTTTAAAAGAAGTAATGACAGCTAATGCTTTTAAGCCATGTGAAATTTGGATAGGTGGCAGTGAAAGAAAGAAGGCGGCTAGAGTTCACTGGAACAGATACTTAAAGCTAATATTCGGGTTAACTTGGCAGTAACTGAGGTTAAATTTTTGAGGCTTAAAGTCAATTTGTCATTATTGAACCCAAAATATGACCATAAAAATGAGGAAGTATTCACGTAAATACAGATAACCATTTCATTTTGTGGTTTTGATTACTGAATTTTAAAGATCTATATCCCCAGAAACTGGGACATTTCTATGGTTTGTCAAACTGAAGAAGTGCAAAACAGCAAAATAAATTGTTGTCATTGATGACAGTAGAAGTTTTCACTAGAACTTTGAATCCATCTGTGTTAAGCCATTTATATTGGTCATTTAGCAGTACTTAATAGGAGTGAATTATGTGTACGCTATTTTTCAGGAAATATCTAAAGAAACGGAAACTGAATACCTCAATGAAAAGGATAATATCATAGAATCATAGAATCATAGAATGTTTTGGGTTGGAAGGGACCCCTAGAGGTCATCTAGTCCAACCCCCCTGCAGTGAGCAGGGACACCACTAACTAGATC
Organism: Gorsachius magnificus; assembly: GCA_034008185.1. Lineage (NCBI taxonomy): Eukaryota > Metazoa > Chordata > Aves > Pelecaniformes > Ardeidae > Gorsachius > Gorsachius magnificus. The sequence goes on along the minus strand of CM067083.1, from coordinate 44,351,790 downwards.
AGGTTGCTCAGAGCCCCATCCAACCTGGCCTTGAATGTTCCCAGGGATGGGGCCTCCACCACCTCTCTGGGCAACCTGTTCCAGTGTTTTACCACCCTCATTGTAAAGAATTTCTTCCTTATATCCAGTCTAAACCTACCCTGGTTTAGTTTAAAACCATTACCCCTTGTCCTGTCACAGCTGGCCCTACTAAAAAGATTATCCCCATCTTTCCTATATGCCCCCTTTAGATACTGAAAGGCCGTAATCAGGTCTCCCCGCAGCCTTCTCTTCTCCAGGCTGAACAAGCCCAACTCCCTCAGCCTGTCCTCATAAGAGAGGTGCTCCAGCCCTCGGATCATTTTTGTAGCCCTCCTCTGGACCCGCTCCAACAGTTCCATGTCCTTCTTGTGCTGAGGGCTCCAGAGTTGGACACAATACTCCAGGTGAGGTCTCACCAGAGCAGAGTAGAGGGGCAGAATCACCTCCCTCGACCTGCTGGCCACGCTTCTCCTGATGCAGCCCAGAGTACGGTTGGCCTTCTGGGCTGCCAGCGCACATTGCCGGCTCATGTCCAGCTTTTCATCCACCAGCACCCCCAAGTCCCTCGCGGCAGGGCTGCTCTCGATCCTTTCTTCCCCCAGCCTGTATTGATACTGGGGGTTACCCTGACCCGGGTGCATGACCTTGCACTTGGCCTTGTTGAACCTCATGAGGTTCACACGGGCCCACCTCTCCAGCCTGTCCAGGTCTCTCTGGATGACATCCCGTCCTTCTGGTGTGTCAACCGCATCACTCAGTTTGGTGTCATCCGCAAACTTGCTGAGGGTGCACTCAATCTCGCTGTCTAAGTCATTGATGAATATATTAAACAGCACCGGTCACAGTACGGACCCCTGAGGGACACCACTCGTCACCGGTCTCCATCTGGACATCGAGCCATTGACCACTACCCTCTGGATGCGGCCATCCAGCCAGTTCCTTATCCACCGAACAGTCCACCCGTCAAATCCATAGCCCTCCAATTTAGAGAGAAGGATGTTGTGGGGGACTGTGTCAAAGGCTTTGCAGAAGTCCAGATAGATGACATCTATTGGTTTTCCCTTGTCCACTGATGCTGTCACACCATCATAGAAAGCCACTAGGTTCGTCAGGCAGGACTTGCCCTTGGTGAAACCATGCTGGCTATCTCGAATTATCTCCCTGTCCTGCATGTGCCTTAGCATAGCTTCTAGGAGGATCTGTTCCATGATCTTGCCAGGCACAGAGGTGAGGTTGACAGGTCGGTAGTTCCCAGGGTCTTCCTTTCTACCCTTTTTGAAAATGGGCACAATGTTTCCCTTCTTCCAGTCACCAGGGACTTCACCTGACGGCCATGACTTTTCAAATATCATGGAGAGTGGCTTGGCGACTACATCGGCCAATTCCCTCAGGACTCTGGGATGCATCTCATCAGGTCCCATGGACTTATGTGCGTTCAGGTTCCTCAGGTGGTCACGAACCTGATCTTCTCCTACAGCAGGAGGGATTTTGCCCTCCCAGTCCCCTTCATGCCATCCATCAACTCGGGAGGGGTGAGGAGAGAGGTTGCCAGTGAAGACTGAGGCAAAAAAGTTGTTGAGTACCTCAGCCTTCTCCTCATCTGCTGTTACCAGCTTGCCAGTCTCGCTCATCAGTGGGGGTACGCTTTCTTTAACCATCCTTTTCCGGCTGATATACCTGTAGAAACCCTTCTTGTTATTCTTTGCATCCCTAGCCAAGTTTAGCTCCAGCTGAGCCTTGGCCTTCCTGACCCCATTCCTACACAACCGGGCCGCGTCCCTATACTCTTCCCAGGATGCCTGTCCCTGCTTCCACTGCCTGTGCAGCTCCCTCTTCCTCCTTAGTTTGTCCAGCATGTCTCGTCTCAGCCATGCTGGTCTCTTCCCTTCTTTGCCCGATTTCTTACACCTGGGGATCGAGAGCTCTTGCGCTCTGTGGATCACATCCTTAAAGATCTGCCAGCTCTGTTCTGTTCCCCTGTCCCTGAGGACCGTTTCCCAGGGAGTCCTTCCGACTATCTCCTTGAGGAGCTGGAAGTTTGCTTTTCTAAAATTCAGGGTCCTGACTATACTTTTCATTCTTCCCATTTCCCTCTGGAGTGTGAGCTCTACCAGCGCATGATCACTGCAACCCAAGCTGCCTCCGATCTTGACATTTCCAACGAGCTCACTTGCATTGGTGACCACCAGGTCCAGTATCGCATCCCCTCGGGTAGGGGTGTCTATTACCTGGCTTAAGAAGTTGTCCTCAATGCATTCAAGAAACCTGCTGGATTGCCTACAGCTTGCCGTGTGGTTTTCCAGCAGATGTCAGGGTGGTTGAAGTCCCCCAGCAGGACGAGAGCCTGCGAGCACGAAGCCTCCCGGAGTTGGAGGAAGAACGCTTCGTCAGTCGGCTCCTCTTGATCTGGCGGCCTGTAGTAGACACCAACCACCAGGTTCCCTTTGTTGCCTCTCTCTCTGATTCTTATCCATAAGCTTTCGACCTGCTCATGGCTATTCTTCAGGGCCAGCTCTTCACACTGTATTGATTTCTTGATGTAAAGGGCAACGCCTCCGCCCCTCCTTCCTCGCCTGTCCCTTCTGAACAGCCTGTAGCCATCAATAGCTACATTCCAGTCGTGGGATTCATCCCACCAAGTTTCCGTAATGGCGATCAGGTCGTAGCTTTCTAGCAGCACGATAGCTTCCAACTCCTCTTGTTTGTTTCCCATGCTGCGTGCGTTTGTATAGAGGCATTTCATATGAGCTGTCGGCCTCGTCACCTTCATAGCAGAACACCGCTCATTTACTTTGAGGTGTTTCACGGGCTTTTCCTTGTTGGCTCCTGCTACCCCAGGAGCCTCCGGCTCACCTCCGCCAGTCTTCAACTTTGCTGCAGCGCCCCTGGCACAGTGCTGGGCAACAGGTTGAAGGCTCATACTAGCCCCCAGTCCCTCAAACCCTTGTCTTTCATCCCCCAGTCTGTCTCTGGCAAGCCCAATAGGTTCCCCTTCCCCCTTCACATCTAGTTTAAAGCCCTGTCAATGAGCCCCGCAAGCTCCTGGGCAAAGACCCTCTTCCCCCTTTGAGAAAGCTGGCTCCCATTTGACGCCAGCAAGCCCGGTGCCTTGTAGACCATCCCGTGGTCAAAGAACCCAAAGCTGTGGCGGTGACACCAGTCGCGAAGCCACATGTTAATAGATTGAGTCTTCTCATATTGTCCCGTGTCTCTGCCCCCCACTGGAAGGAGCGAGGAAAAAATAACCTGCGCTCCAGATTCCTTCACTAGTCGCCCCAAGGCTTTGAATTCTTTTTTGATTACCCTCGGGCTACTTACTGCTACTTCATCGCCACCCACATGAAAGAGCAGCAAGGGATAGTAGTCCGAGGCTAGGAAGTTAATATAACAGTGGCAAGAAGAGTTTAAAGACATTAATCTACTGAAAATTAGTTTTACTTTGGAAGAAAAAGGTTATTATTTAGAGCATGATGTTGAGCAATGGTAAATGTGGCTGCAGAACTACAGAGGCCCTAAAACGTCAGCTACAATCCAACTCTTCCACTGTAAAAACGATAAGCATAATGACTTCTTTTCAGTACCGGGCTTTCCAATATAAACAAAACCGAGACCATCTAGATCACTTAAATTAAGGTTGAAGGGCGAAATGTAACCACATGAAGTAGATACACCAGCACTTTTACCTTGGAGTTCCTGTCAGTTTATTTGCACTGACTGAAATAGTTACAGGACAGTTGTGCTAACAGGGTCATCAAGCATCTGAAGAACTTTATGCACTCAGCTGTAAAACCTGCCATTAATTGGTCTAGTTTTGTTTATTTCTAGCAGTGGCTTAGTAGAGGAACAATCAGCAGAACCACTTATACAATTTTTTCTGCTAATATTCACATGGGTTATTATAAAAAGCCCAAGTGAGTATATTTTACACATTCAGATTCTGTATATTTTTAAATTAAGGTATATTTCTATCTACAAAGGTATGATTTGAGAACAGGCTACATCAAGAGACAAAAACTTTGCCTTTCAATCCTGATTTCAACACTGAAACCATCCATAGCCTTGGGCAAGTCTATCAGATTATCGGTATCAGATTCCTCATCCCTGAAAATGGGTTGATAACCCTTATCTTGTTTGCTGTTGTGAGGATTATTGTCTGTAATGCCCTCTGATGACTGAAAACACTCCCAAAGTATAAACATAGGATATTGTTAATTATATCTCAAAGGACATGTAGACAAATAACTCTTCATAAAAAATTTGGAATTCCAGTTTAGAAACCGTACTTACTTCAAGTCTTTGAACAATTTCTCTGATGTCTTCAGTACAATTATCTGCTGCAGACAAAAGAATACATTCTCCTCTTTCATAAAATATTTTGATGCTCATTAATCCAGACGTCCATCCAATAACATCTCTGCAGGAGCAGTTAAACACAACATTTTTTGATTCCTTTTCAATCAACATGATAAACTCATTGGAGATTCCAAGCAGACATTCAATGTCAGCAGACTGGCCAAAATCTCGTGCAATCACATTCCACATAATTGCTCCAACACTGAATAGATGTGCATCTTTCCTCGGTTTGACTTTTTCCTTTTTTTTTGCCCCTAAAGTAATAAAGCTAAACTTCGCTGAAGTATCCACTGTAGCTGTGGTAACAAAATTTTCTGCCAGATCTTTCAAGTATTCTTGACGTGTCCTTGTGGCCATGGCTCGAAATTTTTCTGACTTATGTGCCGCATTTTCAGCATTAATAACTTTGGCTAAAAGGAAGTCCCTAAAGACTGCCGATTTGGGGAAAGTTACTCCTTTGGGAATGGGTGGACCAAATGGAGGTACATCTTTTGATCGTGAAACACCAACACTGGAAATAGAAAGAAAAAAAAATTCAACAGTTAATTCCTAAAAAAAAAAGATCAGATGATAATCAGAACTGTGATCTGTGCAGACCATTTACACAGTTGGGTTTAGCTTTGACATGTCAATTTTCAGACATTTTAGACGCATCAAAGAAAACGGATTCTGTTGTCTGTTTTCAAATGGCTTTTTTTCTTTTAAACGTACGAAAGACATTAGGGATCTATCTTACTAACAAAAAATATCAAGGATGACTTCTTAGGATGTCACTGTCTCCTTTCTTTAAAAGAAATAAATATAAAAATGCTTTGTGAGACATAAATGAGAGTATTTTTTTAATATGTAAGTTATCACTTTCAGCTGTCACTCAGTTGTATGATCTTAAAAATAAGAAATATGTTAAATAGAAACAGAATTTATTTTAATCCTTAGACATTTTGCTACCACAAAGTATGAAGACAAAGAAAAAGTATCAGTGCCAAATGTGTCTAAAATGGGAGCACTCTGTACCTGCCTAGGTTGCCTAGCCAATGTTCATAATATTTCAAAATACCTGCAATTCTTGATATGGACAGTTCACAGCAAAATGTAAGAGAAATAGGAATACTTTCTCATTGATACAATTATACCTACAATTGTTATGTACATAATGTATTTCAACTGAAAAAGGATTTCAAAATATTGTGCAAACTATGTACAACTACCACTAGTTTGACTGAAATGCAGTCACATTTGGGTGACAGACATCACTCAGTAATAAGAAAAATGTAACTTATGAAGTGTCATGTATTATTAAGAACAAAAGAGCTACTGAAACAAATTCAAGTTCTAAAAGATAGCTTAAGATCTAAAAGACAGCAATATGACCCAACCTCATGATGTACTTTAATTTCATTCTAAACAATGAATAAATAACATTTATACATGCTAAACATGCACGATTATGCTTCAAGTCCTCATCATTATTTGCACAATTCCCCATCAGTTCAGAACTATGTTTCCACCCCAGTTACCTTGCTAGAATTCATGATGCAATAACTTAAGTGTGAGAGTTAAGGTGAGCTGAAATTTGAGATTTTTTTATACTCCCCAAAAGTCCTCATTCATGTGCTTAAAGGACATGACTCATCCCAGTGTCATATTGTCATACTCAAGGATTTATACAGGTGAATAGCCTTCTAAAATACTTCATTGTAAATCACTTCCTTTGAAAACGGAAATGTGCAATACAAATTCTAAATTAATTTCTATTGCTATGCCTGCAAATCTTATTTTCACTAACTTGTTATATCCCCCCATTTTATGCCCATAAATCAGGAGCACAGAGTTCTGCATATACCCATTTAAGTCTACAAACTGTGCCCCATAAGTCTAGATGTGTGCAAGGGAGACACTGGGCTTTCAAACTCACAGAAATCAAAGCAGAAATTTTAAATTTGCATACATAATGTTTCTGGGAAATACAAAGCTGTTAGAAGAGGCAGTTCCATTGTAGTCTTAATAACAAACTTAAATAGTTATAAGGCTCTACTCACCTATAGCACACATTTTCAGTGCAAGGATTATGCACTTTGACTATGACAAATACATGTTGAAAGTGGGAACGAATATTTTTTGGAGTAAAAGGAAGTGCTCCTGGCTCTTGGAAGACAATGGTAACTATGTCATTTCCTATATGCCTTTTCCTTAGCAGCTAGACAAGAAACATGCATTGAAAAATTAGTTAAAAAAAAAGTAATCACAATTTTTACATTTTAGGAAAAAAAACCCCAAATAAATGAAGCTTAATTTTTCAGAAATAACATTTAATTAATCATATCCTGGATAGCTACAGATAAAGGATATCAGACTGAACTGCAAAATGATAGGGAAAGGAAACTGGGCCAAGTTCACAAAAATACTGGTGAGTTCAATTGCATCCCTGCACTAGTACAGCGTAATTTCTGCTCATTCCTCTCTTATCCTGTGAGAAAAATATATTTCTCTTCGTTTACTGCATCACTTTAGTAATAAAAAATGTTACATCACTTAACATTTCTCACTGTCCAGAGAACTGTACATCAGTTCCCTCTTTACAGTTAATATTTGCTTCTATATGAAAAATATAATATTGCTTTTCTTTCTCAATAAACTTCCTTTTCCATGTTGCATTTTTATTAAACATTGTCCTTAATATTATGAACTTTTTTAAAAAAATAATTATGAATACTCATCACAAATTTTAAGAACTGCATACTTGAGGAACAGAACTGAGACACAGAATACTCAGAGAAAAAATAGCTATTAGAGACTCATTAATTAAAAACTTATTCTTGTAATTGGTAGCTTTAATCATCAAAACATATTTAATGAATAATTTAAAGCACTAAATCATTGTTACAGGCTAAAACTACAAAACATGTCCAGCAATAAGGGACCACTTCTCTCTTCCCTCCTTCCCCAAGCCCCAATAAAACAACACAGTAAAATGATTTTCGCTTTCCTCACAGAAGTATATTGTACCTCTCAACTTTTTTTTTTTTTTTTTTTACACTTTTTTCTTAAATACCTTTGCTTATAAAATATCCATGTATATTACCAGGTGGAAAAAAGTAGTCTAGCATGCGCTACATTTTAAATATCCACCCAAAGTCTGTCAAAGACCTCACATTGCCAGCTAATAGCACACAGACACTTAAAGCTTTACCTTATCTCATGTGTAACTAAAAAGGATACATGAACAAATTTAATTGAAAACTTTATGACAGAACAAGTAAAAACTTGTGTATCGAGCTGATTTTACAGAACATAATCTTGTAATAAAAGAGTACTTGTTTGTATTTTGTCAGTTAAAAGTTAGTGTTTCAGGTACCAACAAAAAAAGCAAAGTTGTACATGCTAAAGCCTAAGACCCATAAATATGTTTTATTAAGTCTCCTAAAATAACACAAAGGATGGTATTCTAAAGGTAGTAAGAAGGGCCAAGGCCACAACTTTAAAGCGCTCAGTTTATCTATATTATTTTAAATATAATCAAAATCCCAAATGCAGGTTAAAGAAACAAGACTTCTGATGAAACTTTAAAACAGATATAAGAACAGAAAATAGTATTTGTTATAAGTCATGTGGCTTGGTCAAGTTTTCAGGTTTTTAAGACTAAAATCAAAATAACTGGCTATTTGAGCAATTTAAGATATACATCCTGTTGTGTACAAATTACAGCAGAAGTACTCCATGTGGGACTGATCACAGAACTAAGTGTGTCAGGTATGCTTTAATTTGCTGAGCTAGTGAACCATACAATCAGATCATAGTAGTGGAGCACAAGTTCATGTTTAGAGGTTATTATTATCTCACAGGTTGGAATTTACACCACAGTTAAATTTGTAAGAAACCTAATTATGAGGTACAAGGTGATTCATTTCTGCCTTTGCTATACAACTGCCCAATTACTCTTTCTTGCTGTAGTGGTTCATACCTATGCCTACAGATTTCCACAGAGCAAAAGGATGAAAATTAGAAAGCAATATCCTGTTTAAAGTTATATTTACTTCTCAAGACAATCACTGTTTTCAAGAACATTTTCTGCCTTTGTAAACCTCTTTAGGAGGTTCTGCTTGCCATCATAGGTTGCTTAAGCAAGAATAGCAGTCACTTAATAAGAGGCAAGCTTTAGAAATGTTTGAAGTTTTACTAGCAAAAATAGTCTTTTCAAAATTATGGCAGTTCCCATACCCTATGCCTAAACTATTTTTCAAGAGCTTAAACCTCTAAGAGGCACAAAAATAGGAAATAGGAAGTCAGATCATCATTTTTAAGAACCTTACCAAGCTTGCAGAGATCTTAGTAACTTCTTCGACATTTTAAAATAAAATCAGTGTAACACTGTTATAAACAACTGTCATGCACAAGTGGTCAGTGAACTTCAACACAATGAAAAGGCAAAGCAGTCATGGCTGTGTGCAGAGTATCACAATGCAAAGAAGTTTGAAAGGGGAGAGAAGTAAACTGGGGTGACCTGGAAGATGGAAAGAAGTGCTCTGGATAGGATAAAGGAATAGGAAAAGAATAAAGTATTGAAAGGAGAAGAAGGAGGGAACACAAACTTCCCTGGGAAACGTGAGATAAGGATAGCATACTGAAAATGAAAAAGGAATTGAAGGAAACCGGAATTAAGCAAAAAGATTTATAAGAAACCCTTTTCTAGTTTCTATTCTATAACCTAGATCTTGTCCCAACTTTTACCGCCTAGGTTTTTTTCAGGTTCTCAGTTTCCCCTTCCTCTCCCATTTTGAGGTCTGCTCAGGTTTGGGGTTTTGGGGGGGTTGTTGTATCTTTTTTTTTTTTTTTTTAAATCTGCCTTTCTAACATACTCTAAAGAGTCTCATGCCAATGCAGAGCATAATAGGAACTCTCAACAGGGTGCACAGATTACAGAGGAGTACTTACAGTAAGGAGACATCAAACACACTTTGACATCATTCTAGTACCAGTCTAAATTGGCATGGTAGAATTTGAAAATGAACCCAATCAAGTATGATAGGCAGCCAAAAGGAAATCAGTGAAGTTTTATGTAAGAATACAAGACACGCAAAAGGGAGCCTGGTAAGGAAAATATGTTAGAAAGGCAGAACCCATTAGAGTAAAGTGATTTATACCAAATAATACTTACTATATTAATTTTGAGATTTTAACTACTCAATCCTTAATTTTCAGATATGCATCTCTGAAGAAATGTACTGTTTTAAAACTTAGCATATTTACAATTTATGCCCAGCCATTAAAACCTACCCATTTCTGTGGAATTTTAATTGCCTAGTCAAACCGCAAAACAACAAGGAATTCTTGTTGAAATAGCAGTGAAATGTATTCTTCATTCAATTAAATGATGAAATGTTAAGACTCAAATAAGACAATCTTCAAACTTATTTTAGTACATTTCTAAAATAAATGGGTTCAAAAGTTTTATTTTCAATTTGTGTTCTTAACCAGTACCAAAATCAGAAACAAACAGCAAAAGGTATTTCATCAGATCTGGTTAAACCGAGTTTGGTATAACCACGTCTTGTTATCTCAACCATTTTAACAGTGGCTTAAATTCAGCAAGTTTATTTCAGTATTGCATATCTGTTTCATTTTTAAGTTTTCATTAAACCAGGTGAAAACTGATTATTTGAACTGATTTGGATTAATCAGGTCTGACCATGTATACACAAGCAGACTGCAAATGTGTGAATGGGAAACTTGCAAGGGAATGATTTGGAAAGGGATGTCGCGAAGGTAAAGTTTAAAGGGGAAAGCCTTGAACTATGATTTGAAGAAAAGGCCAGTAACAGAGAAGGAACTGGCCACACCCGGGCTGGTAGTCTTTTCTGTCCTAGGGAAGGAGCAGCTGACTTGAAAGTTCCCAGCCTATGTTGCAGCCAAAGTGAAAATTACCTTGCTCTTTGGATCTCCTGCTGGCTCTAAAACTAGAGGGATGTCCTGATCAGGGACCAAGCAGGGCGTAGTTATGTCCTGGAAGAAGCAACAAACAATTCTGGTGTGGCCTATTTTTGGCTCACAGTTATTTGGAATATAAGCAATGCTCAGTGCTTGCTCATTGAAGGTTGTAGACCTAGATAATGAAGAGTGACTCAACACCTTTCCCAGTCATTACCAAATACAGGATATAGGGATAGGATGCAATAACCTCATTGCCAGTACATACACAATATGCTAGCAAAAAATAACTATTGAGTGGGGGTCTTCATTGATAACATAACCTAAAAGAAAAATTACCATGGTCACTAACTTCGCCTTACTTAGGTACGTAGAGTTAGTGAGCCAAATCCTGAAGAGACCAACAACATTCATAGTCCACAGCACCTGTAAGTCTCTCTATCTTGAGTACAACTGATGCAACTGCATCTGTGGTCTTCAGCATCTAAAATGTCTCAAGGAAAAAGACCTAGTCAAATTTTATCCTAGCTTGTGAGATATAACACTGTTGATGCATTTCACACTTCAGTATGTGTTTTGGAACAGAACAGTAATAGAAGAAAATTAAACAATGATTATAGATCCCTTTTGCACATTGAGGCTGGCTCAGTTCTGGTCATTTGGGTGCACTTGTCACATTTCATTAAGAGTGTCCATGCTGTGCAAATACTGCTAGATCCCAGCACCTAAAAAAAATAATGTGGTGGGTCTTCAAACAGGCATACTACTTGAACTTGGAAAACTGCCACATTATTTTGATCCTAAGAAAGCCATGAATAACAACATGGTGCTTCTACTAAATATTGAACCTGTTAAAGTGACAGTGATGAGAGCTTACTAAAACACTGTGTGGAAAGGAGTGCTTGTTGCTGGGGAAAACCATGGAGTTAAAATTCGAAGATTTTGCTGCACACAAGAATTGGCACCTGACTAGAAAGAAAGACACAGAAGGAAATTATGAGAATGAAAGGAAGGCACAGGAAGAAGTGAAAGGACAGTAACAGGGGGTGGCTAAGCAACACAGCAGTGAAGCTGACAAACAGCAGACAATTATGAAAATTAGTGGATTGTGGCAAGAGGATATCCTGTTCTCACAAACAAGGGAAAGTCATGAAAGACAACAACAGACATCATAAACTCCAAGTAAGGCCATATTTACTGTCAGTGCCTGTGATTAGCTATGAAAATATGAATAGTTTCCTTTTAAGGCAAGCTCATTCAGTGTATTATATCTTTTAATAGTATAGTTTTCCCTATTTACATGTGCTTTCCAGTCAAAGATTGTTATGACTGATTACAGACAGAATAACTCCTAGTGTGTTTACTAAATTAACCCTGTATTGCAATAAGGTGTAAGTGAAAGTTTGGAGAAGGGGAACAATCTCAAGTCAGTGATCACGTTCCGATACCTTGATTACTAGCTATTGGCACAGTTGAGTGTGTGATATAGCTGAACATTCTGTCTCCTGAAAGCCACACATTTTAAGATGTGACTCATCTAAACTTTCATATTATTCATATGATGAAGAGTTTCTGTCTTTTGATTCCTAATTTAGTTTCTTTAAATCACATCTAAATCCAAAGTGTAATGAAGTAAAATTTGCAGTTGTCTTAACTGTTCACTTGAAAGAGTTCTTCAAACAGTTCAGAACATTATACACTGACTGTTTAAAATACATAAACATTATACACTTTCTTCCATTTCGATTTTCATTTATCCTTTCTCAAGAATTTTAATCACTTTCTTTTATCTCTTTCTTGCTGCCTTGACACATCTTTTTCGTCCCACAAGACCTATTGATAGGGTAGACATGAAAGATACAACTCACATATGGTTTAACAATCAGTAACCATCTTTTGTATGCTGTTCAAAAGGGAAGTGAGATAGCATCTTTATTTCATGACAACCCTCCAAAATGACTGAAATCTTTGTATCTTGCATAATGAGAGAATACTCTAAAACTAACTAAACCCAATGCTTATTTCTGCAGACCTAGAAAAATGCATAGTAGCACCGAAAGTTAGGAACTATCATCAGTCTGACCTATAAGCAATTCTACTGTTTTGTTTTGGTGTTTGTTTTTTTTTTTCTTTTTTTAGGTGTTAACATTGATATATTATACCAAATGTGCTTGTACTCTTCAATTCAGTTGCAAGAAATATCCTAGACAGGCAAGACAGAGTAACCTTACTGGTACACCACACACTTTGGATGCTGCGCTGGTTTTTAGCCATCCTTAATGCTTTAAAGATATTCTGAATTATTATATAAGCAAAGGGAATTCTCCAGAAATAAAAGTAAGTACACTGCAGCTTTCTGTCTTCACAAGCAGACACCCTGAAGGACACAGTTAAGCATTTATTACTAAGCTGACACATTAATAAACATTTCAAGATCTGTAATATAAAGATTAAGTGGAATTGTTTTAAACATTTTATTACATGCATATTTTAACCATAAGACTATTTTCAAGCTTTGTTCCATTCAATGTTTAAAATATACATAAGATGTAAATCCAGTCCAAACTGAAAATAACTCATTCACCACACAAAAAATTACCTTCTAATAAAATACTGAAATGGGGAAGATAGGGTAAGTTCCTGAATTATATAGTATAAAAATCCTGATATTTCTAATGCCTTATAATATTTCAAAAAAAAAATAAAATACAAGTCATACTTCTTACAAAACAATTCAGTTTTAAATCAGCATTATGTTAAAAAAAAAAAAACCCTCAATGTCAAACATTTACAATGTAAAATTACAAAGAAAAGTTAAAAAACATACCTGTTGCCTATTACTGGGCATGTATGGAAGCATTGTTGATACATGAAACATTAACTCATAATCTTTATAGGTAGTATAGAGGGAATGAGTTCCTGTTGAATCAGCTGAAAATGAATTTAATCATAAGAAGGTCAGTAAAACAGAACATCCATACTACTTTTTAGAACACAGCTCTTTGGATGCTACGATTTAAATTTCTTTATGCCATTTAAAACTTTTTTCAATAGAACAAAAAGCAGGAAGTTGGGAACACCCTATTGAGTCAAGACAACTATCAATTTTTCTTCTCTTTTTCCATGTTCACTCATTTTTTAATATGATTTTATATTATCTACACCAATAAACATTCTCCAGTGCTCTCTTCCACACAGTGTTTTGTTTTGTTTTAAATAGTAACTGTATTCCAAAAAGAAATTGATTGTTTATGTTAGTTCTCCAGTTAAAAGTATATAAACATGCACTTAAGTATAAAATTCAACAGTAACCATACTGTATCTGCACCCCTCAATCTGTAAATATTTGTATGTGTATAATTTTGAACACATTCATATTACAACTGGCTTCATCAGTTATGTTTGTACAGTAATAAAATTAACTCCATTTATTAATATTGATGTAATATAAATTACAGTTACATAACAAATAGGGAGCAAGATTTCCACTGAAGTTTCTTGCTTAAATGTTGCTAAAAAAACCCCAACTTTATTGCACCCCTCTATTTTAAAATCTTTGTTGAAAATCCATGGCATCTTAGAAAGATGGAGCTTTGAAACACAGAAGGAGGAAATAAATTATATTGTGAAATATAAATATCTGCCTAAACTACACTGATCTCAGCAACCCTATTCCCTGACTCCTTTCGCAATTAGATATTAAATAAAGTCAAGTTATCTTGAACAGATATTGCACAAAACAGTCCCTTTAAATACTTATTTACAGGAAGGCAAATTCCTTACCCTTAAATCAATGCTTTCCTGATACAACATCCTACCTAGCTGAATACTTTTGATTTAGCACCTTGACTTTGGAAATGAGCTAGCAAGTTTTTCTTCTGAAATTTAGTCCTGTACTCTAAGCAAGCTGAAATCTTTTAACTCAACAGATGCTTTATTGAACACCCACTAAGGCCCACTGTGATTAAATTTACATAACGGTTGTTACTACAAACATTACTCTGCTGACAACTTTAGTGAAAAAAAAAAAAAAATCTGGGCTGACATTTTTGCACCTCATTCCTTTCTGAACATTAGTTCTATTTCCCAAAGTCAGCTAAACTTTTTTTTCAGTTATGAAACATTTCTGCTTTTTTGCAGAAAAACACCTTTTACCAAATGAAAGCGAAACAGGACTATTCCTCTGTAGATATAAAATTGCAACATTTCCTCAATTTCTTTCACCTTCAGTTCTCTCTTTACAAGTATAAGGAAATTAATGCAAACGTAATCCAATTTATCCATAATATAATCCATAATTCAAGTCTGACCATTACAAATGAGAATATTAATGTTCCAATAATATTTTAATTCCTCATTTCTCGTACATTGATATGTTTTAAAACATATACTAAACATATTATATAGTGTTGAATTGGTAAAGTTTCCTCTAATTTTCTTATTTCTTGATCGTGGGATTTAGAACTGCACGCCATTAAAAATGCACTAAAGAAGGGCAGAAAAGAGTTTGTAGTTAATATATTCCATGTGTTCTTCACATTTGCATTGGGTCTGGCTTGGATAGATGGAGTTAATTTTCTTTGTAGCAGCCCATATGGTGCTGTGATTTCTGTAGGTGATCAAAACAGGTGATAACACACCAATGTTTTAGCTATTGCTGAGCAGTGCTTGCACAGCATCAGGGCTTTCTCGGTTTCTCACACTGTCCCCCACCCCGGGGAGTATGCTAGGGGTGGGCAAGTGCTTGGGAGGGGACGCAGACAGGACAGCTGACTCCGATTTACCAAAGACATATTCCATACCATATTACGTCATGCTCTGCAGTAAAACTGGAGCAGGGGGAGTTTTTCCATGGTAGCTGTTGGTCAGACTGGCTGGGCTGATGGGAGGTGGCAAGTCATTGCCTTTCATCACTTGTTTTTGTGGGGTTCTTCTGTTGGTTGGTTTGTTGATTGTTGTGGTGGTGGGTTGGTTTTTTGGTGGATTGCGGGAAGGAGGAGGTGGGGGGAGGTGTTTGGCTTTTTCCTATCCTTCCTCCACTTATTGAACTGTCTTAGCATCAACTCACAATTTTTTCTCACTTTTGCCCTTCTGATTTTCTCCCCCATCCTGCTGGGGGATGAGTGAGCAAGTGAGTGGCAGGGGCCATACCTGCCAGACAGGTCAACCCTCCACAACATGCTACATTCTATACGCCATAAGAAATGGACCATTTAAGTACTTATCAAGATATTAAATAAACAGACTAAATTTAAAAAAAAAAAAGAACTTTTTAAAGAAAAAAACCGACAGCTAGTCAAACATTTGAGAATAGAAAAACTTAATAAATATGAACCCTACAGAAACTGAGCAAGAAATATTACTGAAACATAATGCCTATCAAAAATGTAGCTATTAGAGATGAAATTGTTATGGTATTCTGAACCTGCAGGCAGTCAGATCAATGTATTATCCAATTATAAAAGTGACATGCAGTAATACTTGTTGTGCCATTATATTAAAAACCAAGTATAACACAAAAAATATGAAAATTAAATAAGTATTTTACATTTAATATAAAACTAAAGACTATATCTTTATGAACTCTCTTCATTCCATTCTGTTTGTTGCAAACAGAGAACATTATGACAGACCAATATCATTAATGGCACACAGCATTAGTAAAACATTAAAATTGTGTTACTGAATGATATGTACAACATGCCAACCAGCAATGTACATTCATACTGAAGCACGGCAAATACAGAAACTGAATTTGCTTGACAGGCCAGCATATATTTACATACATAAAAAATACTAGGTGATATTTGGTCATGCTCTGATTGGGGGGGGGGGGGGGGGAAGCAAAACAGAAACACCCCTTACTCCTTTGAATTTTTCATCCCTATTTATCAATTCATCCCAGAAGTCTGACATCTACAGAGCATTAATAAATATTTCTACACATTAATTTGAAAAAAAGAGTTATTATTCTGTACTGAAATAGGATGCAATAGTCTCTGTCAAGCCTGAATTATTAAAATGAAACAAGCATTGGATTTAAACAAAGAGGTAATAATGCTAATAAAAATAAATGTGGTGCTTATGCAGGTTGACAAGGCTACAGAATTGCAGCTTTCCCACCTTGTAAGTCATAAATTAGAATCTGTCATTGGATTCAGCTTACTTTTTTCACCATTTCCCACCACTACTAGAGATGGAAAATGTGAAAGATTTCTTGAGTTAGAAAGCTGGTCTCCCTTCATTGCAAAACCATGAGGTTTTAATCACCAACTTTGCATATCTCATTTCCCACTGGAGATTGGCCTATGGACAGTTTATCTGCACTGGATACTAACCACAATGTACACGCACTAGACATTTCCCATAATTTCTAACACAAATCATTAAGTCTCTCTACTAATGCTGTACAGGAAATTACAGTCCGTCAGGGCACTACCAGTTTGGTAACAGAAGAGAAATCCTTTTATGACTATGACACTGATCAGTGTTCAAATGTACAATTAAAAAAAATAAATTAAAATCCAGTTGTGTTCCAGTTAAACAAAAACTGATGTTAAAGTAGCAAAAACACGCAAGAGATTCCTAAGAACCAGGCCAGATCAGGTGGGTAAGTGGCAGCAGGAACAGAGAAGCAAATAAGAGGACGTATTAATTTCTAGATCTCTGTGACTACCTAAGAGGCAAAATATCCCTTGCAAGAAAAGATGATCTTCCCTTAATTTCATTTAAGTGCATCTTTCTAAGCTTCCTTCTTAACAGCTTATTTAACAGTTCAAGGAACTTTCCCATTTGATTAGAAGAGTAAGTAGAACACACACACAAGTAGCAGGATTTAATAGTTTAAAAAGATGTACTTCGCTAACAAAAATATTCCTTTTCTGTTATACACAGACCATATACAGTGTATAAAAAAAGATTTCTGTTTTCAGAATGTAATATGAAAGCTATAGCAAAAATAAGGATAGAAATCAAATCATAGAAGCATAGAATAGTTTGGGCTGGCAGTGACCTCTAAAGGTCATCTAGTCCAACCCCCCTGTAAAAAGCAGGGACATCTTTAGGTAGATCAGGTTGCTCGGAGCCTCATCGCACCTGATCTTGAATGTTTCTAGGGATGGAGCATCTACCACCTCTCTGGGCAACCTGTTCCAGTGTTTCACCACTAGTCTTAGTATCTATAAAAATAGCATGTTACAATAAAGTAGATGGATACCTAGATAACCTTAGATCACAGCTCAGTGATCAGTTGTCAAAATCCTGTTAAAACTACATTAAACTAAAAATGAGTTAAGTTAAATTTAAAGGGCAGTGAAAAGCAATGCTAATAAAGAAGTATGTTAACATATCATTCACTTTTTTCACAGCAAGCAGTTCTTATTTTTGCTACAAAATCCCCAAAATGTGTACAATTAAATTATTATACTATTGCACTTAGGGAAACTGAAAGACCCGAGGAAATGGCAGTAATAACATAGTGGTTAGGTAGATGAATGTTTTTCAAATGCTGAATGTTTACATGCTTACTACACATGTGTGAGAAACTAGAAATGGAAAACTTGATTGCTCCACAAATATAAACATCAATATGTATGTTGATTAAAAAGAAGCACAAAAGTTTAGCTGAAATAAGGAAAATGGTCCCTTGTCATGACTCCATTTTTTGAAATACGTATCTTTTCTTTTGCCTTTTTAAGGATAAGATGTTAAAGTGTAGCTGGGAAATTCTGAAATATATGAAAAAATATCACTCAGAATATGATTTTAACCAAGTGCAAACAAATGCAGTAAGTTGCTTTGATTTTCAGTTGTACTAATGCCACAGAAAAAGTAAATAACCTTTCAGACAAGGTGTGATACATGCTCTTATCATATGCTTCATCTTCCTCATTTACCATATAATCTTACTAATCACAACTGAAAGTTAAGAGAATGAAAAGACAAAACAGGTTTTGTAGAAGATCAGCTGGATAATTATAGTTTCTACCATAGGTCAGAAACATAACTTACTTTTATTATCTAGCTGAGCCCTGTATTTACTAAATCCTTTTAGCCGTACTCTCTGGCCCAGAAGATCAAGGAACTCTTCAAAAGCTGGTCCTGCCATCTCGTTGTTATACATTTCTTCTTCTGTGCTTTGACCTGCTTTGCAGTAAAGGATACCAATCTTATGTTGAAAACTCAGCTGAAATAAAAAAAAGGAAAGCAAAAATTACAGAAGCAAAGGCAAGTCAATACTAGAACAAATACTAATAATTACAATATGAACACTGTTATAACCCCTGGCAGAAGTTATCTGAAAGTGAAAAAATAAGTGTTCTGCTTTGGGAAATTAAGTCACCACCTAAAGAAAAAAAAAAAACAAACAACCAAACAGAAATAAACCCCTTAGTTATCTGTAAAAGCACACTCTACTGCATGTTATAATTGGCAATTTTTGTTTAACTGTCTTCTTTCTCAGATTCAAAACAAGGTGAGCTCGTTTTCCCTTATTTCTACCCTTTAAAGTTCAGTGCAGTTCAGTTAAAACAGGCTGTTGGAACAGTGATATCTGTTATACACAATCTTTTCCCCTCCCCATGAAATTGTCCATTGTTAAAAATTATTCCCCATTTTCAAAAGAATACTTCAATCTAGAAAGCAGATTGCAGTTAGTTTTGTTAAACAGAGTCTCAATTCTAAAACATTAAAAAGAGATACATTATTTGTATAAAAAAAAGTATAAAAATTATAAGTACAAAAAGAGATGATTACTTCCTGAGCACAGTATTGTCTTGTTTTCTTAGCTTTTATGCATACTTAAGGTGACAAACAGGAAACCTTCATGGGAAAGGATTAGTCCTGTTATTCTTAACCGACAACTTTTAGAGCTCCACAAACTGACCAAGACCATCAGTCACACCAGATTCCCTTACAACATTTATCTATAGTCATGATTCAAATCAGTTCTCCAGCTGTAGACTTCTCTTAATCAAACCTCAGGATTAGCATCTAAAATGTGTGTTATGCAAAGACTGTATATATTCCTATTGGAGCAAAGGTGACAAGAACACTGTGCTTCACCTTAGTCATATGTAGCACATGGTGTGCCATGGTAAGTATATTGTAAAACTCAAATCCATAGACATGCTACTGCACCGATGTTTTACCACCGCAATTTTGAGGAAAAGCTACAAGAGGAGAATTCTAAAAGGTCCCATCAAGAAAACAAACATACATGAAAGAAGAAAGTGTCAAAAATATTAGTCAGACTGCAAATAAACCTTAACCTTCCCTCTTTAATAAATGCTGCGTTTCTCCACTGAAGTGGAGAGTTGCACATAAGGCAGTTGCCAACAGTCAATTAAAAAAAAAAAAACAAACCAAAAAACCAACACAAAAGAAAACCACTACCAAATCCTCATCACCCCTGGAAAAATAAAAGCTTTCACTATGCTTTTACTAACCTAGTCTTCTGTGTTTTCATGATGCTACTGCTTTTTTTAAGCTAGTACTCTTTCTTTGTCTCTCATGCAATCCAAGATTTAACTTGACAGCATTCTTGGTTTAACTGCTTACCTTCATGCACAACCAACACTTAAAAAGTCCCCAAGATGTCCAAGTTAAGGAATATTTTTGAAGGCCATAAATAGAATCGTTCACACTAAGAAGCTCATACCCAAAAGGTAAATGTGTTAAAATGAAGTAACAGGGAAATGCTAGATTACTGAAGTCAACAGCAAAACACTTCATAACATCAATTGGGCCTGGAGTTCTTTTCTTACTATGAAGTTAGGCCTATCAGTGGGACTGTTTCTTCTCATTTTAACAGGCCTAACTCCGTGATCTTAGCAGATCTATATTCACAGCAATGCGCACTACAGGATTTGGACTACTGGTGTAAAAAACCTGCAGCACAGCAGGAGTAAGAGTAATGTAAGATGGCAGCCCTCACGCCTCTCTGGTAAGCCCCAGTCCACCCTCTCCTTTTGCTAAGTGCTTTATGTAGGGGTTATCCCTTGTGGAACACACTCTGGCAGGAGGCCTCTGACCAGGGAGCAGTTAGGAACGAAGAACAGGCCTAGCAAGGACAGGAATGAGGAATGGTGCTGCAGTAAGGTTTCACCTGGGCAGCACAGAAGACAGAACTAGGAGCTGTGCCAAAGTTTGATGTGGAATGGGAGGGGTGACCATCTGAAATAAAAGGAGATTTTGGGTTATGGATGCACTGTAGGAGCTTCCTGAGTCAGACCACTGAATTCTGGAGCAGGGCAGGGCTAAGATACCAGCTTGCTCTCATAATTTCCTTTTGACTGGCATTAGATGCTATCCATCCAGGGCGCTTCCTTGTCTCATCCCCATTTTGAAGCACTGCCTGGAGAGAGCTAGGTATTTAACAAAAGATTCTAGATTGCACACTGGTGACTATTTTATTCAGAGGAAAGCCAGCATGAACAGTTAATGGAGGAAACTGGAAGAGAACTGGCCATATAAACATTAGATTACAGGAAGCAGTGCTGTTACTTGACACTTCCCAGCAGAGACTTTAAAATGATCGTTGAGCACTCTGCCACCCCTATCCCAGGTCTGTGTCAAATAGTTTAGCTTAATCCACAGGGAATTTAAGTTAGTTTCCTTGACTTCACACTAGAATTGAGGAGTGGAGAAGCTAAATGCTAACTGAGCCACCAATAATAGGGGAACAACCGACAGTAAAGAAGCACCTGGGCAAAGTATTCAGTCTAGAAATAGGCAGTCACACTCCTTTCATTCTTCCTGAGGACACCACTCATTCCTGAATTTGTTCACAAATATCAATATAATTCCACACAGGAGTGAAGCACACTTCTATCCTCCAAAACAACCTACCATTTCATGGTTTAAACACTGCCCTAGGAGACATGGAAGATGAGGATCTGAAACTTCCCAGCCCAAAGAAGGAATTCATCCTGGGTTTTCACTTCATGGACAAGTACTGTAAACACTAGGCAAATGTGATTCTACCAATACCGCTACTCCTGAACAAGGCAGCAGCTGCAAGTTCATTTGCAGTAATCTGAACCTCCTACCGGTGTGCTAGGAACACTCACGACTATTTAATTTGAAGACTTAAGCAAAAGAACTCTCATGCCAAGATCATGGGGACTGTGCAGAAGCAGAAATCAAGGTACCTTTAGAACCTCAATGCCTAAGACAGAAGTAACTAAATGAGCTTTGGCAGGATCATCTTATGTGGCACATTTAACTGGCATGAAAAACTATCAGAATATTTAAAAGGGATAAGTTTGCCAGTTTTGAAACAGTAAAGGTTGCTTATTCAAGTTTTTTTAAGTAAGTAATTGCAGACGTGGTTCTGATTTCATGATTTCTAAATTGGAAATTTTACATTTAGTGTAACACTGAGAACAATTTAATAATGTGACATCAGAAAATAATTTCTAAACCCATTTAGCTACTTGGGTATATGATATGCATTAAAGGTGCATAGAAGTCCTTCCTGACTCAGAATTACTATGTTCTAGTCAGAATCACTCACTACTGAATCCTGGCATCTTGTCATCTTCTTGTACAGTATAGATTCCTTATCATGTAACAACTTGTTGACTTTCATCATGTGAAGATTTTAGAGTTGTTCTGGCAAGGAACCACAAGAGATTAGACACTCAACGGCCACTAAATATCACTGCAATCAAAGCTCCTAATTTCTTTGGGATTTTTGTAAACTTCAGCCTTTGGCCTAGAGAGAAGTGAACATCCCAGCAGGGATGTGAGTGGAACCAAAAAGCATATATACAATAAACAGCCATTAGCAGAAATGGGGGAGGGAGAACTAGGGGCAAATTAGAGAGGTAGAAAAGGGAATTCAATAAAATCCTATGCAGAGTATAGATAAATAGTTGACAGTTCTTGCGAACTTACAGGCAAATCTAGTGCTAATCATCATATGTCAGAATAAATTGGGAAAATGCAGATTCTTTATTTATATATTCAAATTAGGTCAACCATCCAATTTGCATCTACTTTTTACTGTCAGTTTAGAGCCCAAGTTTTAGCCACATGCTTCCTTCATAATCCATACTAGATTTCATTGCAAACTATGAAATGGGTAGAAAATGAAATCAAAACACTGAAACAGTCTTCAGTCTGAAGAACTATGCAAACATTTAATACACTGTTAACACAAAATGAATATTATTTTGGTGACAGTATTAATCCTCTAGATCATGATTCATATTTTTGAATTCACGACACTTCAGCTAGCCATCACCTTCAGCTGCCAAGCATAAATCTTTTTATATTTGATTGATTGATAAACTGAAAGCATCAAGTATATAAGAGGATCAAAAGCCTAAATGGATCTCATGCCAGTTCTATGCACAGCTTTCTGTCTATGTTCAAGTAATTATCTCATAATAAGCAGCATATAAGATACTTTAATATTACATTTTGCCTGGTGACAGCCCACTTCACAACAGGACTGAATTTTCAGAATTGATTACCCAAAATAAAAAGAAGTGCTATGCACTTCTGTTTCTCAAAATTAGGAGCTGATGATTAAAGAATTACCTTGGCCAGTTCAGTGGACAATCTCCATTTCCAGTTTTGGGGATATATAGTGAGTTTGGGAAATATTCAGGTCAGGTCAAATAAAGTAGTACTCTATACTGCTGAGAACATACTACCCCTCTGAGCAGTGAATATTACTTATTAGATTAACCTAAACTCACTCTGGAGCTCAAACAGGAAAGAGAGAGCAGCAGTACATCAGGAACTCTTAGATTCAGAACTAAGTACTTCTGATTTCCCTTGACCGACAAGAATTTTTAATTAAAAGTCCTTCTCAAAGACTACATTGAACAGAAGTAATAAAATATACATACAAAACTAGCTTAACAGTCCACCCAAGAAAGCACTTCTCTTCCTGTGTCTACATTTAATTGGTTCTGAGCAATTGTTACAGCCGCAAAAGACAACAGAAGAATTCTGGTAGACACCATCAATGTTAGATGCTATCACTACATTGGAATTAGCATTAAAAATATTAATGAATTATACCACCATCATAATCAATTGGATCCATGAGCTGATTCAACTTCAAGAGATAGATACTGACTTTTGCCTAGAAGTGCAATCTTCACTTTAAATGAACATTTTTTAAAAACATGGTTTTAAAAATTGATTTAAAAGCCCTCACAAGCCTGTCCTTCACAAAATATTCAGAAGCAATAAATTTAATCACTAGCTTTGAATGAAGCAGATTCACTTTATTGAACCCAACAAGCCTCACCATTTTCTCTCCAGATTTAAGCTGTATGAATATTTCATTGCGATGCAGTTAATTCTTTAGTCTCAATCACAACTTCAATTGTTTGAGCCCAGAAGCATTCTTTTCTAGTAAGACTACGGCAAGTTAATCAAAACATGTTACTGTAAAAAACAACCCAAAAATATGTTATATCCTTTTGCCTCCGTACCTATACACAATATTAAAAAAAATGTTAGATGTATTTTCATTTGCATCCAGCATTTGTACACATTAAAGTGCAAATACAGATTGTGAAAATCACTTCTTACTGACGTTAAAAGTTTAGTTATAATCTTTCTCTCATTCAGTCATCTAAAGAGAAATGCCATAGACTGATAATTTTTTTCCTAAGCTGCAATGTACTTTAAAAATAATTTGCTTAGAAAAGCAAACCTCATTTTGTAAAGGAAAATGTACGAGCATCTCCAAAACCAAGGAAGTGAATGGTTTGCATTATAGATCCATGTTATTAACATTGCCTGCAAAATATTTAAGATTTCTTTAAAGACTTAGTTTAAAAAAAAGTCATGTGCTACATACCCCTTGTTCATCCAGTTTAAGCAGCTGTTCGGGTACTTTGGGTGAGTTGGAAGCCTGCCTCAGGCACTGAATGCTCAGCTCTGGTATTACATACTCTAGTACCTCTTTGAGAGGCAGACCTCTTGCTGTGCCATGCCGAGCAGTGGATGGTATAGCATCTTCCAAAATTGCTCCTCTAAGTGTAGTAAGCTGCAGTAAAGGTAAAGCACACAAAACATTTTTTGTTGTAATACTACAATATATAGCATTATAATTATATAGTATTATTATATATATACACACACTACGTACTACAAAAACATAAACTTCAGATTTTATCAAAACCATGAAGGAAAGAATGGGAGAGATCCCTATTTTTAACTTTTTAACCAGTAAAAAGATTACTAAATAACTTTTAAAGAGGAGACAGGCTCTTATTGTCTCGATGACAAATATATTTTTGTTTAAAGATGTTCACTGATGATTTTATTAACTTATTCTATCTCCCAAGACTATTACTTTTTTTGAAAAAAATATTTAAAACACCAAGAAAACTAAAAATTGTTAATTGTAATGCCATACTACCCTAGCAGACACAATAGTTGAATGTGAGGTTGGACAGGTGAGGTAAGCCACAGCTAATGGCACCTTGATTTAACCCATCCACCTATTTTTTAAACAATGCTGCTTTATCTTCATTGGATTTGGCAAGGAGAGAGTAATTTTTTAGAAGCGAGTCAGCTGAATCACCACTCCACATATACATACAGAGAAACCCCTTTCTGGCAATAAAAGAAAAACCTAGCCTAAAAAAAAATTGTGTATATATCTAACTGTTTCTATAACTCTTTGTAAAAGCACATAAGCCCAGAGATACCAGGAGGTCTAGCTAACACTTCTCTATGTCCTAATCACAATAAAAAGCAATAGTCCTAAGGATTATGAAAATTTGTAGTTTCTTGCTACAATAACAGCATTGTGCATTTTCATACAAATCAAAGCTAGTTGCTGTGATAAAGAAGAAATTAGTTTGCAAGAGATAATAATTTGCTTGAAATAAAAGTTAGGAGACATTCTTCCACAACAATCACAAGCATTCTTCCAAATAAGACAATTATTTTTCTCAACATATTAATATTCTTTCTACAAATGATGTATGTAGAAGTATATAAAAACATCTCTCCGAAAAAAGCTTCTAAGAAAGTATTTTGAAACAAAAGACCAAAATACAAATAAATCATTTACTAATGGTACAAGAAACATCCCTTTCCCATTAACAGACTTACTTTCAAAGTTAGCAACATATCCACAGACAAACAACTAGTATCCTAAGCTCTAAGTTAACTTTTCCATTCCTTTGCAGAATTACTGAAAGAACTTTACCTCACTTGTCCTGAAAACTATACGATAGTTGAACTGAGATCCTTCTTTCTCCTTGGCATCTTCAACCTTCTCCCTCCGGATGCTGACTGCTACAGGTCCAAGATTTTCATCTATTCCAAAGTAGTTCTGATGCTCTTTTGCACAAGAGTGAATGAAGAAAGAAGAGAATAATGAAGTATGAGTCTCCTAGAAAATGTTCATCAAATCTCATTAAAAATTTCTGCAGCAAAAAAAAAAAAATTATTTTAAATTGAGCTATGAGATCTGTAAATACTGGCTTGTGATCTGAACTGCACAGTAAGTACATAAATCACGAAATTCTAAGTTTGATGAGCAGAATGGTCACTCATCACATAACTCAAATTACTGCAATTATGAAATAATTTTTTGCATTTTTTGTTACTATGAAATTAATCATTTTTCTTGATACTGTAAGAAA
Source organism: Gorsachius magnificus (assembly GCA_034008185.1). Classification (NCBI taxonomy): domain Eukaryota; kingdom Metazoa; phylum Chordata; class Aves; order Pelecaniformes; family Ardeidae; genus Gorsachius; species Gorsachius magnificus. The sequence goes on along the minus strand of CM067083.1, from coordinate 44,325,865 downwards.
CTACTTTGGAGAAGCTATATCTACAGAAAGTCATCAAAAAAAGCTAACCGTCTTCAAACAAATAAGGTGCTATGTAGCTTCCTTCATTTCATTAAATTTATTCTTATTTAAAGCTTTACATTCAAAGCAGCAACTCTGTTTTAACAAGTGAAAACTGAGGCTGGTAACTCTTCAGTCTTTGATGAATAGTTAAATGAGCCAACTGGCTCAGTCTGGGAGAGTAAAGCACTACTGTCAGAAGAGGAAGATCAAATTAGAGACCATTTAAGCAGACTAGACATGCTGAAGTCCATGCGATCAAACAGGACACATGTTGAGGGAACCAGCCAGTGTCACTGTAAGGCCACTCTTTATCACCTTTGAAAGGTCATAGTGGGTGGTTACACCCACCTTTAAAAAAGGCAAGAAAGAGGGTCTGGGAAGCTACAGACTAGTCACCATAAACCTTAGTTCCCAGGGAGATTAAGGAACAAATTCTCATGGAAGACATTTCCAGGCACAGGACAAAAAGATGCTTAGAAAGAGCCTGCAGAGATTTACCAAATGCAAATCATGCATGACCAGTTGCTTTCTACAATGAGATGACTGGCTTTATGGATGATGAAGGAGCAATGAGTGTCACCTACTTGTACTTTAGCAATGCTTTTTACACAGTCTCCCATAATATCCATGTAGCCAAATTGAAGACATGGTTTGGACATGCAAATTACAAGGTGGACATAAACTGGCTGAAGAGCTGGCCTCAAAGGACTGTGATCAGTAATACGAATTCCCATCAGTGGCCAGTTACTAAAAGGTTTAGCAAAAGTTCATAGTGGAACTGTTACTATTTAATATTTCTTAAAATTATCTAAGTGTTGGAATGGAACGCATCCCAAACAAGTTCATGTACATGACCAAGCTCAAGAACAGTTACACACTGGAGGTTAGGGTTGTAGCTGGGTGCAACAGATGAAGGGGAAGCACCGGCAGGCTTTTCACAAATGAGTAATGCGTGCATAGGGCAGACACTGAAATGCAAAAACCTTGCAGTATTTTACAAAAGCAGGCAAAGGAGGTTAACTCATCCACACAGGTAGAGTCCTACAGCTGTAAGGTCTCTGTGCTTCACTGCCCACTCTCCCCTTCCCCTGGAGGCTACTGCTGCTGCAACAGGACAGCTGAGCTGCATGGGAAGCAATTCCTAACCCACTGAAGTGTTCAACCTGACATGTTAAAACAACTCTCCCTTTGACAATGCGAAAAAAACAGACTGACAAAAATCTCATGAAGACCAACATAGGCCTGTATATGGAACAGAACAAGTGCATACAACAGTGCAGGCTGGGGACCGACTGCCTGAGGAGTAGCTCTGTGGAAAAGGACTGGGACCCTGGTGAGCAACAGGCTGCACAGCAGCCAGCAGAAGCCCCTGCAGAGGTGAGGGCTGACCAAACTTTGGGCTGCTCTAGCAAGAGCACACCAGGGTGTCAGGAGAAGACAATGCTTCTCTGTTTGGCACTTGTGACGCCACGTAAGGAGTAATGTCTGGTTTTGGACAGAGTGGGATAAGACCAGCAGACAACTACCAAGACAATTAGGGAGCTGAAGGACATAACAAACAAGGAGAGGTAAAAGAGGTGGGCTTGTGCAGCCTGGAGAAGAGCAGGTTAAGGGGCAGAATAACTGCAGGATCCCCCTAGGTGATGGGAGTTTATAAAGAATCACAGAATGGCAAGGGTTGGAAGGGACCTCCAGAGATCATCCAGTCCAACCCCCCTGCTAAAGCAGGTTCACCTAGAGCAGGTTGCACAGGACATCATCCAGGTGGGCTTTGAAGACCTCCAGAGAAGGAGACTCCACAACCCCCCTGGGCAGCAGAAGGGAGAGCCAGACTCTTCTTCAAGGTACAGAGATAGGACAAGATGCAACCGAACCAAGATACAGCCCCTCATTGAGGGGAATCAAACACAGGAAGAGGTTGCCAGGAGTTTGTGAAATCTCCATCCTTAGAGATGGTGAAAAGCTAAAGGGAGAGCTGAAGGGGAAGACGTTCTGAGCAATCTAATCAGAACCTACCTTTAAAGGCAGATTTAAACAAGGAATTAGACTGGATGACCTCCAGAAATGTCTTCCAATACAATTTATGCTATAATTCCATATTTTAAATAGCAATGAAGTAATAAGACTAATTTATCCTTTTAAGATTGTCTAGATTAAAAAACACATTGCTAGCATCTTTAAGCTAATTTGATACTTTTTTTTTTTACAATTTATTTAGAGAAATAAGTTTTTCGCAAAATGTCTTTCACTAAGAAGTCATCCATACTCTCAGAACGAATACAAAAAGATAAAGTTATCTCTACATAAATGACAGTCTTATTTGTCAAATCAAGTTTAAATTAAGCTTCCAGTAGCCTCTCAAAAAGCTATCTGTAAAGTATCTTGGTGGTTACAGTCCGTCTCCCAGTGGAGAGGAAATGAGTAACAGCACATTACTACTAGCATCCATTTTTTGGAAGGAACACAGACATTAAATTATTCACTCATGTTCACCAGCTACATTCCTTCCCCAGCCTAAGCATTCTACCTGCATGGATAAATTATACCTCATGGATTTCCAGGTATTAAAATAAAACTTCAAGTATTAATGGGCAAATTTATCAAATGGAACAAGATTTTACAGACCGGGGGGGGGGGGGGGGGGGGGGGGGGGGAGGGGAGAGAGAGAGGGCAAACGCTTTCAACAACATAAAAACTCCCCACAGCTGCATATTCAGGCTCTGACAAAAGGTGAACTTCTCAGTTAGGGTTTCTATAGCCTTCTGTTTTGATGTAAATCTAGAAAAGGGTATTACACAGTTACTAGATTTCTTGGGGGCAGTATTATTGAGCAGAAAAGTGCAAGCTTGGCAGATATCTGCTTATTCTTGTACAATATGAAAGACACAAAACCAAAGACGTTATTTATGTACATTAAAAATAGAATAGATAAAACAGTTTCAAGAATGGGAATTATAGAAGCTGAAGTAAGTTAAAGACGACCGTGGCTACTGATATTCTGGGATTTGGGGAAAACATTTTTAAATCAAGGTGCTTTTTTTTTTTAATCTCAAAGTACAAACTGATTAAGCTCATTTAAATGTATTTATGTTGATTTAAAAGGGAGGAGAGGAGGAGAGGAGGAGAGGAGGAGAGGAGGAGGAGGAGGAGAGGAGGAGAGGAGGAGAGGAAGGAGGGAGGAGAGGAGGAGGAGGAGAGGAGGAGAGGAGAGAGGAGGAGAGGAGGAGAGGAGGAGAGGAGGAGAGGAGTAGAGGAGGAGAGGAGGAGAGGAGGAGAGGAGGAGAGGAGGAGAGGAGGAGAGGAGGAGAGGAGGAGAGGGAGAGGAGGAGAGGAGGAGAGCTATTTTATAGCTGTTTAAAGAAAGGTGATAAAATATTCCTCATTTTTTACTTTTTCATTTTGAGGAATAATTGTCAACTTTTCTTCCAATACAAAAGTCTTACTTACACAAAACTAAGTTACTACCAAAAGCTTGCTAAGCCTGTATGTCTCTTCTAGGACATTTTTCCAGTTTCATATCAGCAGACAGGCACAATAACATATTAAGAAATGGTTGCAAGCATCCTTCAAATAAAAAGCATGGTAGGAATAGTCAAGTCTCAAGGTATTATGAGGATAACTGCACAAAGTGAAAAGGCCAAATCAATGATAATAAAAGCATATTTCAATTATCCTTTTAAAAAAAAAAATCAACATAGCTTTTATCCCACAAAAATATAGTTCACTAAAGGACACCATTAATAAATCAAAACCATGAGAAAACAAAATATTCTAGCTTTTACAAACCTTAACTGAAAACTGAGAAGATATTTTCCATAAACATTAACATATTTTACATCAGTCCTGTTGGATTTGGTTTTAACAATAGTTACAAAGCTTATAAATATGCAGTATAAAACTATAGCTCATTTCAGAAGACACTGAATTCCAAATCTCTTATTTCTTGAAAAGGAATGGAATAATTAGTGCTACACATGCCAGAGTGTTTCTTCCATGCATCTTAAAAAAGAAATAAAACTTGTACGCTGACAAGTGCCAATTATAAAACTGTGAACTAAATCAAATATTCAGAAAGTTGTTTCTCTTTCACAGATATCTTGTTAAAGGCAAAGAGAATTGGTGGAATTACATATGTCTCTATATACAAGTGACCATTGTTTGCTAAATTTTTATTTCATCCTTCCACAACTATTTTGCTAAATTCAGCTATGCTATTAAATCTACAATTCAATGAACAATCAGCTAGGAGAGGTGACTGTCATGGAAGAACATCAGGTAAGACTCCATATGCATATAAATATCACTTTTTTTTTTTATATATGGGAAATCAGGATGACGTTTTGGTGCCCAAGTCAAAATGCCCGTTTTATTTTCTCTATCAAAAATAAACTTTGTTTAGGTGAGAACTATGTTCAGCTGGAAGTAATCTAGAGATGCTTGATCCCTTGAGATAATAGGTACTGAAAATTCAGTTTTTAGTTCCATCAACATGTTTGCCCCGACTTGCTATCTGTCTCGTAAGAGCCATCTAGTACAGATTTCTCTCATGTAGCTTCTGTTACAGCTCTACAGAAAGATAATGTGGAACAGGACATGGCTTATCATTTTAAAGGTGAGAGGATAATAATTTTTTATGGGATATTAAATGCATCACATCATATTTACTTTTGAAGAACTCTACCTACAGAACAATTGGTAGCAACGACAATAACAATTCAACTTTCTTAGTATTATACTACGTGGGATAAAACTCTCAGATACTATTTCTTAACTTTTTCATACTATATTAACATAAACATACTTTACTTTTAGTCAAGAGATCATATATACATAATACCAGAACAGAAGTTAATTAAAACTAATTACATCCAAATCAACTTTCCAGAAAGGTCATTAGGTTTGTTTATAGTATATTAAAGTGTTTTTGAGTACACTTTGCATTTTCTTTTTTTAATCTCTCTGACAAGATTTTTCCTCACAAAAAACGTTCAGCCCTTCAAAACCCATAACTCATCTGTGATAAAAGCATTTCACAAACAAGCCCTCTTTCATCTCGCTTAATCCTTGTAATTTTTTTTTCCATCCTGCCACCACCTTTGTCCCCTGACAATCATCTTTTCATTTCTGTCTAAGCCAATTCTTTCTTCTCTCTGCCCCTCAAAAAACATGCCACCCTTCTGTCATGAGTTTCCCTTCGTTCTCTTCCACTCAACACTTTTTGATCCTTTACAACCTGCCTAGCTTAAAAGCCATTTTGAAACTCTGAATTTACTGCCCATTCCTTGCTTAGCTCTGGGTCTTTTTCTTACTCTCCCATGCCAGATCCAGATTCTTTCCTTCCTTGACTTTTAAATACAGTGGTTTTACAGCCAGTATGTTCTAGGTGTCTACCATATTGTGAAAACAAGCACTGTACTGTATCCTCTTTCAAGTCCCTTGTAAAGGGTCACAGGAGGAAGGAGTACAGTACAGTACTTATTTCCTGCTGTTCAAACATAGAAAGCAGAGGAAGTACAATTTCAGGAACACTCAGGCTGTAACAAATAGTCTTTTAAGGACAGAAGCAGGTTGTTAGTTTTTTTCTTTTCTTTTAATAACAGCAGAAAGACTGAGCCAGAATTTGTAATACAGAAAGGAAAGAGACAGGTATTTTGGGTTTCTCCCCACAAAAATAGAGATTTCACACACATTGTACAATCCAGTACTGAATACAACCAACCAAAAGTAGATCAAAAAGTGGAAATAGTTTATCTAAATAACTATTCAAGCCAAGATAATTACTCTGCTGAGAAGAGTACCCTGGCACTTTGCAGTGTGAACATCCTAAAAGAACAGGGTAAAAGGGTAGGAGAAAGGTATAGAACAACCTTCTTTCAGCTGAAAAACTAAATATCATCAGGAGCAATCTACTTAAGGAGTATACATATGTGCATACAGTACGACAGGATCCAACAGACACCTGAAGACAGCAGAATCTAGAAGTCAGAAGCCTCAATAATAAAACTTTCTCTTTTGGAAGCACCTTTTAGGAAATAATGATTTCCAGCCCAGGTATCAGTATTTCCAATGCATTTACTGGATATGTGTCCTCTTTTCCTCCTGCCCACCGAGAAAGTTAGTTTATGTACTAATTTAAATGACCCCACACTTAGTGAACTTACACAAGTATTGCATAACTTCATACATAACCCACTGGCTGCTGAATATCCCTCTGGGAGAACAAGACTAACAGACTTAATTTCAGTAAAGAGTTTCAGGATCCCCTGTAATACTTGGGTCTCTATAGAGAGAAGGGGGAGGAAAAAACATGATCTCTACTAAGCAACTTAAATCTAATGCATTAATATCTCAGAACACTTGCATTAGAAAAAGTTACCTTTTCCATAGAAGAACTTGCGGTAATAATATGCTCCAAGATCAATGTGTTCTATGATGTAACGCTTCACTTTCTCTCTGTGAATGGACTGGTTTTCTCTTGGTACTTCCAGTACTGAAACACCAGCATTTGTGCAATGGGAACTGAGAGAGGACTCAAAAGAACAACTTTCACCTGAAGAAAAAGATGCTGAATTTGCCCTAGAAAGTGCAATCCGTCTATCTCCTTCCCCACCAGTTTCATTCCTGAAGTAAGGGCAACTCAATACTAAATCATTGCTTTTCCCATCACCCTCATCAGCATCTAAATTCTCTTTTGAATTGAGGTCCTCTTTGCTTCCCAAAGGAGATTCACAGTTTCCCGTTTGGCCTGTTGGCATCTGAGTTTGTGACGCAGCTGAAGCCCCAGTGGTTATATTTTTTCTTTTTCCTACATTTACTCTGGTAGCCATTGCTTCATTTATGTTAAACAAAACGCTCTGAACATCATAATGTGCAAAACATTTCTGACAGTTCCAAGAACGAACATTTCTGTCAAGTCTATCATCCAGATCTGACGAAAACTTAAAAGTTTCATGCTCACTTTTAACTGTTCGCAATTTTCTAAATAGAGATGTTTCTACTGCTTCCGTTTTTAGTCTCCTCTTGAAAGATTTCTCCCTGTCTCGACCAATAAGTAGAGCACTATCCATATAATCCAAGCCAGAAATCCTGACAAATTCTCCCCTGGAAATCTGCGCAGCAGCGTGTAGACTTGGAGAAACTGTAGGATCACAGTGGAAAAACTCAGAAAATCCAAATGGAGCAAGGGTTTTATGCTCAAAATTTTCCACTCTGTATCCTCTTAGCATTGCAAAAAAATTTTCTCCAGACAAGCCTTGTCTATCAATCGAAGAGGTACTGCCATATTCTCTATGAAGAGCTGCTCCAGTATTTGGGTTAACAGCATTCTGGTCTAACACATCTTCAGCATCAATATCACTTATTGTCACATCACTGTTGCTTCTTTGCCTTATGGGATGAAGTCCCCTTTGAGGGGAATGAACAAAGAGATCTCCAATCGAGTATTTTCCCTCTGTAAATTCCAATTCTAGCTCTTCCTGCTGTCCATCACTTTGGTCATTTTGTCCATTTGGAAGTACTGAGCCAACACTTTCATAACCAGTTGGAGGTCTGTTTTCCCAAGCAGCTTTACTCAGCTCTTTGGAGCAATCCTTTTTAGGAGGCCATTCAGATACCCTTGCTCGAACACCCATTTTAGGCACAGCTGGTGTACCATTTGTTTGATTATTTTCAGTTTTGCTAGATGCATTAGAAGAAACAGGAGGACCCATGCTACCATTCAAAGCTTTAAGTTTTCTAGCAAAATAATCATCAGATTGCATGCTTCTTGAAGACTCTCTGAACTTTGAGGAAGTTCTGCTAACTTTGTGCTTATCTTCTTGCAAAGACCTTTGATCACTCATGTCCAGTCAGTGGGAGGGGAACTGCTACTATTGCATAAGTTTACTGTTACTTTTGTTATTACATTGTCTTTTATGGGCCAATAAACTGCAATATAAAAATACAGTTACAGTCTTCCCAGAAGTGCAAGCAGAAACCTCAGTGTACCATTCTTGTACAACTTCTGTCAGGAGAGCAATCTTAAAACATTTCCTTCAGTTCAGACGCATTCAGTTCAGTATTACTCCAGACAAATTTCTTTTATCTGTTCATAAAAAAGAAACAGAGAAAGTACATTAAAATGTTTATAGTCAATAACGCTAAGCTTCCAATGTTCTTGTATATACACAGCACCCCATGAAAACGGAACTAATGAGACTTACTTTGTATGGTTTTCTATCCTCTGCCTCCTTAAAAACCAACAAATGCAATAATCCCAGTTTCCCATATGATGCCCACAAGATGCGAGCAGTTTGAACCTGCGTCTCTCTCATGGGCTAGCTGGTACACACACATCAAATAGCAAATCAGGTCCTGCCAAGCAGAATAGCCACATACAATTCTCTCTGTGTTTCCTTCAATGCTGACAGCAACTTAGATGCCTATTCTCCGTCTAATCGCTAGGGTTTCTTACATAACATGAAAGAACATAGGCATCTCTAAGATAGCCAGTTTCAAGCAAACTTGAAAAAGTTAATACACACAGGAGTTACTGGGGTAAGACTGGTCAAAAACGTAAGCAAAATATATGAAACAGGACCTTAGACAAAGGAAAGTGTTTTGTCCCATTTAAAAGAACATTTTAAAGGTAAGTAATCTTTCCACTGTGATCAGTTCAGTGGATAAATGTATTTCACCTTTTTTCCCCTCTCTCTCCCCAAAGGAGGATTTACTTACATTGCTTTATTTGGAGTATAAGCTATTATTTAGCTGTGTAGAACAGTTACAGGTTTTGTTACAATATATTCCTCTGGTTGAAAACCTAGACTATTCACTCAGTTACTCTGCTAAAGAACATGTCGCTGCCTTCCACAAATAAGAAAAGAGAGTAGCCCTATTCATAAGTGTTACTTTGCTTACAAAATTGGAATTGCTAGGTTATAAAAATATTCTTCAGTGGCTTTAACGGTCTTAAGAATGACCATGACTCATGCTGTGAAGATTCATTTACAGGCAGAGCCCATCCTTTAACCCACTGCATAAAACTGGAATAAAATATAAGACAAGACAGCACATTATGTACTTCCTTTTCAGCTTTTGTTCCTTGAACAAAAACACCAACATAATGATGTTTTAAGGCACTGCAAATAAGCATAATATGCATTTACCAGAGTTTAAAAAAAAAGGTCAGGTCAAATTTGCCTGGAGTATGAATTCTCCCCTTATTTCAGTGAAGATATGAGGTGGTAAGATGAGCTCAGAATATAAGTGGGTTTTCATCTATATTTAATGCTATAAAAATTCTCACACACACACCCCAAACCACGGGACAGAAGGCCAAAGGAATAATATACATTGAAACTTGACAGATTACTATTTCTGCTTGTCAGAAATCAACACAAAGCTGTGTTTGACACAGCACACTTTAAGCCATTTTGGTAGAAAAGTCCTAATAAACACAAATTAGTCTTAGAGTAGCATCATGACTGACACAGTTTCTATGTGACTGTTACTAGGAATGGCTAACAATAACCATACAACATTGCAGCTTACTTTCATTGCATACGAATTCCTCAGAAGTCCTGTTTGATGGCCAATTACATCAATTACAAGAATTTTTAGTTCCTTACAGGAGTCCAAAAGATTGTTTAAACCACCAACATGTTCAGAGAAACAGTATTTCAAAAGCAGGCTGTAGAATTTTTAAACAGACAAATGCACGCTACTGCCCCATTTATTTTCAATCCAAATCCACCATGTGATTTACCGTTTGGCCTCACAAACAACTGTATTTCCGGAAGGCAGAAAAGAGCCTGAAGGCCACAGGAAACTAAGAGGGGTTTTTTTTGGTGGTGGTGTTAGCTTAAATACTTGATACATGCATACAAGCCTAAGTATTTTATAAGAAAAGTACATTGCAAAAGGTAGTATTTAAAGAAAGAATTATTTTTCTTTACCATGTAAAGCTCATGTGACAGAAGACCAAAGAAATGCCTGTTTTGGAACTGCAGGTTGACATATTATTGGAAATATATTAATATTTGAGGATGTGATGCAGTATATTTAAGGTATACTCGTAATTAATATTTTTTTTAAACCCCAAAGGTGGCCTAACTGACAAAATCTGCCTCTAGTTAATATAAATGTGTGTTGTTTGGTACTGACCATTCCTGTAAATTCCTGTACCTCAGTACAACAGCATGTTTTGGTTGACAGCTGACCTATGCTGACGGATAGCACCACATTCTCCTGCACTTGTTGTTCTTTCAGGTTTTTCTCTCTCTCCATAGTAAGAATTTAGCAACTCACAAATATTACCATATAGGTAGTGATACTATTTATTATAAACTAATGTTGTTTGTTGAATTTAATAAACTTCCACAAAAAATGCGGTCAATATGATTATGAATACCCTTCTCTTCAGACCTGTACAGGTCAAGTTCTTAATTTCTCTCTCTTTTCATCTCCTCCTAGCATTTAAGAATGGAACTGCTGACAGATATGGTCAGAAAAGAAAAGCTGGAGCCAACCCTTCCCACTAAGGCTGCTGGATGTTATGCAAATAACTTAAGTTCCTTCCACACAGCTACAAAGACTTCCTTCTGAGCTCAATACAGCAGCTGGTTTGTTAGCCACAGTTACAGTTCTTTAACATGGAATGATTCCAAGTTTCCTGGGGACCTGGATACGTGCCCACAAATGTTCCTGTGCCAGTAGCAGAGCAAAGAATAAGAACTGTACTATTGGACTATCCTGTCAAAAGGAGGCTGTTTGGTAATGCTGTCTCATGTCACCCTTGATAGATGGAAATGAATTATTTAAGAAGTCTTTCTGTGATCATTTTGTTGATCAAGACTTTGGAAATCTGCCCCTATTATTATGTAATGTTATCATCCTAAAAAGAATGCATAATTTGGATGAAAGCATTAATCTCTACTATTTATCAAGTTGACAATTCTATAATCTGTGACTCTCAAGCTCTACTAATTTTAAAAAATGGGAAGTGCAGTTTGATAAAATAGGAGTATAGGCAGGAATCATATGCCAAAAGCTGAAGATCAGACATTTAGTTTGCATTCAATTGATTCTATACAGCATTTTCTGTGTGCTCAGAATCTGGGTAGTCTCCACTCTTCAAAGAAACACATAGTAGAGTAGAAGTGATACGTATTTTGCCAGTATAGCAGAGTAGCAGTTACACAACAGCTACTTTATGGGAATGCAAAGAATGCAAGAAAATTCTTCCTTCGGGCCCATACTTTTAAGTGCAATGAAAAAGAATAGTGCAAAGAAGTGAATATGGTTCATAAGCTGCCTGTGTTTTCACAAGTTCTGGACCAGATAACCCACTGAACAAGTCTGTCACAAGGTATCATTTTCTAAAACTAAGGTTGCCATTAGAAAAAAAAGTAGTAATTTTTTTTAAAAAGAAGAAAATCATACAAAAAGTCTTTTAATGCAAGTTCAAACTTGTTTCAGTTTGCTTATTTTTAAAAACAAACTACATTAGCAATGTTTTCAGATTTACTTATTTTCAGTATATCGGTTAACAGCATATATTTGTTTAATGATTCTTAAATCGGAACTATCCGATTTTCTGAAGTAAAATGATGGCTATGCCTGGTTTTTAAACCATGCTACTTATTTGTGTGTTCAAGCCATAAAATTCTGGTCACACTGAACTGTGATATCATATCATGACAGTTGATTATGATGTCATGCAGGAGAATTATTACTGCGGACAGGAGTACAGAAGAGGAAAACGAGTTCTTCATGTATTTGTTTTCATGCAAATATCTTTAGAAAACCATGATATTTAAGCATAATTGTCTTTAAATAGAATATTTCTTTCAAAGTTTTCCATGAGGCACAGTGAATATTAAAGGATAACACTAACTATAATTGAGCCACTTATTCAGATTGCAGCTGTGGAAAATGGACTGGAAATAATACAATGAACAAATTATGAGCACAGCTCATGACAAAAAATTATTCAAATTATTATACATCAAATTTACAATTAAAGCTACAACTACTACAGTATAAATGGTTACTTCTCATATGCATATTTCAGATACTTGATTAATATGCAGACATAGACAAGAGGCAGAAGAAGGATGGGAAGCCCCTCATTTGACTAATGGAAATACATATGAGCTGCTGTGTAGTGAGTATTTGTTGCACACTTCCTTAGCTGTGTTGTATTTTTTCACCTTTATAGTCTTTGCCTGCGAGACAAATGCAAGAGCAGAAACTGAAAAGAACCCTTTGTTGAAATGACATAGTTACAGATATGTATCTACAGAATAATCCACCAACAATGATACCACAGCTTAGCTGATTTAGGGGTTAGGGAGAAGGAGCTATAACCAAGAATGACAGCCTACATGATTCTGAATGCTGCTGTAAGACCACCACGTTTCTTGTCAAAACAGTGGAATTACACTAGTTTGAGACTGGTGCAAGATTTGGGGTAAAAAAAAAAAATAAATTAAAAGTCATACTGTCTGCTCTTCAAACATGGTTCCCTTGTCCAACAAAGAAAATGGCAGATACACATAAATATGGAGAGACGCAACATGTCATTTTGGAGTAATGAATCTTTAGAACAGAACTTTCGAATCCCATAGCTGTTTAGTACTGTTCAATGAAAGGTGTTTTATTTTTAAGAAAGAGAGACCTTCAATCATAACTGTTCTCCTTCAGTAATAGGTTGAGAAAAATATCATCATCATCTACAGGAATAACTGTATAAGATTTAACAGTAAAACAGAGACCCCTCAAAATGTTAGACTTGAGTTTGTCTTATGGTCAAGATCCCCCACCTGTCATCTTGGCTTTTCCAGAGAAAATAGTTTAATAAATCACACCTTCAACTACTAAACTCACTGCTACGAGTTTGTTTTTTTTTTTTTTTAAAATACACTACAGCTATTTATTAAAAAGAATTTAAAAAGCAGTTACAAAATATATACTTTCTGTGGTGTATCTCATTATACCAAAGAACACTCATCACAAAGTTCCAGCAGCTTCTCTTACTTTCCATGAATATTTTCTCTTACACATCGTATTTCAATTCATGCTGTTTCATAAAAAAAAAAACACTGCTGAAGTTTTTAATCAAGCAATCTAGGTCCCCTCTCAGTGAATATCAATGTTTTATTTAAAGCTATTACTGACTATAGAACTACTGTCCCTGATTTTAAAATTTGTTAGAAATCTCCTTCTGTTACTGAAAAATATGTTTAGATAAATTTGTGACTGACTGTTTTAGCACTGTATTTTCTTAGAATACCAATATTCTATTGTTCCATTAGCACAAGTTTTGACACTGAGATGCATTAAGGCTAATTCGATTTCCAGAACAAACTGGATATCCTCCTATTCTTACAGCTCTAATATAAACAGTTCAGTTATGCAGCCTATGCAGAGTTTAACTATGAAACTGGAATTGAAGTTATATCTTGTTCAGGTTAAACCATGTAAAGTAGTAGAAGGAAATCATAGTTACATTGAAATCAATAGCAAAACTACCACTGACACACACAGAGAATCTTTCATTTGTATTCTTCCAATTCAATTCAGCTGTTTTTAACTAAAATTCTAGAACCTAACAAAATACATTAAAGCCTGCAACATAATGCAATTAGTGACATAAAAAGGGATGTTCTTAAGTTCTTAACACAAAATTCTTAGACCAAGGAATTTTTCAAGGGGAGGGTTGAAAAAACATCTGCAAGCACTGACCATTTATTATCCCCTGAGAGGGGATTTAAAAAAACAAAAACAAACAAAACAAAACCCACCAAACTCCTCTTAGATTATTGTTAACCAACACCATTTCTGGCAGTCTGATTATTTACTAATTGCAAATGGAAGCTATATACCTGTCAGTCAAGTTCTTGTATCAGTGGAAATTTTCAATAAACAGAATCCAAAGTGTCTTTGTTTCCTTTCATTCTTTCCATTCATGAATCTAGGTGTCAAAGGGCAGGATAACAAAAACGAACGCTACTTACTAGCATTAAATAATCTGTTTTGTACAGGGAGACTAAAATGACATCCAGAACATAATTTACATGCATGCATATTATCTCTTCAGGACAGAAAGGAGCATGGCAGATTGAATGACTCTAAGACATTTCTCTACCTTAAAGTATTTAGATGTACTTATCTCTGTGCCTACAACATTTCACAGTAATTAAATTTCCTTGTAAATATATTTATCCTTAAAATAGTGATAATACAGAATTTTCATTCCAGTTTTATCTTTAAGAATGAAGAGTCTTTAACACATAATGATATAGGTATGGCATAAACAAGATTCGTACTAAGAAATATCAGTCAGCAGAGAAACACAAGTAAACTTTGTATAATACTTTACATATTCAGTGTAGTTCAAGAGCTTACAAAGTAGGGAGTAAAAAGCTGTTTGCATGACATGTACTTTTTCTCAGCTAGTAGAACCTATTCAGTAAGAGTTCTGATTAGACAGAGCATGAATTAATCATCTTTACTCTTCCAGAATAACTTTCAGTTGCAATACTGAAATCCTGCATTGAAGCAAGTTCAGTGGTCTTCTCAAGCAAGATGGACAACCTCCGAATCCTCAGTAAAAACAGTCCTGTCTCAGAAATTATCATATGTCCACTGGTTCTTGAATTGCCCCTTCCTGCTTGAATGCATGTATTCTAATTTAGATTTTATAATCCCCAAGGCAGGGACTATTTCTTTGTCCTGTCCCAACAGGATCCTCATATGATGACCCCACTGTACATATTGCTAAATACTATGATAATCCAGTTGGTAAACAACAAGTGTGGCAAGTCACTTTCAGAGGCAAAGCTTTGCAAGATAAAGACAGGACTTGTGCACCACATTCACATCATTCAAGCACAAGGAAAAGGGCTACCATGTACAGACTCTAAGCAACCATCTGCATAATCTAAAAGGCAAGTCAGTAGCTGCTGAATAACCTGTCACATGAAAATGAGCTTTTGACAGCCAATTGTATGCATTGGGATAACACTCAAAAGAAAAATTCAGCAGCTGTAAACTAAATAGCAGAAGATTATACAGAAAGAAGAACATTCATACTATATATTGACAAAGGAACATACCACACATTTTATTTCAAACCTTTTTACCTTCAAGTTGTTAACACACATTAACAAATGCTAAGAATGCTAAAAGTTTTAATATAATTCTTGTAAAATACTGGCAGAATCAAAGAGCAAGTCAGCAATTTAGAAGAAATAATGGAAGTATATTCCATTCTTTTAAAACAATGAAAAGAACATATTCTATTTTTTCCCAGAATTAGTCACATCAGAAATTATCTTTTTTGTTGTAATTCTAGCTCAGTGCACAAAATGGTTATTGAAATGCAACATATAAGCACTCTGCCCAAGAGCAGGCATAGAAAAGACCCGAAAAAAACCCCAAGACCCCAGATAATATTAAGATTTGTCCTGTCCAGTTTCATAAAAGAAAAAAGTAACAGTGTAAGAATTTTTGCCCTCACAATACATAACAAATTGCTACAGGCTACAGATGGAATAATGATATATAAAAATTAGAGTTAGTTAAATAACAACATTATCTATAAATGTCAAAGTCAATCTACAGAAATTTAAAACTTAAGGAACAAAAGGTTATTTCTAACAAAAAATATGTTTAGATAAATTTCTGACTGTGTTAGCACTGTACTTTCTAGAGAAAGTATCTCAAACCTGTTTTGGGACATGTGTGTAAGACTGTTTTCACCTACTGCATACAATGGCTTTCAATTATTCTGAAAAAAATTAAGAATATTGGAGTTGGAGCCTCCTGAGGTATCTGAAGAAAAGGTTTTTAATGAACGGTTGATAAAAGAGGAGAAATCTGATAATGTTTTGACTGTTATTTCACATTCACCCGTAGAAATTTGGTAGCAGGTTCACAGGTTGCACTGAAGCTGAATAAGAAGTCAAGTAACAGAATAGTATAAACTCTTCCAGTAAGAAGAAGACTGCAAGCTTTGACTTTTCCGAGTCAGCATGCCACAAAAATTCATAAGAGGCAATTCTGCTTTTTATACATCTACTACAGTAAGGCCCAAAATAAAGCTTTTTCATCCACTCCGTAAAAAGATAAAACAATAAATCTATTAAACAGCTGAGGCTGCCTATCTCGTGAAGCAGGTTTCAGATTCAGACACAGGACTCAAAAGAGCTTTTGAAATGCACAAAGCCATTTTTAGCCAGAACAAGTTTCTATTATAACTGTGTTTCATAAAAAAATGCTGCTCCAGGCAGGAGCAGATATTAAGACTGCCATGTTCACTTTGGAGAGGTCAGACTATCGGCATTGTCCCAAGCATGCCCTTGGATTCCATGGTATGAGTTCACAAACCCATACATTGGACAACATCTCCAGCGATCACCAAATTCTTCTGAACAGCAAAACACTCATCACTAGAACTTAATGCTACTTCCACCAGAAATGCTCTTTTTCAAGACATACAGCATATAACTTTTAAGGGCATTTAATATTTTTGAAGTAGAAAGAGCCTACATAGAGCAACAGATGCCCCCAGTACAACCATTGGTGGAAGAGATAACAAAAGAGGGTGCATGGACTTTAATCATGGGGAGACAACAGCTTGAGTCTGAGAAATAAACTCCCTGTTCCATTCAAAAAAATCTTCCATTTTGACAAATTACCATTAATAAGACTGTTAGAGCCTGAAAGAACAAGACATTCCAGAGTGGCTTCAATAGTATAAACTGTAAGGGTTGTAAATGATAACTGAGAAAATGTTGAACTCTTGTTCTACTTATGTTCATGAGAAATGCATATGGCATACTACAGGCCTCCATATACTTACTTGCAACAGACCTTTCTGGCTCAAAATAATCAGATTTTTGCATTTAAGACATATGTACAAGAACGTATTTTGTAGACAACCTTTCAAAGGTCTGTATAAAACTTTGCATAGCACAGAACATCTGCCTATTACATTAATGCTCTGTGTCTACAAGGTTATACTGTTTTATTACACATACTATCTTATCCCATTCCGTGTTGTATGTAGGTATTTGAGAAGAAACAGCAACGATTAAAATTAGACTTGAGAAACCTTGCTAAATATAGATCTTATTCAGATTTGTCTTCATGTTTTGCCACAACATAATAAGTTTCAAAGACACATCCATGTTCTTTGTGAGTTTTCCTATAATAAAGCTATCCGATGATACTCAAGTTTGTCTACCACAGGACTGCAATTTCTGTATCTATGAGAAAGGCTCACACCAAGTTGATTATTTCAGCATCATACAGCAATTCTTCAAACATTCTACAGTTTCCAAATTAAATGCACAAAAGCAATTCCCATCCCTTCTTCTGTCAGACTTATCGGCATTCACCTGACATTTCCAAACACATGCAAGTGAGCCTGGACCACCTGGCACTGAACAACACAGCTTGGGTGAAAAAGCACCTCTGAGACAGCCAGCCTACAGGCCAGTTGTTCTACAGTTTCATACTGCAATTACCTAGATCTTACCAAGTGAGTGTTTACAATAATGAACATAGGGTTTCTCAAATTTTTTCAGAGTGTGGCTCCTGTTAAAAGTCCTATCTTTGTGCCACCCTGACCAGTCGCATTCCTCCAAGATGGATGAAGATAATCTGTAATTACTAAGTGCAACTGTAGACATTCACTTATACACTCTGAGCTGCTGCAGCTAACATCACTTTATCTAACACTTTGCAGCCTCTGGGCAAAGAGGGAATCACAAAGTGGATAAATGCAGTTTTAGAAGTTCAAGTTAGTTCATTTCTAGGGGAGAAAATAGCTTAAGTCCACTTTACTGTTAAAGCAAAGGAGAATTTGAATAATCTCACCCATCATAAAAGTTCAAAACAACAAAAAAACTAAAGGAACATGCTTTCCCACTAATTAATAAAAGAAACATTGAACACTGCCTATAACAACAGATAGAGTGTTCAAAAATTCAAAACATTTTAGTGTGGAAGAGATCTAAAATATTCACTAAGAAGAGAGTACAGAGGCACATTTTATGAAAAAAAAATATAAATACTAGCTTTGCTTCTGTTCCTTATATTTTCAAGAAAGTAAAACAGAAAATAAGTTTTATGCCGTGTCATTTGGCAGTAGAATGGCTCTGATGTCATAGTTCTGAATTATTTTTAGCAGTAACGAAGGAAGAGTTTGATTGAAGTAAAGTAAGTTTTTTTAAAAAATAAATATTTATCTTCATTGTTTTTTGTGGAAGCTGTTTTAGTTTGACCTTGGTTCTTTATTAACTGGCATGACCTTTGAGGTACCATAACCTGATAATATTACTGGCCAGTTCTGAATCTTTCACACTGACTGGGGTTCTGCAGTCTCAGATGTCAGCAAGTAACTTCTCACGTACTTTTGCATCACTTTAGAGCTCTAAAGTATTATTTCATGTCACTGCACTGATCTTTTAAAGAAGTTGTTTTTGAGAAGAGAGATTTCACTTTTTTCTATTGTTTCTCTCTGAATCAAAAGAGCGGTAATTCCGTAGAAGAAGAAAACACATTGAAATCTATGGTGACCATAACACACTTAATTCATGCAGTCTTACTACATAAAAACAATTCTGTTCTTAATTTTACAACGTAAATTAGGAAAGCGGATTTCATAATATTAACAAAATACAGTATATATCTCTGTAGTTACCAAATAACTTGGTAATTTGTGTCCACATGACATTTCCAAGCACACACAATTGTGCCTGGACCACCTGGCACTGAACAATACATCCTGGGCAAACAAGCGCCTCTCAAACAGCCAACCTATAGGCCAGTTCTTCTACAGTTTTGTAGAGTCACAGTTCTTTTTTGATGAATAATACCTTTTCACATAATTCTAGACATAAACAGAAGAACAGTAGCTGGAGTGAGAAAGTTGCTAGTAGAATATTGTTCTTCATTTTTCAGCAGTCCATTCAAATTCAGCACAACCTGGTAGCAATAAAAAGTCATTGCCATCTGTTTAGTGATCATTTGATATCTTATCTAGAATCAAATTGCTGTTCAGCTAAAAAAATTGTTATCAATGAGACTCAAAGGGTTGTAACAGAAAATAATTTCGGTTAAAGTTTTACATAAACTTTATGGAATACTTCCTTCAGCTCCCCCCTCAAAAAAAAACCAACCCCAAAACAAAAAAAAAAAACCCCACACCAATAAGATAACTTAAACATTGCTCTACAGTTTGGCATTTAGGTTGTTAAATTACAGCACATGTCCAAGAACTTTCTGGAATATTTTCATTTTGAAAAGGAAGAAAAATAACTGTCTTCAAAATTATAGTGTGTAAACAGAGCTTTCAAAAATCTGAGCCAGATCAGCAAGACTTCATTCTCCTAAATTGAAAAGACGACCTCTCATCATATATATGCATTTTTCAGACAAAGTCATCATCATGACTGGGGTTAAGGAATGCAGATTCAATGTTGTATTCCTTCCTGTTAAAGACACATTAAATAAAATGTTTATAAGCCTTTCTTGCTTCTTAGCATGACGACAATGGAGTGAACTAGCCTTTTAAAAGCTACAACCCTAAAAATAAGTTTTTAATAATTCGGGAATCTTACTACTTTGCTCCCCCACCCATGCTACTCTCAGTCTTGTCTCTTTCTTTGGATTCTGAAAAAACAACCTGGTATAGGGTGACACATGATATGCTAGCTACAAGCTATCATAAGCATGCCATCATCTTCCTAACTTTACTGCTTTATGATAAAAGGCCAAAAAGCAAAAGTTTTAGAAGAAGCAGCCTTGTTTTAACATGACTTACTGTGATACTCACTAATTTAATAATCAATAATGAATAGCTCTCTGAACACACTAATAAGAAATAACACTTAGGAAGTATAAAAAAAAAAAACCTGCAGTCCACTGTTGGTAAGCATGAGGAATGTTAATTACAAATTCACATTCATCTGGAATGGTTTGCTTCTATAGGGCCAATTTTGTTTTAACTTTTGCTTTTAAAATTCTGATTATATAACACCCCATCCAATAATTCAGACACTGAATTTTATATTTGATTTATCAAGTTCTGCTCCTTATGTAAATGAAAATGTTCAAATAGGAGGGTATAATTAGCTGATCCAAAGTGTTCACACACAGGCATAGTAATGCAGTGTAGGCATTGTAAAAAAAATCTGCCTCTGAATTTCATTATTGGCCTTGATTTAGCACAAAGTTTCTGGTCAGCCAACAAACTGTATATCATTCATGCACATTTCTGGAACCGTGCTTTTACTTGGTGTCAGTGCATATCACCCTCTTTTTGCAGCATATTTGCATTATAGAAACTACAGATTTATTTCAAAATCTGAATTTAGAAAGGAACAATCACATTTGCTAGGTTTCTGATTCCTAGAAACCTCATGTTAGATAAGAGAAACTACACATTTGCCATATAACCTAAATGAATGTCATTCCTTCTCCTTCCCAATGATACTCAACTACTTTATCAGTAAAGTCCACAGATTATTTTTCCCCTAAATTCAGGACATTATCAAATAAATCCTATTTTCTTTATAACCTAGAGAAAATGTTTTCCCCCTAAAACGAACTCTGACTGCGTATTTGTCAAGAAATTGTAAATGGCTTACAAAAGCTCCCAGCTAGTCGTGTCAACATTATGTATGACCCTTTAAGAAAAGTATCCTTATCTAGGGCAATTCCTAATGTGAGTGATTTTAAAGGTTTTTCTACAGAATCTGCTCAGCTAGCTTTTCTGCTGCTCTTAAACAAACAAATGTACACAAGAATAAAAAAGTCCAAACAACCAAGGCAATTAAAGATGCACTAAAATATCCATACAATAAGTTAGTGTGAATTTCCACTGGCTTGAATAAAGTATGATCAGTAGTCCTCTGTAATACAAAAGGCAATAAAATCAAAATAGTCAGGGACTTACTAACCATCAGTTGTGATAAATACTTATTAAAATTCTGGATATCTTTGGGGTTGGGTTTTTTGTTACTTTTTTAAAAGTGAAAAATAATATATGCTTCTGTTCAAGTATATAGTTCAGTTGTTTGAATTTCTTCCAGCTGAACTGTATGGGAGCAAATTTTCGTGCAGGTTCAAGGCTGCATTCTTCAATACGGACACTTATGCTGCAGTGTATCCATAAAGAAAGCAAAAATATTTTTGCATACAAATGCATCCATACTCTCATTAGTCTGTAAGTCCACGTTAACAATGATTTTGCAAAAAAAAGTGTATGTAAATTTTAGCACCATCTTTAAAGTTAAATATAATCACAAATATAATCACAAATTCCCTCTCATCTTGTTCTTTAACTACTCTAAACACTTTTATAGGCTTAAATTGAACTAAGCAGAGATTTTATAGACTTTAGAATATTTTTAAGACTATGGTATCTAGGAGGAAAAACACCTCTTCTTCCTAGAAGATAAATAGGTTTCTGAAAATGCAAACTAAATTTCTGGTCAACAGTTTTGATTTTACATGAAGCAAGACTCCCCCCCCACCCTTAGCTAGAGAACTATGTTAAGATAAAAAGCTTAGGCAGCAATCTGGGCAAAAACAGAGGGGTGCAAACTTTTTACGTAATCACCTAAAGGCATATTTAGAAAAAATTAAAAGGCTACTTGCACTTCAGAAGGCTTGATTACACGAGGCCTGCATTGGCAGTGACACAAATTTAAATTAGTAAATTGTAGCAGAATGCTCTGAGAATGGGGGGATGGGGGATGCCTGCTAAAACTATGTTTTAAGGAACCAGGTCATTCCACTCAAAAGAAGGTTGCACAGTTTCAGTCTTGTTATTAGTCTTACTTGGGAATCCGTTCATATTTTCTATCTGAAATGCCAAGCCTTGAGGGAAAGAAACCGTGCCAAATTCTCATGAATTGCTGTTTCAGCATATAGCAGCCTTCCATCACATCATTAACTAGGTTGTCCCCATTTCACTAGGAAGATTTCATTATGCAAATTTATATTTACAAAACAAATAGCATACACGCATCTTTCCTTCCATTCTAAGGATTTTTCAACTTTCCGAAAAAGTGATGGTGTGCATCTGCATGCCATGTTTGCTGCATACACCAGGAATTCTTTGCCTCTCATGATGTAGCTCTCATCTGTATTTATTCCAGTGTTTTCCATCTAATGCAGGAGTCTGTCAGTCTCCCATTTTTATCTGACATGTTGAGGATGCTATGCAGTTCTTCACTTCCTCTTTTCTCTATTTCCATATACTAGGAACCATGTATTCACCAAATCATATCCAATTCATGCAACATTTTCCTTCTCAATCCATACTTATGTCATCCTCCTTTCAAGGAGCACAAGCCAGACAGTTTACATGTGTTAGGACCATGACACCCTTCAGTCTGGAATGAGAGTGTTCACAGACAACAGTTATTCAGGCATAGCTATTCAGAATGTAAACAGGCCAATAAGGTAAATTAAAATGCTAGGTAAAGTTAAGATGGTAATGGTTGTCATAAACCATTTATTTAATTTGCAGGCAATTACAGAGATGGCAAAAGCTAGCAGCTTTGCTAATAACCAGCCAAAAGCTCCCACACATCTACGCTATCTTCTTTCTGTTTTCAACCCAAATCAATTGGTTTCTGCTCACTGATGCCTAAAACCATTCTGGAAAACTCAGAATTAATCCAACCCCTTGTTCAAAATCACCTGTTACCAAGAAGTGATCTATCTGGTCTTGGCAAGTTCAGCCTCCTATAACATCTTGAAGTTGAAAGAAACATCCTACATCATTGTCTTTCCCCAAGCCCATCTCTTCCTGTTTTATATCCTTTTCCTTATCCTTTCCAAGGTCTACTACCCTTACAAAGATCCAGCTTTCCACAAAGCATTTAAGTTCGGCTGACTTAAAACGCATGTCTCTGTTTTAGCCTTCTTATCTAGAAATATTCACTTCAGATTCTATTTCATTCTGCAGTTTTACTATTAATTTGCTCACTGAATGCTTTGTCCTCTTTGATGTCACTACTGTTCCTCTACTGCTGCTTCCTTTATCTCAATAGTTTTTCATTCTTAGTAGTATCTTCCTAAAGTATCGTTCATCAGTAATTTCTATTCTACCAAGATATATCTTTGTGGTATCCAACGCAGTCAGATGAGACACTGTACAACATTACTAGCATCAGTTACCTTATTTTCCTTTATCCTTCTTTTCAGGACAGTAAGGAAGCTATGGGACTTTAAAAAACGTCCACTGTGCTGTGTGGTTATTCAAATGTTGTTTGTTTTCCTCTGAATAAGAAGAGTCTGTACCTATTCCTAACAGTTAATACCATGCATTACACTTCGGTGCTCCTCCATTCATCCATCTCCTGTCACAACCAAGGCAAAACAAGTACACACTTCAATGTGTCCTTAAAGTCAGCAAATGATCTGCTTTAAACAATAGCCTAGAAAGAATTCCAAGGAACAAAGCCCCTCAGAGAACACTGTCAGCAAGTCTCCTTCAATTAAAAAAAACCTGACTAGCGTAGTAAGAAAAAGACTGAACACAAATAAGATCTTAAAGATCACAAATCACACATTTTTAGTATAGATCAACTAAAATAAAACATTATTATGGAAAACAGAATGTGTGGTGCTATATAATATGATTTTTTAAACTAGAATGATTTTTTTAAAAATCTGTTTCACTTTTCAGCTGTTATGTTTTGAGGAAATATAATAGTAATATTTAGCCTTTGCTTTTAAAATAGTAATGATAATTAAATACTTCAGAAACTGATTAAAGCTACTTGAAAGTGTTCAATTAATCTTTGAGTTTAACCACTGAGATTACTATGTAAAACCCTCAAAGATGCATATCAAAGCCACAAAACAATTGAACAAATGAAACATGTATGAAGAAAAAAGAATTATAATACCTGTATCAATAACTGAAATAACTGTTCTTGATCAAAGTACTTTATGAATGCGAGAACTCATCCTAAAGATGAAATGAGAATGCTGTATTATTTTGCCACATCTTCCTGGAAACCTGCATTTCATAAAAGGAATAATGTCTTAACTGGAATTAGTTTTTTTTCTTGCTAATACACTTCAAATATACCTTTTAATAATAAAGACTAGACTTAGTGTCCCAGACAAAACAATTCTTCCACTGATTAAATGGAAATGGGACTCTCACTATGCTTACCAATAAAACTCTTCAGGAAAGAAATAAAGGCCTATCAACTCATGAGTCAGTTCTTCCATTCTAATAATCAATGTGAAAGTCCTAAAATACTTGAAACTAAGCCAATTACTATTCCTTGCCAACAAATGCCAGTTAGATAGAACAGAATTAGTCATAGCAAGAGGTATCAGACTAGTTTGTTAGTCTTTGCAGAAAATTAAAAGCAAATCTATAGTGACATTTCTCAGGCAAAACACTGACCCTTCCCCATTTGCCTAGTTTGACGCCTCCCCTACTGCCCCCAGTTTCAGATGAAAGCATCTCTCCTTGTTTGAACCGACTCAGTCAAGTACCAACTGCACATAAGAGGTGACCTTGAGGTATGTAGGAACCAGAATTTTAGAAGAGAACAGTTCTTTACTGCTGCGTTTTCTCCAGGAGCATATTTCCCCCCATAGTCTGTACAAGCAGCTAACTTTATGGCTGCCACAAGGCCACGCGCTTTGCCAGACACACCTGTCAACTCACCTGGAGGTAAAGCAATGAGTTCATCTGACTCCCTCCCAACTATTTAAGAAACTAGAATAAGTTAGCTAACTTTTTAGAAATACATCAGTAGTTTAACATTGCCTTAAAGCATATTAGAACAGATTTTCTAGTAAGATATCCTAGTTTTGGCAGGGATTAAGTTAATTTTCTTCCTAGCGGCTGGCATAGTGCTATGTTCTGGATTTAGTATGAGAATAATGTTGATAACACCCTGATGTTTTAGTTGCTGCTGAGCAGTGCTTACACCAGTCAACGACCATTTTTTCCAGCTTCCCATACCCTGCCAGGTGCACCAGAAGCTGGGAGGGGGCACAGCCAGGACAGCTGACCCAACTGGCCAAAGGGCTATTCCAGATCATGTGACGTCATGCTCAGTATAGAAACTGGGGGGAGTTGGCCGGGGGGCAGTGACTGCCGCTCTGGGCTGGGCTGGGCACTGGTCAGCAGGTGGTGAGCAATTGCATTGTGCATCACTTGTTTTGTATATTCTTTTATCACCATCACCATTACTATTATTTTCCCTTCCTTTTCTGTCCTATTAAACTGTCTTTATCTCAACCCACAGATTTTATCTCTCTCTCTCTCTCTCTCTCTCCCCCCCCCCCCCAGTTCTGTCCCCCATCCCACTTGGGAGCAGGGGAGTGAGCAAACGGCTTTGTGGTGTTTAGCTGCCTGCTGGGTTAAACCACAACATAAGACAAACGCAATTAAAAGCCCCCCCCCAAAAAAACAAACCAGGTCACCTTAATGCAACAGTTCTTTTCATATTTGGTGCTCAAACAAGGTATAACTTGAATGAGTATTTGTTGAATCTCTTAATTTTTAAAAATCAGATTTATTACAATTTATTAAAGCAGGCATCAGCAACATTTGTAGTTAAGTTAGAAATAGGCACATTATTAAACACACACACAAAAACTGGATGAATTTACTGATACACAATTAATCGTTCCTACGCACACAATGACTCTACATTAGAATGAGATAGAATTCAACATACCAGGCAAACTGCTTTGCACATAAAAAAGTTGGGCAAAACTACTATAGTAGCACATTGTGCTTAAGCTAAACAAGACAGGCATTATTTCCACTGAACTCTACAGAACCCCAGTGACAGTGTGAAGTGACTGGGGAAAGCATACACATTAACATAAAAATTCTGAGTCTACTGGAGAAAAGCAGCTTTGTGGAAAACTGTAGAACTGAAGTATAAATGCAGAAAAAATTATCCAGAGCAGCTACATAGTACAACACATTAAACATCTTCCTACCCTGAAATATTCTAAGAAGGAAATGAATTTGAGTATTTGAGTTCAATTTTTTTGGTGGTGTTTGTGTTTTCTTTTTTGGTGGTTTTTTTTTTTTTGGGGGGGGAATGGTGTTTGGTTTTTGTTTTTAGAAAAAAGTTACTTTATTAATTAAAAAAATTAGTACAGTCTGTCCAATACACAGCTTGTTTTCTAAGCAACTTTTATAACTATGTATTCCTGCTGTGTTGCAATATCACTCAGATTCCAGTAAGAAATAAGTTTTCATTTCTCTGTTTAATATAGAGAAGTAAATTTAATCTTACTGCAACAAAGTCTACAAAACAGAACCTCAGCAATCAACACCCCAGTGAAATACCAAAACTACCGAGCAACTGGCCACTCTGAAGTGGGGAAGCATCTAGAGGAAAGTTTGCAGATCTCCACTTCATCCTCACCAAACACGGAAACATCTAGAAACCAAAATATTCATGTAATAAAAAAAAAAAAAAAAAAAAAAAAAAATTTCTTCCCAATTCTAGCTATCATCAACATCTAATAATTAATAATTGTAGACAAGAGAACAGAAGTAGATCCTGAGTCTGGGCAGTGGACATGTAGGCAGTACTTTTCTGGAAATGTCTGCTTCCAGAAAAGGAATGAATACCACTTGACGGACCACATATGTGATCAACTGAAAGATTTTTTTAAGCATGAATTCAGTATCAAAACCAGATGTCTTCTGATTAAATTAGTAAGTAGATTTCATAAGAATTGAATAAAGAAGGTAGCATGCATGTTATGGAATAAATTAAGTGTGAATGATATGCTGCAAAGACTCATCCATAGAATACGTACAGACACTCCTATCATGCCTTTGTAAGTGCATTTTTTGCAAGGGAGCACAAGAACTAAAAGTGCTCAAACAAAAACCACCCACCCCCAATCCATCATACAGGTATGGGATACCAGTAAGGCCTCCTTCCATGCTATGAAACAAGGTCATTTTTTCAACATTCCGTAATTTAAACAAAAATAAACATCTGTTTACAGCTCTGCTTCTGCTAACCAGTGTGGTTAAAAGTAAAAAACTATTTTAGTAAAATCTTCACTGAGTAGTATGCCCAACATAGCTGGGCAGTTCCTGGGCTGAATACTTAAGGGAATGTACCATGTAAAACAGACAGAGCATCAAGGTAGTAATACTTGAATCAAAATAACGGGGTTCACTGCCTGCATGCAAATCAGCATGGTTATCAGGGGTTGAAAGGAGACAGTAAGTATATTCTAGTCAAAGCTGACACTTAGAAGTCAGTATGAGCAATAAAAAAAAATAATCCATCAGTTAGAAAACTTAAGTTATATGTTAACAGTCCAGGCATGGAGTTGGGAGAAGGAAGGAAAAAGAGGAAGAAGAAAGTGAATGAACTATAAAGAGAACTGCTAGAGAAAATAATTTTTAATAGGACCAGACAATTAAATTAAGCACTGCAAATTAATTCTAACTAAGATTATTATTTCCTTACCAGTATTTACCTCTAAGTCTATACAACATCCAAAACAAATCAGTTTTACAGTCCTCCTTCTAGCCCTGGCCGAGCAAGATTGCACTGCTTGATCCCTCAGGTTAGGAAGCACATGAACACATATGCCTAAAATACATACCAGATATAAATGTATGCACTAATAGGGCCAGGAGGTTTGCCTATGCCAACTGAGCTCCGTTCTCTTCTCTTTAGCAATTATGTGAATCATGTGCACATAACCTTGTGGCTTAACTGAAGCAAAAGGAAAAGAAACTGTTGGACAATTATTTTATTATTTTAGTGAAGGGATAAAAGATAGGGGAGAGTATTGCATTAGTGGGTGAAACAAAGAGAAGGGAAGAGTATGAGAAAGCTCCAGAAAAGGGAGCATGTGGGCAATGAGGGGCATGCAGTACAATGCACATCCCAATAGAATGCACTCTAGCACCAGCCCTTCATCACCCATCCACTAAGCCTATGGCCAATGCTGGGGGGGTTAGTATGAGGGGTTGATTTTTCTGGCAAAAGAAATTAAAAAAAAAAAAAAATCAGTTTGGTTAAGATTTATTTATATTTCACTCAGTACCAAAGTAATAAATAAAAAAACCCCAAACTCATTTTATGTCAACCAGATAAGTGAAGCATTAATACTACATCAGCCACTTCAGCTGGATATTCACAAAGAGGAGAGATAAAATATTATGGAGGTTTTACTGGGATGGAATGATCGTTTTATCCCAATACTCCAAGATACCATCATTTCTGATAGTGCTCATGTAACCCTGTACAAAATACCTTATGTCCATCCAGAATATTTGTTTGATTATGTTTCTACAAGATCCTTCTAAAATAGTTACCTTTATTAATTCTCATTTTAAAACTAACTTGTAAGGTTTTATCTCCTTGAACTAAAAAAGAAGATTTTAAATTTTCTGGATGATGACTTTAAAAGTTTAGAAACTAACAAACTATATCTCTGCAAAAAGTTATTAAATATACCAGGCCTGCATCACAGCAGCACCAAAATACTCTTAAGTTTTTAATTTTTGCTTCAGAAATACAGTCACGGGTGTAATTTCACTAGGCCCTATACTTTCTGTAGACTTGCAGCTGTTCCACTGGCAACTGTCTTGTTGTTCCTCTAGCATGAATATATCTGGTTTAAAACTGTGCTTTAGTTCACTTTTGTCAAACCAGGAAACCTGAAGCTTCCAACAATGAAATAATTACTCCAGTGTATAGTTCGAGAAGCCAAGCACACACCACCTCATAGTAAGCCACACACACCTAACACAATGGATTTCTCTTTCAGTTTCCTGTGTGAGCTTTAATAACAAAAAACCACAAGGGCAACAGGAATAGAAACACGGAGGTTCAAGACAAAATCATCTTATTTCATAAAACATGCTTATCAATTACAACATAATTTCAGTAGGCAGTCTGTCAATTTTTATGTTTTCACAGTTACTTCTTTAAAGAGACACTCTGCTAACCCACCCCAAAAAAAGAAAAAAAGAAATCTTAAATTAAAAATTAGCCTTCATTTTAATTTTAGCTACATCGCTTCATTACCTTGGATACAAAATGTCAATCCCAACAACTCATTATAGTGGTAATAGCCCTACGACAAAACAAGTTTCCTTTCTACCTCATCCACACTTCAGTAACTTAGTATCTATCACAGTTGCATACACTACCCTGTTTGAGAAAAACAAAGTATTTCAAACACTTATTTTTATTGTGTAGTTTAAGAACACTGTTTCAAAGTCAAACTATATCAAACGCAAAGTAAGAGACTCCCAAGATTACCTTGCTAAATCTAGAAGTACTATAAATGCCAGCTGCCCTGGAGACCAAGTTAGCTGAAATGCATACAGCTCTCATATAATCCACACTCTTCCTCCTCCTCAGACAAAGCTACCAACTGCCAAATGTGATCTAATAATTAGCATATGTAAAGCAAAAGGGCTAAACTATGACATCAGTTTATCTGCTCCTTAGAAAATAGTTTTGAATTAAACCTGCAGCCCGCTTGGACCTTCAACATTCCAAAACCAAGCTTGCCAAAGAGAACAAAATAGGAAAAAACAAAGACATCTATTTACAGGTATGTTCTCAATTTTAAAATGAGCAGGAAGATACTTTTAAATGTTCTCTTCTTAAAAAGCCATAAAAATCCTACTTTAGGGAAAGAATGAAAACAATCAGAGTCAAAAATCAAAGTCACATTCTTTGTATCTGGCTCCTAAACATGATACGAAAGGAACATTCATCACTAAGTAAGAGAAATTAAGTAAATATCTGTGAATGGTGCTTTGGAGCCAACTGAAAAATAAAGACAAAGTAGAAATAGACAGTCTATCTAATCTGTCAGTCACCCAAACATAATTAGCTGTTATCATCATTAACAATAATGAAGATCACTTTTCTATAATCTCCGAGAGACAAATGACAAAAGGAAGGATGTCACATACAGAAATGGCTGAACTCTTTCTTTCTTCTAAGGAGGCACTCAGTATATATGCTTAACAAAAAGTACATGAAATGGAAGCCTGTGTTGCTGCCCCTCTTAGAAATAACCACTTCAGAAAACATTTACTAATTCAGTTTCTATTTTTGAGAAAACTTTGTTGCTGCAGTGGACTTTGAACCTCAGCATTTGCTGGCCTTCCTGAAGATCTCCAAAGCAGTTAATCTCACTCACCTCGAAGATGACAGAGAAATCTCAAGAAATTTCAAGAAGAAAATCTTCCTTTTTTTTTTTTAAAGTATGATTCCTTTCCATCCATATCACTTTCTCCCATTTGCAAGAAGGTGAAATGTAAAAACTGTATACAAGTGGACACTAGATGAAGTGAAGGATCTCGGAAAATTTTGTATTCCTCCCTCCGCAGGCTGCCATGCATGACAGAGTACACAGCGCTGTCAGGAGGAGGAATTTGAGGAGGCAGCAAATCAGGTTACTGGGCTAAATGGCAAGACTGAGATGGCAAGATAAAGAAAAAAACTGCAAAAAGTCTAACAAGTAAGAACTACAAAGTATTGTTCATAGCAAATGAATAACTTTTTAGAGGACTAATAAAGATAAATGGAGTACTTGTGAGACTTCTATTTTTGAAACTAGATGCTTCCTCGCCTCCTGCACCCTCCTTTCCCCGCCCCCCATCTTTGCAAATAGACAAGGCTCAGAGTGTGCTGGGTTAATAACCAGACCAGGTCAGCCTGCAAGAGATTATTTTAAGCTGTCTGCATTTTTCAGATAGGAGTGGATGTGACAGGCTACTCAAGAGAAGACCAAATATAACAAGAGGTCATCTGTATCATATAATCGATATTTTAAGACTAAAATTTACTGAAAACAAGACCTTACATATTCCATAGACAGGGTAAAAATATTACAGCATAGCCAGTTTCACAAAATTCAGATTACTGATAGTTCTTCTAGACAATCCATTCTGACCCCCAAAAATGCTTCCAAAACCTCATTAGATCTTTTGCCCCCTTAAAGAACTGAGCCTGAAAAAAAAAATTCTGATGTCTGCTACCCTGCTACCTAAACTCACTAACCAAGGAAAAAGCAACCCGAGCATTTTCCCTACAACTTGATTAAGAGCGAGCAGCAACTGACCTTGACTTAACCTTTTTAATTCATAGAATTTATCAATATGTTCTAGCTTTTTTCTGCTTGGAAAATACACATAAATTTCTCCACTTTTCCTATAAATTTATCAGAATCACAAAGAATCACTAAATAGTTGAGGCTGGAAGGGACTGCTGGAGATTATCTAGCCCACCCCCTGCTCAAACTGGGTCAGACAGATTGGCTGCTCATGGCCATGTCCAGTCAGGTTTTAATTATCTTCAAGGATGGAGAATCCACGATCTCTCCTGGAAGTCTGTTCCAGTGCCCAACCACCCTCATGGTAGAAGTCTTTTTTATGTTCAGATGGAATTTCGTGTATTTCCATTTATGCCAATTGCCTCTTGCCCCATCACTGGGCACCACTGAAAAGGGCCTGGTTCTATCCTGTTTATATCCTCCCTTCAAGTATTTATACATTGATGAGATCCCCAAGCCTTCTCTAGGCCAAACAGTCCCAGCTCACTCAGCCTTTTCCCCTGTGAGTGATGCTCTGGTCCCTTAACCTTCTTTGTGGCCTGCACAGGATGCTCTCCGGTATATGTTCATATCTCTCTTGCACTGGGAAACGCAGAACTGGACACAGTATTCTGCCAGTGCTGACAGCTAGGACCACCTCCCTCAACCTACTGGCAATGTTCTTCCTCATACAGCCTAGAACACTATTGTTGAACTAGGGAGGTTGTTCTCTGCCCATTTCTCCAGCCTGTTGAGGTCCCTCTGGATGGCAGCCCATCCATCTGAGATATCACATACTCCTCTCAGTTCTGTATCATCAGCAAACTTGCTGAAAGCCCATGCAGTCCCATCATCTGGATCACTAACAAAGACATTAACCAGTATCGAACCCAGTATCAGCCCCCATAGTACACCACTAGTAACTGGTCTCCTGCTGGACTTTGTGTTACTGATCACAACCCTCTGAGCCTAGCATTTCAGCCAGTTTTCAGTCTATCTCACTGTCCATTTATCAAGGTCATCTCCCCTCATCTACCAAGCCATTCATCTCATCATAGAAGGCTATCAGGTGGGTTAAGCAGGATTTTCACTTTTAAAATCTATGCTCACTACTCCCAGTCACATTCTTGTCCATCATGTATCTGGAAATACCTTCCAGGATTACTTGCTCTGTCACCTTCACAGGGACAGGCAAGGCTGATCTGTCTACTTCCCCAGATCCTTCTTAGACATTTGCTTTTGTCCAGTCCTTGGGAACCTCTCCACATTGTCATGACCTTATGAAGAACAAGAGTGCCCTCACATTGACAGCAGTCAGGTCCCTCAGCATTCATGGGTGCATCCTATCAAGTCCCATGGGCTTCTTTATACTTAGTTTGTTTAAATATTCCTTAATTTAATCCTCCTCCACTGAGGGTAAATCTTCCTTGCTCCACATTTCCCAGGATTCCTGAAGGCCAGTCTTACCGGTGAAGACTGAGGTGAAAAATGTATGGAGTACTCCAGCCTCTTCTGTGTCCTTTGTCACCAGATTCCCCACCCCATTCATCAGTGGGTTCACATTTTCCCTAGCATTCTTCCTACTGCTTTATGTACTTGTAGCAGGTTTTTTGTTGCCCTTCACATCCTTCACCAGCTTTAATTCCAGAAGGGCTTTGGCTCTCCCTGAACCATTTTAAAATTCTTGTATTTTTTTCATTTCTTATCTTTCCCATTCTGTCACATGTTCTGTTTCTCCAATTTTCTCCGAGAAGTCTCTCCTTCACAAATGCAGAGCTCTTTTTTTCCAACCGTCCTACTCATCCTGCACAGTTCTGGTACCAACCAAAACAAGCTCATAGGATATGGTTTTGACCCATTCTTCAGTTTATCTTAAAAAGTATTTGCATTAATTCTTAATTATTTCAAATCCTTCATTAGAGATCTTTTTTCTGCATGAGCCAGAAACAAAGGACTTCAATTAAGATAATTTATTGTAATCCTTCACTTTGTATGAAAGAACACACAATTAATTTTACTGAAATAAATTAGATTATATGAATTAAGAGATCAAGATGGTGTGCATCCTTTCCCCGCTCCTCCCAAAACTTTCTTTCAATTCTTTTTATTTGGTTATTAGGGTGTTTGTTGTCTCTTCTTACATCTTTTTAGTATGCACCAGTGGTGCATCACACTCTTCCTCAAAGAGAAAATACATACTGCTTTTGCTGAGGGCTAGGGAAAGAAGGTTTTACACTAGATTCTTCCATTTTTTTGAAAACAGCCCTCTCTTTCCCTTCTAAGACTCATCACTCTCCAGCTCTTGATCCTAGCTCTCCTTATACACAAACTGCCAGGATTCCCTCTTTTTTCCCCCCATGTCCTCTCCAAAACAGCTAGCACAAACCACAAATTAGTAAACTGTTCCATTTTGTTAACTTGCATGTTAATTCACCTTGAGGTCTATTTTTGGTGAGCCTCAGTAATAATGCATGCCTTCACAAGTGGTCAACTAGTGTTTCTAACCATTATCTCTATTATTTAGAGTGATATAGCGTTTGAATAGGTGAGAGAGCCCTACTGCTTTCCAAGCTGAAAGGACAAATCCAGCCACCTAATAAATCTTTCCAGAACCACAGACCCTGTGAAGAACAGTGCAGAGAAACCTAACATAGCACAGTTTTTTTTTTCGCTTGCTGCCTTTAGGAACCAAAACAGCCCTCTGCCTGACCTGATAAGTCCTGCCAGATTTAAGACAGTCAGAAGGGAACCAAACTGGAAAGACCAGCTCTGCAGATTGATATGATTTTAGAACAACAAACAACCCACCCATAGCATTAATAGTATTTTGTAGTATGTGAGCTAATAACTTTTTAACAAAATATTGGATCACTTACTCATGACCTGTCCACCCAGGTGACAGATGAAAAGATTATTATGACTATGTACTGCTCCAGAACTGAAATATATAGCACAACATGCCTTGAAAAATAAAGCAGCTTGATATTTTATTTATACCTGGGGGTTGGGCTAGATGACCTCTAGGGGTCCTTTCCAACCCAAAACATTCTATGATTCTATGATTCTAAGTATATTTTAATTCTTCTCACAAAGGAAATAAAGGATAACAGTTTGGATATTGAAAAGGGGTATCTGAGATACTGGACAGAATTACTGAATATTAGTTATTGACAAAAATTGTATATGCCTATCTGCTTTTCTAGCTAGTTATTTTTCACTCATTCCCTCATCACCTCTGGAGTACTGTGTTCTGGGTTCCCCAGTACAAGAAAGATATGGAATTACTGGAGCAAATCCAGCAAAGTACCACTAAAATGATTAAGGGATTGGAACATCTTTCACACGAGGAAGGCTGAGAGTGCTGGGACCGTTTGGCCTGGAGAAGAGAAGGCTCAGGGAGGGATCTTACCAGTGTCTGATTGGGGTCAATGTAAAGGGAAGCACACTCTTCTTGTTGGTGTCCACTGAAAGGACAAGAAGCAATAGACACAAATGGAAACTCCATCTAAACATAAGGAAATACTTTTTTACTGTGAGCATCAGACACCAGAGCAGGTTGCCCAGAAAGGTTGTGGAGTCTCTACCCTTATTTAAAACCTGACTGGACTTGGCCCTGAGCAACCTAGCTGACCATCCTCAGGTAGGGGCGTTGGACTACATGATCTCAAGAGAAGCCTGCCCACCTCAGCAATTCTGTGATTTGTCTAATACTGTTCAGCTTCTGAAAACAATTTTGTTTGCACCAAATGCATGCCATGTCTTCCGTGAAAAAGTTGTATCACGCTATACTCTACATATATTAGTGGATCAAATTGAACTGCTATAGATTCTTTCTTTGCATTAGTTTCTGAAAATATGGTATGTTTATGTACAAACTACACCGTTATCTCTACCCCCCACATCGTAACTATCAACACCATATACAAACTGTCAATAGATTAGGTTTTCAGTAATTCACATAAATACATAAGCCTTTAGAATCAGGTTCTTTCCCAGCTCACAAAACCACTAACAAAATACCAAACTTCAGGATTGGATAAGATGTCCCACACATGTGTGCTCCTATACAATAACTACCAAAAATGTGCAAGGAATGGTGGTTCAGTTAATAAGTAGCTAAAGGTGAAGATGGGACTTATTTTTTTATTATTATTAAAAGGAAATATGCCACTGGATGCAAAACTAAGACCAAATGCTGCATTTAGGTTTACTGATTCTATATTCACTTCATATATTTGGACACATGCTCCCAATGAAAAGGTGACCCAGGAAGCAGATGATGACTTAAGGTAAATACGGGTAAGTTTATCACTTAAATCTGACACATATATTCGGTGTGGATGTACAGCCTCTAATTTTATTATCTGTTCCTCTGCCTTAGCAGTACATCTACAGTCATAATGCAGGCCTATGCAGTTGCAAGAGCTAAGCAATGTAAGTAATTTGGATCCCTTTCTAAATATTTAAAATTGCAAACATTTCGCAAACATTTCTCAAACATTTAGTTTTGTGTGACCATTTTTAAAACACCTCTTAAACAGAAACAAACTTCAAATATTTTTCACTTCTTAGTGTTACCATTCTTTAATAAATGGTTAACTACTTAGCTTTCTTCAGATACAAAACCACTATCAGCTTTCTACAATGAGAATAATTTCCTCAGATACAAAACCACAATCAGTTTTCTACAATGAGAATAATTTCCTTTCTATCTTCTTATGCCTGTACTCATGATAGAAAAATAGTGATTAAGTTTTTATGGTCTACAAAATAACTTAGGTTTGCATATTTCAAAATCAGATTTACCAAAACTGCTTATCAATCAGTACCAGTGCTACCATAATTGTAGGCTATATAGAGAAAATTAATTGACATAAGCATTTTAGCAGAATATATGGAACAAAACCAACCAAACAAAAAATAAAAATCAATGTGTGTTTAGTTCATAGATGAGTAAACCACAAGTTTCTTCTCCCAGCTGTGAACAGCAATATTACTTGTGTTACATACCTTGCAAATTATGAAAAAAAAACAAAGCACCTCATTAATACATCAACACACGCAAGATCAAACATCTATAATCCTAGTTCTTTTTGCAGCATTATTATATTACAGCTACTATTACTCTGAACCATAGAGAGAGATCAAAACAGAATTACAAATTATATTTTTCAGCTTCTTCCAAATTTCTTTAAACAATTACTATGCCTTGGCTAACTATACAGCCAAAAGATGAAGCAAATGCAATACTAGAAGTAGTCATCATACAATACTAGACTAGATTTACCAGTGTTAAGTTCTCATTTACTACATAATTAGCATTATTCAAATGCAGATATTCTTGACAACACAAAACACAAAATATGTTACAATATTGTCCTCTCAGTTTGACTATTTCTGAAGCAAAGCACACTGTTTGTATGAAAAGTAGTAGGTAACATTTGCAGAGGTATGTTCTACACTGCCATTAATATAGCAGAGCTTCATTAGGCTCAGTAACACAGGAGTCTGGTGACCTTATTTCATATTACAGAACAGACCATTTATGGAAAAATAGATTCTTAGATGAGAAGGGGAAAGAAACTATTAAGATTATGTGAGCAAAGGAAGCCACCTAAAACCTGATAAATGATAATATGTAGCTATTGAGTATCCACCTAGTTTAACTGCTGTAGCGCACAGAAGGCAGAGGGGCTCAGGTGGTTGGAAAGAGTCCAATTTTGTTTCTCACATCAAAGCATAAGCCAACCATGCCAAGCCACTGGCAAGGAAGGTCAATTATTCAGACTCTCCTAAATCTATGATTCTTTGAATAGATTGACAAACCTGTATGGAATCCAAAAGCATTTATCCATACAAATCTCATAATAAATGCATAATAAATTTAAAATAAAATATTTTTTAGAAAATAAATTCTTCTTTCAGAATAGTTTTATTTTCTTGCCCTGAAACAGGAGTATTTTAGAAAAAAAATGGATCATGCAAAATAAGTTTTTGCCAGAAAATAGACGTTTCCAACCAGCTTCAGTAATTATCTTTTACATTCTTCCTGTGTAAAAGAACAGAGCAGTGGAGCACTGTATTTACTGCAGAAGTATGGTGCTTGAATAGACTGGAAATTAAGAGACTAGAATGAATATAGTAAGAATATGAAGTATAACTTATTTAATATAATTTATTTATAATCATATATAATTTATAGTTTGTTTACAGAACAGTTATCTACTCTTACAAAACCCAATATTTCAGTTACAACAACAATCATGAAAAAAGCTAAATTAGACTAGTTTCTCAGTACATTTACTTATTTTCCTAGGTATAAAGGTATATAATTCCTTCTTTCTGTGCTTTGTGCAAAAAAAAGAAAAAGTGACTGCTATAAAAATTGGCAGCCTAATGCAGAAGATCACTTAAAACTTCTGTGTCTGCTTTTAACCCAATTTGATTTCACATTGACTGTATCCTTATAATATCATTAATCTAGAAAGAAGGGAGGTAGAAGGGACTCACCTTTCCCCTTCCCCCTCCTCCAAATCTTCCCATTATACAGAAAGAAGGAACACAAGTACAGCACTTCTTCCTATAATACACACTGAAGGGTAACTTCAGTGCTAACATGAAAGTGGTAAAATTTGGAGAGCTTCTCTTAAACAAGTTTACAGCATTTTACTTCCCTACTTTCTCCCTCAGCAACTGTAAAATTGTGAAATCCTGAGTTATATTAAAGTGTAGCCTTAAATCTACAAACATTTATTACATTTAACTTTTGGTACATACCTCTGATACTTGTTTAACATTAGACTGCCCCAGGAACGTTGAATGAGCCACATGACATATTGTGGCCCTGTACTATTCTATTTCTTCTCTACAAAAGAAGTCTCCCACAACTACTTCTCCCACTCACTGCTACCTCTCTCACCTCGTAATATGAGAAATACATATTGCTAATTTTGCATATATATCACTGGACCACAAGCAATTAAGCATAATTCTGAAACTCTTACTCAAGTCTCACACAGTTATACACAATTTATTTTTCACTGTTTAGCATTATCAATATGATACTCCAGTCTTCAAATAGAAGTACATATTTACAATGTCTGACAGTGACCAGATTACTAGGTATATTAACTGAAGAATTATTTATTTGGCAGATTTCTCTCTAGGTTATAGTATTCTTGGTGAACACATGGAGTGAAAATAGAATGAATGAATGAATTTGAACACGTTTTCCAAGTTTGTATTGAAATACTTCCCAAACGTTTGCAAGTTGTTGAAAGTAAACAATTTACCTATAAATCCCCAAATGCAGATTTTATTCAGAAGTAAACATGTATGTACACATGGACAGGAAGGTGTTCATCCCCCAATAAATTATTCATTTATTCACTGCGCTGCAGGGAGATTGTCTTCATTAGATGACAGACTGTATTCAGCCAACATGAAGTATTTCTAAACTCAAGCCATATGCTAGAACCATAAAGCAATCCAGTTGGACTGGATCAAGGAGTCTGCAGAATTAAGAGCTACAGGAGGATGACTGCACTTCTTAACTCCTGTTGCAGAAAATATCAAGATGTCATGATTTTTGGCAACTGTAGGCTCAGGATTTTCTACAAGCAGCCTAATTGGGCCTTACAAAGGACATTTCCAGCCTATTATGCTAGTGTCTATTTCTGGTCATATTAGCTCTTTTCCAGAGGAAGATCAAGCTAAGAATTTCCAAATCACCAAAATTATGATTTTATTTTTGGCTTACCCAATGCATTAAGGAATGCAACCATCCTTCTGTATAATATCAGCTGTATAGTAAGTATTGCCTCAAAGTGATTGTACCATACTCTTCAATATTAATGAGAGGCAATCTGCCAAGTTACAGATTTCAAAAAAAGACTAAACCACTTGTATGCTGAGCCATATAAATGATTCTCTTATGGGTTTATTAATGCATTAGATATCCCAAAGAAATTCAGTTTGTGAGATGTCAAACATCAAGAATGACAGTAGCACAGCTACCATTTTATTTAAAAGGTAGGGTATACTAAAAATATTCTTGTCACTGGTTAGAAATTATGCTTACCTTTGGCTAGAAGGATTCCCAAAGGATGCCAACTTGAGTCACTTTTTTTCAGATATCAGTAAAATGGAGATACCTGCAAGTCAAATGAGAAATTTTTGTGGTTTTTTTATTTTTAGGTAAACATGCCCACTTATGATACCAAGGTGTAAGTAAAAACAATAATCTTAAATGAACACTTGTGTAAAATAAGAATCTACCGATTTATACATGAAAATATCAAGAACAATTCAGTGGCTTTAAAACTCAGCCTAGTGTAACACATACCATGTGATGTGTTGCAACAGAGGATTTAAAGCCATTAGCTGTGTAAGTTCCTGGCAATAACTGGAAGAAAAAAAGCAGCTTTTCTAGGAGAAGAGGTCATGAAACAGTAGCTGCTGAACCATCAGACT
The DNA here is from genome assembly GCA_034008185.1 of Gorsachius magnificus. Classification (NCBI taxonomy): domain Eukaryota; kingdom Metazoa; phylum Chordata; class Aves; order Pelecaniformes; family Ardeidae; genus Gorsachius; species Gorsachius magnificus. Next base: position 44,286,265 of record CM067083.1, on the reverse strand, counting down.
GTTTAATTATGGCTTTTCTTCAAAGGTCATGATAAAGTGTCTACAGCTATTCCTAGAACTGTATTATAAAAAGCAAGTAGCTTAATATTTTCAATTACAAGTCTGAGAAAAAAATCATTAAGTTCCATAAAATGTTTTGAGGGAAGAGAGTAGTCAGTTCATCCAAAAAGTTTAGAAACAGTCTATGAGAGTCTGTGGGATGACTTACAGCCAGTAAAGTATCTAGCACTGCAAACTTCACATTTGGCAGACAAAACAAAACAAAGTTGTTGAAACATTAACAAGGGTGACTAAACTGCAGAATACTCAACCTCACAAACAGGGAAATATTACTTCTGAATGAAGTAAAATAAAAGCATATGTAAAGTGAAAATATTTTTGATAGGTCTGATCAACATACAGAGTTGTAGAACAAAACTATCATGGTCGTTTGGCTTTCTATTTCATATCTGCGCTAACACAGTTTCAAAGGGAGTTCATTTTAGCATGACCTCAGATAGTAACATCTAGCTTGAAAATACACAATGTTACATTCATATTGAAAGAAAGGAAAAAGGACACACATACAGCAGGAACAGATGTTATTTCCTGTACTAAATCACCATCACAGGGACAAAAATAATTCTAGTAAGTATTTTACAGAACAGTGCATACAATGGAAAAGAATACAAAGCTTCAAAATCCTAAGTCAACTATAAATCTAGATATTATAGACACCAATAACATAAACCAAACAAAAAAAAACATACAGATGGAATGCAGGACAGTTTACTAATATCCTCATTTTAGGCCTAGTCAAAACTAGGCACTCACTTAAATCTACTTTTACCAGTATGCTCACAGTAGCAGAAACCTCCTGGTGTAGTTATAACTTAGAGCTTGAGCAAACACTTTGACCAGTGCCCCTTTTATGGGAGAGCTAAAACAAAACTGAACTACACCACTAGTTATCTAATGATGTTGGTCAACACTACTAATCTGTTTGCCAACAGAAGACACAATTAAAAAACTAACAGGATATTAAAAAGAAAATTCTCATTCCTAACCTAAAAATTACATCTGATGAAGACAAATTTCAAACATAAACCCCATTCAAGTAAAATCTGAAACTAAAGCCAGAGACAAACATATTAACTTTTTTATTCATGAATCCTGGAAGAACTTGAGAGCACAGTAACAACATCTAAAATCCATAAGAAATAAGAGCATCCAAATCCTAAACAATCCTTGCATATGGTGAAACAAACAGCTGAAGAATGAAAGGAAGTCCAGCAGGACAAGTTTCTTTTCTCACCTAGATTATTGCTGGAAGAAAAACTATATACCCTTGTACAAATTGTAGACTGGCATATATTTTAGTCTAACCTGACAAACTGGAGACAACAATTTAAAACAAGGATTATCACAGTTTATAAGTAATACACATACTTCCATACAGGTAAAGAGTTCCTACTGCAGTCTTATAGTGTCACTGTGAGATAGACATTTGTTCCAATGTAAAAATGAAATCAAATCATAATCAAATATATATATATATATGAAGACACAAAAATCTTCAATAAGCCTCTCCAGACAGATAAGAATAACCAAAATCCATCCTTATTTTCCCATAGGAGCCTCTGGATTCATATATTATATTATCTGGATAAGAGGAAACATCAGCCATCAGTACAGAGGGAGAACCAGAAAAGTAAATACATGAGAAGAAAGCAATTGCAAAAATAGAAAATAATTTTTTTAGAATGGCTATGGAATTTGGTCAATTTTACAAAAGAAAGTTGTTTCTGTTTTCTATAAATAAATTTATGAAAATATCATCATTATTAATGTTGTCTTTTTCACAAAAAATTAAGATGTTTTCTTACATTGCAAATTGCTAGAAAACCAAGCTTCAAAATATCTGTCTCAAAGGCAATTTCCAGATTGTCTATTTATGGGAGTAGAAAGTGGAATCAATTGATCCACAGAGTAAAGTAGGATTTAGAGGATTATATAGTTCTTTTGTGAGGCAGACAAATGGGAAAACACTAGGCTTTGTCCACATAATTTTTTTAAATCCAAAGTTTTTATGCAGAACACTGTATATCAGGGAAAAAATATTTAAGAATTGAAAAGAAAAATAATTTAATATATTTTTAAAAACCAATTCATTACTTCACCAGCATTCTAAGAGTTTTCCTCATAACATCTTGCCCCTACATTCATGAAGATCTACAAATGAAAAAAAAAACACTCAAAACTTAAATTAATATATGTTCCATTAAACTCGCATAAAGTAACAAATTCTAAATCAGAAAACAGGAGAAACTATGTGTACTTTCTTAAATGTACTGTAAAACTTATTTGTAGCATTAGATGTCCTAAGTCTCCTGTGCATAAGTCGATTACCATACATCTGTTTTTCCTGGACTTCTCATCTTTTACTACTCCCAGACTCCTATCTGGGTTGCTTTATTCTCCAGGAAGTAACACATGCATTTCATTTGCTAGTTTGTTAGTATTTTCTTTTTCTAAATGTCCTCTGGAATTGAAAACTAGAGCCTTGCTTCTACAGGGAATGTTACTGAGGAAGCCAACTCGGCTAATGACAAGGTAAGAAGAGTTCACGTAAGAAGATATCTGAAATGCAGGTAGAAGTAGATTAGGAAGGCCAATCCTTATCAGTGCTCCTGTTGGGCAAAAGGTCAGACATTCAGAACTGTTGCCCGCCATACACAGCACCTCATTTTCAACTACAAAAACATAATTTTTCTGCATGAATCGTTGGTATTACTTATGTCCAATCTTTTAATATTTTCAATTCCTATTTTGTATCATAGAAAAATCAGAGAGAATATCTTCGGTACAGACATCTGATTTTCTCCAGGTAAGTTTTCCTTCTCTACCCAAAAAGTTTTGGCTATGCAGAAGAAACAGATTCCAACAAGAATGGGCAGATGGGCAGCATCCCAGTCAGGAGAGCCTAGTTTCAAGCAGGCTTCTGGTGCTCTGAAACACTGTACAGATGGTTACAGAGATAAGCTCCACAGCAAGTTCAGTATGTCCAGAATATCAACTTGCTGCAGTCAATCTACACTGTAAATCTCGCGTACCCTAGACATGCTCGACCTCTAGTATATACTTCTGCTGGGATGTCTGAGGGAAAATAGAAGAACTTTCATGGGAAGGAAGAAGCAGCAGTGAATCTCTAAAAGATAAGCCTAGCAAATCCACTAGGGAAGCTTGATTCAAACTCCCATACGTACAAAAAGAGCTGAAGTTATCACATTTGCAAGATCATAGAATTATAGAATCATAGAATGTTTGGGTTGGAAGGGACCCCTAGAGGTCATCTAGTCCAACCCCCCTGCAGTGAGCAGGGACACTGCTAACTAGATCAGGCTGCTCAGAGCCCCATCCAACCTGGCCTTGAAGGTTTCCAGGGATGGGGCCTCCACCACCTCTCTGGGCAACCCATTCCAGTGTTTCACCACCCTCATTGTAAAGAATTTCCTCCTTATATCCAGTCTAAACCTACCCTCTTTTAGTTTAAAACCATTACGCCTTGTCCTGTCACAGCTGGCCCTACTAAAAAGATTATCCCCATCTTTCCTATATGCCCCCTTTAGATACTGAAAGGCCTCAATCAGGTCTCCCCGCAGCCTTCTCTTCTCCAGGCTGAACAAGCCCAACTCCCTCAGCCTGTCCTCATAAGAGAGGTGCTCCAGCCCTCGGATCATTTTTGTAGCCCTCCTCTGGACCCGCTCCAACAGTTCCATGTCCTCCTTGTGCTGAGGGCTCCAGAGCTGGATGCAGTACTCCAGGTGAGGTCTCACCAGAGCAGAGTAGAGGGGCAGAATCACCTCCCTTGACCTGCTGGCCACGCTTCTCCTGATGTCTAAGGATGTCTAAGATGTCTAAGGAAAGCGCTTCTTACATGTGAAAGATAAGCCTAATAGTTTCTTCATTAAGAACTTTCAGGACAAGAGTGTAATTACATCTGCAACCTCATTTTTTCACTATGAAAAAATATTATGTTCAAAATTGTATGTAGTCCAGCAAAATAAATTCCACATAGCACTACAGAGACTAGCTAATGCCTTGAGTCATTTGATCTAGGTTGTAGGCTGCTATTGGCATTTGTTTCTTCAAGACTCCAAACTTTTAAGAGGAAACGTTATGCTTTCCTCTACCCCTAGACCAAATCTCATTCATGACTGCAGTAGCTTTTTGGTAACACTCTATCTAGAATGAAGAAAGAATTAAAAAAAAAAAAAGAGAGAGAGAGAGAAAGCAAACAAGCAGACAGACACTTCTGGCCTAGAAGAACACAAAGCCAAATACAGGCAAGCAAAGGAACCATTCTATTTCTTCTGTAAAGACAAAGATGGGGCACACGCTCCATCCACTGAGACACGCCAGACCACTCTCAGTTGCTATTTACATACACACAGGCACACACTCCAGTCTTATTTGCCAAATTAGACTGAAATGCCCAGACATTAGGATTTCTGTGTGAGGAACTGGATCCATCATATGGGGGGTAGGGGAAGAAAAAAATCATTTCTGTAACAAGGAACACTGCTGTTAAGGCTTTTTGTCCTCAAAGACACATTTTGAAACCAAAAGTGGTATTCAGTATCTATTAAGTAAAAAAATCTTGCTTGCTTTCTTCATTTCCATGCTCACAATTGCCTTTTCTTGGTATTCAAATATTAACTACTTATAATATGTGGAGCAAAAGAAATGAAAAAGGAAATTTATTATAGCAGTTTTTGTCAAGTGTGACTACAGTAAAAGAACTGAAGATAAAATAGATACAGCTAATGACAAGTAATATTGTATGCATATTTTTCTCTACCTTCCTCAGTTTTACTGGCAAAGCTACTGTCTGTCCTATCATCTTATATAGACACCTGAGGTTTCAAGAAAGCCAGATTATTCTATAATGATTAAAAGGAATTTAGAGTTAAATACCTAATCCACAATTCTTACTTGTGATAAAGGTTCTTGGTTGTGTTACAGAAGATAAACGAAAATCAAAGAAATTCACAGAAATTGATTTTATAACACAGGCAAGAATAAGATATCCCAATTCACACCAGAACTACAGTTAATGTATTTCACAGGTAAAGCAGAACTTGGAGAATAGGTATACTCTACGTGTACATTTGAAAGTGTTACTTTCAAGAAAAATCCAATGATGACATTTCTCTAGCAGATAGCTGTATTTCAAAGACAGCCAGCTGGAAAACAGTTGTGCAGAAGTAACTTGAACCAGTAATTAAAAGTACAAGTATCAAAAGTGCTTGGTTTTAAACAAAAGCTGTGTCCCATAAGCTCTTAGCTTTTATTTGGAAGTGTAGCCTATATCTGATCAAGTCCTTACAATGATCACAAGTTATGCATAGGATTTGGGACCAAACCAAAACACTCCATATCTTAACTCCTGCTTTGATTTCAGCAACTAATGAGGGCATCTAGCACTTCTCAGGGTCAAGACAAGTGATTACATGTATATTGCTGTTTATTTCCCCTCCAAACACTAACCTCAATTTAACTCCATATAACTTCCAATATTCCCACGACAATAGGCTGATCTCTGTAAAGGCACTTTTCCTTCCTTTCATACAGAAAATATCCTGCAAACAGCCTATTTCCCACTCTCTAAGTGACTCCTTTTGTTTACAGGAAGGAAAGGCAACAGAAATCTTGCCGTAAAACAGCGAGAGCTAAAAAGTTCCGTTTCACTTCCTACTGTGCAGGTGTTTCATACATGAAATCTATTGTAATTCTTCATTTCAGAGAGAAAATATGCTGCTTCTTTTTAAATACAGACCGAGAAATAGAAAACAATAAGGTTAAGGAAGTAGCAGCTTGCCTTTACTGTGAAACAAAACAAAGATATACAATAAACAAGATCAACAATGTATTTTTCCCCCCTTAGCTCTGTATAATGAGACATGGAAAAACAAAAGGCACCAAGATTTAGAAAGTGAAATATAATAAAAGCATGGACTCCAGAAACAACAGATATCCCTGATCAGGCACTCATTTGGCTTGTACTGCATTCTAGTTCTTCCCCAACTCCATCCTCTGTCTTTCCTTTTTCCATGTAGTTCCTGCTACAACACACTCAAAGTGTTTTTTCGAGGCCCGAAATGTAAACTATGCAAGGCTGTATCTTTGCTTCAAAACTTGTAAAATCCCTGGCTTGGGACACCCCAATTCTTTTAAACATTGACTTATGAACTGGATTTTCCTTCTAAACCTGTAAATTCTCTCTTATTTTTATGCTGCCCAGGTAAATACATACAAATCAATGTTCCAGCCACCTCTGACTACCAAAAAAAAAAAATCCTCCCTTATTTGACAAGTTTTTTAATAAAAATGCTGGTTGCAATGTTACAACCAAACAAACAAAAAAAAAATCCCAAAAAACAAACAACATCAACAACAAACAACCCCAAACTGGAATTCCCCCTTTACAGAATTTTCTTGGACTCCATATTCTGAATTGCTGTACCAAAGCCACAAGCACAACGAAAAATAACTCGGGTTGGTTCAGGATGCCTGGCACCTCAGTTTGTACACTTGTTTGTGAGTTTCAAAAAATATCAACATCCATCATAGTAAGAATTACATCCATTGCTCTAAGATCTATAATTCTGTATTGCCCAGTGGTGTGTGGAAAATTTGAATTTTAAAAGAAGTCAAGCAGATGAGGGCACTAATCAGGCTACACATACCACTCGGTTTAAAGGGAAATCGAGAATTTTATCACTATCGCATACTATCACAGCACATCTATCACAAGTACTGTCACAATACAAAAATTATATAAAATATAAAAATAGTATCACAAAGTTAAATTTGCCTCTCTATGGAAGGGATACCTTATTTGATCCAGGCTGGCCTAACCTCACCAGCTACAGGTCAGTTTGGACCTATTTCACTGTCACAGTAAACTTTGTTGCTACTTCTACACGCCAGTCCCGGTGCATGCAAAGGAGGGATGCCTCCCCAGCAAATGCATTTCCAAGCTCCAAGCATCTGGCTGAGAGTAGCACAGGGAACAGCAGTCAATTACCAGAGCCCACTGCCCAAACACCCATTTTAGAGCAACAGCAAGCCAGCTGGAAGGACTGGGTGGGCCCAAGACGATTTGAGGGTCATCAGATAGATCACCACTGTTTCCATCAAAACACTTTCAATGAAACATGCAATTACTTGGAGTTTGTTAAAAGCAGCTTTTCATACCAAGCTGAACTGTTGAGTTATGTGATCAGTTACCTGGGAAAACAAATTACATCACCGCAGTCTGAATACTTAAAGAAAGATTTGCTAATTAAGGGCACTTAATTACACAGCAGTTCTAATTTGAAAAGCAATATCCATTCAGCTTTTGTCTAAGTCTTAGATTGACTGCTGAGAGTTGTTTATGGATCCTGCTGAGCAACCTGTAACTTTGGATGATTCTTTCTCTGCGATGGATAATAAAGAGCACTCGCTAAGAAACATATAAGGTGGACCGTGCAATATACGCTATGGGTTCACTCTCTAATATGAGAAGCAGTGTAAATAGGTCTACCCTTAGGCCATCCTAATTTTCTTATATACACTCAAATGTAACCTTATCCTGGATACCTTTATCCTAAATATGAAAAGTCAACTAGCCCTACTCTGACCTGGAAGAGTTCTATAACATTTAGAATATCACCTCAAGTAAAGAATATTCTTCATCAGAAAATGTAAGCTAGAGATAGCTCTACCTTTTGAACTTCCTTTTTAATTGAGAAAGGGTTTGTGCATTACACAAAAATGATTGTCTCGGAAATGAACAGAACACCCCACATTGTCCATTGTTTCACTAGATGTCTTTTCATAGAATCATAGAATGTTTTGGGTTGGATGGGACCCCTAGAGGTCACCTCGTCCAACCCCCCTGCAGTAAGCAGGGACACTGCTAACTAGATCAGGTTGCTCAGAGCCCCATCCAACCTGGCCTTGAATGTTTCCAGGGATGGGGCCTCCACCACCTCTCTGGGCAACCCGTTCCAGTGTTTCACCACCCTCATTGTAAAGAATTTCCTCCTTATATCCAGTCTAAACCTACCCTCTTTTAGTTTAAAACCATTACGCCTTGTCCTGTCACAGCTGGCCCTACTAAAAAGATTTTCCCCATCTTTCCTATAGGCCCCCTTTAGGTACTGAAAGGCCCTAATCAGGTCTCCCCGCAGCCTTCTCTTCTCCAGGCTGAACAAGCCCAAGTCTCTCAGCCTGTCCTCATAAGAGAGGTGCAGAAATAAACTGGCAATTAATATGGAGTGTAATTATTTTTAACAAAGAGCTAAATCTTTATCATTTATATTATCAACATGCCACTTTACACACTGCCATTCATATACATAATGTGAACACCGTCTTGATTCCCACCTTTTTTTATTTTTCTTCTACGAAACAATGTTCAGCTCCAGGCATTTTTTTTTCCTCCCTTTGCAACACTTCATTTTGACCACACAGCAAAAGCTTGTAATAACCAAGACCACAGAGAGAGCATGAAACAGTATCAGTTCTGGCACTACAAAATATCACACTCAGACCACAAATTACAGAAAACACAGTAGATAATATAGAGTATCTAGTATAGTCACTTTCAGATCTGTTCTGTCTTTGCTGCTTTTCTGTCCTCTGCCAGTAATAGCTCAGCATTCAGCCCTCACATTTTTTTATTTTTTTTTTTTTTTTTTAAACTTTGTACTATGCCAGACTTCATCACAGAAATGAAGAGGTAAACAGCTTAAATGCGAGTGGCTTGGCATAACCACAGCAAAGTTGAGTACCACACCCCCTAACGAAAGAGGCAGGGGCTCTTAACCTCCCCATATTTTCGGAGTACAGCAAGAAGACATTTGCAGTGCTTTTCATACCCCCTAAACACAATAAAAGGAAACCTCATGAAAGTCTAAATGCTGAAAATATTAATGATAAAGATGAGTTACCTGCCAGGAAATGAAGTTACTAAACCAGACAGAAATCATTGATGGCATCCACAGAAAAGCATATAAATAAATCAGCTAGAGGATGAGGTAGTACCTGACAATTTCCAATTAAAGATAAGCCAAATGTGGCAATAGACTTAGGGCAACTGCTTAAAGCAGCAAAGACAGAAAAATTATTCATAGGTCATAAACCAGGTGTGAAATAAACTTAACTAAATAACGGTGTTACAAACACTATTCACAGAAATAATAAGATTAATTTTTTTATTTATTGTTCCGGTAGGTCTGCTTAATATTTTATTTGTCATTAACTTTTGTCTGGGTAAAAAATACTTTTTGTTATTTTTTCAAGTAGGAAGTAAGATTTTAAGTACTGTGGAAAAACCTAAAACATTTCTTTATCAGCTCTGTTTTCTTTGAGAGTAAAAAGTAGGATGGTTTTCAAATGCTATCGGTGGAGGGGATTTCTTTTGGTATTATTATTTTCTCTTAAAACCAAGAGTTTTGTGAATATCACTTGCAAATGCCTTACTGTGTGTAGGATATGCCTTTTGACAGTGTTGTTTGCTTTTTCAAATAAACATATGAGCCACAGTCACTTTACAATGGGGTAATAAAAGAAAAGGGATAGAGGATGAACAAAAACCTAATGAGTTTAAATTTCGGAGTGGCTGAGAGGTACTTCTGGAAGTCCTCCAGTCTAACCTTCTGCTCAGAGCAGGGCTGTCATCAACACCAGAAAAGGTCAGGCATGGCTTTGTCTTGCTGGGTCTTCAAGACCTCCATAACTGGAAAATTCAAAAGCTTCTTCAGGAAGCCTGTTCTAGGGCTGTACTGGCCTCCCAGTAGTGTTCTTCCTCATGTCTAACCTGAACAGACCCTATCACAGTTTGCGAACAAGCTGGTGCCACTGAGAAAAATTCTGCGCTCTCATTTTTGCAACCACCCTTCAAGCAGCTGTGGGATACTCTTAGGTCACCCAACAGCTGCTTCTTTGGCAGAGTAAGCAAGCCAAGCTCTATCAACCTCTCCTGGCAGATCATGTGCTCTAAGCAGTGGGCCTTCCACCCATCCTATTGATGCTCCCCAGTTCCTCAATGTCCCTCTTAAACTGTGGGCAACAAAATTGGATATTTAACATAAATCAAGATCTTTAACATACCATCCAGATCTCATACTGAAATACCCAGGAATTTAAAGAAACTAGTTTGCCAAATTTAGAAATTAATTTGATAATTTCTTCATTCAACACAATTATAATGTGCTTTTCATACACATTGAACTTACACATTTGATTGAATATCCTATTCAAAATACTGTACTCTTTCAACCTCAACTCTAATACAACATTGAAAAGACTGACAATGCCCAGAATTGCGTTTGAACATCTCCCGTTTCCCTTCAAATATCAGTGACAAAAATAGCTTAATTGGTCATTAAATTCATTCCAAGAATATGATCCTCACAATTTACTACCGTTGCTTTTTATAGTCAACACTGAATTGCATGGTGCAATAGTAGAATGGAATAAGCCAGATTAAACATACACACAATGCACAACAGAGGAGTATATAGGGTAAACACAATAGAAAATAAAGAATTAATGGTGATCCTTTTGAGGAGTACAGAGATCTGAACTATCATCTGAGCTGATAAGTACACTATAACGTTGTTATAACAAGAACTCTACCCCTCTCTCAGGTCTCCAGGGACTAACTTGGAACCAGCCCAAAACTTTCAGCATCCCAAATACCATTAATCCATATCCATAGATCAACAGGATTTGGTGACAGATTTTGGGTACATGTTGATGGCAGTTTCACTGAAGTCAAAGAATGTTTGTCATAGACAAAACCCAGTATGATTTCACCTATTAAGTGAACTGGGGAAAATACTACCTTTTATGAAGGTTGTAACACTGGATGTTTTAGGATATGGTAGCTGTCTTAGGTTAAAAGAATTTGAAGGCCACGAAAGTGGAAATTTTATATAACAATTTTTATTTGAATAAACTTTTTTTGGAGGTTTGAATGAGATAATGGATCTTCAGATACTTTACAAAATTATAAACGCATTCTTCTTCAATTACTTCGACTAAGGAAATATTTTTACTCTGTTTTGGATTCCCGTTGCAATTAGAGCCAAATATTTATATACTTACACTACAGACTAGGGTATATATATTCTGTTTGCCTGACCAAAAAAAAAAAGAAAAAGTTTGCTCACCACTCTTCCATTCATCCAGTGTTTCTGTGAACTGTTACTAAGTAAATAATTGATATTACCTGTTGTGAAGCAGTGGAAGTTGTTGGTTTGGTTGGATTGGTTTTTGTTCCTCTCCACACCCCCCATCTCCCCGATATAGCTGCAGAGAAGGCCCACTCGCACTTTTAATACAGGCAATTACAGTTACCACCTCTACTGCTGTTTCCCAGTCCTTTGTTCTTTACTGAATGGCAAAACAGAATAGCAGTCAGTGAAGAAACTTAAAACTAAAACTTGGCTTCTGGTTAGGATTGCCTCATTTTTGATTCCTTTTCCATTTGACAGACATATTTTTTCTTCTTCTATTAAAAAAAAAAACACCCACAGAATTTTGATTGTACAAAATTTCCAGTTTAAATTCTTAAAGATATTATTCTTGCAGATGAAGATTCAATAACTTACTTCAAACATGGCATAGTTTGTGTGGTTCTGTGTGAAAAACACACTGTCTGTATTTCAGACAAGCCTAAATATGCCAGCCTGCCAATCAAACTAGAAGCATCCCAAAGGCACTATTGCACAAGAAGAGAGATGAGGAAAGGCACAGATAATAGCCTGCCTCCTGCAAAACTAAAAATTACTAAGAACAAGGTTTGGTTGCTGTACCAAAAATATGTGAAAGCAGTATTTGTCACTGACTTTTTAGACTTTACTGTCCAGTGAAAAGAAAAATAATGCAATGCATCTAACTTACTGAATAATTAGCAGTGATAACAGTTTCACTTTGCCATGTGCCATATACAGTAATTTTCTTTCCATCCTCAGTAAGATAGTCTCTGGATTTGTGTATTTAAAAAGAGGCCATCTGCTACTGAACTTAAAAAAATGTCCTTAACTGTGGAGTAGTTACAGCTATTCAGTATTTGTCAATCAGGAGTAATAGCCACCTATAAGATAGAAAAGAATTGGCCAAGAGACAAATCCACTCCCCATATTTTTGCACACAGTTTAGAAATTAGCATGCATCACAGAAATAAAAACAGTGCTAAAAAAGGCATTTACAATCTCAATTTAAAACTCCACCAGTTCAGATTTAACAGATTTCAAAGAGATTCAGATATGACCTAACCTACTTCTAAGTAAAACAATAGTAAGCAGGTTTGGGGCATATTTATTTAAGAGCTTCAAAACAAATGTAAATATAAAATTAGGAGACTACATTAGGACAATATAGTTCAATACATTCAAATAAGTTTTCTGTGAAACAAAATGCAAATTACTACATTTATAGAAAGAGAACAACTCATTCTCTCAATGTGTGTTTTCTAAGTCACAAGTTGTACTTTTTTTTCCCCCAAACATTAGTTACAACAGCTCTAATTTAAGGTTCACGCTCCTAGTCCATGCATAGAACAGAATGCAAAGTAACGAGTGTTGTGTACCTTAATTGGGACTTAAAAGTACATCAAGTTTCTTGCCACCTTTTATACACCAAACGTTTTATAGATAATCTTATTTGAGAAAGACAGCAAAGCTCTGCATCTTCATGCATTCTGCTAGCTAGTGCAGGTTGGGCAAGGCTCAATAGCTTTGGCACCATACCATGCCACATCTTTTCTTTAAAAGTAAGTCTCCTTCACCCATTCAGTACCTTGATCTTCAGTGTTGCTGTGAACACAGCCTTTTGGTCTTGTTAAAAACATTCAGTAACTAAGAAGAATTCAACCTGATCTGAAACAAACTTTCAATTTTGTCAAAGTTCTAGAAACATATCCTTTATCTCAACCCTTGAATCAAAACTAAACCAAGACAAACCCTTCTATTATAAAGCTTCAGTTGCTACTAGGAAGAAGGTTGGAGTAAAATACTAACTGATTTACAAGGCATTTTGAAACTGTGTGCGTCACCATACAGTTTTATCTCAATAATGCTGTTCTATAATAATTTATACCCATTAAGAATGCTACCTACAGTATACTCTGTTCTAAAAACTGCAATAGGATGAAATAGTAATGAAAAACAGCAGTCAAGCAGTGTAGCATTTCCACCACCAATAGATACCTAGCAATCAAAAAAAAAATTCTAAATCATGAACATTACAGACCAAGGACAGACTGTCTCTCCCTGCTGACTTATAAAACCAAGATCACCAAAAGAACAAAAAAGAACTAGTGCTCTGTTTCAGAACTCAGAGTGTTTTGCTGCTTCTGCACATATGGAACAGACAATGAAGCAGTCACTCCCAGTTATGTTTTATTTCTCTTTCTACATTTCATGTATGTACACAGGCATGCACATATACACACCCCATTCACTTGCCCCTCTCCCGTCTAGCAAAGATTTCCCCACTCCCCAACCCAAGAGCATTTACTATTGCTTTATTTTATTTCTTTTTAGCAGAAGGCTCTACCCAAGAAATTCCTACCACTTAGCCAGAATGTTAAGACTGGCTTGACAAGAAAACAGCACGTTAAGACTGAGCAGTACCAAAAAAAAAAAAAGCTCGAAACAACTGTACAATTGCAATATACTCACTTTGCAGCTATCAATCACAAATATCCTAAAAATTACCCAGCCCTTCTTTCCCCTTCCCACACAGGGATTAATATTTCTTTCTTCAGTCATGACTATCAGCTGTAGGACTTTTAAGCAGCTCATACTTTTAAGAACAAAATAGGTACACAGCTGTTTTATGCTGAAAACAGAAGTATTTTCAAGCTAACATACTTTTAAGATGTATAGACAAAAAGAAAAAAGTACATGAAAGACCTTCTAATATATTTTGGAGTATGAGGAAAGCAGAATATGTGTTTGACAATTTTTTATCTCCTACAACAGGAGAAAAATAGCATCTAGTGTTGATTATTGAAACAAAGATACTTTGAAAACTGACAATGAACTTACAAAACACAGAAAAGTCATGATTCTAGACCTTGGCACTCTGATGGGACAAACGGTCAATAATCTTGCAGGCATCAGACTTGGCTTTAGACAGAAGTCAGACTAGGATAGCGGGAGTAAGTCCACGCACAGGCTCTGTCTCTTTTGTACTGAAAGTGACAGCTGAAAAGAGTCTGTATCAGCTAAGCAGAGCAGTGACAGTTCTGTACAGAGAGAGGCTCACGGCAAGTTTTTTCATTTTTCTCATATATCAGTCAAAAAAGATAGCATTAAGTTTCAGACATATTTTTTGTTCTGTTAAGGTTAGAAGTGACTAACTAGCTGAGTGCCCTGAACCCGTATACAAATAGGTCATCATTTTGTATAAACTGCCCCCCAATATAGAATGGAAAAGTAAAGTAGTCTTGGAAAAAAAAATTATGGAAAGGCATACAAAGCAAGCTTCAGGTTTGCTTAATATAGACTCCAAATTCTCAAGTATTCTATTCAAATTATCAATGATCACAAAATATAGACCTGTACTCCCATCTGTACTAGTCAAAGAACAGCCAGGAAGGAGCTGAAGAGGATTCTCTTGATACAAGAAAAAAAAAGACCAAACAAAAACACAATCAAAATTCAGCTGATATAGTGCTTAATACCTAAAAACGAAACTTGAAGTGATTTTTTTTCCAGATGAACAATTCTTTTAATCTAACAGAAAAATTAAGAGCATTTTTTATATATGGAGGGTATTCTTAGTAAATATTTTCATATTCCACATGTGTCTCCATTCACTTGGTCTTCTCACTCTTTCTCCATTTAAGAGCATCTTGAAGGCAATATCCACTTTTTATACAACGTATATAAATACAGAGAGCTAAACAAACGCGGATGTATTCTACAGCCCATCAGTTTGTGGAGAGAAGCTGTAGTTAGTATATTAACTTCACAGAAAACATAACCTTACAGCTTGTTAGCCCTTAAACATTAATATTATCAACTCTTCTAATAAGATAATGGCATCTTTATTAACTTACCTTCTCCATGTGCTAGTAGTTTTTAAGTTTTACAAATTGTTCATCTTTGATTATAAAAATATTACTGAAACATACCAGTGGCTATGGTAGTCACATAGGAGAGAATTAAAAAGAAAAGTGAAGGAAAAAGGAGTATCTGTCAAGGATACCAGGATTATCATTAAACTTATGAATAACCTCCAAAGTATACATACTAACTGTAGGTACCAGGCAAGATGTTAAAACAAGAAAAAAAAAAGAAAGAAAAAACCCCTGTTTCTACAGGCAACAAAACCCTTCAGTCCAATTATTCAAAATATTGATAGCATACAGAGCTCAAGAGGCTTTTGTCACCATCATAGCTGAACACCAAATTATTTATTTATTTTAATATTTCATCCATGTGATAAAGGGTGCTAATCCTATGGGTATCAAATAGAACCAAAAAAAAGGCCAAGATTTGTACCCTGAAAAGTGTTTAGGCATTTAAAATCCATTGACTAAACAAGAAAAAAACCCATCTACTTTGTGAATGATATATGGACTTTCTGATCTTTGGAACCTCTTGCAATGTTTTTATTCCTCTAACTGATGAGACACAAAATCATTTAGAGTCTAACTAGCTTGAAAGGACAGAACATTCTCCATAAATTTAGAAAAAACCAACATACTACTATCTATTCCTTTATTGAAAGGACATGTTATCACAGGAAAAAGCATTGTAAAACAAAACAGCAAAAAAACCCCCACTCTACACTGAGATATCTTACATTACATACTGGACAGAGTGTACCCTCAGCAAGTTCGCTGATGACACAAAACTGGGAGGAGTGGCTGATATGCCAGAAGGCTGCGCTGCCATTCAGCGGGACCTGGACAGGCTGGAGAGTTGGGTGGAGAGGAACCTGATGAAGTTCAACAAGGGCAAGAGTTGAGTGCTGCACTTGGGGAGGTGAAACCCCATGCACCAGTACAGGCTGGGGGATGACCTGTTGGAAAGCAGCTCTGCCAAGAGGGACCTGGGAGTCCTGGTGGACGACAAGCTCACCATGAGCCAGCAGTGTGCCCTTGTTGCCAAGAAGGCCAATGGCATCCTGGGGTGCATTAAGAAGAATGTGGCCAGCAGGTCGAGGGAGGTTATCCTCCCCCTCTACTCTGCCCTAGTGAGACCCCACCTGGAATACTGTGTCCAGTTCTGGGCTCCCCAGTTCAAGAAGGATGAGGAACTCCTAGAGAGAGTCCAGAAGAGGGCAACAAAGATGATAAAGGGACTGAAGCATCTCCCCTATGAGGAAAGGCTGAGACAGCTAGGCTTGTTTAGCCTGAAGAAGAGAAGACTGAGAGGGGATCTCATCAACACATACAAATATCTTAAGGGTAGATGTCACGAGGATGGAGCCAGACTCTTCGCAGTGGTGCCCAGCGACAGGACAAGGGGCAATGGGCACAAACTGAAGCATAAGAGGTTTCAGTTGAACGTGAGGAAGAACTTCTGTACTTTGAGGGTGACAGAGCAGTGGAACAGGCTGCCCAGGGGGTGTGTGGAGTCTCCTTCTCTGGAGATACTCAAAACCTGCCTGGACAAAGTCCTGTGCAACCTGCTCTAGGTGAACCTGCTTTAGCAGGGGGATTGAACTAGATGATCTCCTGAGGTCCCTTCCAGCCCTTGTCATTCTGTGATTCTGTACAAGGCCCACAAAACACATAACTAGAAAAGGAATTTCACTAATTTGCCAGTGGTCAAGGGGTAACCTGTGCTGTTGGCCTGCCCAGGAGCTGGGAGCATGTCTTCCTGGCAGCAGTAAATGTGAAACCTTGCAGGCAGGAGGCAGGAAGGGGAGCTGAGCACACCCTTCCCCGCCAGAAGCTCCACATGGGCTGACAGTCAGCTCTCTGTCACCAGGAGGCACGTACTGCCTCCAGCCTCTGGAGAGGGGAAAAATATACTATGCCCCTCCAGGAACAGTAAAACACCCCAGGCTTAAGTGAGTTATGCTGTTGTACCGCAGGCCTACCCTTTTTAAATAATGAAGAGAAGTGATTTTTTGTTCCACAAGTGGGCAATGGCAAGTCAGTAGAAGGGTGTGGGAGACAGAAGAGAGCACGAGTGAAGGGCATGAAAAGTTTTACTGGAGAATGAAAGACTGTATGTGGGAGCAAGAAAGTATTAGAGCAGAAATAATGTTATTACAGTTTAAGAAAAAAATGCATTCTAAACAGATTTTTTTTTTTAATTTCTTGCCAAAAAGGTTGAAGGCCATAAATGTTTTATTAGAAGCTCAGGTTTTAGGTTTCATAACATCTCATAACCGCAAGGTTTTACTGTGGTCAGCTCAATTATAAGAATGTTTATATTGTTGCTATAAATCAGCTGGGCTATTGGTAATTAGCTGCAATTTTGTTGTAGTGTATCCATGACTCCCTAAGATCCTCTCTCCAAAAGGCTCAGAAAAGTAGTTTCTATCAGTTTATTCCCAACTAAGTAATCCCATTAGGATCTGAATTGACTTTAGGTTATCTTTTTTGGGGGGGTGAGAGGAGAAGCAAACCAAAAGGAAGAGCATTATGGATAAATAAAACAATATGAAAGCAAGATAAAGCACGTGGATGCCAAAATTCCCACTTGAAAGAAGAGGTGAAGAAAACAGCTTCCTGGGGAATGAATAGAAAACGTAGCTCTGACTGATAGCAATTTCCTTAAAAGTCATCAATGGCTGAACAGAAGGATGCGCTTCAACCCCACATCTTGTACTCAAGTGTTCTCCACCTTTTCTCATGCTTTGCCTACTGCTACTTGCCTCTCTCTACCTCCTCCAGCAGTCTGAGCTAAGGAAAAAATAGATCACTTTCTATTTGAACGTTTTTTGTTTGTTTTTTTTTTTAATTATGACCATAACAATTAACACTAGCAGCAGTTAGTACTGATAGTCTCCCACCCTCACACCCTTCTGCTCTGTGAATTTTAAAATACCTAAAGAAATTGTCTGAACATCCTTCCCTTTAGTCATCTTGCCATTTGTGCTCTTCTTTCATTCATGAAAGCATGAAGTAAAGAAGAAAATTACAATGTAAAGAAAAATGAGTTCAACTGAAATGATTCTTCCTGTTCTTAAAAAAACCCAACATTTATCCATTTTACTTCATACTGTGGGAGTTTCAAAGTATTGTGGAAACAGTACTTTGAAAATAGAATTTTATCAGTGTGTAAACTGTTTGATGATTACTTTGTCTTCTTATTGTTCACACACAAGAAAGCCCACAAACCAACCCCAAGCATAAAACTTTTCACTAAACTATCCTAACTTCTCTGTCTGCATTTCTTTTTTCACAGATATTTTTCTCCAAAGTGTTTAATGTACACTTATCTCCTTCACAAGTGCAACAGTTCAGACATACAGGCAGAAAAAGCCAGCAATACAAAAAAAACCACACTGTTGGAAGTAACAATTAATGGCTGAAGCAAAATATGCTTTATGTGAGAAACTGAGATTACAAACATGCTAACAGTTTACGAGGTTGCTAGTACTGCACCAGGGATTTTGTGTACACTATTTTTTCCTATATTCCTATATATGGCACATCTTACCAGTCACTTCCACTTAAAACAGAACACATAAGACGTTCTGCTTTAAGTTGTCACAGGATTTTTATGTTAAGAAAATTTAAACCGTCAGAGGAAACTATTTTATTTAACACTGAAATGATATCTTTACTTCTATGTACACATTTTTCCTGCTGCATTACAAGTATAGGATTTGCTATACCAGACCATTAGTCTACAAACTTCAATTTGTTTCTAGGAGTGCCTCACTGCCAAGGATTCGGGGTGTCACTAGTCACACCCCTAACACATAACTGAATGACATCTAGCTGTATCAAGGGCTGGGACAGGAAGTTTTTTTCCTTACCCCAGCAGAAGTTTCAGAGCATGAACAGAGATCTGAATCATATTATTATCCATAACTATGTTGGTGGGCATGAAAATATAGTTTTCATTCAGCCTTGAGTATTCAATTTTGATCCTCCTGGAGCAACAAGCTTAGGCGACTGACCATCACCAATATCAAGGCTTCTGCTGCTGCTGTGATGATTAGTCCTTGGGCAACATGGTGCCATCCTACTCAAATTCCAATAACAGAACATGAATTGCTTTGATATACTGAAAAATTAGCATGAAAGCCTCTCTTGGCACAACCTGTATTTCCAAAGGGCTCAACTCTTCGGCTTCTCCGTTTGAATTTTTAACTTAATGTTAATTTAATTTTTAACTTTATGTTTAAATAAACACAGATAAGATTGTCTGACTGATTTTTTTTTTTTCATGTAAGTAACAGATGAAGGAAGATAACAGGTTATAGACAACGTAACACTACACTTCCCTGATGTGGGAGTAAGGAATGCAAACACAGAGGAACCTTTTTCAGAGCATCCATCAGAAGAGAAAATTGACCCTCGTGGCTAGAGATGGAGTTATATCAGACAACAGGGGTTTTTTCAATCATAAATATGGAAAAAAAAAAAGTTATGGTTGAAAACTAGGATAACCAACACAAGAAAACAGAATAGTATGTAACTACAAAGCTTATTCAGATGTTAACAAGAAACATTAATGAATTAATAACTTCATCTCATTTTGTCACATTACAGTCTCTATAGCAGCTGGCAAATCATAGAGCCCCAAATTATACCTCCTGACAGCCTCTACATGAGTTTGGCTTTATGTTATCAGTGAAGCCTCTACAAAAAGCATTTTTATAATACTTAACAGAATTTTTCCCTCAAGGCTCTGTCCTTTTCCATAGTAGCAAACACAGAAACCTCAAGCCTATCAGTTTATGGACACATTACAAAGGATTATTTACATTTTGACTTTCACAATCCCCCAGGCCAGTTTACAGAGACACTCACAATAACAACAAAGTTAGCTGAGACTGCAAAACCTGAAAACTATGCAATTTAGAAGAAAAAAGAAAAAAAAACCCCACCAAACATATAATTGTTGTTTGAGCCTTTATGTGTTTCTAACTACACTTAAAATAGTTATCTTCACAATTTCAAACCATGACCTAATTTTTTATGTAAATAATATTTAATTAAAATTTCACTCCACGCCATTCAAGTCAATTTCACATGCTGTATTAATTTCAGTGGAGCCAAACATGAAATCTAGTTTAGATGAACAAATAAAAAAAACAGTAAAGAGATAGAAAAATGCAAAGCAAATATAGGAAGCTGTGTGTTCATTTTGGTGTATGTAACCAAAACACTAGTATGTAATCAGATCTGTGAGTCAAACTACTACAGCAAGCAAATGCTATAAAAATGAAACACTGAAAAAAGTAACCATTACAAGATAGAATTTAAATGACAGGCGTACTGCCTTCATGAGGAGAAAAGGGGGACAGACCAAGGGATACATATTTCTTTCTACCTCAATCTAAACCTTAAAAAACACCACACACAACAAAAAAAAACCCACACACCAAAACCTCGAGGACAACAGTTCTCAATTACATCTCCTTAGTAGTGTGGGGTTTTTTTATGGGTTTTGTTTGTTTTGTTTAAAGTACCCTTCCCAATGAGTAACCATATCTCAGATTACTCAACTCAGTTTTAGTGAGCTGGTGAAAATTAAGTCACAATACTTTCAATAATTCTGTTCAAGTCATAACAAGTTAAGAGAAAAAAATTACTTCCTGAATGCTTAAAAATAAGTGTTTACTCTGTAAACATTGTTTCCTTTTGCTTTTTGCTTTCTTCTCACATATTCACCTTAAATTTCTGTAAATCATGTCACCTTCAGCCATGTTGTTTTTAACTTCCATTTCTCAATTACTCAGTCACACTATATGGCATTCAGAATCAGAAATGCAGTTTATGCTAAGGTCAACATTTTATTTGCATGAGTTTCTTTACAAAGGAATACAATTGACATTCTCTGAAACTACTCCATCGTGCAAACAAAATACTGGTAAATGGGGAGATTAGGAGATTAATTTCAAAAGCTTAGTCCTGCTCTGAAAATAAAATGCCAATGATCAGACCTTTTTAAACCCACTAATGAATGGAAATCATTATTAACTGACTTAGGAATCAGAGTCAAAAGCCTTTGACTTTATCAAAAGTCAAAAAACAAAACTCACTGCTCCCTGTAATATAATTTTCAGCATAATTTACCATTTTCCAGATGTCCGTAGAGTTTTATTGACTTGTTTGGAATTATTTAGTTCTGAAAGTTTTACAAGACACACTTTGCTTACAAAAAGCAGCAACTCAGTCTCATTTGTGAGCTGGCCAGTTGCAGAACTTGGTTTAGCATTAAGTTCCCAGAAGGTCTGCTTTGTCCTGTATATTCCATTAGCAATTGTGTTAGCCTTGATAAAAATCAGAAAGTTAGCTGGACTGCATGAAAAAACACAGTTTAGAGGAAGGAAGCTCGTACTTCACATCTATGAAAATTCTAGGCAGACTGTTTAAATTTTCAGGTGAAACACACTTTAGGACTAAACCTGGCAACCTTCAAAATCTCAGCAGATTAAGTGGAAACCCATAGTTTATCTTCTGGCTTTCCGGTTTGAAAACATCATTTTATATCCTTTACCAAGTACCAATTACTGTGTTCCATATTCCAATGCATATTCACATGTGGGAAAGGAGATCATTGCAAAGGGAGCAAGTACTTAGAGAGTTTTCAAGCTCAAGCCTGAGCTTCTCCATGTCCTCTCACCTTTAGCAAAAAATCTTCAGAAGTTAAGTCATAACCTTCTCTGCCAAGCAACAAGCACTATCTATCAGGGTTATTTCAACTTTAAGGGATTTTACCCTGAAGGAAATTCTTTCCGTTCCCTTTCCTGTTTGTTATGCTTAACTCCCCATGCATTTACAACCTCTTTCATACTGACACTGAATGTTATACAAAACCCTGAATTTTTAAACACTTAATAAAACAGATTCTAAAAACCAAAACAGGGATCTGAAAGTCTGGTTTATGCTTTGGTAAACACAGAAATACTTAAAAGTGTAATTAGTGTGAAGTTGGATGAGCAAGAACAGGAATCATCTCAACGTTCTGTGGTTCTGCTTGCTCTTGTTTATAGTTAGTGAAGCTAAAAGGTTAAGACTGAACATAAAAAGGTGCAAACAGCAGCTGTTTTCAGAGCTGAATCACTTTAATTTGGATTTTTAAATAACTTGACAAATCACAACATTTTTTTTCCAGCCACATGGATAACTCTAGCGTAGACTGTCAAAAGTTTCACAGTACTAAAATTAGTAGCCAGAGCAAAAGAACTAAATACAAATGTAGGTTTGACTGGCTGAGAGCCAATTTCAAACTCACATGTCCTGCTCTTTAACAGTAAAACAATCTTTTGGAAGAGATCCAACTGAATCGCTCAATAGAAGTTCACACATTCAAATTCTAGTATTGCTAATCATGTTTTAGAATTCAGTGACAAGGTGAGGAAAGTATATCTGAAGCCAAACTTAAAAGGATGCTATTCTCTTTGAGTGCTTGTTCTTTTAAGTACTACAGTTATAAAACATTCAACTGCCAATAATTTATTTGGGAATTCTTGTCAACTGGTTTAAACAAAGAATATATGAGTATATAATAACTCTATTTCTTAGTCTTGTAAAAAAATCCTCCCAACATCATAATAGAGAAATATTCTGTACACATATTCTGTACCATAATAAAGTGGAAACACTGCACTGGAATACAAACTAAAATTCTCAATTATCAGATCAACTATCATGAAAAAGTTGTGATATTTCATATATTTCATATATTTCATAATTCACAATGGAAGGCACCACAGAACATCATTTAACCCAACCTGCTGCTCAAAGCACTGAATTCAGACCAACTTGCTTAGGGCTTTGGCCAGTCTGGTCTTAAAAACTGGAAAGCATATAGATTTCACAACCTGCCTGCGCTACCTGTTCCAATTCCTCAGTGTCCTCGGGGTGATTTTTGTTTCCTAGTGCCAAACCAGAACCTCACCAGTTTTAGATTACAACCACTGCCTCTTTTCCTCCTGCCATGTACCTCTGTAAGGGGCCTGGCTCTGTCGTCTTAATAACCTCCTAGGTATCACCTTATGAGGCAGCTGTTAAGTACCCCCTGAGCTTTCTGTTGCCCAGGCTGTGCAAAGACAGTTCTCTCAGCCTCTGCTTATATGTTCCAAGCCCCTCATTTTGCTGGCGCTCCACTGAACTAGCTTCAGTTTAACCAATGTTTCTCATGTATTTGGGGAGCCAGAACTGGATGGGGTATATCCAACGTGGTGGTCTAAGGAATGCTGAATACCAGCAACCCGCTGGCTATGCTCCTGTTCAGAAAGCCTAGTATGCTGCTGGGATTTTTCACTGTCAGAGCAAAGACTGATGTGCTGACTCATGCCTGTCAGAATGCGCACGTCCCTTTCAGAAGCAGAAGCTACTTCCCAGGCAGTCAGTCCCCACCCTGTACAGAATAAGAACATGTATTCACCCTTGTTGAACGTCACAAGGTTCATTATGGTCCATTCCACTAGGCTCTCTAAGTTACAGAGCACTGTCCTCAAACACATCAACTACTCCCCCAATGTGATGTCACATACAAACTTGATGAGGACACACTTCATCTCTTCCTCCAGGTCATTGATCAAGGTACTAAACAGGATAGGTCCCAGTACAGTACTCCACTTGTAACTGGTCTCCAGGTGGAATAAGAACCATTAACTGCTGTGCTTTGAGCCTGACAGTCCAGCCAGTCTTGCCATCCAAACCATAACACTGCAACTTGGTTATATAGATGCTGTGGAAGCCATGCTAAAAGCCAGTATAAACTCAAGGTAGATGATGGGCAAACTGCTGTAAGCAATATTAAATCTAATCTGATGGCATTTACTGTTTCAACAGTATACAGAAAGGTCCCAGGACTATCAATAATCATATAAAAGATACTCAGGAACATCACACAAGGCCATATTAATTACTGCTTATGCCTCCCCCCCCCACCCCCAAAAGAAAGCATTTCTTTTTATTGGAGAAAAAAACGGTAAGACTAAGGAAAAATATGTTTATGCAAAAAATAGAAAGGTTTTAAGTTTCAGAATCTGTAACTATAGTCCATGAAAATAAAAACTAATTTCACCATCCCACCAGAGATACCCAGTCATTATCTACCTCATATATAAAATGGGAAAGACTTCACACTATAACAAACAAAGCAATACAAAGGATTACATAAATGAAAGTTAAGCTTATTTATCAATTTAATTGACTACTATTTCATATACAGATGCAACAGATATGTTGACCTCTACTTAGGGAATTTCTAGAAAATTTTGCACAGTGACTCATGGTGACTAAGAGTCTAGACAGCACTTGCTGAGAGTCCATGAAGAATGGTTTGTCTGGTGGAGTTGTTTTTTCCAACCTTATAACCTGTTGTTAAGTGACAGTGAGTACTATCTAACATATTTTTGATGTCTCTTACTATTACTTTGCCCCACAGTGATTCCTGTAGCTGCCACAAAGAATTCATACCATTGTACTGAGAGATGTCGTTGAGACGGCTGCTACGGAAAAAAAGTGGTTCATGAGAATCTCTACCTTGCAACCTTAAACACCTCAGACCTACGTGCATACTGAATGTTGTAAAATGAGTGAACAGGAACACTGACACCATAGGGTACAGTCTTCAAAAGAAAGAAAAACATTACCATCAAGCATCAATTTTCCAAGGAGAAAGGATTATTACTATGATATATGTAAATATTCTATTCTAACAGCCACAATATTTTCATAGGCACAAAGCAAGGCAGATATTCAATTATTTGTGAATGCAAAGACACAGTTTGTATACACATTACCAGGCACAAAGGTACACTCTATACATTGACAGTATTAATATAATCTTATATATTTAACAATACTTGAAAAATGCAGCAGTAAAATTCAAAGTAAAAACAAAACACTTTACAAAATGCAGTATCCATCTGCTGGAAATCAGTATGATGGAAAGAATGGTCAGCTATTTTTAAGAGTTATTTTCTAAGGAAACAAGCCTTATGCAATCACACAGTGCAACACCTCCCTCGGCCTCAAGACTTTTTGAGCTTGTTGTTTGACTCAGCAAAATTCGATAGAAAAGGAAGTTTCAAGGGTAATTATGCTCATAGAAAATTTAACTGTGCTCACAGAAGTTTCATTTTAAAAGTTACACAATGACAGAGAAAAAGCACAAGGCATCCCAAGCATGAGAAACACTGACATTAGCGAAATTATCAAATCTGAGAATCTTACAGACTAATGAAGTACTGCTTGGCCTTCACTCAGAAATCTCCACCAAAACCAATGATTTTCAGGGGTCCAGGGTAACAGGCCAACAAAAGCTCAGAATCCCAGAAAGCCCCTCTGCTCTAACAGCAGAAACCTCATCTCATATATAAAACACTGTTGGAGCTCAATTTATGTTTGATAGCCTGGGGTTTTTTTGGTGTAGCGCTCTGAGCAACAACCTGTACAGCTCTTGACCAATTCAGATAATCTCATCCATCCCATTTCCTTCCTGTAGCAAACTGATCAAATTCTGCACTTGAAGAGAAGTGAAAATAAGCAAACTTGTTCTCACATTGTTACATATTACACTGATCACTATGTTTACCCCACCTTGTCTCACCACCTTTAAAAATAATCATTTGAAATGGTTTCCTATTCAAACAAGGCTGCGTGATTCAGAGAGATGTACAAATATACCAAGAAAGTTGTTGGGGAAGAGAGCAGCAAGTAGCAGAGAACCTGAGAGGGGAAAGACAACCGCCTCTGCCGTACCTGCCTGATCTCAAAAAAACCTGGCAGCCAGGCAAAGGAGGAAACATTTTGAGCATTGACAGGTTTATCCCAATAGCTTCTAATTCTGTCAGCCAGCTTCCACAACTGAATGCAGATGCCTATGTATCTCTGCCAAATTATGAGTGGACTGCTGTTTCAGTTGTCTGAAAGGGGAACTTGAAATAAAAGGTTAGTGTTTTAATAAAGTATTTTAACTACCTGGACATCACTTAATTGACTACTACAGCTCAACCCAGATTAAAGAATTTGAAGATCAAACCAAGGGATATCTTTATGTAAGCTATATGAAGAACACTATGGAAGTGCCAAAACAAGTCCCATGCATTAGCATATTTTATGAAATTAAAAAAATGCCTCAAAGTTATTTGCGAGCTGTCTTCATATAATTCTCCCTGCTGAACATCCCAACAAGTTTCCCACCCCTGAACATGCCAACAATCTAAAAGTTATTTCAGTTGAAATTATTCTACCTCTTGCATATAATGACCACATGCAGAGAAGCATCTTCGTAGGCATTTAGCTTGCTATATGTAATAACAGGCATTCTTTTTCTCAGTTACCATAGAACAAGAATAGTAGCTCTTCAAAATGATAACACTAAAACAATTACTGTATGGCTTATCATCGAACACCAACTTCATACGATGTTTTTGTCGAAGACATGACAAACTAAACCTAACAGAAATTCCCAGCTGTTTCACTCGTTAGCTCCCGTGTCAGACTAGAGCATACTGACATAACATAGCCTTAAACTACTTCCTACCTTGTCTCAACTTATATCATAGGTTCCGTGCTGTCAAACATAAAACATTTTTCTCGGAGTCTCAAACGAAAGAGAACAGAGGAGTAATGACAATACTGCTGAGAAAATAGGCCATGGATTTGTAAATACAAGGGGTTGTTTTGCATTAGTCCAATGAACAAAATGATTCTCACACTGGGTTTGCATTCATCATCAATTAGAATTTTTACATGACAAACCCAGAGCATCCTGCTGAACCCAAATCACAGCTGGCAATCCTGCAGCCCAACATGGCACAGCAGCCACTCTCTTTGAAACAGCTCCCTCCATTGCTATAGAGAAAAACCACTAGGAACAATAATAATAAACTGTTGTCCTGACAACCTTACAAAGCAAAACCAAGGCTTACTTTACTACAGCAGAACAGCAAGGATAACCTGATCACCATCAACTGGTCCTAATTCCTCAAGAGCAGCTGGCCACTGCAACAAGCAAGACCAGCACACCAAAATACAAAATGCTTGCCTGCACGCTACAGATGAGATGTACCTTATGCATGAGAATGGATACATAAACACAGCCATACTTACACACACACACTTTTTCCCACTTTGTGTCACACTAATATTGCAATGAGATTTTATGCTAAAACATGCTGCTATAAAAATATTTAGGAGTGCTCTGTTGAATGTACTTTGGTATCCAAAAGTAGGAAATAATTATTTTAACAAAACCACAAATGAAAACAACCAGAGAAGAGTGTGATTAAATAACTTTTAACTCTCAGGTGAAAAAAGAAAAAAAAAAAAACCCTAAACAAATGGAAAAAAACCAAAGTCAAAAAACCACAGACTGAATTTCATGTTTTTTACAAATGCCTTCTCCATAAAACATAGGAGACAGAACTGCTCTTGCAGTGACAGTTTTGCTAACTATGCATTAATTGCAGGATTCCTTTTTACTCCCCCACGTGAAAGGAAAAAAAAACCAACACCAGCAGAAGTATTTTAACAGCATGTGCATTTATAACACCTATAGAAAGCTTTATTCTGTCCTTACTCACCTTAATTGCCATTTCGTTCTCACATCATTTCACAATTTATCTGATTTGACTGAAATTAATGTAGAAGTGCAAAATGAAATACAAGGTGGCCCAGAATCTCCTTTCCCCTCTCATACATATATACATATATATGGAAAAAACAAGTATAAAAAAAACCACCAGAAAAATTTTATGAAGGTGTTCAAGAGCATATATAATAGGTTTTAAAAATACGTTTTATTCCATTTGAATTAACCTGCCACAGAACCTCTAGTGTTCCTTTCCTTATAAATACATTTTATTAAATACTGTAATCTGTTGTTTATGTAATCTGTAAAATAGTTCTATAATTTCATCACAGATTGTATCAGGCTTAAAATAAAGGTTGGTGAACCGAAAGGGAAGGGCAAATTGCTGAGCTGTATGAGAGTTTTGTATCTCTATTATGTGCTCTCCAACATAAATCCCGTCAAATTGTTTTCATATAACTTAAGTCTGAAAAGTCATATTGCGAAATACCTATGATTCAAAAGCCTACCTAAAAGATGAGGTAGCAGGCAGGCATTACCACAGTCCACTGCCACTGTGCCAGTGAGATTTCAGGGGGTGAATGGAGAGGGAGAGGAAGGAAGGAACGGCAAATAATACCAGAGGATTACACAAATATCTGCAGAGCTGGATATATCACTTTGCAGGATCCAGAACAACAAATGAAGACATTATATAAGAAAAGATTCAAAGTCAATGGCAAAACTCCAAGTCCTGTGCTCAGAATTTCATTTGAGCTGCTGAGGGGGAGGGGACGTCATGACAACTTCAGCTACTGCCACCTCCCAGCCTCCTAGCTGCTACAGCACGGCGTGCTGCCTTTCCTCCAGCCTCCTTCTAGATTCCCTTACTTCCAAAACAGCCATGCTATCTTTCTACATTACATCTCCCAGCTTTTAAAAAAAAAAAAAGTGAGTACAGGTCATTTTCCTATGGAACACAGAATCCCCAGTTAACAACAATTAAAACAAATGCCTACGTCGTTTCAAACATCTACTACTCTTAAAACGCTTTACAAGCATCAGATCCAGTGAAGCTGTTTGCTTGCAGATCCAAAAAGATGGGACAGCAGCTTCTTACATTTATTACATGTCCAGAAGATTATCTCATAAGGATTCAAGACATTTTTAAAACAAAACCTTTAATTATGCATGAACTGATAACTATTTAAGAAATTCCAGAAAACCAGACGAATCCACTTATAAACCATGAGTAGCTAGCTGCTGATGTAATTACACTTTCATGATCCAAACGAGAGCCTACATATCTTCTAGTAAGAGCTACGGTGCAAAATAATCACAATGCCATTTCTGCTACTGCTGTCCTGTCTCTAGCTAAAACCAAGAGGAGCATCAGAAATTATAATAATCCTTCTCAATCTTCAGTTCATTCAATTATGCTTGAAAATGGCTTTAAATCTGGGGTCAATGCTTTACTACAAAGGAAGGCAGGGTCTCTCTCATTTACTTCTGTCAGGATAAATCAGATGTTTAACATTAAGTTTGCTCTTTCACAATAGACTAAATAAGCCAAAGACAGCTATTCATGTGAAGTCCTAGCAATTCCTAAAAATCTAATCAGTCATATAGCATCATCACCAAATGTCATGAGGAATTAATGTCTATTAATTCAACCTATGTGAAAAAACTAGTTTTTTAAAATATAAAAAAAAAAGTGAAACACACTTTTCAATCTACTAAATATAAATTCTGTAATCAGAGGTATACATCACAGTCCTCATGAATTCTTCTTATTGGATTCCTGGATTTGGTAGACAGTCCTTACAGTACTTCGCCAAAATAATTCAGGTAGAAAAAAAACAGGGTAGAAAAAGACTGTGAGGGGCACCCTAAACTTCCTGAGCTGTTCAGATTTACAGGAGGATGAAAAGTCCCTTAAAAATAAAGAGATAAGCTAAAGTTTGTCTTAACTTTGCAAGAGGTAATGTTTTAAAGAATTGGATAATATTTTATAATAATAATAAATTATGCTACCCAACATATCAAAAATTTCTTCTATGAGTACAATATTGCAATACATAAAATAAACAGCCATCTCCTCTTTACTTCACTGATTCACAACCCAGCTTGCCCAAACATTTTAAAATTGCAAAGCATTTTAAATTGCAAAGCAAGAATTGCACAGAAAGAGAAAAGAGCATTCGTCAAACCATGATTTCATTCCAAGCTGTCAATACAGCTACTCTTGGTAATCTTGGGTGACTAACGTGAGAAACTAGATAACCCAGCGCCCCACCCTCTTTCCACAATCTGTAGCTTATATCTTACATTTCCATAACAACTAGCATTTCTCACTCAGTATTACCTAACTAGATCACTCATCGATAAAAGGCATGAAACTACTGAAAATATTTTAACATCCACCCATCTAAATACAATCTTAATTCCAGCCAAGGCAAGAAGAAAATATTTACTTTCTCCTGCAGTTTGAGCCGCTGATCTGCACATAAAAAGCTTAGCTTAGCTGCAATTGCCTGACTACTATGTCCAACATGAAGCTGAAAGTAAAAAAAACGAACTGTCTCGGTTCACTTGTAAAGGTCAAACAGCAAAAGGAAGGGATGTTTTCGCCTGTTTGACCACTGCTTTGCTTAGTTCCTCATTCGACGCTCTTCATTTGCAGGAGTATTTCACAATGCACTTGAGTAATGGCATGTCAGTAATGTCTACAACAAAAGACTGTATTATCTTTCTTTCAGGAAAATAGAACAGAAACCTTTAAAAATACAATGATTTGCACAGTAAGCAAATACCAGGTACAAAGAATTGAGGTTTTGTTTAGTTTTAGGCTTCACATTTTACCCTTGGCATGTATGAATGATTTGATGTTTAATTGATCCAATACGATTGGTGAAACAGTCTGGCATCCTTACAAGTAAGTATTCCTCCTTGTTACATCTAAGTGCTGCATGACCTGGTAAGGTAACCCACTGGTCATGCAAAACCAAGACAATATATGGAGCTATATTTCAGCGAGGTCCCTGAATATGAATGCTACATAAATTATAAATCAACTGTTGTGGAGCCTAAGTGATGTTTAAATATCCATAATGCATTATAGCTCTTGATGATTTAAACATGTTTGCATCAATAATAAAAGATATTTCAAAGATCAAGTTTAAGACTGAAGTATTTCAGAGCTTCTACCAAAGAAACAAACAGGAGGCAAATAACGCCTTCCACTGACAACAGGCACAGTTTTGGAAAAACACAAGAAATAGATTGCTAAGGCATCAGGCCTAGCCATTCCTATATCCAGCAGGCTGTGATGCACTACATTTCTGAATCCAACTCAAAAATGTTTCAGTCTAAGATAGTTAGGTACAGAATCTGGGAAAAAATAGCTGAACAAACAATATTATGCACTACGGTCCTTTTTAAAGTAAGTCCATCAAACTAAGTAACAACTGAGACTGAATTACTGGGGTTTTTCCCCATTTTCAAACATCCCTCCTTATCCAGCTGCCTTCCTTTAAAGCAACATAAATATTTTGCAGAGCTCTCTTCCAACTAAACAAACTTCCTTTAGATATTGGTAGTAAGCATATATAAAATAATGTCTATAAGCAGCAAGATGAGCTGATCAAAACAATGAATTATGTCAGCTAGTAAGCAAACTTCAAACGCTGCTCTCATTTAATCAGCGCAGAACTGATCAAGAAGGTAGTTTACTATTCACACGACGGAAAAAAAAGATAGACAAATACAGAAATAGTAGGCTGCAGAGACAGATTACATGCTTTCCTCCTCTGTCGGATAGCTGATATAAGAAAGCCATCTAGTGTTAACTTTTAGAAGTGAAAATTGCGCACAAAAGAGCTCAGGAGAATTTACATGTGCAATTCTCTTTAACTTTGCCTGTCTTCTGCATCACAAAAAATAAAACCCGCTTCCTCTACAAGAGCCAGGCTGAAAGCAAATATTCAAACTACTAATGCATTAAAATAATCCAGCATCAAGCACTAAGCTAGTTTACTGACCTACTTCGTGAACGTTATTAGCCATACCTGAAATTTGTCAACTTCAGAGCTGTCTTTGTCAAGACTGTGTAAGGCCACTTCCACGTCCACACGGACGCACACCGCCTCGGCAAAATGCTGCGGAGGGAGTGCCACAGACGAGGTACAGGGCCAGGAATATAAAATCTAAAGCAAAGTTGATCTCAACTGACTCTACCATTTACCGAACCAAATACTAAGTTTGGGGGATGGACCGCTGAACATGCATCGGGGTATATTACGAGGTAACAAAGAGTGCAAAGGGATACAGGTTGCGCCTCATCTGCAATAACTAAACAGACAGCACTAAAGTCACTTAAGGAAACTGCATGGGCTAAAGAATCTTCCCCGCTGTTACCCCAAACGCTCGGCGGTCCCCACCGCACCCCCTCTGCTCTGAAAACCAGCTGTACCCCAGGGATGTCCGAGCTCGGCAAACTTGCTCCGCAATTGCCATTACGCCTGAAGCGGGCTTCAGAGACGGAAGCCAGGCGACTGACCGGGCGCAGGGCTCGCACAGCCGCCGGCAGAACCGCCCTGCGGGTGACCGGCCACCCCCTCCGCACCCCTGCCGCCTGCCTCAACGGCGACGTGCGGGAGCGACGCACCCCGCTCCGGCGCGGCGGGGACGGCGTCGCGGCTGGGGCGAGGACAGGGTGCCGGTGGGGAAGGGGGCCCGGCGGCTCGTCGCCGCTTCGCCCCCCACCCGCCGCCCCCCGTCCGCCCGCGGAGCCCGGAGAAGCCGAGTCTCCCTCCCAACGGCGCCTGGGGGGGGGGGGGGGGGAGAAACACCCCTGCCTCCCCACAGCCCCCCGCTCCCCAAACTGCTCCCGAGCCCTTCCCGGGAGGGAGAGCGCCCGTACGCCCGCGCTCCCCCGCGGCACCCTGCCCGCCCGTCGTCGTCTCCCCCGCCGCGGGGCACGGACGCGGTGGCAGACGCCGCTCCCCTCCTGCTGCTGCTGCTGCTGCCCGCGCTCCGGCTGCTCCCGCCGCGGGACCCCCATCGCCCCCCTCCGCGCGCTCAGGCCCGCCTTCCGCCCCCCGCTAACGGAACCGGGGGGGGCGTCCGGGTCCCCCCCCGCCACCCCTCCGCCCGCTCCGCCGCCCGCCCGAGTCCCGAGTGCGCCCCAGCCGCCGGACGGGGAGGAAGGCGGGGGAGGGGCGGGACAGCCCACACACGCGCGCCCGCGCCTTCCCTCGCGCGCCCGCAAGCCCCGCCCCTCCGGCCGGCCCCCCCCCTTGGCTTCGCCGGCTCGGCCCCGGGGGAACGCGAACTCCGCATTGGCCACCCGTTCTGTCGCGCAACCAAAACACCAGGCCCCGCCCCGCGGCATGCCCACCGCCGCCCTCCCCCGCTCCCCCCTCGCTTCACCCGCCGCGGCGGGGGTCGCGGAGGGGATCCCCGGGGCGTCGCGGCGCGCCCCGCGGCCGGGCTGCGAGTTTGTGAACGGAAGAGCGCAACAGGTGGGGTGGAGGGAGGGAGGAAGGGCGAGGGCACGGGGCCCCGGGAAGCCTCCGACCCGGCCACAGGCCGGTGAGCGCGGGCTGCCGCCCCGCTCCCTCAGCCCTCGGCCGGATCGGGCCCGCCCAGCCGCCGCCGCGCCCAGCCGAGCCCCAGCGGAGCGCCGAGGTAGAGCGGTGCCCGCGCAGTGCGGCGGCAGGGCCCCTGCGCCACACGGGCCCTCGTCCCCGCTTTCAAGACCCTGGACAACGCCTCCCGGCCCTGCCCGCCCCGGCCCTGCCCTGGGCCCCCCGCCCGGCCGCCCGCCCCGGCCCCGCCGCTGTCACCGCGATCCGCCGCTGCCGCGCGCGGGCCCGCCCGGGGCCCCCCCCCCCGGCTCCTGGGCCCGGGGGGGCGCAGCGGGGCGGCCGGGACCCTGCGCCATCCCGCTGGGCCCTGCGTGTCCTCGGGGAAAGCCCGTCCGAGACCCTCCGGGCTTGCAGTGGCGAGCGACCCTTGGGCTTTGTTCCCATCCCGCAGCGCCTGTTGTTCTTACCTATAGCTTCAACCCGGAGGCACCTATAGCGAAGGAACAGATGGCAGCGGAGTCCTCAGAATCGCCCCGTGAGCTCTGCCTCCTGCATACCGCTCGTGAATGGGAGATGGTCAGGAGCAGCGGTGCTTTCCCTCTGTCGTACAGCCCTGAACATGCTTAGTTTGCCTGCCAAATAAGCCATGGCTAGGTATTCGTGCTTCCGACACCTCCTCCATGCGTTCTGATAAGCAAACCAAGGTCTGGTTTTGAAATTCGAATTTCCCTGTTTCTACACTGTGGGCCACTTCTGCAAGGGGCCGTATCTGCAAGCATAGGGCCCACTTCTGCATAGGGGTTGCAAAATAGAAGATGTTATCAGGACTGATGTGGCTGCTCTCATCTGCTAGCCCAAATTAGGAGGCCTGCAACATGGTTGAAGTAAAGTCTACTCCTACAGAACCCTACAGAAACAACACGTGATTCTTTTTTTTTTTTCCAGTCCTCTCTCTCATGCTTTCCCCTCCACCCGCGCCCACCTCTCATGGGTACGTAACTTTCTGGTTGTACCAGTTTGCTCAGCTCTGGCGAGCGGGTTGCATGTTGATATTTGCAAGTATTCTGCTGCCTTGAAACATCTTTCTGCTGCCTACCCTTGGCTGGAAACGGAGCAGAAGGCTTTAGTGGAAAGGGACTGCCACGTGTATGCCAAAGATCCAAAACACCCAGGGCAGGGCCAGATTTTAGGTTATTGTGCTTAAGTGTTCCTTTAATGTCTGTTTTAAATCAAGAAATACAGTCTACAATCAGAAATTTAAGCATAGGTTCATGCAGGCTTATTAGAACAAACTTTAAGGTGTCAACGTTTACTCTAAAAGCCCTGGCAAACATCACATTCCATAGTTAGTGTTTGGATGCCTTCCTGAGTGTTACTGGTTTGGTTAAAATGACATTTTTGAATGTTATCACATCTACCCAAAATCACTCGTCCAGTTAGGCAGCAAACTGCCTCTGTACTGAAGCAAGACCACAGGAATAATATTATTATTGTCTTGACAAGGAGTCTCAGTTAAAAAAAAAAAAGAAAAAAAAAAACGACTGCAAGTGAAAGCAACAGTGTATTTTTCCACTTTATTCATGTTATAGACAGTGTCCTTCCTGGAAGGTTCATTCCTTTAAGAACCAGCCCATTAAGAACCAGCCCAGAAAGCGTCAGTGGAAAGACAGGGAATCAGGAGGGGTGTGAGCGTGCGCAGGGTACGGTAGGCAGTACTTGTCTCTGGGTTCTGCGTGGGCCAAGTTCTCATTACTGGAGCTCTCTGGCTGCTTATTTCAATGAGTCCCTTTCACCCTGAGGATGAGCCGCCTTTCTGGAGTTCAGGCTCTTTGCAGCAACTGCCAGATTTCCTCTCCTTGCTGTCATTCGTGTGGTACCCTGCATCTCATGCTCTGAGGGAAAACTGGACGACCAGAACGGTCGCTCTCCAGACTCCCCCAGGATCTTCGCTGGCGAGAGTCCTCCTCACTCCCTCCTGCTGTCTCTTCCTCGATCTTCTCCACTAACCCTCACGCCCTCTACCATCACACTGCGTATTTTGGCCCTCCTGCTCAGGCTTGAAAGCCCCTCTCCACGCCCTGTCACGAACATCCCTCACCTGACAAGTGCGCCTTAACACCGAGCGATGCAAAACGCTCTGCGATCAAACGCCCTTTCCCGCGGCGCCCGTCCGAGGCCGGACGCCCGAGCAGCCCTTGGCCAGACGTGTTGATTTCTGCAAGCCCTCGCTGCTGAGCCCTCCCCGGGCCACGGCTCGGCTCGGCTCGGCGCGGCGCGGCCGAGCTCCGGAGCAGCGGCGGGAAGGGGGAGCGCTCCCGCCGCCCGCCGCCGCTGGGTGTCCCCCGGCGCTGGCGCCGAGCTCCGCGCCGGGGCTGCGTTCCCCCTCCGCTTTGCTCAGCTTGCCGGCGCGATGACCAACCCTACCTCTGCTGCGGCTGGCTTTCCCCTGCCTGAATCGTCAGCGAAGCCGAGCTGCTCTTTTATAGGCTTGGCTACGTTTTGCCTGCAAACTTAGGAAGCTGGTAGCGTGCTATAATAGGTAACAGAGCTATAATATTTTCTATGCTAAGAACAGTATTTGCATTTACTTACTGGGTTGTCTTTTAAAGGCTCATTTCATACAGCATTTTGCATGCAAATCAGCTTTCTCCAAGAATATTTCAATGTTTCACCTGCTATGCTAAAGAACACCATGCTAAAAAAAAAAAACAACCAACAAAAAACACCTGACTGAAGTTATCTGTAAGTCATGGCATTTCTTTATCCTCTGAAAAAAATGCTAGTCAATCCCTTCCAGACTGCAGTGGCAAGATTAACTCGTTCTTTCACATAGGGTGAATCCACCCCTCCGCATACTGTGCCCACAGTAAGAGGGCTTAATTTGGACATGAGAAATGTTTAGGCATCCCACTGTGTGGTGCCTCTCAGGCTGACGTCCACCTTTAAAGAACAGACTAACTACGGCACTGCCTGTGAATAAAAAAATCTTTCTCAGCTGACAGAAGGTACTCCATGACAGAACTGTGACACCTTACTGAACAGGTTTAAACATTTACAGCCAACAAGCTAAATGTTGTTTAGGTTGCATTCCCCAAATTATACATTACCTGCATCTTGACAAGATCCAGCACACTGATACGTATTAAGATTTTGCTGTTAGGAGAGTCTGGAGGCTTGCTGTGATCACGGCTTTTTTTTACTTTCTTACTTTTTTCCCTCTCTCACTCCTCCCCCCCTGCCCCCCCCCCCCCCCCCCCGCATCATTCCTTTTGGCTTCCAGGCTACCATCTGTGTACCCTCAGGGAGTCAACAGGAGAAGAACAAGGGCCAGAAACCAGAACACAGGTGAAAAGAGGTAAACAGGAGCTTCTTGCAATAATAAAGGGCTGCTCAAGCCTCAAGAGCACAAGAGTAAATGGGGTAAGAGGAATCCCCTGCCCAAACAAAGCCTGATAAACATATAAATGTACTTGAAAAGGGTGGGGAGAAAGGAGGAGACTGATTTTCCCTTCGGCTTCCAGGACGCATGTATTTTACTTGAATTATCTAGTAGAGGACACTCACTGACCGCAGATTTGGGATAAGTCACTTACAGCAGGACAGTGCAGTCTTTGACAATAAGGACGCAGAAGGTATTACAACAGTTCAGCTATGGGCCAGATAACACACAAGCAGAAGCCAGACAGAAGGCATCCCACAGGGCACAGCTTGGACAGCTCTGATTAAGAGGGCTGCCACCTTTTTTCCTGCAGTATCTTTTCTCCATTTCTCCCCACCATATTTAATATCAAAGTACCCAGCTCAGCCACATGGGAAGACAGTCTTCAGACACTGTTAATACACAGGGAGTTGTTCCAGCATCTCCTACAGACTGTTTGTTTCCAGTGATGTAAAGACAGCTCTAGCAACAAAAGTGGGCTTTTCCATTCGTTGTTGGGGAAGCGGGTTATAGTGGGATCCTTGGAAGTGGTGCAGGAGGTGGAGAAAACATCCGGTAGCCACATGATGAGGCACGTTTTGCTGACACAAGGCACTCATGAATAGGCAAGCTGAAGAAAGTTTAGGTTTGTTTCCTCAGCCTTGGGCACAAGCCTAGAATCCAGGTGAAGTAAGTAAGCGCTGAGCACAAGATCTCACCAATGCATAAAGATGTCATCTCACTCACAAATCTTTTTGCTGATGTTGCTCAGTATTTCCTGGTGCAGTTAATGAGGTGAGGTGCTCTATAAGGGAGCTCTGGCTAGGTCTTTGGAGCAACCACAACTCCCTCTGGTCACACCAGAGGAAAGCCGTGAGCAGCAGCAGGGAGGCAGCCGCTGGCTCCGCATACTCCCTGTGAATCACCATGCCATCCGCAGCCTGGCACGAAGGTCAGCACTGTGGGCAAATCCCCAGACTTCAGGCTTCTGTAGATCCAACAGCCCTGGAGCCGCGCATGCATAGCCTGGGGATAGAAGAGCTCTTATTCCAGTAACCACGACTGTTTGGCAGTTTCTTGTACCTCAGAGTAGGCTGAGGGTAGATTTCGCTCTCCTAACCCCAAGCTGCCGTTTCATTTGGACATTATGTGGGTGAAACCATGTATTCACAATCCGTAAAGCGCCTGTTCCACATGTTGCTCTTAAAGCACAAGCACAGTTTACCGCAATGCTAATATTTCATCCCAGTGGCTTCCCTAAACTATGAGCAATTCGGTGAAACAAACCATCCTCTGTATCCTCTGAAACTGGTTTTGAAAGCCCAGATGGAGGAAAATACTATTGGTTTTAATTAGCAATATCCTTCACATGAATCCCCTATTAACCAAAGGAGCATACTATATTTCATCTCACTTCCTCTAGTTTCCTTACTACTGCCTCTCTTCTCTGTGGTTTACCAGCAGGAAACCACTGGAGGGGACATATCCAGATAAGATTAAACAACATAATATTATCATCTTTACTATAACCAGGCTTACAGTTTTTCTGCTAGATGCCGAAATGAGATTCACAGCTGTTTTGGCTTCCATTCACTGTGGAAAGGAGCCATTCTTTTAATTCCACATGATTTCATTAATTCCCCAACTATTTCACTGGTGACAGGCCATTTATTTCCTTTTTTTTTTCACTGAAATGCATTTTAGACAAGCTAGGTTCACCCTAGTTGAATGCAACAGGAAGCAGAACCTGGGTGTCCTGGCAGTGGACATATCTCCAAGGGTAAGGCTATGGTAAAGCAAGGCAGCTGTAGCCTCTCCTCTGCTGAGGAGCTCTTGGAAAGCCACCAAGCAGTGATGAAACAAGAGGCTGCCTGGCTCCATACATTTCTACCACAGGTTCCACCCGAGGGTCTTTCAATGGACACAAAGCCTTAAGGGTACAGGCGTGAAAGAGGAGAGGCAGACAGAAGCAGAAACAAGGTGAATTTTTCTTGCACCGTGCTGATCAGACTCTACTATGGATATTCCCAGTCTGAATTCCCTATGCATTGTCATGCTGGGTAGCGTATAACCACCCTGCAGCAGTGTGGCGTGACCTGCATACAGCCTGTGAAATTTGCACCCATCACGCACTTCACTTTTTACTGGGACTGGGGCAATAATAGCCAATACCTAACATGGATGTTTAGTTTCTACTTGCAAAAAAGTCTCCCATAATCTTTTGCGGGATCAGCACTCTTCCGCACTTCTGGCAGAGTGCTGCTGTGCTCTTTATCAGAAACCTTCAGTGACTTGAAAAGACAACTCTAATCCCTTAGCTGTTTCACAGATACTGAGACTGCATTCATTCCCAAGGAATTTCTCCTGCCAGGTAACAGAAAGTTCACCCAGTAAGGGAATCTCCTCACTGTAAATAGGTTGCAACATCCGACTTGGCTGGGGAGGGAGGGAAAAGGACAGGACTAAATTGGCATGATGAGGCATGTGAATGAAGTTAGCCAGGGAGAAAAGGCAGCCCAGGCATCAAGAGACAGGCTGCTTCAGCACACCTCCCCGGCTACTTCTGCTGGCAGGTCTCCTGATGGCTGCATCTTAGGCTAGACAAACTGATAATACACACCAGAATACCAGTATAATTATCACCGAGTTCAGTTTTTAATATAACCACTCCTCTTTTTTTTGGTTGCTATTAATTTGACAAGCATGTTTTCTGGGACTGACATTTTCCAGACTTGATTTTAGCACATGACAAGTTTCGGGTATTTGAAAGATAGAAGCAAATCAGCGGAGCTATCAAAGCATGTAAAGATTATTTTCCACATGGTCCAACCAGAACTTTTGCACTTGACTAACTCAGAAAAATCTGAAACTAGAAACTGTAAACATAATTATTTTGTAAAAATACTTAGCTCTTTCTTATCAGAAAAATGTTCAGAGCTAATTTTTTAAGAAGTTTTAAAGTTTTAGCATTTCTTAGTTGGCAGTTTTACTATGTTCGTTAAGACTTTAATTTTAAGGTGCTTTAATGAGATATAACTGGATGGCTTTTTTCTCAAATGGAATAAAAGATTGTTTATATTTAGACTAAACAGTTCTTTCAATAACTGAGGTAGGCTGAAAAAGAGAAGATGCTATGAAATCACTATTGATCTCACTATGCTAATCTAATTTATTTGGGAAAGACTTAAGACAGTGATGGAAAGTATGGAAAATCCATCGATAGAGAGAGATTGATCTTTGTTAAGGACATTCTACTGGAAGAAAATTTGTTAATATCTTTTCAATCTCCCATAAATTCTTAGACTTTAAAACTCTAAAGACCCATTTGTGATAATCTAGTCTGACCTCCTGTATATGACATGCCATTGAACTTTCCTGAATTAATTTTTGTTTCAGCTAGGTGTCTTGTAGAAAAATTTCCAGTCATTCTATATGTATTCTCATTGATGGAAAATTCACTGAAGTCCTTGGTAAATTGTTTCAATTACTTATGCTGTTAAAAAATGTGTGCCTTATTCCTAGTTTGAACTGTCTGCCTTTCAGTTAATGCATCTTGTTATACTTTTGTCCACTATACTGAAAAGTTCATTCATGCTGTGTGCTCAGTGCTGGTACATACAGACT
This sequence comes from Gorsachius magnificus, assembly GCA_034008185.1. NCBI lineage: Eukaryota > Metazoa > Chordata > Aves > Pelecaniformes > Ardeidae > Gorsachius > Gorsachius magnificus. The sequence continues at coordinate 44,245,916 of CM067083.1, read as the reverse complement.
GTGACTCCGTTACTCCTCAATCAGTTCTATTATAAAGAAAATCGGTAGCATGCTCAGAGTTTTTTGCTATGATCTGTTTTTCATTTCCCATAATAATTTCCATGGCTTTTCTGTGAATTGTTTTCCCTCTGAGCGCATTCCGAATTCCTTCCTGAAATACAGGAGAATGTAGATGCCATACTGTCAAGAACCCCAGGAAGATGTCTTCCTTGAGCATGGATCTTTGTTAAGTTACTATTGAACTGTTTTGTTACTTTTCAAATCGTGCCAGTAGAATCTAAGCTCCCATTCTACCTCGCATCTCCCCATTCTTGTTTCTAAGGCATTCGGTTTGGAACAGCAGAGTGACAGGAAACAATCACAGCTTACTCTGTAAGCCTATTACATAGCATTGCTCTGCTGACCAACATTTGGAGTTGAAATACAGAACATTTTCATTCACAGGAGGACTCACAAATCTTACCAAAGTCATTTGTTTTAGTTCACCAAACTATATCTAGTGTAATCAAAATGCAAATTCACTTACTTTTGATGGTTCACACATGGCCCAAAGCTGTATTTAACTCTTTATGTTTGGGGTTATGTGGTAGATGATGAAGCCTTACATGGATCATGTACACATGAAACGAATTTCACTGGTAAGTCTGGCTCACACGAGAGTAGCGAAGCTGAGTAATCTTGAACTTGAGCTTCATAATAGCCTCTGAACTTCTGTTCTGTGCTGTGACACCCCACTGGTAGCACTGTTTTCCACACTTTCCTAGCAGAAAAGTCTTTTTTCCCCGCGGCATTCACAAAGGATGCAAACTGAGGATCACTGGAGCCTAAATGTTTGCCTTGCATTTGGTGCCAGACGCAACATGTATCTGACGTATCTACTCATGCTCTTTGGAGAAGGCACCTGCTTCTGCTTACTGAAAACTATTGGAAAGAATGATAACTTGGATTTTAATTGCTCAAATGCTTGAAGAACGTGGACACACCCTTTGCCCACATAGTGTGTCTCCTGGTATTTTGTAATTGCTGTATCTTGTCTTTCATCTACCCCACAAGCTGTGGGCATTTTTCACAAATTATCTCTTCTTTGTCATTCACAGCTCCATGTTCTCGTTCTGCAGCCTACTAAATTGGTAACAGTGTAGCAGGAAACAAAAAGTTTCTGACTCATCTATCATGAGACATCTAACAGTTCGGTGAGGTTTGTTTTTCTGCTATGACTCTTCACCCAGCACTCAGAGTAGTATAACAACATTACCTTTATGTTTCTTCTGACACTGCATTAAAACCTGTGAATTCACCAAGTACTCTGCTTCAGAAATGAGCAGGCCGCAGAAGAAACACTGCAAAAACCCTCAGGCTTCTACGTGCTTAAGTTATAAGTCATTCAGACCAAATTCTGGAGTTCTTTGACCTGATTTTGCTCTGCACCAAGGCGTTATTTGCATGACTTTGGCAGCGAGGCTTGGCACCCCAGGAGAGCCGGGACAATGGCAGCTTTGCTCAGTTGCGTGTCTGCTCTGGGCAGAATTTCTGCACAGGGGCAACAACAGGTTTGAGCAGTAGAAGTCTGTAGGGGTAGTCAACCCAAGAGGGAACATTACAGTGGAGGCTTTATTGCTCAGCCAGCTGGTGTCAATTTGAGCAGCTCTGCTACCCTCAGCTACTGAGGTGGCCAGTTGGCAAAATGATCCAGTCTCTAGGAGATGCATTCGCCCTGCCAGGCCTGGAGAAGAGGGACATTTCAGGTTCTCTGGGCTGACTGATCACACCGGTGGGGCAGCACAGGAGGGTTACGATGGACATATGTGGCGTTAGCTGCCTCCTGCTATTTTCAGTTGCAGCTATTTGATCTTTAACTACTTGTGCATTTGAGAAGCTTAAGAACACATCAGCTTCTTTTTTTGTTCTTTTTTGTCTCAGTTTTATCATTTCCATTTGTTGCTGTTGCTTTTTCCATTTTATGCTACAAGGTTATTTTATGTGAATTACTGGATTTGACAGCCTGCCATTGTGGCCATAGGAGAACTGGAGCGGCCAGGCAACCACATAACCTTGCTCTTTTGGCCTGATGGAAAGCTTATTGATGTCATAGGAATCTTTTAGTTTTCTTCAGCAGGTTTTCTATCGGAGTCTTACGGCAAGAATCTGGCACACAGAAAAGGAAAGAGGGATAGGGCACACAGCTTTCAAATGCCAGACAACATTGGCCTTTTCCCTCTCTTCTCCTCCCTGCATGAAAAAAGTCACACTGTTTCAGAGCTTAGGTATATTTACAAACCACCGTGGAGTTGGCTTAAACTTGGAGAGGCTGCCCTAGAGCCAGAGCAGGAGGTGTGCCAGCCAGGTGGTTGGGTGCAATACCCAAAACAGCAAGTCCTGCTGAGGGGTAGGCCTGGGGGTCTGACAGTGTGACAGTCACAGGGCTGTCGTAGGTCCACACAGTGCTAAATTTAGTCACACACATTTATCACTGCGAACATGGTCAAAAGTGGGTCTTGCATGGTGCCGCACAGAGCAATACAAACATCCCCATCCCCTTTTTTCATGGTTTTATTGTTGTTATTCTACTTTTCCTTCTCTCTTTTACAAGTCAGACACAGATGAAATGAAAAGACCGTTCATCCATTAAATAGATCAGTGGAACAGTAGTGTTCACCATGGGTTTTTGCCTGTTTTACTGGTTGGTTGATAATGTAATTACTCTTTGCATAACAGCCAAAAATGAGCAGGCATGTGGATCAAGTTTCCAGAGTTTTCCACAGATGCAGTAAATGAGGTAGTGACACTCCGGTAATCTCCTAATTCTTGTTGCTTTTGAAAGGCTGGTATTTCTGCAGATGCTATCTTCTAAGTTTTGTTGAGCAAGCATGACTGTACTAAGAGCAAATTGTTTCTTTCTCTGGACTACTTTCCTTTTCACACACATTACAAAGGGAGATTCTGGCTACTCAGAAATCTCTCAGTGCAGTGAGGTTTACTGCCTCTCACCTGTCAAAACAATGTCACTCCATGGTGAGTTACAGAAAAGCTGTAAATTGGCTTTTGTTTTTGCACTGTGCCTTTCACCTCTCCCCAAACAGGAACTCCCACCTCATTTTGCATATGCTCTTATTGTGGATGGAGCCAAGCCCAGACACTCACTGCAGAAATGATCATGAGCTCTTTACTCCAAGTTACTTCAAACTGGTGAGGGGTTGGGAAAACGGTTCTGAAGTACCATGTAACTCCACTCAGAAAAGGAACAAAGACAACTCAGGATAAAGGAAAGGAAAATGCATTTAGTCTGGTTATTTGTTTTGGCAGTTGAAAGTTAATTTTAATTATGCCTAATGCCTTATGAAGTGCTGTCTTACAGCCAGTTGAAACAGGCCACCTTAGAAATAATGAAGACATAGTAACATGAGATAATGCTGCTGTGCATACTCCTAAATCTGTCCTGAGCAGTGAGGAAGATCTATCTTTCCTCATGCAAACTGTGGCTCACTCTGGTTAAGTGCTAAATATAGCAATGCAGCTTTAGCTTTGCCGTCTCTGCCTCGCTCCTTGAGCACAGTTGCTTGCACCGTATGCAGCGTGGCAACCCAGGTGCTGACCTGCTTTTGCACAGCGGTGAAGAAAAGGTGGGAGCCAGCACCCTTTTCTGCACGGGCCGCTCCTGAGGAAGTCAAACACAGTTTCCAGCCTTGCTCACAAGTGTGGCACAAGGCATCCCACACGGGGAAGGGCAGTGCAAAGACCTCGTAAGCAGAGAGTGTGTCCCCAAGGCTGGCCTACAGGGGTCTTGTCCTATGTGTGTTGGGAAGCTTCTTGGAAACAGTCTAATACTGGGTTCATGAGCAACTAGGTAAGTGCCATGTTTAAAGTTCAGAACACCTTCCCCCCCTGTTCCTCAGCAAGCTGCCTCTGTCCTACCACCACCTCTTGGCAGCCCTGCAGTGCAAGGACGCAGCAGAAGCAGCATTGAAGCAGGGTTGCAAGACACTACCTACTGGAAGTGGTGCTGCTATAAGCAGGATGGGTGCTGAAGAAAAGAGGTGATCATCAGGGGGTAAATCAAGGACTCCTCCAGCACAGAGAGTGGCCCCAAGGCAAGTTTCCAGGGGACTAGCAGTGATCCTTTGGGGAGGAGTGTAGAGGAAGACAAAAGCACCCTTAGGGGAATGAAGCCTTCTTGCAGAATGGCTTAGCACACCCCAACATGGGAGACTGATTAATTTCTGCAGTCTGCTGTATGGACTAGCCAGAGTCTTGTGTTTTCAGACAGAAAGGTACAAAATATGTTTGCCTTCCCCAGTGCTCTGGAATTGATTACCTAGCTGGCATTGTTTCTCTCTAAGTATCACAGCTAGCTTACTCACCCCAGCCCAGCTCCCTGTGAAATTAGCAGCAAAGTTTCCATCACCTCCAACTGCAACAGGATCAAACCCAGGACAGAGACAAGTTTTTGAGTCTCCAATGACACCAAACTGCAACTTTTTGCTTACATAGCATGGTCTTCTTTTAGATGGCTACATACATGTTTTGCCTAAAGTTGAACCCCAAGAGATCTGTGACTGACAGACATTACCCAGGAGCTGCCTGTCCTCTGCTGTTGGGTTCCAATGCATTGGCAGGGGACAAGATCTTTCTTCATGAATTTATTTAATTAGGAAACCAGGAGCACCTCTAGAAAAGTAAAGAATACTATAAAGAGAAACTGGAATAAGCTTTGCTCTCTGTAGAAACAGGAACTTCTGTTCCACCCCGTTCATAATTTGTATTACCAGCTTTATTACTTATTATAATAGTATTTGAATGTTTTCCTGGATTTACCTTCTCAATTATTCTATGAGGAGTTGAAACATGTTGTCCCTATTTTATAGATGGAAATAGTAACAGAAGATAAGTAAGGGACACATTCAAGGTGACAGGAAATCTTTGACACAGCCAAGAACTGAACGCAGCTCTCCAGCATCTTCCTCTGCTTCCCCCCTCTCTCAGGCTGCAGGGTCAGGACCGAGCAGGGGCTATGCATTGGGCAGCACTGGGCAGAGAAAGCTGCAGTAGCATCATGAGCCACAGTGCCCTACCCAGCTAAGTTTCCTATGGGTCTCAGAAGCAGACTAGCCCTGTGCTGCCTTTTTTTAATTTTTTTTTTTTTAAAGTTATGTTGTTTTCAGTACCTAAAATAGTTTCTTGGGTATTTCTATCATAGTGCAGCTGCATAAGCCAACCTCCTGCAACTCTCTGCCAGCCTCACATCTGGATGCTCTGGATGCTGGAAGATCAGCTAGCACTGAGGAACTTCAAGGTGATGTAAAACCAACATTTGTTGCTTCTCTCACAGTGCCTAACTGTTACACCTAGCTGACAACAGGTTCCAATACTATAAGAACCCACGTGGAATGATTTGGAAAGGCAAAGAGCAATAACAGAAAGTTGTTCTAGGGGACAGGATCTGCTGTTGAAACAACTGACAAGACTGTAAGAAAATCAAAGGGGGAAGAGAGAAATAAGAATGGGGAAAAAACAGAATAAAGTGTACTGGGTGAGCCTGAAACAAGTTTACATAAGGCTTGATGGTGATACTCTTATTCATACTTAATGGTATGTTAGCGCATGTAGGGTAAATTATTACTGACTTGAGGGCATCAAAATCAGATCCATCAGGCTCTAGAAGTAAGAAAGCTAATGTCTGGAGACATCCTCTAAAATTAACAAGTCAGTGAAACTCTTTTAGCATGGGGAAACAGGTCAATCTACTTTGAATTTGTTAAGCAGATGATGCTTTGAAATGGCCACGGCTGATGCTTTTAACAGTGATTCACAGATATGCTTTAGAAGCAATGCTTGAATTGAGAAAGAAAAGGCACTGCACACTAAACATATTCAGAAAGAGAGAGCACATCCAAATTTAGCTTCAGCTTTTCTTTTTCAGTCATCTGGCAGCAATGGAAAGCTATGGTGGGTACAATCATTTCATGTAGCTTAAGCTTTCCAAAAAAGAAAAATAAAAGTTGAGAAAAAAACTGGGCACCGTACTTTATCTCTAAAATATTTTGAGGCAAGGCAGCAGATGACACTGATATCTGGACATCTGCTATGTTGCACTTGACTGTTCCTCCAGGTAAAAAAAAAAAATATTCATTGAACTATCAAAACAGTTGAGTCAAGACCTTTAGCAACTCCAATTATGCACCTTTGAATTTTCTGAGATGAACACTGACTCTTTTGCCAGGAGGCTGCAAGGAGTGGAGAAGAAGGTATATATGTTACATTTTCTTAAATAAACCACTCAACTGGCACTGTGGAAAGAGGAAGACATATTTAAAAAAACCCTGTGGATAAACACTTATCAAAACTTGTCATTTCAGCAGCTCTCAGCATGAAGGAATGTATTTTCCTGCAAAAGAGATTTATACTAGAACTACTAATTTATCTTCTTTTTATGCTACCTTATGTAGGTTCATAAACTACAGTCTACACAGGATCTTTTTTAAAAAAATTATTAATAGCAGTGAATAAGCATAGATGTGTTTGTGTTTGTACGTGTGTATGTTGTCAACTTTGATTTGAAAATTTCAAGAGGAGAGATCAACTAATACTGAAACCATTTTCAAACTAGAGGAATTGGAGTTCAAAAGGACATCTCAAATGAGAGGACTTTAAGAGACTTTCGCTGGCATGCTTGTCACAGCGGAAGAGTGAGCCCAAGGCCTCCTCTCCCGCACCTCCGTTAAGGCACCATCTATCTCTTCCCCCTGATGACACACATGGGGGAGGCTGCCAACCAAGCGAGCAGCACTGGCAGCCCTCTGCTCTTCAAAAAAAGCCACAAAAGCAATGTTGAGACCAATGGTTAGCAGCAGGAGAAAATCAAACAGCCCCAGTCTGCCAGAGAAGATAACAACACATGGGGAAGATGTGGAAAGCATTGCTAAAATGGTTGGGAATGCTCAAAGTGAAGAAACTGGGTAATTATTGACATAAGACCTGATTGTCCTGTCACGCTGGTTTTATGATAGCATAACTCTGCTGACGATGAATGAGTTGCTTCTGATTCAGACTGAACTAAGCACTTCGTGAGCATCGTGATGAGCATCATGAGAAGGTCTGAACTTGTTGTTGATCCTGGTACACCTCTGTGTATCTGAGTCATGAACTGGCATGAGAGTCAGGACATGAAGATCCTTGAATCTTCCTCACTCACTCTTTTGACTAGAAAAACCAGGCCTGTGCTCAAGTTGCTCTCTGCAGGGGGTCCGGTTAAACTCTTTCTGAGAATACTCGTGGTTGAAGGACACTTTCTTTATTCTCTGCAATGCAGAACCAAGGCCATGGCCAGTGAGCTCCTTCATCTGGCTCCTTGCTCTTAGTGCCTTCCTTGTACCAACAGCAGTGTTGGGCAAGCACATGCAAGTCACCCAGCAGATCATACTTTCAGGTGAGGTGCTTTTCAGCTCCATCTGTTCTCCCATCTGAGTCATCATGAATCAAATCAATGTTTGTGTCACCACAGAAGAGACAGCAGCAGCCACAGGTGGTTAGCAAGGGTTAGGAGGGGGAACATGACCCCATGGCAGCACAAATGGCAGCACAAGTTTATGTCAGTTTAAAGTAAAATGCAAACTTTTTATTTTCTTTCACCAGTTTTGAGAGAAGTTCTGTGGTTATAGTTTTACAAGTGTCCTAGAGACACTGACAAATTCTTCCCTCTTTCAAAGTCTCACAGTAAGGGCATTTCTTCTGCTTGCCTCCAGGACAGCTGCTTGTTTTGAGCAGCAATAATACCTACTCTTAGGTATAGCCATGCCATTGTAGTGTAGTAAAACCTAGTGAAAATGCCAATAAATGTCATGACAGTCCTTCAACTTCTCCCCCCTGGTTCTGGTTGATGGACCATAAATTCAAAGAGCTAGTCAGCCAGAAAGTGCCATTGCCAAATTCTATACCTACTGCAACAATCTGAACTGATTCTTGTATTTTAAAGAGGAATATCCTCCAGGAATTTAGTATGAACTATTCTAGTCCTAGGTGTCTCTCTACCAACACCATCACATTAAATAACACTTACAACAAATGCAGCTTCAAATGAAAATTAGCACACATTGAATGTGTCACATATAAAGAAAACTAAGATTTTCATTTCAGCTTTAAAAAGCCAGAAATCCTATGGTTTGGTTTTTTTTGCATCGGAGGCACATCCTGAGGCAAATAACTCAACCAAAGGATTTCCAAGAGACAGCTCTTATCTAGAAGACACGAAATGGAAGTGTTAATAGCACCAATATATAGGTGTCAGTGTCACTGCAACAATTGCACTACAAGTCAGAGGCTGACACCTTCATAAAAGAAAGTGTCAAAACAGTAGAAATCAAGGCTATGAGATTTTCTTCACTTACGAAAACAGGCCTCGAACGAGCATTCAAACGTTCAGCTGAAATTTGCTACTATATTTAGGATGACAATTAAAACTGACCTCTTTTCACTAAAAAAAAACCACACATGGAATTGTCATTTCAGCATCATCGGGATAGAAATGAAGGGAGTAAGTGCAGTAGGCTTATCTACCCCAGGTGACAAGCACTCATGCTCTGTGAGCCACCTGTTCCCACGGAGGGAAGGCTCTTTCTCACTGTGGAACAAAGACATTTCCAATGTTTCAGGTGAAGTTACCTGGAGACCAACATTTGTGTAAAAAAATAATATGTATCAGCGGTTGCGAAAGCAGAAACATTCACAAATCTATGTAAAATGCAATCTTATCAAAACAGGATCTGTAACTCTAAAGAGGGGCTCTTTGGTTCTTTTCTTTTTTTCTTTTTTAACCTGTGTTGTTCTTATTTCCTCTGACAAGAATTGACAGGAAGTCTTTGGACTTCAGGAATTCTCACCTGAACATCTGAAAATAAGTGAATGCAAATAAAAGAAAAAGAAATGAAAATTTCTTTGAAATGTTTTAATTTTGATAAAGCAGCAAAAGTCAACAGATTTAGGATGAATATGCTTCTATCTGCCTTCAGAAAGTCTTTCACTAAGAATTTATAGTTTATTTTGTGTCACAACAAAGAAATTAATTACTCTCAACCTAGAATAAGTTGGTAGAAATTAGAATCTTAGCCCAATCTGAAGTCAAAGGACTATTGTTACATTATGACTAAGTATGTGTGATTTTCTGATCTTCTCAAGGAAAAATGGACATGATATGGACCGAGACAGATTATTTGTCTGATCATTTCCCCAGACCTTTGATGCAAGCATTGATTTCTGTATGGAAGTCCCTTGCAGTCAGCTCCTCGGTCTCTGCAAATCAGAATTCATAAACAATGGTGATTTCCTCCAATGTAGGGAAATAAATCATGGGGCAGATGGGATGACCAGACATGATCAAGAGATAAAAGTAGAAAAGACCTGGACATGTTTTTACTCTCTGAAAGCACAGCTGCTGAGAGTAGAGAAGGGAGCATCTTTTAATTCCCTGCTTAAGTCTGCTCACTGGGGTGGCAAGCTGCAATGGCATCACAACAGGCATGGGAATGGAGCACAAAGCCAGGGAGCACTTTGAAAGGCCAAGCTTTCTGGCTGTGGTCTGGTAACTGTATTATTCCCACAGAGTTGCCTGTAAATGCCATCCTGAGGCAAGCAGCTTTTTCAGCAATACAGGCAGAAGGAGGAAGAAGGGGAGGTGAGAAACTTGTGACAATAAGTAAAAATGAAATAAGGGGGAAAGGTGGGAGAGAAGGGTTGAATGGGGACCCATTTGCTGCTCAGCACAGTGGAGCGTAATGAAATCAGGGAGTCCTGGGCATCACTTCCAACATCCACATGGGCATGCCCCAGGCCTGTCTTCTTTGCTTCCCCCCTGTTGGCTGCTGGAGGAATAAAGGACCCTTTCTTCATTGCCTTTTATTTCACTCTTGGTTCCTTGAGTTATGAAGGCTGAAGGCAGATAACAGCTACAAACCCAACTCTATCCTTAGCGTAAAAGCACTGACTTGATGTATGCCAGCATGAAGCTATTCCTGCCTTCAGAGCACTTTCCAAAAGCTCTTTGCAGCCAGGCATCCACCTGCAGAATCTGTTGACACTACAAAAACTCCAGCGCATTTGCAGAGCCCCTGAGTAAAGTCACTGATACCAGTCATTAGTGTGCTACTCTACCTACACCACCCAGAAACACCAGCAAAAGTATAAACTAAGTGTGTGAGAGGGGTTGCTTTCCTGGCCAGTTAGGTGATGACTTTTTTTCATGTATGTCCCTGCTCAGAAAAACGCAGACACCCCTCACCCCATCACCATGCACTGTACTTGAAGAGTGCTCATAAAAAAATGACTCTTTCATTTAAGAGTCTAAAGGACATTGAGCTCTTTCAAAAATTGAGGGAATCCTGTTGTAGGCTAATTCAGTCTGATTGGAAACATGAGATGTCAATTTTCATTCAAATGTCACCTGTGCAATTAAAGAAATCAGTGCCAAGAACTTCGATGAGTGCGGAAAAAGGGGAGCAGCAGAAACATGGTATGTTTTGCAGGTAGCAAAGGCCATTCTGGCCTCTGCAAGGTGGAACAGATTGAAGCTTTGTGTGAAGGTGACACCTTTGACAGCAGTGAAAGAACTGCAAGTGTAACTCCTCGCTCCCCAGGTCCATCTCTGTTACTGCACCAGTGAAGTAGGATTTACTTCTGGATATATTTCTAAAATGAGAAGTTGCTCTTACATTTGAATATATATTAGAAAAGAAAGCTGTGAATGGAAAAAACTCCCTAATGTGTCCTCACACTGCCAATGGCCATTACATTAGCTTCCAAAGAGGCAATTAAGTTTCAGCTCGGTCTGTCTTACAGCTAAAAATTCAATCCTGAGGTTTATTTGAATTTAACCTTCTTTTCCCAGCTCTGAATATTGCACTGTGTAATTCTACAGATAAAAAAAAAAAGCAGTTTCAAAAAAAAAAAAGAACCCTGGCAGGGATTTTCATAGGAGTACAAGTGGATATTCTGTTAGTCAGTGTATTTATATTTGGGATTTTCTGTGGCTTTCACGTATCTCAGCACCTCATAAGGATTAATCAGTTTATCTTTACAAAACCAAGTGATGCAGCCTGGTTGCCTTGAGCCTGTGTGTTCAGCCTGTCCCTTGTGGTAACTTCTGCCTGCCTTCTCACTTGTTGCCTTCTGCATCTCAGCTGATGCACAATTTTAGCAGGATCTATTCACTGCTAACAAGTTAACCCTCTGCCAACACTCCTGTAAGACAGAGCAGAGCGCTTACTCCCAGCAGTCACAGAGACACTGAAAAACTTCTCCAAGATCAGAAGGACCATGTGTGGCTGAGGCAAGAGTTATCTTCTCTCTCCTGGATCTCAGTCCAGTGTTTAACCACAGAACTTTGTTACCCCAGTAAATAATCAGTGAGGCAGCAAAGTATGGAAGGAGGACATTGTAAGTCAGCTTCCCAGGTGCTGACTGTACCGGTACTTCTTGGTCAAAGGAGAATGGTATGGATGACAGCATGGGCTACGGATTCTTTTATCCGGTGTCACAGCTCCAAAACAATAAACTCAGAGTAGTTTTTCTGCCGCGTGCCTATACGAAGCTCTGCCCTAAACAAACCGGTAGTGTCAATCCAATACAAAGTAGATAAGTAGACAAGATGCAGAAGTTACCATCACAGCTGGTGCTCACTGGCACTGCTGAATGATTGCTAAAGAGGCCAGGGGTGTGCGGATAATGCAAAGTGGTAATCACAAACAGTGTGCCAGGGCAGAGCGTGGAAGCCTGCACGTATGTGGCCAGTGACACAGCTTTCTGTGTATAAGTAAAAGATTACAGTATCATGGACTGGGAAGCACAAGCACAAAGTTCACCCCAGCAGAAAAAGGAAAACTGAAGAATTCAAAGAAACAAATCAAACAAGGCAAATCAAAGCCAGTGAGTGACAAAGCTACCGAGTTTCCCAAGAGAACTACATGCAACGGATAGTTAGGCACTAGCAATGCAAAAAAGCGTTCATTTCTCGAAAATCATTTGAAAGCAAACAAATGTTCTTTTACCCATAGAGTGCTGCTGCCAAGATCTCTGTATACAAAATATCCAATTGATTTGCACAAAGGTGAACAGTCAACATTTTGTCTTGCTCTAATTAGACTGTCCCAAACCTGAGCACAAATCTTGAGTCCTCCAGCTTCAACACCTTTTCCCTCTGAGATGCATGCTTTTGTTTCTCATGCCCATGTTATTTTATGGTCTCTGCCCTTCCTTTAGTCTAAGCTTTGGTCTTTTCCAAATCACGTAGAAGAGGCATCATCTATAGTAGAAAAATCTTTAGCCCTCTCATTCATTCCAAACCATTACTATCCAAACGGATAGTAATAGTTAAATCAGTATGAGATCCATTGACATCTAAAAAGTTATGACTCCTACACTAGTTGAAATGCAGTTCTATGTTTTGGGACAGTATCAAATACAATTTCCAAATCAACATGGCATTTAACATTTCCTACCTTGGTTCAAATATTTGGCCTACTCTGTTGTAGCTTGAAGGGTTGCAGAAGTTCAACATTTATTGTGATTTTAACATAGCAATGCCAAAGGCCTCTAATAGAATCAGGATCCTGTTCTCTTTAGTGCTTTTAAACATACAAGAAAAGGAAATGGGTTGGGAAAAGCTTACAATCAAATGAGTAGGCAACACCATCAGGCTTGTTCTAATGAGGGAACTGGGAAGCGTACCAACAGTTCATGTTAAGTTTGAAACACCACTCCAGTTGGTAAAATGGAAAGGAGTAGGGAAATGTGCCAGCTCTTTCAAGCGATCATATGCGCTTACCCAAAAAGCAGAACTTTACACTCTAACTCAACTTATTGAGTAGAAAACTCCTGTGTAAAAAAGATAAATTAAAATCTTTCCTCTCTCCAGCACTGTTCATTCAGTTTCTTATGAAGACTGCCATAGCAAAGTAATTGTAGCTGCAAACAGAAAGTCTTATTGGTGTAAAATACGAGGACCTTTTAAAAGGCATGGAATTTAGTTGGGAAAGAGACACAGAGGTGAAGGAACTTTGCCTAAGATCTGTCAGCTGCCCCTGGCATGGCCAAAGTACCCACTGATCTGCAGGCCAATACAACAGCAACAAGATCCCACTCTCCCTCTTTTTAAAGATGTAGGCTAGAAGGTGCAGACAGTATCAAGAAAATTTTGCACAAAAAGGCAACTCTTTTTCAGGTACTTTTCCCTTGACGCCATTAGCATCAAATACCTCTGTAGTCCATCCTCATCAGGCAAAAAAGCAAGCAGCTGATTTTCCCATACTTAATTTTGCATGTCAGTGCAGCTTGATTTATATACAGGGAAAACAACAAGACCATTAAGGAGGAAATAATTGAACATGAGGGCAATGAGGAGGAATGATGTAAACTCACATGACTGATAAGAGTGATTTTTCTATCCTCACAATCCTTACCTCTTGCATGAGATTTATGAGCTTGAGGAAATCATAAAACTAAGGGTGCAAAGAGACAGGCTATTGGAAAGAACAGGAAGAAAACTTAGATATTTATTTTAGCCTTTGCACCCAAAGGGCACAGAAACAATGATCCTATGTGTTATTTTTCATTTTCAAAGGCATTTGCATTATTGCCTAATTCATCCTTATTACCACTCTCAGAGAAAATAATAATGTTGTAAAGTGGTTACAACAAAGGCTTTGGACAATCGGTTCCAACAGTTTCTCCATAATAGTAGATAAAACTATCATCTACTTATGGCCTGTAACAATTTTAAATCACTCTACCTATGATGCAATACTTCATACATCTGAGTGTTTGATAGGTTCGGGGTCTGAGCACTTTGTCCCATGGCCTGATTAAAGCTGGATAAGTCATGTCTAAATCAAGGAGATATCAGTTCATCACGTAATTCAAGTGTATGCCTAGCTTCAAGTTATGCACCCAATTCAAACTGGGGCCTCATGAAAGCATTTTTCCATGTCATCTGGAGGCTAGAGAAAATTCAGCTGAAGGATTAGGAAAATTGTAGGGAAGTATTTCATAGCAGATGAACATTTCTACCTGACACAGTTTCAGGGATAGAGAGGGGTCCTGGGACAAGAGGTGCAGGGGTAATATTCACCTCCCTTAACTGTAGATGATTGCAGTGTAGATATATACACCTCAACTATCCTTCAGGGTCTCTCTGTATACAATGGAGAAACGGGTTTTGTAAGTGCAGCTGTGATCAACCTCATCCTAAGACAGATGGTAGGGGAGAAAAACTCAATCACAACCTTTAGGCACCTCTTCCTCTCCACTTCTTATGAAGGAGGTTATCCAAAAGGCAGGCACCTACACTGCAGTTGTCTAACATGAGGTGAGATTAGATCTTCTTCTCCCCAGAAGGAAATTCTTATACAAAGGTCTGGAATCACATTCATATTTTCCTTTAAATAGTTTCAGATCCGACTTTTGCCTCTAGTCATCCATCCTACATCAGATCCATCCTCCTGATCCTATGCCGTTAAAGATCCCCAAACGTGAGCCTGACATTGGCAATGTGTACTTGCCCACTCTTTCTTTTGTGGCAGTGGCACGACTAACTGCAGCAGCCAGAGACCAGATGCATCCTCAGTGTTCAGCCAGGAATTCTGTGGCTGCCAGAAAACTTGGTAAAATATTTAGAAGCAAAATGACTGTCAAAGCCAATGAAGTGCATCATCACTTGTATGGATCTATACTCTTCACTACCAAAATTACAATTCTGTCAATAAATAAATGAACAAATTAATGGCCAATTGATTCCTATGTGTGACTTACTCCTACTTAAATTCAAAGCATTTATAGAAGTGTCTATTGCATCTTGAGCACATTTTATCCTGGGAATTCAAATTGTTCAATTCAGTCAAACAGCACACCTTTCTTCTGAGATATGATTCATTTCCCAGGTGAAGTAACACTTAATCTAGAGATGAATGGAAACTGGAACCCAGCTTTTGGGGGGTTTAATGCTATATTTAAAATGCAGATTTCTCAACCTGGAAGCTAAAACTCTGGCTGTTCAAAGACTTCTACAGTTTCTTAACTGTATAGAATCACAGAATCATTCAGATTGGAAAAGACCTTCAAGATTACCAGGTCCAACTGTCTAAATTGGAGAGCTATGGATTTGATGGGTGGACTGTTCGGTGGATAAGGAACTGGCTGGATGGTCACATCCAGAGGGTAGTGGTCAATGGCTCGATGCCCAGATGGAGACCGGTGATGAGTGGTGTCCCTCAGGGGTCCGTACTGGGACCGGTGCTGTTTAATATCTTCATCAATGACTTAGACAGTGAGATCGAATGCACCCTCAGCAAGTTTGTGGATGACACCAAACTGAGTGGTGCGGTTGACACACCAGAAGGATGGGATGTCATCCAAGGAGACCTGGACAGGCTGGAGAGGTAGGCCTGTGTGAACTTCATGAGGTTCAACAAGGCCAAGTGCAAGGTCCTGCACCTGGGTCGGGGTAACCCCCAGTATCAGTACAGGCTGGGGGAAGAAAGGATCGAGAGCAGCCCTGCCGAGAGGGACTTGGGGGTGCTGGTGGATGAAAAGCTGGACATGAGCTGGCAACGTGCGCTGGCAGCCCAGAAGGCCAACTGTACTCTGGGCTGCATCAAGAGAAGCGTGGCCAGCAGGTCGAGGGAGGTGATTCTGCCCCTCTACTCTGCTCTGGTGAGACCTCACCTAGAGTACTGTGTCCAGCTCTGGAGCCCTCAGCACAAGAAGGACATGGAACTGTTGGAGCGGGTCCAGAGGAGGGCTACAAAAATGATTCGAGGGCTGGAGCACCTCTCTTATGAGGACAGGCTGAGGGAGTTTGGGTTGTTCAGCCTGGAGAAAAGAAGGCTGCAGGGAGACCTGATTGAGGCCTTTCAGTACCTAAAGGGGGCCTATAGGAAAGATGGGGAAAATCTCATTAGTAGAGCCAGCTGTGTCAGGACAAGGGGTAATGGTTTTAAACTAAAACTGGGTAGGTTTAGACTGGATATAGGGAAGAAATTCTTTACAATGAGGGTGGTAAAACACTGGAACGGGTTGCCCAGAGAGGTAGTGGAGGCCCCATCCCCGGAAACATTCAAGGCCAGGTTGGATGGGGCTCTGAGCAACCTGATCTAGTTAGCGGTGTCCCTGCTCACTGCAGGGGGGTTGGACTAGATGACCTCTAGGGGTCCCTTCCAACCCAAAACATTCTATGATTCTATGATTCTATGATTAACCTAACGCTGCCAGGTCCACCACTCAACCATGTCCCTAAGCACCGCATCTACATGTCTCCAGGGATGGCAACTCAATCACTTCCCTGGGCAGCCCGTTCCAATGCTTGACAACTCTTTTGATGAAGAAATTTTTCCTAGTATCCAATCTAAACCTCCCCTGGCACAACTTGAGGCCATTTCCTCTTGTCCTATCACTTGTTACTTGGGAGAAGAGACCAACACCTACCTTGCTACAACCTCCTGTCAGGCAGTTGTAGAGGGCGATCAGGTCTCCCCTCAGCCTCCTCTTCCCCAGGCTAAACAACCCCAGTTCCCTCAGCTGCTCCTCAGAAGACTGGTGCTCCAGGCCCCTCATCAGCTTTGTTGCCCTCCTTTGGATACACTCCAGTGCTCAATGCCTTTCTTGTAGTGAGGGGCCCAAAACTGAAACCAGTATTCGAGCTGCGGCCTCACCACTGTGGAGTACAGGGGGACAATCACTTCCCTGGTCCTGCTGGCCACACTATTTTTGATACAAGCCAGGAGGCATTGGCCTTCTTGGCCACCTGGGCACACCGCTGGCTCATATTCAGCCTCCTGTCAACCAGTATCCCCAGGTCTTTTTCTACCAGGCAGCTTTCCAGCCACTCTTCCCCAAGCCTGTAGCGCTGCATGGGGTTGTTGTGACCCAAGCGCAGGACCCCACACTTGGCCTTGTTGAACCTCATACAATTGGCCTTGGCCCATCAATCCAGCCTGTCCAGATATCTCTGAAGAGCCTTCCTACTGTCAAGCAGATCAACACTCCCACCCAATTTGGTGTCATTGGTGCAGACTTACTGAGGGTGCACTTGATCCCCCTGTCCAGATCACTGACAAAGATGTTAAACAAGACTGGCCCCAATACTGAGCCCTGGGGAACACCACTTGTGACCAGCTGCCAACTGGATTTAACTCCATTTATCACAACTCTTTGGCCCCAGCATCCGGCCAGTTTTTTACCCATATGAGCAGCCAGTTTCTCTAGGAGAATGCTGTGGGAAATGGTGTCAAAGGCTTTGTCAAAGTCTAGGTAGACAACATCCACAGCCTTCCCCTCATCCACTAAGTGGGTCACCCTGCCATAGAAGGAGATCAGGTTGGTTATGCAGGACCTGCCTTTCATAAATCCATGCTGATTGTGCCTGATGACCTGGTTGTCCTGTACTGCCATGTGATGGCACTCAAATGATCTGCTCAATAATCTTCCCCGGCACTGAGGTCAGACTGACAGCCTGTAGTTCCCCAGATCCTCCTTTGGGCCCTTCTTGTAGGTGGGTGTCACATCTGCTAACTTCCAGTCAACTGGGGCCTCCCCGGTTAGCCAGGACTGCTGATAAAGGATGAAAAGTGGCTTGGTGAACACTTACACCATGTCCCTCAGTACCCTTGGGTGGATCCCATCTAGCCCCATAGACCTGTGTGTGTCTAAGTGGTGTAGCAGGTCTAACCATTTCCCCTTGGATTGTGGGTGCTTCATTCTGCTCCCTGTCCCCATCTTCCAGCTCAGGGGGCTGGGTACCTGGAAAACAATTGGTCTTAGTATTAAAGACTGAGACAAAGAAAACATTAAGTACCTCAGCCTTTACTTCACCTTTTGTTACAATGTTTCCCCCCGTATCCAATAAAGGATGGAGATTCTCCTTAGCCCTCCATTTGTTGCTAATGTATTTATAGAAACATATTTTTTTTTGTCTTTTATGGAGGTAGCCAGATTAAGTTCTAGTTGGGCTTTGGCCCTTCTAATTTTCTCTCTGCATAACCTCATGAAACCTTTGTAGTCCTCCTGAGTTGCCTGCCCCTTCTTCCAAAGGTCATAAACTTTCTGTTTTTCCTGAGTTTCCTGTTGGGCATCTGTCTCCAGAGACATCAATAGGATTGTGCACAGTACCTGATGTTAATTGTGGACATGAATTTTGTCAGATTGGGTCTTAGATACTCAGTCCCGCAAGGTTCTGGGCATTCTGGCCACAATCCATTAATCAGAACAATTATTTGTGTCATCTACTCTTTTCACTGAAGTAATAAAGATCCAATAAGTACTAAAAAATCTGTGATTTGAGGTATAGTATGATCTTCTGTGTAGTCGAACAGTAGCTGAGAGCCCATCCTTTATATGGTAAGATTTTCCTTCTGCAGAATTAAAACTGAACTGTATGAAACTCAGCTGAATAAATGAGTTGCTAGCAAAATGGACCATGTACGACAATGTTTATTTCCCAGAAGAAAGTACTCAGCAAGAGAATTGCATCAAGAGTATGCATGTCAAAAACCACACTCTGGTATTCTTTCTGCATTCACTGAGATGACTATTTTATTCAGTACTCTGATGAGTGTTTTGTGCCATAGCTAAACCATGCTTGTTAAAGCGAAGGAACATATTTTACAGACAACCTAATTTTTCTCCTGTCTTGGCAGGTATATCGACTTGCATCGTGCCAATATTAACATAACTCAGCAGCTTCATCATGTGCAAAGTACATGATAATACACAGGTGCACAACTATATGGATGCCAATTGTGTTTTAAAAAACAGGAAGGTCAAACGCGGTCGTGGGAATTTCCTTCAAACCTATATAAGGCATCAGCCATATGCAGTCTTCTGTGGCAATTTTATGCTATATCAGATTTTTTCCCATGTCTAAAAAAGCCCAGGGAGAACAGGAAACATCATGTTCTTTTTGTGCTGAGTGTGATGTTACTAACAATTCACTGAATTAAGGCTGATTTGTCAGTTGTGTCTAATTTGAACAGCTATTCCCTTGTTCTAAATCTGGGGTTGGCACTTCCTGCAAACTGTAAGCGTCCTCAGCTCCCCTTTGCATCCTTAGAACTATCAAGAGTGGGATTCACCAGACCTTAAGGCATCTGTCAACATACATTTACAACTGAGCTAAGCTAAACTAGGTCCTCCTCATAGGTTTTGGAGAGAAATCAATAGTTTTAGGGAATGAGTCATCTAATCAGTTTTGGGTACATGAAAGGAAAACACTTCTTCTTTGACTTTAAAGAGAAGTTAAGGTTACTAACTCAGAGATGCCTATTCAGAGTAGCTTTTTCCTAGCATCATTTATGAACTACCTCTATCACTTTCTCATGTCCCAGCACAAGTTGAGATTGATTCCCTGGAAGATGGAGTTTACTTTCCCATAGACACACGTAGAGTGACGTAGATTCAAAGATGGCGAGCATCGAATTTATATGACCAATGGCAAGCAAGGCTATATTCAGCCAAAGTAACTAAAAACATGCTAAAAAAGAAGGTCAGAAAATTCTTTCATTTTACTGCCTACTATTTCTCCCTCTCCTATTTTCAAGATCCCTCAACAGGACTTTCAGGCCCTGCTTCTTTACCTTCTGAGAAAGCTGAAGGTTGCATAAGGTTCAAATGTGCATTTGCCAAATAATCCTCAGCCTCAGCAAGAAATGTCAGTCAGAAAACGGCACTGAGCTTGCAGAGCATAGAAATGTTTAGGTGACACCAGAGATCAAAGGGAACACAGGGAAGTGATGGTGTCTCTGCCTCCATTGCTAAGAGCAAGGCAAAATTATCTCCCCATGTGCATAGCTAACCTGCATTTAACAACTATGCTCCTGAATGAAAGTGAGTTTCCAAACTGAGTGCTCTTCCAGGCTTTTGTCAGTAGTTATTTCACTTTCTAATTTCTCCTTTTTCACAAGGAGAATCTCAGAATTTTTATGCATAAGAACATTCTGGAAGAAATACCCAAAGGCAACAAAAGGTTTACTCCCGGATCACAGTGTTAATTCTTTATATAAATATCCAAAGATGCAACCATGCCACTAGGTCAAGTATCATTCAGTATTAATGCCAAAGGCAATCAGGCCAAACACACTGTAAACATATTTCAGAAAAAAAAAAATAAAAATAAAAATAAAAATAAAAATAAAAATAAAAAGAAAAAGAAAAAGAAAAAGAAAAAGAAAAAGAAAAAGAAAAAGAAAAAGAAAAAGAAAAAGAAAAAGAAAAAGAAAAAGAAAAAGAAAAAGAAAAAGAAAAAGAAGAGGTAGATCATGAAAACAGTTAACCAAACAAACAGCCCAGCTGCTGTGTGATGGAGACTGACCTCAGAAGATACTTGCTTCTCAAGCCAAGGGGAGATCTGACAGGTAATAACGACTATTAGGCAATAAAACAGTTACTGCACGTTTGATATTTAATTTTTAATATCTTCCAGCAATGACCTCTTTCCCCTTTCAGTGAAGAAACCCATGGATAACCAGTAGAAGACTGACCCCAAAAAGCCAACTCTTGCGCAAAAAAATTCAGTTACCTGTACCCAAAGATGTGGATACATTTCCCACTTGCATTTAAATTAGTTTCCCTGGATATTCACAGATGAAACACCAGGCACAGACACTATTTTTTGCAGTTTTTGTTTCCTAAGGTCATTCTTTAAAAGCCATCTTTCTTTTCCTCCACATTTATCATTGTTTGCCTGTGGGGAATCTGAGAGCAAGGCATGTACATCTGTATGTACTGTAAGTATGGCTAGCCCTTTTGCTGTAGTGAGTGAGCAATAAGAAACAGAAAATAAATAAATAAAATTAACCTCCTGTCAGTTTGGTCGGCAAGAATCAGTGTGCCATACTCCTCCGAACAAGCTTGCTCTAGACTTTGTGGTAGTTTCCATTACGTGTTAGCACGAAGCTCTGGATATAGAGATGTGGCCCTTTATCATACCCCAAAGGAGGCAAACGTGCAGAGGTACCAACCATCAGCCTCCAAAACACTGTCTGCTGAAGTCTTTGGACACAGATCACGTACTGTCACCCACGGCTCAGACTCCACAGCACACGAAACTATGCTGAACCCTACCATGACGGGACAAAGCGCACATATGTATGCCACAGCGACTAAACAGAATACAATGAAAAAGGCAGGCACCCCTCAGGCAAGCATCTTTTCTCTCTCAGTTTAGCTCAATCCACAGCCTTCCCAAGTGCAAAAGGTACCTGAAAACTAACAACAGCCAAAGCCCTGGTCACTGAAAGTCAGGAGAAAGTAAAGGTCTAAGGATATTCCTCAGTATACATTAAAGCAGACATTACTGCTACAGAATTACTTAAGAAACAAATCCCCCACCTCAAATTCTTCCCAAAAAGCAGCTTGCAAGCTACTAGAAGCCAGTGAAGCTTCTGAATGAGGCCTAGAAATAGGTTTTTGAGCTGTGCCGGTTACTGAGAGAATTGGATGACCAATGATGGGTCTGCAGGTAACTCCTTCAGGGTTGTCTCAGGACTCAGAAGAGGCCCCAGGGGACAGTGAGGGTTGTCTGGGTCTGAGAACAGCAAGCTGCTTCCAGGGACGTCCCATTGCCGGGACTGGCACCTTCAAGACAACACCTGTTCATGTGACCAGATGTAAAAGTACAGCTTTCAAGATTAATTTTGTAGCATGGCTCTCAGGTTGCCATTTCACCCATGAGGTGGCTCTGTGTGAACACAGCTTTGGAAGCCCCTATCCTGGAATTATTTCCACTAGGATAATGTGTTAGAGTTGTTATTCAGAGTCCACTGGAGTCACTCAGGTCCGCTTTGACATCAGCAGCCTGGTATTTTCATCGTAAGTGAAAATGTCTGGCAAGCCAAGGCACCCTAGTGAGGGAGCCGTACCAATGCTGACTCAAGAGCAACCTTGGGATTCCAGTTTCTAAGTCAGTGGTGACTGGACTCACTGCACTGGTAATGGGCTTCTTATCGGAGGATGAGCTGCCATCCTATTGCAGCAGCCCAGTGACTCATCCCGAGAGTATCTGCGCTACTATTTGTCTAGCAGAGAATGCTGATAGTTAGTGGGGGAAAATGGCCTGGTTCCAAAGGACTGAAGTAATGGTATGATAGTAATAATAATTTACTTCTGCAAAGTGCCTCTTATTGTGAAGAATCACTCAACAGATTATATATGTGTATATGCAGGGATCAATCAGCCCCCTCTGCAGGGGACGTGGCAACCATTCTGCATCAGCAATGCTGCACAAAAGCATTTTAGAGGAGAAGTGGAGAACAGCTTCTGCAAATGAGCACACAGAAAGAGGATATCGTGCAGGGAAAAACACCCAAGACATATTTACGAATATTTGTCTCTTCAAACAGGAGGCTCTCTTATCTTCTGCTTTCCTAATGCCAGGGCAGTGCCAGGGCAAGGCTTTGTGTGAGCTTTAAAAAACACCCAGGGCAAGAGAAAACCCCAGGCTACAAAGGAAAACAATAAATACATGCACATTAGAGAGGAGGAAGCCCAGCAGCCTACCCACACCGTTACACTCGGTCTCACCCCCGTGGATCCCCTACTCTCTGCACCCACAGAGCCTACCACAAAGCCTTGCCTTGACAAAGCATGAAGGCATCACAGTTTCCCCCCTGCTCAGAGGACCCAGTTAGATGGGATCAGCAAATAAAAGGGGGGAATCCCAAGTGTGAAAATGTGCCCTGCACCCATGCAAGAGTGGCCAGCTCCCCTGCCTCAGTGCCTTCCCCTGCTGCTCAGCAGCACTGGGTTTCACACAGCCATAAAGAGGCGTACCTTCAGCCCCCAGAGATGGGGCAGCTCCTCTGAACTTAGCAAATTTGTCCCAAGTTAGGCCAGCTAAGGATATCATCTCTCAGCAATCACCCACCACCGAGGGAGGAGCCCAGGCGGGCAAGAGCCTCCTCACCCCAAGCAGCCGCCACGCAGCCCCTGCCCTGCCCAGCGCAGCAAGCAGTGCTCTGCGGCTGGGGCCGCTCCACCGGGGACCAGGGTCCTCCCACGCCCTCCCATCAGGTGCCCAGGCTCCTGCACCCTTGCTAAACCATACTTCAGGTTTAGTATGGTTGGTGAACCCACCTTCCTTCCCACCTGAACAAACACCCCACTCCCTCCTCCGCACTGCCGTTAGAGTGATCATCTGGCTGCGGGGTGATTAAGGGAATGGGCAGATCCAGCTCAGCATAAATAGAATAAAATAAAATAAAATAAAATAAAAAACAATTTAAAAAAATGTTGTCAGCTCTTTCAGTTCCCTGACCCAACTCACAGCACAGGAGTGCTTTGCTGACACAGCACAGAGTCTGGCACCTGCCCCAGCCCACACCCTCCGCTTTGCAGCAGATGAGCGAATCCACAACCCTTGGTCCAATTCTTACTCACACCTGAGGCACCTGTGAGGATACCATAAGTGGGAGCAAGTTGCCACTAGATAGTGTTAGAGTGTCTCAAAGGAGGGTTATTTCATGTCTTCGTGTCAAACTGCTATTATCTTTCCTATTTTCACAATAATCCTACGGGAAAACACAGTAAGGTTCAAATAACTGTGCTTATTAACTCTGTGCGAGGTGTTATGTGAACACTTTGCAGTGCTAGCAGTCTTTTGAATCACAGTTAGGGCCAGGAAAGTAGCTGCATACAATTTAAAAGAAAGTTGGCCTGTTCCCGTCCATTACAAGTAGGCTTTAGTGTAAGAATTACTGCAGTTAATGTATGTAAGCAACCCAGAACAAAGGAAAAAAAGCCAGTAGGTTTCTCAAGACAATGCCAGCCAAGCAAACAATAGACGTACCAATTCAAAGACAACCAACAGTGACCTAATTGTTCTCCCACCAAAGTCTATGGAGCTTTTGCTATTGATTTCCAATATAGCTACCATTTGCATAGGCTGGAATTTAACAGCGGTGAAAAGACCTCTCCTCCACCTTCAGTTTTACAAACTGCCTCTTCCTGTTCATAACTGCGGAGTCCTTCTTTCTTGTCAGCTCCAGAACCTTTTTACACAGAAAAGTTATAAATATTCAACCCTATTGAATCTTGGAGCACTTTGGAAGCTGGAAGTGAGGCAGGAAAACCAGTATTATAGATTCAGAAAAAAATGGTCAAACGTTGCGGAGCCCCTCTGCAGCAAACCACATCTACTGTCTGATACGTGTTTTTTTCAGAGTGTTGCAAGAAATTTTAATCTGGAAAGATATGAGGTGGATTCAAGGAGTATCTGACTCATTGGGCAGAGAGAGTAGGTAAGAGCCTAGACTGTGATGCTATTGTACTCTGGGAACCACGGAGATCAAAATCCTATCAGATTACTGGTGTAATTTAATTAAGTGCTCAGACATACACGCACCACTTGCATTTATGTATATGGGGCATCACACCCCCAAACCTCCCATGAAAGCATATTAGATATTTGTATTGCAGTGATGGCTAAACACTGTTGGCAGTGCTATTTTTTCTCTTGTTCCCTGCTGTTAGGAGCGCTGTGCTAGGTGGCACACGAAACAATCCCCCACTACAACTTAGGGCAAGGACAAGGCACCTTAGAAGGACAGGATGAGCAAATGAACAACACGTGGGTGTTGTATTTTGCCACCCCTCTATTTGCACAGTACAGCTCAACACCCGCCCAGCAGATATTTTTCAGATGTTAGTTATTTCGAGTATGTCAACAAACGTATGTTTATGTATAAATGTTAATTATGCCAATGTAAAGGAAACCAAGATGATATTAACGATCCTCTCTGCACTCCACTTTGATTTTGTTTTTGTTTGATTCATTGAGTTGGCCTCACTGTGAGTTGCAGGGTGGCGCACATGATGGATCTCTGCAGGCTGAACTACACAGCAGTCTTTGTAGCGAAGGTCACGTCTTAAACCATTCCCTTGCTCGTAATCATGTCAGAGTCAATAAACATTTATATCTGAATACCAAATGTAGCAGTGCTGGTGGTTTAGATTAAGGAGGAAGGAACACGGGTCAGACAAAGAGAGCGCTCTATTGGTTTTCTCTGTCACAATATCTTTGAGCAATACAACTAGCATCTCTCACCACCTGTCCCACCTCCTGAGAATACACTACCTACCTCTGGAGAACAGCCTGCCTGGAGTCTCTTATAAAAAATATGATTACTCTCTGTGTATTTTTATGGAACCTTGAAACATGATCTGCTCTGGTCTTTCTTCAGGGTGAGACCTGATCTCTTCAGCCACGAATTTGCAAAGCTAACAAAACAATTCAGACATGTTCATGAGGGTGTTTCCAATGTCACCAGGACAGATCATAAATTTTGCCACTTCTGCCAAAACCAGGAGAGAAGCTCGAGGCTAAATTGCAAACTCAGCTTAGTCAGCTCAAGGCTGAGCCCGAATGCTTCTGACACCCCCGCACATATGTTGAAGTACTTGTAGTTAGCCTCTGGCTTCCAGAATTGGCATTTAAGTAGGTAGAGTTTGTGCTCCTCTGGGTCTCAAATAAATTTTACTGAGTGGAAAATAAAGTATGTAAATTATTAGTCCCCAGATTTGGTTAATTAGAGGGTTAGTCAATTTATATCAGCAATTGCAACAACAAACAGAATGCTGCAGCATGCCTTCTGCATCTTGCCGGACTAATCGGTGCTTAATGACAGTGAAATTCAAGGTATGCTGCCGACAAGCGAGCCCTCCTGAGTGACAAGCTGGAGCTTGTGAACTGCCTTCTATGATTTTTCTGCCAATGCTGTGTGCAGGTTATTTGAAACCTCACCTTTGTGGGAAATTGGGGAAAATGAGGGACTCATGACTGACTGAACATTCACAAACTAAATTTTGTCTGAAGCAACAGCTGGTTTTAAGTGGTTTCAGATCATCCACTCCGAGCAGTCACTGGAGGGATAGGTTCACTGTGGCAAAACAATAACAGTTTAGGAAACGTTTTCAGTACATTTCAGAAAATTTGGAATACCTTTCTGTGTGCCTTTCCCTTGAGCAACTCGTGGCCTAAACAGTTTTAGAAGATAAAAGTAGAGAAAAAGTAAGCTAAGATTAAAATCCCAGCACAGTGCAGCATCTGTGTGCAAGCTGGGTGCACCAGACCTAAAGCAAATGCTGTGGTGGTGCAGCTGAATTCTTCACTGTCGTGGACCTTACAGAGATATTCACGCCAAGGAAAAATTGTAAAAGTTACTCTCCCACTTTGTAACATCATGCAGGATCCCTCTGTGCTGGTAGAAATACCAACACAAAATGCAGTGCAGTAGCAATCCAGGCCAGTAGCAGTGTTGGACGTTCACCTGAACACCAAACATAGCTCACCTTGACCTCACACATCTCTGCTGTTAATTGCTATTTACTCACATGAGAGTCCATTCACCTTAAAGCTTGGGAAGCCCTGGGAACATGGACAGTGCTCATTCTCCCATGCCGGCAAAGACACCAAGGGCAGCTGAAGGTAGGTCTTCAGCTGCCTTGAAAATCCATACCTCCTGAGGATCTGCACCCGTCCCCTCCCATAACTGGTGGTGTTTTATTTGTTACACTCTTCAGAAAGTTTTACCCATCAGCACCATGCAGTTTGGTTTAGCAATTCTACTCCATGAAGTAGATAATTTGAATGTCGTGGAAATTTGACATTTTCTGCCATTTCAGTAACAGTTGCATTTAGGGAAAAAAAGAAAGAGAGGAAAAGAGAGAAATTAGAACTCCCTAATTGATTCACAAACCAAAAGGATCAAGAACACTTTGGATTATTTATTCACAGTTAACAATTTATCCAGCCCTAATTATAGCCGCTAGAGTATTTTCTTAGCTGCAATATTAATTATACTTCTTTCATGGCTGCTATTTATACGAGCAGAAGATGAAATATGCAATTAGGTGATCAGATGCTACCGCGGTATCACTGATAATTTTTTTCACAATAGGTATCATTATCCTCTTAAAACGGTGTTAAAGGCTGGGCGTAATTGCTGCCCGCCACTTAGCACAGAGCACAGAGAGTTCCAGGAGAGCCCTTACGGAACCAGAGTGCGGATCCAAGGCATCTCCTGTCCCACAAGCAAACCCAGGTCACCCAAAACAAAGGCACATGTGTGCAGAAAGGTTCCTCTTTTTGCAAAGGCTTGAGTATCAATTACAAACACAAAAAGAAACAGAGAAGTGAAGGGAGAAGGCTGCCAAGAAACACCAGATCAGTCAGGACAACACTGGGTGCACAGTCCTGCGAAAAACTAAAACAAAGAAACTTCTGCACCTACGTGATGAGCGGAAAGGGGCTCGATGCCGCAGGCAAGGACACCGACCATCTGGAATCCCTGTGCCGTCAGAAGAAAAAGACCCTGGCTCAACAAAGAAGAAATTAAAAGAAACCCTTGATTCCATCACCATTTTCTCCAGCTATGGAAACAATCTATCATGACACTTTATATTTAGCTGAATGCTTGCGTCAAAAAAGATAAAAACAGGAAGAGCACTAATATCTTGGTCTTTGCTCCTTGTATACTGCCTTTCATAGGAGGCAACACATTATTTCCATTTTGTAGGTAGTAAAGCTGAAGTGCAAAAGAAAATAAAGATATGCCACTGTACAACACAACAGAAGAAATAATATTTCCATTATAGAAGCTCCTATAAAATCTATTAAAGCAATAAGTTCTTAAAATTACTTTTTCTGGCATGTTAAAGAAAAAAAAAAGGAAAAAGGCAGATACTGCATAATTAATTCCATAGAACCTTGGAGTAAATTATCCATATGAAAAGATCCATATTAAAATTTGACAGAACATATACTGGCATTATATCTGCTTATTTTACATCTCTTGTGCTTTGTTCCCATAAAGATCTTCTTCCCCAGAAAATAACAGAGATTTACCCCAGAGCTTCAGTTATCTTACTTGCAAGTTTGAGAAGGAGAGGTTTGCAAACTATTTTTTACCCCATTCTTTCAGCAAAAGTCTATTTTGGTCAGTTTTGTGAGCCTGGCTTCTAAGGCTAGTTGGCTGTTTGCTCTTTCTGTGTGCAAAATGAGAGCACTACCACAGATTCAAGGATTTCCTTTTAGAAAAAGAAGTATAAATATAAGAGGATTATCACGTTTACTATTTAAAGTCCCAGCAACCTGCAGGATTTATTTTTATGAGTCCTGTTAATTGTCACAGTTATAGGAAACAGTAAACTTTAACTAACAGAAAGGAAGCTGTTTTGCCTGTGTTTCGCTCTAACAGAGCGAACACAGCTGAGTCAGACTTTTAGTTACTTCATGTGTGCACAATTTTGAAGGCCTGAAAAGGCAACCTGTGTTTGCAGAAAGTAAAACAATTTGGTCTGTGATTTACTGCTCTGGAGGGGCAGCCATGAGGCTGAACCTCGATCCAGTGAGAGGGCGCCTAACACTTGCCCATTTGCGAGAAACACTGCTTCACGGAGTAACTGGGAGCAGCCAGATTGCTGGTAGGAACACCCCCAGCCTACCACGCCCTGGCAGGAGGCAGTCATTACCCTAGTGTTGGCTGAAAAATATTTGGTGGCCAAATGTTTCTTTAAAGCTTCTCCAGAATTGAAACTTTTGAAGGGAATGCATTGATCTGGGCCAAGTTACAAGTAAGTGAAAGCTTAAATAAATAATTTCCACAGCTTTGCGTTTACATCAGCCGTTCCATCCTGTTAAAACCAAATTGGTTTTGTGAGGCAAAACTGTTTACATTTAACCTGATTATTTTGACTTTCTATTTAAAATATTAAGGCATTACGTTTAAGAATTGATATTAAACTATTGCAATGTGACCAGAATGAGACAAATAAATATTTTCAAATTAATTTTAAGCAGGAATTTCCTTTTCAATACTTTTAAAACTTCGATTCCTATTCAGAACATCAATTTTCAAATACTTGAATTTCTATTTTCTAACCACGTTTTGCCAGTCAAAGTGCCCTATGGTTTTATAGTTCGACCTATTTTTCACTGTTTCTTTGTCCATTTAATAAATAATATCTATTCCTACAGCTCATTCAGAGTTCATTGCTGGAAATATATTTGGGCAGGGAGTTCTTTTTTTACAGCCATGACACATTTCCTTCTAAAATCTAACTTATTGAATTCCTTTGGTTTCCTTAGCTGACCTAGGCTTACCAGGGAGAAATATGTAGCTTAATATATTTGAGGCAATAAGAGCCCTCACGCAGCTGATGAAGCAGCAGCACTGGCTAAGGTTAATGGGGAGAAACAATCCCCTTAGAACATGCTCGGTGTGGTACCATGGAAATAGGAATGATTTTGCTGAGCAAAGAGTACATTTTTCTTTGAACATTGCCTCCTTCAAAGCAAACTAAACTCCAGTCCCGCTCCTCAGAACCATGCACTACTTTCCAAGGCTGAGACACATGATGGATGGCCCACATTGTTTGAAGACAAAGCTGTTTATAAATATCTCAGCCTATGACAAAAGGGCCTGATCTCACTTATACCAATTTTAGCTCAGCTTTACATTAACTTATATGAAAGAAGATCTGTAGCATATAAACTCTGGAGAGTAAAGTTTCTTCCGGAAATGTGATCTGCTTCCTGTATTTAAAAGATATTTATGCTCCCTCCTTAGCAGGCTGGAGTCTGCAGAGACCTTTTTTTTTTGCCTGAGGAAAGATTGATTTATGACGCTCTGTTAATGTTACTATGTAGTCAGTCCCCTCTGCATTTAGAAGGTCTTTACCTTTTTACCTTCACCAGCAGGACTTAACAGCAAATGCATACAGAAAAAGGGGATCACCAGGATGAGGTTGTCACCTGATGGCATCTGGGCAGGCATCTTGTCATGCAAATTTCTGTATCTCATAACACAGACTGTGAACAATATCGCTTAAAAGATCAGGTATGTAGATAAAATACCCCTTGCCCTCATTTTAATGAACATAAGTAATTAAGATACCTTCCCAACTCCTCCTTCTGGCAGCCCACTGCCTGCTTGCCCTCCTTTCCAGGCTTGCTGAGAAATATCCATAGTTTCCCAAACATATACCTCTCAAGATTATGGACTCATACATCTGGAAAACAGTGATGAAGGGAAGCTGGAAGATTAGAGAAATGCCGCAGTAGGTCACCCAGAAGAATCAGCTCTGGAGGGGAAAGCTGAGTCCATTAATAACAGACTTGTTTCTTTCCACTTCAGAGCTCTCAAGGTGCAAAGCTTCAGACGTGCAAGACTTGACAGGCCTGTAGCACTTACAGTTAGGGTGCGTAGACAGAGGCATTTGGCACCAATGAGATGGTTTGTGGAGAAAATGTACCACTTCAGTTATCTGAAAATGGGAGTGTTAGACACTTGTCACAGGCAGAAATCAGAGGGAGACGGCAGCTGAATGAGGGCCAGGACACTTGTAGCCAGGTCAGTGAGAAGCCCAGAGTTTAGGCAGTGGGAGAGGAGTGCCTCGGTGACCAAACGCCCAGAGAAGAAACGCAGCTGTAAGGAACGTTGCAGGGGAGCAGCAGTGCAGTTGGAAGAGGGGTCAGTATCGCTGAGCCAAAAGACAAGACCCCTCAGGACACAGAGGAAAGAGTCAGTGAAGCCAAAGCGGAAAACCAGCAAGCTCCACCGTGGTCAGATTTACAAAAGTAGGGAAATCTGGTGAATTTCAAGCCAAAGCAAGGGCTCAGCTCCTCCGGGGGTGAGCCTCTGAGCAGCTGCCTATGGGATGTGAATGGCCCGTGCCCAGCTTGGCTGCTGCACCCGCTCCCAGGGAAGCAGCTCTGGGGCTCTGCAAGAGGCAAGGGAGCAGGGGGGATGCCCAATTAGCTTGGGACTGATGGTTCTGGTTTCTCCAGTCTGGAACTCACTCTTAGTAAGCTAGTGTTTAACATTTGCTGATTAAAAAAAAAAAAAAAAGAGGTGGAAAGTTCATACCTCGGACATTAGCAATATAATATTAATCAGCTTCCAACCTGAAATACATTGTAGGACTCATGATGCTTAGGAAAAACTCACTAATACAATCTCCATAATTAAAAAGAAATGAGAGTACTCATTCAAAGCAAACTCTTTGAAACTGAAATTGCTTTCTTAATTATGAATTATTTTCCCCTTCAGCTCATGTTCTTTTCAATTCCTTACTTCAGTGTGACAAGAACTTGAATTTTGGTGGGTTTTTTTTTACCTTTATAATCTCTCTAGGGCTGCATTTTGACATCACCTTCCACACTAAGTTCCTGCTGGCTTTGTTGGTCTACGAGAAGTAGAACAGTTTGCTTCACAAGGGAAATCAAGCTTGACCATCATCTTTCCTTCATTAATATTATCAAAAGATGGCTTCATCTAAGTCACCTGTCTAAAACTAGTGAAACAGAGCCGGGGGAAATAAAATCTCCGTATTTCCACCATTATTTGTTCAATAAACCCCGGAGAGACTGAATAGCTATTTTCTTGATCATTTCTACTTTAACAAAAAGTTCCTAGCCACCCTCTTAAAGCCTATCATTATGTCTGCTTTTTTTTTATAAACTACACCACATCAAGGATAAAAATGCACCTCTTGAATTGGTTTGGAGCATAGACTTGACTTGTCACATCTGCTCAAGAATGCTTACTTTAACACGTCTTGTACATACTGGGAGAAATATGTCCTGTGTCAGGGAAAACAAACTGCAGAAGACTACCTGTTGATTTTATCCATGCAGTGAGTTAACATAACATGCATGGTAACTGTATATACTGAAGGACTTCCTACAGAAATGTGGATTATTTTACTATAGGAGGAAAATAAGTGAGCATATTAGAGCAGTCAATGTGAGAAACATAGAGTAAGAGTTTGCTTGGCCCTAAAGTCACACTGGTATAAAGCTGATTCACTTCTTTTACATTCGTGCAAATTCAAACTGGCTGTGACTTTTTGGTTAATGTGACGGTAAAGCTCCCTAGTCACTGATCTGAAATGTTTCCCTTGGGGCAAGTGTGACAGAGTGATGACTTCAAGAAGGCCGTTATCATTATGGCTGTGTCACTTAAAAAAATTTAAAAATTCACTGAACCAGTGCAATGTGGAATTGGAAAAAAATAACATTGTATGAAGAAAATAACATGGAATAAGAGGCCCTGCATCTTTATACACCTCTTTTCTGCAAATGATGCAGGTGTAAAACAATATAAAATCAGACCTCTCCATTAGTCTATATAAATGACAGTTTTCTAAATCATCTTTATACTTGTTTCTCACTGGTGAATCACTTCCAGTGTTCTTGCTACATTCTCTTCAGTAACAATGACGTAAACTACTGCTGTAAATGACAGAAGAAAAAACATTTCTGTTCTTTCGACAGAGAAGTTGAAGTCCTCATGGAAAAGGAAGAGCTCTGACTATTCAGCACCTGCAGCTATGGCAACCTGCCAGCACGATCATCTAATAAAGTACAGAACAGTGGTAAATCTCTACTGCAGTCTACCCAAATCAAATAGATTTTCAGCATAGAACAACAAGTACCTAAAATTCTGCAAAGTTAGGTGAGATGAGCAAAATCAAAGCAGTATGTCACAAGCAATTGGACGTCCTGGCCAGTCTATCAGAAGACAAGCAGACATTTTATCTTTCAAGAGGGCAAAAGTAATTAAAGGGCTTAATCCATTCTGTTCTCAAAAGCAGGGTCCAATTCTAGCATAATATCACAAGAAGCATCTGTTTCATGTTGGCAATCAGCCATTCATCAGCATTTAAGCCATCATAAATTCATCAACACCTGAAGTAAATCTTAGGACTGGAAGAGCAGGAATGTTGCTGGCCCAGATGAAGACAGTGACAGCTCTAGGTAGGGAAGGTCCTGAGCCCTAGTGTTGGGCCCTCTCCTTTTAAACATGTGCTACCAGGCCTCATCCAAATCATGGAGGCATGAAGGCCATGCACTTGCATACCATGCAAAAAACTAAGACCCCTTTCCTGACTGATATATCCAAGGAGAAAATTACGTCCTCGGGGGCGATCCAGCCTGAATGGCCACACGGTGTCAGTTTTTGCCACTTGGCAACGCTGTCTATTGCACTAGGTTAAACAAACCTGAGAACGAGGGGCAGCCCACTGCCCATCAGCAGCACAAGGCACCTCTGGCAGGGCGAGTGCCTGTCACTTCCCACTGATTCCCCAGAGGTCTCTAACCAGAGCAGCCAGCACTGGCCTCGGTGCCAGGGCATGGTAAGCTGGCATGCCTTCAGCCTTTACTTCTGCTGATATGAGGAAGATGTCCGTACACTGGAGATGAGAAGCAACAAAGACACCAGCATTGCAGCACTTGCCGTCTTTAATAAGCACTTAGGTGGGCAGGATGGCTGGACTGTTGCTGCCTCTGCAAAATCTAGGTTTAATGTCAGGTACTTAAAGCAGCCTAAATATTGCCTTTTGAGGGTAACATCAGGTATTGCCATCTGACACTGCTGGCCTTAGCTCACAGCAATCAGACTTACCACTTTTTTCCAGGAATGTACCACCACACCTGCTCCAATACATGTCCTATGATACCTCCCTTTACAGTGACAGTTCCCATGAATGCTTTGCTAAAATCAAACTGTATGTGCGCACACCAACAACTAACGAAGTAATGAATAAATTCATTAAAAATACTTACAATGAATGCTTGTAGAGGCATCCTATTCACCATCTCCACTCCTCACAGTTAATTTTTACAGGAAGCCAAATACGGTGTTACAGAACAAAAGTCTTGAAAGGTTTTGTTTTACTTCAGAGGTCTGTCTGCCCTCTTCCTCTGCCCCGGAAAACCTAATGTTTCCCCATATGCTTGTCGTTCTCAAGCAAAGAATGCACATTTGGTGCACTCAGAATATTTGATTTAGAATTCAAATGTATAAAAATTCACTGAAATCCCATTTGCATTTACTGGTTTTTAATACAGAAAAAAATACTGATATTATGCAGGATAGCAAATGCTTAAAAAGAGCATTCCATGGATGCTACATTGCCATTCCTTTGGCTCAAGCAGCGAGCTCCAGAATTTTTCAGTTGGGGTGAGATGTAAAGTATATCAGACATATCTAGCACCATTTGAGACCTCCTGGAATATCCAAGCCACATCTGACATAGGACCTCTGGGAGGTCATTGCCCGCTAGAGAGGGAGGTAGGAGGCTAAGCAGAATACTGTTGGAGCCTCTTAAATGATACTAGGTGCTTGCAAATTGCTGAATAGTTTCCCAAATCTTGTTTCTTCCTGTGAAGAAAAGCAGGCAGTTTCCTACCTTAAAAAATTCTCTGCCAGCTATCCTAGGAGACTCCATATCCAACCCATCTCTCCCTCTGCTTCATTTTAAAGTCAATTTTCCGCTAGGGACAGAAGAACATTTCCTTAGCTGCTAAGTTCATTTGTGTGTTCAAAAACCTGGAAACCCCTCAGTCCACATAATTTAGCTCTGAGCGGCCACTGAAGGCTTCACCTTCAGGAGCAAATTGAAAATCATTAATAACCTCAGATAGATAACTCATTAGAAATGTACCTTCTCAGATTTATGGATGCATGTGCAAGAGCTCTGATGGTTCTTGGATGTCTCTGTGTAAAACAGGCCAGGCCATTTAGAAATCAGACATTTGCCAAAACTACTTATGGTGCCCCAGTATATTGTGTGGTAGCCTCATATAGCCAGCTAGTTTTACTATGAAAAGCAAAGCTCTGTTGAAGCTGAAGGCAAGTGTTTTGCTTTCATAAGGTGATGGTTCCTGGATCTGAATCTCACTTGTTCACAGTTATTAACATTTCTCAGGCTAAGAGTATGTCATTAAGAGTATAACAATGTCAACGTAACAACGCACAAGTAACAAACCAATTTCAGCGAAGCATTTATAATGATGGATTGTTACCAATTTTAAAATACTCGTCATACTTCCTTATGTCTGGAGATATCTTCACAGGCTCCTTGACTGATTTACAAAGCACAGACCTCTGCAATAGCTGCCTCGAGTCTCTGCACAGACAGAGGACCGAACGGACACTTGCGGGGCATGATGCTCATGTCCTGATATAGGTGCTGGGAGAGGGCAAATGAACTGAGCCATAAAAGGGCCTGTTTCTTCCCTTAATGATAACAGCTATGCAGGGCGAACAGCTCAGCTTGCGGAGACTGGAGACTTTCACATTCAGTGAGAAGGGTCCCAGAGGGACCGCCTGCCGCCTTCATTTTGGTAATGGCCCCAGGCACTATGACAGATTGAAGGGGAAGATACGCAAGCAGAAGGCCAAGGGCTTGGCCTAGATTATCTGAGACACGTCAAAGAAGCACATTCCACTCTTTTGCTTTGAAAAGCAAAAAGCGAGTATTACTAATTTTTATGTGGGTCCTTTCCCACTACCCTCAACCAGGCTGAGGACAGCTGAGGGTGAGCGGTTACACCGAGATACAGGAGGACATGTTCTGCTTTCTCTATCCAGTAGGCAAGGCTGGGATGTTTGTAAACAGGAAAACAACTTTGATTTATGCTGTTCAGGAAAAATGTCTTTGTCTTTATAACTGGAAATGCAGCTCTTCGTAAAGTCAAAATTTCTGTGGGTAAAAGTAATTTTTCACTTTTTCATTAGAACACAGAAATGAAATGCCTTTGAATCATGTCAGCCTGAATAGAAATGTCTCGGATGAATTTGTGGCGTGTCAGTTCAACACTAAGCTGCGTCCACTTGAATTGCTGCAATGCTACACACGAGTCTTTAGCACAACACAAGCTTTCCCAAGACGGCAGTGTCTCATGCTGCCCCTTTGGCTGAAACATTACACCTAGATGGGCAGTGCATGACTGTGGTGTGGCCAAAGAGGTTCAGTCCAATCAAGACACTCAACCTGGAGAAAAAAATTGAAAGCAGAGGAGCTGGAAGTAAAATTCCCACGAGACTCAGATTCTCAGTCTTCTGGACACATTAAAGGTAAAAAAAAAAAAAAAAGAATGACCTGAGGTTTTCTGCATTTAAGAAGGGTGTGGACAGGAAGGAAAAAATTAGATTTTTTTCTTTCTTAACATTAGTATTTCAATTTATCAATGAGTCGGGAACAATAGAGACTACTGATATACATTCAGAGGCAGCTTTTTCAAAATAAAAATAGCCAGGTTTTTTTAGATGATAAATCATATTTAGCAGAAAATAAAAAAGATAGAAATCCTGCAGTATGTATTTCTAGGAGCTATATTATAGCTCACCTCTTTTCAAAATAAATTAAATCCATGATTAGCAATTCTTTTTCTAAGAACTAAAATGGTATGTAGACCATCCTATGCCCCAAACCTCTTTCTTATCTGTTACATTTCTAAAGATGAGATTCTTTCACATGTGAAAGATTCCTTGAAGGGGTTTAAGGAAGACAATGAGAACTTGATGATTTTCATGTTAATTTAACAAATAATGTGAAATCATTTAACAGTAACTGTCTTTAATTATAAAACAAGAACATGTTTTTCCTCTGATTTTGAAGCAGCACAAGTAGAGCTTTTGATTTAAATTGATGCTTCAGGCAATCTCACACATTCCCTGATCACTTTAACATTTTATATATGGGTGGTATGCACATTTACTTGCACTACATGCCCAAGGGTCAAAGTACGGTGTAGGCTGCACAATTAGAGTTATCAAATATTTATGCAGATGTATAACTCTGTTGGATATGCTTTAAGTGCTCCAAAGCAAGAAACAAAATATGTGTGTGGAGGAAAACAATCTGCACAATACAAAGGCTATCCACATGCAATAGTTGCTGGGAACTTTGTTCAAATAATACTACCCACCTTCTCCTTTTTTTTAGCCCAGGCTGTCCAAAAAATGGTGTTACTGAAAAAAATGAAAGTAGCAGATCCTAGACTTCTGCCTCACTTAATTCACTCCTTTCTGAACACCTATATTCTTAAGTGTGATGGCAGTACTTCTCTTCTGCTTCCTACTGCTGTAACTTGATACAGTCATTGCACATATGGAGATAAAATATTTAAGAATGTGCTGCCTTGATCATAGGCAACTTCATATGTCTTGCCAAAAGGCAATAGGTTTCCCCCTCCAGGATGCAGAGTCAGCCATAGCTATTTCCAGATAATTTACAAAACAATTTTATAGTCTCAGGATCCCAAATTAAGGTGTAATGAGGTGGAGGAGATCTATGTGCTATGACAGCATCTCGTGATAAGTAACCTTCAAAGGAGTGTTAGATAAAATGGTCAGATGCATACTTTACGTGCATTGTTTCTGGGACCTATCCCCAACTCTGCATGTCTGGCAAAAAGCAATTGGCAAATTACTTGCAAAAATGAGGGAGTTCCTTGGTTAGTGACTAAAAGGACTCCAGCTACCCCTGGGAGCATGGAGTTGCTTATTCAATGGCAGGAATTAATGCCTGGCTAAGGGACTTTCAAGGGGCTCCTCATCATGTAGTGGCTTTCAGCCTGGGATCTGCAGACCTGGGGCATGCAAAGTGTCTTCCTAAGGTGGACCACGAGGAAAGGTTAAAGAAGACAAGACTATTAATTTAAGAGGCTTACATACCTCAGTACCTCTACTGGAGGATGTCTCTGGCCCACCAAATAAAAATAAAAAGCCCTCAGCCTGCTCTAAGTCAGTATAGGACAGGTCCGTGTCATACAGAAAAGGAGAAGGATTGCCTCCAACAGAGTTAGAAAAACCTGACATTTAATGACAGTTGTTTCTCTGGAATAACCAATCTCATCTTTTAGACTGCATACCATTTGTTGTCCTGTCATCTTGCTGTTGCCTTCATTTCTGAGTTAACTGTGCAAATTAACTCTTTGTCACAAGAAGCAATGCACGTTTCATTTTGGTGTCTAGCCGTGAAGGTCAACTTCACAACTACTATGTCTGCCATAATCTTGAATATTACGCATATCCACTCTATTTTATAAAATGCACAGTGACTGAACACTGGACTGTCTTGAAAAAAACTCCAGACCTTCTACAACTGAATACATTTTCTGGGCTCTCTGCAGATTGAGTTCTGCGTACCACCCATACTCCGCCTTGAGTTTTCACTGACTTGTTTTCAGGGTCAATGCCCATGTAGCTGTCTGCAAGCAAAATGGACGTGCTGTGAAGCACAGATAGAAGTCTAAGGACACAGTCACTCTGGTAATTACCACTCCCGAGGAGCTGTGCTTGAGGGGGCCCTTTGTACTCCCCAGAGCAGGGCAGTTGGTGTGACCAGGTCAGAGGAGCAAAGAAAGCTCTGCTTGGGACTTCTCACAGCCACAGCTGGATGGAGCAGGGGACTGGTAAGGGATAGAAACCTTCTTCCACATCACACCTATTTCCCTTCTCTCTCACAGAGAGTGGAATGGGGCTTATTATCTCCGATAATTAACAAACCCAAGGGACCAGCGCCGAACAAGTACCATGATCAGCTCTGGCATAACCCGATTGTAATTGCTTCTGCTTGGGCTTGCACTGAAATTGGCTCTCACGAATCTCTATGGGACCAATGCCTGAGAGGCAGAACTGAAAGCACTTCACATATCTTTTGGAAGAATCCACACCTGACAAAGTATCCTGAAATGTGTTTCTCTGCCAGAAGTTACACAGCACCAGGTTGAACTGAAAATTCCTTGTTGCTATGGTTGCCACTTGCTCTAAATCTCTTTACTACTCCTTGTTGAACAGCAGCAAAGGAGAATAAAAACATATATAATGCTTGTAATTGCCTGGTGTGTATTTTAATATTTCTCTTTGGTGGCTGCTTTAAATTATGCAGCAATATTGCTGGCATGTTTCTCCAGTCCCTCTTCCCTAAGAGGATACATTTTACAGTGCTGAAATTGGACACTGGGTGTAAGAATCACACATTTGAATATTTTTTTTCAGTAGCAGATGTGTCACATGCAATGTATTACAACTCAAGCTGTAAAAATTAAGTGGCATTTGCATTCATTAAGCATACATGAAATCTAATTCCATTAGGTCCAGCAGCATTAAGATCTGTCTGTTGCTGCTGATGTTACAGCTTAAGGACATTATGTCTTCTGGCTGGATTCTGTTTCATAACCTAATAAAGCCAGGAATTACATCCTGGCTTGATGCCTTTGCAAATCCAGCTCAGCAAACATACAACATGAAAGCTGTAGATGTTTTTATATTCATCATTGTCCAAAATATTAATTTGCCAAAAAAGGTTTAACAGATTAAGCAAACTACAGGCACCATGCCCACAGCAGAACTAATTTAAAAGACAACAATAAGATTTGCTGAAGCCAAACCTCACTTCTAGTCTTCCTGTTTTGTTACAGATATGACACAGAAGAACTGTTAACATTTCATCAAGGCTATTTAAAGAATCAAAAGCTTACAGTTACATTTCAGTCAACTTCCCAGAAACGTTGATCTGCACAATCCCCCAGGAAAATCAGGGATACTTTACTTTTTAGATTTTGACGGTTTTAGCTGACATAGAGATTAGGTAAAGAAAGGGAAGGCAAAATGAGAAACAATTTGAACTGCAGCTTTTATAATTTATTCTGCTGAAAAGATAGTTTGGGTGCAGTACTACAAGTACAAGCCTGAACTCAGCAAATAAACCAATATGGACAAATCACTTTGGTCTGCGTGTAGTTTCACAGAAGACATCATGACGGAAAACTCAAGATTGCCCTCCTTACTACTCCAAAATCAAATCTATCAATTAAGAAGCATAAACTGAATTTTTACTGGCATTTTCTGTGAGATGAATCCAGGTGCCAGTGCAAGTTTTCATCCACAATCCTTAATTTCCAACTATCCAATTAACAAGGGTTTGTGAAGTAAAAGTGCTTATCTTCCAAAGTCTTTGATTTCTTCTCTGATTCTTAATGGCATTGTCAGGCTAGTCCTCCTGTTGGAAGCACCAGCAAAATGTTTATTTCTAATGAGCTGAAAACCAAATCTATTTCCATGGAGATTCAAGAAACAGAAGGGTTTACTTAATTAGATACAAGTGATGCCTTATTTTCCTATAAGTAACTTCCCAGTGGTCTGAGATGTTATTTTTCAGAAATCAAAGTTCTCGGCTGTATCTACAACAAAATTTCAATGGCATAAGTGTTCACCACAGCCAAGGGATGGTTATTTTTGGCGTTTCAAGGACGTTTTATGGACAATCTTATCTTTGTTTCACTTAAAATGTTCTAAGTGTACATATTATATGTACATATAAATTAAAATATAAAATGAAACTAAACTCACGGCAGCTTTACTCCCATTTCCAAACCATTCCGTCCTGTCTTAAAAAAATCCCTCAAAGTACCAAGACAGACTTTGAAATTCTTCACATCTAAGCTAAGTCATCCGTATCCTTCTCCATAGTCAACAGAGAGAGATAAGAACCCTCAGAAAACAATTGATCTCATCTTAAAATAGGTGGCTTGGATAAGAGAGCTGAGCCACTTCCGAGGTCACTGTTTCCCTCTAGGAAAGCATGCACTGGACAGCTTAGACCACTCTTAGAAAGCTCAGCTGAGATCTCACTTGGTATCTACTTTATCTGGAATATACTTTGAAGGCACAGTCTCAGCGGTATGTTTCCTATTAAATTATTGTAATATTGTGGGAAGAAGCTAAGAAGTTGTACATCTCTTTATGAGTCAACCATTTAATCTATAACAAAAAAGCATGCAGGGGATGACTTAGCAACAAATGGTCCAGGCTGCCTTGTATGCAACTTAGAGAAAAAGGCATATTATAAAGTTCCAGTCATATTTAGGAAGAAATTAAATAAATATTTTCTATGAAGTTGGAAAAAAGTGATATTTCATTTTCTGTTTTCTATTTGTCATGTTTTCACATTGATGTCCATCTGGAACTTGGCAGACCACAAAATATGAACCTATTTCTATGACACTTGAAGTGGGAGAAATGCAGAAGGCTGTGATCAGAGGCCCTGGCTGCTTTGCAGTGCAGAAGTGATACAAAGCGTG
Source organism: Gorsachius magnificus (assembly GCA_034008185.1). NCBI lineage: Eukaryota > Metazoa > Chordata > Aves > Pelecaniformes > Ardeidae > Gorsachius > Gorsachius magnificus. Next base: position 44,205,013 of record CM067083.1, on the reverse strand, counting down.
CAGAAAAGGCCCTTCAGGGGAAGACGAGTTTAGTCCTGTCTACAGCTTCTCTACAGTGTTGGTCTGCATCAGCTGATCACAGCCTTTCCACCACAATACCCTGTGCCAGACCTGTATAAAAACATTTTCCTGGAAGCGGGATGGGCTCTGAGCTGGGAAACATTTTGTGCTGGGGTGGTGGTGGAGGGAAGGGAGATTTTTCATGGGTGCTCACGGCCCGACATAGGGAACTGCCCTTCATTTAGAGTGCACTTACCTTCCTTCTCCTTCCTTCCCTGGTCCAGCACAGAGCTCCTGTCTGTACCAAGAGAAGCATGTTTTATGTAAATCACTTCCCAGCAGAGTCACACGTTACTAAAGCAGACAGCTCTAATGGGAGAAACCCATGGCATTTAGCAGCAAGAGATGTTAATGAAAATATCATTAAAGAAGTCAATCTGCAAGCCACGAAATGGCCTCTCTACCTTTTTCTTTTTTTCCTGTCTTACACATCTCTGCATCTCTGGGTACATTTCCCTCAAGTCAATCTTTTTTTGGCACCAAGTCACAGCCTTACCTGGAGGGGGGCATCAGCTTCTGGCAAACTGGTCATATTTGAGAGGAGGTGCTATTTAAACATTGTGGAAATGTGTCAGAAATACATTAGGTAGTTATGGGACTAAATGGCAAAGCTGAGGAAGCAGAGACTCCAATAACTGGCTGTAGGTTAGGCAGTTTCCAGCAGCGCTGATCTGGACATTGCAGTGTGGCCCCTGCTTTGCTGTGTGTTTTGCAGAGCTGATGACTGAGCATCTCACCTGCTTAGATCCTGCAAGTTCTTCACACTTTTAGCTCATATTGTTCACAGGAGTATCTTTCTGGTCACATCTATGTCATGGGGATCTACTTAGTGATTCAAAAAGCCTAATCCAACAATTCTGCTAAAAATTTCGCTACTCCTTCAGACTATTTATTTATCAGCATAATGGACTATATCAACTAGAAGCAAATGTCTGATAAAATGACTCAAATTGGCAATGAGCAACCCTTTTTTCTCTATTTCCTGAGAACTTTCTGTTTCCCCATCTGAATGTTGAGGGCTTTCCTTTGGAAAAAGCAGCTATTGGTATGAGGGAGAGGTCACTCTGGCCTGGTGCACATTTGCTGATCCTAGCTCACATTCATAAGTTCTAAAGGAATTAGTTACCTTTCTCTTCCCCTTAATTTTGAGAGCTATCAGGATCTGCGCTGTATGTGTGTGTTTATATTAAGCCAAAAAAATTTTCTGGATAAAGCCAGTATCTTTTATTAAAACAGCCACTGTATTTATAAAAATTCCCAAGATTTTAGGCGCATAGAATGTGATGAAAGCTTATGTCCAAAAGTTTGTCCATTTTTTCCCCATAACAATATTATTGGTGTATTAAAAAAATAATACTACTCTACTCACAAAACTTACCTCCCTTATGACCTGACAGAACTATGGCTGTAAGAGCCTAAAGTTCATCATCACAGGATCACAGAAGGGTTGAGGTTGGAAAGGACCTGTGCAGGTCACCACGTCCAACCCCCCTGCTCGAGCAGGGCTACATAGAACTGGCTGCCCACAATCATGTCTAGAGGGCTTTTGAATATCTCCAAGGATGGAGACTCCACAACCTCCCTGGGCAACCTGTGCCAGTGCTTGGTCACCCTCCCAGTAAAAAAGTGTTTCCTGATGTTCAGACAGAAAGTTGTGTTTAAATACACTGTTTAAACTGTATATCAGCCCTTATTTGTGCTGAGTACACACCATCCCGGCTTGCCAGTACATTCCTTTTCCACTGAGGTTTTTTACACTGCAGTATTGCAACCCACTGGTGGCAAAAGCGAAAATTACGACGAGTCTGGTTTTTCTCAGCATAGAGTGGCAATGCAACACGAAGTGGCAAAAAATGGCGAAAAAAAGAAGCATCATTTCCCTATTCTGCAAAGAAGCAGAGGCACAGAGAGACTGCCACCAGCATAAGTCTGTTCCCCTTTCCCCTGTTACTGTACTTGGCAAGAAGAAGGAAAGAGTACTGAAAATGTTCACACCAGGCAATAATAGACAGTCAGTGATGGGCGGGGAAAAGCAAAGCAAAGCTGTTTCTTTGCTGAAGTGTTAAGAAATAAATGAAAAGTACAACAGACAGACAAAACTTAACCAGTGTTTCAGAACACTGCTCTTATTGCCTTTGAAATTTGCACCCCAGTTTGGCAGCTAGCACTGGGGGAGGCCACTAGCACGTCCCGGCTGCAGCAGGATGCCCGTGGGACAGCCAGCAGGGCTGTGTGATAGCCCACAGTGATTTGCTGTGGATCGTTCCTGTATCCGACTGCTATTTATTGTGCAGGACGCATATAACGTTATGCCTCAGTGGATGTACTTCGCTGTCATGCCTAATCAAAAGTGTTGCCTTGGAGCGATCTTAGCTTGAGAGAACCCCAAGCAGTTTTATAAGTAAGAAGTCACCCCAAGGTGACACTTGAGAGGAACAACATTAAAGTGTACTCATCTCTCTTGTGTCCCTGGCTACTTCAGAAGCTCACAAACAAAGCCTAGCTTTGCTATCTGGCACTCGGAGAGTAAAAGGACCCTCATGCCCTTGTTCATGTTTTATCAGTGCTTCTTAAGTAGAAAACTAACTAAAAATGCTGACTCTAGTCACGAACACTGGAGTTTTAAGTAAAGCTAGTTAAGTAAAAGATTTATGTTAAGGATATTTAAGTAAAGATAAAAATATGTAAGCTTGTGAGCTCACTCTTTCTCAAATCCAGGGAGACACCAATTGCACAGAAACGACACTTCAGGCCTGATCTCCAGGCACAAAACGTATTAGTTACATACAGAACAGTCATATATCCCCATGCAGGCAATCACCCTGAGCAATGCAAGCTGCAGTCCCCCAAGGCTTTTCCTTCAGCCCCAAGGAAGCTTCTCCACTGTGCATGGTGGTGTGGAGCAGAGACACCCAAGCTAGCTCCAGAGCCAGCAAAACCACAGCCAGTACAGGGCAACACGGCATCTGTGCTAACATGCCTGGCTGATGCAAGCCAAGTGCACGTCTCCCATACGCAGGGCTGAGCCACCGTGCCACCTCTGCACCACATCGCTGCTGTTCAGCACAGGGACAGTCTCAGCGTGGGGAGAAGGAAATGCTCTCGCCTTGAATCCACTGCATGCAAAGAGCAGACAGAAACCACACACACACAGAATCACAGAATGGTGAGAGGTGGAAGAGAGGAGAAATATCCTTCTGGTCAGTGCTTACAGCATTACTACCAAGACCATGCTTTCTTGCTCCTGGACTCAGTCTGCCTACAGCATCCTCACTGTTCTACCTATATTGATTTTCTCTCCATTAGTTCAGTACCACAAACAGACAAACTGATTAAATTATCTTTCCACTTTTGCTGCCTTCTTGCTAGGCTTATTCATAAAAGTAAGGCTCAAGTATTGTCTTATAGCCCTCAGACAGCTCTGCATCCATCTGCTGAAATCAGGAGCACAAATCCCAGATGAGGGGCTGCAGCCAGCAGCCAAGAATGGGTTAAGTGATTCTCTTGGGCAAAATAAAAAATGCCACTTCTGTGTTAGTAGCTGAGATAGGACTTGTCTTGGGCAAACGCACTTGGGATGGGACTGCCAATGTTATTTATCTTCTCAGTCTGACAAACAGCTGAAGGGAAGGATTTGTTAAAGATTCATCAGCCTTTCTCATTTGTTTAAGAGCTGAGAAATCCCACTCAGGAGCCCTCTGAGCAGACCTCTTCTGAAGGCAGGGGAGAGTCCTCAGGTGAGAAAACAAGCAGGGCAGCTTGCTTAGGAGAAAGGAGAGCTACACTTTACAGATGGTATCCATTAGAAAGAAGCAAAGCAGGCCACCTTCTCCTTTCCCAACCAGGTCAGAAAGCGAATCCCAGGTCCGTGCTACACTGGAGGTGACCGCAGACATTGGACTGGCCTCTCTGCTTCTACAGCATTTTTAGTCTGCCTACATGGATCTCAGTAAAGCCACCAAACTTATCCTTTGGCATCAGCCAGCCTCAAACCCTTCATGTGGCATCGAGTACTCTAATAGATTTCTCTTAATTTGCTCTACTAAAAATGGGAGAAAATAACTATTTCCTCTCATTTTTCATCCAGATGGTAATATAAATTTTTCATGCTTTGGAAATTCTCTTTCTTTATACTACACAGTGCACCAGCATCTTGTGTCCCAAAGTCCTCTGAAGGTGTCAAAGGTGCATATCAGATGCATGTGACTACCAAGCCATAACAGATGCATCTGTGACTACCAAGCCACAGAAAATGGACCACCCTGAAAAAAAAATAAAAAAATCTTTGGAAACCTACCAAAAGACTTTGCAATCCAAAATACAGTAAAATTAATTCAATTTTTCTGAGCTCTTTGAAAGTTCCAATGCTGCCAAACGCTTAAGAGCTGCCCATGAAGTTCTTCAATGAAATGTTTTTGTATCAGAAAGTAGCAAGTGGCTGAAACAAGTGTTTTGCAGGGAAACATAGTAGCATTGCCAGCACTTTTGACAGGACCTATTTCTCATCTTTAGGGTGTGATTTATGGTCAAAACCCAAGAGAGGCTTAGAATTGACAACAGCCTAAAGCCCTAGGCTCTCACAGACCTGAACTTAGGACCCCTGTGTACTAGGCAGGTACTATAAATCACCAAGCTATTAACTACCTACCAAAGTCAGCCTCTCACTTTCACAGGTTGGCACTACTCCATTTTGCATAAAAAATTGAAGACTGTGAAGGAGATCCCTGATATTTCTGTGGTCAGAGCACTTTTCTGGAATGTGGGAGGCCAGCAAAGCTGAATCTTTTTCACCTGATGTGAATTGATTAATGAACTGTTGGCTATGCTAAGTGAGGATCTTTCTTTCTGCGTTTTTTTTTTTTTCCTATAAAAATAGAAGGAACTTGGTTTCAGCCCTATACGGAACAGAAAAGGGTTTGTTGGGTTTTTTTAATCCTCAAAGTTGTGTACAACTAGCAAAATCACCTCCCACCCAGCTGTTAAAGATGAATCACCCCTGTAAGATGGCCGTAATTTTCATCTGGGACACTCAATAGTTTCCAGGTGAGCAGCAGTGCAGCATGTAATGGGCACATCCTGAAATGTGGGGGCTTCTAAAGCAAGCCCAGATTGAATGAGTCTCCTTGGAGTTTAGGAGCAGAGATCCAGGTTTAACATAGAGGGAGAGAGGTGGAGGAGCTAGGCAGTTGCATGCTTTCTACTTCGCCTATCTCTTTACCAGGGCTCTACTGCTCCATGCTCAGGGGGAACTGGGCTTCAGAAATTAGATGGGTATTTTAAAGCAGCCTGCTTTAGATGTGGGCAATGAAATTTTTATTGCAGAAGGACCGCAAGTTTTGCAGTTTGGGTGGATCTAGGTCCCATTTTAGCCTTAAATCAACCTTGGGATAGAACAGTTCATTCTAGTCTAGTGCCCCTGCTTTCACCTTACTACAGGTTAACCAGGGGCCATCATACAAACAGTTACCGTTTCATGTAACCAGTGATAAAACTACCTGTCTGGATCACTGCACACTTATATATCAACAACAGGATGTGAGTTAGGACTCCTTCATCCTGCTGTTTCAGATATGAAACCACAATGAAGTGCAGCCGTCGTGTCAAAAGCCGCTCTTGGGGCTGGGGTTTAGGCAAAGTGGAGCGTACCCAGGAGGTTTCAGCTTCACCTACACAAAACAGGTGTTTCTGAGTTGTGCCATTACAAATAACAGCGTGCATACATACATATGTGCACACCCCAGCTAAGTGAGGTGGGAACAACTGCTTGCAGCTTGGAATTTTTATCTTTGAGCATCCCAGGATGGCTCAAAGGATGGGCAAAATAAGCAGGCTACCTTCTGTGGCCTGTAGGCAACAGGGTATTTGCACAGTCAGATTTGCTGTGTTTTCCCATGTGAGCAGAGCTGGAGGAGTGTGTAGCATTAAACTTCTCATGGTTTTTCCTAGAGTACCTGAAATCTCCTCCTTCTCCTCGAGCCAGGCAAACCTCCCTCCCCAGGCCCTGAGCAAGGTGGCTCTGAGCTGGTCAGGTCTTGGGTCCCACCCGCTCCAGGAGAGAAACACATCACTTCTCTTGCAGCCGCTTAGCAGGCATAAGAGCATATCACGCCTGGATGTATATTGTCACTCTTGTCTCTTCACTCTTTCATCCCCATTTCCTCAAGCAGCCACAGAAAAAAAGAAAAAGAAGAAACCAGTAACTTTATTAAAACTACCTGCTTCACCTTTAGCAGGAGTATTTTCTACTGAGAAAGTACTTCATTTGCAGATTAAAAGTCAGCTGCACAATTCTTTAGGATAGGATAAAACTGAGTCCCCTCCAAGCAAAAACGTACTTGGGTGTCTAGGGATCTCCTGAAAATCTCCAGCTCATCAAAGCACTGAAATAGGTAGAGAGCTGGGAGAAAACATGATGAAAGCAAACACTGATCTACCTTTTCCAGTTAGTCCCCACCTGCATCAGCCCCAAGGAAGAGCATGTGGCTGCCCTAGCATTCCTCCATCAATTACTTACCCTTTTCTCGAAGATTTCAGATGGCTGAAGGCCCAACCATCCCTTTGAAAAGCCAGTCACAGTTGTTCTTCTCCTTTCACTCCTTCAAAACAGCAGTTTTAGACTGGGTCTTACAAACATGAAATACCACTTTTCCTCTGAAAACTTCCTGTGAACACACAATAACTCTTAAGACTTGGGAGCTGGGCAGAAATCCTCTGGGATGTAAATGGTGCTGCTTTCATTTCAGGTGTGCTGGCTGATACCTGACACATACTGACAGTAAACATTAAATAATACGACTATGTTTTTCCGCACATTCTGTTTAGCTTCTGGCTAGCACCAGAGTAGATAAAGCTCTCACATGCCATTTGAAGAGACAGGTAAACAGATTTAGCTTAAAATAAGAATATCAAGCACCTATAGTTTTTTCCTGCATGACGGGACTGTATATTTGTGCCTATGTGTATGACAGACAATGCTGGAATATTTTAAACACTAAACTGCCTCATCCAGAGATTGGTAAATTAAATAATCATTCATTAGTTACCATAGTGATGCAGATGCAATCACAGCGAACAAAGAAGGAATGGGGCAGGGGGAGAAAACAGAACAAATGCTGATAGGGGCAAGGCCCTGCATTGACTTTTGTTAATATATTTTTATTTATTAAAATCCCCTGACTGCAAGATCTTATTCCATATTCATTAGTGTTTCACCTGCCTGCAAAGAGAAATGGCAGATACTCTGATACAGCCTGAAAGATCAAAATCCTGAGCCAGAGCAAATTGGTATAGCTCTATTGACTTTGGCAGAGAGCAGCCAGTTTACAGCAGCTGGGGATCTGGCAAAAAAAGAGCATCTCATTCTCTTTAGCTTCTACAGTGACTGAATCCTACTGCATTCTCTGCTACTTTATAACTTCTTACAGCAAGGCTCTCCAGTAAACAAGCACAGACAGGGAGAAGCTGGTTTTCCCAAAGCCAGCTAGCGGGTTTAGCCGTGTAACTGTCATTAATTTCAATGGCAGCTATATAGCTCAGTCTTCTAGGCAGCCTTGAGAATCTCATCAATAATCCCTTTGCTGCTGATAAGAGAAACGGCATGGGGTTGAGAGTAGTGCTCATCAGGCAGGGTTTAAGTGGAGAGGGATGTGCCGCCTTGCCCAGGCCCATCGGTCCTCCTGCTTGCAGGTAGCGCTGCACCCAGCTGCGTCTCCTGGACTCCCGCAGCACCCGGGCATGAAAGCAGCAGCATCTGTTGGTAGGAGGCTAAATAAGAGAGCGAGAGAGAGGATTCTGCCTTCCTTTGGGTCACCGGCAAACATCCCCGTGGTCAACTGCCTGATGATAATGCTAAGTGACTGGCCTGCTGAAAGGCCAATTAAAACATCTTAATTTATTTCTGCACGTGTATTTAGATAGAAGAGAGTGTGCTCATAGAAACTGTGCTGATTCTAATGCTAGAGTTCTTCCCCAAACCAGGGCAAAGTGCTTCAGTGCTGTACATCCCCTCACCCCAGCCAGTGGCAGTGGGCAGATGAGCGCCTGGCCTGCCACCCCACACAGTGAACCAGCGGCGAAGGGCAGTTTGCACTGAAATACCAACACTAGCACCTGACGTGGTTACAGGTCTCTTTTTTGACTCCACCACTACTTATTTGCTGGTAATAAATGATGACAAAGGAATGGGGCGGACAACTGGGACAGTAACAGCTCGGAAGCAGCAAACACGAGAAAGACACCAGAGCATGGAGTGGCCTCAGAACAAATACCCACCACAGCCTGAGTTTGTTGCTCTTTGGGCTTCTGGCAGTTGTCCGAAGCCAGCACAAATCTCCCAAAAGTTATGACTAGAGTCAGCTTTTGGCTAGTGATTCTCAACAAAGTCCATGTAGAATGGGTGACCTATTGTGACCCTTTTTAGGAAGTCAAATATATCTTTCATATATTGGAAATATTATGTAGATGCTCCAAGAAAAATCATTAACATCTTGGAGGCAGATGTGAAAGTAGGAAACAGGGCAGCATCGTGCCCAGAGGTCTACCTGCAGTCCATCCTCACAGTACCTGAGTATTTCTGTCCAAAAGGACCATCAGTGACTACTACAGGAATTACCACTAACCATTACGGCCAACATAGCACATTGTGTGAATGAAGCTTGGCATCCTCCTCTGAGCTGTGTTGTCCAGATACCCACTGCAAGACTGGGCATTCTTCAAAAATACAGGAAGCGGAAAGCCAGGCTGAGATCCCTTCTCCCAGCTCTAGACTGGTGCTGTTAAGAAAGAAAGGCTGCAGAAGCATAAAGGAAGACCCAAAATATCTGGTGACTACCCCCACTGCAAATGGCGTAAGATGCAGCTGCAAGTACCCCAGTTATCCCCCAGCAGGCACTTGCAGGCCAGCCCCATGCAAGAGGTGCAACGTGAAACTCGGTGCAGTTCAAGGGAGGCTGCCAGAGTATGGCTGATGAAAGGACACTATTATTTTCTGCAGCATGAGCTAGGTGCTGGGAGCAAAGCAGACTTGCTGCACTTTGGATAGCAACTCCATCCCTTTCTTACACTATTAGCTAAAGATGTCTTAAATCCCTCAGCATCATGTAGTTTTTGTTTAAAGGGCCAGTGTTCTCTGGCCCTTTAGATAAGTAGATATTATTAAATGTACTTAGAAATCTTGGATACAGTAACTAATAGCCATCTTTATATAGGAACCTTCTTGATAAGAATCCCACTGGAAATGACCAACCTGTTTTATCTGGAGGTAAGAGAACCAGTATCAAGCTTTTTCCTACTTCAGTGAAAAAAAAATACCCACTTCATTGCTACATTGTGAGCTGTGAGAGGAAAAAAGCTTGCATTTACAAAACATATTTTGTGTTATATTTTAGCTGATTGATTGTAAAGACTCTCTACATACAGTCCGAGTCCTGTAAGCAGGTGTCTGTGCAGAAGAAAACAGTCTGAGGTTGCTCATCTGCAGGTTTTGGGTTTTTTTCTATTATATGTTTAAGTGGCTAATAGCCTCAAAACAACCACTTTGCATTCACAGCACTCTGAAAAGCACAAAACCTTGAAAACATGGTTCATCTCCGCTCTCACTTCCACAAGGTACTAATTGGGAGTAATGCTGCTGAATACAAGAGGAAAGAAGCATCTTCCGCATGCTCCTGCAGCTGCTCTGCCCAAAGCGTCCTGCGGACTCCCTGGGGATGTGGCCTTTTACCAGGACTCACACCTCTGGCAGAAAATCCTCCTCCCCTCGCAGCAGTCGGGCAGCAGCAGATCAAACAGCTCCCCATTTCCCTGTGCAGCAAAGCGAGCGCCTCTCCCCAGCCAGGCTCTGTCCACAGGACTTGATGAGAACATCAGGCATCAGTAAAGCTTGGGCTGTGAACACTCTTCCCCGTACGAGATGCGTCCCGCGCTCTTACCCTGTGAAGCCGTATAATGGAACTGCATATGGGGAGCATGTTGACATTGTTAAGGTTAATGATATAACAACAGAAAGCACATTTACAGGCAAACGGATTATAATAATTGCTCGAGTGAACAATACGAGCAACATATTGCAAATTGGCCTTTGGTGTGCTTTAGCAGCATTGCCGTCAGCATGCTATTTTCACAACGGGTAGTATGCTTTCTCTGATCTTGGGGGACATGATGCTTTCCACAGAGACTCTCTGTACATAACTGTTGACCACACATAAGACAAACATGCACCCTATAGCTTACTGTATACCCTAAGGCACCATTGGGTGCCCCTCTTGCAGCTTTGTGGCATTCGGAGAAGGGGGTGATGCGGTTTCAGCATCACACGTGTCTTGCCTCTGACTTCCCAGCCAAATGATCAGCTACTGATTGCAGGTGTTTGGCAGCAAGAGGCCTTCAGCATGAACCCAGTGAGGCACTAACTGCTTTAGCACCGTGCACTGAGGGGGCGTAGAAAATAAAAAGCGACTAAATCAAGAGATTCCCCTCCCCATCCGAAAGCCAAGGGGGGCCAATTCTTGATTTCTTTCCTTGTTAGTCCTGTTTCTGGATCTTTTCAGTAGCGGTCATGACTTTTTAATGGTTATGTGTGATGAAAGCCTTTGACAAGAGCATGTGTCATAGAAAGCGCAGTGGTGAGCCATGGCTTTCATATATATGTTAACCAGCCTTTATAGCATTACAGGGCCTGGGTGACACAAGAGTAATTCAGTTAAGCTGCAGCAAAGCACACGGTTTCTGTGCTATACATCAGAAGACGGAGGAGTGTGGGACTGAAAGGGGAACAGCCGGAGAGCAGCAGCTCCACAGCATCCCACAGCACACGGTTAATACGGAGCACACAGTTAATACGGAAATGCTGCTGCGCGGAACACGTGGGACACACTCTGCTGGGGACAGTGCTGCTGGGACCACTGCACCAGGAAACCATGCTGTGAAGAAAAGCCTTCCAGCCAGCCAAGTGTTTACGCACAACTTAATGCTGAAGTGAGAATTTGGGACAGCTTGAAGTGTGGAAGAATACCATGTTTCTGCTGCAGATAGCCAGATTTGCCCACAGGGAAAATTCACTCAGAGACATATACAAAGTGAATTTGCTTTTCCCTTTGAGAATGTCTTCCGTCCATCCTCCCCCCCACATAAGAGGAATCTCTGGCTGGTGTAAATCTGCCTTTGAATGAGACTCATGCCTCTGAACTCCTTAGGAGCTTTTTTGAAAATCTGACTTTAAAAGGCCTGGTTTCCACCAAGATAGCTGTTGTCTTGCTTAGAAAATGACAATAGACTCAGCATTTGTCCACACTTGTAGTCTTTAAGGAGAGCTACTGAATAAATGCGAGTACTCTGCTTCGTTGTTTTTTTAATTTAGTATTTTCGACAGAGGCTTAAAAAGTATCATCTACTATAACACAGAATCTTGAGATGAGCAGAATAGAATAATATGAAATCAAACATTTCTGAGGTTAACTCAGAGCCATTTATTGTATTTCTATTTCTAGGCTTCAATTAGAGTAACATAATTTGTAAAAAGCTGAACAGGTAATCAAATTGTAATCAGCAGATTTTCTTTTAAAAAAGAGACAGAGAGAGAAGAGATTTAAACAACAGGCTTTACAGATAGTAGAATAAAAGTAAATTCACTTCTACAGCCCCATGGGAAAATCTAGATGTAATCAATTCAGGGTAAAATTTAATTAAAAGACAGAGCAATGGGATGGGGGACAAAATTCAGGTATATAGGAAATCTTTGAGAACTACTCCTGTGAGAACACAGTAAGATCATTGTTATTCTACTTGTACAGTTGAGTCATATCAGTAAGCAATCCCTATACATGCATCATCTGACTTATGGGGAAAAAAATTGTCTCATTTTCTCCCTCTACCCAAGTAACTCCCAGCTTACAGGGGTTAAAAGACTGAACAACTGCTTCAGAGCATTCCAAATATTTCTGTGCCTATCCCCAAAATAGTAACTGGTTCATCAGTTCTGCTTTATCTGAATCTTAACTCCTCATTGGCCAGCCACATAATTTTGGTTGAAAATGACCTAGAAATTAAGCATAATAATAATTACAAAAGGGAGGAAGATAAGGGACACTCAGGGTTTTCTTTAACTAAAAACCAGTATTGAGCTCCCTGAGAAAGAAAACCTATTCAGTAAGGCACACGATTAATTACTAAAGACAATCTTGTAACTCATAAGGAAAATTAAGTTAATGTACACCACAAATAGCAAATTATGTAAAACTGCATCAACTATTATATACTTATTATAATCAAAAGGTTACACAGCTCCCACTCCTGTAGAAAACACTTGGCAAATGCTAGCCATTGAAAGATGGTGTGAGGAAAAGATATGACACATAACAAAATTGGAAAAGAGTCTGATGTAGCTCAAGAAGCGTTACATTTGTCTCTTCTCCCCAGTAACAAGTGATAGGACAAGATGAAATGGCCTCAAGTTGCACCAGGGGAGTTTTAGATTTGATATTAGGAAAAATTGCTTCACTGAAAGGGCTGTCAAGCATTGGAATGGGATGCCCAGGGAAGTGGTTGAGTCCCCATCCCTGGAAGTATTTAAAGGATGGGTAGATGTGGCGCCTGGGGACATGATTGAGTGGTGGACTTGGCAGTGTTAACAGTCAGACTTGATGATCTCAAAGGTCTTTTCCAACCTAAACAATTCCATGATTCTATGATTTGATTTGAAAAGCATGCAAAAATCAAGCAGAAAATTCCAAGAGGTAAATTTATTAAATCCTTCACTGCAAACTGCAATTATATATTGCATTTCATTTATTGGACTTTTCCCTGCCAGGGCACTGCAGCGCATGATGGGCCAGATCCTCAGTGAGTGACAGTTGTTACCAACCCATGACTCGGCTCAGGTACCAGCACTGCCCAGGGGAATGCTGAGAGTGGACCAAACAACAACACATAAACAGCTCAATAGCAAGGGCAAGCAAACAGAAACAAAAGGCACCTGGCAGGTGGGTCCGATACCTCCAGCAATCTGGAAACAGCACACAGCACCTTCGCGGCAATGCTACAAGTCCAGACAAAGGCCAAGCAAAAGAACTTAGTGTTTCAAACTTCCACCCAAGCAGAGAACATTTTGTCAGGGTAGTAAATATGCATTTCGGCACTGGCAATAGTGAGAATACACAGGAAGATTTTCACAAGGCTGGTTGGTTCTGCCAAATATGTGAGGCTGCTCATGGTGTGCTGCTCCCTGGGGACTCTTCCAGTGCAGAAACAAGTACAGCCAGTGGGCCCAGGCTGCTCCGCGGTGGACTTTTCTGATCACTGCCCAAAATATAAATGGCTCCTATACATCACTACCACTCCCTGCAGGTTACTAACTCCCCAGTGTACGACTTCCCTGCTCCTTCCCTGCTATATCTGTGCCTTTACAGAGGCCTCCAGCTGCAGGAGGAGGGAATTTGTGGGTGAAAACTATCCCCGTCCACATCAGACCTATTTTCCAGATAAATATAGGGTTGTCTAAAGAGTAACCACCAAGATTTTCAGATAAACTAAAAACCAAAACAAAAACCCAACCCTCATTTCAAAACAGCTTTACTGCTGTACACCTGTGACTCCTGCACACATACTGGAATTCTGCACCTGTAAGTTTAAAACTGGCCTGTGCCCTCATCGCACAAGGACAGGGAGCTCAGTGATGGGCTACAGGGAAACCTTGAGGCTAGGTAGCGAGAAAAACACAGTCAGAAGGAAGAAAAAGTAAAAACAAGGGGAAGTATATCTCCCAAAACTCTCAGTAAGTTTCATGCTATCCGCATAACACTAGGAGGTAAAACATTTCAGACAGAAATGCAGTTGTCTAAGTTGACAGCATTCCTTCAAAACTCTGTGTTATGATGATAATGACGAGTCCTCCATGTTTTCTTGGCAGGTGTTTCCAAGTTTCAGAGGGAAAATGACAGAATTTGCAGAAGAGAGATGAAAAAGCTTCTCATTGATAGATGCATTGACAGAAAATAGATGATTTTTTTAAATGGCCTTTATAAAATGTTCATTGCCTATCAACTGATGTATTAAATATTGATGGGGAAAACCAGCAGGCAGAGCTGCACGCAGTTTGACTGAGGGTGGGACAATGTGCTGGCTTGTACCACCAAATGCACAAAGTGCCCGATCCATGGGAAGCCATCCCAAATGCAAAATCATTTTTAAGGGGAAATTTCCACATGAAAGGATGACACTGGTAAGAATAAATCCCATTTCTCCCTCAGTCCCACTTTCTCTGAGTAAATTGTATGCTAAAGAGCTTTTACTTCAGCTGAAACAGTGTATCACATTAACATGTTTTCTTAAACTTGTATTGTAACTGCTAGGAAAACAAACAAATTAAAAGCACTCAAAAAGAAATGAATGGCAAAACCCCTAACAGCCAACAAGGGTTCTAATACAATACAAAAGAAATACATATATAAAGTAGATGTAGACAATATTTGCTGGAAGCTAGCTGGAATTATGGATGTGCTGCAAGAGCCACAGTCAGATTTTGCTTAAAATCAGATTACAGTTCAGTGTGTCAGGGGTTAAACTGTGTGTTACAGAAACCTCCTAGGATTTTAGGCCTAAATAGAAAAAACTCATGACACCAGCTATTTGTAAGAAATGTTGCCAGCATGGCAAAATGTTCAGTTGAATAAAAAGACGAGGTGTATGCTGTGCACGTGCTGGATAAGCAGTGCGTGTTGCTCAAACCGAGATGTGTTTTGGAAGTTCACTCCCAAAGACAACACTGGGGATGGTGTTTTCTCCAACCTAAAAAATCCTTCTATTGATTTTCTTCCCTTTAAAGAAATCACATGCCTACCACATTTCAAAGGAAACTGTCCACCCTGCAAAAGCCCTTGTTTTTCTGCTGTTGCTTTTCCCTAGGTCTCAGTAGGGGTGCAGCTACACGCTTGAAATGTGTATACAGCAGGCCAACACATTGCTTGCCCAGTGTATAGTCAAAATCCCTGCAGGCAGGCAGGCTGGCCTTACTGCTAACAGCAATTGCAGAAAAAGAGAGTGAGAAGTGCTAATGAAAACCCTGCTGAAGACACTGAAGAATTTTTTAGACACTGTAAGAAAGGAATCTGTAAGCAGGTATATAATTACATATCATGGTTCACTCACAAAGCTCTACCTAAACTTCTGGGCTTCCTCTCCTTCTCCTCACCCCCAAATCTTCCTATTTGTTTTCTTCCTTTCTTTCTTTTCTTCTTCTTCTACACAAACTGTGTTCTTGGCCCTTTGAGTAGATTTACAAGATCTACTCCTGACCTACTTTTCTATTGTTACTCCTGCAGCTCTCCTCAAGAAACTTGGCAGAACCAAAAGGCTTAGTAGCAAGGCAGCGAAGTCCTCTAATGAGCTACATCAATGAGCAAACCTTCCCCAGCCTCACCCTGCCCTTGATTTAGTTTCTTTGTCATTCAGGTCAGGAGCACGCTCTCAAAGGAAGAAGCCTGATCTCCCTCATGGAGCAAAGACTCTGGGATCAAGCTCTTGAGTTTAACCAGAATAGCAGCCCATGGAGGACCCTAGGAACAAGCAAGGTCATTTTGAACTTTCAGGGAAGAAATCAAACTCACTCGTGCTACTTGGAGCTTTGAGCAGAAACGTCTGATTTGGCGTACCACTCTTGGAAGCTGCTAACATGACAAAACCTAACAACAGATGCAAAGATACAAATACAGTCAAGGGCAAGAAAAAAGGACAATGTGTTTAACTTGGATATCACACTTGTCCAAAGAGAAAACAAAGAAAGTGACAGTGAAAATGAATAGTTTGGGGTTTCCTTCTGCTCGTTTACTTTTTTCATCTGGCAGAACTTTGTCGTTTTTTACTCTTTCATCTCTCTGCTCTTTTCCATCCTTGAAAGATAACCCATACATCAGGTGCCCACGTGTGCATACAGCTCCCCCAGGGCTCTGACAGGCCTGTACACCAGCACAGAGAGGCACCCCATCAGTCAGCAGGCAGGGTTTTCAGTGTGGTTAATATGGTTCACCCTTGCTGAAAAGGTCCTTTACAAAGCTCCACCGACCTCTACCATTCCTAACTAGTAAAGGGAAAAAAAGCCCTAAGAAACTGAAAGGAATTTTAACAAGAGAAGCCAGTGCATGCTCTTTTTTTTACAGGGTGTTATACTAGAAATGGAAATCTTTTGCAACCTAAAAAACAGCTAGACATGGAGCATAACCAACACCAACACTTCTCACATTGGGGAAGCTTCAGTTCCAGATCTGGAGCTTTATATTATCTCTAGCCTTCACACATCCCATTACAGCATCAGCGCTCTAGACAGTGCAACCACTGGCACAATATAAAGGAAAGTTTCTGGTTGCCCGGGCAAAGTTGATGTTTCCAGCTTCCCTAGTATTCTTGCTAGGTTACAACTATAAGTACTATTCAAGAAGAGAAGCCCTTTATTATGTACAGTATAGCAAAGTTTATTTTCTTCAAGCAAGCACAGAATATGTGAAAGTGGTCAGAACTACTGCTGTAGAAGCTAAACTATTTTTTTTTCAACAGTACAAGTAGGCTCTCTGACCCCATGAGCTGCACTTAGTCCCTAAATTATACTGATATGTATCTCGACCCTGAAGCAAAGGGTGTACCTCTCAGTGACGCAAAGAGTTTTTTGGCCAGAAGGGTCTATTATGGTAACTTAGCTTGGTCGCCAGAGCAGCACTGGCAATGCCCATTCATTTAGTAGCTCCTTTCAAGAATACCAGCAGAGGAACCAATTAATTTTGTTTGTGATGGCAGTGGTCATTTCCAGAAAAAGAACAGCCTTTGGATACCAGCAATGGAGTTGCAGAGACACACACGAGCTCAAGAACGACAGCTGAAACCCTCTGTATGTAGTTACTGGTTCCCTGTGTGTTCAAATACGTTAGTGACAGAAAATCATAATCACCGTGTTTTCTCTTAACTGTCTTTAAGTACCTGCAAACTGTGATTTCCTATTCTAGAAAGAACACATATTCATGGAGCTGTTAAGCTGATAGCCTCACTTATTTAAGCTAATACTGTCTCCTTTTTGTGCAATTTCAGAGGAGTTTCCAATATACTTCACCACTCTATGCAAGTATCCTGTCACAAATTATATTGATGATATATCCTCCAGCTTGCAGATCAGATAAGATCACAGCACATTGTTTAAAGATCTGCTTTTTATACAATCAGAGGCTGTGCCAAACAGCAGTACATTACAAAGCAAAGCCTTTGTTTATAAAAGAAAAAAAATAACCCCTCACTCTCAGATCTTCTTGTTGTGTACATGGGAAATTATAGGAGTAAAATTAGACCAGTACAGTTTAATAATGAATGTTATACTCCCAGGGCTGGCATTATTCTTGAATTATACACTTTTTTGTGACACCTTAATCTTTTTTCGCAGGGATTTAAGATAGAGTATTTTACGTGATGTTGGGTCAGTCAAGGGTGTAAACGTGGTCACTGAGAGATGCAAGGTTCATCAGTGCTCCTCGAGGTATCAGCATCCATCAGCTGTCTGTGCTTGTTCAAATCATCAGGGTTGAGCTGCTCACCAGATTTGGAATGGGGAAGCAATCCTCTTCCAGATTAGCTCATCAGAGACTGGTAGTTTTTGTTTGTCTTCCTCTGCAGCATAGTGTGTGGTCCAGAAGCATCTGCAAATGTCACCCAGCAAATCTCCTGTTAGCCAGGAGGACTTAGAAATGCCCTTGATCTCTCCTGTTCTCCTCATGTGGCACAATTGTTGTGGCATTTGGTCTTCTACTTGGCGTCTGTTGTGAGAAGCCTGGAAGCGTACAGCATCCCAGGGTGAGATGAGTTACAGTGCACAGCACCACACATCTGCATGCCTTTCTGCAACTTGAGAGGCACTGAATCGATGACTCTGGTGGTGCTCTTCAGTCCTGTATCTTTAGTTCACCTGTGTGGCCGATCCCTTGCTCTGGAATGACTGCCAGGAAGGGAGCTCTACAGGAATTTTGGATGCAATTTACCTACATATCTCTAGATGTTTATGACTACCTCTGAGCTATTGGCTCGAGGTTCATTTATAGTGAGTGAAAGAGAGTCTTTTGGGGTTCATCTCTATTCATCGCTATGTTCAGTCTGCATTTGGTCAGACGAGTTCCACCTGCAACAACACCACCATTTCAGGCTCCAGCTTTAACTCCCAGCACCTATGTAAGCAATGTGCTGAGCTTTGCTTTATGCTCTGGTTGTGAAAAATATTCTTAAAATTAGTGTAAGAAAGAAATAAAGCCACTGACCACCCTGTTTGCCTGCCAACCTTAACCAAAGATTGAAGTGCAGAGATCAAGATCACCCCACTCAATTGTAGACATTTAACCAAGCCAGCTAAATAAACCTCGGTTCCGGTACAATCAGACAAAAAGAGGCTCCTCAAAGAAGGAGTCAGTTAACCTGAAGATCTGACAGCTCTGGAAGAGCCTCTCTCCCCTCTTGCAGCAGAGGGCAAATGTGACTAGGTTGCCTCTGCTAAGCAGGATGAATGCAGGCCTTAAAGAAGGAATCAACAAACTGGGAAGACATATGAGTGAGAGGAGTAGAGAGCGAAATGAAAGCTGCTACAAATTTGACATCTGTTTTGTGCAGCTCATGTTTCTCTCACACAGATTTGAGGTGCAGGGGTTGCACTTTGCTCACCCCTTGCTGAGAAGCGCCTGCAGCCATCCCCTCTCATGTGGGCTGTCCCACCACAGCCAGGTACTCCCATGCCATTCCAGGCTGTAGCACCACGTTCTCAGTGCACTCAGGAGAATGAGCCTTTTTCCTGTTTAAGATCAGCCTACAAAAGCACAGCTGAGTTTTCAGAAGTATTTTACCCCCTGCCTGCTTGCAATGATACAGATAGCTTTCAACAGAAGTGAGAAAGTATTGGGGGGAAGGAATCCTCCTCTGAGAATTTCCAGTGTTAGGACCTTCATGAAAGATGTCATTATAAAGACATGAATGAATGCATTTGTCAGCCTCTGGGAGGTTTCAGAGTGGCTTCTATTTTTATCTCTTTTTATCCCTTGAAGGAACTGAGAACTAATATTTGCAATGCCTCACGGAGGATATTAATGTTTTCAAAAAGCTGCCATTCCTTCCAGGGCAGGAAATAGAGTAACCTGTTTGGTTTTTTTCACTGGTTTGTCTCTTGAAATGAAATTTCTGCGACTGTGTTTCCAGTAAGATGTGCCTGCAGGACCATCCAAACCTTCTATTCCTGTCTACTTATCCAGTATTGAACGTTAACAAATCTGAATGATGTGTGACCAGGTAATACATGTCCAAAATACACTTCTTTTACTTTTCTTGAGGTATTTTTGCTATGCTATGTGCTATTGTTTAGTCTGGACTTACAGACAGCCCAGAGATCACAAGTTCATGTAAAATCATGATACGTATTTACTGAAGATAAAATGCAGAGAAAAGAATGAAAAGGATGCTTTCAGAACAGAATAATCTCACAGCTAAGTGTAATGATTTGCCTGCCTGGAGCAGAAATATTTCTATTTATAGTTAGCAGAGTGGTACATCATTAGTCCAGTTACCGGTACATTCATGCCTCGTACATGCGCCTGCAAATATGAGAAGGCTTTTTGAAAAATCATCACCCGCTACTGTAAGACTAGATGAGACTTGTCTAAAAGGCTGTTGATGTTACATTCGATGAAGCAGATGGGTCACTGCTCAGCACACGCTATTACCTTGCCAGAGGCTAGGTCTATTGTCAGAGCAGCACTTCTGGCCTCCATTGGCCCAAACAGCAAACGATCAGCAGAGGAAATTGAGACTGGAGATCCCATCAAAAGGAGATGGCAAAACTGCGTAAGGTTGTATTAAGGACCCTTCCTTTATGGAGCAAAGATTTCATATATATTTTCATTTACTACGTTTCAGATTTCACTCTTCACTACATGAAACCATTACCAGCCTAGTCACATGGTCACTGTCTCAGGACTTAGCGGGGGAAGAGGACAAGACGCTGCAACCTCTGAGTGCCCTGCCACAGAAACAGGACAGGATTGCATTTTTCAGAACATTTTCTTCTTGATTATTTCCTCTGCAAAATTAAAATACTCAATTTAAAGGCAAATTTGAATTAGCATATTGAGGACAGTTTATTATTTATGAGATGGAAATCAGGATCTTGGATGACTGAACTCATTAAAGACCATTTGGAATAGTTCCCATCTATTTCTTCCACGGTACCCACACAACAAATAATTCACACAGTAATTAATGCCATGTCTTCCCAAACAATGCATGCTTCCGACAGGAACTCTTCAAATAGGAAATGCACAAAACTGCACTGAAATAGCAATAAGCTTAAAATACATACCAGCAAAACCAGGAAACTTTGTGTTAGGGCAATCACAGCTGCTTTAGCTGAACTCACTGGGTCAAAGACACCCCTGAATTAGCTCAGAGAAGGTCAGTGGAGTTAGACAAGGGGGGATTTTGGCTGGCCAGGCCTCTGCACTGGCACACCACTCGTCTGACCTTGTGTCAGGGGCTTAGAACAGACAGCGCTCTGTCTTTCTGCCCACGCAGACTACATGGTGTAGCGCAAGAGAAACAAGCCTATTTTCCTCCCTAGCTGTAGCCCACAGGGCTATTTGCATAGCCGTGAATTAAATACTTTTCCAGCATTGCAACTACCTGTGAAAAGCTCCTACACTCTGCAACCGAGCACAGCCCTGGGATCCCGCGGACGGGGCCAGCCGAGGAACCTGCAGCAGGACAGCTGTGTCAGCACAGTGCCGTGCCTGGACTAGCCCTCTCAAGAGCTGGGGAGGTAATTAGCTCAGGCAGGCTGCCACATTTTCAGCGCCTAAGAGCCCTGCATGGCAACAGGGCAAGCTACGCAGATGCACTGGCCTCTCAGAGCGTCTCCGCTTGTGCTGCAGTGCCCACTCCTGAAATGCAGGAAGGAGCTGGGCAGGTCTTGCAATAAGGAATTTCTCGCTTCCAGCTGCTCTTCACTGCTTGTGAAGGGCTGGTGGCCTCACCACCAGGCTGTGGTACCACATTTCAGAGGCAAGCAACACGATCCCAGTTGTAGACACTCACCATCACTCCCCAGGGCAGGGGCTTGCAGGGGTTGGCAGGGATGCTGTGTGCTCTGTGCATCCCAGAGATTTGTTCCCTTCCAGGGGGTGCTTATCCACTCAGCATCTCTATGAAACACTGGTCATGTCTTATGAGAGGAACTCAGGCACAGAGAAATTAGATCTTCCCGAGGAAACCTATGGGAAAAGAGAGAGTTGCAGCTAGATCTCCATATTCACACATTTATCATCCCAAAACACAGCTTATTCTTTCCTTCTAATCAATAAAGCAATGTAACAGGCTGTGATTTTGCCCTGTCCATACATTTACGTTTCACATCACAGCCACCACCATGGTAAGAGTCAGCAAGTTATGGACGTTAGCAGGGAAGTACTCCATACCTGCTGCCTGGCAGAGTAAGAGTAAGGACAGAAGCTTGCATGGATGAAGCATGCGGGAGGGACATCGCTGTTGAGATTTCTGGAGCAAAGCTGTTAGCCAAGAAAAGGACCTCATCTTTAGAGTGGTAATCCCACTGCCAGGCAAGTCAGGGGTGAACGTTCATTAGAGAGCCATTTCTCTCACAGTCCACCTTACTGAACTTGGGGGATTGCCACCATGTCTCCTCAGAAAACAAGAAGGGACATGAAAAATACAGGGCGAATTCGTTCCTCTTTTTGTGACCTACACAAGCAGCTTCATACCCCCTGTTCACTAAGTGGGATGGAATATTTCTGCCCCCTTCCTACCAGGCACAGGCACTTGAGTATCATTCATCCACATGCACAACCAATGAGGAGGATCTAGTCCAGGTCTGCAGCTCTGCATAAAAACATTCCTGGCTCTTTTTGTTTTGCTCTCTCTAAAGGAGCACTCTCAACACAGTCAAATTGATTTTAATTTGTTTTTAAAGGGAAAAAGAGAAACAGCTTAGAGGTTGAAAGTGTGCAGTGAGCAAAACAGCTGTACTGTAAACCTCTGAAAAAACATACTTTACAATGGTAATTATGACAGATTAAACAATGAGTGTCATCAGTGTGATGGTACAATGCACACAATACTAACTGTTTCCTACTCAAATATTTGCAGACATCTCCAATTTTTTATTTTAATGAAATCTCATCTAACTATTGAATTGACTTTAAGAACCATCCTGAGGCTTACAAGAGCTTTCGCTGTCAGCTCTGTCAGATATTTGAACTGCAATTTGCCCCCAGTGGTTCCCAGCTTGAGCTAGAGGAATGCTGCAAACGTAGCTTTTTAGGAGGTGGTGAGTCTGAAAAATCACTGCCTATGGAGAAAATGCTAAACCCTGAGAGAGGCTGAGGACCTATCCTGCTCTACAGTTACAACGAGAATTGTAAGGACCCCCACACCTTGAAGAAAACTTTTGGTACAGATTTTCTCCGCTTCTCAAACACATGCAGGCAACTGTGGTGCTGCGTGATTAAGCTGTCCTCTTTGGATGGCTAAGCACCTGGAATCCTTTCATCATTCAGTACATATGTGCATGACAAGTATGGGCTGTAACCATGAAGCCAAAGAAAATAAATTGATCCCTCTGAGAACTTTCTGAGGGCTCCGCAGCTATTGGATGGGGAGTAACACAATTTAAACAATGATACATCAATTAGTGCTAAATGACAGCATGCGAACCCATGGGGTTTCCATTAATACCAAATGAGTTCATGATGGTTTATATCAAATAAGAGGAAAGACTGATGGTAAAGCCTCCATGTGCTAATGACACTCAGTTATTTAAGGAAATTAGCTTTGGGTGTTGCTAGGCATTATGCAAAGAAAATTCAATGGGCTGAATCCTGAGGTTGACCCTTCACTATTGTTTTCTTTTAAGCAAAAATGCCTATTGGCTTTAATAAAAACTGTTTTAAAATAAAGGAAATCACCTCACATGTGACCCTTATGGATATGTCTCATTGTCATGTTCAACATAGGTGTCTAAGCTCCTGTATTTGTGACATCCTGCTTCCTGTTGGCTCTCACAGTGTCATTCTCTCTTAAGTATTTGCCAGATTTTCCCAGGTTTCCTTTAAGCGTCTGCTTGGACTGAGTTTCCCCAGGACCAAGCAAGATGATGAGGACTGCTCAGTACAGAATGAAAAGCTGTGTTTTGCCGCAGTCCCATTAATGCTTGAAGAAATTTGGAATCAGAAGGCAAGCTGGCATGGGTTGTATTTCTGAGCTGGCTGTGAAAACCATGGATTCACACACATCTTTAAGGCCAACCATTTCTCCCACCCTGAGGTAATGAGAAAACAATCCTGTGTGCCACCCCTGCTGACTTTGCAGAAGCAACTCTGCCATAAGCCTTAACTCTCACCACTCTGAGAAAGTAAAATACTAAGGACAGCAATGAGATCATTAAAAAGACAGGAAACAGATGGGTGTTTGCCAAATGGAGAAGGGCCACATGACTAGGCAAATAATGTTTACTTTAACACTCCCAAAGTCTGCTGAAGATAGTAGAGAATGAAAATAAATGCGAGAGCTATCATACTGAAGTAAGAGGAGTTAACAAGCATCTTTAGGGTAGCAACGCAAGGGAGGTATTTGGAGCTGTACATTTGCATAGATTCTGTACCAGCTGTTCTGACCACCCAACTGATGAGGCACTCTGTGGACAGGAGGGTACATCCTGAGAAGTGGGGAGAAACCATGGTATCCTTCATTTTGATGGATATCAAAATGCCTGTGCCAACAATACCATTGCAACTGTCCCTAGGCTGCTCCATACACCACTAGATCTGGGTCAGCACAAAATTAAGGGTCACGAAGTAGAATTTGGACACAGGAAACAGCAAAGCTACCTGCAAAACGCTGCACAATATACAGAAACATATGCAAACAGTAATTTCTGTTAACATTCCCATTAGATTTTATTCCTTTTTGAAACCTTTTCTAGATTCTTCAAGAGAGAAATGTAAATATATTGCAAAAACCTCAAATGCTTTCCTCATATATTTTATAATTTTTCATTTTTTCTGAATTGAAGAAGAGAGTTCATGAAAACTGATAGAGTTATTGAAGGCTGCCATCCTTATTCCCAATTTTCTTCCTGTTTATTGCCCTTTCACAAGTGGCTGACTCAACAGACAACTGAGAAAAGACTAAATAAGGCTTCTCTGGGTGGCATTTTAAGCTGGAGTATTTTAAGAACTGCTGTTATGTAGCAGCTGAATATTCCAGCAGACTGTCTGACCCCCTTCTGAATCAGAGTACCACCAGGCTAAATATTTGCACAAATTCCAAGCATTGCCCGGCAGATTCTGCACAGTGAAAATCAATTTTATATCCAGGTAAACAATGGCTCTTTACTCCATCATTTGATCTGTAAAAAATGCAATCTTTAGAATGACGCCAGAATAAGTAGACTTAATTGTAGATCTAGCAAAATCCATGTTTTCTCAAGATCTTTTTTTTTAGTAGTCATACTTCTCCATCCATAAACAGGTATACAACTGTATAGAGAGCTCTCTTTGTGTAGAGAGATCAATAAATCTGAAATTTTACAGAAATTAAGGGCAAGAGAAGGCATTTCAGAGCCTTCAAAAGATAGATTTGAACCAAAGTTGCTGAGTTGCTGCTAATGGTACCAATTGTCTGGGTTGGAATTTTTTGAGATGAAGTGCTAGTACTTCAAACATACAAATAAGGTCAGTGAAAGACTTCACTGAATCAGCAAAATTCCTCGGTCTTCCAGTCCTTTAGAAAAAAAACCAGAAGAATTGAAGTCTAATTCTAAGAAAGGAGGACTGAAGAGACTGCACTGAGAAGAACCAGAGCTATTTTAATAGGATTACTGAATGTAATGTAGAACCTAATATGTATGTACTCTCTTTGGGGCAGCAGCAGGTAATGAAACTTGGCTTCATAACCCTGCCTCTCTGAGGCATGCCTATTTTCTAAGCCACTCTTTTGTGATATGCAATCTAAAGAAGCACTACCACAAGGCTCCTTAAAACGGTGGTTAATAGAACTGGGACTATAGGAAAGAAAGTCTTTTTTCTAACTTGCAACTCAACAACAAAATGTTGTTTTCTGTTTATTTTGAAGAGAAATATGCTCTTGTGACGAGAGGATTGACTTAATAAAACACACCAACAAGAACAAACTTAAAAATCTATACCCCTTTCTAGAATTGTTTTGTCACTAATTCACTATACAGCTCATTAACACCTATAGTATTCACAGGTATTCAGCAATCTTTATTTATATTGTCTGTGCAGAATGAAATAACAGAATAGGGCTGATTTTCAGGGACATGAAACTGAAAATGTCAGTTTCACATGAAAGTGTTGGGAGTGCATTCAGCATCTTAAAACAAGGCTTTGGTTCATCTATAATTTATCCCCTAACTTGAGTCGCAGTTACCACACACAAAGATGTGTCTCTTGTCTGCACAGGTTGGAAGTTTCAAAATTAAGAGGTTAGAAATCTTGGACTAAATGTCATAGTCACAGTATGCCCATCAGTAAAATGGGAAAAATGCTTGTCCATCGTCTTCCTGGGGGATCTCAAGAGTTGCTATTTGACCACTGCTAAATACATCTGTTGCTTTCAGTGTATCGGGGGTCTTCTGTTATTCTTCCTTTACGGAGAATGACAACTAAACTGTCAGGCCCTCCTGGGATGGGAACAGGTTGGAGGAAAAGGAAACACAAGGCAAGCAGATGACTGATGGCAGGAGACGAATGTGGCAGTGAGATGGACTGGCCATTTGTTTCATCTGCCACAATGCCAGTACAATGGCAACTCCCAAACGCTAGCAGCCTTGACAGCAGAAGACTTGTAGCTCTTAGACTCATGTGCTTAAAATAGAGGCAGTGGAGGAATGGAGAAGAACTAAATTATTTACTTTTTCAGCCCTGGTCACAATTCAGAGGTCAACCTCCTTAACTGTCTTCTCAGACATAACAGCTAATGACAGATGTCCTTTAAATAATAATAACCAAGGGACCTGACCAACAGTAAAGGGCTGGATTCTTCAACCATTTTCTGCTAGTTTCTGCTTTTCTGGAAAGTCATTGTGATTTGGCAGAGGAAGGAAAGGGGAAAAAAGGAGGGAATAGAAAGAACAAACAGAGAGTTTTCTTTTAGTTACTTCCCTGGTGGTAAATGGTCAGGGTGTACTGTAACTTTAACCGAACACCATCGGTTTAGGATACATTGTTTTGCAGTTAACTTACTAATAGAACAAAACAATTTTCTTCCCAGCTCCGCAAGTATTTGCTGTGCCTGTGGGAAGGAGGCTCTGGTGTAAGGGAAGGGCACTCTCTTTGCCCGGCACGAGGCGAGGAGTGAAATTCTCCATAAGGGTGTCCACTGCAACTCCCAGTTTATATGCAGACAGGAGAGAAAATAGGAATGTATCAATGCATGTCCAAGGCACTCAGGCATTACAGAGATGGAGATGTTAAACACGAAGAAGTGACATTCACAGCTGGTTAGAAAAACCTAACTAATGTAGAATTACAGTTTTTTAAAACCTCAGGTATGTACAGGCCCCCAACTGTGGACTCTTCAGGGCACAACCCTTGACACAGACTTCGATGTTTCTCCTGGGGTGGGAAGAGGCCGCAAAGAAGCAGAAAACAGTTTAAGGTCCCTCCCTCTCTCCACAAGCACTTCTGCTGACTGATGGAGCACAGCGCATCATCCCACCCCTGCTCCTGTGGAAAAAACATGACCAGGGCCTTGGCCGCTGTCTCCAGAGCCGAGGGCAGGGGCACGACAGCAGCCACCACGCTACACAGGGCATTTGTAAGCAGGCACCAGGGAGCACCTGGTTTCCACTGGCTGCGTCCGTTGCCCCTCACCCGGCCCGACACCCCTGCCTCCGGCTAGGGCAGGCCGCAAGATGGCTGCCGCGAGCCCCCCGCTGCGGGCACACGGGAGGCCACGGAGCACTGCTCATCTCCCCACCAGTGGGGCCAGGGGCTAAGTAGCCCCTCAGTGTTCCTGGCCCCGTGGTACCCCAGCGATGCCGGGGGGGGGGGGGGGGAGGGGGATGTATAGCGGTTCCCGTGCGTGCCCTGCGACGCCAACGCCCACACGGCGCGGACTACAACTCCCAGGGTGCTTTGCGAAGCAGCGTTGCTGGGAGCAACGGTGGCGGAGGAACGACTCCCCGGGGAGGCTGAACGCCCTCCCCGCGGCGCGGGCGGCGCTGCTCTCGCGAGACCTGGCGGCCTCACCTACCGCCCCTCGCACGCGCACGCCTCCGCGAGGTCTGCGGCTGGGGGCCGCCATGGCGGCGGCGGGGCGCGCGGAGGGCCTGTTCGCGCTGGAGCTGCTGGTGGAGGCGGCGCGGGTGGCGGCGCCGGGCCCCGCGCTGCGCCCGGCCGTGGCGCTGCGCCTCCTGGACTTCCCCACACTGCTGCTGCACCCCGCTGCCGCCGCGCCGCCCCTGCGGCCGGGGTGCGCCTTCCCCTTCGGCCGCGGCGCCTCGCTCCTGGCGCTGCCCGCCGGGCTCGCCCCAGGGCCCCCCCGCCTCCTCGGCAGCTGCTGCGTGTCCCTGGCCGCCGCCGAACTCCTGCAGCGGCCCGGGGTGCCTGCCTCCTGCGGCCGCCGCGGCCGCTTCCCGCTGCGGGACTCCGCGGGCCGCCCCCTCGGGGATGTGGTCCTGAGCTACCGCCTCACCAGCCTGGAGGCCGGTGAGGAGCCGCCCCCGCCGAGCCCCGCTAGCCCCGGTGCTGCCACGTCGCCTGCCACCTCCCCTGAGCCGGGGGGCGAGGAGAAGGAGGAAGAGGAGGAGGTGGGTGATGAGCTGGAGGGCAACATCATTTGCCCTCCCGTGCTCTATTACAGCTGCGAGCCTGCTGAGCCTCATCTGCCGCCAGCAGCAGCAGCCATGGGGAAATGGGAGCATGTTGAGGCCTGGAGACCGCAGGAGCAAGACAAAGCCCAGAGCCCCCCACGTCCCAGTGCTGGGCCTTCATTGCTGCACCCCACCAGCCCTCAACAGCTCCACAGGACCCTGGGGCAGCTGCCGCTGCTCAGTGCCTTGCTGGCAGAGCTGTCAGTGCTCACCCGCGGTGCTACGCCTGCTGCCATGCTGCCCCATCCACCCCCATCTGGCCTGGCTCTACAAGGGCCCAGGGGGTGGTGGCATGGCCTCACGGCCCCCCAGCCACTCCTCTGCCCTCTGGCCTGCAGAGGCACCCGTGGGGCCAGGTGGGAGTGGTGGAGCTGCTAGCCCTCAATCCAAGCAAGGCTGGCAAGAGGGCACCGTGCCAGGGTCTTCCCGGGCTGAGAGAGGGCCTAAGAAAGCTGTAGCCCAGGGACAGACAGGCTCTGAAAGGAACTGCAAAACTAAAGAAAACAGACCTCCCAGAAGGAAACTGTTGTACGGGCTGACAAATACACTGCGGCTACGGCTGCAGCAGACCAATCCTGATAAACTGATAATTCATGAAAGGAGGGAGCAGTACAGAAAAAAGCAAATGGAGATGATGGAGAGAGGCCCTTTATCCAAAAGGAAGCTGCTCGGAAATGCTGGAGGAAAGGATGTGGTTTCTTACAGGCATTGTAGCAAGGGAGACAGTTCAAAGCAGAATAATCAGTTTGACAAAACTGTTGAGACTACATTACAAAACAGTGCTCTCGCAGAGTACATTTCTGTGACAGCAGGTGCGTCTCCTGATCTGCAGAAACAGACTATTGCAAGTCTATTGAAGAATGATGAAATTGCAAGTAAGGAACGTCCATGGAAAGTAACTACAGCCCCCTTAGTGGAGGAAGCTGTATCAAAATCTGCTCGGAAGGAAAAGTATGCAAAAGCCCAGCTCCCGGCAGCTTTCCCATCAGATGCTAATGCAAAGGGAAGTAATGAGGAAGTGATACACTTAATCCAACGTAAAACTGCAGAGCATGATGATGGATCTGTTGCAAGTGATCATAAACCAAGCCCCAGCAGGAGTGTTGAAAATAAGTCTGAATTCATATACTCAGATGACTTCGTTGCTAGTCCTGAGAACACAGTTTATTCAGACGATTTCACCAGTGCTGAGTGTATGAGCAAAGACTCGGAAGCTCTTGCCAGCAGTGCTGAACCTCTGTGGCTTGAAAGCACAAAGCAAGGTTGGTCAGATACAGAGCCGGAATCCAGCAGGTCCCGAATTTCAAAGACAAGTCAAAGAGCTGAAAGTATTTCAGATCTTCTGCCAGTTCCTTCGGTTTCATCTCCAGTCCAGTCTTTGAAGAGAAACAGTGACTTAAAAACCAGCAAGAGAACTAGTAATGAATCTGTTGATTCACTTAATGACGCCTCCATTCGAGCAAGGTTATTGGATGAAGAGGAGGAAGCCCAACAGATCAGTAAGGAAGAGAAGAGGGGTGATCAGCATATTAAACAAGTACCTACACTGAGAAGCAAACAAGTTAGCTCTGATGCTGACCTGAATATAGGAAAGGGGCAAACCTCTGCAGGAAAAGGCCAGTCAGTAACTCAAGTTAGGTCTTACTTGCCATCCAACATGTCTGATCTTGAACTTAGTGTTCTGGAAAACAGTATGTCAGACAAAGAGGAGGATTTTCTGGGAAAACTACGTGTTCCTCATCAATATAAAGACATCAGTGAACTTGTAATAAGCAAACTTCCAGGATACACAATGTAATTACAAGTTTTCACTGTCTGGATTAAGATACAATATTTAAACTTTATCAGGCCTGTTACATTTAGTTGTAATATATACAAGTTAATTTAAGACTTTATCATGCACGTTTAATACATTGGTGAATTTACTTAAAATAAACTACAATTTGAATCTCTAACGAATGGCTCTTTAAGCATACCTACAGCATGACTTCAGTGTCAGTATCATAATACAAAAGTAAACTGAACAGTGCAAGAAACACAACTTCCTGTCAAAAGCAGAAGAAATAAAGACAGAAGCAGCAAATGCAGTCAGTACCCACAGAACTTGTCCAGGGTAGAAGTAATAACATACTACAGAAACAGCCAAGTACAAAATATGTTCCTAACTGAACATGAAGTTTTTATCCTTCATGGGAAATATTTCCATGCTTCATTTTCATTAGAAGTGGTCACTTAAAACATACAGTCACGGCCAGTACCAGCACAGATTTTTATCAGCCAATCTGTACCATGATGTATTTGCTTCCCTGTTCTGTCACTAAATACTGTTACCAGAACTAGATGAGCCCTTTTAGAGTTTCTTAGGTTGAAGCTTCTCATTTAGGTCAGATTTTCACAATTTATTATAAAATAGTTTAAGAATTACTGGTGACAGTAAATCCATATAACCTGGGAGGGCTTTGAGAGGTTGATGGAAGTTACTTGACCTTGAAAACTAAGGGTGTGCAAAGAGTAGGGAAGAGTGCAGTAAATTTGCAACACTTTGCAACTCCCTAATTGCATTCTCTGACACTAGGGAAAGTGGAGGGTCAGCACCCACAGCCTCGAAACTTGGAACAAATGAGCATATTACATCCTGATTTAAGGAATAGAGATAGTGAAGAATTTGCCGCATCCCCTTTTCAGTTCCTTTGGTTGAACTACCATCTGATGTTCACTTTTGCTTTCTGGTTTGGTGTTAAGGCTTCCAGTTTGATCACTGGATTGAATGTCTTTTCTTTTGTTTAACTACTGAGTTTAATTTTTAGAGTCTGTATCCCCATTACAGATTTCAGAGACGTTCTTTGACTTCCATCTGAAGAGAGCTCAAAATTCCTTCTGTAGTTTTTAGGTGTCTCTTGTCCCTTTCCACTCTCTTCGGGTAGTTTGTCTCCTTCACCAGCTTTATATTCCTATCTCATCATTTACAACATTTATCCTCAGGGTTAAATGAGAGACTTACCAGCTCCCCTTTTCCTCATAATTTACAATCTGACTTATTTTCCCAGCTTTTAAATTTCTCACTGTAGTTCTCCATGTACTTACTGCAAGAGCCTGTGTCTACCCTTTAACACCTTGAAGAGATTTTTTAATTTCCATCCTACTATGTGTTTATTTTGTAGGAATCACAGCACCTCTCCTATTTAAAAGTACTAACACCTGTGAGGATTATTCAAGTATCTGGTGTTGATTTCTGAGAACACTGCTACTAATAATTTTAATCTGAAGTTAAGCAGATGAAATTGCCCATATATCAAAGGAATCTCTGGCCAGAGCAATTCTTAAACATTATTTAGGGTGCCTGTGTTTCATCAGCTCCAATTCCAGACCAAAATACACTTTTTTTTCTTTTTTCTTCTAGTGCCATGGACTTGTTTGATACACATAGATTCAGACTGTCATTTATACATGGCAGTAATTCTGATTTTACTGATGGAATAAGATCTTGCAGTTCTCATGGGCAAAACTCTCACTAGAATGCAATGCTGGCCAGCCATTTCTACTGTGCGGCTATTTAAATGAGTTGCTAACACTAAAAGTCCACAATTTTAAAATCATTGCTTAAGAAAAGTTTACTTTAAAAATAAAGTTTATTTTCAACCCCAAATGGGTTGAAACTCCAGGGCAAATTCCTAGTCCTTTTCCTGTCCTCTATCCCATCCTACATTTTTCAATTTCCAGAAGCAAATATGGTAGGAAGAATATTTCTTTTGTTTAAATCATTAAATTAATCTCTTTTTGGCTAATTTTATTTGGGATAGCATTTTTAATGTTTATTGTGTAATAGCATTTATAATGTTATCAGAAGAATGATGAAAATGACAGAAAATGCATACTAGGAAGACAATAGGAGACATTACACAAGAACATCAGCATCATGCTTACATGTTTTCATTTTGTTTTGTCTTTTCAAATATAGACTCAAGGTAGTTGTTATAGTGTGGAGAGGTTAACACCTCTCTGGGTGTTAATCTTTTCAGATATTATCTATGTTGTTGCGAAAGTAAATTAAATTTTAGTTAATATTCAAACAGCAACTCCCAGTCAACAAAAATGGGAAAGAACTTTGTGTCACTGATTTGTCACTGAAAACTCATAAACTGGTATATTGGCAAGAAGTACCTTCTACTGACAAGAGGATTCTCTGTGTCAACCCAACAGAGCAAAACAGAGGTATTTACTATCAGTATAAAATACAAAAAAACCCAGGCAGCAACAAATTCCCTTTTGTACAAATCCTATAATAATCCACACTACTACATTATACTAGCTAGCCAATTTTGTCATTATAACTTGCAACCTGTACCACTGTGATCAAGTTGTTAACAGATGTTTAATAAAAGGTCTCTCAACTTTAATGGAAGTACTACACCAATTTTTCATACAGACATAATTTCTGAATTGTAAGGGCTAAATTGTATGGAATTATGCTTGTGCAGGGGACATGGCAATATGCTAGGAGAAGCAAATAATAGTAGTATATCTCCCACAGTTCTTGCGCAGCCTTCCCAGAAGTAGCATAGATACTTCAGAATACGTGCCTGTTTTTCAGATACCCCAAAAGCATCCAAAAGAAGTAGAAACCTAGTGGCAGAGTTGGGGTGTCCAAGTGAAGTAGCAGAAGTGTCAGTACTCTCTTTGGTAGCTCTGCACTACTTTTCTGATTCAGTCTGAAGAAAGCCAACACATTGGAAAACTTCTTTCCTAGAAAGATCTCAACTAAAACTGTTCCATAAGGACTGCCTCACAGACTAGAAAATGAGAAGATAGATGAAGAATGAAATCTTGTCCCACTACACACGAAAACCCTGATTTGAAAACTCAGCTTTTGGAGCAAGAATAGCTCATTTTTCCACATGCATTCAATCCATGGTTCTTTGTCAGAGCTCCCATAAAGATTATTAATTAGAACTCATTATAGTGTGGGCCCATATCCACTGAGAGACTGACGTAAAACCAACATGGCTTCTTACAGTCCCCCAGCCATCTGCTTGTAAGAGCTTTTCAGTTGTTACTGAAGGTTGAGCAATGCCAATGAACACAGGGTCTCTGTCACAGATTTGTTACATGCTTGACAGAGCCAAGTGCAAAGTATCACAAACCCAAAATATTTACTAAAAGCTCCCTGTTTCCTGATTTCCCATAGCCCTTTGAGATTTCATACACAATTGTATTTTGACTGGATTTGTTGTAGTTTTTGT
Organism: Gorsachius magnificus; assembly: GCA_034008185.1. NCBI lineage: Eukaryota > Metazoa > Chordata > Aves > Pelecaniformes > Ardeidae > Gorsachius > Gorsachius magnificus. The sequence continues at coordinate 44,171,806 of CM067083.1, read as the reverse complement.
TTTGATCTCATTGACTCGTTAACTCTAAACATTTCCTTGCTCCACACTATTAAGAAGTAACTATAGTTACTTCAAGTTTTACACTGTTGTTAGTTACACTTTGAACTTTACTACAGTGAAATTAAAATGTGAGAATTAGCTAAGTTTATCATAGATCCTCACTAAACAAAGCCATCTAGCTTCTTACTTTTGACTTGTTACTTTCGCAACTATCTTTGCTTTAAATCTGTACAACATTCTAGAATTAAGGTAGATAGGTGTTCAAAACCATAGTTTCATTGCTTAAGATAAGGGTGGTTAAATCAGCTCAAATAAAATTGAACTTAATGTTTCACCAGAAGTCCCAAACTGAGAAATAAATTCCTAGATATACACAGTAGTTCTTTTCAGAATTTATGACCCTAAACCAAGTTTGCGATGACTGTCTTTTAAACAGTTATCTCAGCATACTATTTATTAAAATAAATTTAGATAGCCTGTACTATATAACTGATGGTGCGATGGGGAAGAGCAGGACACAAAATACTGACAGTTTGGGTCGCTTTACCTCTTCTACTATAACATTTTCCTGCCGTTAGGTAGTTCTGATCAGTCTTATTACTCAGTCAGTACTAGGAACATTTTAAAGAAGTCCCAGCCAGGCATGTTTCCTCCATTTTTTTTTTTCCTCAGCTCTCAGCACCCTGATTAGATGGCAACAGTCTCTCTTCTGTTTGTGATTTCTCTGATGATAATTCCTATCACCTATTTTACAATTTGTAATCCCTTCATCATTTTGGAAGTCCTTCTCCTCAGTTTTCTGAAATTACATCCAGCCTTGATAACTGCGATTGAATTTTTCGAGTTATTCTTACTACTTTCATTCTTCTAGGTCTCAGTATTTTATGATGCCTGCTATTGTAATAATTTTGTTTCTTTTTGTGTAAGTACTGCTCAGAGTTAATTTTTGGAAATTTGGGACTTCGCTTTCCTTTTCTGATTTCTAACATCATTTTTCTTATTCATATCCTTAAAAGGTTTTGTTGACTGTTATAGGCAGGATCTTCACCAGCTCCTGTGAAATGTAACACCACTCATTCAGAGCTGCAGAATGACCATCCCGGACTGTGAATGTTTGCCCATGGTTATCAGACATCAGGTTTCTCTACCTCTCCCAAACCCTGCCTTTAATCCTTTTCTAAAATTTTGATTTCCAGATTAACGTTTCTTTTTAGACAACTGTGGCCATCTCTGTGAGAACTTATGCTGGCTCTACTTGAACATGCATTTAGAGCTAATGGCAATCACATCTCCTATAGCTAATGTTTGCTACCAGCTAGCTGCTTGCATTTTCCATCCTCCCTTTTAGTGAGTATGCTGTTTGATTTTAATTTCAGTTTTGTTCACATTCAGATTCTTCCTTCATTTTAAATTCCTTGTATGTATGCAGTTCTGTTATGCTGAAATCCCTTCCTTTTTTTTTTGGCATTGACATTCACCTTTATTAAATTGGTTTGTTTTGGTTTGGCTTTCATGATTTCACTTGTCTGAATTTTATATGACAATTGTAATGTAAACCTCCCCTGAATTTACGGAATTGCTTGCATTTTCCCAGGAGCGTAGTCAGTGTTCTCTGTTGGTTTCTAGAGGATGAATTTAAATGTCTCATGCTGGAGAAAACAGTATTAATCTTCAGTTTTGCAGAGACCTCTGCAAGTGATTCACTTACCAACTGTTTAAAATAACATGGCTTGGTAGACGAAATGTTTAAATAACATCTGAGATACACAGTACTCCTAACTAAATTAACCTTTAAAAATTGGTTTAAAAAAAAATCCAAAACCAAACCCTAAAATGTTAAATAAAAAAACTTCAGATGTCTATTATATATATTTATTCTAATCATAGTCATTTTTCAAACATTTGGGGTAAGAGCCTAGTAGATTTCCTTCATACCTTGCAGTATCTGAGCTAAATCAGGTAAGAATTTGGTTCTCTACATATCCATTAACAGAAGGTAGCAGGTTTTCAAAAGGAAGTAAAGGTATTTACATGGTCAAATCCTCTGAAATTCCTCAAAAAAATGTTGCAGAATGGACATCCGTGCAGAAGGCTTTACCAGTGTTATCTCTTGGAATACAAAAATGTTTTTGAAAGACGGTAAGTCATGCTTCAACAAATATTTTCAGAGCCATTTGGAAAGTTTAACAGTATTATGACTGAAAGAAACTCTCTTGGTGTCAAGGAAATTCCAGCTCTTTTTCTCGTCTTTAACTTTTGGCAGATTCAGTATTTTCCCTGTCCCTTATGCTTATGTACTCAAAGTACATAACCTTTGACTGTCCCCTAAATTTCAATGCTACCATGCAGTCCTGCCTGTTATTTCTCCCAGTATCTCAAGAACCTTATTTCAGCGGCCAACCCCCCGCCCCCCCAAATCCCTGTTGTTCCTTTCACCTTTCCTGTTCCAGCTTCTCCTCATCACATATTTCATATCAGCTCTAGAACTCAGCTTGCTCATATTTACCATTCAAAATAATCCCCAAACACTTCTCAGACACCTTCACTGGCTCGTTCTCATCTTTGATATCAAACTGAAGCTCTGCCCATTGTCTGCTGGGCTTGGCATGGTTTATCCCCTTCCTGCTTCCATGCACTTTGGTTTCCCCACTCGGTGCCCATTTCTATATAGCTCTAACTTTTTCCATTCTCAAAAAACAATTTTAAAAATCTGGAAATTGCTGTACATCTGTTGTTACCTTTCTTCATCTCAGTCCTGCTCTTTCTGCCAGTGGGTAGCTGTATTGCTTAGAGTTCTTGTCCACAGAACATGCCAGACATAGAATTTAGGACAGAAGCCACCAGATCGTGGTCTGACCTTCTCTACATTGCAGTCCTTAACATTTCATCTGCTTACTCCTGACTGCTGGTGTCAACACTGTGGTATGACTATACTAATGATAATGCTGATCAAAATTTAATGGCCTATGTAGTGAAAGAAACTCTTCAGGAAACAGTCAAACCTTGCTAACATAGAACACAATACAAGGGAAGCTGTGATATACCATGGGGTGTGGTTTCAATTTTCTTATCCATAACTCTAACAAGACTCAGCAGTAGAATTATTGTATGTAAGAAATCTGGTTTCTGATTCATAGCCATAATTCATAGCCATTGCTGTACTCTTCTGAAACACAATTAACAGCCGTGTGATTCCTGCAGATCTCTCAACTCCTACTGCTCCTGTAATGCTACTTTACATTCCCCTGAGCATTGCAGTTTTATTTGTAAAGTGGAATAGATGCATAGGGTTTCTTCAAAACAAGCATCTAAGCAGTTGTTCAGGGTCCTTCAACAGAAAGGCAAGACCTCAGAAAGCAAGGTACTTCTGTACATTCCTATATACTCATTTTTAATAACAAAGTTTTAGAGCAGATTCACCATTATCAAAACCTTTTATCAGCAGGAAAATTGGTTCATTTTCAGTGAGAGCAGCAGAGTCACTAACCTACTGCTTCCATGGTATTCATCACTGTTACAACACCACTTTTTAACTGCATCCTTTTTCCAAATGTTTAGCTGTTGATTAAAATCTGTCAAATTACACACATGCTGTGTGAATTTAGTTTGGGTTGATACAGTCAAGGGCTGCATCAAGGAAAGCAGTAACAGCAACAGAGTCCTAACTGAAATTTGCTTTCTGTTCTTGTGAAACCTTATAGCAGCACAGGAGTCAGCCAAAGAAATGTCCCGTGTCTGCTGCTGGCATCACATATATATGTTCAGAACAATGAGTCATGGGCAAACTTGGAGAAGTTGGGTGAAAAGTTGGGGGCTAAGTTCTAGATATTCCTCTGAAACTTTATTTGCTTCTTTGGAAGCCTTAAAATGGAACTGAAATTCAGTTTCCCCAGCTTCTATGAGATTTCTAACAAACCAAAGGGAAGACAAAAACTACTTTTCTAGAAAGTGCCCCTGTCTTCTTAAACACAAACCAAACGTAGGCACAGGAAAGCTATTCAAGGAATGTTTACAGAAACCATTTGAGAAATATTTTGAAGCACTTTCCCATTCCACTTAACATTCCAAATAATTTGAGAACAGCTTCCTTCACTGTATTTATTACTTCTACTTCTGATCTCAATAGGGAGAACTGTGAAGATATGCATTTTGTTTTGGTTTGAGTTTAGCAATAGTGTGGATCTCAGCAGTCCTGCTTTTACTGGAGCCATCTCACACAGGTCTGCCAACAGTTCCACAACTGGAGTAAATGCCAAAATTATGGATCAGATGTACAGCATAAAGCAGAATAAAGTTGTACTGATGCAATACTAACAACAGGAGTTTGCTCCATGCACTCCAGGTCAAAGACAGTATGTCTTTCTGGGACAGCCCCACAGGCCTTGCATTTTGACCTGCAGGACATTAAAATGAAGACAGACATGAAAGGAAGGAGAGATTAAGTTTTAGGAAGAGTGTCTCTTGGAGGGACCCTAGTTTATTTGCTTCTCCCCTGGCTAACTTAAGCATATGAACTGGTCTCTCAATTACCTTCCTGATTGCACAAGGAAGCGTGTGCTTTTAAGACACTCTGGATAAAAAATTACTTATATATCAGAAATGACATCTTGGGCAGGACTCTTAAAATGAGTAATAGCCCATCTCTGCACAAAACACCACAACTTGCTGATCTTTTCTCTTTCCTTCCAGTATGGGAGTTGTTCTGGACAAAGAGTTAAAAACAAGCAGTACACATAGAAACACACACACCACCAAACATCCTTCGCTACCCCAGTTAAAGATGACAGAGTAATGCAAAGACAATGGAAGAAGCAAAGCCCTGCCACTTGATGTTTAGAAATTTCTGTAAATCCACCAGTGATGACAGGGTTTACACGTTCTTTTTTCATCATCTTCCTGACAGCTGTTGGGGAACATCAACAAGATTTTTAGGCACATCTGGAGGGTAAGTGCAAAAATGCCTCTTGATGTAAATGAGATGATCAAATGTATCAGCTAGGAAACCTCCCATCTCCAGTCCTGCAAGCAGTCAGGGTATCCCTTAGGCACCATATCGTGTATTATTACACTCTGTTTTCCAAAAGCTGTCTTTGTGATTGACCTCAGTTCCTATGTCTAAGTAGGTAGCTGGTTCTGTCATTCAGCATCACTCTTGTTACTCCTGAAGAGACCTAAATAGTTATGTCCATTTCTGCATGAAAGCTCCCCCTCGCCATTTACTCAGAGCAGGCCAGATTCCTGCTCTTACAAGAATCCTCTGCAGCAACTTCACCTCCTACTGCTTCATTATCCCACAGAACCAGCTACGAGGAAAAGGCTAAGCTACCACTTCTTCATGTGCGTGTCCAAAAGGGAAGAGACCTCCGAGGACACAGACAGGCAGGGAAGCAGGGTCCAACCCATGCCTGCAGCTTTAATGGCTTTGCGTCATCCTCCTTGTCTGCTCTGCTGCAAGGAGGGAGCTCATGACACATGCTTTTTCTAAGCACAGCATGGTGAGTGTATTTCCCAGCCCAAAAAGTCCTAAGTAAGTATTTGAGAAGTGTGTTTATGCACACCCTTTCTTGCCTTTCATAAAGCTGCGAAGGCAGACAGATTTTCTCCATTTGTTTGTTCTGTTAACATCACCTACCCAATTTGGGTATCCCATCCTGCATCCTGGAAGGCATTTGCCTTGGGGTGTTACTTCCATTGCACATACTGATACGCTGAGACAGTGTGGCTTGAATTACTTCCCTGACTGGATCTCAGCTTTTACAGTCTCAGAAAGTCTGACTTTTTAATAGGAACCCACTAGTTTATTGTGGTTAAAAAACTGCTAGGGTCTTACTGATGATATAGAAAACAAAACAGCAAACCCCCAACTTTAAGAATTGCCTGTGGAAGTTTATTACTTTACACTACTTAGTAAATACTGAAGCAATTCTTTTAACATTATTTAAACAATAACATATGCCTATTAAAAATTTGCAAGGTACCATGTCGCAATTGTCCCACTAAGAGCACAGGCAGCATCTGCTGCTATCCAGCCCAGAATATGTGGACATAACAATTAGGAACCATCTGGTGACCTGGCACTTGCTGGTACAGGAATGAAATTTCAATTAAGTTTTATTATCAGAAAGTGTAAGTGACAGCTCCCACTTGGAACCCCAGAGCCAGTAAACTGTCCAAGTAAAAAGAAGGATGTCACCCAGTTAATGGGCTGGAACACGCTGCTTGATTACATACTTTGTAAGTAATGTGCTCCTGTCCTGTGTTCTTGGGTACAAATTGCTTATGCAGTTGGATTTTCAAGAAGAACTGGCCATATGGCAGGTAAACTGGGAATTGCACTGCAATTTACTGAGAACAGGGCAATACAATAGATGAGTCAATCATTTCCCAGGTTTGACAAGCCAGGATTGCATCTTGTGCAAGATAAAAAGAAAAGCCCAACTGAAAAACTGTGTTCTAACAATAAGGCTATGCCAGCTAGCACTGCAGCTGTGCTCGGCTTTACCTGGAGCTGTGAAACAAAACTCAAAAGTGGGACAAAACTTATTCTCTCCTACCCCAACGCTCACCTTACTATCAGACAGTGATTCAGGTGGTGGTCTTTGGGGTCCCAGAATAAAACCAGCCCATCAGCAAGTTTCAAAAGAGAGAGATTAAATGGTGTAGCAAGGGCAGGATCACAGTATTTTAGCTATGAAGTATGTTGCCATACTAGATGAAAAAGCCCTAGATATCCTGTCCTCTCTCAGCCATTGATAACTATTATTGGTATGATTATTTTCTTTAATATTTAGTATATAACACTAAAGGTCTGTCCAAAAAATATGAGTCACTTCATCCAAAAATCCTTCATCTTTTCTACATTACAGCTGAATTATAGTTCTAGTTCCATTAAAGAAATCGACTCTGCAGCTACTGACCCATGAAAGTTATTACAGATCTCAATTTTGTAGTCAAGAAACCAATTTGTGATACAATCACAGCACCTGGAGAAGGTCCGTTCTGCTTCAACCAATCTCCAGTTGTCTAAACCAGAATCAAAATTTACAGATAGGAAAATTAAATCCAGATTGTGATCCACTGCACTTTGAGTTCATTCAAGAACAATTCCACAGACCCACACTGCTGCAGAGAGTTACAGTCTCAATCTCTGGAGAATTTCTCCAGTGCACATTCACAAATTGCAGATACACTTGACTTTGCAACATTAACCATTAACCTTAAAGGATCCATCAGCTTAAGAAGGGAAGTAGAGTGTTTCTATACATTCATTTTAAAGTTTCAGCAATTTTCCTCTTCTAGCAAAAGTGTCTGTGCAGACAGAAATCCCTGCCGTCCTCCACACAACCAAAACAACACAGCCTTTAGATTAAGGTTCATTGCACAAGTATGCTAGTGGTTATTGCTTGATTTATGCCTTTTGGGCTCTTTGTATTAAGTAATGTATTTTTCACTCATAAAATTATTTCTCACAGGCCCTATGTTTAGTAAGGCAGCAAGCTTCGTACAAACAGAAACTATTCTGTATGTTGAAAAACCCTAACATAAATTCACTCTACTCCCAAATTCAAGCAAACATCAGTAGCATAATCCTGTTCTCAGAGTAAGCTCTGCTTGGAAACTAAATGGCCACACTGCTCCCAAGGGCAATATTTAATATTTTAGCCAGTGAAATCATTTGGGGAAACTCTTGTAAATTTAATGAATTACCCAGTAGTCAATCCATCATAGTCACTAATATGCTGGCAATACCCCTACGGATAAGGTTGCCCATAGATTATAAGCCCACATTTATTGCCTTAAATTTTTATTCAGTGAGTTCTGCATGTGAACTCTTCTCAGATGGTGATACTTTGTGCTAATACAATCATTGATCGGCCATTTGGGAGCATAACAAGACCAAACTTGGTACATTTGGCAGGACATCACTGGGAAGGCAAGACGTTTCTCACCCAAGCTTCTGTTCTTTATCTCTTACCTCCCTAACACTTGTGTCTCTAATCTAGAACATAATTAGACCTACCCCTTCTGGGCTTCATTTTATGGATTAGACAAAAGCACAGGGGAGAGGTCTGAGTGAAAACTCAGACTCCCTATGTGCTCAGCCAGCTTTTAGACGTGAATATGGAAGTGCTGAATTCAGCAGTGACACATGGAACTACAGACAATAGTGCTTGAAGGACTCAAGACTTCATCTAACCCATCCCCTTGCCCTGAGGCAAAAATAAACTTGTAACTACATCATTCCTGACAGATTTTTGTCTAGCTCATCTTTTAAAAAACCCAGCAAGACAGATTATGCATCTTCCCTAGGGAACATGTTCCAGTGCTTAATTATCCTGAATGTTAGAAGTTTTTCCCAGTGTCAAACTTTGGTGTCCCCTGGTACAAGTCCGTTATTTTGCATTTTATACGCTACAGACAAAGATAACAAATTATTCCCTTCCTCATTAAGGAAGTTTTCTGTGTACTTAAGAGTCGTCTTTCCTCTTGGTTTTTCTCTGGATTAAGCAACCACAGCTCTTTCAGCCTTCCCTCCGGTTACAGCTGTACACATCTTCCTCACAATACAGCACCCTGAGCTATACCCAGTCACTCCAGTGGAAGTTTTCCTAGGACCTAGTAGATAGGAAGAACTACCTCAACACACCTTTCAGTTTCTCCCTGTTTACTATTATCTTCAAGTGTAATACAATCCTTTCTTTTATCAGTTAGCTGTTCATGAAAATATTGAGTATCCCCAGAGTCATAACAGCCCCTTACAATGCTCACTACTGTTTATTTCCACTTTGGCAGTGACCTGTGGAGAACTATGCACTGAGAACACAAAACCAACCACATGAGAAATTTCACATCCAGAGCATGTTCCCCAGCTTATCTGCAGGAATGTCAGAGCATCCTAATGTCAGGACTTGTGACATCTATTGATTCTCCCCTATCTAAACAGCCTGTTACATGGTCACAGAAAAAAATAGATTGGTCTAATATAATTTGTTCTTGACAAATCCATGCTCGCTATTACTCATTTCCTTGTTAACTTCCAAGCACTTATAGGATGTTTATGTGGTTATTTGTTACAGCATTTTTCCTCTTGGATTTCAAAAGGTAAACAGCCAGGCAACATGCAGGTAATCAGTAGTAAGGACAGTCTGTCCAGAAAAACAAATCATGAGTAAGAGAACACAACATACCTCAGTAGCTTATGTCTATAAGTAACCAAAAATCTAATAGATCAAAGTGCAGTTGAATAGCAAAAAAAAAAAAAAAGGCTTTGAAGTGCAACTAAAGGAATCCTTTATGTTCCTTACTCATCTTTACTCACTGTTAAGGTAGACCCACCAGAACACACAGAAACTTAATAACGTTAGCATTAAACCATAGCAACATGATCAGACTCATTCAAATCCCTGAACAATTTTGCCTTAACAGGATGACTTAAGTGTTACAAAACTACACTAACAAGACAAGTGGTTCAAGGTGCTCTAAAGAGAAGTAAGTATTTATATGAGTCAGAATAGAACTTGCATTTCCACTAAGTAGAAATTGTATTTCTATGTAGGCTGGAAATGACTTACAGTACAGATTTCTCACCATCAGTGCTTAGGAAGAAGTTTCCTTCCCAGATGTTATCAAGAAGAGGATTATCACCATCTGTGAAGCATCAGGCACTGGCTCTTGCTGGCAACAGGGTAACCCAAATTGGAAAGAAATTCAAATGCTTATGGGGACATAGTACTTGGGCTACATCAAAAATAATAAACTAAGCAGGGCTAGAGCACAGACCTATGCCCTGGTAAATGAACAACCATGCTGTTTAACAGCCTGCATCTCACCAGCTGGGCTCTAGTTGCACCCAGCAGCCCTGTCCCACCCTGTGCAGGCTTGGTTTGGGGGACAGCATGGGCCGGGGGCAGTTCCCAGGAAACACATCAGGTAAGACCATACTTGTATAGAAGAAAAAGGATGTGATGATACTGAAACGATCACGACTCTGCCACTTGACAATGGGCTAGAAGATAGAACTCAGCCTGCTGTACTTACTATTATACATGTAGCCTTGTAGACCAGCCTCAAAACAGAAAAGGTTTCCCAGAGTGGTGTAAAGAACCTTACTGAGAATCTGTGACAAGCTTAGAGCATGCCTCTACCCAGTCACTCAGTGCCATCTTAATGTTGTATTTTTGGATTAACCTGGCAAGCAGCTTGCTCTCTGGCTCACCACATCAAAAGGACAGGCTAGGCATCCAGTGGTTCATATGGAGAGGGCAGGGAAAAGAACCCAAATCCCTACAAGCCTTGCCCCGGATCCTAATGCATGCCTGCTTAGAGGAGCACAGCTCCCCTTTTTCCCCATCCAAGAACAGCATATCCCTCTTCAGCTTATGGCAGATCGCATTCTGCAGTCCAGGAGAGATAGGTATTAAGCCCCTTTTCCCTAAGGAAGGGCATAATGTCAAAGTGATCTTTTTCTCCAAATGAAATCCCAGCTTTCATGGTAGTCTTGAATGTAGTTGGAAGGGCAGACATATTGCAGGTCTTCACATAAACTTCAAAAACAAAGCAGAAGGTAAAGCCAAAATGTGCTTTCATGCCTCCATGTCCCACTATCTCCCATCTTTACCTCCTTCCTTGGACCTCAAACCTCCAGAACTTCTCTTCACTCAACCCAGTAGAACCAATTTACTTAATCATTGCTTTAAACTTCCCTTCACTATTTCCTTCTACCCATGTATCCCCTTGATTACATTTCACCTTCCTACTAACATTTAAACATTTTTTTTCAAATTTGTACAAGCTCTTTCTGAATTTTCACAGCTGGACTCAGATAATATTTCCCCCAAATGAAAAGCTGCAGCATCCTTTCCTCCCTTAATTTTTAATACTGTTTGGATTCAAGCCTGCACTGAGTCACATACTTCATGCGAAAGACGAAGCTTTGCAAAACGTTTGAGTTTTCCTTCATTCATTTTGACCATTCGGTCAGCACTTACATAACTAGAAAAAGTTTTTAAAGAAAACGTATTTTCAGTTGATTGTTATCTGACAAACTGCTGTGTATTGAGCACCAGAATGAATAAAGCTGAGTGGCAGACAACTCGATCAAAGGCCAAAGTTAAGCTCCATGTCTCAGCAAACAGTGGTGGAATCTGTAAAATCTAAAAGAAGATTCTTTGGAGTGCAAGGAGAGTGTATTTCAAGAAATGTTTTTTAAATAATCCCAAAAGTAAACAATAATATTTTTAAGAAGAGCATATGGCATATCACAGATGGACAAACATTTGCATGAGATAGATCAGTAAAGGAGGACAGAAACATAGCTGGAGCATAGCTTTAAAAGTTATGAACATTAAAACCAGCAGCAGAATTTGCAAAGCCAGAACAGAGCTACAGCATGCCTTCCTTCATTGCTTATGCATGATTCCAGCTTTAGTGTGCATAATAAATAATTCTGAACCTTGTATTCATAGTGGATTTTTAAAAAGATCTATCAAACAGATAGTTCTTTAACTTCTGTATTTAGAATTAATTTTGCTTTAACCAATCAAAATGTGTCCTTTAAACACACACTTAAACATGTAACTTATCAGAGTAGGAACTGCTGTTTTTAATTTTAAATTTGCCCCACAACCGTATTAGTCCATTCCTATTTCACAAGGGAAAAAGACAGTACCACCCATAAATGTACTTTGCATTTTCTGATTTAGTTTGATTTCAGTGTTCATGTATAATCATTAGATGTGATGCAAGAGATTAATATGGTTTTTCTTAGCACTTTCCCTATAGAAAACTATTCCACAGCTACTGGGGTAGTACAGAATGTTTGCATGTTATGCTCTTTTTGGCATGGTCCATGATAAGAAATTAACTTTTGACTCTAAACTTGGTTTCTGTTCTCAAAAGGATAAAGCCAAATCTGAAGTGGATTTGCTTGGGTGGTTTGGGATTTCAGTAACAATTGCTTTAAGCATGGATACAGGGCTTTTAATACAGTTCCTGTTACATTATTCAGGCTTGAATCTATTATCAACAAAGTGTATTTGTAACTTGTAAACAAAAGAGAAAAAATTTCTTTACTAAGTCAGATTTCCCAAGAGCTTGGACTGGAGACTTCTTGGCAACAGCAAGAGCTTTGCCTTCTGTGCGACTCTCCCTTAGGCAAAAGAGATGAGTTGCATGCTTTTACAGTGTGGAGATATATTCATTTGATGTCGCTTCTTAGCTGGGACCTATCAGATTTAACAACGGAGGCAACTTTGAATTCCAGGAGTAAATCCTTACTTAGTGCAAGCAAGGAGGGAAGAAGGTGCAGATCTCAGATCTGCAGATTGGCAACAACATGGAGAATCTGTCATCTTACTAAATACATTTAATAAGCATATTTTTTGAGTCAGCTATTCTTAGATTAATTTTCTTTGGATGCACCACATTTTAAGGTGTTAGCCCTCTGAGCACAAAAATTCAAGAGTAAGAAGTTGTAAATTATGGAACAGATCTCCCTTCAACAGAGGGCAAACTGGAGAATTTATCACAGAGCCAGAGCACAATAAAGCCCTGTCTTTCAAAGATAAGCTGAAAAGACCTTTCCATTGGGAACTAACCACTTAGTTAAATAATGATATGCCAAGTTTTAAAAGCTGTTTTATCTAGGACTTTACAGAGTGGCTGTACTGAGTATAACTAAAGGTCCAGTAAAATGTATGAGAAAAGGGCACATGTATAGTAGCCCCTCCTCATTATGCTACCAGCCTTTGCTGGATACATTGTCCTAGCAACTCATCCTTGACAACACGCTGATGATCCCTGCAGTGCTAAAGTAATCATTTCAGCCAGCTGCATCCCAGACACCCTTGCTCCATCCTTTTATCCTGTGGGAAAGCACACATGGGGCTCTCTCAGATCCTTCTGACTTCCATTATTTTCCAAGGGCCTGTGGTGGAAACATAGCCCTTCTTCCAGAGGAGAGATGGAAAAAGGAAAGGATGATTCATGACACACACCTTAGTTACAATTTTAGAAAAGAAATCAGATCAGGCTAAGTAGATTTGTAACACTGGAGATACTTTTAGGCTGACCTGATGGTCAGAATACCCTAGATCAACTAAGAAGGATTATAAATTTAAATTAGGTTATTTTAAATCATAGAATCATAGAATGCTTTGGGTTGGAAGGGACCCCTAGAGGTCATCTAGTCCAACCCCTCTGCAGTGAGCAGGGACACCACTAACTAGATCAGGTTGCTCAGAGCCCCGTCCAACCTGGCCTTGCATGTTCCCAGGGATGGGGCCTCCACCACCTCTCTGGGCAACCCGTTCCAGTGTTTCACCACCCTCGTTGTAAAGAATTTCCTCCTTATATCCAGTCTAAACCTACCCTGTTTTAGTTTTAAACCATTACCCCTTGTCCTGTCACAGCTGGCCCTACTAAAAAGATTTTCCCCATCTTTCCTGTAGGCCCCCTTTAGGTACTGAAAGGCCTCAATCAGGTCTCCCCGCAGCCTTCTCTTCTCCAGGCTGAACAAGCCCAACTCTCTCAGCCTGTCCTCATAAGTGCTTCTTGTGCTGAGGGCTCCAGAGGTGGATGCAGTACTCTAGGTGAGGTCTCACCAGAGCAGAGTAGAGGGGCACAATCACCTCCCTCGACCTGCTGGCCATGCTTCTCCTGATGCAGCCCAGAATGATAGTTATTATTCTCAGCAATCTACACATACCATCAGTCAGTCTTTATTTCCAGTGCTACTGCAGTGAACTTTGGACCTTGAGATCGCCATACGAATGAATGCATGTTGAACACGAAGATAGGATGGGAGGCTGTAAGTAGCATCTCTTTCTGCACTCTTGGCTGATCAAGAATGGCACCTTGTCTGTCTCTGCGGTACCAAAAGTATTGGGCATGGAGTTCATGGTATTTTTTTTGAAAGACTGATTCTTTTCTTAGGTCCCTACACTGGCATTGGCAATGATGTACAAGGCAAAAAGGAAACTTGCTTCTCCACAAGCTCCACTGAACATGCTTTCTTGAAAGCAAGAGGGGCTCATTTATATGAATGAGCCAAGCAAATGAAGAGCTGGAGTTACTGACAGCATGCTGGAAGAGCTCTGGATTTAGAATGGCTGTTGGTAACAGGAAGGCTCAGTGATCAGGCATCTCCATCCCAAGGTTCCCACGATGCCTCAACCTACCGTGAAGTTGTGAAAGGCTGTGAAACATTGCAGGACTAACTGAAGGTGAAAACAGATCACTCGGCCTTTAAAATGTCTTCATTTTTCTCTGTTGTTTAGCACTGGTTCTACAAATAGGCAGAATATATAGTTTTACCAGGCTCTTTTAGCCCCTTGAGAGTCCCTCAGGCATAAAAAGGGAGACATTTCTTTTTCTCTCAGATAGATGCCTCAGAGTTCAGGAACGATAAAGGTTATTCATCAGTGTCAAGTTTTGAGCTTCTTCCTCTTCACAATAGATTTTCAAATAATAAATATTCATTTATTGACCTAGAAAGTCTGACTTTTTTCAGGATTTCTCACTCATGGCAACAAAATTAAATACTTCATTTTCATCTGGATATTCTCCACCCTCAAATACCCCTCTTCACTTAAAAATGCTGTGGGTAACAATAGTAATAATATAAAAGTAGTCCCAAAAATACAAATCAAGGTTGGAAGGGTTATTGTGGGAAAGGAATTAGACCATGAGGGACCAAGAACAGGGTGATGGGATAAACTTCCCTTGGGCAAATGCCCCACATGGTTACTGAGTCACAAGGGTTTCATACTTATTTGTAAATTATATCTGGAAAAACACAAAGCTTCATAGAGAATGTAGGCATCCAGGTAAGCAGAGTAGACAGAAACCAGACACTTTAATAACTTCTTTTCAAAGCCAACCCAGACAAGTAGCAGTGAGAGATCAGTTCCAGCGTAACTCCCTTAAGTCTCCTCCAGTTCCCTCGGTACATGGAAATAAATAGCCTAAGCCCTAAGCAACATCTACTATCCCTCCATTCCAGTGGCCTGTTGCTCTGTCTTCACTCAAAGCAGTGACTTCTTCCCTTCTGCAACATCACTAGTGCAGGGACTGATGGCCCCAAGGGCTGAAACGGGGCCCTGGACCACAGGCAGGATGGTCCCAGGTAAGGCTTATCAGGGCCATTAATGCCTGTGGGTGCCTCCAGGGCTATGACACTCTTCCAGATACCTTTATCCAGTACAACATAGATCTTACCACTGCAGACACAGCTGGCGTCAAATTCAGAGCCAGACTTTAGGTCTTCCGAAGACCCACTGCCTTTCAAGATGAGATTGCCTAAGGGGTCTCAGGGCTGCATCCCCATCCATACAGCTCTCCCCAGCATGAGATGCCCTCAGCCATGTGATGGGGAGTAGCTGTGGATCCTTCTTCCCCTCCAAATGCACGTGTGGCTGCATTTGCTCCTCGCCTTTCCTTGTCTGCTCTGGAGAACAGAGCCAGCATGCAAATCCCCCTTCACACCTCCCCTGTAGGCCAGGCTGGGCGGTTTGATATGGCACACCAACCACTCAGAGACTTGTCTGCAATGTGAACATAGAACAGTCCTGACCTTTGTAATACCTGTCTGCAGATTAACCCTCTCTGCTTCATCACCACAGCATTTGGCATACTTTATTGAGCACTTATTTTTCCCATGGCTTCCCACAAACCCTAGCAGGGGAACAGCAGTGACAGTAGCCATTTGACATCTAATGGCACAGGGGGGTTCCTGCAAATACAGTTTACCTAAATGCCATCTGCTCTCCCACACAGTCAGGAATGTTTTTCTTGTATAAGGAGTTATCCTGGATCTAGTTTATGTAACCCTCTGATGCACATTAAACCCAAAGCCTAATTGTTCTCGAGATGAAGACGTATTGTTTAGACAATCAGGGTCTAAAATTACGTGTTCTAAAATCTAGTTGTGGTTAATTACCAAAAAAAGAAAAAGGAGTTTAAAAAAAAAAAAATCTCTTCTTTTCTCCTGCCTTCGCCTCTGTCTGAACTCCTCCAGTTTGTTTGTCCTAGCTCTCTTGTTTATAGCCAATGCGGCTCTCACACTGGCTTGTCCCAAGATGCATTAATAATTTCAAAGCACTCTGGTCTTCTGTGTATTCCTCACCCTTGCTAGAAGAGCGTTATTAATCACCTAACTATCCCATATGTCTCCAAACTGAAGAGCCTATCACTCCCTCCAGAAGCATCTTCCCAAAGCCTCAAGGGTGAGCCTGCCCGTTCCCGCTGCACCTTCATCTGCTGACCCCGGAGTCTGTACATATTGTGCTGACTTTTTAAAAGAAATGACTGCAGGTGCTTAGCTCTTTGTTTATTCTGGCAAGGCTGAAAATAGCAACTGCTAACAAATATTTTGCCCTTCACAAGGCTTCTCACAGAGATGCAGCTGTTATCTCATCTAGTAAAAGTGCCAGCCCTAAGGGGAAAACAGACATTAATTAGGTTAGGGTAAGCTTCAAAAAGGTGACTATCTAAAATTAATACCCATAATGCTGTGTGGGCTCAGACACTTAAACCAAAGCTTCACTTGTGTGGTAGGGAACAATTATTTCAAGCTTTTTGTTTCCCATACTTGTCTCTCATGGATTGATGGCTCTGTTTGATCATCAAAAGCAGCATGTAAGAGGAAAAACTATGGCTCTGTCGAGGTGGACAGACCCCCGGGACATAACGTTAAGCTTCTGGGGAATATATCACCCTCTGGATTCCTGAACTTACAAACCTGCCAAGGCAAAGTGCATCCACAGAGAGTCCACTGCAGGTTTTACAGGGAGACCAATGTGTTCTGCAGAACTTTGGGATTTTTGTCTGCACCCTGTGAAAATCCACACAACAAATG
The DNA here is from genome assembly GCA_034008185.1 of Gorsachius magnificus. Taxonomy (NCBI): domain Eukaryota; kingdom Metazoa; phylum Chordata; class Aves; order Pelecaniformes; family Ardeidae; genus Gorsachius; species Gorsachius magnificus. The sequence continues at coordinate 44,154,951 of CM067083.1, read as the reverse complement.
GTGGCACCTGAGACACCTTTTCCCCAGTAAACTTTAGCACCCTCACACAAGAATCTTCCGGTAATTAGGGACACAGTAGTTAGTGCCAAATTTGCAAGGAACAAATTCAGGTCAGATTCAATTATCAATACACATTCCAAGATATATTGAGCTCTGGACAAATAGCCTCCAAAGTGAGATAAGAAATGCTATATTCTGAGCCTCTACCATCCATACCAAAAGGAAAAGTTGTTCAAGCGCGTTGCCATTTTCATGAAATAGCAATTAAAATAACACTACTACAGAAGACAATTTCTTTTGGAATTTGACCCACATATGAGAGCCTCACCAAGGAATTTCTCTCTCACAGTCCACTGCAACCGTGTCTACAGGAAAAGCTCCAACAGAGAGACTAAGCAAAGGCTCATACCAGAATATTTATAATGGCTTAGTCTGAAGGATCACAAAGCTCCAGGTACAATCCATTAATCCATTTTTGCAAAACCACATCATCCCTTTTTCTAGATATTCAAGAAGTGAGACATAAATCATGGGCCTTCTGACTTCTTTCTGCATTATGTCTGCTCTGAAGGCTTGAAAGCTTGCCTCTAAAGTTTATAAGGATAACCAGGGCGGTCTGTCAAGACTAAGTTTCCCTGCTCACATATATGAAACTATTTTTAAAATTATGGGGTACTACAGTCTGGTTAAGAGGCAAAAGGGATTAAGCCTCATTTAAAACACTTGAGGGTGTTTGATATTTAAACCAAAATCTGTTCCTGCAATTTCATATGGGGCATGTCAGTTATATCTATAGTTTCACATAAGCACATAGGCACACACTCAATAACTTAGTGTAATTAAAAATAAATACGCTGAGTCCTTGCATCAATCCTTGAAAAAGCAGGTGTAAAGGAGACTACAGCCAAGAAGTTCTGGGTTGGTAAGATATTATTTTTAACAGTTTTGACTATTAATGCTTAGGTAGAGAGAAGATTAGAAAACCAAGAAACTGCATCAAGTAAGAAAAGACACCTCAACATTCAGCTCCCAGTTTTGACTGTCATCCTGTTTTTCTTCAAACTTGCAGACTTCTGTGCCCCACTGTTCCTCAGGCAAATGCTTATTGTAATAAAGATGGAAATATTCCCTTGCCACTGCCCCACGCAGTGTAAGGAAATAAAAGAAATCGCCTTCTTTTCTCTGGATAGATTCCAGCCTCTGTACGTTTTGATAGTTAAAACAACAATAAACATTCAGATCCATCAATAAAATGAATCATTAAAATCCCACAGTTTCTCGTCTCTCACCAGGAGAAGAAAATCAGCCTGAAAATAGGCATTGTTAGGAAAGATCCCAGGGTAATTATAGCAGCTTTTCATCCAGAGAATTTTTTGTATATGCCCTGGACCATTTTTTCCACAAAAAGCATGCAATAGAAAATGTGTGGACAAGCAGCCAGGATCTAGAGCCACATATTACAGCACCACAACTACCCCTTTTGTAACACTACAGCTCGGTCATCAGCAAGGAGTGCTGGAAGAAGCTGCGGCTCAGAGCTCCCTCAGGCCAAAAGCAACACCCATGGGCTGCTCTACAAACTTAGCTTATGCTGGGTGATAGCTCATGGATAGCAGCTATCTAGCCCTGCTTCTATTGCTGTTGCAGGTAGCAACCCACAAGTGTTCCAGTTGCTTCAGCTTATTATCTTTATTTCATTTCACAATGCTGTGATTCATGGCTGGATGGCATCCAGAGCTCCCACTTGCAAGGCAGTACGAAATAACGAGGAGGGGCTGTTTCAGGGGTGCTGACTGGACTGGCTGCCAGGCATGTTGAGCCCACCCTCACAGTTCTGTTTAAGAGCAAGAACAAAGCTCCAAGCATGGCCTATGCTGAGCACGCAAGGGGAAGCAACCCCACTGCTTCATGAAACTCATACAGCTGCAAAGGCTTCTGTGCCCAAGGACAGACAGGTTCCAATGTTGTAACTGCTCAGAGAGCTAGGTAGGATGCATCTTTTTCAGTTTTCAAGGATATGCCTCGAAGTCATCACCACGTCACAGGACTTGAGAAATTCAATAGCAAATAATAAGCACTTATATTTACATATGCCAAGGGGGGTGGGGTGGAAAATAAACAAAGGGAGAGCCTTAAAATGTTATGCAAAAAACTAATCACTGCTAGATCCTGTCTGTAAAATATACATTGCTGAGGTCAACTGACAACCTCAGTCACAAACCTTACTGAGCCTTTTCCCAAAACCATATCAAGTTTCAGATTTCACAGTGAGACCAGCTGAACTTTGCCTGATTTCTAGGTTTCGGCACAACTATTGGAGAGCTTTAGTTGTCAGAAAGCCAAATAATTATTCTTTCAAGACAAAAGGTAACACAGATCATAATCATTCATGTTGCAGAAGTACAGAAGTGGCTGGAGTTACACTGGGGAGAAGTCTGACCCACCATCTTCCAGCCTTAAATTAATTACATGAGGAAATTTACCATTTTTATACTTTGCTTTTACAGGTCATTAAATAGCAATGTAATCGCTGCGCTGTTTCATTTCTAGAACATGAATTCTAATTAATAGCATTGCAGTAAGTTAATTTAATATGGTAATAGCTTCAGAATAGCTTAATTGTTGTCATTACAGAGCACCTGCAGATGTTCAGCCAATCAGCTCATTCATTATCTGACCATTCTCATGTATCCATACATAGAGAAAACTGCCTGCAGGAAGGGTTATGAAATGTTTCCAGCATTACTACTGGAAAAAGCTTTGCCTTTTCTAAGGGTGAAAGGTCTGAGGGGAAGAAGATGGTTGTAGCTATATAGGAGAATATTTTTTTTACATCACTGACATTTTAGGAAATGGAACTATCTCTCAATGTCTGTAACCAGAATGTGCTGTCCTACACTGCCTTCCACCTGCATGGCTACTGGAATTGTGTAAATTCAGCCTCATGTTGCAAATGCCTACAAGCTCTGTATAAGTCAACGCTAGGCCACTTCTACATCATTTCAAGCAAATTCTCATGTGGACATGATGGGGAATAACCAGATGGCACTATTCTTGCTCCACTTAATGGTGCTTATCAAGATGAAAAAAACATGTTGCTAGAGACCTAGAAGGGGGGAAAATGACAAATATACTTTAAAATTTCAATGCCTCTCATCAAGAAACCCTTTTTTAAGGTGTTACAGCAGCATCAGAATATTTGAATTATTGGCCTGCAAAAAATTTGCCTTCCTAAAGACTGGTGTTTTCTTTATGACTAATATACCTCCAAGTGCACTCTTGAAACTAAAAAAGACAATAAAAATGAAGGACATAAGTTTCACAAAAGTATGAACTCCTCCGATATGAAAGTAAGGAAACAGAGCCAAACAGAGTGAAGTGACTTTCCATAGTCACTACACTCATACAGTCATACAAATAACATATGTAACAACCTGGAATCCAAGAAAAATTGAGGTGGGTCTGAAGCTTGTCTTGTCCAACACCCCACTCCCTGCAGGGACACCTTCAAAGTGATGGCAGGTTGCTTAGGGCCTTGTCTAGTCAAACTTTGTACACCTCCAAGGATGGAGACCCTCCACCTTCCCTGGGCAATGTGTCCCCATGCTGCATCCCTCTGGCTGTGACATTTTTGTCCCTGTACTGAGATGGTGTTTGTCTCAACAACTTTTTTGCCTCAGTCTTCACTGGGAACCTCTCTCCTCACCCCACCCGAGTTGATGGATGGCATGAGGGGGACCGGGAGGGCAAAACCCCTCCTGCTGTAGGAGAAGATCAGGTTCGTGACCACCTGAGGAGCCTGAATGCACATAAGTCCATGGGACCTGATGAGATGCATCCCAGAGTCCTGAGGGAATTGGCCGATGTAGTCGCCAAGCCACTCTCCATGATATTTGAAAAGTCATGGCAGTCAGGTGAAGTCCCCGGTGACTGGAAGAAGGGAAACATTGTGCCCATTTTCAAAAAGGGTAGAAAGGAAGACCCTGGGAACTACCGACCTGTCAGCCTCACCTCTGTGCCTGGGAAGATCATGGAACAGATCCTCCTAGAAGCTATGCTAAGGCATATGGAGGCCAGGGAGATAATTCGAGATAGCCAGCATGGTTTCACCAAGGGCAAGTCCTGCCTGACGAACCTAGTGACTTTCTATGATGGTGTGACAACAACAGTGGACAAAGGAAAACCAATGGACGTCATCTATCTGGACTTCTGCAAAGCCTTTGACACGGTCCCCCACAACATCCTTCTCTCTAAATTGGAGAGCTATGGATTTGATGGGTGGACTGTTCGGTGGATAAGGAACTGGCTGGATGGTCGCATCCAGAGGGTAGTGGTCAATGGCTCGATGTCCGGATGGAGACTGGTGACGAGTGGTGTCCCACAGGGGTCCGTACTGGGACCGGTGCTGTTTAATATCTTCATCAATGACTTAGACAGCAAGATCGAATGCACCCTCAGCAAGTTTGCGGACGACACCAAACTGAGTGGTGTGGTTGACACACCAGAAGGACGGGATGTCATCCAAGGAGACCTGGACAGGCTGGAGAGGTGGGCCTGTGTGAACTTCATGAGGTTCAACAAGGCCAAGTGCAAGGTCCTGCACCTGGGTCGGGGTAACCCCCAGTATCAGTACAGGCTGGGGGAAGAAAGGATCGAGAGCAGCCCTGCCAAGAGGGACTTGGGGGTGCTGGTGGATGAAAAGCTGGACATGAGCCGGCAATGTGCGCTGGCGGCCCAGAAGGCCAACCGTACTCTGGGCTGCATCAGGAGAAGCGTGGCCAGCAGGTCGAGGGAGGTGATTCTGCCCCTCTACTCTGCTCTGGTGAGACCTCACCTGGAGTACTGCGTCCAGCTCTGGAGCCCTCAGCACAAGAAGGACATGGAACTGTTGGAGCGGGTCCAGAGGAGGGCTACTAAAATGATCCGAGGGCTGGAGCACCTCTCTTATGAGGACAGGCTGAGAGAGTTGGGCTTGTTCAGCCTGGAGAAGAGAAGGCTGCGGGGAGACCTGATTGAAGCCTTTCAGTACCTAAAGGGGGCCTATAGGAAAGATGGGGAAAATCTTTTTAGTAGGGCCAGCTGTGACAGGACAAGGGGTAATGGTTTAAAACTAAAACAGGGTAGGTTTAGACTGGATATAAGGAGGAAATTCTTTACAACGAGGGTGGTGAAACACTGGAACGGGTTGCCCAGAGAGGTGGTGGAGGCCCCATCCCTGGGAACATGCAAGGCCAGGTTGGACGGGGCTCTGAGCAACCTGATCTAGTTAGTGGTGTCCCTGCTCACTGCAGAGGGGTTGGACTAGATGACCTCTAGGGGTCCCTTCCAACCCAAAGCATTCTATGATTCTATGATTCTATGATTGATGCCACTTCACGCCTGTCATTGTGCGCCTCTGGGAACAGCCTGGCTCCATCTCCTCAGCTCTCCTAGCTGGAGGCAGCAATCAGATCTCCCTGAGTTTCCTCCAGACTGAACAGCCCAAGTCCCTCCATCGCACCATGAGCTGAAATTGTTTCCATTCAGAAGCAAGCGTGGTTTTATTCTTGGCTAGAGCTATATGGACTTGCCTGTCCTTGTTTCCACTTCAGGGTTGGTAGCTTTTCAAGACTGGCATGCAAGACTGTGCTTTACTTTCCTAAATCACAGACTCTCTGTGCTGGTAGGAAGCCAGCAGGAGATGCTTCCTCTTCAGCGGGTAAGGCAGTGCCAACCAGCCTACAAGTAGTACTGGTCCTCTGTGTGAACGAGTGGCTCCTGGCAAGTGTAGGTCCTAGGGCTCCTCTCATTCTGAAATGCTGTCTTTCCCAAAAAGCTGCAGGTCCCAACTATTCTCTGCTTGGAAATCTGCCTGCAGTTAGTGCTGCCTGAGCTGTTTTGGTCATAATGACTCAAATAGATGTAACCTTGTTTCCAAACCATGCTGCAGCTACATAAAGCACGAAAGGACTGTTCATCTCTTTATGAAAAGCAATGGGAGTTCTTTTCAATTTATTCAGGTTCTTACTCTGCAAGTTAAAACTTACAGCGTTAATAGAAGCTCTACCCTGACAGCCTTTAAAAAAGAAGGACAGATGACCTTTGTGGCATGTGCTGTAAGTTTCTGTAGCACAAGAAACATTACGGCATCATTTTTCAAAGAGAAGAGACAAATTTCTGGCAAAGGAGCAAGGCTGAGTAAAACAAGCTGAATTTGCCTTGCAACCTTCTTTCCTCAGTAGCAGAGATCTGATTTTTTTTTTTGATCAAATACAGTAAAGTAATTAATTCACAGCTAAGTAAATGTGCCCTTTATTCTGCTTCAGTACAGATCATCCTTATCTATATATTTGACACCCAGGCTCACTAAGTCCAGGGACCATTGTGCAGCAGAACTATAAAAGAACATTCATTCTGATTTAGTTTTGTAATTAATCTGAGGTCCTTGGATCTAATTCAAGGCCATCTCAGTCTCTAAGCTTTTAGAAGAGTTGTTCCTATTTTATACCAGCATGTGTTAAAGAAAATATTGGCCTCCTTTCCTGGAGCTGGACTTGTACAATGCTTACATGTAAAAATAATCCCACTGAGACCCCCACAGCTGCTTTGATTGCAAAAAGCCAAATGTTCATATCTACTACACAGCAAGGAAAGGAGCAAAGGGCTCTGCAAACTGGAAAAAAGGACAAGAAGAAAGCACAGATGAGGTGGGAGAGAGCTTTGCCCCATATTCCTGGTGAGTTTGCAGAATCTCTTCCATATTAACATTACAAAGTTTGGTATCTGCAAGGTTCAGAGGAGCCAGCGAGCAGTCCCTGGAAAGGGCATAACCTTTAATGACCAGCACATTTTTCAGTCAAAGTTAATGCTGCTTGCAGCAATGTTAGCAGCACCTCAGTGCAGCTGCAATTGCCTGTTGTAGCACAGAGCAGCAGGAAGATTTTTAAGGGCAGGGCTAACACTTCTTGGGATAGCGAGCAACGGTGAACCAGCGCCACTGCCACAATGGAAATAGTGCCCTACTGAGTCTAGCTGCAACAGGGCCCTCGAGCCAAGGAGAGCCTGTGCCAGTCTACATGGCTGTGGGGAGATGAAGTCTCCTGAGCCGCCGCAGGGCACACTTGCAGCTTTTCTTTTCTTGATGCAGGGAAGTCTCAGATTTGCAGCATGCACAGGCAATTTGTGGAAGGCTCTCCATATCTCTCATGTTATCACAAACCTCTTCCCTCTTCAGGAGGGTGCTTTAGGTTGATGTCAGTTTGCAGAGCATTTCAGTTAGTTTCTCTTTTCTACCAACGGTAGAAGGGTAGGAGGCATTTCACTGAGATGAGCGGGAACTAGCACAGAAGCAGAGAAATGACTCCTCACAGTTTCATGGATGTTAAAGACTGGCCAGCTTTTGGCTGACAACTAGGAAAAAAAATGCTTTCTTTGCCTCCTTTTGCTCTCAGGAAAGATCTTGAAAGATCTAACTTCAATGAGACTGGGAAATTGAAGAAAAGAGACAAGGGAGGTAGAAAAAAGATGACCCCAAACTGACTGTTCACTCTCTCCTCTGTGATTCATTCCAACTCACCCACCTGACCTGCAGACAACCCCTGCCAGGAAGGGAGGAAAAAAAATCCCTTTAAGGGACATTTTTCTCTGAATAGAGAATGCACAGTCATCTACAGTTTCCTCCCTCACTGTGTGAGAGACTGCAGTCCAGAATGGAAACAGGAGGCCCGTCATGGTAGGGATGGTGAATAGGGTAAGTTATCTGCTATTGAAACAAATGGTGTCTCAAAATGAAGAAAAAAAGAAAAATGGGGGGGTGGAGGGAAAGAGAGAATCTGCCAGATCAGACATGAACACAAGAGTCATGCTTCTCTGAGAAAAGTTACCTGTGTTCTGTCTGCTATCTCAGTAATGTCTGAACTATCTCAAGGGGAAAGGACTGTTAGCATACAAACAATAAAAGGAGTAAGAAAAAAATGGTGAAGCTTTGTGTGAGAGAAATCGGAAACTCAGAGACTTCCATGCCAACACACAGTAGAGACAGTCCTTTGCAACTGCCCTGTTTGACATCAGTCCCTAGGCGTGGTCTGTCCTGTGTATGTTCACCACTAGCTAGCTAGCCATGAAAGGTACCAGGCTGACAGTCAGACAGACATACCTCCACTGTAGTGGCCTTTGGGGAGGTGGCTGGAGCTGGAAGGAAATGCATGGAAGTGGAACTGCTTCTCCTTTTTATTTCATTTAAAAAAAAAAAAAAAAGAAAGAAAAAACAAATCAGGAGTTATTTCCTTTCCCTTTACTGGATCTGGGAGGAGAGAAAGGTAAAATAAAATTGGGGTCAAAAGGATAATAAATTTTCAGCTCCAGTGAATTATCACTATCATAAATGTCATTATTTTTACTTAATGATGCATTTCAAAGAAACTACTAAGTGCGCACATTACTTTCTGTTAGCACACATTAGTACGTGTTAGAAAGTAGAGAATAATCTAACCAGTCATCTTTAAATTTAGAAAACCTTGCAATACTCTGAGCTTATACATGCAAGCTATAATATTTATTGTACCATACTGTATTTTGCTCCATCTTAACACAGTTCTGCAACAGTCAGCAAAGAACCTATTCAGAGATCTTCCCAGTTACAAATTTTCCAGAGGAAATTAATTTTCCAGGGTCATTTAAAAAATATATTCCAAGCTGTTAGAGGGCTTTTTTTCTTTGAACTGATTTCACTCTTTGTTCTCCAGCAGGCAGCCCACTTGCAAAGAGTATTTCCAAGACTCATTATTCACATGCGAGATCCCAGCAACACTGCAGAACCCACCACTGAAGATGTGTGATACTGAGTCAGTTCCCCAACAGACTGACCTAACCTCCATAAACGAGTCATTAAGAGCTAACTACTTCCATCCCCCATCTAGCAGTCTGCACATAGAGGGAACATTAATTTTGAAGGCTCTCCATTTTATTTTCTTGGAATCTTTGAGCAATTCCAATTTGCAGCAACACTCAAGTGACTATGGAAAGATGTGAACATAGCTTAAGTAATCAGTCAAGTGCTAAGACTATTTTTTTCTCATTCTGTGCCCAGTTCTCAGACAGCTTTAGCTGATGAAGGTACAGTTGTCCCTTGGGATTTACAATTATACCACATGCCGCAGATTCAGCTAAAAATGCCTTAGCTGTTGGACTACAATATTGTACAAAGCCCATGCCAATTCCCTGAACCACTGCTCAACCCTTAGACAGGCCATTTATTTTTCTAACCATGATAACTGACTGTGGGTAGTGAGCAATTCAAGCAGAGTAGCAAACACTGTGTCATGGCAGCAAGAAAAGCTAAATCTGTTCATCCCATGGCTGAATTTGTGCCTTTCTGCTATCGGCCAAGGGTGACAGATGAAACATTGTGTTAACCTGATGTAATTAAAAGATAGACCTGGGGGGGGACAGTACAAGCGACAGCTGTCAAAACATAGTTCAGGAACAATATTGAAGTGTCTCTTATCAGTGTTTATTCATTCAACGGTTGTACTGATAGAGAAGAGCTTGTGTACGGCTGCACATGCATGTCTGTACTTGGGAAGACAAGCAGCCCTCGCAGGCTTCTCATGGAGCTGTGCAACACTTTGGTGCCAGTTGTTAACACACCCGCACAGTACTTTGCATCTAAGCCTACCTCTAGACAGTGGTTTATGTTTGCAGTATTATGCACCACAGAAGATTCCTTGCTCGGCAGTCCTGTTTCTCCATCCCAGTGATACCCAATGGGCTTAACTCAGCAGAAATTGTCCCTTTGGATACCTTCAGCTTAGGCAACTTCTGGCTTGACATTGCTGCCTCTGTAGTTAAATACAAGTGCTACAAAAAGAGTGGCTAGATTTTACTCTCTGTAGCAGGGATGATCAGGGAAACCACTGCCCTGTCTTACAATGGTAGTGTGGCTGATTCCTTGGCAGCCTTCAATTGGCAGTATTCATCCCAGTTCCTTCAAGCACAGTGTCTTAAGGAGTACCGCAGGATTCAATCCAAATTGAAAAAGAGTCTTCCACACTTCAGTCTGAAGAGACAAATTCTAGTGTCTGAGCCATTTGTCTGGCTCTAGTCACAGGGAATGCTTCCAGGTACCTATGCAGCCCAATACAGGGAAGCTATTCGTGATCCACTTGCAAACTGCTCGTAGCTCAGCAACCACAGGTATGCCATTCCCGTTACAGTACTACTCTGTCACAAAAAAGCCAAAGGGCATCCTTGGATGGCTGAAGCTAAATGTCATACTAAGCTATATAAATAGATTAAAAGAAATTTATAAAACTTCTACTCCGTGAAGTGCTGGTAAGGCACGGTCTGGATTACTGCACCCAATTTTGGTAGCCCACTTCAAGGAAAAGACCAAGAGAAAGTGTGCAGCAGGGTATGATCAAAGGGATGGGAGAGATTTAATCTGGAAAATAAAAGACAGAAGGGAAACTGTAAGCTTCGTGTACACAAAATGCTACTACAAAGTGGGGGACTGACTCTTCGCAATGCCTCTTGAAATAGGACAGAATTAATGGCTTCAATTGCACAAAGGAGATGCAAATTTGACATTAGGAAAGCTTTCTAGTGGGAAGGTCTCCCTCAGTGGAGGTTTTTCAGAAGAGATTAGACATTCATCTGGTCAGAACAGTTAGGGGGAGTGGATTCAAGGAGCTCTGATAGTCTCTTCCGAGCCTATTTTTACAGTCCTAGAAAAGATTTTTTTGGTTTGGTTTAGCTGCAGCTGTCTGTTTCAGACTCGTGCTGGCAGGGATGACATTTGAGAAAAACGATGGGTAAAACACCTCAAAATGGATGTTTCTACAATTGCTTTGCATACTACTGTGATCAATGAAACTCCCCAAACTTTGATGCGTAATCCATCAAAACAGTGTTTTTTTTGTTTCAAAACCTGTGAGCCTGTAGTGGAAGCAGAGATGGATGTTAGGCATAATGAAACCTTATTCCTAGAAATTCCTGAGTCATTTCCTTTAGATTTTGTGATCACAATAAGGTTTAGACACAGACATACAAGTATGATACAGAAGGAATTAATTATATGCTTTTATAGCATGAAAAGTTCATTTGAGCACACAGCATTCATGGTTTTCCTCACAAAGATCTCAGTTCCATAAGCCTTGATCATGCAGGTAATCTCTTTAAAGCCAAAGGTACAGAAGGAAACAGCACAGCTCAACAGAACAGGAGTCAGGACTATGAGATTTGCAAGGCCAAGGTGCCAGTTCATACCAGTAAGCTACTACTCTTGCATGACATCCTTGTAACTACTGGCAGCTGGAAAAAGGAAGATGTTATCTGGAATGAAAATCAGAGATTAGGCAAAATTTATTTTCCTGCTGCCAATGAAAACACCAACACAGGAGGCCAGATTTTAAAAAAGAACATGTGTCAATATGTGGATATGCATGTGTTATCTTTTAACACTGGGTGTTCCCCGCTGCTGTATGTAATTTAAAGGTCTGCTGCCATCAATAACTTATGTATCCAGTCCTGCTTGTGCTCCATTGTTACATCTTACTGTTCCTATTTTCAAGGACAATTTAACATTTTGATACATATTTTTTTAAGGGAAGCCCCTGCTGTACTTTTCCTCTAGTGTTTTATTTTCTTCTGAACTTTTGACCTAACTATAAACAGATTCTAGGTTACCGTATTTAATGCATGTATCAAGGCAAAGTCTCATCTGAACCTTCTTCATCATCCCTTTACCACACCTCTTCCTCTAGGCTTCACATTAGATTTCAGGATTTAAATTTTTGTACATGACAATACAAAGTGAGTCACTCTTTGGAAACTCTTCCTGCAGTGGTATAGGAGTTTTACAGGTAGCATGATATGCCTTCACAAAGCATGGACCATGGGAATCTCTGTTCTATAATTCCCATTTGCCCATGCAGCACACATTTCGGTACACATTGCATGCTGAGCAAGGGATCCTCTGGTCTTAAAGTATAACTTCCACTTACAGCTGTGGGCATTAAATGAAATTAGCAGGTGGCAAGAAGTTCAAAGCAAATGAGATTCTTGACACAATATGTGGTTAAGCTGCAAAACATTTTAGCACAGGAATGCATGTAAAAAATGTACGTTTGTTCAAAAAAGGGCAAGTTCACAATGAAAAATCTGTTAAGGACTATTGAATACAAAGGTACCACCACTGTTTTAGGGAGTCCCTGAGCCAAAAATCCCTGGATCTTGGGAGAGTATTCTGGGGAGGGATCACTACAGGCTTGCTCTGTTCTTACATTCCTCTCCATGCTTCCCTCCCCATCTGGCTATCACTGGCAACAGGATAGTGATTAGGTGAACCTTTCTTCTGACCTTGGGTGGCTCTTTGCGTTTTCTTACATAGAATTGCCTGTAGGTGATACGGGATGGACTCTGCCCCATATTTTCTAGTTTCACACTGGCAGATGACTCTCAGCTACAGAGTTGACAATATAATGCAGATCCCAGCAAATCTCAGGTACCGAGCACAGGACCTGCTCTTTACTGAGAGCGCAGGCTCTCATGTGCTTGCAGCACAGAGGCACATCTTGCTTGCAGACACCCATAGTGCAGGCATCCAGCCTCAAGGGCATCTGGCATCGGGGGTCCTGGAGTGGCAGGGATGTGGCAGGATGCTGCATTGCAGGACGGGAGGTATCTTGGCAAGAGATGCTGCTTGGGAAAGGCACGCAGCAGTCAAAGGCATGCTCCCAGCTGCAGCCTAGCCCATGTCCCCATCTTATCATACAATCCAGTGTGACCATTCTGGGACCCCTGAGGTCCAGAATCTGTGCCTCGGTTTCTCCTGAAAGTAATGCAGACACAAATAATTAGTGATATTACCTCTCCAGCTAGATATACTTTCAAAGACACTCAGAAAACAAAGTCATAGGAACTACCCTGTTGCTAATCCAAAACTGAGTCTGTTGAAATCTGTGATCCTGGGTATTTTGCCCTGGTTCTAGAAATGCTGTTATTCCTACTGATACCAACCACATCCCTTCATTCAAAGCCACGCACAGACCAAGTACGGTGGGTAGAAAGAACCAAGAGAAGGCCTCCACTAAGGAAGCCAGCAAACCATTCCTTCAGCAAGCTGCAATGGGCCTGCCTCACACAGTGTAACTGCAGATGGACAGACAGACAGGTGTCTCCAGATCTGTTTAAAACACAGTGCAAAGAAAAATCTAGTCCTCTCAGTTAGACAGCTGCCTACCCTGCTGGTGCTTGGTTTTTGCTCTCCTGCCTTCTTCTCTCTCTTTGTCCACAATGAACACTGTGGACAAAAAGTGGAGCCAAAGCAAATATCAACTTAGACCAAGAGTTAGATATAGGAGAGTTGAAAGTGAGGCTCCCAAATTCACAGGCAAACTGTTGGGATGACTGCTGCCTCAGCCTATAAACAAGGAACAATCACACACCATCAGTTACAAGCACAGCCTTGAGATGAGGAACCTGATCCCCATCGCTGGGGCTAAGCTGCATCACCTCCTCAGGAGATCAGCAGTGGAGAGCAGCCACCCACCTCATGAGCATCTGGTGGCTCTTACTAGAGAATACATATGAGCCTCAAATTGTTACCTCCTGAGATGAAAGTCAGTGAGAACAGTTAATGCAAGCCTCTGTTCCAAAGCTGATGACATAAGTTGCCTTTATCACGTTAGGAGAATTCATTAGTCATATTACACTGGGGATACTGTGTCAGGTTGTGTTCAGCCTCAGAGCCCTGAGCCCTAGTCAAAGTATGCTATTTGGAAAAGCCAATTTCAAACCATTTCCTAAAGAACAAAACCTTATTTGTGCATATTTGCCCGAACAGACTTAAAATGAATTCCCAAGTCTTTGCAGACTTCACACAATTCATCAATTTCTCATGATCAGTCTGGGGAGGCGCAGAGAAAGGCTCATGGTACTTTCATGTTTTCTCATTAAAAAACACCCATCAGTACATTAATAAGACAAGAGCATCTCAGCAGGACATATAGCTATGTGACATTTCAAGGCTTTTGAAGAAAATGCACAGAAAAGAAGTGAACCCCAGCAGCTACAGCCAGCAAGAAAACAAGTAAATGAGCTTTTGGTGCAGAGAACAAAGAGGTAGGGAGCCAGGAATGGACAAAGAAAGTGGAGATATGACAGAAAAGGGGAGATTATTCTGCCTGGGAGCCTCATTAGTATCAACAGACTTGAAAGAATTAAAGACTCCAGAGGTCAAAATGTTCTGATGTGTCCATCTCACTTAGGCTAGGATAAAAGACTCCAAAAAAACACTGTCCCATTCTTTCCAGTGTATCACACCCTGTACTGAGCTAAACAAAGTAGTTGTTGCATTTATTAAGTGTACATATTACACCCTGTTTATTTTTTAAGTTTTTCCTTCAGAGCAGCCCTGCACTGCAGGACTAAGATGGAGGAAACCATGTCTCATGATAGGACTCCAGGAACCAGTACTCCTAGGTTTAGTTACAGTAAAGCCTCAATATCTCAATTTTTTTGCAGGCATGCCTCTCTATTTGGGCCTGTCCGTCTTCATGTGATTATCCTTCCCTTCCTTCAAACAAACTTCACCTTAGACCACACAAACCATGCCTTCACGGATATCAGCAGTAAATCCCCCCCTTTGATGCTACTTGTTGATCAGCACTTCTCCACTGGGAGCAGCCGTTAAGCCCCACCAGACTGAGGGAGTAAAAGCATCTGCAAATACTGGCTACAAGTCTAAACACTGACTTCCCTGCTCAGGAGCATAAGCAGCTGCTGGCAGCAAACACAAATAAATGCACGCTTTCCAGAAATATTTACTGGTAGTGAAAAAATGTTTTTAAAAAGTAGATTCAACTGGTCAAGATTGCCTTTCCATGAACCCCATGGTTTGAGAAATACAAATTTAGTGTGCACCTGGCCTAATGCATTCCTCACCACACTTGAACCTGCTTCACCTTTATTAGAAGGGTATCTCCCTTTGGCAAGAGGAAAGCATAAGCCTTTTATGTACTCACTTCAATAGTTTTCCCTTACTCCTATGTGCTTGACAGCCACCCGTCCAAGCAGTTTCCACCTTTGTTAACATACTGAGTATATTAATCCCATTTTACAGTTTACTGAACTCTCCCTCTATCCCTTCACTTTGACCAAGCAATTCAACTTTTATAGTCAAAGGTAGAGAAACATGCTAACATCATATATTTTCCATCATATGTCCTCAGGTCTTTCAGATAGATTTGCATATTTTTTAGCATATAACTTCTGGGGGGAGTTCCCACAAAACACATAACATTCTTTTTAAAAAAAATGGGTTGTGTTTTTGTTCAGGGTTTTTTTCCCCATAGAGAAGGAACAAAATACTCTCACAGAGATGCCACATAGCATAATTAAATCTTCCAATTTGTTGTACTATTTTGGAAATTTTCAGTCAGCAAACCAGACAATATCTGGTTTAGCTGACTTAGAAATACTGAGGTTTATACATTTCCAAAACATTTTCCTCCTGGTCTAAAAATACCCACATTTAGTCTCTGACAAAGGACATGGTCTTTTTACTTGCAAGGCTTGGCCAAATTGCCTTCAGTTTTTAAAAAAATATTTAAAAAAATATTTCAGTTAATGCTAAAATGTTAAAATAAATGCTTCAGTGCTATAATCTCATAAAACATACCTCAATAAACAAGCTTCAAGATATGTGGATACATTTTTTTTCATATGGAGGAAATCAGAAATTGAATTTGCTTGAACCCGTCATAAAAACAAAAAAATTAAACTGCATTGATAAAAGGTAAAAATAAAGGACTTCTAATTAAAAGATCTGGTTTTCCCCTTAAAGAAAATCCCTACATAGTTTTGGGACTTGTGACCTTTTAGGGTTGTTTGATTTTCATAAAAATCGAGCATTTTCATTTATTAAAATATTTTCATGAGGAAAATAAGCAATTCCCTGACCAGTTCTTTGAAGCATCTTGAATTATCTATCCATATTTGTCGCATACAAGAAAAGAATAAAAAATATCCCACAGGTGACATCTTCCAAACCTACTCTAATATTAGTAGGCAGATGCAAATAATTAATTTATGAGCTGATATTTATTGTCATTTCAAGGTGATCAGCAATGTGTGTGTGAAGTAATGGAACTTCCTAGCCTTAAGGAACCGTTCGACACACCCAGCCCAAAGCACAGCGTTCACCTCCAGTAGCCCCAAAGAGAGCTAGCAGAGAAAAGGACCACGAACAGGAGCCATTCCGAAAGAGTATTCCTAATACCAAAATTAAGTTGGAGGAAAACAAATACTGGCTTTTACTCCTGTATGACATTAAGAAGCAAAGGGGGGTTTTAATACTAAATGCTTCAAATGCCTTTGGTATTGAACTGCAAATAAACTTTCAGTAAGAACTTCCACAAATCCAGTATTATATTTGCAACAGAACTGCTGACAGTCATCAGAGCAACAGTTTACAGTACATTAGGCTGGCAGACCAGAACTACAGGTAATAAAGTAAGCATATTTCCAGCACAACTATAATTAGTAAAAAGAATAGTTTAGGTAATAGCTAAGCTTGTTTTCTTCAGATGCACAATCAGAAAATACTATTTCCTGAGCCAGCTCTTAGAGAAAAAGTATTCACATTTTTCTTCCTCAAAGGTATCCTAATAAGGGGATGTTAGTATCAATAACATTCTTCTTAATTCTTATTAATAAGAATCTTATTTATCATAGAATCATAGAATGTTTTGGGTTGGAAGGGACCCCTAGAGGTCATCTAGTCCAACCCCCCTGCAGTGAGCAGGGACACCGCTAACTAGATCAGGCTGCTCAGAGCCCCATCCAACCTGGCCTTGAAGGTTTCCAGGGAGGGGGCCTCCACTACCTCTCTGGGCAACCCGTTCCAGTGTTTCACCTCCCTCATTGTAAAGAATTTCTTCCTTATATCCAGTCTAAACCTAACCTGTTTTAGTTTTAAACCATTACCCCTTGTCCTGTCACAGCTGGCCCTACTAAAAAGATTACCCCCATCTTTCCTATAGGCCCCCTTTAGGTACTGAAAGGCCTCAATCAGGTCTCCCCGCAGCCTTCTCTTCTCCAGGCTGAACAAGCCCAACTCTCTCAGCCTGTCCTCATAAGAGAGGTGCTCCAGCCCTCGGATCATTTTTGTAGCCCTCCTCTGGACCCGCTCCAACAGTTCCATGTCCTTCTTGTGCTGAGGGCTCCAGAGCTGGATGCAGTAATCCAGTACTCCAATCTTGTATTAACAAGATTCTGATTTGCTGGATTGTTACCAGAAACTCTCTATAGATACCAAACATGCCACTGGTTTTGATGAGTAATCAAACTAAAAAGTTCAATGAATTATTTACTTTCCATTAAAAAAGAAGCTAATTTTGTGATAGTTTAAGGAAGGTGACAATCCATTCTTACTCAATAGGTACAATATGAACAGCCTCCACACCTCTGGTTAATGGCAATAACCCTGGGAAGTGCCTCCATTCCTAAGCAGAGAGACTGAATGAAAAAATTGTCTATGAGGGTGCCACACTGTAGAGGAACTTTGGGTAGTTTGGACATTGGAGGTAACACTTCCAAATTGTTTCCCATCTAGCACTAAGTGGCATTATTTGGATAGGAAATTGGAATCCAAACCACAGCTATTGTCCTTCCAGTGGATTGAGCTTTTTTAATGTCCCCCTTCAGACACTGAAAGCAGCCATCACTTCCTGCGAGAAGCTGCACCAAATACCCTTTATTCAAATACCCTTGATTTACCCTTGTGGCAACTTGAAACAGCTGCAGAAAAAGTCCAGAGCAGAGATGTAATGAAGTTGGTTAAAAAAAAGGAAGGCAAACACTGCACAATACCACACAACCTGCTCTGGAGAGCAGCATCTCTGGGAGGAGCTCCATATGTCAATGCTACAAGCTGAAATAGGAGTATGGTCCCAGAGAGATAACACATCAAACAGCAAGAAGAAAAGTTGAGCACAAAAATACATTGGTCTCAACCACTGTATGCTGAGAGTACTGCCTCCCACTAAACGACACTCTTCTGAAGAAATGTTTTATGGTTATTTCCCTATCTTTGTTCTTTGTTTTATTTTTTAACTGTTGACAAGCAGGAAGTTTGCGCTATCCACTGCCAGTTTCAAGAGACATCTAGTTTACATTTTGAGTCAGGCTTTCTATGTGTATCTGTCTGTCCTCCACATATCTTTCCAATGCCTTGGACAATTTAAACAAAATTTGACAGAGATGCTGATAAACAAAACAGAACAGGCCACTGGGTAAGGGAAGAAGACTACCAAGAGTGTGAAGACTGAGGGAAAGGAGGTCAGGTGATCTCACATGTTAATGGACATCAAAGAAGGCACATGGGAAAGCGAGACATCCTTAGTGCTCCAACCACGGGAAAGTCTTAACTGCTGCAACTGCAGTTCAGTCACAAGAAACAAATCCAAGGGGCTCCTTTTGGAACCAGACCTCAGTTTTATGGTTGCTGTGCCACTTGAGGACACATAGCAGGGGCTTTCACATTAACACTCTCGCTGGGTTTCCTGATCTCTGCTTGAAGTCTGGAGTCAACCTGCCAGCAGGACCAGGAGAGAGGGAGGGCACAAGGTTATGCTATTATCCCAGCCTCTCCCCTTCTGTGCTCTCCCCCTCCCTCCTCCTTATGCCACTCCCTGGGAGTCTTTGGGAGGGTCTGTGCTGCCCAAGTTTTAAACCATACAAAGTTCCTTCTTCTCCCAGGTATGTCATTCCACAATTGCACTACTGCTTTACTTAAATGGATGTACAATATTTTTAAAGTAAATATTCCTGTTAATATTAAATATTAAATATCTGGTCAGTCAGACTCCTTGCAGGCAAAGATTTTAGTACATAGTATTGGGTGTTGCTTCACAGTTCTCTGCTGTCCTGTTGAGCTCACCAGTCTGTCAAGGTGGCAAATACATGTTAATGAGGGGACCCAGAATGGAAAATTGGATGCTCTCATTAGAGCAGAAGAACAGAGGAGCACCTCCACATCCTCTGAGTATGTGAGATGAAAAACAAAACATCAGATGTGTCCTGTAGTCCCCAAATGAACATAAATGTTTTTCTTCATTCTCAGAACCTTCATTAAAGGAAATTACTGCAATTGTCTCAATATAAACAAGCAGTTCCATGGGCAGAAAAGCTAATCAAAGCTATTTTACTATGAGCTGTGTTTTGTGGTTGGATTTGCTGTTATTTAATAGGATGGCAGAGCTGCCTATATAATCTTTTGCCATTGGGGCATTACACTGTTTTCCTCTGTATACTCTCTGGTGTCTAAAATGGCACAGGTCTGTACCACAGGTTTTTTCTTGTGGAGACAATAATAAGGGCTCTCTCCCCTCCTCCTTGGCTTCCTTCTGAAGCTTGTAGGATTATAACACCTCTGAGATCAATGCCCTCCTGCCGATCTGCCTGAACCTGTTGGTCCATCTCAAAAGTTGTTCACGGGGCAGGCAGGCATGATCCCCAAAACCTTCTTGACTTAAAAAAATGTGGTAAGAAGACAGGATAGCTGTGTTCATTTTTACAGCTTCATTGAGAGGTAGAAGATGCTTTTGGTGCCCCCTCGCATTGCACTGAGAAATATGTAAAAAAATCCTAGAGTTCCCTGCATTGAAGTTTCTCCTGAAGGAAGAGGGAGGAAGGAAGTATACAATAAAGGTACGCAGCACCAGAAACATTTTCAAATTCATTCTGAGCATGACACAGCATTTGTGTTCTCAGATGAGAAAACTCACTGTAGTCTTTTCTACAGCCAGACTGGGATTTGTGGTTGTGTTTTGTGGCTGCTGAGGTAGCAAGGAGCCAGAACTGGCAAACCAGCTCACACAGTCAAAAAATCCCCCACCCTCCCCTCTCCACTCCACACCAAAACCACTAGACCTTTACAGAAGGACTGAATTGTTATTTCTCAATCAATTGAATAGGACTTGCATTTTCTGTCATTTCTCTGACTTTTTCCTTGCTATCTACAGGTATCAATCTTTGCTTTTACTTAAACAGTTCCTTCCCTGGCTGAAGGGGCAGGAAAAATTTATTTGTAGTCCTCGTCACCCTGTTTTTCAAAAGCTTGTTAGTGTAATAAAAATTGAACCCTAAATATCCAGTATTGAATGGATTGGCAGAAGGCCTCTATAGTACAATACAGTAAATTAATATTCACTGTGTGACAGATGCCCCAGAACTGTGGAAAACTCAAAAAGTATTGTATGAACTTTCTGACAGCTGTTTGTATAGCCAAGGACTTTTTGTCTACAGAGCTAGAAAAGTAAGATAAAAATCCACTTCCTTCACAGACTTGAGACAGTTAGAACCAGTTAATGGAAATCCTCTATGCCAAAACAGGGAAGTGAACATGTCTTTTGAAGTTTCACATCCTTATCTCATAAGAAAAAGTGTGGAATATTTTCCTTAGATTCATAGGCCTCTGTCGACAACACCTACTGGTTTGAGGACAGTCAGTCTCTCTTAACAGGAATGAACTCACAACCAAGAAGAGACAGCTGTGTGCAGTGCTCTGTGGTGCTGGCCTTTGAAGAGCCCTGGTGAAAGGCAAGGGACAAACTGTTAAGCTATGGATGCTCAAAAGAACAGGGGGTTACTCCTAAACGTTCTGAAGAGCTAATGATTTGGTTTATGAGTCCTGACAGGTCATCAGCAATACTGTTGCTTTAACTTGTGGTTTCTATGACAAAATCAGACCTCTCAAGGTGGTCAGGGCACATGCCCACAATGCACACTGGGACAAGAGGGCAGAGATGCTGGAGAGAGAGAGGCGAGACTTCACATGCTCTGTATCCAGATGCAGTGCAAGCATGTCAGCACTGCAAGATGCTTTTCTGCAACTTAGAGCCTGTTGCATTAAAAAGATTGTGCTTTTGCTCCCTTCCAAAGCTATAATCTGCACATGGTCAAGGACAGAGCAGATAATACCAACTCAGGTCATTTACAGCTTTGGCACCTCCATGCCATACTCCATTGCAATTGTAGAGATGTGTCCTCTGAGAACTGCAAACAGGCTCAGCCTGGGACTGCACAGTGGGGAGAGAACAGCAGGACTATCCAAGAAGGAAGACAACCTCCTTAGGGTGCAGCTGAGACCACTGGAAAGTCAGAGATGCAGGTAACTTAGAAACTACAACATATATCGCTACACCCATGAAAGTGAAAGGATGATTTCCTCCTCTCCTGCATGATTGCTTCAGTCTTGAAACAAGATTAAAATGTGAACTGAACACAACACTGAACAGGACTGAATTAAAAAGAAAGGCGAGAGTCTCTTTGAGACCCGTTCTCTGAAGCCACTCATTCAAAATGTTCAAAGGGAAAAGGTGACCTCTGTTTTTCTTTTTCTTTTTTTTACTGCACCACTCTTGTGTGTGATTCTAGGCAGCCTGGGGAAGCTACCTTACTAACTTTGAGAACTAATGCATTTCCCTGTGTTGGGGGCTTTACCACAAACAATTTCCTCCAAACCAAACTGACCGAAAAAGCACTGGTTTTATAATACCCAAACAAAGAAAAACCTTGCTGTGATGAACCACCAGCAAGTTAGTCCAGAAACCACAGTATTAGAAGATTTATGCTACTACAGTCACTCATAAAAGTAGAAGAGATTACTCTGACAGGGAGTAAAGTGGTTAGCTAAAATTACAGCTAATAAAATCATTCCCTTCACAGGTATTTTTCTGTGAGATGTAACAGATGCAACTAAACCTCTGACAATAATGGATGCTTTGGTACCTTTAGATGACCAGTTCGGCCAAGGTCAGGTTCAGACTGCTTCTGGATCCTATGAGAACTTCTGTGCCCAGGGCATTGATGGGGGTGTTTCTTGTGGATGGCATCTCTTCAGCACAGCAGACAGGATGGAAGCTGATGTGCAGAGAGTACAATTAAAATAAAGGTGGGGTGGGGGAAGGGAAGAAAACTGTAGGCATTACTAGACACATTCCCCCCTGCAGAATTAAACAGGATTTTTATTTTCCTGGAGCTCCCTCTTGCACTGTTGAGATGTGAGACAGGTCACTCCTATCAAACACAAGCCTACGTATGGGAAGGACACCACAAGATACATTGCACTCTCACACCAATATAATCCCATGCAAGTAACAAAGGTATCATAGAGCCAAATGTGTCCCATGGACATCCATCTCTTTTGGGATGTCACTTCCCCTCACCACTGCCAATTTTGTGTGCTGAAGTAACGGAAGCACTTGGCTTCAGTTTGCTATAGCCAGCTTTGAAAGAAATATACTTTTACACTGAACAGAAGTGGATTGAAAGCCACAGGTACAGAAGATGGAGTTGAACAATCTCTCCTAAATTAGCAGCATCTAATCATTCCACAGTTTAAGAAGTTTGGATTCAATTGGTTCTGTCACACTGAAAGCAGCACGGCAGCATTCAGTGCAATTTACAGGACTCTCCACTAGGGCTAAGTGGTGTAACAGTGCAGGGAATCACTCTCACATGGTCAAGTGCTGCTGAAAAATAGTAGCAAGAACATAGTGAGCTACCAGGTCTCACTGGAGATCCAGTGAGGACATGGGTGATCAGGATGAGCAGAGACCACACTGAAAAAACTAGTGCTGCCTGAGAGAAAAACCACAATGAGGGAGAGCATTTCCATTCCCGGCAACACAGGTTCCAGTGATCTGCAATTTTAAAGGCAGTTTGTGCCTTCAGTAAAATTGAACCTTGGAACTTTCTGCACATTCTACATCAACTACAAGTAAGTTTAAACCAGAAAACACTCATCTAGCCAGAGCAGACACCCTCACCCAACAATTCCCAAGTCACTTTAATAAGCTGCAGTCAAAACTAATTGTATGGAGAAGTGCACAATCAGATTTAAGGTCTTAGAAGTGATGGAAAATCCATCATGACTGCTGTGTCCCAAGACCTAATTACCATCCCATTAGAAAATCTGGCACTCTATTTCCAATATGAGTTGGTCCAATTCCCCTATTAGAGCTCATTAAAACTGCCCTACTACAAATCTTCCTGTGTGTATTAAGAGTAATTAAGTCACCTCAAGTCACCTGAATGTGTGAATTTGAGAGCTTACCTTTTATTCTGGGAGACTTAATGAGTTTTCTACACCACTGTTCTCTCATGTCTCCCTTCCTTAGTGTATTAACACCAGCACAGGACAAGGAAGCCCAGTAACAGGCGCACTAATGCTGCATAATGGCAAAACATGCTTCTCCATCCCTGCTCTGGATTCCCTCCACTACACTGCCAAGAAGTGTGCTAGCTACTCAGCCTCAGCGTAAAACCAGGTGTACATGTTCAACCAATTACCCCTCAACCCCTGGCCCTTCCCCATCCTTTCTGAAGCTTCCTTTTTCAAGATGCAGCCTCCATTGTGTAAGTGGGATCTACATCTTTTTGCTTCCAAAACATGCAGCCTTTCATTTATCATGTGTAAATGCACCTAGTTCATAATGCAATACCAGCTGCTCTTCTTAAATGACCTACCTTGCTCATTTTTTTCATTCCACTAATTTTTATCATCTGCAAACTCCCATGCAATGGCCTTGTATTTTCTTCATGCTACAGACAAAAACTAATCATCTAGATGAAGCATTAGTACTTTCTTAGTCTCAAAAAACTGCAAGCAAGACTTGTACCTTTCCTGTACAAAAGATGGCCAGCAGCATAAAGAAAATCAGCGTTTCTATTGACACAGACATGCCACAGTTCCACTAAGATATCAAACACAGTACAAAAGGCTGTTCCTCCATTCACCCCTCATAGCTCATTTGAATTTTTTTTTTTTGTTAAAGAAACAACTCTAGCTTCACAGCTCTTCCTTTGACTGAGGACACTGCCAAAAGTCATGTTTGGTGGCTACAACCTGCAAGAAGTATACAAAATTCACAGCTGATTTTAATTACAAAGAGTTTAAGTTCTGGAGCTATGTATTCTCTGGTATTTACTAGGACCAT
This sequence comes from Gorsachius magnificus, assembly GCA_034008185.1. NCBI lineage: Eukaryota > Metazoa > Chordata > Aves > Pelecaniformes > Ardeidae > Gorsachius > Gorsachius magnificus. The sequence continues at coordinate 44,130,970 of CM067083.1, read as the reverse complement.
AAAATGTCTAGGAAAGAGATAAGAGGAGAAAAATTACTATCATTTTTATTATGGACTATGATGTTTTTAAAACTTATAAAAAAAGAGGATTGTTACTATCTCTCTTGTGATTTTGTTGGTTTTGGGTTTTGTTTGTTTGTTTTAACATACACTTAGCAAATCCTATTCACAGGAAGTTCCACAGGAAAGTCGAAGTTGGTCTTCTACAATTTGTGTATTTTTATGATAGGAAAATACAAATAGTTGTATAGAATTCATTGTCTGTCTGCCATTATTTTAAGTGTATCTTGTCACCAGTTCTCTTTTTCAAAGTATGTTCTGTGACACATGTAGAAGACTGGAGGAGTTGATTGAAATAGACTGATTATCCTTAACAAAAAGTTTCACTGATTTGCACTCCCCTCAATTTGACTGTTTCAAGCAGATTATTTTTCTGAAGTCTGGTTTTCTCCAGATAATTATTTCCCTTACCTGCCTCTGAGATAATTCTTCTCCAGTGTCAAGGATAATACTCTCTTTTTCTAGACATTTTTTTAGCAACTCAGCCATTCTGTTCTCAGGTTCCTTCAGATTTGGACCAATATTGTAGTTCGTGGTGACTTGTTGCTTTCCAGTTTTCCCATGCACTCCAGTATGTGTTGTTCAACACATTCATACACTGGTGCAGTTTCAATGCAGAGCAGGAGGCAGCATAACAGTTCAGATGTCCCCTACTGCATGACCTCAAGTGCCCATTGTGTCAGATTGGTAATGGCAAGGAGAGATGGAAGCTGGGACACAATCCTGTAGGTCCTCTGCCTAAATCTGTCCCTCCATCTCACCGGACAAAATAGACAGAAGAGAGGTTCTTCCAATTCTACATGAATAAAAGGCAGAAAACAGAAGAGGATGTTCCGTCATGATGTCAGAACACAGTGAGCCAAACTTTCTGCCCAGTTTCACTCCAGAGGCCACATTCTGCACCTTATTTTTGGCTTTAGTGAGGCTGTAAAGTGCATAGGCTATTACCAGGCATAACAGAGGAAGCAATTTTTAATCTGACTCTGTGTGAAATGAAGAAAAATCACACGAACACAAGCATTTATGAGTTTTTTATAGACCAGATCACCTGAAGACCTACCCCAGTGGAAGACTAAGGAGCAGAAACACGGCTGAAAATGAAATCTGACACCCAAAATAGTTTGCATGGTTGTTTTCATTTCAGAGTGCATCACTGCAAAGACAGAGAGAAGTCAAAGAAACCATACACCCAGTGCACCACAAACTGCAGTTGTGGAATAAATGATAATTCATGGCTTTGTTCATTTCTAAGCACAGGAAATTCTCTCTGTACCCTCCTCCTTGCCTTGGTCCTGCTGTTGGCTGGGAGATGTAGTGCAGAAGCAACTGAACACAAGAAGCATCAAACGAAGAAGACATCAGAGTTCAGTGGCTCCTACAAGATAAACAGTGCATCACACTTGCTAAAGACTAAGATTAGAAGATAAAGAAAAACCCAAACCATAGTTCTGAAGTGGTAAGTAGTTCAGGAAAAGCTGCTTTGTGGAGACTAGAAACCATTTGGAAAAACTTCCTCCCATGGGTTTTATTGCATGTGTTTGGGTTCAGCATCTTACTGAGAATCCTTTATGATAAGAAGTCAATACCTGCAACAAACAGTAAGATACACTTAAACTTCAGCTACAAAATTAAAGATTGCACTTTCCAGTAAGGAAAATACAGAAATCCAGTTTTTATAATGCAAGGGGTGAAAGACTGTTTACATTACAGTGGCATTGAACTTGTGCACTATTTTTAACCTCTTTAATTGTTTAAGTATGTGCAATATTTAGGGATTATCCTGACAAAACAGCAAAAGCCTCAGTAACACCTACAGATTTCTTCTTAATTCTTCTTGATGTCCATAAATCTAAATTGAATAATGAGCACTGTTCACCACTCTGTGATCTCTGCCGGATTCAGTCCAATTTATATGTCATCATCAATTACTGACACACTGTAACACTGATTTTCTATGTATGATAAAGATAAAACACAACACGTAATTTGCTGACTCATTCTCAAAAATTGATTAATCTTCTTAAATGCTGTCTGCTTTGGAGAAAAAGTGATGGAGGAAAGAGAATGTACGTCATGATGAGGTTATTCAAGTATTAATGCCACCATTATAAAAAAAATGTAGTCAAAATAGTCTAATGCACACATCTGCATGGAAGTGGACATGCAGCTATGAAACCTGACAGGCTACAGACACTGTCACAAGGTTAAAAAATTCTATAAATTCAGAGAAATCATCTGGAATCTACATTGCTGGCTCTGTGCTGACCTGCAAACCACAGACTCTGTAGACTGAATGTCTCAGCTGAAAAAATAAAACTTTTCATCAGAAAATGAACTTTCCTAATACTGACCTGGATAACCAAGAAAGGTTTAAAGGAAATTCTTATCACAAGAGGAAGAAAGAATTGAATTTAATGTCTCTTCAGTAAGGGGAGGCAAATCGAAGAGTGGCCTATGGACAGGCCTATGGACATTGCATGCAGTTTTTTCATTGTTTGGAGGATCAGCACCTACATTGTTAACACTAGGAAGTGGGATGGACGTAACAGGATGCAAGATCTACAGTCTGAGGATCGCTAAGAATACGATGTATGGCATGGAGAGCACTGAAGTTGTTTCCATTTTATTTCACTTGATTGTATGATATGGCTATTTGTGTTCTTTCCCTTAAACATTCATTTTCCACTTCAGCAAAACCCTCCAGCATTCCGAACTGTAATACTCCTAAGTAGATGATTATATTCAGCAAATTACGAAAGTTTTCTCCTACTGACAAGATAATCCTCGTCAAATCAAATTGTCCTCATGGATTCCACAAGCCAGCTTAGATGTCAAATTTAAGTCAGACTTCTTAAGGAGAACAGAAACCTTTCAATCTACCAACATTTCCATCATGCATCATCACAGCAAAGCAATTTGAGCTACACACTGCAAAGAAGAGTTAAATTAATTTAGGAATTTGCTTCAACTGGTAAAGAATATTTTTTCAACTGTAAACAGACATCTGTTTTGATACTGACAACCATCCATTAGCCCTGGTGTTTGCCAACATAGTGCAGCAGATGTTATTTTCTTGTATATTTTCATAAGACGCGGTCATTGTTTAAGCTACATTTTAACAAGGACTCAGAATTAAATGGATCTGGTTAAATTAAAAATGGAACATTATTCTCCAATGTGAATTAATTACAATGACACATTGAAGTGAGAAGAAATAATGCATGTTCTGCAAATAGCTGCAAAATGGTTGCAGTGTTAACATTTGGCTGATCTTTATGCACAAGTGGAAATAAGAGTATACTGGAAATGCTTGTTATTGTGTCTCTGAGTATTCTTTTATAACATAGATGCATGTATAAATAATGTATATTTGACAGAAGCAGATACATACATGCACATATAAACACAGTCAGGTATTTAAATTCTGGATTTTTGTCCAAGCCTATGTATTTAGTGGGAAAGGACAAAATAACTTGAATAAACAGGAAACCTCTATCTTTTCTCAGTCTCTCTAAACTGAAATGCAGCCCAGTGTGTTAAAGAAACCTCCCAAAGTTCAGATAGTTTAGTTCCCATTTCTCTTCTGATACAAAAAAAGGTGAGATGCAACAAAGAAAGTTGTCCTCACAGTATTTTGGTTTAACAGCAAAGGAGGGTAAACCTGTGTGAGACACCTCCCTAGGTTTGTGGTTCATGTATGTATCTGATAACAATGTGAAGTGTTGGGTGCTCATTTGGACTGGATTTTAAATCCCTGAAGGTTCATCCATCACCAACTTACAGCCTGCAGGAACAAGAACGCTATTTACTTTATATTTTGCTTTTCTTATTCTTTTTTTCCTGACTTTACTACTTGTAAAAGGTCCAAAATTACTGTAACTGAAGACTAGACAGTATAAAAAGATGTTCTGTTTATCACCAGAAAAACTTCCCTACCTTGTCCACTCAACAAAACTTCTCTGAAACTTAAAACAAGCTACCAGAATCTGACTACTAACATGTCTGTCATCATTGTGTATTTAATAGAAACTTTATGGCCCAGTTTGAAACTCCCTGTTCAGTATTCAAGGAACACAGAATATGTAAAGAATTCTACAGCTAAGGACAAGACAAAGCTTGTAGGTCAATGTAACTTCTTTTATTAGACCAACAGGTATAGCTTTTTGAAAAACTTGAATAAGCTTTTGGACATGCAATACCTTCTTGGGGTATGAAATACATAATAGAAGCAGCCTACTTAAGAACTATATAACAACAGAGAAAACTGAGGACTGTGACAAGTACAACAAAACACCACAAGACCACTGAAGACACTAAATTTTGCTATTTGAAATTGAGACTACACAAGATAAAGGCAGCAGCCAAGTTAAACATGACATCTCTTTCCTAAGAGATCATAGAGACACTGCTATTAGCCCTACAGTTAAAAGCACATGACTAAAAGCCAGTTCATGTCCGAGGCTGTGTGACTATGCTATTCTGTTACTATCTGTAAAACTGTAGTATCAACTTTCTACCTGTTCCACCAAAGCAGGCTCACATCAATTACATTAATCTGTGTAAATCGCATATAGGACTTCAAAGGAAAGAATTGTAAAGTATAAAGGATTGTATAATGAATAACACTTGAAAGAAAAGCAGAAAGAACATGCAGTGTTAAGCCCCAAATATCTACAATTATCTGACCATCAGGGTTTGCCTCCAGCTAGAGTACTGAACAAAACTTTGGAAGAAAACAGTGGAAGCAGAAATCATGGATGACGTAACAGGAATGGACCTCAAGACCATTTCATTTATTGAGACCAGTGGCTCTTACTGAAACTACAAGATCTAAGCCAGTGCAGGCAAGAAGGGGAGAGAGCACACTTCTGGTCTAAAGAGCCCCTTCTGTCCCAAGGTCAGCAAGCATATCGGGCTATTTGGAGGATGCAGACTTGCAAAGACTGGGGCAGTAGCAAGCCTGCTGTCTCTCACACTGATGGGATGTAACTGCAATCATGCAGAGTTTCCAGCCCTTGAGGCAGGCAGCTTGAGTCTGAGGTGAAGCCCAACTTTATTTTTTGATTCCAGTTGCCTGGAAGGAATGAGTTCCCAGCAGCTTCAGTTATGAGACAGGAAGCAACAAAAAAACAGCAATAAAAAATAAAAAAAAAATGCAGAAGAGGGCAATAGGAGTCAAGAGACAACATAACAAGTTAGTAGAAGGACAACACGCAGGATATATATGTATACGTGTGTCTGTGCCTGTGCAGTAATGGCACTTCCAATAAGACTTAGCCATATGCCAGAACTTGGCTTACTGTTGATCACAATAATTTGAGACATCAGACTGGTATTCTGAGAAGACATTTAGTATCATTGTTCACTAGGCATGATGCCTAAACAACTTTCCATCCCTTGAGGAATTATATGCCAAACTTAAGAAGTAAAGTACTTTAAATAGTGGTATATTCTTTGCACGCAGCTCTGAATGACAAAGGTTTCGTAACAGCTAATAGCACCTACTGGAAAGGCTCTGGGACCAGTTTATACTGAATAATGGTTAGCTGCGGGAGCCAGGATTCTCAGCTTATTCTCTTTAAACCCCCAAAACATTAGGATTAAAGAAGAGCAGGAAAAGCACTGAACTAGCACCACCAGCAAGGAAAGAGTGTCAGAAGTATATTTAAGACTCGCCAAGCAGCATTCAGGTTTTTGTAACAGTCTTGATAATAATCTTACACTTACAGAGCATCTTTCATCCAGAAGGATTCATTTATGGGCTGTATGCATACCATGGGAATAGCTGTCTTCCCCTCTGCCAGTTTACACAGTGAAATGCTGTTTCTACCTCTGGAGGAAAATGTTGTGCTATGTGAATTGCTACATCATAACCAAAATGGATTAGGACAGGCAGTGCCAAGTGCTACAACAGTCAAATACAAAACATAGTAGGGAATTTGAAAGAAACAGAACATAAATAATCAAACCCACATTCTGATCAAGACACTGAGATTAACAGAGAAACTTCCAAAATGTATCATGGTATTACTCATCAAACTTTTGCTTTTAAATCTACATTGGACCTTTTGGCTCTCACTTAGATTCTCTCAATGTATACTCATACAGGCTGCTCTCTAAAACATTAGCGACCAGCCAGCTGAGCCCGGCAGAGCTCTTTCCAAAACTTTAAATAGTTATGTTACACATAATATATGGTAATTACTGGCTTGTTAATTGTACCCAAACAAGAAGGATTTAAAATCAAATAACATAAAGAAAAAGCATTTATAGAATAACATTTATATTTTAAATGCATTAGGATAATTCTCACTAGGTCCAACTACCCTCTTTATTTCAATTTGTTTCTGACTTAGGCGCATCATCATTACATCATTACATAAGTTGTTTTTTCCCATAAAGGTGGAAAAGAACAGGACTGCCAATCAAGATAACAGGAGCAAACTCAGGATTCCTGCAACAGAAGAAAGATAACATGGAAATGGTATTGACTGCAACATTGTAATTAAGGCTGGGGTAAATTTGCACTTGTCAGGGTACAGTGAGGCTTTGTGGGAATGGATATGGGCTGAGGCCAGCGCCCTGACAGTGCATAAAGCAGAGACTGAACTCCTCACTTCGTCACAGGGCAACAAACTTCATGGTAGAATAAGGAGGAGGCAAAAAGCCCAAGTCTGAGCTCCTTTAATTCAGTTTCCAAGAGGGGAAAGTGTTCCACTTTCACTCAACAAGGGGGAAGCAAAGCCATAACAAAGCTTTTCTGGCCTTGGGTCCAAGCAGCCCACAGCTATATCCTTCCAACCAACCCACCTACCTACCTACCTATAAAGGCCCTGCCCTCAGGTTAGGAACTCGGGACAAGAGCACAGGAAGAACCATTCTTGCTATTCTTTCAGCACAACACTAGTTTACAGCACAATCCAGGTACAGAATATAACCATTGATGTCTTCATTTAAGACCACGGGTCAGGAGACTTATGACTGAGGGAAAAGAGAACATCCTCCTGAGCTTTAACTGTTGCCCCTGCCCTCATGTTTTCTTCCTTTCATGGTTTCCTTAATTAAAAAAGGACTTCTGTCACATTGTCTCCCATTAGCTTAACAAGTCAAAGCAGTCAGCTCTCCTTTTAGCACCAGATTGCTCAGGTGATCTATAGATGTTATTGTCCAAAATGTACTTTCCAACAATTAAACTTAATTCCAGGTTAACACAGATTTAGAATTTTCCCCTGTGGACTAGGAATAATACTAAATGTGGAAAAGTTTCCTAGCACAAAAGTAGGTATTTCAAATTAAATTGTTCCACCACCCCTAGGAACAGGCCATGATATTACTGGTCCGTGGACCTCTTAAAACTCACCGTGGCAAGACTGAATATAAGCCTAAGTGCTCGCAGGATGATGGCCAATCTCTGACACCAGGTCATAAGGCAGGGATCCATCCTTTATTAAATTTTAAATGTTAAATGTATTGCCTTTCTATAGTATTTCTACCCACTTGGTGTTGATCCACTTGCTTCACTCATGAAGTATTTTCACTTGAAAAACAACTAAATTACAAATGGATCCAAATATCAGTCATGCAGACAAAGCACGTACTACGAACGAATAAGTAACAAGCTTTTGTTCTGGGAAGAAAACAAATCCTCGATTCCTGGCAAGGAGGCAAAACACTGTTCCTAGCAACCAAGACTTCAGAACAACAATCTAAACTGACGAATCAGAATTTGTAATGACAGAAACAGAATTATACACAGCCCTCTACAAGGATTTATAGGAGAAATTAAACATAACTACATTACCAGTAACATGACAAATGCAGCTAAGCTAGAAAACACATGATAAAAAATAGTAACTAAAGCAAATGGTAACCATGAAGATGGCTTTATCATTTAAAAAATGAATTTCATCCATCTGATTGCTCAAATTACTTTTTTTTTCCCCAGTAATGTTGAGCTGAATTGGCTATTCAGCAATTTCAATACCATTAACTGCTAATGCTGAAATAGGGTTTTGTTTTTCACATCAGGCAAGAAATCATCGACAGCCATGCCAGAGTTTGTATAGATTTTAACACAGGAGAGACTGTTTGTTTACTCTCTGTGACTTTCCTCATTGTGGATGGGCAAAACCACAGGTGGCACTAAGAAGAATTTATTTAGCAGGCAGAATTTCTTTCCTTTGTTCTTTTCTTGGTAGAAAAAGAAGGAATAGAAAGGTAACTACCACTGACTGAATTTTCTTGGGAAAACGTGTTTGTTCTTATAACAAGAGCAGGGGTAGAGGATCTCCCTTAAACTAACAACTAGGGTGAGGGGGAAGATGTAACAAAAGAAACGTACAGGCATTTCTTCAATATTGACACAAAAGTAAGCACACATAGTATCAGATTAGTAGAACAGCACCTATTTTTTTTAATTAACAAAGACTTAACAAGATTCACTGGCTGAAAACCAAAGCTAAAAAAATCTGAACAAGAAAAATGAAAATTTTAAAGGAAGGTAATTAACTACTGGAATATTTTATTGAAATGTGTTGGTAGATTCCTCAGCATCCCACTTTGATAGCTTTCTAAAAGATAAACCCTCAACCAACCATAACGTATTAGGCTTCACACAGAGTAAGTGGGTAATATTTCATGGTATCTCTTATAACAGATATGAGTAGATGTGGATAATGGTCTCTGCTGACCCCGAATGATCAAAGCTTTAATCCAAACCGGACATACAAGAACAAGAAAACAATTTATGGATCCTTCTGCCAGCTTCATTTATGCTGATTAGTATTTTACTGGATAATAAAATCTAACTGAAATCATTTCAAGGCATCACTAGTGTGAGTAAGGCTGGAAAAATTGGAAAGGTCCTGTTTGGTGGAAATCAGATTTTGTAGTTATGCTGTCTCTCCATTTCTTCAGACTTAATAACTTTTGAAACTAGTAACTAATTTAAAAAACAAATGGGACACTAGGTGTCTGAAAAATTAAATTCTTGAAGCTAAGGGGCCAGGTGTATGATTTGCTCTTCCTCATTGCCAGCAAGAATCAACCTATTGACATACTCGTGTCTGGAGACTTACTACAGGAATGTGGTGTCTGTTCTTGGCAAGAAACCAAGCCATGTTTCACAGATCTCCTGGATTTTGTTGGATCTCATGGAAATAGATAATCTGAATTAGAAAGTCCATTTGGGTTTCCAAAAGGCCTTTGAAACGGCCATTCACCTAAGGTTTTTGAAAAGCCAAACTGCCATATGGAATAATCTTATTGTGGATAAATAATTGCATATAATACAAGAAAGAAAATGTAGGGGTAAATGGACAATTTTCACAATGATGAAGTTCATCACTATATGTCCAACTGGATCTACACTAGGGGCTCTTTTATTCAACTTCATTACAAATTATATAGAGAAGAGTGGGCGGTAAAGTGACAAGGCTTGCTGCTAATGCTACATTACTCAGGATAGAAGAAAACAAAAGCTGAATGGCAAGAGTTACAGTTACAGAAGTACTTCACGATACAGAATAGCTATCAATAAAATGACTGATGTGGGGGAAAACAATGCAATTCATTGTAAATATGCAGAGTCACAGCAAACCAGGCTTGGTATAGTTTTGCAACCAAACCTGAATGACAGGCAGTGAAGAACTGTACTACCTGCAGATCCTGCCAGTGGGGCAGCACATTGGATCCTTTTGCCCATTTATGAAAGACTGAAGTAATTTCACCCAGCAAGAGGTGAGATAGACTGTATCACCTCCTGAAATGCTTTGTGAGGGCAGGAAAAAAAGCTTGTCTGCTCACTTCATCTGTTTGGTTGTGATTAAAGGCTTGTCCCCACACACACAAAGGAGCACAGAGGCACTGTGGCAGGCAGGGGAACCCCAATAACCTCATCAGAAGCTCCTGCCTCAGCTTCTCCAGAGCTGCCACAGGAGGGGGAGCAGCCCACAGCCAGAGTGTGGGACCCCTCAAGATAAGTTAGTGGGAAACCTCTTCAGAACACCTTATAGACCGAGGGAGATTACTGCCTGCAGAGGCATGGGACTCACTACGGGATGTAAGGGAAGAGCATTGTGGGATTGTACCAGACTTCTAAGATGTTCATGGGATGAACCAAAGATGGGGAAAAGGAGGGACTGAGGTGGTTTGGGGAGGAACAAGCATGGAAAAAAAGAGGGATAAAAAGGCCTAGTTGTATGTAAACAGGTTGCTGGTCATCACTGTTATCTGTCCATACCCTGCACCTGATCAGCGCAGTCTGCCCCATATTCTCCTGAGCTCCATTTTCAAGTATTTTCTTGGCTGAGGGGACCCTCTGTTCTGTGTGTCATTGTGTGTCTAAGGGCTAAGTGCCAGTAACTGGAGAGTGTACTGTGAGTCATAAGGGCCACCATGTCTAGGGTGCAAGCAATAGGAGAGATGGGAGCATATGGATGTCTTATTACCAGCAACTGAAGTGAGAAGCATGCCTCATAGTGATAGTGATCTCTGTGTCTGGGGTGCCAGCAACCTCAGAGACCAGAGTGTGGGCATATTTTATGAGTGCACATGTCAGTCTATGATCATTAACTGAAGCTGGATTACCATGCAAGATAAAGGGGCTTTGGATCTGGGTATCAAAGCAGCCACAAGTCTGGGTCAGATACTGGAAAGACCAGAGGGCTGAAAGTTGGCTACTGGAGGAAGCCAGTAGTCCAAACCAGGTCCTGGAGAGACTGAAATCTGGGGGTCAACTGAAAGACTCGTTTGCATTTATGTGTCTGTGCACAATGCAACTGGAGACAAGAGGATCCAGGGCCAGCTACTGGATAGACTGAATGTCTATGGCCAGTTCCTGGAGGATCCATATGTATCTGTCTGTGCATGCATGAGTGTGTGTGTGTGTGTACACAAGAGGGTCTGAGTAACAGCAAGCCTCAGGGGCTTGTACACCCAGCTACCAGCAACTGGGGAGAACAGGAAAACCAGAAGCCAGCTACTGGATAGATTGAGTGTCTAGGGCCAGCTTCTGGATAGATCCATATTTATGTATGTGCATATCTATCTATCTATCTATCTATCTTTTCTATTAAAGGGATTTCACCCTGATCTACCAGAGAGGGGAACAGGATTAATCCATTGCTACTGTTTATGTTGGTGTTGATCTGCATAGCCAATCATTTGTATGTGTGTGGGTGTGTGTCTGTTAGGAATATGTGCTCAGTCTCACTAACTGGCTGAATGGGGGAACATGGAGCAGGAGCAGCCTTTCCTCTCTCATGCTACCAGATTCAGCAACTCCTAACAGCCTACATGATCCCTCCATATTTGCCCTCTTCTGCACGGATGACAAAGAGACTTGAAGACCTTCCTGGAACATCTTTACACTTGTCCACCAGTATACTGCAGGGCTTACCACTGCATCCTTTATGCATAGAAGCTGTTAATCAAAAAAGGAGCATCTCTGAGGAAAATAAATCTGAAAATTACATTCTTCTAAATACATATATAGATATGCTTGTTGGACTGGCTTAGCTTTTCTTTGTATTCTCTTAACTATTCACACCTGTTAACTTCAGGTGGTTTTTTTTTTTACTGCATTTAAGGAGATTCAGCCCCAGTGGGAGATAATTTGGTTCACTTTACTGGGATTTTTTTATTCACCTCATCCTATGTTTTCTTTGATTGAACCATCTTACAGGAATTACTGGTTGATGCACTTGTTCTAGTATAGCAGCTTGCACCAAGCACTCTGCTAACTGTCACTCAAAGTAGTATAGAAATACATTTATGCTCCTGTCTATGTAAACCAACAATCACAAGAATGACATTTTCTCAACAAAATTCTTACACTTTAAAAAACATCAATTGAAAAATTTAGCAATACGATCAAATTTATTCACTGTTGCAATGAAGTTCTTCCTCAATTAGAGGTTATTCCATTGACATCTAGCATGCAGCAGAATTCAGCTGAAATTTCCAGGTGAGTGTCTTTGTCAAAATAACAGATTAACACAGTATATTTATTTTTATCATCCCATAACAAATCAAGCTGGATATCTTTTTCAAGAGTGAATGCTTCTTGCTATTTCTACTAAAAGTATAAGAATACCTTAAAAACTGTCACACAGTTTCAAGGACACTATTTGCTTTTTGAAGAAGTAGGAGGTGGGAGATTACTGAAAAGAGCAAACAAGCAAGCTGTTTCATCAAGAATGGAAACAATGAAACCTGGTTTCCTATGGATTTATGCTATGGGTTGAGCTCTATGTGGCTTCTCTCCTGCCTAACAAGGATTCTGTTTATGCTGCATAATTCCCCTTAGACCATTAAAAGGGTCTTCCTCTTATATCCAGACGTGTTTAAAAAAATGTATAGCGGCTTATTAGATTTTTTAGTTTTTGCTCTCTGCCAAACAGGCTGCCCAGGAGGTTCAACATGCTATGCTGTTAGAGACAGAAGACTACGTTCTTTGAGGCTAGTCTCTGTTTACAACAGAAAATTCAATTTCACAAATATTCTCCAACTTTCATATAAAGGGTATTTATAACATTTGATATAATTTATTTCTTATGTTTCTATTTTCAGGAAATCCTTTCAGGAATTTCTTCTATTCTGAGGAACACAACCATTGATGGAACATAAAGGATTTCTACTGCATGAACCACACATAAAAGTTCCATAGATAAATCAGTGATAGAGGGAGTACTGCAGTTTTCATCTAGAGGAGGCCCTGCATGTAGCTAACGGCTTATGTCTCCAAGAAGTTTAAGATTAAAGACTGGCAGGCTGTAGATACTCAACGCTTGTTCTCAGACACCTGCTGACACCATGATTACTCCACAGGCAAAACAAAGTCAAGTCAGAAATACCATCACTAATATTGTTAGATGGCCAGTGGGAAACAGCTAGGCCCACTATTTGTGAGCAGGAGCATTCTCTCCTGAACAAGGAGACGATGAGAACAAGGACAAAATAAGGAACTCTCTACAATTAAATCTCTTAAAAAACAAAGAGTAATTCCCTATCCTGACATAAGCAAACGTACAAACTTGAGGTACCATGAATCAAGAAGACAAGTTCTGTTGGAGCGCAAGGAAAGGGTTTCAACCTAATCATTTGCTCTTTCATGAGGGGAAAAAAACCTCACACCTAGCAGCAGACACACCGAGGGCTAAAACTGTAACAATGTGCTGAGCCTTCCTTGAGGCAGAGTGCTGAAATGTAAACTACTGCCCAATTGAGGGTGCAGGTCAGAGATGGTAGATTACACTCTCATTCCTTCCAGCTTCCACTCTAGGGTATACTATAAATATCATAAATGACCTCTTTTCTTAGCCACTGGTCTGGAAACTTGAAGTTAATTAATTTTACCCCATTCAACAGAAAGGTCTAGGACTCATTCCAAGAGGGTTTTTTTTAGTGAACATCCAGTAATAAATGCAAGCTTCCCCAGGCTTAGCTAACAGTTTGTAACAATGATTGGCAGCTCCTTCTAAGGTCTCCACAGGTCACTCAGAATCACAACCTGCTCCCAGTACCCCAGAGGGGGTCTTTTCCAGGCACCAGACTTTTGCAAATACTTCTTTTGTGGCCTTGCCCAACCATACAGTTCAATTCAGTGTGGGTTGAATTTAACTGCCCCTCACCTAGCAAAAACAGAGTCTAGGTAATTGGATAGGAAAACATTTTGAGCTGGCAACCTTTTAGGAACAGGTAACTACTAATTAAGCTACTGATATTGGAAGATGAAAAGCTGGGGGTTTCTCTCCTCACCCTAAAAGAAGTAAAACCCATGTTGCCTATTTCCTTTTAGAGTTACCTACACTGCTAGGGCATGTGCTGTTTGTACTTATTTCCGCTAACCATCTCCAGCCAAGAATGCAAAACTGCCATGATCAGGAGAGCACACAGGCTGACTCTAAAGACTACTGGTTGCAGCATACAGCTACAGAGAAGACAACTTGCAAACTGCAGCTTGTGCTTCTTGAACAACTGGTGTGATCTATGCAGTCACTAGATTATAGAATAAATATATCAAAGGGAATAAAGCTAAATAGTAATTCTTTGAGGAAATAGAGATAAACCTTCCAATTCGTTTAGCAAACAGCAGAACTCTACAAAAGCACAACTGGCCTAACTACTTCCTGGGTTTGGTGCATTTAAATGACTTCAACCTATACAGAGCATCCAGGAGAGAACATTTTACAGTACAAATTACAATGGAAACCAAAGTGGAATGCTAACTAATTTAAGCCCTGATGCTGCAACTGCTTTAGCAATACATTTGCTTGCAAGACCAAGGTCTTCACCACACAGTGAAGTAAGCGTCAGAGTCCTGTATCTGAAAACAGGATGAAATCATTCTTAGACTATGGTACCAGAAATCAAGGGTTCTGTCAAACAGTATTGATAGCCCTAAAATTCTCCACATGCATTTCTGAAAATGAAAGGTTGATTTATAAAACCTAGTAAAACTCTATGTTGAACAAAACAACATTGCCTGGATCTCTTTATGTGGCCTGCCTGGGTGACCAGCCAATAGACTGAAATAGTTTAATATTATATAGAAAACCTACCTGTAAAATCAATCACAGTAAGCTCTGCACAGGAAGTTCAGGGCAAAGGTGAAGTAGCCAGTTATAAAGCGTTGTTCTTGTGTTAATAGTCTAGTAAATATGCAGTTCTTCTCTGTGATTCTTTCTTTAGATTAAAGATGCCTGACAAACACCCACAGGAAGCTGTAAGTTAACATCACAATTTCATTGCTCCTGAAAAAAAAACCCCACAAAACAAAGTACTGGAATGTAAACTATGAAAATGCAGTTTTCATTTGAAATGACATGGGAAGCTGTTTTTGTTACCGCTCTACCCTTCTACCCCCCAAGAGGCATGACAGAGTTGGCAAGCTTTTTAATTAAGTATGTAAGCATGAAACATGTTCCACACTACTCATGTGAAATGAGGAATAGAAGTCATTATGTTTAAGAGAAAGATAAATAAACTAAATGTGGTCATCAGTGAAAGCACAGAATAGACAAACAGGAATTCTGAGTTATGATCTCCCCTCTGAAATGACCTCTGGCCAGATCCAGTGAAGTAGGTAGGCCAAATAAAAGCGCAGATGTTCTAAACTATGATAAGAACAAACCCTGGTCTGCTTGTAAGTAACACTTAAAGTTTGCTTCTGATGACGCCCCAAATTTTATGTAAAACAGATGCATACTGATAATATGTAATACATCCAGTGAATTGACTATATGCAATATATCCAGTGACTGTACAGTGCTATTGAGGGCAGAAACTAGATTTTCGCTCCCCTACATTAACATCTCAACTGTGCTCTCTCTGGCCCAATCAGCTTGAATTTGTGGCTGTGCCATGTCTCAGCCTTAACAGGAAAAGCCTGTGAATTTGGTTTTAAGGATACTCTCCTGGCAAATGGACAATATGGATTTCAACTCCTTTAACTTGAGGCTGCAGTTGAAGAAGATACATGTTTCCTATTACCTGACTAAATGGTAGCCTATTACATAAAGCAGAAGTGCAATTATAGAGCAGCTGTAAAGGTTAGGGTTTATAAATCCCAGCTAAAGAGAAATACTCCCTCTACCATCCTGAAACATTGGACGAGATTTAGGGGTAGGGAGTGTTTCTGAGCATCCTCCCCACATTTCCTACTGACAAGCCATACTAGTTCTGATCACCCCTGAGAGACACCTTCCTTTCCCTCTGTACTGTCTTGTGATCCTAAGCATCAGCTCCGGTTCTGCATGCCACCCAAGGGACCAAATGCATAATTGATTAACCCCACTGCTTCACACCTCTTTGTTGCAATTTCTCCTTCTGAAAATGGTGATGATAATTTCTGCCTCACAAGCTGACCCTTAACTGGAGTGCAGCTGGGGACTGAAAGAGGCTTTTGCTTTCCTCAGAAGCCAGAAGGGCAGTGGTACAAGGTACCCTTATTATGCAGTGACATAGCTGATTGCATCCCTCACACTTTTAGATGACTCACCGCTCTACACAGACCCTGCTCCCAGCTGACCTGAAAGTATTGTATATTTAAAGATGCAGAATCACTAAATAGAGGGTTGCTCTTCATCCTGCTAAGACTATAAAACAATACAAGGAAGAATGGCCATATATGACGTACACATCAAAACCATTTTGTTCAATTTATGGAAATACCTGTCTGTTGTGATGAACACTCTACCTGCTGATCTACATTTCATCTGGCTGAAAAGGATACTCATTATCTTTGTGAAAATTATGAATAACCTTTAAATTCTTGGGAAATTACTGAAAATGAAAGCCAAAGATGTGCTGAACCTGAAGAGAACCATTCTAGCTGAAGCAGGATGTATTCCTTTCGTAGCTCAGTATTTCTGAGTAACCATTTTGATGCTTATGGCCACGCAGGGATCAATACACCTCAGTGGCAGGGCACTGCCTCACCAGATTTCTGCCTGTGCACCGTAGCCCCCCCCCAAAAAAAATCCTTTTCCCTGCTCTCTTACAGCTCTCCATTGCTGGAGTCTAAACAAGTAAGGAGGCCATGTGCATAAGGCGCATTGGGGTGCGGACAGATGTCTGTCAGTGTCTTTGTTTAAACTGCCAAACCTCTTCATTTGTGACCCAATTCGCTCAGATTTGTAACAAGCCCCTAGTTACATCTGCTGTCTGCATCGAGGTATCATCAGACAACCCATTTGTTTTTTAATCAGCTGGTTTGCTGCATCCTGGAGCACACTGTTTACCAAAACGGGTAAAAACCTCTGGGGAAAGCTTTCTTAACATATTCAGAAATTAAATAGGTCAAGCTAACTGGATAAAGAAAATGATGACCCACATTTAGGAAACTGTTTTTTGCCCTCTCCCCTAACCTTAAATAATGCCCATCTTCTGGGAAATACCGCGGCAGCGGCCCACCCCTGGGCCGTGCCTTCGAGGCCGCCACAGGCCGGGAAGGGCCCGTCCCTCGGCGCCAACCGCCAGAGCCCTCAGCGGCTCCTGCCCTCAGGGTGGGAAGACCCCGGGCAGGCGGCGTCTGCTGGCGAGTCCGGGCTCTCCCAAGCAGCTGCCAGGGCTTGCGCGCCAACCCCCCCCGGGCCACCGCCCGACACCGTTTCGCATCGGCCGCTGTGGGTGAAGGCCGCAGGAACCGCCATGTCAGGCGCGGTGCCTGGGCCTCGGAGAGGGCTTCGGGGCGGGCACCTCCCGGGGCGCCGCTGTGAGGTGGGGGCGGCAGCAGAGCTTCTATACGCTTTACCGCGGCTCCTTGCGCGGCACTGCGCCACGATTAGCTTTTCCCCGCCGCCAGAAGTCGGAGGCGATGGGGGGCCGGGCCGCCGGGCCGGGGCGGAGCGAGGGGGCGGGGCGGTGCGGCTGCGGCGCTCCCGCCGGCCGGGCCGCGTCGGGCGGGGAAAAGGGCGGAGCGCGGCCTGTGACTCCCCGCCATGTCCAAGCACGTTTTCCTTACAGGACCCCCAGGTAACGGGGGCAGGAGGAGCCTGGGGAGCGGGGTGAGGGGAGGCGGTGGGGCTGCCCTGGAGCCTGGCTTGGCCTGGCCGGCCGCCCTGCGCGGGGCCGGGTGAAGGCGCCTGCTGGCGGGCCCCAGCACGGCCCGGGGTCGAGGGAGCCCCGGGAGCGCCTCCTGCCGCAGCCGGGCCCGGCAGCTGCCTGCCAGGTAACCCCGGCTGTCGGCGTGCAGGCCTGTAGGCCTGTAGCTGCTCCCGCCCCGGGTGTCGCCAGTTGAGGTCAGAGCTGCTGCGTTCGTTAATTTGTTGCTAATGAAAGGCCGTCCAGTTCTACTCCAGTCCCATCTCGTGTACGTTTCCAGACGCTGCTGCTTGGTCCCTGGCTCCTGCCCTGCAGGTCGATGTTGGCGGGGGGGGGGGGGGCGGGAAACCTTCCTGGACAACTAATCCTGCTTCAGTTAAACTGCAGCCATTAATAATTTATGAGTGCTCATCTTTTCTGGAACTTAATTGTACTGATTTAGCACTTCCAACCTAAGTAATGTTCACTTATAGGTAATAATTGGTATGCCACATGGGCAGGCCTTGATTGAAGCGGTGGAGTAGTTTATTATGGTGGGGGAGTCTGATTATTGTGGAGGTAGAGTGATGTAGAGTATGAGGGTCGAACTATAAAGTTGATAATGAAATACACCAGTTGTTACTATTGCAAAGCTTTGCTTTGTGGTCCGAAAGTAAAGGCATGGGCCTAATTCTCCTTCTTGTGAACCTTTTGCAGATACTTGTCTTGTCTAGAATGAATTTAAAATGTTACCACTAGGCTGAGATACCAACACCTTCCACCCGCTTCATTCTGTCTTTCCATCCGCTGAATAAAGGCAGCCCTCCTGGAGACGCAGAGGTTAGGCCTGCTGAGGCCTTGTCTCTGTTCATTTAACTGAAATTGAGTGTACTCTTTTGATTAAGAAAGCTTAAAGTTATACACGTAGCTAAACTTACTTTGAATCATTTTAGCTTTCTTTGGCAATTTACTGAATGAAGGTAACCAAATTAGAGATAGCAAATCTACTTAGCCAAATTAGTATAAATTCTTTTGTAGAGACAAGGCCCTGGAAAGATGATGGATCTTGATGGTGCGACATTTGTCATTTTATTGTTGTTCAAATGCCAGGAATCCCTTTGGCTTCAATTTTGAAAGATTGCTTAATAGTTTGACTAGGTGCCCTTGAAGCCCCAGAATATTTTGCCATTGATATTGGATGTTAAGAAAGTAGTTCCTAAATCTGCTTAAAATCTAAGGGAGGAATTTGGTATGTGCATGTTGAAATTATTTCTGTTGGCATCTTTAGGCATCTCACATTTGGTCTATATTCCTTGTCTGCAGGAATTTAGTGGTTTATTCTGCAGGATATTTTCTGTCTTCTCATTTTTTTGACAACAATGATTAAAAACGAAGTGATAACACTAAATTTTGTGAGTTTAGAAGGAGTTTGTCAAGGGGATATACTTGTACAGTGTCAAAGGAGAAGAAATAGCTTCTTTGTGGGGACTGAGAGGATGTCTGGAACATGGCCAACGTTCACATTGTAGAAAGTACATCAAATGGTGCTACAAAACATCACGTGGGAAGGGTTTTAAGGATCTGTCTTAGGGCAAGAAAATGGGTTTTAGGACCACGGGATCATTCATGTGAGAAGGGACTTCAGAAAGTGTAAAGGAGGGTCAGCTATGAGGCCAGACCAGGTTGCTCATGGCTTTATCCAGTCAGGTCTTGAAAACCTCAAAGGATGCGAAGACTGTACAGCCTCTCTAGGCAACCTATTCCAGGGCCTGGTTCTCCTCACGTAAATATAATAAATGATGAAGGAGCTTTCCCTGTCTGTATCTAGACAAAACCTGTCTGGCTTCAATTACCTTAAGCAGCATGTTTCTGTTGTTGGAAACACTTTTTGCCATGTAGGACCTGATATCTCTGGGGCACTGAGAGCTTCTGATTTCTAGGACATCAGTAGAAGTAGTGTGTCCTTTGTGCCAGTTAGGCTCCTGGTAATAGCAGTCAGTTTTGACCTTATGATCTAACAGCTCTGTTCTTAAAAAGTAGTGAATAGCAGTGGTAGAAAGGGAGATTCATCAGTCTTACAGGTAGCTTGGGTATCAGTTGTATAAGAGCAGGGCTCTTGTGTATTTACCCGCCTTGGGGCAATCTTTGTGGCCTGCCCACGCACTACCTAAGCTAACAAGTTTAGTGGTACCCTGGGATATTTTTACCATTCTGTTGTGACTTCGCTGTAGACATGCTTCTTAAAGGCTAATAAAATATTACAAAGTCAGTACAAGATGAACTTTAAAAGGTGTTTCTGTTCTTTCCTTTCCTACCATTTAAAAAACCCCAATTTTCAAACTTAAAAAGTAATCAATGTTCCTGCTGAACTGAATCATTACTGTGGTGTTTAAAAATGGGCTTTTAATGGAGAAGAAGATTAATCCCCTGTGCTTTTTGTTTCCTCTTTATTTTCAGGGGTTGGAAAGACTACTTTGATCCAGAAAGTTGCGCAAGCTTTAAAATCCTCGGGCATTCCCATTGATGGATTTTACACAGAGGAAGTTAGAGAAGGTGGCAGGAGAACAGGATTTGATGTTGTCACTTTGTCTGGAAAACGAGGACCTTTATCTAGAGTCAGGTACTGAGGTTTTAATAACTGTAAATGGCTTATTGTTTTATGCTTCTGCTCCGGCCTGTTGGCATGTTAAATGCTCCTCCAGAAGGTGATTTCTAGCATGCATATGGCTCTCATAGTCAGGTTCTTTGTTCAGTTCTCATGTCCTGGCTGATACGTGTATTGTGTATATAGACAATGACTCTATTCCATAGTGAAATACTGAAAATGTGCTAGGGAAGGGTGTTCTCTCTTACTGCCTATTTTACTCCAGATAGAAAGGAAACAATGCTGAGCCTTTTATTGTGAGGCCAAGGCTCTTTGGGATACAGTAACTAGCTTATTGTAGGCAGGGAGGTAGGTTTTTTTGTTTCCACCATCTAATTTATGGAGACAGAAGTGGAAAATAAAAGGGAAATTGCGTATAACGTTTTCAAGAGCCACTGACTGGCCCACAAAACCCACATTTGAATTTTAAGAAAAAGAGGGTTTAGGAGCCCCGCTAAGGGGGGGCCTCTGAAGTGCAAAGGGGCTTACAGTCTCTCCTGATTCACTAGACTTAGCTTTTCACACTTTGTGCAAAACATAGTTGAGGTCCAGGTGTGATGGTAGCACCTTGTTCAGACATAGTTGATCTGACTGAATAATTTGCATACTGCTAATACAGGAGGTTCACATAGGATAGTGTAATGCAGCACGTACAAACTGAGTATTTTTTCCAAGGTTGTTTAAGGGGTTTGCAGCCCATACTGCGATTTGGGCTACTGCTGTGATGCTGTCCGTAGTGCCACATTACCAAACTCAAAGATCTGAACTGCAGGCATGTATTTTGATTTCAGCGTAATTATACCTGCTGGCTTTTAGATCCCGTTGTCCTTCCATACACTGCTCAAATTTGAGCTTATGTAGTTGTGAAGGTAGCTTATGATATTATCTGAAAGTATGCCATCTGCAATATGACTTAATGGATAGTTTACAGAGTTTCTTTCCTTTCCTTAGAAGCATTAAGGGGATTTGACTTACTAGGATAACTTCGCATAAATCCACTGGAAATGACTGCAGTGAATTCTCACTAAGCTCATTACTTAGAAGGAATTGTATATCTCTCTTTTTCAAATTCAGTTCTGATTCTTCTACATCAAGATGTGAATATCGGGTTGGACAGTATGTTGTAGACCTTGTTTCATTTGAGCAGTTGGTTCTACCTATGCTGAGAAATGTGAGTATTCTATGAAAGCTGCTGAAAAATGGGTGCTTTATGATAATCAGTGTTATTGGAAGGCCCTTCTAGAGCACTAGTTTTTGATATTGGTAAATGGCCTGGTTCTTGGGTAATGCTGATTCTGATTGACTTCAGGATCAGGAAGCTGGAGGGGCAAATCTGGCTTGTTCTCTTGTGCTTATGGTGGTGGTGGAGAGATTGCAATCCCCTCTCATTCTTGATCTGGCGTCGTCCTGTGAGCAGGCCTCCTTGGCCTGAGAGATAGCTGTTAGGAAGTTTCTTCCTATGCCACTGGCTTGCATATTGGAAAGCAAACAACATGTATGAGTGGCTTACCACGCAGAACTCGGTGGAGTCAGTGTGTCCAAGAAAAAGGCTTTTCCTGCTGCTCTTCTACTTTACAGCCTTTCTTTCCTCTTGCTGTGATTTCCATCTTCTTCCAGTAGAAGCATTTGTTTCTTGAATCCAGTGGTTATTTTTGATTACTGCTGTATAAGTACCTGCAGACTGGTAGGTTTTAACTGATAATAGCAGCCTGATAGTTTGGGATTTAGCCTGCTACCCAAGGAGTGCACTGGCTGTGACAAGACTTTGCGCACTGTCTTTTTCCTATACTTCTGCTAACATTCTGTTACTGCCTTTTTCCTTCTCCGTCCTCTCTCTCACTCCAACCTTTCCCCTCTCAAAAATTAAACAAGAACAGATCTGATTTTGGCAAAAGCATATCACAAACAGTGTGCAGCAGCTGCTGAACTGTGCTACTAAAAAAATCCTATTGCGATTTTTCTATACTGTCAAATCTCAAGGGGCCAGGAAAGACGTCTTAATGAACTTCAAAAGAACAAAAAACCAAAGAGGTGCAAGGAGCAAAAATGAAATTGAGGATCTGCTTCTTGTTTTTGTCAAGGAACATTAAAATCTGAGAAGCAAAGACACTGGGGACAAGGGAGCAAGGAAATATGAGTAAAATCAACAATCTTTATATGTTTAATTTCACTGTAACTTGATCTACTATGTTAGTAAATAGAAGGATAGGTTAATAAAAAAGACTTAATTAAGCCAGCACTGTACTCTGAATCCTTTTATTGTTACATTAATGTGAAGTCCAGGAGAGATCTTGCTAGAAGGGTGTTAGCAGTGATGAATCTTTCTGGTTGTTATGTAGCTTTCTACAAGTACAAGAGAGAGAGGAGAAGAAAAGGGGCCAGCAGGGTCGGACAGTACATGACCCTGTTCTCATTGAAAGCACTTAATCAGTTTTGTGGAAATGTGGTCATGCATGTAGGCAGCACAAAATGGGAGAGGAGGAGAGTGAGGAAGAACATAGAACAGAAACAAGACGAGACATGACGAACGAGGGCAGGAGAGTCATAGGTATGGTCTGGTTTGATCAGAGAGTAGCACAAGAGTGGGCAGGTGCCCATTTAGTCTTGAGGACAGCTTCAGCTCTTAAAGCTCAGATCTCATTCACTCCAGTGAGAACAGGGATAGATCCTACAGTGGATGATCTCTCTGGTTCTGGAAACTTTACCAGGCAGGACTGAGGATTTTTTTCAAAGCAAAATGCTCTGTTTCTCAATGTGTGACCTAGTGACTAGTATTGGCTTTTTAGCTCACTGATCTATGAAAGGATTTTAGATAAAACAGCTACTCATCAGGGACTTAGTTTGAAAAGATTTTAGGATGCATGTTACACAGTTCTTCCACTTTCCCAGAAGCAAATACTTTGCCTTCACAAGGGAAAACATTTCGATTTTTTTTCCTTTTTTTTTTTTTCAGGTTCTGTATAATATGGTTGGTATTGGTATATATTCATGGATCTACAGTGATGATTTGACTTGAGTTGATTTCCTCCTCACTTCTGTAAATAATGGAGTACAGTTCTCAGTTACTTTTACCAAGAGAGGGTAGGCAGTGCACTTTCTTTTCTGTTGAATAGTTCCTCCATTTTCCAAATTGCCTTTCCCTCAGTGACAATCACCCATGCTCTCTCTTAGACTTCCCTGCTGCTGCTCACACTGTTTGCAGCACGGTACTGTTTGGCACAGTATTCACTTCATGAAAAAAGCAAACAAATCAGAAATGTGGTTAATTATTAGTATGGTGCCTATCCTATGACCCAGGGTGGATGGCTAGATGACTAGAATAAGCTATAACTCGACGAAGAAAAGGTGACTGTTCTGATGTGAGAGGTTTGGAAATGGCTTGGTTATTATCCAGATAGCTTCAAAGAAAGCTGGTTGTTCTGAGAGACATGCTAGTTTTGACCCAGCTACAAGAGAAGAAACTTCCAAATCTAGATTTAATGCAAGTCTTTTTTTAAATACTTGTCTTGTGTGGGTATTGATCTATTCTAAATGCATAATTTGATGGGAAGAGTGAAGTTTTGAAAAATTGCTGTCCCTCAGATTGATTGAGAGCCACTAGTAGGCAAAGTGCAGTTCTTAATTGTCAAATAGCTTGTATGGGACCAGTGTGAGAATTCTGCTTTAAAGGAAAACTTATACTAAGGATATTTCCTATTGTAGTTGGTATTTATGCTGTACATGTATTTTCATCTTTCCAAAAATCTGTGCTGAAATACAAATGACAGATTTATAAGTCTGTCAGTTACTAGCAGCAGCATTGACTCTTCCACTTTCCCCAGTAATACAAATGAATTGATTTCTTCTGGAGGTATTTCTTTTACTAGCATAGAAATTATTTGTTCTGCTTGTTCTGTGTTGTTTACAGTCTCCTGATGCACTTTTCCACAGGTAAGCCATGGCAGTGATACAGAGAAAAAAATTTGTGTCATAGATGAGATTGGTAAAATGGAACTCTTCAGCCAGCCTTTTATTCAAGCTGTTCGTCAAACACTGACTGGCTCAGGGACCGTGGTGCTTGGAACTATTCCAATACCTAAGGGAAAGCCACTGGATCTTGTTGAAGAAATAAGAAGTAGGAAAGATGTTAAAGTGTTCAATGTGAGTAATATTTAATATCCTTAAAGAGCCTTCTGTTCTAGGTTGCTGGTTTGTATCTGGCTCTGTTTAAAACCTAATTGTTACTGCCAATTGATAGCTGTGGGTAGCTTGATGAAACAAGTTTTTTATTTTCCGTTTTATTCTTAATGGGCAGGTGTTCACCTTATTTAAAAAAAAAAAAAATCACATTTGGCACTTACTGTAGCAGTCTCACACAGCTGGCTTTGCTTGTGAGGGGCTGTAGAAGTAATGATATAGCTGTTTTAAAAGGTTTTCTTGCTGTAGTATTATTGTGATATAAGTATTCATTATTCCTAAGAGTTAAATCTTTTAAAGTACAGTCAGATTTAAATTTTTTTTTTCCAGACTGGCTTGCAGAAATATTACCAGTAATCATATTAAAGGAAGAAAAAAAAGGCAGCAGTGGAATTTGCAGAAATTATTTCTATAAGAAAGACACTTGTAAATGAAGACTACTTTCTCTGGAGTCAATGAACCAATTTTGGAATTCATTATGTTATTTTTACAGACATAATTTTCATAAGACTAGGGCCTCAAAGTGCATTTCTGATCGGTTACAGGGAGGTTCTCAAAAACTTACCACAACAAAACATAGCCTGTTCACAGGAATACATGCCTGAGGTTTCCTTAACATCTGTAAGTGTCCTGGATGCTTCACAAAAACAAGCTAAACACAGGCCCCGCTCCTTTGATTTATTTTTCTGCTCAGTGTGTACTATTTGTACTAGAGAATTAAGCTATATATCCAAAACTCAACTGTGCATCTCTATAAATTTTAAATTCAGTAAGTGGGACTTACACATCTTGGCTTACTAAGAGGGGTAATATGCTGTAGAGCAGTGTGGCTTTGCAGCCTGTTCTTTATCAGATGGACGTCACAATGAGAATGCTTGCTTTGTTCTCATCCAAGTGAATGAGGAAGGAAAAACACTGTCAACAACTTTATACTGAATGATCTTAATTACTGCAGAGAAAGCAAAGCCTCCATCTTCTTTCCTCTTCAAAGTGAGATTAATAAAACTGCAGTGCTCAGAAAAGTTGTTCAGCTTTTTTTTAGTTAGTGGTCCCATCATCATCTTCAAATTCTGTTTTTTAAATTAAATGCCTGTTTAATTAAGTGCTAAAGCAATCCTAGAAGCAAAGGCAAGAGAAGATTCCTTTCTTCACATAAGCATTCAACTCCTACTGTTCCTTTCAGAGATAAAACCTCAGGTTTCCCACTGACAAGCTGATGTGTGTTAGTTGTCAGGCTGCTGAACAGGAATGCACGTGAATGTGAATTTTATATGACTTGCTTTACAGTGGCAGGACTGGGGAAGAGGGAATGGAGAATGTTTAACGGAAAGTGACCGCATTCAGTGCTTGGGCTGCAGTCACTGCAAGGCAATAGTGTGTGTTTGGTTCTCCTGGGGGAGGAAACACAGTGCTAGAAACCAGTATCTGGCTTTTCAAGGAACCTTTTGAGGCTTCCATTGTCTCTTTTTAGCAGGTGATGTTCTGAGGGCATGTGCCAATCGGCCCTAGGTTGTTAGCTGTGTCAGTCTGCCAATACATCTTTCTCTTAAGTACTGATGACAGCCAGCAAAAGTCTTCCTGTAAATTCCAATTTCAACTCTATTAAAAGAATGAGCCATCCTGTTTATGCTGCTGAGATTAGGACATGCAGGTTTCTTTGTTTAAAAAGAGTTCTCTGGTGAATCCGTTGGCCAAAACCATGGGTGTGAAATACGTGGCAGACTGCAGTAGTTCCCAGGTGGCAGAGACCTGCTATGCTACAGTCTTGTGCGGGAGAGTACGTGTCTCGGTTGCTCCAGTGACACGCTACATGCTCTTTCCCAGCTAGTTAAAACGTGCAGGAGCAGAACCTGCCCATGGAGAGTCAGAGGTGTTATTAGCTGAAGTAAATACTGGATCTCCAGCTATGTTCTTCAGTGGCTGTGGCATGGGGAGAACTTGGAGTGCCGAAGTAGCTCATGGTCAGTAGTTTCTTACTGACTTTTATGGTTCCTGGAAGTGCAGAAGTAGGTGGCTACCTTCCAGAAAAGTTCTGCCTGCTTTCTCACTTATAAGGAGCTAAGCTGCATTTAAGTAACTCTGCTGAGTTTTCTCATCCTTCTCTTAGTGTCACAAGGACAGTTTTGATGTTTGACACTAAGCGCATAGAGGCAGCTGTTTGGGGTTTTACAGTCCCTTCTGTCTTTAAAGCATACTCAGTTGGTATAAATGGGCCCAGATGCCCTAAAAGCAGTTGAGGATTTGGTCCCAAATGTTTAATTTATTATGTTTAGAGCACTTAACGATAGGAGCTCTGATATTTAACACATTTCTTTCCACTGTTGCCCAATTACATTTTGCTGAGAACTAAACTTGCCAGTGAAACTGCAGAGGTTCTTTTTGCACTGCCCGGCTCTGTGTAGTTTTGCAGACATGGCGTCCTAAATAGGATCAGATTATCCTTGGCAGCTGGCACATACTTGTTTCCTCTCATTTTCCCATCTATTAATTTTGCTTCCGTGAAACCCACTAGTGAAGTTTGGTTGCGTATGCCTTTTAAGAAAGAAAATAAATAGTTAAATGGATCAGAAGAAGAAAAGGTTCTGTTTGAACAGACTGTACAAGAGGGCTTTCCTTGACAGTACTTAAACAGTTAGGAGAAGGAAGCTTTTGTCCTCTACTGTTGCCTGCTTGGAGTCTAGGTGGAAGTTTCCTCCAAATTACCTAAATGCTTAGTATAAGCAGCACCCACAGTTATTTTCAACTCCCTGTCTAAAAATCTACCCATCTGTTTGTACATTTAGTACAGATACTGGGAGATTTGTTTTCTCTGGGAAAGCTGCCTGCACAGAATGTCTCCAGATTTTAAGAGGAGACCTATATCTATCAAGCAGCCTTTGTAAAACGGTTGTGAAAATTCCCCAGCACTTGGCACTTTCTCTGTGCTGCTCTCGCTGGACTTCTGGCATGTAGGTATGGAAAAGGGATAGATAAAATGTAGTATTGTTTTTGTTGGCTGTGAGACAGTGGGAAGAGCTATTAAATGCTCAGAAGGTCCTTTGAAAGTCAGGATATCAGGACACTTGCTGTGAGATTTAGAGTTTGGCTGATCTATGCTCTGTGCCTTGTTTACCTTGGGGTCTCTCAATAGCCTTACTGAAGAGCAATTCCATTCTTTGTTGTCTTGTTCTCTTTGTTATTGTGGGGTTTTCTGTTTATCTTATAATAGGTTTAGAACGATACTCAATAAAAACAGCAGCATTTTCGGGCAGATCTTCTCTTTCATTCCCTTTCTTAATGTCACTTTTTCATCATTCCTGTGTTGATCTGCTGTCTTGAATTCAAGTGGCGTAGGTGAGACCACCATCTCTAGGTTTTACAGAGTTGGTTTCCAGCATTTGGATAGGATGTCTGTGGCTGTAAATAGTAGTAGGCTCCTAGGGCCAAACTATTCAGGTAGGACTGTCATCTATTTAAAAATACTAATAATAATACTTTCTCCTGTTCAGTATTGACTGTAGTACTTGGAAGGGGTACAAACCCTTGTGCTCAGGTCTAAAATGCAGCTACAGAGAACACAGTGAAACCTTGCTGGTAGAGACTTCAGTGCCATGCATAGTGTGGTGTCTCCTTCCTCATCAAACAGCATTTCTCAAACTTTGTTAAAAATATGAATGCCCTTACTTTTTTTTAGCTCATCTGTCTTTGTCTGATTTCTTCCTGCCCTCTCTGCAGGGATCTGAACAGTGGGGAAAATTTCTTAGGCTTTTTAAAATTAGGCTTTTGCTGACACTTCACAAATGCTTGTTAACCCTTTTGTCACCCCAGCCATCTCCCCAGGTTTTGGTTGAGTTATTAATGCATGGCACTGTGGGTCACAGGACTCTCTATCAGGACCCAGCCTATCAAGAATGGGTAATTTTTTTTATATATATATATACACATACTGCCCCCCCCCCCGCCAGCTCTGTGCTCTATCGTTGCTGCACCTGGGAGCTGAGCTGACTAGCAAATGCTAGCGTTTGCTTGGCAGTTTACAGTAATCTCCACGTGCTGCAATGCAGATGGGCCCAGCAAAGGAAGGACACTGGACTATATGGATTTTCACATGCACTGGTCTTAAAGCCCAACGTTTCCACGGACTGGTCAACCAAAGGCGTACCTCAGTGCGCTACAAAAGCCACCCTGGCTTTCTCAAGTAGTCTTATTTCTTTTTCAGGGTGTTTCTATCCTGCAATGCCAAGATTTCTCAGAATACAGAGTTGTGCTGCTAAGCCTGTTTTCATTTTTTTCATTGCAGATGTTTTGGGCCTGTCATCTTAATAAATACAATCCTTTCAAGTATTGAAGGCATAAGAACTCCACTTTGTAGTAGGAAAATTATCTTTGGTAATTGAAAAGGATTTCTAGTAATGACAAAAGTACATGCTGGCTCTTCGAATGATTCTTCTTAGTTATTCAAGCCCTGAATAGTACTGCAAAACACCATGAGTAATTAAATCGGAAAGATCACTGAACATTCAATTGTGTATGCAGGTTTGTGGGTTTAGCTTATTGTGTTCCCAGTAGCAGAAGGCAGGTGTTTGATGCTCAACATTCCTCCACTGAGAAAGAAATGCATTTGAATTTCTGCTTTGTTTGTTTTTGAAGTAAACACTGATATAGAGGTTATTCATCAAATTACATCAGTTTTAATTTCTCTTTCTCTAGGTTAGTAAGGAAAACAGAAACAGCATTCTGCAAGACATCTTGGCAGCTGTGGAATCCTGCAGAAAATGAAGACCTTTTCTTGCCTGTAAACACACAAGCTTTTATTTTAACAAAACATTACAACATTTTGCGGATGTTTTAGAGTCTGTCCTTCCTGCTTTAGCCCCTGGAGGCTTTACTGGAGCCTTCAGGGTAAGCAAGGTAAAGCTGGTAATGCTCTAAAATGTGAAAATGAAATAGCAGGATGCTTGTTTATTCAGTTCACAAGCTGAGCCATTCAAAAAATTGAACAGATGCGTAGTTAACATCCAGTTCTAATGTGGGTATTTGGAAGTTAGGTGGTCTGACTCTGATCCTAGTTACACCATGTAAAAGCAATTAACTGCCAAATCTGTTTGAGATCTTATTCTTTCATAGTGTGGTGTGGACTGTTCTGCCTAGAGAGCAATTCTGTGTCTGGAACTTAGCACTGGTGTAACAGAACAGAACCCTGCCTAAAGTGTATGTGTGCTCTGCCTGGCTTACATAGAAAGATCTCTGCTGTCGGTGACCCAGCTTAGGTGTGTCCAGGTGTGTTTCAGCATGGGGGCTGACGATTCAGGAGGCAGCAGGAATAAGCAGATGCTCTCCCCCTACCCCCAGACACCCCTCTCTCCAGTTGCAGTATAAGAAGGGTTATCTAGAATTTCAAGGAAATCTCCTGTAGTCCCAAGTGACATTTGCAGAATTCCACTTCAGGAGGAAAAATAACCAACTCTACCCCCTCCTAAGTGGCCCACACAGCAGTTGATAAGAGGGCTGCATTTTCAGTTTATTTTCAAGTTTCTGATAGCAATCCTGCCTCCTACCCCCTTAAAAAAATATATATAGAAATCATCAAGTCCATGAAGTTCAGTCAAATCTTGACTTGTGTTTTCCATGCAGTTTATTAAGTCAGGATCAACTTAATACTGCATTTGTCTCTCTGGGTTTTACAGTCTGTTATGTTTATTGATACTTTTTATTTGGTTGCATTTTTTTCCTTATTCAATTCTGTACATGCTTAATGGTTGATGGTGAAATAAGAAATGTTTGAGAGGCAATGTGTTTCCCTGTGAGGTGTGCAAACGTGTTGAGGAAAAGTGCTACCACTTAATCAGTTTTGCATGTTTTGAAAACAGAATTCCCTCCCAGGTGCACACTTGTTAGTCATACGATTTATAGTCATCTCTGGCTGTAAAAAGTTGTTAAAAATTCAGTTGTTTCTTAATTTTTTTCTGTTGCGTTTAACAACTGTTAAAATAAGCAAAGTATTTAAAGGCATTTTCAAATCTCAGTTATTTATTTCTGTAAAACCGGCACCCAAAGTTGTAGGGGGCTGGATGGGAACAGGCATTTTTACAGGTGCCCTGGAAACAGTGGGGAGCACAGGGGGAATGTCCTTTCTCTTTCCTATGTTCAGAACGAGGGTCTGGTACAAACACTACCCCTCCACAGATGGTAGGAGGTATGCACCGTGTTGAAGGATGCCATGGTCGTGTCCCCTGAGTGCCCCGGGACACTATCATTCTGCTGAAATCCATTTGGATGGTAGTATCGTCTTCATCATATTTGGAAAAAAGATAATTCCTTTCGGGGTGCCCCTCCTTTGGGAACATACAGGTCCTGGCTGCTTTTGCAAAATAAGGCTGTGCCCTGAAGGTGTCATTGATCCCTTAATTACTTCAGGCATCTTACTCAGACAAGACACCTTGTTAAAGGTGGAGGACTTGGGACCACCATAAACTCCTTCAGGGCTATGTGCCATAGACTTTTGAACAGAAATCTCTCTGCGTTAAAGTGTTGGATGTCCTTGCTGTTTCAATGTTAAGTCTCTTAAGCTGTAAAATGTGCTGCAAAAGAAAAGTTCTTTCAATGATTAAATACTTACCCAAAGTCTAACAAGGTTTTTTAGTGGGACTGCATTTGAGTCTTAAATGAGGACTGGCCTTTAAAGCTAAATAAAATGGAGATATTTGACACTTCTCTGTAGAGGCTGGGGAGGGGAGCTCCTTCAGGAGTGGTGGCAGAGTTCAGTTTTCCAAATTCCAGTTCAGCCAGTATTGTTGGGAGTTCATCACTTAAAGTGGTATTTGTTCCTCATAAAGGTAGATATATTGTCCTGCATATAGTGCCATGATGCCTACTGTAGTCCCATCATTTAATAGACTGGAAAAAAAGAAAAAAAAAATCATAACAACAAGCTCACAGAACTCTTGACAATTGTGCTTATAGTACTTTTAAGCCATTGTCTCATGGACTTTTTGTAGTGAGGGTAGTTAGTCACTGGAGAAAAAATTCCAAAACAGAGGTGGATTTTTTTCCTCACTGGAACTGCGAGAAGAAGGATCAGCCCTTTTAAATCAAAGGGTATTTTTGCTAATGACACCAGTGGCTCTTGCTTTCTGCTACCTGTCTCAAGATTGGTGAGACTCTTTAATTTGTTTTTCTTTTTCTTTAAGCCCATCTTCTCTCTGAGTCCTTTCAAGAGAAATAAAGAGAAATTTTGTCGTCTGTGTTCAGCAGCAGATCCTAGATGACCTTAGCAGTCATGTCTGGCCTTTAAATCTGAGACAGTCCTGAAGGGATGATTTGCCTGTTTCAAATGTACACCGAGTGAGTAAGAAAGTAATATTTCCAACTGAACTTAGTTTTTATGACACTCTGTGTTTACTTTAGAGGTAAAAAATTATTGTCTGGTCTTGCACTAGTAAAATATTTGGAAGGCCTTGAGAGCACTGTAACAACAAACAGAGCATTCACAATTCCCCTGATGGGCCAATTTTACTAATAGCACACATTTGGTGAGAATAACCTCTGATGCACCAGCAAGATTCCAGATGACAATATTAAGTGCACCTGCAGGCTTTAATTGGTGCAAAAAAGGGGAGAATATGAGGTACCAATTACTCTCTCTCGAAGCCTGAGAATCAAGGACATTTTTGGCAAGGAGGCTTGTAATTCCGACATAAAATTGTGCACAGCATGGAACAAACAGGGCCTGCATTATTTATCATGCATTAGACAGTTTTTGACTTGTAAAACTCTGAGAAGGCTGAATGAGAGAGGTGAATCTTTAACACTTGACCTACTGCAAAGTTAATTATAAGTAATATGTCTGGGTTGCAGATTTAAGGATGTACAAGCACTAGTGAAACATTGTAATTAAATACCAGCTCCCAATCCAGAGAGTAATCTAAATATGGCAATAATTGGGTGGTTAAAAAATACACGGTGATGAGAAGGTGATTATTACATGCTGGAGAATTTCACTGGTAATTCTAATCTTCTAAAATGAGCCGCACAACATTCTGCTAATCTTTAACTTAAATTCCCCAGTAAGAGAAGAGCAGTCAGTTGGTGGGTTGGAGCCAAATGTAGATTATGTTTCTTGCTTTATTCTAATAAATAACTTTCAAAAAAAGCTGTGAATGACATTGCAGAGACTCCTAAGAACTTAATAGTTTCAGAATGTCATTCAGAGATACTGAGAGTACCTGGCCATCTTGTCAAGGGAAAAAGACTCACCCTGGTAAGTCCTTTTTGTTAACATTTGTCTTAAATGTAACGAATGCCAAGATTTTCTGTCTGTGGGAATGGGGTGAGACTTTTCAACAAGAACTCCAGTTCCTCGCAAAGAAGTAGTTTGTATGACACTTCAAAATGGAGGGAGCAGCAGGACCACCGGCATTTGTATTTTTGGATAAACAGAAACGAACTTTGTATGCTGTGCCCATCTCTGTTTCCTGCTTGCTTGCTGTGGTGCTAAACAGCCGGGCTGCAGGCCAGGCTGGGGGCTTGCCAGCATACCTGGTGGGTGTGAGCAGTTCAGCAGCCTGTGGTTGGCTTTGGTAAAAGGTTACTAAAAGTCTTTTTACCAGATCTTCGGGCCACGTTTCACCCTTAGGAGTGTAGGACCTGGCTTTTACTGTATGATGTAAACAAAGGCCCATTACTGAAAGGAAAGTTTAGGAAAACAAAATGTGGAGGGTGGCAAGTATCCCACATTTAATACAAGGGCTGAAGTACTGTGTGCTTGGTTTACCATAGACTCAGAATCCTTCTTCCTGTAGCCTGCTGTACCGTGTGTTCCCCTCTGTGCTCTGGTTGCGAGGGCCCCACAGAACCAGTGGGGATAAAATCATTCCCGATGTTTCTTTTCAGCAATGGTGGTGTTATCGGTGGTTAAGCTGGGGGGGGACACACACACACGGACACGGGACAGGTAGGTCCTCCATCTCTTCATCCCTTCTGACATTTCTATGAAAGAACCACATGTACCAAATGCTCTTGTGGACTTAGTGCTTGATTTCCTCAAAGGGTGCGTTCAGCTTGCTAGCGAGATGGGAATGTCACCACTTTCAGGTTGTAGAAACAAGAAGGCTTTGGGCTGGCTGAATGAGCATCAGGCAGGCTTCTGCCTTCAGCCCCTGCTGAGTAAGCAGCCTCTGCAGCTCTGGGAAAATTGAAGCATAGCACCTGAATCTTCAAAACTGACACAAAATGGAACTGCATGTAAAGGGTACTTACACGCTGGTGGTGGCCATCCTTCCTGCATCACAGCGGGGGTAAGAGATGAGACACGTAGTGTAGGCAAACCGTTCAGCCTGAGCAACTTCAGGGCCCAGTTTTAACAACAGTGTTATGGATTGTGAAACCTATCAATCATCAGTGCCGCAGCTGACTTACTTAAATGCAGTGACGCTTGCCTTTGCTTTTTCATTCAGAGCCCAAAACTGCCCAACAGCAGGGGTTCCTGAGGTGTCACAGGTACCTCCATCTTGCAACTCTGAAGCACCTCAGGTGTGAGGTCAAGTATCAAGCTGCTTAGGTCTTTCAGGAATAAAAGTAGGGCTTAAAGCCTTTGTGTATCTGTAGGTACTGGTGCCGAGAGTTGCATTCCTGTGAACTTGGGTGTCTTTTGGTGCTGTGCGGAGCTGCTCTGAGCAGTTTACTGTGGAAATTAGCTTTGTGTAAATGTTATGTACCTGTTTATTAGCTTTGTGTGCCTCTTCCATTGTGTTCAGAGTAATCGGGTCTGTCTCTACCTCATGCAAACATGGGGGGAGGTCTAAGATGTGTTTAATCTGTACAACCTCACACCTAGTTCCAGGTTTTATTTCTAACCATCATGTCTGATTATTCTGTAGGATTGGCCTATATTTAAAAACACTGCATGTAGCAGTAATCTTACTAATAACAGCAGACTGTCTCCAAAATTATGGAGATATGTAATGTGGGAGAGTTTGTTCTATCAGCTTTGGTGTTTTGTTTGTTTGGGTTTTTTTGTCTGTCTTTGTTACTGTTGTTAATGGTCACTCTTGGGTTTTTTCAACGCACTCTGCTACAGTAACAACTTTAAGGCAAAATAAAAACTGTGTAAGACATGGCTACAAAAAAGAACTTGGTTTTGAATCTTACCTTGACTCCTGCTCTGCCCTGCTTGTGCACTGTGCCTCAACACAGGAGTTGGGACATGCCTTTTCTGGCAGCCACCCTGTGCAGCAGGAGGCTGGGCTTCATGCCATTGCTGTTCCCACAGAGTTACGCTCCAGGGGCTGGTGGCTTGAACTAAGTCAGGACCTGTGAGGCAGCTGCATTATCATAGTGTGCAGTACCAGAGGCCACGGAGATGGGAGTGTCTTTTACAGAAAGTGTGGTGCTGGGCCTTGGTCTGTGCTAAGCAGAGACAGGGGCTTGCTGCTGGAAGGATTTGTGCAGCTGTTTCCCAATCTGGTTTAGTGTGCTTGAGTTGGAGACAGAATAATTTAGGTTGATTGGGACTACTGGAGTTACTTTATTTTTGATGGAAATGAATTCAAACTTAACTTAAGATGTGAAAATTGGAGACCTAAGTGAGGCTAACTGAACACAAGGGAAGTTTTCAGTGCTTTCCATGGCTGCCTGTTTGCTCTGCCTCCATGCAAGGGTGGGGTTTAGGAAGACAAAGCAGTACTGGTTTTTCTTAGTGGACTGCCATGCAAAAGCCCCCTGAAGGCAGAAATGGGGCTGGCGGCTGTTGGTAAGAGCCCTCCACCTACCTGCATCACCTCCATCCTTCATTTGTAACAAAGCAGGGTGGTGGGAGGAGAGAGGCATGGTCTGCCAGAAATGGTCAGAGGGGAGCAGCTGAATTCAGTTTCCTCTTCCACATCACACCTGGATGCTGGAGGAGACACTAGTAGGGCCTAAACTGCACCCATGACCGTGTGTCTCGGGGGCTGTACAGGAATACTGTGCTTTTGCCCTTGCAAACATGAACAGAATTTTGCCAAGGTTGTGCTGAGCTTTATAAATAATCAATTCATCCAAGATTGGAATTGAAAGAAAAACTGTAGATTTCTCAATTTTGTAAGGCAGAAAGCAAGGGAAAACAATTCCAAATGGAAACCCCAAAAACTGCTGCCACACAAAACATACTTGGATCACTTTATTTTCAGTAGGTGTTATTTAGTCGTACTACTTATCTTAAGTGTGGCACAGTAGGAAGCTCAGAATGCAACTGTGTATTGCCTAACAGAGTAATGAGACTTAGCTACCACATCGCTGTTAAATCTTTCTTGTTAATTGGGACAAGACAGTCTGACTGCACATCGTCATGTTGAGAATTAGAAACAATCTATGGTAGTTACAGTAAAGAGGAACAGCAAGACACAGATAGCTGCAAGTTTTTTAATTTAAAAAAAAAAAATTATAATGCACGCGTGTGTTTAGACGCTAGAGTAGAGGAAGGATTTGTTGTAGCCTTTTGGCTTCCAGAGTAGTCATGCGTTCCTGTAAATCAGTGTTTCTCAAACTTTGTGAAAGCATGGCTTCCCTTTTTGCATCATCAGTCTCTGTACAACTATTAAATTGGCAGCAGCTCAGTTTCTCTGGGGGAGGGAAATCAGAATGCTTTGCAATTACTGGCTACAAGCATTATGGACACTGAGCTGTGTCCAGCAATTAAAGGCATTTAGCTGTTCCATTCCTAATGCAAACACTTCCAGACAGTAATTACAGCCTGCTTTGCGCTTTCCTGTCCTTGAGGGGGGTTTCCCTGGGCCCTTTTGTGCCTCCCAAGGGGGCTGTTGCCTGGAATTTGGGAGACACTGCTGTAAACCAAACAGGAACATGAGATAATACCTAAGAGCAGGTGTTGATGCAAAGCTGCTTTCTTTGCCAAAAAGCACCATATGCTTTGAAGGCTTCTCATGCACTGGATACTTTCTTTTCTCACACTGTTGTTAATCTGTGTAGCATGGCTCATTTACACAATACTTCGATATGGCTGCATGCAGTATATCAGTTTGTGATGCTGTGTTGCTATTCAGAATTACCACCTGCATGACATGTTAAAAACAAGAAAGAGATTTGCTGTTGGAAAAAAAAAATCAGATTAAGCTCTAATGTTACAGGACATGTCATGTTGTACTGTCCTTTTATGTATTCATTGCTTCTGTTCAAAGTTGCCTTTGGCTATATGTTATATATCAAATGCCAATTAGTTTGCATGCAATCAGCTGTTTAGTTATGGCAGGAAAGAGATGTCTTATGTGCTTTTCACTGAGTTGTATTAATATTTCCCACTGTATTCATTCATGATTCCAACTGTTCCAGGGGAAAGAACGTTAAACAGGTTGTATTTGTTGTTCTAGGATTTACAAGAACCTGAGATGAAGGGGCACTGTGTGTTTTTTAGGCCATCTTCCAACCCTACCCATGCCAAGACCTTTAGCTGAAGAACACCTGCCCTGTAGTATTCTTGTGTAGAAGTTAGAAAAATAATAATTTGGAGGTTGCTTGTTACTTTTGAAAGAACCTAAACCCACGTGCAGCTCCCTGACCTAACTCTGTCTTTATTTAATTCTAAGAAGCATGTGGCCCTTGTGCTAGGAATACTCCTTACTGCTCCTCAGACAGGCTTTGCTGAGAAGCAGTGTCTTCCAGGGCCATGTCTTCCTGGCTGGCCCTTCTACACTCCAGGTTCCGACTCACGAATATGTCATGGGCCGGACCTGCCTCTCGCCGCGGTCTGGGTTCTGTAGCGTCGGTTGCTTCGCAGGTGGTCTCAGTGAGTTGCTGGAAAGAAAGAAAGAAAAAGCCTACTAGTTTAGGACATTTCTAAGTAACGCTTCAGCTATTTTTTGAAGTGACAGGTGAAAAAAGTTAAAAATTGATTTAGGAATGTCATTCTGTGAAGCTGCATGGGATTCTTAACATGTGTTACTCACAAGGGACTTCTGAAGAGCTACTTGTCACACCTCGTGCCACACATAGATTTGGAAAGAAAAGCAGACCAGGAGCTAGAGGTTTAGTACCGCAGATGTACAGGTAGAGCGAGCTGTAAAATCATTTGGACTGAAAAGGACGTCTGGGGGTCATTCGGTCCAGAGCGTTGCTCCAAGCAGGGCTGACTTCTAAGAAGTTAAATTGGGTTGCTCTGGGGCTTGCTTTGTACACCAAATTTAAAATCCAATTTACGAAGAAACCTTTTCATCAAAACTGGAATGCAATTATCAGTCTGAAAGTGTTACGCACAGTGTCACCCCACTGTAAGGAGCCCATTAGTATAAAAGCTCTCCAGAACTGTGCTGTGTTAATGTTTAAATAAAGCACTTCCTCCTCACCACTTGCAATCAAATAGGCACCTGGACTCTGCGCAGTTACTTTGGCCAGGACTCGCCTCATCTGAATTTAACCATGTAGTCTTAGTGTATCACCGTAGGCTGTCAGTGGTTGGCAGAGAGATACGGTTGTGGTGGGGCAAGATTTCTTCCTGGCAGCTGTAAGGATGAAGTGGATGGTCCTCTCTGCTGAACAGAGAGGCTACACCAGCAATCTACTGAGACATCATGCCCAAATTCCAGATGGCTTAAAGTTAGATGACGTGAATCCTACCATTAGCACTCAGTATTGCAGACTGGCTGAGTTCTTGCAAATTAGGCTATAAAGTCTTGAGAGCTGGAATTATGCCTTGTCATCTGATACATTCAGCTGTACACGTAGAAATATTATTAATGCTCATTAGCGTAGTAAGTAGGATTGGACTCAGATGAGTAATGCCAGTCAACTTCTGTTGAAGTTCATGGCAAAACTCCAGGGAACTATACCATACATGGTATTTTTGGGCTGAGGGCAAAATACACACAAGCTAAGGAGCTTTTTTTCTCTTGAGGTTTGGAGAATTCTTTGAAAATTAGGCAAGTTGTACACAGTTCAGAGTGATAGTAGCAGAAAAGTATTTTGGACCTTCAATATCCACAATCTTCCCCTGTTGCCAATTTGGTTTCCATTTCGATAGGCCAAATGTGTAAAGCCTGTCTTAAGTATGTTGTCACTCAACCTCCAGTTGCAGTTGCCCTTTATCTCTAGTCCTTCTCACGTTACTGCTCTGTAGTGCTGAGGTGAAAGTTTCAAAATTCAGGTAAGCACTTGATGGCAACCAAAGTTAAATAAATATACCTAAATAGACAATAAAACAGTAACACTACTGTGTGCATTGAATTTTCCAGGGAAGATGGGAATAGAGCTGGGAGCCTACTGGGAAGAGGGCTGGAAGTTCTTCATGCATACTATTTTGCTGTTAGAAAACGCTGAATCACAGGGCATGCAGGTTTCCTTTGACTAACCCTTTCAGCAACAAGGTTTTCAGGTCCTGGATTGAATTTCTGGTCAGAGAGAGGAACAGAACAAGTGCAGTGTTCAGCGGGAACTGTTCTTCTCTGTACAAATAACGAAGTCCTGCATAAGCAAGCAAGGAAGGAGCTATTTAGTCTGCTTATGATGGTACTCATCACCTGGGCTGCAGAAAATGGAGACCTAAGTCCCTGGTCTGAGTGAAAGAAAGAGGGACTTTGCCCTAATTTGCAACTTCAGGTGTGTGCTTAACAGCCAGCCTGTCAATTACTTACAAATATATCAATCTATCTCATTTACACACTAATATTAAATGGCCTCATTTTCATTGTGATGCAGCAAAATCCAAACCAAAATACCAAAATCCTGACGTTGGTTTGGAAAAGACTATTTTCTGACAAGTGAGAAGAAACCAGACGGTGGTGAGGACAGTTCAGGAACCTGACAGGCAAGCAGTACTGTAGGGCATGCTTAGCACTGCTATTTTGGCTTCAGCCTTACCCGAGTTGCTTGACTGGCCGCTCTAGCAGATGGGCCCATGGCAATATTCATACTGCTGGATGACTGGGTGTCACTGGTGTTGCCTCCGTCTGCAGCTGAGAGCCCAGAAATCACCAGAGCACTTGAAAAACTTCTTTTGCCGAAGAGCAGGCTGAGAGTTGAGCTGGTGGAAGAGGCGAGACTGGACCTGAGCATTGCTGCAGCTTGCTCCTGCACAGTCAGCTGGCCAGCAACAGGAACAGCAGGGGATGGGGAAAACACAGATGTCGCCGAGTTGTGGAATGACAGTTGACTACTAGAAAGCCTTTGGGCAATTTCGTGGGCAGATGTAGATGTTTGGATGAAAGGCTGGCGGCTTTCTCCAATTGGTCCAGAGTGACTTGAAGCAGGGGGCCTTTGGTTTAAAGCACTGTGTGCGTGGACAGACTGACTCCTGGGTTTTCTCCTGCCTGTAAAAGAAAGATTAACACATTACGTCAGTGACATCCTGATGAACTCCATGGTATTGACAGTGTCCCATGTGTACATATTACTTTTGCCATATTACTACTGGGTTTATCCCGTAAGAATCCCAAGAATAACAAAAATAACAAACCGTTAAACCTATGAACCTTTCTGTGCTTCCCACTACAAGGGTTCTGGCTTTTGGTCAGAATAGCTCCGGTGGTTCTGCGCTGAGTCAAACGAGAGGAAAATAAGACGACACCCCAAGGAAGGTGCTCTAATCACAGGCTCACACCTCTTCTGCCACGCATGTTTTAAGCTGCCCAGTGAATGAGTGAGCATAGTGTTGCTGTAACTCCACTCCACTTCGACAACCATACTAACATAGAGGATGTTGAATATCCACCTTAAGGAGCTTGGTATAATTACAGGCAAAATTAAAACAGAAAAACCCCAACCCCCTATGAGTTAAAACAATGGCACATTAAAAAGAATTATTCCTGTATACTGGGAAGGAGAATTTGAGAATTCAACCAAGCAGAAGACTACAGCATGCAAGCCACAAGACGGTTTTTAAGACCAGTATTAAACTATAGCTGAGCTCCAATAGTGATATTTACAGTATATCACAGACTGAAGAGGTGTGAGGGCAGCCTGTGGGAGGTCTGAACGAGACCCACATAAGGCTCTTGCCCCATTCCGTGAAGCATCTCAATGCTGCCACAGCTGGGCACAGAGAGTGGATTAGGTTGGCTATTCTGAGGTGCCTAGAAAAATTCTACCTTCCTGTACATATACACCCCCATTTTTAACATTTAGATCGACACCTTACGCCACCCCAACAAATAATTTCTGTATTTCTTATGCTTGCGTATTTAAATAGGCATAGAATGAAAAATAAATCAACTTACTGCCCAGTGAACCCACCAGATACCTGCTTGCACCCAGGCACTCTGCAAATAGCATGCAGCGGGCTGGCACACACCACGGGCCCCAAAAGAGTTCCCTGTTTCTGCAGACAGGGCCCAGCCCAGGCTTACGCAGCAGATACCCACTCAGCGAGTTGCCTGCTTGGCTTTTTTGCTTCCCAGGAAACTCTAAACATTAACACAAGCTGGCATTTTGGTTTCCTTGCTATAGCTGTGGGGTAAGAGAATTGATGCCAGAAAATCTGTTGAGAGCCATCAACACAGAAACAAGTTTTGCTGGCAGGCATTTCTAGGTTGCTGGTAATTTTTTTTTTTTTGCTTTGTTTTTTCCCCAATACCTGAACTATGGAGGGGAGGGAAGCACTGGAACTGCTGCAGATACTGAAATTTTGCAGGCATAAAGGAATACAAATCTCATCCTATCTTCTAGAAACGTGACTGACTGCTGAATTCATGAGTAATGCAGAATTTCATATCCAAACTGTTTACATTACACAGCTGAAACACACTGGTTTACATCCACAGACCTGCTTCCCAGAGGCTGGTGTCATTAGCCCCACTTCTCAGACGCTGAGAGAATTTAAAACAAAGAGAATTTAGGTAACTTGGCAGAGAGTCAGGCGGCAGAGCTGGGCCACGACCTAACTGCAGCTCTTTAGCTTGGACTAAAACCTCGCTGGCTTGGCAAGCACTGGACACTTTCACACCCCACTTACAATGTGTCTTTAGTTCTACTTTTATACTCCAAACAATGAAAAAAAAAGTTTCCTAAGATGGCACGCAAAGCTGCATGCTCTGTAATGAAAGCCCTGAGATCTCTGCTTGAGAGCCACGGGACAGATGCGTGTGGCTCCCGTGTGCCACACTGCCAGCGTCCTCCGCACGTCAGAGGTGATCAATAGGGAGGGCACGTGCTGTGACAGGGGTCAGGCCTGGGATTCAGGTTCTTCAAACTCCGGGCTTTTGTTTAAGTGCTTCGGTTTCTACATCTGATGGTTATTTCAATACGTTACCCTTTTTAAATAAAAAGAACGGACTGGAACTAAGAACAGAGGGGCTGCGGTGTGTTAGTTTGTGCAGGGGCTAACGCGGCCAAACATCTGTTTGTGATTTAAACTGCCAAGCTGATTCCTGTCCAAAACTATTCTATATTCGTCCCAACTGCAGTGGTTAGAGCATTGGACAGGAGACCACCCGCGTCTACACATAAATAACCCTGTCCTTGAAAGCACTTAGGAAACAAAGGCTGTTCTATAAACTGCATCATGAAATAAGGACACTTTTGGGGAGAACCCCACACATTTCCAGTGCCCCCGACTTGGGTTGCCCTTTTACATAGGGCTTCCATTGCATTTTGCAGACTCGGTGGCACCAGGCTGCAAAATGAAATATGAAATATGAAAACGTTAAATGCCCTTGATTCACAGATTATGAGCCTAGAAGGGATTGCTGTGATCATCTAGTCTGCTGGGCTATATGGCATGGGCCACAGAACCTCCTGGAATTAATTCGTGTACAGTATTACTAATTACCACAATTATTTTTAAGAAATGCATCCTCTAGCTCCAGCCATGGAAAATCCATCTTAACCCTCAGTCACTCGTCTCACTGTTTATTTACTTTCACTGTTAAAAATGTGCACTTGATTTCAAATCTGAATTTGTTTAGCTTGGTTATATCCAAGTCTGCTCGAATCAGCTGTCTGTGGTCACGTTTTGTTGCCCAGGTAAGTACTTACAGACTACAATCAAAGCATCTTTTACAATATAAATTGTTTGAAAGCTCTTCATCTTTCACTACAGGATGTATTTCCCAGGTCTTTGATTTTTTTGGGGCTCTTCTTTGAACTCCGTCCAAACTAAAAATGTTCTCCTTAAATTAGGGCGCTGGGACTGTGCGTGGTAGGCCAGCAGCACCCTGAACCAAAGTCAGACTGACAGACGTGCATTACCCAGGTCACCCTATTCATTCTGCTTTAACAACGACAGGCCCAGCCTAAGTTCTTTCCCAGCCCTCCGGTATTGCCTTCGTGTCCCAATCCTTACGGAAGATCAAGCAGAGCCTGCCTTTTAACCAACTGTCTTAAAAACCTTCTGGGATGAGAGTCATTTGGATTTGCTCAGTTGAGCACGCAGCTCTGATAGCCACTCTTTTGCGTTCTTTGTAGCTGTTAGGATGGAAGGAACTCCTTCATGATCAGATCATAGAAATAGGTCATCTGCAGTTTCCCAATGCAAACCAGACATTTCTTCTCTCATTTCTACAT
Organism: Gorsachius magnificus; assembly: GCA_034008185.1. Taxonomy (NCBI): domain Eukaryota; kingdom Metazoa; phylum Chordata; class Aves; order Pelecaniformes; family Ardeidae; genus Gorsachius; species Gorsachius magnificus. Next base: position 44,088,102 of record CM067083.1, on the reverse strand, counting down.
TACTGGCGACTCTGCCTTTCAACAGAGTGACAGATCGAGACCACTGTTAGGATTTCTTTTGCTTCTAATTTTCTTTAAAAATAAACAGCCACAAACCAACTTACATCTTTTTGTCCCTAACAGTGCTAGCCAGAAACTTCGCCTTGGTTACATTTTCTTTCTTTTACCAGCGGTCTCTCAGGACTGAATACTGATTGGCATTTGCTATTTTCCACTTCCCTGCACTTGTTGTGCATTTCTTCATTTTACCTCAAAGCCAGGTTGCTTTTCTTAACTAGTGTGACCTTCTCTCTTGACTGTGGTTTTCTGGGCACCCAACACACTCTTTTAAACATCTCACAATTAACTTCTATTCTTATATGGCATGCTCAGGATTGTTATTTTACAATTAAGTTCGCCATTCTGATTACTGCAGTGTCAAGTTATGAGTATGCACGTGGGGATTCCTCTAATGCCAGGCTCAATTAAAAGCAGCAGTTATTTTATTCATACAACATGATTTACATTCAGGGCAAGATTTTCTCCAGACCTGTCCATTATCTTTAATGATGGGTCAAAACGATCTAATGGGAAACAAACAAGTGTCATGCCTCTCTAGTTCTCTGCTTTAGTGTATGCAGTAATACCACAGCTGGCTAAAACTTGAGTTAATTATTATCATTACAAGTCCTGATCCCACAGTGATAGGTCTCAGTGTGACCCTCTGCCAAACTTAACGTGCATTTCCAACGTGGAGGCCAGTCGTTCTACCTTGTGAATAGGTCTGAAGTACTTGTGAATCTGTAATTTATGAGAAGGGCTCCACTGTTGATGGAATGATCGGCAACATTTAATTTTCTCCTGGTAACTGCTGTATGGACACAAGAAGTTTTTTCCTATTTGTTTGTTCTCCACACGCGCTGATGAACAGCCAAACCAATTCCTCAAATAAATTGTCATGGTCCTTCCGAGATAATTAAGATTTTTGCATACTTTCACTTCTGCTGTTCCCAGCCAACCACAAGCACAGGCTCACTGTGGTACGGGCTCCCTGCATGGCACATGTAGGGTCCCTCCCATCTGCATTTCTCATTCTGGCATTGTTAGTGGCACCTCCTAGTCCAAAAGTTACACATAAAGGAGTTTGACAGTGGAACCTTTGGTGAATCCCATTTGTTTTATACCCTCCCAGTAAATACCTGGAACAATATCAGGAAGCCATCTCCTGCATGTGCTTGGCCATTAGGAAAGGCAAAGCGCTCTCTTTCTAAAACTAGTTTTCCACTGGATACGAGGACACCCTAAAAGCATCTGCCTATGCAGCCCCCTAGGAGAAGACTACAGAAAAAAACCAAGTAAATTGTGCAAATACCTGTACGCTGATGAACCTCTTGAGATGAAGCTTGCAACTGGGGGGTTCCATCTCTGGTGGGCTGCGAGCTACTGCTCTGGCTTGAATTGCCCGTGGAATTGCTGCTAGATGAAGACCCCCCACCACTATCCACCTCTTCAACATTACCTCTCTCGTGGTGAGCTGCATGGCAGTCCTTCCGCATTCTGTTTGTGGGAACACATGCATGGTCAGCTATTTAAAAATGAAAATTTGTGCCAGCAACGTTAGGTGCCCTCAAAATACGTTATTGTACTCTCTCATACCGCTGCAGGTCTTCTGATGTTTTATGAGATGACAAAGACGATGATGTGGTAAGCTTACTTGAAACAAAATCATCTATAATGCAAACCAAATCTTTCCTTGTCTGTGTTAAGTGGCTTTGGAGCCCTGAAAGACTTTAGGACTCTCTATCTAATGTTACAGTGGTCTCTAAAAGTCAACTTTTGCGTGAGGCAACCAAGTAGCAAAGAGGAGGAATGGGCTGGAGGGAGCTCAGTGGGAATGAGCTGCATGGTGGGAAACCGGCATATTAAGTCACTGGATTTAATCTTGGCATTTTAGCATAGGCCTTAGGAGCAAGCTGGCTCCCATGGTCTCCCCTGCCTCTCCTCAGCCACACTGGCGACAGGACAGGTGGAGGGAGTGAGAAAGAGTGATTTATTGCTGGAAGGAAAGTGCACGTAGGAATGAGAGATGGATCGTGATCCTGCATGCCTAGGGGGAGTGTCAGGCAGTTCTGGTGGACAGTAAGTCCATTTTTAGATGTGTTTTGGTCAAGAACGATGACTTGGGGATGATCATCTATACTGCCAAAGCTTCGGAGCATAACCCATCACAATCCACCAACACATTTACTCGTGTTCTGACAAGTCACTGAGTTACTGAAAAGACACTATTATTTACCAGGCATAAACAGTGAAATTCACTGGAATAAGGGCAATGTCTGTGGTGCCAAGTGATTTGATAATGAATCTTGCTGAGCATGTAGAAAGCTTTGCTTAAAAGCCATGTATGAGTTAACGACTTTGCTTTCTGCTGTATCTGAAGGACTATTTTGTTATGTTCTGAGTTATTTGCAATTAATGTTTTACTCACAGATAACAGTACAGAATTACTCTTTTTTAACAGAAAATACAGTGGAACCGAGCCTGCAAGGTCTCTATCTGCATAGCCAAAATTTAACACCTACCTTAACCATTTGGATCTGAACCACTTTTTAATGTTGTCCAAACTGACAGGTCCCCCCCAGATGTTCCTCAGTTGGCTGTGTGTCCCGAGGTACGAGGTGGTTAAAGGGGAGACATACATTGGATATCCCAGTGGCTGATCACATGAAGAATTAATTAAGTTCCGTAAGACCTGTTTGTTGTTCTGGATGCTTCCTCTCTCTGGGTTACGATTGCGTAAGAAAATCAGTTCCTGCTGCTGCCCAGCCCAGAGCCCTCTGACACACTCCTTGTTGACCTACAGGTAGGTTAAAAACACGTGGATTGTGTGAAAACATTTGCCACTTAAGGTGCAGAACTACACGGTCAAGGTAGAATGGCAGTCGCTGCGTGTACAAACACCTCGTGTCTTTGCACCAATAGGTTTTATGAACTTTTGCAGCTACTCCCTGGTAAAGCCTGGAATGTTATTTCAGGTACACAAACATACAGGTGCAAAACGGAAGTCAACTCAAGAGAGCTCTTTTAGCCTCCAACCCCTACTCCGATAACTACATCAACCTCTCCTTTTGGCCACATTACTTGGACATGATATTAGTTACCATAGCCCTAAATTACTGCAATATTAGAAAGATGGTATATGTACCTTGATAACCTTGAAGCTCAAGTAGCTTTTGTGGAGCATGATAACTTTATATTCATCTGCTCCTTCATCTACCACGTGCCTCAGGGTTAGCAGTTCCTCTCTGTTGGACAGTACAGCGCTGCGCCAGGCCGGGTCCCCTTCGTGACAAATCACCACCTTTTCTTCAAAAGATTGGATCGCTTCATACAAAACTGCTGGGTCCTCGTACTCATCTGGGCAGGTGAACTGGTCCTGGTAGTAGAGGAGAAAGTATTGAAAAAGCCAGGTATGTTTGTGAAAACACAAAAACTATTAACAATAAACAAAATCCTGGTTTTCAAACAGTTGCCAGCTGACCCTCCCCAAGTGACTTGCCATTTGATACAGTGTGTCTTTGGGGAGGTAGAACAATTAATTTAACAGTAATGTGGAAAGGTACGATTTTGTTTTATTGTAACCTGTTCTGATCTCCTATGTCCACTGGACAAAGACACTCGGAGAATGCCAGCATATCTGCTTTCTTTTTATAAAATGGGAAACCATGGGAGACAGAGCTTTTGAGTAAGCCAGAGGGAGATCAGAATCACCTGGGGCATTCCACAGTTCTTGTGGAAATCCTTTTTTTATTCACAAAACCACACCAACAAAAGCATAGACTGGGAATCCACCAGCAGGTATCGCAGTATTGCATTGCTACTTTAGCTGTCACGCAGCAACACGGCCAGCGATAACATTCATAGAATGATCGTCGAATTCTCAGGTATTAACTCACAGCAGTTTCACTTCAGTTACATTCAGAGCAATTATAAATATCATGCATGATAAAAGCACGTGATATTAAATCATAATATGCCAGAGCAAGAACAAAATCAACTCCAAGCTACACGGGGGTTGACCTGAAGAAACTGGAGCAACTTCAGTGGGGGAGTGCCGGATTTTTACAACTGAGGACGCAACAGGGTCAGAAAGAGCCTGACATAATCAAAGAGCCGTGACACTAACCCTCCAAGCCACTCTCCTCTCAGACGTGTCTTTTAACATATGGAAGCATTATGTGTGTACTGCCATTCACAAAAGGATTGATAAATTAGCAATGAAATTAGTCTAATTGATGTATTTCTTTTCAATCTAGAAGCCATCTTTATGGTATCCATGCAAGTAAAACGTGACGTGACCATCAGTTATGTTTTAATGAAAAATGCAGGGTCAAGCTCTGCAATATGAATGGTTTCAAATGGGCAGCTAGGGGGTACAGAAAAGAAGACCAAGTGAATGCAAAATAAATGCCAAGCTTTTCCATTTTGGTTAAGGAAGTTTCTCAGAATAAGGCAACAAGTACTCCATTTCCTTCTCATATTTCTTTCTTTGGACAGTTTCTAAGGTTTCCTGTGTCTCCCTAAGAAAGCACATGCAGTAGTAGAAGTTAAAAATAGAAATTAAAAAAAGGCCCTACCTGGTGTAGCTTCAGAGACATTCGGATTGCCGGGGCAACAACCTTATGCAATAAATCCATGTCTGCAAAGACCCACTCATCTTTCGCTGCTATCCGGAAGTCTCCTTTGAACAGTGCATGGAGCCCGTAAAGAAAAGAGTCCAAGCTGTAAGAGAAAGGCAGCAGTCAATCCCAGAAGTCATTCCCGTCCCATCAAGCCGGACCCCTGCCAGCTGCCAGCCACGTGCCGAGCTGTGCAGTGACCGGTGGCCCTCCGGCACAGGCTGAGCTCCTGCAGAGAGCGCAAAGAAGGGGTCGCATCACACATTCTGATGAGAAACCATTCCTCGGGGCAGGTGGGTTTCCTTCTGCTTGCACTGTAGATGACTGGCTGTGAAATGAGTGTGACACCGGGAAAAAAGGATGTCCTAAGGACGGGTGGCTGGCTCGCGGGGTGCCTCAGGGTGCTGCTTCTCTGTGGCTGTGCCAAGGAGACCAGGTCAAGGAGCGGCAGCTGCTCTGCAATCCCTGTGCGGGCAGCAGTGGCTGCCCCCTCACTTGATTGGCCCTGGTACTCTTAGCAGTTCTCCTTGCAAGGTAACAATTAAAAAAAACCCAAACAAACAACCCCCAAAACAGCTGTAAAAAATATTTTCAGTGAATCTGAGACTTTTGTCATGAAACTCAAAAGCCAGACGTGAGCATTAAACCAGATGTACTAAGAAGAATACTAAGTTTCAGGAACCGTTCAGCACACCGGGTGAGCGCGTGAACCGAAGGACAGGCATTTCACACTGAAACAATGAGCCCTAACGCAAATATGCCCCAGCTTTCTTTTTTCTGAGATAAGAAATGAGGCGTAAGCAGTTCTCCCTGGCCTCGGATGACTGTTTGCCCGAACCAGAGATTTAAGCACGAGGTGAAGGTTCAGGATCGAGCAGTTGTTAGGCAGTGGTGGCACGAGGGCCCTGTGAACCAGCCTTCAGCTCCGGTCTGCTCCCCGCATCACGAGCTTCCCACGCCGCCGCCACAGCCGCTTGTACAAGCTTAGGCGGCAGGACCGCTGCCCTAACGCTGCACTGAAGACGTGATCTCAAAATTGAGGAATACGGAACCATCTGTTAAAAAGAGGCATCTCTTGCAAACCCACAGGATGTGGTTTCATCTACCTGCCAAGATTTTACTCACTTGCACGACAGCTGATTTTTTCAGATTGTAAAGGCTCTGAGGAAAAGCTGCATTAAGATGTTAGCTGTCCTCATTACCAGTCAGGCTTCCTCCAGAGAATGCATGATCTTTCCACATAATTGAGCTTTCTTAATTATTTTAGGAAAAGGAAAAAAAAAAATCTTTAAATTTTTTTCTCTTCTCTGAGAGAGGGAGAAGAGAGACTGGGAGACTACTTGGCCTATCCTCAGCTCAGACATGTTCTAATCTTGCCCTTGGTGGGTAGCATGTTTTAGAAATTAAAATTGAAAGGTATATATGTTGTTACCAGAAAAACAGCTGGATACTGATTTTCTCCGCAAAAGCACCATGTCATACAAATCAACTGATCAGTGGGACCAAGGCCCGTCAGGAAGGCAGGGCTGCTGTCGCTGCTGGGAACATGAAGAGTATGGGGAGGCTCTTGTGACTTCTAAACCGATTTGCATTTATTAGTACTAAGTTACGTCTTAAAACATGCCTATGTGAGACAGGCACTTACACGCAGAGCTTCAAAACGTTCAAGCACTGATTTCAATGGGAGTTTAAGTGTCTTCAAGGAGCGGGTCCTGATCCCCACTGACTTCCAATCATCTCCATGGTTTAGAAAATTATAATAAACCCAAATCCTGCTTAATAGCTAGGAAAGCCCCACAATGAACCAACTGGGGGGGGGGGGGAAGGTGGGTGCAGCCAGTGTGGTGAAATATGTGACTATCATCTCCTTTGAAAAGGCTAGAAATCAGGAAGGGTCCTTGCACTCGCCCACCCACTAGGCAACATCCAGCGTATGCAGCTGAATCCTTGCCTGGCAAAAACACTTCTGTAATCTAAATATTCTTCCCAGGATGAAACAAAAAAAAAATACCCTGAACTCTGCACCTAATGACGATCTGCAGTAGAGTTTTTCCCCACGTAATACCCCCTGTATTTGCTCTGAAAAGTTGGCTGTGATGAAGGGAGGAGGAGTAGGCAGGAGAGAGAACTGTTTTTTACATCATTAGAGGCTCTCAGAGCCAAATCTGACCACCAGAGCACACACACAGAGTTTGCACTCCCAAAATGTCTTACAGGCATCGGCCCGTGCTAAGCAGGCTGCTGTGAACAGCAGTATCTGCTGACAGCACGGCCAGGACTCGGACAGCTATGTGAACAGCAGCTGAGCATCAGCAGAGGGAGCGGAGGGAAGCGTGTGCAGCTCTCGCTGTGCTTGCTTAGGGAAGACGCATCCATTTCTCATCCCTCTGCATAATAAGTTCTCTAACCAGCACTTTTAAGAACAAATATGACTGCCACAAGAAGCAAAACAGTGGCGGCAGCAGTTGTGAGAGCCTGAGAGTCAATTATTTTATATATCGTATTTTCCACCGGAGAGGTCTGGAGGAGATTGCTGTATTCACAAAACCACGGACATCTTTTGTTCTCCTGCCCATCGTAATGAGGCTTCTGGGTACGTTCCGCCTATAATGTGACACTATCGCAAGCCATTACTTCTGTAACACACAGCCCTTAATCCACGTAAGATAGAGCTGCTGTTGTTCTTGCCATTGTTATGCTCTCTCCTGAAGACTCTAATGAGATTATAAGGAAGCTGTAAAGGCAACAGCTTTGATCTTGGGCCTGACTCAAGGTTGTTGCTGCTTTCCTGGCCCCATTTTAACATACCTCAATTAGTAATCTGCTGTAGTTACAGGATCTTTCAAAATATTTAAAAAACTAGTTAGGGTAAATTCACATGCCAGAGAAATGACATTAATCAAGAAGAGACACAACTACTATTTCTGGCAACATTTCTAGCCCTCTGAGCTAAGAACCCGAAAAGCTGCTGTCACAACTGCAGGCTATTTTAGAACAAGACTGGTAGGTGTGTGGGAACCGTCAGCCCCTCGAATGTGCAGAAAGGAGGGGATTAAGTAGCACTGCAAATACCAGAGGGAGAGCAACAAAGCCAAAGCAAATACTCCCTCCTACTGCACTCCTTACGTTGCTCCAACAGCTGAAACTAAAAGCATTCGATGCAAGCCTGGAAACAGGACGGGTGAAGACTAATGAGCTGGTGAACATACCTGTGTGCATTTTGCATACCAAAACCCATCCTCTGCCTGCAGTTAGTAGATCTTTCCCAATGTTGACTGTAGATCTATTTAAGGACTAAAGAAACGCATGCCTGTGAACTGGTAGTGACCCGAATGTTGTAGCTCACCTGAACGAAATGTTTCCAATGGTAGCCCTTCTAAATTTGGTATTTCAGATGACGGTGGTCATGAGCTAAGAGTCAAACTTTTCTCCCCTGCTTCCGCAGACGCAGAGCTGCCCTGTCTGCTTGCATTCCCACAGGCAGCGCAGCAGCACCGCGGTGCCCTGGCTCCTGCCCTCCACCTCCTTCCCCTCGGATGCTGGGCAGTGCAACATGGTGCCCGGGAGGGAAGGGGCAGGAGGGCCCAGCTGCTTCCCCAAGCTTCAGCGTGCGCAGCGGTTCCCCCAGGCAGGGGCCTTCCTTGGAGGGACCCTCAGTCCACGCCTGAGTGATAATGCCCAGAGGGAGCTCGGGGACCCAAGCACCCATTCCCTGGTAATGTTGGAAGTATCTGATGAGAGACGCTTTGTTAAGAGGTTTATATATTTTTCCAAATTTTAAATGTATACTAAACATTTATTTACTAGTAGGTCTAGTGGCTGAATAGGATTGTTAACTAATTTTTTTACAAATACACACCTAAACATATCACTCATATTTGAATAAATGAATGGTAATGTCATGTCGTGCTTCAAATTGCATTTTGTGCAGGATGCCTCCTAATGACAGTTTAAAAGAGCAAGTGATTTGCATAGCAATGTTCTGCCTTCTTAATGAATGCATTTATTGTGTAATCTGGTGTTAATATTGGGTTTCTACTGACATTTACATGAACAGGTACACTGAATAATTATTTACATACATTATATAAAAGCATTTAAAATCTTGGTTTACGCAGTGACATTTACTGATTAATAGATTAGACAAAATCATGTGTAAATGAGTGCAAATTGACAGTTTACATACACAATGTAAACTTGAATCTCAATTCCGTAGTGCACAGCTCAGTGTAACGTTACCTTTGCATTACTACTTCTGCACAGCAGTTGGGTGACTGTCGCTCCTCAAGACACAGCAAGGGCTAGGCTTAGTCCAGAGGAAGTTTCCTACTGGCTTAGTCCAGAGGAAGTTTCCTACTACCTGCAGAGTTACCCCTGAGAACAAAACATGGACCGCAGCACACAGGTTCTTGGCCAGTTTGCTCACGTTGGACATCCCTGAAACACTTCACAGAAATAAGCATGAGAAGGAGAAGACAACAACGCCTACCTGGCCATTACATCTCAAACTCATCACGAGACCTCTAGCAGTGCTGTGCACAAGACGCTTCGTAGCCAGAATTAATAGAAAGTCCTGAGATGAGGTTCAAGATCATTTCTTCGTGCCTACCAGACTAATCTACATAATCTAAGTTTTTGTAGTCCAGCTTTTGAGCGTGACAGAGCATGTGTTGGGAGCCCTGATCTCTTACAAAGCGAGCCAGCTCCCAACAGCTGTATGTGCAGCACCCCCCTCTCATGCACACAGCTGGCTGCGGGACTGTCTGTTCTGATGCCGCCTCTGTGGAAAACTAAAGCCCTCTTCAGCACCAGAGGACTCCAGAAGGTCCCCAAAATATCACCACACCTTTTCAAGGAAAAGGACTGTGAAGCATCAGCTGAGGAACAATTCCTTCAGCTTCTGCGGACCTTAAGTACTTCTCCCTCACCTGACTGAATGCAGGCCTGCAACATCCAGAGAGCTGGGGGTGAGGACAGGCAATGATGCTCTAAGTTGCCCTCTGTAAGCGTGGCTGTATCTCCATCAAACACAGAGAGAGGGGAGGGAGCTCTGCCTAAAGTTAATCCTCAGGAACATCTCCCTCTGGCCTCAGGGGTGTTGCACTGAGTTGGACAAAGCCCCCTTCCCCCTGGCATGCCGTATAATCGTATCCTATCGGCGTCTCGCTGACTTACTGCTTCCTTTTTCAGTAAGTTGTGAAGATCTGTGTGAAGCAGTAAACACCGTAAGCACGTCAAGGCCTGCCCTCTGTGCTGATGTGAACCTACCTGGGGGATTTTTGTTGACGAAGGTCTCGATGTCAGGGGGTAGCGCACCTACCTTGCTCCTCCTTAATGATTTCTACTAAATAGTTTTTGTCAATTAAAATAAAAACATAAATTCTTTAAGTCAAGAATAAACATATTTCACCAAGCTAAAGTCATGTTTTGTAGCTGTAGCAATTTATAACTTTAATTGTAATACTCAGATTCCCTTTCTTTCCCCAAAAATCTTTCTGGCAGTTGAAACGTATTAAAGTTAATTTAACCAGGTGGGTAAATGACACAGTTTTTCACAGTGAGACTTTTCTAGGGAAAGCTTTTGTAAAGTAGCACTGAAAAAGATACTGACAGAAGATTCCACTTAATCCCTTTTATGTCACAAAATACATTTAAAAAATACAATTATTCAATACTACCCTGGAGCACTTCCTTAATAAAAAGAAAATCAGGACTTAAAGATACAGGATTACAGAGAAGGGATCCAGAAAAACAGGGATAGAGCTGTGCAGTGCATATGACTACCACATTTTCTCCCCTTCTACAGACTTTTTCTCCCCAAGAAAAGTATTTTTGCGTATTGAGCATCCACCCACCAAAAGAGAAACTAATTTCATTGGTAATTTCCCAGATTTTAAAAAGACATGGTACAGCTGACTCCTGCAGTTATTATTCCAATCTTTACAGAAGACTGCAAATAATTATTCTCAACATTCATACTTTCCATGTTAAGCTTTGGAAAGTCTCTGATAGTGTTATCTTTTTCCATTAGCCACTGACCATGCAAGCCAACCAAAAAAGGTGACATTGTTATTGTATCTGTACTAGTGCCAAAACATCGTAATGAAGATTTTAAGATCCTGTGGAAAGTACATGCAATGTGATGACAGTTTTAGGCAGCTTTTGTGATAGTTTTAGATGCATTTCTAATATTGCTGTGACATACCTATTGCAGCCCCAGATCAAACTCACTTTAATCTTTTCTCACAAAAAAAAATCACAAATGCACATCAACTTCTCTATCAGGTCTCCAAACTCTAAAATTTGGATCATCAAAAAAATTGGGCAATTTTAGAAATATCAATGACTTACTAAACACAGCAGTAATTCGAGTGCATGGAAATGAAGGGAGAGGAAACCCAACCCAGAAGAAAACTACAGCAGGAAGGGAATGCGCAAAGACTTGCAGAAAGCCACTTCAGAAAGCGGAAGGAAGCGGCACACCAAGAAACAAGGCGCGTGGGCCATGAACATTTTGTGTGACTGACTGGAAGAGGAAGACCTAAAAACAGACGTCACAAAAGACTCAACAGATAACAAAGCTCGAATGAATATTTAAGCGACTGTTTTATAACAGAAAATGCGTTCAAAATCGCACATGCTGTCTTTGTTTGCTTGTTAGGAAGACAAATCCTCTCTAAGGACCATGTTGATAGAGGGCTAGCTAGCTTTACTCTCAGTTTTGTGCCAATACAGCAAGGTCGCTTAGAGACTGTGTATTTACTCATCTTCTCTACTATTACTAAACTCTTGTGAACACAGGGAGTTCAAATCCATCCAATAAAAATCTAAATTAGGAGAGAAGTTAGACTTTAATAAAGATTATTTCATTAATCAAATGCCTTATCTATAAAATTAATTACTCAGGCTGAACACTTGGCAACAGCATAAATGGTACTTTATAAAACCCAAACAACTCAGAACTGCTAGTGAAAATGGAAGAATCCCGAAAGAAAAAGTAAGGGGAAGAGCATATCCAGAAATAAACTTAACCAAGCATATTTTAATTAACCAGACTTTCTAGGAAGAAGTGTTTTGAATGAATGAATAAGGTAGACTGAGAACAGACAAAGCTGTGGTCTCAAGAGACACGAGGTTCTCCCTTCCTCGGTCACCAGAATGAAGTGGCACAAGGAACACAGCCCTGAGAAACAGAGGACCCTTACGGATTTTTTATTATTTAGCTACCTAGATGTCAGAGTACTAAGCTGTTTCTTCCCCTTCTGGAAGAAGCCAACATTACAGTAACCAGGCCAGGCGTGAGTGAACACAAGCAATAACCATCGGTGCCTGTTTTTTCAATGCAAAATTCTGCTTTGCCCTATGAAATAGAGACTGATATCAGTTATTAAGCAAACTACCAAAGTAAAAGATGTCCAGGAATGGCAGAAAAGAAAGTATTTTAAGGAATAAAGAGACTTCGCCTTGATCTAATCATCTGCTGAGATTCCACATTAAGTAAAAAAAGACAAACAGGTCTTTGCTTTAAAATGAGGAAAAAGGATTCCTAAAAATTACCTGATGGCCATATTGTGAGCTGCAGTTCCCAACGCTCTTCGGCCCAGTATACACAAGGCAAAGGAAAGCGTCACTAGGGGAGAATCCTCATCGCTGTCCAGGTGCTACAAGGTTTTAAGAACAGCGTGTTATTCTGGATGCATATACCACCTTTAAAAGCACCGCAATACTATAAATCATAGCATTCATAAAATGTGCTTGTAGCTAGACCCACACACAAAATCAGTCTTTGCAATTAAACAGAACAAGGAGGAAGACCATTGCCATCAGAAGTTTTCTGCAAAGTGCAAGCTTATTTTGCCCACTGGCTAGGAGCAGAACACTTCAATCTTGGGTGGTGAGATCCCATGGGCGGGGAGCTTTGGTGGTGGTGGTGGGTTCAAAGGGTTTTTGTTTGTTTTCTTGTTTTTCCAGATCTGACATTCTAAACTAGAGCAGATTCCTTATTGCTGAGAGACACTGCAACCCCTTTTCACGGGACACAGTGCATATGAAACCCCATAGATTCCAGAACAATCTACTTGGAAAAATTTGAGGGAACACACTTCTAGTGAATAACAATATATATCTAAATTGTATACCACTGATGTCACTGACCTCACATTTTAACAAGCAGTCAAACCATTTCATTGACATTTTCTAGCTCATGAGAGTTTCTTTACTGAAATTTTTGCAAAGAAAACCTCGCTATCAAGCAGGAGGAAAAACCCCTCATGAATGTGAATCTTTAGGAGGATACAAACTATTGTTTCTGTCCGTGCCAACAGGTGATTTCTTATGGCTTTCTTTGACTCTAAAACTGAAGCCAGTTATAATGGAGGCTGTATCTCCTTCTATAAAATACACTGATTTTCAGGGCTATGTGTACAGTGAAGCTTTTTTTACATCTCAACTATTACATGCACTTTACCTCTATATAGTTAGTGAATTACAAAAACAGAGGTAAAAGAAAAAGATGTAAAAAATACATAAATGCGTGTGTGCACACTAGTGCAGGCACTCATTTGCCCTTTGAAGTTTAACTCATAAGTTTCAAGTCTATTGGGCATCCTCACATCTATTACTCTATTTGAAAGTCTCAGCCATGTAACAAGTGAAAAAGCAGCATTTAACAGGGGCTTTCCCCGCACCGTGAAATTCTTTGTGTGCCAGAACTTGGGAGCTGAGACATGGAGATGGGAAAGAAAAGAGATTAAATATTCCCAGTAGGAGGAGGCTCAGAGGACAATTCAATGAAAACAGTATCAATGTCACGATAGCAGAGGAACTGGTGGAATGGTATTCAGGGTGAGAGACATGAGAAAGAACCAAAGTGGAGAAGAATCATTAAGACTGAGGGATGCTATGCCAGCTAAGGTCAGTGGTAGCAAATGGGATGTGCACTCAGTGATCCCAAGTGAAAAATGCACAAATAACAGTGCGTGGTGGCCAGGAAGGTTACTCTTCTCATTTTTTGCCATTATCAGCAATAGTCAGAAAATTAAATCAAGCAAATGTGCTTGTTTGAAACTGTATTCTCCCTCTGGGCTATTCTGAGTATTCCATGGAAATACAGTAGTGCATATCTGACAAATGATTGCTGACCATCAGTAATCTTAGTGGCCCAAAGCACGTGAATGCGTAGCTGCAAACCTGCCCTTGACCTTCTAGAGCTACATGGTAATTTCACACAGTTTTGTGGCATGGTTCACATTTGAATTGTGAGCTCTTGGAAGAGACCTATGCGAGCAGTGAGTTTGTCATGTACTTCCCTAACATTTGAAGATTGTACCCAAACACAGGCAAATGTTTGGAAAGGGTACACAAACATGAAAAACGTTTGGAAAGGGTACCCAAACACCAGCGACACTGAAGGAATGATGACGTTCCCTAAACACAGCCTGCTCTGGTATTACTTCTGTGAACACTTATTATATCCACACTTTTCAGAGCATTGGAAGTGTGCATAATAAGGAATTTGTTCTGTATTCAAAGACTAACCCTCCTTAAAACTCAGTTTCTGCACAACGGTATTATCCAAAATACGTTTTTTCCATTCCACAAAACACATATTTTCCTTTTTTGTTAAATCTGACAGCTTAAATGAGGTAAATTTTACTGTACTACTCCTGAGCAAGCAAAAGAGTAACGATGCATCATTTATCTCCTATCCCAAGAATTAAAACTACTACTAATAAAAAAGGAAAAAAAAAAAAGCAAGCTTACCTCCACCCTTTTTCTAGCACAGAACTGAATCCAGTCCAAATAAACACTGCAGAAACTAGCTCTTGTTATTCCTTGGAGACACGGAACATAATCTTCATCTATGTTAATGTTAAACATTGCAAGGTCACGTTCAATATAATGCCACTTTGCATAAGGCTGCAGTATCTTTTGGATGGATTCATCTTTTATCCAGTCAAGGATTTTGGGAGAACTTGCTGTAAAGTATATTATACTCTGTTGACAAAATGTGCAAACATTAGTCACTCTGTCTCTGATTAAAGCAGATATATTTTACATGGAAGAAAATAAATCAAATAGAACCACACTACCCATAACGGTACATATTTTTTCCTATTTTTTACTGCTTGGCATCACTGCTTCACAAAACTGTTCAAGTTAAAAAGACAATAATAACTGATACTTAAATACCAGACAACAGAAAAAGAAGTCATATTTCGAATATCCTTCTGCCTTACAGGAAAATTAAAGCAAACAATAGACTATGATAAGAATACAGAGTTCCAGCATTCAAACATGTTAATTGCTGAATATTAGTGGGGTTCTAGAGTCTGTCACAAGAAGGTAATTTCGATAAAAGTCCAGGCATATTTTGAAAAAGTAGTAGTAGATGGTCACGTGCTCAAAATAGGACTCCTCGCTCCTCTCTGGACTTCCCGTTTTCTGGGGGACGAAGCTTTCCTAACTCTTTAGGAAACAGTTCCACCACAATTTAACCACCAAGGTGATATTTGACAGATGTGTGCAACACAAGTCTGAAAACCTGTTTTAATTGCTGTTTTCTCTCTGCATTGAATAGCATCACTATTTTTTTTATTTGTCAATGAGGCCAGTGAAGAATAACAGATTATTTCTTACATGTCAGTTAAAGAAGCTGAGTTTGCTTTTAAAGCACTAAAGAAGGAGCAGCATTCAGCAGGAGCTCTTTTACCAAATGCAGAATACTAGAAAGCAGCAAGACTCCTATCTCATATGTGTGCCTGGGTTTTGAAATGCAAGTTCTTCTGACCACTGTGTCTGGAGCCATTAAAATAATAGTAAATAAAATAAAATAATCTATCCAAACTAAATTTAAAGCATATTTTCAAAAGAATATGAAACTTAAGGAGAAGTTCCAGTGCTGCAAAGGAAAGTGGCATCAGCTGAAAAGTGCCATTATGATGTTTTATAATTTTTGACTTAATAAAAGATACTAATTTAGAATTGAATTCCAAAGCAAAAGAGGGGCAGGTGAACAAGACTAAAGATGATATAGTACCACTTTACCCATGCAATGGAAATATTATTAAGCAAATATATGTATAAAATGAAAATATGATGGATTAAAAAGGAGAGAAGCATCACCAGCCCTTTTAAAAATCCCAGATGCCCTTCACAGTTTATCTTTCAAATTGTACAAAAATACACAAGCAAGAGGAAAATTAAGCTCCAGAGGAAAAAGACAAGTTGGACAGATACAGACTAAGGACGGACCCTTAATTTTTTGGCATGAGGAGAACAATAGACTCTTTAAAAAAGATTCACGCAGAAACAGTAGGGCTGAAAACACAGCACTCAGCGAATGCAGACTTCTTGAATACTAAGATACGTTTAAATAAGAATATATTGAAAGGAGACAGAGGAGGCACAAGGGAAAAATATCACAGTAGTTGGGCAGGAAATTATTTCAAAGTATATGCAGAAGGGCTACAGGAGCTGACCCACTTTATTTGTGGGGAACAAAAATCCTTTTATAGGAAGAAATACGGGCCTTTCTAGGCTGTCAATGAAACTGCAAATGAAATAAATACATTAGGAAGAAGATGCTTAGTACAACTCATGGTTTAAAAGACCAATATGGTAATTATTCTTGAAGGACAGGAGAACTGAAACAAAGCATACATTTTCCTTGCTGATCTTCAAAACACAGTTTGATTTTTTTATTATTCTCACCTGTGTTTACAAAGAAGCAGATTCAGCTGGGGAAAAAATCAGACTCGCAATCAGACATAGAAACAGCAAAAACTTCTGCCACCTAATTAAATTCTGCTCTTAGTAGCTCTTCCTAGGTATGTTTAGTGCACAAGTACATCCTCAGCTATATGGCAATTCAGAAATAATATGGTAAATATTTACAATATTGTAAGCTACAAAGAATAAACTAGAAGCACTCCAAATGCTCAGAGCAACGGCAGCGCAGTTGTTGCTGAAACTCCAGCCTAAGTGTTTTCTGAGTTTGTGATTTATGTGACCTGAATACTGCAATAACTCGAGGAGTTCTTACAGTGACTTTCCTACGCCATTAAAAGGAAAGCAGCAGGGATTTGAAATGGTCACAGTGAAATTGCGCAGGGTCTTTGCAGCTCAGGACTCCCCCATAAGAAAGAGCTGGGGAAGGAATGAAATCTCACCTCTGTTTCTGATCTTGTTTATCTGGAGGTAGCTGATCTGATATATATATATAATGCATATATTATATATTTTTTATATATATAATATATATATATGATCTTCTCACCTTCCCAGGCTGTACTAAGGATTTTACCAAATCTTATCAAAGCTCCTGTTTATGGAAGAAACTAGTAACTTGAAGAATAGGAGAAGAAAATCTCCATATAGCTTTCTTTTGGGAAGTACCATTCCAAAGAAGGGATCTCCTGAGCTCACTCTCCCCTGGTGAAGGGAGCCCCAGCCCAGGCTAATATCAAAGCTGCCAACAAGCTATTAATACCCTCCGTTCATCCTTCCCTAAGAAAGGAAGTAGATTAAAGGACTGACACCCTTCTATGAATGAAGACCTGCAATGCAGTGTTACAGTACTGGCTCAACTGAATCCAACCAAAAGAGATTTGATTTTCACACCTTCAAAGGCATAGGTGGCAGACATAAATTCTGCATACAGTGGGGATGGAGCCACAGCACACCTCAGTCGCGTGGAGATCGTTTAACCCACCTCCCTTTTACTCAAAACAGGATCAGTTAAACCACACCTATATCAGATGGGACAAAAGTTTGTCTAAGCTGTCAGCTGCTGCTCAGGTATGTCCAGAACCAGAAGCCCTAAACTACCTTTCAGTTAAGTTTTACTTCTCATATGACAAACCTCATGCTTTCCACAAGTCCTCTACCTACTAGTTGACTCAAAGGCACTAAAAAAGTTCTGGTTTACAAACCACAATTCTTCACTGCTTTAATAAGCTGTTGATTTGATTGCAGCTTAGACTGGGATCTTTTTTCAATCTCATTCGCCATCAAAAGCTGAGTCATATATCAGCTTGCAGCAGTTTACGGTCACGTTATTCAGGTTACCTTTTAAAAGCAATTGCAGCAACATACTCATTTCAGTTTAAAGAAGGTTGGGGTTTTTTTTTTTAGTTGAGACACATTGCTTAAAAACAATTTCATTTATAGCCAAAAAACCCACTTCTAAAATGAAAAAAAATCATGCTCACACGCAGCTTTGTTTCTAATTAGTTAATTAAACAAAGCAGGTTGGTTACCAGGCCCTGCTGCCTGTAAAATTATGTATGAAATCCCAGACTGCATTTTATAAAGCAATCGACTGCATGATCAAGCACCTTTGTGAGGCAATGATCTTGTTTTTACCGCATTGGCTCACATGCAAAAAAAAGGTGATTAATTTATTTACAACAGGTCTTTCTCTACGGTTGACAGGATTTTTACACTTGCAGAGATGCAAGCAGGAAGGAGATGTCAGGGACGGTTGGGAGCTCTAGCGAGCGGCCTTGTGGCAGTACCAATGGCACAGAAGGCAGCATTTGATTCTTGTTGCTTCAGCAGAAGTAAATAAAGCTCAGTGATTTCTTCATTTGCTGGACTGGAAAGGCTTTGGCAGAGGATGAAGATGTCTTGGTAGACTAGAAGGCTCAATTCTTTTGACAAGTTAATTATCTGTGTGGTCATTGTGATCTTCACAATGCAAATATAGAAGCAATGTAAATGAATTGCTGTTTAATCAATGGAATAAACCAACTGCAAATGTGTTGTGGTATATATGTAAAACAGCAGGTAAGAAGGGGGTTTGCACTACTAAAAAAGTGTATTTGAGAAACAGCTCTTCAGAGATTTCCCAAGAACTTTATGCTAGTTGATCCTTTTTTTTTTTTCTTTTTGCCAGGAAAAACAGTGGAAAGGCCACGTCAAGAAGAAACAACAAACTGCCAGTGAAGTTTTGCTTCGTAAGAATGCCTCCTCTGACTTTATCACTAGAGGATGTTAACTCACCTTCTTGATTTCTGCTTAAGCATGCCAGCAATCATCTTTACTAACTGTAAGTATAAGTGGTCAGAATCAAATGTAGCAAAGGGAGACAGGAATGTATTACCCCTATCTAACATCAAGTCAGTCTGAGTACCGGTAGTGCAAATGAATAAATATAAAGCCAAAAATTTCAAACGCTATTTCTAATACACAGCCAGCATTCGTTCTTTTTGACAAACCTGCCTAGGAATGTAGTCCACTTTACCAAAGAGTTTACCTTTATGTAGTATCTGATCAGTATTCTCCGCAGATCGAACACTTGCAGCATTGTGGCAGCGTTGTTATCGATGATGCTATATCCTTCCAGGATGTACTGGGTTCGTGTTATTTCCCACGTCAGCCACCGGAGGTTAAAGGCTGCATTACATGATAACAAATGAGGCAAGTGCCCAGGCTTACAACAGCAGCAGCCTTCATTGTCTTCATCTCCTTCTGTTATAGCTTCCACTTCTCTCTGCTGGCAGTATGTCCCTTGGCAGTGAGAGAAAGAGAGCGTGCTGCCAGTTATTGGGGGAGGAGGAAACAAAGGACTTCTTCCAAGCTGAAAAAAGATGATTGAAGGCTATCTACGCACTTAGCAAAAATCTAATAGAAAGAGCTACGGCAACAAATTAGGCGTGCCAACTAATCCATGCGCAGTAGCAAATAAAGGGCTCTACATTATTCATTCACAATCACCTATAAAAGCCAAAAGGGCTCAATCTAACGTTCTAGGCATTTGGTTCTGAGCTGAGCCAAACTGCAGACAACAGCTTCTGCCTTAATAAAAACTCGCCAGGAAGCAACACTGAAGAGTCTTGCTCCATCAGGCACATTAAGCAAATTGACCCAAGTCTCAGTCAACTTCTTCCAATAACATACAGGACACAAACAAAGATTTCACTTACAAAATCTGGGTTTTAGGAAACTGTCTTGGAAAGCAGTTTCCAAAAATAACATCTAATGGGTTCTTCTCTCTCCCACTGGAGTTAAAAGCTACTCCGGATCAAACATCTCTCTAATGAATAGCACTAGAGGCAGTATATCATGAGAACAGAACAGCTTTCTAATTAGCCTATTACACAGGCTTTAGATCCAAATAGAGTAAATCTTCCTGCAAAAACTGAGATGTTCACTCAAAAAGAAGTCATGAGGCAGATGCAGAAGCAGTATCTGCTCTGCAGACTCTGCATTTCTCGCCTGTGCTGTGCAGACTAGAAAGTCAAGCTGAGCCCTGCGGGATTTGGAATCTATGAAAATGTGGTTTCTACACCATGTAGGGCACTACACATCAAAACCAAGGTGGACATGCATATGCTTTCCCCACTGTTCTCAAAATATCTGAGTTACTATGTTCTTGATTCATGGATCTTTAAAAAAATTTACTCTGTGGGCTGTTGCTGAACTTGCTCTCCACTGAATTTGTACACAAACCATCTTTCAAGGCCATCTCCTCTGCTGCAAGTTACACATATGTCTTGCATGGGCCTTCCGCCAATGGTTCAGTATCACCCCAGGAGAGAGCTGGCTCTGTCAGCTTCCAAATGGAATCGATAGGAGAGGAAGGTGCTAGGCACTGCAGTTCAACAGCTACAAATCCCCCTGCCAGGACCAACAGACCTGCTCTGTTGTGTCACTCTCAATGGCAGGAGAAGTTGGCTACGTTCATCACCTGCATGGCGGACTGGGAAAGGATACACTGTCAGCTCCAATCCCCCACAGTTTGCCAGCACCCCAAAAGAGAGCCGGGAGCAAGACGGCATCCCAAAGGCCTTCCTGTGGAGCGTCCTGACAGTTGCTGCACCCTCAGCTGACTATCCTGGTCCCATCACAAGTGTCTGGTCAACAGCCTGAGGACCTTTAGTTTATACTGATAGAAGTAGCACTCAGAATATTCCTCTCTCCACACCAAGAAAAGTCTTTCAAAATATAACAGAATATGTTAAAGCATTGGTTACCACCTTCTCTTTTCTTTTTGCCTGTACACCTTCTAAGTGTATCCAGCAAGCAGAAACATACAAGAAAAAAGATGAATAGAAAGATCTGAAGGAAACGTGTGAAAAAAAAATGGGATTGTAGCCCTAGGAGATAGGGGGGGAAAAGATCCAGTATATTCCAGTGTTCTCCATCAGTTTTCTGTAAGTGAAAACTTACGCTGTGTACCCAGTGTTGTTCACACACTGATATGTTTTCCTCCTTAGATTTTAGGGATATACAATATGACAAATTATTAAATGTCTTCAAGTAACCCAAATATAAACATCTTTCCTTTCAAGACTGCCACAAGGTACAAAACATGACCTATCAAGCTGACATTTCCAGTTGGACTGGACATGAACTGGACTGCTTCTGCTTCATATTTCACAGATTTCTACAGGAATTAACACTTACTGCTCAACAGCAAAAAAGCAACAACTGCTCTGGGTCAGTGGATGCTTTTCTGAAGTCAAGTCAAAAGACATCATACTCAAACTCAAGTAGGGAAAGGCATATTCCTTTGTACATAGCTTGAAAAGAGTAAAATAACTACTCCATGCTGGTGCTGTTCCTATTACTGTTATGTTTGTTTTTAAAAGTTTAAAGGTCTGTCAGTATTAAACTGAATTTAAAGGAAGATACATCTTCATCCCAGGTGCCAAATTAAGTATTGCCAAATGTTTAAAAGCAATGAAAAACGCAAGCCTAACAAACAACTGCCACTGCTCCCCTTACAACTAAGGGAATTAAAGATGGCTTTGCTCAGTCTGCGTAATTCTATTCTTAATTTTTTTTTTTTTTTTTGTATTAGTTAAATACTGGGACTGAAGAGGCTGGCAAGGCAAATAATAGGTGAATTTAAGAGCCCTTCAATATTTGAGGGAAGCTGTCATTGTCTGCATAACAAACAGAAGATGATGCCAGAGCAATTATTTGCATTCTCAGCTAATTTGACAGGTAAAAATGTCTCCAAGTCATTTTCGCTAGGTAATTTTAATCAACTAAAGTTAAAATTATACTACAGTGGACACAATCAACGTTGAACTTAGGGAGCAGGAGACGTTCTAACTGGTATCATATCATTACAAAAGCTCTGGGAACCAACCGAAGGAGCTCCCATGGTCATTTTGCAGATTTATTCCAAAGAATGAAATCAGGGCTGTGCTCTGTCAACATCTGGCAAACATGCACTTGCCTAACAAAAGGTGTTTGAGGGACTCGGGTACTATCACCTTGGGCATTTGTTGTCTTGACTGCCTTCAGAACCTCTGGGGTACCCCTGTTGAGTTTAAAGGTATTATCTGAGCCATGGCCAGTGCTCTGACAAAACACCAAATCCCTATTCCTATCGTCATGCTGATGATTAGAATTTCCAGATGACATCTAGTAAAAGGACTCAAGTCTGCACAGGCAAAACGCAGGGTTGATGCTCAAAAAATGTTGGTTCCCCCTCAATTCTTGCAGTCAATTCTAGAAAAAACTGCCAGTAATTTTCTCTCGTCTTTAACTGAGCCTTCCATAATACACTGGCTGCATTTCAATGCCACAGATTTGCATGTTACTGAGAAATTTAATTTTACCAGTACCTACATCAATCCTTTTTGGTTCATTACTCTACACACTGGTACTGCAAAGACTAAGACCATGTACTGAGCTTTATGCATTGAGCCAAAAGGGACAAGTCACAGTAAATGAATTTAAGTGCTTGTATGCTTCTTTTACAGAAGGGCGACCCTAAACTTTTGTGTATATGCTATACACCGATGATTAAAATAACAATTTTTATATTGCTTCTTAAAAAATTATCAAGTTCAAGCAACTCAGAGAATTATTCATAAAACCAAAGAGCAGGGAGCAGAGCATGCACTTCGGTTCTGCAATATAATTAAGTGTAGTACCATTAAATATTAAAATACAGGAAAATGTTTTCACTGGTAATTAGTCATTTTAAAATCTGAGGGAAAACTTTTTCTTTGTACTTTTCTTCCTGCAGTAGAAAGAAAATAAGCTCTTCCTCTTCACTTGAGCTTAGTGGTTCACTGTGACCCTTGCTAGCACAGATGAGATTTGTAAGATATCTAACACTGGATGGTGGCCAAAAATCCATCAATGCAAAAACGCATGCCAGCTGAACAAAGCAAGGTCAATCTATGTGAGCTCAGGAGAAAACCAGGGTGAGAACTTGGAGCTCTTTCTATTTTCCTGACGCATCAGGATTTGAGGACTGACTTGTGCTCTGCCAGAGTGATCTGACCTAAATGGAAGTAAGAAAATCGAAACTGAAGTCTGTAATCTCACTTCAAGAGGATACATAAAATACACCTAAATTAATGACCGCCCACCCTTCTAGAATTTAAGGCTGAAATCAAAGTGTGTTTTTCAATTTAATTTTGAAAACTCAGTGACTGAAAAGAAAAGCATCTTTCAGTTCTGAAGGGCCAGAGAGAAAATCCCGTAACACAACCACATACTTCTAGAAACAGTTTTACTTTCCACAAAACACTTCAGTTTAACACCACATCCAGAACGGGGGCTAATTACTCTGGCTGAAGGCAGCTATAGCTTGAGCACTAAGGATTGCTGACACATAACAAGCCACTAGGGTGCAAACGTACATAGAAGGGCCTCACAGGGCTCAGGCACTAACCCCACCCCCCAGACATTAAGTTCACCATAAATTGCTCTCCTGCACTAGGCACTTCAACCTTTAAGCTCTGTGACCCCAACAACCGGGTTTTGGACTAGGGAATTTAACTAGGTGTTAAGTCTGAAAGACAGAGGTGGATATGGAGGTGGGAGCCATGAAGATGGACTGAAGCCCAGGGTAACTCCTTTTGTAGGCCATGCAGAGTTCTCTTCACTGACGACTCCACAAAAATGCCTGGTTGCTCACCAGTAACACATTAATATTTTATAAATAAATGCATTACAGTGGAAATATCTGACTCTGCTCCACCAAGCTCTGCTGCAAATCTGAGTATTCCCAAATTCTTATGGATAAGGCTCCTTCTCACCCGACACACGTCTTTTCTGCTCAGGATAGCAGCTTAATAAGCAGCAAGTTATCACCCAGAAGCAGCACAAAGAGCATAATTACAGCCATTGAAAGGCCATCCTCTCCTGAAACAAGCATAGAATCAGAATTGTTTAGGTTGGAAAAGACCTTTAAGATCATCAAGTCCAACCATTAACCTAACCCTGACATCCCACCACTAAACCATGTCCCTAAGCACCTTGTCTGCCTGTCTTCTAAATACCTCCAGGGTTGGGGACTCGACCACTTCCCCGGGCAGCCAAGCATCAGATATAGTTCTAGAAACACAGAAAACCAAATACTTCAAAAAGGAGTGAACTGATCTCCCACATGGAAACTCATGAACCCCAGAACTGGACATATTCTGGAAACTAGCAACTGTTTTGGCTCCTTCCTACTCTTTTCCTTGTGGAATTGGGATTCAGAACAGTAATTTGTAGGCTCTGATAGTCTCAGGTTGTTTCAAGGAAAAATCTCAGGACTTAAAAACTAATATAAATTTCTCAAACATCAAAGCTATTAGCTATAAAACTGTGGTTTGGTTTTCAGCTGCTTCAGGTGCTTGTATGCCTGAAAAACAGTCTGGTTTTCAAACCAGATCAGTTCCTCTAATAACAGGCATCCCCTCTCCTCAGAAACCTTTCCTTTTCTTGGTCCGCGGAGACACATTATGGAAGCCCAGGTGGAAGAAAGCATTCTCTAAGGAGGTTGGTTGTTAAACTTGCAGCTACCAAATAACACAAAAACCTCTCATGTCACCTCTTTTGGAGTGCAATGCAAGATGCAACATTTTGTTTCTGGAAAAGACATTTTCTCAATAAAAACGTTGCAGTGCACCTAACAACATTTTCCGTCCTTCCAGAAGTCTTCTCCGGTGCACTCATATATAAATCTAAAATTGCGGAAGGGAGGAAAGGAAAAAAGACATCAAATATTTATCCTAGTCCGTGTCACAGAAATATTCTAAGCCTATTTGAAATTCACAGAT
Organism: Gorsachius magnificus; assembly: GCA_034008185.1. Lineage (NCBI taxonomy): Eukaryota > Metazoa > Chordata > Aves > Pelecaniformes > Ardeidae > Gorsachius > Gorsachius magnificus. The sequence goes on along the minus strand of CM067083.1, from coordinate 44,063,426 downwards.
GGCTTCCACTGTTGGAGCATCACTGTACACCTAGAAAGGCTTCTACATCACTGATTTCCTGTATTCTATATAAAGTGTCCCCTTCCCTGTTTCATGCCATTCTCCCCAATTAAAAGACCAAGATTAAAGAAACCCCTTTGCATCCTTTCTGTTCATGCCTCTAATATTTCTGAGTATTGTATCTCTCAGCCTTTGTCCTTTCCCACAAACGGTGCACTTTTGGTTTTTAACCTTCTCTCCAAAGAGATGTGTTAAAAATGGCTGCTTTTCTCTGAATTCCCTGTAATTTATCAATACCTTTTGATAGTCTGGTGCATACACTGAACAAGTTTGGTCTCAGGAAAGACATGAAGGTGCTTTTATTTCCCAAAAATAAGTGATTTGTAAAAGCAAAATGGGAAAGTTGCAACCACTCTTTAAATAAAGAATGGTTCTTGCTAGTGCTACAGAGACTTCAGACATAAAAACCAGTAAATATTCCTTACACTGATAATGTACTTGCTACTGTAATAAAACTATACAGCATACACATACACTGCAGAAATGAGTAACTGTCCCCGTTTCTTAGACATCATTACTGTGCCTAAAGCTTATAACCTAAACTGGCTGCATTCATACACCATTTTGCGTTGAAAGTAAGCTAGCTAGCACAGCGAAAGCTCCACAGGCGATCCCATCCTGCTGTCACAGCTGCCTTCCACTACGTACAATTACATCTGCGTCTGCTCTGTGCTTCTTTTCTTGATTCATCTAATGATGTTCAGTGAAGCATGAATATTGCACGTGCAACATGCAGTAACAACAGCAAAAAAAAAAATCACAGCAGAGATTTTGAAGTTAACTACATGATTGAAGAATGCCGGGCATGAGTTAGAAAACAGCTCCTCAAGATTTCAGAGTCACCATCCATAAGTAATTTCTGCACACGTAACGCTTAACTGGATATTCTCTAAAAGAAACTTTGTAGAGGCACAGACTAAAGAGGAAAGTATTTCAAGTCTCCCTCCTTCTACAGGGAACAGGCAGGATTTAGATATTTTGACATTCTTTCTGCTTGTTCCCTGATTGTGGGTTTTCCCCTATCTCTTCCTTTCAAATCACATGATACATTATGTATTTCTTCTGGCAGGCTGCTTTTTGCATACCGCTGCGGTCTAACACAGGCAGGGGAGTTAAGTTACCAAAGAGCTTGATTCCTCCACACCACACCAAGGTGCAGCTACAAAGTTCTCACATAGCCTGAGCTCGTTGCTATCATCTCTTTGGTTTTGGTAAAGGAGGTGTTGGGTGTCTCCTCTCAATGCCTGGAGGTATTGAGGCTCCCCCCTGCTTTACACATGGGATGAATGGCCCGATGGAGGCGCATCCCCTCTCCATCTGTAGAAAGGGAGAGTGAAGAACTAATTCATACAGGGTGCTTAATTTTAACAGGACTAAAGATGGATGAGAGGAATCCCAGCTTTGCTGACTCTCTTCGTTCAGTCTGCTCAGTCTGTATCTTCTGGTTGTTCGGGGTTTTTTTATTTAAAAGCTGAGCCAAATGCTTCTATTACATACAGTTAGATGGGCAGCTGGATCAGTCATTTGTGATGCCAACTCTCAATTAGGCTGGACTGCAAACTGGGGAGGCAGTACCTCCTGCCCCCAGTACACTAAAATTCAGAAGACTCTATGACCCCCTTCTTCAGGCAACTCCTGTGGCAGTACTGCCAGCACAGCTTTTCAGCTTCCACAATGAGAAACACCCACAGGAAAATCCACAGCTCTGCAATGCAAATACTGCTTTTGGTTTACTCATAAACAGAAAACAGTAACAGAGAATACTGTTGCAATTCACTTATTTCCAAAGCAAACATAGACTTCTTATTTAAGAAACAGCAGATTTTTAAGGCCCTCAATTAAAATTACTTGTTTGAAATTGAAGTCAAGCAGCCAAAGCTCAGAAATTACAGATTTCAAGTTCCTTCTCTAGCCTTTTTTTTCCTCCTTGTGGGAAACCATTCTGTACAATGAAAGGAATCAGAGTCCTATGTGAAAAACAAGTGCATGACCAGACAACTAAAAATAGGAACGCAAGATGCCCAAAGCAGAGGAAATGAGCCTGGTGCTTAACAACTGCCTCTTGACTTCATAAACCACCAGGTTCTTCCAGGCCAGCTGCCTACACTCTTCCACTTACACAGAAAAAAATCCTTCTCTATTCAGTTGTACCCCACACCCGCCAGCTGCAAGATTTGAAATGGGGAAGAAGGAGCCTTGGCTGTTGGTGCTGCTCAGGGGCAGCCTGGTCTGACCTCCTGCCCCCGCAGGCAGCCACCCCACTCAAAGGAAGGAGCAAAGAAAACCCTCCAAGGAAGAGTTTCAGCTCAGTCTCTGCATTCACAGAGCTTTCTTGGGAGGGCCCTTGGCTTGTCCCCTTATGCAGCTTCTGCCTTCAGGTCAGCCCTTCTGGCTCCTTTTTCTCAGACTCTGTGCCCCAGCATCTGGGCACCCTTAGGTAACCCCTAGGGCCCCTCCAGAGCAAGGCTCCTTGCAGACACAAGGACAAAACCTCTGGTGTCAGTACACCACCTCAGCACTGGGGCACACAGCAGGCTATCTGCCCACACGCTGGAGTCCATGAAGTTTTTGTTATAGTCTGCGTCAGGCAGATGCATCTTATCTGGCTTGTGCCTGGCTCCCCTCTGGGCTCTTCTGTTCCTCCTACTCCATCCTTAAGCAGGCTTGTAATTCATGTGGTTTCTCTGGCACCCGTTCTGCACGATCCAGTGGGGTTCAAGTCTCATACAGCACATCAAATGTTATGTGTTTGAGCTGCTCTTTCCTCAGGTATGTTCCTTTATTCAGTCCTACATGGCTTCTCTGTTACAGGCCAAACAACGTAACAACAACACTGACACACTCCTACCTTCCCTTCCCATAACATCACCTCTACCCGGAGAAAACATTCTGAAAGCTGGAGAAACCATGTCTGTGAGGACACTAACTAACTACACATTTTCTCTTATTCTTGGAACAGCATCATCTGGTGGGTTCAGAGAGGAGAACAGGGGGAGTCCATTTCCCTCCCATTTCCATCCTTTTCCTCTCCTAGTATTGAGGAGTCTCTTCCCCCAGTGATACTCTGAGGGTGAGGAGGAATAGAGGACTGAATTTGTACTGGAGATAATCTAGCTGAGATTCCCATTCCCATTTTCCAACTCCTGTCCTCCTCTTCCAGTAATTTGTCTGTGCTTTCCTGGTTCACAGTTTGCTGCTCCTCTCTTGGTCCAGGTCTTCTGAATGCTCAGGTAAGACTGCTGCTTAGCAGGCTGCCAGCCTCCTCCTAAGGAGCACAAGAGAGACTGGGAAAGGGGATATTTGTGATGAGAACTCACCTGGCTCTAAATGACAATCCATGAAGCACACGAGAGGCTGCGGGGCTCAGCCCCATCTGAGTTTAAAGACCTGTTGCAGCCAGCAGACACGTTGGATCTACTAACAAAGCAAACCAGCTACAGTACTAACGCTGAACAGCGTTAGGCAATCTGCACAGAAAGGTCAATTTTCAGACCCATTTACTTACTTAAACTGTGGTTTTACGGAATACAGAGATACCATGACAGGTGGCACACTGCACTTTTTGAGCTTTGCTCTGAGATCCAAATGCAAAATGGCACTCGCCTGGTAATGAACCATCCTGGCTCAAAGTCAAACAAAGTCTCCCCAAACCACTTTGTAATGGAACTATCCACTTGTTCACCAAACAACTTCCAGTTCATTAAGCCTGTCTGCTATGCCCCTGGTCTTTTTATCCAGCTAGCACATGGTTTGAAGATCCTCTCACAATTTTTCATCTCTGTTTCCAAGATTTACTTTTTTCCCTTGGGTCGGTGATGATGGAGAGGGACCCAGCAGTAGGTGGTAACTGCATAAAGGGAAAAAACACCACTCATAAAGCTCATGTAATTTAAGCATCAAAGTGAGATTTCTTTCTTCCATTTGTTTCAAATCCTACTGTAAACTATTTTAACACAAAAGGATGATCAGCAAAGATAATTTTCTGAAATCAGAATGCAAGTTAATGGAAATGTATGTTGTCCTGCTTACTCAAAATCCCAACAAATGTGAACAAAATGTCAACACTGTCCAAGACATGTCTCCTCTTTAACATACATAAATCCCTTCTGGAAGTCACTTTTCTTGTCAGATCTGCAGAAATGAATGAACTATTTTTTGACTCCACAGAGTTTCCATAAAGAATAACAACTGTGAGCAACCTAAGAGGAACCAAAAATGACAGGCTGACTAAAACTGTCCTCAACAACAACAAGGCAATTATCTCGGAGATTTACCAGCCTGTGAAACCAGTGGCACTGTAACCAAGAGATCTGAACTGCCACAGTATTTAACTGTTCTTGCAGAACAACATAAATTTGCATTTGTCTGGCATGAATTTGAAAGAAGTAACAGCAAATTCCAAATCTACCCCAAAAAAGCCTTCTACCTGTGGACTCTAGAGGGTACTTAACCTCAGTACCGATCTCTGACACAGCAGCAGCACTGCTTACCTTTGGGGCACACAAGGAGAGGATAATACTTGCACAGATGTCTTTGAAGTTGAAGAAAGCCACAGAGCCACACATACGTCATTGCCATCATGAACAACAAGAGATTATAAGGCTGATAAACAAATTCTCTCTCTTCCTTTCCAGTTGCTTTTTCTTACAATTTGCCTTTGTACTGAATAGGTATCTCTTAAGGTACTATAATACCAAGCTGTTTCAGGTATTTACTGTTTTCTACATAACTTTTCTTAAAATAGAGGAGTGTTATCTTCATCCCCACCATAGAGGAAGGAAAGTGAACATCAAGCACTTACCACAACCTGTTCAACATCCTACAGGAATACTGTCACAGTCAAGACTCGAGCCCACGTGTTATTTCCTAGTCTAATCCTCCCACACCTAAGTGCATTCAAAGAGCCAGTCTGTCTCTCATTTTCTCATATTCAACCCTGTTGAAAAGTCGCCTTGATTATACAACTCTTCTACACATCGCCCATTAGATGCTCAGCCCTTGAGCCTGGGAAGCTGTTTATTCTGGGATTTCAAAACTTCTATCACCTGCAATTGCAAAGTGGTATCTTTGAAAGGTTATAAACCCAATCAACAAACCCAGGCAGCCAACATGTGTAGTATTAGCAAAATTTAAAAGCTGTTTAAAACTTCTGTGGTTTTACTTCCATTTTTTGTCCTACTTTGGGACAACAGCAGACAAAGGACAGGAGTGTGACACTATGAGCAACAGGCTCACAAAAGCCTCTCCAGCGAGTAAGGGGATGCAATTGCCATTCCTCAAAGAGGAGCGTGCTGACAGGGGAATATACTGAACAGGAAGAAAGTGAGGTCCCTTCTTCAACTGAGGTCAGCGCTTTCTAAATAAAAGAAATATGAAGCCCATATCAACTTGCTGCTTCTCTCCTATTCTACTGTGAGGGAGACCATCTCAGCACTGGCATCTTGCATGATCTGACACAGGATATTTTCCATGGGAGAAGTCTTATGATATTTGTTTTTTTTTCAAAGAGAGGTTTTGGGGGGTTGAACAACTTTAAGAACAACTTCGGTTTTTATGGTTATGGAGGGAAAGAAATAATCTGAAACCTAAAAGATCTGTGAACCAAGCAAATAACTCAACATGCCTTCTTTATGAAAGTCTTATGATACTGCAGAACATGACTCCAAATTTCTTAACAACTAGGTTTCAAAACATTGTCATTCAAATAAGGATACAAAGTAGTATAGAGCTTTTCGATAGACAAACAACTATCTGTAAAAAGAGATAGGTCCTTAGACTCTATGTCCTACTATAGAGTTGAGATAGATTAAAAAGGCAGACAGGGTTCATTGCTGGTTTTGTTGCTATTTATATCATCAGGGATCCTTACCTCGAAATTCCAGCCCTCTGAGCTGAAAGGTGACGAGGCCATTTCCAATTTCAATCAAGTGCACAAAGGCATTTAAATAATCCGATGCCAGAATAAAACAGTCTCCTGTGTTGTAGTTTCCCCAGCGGCCCAGAATCAAATCTCCACAAAGAGACTCCTGCAGAGATCTTGTCAAATGCTCATAAAAAATGGAGTTGAGATTATTGTCATCATTTCCTACAACCAGAGCAGCACACATTTATAAAAAATAAAATTTATAATACTCTAAGCCATTCTGCATAAAATAGCATGTTCTTTTTTATTCCTGCATAAAGCTTCTTCCTCTACCTGGACAACATCTTCCTGATACTTTATACAACCTATATTTCCTAGGTGGTTTTTAGCCCTTCAGAGAATCAGGCCTGAAACTTTTCTTTAATATGAACAGTACTGTAAAGAGAACATTAAATTAGTGATAATGCATACTTCAGACTAAACCAAAGCACCTCTGTGTTTTACAACAGCAAGACTTTTTTGGCTCCACTGACAGTCTCTGCAATGCTAAGTTAATGTCTACATACTGTTCTTAATTTTAAGAAAGCAGAAATCATGATTATTTCAATACATAAGCCTAAATCTGAATATTATTTCTAAAATTTTTAAAGAATTCAGTCACACAGCTTCCACTAATATTGTTGGGATTTTTTTTCTTTTAGTCCTCCAGGAATTTTTCAAGGCTTTGTCCATGAAGTATCTGTTGGTAAAAGAGTTCCCTTAGTATACTGAGAAAGAATGAAACAAGGTTCATTCACCACTAGAATTGCTGCCACTTCTTTAAAAAGAGTAGCTCTCCAATTACACATTGCTTGGACCAATTATCCAGGTGAAAAACACCCCATCACAGTCTAAAAGTGTCATCTCATAAAGGTCTGTGGCTTTTAACTGGATGAAAAGTAGCACTTTATGATGGTGATCCGTGAAAGAGAATGAACCTTTCACAAATGCCAACAGTGCCACATAATCCAACGTGGTGTTGTCTTGTGCTTGTACTCTTTTACATAATATATACTTGCATGAGAACTGCTTTTCTTTTTTGTAACGCATCACTGTCTCACCTTCAATACTTTTAAAATGCTGGTGCATGAATAGATATACATGTACAAACCAACACCTTGTAGGTGTATTTGTATACACAAGAGTCTATGTGGATACATAAGTACAGGTACACATGCATATTTATGTATGTGCATATTTAGGAGCAGATCTAACATGGAGAAAAAAACCCCAGAGGATGACAGGCTATAGCTTCCCCTACAAATTGCTCCTCAATACGAGGAGTGGGCGTGTTACTATGCTGCTTTTCATCACCGTGGCCATTACGTATCCAGCCCTGGTATGTATATGTAGGTCTGTATGCACATACAGACGTACTCAGCTATTCGCCTTCTTGAATATTTTTGGTGAAAATCGAAACAAGTCATAAAATGAATGTTTTAAATACACACAGAAAAGGAATGTTTTACTTGAGTTATAGAATTTAAAACATAATTAACTTATTAGCATTTACAATAATGCTAAAGGTTATTGCTATCAGATGACAGAATGGCCTTGGGACATGTCTTAACGCCCTGCCTTGAAATGATAAATAATGAATCATAGAATCACCTTGGTTGGAAAAGACCTTTAAGATCATCGAGTCCAACCGTTAACCTAGCACTGCCATCCCACCACTAAACCATGTCCCTAAGCACCTCATCTATCCTTCTTTTAAGTGCCTCCAGGGATGAGGACTCCACCACCTCCCTGGGCAGCCCATTCCAGAGCCTGACAACCCTCTCGGTGAAGAAGTTTTTCCTAATGTCTAGCCTAAACCTGCCCTGGCGCAGCTTCAAACCATTCCCCCTCGTCCTATTGTCTGTTACCAGGGAGAAGAGGCTGACCCCCACCTCACTACAGCCTCCTTTCAGGTAGTTGTAGAGGGCAATCAGGTCTCCCCTCAGCCTCCTCTTCTCCAGACTAAGCAACCCCAGTTCCCTCAGCCGCTCCTCGTATGACTTGTGTTCCAGACCCCTCACCAGCTTGGTTGCTCTCCTCTGGACATGTTCCAGCAACACAACATCTTTCTTGTAGTGAGGGGCCCAAAACTCAACACAGTATTCGAGGTGGGGCCTCACCAGCACCGAGTACAGGGGCACAATCACTTCCCTACTCCTGCTGGTCACACTATTCCTGATACAGGCCAGGATGCCATTGGCCTTCTTGGCCACCTGGGCACACTGCTGGCTCATACTCAGCCGGCTGTCAATCAGTACCCCCAGGTCTTTTTCCACCAGGCAGCTTTGCAGCCACTCTTCCCCAAGCCTGTAGCGCTGCATGGGGTTGTTGTGACCAAAGTGCAGGACCCGGCACTTGGCCTTGTTGAACCTCATACAGTTGGCCTCGGCCCATCGATCCAGCCTGTCCAGGTCCCTTTGCAGAGCCCTACTCCCCTCCAGCAGATCAACACTACCACCCAGTTTAGTGTCGTCTGCAAATTTACTGAGGGCACACTCAATCCCCTCATCCAGGTCATTGATAAAGATATTAAACAAGACTGGCCCTAGAACTGAGCCCTGGGGGACACCACTTGTGACCGGCTGCCAACTGGATTTAGCTCCATTCAACCACAATTCTCTGGGCTCGGCCATCCAGACAGTTTTTAACCCAGCGAAGCGTACATCCATCTAGGCCATGAACTGCCAGCTTCTCCAGCAGAATGCTATGGGAGACTGTGTCGAAGGCTTTGCTGAAGTCCTGGTATACAACATCCACATCTTTTCCCTCATCTACCAGGCGGGTCACCTGGTCGTAGAAGGAAATCAGGTTGGTTAGGCAAGACCTGCCTTTCATGAACCCATGCTGACTGGGCCTGATCCCCTGATTGTCCTCCATGTGCCTCGTGAGCACACTCAAGATGAACCTCTCCATAATCTTCCCCGGTACCGAGGTCAGGCTGACTGGTCTGTAGTTCCCCGGATCCTCCTTCCGGCCCTTCTTGAAGATAGGCGTCACATTTGCCAACCTCCAGTCATCTGGGACCTCCCCTGTTCTCCAGGACTGCTGATAAATGATAGAGAGTGGCTTGGCAAGCTCCTCTGCCAGCTCCTTCAGCACTCTTGGGTGGATCTCATCCGGCCCCATAGACTTGTGGATGTCCAGGTGGCATAGCAGGTCAAAGACTGCTTCCTCCTGGATTATGGGGGGTTTATTCCACTCTCTGTCCCCATCTTCCAGCTCAGGAGGCTGGGTACCCTGGGGATAACTCGTCAGGCCATTAAAGACCAAGGCAAAGAAGGCGTTGAGTATCTCAGCCTTTTCCTCATCTTTAGTGGCAATGTTCCCCCTTGCATCCACTAGTGGATGGAGGTTCTCCCTAAAGAAAACTATATATATATATAGAAAGAGCACTATATATGCCTCAAACTGCTGATAACCTCTCTTGCCTTCTTGGACACCCTGGATTGCACCCATTTCTGCTTGAAGATGCACATGCCTTCATGCTACTGATGTAATGGATAAGGATAAAAAGAGGGGCGGTAAAAAAATAACAGCAATAATTATGATGTAAACTTATACCTCCACAATAAAAGCCCCTGACACCTCAGTAGCAAAATAGTATCAGCTGCAGAACACTAAAGCAGAAGAAATCCATAGGTGAAATCCTGACCTTTCTGACTGGGACCAGGTATTTGGCACAAAGCACAGGTATCTGTTTCCCCTGGAAAGGGCTCTGTCCCGCCAGGTGCTGAAGAATGTCAGCTGAGGTACCACATGCTCTCCACATCCACTGAATTGCCAAAAAATGCTCTCTCTTTCCAGTCTCACAGGAGCCACTCAGTGTAGCCCACAAACGTGCTTTGCATTGCCATAGATCGGAGCTTATTTAATGCACCAATACCCAGAGAAGAAGCCCACTATCTTTCCTACTTCTTTCTTTTACTCCCTCCTGCAAATTTTCCAATTTCCCTTTCCCCCCCTCTCCAAAAAGGTTTCTCTCCAGGGAAGAGAAGCAGTAGGGGCACTGGTAGCCTGCTACTTTTTTCCAAAACCCTTCCCTGCCCACAGCTGACCTTCGAGTCTAGCTAGGGTATCTGCCATGTACTCCGCACAAACAGCAGTGTTATGATTAACTAAGCAACTCGCAGCCCAGCAGCTATCTGATCACCTACACAAAACTGAAGAGCGAATTTACTTATTAAGTACTTAAGCAAATTTACTTATCGAGTATTTAAGTCACAGAACTTAGACCAGTGCTCTGCTACCTTTAAAATGCTCTGGTTTGTTCACACAGCATATAAACCCTTTGCATCTCTTCAGCTTCCGAGACAAAGCCTCGACAGTCTAAATACATTACATTTTGCAAATCAAGCAAAACACCCAAACTCCGAGGCCATACCTGCATCCTTTTCGATCTGAATTGCCAGTCTGGTGTTGGAATGGTCCGATCTTTTGGTGCTGGAAATAAAAACATGTTGTACAGCGAATTTATTTTTTTTTTATAAATAAGATTCTCCCCAAACCACATTTTTTTTTCTTTTTAATGTATTTTCTCATTCTGTGTTTATATCATTATGCAGTTCACACTCCAATACGTTCATCAGTTTACTCCAAGCAGGCATATATTTCAGTTCAGTATTGCTATTGATATTGTAGCTTATCAGCACACAAAATGAAGAGTCTATGTCCCCTCATCCTTTTCCTCAAACTCTTTCTTCCCCTTTTTCCTTCTTGTGGGGCAGAGTCCATTCAGAATTTAGCATCTGTAATAATACACACCACTATGTACTTAAATAATTGAACCGGCTCCAGAAGCTCATCAGCCAGGTACCACCAAAACAGCGAATAGAAAGAATATTAAATCAGTCTTTCTTCCTTTCTAAGCCTTAAGGGAAACAGCTGGACTCAAGGGGTTTTCTTTGTGCAATAATATTTCTTTGGGTGTGTAACATCTACGGAAAAACAACAACAAAACCCCCACTTTACTTAGCTTCATATTTAGCTAGGCAGCATTGAGAGTCCCGGGTCTTTCTTATTGCTTGAAAAAGAAAAAAATTACAGGGTCTTAGTCCATGCAGACTGTAATGCTGTCTCCCTTATGAATGACACATTCCCTACTCAGTATTTTCATTGTAGCAGTGGAATATAAATACCACACGAAAAACGATCACAAAACAGAAAGTGACTAAAAGGTAGACTGGATTGAGCTTTTATTCCTATCTGTAAAAAAAGACACTAACAAAGTCTGAAAATAAGGAATGAGTAAGTCACTGCGGGCAAGCACACGTCCAACAGAAGGGAGCAGTTATTGTGGTGGCTAGGGATATTCAACACCAGAAGTCCAAAGCATCTCCCAAGGATCCATCTCCCAAGCCTTCAGGATGCAAGTGAAAGCCTGGCTAACAGAAATTCTATATAGTAAATGTAAATTTCCCTGAGATACTGCTCTGGCTGCAGTGCTTTAGGATTTCAGAACACTTCATTAAGAATATTGCCTCAGAAGTTTTGCCCTCAGTCACCAGCCTTAGCAGTAGGTCTATCAATCACATAATGTAAATATCATTCCTTGGAAAATGGGGTTAAAGCAGAGAATGGGTAAAGACAAAGCCACTTTGCCCCAAACAACAGTCAGCATAAGGCTACATGCAGCAGTGGTCAGTCTCATCTGTTCCACAGCCTGCAAGCGCAAGGACAAAGTGCCATTGCACCACGTGTCCCGGCATGGGAACCAAGGGAGACACCCAGCCATGGTCCTCACTGTATCCTTTGTCAAACTGTGATGAAGGCGGCACGGCCAGGTGGGACTGGCGGTGGTCTGGCTCATTAGGGTGGAGCACAGAGGAGATTCTGAATGGGCTGATGGTTGGCCAGTCAACTTAGCCCGAATTTAGCTACTCACTATGAGAGCTTAGACATGCCCTGAGGAAGACTGTGGCAAAGAGGGCATAAGTTATATGGGAGGCTTTCAAGCAGCTTAAATAACACTGAAAAAGGGTGGTGTAAACTCAGATAATGCTGTCTTTGAAGCACAGCAGAGATTCTCTGGGAGCCTGTATTGGCTCCAAGGACTTTGTCAATATACAAGTTATTTAAAAGGTTGGAAGTTTCTGAGCTGAAGCTATAAGCTCGTGCTGAAGCCAATTGGGAGAAAGATGCCATGGATGTCCCTAATGTTCAAAAACCTTTTCATCCACGCTCTGCAGCCTCCCCCAAAAAGCTGTGGAAAACCAACCAACAGAAAAACTGCACGCAGGCTTCCATGTAGTAGACAGAAGAGGAACAGAATTACTTTACGCATACTCCCTACCAGCAACTGAGTTTTACTTTAAAAAGGCATGTTCTTTACATTGCAAGAAATAGTGTTGCGGAGAGTATGAGTCTTAATTAGAATTATTTTACTTAATATTAGTACATTAGCTACATAAATTAACATTTTATTTGATGTATTATTTATCTTCCTGCCTCTGGTTGGCTCAGCTTATTGTAACTACAATTTTCCTTTCCTATGCAACAGAAAATGGCAAGGGGGGGAGGGTCTTCTAAGTTGTTCAGTATATAAAGAATGATTTTATTTCAGAGATTGTCAGAATTCTTTTACCCCGATATACATCCACCTGCAATTGCAACATATGCAAGAGTAAGCATAAAGATAAGGTTATAGAACTCAATCAATGTTCTATTCTCAGCAGAGAAATGCTGCTGATTTCCAAATGCATATGTTTTAAGATTATGAGACTCCTTATTAACTTCCTGTCCCTCTGAAATCAGTGTGGCAGTATGAAGTACAAGTCAATACTATTCTTCACCCCATTTTTTTACCAGCGTTTCTGTACGTCAAAGCATTTCTGTTCTTGAGGCATATTGAGACCCGTACAAATCAAGCAATACTTCAGGAAATTCTAATCTATAATAAGTAGGAATCCTTTTGCCCAGCGTGCAGCTCTGGCTCCATTTCTCCCCTTCTCCCCACCCCCACCCCCCCTTTTTTTTTTGAGAGAGAGAGAATGAGAGAGAGAAAGATGCGTGAAACAGTCAGGGAAAATCACAAGTGCTTCAGGACACTCCCAGATGGATAATGCAGCCTGACTGGGAAGAAGGGAAGGAAACCGAACAGCTCTGACAAACAAAACAAAACCAGGCTCTGTTGCGGCTTTATCCTCCATTCCAAGCACAGTAATGATTGCTTAAGCAGCTAAAACATGGGCCTTAGGACATAAGACAAGAAAGGATTCACCTTTTCAGACACTACCAGAAAAACTCAAATATTTTATACAGATATTTTGAAGCAAAATTTTATTTTTTTTTTTTTTTAAGACCAAGGGTAATGATGTAGACAGTTTCTAAAGCAAACTTCTGTCCTGAAATTCAGTTTAGTTGAATAAATTCAGTCAGGTAATCCATTTTGGAATTTAAAAATCTTCCATAATTATTAGCAATCAAAGCCATATTTTGTACCTTCTTGAAGGCAATGGGAATTTGCATAGCGTTAAACTACAATACACCACACCTAACAACCAAACCAGTGACACCTTTACTCCTGGGCTTTTTGCTGACAACTAGGACCTCTCAAAGTGAACTTTTGGGACTAGTGGATGATTTGGGCTTTCTTCCAGTGTCCTCTTGCTTCAGACTTGGTTGTTACCACTCATCCAAGGTGACAATTAGCTCAGTAATTGGATTTCTTCCTGAATTGCATTATTCTATGCAAACTGAGTACAGGTCCTTTGGTGCTTCCCCTAGAGAGCAAGTGATTGTGTTCAAACGTCTTCAGCTAAGTCTTCACCAATTTTAAAGTGAACTTCCTGCTTAGTTCCCGAAATATCTGTCTCATGCTCTTTTAGTCCAGCATTTACATGGGCGCTGAGACAATCCACTGGTTTGCATAGCCCTGTTCATGCCATTATAACTATCGCTTCCCTTTGCAAAAGGATGAAGTCACTTCCTATACTTCCCTTGTCCAAAAATACTACCTCATTTTTCAACCTAGAAGACTTTCTTCTCCCACTTTACTCTCCCAATTTCCTTAGAAAGGTAGAAAAGACTTGAAGGGGATTTAGGCAGCCTGGGGAACGCACAGTGGATGCCAAGAATCAGGCAAATTGAGGAGAAAAAACAAAAAATCATTACTGTGCTCATTTCCAGATGATGAAAATAAAATTGCAGCTGTTCTATCTGCCTTGCTGTTACTGGGTTTTGCCCCGAAAAACAAATTCAAGATTTCCAAGATTCCTGTTATGAAGGAGGGGAACAATACTTTGAAAGAGAGCAAAACAAAGAAAAGCAGTTTCCCTCTGGGGAATGCAAGAGATGCCTTTCTAGGGTAGATCCAAAGTTTTTCTTTGTCTGTGTCCAATGAATTTTAATCTGTCTTTCCATGACATCTAAACAGGCAAGTCTAACAGAGGGAAACTTTACTATGCTGCAGCCCTATGATTATTCATGGGAGTGTGGAAAAAAAAATCCTCAACATTTCCATGTGAATATCTTACGCTGCTGGCACTACAAACGGATGGCTTAGCATTAAAAACACAGTAGTAGTAGTAGTGACAAGTGAGGCAGGAGGGAGAATGAGGAGATGGCAGAATAAGCAGGCATCCATGAATATTTGAAGGACACCAGAGGCAAAAACGATGGTACTAATTGGAAGTGTGAGGATGCCCAAGTAGTTTTAAATCAATTTTATCTAAAATGCAGACTGATTTCAGTGCGATTACAACAGCAGAGGCTGACAGCCCCTTTGTGCATAACCATGCCCAGGTTTTCTGGGCAGCTGCATGGAAGATATGCCTTAGGTTTAGCTCACATTAATAAAGATCTCTTAAAAATGAAAACAACTTATCCTTCCTGATCACTCGCTCTGATTTTTACTTTTCACGCTTTCTTCTTCCCCTCCTTCCCTGACTGCTCCAGTGTGTCATCTAACCATAATAAAAAGGGGCTCTGCACACTAGCAAACTGGGGGAGGGCTATGGTATAAGAAGTTCCAGTTGTTAAAGACAGAGCTGTTGAAGGATTCTTTGAAAACACAGGAAGGCCATCTTATCAGTAATGTTTCCTGTTCTTAGGGGTTTTTATAATTCATTCCAAGAGCTTCTCAGGTTTGGGTTTTGGGGTTTTTTTGTGGTTTGGTTGGTTTGGGGTTTTTTGTTTGTTTAAGTAGGTGTAAAAATGAGAATTGCAGTCATTTGCTGAGATACTACTGAGCATGTTTATTTGGCATATTCTGAAGCCTTTCCTGCAGATGAGGTTTCTATGCTCCTGCAGCACTAGGGATGTAAATGAGAGGTGTGAATTTGAGATCAAAAGCCGAGTGCCAAAACATGGGTTAAACAGCCCACCGAAGTGCTCTGACATTCAATGATTTAGCTGTGGAATTCACCTCTTATTTGTAAGCCAGGTCATTTAAGCACCTGTGTACTTTAAAATACTCACCAATGCTTTACCAAAATGTAACCAATATCCCCACTTTTGTCGTATTTGCCTACCTTGCTACTTAATTTCTTTCCCCTTGTCTGAGTATGCTTTTTCTTTTAAAAGGCATTTAGTCACTATTTTCAGATACTTTATACGGAGCAATACAAGGAGCTTTACAAGTGGAAGGATTATGCCAAATGCCCAGAGGTGTTTGTGCTCACTCTTGCATCGGTGAAATAGGGCTGGGACCTCAACATCCCTGTAAGGATAGAGCTCAGCACTGGACCTGGCATCACAGCTATACCTCACTGTCTGCAATTCATAGACATAGTGTTAATTTAAAAGCCAATGTGTTAATTACATGCAAAAGCATGCATCTGAAATACTGCAGGTGAGAGTTATTTTTCTGGTTTTCCCACCATGAGCCAATGCCAACATTATAGGAAAGGCGCTATGCTGTGCCCAGCTCTGGGTAAAGTGCTCTGCAGGACTGACTGACTGGGGCTCTGCGCTCGCTGGTGGGCCCATGAGCCGAGTGGCAAAAGCCTGAGAAACTGTAAGGACCCGGAGAGTAGAAAGGAGGTGATGAGAAATGTCCTGGTGAAGTTTTCAGAGCAAGATCAGACAGAAAAAAAAATTAATTACCAAAACGTTGGGAGCTGCTTCAGCAAGTGAGGGTAAGATGTTTACCTCCTTTACTCCACACAGAGATGCACATCATTTAAACTTCATAGAAGGAAGAAAGGGCAGCAAGGCATTTCAGAACTCATTCTTAATATTCTTTATTGCTGATAGCAAAGTGCTCTTATGCTTCTTCAGTGTACAATACTAAAATAACATATACTTAAGATATTTTAATTGTCACCTTTAGACTCAAGGTTAAAAACAAAATTAGGAGGTAGAGACGGAAAAAAAGTATGAGGAAATAGAAGAGTAAGACAAAGACTGGTAAATGATGTCTTACAAAGAATGCCTACATGATAAATATTCAGTTAGCTCATTATAGGATTCTCCACATAGATATTTCTCACCAAAAGATGAAGGGAGGCAAAACGGAAGCTAACCAAGCCATTCCAGTGCCATGAACCTGCAAGTGCAGCATCAGTGATGCTACACTGAAGAACAAGAAAAATCTGACTGCTACTGTGCAGTTGTACAAAATCCAATCTAAAATGGGGATACCTTTTAATACCTCTGGTTTTTTTCATTGCAAGGACTGTTGAGAGTGTCAGTCATTTACAGCAGTCGTTACGGTAGTCTCTACAGTAGTCTTCAGGCTGAAAAAGCTCCAACACATGGTTGAACTAGATGTCATTCTGAGAGCAAACACTGCTAGTCAAAAAATTTTTAAAAAAATAAAATCCCTCTAGCATTCATCCAGTATTTACCTAGTCCAAACTAGGACAAAGCTTCAGAGACAATTCTCAGTGGCAATGGTGACATAATTCTGCATTTCGCATTATCTGAGAAAGAAGCAAGAGACATTTTACATTTTGCTCTTATAAGCTCTCGGGTAATTTTGGTCCAGTACATACCCTTGTATATCAGGAGACAACCAGGACTTGAGCAAACTGTAGCATGAATTACTCCCTGCTGCTATCTGTACACAGCTTACTTATCACCTCAGTTAGAACAATTAAACTTGCTGAACATCTCCTCTGTGATCTTGGCTTTTCCCCTGTCTTCGCGTCTTGACAAAAGTTGCTTGAGTAAGCATCTTCTTGAATGGGAGGTTTGAGCTTAGTGCTCTGAACCTCAGCTTGCCCCTAAATGTCTGATTCAGTTAAATCTAAAACAGGTGGTGATCTACATTATCCACATAAATGGGATGAACACTAGCTGAGAACACTTATTCTTATGGAAATTCAGTCAATCCACTTCAACAGGTTTCCAATACTCGACATGACAGAAGTTTCCTGAGTTTACTTGATCTTATTAGATTTATGTAATTTGGAAGCTAAGCATTAGACGAACAGCTTATAAAATTTTAGTGCCACTGTATATCCACACAAGCCCTTAAAATATTAATGCTTCCTATTTCTGACTTATGAGTCTATTCTCATCTTTATCTTATGTCCTGTTGCTGCCTTCCTTTGCAAGTATCTTTAAAAATCCTGTTCTATCATGCTCATGATTTCTTTCCCTCTATAGGTCTGAGTTCCTGCTTATCAGTGTCTGTTGCATTATCCTCTCAGATTTTTCACTGCATGCCTTTTCCTTTTTTGCCCATCCCTTTCCCTTTTCATTTATCCCGCTTGTGGTTTTGATCTCTGCTTGTGTTCCTGCCTGGCCTCAGCATGCATTCCCTCTCTGATGCCTCCCTTCTGTCTTTATTCTGTCCTCTTAGAATGATTCAGTGAATTGGAGTTGTGAATGCATCTTTAACTCAGCAGGGAACTACAGAGCACTGAATCAGAATGCACTCCCAATTAATTATCACACATATGGCTCCTATTCAATTAGCCTCAATTTGTTTTATTGACTGCCATGGGCAAAATTTGAGAAGAGGAGATGTTACCAGTTAAAGAGATACTGACAAACAGTTAAAATACAACTTTGAATTCTGTATAGCCTTCCTCGAGAGTGAAACTCTTGGCAACTTGGAAAACATTTTAATATAACATCTATTTGATTAAAGGTGCCTGGTTTATCCTCACCCATCCTTTCCCAGACAGTCCTCACATTTTCCCAGTTCAGTGTGACTCTACATGTGGAGTCAAGCAATGAGGTGGGGGCTGGGTTGGAGAGGAGATGCTACAGCAAGTGGCCAAAGGGGCACACATGCACACAGGGTCACTTACTCCAGGGAAGATCACAGTTCAAGATGCTGAGGGGAACTTACTTTCTAGTAGGGCTTCTTTTAGCCTGGGGCTTTACCTGAAGCAACACTTCCCACACCCAAACGCTGAGGCTTTGTCACTCCTCAAAGCCCCATGCACCTGCCAAAAGGGATTAAAGACTCCCAAACCAGGCAAGCGTTGCAGGTACAAGCCCACAGGCAGTTATGGTGGTGTGCAATGTGAAGATGTATAGCAGATAGGCACTACAGCAGGGAGGAGACAGGGAATGGTCTTGAGAAGACAGTCAGATGAGGAAGTCTAATGAATAACATATGACTTCAGATGGCTCATGAAGAACTAAGGCTGAAGTATGGACAAAGATATTCCTTGTTCTTGGAATGTTTTGGTTTTCTCTATTCTCTCCCCAATGCCAGAACCATGGCCACACACGCCCCTGGAGAACAAGGTGCAACTTCCCGAAGACCAGTTTATACTCCTCTGTTGAAACAATGAGCATTTTTTTCCCCAGAAAATCATCTTTATTGGGAAATCTGCCATATATAAAAGAGTAACAAAGGAAAAATAGCAGCAACTTGCTAATGTTTCAGCTTTTGCATCACTGCCAGCCAGGGAGTGCCACTACAGTCAGCAGGAATGCTGTAACCAAAGGCACCCAACCCAGGCCTAAGCATCCCTCAGTACCAGTCTAGGCTGGATGCCCAAGGACCTAAATCCCTTTGCAGTCTCCAGAAAGACTCTCACCAAATTCCACATGCTTTGTGAACAGGCCCAGGCAGCCCTTCTGATTTGAAGACAACACACCAAAAATTCAAACTAAAACCCATTCATTCATTGGTCCTATTTGTTTTGACTTGTAAGTCCCAGGCACTAGTAAGTGCCCATTTTGGTTTTATCTATTGGTGATACTTATTTATACTACTTTGGTGAGTTCTAAATTAACTTAACACTCAACAAAAGCCTGGAGGAGCCCTGAGGCCAACTCAGTGAAGACTTCTCTTAAGAGAGCCACAGTCAAAGGGGCTCAGTCATAAAACTGAGTAATAGCTGGTAACAAAGGAGCTAGAACCTCCATACACTCTGAAGTCATCCAACTGGAATACAGTGCTTCTTTCTGGTCAGTTCATAAAAAGCAGTACAGAAATAGGAGCAGCCAGAGAGAAACACAAAAATTAGCAGAGAAAGAGAAACAGTTTAGAAGAAATTAAATGATTGCGATGAACAGTAAAACTCATGGCTGCAATGTGGCTTTCATGCCAGGTGGCTGGAAGTATTCTGAAGATTTTTGAACCCTAAGTAAGAAAAACAGGTAGTGTAAGTAGTCAGAACATAACATTTCTGAAGTGATACTTGAGGAATTAAGGAAAACACTAACTCCTGTTGATTAGGGGGAAAAAAAGGTTCTCCTATGCCTAGGTTATGCTATAATCATTGACTTCAGAGGTTAATATACCTTTCTTTAAAGTACTCATTATAAATCAATGTTCAAGACATTACTGAACTATAAACAGCTGCTGCTGTTGTTCCTCTGTAAACATCACCACTATGGATGTCTAAGAACATGTGAAAAATCAAACAACAGAGCAAGAAAAGACTAAAAAAAAAAAAGAAATCCATCCCTAAAAGGGGAATTTGAAAGGTCTGAACATGCAGCTCCCAAACAAGGCCCATGGACAGTTATGGTTGAATAAAGTTTTGCATTCAGAGCAGGGGGTTTAGCAGCTGTAACAGATGAGCAGGTTCACAGAGAAAGCAGACGCACTAGCATGTGTTAAAAATAAGTATTTGGAAGTGGAAGGCCTGTTATTTTATGGGAAAAAGGGAGGGAACAGATGGGTACATTTCACAACTCCTTTTCCCACACAGGTGCATAATGTAGGGTCAACCCAAATTATGTCTACACTGGGAAAACTCTTCCCATTCCACCTGCAGGCTGTCCACGACAGGCAGGTTAAGTGAGCTGGTAGGAAAGAAGAAAATGCCAGCTGCACTAGATCTGAGGCAGGGTAGGTTTTCCTCAGCCTCCATTCCCAGCTGTATTGACCTTCCAGGTGGTTATTTTCCAGACCACAATGACAGTGATACACGTCTTTAAAAGATGGAGAAAAGAAAGGCTTGCCCACATATTCTCAAAAACAGAGAGGTGCCCTGCAATGCTGTTCTGAGATAACTGGCAGTTGAATCACAGCCTCTATAGAGACACCTAACAAATTCAGTTACACCACACAGTAATTCCCTTGAGACCCTTCAAAGTAAATGCAAGCTGTGCCTTACCCAAAAATAGGCACTGAACCAGATGACCAAGAAAGAACAGAAATGAGGAGCAGGAGGGAGATGAGTGGCTTGCAGGCAGCAAAATCTCCAGATTCCTGGTGGCAGTCTGCTGTTTGTGGGGACAAGTCACAGCTGCAGCAGAGAACAGGCTGCACAATGTGATCCAGAGGTTAGCCCCACTGGGGAATAAAAGTAAACTTCCTCCTCTGTTCTGTCCATTGCATTATCCAAGATACAAAGCAAGATAAGAGGAAGGGAGGAGGGGGACAGAGTCAGGCTGCAGTGTGACAAAGTATTTAAGAAAAAAAGCAAAGCAGAAGAATGGAACAACAGCGTTTGAACAAACACTTTATGCTTTAAAGTGCCTATATATTAAATAAGATTTACAGCTATTTCCTTTTCTCTCTCTGACATCTACAACCTAATCATTCCAACAGCTGTGAAAATAAAGACTAAAACAGGACTCATTAAACTGGGCAGCGGGACCCAGGCTAATGGCAAAGACAAAGCCAGTGTTGCATCAAACTTTTTTCTTTTTTTGAAAAAAAAAAAAAAAAAGATAATTTCTCACAGTTGGACTCCCACGAGGCAACCAGCTCATGAGCAGCAGGCCAGCTTTCTGATTTAAACCCATCTCTTCAACAACAATGGCAGCAAAAGCTGTAGAAAAGTGGTTGCAGTTGTTCTTTCTTACCCACCTTGCTTATTGCCTTATTTTTTCTTCTTCTTAAAGTCACTCTTCCCTTTCCCCCCAGAAAGATCCCCGACCTCAGTGATGTATTGGTGCACTAGACTCTGATCACAGTGAGTAATAAAGCGCACACTATAAACAAACAGCATCTGTGCTGAGCACAGGGAAGAACACCCATGCTCTGTGCACACACCACAAGAGCACAAACAGGCACAGTATGATTCCAGAATTTTGAAGAGCTTGCTAGGAATTTCAGAGTTTGCTTGCTGTCAAAATGAATCTTTTTTTTGTTTTGTTTTGTTTTTACCCACTTGAGTTCCCTCATCTCCTTGAAAAAACAAACAAGCCATCATCTTAATTCTCTAAGACTTTCAGCTCCAGCTCACATCATCTAGAGTGGCAGATGCCCAGTCATAAACTTGAGGAATCAAACTCCTCCATAGCCAGCAGAAAAAGCGGGACTAAAAGAAACATTGGAAATGCATGACGAGTATGTATGCACTCAGAAAACCAGATAGAGACAACCAAACCAGCACTTTATGGAACAGATGGAGCAGTTGCTCACCACTCAGGCTACTGGCCTAATAGCCCAGCCCTATTACTAAACACAATACTGTCTACTTGGTGATGTCCAAAGCTTCAACTTTGGATTGACTTTACAGAAAATTAACTGGATGTTTGTTCCTTCATCTAATTTCACACTGTTGGCCCACATGACATGCAAAAATAAGTTTTCCTTAAGTGAAACAAAGAAAAAATTAAGTTTGCTTGACAGCAGTGAAGTACACATATACTGATGAACAGAAATGACTCTCTAAGAGAGCAACATAATTTATGACTTGGAAGAAAAACAAAGCCATAATATTTTGATATCTAGACTGCATGTCAAAATTGGTCTCAGTTAGTCCAATTAAGAGGTTAAAGTATAAAAAAATGTAACCATGGAATTGACTACCTCTGTAACTTCATATAAACGTAAATGAGTTTTTGCATAGCCAATATAAATGTGGTAATGTCATGTATCATGAATACAGCAAGGACATGTTTGTAAATGAGCATGCAAAGCAGCCAAAACAAAAAAAGCTATATAAAGCACACTGAAGGTAGCTTTCCCCTGGGCTAAAGGTCCTGTCAACAGGCAATGAGTATGGAAATAGCAAATAAATCTGCCAGAACTTCTGCTCCATGTGAGCGTATCTCAGACTGCACTGTGGTGAACCTGTGACATTCCATGAATACCCTGAGCTGAACTTAGCAAAATAACTGTCAATGCACTCCAAAAAAGAAATCTATACACCAGCTTCCCCATGTTTGCTCTGTTTTTTCGTCCAGCACCTGAAAATTCAGTGCACATCCGGCCATAGGGTGCTGCAGCCCAAAGACAGGTCAGTTCAGGCGCCAGAACAAATTTCCACTCCAGCTCAAGTTCCTGATCCTATTTAAGTCCACAGCTCTGAAAGAAAGCAATCACACCATCCCTTTGAATTTTTAGATGCTGAAGGGTCAAGATTTAAAGCAGTAAGGCAAGGCCTATCTCACTTAATTATTATAGGTATTTTGTAGAAAATGTCCCTGTTCTTAATATGAAATTACTCCCTTCCCTTGCCTTTTTCTGTCTTTTCACTATGTCCCTTTAATGACTTAGGAGTTTTTCAGTCCAACGCTCACTCGCTCTGCTCAGTTCTTCATCTGAGCAATGAAATACTGAAATGGAAGCAAGGCAAAGGAGAATCAGAAGTGCTAGAGACAAAATGAATACAAATTTAGGAGTCATCGTTACATGTGCATATTGTGGGATGCCACAGCTTCGGGCAAACATTTATTTCACTTTGATGACTCTCTGAATCTTCTACAAGGCTGTTTTCTACTTCTCAAAAGGTTTTTGAGGGGCAAGGTTGTGGCATTTGTTTTAAGAGAGAAGATCATAAAAGAATTTCTAACAAACAACAAAGCACAAATTTTTCACAAAGAGCCTAATTTAAGCATTCATGTTGAAGACAAAGTTGTAGTTACTGCTTATTTTGAAAGGACAAGTAGTGGTGGTTTAAAGTATTAGAAGGATTAGAGTTTTGTACTCAGGGTTTTACAGTTCACAGGTAAAATAATTAGTTTTATTTTAAAAAAAACTCGATTAGCACCAACTTCTTTACTTCCTTTAGTGGGAGTCACAGACAGCCAGTACTGATGAAAACAAGACCCCATTTAAGTATCACCCAAATCGCCATCTTTTGACATTTCCTTTGAATATCTTCTGTTCATCTCATCCCAGAAGGCTTTGACAAACCAAAAGCAAATAAAAATTGTCCCTCTATCTCCATCTACAGTAACCTACAGATACTATACAAACCTAGCTATATGGAAGTGATGTGCTTACAGCTGAGTTTGCTTCTCTAACCCATATTTAGACAGGAAGCCACATGCCTTCAAAATGCTCTGGTTGAAGTAAAATACTGCAGATAATTCAATTCTCCAATTCCTACCTAACATGGCTCAAAGTTTCTGTCCAAAAATGTAACATGCTCTGTGGGATTAGTAGTAGCTTCCTGCCTTTCCACGACTCTCCCTCAACTTCACTCCTACGAAATAATGAACCTGTTGACCCAGAAAAAAGATGCGAGAGAAAGAATTTTGTTAAGACCCTCACCCCAGTGTACAAAACTCAGCTACCCCCCCAAAATGTTTCCACAAATCTCGGAAGCAAATACAAAGCCTTTTTGTATGACTTGGCTTTGAGTAATTTCTTTATAGATAAGTACATATTCACTCACTGACACAAGTCAAATTGAAACAAAAATAAAACTCTTCAAACTAATCAGACCCTTTCTTCTAAAAGATAGAAAAGTCAATCACTGTAATTTCTAGTTTTGAATTCTTTTGAGGTGCTCAGACACATCAGTAGCACCAATACAAGAAGGGTGGTAAGTGTATAGCACTTCTCACTGGTCCGGCCAAGTGCTGACTGGGCCAATGCAATTTTCACTTTGTGCCTCAAACTGCTGTTCTGCACCTGCAGTAAGTTACTCCGAGACCGGTTACACGTTAGTAGGTGATGAAGAGCTCATGCACTGCCCAGAGCGCAGGACTCGAAGGACCCCTCCTCAGTCACTGAATGTAGCCCCTGAAGTTGCAGACTGCTCATTCATCTCTTGCAAAAACTACCTCCATCTGGAAAGGGAAGTGTTTCCCCATCTCCAGTACTCTTATTGGGAACCCATTAGATCCCAGTTACCAAGAGCTTTCATATCCTACTGGGTAGGAGCAGCAGAAGCTCTTTACTCAATCTTTTCAATATTCTACGTTTACATCCTCATCAAACTGAATGAATGGCAGCTAAAATCTGACAAAACCAACCAATCCTTAAGTCAAACTCCAAGATCAGATGTAGCAAGTAATGACACTGCACACTTATCATCGCTTTACCTGCCACATCCCAAATAGTAACATTTAATCAGGCTTGTAAAAAACATATTAATGCAGCCTGACTTCGAGTGCCAAAGGCTTCACAGATTTAGTTGCTAAAACTAGCTAGCAAGACAAAAAAGGCTGACAACTAGGAGTTTTACAGATTTTTTTTTTTCACAGCTTCATTACTGTTACACTGTTCGTTACATCTGTACAACAAATGCAACATGGCACCTCATCTGTAACGTACCAATAATTGTTTAAATACATTTTCAGAAATAACCAAATAACCATGAAATAGTAAAACACCAGAATCAAGGTTCAGAGATCAACCTCTCACACTCTACAACAATTTAAGGATTATCTTCAGAAAGAAAAATCCTCCAGAAATGAAACTAATGAGAGCAAATAAAAAGTGTAGAAAATTTTTTAATAGTCTTACTTGTAGTTTTTCTCCCAGAACTTGATCGGTCTTGCGTATGATGCGATAAAGATGACACTTCCAAGAAATGGACTCAATGGTGTAGAAAAGACCGAAGTGGCCATAGTTTGAAAAAAAAGCATAGCGGAGTCTGAAAATTGCAAGTTAAGGTAACACAAATGATTTCTTCATACTTTTAAACCGCTGCTGAGGTAGTTCTTAGAACTATTTATTTTTGCTTTTTTTTGTTGTTACTTATTTTACCAAAGAGGTGGTAAGGAAAGGAAAGGAAAGGAAGGCAGGCAGGCAGTGCCAAATTGCCAATTACCAGCATGTAATCGGCGGCTCTTCAATGCTGCATAGTTGTAATGGAGGCGACGTGTCTGAACAGAGTACGTTATTAGCAGGGTGACCCTGCCTAATCCCTGCCCGAGGACAGATCCTGAACGTAGGCAAAGCACTAAGTGCCCTTTTCCAGCTACCCTAGTGTACCTTCTATAACACAAAGTGCCTTTCCAGAGTCTGACACACAGAAGTTAAAACACAAAAATACCTAAACACTCATTTTCTTGGAAATTCTTAGTTCTCTGCACTGGAGTCTTGCTCCCAATGTGTCCAGTATTTCATTCTGAGTTTCTGCTTATTTTGCAATGACCTAGTATGTTGTGAAACAACTATGCCTCTATTAATCCAACCCACTGGCTTAAAATCATGCTTTCATGTTAATTTTTACTGACAATATTCCATGCTGACTGAAAGATAAAAAATGTTCAGCATTTCATACTTCTTCAGATATATAAGAAATGAGAAGGTGAGGACAGGGGAATAGTAAATATAACCTATAAACATCGTAATGAATGCCTGAATCCATAGCTTACTTTAAATGTAAATTCATATTCCTGATGGCTGAAAAGCAAGTTAGGAGATGGACAAGGATACTGAAAAACACAAGAGTTGAAAGGAACGTGATTAAAAAACCCAAGCAAATTAAATGTTAGGCTTTAATTCTTCATTAATTCATACCATGCCCATGAAGTCTCAGGAAAAAAGTTTCCAAGTTGGCATAAGAGAATAGTCAACCTTCCTTACAACACTCATGGGATGAAGGTGCAAAATAAAGAAGTTACTAAGGAGTGACTATCAAAGTACCACACTCAAGTGCATCCCAAACTAAAATTCAGGTCAGATCACCCAATAACCACAGTCGTCTTAGTTTACCCTCTTATAATAATATCCTGTACGTGTGTCCTACTGACTTTGAGACCTCCCAAAAAACCAATTCAACACATGTAGCATCATTCGTGGTACATTATTTCCATTAATACACTAGCTAGGCATGCTTTCAAAGCAATCTGGAAAATCTAAACGCAAGTATTTGCCAAAAGATCTCTCCAATCCCTCAAACTTATTAAGAGAGAGTGGTCTGGAACAGTGACTTTGTGCGTGAGTGAGCTTGCAAAACGACCTGCCCTCAAGAATCTAAAGTTCAAAAAGCATCAGAGAGGGCAGAGCTTGAAGCAAGTACATCAAAAAAGTTAAACTGTCACATTACACTGTAGTCATAACCAGCACTGGGTGTGAAAGATGAACAAGTACTTACAAGTGTCAGATAAGGGAAGGAGGCACGGGAGCTGAAGAGACAAAAGAGAACAAGGAAGACAGATAAGGAGAGCAAATCAAGTTTTCTAAAGAGAGTTCTAATGTAAAGATTGATTTAAAAATTGCCACCATCATGAGTTAAGACATTTAGGAATCCACTGTGAACTGTTTGTGCCTAAGACATAATCAGCAGCAACAGTTCTGGTTTTGCTAAAAAGACATAATGCTCTACTATATGTATGTTAGAAGGCATTTTCCATTTGACTTGTGAAGAGTGATTTTAATAAGGTGTTTCATATATGTAAGCGTGTCATGAGAGCAAGTAACAGCACCCAACTCTCTTACATACACAGTTGATGTGTACAGTGGGCAATTACCTGTCATCGGGGGTTTTATATTTGATGCTACCTCATTTCCTTTAATTAGGTAATTTTTTTTATACCAAAGCTTTAATTATTTTTAAATAGAAAATAAAAAAAGAAGTGCCAAAGACATATAGGCATGCTTTTTTATTCTATGTCCCAAGCCAGTTCTCCAGTGTGCCATCGTTGTTAGGCTATACAGCGCAGAAGTGGAACTTGTTTCTTTGTGAATAATTGATTTTCTTTTTAATATGGCCACGATCAAATTTTCAGAAGAAAAAATAATTAAAAGCACCTCAATATGAAATAAAACATTATATTTTGAGGATTAATTCTTGTAATTAAAAAAATCTGTTTAAATTCCAATCAGTTTCAAAACAAGTAACTGAAAGACCGACATTTTCAAAGTCTTCCATCCCCTTCTTTTAACACAAAACTATGCAGTAAGGCCAGTGCAAATATTCTGTTTCTCAAACCACACATTTCTAATTGCAATTTCTACGGGCCAAAACATATTTCATCACTTCCAAGCACATGATCACTTAGAAGATGGGAGAACTGAGCATCACAGGGCTTCCTTTTCTTGACATTAGAGCTGCAACCCTAAAACAGCCAAAGCAGAAACTCCCATAAACACAGGATAATCTGAACTACAAATCCTTTCTTTCCAAATCTCACCAATTAATCCTCCCTTGACTACAAACTACACTGACTTTCTCAGTGCACTGATAATTATAAATACATTTTCTTACTCATTTAAGCACCAGGAAGTGCAGTTGAAGAGCTCTCCTCGAGCCAGAAGCCCATTCCCATTCCTCATCTTTCGGAATTAGGAGGGACTTTGAGGGGTCCTAGTCCATCTAGCAGTGACAAGGAAGGATCAGCTAAACCTATATGACTCTTGACAGATGTTCGTCTAAACTCCTGAAGATTTTAGGAGGCTTCGCAACCTCCACCAGGCAAAGCTCCACGTGCATTGCCCTTCGTGCTCTGCACACTGGAATCAAATGCATTAAAGCATGTAGACTTTCTCGTATCGCTGAGCCCTATGGCAAAAACTCACAGAGGCACTTGGAAATTTAAAAATTTATGTCCCATTTGCAGAAGTGATTTAGGCAATTAAGAACCACAAATACTTAATCTCTGCAAAGAAATGGCAGGCTTAATGCCTCTGCAAACTGCAACATGCATTCATCAGTACTGTTTGCAGGGTCATGGCAACAACAAATGAAAATACCACGCAAAAAGGCAAAGTTATTGTTGTTGTGGGAATAGCAACTTGAGCATTTAACCAGTATCTTAATTGCAACATTGCCTTAAAGGATAGACTTGCATTTACAAAGGATATTATAAATATAAATAATAGAAAACTAGCCTAGAACACTTTAGTAATAACAGTGTAAATAAATTAAATCCTGCTTAGTTAACTGCTTTCTATTTTGCAAAGCTTATTTGGCACTTTTACCAAGAGTAAAGTTATCCCTCTACAAAATATTAATGACCAAAGGGAAACTTGTTGAAATGTAGTATCAGTTCTTAAATATTTTACTAAACAACCTTATATATACTTCTCCTGCAATTCATACCTACAACAGAGATGAAAATAATTTTTTTGTTGTGGAATTTTGTAATAGTTTGCTACAAATCACTCAAAGTGCTCAGACAGGTCACTATTTTTATAATGCTTTCCTTTCCTAAATAGATATCTAAAGCTTTCCCTCAGGGAGTTATTCCATCTGCAATTACCTCTGTCCAAGGCTCTTATTTATACTTCCTATATAGAAACATAAGCATAATCAATGCTGCATATGATTCAATATATCACAGCAAAGAGCAGAGGGAAGAAGTCACTCAAGGGGGAGGAAAATACTACGGGATGAAAGGGACAAAGACTTAAGTGAGTATATTTAACAAACAGTACAAAGCAAACTCCTCAGTAGGTCTGAAGTGAAACCACTTTGACAACTCCTCTTCCACCACTTTGGTAGGGGGAAGGTGGAGGGAAGGAAGAAGTGAATAGTCTCTGAAAATGCTTCAGATATCAATAGTGTTAAATTCATTCAGATAAAGTGTTTTATTTCAGTTTTTTATCTTTTTCCTGTATTATATTGAGTTTCTAGCTGAATTAGACTTTAAGCTGAAAAATTTTTGTTCCAAAAACCCAATATACATTTTTTAACCCTACAGACATTCAGGGGTCATTGAACTCTGTGTTTTACTCTCCATAGCCACAAAACCCGTGTTCACAGCCCTGGAACAGGCACTGAAACACTGTTGCCGAAGGACTGCTTTGGTGTTGATGAACATGTATTGTTGCTCATAAACAGAGTGAAAACGTTAAAGAGCAGAATGCTTCTCAGCACCACAATGAAAAATGTACATTAAAAATGTTAAAATCCATCTGCTTCTGAAATGAAAAAAAAAAAAAAATCAGGACAGTTGCAATAGAAATTGGCTCACTGAAATGAATTTGTATCTGAGACACCAACTGAAAGCAACTGAGAAAGCAACTAATACTTTTAGAGCTCAGTCAGCCATATGCCCAGCACTTTACAAAACTAGCTTTTGCATACGTAAGTCCACCCAGCTTGGAGCTAATATGTCAGTCACAATGTTTCCTTCTGGATGCATCAAAAGTCAGCACTGAGGACTGTGGAAGTAAATGCTCTGCAGAACATGGCTTGGGGAGAAGTGAGCATGCACAAACAGACCAGTTGGAGTCAGAGGTCAGTTTTCTAGTTTTAGATCCCATGCAGCCAAGAATGAGAGAAAACTGTATTTCTCAGGAGATATTCCAAGCATTTTCACATTTTAGAATAAGTTACCTAGGAATTTCACACCTTGTTCAAACACTGTAAATAAACTACATACATGAAGAGGAATTTAAGACTAAAGAAAACCAAATTTATAAAGGATATGAGGTATTG
Source organism: Gorsachius magnificus (assembly GCA_034008185.1). Lineage (NCBI taxonomy): Eukaryota > Metazoa > Chordata > Aves > Pelecaniformes > Ardeidae > Gorsachius > Gorsachius magnificus. The sequence goes on along the minus strand of CM067083.1, from coordinate 44,033,594 downwards.
CAAAGAGCTGAGCAAAAACATGGAACGATGATCCCCAAGCAATCTGCCAGGGAGCAATGTATGCCATGATGAACTGCAACTTCTGCAGCAGGTCCCACAGCTGGAAAAAAAAAACCACAAAAACACCATGGTGACTTTTTAGGTACTGAGATAGATTCAATACTAATATCTGAAAGTGACAATTTTTAGAACTGTGCCCTGGAATGAGTGTGAGATAAATTATATTGTATTATTAGCTTTAATGGGCATTAAGGACTTATTTTAGTAACATACAGAAGTATATTCTTTATTTGAAATTCAAACTTGCAACGATGTACATTTCTAACCACCATACTGAGTTAGCTCCCAGATTACCTTTCTTCAAAAGTATGTCTGCTGTAATTAGAAACTGGGAAAACAGGTTCTGATACTCGCTGCATATATCACACCACCAGTCAGTTACAGGACAAGAGACTCCAGAAGAAAGTGGATATAGCAAAGAGAGGAAGCTCAATGTGTGACACGCGCGGCTCTGCACATGGAAGTCAGACTTATTTCTCAAGAACACATTTTCTTTTGTTGAATCAATGGGAGAAGCCATCACTATGTAAGCATATGCTTGGCATTAACCACGAATCGTAGCTGCATTTTCGAGATCAAACCATCCTACCATAAAAATGTGGTATTAATATGAATTTTTATTGTTATGAGGTACAAACTGAAAAAACCACTGAATTTACTTTTGCTTCATGTAAAATACGCTTGGTGCTGCAACTAGCAGTTTCTGATTCAAGAATGATATGCACTTATTCCCTAGAATACATTTTTTTCCCTGCCAGCTCTCTTGGCATCAGGCCAAAATAGATCTTATGTCTCGTTTGCATTGGGCCATCAGATTCATATTGCAGAGTAGGCTCCTGACAAACTGTCAGGAAAGATTTGGCCATCAATAGACATTAGCGCTCAACATACACACACAGGTTGACAGTGAAACAGGAGTATATGCAACATTTCATGCTCATATAGCAAATATATATTGAATTTCCCATAGCAGATTTTTTAATTGAGTTAATGAAAAACAAGACATTGCCAACACCCTGAGAGACACTGAGGCTATTAGAAACGTCCCTGGGAAGGTTTTGGTCTGGCCCAGTTAGCACTCTCCCAAGCAATCCCCAGGCATCCTTTCAAATGAAAACCCTCCATGGTCCATTTCCAGCTGGCAGTTCCATACCTCCACCCTGCGTAAGACTGGGAGAATTTATTAGCATGGACACAAGCTTCCCCATGACAGCTGGCCTCAGGGACAGAGCACTGTCCCTAGGAACTCGTCATTTACTAGTATGTTGACAGTCAGAGAGGCTGCACCTTCACTGGCTAACTCATTTCAACCCTCCTTAAGTTGCCACTCCCAAAGTAACACTTGACCATCTGTATCCACATCACCAATGCACTTACAAGATGTTTCATTGAGCTTCTCTATGAATTGTTGTAAATAATTGCAATTGAATTGGGAGAGAGGTAAGAATGATTGATAGCATTAACGTGTTTTGGCCTCTGTGCTACCAAATGATCGCAGAAGCAGCTGCTGTGTCATGCTAACTCTGGTTATAACTGATAAATCTCCCAGCTGAGATGCAAGCAGTGCTTCACATCCTTTCTGTGCTTTGGCATGACTCAAATTAGGACCAATATGCAAAATACAGATTATGTTAACTTTGCACAGGCATACTATTTAAAGCCAGCAAAACCCTGATAAAAACAAGCTGTTATGATCCCTTCAAGGCACAGCCTAGTTACCTCTACTTAGTTTGAAGTATGAGAAATTCAGATCTTGTCAGCTTTGTTTTCTCTCAAAAATACTATATGTGACTTGCAAACTACAATGTTGAACAAAGTAGGCAAGTAAAACTAGAATGGTTTTTATTTATTTGAACCCTGTTTAGTACACTGTGGGGTTGCTTTGTTTCCTTAGTTTTCATCTGAAATGTCTGAATGAACAGCTGGGAGAAAAATTGTATCTGCTAAAAGATTTAAGTGAATGGCTGAAAAAAAGCTAACGGCTCACATCTGAAACCTCAAAAATTCAGAACTGCAGCACAAACCAACAAAATTCTGCCTGTTACAGATTGAAATCATGAAGCCATAAATCACCCCAGCTGTGCTCAAAGCTCAGGATTCATCAAAAGGTTTTCAAACCTAAATAAAATTCAGGTTTTGCATTTGCTAGGAAACCAAATCCAGGAGGAGACCCTTCTGGCTTCTCGTTCCATTACCTCGTTTTAATTATTCTTTAATATTTACACACTCTTGCAGAACAGGCCATGGAACCCAAGTTCCCTCTTGCTTCTAACAAGTCCTACTACTTCTAAATTCACTACTGCTTGAACTTGCTGTTGCTTCTTTCAACGCTTGCCTCTCAGCTAATGTTTCTACAAGACCAGCAATGGAGCTTATTTCCATTTGCAAGAACTTGAACATAAGAAGAGTGCTCTAGTAAGCTTCTCTTGGTTTTTGAGAGCCTTATGACACTGGACCTAAACGCCTGGAAATGTTCAATTTTCAAGCTACTGTTTTCATCAAGAGTTGTCAAGTACCTCTATTACCTCTTAAATTACAGCTTCCAGGGCACATTCCACATAACACCTTAAGAGTAACATGCTATTAGCATTTTACATATCTAACTATACTTGTTAAAGGTGACATCACCTAGCAACTACAATATAGAAGATTTAGGAAGGGGGGACTTGGCTGTATATTTTCCCTTTTCTGTTTAGCTAGAACCATCTGAAAAAATATTGCTCCTTGTCAGTTTTACCCAATTTGCTACATACTTTCTCCTATCTCTGACACAGGAACTCCAAGGATTCACAAAGCACTGTTGCTTTTCTCACAGAAAGAAACTGAAGCTGCTAAAAATTGCCTTCGTAAATAGGAGAAAGTTGATCCTCAGAAACAATCATTTTCTTATTTCAACTACAACTAACTGCATTTCAGTCTTCAATAATCATAAGACACTAGCTTAAGAGAAAAAACCTTCAACATCTTTTTAAAATTGTCAGAAACAATTCAGATTAGAAAGGGTTAGGAAAGACAAAGCCCATCTGGAGTAGAATCTGGCAAGGAAAGTGAAAGGCAACAGGAGGGAATTCCACAGGTATATCACCAGCAAAAGACAGACTGGGCAAAACACAGACCCGCTGCTGAATGGGGCAGGGGACCTGGTGACAAAGGACACAGAGAAGGTCAAGGTACTCAATGCCTTCTTTGCCTTGGTCTTTACTGGTAAGACTTCAGCAATCACAGGCCCCTGGAACGTGTGGGAAAGCATGGAAAAATGGAGACACCCTAAGTAGTGAAGGATTAATTAAGGGTACATTTAAACAAACTACAAAAACCACTTCCATAGGACCTGATGGGACACCTCAGCCCTTCTGAGATTCTGCAAAATATGCAGTTTATCCTCAGTAAAGTTCTGCCTGAATGCGGGTAACAACTTGCTCCTGAGGGTGTGAGGTATATTTTTTAACAGTGCTAGATACAAAGCGGGGAACCTTCCCACTTAAAGTGAAAGTATTAAAAAAAAAAAAAAAAAAATCTCCATGAAATCTGTGCTGAGTTTTAATCCTGTCTTTAAAACCATTTCCTTAAACATGTATAAAAGATTATTTTTTTCATTAAGACTTCTTCATCCCAGTTTAGGATGATTTATAAAAGAATATTTTTATTAAGCCTTCTTAGATCTTCAATGTTTTCTACAGTTCACTAAGCAGAAAAATGATACATTATTTAGGGGACAAAGTTCTAATATTCCTAGATATCGTTACTTGTGTGACAGTTTTGCACAGTAAACAGTTTTTAAGTCTTTGATAAAGAGTTTAAATTATCAGTATATTCAGTGAATTTAAACCAGCATACTCCCACTACTGTTAAGTGAAAGTACATCTTTCTTTCATATTTATTTTATGTGGACACACACATTTTATCATCTTAATCATCCTTAAGTCCTATATGAGTTCTGAAGCCTCTACAGACCTCTGGCACATAAGCTAGTATTCTCTATAGCTATAAACAAAGCAAAGATAAAGACTTATCATTTCAGGATTTCTTTTTAATCTGGTTATTCTTACTTAACCAAATTTAAGTAACACTACAAACTAGAAGTTAATGAAAATTAGTTAACATTAGTTAACTCTCCCAAAAAAAGATTTGGGGAGTCTGAAACATCACTAAAATTTGATCTCCTTTTCTCAGTTTGGTAGATTTCAATAAACTAGGCAGAGATTAACATCTGAATTTAAATGGCACTGAAAATGAAATGGAGACTATGCAATGCTTTCAGTTTTTGGCAGCCTTTCTGTTTAGCATCTCTTGGGATTCTGCGTGGGCAGACTCCTTGGAAATACTGGGGCTAAATAATGCATAAACGTTAACATTTTCTTGCTAAGCTTGAATTTTGCTGTGTTTCAAAAAAGTGTATGTACAAATTGGTTTTAAACAAAAACAACTGCCATATACATATGGCTATACGCTCTACATGCAACACAAAATTGAGAGATTAAAGAAGTTAAATGCAGAAAGCAAGTATTTCCTGCTCTGGACAGGTATTTCTTTATATTCCTGTTTAGAACTTAAAAACCTGAGAGAGATTTGAACTCAGACTTTCAGATGCTAGGTGAGTATTCAGTTTTTCACGTTAAGCTAATTCTAGAATACCTACTGGTAATTTCTTTTTTTATTTTTTGTATGTTAATAAAAATTAAAATACATTAAGAAGGAAAAGTTCTGAGTATGTATGTGTTTAAGGATATGAAATTAAACTTAGGTGGAATAATTTTACACTAGTTCATGGCTTTGCAAATTATTGACTTTCTGTTTTTTATTTAATGACATTTAAAACAAACTTCACCTATGAAATTCTACAAAACAAGATTTACTGGAAATATTAAAGCTTTTCAACGCTTAGGTCTTAAGTCACTGTGACATTTTATTGGTGTATTTGAACAGCACTATGTTTGAATCTACAACAAATACTTTCCAGGCTGTCTTTATTTGCATCTGCTTACAGACATTTGAAGCCTTTATATTGTGGGATTTCAAGATCATTGTCTAATGTAACATATATAAGAGGATCAAAATACAATCAGTCCAAGGCTCTGATATCAAACCTCAGAGGAATACATTCCTGAAACAGTGTTCAGCATTTAACATCAACAGCATACAAAACAGGCATGTTTTAAACAGTTTAAGTAACAAGCCTCAGAAGCCTTACATTTGAAGTTAAATGTTAACCATCAGGCAGCAGGAAGTATGATAAGGATTATGACAATAAGATGATGATACAACCTAACAGCCCTGGATCTGCTCATGGCAGAGGCTGCTGCTTCCAACACCGCTAGCTGACAGCAAGAGCACAGGCAAGGAGGCTGTGGTACTGTAAGAAACCATCTCCCATACCTCCTAAGGTGGGTGAAAAGAACAACATCAGAACTAATCAGCTTCATTTGCAGAAGGCCAGACAAGCAAAATAAATCAGCTGGGAGCTGCACTGATCCAGCCTCTTTGGTGAAGCCTTCATAGGCATGGATCCTGCCAAGGCTGTATCTCCCCAGAAATTTCCTTTACTAAAAGTGGACATAAAAAATGCACAGAGTAAGTTGTATGCTGAAGCACCAAATACTCAAGATTTCTCTTTCAGTGCCTGCATCAACAGATACAGAACACATCTCTGTCAGCATGAAAGTACATGAATATAGTCCTCAGTGCGCAGAGAGCCAGACCGAACCCACTGAGCAGTTGTACCTGCACCCCTCACTGCATTTGTCCCATTCTAAAGGAAAAAACACAAAAAAAAGAGAGAAAATGCAATTTGGGAATAGTGTCAGGAATGAAGCCTGACAAAGAGGTCAGTGATGGAAGGCTGAATGAAAAATCAATTAAACCATTTCTTCAATATTAAAAGGAAACATGAACTGTACGGTGCTCAAGAGAGGTAAGTAGTCTATGGAAAATACCACTGGGATTATCCTGTCAAATATCAGATGTAGCCTTGGGTATTTTACTCAGCAGAAAGCATCTTAAGAGGGTTTATGTGCCAGATATCAAAAGTTAAGGAAGCAGCTGTGAGCCAAGAGGGTGCAGCTGATTAAGACGTTGGATTTCAGTATGCACGAATGGCAAGAAATGGATTAAAATATGAATTAATGACTTAGTGCCAGAAGCTTTGAAGAGAAACATCAGATTTACAGAAGGACAAAAAAATCAGACAGGGACAGGAAAAAGAGTGAGGCTTTTGACTTATATGTAGCACCTAAATCAATCAATGGGACGTGCCAACTCACCAGGAGTTTTATTGCCACAAAGGCAATAAAAAGATCCAGTAGGTTAATTACTTGACTTCAACAAAGCACCAAGAAGGTCAATGCACTTGGTAGCACCTTCTCATAAAATGAAGGAAAATAAGATGACATGCATAATTTCTTTCCTGTCCAAGGGATCGTGTTGTGGATATTGAAGATTAAGCCTGATCAGCACAGGTCTGGCAGGTTGTTACAAACTGGCTGTCTTAGCTGAAGTTACTTTGACATAAAGATCATCTTTCATAAATGTGTGACATTATATACTTCTTTCTGCCACGGTATCCAGAAAGAGAAAAATTCTTATAAAAAAAATAAAAAATGAGGATTCCTTATTAGCTGGAAAATGAATTCTGGGAAAGAAGAAAAAATATCAGAGAGGGAAATTGTATTCTTAAGTGAGCTCAGCAGGGGTAAGAATACTTAGGCAAATGAATTCAGTGTTAATGAAGGTAAATTTAACAAGCTCTGGTTCTTTGATTATTTTGCCTTATGCATGAAGACAAATTCAGAACCCTCAGAGGACTTGACTATAAGAAAATATAAGGTGATTTCATATTTTAGTATCGCTAATTAGTTCATCCACACACACAAATTAAGAGGCCATTAAACTGCCAGCCAGTAACACACAAGACGCTGAAAGATAAGAAGTTGTAGTCCTATACATTAGAGGGTTAATGACCCTAGCTCTTATCATTCCCATCAGGATCTTCGAAGTAGATGAGTGTGTAGACTAGGGGTGGCTCTTTCTTTAGGGCTTAAGGGCAGCTACACAGATTTGGCAAAAATGCATGTTCCAAAGCTAGGTATCGCTTCTCTATTGAAATAATTGCTGGTAAAAGAACCGGTTTACCAGTTTATCATACAGGAATCCCCAACATGCTGCTGGTTGCTCCCTGTAGTGAACAGACCGGTAAAAAAAAACAAAACAAAAACAAAACCACCAAAAAAACCCCTCCCACAAACGACCAAGCCCCACCAGGGTTTTTTTCTGTAGTAGCTCAGAGCATACTACACCCAGAAGCATCCACATTCACACTACCAAAATTTTTTGTTGTCTCTGCTCCTTCAGCTCAAAATCAGCGCCACTGGAGGTTCCAAAAGCAGTTCAGGGAGACACTATGACCCCTCTCCACCAGCAAGATTTAGAGGATGCCCAATGCACTGAATGAAATGGAAAGCCACATCTTTAAGAGAACACAGGAAAAGAGCTGGGGACAAGCCTTGCCCTGAGCATCTTTGTTAACACTCAACCAGTTCCAAACCGATATCCTCACTGTTTGAATGATTTGTATTAGTTTCGACTTCACACTTAATAGCTGTTCATTCTTGACTTAACAGCTGTTATTCCAGACATCCTTTAAAAGCAGCTCACGCATCTGCCAAGAAGGGCAGTGCTGGGCACATTTTTTTTTTTTTTTTTTAATTCATTTTTTTTTTAATCGCACTGAAGAAAGATGGACTAAATGAGCTATGACATACACTTAACCATCCATATGCTTTCCATCTCGTATATGTGTTGCATACACTGGGTTTTCCTCAGTAAAGTATTATGTCAGTAGACATCAGAAAGGTGGAAGAAAAGTCAATCTTTTCATGATTCCCAAATAATTTATTCTTTCCATGCCCCCAAACTGGTTATTATTCCCACATTTTTTACCTTTTTAAAGGAAAAGTCTTAGAGTTTCTCCTACTGTTAGAATTCTAGGAAGAAATCTCCTAAGTCCTGTTATATATTCCATCTTTGCTGTACCCATGAAGAATTTATTCTCAGTTATTTCTGGGTTTCCATTTTCAACGAATATGAACATTCTTATTAACCTTTGCACGGACACCACCTCCTAAAAAGTCCAGGGAGAAAAACTGGCTCATTTGAAAAGTTTACACAGAGTCATGTAGACCAAGAAGACTGCCTTGATTATCCAGTTTGACTTCCTGTAAAGTATTACACCCACAATTTTTGAATGAGCAATCATATAAATTTAAAAGACCACTCAGCTCTGATTTAAAGAATATAGACAATGGGAGTTTTGGTCAGAAGAATCCCAGGCTGTAGCTAAGGAGACAAACTGGGCTGGCTACATGGGAAGTCTTAGCATAAGAAAGATGGTGAAGTCCTGTTCCACTTGAGTTGAAAGCCGCAATCATTCTTAAAAATAAATAAGACTCTTTCCTAAATGTTTATCTTGCTACCTTCCCATGGCAACTTGAAAGACAAAACAGCACACTCTGCATATGCCTAATCAACTTTCAACATTAAGTTGTCACATTATACAGCTTGTCAAAATGTAAACAGCTAATGATTTTTAGAAAAGAAGTAAATTAACCATGTCACATTAATAAGTTCTATGATGTTAAAAAGACAAAAATCCAGGTTAATTAAAAAAGTCCTCAGGAAGAGAACTGAATAGACTCTCTTGTTCTCTGTGTTACCCCAGTGTGGGTGGCTTGGCTATTTGCAAACAGAGATAAAAATCTGTGAGCAGCGATTTGGACTTCCATGCCTCAGCTTGTTCAGGAAGCAACATGCTCATTTGGAGCTTCTGATTTGACTAAATTACATTAAATCAACTGCTCAATGGGGAAAATGAGGGAAGCACAATCAGTGAGATACTCAGAAGTATTCTACACAACATTATTAGCAAAGTTTTATTCAACATAATCTGCTTCAAGAGTTACTAGTGCAGTTGTGAATGTCTGCTGAATTTAGATGCTTTCTTCCCCAGTGCCTGGCAGAAGAAAAATGCTTACTGCCACAGAGGTTTGAGAACACAGAAATATTTTTTGAGGGGTAACCATACTTAAAAATTACCATCACTATGACTAGGGCACAGTGCTTCTAGTGTCCCCTAATTCAGATGGTGGTGAGCTGAGTAATGAGAAAGCAAAATCAGCCATGACTGTGTAGTAAGTTCTGCATAGCCAAAGGTAATGGTAATAGGAACTACTTGAGTTTTTGTTTTTCTTTTAAAAAATAGTTACAAACATAAAAATGACTGAACTGTAGACAGACAGAATCTGTGAAGACCCATAAAGCCTTTAGGAACAGATGTGGATGCAGCTTGCTTAGGGCCTATAGTATGGAATAAACACAAATCATCTTTATCCTCAAGTGATCATATCCTTTACTAAAGTTCCACAATACTGAGCTAATAAAAGCTCAGACCTTAATTAGGGTAAAGAAAACTTATGCCCTTTATGAGTTGAAATTAATAGAACATTAATTGTTATCATCTGCAATGCTATTTTTCAGGTTGGCTTTAATGATCACTGTGTAGCTGTGCGTGTACTTTTATAACAAATAATTCAACCATTCAATGTCAATTTTTTAAACTGGAACAAGGACAAATCCACTTCATGAACTAATGACCTGCAAAATTTCAGTTATTATCAGATATAAAGAAGATGGCAGATCAATGCTAAAACTACATTTTCAAAACATGTCTGTAGTACAAGCTTTCAACCTAGTAGAGTAGTAGCTATTCTAGCAAATATCTCTACTTAATTTGGTACGCATCCTTCACCATTTCATTTGTATCGCTATCGCTGGTCTTTCTGCTGTAAACAGTAGCTTCAAACTACCCAAGCAACTCCCCAAAACCAACATTTAAAAGCCTTCACATCTCTCTTTTCCAAAAACATGCAGTAATCCACGCCAGTATTTTGTGATATGCTTCACAAGGTCACCATTTTCAAAAGAATTAATGAATAGTGAGACTTTCAATGCCAGGTTGGTAATTTTTTGATCCTGTAAAGAGGTGTTTGGAGCATGAGTTTTAGGACTAAATAAGCCATTATCCAGACATGGATGTCCACTGATGCACATCACTGACAAGCTTCTCTGGAGATAGATGCACCCCTTACTCTAGGGAACACAGTAATGCAATACTGAAAACCACCATGATGCTACAAACCTCTGCATCACTTTCACTGCTCATCTTTCATTTCAAAGTAGGAAGCTTAAAAAAAATTACTCTAACCCTATTTTAGGATCACAGAGCATGGGGCGGGGGTTCTTTTTAAAGCAGGGCCTTGTATCTTTTCTGCTCCTTTTTTTCTACCCTCCTTCCCCAACCCTGGCCTCCTCAGCCCAGCAAAGGAAAGCAGAACAGGTCTGAGGGTTGAAGGCTTAAAGCAGGTAAAGCTCCTGCTGGAGTGTGGTCCAAGAGTTCAGAGAAAAGAAAGAGCCCAAAGTCCCTCACTGAGTTGTTGTTATTCTTCCCCTTCCCCCCTCCCTTACAGAAATAAGCCAGGAAAATAATTTAACTTCTGCTTTACTCTTTGACTGAATGACTGGAAACTCCCAACATAACACCAATGAACCGGGCCTTTCCTTAGGAAGCCTGAAAATTCCATGTCTTTCCCCTCTCAGAAATGAAGTGGTGCTAATTGGGTTATACTCACCCATATAGTAGGAATATTCTAGAAAAAGAAACCAACCAAACAAGCCTGACAAAAAAACCACCACCAACAAAACACACCTTACCACAGTTACCTCTGGACAAACTGTATCATATGTTATGGCAATCAGGGACCAACAAGTTTAAAAACAAAACAAAATACAAAAGAATTGGTAAAAACTTTAGGCAAGACTTCTATACTTTCTCATGTTTTGTCAATGTATAAGTTAAACTTGCTTCTTTCAGTGAAACAGCACAGATAGCAATCAAGACAGGATCTGATCTGACTGATACAGAAAGGTTTTTTTTAAAGTTAATTCAGCTAGAGCACACTCCAGGAGTTAACAATGTAAAAGAGGAAGGAGCTCTGAGGTTAAGGGCAGCATCACAAGGATAGCAGACTGAAAACAGGAAAAGAAAAATGTTAAGGCTGACATTAGGAAAACATTTATTATCATGAGGATGATTAGATAATGGAATAATTTCCCAAAGGAAGTTGTTGAGTCAAACACTAGAGGCATTCAAAGGAAACCCAGATAAAAATACCAGGCGATTGATCTGGAGGGCAGCCCTGCACTAATGACCCAAGAGGCTCTTTCCAACTCATTGAGATTTCTCCTCTTGAAAACAACAATTCTTAACTTTCTATAGCAGCATGTGAACAAAAAGTAAATGCAAAACAAAAACATTGCACAAAACCAGAGAAGACTGAAACCTTGTTTTCAGCTTACTGATTTTTTCTTCTACAGTACCAATAATCTGTGTCTATATATGCATTCATTACCTCTAGAAAATCCTACCACATATTGATCAGCACAGTGACACCTAGAAGATCGGTAAAGCTATGAAATATATTTTCCAAAGAAATGACAAGAGCTATAAAACTAAAACTTGCCTTGTGAAACACAATGGACATCATGAAGAAATCCAGCAAGAAATTTTCTGAAATGTCTCTGTAGTCAAATCGGAAGAAGATTACAGTAAAGCTCAAAGTAACAAATTGATTAATAGGATTACAGAATGAGGAGCGGAGTAGTTTCATCCCAGCAACTGTTATCAGGATAATATCACAGCTGTAAGAAAGGCAGAAAAAAGACCCTAATCAAGTCAAAGTCATAAAGCATTAAATTATGGAGCTCTTAAATACAAACAGCTGTACCAGATGTATTTTAGATTGCTATGTATATCTCAATCTACACATCTTATTGATTTCTAATATTCATCCTATGTTCTTTTAATAATCACATTTATTTGACCCATGTGCAACTTCATATTTTTCCCTTATTATCACACACTTGTAATTTGTAATAAAGAAAGATCTCTGTACTAAAAACCAAGAATCTAGAAAGGATTTTTTTTATAAAGCTCTTAAAATAAAATTTCAGTTTCAGAACTATCTTGGCACTTGCATTAATACATTACTGTAATTTGAAAAACTGGAGTGAACTCACTCCAGTTTTTTATTACTAGAAATTCCACTTGATGACAGAGTTTGTAATTATTCTCATAATTTCATTATACACAATGCAAAAATTCTGGATAGAAACACCCATAGATGTGTAGTGCTTGAAATTCTTACCATTGTTCTTGATCGGAAGGTTGTCTATTCTACATAGTAATTACTTTGTCAGACAAAAAGAAATTCTGTGATGCATCTACGTGTTGTAAAATGCACACAAGTCTGCATTTTACTCTCCCTTATCACGTTCCAGAGTGAAATTAAGCTGAGAACTCTAAATAGTAAGTAATAACAAAGAAAATCCAAGAAGTCCAATCTTTAAAAATTAAAGTGCTTGCTGCTATAGGTCCAAGAAGATAACGTTCCTCTTTTAAGTCTCCAGAAAACTACACACTTTTCTGTGTAAGAAAAGAAAATACAATTATATGAGAGGGAAAGATGGAGGTAATGTGTTGGCATCCCTCGAATTTAAACAACCACTCCAGTCTCTGGAAATGTATCTAAACTTAGAGACTTGAGGTTGCTCACATTTAAGTTTTGTTTTTAAGATACTTTACAGTATTAGAAAGATGGTCTTGCTTGGACAGAAATTTTGATCTCTTGATAATACAGCCTATGCTGGGCTTTCTAGATCCTAGAAAGGTCTCAGACACATTAATTTTTAGATCACCCGGGTACACGGGCACTCCCCTGATATGCAACACAGTACTGGGCTCCAGACCATGAACACTTGGATGGTTCTGTATTTTATCCAACCTCCACTAAAAACCACAGGAACAGGAATTGGAAGACATGATTCCCCACTCCTATAAGAATTTCATTACCAGCAAAACAGGAGGAATCAAGAGCAAACCTCCCACAGCCTCTACTTTCCTGGTAAGTGCTTAACAGTTGGACTCCTGTTAAATGCAATGGGCAACATGACCTTCTCCCTCAAGGTTTTTAAAAGGAAGGAAATCAAAGCAGTATTTTGTGAACTCAATCTGGATCAATACTGGGGATTGATCACTATTCAATACCCAGTACTAGTGATGCTGCAAAACCAGCTCTCAGCTCAAAACCTTTGGGTTTCTGGGTTCTAGTTGGGATAAGGTTAAGAGACTAGTGATTTATTCAGAAAGCTTTGGGCATGTTCAGAAGTGTATCTCAAGCCTCTTAATGAACCATCAAGTCAAATTCAGTAGTATTTAGTGGTATTAGGTACCCTCAGGGTTTTCTGGGAGTTAAACAAATATATCTGGATAGCAGTTTTGTATGTTGATGCCCAAGAACCATACTGGATATATTCCTGAAAAGACAACCCAAGCCTAATAGACATATACAAGTAACTTGCTGTTCACTGAAAGCCAGGTGACTTCTCTTAAGTAATTTAAGCACATTCATTTTTGGGGAGATGCATTGTTTTCTTGATGCTGGTGAAAGTAGATGGAGACTTCAATGCATAATGAGTGACTCAAAGTAGGCCAGGTATTTGCAAAATGCATGGAAGATTCTCCTCCATCCTGCTGCGAACCAGGAGAATACCTGCTGTCTTGACTGAAACTTGACAGGCCAGAAAGCTCTAAATGGGTTTTCATCATTCTAGCAAGGCTCATAAGTCTGTACATTTCTGGGCTGATTTTATTTTATGTGGCATTTATTCATTATTGTGTATCTTCCGTAATGCAGATGCAACTTTATTTGAGTGCAGGTCATTCTAAAGGATCACCAGGACACCACTGTTGGAATTAAATGCCAGGCCGACCCTGTTTCTCACCTTGTCAAAGCTGTTCTTTTCAATTTGCCCCAGATTTCTGAATTGAAAGCCTAGCGACTAAGCTAAATAGATTCTGAAGCCACTAAAAGCCATCCCAGTGTGTCCTGTATGAACCAGTTGAATCTCGCATTCTTCAGAAAGAAGAAAATTCTTGCAACCTGGAGGAACTTTCACATGGAAAACTTACAGATCGTAGAGCAAAAGGAAGACATTTTCCTCACTGGATCTGTTAACACGCAGAAAATTTCACCAAAAAATGACATTTTATAAAATAATGCTCTCAGGGGTAAGAGAAAATAATTTGCTCATTATCCCACTTCTTTAAAGGTATTGCCACACACGATGCTTTTCCTGGGGCCTTAACTTCCAGCAGAGAGAAAGCAATAGAGAGAGAAGGGGGGCTTATTTCTGAAATCTCTGCGGCAGGTAACACAGGCAGGCTTTTCAGCTTGTCAGCATGGGTCCCATTAATAAACAGCACATCAGGGTCTGAAGAGCTCAAGCAAACTCCTGACCGTGAAGGAGCTGTTCTGCCTCCTCAAGAAGCAAGCTGCTTCAGTCCTTTAAATCACAAAGCAAGATGAAGCTTTCTTTAATCTCAAGATTCCTGACTCACTACATCTGAATGCTTGAGGGAGGTGATACTTTACAGTGTAATCTAGCTTGGAGGAATGACTGTGTAAAAACAGCACCTTCCTAACCCTATGTATTTGCTCCATGCATGTATTCAGTCACGTCTGCTAACTAGTGACAAATGACATTTTGATTACTTTTTAGTCCTCCCAGCCTTGCAGAACCAAACAGAGGGGCAAGTGTGAACTCAGTTTCACCCTGGACAATACACCTAAACTCCTGAAGCACCTTGGCCTTATAGCATCTCCCAAGTACCTGGGGGAAAAAGGTCAATGGGGAACCACACAGGCTATCTCTGAGTGACTGGTGAGAGTCTCTCTGGAAAAGTAGTCTGAGAGGAATATGCAGAAAATTTGACTAATGCCCTGGTCCTAGTTTCAGTCCCTAAAAGCAGGGGCCACCTTTTCCTCATAGTTCTGTACTCCTTAAAGCTGTGTTGCTCTCCAAGAGAGACTAGTAATTAAAACAACGTGCAATTTTTACAAAGTTTTTTAATGCAATATTTCAAGTTAAGAATCTAAATTATTATTAATACTGAGGAACTCCCCCACCTCCAGCAGTTTTTCCTGCTACTGGAACCTTCCTTCCTGAACACAGGCTGTTGGTTTGTCTTGTTTTTTATCATCTGCATCACTGTCGTTCTGATAAAAACCCTGCAGAAACTCTGTTCACTGGGTATACTGCAGTCACTAAGCCTGCTGAATATCTGCAGCAGGCAAGTCACTGACCAAAATATTTACCATAAAAGGCTGTCTGCAAGGATCATACTGTGAGACCATGGATTACCATCACCAGTTCTGCTTAGTATAAGAGACATTGGACTTTGGAAAAACTTGTATACATACACCTTTCTCAAACCACTCTTAATGCAGGACTACCCACCATTCTATACTGTGGAATATTTTATTCAGTTTTGCCTTAAAAGACCTGTATGGTGAAGCTTCTGATAACTCCTTTGAGAGACTATGCCATAGTCTTTAAAATCCTCAGTTAGGAAATGTTTCCTGATATCCAACCTAGATTTCTCACTTTCAGCTGATTAATTCTAGTTACCCCACTCTGTTTATGCCCATCAAACACCTGTAGCCTGGTATAGCATGTCTTGCTTTTAATTGACATTTTGACATGCCATATGTATCTATATATAGCTCTTTAATAATTTAATTTTTCTCTTTCTCACTGGAGTCATGTCTTAGCATGTGCTAATGTAGTTTTGCTTCTGTCTTTCAGCAAAGCCAATGATTACTGTATACTGAACTAATAATGCACAAAAGCACACTGTGACAAGCAGAGTTATTTAAGAAACAAATATAATTTCTCAATCTTCAGTCTAAAACCAAATATTCTACTAATCACATGCTTTGAGTTATAATCTACTCACTGTGTACCAAGCTTCTTGTATTTACTAATTGAGAAAGCATCAATGGTGAGGGCATTCAGTATTATAGCTGGATACAAAATATATTTCTCAAAGCACTGAAGCCACACATAGAGCCTTTCAAACCACATCAAATGAGCAGCATCTGAAATAGAAATACAGATAACAGATCATTTCATCAAATTATCAGTATTTTTTGCAGTACAATACCATAGAAGAAATGAGTTCGCTCACATTAATAAATATAATCAACCAACTACTTTATGAAATAATGGAACTCATAATTCTTTTGCAACAGAGAAATCATTTTGTTCTCTGAATTTAGTAGTATCTGTTTTGCTGCTTATAGCTGCACTCATGAGAAGTGCTCAGAAAGAATAAGAGATGGTACATGCTAGATAGCAGTTTCTACAGAATCCAATTACTAGTCACTATATTAAATAGCACTATTACCAATGTAATGACCCCAGAGAGGCCCTCTCGTGCTCTGACACTGACCTGGTGGATGACCTAGGAAACCTCATTTGAACCCTGTGCCTCTCCTTCCCCATCTTATAGTGCCAAAACACTGTTCATTAGACTGCAAAGTATCACTGACCTCATCGATATCTAAAGACTGAAGGATTAACAGAAGCTAGAAACTGTCACAGATGTTTCTCAAAACACAAACAGCCACTGTAAAAAGTATCTGCCAGGATCACATCATTCACCAGTAAAGAATAACTTTTTTTGCAACACACTCTTCTAACAACATCACAGTGCTTAATATGAGCATTAAACTAGAACTGAACGCTCTGTGCAATTCAACTGCTATGAGAACTTAGGTGAACTGAGTGCAGAAACACTTGTTTACAGACAAAAATAGTGTCTTTATTCTCAACTGAGCTCAGCTAGACAAGGTTATTGGAAAAACAGTGAACACAAAAAGGCAGAACTTGGTATTGACTCAAATAACAATGCCAGCTTCTGAATTTCCAATACTTTTCCCTGCAGAAATGAAAATAATTAGGTATACACATCCCACCTTCCCACACACACCTTTTCAATGACAAGCAAAGACAACATGCTGAATCAACAGATTTGGGTGTTCTACAGGCACAGTAGTATAATGTACAGGCTCAAAGAGAAAGATCTAAAAGCATTCCTTCCAAATTAGCTTTAAGCAATGTTTTACCAGTATTTTAATCTAAGGCAAATACTCTTGCAAAAATCTGCCTTCAGAAAGTATGATCAACTTCTGCTTCTTGTTATAACGTAAAAGTATTTCCTCCTCTTGCTACCTAAAGGCCACCTCCTAAAAGTTCATACACACAGCGAAGTGTCCATTTTGGAACCTAGATGTTATTCTCTGTTCCTCTCTTCTCCTGAACTATAAACTGCTCTCAGTTCTCCAGAACTTCATCCAGCTGCCCAAAGCTGAGCTCTGTGTAAGAACTCAAGCTTGAATAGAGAGATGTGCATATCAAGTAGACCAAAAAGAAGGTAGCTGCAGGAGCAGAGAGATGTGTGCAGACAACACAGACAGAAAAAAAGAGCTCACATTCAGAAGGGGCCCAGGGAAAGATGTGGATCAATTTCAAAATGGCTTACGTGAATCTATGGGGTATAAAAGCAGTGGTGGGAAGGAAGGAGAAGAAAAAATATTCTCTAGCATTTCAGGGTTTCTTTCTCACTCAGTCCTGCACTACTTTCTACACATCTATTATACCATAGGCTCATACATCTTGACCTCAGCCTTTCTTCCTGCAGTCAGGCAAAACAGTGACAAGTAATAAATGAGTTATCTCATGTGGGCATCATGAGAACTGGTCTGATAATTGATATTCTGTGGAAGGCCTGAAAGTTGGAACAGCTCATCCAGGGTCTATGAAACAAACCCAGGAATAAACTTGTAGAATTGTCATTACCAGCTGCTTGTCTAATTGCAAGCAATCATTCATCTCCCCATAGCACTACACTTGCCAAATATTAGGATGCTGAAAATTAAATTCTATGCACTGAAAGCTCCTTGCAGACATCTTGTTTTGTGTACTTGCCCTTTCATTGTCCATGCCTGACAACTAAAGGTTACTGTCCTTTTCCAAGCTTCTCTTGCTATACAAACAGTGAACCTTTAAGTTCAGCTCCTACATTTTTCTTACAGGGTAAAAGAAAGACGACAGCCTGTCAGACATATCTATCAAATGGATTACACAACCTTTTCCTCAGCCTGTCTCATCTCAGAACATGATTAAAAGCCTCAGCAGCAGCCTAAGGGACTGAATTTTTTTTTTTTTTCCTCCTTACTCTTGTTTTCTAACACACACGACCAGATACACTGCAATAATACTTAAGCCCCAAAGTGTGGAAATAGACCACATAAAAAATGAGGACTGCAGAAGGAAAAAAGCCTGTCACCTGCAGCAGGTAGCATGGGAACTGCAGCTGATCTCAAAGCAGAAGGAAACCCATCTGCGGAGATCAGTCTGGCGGATCTCTACCCTCAACCTTTTCAAAAGCTGAGTCATTCCATTTAGGAAAACAATGTTTTCTGACAAATGAAGACAGACTTAATCAGGACAAGGGAAAGAAATCCTACAGTAGTCTTTTATGATTAAGTGATGTAACAAACAATAGAACTTGGATATTCATCAGAATTACTGGTTAGCAGGGAGAGAAAGCCCCGAACAATGTTTTCAGTTGAACTGAAATTCAGTTGGATTGGATTTATATTTCTGCTACACTTTCCTTGGTGTATTGCAGTCAAAGTTAAAAGGCAACCTTCAATCAAGTCTCTTGGGTACTTTTTTCATACCCAAGCACCTTGTTTGGGAAGTAATCCTTTTGAAAGACATGATTTTTTTTTTTAAAAAAATATTTAAATCCTTAATGCATGGTTTTGCAGAGTGATCTGAACTCTTTTGTTGTCTCATTGAAGAACAGACTAAAGTCCCTCAGCAGACTGCGTTCTGACAACGCTGTCTTCAAACACCTCAGGAACATATATTGAGAATGATTAAGGCACAGGATCCATCAAGAAATGACAAGCAAGCTTTTGGCTGGTAGCAAAGGCAAGATGAGAGGTGGGGGGGTGGGGGAAAGCTGTGTTTCTCAAAGTACACTGTCTGTTTGCAGAAATGACTTTATTGGAACAGGAAATCAGACCTTGACATACTAAAATATTTCCTGAGACTCGCATGTATCAGGGCACTACCCGCTGAAGCCAGCAGATAGTAGAAAGAACAAATCTTCAAGAAAGTTTCGCAGTTCCTTTCAATTTTCATATTTCTCTAAAAGCTTTATGACGAAAATTAGAATTCTAAGTTGCACTACCCAATGCTGTTCAAATGCTATATAGTTGTATGTCAGAAAGAATAAAAAATTCAGCCTCAATTTCATCAATCATTTAAGTTTTTAAATTATATAAAATGCCAATGTGTTAAGCTTGAACTATAACATATCAAGCAACGCAGCAAGTAATGGTACTGTCATGTATAAGCAAAAGGCAGATCAGACAATGGCTTATGAAAAGCCACTCAGTGCCAGTAAGATGATGAAGGGACAGGAGCACTTGACGTAGGAGGGATCATAGAATCATTTAGTTGGAAAAGACCTTTAAGATTGAGTCCAACCGTACCCACCCACTACTAAACCACATCCCTAAGCACCTCGTCTGCAAATCTTTTTAAAACCTCCAGGGATCATGACTCATCCATTTCCCTGGGGAGCCTGTTCCAGTGCCTGATTAACCCTTTCAGTGAAGAAATTTTTCCTAATGTCTAATCTAAAGCTCCCCTGGCGCAACTTGAGGCCATTTCCTCTTGTCCTATCGCTTGTTACTTGTTGGTTACTTACCAACACCCACCTACCAACAGGTAGTTGTTTCAGGAGCTGGGATTGCTTAGCTTTGAGAAGAAAATGCTCAGTGGACATCTTATTAATGCCTGATTGGGGGCGGTTTTGGGGTATAAATACCTGATGGGGAGGGTAAAGTTGATGGAGCCAGACTGTTCTCAGTAATGCCCAGTGACAGGACAAAAGGAAATGGGCACAAACTGAAATTCCATTTCTACCCAAAAAAAAAATCCCAGCCATAACAACCTTTCTCACTGTAAAGATGATCAAATGCTAAAAGAGGTTGTCCAAAAAGGTTGTAGAGTCTCCACGCTTGAAAATAATTCAAAACTGGACACAGCCCTGAGCAACCTGCTCTAGCTGACCCAGCCCTGAGCAGGGGCATTGGGCTAGGCAGTCTCTAGAGGTGCCTGCCCAGCCTCAGGCCTTCTGTGGAGTGGTCTCAGGAGACAAATTCTACAGGTTGACAAATTGGCTGGTGATCAGGGGTGGGGGAGAAGGGGGAAGAAACGGAAGTGCTGGACTATGCATGCTATTCAAAAGAGGGAAATGTAAAGCATAATTTATTCTCCCTGGTCTGTTCCTTCTGGATTTTTCTTTTAAATCAAGACAAGCTGCAAGTCATTGTATCCATCGTTTAAAAAGGTTTTATTACGAACCTCTCACTTCCCGTTGCTGGTGCTCTTTGCTTTTAAGTATGGGGTGGGAGATCCACAGCCAGGGGTGATGCTTGCGAAGCTGAGGAAGTACGTAATGTGTAACAAATCCCACAGTCCATGCTAAAGCAAACAGGACAATGCTGAGAAATGGCTGGGCCAAAAGAGAAAAAAACAAAACACGGTTATTAATCTGCAAATGACATTTTTATATTCCTATGTTCAAACTGTCTGACTCCACAGGTGGATATGGATTTTGAATTATGTAGTTTGCACACACAATCAACCAATTTTTTTCTCCCTAATTGGAGGAAACAAGGCAAGCAATCAGGCTTACTCATTCTGTCCCCCAGGTTCCACATCATAAAAGAGCTGTGGATATGCAGAGGTTTAAGGAAAGACACATCAAATAAGTAACACTAAAATTAATACAAATATCCATAAACTAACTGCCTTACAAATTAAAAAAAAAGTTACTGTGGCAAGTAAATACATTTTCAGTAAGTTCTCTTCCCATAGTCTCTATTCTTTCCAGTTAAAGCATCCTGTGTTTTTGCATAGAAGAGAGAATACCTTAGAGAAAAAAAAAAAAAACACAAAAAGAAAAAAAATGACAGATACACACCCTTAATGATAGAAAGACAGTACTGGCACTGACAGCAAATGACAGAACGGCAGCCGCTGTGCAGACAATGAGATCCGATTTCAAGATTTCTTTCTGTGAAAATAATTATTTTATACAAAATTAGCAAGCTAATACTATTTTAACCAAAGTAAATGAGACTGTTCTCAATTATTCGCAGTCTGCACTGTGATAAGGCTAATCAGCACTCCCTAATACAAAAGTATTTTGTCCACTCCGCTATGGGAAATTATTTCTTCACACTCTAGGTTTGTCAAAGTAATCACATTTAAATTCATCATGCCTAATTTTAAATTATATTTTAAAATAATGTAGTTTTAAGATTGGAGAAATGAAAGCAATACATTTTCATACCAAGTCTGATTCTGTTTAAGGAATGTAACTCTCCTACATTCTGACTTTTTTGGTTTTGGGAATCAAGTATCTGGTTCAATTTCCTATTTGCAAGCATTAAGATATTTTCTGATTCGCTTTCTCTTGCATTACTGAAATGACTCATGCTTTTCTGTAATGTCTTCAGAGACAGGGAATTAATACATTTATTTTGTTCAAAGTGACATGTCCCATTCTCTGATTTTCTGTATCGGAAGCCAAATTTCGGCAGGATTTTATGGATTTCAGACAAGGCCTTTTTCTAGTGTCATTGAATGATAATGAAAGGGCACATCTGCCTTTACATAAAGATCTATAACTAGGGTAGGGTTAATTTTGTTTCTAAAGATTGGAAAACATCACGGTCTTTCCAGCCCATTTTTCTTGTGATTAAAATGTCATTCTTGGTAAACAAGCAAGATAGCTTGTGAGTTGCGCGATCTTCTGAATTGTACTTTGGAGGCCGCCCAAATGTCTTTGTGAGTAAATGAAAATCTTCTTAGATTTATGAGAGGGGCATTTAAGTTCAGCACTCAATACTACTGCTAAATTATCAAATGAGTAACTATTTGTAGCTCTTGGGTTAGAAACTGACTTATGCTTCAATTCAAAGACATATAGAAACAACATGAGAAATGCAATGCTTTTGTTAGAATTAGAAGCTCATCTGATTTCCTGGTGCTGCAATCTACGTAGTCTTCATGTATCTCATCAGAGAAAAAGAAAGAAAACTAAAATAATGATGGGATAGTAAACCTATGAATAAGGGCAATAAAGCAAGCAGAACAAGCGAACAACAGAAGGGTTGTGAATTATAGGAGAAGCTGGTAGCAACCACTGTATTTAGGCTGCCTATCACTGCCTGTTATGAAAGATGCTCCTTAGTAAAAGGTCATAAGCATCAGCACTTCCACTTACTGCAGCAGGCCTTTGAAATTCAGCAAGACTAAAAAGCCTTCAGGCTCAAAAAGTACTTTTGCTTTGTCCCAGGGAACTCCAATCTGGTTTAGCTGAATTTGAGCAATCGCCACAGTCCTTCCCTTTCCCAGGTTGCTCAGGAGCACGTACCTCCAAAAGAACAGTGCTCCCTCCCTTCCCAGAGCTGTTCCCTCTCCAGCCCTGTACTCCTCACGGACTATAGGTGGGAAGGTGTAGGAGCAGAGTTAGGTCTTCCTAACTGTTCACCACCACCTTTTTAAAACGTAGTGCTGTTGGCCTTGTTCTTTGCTTCTTGGCTGTCATATGCAACAGGAGAACCACAACATGAGTGACCTCATAGGAAAAGCCTTCTTTTCCCTGAATAAACCTTTGATCCCTGCCTGTCCCCACATGTCCTCTCCATTCAGTTCAGTCCTCCTCTCACTAGCAAGTTGTGTATCTATCTAACTCAAGCAGTTTTGATATGCGGAGCAAGTACTGAAAAACTGTGGTCAAAACACTGATAAAGGTGGATAAGGGAATTGTTAGCAATGCATGTAATGGAAGTATTTTTTTTTAATCTTTCCAATTTATTTTTTTTTAAAGATGTTGCATACAAAATCTTTGTAAAGCAGCAGTATTTAGCTTGTAAAATTCAGCATCTGAGAAAGGTAGGCAGTGCCAGATTTATATGGCACTAATTCAGCCCTTTTGTGAATACATATTATGAAAAGTCTTGATCAAGTATAATTTTCTGCACAGCTGAATCCAACTACTCAATAACCTAAAACAAGCTTATAAGAACAACAAACATACTCCAATCATATTTTCACTCTTCTGTACAAGCAGAAAAGATTGCTATTAAAATAACTTATTTTCCTCACAATCAGGTGACTGAAGAAGCCGCCATTTTAAGAGCTACATGAAATATTAAGAATTTAGCTGTAAAATCAGCAGAGGTGACAGTAACGGACATTCTGGGGAGAAACGCACCCTAACTTCCCATTCTGTGCCAGATCAAAGAGAATCTTTTCAGAAGATTACATTCAAAAGAGAACATATTACACAGATTATATTGCATAGGACTGGTATTTCCCACCTTTCCCATCTTTGAGTTTGCAACTGTTCTTTTTAGGTTACTCTCACTGCTTTTGACACATTAACAACCCCAGATAGGAAAAGGCCTATGTTTTTAAAGCAATGATTATTATTCAGGTATTTAAACCCAAATCTGACAATTGCATTCCAACTCTGACAATATCTAAACTTTTTAAAGTATCATATATGCCCAGGCTTGCCCTTTTGTCCTCACACAGAACTGCTTCAAAATGTAAATGTAATGCTCAACTGCTGACTTGCACAGCAGTCCCCACAGGAGCTCCTTCTTGATGTGGCAGATGCTTTCAAACTTCTCACAAAATTCAGGGTTTTTTTCCTTCTAAAACAAAGCAGTAGTTGCTTTTGTTTCATGTCATGGCCTAGTGGTCAGGACCCCCCAGGAAACTGCTAACCCTGGGCAGTTATCTCTCTGACTGAGGGGGATTCAGAGCTACCTTCCAGCAAAAAAACTTCGGGCATCCACCTACAGGCTGCTGCGGGTGGATCTGTGGCTTACACCCTTCCTGCTGAAGGCAGCTAGCTCCTGCAAAGCACACGCCTACCTTGGACACAACTCTGTTCCCCACCCTCCATTTAGACCCAACTGTCTAAATCAGGATTTTGGATGCTGTTCCCAAGGCCAGGCACTTAATGAATTGCATGTTGAATAACCCTACGATGTGACGCTTGAGTCCTTCATTGCAATTGGTCCAACATGGAAAAGTTAAGCTCCGATCACAGTTAAAATCTCTGCAGTGAGAGATAATCACTGTTACAGCTTGGGCTGAAAGCAGGTACTCTTTTTTCTCCATTTTACACTCAAAGAAAAAAAGAAACCCCTAACCAACATCACTACATTTGATGCCTCAGAGATTTTACAAGCAGAATATACTATAGAGGCGCTTTTTTTTTTAATTATTATTTTCAATTATGCTTTTGAGGCTTTGTACAAATCCTTTTACTAGATAGCTAAATGTTTGTATTAAAGGCCAGGAAGGAAGCTGAGCTTGAATGTAATGCATTAGCACCCTCAGGCCACTGGTTAATCTAGTAATCAGCCATGTGGATGCCTATAGAAATTAATTATAATGGTAGGAAGCTCCATTCTCAAAGTTGAATGGTCAATTATCCATCACAGCTGCTTTATAATTCAGGCTTCCAAAGCTGGCAATTCTTACACAGCTATTCAAGCAAAGGAAAATATTAAAGGTCATGTAACTAAACATTAGAGATGCTGTATTTATTATTCCTAACATCGATGCAAAGCCACTACAGAATACAACAGATTAATTTTCAATATTAACCTTGTTTGCTTTCAGCTTCTTGAAGTGGTGATTTGGCTCTGTATGTCTCAGAATTTCTGAATAAAACAGGTCTTATTTAAATAGTACATTATGTAGACCACATGTCTGTATATAGGACCAGGGCAAGGCTGTCTGTTGTGTTGCATCCTGCCGTCTCTTGCCACTGACAGGGTGTTAGGAATACTCTCCTCGCAGAGGAGCACTTCAAGGGGAAAAACTTAACTACCACTGTGAAATCTCCTTCAAATACTGACATATTATTTCACCCAGTTTCTGAACTGATTGAAGATCCCCTTGCAGAAGTTTTAGAAGCTATTTAAAATTAGCTTTTAAGAGTTAGCTGAGTCCTATATCGTAAACACAACTGCTGATGCTGAAGCAAGTCAGCAGAGACAGTGGCTTGATTGTGCTCCTCAAACTTGAGGCACGTTTTCTCCTGCCTCAATTCTTCCCTACTAGCTCTGTTAGCACTGTGCTGCAAGGCAGCAGTGGGAGTCTCCTGGCAAACTGGTTAGTGTTTAATTGAGACAGAGGTACCAGGTAACACAGGGGTTAGACAAAGAGTCTGCATTAATCAGAAATTGGCCTCTCATTTTTCAAGAGATCTCCCAGTGTGGAAGAATTAGCACTGTTAATTGACATTGTAATCAAACACATTTGCTTACAGTTTTTATACAGATTGAGGGAAGCGTGGACAGAGAAAAAGAAATGAAGGCAAAGAACTAGCAAGCTCCAACAACACTGAAGGAAAACAGCTTCTGTCTAAAAGCAACAGCAGCAACAGCATGGAGTATCAAATGTACAGAGCAGGAAAGCGCCAATCCCCAAACCCAGGTACATCCTGGGAAGCAAAAGGTGCCAGGAATCCCACTTAATTAAATACAAAAAACCACTGGCAAAACATGATAGGAGCGAGACAGGTGAAGAGAAGAACTGAAGTCCTATGTCTGGCCAGTCCCACCGCAGTCCACCCTGCACTTCTGCATCTTCCGCCTCAGTGGCTCAAGGACCCAAATGCAGTTGAACCACATGGTAACTGTGTTAGTGTAAGACATCAGATCCCTGTCCACATTACTGACACAAAAATAGGTCAAGAGTCTGCAGCATGACTCCATTTTGAAAATACAGCCAAGATTTTAGATGCAAATCTGTTCATTCTTTTGGTTTTTGTTTTCAATATGCTGAAGCCTTGCTCTGTGAAATGAAACCAGTTAAGTGGACAGCCACAGTAACTGCTTCAGTCCCCTGGCAAGGCTCCATCTGCAGAACAGATGAGATCAGACTCTACTGCTCTAAGAAGGGCACTATCAGCAAAAGATACAAGTGGGATATAAATACAGGGGAATGAGAAGCTTTCCATTGCATCTGCCATACAGGGCCCATGTACAAGAATGGACCGACAATGAACTGTGACAATAACCTACATGCCAGAAATACCACAGAATATAGCAGAAATTTAACATAAATACTTTGGGTTTTACTCCATTATTAGACGGACATTCATATTGCAGTGCAACCCTGTTGCAAACAGTTTAGTTTCAAGAAAATGCTTGATACAAGCAACAAGAAACAGACATATCACTTAATCTTATGTGGGCCTTATTAGAGTAATCAGTTTAAAATAACATTATACATGGTAGAAAATAACAAGCTAAGCAGCAGCTTAGCAAAGAAAAGTAGAAAACATTGGTATGTGGGATCAACTCACATACTGAATGTAGGCTGTGTAACACCTTATAAAATGCCCAACTATGATACAAGGTGTTCAGGAGAGATGCATCCCTTTGAAGGGACACCCAGAGGCCAGGCTAGCTACTGCACTAGCAACCTGTACCACTAAGCACTACCAACTCTCAGATCACATCTATGGGTCAAAAAAAAGTCAGTCTGTCTTCCAGGCACACTCTGAATGCTCCTTGCTTCTGCAAGCATTCAGGAATTTAGGAATAACTGCTTAGATTGCAAATGCTGAGATGCAGGTGTTAGGGATGTCGTCAGGAGGAAAGGCTGTCTGACAGCCTTGGAAGCAGGGCAGTTCTTGACTCTAAGAGATATCAAACACCCCTTAATACTTTTGGAAACTTGATGATCTTCCCACATGAACTCTTCATAAGATCAGTCTCCCCTGGGTAACAGTTAGCGAGGCGTGCTTTTTTTATATAAGACACAAAAACAAAGATGGGTCACTTCGGATGTTTAGGCTGAAGTGGGAAACAAGCTGACACAAAGTTAGAGCTACATGCCAGACAGCAGGAAATAAACAGCCTGCCAAGCAAAGAAGAGAGGGTGAGATGGCAATGCTTGGCACCAGGCGTGTACCTCCCTTTCTCATACTAGTCAAGCTTCACATGCTTCTTCCATCCCTAGGTGCCAAGTCTGATCTGTGCTCCACCTGGCTTGGCTGGAGGGCATACAGTCAAGAGTACTTCCTGGCACAGAAAAAGGCATTCCTGAAAACCATGTCAACTCCCTAGCCCTAGAAAAAGAATAAATAAGGGCTATTTTAAACACACTTAATTCTGTGGACCAAATCCTGTCCCCCTCCAACGCAGACATGGAGTTTGGCAGGACTGCTCACCTTTTTGAATGCTTGTTGAACAATGCAGCCTATCTTGTACACGACGGGTTGCCAGGCTGTAACTCTATGTGCAAAACCTGCATTAGCTCTCCGAGTACCAGGGTGAGTTGCCTCATTCCCCAAGCTCTGAAAGTGCATTTCCCATCAACTATATTAAGGAATCAATGTTACCAAGTCCTTCAGAGGAACCCTTCAGAAAGGAAAATTCCAATATCCCCCTTCTCCCTTCCGGCCTCACTAGAAAGAAGATTTAGAAGAACTTCTCTCATTTTCTGTGTGTGGATTTAAAGGAACAGGATGGAGACCCTCCCATTTTCCATACTTTTACGAAAGTCATTATGAAATGAAAATATTTCAAAGGTTCCTCAGTGGGTAAAATGGAGGGGAGAGAGCTTTGAACAGAAAATAATGAAAGAAAAGGTCTTACCACTGATTCTCTCATCTTTTCTGGGAGTGGATCTGCTGATGAATCTTCAAATTGTTGACGCAGAAAGTGAGGGACATATTTGCCTTGAATAAGGGACCTGTTTAGAAAAAAATCCTAGTTAGGATACTTCTGGACATGTCTAACAGATATGAATATTCCTGGGGGGCAGAGGAGGAGGAACAGCCTCAGATTTCCTTCCTCATGTATGCAGTAGCTATCTTATCTCTGTATAGCTGCAGATTGACACAAACCAGCTCTACCTGTGATCAGGGTAGAATTTCCTTGTCAAAATGTTAAGGAGTGTCAGCAGCCCAACCAACATGACTCAGCCATTTAGAGGAATGAGCAGAGAGGCTACTGTTCCATTCATGCCCTTGATTAATGTTTCAGCTAAGCTGAAACCAATATGGGAGCTCTCTAGACCCAAATTAGAAAGGCTAAGGAAGTTATTTCTATATAGATTGCATATTAATCCTCAGTTCAAGATTTATGTGCTACCTCCCTCCTCCATCTTGAAGTTTATGCCACAGGCCATCCCTTAAACACTCTTTCTATCTTCCTGACTTCCTTTAATTAAGTTCAGAGGTATTTAAAAAAAAAAAGAAAACCACCACCTTAAACCTCTTATTTTAAGGGTTATACATTTTTATCATGACTGCACAATAAACATTTGATGTTGTTATACACATTCTTAAGATATTTAACAACCATTTCAGCTGCTGAAGATTTGATTAAGGATGTTATGAAATCGGTAGCTAGATTTAAAAGTTAAAATGGATTTAATAGTCTAAGATTACTTCCTTAAAACAAAAGTCTTAAGGAAAGACAAGTTTCTGTTTTATTAAAGAAGTTAATGAACTGGTGTGTCCTTCCTGGGGAGTGGGAGAGAATAATACATTTCAATTAGTTCAAAATTGAAAGAGTTCACGCTTCCATGCTGATTTGCAATTTACCTGTGTATATTTTACTCCAAGGCTAAACAAATCTCCCTAATACAGCACACAGCTTCACTTCCTTCCATACCCAAGTTCCATACTGTAACAGTCGATGAACCACACACTACCTACACAAAGCCTGATCCAGGACTAATCGAGATCAGTGCCAGACACAGTAGGCTTTGGATAAAGTTGATGGCAACAGATATAAGCATTTCTTGTTGCTTCGCTACATTGGAACCTAGGAATGTATAAGTAGCAGATTCCCCGAATCTTCTGCATGGTGAAGAAGGAACTTTTCAATTCTTCGGTAAGATGTACTGGGATGCCAATTTTCTACTAGTGCGCTATATGCTTTCCTTCCTCATCAGAATTCTTCTCCTTCTCCCAATTTTCCTCAAATATAAACTTGAATGGCCTAAAAAGCCCTCCACTTCCCCTCCCACACACACATTACAGAATTGTGTGTCCAACCACCCTGACTTACCACATGCCTACTACAATCTCCACACACTAAAGACACCCACCCCTCAAGACATACAAAACACACCTCATGAATCAAAGGAGAGAACACATGGGTTTCCTCACAGGCCCTCTGCGCTTCTATAGGATAGGACAGCTGTCTGTGAAGCAGAATCCCAGATGGCACAGTGATAAAAGCTGCACAAAACCCGTTTGCTCATTTAATCCCACAGCCATATACATAGATGCCCAGCTGCTTGTGGACCACCACAGCCCCCACAACAGCCATATAAAACAGTTCCCACACAGGAAAACTCATGTCTGCTGCCCCTGAGCTATGGGTCTATGGGCCTCTCTCACATCACCTCAGCCTGCAGATCACAACGTTGGGGACTTCTCCCCTAGATCTCCCTTGTTCTTAATGGCAGCTCTTAATACATGCTACCTTTCCTCAGCTACCTTTAGCAGACTGTTACAGCAGAAAAGGAAGGAGTTAATCCCAAACAGAGAGGCATAGCCTACTGACAGTGACCCTCAGCAAGAACTGGTATTGAGCCATCTTCCCAGCACATCAAATGCCCTTTCTCCTTGCCACGGTGCTACCCAATGCACATTCTGCAACTCCAGTAACCTGAGAGCCCCCTCAACTAAATCACTATCCTCCAACATGGCAAGAACACAACTTCCCGGAGGGTGAAATCTGCTTCAGAGAATTTGGATAGTGCTGTTTAAAGAGCACCAGCCTTACTGGTAAACTGACTGCAGCACTTCATTTATTTACAGGACTGATACCAATTCCTGGTGAGGAATTTCCAACCTCACCACGTTACTTTCGGGAGACAGTCCCTGTGGTTCTGAAACCCAGGCATCACTCTTGTTGTGTGCTGTACAGAGGAATCAATAAATAACATTTGCAGGCAACTTACATCAGTACAGATGGGTCACTGCTTTGTCTGCTGAGGTGATAAGAAAGTGCAACTAGCAGACCACAGAAAGCAGAGAACAGTGCTGGAATGTGTTGTGCATCCCAGGGTTCCTGAACAGGAGGACAGAAAGCAGATTATTTGCAAGTTAGGAATGCAAAACTTAAAAAAAGAGAATAAGAAAATTAAGTAGGCTAAGCCATACATGCAGTGTTAAACACACAGCATCTAAATTTGTACACCATCTACCAAGGACTAAAATTTCTTTTTCATATCAAAGTCTATTATTGTGAAAAAGACTGAGATTAGAGACACGTTTTGTGATCCCATTACGCAATTCCTCTATAAGCAGCAATTAACTAGGAAACCACATGAAAGGCAGGTTTTCTCTCCTCTTTAATGAAAATCTAGAGGCAAATTCTCATTAAAATGAGATGCGAGTGAAATGAACTGCACTCTATTTGTCTGAACTCTAAATTGATAGGTAGTTACTTGACCTGTGGCCAGACTGCATACTACAAATGCCAATGTCACCTAAATCAGGCAGGAGCGTACAGTTCTGGCACCTCTGAAATCTTTCTGCTGCTTTGTATGATAACACAGTGGAGTGGGAGAGTGCTCGCAACTGTACGTGACATCCCCGAGAAACAATTTACACACTTGCCAGCACGCTCTGGGCATATTCAAGATGAGAAACCGTCTCTGGGTGACTTAAACAGTTAAAATTGGCTAGAAATAGTAAGAGAAAGAACATGAAGCTTAAGGAACACTTATCAAGGCCAGCTTAATCTGTGGAGTCCTCAACTACAAATTAGGGATCCTAAGACATACCTGCAAGTCCTGGCTATAAAAGGACACAAATTTTGGCCGTGAAGGACATAGAAACTCAGTAGATCAGATCCATAGCCATTTCAATTATTAGGCTTGTTTAATGCCTCCACACAACTTCTACCTGATCAAGTGAACGTGAGATTACCAGATTGTGACATTAGAGCACTTTCTGGGTAGGTTTTGAGAGAAAATGCTTGTAGGACCTGTGAAACTTTAAGCCTTGTTCAGCTAGTATGGACAAGGCATCTTCTGCAATATGCCTTTTGCTTGAAAAACTTCACAACTTGTACAGGACCAATATTTTCACAGATTAAAGTGGCTTTATTCATCTTACTTTGCCACATGATATGGATGATTTCTTAGCAAAGCTGATTCACATTCAGAAAGATTTCGTTGCTTTCAGGGTCAATGAATAGTAGATGGACTAGATGACCTCTAAAGGTCCCTTCCAACCTAAACCATTCTATTATTCTAGAAATACCTGGGTAAGACAAACTAATTTGCTGTTAAGGGACAAACCGCCTGCTGCAACATGAGATTTCTTTGGAATTTAACAATAAAATCCCCATTATCCTAAGAACTGGTATCACAGAAGCAAAATTTTAGTTTTAAGAATCACCTTCCCCTCATCATACTACTGAACATCACAAAGATGAAAGAAAGTGTCTAGTTCTATCAAACAAACAATCCTACTTAAAACAGTCACTACAAACAAAAGATAGAATTACACGGTATTACTAAAAGAATTCAGCACCATTTGTTTGACAAGTTAGACTTTGCTATCCAATTCCACTCTTCATTTCATTGTTCCCAGTTTTGGGGCCAAATACATTTTGGGTTAACTTTTCCCGTGCTTAATCTCAGGTAGGAAATTCATATTCTTCTAAACACTGAAGAAAACTAACTGGAGTCAAAACGTTCTGAAAATAGCTGAATCACAGCCCATCCAGCAGCTTCTACCACATGACTGCCCCTTCGCCCTGCAATTTATTTTGAAAGCAAAATACTATAAAGAGCCCAGCAATATACCTGGGTATTGAAATGTATCAGTAGCCAGCTGAGAAATCATTTCACCCATTTCTACTGTAAAACTGCACGAGGAATAGCTGATTCCTCGTATTAATGTCTCAGGAATTTTTTACTTCTATAATTTTCTGTATATTGCTCAGCGCTTCTGCATTTGGCTAGGCCTGTGCTCCAGTTCCAAAGCATCACTGTCCCCTCAAAGCTCACCTGTCAGGGAGCCAGAAAGGCAAGCAGGACAAGCATCAATATTTGCTACGTGTCTAGAGAGCAGGATTTTCCACACCATGCTACACAATGTTGTACAAAAGATGAGAATGAACAAAGGTGTCATCTCTCCAGCATCAGTGTGATGTACCCTGCTCCATTTTGTCATTTTCCTCCCCCACTAATGATGCCTGGTAGAGCTTTAAATTAAAAAGATGAAAAAAACAATACAGCTGATAATTGGACAATGACTCTTCTCAGTGGGAAAACAGGAATGACAGGTTTTAGTCTCGGAAACTGGTATTATCTGTCATACTAGACAGGGAGTTTGACTTCCTACTTTACCTCATTTCGTTGAGGTGACATGTAGCGCTTTCATATACAGTTTTGACTTTGATGCAGACACTCACATAGTCATTTTTAAAACAAGTGAAATGGACTTACAGGGTTAAGGATGAAAGTGATGAGTTACAACAGACCCAGTGGTTGGGGGTGTCTGTGTGTGTTTGTGTTCCATTTCAACCACAAAATCACCTAATCCCAAAACAACCTACTAAAAAGGAAGACAAAAGTATGAACTTACAAGCCTTTTTACACTGGTAAAGGTGGAGAGGCAAACGTATTTTAAAAGAGGGCAATAGTAGTTTTTTGTCCTATACTATTTATCCTTTCCGCTTCTTTCTTCTTTTAAAAAATGCATGTAGCAAACTCTTACCTTTCAAAGAAATGCTAAAATAAATCGTATGTCCTACTCCAGAGAAACAAAAGTGCTCTGAACAGAGCAGAACCACTGTGGTAAGGAGAAATTCTTACAACCTTTTTTTTTTTTTTGGGGGGGGGGGGGCGGGGGGGGTGTGTGAGGTGGGGGGGTGGTGTTTGGGGTTTTTGGTGGGGGTTTTTTTGGGGGGGTGAGGTAGGGGGGTGGGGAGTGGTGTTACAGAATATTCCTCTCAACTCAAAGACTGCAGATTGCTGCAGCATTAGCATCATTGAAGGTGTTTGCATACTGACCAGCTTTTTAAATATGGAGATAAACTGCAGTTGTTCTTCACGAAGAAGAGACATCACTTAAATTTCCGTTCTCTCATGATTTCATCATTCTTCAACCAATTTTTTTTTTTTGTGGGGTGGGGGTCTTTCTCCTTACTTCCATTCCCCCAGCTTCATCATGTATCTATGCTATTGCTCCCCATGGCCAGACTCCTTACTTTCCCCTCCAAAAATGAACCAAAACTAAATCATCCCCCAACTGGATACTGAAGCTTATCCAATTTCAATATGAAACCAACTAGATATTCTGGTATGTTAAACCAGCTAGATAGTCTCATATCCTGTCATGCAGGACAGCTGTTGACAGTCAGCCGTTCCACGTGTGATGGTAAATTGAAAGAAATACAATCAACCTAGTTCTGAACATACAAAAACCTTTCTGAATGAGACTGTAAAAGTGAATCCTCCCCCCATGCCCAAAGGTATGAGAAAATTACTTGTTCTCTACAAGGTTAACTATAAGCTTAACTATATTACCATGGATACTTGTTTTCAGTGAACACTTACGACCAGGAAATGTGAATTATTCATGGACCTTGTGTTACTCTGGTTAGAGAGAAATTCTAGGGAGAGATGCCCACCAGCCTTATTTTCCCATCATCCATGAAAAACAAAACATTACTTTCCCAGAAGAGCTCCAAAAACCCGACGAGTGATAAGCTACCAGAATACAGATATCACCACCCCTACTGAGCTATGTTGTCTCTGTTTCTCTGCACTCCCAACTGTTATCTGTGACCATATTTTCATTGCTGCAATTTAAAATCCACGAGGATGGGACTGATGCAGGGGTATGCATGTGTGTGCACACACCACCTTACACAACAGGGTCCCAGTCTGTGACTAGGATTCCTCAGCTAGAGGAACTCTCGGAGAGAGTACGATGAGCAACAACTTCAGGCAGGGGGCATGGATATTCATGTTTCACATAATGGTGAGTTTATCCTAAACAAGTAGTGCAGATTTCTACATTCCTATACAGCGACATACTTCTGTAAGAGTAACCCTGGGCCATATTAGATTCTGCAGACATAATTTACTTTTTCCATTATATCTGGACAATAAGTTATAACATACACACAGAAAACTAAAAGCATAACTATTGAAGTTATGACTAAAGTACAGGGCTGACTATGACTGCAAACATCACTCACTGAAACGCATGATATCTGACAATTCTTTCCAAAATTAACACTCCTAACAGCTCTTGCTTGAACCTCAGGGGTCTCTAAATTGGAAAGTACATAAAATTGATAAGCCTTGTCTTCAAAACCTCCAACAGGGCTGGAAGTATTTTATGTGGTAGAAACAAAGCTGTCTAATAATCCTACACTTCTATTTTTGGTCACTTACACATCCAGGAATTCTGTCTATACACATGGGCCCATTCAGTGCTGTCTAGAAATTTATTTGGGCAGTCTTAGCAGATTGAGGGAGACGTATGCTTGCAATTCTTTCCCATTATAAAACATAACACAAATATTTCAAAATTATTAGTACACAGATGAAGCCTGCATCACTGAAAACAGGAATCAAGAAGCATTGTTATTCTGATTAATGAGTTTAAAACTCATTAAACAACAAACCAAACTACATCAATGTGAGCTGAGAATGGTTTAAAATACACACGGGACTTTTAGTAACTGTCTATGGAAGCGATAATTACCAGAGAATACTTTCTTTGGGTATAAGGTAATGGAAACTACATACACCTTTCATTAAAAAAAGAGAGCTGGAGGAGGCAGCTGTGCCACATATGAACACATTCACAGCGGTTTAGTTTTTCTGACTCAATTCCAAAATCTGAGATTTTTCCAGGCTGATTAAGATAAACCGCAAGTTCCTTAAGCAGTTAAAAAAAAATAAACAACAACAAAAAACCCAACACCCAAAAAAAGTTTCAAATCCAAACCAGCTGATTGGAACAGAAGGCAGAAGAGGACAACTGACTGATTCCAGAAACCTTCGGGGTTGTGCTCTTCTGCCCCACAGCAACACACTGATGTGCTGGAATGCTAAAGACTGATATCAAGATGGCTAAATTCTAGACTGAATATTTGTGGAAAAAGTAAGAGGGCATACATGACTTTTTTTTTTACATATCTGTTAAATATTTGGGCACAGACCACAAAACAGATGGAGTGGGAGACAAAAATCAGGCAACTCTAGTCAAGTGAAAAAGGTGACACAGAAGTTCCTGCATCTCTAACCTGATGGATGTAATATCTGAAAATAAAAACACCTTCTCCAGGAAAAAGAGATAACCCTTTCATATATCAAAGCTAAGGCAGCTATTAAAGCTGCCAATGTCTGTCCAAGATTACAGGACTGAAGCTGAGATCAGAAATAAAGCCAGGCTGAAGGCAGATAATTTTAAACTAAACTCCATTACTCAATGGCTTCAAAAAAGTAGCAAGCTGAAAAATTGCTGCTATTATATGTAACAATCCAAGAAATGACCAAAAGAGGTGATAAAACCATGTTCAGGACTTAGAGCTTTTTATTAAACAAAAGTAAATGAAAGTTCACAGAGGACCTGAAAGGAACTGGAATAAGGAGTGATGATATCATTAAACAGAAGCCTAGGAGATAAAGTAAAGTCTCAAAGCAAGCAGGAGAAACTCTGGTCTTTGCACTTCAGAAGCTACGACATTTTTCTTCTCTCTTGTCTGAAATCAAGTTCACGGCATTGTTGCACGTAAGGCTGGATAAGCAGCTGGTGTCATATCACTCATGACAGGGATGTGTCATCGGGTAAGATGCATGAAGAGATGCACCTGAAAGCTGTAGCCAAACCAGCTTTGCATCACTGGGATAACATGACCATAAACCAAAAAACTATCCAGGTGACGTTGCATCATCACCAGAGGGAATGACTTCTGTTCACCAAGCTATGTCAGAGAGAAACCTGAAAGCGTGCTCCACTCACAATATGGTCTTTCGACTAACAACAGTGATGAAGAGTGTCTTGTCCATAAGTCCTCAGGGCCTCAAACACATGGATGGAGACTTGGAATACCAGCTATTTTGCGTTTTGCTGTTTCCTGGAGAAATGATCTGTTAGAATTTTAGATGCAATTGTCTGTACTTTCCTACTGTGAACAATTTGGGTTTTTTTTCTTCTTTTTTAATTTGACAGTTTTAAATAAAAACTGATCAGTTCAGCAGTAGCACCACCAGGAGATCCTAACAAACTACCGACCCACAGTTCCTCCGCACAAGCAGCAAGCAAGGGCAAGGCTGCTGAGCACTCTGAGGAGGGGAGCCGATCTCTTGGCCACAGCACATGGGACTCCTTCACTTCTCGGTCACCTCCAAACAACGTGTCCCTGTTCCTTCTACAAGTGTCTAAGTCACACAACTCAAACACAGGCCTCCTCATCACACGATGAGTTCACACCTGACCTTATAACAGACCGTCCCTTATTTTAGTTGTGTGGGAAGTGCATGTTTGGTCATGTAACACCCTATGTCCACCAGATGAGCTGCATGCAGCCACCCTCCAACACACATCATATGCTTCTGATCAGGTCCTGTGATGGGACAAGTAAGCAGCCTGCCACGTGATCCAACCTGCACATTCGCTGTTAGCACAAGACTAGAGATCTGTCCGTCTTCTTTTAGGTGATATACACATTTTAGCCATGAGACAGAAACATTTCTGGCCATGCAACAGCAAAGATGCTGCACAGTCATTCAGAAAGAGTGGCAGGGCCAGATGAGTTTTGTCTGCATATCACAGGATAACTCTCAATCGAGAATACCATGTAATATTTTTCCTCAGACCACTTATCTACAACAAAAATCAATGACAATTATAAAGTTAAACTAATGATATATCTATACTGCAGCTGCTTTTTCATAGAGACTTTCGGTTTTGTACAATGTAATTCAACAGCAAAATCAGTCTGGACAAGGCACAGGATTTCAGCAGAGGCTTATTTGTCTCAATTCTCGGAGTTTTTATTTGCATGCTGAAAGTTAACTTGACTACTTACACTGTCCTGTGGACATGTACCAAAACAACTGCTCAATTCTTACATTTTAATTTTTCTAAAATTGGAGTTCTAGAGCAAAGAATTAATTGCTGTGAATTTGCTATTCTAAAATTTAAATTTTGACTACAACTAAATCTAACTATTGTATGTACATAAAAATTTAGAAACAATCTATATAAAAAAATTATTTATTTATTTTAATAAAAAAGAAAATCATGTGGTAAATTAATTATTCTTCTAATGAACTCCAGGAATATCATCTTTCCTTTCAGAATAATTAATGTACACAGAGAAACGAGGCTAGACTATTTCACCCTGCCAGATAATAATTAGGACACAAGAACCACTTAAGGAAGGAGAGGCTCAAGCCCGATACCACTGGAATGGGTCTTCAGCTTGGGCATTTCATGTGAGCAATTGTTCACCAGTAAAAAGCACACAACCACTTAGACATCCATTCTCCTCTGCAATTTATTTCAGGAAATAGAACCCTGCTAGTTACACCTGCTGAGCTATAAGGTGTTCAGCCAATAAACAGAATTTACATTTGGGGATGCTACACTCCAGCCAAGAAATAAGCTTTGCAACCCAGAAATCCTGTGCCAGTGAGAGTCTATCATGTTTCTCTGCCCTGAATCTTTTTGACTGTGATGATTTTTTGACCTCCATAAATATTGAAAATTTTGCTCTGTTGGTTTTGCCAAACTGACTAAAAAGTGAAAAGAGTAAAATAAAAATAAAAAATAAAGAATAGCAGTAAAGTGCAAGTGTGGAAGAGATGCTGTTTCTATCTTAAAGAAAATCATATATATATCTCACCACTGTGCAAACACCTCAGTGAAACAGACTACAGCATTTGCTCGGCTTTGTGTTAAACTCTGCAATTTCTAGTGCACCAAAAATCCAAACCTTCATTTTATTAGGATCAAAAGTTGTTGCTCACTACATATCAAAACAGTTCTAGTTTCTTAGAGGGGTATTAGACCACCTTTCACAGTGGTCCCTGTTCAGGATCAGGTTCTTCTCTTACATTTGAGCCAATTCCTACTCATTCAACAGCCAAGAATAAGTCTGACAACCATTCTCTTGCAATGTTATAGACAACAGTCCAAAAGAGAAAAAAAAATTAATCTCTGGACTTGACTGAAGAACAAGGAAGGTTAACACAAGCGCTTATTTCATAACTTCTAGAAGAAAAAAAATATATGAAATTTCAAGTACCCCAGTAGACTAAAATTATGAGCTGAAGCAAGTGGAATCATCTTTACATGCTTTAAATTAACCTCCTCAGAAGTGCCTTCACAAGAACAGTGCCATAAAAATTCAAATTAACTATAATTTCTGTGTGAACAGAAAGTCTGCACCTAATATTGGTAATTTACAACAGATATCTTGTAAATCTTTCACAGCACTCTACAACTTCAGGGTAGCATTAAAAGCATATTTCTAAGCAGTCTGAAGTCTAATCCACGAGGAGATTGCTTATCTACAAAGCCACCTGCATGCTGTAATTTAAAGTATTATGCTGAGAAAGGAGTCTGTAGAATATTTTAAGAAGCTAAGAAGCTTTTCTTTAATACTGTTTACGAAACTGTTTTTTAAAATCACACAACTTCCCTACCCTCAACTAGCGAATCGCCGTCTTCTAACCTTAGGAAAAAAAATGATCATTTTCTCAGGTATTTGTTGAACAGTGGTTTAACTCAATCCCTTCCTTCCATATAGCTCTTTCCATTTTTCTCATTGTTTCTCCCCCCATTACAGATTTTTCTCACTCTGTTCATCCTCACAGAGCGCCACCTTCTCCATCCCAACTGCCAGCTTCCAAATCATTAACATAGCCAGAAAACAGTAGCGGGAATACTAGCTACTTTAGGAAGCTGCATAAGAAGCAGTTGAGCTTTCTGCCATCACGCAGCTGGGTCAGGTCAAACCAGTATAACAGATACACTGGGTGAGCCTGGCAACAGGAGATTTCCTGGGAGTACACCACATGTTCAAAAGACATTTAATTTCAAG
This sequence comes from Gorsachius magnificus, assembly GCA_034008185.1. NCBI lineage: Eukaryota > Metazoa > Chordata > Aves > Pelecaniformes > Ardeidae > Gorsachius > Gorsachius magnificus. The sequence goes on along the minus strand of CM067083.1, from coordinate 43,994,355 downwards.
TGTCTTCACACAGCACTGCTCAGCAGCTGAGTTGCCATAATTTATTGTGTATAGACTCAAGTCACCCAGGGGCAAGATAAAATGGTGGCTTAACACATTTGACCTTACTACTGGAAGTGGTTAAAAACACAAACACAGCCACCTCCAATCATCTGCGAGAGATCACTAAGGCATCGTAATTGACCTTTTTTGATTTAAGGCTCCTATTGAAAATTTTAAGTAGAAAATTGTTAAAAGCCATTACAGAAATGCTTATGTTCCTTAAAAAATTCCCTTAAAAGAAACATCTGATTGCCTCTCTCATCAGTGTAAATAGTCAGTCTGGGTGTTGACACGATACATCTTTGGCTGCTGTATCCCTCATATTGGGATCTCTGTGTGTGCTACGCATGTGTAGTGCCATAAAGCAGCCTCTCACGTATGCCCACAAAATGTCAAGAGCAGCTTATAAATCACTGCACATCCTACTGCAATCCTGCACGGGCACTGACAACAACTAGCCTGTAATGAAACACCATCAAAAAACTGTCCCTTAAAGAATATATTTTATCACAAATTTAAGATGAAATTCTGGTCTTGCTGTGGTCACTGGGAACTTTACAGCAGACCTGAAGGCAGCCAAAATGTAATTGCTTTTTTTTTTTAAATAAAAAATGCAGAGGACATATACATTAACTGCAAAAAAATAAATGCTTTAGATTAAATATGGCTCAAAATGCAGCATCTACCAAAAAGGCCAACATTGGGCATCACCAGGAAGGGTACAGAGAACAAGGCAACCAGTCATTTTGCCAGCATATAGAGCCGTGGCACACCCGTCTCCACATCTGAAGGTTGCAACAGAGTAAGAGAAGGCACAGAGTAGGAAGACTAACTTAGCTGCTCTTTACGAGACACTAGAAAGGCTGGGACTCCAGTCTAAAGAGAAGATGGCTGGGGAAGGATATGACTGATGCCTACAAAACTGTGAAGGCAGCAGATACAGTGAATGCAGAAAAGTTCTTCCACAAATCCTGCAATGCTAGGCATAGGGAAGACTTGTTGAAATTAGAAGATCAGTTTAAAACCAGTGAAAGACAGCAGTGCTTTGCACAGAGCACAGTGAACATCTGGAATTTGTTGGCACAAAGTTGTGGAGACAGACAAGACCAGCATATTCAAGGAAGGGACTCAGCAAATTCATAGACAAGGAGTCCACAGATACCAAATGAAATAAGCAGGAACACACTTTCCAACATCCCTAATCCAACAATTCTGGATACTGGTGGAATATTAGGGAAAAGACTGGCAAACAGTCATCTGGCTTGCATTAAATTCCTCAATTGCATTTCCTTGTGGATACAGACACATTACTGGGTTAGATGGCCCACATTTAAGTTTTTAGGCAATCTGTTACGAAGCTACAACAAAATCTTTTAGTTTTTTCTTTCAGACATATGGACCTTACCATGAATTTTGACCAAATTCAGCCTGGCTTATACAGGTCAATAGTAAGCCAAGGCTGCTTTTAGTCTTTGTAAGGGAAATTCAACAGATCAATTCAGACTGATACATGTAAGAGGCAAATAGTCACAGGTATTAGACACACATTTACTCCAGTATTTCTACTACAGTTTCAATCTATTTCAGTGTAGCTAATAGGCAGAACCTGAAGCACAGCTTGCAAAGCTTATCTTGATAAACAACAATGACAACATAGCACCAAACAATGCTGGTCTCCCTAGATTATGAGAATTTTGAGCTTGAAGTTTCGTATTTTTGCAGTGTTTTCTGGCTTACCTTCACTGCACTGAAGCAGAAAGCATATAAGACAATCAGAACCACAAAGCTTCGGGAAATGCTGTATAGTGCAGATATGAACCCAGCAGCAGCTGAAATACAGACATCATGTTAATTTCTTCCTAAATGAGCATATGCAATCAAAAGAAAAAAAGTTAAACAGCTCTTGCATCACGAGAGGTATAGAGATTAAAATCAGATATCACAAAATAGATTGTTGAGAGAACACCTTCAATGCCCCAGATAAGCTCACAAGACTGTTTACAGCTAAGACTGAAAGCCCAATACCACTTTAGTCCATGTGTTTTCCACTGACCTGAGGTCCCACACTACTGCTTTCTGCACTGAACATTGTTTTGCCAAACTATTAGTATGCCTCTTCATGTTGCTACCAAAGAGGAATGAAGTGATGTACAAAATCGGCAATTTTCTAGTCAAACTCCGTGTGGAATTTTCTTCCTTCCCTTTGCTCCCAAGACACAGGCTCTGGTATCACCCAAAAGCATCCTAACTTGCTCGGTCAACCATGATTTGCACCATATTGATAGATGAAAAAACTTAAAGGGAGAGAGAAGGATGCCAGCTGGTCCCCATTATTGATAGGATGATGACTTGATCCAACATATTATTTCCTCCAGGTCTGCGATGGTATTTATGAGACAAAAAGCAAAGAACAACCGTATCATCTGTTCTAGTTTTAACCACTTGCCAAAGGCTATGTCTACAGTAGCAAGCAGAACGATGCAGTAAGCGTGGGTCTGTGGAATGAGAAGTGCTGAGGATGTCATATCCGTGACATACATGTTTGAGGTTCCTTACTGCAGACTATCTCTAGTCTGGTCCCACAGACTGCATGCTCATTAGTGTTTGGAGTACAATAGGTATACCCTTACAGTGCACCTTTCTTTTAAGCTTCATCCAAATAGAATCCAGTTTGCATACTCTGACATCATTCCATGATGCAAAATATGTGGTAAGCGGGAACAAGGAGGAAGTTTGTTTCTGATCCCAACTAAGATGACACTGTAGATGCATCCCAGCCTTCTCTATTACTGAAGCTATAATGAAAACCAAGAACCACTACTAGCAACAAAAAAAGATGCATCATTTCTCACACGCCTTGTTTAATCTCTGACTGAAATAACACACATGCAAAAAAAAAAATAATCACACAACCAATATCTTGTGAACATGACTTACTATGGAACAATGCAAACATTTATTTATTTTTATTTTTTACATAGCATTTTAACAAATTTTTTTTTAAGTTTTTCTTTTTTATAAACACAGTAAAGATTCACGTCAGACATGCCAGGAAAGAGCTCTTTGATGTCCACCACATTCTGCAGCCTATAGCACAATGTATATTTAACTTTTCAAAAGAAAAAAGAAATTTAATCAAGGGGGTCTTATTAGTATTCACCCCACTGTTATATGAATACCGTTATATGTTTGAGCTTTAACATGCAATGTGCTTTAAAACATGCAATAATATACTCTAATCTAAGGTTATAAACCCAGAAAGGGATAGCTCAGGCTGCAACTAGCTACTTACCAGAACCGCCAAAAAGTAACATGTCTATTTGCTCCAAAAGATATATACAGAAGGTGTTGATTTGAGGGAAAAGACCAAGAAGAGAAATTGCAGGAAAGCAATATAAAAACACTAAAGAAAAAAAGATGTATGTTAGAACACAGTCATACATCACAATATATGGAGAACAGAGAAACATGCATCATACCAGAATAAGGAATTGTTGCAATAAATTCTGAAGATTACTCAAATGAGCAGACCTTAACCTTAGCAGCAATGATTACACTTTCCTTCTCATGTATTCAAAATAGATTATGCTATTGTACATGTAAGAAACTAAAGCTCAGAGGTTAACTTCAAGCTTTATTTTGGATAAAAGCAGAAGCAGAAAAAATAGCATTATGTAGCCTCCTTACGCTTCTCAAACACTTTCAAAGTTATATTTGTTCTATTTAAAGTACAGGAACTTTAATTTGCAGGCTTTAGAACTTTCTCCTTGGATCTGAGATGGTTCAAGCACAAGTATAACAATTCAATAAAAGCAAACAAAAAAATACCTCAATGGCTAAGATCCTAAGTATCTTGGCTATCCCAGTACCCTCCCCTTGCCAGCAGTCAACAGCAGACACTTAAAGCATCACATAAAAATGGGACAAACCTACAGCAAAACTTCCCCAGAATATTTCCCCAACTTCCACCAGGATGCACCTTGACTTTGCAGTGAAAGAACATTAAAAACAGTAAAGAAACTCAGGGGTAAAACCCAGACTGACATCTTTATGTGGTCTCTTTCTAAACAGAAATGCAAATTTAAATGGCTGCCTTACAGTTAAGGAGAAGCAGGAGTCACACTATTCAGGTAACTGTGCTGCTAGTCTCATGTTTTGTTCATTTCCAGCCACTTCTCCTTCCCATCCGTTTACTCTTAGCTCCACCCTAGAAAATGCTAAGCACAGTCATCTAGCAAAACATCTAAACACACACTTGACCCAAGTCTCCAATACTGTTAACTTTCAAGGATACATGCACATGTGCAATCCTATTCTTACTGCTTCACTGTACTAGTACCAGAACGTTCTGCACGGTGAAGGACAGAGATGCGTGTCAACCACTACTCCTTGTAAACAAGTATTTCTTAGTTTACGTGCTAGGAAGACTGCAGTTTCCTCCAATTCATCTCATAAAAAGCAAATTAAACAAATCCTAGTACAACTTATTCCCCTTCCCACCCCAGTCATATTTTAAGATGGTAACAATAGGATTTGTGTTCTTTGTGGAATGCTAATTTCACATTTCACTCCCAGCTCCTCTTACTAATGCATCTTGTGCTAAACTAAAACAATACACCAAGTTTGATCTGACAGCTTTTATCTTCATTGTGTTATACACTACTGCTATCTAATATCGTAAATCTTGCTGAGGAAGTCAAACACAGGAGAAAAAATGACATACACAAGTGTTAAACACAGACAGGGCTCATTTAAGTATACTTGGATTCACAATGCGCTCTTCATCACAACTTCCTGCCCCTGGCACAAATTATACGTATGTAAGAACATGAGGAAATGCTGTCTTCTCAATCTTTTACATGCAAATACCATAATTAATCTCCTCTTCCTTTACTACTCTGCTTTTCTTTTAGATATTCCACCAAGCCATAGCAAGCCAAGCAAGGACCACTCAAAGACAGCCAACTGCATGACAGCAAATTGCCCAGCAGGCCACGTGGACTTGCCATGGGATCAGCTATCCTAAAATCGCACTCCTGAAATTCACAGGAGATCCTGTTCCTCGGGCAAAGGACTTGCAGAACTGCCAGATCTCATCTTAGACTACTGATTTACAGTCCAAACAACTGCCTTTGCTGTAGCAACCTCAGAAGAAGCTGAGTAAGAGCAGGGGAAGGAAGGACAAGACCAGAGACATTATACTGCCAGTACACCAAAATACACAGGGGTGAATGTAAAGAAGGAGGGAAAAGTTGGTTGACTACAGCAATGTCCTCACCTCACCCTCTCTCTATTAATATCTTGAATAACCCTAACAATTTCTTTAGCTAAGACAGCTTAGTTTATCTCATCCTGCACAAAGGAGTATACCAGAGAAGAAAATAAACAGTTGCCACTTACAAAAGGATTGAATACAGGAGCAGTAGTTTCCCTTGAGAGAAGCAGACAATAAAAGTAACTGATTAATCAGTTGGAATTGCTTTATGAATTCCAGAGAGAATTTGTTTAAGCATCACACATTTCCATACGGAATGACAACTTTAGGAGCTGGACCACTAAGAAATGTTTATGTGAGCTGCTGGCATTTAACGCTGCAGTTTGAAGGTTTCCTCTAAATCAGTAGCTACCAGAAGCGTAGGAGGGAAACACAAATTTTGACTTTGGAAACTTTGGGTCTTTTAAGAAATGCAGAATGGTAACCCAGTGGCAATGTCACTGCAAACATTTTTAGAAAAATTTTATTTTTTTAAAAAAATTATATATCTGAGTACTAGTCCATTTGCTGTGTATTTTTTTTCCACAGGGAAAAATATACGCGCTATTTCAGTGAGAAACAGTCTTTTAGTTCTCCCCCTCCTGAACACAGCAGAGGATAACATTCACAGAGGCTTTCTTCCCCTGACAGAAGCTCAGTCATTGCTGAAAGTAGCAGGCAGAGGACTTGCTATCACAAAATTTTGCCACCACCTGATACTTACTTTTCTGAGAAGCCTGCCAAATAATTTCACTCACCTGTCTAATGCTTAAATGGTTTCATCACAAAAGCTATCATATATTAAGCGCATAACTACTTTTGTCACTAACCACACCTATAGCAGTAACCAGTGACCGGGGTTGGCTCTGTCTGTGCGCTTACTTGCACTATGTATGTTAATCTAGCAAAAAGGTCAACTGCAATAAGGAATTCAAGGTGAAAACCATAGTAAGAATGAATTAAAGCCATAACCCCCCAACTAATATAAATCAATAGCAGAACCACCATCAACTTAAAATAAAACAGAATCAGATCCTAAACAGATTGCTTGCAAAGAAATGGACCTGTTAAAAGCCACATTTCTTAAGTAGTAAGGTTACACATCTAAAATTTCCACTGATTTTCTTCTATAACCTTGTTTCAAGACTTTGTCATAGTAAGCTATGCAGCATCACACATCATCATCCTTGGTAAGTCCTTTCTACGATTGCCATCACTTTGGCTTCTTACCACAGTAAACACCTGAAATAGAAAACTTTTCCTTTCCTTGGTATTTGTAGTGTAGTGCCAAAAATCCCCTGATTTCCCAACATATCAACTCAGAATACTACAATCAATTATGAGTAAAACATAAATTGAACAGTCACCATAAAATGACAAACCAGTAAAAAGATATCAAAAATACCTAGCAAATGGGCAAAACTGCAAAACGATAGCAACACTTCATTGGTATTCAGTGGGGCCAACTTCCCTCCCAAAACAAATGCTGCCCAAACCAATTGTATACCTTCAGTGCCTAAGGGAATCCGTACTCAAAGCACAGCAAGATGCTGGAGGATGCAGACTGCCACAGCTTAGGGAAGTAGCTGCACTTGTGAACACTTGCACTGATGGCAGCCAGAAGCTGGGACTCCCATAGAAACAAAACAAGGAATTGCCAGAGCACAGCACCAAACATCACTTGAACCAATACACCCACACGTGTGCCAGCTCCCAGAGCTGGCCAAATAAGAACAGGGGACAGAGGGAAATGGTTTCTTCCCTCTCTGTTGTTAAACAGATGCCAACTGGGGAGATGAGCCTGTATTTCCTCTCTCCCCCACCCCCTTCAGGCTGTTTCAAGAACCTGCTCCACTGTCTCTTTTGAGGCCAGCCAAAATTAGCACATTTATAACCACACTTTTTTTTCTTATACTGGTTGCTATAGTTTTTCATTTATCTCTATCCCAAGAGTCATTTAAGATTCTTGTTGAATTATTTATCAGCATTTTTACTGTTCACCTTTGACAGGCGGAGAAAATAAGATGTAAGAAGAAACTTTAATGAGACCAAAGGAAAGTAATGAAAGAAGCTAATGAAAATAAGTGAGATGCAGGTCTTCGTTATTCCCCTGTTTCTAGTGAGAAGGATTGGGAGTCAATGAACCCATATAAAGGACCAGGAGGCTTTCCTAAAAATAGTATGCCTTTCAGGCAGTAATAGCCTGACTTGAGTACAGCAAAAAGCAAGTACAACAGTCATAGGTGAACAAAGACGTCAAAAGTCATACACTCTATATCACAAAGTCTTTTCCTCTACTACAGTAGGTTTTCCTACTTCTAAATTCACAAACCAACTGGTTGTCTTTGGTTTTTTAACCTTTAATTTTCTACTTCAACCTAACAGTGTTGCACTACTTGACTTGAGTCCAGTTCAGCACTCGTATCTGTGACACAACTGGAGCAGCATTGCGCTTACAGACGTAAGTGTGTAACAGGAAGAAGTGTCCTGACAGACCAGGGTATTTCCAGCTGTGGCCACTCCAAATTGGTGCTAAAGGACCATCAGTTCTGTTTGGAGGCAATACCTGAATGTCCTCAGCCACCTCAGGACATGATTCCAGAAGGAAACAGGTTGGAAGAGCTACTGCAGAGTGGCCGCTCCACACTAACTCATCACGTGGACAGCAAGATTAGACTACAAGAAAAAGCATGTTCTTCATGAGTGGAAGAATGTCCACCTGAGGGCTTGGCATGGATTAGCTTCGGGGCATTAAATTTAAAACTTAGCTTATTCTGCAGTGACTGTTCTGCACAGACAAGCTCTTACAAAGATTAACTGCATTTCACAGATCATGTCTTTTACTAATAATATCAGTGACTGTTAGTTTTCTACAGAGACTTTTCTATGAGCCTCATTTCATTAAAAACTCCTTTTACATGAGGGAAGGTTGCCAGCTGCCCCCCGCTCCCCCCATCTTAAGTCATTCCAAATGTTTCTATCAATTTGACTTAAGAGTTGTGCCTCCATAATATGCATTTGATTGCCAACATGGGAAAACACAGACTTCCCTGGCTAACACTTAATTCATTTTTACAGTCCTAGGAAAAACATTGACTCACCTATTACATGGGGTCTCTGGCTGACTGGAGAGATCTAGGCGAAAAGAGCTTTAAGCCATACACTGTATAAACCGGAGGATTTGTGTCTTTAGATCCAGCATCTAGCAGCAAAATAAGGCCACACAATATACAAAAATATACAGGTCTGCTGTAGGTTATGATTTTATTGTGCCCCTGAAAAAAAAAAAAAAAAAGACAGAAAAGTGTTTGAATTTTGTATTCACTCTCCTACTGCGTGCACTGCATTAAACTGGAGAGAGGGTCATGAGTGAGACAAAATATTTTAATGACTTATACATACTAATTAATAATAAAAATGTTACAAGATATTTTATCTTCTCCAGAGAAGACTTTCAAAAGGCACAAAAAGCAGTTAAGACTAACTCCAGCAATCATTTATGCTTTTGAAAATCTAACCTTCTGGACCTTCCAAAACACACTAATTGCAGAAGTTGTCATTTTCTGTGGAGAAAAAAACCCCTCAATCTGTCTTAACCTTTCTTTTCAACAGAAGAATAATTTTTCTTTATATTACTTTTATTTTAATGAATGTCTGTTTCAGGTAGCTCGGCTTTTTCTTTTACTTTATAAAATATAAAATATCTATTTGCAACCTGGGAAGTAAAAACATAGTAGAGCACCTCATAGGCACAGCATGCGGCACAGAGTTTGATTTTTTTGTACCAATACAATTCAATTTTTTTTTACCGATTTGAACCACTTGACAGCAAATCAGTGTACCTCCTGGAGGGGGTGACACTCACCGGCAGTTTCTTGTCTGTCTCTCATGCAGCACTTTGAAATGATGATCCAGAGGAATTAATATGCGGAAGGATCCTTATCTTACATCTTTTATACACAACTCTGACACGATTGATTTGCACTAATCCTACAAAACGCTGCTGTGGGGCTGTGGTCCAGGGAGAGTAACAGACACTTAAGAAAAGTCTTAATAGTTCTCCTGGTAGCAAGCTTAAGGGTAAATAAGACATTTTAAACACTGGTGAGTGAAAAGATTCCTTGAGTGTGAAAAGCCAGGAGCAAAGTGACAAGGATTCAAGTTTGCCTTGCATAAAGCTGCTGTGAAACTGTTCTTATTTATAAAATGCAATTTGAGTATAATAAAAGACCATTTATTTTCTGAATCTACTTACTGATTTGAAACGGGGGCTGTACTTGTTTGGCTGCCAGCCAAGTTCATATGTCAGCATTGCTATTAACTGATCTGTACTCTCTTTTGGGTTCAGTCAGTCACAAGGTGGCAGATTGCAGGGAACTAGCGGGCTTATATTGCACCTTACATCCATAGAATATGAACCAAGTCAGATTGGCAAATCCTAGCTGTCTAATGACAGTTTCAATTCTGCTAATGTCTTTTTTTTTTAAATAGGATACAAGTCCATGAAAAAAAAAAAAAATCAAAGGAGAATTAGAAAGCTAAAAATCTGACTTAAAAAAATAATCACTTAAAACATTACTTTCTGTCCGTTTTTAAACCTCAGTTCATTTATCTTAAATACAAGCTGTGCCTTAGGAAAAGAAACCAGTAAATATTGCATCTAAACAGCTGCTTAATGATTTATATCCTGATGTAGACTCCAGACAAAAGTCTATTTTATCATAAGGTTACATTCTTGTCTTATCTCTTGAATCACGGAACATAGGTTTTGTCTTTGCATTGGTAATTACTGGAAGGTAGTTGGGTAAGACAGAGTGCACTCAGGAAGGATGCTGGCTGCACAGCCGTTGCAATGCTTGGGATGCTCTCAAGCTGAATGAGCTTCCCAGAGCGGAACAGAGACTACAGTCCCCACATCTGGGGAACCGGCAACAGAAGAAAGAGGAACTGCTGCGAGAGTTAGTGCTGTATTTCACTGTCATTTACACCCTTTGCGTGAGGGGGATTATTCAGGACAGGATTGGCTTGAGGCCAACAGCAGACACCTTGTAGGAGAGAGAGAATCACTGGGATGGTGCATCACCTCCTGAAAGCCACAGCCAGGGATGGACATTGTATTTCCTCTTTTCAAGGTTTTAGAAAAAAAACAAAAAAAAAAAGGGGGGCAAAGCCCTCTTACACCTGCCACTGACAGGCCAAGCTAGGCAGCCCTTCACCAAAATGGGCATGTGACAATGCAACTTATCAATAAGATATTTTAGGTATTAAGGGCTCATTTTATTCTACCAGGCAAACTCACCAAATTTTGAAATGCAAAACTGATTTCCTCTTGGTGAAACTACTCCACTCTGCATTCTCCTTCAGAAGAATTTAAATAATGAAGCAGGATTCCTTTTATATTTTACTTTTTTTTTTTCCATTGATAAAAGTTTCAGTGAAAACTCTTCCTTTCCTTAAGTCTCCCAAAAATGTCACTGACCTTTTCAGGTCCATGTTTCTCATGAATATATTTCAGAAACTTATTTACATCCTATAAACACAGCATTGGTGCATCTCATATTTTGATAAAAATAATAACATTTTCAACGAAGCTAGAATAATTTCACAAACACCTCCATTTAGTAAAACAGCACTTTTGACTGCAAAGCATTTTGATGGGAAAATTTCAGAAAGATCTAACTATTTTTTTGTTTGTGGGAGCACACATGCAAGAGGCAAAGACAGAAGGCTTTGTATGAAAAGAAAAGTGTGTGTGTGCGCTCAGTTCTGCAGAAAAGCTTACAGGGACAAATTAAAAATACTTTTAAAGTGCCTTATGGGATTTATGAAACTGCCTATGGTAGCTACCCAACTGAGTTAGCTATGTGCTTTGGCAGGTAATGGGACCGAGACAATGAAGTTAAGCAAGTGATTCTGTAAATCTTATGAAGAGCATGACTGCAATCTTTAAAAGCTCAAATGCCTTTGTAAACCTGAGCTATACAGGTGTCGTATGAGGGACTTCGAAACAAGCTCTCATCATCCTTCTATATTGCCATTTACTACAGGCACAGCCTTTATTGCCAAACCTGCTGCTGCCTCTAACCAGTATCAAGAAAGTCTGCAGTCAAAGCCACTTGTCTCAGACCTTGAAACACATATGACAAGGATCTCTTGGGTCTCTGAATTTAATACCCTGCAGTCACAGGCACATCCCTTATATTCTGCTATTAATAAACTGACACAACTCACACTTGGGATGGACTTTATTTTCTTCTCCCCACCACTCCAGTGAGGAGGCTGTTCCCAAATTTCACTATCCCAGAACCACATACTCCTGTGTGGACAGCAACTAAAGGCTACCAGCTCTCAACAGACCAGAACTGGAAAGACTAAAGCACACGCTGACAGGAAAATCTTTTAGCAGGCAACAGTACTACACCTGCAGCTACAATAAACACCAGTAGCCAGCAGTAGCTGTAGAACCTGGGAAGTTCCAACTTAGACACGAAAGCTGAACAAAACAGAACAATTATCACAATTCAATAAAATTAGTATAAATGAATATAAAATTCAAAACATTATCTGAGTTAGGCAGGTTCTTTATATACTGAAACTCATCCCTTACCACAATGACAGTATGTTCAACTCTGAGACCCTAGCTGTCACAGCATGTTATGAGGCAAGAAATAATCTTATCTCCAATAAAATAGTACTAGACTTTATAGGGTTTAGTCAGCTAGCTCTTCCTCAGCACCAGGAAGTGAATACACTGGCACTCGGAGGGAGTTCAGAACAAAAGTTTTATGCATGCCTAGGCACTGTGTTTTCTGAATTCACTGGATGATATTTTAAAGCAGAGTGTTTCAAAATGGTATAGGCTAGAGATGACAAAGTCACATCAAACAGTAATGAAGTCTGCATGTGAGAGATAGGGAACAAGTTTGGAACCTCCTTGGCAGGCATGGATAATGTAAGGCATTAGCAGCTACTCATGGATCCAAGAATAGAAATTAATTCAGTGTGCAAATCTGTGGCTCGTGATGGTTTGTTTCACACTGAAGAAATCTCATCTGCATTTTCATCCATAGGTCTGGTATTCTTTAATCCCTCTGCTGTTCCACATCCTTACATTAACATCAGGAGATGTTATTCTCTTTAATTTTAATGTAGTCACATGAATTATGAAACAGTACATGGAGTATCTTTTCTCACCTTTTTGTTGTCTTATTTTTCATGGTGCTTCCTAGCTCAAGCAAGCCTTTACAAATACCTATTATGTTAAAAAGATATAATAGAGATAGCTAATCTACTAGTTTATCTATAATGCCTCCCACCTTCATAACCCTCTGTGGAAAAATCCTCTGAAGTTTATTTCCATTGGAGTTTGTATGGTGTGCCAAGAAGTTTGCAAGAAAACGTCCCTGATAAACAAAGTTTTAGGAAAGCATATGGAAGATGGGAACACATCTGTTATTACTTTGCTACACTACTGCATGACACACAGAATACAACACAGTGAATAATACTTATAATATTGTGGGAGTCTGAAATGCAAACGAGGATTCTGCACAAAAAATGTTCTGTTTAAACTTCATTGGCTACTTTGTCTTTAATTCCATAAAAAAAATATGGGCTAGATAGGTTTATAATGAAGTTTTTATTAAATTGTTTGCCACACACTTTAAACAAATGTACACATTACTAATGTCTGAACAAGTGCTAACTATTTGATTACAGTTTGCATTATGATGTCTAGATAGGTGCTAGTTGAACTGACAAATAAGACTATTTTAGTCCCCCAACCCCAACTTTTTACTGAGGTAGGAATATTTCTTTAATGTATTGAAAATATTATTCTACAATGTGTAATCTGTTGTTTAGCAGCCTTCCCTACTTTTTATGCAGACAGGTATTTCCTGTAAATGCATTATAACCAACAGTACCATAAGTTCACCCCATAATAACTGGCATGGAAAAGAAACTAAGAATCTTCTGAAATCTATCTCAGTGAAATGTCTAGCATACACTTGTCAATAACTTCAATTTCAAGTTCAGCCTGTATTTCTAGCCTCTAAACTGACAAAAATAATAGCTCCGTGCCAAAGGGAAATAATCCAGCAGACCTGCAGTTTTCAACATGCTGGTTTTGAACCCCGAGGGAAGAGAGGGGGTCCTCAAAAATATTCAAAGAGTTAAATAAGAAATGTGAGCAACTAAGCAGCCAGTGTAAAAGCAAGCAAGGGACCTCGTGACCATTCAAATGTCTTCCAAGATCCACAAATCAAAAATGCTGAGACAGGTGGAGGGGTCAGGTCGCAGGTGTAGGATGATGCTCCTAAACCAGTCCTATAATGAGGACAGACTTGGGTAAGGAACAGTTTCCTTGCAAGGTGGCTGTCACTATCAGAGTACAGTTTCTCGGATATACTCAAAATAACAACCAGCGAACACCTTTACAGCCTGTGTTCACCCACAGATTTGGCCATTTCTTCAGGACACAAGCACAGAATCTGTGACCATATTACAACAAAGGGAAAAAACCTGTGCCGTTTGATGAGCTCATAATACTATTGAGAAATACATCTGCAAAAAAAAAAATCAATCCCTAATAAAAAAAAAAAACAACAACAAAAGAAAACCAAAAAACACACACCACCCAAAAAAGACTTAAAGCCCCAACTGACCAATGACTGAGGTGCTAATCTGGAACTTCTGCTGTCTTCAGTCACTGTTTCTAGAAAGCAAAAGTTTGTCTGATGCCACAGGATTGAATATCAGCAAACTAGTCCACATGCATTTGTTTTACTGCATATTTTAGCTTAAAGAAAAAGCACTTTTCTAAAAGCAGTGATAAATTCAAATAGCCTAAAATTAAACACAGTACAAAGTCTCAAAATCACAGACATCTTGCTCGTTTTCATAAATCACTTAGAACAGCAAACTACTTACACCTGTGTTTCACTGAACAGCCAACTGTTTCACAGTACACAAATGATAATAAAGGAGAAAGACTTGTTATACTGGCTGAGACTTACATGTATTGGCGAAGCAGGATCAGGCTGAACACTCTAAAAACAAAACAGAAAAAAGTTTGCTTACAGGATTTTGTCTTCATAGAAGTTAGAAGAGAATTCAGAAATTGGATATGAACTTGTGTCCTACCTTTAGGAGAGAATACTGGCAGCTGGCCATCACAAGACAGAACAACAGAACCCAAATGTCTTTACAAAAGCCTTGATTCAGAGTCAGGAATCCAAGAAGTGAAACAAGAACTACTAGAAGGACAGCAAACACATTCTCCTTTATGTCTTCTGTCCTATGTGAATAAAAGTGTTAAGAGAGGTACAAATATTTCTATATAACCATTAGAGCAAGGCAGGTCCGTTTGCAGCTGGTGTGAACTGTCAGTGATGGAGCTACCAGTATTTACAGAATCTGAGGTTTTGCTCCCAAAACTACATTTCCATGTTCAATGGTAGTTCACCCCCGTGCCAAAGACCTTATCCACTGTGATAGCTAAAATGTATAGAAAAAAGGCATACGCACTGAAGTCCAGCACCCTCCAACCTCACTTCCCCAATAAAATTCCACAGTGGAGCTGATTTGAATGTAGGCACATGTATGTTTATTTAAAAAAAAAAAAAACCAAAACCCCCAAATACATAAAATAAATAATGCATTAATTTAATGAAAAATACAGTATACGTCTGAGAACAAAGAATTAGATGAAAGATCAAATTTGCATCTGATGTTTTATTTGTTTTATCTGTTCTAATAGAACATGGAAATTGAGATAAAAAAACAATGTTAATATTCAGGCTGTAACAAAAGAGTTTATCAGCAGATGCTTTCCATGCAATTGAAACACAGAGAAAAGACACCACAGATAAGTATCTGCTCTGGACCTAAGCTGCCCGACTACATAGCCTGATTTCTGCAGCACGTAAAACTGCCATCTGAAATCTCTGTTGTGAAGCCCATATTAACATATATGGCATAGCACCCACCCGAAGGTAGAGACAGGAGAGTCAGCAGCCATCAGGTATGTAGGCTAACATGCCTGAAGCTCCTAGTAGTCCAGCAGATTACCACATGAGGTTTAATAGCAAAGGGCACTGCCTAAAGAGTCAATGCCATATGAAACTAAGGAACTAGAAAAAGGAGAGATGCCAAGACAAGAAATCTTCTCTAAACAAATAAAACTGAACTGGAACAGAGGGAGCAGCGGAAAGATCCCCTCCTGAATATTCACTCTGTAATGTTGTTGTCATTTTCTTTAAGATTGGAGTACTTGGCTTACAATATCCTGGAACCCTTCCACACTTGTATTTTTGCACAAAACACTGATTTTCTCATGAGAAAGCTCAGAACCCATTGGATCCAACAGCTGAGAGTCAAATTAAAGACTATTCCACAGCCTTGATGCTCACATGAATCAAAGTCTCTCCTTGAAGACAAACGGTAGTGACAACCACCAAAACTAACTCTGAAGAAAAACATTTTCTTCTACTTAAAGCAAACAAGGATCTATCTACTCAACTAAGATACTAATACAATGCTTAATTTTTCCTTCTCTAGTCACCTGCATTGCTCTATACATGTGGATCCACACACTGTAACACTACACAGAGTTGCATTTTTAAAAAAGCTTACCTGTCCAACAATGCCAGTAAGGTAAGCCGATCATACCAGACTTTAATCCATTTGCCAGGGAATATAATAAATCTGTAAAACCGCCTGTTCAGTTTCCGCTGTGCCGAAGAACATGAAGAATCCTCAGGGTCCTGGCTGGGTTGCTTTAAAAAAAAAAAAAGGAAATACAGAAAACACACTTTCACATTGCCATATGTCTGCCAGCAAAACAGGTGTTTAAAAGGCCAAACCTACACGAAGTTTCAAATTATTTTTTTTTTTTCTAAAAGGGTAATATATTTTCTTCATTTTAAATTAGAAACAAAGATACCACACCAGCTTAATTATTGCAGATGGACAGAAGCTGTACCAATTGTGGAGCTCAGTGATAATATGCTTTAAACATAAAAATCATTATTTTTTAATTAATTTAGTCCCAATCCACTTATCTCAAGTTTCTTTTTGAAGATTTTTCCATGTGTCAGGCTAATTACAGCACAACACAAACCCACACATGATAGAACAAATCCTTGTTTTTAACCAAAAAAATCAAGTAGGCTTTAAGACCTAGAGACATGACTTATCAACTCTCCTTCCAGAACACAGCTTTGTTTATCTTTCCTGAGATGCTTCTAATACCACATCAGGTGTGCATCCTCAAGAACAGCAAGAGGAGGAAAAAAAGAAACAAGCTGCAAACAAGCACAAACAGCGTAAACTTCACTAGTGTCCTGGTTTCGGCTGGGATAGAGTTAATTTTCTTCACAGAAGCTAGCATAGTGCTGTGCTTTGGATTCAGTACTAGAAGAATGTTGATAACACGCTGATGTTTTTAGTTGTTGCCAAGTAATGCTCAGACTGTTCAAGGACTTTTTGAGCTTCTCCTGCTCGGCCAGGTGCATAACAAGCTGGGAGTACAGCACAGCTAGGACCCAAACTGTCCAAAGAGCTATTCCATACCATATAACGTCATGCTCGGGGGGGGCGGGTTTGGTGGGTCGGTCGGTCCCAGGGAGAGTGATCACTGCTCGGGTACTGATCGCTGCTCGGGACGGGCTGGGCATCGGTCAGCGGGTGGTGAGCAATTGCATTGTGCATCATTAGTTTTGTATATTCTGTATATTTTGTTATCATTCTCATTATTACTATTATTATTATTTTCTCTTATTAAACCGTCTTTATCTCAGCCCTCGGCTCTAACCTTTTTCTCCTTCCCGATTCTCTCCCCCATCCCACTGAGGGAGGGGGGGGAGTGAGCGAGCGGCTGCGTGGTGTTTAGTTGCCAGCCGGGTTAAACCACGACAACTAGTTTAAGAGTCTCTAATCTTAACAACGCAGTCATAAATCGTTCCTTTTGATAATTGTTTTTGTCAGATTTTAAGGCCTCTTCTTCTTGCCTGTGTTTGAACTACAGCATTTCAGTTCTCCTCCAACTCTATACCTGCACTCCTTCACTAACACTTGTGGAGAAGGAACCTTATCTACAGACCATCAGCCAAAGTCTGCAAAGCTAGACAACAGAAAAAAAAAACCTCTGCAAAGTAGTGATTTCTTTCCAAAGTACACCAATAATTGATTTTTTTTCCCCCCCACCCATAACCACTTATTTTTCTTTCAAGAAGAATGTATCTGAGATTTCTAATCAGTGTAAAGCCTAGTGGTTTTCAACACCCTTCTACCCCTCATTGTTAAAGATAATTAATGAACATTAGATAATATATCTATCTACTGTGGAACTCTAGGCAACATTTACATTAGATTTATTTGTGTTAGATTAACTTTCCTAATCAGAGAAGGGGTTTTCTGTGTAAAATAATTGATCACCTTCTTGAATTGTAACTGTTACAAAACCACAGATTTTTAAACAACCTGGCCACCTGCACAAAGGAATTGTTAAAATTTTCTCTCAGATTATTGGAATAATTTCTAATCTTCACTTTCCAGGAAAAGGAATTTTACACATCATTTACATGTGACTGTATTGCTGCATGTCAGCTGGGAACCAACTCATTCATATTCTCAGTCTGCTGGCAAACATGAGGTAAAACAGGCTAGCTTAATCTTTGGGAAAAGAAATTGTGTTTATGCATTTTATCTCATGCCTCCAATTGACGAGAAGCATACAGCCACACAGTGCCGGGTAGCTCAGCTGCTATCAGCGCAGGACAGTAACTCACTCATCTTTCTGAGCATTCAGACATGCCAGGGAATGCTGGACTGTTTGGCATTCTTTCATTTATTAACAATTTAAAATAATTTAAAAGCTGAGAGACTGATTGCAATCCTTTCACCAAGCTGATTTTAAAATCTAAAAGTAGTTTAGGTACTCCAAATTTTAATATTTCTATTACCACTTTAAAAAGTCACTTAATTATGGTGTTGGGGCATTTTCAAAGAAAAAATATAGTTTAGAATATTACAGTTGCTAATACTGGCACAGTTTTGCTTCTCTTGGGTCCTATTTCCCAACAGAAAGTAATGTGAAACTCAATCAACTGCAATCATTAACTTCACTCATCTACTCTAGATTGCTCACTATAAGTAAATTAAAAAAAAAAAAAAAATCAAATGGTGGCAAAGAGTCCATTAAAAACACCTGAGGTTCTAATTGTTTGGTCCTCAGAACAGCTTAACCCGTATTTAACTGCATGCGTAAGTGAACATTTTGGCTCCTGAGGAACTGTAATGTTTGGATGAAGTCCATTACATGAGGCTTGTAGTACTTGGGCTGAAGTCAGATTTTGGAGCTGCATTTGGGAAACTCTCAGACCAGCCCTAAGCAAGTCACTAAGTCTAGTTATGTCTCCTATCAAAAAAGGGCTTATAAAAATTCACTTTATAAATTTATATGGTGTCAGAGACAGCCTGAAACTCTAGCTTCATTGGAACCAATGACAAAAGTTTTCCTGACTTACACAGGCTCAGAAATTCATGTTTAATAAAAAAAAATTCAGAAACCAGGAAGTTCTGAAATTATTGCCTGGCCTTGTTACAAACTTGCTATGTGATCTTGAGCAATGTGTCTTACTACTTAATGATGCAGTTTTCCTGGAAGGAGGGAGGGAGAAAAAGGCATGACAATTGTTCTCTAGTTTACAGGCAGTTTACAAGACTATAAATATCTGGAAAACATCTGATCCTTTAGATGGAAGTCTCTGTCAAAATCTGAAATACACAATTCAGGACAATTTTCTGATTCTTAATTTAAAATAGGTCCTTTATACAAGTTGCTTCTAGCTTTAAGTTCCTGTGCAAAATCTAAGATGAAAGATAATTAACTGGCATTTTAAGATTATTCATAAATATCAAACTAGAATTTGCCGTGTAAGAAAAGAGAAGGTTAAAGTTGTTATAAAAGGAACTGTAAAAACAGATTACAGCCTTAAGCCATTGGTCACAGACCTCAAACACTGTAAAGTTCAAATATGTCCACATACAAACTGAACTCTTGAGAGCCTTTTTCTTTTACCAGCTGCACTGAGGAGGTGGCTTTGACATTCCACAACAGACATCCAGAAGTCTGGTTGCATGATTCAGAAAAGCGAGTTCAGACGTGAGGTTTTAGGACAGTAACGAATCTGGAATAAACATACTATTAAGTGTCCTCTTTCTTTCAAATGAAATAAGACTGAAGATATAAGATCAACTTTTTAGGTGATGGAATCTTTAAGTGCTCCCCTAGGACACTACTCTGTGTCAGTAGAAAGCAGCTGAATTGCATCCATCAGCATAAAATCCATCTTCTCCCACATGAGCAATACCAGGCAAAGTAGTATAGAAAAATCAACAAAACCATCTCAGGAACAAGTCTGCATCATTTGTTTATAAAGCAGTTTATCAAAGTGTTAGAAACTGAGATATTACAATGTACCCGTGGGCTTTCTGAAAGGGTCCTTCGTGCCACCATCAGTAGGAGCTGCTGCTGAAGCGCGCTTGCTGCTTGATCCCCAGAAGATGGTTCTTGGCTCTCTGAAGTGGTAGTACTAGAGGAGCTGAACTGTATTTCACTGTGCACAAAGGGGAGAAAGGAAAAAGACTGTTTTAAGAAACAGCATTTTCCTAGTATTTCCGAAACGTTACAGGAGGAAGCCTGTAATTACATTACTGGTTGGCTCACAGGACATGGAGTCTTCCACCTCCATACCTGAAATCTAGTCCAGGTCCACAAAGCAGTTAATACCCAAATTGAGATACATGTGTTCTACTACATCCATCACAGAGAAACAGATACTTCTATATAATAATTTTTCTCATCCTGAGATGAACGCTTAAAATGAGTCACACTTCATAAGTGGCTTTTTCTGTCCACTAGCAAGAATTCAGCTCAAGAGCTGCAGAGCAAAACTGCAGGGTAGCTACTGCAGAGATTCTGGATTAGCTTTCAAACAAGCTAGTCTGGCCTCACCTGCACTGAATTTGGTAAGCACTAATTTACCCAACTGAGAATTCAGGCTACAAGAACTTCCTTCTGCCCTGGCAAGATGACAATACATGAGCTTATTCACATAATGCTAGCTCAGATAACCCCTGTACTGAGTGTAAACTCACCCTGGAAGGGCCCTGAGCAAGATGCTATTTCCGCCCCCCCCTCCCCCGTGTTTACTGCTTTATGTTGTAGATACAGCACTTTATACAATTTACTCGAGAAAGTCTTCTGCACTTACAGCAGCGATACCTATTGAGTTGCAGAAATGGTGTTACCATGACATGACAGACTGGGGCTCAGCAAGAACTATACTGAAATGTTACTTGGGTAAAAGAACTATTTTGCATAGTTCTTGCTTATTATCTTCCAAATGGGGTTTACACATCAGGTGCCCTGCTCTGAGCTTGTTAACCCCTGCCTCTGGATGCCTGCCTTGAGCTCTTATTACTTTCATATCTTCATGAGGTGAAAGCACCTCAGTCCTCATGCAAGATAGTCAATACCTATTGTTCCTATTTTCCATAAAGGAAAGACAAGCAGGAAGAAACTAGAGCAATTTGCCTACAGTCAGCCAGGAAGCCTGTGGCAGGGCAAAGAATAACACTCTCATCTTGCATACCCTATGCTTG
Source organism: Gorsachius magnificus (assembly GCA_034008185.1). Taxonomy (NCBI): domain Eukaryota; kingdom Metazoa; phylum Chordata; class Aves; order Pelecaniformes; family Ardeidae; genus Gorsachius; species Gorsachius magnificus. The sequence goes on along the minus strand of CM067083.1, from coordinate 43,973,390 downwards.
TCCCCAAGCCACCTTGTTAATTTTAGTTAACCTTCCTCGCCAGTTCCCAAAGCCTGTCATGTAACACTCGTTAAGCTCAACAAAAGGGGCTTTAAGATTGCGGCTGTGTAACTGGCTGTTAACTTCAGCTGCAGTGGCTAACACTGTGCTGGGATAAGGTTCAATGTCTGGATTACTTAGAAGCAGGGCTGAAGAGTCACACCAACAGCTTGAAAGGCACACACTCTCTCCTTCTCCCCTCCAGGACCTGCTAGCTTTGCCTGAACCAACAGGAACACCAGCAGCCTCAGGATGTCACCACAGGTCTCTGAGCCAGGTAGTTTAGTTTTTTTCAAAGCCTTGATTGCCATCAAGCTTGGATCCCAGACCCGATATTCAGAGCCATCAGCTGAGTAGAAATGAGACCACACCATGTTCCTGACCCTGATGGCTTCCCCTGCACTTTCCACTCCTCCTGCTACAGGCAGAAGCATGATCTGCTCCACAGAGTCAGGACAACTGTCGTGTTCCCTTTGGACAGCACTAGGAAACAAGGACTTAGTCCAACACACCCACTTGACATCCCAGCCTCAAGGCAGCACTCCATAAGAATGTATCTCCTTTGTGGGTCTTGTTTAGCACCTTGTCAGCAGTCAATAACAGAAGAGTACAGAAGGGATGGGAACTGATCCAAGATCCTGGATCAAAACCAAAAGATTTAGGGAGCAAGAAAGGGGAGGAAGCCTAGAGGCATGCCTCCCAGAAGGAAGATTCCCACAGATATGGACTACATGGGACAGCCATGCCTTTTGCATATTTTGAAGTGCCCTACTCAAGGGCAACTTTATCCAGCTTGAAGGGAAGCAATGGATTTTTTTTTGTCTGTTTCCTCAGCATGATCCGTCCTGTTCCTTGTCATTGTGGGTGCAACCCTGGGACTCCCTGTTCACAGTAAGAAAAAGGCAAGCATAGCCCAGGTTATGCAGGAACACTACCCTGGGAATTCCTGCCCAAAAGGCCACCCAACAAAACAGCAGGGGAATAGAACAGTAGCTGCTCATGCCTTTCTAAATGAAGAGTTAATCTCCAATAACTTCCCACATCTTTAGCTGTCTTTCTACAAAAGCCAAGCAGAATCAAGAGTACTTCTAGATCAGACCATGTCTTTTGTCCCACATTTACCAAGAATGGAAATGGCAGAGGACGGATAGAAAGGCCTGGTACCCTGCTCTATCAGTTCTCAGAAATCACACTTCTTTTACTCATAAGACTTCTTCCAAGAATAAACTTAAGAGATCAAATCATCTCCCCCCAGAGTTGAAGATAACCAAGAAGCCAAGAGATCCCATAGTCTGTTTTCTGTTTACAGAAAAAATTCATAGCTCCACCTATCAGCAACCAGCAGAAGAGTCCACAAGCAGCTGGGACTGTGGGAAAAAGTCGGAACCTTCATAGGCCTGAAAAGGCAATTAGGGCAGAGAAGTTGGGAAAGCAGAGCTAGCAAAGCAACAATTCCAAAATCAGAAGCCGTCATCTGCCTCCTATGCCTTTTATTCATCAGCCTCATCTCTCTGTATCTTCTTACTCTTTTCTCATCTTCCATTCCCCTCAGCTCCTGTTTGCTGGTTTTTTCACCCTTATCCCTATTTTCCACACAGCCTCCTTCTGACATTCACTTGCTATCCCCCCGATGCCGAATCGCTTGCACAGCTGCTTAGAAGCTGTATGTCTCATCTGATGACATCATTATCACCCTGACAGCAAATACCAGTAAGAAATATGATGGTGGTGTTTGTGTTTTGTAAGCCTATAAAATAGATTCCATAAATTTATTACCATATATAAATAAGAGCAAACACTCTAATCATAAAATCATTATAGCAGAGCTGATCACAGTGGAATATGGAATCTTGCTCAACAGAAAATCTGTTCATTTGCAGAATCAAATTAATGTTATCAAGATCTACTACAGTAAACTGCTCTGCTAATGTAAGCAAAGGTATAATTGAACTAAATTTTGAATAATAAATTATTAACTAAAAATATCTTTGGTAAACATACAACCTATGCAGATCAAATGCAAAAGCTACATAGCACCCTCTACTGATAGCTAGCTATAAAGTGAGGAATTTTCTTCTGGCTCATAATTCAGTTTTGTAAGAACACTGAGTAAACATAAGCTAGTTGAGCAATCATTTAACACTGATAATGTTTCCATATAACCACAAGCACTGGAAAAAACCTTCCTTCTCCCTCTCCGATTACTGTGACAGTTGCCTTGTTCCATTGACAATTTGGCCCAAGCCATTCAAATATAAGCCAGCCAAAGTCATCTCCTTTGTTAAGGATTAGCTAGTCTTGAGTCTGAACACCTCTCAAGGTAAGCTTGTTATACAGGCACGCCACAAAGAATTCCCTGTTAATTAAGTTGTTTTGAAGATCTTGGCTAAATTTCATTTTAACCTGTGTATAGGAGAAAGGACAAGGAACCTTGTAACCAGCGTCACAACAGTGACAATAACAAAGCACCTTCCTCTTGCTTCCTCACGTGCTTCAAATGAGAAAGATCCCACTAGACTGCTTCAGACAGCTGTCTGGGTCGCTACAAAGCTTAACAGTGTATAACAAATATCCACAGCGATAATAAATAATACACCTGAAAGCTATTTGTAATACTCACTAAAACACCTCTCTAAGTCAAAGCAGCTATGGCTGTGACATTTGAAGAAGAGCCAGAGCGAAGCTCAGAGCTGAGAATCTCCCTTCTGCACATCCAACGAGCAATCGCTTCCACAGTATTGGTCTGAGGTGCATTCAAAGTACTTGCCGAACTGAGACCTGAGCGATCCCAGTCATACAAAAGCCAGCTAGTGCTAACGACATAGCACAAACTCCAAGCACCCTTATTTTTGTGCCCTTTCAAAATGGTCGGTTTGTGGTACGAGCACAGGTGTCTGAACTGACGCTGAAAGTACTGGATCAACAGCAGCCCATAGCTCACCAGTTGTGCCTCCGTTACTCAATGTTGTTGCTGATGTCTTCCTACCACCACCTCAGCAGCTTTGCTCCTTCTCTCCTAAAATGGCCTCCCTGCCATTTCATGTCCCAATCACTTTTATACCTCATCACACAGGCCTCTTGCTATGTCACTACTCATTGCTCGTGAGGTCTCCACTACAAAGCTGCCAGCACTAATCTGACCAGAGTATTGCACAATTCAGGACTGAGATTAAATCCACTTGCTGTGGATATTGCTTTTCTTTTTACAGTTCCCAATTGTGCTACCAAGTAAAAAGAATTAAATTAAAAAGCAACTTAAAGCATATAAGGAAACTGAAATATGCAAAAGCGATAGCCGCATTAAGACTGGATAATTATGTGACAAACATGACCATAGCAAATGTGGAAAAAAAAATGAAGAGGAGGAAGCAATCTTCATTTTTTTTTGTAAGAAATTAATACTTTCAGAAAGAATACAAGTAATTCAGAATGCATATTTTAACTTTCTTTAGTGGTTACGTCTGAGGCGAGCTTAGGCTAAAGATGAAGACTCTTACATCTCATTCCCATTTTGCTACTCATGCAACAGGATCTGGGGAGGGGCTTTGCCATGTTTTAACTAGCAATAACACCACCCCTAATGACAATAAGACACAACACCCAAGTTTACAGAACAAGAAAGCTGGATGTACTGATAGACAGAAAAGGGTGTAAGATCACTGTTAACATTTTGCAATATACTACAAAAAGAATAGTAGTACATATTAAGTCAGGAACTACATGTGGGCCTTGAAAGGCCTTGTAAAGCATGTTAGCAGCAGTGTTGTGGGCAATATGAAGGCAGGACGTTATGAATGCCCTCTTGCTCAGGTGTAAGAATGGGATCTACTCAGTACACTCTTACTTCTCAATATTCAGATTTTTTTTTTATTTTGATAAAAAGCATGTAAATTGATAATTTGTAAGCCTATTACATTTCAGAGCAAAGATAAATGTACTAACAACTTTAAAAACAAACAGCATGTAGTAGCTAATAAACTAGGCGATGCATTTTGAGAAGATGCAGCTTTACTGGAATTAATGCATTAATAGCACCCACGGTTCCATTATCTCCAGAGTCTTTTAAAACATCCCTTTTAGCAATCCTTATGAAAGGGGGGGTTGGGGGAGGGAAGAGAAGGCAGTCCCAGGAGCTGAAGGACTACTGAAGCCCCTAATCCTGAGCAGGATTTTGCTGCCATCATGTGGCAGCATGGCCCCCTCCAAGCTCCCAGTCTCATTCTGTTGAAAACGCTCACTTCCCTGCTCTGTTTTCACAGAATGAAAAAGGGGCTAAAAAACACTGCAAATACAGGAAAGGTTTTTAACTGGCCAAGCTAACACGAGGTTTTCCTCCTGTCCCTAGCAAACCAGCAGGAAAATGCTATTGAGTTTGTAAAGGGTACTTTTCAGAAAAATCCATGGCTTCACTATAATTCAAACGTTACCATTTTCAGCGCGCACATTCACACACCACGCTCATTTATGTGTTCAAGCAGCACTATGCTCAGGTGACCAGCTCATCTGAAATCACTGAATCCCGAAAGGAACTACAGGATATTTGTGGCATCCATTTCAGAATATGCTCAGCTGCAGAACTGCACAACCTGCCAAGCAGCTTTAAGAAATCTTTAAAGAGTCAGCAGCCTATTACTAGAGCAGTGGGTGTTTGTTATTTGGGTCACCTTGCTGAGAAATATAAAGATGCTTTAGTGATACAGTATTTTGTCTTTCTAAAACGGCATTTTGAAACACTAAAAATAAAAAAAAAAATCTTATACATCTTCTTTCTCCTACAAGGAATAAACCTCAAAGGTTCAGGGAATTTTGCAGCAATGAACATACTAAAGTATTAATGGATTTATACAGGAGACATACAGCCCCGCTAAGGCATTCAGATAGATACTTTCATATAGTATAATGCAGCTTATTCAGGGATGTAAATGTAACTCAAATAAGTTAGCTCACTGATTTGAAGTTATCTTTTTTTGCCCAGGGCCAGAAACACCAGCACTCTGCAGCTTTACTGCCAGGTAACTTAAATTATTTTCTTAGTACTTGTTAGTCACTATTTTGCTGCAACCACTTCTTTTTAACCCCACTGTTGCTGAAAAAAATATTCTGAAAACAAACAAGAAAATTTAAGCAAAAATTTTTTTCTTAATGGAGTTCTCTGTCTGTACTGCAAAGCATTGTAGACTCAAACTATAATATAGTGTCTTAGAAGCCTGCTTTAGTGTCAGAGCCTTATCTAAAAAAGTGAGGAGTTTAGAGGACCAACTGTTCAGACAGAACATGCAAAGTGCAATATGAATGCATGAATTGTACTGATATGGATTAATCACATGTAATAATAAAAATAAAAATAATTATATAATACACAAAATGATATTATTTTAATAATTATATACATACATTTTAAAAGATACATGACAAAAAAGCAGGAGAAGGTTTAAACTAGAATTATTTTTTTTTTTAAAGGTATATATCAAGTTAGGTGTATACATACAATCGATTTCAAGTGAAAGCCCAATTGTCACTTCGGCAGGAAGGAGAATCTGCAGCTAAGACAGAAAGATGGTTTTGTTGGGTTTGTTTTTTTTTTCCTCAGGGCTGGGCAATCATTCATTGTGCTCCAGTTCTCAAATATTTCAACTGCATGCATACATCTATTTCTGTGGCCTATCTTGCATATTTATTTTAAACTCCAGCTTCTATTACACATATGCAGCACAGTAGCCTCCTGGTGCAGTTTATGGCTACTGCTGACTGTTGCCAGACACATGAAGTGATAAACTGCAGCAAGAGGTCCAGCACTTAGACCTACAAAGAATGAATCAAATGCTTTCACATCACAAAGCTAAGTCACTGTGGGTAAAAACTTGGGTTGTTCTGAAGACACACCAACTCTACCTCTTTAAAATCAATATATGTGGACAATGACACTGTCCTGAATAGAATTGGGCGTTTCAATATGGTTTTCTTCTCAGGAGTTTAACACAAACCCAGAGTATTTCTTGAAAAAAATATAAATGGCCAGATGCTTCCACAGCTTGTGTGGGAACAACTCCAGCTGGCTTTAGAAGATCTAATACTTGATTTGAGACACAGAATTGGCCTATCCTCAAAAAGTAGCCCTTAGCTTTTTTTCTACTTCAGAAAAAACCTCCACAGAAAACATTTTTCCTTGGAGCTACACATCTCAGTTTTTCAGCTAACACAGAGAGCATTCCTGGGTTGGTATGGACACACCCACATCAGGATTTTGTGAGTGGACCACCTTCTGTATTTTTGGAAGCGTAGTTAACTGTAGCACATATGTGTCTGCACACACACCAAAGAAAGCTCTGTGCTTTAAATAGAAAAAATTGCAAGGATACAGAGAAGAGTGCTCAAACACCCATAAATACTACTGGGTATCTAGAATGACCCTACACTGGCACGCTCTACAGGGATCTTTAATGATCTGTTCTCATCTCAGATCTGAATACCCACGAACATGTCAGAGATGGACTGCAATGTACCTGAGCAAAACAGCATGGGGAAAAATGCAAAACATTTTTTGGAAATAAATCCAGCCCTTCTTGAAATTAAATTTGTTCTCATTAGCTAGCAAAATGCTATGCTGAAATAAAAAACATGGTGATAGATCATCAGTAAAACTTATGGAGGAAAACATCCGAGTTTCACAGTGCTATCACGCTATCATGCCTGTGAACTGCTTCAGGCAGTACCATGGAAGTTTTGGATAGTTTATTCCTGATTGGGAAGATTTGCAAAGTTATGTGAAGCAGAAAAGCAGAGAGAACAAATAATTTGAATGCATAATCATTAGAACATTTCACTGATTATCATGTGAATAGAGCCAGTTAAATAACAACTTTACACCTTGCAGTGTTATATTTTGATAGTGGATGTTGTGTTCAGGGTTTCTCCAAACACTATTCCTTTCATTACTAAGAACACAAATTTTACATGGTAAAAATTTAGAACACATTTTGGGTAGGAGCAAAACTACACAGAAAATATCAAAATAGTAAAGTGTGTTACATTAGTGCCCTTAAGTTTATTGTAAGCTTACTTTTCCTGTCTTTCACGATATTAAGTAGAGGAAGCAGATACAGGCTATACATTCAGGCAGTGTATTATTTTACTACTTGATACCTGAGAAAAGAAACTGCAACAGTTTGCATTAGTTGAACAGAGTTTTTCATAGATGTGAGACCAGGAAGGACATCATGCCTATAGATCAACCTCTTATATTCAAGTAACTTAGAAAGACAGAGCAGTATTTTATACACATGTTGAGGACAGCTACATTACCCAGAGGTATCAAATACTGACATGTTTTTCTTCAATATGTATATACACACACACTGAAGGTGCTCAACCTTCTAAACAATAGCCCATGTATGCAAACAAACCACATTTAGAAAAGTAGTTAAACATTTTAAAATATATTAGCCTTGTACAGCAAGTATGAACAGAATATGATTGCTGTTTCATTTATATATTGGTATTGATATATGCTTTACTGCCTTATTAGCCTCTGTACTGGGGACAGATCATGCAACTCATGCAAAAGTCATTAATTCTACTATTATAATTACTTAAATTTTAGGGGTTTATGCTTTCACTGATATTTATGAGCCACTTTACATGCAATGCCTAGATAACATGATAGCTCACATTTATCTTTTTGACTGCTTATGAAAACTGACTCAGCTGTTTAATTACAAGAGACATTCAAAGTAATTAAAGAAATTCCTGGGAAAACATCTGCTTTCTGTCACAGAGTAGACAGAAAAGGTGTGTCAGAGTGACACATCCTTATTCCTAAGATATTAATTCCAGCTTACTACTTCTGACCGCAGAAAAGAGCTATACGCCTCTAACAATGCTTTAATGTATACATTCTTTCAGCTCATTTTTTTAAGGATGCATTCTTGTTAATGACTGTGGGTTTTACTTTGTATCGCCAATCTAATTGGAGGAATTTTAAGTTGAAATTGTAACTGTTCTGTACAGATAAGGTGTAAACCTAGTGGCCATGTGGTGAGAAGTCAAACTAATAATGAAAAAGGAAGTTCTTGCTTATACCAGGTACCAGTTTTACACAAATGTGAACTTTCTCATCCTTATCTGCCTTCCCAGAAGCTAAGCACATAATCAAAATACACAACATAGAAACATTAAGGGCTCACTGCAAGAGAGACAAAGGCTGGTAAAGAACTTAATGCAATGGGGCAGAAGAATGGTTTTCAATTTCGCACTCCAAAACAGATTCAAATGGTCTTTCTGTACCTCGTTTCTAACGTAACCCATGAGCTGAGAATACAGTTTACACTGTCTTGTCAAAGCCTGTTGCAAAGCAATTTATGGCTAGAGGTGAAGTTGGCAAGGTAAGGGGAGCATCACATTTAGAGGCAATTAGCTCAGCAGGTAACCCATTCCACAGGGACTGCTGGTAAGAGGTGTTGCTGGCAAGATAACAGACAAAAGCAGGGTCAGGGTAATTACATGGACAGTAATTGGGGAATTGATTAGCTACCTGCCAATGTTTAAATAACTTACCAAACTCAGTAAACAAGAATCACCTGCCAAAGTGAGGGTTAAGCTGGGAAAGGAATTATCTTTTTTTGGTGATCACTACAACATAAAAACCTCCTTTAAATTTAACATGGCTAACTTAAATTTTCTAATTTTAAAAGTTGGGCTGCTGAAACGATGAGAGACAAATATGGAGACAATCTGAAACAATTCTAATTCTCAGTAACGTTTGGCAGATTTAAGGGATAATTTTAGAAATTATTAATAAGACTGTTTATGCTACATTTAAGAAGCTCTGAAAATTTCCAGGACAAGGACTGCAGGTACAGGTAATATCTTTTATTATGACAACTACTGTAGTTGAAAATGCAAACAATAAAACTATAAAAAAAAAATTAGAATCTGGTGGAATATATATTAACACTGATAAACTGGAGAATACTCCAAAGGTCATCTCGCAACACTGCAGAGCCAAAAAGAGGTGATGGACCACTGATATTTGACAAGACAAAGTGTAAGTCCCTCAAACAGTATTGCTTCCAATGTCAAGGAGCCTCTGAAGGAAGGACGGACCCCTTCAGACTTGGACATCTACTTTCTCTGAACAGCAATAGATTACAATGTGCTACCTACCCCTTCACAATCAAAGGAAGCACACAAAAGCTAACAAAAACAAAAAAACCAAACAACAAAAAAACCCCAAACAAACCCTAACACAGCATCACTTCTGTGACAGAGAGACATCGCTAAGATTTTGCACTATTTGTGAGAAATGGGTTTCCAAAGCCATGCCAGTAAAGATAAGATAAAATGTTTACAGCCCATAGAAAAACTACTTTAATTTCAGTTCCTAATAATCTGTTGTGAAATGCCAGACTGGTTAAGTCTTTACTACTGAAGCAGACAATCATAGAACTCAAAAGACAGAAATAGCAAGTTATAATTTGAATTTAAGATCGTTAAACATTAGTCTGCCTGAAGGCTTTCTTTAATGGCTTCTTTTGAGTAATATTTAAATACCTTCTCGAGTTTTGCATAACTTCGTTAAAAGGTATTTACCTATGGCCAATTCGTAAGGCATTTACATTATTCTTGACAAACCAGCCAGATTTCATACCCTCCCCAGTCAAAATTCCTTCGCCCTTCATCAGCTGCAGTGTTACCCAGAAGCACCAAAGCTCCTACCATGCCAGCACCCCTGATCTGCTGCTTCTCCACCAACATCCCCAAGAAAAGAGGACTCTTGCCATGACCTGTCCTGGGCCAATTCCCCTCCTTGTAGAGGGGCACATCAGGACACGGTTCTGTGCACATCCACATAGTTACTCCACTGGCCCAACCCAGTTTGACATTTTCCCTTTAGGAGCAGCTTAATCTTAACACTATAAAGCAAGCATGACTGGTGAAAATTGTTTTAAGAGCTTATACACATCTACTGCAGAGGTATCTATTGTTATATATTATTGTATATATATATATAGTACAAGCTTATCCTAGATTCTGAAATCTGGGCTCCCTGAGATCAAAACCCTACCCTCCTATTCAAGGAGGATGCCACCTGTTATGTCCAGGCATTAATTTTCTCATGCATCCTTTGACCTCATAAAATCTAATTTGGATGGCTCATCAATGGATTCAGACACCAAGCCTAAAGCTGTTGTTTCTGCACCATCTCAAGTATTCATGAAGAAGTTCTGTCAGAGTCATTGTCTTCTCCTTCATTAACTTTCTGATGGGCCAGGAGTTAAGCCAAAGACATCTCAGAGGTGCTTGCCATGTCTCTCTTCCAATATCCTTTCATAACAGCAGCATCTCCAGTTGATATGGACTACTTGCACTATGAATATCTCTACCAGAGGAGGGCCCACACTCAAGGGAGTAATTTCTGTCAAGAGCTCTCCACAGATAGACATACAGAAGAGACTAACTGAAGCGATCACTGATTACCTTTTTCTATTCGCCGCCTTCTTCAGCAATAAAAAGATCATTAGTTAACAACTGTGATTATTTGACTTATCTTTAACCATGGATAAGAAATTAACCTGGCATAAGTAATGTGCAAGCTTGCAGGTGGGGATAGGGGAAAGGGAGAAGGAAAGATGCCTCATTCCTGAACTGTCTTTAAAGTGGATTTGCCCCTGTTTTCTATAGCGTAAGTGTTCCATATTGTCTAAATACAAAATTACTTGATGGTGAACACCTTGAAGAAAAAACAAAACCCCTTTCCTTCCCATGCTACCCTTCAATCTATGCATAGATGGTAGGAACTGCCCACTGAACAAACAGCTCTCACTAAACTCTCTAGCCTAAACATATTACAGACTGCCCTTGCAAAAACCAACTTGAGCATGCTTCATGCTTCCTCATCCTCTTTCCTTGTTTTTCATGTGAACTTCTGCTTTGTGCTTTCCTTCACACTGTTCTTGGAAAAGCTCGTGTTCTGTCTCCAAACTGACTCCCATACAGAAACAGTTCTGGGAACCCACTTGTCTTTACTGATTTGTTCTGTTCCCCAGTCTGAACTGTCACAGCATTCCAAGTTTTCCAGCAAAGGTGCTGACCTTTAGAAATTACATGCATGTAAATGGCTGCAAAGACCATATAAACTTGCTTATGTTAACAATGTTTAGCAGACCCCTTAAAAATAATTCACATCTGTAGAGGTCTGCAAGCCACTTAACATAGTACAGGAAGTCAGATATCACGTAAACATCTATCAAAGACAGATTCAGAAGGACTTCTTACATGAAAAGGAAGATTATTGTTCTTTTGACAAAAAAACAGATTAACTGATAAATGTCAGGGGACAGTAAACTATTTCTGAATTTAGGACAGATTCTAGTTCATAGTTATATGATGGGGGAGGAGGGGAGTATTCTGGGCAAGGTGAAACGAAGAGAGTTGCAAGACTTTAATAGCCCCAAAGTAAAATATTTGATTTTAAGTCAAAACTGAACTCTACCAGGTTGGTTTTTTTTATTTTGCTAAAGACAGAACATTTCTACTGTAGATGAACTCAACCTATTAATTTTTTTTAATCTTTTCCCACTGACTATTAAAAGCATTATTCTTATTTCTCTCATAATAGCATTCTATCTAAAATGCTAACACTGTTCTTAACATGGTCCCAAGCTTTTCAAAAGTCTCCACTGAAAGCCAAACACTTGAAGAACAATATTTGGTACTAACAATGGCTGTTCTCACCCCCTCACTCAACTTTTCCAAATGCTGTATAACAGCATGAAAAACATAAAATTTAATAAAAAAAGTTATGAATATTTAAAATTCTTTTTACACATATGCAAACAACAGATCACATAGGATAATGTGGAAAACACAGTAATAAATATGGGATTTATGTGGATCATTCCAAAAAGACCTTTGCAAAAAGAAAATTGTTCTGATACCTTTTCAGGGTAGCAAACTATCACTGGAGATTTCATGCCAGGTGAAAGGCTCTGCTCTGCATGAAGCAGTGTCACTGATACCGACACAGCACTAAAAATCTACAAAGGCCCCAAAAGTCATGGGAAGCAAGCAAGACGATGTTCAGAGAATAGCTGGTAACAGTCCCACTTATTTTGTTTTATTTACAATCTTATTTGTAATCGCCACACTTGACTTTGGCAATTCCCAGAAAGTAATGAAAGCACACTGGATAGTTCTTGTTTTCTTTTTCACTTTTCCTTATCAATATTCTTACAAAGCAGTGACTGTTATAGCACAAAACAAAAAAAAAAAAATGTATGCTTTGGCATCTCTGTGAGAGGTTAGCACATTTATTCTCCAGTACACCTCTTCACATGCATCTTTCACAGCTACAATCAGTTTCATAGCTTCTAGCAATGAAAACTTTTTAACGTTTCTAAAAATAAGGGCTTACTTACTGAGCATTTGAAACACAGTCACAATTTGATAGCTGATGTCGAAAGTTTCCTTCCTTCTGACAGCCAGCCTTTAAATAACAGGATCTAATTTCCCCTTTAGAAAATACAGAGGAAAAAAATCAGGTTGGTGATGTGATCATTTGTTTTACACACAAAGTTTATAAAAAATACGTTTTAGGTCAGGCACATTTATAAATATAGTTTTCAGTCTGTGCACTAGGTTTATTTTAGACTTCAGAAAGCAAATTAACATCTGAACAACTGAAAACCTGACATAAATCAAAACATAGAAGTTACAGTGAAAATTTAAAAGGTATGTAAAGTAAATGCAAATCCCATTTATCAGTATAATTTCAGTGTAAAATACGAAATCATCAGATTTTTTTCTTTCAGATCACAAAGGTGAGGTCAGGAGGTACAAAGCAGGGAAAAATTCTGCTAAAAGTATAGCCGCTGCTACTCCCTCCTTGCATATATAGCAAAAAGTGAAGGGTCACTGCTCATTGACCCCAAGGTCATGCCATCTGCCTGACCGGCAGCTGCTGCTCTTAGCTCCACAGCACATCAGGAGCTGCAGGGCTGCAAACAGGGCCAGGAGGAACTGGCAGAAAACCAAAGCATCTCTGGGGTCATAAACACAGCTACCGTGAGCACTCGTTCCACATCAGTTTTGAAGGCAGCTTTTAAAGGAAACGTGGCTTTTGGGACAGCTGCCTTTCAGAGGTGTGGGTCAGTACCTCTCAGGGCACTACAGCGAGTTCAAACAAACCACCACCAAGTATATTACAGCTTCAGCCTCTAGGAATAGCTGCAGAGCAGCAGCATACCAAGGACAGGCATGGGGCAAGACTAGGTCACTCACTGATACTCTTGAAGGGAGTAGCAGACCACAGTTCCGAAGGAGAGCAACCACCACATTATCAGAGGGAGTTCAGTCTGAGCCAGCTGAATAACAAAACAGTAAAAAGGAGGAACGTTTTGCCCAGGCCAGTGCAAAACTCCTCACCAGGCAGAAAGTGCCACAGGTTGTTCTGCACAGACAGATGTAGTCTTCTGGCCTAGGCAGCATTTTTTGAGGATGATGTTTGGAAGATAAACTGCATGCACTGTGTAGGCTTCAGGTCTGTGGTGGTTGCTGGATTTTGAAAGTCCTAGTTACTACTGATCCGACTTTAAATCACTAAGCCCTTTTCTTTCACACACACAGAAAAACATGCAATTGGTAACAAACAAGAGAAATACCCTTTTATGGCATCTAAAGTTTCTTTAGAAATTTCCTCACACATTTTAACTATTCCAACTACAGAAACTCACCATTTTCATCTATGAACACGTGCATTGCATCCACGGATAGCTCATCTTGCACAGATGCCTCAGGTCCACTTATTACTTGCAAGACAGAACTGTCTTGCTGAGAAGTTACCCGGTAGATTATCTGCCTTTGCCTGTTGCCCTGGTAACTTGACACAAAAATGTTTCAAAACTACTATGAGGAACTTTTTCTTGTTCTCAATAAAACAAAAAGAAAGAGAGGTTAATTAAAAGTTTATGTCATTTCTACTCAGTGAAACAAAACAGCTTACATCATATCTTTGAAGTACAAAATTGTAAAGTAAACTGGCCTTACAGTGCTGCAAATTTGGCAGACTCTGGTAGCACCGGACTAGTACTAGCACGATCTTGGCTTTGTACATCTGATCTTTCCTGTTTAGGAAGTTGCTCACAGTGCTTTTCTGTTCCCACCATTTCTTCCTTTCTCTCGGTCATCTGGCTATCTGGAAAACAGGGCAGTGAAGTGGAGCCACTCTCCACAGATGACTGTCAAGAGTTTTGTTCATTAACTACTGAACAAGAGCATCTAAAAGAGAAAAGCTAAAACACTGCAGTAAATCCTAGTTTTATGGAAAACATTAACATTACTTAAAACAATACAATCACAGAAATCTGGATGAGGAGGTACTCTGACTCGAGGAGGCTGCATGAATGGGTTGTTTCAAGAACAGGCTGTGTGAAGCAAAGGACAAACGAGAGAGAATTTCTGCTTTGCTTCTCCTATTGTTTCAGAGGGAAGCAATCTGTCCCTAACCTAGAATGGTTCCCTGGGGGCCATAATTTGTTTCCAAGCTGTGTATACTGGCAGAGGAAAAGCAGCAGCACTGGCCCATTCCCCTTTTACAAAAGGGAAAGCAGCACCTTCAAAGGAAATAGATAAATAATCCCTCTTCCCCACTGGCCACACACCTGATGCAGGACAAAGGACAAACTGGCTAAACAATTTCACAGTAGATTTTCCTATGCTTGGAAAACACAGAACTATAGATTTTAAAATAGACACGATGGACTTGTCCGATTTATACTATTTTAATACTAATTTGAATACCAATTATATTTATATTACCTCTCTACACATGTGTGTCATTTACTTATATATATGTGTACAACTTTCAAACAATATTCTCTTTTAGCTACTAATATTCATGTTGAATAGCAAAACATTTTGCAACTGTGGTGACTTCATCACCACCATGTGCAGTCACACAATTAAATGCTTTACATGAAAAAAAAAAATTGTTTTTGTGGTGCTTGTTGGAGATGCTTCAGTGAGTCCTGTAGTTTCTTGCACTAAGCAAGGTGTATTGAAATGTTCTTACCCAGACTTCTTGCAATACCTGCTGTTTAAACACCCCCACAAAAAATTCCATTTGTTAAACCATATTTCCTACCAATACAATTACCATCCTAACCTGCAGGAGTCACCAGTGAAGAAATACTGGTGTCATAGCTAAGATGTTCTAAGGATAAAAGATTCAAGGCTTGTAGATAGACATAATATCTTTTATTAGGCCAATTGATATAATTGGAAAAGAGCAAACAAACTTTTGCATACGCAGACTTTTCCGATCACCTGTCTTGTTTTCTTCCAACTGTATCAGCTGATCTAATAACACATTGCTTCTACAAACCTACCTACTTTCAGGAGTTAAGACATCTCTACAGCAGTTTCAATTCACAGGACACACCCTTCTAATACCCTAAAGCCTCAGACACTCACACATAACTACTTTTCATAGAATCATAGAATCACCTCGGTTGGAAAAGACCTTTAAGATCATCGAGTCCAACCGTTAACCTAGCACTGCCATCCCACCACTAAACCATGTCCCTAAGCACCTCATCTATCCTTCTTTTAAATACCTCCAGGGATGAGGACTCCACCACCTCCCTGGGCAGCCCATTCCAGAGCCTGACAACCCTCTCAGTGAAGAAGTTTTTCCTAATGTCTAGCCTAAACCTGCCCTGGCGCAGCTTCAAGCCATTCCCCCTTGTCCTATCATCTGTTACCAGGGAGAAGAGGCCGACCCCCACCTCGCTACAGCCTCCTTTCAGGTAGTTGTAGAGGGCAATCAGGTCTCCCCTCAGCCTCCTCTTCTCCAGACTAAACAACCCCAGTTCCCTCAGCCGCTCCTCGTATGACTTGTGTTCCAGACCCCTCACCAGCTTGGTTGCTCTCCTCTGGACCTGTTCCAGCAAGGCAACATCTTTCTTGTAGTGAGGGGCCCAAAACTGAACACAGTATTCGAGGTGCAGCCTCACCAGCAGCGAGTACAGGGGCACGATCACTTCCCTAACACTGCAAACACTTTACATTTACTTTTGAGGGGGTGTCCAGGAAGCGCAAGAACAACTTTAATGGTACCACCACGTCTTGTCCCAGCAGGTCTCAGCCCTTAATGTGAAGCACAACAAGCAGCACCAAGCCTGAAGAGTCTCCCTGGGGCCCCACACAGTCACCAGCCAGGGTACCAGAAGCGAGAGGGAATGGGCAGCAGAGATAAAGAGACTGCGTAACTCTTGCTTGGAACAGCAGCGTTCCTGCAGCTTCCACAAGTAGGAAAGAGAAGAATCTCGCTACAACACTGCCAATGTTCTGAGTCTCCCACACTCTTTCTGTAGCACCCAATGATCAAGGATCCTGACTTCCTGTACAATACATACAATGAGCGTAAGCTTGGTTTAGGGAAAGTTTTGTATCTGTTGTGCATGGAGACAAAATTCAGTAGGTCTGCCAGACCTACTTTCTCCTATTTAGGAAAAAAAAAAAGCAGGGAGGAGAACAGACACTTTTTTCCCTTTCCTAATTAAAGATTTAAACTACGTTTTAAGCAGAAACTGACTTATTTAACTGTGGCATTACTGAAGCATCCCTTTAATGATGTAACTGTACCAGAGGGAGATGATGGAGCCACAGACACCTAATCGAAATCACCTTCCTAAAGGCCTGGGCTGTTCATGCTGTAAGAATAATTGATAGAGATCAGAACTGTGGTTTTAATAATCTAATTGGTCCCATATTGCCCAAAACTAGCTCTAGGGCTGGAACAATTAAAAAGATTTTTTAATTTGATTATCTAGTGGTTTTAGAAAATGCCTCTCTCTTTTCCATTCCAAACCACAAGCCTTGCAAGACTTCTCTTCTCTGCAGTGGTAAAGAATCATAATAATAAACACATAAATGTACTGCTTCTTACAGGCTTTATATGCCAATCAGACAACACCATGGTAATGAGTACTTCCAGCACTGGAAGGGTGGGCCATGATGGGTTTGTGACTGGTTTTCATGGTTATTACTCATTTTCTTCCAAGCGATTTACACAGTCAGTATTTAAATGGAGATAGAGGCGTCTAGACTAGGAGTGTCCTGCCAGGGTACGTAATCGGCTCTACATCACCAAATGCTCCTTGCATGGATATTGTGCTGGAAAAGCTCAGGTTACTAAGGAAAAACCCTCTCCAAAAGCAAGAGAAGAGTAAAAACCATAACTTGGCAGCATACCTGCACCTTCCCTGAGGCCTTCTACCAGAGCCATTTACCCCGAGCCACCACTCCACACATCTCTGGCGTATACATGGCTGGGCTCAGAGAAGCCCCAAGCTCAGAACCTGGATCTGCAAGTAACTTCATAATTTATCTAGAAATTATGTGCCATGCGACTCATATGTGGGATTCATGGCTAAGTCAGGCTTGGGGAAGTGTGATTCAGAAGAGTGCTGCACAAGCAACCAAGCTTTGGTCTGTACACCATTTTCATATTTTGGTTGACCACAAGATACATCCTTTAGTTATCCTGGTAAAATCCTTACCAAGATAAGAATTTCTTGTATGTCCCATATGGGTAGGAAGATACTTCCTGTAAACATTTTTGTCTGCACTCAAGAGGTGTAACAGCATAGCAACTTTACTTAAAAAAATATAACATTCCAATGCTGACAAATGAGCTCCTAATTTAAATGCATTTACACTACCAAAATTTCCTTTGCCATGTAACTTTGTAATTTGTGGAACAGATTTTGGGTGTCCCAAACCATCTTTGTAGACAAGCCTTTGTTTCACACTGGGAAGAGGCTGAAAACAGTTTTCCAGTTGAAATGGGGCAGCCTTTGTACATATAGTAATTGTGATAACCAATTGTCCGCGTATCTCAACTTTAAAGTTACCTTATTATTAGGTAATTAGAATGAAATGTAACTGCTCTGTAATTTTTCTCCAAAATATTTTTACTATTTTGTGCCCTCTCTCCAGAGTCTCCCAGACATTTCTCCTCGTCTTTTACTTGTAGACAAGTCTATAAGACTTGTACACTCTCCACAACTCACTCCTCTAAGTTAAAATGCCACTGCTGTCATAATTTCAAATGCCATCTGGTTTGAAATCTGGTCAAGGAGAATTAAGCTAATTAAGCCTGAGTCTCTTTTGTTCATTAATTGCTCTGCTACAGAATCTACTTCCTTTGACAACACTATGCTCCAAAATAGAAAATTTCACTTTAAAATGTATTTGTTGCCCGTTTGGCCACAAAGATAATCAATTTCAAATTGCTCTATGCTCTTGATAGTACCAGCATGAAACAAATGCTCTATGAGCTATGAACTGTCCCATTTATATCTCTGGAGAATATATCCTAAAAACATTCCCAACCCTTTCTTCACCGACTGCTTTATCAGAAGCATCTATCTTACGTACTTTATTCTCAACCCAAATTTGCCTATTATGCCACAAATACATTCAAAGAAAAATCTGACATTAAAGCTGGTCATCCACCAAAGAACAGGAGTGCCCAAGGAACCTGACACAGTCCAAAAACTGCTGTGAAAGTTCAACAAGGGCACCAAAAAAACACATGGGATTATCCCTTCATCAGGATTACCACATTAATCCTGAAGCAATAGGAAAAACTAGCGATACTCACTGTACCTGTTACAGGACAGAGAGACTTGAGCACAGAAGTGACTTGCTCAAAACAATCTCCTAGGCCAGCAGCAGAGCTGGGAATAAAATGAAGGTTTTTGAGGTCTCAGGTAAGCAGTCTAATCGTTGTACCCAACAATTACGTCAGAATACAGATCTCTCAAATAACCTCATAGTTTCTTTACAGGTGTCAGCTTTGTCAAACACAATATTACCTTTCTGATTTAAAGACTAAAATTTTAAAATCTCAATCCGTCAAGCCTTACACACCAATTATCATATTTAGAGAACTAAGTTCTGCACCGCGTTTCCTCCCCACACAAAGAGGGGCATCAAATGCCACATGGTCCCTGTCTGTCATGAGAGTCAGGGGTGACACACAGCTGCCCGGAGAGAAGAGCAAGCACCTGGCAGGGCTTTGCATCCTAGGTGCTACCTTCCTGCCAGCAGACTCCCCTGCCCTGCTGTCACCTCCCACCATGGCTGTCACTTGGGCCGGTGACTCAATGCACAAGATCCCTCTTCCCCATGATTATATGGCAGACGATAGCCCTCTTTCTCACATGCAGGCGGAAAAAAAAAGATGAGTCTAAAAATATCCACCAGAGTACTTTTTAGTTTTTTAGAAGAGAAGGGTAATTGCTTGGGATCCAGAACTCCTCACTCGAGGTTGTGGTTTGTACGCTGCCCAGAATGATGAGTACCTTTTCTAAAAAGAGCCTGCAAAACATCTAAATTCAGGCCACGCAGTCCTGGTTTAGGTTCTCCCGCACCGGTCTCCACCACTCCCATGGTGGGCTTTGCTCCCTGGGCATTAACATTGCCTGTCCTAGATTACAAGCCAGCTGTGCCAGAGGGGACATACAGGAGTTTTTGTCCTGCCTAAGTCTGATGCACAGCTCCTCTTACTCAGCTCCAGACATATCAGAGGGACCCAAAGCAGCCAATAAACCCGGCTTTCCTTATGCTTTTCAAAGACTGAAGAAAATTTGCAGTTGCCCTTCAACAGGCTTTCATTACGTGGGTGGTGCAAGTTTGATCCAAAACTGAAAGGACAGTCCTGAAAGTAATTTTTAGCAACAGTGTCAGTGGTACTTTCTCACGATCTTGAAGAAGCGGGGTGGCAACAGAACAGCTCTTAGACAGCTTTTTATATCCTGTATTTTAACACATTAAATCTGGCATCCTCGGTAGCATAAAGCAAGGCTTTAATTTTCTCGTACTGCATCTTACTGAGCTGCTTGCTGGAAAAGGCTTACGTGGTCAGGACAGCTCTCTTCTGTTTCCACAGATCTCATAAGTTCCGTGTAGAAGCACCCGTAACAAAGACCCATCCATGACATTCACTCACTTGCAAGGCTGTTCTGATAAGCACATTTTCCCGCCTTCTCCAAATTATGCAAAATGTCAGCTGTCTTACACACAGCTCTGAACATCCAGCTTTTCAGGAATTTGCCAAGTTTCTCACACTGCCTAATAAATACCTTTGTGGGGTGTATTTCATGCTCATTTGGACCAGGCATCTATTATTAGCTTTTGCCAATTAGGCAGTTTGCAAGGTTAAAAGAACAAAAAACAAACACAGCCAACCTCCTCCATCAAAACAACTGGTGTATAGCTTGACTTGCTCTGTATCCCTCCCTGACACACACACACATTGGTTTTTTTTTTTTAACAACCACTTTTATGTGGGAATAATGTTTATTCAGATCTGTTCTAAGATGCTATTTTGTTAAAGCATATTTGTAATTGCAAGGCTGTAAACAAATTAGAGGCTTTCTGATTCTTAAAATCCAGTCTTGCTGTGGGGAAGCTGCCAGTAATGACAGTAGTTTATTTTCACAAACAGCACGTTCTGACTAGGCTAGAAAACAAAGCCTGCTTGCTCTTAAAAATAACTGCCTTTGAACTGCCTCTCCCTAGCTTGAAAAGTTTAGGCTGAATCTCCTTTTTCCCACAGCGCTGGTCCGAGGTGCAGGAGACGCCTCACAGCGACAGGAGCCACAGCCACCATTCCTGCTCCTGCGGGGCTCCCCTCTTCCCGGCCCCGCTCCTTTCCCAGGGCGACACTTGCTGCGCCCGCACCGGAAACGAGCAGGGCCGCGTAATTATACATATATGCAGCTCAACTTCACCATTTCACAAACATAGGGGCTTAAGAAAATAGGAAAGTAGGAAATTCAGTTTGGGTCACTAAGTAACAGCTTGGTTTGAAGGAAGAGCAGAATCTTCCCATCTCCTCAGGATTCCAGTAAGAATCTCATTTGCTAGATCTAAAGCACAATAACTACACACACATTAACAAAGTTTTGGACTGTTGGGTTTTTTGTCACTGTGGAATCTATGAGTCTGATTTATTCTGATCACCCATTGCTTTCCTTTATGCAGCAGTCTTCACCTGTTCATACTATCTGAGGGTACATGTCTGAAAGCCCTTTGCAGATTAGCTGCACTTTTTTTCTTTAAAAAAAAACCAAACTTACCTCTGAAATTTTACTCTCTTCTGTTTTCCAGCTAAGTCTCATCACACAGAAGTCAAATTATTGTGGAAACACTCCTTTTTATGGTTGAGGAATAGCAAAGATCGCAATCCACTAGCCACCACCCTCCTTTTGTTGCGTGCTGTTGCACAGGGAGGCGACCCTGCACACCACCTCCCGCACCCCGGGGACCAGGTGGGGCTCTCCCAGGCTCAGCAGGGGATCAGCTGAGCAGGCTCCAGTGAAAAGCAGGGCTTGCTCAGCACATGTCTTAGGAAACCAGGGTGTACGCCTGGAGCCAGCCAGGCAGGCTGATAAACTCGATAGAGCAAGCAGGACAGAAACTGCTCTGCAGAACAGTCTGAGAAGGCGGGAGAGATGGGTAAGAGAGACCAGAAGAGAGTCACCAAGCCTAGGAGGAGCAAAATTTGACACACTTTGAAATCAGCTGTTTGTTTTCCATGTAATGGAAGGTTCTTGCAGGAACGAACTGGGGGAGCAGAGACTCCCTAGAGCCTGTCTATGGACAGGGATACCACTGCAAAACGGGAGCGCCACACTGTTCTGGCTGAGTGCCATTAAGTTTCTTACCTTCCATGCAATATAGATATTGCTACTGCATCCTCTTAGGCTGTCTTAGGAACAGCTTATGATAGGATCTAACAAACCAAACATTTGGGAAAAAGGGGAAAATATGGGTTGTCTTATTTCACTTTGGCCCAGATCTTCTAAACGGATTGCACCGAACACTTGGGCAAGTACCCCAAGATTGCACCTGCCTTCACCACACTGAATCTCGCATCCTCATGAAACAGTCCTGCTACTTTTTCCTAGAGAGCTGCTAAAGACACTGCAAACAGTATTCCTTCCTAACAGACAGGGGACATAGAGTTAAGTGACCGCAAGGAGAATAACGATTAAGACCAGGCATTTCTATAGAAGAGCTATAAATTGGATTGTATATAGGCTTTAAAATTAGCTGATTGAGATCTTTTGTTTTAAATAAAAGCCCTTTTGATTAAATGGGAACTTGCATGGGAAGATAGCATTTTTCATTAAAATACTGGGGGGGCTTTCATTGAAAACAACCACCAAACTTTCCTCCTTAAACTCAAATATTTTAGTTTTCAGCAACCAAAAATCAAAACTCTTACCTATTGAGAACACACACATTCTTTTTTCATTTTTTTAAAATTATAAACCAACCGACAACTGCAGGAAGTTCAGGAATCTGTGTGTGTACACATGTATTAGCTAAAAGTCGAACCATCACCAGCGACAATTCCAGATTTCTACATACTTACTGGCACAAACAACTCTTCAACGTGCACCTGGTAAGATAGGCAAGGGCAAGTGTAATGCTATAGCTATACACATTTTTGTAAGGTATTTTTGGTCTTCAAACAATCCTGGCGTGCCACAGGCACGCTATTCTAGTACAGAATGCTAGATACATACTGGACACCTACTGAGGTTAGCGTTGAGTTTTCCAAAGGAAAATCTTTAAGAAAATAAAAGTATTCGAAGAACTGCAGCTGACATTATCACACTTTCACCAAAATACCTTGTCCCGCCGAGCCCAGCCCTTCCCTGGCCCTATTAGCAAAACCAGTCCTCCTCTGGGAAATTTGCCCTACTGCAGATCTCGGGCTAAGCTGCTATAAAATAACTAGTCACAACTTCTTTACTCCAAAAGGGTTGTAAGCCATGCATCGTACCTCCAACAAGCCCATTTTCCTTTGTCGTCTCCATTTTGACAGTGGATTGATTAGATGCCTTCATTTTTGAGGTATTAATGGACTCCAGGAGGGAGACAAACTCTAGAAAGTTAGATTCATTGGGCACCTGTCCTTCTTTAGCTTCTAGATCCGATTTAGAAGTTGGTAAGGTCTTTTCTTTGTCAGACACCTCCATGAAATTCTTACTTAAAAGCACATCTGTCCCACTGTCTACGCTCAGCACCCGCATGTGCCTCTTCTCATGAGCAGTTCTACACGACTGCGGGTCTAGGTTCTGCAGGTCTTCCTTAGAAGTTAAATCCATGGTCTGCACATTTTCAGAAGCATTCTCCCGATTTGGATCTGAGCAAGTATTCGTTTCTAAAGGAGTATTTGCCGGGTTGCTGTGTTCCTTCAATGCATCACCTGATTCATAGCCAGAGCATTGGTTGGATGACAGCTCTGCCTTTAAAATTTCTGGAGTTCTTTCACTTTCACTAACTTCTGGGCAAGCCTTACCTTTACTGTCATCAGACAAGTCAAAAGTGATAACGGGGATTCTGAGCTGTTCGTTAGTTTGCTGACTTGGCCAACCTGCTGTAACTATACCAGACTCAAAGGCTGAGCTCGTTCTCTCAGTTCCCAGAGCCTTAAGGTGGACAGAGCCCGCTAGGTCACTGAGGGTGGTGTTTGGTGTAGTACTCATTGTGATGACAATTTTAATAGGCTCGCATAGCTGGTCTCCAGGAAGAGAGTTGTCCACAACTGCGACAGCAGTCTCGCTGTCTGAGCAATCAAGGTCCTCATGGGTATTACCGGCATTGCAAGAACTTCCCGCATGCTCGGGATCTTTGGTTGCAATGGCATTGCACTGTGGGCAGTTACTGGTAAAGCCTGTCTGCAGTGATCCATCTGGCAATTTCTCTCTTTTGTAGCTTTTAGGATTACTCAAATGGTCTGAAATAACTGAATTTTCACTGTCCCACAGCTCTGAAGAAACTCCAGTCCTTAAAATATCACCTTGTGATGAAGAAATATTGGAAAAGTGTTTAGCTACATCTCTGTCTACAAGAATATCTTGGGATCCATGCTGTCCATATGACTGTCCATTCCCTCCTTTTTCATTTATTCCAGTACCAGAAAGTTTTTCCATAGCAGCTGGTTTTGTCACTATTGCTGATGTAGTGGCACCTGAAGCAGAGGCTGTAGAAACGGGTAATGTATCTGCTTTGATACAGGGTGAGGTAGATGAAACTGGTGGTGTAGCCTGGTCTTCTAATACCATAACACCTAATAAAAAACATACATGTGTTAGGTCTCACAAACATGAACACTGTACGTTATTGAAGTATGATCTTTAGCTTGCAAAGTCTGATCCAGAGCAGAATAAAGGAAGCACAGGTGATGTAGCTGACTGAAACAGTTCCTAAGCAAGGATCCTTTTTGTTAACTACATGCGAAATACTATAAAAGCAAGCTGGAATCCTTCCAGGTAAAGACAGGTATAGCAGCATGTCTGTTTAATTTAAAATAGCTCAAGAAACAGCTAATATCAAACCTAAAATGTTTTACAGAATTATCCCCACTTCGGGAGAGATGAAAGGAAGAATAAGCCAGTGTGGCAGAAGTTTGTTACATCACTTAGTGCAAATCCTAAATGGTCCCACAGGACATGGCAATCAACCTTAACAAAAAGGAGATAAACTGAAATATACTGAGACATCTCAAGCACTGGAATTGCAAGCAAAGCAAGGTGTGCTGGAGTATACACTACCGAGCTAAAGGTCAACAATCGCAATAGGAGTCTACAGTCAGAATATGTTTAAGGGCTTTAAGATGCGATCTGAGTGTTGGTATCCTGGTTTAATGCTTTCCAGAGGCACAGAGCTTCATAAGAATGTGGGGGAATGCTCTTTCATCTCCCCACGTCAGAATGGGGAGAGCTACTTGCATTCTCACCAAAAGGATGCATCCCAAGCAGCGTGGCTGATAGCTGAGAAAGCTTAGTCTGTTAGAATTCTCTTGGGATTTTGTTCTCTTGAGCTCTTCCATTCAGCTCCTAACATGAGGCACAACAGAACCTACCATGGGGTCCTCTGTGCCATTTTTTTTGTGGCAAGCAATGATCAAACAAAGGCTTAAAGGGATTTATAAAGCCTCTGAGATACCTCTGAGATCTTCAATAGTTTCCCGTGTTGGCAGCTCCTAAAAATAAAAAGAAACACACAAAGTTAGCATGGGTATTTATTAAATTCTGTTGGAGAAAACATCTAGCAATGCAATAGCTATCTAAGCAAAGGTTGATTACAGCGTTGGTAAGTTGCTTAACATCACTGAAATTTGGACAGGTACCTCGCACAAAATGCAAGGGGTGGGTGAGGGAGATGGTTATAGAACAGTCATGCTCCAAATTGCATCATTGCAATTGCGTGTGATGTTTGGGGAGGAGAAAAAAAACCCACCTAAGTTTTTTTTTTAAAAACACATTTTGCAGATGTTATTTTTTTAATCATTAAGGAATACAATGTGTTCATCTGCTCTACTTTTCCAGCTATGTGTTTCCAAAGTACTAAAATGAAAAATTTGGTCTCCAGTACTTGGTAACAATTTCTCAATGGAAAACCAAAGGACAGAGCCATTAAATTACCATAGAAACATTTAAATTGCAAGGAAGCTTTGGATGTCATTTAGTCCAAATCCCCTCCACCATACACACACACTCAAAGCAGGTACCGTTAGAGCAGTTTGCTCAGGGCCATCTCCAGCAGAGCTTTGAATATCTCCAAATATGAAGATTTCACAACCTCTCCGGACAACCTCTTCCAGTATTTGACCACCCTCTGGTGGGGGAGTGGGGGGACACGACCATGGACCCACACACAAAAAAAACCCAAACCAAAACAAAAAAAACCCCAACCCACCCAACCCCCCCCAGAAGAACACACAAAACCCCTTTAAATCCAGTTGATCTAACTGTAGTTTTCCATGGCTGCAAGTTGCAGCTGGTCTCTCATCCTGTCACTGGGCACCTCATAGAAGAGTGTGCTCCATCTTTTCTATATCTTTCCATAGGAAGCTGGACAGTAGTAAGGTCTTCTAGTCTTACAAAAGAATTTAGCCGTACAAAGGCTAAAACACCCCATCTGCCTGTCCTCATACGATACCATCATGTACCTCATTCCTCAATCCCCTTGGTGGCCTCTGCTGGGTTCTCATCAGCAGGTCAATGTCTGTGAGAACTCACTAGGGAGCTCAAAACTAAAACACAGTTCTCCAGAGGAATACTTCAAGAGTCTAAATTAAACAGTTAAGAGCATAACTAGAAAAAGAGTTATTAGGAAAAATTAATGTGGCTCTCTTCTGGCTGACAGGCACCAAAACCAAAAGGAAATAATTATTGTCTCCTAAAATTTTGTGATGGTATCCTGGCAGCAAGAATGGGGACTAGGTTTGACAAGACCCAACCTACATACTTGGAAGTAGGAGACTTGCACAAGATCCCAAGAAGAAATGGGTTTGCAGAATGGACAAATACCAGAATACTGGGGACAGAAACAAGGTGAAAAATATTTTACCTCATAAACTGTTAATGTCTGTGAGTCATACAGATGCTACAAAAAGGTAAAAACACTCCAGGAAATGAGGAAATAGTTCTGATTCAGACCAGAATTTGAACAGTTTGCAGTAAATAGGGACACGGGGTGGGGGTAGAGGAATATGAAGACAGAATGAAGTATCAAATAGCTACTTAGAGATCACTAACCATCCTCTGCACTGACTGAGGCAGGAGTCCTGTAGAAAAAAATAGCATGGGATCACACAATTAAAGATTTTATCACAGTATACATGGGGAGTAGCTTAAGATTACACATACAGCATTCATTATGTTTCTTAGTATTTGGATACTTAAGTCTTCAACCTTCCCATGGGTGTTTCCGATTTTTTCTTTAATAAGATTACATACATGCCCTTCATCACTTCATACACTATTGATTTAGAAAGCATGGCCAATAGCATGGAATGCACATATATGTATTTTTAACCTCATGTAGAAATCTCCTAGATTTAAATAATGGTTTTATGCTTTGTTTAAATCAAGAAATGTGTTGGGTTAATTTGATAAATATAAGTCTAGTTACACAAAATCAAATTATTAATGCTCCAGGAGCAGATCCTTTCTGAGGCAATAAGAGGCTGCTCTGATTGCATTAGCCTCTTCCTTCTCTCAAAGCAGCCACAAAAACTAGTTGCTCTCGGCAAGATTTACAAAGGCATTTGGTAAGAAGTGCAGATTTATGTATACCAGCTTCAGCTTTGCAAACCCAAACCTTTAGGACAAGGCTGACCAACAGCAGTGGTATACCTAATAGATCCACAGAATGACCTTTCCTTCTCAGGGCAGACCTACACTTCAAGCAATCAGTACCTGGCAATGCAAAACTCTGCATGGTAAACTGCGGACTGCACAAAGTGAAGACACTACTACAGAAAACCACATACTAACCATTACTTCAGGTGAGTTCTGTGAGTGCAGAGCCTGTACCCTTGAACTGTCGTGAATTGTCTGGGTAGAGTCATTTTGGTTGGTCTCACCAATGACACTATTATCCCCGGTGTTATTGCTGAAAAGTAAGCAAACAAAAAATAAAGCAGTGCTTCTTACCACAGAAGACAACAGTGAGTTCTGGGAAGAAGCTGAGGAAAAACAACAGAATGGGAAGAAGTAGCACAGCACAATGAAGCAACAGCATGTTTTTTCCCCTCCAATGCTAAAAGCACAGGAGTGAAAAGTACTGTAACCCCTTTTTGCACCTCCTTTCACTCCAACACAACTTGCTAAAAATAAGTAAATACAAATCCCTCAATATAAAATGATTCTGATGTCTGAGGAAGTAGAGCATTGCTATGAGAAATACAATGACACCTCTTCAAACTCCCTATGTGTATATCATGTCATTTAGCCTGCCTGACACATACAGATTTATTGGCACAAAAGGCTGTTTGGGGCTTCTCATTAGACATATGAGTCAAACGCTACTCCTTTCAGCGTTTTTGCTTTTTAGGTCCTTTGACTGTACCCTCATGTACATGTTGCTTATCTAACTGCCTGTTTATTTACAAACCTCCCAGCAAATAACTACTTGAAATGCAATACATAATGTGTATTAACATAATCATTAGACCACAAAATAAAGTTGTTTTTCTGGTTTTAGGCAAGACAAACTTATATCCATTACTAATTTAATATGTTATAGGCAACTTGTTGATAGCTTCCTTTGTGGATGCATTCAACTACCCACTAACTCTTTTTTCATATTTTCTACTAGTTTCTCCATGGATATAAGCAGTTATTTTTGGACAAGGTTTACTAATGAGAACCAACGCATGTTCCCTTTCTTAGGCATCATACAACAAAAATTCAGTTAAAAAAAAAAATCAACATTTCAGTGAAATGCCAAAAAGTGTGAGTTTGGTCTTTTTTGTTTGTTTGTGAGGTTGTTCTTTTCCCCAAAAAACTTGTTTTTGAAACCCTACAGCTGTATACAAGCTATAAAATTATTTACCCAAGGGTCTCAGTCACCTTTCCACCTTTTTTTTTTTTTGGTAGTTAGCTGGCTTCAAGAACTTGTTCAACCAACCTGCCAAGTACCAGAGGCCTGTTTAAAAACTTCTGTCACCCATTTAGTCAAAATACTATGTTCTTATTTTCTGATCAAGTACTAAATTATGGACTGTTGTGCCTAGGACCTCCTAGGAGGAATAGTTATGCAATTTAACACACAAGTTTTAAGTGATTCTACCTCTACATCTTAACCAAAATAAAGACAGGATAACAGAAGTTTGCATTCATTTCATTAGCCAAACAGGAAAGCACTGAAATTCTGCTTAAATTTCAACCAGCGTAGAACAACTGATGAGCTTCTTAAATTACTATATCAGGCATCTGTAAATAGGAAATAGCTTTGCTGACTGGCGAGAATTAAAGAGGAATAGAGCCTGAAAGGCATCACTCAATCTAGAAACCTTGTATGGTTAGTGACACATAAGAGGCATTTCTCAGAAGAGTCTTGATGCAGACAGACCTTGACACTCCCAGCAATGTCACTGCTAGAAGCGTAGCACAGACATGCATGTGTAAAGACACAGAAGAGTAGTAGCACAGAGGTACACAAACAGTCGTGATACTACTTAGCTTGCACAGAGCTAGCAGTAGCAACTGCAAATGTACCAAAAGATACCCAAGGTACGTTCTTTTACACAGGGCTCCCTGTCAAAGTTTGACTGGTAGTTGTGACAAACCTACTCAGTTTAAGCTTTCTTTGGACATTTCTATGCTGCTGTCATTATTGGATGTACCTTGTTTCAGCATTTTTCACATCTGTCATAACGCTTGGGAACACTGAAAGCTGCTTGCCAGCTTCATTTGTTTGTATGACTCAAGCTTGAAAAAACAGCAAGAGGTGTCTCCATTTATTCTGAAAAGCTTACAGTGGAACATTCTACACATACACAAATCTGGAAAAAGTCAGTACTAGTCTTTAGCACCCAATACTATTTTTACCTTTAACACCATCTCAACCTGGAAGCAGCCATATTGCCTTTGATTGTTTATTTGCAGCAAAGACATAGTACTTGGCTTCACAGTAGAGAGGCTGCAAATACCTACCAAATGCCCCTGAGAAATAAAAGCAGTTCTAGCTTTCCTCATCCACAGGACCACAGAAGCATCGTAGGCAGTCACAATAAAACATAAAGGGGAAAGTAAGGCAACTTACATATCTAGGTTTGATCTGAAGGAAGTCACTACAAGCACACAAAGGCAACGTGAGCTCAAGCTTTCAAAGCTGTGATATTAAAGCATTTTCTTTGCTAACAGGTGCATGCCACTTCCTCCCTCTTTTCAGCAGGAAGAGGAAAGAGCAAGCATTTAAGGCTTCCCCAGAGAACTTCTAGGTTTTCTCCAGGATCTTTTTAGCACCTCACAGACAAGTCTCTTCCTACTGCCTTCATCGTGCCTGGCTGCTGCCCCACCTTTGGAGTCGGGCACAGCTCTGCCTGCTTCACCGCAAGCATGCTGCAGCTGCTGAAAATAAAGGCACTATGCAGGTTTTTAAAAGTGCCATTCCTCAAAAAACTGCAAGGAGTTTTCCTACAGTTAACAGGCATTTCTGTTATGCAGGACCATGGTGCAAACTTGACAGTTTTACAGACTGTACCAGCAATGTGCAATGAAAACCTTACCTGCGATTTGAGGGCTGAAGTGTGTTTCCTTTTGGGACCTCTGTATCTTTACATTGCCTTCCATTTTTTCTTGAGATCTTTTGTTGAATTACTTCTCCTTTATCAAACATAAGATGCAGACGGTAACTGATCACCTTTATTACTGTGAAGAACACTGTCACCAAGCTGCAGTACACAAAAACTGTAACTCCATTTGCTGGAAAAGCCTACAGAAAGAAACAATAAAGACACAATCATAACAGTTTATTTTGAGAAGATGCCTCTAAAATTTTTAAAGTAGTTTTCAAACTCTTTATTCCTTATTGTCTATTATTTGTACCTGAGTTTTGCAACCACAAGAAGTAGTGCATCTTCATACCATATACTTGAGTTCTGCTTACAAAAAAGGTCTAAGGATTTGTGCAAACTTCAAACCATTTTTACAAGATTTATTCTTCTCTGGAGTGGATATTATTTATTTTTTCTTAACAAAATCAGTAAAATCTCACAACTGACAGTCATTGTAAATCCCCTTTGAATACTGCATTCCCAGTATAATACAGCTGCAGCCTTTCCTAAACTACAAATTTATAAAAATACAGACCTAAAATGAAACATTAGTTATCTACAAACAGGAAACCCCTTTTTAAAAATTCTGTCATCCTACCCTGCTTCTTGGTTATGATTTAACAGTAAAACACTGTAGGTTTTGTATCCTTTTTTCTAACACTTCACAACATGTTCCCAAGTCTCTTTACCACAGAAGAATTTTAAATAATCAGGACTAGTCAAAACAAATGAATAAAATGCATTTGGAGAGGCAGCCTCTTTGAATTCTTCTTCTAAAGTTCTTAATTGTTAATTTGCAGCTGTCTGTGATCTGTTTGCTGATGCGTGATGAGCAACATATTTCTTAGTCATTAAAATTAATTACAGTTCAACTATAGTCTGTAAAGTTCCTTCAAAGACATGACATACTAACAACATTTTTATATGTAAATATTTCCTTACAGTAAAGGGCAAATCATAGCAATGGACAATTACAGTTATAATTGAAGGGCCAAAGCCTTGCCTTTATCATTATAGTCATGGAGCGCCTTTATGTATTGTCATGCAGTTACAGTCTCACAACAAGTTTAATCTCTTCTCAGTTTTTTTTATTGGTTTTTGGGGGTTGGTTTTGTTTGTTCATTTTTTTTCTTTTAAGCTGAGCATTACTACATCCCTGCACAAAGAAAGAAAAAAAAAAAAAAGATTTTCAGTGCTCACGATTTGCTAAAAGTCTACTGAAGTTAATTTTTAAAAATAGGCTTTACTTTGGGCCTAAATCTACAATTTAAGTATCAGCATTCCAGGTCAAGGAACATTTGGATGTAAAAGATCAGAAATCTTCTCAGATTCATAAATAAACCACACTGGCCACACAGGTGAAGGGAAGGGAACAAGGCACACTTACTTCATCTCTAAAACATGTCACCACATTTATCTGGATGTTGAAACAAATACGTTGAATCATTTCTGTGTTATTACAAGCAAGTGGGTTGCTATTCTGCTGCTGTCTTTGGCTTAGTGAGACTTCATACCTTCAAGATGTACATGTGAGAATTTTCAGGCAAATCCTTTTTTATGACTGTTCTGATTCACATACAAAGAATCTATTGTAGAAAAAGTCGAGACGCTATTTAGCATGTGTAGGTACTACTATTGATCCCTTATAAGGCAGACATTACTTTCTACAAGTTGGGCCTTAGTCTGTTAAGAGTACTTTGTGGTACTATGTATACACCAAAACTAAGCACACCCTTTGGTTATTTGGCTAATGTGAGCCAGAAAGAGGATCATTTTGCAAGGCCGTGCGCTCAGGGTATGCTTTCAAGGTTTGGTGGATAACGTCAAAGAATTTGTGGTTTATGGCTAATGTATTTGCAAAACACAAGTTTAAAATTGCTTGGTTTCACAAAGAATGATAGCCAATTATCTGCAGTGATTTTATTAAAAAGAGAAATTTGTTCACTTTTCAAGGAATTTCTTCATCTATACACCAGGCACAGGCCGACCGCTCATTATTAAATACCACCTCAGAATGGGCCACTAGAAAAGCAGTGCTCTATAGGTGACGTTCATAAAGCTTCATAAATATTATATGAATAATGTCAAGAGGACACAACAAAAACAGACTTCCAGTAGTGCAGTCTATTTGTGCACAGAGCACACTACAACAGAGAATCAGAGGAAGCTTCTAGGTTTCTAATTGGAAACGAGGGCCAGTTTTAGCAAATGCCGAGTGCTACATGTCCTCATCCCTGCCTTGTGACCAGACCTACTGGAGCTGCACCCTGTGCCTGCCTGCGGTCTCCCTGCCCACAACATCCAGCACTTCCCCCACATACGTCCCCTGCATGCTCACATTCCCGAGACTGCCTATGTATAAGGCCAGCGCATCCTTAATATTCTGAATCTTGGGGCAAGCTAAGTAGTACAAGCTGGCAGCTTTCTCCCTGCCCACATGAGGAATTAGGAGAAAGATGAAGCTGAGGACAGAAAGCCCTTGATTTTCTGAATCAGGCCTCTTGCATAAGGGTATAAGTGTCATATGACTGCAGTTGGTGTTCCCAGGTACGGACAGGTGAAAGCTATCAAATCTGCTTGAGCCAAGGAGGAATTAAGTTATAGACCACTGAGGAATTATAGGGTAGATTCACTTTTGATGCACCACAGTTATAATTAGCCTGGTTTCCTATGGAAACGAGGCTTTATAATCACATCATGTGTCTGTGTACTCATCTCTCTCCATCCCCTCTGCTGAATAACTTTTTAATTCTGCGGCTACTTTCAACTAACTTTGAGAGAATACACCCCACTGGGACAAGGTCACAGCAGCACACCTCCTACATTAGCAAGAGGAACCCACACAGCTCTCTGACCTTTGGAGTGCTGCTCCAGTGACAAGAAAACCTTCAACTGAGCTGACACCTTATTAGAAACTAAGAAAAAAAAAATCCACAAATACAAATTCACAAGAAAGCAGGCTTCATGACATCCCACAGATTTCTGTGGAAGCTGTAGCTCTAGCTCTCTTTGCTCTTGCCCAATTAAAAACTCTGCCATAATGTACTTTTTGTTTTCCAGTAGCTTCTGCTGTTACACCCTGCACCACAACAGCATGGGGCCACAGGCAGAAATACAGGCTGGCACATTCCAAATGTGGCCTGACTTACTACTGCAAACACAACGGAGTTGACCTGCCCATGCAGGGAGGGCCTTTGCTTGGGGCTTCTGCCCGCCCAGAGATTGCTCCCAGAGGAATGGCCAAATTCTTCTTCCCATATCTACTAACATTATTCAAATAGCACAAAGGCAGAGGTGATTGAGGTATATACTTCCTAATACAAAGGTGTGTAACCTTTGAACAAAATACCACACCTTGTGAATTGGACTGAATGATTAAAGTCAATTAGACCCAGGTGTGTCCCACCTGATGCCTGAGCACCTGAGGCATTTGAAGCAAGACAGCATTGCACCTGGGCCTCACTGTCTTGATGTGCTACAGAACAGAAATGAAGGAACTACCAAGTAAATATGTAGTCAGCCACGACCATCAGGCTTGCAGAGGTACCAGTGGGAAATACAATACTGGAGCCAAAGATTAATATTTTGATGTTAATCTAGCTGAATTCATAGCTAAGAGATGTCCATCACACAGTATAAAACATGGCAAAACAGGTAGCAAATAAAATTCCAGGGGTGTACACTTAGTTGTAAGTGTGTATTCTACCACAGAATAAATACAGTAAGCACAGTGTCACCTCTCTCTTTTGTAGAGGTATACATACCCTTACTTTTACAGAGAGATAAAGAAGGGTAAAGCATGGCCAAATGGGACTGGAAGCAGCTGACATGCTGCAAGTTTTATTAGTTTACCCCTGAGTAACTTAGGTGTCCACACCCTTACACTGCCACATTGTACTTCTTGTATCACAGCACGATTTGAAGATCTGATAGGTAAGAAGTAACAACTCTGTAAGTTCAAGGGCTTCCCATTCACCAAAAGGCAGAGGAAACACTCGCTAAGCCATTCTGGGGACTCACCGAAATGTGGATGCGCATTCTTTTGTGGCTTGTAAAATAAGCTCTAGTACAAGCATTCCCAAAATTGCATTTCTGCATCACTTGTGTTTCACTGGGTCTGAATTCAGCCCAGTGACTTTGTATAACACTGTTTTTGTGCACAAAACACCTGGGAACCCTGGACTGTTTGGTGGAATAAGGTAAGTTTAATTCTTAATCTATCATAAGAGTTGACATGGCAAAGTTAGAAGAGATCTCATCACAATTTTGAGTGTTGGTTTTAACAGCAATGATTGTCCCAATAATAACCACTGTACATTTTTAACAGTTTACTGTTACTACTACAAGGGATAAATGAGAAAGAAAAGTAAGAGATGGAAACAGATCTGCATTTTCAGGGGTGGCACCATTAGTACCAAAGCAAGCTATGCTGACAAAGCTAGAGAATGAAATCCTTGATCCGCACGACAGAAACAACTTGATACCATAAGCTTCCTGACACTACTGTCAGCACATGTCTGCTGAGCCAGGGTGGAAAAAAATAATCTAAAAACAGCTGGATGAGTTTTGACATTTAATTCAAATCAAACTGGTTCAGAGAGGCTTTCTGACTTTGACAAAAGTGCGATTATCCCAAGCAAAGGAAAATTTTAAGAAGTACTACTCTGATTTCTTCCGACTTCGCCATTTCAAGAAGTGTCAGCGACTGCTTTAGCTGAATCCAAAACTACTGGTGTCAAGTGTGTAACAATTATCACCCCAAATGATACTGACTATAAAATTATAAATAAAATTCCCCAAAGAAAACTTGTAGTTAAAAAGCAGGTTCAAGTTTCTAAGTGGCATGAATATACGTCTTGCTTTTAAGTGCTTGGGCTTTGTAAACTTTGTGCAAGAAAACAAATACTTAAGGACATCATTACTCTCAAGCAGCCAGCATAATAAATGCATTATTCTTATCAAGGACAAAGAATTCCCATAGCAATACATTAGCTCAAGAACACGAGTCCTGCATTTAACCAGATGATTCATCAGAAGGTCAGCCAGTCTGCAGAAAAGGCAAGTCCATTTAGATAGGCAAAGATGAACCCCAACTGAGAGAGAGTTCAGTAGATAAGTTTTTTCCTCTTCCCACTAAATAATGGTTTGGGTTTTTTTACCTTAGCTCTGACCTACAATCTTTGTATCCAGTGTTCTCCTGTGCAACTCTGCATGCCTTCTTCCATGCTATTAGTTCAGAAGTTTCCCACAAGGAAATACATATTCTTTCAGATACATACTTACATCAACTGGAAAAAAGTTAACCTTTACTTTTTTTTTTTCCCCACATACCACTTTGACAGTCAATCCTACAATGTAAAACTCTTGCTGGTTTGCATAGGAAATAGACCCTATCAATCAGAAGCAAGCGTATTGTTATCTCGGTTCATTAACTCCATGAGCCACAGGCTTACAGGAATTTACTGCAGTCCATGCCACAAAATACAGTATACCAATTGATTTTTAAAAATACAAGATTTGCTTTTCACTGGGAACGCAGAGGGATTCGTAAATGCTCTTTGCTGTTGAAAATCAGGCCAATATCTGACATGCAGGCTGAAGAGACCTATGTAGATATTTTATTAAAAAAAAAAGAAAATTCTACAGAACTTAACTGTTAAGAATTTAGTTGAGTCACTGCAAGAACCAGAGGGATGGAAATCGTTTCCAGTGGAAGCAATATTAAGCTACAATCCCTGAAGAATACACCAAGGAATACATGCAATGATCCAGCAAACTATACTTTTCAGCTTTTCTCACACAGTAGGAACACAGACAAAAATAGGGCAGAAGTTCCAAGCTTCCAAGGAAAATAATTCTGAAGTCTGGCAAACAAACTCTAGTTATTAAAATTATTTATTTCCAGTGTTTAAATTTCAGCACAAAGGAGCTGCACGTCACGAAAAGCCATGTGACTCACCAGTGACATTCAGCAAAGCGTATTAACTACGTGATATTTGAATTTTTCCCATTTATTTACCCTTCTCGGGAGGCAAGACCACAGCAGATGTGGGGTAGAAAGGAAAAAAAACCAAGGTCTCTAAAAGACTTTTTTTTTTTGAACAAGCGTCCCCACGGCCACCCGGCACTGGGGGAGGCCAGCATCGCACCCCTTCCAGGGCAACCCTACCCCACCGCTTCAGCAAGGCCAAGCGGTGCGGCCCCAGCCTACCGCGCCCGGCGTACCTACCCCGTTAACCTTTAGACACAAAACCCTCACGCAAACCCCAACACGCCTGTTTTTTAACACCCACCCCCCACGCCCCGGGAGGTCAGCTTGCTCTCCGCCGCGCTCACGCCCTTGCCGCTGCGGCCTCCGGGCCGGGGTTCGCGGCCGCCCCCGCCGCCCCGCTCCGCGCCCCGGGCCGGGTCTCACCAGGTGCAGGGCCATGGGCAGCGTCAGCAGGAAGAGCCACAGATAGAGGTGGCAGCTGTTGGTGAAGGCGCCCAGCTCCGGGTCGTGGTACCAGCCCCCGGTCAGCGCCGCCCACACGCCCTGCCCCACCAGCCGCGCCGCCGGCGACACCATGGCCGCCGCCGCCGCCGCCCGCCGCCGCCACCCCCCCGGCCCGGGAGGCCGCAGGGCGGAGAGGGGCCGGGCCGGGCCGAGCGGCGCCGCGCCGCGGCGGGGGGCAGCTGTGGCGCGGAGGCGTCCGTCAGCGCCGCGTCCCGCCCCGGGCGGCCCCGAGGTTGGTTCACAGGTGGAAGAAATGGGCGGCAAAGGGGCAGCACCGGCGTCAGCCAGCGGGGCTGGCCCGCCCCGCCCGTCACACCACACTCCCCGCCGCCTTGTGTTCCTCGCCGGTTATTAATTTTGCCTGATACATCACGAGTTTCTGAGCCTTGCGCTCTGCCCGACTTCAGCGTTGACCTTTTTGTGTCGTTTTGAGCTGTATTTCGGGCAGGCAGGGGCGGAAATTCTGTAAAAAAAAAATCCGGCTTCTTTCGAGTTTAGGGTAAAACACAGTCGGCCTTGCGTTACAGAATTTCATGGCAGCTGACCTCAAATTAGCAGGGTCGAGAGGTACGTGAGGGGTGGGGGAAGCACAGGCGTGTGAAGCAGGGGGAAGCGGGACTGAAATGCAGGATGGAGCCAAGTGGAAGCTTGAGCGGGGGGGCCACAGGCAGTGAAGGATGGGGCATAAGGATATGGGGCATATCCCTATGGGATACTCCCAAAGGAAGGGGTGTAAGGCTGGGCTGTGACCACTCGAGCTGATGCTACACATCAATCCCTCCCTCTCACCCTCTGCCATCAGAAAACAGCTGTGAACTTCAACTGCATGTCTCTCATCAAGCCCTTCTAGGGACTTCTCCACATGTACAGACTTTCGTTGCAGTCAGTTTTGTGAAGGATGCGTTGTATGAAAGAAAGTTGTCCCACCACAGAGATGTACTGGGACAACTCACATAACCAGAGTGCTGCCATGGATGGCTATAAACCCTTCAGGCAAGACAGGCAAGGAAGGAGAGGCAATGGGGTAGCGCTGCGTGTTAGAGAGTGTTTTGACTGCCTTGAGCTCAATGATGGTGACGATAGGGTTGATGTGTGAAAATCAGGGGAAAGGCTAACGAGACAGATATTGTGGTGGGAGTCTGTTACAGACCACCCAACCAGGAAGAAGAGCCAAATGAAATATTCTACAAGCAACTGGGAGAAGTCTCACGATTGCTAGCCCTTGTTCTTGTGGGGGGCTTCAACTTACCAGATGTCTGCTGGAAGTACAATACAGCAGAAAGGAAACAGTCTAGGAGGTTTCTGGAGTGTGTGGAAGATAATTTCCTGACACAGCTGGTGCGTGAGCCAACTAGAGAAGGCATCCGCTGGACCTGCTATTTGCAAACAGAGAAGGCCTTGTGGGTGATGTGACGGTTGGAGGACGTGTGAGGCACAGCGATCATGAAACGATAGAATTCTTGATTCTTGGAGAAGTAAGGAGAGGGGTCAGCAGAACTGCCACCTTGGACTTCCGGAAGGCAGACTTTGGACTGTTCAGAAGGCTCGTTGACAAAGTCCCTTGGGAGGCAGTCCTAAAGGGCAAAGGAGACGAAGAAGGCTGGATGCTCTTCAAGAAGGAAATCCTGGAGGGGTAAGAGCAGGCCATCCCCATGTGCCAAAAGATGAGCTGGTGGGGAAGAAAACCAGCCTGGCTGAACAGAGGTTTGGCTGGATCTCAGAAAAAAGAGGAAAGTCTATGAGCTTTGGAAGAAGGGGCAGGCATCTTAGGAGGACTACAAGGATGATGCAAGGTCATAAAAGAGAAAATGAGAAGGGTTGAAGCCCAACTAGAACTTAAATTGGCCAATTCTGTGAAAGATAAAAAATGTTTCTATAAATATATTAACAACAAAAGGAGAGACAAGAAGAATCTCCATCCTTTACTGGATGCAGGGGGAACCATAGTGACAAAGGATGAGGATAAGGCTGAGGTAGTTAATACCTTCTTTGCCTCGGTCTTCAATAGTAAGGTCAGCTGTTCTGCAAGTACCTAGCCCCCTGAGCCAGAAGGCAGGGATGGGGAGCAGAACAAAGCTCCCATGATCCAAGAGAAAATGGTTAGTGACCTGCTCGGCCAATTAGATAGACACACACAAGTCCATGGGGCCAGACAGGGTACACCCAAGGGTACTGAGGGAGCTGGCAGAGGTGCTCACCATGCCC
The DNA here is from genome assembly GCA_034008185.1 of Gorsachius magnificus. Lineage (NCBI taxonomy): Eukaryota > Metazoa > Chordata > Aves > Pelecaniformes > Ardeidae > Gorsachius > Gorsachius magnificus. The sequence goes on along the minus strand of CM067083.1, from coordinate 43,934,499 downwards.
CTTTCCATCATCTATCAGCAGTCCAGATACTGGGGAAGTTCCACTTGACTGGAGGCTGGCAAATATGATGCCCATCTACAAGGAGGGCCAGAGGGAGTCTGACCTCAGTGGCGGGGAAGGTCATGGAGCAGATCATTGAGTGCCATCATGCAGGATGCACAGGACAACCAGGTGATCAGGCCCAGTCAGCATGGGTTTATGAAAGGCATGTCCTTGACCAACCTGATCTCCTTCTATGACAAGGTGACCCGCTTAGTGGATGAGAGAAAGTCATCCTAGACTTAGTAAAGCCTTTGACACCATTTCACACAGCATTCTCTTGGAGAAACTGGCTGCTCATAGCTTGAACGGGCACACTCTTCACTGGGTAAAAATCTGGCTGGATGGCTGGACCCAAAGAGTTGTGAATGGAGTTAAATCCAGCTGGCAGCTGGTCACAAGTAGTGTTCCCCAGGGCTCAGTTCTGGGGCCAGTTCTGCTTAATATCTTTATCAATGATCTGGACGAGGGGATCGAGTGCACCCTCAGTAAGTTTGCAGATGACACCAAATTGGGTGGGAGTGTTGATCTGCTTGAAGGTAGGAAGGCTCTACAGAGGGATCTGGACAGACTGGATCTATGGGCTGTGGCCAACTGTATGAGGTTCAACAAGGCCAAGTGCCGGGTCCTGCACTTGTGTCACAACAACCTCATGCAATGCTACAGGCTTGGGGATGAGTGTCAGGAAAGTTGCCTGGCAGAAAAGGACCTGGGGGTCAACAGTTGGCTGAACATGAGCCAGCAGTGTGCCCAGGTGGCCAAGGTGGCCAATAGCATCCTGGCTCGTATCAGAAATAGTGTGGCCAGCAGGAGTAAGGAAGTAATCCTTCCCCCATACTCAGCACTGGTGAGGCTGCACCTTGAATACTGTGTTCGGTTTTGGACCCCTCACTACAAGAAGGACATTGAGGTGCTGGAGCATGTCCAGAGAAGGGCAATGAAGCTGGTGAAGGGTCTGGAGCATAAGCCTTCTGAAGAGTGGCTGAGGGAACAGGGATTGTTTAGCCTGGAGAAGAGGAAGGTGAGGGGAGACCTTATCACCCTCTACAACTACCTGAAAGGATGGTGTAGCGAGGTGGGCGTTGGTCTCTTCTCCCAAGTAAGAAGCAATAGGATGAGAGGAAATGGCCTCAAGTTGCACTAGGGGAGGTTTAGATTGGATACGAGTAAAAATTGCTTCACTGAAAGGGTTATCAGGCACTGGAATGGGCGACCCAGGGAAGTGGTCGAGTCACCGCCCCGGAGGTATTTAAAAGAGGGGTAGACGAGGTGCTTAGGGACATGGTTTAGTAGTGGACAGGTGCGGTTGGTCTTGATGATCTTAAAGGTCTTTTCCAACCAGAAGTTTCTATGATTCTATGAAATGGAGGCAGGCAAACGGCTTGCACATTACTTCACCAAATTTGCCCTACTTGTTCCTGACTGTGGCTACAGTTTCATGGACTAAAGACACCATTCCGAAGTGCCTTGCATAGCTTTTTTAGACAAAGGTAAGAGACCAAGGATGCTATTAAACAACTGTATTGGTCAGCTAACGCACCACATCTCAGCTCGCTTCCTGACGGTGCAGAGGCGATGTGGCCACACTGGGTGCTTGTGTTGGCTTGATGGGAGGGATGACACAGCAGCATAAACAAGCAGCTGGGAGCAGGGGAGGAATGGCACTGTTAACCTTCAGCAGCACTGGCACCCTCAGATGCCTGATGGATCTGTAGCCACGGGGCTCAAGTACTTGCTTGGTGTGTCCTTGGTAAGCAGCGAAGGCTCTTGTTCTCTGTGGAGGAGGCACAGTCCCAGCAGGGCCTCGCACGCTACTCCGGTAAACACATCTTACCTAAACCTCTCCCTTTTTGAGTGGATTTTTTTTTTTCCTTTTTTTTATCCTCTGGAGATCTTTTTCAAAGATGACAAAGTTTGTTAACACAAATGTAATAATTGAACCAAGTGCTATGAGTAATATTTTTGGTGCATGATAATTAAAAATTTTAATTTTCAGAAACTATGGAAGTTGTTTTCCACATGCGTACTGGCAAATAAGATCCTTTACATGCACAGCTCCAAAAAAGAAAGATGAGTAAACAAAGGTGGAAATAGAAAGCTTCTTCAAAACCTCCTCTCCTCTGTTTTTTGAGACCTCTAACTCACGTAGGTTATTATTTGGAAGCCCCAGGTAATGCAGGCTTCACTGGAGTCGATATAACATTGGGTCTTACTAGGGTGCCTTGTCTGCCCATCGCTCCAATCTTTCAACTCTTCCTCATCTTTAGATAATGTTGACACCAAATATTTTTTGCTATACTGGTACTTGCAGGAATGAAGGGTTCCCGAAACTTCCAGCTGAGGATATGTGTTCTGGACACAACGCGGATGCGCAGTACTACACCTACAGCTGCAGGAGTGCCAAAGGTGAAAAACGTGACCACTTCTGTCTCAAGAGAAGCTGATGACAGACTGAGCTGAAAGCTTTGGTTTCCGTGCACCGTTCTTCTCAACAGTAACCCCACTAGGCGGTGCCGGCAGAACAGTCACAGGCACTTGGCAGCGTTCTCTGCTACCTTGCTTCCATTATTAGAACTCCTAGGAACAGCAATTGCAAGATCCTAGGGCGCTGGGTGCTGCAGAAACACTGAACAAAGAACAACCCGAGTGTAGCCATTGCTAGTGGATAATGGTACTTCAGAGAGCAACTTTTGGAATAATAGCTCTAAATAAATATTTAAACTTTTCACTGTACTGCAACCAATACCTTGTCTGACCCAAAACATTCCACACTTAATTAGTTCCTGCAGATTCCTTTAGATAACAGATAAAGTTCAAGGTGGAATTTGTGTGGCAGAATGCTTGTATTACAACATATTTTATGGCTTTTATAATAAGGCAAATACGCAGATAAGGAAAAGGCTTGCAATTATCTCTCTGAATAGCTGCAAGGCATTTCTTATATTAAAGGAAAGGGGAAAAGACTCAATAGACATGCTGATTCTGCATTCCTTCTTTTTGGTTAACAGGGTTCAGTAAGTCACTTTCCACGTAATTTTATTTTTGCACATAATTTTATTTTGTGTGTACAACCATCAACACAGTTTATAGACTGTAGGAGAAACAAAAATTTATGGCTTTTGGATACTGTCCGTTTAACTTTTTGAATTACTGTCTTTACGTTGGAACCTCAGTCCTGTGATATCAAATCTTGTGCTTATGCAGGGATGCACAGTGCTCTGGATGTGGGGTTTTGTGCGAAATGTTCAGAGGCATTCATCACGCCAGGTTATTTGACCTGGCAGTGTGGTTTGACACCTTCCCCAAGCCTTTTCTACCCACCTCGGGGCTTCTGCCGCAGCAGCCACATCCAGAACCACAGGTGCCGCAGCGCAAAGTGATCAACTGTGAGGATGAAAACACATCTTCCACTTTGAACCACGCTTTGAACCACAGCATTGACGAGAGGAGAGCACGTCCCCAGCCCACACACTTCCCTCTTAACCTCCAACGAAACGACTACAGCAGTTTAGAGAGTGATACCGTTTTTCCACCTAAAACCATGAAAATTCTTATCCAGAAATAGCAGGTACACAGCATTTGCTATTCCCAGGTGACCTCTCAAGGAAAGGATTGTGTGATCACGCCACAGAGCGCCGGGACCCTCTGCAGTCCGTGCGCGGACAGGGCAGCGACCGTGGGAGAGCGCCGGTGAACGGTGAAGGCGGGTGGAAGAGGAAGCACGAACTGGGGAAGCACGGTTTCTTCAGAAACGGCTTGGGGTTTGCTGTGGTAAAGGCCCGACACCTCACAGCGAAGGGGAGAGGAAGCTGTCGACAGAGGGGCGAACCCCCTCACCTGCCCTGCCGCCCCTGAGGGACAAAGCTGGGCGGGGGCGGGCGCCCGAAGACGACCCGCACCGAGCGCCGCAGCCCGCCCGGGAGCCGCGGGCCTCCCCCCGCCCCACCCCCGGCTCCGTGCGGGACCAGCCCGGACCGTCACCCTGCCCCCTTCCCTGACCGGGCGGGACCGCTGCGACCGCCTCAGCCGCGAACCCCCCAGCGCCCCGCCCCCCGCGGCGGCCGGAGCCTGCCAGTCTGCGCGCGTGGGAGGGCGGGCGCGGGCACCTACCTGCCCGCCCCGCCCCTTCCCCCCGCCCGGCGCCCCCGCCCCTCCCCCTCCCGTGGCTCCCGCTCGGCGGCGGCGGCGGCAGCGGCAGGTGAGGATGCGGCTGGGCGGGCGCCCCCGCGTCGGCGGCGCTGGCGGCCGCCGGGGCTGAGGTCGCTGCCATGGCTCTGCCGGGCGCCGGGGCGGCGGCCGCCGGCGGGGGTGCGTGCCCGCTGTGGACGGCGCTGTACGACTACGAGGCGGCGGCGAGGACGAGCTGAGCCTGCGGCGGGGGGACGTGGTGGAGGTGCTGTCGCAGGACGCGGCCGTGTCCGGCGACGACGGCTGGTGGGCGGGGAAGATCCGCCACCGCCTCGGCATCTTCCCCGCCAACTACGTGACCCGCCAGCCCCGCGGCGGGGCGGCGGCGGCGGGCGGCGGCGGGCGGGGGGACCCCGCGGGGAGCCTGACGGAGATCGACTTCCAGCACCTGGAGCTGCAGGAGATCATCGGCGTGGGGGGCTTCGGGAAGGTGTACCGGGCCACCTGGCGGGGCCGCGAGGTGGCCGTGAAGGCGGCGCGGCAGGACCCCGACGAGGACATCACGGCCACGGCGGAGAGCGTGCGGCAGGAGGCCAAGCTCTTCTCCATGCTGAGGCACCCCAACATCATCTTGCCGGGGGTCTGCCTGCGGGAGCCCAACCTCTGCCTCGTCATGGAGTTCGCCCGCGGCGGCTCCCTCAACAGGGCCCTGGCAGCCGCCGCCCCCGGGGCCGGGGCCGCCCGCGGGGGCCGCCGCATCCCCCCGCACATCCTGGTGAACTGGGCGGTGCAGATCGCCCGCGGCATGCTCTACCTGCACGACGAGGCCGTCGTCCCCATCCTGCACCGGGACCTCAAGTCAAGCAACAGTGAGTCCCCGCCGGGGAGGGTGGGGGGGGCCTTCGGGCCGCCGCCAGCAGTGAGGTGGCGGTGAGGGGGGCCCTGGCCCTCCGCCGCGGCCGGGCCCGCAGCGGCCGGCCCCTCGCCTGAGGCCGCCCGGCGTGGCGGCGCTGGCCGTTGCCGTGGCGCGGGGACGGCCCGGCGCCGGGCGGCTCGCTCCGGGAACGGGCGGCCAGGCCTGGACGGGCAGGGTCCGGGAGTCCGGTTTCACCGGGAGACGGGTGTTGCAACTCGGGCGGCTTGGGCAGGCGCTGCCAGAAGCTCGGGCTGGCGGCAGGTTCGTTAGTTGCCGTGGCTGTGAGCTGGTGACGGGCTCGTAAGAAGGCAGGGAGAAGAGGCTTTGCCTGCAGCGCCCGCAGAGCAAAGTCCCGGCCTCCCGGACGGGAGCTCGCTTGAAAGCGAAGCGGGATAAAACCCTGTGCACAACCCCAGTTGCAAGTCCTCGAGACTTCTTTTACTCTGATGCGTTACATAGTCCTCGCTTTTAAAAGTTACAGTAAACCAAGCGCCTTGTAAAGGAAAGGTTTAATAAGGGTATCGCTTCTGTTTCACTGCCGAGCAGTCGTGTTTCTGTTTTTCAGCGCATGCATTTAGCGTTGCTAAAATGCACCCACTTAGCGAACATTAAGACAGAAAAGACAGTAGCTTAAAACCAGTAGAAACTCTTGTGCAGCTGCCAGATTTGCTTTCAGCCGTTGGCATGGACAAAAGCACCTGGAAGAGTGAGGGAGTTGCTCAATTCATTCCTAATGGATCCCTGGTCCATCTGTCGATACATGAGCATCTAAGATTTTGGCAGTCGTGGTGTTGGAAGGCTGGCTTGCTAGAACAGAGGTGGTTATGACTTGCAGTTACAGTTGTGTTTTGAACTGGTGACCTGAAAGCGGAAATCTCTGTGCTTCCATGAATGTCAGAAGCTTTCTCTACTCTCCTTCCTTGTTGTTCTAAGTGGGCCAAATGTGCAGCAATATGTTACAATTCTCTCCCTGCCCCCCCCCCAGTTAGGAGTGCTGAAGTAGTTCAGTAGAAGTAAAAAAGCTTCATTCAAGTTTGAAGCACTTTGTTTAAAAGGCCTTTGCAGAGTGTCTTGAAGGTCATCATGCATGGGTTGTTAAGACAGGCCTCAGTCATGGGACTGTTCCCGAGAATACTTTCACCATTTGCTTGATAAAAAAAGGACCTAGTTCAGCTACTACATTTGTGGTTCTGTTTGTAGCACAAGACGACAAGCTCTTGGAATATACCTTTAGGGTCCTGGCCAATACCTGAATTTCTAGCAAGTTGTCTGTAGGCAGCTTGTGCCCTCCTAGTTTGCTGCTCTGTTAAGGGTCAGCTGCTGGAGTATTCAGTGGCTTTTCCTTAGACAAAGTGGGTTGCTGCATGGTAGCCTCATAAGGTGACAGCAGCAAAGTCCATATCTGAAATTAATTTTTAGTGATGTGGTTTAGCATAGCACCTAGAACTGCGTTGGTGACTGCCGTGAAATGATTACCATTATCATCTCTGTGTATGGGGATGATGGCAGAGCATTTTAAAAATACACTTTTGATTATAGCCTCGGCATATGTGCCTAGTCACTGTTTTCATTACTAACTAAAGCGCATTGCACATGCGCTTATCTTTAGCTATTTAGTTTTCTCACCTGTGTTTCTTAATCTTAGTGAAGATTGAAGACAGTATTGAGTACGCTAAAGAGAATTATGTCTCTTGATCATCCAACTAAATGACAACGTTGGAAGACAATGGCACACTAGTGGTACAGTACTAATTAAGTTAAACAACATTAATTTAAAATGACTGCAAATCATGACAATATCTTCTGTTCTATTAACTCATCTGTTCATCGAAGATTTCACTTCATTCTTTTCGTGTAGTCTTTTCCAGTCTTGCACAGCGGGAGTGGAAAGCTGCCGGGGTTGACTGATCGATAGTAACAGTTCAGCCATGGCGGTAGCTGCAGACAGGGATCTGGCAGCACCCGTTGCTCAGCTGCTCATCGCTGCTTTCTGTGGGCTGCTAGAGGTGGTGGCTCAGTGCTCTCCATTAAGCAGCTCGAGGGAGTATACCAATGTATTTAGTTTTGTGCTAGCTGCCACCAGTATATTTGATCCAGAAAGGATCATCTGGGCTCGTGGTTGGCAAGCAATAGGCGAAGCAAGCATCTCAAAGGCAAGCGTGTTATTTCTCTCCAAGCCAATTTTATGGGGTTGGGATCTATAGGATAGCATATCTAGCGTGGTTTTGCTGATGCCAAATTGACATGACTGGAGAAAGATGCCACAAAGAGAAGAGCTATGAGAGCAGCAAGGTTTTATGAACAGCAATGACCATCTGGGTTTGTGTGCACGAGTTTCCTTGGGCTCCTTTTGGGAGGTGGGAAAAGGTTTCTGTTTCTGCCAAAGCAAGAAAAGGGAAATAAATAGATATGCAAATTTTTTCTATATTGGAAGAAAAACTAACAAACTTGGTTATGAGGGCTGAACAAGGAAGTAAGGGGTAACTCTCGAGTTTTGTTGGTAGCAGAGTTTCTTCAATTCCGGAGTTCATGTAAAATTTGATATTTGAAGCTTATTCAGAAGTAGACAAAACAAAGGCATAAAGAACACTTTTAGCTTTAGATATGTGTGATAAAATGAAGCATAGTAACTATGGCCTCTAATGTTGATTTGCAAATCGTGGGTCCTTTGTGCAGGTGATATGGTGAAAAATTTCTCTGAAAAGGAACACGGTCTATTTTGAGAATATCTTCCTTATAAGCACGTTCTTACATATACTTTATAGATTAAGGAGGTAATCTAAAATTGAGGGTCAAGAAGTAGACTATCTATCTAAAATTGAAGAAAACTTTGAAAGAAAACCTTTATGGATAGTCAAAGAATTCTGAATTAAGGGATACTTTGACTGAGAAGCAGATGTCTTAAAAATTGTGAAAATACTTGAACATTCTTAACTGTATCTCCTTGGTACAAACTTAGTCTTGATTAAGTGTGCCAGCTGATTATGAAAAAGTTAAGTTTTACTGAAAATAAACCCCACAAATTCATCTACAAAACTGGACACTAATAGTTACATGTGTCTTTTTAGCATATCTCAGCTGTTTTGCTGACTGAAAGGACAACTTTTTTCTCTGGGGGAATCAAATTGCTTTCTTCTGGGCAAGGACACCCCATTAGATACAAGACCTGTAGTAGTTTAGGGGCCCATTGCAGCCTTTCCTGATTCTTTTTTAGTATCCTGGAGAAAGCTAGTAATATGTTCAGATAGACTATGCAAGGTTTTTACTTTCTGAAGTCTAGTGTAGAGAAAGCAGAGGTTCGTGGTTTTGGGATTGATTTCAGACCATGCAGTACTTCTGCCTTAAAAAAAAAATTGCACTTTATCTCTAGGGCAGCAGCTTTGCGTACTTGTAGGAAATGTTACAAAAAGTTCGGAATATCTTGCTGACGGCATAGACGCATCCATGAATACAAAGTAAAGCATGAAGTTGATTCTGTGCAGATTATGTGTACTAACACAACGCTGATAAAGTACTCTGTACTCGTTTGCTGGAGATGGATATGCGAGTAGGGTTCAGTTTGCTATGGCTTTCACCAGCTCCTCCGACATCCCAGGATCCTTTGCAGCCCTCAGCTCGCTGAAGTGTGTTGAATTTATATTACTTTTTGAAATCATCAAGGGCAGCTTGAGTCTCAAGGATTGTTGAATAAGGCCATGGATATGACAATGCTAATGAGAGCAATACTTGAAATCTGAAGGAATCAAACATACAGGAGAACAGTGAAACTGCAACTGGACAGTCCACTTCAATGTGACATTCTTCAAACTAGTCTCACGAAAAACAGGCAGAAAATAGAAATCATTTGGTTTTAAAACCGAAAAAGGAAGTGTGATGTGGTTAGACAGAACTGTTGAATTAGTTGCTTTTGATGAGGAAAGGTGTCCTGGAGTTTGAGAAAAGCAAGAATAAATTATCTGTGACTCTTTGCTCTTACAGGTTCTTTGCAGCAGAATTGCTCAAGTTATGCTGTTAAGCACCTTTAGAAAAAGATGGATAGGTTTTTAAGAACTCATAAAAACTACTTTCCCTCTAACTTCTCTACCTAGCAATTTTATGCTAGCTGTTTGTGAAGAGGAAGAAACTAGAGTTTAGCCTATCTGCCATCTTCTGAACTTGTTTTATTTATTCTGAAATCACTGGGGTGCATAATTTGTCTCTTGGCTCTGTTTTGAAGAGGGAAGACTTGCTCGCATCACAGGTAGAGCCGTAAGGATTGCTTGGATGTTACTAAACACTTGAAAATTCAGTATCTTCTAATGTACAGTTACAACAACAACAACAAAAGAAATTGTATTGCAATTGTCTTTGATATTTTTGAGGGAGAAGAGAGATGCTTTTCAGCAGATTTGAGTTTCAACCTAACTTTCTTCTTCTGGACATAAAGTTCCAAAATGTCCTTTAAATGCAGTGAAACTTGGGAGTTCTTTCTGTCAATATCGCTGTGCCAGCTACTGCTTGGCTGCTGTATTGTAACGAAACAAACCAAAAAAAAAATAAATAATTCTATGCTTATGTATTCTGCATCTCCCTCTCCTCCTTGCGGTGCTCTCACTTGTGGAACTTCTGCTCTCCTGTTCCTTTCCATATCCCCAGTGTCCCTGCTGGACTAAGTCTGGCTGTCCCAGGCTGCCCACCTCCAGTGCTGGGTGAGTCCTGCCACCTCCTATAGCTGGCTGCGTATGCTGTAATTGGTTTGAAACCACTTGTATTGTTGGGCGAGCTGCTAAGCTGCTACTGGCTGGTCTCTCGGAGGTCTGGAGAGGAGTGAACAGGTTTTTTTTCTGGCAGAACTAACCACAGTTCCTGTTCCGTAAGGCAGCTGACTTTCATGAAACCCATAGGAACTATGTCTCTGAGAACATGGTATTGCTTTGACTAATGTCAGTCAGATAAAATCATGGGGCCAAAAGTTATTTAGCAGTTTAAAAATCTTATGCTGTAGTTTTCTGTGCTGTGTTCATATAGGAAGTCATGGCGCTTAAATGCTTTGCGCTATTCTTAATTACTTAAATTACATAAAGCTAAAAACTGTTCCAGGCACACCAGCTTCCTATCCCATCTCTGAGTGGCAATAGCCCTGCCTTCTGCTTTGCTCTAAAGATAATGGTGCTGCATCACAACGTAAGAACTGGTCATGCATCCTGAAGCATCTGGAAATGTGTAACAGGAAGGAGCTTGGGTTTTAATAGCCTTGTCCACTTAGTGTTCTTAAAAAAAAAAAACAAACACCCTCACCAAAAATCAAAATCAAACCACCTTCATGGAAATCGTGGTAGGATTGCAGAATTTCATCAACAGTCTATTAAAACTTAGCATGCTGTTGAATTCTAGCAAGTTTTTCTTTTGAATATAGTTTGTTGCTTGAAAATGTTCTGCTTAGTTTCATAAAACATAGCTCCCAGTAATTTGTTTTGTTATTTGATGTGTGCTCAGACTATGTAGATAGGGGTTTTATTTTTTGAGAGACCCGGAAGGCTGGTTGGATTCTGTGGGAGCAGCAAATGCTTAGCAGCCTTGAGCTATAGTGTATCTTTCTCCAGTTCATCAAAGGAAATGTTTTGTGTTATGACCATTTTATATTCACTTGATATATTTTTTTTCTGGATATAAATATGTTGTATATTTTGTGTCCGGAAAGGGATGCTGGAATTCAAGAAAGAAAAATTTTGAGCAACTGGTTGCTACGGTTGTCTCAAATCTGCAGTATAAATAACTAGCACTAAAATGTCATAGAGGCCAATTTCCAGTTGAGGGATGTGTTTCAGCATTTTAAATTAACATTCAGGAACTTAATGCTTTTAATACAATGTCTATCAAATGAAATTTTGTTAACTACTGCTCTGTAGCACAATATTTTTTTGTACAGTCTGTAAACTTGCAGAGGAGTAGTAACATCCAGCAGTTATTTTATTTGTAGATGAAGACTTAACTGCAATAGCCATTTATTTGACCTTGGTCTGCTATCTTCTAAGTTTGCTACTGTTTGATGTTTTTCTGTATCTCAAATCTGGACATTAACAGGGGGAAAAAATGCTCATTAATTTAGAACAAATTCCCTCAAAGTTAACAAGGCTCAAGTATATTCACATATAGTACTCAATGCTGAAAAGAAGATTCTAGGCTTAGAAACACTAGCTAAATGTAATAAAAGTTCACGAGTTTTGAATTAATTATAATACCCTATTTATATCTCATTTTTAATACAGACTTTCATTTTAATGTTTCCCCAACTATGTCCATCTGACAAGCATAGAGTTGATCCTTATTTGGTGTTGAGACTCTCTGAATCTTTAACAGGTAGGATTATTAATTCAAGAACAATGTTACTTTGATCTTTTTTCTGGCTCTTACTTGGTTCTTCATGCCTTTCTCCTCTCCCTGTCTTTGTTCTCTCTCTCGTTGTAAGACACCAAGTGATCTGTTTTACAGCTGTTGGAAGTTTTTTTTTCCTTTTTTCCTGCTCCATGTTGGACTCCTTCCTAGCAGGTTTCTGCCAGAGGCTCGTTTCACCAAGGTTTCTGGTGACCTCTTCACATCCAACATGGAGAGTCACGTTCTAGTCTGTATGTCACATTTGCTGACCGTCTTTTCTGAGAAAGAGTTCTGTTTTGGGGTACTATTATAAACTGAAGTGTAGAACTTTGGATCAGAGTGTAATATTTTTATATTAAAGAAGACTTCAAGCATTACTTAGTTAAATTTTTTTTTTTTAAAGCTGGTGCCCTAAGGATATGGTCACATACCTACCTCCCTCTGAAAACTGCACTGAGTGAGCAACCCATATCCATAGAAGTCAATGGAAAAACAGGCAGCTAAACACCTCCCATTAGCTGTTAAAATACGTATACAATTTTGTTTGTTCCCCTAAACAGTGAGAAATAAGTTTAACTACTGACCATAACACTTGTGAAATGAGGTATTGTACTCAAATAGACAGAATGCAAAATAGGGTTGGGATTTGGACATTGATAGTGTTAGCGTAGCCTTAGAAACATTTGAGATAGAACTCAGTTTTTAGTTACAGATTATTTCCCCCCTATTGAGATGGCAAGCACAGTGCATGCCTTTGGGCTCTCTTACCAAATACTAAAAGTTCAATTAAAAAGTTATGTTCTGCAGTCTCAAAAGAATAGAGAAGTAGCACATCATTGAACTCTGTTTGGATGTTGAATGCTGTTTTGTGGTTTCTTTGACCTTAAAAGAGAATGGCTTTTTGTTTGCAGCCTGTAAGTTTTCTTATCGCTAAGTATAAACTTTCTTCTAAACATGCTTCAGCATTTCAAGTTCTGAAACATGATGGCCTTGTACGATGAAAATTTGCAAGGAGTGTTTGTGGCATGGGTGTTCTATGTCCTTGAATTTTTATTTCTGATGATCTCTTAAAGACATTCATCCCAGTGACCTTCAGTAATAATGCTTCTAAAAAGTGCAGTGATTTCTTTTGAGCTTTGTTTTTTTTAGAGGCAAAATTATGCCATTGAAGTCAACAAAAATATAGATTATATATAAAATAGATAAAATACGAAGTGATTTGGCTGTTTATAGTAGCAGTACCAAAATAACAACTGGTATCACAAATTTACATTCCTGGATTGACAGTTTTAAACTATTTTCACCATCTTTACCTTGCTTAAACCATGTTACTGAGAGCTTACCTTAGATCAGTAACTGAAAGTAAGTGGATGTTTAAATTTTGACCCACTTCATCTTAAAGTCAGGGGTTAGATATGGTAAGATGGATAAGTTACGTATTTGTATAATGTCACCACAGAAGTATTCTTCCTTCTTGGAGCTTCCTGCCAAGTTTAACCTTTTTTTTTTTTGTGGGGGGGTCATAGCTCCAGTTAAATCAGTCCTAGGCATGCCAGTGTTGGCTATATAATCATGCTTTGTTCTCTTCATAGTGACTGAAATCTGGCAGGTGTGCTATTAACTTGGAGCTGATAAGCTGGCCCTCCCTCTTGAAAATGTGGTAGTAACTGCTTCATTGCTGTGGCTCATTATGGGACAAATTAACCCCTGGAACTGGTTATATTTTAGTTCTAAAAATTTAGGCAGTTTTGTGATTTTTCTTTTCCATTAGGATTAGATACCACTGTTCTTCCTGAAATTAATTGAGTTTATTTCCTTGCGTGTTATGTAAAAAGGAAAATTCGTACTTTTTAACTCATTACTGAGTGTTATGCTAATTACTGAGTCAAAAGAGCAGGTTTTCTCTTCTGTTTTCTCCTCCCAAGAGAGAGGCTGCCAAGTTTGCAGAGTTCTCATTTAAAAATAAGTGTTTTGCCTTTGCTATTAAAGAAGATTAGAATTCTTGGAAATGCACAGTCCTGAGGGGTTTCAGCTACTGAAGAAATTGCAAGGTGGAACACAGGAATCCTTCTACCCCACAAAATATATTGAAAGGTTTGATTACTTTTTTTTTCCTCACACGTTTTGTATTTTTTTTAAAAAGTGGGCTCAAAAATTCAGTCTGTTTTTTTTCTGCTTTTTTTTGAAATAGGTTGTTTTGCTTTTTTTTTTAAAAAGCAATAAGACTCCTTCAAATGTTCTGTATTTAAAAAAACCAAACAACACCTGACAACCTAAGTCAGAGTTCTTTATGGAGTGTAACCTATCAAAATCCTCATAGAACTGATATTAAAGGAGTTTCATGTTAAATGATGAGGCTCTAAGGGAACTCAGTGACCAAACTGGACTAAGCATCTACAGCCAGAGTTGGTTTGGATTCGTAGCAGTAGGTATCTTCAAGGGGATGGAGAAAATTTTTTTGTCTTCAGTTTATTCAGCTGGTTCTTTTCAATAGTAAATTTCATCAAAGATTATTTTATAATGGAAAAAAGTAGCAAAGCTGGATTTTATTTTCACATCTCTGACTAAAGCGAGATGTAAAAGAATTAGATCTATTAATTTGGAAATGTTGCTTGACTTTTCACTTGCTACAGCAGGCAATGTGTGGCTTCATTCAGCAAGCTTAGCTGCATGAGGAGGCTTCCCCATCCATCTCCAGGCACAGATTCTCCCCCCTATCATGTGTTAGCAGAATCTGCTCATCTCTGCCTGCGTGGTCAGTAGGTCTGGGTTAAATCAGCTGAGGGATCCAGCAGAAAACTGCTCAAAGCTGCTTTATTTGCAGGTTTAATTTTCTGCTGAGTTACCTGGCTAGATGAGACTCCCAAGAGACATCCCAAGAGTTGCTAGACTCTGTGTGTTTGTGTGTGAGAAAAGCTGTAAGGATGAGGGACTATAACTGAAGAGGAGATTAAGATAAGTATTTTAGTGACAGCAAGCTCTTAGGGTCTTGGTTGTGACTTCAGCCTACACCCTTATACTTCAGTTTGGTTAGTAAGTCACCTTTAAAGGTAGGATGTGTTTTTGATTTTTTAATGTATGTATCTATATTAAACTTTTCTAAACTTCCTTTAGTTTTGAAGTGATATTTTTGTGCATTAAATATTCTAATTTCAACACATGGAATGCAATTTGGTATAGATCAGAAAAAGTGAAGTGGGAAGGAAGTATGTAATTGCCGAGTGTACTATGTTACAATCAGGAAAAGTATGCCAACTATGTGAATGCTTACGTGTATTCAGAAGCTCTGTATTCTCATGATAAGCTTGAAATATCAAATTGCATCAAGTCATGTTCTATTTACTTCAAAAAGAACCCAACTGTATAAGTCCAAAACAAACTTGAATGAAATCACACAGAATGACAGAATGGCAGGGCTTGGAAGGGACCTCGGGAGATCATCCAGTCCAAACCCCTGCTAAAGCAGGCTCACCTAGAACAGGTTGCACCAGACATTGTCCAGGCGGGCTTTGAATATCTCCAGAGAAGGAGACTCCACAACCCCCCTGGACAGCCTGTTCCAGTGCTCTGTCACCCTCAAAGTAAAGAAGTTCTTCCACATATTCAACTGAAACCTCATATTCTTGTTTTTTAAATTAAATCTTGAAAAAGTGATTTGAGTAATGATAGATGTTAACTTCTTAGTTCTGAAGGAAGGTGACCTTTGTCAGCTCTTGCTCCTGGATGCCATTTTTGAGTTTATAAGCCTCAGCTGCATTGCCCTGGTGAATTCTGTATGTTGCATGGCATATATTGATTTACTTTATTTTGAAGGGAATGGCCAGGGCTTGAATTTGGGGTATGGGAGATGATTAATATGTTTTCTGAAAGTTTCTGTTGGAGGAAATTGTACCTGATGCGTCATATATTGGCTAAGACTCCTTTTGCAGTTTGAATATAATAGCTTTAGTTTGTCTTGCTTTTTTTTTTTCTTAGGAATAGGAAGAAGTTCTTTAAAAAAAAAATAAAATCACTGTTTCATAACAAAGGTGGTTTTCTTTAAGGAATGGATACATAGCCACTTTGTTCTGTAGAGTTTGAAACTAGAATAATATCTTAGGAATGACTGATTTACCACTTAACTATTGTTACTAGTTGTTCTTAGCATTTCTTTCTAATCGACCTGCATTTTGCTCACTGTTTTTATTGCATAGCTGCCTTTTAGAAACTAGTATCAAGCAAAGAAGAAAGAGCTTTAAAGAAAGTAATTGCTGTTTCAAATAAGTATGTAAGTTCCTGGTAGGTGCTGCGTAACTTGGGTGTTTTGAGTTTTAAAGTGAAGTTTCAGTGTTGACTGATTTCCATGTAATTGTAAAATTATGGAGGAATTGCTGTAATGAGGTAACTTTTCTTAAATGTAGTATTTAAATAGGAGAACTAAGCTTAATACTTTATTAAACAGAGAACTTAAGAATGTCTAGTGTACAATCTGCTTTTGATTTTTTGCTGATGCAATATCCAAATCCTGCATTTTCAGAATTTACTGTTTAAATGATTACTATTTGAATGTCTAATTATAAACGCTTGTTACCTCTGGTACTTCCTCTGGCAGCACGATAGAAATTTCTGGTTTGCATTACAGAACTATCTGAACAGCAAGTGAAGCACAAATGGCAGGCAGTAAAGTAACTTGCAGCATCTGCATCCTGTGCCAATAACTTGTTAAAACTGCTTCTTTCTCTCAAGTTCCCATTTGCCCAAAGTTGCTTTAATAATGGTTATTAAAGAAGTGAAGGGGAAGCAAAAAATGGTGATGCAAGGTGTGTTGAAGCTGTTGAAATCTCTCATCACTCTTTCGCTCTCTTCTTTTCCCTTCTTTTTCTCCATATAGCAAGGTGACTCCCTGTCATTCTCATGCTTTGATGGTTTTCTTGTGCCACATGTCCTGCTATGGGATGTGTTTTTCTTATGGGGTCAGTGTGTATTTGTCAATTCATGCTGTCAAGGACTTTGTGTCAAGTCTTGTCTTGTTTTGGCTTTTCAATTGGGAACACTTTGTTCAGGATTTTTTTTTAATATATGTTGGCTCTTGTGATGTAAGATTTTTTTTTTTTCTTTTAGACATACATTTAAGAACAAACTGGTTTTGAGTTTTCAATTTAGTGTGAAAATTAAGAAATGATTATATGCACTGAATTGCTATAATAAAAAGTAGGGAAATGCCTCCTACATATGTAATTAGTGTTCAAAGGATGAAATTATCTTGCTGATGGTGAGCTCTAAACTTAATCTAGTGAGATAATTGCAATCTGACAGATAGTGGCTAGAGAGATGAGGATAACAGTTGTTATCCTGAGAACGCATAGGAGAAAAGCAAGGTATTTAAGAAGCTGTGCTGTATAGGCAAATGTATTATCTTTCGTATGTATTGATGATGTCCTGATCAGTTGATGTTTCATTAATTGAATATGCAATGTTTAATAAGG
The DNA here is from genome assembly GCA_034008185.1 of Gorsachius magnificus. Lineage (NCBI taxonomy): Eukaryota > Metazoa > Chordata > Aves > Pelecaniformes > Ardeidae > Gorsachius > Gorsachius magnificus. The sequence goes on along the minus strand of CM067083.1, from coordinate 43,917,597 downwards.
GGGGGTTTTGTGCCTGTTAATTCCCAGGTAAAGATGCAAGGTTGCCCTGCTGGTTTTGTTGCATGTTGATTTAGTGAATTAACAGGAACCAGATTCACTTGCAAACAGTTGAAGCGGGAACTTGACTGGGTGTGGGGGGAACAGACAGTAGCAGCATTGTCTGGACAATCTCTGTTTGCAAGTAGAGGTATATAGTATAACATCTTTCTTTTCTTTCTGGTATTCTCTAAGAACGACTTTATCGGTGGTAGTAAATGCAGTGTAGGCAGTCTTGCCTATAATCATAGTAACTTAAATAGCTATGCTATTAAATATCTTATATTGGCAAAAACTGTGATGTCAGCTATTTAACAAAGTATAGATAAGGTAGCAAGAAGCAGTTGGTGGAAGATAACTGACTTGAGAAAATATGGTTGCTTAACTTTTTTTTTTTTTTAGTAGTAAGAAAATACAGAATATAAAGAGGGTATAGTAGAAGGTATAAAGAGGATAGGAGGGATAGAAAGGACTTGAGTATTTGAGGATTTTTTTTTTAAGTTTATGCATTAAAATATAGTTTGAATTCAGTACATCTAAACTATTAAAAAGGTATTCAATCCTTTGACTTGGCTTCTCGCAGAATACCTTGTTTACTCAATTGATTTAAAAGGCTAGTAACTGAAAATGGTCACCTTGAAGTGCTAGAATGCATTATGAAATAAAACTTAATTTTAACTGTATAAAGTCTTTGGACTTCAACAAACTTGTCAAATGAAATATTGTATTAAATGAGGACTTTGAGATAGATGAAGTTGAAGAAATATAATCTAAATGTATTTAGTAATAAAAAGAAAACAAAGACTGTAGGAAATAACCTGCATTAAAAGAGTAGCATTGAAGAGCTTAGTGCTAGGTGGAGGTTTCTTGGGTATGCTGCCAACTAAAAGGTCTGTCCAGGCTTCCCTCAGGCTTGCAGTAAATACTGTTTCTTAAGCTACATGAATTTTAAGAAATAAAAAGGAGAGAAGCTGAGACAAGAATATGAGCCTTTTATGTAAAATGATGCTTTAAACAAAATGCTTAAAACTTAAATGAATACTTGCAGTTCTTCTCTAGACTTCCAGCAGTGGGGGTGTAGTTCTGGACCTGGCTGAATTTGGTAAAGCAGGCAAGCACCCCAGGAATCTGATTTGTCTAAATGTGCTCTTTCCAATTAGTTCTTGACCAGTTACAACCTGTCTGTCCATATCCTGCCTCTCACTTAATTTCTTCCTGGTCCTACCAATAAAATTTCAACCAAATTCACAAAAATGGAGAATGGAGCAGAGAAGGCAACTCTCATCCAAATCTGGCCAGACTTGGGCTGCTGCTTTATGCATCTCTAACCTGAGCTGCTGCAGTTGATCTCTTACCTTTTGCTTTCAGTAGCTCAAAGCAAGTGCTACTGCCAGAGGGGAGAGTTTGGAGATGGAGTGGTGGAAAGGGAACGGCACAGGAAAAGGAGGGGGGACAGGGAGCATTTGAGTGAGATTTCACTGGGACTTCTGCCTCCTTTTGAAGCCTAAATTCTGTGCCTTTCCTGACTAAGAACAGGTCGTATGGAAACAGTGGTGGTTTGGCAGAGAGATGTTGCTGGTTCTGTTTTAGCAGGGGAAGATGGACTTGGGAAGTATCAGATGATTCAGGAGGTCCAGTTCTGTTGCAGACTTGGGCAACTGTGTGATAGATTTTAGTTTGTAAAAGTGTGCAGAACGTCTTATCTGCATACTGTTACACCATAAAATACTTGCAGTGTGCCGTAAGATTGGTAGAAAAAGACTCCAGCTGTAACTATGATAATTCAGAAAGAAAGCAGGAAAGATTGAAGGCATTGCTATTTCAGGAACCATTAGGTTTAACAGGAGTGTGTGTTGGATCTTCTGAGTTTTTTGAGGAGTAAACTGTGCTTTACACTGCAGAGGAAAGCCAAAAGGGGGCTGGGAAAAAAGAGGTGGTATCTTGAAATCTGATGTTACTCTCTCCCCACCTTGGTAGCTCCAGATATAGAACTGAGTTCAGTCACAAGCATGCCAGTAAGACGGATCAGCCAGGGCACCCAGGAGGGTATTTTATCAATAAGAGCACCTGTGGTGTAGGTCTGCATCCTGTTGCTAGGTATGGCTAACTTCTGTTCTCATAACTGTTCTTGACATTTGTTTAGCCTAGCAAAAAGGACAAGCTCTTCTGATTTATCTAAATAAAAGAAATTACAGGTTCCTAAGTCTTCTATTTTCTGTGTCTGCTCCAGTTTAAGTTCCTGTTGTTGAACACATATGTGCAGTTTTAGTCACCTGGTATGTCATATGAGGTTTTATGCTTTGTACAGTTCTATTGGTGCATCCCTGTTTCTACTAAAAAAAGCCTTTTTAGTGCCTTTTAGAATTGCATGAGCTAGTTGCGCAAGTATATGTAGCTGCTGGTTTGGTTTTCCTTCTGTTAGCCAGAATAGCCAGCTGCCTTCTTTCACCTCTGCTTTATAGCTGTAGGTTTTATGATTGATCCCTTCCAACTTTGCATATTTTCTAGTATGATGATCCGGTCTTCTTCAGAGTGGGCAGTGACTTTGCTGTCAGTTCTTGAAACCCATCTTGTATTTTTACTCCAATTGCATATCGACATGTGAAGCAAACATGCTTCCTAGCAATGTTTCCTTTTTATCCTGATAACTTGTCTCTTTAGATTTTCCTTCATGCAACTGCTGTACAGAATTCTTTGATCAATCGTTACTCTGTCTGTATGATTACACTTCCTAAAAGGTACTCACATCTGCTCAAGTCAGCTACTTTATCCCTTTCTAAAAAAAAAATCTTTTGGGACAAAATGGGATTACTGTCACATGAGCTATTTGTAATGTAACTCTGCTATAATTTTGCTGCTTTTTCTATGCCTTGATGTCCCCAATTACTCTCCTTAATTAGTTTTCTTCAAAATCTATTCTAAGATGACACTTAAGTTAAATATGTGTGTAGTTGAGTGAATACAATACAGTTGTTTTGAATATAATGTTTACTTTTGTTCTGTCAGTGACATAACTTTTCATAAAAATGTTTCATAGTAGATTACACTTTTTACAACTTTAGTCCTGCTTTGAGTGGGGGTTTGACATCCTGAGGTCTGTTCCAATGTAAATTACTTTATAACTTGTAATTTTATAATTCTGTGAGCCACTTCCTTCGGTGAGCTAGGATAAATAATACTTGGATTTCCACATTCTTTTTAGTTACATTAGACGGCTTTAAGAGTGCTTTTTTCATCTGTATGGTTAAATAGCAATATCTTTGTTAGGGATGCTGTTAGAATCCTCATGTACACTTGCTGCACTGTCAACAGTGTCTTTTAATTTTTAGGATGTGCAAAATCATATCCACAGATTTCAATACCACTTTACCACACAGCATTTGTATTTATTCATTTTTCTCTCTGACTTAAGGATTTTTTGGCCTTTACTTCAACCTATTGATTTGTATCTCATGGAATTATTGCAAAGAACGTGCAGCAACATCTCTTTGTTCCCCAGCTGTAAATGGTTCTGGGCATGTGCTGTCTCTTGTATTCAAAGAGTACCTGGTATATGGCACCATAACCTTTGCTGCTATGATGTTAATAAATTTACTTTCCCCTCGATCTCATTGCAGAAAAGTCACAAAGAGTGTTGAAACTAGTGTACCTGGTAGGAAACATATGCAGCCTTAAAATATTTAGTCAAATGTTTGTTTCTGGCTAGTAGTATGTGCAATGTTTGAGTAACAGTCCAAGATGAAATTTTATGCTACTTTGCACAAAGTAGTCTTCTCAAATCCAATAGAGTCTGAAAACTGTTAAAGTAAACCAGTTGGCTCTTTCCCAACTTAATATTGCAGGTGTATTTGGAGTCTGAAAAGGCAATTTAAAGGATTTGAAAAAGAAATAAGTAGGGGCTGAGTGAACAGGATAAACAAAAGATTGTAAAGGTGAATTCTTGCGGGTTAGCAGCCAGCAAGGGTCAGGAAGCTGTGGAAGTGGCAGAAGGATGCCGTAGTAAAGGTTGCTAGGCTACTGCGCGGGAAGCACTTACGGAGCACTACTCAGCTATGCCGAGCGTTTTTACTACCCAGCTACTAAGTAATCCATGTATAGTATTGCTGCTTTCCTGGCTACCGGCCGGAAAGGGAAGTTTGAACTGCTAGGAAACGTTGTCCCTTTGTAGGATGAAACTTGGCCACATGCCAGTTATTACCTTTTGCAAGACTGACTGTTTTTGGTTTCGGTCACATTGACTGACAAGGAATGTCAGGAATTCTGCTGAACATGTTTGAAATGGAATAGCAAACAATAGGTCTTTGATTCAAGTATAAAAGTATAAAAACTCTCGCATGAATTTAACTTGTTCTGGTGATGCTGACTGGTGAGCTCTTGGTTTGTCTATACTATTTTGGCCCTGATTTCTTCTACTGTATGTTAAGAAGCTTACTGAGAATATAATGTGGGTTCTCTTTTTTTTTTTTTTAACTGGATTTGACGTAATTTTAAAAAATATTTGTAAGACTGTAATTAATCTGTACCAGTAAAAATTATTTCTTGCAATTGCAAATGCAAGGTCCTCAATTTTTCCTCTGTAAGGGAAGGTAATTCTTCATCTGCTTTTTTATTAATGGGTTCTCTGTACTGTGGTTTGCCATACATATAGTTGGAAAACACGTGTTTATGGTTATTCTTACTCGTAATTTAACCTTTGATCTTTGTCCCAGGAGATCATTTTAACAGAAAGTTAAAGCTACCAGTTACTATCACAGACAGTGACAGAGGAATGGAATGTGGAATTAAAATTCTGGTGTGTTAATAATGATTCCTTTGCACCTGCTGTCTTTCTCCTTGTGAGACACAGTAAGCCAATTCTCTTTTAACACTATTTTGTGAAGATGTGTTACAACTCTGCCAATACTGTTGTGTTATGAGCAAGTCAGACACGGAATACACACTGTAGGATGCAACAGCAAAAAAAATTAATTTACTCCTTAACATCCATGAAGGTGCAGTGGATATAATGTAACGTGGATTTGATCCCAGTCCAGTGTCCTGTTGCTGGTTGGGGCAAGCCAACACCCCTCGTATAGAGTCTCCCAACTTGTACTGATTTGTGACCCAGAGATTTCTCAAACTTAAACCCACTTTTTTGATGTAACTGCTCTTTATGGAGTTGTCTTCTGTGAATTTGTGTAGGTGCTTTTTAAATCTATGTAAAATAATAGTATTCACATACTATGCCAAGAATTCTAAAGTTCACCTAGCTGTGTGTTGTGTGAACGATTGCCATGTGTTTGATTCTTATCTGCTAATTTTGCTCGATGATGCCTGTTTCTTGTGTTGAGAAACTGTGAACAATTGTTACCTATAGCTTTCTTCATTCCACTGGTGGCGTTATAAATCCTGTTCTCAGCTGTTTCTTTTCCTGGGGGAAGACTTGTCTATTAACCATTCCTTGTAGCTGTGGATATGCTGTTTTGAGCACCCTGGTTGTATCCTTCGCTGTGCCTCTTTCAGTTCTATTATATAATTTTTGAGACGAGTAGGAGCCAGGATTGGGTGCAGTATTAAGGATGGATTTTATATAGTGACATAAAGTATCCTGCTTTGTTTTCTAAGACTTATAAGAATTCTTAGCATTTGCTTTTCTTTTAGTACTACTGATATTTTTATTACTACAGAATCTCATTCTAAAGTGAATACCTTTTTCACAGCCTGTCATCATCTGTGGGATGTTAGGATTCTGGGCTTTCTTAAACTTATGTGCTTTACTTTACATCTCTTTGCAGTGGATTGCTTGTGCTAGTTTAGTATCTACTCACACAGTTGTATAAAGAACTCATGACACTGTAGGTATTTATCACTTTTATAGCTTAGAATTATCAAAAATCTTTTTCATGTTTATGAAAATTGCAGTAATATTTTCACAATGTTTAAAGTATACAATTATCTATGCAGTACGGTCTGTATGTGAAATTAATAACAGGACTGGATATTTTGAATTTATTCCCATTGCATTAATTTACAAACTCAATCTTTTGCAGTTTTGCTGCTAGAGAAGATGGAACATGATGACATTTGTAATAAAACTCTAAAGATTACAGACTTTGGTCTGGCTAGAGAGTGGCACAGAACAACCAAAATGAGTGCAGCAGGGACTTACGCGTGGATGGCTCCAGAAGTTATCAAGTCCTCCATGTTTTCTAAAGGAAGTGACATTTGGAGGTAAGAAGTTTGTCTACTGAAGACCATGTTCAGCAGAACTACGTTGAGGTTTTTGAATGAGTTTTTATTTGGATTTTTTGTGGTTTCCTAGGTTATTGTCTCAGCATATGCCAAGTATAGCTGTTCTAAGAAACATGTTAATGTCTCAGCATCTAGTTCATTTGATCAACCTTTAGTTATTCATGACTTACAAATTGGGGGACGGAGAGGGAAAACAACAGAAAGACTTTTTTGTATTTTTTAAGTGAGATCTCATTAGGAGAAGCCTTTAAAATATCTATTGGTTAAGTATTTTATCTGGACTCTTAATATTAACAGCCATATGCTCTTGATACATTAACATATGATCAGTCTCATATTGTTATGTATACTTTGTCTGAAATGTCTCATCCTGTGTAAAGAAATGGGACCAGCCAGTTATTAGCATATGTCTGATAAATGAAAATAAGTTGCAAACCAGAACTTTGTCAAATGTTAACTTAAATTAGTGCTGTCTTTCAGGAATCTGGAATGTCATCGTATGTAAAAGTGAACATCAGATCTAAGCTTTTGTATTTATAGAGGTTTTGCTTCCGGTAGCTGGAGCGAGGAGAGTGTGTTCAGCACAAAATTGTTTTAACTTGTTCTCTAATTTTAAAGGTGGGGAACTCCCTATGTTAAATTTGTGAATTTCTTGTTAAAGACATTGTCATGGATCATATAAATAATATGGCTCTCAGTGCTGATGCTATTTTTGAGTGGTGTAGTGTAGTATACATGTATTGTAGAAAGGTAATTTAAACTTTAGTTTTAATTTAGTTCTGTTCTGTGAGTGGGGAAAAGCAGTGATTGCACAATAGGCTCTAAAAGCTGCTGTGCCTCACCCTGAAAAGTCTACATGTCCTTTCTTTTTGAAATGTTTTCTATCTGAAGGATCCAAGGTAGCTATTTGGGGAAGGAGGGAAGAACTTTAATCTTTTTTTTCATGCCGCCTTATGCATGTTCTGTGTTGTATAATTCTTAAATAGGGTCCTATTTTGCTTACATACCTGATACTCTACAGCATGAAGTAATACTTTTGGTATTCTCAGAATGATTCTATATCTGCACTACTGTTTTGTGACACCCATTTGTCTTGTGTCTGGAACTGATTTTCAGCATTTTGTTTACATCAGTCTGAATTGATACCCAGTTGAGAAACATCTTTGGCTTCATTCTTTTTTTCCATTCTTTCTTTCTTTTTTCTTTAATTTTTTTTTTCTTTTGCGGGGTGGAGGTTGGGTGTAGGCGTTTCCCTAATCAGCTGTATTCCATGCTTAATTACAGGTCCTGTCCAGTCTTGTTGCTGTGATTTTAGGTATCTGAGGGGGTATGCTTTGGTGCAATTATTTTATATTCTGCTGCAACATTAGTTTACATTTTTGGAACCTACAGTATTTCTCTTCTTCGCCTTCTCTCCTGCACGCCTCTCTTGTAAAAATGTAAGTATTTAGCTCAATGATGGACATCTAACAGGAGAGGTTTTTAAGTAGAAAGGCTGTGTTGTACAGTATAGTTTAGACCTTCTTGGCTTCTAAAGATCTCCTGCTTACTGCACCTTGATCTATTCTGTTGCTTATCTTTACTCTTTCTTTAAAAGAAAAGCAAATAAAGAATACCCTGGTTATGGGAGTGTTTTTTGTTTTAAAAAGCATTCAGGTTACAAATTTAAGTATGGTTCTAAGACAAGAACACAGTATATGCTGGTAAAGTTCTAAACTTCAGTTACACATACTGAGTCTTCAAAAGAAGTCTGCAGACCTCTTATTTAAAAAAAAAAAAAGCAGGTGAGCATGCTCAAGTATACTCAGATTTGCAGCTAGTCTTCCAGAATCAGCCAGGGCTTGGAAGCGTTGTGGGACTATTCTTGTGCAGAGCCTTCCAGGCTGCATGTTCTCAGGTGTCATCCTAGATAGCACAGCTGGTCTTTCTAGGCCCTGCATGTGAATCCTTTTTTCCCAACCAGAGTTATAAGTACTGCACTTATTGTTCTTCTGCATATGCTTCCAAATTCCCAAACAAGTATTACACTCTTTCAGCCCTATCCTTCCATTGATCATCGAGCATTTCTTAGTGGTATGTCAGTCTTGGTTTTGTGTATAGACCCTGAAAGTGCAAATATGCCCACAGATTTCCAAGTGCTGGTGGTGTCCTTCAGCAGTGGTCTTTACAGTAACACGTGCCTCCATTGTACAAGCTCTTGACAAAGCTAGGAAGCACTCACTGTACAGCAGAATTAGCAACTGCTTTTGCCTGGCACATTCATATAATTTTGAAGTGATTTGCGTAGCAGTGCTTAGTAACCTCTGCTTTAGAAGGTGGATTGTAGGGTAAAATAAACTTTGAGAACTTTCATTACCTTCATTTTGGTCAGCTTTTAAAATACGTAAAAACTACAGGTTATTGCTGGAATGAGATATAGTAAGGCTTAAGCACATTTGACATCAGGAGAACAATTTTTATAAATTAAATTACTTAAAAGGACATATTTTTGAAAGTGTATTAGTTTTCCTTGTTTAAAAATGTATAATTCAAGCATATTATGCCTGTATTTTTGGCCTTTTGCTGAAGATGGAAAAGGAGATGGCTTTTGCTCTTTAAAAAAAAAAAAGCTATTTCTTAGAAGCTCTGACTGCATAGGTAGGACAACTGTATGTGGGCTGATGAAATTTAATGTACACAGTAGCTACTTCTGTAGTTGAGAGAGTTAATAAGTAGATGTTGTCCTAGATAACGATAGATTAGCACCTCCCAAAAACTCCAGCATGGCAGGACTAGAATGTCTTTAGGGTTTTTCCCCCAAAGCACTAGCTCTTGGTACTAGATATTAAGACTGCTTTCATTAAAAGAGATGCTTTCAGGCTATTACTGTGTTAGGCTGTTTAAAATTTTCCAACCACCTTGGCACTGTTGAATACTATTTAGGATTAAAGGCTTGACGTGTAAATATAGCTGAAGCTAATAGTGTAACACAACTTTTAGAAAAGATGATTTCTTCTTAGTTAAATTTATTGTTTTGCTTAGAGTTCATGCTAAAATATATATAGAACAAGGGAATTCCTTTAATTAAGAACAGTCTGTGCTTGCTGAAAGAGCTTGATGTTATTTTTACGTTTTCTCTAAGCATATAGATGAGATTTAGTTCAGTAGAATTCCTCCATTACACATAAAATATGCATGTACTGCAGAAAGTGTTGTACTTACAGTTGTCAGAAGTACCACTTATTTAAAACAAAACTGGAGTTCACTATTTTATCTATCTTTGAGTATACAAGCAAGTGCAGAGGTTAGACTGGAAAAAATTGGGAGGAAATTATTAAGAAGCCCAAGACTTTTATTTTTTTATCCTGTTTTCTGTTTTTTAGGAATAGACCATATTCCTCAGCTTTTGATTAACTTCTTAACACTATAAACTCATTTGGTTTTTTATGACAGGCAAAACTTCTTAGGTAAATGCAACATAGATAAACAAAACACTGCTGATATTCATGCTGATATTGCGTAGTTTGCCGTTTTGTTAAAGTGATGTTGTAAGGCCTTGTATAATGCTGAATGATTTTCTCATTAAGGAGAGAGTGATAGAAAAACTTAACTAGTGTGTGTTCTTCTCCCCGTCACATCTGCTGTGGTTGAGGTGGTGTTTCTAGTACTAAGGGGTATACAGTAAGGGAAGGGGTGTGTAGCCCTTACCTCCTCAGTACTGCTGTGTGCATTTCTCCTCATGCAGGAGAGTTCAGTTCAGTCCAGTCCTGCAAAACTTGCAGGTGGTTTCTTAACACACCTGGAAAGAAGGGGCAAGAGCAATACTTTGTGTTCTGTTTTTTCCTTTTGCCTGCTCACTTTACTATTGAAAAGCAACAATAGGTTGTCCTTTGTATCCTTGTTCTACAGATAGCGGTTCCCTGGCAGGAAGAGAAGTGGGGGTGGGGGGGAGCCCGAACCAAAATGAACCCAGTCATAAAGTCCACTTCAGGCTTACGTTCTAAAAGGAGTAATTCCTCTTTCCACAAAAATGATACTGAAAGCTATCCATTTCAGTGGTGGTGGAATAGGAGCTCTAGAGCAACAGCAGCGAGCCCTTTCGATCATTTAAGCAAGCCACACAGACCCAAAGAAAGTAAAAGCAACACCCAGCTCTTCTTCTAGAGTGGAGAGCATAGCAGAAATTCTTATAGTTAATGTCGCTGCAATAGAAATTCCTTTTGCATTCTTTATTTCTGTACCTGACACTGAGAAAAGATCTCTTCATGCCACCACTGTTCACTGGAGACAATGTTGTTTTGTTTGGTTCCCCCCACCCCCAGTATGGAGAAATTAATTGTGCGTGTGTAATTATTTCTCAATCCTGTTGCATCCTCTGTGGGAAATAAAAAGTTAACAGGCTTTTATATAACCCACAAGAGATTAGAAATACAAGCTTCCTAACAAAACTGGGGCTTTTATGGTGTTTTTTATTACTATTATTTTTTAAAAAAAATTAGTGTGTACATCTAGGTAAATTGTTGTGAAACGTTTGGAAAGGGGAATGACCTGAATGCTCTTTTGAGGTTTTATTTTGTTTGTTTTGGTTGCTTGGTTTTTGGTGGGGAGAAGGTTGCTTGTTTTCCTGTTGTTCAGACTTCTGATTGTAAGTGAGATGTACATGATATTAGCATTTCTATAAAAGTGACTTCAGGCTCTATTTTGATAGCATGAGCTAGTCTGAGTGGCATCCAATTTGGTTAATCGCCTTTAGTGGAAAGGTGCAAGATGACTCAAGTAGAGCTGACTCTTAAAGACATTCACCTTTGACATGGGAAAACCTCATGAATTTCAGTGCATGGTTGGACGGATATTTGTTTGTTCTTGAGTAAACAATGTGTCAGTATTCAGATAATAACTGCTAAAAACTTACCTTTTGTAGTTACGGAGTGTTGCTGTGGGAACTGCTTACAGGAGAAGTTCCTTACCGTGGCATTGATGGCCTTGCTGTGGCTTATGGAGTTGCTGTCAATAAGCTTACTTTGCCCATTCCATCCACCTGTCCTGAACCATTTGCAAAATTAATGAAAGGTATCTATGTTGTTTTTTCCTATGTATTTAAATAGTTATGTTTTGGGTGTCTGTATCCTTGCCTGTAATAGCGATGGGGTTGCAAAATACACACCTCATTGGTTAATGTGCTGCGTACAAAGTATTTTGTTTTTCTTTACAAGCAATTTGGTGTTACAGACAGTTGAATGTGTTTCCAAGGAAGTCATACAGTTTTACCATGTACTGCATAAGTTCTTCAGTAGTTACAGAGCATGTTTTTTGCTCTGGTTTTACTGATTGCCTTTTACACTCAAATTGCATTAATTTTCATAAACTACAGGATATACTACAGTTTAATACAAGATCAAGATTAAAATCCCAAGGGGAAGAACTGCAAATGCCCTTTTTCCTCATTGTTTCTTTCTGAGAGTCAAAAACATTTTGGAAATACTTGGAGAGAAATAAACATGCTTGCTGATGGCTATTTCCTTGTGTGTAATGAATTTTCTTACCTTTTATATGTATCCCTTTTGTGCAATACTGCTAGTGTTGCTATTTCAGATCCTAAAGATAGAGATGAAAAAAAATTGACTCTTAATACAAAAACAGCCTTCTGAATACAGGCAGGTAGGTGTCACTTCTGTAAATGGAAAATGAGCTACAGAAGCCTTGCAGATAAAGGGAACACATTAGTACTTGAAGTACAGTAGCAAGTAACTTGAAATTCATGTAGTTCTTCAAAAAGTTCTATGTACGATTAAAAACTGATGGGATTTTGATAAATTCTAGAATGCTGGGAGCAGGACCCTCATATCCGACCATCGTTTGCCTTAATTCTTGAACAGCTTACTGCCATTGAAGGGGCAGTTATGACTGAAATGCCTCAAGAGTCTTTCCATTCCATGCAAGATGACTGGAAGCTGGAAATTCAGCAGATATTCAATGAATTGAGGACCAAGGAAAAAGTAAGTTGATTTTTCCAATTGCATGGTGGTGAAGGAAGGGTATGTGGGTATGTGTGTTTGTGATACAGCAATTTTGAACTTTTGAATTGCGGCTTACCGATAAAATACAAGAAACTTGATTTAGTAATGGAGATACATTTGAGAGGATAAACTACTCGGAAGAGAGAATTTACTCTCATTAAAACATTAGTAATTTAAGTTGCCTATTCTTGTTGGTGGATGTATATTCTTAAATTCCATTAAGGTGTTTCTGGACAGTATTTTAAGATAACCCCGTAACTGCCTTGCAGCAAACCTACTTCAGAAAAAAGGTTTGAATACTGGTTTTCTCAAATTTCAGACAACATTGCTTTTCACCTTTCTTTCTTAACAAAAACAGTAAACAGTTCTGTATGCTGAAACTATAGCTAGAGGTATTTCAGTTGAAGTAAAATGTTAAATTTGACAGGAAATGTAATGTTATTGTAGTAAGTGAGAGTTATCATATGAATGGCTCATTCAAGAAGTACAGGCAATTGAAAAAGAAACATATCCATACCTGTCTCCCCAAAGAAAAGAAGTTGTAGATCTGTAAATGTGGCACATGACACTTTTTAAAACATGTTATTTTTTTTCTTTGGTATTTGAATGCATCACTTAACAAATGAACCAGAGTTTATTTACCCCTTAGCTAATCTTTATAACCACTGCAAATTTTCAGCTGCTGCTGAACATTCTCCTCAGTTGTGCAAACGAAAAGCTTTTCATCCTGTTACATGACTGTATCACATGGCTTCTTTTCCAAAAATGGAATAGTGCTTTTCTCTCTCTTCCTCCTGAACAGACTGATAATACAGATCTGTTTCAACTTTGCAGTTTTGGAATTCTTCTTGCCAGATATTAATAAGATCAATTAGGTCAAACTTGTGAGTAAGCAAATCCAATTTCTTTTGTTTATTATCCAGATTCCTGTCACTGATCTTCTCTCCTTATTCTTCTATCATTATATGTTTTGGTTAAATGAGCAGAAATTCTCTTTGCCCTCTCTTTTAATTACGTCAACTAGTTTTTAATCACCCTGAGGTTTATATTTTCCTTTAGGCAACTTGATGAAGGTAACAGTCTGAATAGGCCAGGTGTCCTTTTGAGTCCCTGTTAGAAATGCTTCTAGCAGAAACAGATTCCTTCTTTGCAGGTCTTTCTTGCACTGTAATTATTGCCTAGTATATATTTGTTGTTATTTTTCATGAAGTGGTAATAGATGAGGAAGAAGAGAATTGAGATGCAGTGATTTTTGAAAAAATATTTATAAAAGATGTAGTCACTTAACTTTGACAAAAGCAAAAACTAAACTCTCATCTTACAAGTCACTGTCAGTAGCCTTTGTCCATCACAACTTCTCATCAAGTGTCACACATGGCTGTTTGTGGACTATTAGCTGGTGATCGGTGTGACATGTACAGATGTACAGATGTAATATCAGCATATGTGCTATAAAAATGTATTGATCACCAAGATTGCAGCATTGTCAATAATAATCTTATTTACATCCTATCTGCCTTTTCTTCCACCCTCTGCTTTTTCCTCTTCCATTTTGGTTCACAGAACTGGGTAAATGTTGTCTGTGTAGTCTCTGCCCTGCCCGCAGTGGGCATACAGGTTGCTAGAGCTGGGCTGTGTGCCTCTTTAGCTGTCAGATCTCTTCCTTTCCAGGTGGGTTATAGTTCTTCTGTAGAGAGTTTCCTTCTTACTTGCCATGGGGTCACCAGCCACTGTATTTACTTGCCACAACCTGCTGTAGGGCATAACTGTCTTTTCTGACACACTATCAACTGCTCAATGAGCCATTTCCCCCTTTTTACTGTGGGAGCAATTGTAATGGGCATTCCCATTCAGGTTTTTGTTTATTTTTTTTTTTTATTTTCTGGAGGCATTACTCTGGTATGAGATTTCCTATTGAAGAAAAAGCTGACTAAATCAAGTTTAGGATTAAATAAGTTGGCACGAAGCTTTGGGAGAAGAGTCATATTTTTGGTGTAAAAGTGAGTTAAGCTTAATTGGGGGGGAAAGATAAAATGAAATTTATTTCTCATATGCCAAAGTAAATGCATCTCCAAAGGCATCTGCCCTGATTAGGTAAAGCTGTTTAGGAATGAAAGCATGTAAATTTGGCTCAGACAAAGTTTTCATATGTGCAGGCTTATTTAATTTGGCACATTATCAATTTTACTTACAGGTACTAGGGAAAAAGTAATGTCTGTGAAGTATTTATATAATAATAATAAAACAAACAAAAAACCCCTGCATGGAGTCTCATGCCCTGTAAAAGAGGAACTTCTGTAGCTGGAGGAATTTCCTCAAGGGCTTGCTGTAAATGAGTGATGGTGACGCCCACTCCAAGAGAAGATCACAATCTTCCTTTGACAAACGTTCTTGAGCAACTTAAATATAGAATTCTTTCCTAGCTTCCTTGCAATGGGTGTTTTAATTGTAGAGTGGTGTAAAAACATTGCATAACTAATTGCAGTAAGTCTGGTTTTAATTAGTTTATTTGGAAAAGAGTAAACAATCTCTCGGTGAGGAAACACTCACTACTTTTTCTAGACTGTCTACCTTTTCAATATGGGCACTCAATTTTTGCCTGGTTACTGAGCTTTATGGAACCAGGATTTGAGGACAACAAGAGGTGGATAATCAACAGTGTCTCCTAAAGCATCTTTATTACAGTATTAATACAGTAATAAACATATTTTCTCTTTAAACTCTGAAGTACCTTTATTCTAAATTTGAATTCATGCAGCTGCTTCTTCTAACCCTTGTTCTAGGTTGTCCAGTTTTGACTGGACAGGAGGAGGAGGAAGGTGAGAATTTGCAGCAATCTCTAAATTAAGTGATTAAATGTCTTAAAAAACCAAACAAAAAAACCCAGACCCCTTATTGGTGTGTAGACAGGCTCCTTTGAATTTCCAGGAGGCAGAACTGCCTTTTGCGAAATTGTGTATGTTAAGCAGACTGGATTTAAAAAAAAAATTAAATACTGTGTTGAAACAAGCTCATTAAAAATTAGCAAACCATATGAAATTTGTCAATAATTTCAATTAAACTTGAAAACAAGCGTAAGTGGTGTGTGTATGCTATAGTTGTAAAGAAAAAAATCTTTCTAAGGAACAGATGCTATTTGCTGCTTCAGTGCTAACCTGCATTTTGACATCCATAGTCTTTTTGGCAAGAACAGAGAGGGGTTTTTCCCCTCACTGGAAAAGACCAGAGTAGTATAGTTCAGGAACTAATTTATTGAAGACAGAGTGGGAGTTGAAGAGAGTAGATATTTTATTGTTTTGCTTTTACTGTATGCGATAAGGAATTGTGCTGGCACATAACATTGCAAGATACTGATAAGCAGAAGTAGGCAGTCTGCTCTGAAAAACAAACCAACCAATGAAAAAAACCCTCACCAACATCACAATTATAAGATTATAATGTGGCAAAATGAATTAATTTTAAATAGGAATAAGAATCTTAAACATCCAGCACTTTTAGCATAGCTTGATTTCAAATGCTGTTTTTTTCCATTTTGAATTCAATTTCAGTTTCTATCCAGGTAGAACTTAAACATACATAAAAAACGAAAAAATTATGTAGTGAGAAACATACAGTATCAGTCATATCATGGCTTCTCCTTTTCCTGTAATCTCTTTCAGTAGCAGTACTGACTATAACACTTCTGAGAAAGTGTTTAATGTATAATATCCCCCATACTATGAAGAGAGGTCTGCTTAAATTTCAGTTATATTTTAACAGATTTTGGAAGCTGAAGATTAAAATAATTTTAAGACTGTAGGTTTACAGCTGTTTAGCCTTGGAATTCATTTACCTTGAAAAATTAACTAGCTTCCTCACTAAAGCTTTTCCTTCTCCAAAATAAAAAAGAATAAATGGAAACAACTATTTTATGGGATTTGACAGTTGGAGAGTCTTTATGGTGTAATTCACTGGTTAGTAGCTGTTTGATGTTATACAGATACCTGCTAGATTTTAATTAAGAAACATCTGTCTTCTGTCTTATGACTTGGTTTATCCTGTTACACTAATCCTCATTTGGTGTAATACTGATTGCTTTTCTAGATAGAAAAGTGCTACTTGATACATGGCTGAAAAACAGGAAAGGTTAGAACATTTAGGATAAAGGCATTATTCATTTGTGTATTTGTGAGGTCACTGACTCTATGTTAGTGCATAGGAGCAATCTAAGGGCAGCCCTCATGCTATGAGAGAGCCTCTGATACGAAATACTTCAACCACATTTTCTGCTAAGCTGTAAGCTGATAATCTTTGATTGGATGTGTTGTCTCCATTGCCAGTGCTTACCTACCTTAAGTAAAGTGACTCAAGTTCAATGGTTAAAAGGAAATCTGTATAATGCTTGATTGTTTCCGGGTACAGAATCTTGGCTTATGCAGAATGGAGGAGTGTCAGAAGGTTGTATGTGCATGTTATGTGTATATAGCGCATTGTGAAAATAGATAAGAAAACAACATACTGTGCACTTCATATATCCTCTAATACAACTTTCACATTATTACTTAGTTTCACTTCTGTGAATCTTATCTTCAGGAGCTTCGATCACGAGAAGAGGAGTTAACAAGAGCAGCTCTTCAGCAAAAATCTCAAGAAGAACTGCTTAAGCGTCGTGAGCAGCAGTTAGCAGAGCGTGAGATCGATGTACTGGAGCGTGAGCTGAATATCATGATATTCCAGTTAAATCAAGAGAAACCCAATGTAAAGAAGAGGAAGGGCAAATTTAAAAAAAGTCGTTTAAAGCTTAAAGATGGACACAGAATTAGTTTGCCTTCAGGTTTGCAATTTTTTTAAAGTTCACAATATATGTTATCATTAAATATTCAGGATTCAGTTCCATGGTTAATGTTTTTGTTATTGGCTACTATTTTAATTCATTGCAAGGTGTTCTACCCTAATAGTGCAAAAGGATATAGTAAGAATTGTATGGCATTTTTTTCCTTTTTCTCTTCCTTTTTCTCTTCCTTTTTCTCTTCCTTTTTTTCCTTTTTCTCTTCCTTTTTCTCTTCCTTTTTCTCTTCCTTTTTCTCTTCCTTTTTCTCTTCCTTTTTCTCTTCCTTTTTCTCTTCCTTTTTCTCTTCCTTTTTCTCTTCCTTTTTCTCTTCCTTTTTCTCTTCCTTTTTCTCTTCCTTTTTCTCTTCCTTTTTCTCTTCCTTTTTCTCTTCCTTTTTCTCTTCCTTTTTCTCTTCCTTTTTCTCTTCCTTTTTCTCTTCCTTTTTCTCTTCCTTTTTCTCTTCCTTTTTCTCTTCCTTTTTCTCTTCCTTTTTCTCTTCCTTTTTCTCTTCCTTTTTCTCTTCCTTTTTCTCTTCCTTTTTCTCTTCCTTTTTCTCTTCCTTTTTCTTTTCCCTTTTTCTCTTCCTTTTTCTCTTCCTTTTTCTCTTCCTTTTTCTCTTCCTTTTTCTCTTCCTTTTTCTCTTCCTTTTTCTCTTCCTTTTTCTCTTCCTTTTTCTCTTCCTTTTTCTCTTCCTTTTTCTCTTCCTTTTTCTCTTCCTTTTTCTCTTCCTTTTGTATTCTTGTGACGTAGTCCTCATTTCAGCTGGAAGAATCTTTAACCCAATTCCAGTAGAAGTCCATTGCATCTGGAGGGAAAGGTTACTAGTGTGGGAGTCAAATTATTTAAAACTGGTTTGAAGTTTAGATTTTTGCTATTGTTCTTTTTGTGCAGATACAAAAGTACCTTTGTACCACATCGCAGAGCTTCCTAACATGATCAAATATTAGTGCTGTTTGCCCTGACCTTGCAAATACATAGTAGAAAACCAGCACTTAATTCCACCCATGAACGCATTAAAATGTCCCCTTTGCAAAGGAGGTGTGTTTGTAGAGTCGGGTTTTTTAGTGTCAGGGACTGGTTTAGTGGTGCCTTTTTAATGTTGCCACGAGATGGCACTACAGAAACTCAAGGTTGTGCCGATGTTTGGAAAACCTTCAAAAGTGGTAGCAGCATCCGAGTGTTGATGAGCTTCCTTTCAGTGGCTTCCAGATCAAGTCTGTCAGTTTATTACTAATGCAGTAAGAACTTAATGCCATGCTAATACAGGTCTGACCAAATCATAGCTGTCTGGTAGTTGGAAAGAGACAAGGAGGGCAGTAATATATAAAGTTACTGTTTCAGCACTAGTGAAATAAGCTTTTTTTTTTCCATACTTCAAAAATAATATTAACAGTAAATAAACAAAAATCACACTACAGCCTCCCAGACAAGCATTTGTGATTGGTTTATGCTGGATCACAAGCTTAAACTAAATGTTTAATAGAATCATAGAATGGTTTGGGTTGGAAAGTACCTTAAAGATCATCTGGTTCCAACCTCTCTGCTGTGGGTAGGGACACCTTCCACTAGACCAACCTCAAAGCCCCATGCAAACTGGCCTTGAACGCTTCCAGGGATAGTGCATCCACAACTTCTCTGGGCAACCTGTTCCAGTGCCTCACCACCCTCAGAGTGAAGAATTTCTTCCTTAAATCTAATCTAAATCTTCCCTCTCTCAGTTTAAAGCCATTACCCTTGTCCTGTCACTGCATGCCCTTTTAAAAAGTCCCTCTCCAGCTTTCTTGTACCCTTCATGTATTGGAAGGCTGCTATAAGGTATCCCCAGAGCCTTCTCTTCTCTAGGCTTATTTGGTCCTTTCTTTCCAGTTCTGCTCATATTTAACCTGAAAAAGTGATAAAATAAACAGTTTTACTCAGAATGGCACTGAGCTCTTTCTGGTCAAGAATCATCCAGGTTAACTTGTCCATGAGACAATTCTATTGTAAGAGTAGTATACAGTCTAATTGCACTGATGATGGGGATTAGAGAGGGGCATATCGTCAAATTTTACTTCATAAAATTTTTCCTATTTGCCAATATTTGTTGTTGTTCTTTTTTTGCTACATTGCTATAAATATTTGTAATTCTGTAGTTTGGTGTCTTGTTTTTCTGACATGTTGATAGATGTGACTTCTTTGTTAAATGCTACTTTTTATGTTGTATATGAATTACATGCTAAAAAATAAGGCAAATCTGATTGCTGTGAATATTGATCGATTTGAGATAAAATATTGAGATTTTTCTTTCCCTTTGTGACAACAAACAAAATTGAATAACAGTTTGTGATGTGCATGTGTCTCGGTTCAGGTCCACTTGGACCTACCTGCTTTTGTTGCTACGAACCCATCGTATAATGTCTGTGAAGGTGTGAGATCCTGCCTGTTTGACTCAATATCTAAATTGTTACATTAAGAGTTGGAGTTTGTCAGTGGTTTTAATGTAAACATCTCATACTCTATCAAGTCTAATTCATTATATAGCTTTGGCTGTTTTAAGTAGTACAGCAGTATAATCTCCTGATAATTTTTCTATTTAGAACATTAAAACTGATTTGTTTTACTCTCTTACAGATTTCCAGCACAAAATAACAGTGCAGGCATCCCCCAACCTGGATAAGAGGAGGAGTTTAAACAGTAACAGCTCTAGTCCATCAAGTAGCCCCACAATAATTCCTCGTCTTCGAGCTATACAGTGTAAGTCTTTACCATTTCTATTTGTTCATTTGGTCAATAGAGACTGTTTGTTCGGTATACTCACTGAAACACTGGTGGTAGTATCAGATTCCAGACAGATTTGTGTCTGATTTCCAGGTCCCTTAACTTGTTCTAAAGCATCACATTTAGAACCCATGTAAGATGGAAAACAAGTTTATATTAGGTATTGGAGTTGATAAAGGAAATCAGTTATGGACTATCAAAAAAAAAAAAAAAATCAGAGGGAGTCATGTGAGACAAAAAGGCTGAAGAATCAGCCAGCAGCCCAGCTAGCTTACGTCAAAAGAGGAGCAAGTTTTAAGCAAATACAAAAGCAGAAGAAAATAAAGAAGAAAGCTTGCTTCAGTTTTTTTTAAAACAAGAGAAAGAAACATAAATAAAATTCTGGGTACGCCTGTAGGCCTACATTATTCCATGTCTACTGATGACAGAAAGGAAGGAGTGTTCGTGCTCATGTAGTGGAGGTACCATGAATATGGAAGAAAACTGATCGTACTTATATCTGATCATTCCTGCACTTATATTTGGGAGTGTCGTATGTAAAGATAGAAAACAATTCCTACAGGATTCAGTGCTTGCATCTGTACTGTCTGATCTGTTGTGCAAAGTAGATTGTCTAATTGTCCATATTTAGTGTGGAATGCTATGGGAGATGAAAAGGCCTCAAGTTTCTTTCTATATGAAATCAGTGGAATCTGTTCTAGCTGATTGCTTGTGGGTGGTGACTACCTTCTCTTGCAAGGGTAGTCACCTCTAAAGGAAAATACTTCAGAATCTGGCTTTATCAGATGTAAATAAGGAGGAGGGGAAATCAAAATGCATAGGTTTTTTTTTCCTGCATACTGTTCTGTAGCTAGTTAATTTTTTTTTTTTAACCAGCCTGAAACTTTGCTTAAAGTTTGGATAGAAACCAGATCTCTCATCTCCTTTGGAATATCTTTGTCTTCTGAAATCCTTTTCATTATTGATGTCTAAAGGAAAAGTGGTGTCTTTTCTGGCAGTAACTTTATTATTTGTTTGAACTGTAATTAATACAGTTCCATGCACAAAGACTGTTACTATCCGTATGTTGTGGATAAAGGAGAGAGGGCAAACCCTGTCTTACTTTTCTTATGAAAATTTGAGATGGAAGGAAAATTATGTAAAGTCTTTCTCAGAAGCTAGCTGACATAGTTTTTATGTTGATAATGGTTTCCCAACTTCAAAGCATGTGGTGGGTTTTTTGGTTAACTTTTTTACTGCAGAAAGGTAAGAAAGATTTTTCTTAGTAAAATGTCATAATTATATATAAACAAGACTGTCTCGTTTTATCTTTGATTCTCCTTGCTCTGTATGGAAATGTTTGGAAATGAAGTGAGCGTCAGGTATTGGCAGGATTCTGAAAACTTGAGGGTTTGGTGTTTGGTTTTTTTGGTTTTTTGGTTTTTTTTTTTTTTGTTTTTTTTTTTTTTTAAACGCATAGCCTTACGTAAATTACATCCTTGCATTGTGCTAAGTACCATTGGGTATTTCTTTTTTTTTTTTTTTATTTGAGCAGGCATTTGTATTTGTAGGACTAGAACATAGAGGACAACATAAAGACTCTCCTTTAAAAGAAGTGCTATTCTGTTTCTGAGTTAGGATTCCTAGGCTTTACCTAAAAGCTTATCAGGTCTCTCAGGAGTATTCTAGCTGAAACAATTCAGCTTCCACACCCATATGCACCTGTGCAAAATAAGTTCTCTTTCCCACAATAATATTTTATCTTGATTTAACTTCAAAGTGTCTTTGTTTCAAGACTTGCTCAGATACAGGTGATTTGAACAGGCGTATCTAACAATCGGTTACTTGATTGCTTCACTTTGTCATGAGCACAACTAGCTTCCAAATCTAAAAGTTTTTAAAATTAAAATAAAAATCTAGTTAGTTGTAAATCTTGTTATTAAAACAAATTCAGCTGATTTTTTTAAGGTGTTTTAAAGGGAGGAGGAACAGCAGGAAGAAATATATTCCGTAAGTTTTGGAGTGTGGTTGAAAATGGGAGTATAAAGAAGCCAAGTAGAGTGCCGTACTACAGGGGAAGCTGTGCTGGCAAGAAGGTGTACAGCAAGGCAGGCGGAGAGTGCTGGGCAGTGCAGGAGTGGCAGACCCATGGGCATGTAAATACCACTTCATTTATCATGCTGTTGTAACTGGCTAAGTTGGTTTTCTCTTAGGTCTCGCCATCATAGCTGTAAGCGTGCTAAGTTGATAGCAAGTTACTTTTCCGGTTAGTCAGTTGTACGCAAAAATCTACTTGCTGGGTCTGGCCCTAGAAGGAGAGGACCCTTTAAACCCAACAGTAAAAACCTTGTATCAAAAGATGCTTAGTGCCTTTATAGATCTGGGCTTTATGACCCAAAGATAAAAATATGAGGGAAACGGTTCCGTTTCTGAAATCAGTTTGACTAAGATCTCTACTACATTCTCTTAATTTTTCCTCAGTGATTCCCAAAACAGATAGACACACAACTAATGGCCGAAGAAACAGTGTATATGTGTACCAGCAAGATGTAGATATCACAAGTGAATATGAACTTCCCAGTGGGGTTATGAAAAAAGGCAAGATTTCATTATGTTTCAAAGGTGCTGGTTCTGTTTAATTCAACAGTTGAGACAGTGAAAGACTAAGCATTTAACAAAGGTTAGACACTTTAAAAGTATAATTTGTTTCAATGTAGTGAGAATGAAAACATTAATCATTGTCACAATTGGAATATTCTGTTCCATTTGATACCAGTTGTTGCATATATTTTCTTCATTGGAATTTAAGTGCTCAGTCTCACTCACTTGTCTGAATTACCTAAATACAAGGCTCTCAGTTAAAGGAAGCATGGAAGACGTGATTGTTTTGCTGCTTTATCTTTAATTTGGGTCTCTTACCAGTTCATAAATAATTTTTCTTGCTTGCTCGTCCTTTTGGATCAGTGCAGTTTGCGTGGTGGTTTTTGTAAAAGAAGAAAATCTCTAATTTTGTCTACTCCTTGTTGTGTTACTGTGTCAAAATGGCTTTGCAGTGGAGAAAATATTCTGTCTGTCAAAATATTTTGGTTTTAGAAATACTATTTATGTGTGGGGTTTTTTGTTTGTGTTTTTAAATCCAATCTCTAGTAACTTCAGATGAAAGCAACAGGACTTGGGGAAGGAGCACAACTTATCACCAAGAAGAGTTTGAAGATGTGAAGAGAAGTTTTAAAAAGAGAGGTTGTACATGGGGACCAAGTTCAGTTCAAACAAAGGATCGTGCAGATTGTAAGGACAAGTATGTCTACTACATTTTGTTTGTTTGATGATACTAAGCTTTCTTGGTCACTGAATCACTAACATAGGTAGTGAACAAGAGAAGTTCTGCAGTCTCTAGTTACAGGTAAAACTCAGTCCTACCTTTTAATTAATTTAGGAATTACGTTAATAACGAGTAACTCCGCCACATAGACTTGAGGATAAAACTCTTCCTTATCTTAAGGTTTTAGGGGCTCTTATCTATTACTGTGTATCTCTGGTTTCTGAGACTTGGAACATACTGGGGTGCTGAACGACTAATGCATACCAGGCATTTGTGGCCTGCCTATCTTTCTTGCCCTTCCTCAGATTGACTTGAGGAACTGCAAGCATGGCCCCCAGCGGGCACTTCCAGCATGATTAAATAAGACTGACTGGTTTTGC
Source organism: Gorsachius magnificus (assembly GCA_034008185.1). Classification (NCBI taxonomy): domain Eukaryota; kingdom Metazoa; phylum Chordata; class Aves; order Pelecaniformes; family Ardeidae; genus Gorsachius; species Gorsachius magnificus. The sequence goes on along the minus strand of CM067083.1, from coordinate 43,894,086 downwards.
GTACATGAAGCACAATTCACACCAGCAACATCATTTACACTGACAAACAGGGTGATAGGGTTCTGAAAATCAGTTGGACACCTTCATTTTCAGATTATTTTTTCTGATTGCTCAAATCTGGAGATTAGCAGTTTTTCTGAAGCAAGAGAACCTTTTCCTTGTCTCTTCTAGTATATATATTTGTTTATAGCACTTTTTTTTCTTTATAGAGACATCCACCCATTTACCTGTGGCAGTAGTTGGTTCCAGACCATCTCCTGAAACTGGCTTTATGATATTTTTGTTTGTTTTACAGTCACTATGTTTAATAAATTTCCAGTATTCACATCATTTCTTTGACACAGTGAAACTGTTGTCCAGGTTTTCACCAACTTTTGTTCTTCAATAATCAAGGCCCATTTTTCATTGGCTTTCTTTTTAGGCCTGAAATTTTCATTTTATAAGGAATACTTGATGTAAGGCATGTATCGATTTATAATCATATGACACTGTGCTATTATATGCAATTTTTTTATCTTTGGAAAGCTTTACTGTTTTCAAGTTACGTACTACATGTTTATAGTTTTAAAAGAGAGATGTTTTAGTAATTTTCTGTCAAAGTGTGTATAAGCATCCTCTGTAATATCCTCTGTAATATCAAAATAACTATTGTTATTTCAGAATAAGACCCCTTTCAGATGGCAGCAACCCTTGGTCAACGCTTTTAATGAAAAATCAGAAGGGTGTTCCCTTAGCTTCACTATTTGTGGACCAAGGTAAGAGCTATTTTTGAAAAAGTGAAAGTTGCCGTTTAATGGCATTAAGTCTATCTCCAGTGTTATAAATTGTATGGCTTGAATTCCTCAAGGATTATACAGATTATTAGCAGGCTAGTCGTGCTACAAATAATTTTCCTGCGCAAAAAAACTATATAAAAATGCAAGTGTTAACATCTTTACATTTCCAGCATTAGCAGCTAAGAAATATACATGGTGTGTGAGCAGTACCACATAGAGATTTTTTTTTTTTTCCCCACATTTTTGAGTGGCAGGCTGATCTGTATATGAGGTCTGCAGTCATCACTTTTTAGCTTCTTTTAAAAACAAATATCTAATTCAGTAATTGTCTTGACATTTAAATGATAATTAATGACTGCACGGTTGTTTAAAAAAAATGCATAGTTGTTTAAAACCCTGTAAGCCACAATGTATTCCCAGATATCACTTCCCTGTTTTTTAAATGAGACTTATTCTATTTTTCAAGAAAAAAATATGTAGATTTCTAATCTTAAATTTTAGGCAACATTTTGTGATTTACATGTCAATCACAAGGAAAAACATGCTTAATCTGCTTGGGATGAGGAACATAATAGCTATATGTTGCTTTTTATGTCCATTACTATAATGTGCTGTGGCTATATAACATTCATAATAGTTTTCAAATTTGCACACACTTTCTATACTACAGATTCTTTTATCTGAGAAAATTAAGTTACCAGCGTCAGGAAAAAAACTGTGATATAACTTGATGTCCATACCAGCAGCTAGATTTATGCCAGCTGGAAGAGGAAATGCTAAGCTGCTTGAACTGCTCTCCCCACCCATCCCCCCAGGAAGAAGGCATTTTTGTCTTTGTATATACTGGTAGGGGTAAAAATCAGGGCTTCAAAAATACTAATTTTGTAGATTTATTAGCCTACTACTGAACACCTACATACAGAGAAGATTATACAAGTTTACATATTTGCATTTCAAATATTTCTATGTTTATTCTGTAATGTTCAGTAGTTTAGAGTAGAGTAACACCTGTAAGTCAAATTATACATTCCATTTTAATTGTCATTAGGTGTGAGATGTCAAATTTACTTTTTATTTCAGACAACCGTGGTGTAATGAACTAATTAGAAAAATTTCTGGTAACTCACGAGATTTTGGAACACAGCTTAATGGAAAGTGTTGTAAAGAATGTGTTCCAGATCTTACCTGGCAGTTTGTGTAAATTACTTCACTGTAATCCATGCACAGAAGTATTTTCTGCATTATTTGAAAAGCACTACCAAAGTGTTGCAAGTCCTCAAATATCACAGAAAATGCATAGACAGTATCTGTGTTGAGTACGTAAAGGTTGGGAGATATATTATGCCTCTCTTAGAAGAGAGGTAAGTCTCTTTCAGGTGTGGAAAACTTTTGTTTACAGTTAACTTTCAAGCACTAGAAGTGGTTGAGTCCCCATCCCTGGAGGTATTTAAAAGACAGGCAGATGAGGTGCTTAGGGACATGATTTAGTGGTGGGATGTCAGGATTAGGTTAACAGTTGGACTTGATGATCTTAAAGGTCTTTTCCAACCTAAATGATTCTATGATTCTATGAACTTATACTCAGGAAAATTGATTTGCAAGTTGCTTCTAATAGAGTTTGCTTTTGAGTTGCTAAAAAAATAAAATTGTAGCAGAATGGTACTCCTGCTATTTTAAAGACTATCAAGAGAACATGAAGAGTTTTAGGCTTAGGACGTGTTTCTGAATCTTACAATATGAGTCTGAGCTTCTGACTGCATCTAAAGGGGGTGTACAGAATACCTCAGGATTAATATTTGTGCAAGGGAAAGGAAATAGTGGTATATATATGCAGACATGCAATAGCAAAATAGCTGAATTGCAATCTTAAAGTATACTGTAATGTTTTATAGGTGTCTATACTGATAAGAAACTTCTCCCTGAAAGTTTGGATAGTAAAAGACCAAAGCCAATTAAGCTGCCGAATCAGGCCTATATTAATCTACCTCTTTGGAAAGATGATCAGGGAGAGAATACAGTAGAACATGAGAGCTTTGAAGAAGGAACTTCTGCTAGTTCTACAAATAGTACTCCTCAAATGACACCTACAAACAGTCTGAGCAGGACACTGCAGAAGAAGAAGACTGATTCAGTGCTGTATGGGTGTGCTGTCCTCCTTGCATCTGTTGCCCTGGGCTTAGATATCAGAGAGCTGAACAAATCGCAGGGTCCAGATGAACTCTTGCCTAAAGATGAGAGGAAGAAGCGTGATGGACTATTTCAGCGTGCTTCAAAGTTTCGCAGGAGTGCCAGCCCTACAAGACTGCAGTCCAAGAAAGAGGAAACAAGTATTCCATCCCTAAATCCAGCTGCAAATACTGTGAATCTTCTCTCTATGCCCTCCATTTCCACAAAATGCCTACTTCAATCAGACAGCGAAGATGCATTTGTAAGCACTGTCCTTGGTGATTGTGGTCCGTGCAGTTCCACTGATGACTTTTCACCTCATACTTCTGAAAGTAAGAAAGAACAGAGAATACAGCTGGCTCCTGACATGCTTTCTACACGATTGAAAAATCGGCCTTTTAATCTTTGTCTGAAACAAGAATCTCAAAATGTGCCAAACGATTCCTTGACAAAGCTAAGTGTGTTGGGTCACAGACGAACCTTATCAGATGGGAACAATTTTCAGACCACAGGTAGGTAATTAAGAACTTAAAATGTAGGGGATTTTTAAGTATAGAAACAGAAAATGTAGGGAAATGTACCATTCACTAATGAGTTGCTAAGATATTTTTTTTTTATGTGTTACCTGAGCCACCATAACTGTATGTGGGTAAGCCCTTTGTGTCTAAACCCTGAATAAATTACCTGCACTTGGAATAGTATCCTGTTAGGAATGTGGGTGTAGAGATTTAAGGGGAAGGGATGGTTCATTTTAAAGTGATAGTTGTTTTCACATATTGCAAAAATAGGTTTCCCTGGTCTTTTCATGTTGGCAAGAATCTGCTTTTTGTGAAATCTACAATATTAGCATTATGGCTGAAATAAACTGTGAGACTGTGTCAGGTGCATGCATTGTGTAGTTGAGGACTTCCTGACACTGAGAGTACACTTGTTTAATATAGTTTCACAGTCCACGTAAGTGAGTGAGTGAGCATCATTTTAGTACTTCATGTTTAGTAACTTCAAGCAAAACAAGTCTGTTAAGGTTTGATTTGCTTGCTTCATCTAGAAGTTATGCCACATGTTCCACAAATCCTTAAGTTAAACTGTTGATAATTTAAGCTGGAAAAAAAGTATCTTTAAATCTGGTTTCCATGTAAATGAATAAGTTAATGATTAATGATTTTTTGAAAAGAAGTTCTAAATTTCAATACTGCTGTTCTGTGGTGGTGGCTTAAATGTAATATTCTTCATGGTACTCCATGCATACATAATTACTCACATTAACTGGACAAATTTGTGACTTTATTCCAATATTAATACTCATCCCGTTACTGGGTGGTTAATGCTTTGTCTTTATATCTCTCTTGTAGCAATAAAAAATTAATTATGGCCTCCAGTGTAGATGCAAAAGTGTTACTTGAGCACTGCTGGTCCTCTCCTAGAAAATGACAACTGTACAAGCCTCTTAATTTTTCTGGTGGAAAAACCCCCACTACTGTGTATGGCAACCCTGTTTTACAAATGGCAAAGAAATCAAGAAGTCTTATGGTTTAAATTGGGGTTTTTTTGTTTGGCCTTTCTTTTCCCTTAGCTAATGGATTTGCTTCAACCAATGATGTCTCCACGTCACCAGTTCTATCAGTTACTGGAACTCTGCACTCTCTGTCTGTTCAACAAAGAAGCAATCTCAGTGGTGTTTCAACTGAAAAGCAAAGCACTCTCAATATTATAGCAAGGCCTCGACCTTCTGCTCTAAGAAGTAAAATTGATTCATGGCAGATTATTCCACGTGTTATTAAACCGAACTCTAAAGACCCTGGATATTTAGAGGGCAATGTAGATCCAGATGTTAACTTCTTGCCAGATACGGAGGAAAGAACTAACTGCCACATGCCCTCGTTACTTGATATTGATGTGGAAGGTCAAAACAGAGACTGTACTGTGCCTTTATGTAGAATGAAGAGCAAAACTTGTCGGCCATCTATATATGAGCTGGAGAAAGAGTTTTTATCGTGAGTGCCTTTCATTTTAAAAATGTTTGCTTTTTAAAGGGGAACAAATACAAATTCCTTGTCCATCTAATGCTTTGTGCTGCTGTTTTCTGATGTACTGTGACAAATAGTACCAAAATTATTAAAATGGGCAGCTAATTAAGAAAGTGTAGCAGGTGCCTTTTTCAAGTGTTCCTTGGAATCCCAGCTAGTAACTCTAAAAGCACAATGCTGCTATAGTATTCTGGGTGAACTTAATAAACATATTTTGAATGATTAAAATAACATGCCCACCTCCTTCTGCAGTGTCACAGAAGCTTTCTTTAGGTTTGAGAGGTTTTGCTAGAAATTTAACTTTTGCACATTGAAAAAATGAATGACATACAGTAAGGTTGTGTTCTGTCAAGAAGAGTCTCGCCAAGGAAGTGGTTGTCTGCAGCTTGCCTCTGTGGCCTGTAGAATTAGGGGGAGGGGGGCAGGGGGTGTTTAAGGTGCTGGTGCAGGAGGCTCTGTTCACTCCTCAATAAGTAGCTGGTTACTTTTTAGCATTTGATACTGAAGTTGGTTAAGTACCAGCAGCTGAATTTGCAGTCTTTGCGCTTGGTTTTTATGAGAACTTTCAGTTGTGTGCATTAGTTTCTCCAGAAAGTTACACTGCTTGTATAAACACTTAGGTTTCAGCCACCATATCGATTTGAGAGGGTAAACTTTAGTGTTGTGATTGGATTAAAGGTATTTGACATACTTTATAATGTGAAGCAACATTCCTTGTAGGTAAGGATACACTGGAACGTAAATATTTGTACTCTTAACCTTTTGAAGACTACAGTGTTTGCACTGAAAACAATATTCTTGGTTTGGGATTTTCTGCTTGTGGTAGAGGGGTTTGCCCCCCTTGTTTTTTAAACTCTGCTGCACCTTGTATTGAGGAAAGATGATGGGTTTTAAGCATGATTAGTTTGGGTTTTAAGTGAGCCAATGGTGCATTTTACTGCACCCAAATTTTAAAACTGCGATAATTTACTATTAAATTTTTCACTATAATCTCTGCAGCTTTTCTTCCTAAAGTTACTACTGAGTGCCCAGGTATTCATATTTAGGAATTAAAGGACAGAAACAGATATGCTGGACTGGTTTTCAGTGATAGAAAGGTTCCAGAAAATTCCAAGTAGATAATTGTGGGGAGAGGAACATTTAACCTTGGTAACACGGATAGTTTAATTTTTTTACAGTATCAATGATTGATTAAAACCAAATGTACAGTATACATTCCCTGATGAAAGCATTTCTAGAATTGAAGGAACATCCCTCATTTTCCAGTATTTGAAGTCCTAATTTTGCATATCATTTGACATATTTAAATTAGTCTTCATAAATAAAATCAGATAATGTTAGAATCAGAACACTGTTTTGTGGAGACCTTTGTTTTAAATGTTTTCTTCTCCTCTGCTCTGGGGTCTGGGAGTTCAGTTGTTAAATAGAATACCCAATTGCTTAAAGTTTTAAAACCAAGAGATTGAAAGTGCCTGTTCTAAGGCTGGTATGCAGTACAGGGGCTACCTTGAGGATGACAAATAATTATACATACAAAATCATGAAATCTTAATCACACAGAGCAGAACACAGAAAATGTAACTTCCCAGCTCTCAAAACGAAAATACAAAAGGGTTTCCTTGAAGTATTGGTTTGCCAAAAGTAAAGACATAACCACTAGTTGTCTGTAAAACTAAATGCCTGCATAGCAGATTACACTGTGTTCAACCTGTTTCTATTTCAGTATTCTTAGTTCTTTGTCAACATGATTCAAGTTGCATGCTGTTTTTTTAAATTTTTTATCGGAACACTTTAATAATGAAGTCTATTTCAGTTTTAATACAAGTTGTTTTCATAAAATAAAGTCAATTAGGTTACACATATCATCAAATTTTACGTATAGCTTGATAGCAGATTTAGCTTCTAGGCTTAATTAGAATTGTGGAGCATTATGAATATTTCAACTCTCTTGATCAATTATTCCTATGTAATGCTGAGAAAAAAGAAGTTGATTGTATTACACGTTTCTGAAGAAAGTATCTCTGGCTTTCTACAGGAAAATCTCAGGTGCTGAAGTATTTTGACTTGTAAACTTCTGTTAAGCTCTTTTTAAGGTTTATGTAACTTTAAATGTTTAATTTTGCACCCTATGTTTTTTAATCAATAGTATCAGCATAAAAAGCCCTTTGTGAGCTATATTGTTTTCCCTTCAGTGGCTTATCTCTATTGTAATTAAACAAAGATTTCTATTCCTGTTCAGTGGATAATTTCCCATAACAGTGGGACACATAATATGACCAGCCCAGTGCATTGTAACTAATTTAGGATTTTGTATTCCACCTCTTATTCTGAGACAGTTTAGGTAAGCCATCTCAAATATTTCTCTTATGTGATGCAAGGTTTTTTTAAGCTATAGTCTATAGTGCTTTATCATTGTTTTTCTAGTTTAAAATTATAGGCCAGTCTTCACTGAAATTAAAAAGATAAAAAGAAAAAAATATTGCAATCATGGTTTCACAGTCTGTATTCCACTTGGCACCAGAGAAACTTTCTATAAAGGTATGGTAATCTGGTATGCATTAGGTGATCTGTCTTGGTTAAAACTATATTTATTTCAGTGTAGGTTAATAGCCTGACCAAATAATAAATTATGTTGATTGTGTTAGCACAAAACTGAAGGTGCTTACACTACAAAGATTAAGATAAACACTTGACATGCTGTTTTACAAAACCTGATGATTTAAATGTTTTTATTTAAAAAAATAAATGTTTTGTAGCTACTGTATTGCAAAGTGACCTGAATTTTCTTGAAAAATATATTTTAATGCTTTCTTAACACGTACAAAGGAGTTCTCTGGTGAATAACCGGGAACTATAGACTATAGCCAGCCTCTCCTTGGAACATTAGAATGTAATTGTTACTTTAAGATTAATTATCCAGTACAGTAATATGAATGTTCCTGTAATTTCTTGTAATTGATGTGGGCAGAAACGTATGGTATAAGCTTGTTCTTTCTTTCGTGTGACCATAATATGTCTTTTGATGCTTTTACTATGTTGGCTGGGTATCTTAGAGGAGGTAGAGCAGTGCATATAAATAAATTCTGCATCTGATTCAGCATCAAGAATACAGGTAAGGAATAACATATTTCTCTTGTGGGGTTTTTTGAGGGGAGGGTTTGTTTTTTTGGGTTGGGGGGTGGTACTTTGGGGTTTTTCGTTCGGTAGTATTTTCCTTGTAGTATTTTCTAATACCTTCTTTTGTGAACTTCCCTCTTCTCTTCCCCCATCATGCCATGGGCACATTAGCCCATCTTTCAGTAAGGAAAAGCAGAAGTATCCATTTGCACAGTGGCAACAGGCAAGATTCAGAGCAGTGAAATTCCAAGCTGTAAGCCTAGTCTTATAAAGACATGCCTGCATAGAGCTTTCAGTGTGGCTGGCTAGATAACAAATATTTACATGGCCTGCGTGCATCAGTATCGAGCCCAGATTATAAGCCAAGCTGCGCAGGCAGTTTATTTTATACACAGTGCTATAATGGTAATATTAAGATCTGCATGCAAGTGTGTGGTAGTGGACAAGATACCATTCTCACTAGCCACCTCCCATTTTTGATACAACTAGTCAGATCACTACAGTGCATGCATTATGTAGAGCTACCTAGTACATTTTTTGATGTAAAGTAAAGGGTGCTTAAGATTGCAGTATTAGGTATTCTAAATTAAGGCTGGAGTCCTTGCAAGTGTGTGATGGATTTCTCCCTGGACCTAAGTGAAAATGAGCAAACCAAATATGAGTTAGTCATCTCAGTACTGTTAGAAATCCAGTATCCTTGATGATCTAGCTAGTTTGAGAAAATAGCTTTTTTAACCAAAAGAAATGCTTTTTGTTTTAATAGGCTGGAGAACAGATCCACAGATCTACACAAGTAGGATAGATTTACTTTTCTCTTTCACAGAATCACAGGATCATTTGGGTTGGAAGAGACCTCTGGAGATGAAACAATTCAACCGCCTCTGCCCAAGACCATGTCCAGTTGAGTTTTGAGTATCTCCACACATGGAGACTCCACAGCTTCTCCAGGTAATCTGTTTCAGTGTTTGACTGCCCTCACAATAGAAACATTTTCTTGTGTTTGGATCAAATTTCCTTTTTTTTTTTTTTAGTTTGTGTCCATTGCTTCTTGTCCTGTCACTGGACACTCCCTCTTCATTCCTCCTTATCAGATAGTTATAAACAATTGTAAGATCCTCCTGGAGCCTTCTCTTCTCCAGGCTAAACAGCCCCAGCTCTCTCAGCCTTTCCACATATGAAAGATGGTTCTTTAATTTTCTTTGTGGCCCTGCACTGGATTTGTTCTAGTAGTCCGTATCTTTCCTGTACTGGGGAGCCCAGAACTGTATCCGTCACTCCAGGTGTGGCCACAGTGGTGCTGAGTGGCAGAGATGGATAACCTTAATCTGCTGGCAACACTCCTAATGCAGAATACCATTGGCCACCTATGCTGTAAGCACATATTTCTGGCTTATGTTCAGCTTGTTTGCCAAGATCCTCAGGGCCTTTTCTGCAAAGCTGCTTCCCAGATGTTTGGCTCCCAGTGTGTACTGGTGCATGGGGTTGTTCCTCCCCAAATGCGTTTCCATTTTGTGAGATTCTTCTCAGCCAAATTTTCCAGCCTGTCCAGGTCTCTCTGAATGGCAGCACAACTATCTGGTGCATCAGCCACTCCTCACAGTTTGATATCATCTGCAAACTTGCTGAGGATACACCCTGTGCCAGCATCCAGGTTGTTAATAGAGATATTAAACAGTATAGGCCCTAGTATCAACCCCTGGGGTACTCCGCTGGTGACCTGATGACATTTAAGCAAGTTGTAGTTAATACCATCTCATATTTTATTCATGTCATGTAAAATATTTTTCCAGGGTGATTTAGGCAATTGCTGTTCTTCAATTACTTTCAAAGGCTTATTTTTCCCATTTCAAAACAAAAAGGCATAATTACCATTCTCACATTTAGGGTTTAGTAAATTGCTTCCGGTAGTCAAGATCTGGCATCAGGATGGCCAAGTTCAGTGCTTCTTAATGTAACAGCTTGTATCTGTTCAAAACCTTTACAGTTTGCTTTAAAAGCAGAGTCATCAATTCAGTTCTGGATAATCTCTTACAGGCTATTTGCAGGGCAGGGTTATTCACCCAAAGGGAATCCACTTCTGCTCCAGAAGTGGCCTGCATGTGGCCAGATGTCGTCTTGACACTGTCCTTAGGGAGATGAGCATGCATCTCCTCCAGTGCATGTGCCAACTGAGATGTTTAAGGCAGAAGCGGTAATGGCGATTCTACCAGCCGCTGTAGTTCTCATCAATATACTTACTTTTCTCACTGTAAAACCCCTGAAATTATTCACATGGTGGCTGTGCTCTTGATAGCGAAAATCTTCATTGCCAAGGCCCTGATTCCTTCTTGTCTGTGATGCAGCTACTTAATGGCTGGCTTTGTGGCTAGGACAGAAGCACCCTAGTTTACCCACAAGAAATACTTGTTGGACAGATGTTTGTGGGCAAGGGAAATAGCCTTGTCTTATTTTTTTATTGTATCTTAGCTAATTTAAACCCACTGAAACTGTATCTTTTAGGTGCTTTTTCAGGCTTGTGCTGTTTTTTTTTAACCATGGTTGCTTTTCTCTGGTTTAAGTAAATTCTGTTGGTTTATGAAACCAGGCCATTAAGAACACCACCTGTACTGTCATTATCTATAGCTAGAAGATGTAAAGAACAGATACTGTCTATGGTGACATCGCATTGGATAACTATGTAAGGCATATTAAGCGTGTCATAGCATGGGGTCATCACCTATGATCACTTTAGCAAGTTTGGGGAACTCTACAGGCTATATTCTCTCGGGCCTGCAGAGCTGCCATGGAGTACTGTTTCCACAGTTGTGCTAAGCATTGCACAGTGTATTTAGAAGAAAAGTGTGCCTTGAGACCATTTTTTGGAACAGGTATTCTGAATTCCTTCCAGAAAGTCAGGGCACTCTTTGTGTTTGCACATTATGTGCTTGTAGATACTAAAGAAAGAGAGATTCTCTTGTAGCTGTAAGTATACTCCTAGAGTATTTTTTCCCCCTTTACCTTAAAACCTTTTAACATTTTTGGGGTTTTGAAGGAATGGGAATGGGCCAAATAGAGGGATTTGGCTTATATATGCCCCCACAGATATTGCTGAAGGTAGTTCTCTGATAAAAAAGCACTATATAAATGTCTATAGAGTATGAATGTATATAGTGAATGCTTTTCAAAAAAAAAGATAATTACCTCAACTTCTGTGAGCAATGATTGTAGTGCTTGTTTTGATAACTGATGAATTTTTCTGACTACCTGTGGAATTCAGGATAGGATGAGGCTGGGTTACAGTTGAAAAGAAGCCTAAGAAAGCAAGCTTTGGCTCCACTTTCTCCTTTTCTGTATAGTCGAATTTAAGTTTATCATGCTGATAACAGTGAAAATGCTAGGAGATACTGTAATCCACAAAAGCCTTCCTTGTAAAATAAAGTATGCTAAAAATAGCAGTTCAGGACTGAGCATGAGAAGTAATGAGATTAATGAGATACACATACTGCATATGGAAATCTATCAGTATCTAAATCTTGTAATACAAGCCAATTAGCTTTTCTCCTTGGAAAGGGACTCAAAGGATCAAAACTGGAAGGTGTTGTTTCACCATGGTGTAACAGATGACAACAGGTACACAGGAGAGCAGTTGTATTGTAGTTTATAGACCAGTTATTTATCACCCTTTTCCATTTTCAGTCACAATATGGTTGAACCTTGATTTCATAATAGTGGACGATGTTAAAAGATGTCCTGCAGATTTCTTCTGATGTTGTTCAGAGTTTGTGCACCAGTGTAGTTGCTACAAAGAGAGGCAGGAAAATGAGTTCTCTCCTTGCCCTCTGTTGTAGTGGACATAGGCAAAGCATCACTCTTAACTCAGATCTATTCTTTCTCACAAGTGCAGCTGGGCTTCCTTGGTCGTCGTCTTCACCTGTTTCTCTGAAGCCTGTTTCTGTTTGTTTCTAGAACTATACCTAGGGACTTGGTTCAGGACTTCTTAGGATGGATTGATCCCATCGATCAATCAGGTTTCATCTAACAGCTCTGTTTCTGTGGTAGGAGGCACCACCAAAATGTTTGCTCATTTCCTCTTTTTAACAGCGATCCCCCAGTGTGAAAACACCTCAGTGCACAGCAGGTCTCCCATGTTTACAGAAGTGTGTAAGCACCAGGATGAAAAAAATCACTTTTGCGGTGTACTGCTTTTCACTAGTTCTCATAACAGCGATTCAGTGGCTGGAGCAATAAAGTGTTGTTTTCCAGTATTAGATGTGCTGGTGGGCTCAGGAAGGAGGTTTAAAGTAATTGTTTGTTCTGAGGAAAGCTAGAGTATGATTTTAACAGAGATGGCTATCCTGCTTCCCAGGGACCTCATATTCTTGAACCTTCTAGAGTAACCTGTGTCATCTCCTTACCACAGTCCATTCACAGATATGTGTCTTGACATACTGATGGTTGTCTGTTAAGGAATAAAAACCTGATCCTGTAGAACACTCCACAGGATTTTGTAGTTCTCCATTACCAAACACTGCTAAGTGGGAGTTTTTCCACTGTTCTGTAAACCCAGTTTTTTATACCACTGGCTTGGCTGATGCTCCCAAGAGCATGGCTCCTCCATCAGAAAAGTACTTACTGCAGTGACAAAGAAACAGGTTGTTTCCATCCTTATTGCAGACAGTCTCCAGGTTTATCAAATTCCACCTTTTTTTGTTTTTTCTTTACTAGGGTGAACAATTCCTTCAATCTTTCCTCCTGAATAACTTCATAGAAATCAGATTCTTCTCTGGACTTGCTGTTACATTCACAATTTGGGAGGGAGGCAAAGCTGTGTCCAAAAATCTCCAGCTGAGACCTTACGTGCATCATCTCTGACAGCATCAAAAGCCTTGTCATAGTCAAAATACATCTGCTGCTTCTGCCATTGCCAGAAGGCTCGTTATCCTGTCCTGAAAAAAAATTAGGTTGATTTGTCAAGTCTTGTTGGATACATAGTAACTGTTACTTTTCCTCTCTGAGGTGCCTTTAAAAGGGTCCTGACTGTCTTTTCAAACATTTGAAGGAAAATTGAAGGTGAGCTGGCTAGTTCGTAATGTACCACCTCCATAAAAAAAAACCTAACACAAAATTGAACAGACCAGCAGCATCTGTTCTTTCCACAGTCTTTTACTTTCCTGTGGTTCTTAGAAATGATTGCTCTAATCAGATCAGCTTCAGAACAAAGTTTATTGTGCCCCAGCTAATTAGTAATGGGTTTTTTTTCTACTTCCAAAGCTTTCTCTAGACTGCTTTTTGCCTGCTACCTTTACTTGTTGGTCCTAATTAGGCTAGTCACTGTTAACATCTAACAATTTTGCAAAAGATTGATGCAAGTCAGATAATACAGTTTCTTGGCATCAACTAATGGGGTGTTTGCTTTGCCTGCCTGATGGGAACTGTATCACCACTTTTCTTGTGGGTTTTTTGTTTGTTTATTTGGTTTTATTACTACTGTATTTATAACATGACTTATTTTAAGGTTTTCCTTCCAATTTCACCTCATTATGTCTCCCTGTACTCTTGCCATTTTTTTAAAACTTCTTTTTCTACAGGCTTTTGACTTGTATTTGGTATCGATGAAAAAGTCAGTGGTCTTCTATAATTTCATTTCTCTCACACTGAAATAGTTTGAAGCCATGCTCTTGATTCAAAGTTTCTAACTTTTTTTTCGCTTCTGTCTTTCAGCCTATACTCAAGTTCTTCAGGTACTGAAATCTAGTTTTGTCAGTTTGGGGAAGGGAAATTGAGTAGTGTGCCCTTTTGAAATAAGTTCGAAGAGATTTTTTTTCTTTCCAACACCTGTAGTTCTTCCTATATTTTGGACTACTGAGCAAGCATATGAATCTTTGATAAGTACAGCAACATTTCCATCTGTTTCCTGTTTTTTAATAAGCTTTGTCTTCTATGATTTGTATTCTGGTCATGATACTTCCCGTAAATTATGCTGACTGACTCATAATCTTGTTCATTATATTAACTTTCAGCTCTTCTTCATCTTCCTCATCCTTACTGTGGTTTTATACAACCATCTAAGACTAGTTTAATACACTCTTCTTTCTTCTTGCTTTACTGTGACCATATTTATAAATAAATGACTCTCCTCATTTCTAGGTCCATGTCCAGGTTGCCTTATTATTTTCCTGTGTGCCTCTGTCAACTGCCTCATTCAACCCTTATTTAAAATCTTCCTCACTAGGTTAAGAAATCAATGTGCTAGATGGAGTGTTTGTCTCATAGCTTGTCTAGGTAGGCTTGTCCCCAGAGGTGTCCGATATCAAAGAGTTAAAACCCCTGTATCGAAGTATTATCAGTTCAGTGACCTCTCCCATGCCACTTTCAACAATAATTAACAGTGCTGTTCCAAGGAAGATTTGAAAAATGTGCCTGTGTAATTGCATTGGATCAATGCAGCCAATTTAGTTCACATTTGGGGTTATAAAATTCAAGTACTTTAGGAGCTCTATAGTTTTTTTGAAAGGTCAATTGGACTTAAGCTTCTGAAAACTTTTACTTACATTTGATTAAAGTAAATGCGGTCTTTTTACTGTGTAGCTTATTTTTGTCTTGAAAAGCTAGCACTGAACAGAATCTGCTAAAAGAGCTTTACTTTTCTGCATTTTTTCAGTGCAATGAGTTCAGCAGGGAAGCTGTAGCTACAGGCAGTACAAACTGGAGATCAGACCCTGGTTGGCATTTGATATTGGGCCAGCCACTTAACTTCTTTGTAGCTTACGCTGTAGCTCTGGTGTGTAAGATGAGCACAATGATTTCATCGTTTTCTGTAAAGCACTTAGAGAGCTGCGATCAAAGGCACCACGTTTCGGTGGTAAACAGCAGCTACAGTGGAGTTAAGGCATTAACTTAACACACAAAGAGGAGCTCTAACTCTTAGCCTGGGAACTGAATACGCTGCAGCTGTACATACTTTTCTTTCAAAGCACAGGTTTCTTGCAAGTTAAAGTTTAACTTGGGTAAGGAAAAATTCCAATAACAACTGTCTGCAATGATTTAACCAGTAATCGCCCCATTAGGGAAATGATTACACAAAGTTTAGTGGTGTTTTTTTTAAAGATTCTAATGATTGGTCAAAGCTATTAAAACTTGGCACTGATTTCCTGTTTCTTGCAACAAATGCTGTTACATTGTTCACCCCCACCCTAAATTCATCAGGATACTGGGTATTTTGTTTTTTTCTGAATAAAAGGATTCTGTATTTCAACAACTGCTCCTTAATATTACTCTTGTGAAGCATTACCTTATTGCTACCTTCCTCACTGTTGTGAAGCTGTATTACCCAAGTGCTCCCCATTTATGAGGGGGCAGTGAATATGTAAATATTCTCTACAGAAGAATGATGTTACAGCTTATTAGCCCAAATGTCAGGGTAAGTTCCTCATGCTTCTCTTCACAGTGGCATTCTCTCTTGGAACTGCTCCCTCTTTAGCTGGGAGATAGGATTTAATAAATTAACCTGAAACATAAGGATGAGGGAGGAGAAGAGTTACTCCAATTAGATTTAGGCATCTGACTTTTCACAGCAGGTATTTATTTCTGTATACTGGAAGAAGAGTGAGCTCTGAATGGGTTTCTCAAGGCTCAGACAGAAAGCCTTGGCTCATAACTGAGCTACAGAAATTGAATGCCTAAAGCTATACTGTAAATCTCATCTCCCTAAAATACAGATTGTGCAGTAGTACATTGCAGAGCTAGTGGGAGAAACAGGTCATTACCACCAGCATTCACCACCGCAGTATCTGCATGCTTTAAGGGTATGAACACACGATACGAGAAGTCAGTAAGGCTGAAAGAACGCGTGGTTTGAAGCCTTCAGATTCCAGAGGAAAGTAGTTGGTGGAAGCACTGTGTGGCAGCACCACGTGATGCCAAGACTCAGTTCTTTAAACAAGCCAAAAATGCAGTTCTCTGCCTTTAAAGCTAACCACCTAGAAGAGCTGAGGAGGTGTTTTCTACAAAGTCTCTACTGATTAATACTTTCCTTTTTGTTGTTGTTACTTCTGAGCATGCAGCCTTCAGTGTTACTGCAGCTGTAACCTGCCTGCCGTGTTTGTACACAAATGGTGGGACGTTCGTAAGCAACCAGGAACCTATGGGAAGGCACAGCCAGTCCCTTTTGTTTCAATGATATGCTGCTTTTAGTTTTAGAAGCAGAGCTGGTTGGGACTTTTCAATAATACTTGTTTGACAAAAGAAAAGCAAAGCTGTCAAAGCCAAAACTTTTAGTCAAAGTGTGTTTTTGATAACCAGTTTATCATTGGTTTATCTCTGGGATCCCAAAGATTTCCCATCACTAAGAAATTTATAAGCTTCAAATAAGCTAGAGGTGTCCTGAAGGGACACCTGGTATTTATTTGTGCTTCGTGTATCACCTTGGATTTCTTACATTACAAGTGATTTTCCTATTAATGGGATATTTTGAAGTAAAGTTCATCACACAAAAGCTTGAAGTGGATACATGTCAAAAGCTCTTGAGTCTTTTCACACAAGGCAGAATAATTCTGAAGAGGAATCTTATACTTCAGAAGAACATATTTTGGATAAGATGCTAAACACCAATTTTGTAACCTTTTTTTTTTTAAGGGTAGAAACACAGCACTCAAATCCTGGCCAGACTGCAGCATACTTTCCATTCCCTAACGGGCATAAAACCAGATTTTACTCTTCTTACTCTGAACTACTGTAGAGAGTTGATAGCTGAGCTGTTATATTGCAAGATACAACTGACTGCATTTCAGCAATAACCGTTCTTGTTCCTCTCTGCCCTCAGCCTTATACATTTGCTTTAGGATTTTAAGCAATGTTATAAATGCCTTTGGGGAAGGTGTCACGGAAGCCTAAGCTTTTCTGGATTTAATGGTGCTTCAGTTGCTCACTCCTTGGTATGCTAGCTGTGCTCATTTGGACTGACAAGTATGCTAGTTTTTGTAAAACCTACTGTAATCAACTTTCAGATGTAATTTGAATCATCATGTGATGAGTGGATGAGAAAAAAAGTGGTATCTTATAAACTCATGGAGTTAAAACCAGCTACTAGAGATGAACTTTGCCCAGTGGCACTTTATGCAGTAGATTAACTTGCTGGGATACTAAAGAGGAAATCAAGATTAATTTGCTCTCCCTGGTGAGCCTTGGAGACTGTCCAGATTATGACAACTGCAGTTGCTGGGATGTAGAAATGCTGGGGCTTTGCTGTGGGGAAAAAAAAACCCCAAACCAAAACCCCCATCCTTCAGCATAGTTTCTATCTTGTAGACCTGTGGGCAAAGCTGAATGGAAGATGCCTGTATTTCAATGGAGAATAACCAATAAGGGCAGACATGCATGCAATCTCTTGCATCTCTGAAGATGTTGCAAGTAATTTGCTAACAAACAAAACATTGCCTGCAAAGTGCCAATGAGAAAGATTGCCAACCAAAGGGTGTCTCCAAACTCTGGGTGGGGAAAACTGGAAGGTGTCATTTGCCCAGCATCACTGGAACCTCTCTTAGGATGGGCCAAAATCAGAGTCTCGGAAGTCTTGATCTGCCCTTTTGAATAAGACTAACTGAAAGCAGTAGGTCTTTTGAAGAACTTAAAGCTGTAAGAACTATATGTGCTCTGCTCCTGCAAAGTGCATCTGCTTCCCTTAACTGAGAACTGGAATACCAAAATAAACCCTTTCCCTTCCAACAGCTTTTTATGATGGCTGTTTAAAACACTCTCATCTCTTGGTACCCAAGGCAGCAGACAGAGGTAAATTCTGCCTCCTTTCCCCCCTGCCCCATACTGGTAGTGGGTATAGCAACAGAGTGGAGCTTGTTTTTATTCAAAGATAAATATTAAACACCTGTTTGTCCCTGCTGATTAGGGGGAAAATGGAGCTTTAACCCATTCAGTTAGCAAACCCATTTAGACTCCTTATTCCTGCAGTAATCATGGGGATGTCCCCAATGCCAAATTCCTTTGCTGCTCACAGTGATGAAGTGGGGAGCAGCAACATCAGCTGAGGAAAAGTGTCATCTCTGCACTTGGGAAAGTAAGGATCACCTTGCAGATTAGCTTCACTGTAGAACATTGAACCTTATGCTCCAGGTAATTAACTACTTGAGCATTTAACTGTAAGGTAAGAATCCCCACAAGAAAGTAATCTGTTAAGAATTGCATACAATGATGTAGCAAAACCAAAAGCAATTAAAAAAAAATCAGAATTCCTTAGCCAGAATGATTAATAGGCATGATGTGTATGCAGCCATGCAGCAGGATTATTAATTAACCCACCTTTGCAAATGGGATAATTTAAGCAAACTGGGGTTGCATTACAAACATAGTAGAACTAATTGACTCAAAAGGGTTTTTTTCATGTGTTATTCAAAGCTCACAGGAGCATCTTCTGGCTCCTGCAGTATGATATCATAGGATTACCTGGGGGTAATTATATCTGAGCTTCCTTAGTGCTTCCTTCACTGCAATCACAGCTGGCTGAGACAGTGCGTTTGTAGTTTGAGGGGAGGACGACTGTGAAAGAAATGCCACAGCATTAGTTCAGGGTTGAAGGCAAAACTTCGTAGATATAGCGTAAGTCAAAAATAATTTTCACATGCTGAATTATTCAGAGGCTGGCTTGACTCTTGTTAAGTTCCTTGTGCCCACTAGATGTCACCGATGTATGGCTGTTACAATTAAAACAACTTCTATCGTTTCTTAAGAGACTTGGGTTAACAAAAAGATTTGTTAAAATTTGTGGTGGTACCGGGATTTATTAATTAATGGAGATGCAGTGGATGAAACCACGGCAGGCAGAGGGCAACTGTATGAACTAAAAGGGAATATGCTATGTTCTGAGTAAAGAAGTGAACTTTCTCCTCTCCACATGCTTTGTAAACTCTTCCATCTCTTCCCTATTTCTTCCCCAGGACATTCACCAACTAACAACATAATGAAAAGTGTGGTTTCCTGCACAATCCTGACCATCTAGAATGTGCTGGGGCAGCATATGGACACATTTGAAAAGTGTCCACGTACTTCACTGTTACTGGTTTTTACCACTGCTATATACAGGATTGGGTCATGATGTTAACTAGTTGCAGCAATGACAGGGAGCAAGCTTCAAAGTTTAAGCAGAGAAGCATGCAGTGCAGACTGGGTCTCCTGAAGAGCAGAGCTCTAGTCTTGGGTGAGTTCCTTTAGCCTTAGCTGTATCCTCCAGAGACTAAGAATGGCTTGAGGAGATGCTGTGAGATTTAATTATGTCAGTTTTCCAATGAGTTTCCTTTTGATTTAAAGGGAACCAGGTTTACATTTAAGGGAAGTAAAGAGCTTTTAAATATGCGCAGGAATATTAAATCCTAAGTATTTGAAGAACCAAAAGAAAGAATTACCCTCTTGCACATGAATTTCTTTTGGTGAAGACTCTCTTACTTTTCCTTTAGCAAAGGAGAAAGAAGGCCCCATCTGGAAAACAGGAGACATGGATTTACTTTAATTTCTTCTACACGACTTTGGGAGCAAGGTTCAAGGAGGAGATGTGGAATAGAATTTATAGGAGAAAGAACTTAGCAAGGACGTGTTTGAGGAAACCAAGCACTCGGATCTCTTCCTTCTCTGAATGCCTTCATCTCCTGGCCTAACCAGTTCAGATCAGGTCTGTCTCCTAACTTTCGGCTGCTCTTGAAGCACCCACCCATACCTATTCTTCACTACTTTTCCATTCTACCAACAGAAAATGAATGTTACTATTGTGTTGCAAAACTCATTCAGCTGTACAGGCTGCTTATCAGTGCTTGTTATGCCTTGCAGGTGCACTGTTATGTCCTGGCTCCTCTCAAAGAGGCATTTTTTTCTCTCCCTTGCTTGTTGTTGCTTTTCAGTCCTTTGAGGATTTCTGCAAGGCTATCAGATTTGCTTCATTTTGTGGAGGTATAAAGAAAATGGTTTCTTTTTCCATATCCTTATTTCTTGAAGGAAGAAGATGCAGGTACTACTGTTAGACCACGGTCCTAGCCTGTCTTCCATTTTTTTCCCTATGCTGAAGTTTTACATGGGTTGACAAAGAACCCCAGTACTGGCCAGTACAGTAGATCACACGATTTTATTTTTTGTGTTTTGCTGTGACCTTCGTGTGTCCTTAGAAGCAGGTCAGGCTGTAGTGCCTCTGGCAGCGCTTTTCTTTTGCCCATAAATAGCAAGCCAGCAATTACAGAAAGCCATGGCAATTTGAATTGGTAATGTAGGCTTGGTATATAATTCCACAGCCACCCAAGAGAATAAGCTTTAATGACTTTCTGCAACTATCTCATCTCTTGTTACCGCTTCTGTAAATACATTCTATATTGTTTCTGCAATTAGTTAATTCTTACAGATGGAAGTTGCATGCCTTGTGTCATTTTTCATACGGTTCTCAGAAGCAGATTGATAGGGTGCTCTTAGGAGCACGTCTGCCATTGGCAGCTCATGTTGAGGTTTATGCAGTGCTGATGAGCTGTACAGTTACAGTAGAAAAAGGCCAGTTTTCTCAAGGTGTAATCCTTCTCCATGTATGCTGTATTGGCATTGCCAATTTTTGCCAGAACTGGTCTCAGCTGCACATGGCGGTGTCTGTGTGCAGTAACACTCTGTTTCAGTAAGTATTCTGGGGCCATATGTCACTCACACCCACATTCATCATATTCTTGCACATCCACTGTGCCTTATGTTGCCTCTTGAGGTGTTTGTAGAAAACTTGCTCTGACTTTTGGTGTAAAAGCATACAAGGTTGACAGTTTCATTTTTAAGCCTTTTAAAGCAGAGAAGCCCTTTCTGGGGAGGACATTTCAGCTTGTTTTCTGTGTACAAGGACATGGAGATGAGCATGGGCTGACAAGCCCGGTATGAACGTTCCTCCAGAGTTCACTATGCCTGCATGCCTCTGCATGAGTTGTACCTTATTTTCAGCCCTTCTCCTAGTCATACTATTTATACGACCTTCAAGTTGTCTCTCAAATTTCAGTTCTGCTCCTTGAGCCCTGTCGAATGCTTTCTGCAGCCTTTCATTCTGATCTGTTCTTGTCCTTTCAGGATGCTGTCAATAGATGCTTTGCCCTGTATTCCTTCAGGAAGCTGTGATACTCCTTTCTAGGGGGGAAAAAAAAAAAAAAAAAAAAGCACCAGGAACAGATTTTAAACCACAGAGTAGTCTGTAACATTATTTGCTCCCATATGGTGTATTGAAAGTGCATATTGAACACTATTTATCTAGGGGAATGTGCCAGAACCATCAAAAAAATGTTTAAAAATACTGAGCTTCAGTCATAACAATAAGCATGTCCTGCTAGTTGGATGCAATTGTATTTATCAAACATTTCAAGTCCTATATATTTAATTCAATGACTTACTACTTGTCTCTGCTACAGCTGGTAAATTCAGTGAGTTATTAACTGCATTTAATAAACTTTTAAAAAACATTTGTAGAGTTAATGACAAAGGATATTTGTGGTGGCATGAACAACCAGGCAGTGGAACACTAAAAATTTAATTTTCCATGCCCAGTCTATCTGTCCCATTCAAGATGGGACATTAATTTTGTGGACATTTTTTGGGGGTCCTTTATTGTATGCAATCTCTAAATCAAATCCAGAACTAAGCACCCTTTGGAAAAAAAAAAAGTGATACTAGCTCTTTGTTTCACAGATGTAACAGACCCTCCCTTTGAGCTGTGATTATTTTGTTTGTTTGTTTGCTTCCTCAATTCAAAATCAAATCATTCCTATAGTAGGAATTGGATCCTTTGTATCCATGCTCAGTTTTTCTGTTTTTTTCCTCTGAATTCTACTTTTTTTCAGACCATGGGTTCATCCAGATGCAGTTTGCTTCTTGCGAAAGAGCTCATCTGGGTGTTTCAGCTCTTGCAGGCAGGGTCCCCCCGCAGGGCCCTGCCCCGCCACTTGTGCTGCCTCCCGCTAGACAGCAGCGGTGCATTTGCTGGGTGGGCCTCACTACACGTGGTTCCAAACGTGCAAAATTATTAATTTTCTTCCAGTGTTTTCCAAATGCCGGAGATGTGCTCCTGTGTTTTCCACATTTTTTTTTTTATTTTGTCGATTCCTAGCAGCTGGCTTTGTGAGGTGTTTTCTGACGTTGTTTGCTCTGTGGTAATTCTGGTTTTCAGTTTCCTTTCTCACAGGTGCTTCTCATTGAGCGTTTTCATCCTCTGCTGAGGGAACCAGCAACTTGACAACCTTTCCTGTGGAAAAGCCTGTCCCTTTAGCCACCCGGTCTCACCGTGAATCTCTGATACCTGATTAAGGAATCTGTCACATCTGACTTAATTTAGTCACAGATACATAGCTGTGAAACATTAAAAGGGCTTTTCTGTTACTGAACTTGCAGCAGTCTCCTCTCTTTTGGAAGAGAGTATTTCTGAACCTTGTCTCTGCGGGTGTCACGGTGCTGCTGGCACTGACTCCCTAAGCCGGCTGGTGACCGAGCCTGTTGGGGGGCTGAGTGGCTCCATCTCCTCTGCGAATCCCGCTCCTCCTGCAGCCACCATGGCCGACAGGGCAAGCCCACCCCGTTCCCCACCCCCCCCCCCGGCAGCCCGAGACCTGCAGCTCCCTTTGGGGCTGTAGGTCCTGTGGTGGGAAGCAATGTGAGAAATTACACGTGGCCTCCCACTCTCCTGGTACGCAGGTGCTCTTAGCCTTCCCTGACCCAAGGCTTAGGAGACTGGTGAAGCGGTTTGCTGATGGGTATAAAAAAAAGTTCTTCTACTGTGTAGTTAAAGGTGAACAAAATAGTTCTGAGTGCAGCATGCCTGCGGCAGAGGAAAATGGTTTAATAGGTTATGGAGCTGTACAATGGGGAGAACGAATTCAGCAGCATGTGATTAACTGCAGAAGATGAAGGCCATAAAAAGAAACACGCCTCCTCTACAAGGCTTCTTTGTAAGCTACAGCACTTTCTGTGTTGTAACAGAGAAGTCTTTTTAGAAAGCTAATTAAAAATTTATCTGTAACAATATTTTTTTGGAAGGGCTTGGAAATGTTTGAGTGCTAGGATTATTGAAGAAGCACTGGAAGAAGAAAATTGCATTACTTTAAGGAAGAGATTTCTTTGGGAGGTTCCTCATGGACTCCTTTTTGCAAATGTTAAAGCCCTGCAGTCTGGTTTTCCTGAGCACCTTGTAATAGCTTCGCATGGTGCCACGGCGCAGTCTTACATTGAGATATTAAAATGCACCTTTCCACAATTATTAAATGGAAAGTATTTGTTGTGTAGCTCTTACATGGTTATGCTGACATAGCACTTTGGATTTTTACTTAAACTCTGTTGAGAAGTTTCTAATAAGGTTTCAGAGCTGCTGCAAATAAAGTGGTTTGTTTTTCATAAACTTTTTTTTTCTTCCCTTTGCTGTCCCGTGCTACCTCCATCATTTCACTTAAAATATGCATATATTCAGGATGTGATTTAACACGTGCAATGTAAGTGTGCTGCAAATTAATGACTTTTGGACAAAGTGTCCTTACAGAAGAATGGATACAGAATGTGAGAATCGGTTCAGCTTTAGCCCAATATTCTCTGAGGACATTTTTCTTCCCCGTGTGCATAGGAGTGGCTGTACCAGGCGGTAACAAATTAATGGCATCAGCTGTGCCCCTGCAGGCTGCTGGCTGAGACCCGATTGAGGTGCCTGGAGCTGGGGCTGCCCTGGTGCCCCCAGCTACCCTTGGCCAACACTAAATGAGTGGTGTTACCTCTTACCTCCCTCCTGCCATAAAGCCCCTGGTGGTATGATACTGGTGTCTCGCAAAGTCGATGGTGGCATTTCTAAATGGCAGAATTACCATCTCCACTACACTCGCTGCTGCAATCCTCTGTGAATAGAGCACCGAACTGGATACATGGAGGCATGCAGAGGAACAGCAGCGTATGCTTTCCCCTATTTGCAAAGGAATGCACAGCCTCTGGTAAAAACTCGGTGCTGGAGTGAGATAATTAGCTGCAGCAACGTTGAAGGTTTGATGGAGCACTTCCTGGGAGTTGCAGACTTGTCTGGCTCTCCCTGTCCCTGATAAAAGACAGAACATTTCTCAAGGAGAGCAAACTAAAGGAAAAGGTTAGGATGTGGAAAATACGGAGTCTCACTGTTAGCAGAGAGCAGCAGGATGGGCAAGATAACTTCTAGAAGGGGGATTACCCCGATTACCCACCTGACACTACTTCTTGACCACTGTGTTTAAAATTACCAATGGCTGGCCAGAGTTGTATCCGTCTTGCCAGCCTCTTTTCAGAGCCTAGCTGTGCTTGTGGTCTCCACGATATCCTGCAAAGAGATTTTTAAAATTGAATCTTAAGTTACATAAGCACATACCCCTTTCTGATAATTTTAAACCTGAACTCTGATACTGTCACTAGGTTTTCCATAGTTTTGTATGCTGATTATAACTTTCCTCGCTTTCCCTGGCCATTAAGAAGTTCAGGCAGCTCCACAGTCCGCTTCCACCCCTCATCTTCCACAATGAAGAGCCTTGCATCAGCTAAAGCAATGCTGCAGAAGCTAGAAGGTGCAGAGGCAAATGCAGCTGGGTAACAGCAAAAGCATCTCTCTTGCATTCCTCAAGCTATGTGGCCACAGAAATGGCCACTGAAAGGTGAAGGAGCTGCCTCCAGCTTCCAGCACAGGGCTGTATGGCAGGGGCAGCCCGGTGGCAGGAGCCACGGGGGGGATGCCCATGCCGTGCAGTGGCTGCACGGCTGCCTGCTCCTGCTTCTGGTACAGAGGGGCAGAGAGCTGGAGAGAGACGTCCTGTGAAGCACTGGCTGTGACGAGCCAAGGAGCAGTGGGAGGCTGGAGTGCCCTTAACGGGGTCCTTTTGGAGGGCTGCTGGCAGAGGACGTGAGAAGATGCAGAAGGATCAGCTGTCTCCACAGATGTGACAGGAGTAAGAAATGACACGAAGGAGGAATACTCATTACCCAACGGCTGACAAAGTGCTAAAATTTGCTTGTCAAATGAACAAAAGCAACACTCTGGGGTTTTTATTAAGTTTGTTTTTAACAAGAACCTTTGTTCAGATGAAACCGGTACTCATACTTGCTGCTTTGCAATAGTGTTCGTGACCGCTTCAAAAGCCTGTATCTTCTGTCAGATGCACAGAATCTAAACAGTGGTGGCGCATTTTCACAACAGAAAACCATTAGATATTAATGGAATTAATTTGTTTAAGGACTACTAGGGCTGGCAACTGTCACCGTGATCGACATTTGATTGTCATCTCTTTGGGGAAAATGCGGTTTATTCGTCCCAGAGGAAGGAAAAAAACTGTAGAATTGGATTTTCTTCAGGTGCAAATAAATGAAAAGATCAAGCTAAACTCCACAGCTGACAGGAGCATTATAGAGACCTGTAGCACCTTCTTCTGCATCCTTTTATCTATGTGGCTGTCAGTGTGATGGGAAACATCTTATTTAAATGATCGTGAGATTTGGATTCTCTTTCCACTGATTCTGCAATATATTTATTGCTGTCTTCTAAAATACTTACCTTTTCCTGTAGGCTGATTTCAGGCATCATGCTTTTTGACTGACTACCTGATGGCTTAAAGAATCCCCACTTTTTACTAACAGGCTTTAAAGGCAAAGACTCCCAAGCCAGGTTAGGCCAGCTGTCCTCAACAGGGCCCTCTTCTGTCCCCGCCACCAAAGACCTTAGACAAAACAAACCAAGAAAGGTTCTTCCGTCTGCGGGAGGCCAGCTGGAGCTCTACAGGGGGAAGGCAGGTGTTATTAAATATAAGAGGCCGACCAGCCAGTGCAAACCTTGTGCTTAATGTGCTGATGGTTTCGTTTTGTTAGAATGGGAATCTTGCTGTCTAATGATGTAACGTGCGCCCTCTGCCACCCAAAGCTGATTGAAATGAGGTCAAGAGGCAAGATTAGAATCTTCCCTGCTCCAAGTAAAACTCTGACCCTGAAAAGGGCTCTAAGAAGCAGCAAATATTTCACTGACTTTCATGGTGCATGACGAAGGCTGCTGTAAGAAAGCACCCATGGGTGTTTTCCTATTGCAAAAAACCCCAACTTTGGGCACATTTTATTATTTTCTAAACCACTTGGTAATATTATTTCAACATGATGAAGCAGAAAAGCATTAAAGAACACCCCTTATTTTAAGAAAAGTGATTTTAAGGACACAATTAGCCAGAGGTGAGAGGTATTACTAGAAATGCTGCAGTCAAGCTCGAGGAGGAGAGACTGACTCCTTCCCCTCCTTCAGCCCTCGGATAAAACAAACCCCTGGGCTCCTGGGTTTCTGCCAATTGAGTCTGCAGGAGCCTGTGCCAGTCACAGGAAAAGGCAGGCAGTGGCCTCACTGCCCACACTGACCCCCGTGCTGAGCCCACCATTGATAGAGCAATGGATGGGGAAATTGAAAATGGAACGCAGCGGCAGGCTGCCGGGCCAGGGGCATCTCCTGATGGAGAGCTGTCTAGCCCACTTTGTGCCAAAGACAGCCCACGGCTTGCAAAACTGCCATCCCCACTGCCATGCAGCTAATAAAGGGGAGTTTTCCAGGACTCGGGTTCCATCACTAGCTGGAGCTTGAAAGGTCTTGCTGAATACAGCAGGAACTAATGTGAGCATTAACTGTGGGGTAACTTTGCGGTCCCTGAAAGGGGCTGGTGCTTTTCTCCTGTGCTTCCAGGCTTCTCCTGAGCCAAACCATGGGGGATTGCCCCTGTGTAACACCAAGCAATTCTTCAGCTGCCAGAAAGGTAATTTTTTTTTGTTTGTTTTACTGTTGTTATTCAGTAAAATGTGAATGCTTTCAAGCAGATTTCTTTGCAGCACAAATTTTCTTTCTAGGCAGTGTGAAGTAATCGAACAACAGCAGCATCCAGCTGAGGGCAAGGTGCTGCAAAGGAGTAATTAATTAGTCTAATTGAGACCAGGTTGGGCTTAATGGCCCATGGATCTGGTAGTGGTGGGTAGGGCTGACACAGGGGGTGATTATGTTGTTCAGGGTATACTGTGTTCAGCTTGAGAATTGAGGTATGTGTGCCAGCCTTGTTGGGCTGTGGCTTGGGGTGCTGGCCTCCAGAACCCTGTACGTCCTTGTGTCTGTGCACATTAGGAGGTCTCTGGGTTTTCTGTGCTTTGCTGAAGCCGGTGGGATTTACTGAGGTGCAGGAGTTTCAGGCTCCCAAGCATCACAGGGAAAGGTATGAGGGCAACCAGGCAACTCCCCCAGTGTTCCCCTGCTGAGGATTTTTGTGACTTTGTTTATCTGCTGCTTGTTTTAGGCTCTGAAAGCCTGAATTCAATATTCTGGGTATAAAAGTCCTGGAGAGGGTGTACATGTTTATGTGTATTTATACATGTATGCAAAGTTGTGTGTTGGTACGTGGTGACGTATGCCATGTCCACAGTATTTTTTAATCACCTGAAGTTCTGAAGTGTCTTTCTGTTACAACAGTGTAATGGATGAAAAACACTGCATTTGCCTGGGAAGTATCAAGTAATATCTTCTGAGCTGGACATGTCATCAAAGGGTAAGTAACATTTTTAATTTTTTCCCCCTTCCTAAGAGTAAGTTATTTCCTATGATAGAAATAGTTACTGTTTATGGTTTGGTGTTTTGCCTCTTTAGAAATGCTGTAAACTCAAACATTAAGAAAGTGAAATTTCTAGAGAGAGGGGAAGGTAGGAGAGGGGACAGAAGAGGAAGAGTGGAAGAAGCCTTAGCAATTAGCCTTAGCAATCTCTCCTTCTCTGGAGATATTCAAAGCCCGCCTGGATGAAGTCCTGTGTGACATGCTCTAGGAGAACCTGCTTTAGCAGGGGGGTTGGACTAGATGATCTCCCAAGGTCCCTTCCAACCCTTGCGATTCTGTGATTCTGTAATTGCTGGCTCGCTTGTGAGCACAGAGGGAGATGGGGCACGTTGGCTGAAAAGGCAGCGCTTGTGTCCGTCGCGTGGCCTTCGGGCTGCTGCCCGGATCCACGCGTGCTCCATATTGAACCGTGCTGGCTTCAGCTGGTTGCCGCAGGGACCTAGCAGCGGAGCCTGTGTGTGGAAACACATGTTAAAGCTCCTGCTCCTGTCCATTTCACCTTTCCTAGTTCAGGACCTTGTGCTAGTGGCAGATGTATGAGTCCTGGCAAAAACGTTGCTGTGGACTAAACCTTTAAATCATGGGTTCTTTCTGCAAGGGTGGGACTGGCAACCATCCAGCCCTTTTTGGGGTCATGTCAATGTGTTTGTATGTTGTGTAGGAGAACGAATCTCAGTGGGATTGCTTAGGCGTTATTGCAATGCAAATATTGAATTATAATTATGCTAACAAGCACAAAAATGCAATAGATGCTCTTTCACTTGGAATTAGAGAGCTCCTGTCCTCAGCATGTGCTTCACACAACTGCTATAGCAGTACCAATCTGTGGAGAGAAGAGGGGAAAATGAATATTCAAAAATTGTTTTAGTTTAGCTGATGCTACTGTGGACTCCGTTGTTTCTGGCTTATGCTTTTGAAATGCAAATTTTTAAAAGCAAAAAGATCAAGAGATGACAATCAGTCTTTTTCTCCAGGGTAGAAGGAACTTTAAAAAAATAAACCTCTGTTCTCTTTTAAGAATTTTTTTTTTAATGGAAACACTGATAATATTTGTCGGAGAAGGGTGTAGAAAAGCGTGCACATACCTGGAAACAAATCAATTGAACGAGGACCAGAGTAAGGCTTACTTGGTTACAGGAGAACATCTAGTCTTTCTCCTGTCACCTCCATGACTGCTCAGTTACTTTTCTTTTGAGAAACTCCAGCCAGCCACTCAAATACTTCATGTTGTTGTCAGCTTAAATAAGTGCACTTACAGTCTTGAGCTCAGTCTTTCTGCTATTCCCTCCCTCCATGTTGCTGACCGTAGTAGGGGGACAAATCTCTAGTAAAAAGCAGTGGTTTCTGCTCAGTGCCTAGCTGGGCCCATCAGCAGCACAGGGGGAGCCCAAACCCAGCACAGGGAGCCCTGCTGGGGTGTGCGGCCGGGACAGCTTCACTCATTTGGGCTGTGGGTGGGGGAGCTGTGTTTGGGCAGTGCCGCTGCTCTGCCCAGCCCAGGCTCACACTGCAAAGGTGGCGTGGGCAAGCGCTTGGGTGTTTGCTGTCGGAGTGACCACTCATGGTCTCTCCTGGTGCTCTGCTTGCTCTTGCTGCGCTGCTTGGCAGTGGATGGTGTGGACAGCTGATGAGCAAGCGCCAGCATTTCCCCAACATTTTTTTGTCAGCCTCTTATATGTGTATTTTTTTCATCTTAAACTGGGTTCATGCATTCCTGGCTGCACTGTGCTCATCTGGTACACCTGGCCTTGCTCTTTGGTTTCCCAAATGCGGATGACCTTGCTCCACCAGAGGAGATGCTCAACTGTTAGCAGCTTCTCTCAGCTTGCTGGTTTCAAAATGACTTGTGGTCACTTCTAGGAAGGCATTTAAGGAAAATGCATGCACGATGGTTTGCTTCTTTCTCTGATGAATACAAATCTTTATCATAGCTAAAAGGGAAAGTGGTAGATGTCTGAAGTGGAAAGGGACGTTTGCTGAACATTTTGTTTAACTTGTCTTTCATAATCCTGGGGAGCTTTACTAAGAAGAAATACATAAGAAAACTTGGTCCTTTGTCTCTTTCTGTCTGATTAGTTTACTCTTATCAGTGAATGTTGTTTAAAACTGCGTGACATCTGTTCTTACCTATAAGCTTACACTAAAGGGGATGAAGTCTGTTTTCCTGTTATCCCAGAGATGCCAGGAGATGTCCATAAGATTACATAAAACATAACAATTGCACTTATTAGTACTGAGCTAATTGGTATTAGAACTAATCCATTAACTTTCAGTAATGTATTCCACAAAGGGGCTCTGATTTTTCACAATCTGTCTTCCTGAAAGACAAAAAAAAAGGCAAGCATTTTCTTTTACAGTATATAGAAAATAAGGTCCAAAACTGTGGTTAAAAGTGTCCATATTGTCATTGTCTGGGCTAGCATTGCCTTAGAGTGTTGTGATAGAGAATAAAGATTCATTAGTTGCTAGTAATGTCTTGAAACTCTCTGTCTCGAAAATAGATTCTCTGTTTATGGGCCATGCTGGATGTGTGTCTGGGGAGGTTGTGTTTGTAAGAGCTGCTACTGGTTCTAGGCATTGGGGAACAAGTTACCTTCCTACCTGAGGCCAGCCTGACATCAAGCAAAATGTTCCTTAAAAAGAAGTATTTCACAGTAGCTTCACAGTGTGTTAACGCTACTGGAGAACAAATATATAGGCTGTTGCGTAGCCTGCTGTCGGTGAGAAGGAGAGAGCAGGAGTGTGAGGAGAGGCGTGTATCTTCAGGTATCGTGTCTGGCACCACAGTGATGTTCTCTGAAGTGCTGTAGATCCAAGGGAAGGTAATGAACGGTGTCAGGAGCTCAGCAGGATAAGCTCCTTCAAACAAGACAGCCAAATTTCATTGCAGGAGAATACAAACCCAATGGGCCTTAAATCTTTTGCCCCAAAATGTATTGGTGAGGGGGAAGAAAGAAAAGCTAGGGGATTAGACGGCTATTTTCTGGTGCGCATATAGGCCTCAAGTCTTGTTCATCTGACGTGAGCTGAACCATGCTGTTTTGCTAGAACATAAAGCAGAGTAATAAAACTGGGGTTCCAGCATGGCCTTGTGGCCTTGATCGGGTTATATGCTACTGTTCTTCTGAAGCACAGCTTTATAGAAAGGAAAGGATTTGGAAAGGCAGATGGAGACTTTGCTCTTGTGAAGCAGTTTCTATTTCCAAAGTGTCTCCTTTTACAGCGTGCAGGAGAAACCCTAAAACAGATGGCTGGAGTGCCCATCCATCTGCTGGGTATGCAGATGCAGCAAGTGGGGGCAAAGTGCTGCAAGTACCACGTTGGCCTTAGCTGCAACCATCCATCCACTTGGCCACTGAAAGGACACTTCTGTATTTGGCAGAGCCTGTACGTGTCTCTTGCTCCCCAGAAGCGGGGAACTGCCTGTCCTGTGGTTTCCCCTCCCACCACTTCCACTGGCCAGAAGGATTTTCTGAAACATCACAAAAGCACCATGGAGTTTCCTTCTTCTCTCTGTGTTTCTGACTTCTCCACCTTTCTTCCCCTAATGGCAAAGTCTGCTTAGATGTAAGCATGGCCTAGGTATGGCACCACAGAAATCAAACCAAGAGCATCTCCAATACTCGTAGGCAAAAGCCAGCACAGAACTGTTGATGATACAAAGCAGATTTCTCATTCTGTCATTAAAACTGCGATTAAGGATTTCATTTCAAATCTCTTTGGGCAATTATGCAGAGATTTGCTTCATTCAGTCTATTGCCCAGGACCTCCAGGCACGCACTAGCAGCCAATTTGTACTCTGTGCCAATTAGCACACTAAAGTTTATCCTGTTAGAGAGGCAGCCTGCCACCAGAAGAACATGATGACTCTCCAAATCTATTTAACAGTGATACAAAAGCAACCCAGGGTACTGGGTTCCTCTGCCTCTGGGTTCATCTGCCATCCATCACTTGTCTTAAACTTGTTTGAGAGATTATCGTAGTTTTATTGACTGCACTGGGGGGGCCTATAGTGATCTAAGCTTCTTAAAGGTGCATTTAAAAAAAATAAAAATTATAACAGTGAAGACAACTATCTCTGCATAAAAAGGAAGAGGTGTAGGATGGAAGTTTAAGCTAGGAGTGTGTGGTTGCAGTCTCTTTTTCCATGCATGATAGGTTCTTACAGCTACAGCTCCTGCGGCTGCCAGGAAGACTGCTTGTGCTCAATTTGGGGTTTGCAGCAGTGAGGGCCATCTCTTGGCCTCCAGAACTGATTATTGTAAGCATCAATTTCACATACAGGTACAGGGAAATTTAAGAGATGGCTGAACTTTTAACTGATTTACTCCTCTAGGTTACTGGAGATTTGGATGAGGTTTTGCATATTCTTTTGTTACACTGGGAGACTGTGCCTTGCGTTGCAGCCGGTACCTTTCTATCAGTGTTCAGTGGCTGGGGGGACTCCCTTACAAAAGAAAAATCTACCATTCTCCTCACAGTAACAACCTAGAAGAAAGAGACTCCTCAAAAATTCACTTCTGCCTTGACATGCAGGGCAAGGGGAAACACTTTTCCCCAGGGAGCTGAGAGTGTTAAGTCTCGAGCACAACGGGGCTGTGTTCTGATGAGACATAAATGCTGTTATTGTACGGTACCACTGTGACTATGCTAAAGTAGCTGCTACAAAGCTGTATTTAATGCCCAATTATGTAAGGTATAGCCAAACGTTTCAAGCCATTATGAAGTTCCTGCAGGACTCTTAAACTCTCCAAAATATACAACTGTTGTTAAAATCCTAAAGAACTAATATTCTGGGGTTTGTGGTGGTGTGGTTTTTCGGTTGGTGATTAAAAGGAGTTAGTCTCCTGTGAATTTTTACTTGTATTACAGAAAAGAAGGCACCCAAAGTTTCCTGTCAGTATTTTGCAATGTCATTAGTTTCCCTTTCAGGCTTCAGGAGCCATTTAAAAGCCTATAGGCATTCTAGCAGCAGTTGTACAATGCTGGTAGTAAAAGTCACATACACCTTAGTTTGACCACAGAGGGAGCAGCATCTAGGAGCCCAGCATTCTTTCTACTTGGGCTGGGAAGCCTGCAATCGTGTCCTGAACTATTTTGCATTTCGTACTTATCCATTTGCCATGATTCTCTCCTCTGTGCAAGACGAAGGGGCTGCTTCTGAGCTCTTCTAGGTCACAGAGAGCCAGAGACTCACCCAGGCTTTGACACAGAATTCAAGTTCAACTCAGTGCTCACCTATGCTTTCAAGGATGGTCTAATGCTTTGGCCGCAAAACTAGAACTCAAGAAAAAACTGCACTAGGAGGCTTATAATGTATATTTGTTGAATTTTCCTAGATGTTTGGACAATGTTCTAATTTCTGAAATTCTGTGCGAAACCCAAAACTATATAAGTGCTTGAGTAGTCTTTTTAATAACATTGGAACAAAATTGTTTCTTCTTTTTGTGAAAGTTTCCAAGACACTTGCTTTTCAGTCTGTTTTTGGAATGAAACCATGCTTTGAAGTCTGAGGGTTTTCTTCAGGGAGAGGGAAGTTCCTTTTTCTGTTGGCTCTACAGAGAATTATCCTCTTGGAGCCTTAGAACCAACTCCCTCTTGTCACAGATGCAGACATAAAAGCAAAATTGGTAGACATGAATTCATCATTTCACTGTCCCCTAATTCTTAAAGGAAATCTCCTCTGTCCCCTCCAGCCGCTTCCCAAAATGTACTAAAATTTAAGCTTTTTGTAAGTATAGTCTTAGATATTGAGTCTTCGGTTTGCTGATCTTTCCTCTCTGTGCTGTGGCCAGAGCAGTTTTGCTGGGGAGGTGAAGGTGCACAATGTACTGAACCATTTTTAGGCTGCACCTCTGGACTCTGCTCCCTTTTTGCTCTCTAGAAAGCTTTTTGCAGGTCCGTAAATGACAGATGGTGAGCCAAAAGCACGAGCATACTTGGCCAAAATACAAAGGGTCTTGAAAGCACTGTTCTTGAGAAATGATTCATTGCACTTCTAATACCCATCACATCCCAAGTAGTAGTGTGCCATCATGACTTTCCCTTCTTAGCACCTATTAAAGAGAATCCCTTGGCTAATCCTTTAACGGTAATGAGCAGAATGATGGTAGTCATAGAAACTGCTGCTTAAATATCTGTGTCTTGCATGAACTCCAGAGTATGGCTAATTATGCCAGTGATGGAAATCTGTTTCAGCCCTGTATGAACCACTGCCATTTTATTAGCTCTAAGCAAGTTACTGCTCAAAAAAGGTATAACTACATCTGTTCTTTAGCTGGGCTTGTTGATAGTAAAATTAAAGGACTTTCTAAACACAGTGCTTACCACCTATTGGTAAAGGGCCTCTTGATTAAATCTTACTCAAGGACAAAAAAGGAATTGAGGTGACCATAGAAATAGGTACCTTGCACATGTATCCATTGTATCATGAATAGGCTCTATTAAACAGGTCCTGAATTCAATGCGTCATGTTTAAGACTGCTTTTTCCAGTGTGGGTTCAGATCCGTTGCTCTGAGAGCTGACCAGCAAGTTATGAGTCCTTGTAGCTTCAGGCTTGGAGAACGGACTGATTTTCATCACACCTGCTAAATTATGTGAATGTGAGAGGACACTACTTGGGGCGAACAAACGTGGTGGTTGGCCATGTTTGATGAGCACTTTGCCTACAAGGACTTTAGACTTTCTGGGCTTTTGCTAAGTTTGTCTAGTTTAAATTCCCTTGCATAGCCCAGTAGAACTGACAGACTACTAAGTATAGTTTTAGAGCAACCTCCCTATGCCAGCTCAAGGGAGAGACCAACAAACAGGAAGGAGCTGAGTGTGGCTAAAGTGGTCAGGGGCCATAGTACAGGGAGAGGCTGAGGGAAAAGAGTTTAGCCTTTAGGCTAAATTAGGGTTAGGGATTAGGGTTAGGAGAATAGAGGTCAAGGAAGGGGCCTAATAGCCATCTTCCATTGCGCGACGGGGTATTGCAGAGGACATGCAGCCTGTTTCTTCTCAAGGTTGCAGAACAAAAGGACAAGAGGCAATTGTCACAAATTGCAGAAGGGAAAACTTTGTTTGGAGGTAACAAATTCTGTTGTGATGAACTCCCTAAGCATTGGAACAAGTCCTCAGGGGGCTCTCACTCCTGGGAACTTTCAAAACTCAACTAAACTGAGCCCTGCACAACATGGTCAATCTTTGAAGCTACCCTTGCTTTGAATAGGTGGTTGAACTACAAGATCTCCAAAGGACCAGCATTTATTTTTCTGTGAAATGAGGCAAGGAACGAGGAAGTTACTTCAGGTCACACAAGAAACTTGTGTCTGAGTCAGGAAAAGAGAACATGCATCCCCTAATTTCAAATCGGTGTTGCGCTGGGTAACCTCTATTGCTTTTCTGGCACAACAATATTTCCTTGATGAACATTACTTCAGAGCATTAATGATCTAATTTAACAAATAGCTTTTTGTCCCCTCTCTTAAAAATGAATAATGAGAGAGAGGGGAAAAAAAATATTTAAACTTTACTGCTTCAAGAGTATCTTTAAAAAAGTGGTGCTTTTCCCTGTGGCTTTTGTTGTGGAATTGTGCCCACGTTGAGTAGGAGCCACAAGGGTCTTCCTTTTCTCCAAAGACATTTTTCTTCAGAAATAGTAATGGTTAAGTTGCATCTGCATTCCTGGAAATTATATTTTAAAACAGAAATAGTAAGTATATCCAAATGCTAATATTTTCTGGCATGATCCATATCTTGGTTACCTTGAATGATACAATCGAAGTTATTGTTAGCAGATAGGAAATATTTTTCTTGTGGTTCGTGAGGTGGCTGGTGTTATTCCAACTGTTGTTGCTGAATTTTAGTCTGAATGTGATCTTCTAGCTGTCAGTATAAATTGCAACAGTGTTGGGTATATCTGTGAGGTTATTTTTTTCTGCATTAAAATGTTTCATGAATACAGCCCCATGAATCTGAGTTAGTAATTATGAATATTATTAAAATTTATGAAGACAACTGGTAATAAAGCTTCAACATCTCTAAGTCTTGGGAGTGGGAAGAACCCAACAAAACCCCACATGTATTGACTTTATTAATAATTTTTATTACCAGGTTCCTGGAGCTGTTTCTCATAAACTACACTTGCAGACTTTCCCCTTCACCTATAATACAAAATGTGTGTGTTTGCCACTGCCCAACCCCTTTTGGCTGGCATAATAATCCTTACCCAAGCTGTGCTGATCAGCCTCAGGAAATAAAACACAGGTTTTCTTTCTCCTCCACCTTGGCAGAGCCTTTGGCTGCACCACAGTGTACCCTAAAATAAATAAATAAAAAACCCCATAAATTCTACAGATTAAAAAAAAAACTAAGGAAGAAATAAGTAACTTGCTTATTTTCTATGGCTCTGTGACCAGGCTGGAATCCTTACAGAATTTGCTTGTCTCTAGCAAAGGTCTTGGACCTGGAAAGGGAGTGAGGATGTGCATGGCTGTAAGCCTGTCAGCGGGGGATGTGGTGGCAAATCTGGCTCTTGCCGCTTGTGCAAGACCAGGGACAGGCCAGACCTCTCCATCTCTCAACCTTCCCTCCCCACTCCAGCTCTGGGGATGCCACTAAGGTAAGCACACTTGCTTTGCCGCAGGGCTTTGAGCTTCCTGTTACAAATCTAACAACTTAATTTAGGCTCCCTGAAAGGATCTATTGCTTCTTGGGTCCCATCCTCCTGCAAGCAATTTTGCACCTGCTTAGCTCCTTAACTAAGGAGTACCCATTTCTTAACATCTTTGAACAACTGCAGCTTGCAAGAATATTAAATTTCTCCCAAGGGCTACCATTCCAGCAGCTGGAAGGTACTCTGAAATGCCTCCTTGCAGGAAGGGTATATTCTGCACAGAGCTTTTGGGCTGAGGCTTAGGGCAGCTAGCTTGGATAACATTGAGTACTGCAGGTAGAAGTTGTTCAAGTTCACTTTTTTCATTGCTTCGTCTGGTTTGAAACTTCAGGATAAAGTCTTTCCTTATGTGGATCTAAACACCACGAGGTGACCTGGAGCTTACTGACCTCCTGGTTTTACTGTAGGGTAAATACTAGAAAAACAGCAGGTATAAGCTGTGAGGTTTAAAAAGCTAGAAGTAGCTGCATGGCATCTTAAAGTAAGCTTTCTCTTGGTGTCAAGATGGATGGCAAGGCTTGATTTTTCTTTTTTTAAAATCCCTCACAGGTGATTTCAATAAAATTGAATCCTGAAGGTGAAAGTTTTGTGGTGGTATTTTTTTTTTTAAATTTTGTTTTATTTCTCAAAGGGTGATGTGTTTGTGTTTCCTGTTATCCCAGTTTACTGTGAAGGGATGAACTGCACCCATGGCATCTATGAAATCCTAATGTTAAATTATTTTAATGATATGCATAATCACTTTGACGATTACATGGATCTGAATTAGAGGGAATAGATTTAAGCCTGCACTTTTATAGGGAATAAGCCTTCATTATGGAGCAAATGCCTTCAGGATCAACTCGGTCAAACCTAGACAAGTCATGTGGGGGCAGCCATACTGAAAAATAACTTTCTACTGGACCTGATCAGTCTCTGGGAAGTTCTCATTAAGCTACAGCCTATTCCTTCTGAGAGGGCAGGGAATGGGAGGTAAAACCACAGCGCTGCTCTGCTGAGGGTGGGGACTCACATCTCAGTGTGGGCACTGACTTTTGCCTCTTCTGGAGTGCTGGGGGCTAAAAGAGCTGTTAAGATTTGGGCTGGGGATGTCTGCAAAATAGTCTTGTTTGCTTTGTTGATGACAGTATCCCAGTTTGTCAGAGCCCAGCTCTGCTGGTGGAAATGCTCCGGCTATCCCTTGCTGATTGCTTCAGTCTGAGACAGCCAAGGAGCCAGGAGGTCTGAGCTGAGGCTGTGGAGGAGGCGTGCTTCTCTGGAGCTACTTTTATCTGCACCTTACTCCAAATGCTGACCGCTGTGCATGTCTCTGCCTCTCCTCTACTGCTAGAGGTTACTGTCCTCTTCGATCTCCTGGACTGGCTGATAATGTGAACTTCCATCAGGCAAAATCAGCTGGGTTAGGCTAAATTTAGGCTTAGCTCCTCTGAGGTGCTTAATTGCCTTGGATGTTTAATTGCCTCATTAGGCATTTGCTATCTATCAACAAGCTACTCAGCTGCCACCTAATTTTCTGCTGCTGAGCACTGATAGAGTGACCTATTCTGTGATTATCAGCAGTTTTAGCACTAGCACAATCTCTCAAGACCACAGCTGGGGTTTCAAACCCACACCTCCCTCCCACCCCCCATATTAACACACTGGTTTCCCCAGAGAAAATTAAAACAAAAGATAGTCAGCCATACTGCCAGCTTCTCTTGGGAGCTTATAGGAAGGGTTATATCCAAACTACCATGCTGACTAGGATGAGACGTTTCTGCTGTCTTCCTCCACGCAAGCAGATGCCCCAGTCCCCTGTCCAGCAAAATAATGTTGCTGCCTTATCTGTAAATTCTATCTGGAAGCACATGAGACCCACATCCATTGAAAACCAAAATTTATTAGTGGTCCAGCTCCACTGATGGAAGGACAAGAGAGGAATTCAGGTACAGAACTTAATTTCTTGAATCCTCATTCTCTCTTCTTGAACACTTTGATAAGAAAGATAAGGATGTGGAAATGAACAAAATGGAGCCAAAACTTGTGAAATCTTAACTCTCTGGTAACTTGTCTATTAGTTGATGCACAATTGAGGTAGCTTTTGAATGTACTTCATTAGTTGTAGGAGATAACCTGAAACTCAGTAATTTATACCTTGTTGTTTTAAGATAATATTTCCCAATGCTGGAAAGTAGAGTGCATTTCTTTTTTCCCCAGGCTTTTTATCTTAAGCCTTTCCTTGTCTTATGTGTGACAACCTACCGATGGAATAATCCCCAATTACAATACACAGGAGTGTTTTGTAACTAAACTTGCTGGCTGGTAGATTTTTTTTTTTTGTTGAGGTTTTGTTTATTTTTAATCAGTTCTAGAGCTACAACACCAAACCTTGGTTTGCTCGCTTTCCTTATGCAAAAAAAAAAAAAAAGCATGATATTGGACTGGAGGAATCCACTTTAATAGCAGTCTCTTCCCTTCAGAAAGTTAATATTGCATAGTATCTGGTGTTTAGCAACCTCTGTTACTATCAACCTGTCTGATGATGTGGCAGTAGTCTTGCAAATTCCTAGAGAGTCGCAGAGTGCCCGGTGACGTGTCGGTCTCTACTGGGCATTCATCTAAAAAATAGGCTTAGCTGAGAGGAAATCGGGAAACCCAAATCACGAGCCTTGAGGTAATGTTTGCTGAGGACTGTCTCCCTCATAGCTGGGGACTACTTATGATTGCCATATGTTTGTTAAAAAACAAACAAACAAAAAGAACCCCCCCCCCCAAAAAAGCTACTTATAAGTAGCACTGTCTATATTATTTAAAAAAAAAAAAAGGTTCCTTTTCTCACAGCTCAGCAATAAGGACAGACTTTTGCAGCAAGGAGCTGAAGTGCACAAAGACTCAGATGTTTTGAACATCTTAGTGTTCCCTTTACAGCTTGGCTTGATTGCAAGATTTACACAGGACTGTAGGTCTTTGCTATACTTAATGAGTTTTGGAAAAGCAGACTGTGTGTTAGAACAGCCTGGAAAGGTTAGGCAGCTGACATTTCAGGAGGCGGCAAATAGCACAAGTGGATAATGTCAAGGAGCTGGTGCAAACAGTCTTTTGAGGGCTACAGGTGGGTCCCAGATAAATGCTGCAATAACTCGCAATTTCAATTTAAAAATTATGTTTTGGGTAGCAGTATTATTTCCTGTTTGCCTGTGAGACTTGCCAGAAATGTCAGGCAGGGATGGCGATATTTTACATATGACATTTTTCCTTCCTAGCTGTTTTCAGGGGTTGTAAAGATCTGCCTCGAGGACAGCCTGTGTTCCCTTCCTCCCTGTGTTTGTGAGTGGGAGTTGCTTGCAGAACACAGGTGGGGGCTTTGGGCTCCTAACCTGCCCTCCAATACTTGTGCTGACCCCACACAGATACCCGCTCTCGGTGTGGAATGAAGAGGGTGCAATGGTATCCAAAATTCACCATCTCATTGAATGCATGTGCTACAGTGTTAGCAGAGCAGCCTGCTCATATGATTAAACACGGTCAACACCAGTACATAAAGCTGACTTGAAAAGAGAGC
Organism: Gorsachius magnificus; assembly: GCA_034008185.1. Classification (NCBI taxonomy): domain Eukaryota; kingdom Metazoa; phylum Chordata; class Aves; order Pelecaniformes; family Ardeidae; genus Gorsachius; species Gorsachius magnificus. The sequence goes on along the minus strand of CM067083.1, from coordinate 43,854,201 downwards.
CCTGATAAGGATCCGGTGCTATCAAAGTCTGACAGACACCACTTTGTTATGCTATGCCATAGGCTTCTGTGTTCAGCATGTAATTTTGGCCTTAAAAAGTGGTAGCTGCAAACTTATGGCCCTGAACTCAAATATTTGGGGATAATCCTGTCAGTGAATTTCTGTCTGCCTACCCATCGCATCCAAATGTATTTCCTAGAAGCTGCTAGAGACGAGGTGGGGCCAGGAGACTTAGTCAAACAACAAAAAGCGATGGATGAGCGGGTCAGGGTTATGCCCCTTGGAGCCGAGCAGGAGTACCTTCTGAATGCCTCTAGCAAGGAAGTGATACTGCTGTGCCTTCACGGGGCACCCATCATGGGCTGTGTTTGGCTACAGACCTCCAGAGACCTGCAGCTACTGGGTTCTGATGGCCCATGAGTTTCCATCAGAAAAGGCCCCCTTACTTTTGGATCCCAGGGATGTTGATTGCCTCAGAGCTGCGACTGATATGAGCCTTTCTGACTAACATTTTGCTTTTGGCCTGTGGTGAAAGTTGCTAGCGAGTTTTGAAGGTTATGACTTGGTAATTGGAGCCACCCATTTTTGTAATTGACTTCAAGTGCAGTAGATGATAGAGATTGCTTTTTATTATGTGTGTCAGTACATGTAATTGCAAAGCTTGGCAGTTCCTGTGTTCAAATGGCTACGGCCACGTGCACCTCCATGACAAAGACAAGATGCTGTGCTTGTATTTGTAAAACACCTTGTCAGTAAAGCTCACCATCTGACATGGATTGTGTGCATACATGACTGATGGAAATGTGCATCTTTTTGTCTTAAAGAAACTATATAAATTTCTTTTTAGTATACTTATAAGCAACATTCTGCCTGATATGTACGGACCTATGTAGCTGCCATGAGTTGCTGGGATGTCAATGGTATTAACGAAATTAAAGTGTCTCCTGGCACTCAGAGAGAGACCATTCTGGATTTGTGGAAAAGATGGGCTTTTACTATGAACGATCAAAAAGGAAGAGTTAAATTTCTGCTAGTACTGCATCATTGCCAGAAGGTTAGTTTTGATATTAGATTGCTGCAATTACTGTCTTTATCAGGCATTGCAGACAAATGTGACCTTTTGAATATCAATTAAAAATACAATGGGAAGACATAAAGCTCTTTGAGTGGTGTTTTAACCAGATTAATTCCTTTCCTTCTCAAGAGGCTCTTATAAAGAACAGAAATTACTTTTGTATGGCATTTGGCTCCCATGGTATTGGCTATAGCTGGTGCAGCGGAAGAAGGGCGAGCAGCAGAACCCGAAATACAGGATCAGGCATCTCATAACAGGCAGCATCGTCTCATGATAGCACATAGCAAGAAGTGGAGAAAATGCAGGTTCTTCTCATGACACTTGCAGATCCATGTACTGGTGTAGGATCTTTATGCATTTCATATGCTCGTTAGCTCCTTTGGAAAACATTTCCTTGATTCTTGGTGGAGCAATGTGTGAAACCCTAACAAGATACCTTCACAGCAAGCAGGCAGGCTAAGCAGGAAGCTTGAGGTCAGAGAAGGAGTTCCTTGGATTGTATAATGGGACCCATAAGTCATTAAGAACATGCTAAAAGGGCCTTTCAGGACTTGCCCCTCTTTTTCCTTTCTCGGTATTTGGTCAATCCCTTCCATCTAAGTGTAAGATGGTATAAACTCAGATCCTGCAATCAGAGCTTCACTCAAAGCCTTACCGCATTAGCTCTTTGAGAGTTGTTAATGTTCCTGTGATGCAAACCTACAAGGTTTGAACCAATATTGGTGTCTTTATGCATTTTGTGGGATAACTTCCTGTTTTAACCAATGTGTACAAGTGTCTGTTTAGGGATATACAAAAGAAAACTGCTAAAGTAAATGTGAAGCGGCTTTCTTGGTAGGTGTTGTGCATTGTGTGGGCTGTGCCTGAAGTTCTGCTGGCTTATACAGTTTGTCACCTGAAGCAGATCTGCCCCTTTGGTCAACCTTTGGTGTTAGAGCTTTGGTCTAGTGAGACAAAGACAACTTTTTTTTTTCCCCATTTTTGCCCACTGGTGGATATCTTGTGATTTACCTCATGTTCTGGGGGAGGTTCTCGACCCAGATACTCTGCTCCATCTGGGCCAAGCAACTGAGGAACTGAGTTTCTCTACTTTCATGGAGTCTCCCCCTGTTCCATGGCCTTCCTTTAGCTGTCGGTTTACGTTAGGCAACAGGAGGTTTTGATTGCAGAACTGCATTGCTGGATGACCACTTAAATTGTGGATACTGACCTAATTTAGCCTTACTGGTAATTCTGAAAACTCCTTTTTTCCTGGCATTGCAAGGTTTTAGGTACATAGGTAAGGTGTATCAAGGTCTATAGTGTAGGCATACACCTGTTAATTTCCACTTACTGAAGTTCATGAACTTTTTCCCGGTGAAAGAAGTCTGCCGTGGAAGAATTATGTTACTGTTTTTGAAGGAAAAAATCCTCTTGCTCCTGCACGTACAACCAGATACTTTGCTGCTCTTGAAAACAACATTTTTTTACTTATTATAGGCACTGGTGGCAAGCTGTGGTGGTGACTCAGCTAGCACAACAGTTGAAATATGGAAGAGTTAAGTTAATATATTAAGTTAAATAGATTGTCAAACAAAATAATCTAATTTCTGTGACAAGACAAAGGTGGGTTTTGTTTGCTTGTTTGTTTTTGCTATCGCAAGTGCCTAGGATACTCAGAAATCATGTCTTTGCATCATCTTTATCTGCTCCGGGGTTGAAGGCAGGTTGTTGTCTAGCCCTCTAAAATACGATGCCCTGCAATTCCTCAGCAAAGCCCACTGCAGTAGCTTTGCTTGAAGGTCACCTTCTTTGTTTGGCTTCTCTGCATCCAGTGTTCTCTGAGGCCGTAAGTGCTGTGCCACGTTTGCAGGAGACTTACAATGCTCTGATGGTTGCAGTTGCATGGCAGCCAGAGACAGGAGAATTTTCACCCAGAGAGGTGGTGAGCGAGATGGTAACCCTGGACAGTCTGGACCTATATGTATATGTTATGGACTGATATGTTTAAAGCTCTTTGGTTTGTTGTTACTAAGCAGTAGTGAGCCTGTGGAGAAACTGGTCCTGTCACCCTTTATATTTGTATGTTTATCAGCAGCTGCCCGAGTATGTTGCATCCCACCACAAACTTTAATACTATTCTGGAAGCAGAGTACTGTGCTTGGAAAGATAAGAATCTCTTATGTTTCCAGTCCTTGCTTTCTGCACAGCCAGCACCTAAACATAGAAGAGGCACCATTACCCCTGAAAGCCATCTGCACTCCCCTGCCCTGAGTTTGGCAGGGCAGCTAAACATCCAGGAGGTAGATTTTTTTCCTTTGTAGACCATGGTGGTATGTTTTGTTGTCTTGCCTTAGTTAGACTTTGCACCCGGTGCTGCACACGTTCTGGCTGGCTTGAAGCCTGTGTCCATCCTGAGAGGTGCCTGACACAGCAATGAGATTGCTCTTCAGCTGTCAGGCAGGAGGAGGGTGCACAGAAAGTGCACGTGTCTCATCAGGTGGGAGCGTCGGAGGCAGCAGGTAGTAGAGCTGGAGTGGTACATGGCAACTCGTGCGGGATGTTGTGTCCTGTGGCCCACGCTGGGAGAGGCTGGGTGACGTGGTACAATGCTGACTTCTGATTAATGAAACACTTGAGTTGTACCAAGCTGTCGGAAACAGAGTGCCATTTAATGTATGCTTGCTTATGGCACCTCGGGACATTCTGCTGAGCAATAGCTGAGCCTGTGCTCTGGCACACTCTCTCCCATGTTCTTCTGAGCCCTTCTCCATTTCCAGGTGTTGGTGGAGACCACTGGCCTCCCCTCCTCCCAGGAAGAGGTAACCTCATGCAGAAGTTCCCTGCTGATGTGGCCACCTCCTGCTTCTGGGTGTTCCTTATCTAGTTGCGGTGGCTGGTGTCCGAGCTTTCCATTTAATGTCCCCTCTAGTCCTCATTGTAAGTCTCTGATCTGCAGATTGATACCTTTATTCCTATAGGTTGTGGGGGAAGTGATGCATGTTTCTTTTCTTTTCTTTTTTGGAGGTAGCGTTTCAAGGATCAGCTTGATTCCTCGGCTTATGACTCAATTGAGGGGGCAGGAATCTAGATGTGCTTGTTGCTACCTTTTTATCCAGATAACAGATATGCTTTTTTCCCCCACATTTGTTTGCAGAGATTCTGATGTTATAGCTGTGAAACTGTTTTGAATCTTAATATTTGAATAGTTCTCAATGAATGACATGACAATACATGCTGCCTCCTCCTGAAATAGTGTAGTTGAATCAGAACTTAAAGTTTGCAGGAACACAACCAGATGACATTTCAGTGCTTTGCCACATGGTATAATGTCACTATCATTAGAAATAACACAAGTGGAATTGACCATCTTCTAGCAGAAGATAGCTGCAGAGGCAGGACACCCTACACAACAACTTCTCTTTATATTTACCATAACCAGTTTGCATTAGCCGTTTTGATTTTATTAAAAAGTTCATCAGTTCTGGAACTATTTGTGCTTGAGTCCTCCTTGATCATTCTGCAGGACACCTACAAGGTCCCTTAATGTGCCCCTGTTCAAAGAGGGCTGTTGCCCAGTGGTAGTTTTGTTCTGGAAAATTACAGTGCTTATTGCAGATGTTTCTGAAATGATGCCAAAATCCCCTGTGGCCTGGGAACTCTCAGCTGCACAGAGGACACAAGTGGTGTGGGAGCTGGCTGCCCTGGGACAGGGTGGGTCAGGGATGGGGAGCTGGCTGGGCTGCCCTGCTTTGCACGGGAAGGTTTGGCAGGGTGAACGCAAGGGCCAGAGACCGTTTTGGTTCCACTGGATCAGCAGTTTCCCGAAGAAAATTATTCCCTTCTAGTCAGCTTTACTGAATATTACTTCTGCTCTATCAAGTAATGGTTTGAATCAGGATGAGGGTATACTAGATGTGCTCAAACATCTCTTTTCACTTAATAAAATTTGATGGTAGTGTTTTTTCTTTAATGTGGGGAAATGAAAAAATAGTTCTCTTACAGTTTCCCTTTACACAAAGTTAATTACTTTTATTTTTTGTCTTTTTTCCCCCCAAACATGATGTTTTGGAGTCTTCTATGACAAAATATTTGCAAGAGGGAAAAGAAAGAAAGATTTTAAAAGTTCTAAAGTAAATGCAGGAGCCAAAATTTTAAACAGTCCGTTGCTGGATTTGGCATGTGTAACTTGGGACTTCTGACATCCAACTTTTTGGAGCAGATCTTGCTCACTGTCCCTGATGATGGCCAGCAACTCCAATCCACCCTTACCTGCCTTGCAGAAGAGGAACATGACAGAAACATGAAATGAAGTTGTTTGGTTCAATCAATCACTTCGCCTATTTCAGCATCAAGCTGACAAAACAACCCGTTAATTCCACAGTCCTGGCATTTGGTAACCTGCCAAATCCACACTGTGCAATTTAAGCCACTGTTCTGCATTGTAATCACTCAGAGTCCCAGGGGGAGATGTAACCTCAGCTGAGAAATGATACTGCTCTTTTTCATGCTTGGAGAGTCACGTCTGCCTCCGAAGTCAAGGGTGTTGAAATGCTGCTCATAGTGGACAGTGCTGGCAGCCAAAGCAGGGCTGTATCGGGAACTCTTTGGAGGACAGCATTACAAGATGCTTGTTAAGCAGTGATTTCTGGCCACTGACAGATGCCTCTGCCTTCTGACCTTCAGCTCACAAATAACTGTGCCTCTTGGCTTTAATCATCTGGGTCAGATTTGGGATGGCAGTGGGATTGGACTAAAGGTCACTGCTCATTTCTCTGTAGCATAGTTGACAGCACAAAATTGGACTCTCTATCTATGCAGGCTTCATAGCAAACCCACTGTTATTTACTCTTAATGTGAGGTGTCTGGGGAGGTCAGTGAGGGGCAAAGCCAGCTCTTTCCAACCTTGATCTCACTCCATACATGAAGAATAGGATGCTCGTAGGGGGATGATCTGAGACAGCCTGCTACCCATCTATAACATCCTCACTATATGGTACCAGTATATACAGCAGGGAGTCACTCAGTCCTGCTGACTAGTGCTCATTTGGCTCAGCATCCTTCTCAGAATCTCACTTCCCTCCTTCCAGTTCAGCTTTCTTTCCTCAGAAACTCCTCTAATTTGAATCCTTTCAGGACCTTCTCCAAACCTTCTCCAATTCATTCGGGGCTCAACAGTACCCTGAACCTTTTATTGGTTCAATACGAAAATATCACTGAGCCTGTTCATTCTCAGAGCTTGCTCATTAGCTGTTCTGTTCCTGCTGCCTCTGCTCTGAAGCTTGCAACAGACCGAGGTTTGCCAATTCCCTTCTTCATTCCCAAGCATGTGAGAAATGTCACCTTTGGGTTCTTCTCTGCCTGTCTTTCCTTGTGCATAAGATGCTGTATCGCCAGTATGTCACTGTGGAAGATGACATGCATTGCAAACCCAAGTCCAATTCTATGATCATAGAACATCAGACTCTGATCATGCAAAGTTCTTGAATGTCAAGGAGCTTGCCCTTTATGCAAAGAAACAAGCAATGAAGATTTCAGCTAAACTGCTTCAATCAATTAACAAGCATTGTTTTAAGCACATTTGGATCACCATTGGGGTCTATTTCCTTGTATGGCATCCTCCCAGAAGTTGTTCCTTCCCATCTTAATGCTTAGGTTTTAGATACAGAACATATTCTATATAGTTTGTGCTATTGGTCTTCAAGTACTGAAAAAAAAAAATATTCTTTGGGTGGAAGCACCTCCAAGGCTGATGGCCTTGGAGGAAAGGGATAGATTGAGTGTGAAAGGCTGAAAAGGAACAAGCCGTAGGAAAGGATAGGGTTGAAGCCAACCCAGTCAATATTGTTCTCAACTCTTGAGTAATGAGCGGGCCCAGGTGAAACTTTATACTGAAGGAAACAGAGAACTGAATATTCTCTTGGAGAAGCAGAAAATTGTCTCTCGGACAGCATTTGGATGGGATGTACAATGTGCAGGTAGTAGAAATGGCTGGCCTACATGTGCCTCTCCTGACTTTTCCTAACCTCTGGCCTTATAGGCATCAGGAAGAGGTTTTAGTCAGAGCTGGCCAAGACTCTCTTTTCCCCACCTTTGCAGAGCAGATAACCCTTTGCTTCCCCCATCTTACTCAGGCTTGGTGTCTGCCAGGTGGTGAGAGGAAGGGTGGGTCTGTACTGATTTTTTGGAGCAGTGGTCATGTTTTGAGGAGGAAATTTATTCAAACCATGTTGCAGAGCTGAAGACATCTCAACTGGCTAAGGCTCCTGAGTGAATAAATAATTGTGAGTTACCAGCCCTGATATTCATCTTGAAATAAGAGTTTCTTCTTTTCAATGGAGAAAACATGAATTTTCAGAAAGGAGGGAGGGATATCATGTTTAGAGGGTATCCAGTTTCTAGAAGGGTAGTAGAAGTGATGACAAGTTTGAGGAGTGGGACTGCAAAAAATTGTAGATTTCTCATGCTGTAGGAAACGATGATGGATTATTCTGTGCTATATTTGCCATAACTTCTTCATCAGGTTAAATAGTTTTGAATGCTTTAACATGGGCCCATAAATACCTTACTAGAGAAAGAGAATACGAATGTGTATTTGTCCTGGCTTCAGCTGGGATAGAGTTAATTTTCTTTCTAGTAGCTGGCATAGTGCTGTCTTGGATTTAGGATGAGAGTAATGTTGATAACACAGGGATGTTTTTGTTACTGCTGAGCTGTGCTAACCCGGGGTCAAGGCCTTCTCTGCCTCTCACACTGCCCCACCAGCGAGCAGGCTGGGGTGTACAAGACCTTGGGAGGGGGCAAAGCCGGGACAGCTGACCCCAACTGACCAAAGGGGTATCCCAGACCATATGACGTCATGTTCAGTATATAAACTCGGTGAAAAGCTGGCTGGGGGTCCACTGCTTGGGAACTGGCTGGGCATTGGTCAGTGGGTAGTGAGCAATTGCATTATGCATTACTTGTTTTGTATATTCTTTTATCGTTATTATTATTTTCCCTTTCTTTTACATCCTACTAAATTGTCTTTATCTCAACCCACAAGTTTTACCTTTTTTTCCAATTCTCTCCCCCATCCCGCTGGGGGTGAGTGAGCGAACAGCTGCATGGTGTTCAGCTGCCCGCCAGGTTAAACCACAACAATATTTAATGTGAAGAAGCTAAAATAACTAACTATTAAGCCTGGTTAAGACAGTGTCATGAATTTAAGTGAAACAGAAGTCTTTCCTAGTGAGCTACCCTATGTCTCTCTAGTGGTTGTCACTCCGGGTTGCTAAGGAACTTTGGTTATCTACATTTCTGTCTTTAACATTTGTTCTTATCCTCACACTTCATATGGAGCATTTTCCTTCTGTATTGATGCTGACCTTTTTCTTCCCCCTCATTAGCAGAAGCAACAACTGTGCTACATTTATCAACTCTAAGTCTGCTGCTTCAATGCTTGGGAACTAAAATACAGAAAACCTTTAGTCCTGCTGACACTTAATGATATGGTCATTATGCACAGTAATACAGTGGAGAAAAGTGGTTTCAAAGGAAAGGGAGCTCTGCTTTTGTTATGAGCAGTTGTAGTGCGGGCACTTAGAAGAAATAACGTTCTGAGGACGGATAAAATAATGTGATCAAAATTACTGAAATCACAGAAATCAGTCTCCAAAAGAGATGTCAAGAGGCCTGCTGCCCTGCTTTGAGATGCCACTAGCTTTACCTGTATAATCCCTGACAGATGTCCATCATTTTTACAGCAATAGTTTTTAAGAAGAACTTCAACTAAATTCCTTCCTTTCCCAGGCAGACGTGGAATATAATTTATTGATTGCTGTCTCTCTTGATAAAATCTCTTTTTATGTTTGGAGACTGTTGTTCTGTTCCCTTCTTGCTTTTCCTCTGTACCTTAAACAAATCCTGCTCTTTCATCCTTTCCTTAAAAATTATATTTCTGAACCTTTGATCGTCTCTGTTGCTCTACTCTGGGCTCTTCTGTTTCTCCCCACATTTCATTAAGTGTGCCTTCCCCAGGACTGGACATTGTCTGTGCCCATCCAGTGCTCAGTAGAGGAATAATCACCTCCCTTATCTTGTATGATTTTTTCACCTCATGTACCTAAAATGAACCTACCTTTTTCTTCCAACAACATCCATTTCTGTTGATGCCTTTGCAGTCAGTATATATATGCCTGGTATAGCTCCTGTGCCCATTTGCTGTAATACTGCAGCCCAAAGGAGCCCTCCCCTTCCATCTGAGCGCAGTTCTTCACCTTTCCGTCTGTCTCTGCTGTGGTATTCTGCACTCCTCAAAATCAGTTCCGGTTTGTTGACTTGAGATTGAGCTTGATAAATAGGAGGACTCTGAATTTCAATCCTGCCCTTAAGCAGGATTAGGCTTTGGTCTGCACTCTTTAGAAGCTTATTTGCTAGTCCATCACTCAGGTCAGTAGCATATAGTAGTTTTAACAGATCTGTACTTGGCCTTTCTCCTGTCACAGTTGAGGTGACTCATGCATAATTTTTTTACAGGACCTTCTCATTTTGCATTTATTTACTATAACTTCACAGGAAGAGCAAGCATCATAACCATTGCCATGGGACCTTTCCTGTCCTACAGAGCTCTTCAAGATGGTTCATAGACAGTGTTAGCTGTCTTCATAGTAACTCCCGGGTGAATGCCACCCAGCACCTCAGGTAATTGGAGGAGGGAACGCAGGCCAGGTGGAGAAAGGAGATGTTAAACAACCACTATTCTGCTTTCTTGTGAAGACTGAAGCAAAGAGGATATGATAAATTCAGCCTTTTCTGGGCATAATTCCTCCCTTTCACAAATTTACAATGTTATTGAATTTTATTTCAGCTCTCTTTGCTCCTTAATAGTGTCAGCTCCTCTTGTGATTTACTGTTAATGATTTATCCCCCCACACCTGTGCCTGTGTGAATATTTGAGCTGCCATTAATATGTCCTGTATCTTACATTTTCTGCTTAATTCTGTTTAACTTTTAAATATCATTTAAAGAGTTCCTTATGTAGCTAGAGGGAGTGTGTGGTTATACTTTCCTCTTTAGCAGTTAAGTCGTCATATCAGCTCTCCTGAGAGTCAATAAAGAAGAGCAGGACAACCAACCTCTCTCTTTGGTTTCCATGAAGTTTGTCGCTTTGGCACATGCTTTCCCTTAAGCAGCTTTTCCAATCCAGTTCACCACAGATTTTCCTGTTGGTCACAGTCAAATCCAGAACGGTTGCCATTCAGGGAACTTGCTGACACTCGCAGCAGACAGCTGCTGATTTTTTGGAAAGGACTTGTCAGTCTGTCAATTGCCAAACAACTGTCCCTCTCTGCCTTTTCCTTCCACTCGCTAGCCATGGCAGTGGCCCTTTACAGAAAATCTTGCCATAGGAAGGGATGCCAAAACCTCTGACTTTAGCAAAAAGCAGTGATGTTGCACTCCCTAAATTCTATTTTGCTTACACTAATTCAGAAAAGAAAAAGTGGTAAAAACTGGAAGAAGGAATATTTGGGACTAAAGCTGGCTGAAGAAAAGAATTTGTTCTGATACACCCCAAGGCGCAAAAAAAAAAAAAAAAAAAAAAAAATTCATTCATGCAAGGTGCTTCTTTCTTGAATGGTTGCAGATGACTGCCCTTTGGAATGGACAGATACAGCAGCACAAGAAAATGCCAGGTTCATCAAGCAGTAAGGTGTATGTCTTCTGTCTCTCACATGGGGATGCTTGAAAGCCCTCAGAGGAGACTTCAGATCTTCTGTGCTTCAGCACGTTGGAGCTGGACACAGTGCCTGGAGATCCTGTGGCAGAGCTGAGAGCTGAACCTGTTGCTGATGACTTTCGTGGTCCCAACTCTGCCTTAAGAAGCCTGGGAGCTTTAGCATAATATTTTTGCTCCTGAATCACTTACAAATCTAACGTTCCTGTGCCAGGACCCAGACACCTGAAGCACTGGAGCCTGCAGGATCCATAGCCTTTGAGGAGCATTGAAGCACCAGCTGTATGAGCAGAGGTCAAAGTCACTTTTTAAGCTGCTGCTTTGCCATGAAAAATAGATCAAGCCACTCGAGCTGTCAAAATGTATTTTGGAAATATGTTATCGGTGCTAACCTGCCTCCTCCTGGAATTGGTTCTTCTAATCCCTGTAGAATATTTTCAGAAAGCATGTTCCTGTGGTTTGCAATGTTTGATACTATTTAAGGGGCTCCTGGGAAACCTCTTTCCTCAGAGACAGCAAGCAGAACCTGAAAGGATATACGTAAGTGGGACAGTAGCATCTATTTCAAGGAATGTGGGTGGAACACAGCTCAGATGTATAGCATTTTAATCCTTTTAAACTGCTATGTCTTTCTTGCTCAGCAGAAATCATGATTCATTGCATGTCTTCAAGCTCAAACCATGCTTTCTGAGTTGAATGGGGGAGAGGTGGATTTACAGAATGAAATCCAAATCCCATTGAAATCTGTGGTAATTTTTATTGACTTCGAGGGGCAGGGTTTGGTATGCAGCTGGAAGCAGAGATCCTCCTAAATGTTTGCAAGTGAGATGTGCTCTGGATGTGCCTGTGTCTGTCTGAGTTGCACAGCAGCAGTCAGATGCCCACTGAGAATTCTGGAGCACGAGGCAACTTCCAGGGTGGAGGCAAAAAGCCAAGGTTCTCCTGCAGGCTCCATCTTCTCCTGGGCACAGCCCAGGTTTTTCTATAACGCTGGTCTTTGGAGAGAGGACGAGCCTCTCCTTGCATGACTTCTTGATCCAAGTCAGTCTAAGGGGAATTTGGCTCTGTCACTTCAGTGTCAGTCTTCACCCCCTCTTCTCCCAGCTGTTTGACCGCAGAGTTGGTCAGGGCTGCAGCCGCTGTGTATCTCTGCTACCTCTGGCAACTGCACTGTAGCTGCACCATTGCCTGTAATGCGCTACCAGCCATAGATGAGCTGGATTTTTAACAAAGAGCGTTTTCAAGAGATCTTTCATGGAAGTTGTTTTCATGGCAGCTTAGAGTGTTTCCTTCAATGACATAAGAGCTCTTTTCTAAACATGACAAGTAGTTCCTACAGATTTTAACCCTACGGTGTGTTTTTCCTGCCCCTCCCTCCCCCAAGTCTCCTTGTACTTTACACTTAAAACTAGCTTCTCCAAATGTATCTGTAGCTTTCTCCCAATGTATCTACAAGAAATAAATAAACATCCAGACTTGCTTTCTTGTCCCAGGAAGTGGAAGTTTCTGGAAAGTTGGATAGACCAATGAAAAACTGAAATCACAGCAGGATGGAAACAGATTTAGTTTTGACTCTAGGAGTTGCTGTATCTGATGGAAGCTGAATGCTAAGTGAATCACCGTGACTCAGTAAATAGGATAATGGTCTCCCCCTCTGGGATTTCTATTCCTGCCTGAGCAAATAGAAGCCTTGCTAAGTCTGCAAGCAAGTGAAATCCAGCCAGCTCGAGCCTGCCCTGCAGGAGGCCTGTACCCAAACCTTTTTACCTGCTGCCATGTACAGTAAGTCTAACCTGATCTAATACCATTCCAGTTTGATCTGGGTGGGTCAAACCTATACAGCACATCTACCCCGCATACAGTGTTCTTTGTCCCTGCTCCTCTAGTAGCAGGAACACCACGTATTTCATGCATGATGGTAGGGATCCTGCGTTCTTGAGGTTCCCTTAGCACAGACAAGTTTAGTTATTCCTGGTGAAAACTGCAGAAAACGGCAACCTGCTTCTGTACAACTTTAAGCTGGGGGGGGTAGGGTGGGGAGGGTTTTTTTGCTTTTTTAAAGCACGTAGAATCACAAATTCAGAAGAGAGAGGAGTTGGTGAGACAGCGGGAACAGCTTAAGAGACTGAGAGAGCACTCGTGCAATGGGGAGAAACCAAAAAGCCATTTCAGACAACCAAAGCTGCAGAAAAAGCTCACAACATGCTGCAGGCAAAAGAGCATGGGTTTGTTCACATGGAGCAGTGGTGGCAAGTCTGCATGGGCATGAGCACTACTCCAGCTCTCTCGAGTTGCCTCGGAAGGATGAGACTACTCCAGAAACAACCTGACCTGTGTAGTTCTGTGTCTTGCATGTACTCCTGCTGTGTTTGTTGTAGGAAGATGAGTCTCCATCTGCCCAAGGAAAGGAGGGCTACGCTAGTCCTTTACACCTAAGAGGTGTCCCCTTGCCCTTTCTTTCCCTGGGGAGTCAGATACGTAGATAAATATGTAGTACCTGGGGGGGGTGTGGGGGGGGGTGGGTGTGAGAAGCCTACCATCGAGTGGGGCTTTTTTTGTTTCATTTTCTGATTGCTGTTTGGTGAAGTCTTGCTTGCTGGTTTTTGCCCTCTGGATGTCACTGTTGTGCTCATTTAGATTCCTCTTCTTCACCGGCCTGGCTCATCTTGCCCTAAGTATGTGATTAAAAAAGCTTGTAAGAAGTTAGTTTCTGTTCTTCATTGGCCTCTCAGGGCCTCTTGGCTGGAAAATGTGAGGAAGTATCTGTCCAGACCATATTGTGCAAATCATTCTAAAGGGCGATTGCCCTCTGAGGATCGGCTAGAATGCACCAAAGGCAGGCACAGCACCATCTGCTCCAGTCAGAACATCCTTGGGTTGTCAGAGCCGGAGTTGTCTTGCAAATGCTTCCCCAAGGCTTCCCGCTCTGGGTTCTCTCTGCGCAGCTCCTTGTTCTTCCCAGGCAAATTATGAGATAGATATTATGAGATAGAACAGTGGTTGCAATGTCTCCATACAGCTTTAATTTTATTTTTTTTCATCCCCTCCTCAGAAGTGTCCGAGTTGTGCAGGGGCAGGATTGTGTGAGGTCCAGGTGTTCAGCACTGCAGCTGTGGGCAGAAGAAATCTTGCCTTGATGTCACTGTCTAAAGAGTGGGTAGGAAAAGAGGTCAAAATCCTGCTCCTCTGAGAGAGTTAAGCTCTCTACAGCAGAACCCTTCACATTTTGCTTTTGTGCTGAAGAAACCAAGCCACAAGGAGAGGTAGGATATTGGAGATGGGGAGCCCAATCAGATGAAGTGGAAGACAGTGCTGGTTGACACTCCTACGGGGGCAGTGGTGAAAAACAAAGGGAGATTTACTGTCTAAAAAACTGTTAGCAGTAGAAGGTACATTTCAAATCCATGATTCAAAGGCAAGACCTTTCAGGGAATGTGCCTCACTTGATTTCTTTTCTCTTTGTCTCTTCATAATGCACTTAAACAACTGAAATACATTCCTCAACCAGACTTTCTGCACTGAAGGAGGGGGCTGTGTTTGGAGGACCCTTTAGTACGATGACTTATTTTCTATTTGTGATTTGCCCTTTCATCAAAAGCCTGTAGTAGTTTCTTTAACATTTTCTTTACTGATCTAAATTGTAAGACCTCTTCTTTCTCTCTCTCCTTGCTGAGCATTATGAGACTTATGCTCCCAGGCAGAGGCACCCAGCCCTGCCTCTGGTCTTCAAATTATGGACAAATGGGCAAGACATTTTGAGGTGGAGTGGGGAAGCAGGATTGCAAAATGTTTAGGGAAAACAGAAGATTCTCCCAAGGACGTGCGTGTTCTCCCCACTTTTTGCTGTTGCTTTTAAGTGTATGAAGTGCAGTGATGTGAAAGGGGCCTACGATCAAGTACTCTTAAAGTTCACTTTATAAGAAAGCTGGCTCTTTGCCTAGGCAGCTGCTTTGGGTGGCAGCCTGTAAGGAAGCCTGCGTCTTGGAGATGGAGAGGAGAGGTGCCAAAGAGCTGTCCCAACCTCCATAGGCTCCTGCCAGGGCAGAGATGCGTATGGTCTGGTGGTGGCTCCACAGGGGCTGTAAGGAACAGTTGTCCTAATGCCCTAAATAGCAGGAACCAGTAACTTTTTTCTTCCAGGTTTCCCCTTTGGCCTTGTCCTGGCTCTGTAGGATCACTGCAGGACCAAGCCATGGGTTTGGTTCTGGTGGTGGGAGCAGCCTGTGAGACAGATAAGGGCAGCTGCATATGGCAGCTGGGTAAAGGTTGCCTTGCAGGGAGGAGAAATGAGGAAGCTCAGCCAACCTCAGACCCAGAGGTCATTCTAGAGCTGCTGCCTGCCCACAGGCACAGTTTCAGCTGTGGCAGCATGGAATTAGTGTCATGTCCCTGCGTAGACCCTAGTGGTCTCTCCTGGTGCTAGTCTTTCCATCCGACTCTCAGAATACGCTACTGGAATTCAAGGTACCATATGAATATGGAAAAAATGTAGTTGGGAAAATATCACAGGCAATAAACCAAAGACTGCATAAGGGCCATTATAGCTTAGAGTAGGCACCTATAAATAAATCTATTGTGTTCTTACATTGTCCCATGTACAGAGACAATTACCATTGTAAGTAATCTGTGTGAGGTGGTATTTGTTTGTTCTCTCTTGATTATTTAACATACCTGCAATTACCTTGAATTACAGCTTTTCTGCTGCTTGTATGGAATAACACTTCCATTGCTCTCCTGTGTATCCTTGTGTTGCATTTTTGTTTTACTGGGCTTTAAACTTCTGTATTCTTCAGAGCTTGTATCTCCAGTTTCTCCTGCTCTACTTTATTGTCCTCGACCTGTTGCCTTACTTTTCTAAATATGTTTGAAACGCTTTCATTTTCCATTCTCCAAATCTTTGCTGTTATGCTCAAAGGAAGTATCAGTCAACTAGCTCTTCTCACTACACAAACAATAGAAGTACAAGAACATCTTTGAGCCATGTTTGTTCCAGTGAGGTCCTTTTACATTGAGAGCAACATGTCCCCCCACCTTTTTTTTTTTTCTTTTTTACTGGCATCCTCCTCTTCTCCTGGTTTTGCTCTCTCAGTTGACTCAATGTCTGTATGACATGTACTTACTCTTTTGTCTATTCAGGGGGATGTGCAAACAGATTATTTAAAGCTTCAAAATAAGACACACAACATATTGCAAATAAAGGCCATAGAGGTAATTCTCCCCATTTGCAAATACATATTAATTGTGTGCAGGGGGTGGGATCTTACAGTTTCACTGACTGATTGCACACAGAAATAATGATGGATTATATATATTGACTCTGCGATGATTTTTTAGTTTGTATCCAAACAGGCTCTCGTTAAAAGTTTTACGAGCCCTAGAACTTTGTTTTTCTTTGTCCAGCTTCTAATATAGGTAGTTTCTAAATGGATTAGAAATCCTTTAAAGGTCAGGGAAATTCTTATTTTCAAATGGCTAGCCGGTGCTGATACAACTATTAATTAAAACTGTATCACATTCTGGTCATTAGCCGCAATGATCAATGATTTCCTCAGAGACAATTGTTCTATTAAAAATACATCAGTAATAAATGACCTTCTCCAAGGTTCCTGCTGTAGGATGTACCTAACAGCCCTGAGAAGTAAGTACCATTTTAATAAAAAATGTGAGTTGTTACAGTTCAAGCTTGAGACCAGGATTTTACTCTCATGTGAATACCAGGACTGCTGCTGCCAAGTTTGAGAGTACCTTGAGCGCTGTGCTTGGCTCCAGGACCCCTACCCGCTCACAAGCAAATCCTCCTGTGACAAAGACCAAGTGCCATTATCCATCCCTGTGAATGCCCTCCCTGGAAATGCAGATCCTAGAGTCAGGTAGCTGCTGTGCAAGACAGGTGAGGAAAACAACCTTTCCTGTACCCAGAAAGGCTGTACTCTCCAAAAATAATAATGTGATACCAGGGTTTTGACTAGCATGAAATGCCGCTGTTGGCAGCATCATTCAGCACTTTCCTTCCCTCCTCTCTGAGTAATAAATTATTCTTGACAGACTCTGCCCACCCAGGAAAAAAAAAGGAAGCGATGTGGCTGGATGATCCATGGGTTTCAAAAGTGTTGACAACTTTGCCATGTAGCTAGTGGAGTTCCCCAGGGCTCAGTACTTGGCCCAGTCTTGTTCAACTTATTCATCAATGACCTGGACGAGGGGACAGAGTGTACCATCAGCAAGTTCACTGATGACACAAAACTGGGAGGAGTGGCTGATATGCCAGAAGGCTGCACTGCCATTCAGCGGGACCTGGACAGGCTGGAGAGTTGGGCGGAGAGGAACCTGATGAAGTTCAACAAGGGCAAGTGCCGAGTGCTGCACCTGGGGAGGTGAACCCCATGCATCAGTACAGACTGGGGGCTGACCTGTTGGAAAGCAGCTCTGCCGAGAGGGACCTGGGAGTCCTGGTGGATGACAAGCTACCTGAGCCAGCAGTGTGCCCTTGTTGCCAAGAAGGCCAATGGTATCCCGGGGTACATTAAGAGGAGTGTGGCCAGCAGGGCAAGGGAGGTTATCCTCCCCCTCTACTCTGCCCTGGTGAGACCCCACCTGGAGTACTGTGTCCAGTTCTGGGCTCCCCAGTTCAAGAAAGATGAGGAACTCCTAGAAAGAGTCCAGAGGAGAGCAACTAGGATGATAAAGGGACTCTAACATCTCCCCTATGAGGAAAGGCTGAGGGAGTTGGGCTTGTTCAGCCTGAAGAAGAGAAGACTGAGAGGGGACCTCATCAACACGTACAAATATCTTAAGGGTGGAAGTCACGAGGACAGAGCCAGACTCTTTGCAGCGGTGCTCAGTGACGGGACAAGGGGCAATGGATACAAACTGAAACTTAAGAGGTTTCAGTTGAATGTGAGGAGGAACTTCTTTACTCTGAGGGTGACAGAGCACTGGAACAGGCTGCCCAGGGGGGTTGTGGAGTCTCCTCCTCTGGAGATATTCAAAGCCTGCCTGGATGAAGTCCTGTGTAACATGCTCTAGGAGAACCTGCTTTAGTAGGAGGGTTGGACTAGATGATCTCATGAGGTCCCTTCCAACCCTTGCGATTCTGTGATTCAGTTTTGCTCTGATAGGTGGCCAATTGTACAAATATTTCCAAACCCTTATTAGCTTTAAAATGGCAGCTTGGGAGATTTTTTTTTGCTGGAGATATTTTCAAATATTTGGTGGCTCCATAAAAGGCCCCAACAGGGAGAGGAGTGAAAATGTTGGGATAAGTGAACCTCCCAGGCAGGTATTTTCAAAATAACTCTATCCTCTACTGAGCAATGTCAGACTGTCTTCATCCTTTCACTCCTGGGACATCAATACAATGGAAAATTTACTTCTTTAAACTAATTCTTGCCTAAGAGAAATCCCAAACATAAAATCATAACTATTTTGATCTGCAGCTACGTATATAGAAAGCAGGACAGCAAAGAGAATAATGGTACTTTGAGATATTTAATGGGTTTTTTAATGCTAATTTAGCAGCAGGAGATGTGGTTCTCTATGATTAATCAGCTTTTAGAACTAAAAACTAGTAAATAGCATGCAGAAAATACAGAAAGCTAGGGGTCAAGGATGGTGCTTTGCTAAGCTTAGCTTCATACACATAGCAAAACGGGGAGAAATGCTTCATGGCTGTCCTATGATTGAAGTGCTTACTTCAGCAGGAAAATGCCAATGTGATGAGGTTATTGGCCTAAGAGCGCGGGGAAGACCTTATCATAGAATCACAGAATCCTTTAGGATGGTCTTTGGAAAAGACCTTTAAGATCATCAAGTCCAACCTTTAACCGAATATTGCCATCCCACCACTAAACCATGTCCCTAAGCACCTCCTCTGCCTGGCTTTTAAATACCTCCAGGGATGGGCACTTGACCACCTCCCTGGGCAGCCCGTTCCAATGCTTGACAATCCTTTTGGTGAAAAAATTTTTCCTAATGTCCAACCTAAACCTGCCCTGGTGCAGCTTCAAGCCATTCCCCCTCGTCCTATCGTCTGTTACCAGGGAGAAGAAGCCGACCCCCACCTCACTACAGTCTCCTTTCAGGCAGTGGTAGAGGGCGATCAGGTCTCCCCTCAGCCTCCTCTTCTCCAGACTAAACAACCCCAGTTCCCTCAGCCATTCCTCGTATGACTTGTGTTCCAGACCCCTCACCAGCTTGGTTGCTCTCCTCTGGACATGTTCCAGCAATGCAACATCTTGTAGTGAGGGGCCCAAAACTGAACACAGTATTCAAGGTGCAGCCTCCCCAGTGCCAAGTACAGGGGCATGATCACTTGTACATAACTTTCACAGTATTGCAAACATATTTCATTGCTTTCCCTTGGTGCACTAAATACTTTATACCAATCCATATGTATAGAAAACACCTTGGACCTGTTTTTTTTGTTTTCCAGCAATCTGTAGTAAGACTCTGCCATAGACTTCAGAAAAGTGAGATTTCTCGAGGTGTGACTGGCAGAAAGATGCTGTCTTGATCCATTTCTGCCTGTACTCATTTAATTCCTGTTCTAGTTATTTGGGAAAGTGAAGCAGGTTCTATAAGACTACCAATCTAATTTTTCAACTAATAGTTGTTTGGTCCCAGCTGAATGAATATGGAAAAGAAATGCAGATTTTTTTGGCAGAACACTCACCTCTGTTGCAATACAGTGCCCATGATGTGTGGGAAAGGAGAGGATTGTGCCTTAAAATCTTGAGTTATTTACTGGGGGGAAAAAAGGGAAGAGTTTTAACCAAAATAATGATATTTGGGGAGCAAGGGACAAGAGCTCTTAGGTAGTAGGCTTCTTATTCGTATATTCACCCACTAAGATGTAATTGGCAATAAAAAGCTGTTTCTTAAAAAGGCACTCTAGTACAGTTTTTTCAACATAAAATTTTGCTCATTTATTTCAACAGTTATTGAAGAAGCAATTGGTTATGGTTAAACCTGAATAAAGCAAATCTTGACACATGAGAGTTTATTTATTTATTGCTAGCTCTTTCATAATTAATGGAGTTTCATTTAATTGAACCAGTGACTCAGTCACCCAGGAGAGTGAGAGCCATCATTCCTACTGCGTTCTCAGCCTCTGGAAAGCACAAATCGGAGAGGAGAAAACTCACGCTAGGTACTGCTGAGGCCAGTTGGGCACTGTAGATGAGAATGCTTAAATATACAAATATTTGTGAGCAGAGCAGCCTCTGTGTGGGGGAAGGAAAACCTATTTAAAATCTGAAATGGAAAAACCCAGTGGCAATCAATCAGAATAGGTAATCAGAAGCAGAGACTTTGTGACCAGGTCCAAATGAGGAGAAAGGAGGTGTAGTTCCCTTAGCCACTTAAACCTCGTGACATGCTTGTTCAGAAACAAGTGCCACTGCACAAGGTTTTGTAAAATGTCACACCTTTCTCTCAAAATGAGATAATAATTCATCTGTTATGGGGAGAGAAGAAGGATATTACATTTAATCCACTGTTTGGCAATTCATGTGGAGCAGCTGATACTTTTGTAAAGGCTAATCTGGACATTCATCCTAAATGTTCCAACCTACATATAATAATCATGGAATAATTTAGTCTGAAAGGGACATCTGGAGGTCATCTGATCCAACTGCCCACTCAAAGCAGGGCTTTGTCATTAGAACAGGTTGCTCAGGGTCTTGTCCAGTCTAATTCTGATTTTCTCCAAGGATGGAGATCCCGCTATCCCTACAATGATTCAGTTTAGTCAACACAAAGCTCAGGAGGGTGAGGGAAAAAATAAACAGAAAAACAAAAGGGAGTAAGATAATTGTATGCCCTAAGGTAGGGACAGGACCAAATCATGATTGATGTGCTAAAGAGAGAGGGGGGGGATAGAAAGCTCTTTCTCTATCCTGTGGCAGCCCAGCAATCAGAACGTGTCTTGGACCAGTAAGAGGTACGTGAGGTGCATGGATATGGTTGCCAAACACTCAGAAGATAGCGGGAAAGAAGAGAGGAACAGACTTCTCTGTGGGTCTGCTATGGATGTAGCAGATGAGCATAGAGGAGTATGTTGATCATTGGGGAAAAGCTTTCTAATAGCAAAGACCGTGAAACTGGAGTTCTGTCTTAGTGTGGGCTCTCCATCACTGGAAATTTCAAATAAAATTCCAATCTGTCAGGAATGTCTTATGCACAGCTAATCTGACCTTGCAGTAAGGTGATAGACAAAGGTGATTTCCCCTTTCAGCTCCATTTTCCCTGAGTCTGATGGAAGAACAAGAACACTGAACCTCTTATAATGTCTTCCTGAGAGCCATGACTTGAGGATTAGGAAGCAGCAGGCCAGTCTGGCACTATAGATGTAAATGTGTAAGCTGAGTACTTGTAAACCAAACCCTATAGGCCTGATCTACATTTGTCTAATTGACTATTTTCAGAATGGAGAAAGCTCCATTTACATATTTAGCAATGGCTGACATACCAAAAAAGGATATGTTTTGAAATGAAGTACCCTTAAAGAAGGGTCTACTCAGTGATAAAACATAATTTATGAGGGTTAGAAAGCTCTGACCATTGCCCTACCCTTGCTTTGAAAAAGTGTGTGTCTTTGATCTTCTTTATAAAGCTAATAATCTTCAGTGAATGATGAAACATTCTGGCTCTGCATAGTAGCAACTGGGTGAAAGGACTGGTAAAGCAATACAGAACATCATTATTCAAATTACTGCACCAAATCCTGCCTTTCTAGGGAGTTAAAGTCATTTTTTTTTGGTCTCTGTGAACACAGGAATGATGTTATCTGCACTCCTAGTGAACAAGAATACAGATTGCAAAATAACCCTGGCAGTAATTAGTGCCTTTGGCAGTCCCAAGAGAGAGACCAATGGCTCAATGGGCATGTAGACTGAATTATGTGCTGCAATTTCCATATGGATGCATCTGATGCAGCTGCAGTCTCTTGTTACCAGAGGATCTGATGTTACAGTATTCTGCAGAAACAGGATTAAGAGAGTTCATAACTGCGCCATGGGTTCCCTTGAGATCTACCCAAATACTCAGGTCCCTAACAACTCTTTTTCTTAAACTAACATTGTGTTTAAAACAAATCTACCGCAATCATAATATTATGCAAGTGTCAGCAATGACTCTGGAGAAAAGGAGAAGTGTAAATTGCCGTCCAAAGTCTTAATCCTGTAATTAATGAAGCAGGTTCTTGAAAACCATGGCATTCATTGCAGGTACAAAAGTTCACTTGAGTGTATTCACTGGCTGAAAAAGTATTAAAAAGTGCTTTGATATATGTGAAACTGAATATGTGTGAAAACAAAATTTATACCTTCTGCTTCAAGAAAAAGATGGCACTTTAGCAGAGATAAACCCGTAACAAAACCTGTGCATTGTTAGCAATGTTTCTATGCTACATCTTCACTTATAAATCAAAAGTCATCCACAGGTCCAAGTATTCATGTAGCAGCATAACTCAGACTTTTTACATTACTCTATTTCTAGGAGATAATACATGACTTTGGGACATCACTATTTTGAGCTGCAGTTACAAAGAAAAAAAGAACAAGACAAAGAATTTACTGTTTAATTAGAAAGTAATCTAAGGTGTGCATTCTATTTCACCAGGGTTCAAACATGCTTAAGTGATGTTTGTAAAGATGAGAAGGGTGCTGATGAGTATATGGATGAATGAAACATGCTAGTCTTGAAAGAAAACTTATGTATTTGGAGGTAGATTGTCTTCATGTTTGTTTTTTTTTATTTGTTAGTTTTCCACTAAATGCTGTGTTGTGGTCCTGTATAGAACAGGGACAAGGTATTGTGAATGTAGGTCAGAACTGCATGAACTATTTGCTTGATAAGTTGTTTTTTGTTTTTGTTTTTTATTGAAGTGCTTACAGGGAAGTTGTACTGGAATATTACTAAATGTTAGGCACTTCATTGCAACTGGCCAGGCTGGATACTGCAGGATCACACTGCTGTCTCTATCATCACACTTTTGATCCCAGTAATATAATCTCTGGGAAGTGCCATAAATACACAGGACATGCTGTATTTCTTATATTTGAAAAATAAGAAGCAGGGAGCTGCTAGTTGTAACAACATTTATAATACTTATAACTAGTAACAAGAGAGGGTATTTTATTATAGAAGTGGACTTTGCAGTAGCTCCCTGCAAGAGAGACCACGCTAAATACGTCTCTGTCGGTTTGCCTGGTCTTTGCCACTTCTCTTTACCACTGAGGATAAAAACTTCCCCATGAGTAAGGGGTTCCTTTTTTTGTTAGATTTGACAAATTTCCCTCATTTATGGAAAGTGGAGGTTGGGAGAGGTGGGGGAGGGGTAAATAAGTTTCTTTTGGGAGAAATCCTGAATAAAAACATTCTTTATAATAAACTGCATGTTGGATCTAAAATCACAGCCTCGCATTGTTGCCCCAACAGCAAATAAAGCACAAAGGTGGTTTGTGTTCCTGTGGAGTCTCCCATCTCAAAGGGAAATGATAGATGGAACGTTTTCCCACTCTTCCATTTTTGCCTAATCTGGGCTCCTGGAAATGCTTTACTGTTGCTGTTGCGCTGTGGTGTGGTGGCAGTCAGAGTTTGCACTACAATCTATAAGCAGAAAGACAGAAAAAGTGATTCCTCTCTCAAAGGGCAGAAACATAAAGGCAGGCAAAAGACAGCAGATGGATGCAGTCGAATGGGGGCTAAAATGAAACAGTAAGACAATATTGGCTGCTGTGACAGCCACCAATTCCCAGCAGACCTGCATCTTAATTGCTGTTAAATTTCTTAGTTGTTGCTGTGAAGCTAGAAAAAGAGCAAAGGAAGGATTTAAAGGTGGCAATCAGTTGGCTTTGCCTATGTTTTGAATTTGTTCCCTCCAAGCATGGGGGGGGGTGGGGGTGGGAAGCTGGGTTCAGACACAGGATAGGACATAGGGGGCTTTAGAATGTGGCTCCTTCAAAATGTTACAAAGGGATGGTGATGTTATGGGTTGACCTGAGGTGGAAATCAGCATTTTTTGGCACTGTTTATCAATAAGTCTGCATGTAACTGAGCTAGAAATGGTGTCCCCTCTTTGCTTTCTCTTGCAATCCCCTGGTTCATGCTACCCAGCACCTCTGCTCCTGGGCCTGGCAATAGTTTTGGATCCAGCTGTAGGATACTCCATCAGCTCCAAGCGGCATGGTAGCCCAGCTGTTTTTTAAAAGTAAATCATGGTGTTATGTATGTTTGGAGACTATTGAAGTTTTCTTCCGAGAGTTAGAGAAGCTTGTTTTAAGTGATTAACCCCAAAGTCTTTCTTCGAAAATCCATATGGATCTGCAAATTCTGTTCCACTGGCCTTCCTAGAGAATACGAAAGGTTTCTACGATGCAGTTCTTCAACCATTTCTGCAACTTCACTGCTAACTTTGCTGCTAACAGTTTACTAAGGGGATTTGATTGCTTTGTTTATTTTGAATGAATCCTATTTTTCTAGCATCCCTTATACCTCCAGCAACCTTCAGAATTTCTTATCTACCTTTGCAGTTTTTCCCTCTGCTGGTGACAGTAATCTTATTATAATCTATTTCAGCCTGTAGAGAATTCTAATGAAATCCCTTCAATGTGCCTCAGCACACTTGTTAGTTAGGCGGGGTGACTCACATGCTGAAGTTTTTAAGCAGTGTTTGAGGAAGGAGAGAACTGGGTAATTCAGGGAATTGGCAGGGTTATAATGACAACTGCATCAGTTTTGAATCCGTGGAGAAGCAATCGAACTGCTGTGGGCTGCTGACTGTTTTGCTGGGCAATGTGAGATACAATCCCTGCCTTCGTTTGCGTCTTTCATCCAAGAATTTCAAAATGTTGCACAAGTATTCAGCCACAGGGAACCGAAGGAAACATGCAGAGCTATGAGGAAAACATACAGAGAAGACCTCTATAACAGACTGAAATCAAGGACCACAATGCAATATTGTTGAAAACTGCTTTGTCAAGCCTGCAACAAATTTGCTTGCATTTTTTGATCTAACGCTGCTGACTAATTAGGCTTAATGTGTTCAATGCGCTCTGAGGTATTAAATGCACTGAAGAATATGTTTCAGCACTTAAAACCAATGGAAATAATCCTGTTAAGGTGATTTGGCCAAGTCCCTGGGTGGCATGCATAATGCTGGCAGAAAGTCCAGTATGCTGAATTACGTTTCCTGCATACACAGGCATGGCAATATTTTTTTGTAAACCTAGTGTGTAATAAAATGAGCAAGGCATCACCTAGAAAAAGATTCTACTTGCTTCCTTCATAGTACTACTATTTTTTCATAATTGAAATCCCATCTACTAAACTATATTAATAAATTGAATCAAGCTTAGTAACATTCCTAAGGGGAAACACATTTAGATAATATTCACTAGACATTTATTTAGCTAAGTGTCTCCATTTTGTTGGCTTATATCCACATCTTCTAATGTTCAGAGTATTAGTAATTTCTTTTGCTGTTTAAATTTGATTAGTTCATGCTATTTAAAATTTCTATAATCAAATAAAATACCTGTAGCTCAAAACTCTCAGGCTACAGAAGATGCTTATTACTTTCTCAAGGCTCTTTGCTATTGAATGAGGAGAATTTGTCCCAATCAGTTAAGGGCTTAGTAATTTAAACACAGTGATTACATTTTCTAAGAAAGAAATAAAATCAGATCTATCTATCTTCTCTTATTTTACAGATCTGTAGAAGTTTTCTATATAGAAGGTCCTTCTATGTAGAAGAAACCGCACTCCCCAACCCAGCAAGGACAGTGCAGTGTACAAAGCAGAAAGGAGATATTCAATAGATACAATGCCAAGCAGGTTCTTACTAAGCTAATGAAAATTGCTCTATGAAATGTTGGAGAGAAATGAGCCTATTTATCTCCAATAACACACCTAGCTTAACCTTCTTTTCCCATTTCCTGGTCCCATTACTGCTTTGATGATGCTTATTCCATTCCGACACCTTTCTGGTCATCTTGTGGTCCCAGTCACACTCCTTTCACTGGAATATGAATAACTTCAAAATCACTGTTGCAATTGTACACTCAAGTTACCCCATGACCTGGGATTCTCAGTGTACTCTAAATAATTTTCTGTTAGTTCAGAAAGAACAAGGTTGCATAAATCAAGGTATGGACAATAGAAGATGATTTTTGTTTTCCATGCTAGTGTAAATGAGAGGCAGCATTTCATTCTTCTGAAGGGAAGAATCAAACTGGATGAGCCTGAAAGCCATACTCTCAGTGTCTCAGGATGCTTGTAATGGCTAATCCACACTCAGAACTTGTTAAAGTATAAATAAAGTGTAGGCATTTCTTCCTCCAGCATTCCATTTCCTCCGCTAAAATCTGTGTGGCATAAGCTTTACATTTAAAAAGCCTCTTAATCCTATTGCCCACTGGGAATCTGTTAATAACTTCAGGAGTGACTGGGGCACATTCTTGCCCCAAGTTGCCACTGAACGTTGTTAAACGGGAGAGTTCTTCCAGCCATCTCTTCTGCCCTCGCACTGTGTCCTGTTTCACCCCAGGGTGAGCAAGTTGCCAAATCAATGTCACTAGTAGAGACTTCTGGCACCTGTCTTGTTTTCTCTTCATTTACTTTTGTTTCTGTCTGCCAAGGGTCATTTCTGGTTTTAGTCGTTAGCTATAAAAATGTCTCACCTTTTTCCTAATCTGATTTCACACTTGTGAAATGAAGACTGCATCATCACCATAAAAGAGTGGAACAGACTTAGCTGGTGGTGTAAGATCAGTCTTAGCAGACTGATTTCAAGCTTGCTTAGGTCTAGAACTATGGTAAATTGCTTGAGTGCTGCAAAATTTTTTTTCCCTAAAATATACATTGTGCTGATGAAAGGTACTAGTCTGACAATCCTGGAGCTTATGGACATATGAAATCCTCCACTCTTTTGCCAGTGACATGTGGGCAAGAGTGGATCCACTTCCAGATCCAAATCTTAGTAATTTCTAGACTGAACTCATACTACTTTCACCTCTAGATATAAAGTTTGAGGACTCACCCTTAAACTGCAAACTATTCAGAGTATGGGGCAGCTATTCCCAGCTTAAGAATACTAAGAGCTGCCATGTACAAATAATTTGGGCTGAACCAGACATTTGGAATGGAAAATATTAACAGGGAGGTGAATGGCAGGCACCGGTCAATCCTTCCTGACGTCACCACTTGCCTCTGTAGTAAATGGCAGAATAAGATAGAGTTATAATATGTAGCACAACCATGTTTCCTTCCTTTCCTTCTTCATTAATGTTTCAAACGTGGTAATTTTAATTTAACTCTATGCCAAGTTTCTGGGGGGGAGGAAGTACTTTCTGCACTGATCTGTTCCCTGAAATTTTTTAAAACCAACATGCCTAAGCCTTGAATAGCAAACATGGCATCATCACGGATAAGAGTTTTAGTGACTGATCATGCAAAGTTCCTTCATGGAAAAAGGGGTAACATTTCTACACCATATTTTTCCTTTAAGTGGTATATCTGGCACTGTCTGCATCACAAATACTCCAATTCAGATCCATAGCATGTTTTCCCACCTGTTGTATTAGATATAACATTATAGCCATAAAACCATACTGGCTGGTTAGAGTGAATTTCTTGGCCATATTGTTTAGATCATCTACTGTAATTTTTTTTTTTAATGAGTCCCTTGTGGGCGATGGTAATTGCAGCAATTTCATAGCCTTTCAAGCCTACAGTTCATAACAAAGTTAGGTTAGAATTATACATTATTTTACATTGACTGGTGATTGTTCTAAATTCTGTCTGATGTTCTTTGGAACAAGAAGGGGGTGAATAACACATTTTCTCTAGCTCTGTGAAATACCTCAATAGTTTTTATCTTTCAGTGGATTTCATTATTTCTGTACAAAAAAATAGAAGCAAAAGATGTTGTTAAGGTCTCAGTTGCTATAGGCTCTACTGTATAGAACATGTCAGATATACTTTTGGTTTAATCTCAAGGCAAAAATGGGGAAGATATTATAAATTGTTACAATTGGTAGAAAATATTAGATTATAATACATAGCATTAACTGAGAAAACATCTTTGAATATCACTGGTAATCATCCTCTTTCTCAAACTGTACAGTGTATTTTCTGAGGTATTTCTACCAACTCAAGTGTACATGAATAACATTTTGTGTTATTTCTTCCTCCATATTTATGCTATTTAATCATTTACCCAACAACCAAGCATTATCAGTCATTTCAATCATTTAGCTCTACCAACCTTTCTGCAATAGCTTTCGAAGAATGAAGAAGTCTCAGTCACAAACTTCCTCAAGTGCACTTTAGCTAACGTGTGGCAGGTACCGACGAAGCTACCCTCATAGTTGTAAATGTGATGTTCCTATACCAGCCACCAGACTATTATTTAGACTGTGTAAGCACCATTGGGCTTCATGCTTTGCCCATGAGTTTTGCCAGAAGTTTCTATAAGTGTAGTGGTTTAACCCCAGCCATCAACTAAGCACCACGCAGCCGCTTACTCACCCTCCCCCTGCCCTGGTGGGATGGGGGAGAGAACTGGAAGGGCAAAAGTAAGAAAACTTGTGGATTGAGATAAGAACAGCTTAATAATAGAAATAAAAAAAAATAAAAATAAGGATATTAATTAATAATATTAAATTGTAGTGAAAAGGAAAACAACGCCAACAAAAAAAAAAAGGAACAAACCCCAGTTTTGTTCTGGTGATGCAACCACTCACCACCTGTCAACCCATGCCCAGCCAGTTCCCAAGCAGCAATCACTGCCTCCCAGCCAACTGCCCCCAGTTTCTATACTGAGCATGACATCAAATGGTATGGAATAGTCCTTTGGCCAGTTGGGCTCAGCTGTCCTGGTGTGCCCCCTCCCAGCTTCTGGTGTACCTGGCAGAGCAGGGGAAGCTGAAAAAAAAAAAAGGTCCTTGACTGGTGGAAGCACTGCTCAGCAACAACTAAAACATCAGGGTGTTATCAACATTATTCTCATCCTAAATCTGAGACACAGCACTATGCCAGCTGCTAGGAATAAAATTAACTCTATCCCAGCCAAAATCAGGGTAACGTTTATCCAAAGTTGTAAAGAAAAGGTATTAGAAAAATGGCATATGCTCACATAAAGAAAGTCTATTCTAAAACATGAGCACTGAGAATTATAGTTATAATTCAAAATGCAACCATGGCCCCAGTAAAAACTTTTTGCTTATGGAAAGTCTCCTTATTCTTTGTTCCCTTCCTTTCTTTTTATGTCTACTTGCTTTTCAAGGTCTTGATATGCTTACTGGTTAGCAATAAAAACTGGTCTTAGCTGAAGTAAATGTTATTCTTTTGAAGGGTTTGGCCAGAAAGCACTAGATTGTGCCACCCGTGAACTTTTGGTCCCCTGAACTGCACCAACAGTAGGCAGATGTGGCCGGGGCTGAATTAGGGCATTGTTTTTGTTTTCAGTGCTTGAGGTGAAGGCTAAGAGGAACAGGCACCCTCCCAAATATCGAATCATTACTGCCTTCAAGAACAGTGTTTTGTGCCACTGAGTAGGATGGTGTTGCTCAAGGCAGTTGTCTCCTAGTGTGTCTCCTACAACTGTACCATCAAGGTGCTGTTCAACTGTGCTACAATTCTGCCTGAAACTGAGAGATGAGAGGAAAAAGCTTTAGGAGCATAAGGGTGAGAGGTTTCAGGAATACTTGGAAACAAGAAGAGTTGATGACAGTAATCTGAGGGCCTTAATTTATTTAGTTCACAAAGAAAAGTAAAAGCCCAACATTTTTAGTTTCCTTGAAACTAGCCTGCAGTGGAGGAAATAAGTAAGAAAGGTATAACCATATGTGTTTTATACCCACACTTTCAAACTCCTGTCTGGCTTAGGGCTCCGTAAGCACACAGCTATCCACCTGATGAATGCTGTAAGGTTTGTTTTCTACTGAGCTGAAAGATGAAGCTCTGAAATGCAACCTTGTGCAGGGTGAGCCAGGGTGGCAGCGAGAACATATCGTAGGACCTCGTTTGGGGGGGGTAAGGTTTGTTTTCTACTGAGCTGAAAGATGAAGCTCTGAAATGCAACCTTGTGCAGGGTGAGCCAGGGTGGCAGCGAGAACATATCGTAGGACCTCGTTTGGGGGGGGTTAGGGACATGGAGGGATTGCACTATTGCGCCTTTCCAGAGCACCCCCAGAAAGTCAGGTTGTGTCGGGCTGCACGTGGCTGTGTGAGGCTGTTTTCTGTCATCAGCATCCAGTCTGGGATTGATTTGTTTGCCAGGGCTGGGAATGGGTGGAAGCAATAATGTCAGACCTCTCGGTTGGGCTTTCAGAAGGAAGGGTAAGAAAAAATGTTCCCTTTTGCATCATCTACTCTTGTCAAGGGACAAATCCACCAAGCTGGTCTCAGGCAGCCCCACTGTTCTTCAACACAGCAATGATCTAAGTGTTTCCTTGGCTCATAAAGGGTTGATCTTAAATGCACGGAACCCCATGGTGCCAAATGGCACCATTTCCTTCACTAAATCGGTAGGTGTAGGGAGGTACGAACCAGCCTCTCATTCACATCTGCCTAAGTGACACTGCTCTGAGGCAACACCAGCTTGCTTTCTTCAAGCTGATCCTTCCAATGCTCCAAGTTTTCCAAAGGAAAGGGGTTTCAGACCCTCCCTTAGAGTCATAGAATCATAGAATGTTTTGTGTTGGAAGGGACCCCTAGAGGTTATCTAGTCCAACCCCCCTGCAGTGAGCCCTGTCCAAACTGGCCTTGAATGTTTCCAGGGATGGGGCCTCCACCACCTCTCTGGGCAACCCGTTCCAGTGTTTCACCACCCTCATTGTAAAGAATTTCTTCCTTATATCCAGTCTAAACCTACCCTGCTTCAGCTTAAAACCATTACCCCTTGTCCTGTCATAGCTGTCACTACTAAAAAGATTTTCCCCATCTTTCCTATAGGCCCCCTTTAAGTACTGAAAGCCTGCAATAAGGTCTCCCCGCAGCCTTCTTTTCTCCAGGCTGAACAAGCCCAACTCCCTCAGCCTGTCTTCATAAGGAGGTGCTCCAGCCCTTGGATCATTTTTGTGGCCCTTCTCTGGATCCGCTCCAACAGTCAGACAAGAGTCAGACAAGTCCCATTTGTTCCAGAGACCTTAAACCTGCCCTTTGACTAGCTTGTGAAGGAGCCGAGAGAGCCTTCTGCTGAGATTTCACTGTCAGCACTGGGCTCCATAGAGAACAGTGATATCCATCCTCTTTCTGGAGGGAGAGGGTGGAGGGAAAGACCAGTTCATGATGGCCACTATCCCCTTACCCCAGGCTTGCCCTCTGGCAAGCAGGTAAGTGGGAGGTAGCAGTGTATGTGCTACCCTGAGCTCTTCAAGCAGCTGCTCACGAGACTTGGGATGTGGTGGGGTCATCCACCCCACCTGATTTCAGCACCAACAAAGAGCCAGGGCTTCTCCTCATCACAGGCAAAGGCTTGATGAGACAGTCTGTTTCGTGACTCCTGCTACACTCCTCAGCACAAATCCCTTCGCCTCTCACAAAAAAGGACTTTTTCCCGGGTGAGGCAGTAGCTTCAGGCCTCCGGTTCCTGCTGAGCTCGCTGTTCAAGTGAATCTTCAGTGGTGCTCTTCTGCAGTTCAAAATCGCACTCAGAGCTGTATGAGAAAATGCCTTTTTATGAGAAAAAGCTTTTTTTCTCTGTTCAAGATCCAATCTGTGTTGAAAGCATTCAACTAATTTCCTATTTCTTAGGCAATTTATTTAACTGTAACAAAAAGATTTAACATTGGATGACTCATTACAGGACTTAGAGCTATATCCAGAGCTCATTCAGCCTTCACTCTTGAATGTCCTTCAGTGCAAGGTGCATCAATCATTTTAATCTGGGAGCTGCCTGTGCTCCTCTGAATTTATTTTTCTGTTCATCTCTGCTCTTCAGAATTATTCAGTTGGGAATAAAGATGAAAACTGAGTGGATAGCAAGAGTCACCTACTGTAGTCCAGGGATTTTCTTCAATGCAAGAAGCCTTCTCCCAGCAAGACCTTTTCTGGCAAATGATCTGTTGATCGTGACCTTGATGTCTGACCTGTACTAGACGAATGAACTTCTTTCTGTATCATGTTCTCTGCATCATTTGGGACATTTGTTTTTGTATACTTCGTGTATACCATGCACCTTGCATTCCCTCTCAGAAGGGAGACCTTTTTGAGATCTTCAGAAGCTTCATTTCAGTTTGAAAATACACAAGAATTTGCATTTTAAAATGAAAATATAAAATATTTATAGATCTTCAAATGAAATCTCAGGGGAACTCCCTCCTTTGATGCTGAGATTCAAAAAGAGGTTACCGCCACGTGGTCCCACAAGCATATCAGTTCATAAAAGCCGATTTCTGATTTCTAAAGGGCTTGAGTTCCCAAGTGTGTGTATGAGTATTCTAAAAACAGGATTTCAGACTAGCAGACGCAAAGAGGCAAGGAAGGGATTATTACAGCTTCAGTCCATGAGAAAGAGGGTGCAGGGGTAAAGAAGGATAGGGATGCTTTCAGTTAAAATGAGTGGAAATAATACATGCTGATTTTCTACTGGGAGTTGAACACATAGTGCCAGGTGCTGCCAGGAAACCAAGAGGGGGTGGGATGGAACCAGCCTGCTCTCCTCATCACTGCGTCGCTGGTCCACACCTGCATCCAGACAGGAGACAGCAGTAAGGGATGCTGTTGTGGGATAAGACGGGGCTGGGGAGAGGGAAAGGTGTGTAACAAGAACTGTGGTATTGCTTAGTCTGTCCTCTGAGCCTCCTCGGTGTCACCATAGGAACACATCAGTGAATCAGACTCGTACAGCCACCACTAAACACTCTGTGTGCTGAGAAACCTGATCAAAGGCTTCAGAAGTCTTGTCACTGGGGATAGGGCATAAGACACAGCATGGCTGCTCTGCCATTTTGGAACAAGAAAGACAAGAAATTAGTTCCAAAATTAGAGCTGAAGTTAGTATCTCTCCAGTCAGAGTTACTCTTCTGACCTTATTTGCCCTATAGCTCCATTCCCCAACCAGTACATGGAAATCAGGGGAAAAATATGCCATCAGTGTGCCCACTGAATTTTTTCCATTAAAGCACAGTTTCATCAGAAACTTACTGGTTCATTGAGCTCCCCAGCCTTGGTTTGAAACCTCTCAGGCTCGTGATGATTCATGACCAGGTATGTTTACCTTTGCATTTCAAAGGCATGAAGGAGAAGATCCAGTGCATGGAGCAACCTTCAACCCACGCTGTGGCATTAGGACATCACACACAACGAGGACATCACTTGCAACAGTTCACAAACACAGGTGGGCAAATGCCAGACAACTAAGTTGTTTTGGTTTGGTTTTTTTAATGGGCTAATGGCTAGGAAGGGGCAAGCGAAGGCACATAAATGAAAAGGGAAAGGCAAAGAGGGCAAATGATCAAGAGAGACTCTAGTTTCTCCTTCCCCCCCCATTCATTTTCCCACCGCTTGTGGCTCAGTGGAGATGCCCTGTGTTTGCATCCTGACACTGCTGGGCCAATTAGACACACACCTCTGCAACGGGAAATGTATCACCAAGAAAAGTCTTGGCCAAGCACGAACATAAGTTTAAAATTGTGTTGTCCCACTGCCTGCTTCTAGTGTAGCAGAGGTTTAAACAGACCTGCTCTCTCGCTGCTCACTCTTTGCAGATGTCCTAATGCAGGAAAAC
Organism: Gorsachius magnificus; assembly: GCA_034008185.1. Classification (NCBI taxonomy): domain Eukaryota; kingdom Metazoa; phylum Chordata; class Aves; order Pelecaniformes; family Ardeidae; genus Gorsachius; species Gorsachius magnificus. The sequence continues at coordinate 43,820,700 of CM067083.1, read as the reverse complement.
TCTCTTGATTTTGGCTCCCAGCTGGTTCCCAGCCAGGGCACATGCCGGCTTGTACACAGAGAGGCTCCAAAGGTCACCAGCTGTCTTAATAAATGAACACATTAATTCAGTAAATCCCCATCAAAGCTGCACTGGAGATGTCTCTTGACTTTACATTATTTGATTGTATTTAATATTCTGTTAATTTGCCAGATGCTTTCTTCAGAGTTTTAACAGTGCTTCTGCTGCAGTAAAAACCAAGACTGCTCCTGGATCTGATTGCCTGTTTCAGCGCTGCCCTGTGAAAAACTCTCTCGCATCATTTAACAGTTTAATTTGCTGAAGACCTTCAAACAAATTCACTTAACAAGCACTCACTGGCACTGAATATATATATTAAAAGCTTTCAAATAAAAATGGCCTGAGGAACGCCAAGTAAATTGATGCACTAAGACCTAGGAGTGAATAAGCAGTAAGGGACAATATTGAGGGTTTGGAATTTGGAAAGATGGGTGAGGTCTTAGTGGAGAAGAAAAGGAAGGTCAGGGAAAGAGGGAGAAGGAGATTCTGCTGTGAAGCTGTAGCTTTCTCTCCTCCAATCCTGGACCGGTGTCATTTAAGTCCCAGCTGAGTTATGTGGCTCCAGACCACAAGATTTCTTTCTTACTTGCTCAGGGCCCTAGCCAAGGGCTGGTTTGACCAATACGTAATCCATAGTGCTGCCTGGATACCCTGCAGCCTTTTAAACTTCTCTCCCTTTAGTTTTTCATACCCGTTTTGACATCAGCTACTCTTGTACAATTGCGACTGCACTGAAGCGGGAGCTCTTTGGACTACTGTGGAAATCCACAAAATCCATCAAAAAACTTATTCAAACGTAAAAAGAACCAATTTATGTTCAGTGAGATCTGACACTGGACTTCAATAATGCTGTAATAGAGTCTGCATCCCCAGCTTCTGGCCTTCACTCCCTCTTTCTGTTCCTTAATTTTTGCTGTCCTTCATTCATCCCTCAAGTACATTTTCTCTTTGATTGATTTCTCATTCTTTTTATTTCTGTTCCTCCTGTTTCCACTTGTAAGAACCCTTCCTTTTGCTGTTTCTCTTGTCTTACACTCTCTTGCTCTTTCTTTTCCCCCCCTACCTTTTCTCTACCTTTTATCATTTTTGCTGATGCCTTTTTCTTTCTTCCCCTCCCTCCTCCCTTCCCTCACCACTCTGGTGGCTCGGCTGTGGCCATCACTGACTCCACAGCAGAGTCACAAATGGCTTACAGCTTTGCAGGCAGGGGACTGGTCCCTGTGCTCCCCCCAGCTCACCCTGAGGGCAGAAAACCCTCATGTTCCCATCACTCCTCATCACTTCTCCTTGGGGAAAGCTGAGCAGGTGCTGGGCTAGGTGCCCCTGGGGCCACTTTCTAGCCAGAGCAACACTTGTGTTGAAGAAACCCTCTTTGCTTTGTCCTTGGATGTAGGGCACAGCATATAGGGCACAGCAGTAACTTGCTGAATGTGAAGCTGCGTCTGGGGCATATGGGCAAACAGAGCTCGCGCCGACCCTTAGACCCCGACTGAATTGATTTCAGCACTAAAGGGAGCTGCAGGTCATAGCATCTGTTCACGGGTCCTGCTCTGTCTTCAGGGAGAGGATCTGTACTGGGAGGGCTGATTTAAAACTTCTCTTCTCCTGCCGTCAAGATCAAATATCTTGTAACAGGGAACATTTCTTGCCTAAGGGGCTTGACTGTGTCCTGCTAATAACAATATTCCCTGAATAGATTTTAACTTTTTTTTTTCTTGTTCATTTAAAATTTGTATTTGAAAGTTTCCTTTAAACACATTTAGACATTTCCCTGGATGATCAATTATCTCAATTCATGTAACGATCTCATGCGTAAGCATTCCCTATGATGGCAAATTAGTAATAAACTTCATAAATTTATTAAGGTCCCACAGCCACAGATCACCATTGTCAGTTCATATAATGCTTCCCTAGTTACTTAAAAGCTATACTACATGCCATTACATTTATAATCCCACTTAATATTAGTCCACTTAACAACCTCTCAAACATTCGGAACTGAATTTACAGTCTCTCATCAGTGTCTCTCTCAGGTTTATTGCAGCATTTCCTCTCTAAATGTTTTTGTGGTCTGAGAAAGGATTATTCATTGAAGTGTCATAAGCTTTGCTCAGCAACTCACTTATTTCTCCCCTTTTAATGTCTCTCTCTTTTTTCCCTCTCAGCTCAGACCCTTCTAATTTCTTCTATATTCCACTCTAGGCTAATCCCTCTCTATGCAGATGACAGCCTTAGGTCCTGGTTGTAAATCTTCAATGCAAATAGCCTGAGATCCTGCACGCCGCTTGCAGCAACAGGAAACAATAACTTCTGGGAATGCCACTGCCTTGGCAGCATTAGCTGCTGTTACCTTGCAGAATAAACTTTACATCCCTGCTTTCCACTGACTATTCCTAAAAACACACAGCAGTCTGAATCTGTGCCATCAAGTCCCTCCTCTTTTATGAGACCGTTTCTCCCTGTTTATGCTCAACATCTCTCCTTGATGAACGACCCCACGGCCAGGTGGGTCAGGCATGTTGACAGACCAAGGCACGAGTTTCCAGACTGAATTGCACGGCCAGTTCTCATCTAGTGTTGCTGGCTACATAAAGTTCAGACAGGCTTTGCTATTAGAAAAGTCTCCGGAGTGTAAAAACCACAGGGACCTAGAGCTACTGGTTTGTGCTGTCGCCCTCAGACTTAGATCAGAGGGCTTCTGAATCTGCCAGGTAAGGCGTGACACGGGTTTTACCCTTTTAGCATGCTTTAGGCAGCCAGCTGCTGCAGGAAATGTCTGACAAAGTTTCCCCTGTCTGAACAGTTTCCTGGGCAAGTCCATAACTTCTTGTGTTTATGATGATTTTTTTCTCTGTAATGCAGTATATCAGTATTATATTGTAAGAGTAGCAATCCATTAACATTACAGCATCATGATTTTGCAAGGACTTTTGTAGAAAGTCCTAATGAACCTTGCATTTGCCGAGAGCCTGAATGCAAATTGAGGATCTGCTTGCTGGGGGCCAAAAAGGATGGGTCGAGGTAACTGCTGATCCTGTCTATGTTCTTCTGCTCATCCTACTCCCAGCTTTTCCCACCGGCGGCACTGCACGGGGCTGCAGGGGTACAGGCTTCCCATCTTTCACAGACCTCGCTGCCGGGTCAGCCCTACGGCTGGATAGGGCTCAGCCTCTCCTGGGCTGCTGCCATCAGAGACCTGACTTCTCTTATCACGTAGTTGACTTTGTTATGAAATAAGGCTTTACTGACGAAATGCTCCAGCCTTCATGGAAATGCAGGAGCACGTTGTACATGATGTACAGATTGGAAAACAACTCCTGCCTGGCAGGCTGATGGGGAACACGAGCACTGACTGCGTGATCAATACTGGCCTGAGCTTTCTGCAGCTCTGCTTGGCAAGGGGCAGCCAGAAAGCCTCAATAATCACCAGGATAAAGCCCTTTCCACTAACTCTTAAGATCAAAACATGGCTTTCTATTCCTATGGCTACATAGAGTTTTAATTAGGGCTTTGCTGCCAGGAGGATTTTTCCTCCCTCACTTGATGCCGTAGGTTCCAAGATAGTTTTTTCATATTCCTTGACAAAATGAAATGATGCCTCAACAAGACAAAACAAAAGGGAAAGAACATCTCTTTCAGCAGAAGAAAACCAGCCTGATGATTAATCTCTGCCACCAGCATGGTTGCCCAGGTGCAGACACAGCCACCTGCCTCCAGGCGCTGGTACGTGGCCATCCAGCAGACGGCTGCCACGCTGTAAGCTGGTGTTGCCCCTCCACCCCCCAGCTGTAGCCAACTGCCCTCCTGCTGGAGGTTACTGCCTGCTGCGGGGGAACAGGCAAAGGGGAATGAAATGCATTTGCCTCAGTCGCTTCCATACAAAATTTGGCTGTTTAGCTAAAGATGACAACAAAGGCGTGCTCGTTGAAGACTTCAAGGAGGTTTGGGGATATGCCTTGCTCTCCCAGCCCTGCTGCATGGGCAATACTCTCTGGCAGAGACGCCAAACCTGCAGCTGAGGCTGCGATCACGCCAAGCTCCCAAGAGCGGTCCCGCGGCCTCGCCTGCTGTGTTTGCTCCTGTGGAGATGCTTCCGTTCCCATCTGGCTTGGGCCAGCTCCATGAGCAGCAGGCTGGGCTGGAGCTTCTCCCAGGAAGCAAATGGCAGAAGGTGGGCAGAGTCAGCACAGCCTGGATCTCTGATCTCCTTTTTATTGGGGGGGAATAATCTGAATTGCCACACAGAAAATTGTATCACTTGCAACCTATCCATTGGTAGAATTACACTGGACAGAAAGGTAAACTTTGCTGTATAAATGAGCTGTAGTGTTAGCAATTTTGCAGTTTCCTGAAACCCCCTTGCATGCTTTCCTCCCATAGATTTAAACTAGGTGGATGATGATATAATTGTGATCTCTTTGTTTTGTCTTTGTGGATGTTACAGAAGGGATTATTTTCTTTTTTGCACTTCTTTTTTTTTGGCCCTGGTTTTATTACGCTGAGGCTTTGAACAGCTGAATTGCCTGGAAATTCATATTTCCCCAGAAGAACCATTTGGCTTGTCTGCTGATGGCAGAGAGTGCAAGTTGGCACACTTACAAAAGAGAAAGCTTATTTTACCAGCAGCAACTGTGTCTTTCATTCAACCTGGAACAGCAGACAGGAAACCAAGGGACTGTTCAAGAAGCAATTCCAGGCGAATTACGATCTGAAATCAGCTTTGAAAGAACTGTGACGGAAAGCAGCTATATTATTTCTTTGAGTTTTTCCATTGCCATTCCCCCCCCCACCTTGTTTTTTAAAGAGACTACTAGAATGAAACCAACCTTTGTTCAGGAAGAAAGGATATTGGTTCAGTTTTGTGTCTTTCAGCTTTTTTTCCTCTCTGATTTGTGAGCTTGTAAAAAGGCACTTTCCATCGCTTCGGTGAGGTCGTGTGTCCCATATGTGAAGTTTGTGCCATTTCGGTTCCTTGGTGATTTCCATGCCTCTGAAGAACTTGTTTTTTCTTGAAGTATTATATCTGAAACAGGCTTTTGTTTTGTCTAGAGATATTCTTTCATTCCTTTAATGAAACAAATTTTATTTTAATGTGAGATAATCTTCTTGATTCTCTCACAACTTTATTTCTACTGAATGGAGGACTGTGCCCTGTGGGTACACGTTCTCGGGAGGGAAAAAGTCACAGGCAGCAGAAGGTACGAAGCAGTAACACTGGTTGAACAGTCCCTGTTTCCTCCCAGTTGGGGATATTTGAGAAGAACGCAAATGTGTTACATGTGCTGAATGCTGTGCCTTTTCCAGCTTATACTGAAATTTGGAGGAGCGGAAAACTGTACAAGAGTTTGAAAAGTAAGGGCTGAGACACCAGCTGCAGTCCACCCAGTGTCTAGGGGGAGTTATTCTCCACCAAGAGATCAGTTCTATAGTTTGCCTTTATGGTCTTCTACTATAATAAAAGTCCTGAGGAGGCTGAGTGGGGATGTGCTTCTCCACATGACCATGCTGGCTGAGGCCACAGAGCCTGTCCTGCTCATGGCAGGAGGATGCTGTTGCAGTGACCCTCCTGTCGTGGTGGACACTTGAATGCATGTCCTAGTGCAGTGACTTTGCTGTGCAGAAGTAGGCCAGGCCCCAGATGGACTGTCCCAGGGCCATGGATTGGGAACCCTGGTACCCAGCTCAGGGTAGCTACACTGCTGGGGGCATGATGGACTCATCTGGTTGCTCCTCAGCATCTCAGGGAGCTCAGCATCTCTCGCAGCTCTTCTATTACTGCATTGCTTATGATACCGATGCCTGAAATCATCCTATGGCAGCATAGTGAAGACCGTATTAAAATATAAAAGGATCTCTACTGGGTGAGCCCAAAGGTCTGCCCAGCATCCTGCCTCCAGCTGTGGCCAGCAACAGGTCCCTATGGAAGAGCATAAAAAGCAGGGGAAATGCGAAGTGGTACCTTCCCAGCTACGGATTTTTTTTAGGGGCTTCCTGAGCCAGATGTTGCATCCAGACAGTCACGTTCCCTCACCACTGGTGGACATTCACGGTCACATGAATTTGTCTGATCCCTTTTTTAATTCATTTGTACGTTTGGCCTCTGCAACTTCCATGAGCAGTTAGTTTCACAGTTTAATTAGATGTTATAAGAAAAGGTATTTCTTTCTCTTTGTTTTAAACATGCTGCCTGATAATTGGGGTGCCTTCTAATTCTCATAGTGGGTGGAAGATTGAGTAATCGTTCCCTGTTTACTTCAGTTATCATTATAAACCTCTATTATCTCCCCTCTCAGCTGTCTCTTCAGCCGAAGAGTCCAAGTCTAATTAGTCTGTTCTCATTTCAGCAAGGCTGAAATCCAGCTCAAAATAATTGCCAAGTGTGATCCTTAGCACACTTGTCCAAATCACACCTGCAAACCTTTGGAGGTTATTGTGCTACTTATAAAACCAGTGGACGTCTTTATAAGGCCTGCTATCAACACAAAGGGCATGTACAGGGTACTCTGAGCAGAAGGATAAACCAATAAATACGTAACACTTTTACACATAATGTCACTTTTGATCAGCTGTAATGTGAAACTGAATGTTCTGGTAAAGATCGGGTGCTTTTCTGTATCCAGGAAACTCGCATCTGGCACAGAAATGCCTGAGAAGATGCCAAATAAAATATGCTTCAATTCTGAATTCTGCAGAAGGGGAAAAACTGGGAGAGACAGACCTTTAATTGGCAAAGTTCAACAGTGGGAGTTCTGTGGTGGCCTGTTGTTTTCTGACATGGTTAAATCCAGCTGCCAAGGAATGGATTGGGTCATCGTACATCAAGAGCTAAGATGCTTTGAAAGGCATTTCTGAGTACCTGAATATACTATAAAGCTGTCAAGATTATATAAAATCATATTCATAAATGAACCACAGACAGCAGGATGAATGGCTTAGACATGCTTCATTTGAACTAGATGAATAGCAAAATCCAACCTGGTTTTGGCTAAATCACAAGGAAGGGTGTTCTGTCCTTTCATTATATTCTTCTCCATGTTACAGTATGTGTTTTTTGCAAGCTAATCTTTTAATGTCCACATCCATTACAGTATGTAAAAAAGAGGTAGGTATAACCTACTGTATATATGTATAGGCACTTTAAAATCAATTTAAGGTTTCATAAACCAAATTAAGAATGAGATTGTGCTGAGTACAAATGGACTCTGCAGTCATGAAAATCCAAATCCACTGAAATATTCTGTATGGATTTCAAGTAAAGTGGACTTTTTTTTTTTCATATTTCACATGTAACCATGGCACTGCAAGGTACTATATATTCAAAATAATCTCAGCAGCCACAACCCCTCTTTGACCGATATTACGTACAAAATTTGGCGCAAAACCTGATCAGTGTCTAAACTTCTGTTCAGAAGCCACTTTTCCACCTGACAGTAGTTGTCTCCCACCTCCCATACACACCAACTGTCTTTTCACTTCCCGGGTGGCTGCCAGGCAGCCAGGAGTTTGGGCTGCTCCAGGGACTAGCAGGGCAGCGGCTCCTTGGCCTCCCGGGCTCCTGGTCTACCTCAGTGTAGGCTGTTCCCTTCCATTTTGTAGAAACTTTAGAAATACTAAGGGACTGTTTGGAGCTGGAGGAGAAACAGACTTTGAAACATCTAAATCTTCTGAGAAATAAAACTGTCTTTACTCAGCTCTAATTATGAGGCAGATTTCAACAGAGCATTTTATGATGCGCAGAAATTTAATAACCTTTATAAATGAGAGATTTAAGTTCTGTGATGAGTCCTAAAGTTTCAGAAGACTTTTAGACTTGGAATATGAGTGTTGACCAGGCTGTGTGAGGGGGATGGAGGATAAAAGCAATGTAATGTCCTCATTTATCTTAAAGCAACAGTAGTAACCATCCTGTTCCTGGATGGACAAGTGGTATCTTAAAAAGGAAGAAAATACAAGCTGAACACTCAGCTATGTAGAGAAAACCAACAGGAAAAGGTAGCCAAAATAAGCAAAAGTTGAAGGTGTGCCATTTATAAACTCTGGTGACTAATGAACGCTCAGATCTTGTGGCTTTACATGTGGAAAAATAGGACATGAGAATGCAGACAGGCACCTGAAGAGCGATGCTCCGCTGGCTTTGTCCTTGCTCCTTGTGGGCCCGCCGTGCACAGGCAGAAGCTGGGCCGCGTGGAGTGGAGTGGCCCCTGTGTGAGTGCCCTGACTTGGTTGCCAGAGGTGCTTAGTCCTGGCCACCTGGAGCCAGGTAGGCATCTTTCAGGCAGTTTCTCCACTCTGAAGACAACACTTGGTGGACTTAACCTTGGCACTTCTGGTTGTTTTTTTTAAAAAAAGAAACCAAAAAACCAGGTCGTACTGCCTTGCCTTATTTCCCCTTCATTATCTTGCACAAATCAAGTGCGGCTTCATCCAGCTGAGTGTGAATTATCTCCTAGCTGGTCAGTGGCGCTTGGAAAAATCTTGCTACAGCCAGCATCTTTTAAACTGCTTACTATTTTCCACATTATGAAGGTTATTTGTCCAGTGACTGCCACCTGCCTCCTCCTGATCCTTCTTCTAAACTAATAAAAATCATGGCTATTAATACATTCAAGGAACCTGGTATAGGCCTTCCTAGATCTTTCAGAGACAGCACACTACATGGTTATGGAAAATTGATTATCAAACTCCAGGAACTGAAAGAAAACTCCCTAGTGCAGCAAAACCAATCATCCAAATGTTCATCCAGCAGCAAAGTAAAAATTAAGTCAGACTTTGGGATAGAGTCCCACATCGCTGTTTTCTTCCTTGCTTTTCTAAAAGCAATGTAATGTCCTCATTTATCTTAAAGTAATAGTAGTAACCTTCCTGTTCTGGAATCGGGATATATTTCAAGGCACATAGTTGAGGAAATCTAGATCCTGATATACTGTTGGTGGTGGGCTTTTTGGTCACCTTTAGGGTTCAGAAGGCTGGCACAGGGGCACCAGTTCCCCATGAAGCTAATCTCTTGAGTAACCTACAGCTGAACACAAAAACTACCTCTTGCAGGTAGCTAAAACCAAAAATCCCGAGGTTTCTGAAGCATGGGGCTACACAGGAAGGCAGATAGAAATGCCTTGGTCCCGAGCTTTCATCTGCTTGCTCCTTATGAGTGCAAAATGGATTTGCAGTGCCGCTCAGGACAAACGAGTTTTACAAACACTGGGCATGGGTGTAAGCAATTACCCAGGCTGGGTGTTAGCAGCAGACACTGATGTGGCAGAAATTTCTTAACTCCCACTTTCCTTTCTGCTCACCAAGGAACAAACAGGGATACATCAGTGGCTCACCCCAAGCCCCACGGAAATGTCTTCCATCTTGAGCATGCAGTGCAGTATTAAGCAGCTGGTGACCTGCTTCCTCGATCACTGTTTTGATTTGTGTTTCACCTTTGGAGCACTACAGGCGTGTTGCATGGTATAACTACTGCATAAAGCAATAAGGGAGGAAAGAATCAAAGCCAACATGTAGAAGTAGGAAATGCATCTGTCAGGGAGGACAGCCTTTATCTCCAGCGGGTTGTGCTTGCACTGACGTTTGTCAGCGTGAAGCATATGTTCATACGTGCATCTGTGTGATTCCTGGGTGTTTGTGTTCTATGTGTCTGTACCAAGACGTTGTTTTCCCTGCAGCAGGATGCCCTGGGTAGGTCTGATCCTCTGAAAAGGTGCAGAATTAGAGGCAGTGGGGCTGTGTCTGTAGGGCAGCAGGCGTGCTGGGGTGGCAGGGTTGTTACCAGCGACTGCTTGTAATGCAGCGGGGCAGCTCTCAGAAATGCCTGCCAAGGGCCAGGCCCTGAGAAAGCTGCTTCTAATATAACCTGAAGCAAGCGACAAGGTTTATTTTGGCCAGTCTGTGGCTTTTGTAATTACAGACGATTCTGTGATTTTGGAAATAGGATATCCTCTTTATTAAAAAAAAACCCCACAGCTGTTCACCAAGTATACACAAAGGTGCAGAAATGGTGATGTGAAACACAAAGTGCTGGACCATCTAGCTTTTATATAGTGACCATTCTGTGTGTTAACGATGACAAACTTCTGTGTGCTGAGAGGCAGGTTTTCCTTGCTGTGGTTAGTGCAGATCTAGCACAAGGAGAAAAATAACATCTATTGATTCACTGATCTGGTAAGTAATAGATTTTTCGGGTAATATCCCCAAGGTGAAAAAGAAGAAAAAAAAGTAATTTATTGCACGCTAGAGATGCAATGTGGAGGCAGTAGGTCCAGCAGATATTATTCTGTGTCTCTGTTTCTCATTTCTAACAGCTACACAGGTATGAGTAGTTTAAAATTCGAGTTTTAATGAATTGCATTTGCAGTATCTCACCTTTAACTCAATTACCCACTAAACAGAACTTCCATTAAACCATGATCAAAATCTCAGGAACTTGCATAAATTGAAAAAAACCCCAAAACATTCCAGATTTCACTTTCTATTTACATTGTTTCAAACAAGTGTCACAGAATAACTCAGTCACTGAATAGAGTCAGCCATATCTCAATATGAAATGCCAAAACCCCACTGTGATTTATCCACAGCCGTGACAGGGGAAACTGGGAAATCAGCCTCACATCCACGTTAAAGGCTCTGTGTAAAGATTCCCCTGGTCTGGTCCATGTCGTGGTCTCTGTACACCTGTGCTCCTCCACAGAGCTCGCGACCCTGCTCCCCCAGCAAGGGCTTTTCCGGCTCGTGGGGATCGCCCCAATGAGCGGGCCAGTCCTCTGTCCTCCTACCCGTTGCTTGATTGGACCGAGGCATCACTCCCACTGTGGCTGAGCTGATGCTTCCCTTCCTCATGGTATGTTGGGAGGCTGAAGGTCCTCCATGAGTAGGTGGGACTCCTCTCCAGGCAGAGAGCATCTACACACAGCCCTAAACCAGGCAGGGCAGAAGCTTTGAGGACTGCAGCCCCTCCCTGCCAGTGCCTGCGGTGGTGGCCGCTGCACGCCGTAGTGTGGGGAGAAACTGTGCAGTTGCTTGGCCTCTCCTCCCCTGCCTCCCCCCTCTGCCCCCGTTTGCATCTTCCTCCATCCAGCTCTGCAAAGACCCATCTTCAGAGGAGGTCACCGGGGCTGGTCCGCTTCAGTAAACAAAAGCAGAATCGAATCACCAGTTTTTCAAGGGGCTTCCCTATGAAAATGGCTTCGTTTACATAAAGTTGCTGCTTTTGCTCAAAGTGTATCAGCTGAAGAAGAGCATTTTCCTGCAGCAAGCTCTGGCTAAGGATTTACTTTCTTCCTTTGCAGATCCCCCTGGATCTCCTCCATTTCCTCCCGCTCATTGTGCAATTAAGAACTGAAACGGGAATGTGATCGTTCAAGCCAATCCTGCAGCCTCTGTGGATGGGCACTTCATTTCTCTCCTATCTGTTGTAACGGCAAGTCCCCACATCTATTCCCCTGGTGCGCTGCTGTACCGTGCTGCTGAGAAAGTCATCACCCTTCTCAGGGAACAGCTACGTGGCGTGCACTTGTCGAAGGCCGAAAAGACAAAAAGCTGCTACTTTTGAAACAAGAAAAAAAACAGAAACAGGAAAGCAATGTTTGGAAGCTGTGGCGGTTTTCTCAAGGACAGCTGTAAATGGCACTTACTGCATACCAATTGGAGCCAGCAATGGTGACAAGAAAGCAACAAATAAACAAGTCAACAACAATGCCAATGAAAAAGTATTCCACTGCCAAGAAAATACTTTATTTCTCATTACCATAATTATTGCTTAGAGTTTCAACTCCAAATGCCACAAACAATTAAAAAGTTATGTTATGCTTAAATATTTTGTTGGGTTTTGGCAAGAAGGCAATCTTAGGGAGAGCAGAGCACGAATGCCATTGCTGCCTTGTTCTATAAAGGTATCTCCCCCATTTGAGGAATTACCACTGAAAGGCTGATGGCAGCTCCCCAAACCTGATAGAAACCAACCCGACCCCCCTGAAGCAGAGGGAGTTGTGCCAAGTTGCAGCAGCAGAAGCTTTTAGATTTTTAAGATGCTGAAAACAGAACCAAGGATTTTCACCAAAGATTAATTTCGTACTAAACTTTTCACTCCCAGGGAAAGGTTGGGAGAGGCACAGAGCTCAGGTCTGGTCAAGGAAAATTCCTTAGGTTGTTTTTCATGTATATTGCTTCACCTACTTCTTTCCCCAAACCTTGCAGCGTATACACACACAACCTGTGTGCAGAAGTTTGGTGTCAGCTCGGAAGGAAGCGAAAGAGTGAGCAGTTGGGACTCCCTCAAGCCAGAGAGACGAGAGAAGATGGCATTTCCCACTCTTCCCTGTCCTCCCCGAGGCACTGCTGTTGGGCATGTAGAAAGCTATCACATATCCCTCCAAATGTAAACTTCCATTTAGGCAGTGAAAAATCTGCATGAAGACAGTAATTCTTATCTAGCCTGATCCATTCCCTTTAACTAGGAAAATAGGTACTGGTGTTTTGAGAAGCAATGACACTCGAGTTTTTTTCTGAACAGTGCATTTATGCCTAAATACTGCACTTTCTGCTCTTAAGGATGGCCCACATCATTTCCAACATAAATTTAAGGGAGCTTTGCTGATCGTTTCCCAGGGATTAATGTCCTGAAGTTGAGGGAGTCACGTATAATGGATCCACCTTCTGAGAAGTCCCATCAATTAAAACCCAGGTAGGCTGGAGGAAAGTGCTCTGGCAGTGACTCACCATCTGAAGGAACTTCTGGAGTCAAGTGCCCCCTTGTTTTATTGCAAGGGGCTGCTGGGGCATTACATTTGGAAATCAGTTCTTAGGCATGGCAAACGCTTTCAGCTTAAAGAGCTATGGGCTATGGTAGGCAGCGAATTGCTGCAATGCTGCTGTGGCTTTTGTGGAGCCAGTTGGTAGCCGGTGGCTATAATTAGCAGAGCCCTTTATGCAACTGTCATGTCCCTGTGAGGAATCAATGCTGCAGCATTGTATTGCCTTCCTTCCCTTACCTAGTCTTCCGTAAATTGAAATGCAAACGCAGTCACAAATGGCAGGCTTTGAACCATATTTTATAGAGCTTTGCTAATGTATTACAGTGTTTCAGCTGTAGTACAAGATGGTGGGGAATAAAGATGAATGCTCATATAATTGCCTGGGGAGACTTCAGGATTGGAAATCTTTAACATGTTAGACACATGCTTATCAGCTATGACACAGTATCATTTATCCAGTTGGTTGGTCTAGAAGCCCTCCAGAGGTTCCTATTTTCCTTATTTTGCAACAGGTCTGTCCATGTGGGATGATCACATTACAGACAAATAGCTTGGTAAACCAGAGGACCAATAAAGCTTAATTGGGCTCCTGTGTGGATTCCCTTACACCTAATAAAGTGGATGGTACTTACAGTTCTTTCAGAAAAACCACATACAGAAAATTCTCCCTCTGCATAGTTTTCTGTTGTTGTAAACTTTAGAGGACCAGAATCCCTTTGAGACCTCCAAAGATTTGATTGAAATTGGCTGTTTAGTACAATAGTTATTAGATAAGGGCTGATACACCTACGTGCAAGCAGGCACAGAGAGTGACTGTGTGTCCTTGCTACACCAGGTATCAGGCTGAAATGCAAAGCCGGTGCAGCAACCTTACCTGGCAATTTAACTAATGACCCCTTTGCAGGGGAAACAGGGAGATGTACACAAGGTTTTAATTATACTGATTATGGAGTGGATTTTTTAGTGCATTGAAGCCATGACTTTGTGATGATCAGGCAACGCAAAGCTATCAGTAGCCCTTCTTAATATTTTCTCATTTATTTTGTGTCACAGGATTAGGGTAAAGGAACCTGAGTGTACCGGTGCATCTGATTCCTTTATAGTAGGCATCACTGGTAAAAAACCTAAGGACTGTAATATGCACTAAGGGGTGGTTAAGTGGGATTAAAATAAGGCATGGATTAGCAGCACAAATTTTATGTGGAATTGTATTTTCATATGCTTCAACGCCACCTACACCTGAAGGCCGGATGAGGACTACAGGTGATGAACTCATGCATGAGTTCAGTGTTGATGATTTCTACTTATAGATGGTAGAAGTCTCAGGTATTTTACCTTCTGTGTAACAGCATCTCCTGTCAGAAGAGCACAGGACAATGTACCGAGGAATGGTAGTCACCTGTGGTTTTTCCTAAATTTCTCTCTCTTGACAGTGAAAAGTAAATGGGGAAAGTTGAGTGGGGAAGTTCTCTGAATCTCAAAGGTTGTGGCAATCATTAAAAAAGCGGGCCTGATCCCTGAAAACATGGAAGAGGGATCACATCAGGGAAGGCACCATCTTTAGGGCAGACAGTGATGCATTTCACGTCCCACATCTACTGCTGACACAAGGGGGAAAGCCAGTGAAGTCACAGGAATCACACTGAGACCAGGTCAGAGGAGCTAATGGGACACTGTGTGGATCTATCTAAAGAAGTATGAGGTATTAACCAAAACTGACCAAGAGATTCCAGTTTGTCTTTGTGCTGTGGTCCTCGCTTTTCGCAGCTGGTGCACTGCTTGCTTTCTCGGTGTGCATACATACAGTTTCATGCAAATTTATCCCCAGGGTTTCTGAACAAGAAAGGTGTAGATGACCAGCCGATGTTCATAGCAGAATTAGATGGAAATATTTTGCTCAGCTGCTTTTCATTTGCCTGCAGTAGGTCTTCCCTTCTGACTAAATGCCCAGATGCTGCCTGTAAAATAACAAGTGGGATGTACATGGGAGTTCAAGACTGCAAACAGGCAAAGGAAAAAAACCTGCCACTTAACGGCTGCCGCAGATTTTTCCAGAGAGGCTAAAGCTGTTAAAACTGCCACTCAAGCCTCTCCTGCCTTCCTCTGCGCACATGCATTAAGAAGAATTGACTGGGGTAAGCCACTGGGATTTGACATTCCTAGCCTGATTCCAGCTGGTTTAATGGGTAGGGTGGAGGCCAGCGGGAGCAAGGAAGCAGAAGTTAATAAAGGTTATTTGCCCGTTCAGTGGCTTGGGGTCTTCTGTTGTCCCATCTTACCCACTTACAGCTTTTGCTGCTCTCTGAGATGGAAGGCGATCAGGCTGTATGCCTGTTTCCAGGCTGAACTGGGAGCTTGAGATCTCTACCCTTACTCCGGTTCGAAACGGTGAGGGAAACGTGCTGCCTGCCCCTCTGCCCTTTTCTGGGATGTTTCTGTGGAGCTGGAAGGGAGGACGCAGCGTGCTGCTGGGAATGGCAGCACACAGCCAGCTCTGTCCCAGCTGGGCTGCTTAGGAGGGGCAGAGCAGCACAGAAAATACTTTCTCCTGGGTTTTTTTGGTATGTTTGTTTTTAATTAGCAGTCTACAGGAAAAAAAAAACAACCTGTATGCAAGATAGTTTTTCCCTTGCTTTCTTAAACTCCCTGGTGCCACCCTTTGACAGTGCATGGTGTACTAATGCTGGATACAAGCCCACTGTAGCCGGGGTAGATTGTGTTTTAATATTTCATACATGGTCTGCTTGTCAGAGCTGTTGTCTCTTTTCACACCAGTATGCCAGGGCTTTCTTTATGTGATGACTGGAACGCTCCCTCCAGATTACAGTCACTCTGCACTGCTTTCAGAGCCCCGGCAGCGGGTGCAAATGATCAAGGATGCATAAACCTTCGGCAGTGAGTGACGAAGGCAAGGCTGGTACGCAATGGAAGGACGAGCCACTGGTCTCTGGGTATCTTACTGCCTCGTCCTCTCACTGGCTATTTTAGCAGATTGATCCTATTTCAGGAGCTTTTTGAGGTATACCAGCTCCACACTTCTCTGCTGGTTCCTGTTAACAAAACAGATTCTTGGCAGGGATCATTTCTGATCCCTGGATTAAGGCACAAGGATGAAATCAAGAGGGAATCACTTTTGATTTCCTAGTCTTTAGATGCATGAAAGACATTTTTTTAGTTCTGGAGTCAGGAAAACCATATCTGTGCTGATATGTGTTATATTTGCTTCATCCAGCTGCTGAAGAAAGAGGATTCACTCCCTTTGATGTTTATTTTTCTGAGCTTAGTGCTGGTACAAGCAGCTGAAGTGGTAGCTTTGCCTTTTGAAGATGCCTCATTTCTGTCTCAGAGCTTCCTTCAGTTTTTCCTTTGGAAGCTGATGGAGTTAAGGGAATACAGAGCCAGCATCAACTCAGTATCAGTATCGGTGAGGATCTAATGTCCAGGTAATAAGAACACTGTAATAACCTGAGTGGAGCAGTAGCATCCACAGTGGTGGATTTCATCACATCCATCTCTGATGGAAAACACTTCATTTCCCCTGGTCTCTCCAGGGAGTGTTGAGGTGTGAAATGAAAGGGGAATTTCACACCACCTGCATCAAGGCACTAGTTCAGATGCCCAGGTGAATGGGTTGGCTCCCCTCAGACACTCCTGGATCTTAATTTCTACAATTGTCTTCTGGAAGTGATGCCCTCACCATGACTACAGAGGGATGCGTCTTGTAACTTAGCACTGCCATTAGGTACATAAAGCCAGATGTTGCGAACAGCCTACAGTGACCCATTAGATCCATGAGGACTCCACAATTCCTCTAGCTCCTTTGAGATATGTATTACTTGAGCCATTGCATCATATATTTCACATTTTCCAATTACTCTTTCTGTGTTCTTAATCAGCAGTTAATTGTACAGCGTCATTCTGACTTCCTGATTATTCAAACTTCTTTTCTTTATTTAATACACTATAGACAGATTAAAAAAAACCCTCAGCCTCTCCCAGCCATTTTGAGTTGTCATTAATTTCATCCATTCCTCATTTTTAATTGCCCTGTTATCTCTCTAGCTTCATTCCCACTCCAATATATTAGGGGGAAAAAAAAAAAAACCAAACCAACCTTCTAGTTTCTCCTAGCCCCTTTGGCTAACGGTAACTCATTCTGGGGTTTTAATTGCATTTTTAATTAAGGCTGTTACAGCCCTATTGGCTCCAAGCCTTTCATCATGCAGGGTCTTTTTTAGCATGCAGTGCGGTGCAGACTGGTCGGCAGGGACAGCCTCCCACAGCGGCTGTCGGGACAGAGCGGAGCACGTATCGCTGTCTGCTTTAAGAACCCGGGCAGGGAATACGGAGACGTTAGTTAATTTCTTAGCTGTCTCACACCTTTGGGTTTAATTTAGTCGCCTCATCGCTGTCTCAGTTCTCTGCCTGTAAAATATCCTCTCTCTCTTATCAGCTGGTTGCATAATTTACAGTAAATCCTGTCGCCTCAGTTTAATCACCCTACTATTAATCAGCGGGTTCTTTGCCATATGCCCTCGCACAGGCACCGGACAGCCCTCCCCGGCCCCAGCCCTAGCACTTCTGGCATTTGCAGGATGCCAGGACAGCTTCCTGCTCATGTGTGCGTGCCACAAACCCGCATCAGCTGCCTGCCCATACCCAGAGCCCTTATCTACTGCACAGAGCCTGGGGACGGATGGAGCGACGTAACTGCCTGTCCATACCTAAACCTTCCCCTCCCTCTACACGTCTTTGCCCATCCTTTGTGTGACCCAGCACATGCTCTCTCCTGCAAAGAGAGAGCAAACCCATCCTGTTTGTGCTGAGCGCTGTAGTCATACCACCTTAAGCAGAGCAGTTGTACATCGTTAATGTCTAGTCTGAAGGACACCTATTATAGGGGGGTTCATTGATTCACTATTACGTCACTGTATATGACTCATCTCTCTGACCCTGTGTTAACATAAAGTCCAGATTTGTGTTAACAGGAGTTGTGTTTAAACAGTTGTAAGTGAACACCCTTGACACTGGGGTCATTAAAAATGGCTTTATTTCATTGCCAAGAGCGCAGAGATTTTAGCTTTCATATCCTGGCCAAGTTGTAACTTGAGTGTTTACTTTTTGCATCTCAGAATGGTTTCTGCCATTTTTACTGGCAACTACAGTTTCATTTCCTACCCTAAACCCTACTGGATTGCTCATACGCTGTACATAGTGCCACATAGAATGGAGCTTTTAGGTATTTGTATATTCGGAGTATATACAAATTTTTTGAGAAGAAAACCCATTGTGTAATGTTCAACAATCAGACATTTCTTATTAGTAATTTATATATTCCTCCAACTGTTCTGAGAGGTACCAGTGTACTGAACCTGTTGGCCAGGCTCTGAGGAACAACCGGTCACAAGTTGGAGCCCATGGGTTCCCCCTGCCCAACAGGAGCAATCCCAGTGATGAGAAATGAAGCAGCTGCACAGAATAATTCTACGAATAATTCATAAATAACTTTCAAAAAATCATTACCATTTCAAAGTTAGTTTCCAGAGAAAACCTACCTGCTCTGATATGGCACCCAGCGAGGTTTATCCCTGCGAGGCTAGCTCTCAGGTGTTTATCCAACAAAAGTGTCAGCAATTAGACAAGTGCCAAATACCAACTTTTCAGTGGCTGTTGTTATCCCCTGGAGCCATTCATATTCACAGGCATTCCCATGAATAAAGGGACATTTTTCTTCAAGCAAGAAATAATCACAGGCTAATGTTATATAATATAAATAACTGTAATATCAGTTCTTTCTCTTTCCCTTAAATGCATGCAGGATCAGATAGAAAGACTTTCAAAGCTCCAAACAGACTTTCTCTCAGGTAGCAGAATGCCAGGATCCGAAACATAAGTGAGGTTTATCTATTCATCACAGCTAGTTTTTCTCAGATTGTGTAGGCAGCAGGCGTTTTATCATACCTTATACAATCAAGCTTTGTAAGAATTTACTCAAGCTACCACCAGGCTCCCTAGGTTCCTCACTGATAACCACTATGGAAGTACAACCCTTAAGCTTTCCTTACCAAGGATAAAAGGGAAAAAAAGAAAAAAAAAAAAAAAAGTGGGTGCTCTGGGAAAGGATGAGGACTATATAATTATAGACAAGCTGCTGTCTTAACAGAAGCCAAGCTTAGCTCTATGCTGAACCATGAATAAGGCTCAGTGACTATAAAGCAACAGATCTTTATAGGGTTTTGGCTCATCAGACTTGGTGCTGCAGAGCAGAAACATATGAGTAGAGCTGGTTTCACACAGGCACTTAACATCTAACAGTGCACTTGCAGGTCTTACCAGCTCAGGCACAAAACCCTCTAAAAATCACTCCAATGCTTCTACACACAAGCTTAACACCTATATACACGCTGTTCAGCAGGAGTCACAAATCAGCAGGAATCACAAATCAATCCTCATGATGTTGTCCAAGCTGGCAAATCCAGATGACATACAAAGAGCTTTAATTCTGGTTGTAAAGAATACTTCTGCCTTCTGAGCTGCTGGGACAGATAGATGACAGCGGTATTTGTTAGTAAAATTTTTGGCCTCCATAGCTCTGGGAGGTGATTGAGACAGCCAGGCTTAGTGATATTTCTTAGAACTTCACCAAGCCACTTTTAGAAGCCTTCAATGTGTAATTATTTGTAGATCACTGTTAATGATTCATTAATGTCATTAATTTTTTTATCAATCCTTGAGTTTCACAATGTTCAGGCTTACTGATATGTGCATACCAAATTTTTTCAGCTGTCTCCTACTTTTTCTTTATAGCGAAAACTTTGCCTTCTAAGTGTTTTTTCTTTTTTCCTTTGCATTACTTTCTTTGAAAAGGCATTTAAAAGAACTGTTCAATACAACGGTATTTGTTAGAAAATGATAACCCTTGCAGGCATTTGAAGCATCCCTGTGGAGTTTAAAGGAGAACTGCATCTTCTGTAGAATGTTAGGGGAAGTGTCAAGAGTATTGTCAAAGGATACTCATAACAGTTCCGAGGTTTCAATAGTAATGTTCCGTAGAACCTTTGGAATGTGTCTATAATTCTCTCGTAACTTTAATAGGGCCTCTTGGGGCAATCTTAGCTTACTCTGTTGATAGATTTGTTGCACTCCACTTCTTGAAAGTTTATGCTCTGAAGGCTAGATTGTTACATGTCCAAGACCCTTCCCTTTACATTATTTGGGCAATACTAATGGGCCTTAGCATGAGCATATAGGCAAAAAAGGAAATTCGGTACTGTCTATTTGTGTTTGAGAAGACACAAATGATGTGCATGAGAAGACACACAGATGAGACTTTCAGAGTCAAGGGACGGAACCACTTCTTTGGTTTCCATGGGTGTTGACCCAGGCTGTTTCCAGAAGGAGAAGTTTCTTTTCAGTTTTTCCACCTTTGAGTAATCTCTGTAAACCTCTCTTGGCTGCTTCCTGTCCTTTGCATTTTCTTTGTTCACCTATTTTGAATTAACCAGACAGACACACTATTATAGTTCAATTTGTTCTGCAATATTGATTTTTTAGGCTGACATACGATTTGTTCCCATGGCTGTTTGCAGTGACAGATCTTTGGAGCTAGGAGTTCTTGATAAAAGAAATTGTGTTGCTTCATCCAGCCACATTGTCTGGAAGCCAGGAGGGACAGGCAGGCCGGGTCAACTGAGCTGCTTGCGCTGGAAATGATGGCTCTACTTACACGACAATTTAGTGAAAGTCTCCTGTATATGTCCTAATTAGATTTGAAATATCTGAACTCACCATTGTATGACACAAAATGTGCTAAAATGGGAGATGCTGCCGTACCTACCTAGTATCAAAAATGACAACGTACTTTTTTTCTTTTTATGCCAGAGTTTGAAGTTAACAGTTTAATTAGGTTAAAGTTTCAAGCACAGCCAGAATTCATTTGGGCTGAGGTGTGATTTTTACCGTTCATTCTTGGCTAATAAGGGGAACTATTTTTTCTGAAAATCAGGGGTCCCGAAGGGAAAATATTTCCACTGCATTATATTTCGATTGGTTTAAACACAAATCCAGCAGTGGCTGAACACCTGAGAATGAGCAGTACATGGCGGGGGTGGGGGGTGGGGATGCAGCTTTGCTCTTCTCAGGAATGGAGGCACCCATATCTAAAACGCAGGTGGGATAAGTATCTCCATTGGTCTTGTTTACTCTGATCAATGCTGGCTAATGGCCTGACCTCATGCATCTCTACTCCCCATTCCCTCCACTCCCTGTCACTACTCAGAGACCGATTTGGGGGCCATATCTGAGCTGGTCAAATGCTAGAAGTGGACTGGAAGATGAGAGGGAAAGGACTGTGGAGGCTTCCCAGCACCGTGGCTGCTACAACGGGAGTGCACATCACCAGGATGCGTGGCAGAGAGCCGAGGTGGCCAGGGGACACACCAGCTCCCCTCCTGTCCCTCCCCTCTCCCCAGCTATCCGCCCTGTGCACACACTGCCTGCTCTAGGTGTACCCAGGAGGCATTAAAGCACAGCAACGTCTTAATGACTAGATGAAACATCAGCATGATGTCAACAGTTTCTTTAGAAGTCACTTCTTACTCTTCAATTTCTTTTCCAAAGCAACAAACCTCAATTTGGAAATGGCCATCACAAGTGGACTAGTGAAAAAACCTAACCTTGTAAGTGATGGCATAATGGTGGCGTTACAGATAACGGAAAAAAACAACAACATTTGGTCAGCTAGCATCTTTTCTGCAAATGCACAGTCATATAAATACCTTTCATTTCAATAACCTTTTTTATTTATTTGTATAGTAATACCACAGAACAAAAGAAAATGTTACAGTTGCTGAAATGCCACTACTGTTTAAGTGGAGTAAACAGCGTTTCAGGTATACGAGCATCATTTGTAAAATATGAAATACCGATACTTACAGTAAAATTCTATACTATCCTTAGCTACAGATGAATAATTATCCTCCCAGACTTACAGGACACAACAATACATAGAGAGAAGCAAATGATAACAAAATATGCTACTGGAATGAGAGCAAACTAGTCAACAACTGCACCAACAATTAGATTATCTTTTATAGCTAATACAAAGATATACGCTCCTGAAAGCACACCATAGGGTTGTAATTTTCATAAAAGGAAGGCTATACTCTGAAACTATATATTTCATAAGGACTGCAGTGTGCAGAAAGGCTAAAATGCACTGAAAGGAGTGACACGTAAATCTAATTATAGACAGATTTTCAAACTCAGCAGACAATGTAATTTCCTCTGCAGTTTAGTGAAGCTATATTTAAAACAGTTTCCTTGATTATTCTACTTTCATAACCAAACCATTTCAATATAAAATGATGAGATGAAAATTCAGTTTTCTGCTTTAACATCAAGCAGAAGAAATATGTCTTTGGGAGTTCATCTGGGGGGCTGGAGGGGAGATCTTTTCCTGCTGCAAAGCATTGTGCCATTTGTCAACAACTTAAGATATTAAAGAAGTACCTTGGGAACAAAGTCACAAAAGTGTATTGCACAATTGTACGTAAATTGCTGTGATATGTATTTTTCATAAATATTTAATGCTTTAGGATAGTTACATCCAGCTTTTCTTTCAATCTAAACTTCCCAGAAGACAGACAGGATTTATACAATCCTGTGGTAATAGCACACTTTGCTCTGCCGAAATAACGTCTGTCTATCTATCACACAATATGAATGGGAATGTCTAAGCAGACAGAAGCCTGTGGCTAAAAATTTCAGAGTGCCTACCTTCCAGTTTCTGAACTGGCGTTTAGGAAACTAACCACAAGCCACTTGGCTTCCCTAGGGTGCCGTGCTGTTAGGGGTCCTTCTGCGTAAGGCTCCTTCGGGTCTGTTGTCCCTTTGCGGGAGAAATAGTCGTACATGGGCCACATATTGCCACAAGGGAGGAGGCAGCACGCCAGCAGCTAGGGCAT
The DNA here is from genome assembly GCA_034008185.1 of Gorsachius magnificus. Lineage (NCBI taxonomy): Eukaryota > Metazoa > Chordata > Aves > Pelecaniformes > Ardeidae > Gorsachius > Gorsachius magnificus. Next base: position 43,797,923 of record CM067083.1, on the reverse strand, counting down.
CCCCAGTGTGTGTCATACGTTTCCACCACAGCCTGGGCACCATGGTAAATCGCTAAGGTGAGCTCTCCCAGAAGTGTTATGCTGGAAGGTAAGAGCTGCACACCAAAAGGATTTTTCATCCATCGATACTTCCACTGAAAATAACAGCTGTTCCGTAGTGGGGGGATCATGGTGGGAGACACTGCATCATTAGGAGGGGAGGGTGTCACACAAAAAGGGCCAGTGGTGACTGGCAGTAGAGCAGCTGGGACACGGATGAGTTTTGGATGTGCCTGCACGCACACAAACGTCCAGAAAAGCCTGCAGAAGTACTAGCGGATAAAGAGTGTGGCCCAGAAAAGGAGCAAGGGAAGACTCTGACAGGGGACAAAATTTGCTGGCAGAGGCCAGCTTGGAAATTGGACATCCCTTTCACACACTGTAGAAAAATACGCTTTGCCTGTACTTTGTACACAGACTTATTTGCTGGCAGCAAACACCTGATTCCACCATTTTCTCCTCCAAACAGGACTAGGACCCCAAATACCAGCTGGTCACTCCTGTCACTGGGGATGAGACATTTAGGAGGCAGGCAAGTGCTTCAAGAGATTGCAAAAAAAGTGCCACTATGAACTGTACATCTCAACTTCCTAATGATTTCAGTAGGGCTTTGCTGGCACTCTCGACTATGTTATTAAATACCTACTCACATCTCTCAGTGATTGGAATTCAAAGTCATCTTCTGTTTCTATGACTCCATTTTCCAGATACAAAGTGAGGAAAACAGAACTTCCTCACTCAAAAGCTGTTAGGAGATTAAAAGCACTGAAACTTTCTCTCTTTTTAGTGCTAAAAATCATAAAGCTGTTCAGTAATTATGGCACAATACTACCATATAATAACTTAGATAAATCTGGTGGCTGAATAGATTTAATAATAGCATGAGGATATAATTATGCAATAACACTAAGGAGAAAATTTTTTGCAACCCTGGACTTAATTGCTATGGTTTTGTGTAGTAGGAATAACCATCGTCATCTTCATCATCAGTGTAAACCCTTCCAACCTCAACCATTCTGTGATTCTTCTTGTTATTACTCTACTGATACAGCTTTTTCAAAAAGAAACATTTCAGGTGGTGTGGTAGCCACACAGCATATGAAAGCCTTTGTATTTTATAGTCAAGCTAGACATGGTAAGAATTGGACTGTAGTGAAGCAGAAGACATCAGCACAATGTGAAAACAATTTATTTGTCCCTATTGACTAGTAATATTAAAAGTTACTCTATTACCCAGTAATATTGGGGTTTTTTTCTTCCTCTTTCCTTCGTGCACTGCCCAGAAAAATACTTTCCTTTATTTAGTAATAAGAGTAATCATCCTTGTGGCAATATATCTGCTTACTATTAATTATAACTTTAATATTAATTATTAATATTTTCTTATTTTTTAAATGTTGATGAGAGATCTGACATTGAGTTGAAGTGAAAACAGAGGTCCATCTAAAGCATGAAGCCTGTCAGGAAGACTGTTCCTAATACTTAAGTTAAGTTGTATATAGACTGTCCCAGAATTAATTTCACACCAAATCAATTTTATTGGAAAACACATACTAATGGTCACTTCTGCAGCCTGGTTTAAGATTTAATCATTAGTTATTTGCACAGAGGTAATGTTAGGGCTTCATTCAAGCTTGAAAAATATACACAGTGTTAATTTTACTTCCTTTTCCTGTTTATGAACTCCTAAATTCACTTTGTGGTGTGTGTAGGAGAAGAGGACTTTAGCTAGGAGTGAGAATGGGCACAGGTACCATTAGTTTAAAGAAAGAATTGGGGGAGGTAGAGAAAATCATAATGCAGCATGAAATCAGAATAGAGTTGGCAATGTTCAAAAGGGTTGCAAATGTTGAGCTCCCAACCTCATCTTCTTAAAGTATTTTGTAGCTCTGTCTTAAAATCAGGTATGAGAGATCAGAAGACAAACGGTGTTGCTGTGAGAAATGTTTTTTTTTTTCCCCTGGAATCTGTTTTTTTCCAGTCTTTTATTCTTTATTCCTGGCAAGGTTAAAGACTTGTTTGAAGGATAGCAGGCTGGATTCTGGGAAAGAGATTTCAAGAGGAAGGAAGGGATAATCTTCTAGTATGTGTTGTAATTGTTTCCCCATATACATCTCATGAGCCAGACAGAATAGGATCAGGTCACCGATGCTTGTTTTGCTCTAACAGTAAGAAAAAACCCCAGATTTTGGGGGCATGCAGTGGAGGTGGTGGTGGTATTTAATCACTTTATGCATTTCTGGAAGTACAAGGGAAAAAAAATGGTTACGTTTTTAACTGAGGTTTTTCTGGATTGACTTATGTTTTAAGCCATTTCTTTAACAGATTGTAGGCCAGACAGTTTTTATATTTCTTTCTCAGCAAACATGCCCTCGTGAACGACTGGTAAATATTACAAGAGTGTGCAGTGCACTCTGACAGAAGTGGATAAAATGAAGATACTACTGTGTTCCATTAAAAATTGATCAACCCAATAGCATTAAATCCCCTCATATAAAAGTTTTCTTACTTCACAGAACTTTTTCTCTTGTCCCGTGATACTCTTTCTATCCAAGTGTATCTTTTCAGGGGAAAGTGTAGAATCTGGCCTTGATGAAATTATAATTTTCTTAAACCTTAAAATATCTCAAATGACTCAAGATTTGCCAGGGTATCTTGGGTTGAGTGACAAAATTGTCCTTTTGTACTTCTGATAGGTTTGTTAGGTTGATTGAGAGTCAGTGGGTGAAAATAGGACTCAAATTCAATTTTGATTGATGAGTCAGATGACACAGTTGAGGAAAAGTAGGACACTGCAGCTTGTGTTCCCTCTAAGTAGATAAAAATAAAGGACTAAATTTTCAAAAGATTCAGGTCACTGAAGTAGGCTTTGGTATTCATTACAGCAGGTGTGTGTGGCAGTAGTACCCATGGGCTGTTCCAGACATTGGTTGAGCAAGGCGATGAATTGCACTTATTAAAATTTAACTCTGCTGAGGCAGGCTGCCTGGAAAATGAACTTGTCCAAATAGCATGGCTAGGTGGGAGCATCGCAGACTAGCCAGCTTTGCTTGTGTTTCCTTGTCTGTGAATAGTAACTCCTGCTTACTTCATTGTAGCAATGTGGGCCTTCAGCGATGAGGAATAAACTCCATGGAGGAGGGTTTCTGCTACGGTGTGTTGTTCTGTGCTGCACTCCTAATGCAGAGGTAATAGACCCCAGAGTTACCAGGACTGACCACTGGAAGAGATGGATTTGCTCAGCAGGAATGACAAGGGAAGTGTGCCTGCTTCAGTGCTCACCCCTGCCATGTGCTGGCTGCAAAGCCTGTGCCTAGGGCAGAGGGCTGCCTGGGTTCTCCATCCTGCTAGGACAGCTGTAGGAAAGTATTGGAGCTTGTGCCAGCCTACAGATAAACATTAAGCTCCTTCAGGTTGTAGGATCCATCCAGCACAGGAAATATCCAAGGTCAGACACAGCTGAGGATCTGGGTTAGAGCGTGTTTCATCTGTTAGAGACTGGCAACGATCTGTAAGATGGGTGTCTCTCTAGCATTTAAATTCTCTAGAGCTCTGAAAAGCCAGGCTGCTGTACATCTTTGCTATCAGCTATGGCTGCAGCAGGAAAGAGAGATCCTTTCCCAGACCTGCAACCCTACTCCTTCCAGGGTCCCTTACTTTTTGGGCTGCATCTAGGCAGCATCTGAAAGTCATCCTAAGAACCTGCCTTGTGGCCCCTGCACGATCCACACGCAGGCAGCCACATCCACCACCAGACTTCTTCCCTGCTTCAGCAGAACACCTAGGCCTGGAGGCGATGTGTAGTTACCACAAAGTCTCCTATGGGCCAGGATGGTTGCAGGCCTCCAGAAGTTCAGCTTCAAAACCATCTCCAGCCACCTGAGCCCAGCTGCCCAACGCAGAGTCAAAGAGCACTCAGTGTCAGGACCAGGCTTCAGCACGCCGACTCGAGTGCATGAAGAAGTGCAAGTGCGCGCACTGTTCGCGCTGAACTAATTACCCAGGTCAGGGAGGCCTCAGAGAGCAGCGCTCTGCCGTGTGCGCATGCTGGGGCCCAGGAACACAGAGTCAGGTGGAGCTGAAGCTGAAAGCTATTTTGGCAAGTTAATGTGACCTTTCCATGAATGGGTGAGAGGGTGTGTTATTTGTCAGTGAAAATGTCACCACTGCTGGGTCCAGGTTTACTTCCACACATCCTGCTGTAACACAAGCCCCACTCAGCCTGTTGCATAAAATACGAATACACAGACTCTAAAGCAATGCAGACAATTAAAACAGGCAAAAGGACCTACCAATATTCCCCAATGGCAGCACTAAGCTAAGAGACTGGGCCTGGGCCTCAATTAACCTCACGGAAATACGGCCTAACTACTGACAAAAATAATTACAGGCAGGGCATTTAGTGTGTTGCCCTTTCTGGGGCTGTGAGTTTTGAAAGTGACCCAGAGAAAGCTGGTGGGCTTTGCTGGCACCATCATTTTCTGGGTGCCCAAGAACCAGCACAATGTCTCTGAGACAAAACCAAGATCGGTCCTGGAGATGCTAAGATCAGGAGGATCTTGGCTTGGACACCCACAGTTGTTCGAGGCCACCTCAGCTGCTACATTCTTTTATTTCCCTCCATAACCTCCTTTAACACCAGGCTGCCAAGAAGGGTGAAGAAGTACTAAAAATTCTACAGAAGAGAAGGAAGAGAAAGTATTTTGTGAACCCTTATTTTCAGTCCAAAGCATTAAGTATCTTAACTGGTTTTCCTCTCTTCGGCATCTTGAACGTGAGGTTAAGAAGACTGATTCTGCTGGCTGACTGCCACAGGACTTAGGAGGGCAAGGTCACTTTATTTAAAACACTGAATTTTATTTAATGTAATGCTCTAATAAGGTCATGTTGACATCCTGAATTCTCTGAGCTATTATATTCCTTCAGCATTAACACAATCCTTCAGTATTAACACAAATCACAAGTAATTACCAAGATATGGCACAACTTAGAATATAAAAGTGAAAAGTTTGAGGAAGCACACTGTATATATAATTATATACAAACATTTATGCAGATATATGAATGCATGTATTTATGGACATACATGCAGCCCTCATCCCCATATGAGGGATACCTATACCTCTTAGAGTGACCAAGTTCTTTTGGATAATGCCATTGGGTGAACCTGATGGCAAGTACACATGAAATTACTTTTCCCATGACATAAAATGCTTATCTTATTAAATCCTATCTGTCTATCAGTTATTCCATTTGGACAATGAGATCATTGGCTAAATATGAATACTTATTGCAACTCTAAGGAAAATTACATTTACGCTGAACAAGGCATGACTCACTCGAGAAAGAAATTGTGCCTGACCATGCATATAAAACTTTCTTGATTCTAAATACTACTACTCCATGACGTAAACCTTCCCCTAAATATAGCTCCCAAACCAGGCACATTCATTCTTTTGCTATCACAGATCAGTGGTCTTAACCTTTGTGGACAGTATTGTACCATTAAGTTAACAGCGGCATAAAATGATTTTTTTTTTGAGGAAGCCACTAAACCTCAAGCCTTCTCCCCTCCCTCTCAAGTAGAATGCAGCCAGGCAGGATATTGGAAATGGCACGGACACAGACTTTGCTGACTCTTTTTCTTCCACAGCAATATTTCTACTGTCACCAGCTTGCTTGCTGATAAATTTTAAAGACCTAAATATGTCTGTACTCTCCCATTGCATCTCCATCCTCCTGTCACATTAAGATGGGAATGAATCCCCTCTTCAAAGATTACTTTTTCCTCTAAAGTGAGGCTGTGTTGTTTCAATTTTTATAAGATTCATGTTATTTGACCCAAATCTAGATGATTCCCTTCAGCCAAAACAGAACACCTTACCCATCGGAAACAGAACAGACGGCAACCCATCTGACTGCTTCTCAACTTAACTACGTTTTTGTTGGTGCCTCTGAGGATGTGATTCTTGTAACTCTACATTCTGCCTGTCCATGGGGACATGACATTCAAGCAGAGCTACTAGACGACCTTATATTCGCTTTTGCAAAAGCCCACAAATTGTGTGTTCAGAAACAATTGTTCAGATACATATTTTCTTCCACAACAGGAAATGCATTATGTTCCAGCCTTCATTTAACAGATACCGTGAATTATGAAGGATTCTACTTCTTCTCAGTTTCATTAAAAAAAAATATTCATGGGAACAGTTAAATGTGACAGAATCCTTAATGCGACTGAATTCAGAGACTCTTAGGTTTATGGCTATCTTTCTTCATGTACGCATAATTTAGGACAGATCTTTCAGACTTTAGACTTGCTTTAACCACTGAATTTATACTCATGCCAAATTTGGAGAAAAACCCTGAAGGACAAATCGGCTCCCTATTGCTATTCAGTATTCAGCTGTCAGGGTGACACAGCTTTGATACTATTTCATGTTCTCTGCACGTAACTGTTTACTGGCTCCCACACTGTCCTGGTTCATCCCACTCTCCCCTACCACCACCACCTCCTCTGTTCACTGTACTGTGAGCTTACACTATAGGTATGCCAGAGCAGAACAGGTTCGGCAGGACTAGTATTGCCTAGTAACTCATTTTATTTACTCTGTTTCTCAGGACTTCAGGTTCTTCAGTGTAATTACTTACACCTTTTTGAGAGGAAGCACGTTTTCTTCTATGACTGATTTCAAAATGGAGGATTTTGTTTGTGATTTTGCCACGAGAAGATCTCTTTTGATTAAAAAAAACCCCTTTCAGTCAACTTGAAACTGTGTATCTGAGTCACTTACAGTTGTTTCTTTTCGGTGGTGAAAATATTTTCTAGTATTGATATTAGTAACAGTGCCAAACATGGGACTCATCCCCCTCAGGGTCAGAGCTCAGTGATCAGAGCAGCAGAGCCCCAGCACCAAACCTCCTCTTTGACATATGCTGTTCAGCATAGGCCAGTCTCAGCTCTGGAGTGTTTCTGGGAACTATTCTTGCTTTTCACCAACTCTAGTATTTTTGTCTAATATCATTTACATTCACTGGACAAAAGACTAGAGTACAATGGTCCCCCCTTCTGCTTGCTGTCTGCCACCAGGCTGTCATTTCCCTCCAGCCTACCACCATCTCCTTGTCTTCCAGCGTTTGGAGCACTTTGGCATTTCACTGGAAATGTGTCAGTAATAAAAGATTTTTTTTTAGTTAACCAAAAAGCTCAGATAAAAATAGGCTGCCATTAACACAAAACCTCTTTATTTCAAGTTCACCTCTCCTCACAGAAAATGTGATTCTCACAGCTCTGAGAGGGCCTTATATTTCTTATGTACAAGAGAGGAATTCCTCAGCCTCTGGACACTAGAGAAGTTGCTAACCCAGCGAGCTGCTGTATCTCCCCAGGCAGCAAGACTACTAACTTTCTCTATGGTTTTCTAGCACCCCAGGTCACAAACATGATTTCTATCCCCGTTCTATGGGTGAATTAGAGTGTCTGTCTTCTCTTCTACCCTCGTAGACAGGCAGCTTGTACTTGCAATTGCTGTACCTCAGAGGGGAGTTAGGTGCAATGGGGAGCACCAGTATCTGCCAGTAGTGGGTTTCCTCTCCCTGCTAGCAGCTGGATTTCTCCAGCAGTAAGGAGCCCAGTCATCACTGAGCGTAGCTAGCAGATGAGTGATGTGATGATGTGGTACACTTTATTATCTGGATTCATGTTTTATTAAGAGGGATCATCACAGTGGAATGAAACTTCTGCTGGAAAAAGACTGTTCTGTAACAGCCTGCTCCAGAATTTCAGTCACTCCTTGTATGTTGAGACTTTCTGTTATACAGTACATAATGCTGACTTCAGTACACCGAATCTGTGACTAGCTTGATCCTTGACTAGCAAAACAATGTGAAAATGGATGTAGCATACTCTGGAGTGAAACTGGAATAACATAGTTGCATTCACATACAATATTATCATGGTAAATATGATCACTTGAAGTCAGAAAACAACATTATGACACTTTTCTGTACATCTATCCAAATGAAATCTGTAGTTAAATTATCAGGTACGTTAAGGGCTTTGAGTTAAAACATGAACATAAGCAATGGTGGCTAAAACTTGGACTGCCCAGACATTTGCTTTGGAAGCAAGAATGAGAACGCTTCGGTGACACAGCTGTGCTGCTCTGCCATTGTTCCCCCCAGCCCGTGCCTCCGAAAACCTGTGGGGTAAAAATTGAGGTATAAAAGCAATGGAGGTACTGTTCAGCAGAGCCCTCCTTTCCTCTCTAGCCCAGCAACCCTCCAAGTGTGAGAGGCTTCTAAAAATGGAGAATGAGTGATTCATAAAAAATGGAAAATGAAAGGAGGCCAGTAAATAAAACTGTTCAGCTGCCCAGCCACAGCTTCCTATGACCACTGAAGAGAGGTGTGTTCTTAGGCAAACATGTTCTAACCTTTAAACAAATATTTGGCTTAAAGGTTGGGAAAATATTGTTTCATAGTGAAGACATGCCCATTCCCTATCACGAATGCAACTGTACCTACCAGATGTTGCCATAAATTAGATCGTATTATGAAACCTATTGTAACTGACAAAACGAGTACACTTGATCAAAATGGAGCCCAGTATGTCACACATATTGCTTTAAATGGCTTTTCTATTATAGATGGAGATACTCAGTCATTTGGAATTTGAGGGGACCAGTGATTAAGTAATTGGATGGAGTTAGCCAAGCATACCAAATTGGTCAATGAGGTTCCCTGACCTCTTTTTCTGTAATGATGCTTAAATGCACGCTGTCTTAGTGCGATGCAATAAAACATTTGTTTGGAATACTCCCTTCAAAAGCTTGTCTGCATTACATTCTTTCAGACAGTATCCATTATTAATTGTCATTGCTATTGATTTAGATTGCCTTCTTCCTACACATCACTGGTTTGCAGCAAAAAAGTACATTTTAAAGATATACTGACGATGATGAAAGGTGCTGAAGTGGTGGTGTAGGGGCACGACATCTCTGCCTTTGTCTGTCGTTCTGTCGATTAACTTCTGGATATACAGCACAGATTTTCTTCAGTTGCTCATTTCAAACCCTTCCCCTAATTTAATTATGCCGCACCTCTATCCGGTGCTACAATTTAAACACAGGAAGAAGGCACTTTGGAACCATTTACCTTGCAACAGTTCAGGAGTTCAGCCTTGGGGGACCAAAACACCCAAGTGCTCAGGGTGCCCCCTCCCCACTTGTGTGATCGAATGTGCGTGCAAAAGGTGCACATGCACGCACATGACAGACGCACATTTGTTGGCCAGAACATGTGTGCATCAAGAGTCGGCTGGCTGGGCCTGCCAGGTATGTTCCTATAACATCCCCCAAGTGTGCTATTTGACCATGCATTCAAGCAGCTGCTTTTTGCATGCATGAACACATTTTGCATTTTGATCATCCGACAAGAGAGGGGGGCATTAAGCCCCTGGAACAACTCAGCTGTAGCTGGCAGTGGGGAACGGGCCAGGAACTGGATGAGCCATTCTGCCAGGCCAGATTCATCCCACAGCCCAGTGTAGCTTTTGTATAAAAGGAAATGTTGACACATCGTTTTAAGTTTCTAGCATGAAAAATTGTTTTGTGCCTGCATTTTTGTATTGTTTTCCCATTTTAGTCCTTACAGCTTAGAGGGGTACTTGATGGCTTAAGATACGTTGCTGGATTTGATATACTCTGTCCGAACTCACTGCCTCAGCACCAGTAAGGTTCTAATTTACAAGCTACTACTTTGTTTCTGTGACTGTGCAAGTTGTCATCAGCTGAGATGTGAAAGGAAAGTGGCAGAGCCCTGCAGGATGCGACCAGGAAACCTCCTCTCTCTCTTTTATCAGAAGCTGCCTTTAGTCACCTTAAGGGATCCTTAGGGAAGCTGCAACTTTCACTGCTCCTTTTCATGCAGCAGGGAGCTTCTTTGCGGATTAACCATATGATGGCTGGCCAGAAGTTGAGGTGGATGAAGAAAGAAGCATTTGAGGTGAAACATGAGAAAAAATCACTGGGTCGGACCATGCAGAAGGCTGGCTGGACAGTGTATTTGTATTCATCATGGACACTACTCTGAGCACTAGCTCGGTACTTCGTACCATTAAAAAGCAAGTATTTCCAGAAGTGCAGTACGCAAGTAAAGACTCATTTAGCTTGGCTTCTGGAGGTTACTTCGGTTCAAACTGCACCCCCGCTTGGCCCCATTTTGAAGTTACGTCCCAGCGGACCTGAGGGAGGACATGAACGCCTGCCATCAGGCTTCCTCCTTGAACACATCACATAGAATCATAGAACAGAATCATTTAGGTTGGAAAAGACCTTTAAGATCAAGTCCAACCGTTAACCTAACCCTGCCATCCCACCACTAAGCCATGTCCCTAAGCACGTCTTTCAAATATCTCCAGGGGTGGGGACTCGACCACTTCCCTGGGCAGCCCGTTCCAATGCTTAACAACCCTTTCAGTGAAAAATTTTTTCCTAATGTCCAACACCCCCGAAGCAAAATTCAGCCTCCTGCTTCACGCTGCTCCACCTCCAGCCTTAGCACCTTCTGCTTTGCCCAGCGCCTTTTGAAATATGAAAAAAACCAAACCAACAAACCAAAACCCCAAAACCAAACAGTGGAAGGAATTGCTGTTTTGGGGGGTTTCTCGCTGTAGGGTGGAGGGCAGCGGAGCCAAGGAAATCTCCAGACATTTTTGTGCGAAACGGGGAAGAAATCTCGGCGAGGCTCCCGGCCACCCCAGAGAGGGGGTCTTCTCGCTCGGCTCCCCTGAAGGGGAGCTGGGGCCGCCGGCGCTGCCAGGCAGCGCTCGGTGACAAGAAACAGAAAGGGAAAGAGAGAAAATGCCGTTTCGACCGGCGGCGGAGGCGGGGGCGGCGGGGCCGGGACGACGGGCGGCTGGCGGCAGCGGGCCGGGCCGGGCCGGGCCGGGCCGGGCCGGGCGGGCGGTTGGGCGGCGGGCGGCAGCAGGCCGTCCCTCAGCCGCGCTACCTGCGCCGCGCGGCCACGTGAGCGCCACATCACCGCCGCTCCGCGCCTTCAAAGTCAGCGGCCGCAGCCAGGCAGGCGGCGGCCGCGCTCCCCTCCCCTTAACCCCCCGCTCTCCCTCGGCGGCCCGGCCCGGGTCGGCAGCCGGCCCGGGAAGATGCTGCAGTCGCTGGCGGGCAGCTCCTGCGTGCGGCTGGTGGAGCAGCACCGCTCCGCTTGGTGCTTCGCCCTGCTGGTGCTGGGTTACCTGCTTTACCTGGTGTTCGGCGCCGTGGTCTTCTCCTCGGTGGAGCTGCCCTACGAGGACCTGCTGCGCCAGGAGCTGGGCAAGCTGAAGCAGCGCTTCCTGGAAGAGCACGCCTGCCTCTCGGAGCAGCAGCTGGAGCAGTTCCTGATGCGGGTGCTGGAGGCCAGCAACTACGGCGTCTCGGTGCTCAGCAACGCCTCGGGCAACTGGAACTGGGACTTCACCTCCTCGCTCTTCTTTGCCAGCACCGTCCTCTCGACCACGGGTAAGGGGAACGGCGGCCCACTCGCCGCCGGAGGCCTTCCGGGGGAGGCCCCGGACCCCCTCTGGGCCCCCGCGGAGGTGGAGGGGGTTGGTGTGGGGCAGCCTTCCCGCGCAGCGTGAGGGGCAGCCGGGCCCGTGGGTCGGGGCCTTGCCGCTCCGCGCCCAGGGCCGCCCCGCACCAGCCCCGCGGCCCTGGGCGTGAGGCGGGGGGCGGCGGCGGCGGCGGTTGGGCTTAAGAGCAGTCGTTACTTGCCGAACTCTCGTGCGTGAGGGGACTATTTTATGTGAGATGCATCACCCGTATTTTAAACTCACTCTGTTTAGCATTAAGAGCCAGGCGGCCATCTCCCTCCCTCACCCCCCACCCCGACCCCCCCTTGAAAATTTTGGGGCTTTTGAAAATCCGGCTGGGTGCCCATCTCTTCCTTTGAACTTTTAAATGCTTTTAGGGGTGTCTCCTTAAGCCCTTGGTCTCCTTTGCGTTTCTTTCAGTCTGAACTGAGGCGGGGGGGACGGGGACGGGGGACTGCTAGCCTGGGTATAATAGTGAAGTTAAATTTCAGTTTCGTGTTCTACCATTCAATTCCGGTGTAGTATTTGCATGTAAAAGACTAAAAGAGAATGCCTACCCGCTTCCAAGCAGCAATTTTGAGTGGTATTTTGAAAAGCTCAAGGAAACATTCCTGTGGCCGTAATTTTTATATGCACTTATTTTTACAGCAGTCGTGGTTTCACGTAAGATTGTAGCCGATAGCCTTCTTGTAAAGGATGAGTGCAGGCATTTGTGGTGGGACGCTGGGCTGTGGCGATTTGAATGTGGCTCACTGAAAAAAACAAAGGCTTCTCGAATAAGAAAAGCTTTAAAAAAAAAAAAATCACCCTAAAATTAGTCCAGCCAGAGGACTTTGAGTCTTGGCAGTATATTCATACTACTATAAAAGATGCAATGCCGTTTTCTTTTGGTGGTGGTTTGTTTTGGTTTTTTTTTCCCCCCTTCCTCTCCCCTGAGTGAGCACTCTTTCTATTATGGGGAAATATAATCAGCTGCTATCAATAACGACATTTAATAATTTACTCACTTGGTCTTATTTTGGTGCTTCCTGACTGATTTCAAATGGGCAATGCTTGTCCTAAAAATAGTTGTCATTGAGTATGCAGGTCTGGTTGTCTTCTTGTTAAAAGGAGTTGTTTGGGGTTTTTAAAGTAAAATAGGGTTATGGGTGTCCCCAAAACACCTATCCCCTCATCTTGGTAACTTGAGTTAGAGTTTGTAAGAAGAAAGTGTTGTGCTTTTGACAGTTAAATGCTGGCAGTGAATAAATATCTAAGCTTTACTCAATGTACAGTAATGATATTGGTTAGAAAGGCACTGAATTGTGATAATACTTCAGCACTTAAATATTTTGCTTTTTCTTTTTTTCCTTCAGTAAAACTGTAAAGCACTTTAAACTTAAGGTGCCAAACTGACCTTATGATGTGTGTTTCCATTTGACCTTACCGATGCCCGTTTCCATTCCTAACCAATTACACTTTCTGGTACTATAAACTGTGAATACAAAAGTATCTCTTGGACAAAATAAATTCTTTTTATCTATACAATAATAACCCACACTTTCAAAAAAAGGATATTAAAAAGGGTCCTGCTTTTCTATTTGTTCTTATACAGTGTAGTGTATGTAACTTCTCTTTTTGTTTTTTATATCAGACAAAAGTCTCATCCTCAATCCCTGCAGTTTATAATTTTTAAATCTGGCTGTACTGATTTCAGAGATGATTCAATCAAAAAATGCTCACCATCGGGACAGTAGGAATGGGGCTGAGTTGGTAACACTTTAGTACTATGTACTGTTAAGACATAACTACAGAATGTTTGGATATGGTAGTAGAGTTCAGGCACAGATATCTCTTTCCCACTGCACATCTGCTTAAGGGCAAGGCATAACCTGGGCCTGCATGTTCAGCTGATTTGATCGTAGAGGCCCTACAAGGAAAGTATTGAAAACTGATTGAAACAAAATGAAAACCTTTTTGAAAACTCCACTTAGAAACTAGAGAGGTCTGAAATATGTGCATTGGCATTATTTCTGTGAATTTCGGAAACATAAGTCCATCTAGTCATCACTGATGTAATAGACCAGACATCAAATGGTGGTACTAACTTCTATGTACAATAGTCCTTTGTGTTGGGCCCCTTTTAACAAAATGCAGCTGTTCCTTGTCTTATGCAGTGGCCTGCACAGCTTTAGGTGTTTCCTATTTAATATAAATAAGAACTTGTACAAGTCGACAAGTATAAATCCAGACAAATATAGTATGTGCTCAAATTCTTCCCAGAGTCCACAGATTTCTGGTTAGGTGCATTCCCCCGGCCTGCCTCCCCAGTTTGCTCTGCACCTGTGCAAGAAATCTTTCAAGTCTTTTGAAATGATCATTAAAATGAAAGACAAGCAAGAAGCAGAACCTACCTGGTCGTCACAAACAGCTGTTTGGAAGTGTTTGAACGTTCAAAAATTGCAGTATTATTACAAACTGTACACCTGAAATGCCCTCTCTTTGCTGAGTACAGTAAGGACAAAAGCCAAAAAGAGGACCCTAGTACGGATGGTACCAGCTGAAGGTTGCTTCTGTGCTAGGATAAGTGAAACAAAATTGCAGGGAGTGCTGGGATGTTCCTTATGTTCAGCTGACTGAATTTGTCATTTATCATGTAAATAAATGCACACCTACCCCTTGTACAGAGGCCAAGGCTTATTTCACAGCCTTTTAGTTTTCTATATAAGGAAAGTGTTTGATTTTAGTATTCCCAACTTCACTTCTTGTTCCCCCCCATCTTTATTATATTCTTTAGCTTCTCTTTCAAGATAAAATCCTTGAAGAAAATAAAGCCAGTTAAGAATTTGGAAAAATTCTTAAATGGAGGGAGTCTGTAGAATAAACACAGTAAGGCAAATTGTTACTTGACAGCAATTTATATTGCTGCGTACACGGACTGTCGCGGGACTGTCACAAGCTGCCTGAAGGACAGGCAAAGAAAGGGCAGCAAAATGGACTGGGGGTGAGGCTTCAGCAGATTATAGCAGTGAGTGACAGCAGGTTTCTCTTCTAACAACTTTGTTCCTCCATATGCATCTTAAGCAGTCATGCAGAATGCTGTATGAGCAGTGTGCAAGAGGAAGCAATTTGGTCATTAATCACTGACAGCATAAATGCTAAGAATATACAATTGTGTGCATTTAAATAGCATCTGTCTTGGAAACTCTGTAATTATGACCTTATGCACATCCCTGGTCATGGCTTGTCTCGGCGCTAGATGTTGTGAATGATCTTGCTGAAGCAGTTGTTTCTGGTTGGCTTTGTTGTGGGGCCATCTGTATGGATGTGTTCCATTTCTAACAATACAAATGAAGTAATTTTTTTTTGTGCTCACTCTCCCAGGTAGTGCGTTTTCACTGATCTTGGCATGCTATTAGGCTCTAAGATCTTATACTGCACTACACGAATTGTAAACAGAATGGAGTGAAAAAAAAAATTTATATTGGTTGTGTTGCAAGATGTGAAGAGTAAAGTGACTTCTGTTTGAAGGAAAACAGACAGGGAAGGAAAGGAGATGCCAATTTAGGAACCTGGGGCCTGTATTTTTATGTTTTGGTTTTGGAAAGGGTCACCTTAGTGTATGGATAACCCATGGCATTTTATGCATAAGGACCATAAGTCTTATTCTGACCATCCAGCTTTGAGTATCTTTGCCTCTATCACAAAGATAACCGTAGGTTTCATTTAACACTTGGATACCAGAGGGATGCTGAGAAAGAGCTGCTTTGGATCTTTCTCTTTTTGTGGTAGAGTTGGCAAGATACACGTTACAAGGAAGCTAGGATAGCCTTGTCCTGATCTAGGGATTTGCAGAGGAAGGGTGAGGAGAAGTTGCCTCTTCAATAGTGGCAATGTACATTTTTCATTTTTTCGTTAGGATCAGGCTGGACTCTCATCTGAGCTACAGGAGTCAAGACAGTAAGAAAAGGGAGGAGAGGGCTGTTAGTATTCAATCGCTTCTGAAGCCCATAATGTGGTTGTCTGCAAGGTGGTTAGTGCATATCAGCATCTTCTCCAGAATTTGGCTTGTACCAGTTTCAATGTTGGCGCTGAGGATGAATGTATTACGCTATGTTGCAAGGAATGATGCCCCAAATCCATGATGGACTGAATTCAGGTCTCTGCTTTATTATCTATTCAGTAGTTGTAGCTAAATGCTGGCAGTGGCTGTTCCCTTGAAACTACTTGGTAGAAGGACTAGCAAAGCAACAACACGGCTTTTGGGGAAAGTTTTGCATTCGAGTTAAATAACTTATGAGTCTTACTGGAAAGTAGTATGAGGAGTTAATGCATATGTCATATGATCCGTAAGGGCGTTCTCTGTTAGGTCTGATTCTCATAAGGATTGTTACTGATGATTTGCAAGAGAAACTTTTTTTTTTTTTTTTTTAAATTTATGAAAGATAACAGACTGCGATATTGTGCTGGAGTGAGTGGATGTACTACAAAAGAAGGTGCGGTCCTTTTGAAGAGACCAGGGAGAGAGAAACCTGTCAGTCTCCATAATTTTGTCCACGTTCTTCTGTCAAGAAGTGGTCTTTCTTGCTTTTCTTCCCCCTCAGGGGAACAGACTTCCACATCCAGTGCATGTTTAGTGTGCAGGACAGATCTTAACGAAACCATGGAAGATTAGGGAATGCCATGAAAGCATCACGATGTCTTTGTAACTCTCCATTGTAAGATTTGCAGGCTCTTAGAATAGAGCCCTTAGGTCGAAGAGACTACTTGAGTCTTTCATGCCATATGGAAGGACATGAATTTAACTTAATTAGAAAGAGAACAAAGGGACTGACATCAGTCAGTCACCCTGCGGATGCTTGTATTATTTCATTAATACACACCAAATAAATACATTTCATAATTCTTACCAGACATATGAAGGGAGGCTAAAGGGTTAACAAAAGGACCTTTATGAAGCCAACTGTAGATCCATCTTAAATTGCTAGCATTGTGTTTTAGATTAACTTACTAATCATATGAAGTAAACTGTAGATAAGAAACTAACACTGTAGGGAATGTGGAAGAGGGGAGATTAGTAGGAGATGGCCCATCTTTGTTACAGGCCTTGGAAGGCACCTAGGAGAACAAAGTGTCTGGCACTTTGTCGATATGAGGATAGCCAAGGATGGGGAGCCAGTTGGTACCGGCTGTGTTGTTTTGACAGTGGAATAAGGGGAGTAGAAGCTGGAGTTCACCAAAAGGACAAGGTGAAGAAGAGGAGTGGATGAAGTAAACGACCCCTGAAGACCACCGACTCAAATCACTGAGCATGCGCAGTTGGGAGGGACTTATGGAAATGACCTCTTGAAATTAATTTTAATATGAAGCGGGGACAGGTTATGCCTATGTATAGGCGTGTTGGGAAACTTCATGTATATGTAACACTTTGCTACATATAAATAGGACAAGCTGCCATGTTGCGGTGCGCACGACTTTGGTGGGACTACCCCCCATGCTGCCCAGCGCTGAATAAACATACCTACTTTACAATCTTACGGATTGTGGAGTCTGTTTTCCGCATGTCACATATGTCTAGAGACCTGTCGTAAGAGTCTCTGTTGCCTCTTGTATGAAAATGTACAAACTTTGTGATGGTTTAAACTCGGATCAGTCTTTCTAGCAGTCATCTCTGACTCCAGCAATAAACTGAAGTTCCGTTGTACTACTGCCCTGACTGTTGCTCTCGTGGATTATTTAAATGTGTGTGATAAATTGCATCTATTCATCAGGGCTGGTATGCCAAACCTTGGGGAGGAACTTTGTTTCTCTTTTAAGAGTGGTTTGTTACTTAGCAACGATGTTTTCAGGAAAAGGTAATTTGCTGAGGATGATCTAGGACACAAAGAGAGATTGTGCTGTGCTCTGCAACAGAGTGGTTTTTATACTGGAGTGCTTCTAAGAAAAGCAAAGGAAATGAAGAGGTAGATTGAGAAAGATGCCAGAGGAGAAGGGTTACATTCAGCAGGCCGACTGTGTGGGCACTGGCTTCGGATGTGAGAAACCACGTTCTTTTCCCTGCTTTGCTAGGAGGGATTTGAACCCATGCCCCAGGGTGTGGTTGAATGCTACAGGGTGTTCTGGGACAGGGTAGTCACAGATGCTGTCCCTTTCCAGATAGATCAGTAGACTGTCCTGGAACCAGGTGTCCCACCTGTTGGATTAAGTAGTATAAACACAAAGTGAAAGAATCATTCTGTCTGCCTGTGTCTGCTTTCCTCTAGGGGAAAATTCCTTTATATTATACACCATAGAACAGCTTCAGACTTGCTGCTGTCGTATTCTAGTCTGGCCCCAGGGGACATAGGAGGTTTCAGTTGAATTCTGCTTAATGCCATTCTTAGTTCAAATCCTTGTCCTGAGGTTTTCTACCTGTCTTTAGGAAGAGGAGACAAAAAGACTACCATCTAGGGAAGCTGTAAGAAGAGGTAAGATGAATATGTATAGACTAGTACTGAGAAAGTAGATTGGATGCTTCTGGTCTCTCTGTCTTACAACACAAAAACATGGGAACATTCAACAAAATTTTAAAAAAAAAGTTAAATTTAAAACTAGAAAAAAAGGGACTTTTAAGAAGTTTAAAACAAAACAAAAACCAACCAACCAAACAAAACCCCACAACAAACCCACCAAAAATCTCTTGTACGAATATCTCTAAAATACCTGTATTTGTCAAAATTGATGATGATAAACTTTTTGGGAAGGATATTGGCCTCTGTGCTTCAGGACGCAAGCCACTCTTTAGTTACCAGAGATGACAGTTACAGGCAACAGACTTGTCACATTATCTCTTGTGTGTCCAGGACAAAGTTCTTGTTTTCCCTACTGAAGTAGGCAGTAGCAGAGAAGGTCTGTCCTGTCTTGTGTTCCAGGCAGGTGGCAGTTCCTGGTTTCTCATGTGAGTACAGCAATCGGCTGTACCAAGCTCCTGTTTGTGCTTGCTGAAACAAAGGGTGGCAAGAGTAGCTCTAATCCAATGTTTATGCTTTACAGACAAATAAGTAGTAAAAAGGATCTCCTGGCAGAAATTGCAGAAGCCGTGGGGTAGCATGACTGTATTATTGTTTGGAGCAGTGCTGGCTGCTGACAGATGGAGTGTCTTGCTTACAAGCTCCATCCTCATGTCTGTGTCCCACTGTTCCACCTGCCTTGCTAAATTCCCAGTGATGAAGAGCTAGCCCAGCAGCTCTCCACAGGTGAAGGATCACAAAAAAAATAAAATCACAAAACCAGTCCATTGAACTTGGTGTGATACACAGAGTGTAACTGGGGTCAGAACAGAGTTAATGGTGTTGTGCTTAGGCTTGCTTATTAATTGGCTGGGCTTATTAATCAACTCATTTTTGTTAATGTTAACTTTGCTATTTCTCTGGTTTTTCCTAATTTAGTGATGTTAAAATGATTTGCTGTTTGTCACAAATGGATTACATGGCCTCCTGTTACTCTGTTATTTCCAATTATTACTCTGGCTTTATTTTGTTCTGTGATCTTTACATTTTTATTGAAAGGAAGACTCTCTCAAAAAATTGCCTTTCATTAAGAAGTTTCTGTTTGTAATCTTTTTGCAAAACTGGAGTTTTTATTGCCATTCTACTGACATGTCCAAATCAAATCCTAAGCTAAAAGTTAAGTACGCTTTCAGAGCAGGACTTCTAAAACTTAACAATCAAATCCTGCAGTTCCTGACCATTGCTAAGTAGGATTTCCACTTTTATGTGACTAAAATAAGTCTTCTTTCAAATCTGTAGTTTCTCCTGTTTTCATTTATTAGTTGACTGGGTTTTGTTCTTTCTTTCTTTGTCTCACTGTATCATCATTTTAATAATCAATGGGGTTTTTGAATAGAAGATTATAATCTATGGAGAAATGTCTACTTTAGCCACTGTTCCAGGTTAATTAGAAAGTAGGCCACAAGCTGCTAAACCATATGAAGACCAGTATATTTCTTGGCATGTGCAAAAGTAAAATTTTAGCAATTTGAGAAAAACTATGATACCTAAGAGTTTTGATGCCTTCAGGGTTAAAGAATATCAATAAAAAGTTTCTCAGGAATTAGCTACCTAAATTCCTACTGTCCCTCTGGATCTGACCTCAGCCGCTTGAAGGTTTGATATTTGTACAAAATTCAACCAAAGTCCTAGAATAGTTACTGATGGTGACCCAGAAGACCCTAGGAGAAATGTGTCGATTCACTTTTTCACTTAAGAACCTAGCTGAAACCTTAAGCAGATTACATTTCTCGTGAGGACAAAACAGTGATGTGGTCCTGGTCAAGACCAGGACTGAGAGGAATGAATGGAGCAGTATTTTTCAAGTAGCTGTGCTTCGGGAAAGTAGCAGAGTGGCTTTTGCAAGAACATATGGATTTTCTCTCCCCGGGAAAGAAAAAGATACACATTCATCTCTGAAAATGAGTATGAAAACTTGCAGGAAAAGCACATATGAATCAAAGTGGTGTACCAGCTGTCGCCAGACCCCAAACGTTTACTAACTGATGCTTCCTAGGTATTAACCTTAGTCTGTTCTCTAAACTGATTTTGTGCCAGTAGCTTAAGCAGCTTCAGAAGGTATCACAACATCTTTGAGGAATTGGGGGAACGCAGATGGGGAAAGCAGCGAGATCACTTAGGCAGTATTCCCTGGCAGCAGCTGAGGGAGGAGGCTGGGCTGGGAAGCAGGTTTTGCCAGCGGAACAAGCCAACCCAGCAGTCTTCTGACTGCTCTGCTTGTGTGTGAGAAAGCGAAGCTCTACCCTCTGACAAAGTTGCATACTATTTACCAGTGGAAACTTTAACAGCAGTTTTCCATCCTTCTCCTGAAAATTGTGAGTCCAGACTGTTGTTATAGTAACAGGGAGTAGAAGCTTTCTGCGTCTTTTTACTGTCCTCTCCTACAAAGTGAAAATTCCTGGAGTAACCAGAACTTCAATACAGAATGTTTTCAAGCATAGTTTAATACCATTGCAAGTGCAGCTTTTGAGAGAAGTGGTACCACAAGAATGGGGTTTTGTAATCTCTATTACTCCTCGTGCATTTTGTGTTCCACACACTGAATGTATTTTCTGAAGATGTTATGAATAACTCCAGAAGTTAAAACAAAAAGGTTAAAATGTACCTCTGAATTTCAACCTACATGTAGTGTCTGAGTACCTCGTTCTATGTCTTTCATTTAAAGACTGTTTAAGTCAAATCAGCTAAATAATGCTGTCTGATGGATTGATTATACCTAGTGCTGCAATGCTCAGAGGTTTGTTTGGTTGTTAAATTGTGAATAAAGAAGTTCATCTGAAGATGAGGTCCAGTAATTGTTCATTTAGCAGGAGGGTTGGACTAGATGATCTCCCGAGGTCCCTTCCAACCCTTGCCATTCTGTGATTCTGTGAAATAACCTTAAATTCATTAATAGTAGCTACTTCACAAATGGTTTCTAAGAGTAGAAAAAGGAGTTGGTTTAAGGGGGATGGTAGGGGTGGGGGGCATGACCAACCAGAATTAGGTATTGAAATGATAGGGTTAAGATGTACCATTCTTTAGGGTGCTTTTTTTTCTTTTTAATAAGCAGAAGCTTAATTCTAATGATAGATTAATCTAGCTTCAGAATTCTGGCTTTTGGAAAAAAAATTCATTTCAGGCAGCACTTAGATTTTGGGGCTTTGTTTCTTTGTTGTACTGGCTGTATGATGTTGCTAGCTGTAGTATGCTGAAATGACTGTAAAAGCAATCCTTTTCCAAACTTAACTGAAAATATTTTACTTAGAGGTTAAATATTCTTCATTCAGCATTCACAGTAAAGGCACTGCATTTACTTGATGTGACTATATACCATTAAAATAGCAAGTAAGTTACGTATTTGCTTCAGTGTGTTTCCCGCAACATTGGTAATGACTTGTGGAAAACAGACTCCACAATCTGTAAGATTGTAAAGTAGGTATGTTTATTCAGCGCTGGGCAACACGGGGGGTAGTCCCACCAAAGTCATGTGTGCGCGTGTGGTAGCTTGCCTTGAAGTTATACGACAAAGTGTTACATAGACATAAGATTCCCAAATATGCCTATACATACGCATGACTTGTCCCCACTTTGTATTAAAATTTAGCCCCAAGAAGTTGTTTCCATAAACTCCTCCCAACTGCGCTTGTGCAGTGTCTCCTGGTGGCAGTCATGGGGGGTCGTGGGCAATGAAGGCCGATGACTCCTCTTTGTCACCGCTAATAACCCCTTGTTCTTGCGCAGACTCAGTTGCTCCTTGGCTCTTGTCCAAACTACAGGGTCGGTTTTAGCTGGTTCTCAAGGCAACTTCTCGGTTCTTATCAAGAACTTGTACAATAGACAATAGTGAGCACGTTTTAAACAATATCTTCTCTACTAGGATCCCTTTTTCAGTAAAAGCTGTATATCAGGCTTTTCATATAGAAACATGCAGTGAGACTAAAACTATGAACACATGGTCTGTTGGGGAAAGAAAAACAGTCTGCCCTACAGAGAATTATACAGCTACTAAGCCTGCTGGGAATTCTGTCACGAGTGCACATCTGCTTTTGCATCTTCTTTTCTGTTGCAATGTGCCGAAAGGTGACACATGAATATCCTGAAGCTAAGCTAAATGCAGAATTGCAGGGAAAAGGTCTCCTGCATCAAGGAAAAAGGAGGCAGCCAGCTCAACAAGGATTGTGAAATTTACTGTTGTTTCTGAAAAGTTCTTCTCCCTTTTTGTTACACATAGAGGTTAAATACATATTAAACTGTAATTATTTTAAAATGTGAGAAGATTTCTCAGTGTGAAGAGGCAAAAGTGATCCTTCAGAAGACCTCAAATGATGTCAGCACAGGCTGGACTGCGGCTTGTGTGTGTTTTTATTTTAAAGCCTGGTCTGATTGTCTCTTACATGACACTTGGTCTTTTACTTTCTTTGTTATTTCAAACCTACATGGCAAACTATGAACATATATATTGCTCGGCCAAGCTTTTAAAATGTGATTGGCAGGCATAGACATTGTAGCATGCAGTAGTAGTGCCAAAGTCCAGAGGCAAGCTAGAGCAGGTTTCCTCATTTGTTTACAATATAGGTTGAAAAGGGGTTTGCTACTTCAGAGTCACCAAATGCAAAGCAGAGATTCTGATTTCACCTCCTCCCCAATAGGCTGGGATCATACCATACATGGCTTTAAAAAAGCTGTAGTGGAAAAAAAAAAAAAAATGAACAACCTTGTGTTCAGAAAGTAGCAATGTGTTCAGAGATCCGCTAAAAAATTAAGTACCTTGGATGTTTGACTATTGGAGGCTTCATTGTACAATCCTATACATCTCACTTCATAAAAGGGGAAAAAGAGCCCTAAAAATTGTGTGTTTTATTTAAGATTAATGTGAGAAGCCATGAACTGTCTACTCTGTATATTTTTAAAATGACTATTTACCCAACTGCATGCTGTACAAGAATGGCATAGACCTTTCCCTTTGAAGTCTACAGCCTAAAGGAAATGAGAAAACCCTAAAGCAAACCAGAGAGCTTCCATCTTGTATAGAGTTTTGGAAGCTCTAGGCTGTATAATTTGCTAAGAGGCAATTAAATTTTAAACACTTCACAGCATGTCTTGTTATTTATTCTTATGGCTATATTTTTATTTAGTATTGGAATGCTGTCTCAGCAGTATAGCAAAAATGACTAAGGCTCAAAGATGTGTTATTGTATTGCTATTTCATAGAACCATAGAATGTTTTGGGTTGGAAGGGACCCATAGAGGTCATCTAGTCCAACCCCCTGCAGTGAGCAGGGACATCGCTAACTAGACCAGGTTGCTCAGAGCCCCATCCAACCTGGCCTTGAATGTTTCCGGGGATGGGGCTTCCACCACCTCTCTGGGCAACCTGTTCCAGTGTTTTACCACCCTTGTTGTAAAGAATTTCTTCCTTATATCCAGTCTAAACCTACCATGTTTTAGTTTAAAACCATTACCCCTTGTCCTGTCACAGCTGGCCGTACTAAAAAGATTTTCCCCATCTTTCCTATAGGCCCCCTTTAGGTACTGAAAGGCCGTAATCAGGTCTCCCTGCAGCCTTCTTTTCTCCAGGCTGAACAAGCCCAGCTCCCTCAGCCTGTCCTCATAAGAGAGGTGCTCCAGCCCTCGGATCATTTTAGTAGCCCTCTTCTGGACCCGCTCCAACAGTTCCATGTCCTTCTTGTGCTGAGGGCTCCAGAGCTGGACGCAGTACTCTAGGTGAGGTCTCACCAGAGCAGAGTAGAGGGGCAGAATCACCTCCCTCGACCTGCTGGCCACACTTCTCCTGATGCAGCCCAGAGTACGGTTGGCCTTCTGGGCCGCCAGCGCACGTTGCTGGCTCATGTCCAGCTTTTCATCCACCAGCACCCCCAAGTCCCTCGCGGCAGGGCTGCTCTCGATCCTTTCTTCTCCCAGCCTGTATTGATACTGGGGGTTACCCCGACCCAGGTGCATGACCTTGCACTTGGCCTTGTTGAACCTCATGAGGTTCACACAGGCCCACCTCATCAGCTTGTCCAGGTCTCTCTGGATGACATCCCATCCTTCTGGTGTGTCAACCGCAAACTTGCTGAGCGTGCACTCGAACTCGCTGTCTAAGTCATTGATGAAAACGTTAAACAGCACCGGTCCCAGTACGGACCCCTGAGGGACACCACTCGTCACCGGTCTCCATCCAGAGAAAGTCCTAGCTACTGTAAACTATGAGAGATGCACATGAATGAATGCAAAATGCTGTAAATCATTTGAATGGTTAATAGTTGGCAATGAAGCCCTCTTATGTGAGGGTAAGAGATTATTTAATTTGCCTATGTGTATTTGGATGTCTGTTGTGAAATCCAGGCCCCCAACCTAGCTTCTTGTCCACTGCTGCAACTCCAGTTGAGCAAGCAAAGAACCGTGAAAGCTACGTGATGTTGCATTTCATGAATCAACAATTCGTGTTGATAAGAAAAGAGTAAACCTAAGGGCAGACTCCTGCCTTAGTTCATTATTGGAGTTACTATGCATTTATATTCTGCCTATCTATAGTGCAAAGTTAAAGATTTATCTTTCAGTCGTATGTTTTAATGCAGCTATTCGTACTAAGTAAAGCCAGCTGAACGTTCAGGTCATGCTTTCTGGCGGTGATTGCCACCTGGCAGAATTTTGTATGCTGCTTTGAGGAAAATGTCATTTACACTAGAAGTTATTACTAGCCACGAATCTCAACCAAAACGAAGGATAGAAACTCACTCAACATCTCAAACAGAAGTTTGAGTTCCAGGTTTTAGCCTTGCATTATACCATATCCTTAGATGTCATGAGGGAGATAGCAATAAACATCCACATTTCTGAACCACCTCTTATCAGTAGATCCTGAAGCATGTGCCTTACTGATTAGAGCGCTGTTATTATGTTCTTCATCTTGTGAGATTATAGTTATATTTCTGTATGTATTTTGCAAAAGGATGAACAAAGAAAAACAGTTGTGAAAGATCATGTAATGTAAGAGCCATTAGACTGGTTGAGAATAGGAGCCTGTGATTTTTTTGTTTTGTTTTGTTTTTGTCTTGCAGTTCTCTGCTCCAGCTGCTAGGCTGCATTCCCATAGAGTAAGCTGATTTCCCATCCTGTGGATGTACTTCAGCACACTTTCATTTCCTTGCATTGGATATTCTTTTTTTCTTTTCCTTTAGTAATAGTTTTTCTGCTTGGTAGTATTAGAGGAAATTGCAGCTACTTGAATAGGGACTTACAGAAGCCCTATCAAAGTGTGCAACACACATGTCTGTACCTTTCTTTCAGTGGAGACTCCTGAAATACTGCCCCTCACTTCTAAGAAATTGTTCAGTTGTGTACTCTGTGTAGAAAACAAACTCAGCATCAGCTAATGCAGCCCACAGAGCTTACCAAATGCATGAGTAGCTTTTGTGGGAAGAAGGCAGCGTTTGTTCTGCTTTAGCATGTTGGTTGCCTCTCCTTACACCTAGTAAAATGTTTGCTCAGGGTGATGTAAAAAAAAATGGTCTCAGCCTACCTATGGCTCTGGCAGTAGAAGGAAGATGTCTTAGACTTCTGGTTCCCACCCTATGGTCCGGCCTTATTCCCTGTGCTAGGACTGTTGCGTACTGGACCACAACAGTAAGCCAAGTCAGTTTATCAGACTAGAAGAACAGTTTTCGCTTTCTGCTGGACTAGTTTGCTCTGAGTTATTGCAGTCAGGTAAACTACAATGAATGCAAGAGGGGGTAGACCCACATAGAGGAAAGATCTCCTTTCTCGGCAATAACTCTGGGATTAGATTAGACATTTCATAAAACAACTTGGTGAAAGCATGGAAAGAATCAAAAATGCATGGCCAAATTAACAACAGATGTAAGAAAGGAGCTGGCAACCTAAGAACATGTTTCCTGTAATGATAATGTATCTGACAATTACTGTCTGCCCCTTGTAAAAGAGCATTATTTCAAGCAGGATTAAAATGACAGCTAGCAAAGTGGAAAAAACTTAACGGGACTTCTCTTTGCTAATACAGATGCCACTACTAAAATATTTCAGGTATGTGCATCTCAAGGGGAACTTTATTTTTTCCCACTGGTTAACTAGTGTTAAGTGATAAATTGCATTGTCTTTGAAACTAGTAAGGAAGTCATGCAGTTGTACTGTTGTGTCTAATTACTCTAACTAGTTTACAAATTCTGATCATTGGCAATTACAGAAACTAGTTGCTTTCATAGGGCCAGACACTTGCAAAGAAATTCCTCCTTTGAAAAGCTTTGTTAACTATCAATTTACATGTTGCTGCCCAGGCTCTTCTATGCTAGGCCTTTATTTTGGAATTACTAACCATTTTACGTTCCCCCTTCCTTTCTACTGAGGTCTGAGAGATGCCACTTAACAGCATCCCGCTTTCCTTAGAGAGTCACAGGTTGCATAGATCCAGCCTGTTTCATCTTGGCCACGGTTTGCAGATGCAAGCAGTGGCAGGAGAGTGCTGAACATGAGAAACCCTACTATGATTCAGTCTTCAGCCTGGATGATTGTTAAGCATTTCTGATATATGTGCTACCTTAACGTAATGGGATTTAAGGAAATAGGACTCAAAACCGTTGGTCGGTGCTGACAGTCTTTGACTGACATGTTGAGTCTAGAATTGTGATTGGGCAGTTGGAGTATTTTTTGTGTGTTGTCCTACTGATTGCCTGCTTTCATTATATGCAGGGCTATCTTATTCTGTCCCTGAGAGGATAGAATATATTTTCACTAGGAAAATCATCCTATGGTTGTAAGAATTTCTGGAAACATCAAATTATCCTACCAAGAGACGTTTCTCTAACAAACTGAAGAGAGATTCACTGTTTTAAAATAAAGTGTCATTAATCTAAACAGACAATATAGTGTTTGAAAACCACACAGAATTTAAGTTACTCTGTCTGTATCTTTACATTGCTGGCTAAATGTCTTTTATTTGTAGTTTGCCTTTCTAAATGCTACATCACTATTTATTTCTAAATGACTTCTTCTAGATAAGCAAAACCATCTACATTTCATCCTCTTGGGAACAGAAAAAGTATGTACAACTACGGTGCTGTTCTCTTCCTTTCCCTTTATTTATTGGTAGGACATAAAGCTGCAATTATCCTGGGTGTCCTGATTCCAGTGTAACTAATCAAATTTATGGTTCCCACAATTAGTATTTGCTATGCAGGATGTCTTAAACATGTGAATGGTTCAATAGGACTAGTGTATCTATAAAATTGCTTGTGGTTCAGTAATCTGGTTCTCACAACAGTTGAACTACTTCCCCATTGGGCCTTGCAAATTAATGTTCTATTTTGAGCATGAAACTGTGAGTATATTCAGCTAGGCTATATTCAGATGGCAGAGTACCATCAAGCATCATATTCAGGACTGTGATTTAGAGTTTAGATCAAGCCATCTCATCTGAAAAAGTATCTCACTTTGGTGCTTGTCTAAAGACTGTCTCTTAATTTCTCTTAATTATTATTTTTAAGCTAGAAATTAATATTCCAGATGGAATATGCTGCATGTAAAAGTGGAGACTGATGCACTCCCGTTCTGTGTGGTTTTGAAAAATGCTTTAATGATTTTTTGCTATTTGTGTTATATGATTTGCTTCTATTTTGCTTTATGTGCTGTTTAGTTCTTCATGTTTCTGCGAAATAGCTAATTAAAACAGAAAGCAGAAATAGGATTTATTTGTATGCAAATGCATTATGATGTCTGATACATTTACGTATGAAATACTGAAGTATCTTACAAAGATAGGTAAGGACTGTGTGTCTTCCTCTGCCAAACAAGGGAGCTGATGCTAGTAATTTCCCCGAGTTCCACATGTTAAATTGATAACAAGATTAGAAGTATAAATTCCTATTCCCCTGCTGTATCTAGTAGATAACACTTTCTTTCATGTGAGGTTGCATTTTAATGCAAAGATGCTGCTTACAGATTTGATTTTAACTCCACAGCATGAAATAGCCTAATGTTCTAATGTTGTGTGATAATTCCTTACTGCCCACAATACCAGTCTCATTCACTGTTTTCATGCTCTGTTCTTTCAGATGGTACAATAAAGCAATTTTTGTTTCGGAAGTGGAGGTGGGAAGCATACTAATTTGCAGCTGGTTGTTTCTTTTTATTCCCAGATGGTAGGAAGAACAACTGTGTCTCATTGCAGTGCAAGAAATGGTAACTTAGCAAGACTAGATAGGTATTCTTCACTAATTGGATAAGTGATTAAAGCATGGCAGGAAGTGCCACTGCAACACATTAAAACCTTTTGGTGCATCCCAAGGTGCATTTGAGATGGTAACCGGTGCGAATTACCAAGTTTTAGAAACCTCTTCTCAGTAAACTGCACCAGGCTTCAAGCGGAGCATGGTACTGACAGGTGCTGGGCTCAGCAGCAGCAGCTGGCACGTCACGGTGGTACACCATGCATAAAAAAGGTCCTCCAAGTGGTGGAAGGCCAAAGTAATTGACAGAATGTTAAAACCTGTAACAGGAAGATTAGAGGAGGTGGGGGAAAAGAAAGTTGCAGCAGGAAATGAAACCATGGTTCCAGACCTTTTCCGGGAAAAAAAAAAAGCTCCGGCTTCTGCCAGTCTCTTCAGAAAGGGTGTATCCTCTCGGCTTCACTGGCAGTTAGGTGCTAAATGTGTCTCAGCTGCTAAAATGAGTTTTTCCATAGGTGCAGGCTGCCATATCTACAGACAAAATCTGGAAGTATTACTGTTGTGTAAGACATATCACCTTTATGCTGCAGTCAAGGTGAAAGTCTCACTGTGCTTTTTAACAAATTAACATGAGAAATGAGAAGATTGCTGTCATGGACAAGCTGCTGGCTAAATGTAGTTGATAATGTCACTTTCTCTTTCCTGGTCTCTCTGTCAAAACACTGTCCATGTTAAGATTTTTTTTTTTTTCCTCCTACTTTGAATATTTAAGGATGTGAATCCCAGGAAGAATTGCAGAAAGGCTTGTACCCCTTTCAGTACCTTGAAGTTGGTGATGTAGTTCTTAAGGATGTTTTTAGTGAACCTGTTTCTTTGATTGCATGCTAATCTTGGTGATCAGTGGCTTTAAAAATCCATTATTGTGGGAATGCTGCTGCACACATCTTGCTAAACATATCAGTGCAAAACTCCTTAAAAAAAGACCAGCACAAAACCTCATCTTGTTTTCTAACATTTCTGAGGACTACATGTAAAACTTCCCTAATAAAGCTCATTTGTATTTCTCTCTTATCAAATTTAAGCTTCTGATACTTACAGAGTTTACTTTATCAGGAAACATTTATAATAAAGTAGTCTGTTGGTGGGGCCCCTACTTTGATACAGATTTTTGACCATCTGTTGCCTGGCAGGCAGGTAAACCAATAAAAGAATAGTTGGAAATTTCCTGGCTGAATTCTCAGAGAAGCCCTTGGGAAGTCTCACCTTGCTTTTGATCTGTGGTTTGGGTTTTATCCAGCAGATTTTTGTCATTTTTTTTGTTTGTTTGTTTTTGGTGGTTTTTTCCCTCAATTGAAATATGAATCTGGGAAAATAACTGTTGAAAGAAGATACAGGTTTCTTTATTTATGCTAAATCTTTGCTGGAGGCAGATCTAAAGATGTGATGTTCATGTTTTAGATAGGTATTTCTAGAAATGTGCTGATATTGAGAGGTCTGGGGTAGAGGGGTGGAATCTCAACACCAGCTGGATCCTGGTTTGCTTGCAATTTAACCCTTATAGGGTCTTAAATCCAGGATAACACTAAAAGGAACTAATTTCTAGTATAAAGACTTCAGGTTTTAAAAAAGTGCTGTTAACTTTAAGAAACAACAACAAAACCCACCAAACAGCAAGCCCAGAAATGCGTGCATATCTCTTGACTATTATCTCTGATAGCAGTAAAGCCTGAATGCTTTGCCACAGAGGTTTAGCAGACCTCTGTCTGCTGAACACCCTCAGTATTTAGTCTTTGCTCTCCTGCCTTGAGCACTGTGTGGAGCACATGGAGGGCATGAAGTCTTTAAGGACCCCTTGCTTCAAAAAACATGGCTGAAGTTGTCAGGGCTCTGTGGGAGCACAGGTCCAGCCCACATGAACCCGGTGTCAGGCTGAAGGTTGAGCATGTCACAGCACAAAGGAGTTTCTCAATGGACAGTTTGATAGGAGCTGTGTAGCTTACAGCTAGGGTTTGAAAAATCTGCTCTTGCAGGATAAGTGGGAAAGCTTTGCCAGCTGAGTGCCTGGAGAACCCAAGTTTTTCCTTCAGAGAGCATGTCCTTTCTAAAGGCAGGTTTACTAGCCCTGGAATGGAGTATGTGCCTCATCTGGAGTCCTGCCACCCTTGTCTCACACATGGTAGGTCCCTTTTTGGTGGCGAGCAATGCATGCTTTTGTGTAGACTGTGCTGGAAGGGTCTAACAGTTGCCTTTGGTTGATAATGTCTGCTTTACTCATACATAATGCATCCAGGCAGGATTAGCAAGATCCAGTGTCAGGCAGTGGCATGAAAGAACGCTATCATTTTCCTCTTAAAGTTATTCTCCTTTGAGTTGTATTTCTCTCCCATACTTTTGTTGAGAAGAGATAGTATTGCACCAAACACTCTATTGTGGTTTAACCTAGCAGGCAGCTGAACACCATGCAGCCATTCCTACACTTGCCCCCAGTGGGATTGGGGACAGAATTGGAAAAAAGGTAAAACTTGTGGGTTGAGATAAAGACAATTTAGTAGGATGTAAAAGAAAGGGAAAATAATAATAACGGTAAAAGAGTACACAAAGCAAGTAGTGCACAATGGAATTGCTCACCATCCACTGATTCAATGCCCAGCCAGTTCCCAAGCAGTGGACCCCCAGCCAGCTTTTCCATGAGTTTACATACTGAGCATGACATCATATGGTCTGGGATACCCCTTTGGTCAGTTGGGGTCAGCTGTCCCGGCTGTGCCCCCTCCCAACGTCTTGTACACCCCAGCCTGCTCACTGGTGGGACGGTATGAGAGGCAGAAAAGGCCTTGACGCCGGGTAAGCACAGCTCAGCAGTAACAAAAACATCCCTGTGTTATCAACATTACTCTCATCCTAAATCTAAACCACAGCACTATGCCAGCTACTAGAAAGAAAATTAACTCTCCATCTGAAACCAGGACACACTCGCTAATAATAGTCTCAGATGTGGGAGGGACATACTAATTTCTGCACTTACTCTTTTGTCTGCATTTGGTTTCTGTGCAGTGGATTCCATCTACTGTTGTGCTGCTCTAGTATAACACATCCTTCTACTCTGCAGTATCTATACTGAGCACTTCCTTATAACTCCTTATGGACCTTAACTGCTAGTATGGGAATGACTTAATCGTTAGCATCACTGCTATACAGTTGTAATGTTTTTCACTTCATTAAATAGTAACTATGGGTAAATACTGTTTAAAATAGCAGTTGCTGTAAATGGTCAAAATGTTAGCATGCTAGCCATTCCATATATCCATCAGACAGTAGTCTTTGCATCTGGCATGCATTACCTTGAATAGTGGCATGAGCAAGACATGGGTGAACTTTCTGATGAAAGGAAGCATAGAATATTTGGGTCAGAATTAGAAAATATTAGCATTTGTTTGTTTTGGCCCAGAGTTATATCTAGTTTCCCTTCATTTCATGGAGCATCCTTGTACATTCTTGAGTGATCGGGGGTTCAGTAGCCTCACACACTGTTAATACTGTCGTCATTCGTCTTACTGAATCATGGCAATTCAGAAACTGTAAGTGAAAGTCTTTCCTACAAAAAAATCTGGATCCCCTCAGAGAAGTAGAATCACTTCACTTAAGGGGAGCTGTGCTTTTAAGGCATTCTGGCATAGCCCTGCTGAACACAAGTGTAGGAGCTGATGCTAGAGAAGTGCTGTTAACTTCAATTTCAAACTCTGAAGGCAGCTGAAGTTTGCCACTTTCTTGGCCCTGCAGTAGTGCACTGCTGAAACAAATCTCCAGATCATTCCCACTTCCCACTTTTGGTTCACAGTTGTAGCGCAGGTTTGGAGTGTGCAGATTGGATGACTTTTCAGTTGAACGACCTGAAATAGGCTCTTGGAGAGCAGTGAAGCACACCTCAGCTGTTCCTGGGCACCCAGTCTTTGCAAACAGAGTAGGGCAAATCGGAAGTAAACCCTGGCTTCCCTAAATATAATGATGATATAATGAATTGAGGTCCATGCTACCAAGTATCCCACTCTATGGATACACATTTACTGTAATACTAATGTAAACAAGGTGACTAATCAATTTTTTTTTTTCTTTGTTCCTCTCCCCTCATTTATTTTTTCTCTTGCTATACTTTACATTACAATAGTCAAAATAATTGATTCTGGGCAGGAATTGGTAGATACTTGATCCTTTAAGTAATATAATCAAATGTTGCTTTTTTTCATTACATTCAGATGAGATTTTTAAAATAAAATCTCAGGTCATGTTTTAAAGGACTAGTTTTGCTGACAAGCCCAACAACACAAAAACATTTTCTTCATCATGACATCTTGTAATTTCTCCTACGCCTCTGGGGGATGTGAACAGTATGAAAAACTATCACACTTTTTAAATGAAAAATTTCCATCTATAAATACGTAATTTTCAGGGATCCCCCTGCACTGACTGCAGCTTTCCTCTTGCTGATTGAACTGACAACAGGATACTTGTACTGCTTATATTTTGTCACTCAAATTTGATTGAAAAATTTTTGTATTAGTGTTTGTGGATCCTGAGAGCAGCTAACTCACAGGTGGAGCAAAGCTATTTTTCATCAGTCTTCAAGAACATTGTTTTTTTTCCTGTTTTGTGAAGACGTTTTCATCTCCATGTGAGAGAAAATATTTATAATAATTTATATAAAAGTATGTCAGAATATGAGGAATGAAATAAAAGGTTATTTGTGCTTTATTGTCATATGTCCTGAATATTTAAAGTGACAACAGTTCTTCTTGCTGCTTAATTGGTACCAAAAAAAATGGAATTGGAAAGACACGCTCAGGACACAGCGTCAGTATTCCCACCTCCTATATCTCGCATTTATATATAAAGGTGCACAGCAACCTTAATATAGTACAGAAATTTCTCCTCGAACAGACAGTTTTACAGAAGTTTTCCAGGTTGGAACAAAGGCAACAACCATCTTAATGCATTTCCTAGCTGGAAAGAAACATAATATTCCTTGGAGATCATAGAAATGGGTTAATGGTAAACATGAATAATGCAAGGATTTCTGTGCCATAATTTTGGAATTATAAAATGTTTTTTGGAACTTGGGAGTTCCCAGGACTGCTAGGCAGCAGAAGGGGACAGCATATATTGCTCTAGAAAATTGTAAGTGGACTTACAGTAGCAAAAAAGATACAGGAGTTTTTATTATAAACTAATGGTAGTGTAATTTTTCTATAGTTAAAAAAATAAATAGATACACAATGCATGGTTTTATTCTGGTCCTGATTGTTAAACTCATCTGAAAAGGCCTAATGCAATTTCAGTTTTCCTTGCATAATTAATGGCTGAAAGAGAGTCAGCAACGTGCCCTGGCGGCAGAGGGCTAATGGTATCCTGGGCTGCATTGGGAGTGTTGCGGGCAGGTCGAGGGAGGTGATCCTTCCCTGCTACTTGGTACTGGTGAGGCCACACCTGTAGTGCTGGGTCCAGTTTTGAGCTCCCCAGTGTCCAGTTTTGAGCTCCCCAGTGCAAAAAAGATACAGAGCTACTGGAGAGAGTCCAGTGAAGGGCTACTAAGATGATGAAGACACTGGAGCGTCTCTCCTGTGAGGGGTGGGAGAGACTGGGACTGCTCAGCCTGGAGAAGAGAAGGTTCGGGGGGAGTTCATCAATGTATAAAAATACCTTGAAAGGTTAAATAGGGATGATGCAGGCGGCATATGGATGCTTTTGTGTCACACACTGGCCAGTATAATCTCATTTGTTTCCACCTTTCCATTCATGTTCACTGGCTGCCTTATATTTCATACTGAAGTAGGATGTTTTAAGGGCAAGGAAATATTTTTATTCTGTTTTGGTAGCACAATAAGTATACAGTAATTGAAAAGAATATAAACAGTAGTGATATTTATTGTGGGATACATTAAATACTTCCATATGAGTTTTAGCTTAGTTCTAAATATTATGTATTAAGTTCTAAATGCTTATTACGTTTATTTAAAAATATTATATACACAAATTATTTGTTAAATACTGATTTTTAAATGTATTTTATATGGGTAATTATTTCATTTCTGTGGAAGGGGTTTTCCAGCAGAAGTGCCACTCTGTGCATAGGTCCAGGTCAGTAAGAGCTTTTGCTGTCTCTTCATGCGGGACTCCCAGAGAAGGCATGGAGTTGGGATTGGGCTCATTGCAGAAAAGGCGGTAACTTTTCAGAGGGTTAAGAATTACTCCTTCTGCTCCCAGCATGAGATGTTGAGTTTGTTTATTTATTTATCTTTGGATTAACAGGTGCCATGCTTTCTGAATGTAGATCTGTTACATGTCAATATGTAGCTATATCCACCGTCACACCAGTTATTTAGGCTGACCCAGATTATATTGGTCAGAACAGGAACTGAGTATCAGTGTTTTGCCAGCACTGGTACAAATCCTTGGGCTGTTTAAACAATACCAAATATAAGACCATAAAGCAAGCTGTTTATCTCCATGTATTCACATAAATAGTGTGGAAGTATCCCTTGTCCTCATACAAACATTTTCCCTGGTTTCATTCATCAGCGTCCCCTGTTTCCAGCATCTGTGAATGCGGTTTCTAGCTTGGTTTCTTTGGGCGGGTGAAATAGTGCTTCCTGTGCAGGAACGGATGTGACAGACTTTATACGCTTTAAATGTATGCTTCTGATGGACAGCTGTTCTGGTAGAAATTGGTTTTGAAACTGGCTTTGAACATAGAAGGCAATATATCCATGCCATTGGCTTGTTTCTTGGGTTCAGATGTTGCTGACAGCCAGCCAAATTACTCATGCAACCTTATTACTAAACTGATGAGGTTCAATGCCATTTCAGCCTTTCTTGATGCAGCAGGTGACATTTGTAAGCTGGTTATATGAACCTGCTTCTTTCCAAGGCAACTCCAAACCTGGCTAGCAGGACATTGATTCTGAGGAAGTAGCAGTCTTCAGCTTTGATAACTAATGGCAGCAAAGGACAGTCTCAGAAGGAATTGAAAACATGTACTGTTAGAAGATACATGCAAAAATTGTTTAATTGTCTAAATATGTTTTTACCACTTTTATCCTGATGAGGTTTGAGGGATATATTATTATTGAAGGGAGCTGGAATATCACCTCAGCTGCAAGTTTAAATCACCCTTGCTGATGCTGTGTGAGGATGGACCTCATGAATATTTTCTTTAGTGGCAAAACTGGTTTAAGAGGTTTCTGCCACACCCTTCATCATCTCCCTGATTATGCCAATGCAACTCTTTGAGGGCTGTGCAGTAAGCTTTTATTAGTGAAACGAACCAAATGGATTTCCCCTGCTTAAACATGCCTATCATAGTGGATTTTTTCCTCTTCCTTTCTGCCATATAGGGTAGCTTATCTCAGGCTGGCTGGAAATCAAAGTTCTCAGGTTAGTTTAACCATGTTGATGAACTTTTATTTTTTACCCCTTTTAAACATATAACTCGGTTTTAATGTCTTGTTTTATTGGTATTGCTGTGTGTCAAACCTCTGACTAAGAGTTCTGAAAAGTCTTTTCTAGCAGCACAATGCTACTGTTTTGCACATTTTCAGCTATGGCACAGTTTTCATGCCTGTTTACAGTCTTCTACATTCTTTTTTCTCTCTGTTTGGTGGGGAAGAAAGGCTTATGTGCAAAGGTGTGCTGAAAGGCTGGTTATCTACCTTCCTGTCAGCCATCTTTAAAGCTGGTCCTTCCCAGTGCACACCATATAGAAGTAGAAAAAGTAAAATACTTTTTCTGAAAGAATTTTATTCTGAGCAGGTGCTTTGGCATGTGTAGATATGCTGCATAATATAGCATGTCTTTTTCTAATTTCTTTCGTTCTGTATGGGGGGTGACCCTTTGCCTGCAAATTTGTGGCCCAGTCAGCTGCTGTACTTTATATAAACTTCCTAATGGGCTACTTCAATCATAATGTTGTTGGTTTGAACTGTGTAGGGAAAGTTTCTGATCACTTTGGTTGCTGCTACGCTCTTCCTTGCAATAGAAAAAATACTTGAGACTTACTTATGATCTCTCTTACTACATCACCTGACATTTCCTTTTTATCTTAGAAGATAATAGACCAGTTATGAAGAAGGATGTATTTCACCATTAAACACTGGAAAATATCAAAGGCTTATAAAAATAAGTGTTGAAATTATGTAAATATTATCATTGACCATCATCATAATCATATTCCAGTGAGTCATGTTACACTTGGGATGAATGAAGTATTTTTGCGTAACTTTAATACATAGCACATGATTCACTTCATCTGTTGGGGCATTTTGAGATGATGACCAGACTTAAAGGGCTGACTTCTCTTCAGGGGACACTGACTCAAACAAGCAAAAGGATAAGCACACTTGTTGTGTTGTGCTGCCACATTGGGATTGGGTGTCATGACTCTGCCATCTGAATGGGTGTGTCAGGGAGGACACTGGATGTATCTGAGAAGCTCTGTGGTGCCACATGGGGCTGGTGGGGTTTCAACAGGTCACCTGGGGCTAGGGGGACCTGAGGGAGCCATGGCTTGACAAAACCTGTGGTAGGAAGGAGGGAGAAGAGCACCTGGCAGAAGAAAACAGATGACACAAAACCATTGACTGTTTAATTCATGAAGGGAGAGGAGCAAACTTTAATGTTGTGGGTGGTGGTCCCCGTTCATGGGAGCAGCCCATGAGAGCAATCATGGACAGCCGATGCCCTGGGAGTGTTAACAGAGGGGCAAAAGAAAGAGCCCGCGCTGCAGCCTGCATACACACCTTCCAGGCTTCATCACCATAGCCTGGGAGAGGCTGTCTGGGGAAACTTTCTGAGGGCTGTGGCACCTCTGCTTGCCTGTTGCTTGCCTCACCTGATGTCAGATCCATTTATAACATTCAGACATCTGCCCTTTGGGGCAGCCTCTGGGTCCTTCTGTGTGGAAGTTCAGGCTGGGTTCTGACAAGGCAGAACTGCAGCACCTCTGCGTAATTCAGGGTCCTGAAAGACCTTTAGGGAGGCTGCTGTTTCTTAACAGAGAGACCAGTTAATGAGCTATGGGAGGGTCTGATCTATGAAGAGACA
The DNA here is from genome assembly GCA_034008185.1 of Gorsachius magnificus. Taxonomy (NCBI): domain Eukaryota; kingdom Metazoa; phylum Chordata; class Aves; order Pelecaniformes; family Ardeidae; genus Gorsachius; species Gorsachius magnificus. Next base: position 43,760,508 of record CM067083.1, on the reverse strand, counting down.
AAGCAGTGATGATACAGATCTACTTACACTGGTCAAAGCAGTATCTGAGAAGGATGAGAGAAGAAAACGCCCAGTGCTAACAAGTGCCAAAGCTAATACAGGACAGAAGACTGGTGTGAAATGCTCGTATGCAGTGCTGGGTTTGACACAGGCTGTTATGAGTTGGACGTTGTTATAAGCTACCTGGAGGCTCTGGAAAACGAAGTGTGATGGTATATAAAAATGGAGGGAGAAAATATATCTTACCTGGAATGCAATGATCATTTCTGCTTATTTCTCTACAAAATGATCTAACAGGAATAATTAGACACAGGTAAGACAGAAGAGAACTAAAAGAGGAACTTGCACAAGAGGGATACAAACCACTGAAAAGTGTAGAAAAGTCATGACTAAGCCTTTTTAGAAAGATAGAAGAGCAGAAGACTAAATTGAAACACAGCAAATTGAGGAGCAAATACTTTATTGAACACATAATTGACCTGTATAACTCACAGCACCAAGATCAATGTAAAAAGACTTAAGCATTTTAAATGATTTTTAAAAATAAGCACTGTTGTAGGCTATGATGACATTCAAAATTACACCAGAACAGATCAAGACATTTTATATGTTTATGTAAACTTGTAACAGTGGAGGTCCTTCGACTCATAAGAGTAAATGACTTTTAAGGAAAAAAATCCCTATATGTGACAAGAACTGAAACCCAACTGTCTACATCTTTTGGGGTTTTGCTCTCTGTATTATCAAGTAAATATGGTCTATCTCAAGACACTGAGCTAGATGAAGCGTTGATCTTATTTAATTCTGCAAATCCTGCTGGTCTTGCACACCTTTTTTTTTTTTTCTGTGAGCTTTTTTGAAGAAATGGTACCTCTAAGCTATGAATAGACTATAGAAGGGATTAGAAGTGAGTAATATCCTTTTATCTCTGGTGTCACTGCTTCTGAGTTTGGGCAGGTTATCTGAGGGTTTGTTTTTTCAAAGGTCAGTGCTTTTAAACAGGTGATTGTTATCTGATATTTGTATTATACATATGAAAACACAGCATTCAGTAAATCTTGTCCTGTCTTCATAACCAGTAATATAGTTATCAGATATGCTACATGGGCAATTTAATTCTAGTCATCCATAGCAAGTCTCCTTGATAGAATAAAGAAATGTCTTTATAAGTAGTGGCCTTTTTGTGAGCATCCTTTTCTCATAACAAAACTAATATCTTAGGATTGCAATTATAATGCTTCTGAACACGATAGTTTCCACTGAAGAAGGTAATATATTTTATTATCTATTATTTATGTAGAACTAGCATGTGCTAGGTACTTTACAGAGGGATTACAGAAGGGAATTACCCTGAAGAGGTTACAGCACAAAGAAGCTACAAACAGGTGCAGGAGCAGAGATGGGAGGCAATAGAGCACAAGTGTCTGAAAGCACACATGGAGTATCTCCTGCCTTGGATCTGTAATTTCCTCTCTTTTTAATGTACGGCTGTGTTGGGTTTTTTTAATGACTTCTGTACAGCGATGACTAAGATCATAGGCATTGCTAGGAAAAGTCACATAAAAGCAATTTCATACTGGGAAAACATGGATCTCTTTCCTCCCCACTTGCCATAGCCTCATAAATCGTGACTGTTTTAGCTCAAGCTTTTCAATATAATCATTCCCAAGCAGTGACTCTGAGTAGTAAGCAAACATTGATCACTCATCCATTGCTTTTGGAAGGTGTCATCCTGTTATTGCTGCCGGTTGAGTGGAGCATATATTCTCTCCTCAGTCTGAAACTGTCAATGCTCTTTAGTATTATAGTTCCTGTAATTGTTAGCAGCTGAGGAGCAGATACACAATCCCCCCAGCTATCCCTTAAGTGATATGACAGCCTCACCAGAATGGCAGAGCAGACCTTGGAAGGTAGCATCTGCTTCAGGCGCCTCAGCTAATTCTGTGAATTGGGAAAATTTCTGTAAGTGTTAACCAGGCAGGCTAGTCTGAGCACCCACTTTAATACAACCTTGTTTCAAACTTTCCTGTGGTAAAGTCTTTCTCATTCTACACTTCCCTCAGAGTCTGGGTGGTTACTGTGTAGCACCTGGAAGGGTAATGTCTGGCCTTCAGAAGGAATTATGAGAGAAGTATTGGAGAGGTACCAGAACCCCTCCTCACCAAGAAATGGGCTGATTGCTGCCTGGGTCAGCTCAGAGGCTGGAATTAAATCGCCAGCAACCTGCGCTGTGCTTTAAGGAACCAACAAGTGTGATAAATTTTTTTATTTTTTTTTTGTACGCATGATACAGGTGTTTGGGTTCAAATTAATGAAAGTTTGGATTAATTGTACAGTGCAAACTTATGTTAAGTTTAGGAACATGGAGCTTGCAAGGGACTTTCTAGGTCTGCAAGCTCAATTTCTGCTTGTCATGTATAGCCTCATGATACTGCACCATCCATAAAGTTACCGAGCTTCATCAGGCTCCATTTTAAACATAGCTGGATTCTTTCCCCAGTACTGAAAGTGGATGGCTGCTCCAAAATCCTCCTCTGAAGCTTAAAAACCTTTTTCTAATTTCTAGGCTAAACTTATTCATGCTACACCAAAGCTATTTGTTTGTGTGGCAGTATTATTCTTCATCTAAAGCATTTCTTTTCCCTTGGTAGTACTTGTATGCTGGTGCATTAACAGGGAGATACTGTATCACTTTTTAGCCTCCGTTCAGATGTGCCAAGGAAGCCAACCACTTTTCCTCTCACAAAATAGTCTCTATTCCCCTGATGGTTTCAGTAACCTTTCTCTGCTCTTCTTCCAGTGTGAATTAATTCTTTAAGCGTGCATATACAGAATGAGGCAGATTTGTCCAGATAAAGTCTAATCTGCATCTTAGCACACCTCTAGTTGTGCTTTACTGAAGACACCTTGATATGATGGAGTATTGCAGTTGCCTTTTTTGTGTTTGTGTCACATGGGTCAGTTTTAGATACCCTATGATCTGCTCAAAACACACGTCTTTCTTCTCTTCCAAACTTGGAGTTGATTGTCACAAAATGTTTTCAGGAAAAATAAGCAGCTGGGGCTGGTCCTCATATGGACGTGAGATAGGGAAAGATAGCAAGCAGAGTAGGAGAGAATGGGTAGTTCTTGAATTAGGGAAATGTCACAAGGGCTGTTCCTTGGAGTCCTGTGTTGGGGCTTGTGCTGTTCAACATATTCATAAATTACCTGGAAGAGGGAGGTAACAGTTTACTAAAGAGACAAAATTATTTAAGGCAGTAAGGGTGATGGAAGAGCCTCAGGGCAACTGGGCAATAAAATGGCATTTGAAAACGAGTGAGAATAAAATGTTAAGTCATGCACACAGCAAAACCAGACATAGTTTCACATATGAAGTGATGGGATCTGCACTGGTGGATCCCCGGATACCTCTGAGGGGAAAGATCCTGGGGTTCTGATAGACAGGGCCAAGAAGGTGTCAGCTCAGTCACAGTCAGAAATGCCAGTCAAATGTCCAGTGTTATTAGGGACGGAGTAGTACACAAGGTGAGAAACATTCTCTTCAACTTAATATATCTGATTCAACTGCATCTGGCATGGTCTGTGCAGTTCTCGTTCTCCTATCTCAAAGCAGATAAAGCAAACAGAAGGTGAGCAAGAAAAAAAGCCATTAATTAGTACGATTTTCTTAGGTTCAGAAGACTGAGGTTGGGTAAATTATTCATAATGTCATTAAAATTCAAATGCAACTGAAGTTTCCTGTTGGGTTAGCTAACACAGAGAAACTGTACCTTGTGTGTTTCTTCTCTAAGACTTTGTATGTTGTAATGATAAGACGTTTTGCCTGTCTTTCGTTGTCTGGAAGTGTCTCCATGCATCTTAAATAAAAAGAACATTTCCATTTCTTACTCCGGTGGAAAACTTGAAAGAGCAGTGCTTCTACTATTAAATTAATTAATGTAGGGGGGAAATCTGTTGTGTTCATATAAACCTGAAGGGGCTTACAGAGCAGTCGGTTTCACAGGCGAGCAGGCAGGGGGTTCCCAGGAGCTCTTGGGAAATGTCTGCCCAGTCCAGTGCTGCACTGCGCAGACTGGGCAAGTGCAGGGTGAGCCCAGTTCAGAGATCAGAGCAGCATAACCCTGTACGCACTGGGCTCTGCCTGGGCTCCTCAAGGTAGCTAGTTGCAGTAGCTCTGGAAAATGCCTCATTGTACAGCACTAACATAACCCAAATGAGCTGGCAGATTTGGGGCTGCAGAGTTACTAGGACCTGTCTGCACTTGCTTGGCTTGATCTCAGTGTAAAGACTGCCCAAACTAGACTTCAAGAGCTTTCCTCTTCCTCGCTGCAATCAAAACAAAATACTCATTTTTTTGGTTGGCAAACAGAAGAAAGCATTCCTGGTTTATGCTGGATTTACTGTTCTTTTCTGTGCCTATGGCTTACATTTAGAACCAGGCTGTCTGGCAGAGCATGCTTTGGGAGCGTAGCTGCTTGCACTGGGTACAAGTGCAATTTCACACGCTTGTGGAATTGAGATTGCTGGCCATGATCAGTCTGTACCCCAGTGGATGCATGCCTGTGCGCTGAAGGGATCGCTACTGATACTTCTAGTGTGTAAATGGCTAGGCAAAAATCCAGCCACAGAGGTTAGATCCCAGGAGTTTTGCTGTGAAAATGTTTCTTCTGTTTTTAGATATTTGATGAATTATCATCTGAAACACCTTGTGGAAGCACAGAAGTATATAACGTGGAATGCTGATTATAATTTTTCTATGTAATTTAAATGATTTTCATAAAAGGTCTTAGCGTGTTTTACTACAAAGCAGATGTAGGAACATTTTTCTGAAGTATGGATTATTCCACTTGACAAAGTGGGTAAAAGAAGTTACATCACTCTGTAAAACTAACCAAAAAGATCAGCAGGAAAACCCAGAATAAAACACAGATTTCCTGTTATAGATTCCCAGTCCCGACTAGGCTTTACTTCCTTCTCCAAAATAAGCGTTTATACAATTCCATTCACAATTTTGAAATAAAACATTTTTTTTTTATTTTTATTTGCTTATTGCTTAGGCACTTAGGTTTTGATTGCCTGCTTAAAACAGATCTTTGAACAGCATTTTTCAAAATAGCAAATTTAGAATTAGCAGTAGTGAAGCTTTTTTTTTTTTTTCTTGCACAATATAGCCAATATCAAATTGGATACCTGAGCTCTCAGCTTCAGCTCAACCTATGCCTTCTCTGCTTTGTTCCAGGTTATGGACACACAGTGCCTTTATCTGACGGAGGAAAGGCCTTCTGCATCATCTATTCAGCCATCGGCATCCCGTTTACACTGCTTTTCCTGACAGCAGTGGTACAGCGCATCATTGTGTATGTCACCAGGCGGCCTGTACTCTATTTCCACATTCGCTGGGGCTTCTCCAAGCAGGTTGTTGCGATCATCCACGCTATAGTCCTTGGGTTCATCACGGTCTCATGCTTCTTCTTAATCCCAGCAGCAATATTCTCTGTTCTGGAAGATGACTGGAATTTTTTGGAATCTTTTTACTTTTGTTTCATTTCCCTGAGCACCATTGGCCTCGGGGACTATGTGCCAGGAGAAGGCTACAATCAAAAATTCCGAGAGCTGTATAAAATTGGAATTACATGTAAGTGTCAAACTAACCAGCTAAATAAAAGGCATTTAATAAAAAAAAAAAAAATCAGACTTTCCCTTTCCATTCTGTGGATGGTGATTGTTTTGTGAGCTGTCAGCTAGCAAACTGGGCATTGTAGGTAGCTGTGCAAAGAGGAAACCTTTAAATAAGGTCAGTTCTCTCAGAAGGAAAAAGCTAAAATCAGAATTCCATTGTGCTAAACCATAGGTGCTTACTCTCTTATTGATAGTAGAAAAAAATGCTCATGTTACTGTTATGAAAATGGTTGTGAGCATCTTGGGCTAAGATTTCAGTGCATCACAGAGCCAGGAAGATGATCCTTGTAACCTAAGGTCATCTCATAAGGTGAGATGACAGGTGGACAGACCCGAATCGAGGAGCAATGGGAAGTGAGGCAGAATAGCAGAGTTTCTGACTCCAGTTGTAACAGAAGGTAGCTGAAGCTGGCACTAGTACATACCAGCTGTCAAAGAGAGACAAGTAGACTGAGACAATAGCAAAGCAAGACCATGAATGTTAAATTTATATTGTTTAATTATGTTTGACTCAGAAGAGAGGCACGGTGTTCAATGATTTGATCAAAGTAGAGCTAAGAAAATTATCTTTGTGTTGGCATTCTGAGTGAATGCACACTGAAGTCAATGTTCTCCAGTGACAGTGTTTTGAAGCATCCCAGTTTCTGATATGGCTTCAGTCTGCCCAGTCCTGGGTCATGAGATGCGCCGATTAAAAGATCTGAATGGCCAAACCAAACCTTTCCTGTCAGGTCCATTTCTTAGGCTGGGATGCATTTGTCTGTTCTCCTGCACGTGATCCACCAATCTTAATGTAGGCAAATTGTCCATTAACTTGGCTTTGTGTTTTACCTAAAGAAAGGTTGGGCCTTGAGTTTTCATTCCTTGAAGTGGAGACTTGAAATAGTGAAGAGAACACTTTATTTTATTCTCCTGCCAGGCCTGTTGTCATTGTAGGAGATTTCCCCATTTACCCATCGTGTTTGTCTTACCAGCATTAGCTTTTAATTATTACCCCACTGATCTTTGGAGTTTATTTGGGGATGCTAAATGATGAAGTGAATGGAGAAAGTCACGCATAGTAAAAGCATTGTAAAAATTCTAGTGATACTGAAAGCTCAGAAGAAAACATTATGGCTCAGATCATCCTTTTTCAAACTTCAGAACACTTAGAAAATAAATTGCAGGAAATACTAAAAGGAAAAAATAGACTTTAGGCAAAGTTTTGACCTTAGAATATTGAATTTCAACAAGTTTTAAGGTCATAACTTTCAAGGAACCAAACAGGATGTATAAAATGTTTTCTTGGTGAATCTAAATTTTCTTCCAAGAAAATTTTTGGAGTTCTACATCAGAAAATGCTTAATGAGTGCTAGAGGCTTTTCAAGAATCTTTAGGAGAATACAAGTCCTATTCTAAATCAAGTGGTGATCAGCTGGCCTGAGTTTCAGAGATAATTACGGAATTCTCAGTGCAGATTTATGGATGCATTTAATTGGCATAGCTTTGTCACTTCTTCCTTGTGTTATTGCATATCTCCCATTTGATGTCATGAGATAAAGCTTAAAAACAATTCATAAATTTTAGCTGTAGTGCTGATTTAGATCAGTACCTGGTACTGCGATATTGATTTAATGGTGCTCCTGGAAGGAAAAGTAGAGTATTATTGCCAGTGAATAATCTGTAACTACAGGTGAAATATTTATGCCTTTAGGTAACAGAACAGTGACCATATGTAGATTGTAAGAATTAATCTGTGTTGCTCTTTCAGCACATTTAATGTTCAGCCTTTGGATGAGCATGTTGTACTAATAATTATACACTTAGCTTCTGCTTGATTTACTCATTGAAATGATAAAATATTCAAGTAGTCATGCTCCTCATTAAATTGTAACAATCAGTAGCAGGGATCTAATGAAACACTGAGATTAAGAACTGCTCATTTTAAAACCTTCCCTCAAATTCTAGATGCATATGTTTGGGGAGGAAAAAAAAAAAGAGCACAGTGGGCTGTTAAGCATACGAAGCTCCATTTCCAAAAGTCTCAGTCTATGAGAGTTGACTTCCTTTAAAAATCAAGAGTCAGTACATCGCCAAAGTCATCAGTAATATCATTTAAGTAACATTTCCAAGTTTGGATAGTTTATGTATGTTAGTAAAACATTGCAAATAATCTTTAGGGCTTCATCAGATATAGCAACTTTGTCAGGTTTTTAAAATATCAGCAGTAATTTCACAGTAATTTTTCATTTTGATTTGATTAGTTTTGTACACATTTCTAGTTGCCTTGGTTTTCCACTCATTTCAGGGTGTTGGATATCTTCTTATAATTTGAAAAGAAAATAATTTAAAAGTTTTAGTTAAATATAAGTGATTTGGCATGCTAAACTGGTACAAACAACAAATAACCATAATTAGCTGCCATACCTTTACTTCTATTTCTAACATGTATTAAGGGAAAAAAAAATCTTTTGAAGAGCATTTAATCATGAAGGTCATAAGTAAGTGGGAAAGCGTGCATGTGGTAAACTTTAATATTCTGCCATTTAATGCCTTTACATGTTTTTCTCTTGTACAGTTGTAACAGAATTAAAGACATGAGCATTACTTTTTTCAATTATGTGGTGTCTTGCTGGTTGTAGAATGAAAGAGGAAAAAAAAGATTTAACAATCTAAAGTGGGTTACAGAGCTCTGCAACTGGGTCATAAAGAAAATTAACATACTATTCAGAGATGATGGGGTGGGAAAAGTTACAGGGATAAAACTGCTCCAGCCCCACTTAATTTGCTAATAATTAAAACACTTTTTTTTTTTTTTGGTACCCAGGTTATCTGTTGCTGGGCCTTATTGCAATGTTGGTGGTCCTCGAGACTTTCTGTGAACTCCATGAGCTCAAAAAGTTTAGAAAGTTGTTTTATGTGAAGAAGGACAAGGAAGAGGACCAAGTGCATATAATGGAACATGACCAGCTCTCCTTCTCTTCCATCTCAGACCAAGCAGCCTCCATGAAGGACGATCAGAAGGCAAACGAGCCTTTTGTGACTTCCCAGTCCCCAACTTCCAATGACAGCTCTTTAAACAATTAATACAGGGGTATCCATACCGTTGTTTTGGTGCATTTATGCTACTTACCATAAGAAATAGAATGCCTCATATTTTTTTTCTGAAAATATAAAAACTGGAAGACTGTGCTACTTTAACAAGGATTCATCACTTCTGACATAGAAAACACTTCTGGGAAAAATGTGGGAACCACCCTGGGAATAGGGAAAAAATTTAGGATGTGGCTGGGAACATTAGGCCATTTTGCTTGAGGGATAAGGAGTTAGGTGTACCACTTTCAGAGGTGCCAGAGAGAAAGGTTTGCACAGGCAACTTCATCCAACATCTTTAGGAGAGTCGGCCTTCACTGACATCCAACTCATTTAGCTGCACACCTCATCTTGCAACTGGGTGACATAGCAAATTTTGGGATGTGCACTTTTGATTGTCAGAAGTGTAGTCACAGTTTTAATCCAAACATACCAAATATCTTAATCTGGAAAACATTTCCAGAGCAATATCTATAGATCTGCTGGAGGGGGAGTATCTAGATCATACCTCTATTACTCAGTAACTTGCAGGTGCAAATAATAATTCTAGGAATGAAGAAACAAGGCTCTGGTCCCTCCTTTCCCCGTGCCATTTACATTCAAATTTCCTACTTCCTTAAATGGTCCCCTAATCACAAGAAAAATGTCCTGAAGAGAGTGTGCCTTGAGTCTTCCATTCTGTTTGTATGAAATACTTTTGTAAACTCTCAGAGATTGCAAGACCAATTCAAAGTGTTGGGTGAGATGGGGTTTTAGGACTGAAATGCAGCCGTCTTCCTGCCCTCTGCTCTCTGAATGGACAGGAGTGCATTTTTAGTTGTGTGGAATGGAATGAAAGAGTCAGCATATGCCGTGATCGGCATACTCCTGTGCTTATGGCGTTTTCCTAGTAGATGGTTGAAATCTGTTCAGCAGAAGGACTCAGCACTGTTTCTTCCACAGTCCAACCCAATGTGTGCTCTGCTGAGCTGATAGGTAAGCGGAGGAACGGAAATAGCGTCACCTTTGAACGTAGCCCCTTTTTCTTCTTTTGCTTTTCTAACTAGTACTCAGAGCACTTTGGAGTAGAAGGGAATGTTTCAGGGCAAAACGATTTTTCAGTTTTTCATATGGCAAGAAAAAAGGAAAAATGTCACATTTGGTTCGGATGGAACCGAAATTTTTTCCCCTTGGGAAAAGTCACTAAAAAGTCAAGATCTCGCTCAACTTCTGAAGCTGGAACCTCTTTGGCTGTAACAGGAGAGGTGTTTTTAGTCCAGCTGCCAGTCACTGTGCTGAATGCAAGGACCTCAGAGTGAATTTCAGTAAGCAGGAGATGAGACTTAAGTGGTTGTAGTACTCTCTCTTCTGGCCTTAAGAATCTACAATACAGGAATCTTGATAATGCTTTGCAATGAACAAAAGATTTGGAGCACAAATAGCCATATTAGGAAAGCCTCCCACATAGGAATAGTGTAGAGGAGAACCATTTCCCTGCAGTGCAAGCATGCCAGATTGCCTGTAATTTGGCTTTTAGTGTTTAGAGCTGAATAATAATTTACTGTAAAAGAAAAAAACGCAGTGTGTCTAGATTTAGTGCACATGGGAAAAATACTTGAAAGTAAAAAACCCAAAATATACTGTGTTTGAGCTTAATTATAGCTAGCATCAAACAGATTTTATATCTTTACTGGAAAAACTTACTTTATGGTTGAATCAGCTGGAAGTCTTCAATTAAAATTTATATTTATAGAAAACCAGAGCTAAAGGGTTTGGTTGTTTGGGGGTTTATAGATTAGGTGAGAGCATACTGTGTTTGCATGTTCCCAGGAAAGTGGCTATTTTTATACTGCTTAAGTTAACACAGTTCTATTTATAATGAATGTTAACCAATATATATGTACATATATACATAAATATATTTATATACTGTACATATATCATAAATCACCAGAGTTTAACAGATTTAGGAGTGGCATTTTAGATAATTTTTTTTCCCTAGGCTTCTCTTTATACAGTGAGTAATTGAAAACTATGGCATTAAAATGACACTGACATAAAATTAAGAGTACTGTACTACAAGAAACATTTATACTGTTTTTTTCAGTGGAATTTTATTGATTGTTTTCAGTACCTTAAAATTCAAGATTTCATTTCAGAGTAACATTAAGCTCTAAAGGATATGCACAGATGCTAAATGATGTACAAAGTTAATTTTTCAGCGTGTACACAATTATAAAATGTGGACGTGTGAAATGAAAGCACAGAATTCAAAGCAGAAACGATAAACTAAGCAGTATACTGTGATGTGGTGAGTATTTGTTATTTTAAACTTAAATAAAAAGTCTGGCTTTTGCCTGCCTGCACTATGAAGTGGGGAGTATTTTCTTTAGAGGGGGGGAGGTGGGGTGTGTGCACATACTATGCAAAAATCCTGTCTTCATTTGTCAAGATTGTGCATCCTTTAGTTAGCCTTCCTCAACTCAAGGAGGGCCCATTAATGCCAGGGCGTGTTACTTGATATTAACTGTAGCTTAGTATTGTGTTGATTATTCCTATAGAAAAAAGCATTCCGAAGTGTGTTGGGTTTGTTTCAGATGCTGACTGATTATAGCAAATAAAAAATAGTGGCATAACATCTATCTTGTCTTTATAACCCAACTACTCCAATATTTGAGGAAATCTGAAAAACTGTCATTGCAAGGTTATCAGTACTACTGGTGAAAATAATGGCCTTCATTTCCTGCAGCTTTTACATCTTCATGTGAAGCTAACACACAAGGTCAGAATAGTCAAAACTGGAATCCAGATTAGAAGGAGAAACATTATCGTGCGAGAACCTTAGCGTAAAGTGCTTATCTTTCCCAGAGGCAAACTGTGAAGTGGGTGCATGTAAACCCAAATGGAGAGCATGGGTTGTAAAACAACACTGCTGAAACAAAAGTTGTAAGAGGGAGTTAGAATTGTGAGCAAATTACTTGTATGCAGAGGAGAATTGCCTGGGTCCCATTCTCACTCTCCTGTCTTCAATTGATCCAGGCTTATATCCCATTAATAGCTTTTTTCCCATGCTGCAGCTGACATTTGCAATCTTCTCGTTGTCTTTCAGTCATTAACTATAAATGTGTTTTATTATTATTTCAAGGGAAAGAACTGGCAGGCTGTTGTGTTGGGAGAAAGAAAATGGAAGAACCCACTTGAGTTATGATCTTGGCACTGAGCGACAGCCATGTTTGTCCCTTTGAGAACATGTCCTCTTCCCCAAGAGTTTCTTCCCAAGGGTCACCAATCGCACCTAGTGCAGGTGAACACAAGACTTGCTGAAGGTTGAAATGAGTAATTTTCTAAGTAGGTAGCTTCAGAGCCTTGGGTGATTTGCAGGTTTAATGCCAGCACTACAGAAGTTACCTGGTTGGGTGTTTATGTCAGAGTAATTGCACAAGAGCAGCAGTTCTGGATTACACTAAATGTTTGTCTAGCCTGGTATTTTGTCTTTGGCAATGGCCAAGAGTAGCCATGTGTGAAGTTGTGTAAGGAGAGGGCAAGCATGTAGCAACAGTTCCCCAGAATATTCTCCAAGCTCCCACCAATGTGCAACTCTGGATCTATGACAGTATCTACGAGGTATGGAAAGTCAGTGTAGGTATGCTGTGCAGAAGATGTGCTGTGCTCATGTGCATACTCTGTTTCGGTCAGGAAGAGGCTGTCCCACACAGGAACACGTGAAGTTTACCTCTTACTTTCCCTCAAAGCAGTTCCAAGTTAAGTGCTTTGCAGTAACCAGGTGGGATAGCACTAACACTGTGGCTGGATAGGATGGTCTCTTGAAAAAGGGAAGAAAAGCAGGGGAAGGCCTTTTACACACTGCTTGGACATTGTTGCCCTCTGGGTGGATAGGAAAATACGCAGAACCTGCTTGCTGATGCTAAATCTTGCAACTCCACGTTACCATTTGCTTTGTAAATAGTAGTCAGAAATGTACTGAGATGAACCGTAAGCCGCTAAAAACATTACTGCCCTAATGCTATTCCATTATTATTCATTTCTCTAGATTCTGCTTTCTACTGAAGCAAAAGAAAGTTACTATAGCTGGAAGCAGTGTTATTCCAGGTGTGCACCAGACAAAAGGACAGGGTTTCTCTTCTCTGCAGAGAATTCCACTATAACTATCATTATCATAATAGGTACCAAGAAGCTCCTAGATAACCAAAAAAGTCTATATCTTCATGCTGCTTGTTTCAAATGGAAACAGTAATTTTTAAAATCACCGTGACTAGCTCTGCGAATCTGCATGCTCGCCAACACAGATTAGACGCTTGATGTGTGTCATTTTTAATGCCTGCAGTGTTAGTCTCATCACTTCCTAAGTTACCGTTCTACTTGCTTTTTACCATGGATTTCTTGTCCCAATTATCTTCAAAGGTCATCACGTTGTCACTGATTATGAGTGCTGAGATGCAGAGTTACCTTGCTGGTGATGATGCCGGTTTGTCAGAGCCATTGCCTTAGCTGACAATGAGACTACCTCACGTGTGGCAGTTGGGGCCAAATGACAGATTTAGGTAATGAGGAGGGACAGTGTGTCTGGGAGCAGGTGCACAGGCTGACAGCCAACGTCAGGACAAAATCATCCTGGCAGGCTGCTAAGTGACCACATAGTTTTCACCAGGCTTCATTGCCTGTTGCTCGGAGCAAGAGGAAAATGCTTCCAGAGGAAGGAAGGAGGGAGGGCATTGCCAAAAGTAATCTGAAATAAAGTTCTATGGAATTAAGCTTTTTCACAGTTTGTCTGTAGTCTGTGGCTCTCTGTTACTTCAGTTGCACTGTACACACCATGAATCAGGAAAACAGTCTGGCATTTCCCCAGTGTAGGGTCCCTGTGCTCCCTGAAGCAAGTTAAACTTGTTAGCATAACAAGTGTTTCTGTGTTAAGGTCACTAAGCGTTCAGACCCATGAGCAGGAGTGTAAGTCAGCATCACTGCTGAAACTTCCCAGGGGCAAATGTGGCTCAGAGCCCTGCCTGGCCCTGGGGCTGCCTCCCTTTTTAAAGTCCAGGCTGCCTGGAAAGGGAAAATGAAACCTCTGCCTTAAAAAGCAAGAAACCCCCACACCTGGGAAGCTCAAGGCTCCCCAAACCCATTCTGTGCTAGTCCCAGGGGTCTTGTAGTCTTGACCACATAGTATATATGTGCAAGTAGCCAGAGTAGCACACAGAACTGGGGCTTGGTTTCTCTATGCCTAATTTTTTGAGACTGGTCAACCCAATCAACCTTCCGAATTTATGTTCCCTATTTAAGAATGTAACTCGCAGTATTCCCTGATGGTCCCTAAGCACCCACTGGTACCTTGCTGGGCCACTTCAGCAGGAGGCGAGGTGAGATTAAGAGAAAAGAAGGGACTTGTGTACCATCTACCCTAAGGAGAGCAGTGATGGGAATAGGCGAGGGGACAGGTAGTCACGGGGAAAGCCCTGTCCTTGCCCGTGAGTATACGTTAACCTCCACTGCAGCCACCACTAGGTGTACCAGTTTATATCTAAAACTTGTTCCAATGTCTGGCGCATAAGGACTGTACGGTTTGCCCAGCTGCCCTCTCCGAACACCGGCCAAAGTTCATGCTGCTAGTAATGTAATGACTATAAAGATGAATAGCTCATCTAGCAGAAGTAAATTATTTTATTTTTCTTTTTAAGTGCATCATTGCTGTGCTTCTGGGCGTTATTTAGACTCTAATTTTATTCTGTCCTGCAATGCCACGTTATCCTACAACTGTAAACCTTCTGTCTCAGCCACACATGGGCAAAAATTAATTAGGATGCTTGCATAAACAGAAGGCAGCAAACTATAATATCAGTTTAAAAGGGAATTAGCAAATCCTAATTCTGCATTCCCAGGCTGGTTTCCCAATTATGGGCAAAGATCTGTTGAATTTATTTAGTGATTGGCAGCTGTGATTTGAGGCATGCTTTCTGAACAGAGATGCAAAAACTATTGATGTCCAGTAATAAAGCACAATATCACCTTTGAGATTGCCAGTCCCCCAAATGTTTAGTTAGCTGCTTTTGCAGATTAATCCTATTTGCATGGGGTAATAAGGCCTTGTTTGAAATTTATTGTGCAAAAATTAAAATCCACGCTCCATTTAACTCAAATTCCTCCTGCATGTTCAGAGAAAAGAAAAAATCAGTATGAAAGAAGATGATGACCTCCTTTCATACCCCACCTCCCAAGGAGCTTGACCTGGTACTGCTGAACCATGCTCAGAGCTGAGAATATGCCCTGGCTGCCCAGGCCCCTGCGGAGCATGGAGGCAGCCAGGCTTTGCCCCGGGAAGGCTTGCAAGCAACATCCCTGGCCTCGAGAAGACCGGGCTGCCCAGGGGAGCGGTGAGGCAAGAGCAGCCTCCCTGGGATGCATGAGGAGAGACCACAGCTGCTCTGAGGCTGAAGGTAAATAGCAAAGACAGTCAGTAGAGGGATGCAGTGGGACCTGGAGGGGGAAGGGGCAGACAGCCAGCTCCAGCCCCTGGGAAGGACCTGCGCCTGCTGCAGCGTGAAGAAAGGTGGGAAATAATTTGATATCGGGATAATGGGGGGGAGGGGGGGGCATTGCTTTTGGAAGTTACTTAACATTTAATCTTCCGCACTGAGTTGTGGGGGGCTTTGAAGTGTACTGCAAAGAAACACAGAGAAGTAGGAACTGGTGAAACTGTAAAAATTAGGAGGTGTTGAGCAAAAAGATGCATTTCTGTCTTTTAAAGGCAGAAATGACCCTTGTGATGCTCTTCCCTGACTCTTACAGGACCCAAGATGCATCAACAGTAGCTCGATTAGGACAGATCAGATTTCCAAGTCTGACAGAGACTCTACCCCAGCACTCATCCCCTGTCCCGGGCACTACTTACCTTCTCTGTTGAAAATTTCCCGTTCCCCTTGTCTGGCTGCACAATTTCTAATGAATTGTTCCAAAAGCAACATTCCTATAGGGTTTGGTTATGTTTTTGTCTGCTAGGTGACAGCCCACATTACATTAGCTATCAGCTTGCCCTGAGATGAGCATCCCTCAATGTCCTCTTTAATAGGCGAAGCAGGCTGAGCTCCTCTAGGCGCTGAACGCAAGCATCTTGTCTAGAGCTCAGCTCGTTCCTGATTCAGTTTTTCAACATGCATTTTTCAGCACAGGCACTGGGTGCCATGCTCCTGCCAGTACCCAGAGGGTAGCACCTCTGCAGAGGGGCTGGACTGTGGCCATGGCACAGAAAGGGGAGATGGCATTAGCCACCATGCCCCCACTGCTCTGCTTTCCATCTCCCTGGGGAGAGGACCCACAGATTTCCCTTCATCCCTCTCCTCACTAGCCCATGGGGCTCAGCTGGTGCCACAGCTGGGGCTGCAGTGCAGGAGGTCCTTGTCCCTACCCCTGCTAATCCTGGGGGAGATGCATGGGGATATGAGAGAGAGGATGTGGCGACACCAAGTCCTCTCTGCCCCAGATGCTCCTAAGTGTCTGGAACAAAGACATCGATTTTAAACACAATCTGCTGCACCTTAAGAGAGCCGGGAGCTTTGTAACCCGCTTCCAGCCCATCTGCCCAGCCTGCTGGGCAGGGACTTTCTGTGTCTTATGTTGACACTCAGGATGTGAGACGTTGTCAGAGCTCAGAGAAACATGGGCTGACCTGCCAGAAGGGAGAATTACACATTTACTTCAGGCAATCTCAGAGCACTAATTTTAGGCAATAGGGGTAACTCATCAATACTCCTGCCCTCTTGGCAGCACCTCAGGAATCATCACGGTGCTGAGCACACGCCTGAGTACAAATGCACCCTTGGTAGGGAGCAAAGCACCTTGCAGGGAGGGAATTGCAGAGAGAGGGGAGATGTATTTTTATTAACTTTGGGGTACAGCTCAAAAAAAATAATCTGTTGCATTCACTGGAGCTGCTCTAGGGCTGTAGCATCCCCCTGGGATAGACAGTGTCCCTGTGATGGGCGCTGGGGTCACTTGTGATATAACCCCCTTAGTGAGGTCTGGTTTTGATTAAAATGCAGCTGAGGCTGCAATTTTCTTTTAGAGATGAGGCAAGAGCTTTAACTCCAGGATGCCGAGGTGGGTAAGGCAATGTCCGCAGTCAGGCACCAAGGACCCACACCTAAACTGTCCAAAAACCTGTGAGCGTCTGCCAAGTTACTGATTATTTTTATGGTGCAAGTATTGATATCTAATCTTCTCATAAAGGAGACTAAGAAGTTGGGGTTTTTTTTCTTTGCATGCTATGCATTGAAACAAAAACTAATCTCAAAATGTCAATAGTTTTTCCAATGGTTTTAGTCCTGAATGCTCTTAAATGTGAGTTTGGTGACTAAACAGAATTATGTATTGATCTGTACATAGACAGGAGACTGACACTGAATGCTTGAACAAAAAATAGATCCACTGGTCAGATAGTTACCTGGGACTTTCTTCCCCAGCTACAAAATCTAGGCCTGGGGAAAACTCCCAGAGATGACAGCCAGAGAAGAGAAGCAGGAATAAATGGAAAGCACACAACCCTGGTTCAGCAAGAGCCCAGGAAGGTAATTTTGCTGCATTCCCAGAAACAAGAGGATGTGTATGCACCACACTGGCTGAGCAGGGCAGCTAGCACTGTCAGCCCCAACCGCTTGCTTCCGCTACTGTTCTACCTTTTTATCACTGTTACACTTTGCACTCATCCTGTAATCCAGGGGGTACCACCCTTCTTGAATGCAATCCAAGCTTATTTTTAAATGATTTTTAGAGGCATTGCATGAGCAACATGACGGTGTCCTAATGCCGTCACTTTGGCAGCTCCATGAGGCATTCCCTGATGCTGCGTGGTCAATCTGACATTCTAATAACCCCTTGCATCTTGTGAGGTGTGAGATATATATTAAATCTGTAGAAAACCCATGTGTTGAATAATATAAGGAATTACTGCTCTGATTTCAGCCAGTAGTTTTGCACCTCTCTCAAAAGGAATCAAGTTTATCTTGGTCTTGGATTTTATAAATGCTGCTGCTGATAGATCATGGCTCTGTCATGCCTAGAAATGCAGCCAGATTATGTGCCCTTCATATTTGTGCTACTGTTTTACCAGAGATGAAAGTATCGACACACAGAGTTTATCCGAGAATCAGAAGCATGTACAAGATCTGGGACTTCTCCCTCAATCCCAAGAGCCCAAATTCAGCTCCTTAATGTCAAACTGGTCTCTGAAGGACTGTGAGGAAGCAAGATCAGGCATAGAGCTGGGATGTGAATTTTTATTCCTCTCTTGCTTAGATTCAATTCATACTCCTGTCCCCATGCAGCAGCCATGGTATGCGCTCCCATGGGAGATTAGCAATTTTAGCAAAAATTTGGCCTATTTCACATCCAAACTTTAATGCTGGGCACAAGCCATAGCATTAACAGCTCTTCTTCTATATGATCCTGTCTAATCCAAAAGCCCAGCTAAATGGATTACAGGAAAATATTTGTGACAAGCTGGGATGTGCTAGATAAATATTTATCATCTAGAGGGACAAACTCAAAACAAAGAGACTTAGGCTTCATATCAGCTTTAGGTATGTATTCAAGCCGCGGCAGAGTTGTGTATGTTTTTAACAGGCTTAAGTTTTAGTTATCGCTCCTCTGAGAGATGTTGCTGTCAAATGGTTTAGTCTAAATACATCCAGTGTGTTTAATGGCTGGGCAAGACTGGTTCTGAAGGAGGTTTTGGGTAAACAGCACTCCTGCTGAGGAAAAAAGACTTCATCCCCATTTACACTGCAGATAAGCAGCTGCAAAATATTCCTGAGTAAAAAATCCACACAGTTCCTTTGGTTACGTTTAATATGGGTCGTTACCTCTCAGGGTATTTATATGCAATGTTTTCTATTTTTTGTCACTTCATAGGATTTGGTTCTCCTGTTCTAATAAAACAAGAAAGCCTGGATGAGCATTCAGCCTGGGAAGGGTACGGGCTGAAAGCCTGGCTTCACAAACACTTGTGGTTTCTGTAGGTAAATTTCCCCCCAAAATCAGAGGTTCTCTCCCAAACCAGGTGGACTGATGTGTGGCAATATTTGCAGGACTGGACTCAGTCCAGACCAGAGGAAAAAGTCCATCAGTTGCAAGGACTTCTCAGTGGCAGGTGGCAATTCATTTCTTCATTGTGCTCTTTTTCAATTTCATACTGCCAGCTGCCAAACATGAGTCTCCCCCCATCACATCTAATGCAACTTAAAACTTCATGGAACAGAGCAAACAAAATGGTTGTGTAGGCTCAGCTGACCTGGGCCACTCTGGGGTGGGGTGGGGGATGACACAAACCAGTCGGGTGCCTAAACGTGGTCTCTGTGCCATTGAGGCATACACATACACACATGGACCAACACCCTGTTGCTGCCTGCAACAGCTCTGGTGTCCTAGAGAAGAGAAAAAACCAAAATCAAAATGAACAGCATCAATCAAGAAGGACAAAATCTGTCCTGGAGCCTGGGGGTAACCAGGAAACTGGCCGAGACTGGGACTGAACAGCCAAATCTGGTGTTACAAATGCACGTGACTAAGTCACCTTTCAACTGGAATGCTGAATAATACTAAAGGAATTGAAACCCCATAACTTACACCATCATTTCCAAAAACGAGAAGCATCCCCGTGTTCACACAATCTCTTCTGTAACCTAATCCCACGTTATCTTGAAACAGTCGTATCCCTTCTCCCAACATCCCTGTTCAAAGACTGCTCTGGCACTTCATTTCTTAAAGTTAAATATCTTCTTCTTTCCAACCCAAATTCTTTCAGGGTCAGTGTACACCTGGTCAATCTTGTAGCAGCTTTTATCTGAACGGAAATACTTCCTCTCTCGTCCTGTGTTTGTTGCTCAAATGCAACCCAACCCTCTCTCGGTCTTCTGTTAGCACAGCTCCACGAGACAGGCTATTTAATCTACCCTTGAGAAACAGAGGGACTCACCTCTGGTTTCCAAGTAGCCCTTTTCCCATTTGTCTGTTCAAAAATCACCCTCTTGAAAGGCCGGTGATGAGAAGTGCACGGACTGACAGCTCGATGAGGCCATTGCTGCACCTTAGCCGGTGCCGGGGCCTTCCCTGCTGCCATGGAACACATTTCACCTGGCTCCTCCCGGATCCACTGTCACGCCTTCCCTGGCTGTCCAGCACAGGGGGCTCTCGGGCAGGGTGTCATTTTGCAGTGCACTCAGGTCACCCTCCTCCCCAGCGTCCCTTGATAACATCTCAGCACGCGGCAGCAGGCCTTCTTTGACCCCAGGTGAATTATGCCACGCTTTTCTTGCCATCACATGTCATACTTTTACTAGCAGGAGAGCCTGGACGTGCCACTCCCCAGGCGAACAGTGCCTTTTGTTCACACAACCGCTTCCAGCAGATCCCCAAAGCCGAATGCCAGCGCTCCAGGGGTAAAGGAGACCTCCTGCATAACAGAGGTACAGCTGAGTGGGCCTCACCTTCCCTTGCCCGTGAGAGGGGATGCTGCTCTGGGGCAGGGCTGGCCGGTGGCCGCCTGCCTTGCCATTGCTTGGCAGGCAGGACCGCAGATGGTCCGGAACTCAAACCTCCTTCCACGCCGGCCCACCTCCCTGCTGTGGTCACTAATGAAAGCGCCCGTGCCAGGTTTCTCATAAAGGTCAGACATATGCTGGCTGACAGCTAACACCGATTCATTTTCCCCCAGTAATTTAAAGTTGCCATTTGCTGGCTTTCCAGGTCTGCCAGCTCACCGCAGAATTTGCTTCCCACAGAAGGCCGCTGCAGCTCCATGTTCGTGCCACTTTAATTGGCTCCTCTTTGGGGTGGGGGGTTGTTTATTTATTTGTTTGTTTGTTTAATCATCTCCTGCGCTGTTGTGCTGAGCTCTTTCTCAGTGCCTCACACTCCCCCACTCTGTTCCAGTGCCTGCTGTTATTCTTGGCATCCGAATCGATGCTAACTGGTATATAATCAGCCTGTGTTTTACCGACCAACATTTGTTCCACTGTCAGCTTTCATTTCAGCTTCTGCTCTGATGCTGGTTGCTGTTCTGCTCTCTGGTGTGGAGCTCTGATTGCTTTGCTGGGTGCTGTACACCACTCTTGGGCCTCTTCTAATTATTTCCATGTCCATATCAGTGCAGCGTGTTGCCCAGTGTCACATCCTCACTTCTTACTAATTTGTATACATGGTTCACATCTACTCTGTATCTGCATGTCCTGGCTTTTACCTACCCTCTTGTACTTGCAGGTTCATGTGATTGCAATTCTGTACAGAGTATTTCTTAATTTTAAGCTTAATATGATTAAATATTAAATAAATGGCTCCTGACAGACCCACTCATACATTATAAGGTGCCAGTTTGAGTGTTTTGGCATAGAACTACTTCATTACCTTCTGCTGGTGATAATCCAAATGCTAAAAACCTATTTCACTCAATCCCCACTTTTCCAAATTTGTATTTTATTGATCACTAGGAGCATATGTTGTGCTGAACAAATAGAAACGTAGCTACCTAGGCATTTATCTACATATTGTCCATGCTATGGTGGGACTAGACTGTGTAGATCAGGCTTCGATTTTTGTGAATGAGAGGTCACAATCAAATAATCCTGAAGAAGAGCTGGTGTCCATGTGTCACGATTTCCCCTCTACCACTCAGAGCCCAGTCAGTCACCTTTTTAGACCACCTGCCTGCTTTCTAAAGAAGTGCCTACACACAAAAGTCACCTTTGAAAATGGCCCTCAAACCCCACAGAGAGCTCCTCGAGGTGCAGGAGTTTTCTCCTCTCCCAGGCTGCAACTGCGATGAGCAAGCGGCTGCTGAGGCTGGGTGGCCACAACACAGCAACCACATAGGACCCACCCTGACACAGACAGGGACAGTGGGTGAAAGCCCTGGAGATCTAAGAATATTCAGAGGCCAAGGAAGGCTTTTATGGACATCCCACACTTACTAAACATCTAAAAAAGATCCTCGGTCCCTTCAGGTCACTCACAGCAGGAGTTCTTAAAATTTGATCCTAAATGCCACTCCCTTGGGTGTTTGTCCCAACTCCCCAGACCATGTCCAAGCCCTGTGACAGTGATGTACACCAGTGGGTATATGCATGCACGCTGCTAGGCTTATTCACTCCTCCTTGCAGAGCGGGGTGCACCTGAGCAAATACTTGGGATAAAGTGTAGTCTGGAGACTGCAAACTCCATGCACAACTGTATTGCCCCATGATAGTTAGCTGTAATTAACAAAACAAATGATGTCAAGCAAGGTGGAAAGGGCCATCGTGTTTGGGCTGGCAGGGAGGGGTACAGTGGTCATGATGTTAGACCTGTTCTTAATGTGGCAGGAGAAGTGGAGCAAAGCAGACAGAACAGGTGGGTTCTTGTATCACTTCTTCTAGTCTCTAGGAGTCCTTCTCCAAAGTCACGTAGCTGATACGTTCCAGGCAAACTGGAGGATGTGGGGTTTCATCATTCAGCGTACAAGAAAGGTCTGCTGGAAAGAGCTGAGCAGCGAAGAAAAACACACCAGAGAACCAGAGTAGGAAACCTGGATATAAATTGGTTGGTTTTTTTTAAAGTCTCCCCAGTTTAAGAAGCAATGAGCTAAACCACTAATAATCAAAGAAGAATCACAATTCTTTCCTTTTAATGTTGTGAATAAGGAAGAGATAGAAGAGTGAACAGGGGATAAAATATTCTGAAAGAGATAAGATGCAGCAGTTCATTTAAAAATAATTAAAGACGACAGCCTGGATCCCAAGATAAGGAAAACGAGGATACAAAAGGAATCATCAGCTCAGTAAGAATCTGGCAGCTCTTTTGTGTGGCCTGATGTGCTTTCAAAACCAGACAATATTGTCTGTTGGGCAAATACCAATGGAGAGTAAATATAGCTGTATTTTTTTTTGCAACAGATGAAGTAGATGTTACCTTAAAGGGGGAGTTATTATTCCTCAATGGACCAAATCCTGCCCCCAGCTCATACTCAATGCTACCTTTAAGATGTTGTCATTTTAGCTAAACATGTTTGCTAACTTTAGTGGATTAAATGTGAGTGAACAGGCAGAGAGTGACCTGCTGAGGAAAAATGTGTATCCTCTGGGGTTCAGGCAGCTCTCCCTTTAACTGAGGCCAGGCAGCTGTGGTGGGCAACAGCAATCAGGGCCTGGGCTGGGAAAAGGCTGTGGTTTGAAGGGTAAGAGTTTCTCCTCTGCAGAAGGTCAGGCTAGCTAAAAAGGGATATTGCAAAAATCTAAGCAACGAAAAACACCTGGCAAAACAAGTCCTGGCAGCTTTAGCTATGGAGTGAGTACTTGCAGCAGAGTGATGGTGGCTTTTATCGGTGCTGGCAGGTGCAGGAGGTGTTAGCAGCCTTGCATGCAGCCTATCTAGGTCAATGCATCCATCTACGTGCAGCAGCTCTGGCCTTGCTCCCAGAGAAAGATAAGATCCAAGTGTGTGTCTCCTGCTTGCTGCACCTTTCCCTAGCCCAGGGCCAGAGCTGTGGGGCGTCCTGGACTGATCTGGGGGTGCAGGGGCTGGTGAGGGGGTGTAACTGCTGCCTGGGGTGGGTGCAGCTGTAAGGGCTGAGAGTGATGCTGGGGAGCAAGAAGCTGAGATGAGAGAAATCAGAGGGCTTTTCCGGGGCAGGGGGGGCAAGTGTAACTCAGCGTAACTTCTTCTTAGATGCCCAGGGAAGTGGTCAAGTCCCCATCCCTGGAGGTATTTAAAAGACAGGTAGATGAGGTGCTTAGGGACATGGTTTAGTGGTGGAATGGCAGTGTTAGGTTAACGGCTGGACTTAATAATCTTAAAGGTCTTTTCCAACCTAAATGATTCTATGATTCTAAGTGCTGTTTGGAGACATAGAGAAAAAGACTGGACTGCCCTAGGACTAAGGAACGAGTTTCCTATGTGAGGGAAAATAACAAGGCAAGGATAAACCTCTTGTTACAAGAATAGCCCAATATATTCCTTTGATCTAGCTGGGTTTAAACCTCATCCATATGTTTATTAGCCTCTTATCTGAGCCATATGCCTTCTTGCAGCTGCATTTCCCTTATCACACAGCAGCGGAAAAGGCTCAAAATGCCTAAAAACCCTGTCACTCTTTCATATGCTTCATAAAATCCCAGCTGTCATGCATATCACTGCTGTAAGTCCATAACTGCCATAAGCCCTCCTTACTTTTCACTTGATTGCCCGCTCCTTTCTCCTCTCGGTCTCTCCTTCACCCTTGCCCTCATCTTCCCTGACCAGCTCCTGCTGCACTATCCCCTTCTGGGGACCCCTGGGCTCTTGTTTCCTCTCTCCCTGCTCAGTTCACCAAGAGAATGGCTGCTTTAAAACCCATTGGGCATGAAGAAGTCGTGAGTCTCTGGCACCTTTAGAAACCCAGCGGCTCAGGACACATCTCAGGGGAAGGAATCACCCCATTGTAATGCCAAGTGAATGCCAAACAGCTAACTGCTGCATGGTGTCAGAGGTTAGGGGTGAATGCTGATGAAGCCCCAAAAACGAAGCAACCTTCAGTAAAATGTAGGCTGTCAGAGCCTGGAAGACTCTTATGACCCTACTATGCTTATTTGAAAGAGATTTTTGCATGGGGACATCCCCTCAAGCCTGCAGGGAGGTGGAGGTATATGTTGATACCCTAAAACACACCTGTAAAGATATGATCTCCATTTGATCTCCTCATAAGGTCAGCGCTTGGCTCAATTTAGACCGAGTTAAATCTCACATAGCAAATGGATTTCCTGCTTGCAACAATTCAAATGCATTCCCTGCTTGGTGTTAACTCATAAAAGTAGAACATGAGAAACCACGGTAGGTGTGCAAAGCCTATGAGAAGAAGGTGATTGTTTATGGATGAGGCACAGGAGCAAACAAAAGAGCAGAAACAAGCTGAGTCTGAGCTGGTACGAAAACCTCACCCACACAGTGGCTTGTGGAGCATGGGAATATGTGCGGAGGCTCTGCTTGACCCTGCAGCCAGGCAGGAGCTATAGTTATGAAGAGGGGTACGGGACCTGAGTACACCAGATAAGCCTGAGCTGTGGACAGGACAGTTTTCTTGTTTCCTGGAGTAAGTGTATGTCTCTGGGCCCAAGGTGCTTGGTCTGCCACAGCGTCCTGACTGAAGATGTCCTCTCAAGGGAAAGTGACAAGCCCAGCTTCAGGTGCTGTTCCTGGGGGCCCAACACAGAGCACAATGGAAAAGTCCACTTGGAATAGGGGTCTGAGCATTTTGGAGGTGCCCTGTATGGGAGTAGGATTTGGGGACCAGTAGTTGCAATTACAGCCCTCCACCTGCTTGTAGCCCTTCTCTTTGGTGTGTTTAAGGGGGGCTCATGCCCTGCCTGTACCTCACGCAGCCTCGGCGGAGGGCAGCTGAGGCCTGGAGGAAGCCATGGTGTTGACTGAGGCTCTCCTCTCTGCCCACAAGGCCAGGATGCCCCGGGTGGCACCTCGCACCCAACACGCCTGGCAGAGGAGTCGGGGCTGTGTGTTTGTGTGTATATTTTCTTTTTTTACTATTACGCCAAACTTCACCGAGGGAATTGCCCGAGATACGCAGAATTGCAGCTTCTGTGTGTTTGATTTGTCAAACCATCCTTCACGTGACTGGGCTGGGAAAGGATTGCATTGCATGGCTGCAGCTTGCCAGAGCTTTTGCTTCTGGGTTTATCCTTAGCTGGCTGTCAGCTACAAAAGCATCAGTATTTTTTTTTTCCATCTAGTAGATTTTTTTTTTCTCTCTCAAACTTTCTTCACGGGCAAATTAACAAAGTGATCCTCTGGCCTAAGTGGAGACTGATCATTGCCTGCACCCCGGGAGTTGTCTATGTTGCTGGTTTCATTTCTGGTCTGCTAACTAGGGAAAGTATTTGACAGGGAATAACGTGGAGATGAGCACAAAAATGTGGAAAGAGGCTAAGGGCACAAACACAAGACAGACTGACATAAGCTTCTACATACTGCTTTATTGAGGGGAAACAACCTCAGAAAGTGCCTGGTTTTGGCAAGTCCCTCAGCCTTCCCTGAGCATTCCCCAGTAATGAAGAAAAACAAGTGGGACAGGGTACATCCAGAACACCGAGGTGTTGCTGGAGTGTGGACATCACCCTCGTGGCTATGCTCAGCAAAGAGCTGCTACAAAGGGCAATGCACCACAAGAGTGTAAACAGCCTTGGACCAATGGTCCGCAATAACATGAACTACTTCTAAACACTTCTTGCACTAAATCTTTTTTTTTAATTTATTATTTTCATGGAGCTTGTTGTATGTTAGAAAGATTGATTAGGACCACTGATGTTAAAGTGGTGCTCAGTCCATCTTCCCTCCCCTTCCACCCTGATGCCCTCTGGACCCCTCTGACAAGGGAAGCAGGCCCAGATGCGCATGGTGTGATTATAAAAACAGGTTCATCGTCCTGCTCCAGGCTGTGTTGATCAGCTGCATGGATGTTTGACAGGTAACCCACAGAGCCCCAGTCATGAGTTGTTTTACCTAGCAATCCCTTTTCACACCTTTTCCTTTCCCAAATAAATGACGTGCCTTTATTTAATCTTTCCCCATGGGCTCCAGCTTTGTTGATTTGGCCTCACTGACAGCCAATAAACCAGGATCTCCCTATCTCTTGAGGTTTCACCCAAAGGGAGTTTCCAGCGCTCCTATTTCACCCTCTGAAATGCCTGGTAGTTTTTTCCAGGTCCTGTTTGATTAGCACAGTCCCAGGTGTGGCTGGCCAGTTGCTTTTTCCTTCCATCCTCTGCAATGCTTGGCTCTCTTCCACGTTGTTTTCCTGTTAGTTCAGTCTTAGGGCTGGCCACCTGTATGCAGACCTTAACAGCCAATACTTCCTTCTAAAGATCACAGAATCACAGAATCGCAAGGGTTGGAAGGGACCTCGGGAGATCATCCAGTCCAACCCCCCTGGGGTCCATCCTAGAGCATGTTACACAGGACATCGTCCAGGCAGGCTTTGAATATCTCCAGAGAAGGAGACTCCACAACCCCCCTGGGCAGCCTGTTCCAGTGCTCCGTCACCCTCAAAGTAAAGAAGTTTTTCCTCACATTCAACTGAAACCTCTTATGTTTCAGTTTGTACCCATTGCCCCTTGTCCCGTCGCTGGACACCACTGTAAAGAGACTGGTTCCGTCCTTGTGACTTCCACCCTTAAGATATTTGTATGTGTTGATGAGGTCCCCTCTCAGTCTTCTCTTCTTCAGGCTGAACAAGCCCAACTCCCTCAGCCTTTCCTCATAGGGGAGATGTTTGAGTTCCTTTATCATCCTAGTTGCTCTCTTCTGGACTCTTTCTAGGAGTTCCTCATCCTTCTTGAACTGGGGAGCCCAGAACTGGACACAGTACTCCAGGTGGGGTCTCGCCAGGGCAGAGTAGAGGGGAGGGATAACCTCCCTTGCCCTGCTGGCCACACTCCTCTTAATGCACCCCAGAATACTATTGGCTGCCTTGGCAACAAGGGCACACTGCTGGCTCATGGTCAGCTTGTCGTCCACCAGGACTCCCAGGTCCTTCTTGGAAGAGCTGCTTTCCAACAGGTCAGCCCCCAGCCTGTACTGGTGCATGGGGTTCAACCTCCCCAGGTGCAGCACTCGGCACTTGCCCTTGCTGAATTTCATCATGTTCCTCTCCGCCCAACTCTCCAGCCTGTCCAGGTCCCGCTGAATGGCAGTGCAGCCTTCTGGCATATCAGCCACTCCTCCCAGTTTTGTGTCATCAGTGAACTTGCTGATGGTACACTCTGTCCCCTCGTCCAGGTCATTGATGAATAAGTTGAACAAGACTGGGCCAAGTACTGAGCCCTGGGGAACTCCACTAGTTACCGGCCTCCAAGATTGTAGAATATAAATCTATTCAAGTATGTTGCTTTCAAAAATGGTGCTTTCCATTCTCTATTCTACCAAAAAGAAAGGCTGAATGAAAGAATGCGCCCAGAGGAGAGCAACAAACCTGGTGGAAGGGCTGGAAGGCATGTCCTGTGAGGAGCAGCTGAGGACTTTGGCTTGTCCAGTTTGGAGAGGAGGAGGAGGAGGCTGAGGGGTGACCCCATTGCTCCCTACAGCCTCCTGAGAAGGGGAAGCAGAGAGGGAGGTGCTGAGCTCTTCCCCCTGGGATCCAGTGATAGGAGGCTTGGGAATGGTTCAAAGCTGCACCAGGGGAGGCTCAGACTGGCCATGAGGAAGCACTTCCTTACTGAGAGGGTGGTCAGAGACTGGAACAGGCTTCCTAGAGAGGTGGTGGATGCCCCAAGCCTGTCAGTGTTGGACAGGCATTTGGACAATGTCCTTAACAATGCGCTGTAACTGCTGGTCAGCCCTGCAGTGGTCAGGCAGTTGGACCAGATGATCGCTGTAGGTCTCTTCCAACTGAAATAGTCTTTTCTATTCTAAAGGAAAAAAGGCAAAGAAATACTCATCTGAGTCCTCTGAATTTCACATGTATAATGCCAGTCTCTCCCAAGCTATTCACCTGGCATGAACAGCACACCCAGCTTCGAGGTTTCACACATGTGTAATTTTTTTGGCTAAAAAATACTTGCCTTCAAACCCAGATCAGACTTCATAATAAATACTTGGTGTTCACTGGAAGAAGTAAGGCCTTTCCAGGCAGTTGGGCTATTTGCTTCTTGTGCCCTGTGTGGCCTCACTCGCTCTCTGTGCCCTCTGTTTGCTGTGGGATTAATTGTACTGCGCCTTAGCAGAGAGATTGCTGGGGCTCTCGGGTGCTGTTTGCTGCAGAATCGAGTGTTTTGATTTTGGAGAGAGTAAGAGAGAAACCACTCTCTCTTGACTTTCTGCCCAAGTCTGTAGCAACATGAAATGTTGATTTACCTTCTAATGTGTTTGGGCACAAGTGCTGCACGAAGAGCTGGCAGAGCTGGGGTGAGGTCCTGCAGGAGCCTTCAAATGCTGAGTATACGGCTGAGGGAAGCAGGAGAGATGAAGGATGGGACAGGATGGCACCAAGGGAAGAAAGGCCAGAGACAGGGACCATGCCAAAAGGGGCCACAAAGGAGGAGTAAGACATGTAAAGAAGGGGCATTGATTTGACCTTTTGTAACTGATGGGGAGAGAAAGGCTTTCGTCTTCTACAATTTACTGTTGCCAGTGACAGCTTCTGGCAGAAAAGTCCATAAATCATGTTGCTTTTCTTAGTGGGAAGATGCAGTTTTGAGGGTGAAGTCTCACAAAACCCATGTTCTAAGCCTCTATGAGAGGGAGCTCTCTGGCGATGAAACCCTGACACCAGGCAAGCAACTGTCTCCACACACTGAGCTCTCACCTGAATCGCTGCTTTGAGGCTGTGCCTGCTCTTGGGAGCTGATAAAGGGGGGTTTTAGAATTACCATGCAGAACCACTTAGTAAATGGGATGTATTTGATCCTGTGAGCCATAAACAGAATCATAAAGAAAAAGCTTTGCCTGCGTGCATGGGCCATAACTAGCAAGCATCCACAGTCACCTGGGTCCTTCCCCATATTTCATGGTGACATATTGTAAAGCCTATGCAAGTCTCCTTCACCCATGGCGTTAGCTTGTTCGTGCAAAAGCTGACACACATCGCTTTGCTGTGCAGACAAATCCTTTAATTTATACCCACTATTTTCTGATGTAAGACTTACAGAAGCACTCAACACTCCAACACATCACTTTTAAATACCTAGGGACTGGGCTTCTAAGCTAGAGGTCGTGCCTAGATGATGTGGCACTGGGCTATGAAAGGGGTGACCTCACCTGCATAATGCAAATGCTGCAATCCTTTCTGGCTCTCCCAGCACTACTAGTTTGCCTAGAATATCTGAATTAGTTCAAGTGTCACCATCTCCCCAGCACATCTGTTGTTATAGCGCTATATAATTACCACGTATTACAAGTTTGTATAACATAAGTGCTTTAAAAGGAGAAATCCTACCTGTCAGAAGCTGACCATGCAATGAATGAGTAGTCTGACATTTTAGTCTCTCTTGATCCTCCACCTGTAAAAAGAGAGAGAAAGTGCAAGTCCTCCAGTGCCAGATTGCTGTGACTGTAAATGTACACCTATTTATTACGTATTCAGATATTACAGCGTGAGTGTGCAGAAAAGTGCAGGAGAAGCAACAATTCTCCCGTCGCAAAAGAACTGAAATACCGCGTGGTTAGACAATGAAGGTGAGATAAAATGCTGAATGGCTGTATTAAGTGAGCTCTTAATTTGTTCAGTGTACAAATGGGTCCTGCAGAGAAAAGCAAAACAAAAAGCAAAGAGGATCCTGTAATCCAATACATCGTTTGAACAAATGACCTCAGCTGTAGTGTCTCCTAGCATCTGAACAGTTCAACCAATATTACAAGACCATTAGCGTCATCGAGTGTGTTTTATTAGACTCATAATCCAAGAAAAGGGAAGGAGAAAAGAGATTTGTCACAGGAGTGTTCAGTAGAAATTCTCTACAAAGGTAAACGGCTGACATGCCAGGAGATGGCCTCTCTTAAATTTATAGCACTCCTCCTAGGACTGTACGACCAAGTAGCATCTGCACTGCCAATGCTGTGCAGTATGCTGCGTATTTGGCATGACAGTTAAAAGGAAGGCTGTAAATAAAAGTGATATAGCTGAAGCAACAGCTAAACAGCACTTTGGAAACTGCCTTTGGTGTGGGAAAGCATATCATTCGAATGACAGGACCTGATGGCTGGGGGAAGAGGCAAGGAAGAGCTGGACGTGGGTCTGGTTTTCTGTTCCTCACTCATACAGTCAGCATCACACACGACCGACTCTCTCATACAGTGGGTCATCATCTGCTGCCTACTGCCTGGGTGGAATGGGCAATGGATTGGGGTTTTTCCTCCCGGAGTGATGACTGAACGAAAAAAAAAAAAAAAGAAAAAAGTACTTGAATCTGAAAGGAAAAGTTCAGATGGAGCTTCTTTGACCACTGGGAGGGATATGGGAAATATCAAATAGCAGCTGCAGCCTCCATTCCTACAGTATTAGCCCATCAGACTCAAAAAATGAGTATGAATGCCTCTTCCCTGGCAGAGACTTCTTGGTCCATCTTTGCGACAGGAGCAAGGAAGCACATTAATCAGGCACGGCCACGATCCTGAGGGAGGATGGTGTCACCATTCCCATTTCTTCTTCCAGCTTTTCACTGCAGCAATATTAGCAGATAGCGCCCATGGCTCACCTGATCACTTTGGGCACTTTGCTGTTCCTTGTCCTTGTCCTCAAAAGGTGACATGTGCAGTGGGTAGAGGCTTGCTTTTGCATCTTACCTGAATGCTTTCATTCTCCAGCAGGTCCTCAGTACTCGTCTGGGACCAGTGCCTTCACACCTTGACTCTTCTGAAGTAGTTGAGCATACATGATGCCATACCTTGCTTCCCAGGCAGACATTTTTACTTACTTATGAAAGAAAAGTTAGGCTGTCCTCATCATTTCACTTAGCCCAAATGTTGTACACATTTGCTTCGATAAATGTTTTTCTCTTCAAGTAATTGATAGGCTGAAGTTTTCAGATGCTCTTATCCTGTCACTCTTCACCAGTCAAGTATGTTCCCTTTCAGTTTAAACTTCAGAAGGATGATTCTTGTCAAAATGGTGGTTGTCTGCTCACTGACTGCCCTAAAAATCACTGGAAGATCATCCCGCAGATGGCTCTGTCCTGGTGTCACCATCACAGACCCCCATCCTTCTGCTGCTCAGGTCATGTATCTTAGTGCTCCTTTTCAGTTTTGACAGGATTTTGCATTCAGTTTGACCTGCTAGCAGATAGTTCCATCCTTTAGTCACAGCTAAGAGACTCTCCTTTGCAGGTTGAGGCTTTCTGGCACACACACAAACCCTCCACCACCACCACCGGGTGCTTATAGACAGGCTGAGCAGCCACCTTCATTTTCTTTTTTCAGAAGAGCATGGCTCAAAGTCTGTGGAATATGGAGGTACTGTGAGGCACTAAATTTGATGGAGACCAGTGGAAGTCATATATTATCCCTACATGTTTTCTGCCTTACTTTATACTCATAGATGAGGTACATCTACTTAATAAGCATGGAGAAGTTCTCTTAATGGGGAAAAAAATGAAGCGGAGGTGAAAACATATATCTGATATAAAAAAGTGTAAACAAACAGCCGGTAACTGGGCTCACGCATATCTAGAGTATAAAAGTGGCACGTGATTTATAAATCCCATTAGCTCTTGAAAGAAATATCTTCTGGGATTGCAGTTTTCATTGCAAAGTTCATCATATATATCACATATAGAAGTTTTCAAGTGCCTCAAGTGAGAAAGTAACCCAAAGTTCAAAAGCTGCAGACCACTTGTAATTTTCAGAAGTCTAAACTAGCTGTTTAGTGCCTAATGGAGATTTTTTGAATAACAAACTCTGACAAACAAGTTGCTCTGTATAATGTTATGTGGAAACTCTTCCTAAGTCTCCCTTCCACTGACATAGAAAAAGAAATCCAGTAAAAATTGCATGCAAATAGTTTCCATAAAGTCATAACATGCTGGGATATCATCTTCAGTTTGACCTAAATCTGGATCTATTAATGTGTTGGAATTTCTTTTTTTCTAATATACACTCTCCAAGCTAAAAGGGAAAAAAAAAAAAGGGCCTCCAGCGCACCACTGACTGGTGAAAGGCAGAGGGAACTGGCACTTTGCAAAGGGTGTAATGTTATCTGCTGCAATTATTGGCAAATTGAAAGGGGAGGCATAGAGCACCCCTGGTTCAGGCATGGGACTCACTGCCAGGGAGTCTGCAAGGCTTCCCAAATCAGGGGAAGGACCTCAATAAGCAGCTCCTTCGTATGCAGAAAGGATCTGCATTATAATGGCTAATTTAAAGTCTAAAGACACATACCATAGGCTAGCCCTGCCAATGGTAAAATACCTGTCAAGTCTCTAAATACGATTTTTCCAAACAAGGTATTGCCACCGGCTCAGGATTATTCTGCATCTGCCAGATAGAATTATCTCTAAAAAGTATTTCTAGTTTAATGATTAACTCCTACAGCTACCTATGAGCAAGGCATGATCGCAGCACAGCTTCATGGAGGAGAACAATGTGGCTCTGGAACAAATAAGAAAAGCTCAGGTGGAGTGCTCAAAAGGCAAACGTGCTTCAGGGAAACTGGGGGGAGAGAGGATTATGTCACAAAATATCTATGTTGGTAAAGATGTTTAGAATCATTCTTTTGATATCTAAAAAGTGTAATTATTTCAGATTGATGTTAGGCCTACAAGTCATATTTAAAATATATTAATAGACCTATTAACATGCCTGTTTTATATATGTGTATGAATATGTCATTGCTATTTACTTCCATTTTAAAAACATTTGCATCATGGAAGCATGAACAGAGGGAGTATTTAGTCAAGATATTAAACTGACAAATATGGGTATGGACCTGTCTCATATTCTGTAAACAATATTTAATTAAAAAAACCCAACAACAACAGTTTATGGTCGATCAATATTAAAGGCAAAACAAGGGATTGAAATCTGATTAATTAATGGATTTGTATTTTGCTTGCTGAGTGAAAGGGCATTGTGCAGTATCCTGCTCTGATGTGCAAATACCTACTTGGGACAATAAAGAGTTTGCCTGGCACCCTGTCAAAGGATATATAAGCAGGCGACTATCACCACATGAGCAGAAAGAGTACGTTGCTTCTGTAGAGGATAATAATACTGCCACTGCAGGAATAGAACAACCTGCTCTAGGGCTAATACTCTTTCTTAGTATGCTAATGACAAGAGGAAATGGTCTCAAGTTGTGCCAGGGCAGGTTTAGGTTGGACATTAGGA
The DNA here is from genome assembly GCA_034008185.1 of Gorsachius magnificus. Lineage (NCBI taxonomy): Eukaryota > Metazoa > Chordata > Aves > Pelecaniformes > Ardeidae > Gorsachius > Gorsachius magnificus. The sequence goes on along the minus strand of CM067083.1, from coordinate 43,726,935 downwards.
AAAATTTGTTCACCAGAAGGGTTGTCAAGCATTGGAATGGGCTGCCCAGGGAAGTGGTCGAGTCCCCACCCCCTGGAGGTATTTAAAAGATGGACAGACGAGGTGCTTAGGGACATGGTTTAGTGGTGGGATGGCAAGGGTTAGGTTAACAGTTGGACTTGATGATCTTAAAGGTCTTTTCCAACCTAAGTGATTCTATGATTCTTTGTGCAAAAGGATTCAAGAAAGATTTTAAAACAGGAGGAAAAAGATATAAAATTTAATCTATTTGCTTGCTGCAGTTGAAGATTAAGAGGTGACTTGGTCGTGGTCCACATGTATTCACATAGGGGAGGGATTTGTATGTGTATGGAAAAAAGCAGAAAAACCCGAAATCTTCAGTGCTGATAAACTGTCACATCTCTCTATTCCCTGAGCAGTTTGAATTCAGAGAACTTCTGCAATTTAGCCTGTAATCTACTAATACAGATGTGAAGCAATTCAAAATCCTCATCTTATCTCATGATTGTTCAAAGAAATTAATTAAACTAAAGACATCATGAATTAGGTAAACAGAAGCATCCAAGCATAAACATGATTTATCTGTCCAGTTTAGAGCAGTCTCCAAAGACCGTGCTTTACTTCTTGGTCTTGTTCAAACATCATAAATCAAGTTCAGCTCTGGCCAAAGCTAACCTGTCATCCCCCTGGATGAAGTGTTTCCCTGTACTCTTAAAAGCTCTGTTTCAGGGATTTATGAGAAATATCTGAGACAGGGGGAAATGCTGGTATGGAAAAGGCACAAGTAAATTTGTAAGCTCCATCAACAAGTAGGATTTTCAGAAATGTCTTCGGGTCACTAAGAGCTCTTATTTAAAGTCTGTTTTGGAGTTGTGTAGGAAAATGAACAGCATACAGATGAAAATCTGAATTTTTTTATTGTCGTCTTCTATGGTGAACTATTGAGCCTTGCTTGTAGAATCACTGTTTGCAGCTTGGAACAAAGAAAGAAATTGGGGTAAAGTCAGAAAAGCATAATAACAGGAAACATTCTTTTCAAACACTCTGGTACTATTTTCTGAGTAATTCTTTAAATAAGCTCCTACCAGACGGTGGAAGGAAGAAGTAGTGTTCAGAGCTGTGCTCTGCTGTGCTGTGTGATGAAGCAGACTGGCAAATGGAGGATTACTTCCCATGATGGTAGTGAAAAAGCAGCAGACTGGTCTGTGAGCAAACCGGATGGCCAGTGATAGATTTGGCTGAGCCCTGGTTGTCCTGGCTGTGCAGGAGGAACCATGAGATCACGGGAAAGCAAGGGAAGGGGAGACATTGTAGAAAACACTCTTCTGGCCAGGACTGAAACCATGACAGAGCAAGACAGGTAACGCTGCAGTGCTCTGAAAGAAGAGCAAGAGCCTGTGTGTTAGCGAGGCCTCGGATTTTTATTTACTGTAAACCTATACTTGCCCGGGACTGGGTTCACTCCACAGAGCGGGTCTGCAGAGACAACTTGGAGGAACAGGGGACAGCTGGGTCCTCGTAAAATATTATCACCAGAACCGTAATTAGCAGGAATCTGCAAGTGGAAGGCTTTCCTGAAGAAAAGGGGAAGAAACTTGAAAGTGGTAATTAACTGGAGGGGGAATGATTATTAAAGGTCTGGCCATGTGGCCAGGACTGGAGACTGAAGAGAAGACCCTAGAGACATGCTGGTAAATTCTGTAACATCTGGATGATGAAGTAATGCAAATGTGTTCCCCAACTGGTGTCTCTTTTCTCTGAAAATGGGATTATTTATATACATTTAACTCTCCCTGACACCACCAGCTTCCTATAACTCACGCGCTTTTCAGTGACCTTGGTGCAAAAATTCAAGTAACTTAAAAGCCTACAGCAGTTAACACAGGCCTGCAAAATTGACCTCAAAATGTACCAGTATAGATCCTAAACATGACACATGCTTCATCATATTCAGATGCGAGGAAAATAAATCCAAATAACTCAAAAGATTGCTGCAGATTGTTTTCATTAAAGCTAAAGTGTACATCTCTTCTGTGGCTGAGTCTGGCAGAAAGTTCTCTCTTCTGCTGTATACAAACTACAGCCTTATTGACTATACATTTTAAGGCTCATTTTTATGGTTTTGGGCTCAAATTTATCTTTTTAGCAGTTCTTGAGCAGTCAGCATGATTATTTGTGGCCAGGATCATTTCTCTACATACATAAATGTTTTTGAAAGAATAGAGCAGACTAGCAGCCTTGTCTCATGTGAAAGTACTAGCTATTCGTTACACATTTTCAGTCTGATACGTATGATCCGATGCTAATTAAGCCCCTGCTATCTGTGCGCCTGTGAAAAGTGACTCCCTGATGTTTCTTGCTGTCTGTCATTTGCAATTATGTGAACTCAAAAGGAATTGGCTTTTTCTCTTTCTTTCTTTTCTATCATACAATTTATATTCTTAACTTGCACAATGGTTATCTGCAGAATTGACATGATTGCTCTGAAAATTGCACCTAGCTCATGAAAGCTACAATTGATATAAAAACGGTGCCTATTCTCACTTCCTGTGATCTTGGAGCAGGCTCAACTATGGTAAACGTGATCTAAATTTGCTGGGCATCACTGTAGAATTATTTCATTCAGGGCAAGCTATGGTTTTTACTTGCAAATTTTAATGGGTCTGTGACCTCCCGTAATATCAGCTTGGCTCTCCTATTGAAACCGATGGGAGTTGCTTTGAGAGAGTAATGGCTTCCTAAGAGTACCTGTGTGCAAAGACTTTCATGCAGCTTGTGAAGAGGGCTCTGAGATGTATTAACACCCGCAGCGCGCAAATAAATACTGTTCCGATAGAATGTTTCTGTACAAATTGGCTCTGACACCCACCAGAGGCAGTCATGGTTGCCTACCATATTTCAGATCTCTGGTCTCCTTTGTCCTATTCCCGCCTCTAGCCTCAGCAGCTATAAAGGGCTGTGAGAGAGTAAAATGTGTTAAACTAAGCCCACCTGGATATGTGAGTCTTGCACAGTTTTGCAGAAGAGCTCAGACCGCATGCAGGGTAATTCAACGTGGCTCTGTGATGTCTTGTAGAAAAACCTTAGCAGCTGAGGGAAATCCGCCTGCCAGGAGCCCTGTGAAGTCTTCTCATCGTGTTAGATCTTACACTTCATGACCCCAAACGCCGGGGGAGTAATTAAAACCCTAGCAACTGGACTCCTTGCTCAGTCAATGCATCCAGTGATACACTTGATCAAAACCTGCTGGTAAGCCCAGCTTTGCTGTATTTTTCCCCCCCTATCAACGCATGGCAAAATGACATCTCTATACCTGAGCTTCCCCTTGGGCTTAGTTTGTCTCTGGTAAATGTTACGCTGCAGTTGCCTGAGCTGTAAATACAGTGCCCTTCTGCTACAGCCAAGGTATTTCTCCTCTAGTGAGTTGCACTGATGCTTTGATGCGGTGTTCAAACATGCGGTGTTATGCTGATTGCTGTCTCTTTGCTGGTTGTATGTCTTCTGGGATGGTTATTTTTTGTGGCCAGCACCTTCATGGAGGTCAAAATTGCTCTCCTCATACTCCCCACAGAGCTTGCTGTGGCACTGCTGCAATAGCCATTGACATGAACGCTCTCCTTGCAGTGAATATGAGCCATTCCTTGCCAGCTCAGGTTAGCTACAGGCTGTTAGCAGGGGGCATTTTGTGTTTGGTAGATCACATTCCAGGTGTCCTTTTAATGTAATGGATGTATCTGGAGAGATCTGTCTCCTTTAGTCATAATTACAGCTGCACTGTACAGTCTGGTGTGTAAATTTGCCGCAGTAGGGTACAGACATTACATTGACGGGACCATATGACAACAGGTACCTCCCTCCCTGCAATGTAGACAACATGGGAGGTCACTCCATAGAAATGTGGGGTGGTCCAGAAAGGCAGGCAGTACCAGGGCATCCAGAGAAGCAAAACTAATGTTGCGGTGAGGACTTTTGCACTGGTGAGCACTATGGGACATGGTGACAGCATCTGGTTGAGGAAACCCAGCTTAATCTCTGCTTGCCTTTCAGAACCTTGACTAGGGAAAAAAACCACCAATTTCAGCATGGAAGGGCTCTTCAGACGCCTGGGTGTAAAGAGCTGCTTCTTCCCCACAGGCTGTCTTATCTCCTGCTGCCAGATGTCGTGCTCTGAGCGCAGTGGGCTCCGGTCTCAGCTCTGTCTGCCAGACAGCAGTCTGACCAGCATTTGCAATCCCATTTGCTACTTTGAAAGTGCCAAAGAGATGGCACTGGCCATAGTCTTGAGCGGTTGGTAGGTTCGAGGAAAACGCTAAAAAAAATTTATGTGGTTTATCATCTTAGGATATACAGAAGAAGGGAAAAATATTTTGGATTAAAACTCGCATCTTGCGAGTATGCTTTGTTCTACTCATATTTTATGAGTCTGAAAGAGCTTTGCTGTTGCTCTTTGGTTACACTGCAGCTCTTTTCTCTCAGGATTATCAAACACACACTGAACAAACAACCAAGGTACTGCAGGGGCTTGAAGAAGTAACAACTTATACAGCACATGAGTTATGGGGAGCATTGATTCTCTGCAACACGCTGGACCTGGTTGCCTGGTGAATCTGAACCTTCTAAAACAAACACTTATTGAAAGTTAGCCAAATGCCTGTAAAGATTTCTGTTAGGATATAATAGTCTGTAAGGATGCTTGTTATTGTAGCTATAAGATAAATAATATTTGAAAAAAGTTTAGCAAATGAAAGTGCAATTGAGAACAATTTTAAAATCATTAAACACCATTTCTAGCTTTTTTGAACATACTGAAGTGAAACCAGTGATGTAGATTAGATTTCTGCTCTTCCCATAAACTGATACATCTTTCACAAGTTGTAGGCTGCAATGTATGTGGTTTTTAAAGCTCTGTCTCTTTGCTAGTGCATTCTTCAACAGCATAGACTTTGGACAGCCAACTTAATTTCAACAGCAGTAAATTAGTAAAGTTAGTGTGGCCTGAAACTGTTTGGTGATTTGAAAGAGATGGGATTGTCCTGCTACAACAGAAATACTTTATTTCATACATTTATCGTAATTATTACAAAAATAATATTGCCAGTATTGTCATCTTGGACTCTTAATATTTTTTGTTGATTGTGTTTTAAAAGTTCATTTCTTTATTTATATGAATTCTGTTCTTCTGAATTAATTCTTCTTAATTCTGAATTAAAGCAAAATGACATTCACATCAAGTACTTGGTTCCAAAGAAATAAGTAAGGAACCATGAGCTCTAATCTGTCTGCTTAACCAGGTTTTTAGTCAGCTTTCATATCTTCCTCTGTTCTCTTGTCCTTAAAATCGATCATTACCTCCCATTTGCTTAAAATACTCATTGGTCTTGGAAATGTGAAGGACTGAACTCAAGAAAGCCAGAGAACGTACAGTCTCAAAAAGGCTTATGGGAAAGCGGTACTGGGAAAAGCTGCATAGGAAGTCATAATCTTTTCTTTCTGATTCAGATTAAGGCTAATTAAGAAGATTTAAGTGTGATTGTCTTTATCTAGATACCAGTTTGACTTACAGTGTATACACACACCCCTTACCCACCCTCTGCAATATGAGTTACAGCCCACTGAAGTCAGCGGAGGTTGGAGCAGAGCTTGTATGGATCAGGGGATCGTGGAAGAAAAAGCAGGGTCTGGCACGAGCTTGCCAGGTGAGCAGTACAGATCTGGTAGCTTGAAAATATGGGTGCAGTTTGTTGTTACACAGCCCCCGTATCTTCCCCAAAAGTATCATTTAAATAAAGGCTATATTAAGGCATCCATAGGCAATATGGCAGTATTAAAATTTCACAGTCTGTCACAAGGCCAAGGCTTCCTGTAAGCTGGTGTTTGGCTTGCAAAAGTAACGCTATTTGAATGCATTTTTCTAGCAGCACAGAGGCTACTGATGCTGGAAAACAGCTGAAAAAAATGAACTACAGGCTACCCTTCAGGGTAGTTTTCATTCTACTGCTAGTCCCAGGCTAAATTAGAAAGACATTAAGTGTTGTTTGAGCAAAACAAAATTGCTGGCAGCTACAGCAGCTCCTCCATATCGCTCACATCTGTGCCTTCAAAGTTGAAATTTGTATTTTTGTGACATTAGAGAGCTCTAATCCTTAAGCTCTGTGGTCTTCATTTTCATTATATTAGCCTGATGAAACATGTGGAAGGGCAATCCTGAATATAGAGGGACCTCTGTGCACAGCTTTTTTCTGGTTTTAAGGGGTGCCTCGGTCAGTATGACCAGCCTGGCCATTTGAGAGCACTTGGCGCCAGGGGTGCCAGCACCATTTTCAGCTCAGCACTTGGACAAATCAGCCCCTGAATCACATCAAGTACAGCTTATTAGCGTGTGCAAAGAGTTGCACTGGGTGGGTGACTTGTGGCACTTCGCGGAGTCATCTGCGGCCGAGGCAGCAATAGAAAAATTGTATCCTGAGCAGCATTAATCTGCCTTAACAATGAGCTCATCCTTTCTGACTCATCCACTGTGTGCTTTCCAGTTCCTACGACAGGCACCGGAGTTGTTTTTAGTCCTTCTTGCACGGCCTTAATTCACTCCGTGAGTGGCTCCATCCTGTGATCTGAAGGAGGAGGTCCTGTGCGGAGCGCTGCCTGTGAACGCCTGCCGCAGCCCACAGTAAAGCACGTGTATGGGCACACTGTGGTAAGGCTGCAAGGGCAGTATTAACTCTCCCACCTCTTAATTTCCAAACACTTTCCTCTGCAGCCCTCTATTCTTACGCGCTCTCTGGTGTATAATCATTTTAAGTGCAATGTCTCTACCATACTGAAAAGTCACTGCCACATCAGTAGTCCAAAAATGCATTAAGTTGTGTTTTATCAAAAAATGAAAGCTGCACTGTCCGGGATATTTAAGTCAACTGCTTCATCTATTCTATTTCTTGCTTGGAGGTTTTACTGTGTCTCCAAATTCCTGCTGCTGCTTCAGAGTGCCATGAAGAAAGGCAATAAAATGCATCCAGGTATAATATTCTGTGCTATAGGCAGATGATTACAATTATACATTTAATCTTTCTGCATTTATACAGAACACATTACACTCAAAATTAAGTATTATTTTTATATGATGAAAGTAAATGAAAACGTGATGCAAGTATGGGCTTATACAGGCATGAAATAACTGAATGAGTCACACAAGACTCCTTTTGATAATATGACATCTTTTATTTTTTTTCCTTCAGTCTGTCACAGCTCTTTAACTTCATCCTCCCTCAGATAATGCTATTTGAATAAAGGCTTGTTTTCATGAAAAGTCTTGTGACAAGGAAGAGTTATATTAAAATGACACAGCTAACATAAAGGCAGCATAGTCCTTTATTTTTGCATGTGAAGTTGGCAGTTTGAAACCCTTGAGCTGGTCATATACTTTGGAACTGGTTTGCTTCATGGCTTAAAAATCCCAGCATTTTGCTGTCAAATGCCTTAAAATAAGCACGATAGCTTCGCTTACTCTTCCCTCAGAGACAGGTGAGAATTCAGGTAGATCAAGCCAGACTCTACTCTGCCTTGGTGAGACCCCACCTGTAGTACTGCGTCCAGTTCTGGGCTCCCCAGTTCAAGAAGGATGAGAACTCCTAGAGAGAGTCCAGCAGAAGGCTACAAAGATGATGAGGGTACTGAAGCATCTCCCCTATGAGGAAAGGCTGAGACAGCTAGGCTTGTTTAGCCTGAGGAGAAGACTGAGAAGGGATCTCATAAATACAAATATCTTAAGGGTGGATGTCATGAGGATGGAGCCAGACTCTTTGCAGTGGTGCCCAGCGACAGGACAAGGGGCAATGGGCACAAACTGAAGCATAAGAGGTCTCACTTGAACATGAGGAAGAACTTCTGTACTTTGAGGGTGACAGAGTACTGGAACAGGCTGCCCAGGGGGGTTGTGGAGTCTCCTTCTCTGGAGATATTCAAAGCCTGCCTGGAGGATGTCCTGTACAACCTGCTCTAGGTGAACCTGCTTTAGCAGGGGGATTGGACTGGATGATCTCCAGAGGTTCCTTCCAACCATTGCCATTCTGTGATTCAAAGCCAGATCTCAATCAATTCAAGAGAAAGTGGGTTGGGATGTTTGCTATTTGGAGAGCAGCTGGGATGCCTTTCCAAAGCATTTGCTTGACGCAGCACTCAGCTAGGATAGACTTGAGGGAAAAAACCATAACTTTTCACAAAGTTGCAAATGGACCCGTAGAAGAGAAGTGTTGAAAAGCCGGACACTCCTGGCTGAAGTAGCCAGCATGTGGCCTAAGCAGAAGTGGGGATGCTGCATCAAAGGATTCTTAGTGCTCACATCAGTTCTGATTCATCCCATAGAAATGTGTAGAGATGTTTTAGCTGGTGTTATTAGCGCTTTGTCTTGGTTTGCACACCTCATCACAACCCATCCATTTGGAGAGCGCTGGTTTTATTTCAGGCAGTAAGGAGAAGTCGACAGATAAGATAGAGAATGCGTATATTGAACATTGAATGTTTAAATACTCTTATGACCACTAGAAAAAGCAAGTAACAGTTTCAAACAAAAATAGACTATTTTCTCAGGAAGAATTTTGATCTCTGCTTATTTCCCAGGATTTCACTGATACTTCAGCTTTCCATCCGTATCAGTATGAATACCATATTACACACAGCCATTGCAAAGTTCTCTCTCCACTTCTCCAACTTACTTTTATTATCCAAAGTATACCTTCCATAGTGCCTTTCTTTTAGGAGATGAGAACATTTCACCTGTATTCCAATTCAGTGAAAATGCTGAGAAGAGATGTACTTCTTCAGCCTGTTTTATGGACACAAAAGACACTGAAGCAGGAAAATCCAAAGCCTTGGACATACTGCTCAAACTCTGTGGAGAAACAGATGGATGCTGTAGACTTCAGTCTTCATGACAGTTTTCAATTGTTATGTACCTGGGTTCAAATACCAAAAGTGTGGATCTGAAAAGAAGAGAATAGTTTATTAGACTGAAATCTTGCACATTGCCAGCTTGGAAACAAGTAGTACATAGATGATTTGGCATACTTGGAATTAATAATCGAAATCACAGCAGAAATTCTGTTTTCTGTGAGGTGGCATAGGTGTGATTGGCAGTCCATGAATGTTACCCTGAAAACACTACAGAGAAAAATATTTTAACCCAGGGCAAATTTAATACAAACAAATAGTTTCAATTTCTCTTACACAGAGATATTCCCAAGCTTGTGTGGCTGCAAAATTACTCATGCAAAGATATTTGGCTACATTTTTTTTCACTTTCCCAGGTTACTTAACACTCATTGTGACAATTTTTGCTTACCCAGGTTGACACTATTATCAGAGCATAAGTGAAATTGTTTACAGAGTACAAAATGCAGAAAACCATAGAGTATATTGCACTTGCAGTGGCTCCTTCCACGTGGCTTGGGATGTCTCGGTGTTCAGGTATTATTACTTGCTATCTGTGTCCAGAAACTACACCTTTCTGACTGATTTGTTATTCTTTTCAAGTTTAATAGGCTTGATTAGTAAGAGTGAAAGGAGGGATGGGGGGCGTGTTAATGTTCCATTACATCATTTAGTAATGCTTATTTCTAGGTTTTATGCAACAGTTTGAACCATATTTTTTTAAGTTGGTAAAATGTGTATTTATCTGTTTAGGTGTATCAACCAACAGCTTTGTGATACTGAAAACTGGAGAAGGGGAAGAGCTCGAGAGTGGTTTAGGAGGACCTAGGATGTCAGAGGATTCTGCATCTTACTGGCAGGACCCTAACCCCCCTGGTGAGGCACCTCAGCCTTTCCTCTATCTATTTCAGATCCCTGCAGGAGCAGAAAGTGGCAGAGCAGCCCCAGGGCCACCTGGGGAGCGGGCGTGAGGTCCCACCATGGCAGCACACAGCACATCTGCTGGAGCTCTGCTGCTCATCTCGCAGCCTGCCGGGTGTTACTTCCTCCCGAGTAGTGAGAAGAATTGTGTTTTCCCAGGTGAATTCTGCACATCCTCTGTAACATCTTCATGCATCTCTCCTTGCCTCCCACTAGCTGACAAGCTTCTGTCCCCTGTGGCCAGCTTTGCACAAAATGAGCATGTGTAGCAAGAAGCCTCAGCCTGGTCTTACAGCTGTGAGATGTGTGGGAACACTGCTGCAGAAAGCAGCTGGCAAGGCAGAAAAGAAAACCCTCTGATCACAGAATAGTTGAGACTGGGAGGCACCTCTGGAGATCACCCAGTTCAGCCTCCCTGTTCGACCCAGGTCAGCTAGGTCATACCCAGGACCATGGCCAGATTCAGTGAAGTTTTAAAGATAAAGGTCAGAATAGTCTCCAACATCTTTTAGAAGAGTGCTTTTTTCTTTTTATTTTATTTTAATTTTTATTTTCACAGCTAAAAGACTTCAAAATGGCACAGGTTTTAGCTAGCATTCTCAGGGCCAGTCCAGAGACTCCAGACATGTCCCAGAACTTGCCCTGTGAGGGCACAGGGTGTCATGTAGATACAGCCCGTGTAGGTAAACTGCACTGCCCCTTGATATTCACAGTCAAAGTACTGGAGAGACAACCCACCTAAAAGTAGGACGGTTTAGTGCACTTTCGGCCCTAAAGAACTCAAGACAGGGAGAAAAGGCATAGGGCTCATATTTAGAAAAACAAATCTTTATTCTTTTAAAACATAATAAAAGAAATGGAAATAATTAACCCTCCACTCCCCAAAGTAATTTCAGCACAATGCGGAGACTGACTCCGAAATACATTGATCCTTTCTGAAAGTGTGGAGGATCCCTTGAAAACAGCCAGTGGTATGGAACTGCGTTGTGTGATTTTCTGTTGTCAGGGCAATGTAAAAGATTGTCAAAGTGCTTCTGGAAATTCAAGCAGTTTGTATATCACGCTGACATAAATACGCATGCTCCTAAACACCTGTATGAATGAACCTGCAAACAAGAAAAGTGACGGTCAAAACCTGCGTCCTGTGAAAGAGATACTATATGGTATTCTGGAATGTATAGGATGGTTTAACTATGAACTAAAGTGATTGGTTTTTAGAAAAAACACCTTTTCTTTTTTTCTTGTCATGAGATGTTGCCATACTCTACCAAATGAAAAAGGCCAATCCCTCCCCCCATCCTTATAGGCATATTTCAGAGATATTCCTCTCATGCTTAGTTATTTTGGGGGGCTGGTTTTGGGTGTATGTTGGCATTACAGAATTGTAAAAATCTCCTATTTTACTAAATTAAATATCAGACAAAATATTATTTAATTTTGGTTGGGTTTTATGAGGGAAACAACAAGCCACCTTCTGTAGTGCAGAAAGACGCTTTAAATTCCAAATATTGTAAGACTCCATAGAATTAATCCAGGAGATACATAAAGCAAAAAAAATTCTTCTGAAGACATTATTGTTACTATAGAAACATGCCTAAATCCAGAACTTCTCTGTGACGTGGAAAGGGGACAATTTGCTTCATTAATCATTTTTACTCTCCTGTCACTACTTGGTTGATGGGGGCTGTGGTTACCACAGCGCAGAGTCATAGGAGTAGAAAAGCATCTCCTGCCCTCTCCAGAAAAAAACAGACCAGTGGAGATAGAAGTTGTTCTTCAGAGCTGCGGTTGAGGGGGCCTTCCCTTCAGCCACCAGGTTGTGTGTTACAGAACCTGACGCCAAAACCAGTCCTCCCTTCCACCAGAAGACAGCTACAACTTTGTAGTTATTGCCTCCAGATTAAAAACATCAGCCTGAACTTCTTGTGAACCTGCAGCACTGGCACAGCCCTGTCTACTTGCATCCTCAGCCCAAAAGGGCCAATTTTTGTATTCAATGCTCCTTTATGCAGTTTTTCATTAATTGGTGGATTGCGCTGCTGCAGGAGGTCACTGGGGCAAGTACAGCAGTAAGAATTTTAAAAGCCAATGGACAATATTTTTACTGAAGTTTTACCTAACACAGGAGCACAGGCAAAGCTGTAACTAAATCCCAGGCTTCAGAGAGCATGGATGTTCTCCTCCGCCACTACACCACTGCTCTCTTTTAGGTTTTAATCGCATCGCACATAAGCTTCTACCTTGCCTGTTGTCATTTTTCCAAAAGCCACCAAAAGCAGTTGTCTACATAGGCGAAACACCTCCAGGAGCTGGTCTGTTGTTTCCCTTAGGTACCATTTTAGTGGGTTATGAGCCCAGTTGCTGGCCAAACAGAAGACAGAAAGGCAGATCAAGGATGTGCCCAGGGTGGTGTGGAGACCTGCAGTGGTTTTGCTTCTGTCTCTCCAGGGCAGCTTCCAGAAGCAGGGTCATGCCAAGATGAACATCGTTGGCCCCCGTGGCACCCCTTGCTGGGAGCAAAGGCTGGCGTGCTGAGGCAACAGCCATGCTCCCTGGCAAGCATATTCACTTGGCCAGAATTTCTTGGATTTAGAAGTCAGGCAGGAGCTAGGAGCACCCAAAAAAGTGCCTGTTGAACTCCCCATTAAACTTTTTACATGCTCCCTGAGAAGTGGCACAGAAAATCTTGTGTGAAGGCAGGAAAGGACCTTGTCATGGTTTAACCCCAGCTGACAACTAAGCATCACCCAGCTGCTCGCTCTCTCCACCCCACAATGGGATGGGGGAGAGAATCAAAAGAGTAGAAGTGAGAAAGCTCATGGGTTGAGCTTAATACAGTTTAACAGGTAAAGCAAACGCCATGCGTGCAAGCAAAGCAAAGCAAGGAATTCATTCCCTACTTCCCATGGGCAGGCGGGTACTCAGCCATCTCCAGGAAAGCAGGGCTCCATCACGCGTAATGGTGACTTGAGGAGACAAACACCATAACTCCAAATGTCTCCCACTTCCTTCTTCTTCCCCCAGTTTCTATACTGAGCATGACATCCTATGGTATGGAATAGCCTTTGGCTATTGTTGGGGCCAGCTGTCCTGGCTGTGCCCCCTCCCAGCTTCTGGTGCACCTGGCAGAGCATGGGGAGCCAAAAAAGTCCTTTTCTAATCTAAGCACTACTTGGCAACAACTAAAATATCAATGAATTATCAACATTCTTCTCATACTAAATCCAAAACATAGCACTATAGCAGCTACTAGGAAGAAAATTAACTCTATCTCAGCCGAAAACAGGACAGACCTTTAGATACAGCTCCTTGGTTCTGAGTTAGAAAGGAAAGGGCACCTGCAATGGCCTTTTCTAACCCCGGGATCTCCCAGCTTTTGCGAGCACCGAGGCCTATCACCCAGCAACATCCCCAGACTCATGACTTGATTTTGAAGATAGAAACACATCGGCATGTGTCCTGTGGGATATCTGCACTGCACTCCATCCAGCCATGTCCTCAGCCTGGCTGTGCAGGAGGCCAGGGCTCACCACAGACCTACTCACTCGGGGCTCATCACCTCCCCAGGTGCCACCTCTGCGTCAATGGACAGCGCGCTGTGCCAGAGGGAGGCAAACCGAGCTGCTGACTCCTCTCAGTGCCTCATGAAGAAGGTAAAATGATGTAAAAATTATGCAAAAGATGACATGATTTCAACCATAGTTAAGCTCTCCTGGAAAAATCTTTACAGGGTTTAATAAAAATTAACCAGTAGACTGCTTGAGAAACTAGCATCGTAACTACAGAAGTTAATACAGAAAACCTTCTCTATTGAGCTATTTCAAGAACATAAATTTAAAAATACAGTTGGAAGGATGATTTAAGTTCTCCATGGATATTCAGTAGACTTTCTAAGAAGACCTGCCAGGGAGAAACCCCATTAACTCTTTTATCAAACTCTCTAGGAATCTCCCATAAATTGATTAACATCCAAACGGAAAAATACATGACTTTGCCTCTATTCCCTCTGTGAAGGAGCTTATTTTTAGCCCTCCCTCACCTCTTAGTCCTAAAATCTCTTCAGAAACTTACAGTCCTTTCTAAAAAAGATATTAAAAATTAGGTTTCTGCCAAAGTCATAATTAATAGTCAAGTAACCGGGCACACATACTTTCCTCATTTTTTCTGTGTTTAATAGAATCTTGCCATATAAATATTCTAATATTTATAATTTTAAGAAAATCTTTTTTATTGATGCTGTAGAGGTATATTGATTTTTATATGAATAAAAAAGAAAGTGTTACCAAGTTATAACATCTGAAATAATGAAGATGGAAACTGAAAAAAGGAATACATTGATTTTCTTCGTGGGTGGTTTCTTGAAAATTACTTTTCATGCAAAGTTAAACCATGAGCCTTCTCATTTGATTTTTTTTTATACTTCTGGATTACAGAGATCATTAATACTGATTATTTTTTTTTTTTAATTCCATGCAGACAGCTATGTACTGTAGTCAATGTTCCTCTCAGGCTTTTTGTTGACAAAACAAATAAACTACCTCTTAGTCTTCCACTGTGAGGAATTTCCTCCAGCCCTTCCTTGAATGGATTCACAACAGTTCTTTGCATTCATTTGATTTTGTAATGGTCTTTAAAGAAACAGGAGCAGGGGAGCTGAATACTGTATTGCCATATCAGCCTCACCAGCCCACAGAGAAGTCCTCCTGCCTGCTTTACCCCAGCAGTCACACCAGCCCACTTCGCAATGCAATTACAGTGACAAGTCAAGCTTAGCACATAGTAACCCATGTGCAGGTACAAGCACCCTTTTCTTCCCCCTGTAGGAGCCAGGAAAGGGTTAAAAGGAGTCTGCTTCCTCCTCTTGCCTAAATTACCAATTAGGCACAACTGTTCTAAAAGGGAGCTCTGGAGGTACCAGTGAGCAGTGGGTGGAGGTGCTGGAGGTTGCTCTGGTGGCCCCAGTAAGAGGGGTGGAGAGAGGCTGCTTGGACAGCATGGAGAGGGGGAAGGTTATTACACGTGGAAGGTAAGAAAGCAGTCTTGGAGAAGGGTGTAAAAGGAGAAGGGTTCCTATGAGATCTGCATATAGGAAATGAGTGTAACAGAACCTGTTGCAGGATCTTATGGAAGGGGTAAGCGATCTTATTTTAAGCAAAATATGTTCTCTTGTGTATGTATGAATTGCTTATGTTTTCACTGTCATGTACTGTATGTGGAGAGGGGGTTGTACAAGTAATGGAGTGGCCTGGAGTAATAGTGTGTGATGTGGAGGACAAGGGATGCAGGCCATCCAGTCTCTTGTTTTTCTTCTCTCCTACCTGTGCTTGGGAGATCAATAGTCCTGGGCCACAGCAAGGTATTTTTGTTTTGTTTTCAATGGTATAAGGATACTGATGTGCATATCTGATATTGTGAGCTGGAGTCTCAAGGCTGGGACTTGTAAAATCAGCTCTTCATGTGCCTCATACCAACAAAAAGGAGGTCCAAAGCTTCAGCCAGTAGTATGGAGATGGCAGGGGAAACTGATTGCAGCTCTTGGGACTGCTGTTCTCTGGCAGCAGTTTGCCTGCCTAAACTCATTTTTAGGCTCTTTGTAGTGAGGAAGTTTTTGATCCATGTAAACAGTTTGGGATGGAGTTGTGGGGCTCACAGGACCTTTGGGGCTCTCCTGGGACTGCCAAATCTAACAGAGCTAAGAAGGGCTACAGCTTCCAGAGGTCCAGCTGCTGGTGTGAAATTCCCACGTGCTCTTGCTCTGGTATCTGCCAGTGTCTTGTGGTTCTAACTTGTGGCTTCTTATTTAGGGCTAGGTGGTAGGATGCTGAGTTTCTGTGCCCCAGGCAACCTGGGGGAGATTGAGCCCCAAAGAGCCCTTGTTTGGGGTTTCTGCAAGTGGGTACAGGAGAAGCGTGGTGCCTGCACGGAGGTGCCTGGAGGAGGTGCAGCGTGGCCGAAGGTGGGAGGCTTCAGCTCTGAGCCCCTCCTCAGAAGCAGGGTAATCAGCAGAATTGTGACTTGGGAAGCTGCCAGTTGCTAACCCAGTGACAATTGGTGGCTATAGATTAATTATTTCACTGGGACCTTCAGCCTGGTCTCATGTATGATCTCTTCCTCTGGTTTGGTCTAGTTGTCCAGAGCAGCTCCCTACACTGTCTTCTCCCCAAACTTGCTGGCTGGCACACTGTGGCTCAATGTAAGGGGACTGTGATTTCCTTGCCCTAGTTTGCCTGTTTGAACTGTATGAAATAAACTTTGCTTCTCGGGTTTTTGGATGTTAGGAAAAGAAGTGTGAAAGGTTGGATGTGAAAAAAAAATTATTTTCAGCAATTATCAGTTGAAACCAATGCTTTGTTATGAATCCCTGTTTCCTACATTATTGCAAGGTTCCTGCACTAATTGAAACTGCAACTTATTCAATTTTAAAATAATCAGAATAAGCAATTTCTTAAACTGCATTTTAAATAAATATTATTTGTTTTACAGATTTTTTTTTTTAAATAAGGAAATTTAAAAAAAAAATCATAGAGTTGTCTTTACCCAGGAGACTGTTTTTTGGCAGAAGGACAATTGAGCTTCTAGCAGTGTTAGGCTGTGAAATTTTCAGAAAGTGTTTGCAGGGATCCCATAGAGATCTAAACTATCTGTTGGGTCATGGCTTATGTTGCCCAAAGTGTTATGGTTTGCTTTTTTCCTTTGTCTTTCATAAAGCTCTAATAATCCTCTAGGTTACAAAGAATTGCACAGCTCTAGGAACAAAGACATAATTGATTGTCTCACGATGGAGTAGCAAATAGTATCAAGATAATTGACATCTTGCTTCTCTACCCTGTCCACCTAATATTTTCTGAGTATTATACAAATTGCTTTAAGCAAAGCATCTTGCCACTGGCTGGCTTGGAGAAAGCCAATAGCTCTTGCTAAATTTGTTGGCACTCTATCATTTTATGTCAGTCATACCAGAAGTAAAAAAGGAGATGTGCCTGCCAGTGAAGAATGTGTCTATAAACTCACTTAGACCAAGAGAAGACAATAAGCCAAAAACTGTGAGGGAACTGGAAAGGGAAGAACTAAGTTGTACGTGACTGTACTGGGTAAGACCCAGGGGTTCAGGCCCTTCTTCTAGTGGCTACACCCCCCTTGCACAGCAGGAAGCAATGAAGTGGAATTTTGACATAGTGCGAATAAAAGAATTGGACTGATGAGGTTCAGGGGAGATCACTGTGTGTACTGAGGCAGCAAGGAATAAATATTCTTGCCTGAGTGGATGTTTCAGTGGAAACAAAGATCATGTCTGAGATGGGTGCTGCTGGTGGAGAGATGCAGGTAGGATGTGTGGTTAATCATATGTTGAAGCGGAGTGTGTATTCAAGGCTTTGCCTTCATTCTGTACATATGACTTCCACATTCCTTCACTCCTGTTAAGCTGTTTTGCTAGTCAGGCTTTTTTTTTTTTTTTTAAACTGTCTGCCAGACCCCAGGCAGCACATTCTTCTTTTGGAAGTTAGACCAGAAGTGACAAGAATTTCATGGCCTTATGTTGCAACATAGAGCCAGAACACCTGTGGATGAGGATTCTGGACATGCAGAGCACCTTGGTCAGTCTGTGCTGTTCTGGGGTGAAATGAAGTCAAAGCCATCCTTGGAATTGTATTCGACTGATTCCCTGGAAAACAGGTTTTTATCTGCCTCCACCCTGCCAGCTCCACCACTCTGCACACTTACTAATTGCATGCCAAACGTAATTCACAAAGGGTGCATGACTCTATTAGAAGCTGTTGTCAGTGTAAGCGAATTGGCATGCACTCCCTCTCCTACCCAAACAGGTAATAAAGAACTACAGAATGGGGTACATGATAGAGATTTGGGTTGAGATTTGCCTTTGAGATTTGCATCAAATGCTTCAGCAATGGTTTTAAGCTTGATTTAATTCCCTAAATGTGTTAACAACTAACAACCATCGAGTTTGTTTTCTAATGTAACTCATTTAATGCACAGTATAAAATACAGTAAGGATTGAATTACATGGGTATGTGATTATGCTTGCAAAAATGTATTGCAATGAGCTTTTCAATTTATAGGCAGGAAATGAAGCTCTGCAATTATGGGACAACATAAAATCAGAGCAGTGAAATTGGAATTTAGTCTTTTCTTTTCCTAGGTCTACTGTCAGCAAACGTGACCTTGGCCCATCCTCGCTTCCAAGTAGCTCAGAAAAATTTCTGGTGAGAACCCAGTGAGAAACTGGTAAGAAATTTCTGAAGACTGCATCATAGTGCAGAGCGTGCAGGCTGGTGGGCAACGGGGCAATGCCCCACAGTTCCTCAGCTCCCTCATTCAAACGTAAAGTCTCTCAGGATTTAAGTACATATTTAATCACAGTAAAGAACCCCTCAACACAGGTAGGCCATCTTAAACTAGTTTTGGAATCTGCCTTGTTCTGAGGTGTGATCATGCTGTAAGATACGCTTGTGAGAGGACAAAGAACAAACTCCATAGCCCTCCCTGTCCCACACCAGCCATCATCTCAAGACTTCAAATTGTAGGCAACGGAGGCTGTATATGTTGAACCTTTCATGATGATTAATAAATATGAAAGTACAGTTTACAAAATATGGTACTGATACCAAGAGGATGTGATGATACCATTTTCATATAACCCTTTTTAATGAAATAACTTACAGGAAGAATAAGGCTAAAAGAAATCCAAATTGATACTTAATGAGTAAAGCATTATTTTCTATTTTGGAGAAAATGCATTTAATAGGAACTGTAGTTGCAGTATAACGTGCTCTTCAGAACAGTGATCCTCTCTGAAGTATGGTTCCCTTTAAAATGTAACAGCTTTATGTTTCCATGGAATATGCTCTGGATTTACTGCATCTGTGTGAACACTTACTATCAAAGGGTATGATCTTCAGAGAAGAAAGAGCTGTGCCTGAATACTGTCACTAGGAATTCTGCTTCAACTGAAGTAATCTGTGGCTGCCTTTGTGATCATCTACCTGTAAATGGAGATGGAGGAAGCAAATGGAGCAAGGTCTCTGCTGGCGAGGGTTGAGAGAGGCTGGAACGCCCGTCTGGATGGGGCTGGAAAGTGGCTGCTGAAGGAAAGTCTGGGCTGCCAGTGCAACCATTCCCTGAAAATGTCTGCATCTAGGCTATGGCTGGGGATCTTGTGCCAAAGCTCTGTTAGGCATATGCTGAGAAATACTGATAATGAATCTAGGACAGGGCTTTCTCTTAGAAAGTACAGAAATGCAGTTAACTGCTAGCAGAACCACAAACCCTAAGTTTTAATTTTAAAGCAGCCCTTTTACTGATCTCTCCCCTCAGAAGCTGGCATGCTTTGGGCACGCTTCCAGCTCCCTGGAAGATGTTTTACATGACCACTGAATGTTAACTAGTTTCTACTACAGAACTGCAGTATTTAATGATTAAGCGGATCAATGTTGATTCCTATTTTCAGTTACATAATTTTTATATGAAATTTCTTTGTACTTGTATTATTATTTTCAGTAATATGAGAATAGAGGGGATTTGTGGTCCAAACAGTTAATCTCGATTAAGCTGGAAGGGGAAATCACCTATCACATACATACATGAGCTATAAAAGCTTTTGAATCGGTGATCTCTAACAGGTACATTCGGTGTTACGCCACTGCTAGCATTATGGTCTCCCTGGTTTAATAGGAGGAATATATTAACAATTTTTTTAAACTGTCTTAACAAGAAATATAAATACACTATTTTTTTCCTCTTCATGCTCATAGAACCTATAACTTGTTGCTACTGGAATAAAAATATTAATTGTGTTAACAAGAAGTAGGACATGTCCTTGTTGTCATACAGAATACTCAATATTGAAGTATAGATGTTTAATGTAGAAAACAGAAATTTCATAATCTCTGTAACATGGAACTTTCCAAAAGTTTCAAACTGTATTGTAAATGAGAACAGACTGCAGGTCTCTTCTTTGCATGGAGAAAAGCTCTTGCTTACTCCAAAGTTCTGCTTATTTCCTCTTTGCAGAAGAAGACTTGATATTTGTAGAGGAAAAGTGGGACTGAGGGAGTGATGTGTATCTCTAACACTGGCAGGTTGCTGTTGGAGCCTTTACTCTGGTGAGAAGGAGGAGTAACGCAAGGCTGTCAATAAGGCTCGCTTTGCCATGAAATCTGTGTGCTCAGCATTGACTGCAGATGCGCTAGGTTTCTGTTTTCATGGTCGAGGGAACTATTTGAGGTCTAACCCATCCTGTTTCAAACCCTGTTTGGGTAAACTACGTTTGACCTTCAGTTTGGTTGGAAGCTACATGTTGCTGTGTTTTACAAGCTACAGTATCAGTCAGTGAGATCTCTGCACGAGTGAATGCTGATATGATGGAACTGTAAAATTAAGAGATCTGTCTTGTGGAGCTATGAAAGCCTCAAAAAAAAGCTCAACCTCTCTAAGCAGCCTGGTTGTTTTTTTTTTGCCTGTCCTTCTAGAAAAGCAGGAGGTAAAATTGCCAGACCTCCTTGATGTCACTTTAATATTTTCTTTTCTCACTCCTGAAGACAGATAATCTATAGGGAAGTATTCTGAAAGCCTTGTGAAGCCTCTTGAATGAGTCAGAGCTGAATTATCTTCTCAACAACCTTGGAGAATATACCTGACTTCAAATCCCAGCAATTCTATCTATCTGTCACTGGGAATGCTTGCTGGGGACTGCAACCCTCTCAGCCAGCTCTGGAGTCCAGAGAGCATCCAAAGCGTGATGATGGAGTACTGCCCTCTTCCCTATGTCCCTTGCTGAATGATGAACTGCAGTAGGTGACTATGGCTGGATACAGTAATTCATCTTCTAAACTAGTCCTAAATAGGCAGTAGTAGATGTACATGCACAAAAAAGCAGCTGATTTTATATTTTATGAACTTCCTATCTTGGGAAAAGATATATTAGATACTTGCAAATACATTATTTCTGAAAGATTCAGGCAAACAGTCCTTGTTGTAACAAATCGAGCTTTTCCAAAAACTACTTACGACCTAAACAAGCTCAAATACTAATGCTTTCTTAACTGCAGTGCCTGCCTAAATTATCCTCTGTATTTGTGCATCTTCTGTTTAATATAAAGAGTAGATGAACACTTTAATACAAGAATACAGTTTGATTCTACTGTACTTTAACAGGGCTTTTTAATTAAACTTAACAATTGAGCAGCTAGGAACTGTAAAATAAAGTTTCCTTTTAAAATATTAATTTTCATCTAAAGTACTTCAAAAGTCAAAACCTGATGAAATCTTTCTGGTTCCAGAGTGATGATATCTGAGCTTCCAGTTCAGGCCAGGATAGTGAAAAGCTATATAGTCCTGTCAAGAAAAACAATTCTCCATAGGTTGTGTTTTGGATGTTAGAACAATTTTTCTATTTAATGTCTCTGACATTTATTGATATTTATAAATGCCAACTATAAAAGAAACTTACTTTGAGAAAGATGATATTATAGACTGTATGAATGGTCAAGCACTTTCAGAGGTGTTAATTGCACCATTCATCTCAATAGGTTTTTAGTGGTAAAGCCAAACAGCAACAGCCTCTTTAATTTCCTCACAGCTGATCAAAGCATGCAAGAAAAGAGAGGAAAAATGTTATTTTTTTTAAGATCTTGATAAAACCTCATTTAGCTTAAGCAAGTGGATGGTATTTTAGAAAGTATTGCAAAGTCAGATCTGCTTTCCCTGCTGTTCGAATGCATTTTCTTCCTATTTATGGAACAAGTATGCATGTGCCAATGTCAGCCTTGACATGTGTTGTGGTTTAAACCCAGCTGGCACCTAAGCCTCCCCTCCCTGTTGGGATGGGAGAGAGAATGGAAAGAGTGAAAGTGAGAAAGCTCATGGGTAAATGTTGTGTGTGCAAGCAAAGCAAGGAATTCATTCCCTGCTTCCCATGGGCAGGCAGGTGCTCAGCCATCTCCAGGAAGGCAGGGCTCCATCACATGCAGCGGTGACTTGGGCAGACAAACACCATCACTCTGAATGTCCCCCACTTCCTTCTTCCCCCAGTTTCCATACTGAGCATGATGTCATATGGTGTGGACTATGGCCAGTAGGGGCCAGCTGTCCTGGCTGTGCCCCCTTCCAGCTTCTGGTGCACCTGGCAGAGCATGGGAAGCTGAAAAAGTCCTTGACTGGTATAAGCACTGCTCAGCAACAACTAAAACATCCGTGGGTTATCAACAATGTTTCCAGTACAAATCAAAAACATAGCCCCATACTAGCTACTGTGAAGAAAATTAACTCTATCCCAGCCAAAACCAGCACAGCATTGTATCAAGCAAAACGATTCTTAGCATTCAGGTAGCTCAATACCCTTCAATACTGAAATTCTTTTGTGCTGATGGCTGAGTAGACAAGCACATGCTTACATTTATCTCTGAGGTAAAGTTTGAGTGAACTATAAGTAGCTTTGAAATTAGATATCTGGCTTCCTCAGCTTGGCTTCTAACATGACACATAAGATCAGATGAGTTACCAGATTTCTTTTTCTTTTTTTTTTTTTTAGTAGAAGCAATGTGTGAAGCTCTGCCTGTAAGTACAGAGCATGCAGATACCAACAGGAGGTGAACGAAGCAAGAGCTTGAAGGTACCCCTGTGCTTGCACCTTCTATATACTGGGGGGAGCAGGTCACACCAGTGATATGTTTCCTACTCTGTGCTCTGCTCTTAAGGCTCATCCTTGAGACTTGATTCTGGTTTCACTGGGCCAGTCAACAAGGAGAACTGGAAGTAAAAGCTGAGAGAGATATCAGACTTGGGTCCTTCAAAAGTCACTGAAGGATAGGAAGGGTTTGTGCAAGCATTTCTCATGACAGTTTTGTGCTCTGAGTGAGGGTACACAACCTTCAGAGAGAAAGTAATCATGGCAGAACAAGACTTTCATCCCCAACTAATTTCTTCACTGCTAAGCATGGTGCTGCTTTTATTTCTTAGCCAGTTGTAAAATCACGCATTTACAGCATCATATTTAGAAGAACTCAGAATCATACAGTTATGTATGCAAAGATAAGAGCTATTTTCTTAATCTTTACTTTCATGTAAAAGCTTTTGGTACTTGTTTACTGCAGGTTCAGGGACTTTAACCTTTAATGTACTTAAAGACATCTGGACTTTAATACAATATTATTCAACCACGTGATTCTTAAACTTTGCTTCATAGTGTTGGAGACTTAAGATCAGATGTTGATTAAAGTGCTTAAAGCAGGATTGTGAGTGCTGGGGAAAATAATACTATATTATTTTCAAATATCTGCTCATAGCAGGCCCTGAGATAAACAAGTGCAAGTTCACTGGCCACAGAAAGTGGATTACTGCTCACATTGACTTTAGCCCTATAATCTGATCAAAGATTAGTTCTGAAGCTCTTATTTTTATCCATCAGAGAAATTCAATGATGATTTAGGTCTTGAATATGCAAGAAAAAGGACACTTAAATGCAGTATTCTAGAAACTACCTTTATTGAGCTGGTGCATGTTCTTTTGGTCAGAAATCTCAGCTGTGCAACCCTACCTCTAGCTCACATAAGAGTCTCCTTGGAATCCAGAAGCAATATTGGTCATCCAAGGTGGGGAATAGTTACATTTTCAGAACCGGGTAGCAGACTTTAGTCTCTCCAGAAAATTCAGGTCTAGCCACTGATTTTTAAAATGTCAGGACTGAGATGATGTATTAAAAGCAGCAGAAGTGGGAGATTCTATTTCCATGTCCAATGTCTACTGAAGGACATTCAATCTCTTCCCTGCCCCCCTCCAGGAGACAGTGCTTATAGCCATGTCTGAGATGCTTAGGAAGAGCAAAGCTCATCCAAGCAAGCCTATTAAATTCTTTTATTCAGGAACAGTCAGTAAGCTATTGGGGGGGAAGAAGTGAAAGGAGGAGAACGCATAATCCTGAAACTCTAGACTGTCTCATTAGTGATTAGGTTACCCTCCAGTGAATGGACAGGTGGACACCTGTGTCCTGTTCTTTTTAAGTGTGAAATGTTGAAAAAAGCCCAGGGGAAAACTACAGACAGGGTCATGAGTAAAGGTGCTAAATTAGCTCAATGCTATGATACATAAATGCAAGGCACTGATTAAAGGCATATTCAGTACATGTGTTAAAAGCAGTGTCTGCATGTCAGAATTGGAGGCCATGCCAGGTATTCTGCTCTATGATGGGGTTTTCATTGCATTGGGTATGGAGTGCTAAGATAAAACTGCAAGAACTCAAGAAACAGACGATCTAATTGTTTACACCATCAAGTCCATAAGAAAGCTCTGGTGGGTTTTTTCCTAGCAGTGCTGGAGGTGCTAGATGAACACCACCGCCAGCATGATGAAAGACACATGACAGTCCCAGCTGGCCTGGGAATCCCAGGGTTTTGTCTGTCTTATGCAATCTTTGCTTTCCTTTCTTAGGGTTTTTATTTGTCATCTTTGTTCTGGTTCTTTGTTTTTATGTTTAGAATTTACATTTATCTGTTGTCTTTGAACTGTTTTGCACTTGGATGATAATGCTTGTAATGAACTCCTTACAATTAGTAATCAAAAGGCCCCAAAGTACAAAGTTCATGTTCCATGGAAGTACAAAAGTGTGTGGACCCAGGCCAGTAAACTCCACTCTAGTGTTTGCATGGATAAGAGCAGTCTAAATTTCTGTTCTTGTATTTCTCCTTCCTTTTGCTATGATAGATTGAGTGGTATAGATGTTGCCCTCTATAATGTGAGCTAAGTCATCTAGTTAACCTGGCAAATAGTCTCTCCCTCTAGTCACATTGCCTTCCTTCTGTACTGTCTTCTCTCCTTGCTATGGCACTGCATTTAACTTTCATGTTCACCAAATCAAAGGCCAGCAAGCACCCTTATCTCCTGTCTCAAAAGTTTAAGTCATGTGTGGTAGGATGCAGCCTAAAAAAATTCTAACAAAAGCAGATGATGTCCGTGTGGTTAAAGTTACAAACAACCATTATACTTGGAGGCACTGGTGGCTACGCCACTGTGCTGTGTAGGCCTTTGGGCTAAAGGATTTTGCTGTTACAGGAGATTATTCTGATCAAAGGTTGTATATGGGGATGCACAATTACTCTATTTTGTCATTCTACTCCAAAGCTCTTGCTCTGAGGTTTGATTCCGACAGGTTTTCATAGTACTAGAGGTAGAAATTGTTCCATTAGTGAGCTCAGTTTGCTTTGGTGTAAGCACAGACTGCTGGCTTGCACAGTTGATGGAGTTACTTGATCTAGAGCTCAGTATTTGGTCTAGTAGCCTCTGTCATGTTTCCAATTTACTGTAGAATGAAGGCTCAGTTTCTTTTAGCTCTAAGTAGAGATTAGTGCCCACAAGCTGCCCCTTGACATATCAGCTAGGATGTAAGTATGCAGGTTTTATTAATTGCAGAAGCCTTTTACAGGGTTTTGTATGTGTGCACATGAGAAAATCAATACACTCATTATAATCTGTGAAGCAGTGGAAAACTATAGAGGCAAGAAAAATGGAAAACAAAGTTTGTATTCTTCTAAGAAATGTGTACCTGATGAAGAGGTTTGTGTTAGTGTGGTGTTGTTAGTTTTCATTCTAACACTGAAATTTGTAGATATGTTTAAATAAGCTAATATTATAACATTATAAACAGAGTTCATTACACAGGCAAGAAATATATTTGCATAAACCCATAGTAATTTATTGCATCTTGGAGCTTGTATAAACAACAAGAAATTGTTATAAGGAAGGAAAAAGAGGATGACTAGTAGAGCCTTCAGGGAAAACAGCTAAAAGTGTGGCAAAGCATGGCAGCAGCAGAACCTTCTGCATGGAGCTCTGTGCTAAATTCACCTGTTCAAAGCCTTGCTTTTGCACCACCTGGAGGCTGTAGGCTTCTCTGAAATGAACCTCTCCAAACCGAGAGAAACATGGCTTTTCACTTGCGTCTACTGAGACAGCCTAGTGACTTGCTGCTATTTAGCACTGAAACTCATTCCACTGGGATTCTTTGTTGCCGCCTGTGCCCATTGTCACTAGAAATGATGTTACTCAGCATAATGTTGCCAACATGACTATGGTAAGCAAGTCCTAAATTAAGGTCCTCTTCTATTTCCCCTCTGTTCTTCCTGACAGCAAACTCTTGTGCTATTGTTTGGATGTCAAACCTATTCTTACATGTCACTATCAAACTATTCTTATGTCCTTAAAAGAACACTGAGGCACTGGAGCATGTCCAGAGAAGGGCAGCAAAGCTGGTGAAGGGTCTGGAGCACAAGTCTGATGAGGAGTGGCTGAGGAAACTGAGGTTTTTTAGCCTGGAGAAAAGGAGGCTGAGGGGAGACCTTATCACCCTCTACGGCTACCTGACAGGAGGTTGTAGTGAGGTGGGTGTTGGTCTCTTCTCCCTGGTAACAGGTGATAGGACAAGGGGAAATGGCCTGAAGTTGTGCCAGGGCAGGTTTAGGTTAGACATTAGGAAAAAATTTTGCAATGAAAGGGTTGTCAGGCACTGGAATGGGCTGCCCAGGGAAGTGGTCGTGTCCCCTGGAGGTATTTAAAAGTTGGGTAGATGAGGTGCTTAGGGACATGGTTTAGTGGCGGACAGGTATGGTTGGACTCGGTGATCTTAAAGGTCTTTTCCAATCAAGTGATTCTATGATTACCTCCAAGTCTTCAACATTAGGTGACCTCACCTGTGGACAGTGTTACTTTTGGTTTTCTTTTGGTTTGGACAAGTTACACAAGGTGATCCTATAGCAAAGTGGACAGGATTAGTGTCGGCATCAGTGAAAAGCACATGTTTGAAGCTTCACTATCACTCACTGGGTGCTACAAGTTAGGTGCCAGAACTATGAACTGGGCTTTCATTTCTGTCCACCACAGTTTTGGTGATATTAATTCAATTTATCTCTTATGCTACACTGTCACCATCTAAAAGATAGAGTTGAAACTACCTGGAGCAGAGAAATGCTGTTTTCATAAAGTGATTCTTGGATAGAAAGTATCACAGAAGTACCAGTGACGGGCAGGTTGCTGCCGATACCCACCACCTTCTGACACAAAGCATCCAGTGTCACACCTCAGGGATCTCTTATTGTTTGTCTTCAAAGGGGATAGAAACGTAGGAATCATTTTAGCTCACCTTAAAATATATATTCCAAACAACCCTCTTTTACAGTTTTAATCAGGTCCTTAATTACCCATATATATTGCCTGTCAGTCTAGAACTAAGCAACCAATATGAAGGGAGATTATTGGACTTCACAGTCAAGGAGCTGCACTCAGAATGGATTTAATGGATTTTAATGAGCCCCATAAGGTGTTACCTCTTGCAAGCATTATCTACATGAATTAACATTCCTAGCAATTGCCTAGAAATTATTTAAACACAGTTTAAACATCTGGTTTCTGGAGAAAAAGGCAACTCTTCTTAAGAAATTTGTACTCTTCAGCAGCACTTCCCACCAATACCATGTTTAGAAAAGGAAAATCTAACACAAGTGTTTATGCATAAATTACTCTCAAATTTTGAGCTGAGATCATTACATTTCCATTTCGTGATGGTCCACAGAGTTGGGATGGTGGAGATAAGAAGGGGGAGAAGGAAGCCAGCTCCAGAAGCTTCTCTATAACTCGACAATTAGAGCGGGAGCCCCAAACTAGCCAGAACTGGAAGCTGCACAATGAATCGCCAAAGCCTGAAAACCTTCATCTCTTTTCATGAGACAAGCAGAGCCGAAAGTTTTGAATTGTTCTGTGAAGCACAGAGAATCCCCAGCCTCTTGTCCAGGAGGAATGCATCCTTCTCCAGATTCTTGGCTCGCTGCTGGAAAGAAGAGCCTCAAAACAAAAGCCATGGCACCCGCCCACAACTCTGCAGCACTTGTCAGTCTCATTTCAAATGATGGTAGCTCAGCATCCCTACTAAATGTTGTTATGGTGACAGTGGAAATCTAACACTGAGCACTACATCTGTCTGCTTATCTACCACTAATGATCCTGCTGTGTACAACTTCAAAAGGAAGGGAACCAATGCGTGGGTTTTTAAAACCTCTTTGATGATCAAAGGGGAGAGAGACTACAAAACTGTCCTTCCATTGAAAATTTAATGCTCAAGCTTGATCCCCAGGTAGAGGAAGGGAGGGAAGATAATTCTCTTTATACACCTCTACAGCTAGATCCTTTGCTCATTTAGGTCCTAGTCGTGCTCCTGCAGAAGATGGTAAAAATGCCCTAGCCCCATGTGAGCAGCCTCCTGTGGGGCCCACAGCTCATACAGCAGCCCTGAGAATGAGCTGATTGATGCTGTGATCTGGAACACTGTGTGTGTGTGCAGACGCATGCACCTTGTTGGGAAGGCACTAACTGAGGGTAAGAACACATATATGCTGGCACTAGGCAAGCTTCACATCCCAGAATTGCACAGTTTGTTCTCGGGGATATTTTCCTATCCCTCCCTTCAGCTCTTACTGCCCTCTGCTTAACACTGGCAGCAATTGTGTCTGTGTAGGTAAGTACCTTAAGAATAAGAAAAATCAGCTGGTGCTTAGGAAAGGTATAGAAAATAAGTGCGTGTGTGTGAACTCTTTTAAACTCCAGTTAAAAATATAATTGATATGTTCAGCGTAGGTGAACACTATAATTGCACATTACCTTTTTATCCCCAGTGAAAAAAGGTCACGGCTAATATGAGAGGACTCACTTCCCTCCTTCTGGACCTATGTATTGCATGCGCTTTCTGCAAATCAGTTTAGTTGGTCTCTCATGGGCTTCGCTGCTGTATATGTGCTTGTCTTGTTGGTCTGTGTGTGTATGTGTATGTGCCATACAATACCACAGGACTGGTGGCAGTAATGAAAACCTCTGCAGTCAGATGGACCTCAAGGTGACGAGTGGGTGCTCTGCAGTCACCCTGCTTATTCCAAAGCAAGGTAATGGGGCAGGCTGAACTTGGGAAGAAAAAGGCGTGCTGGTAACTGTTACCACTGGTATATAACTATGGCCCTTCTCTGATGCTCAGCAATTTAGATTCTGTGGTCATCTGAGTTCTTAAGCATGTTTGGGGTTTTTCTCCTCCCAAAGCTTCCTTTCCTGCTTCTGAGTAGTGGGAGGAGGTTGTGTGTCTTTCTTGGTACTTCCTACTTACATTAGGGGCTGAGGAAAAAATCACGGCCACTCTTCATCTGGATCCTGTTCCTTGGTGATTTGGCTGCTTCTGTTTTGATGACTGCCTCTTGCATGTGGTGACATCGGAGCCAGGGAAACAAGCAAGCAGCACTCCCCCTTGCATCCCCCACCCCCCTGCCTTGGCTGCAGGGAAATCTTTTGTGCTTCATTTGTATCTTTACAAAATGTCACCGAAGAATCTCTTCAGAAGTTAGTGCTACAAACTGCGTGGCGGAAAGGCATGACATAGGTAATACCTTCTGAAGCTCTGAGCTGGGTCCTGTGCGATAGAGCTGATGAACATCCATGAGTAAGGGAATGAGAATCACGAGTAACTTAATTTTATCAGATTAAATGATAGCTTAACTCGGGGTGGGGGAATGGCAGCGGGGGGGGGGGGGGAGGGAGGGAGGGAAGGCTCATTCTTAACTGCAGAATGAGCATTCAGAAAAGAGAAAACGAGTCATTATCCAAGCTCCAGGATTATATTTCTTTTCATTCTTGTTTGACAACTAAAATGAATTAAAATGGATGGGAAAAACCAAGGAGGCTGCAAATGATGAGGTACTATTGACTAATGCAACACAAAACATTAAATTGAAAAATAGGAGCAACTGCAGCAATGCTTCTGTAGAAATCTAATATTGAGTCTGTGTGTTTTCTGCTGTGACTTTGGCCTGGCACATGAAATGGCTGCTGCCAGTGAGCAGTGGAGATTGAGGCCTCCACCGTCGAGAACAGAGCTGGAGGGTTCAGGATTCGCCCCTTGACAGACACGTGTCTAGCTGCTTAAGTACCAGCAATGGAGGCTCCAGCAAACTTCCTAAGTGAGGCACTTCTCTGTTGGTGACTATCCTTACCAAACCAAGGTTTTGCTCAGTATCTAAACCATAAGCTTTTTGCTGAGATGTAAGCCCCTTACTTCTCCTGTCCCAGGCAAACAGGAAAAATGTATTTTCTTTCTTGTAACAAACAGCTTTAAGGGATTTGTATTAGTACCTTTTTTCCCCCTGCCCAGTCTCTCAACTATGGCACAGTGGGATGCTGCTAAGACGGCATCTTCTTGCTGCATCCTGTCTGTTTATAGTCTGGTCTGTTAACTTAAGTAAAGGACATGTTACACTGTGCAGCCCTACTGCCCCTGGGAGAATAAAATAGGTGAGAAAGTGAAAACAATTCCCCCTTTTTCCCCTTTCTTGAAGTGGTAAGTATCTCTTAAATGGTGACCTTTTCTTCATGCTGCTGATGCACAAGCCTGGAAAAATAGCTTTCATCCCTAGTCTACCTCATGGGGAGTGTGTGCTGTTTCATAAGCTTGTGCATATGATCTGGTGGTGTGCTGTCCTGATAGATGCAGATTCCCTTAATGCTACAGAGAATTTCTCTTTGGAGTATAAGTGCATTCTGGAATAACTGGGAGGTAACTACAATTTTTCCATGTATTCTCCTACTGCAGATGTTCTTGTTTCTGTTGTTTTCTGGTTTGCAAGGTCTAGTTACTAATTGTAGAATGGTCTAATAAAGTCACCACTCAGATTTACTAACTGGTAAAATTGTTAACTAAGCACAAACACTGTTCACCATCTTAATTTAAACATCCTGTTTCAGTCAGTGGAAAACTCATCAGTTATTTAGTGGGATTTTTTTTTACTTGTCCTGCTAACACAAAATACCTCAGTACAAAAATAAGCACGTGCTACAAAAACTACTGATCACAGAAGAAAGACTGATATTTAATCTTCAGTGGGAGATGTACCAGAGCCTATAATTAGCCTGCTAGCCCATGGATTATTATGTCAGAAAAATCACTGTTAATAACTTGGATGTTTATTGTGTATCTCTTTGACTTCATGATCAGAGCTGGAATATTTCTGTTGAGGTCTTTTAATTTGACTGTCAAGATTAGGCTGAGAAAAGAAATCACTTCTGTATACTACAGCATCTCTGCTCGTGTATAACATTAAGGAGTGTTATATGTGACAAAGCTCAGAACGTCCACAACTATGGAAGGAGAGAGAGAAGGGAGTGTTTACTCAGCTCTGCAAGGAGAAGGCACTGGTTTATCACAGAATGACAGGGATTCGAAGGGACCTCTGGAGATCACCCAGTCCAACCCTCCTGCTAAAGCAGGTTCACCTAGAGCAAGTTGCACAGGACATCCTCCAGGCAGGCTTTGAATATCTCCAGAGAAGGAGACTCCATAACCCCCCTGGGCAGCCTGTTCCAGTGCTCTGTCACCCTCAAAGTACAGAAGTTCTTCCTCATGTTCAAGTGAGACCTCTTATGCTTCAGTTTGTGCCCGCTGCCCCTTGTCCTGTCGCTGGGCACCACTGCGAAGAGTCTGGCTCCATCCTCATGACATCCACCCTTAAGATATTTGTAAGTATTTATGAGATCCCCTCTGTCTTCTCTTCTTCAGGCTAAACAAGCGCAGCTCCATCAGCCTTTCCTCATAGGGGAGATGCTCCAGTCCCCTCATCATCTTTGTTGCCCTCCTCTGGACTCTCTCTAGTAGTTCCTCATCCTTCTTGAACTAGGGAGCCAGAACTGGACACAGTACTCCAGGTGGGGTCTCACCAGGGCAGAGTAGAGGGAGGGGGATAACCTCCCTTGACCTGCTGACCACACTCCTCTTAATGCACCCCAGAATACCATTGGCCACCTTGGCAACAAGGGCACACTGCTGGCTCATGGTGAGCTTGTCGTCCACCAGGACTCCCAGGTCCTTCTTGGCAGAGCTGCTTTCCAGCAGGTCATCCCCTAGCCCGTACTGGTGCATGGGGTTCAACCTCCCCAGGTGCAGCACTCGGCACTTGTCCTTGTAATGTTATGGACTAGGGTATCAAGAAGTGAACTTGAGGTGTGGGAACAATGTGAGCACTTTGGTAATGGCAGTGTCCTAGTGGGCTTTTGTGTCTCGTGGTATCATAGTGTAACTGATAGTAGAGCAGGTAGGAGGAAAAGCTACAAAAAAAGGCCCTTTTATTTATGACAACAAAAGAAATAAATATAATTTTGGTCCGTAATGCCTGCCAAAAGGCAGGATAAAATCTGTTGTGCTGAGGATTTATTTTATTTTAGTAGAGAATCACTGTATTTAAAGTTATGAGGCATTAATTTTAGTAGTGGCTGAGAGCTAGAACTGTTGGTGTATATATGTGTGAATACTGGAGGATGGCAAAGCACTATCTGCAGCTCAGGGTTCAGGCAGTAATAAAGACTGTGTTTTATAGGGGCTATTTTAATTCCCTTTCAATGTTTACAAAAAATACATTGAAGGCAATATAAAAATCCCATGTGAGATACAAAGGGCGCAAATTACTTCTTCACTGCACAGTAAAGCATAAAATGTCGCCATTTTTCAACTTTTTAATGTGTGAAATCACAACCACTCCGTCTACATTGTGTAGCAGGAGGAAAAATAAAATAGAAATGAATTATTCTAATTATTCCTTCTTGAAGGAACTAAAATTGATATTTCTGGCAGGCATTAAAAAAATCCTATTAGGGAACTTTGTAATCTCCTGGGTTTTTTTTCTATTTAATATGGATTCTAACAAAAGAATATCAAGGCTAGCATTTTTTTAATAGCCAGATATTTAATTAATAAAAAAAACCCACAGCAGCCTGAAGAATGTTTCTCTCCTCCAGTCCTTCTCAGAGGTCCTCAGTCTCACACAGCCCTGTCATTTTCTGAAGTGCCATGGAGTTGTTACAGCCTAGGAAACATTTTTGTAATTTTTGCCTGTGGATTACTCTTCCAAGGACAATTTCAAGATAGTTCAGGTGAGTGTCCCTTTCCTAATGAAGATATCTAAGCATAATGTGAGCTCCTTCTTACCTTCATGTATGATTTTAGTTTGCCTTCCACATATTCCCTCAAGTTTATCACATTGCTGATACGGCTTAATTTGTCTTTGGGGAAATTCATCCCATTCCCTTATTTTTACTTGAATAGGAATTTTGCAAAGGCCAACAAAGGAAAGGTTACATATAAAGGAAAACCTTCTGCTCAAACCCAATAAAGGTAGCCTAGAAAAGGCGTATAAAAATGCCCTTCAGAAGAAACGTTATCAATAAAGGAACACAAGGACCTGCTGATTTTTTTAAGAAGTTTTCAGCTTAAGTGCTTAGCTTAAGCAAAACTAGCAGTTAAGATACTTGCAATAAGACTTTCTTGCAATCACATCTCTCTTGGAAATATGATGAAGTGATCGTTCACAATAATCATGCTACTCTTCAAAATGAGTGCCTACTGGTGAATTCAGAAGCTGTATGTTTGGGGCAACTCCATTAAGCTGGTGAAGTTTTGCTAGCATGAAATAAATCAGATCAGTTGAGCTTGGTGGATAACTTTGCCTTAAATTTTAATGACCTGAAACTAGTTTGCTTGAGCACTTCTTGCTCCTGTTGAGAAATGCAGCTGCTTGTGTCTACATACCAAAAACTCTTTCCAGCTGGGCAGCCAGTTGTAAAGAATACTTTCATTATCTGGGATGTTCATACTATATGTCTAAGAAAACAATCTAAACAGCATTTCCAAAACAGAAGTTTGAAATCTGTTTTATAGGCTGTTGTGTATGAGAATTATAATGCAATTTACTTGACAATATAACTTCTGTAGTTATGTCTGCCATAGATGCATGATTTCAAACAGCAGTGATGACATTAATCGTGATCTTTGTGATGTTTTGATAGGCATGATTATGGACAACTACTGGTGCTTTTCATCCACTTTCTCAATGTCTTTCTGAGCTGTAATTGCTTATAGAGTGTGTGAGGAACTGGTGAAAGTGGTGGGGTGGGTCTGTATCCATTACTGTAAGTGAAAATTTACCTTTAGACCACCAGGTGATGCGAGCACACTTTTAGCTACTAAAAAAAATAATGCTGGAGGATGCTAGCACATGCAGCTTTTTCCAAACAAAGCTGTTGTACCTAGCTTCCCAACAAGCATGCACAGCAAAACTGAGCTTGATGCGTTGAATAGCCCAAGGAGAAGGCACGTTATTTAACATATTGTTCTGTGCAGTAAGCAGCTCTAGCATGAG
The DNA here is from genome assembly GCA_034008185.1 of Gorsachius magnificus. Lineage (NCBI taxonomy): Eukaryota > Metazoa > Chordata > Aves > Pelecaniformes > Ardeidae > Gorsachius > Gorsachius magnificus. The sequence continues at coordinate 43,692,871 of CM067083.1, read as the reverse complement.
TGGGCCGGGGGGGAGTCTGGACAGTTCAGCACGACAGCTTTTGCAAGGTCATCTTTTCCTGACTCAACCTTTAAGAATATGATTTAAAAGCTTTCTGACTTTTCTCAGCAAATGCCCTTTGGCAGGATTAAACTGCACTGCTGCCAATCCAGCTCAATACCAAGCATGTTAATGAGGTGTCTTGGCCTTTTTATTAATTCTACAAGCAGGGTAGTCCATTCAGCAGTGACTGAGAAAGTTTTAATCAAATAATCTCATTGTTCCAAATTTATCACCACAATAAAAGAATCTACTAAAGAAATAGAAGATGAAAGAACTTTTTTTTTATGCTATATCATTTTATACTAAGAAGCAGTGCAGCCTTGCTGCTCACAGTAGTGCTAATGTCTGCCCCTACATGGGTATATAGTACCTAGGGATGTTCCTGCCTATGGGAGAGACCTGCATAGTATCTCTGTAAATTGTCTGCCCAAAGTTTTTACTGTTACTCTCACTACAAATTCATACTGTTAACAAATTTTTTTTTAATGAAGTCTTTTCACTTCAAAAAAACAGCTGGAAAAAAGAACGGTGTGATCGTATGTGAAATATATCCATTATAGGTGACAAAAGGTGAAAAGAAGACACCTTTTTGGATACTGTGGGAGAAGTGGGGTCTGGGTTGGTGTAGCAGAATATTCCTAGTACCTTCCAAAATTGTTTCCAGAAAATGTGGAAAAATAAGTGTGGTTAACTTATAAATAGGATTCAAAATGCACACATGGAAGTAAGTGGCTATGCCCCACACTATAGAACCATATGGCAGAAGTGTAATGCTCCTTGATCTTCTATGCTCCCAGATCAAAAATTCAGCTGTGGAATTTTTAATGTTTCAGACACATGAGCAGCTTCAAACAGCTGCTGTTTATTTTATACAGTAAAAATTGCCTGTCAAATCAGTCTCCAAGTGTTCCTTTCTCTTCAGAAATTTCTCCTGCTGAGAAAGCTGCACAGTCCAAGGCTAGCGACGTATTTTTCTGCATCAAAAAAATTGTCAACTTTAAAAAATGCCTTCAAAAACTACAAAACCAAAAGTTTATCTGAAGGGTGAGAATTACCAGATTTTTCTTGGGGCTAGCACACCTTCCAGACTTTAAACATAATACAAATGTTGCGCTCTGATTCACTAAAGCAACTACCTTCCCTGAGCACAAATCCATTAAAGGTTTTCTTTCAAGTTCTCTCCGCAGTCCTTCATTCTCTCCACTTATCTTTGTGGCTGTTGCTTTCTTTTATCCTTGCGGGTTTTCATGGGTGAGCCAGGGGTAGATGGCTCTTGATAGGATTTCCCCCTTTTCCTTATTCCCCGAGTGTCTGGTTTGTGCCTCAGCCAAACTCATGTGAAAAGGACAAACCAGGAATGGTACACAGACAAATACAGAAAAGCTTGCAAGACCAGTATTTAGTCTTCCGTTATCTCTGTTTTGTAGCCCGTTATTTCTGGTAGAAATGACTTGAAATGGCAGAATGTGAAGGGAAACCATGGCTATGCAGAATACAGATTGACTTTGAGATTCAAGCCTCTGGCATTTCTCAAAATATGGGATACTGAAGAGGTCTGCTGTTCTGTATTTTCTGTCATTGATGCCCACTACAGTCCCTTTGGGGTCTCTTGCTGGAGGAAAGAAGTGTTACTCTTTTTTTTGTTGCTTTTTGCACTTTGGTTTTTCATTGAACTGGGAAAAGAGGCAACAGCAGGGCTCATACACCATCAAGACATGATGAGATGCCCTAAATTATTTTTTTCCTGTACTTCTCATCTAACAGTAGATAGCAAAACAACCAATAGGCCCATTTTCAATTCTAGATATGAAGGACTTCTGTTTTCCACAGTATCTGAACAGTTTATATTGAACAGCTTCAAAGCAGGAGAGTAAAACTAGCTTTCTGTAAAGCAGAATACCTCCCAGGAACTGGGACACCAACTCTCTGTGTCCCTTCCTGACTACAACAGGCAGCTACATCATGATTTTCAGAGGTTTCCAGTTGCTTTCAGCAAGGAGTCATGTAGGAAATTCTGGTGCTTGTTTGGTTTTGCCTGTGCATTGCAGGGGTCTCGGAACAATGTGGGAGCTTACATGAAAAATGTGCTGCAGCTTCTCTTAAATTCATCTGACTGCTTGCTCAAGCACAGTCTCTCTCTCTACTTGAGAGACCAAAGTGTGAGTCTGTTGAAGGTGGTTGGACTGATTTTTTTGTTTTGCTTATTATTCAGTCTTGCATTTTGACCATTCTCTGTCAGCTCTATAATTTTTTCTTGGTTCTCTGGTTTTACTTACCACCACTTAAAGGTGGTACTAAGTATCTTAAAACATGAATGCAAGCAAAATTATCCAGGACAGACTAGAAAGTTTCTAGCTATGAGGTTTTTTGTTGTTGTTGCAGATTCAAACTATTTTGTGTGAAACAGATTATGTTCAAAGCTGCACTCCTATCTGGCCTGAAGAGCATACTAAAATTAGTCCCACTGATTCAGCTGGAGCCTCTTTGGATGTACAGTAGTGTTATATTTCTGTGGATGTCAAATTTGACCCCAGCTAGAGCAAATTAATAGTTTTGCCCTACAAGCATTTCCATATATTATGTAGGACTCTTATGTATATTGTATTTCTGTCTAACACCCAAAACCCCTTGGGGTGGGGACATCTGATTAATGGCTTGGGTATATACCTTCAGTGCTAAGCATAAAAATACTAAGGAGCAGGAATGTACATCAGCTACAGAAGATTCAGTTAGAAGAGTACTTGCCTAAGGAGGGAGTTGGGTTGTCTTCTAAAGACTCTGAGTTTCTAGGGGTGATTTTTATGAACTGGAGAAGAGGGAATACGTTAACTTCATGCTGCAGTTTTCTGCTGTTGTGATTATTTTGTTGCCCGATGAGATATCTTTGCTATCTTACCCTACTATTGTCACTGTATCCTTTAAATGCAAAACTCTTAGCTTGGGAGGGTGGGAGAAATAAAAAAAATTCGCTTACCTTTCTCATGAAATGAATAATATTTTGATAAGTGTAAACTTGAATCCCAGAGAAACTTTTGGCAAGCTAGTATTGATGGGAGGTGAAAATAAATACAGTTTAAATTATACTTTCCTCTGACATGGCATTGCATTGTAGACAACATAATGCTAATATATCTTAATGGCTTGCCTTTTAAGAGCCGATTATCAGTCAAGCATATAATTTCATGTTGTCTGGAAAAAAGTAAAAAGGTGTATCTAACGGAACAGAATAACTCGCCACATTCTGGAATAAAGTGCTTATTAGTACAATTGTTCCCTTGCTATAGGGCCCTGCCATTTAAAAAAAAAAAAATACACTGTTCCCCAATTATTTTGTGCTTGGATGATTTGTAGGTGTTTATTAAAGCAATGTGCTAGGAAGAGGTTCAGAAAAGCAGCTTATAGTGGCTCCAGCTTGGTGTTGCACACCATGCTAAGGTGGCTCCAACCTAAACTGAGCCAAATCCTGCTCCATTTTTCCTACTGTTCCTTAAATAGGTACATACTGTTTAGCAAAGGTTTTCTTTTTAGCTTGTTCCTTACTCTTGGTAGCATTCTTAGTATACTACAATGCTTTTTTCTTCCTCATATGAAAAAAATCTTAAGTAGCTCCATAAATCTACAAATTTTAAATCATGTGAGATCCTATACTTTATCTTTTAATGCCCAATGCCATATTGTCATATTTCACTTTTAGCTACAATGCTTAAACATAATTAAAATAATAAGAATTTTTACTTGCATGTCTCCAGCAGCTGCTATTTTTAAAGAAACATCACTTACAGCAAGGTTTGATAAGATCCTACGAGCTAGCTGTGTTGATGTTGCCTCTTACTACAGTTTTGAAATGCCATCTTTGTTAAACATTTCAGTGAACTTTAAAATTTTCACGCCCATGCATTTTATTTTTTTTCTTCTAACAAGATGCATGTTCACTTCAAGTTTGTCAGCACTGGCACACAAGCCATCTGAAATCAGTTGCCTGTGTAACAGGAGAATATATTAACACTCATCCATCGTTTAATTTACACCTTGAAATGACAGCAGCTGGGAAAGAATAAAACAGCAGAAGACAAATTTTATTGGACAGAGGGATGGGATAGTTCTGGCATATTAAAGTGGAGGTGTGTGTAATGGGGCCTCTGACTTCTGTGGGCTACAGGCTTCTCTGGGGTTACAGAAAATGGGCAGCTAAACACTTCAGCGATGGAGGCAAATTTTCTGTCAGGGCTGACCAAGCCTCTGCTTCTCTGAGAGAGGCAGGCGAGCGCTCAGCAGGTGCCACTACCTGGCTGGGCAACAACGTCACTTGCTTGGTTGTCGGAACCTTTGCTTGCTCTGAGACTTACAACTTTATACTGTCTTCTCCTGCCAATGTGAATTAGTCCTGTACTGTGCACAGCCAGCCCAGACTTACATTTCTGGACCTGCATTACGTTATTTTTAGTACACCTTGAGAATCTTGTACCTATAACAATGGAGGAATTTGACACTCGGTGCATGCAGTATTACAGGCAATTCTCAGATTAAATCGTATCTTGTCCATCACTTAAAGCCAGAGAGAGCATGAGCTCTGCATACGGAACGATGCTGGGCTTGGGAGGCCTGACTGAAATGTTTAATCCCATTTATGCCTGTTATCACTCCTCCTGAATGCCCTAAAGAGACTTAAATCCATCCAGTAATCAGTATCTGTAGCTTTAGCAAGCACTGTGTTTTCATCCTCTCATCTTAACCTGAACCATCCTTCTGCGTCACTTTGCAGGTAGGCAGCGTCATATGCCTGCAGAGTTACTCTCTGCTCACGCTGCGGGACCGCTGCTGTTCGGCTCTCTTGGATTTTTGGAACTGACCTCCACAGCAACAAACGTTTTCACTTTCACAGGCTCAGAATAACGGTTGCAGAGGAAACAAAACAGATTTAGTGCATTTAGTGCATTATTCAGTACCTGTGTATTTAAGAAGACCATTAGCTTTCATCTGCTGGAGACTTTTTTACTTTCTCTTTCTGATAATGGGATGTAACGTCACCTTCAGTGATAGTGAAAGGTTGCATTTAACTGATACCAACTCTTTTCCACATCTAGTACCTTGATATTTTAATATTCCAGGTAAACTAAGCTTGTGCAGTAGCAAGAGGGAACAGCCTTTTCTCCTTGAACTTCATTTCCCCTCCCCCCTCCCGACACATACATATATACAAAAAATTGTTTAACTTCAACTATCTCTGCTTGTAGCTGATCATGTTTTGTCTGTTACTGGATTTTAATTTTTTTGTTTATACAAACACTTTCTTGAGAAGGTACACATCCATGTTCGCACATTTATTTAAGCTTAACTGTATGTTTTCCACTTAAATGAGGTAGTGTGTTTAAAAACAAACCCAACCAAACAAGAATGCTGCTTGACATGAGGCCGGGTGTCTATGGCGCCGGTTCAGCAGCGAGACGGGGAAGCGGGGAGGGTGCTCCCGCCAGATCGGCCCGCCGGGGCCGGGGCTGTCGCGCACGCCCCGCGTTAGCCCCAGTTTGGTGCCGCCAAAGTGACCCCCTCCACCAGCCGCCCCGCTGCAGGGCTGCGCCCCGGCATCCGACGTGGGTCGCCCGCTCCGCCGGGGAACCCAGCATCCGCTCCGCTCGCCGCGGGGGCGCAGCCCGCCCGCGCCCCGGCCCCCCCGCCCCGCCGCGCCCCTCTCCTCCTCACGGACGCCGGGCGAGGAGGCAGGGGGCGAGGAGGCAGGCGGCGAGCGGCACCGCCCCAGCCTGAGCCGCGCTCCCTCCGGGCGGCGGCCGCCCCCGCCTCGCGCCCCGCGGCTCGGCTCCCTCAGCGCCGGGGCCGCGCCCCGAGCACCCGGCCCGAGGCCCCGCTTCCCGAACCCGCACCGGCGGCGCGAGAGGAGCGCGGCAGCGGGCGCCGGCCGGCCCTCGCTTCGCTCCCCGACGGAGAGGTAGCGGGGCCCCGGCCCTCCCCAGGGGAGGCCCCCCCTTACGGCCGCCCGCCAGTGGGCGGCGGTGCGGGCGGCTGGCGGCGGCGGGGCCGCGGGGCTCCCCCTGCTGGAGGCCGGCGGCAACGCGCGGGGTGGGGGGCGCGGAGCGCGCCCTGCCCTGCCCTGCCCTGCCCTGCCCTGCCCGGCCCCCGCCGCCGGCGCTCCGCAGGCGGCAGCGGCGGTCCGTCCGTCCGCCTGCCAGCCGCCCTGCCCCGCCGGGGTCCAGCGCCAGCCCGGGGATCCTCTGCCGCGGGGACCGCCGCCTCCCCGCTCCCTCCCCTCCCTCCCCTTCCTCCTTCCCGCCTCTAACCCGGCCGGTGGGCGCCGCCGGCTCGCCCCGCCGGGAAGTCTGGGCGCCCCCCAGCCATCGCTGCTGCTCCCCATGGGGATCCGGGAGTTCCCCAACGGCTCCGCTCGGGGCAAAGCCGCCACCCTGTGAGTACCGCTGCGGGGCCGGGCCGGGCCGGGCGGGAGGGAGGGCGGGCTGGGAGGGACGGGAGGGATGGGGATACCCCCCCCCCCCGCCCCCCCCCCCGGGGCGCCGCCCCCCCCGGGGGTCGGTCCGGCGGAGGGCGGCGGGGGCCCCCGGCGGGGCTCCCGCCGCCACTTCCCCTCGGGCCGGCGGAGGGCGGCGGCCCCCCCCGCTGACGCCCCTCTCCCGGCCCCCAGCGGCATGCGGCGCTCCCCCGATGTCAGCCCCCGGCGGCTGTCCGACATCAGCCCGCAGCTGCGGCAGCTGAAGTACCTGGTGGTGGACGAGGCCATCAAAGAGGACTTGAAGTGGTCCCGCTCCGTGGAGGACCTCACCAGTGCTTCCGTGGGGCTCACCTCCATCGAGGAGCGGATCCTCCGCATCACCGGCTACTACGGCTACCAGCCCTGGGCCGCCAGCTACAAACGTGAGTCCCCGGCACGGCCGGGCGTGGGGCTCCGAGGAGGGGGACAAGCGCCGGGGCTTTCGTGGGGGCCACCACGACCCAGAGCCGGCTGGCGAGCGCAGGTTCGAGGGGCTGATCGCTTTACCCGGGGGAAAAAAACTCGCCCCGTGGAAGCGCTCTCACTCTCTGTGAAGAATTCTGTGCCTGTGTTGTATTAGTCCTTAGGCAGTCGCTGGCTCACAGGAGTGTAGTGCTAAGAATCATGACAGCTGAATTCTGCTAAGAAAATAGGTCAAATATTTGTCTTAATGTTGCAGGCACACTTAGGGATGCTGATTACCGTGTTTGTGACGGCTGTGTAGAAGCCCCAGCACATTCACGCACATACTGTTTTCACAAGTAATACGTTATCAGTGTGTCTTTCTGTTGTTTTGGGCGTCCGGCAGATTTTCACAGCACTCGATCTGAATTTTTGCCTTTTCCTATGTCGAGTGGAACTGTTTCTTCCATATGCCTGCACTTGAGAGAGAAACGTCCTATGATAGCAGCAAGAAGAGAGGCATAGCTGTATTCCCCCACATACGTGGTTTACAAAGGAGGCGATACCTTGAGTGGTTGTAATATATCAACTAGTATTTTTGCATGTAACACCTTATTTCTTGTCTGTCTTTCATCACCACGATGGCAACTGCATGAATTAACAAGTTCTAAGACTAATTTACCAATTAACTGGAATCATAAAAAATATTTTGATTGTCTTAATGTCGTTTGTAACATCACAGGGGGGTTTGTTGTAGCAGAAATTATTGCTTTGCTGGGAAGACTGGCTCTGATAAAGTGATTGTTTTCATGTCGTACTTCCCTACGTATTAAGTGTTAATGTTCTGAAATGTTTACTCACGGGTTATCTGTTTGGCAGTGTGCTTAGTAATGGAAGAGAATGATACAAGAAAGCTTGGTACACAGTACTAGTTCAGTTTTTCTGCAAGGAGGAGCTGCTCCTGATTCCCTGATAATAGCACTTTACTAACAAATATTCTAAGACTTCTTCTGTAAGAGCCTGTTATTTTTCTTGATTGTGATCATGACAGAAATATCTGGTATTTGCTACTTTACTCACAGGGAGTATGGGATTTCACTAAGAGCAATTCTGTTGCCTGGATTGGGACCATTCTTGAGAGTAAAGCTTATTCAGGTCAGTTTTTGGGATCAGATCATACACTGATGCCAGACTGAGTTGGATGTTAGTGCTTCTCTCTGACAGAGTGACTAATAGTCCAGCTGAACTCGCACTGAGCTGCTATGGCTGAACCTTCTGAAATAATGAAGGACATGCTGGTTCCTCAATTATAACCTACTTGTTGTAATTTATAACTGTCTGAAAAAGTTAATTGCAAGCCTAAGCCCGCTATTCTAGTTATATTTTCTCTCGTAACTCATTCTGAATAGCAAAATTACATACCTGAGTGGTAATGGTGGGGGATAAATATACAAAGTGTCTGAGTTTCATAAATGTATGTCTAAAAATAATAGGTTATGTGAAGTTGTTGCCAATTTAAAACCTGAGTTGCTAGGAATGTGGAACACTCAGAAGAAAAGACCCATCCCTCTAGTTGGTGTAATATGGTGTGGCTGAAGCAGAGCTGTGTTGGTCTGCATCAGCTGAATAGCGGACTGAAGGCATGGAGATGGGGTCGATCATCCCAAGTAGGAAGCCAGCTTTGTAACAGCTACTTTGAAACCTCTTTGAATACTCCTTCACGCTGGGCTTATGCCCAGTGTTGGGATATAGACTTTCCATGTGACTTTCCAGTAAGAAGGTTTAACTGGCCCAAGAACTGTGAACAAATTATTTTTATTAAGTTCAAATTGCACCCTGGGTACTTTTGTCACCTTATTGTGCATGCTTGTAGACATCTAGGTGCTGTTGGCACTGTGAGTATAATTGTGGAGTGCTTTAGTAACGGACCTGCTTTCTGGAAAATAAGTCTGTAATCTAGTCTGATCTAGATTTGGTCTCTCTCTCTCAGTGACATTCTTTTTATTGTAACTAAAGCACCTGTAGGGCCAGATCTGTTGTACTTCCTTTAGACTGTTTATACATATATATATATATATATATGTAGGTATGTATGTATAAAATCGTTTGAGACATTTGGAAAGCTTTTGCTATTTTTTTTAACGAAACTCCATGAGGGAAACTACTAGAGATAATCAGAGATAGTGTTGCCATGACCCCAAAACTTGCCTGGAGACTAGTTTTGTTGTGGTAAAAACCTGACCATTTAAAACATACTGGCATACCTCAAGGTTATGTACCAACTTCAGTATTTAATATACTTACAAATTACATGGGGGGAGGAGGAGAGGAAGAAGTGCAAATCTGCTGAAGACACAAACTGATATGAATTGGACAGAATGAGAAAGGACTTGTCATTACTGTAGGGAGACCTGACCCAGCCAAGTGAATAGCCCAAATGTCAACAAATGACATTCAGTTATCCCAAATAGACGCATTGTGTTTCCTGAAAATGCTAAAGTTACCTGCAAAGTTTCACATCATTACATCATCTGGTGGGAGGGAGTAGTCTGGGACTGTACGCAGCTCAGGGAAGACCTCTGCTGTTTGACTGCGCTTGCAAACCAGATTCTAGGGACTGGAATAATGTGACATTCTTCTGTGTTGTGATGCATTCAGAGAATTTAGAGGTACAGCCTAGTGAAACACTGTGTGGTATTGGTTATCTCCTCTCAAAAAAAATTACAGAAGGCTCTGAGATGAGTAAGAAGGAAGAGTACTGACAGTCTAGAGAGAGTGTTAAGAGTTGTGGCCGTTTACCTTAAAGAGATTGAAACAAAAGCATGGAAAGTACTGGCACATACTGCTCAGGCAGAGAGAAAGTTTTTCTTCTTAGTGTGTCATAAGAGAAAAACAGGTGGACAATCAATGAAGCTGAAAAGCCATCAATTAAAAACTGATAGGAAAAAGAAGTATTTTTTAAGAAAACACGTAACTTGTTCTTGAGATCAAGAATTCAAGGGCTTGTAATTGATAGCAGTGACAAGATCTAGAACTGTAATAAGTTTGGGAAAATATTGGAGAGAATCTTAAACTTCATTATTCAGAATGCAAATTAGCCCCTCTTAGGCTGGGAGGGGGGCTGCTTCTTGAGGGTTTCTTGCGCTTCCCTCCCTAGCGTCTGCCCACCTTCAGAAAGAGCATAGGAGTGTGTTCTGATCCAATCTGGCAGTTCTTATTTTTCTCAAATTCTCACTGCTGATTTTCAGGGTAACTAATTATGTGAATAACTGCTCTCCAGTCTCAATCAAATATTCATATTTGTCCCACAGAGACTCTTTTGCAGCATCTGATTTGATTTCTCAAATGCAAAGGCAGAGGGGAAGAAACACACGTAAGATGCAGTCAGACTGTAGAATCATACTCTGATGCAGCTACGTCAATAACAGAGCTCAATATTTGTGAAATCCTACTTATCACTAAGAGGTATTTTAATTGACTTTTAAATTGTTTTAATTAACATATAGGGATCAAAGAATTTAATTTAAAAAAACCACCAAGCAAACCAGAACACCACAAAATTTGTAGATCCCGGTGACAGCCTTTTTGTTGCATAGCGATCGAACTGTTGTTAGGGCTGTATTAGCTGTGCTGTTCTCTTCCATGAAGGTTAAGTAAATTACCATGATTTCTGCCTCTGAAAGCCTGTGACTTCAGTTTAATAGCAGAGACAAGCTTAGAGGTGAACAGCCATATTTAAAGGTTCCATTTCGTGCCATTATCAGTAGACATTAGGTTTCTAAATATTTTTAGAAGTACAGTCCATAGGAGCTTTTCTGTACTTGAGATATACAGGTGTTGCTGAACTCTTAAACTGTCTTGCTGATCTGTATGGAAGCCTTGTCTATTTTCATCACTGTAGCAATTGGCAGGGCGCGTGTTTCCACCTGAAATGTGCACAGCTACTACCTTTGCCAAACATTCATTTTTCTCTACGTTAACTAGGTCTATTTTGTGGTGATTCAGTATCACAGTCTGTCATTATGTGATTAGTATTTTAAATACATTCATGTGGGCTTGAGCCAGCTATCCCTATTTTGCTATCTTTGCCTCTTCCTACAGATCACCCACTTCTGCTCCTAGACTAGGGTCTTTCTTCTAAAGCAGGGATTTCACATATCCTTAGCGTGTGTTCCTAAGCACAGACTTGTTATGGACAAATCAGGATTATATGGGTCCCTCCATCCTTCTAGATGGTGGCCCAAGAGACCACCTGGCCTTCCACTTTTATTCACTTACCTTCTTTGTGTGCTTACAGATGTTACTCTACCTGCAGAAAGAATATTAAGAGAATTGTATGTACTTTAACTCCTCTCAGTCCTATTTAGTAGGAATTGACCGCAGTCTGTGGTTCATGGCTTGTGAACATACATTTCTATGAGACTTTGACTTTGTGAATAATTCCAGGTTGTTCCAGAGACGACTTTTGAGTGGCATGCTGTTGATCAGGTGAAAGGGAAAGATTGTGTCCAGTAACTGAAGTTCTCTGGCTCTGCTCCTCCCTGCTGCTATAAATATTACTTTCCTGTTTTTAATGTTTCTTCACAGTTATTTCAACAATAACAAAATAAACCATACAGTTTTAATGCCCATAATGTCAATGTAGTACTCATCCAGCATGCAGCACAGTAGGTCTTGACCTCGACATGGAATTTAAGTGCTATCACCAATATAAGTAACGTGTTTGAACACGCTGGCTTACAAATATCCTGACCATTGCTCAGAAAGCATAATTTTCTGAGTGTGAAAATGCCCCAGTTACTGAATTTTTATAGCCTTTCAAGGTAGCAATTTGATGTTGCTTTTAGCTAATGAAAAGTATGAGCATTGTACCCTTATAAATATTGGAGTACCAGTTGTACAGCTGAAGACCAGTGTTTCCAGCTGATCCCCAGCATTCCTCCTTGTGATCTGCTTTTTATGTGCCACTGAATGCTGTAACTTTCACACTTGCTAAAAGTGGGCTATGAATCAGGATAAAAATATTAATGCTTGAAATTTGTGCAAATACTGTTTTCATGTATTTGCATCTGAGCAAGAATTTAACGTATTTTTTGAGGTGATGTACAGGAATGTCCAGAAATTGAAAGATGGAAGTTGAAGAGTATTGTTTTCTCTGGAGAAAGCCATTTTCAGGCCAGCTGTAAGCGATTCATTTACAACGGATTTACTTGCTTTCCAATACATAAATACTGAACGTAATGCTCTTATCACTAATGCAAGGCTTGGTGGTATCATTTATGTTGCTGATCCTGAGGTCAAATGATTATATGAGAATCTTGCTTTTCAGGTAAAAATATGGAGTAACCTCTAGATGGCTCACTCTGGGAGACAATGGACAGATGCCCCAGGGCCAATCTGTAGGTTAACACCCCTCCTTCCCCATCGCATCCCCCCAGAATCTTAGAAGACAAGTAAAAATATGTGCTTTATCTTTTTGTTTGTTTGTTTGTTTTAGCCCAGGCTTATGGCATCTGAGACCTGATTTTTTTTTTTTTTTCCTAATGCTCTTCATTGGCAATACTAACATAACTAACTGTTATGCTAGCAAGAAAAGCTAAGAAAACATGATAACTCCTACAGGTGAAAGAAAGCAATGATGGCATTGCAGATTTAAAAGTACTGTAGTGTTGTTGTTTCAAATGTCAGTTATAGTTGTCTTCTGCAAGCTAAACCTACATGTGGTTATACGCAAACCAGGGATATTACTGATTTATATCCACATGACAGCTCGCACAAAAGCTCCCGAAGCCATTTCCCCATGTGTGTAGTACTCATTGTAACTGAGAATAACCGTCCCCAGAGGCAGCCTCTTAAGATATTTCAGAGGCCTAATCATAAACCTGCAGTGGATGTCCCAGAATATTACAGATGTTTCTCTTTGGGAAGAGAACCCGCTGGCCCCATGGGCTTTAACCATTTGAGTGGTCTCACAACTGAGAATGAGTTCGGAATAGCACAATCCGGCCGTGTGAGACAGGGCAGAGGAGTACAGGTGATGAATGCTGAGCAGCTGCAAAGATACCACATGAACATTTAAAGAAAAAGGGAGATTGAAATACAGCCAGCCTTTCAGAAGCTTCTTTTTCAAGACAAGTCCAATAGAGAAGAGACATGAGGCTCCTCTGGCTTTTTTCAGGTGGTAAGAAAAGTATTTTTTGGCTAAGCAGAAAACTCATTCCTGTTACAACATAGAGCTTCATTAATTACAAAATTTAAGTTTTAAATTGCTTGCTGGCAAGCCAAGCAAATTCTAATTCAAACTGGTTTACCAAACACTTTGAATTGTTTAGTAAATATTTAGTAAATGGTAAATATTTAGTAAACATTTTAGTAACTTGTTTGCTAAACAATTTTAATTGCATAGTGTGTAAGTAACCACCACTTTTAACTAGGCAGCCGGATAAGCGTTTTATATTTTGTATCTAGTTTTCACAGTGAAGAAACTAAAAATTATCACCTACAAAATGACCCCTCTTTTTTGTTTGTTTGTTGTTTAAACAAATTAATTGGTTGCTTTCAACTTTTTTTTCAGTGCAGCTTTAATTACATGTCATCTGCAGCATAGCATTTATGCAAAGCAGTCCATGGGACAGCAATTAGGGGTCTGTTGGCTTCCAGCATTCATTTTATTGCCCTTAACAAATGTTATCATTGAATGTTGTTGTTTCGGTAGAATATACCACTGAAGTCTCCATCGTGAAAACCTATTACTAAAGCTAGTTATACACTTTCATAAAGTTAGGGCCTCTGTTAGCCATTTTGAAGAAGAGTGTTATCTGGCATTTGAGACTTGTTTCACTGGTGAACTGTATTTTATTTTTTTTTTAAATAGAAATGTGAATGTGTTTGCTAATCAATGTGTTGAGTCCATAATAATGGATTGTTGCTAAAATCACAATCTACTTTGTATTGATATGGAATAATGAGGGAGCAAGCTAATTTGTTAAAAAATAATTTGGAGGCTATCAAGAATTAAGAACAAATGTTTATTTTTGGAACTATCTTTATTGGAGGCCCTTCTTTCATCAGGGGAAATTTCTGTAATAGTTCTGAAGTGTACTGTGTGGTGTATATTTGCAACTTCAATCAATGATTTGTTTCACAGAAGCCCTTAATTGCATAAGATAATGGCATTGGAATCTGGCTGCAAAGTCTGTGCTGGTCTACCATAATATTCGATACTGGTGTGTACCTGGAGTGTTACTGGAACACAAAGCTGCAAAAGGACAAAGACTCTTGGTCCCAGATGTTTGTCCCTCTTGAAATTGCTTAGTGCATCACCAACAACGTTCATTAGCCTTATAGCTAATTTTACCAGATTCTGGCTCATGTCAGGGCTGTCTTCCAGGGGAGCTTTTGTGCCCTAATCTCTCCTTAATGCAATGAGGTGTTTGTGTTTCATATTCCTGGTGTAAATCAGAAGCTGCTGCTATTTGCTGCCATTTACTTGAGGTCAAATAAGCCTCAGCATAAAGAGTGGGATGGAAAAGTTACATGAAGGCAACTTTACCCCTTTGGCAAAGTGCCCTACTTTGGAGCATCTGAGGGTATAGTTCTGGCCCTCTCTTTGTTTTGGAAGCTGAAGCCATAGACTTTCTGCTATTGCTAGTGAATGATGGCTACTCTGAGAACAGTAATACAATGAGCATATATGCTTGGAGAAATTTATCTGCAGATTGTGGTTCCTACCTAGGGTTTAGCTAGCCTTCATGCAATATATCCTGTAGAACATGCTTCCCTGACCATTTTTGATTCTCTGATTATCTTCACTTGGCACGCATTATCCTCAGCACATCCATCTAAGAAAAAAGATGCTGTGATAACATGTAAGGCCATAGAGAACTATTCACTTTATGAACCACTCCATGAAACGTGATAGATAGGAGAGATGCCGGGGTGGTATTCCCTGATTTAATTTTCTTTAAACTTTGGCAAGCTTGTGCTGCACTTGGCCAGCTCCCCTTATAAAAAAGGTCATTTAAGTGGTTTCAGACACCTTTATTTTCTCTTCAACTTGAGGGTCTCAAGAACATAATTTTTGTATCAAAGCTGCCTTATTTTGCTTCATTTTGTTTCCATGAGTGTCTCTGGCCAATGTAAGAAGCAGGCTTTTCCTGAGAGCTGGAAAGCTCATTCCAGTAGTGTAGGAATTTAGGTGGCCTAACATTGTGAAGAGTAAGGATGACCTCGCATAGCCAACAGGAAATATTAACTCAGCAAGCCGGTCATATGAGGCAATGGAATGTAGATCTTTGAGCTCTTCCAGGACAAGGGAGTGTAACTGGCTGCTAGTGAAACAGTTGCATGCTTCCTACTAAGGCCTTGATCTTGCATTTAAATATTCTTTTTGCTTTGCCATAACTGGTTCCTGTGCAATAGTTTGTGAAAGGGGGCCTTAATATCTAAAGGGAGCAACCAGATTTTCAATTTTGAACCATGGTGCAAAGTCCTATGCGTCCTGCTGCAATATAAAAAAAACTAGTAGACCTGATCAGATAGTGATAACCCAAAGGGTTTTATCTTTTCCTTCTTGACCTTTACATTGGAAATAGCACAGATTTGATATTTTTCCTCACTATCTCTTCCTCATGCCACCTAAGGTACCGCAGTAGCATGAAAGTTGAACTTCTTGTCCACTGTCCACGTATGCTAGAGCAGGCCAAGCCATTTGACTCTTATACTCGTTGCAGCTGTGCTGTTTGTGAGCCCTGTGGCAGTCTGGGGGGCTCTGCCTCATCCAAGGTGTCTTGCTTTGCCTTCGCCAGATCCATGCAGTTGTGTGAACATGCACAGGCTTGTGCTCAGGTGGGAAGTGAACTGAGGACCTGCCCCTTCATAGGTGTCACGCTTGTGTGAGGATGATGATGGTGTCTTCATGGTCATGTCCTGAAAGCCTGGTGTTGTTTGGTTTCCTTTTTCAAACAGTAACTTGTATCCAGACTGTGTGGTTTATCGAGTGTTTGGTAGGGATTATTGGCTTGCAAATTTTTGCCCTAGCTGAAATACTCAATGCCAGGATTAGTATCAACTATCCAGTGTCTGCACCATGAAATAGGAAATACATCTTCATGGCTCTATAATTCTGTTGGCTCTCCTGTTCACTTTATGCAATATCTTTTGAAAGCTTTGAGACTGATTTAATAAAATAGGCGGCCATTTATACTAGTATTTGGGCAAGCTAACAAGGTAATAGTCTTATGGTAACCATGTTTAAGTTTTCAGCTTAGACATTAGCTACTGCTTATGTTTTCAGGTAGCACGTTCCATGGAACAATAATTAATAACAGAAAACACATTGTTCCTTGTACTCGTGCTGAAATTATTTTTTGCGGTAGAGTATTTAGTTTTACAGTGTCCCACTGGCTTAGTAACTTCTCAGTTGTGGATCTTTCTTCCATTCAGAAACAAGATATTTATAATGTAAAGAAATATGTTTAGGTTTGATTTTCAGCAGCTAGTTAAAGAGAAGAAATTACAAAATAATGTAGAAGTAGAAAAAGGCAGGCAAGGAAAAAAAAATCTAAAAATCAGTACAGCCATGTAAAATGTCTGTAATCAAAGATAGGAGTTTGGATTGCTTTCAAATTGAGTAAGAGGAGTGAAAAAAAGGGCAGAAAAGGCTTTTTTTTCTACAGATTTGACTTCCTGATACTTCTGCATTATGTGTTGTGACTAGGAGGAGCCTTTCTTGTTCAGGACTTACCTTTCAGCTGATTCTTACATATAGTGTATTCTGTGGGCCTGAATTTGGGAGCTCAGGTTTCATGCAAGCCAGACATTATGCCCAGGCAAGGTGAATTGTGGTGCATCAGGAGTTCAAAAACAATTGAAGCTGTCTCTGTAGTCATGGGAATGGCAGGTAGGTCTTGACATGAAAATTGACTATAAGCCCACGTTTAAGTAGTATCGTAGGTGTATCGTGGGACTCCTGCATCCAGTCACATGAACTTTCTCCCAGTATATATGCAGTAAAGCCCTTTTTCAAAAGATTCTCTTTTTCAGTCTGGGAAAATATGCAAGTTGGAATGAAAACATGGAGGAATAGAGATACTCTATGCATGACTTCAGGGATTTCAGGAGGTTATCTCACTCCTGGATGGTTTCTCCAGCTTGCCAGTTATCCTGGGAGGAATGGTTGAGGAATGCACAAACATCTTAAGTCACTGCATTCCCACATTTGGCTTGTAAGACTTATGAAGATCTTCTTAAGGGGTGCAGCATAGAATTTAACCTCCAGTTCTTGCTCATAAAATTACTTCCCAGTTTTGGGGAAGTATTATTTAATAAACAACTTCTTTAATAAACAACTTCTTTATTTGCTTTTTATCGAAGACTGAAAGAAAATGTAGTATCCTTTGCTATTTCAAACTTTACACCTACGTAAAGTGTAGTTCAATATCTGTAGGAAATTCTTCATCTTCTGCAAATAGTGAAGTCAACAGAGCTCTATGTGTGTTCTGACTTCATACAGGGTGAGAACTAGTTTTGTGGTTTATAATATTTCTCTAAATGGAAACAAAAATGGGCAGTAAATCATAGAAGTGTGAATGAGTACATTTTTTGTAGAGAAATGCATGGACAAGAAAGAGGTCTTGAGTCTTGTACTGAGAGCAATACTTTGGACCTTCTGTTTCTGGTGTGTGCATAGTAGAAATTGAATCTCACTGGAAATCATTCTGGCAAACAGTATTAGGCATTCTGTATTAATCCCTAAAAACCTCAGAAAATGAAAAGATTTTTGCATGGCATCTTTATAGGAATCTTTGCTATTAATATTTCTTTAAAATGACACTCATATACCAGACGGTGTTTTCTTTCTGCGTGTCAAATTCTTTCACATCCTACAATAACGCTTCTTTAAAGGCACAATAGCTCTTGTCTACATAATAAAAATACATTGGAAGTGAGAATGGTATCAGAACCTTCAGAGTGTAAACCTAGACTTTCTTATGACTCCCTACATACTTTTCATTTCTTGATAAAATCGTTGCACAAAGGAAACCGGAAAATGCACCTCCAGTAGAGCACTTCTGGCTCAAAGTAATAAATTATTCAGCTCTGCACTTGTACTAATATTGCAAATATGAGACAATTAGAAAAGCTGTGGGGATGAATCCCTGGCTCCAACCAAGTCCATGGCACTTTTGTCAGTAACTTCAGTCAAGCCAGGTTTCACCCACCAGGCTTAAGTCTTTGAGTTTGCCTTTTAAGCAGGCTTCTTGCTTTGTATGCTGAACATCTGTTCCTAAGGCAACCGCATCCAATTACACCTACCCATACATGGTCTTTATTATATGTTCCTGAGCACTACTGAGGAGCTCTGTTTAAATTATAGAATAATCATTTCTTTTAATAGATGTGCAGTTTTAATTTTCTTTCATCTTTAACTTGGTATTTAATTAGTACTTAATAGCTTGTCCCAAAATGGGTATAAAGCATCTACAGCAATTGAGAAGAGACCACTCTTTCTTCCCACTGCCTAGAAAGTTGATGACCCAGAGCCTAAGTGTTGAAAGGAGAAAAAACATATATGCAGTCATTTGTAGTTTTAGGTTAGGAATTAAGGATTGAGCCCTCTAACAGGTCATGTTATAGAGGCCCTGGGGTAGGAGAAGATCCTCAAACAGGTCTGTTACCAATCGAAAATTCCCGTTTCCCTAAGCCCCTACCGCTTTGTTTATGCTAAATGATAAATCATTGTTCATGTCTTTCCACTTCAGGTGAAGACAAAGAATCTTGCTATGCTAGCGTGGGGGACAGTGAATGAGTCTGAGGCCTTTTAAAACAAAACAGAAAGGCATTGTAGCTCATCGTTTGTATAAACTATAACTTGTAAGCCAGTTAGGCTTTGCTAGCCCTAACTCGGTCAGCTGTGGAGTAAGAGCATATAAAACCAGGCCTCTCTGCAATCATATACAAAGAACAGGGTGCAGTGGGATAGAATTGCGGTGCTCCTGGAGAAATTCAAAACGATAAAGATAACAAAATGTTGTATGTGCAGCTTAGGGGCTTTTTTTGTTATTGTTGAGCTATTCTACCACAAAAAACATGTGAGTAATATACAGGGTGCAGCTGGGAGAAACTCCTAGGTAAAGTTTAAAATCCATGTAATGAAGCTGGTTGATTGCATTAGTGCATTAGCCTCTTATGTCTTTATTTTCAAAGACCGAAATCATTCAGTCTTCATGTTGGTAAAACTCCAATAGAAGCTAAGAGGAATTTTGCCTGACTAAAACCAGCAGCTAATGATGTGAAGGAATACTGTGATCCTGAAGGGAAGTGAGGGCTCTGGTCCAGCTGTGGTTGTAATGGGTCTGTGAAAGCTGTGCAGTTTGGCAGGCTTGGACACTCGTAAAGCTTCAGAGAGTCCCAGGAGTAAGCTAGCCAAAGTATTTTTACAAACACAACACACTATCACAAGGCCAGAGTCTCTCTTCCTATTCTAATGTCTTCTGCATTTCTCAAATGCAAGTGCAGCGTGGCTGGATACGGTCCCAGCTTCCAGCTGAGAGCATTCCTGTTGTAGCTAACTGTTGATGTAAACATGTTTAGTAAATTCACTTCCAGCTAAGAGCATTCACCTTGTAAACGTCCAGTGAATTCCTTTGTTTTCTTCACTTTGTTTGCATGCAGAAGGCAATTAGACAGTAGGTATTTGTGATCCTCCCAATTATTTATAAGAAAATGATCTTATTCATAAGCAATGAAACTGCCTTCCTATCTGGACCAGTTCAAAACAGGAAGAGGTAAAACCATCTCAAATGTTGATACAATTTGGATCTTGAAACTCTTTTTTGGAGGGAGGATTGTAGAACCTTAGCCGAAGTTGCATGCCCAGGTCTACCGGAGGAATAAGAGAGATCTAGATCAAGAGGTTTAATATTAGTGAATACTTTGGATATGAACTCCTCTAGGTGAATTACTGTGCATTGAAGAATAATTGGAAGGTACAAAACATCAACACACTGCAGAAAGGCTTCTTTGACTTGAGATGTATAGCTCCCAGCTAGTACAAGGTTAAACCAGTTGCACTGTAATCTGCTTTGTGCAACAGCAGCTAATTTTACTAGAGAAAATTGATTATGTAAATCTGAGCTCAGCATTGAAGCTGGAGAATTTCTCAAGCAATAACCAACTTTGCAAGTCCTGATCTGTCTTGCTTTTTTGTTGCTGTTAATTTATTTCTAATAGGCTGAATTATTCTGTCCTCTCATATGGGTGGTTTCATTAGATTTTTTTTTTCTATGAGTTAAAATTAGAGCAATTCTCAAACCATTGCCTACTTGAAATAATATTTCTCAAATAATTTTGCATTTATAAGCTTTTGGGACTAACTAACAAATGAATTTTAAACCTTATAGTAGTTACTATAAGGTAATGCCTCATGCCTGTCAGTGCTGAAGAAGCATTTAGACAATGCCCTTCATAATATGCTTTAAATTTTGGTCAGCCCTGCAGTGGTCAGGCAGTTGGACTAGACGATTGCTGTAGGTCACTTCCAACTGAAACTATTCTATACTACTCTTCATCTCTGCCATAATTTTTATTATGTTAATGCTACACCATTCAATTATTAAGGACCTTATCCAGTAATCAAAATAATAAATGAAAATATCTATGCGTGTAAGTATAGGGTCATGCATCTGCTTTATATGTGGAAGATAGGTCTTCAGTGGTTTTGATTCAGTTAAATAACGAGGGAGCTGTATTTCCTTGGAGTGACTGAGTTCCAAGGAAATGTCTCTACAACTATTTGATACACAAGTTTCAAGCCTGCAAAATTATATATGAGTAACTTAAACTCTGCAGCAGCTGTGCGACTAAAATTACTCATTTGTATATATTAACTTTTAGGATGCTAATTATTTGTGTTGCCTCAAATAGCTAGTTTCTACTGACTGTGAATGTAAAATTTTTTGAAAATACTAATTTAATATTCTTCACAACATGAAATATAATTTTTGTTGGTCCATGCTAATTATAGCGATCGAGAAGATTTCATCATTGCTATTATCTATACATTACAAGTCAATTTATGTGTGAATAAACCAAATAATTTTTCTGTGCAAACAGAAATAATTCCTTTCAGTGTCAAAATGCTTCAGTTCTCTTAATCATTTTGTCCTTTCCAAAATAATAATTGATCTGTGTTTTCATTTTTTTCATCAATCTAATCTTGTCATTTTTCCAGAATGTAATATAATCCAAAGTAACTAATGTGTGCTGGGCAATTAAGTTTGACACAATGGTCTGTCTATAAGCAAAAATCCTTATGACAGGGTTTCTTTGCAGCTTATTTAATGCAAATTAAAAACTGTATAAATTAGTGTTTTGATGGATGTTTTATTTATTTGAGAAAAATATATTTCTCCTGGTAATATTTCTGAATGAGCAATTAAACATTATAGCACCACGTTGTGAAATTAAGTCTTTGATATCTTGTTTGCAAGAAGCACCATTTGCTTAAGCATAAAACCCTCTTCAAACCAAGTACATAATTAATTTTATTTAAATTTGTTCTCTGTTGATTTCAGTGGAGTAAAGTACTACTTGAGCAGCACAAGCTTGTAGAATCCAGCTTAATATAAGTAGCCTGAAAAAGACAAATAAAGACAATTATCACTTGTAGAGTTTGGGGGAAACAGCATTAAATTTTTAAATACCTAGCTGAAAAAAATAGTGATTCAGATGTCCTGGATCCCAAATGCAACACGTGACAAGAAACTGTAGTTACCAAATTTTTTTGTGATCAAATTTAACTCTGGGACAGGTTTTTGGAAAAAAGACAAATTTTGGCACACACAAGTCTATAAAAGACTTGTAGACTGTAAGAGACTTATTGTCTCTTACGTAGAACACAAGTCTTCACATTCTATATAATCCTCACCTAAAGGACTGTCATCTTTAAGGAGCCGTTATTAACCACACTTTATTTGCAAGTGGTTATCTGTGATTTGAACAAGAGGAATGCGTGGAGAGGAGAGAAATTAATCTTAGCTGCTGGGAGGTGAGTCATGTGGGAAGTTGTACTGTTGCTTTCTGTTCTCCGAGCACTGCTCTTTTTGCTCTGGTGCTGGATTTATTCACTTTGCATGGGAAGTGAAGAGCAAGGGAGGGTTCTGTGATGAAAATGGTGCAAAGTTCAGGCAAACACACCCACGAACATCAGGACAAAATACTCTAAACAACTTTTTTCTTTTTCTTTCCTAAAAGAGAAGTCACTTCATTGATGTGATGTACAGGTGCAAGTCCTCCGTGGATATGTTAGCCAATTGCCATATACAAGTGCACCCAAATAAGGATCAGTATTCCTACTTGAATTGCACTGAAGTGTGGCTTGGGTAGCCATCTAATGACCTTCCTGGTGCAGGCTTTGGCAAGGAGAGGAAATTGGCAAAAGCAAGAAAAGGAAGGGTACCAGTTGGTATTCTTAGATCAAACACACCAGCGTATCAGTGTTTCAGATAATAAGTGCCAGCCAGCAGCAGCTTGGAAAGCTAGCAATATTTAAGCTTCTGTTACCTAGACTGATTTTCAAGTACTGCATGCTTGGGCAGAAGACTGAGATCCCCAAAAGTTTTGGTGAGTCTAAGTTCAATTAACTTCAGTAAGAGTTAGATGCTCAAATATAGGGGTTTGCACTTTACATTTATCCTACTGCCTTGGTCTTCATTTTCTTCTTAGTGGAGTTTCTCTAAGACGTTGCCTGGATCTGTGACTACTTTCACGTCATTCTTCTCTGAGAGGGACTTTATTGCCTGATTTGGCACCACATTTGATCCCTAGCTTGTAGGTCATTCTTTCACCCTGTGTCCTCAATTTCTTAATTTCTATTATCTCTACCCCATTAACCATTTCAACCGTCTTCTCTCTCAATTAATGAATTTTTTCCACCCATCTATTTTAGGTTTCTGTTGCCATTAGGTCTCTTTCTTTCTTCTGATAGCCAGCTGCACTACTAGCTGCAGCCCTAGTCAGGGATAGATAAAGATCAGACCTAAAAGGAAAAGAGACCCAGAAAGACTAACAACACTCTGGGCACTGATATGCTAAAAAGAAAAACTGCGAACATGTTCTGAACTTTTTCTAGGAAACCCAGAGAGACAAGGTGGTGAGTGCCAGAAAGACAGTTCTCAAAGCATTTTGGGGAAAATGGTAAGCAGGGAGCTTGGGAAATCATGAGTTATACCAGTTAATGTTAACATTTAAAAGGAGTGAGGATAGGTTTGTAAATGACAAAAGAGTGTTTCAAATTAGCATCAAGCTAAAAGTCAGATTTGTTTTTATGCTCTAGGACAGGAGCTGTACAACTCCTGGGCACCAATACAAATATTATGAATATAAAACAGTATCTGTCCTGCAGAGGAATGTATTTCCCAATCTGTTTGTTTGCAGTCAGTCATGTCTAAGAATGAAATGTTAACAAATTACATTGAAGCCCTCTGCCTCCTTTAAGCCAGCATTTTCTGAAGAGCCTGGGCAAGCTGTTTGGCCTTCCCTTAGAGCTCCTGCAGGTGAAATGAGAAAGGTGGTTTCACAAAGGAAATGTCACATAACTCAACTGAGGTCCAATTTCAACAGTTATGATATAGTATATGCATGTATGGTTTTGGCAGTAACAGAACAACAGGGATAAAATATGGAAATATAAGGAAAACATTCTGAATCAATTTAGTAAATAAAATTACAAAGCAAAATAAAACACGAAGTAAAAAGATTGTTATGGAAGTGTAAGAGTATGTGGGTGAGAATGCCATATGGAGCATTGGATTGCAGGCAGCCAAAATCGCATCTGATGTGAGTTCTGTGAAACTTGTAAGGAAATAAATAGTATGAGAAAACATTGAAGAATAGCAAAGGCATAGGAGAGGTCACAAAAAGCTTCAAATAGGTCTGAAGAGCTAGAACTAGGAAGAAAACTAGGTTCTCTCCTGTTGAAAATTTAAGAAGTGTCAGAGTTAATGGTATCTTTATACATTTCTCATACTCTTATTTAAATACATTATGAGCTCAAACATGAATTATACATTAATTACAAATACAAAAACATTAATACATGAACTGACTCTACCCCAATGTTTTGCTAAGAGGTGAGTGCTCGCTGGGCTATGTTGTAATTGTTGTATTATTTTGGGAGTAGAGACAAAGCAAGCAACTTCATCTGAAATAATCAAACCAAAAAAACAGACAGCCTCCTATCAGGCAGAAATTACCTTTGCCTATAGCTGTATAAATGCTGAAGAAGATTGTCAAGAAGATTCCTTCAAACCAAACACTTCACTCTCTTTATACTATTTCCTAAGCTTCTATAATAAACAAAAAATAATGGCCAGATCTTGATTATGCTTTTGGCTCACCTAATAGTAAAGGGTTTAAAATTTCCCAGGCTTAGAGATTTTAGTAGAAAAGTAAATTTTAGTAGAAAGTAGATTTTAGGGGCAGGAAGATCAGATACAATGGGATGATCTTTGCACAAGCAGCAAGTCCCTACGTATTTTTTACTGACATTGTTTAGGCTGGCCCAGTCCTGTGTCAGTCCAGGATCTCAGGAGTGGAGAGTATGGAGTAATATATTGATGTGGTCCGTGCTGTCTCCAGATGCGCTATGTACCGGGAATTAGGCCCTCATAATGTACCGGTACCCGTCCCTCATACCCCTCCTCTCCAGATAAACTGTTCTTAACAAGGCAACGCTGGAATCCACAGCCCTCTCTCCTTCCTTTGCCTAGTGGCTGAGCCTATGTGTGTGCAAAATCACACATATCCAAATCAAGACTGTAATCCTGATGTGACAGTGCTCTGTACTTTTTCATTGTTTTAAATATAAACACATGCAAACGAAATCCATGTGTGTGTGCCAACACTGCTGGGATTTAATGGTGTTACCTTGGTGAAAACTGTCCCCCCGAATGGAAACAGTTAAGTTTGCTCATAACAAGTACCCTGAGAGAACATTATGTAATGATCTGCACTGACATGTTTGGATGGTTTCTTTACATTGACCAATTGTTCTTACAGCTCATTTCCCCCCTCCCTTTCTAATCATTTAATTCATTCGCTTGTATAAAGCCCATTAGTTTTGCCCTGAATTTATTGTCTGTATCACAGCTGTGGATTTGTTCATCTAAGGCATTTTACAGAAGTCTTAATTTAGCCTTTTCTACAGTTGCAGCAATGAATATTGTAGTTTGACAACCAGTTATTTCAAACTGCATACAGCACTCCTTGAGTGGTGTTCATAGAGAAATAGAAAAATGAGTAAGGGAGTTTGATAGAAAAGCCTGTGCACTATGCTTTTTACCTGGGCAGAAGAAATAAGGTAAACCTGTCTAGGGAAAAATAGAGGGAAGGCATCAGAAAAGAAATTTGTGCTATTTTCCTATGATTAAAACTTAGTGTGTTTTAGCTGCTGTGCTAAGAAGTCTGTGAGGACCCATGATGTATTTAAAATGGCAGAATCATCACTTATTTGGGTACTCAGTAGAATTTGGAAGCAGATTTTTTTTAGTGCAGGAATTGGAACGTGCATTGAAAAAAATTATTTCAAAACACTGCAGAAATCTTTGTGACAGTCATGATGTGTAATGTTGAGCAGGTGATGGATAGACCCAGTATAATTTGAAATAATGTGGCAATACACTCATAATGAGGAAGTTTGAGTTTTTAAATGGCTACTTATTCAGTAAGCTCTGGGATCCACAGACAGGATATTGTAACTAAACCAACTAGTTCATTTGCCAAACCCCAAATCAGACGTGCTTATTCTGGGCTGATACTCCTGCGAACCTGGACCTCGTGACACTAAGACATAGCCCATTACCACTTAGAGCACTCGTTGCAGCGGTGTTACTTGTGAAAAGAAACATAGGTGATTGCCATGACTGGTATGAGTTGTGGTCCATCTAATTGTTTTCTGGCCTTCAAAAGAAAGCAACGTTAGGTGACTCTGAGAAGATGTTATGAGAGAACCTCTTTAGAAGTGTTGTGTTTGGGTTTTTTTGTTTTTTTTTGTTTTTTTTTTTTTTCTGATTTGTAAGAGTTAGCTAGTAGAAACAGAAGTTAATATATTTAAATTCTCGTTTTAATGTTTTGGCAGCTGGTGTCTTATAGGTTCAGATACAGCCTTAAAATAATCCAACAAGTTGGCTATGTGTATTTAAACTGCAAGATAAAAAATACTGTGCCACCTATGAGAAATGATATGGAGTAATTCTCTTTGGCCATGCAAATGGACTTATACTGGTAAGTTTGCATTGATTTACTTCAGAATTCTGAAATGATTGAAACGTTAGAACAGGATTAGATGATGACATTAATTTGATCATGAAATGATCCCTCCTTTACTGGATATGGGGGAAAACATTGCCACCAAGGATGAGAAAAAGGCTGAGGTACTTAATGCCTTCTTTCCCTAATAGTCAGACCAGTTATGCCCAGGGTATTCAGCCCCCTGAACTGGAAGACAGGGACCGAGAGCAGAATAACCCCGCCATAATCCAGGAGGAAGCAGTTTACAACCTGCTATGCCACCTGGACATCCGCAAGTCTATGTGGCCAGATTAGATCCACCCGAGAGTACTGAAGGAGCTGGCAGAGGAGCTTGCCAAGCCACTCTCCGTCATTTATCAGCATCCCTGGCTAACAAGGGAGGTCCCAGATGACCAGAGGCTTGCCAGTGTGACGCCCATCTACAAGAAGGGCCGGAAGGAGAATCCAGGGAACTACAGGCCTGTCAGACTGGGGAAGATTATGGAGTGGTTCATCTTGAGTGCCACCACATGGCATGTGGAGGACAATCAAGGGGTCAGGCCCAGCCAGCATGGATCCATGAAAGGCAGTTCCTGCCTGACCAACCTGATCTCCTTCTATGATAAGGTGACCCACCTAATGGATGAGGGAAAGGCCGTGGATGTTATCTACCTGGACTTTAGTAAAGCCTTTGACACTGTCTCCCACAGCATTCTCCTAGAGAAGCTGGCAGCTCATGGCTTAGATAGGTGTACTCTTTGCTGGGTAAAAAACTGGCTGGATGGCCAGGCCCAAAGAGTGGTGGTGAATGGAGTTAAATCCAGTTGGCAGCCGGTCACAAGTGGCGTTCCCCAGGGCTCAGTATTGGGGCCAGTTCTGTTTAATATCTTTATCAATGATCTGGATGAGGGGATTGAGTGCACCCTCAGTAAGTTTGCAGATGACATTAAGTTTGGTGGGAGTGTTCATCTGCTTGAGGGCAGGAAGGCGCTGTGGAGGGATCTGGACAGGCTGGATCAATGGGCCGAGGTCAATTGTATGAGGTTTAACAAGGCTCAGTGCTAGGTCCTGCACTTGGGTCACAACAACCCCATGCAATGCTACAGGCTTGGGGATGAGTGTCTGAAAAGCTGCCCAGCAGGAAAGGACCTGGGGGTATTGGTCGATAGCTGGCTGAATATGAGCCAGCAGTGTGCCCAGGTGTCCAAGAAGGCCAATAGCATCCTAGCTTGTATTGGAAATAGTGTGGCCAGCAGGAGTAGGAAGTGATTGTGCCCCTGTAGTTGGCACTGGTGAGGCCACACCTTGAATACTGTGTTCAGTTTTGGGCCTCTCAGTTCAACAAGGACATTGAGGTGCTGGAGTGTGTCCAGAGAAGGGCAACAAAGCTGATGAGGGGTCTGGAGCACAAGTCTGATGAGGAGCGGCTGAGGGAACTGGGGTTATTTAGCCTGGAGAAGAGGAGGCTAAGGGGAGACCTTATCGCCCTCTACAACTGCCTGAAAGGACAGACAGTGTCCTGAGGAAATGGCCTCAAGTTGTGTCAGGGGAGGTTTCGATTGGTTATTAGAAAAAATTTCTTTACTGGAAGAGCGGTCAAGCATGCCCAGAGAGGTGGTTAAGTCAGCATCCTTGGAGGTGTTCAAAAAACGTGTAGAAGTGGCACTTTGGGACATGGTTTAGTAGGCGTGGTGGTGTTGGGCTGATGGTTGGACTTGATGATCTTGGAGGTCTTTTCCAGCCTTAATGATTCAGTGATTCTATGATGTTTTGCTAAGCAGTGAGCAAAGCTTAGCTACCAAAGTGAGTAACAGTGAATAAATATCAGAACCTGGTATCATCCCCCCTTATGTCTTATATGTTAGGAAACAAACTTGTCTGAAATAGGAATACAAACAGGTGATCCAGGTAAAGGAGTTTAACCTAAAGTATTTCTATATCTTCAAAATGTAAAAAGTGACTATACTGATACCTAGACATCCCATATAGTTTTGATGGAGGACAGGAAGATGAAGAAGGAATTTTTAATTTTCAAAACCAGAAGATAGATTTATTTTGGTCTTGATCTATGTCTCAAATTGAATAAAAAATTGTATGGTTTTTTTCTGAAACTGAGAGGCCTGTACAGAAGTATATAGTCCAACTGCATGAAGATCTATTTGGGTATTAATCCACATTAAGCAAAATCCAAACTTGCCACATACTTGAAATGTTGAAAAGTGCAGTTAGATCTTTCACTGTAAAACTAAGTGAAAAATTACGTACTCTGCTTCACAGTATCATCCCCTTACAAGTTTGTCTTGATATCTTTAATGGAGTTTCAATTTTCAATTATCTGTAAGTGTGCTTGAGCTCCATTGTCTTATAGGATTGTTCCTAACCAGTGACACATGGTGTTTTAGGCTTTGGAAAAGTGAAATGTGGCAGCTGCTTAAAAACAAAGTTTCCACATCTGATGATGAGGTCAAAAGCACATTGTCTCACTTTGTTCTTACTGGTATTTTCAATGTAGGACCTCAATAAATTATTTAGATGATTTAGACAGATTTAACATGTTTAATAGACTTACAACAAGCCTCAAGACTGTAGGAACTGAACAAGGAAATAAATATGAGCTAACCTCTGACAGACTATTAATTGAGTGTTGCTCCTTGGTGGAATAAATGTATCAATAGAAAATAACATGTAAATAGCAAGCATGGTTAGTAAAGCAAGGACACTTGTATTTATAATGTCTATAATATGTTAGTATTTTTTGCTGAAGTTGCAGGTATGTTGACCATAAACTACAAGGAATGTTACCAGATCAGGTCAGGAATGTGTTGGAAAGATTTCTTAAAGCAGATTAAATGAGGGAGTCTAAATAAAAACCTTTACCTCAATGCATTTCCTGTTGCAGGAAGAGTTGAAGAGTTGTGTGATGAAAAGACAAGAAAGGTCTAATTATTCTAGCATCCATGGAATTCTCTAGCATTTATCTTATTCAGGGTTTTATTAAGGCAACCTAGAATTGCATTGGTTTTACATGTATGTGCTGAATTTTCTTTTTAAATGGAATTGTATAGCTTAAACCCTTGTTATCATTGTTTTAAAACCATAGATTTATTAAGGTTGGAAGAGACCTCTAAGTTAAAGGCCAACTATCAACCCAGCACCACTATGCCTACTAAACCATGTCCCAAAGTGCCACATCCTTATGTTTTTTGAACATCTCCAGGGATGGTGACTCCACCACCTCTCTGGGCAGCCTGTTCCAATGCTTGACCATGTCCTTGCAGCATGTTATACTTAAATCCTTTCTTCCATGCTATTTTTTTCACATACTGGAAGCACCTCTTCAAAATTTCTCTTCCATGCTAGCTAGAACAAAACTATAACCTATTAACAGGAATGGGTTTTGAATATTGCTCCCAGCTTGGCCAGGAATTGGGTATATTCTGTTATTTTTGCCTCTCTGTTTCCTCCCCAGTCCTGTTCTGTCTGTCCTCTTGCTATGCGCTCCTTTTATCCTGTTTAGCTTGTATGTTGTTGGGGGAAAGTGCATTAAATAATGACGTTTTTACAGTATGTAATGCTGACGATCCCATTTTAGCTGGAATCTGAACATTACTACGATAAAAATATTAATAACTTGTGCCTGCTGATTGTACTGCCAAGGGTCAGGGTGGTTCTCCTTTGACATGGGGAGGCTGCACACCTGCAAACCAGTCAAATGACATACGTTGTGACATGGCTGGGAAGGAGGGACTGTGTGGTTTAATATTTAATGGGCACGAGCTCACAGAGTCAAGCAAAGCGTTTGGATTCTCCTGATTTTGCTGGGAAAAAAAAGACATCTGTAGTAGTTGCGTAAATGTTTCTTTTTTCTTTAACAGAAAAAGGCACTCGAGAGAACTTTCCTGTTTATAACATCTATAAATATGAGATGGGGTGTTTGGATTTGCTGTAGAAGTTTGTTAGATAATGACTAGCAGAAGAACACTGTTTTCTCTTCATCTGTGTCCCTGCGGGGTAGTTTTGGACCTTGACATGCCAGCTCGGGGGAGATGTGATGCTCACGCTGTGACAGGAGTGACCTCAAATGGGGGTGCAGCCTGGATCTTTCACCTGTGTGCTGCTCTGCAAATGGGAACTTGCACAGATTTTTTAATTTTGTTTCTCCGATTCCAAGGTGGCTAATGCATTCAGAAAGATTATCTCATGTTAATTAACAAGAAGTATTTGACAAGCTGTGTTCTTTCCCAGGGTGGAAGTGTGAAGTGCAGGAACACAAAGCAGTAGCGTCAAACCCTGTGCAGTAGACTCAGATACGAAGTGGCTAAGTGACAGGATAGACAAGTGTCTTATTTTTTTTTATTGGTGAACTAAAGCCATCTCTACATTCTCCATGAATGTTCAAGAGGAAGGGAACTTTACACGGCTGTTTTTCAGTGCTGTTCTTGGCAGTGCTTTTTCTTAACACCCGGTCAGCTGGCCTGTGAAGAGGTATGTGCAGGAAACAGTGGCAGTCCACTGAGGGAAGTAAACAGCTTGGGCGATGGCCTCTTCTGTCTCTGGTTATTGCTGATGATGTCTCCCCCCGAGTGATTTTTCCCATGATTTAATTCTGTTATGCATTGCACAGGGAAGGGAGCACACTGGACTGGAAATGGAGCTCCTGGGAAGATTTCTTTTCTTGGGGTTCATGCTTCTGTAATATGGTGGCATCTGCAAGGAAGATGTCTCTTGTTCTGTGTCAGGCTTGACTACCCACTCTATGATATTGTTGAAACTGATATTGCTTGTTCCAGGACTTTGGCCTTTTTAGTGTAGGGATATTCCTGCTGAGGCAGCTTAAAAAAAGCTTTGCAGTGATGAAATTCAGAAGCGTTCTGACCTAACAGCCAAGGGTGGGGGATTCTGCTGTTCCGGACAAAGCTAACAGACTTGTTTGATTAGCAACACTGCATTGCATTTTCCTCCTTTTACAACAAGGATGGTATCTGCAAAAGCCTAAAGCGGTCCTGACATTTCCCATTGTTTTTTAGGGGACTCTGTGTTAGACATCTTGGCTGTGCCTTTGGAAGCTTATTGAATTGCTTCACTTTCTTAAACAAAATTGAATCATTCCTCAACTCCAGCTTCAGTACAGTGGGTTCTTGCCTGAATCTTAGGATTGTTAGTGATGGACATGGTAAACTGCAGTAAATTTTCTTTTCTTTATGTAAGTAAATAAATATATGAATTCCATTATTTAAAGTGCTATGAAAAAAATCCCTTAAGTAAAGTCTCATTATGAAAATTTATGGGACTTCAATTATGCCTAAGTAAATGCATTATAATCTATTCAGATAATTCCAAGTGAGTTTTTAAAACATATCAGTGTAACAGCTTTGTTTGCTGCTGAAGTTTTAAGAAATGTCAGTCATGAAAGAGGTGGAAGTCCTTGGCTGTTTAATCTGGATTGCATTATTTTGAATGGCTGAGCCCACTTTTGGTGTTTGTAGTCTTTTCTGGAGGAGTGAAAAGAATTTTCTCTTGATTGAATAAATCAAATGAGTAAGCTTAGACGCTGAAGATCAGATTACAAAAACAAGTTTCTTTTCTGGTCTGTGAATGAAGACACAGTGTGTGGTTTGTTTTTGTGTTTCTTTTTTTTTTTTTCTTTTAAAAAGGATGTACTAACTCTGGACTCCTGAATGAGACAGCAGCTGGGCACAGATCATTATCATAGTTCAGTTTATTACAAGAAATTAATTTCTGTGCAGTGTGAACTATTTTGAAATCCAAGATATGTTATAGCGAATTAGCTTTTTCCCCTTAAGAATGCATTTCTGTTAGGGTAGTTTAATTAAAAGTAACAACAAAATTTTATGCTGGTTTTGCAATGTCTATATCAAGTTGCTGTTTTCATCCAAAACCAGCATGACAAAACTGTAACATATAAAAAGTTAATCATTATTAATGTCAAGCAGCAACTCTATTACTAATTAAGAATCTGAGTAACTTACATGACTATTTAAATTTTATATACTTATAAGCTGTAACTTGTTAGAAGTGAGGCAAATCTAGTGTAAAGGCCATCTTGGGTCTTTTTTTTCTTAAAGTAATTTAGGAAAAACAATGAATGATCAGAACTATAATGCAGCTTTCATCTGAGGAATCACTAATTAGATTAGGATAACACAACATGAGGATAAATGGAGCAATGTTAGAAGCCTATAAAGAAGAGAAGTTACCTGATCTTTCACACAGAGAAAGAATTATTTGTTAGATACTAAATGAAATGATCAGGCAGCAATTTTCAAGCAGCCATGAAAAGACTGTTTGGGTGTTTTAGTTTCTTTTCGGCATCCATGTCATAAGATTACAGCCCTCACTGACCCAGGATATATGGAAGCCAAAAAGAAACAGGACGTGTTGGAGAAGGAACAAGACGTTTACGGGGAACGCTGTGTTGCTGGTCTTGGTCTAGATGCAGCCTTTGACTTGTCGAATCTATAGATGTCTGCTTGCTGAAACGTATGTGAGGGGAGTAGTCACACTGCTTGCTCATGCTGTTTCCTGTATTTTTCAACCAGCGTCTGTTGTTGGGCTCTGACCATACTGGTTCTCCCCAATGGGACGGATGCCAGCTGTACCTTAGCAAACAAATCCCCTTCCTCTCCCTCTTTGTGTTTTATTAACAAAAATGAAAAGAGGAAGCTTGAAGATTTAATTAAAAATGTGAAAAGAGAGAGCTGGGAAGGGGAGAGGATGGACAGATACTTGGACAGAGCACCCCCACAGTTCCCTGGAGGCATCAGAGGATCTGGGGGAAGGCTGCCCTGTAGTGCTCTGCCTGTGGACATGACAAAATAGAAGAATTCAATCCTTTGCCCTTCAGCAGTTCTCTTCCTGGATAGTCCCACAGTGTGATGGGGCCTTGGATGGGGAGCGGCTTTGTAAGAGGGTAAGGGCAAAAGCACAGCCAGTATGTCGAGAGATTGTGGAGGAGGTGGCAAAGAGGCTGCAGCCTGGTGTTTTTGAAGTACCTGCGCACCAAGGGCTCCCTTTTGCGGCCAAAGGGGCTTCTCTCAGAGCTCCCATCACCTGAGCTGTGAACGTGTCAGGGCAACTGCCCATGGAGGGACTCTTCAGCTCCTGTCCCCCATGGCTGTGGAGTTAGCTCAGGGCGTGCACTGGCCCACTCCAGTGCCACGCAGGCCACCTCATGGTGCCGAGACATCCATTTATGTCTGGATGGGACAGAAGAAAAAGGAAATGGTGTGAGCAGGGCTTAACCACATGGAGGTATTTCCAGAGAGCCGTTTGGAGGGAGCTGCCAGGAGTTCATGTGACCCAGTGCAGAGGAGTGTGGGTGATGTCCAGGCAGACTCGCAGGGCAGAGGTAGATGTTGCTGCTAGGGGTAGGTGGGACAACGGTTGAGGAGACTTTGCCTGTCCACGGGGGTCATGAGACAGAGAAGACAGCTGCCAGATTCAGGGCAGCACCGGTCTCCTGGAGTGAGCAGCGGGGAATGCTGCAGGCGGGATGCCCTGTCAGCCTCAGGACTCGCTCCCTGTGGCAACCTTGATCATTTAAACCATAGTCTTCTGCCTCTTCTTTAAAATTGAGTTCTTCAATCACTTTAAGTTATTTCCCTTCTCTTGATTACTGATCCTTATACATGGCATACACCCATGCCTGATCTTCCATGAGTGAAAATCACAGCATTTGAGAATTAACACTGAAGTCTGAGGAAAAACAGGTTTTCCTTGTATACCTTCCAAGGTTCATAACCTCTCCATCTCAAAAAGAAATCAGTTCAGGATTACTTTTTTCTTGTTGTCCGTTTTTGTTGTTGTTGTATGTTTTTGACTTGCTCTATACCTAAGTGTGGTCAGGAAGACAGAGGCTGGTCGTTTTGCTTGAAGGACCCTCTGAAGTACTGCAAAAATTTGGTCACAATGAGAGAGCATCCCATCTGTTGTCATGAGTTTGTATTAAACAGGTTTAAGCAGAAATGAAAAGTAAATAAAGACTTTTAAATAAGCTGACTTAACATCCTTTCTCTAATAAGAAGCTGCACAAGTCAGAAGCCACTGTGCTTTATTCCATCATGATTTCATGCTCGCATTATTTTTCAGTCATCCAGCAAAACATGAGGAATCTAGAGCTATATTTAATGTAAGTGAGGAGAAACGCCCTTCATGATCTTTTATTTAACACCTCCTTCTAGGCATCCTTCATCCTTTGTACAGAAGGAAAAAAAGACAGCAGCATCTTTTTTGTTTGCTTTCTGGCATGTTAGTCACCTCCCTAACAGTTCCGGTTTCGTTTTATCACTACCTGACAACGTTTCCCTTTCAGGCTAAGTTGTGCAGGTCATTTTTGGTTTGGGTTTTTTTTTCTTCCCCCTTGGTAAGAGCAGTTCTAAAGGTATGTGGAGATAGAATTCAATGCTGATTTGGAGGTCAAATACCTTACTTCATTCCGCCTTTGTTTAGGATTTTGAGACCCTACTAATTTTTTTTGTTGGCTAAGGCAGCAAACTTGGAGATGACCATTATTTGGTGGACATATCACTGCAATGCTTTGTCAACAGTGAGAAAAGTTTGGGAAAGGAGTGTTACACTTTTGATAAAAATATCAACAATTCTAGTGATTGCTTAAATATATTGAACCATGTGATTCATCTTCAGTTTTTCCATGCTGCTCAAACATAAACTGAGACATTATTTGATTTAATAAGAAAAGAAAAAATACAATAGAACAGTGTATCTAATTAACTGCTATAGTTTCTCATTAAATTCTTTGCCATTTGTTCCCTTGGTTACTATAATAAATTGACTGTGAGTATACGTTTATTTGACATTGGTTTTGTTCCTTTTCCCTTTTTTAATATTTCTTCTCTGCTGCTATGTTTTCCATTTTTTGCCTAGCACCTTCTGTTTGTCTGCGTCTGCATGTTTCCATCTTATATAAAGCATGGGTAATTAATTTTTATTAGGCACATGGGGGACCTAGGATGTAAGGCCTTTTCTAAATTAACAGGGAAAGACAGGATCATTTCTAATTTTAAGAGACTGTGTAGGTGATCTGTTGAATTACTGAAACAAAAATAAAATAAATTTTCCTTTAGACTTTTACCTGGAAGTTCCAATCAGTTGCTTTCCTTCTTTTTCTCTTAGACTAAACTTAGTCCTTCCTTCTTTGTTTCCTTTAATTTCTTAAAACTTCGGGCCTACTGGATCATTTTAGGGTTTTTTCATTTATTTGTTTGTGTTGGGTTTTTTGGTGGTGTGGGGTTTTTTGCTTCTTTTTTGTTTTTTTTTTTTATTCTGCAGGCAAAGTTATGTTACATGCATAGAGCAATTTTTGTGTGGAAACAGGCACGCACCTAAATCTGTCCATTTTCAGAAAAGCACATACGTACTTGTCCTCTTGATCCTAGTGGATCTTCTGTGTTATGGCAGCTCTTCAGTTGCAGTCTTCCTGCTTCTGTCTTACAGGCTTTTCTTCAGAAACTGCGTCTGACTTGGGAATGTTTTTGTTAATCTTTAGACTTAATACATCTGTGCTATTAATGCAGCCAGAAGGTCTGACCTGTGTGTCAAGTGCTGGATTCTAAATTACTTCTTTGCCGCATAGGAGTGTTGGTACCATTATGCTTTCCCAGCAGTGCTATGCTTTACAAGTAATTTCAGGTTTTAGTATCATTGCTTCATTGAATATTTATCAGATGCCAACCCAAACTATTGTGTAGAACTTCTGTAATTAAGTTTTAGAACTGATGAAATCACCTACTTGCAACTAGTGTAAAGGAATTGTTTATTTTTCATAGCTTAACATATTTTTTATTATGAACAGGTCAAGGGGATGCAGAAGATGTAGTTTTGTGGTGCAGTCAGATTATGTTGTTGCCAAATTTGGTTTCGTTGGCATTTGTGTTGTGGTTGGTTTGTTTGCTTGTTTTTAAATCTTATTATGGAGTCATTGGTACTTATGAAGGTGTTCTCCTAATTAGGTAACAGAAAAGTAACATCTTTTAAAAGAGCACTGTCGGCAAAAGTCCTTCAGTTGTTCTCTGGTTGACAAGTTATCAAAAGATAGGAAATCCCGACTTAAAAGGATTCATTAAACTGAGATTAGCACAGCATCTCTGATTAAATGGTGAGAAGAATCATTGGAGCAAGTAATGTATTGCTGATACAGTTACACATTTAACACTAATTCTACAGAACATCAGCAGGGACAGTGAAGTAATATAACAGGACTGAAAACATTTAGAAATATGGGCATAAACAAAATTGCTGAATTTGGAAAACTGCTAGGTTACATCCAGAGTCATGAGAATTTTACTTGGTACAACTTCAGAAAAGTGATTTTCAACACAGATATTTGGTAGAAAAAGAAAAAGCTTGAGATACAACAGTACTGAGGGTGGCCTGAGAAGAGGAAAAGTACTGTAGACATGAATTTACAATGGGATACACTGATGGGGAAAGATGTGACTGTTCATGCATCATCAGCCCATCCTGGGAAAAAGGCCATTGATTGAATGATGGAATTGAATATAATATATACTTAGTTTAGTTCTGGACACTGTTTCTTTGGCATATTGTCAAACTTCAGTGAGCCCAAGGGAAAAAATGTATTTGTGTTAGGTGGCTGGAGGGGACCAGCTTGTAAGTGAAGACTAGCAGAAATGAGTATTTGCTTAAACATTATTCAGCTTGATTAAGAAGTACAGGAAGAAAAGACAGAAATACAACACTGATGCTCTCTTAGTTTAGCATTCACGTCTCTGGAAGTAGTAAAGGGACTATGATTCTGCTGTTTTCCACAGAGATTACCAGAATCAGTGTTGCCTGAGAGAAGCATGTTCAAGAACACATTTGATGCGCTTTTCTGCCTGTGAAGCATCGCACCTATTGAAAGGAAACGCTTCAGGAGGTTGTGCTGGAGCTGTACATCTTTGGTCTGCTGGCAGTCGTCACATTATTTGTAATGCAGCTACTGAGCCCTGCATTGTGCAGGAAACTACCTTGAGGAGTAGTTGATGTGTACTACCAATGGCACATTTAAAAAATAGATCCTGCACTGTTTGCAGGCATATAAATAAGTTGTGCCTTTCTGCAGTGTCTTATAAGTTATTAAAAGGCAGCATAAGGAGTAGAAGCTAGACGAGATTTATATCCAGGTGGCATGGGCTGACACAAAGCAAATGGATCAAGGACATCGAAAGCCTGAGCAACTCAAGGAAAGAGTGAGCCTCCTTAGACACCTGCTGCAAACAGCCAAGCTTGCTTTGTTTTCCAGGCCATTTAATTTAATGAATTATGACTTGTTATGCATAATCATGACTGATGGCCTACCTCTTTGTCCTGAGGTTAAGATCAGAAGATGTTGTTCTTACTGCAGTGTTGCAGAGGTTCCTATTACTTTAGTTCACTTCCTAACTAATAGTCAGTCATTTTTGCAGTAAATGAGGCCTGTAAATATTGCAGTATAATATGCTAAAGCCTCTGCTGTGCAAAGACCCAGTTTCCATGCCATAGAAAACATGTCAAAGGAAGGGTGGTAGACCTAGAGATGGCATAGCTGACTTTTGTGTTTCATTTCAGTGGCCCTTCTTTCAAGGATAGGGGAAGAAGAGTGACAAAGTATATTCCCTGATTTGTGCCATGTGGGGCAGGACCTGGATAGCTACCCTTATAAAAACCAGGAGACCTCCCTTCTGCCAGTTGTGTCTGAGAGTTGGGCCCCACACACAAAAAGGCCATTTCCTGTCCAGCACGGTGAGAGGGAAAGATTTGGAAAAGCACAGTGTTGTCATGAGGACCTGAAAAATGTGATCGTATGCCAGGAGTAGGAGCTCTTCTTTCTGTTGCTTTCATCTCTCTCTGCAGCTAGGGGCATGAAAGACAAAAGCTCTGAGGAGTCAGTTTTTGTTTCATGTTGTTTGTATTTTAGATCTACCTCTTTGCCATTTACAAAATGATACAAAGGATTCCTGTGAAAGACAGGAGGAGAGTGGACTGGAGACATTGAAATACCTTCAGCAGACAAGGCTGGGACATAAACCTTTGTCTCTTCTCTGGGCTTAAACAAATCCTTGTCTCTTCACAGGGCTTCACCTCAAACTGCCCTAACTAGCGTCTTAGTACACTAGACTCTAGGAGCAGTGGTTGTCCCTGTCTCCTGTGACCCCTAGGACAGCAGCCTTATCTGTCAACATTGTACTCAGCTCCAACCAATATTGCTACACAAAAAAGATGTGGACAGGCTGGAGGGTGTCCAGAGAAGGGCCACCAAGATGATCAAAGGCCTGGGGACCCTGCCATATGAGGACAGGTTGAGAGAACAGGGTTTGTTCAGCCTTGAGAGAAGGAGGCTTAGAGGGGATCTCATCACTGTGTACCAGTACCTAAGGGGTAGCTACAAAGAAGATGGAGACTCCCTTTTTACAAGGAGTCACATGGAGAGCACAAGGGGGAATGGTTACAAGTTGCTCGTGGGGAGATTCCAACTGGACATGAGAGGGAAATTTTTCACAATGAGAACAGTCAACCATTGGAATAATCCCCCCAGCGGAGTGGTTGACTCTGCCACGTTGGACACTTTTAAGACGCAGCTGGACAGGGTGCTGGGCCATCTTGTCTAGACTGTGCTCTTGCCTAGAAAGGTTGGACCAGATGATCCTTGACGTCCTTTCCAGCCAGGATTCTATGATTCAATATGTATATCCAGTTAACCTTGACTAGTAACTCCTAATAGTTCATCTGCATTTAGCTTGGCGTTGCTGCTTTTGTTTGAGATCTAAAGAGCTCGTGTGATGGAATGCTTATCTTAGTTTTCTTTTTTTTTCTCAAAACTATCGACATAGGTTGCTTACATCATCATTCAATAATACCATTTTTGATATTTTACTTTAGAAATTGATACAACAAAAGACAAAGAGAAGGGTACTGCTGTATTTGCTAGGCAGTCCAGTTACTCTAAGATAAGGAAATTTTCTATGGAAAAGGTCGTAACCTCTGACCTTGTGAGTTTCATCAGAAATTTTCACTTAAAAAAATTAAGGATGTTGTCAAAAACATTTGTGTTTAGTTTTTTTGAGGCAATCTCTGCTTCTAGTAGACTTTCCCCTTCTTGAAGAAGAATATTTAAAACAAAATGCTCAATTTTTAGCTGAAATGTATTTCTAAGCAATGGCTTTAGTTTTCAGTGTAATTTCAAAGC
The DNA here is from genome assembly GCA_034008185.1 of Gorsachius magnificus. Taxonomy (NCBI): domain Eukaryota; kingdom Metazoa; phylum Chordata; class Aves; order Pelecaniformes; family Ardeidae; genus Gorsachius; species Gorsachius magnificus. Next base: position 43,653,431 of record CM067083.1, on the reverse strand, counting down.
TGAACTTGTAGTTACGTTTTTAAATGTCAACTTTGTTTTAAAGGAGAATCTGTTCTGGATGGTTGTTGTTAGAATGAAATACAATGGTAGAAAGTTCTTAGATCAACTGAGATCACTTCTAAAACTCCTACTTCTTAGTACAATCATTACCTGTGTCTATTTTTTATCTTGCTATTTGTTGGGGAAGTTAGATTTTCTATTTTTAAAATCTATTTGGAAATAATTTTAAGGAATATTTTGCTTGACTTACTCAATTTGTTTCTCTTTATCCTGAGGTCAGCAGCATAAATCTTCCTTTGGTAAGGTTTTGGGGTAGAATCATAGAATCACTTTGGTTGGAAAAGACCTTTAAGATCATCGAGTCCAACCTTTAACCTAACCTTGCCATCCCACCGTGTTTCATGTAGGTTAATGAGGTCACAACCTGAAATCTTAAATAAATAGATTTTTGCCTTTTTCCTTATAAGAGATATTTTGAAACATTTGCTTTTTCTTGATTTTTCTGTGGATTGCCTGAATCTGACTTAATCATGCATTAAAGTGGGTTTCATTTAATAAAATCACTTGTGTGAAGAAGGCCTGACATACACTACACAAAATGTCAAGAAGCTTTGGTGTCCTGCATCAGCTTGGAAGACTTAAAAGGGAAAGTAATGTTTCTTATGGCTTCTTGCCTTGATCTAGTTTTGTTCCCATAAATGTCAATTCCCATGGTTTGCAGAGCAGCCAGTACCGAGAACTTTGAGTGTGCAGAAAGGGGTTTTCAAAAGCACTAAATAAACACAAATTGATGAGCTAAGTACCCCTGAGGGAAGTGGTGATGGTTTAAAGTTGTGGGTTTTTTTTTTTTTAAACAAGCAAACAAAACCAGTGCTTCCCTATCTTCCATTCACCTTTTCAAAGCTGTTGTAACTTTCCTGAGCAGTTGTGAGAGGTTTACAGCATATCTTAGATGTATTTTGTGCAGAAGTTTTAGATGTTGCCACCCGTAGCCTCCTACCCTGTGGCAGACTTGGCGGTGGTTAGCAGGTACACCCCCTCAACACAGTCCCATTTGCAGTACACTTAACATTGCTCAAACCCAGTGCCACCAGCAGTTTCAGCTTGGATGCTTAAAACCAAAGCTTTGCATGGGAGTGAGCGAGCCATAAGTGTGCATAATTATAGAATTGTTTAGGTTGGAAAAGACCTTTAAGATCATCAAGTCCAACCATTAACCTAACTACTGTTGTGTGTGGTAGGGCAGGCAGCACAGTGGACAAAAGAGCTGGAAATAGTGAAATCTTACATCGCTGCAGCAAGATTGTCACAAAACACCTGCTAGACCTTTCAGGATGAGTTGTGGAGGAGCTGGATTATTTACTGCATTGTAGGTGAGATTACCGATAGTGCAAAACATTGCAATTGATCATATAATCGGTGTCATGTAGTGGTAGAGGTATACGTTCGCATGGTTATTAATTGGGTTTGTCTGTTGTTTTCTTTCAAGAGAGATTGAGAGACAAACGGGACTGAAATTATGCATGCCCTATGCTGCAAATAAAATTTAGTCATGGCTGTTACATCACTCATGAACCTTTTATGTTTCTTTATCTATTGTATGTGTGTTCAAGATAGAAATAAATAGCTTAAGCATGCAAAAACACATTATGTGTATATCTAGGGAATACCATTCTGTGAAGTGCCATTGTGATACAGGCTTGGTCCATGTGAGGATGAAGAATGAGCCATTGCTCATTCAGGGTCAGTCCCCTTTCAAATGATGCTCAGCCTGTGGTTTTTCCTACTGTTGTTTCATCTACTGTAATTTCAATTTACTACCAACTCCAGAGGCTTATACTATAGTGCAAAGCTTAATTATACCCATCTGAAGAAAAGTGCTGATGAATCAGCTGTTCACCAGGCTGAATATTAAAATGGCTCAAAATAAGATATTTGCTGCGTTTACAGATGTAAAAGATTCTGTGGTTGCCCAGCAACCAGGGGAGAAAAAGCAAACACAGAACCCTGCTCTTCACTAGTGGTGGGGAGCACTGGTGCTTCATCATCACGGCAGTAGTCTGAAATGGAAGACCACCTCTACTAATCTAGGTTTCTGCTCAGAGGAACACATCCACCTCCTTCTGCACTTGTTAACCTTCACAGAAGGCCCACATCATTAGCTATAAGATCAATTGGCTGTAGAAGCACTTGCACGAATTGCTAGTTGAATAGTCAGCTTTTCTAAGGAGAAGGCACGGAGAGGGAGTCGTCTCTGTAGAAAGTTCATTGGACTTTGAGGACTGTTGGTGCCTCTAAGCATTTAAGCCGGCTACACCAATGCTCACTGTTGTCACATAGCCACCTGTCAGGGTGATGAATAGTTCATCACAAATATCAAACCTGGATCTATCTGGCTGTGACTGAAGCTCACTTCTTTTCATCCTTGCCCCCATGGATTGCAGATAGTTGTTCCCTTCCCCCTTGCAGCAGCTCTTCATGTTTTGGCAGACTGTTAACATCTCCACCTCTGCCTCCTCTCCCTGTTTTTTGCATCCCTTTGCCCTTTAGACTTCTGATCATTCTCACTCTTTCCTTCTGGATTCTGTCCGGCCCTTGTTGACAGCTATCCAGCTGTGACCTTGCTTGTGCTGAAGTGTGCAGCTACTTTCCCAACTGCTGCAGTGTGAAGAGGGAGCTGCTGCAGTCTGCTCAGGTTGCAGGACTGGGCGCCCATCTGGTGCCTTAGCCAGCAGTGGCACATGTGCCGGTTGCCGTGCCTGGGCTTGCATCTCCTGTGTAGGGCTCCAGCTGCTGGAGGATGCGGTGGGTGGGCCACTGCATGTGCCTGGGGGCACCCTCCTGGCCATAGCCTCAGCCGGGGGGAAGGCACTCTGAGCATACTGGTGCTACCTGCACCCAGCGTGTCTCCAGGACTCTATTTCATCGTCGTCCTTCTCTTTATACATCCCACACAACAGCGTGGCCTTGATGACTTCTGTTGGCCTTACTATCCACAGTGGCCTCTTTCCTGCAGGAATACTGCTTATTCCATATTAGCGTTACTGGGTTTTCCCACCAGCACTCGGGACCTTGCACTTAAGCTTGTTGACCAGCATCCAGCCTTCCCATCAAGGGGTTGGCGAGACGGCACAAATGGAGCTGTTGTTTGGACAGCTGCTTCTGCCTTCCTTAGTGTAGAAATCATATTGGGTACCAAGTGAACCAGGAAAGAGAAGTACGTAATCACCCAGGGAAATTATGCCACTGCATAGGGAAGGGGAGAGAGTGAACTGTAGCAGGTGCCTAGTGATTCAGAGGAGTAATGCCGGATTCCTCTACTCTGGCTTTAATCCCAAGGGGCAGTTTTAATGCTGAAAGGGTGAAAAATAATGGAGATGATATAAAAAATTATTCTCTTACTAGGGAAACAAAAATGAAATTTTTAGTATGTAGGGAAATTCTGTATTGAAAATATGGGGGTTTTGCCTGCTTGATGCCCAGTGCATCTTGCTGTAGTTGTGTTGGGGTAGTCTGTAGGTCTGCAATGTGTGCAGAAACCTGTCGACTAATGTACTTGCTATTTGACACTGCCATCAACCCTTCTTTCTTTGTTTTTAAAAATCTATTAAGTTTATTTTTACTTTTTTCATGGTAGAGTAAGACAAAAACCATACCATTGGTTTTTTTTTTTTTCCCTGGGAGAATTCTTTTGCTGGTAAGAAGGAGAAATATACAGGGGCAGTGAAACTTTCCTAATATTCTGGTTGGTACTTAACAACGAACTTCTCAAGTGGTACTTGTCCCTGGCCCCACAATGCAGTCATTCTCGTAAGTCTGTGCTTCAGAATTGCCCTTTATATTTTCCCAGTGAATTCCTTCCACACACTTTAACAGTCTGGATAAGACTGTGATTAAAAAAAAAGAGAGAACCTTGCAGGCTCATTGTTTTCTCTGTTTTATAAACTGAAATGTATAATGTGTCCATATTAATTTTTTAATTGTGAAAGCCTGAGGTTCTACAGAGCTTTCTAAAGCTTCAGATTGTGTAGAGGGTTTTTCCCTACTAACTCTTGGTTTAAAATGCTTCTCTGAGCTACAAAATACAGTTCCAGAGCTTCATGAATATCCATATCACAGAAACAGTAGAGACAAAGCTGAGAAATAAGTGGTGTGAGCAGTATTTGTAGCCACTATAGCTGGGCACTATCCTGCACTTCTGCATGTCAGGGAAGCTGATGATTTACAGCTCCACCAAGATCTGCAGGCGAGAGCTTTGGGGCTTGTGCTTCCATGTCACTTAAGTGCTTTTGGAAATTTTCATCGATACGTCTGAGTATGAATTCAGGAGCCTCTCAAAGGCTCTTAAACAAATCTGTTCTGATGTACTTCAGAAGTTCACCATAACTCTGCTAAAAGGTTGGAAATCAAGATTACTTTCCTTTCTTAAGGCTGGGCTGTTTTGTTGTGATGGAACTAAATCTTGTGAAAATAAAAAATAAAAAACTTAGCTGCTGCGGCTGCAGTAATTATACACATGCTTAATTTTAAGTACAGAAGGAGTTTGTGGAAGACTTTGGGAATAACTATGTGAGTAGCATTTCAGTAGTGTCTGGTTTGCCCACAGGGTTTGTTTTGGTGTTTTGTTTTTGGTTTTTTTTTTTTGTTGTAGATCAAAGTAACATTATCCAGCAATAGCAACATTTAAAAAACACAGCCTTTTCAATTTCCTTCATTACAGAAGTTTATCTAAAATTGGAGCAGTACAATTGTGCATATAATTTAAGGGTTTGAAAAAAATTAGATAAATTATTTTTTAAAAGGGAAGTAATTTCAAAACAGTTACTGGTGCTGACTAGGTGCAATCACTGCTTTTGGGTTTTTTTCAGTCATTTTCCTCCTCTCCTGCCTTTGCTTTATTTACTGTTCAGTTCCCTGCTGGCCATCTTTTTCCTTGTCCGCCCATTCCCCATGTGCTGTTTTCTTTCTTGTCTTGGTTTTACTGTTCTGTTGCTGGCTGATGCAGTGTTGCCAGCTCCTTTGATTTGCTTAAATAAACTGCACTGCAAAGGCAGTACCTTGTCTGCTGCAGCTTTGATTTGAAAGTATGGAATCCATCCGAGGCCCCATTGTCCTTCAGCACTGAGGGCTGGCAAATATTTTAAGGACATGCTGCTCAGCAGCTGTGGCGTGTTATCTCTTATGACTGGTCAGCAGGATTTTCCCTCTAGACTTCAGTCTGTAGGCTCATAAACTCCTTTATAAAGTGTCTGGCATCTGCTCTCAGGAAGGTGATTCAAGGATAAGCAAAACCTGTGTTGGTTAATGAGATTATTCATAGGTGGCTCTTAATAGGTGATCTTGTATGTTGAATAGCAGATGTAATTAATTGTGCTTTTCCCAACAGTGGAAGTATTCCAGCAGCAGAAATAATCAGTTCGCATCCACACCGGTGCAGACGTACCAGGGGTGCTGCTGCTAATTTTCAGTCAGAGCAGTTTCCCTGATAATTTTAATAACATTGCTGGAAAGCTCACGGGGAATTCAAGGTGAAGAAGTAGACCTGCACAAAGCAGAAACTGCACCATCTCGCAGCACAGCCCCCTTTGCCTTGGCTCAGAGGGAAAGCAGGCAACACAGGTCAGGGTGATCCATTACCTGTCAGAGACCAGATGTTGCCCAGGACCACCAGGCCAGAGTGGTTCTGTGGATGTGTGAGGAAGAGGAAGGCTGGGCAATGCCCTGCAGCTGGGGAGCGCAGCCATGAGAGCACAGGGAGTCATGCGAGGTGCTCCTCTCCTGTGGGAGTCGTGGTGCGGGGTCTCCTGTCTCTCCGCCAAGGGGTCCGAGGGCCTCTCCCCAGGAGATGAGCTGTCAGGGGGACCGTGAGATGAAGTGGAAATGTTTCTCTAGCATCCTGAAGATAGACATTTATTCAGGTTAGCGCCCTCTTGCTGTGCCTTTGCTTTCAGATTTAGTATTAATAATGGCAGTGATATTGAAGCTGTTTACAATGGGGGACGCACGCAGTCGTGGTGGCTGAAAATATTTTGATTCAATGAAATTGGTCAGGCAGTGCTATTGGCAAGGTAATTCAAGCGGGATTGCCACCCGATTTGTCTCCAGCTGGTGTGGCTTGATGACGCCTGCAGACCTGACCCTTTGCTGCAGGAAATACTGAGCAACAGCCATTTGTCCAGAGAGGATCGGGGGTGCTTTGCAGAGGTAGCCACCTTGTAAGAACTAATACAAGCAAGTTTTAGCAATTCTTTGGTTGGTACGGAAAATCTGTACTGTTTTTTGTATTTGAATACAACGGTAATTGTGGACTAGCCCCATGTGCATAAAAGCAGCAATCATACAAAATGCAGAATGCAGCTAGAATTAGACTTAAAAGCCAGCAAATCCAGCAAGCCAGAAGAAAAAAAAAAAAACAAACAACCTGGTGGGGATTTTATGGCCAAAAAGCCAATTAAAGCTTTACAGAGCTTATAGAAGAGATTTAAGCTTAAAGCCTCCATGAAAGCTTGCAGAATATATGCCAAAGCAGAAAATTAGCAACAGTTTGCAATAGCTAATTCTTTTATCCAAAGTGAACTCTGCCATCTTAAATTGTTACTGTTTATAATCTGAATTGACTATACTTGTTGGGAAAGGATAAGCTGGGGAGGAGTATGTATTGGGGAAAAATGTGTAGGAAACTGCATGTGACCAAACAACAAAAATAAGTAATCCTGATCTTCAGATAGCGACATAATGCCAAGTTCGAGGATGATACTGAATGATTTTTCTTAAAAACAAATTTTTGTGTTAATTGTAATTTGCCTGCTATGCTCACAAAGGGCTATAAACCTAAGTCTTGTGAAAGTGTGTTTAGACACAGTTTCTGATACCATTTGGGGTGGGGGAGAAGTGGATTTGTGCGCTGAGAGTTCATAATTCCAGCACTTTGAAGGATCCTTCTTTTTCCTCCTTTTCTTCAAGGAGAAAATAGTGGGAACCACAAAATATTTCATAGCTTTTAAAGGAACAATTTGTTGGTATATAGGCTGTACCTCTGCAGAATGCATTGTTGTGCTGCTCCTGAATATTTAGAACTGGAAAAGGGATACAGACAGATACTCCAGTAGGATCAGGTTTTCAATAGATGATCCTAATTATTTTCAGTAGGTTATTTTCAGTAGGTGAAATGCAAACAACCAAAGATGTTTTCACCAATAATGGGTATAGGAGGCATCCCCTATGGGCAAAGACACTACTTCTATTCACTGTGTACAGAGTGCCTAATATAATATTTTATTCTTCTTCAGACATAACAAAAATATAATTAATATTAATAGCAGTAACAATATCTGGGTAGTAGAAGCATTTAGTAACCAAGTTTACTGAAAAAAAAACCCAAAGTGGTTCAGGAACACTGTATCACTGTGATGCATTTTAAACTTTCCTAAAGAAAAATTTTTAGCAATGCAATTGGAACAACCCAAGGACAACTGTCCGTATGGATTCTGACAAATAACAGATTTGTATTTAGCTGGGTCAAATTGATCTTCTGGTCTTTTTTGTGACTGCTGCTGGATTTGTTAGGATGCATCAGTGATACGGACTCTGTGTTCCCCCTCTGAGTAGCTGGCATGATCTGCATCAGTTTTGGGAAAAGTTGTCTGAAATGTTATGCATTTGTTTTTAACACTTTTTCTTATCAACAATTATTATGGAAACTCAGATGATCGACCCAAAATGACTACCTCAGTACTGTATTATTCCATTTTTCTCTGATCCTGCCATTCACCTTCATCTTTTTGTTGTTAAAAATTCCTGGCTATTCCCAGTAACTAAATCTTTAAAATTGGATACGTTGTTAAATGTTTGCTTCTATCTATCTGTTGAATTTGGGTGGCCCAGAGAGGTAGTGGAGGCCCCATCCCTGGAACCATTCAAGACCAGGTTGGACAGGGCTCTGAGCAACCTGATCTAGTTAGTGGTGTCCCTGCTCACTGCAGGGGGGTTGGACTAGATGACCTCTAGGGGTCCCTTCCAACCCAAAACATTCTATGATTCTATGAATTTATCTTTTAAATAATCTGGCAGGGAAAAAAAATCCCTTGATTTTTGCTAATTCTATTGATTTTGATGGGAGATAGACTTAGGAACTCACTTTGTAATAATTTCACTTACTGCTTTGAGGAGAAAAAGGAAATACTAAAATTCAGAAAATGAGCTAGCAGAACTGCGACTGAGATAGCACAGTCAAGGATGAGTCTGGGATCAGGAGACAATTATGAACGGCCCAGACTATGGAAAGTCAGACAAGGCGGCAGTCCTCAGAAAAAACAGCAGAAAAGTCTGGTTCTAGTAAAATATTCTCCCTTTTAGAGCTGTAAATGTAGTCCAGGATTTATGAACCTCAGTATTCCTCAAAGTTAGCAAATAACTACAAAAACCTGTGTGCACCTCATGCCCTGCCTGTGCTAGTCATGTATCTGGTGTCAGTTCTTCCACTGGCTGAAGTAACAGAAAGATGCATCCAGAAGGATTTCACGTGGTTTGATGAGTGAGGTTTCAGTAGGATGCTGAGAAATTAATTTTTTTTCTGATTTTGCTTTCACTTTAGAAGTACCAAAATACAAAGAAATACTCATTTAAATTGAAATCACTAGGGCAGAAAAGCAGAGTAATTTGCAAATGCCAGAATTCAAGTTGCCTGCATGACCTGGATGTCACCCAGCAGGTATAGGTTGGGGTCACCAGGGTCCCTGAATTGAGGCCATTGCAGCCTCAGGTGGCCAGTCAGTAGGCAAGTCGAAACAGTGCACCTTGTATCTTCTCCACACGCTTTTACTCATCGCTGGCCATAGAACACTTTTCATCCTGTAATTACCCTCCAATAAACTTCAGACCTACTGAAAAGGACCAAGGCACACAGATACAATGTGCTGGGAGAACACAACATAGGAGATGGAAGGCACTACTCATGTTTTAAGTCCTGCAGTTGCTGAAAGGTTGTTAGTTAAGTTTCCCCTAGACCATACCAGTGAGGAGGGAGAAAGCAGTCTTGATATTCTGGACCTAGCATGGGACATATGAGAAGACACGTCAGACAGGCACATGAGAAATTCAAAAGTCGCTGGGAATGCCCGTGCTATACCCAGCTATATACTTGTCTCTGTCTATAGCCAATCTCAGAGGAAATGGGAGAGAACCGTGTTAGCCGTGACAAGAGGGAAACTATCAGGTCACAAGAAGAAACTCAGTGAGCTGTTGAAGGCAACGTAAATATGATACAAACCAAGGGCAGCCATCTGCAAAACATGTTGCAGTTCTCCCGTAGCAACCTGAGCAGGGCTGTGCCTGTATCTGCCTCGCAGTTGTTTGCTACGTCTGTCCATGGCTCCGGGACAGGAATATACTCCAGGAACCTAGCACAACAGTGTCATTGTACTTAGATTTTCTCACCACCCACTCAGCTACCTGCAGGATAGAAAGCCGAGCAGCTCTGTAGAGCCTGCATGCCGTATTCAGAAGAAGGTGGCTCAGGGCATTTATACAGCGATGGATGCAGATTCATACCTCTGTCCCAAGGTGCTACTGCAACTGTGAGCTCTGGGAGGAGCTGATATTGCAGGATTTATATACTTTATACTATATACCTTCTGCTTTGTATACTTCTCCTGTTTATGTGGTACAGACAGAGGTGTTGCTGCCGAGTCATTGCAGCAAAATGGAGCATTGAGCGTGTATCTGTGAAGGTAAACTAAATGGAGAATTTGTTTAAAGGGCACACACTGGGCTGGGTATTACAGAGTCAGATTTGATGGAAGGCTGAGCAGGTGCCGCTAGAGAAGTGTGGGCCTGACTGCAGCAGCATGAAAGCAATGAAAAAAGAAAAAAGCCAAGTGTCAGCCTTCTTTATGTGGCATGTCTTGCAGCTTGCTTACATCCTGCACTGGGTGCACTTTTTTTTTTTTATCCATAATTATATGTCTCTTTATAAATAAAACCTTTTTTAAGTCATCTTATATGTTCTTTGATAATTTTGGTATCTTGCATATAACCTAAATATTGGTCATTAAGATTTTTAATTCTCCTTTGGCAGGCAATTTTAGAACTTTCTCTGTTACATTGTTGTCTTTTGCACAGTCAGACTAGAGGTTTTTTAAAATCTGACTAGGTTTGATATAAGTCATAGGGAATGATTTTGTGGTTAGAGATGATTTTAAATCCAACTTGTTTGTTTAAGACCACAGTTGGAATTCAGAAATCCTTCTGATACACCATATGACCCTGTCAGGAATAAAATAGTAATGAGCCATTGTGTAGAAGTCAAGAAACGTGTGTGAACAGTCATATTTGCAGACGTGAAGGTGCAGTTCTTCAGAAAACTTTTTAAACTGAGTTTTCTTCCTGCCTTATGATTGGCAAAGTAGTAATTATTCTAGAAGTGTAGTAGTTGAGTAGTATTCAGAAGAATTTTTGTTTCTGAGGCCTGAGGCTGTCACTGAAAAAGTAACTGAATTCACAATGCCATATATTTTTGTATTTAAGGAAAAAATCTATGCACTTCTTAACTTACCATATGCTGAATAATTACTTTTTCAAGGGTATAGAATAAATGAGAACAAAAAAAATCCAAGAAATGTGTCCTTCGTTTGGAATTTAGTCATTTAGCTTTGCAGACAGATTTCTTAGGTTTTCTTGTCACAGAAGAAATGACAAACAAAGACAATACAGAAATTGAGGACATTTTTTAAGAGGTAAAACTTTACTATCTTGCTGAATAAGAAGAGAGTAAATACCATGTCTGTGAAGCTTATAGGTGATGGAGCTGTGAGTTATTATGAGGAGAGATAAGTGGATTGGAGTGGAAAAACAAAATCCTCTTTGAAAAATGCAGGCTGATACAATGAGGAATTTGAAAATGAATGAGTTGGAAGCTCTAGTTTATCAGAAGAGATTAAGGAGTATTCTCATGAGCACATCTGCAAATATTTTGCATTAATCAGAATATGCCTGAAGCTTTTATGACCTCTTTAGACAAGGAAAATATTAAGAATATTTTTCTAGATTACAGGTATTTTGATGTTTTATGAGGAACTTATTACCACCATTTTTTTTAATATGTGTGAGTGATAATATGAGTGCAGACACACTGTGACTTACTGTAAATAGCAGAGTTTATTCTCCAGATTCTCTCTTTCCTTGCCTGGAACTCAGTCTAGAGTAAATCACAACTGAAGACAGTTTGGTGCTCTCATATTAGCATTCCCTAAACCTCTCCGTATGTTGCAAAGGCAGTACAGACTGGAATACATTTATGCTCTGTCTGCAGCCATCCTCTGGAAAGCTCCAAGAACAAAACCAGACTTCAGATCCACTGCTTGACTGTCACAGACGGTTCTGTGAAGGAGCTGGGAGTTCTGGTTCCAGTGTGAAACCTCTGTTTACGCAGCACCCCACTCACACTGGGGCTAACTCTTCTCTTGCGCTTGCTTTCATAAACATCCCTGCTTACAAGATTCTTCAACAAAATATTTTTAAAAAGTAAGAGATGTATATTGTGCATCTCATCTTGCCCTTCAGTGAAACTTCCATTTAGTGTAAATATCAGGCAAGTATGACAGCCTTCTTCCTGCAAAGAGGATGATGAAATTCTGACTTCAGGGGGGAGATGCAGCTCAGCTACATTCGGTGGCAAAACTCCAACTGACTTGAGCGGAACTAGGACTTGGCCCTTGGTGTTCATCTCATCTCTAACTAGCTAAGGACAGAATAAAGCCTGGAAATCCATGTGTTTATACTCTGTGTTTGTTCATCAGGTAACTTTCAGCTCCTTAAAGCCATCTGAGTTTTTTTTTTCAGCTTGGGAACTTGAATTACTGCCTCACTTGTGCTTGGCGAAACCCAAGGCTCTCAGTGTAGTTCTACACTGAAAAATGAGTATGCAGCTCAGATAGGTACAGCCATGGATGTTTGTTTTAGAAGTTAAAGCATGTTCTTAATTTTTGTTACTCCCACTTGCCTTGCGGGGTCTGCACACAATAAAGCAAATACACATTCTGTCCATCATTGTCATCAATACATCTTTCCCTTTCCTTTTCTTTTATAAAACCTTGCCCTGAACCCCAGTTGATGGCTCACAAACACTTTTAAACCACATGAGGTAATGACAAGGACATTGTACACATTCAGTGTTGCTCAGACTTTTCCAGCAGAACCTTGGAAGGGAGGCAGAGACATGGGATGCTCCCTGCCACCACTCTTTTTCTTTTTCAGACTGCAAGAGTGCATCTGTCTGAGCTAGGATGAGAAGACATCGTGTACACACCTTGGAGCTGTTTCTCCCACTGTGCAACTGTATGTAGGCGTATGTGGCTCAGAGCAAACCACACCATGCATCTGGTCAGGCTAGAAACATCATTTCAAAGGAGAATCAGAGATTTCAGTTTTATCCTAGGAGTTCAGAAACTAGGACACTAAACATGCCTTCTGGAATCAGAGGCCAAATTCTTTTGGTCCAGGTTGAGCTTTGGATGCTAGCAGCTGGAAATTGCTTTTCATTAGCAAACCAAGTAGCCTTCATTCTATCTGTACAGGACAGCAACTTCTTAGCTTTAACTTTAAAAAAAAATCTTAAACATTTTTTACATGTTTGCTGAATTATTTTCATTAAAAGCTTTGAATAGGAGCCTGTAGAGGACTGTGTTATGTGACTCACCAGACTGTCATCTTTAAATGCCATTAGAGATGCTTGCAAAGAATCCATTTGATACTGACTACTTGGATATATGTAGGAAGAAATTAAGATATTTTTTTTTCCCTTCAGAGGGTGTATTTTGTCACAAGATCAGCGAGACAAGTATTTTATACCAACAAGCTTTAAAATAAATGAAGAACTTGCCATTCAATCCTGCTTGGCTTTAGTGTTGTAGGTCTTGTCTTGCAACCTGAGAGAATGGTGGATGATGTTTTTCTTTTCAGTGTTCTTCTTCATCCACAATTTGGAATCCCAACTTTAAAAAAAAAAAAAACCCAAACCCAAAAAGCCCACAAACCCCCAAACTTTGTCCCATCTTGTCATTGTCCATTTGCCTCTGACTAGTATGAAGTGTTTATAACCTGATTTTTCCAACAATTGGGGCATATAAGGAAGCATCATTTAAACTGGACATTATCATGACCTCTGCTAGAAAGACTGAAGAGAGCAAACGTCAGTTAAAGGAGAAAGAATATGGCAGCAAAGGATTGTTTACGATATTGAAATGCTGCAGATAGAAGAAAGAATCCTTTTTTTCTAAACTGACTATGGAAAAGGGGGGGGTTTAGAGGAGCTTGAGAGGAAGGAACCTTAAAGAGACCTGGGCAGTATTTGCTATAACATTACCCTTACCTGAAACTCTTTCTGCCTCCAGTGCTTTATTTTCAAATCTTCCCCTCTCCTCCTCTTTCAAATTTCAGTCCACTAAACTACCAGCCATGCTGAGTCTTGCTGTCAAAATTACTGAAAAATGTGTGTGGTGGATCTCCATGTGTGTTTACTGTGCTCATTACAGGATGAACTTGCGGAATATTAAAAGGAATTTAATGAAAGCATAAGCAGGGCATTTTAGTGAGAGGTACAATGGATGAAAGTATATATGAATGGAAACTTGTGGTTAGAAGTGAACACTAAGGGGAAATGGGTGGATAAGAACTAGACGGATGCATGGCGGTGCAACAGAAAAGTTGTTGAGTTAAAAATGCAGTAAAGAGGTCTTCTTTATTTAAATTGCAGTTGGATAGCAGAGGAGGCTGGGAATGGAGTTTTTTTTCTAGTTATTCTTCTTTCTACCCCCGTATTATCTTTCCTTGCTCTCAGTCTCTATGACACCAACAGAGCCTTTATCCTTGACGAAAATGTGGCAGAAGCTGAGCCCAGAAAATGTATTGGAAAAGTAGCACCCCAACCATCTAGGGATAATTTCTAGAGTGCTTTGAGAATAAGAAAAATAAAATCATTCAATTCAGTGGAAGCTGTTAGAATCAGTGGAGGAATTAAAAGGAAATTAAGAATGGAGAAGAGTGCAAGAGAAATTATTTTAATTCAGGTCATGACCTTAATCTAGCCACACTTCAGTTTTGTATGATAGTTTGAAATCCCTGAGGAAACAGCAGGAAGATAGCCTGGTCTTCAAAGTAAGAGTTTGGCTTAGACAGCAGCAGAAATGCAGCAGCTTTGTGAATTGTTAGCTTAAAGTTGGCAGACTTGTAGACTAAGGGCTGAATGGCAGGTCTTGGGGAAGTTCATGGACAAGGTAGGCACATCAGAGTTTATTCAAAGAAGATGATTAGGCTGGTGATTTTAAGCCTTTGGCAGACAGCATGTTGGGTTAGTAATCTTACTTTTGGTGGGTGCTGCGGTGACAAATACCAGCGTAGGGTAGGTTTACTGTCTCTCTTTATCCATGCATCCCTGTACAGAGAAGTTCTCCAGCCTGCTTAAACAGGCAGCATAGACTTGTCAGCGGTGGGAGGTGGGTGCACAACTTGCCATGCAGCAGGTGTTACACGCCAGGGTAACTCGACTGCAGGATGAACACGAGCTCAGGATGAACACGAGCGCAGGACAAACACGCCTGGGAGCCTCTTGCTGTTTTTAAGAGCCTACCGGTGGCCCAGGGCCTGAGCATCCCGGCTGAGGCACACAGCACCATGTAAAGGCAGCCCGTGGGCTGGAGTCAGCAGTAGCTGTGTTGCAGTTGGCTCAGCAGCAGCAGCACACCACGTGGCCAAACCGTCCCCAGCAAGGAGCATCACGCTGTAGTGGTCAGGCGCATGCGGTCACGTAGGGATGGACAGTGGCAGGGAGGCAAAGTCTGAGCCCTGCATGAATGACCCCAAGGGTCTTAATGAGCTCCAGATTCTCTGATAGATGGGGTAAAATGTCTCTGAGATTAATTCAGATTAGACCTTTGATAGGATTCTTTTGAATGTGATTTATTAATCAGGGCAAACGATGTTTTATCTCTATGCAGATAAAGTCTACTTCTGTGTTTTGCTTAACAGGAAAAGAAGTTATAGATTATGGGGTTTTGGTGTGTATTTTCATTTTTAGTATGATAGTTGATTTTAACATTTCACTGAAATCTTAAGGTGTTGGAATGAAAAATACTATTCGTTCAAATAACTGAAGAATTCTAGCGTGGCATCATGAATGGCTTCAGTCTTTTGGCATGCTGCTATATATAATTGTTCGGTTTTCTGATAACCCTGAGTAAATGAGTTTCTTTCAAGACCTGACAGTGATAGATATGTGTAAACGTGAGCATAGACGAATGATAAATTTGTCAAGACCAAACTGTATTTTTTGATAGAGGTCTGGCTGCTTCCTGATAGTGTTTCTCAGGTATCTATATGAAATTCCTTAAGCCTTGTAATCATCTTGTGTATGTGATGTCTTTTGAGAGCTTTCTTTTGAAAACTGACCTGTCAGGATGCTTTGGCAATCTTTGTTCAACCATTTGCCATAACTCTGAAATTATGTCTCTAGAGCAATACAGAGGGGAATGTTGTAGTCTGTGCAAACCTGTCAAGTTTTTTCTGACCTAATGTACGAACATTGTAGGAAATGCCAGATCACAAATCCACCTAACCAAGTGTGTTGTTTCTTGGAGTGGCCATTATCAGATATTTTCAGAACAAGGTAAGAACAGGATGCATATAAAATAGGGGTTTCCTGGCAGGGAATGACTTCCCTGCTCTTGGAAGACATTTGCTTATGGTCTTGGGGTTTTGCAGTGAAGAAGAGTACACCAGTAGTAGTACCTCATGTCACATAAATGGGAGGAAGGGAAGCAGCCTGATGGTGTGAAAAGGGAGCAATGGCTGTGAAGAGCAGCTGCTGGGTAAAACATCGTGATAGCAGAACCCCTTTGAGTATAGGTCAGCCCCACAGACTGTTGCGTGCTGTGGCTCTTCCCTGCTCAGACGCCTCCTGTGCTTGAGGTGGTTCACAGGTGAGGCTCAGCAGCTGTGCTAGCACAGGTAATGACAGGGCAAAGACAACTTGAGCACACACTAACACCCCATTGTTGCCCATGCAAGATACTGCAAGCATACGAATGTATTTTACAGTCACAGTTGCATTTTCTTCATAGACCTATCCACACATAAAGCACAATTTCTTTTCTGTAACGATAGGCAGTGCCCTACCTACATGACATAGACAGTATTTTTTGATATGTAACTCTCTGTGGTTTTTTTTCTTTTCCCCATTGCTTGAAATTACTCCTGTCATAGTTTAACCCCAGCCAGCAGCTAAGCACCATGCAGCTGCTCGCTCGCTCCCCCCTGGTGGGATTGGGGAGAGAATAAGAAGAGTAGAAGTGAGAAAACTCATCGGTTGAGATAAAGACAGTTTAATAATTAAAGCAAAAGCTGTGCATGCAAGCAAAGCAAAACAAAGAATTCATTCACCACTTCCCATTAGCAGGCAGGTGTTCAGCCATCCCCAGGAAAGCAGGGCTTGGTTACTGGGGAAGACAAACGCCATCACTCCAAACGTTCCCCCCTTCCTTCTTCTTCCCCCAGTTTTATATACTGAGCGTGACATCATATGGTCTGGAATACTCCTTTGATCAGTTAGGGTCTGCTGTCCCGGCTGTGCCCCCTCCCAACTTCTTATGCACCCCCAGCCTGCTCGCTGGTGGGGTGCGGTGAGAAGCAGAGAAAGCCTTGACTCTGTGTAAGCCCTGCTCAGCAGTAACAAAAACATCTGTGTTATCAACACAGTTTTCAGCACAAATACAAAACATAGCCCCATGCTAGCTACTGTGAAGAAAATTAACTCTAACCCAGCCCAAACCAGCACACTCCTTAGAAACTTCCAAAAGGCATTCTTCACACTGTCGCATTCTCTTGCCATTGATTTGTTCCCATGCTTCCAGTGGAGCCAAAACTTCAGCCACTTGTGCAGTTTTTTCCTTCCTAAAGCCTCAACATAATAATTGATGCAGCCAACAATGTCCACACAGCTCTGGGAGTATGGTTTAACTTACGCTTCCTTCTCTGACTGCAAAGATTTTCATAAATGGAAGTCCACATATTGTAGCTATAACTTAAAGGGCGTCTGTTTGCTTCAGATTTTATCTTAGTGTTTCCTGGCAACAGAGTGGTCAATATTTCTTTCTTTCACATCTCTTTAGTAGGTACTTAGTCTTGGGAATACATTTCTAACCAGGCAGTGATCGTTAAATAGGTCAAATTTAGGGGAAAAAAATGCCTATTCTTAAATTAATTTGTTCTCTTTCTTGCATAACTTCTCATATTGAGTACTGCTGTGCTATAGCTTCCACATCTTTAGCCAAAGGCAAAAGCCTAACTGATGTCCTGAAAATAAATAATTGCTGCTCTCTGAATTGTAGCTGTACAGGATTAGTTACATCTCATCAGTCTCTCAAATGCTGGTAGATATTAAATGTAAATGCTGCTGGATATTAAATGTATACAGAAGAATAAACCAAAGCACACAAAAATTTAGCTTCAGGGAAAAGCATAGAAACATTCACTATTTCATTGTATAGGATATGCCCGAATGTACAGTACTTGACAAAGACTCATTTCTTTAAATGTACTTGGTCTTTTTTTTTTTTTTTTTATGTTCAGTGGTCCTGTTTCTGCCCAGATCTGAAGGAGTGCAAGCATGTGCATGCAATGTGTAGTATATTCCTCCTTCAGTATGTATTTTGTGTACAAGAAGAGCTATACTAGGTCACATCAAAGCTCCATGTCCTTCAGTACTCTCACTTCATCAATGACTGCAAACAGTTTCCTAGGGAGGAGTAAGATCAGGACAAGCCTGTACTGACACCTTTTTCTAATACTCTGCCACCATCCAGTACCTGCATCTCAGCGACTTCCTGGGCAAGATGTTGTTCATTATACCTAATAACCTTCAGTGGAAGCTTTTCTGTGAGCATGCCCAATTTCCATTTGAATTCTCATGAGCTTTGCACATCCCACAATATCCTTTGGCAAGGATTTCTGCAAATCTGCTACACAGTGTGTGACAAACCACTTCCTTTGGTTTGTTGCGAACCCGGTTCCTACTGCCTTCATTTGATTCCCACTAGTTCTTGCACAGGAAGAGAGAGGGGACACCAATCCCTGTCCAGTCTTCTCATGACGTCTATGATTTGGGTAGACCCTTTTCACATTCCCCAAAATAATTTCTATTCCTGGCTGAAGACGTGACATTTATTTAGACATTTATTCTTTCTACAGAAGCCATTCCATAGCTTCAATATCCCTTTTTCCCTTCTCTGAACCTTTTCCAGCTCTACCATTTCCTTTCTCAGATGAAGGGATGAAAACTGCACACAGTATTCAAGGTACAGCAACCACAAATATGCATAGTGGCATAGCAATGGATTCATCTGTTCCCTTGCTAAAAATTCCAAATACTGGATTGCCTTTCTTGCCTGTTGCTGAGCATTGAGCTATTTCCATGATTTATCATGACCTCAGGATCTCACTTCTGGCTGATAATGATCAGCACAGAGCTTTTCATTTTATGTGTGAAGCTTGGATTGGTTTTTGACATATGCATCACTTATGTACATGAATATACATGAGTGTTGAAAGTGGACTCCCCTGTAGATATCCTGTGGACTTGTCTAGACTGCTGTAGTAAGTCAGGATGAGTTTGGAGTTGGCTAGTACATTCTATTTATTTTTACCCATTGCTTTAGGATAGTGAAAAATGAATACTTTTAACAAAGTAGTTAGGATCCACTGGAGATTCTGCAAAATACGTGCCTCAGCTGTCTAGGGAAAGGTACTAACCTGTATCTGCATGAGGAAGAAGATCAAGCTCAGGTCATCGCTAGTGGGGAAAATGAGTTAGCTAACACTGACCTATTCCGAGCCACCTGTCTGCATCTTGACAGACTGATCATCTGAGTATCTTTTGTAAGTCTCCATTGGTT
Source organism: Gorsachius magnificus (assembly GCA_034008185.1). Classification (NCBI taxonomy): domain Eukaryota; kingdom Metazoa; phylum Chordata; class Aves; order Pelecaniformes; family Ardeidae; genus Gorsachius; species Gorsachius magnificus. Next base: position 43,634,490 of record CM067083.1, on the reverse strand, counting down.
GTTGTGGAGTACCGTGGATTAGGTATTTCACTGCAACAATTTTAGGTTCAGTTGAGAAAAAGACCTACCCCTTCTTTTTTACTTTTTTTAAATAGACTTTGACCTTAATTCTCATTTATTCAAAATCCATGTTGCACCACTCAGCCAGTGTAATGAAGGCTTAAAATAAGCATAAATGTAATCTGAAGCCCAATTTTCTACCATTATTGTTTAAAATGCTTTTGGTATAGTTGATAATCAGAGTTCTTATTTTGAACATAAAAATAAAGAACAGTATTTTATGCATCGCTGCAAAACAAAAAGCACAAAGTATAATTGTATTCTTAAGCACAATCTGAGGCCATTTCTAAATGAAGTTTGCATTACAATAAAAGAAAAGAAGTCTTGCTATTCATTTGTCTAGTGTCTAGTCTTTTGTTGGATGTCTCATTAGAAATTATACAAACTGAGCATAAAACTCTTCTTCCCTTTGAATATATTTTAGCACAGACTGTTTCATTTTCCCACTCTTTGTTTTGATGTATCTACAGATACAGGTGTCCATTACTGTGAAGTACCTGGCCACATCTGCAAGTAGTTTTCAAGCTTTTGAACTCCCACAGATCTTTTCATTTATTAGTTGCATTCAGATTTGTCATGCGGATTTTATTTTTGTCATATTCGTGCATGACATCCATTCAAACAAAAAAAATGTGATGGTGTTATTTGATGAACCTCTGGGTTGTCTTTTATAATGAAGTTTGCCTTAGAACAAAAAAAAGAATGAAGAAAATGTATTAACCCCTTCTGCTGAAAGGAAACAAAACAAGAGACTGTAGAGCATTGCTCTCTTACACCCAAGCCTGTAGGCGTATAAGTATGCCCTTGCATCTTCCTCGCTTCCTTAGGAGTAATTATCAAAGTAAAGTTACTCATCTCTGCTTCCAGGACTGCTTATATTTTTGATAGTAAGTAGTCCAACCAGCTTTGGTTGGAATATTTGATATATTTGGAAAGAAGAACAAAACAGTGACTCTGAATAGTTTCTGGAATCGACATACCTGTCCCTCCTATATGACTGCATTGGCTTCTCTAGCCTATGCTCCTTTTTCTGTGTCTCAAGGATACATGGCTCTGTTTTCCACAAAATGTTAACATTTTACAAGTAGGAATGGAAAATCCTCACCTTGATTCCAGAACTGTCTGTAAGCCAAAGTCAGGGCACTCTTCTGGGTTGTGCAGTGGGAAGCCATCTCCCCCAGCTGTGCTAAGCGCAGTAATGACTGAGCCGCTGGGAGCCAACACCAGCTCCTGCTGTGTCCTCTCCTCCCTTTCAGTTGCTTAACTTAATTATAATTCAGTTGCTTAACTTAATTCTAGGGCCAGTGCTAATCTGTGTGCCCCATTCTGTCACTACTCCTCCTCTTTATGGATGTGGGCTGGATTCTACTCTGAAAGCCCAGCATCATCATATTGAGCATCCTTTTGTGAGGCAAACCTTAACTACACTTTAAACTCTGAAAGCAGAGAAATGCAGGTTAAAGACATTTTAAAGCCTCCTTGTAATGGCAGACTTATATGGTTGTTGTTAAGCAAGAGTATTCATGCCAACTTACAGTATCTCATGAATCATTCAAATAGCTAATAATGCACAGTCTATATTCTGTAGATTGATCACAGATTTATTTTTTCGTAATTCTTAGGGATGAGACTTGAACTCTGGTGGTACAGAATGCGTGTCTCATCCTTGTAGACAACAAAGGAGCTAAAAAAGCTTCAGACAATTTATTAATTCAAATTTCCAGGAATCAAAAATAAAGTGAAGCCATTTCATTATGAATGAAGATAGTTTAGTAAGCATCCATTTCTCACCCACTTGTCTGTCTTCTCTGTCATACTGGTTTTCTTGAGAGAGTGCTGCTACTCTAGGGGTGAAGTGGATGCATTTATCATTTGAAACAATACATAATGTAGATCTCCAAATCATAACCACTGTGTCAGCGGCACAGGCAGCAAAGTGGACAAATAGTTGTTTGCACCAAGGTATTCCTAGTTGGGGTGAGAATACAGCATGGTCTTTGAAGACAGCAAACTAAGGGCTGAGTTGATGGTGTGGCATACTGATGTGAGCTGAGCTGCTCATCTCTGGCATGCTTGTATGTGGTAGGAGGAATGAAGTGGAGGCTTTTGAGGACATCTTCCCCAGGGCAGAGGGCAGCATGGAGCCCTGTTCAGATTTCTGGGCCGTATTACAGTGATTCTGATGATGACATCCCTGGTTCAAATTCTAGGCTTCCACCCCTATCAATTATTTCAGTGGTTCTTTGTGGCCCCTTAGCAGCATCAAAAAGGCCCCAAAGAGTCCTTAAGCCACTAGTCCCCAGTTTCTGGGTTGCATGCTGCCCTGTGTCCCTGGAAGCATAGCACCAAAGGGTACCCTTCAGTAGCTGTTTAGAACGAGGCATGCTCAGCACCACACTTAAGGGTATTTCAGTACAGGTGAAAAGAATGAAAATTAAAACATTGTTATAACTAAGTGGCTTTACATATCCTAGGCAGTATAACTTTAAAAAATTCTGGAAAATTTGTATTTTGACAGGTGGTTAGAGAGTTTAATCAAAACAGGAGAAAGAGTGTTGTGGGCGGTTTAGTGCCCACCCTGGTCACAGAACTCCCTCCCATGAGGTAAAGGCCCTGGGAGATGCTGCTTCAGTGTCTATACAAAATTCTCTTAGTGTCATTTCCACACAAAATACATGGTTACATCAGACCACTAACAGCAAGAACCTGTTCCACATGTAACTTTCTATACCATATACCTGTACTCCGTCCTAGCTGATACTGTAAAGTTCTTACTAAGCTTGGGTTCATTGCTTCCTCCATTTACATCTACAGAACAGTCTGTCTCATACCTCCCTGGGCAGTCATCCTCAGTGAAAGAGGACAGTAAAACATGATTCACTTCTGACAGTGCCATAAAGCTGAAACAATTTTCTATACACACAGAGGCTGTCTGATTTACTTCGTGTTTTTTTTAGATTCACAACTCAGGAATCTCTAAAATCTGCTTCCAAATGTTATATGTAGGTCAATTTACTTTAGATATTTATGAAAGTGCAGCAAGACTGTATTGTCTGCAGATACTTGTGTAACCCTTTTAATTCTGAATGCCATGACCATTAGGAAAACAGAGGTATCATCCACAATAGCGTCAGTTTAACTACACTCAAAATTATATAAACATATAATACTGAAAGTTTCAATGTCATTTTACTATCTTCTATAGAGAGCTGAATTTTAATCACTAAAAATAATATTAAAAAATATACCTTTCATTAGAATTGCCCTGATAATGATAAATACCTCTCCTTAACCACATAAGTTAAATCATAGTGCGTGTCTTATTCCAGTGGTCTTACTCCCTTTTTTAGAGTAAGTATCAGAGGGAGAAGGTAGACATTTGTAATTCTCTGCTGATCCAAGTGCCAGATCTTGGTTTTATTTTATATCCTTTTATTATTATAAACACATTAGGGGAAGATTTTTGACCTTTGTCCTGTATTTTGGCATTTTAGATGTTGATTTAAACATATTGAGGGGAGATACAGCTGGCATTTGGTGAGCTGACTCTTCACAGCATGACTTTTAACAAAAAAAACCCCTGCAAGCTCCTTTTCCCCTTGGAAGGAATCAGTAACTTTTATGTATGCAGAAGTGGCCAAGTGCCCTCAGCACAAGAGTAAGTATTCTTTAATCTTCTACCTAGGAGTGGGTTCTTGAGGTCAGGACAAGTTTACTTCAGCTATTGCTCACTAAATTTCAACTTCGAGACTACAGAAAAGGGAGATCTTCATTAATGGATCGGGTGGGACCATGAGATTTATCCTGTGTCCATTTTATACCTGAACAATGTCAGGGGAAGTTTCTTACTAAAGTGAATTTGGTATAAGAATTTAATATTCAGCCAGACGGCCAAAGCTATTCCACCCATAATTGAAATGACATCCATGAAGTAACACTTCTCTACCCATTTTTAGCAACATCATGAACCAGATGTGGCTTAATTTATCATAGTATCATAGAATGCTTTGTGTTGGAAAGGACATTTAGAGGTTATACAGTCCAACCCCCTGCAGTGAGCAGGGACATCTTCAACCAGATCAGGTTGCTCAGAGCCCCATCCAACCTGACCTTGAATGTTTCCAGGGGCCTCCACTATCTCTCTGAGTAACCCATTCCAGTGCTTCACTACCCTCATTGTAAAGAATTTCTTCCTTATATCCAGTCTAAATCTACCCTCCTTTAGTTAAAAAACATTACCCTTTTTCCTATTGCAACAAGCCCCACTAAAAAGTTTGTCCCCATCTTTCTTACAGGCAGGCCCCCTTTAGGTACTGAAAGGCCGCAATCAGGTCTCCCTGCAGCCTTCTCTTCTCCAGGCTGAGCAAGCCCAAATCCCTCAGCCTGTCCTCATAAGAGAGCTGCTCCAGCCCTTGGATCGTTTGTGTGGCCCTCCTCTGGACCCACCTCAACAGGTCCATGTCCTTCTTGTGCTGAGGGCTCCAGAGCTGGACGCAGTACTCCAGGTGAGGTCTCACCAGAGCAGAGTAGAGGGGCAGAATCACCTCCTTCGACCTGCTGGCCACGCTTCTCCTGATGCAGCCCAGAGTACGGTTGGCCTTCTGGGCTGCCAGCGCACGTTGCCGGCTCATGTCCAGCTTTTCGTCCATCAGTACCCCCAAGTCCCTCTCGGCAGGGCTGCTCTTGATCCTTTCTTCCCCCAGCCTGTATTGATACTGGGGGTTGCCCTGACCCAGGTGCATGACCTTGCACTTGGCCTTGTTGAACCGCATGAGGTTCACACGGGCCCACCTCATCAGCTTGTCCACGTCTCTTTGGATGACATCCTGTCCTTCTGGCATGTCAACTGCATGTCACTCTGCCTGATGGTGTAGCTTTTAACAGTCTTTTGATGGGAAAATTACCTCTTTTTAACATGAATGACCTTATAACCATGTAGTTTTCTTGATTTAGGTGAGATTTCAAATCCCTTAAACTTACCCTGATGGCTATTTTTTCATCAATCTCCTGAAACTGAAATTGATGATAGTTCAAATCTACGATTGTATATATAAGCTTAATATAGTGATGCATGGTTTATCTATGAGTGCCATCTGTGTTAGGAGATTCCTTATGAGCTTCACCTGAGTACCCTGAAAAGGTTAATAGCTGAAGATTGTAGTGCAGAAATGAAGTTCAAAGTGGAGGTGTGGAGAAATAATGACCCTGCCCCCCCTGCACTCTTTTCCTTGATGCGTCTGTGACAATGTATGGTAGCTGAGCGTCTATTTCATTAAATTCTGTGTCAAACAGCCTCCAAAAGCCCTATTTCATAACAAGCTGAATTAGCAAAGAGCCATCTCTTGATTTATAATGTTATTCAACAGATACTCATTTCAAGGTTGCATTAAAATGAATTTATTAGTGAAATTAGTGTTCTGAAATGTGAATCCAGGAGGTACAACCTGCAAGTGAGTTGGCTTAATATCAAACAGAATAATTTTTCTAAGCCATATGAATAGTTAAGCTGTCAGCATCCAAACCAATGTATGTACAGTAAGCCACTTCGAGCCTGTTGGAACTGTGTGTGTGCATAAATCGTATGTCTTCGACTAAGCAGTTGTGTAACTGGGTTATTAATTTTTATTGGAAAATGAAACACCAGCAGTTGCAGGAAATGCTCCTCATTTTGATCATTTGAATTGTTCTTGGGCCATCAGAAAAATTGTTCTGCATGAAAAGGTAGGATCAGAGTGTTCAGCTGCTCAAAGCTGTAAGAAAATGCTAAATAGTTCTCTGTAAAACTTTTAAAAAAATATTTTCTTTGCACATACACACTCAATAAGACAAAATATTTGGAAACTAGCTTGAAAATTCTGAAATGTTTTGCTGGAGATTATTGAATTGTTATTGGTAGTTGCTAGTATGTTGATCTGTAATTTTACTCAGAAGTTAATGTCAGGCACTGTAATGGGCTGCCCAGGGAAGTGGTCGAGTCCCCATCCCCAGACATATTTAAAAGCTGGGCAGACGAGGTGCTTAGGGACATGGTTTAGTGGTGGGATGGCAGGGTTAGGTTAAAGGTTGGACTTGATGATCTTAAAGGTCTTTTCCAACCTAAATGATTCTATGATTCTATTCCAATTTGCATTGCAAGACAACTTTGTATTGGTGAAAGTTAATTTTTGATCTTGCTTTATCTTAGGCTTTATCTTAGACTTCACTTCCTGATGTTTAGAAAATAACCCCTTAAGATGCCTGGAGGACGTAAAGCAAGATTTTCTATTGAAGTACAGAGTATAAGTTAATTTATTTCAAGTGATAGTTAATTAAAAAAGAAGTAATTCAAGTTAATTTTTTAGAGAATCTTTTTACTTTATAAGTCTTTCTATAAAAATTGACCTGTTTTAGATGAAAATTAAAAAAATCCAAAACAAACCAAGATCTCTCTTGATTAATTTTACTTTCATCTGACACTATTTTTGGGAAATAATGTTAGCTTAAAAACTGCATTTCTGGCTAAAATATTTTCCTACATGTAGTGATTTCTTAAACTTGTTTAAATCAAAATGAGACCTAGAAGTGGATATACAACTTAGCAGTCCCAGTTTGTCATGTTTTTTTCAATCTGCTGATGTTACAAGTTCAGCTCACAGTGAAGGTCACTGGTAATCAAAGGTAGTGAAGGAGAAAATAAACCTATCTTTTACTCAGAATATGCTTATTTTCCATATATGGTTTATAAGAAGTTTGCCCTGTGCATTCAATAATTTTCCATTATGATTTAGGGGAAATTTTTACAGAAGAAATGGGGAAGAGGAAGAAAATGTGAAAATAAATAGTACAACTGCAGATACTACCTGGAGGAATTAGACTTAAATTGTAGCTATTTTTTTATTCTAAAAATATCAGTAAGATTTAAAATTCACCCTTCTTTTAAAGCTAGTCTATATTTAAACATTATTCTCTGTTCTTCCAAAACAGTGTTCGTTCTTGTATATTGTACCAGTTCTTAATTCATAAGCTGGCCAGTGTATGTTCATGTATGCTTTAATGAATGTATATTTTGCTACATTAGGGGGTTGGGAGCCTGATCAGCCTAGATGCATGGTTTCCATGGATGTCCCAACCTTTATCCAGTTGTTAGTTATGAAAATAAGGAAGACGTCTTTCTAAAGCATAGAAAACTACACCTTGCTTAACCTTGCTGTTTGGGTAGTTTTTCAACCACAGTTGAGGAGGAGCTGGCTACGTCCTAACCTGAAAGGTGCAGAGGTGATACTTCTAGGCTGTGGCTAACAAGCAAAAGCAGTAGAAATTATGCTGTACCTTTTGAATGAAAAACTGAAGTAATTTTTTTTTTCCTCAGGCTGATGATTTAGTAGGTTTCTTAATCTTTGTGAGCTCAAAAATAGGGTTTCTTCAGTTGCCATGAGGGAGGGGAGCGTGTGGGCTTTGCAGTGACAGTAGGGGTGGTTTGTGGCGCAGTCTGTGACTGTTGTTCCAGCTCCACGCTGTATGTCTTTGCTTTGGGGATGGTGTGTGCGTGTATGTGGATGGAGCGTTACTGACACCTATGGTTTGGCTTACCTAGGTGGTGCCCCTATAAACACTCCTATGGAACTTTCTGAAGTGTTCATTCTTTAGGATTAAACTTCCAAAACCCCATTTCTGCCTTTTTCTACCTGTTTTTTGTTTTTAACTTGCCATCTACTGCATCAAACTGGGTCATTGGTCAGCAGATGGATGTAAAATTTTAAAATATGGTCTCTTTTCCAAAAATTGCAGCGCTAAAACCAGCCAGAGCTGGGAAGAGGAATATTTCCCTGGCTTAAAATGTCTTGTAAAAAACATGTCTGTTTTGAAGATTGAAATGTTAGAGCAAGTCCTTGTCAAAATGGATTAGTGAGTGTGGAACATATGAACATTAGGACACGAGAATGGCCATGCCAGTTCAGACCAGAGGTCTGTCCAGCACCGTATTCTTATCTCAAGTGGTGCCAGCAGCAGACTCTGAGGGCAGAGTCGCAGACGGGGCAGGCACGCAGCTGTAGCTCCCCAGAATATTCTCCCCGGCTCCCATGGTTTGTGGCTCAGGGACTTTCAGAGACTTTATGTATCCTTGCATTCAGCTGCCTTTGATAGGCATTATAAATGTGTCATGAAGTCCTTCCTGCCTGGGCATCTGCCCTACAAGAAAGCTTGCCTGTGTATTAGGACATAGCTGGTCCCTGAACCCAGTCTGCCCTACAAGGAAGGGTGCATACATCTGTGGGTTAGGAGACAGCAGGTCACTGGACCTGGTCAACCACCATGAGGCATGGTCCACGTGCCCAGGCGCTGCTTAGATTGTTGGCACTGGGGTGAGGATTCATGCTCAGTGATGTATTTGCCAAGATTTTAAGAAAAAGAAAAAGGTTTTTTTTTAAAAAAAAAAAAATCATATGCATAGATGTCATACCCTTGTTTTCAGGATTTGAATCTTGGACCTTGCATACTTTATTAGCTTCTGGTTGCTTGGACTTCAAGTGCCTCCAGATGGCTCGTCCTCTTTAGTTTACTATATAAGACCCAGCAGTGGGACAGAGCACTGGGGGACACTTGCCCCCATAATTTGGTGCAAGCTTTGTGAAGAGGAAAGCCCTGTGGAAGCTGAGTTATACCAGGGTGAGAGCCATCTTGCTGGTTGGAAATGGCTGCAGCTTACTGTCTAATTCACATCAGCTACTACATCTGCACTGACTGCAAGGACGACCCACCTGCATAGACAAGTTCGTAGCTGGCTTTCTCCTTCTCTAGCAGGGAGGATGTGAGAGGGAAAGGATTTGTTTCAGTCTTTTCATTGTAAACAACAACAATACTTCACTGATTCTGTGAGATACTTGGGAGATACTGGTCTTGCTTTCCTTTTTTCAACTGCATATCTCAAGTCCATTTTGTGCTCCCTGAATTGGTGGGAGAACATATTTTGAGTCTAGTAGGGAATGTGGATATGAAGATCCTACCTTAGTTTTCTTCTCTTCCTTTCTTCTCCCTTAAACAAAAAGGGTACTGCCATCTTTCTACACTGTGTGCACACAGAAACTGCACCTTACGTACTTCACACATCTGTGCAAAAAGAGTGTAAGGGGTGGAGAATATAAGCACAAAGGCATAAAGAACCAAAATTTACAAATCTGAAAATACAGTGGAAACAATTAGCGAAGTATGCACTTGCATAAAAGTGATTCCATGTTGAAAGAGAGTCCCTCTTGGGAGTAATGCTGGAGCCGGAAAAACCTTTAAAACCAGAAAGTCTCTTCTAAATGTGGCCATGCTACATTCACTTAACTGTATGTGACATGTCTTTATCTTCAGGGATTCCTTGAATCCTAACCCTTACACTGTGCGTTCATTTCTTGTTAATCAGGGTCTGGCGAGTCATTGCTTGTCACCGTTTCAGACACCGTTCTTCTCACATTCTTTTGATTGAAAGGTCTGGCATGCTGTGACTTATTGCTCAGCCATATCACACTCATGATGTCACACCTATAAAGTACATTGTTTTGTTGATTTTTTTTTTTTTCCCCCCTCTAATATTTTTGATGCTTATCTCTACAGTATCTGAAGCACAGCAGTTTAATACATTGACAGGAAACCTTTAAGGCAACCCTTCATACAGGGTCATTCTGGCAGCAATTTTGAAAGAAAAAAACCAGCTCTGGTGGCATGATAAAGGGCATTCAGGAGGAAGAAGAGGAGGGAGAAAGAGAAGGAAAGGAAATGGGAAAGCAGTCATTGCTTACATGAGGAACCAAAAAATAAATCGATAGGAGAGCTAGCACAAGCAGTAATTACTCACAGAGCTACAGGATTTTTCGTAGAGGTTTGAATCAAGAAAGACTAAGATGTGAAATGGGAATGGTAAATTAATTTTGAAGAATGGTGTCTAAGTCATACATTCAGAAATACTAAGTTTGGGGGGTTCTTTGGTTTGGTTTGGTTGGTTTTTTTAAAGAGAAAGCATAATGACAGCTTGTTTACTTCCTGGCATTACCCTGATTTGTGGGTTTATTTTATCTATTTTTATAGCTATATCTTATTTATTTATTTATTTTCATCTGTCTGTAGATGTCTGAAATAATAAGGATAAATGTTCCATAATGTGCAATATTTTTTAATCACATATATATATAAAATCCTGGATGCGAGCGAGAGACAAACTCTGGCAGTATGAAATACCCTGCCTTGGGCAACTCCACAGCTAAAGCAGAATTGCAGGTTACATATGAACAGGAGGCCAGACAACAGAGAGATGGCCACAAATCCAAGGACACAGTCTGCAACACCTCCACGCAAGTGTTTTATATGATATGCACCGGGCTTTTACATTATGTAGTTTGCTAAAACTGCTAGATGAAAGGATCCTGGCCACATCTGTCAGATAATGCCAAAAGCATTTTTCAGCTGACAATAAAGGCTATACATTTTCAATCTTTTCTGAAAGTTGGGCTGTATTTGCAAAAGGTACTCAAACCCATTTAGGGCCAGGGAAGCACCGCTGGGATTTGAAAACATTTAAGCAAAGAAAGCACCACCTCTATTTGAAGCCAAGTCCTTTTGTAAATTGCCCTGCATTTATCTTTGCTTTTTTTCATGCATCAGCTCCTTCTGCATATCTCATCTTCTGCTCTGCTCAAAAGACCATGAATCTGTAAATCACAGTCCTTTACAAGGTCTCCTGCACTCTGAGAGCTTGAGTCTACTGTGGGAGCAGTAAAAACAGCAGGTCTTATCACTTGCAGGCCCCTGTTTGGAAAATTGTGTTGTTGTACAGCATGGAGAACTATCAGGAGCCTCCAATGTGAATAACTCAGAAAACAGAAAAATTATATTGTTATCTGAACCTCTGAGTGCTCAAGCAGTAAAAATTATTACGTAAAATTGGGCAATTTGGGGCAAATTCATGTGATCTGCATTTGATGAATATCCTGATGCATGTATTTCATGCATACTTAGCTAAAGAATTTTAGTGGTGCTTTTGCACTTCTGCACCCGTACCCTATGCATAATCCATCACATGTACCAGATTCGTCAGAATAAAGGGACTAAAAAGTACAGAAAGGACTTGGTCAATTAAATTTTAAAATCTTCACACTCATCAGATTCATGAAACCACTGAGAGCGTTCAGGGATGTGAGACAGAATCATAGAACAGCCCAAGTTAGAAGGGACCTTGATAGATCATGTTCTCCAACCTTTTATGAGAAAGGGAGCCTAGGTGATACTACCTAGCACCCTGCCCAGTCACATCTTGAAAACTTCTGGTGGTGGGGACTTCTCCCATCATGTCCCTGGGGAGGTTGTTCCAGATAGCTGAATGACAGCTTAGAACCGCATTATGAATAGCCTGAAGAGGGAAACATTCAAGAAGAGATGCCAAGAATTGCCCTAAGGGGGAAGAGTGCTTTTTCCTTGTTTGGTTTATGTGCTACAATCACCTAAGCGGACAAAATACCTGCTAAAATAAGGTGTCTTGTTGACTTGTGTTCACTTCTTGAGTACAGAAAGGATATTTTACAGCTTATATATCGTATGCTAGATTTCACATCAGGCAATTAATTGGGGTAGCAAAAGCTGGTAAAATGCCATCACAGTAGACCAACAGAATAGAAGTTAAATGGCTGCAAGTTTTCAATGCAGAAGGTATAAACTTCAGGGCTGCAATATGTAAGTGTTTACTTTTTGATGCAATAGCTTAAATTGCAAAGAGGAAACTAATTGTTCATGGTCTTGATTTCAGCAGGATTCCACAGAGAAAACATGCTGCTGTAGACTTAAAGGTAGACTGGTTTGACTTGCTAGAATCTGTCTTTTCAGATTACATGGAGACACTTCTGAGACCCAGGGAATCTCGCTAAGGCAAAAACCATTAAGAATTACATTCAGTACTTCAGGCCAGTAAATGGGCAGGCTTTACCCTCAGAATTTGCTTACCAGTCTGCACTTTTCACACATTGCACTCAGCTCCCAGGTAGAGCTGGTGCTGGAGAGAATGGCCAGGTTTGTGTAAATTCTTGATCTCCAACTGAGACATCTTTCCTTTCTGAAAGATGGAGATTAGTTTCTCATCATTAGAAAGGAGCATCTGTGCTGAATTTTATAATATGAAAGGTCTCTTGGGAAAAGAAATTTCTACCTTCAATTCATAGTCAAAGTTTGGTCATAATAGCTGCAAGTTTGTCAGCCAGGTTTCAGAACAGCTTATCTGAAGTAATGGATATTTTTCTAGAAACCACACCTCAAATTATGTCAGTCAGCAAAGAAAAACCTGCATCAGGGCTCAGAAACCTCATTGACAACCCTGTGATGTTGAGGCTCACCCAAGAGGAGAAGGCTTAAAAAGATTTATTATCTCTCAGCTTAGCAGATTTCAAGAGTCTCGGCGAGGTCAAGGGCCTCTCTAGACAGAGGAGTTCTCTGACTTGAGTACATCTCTTCTTCAGCCTGAAGGGCTCAGTTTGACATTTGAGATTTAATTTTGCATCAAAACCCAGCTGCTTCATGTGTCGGATTGGGCTTCTTTTAAGAAAATGAATTGCCTTAGGCTGCCTGTCTTAAAATATGACTCTTCCAGATGCCAGTTTTCCTTAAAGGATAAAAAGGCTGGTACCTAAATTGGCTATGTTTAGCAAACACCTCTCCCAAGAATTCCTGCAAAATTACTTACCAAAGAGCTGCGCAGCTTCAGCCCCAGGCTTTTGAGAGATTTGCTTAGCACTTGAACAGAGACATGAGCTATTTATTAGCTCAGCATAGTTTTTTATTGTGAAATAATAAAAAACCACTGTTGCTGAATGCAGGTAAAAATACAAATGTATTTAATGTAATATCCGTAGTCAAAACATTGGCAGGACGCTCTTGACAATGGGGCATCTCTATTAGTTTATATATTAAGGAAGAATAGCGTGTGGGGGGAACAGATTCCCAAGTGCTTCTTGGTTTTGCGTGGCTGTTTCTGCCCACTGCTTACATCTTTCAGACAAGCACATTGCTCTTTTTCCCATGCTTGAGAGGTGCAAACTGCCACATTATTTTCATTCTCATCGTCCTTTATGCTTTCTTTTTTTGTCACATCTGCAAAAGTAGTTGGTGACTAGTTTGTGTAGCTACTGCCTGTCTTGCTGACCAACAGTAAGTTACAATGTGCACACTGCCAGCTTTGTCCATAACCTGCTGTGACTTCTTGCCTCATACCTAGATCTTAACCTGGACTGAACCTAGCAAAGCTTTTGTTATTCCTAGGGACTCAAGATAACTGTTGGGTAGATGTATTACTGATAAGTGGAGACTCAGGTCGGTTCTGCGAACTCTTTTGGGGTTGGCTTCAGGAGAGATCTCCAGCGATATTGTTTGTGGTTGTTCTAGTGACAAGCAGAGAATGCATTCACCATCTTAGTATGACTCATCATTTTTCTGTGTTTTTCAAAACGCTTCTAACAGAAATTGTCTCTGCACTTGTTGTTGCAGGAGGAATATATGTGAGTAAGCCTTGTAGCCACTATCAGCCTTAAGACAAATAGGTTGTGTCCAATGCATGGATCAACAACCTTTGACAATAATAAATGCAGAACATAAAGCATTCTGCAGTTATTCTGCCTTTGAGCATTTCAGGTACTTTGGCTTCTCTTAAGAATATCTTGAGTCCCCATCCTTTGCAAAAAGCTATAAATTGTTCCACTGAGAACAATATTTATGTGCTTTGAATGTTTCCTGGTCTTCAAGTCCTGCCTGTAGACTAAATGGTGTAGAACTGGGTTCTGTAGCAGTGACAACTCACAAGCAGAACTGTCAGCTTCCACAAGAAAAGCAGCAACACCATTAGAAAATGTGTAAATCTTTGCAAGCGGCATCTGCATCCTGTGATGGTGATACATACTGTGAGTAGCCTGTCATCAAGAAGAGAGATTCTTCATGGTTTAGAGATCAGATGACAGCTTACTTATCTGTGGCTTACTGAACAACCACTGTAAGTTCCCCAGGCTCCTTTAGGAGGTTTCTTAGGAACTTTTACATTTGTGACATGAACAGGTAAAAATGCATTTCTCTGTCTACAGAAATACATTTAACACTCCTGTATATCCACTGGATGTAAACACCTCTGCTGGGACCTTTTAACATCTAGTCAGAAACAACAGCAGGAAAACCTCTTCCTAACAGAGCAAAGCCTTAGGGGTTTTAATATTTGATGCCTTGCATTGGGTGGTAAAAAGCTTTTTGTGGTTGTGTATATCCTGAATTCCGTGATTTGTGCCAAACTGTTGGGGGCGGGGGGGCTCTCAAAATATTTTTTTGGGGAATCATCTCAACACACATTGAAAAACAAACAACATAAACTTAGGACTTTGGGCAAACAGATGAGTGTTGACCATCAAGATCTTCCACATCCAACTTCTTTGCATTTCTAGAGAATACTTGTCATCAAGGAAATACTGTGTTTCCATGGAAAGACTTTTATACAAGGCTCTGCTTATCTCTGTGCCTCCCTTGGGAGCCAAATTCACAGCAACCCATCAAGGAGTTCTAGATGCTTTCAAATTGCCTCGGATGTCATCACTGTTAGAGGCTTCTTCTGGCAAGCCTGAATTATTGGCTCTATCAATTGCAAGTGAAAAGGGATTTTTCATCTTCTCAACCAATTTTGCTAACAAGTGTGGCTTGACAGCTCCATTCAGGATGCTGATAGATTTTATTCCAGGCTTCAGAATACAGTGCCCCAGGGAACACTCAGTGAACTACAGCAATTACAACTTTTAGCTGTGCTTTCTTCACTTCTTAGTTTCAAGCAGAGGGATTATCTGACATAAGTCTTACCCTGTCATCAGGTGACATATTTGTTTTCCAGAGTCTCAGGTCGCTGCTGTTGGCACACTGGTGTGCACACCAGATTTCCTGGTGTCTATGAGTCAGATTATATCTAGTCAGCTTTAAGCAAATTGTGTATATGTGCCCAGTTTAGTGTAGGCTCTGGAAGCCCTACAGCTATGTTTACAGAGTGCTCTATCTAGGCTAATTTACCCTGCCTCTCAGACAGGCTATTTGGCTTCAGTGCCATATTAAAGTGCCAATACCATGCCCAGGACCCAGTTTAGGTAATTAAGAATTAGTTCTTATGTCTCCACTAAACTCCATCATGCGGAGTAGAAATTTTCTCAACTCTTGTGTAGGTTTTGTGAGACGGAACTGTATATTTAGTATTTTTTGTTAAGATGATCTTAGGATTTTTCTTTTTTTCTTGTTGCTTGACGTGGGCATACATCTGCAAGCCAGTGAGTACTTCTGAGTTGAAAGTTTTCTGTCGTGATGAAGTATCACACGAGTTGCTAAGTAATGCGTTTTGTTCATATTTTTCCTTTCCCTCGAGAGTTTTAGATGGCTTTGACTTTTGCTCTCCTTCCTGGCAGTGAATGGATTTGGTAATGGCACTTGCATGAGAAGGAAGGTGTTCAGATCTGTGAATAACTGCTGCTTTCTGAGGCCAGCGGGTTATGTGTTATGTTTAATTACCACTGCCCCTGCCTGGCTGGAGATTTTAATTGCAGATATGGACTAGCAGGGTCAATGATTATGAAGTATTCACCCACTGTGGAGTCCTGCATTCTCCTTCTAAGCACACGTTCCTAGCCACAATGCATGGGAGGTAATACATTTGATGGCCCTGAAACAAAATACTGTTCTCTCTCAAGGATGGCTCTTTTATCTGGAGATGAATATTCTGTACTTCCCGAGGACTCCTGAGAAACATCGTCACTATTCAAATTAATAGCAGAGACTTTCCTGTTAAGTGCAACTGTTTCAGAGGTGAAAAGCATTACTTTCTCTCCCAGCAGTTCTATTAATGACATTTGCTCTGGGTTATTCATACTATATTAAATCTCTCAAAACTGCCTTTTGATGTCACCTGATGGTAACAATTTTTCCCCCATGACCCAATTCTGAATTTCTTTTCCTGCTCCCTTCACATAAATCTGTGACATCAGGAGCTTGCCTAGAAGTCTGTTTTCAGTTTTCTTCCCTTTTTCTTTTGCCATTTGAGGCTTACTGAGGTGACTGGGCCTGGTCTTAAGTTCAGGAATATTACCTCCAATCTGAAAATAAAACAGTTTTAATATATCTTGGTCATGAGAACATACACTTGATCAGCAAGAGAGCAAAGGAAAGAGAGTTTGAGAAGGTGTACCCCAATACCTTGAAGCTCAGAGGGAAAGTCAGTGCAGAGCAATCCAGTACCACATGGAGGGCTGCACAGTAGCCCTGAATGAGTCTGCTGCAGAGTCAGGAGCTCTGCAATAATTTCAGCACAGTGCCAGGCTCGGCCTGTGTGACCCCATCGACGGATGGAGCTGATAATCAGCCAACTGACGTAGTACTCTTTGATCTCACCAGATATCTGTGCAGAAGTCCCTGCCATCTGTGTAAGTTACCGGCCCACATGGGCATTCCCAAAACAGAGCTCACCACACTGTTGAGATATACCCAGAGAGAGCTTTCAAGTTAGTGCTTTGCCACCTGCACAGCAAAGCAGTGCATAATGGGCGATCTGTTATCATGTGTGATGTCCCACATTAAGTTCACTGAAGACTTTCCTTCAACTTTCCATGCAGTATTCGCAGGGAAGTAGCACACACAAGCTACTAGTAGATAACTCGGAAGATAAGCAGGTGACAGGAGTGCAGGGTTACACCACTTTGAAGACTATGCTGAAATACAGAGGATTTGTGTCATATCTCTTTGATCTTTAATTTCCGTTTTACTACGTAATCTCACAGTAGTGTTCTCAAAACGAATGGTGTTCATAGAATCATAGAAGGTTTTGGGTTGGAAGGGACCCCTAGAGGTCATGTAGTCCAACCCCCCTGAAGTGAGCAGGGACATCTTCAACCAGATCAGGTTGCTCAGAGCCCCATCCAACCTGGCCTTGAATGTTTCCAGGGATGGGGCCTCCACCACCTCTCTGGGCAACCCGTTCCAGTGTTTCACCACCCTCGTTGTAAAGAATTTCCTCCTTATATCCAGTCTAAACCTACCCTCCTTTAGTTAAAAAACATTACCCCTTGTCCTGTCACAGTTGGCCCTACTAAAAAGATTATCCCCATCTTTCCTATAGGCCCCCTTTAGATACTGAAAGGCCCTAATCAGGTCTCCCCTGCAGCCTTCTCTTCTCCAGGCTGAACAAGCCCAAATCCCTCAGCCTGTCCTCATAAGAGAGGTGCTCCAGCCCTCGGATCATTTTAGTAGCCCTCCTCTGGACCCGCTCCAACAGTTCCATGTCCTTCTTGTGCTGAGGGCTCCAGAGCTGGACGCAGTACTCTAGGTGAGGTCTCACCAGAGCAGAGTAGAGGGGCAGAATCACCTCCCTTGACCTGCTGGCCACGCTTCTCCTGATGCAGCCCAGAATACGGTTGGCCTTCTGGGCTGCCAGCGCACATTGCCGGCTCATGTCCAGCTTTTCATCCACCAGCACGCCCAAGTCCCTCTTGGCAGGGCTGCTCTCGATCCTTTCTTCCCCCAGCCTGTATTGATACTGGGGGTTACCCCGACCCAGGGGCAGGACCTTGCACTTGGCCTTGTTGAACCTCATGAGGTTCATGCAGGCCCACCTCTCCAGCCTGTCCAGGTCTCTCTGGATGACATCCCATCCTTCTGGTGTGTCAACCGCACCACTCAGTTTGGTGTCGTCCACAAACTTGCTGAGGGTGCATTCCATCTCGCTGTCTAAGTCATTGATGAATATATTAAACAGCACCGGTCACAGTACAGACCCCTGAGGGACACCACTCGTCACCGGTCTCCATCTGGACATC
The DNA here is from genome assembly GCA_034008185.1 of Gorsachius magnificus. Lineage (NCBI taxonomy): Eukaryota > Metazoa > Chordata > Aves > Pelecaniformes > Ardeidae > Gorsachius > Gorsachius magnificus. Next base: position 43,616,608 of record CM067083.1, on the reverse strand, counting down.
GAGCCATTGACCACTACCCTCTGGATGTGACCATCCAGCCAGTTCCTTATCCACCGAACAGTCCACCCATCAAATCCATAGCTCTCCAATTTAGAGAGAAGGATGTTGTGGGGGACCGTGTCAAAGGCTTTGCAGAAGTCCAGATAGATGACATCCATTGGTTTTCCCTTGTCCACTGATGCTGTCACACCATCATAGAAAGACACTAGGTTCGTCAGGCAGGACTTGCCCTTGGTGAAGCCAAGCTGGCTATCTCGAATTATCTCCCTGGCCTCCATGTGCCTTAGCATAGCTTCTAGGAGGATCTGTTCCATGATCTTCCCAGGCACAGAGGTGAGGCTGACAGGTTGGTAGTTCCCAGGGTCTTCCTTTCTACCCTTTTTGAAAATGGGCACAATGTTTCCCTTCTTCCAGTCACCAGGGACTTCACCTGACTGCCATGACTTTTCAAATATCATGGAGAGTGGCTTGGCGACTACATCGGCCAATTCCCTCAGGACTCTGGGATGCATCTCATCAGGTCCCATGGACTTATGTGCGTTCAGGTTCCTCAGGTGGTCACGAACCTGATCTTCTCCTACAGCAGGAAAGGTTTTGCCCTCCCGTTTCCCCTCATGCCATCCATCAACTTGGGTGGGGTGGGGAGAGAGGTTCCCAGTGAAGACTGAGGCAAAAAAGTTGTTGAGTACCTCAGCTTTCTCCTCATCTGCTGTTACCAGCTTGCCAGTCTCGCTCATCAGTGGGGGTACGCTTTCTTTAACCATCCTTTTCCAGCTGATATACCTGTAGAAACCCTTCTTGTTATTCTTTGCATCCCTAGCCAAGTTTAGCTCCAGATGAGCCTTGGCTTTCCTGACCCCATTCCTACACAACCGGACCGCGTCCCTATACTCTTCCCAGGATGCCTGTCCCTGCTTCAACCGCCTGTGCAGTTCCCTCTTCCTCCTTAGTTTGACCAGCATCTCTCGTCTCAGCCATGCTGGTCTCTTCCCTTCTTTGCCCGATTTCTTACACCTGGGGATCGAGAGCTCTTGCGCTCTGTGGATCTGTGTTGCTGGTATGTGATGGTGGTATGGAAGATAAGAATTCAGAACAAAGTGTATTATGTCCTACCAAAAGGCACATATAACATATTGTAGGCAGCCTGAGTGTTGTTCTCATTTGCATTAAAACCTCTTTCTGTAATTCTAGCAATGTGAAGAAACTTCAGGGGTGAAGGGAGCTGACATAAATGTAATTAAGACTTTCAGTGGAGAAACAGTTCAAGCTCCTGTGAGCAGAAGAAGTAGAGCACAGGAACCAACTTACTGGATTCTCCCATCCTAAAGATAAGTTGGGAGCTCAAGCTGCGTGCTCCAAAGAGGCAGCAGCACTGGGGAAAAACTTGCTTCTGTTTTCAAGCCTTCTAACTTGCATGTTTCCTGTAAGGACTTTGGAAGCTGGTAAGGCAGCCGCAGGGGCTGGAAGGAGGCCACTGCTGCAGACCAGCATGCCAAACCACTGGGGCGAAGCCGTGAGAGGCAGTGGCAGGAAGGACAGAGAAGTAGCAACAGTAAGGAGGGGTAAGTGGGAGAAGCCAACATGAAGAGGCTTGAAGACTGTGCTTAAGAGGAAATAACAATACATTTTTCAGCACATTTCTGTTACTCGGTGTTGAGTTTGTTGCTTTAATGTTGAAAGGCAGGTAAAGCTAAGACTCAGCAGTCCCAGGAAAAGTAGTTTGATACAGCCCATTGAGATTTATGCTGAGATGACTTTACAGCATCCTGGCAGTTTCAAGAACTCCTTAAAATTGATGGAAACATTGTTCTTGTTCATTATTAAACGTTTTCACCCTACCAGAGCACTTGGAAATGAGCTCAGCGTGACTCAGGATCAAGTATGTTTGTCCATGCCTAAAGCTGGCAGCCAAATGGGTCATGTGTAACCTCACACTGACTGTGTAGGTTACCGTTTCTATTCCCAGACACCAGCTGGGGGAAAATGAGACTTTTTCTTTCCTCTGAGGACAGCAACACTGAATACTGGCAAGCATTACTGTGCAATACAGGAGCAAAATATTATGCCCTTCCAAACCCCAAATCCTTTCTTTCATTCTGAGAAAACCAGCTGTTGGTCAGTCCCTGACACTCCTCACAGTGGGATTGTTGCATGATTTCTGTTAATAATCACCTTCCCATTCAAAGTAAGTGAAGAAGTGGGCTAGTACGTATATTGTGAGACTTATCCTCATGGTGGTGCAGGATTTGCAATTATTTTCCAGATAACTTCTAGCTGTAAGACTGAATGAGCTGACTAGGATGAGAAATTAAAAATTAATGGGGGAGTGAGGAGGAGTGGTATCCGTTAGCATCGTTTCGAAGTCTGTGAGACTTAGGGAGAAACCTTGCTATCCTGCTGTTTCCATTTCTTGGTACGAACTAGGTTGGATGCTGGGAGTGCCACTGATGAGAAGGCCTGTGTGCTGCTTGGAGGATTTGTCTTTCATTTCCATTTCTGGTTAACTGGTTCTCTCAAGATCATGAAGCTCTCCCCTCTTTGGTCTTGTAGTGAAAGAAGAGATGTAGACTTTTGTTTCCTTTACTCCTTCCCTCTGTTGGAGGGCAGAAGCCTTTCTAGCCAGCTGTTTCTCCAGGCACAGGGTTTTGGGACTATATATCCAGGCCTCCATTTTACTTTATACTGCCCTGGTAAATTTGGTACCTGCATCTGCTACTTTCTTGGATGTTCAGTATTTTAATCACTAAGCTTTCCATAACTGCCAGTCAGAAATCCAGTAAGAGGGAGGGCTTGAAAATCAGTACCTATAACAATAAAATAACATTTTATTGCTCTTTATTTTATCTATTCATTTTGCCATCTTATGGCTGAATCCCAGAGTGCACACGTGTCAAGTTTTCAACTCATCCCCCTAACCAACAGTATTAGGAATATTTTTAAAGGTACTTCCAATTCTCACAGGGACACATCTGCAATTGTGGTGGAAGCAGAATAGCAGGTGCTTGAGAATCACCATGAAATTGGGAGAAATGGCAATGCTATAGATTTCCCTCAAAATATGAGTTTAATGAAATCGATATGATTCTTCACACGCGAAGATTTCATTGTGTGTATTGCTGCACTGGGATTTTTGCAGCCAAAAGCACATGCTTCTTTTTTGATACTGGGTCACAATAACCATGGATGCATCAATACTTCCTGCTCCTTTGCAAACTAGCTAGTGGGTAGTTGTTTTCTTGTAATTTTGTCTTAAAAATCTGAGATTTCCCACAGTACACCTCACAGGCCCCCACATACTGTAAGCGAGAGCATCCCCATAGGATGCTGCTCGTGCTGCAATGTACCCTGCATGTCTGCTTTCTAACCACACAAGACAGTTTAATGCCTTCTCATCACTGAGACAAGATGGTTTTGAGGCTATGACAACAGAGTAGGAGTCAAGCCTTCCAGATTATAGCAGCCAAGAGCAATTCAAACAGCCGTGTAGCTGCTCTGCTTGGGCTTGGAGCCTAGAAAATGGAAGATTGTTCAGTCTGTAAACTGTAACCACGTTCAGCTGAGCTGAGCCCTTCAGGGGAGCACAGCAGTCTGCACCCAGCCTGAGCCCAAGCCCTGAGATTCTCCTGCCAGTGCTGTCACTGGTGCTGTCTGGCCCGAGAACACTGCTGTGTCTCTGGTGTCTGAGTGTCCCAACCTGCAAAAGGGAGACTTTCATCCTTCTTTGAAAAGGGGTAGAAATGTTCACTCTCCTTTTAGATGGAGGAAAACATACATATGCATGCATACGTGCATATATATGCAATATATATGCATACCTATGTTTGCACACTAAGTATCTACTACTCCATGATTTATTTTGGTTAAGGATTGAAAGTCATAACTCTAGTTTTGTTTTTTTGTGTTTCCGAAGCCACCATTAATCCTGCCTGATTTTGATCTCTTATTTCTCAGGCCCCAAATCATCACCCATTTATCTTCAGATTTCATAAATTGTGTGATGAGGAGTGTTCTGAGTTTCCAAACAGCTTCCATAAATTATTTAGAACCAAACATGTCGTGTTAAACAGAATAAAAGCAAATTAACAGAGCATCTCTACTAGTGATGGAACCCTGAGAATAAAAGTAGAGGGATTTGTGCTCCCTCTTCTGGCCATGGCCAGGCAATAACCAGTTAAAACATGACTGCGAAGCCCAGGATAGCAAAATCTTTGGCGTGATTGAATGCTGAGAGGATCCACATGTCAAGAGACTTTTCATACTTCAGGAATAAAGCTTTTTTTTGCAGTCACAGTCTGAGGTTAGGGAGAGAGAAGACGGCAACTTTCTAGCAAAGAGTTTGCTATTGTAGCAGAAGACACGGCAGGTCAGCGCTTAGCTGTGTCCAACAACATTCAACTAAATCACAGCATGTCACAGTAAGTGAGATCAGCAATGTCAGCGAGAATGCTAACAGGTGTGCTGTTTTGGAAGGTCAGTGGCAAGGGGAGGTGCTCATGAGTTGGGGAAAATGTGAGTTTTAGAAATCTCTGCCTCACGTTGCATGAGGTGTTCCCCCAGGACAATACTCGTATGACTTTGGCACCCTGGAAGGGAATCTGTTGTTAGGTCCCTTCTCTGGAGCAGCCTCACAAAACACTGCAGGAAGGAGTACTGCCTAGTGATGCTCATTAGGAGGAGCGCGGCGGAGCAGTTAACTGAACCATTTAAGCTTCTCCAGTTTTAGGTTAGTGGTGCTGCATGTTTGATATTCATATTATAAGGAATGAAATGGAGCCCTGTGTCCTGCTAAGCCCCTGAGCTCACTCTTAACTTCCCAAGGCTGCATAGCACCTTGTAGATGCATCTCCTACCCATAAGCTCCAGTTTCAATCCATCATTGGTGTCTGTGCTGTCTGTGGAAACCATATGTGGGCAAGAAGTCCCAGGCATGTGGTTATTAAACTGCTTTAAAATAGATCTAAATGCAAATAACATAAATTTAAAAATAAATAAATCTGCTGCTTTCTGGGTTTGAGAAGGGCATCTAGTTCCTTGTGATATTGATGAAATTACCATAATACGCTCAACTTCTGTGGAATTTTCTCACTTGTGCTACAGGGGGGGTTGATAATTATTTCATACGTTTTCCTCTCTGGGATGCCCTGGAATTCTGCAGGTTTTCTATTACAGAATAAAAGCAGCTTACTTTAGTGCTCTACTGCATAGAGAGTGACTGCTTGCCTTTTCTTACCAGAGTTTTTGCAGTTAGAGATTAGTTGCTTATAAATTCCCACATTCATCTGAGTGAAGAGAGATTAAATCTGGATCTATACTTGTATATAGATCTCTGTGACCTATTGTAATCAGATTCATGCAATTTGCTTGAATGTTTTTTGCAATATTCTTTTCTTGAAAGTTTCAAAATCCAGCAAGTTCATCCATTCTCCAGGGACTTTTCCTGTTTCCCAGTTTATCATGGAGTGCCCTGATTGCAATGTACTGCTGCAGCTTGAGGTGTTTCCAAGTTCTAGAAGAATCTGGCCTCTGAATTGCTGACCCTGGGACACCAGGAAGTTCCAGGAAGGAGGTTGATGCTAAAACGTGAGGAGCAGCTTCTCTGATGCCCGAGGAGATGCTCAGTTGTAAAACTAATCCTAGAGTGAATCAGTTTCCAGGACTGTTCACAGTCCTGAGGGATATGGATCAGGCAAAGAGTAACATCAGGAAGCTGAATTTTAGGAAAGCAAATTCCAGCTGTTCAAGGAGTTAGTCATAGGACCCCCTGGGAAACTGCCCTCAGGTACGAGGGAGCAGAACAGAGCTGGCAGATCTTTAGGGATGCTTTCTGTAGAGTGAAAGATCTCTCGATCCCTAGGTGTAAGAAATCAAGAAATAAGGCAAGAGACTACTGGCATAGCTGAGTCGAGCCCTGCTGGTCAACCTAAAGGGCAAGAAGGAAATGCACAGGCAGTGGAAGCAGGGACAGGTATCCTGGGAAGAGTACGGGGATGCTGTCCAGTTGTGTAGGGATGGGGTCAGGAAGGCCAAGGTGTGGCTGGAGCTGAACTTGGCAAGGGATGCAAAGAATAATAAGAGCTTCTACAGGTATGTCAGCCAGAAAAGGAAGGTGAAAGAAAGTGTACTCCCCCTGATGAGCAAGACTGGCAAACTTAACAACAGATGTGGAGAAGGCTGAGGTACTCAACAACCTTTTTGCCTCGGTCTTCACTGGCAATCTCTCTTCCCACACCTCTCAAGTGGATGGACTGCAAGACGGGGACTGGGGGAGCAAAGTTCCTCCCAGTGTAAGAGAAGATCAGGTTCATGACCACCTTGAGGAACCTGAATACATAAATCTATGGGACCTGATGAGATGCATCCAAGTCCTGAGGAAATAGGCTGATGTAGTTGCCAAGCCACTCTCCATGATATGTGAAAAGTCATGGCAGTCAGGTAAAGTCCCTGAGGACTGGAAAAAGGGAAACATCGCACCCATTTTTACAAAGGGTAGAAAGGAGGACCCTGGGAACTACCGACCTGACAGCCTCGCCTCTGTGCCTGGGAAGATCATGGAACAGATCCTCCTAGAAGATATGCTAAGGCACATGGAGGACAGGGAAGTGATTCGAGACAGTCAGCTTGGCTTCACCAAGGGCAAGTCCTGCCTGACCAACCTAGTGGCCTTCTGTGATGACGTGACTACATCAGTGGACAAGGGCAGAGCTACAGATATCTTCCATCTGGACTCCTGTAAGGCCTTTGACATGGTCACCCACAACATCCTTCTCTCTGAATTGGAGAGCTATGGATTTGATGGGTGGACTGTTCAGTGGATGAGGAATTGGTTGGATGGTGACATCCAGAGAGTAGTGGTCAATGGCTCAATGTCCAGATGGAGATCGGTGACAAGTGGTGTCCCTCAGGGGTCCGTATTGGGACCAGTACTGTTTAATATCTTTATCAGTAACACAGACAGTGGGATCAAGTGCACCCTCAGCAAGTTTGCGGATGACACCAAGCTGAGTGGTGTGGTTGACGCATCTGAGGAATAGGATGCCATCCAGAGGGACCTGGACAAGCTCAAGAAGTGGGTCCATGTGAACCTCATGAGGTTCAACAAGGGCAAGTGCAAGGTCCTGCACCTGGGTCAGGGCAACCCCCAGTATCAATACAAGCTGGGGGATGAAGGGATTGAGAGCAGCCCTGCGGAGGACTTGAGGGTACTGATGGATGAAAAGCTGGATATGAGCTGGCAACGTGCACTCTCAGCCCAGAAAGCCAGCCGTACCCTGGGCTGCATCAAAAGCAGCGTGGCCAGCAGATCAAGGGAAGTGATTCTCCCCCTCTGCTCTGGTGAGACCTCACCTGGAGCACTGCATCCAGCTCTGGTGCACTCAGCACAGGAAAGACATGGACCTGTTGGAGTGGGTCCATAGGAGGGTCACACAAATGATCCAAGGGCTGGAGCACCTCTCCTATGAGGACAGGCTGAGACAGTTGGGGTTGTTCAGCCTGGAGAAGAGAAGTCTCTGGGGAGACCTTATTGTGGCCTTTCAGTACTTAAAGGGGACCTGCCTGTAAGAAAGATGGGGACAAATTTTTTATCTGGGCTTGTTGCAACAGGACAGGGAGTAATGGTTTTAAATTAAAAGCAGGTAGATTTAGACTAGATATAAGGAAGAAAATTTGTACAATGAGGGTGGTGAAACACTGGAACAGGTTGCCCAGAGAGGTGGCAGATGCCCCATCCCTGGAAACATTCAAGACCAGGTTGGATGGGGCTCTGAGCCCTGATCTCATTTAAGATGCCCCTGCTCGTTGCAGGGGGGTTGGACTGGATGACCTTTAAATATCTCTTCCAATCCAAATTATTCTATGATTCTATGACTGGAAGGCTTCATTGGCACAAATAAATATTGAGGTGTTGTTAGGATTAGGAATTGTATCTGAACACAAGGTGGCACTGCAGGAATTAATTTTATACTGTTTAATTAATTTTCTGTGTTAATGCTCTTTGCGGTGCTCTTAATAGGCCACAGAGAGTATTTTTGCTTTCACATCTATGTTTTCAGGAATTGGTAGGGGCATATTTACTGTAAAATGAATAGGAATCAACCACAGCAGCATGGCTTAGCTAATCACAGGCTCTTGAACTTCTGGTCTGAAAAATCTGAGCAAACGTGATGCAAATACTAACCCCTTCCCCACTCTGAGAGCTCTCTCTTTCTTTGATGTTTACAAAAATTTGAAAACATGGGGACTGAGAAGCATCTAGGATGTTGACTAACTTAGTGACTTGCTAAGATGGGCTTTTTTTTCGTGTTCTTTATCATCCCTCTGCTGTTCCTCTGTTTTGTAAAATCATCGGGCCAGAGGAATTATTATTATTCCACTTTTTGTAGCGCCTCACAAGGCTATACAATATGTGATAGGACTTCTAGCAGCTGTTAAAGTAGAAATCAATTGCAAGTAAAAACCCCATACTTTTTGCTATTGCCAGTCTCAACAAGTTTATCTGAAGGACAATATATATGCAAGTCTGTGATAGCCACTCAAAAATCTGTAAGTTGAAGATAAACTTACTTTATTCCAACTCAAGTCTGGTGATTTCAAATCTCCTTTGGTTACAAATGTGGTGGAACAAGATGTTCTATTGACTTTGCAGCTGATTTTCTGAAGAGCTGCTCATTCTTTCATTGCTGTGTCATATGATGCTTATGCAAACACATCTGGTCACTGTTTTCCTTGCCGAATGCCATAAAATGTACCATGCATATGCAGCATTTGCGGTGGGGGGGTGGCCAATACTTTCACTCAAGGTTTTCACGCATACTGCTCTGACTGATAGAGCTTGGAATCCTATCACTAGCCGCAAGCACTCAGAAGCCATGAATTGCCCTTCACAGTCAAAGCATTATCTCGCTATATGCTTATTTCTTCTTACAGTCCTGAGCCTAAATGTTGTGACTATATTTTCTGAGCCTGGTTTCTAAGGACATAAAGTTATGTTTAGATGGTGGTTTCAAGCCTTTTTTTCACAGTGTTATAAACATTTTTTTTGCAAAATCTGAAATGCTCATGTGACCAATTGATCCAACAGCTGGAACTTTAGCAGAAGAAAATATGTGATAAAGTAATAACTGTTGGAAACAGATGTTCAAGATTTCATTCACAGAACTGCCATAGCACTAAAGTGTGGAGCTGTGAGTTTCTTGGTATCGTTTTAACAAGATGTTTTAGCTACGAGTGATTGCCTTCAGACAATGAGAGGGTACTTTAATTCTCCATAGTTTTTTAGTCCTGCCACCTTCTGCACTGCCTGCTAATCATGGTATCACACAATGCCGATATCAGCAGAATGGCTCAAAGCAATGCCCCTTTTCATGTGGGGCCAATGCCTGCCAGGGAATAGCACATTCCAGTTAGTACTGAGAAAGATCGGAGTCCAGCTAGGAACCTAAGCTAAAGACTTTCCTCTTACTTTTAGTCAGTGGTTCCAAAACGTCTCAATGAGTCCATGTCAGAGCACTGGAACAGGCTGCCCAGGGGGGTTGTGGAGTCTCCTTCTCTGGAGATATTCAAAGCCCGCCTGGACGATGTCCTGTGTAACATGCTCTAGGTGAGCCTGCTTTAGCAGGGGGGTTTGACTAGATGATCTCCTGAGGTCCCTTCCAACCTTTGCGATTCTGTGATTCTGTGATCAGTCAAGTTTTGTATGGTCTTCAAAGAAAAGCTTGCATAAAAATGATGTATCATCCTTCACTAGGAAGTTTGAAGGCTGACCATTGATTCAGAAGGCTTGGTGTCATCTGGTCTTCACTGCTGTCTTTTAAAACATCTCTAGTTTGAACAATGTTTCATAATCTGGAAAGAGAGATATTATATAATGAGCTGCTGAGACCTCCCAACTCAGTCCTAGTGCGCTGCTTAACCAAGCCTCTGTCAGAGCCTACCATATAGGCAACCTTTGAGACTCTCAAAGCCCTTTCTCAACTATGGCTGGTCCCGTAGCCAAAACTCATCAGTGTCTACATGTCTTTCCGTGTTCATGTGCAAAGCCACCAGCATACTGAGAACATCCCATAGCTGGAAAGCAGCAGAGAGACTTGTCTCAAGGAATAAGCTTGGGTGCTGGGAAGCTATATCCTCACACTAGGCATTTTCCTGGCTCAAATTGCCAGAGAAAACTGACCCTCTTGATATGTTCATATTGTGCTTGAGAGAGAGATGTTATCTAGATATGCTTGTGTTTCTTCTGGTATATGGAGAAAGCTGTCTTTCCTGTTGAAGCTATTTCATGTTGTATAAGTAACTAGGCTATTCAGTCAGTCAGGGAGAAGGACTCTGATTTTTCTAGTGTTTTGGGCACTTTTTTCCAGACAAAAGGTCAAATCCTTCTTCCAATAAGCACTTTAGTACTTATGTAAAGTGGAGAAGCTGAGAGAGGTTTTCCCTTGGACTAAGATGGGCTTGGGAAATTTGAATGTGGATAGCTGCTTTGGAGCAAAGGCTCCAGTGAGTCTTCTGATCCTTAAAGAAACACACATCCTACATCATCTGTTGAGTTCTGCATCTTGTATAGGGGCCCACAAAATTCAGGCTCACTAGCAAGGCTGGAAATGGACCACTTCACAGGACAAGTCCTGCTTTGGGGTTTTAGCTCCTGCTAGATTTCTGAGCAGCTAATTTGCTCTTAAGGTGGCACTAGTCCTGAGGACACTTTGTGCTCAGCTCAAGATCCTGTGACAGTGAAGCAGCAGTTTTGAAGGTAGTAGTGGTACCATATTGGTGTATAAGCACCTTCTCTGTTCTTTTTATTTTCACCATCTGGGCCTCAGTGCCTAGGAAGTCATTTGTCCAGCAGATGTCAGCTCAGTGACACTTGCTGGGAAGGCTTGGACAAATGCTGTAAGGAGGATATGGGTTTGGGAATGATTCATAACTGATTCGTTGCAGGCTTTTTTCTCAAACTACTTTGAAATGTGACAGCAGCGGAACTAAAAATAAACATAGAAACTGTATCCCTTATTTTGTTGGATTTTATGATTTCCAAATACTTGAAAATGAAGCCTGGAGAAATTTTGGTATATTTATTAAAATATTAACTAGGAAATCCCCAGTGAGATGAATCATCTCTTATAGTATTGAGAGTTGAGAGCATCTTTGACAGTATCATATTGAGAATGGAGCAAAAATGTGTTTTTATCAAGTTGTTTTTCTTACTTACAAAACAAATTAGGGAAGTATTCCAATATTCCAGTATTCCAGTCTCTTTATGCTGTTGGCAAATGTCTCATTTTCTTATCATCAGTTTAAGACAGTTTTGGAGATACAAGGTTCAGCTCACCCTTTGATACCATCTAAAGCAGCTAAGAGTTTCACGTGGCATCCACTTCAGTCTGTAACCTCTCTGCTTAATAAGGAGACGCCTGGTTACTAAGTAGTAAAACTTGAAAGGTGATATTGGTAGGCTTAATTTACAGGGCTTTTAAAAAATCATAGGTAAAATGCCAGCAATCAGAACTTCTCAAAAAAATGAGAGTGCCTGGAAAACAACAGAAAAGATTGTCCGTACAAAGGGGTGAATTCCCTTCTTTCCTAGCCAGTGTGTTAGGGGGTGGGCAACAAGAGAAGCATATTATTGTGGCTTAATGAATCAGCGTTAATCAGCTGAGCTGAAATAACTACCATCTGCACAATTGCACATTAAAGCAGTTTCACTGGGGTCTAAGCTAATGCATTTTGTCTTCCATTTGGAGTCAGTGGTGAATACACACAAGGCCAGGGGCAGTGCCTGGGCGGGTGGGGATGTGCAGCACCTCCACGGGCACAGCAGTGTGACCATTCATCTCAGATAACCCCTGTGCATAGGTGATACTCAGGCGTTGTACCTGTGATTGCACTGGGGTGATTCCTACCTGGAGTATTCCTAAGTTACCAGCAACAGAAAAACTCAATAATGAAAATCAGAATCGTGTGAAGTTTGCTAACAACAATTCCAGGGATCTCAGCGTTTTTTCATATAGGTACAGAACAGTAGCATGACTGCATTTCACAGGGAAGGCTTTTAAAAATAAATATTTACAGTTGCCTCTTGAAAGCCTTGCAAATGCTCTTATTGAGTATCTGATGGAGAAGGATTCTATTTGTTCATTATGTACACATACTTTGGATCAGTCCAATTTTTTTGTAGATTGAATAAAGTCCACTGATGCTCTGTTGATTTACACAGGAAGATGCTGTTAGCTCTTATCTGAAATGCTCGATAATATAAAGGTTTCTTTGTGTTAGCTAACCTGTGTGAAGGGAAAGTGATCAAATACAAGCCCAAATCTCATTCCCGAATGATAGGTTTCCCATGCCTTGTTTGTGGCAAATTAAAGACATTTGAAAGCAGGAAGGTTTAAGGTGATTTTGAAGAAGTAGATCTCCAGCCTATAAATAGTAATTTCAGTTGGTCTGCACTAGTTATCTGCTCATGGTACATTATTTCAAAAGATGAAATCTGCAGTGTAAATTAGAAAAGGCTCCATGTTTCAAGAAATAAGCCAGTCACCTTTTGATGAGAGGAGACAAAATTCCTCTTGTCAGAAACCTCCACAGATGTCCTTAGTGGCTCTGGTGGCTTCCCTCTGAAGCCTGTTATAGTGCCTCTATACAGCTCCTGAGCAACTTCCAGGGGGTCGGGCACCAGCCCGAATGCCGGCCACTATAGAATCCTCCCAGTCGAAGGACTTGGAGTTGGACCCGTGGCCTGACTTTTCCCAAGTCCTCCCCTAAACCTGAACATATGCTTCTATATAGGCTGAGAGAGTTGGGGTTGTTCAGTCTGGAGAAAAGAAGGCTGCGGGGAGACCTGATTATGGCCTTTCAGTACCTAAAGGGGGCCTATAGGAAAGATGGGGATAATCTTTTTAGTAGGGCCAGCTGTGTCAGGACAAGGGGTAATGGTTTTAAACTGAAGCAGGGTAGATTTAGACTGGATATAAGGAAGAAATTCTTTACAATGAGGGTGGTAAAACACTGGAACAGGTTACCCAGAGAGGTAGGGGAGGCCCGATCCCTGGAAACATTCAAGGCCAGGTTGGATGGGGCTCTGAGCGACCTGATCTAGTTAGTGGTGTCCCTGCTCACTGCAGGGAGGTTGGACTAGATGACCTCTAGGGGTCCCTTCCAACCCAAAACATTCTATGATTCTATGATTCTATACTGTGTGTAACTACAGCAGTTGATCCTTTTCAAGATCTAGACATCAATACTTGAAGTACAGCAGCTCCATCCCTGTGTTTCAAGGATACTCTTTCCTGCTCTCTTTCTTTTGGGTATTTCTGTGTTCTGGATTAGAGCTGCTCCCACCCCTCCCCCCCAGGCTTCTGTATCCTAGAAGAGTGGAGCAAGGTTTGCTTCTCATAACACTTCCCATAGCATTTGGGCACACTGCAACTAAAAAAAGAGCAAAGGGAAGGCAGTGAAAGAACTGTAAAATTACATAATAAATTACTAAATTCCTTTCTTAAAAAGACCTGAAGCTTTGTCCAGAAAGACTGAGAAGTTCACATCAAGGTAACAGGGTCACTGTTCACTCTAGATTTTTCCCCTTAGAAAGTACTTCTTGTTGTTACAATAGAAGTCAAGACACCTATCTTGAAACGATGTAAATGCATGACATAAGCCCCATTTTTCATATACTTAACAGAAAATTATACAAATTTACAGCTGGAAAGGGACTGCTAAACAGAGAGAGAAAGATGGTCTCTGGCTTGTAAAGCTTTTAGACTGCAAACTTCTGGAAGGTAGACAGATATACCAGCGGTATCATTGTATATTCCCCCCCTCCTTTACTCCTTCCCAGAGCTCCCATGCGTTGCTGTGCATGGTAGTATTTCCCACAGGGTATGCGGTTGGTAAGCTCACCGGTGGACAGGGAACTGTACTGAAGTCCAAAGTGAGTTGTGTACATTGACCCTTCCCAACTCAACCCCAAATCCTGGGGCCCAGCCTCTGGATCTCAGAAAAAAAAATGGATATGTTCTTATGGAGCCAGAATATAATTTATTCTCTGTTGCACTGGAAAATATCAGATGCAGGTTCAAAATACTTGGTTTGGGAGTGGTTCTTTTTTTTTTTTTTTTAAAAATTGTACAAATAGTAATATGTGTACCAATTCTTAAACAATGTTTTGACAAACAGCTTCCTAAAGTCATGGCACATTCGTATTTTAAGTTTGGAGTGGAAAGCCTTTAAATGAAATTTAAAATAAACTCAAATGAGATTCCTACTTTAAATAGTTAAATTATTGCAAAATTTGCTCAAGAGGTTTTATTTTGGTTACAATAAAAAACCGCAGTCATTTCTCAGTAATAGCATTGCAGTTGTGATTTCTAATTAGCACCGTGCCGGTGGTGAGCAGTATATAGTGATGCTGTTTCACACTTCTAACATGAGACAGAAGGTCTTAATACTTTGTACTTCTCAATAAAGAAAAGGCTATGGGTTGCCTTTCATATTGAAAGAGTTGTTTTCACTGAAGTGACACAAAGGATCACAACTTGCTAATGTATTCCCATCATTTATTGAGCTTTTTATTAGTGAAGTCCCTGGGCATTTACAATCTTACGGTAAAGAACATGGACTGAGCAATCAAGGTATTTCTAAAAAGTCTCATAGGAGATTATCTTCCAGGAAGCTAATACAGGGCCACTTTGCGAGCAATTTGACATAAGCAGACATTGACAAAACTCACAATCCTGAAAAACTGATTCACATTGGTAAGAGCTCTTCTCATCATCATCACTGACACTGTTGACTTCCATCAGTGTTTGTGTAACTTTTCCCCCTTGCAAACCAAAGAGAGAACGAATGTGAATTTATGGAGGCAAGAGGCTACAGGCTCTAAACTTTTCGCCCCATCAGCATCAGCTGGACACCATACATGCATTGGGACACAGGAGATAGAGGTACACCTGTGGCCACATGGAAGTTTTTTTTTCAAGTGTCCTGTCCTGTAGATTCATAGAATCATTTAGGTTGGAAAAGACCTTTAAGATCATCAAGTCCAACCATTAACCTAACACTGCCATCCCACCACTAAACTGTGTCCCTAAGCAATCACATCATCCATCTTCATCCAGTTGTCAAATGTCCCACAATGGCTAACCCAGTTAAAACAACCCACGAATGCTCTCAGTCAGCTCTTCTGAGCCAGCTCTCCCATCCACCTCCCAGTTAACCTCAGCTTAATCAAATGAGGGAGGTGGTTCTGGGGGCCTGAGCTCACACTTTTTCAGGTAAATTGCTGTCAGAGACTTTGAGAGTTTTGGATTAATAAGATCTACATCTGTTTTTTAACAGCACCAATTTCAAATCATGAGGCTAGCTCCAAAGCACTCCAAGTTGCAGCCACTATACTGCCCTTTCCCTGCACTGAAACAAAATGTTTCAAACCTTGTGGGCTAGACCTGGCATCTTAGAGCTGTATTTAGTCATCTCAACTCCTTGCGGGCTTTTTGCTCAAAATTTCAGGAAGAGGGTAACAGAATTCCAGGTGAGAACTTGTTACAGCCAGCACTGCTGAAAAGGAGACCACTTTTTTAGGAGTGACGGTACTGAGTAAGGACTCTACCTTGCCGGTTACCTGTGAGGCTCAGTATCCAAGCCTCATGCTGCCTGTCAGAGCAGCTCCTCAGTGCTGGAGCACAGTGAAGTACAGCATCGACGGTGTAAAATGGGGTCAGTTCTTGAATGAACTTAGCAAATGCTTAGTGGTCTTTAGGAGGAGAGGAGAGCAGAATGAGTGAGCCAGAGTGGCATTTTTATCCCTGGGAGAGCAGACCAAGATAAATTATCTGGAGGAATCTCACGACATAAGTGGGAACTATTTAGCAAAACAAGGGAGCATTCAGACCTAACTCCTAGAGCAATAACCATTAGCCCATTTTTGCAGAGATGTCTACTGAATCTGTATGTCTTGCATCCGCACTCAATTTGGGGAGGCATTGAATCTTACAAAGTAATGGGAGCTGCAGTATTTGGGTAGTCTTTAGGCCTTTATAGCAAATTTGTCATCCATAAAAATGAATACTATAAAAACTGCTCACATCTGAAGACATAAAATAATGTTACAGCTGATTTGATTTTGAACTAGTCAGACAGTTGTAGGTTCTGAACAGTGAGAAGAATCATGTCTTCCTGTTTTTTTCCCAGTCACTCACCTCTCAGGAAAGCGAGGGTAGATTTCTTCCAAAAGAAGAGAATAAGGCTCCCATTCAGTGTCCTTTGTTCCTTAGGACACTACAGACCTCTTCCTTTCCCTTCTAAGGTCTTAGAAACTTAGTTTTTCACTCTGCTAATAATTTTTTTGAAAGTAGCCTTTGACTTTGCTGCTCTGATAGTGTCAGTATTTATCAATGCCCATTCAACTTTTTTCCCAACAGCTGAAGAAGATACAAGATGCAGGTGCTGATAGAGTTGTGAAGGCAACTGCAGCAGCAACTGTCACTTTGTGTAAATCTTATGAGTAACAACAGAAACATGGTTTTAAGCAAGCTCTGTTTACAAAAGGAAAATGCTCACCTATTAGTGAAGTGGCAACTGAAATAAGTATGTCAGGTAGGTATCTTGTCTGGCTAGTAAAACCTACAAACTGCAACATCTTATCACAGGAAGATCAGCCACAAATGGGTATGGTGGATGAGCAAGGATGAACTAGAGCTAAGCAAAATTCTATTAGAAACATCTATTTTTGTTTAGTAACTACAGTAAAGAGCTCTTCATGAAGCTCTGACAGCTGTTCGCTCGTGCTGGCAATGTCTTCTTTTTCTAGTCGCCCAGAGAAATCCTTGTGGATACAGTTAGAAATTTTTTCATTTTCTTAATAATGAAAAATGATGACCCCAGTGTAGTGGCTTGCATGCAAGAATCATTCATTATTAAGAAGTTAAATTTTGCAAACTTAAAGCATTTTAGCATCCCTGTGTTACAAGATTATATACTGTAACCATCCAGCTCTTCTTTTTTGCTCCCAAGACGTTGACATCCTACTTTATTTTCTCTTTCAAGTATATATGTTTTTTCACTGTTCAGGCAGATATAAGCACACAAATTGCCGCATTTGTATACTAGTTGTCTAGGCCCAATAGAATTGTAATGAGAGGAGCATGTACACAGATCTGATTATTCCATCTCAGTTGGCAGGGAGGAATATTATATATAGGGATCTAGATAGATTGGAACTTTGGACTATGATCAGTGGAATGAAATTTAACAAGTCCAAATGCCAGATTCTGCACCTGGGGTGGAAAAATGCCAGGCACCAGTATGAACTGGGAGAGGAGTGGCTGGAGAGCAGCCCTGCAGAAAGGGATCTGGGGGTGCTGGTTGGCAGCAGGCTCAGCATGAGGCAGTGGTGTGCCCTGGCAGCCCAGGGGGCAAACCCTATCCCGGGCACCACCGGGCACCACTAGCCGGTCAAAATGGTGACTATCCCACTGTATTCAGCATTGGTGCAGCCTCACCTGGAGTCACTGTGTGCAGGTCTGGGCCCCACCATTTCAGCAGGGTGTGTAGGTCCTTGAACGCATCCAGAGGAGGGCAATAAAGCTGGTGGAAGGGCTGGAAGGCATGTCCTGTGAGGAGCGGCTGAGGACTTTGGCTTGTCCAGTTTGGAGAGGAGGAGGAGGAGGCTGAGGGGTAACCCCATTGCTCCTTACAGCCTCCTGAGAAGGGGAAGCGGAGAGGGAGGTGCTGTGCTCTTTCCTGGGATCCAGTGACAGGAGGTGTGGGAATGGTTCAAAGCTGCGCCAGGGGAGGCTCAGACTGGCCATGAGGAAGCACTTCCTTACTGAGAGGGTGGTCAGAGACTGGAACAGGCTTCCTAGAGAGGTGGTGGATGCCCCAAGCCTGTCAGTGTTGGACCCCAAGCCTGTCAGTGTTGGACAGGCATTTGGACAATGTCCTTAACAATGCGCTGTAACTGCTGGTCAGCCCTGCAGTGGTCAGGCAGTTGGACCAGATGATCGCTGTAGGTCTCTTCCAACTGAAATAGTCTATTCAAATATTTCTTAAAATGTGCTTGTCATGTAAGTCCATCCCAAAGTACACAGAGAACAATATTAGGATGTCTTTACTGTTATTGATGTGGAGCTATTACAGTTAGCGGCTGAAGTTTTGAGGAATTGACCCATGATAGGAAACTGAAAGGGTAAAATACTAAAGAAAAGAGAGAAAGGAAAAAATATTAGAGAGGTCAAAAACTCTGAAGGTTCAGCAGCTATAGCACCACATATGCTTTTTGGTTGATCATTTTAAAGAGCAGGATCCTCTTGGCACTTGTTCCAGTATACTTGCTTTAATCTTCAACATATTGAGTTGAGAGGAGGTGTGGCAAAGTAAAAGAATGTGAAATAGCAACTCCTAAGAAGTCTTTTAAAGAGGTTTACAAGATATTTTTTAATTTCCCTACCCTAGAATTCTTTCTTTGAGTTTCTTGGATTTGTTTTCTTTTCTTTCACAATCTTCCTTAGAAGCTATTCTGTTCATTAGGTAAAGCATTGACCTTTTTATCACTGTACTGCTCTTGTTCTTATGAGTCATTACCCTTTCCATATCGCTTAATTTTCACTATTTAAATACTTTTAATATTGATTCCCCAAAATATATAGGCAGTCCCTTCCCCACATCACATAAAATTTAGAGGGCTTCCCTTAGGTTGAACTGTTCTCATTATTCTTTTACTTCTGGCTCCAGTGGAGCTGTCTTTCACAGATCTTAAAGAGCTTATTCTCCAGGGATCAGGATCTCCAAGGGATAAGCCACCTGGATGTATCACAAAGCAGACTCAATTAGGTAGCCAAACTATGGTGGCCAAACACTTCCCCACTGCAAATGGGTACCTTGCACAACCCCTCTCTTCTGCCCTCAGCCAGGTGTGCTCATGTTTTCACATGTGCAAAGATGGGCTTTACACCCTGTCGCGTACTTAACGGTGAGTTTGTGTTGTTGACAGCCCAAGTGCTGTGGGCTACTCAGGGGTTTGCTGGTGGGGCTTCAGCTGTGTCAGGGCATGTTGTGAGATACAGAGGTGGAGGACCTCTGGAGCATCTCAAAAACCAAAGCAAGGCCTGTGCTGTTGTTCTGCAAAGTCTCCACTGCAGACACATGAAGGGCTGCCAGACGTGCATGAAGTGTTGTTAGGCAGCCGATGAAGCTTCCAGAGCAATTGCTGTCCTTGAAAAGCACAATTGTGGGGGAGAATGTCATTCAAACCAAAGGATGTAAAAACAAACAAAATGCCATATAAATGTAGAATAATTCTCTGAAATTTAGATTGTGATTACTTACTTCTACAAAACTAACTGCTTTCTAGAAAGTCCTTCCCACGTAGCTTAAGTTTTAAAAGTTTACCAAGAATCGGAGATTATTTCCGTGATACAATTTATGCCATATTTAAATGTTTCTTCTGTTTTTATAAGAGATAACTAGAAAATACTTTACATGTTTGAATATTATACCTTGGAAAAGTCACTTTCAAAATTAGTAAGTCTAATAATATGTATTTCAGAAAGGACAGCAGGAATTCATTTACTTCCCAGAATATGCATTAATTTCTGGTGACTAATGCTTCATACTCACAGAGTGATTAGCCGTATTTTTACATCTCCCACAATTTATCATGATTAAACTCACCACCAAGTGCCAAGCATATTCAGATGTATTCATGGTATAGCAGGTTTTGCTTGACAAAACTATCTGTAAAGCACTGTACACCTTTAATAAACTGTAACCAATTGTTATTAAGGAGATTTCAAATATTTCTTTCCATTGTTTTGGAAGATGATTTGGCACTCCATTGCCTCATTTTATTTGAAACCTGAGGGACTGTTTAACAATATAAGATGCAGATACCAATGCTACCATTTAATTGTGCCTTTTAAAGATGCATGGCCCTTCTTTCCGTGACCGAGACTTACGTGACTCAGCGTAAGTGTTCAGTGTAAGATCTAGGAGAAATGCGTGGGAAGTGCAGCCTCTTGTGATTTGGGGGGCACGTTAGAACAGTGTGGTGAGGAACCTCTGCAGAGCAAGGGCTGGCTGGGGCATAGCGGGGGTCTGGACAGCAAGCTTGTCACCTGCTACCCTCTTAATAGCATCTGAAAACCTCTGATACAGTCATTTCTTGCTGCAAAACCAAAACGTGTTGCAGAATATGCAGAATATATGTATTTTTATCTTGAGTGAAAAGATTGTTTTACTAATAGTGAAATGTTTCCTTTATTTTTCCTATTTTAGCTTTTAACTTTTAAGTACTGCAGTCATGGTATTTCATGCTTGAGTGTGGGACTGTTTCATCCAAAGTTTTTATCATTTAATTGCTTTTCAATTTCAGCTCAAAATTCTCGTTTTGCAATTGTTTCATTCTGTTTCTCTGACCTTCAGAGCGTCTGCTCCTCTGTTCATTTAGGCATTCATACTTCTTGACCTCCTTTTACTCTCTGTAGTTCCAGGCTGAAGTTGCCTCATTACTTTGTTTGCGATGATCCAAATATAGCTCTGAATTCCAGCTCCAAAACTTTTCATATCAAGCTGTTTTTCAGGTTGACAGCAATGCACAGTAATTTTCCTTACCTACTTAAACTTTTAATATTTAACAAATCATACAGAAAGGCTAAAAATAGTTCAGGATTTTAATGGCCATATTTGAAGGCAGAAAGACCACTGGGAGAGAGACTTCACTTTAAGTCCATCCTACTTTCATAAAATGTTAATCACATGGGATGAGATCCAGTCTGCCTACCCAGCTTGCATCTAGGTCTTGCCACTCTGCATCTGACTATCTAGCATGGATCTGAATTTTAGATGTCTAGTGAAGAAAGCCTCCTAAAATAAGCACCTGCAGTCCCTGTCAAATGAATGAAAATCTCTGAAGTGCTCCAGAGGGGGATCCTGTCTGCTTGAATACAAGCATCTAAGTAGGTCTTTATCCCTCAGCAAAGCAGTTGAACTGAAAAGGTAAATTTTACTTTAGTAATTCAATAGGTAATCTCTCACCGGGTGCAAAAATGAAATGCGTAAATAAAGATCTGCTTAGGCAACAGTCACACCACTGGCATCTGTAGAAGAGAAGGTAAGACATGATCTGTGCCTAATTCCACCTAGAAACATTAGCAAGGGTGTTTTATCCTATGCCATTATTGGCACAGACTGTTCAAAATTATTATTTGTGAAAACTTGCTTTACCTGGAAACCAGATAAACCAAGAGAATTTCTTTTTAGAAAACACATTTGCCTCACTTCAGAGCACAGATACCTTTTTTAAAGTATTATTTATAACAGATGAATTATGGTTTTTATGCTAGTTCAGCAACAATAGCTATGCACGTGACCTTCACCTTAAAGATGAGGTTTTTTGCAGTGGTCCAAAGGGAACACTGTCAGTAATCAGAACTCCATTTGTACGATAGTTTCTGACTGACAGAAGAAAGATATAAGGCTCTTGTTGGTGTTACAGCCTTGGTAATTTAAAAGTAACTTTTCAGCAAAATTTTTCAGTTAGAGATATGAGAGTCCATCCTCAACAAGGGACAAGCAAAAAATAGATAAACTTTTAAAATACAAACATGAATTGTAATAGAATTTCACATCTTGAGGGTATGAGGCAAACCTGTTTTTTCCAAAGGTGATGGGCAATACAGTTCTCTAAGCTAATTATTTTGAATAGATTTCAGCTTGGCATAGGTTAACATTATTAACTTCATGGATCTGAAAAAGCCTGAGTCCAAAGAATAAACCTGAGTTTTAAAAATGTTAATAAAAGAATACCACAATCAGATGGTTCCTGTTACTTCAAACAGGTTTTGATACACAAATTTTGTACAAGTAGTTCTTGATTTTAAATAAGGTTGCCATCATAATGAAGTCCATGAACAAAACAGAAGATGAAAGGCTGTGTTGTCAACAGTCCTGCTCCAGCAGAGCCAAGTGTGAAGGACAGATACCCTCCTTGGCCACGTCCAGCTGGCTGCTCAGCACCATCAAGTGTCCGAGTTACTTTGATAGATGCCTGGGAAGAGGGCGAGAATTGGTTTCTTTGGCAGTGCAGGGCTTGTTTCTGTCTCTTTCTTCATGCCTTTTAACATGAGAAGGTACTTGACTGAGTTGCATATAGCGGAGGTTGATACGGGCCAGAAATGAGTTGCTGTCTAGTGTCTGCCCAGAAGCCTTCCAGTTCAGAGATGAGTGAGCAGAAACATCTCTTCCCAGTCCAGTTCCTTTCCCCGCTTCCCTGTTCCCTAGGCTGGCAGGGGCAACCGTGTTGGCAAGCAGTGGCAAGGCTGAGAAATGCATGGGCATATGGACTACAGCCTTGTAGAGAACCCTGTAAGAAATTTATACTGCTTTTATTGCTTTGTTAAAGAGGAGAGAATGTCACCCATGTTGCAATTTCATGTTGCTTTCAGAGAAAAAGTAATTAACTTTTAACCCAACTACAAGGTGAAATCCAACATTTCTTTTAC
Organism: Gorsachius magnificus; assembly: GCA_034008185.1. Classification (NCBI taxonomy): domain Eukaryota; kingdom Metazoa; phylum Chordata; class Aves; order Pelecaniformes; family Ardeidae; genus Gorsachius; species Gorsachius magnificus. The sequence goes on along the minus strand of CM067083.1, from coordinate 43,594,118 downwards.
TTCAGTAGTTCTGTATTTCTTTTGTTTTAAGTTTTCTGTGTTGGGGGCTTTTTTCAAGAGTTAAGAATGATCTTGCAATAAGCATTTTAAGTCTATGGAAATGTGCATCAGATCAAGTCAGTTGAGGTGATACATCTGAAGCATAAAACTATTGATTTGAAATGTTTATTGGGAAAGAAGTGGAGAAGCTACAGGGATATTTATAAACTATGGATGTTTCCAATAGCTAAATATTGCCAGTAAGCTTAATGTTTCCCCTTTTACATTTAATTTCAGTTTTATATCTTTTGTAACACATCCTAGGATTTAAATAACCCAAATAATTTCTAAACAGGAAAGTCATTGGTATTCCCTGTTCTGAGGTGAATGTCAACTCAAGTGCAGAAAGCAGCAATGTTAAAGAGGATTATGAAAGTCAATATTTAGACTATTACCAGTGCCTAATAAAGCTGGTTCTGCAATAACCTTTAGCAGGTATATCAAGTGTATTGAAGCAATGGGCTATTTGTCTACAAAATGCTTAAAAGAGGAATATTGCTGGCAAATATTAGAATAACTACCACTATGACAGTCCCTCCTGCTTGAGGACCATGTGTATTTATACAAAATTAATAAAATTGTGTTGATATATTTCTTTTTAATAGGATTAAAACAATTCTATTAATGCAGTCAGCATCTGTCTATCCCTACGTACCCTTTAAAACCTTGCCCTTCAATTATTATTACTTTAAAAAAATCTTTGGCTCCTGAATTAGTCAAGGAACATTTGGCAATGTGCTAGTTTGTAATTTTTTGAATTATTTTTGTAAAAATATTTTTAAAAGCTTTTGTGTGCCTGATCCATCTAACACATGGAACTCACTGCTGAAAGTTGGATTTTAGGCCAGGCATTTAAATTTAGTTAAGCACCTGAAGGTACAGAGACACCCCTGCTGTTAGTGAAAGAGTTTTGTCTCTTCGATTTCTATTAATTTCAGTGGAAACTGGGCATATTACCAGCTTTTGAAGTTCCTGATCTATACATACCAGTACCTTCAGGTTTCTGACTTTGAAATATCTGTCCCTCGAGGTTCTTTGTGTTTTGTTAACTAACCTTTGTAATTTGTTCCTTGAACCTAGCCATTCTAAATTTTTTTTTAGCAAGATCAGCATTAGGGTTGCAATTACTTGATCTTACAGCATTTCCCAATGGGAAGGCGAAATGCTAAGATGCCAGTATCAGGACTTTCCTTTCCGTGTCCTTCTCAGTCCCCCATGCTAGAGTGCTGACTTCTGTTCAGCAAGGATGCTGTGCCCTGCACAACAGGCCCTTGGCTCTTGGGTGGGAAGGTATTGCAGGAGCAGACGTTCATTCTGCAGTGTAAGCATCTCCTGCCCTTGGGGGGCTGTCTGCGCCTGTTGGGGGGGGGGCGATCGGGGTTCACAGGTTAGAACTGCTGAAGAGAGGGGAAAAGAAGACAGCATAAGTGGTGGAGCAATTAAGAAAAAAGGGGGAAATACATTTTCCTTCTCAAGACCATTTGTATTCTACACAGAGCACATACTGACATGCCTCAGCCCAGTGCCTACGACGTAGAGGCAATTTTAATAGCCTTCCATCTCTCTTCTTCACTGCAGCTGCAGAGCATCCCTGCTTATACTGTGGCACACTCAAATGCTGCAAAGTAAAGCACATTTTTATGTTTTTTACTGTAAAACTGAATTTTACTCAGTGACTCATTTCTGTTGAATTATCCCCAAAACTCTGTCCCTGCTATCTGTTTGGAAGCCAAGTCTAGTGGTAGCTTGGTTACACCTTCCATCTGTAGCCTGCTTGCTTTCATTCCTCTGCTGGGGTTCGGTCGTTTCCCATTACTAACTCAACAACAAGCCCCTTTCAGCACTTCAGTAGACCAGAACCCAAGTCATGTGTGGTCTCCCCCAACTCCAAGAGAAAAAGAAAAAGAATTTGAATTATTTCTTTCACACAATTTTGTGAAATAAAAAAAAAAAAAGAACTCGAAGTAAGAGGCAATTTTAAATAATAGATTTCAAGGTTCAAAATAGTCTTCCCATGACAGCTAAGAAGTGTTGCTGCAGCTCAGTTCTTGGGTGTGTCTGTAAAATTGGAGTGAATGAAAAATCAGTAAGGGGTAGGAGAATTCTTCTTTCAGCCAACTGCATTAAAGGGAGGATTCCATTAAAAAAAAAAAATAGGAAACTTCAGCTGTCGCCTTTTAAGATGAAAACCAAAAGTAGTTAAGTGAACAGGATTCTGTCAACTCAGAAGTTACAATAAATAGTAGTACCTACCCTAAACTATTTTATTATATTTACTATATTATTGTATAAGATGATCTTGCAATGGCACATTTTAAGTTTCATGGATAATACGGAAAGTCATTGTATATCCTTAAAGATCTCTGAGGGTACAGTGCACGTCAGCTGTTAATCATTGATCGGGTTTTTGTCTAAAGAGACCTGATATGGCATCAGACTTATCTGCAAAAGTCAAAGACAGTGCATGTGTCACCACCAGCAGATTGCAGTTGTAATGCTGAGTTTGAAGTATCCGGTTATGGATTGCTGTCAGGAACTTCAGAAAAAAACTTAACCAGTAGGTTCAGGTTGTGCAACTTCTCGGCATGTTTGCTGAGGGAAGACTCTCTGTTGTGGTTTGAGCACAGGCCTGGGAGCCAGGAGGTCTGGATCTATTCATCGCCTTATGCTGTGACCTTGAACGAGTCACGTTAACCTCTCTGGGCTTCTGCACATCTCGTATTATATCTATGCTTAGATAAAAGCCTTGCAAAGTGTTGTTATTGTGGACATTACACTTCTGAGGCCATCTTCACTTTCAAGGTAATGGGAATGTTAGGAGAATGAGCATGGGTTTTTTGCATGGGGAGTCAGTGTTAGTAGCCCCTCCAAGTTCATGTGTGCTCAATTTTAGTATTACAGATGTCTTTCCTCCAAGGAGTAAGTGTCACCCTGGATGCAGATGGATCAGGATCTCATTCCCTCCACCTCACCCCAAAGCTTAGGGTCTGTGAGGATATATCACTCCTCCCTCCTCATGGGGCATCTTTTGATTCTCCATCCAGACCCCAGTCAGCCAGGACACATCACCTAAAGGTTCCTGCTTGAGCCTGATGTCCCCCCAGGGCATCTCTGTGCAGGAGGGGGATGTGACCCGTTCCTGATCTCAATAGGTTACACAAGCAGTGCTGCCTATAGGGCTGTGTGCTTTTATACTGGACATTCCTAACAGGCTGGCCACTCTGAGGAACGTACTGCACGCTCTCACATCCACATGTAGGTCCCCATGCAGATGACCAGGCATGCCTTAGACTCCAAGGGGACCTGGCTGCAAAGGGTCTCAGCGACCTGCGTGGCCCTGGCCAGCTTCAGTGGGGGCTCAGCTGTTTTCCCCATGCAGGGAAACGGAAGGGAATAAGCCAGATCTGCCAGCTTGGTCTAAACCAACAGTGTTTCTGTTAAGTTTTTAGTTGATTTAATGGAAGTATAATCCTGATGCAGCAGTTGCAAAGGCTGTGAGCATGTGATGGCTGAGCAGTGCATGTCTCATAGTACTGTGAACCCCTTGCATGCTCTTCAGCAGCGTGCAAGGCTGTAAACTTCCCTGCTGAAAGTCAGTGCTGAGATGAAGCAGGAATAAGATATTCTCTCTCTCCCCCCCCCCCCCCGTTTGCAGACACAGAGGGCAATATAGTAATACAGTCCCCAAATCTCAATAGTAGTGCTTGCAGCTCGAAGGTTGTAATAGGGATTGACATTTTTAGGTGCTTATCTGAATTGTTAGCAATCCATCCATTGCTAATCATACAGATCTCTGAGGTGAACTGCAAAGGATGCTCACTCTTGGTTCTATATTATAAAATACACGCCTAAATAACACTATTTTGTCTGGACAAGGCAAAAAGAAGGGATCACAGATTTGTTTGTTCTTTTCATGTTGTGGCTGATTCTGGCCCCATTCCCTCTGCACTGTGCTTCCAGATCAGGCAGTGGAGAATTTGCAGAGAGGTGACTGCGTGTTTCCCTTCTGGCCACAGGACAGGTGGAATCTGCTATTTCAGTTTGTCTCTAGCCATGCTATGGATAGTAATAGCTATGTAGAGAGAAAAAAAAATAAAAATTGCTGAAGCCACTGCAAGATGACAGTGTTCTTTGTGCAGCTCTGGGCATGGCTTTTGTGCAGGGGATGGTGGGTGGTTTTGATTTTCTGCTACCCTGTGACGATGGGAAAATAATAATTGGAACATGAAAATTAAAAGCTGTTTTCTTTACTGCCTGAGACAGGGAGCTGTGAAATGCTGTCAATATTAATATCACAAGGGGTAGAGCAATGTTTTTATTAGGCTGTTCTGCTACAGTTTTTCTTTTCTGCAGCAGCTCCAACTGATAGAACAGCAGCAGGAGGCGGAAAAATAAGAGGAATTAACCTGAACTTTTACTGCAGGGTTTTCATCACAGAACAAGAGTGGGAGGCGAAAATAATAGGAGCACACTGCCATCAGGTAGAAAATTAATAATGTAGAAAAACTGCATAAAATCTCAAACATTTGATATCACATGCTGTGTAATGGGGTTTAGCTTTCCCCAGCACTCATAATTTTCAAAGAACAGCTGAGAAGAGGCCCTGATGCCCAAGATCATCGTGAACTCTGGTTTTTCAACCTGAAGCAAGTTCTGGAACTGCTATACAAGTTGCAAATTTTGAGTGCATTTAAGTTTGTGGTTGCATGAAACACCTGGAATATTAAGATACAGAAAACATTTCACCTTAGAAAGCTTTTGTCTGGTTGTCTTGACACCAGCCTCAATATATTTGCCCCCATGTCATATCAGACTGATCTTGGCTGGAGTCCTCGGTCGTTACTATAATCCAGAGACTAACTCCTGCCCCGCAGCAGTCATGCCTGCTGCTGTCTCTGCTTGAGGAGATTTACATCCTTGGCAGTTCACAGTTCTGTTACTAGTGGGGTTGAATGAGCTTCCTTTACTTGGAATTTAAATCCAGGTCTTGGTCTGTCTTTCTTTTGCAAGCGTTGACAAACTCAGCCTTTGTCTCTACTAAAGAAAGCTTCACAGATGTGCCTGCGCTGGCAGAGTGCAACCCTCCTATATTTACTTCTTACCAGGAAGGTCGTTTTGCCTGTACAGCTTAATCCAGAAACAAAGTAAGGTAGGTCAGCAAAAGGGTTTCCTGCCAATATGACAGCTGTACCGGGCCTTTTTCTGGTAAAGTTGCATACTTTATGGACAAGATATTTTTCATAGTCCTGACTAGTATAATCATTCCAGTGAAGCCCCCAGTGCGTAGCTCAGGTCTCACTGACGCTGGGGCAGTACCGAGTAGTAGCAGCCTCTCTGCTCCACTGGGGCAAGGGAAGGAACAAGCTCCAGGTTTTTCTGATACCACAAACCCTGCTGGCAGAAACACGGGACATGTCCATGAATAAAATGAAGGTCCTTTCTGTGCGCTTGCTCCAACTAGCTGTGAGGACTTCAGCAACCAACCTGAGTACCAGTATCCCCGGAGGCTCCTGCTCCCATCACTAGCTTGTGCAGAAGCAGCCACCGCTGCTGTCCCTTCCCTGCCACAGTTGCCTGGGCTAGGCTGGCTGACCTGTCCCCGGCACCAGCCAAGCCTGCCCTTGCTCTGAGGTGCTGGAAAGCCCTCAGCACCTTGCCCGGAGGGCAAACAGGCTTCTGCTCTGCCTGTGCAATGCTGCGATTTGTAACTTCTGAGTCCGTGCGTTTTAAAGATTTGCAAGCTCACGCTGTCCAGCTTGGGTAGCTGATGCATTTCACCATAGCCAGGCAGGGTTGCTCTAGTTTGCTTTCTCTTCTCACACAGTGGGCCAAATGGTGATAAGCTCCTTTGCACCTGCTTTGCCATCAAAGTCTGCTAGGTATTTACCTACCCCTCAAATTTTAGTTTAAGTGTTTTGTTTCATCCTCAGGTTGTTAATAAGTTTCAAGCTGAAGCCTGTTCTCAGGTGGCATTGCAAATGTGATTGCAATTGCACACTAATGCGTTAGTGGCACTTCCAGTGGGGCGAGATTTCTTGCTGGAGAAAAAAAAATGTTATTTACAATAAAGACATGTAATGGCTCTTGGCATATGTCGTATCATAATGTTGTATCTGCATGACTGCCAGTGAAAGCAGAGGTAAGCAGCAAAGGTTTCTTCATACCTTTGACTCTCCCACTGTTCGGTGGAGGGGGCCAGACAGCATAGCTCTCAAAAATACTAAACCGATCCTCCTTTGTATTACACAGAGCAAGGGAACGAGGCTTTCAACTGGCATGTGCGCTTGGTGCCCATTTTTTAGCTGCTTGAACATATGCAGAAAAAAAGCCATGGTAACAGAAATTAGTTATGGATGAAACTCATCTTGGAGACCATTTCCTGAAAACAGTCTTGAGGTATTTTCCTTGACTGAGTTAACTTCAATCCCTCTTCTCTGTAGTACTTTCATGAGATCATGTTCTGCAGTGTGGTTTTGCTACCGTGCATTATGTATTACTGATTAATTCTTAGCACAAAAGAAGTGCCAAGGCATTTCCAAAGACACACAGTAACTTGCATGAATTTAGACAGGAAAATTGAGGTGACAAACCCAAGCTAAGCAATATAATCACCAATAGATTTACAAATCAACTATGATATGGTAATTTTTTTCCAGGCATGCATGATATTCTGAGGCCTTCAAGTTTGTGAAGCTTATTCCAGTCACTATCTCAAATTCGTTTTCGTCTAAAAAATCAGTCTTGGGAATGGGATATACCTATGCTAATACTGAGAGAGTGTTTCACTTGGATCTTGTTAAAGAGCAAAAATTGGAAGTCCTATATTCTGAAGTAAAACAGTATAGGAATGGGCCATATGGAAACAGTTGTAAGTTTTATGAAGAACTGATAGGATACAAGTGTCTTTTTTTGTCTCTTCCTCTAGTAAACACTTACAGAAAGAATCCAGCTTCAAATCATGCACTTGCTTTGTGTTAGCAATAAACAGCCATTTGTTAACAATGATGTGTTTTGATAACCCTGTTCTTTGACATTTCAGGGTTTCTTTCTTTGAAATTGTTCCTCTGTGCTACCCAGACTGCAGTTAACTCTTTTCATGTTGCTTACGGAACAGCTAGGAGTTCATCTCTTCAAATTCATTCACACTGCTCCGTATCCGGAATATTTCATAACCTTGGTTTGAACATCTGCTATGCCAGGGTGCTTCCCAGGACATTCAGCAGTGCCTTTTTGCAGCTCAGGTACGAGGAAATACAGCTTTTCAGCCCTTGTAGCCTGGGAAGGATTGGAGGAGGAGAGGGTCAAGCTGCATAATCACTGACTTGAAATTAAGGGACAGCGATGTGGTAGAAGCATGGGACAGGAACGAAGGAGAATCATGTTTGTCACAGGCTGAGGCACAAAGAGGTCACCCAGCAGACATGTGGCACAAACCATGACCTGCCATGGGACAATCCAGAGGAGAGTTAAGCAGGAGCTCCATTTCCGACGTGTGTGGATCAAGAAGTAGAGATAAAAGCCAGAAAGGGCAGGCAAAAGAAAGGACACAGAGAACCAGAATGCATAAATCTGCCAGTGTGAGAGAGTTATGTGTTATGGACAGCCATGTAGGTGCTTCCTTGTCCCTCTCTTTACCCAGCCTAGGGATCCGAAGGCAAAGCTTGCTAGGCCAACTATAACCAAAGGCAGCAACTTAAGATTGTTCAGGACTTTACAGCCTCCAGTATTAACTACTTGCCTAGTAGTGTTACAGAGAAAATAGAGATGCACTGGAGAACTTTCTGATACCTTTCCCATACTTTACAAGGTGACCAGAGGTGGCAGGATCATCCAAGCACCCTCTGTTTTCATGCTGAAGATCACACCTCTGTGGTAACTTTTAACAACGCTTCAGACTTTTATAAACACTCACCTGATTCACAGTTTCATGAAATAGTTAAGGAATAAGGGGATTTATGTTTATTTCTGGTTGAAGGGTGAAATCATGAACAGAACAACATTTACTTCCTCTGTTTAAATTTCAGTTGCTTTGTTTGAAACTGAAGCTCAAGGCAGAAGGCTTTGAAGCTTACCTTTGGTTGGTTATTTTAAGCATTTTGTGGGCTGCAGCAGAGTAGGAGGGTATCACTGGCAAATAAGCCTTGTGTTTTTGACAGGGAGTCTTGTGACATTTCAGTAAGTTGGATCCTTATGCAGCAGAAGGACTGACATGTGTAGCAGCATTTCTCATGTGTGAGCTGCTTCATCTGGAAAAGAAACTCCTTCCTTTGGTGGTAAGGCAACTTCTGCATCATCTTTGAAGACTGAGAGAGAGACCTACTGGCTCAGATCCTGTATATGGTAACATCATACAGCATGTCCAAGAGACATAGCATTGATTCTGCCTGAGGATTTGTTGGCAATCTTTAAAAATCCAGGTCAGTGTAGGTTAGTGGTTTAAGGACACTTTAAAATAAGAGCAGGATTGATACCATTGGGCAAAGCTTTAACCTAGGAAAACATATTTTTTTTAGGGTTTCCACGAATTTGAACATGTCAGGACAAATGATTCACTTTCTCAGTGAAAGTTTCCCCTTCTCCCTCCTCTCCAAAGTATAGAAAGCCTAAAAAGGAGCCAGATTCTGTTAATCTGTCCATGCATCTTCCCCACACGGTCTGCAGAGGCTTCAGCCCAAAATGCATATGTGAGAGAAACTCCCTAGTAAGTTCATACTCGGGAAGTTTACAAGAAAAATATGATTTTGTTTTCTTTCTGAACTGTAAAGTCACTGGGGATCTTATGCAGGAAGGATTTGGGCACATTTACCTGTAACACAATTACCCATTATAAAGTTTTAAGTGGAACTTACCTGGAAAGGATTGTTGATGATGTGTGAGGCAGAAGATCTCAAATGGCTGCCCTTCCAGCTGTGCCAGCTCTGTGACAAAGATAACTTCAGGTTGGCATTTTCACCTGAAATGAATGAGAAATGGGGAACGAATGTGGATTTTCATAATCACTTTGCTGTGTCTCACTAATCCCGGATAAGGAAAGTTAGAGATGCACTTGAATGCTGGACTCTGCACTGTACCATGGCCTGGAGATGGGGAACAAAATGAAGGGCACTTATTAAACATGGAGAGTGTGAAGTATTTGCATCCGAGTGCCACTGAAATTAAAAGTCAAGTACACTCATACCTAAAAGCAGAACTTGGATTACGAACATGTGCATTTTGGGGGCTGACTATAGAATTAAGCAAATGATGATGAAAGAGGGTACCACAGTGTATTCAAAATATCACAAATATAACCCTGTGCACTTTGATAGCTTTTGTCCTACAGAGTTTGTAGCCCAGTTGAAATACCTTCTTTGTGAAATCTTTCTGATTTTCTTAGGCCTTGAAAAGTATGAGTCAAAACATATTTTTAGCTGGTCATTAGCCAGTTTTGGGGGTTTGTTCCTATCCCATGTATTTGTTTCACATTACTTATTTTTCCTACCTTATAAAATCTGTCAAACTTATGAATGGTGCTGCTAAAATTACTTTTGCTTCATACTGCTTCTAAAAATACCTTATTTTAAAAAATACGAAGATGCATGACTAGTCCTTAGTTTAAGGAGTGGAAAGCAGAAGGGAGATGGAGAGGTAATTTCCTCTGCTAACAGCTCTTCAGAATAACTAATACTCAAATCCCACTTTACAGTATTTGTAGTATGATCTTTTGATCTGTTTTTAATACTGTCAGCAATGGAAGTGTTTCTACCCTGTACTGCCACGTAGCCTACTTGCAAACTAATTGATATACCCTGTAACAGCTCAGAATAACAAAACTTCTGTCTACTCTTGTAAGGAGAGATTACTCATTTGTCTCCCAGCCTTACAAGTTTGTCCCCTTTTCTGGGTTTCTGGAATAGGCGTATCTTTCCATGCAAAGACATTTTTGTTAACCTGAGGACCACCCAAGGTGGTAAATGATCTCCTTGCATATCTTTGCCTGTGAGGCAGTGGGTAATATATGGCAAGGCTGATTTCTCCCTAACACTTGGCAATAAGCACCTCCAGTGCCTGCAGGTCCCTTCATAGATAGCAGGCTGGATACATGGTGGGGGTTCTGCACACCCCTCTTGGTTTGGATTCCTGACTACCCAGGATGTAAAGAGAATGAAGGGGAATTATGTTGTTTCAAATACTAGCCTAAAATACAAACAACGTGTTTATTCTAGTGAAGGGTGGTGCTCTGGATGATGGAAAACAAAGCCAAAAAGAGAAGCAGAAAACAGCAGCCTGCAGTGTCCAAGTACCCTATCTGTGGCTCTGAGTGTGGACTTGGCAGTGACAGCCAAGGTGTCCTTTTGGCAGCAATGCCCTGCCCATGGAGTGAGTCTCCACAACTACCTAGCAGAATAGACAACTTAGTTTCCCACTCTGATTTGCTCTGGGAGCTCTCCTACAGTTTGTATCTACCCTGTTCCTCATTTTAGGATGGATTCTCCTCTTTGGTTCTGTCATCTCAGTCCTGCCACCCACCAGCAGGTAAATTTTGTGCTTATGAGCAAATGGCTGTGGTGAGACAGTCTTTTACCCACTTCTCTGGCACCAAGCTCTGAAATTTAAAAATGCAAATATAGCTAGTGAGACCTTTCTTTCTCCCCAGGCTTCTCTATTTTATAATCCTACTGTGTTTCTTAATTAGCGCATTCCTTCAAGTTTGAATAGTTACTGCGTTTTACGAAATAATAACTGTGCTTGTTACTGATGTTAACTACATTTCCAGGACTGTATCATATTGATAAACCACCTATCTGAAGTATTCACTATGCATATATTAACAAACTCTCAGCTTTCTGTTTGTTTCGGGTTATTCAAAGACAGCACACACAGCATACAGCAATACAGGTGATGCTCTTACCAGTACTACTTCCATGCACCATCCTCCCCGCCACGTTCGGTCAGGGACTCGCTCCCATCACAGCATTGCAGCCCTTTCTGTGCTGAGTCTCTGCTGATGTGGCTCCACGCTAACAACCACCACGCTTGACTGCAATAAGTGCCAAATACACCTAGTGATACTGCAAGCAGAATGTCTTGTCTGAGCTCTAAAGGGCATCTCTGAGAGCGCCACATCAGAACAATCTCAAAGTGATTGTAACAACCAGCCAGAATGGCTGAGTGAGGAGGAAGAGCTCTATCATGCTTTGTGTGAAAGTCTAACACATTTCAGTAACTTAAGAGTCCATTTCTAGTCCTTTGACAAAGACATTTTATAGAAGGCAGAGTAGTATTTTCTGTTGTCTTTTACGGTAAGGATCAAACCAAAGTATTTAAGATACGCCATATCTTAAGAGCAAAATAAGTCACTATACAGTAAGTCATTGGCAATAATGCGCCTGTGTGAAGATCTTTTTACAAACGTTTTAAGATTTCATGTGTACATGTTATAAATATGATGTTCTGAATACCTACACATTTTTCATACTGTTCCCATTGTATCTGAAGATTGGGTGTCAGATCTTTAATCCTTTGCTGTGGTTCTTTCAGCCTCCACTGAAAACCTTCTGCACTTCCCAGCACTCCCAAAGTTCCAATTCAGTGCTGAAAAAACAGTGACTTTATCGAATGCTTCCTGCTCTGGGATATTTTCTCTTCTGCTACAGTTCCACGGGCTTGAGTAGGACTAGACCCAGTGAGCATTTGGTGAGTTACCCAAAGTTGCCTAAGCCAGGAGTGGTATTGCCACAGATATCAGCTGTAGCCTTTCTGTTGGCTGCTGTAGAACTTGGATCTCACCCTTAAGATCAGACTGCAGATACCTTACTCCTGCAGGTCAATAGACATAGTTCACACAGTAGGCTTGGGCAGATATGCTCGGGGAAGTCAGGACATCTCCTCATGCGAGTAACAAACTGAGCTTCCAAAGGGGAGAACAGAGGGAGAACAGAGTGCTTCTGCTTCACTGGAATTCTTTGAACACATCCACAGAAGCAGCAGAGAAGTACTTGCTCACAAGTTCTGCCTAAAGTCACTGTCAAATGCTGTAGGAGTCTTGAGGTCTTCATCCAGGGTGGCTGAGCAAGGCCGTGTGCTTACAGAGCTCCCAGGTACCTGAGCGTACACACCTCCTCTCCTCACTCCCCAAATTGCCTGTGAGAGGCTTGCGCCTGGTACCCGTGCTTGGCCCTGGGAGCCAAGGGACACCTGTGCTCTGTGACAAATGGGTTTTCTAAAGACAGTGTAAGGTGCCCATGCAGTTTTTTTGTAATTTATTTCCACATGGTTTTCCCACATATAACAGTTCATCCACAGCAGTGCACACTTTCCTCACCTGCTGTTCTTTGGATGTCCAAGCCATGTCTTAGTTTGCAGGCATCCGGAGTCTGACTGTAGTACATGAGATAAAACCAAAGATATATGTGAAATATTTTTGCTGTCTTCTAAACTTTTTCTGAGACATCTCTTAGCTGTTATAGCCGAGGGCTAATCAACAGAGCCAGGATGCTGCGCTGTAGACTGGAATAAATTATGGGCTCTCTGCACACAATCTCTGTGTTGGAGTTTCTCTAATACTTCAGAGTTGTCAGGATGACAATGTGTACAAATGATACGTCAAAGCAATTCTAGGACCTCCACTTTCTTATTAATCCATTTAGGGAAATCTATTGTATTTGCAGCCTGGGTTGGCTGCAATGTGCTTGAGACATTATAATGGATATAATGAGTGTGCTTGTAATATTGTTCAAGCCTGTCTAGGTTGGAGTGGGCAAAGCCTCTCTTCATAGGACAGGTGACTTTTTGCAATGGACGTATCCTCCTGCTAATTACATTGCAGTCTCTTTCTATCCTAGACAGAATGATTTGTAATATGAACATATCCTCCTTTGTGCAGGAAAATGTGATTTACATATTATGAAAGGCAGTACCTGTACAGCATTTTGGTCTCACAAACATGCTTACAAGACAGACACATAGCCATCTCTCTATCTCCCTTACCATTAAAATAATTAAAATGTGACTTAGTATTTTGAGTTCCTTCTTTTCCTTCTCTGACTTTTGTCAGAGTTATTGGCAGGACTCATCACATTAAGTAACACCACCAAATTTAAAGAAACACTCTTCTCACAGAGTCTTTCTGGGTTCTATACTGAAGTAGCATAATTCCCCATAATGTAATGCGTAATTTATGACATCATATTTAGCTGTTGTGGCCAGTTTGGGCCAACTTTCACAGACCAACATCATCAGGAGTAGGAGAAACATGAGGTGGGGAAGAGACCAGAGTCATAGAGAAGTTTGAGAATGAAGAGAGGTTGGAAAGACAGAATCGCTTCATTTAGTGTTAAATAGGAGAGAGCAAGGTGAGCGCAGGCAACATAAAAAGTGGTTTAGGGACCACGTTTCAGACTTCTCCTGTTTGAATTTTCTCATAAAACAAGAAAAAGAGGAATTGTTCTTGATCACTTACCCAGTAAAACAGATAGGTGGCAGCTGTGAAACCAAGAGTAGTATTTTTCACATGGGGCAAAACTAACCTGTGGGACTCCTACAATGAAAAATATACTGAGACCATAAGGTCAGTAGGACTCGGGAGAAGGTAGGACTTTTTGGGTGGAGTTACGCTGTACTCCCAACAATGTCAGCTGAAAGAATGGGAAACACGTGCTCTGGGGTTAAATCCAGATGGGATGATGTGGGAGGGAGGGAGGCTAATCAGCATCAGTAAAGCACTGATGCACATCCTTAGCTTTAAATATGTACTTAAACACACTCAGCAAATCACTTTGTAAGCAGATACAGAGCTCTGAAGATGCGCTCAAGTCAGTTGAAGTCAAAGTTTCATTATTTGGTGTTTTGATTATGTGCCTGGGCATTTTTCCATAGTATGAGGCCTGGAATTGAAACATGCTGAGGGGTAATGTCAGCAGCAAGCATACTGTCAATGAAATTATAAACCACGCAATACAGCAGAAAAACCCATAATACGTATATATCAAAAGACGTAACATCTGAAAGCAGTCCTCCTATTGCCATTGCCCTGGCTTCAGCTGATGAAACATCCAGCTTGCTAATGCATATGGTTATCATCAGGAATCAGGGCACGTTACTGACATAGGAGATAAAAGTGGATGACTTACAATACACTGATTTATGTGATTATAATACAAATGATTTTGTGTTACGCTCACTTCTTTCTTGTAAATCTGAGGCTCAGTTCAAGTCATTCTTGGGATCCATGGCAAATCCCTAAGGCTCCTTCACATTGAAATATATGCTGAGGAGCGAAAGTCTGAAAAGAAAAATGAAAACCAAAATAAAATAGGCCCTTGTTTGAGATCAATAATAAACCATTCTGACACTGTCTTATGTGTTATCCACAGTTGTTTTACCTTTCACATCTAGGTGTATTTTGACTCCTCCTCCTTATTCAGCTTCTCTCTTACTTAAGCTTTGTATTCTCATAACCTTCCTTAGTGCTGAAAAGCAAAAATTTTTCCTGCAAGCCTGGAGGATCTTCTCCGTTCCCTTTCATCCATCTGTATTATCTGCAGCAGAAGTCGCAGTGATTCTAATTATGGAATTTCTGTAGTCATTAACATTTTATAAATTATCTGTTTCTTCTTTGAGATGGTCCTATTCCAGCAGCAGATAGTCTCACATTCTCCTCTCTTACTGGCAAATTGTTTGGCATTCTGCACCCGGTAGAGTTGCAAAGAACCTCCCTTCCCCCATTTGGTACATTCATGGGTACCACTTTTCTGTTAATCTCTTTTTAAAATGTAGATTATTCATGTTTGTGTGCAATATACAAGCAGGCAGGAAAATATCAGAATGCTAGTATCTAAGTGACAAGAGAAGCAGTAATGATTTCTATTTGCTCTTCAGTGTCATTCACCCCAAAGTTTTCCAAATATTAAAAAAAAAATCAAAACCCCAAAACCCTCAGCATTGATCAGGCAGTCACTGGCAGTCATTTTGGGTAGCAATTTCATCATACCAGATGCATTCTACATATTTTGGGTTGGAAATAAAAAAGAAAGCACAAAAATTTCTCCAGCTGAAACACAGAAAAACACAGGAGATTAAAATACTATAATAAACCTCATGCTGAATGGGGTAAAATGAATGAAAGACCGATAGGAAAGGCAGAACCTAATGACCCTGGTGTGTTGCCAGTATATAGTGATATCACACTAACATTTACAATGATGTCTTCCATGACTTTGAGTGACTTCCCCTGAAGCAGAGAAAACAATTTTGAAACTACAAACTATCCGGAAGTGAGACCAGGCTGGCTGAACTTGTTACGCAGCTCTGCACACTGAAATGCAATGATTTTGCTGGTAGTGCAATAGGACTTGGTGTCTCTTCAGTTAAAGATCCTTCTGTTCAAAATTAAAAATAAATAAATAAATAAATCAAAATCCAACAATTAATAGTAGGAGGGGTAAAATTCACTGTGAAATAAAATATACAGGGTTTTTTTCACTTTGCATGCAATAACACAGGAAGGGAATGATAGGCAGAAATTGCATATCCACACCAAAGGTAAAGGCTTTTTCAATGAATACAAGCTGCTGAACGCTAATTCTAGTGGTATTCAATGATTAGAGCATGTGATGAACAGATTACATTACTGTTTATGGGTGAATTGTTTAAGATTCTCCCTGATTAGCAATAAAATATGACAAAGTTATGTTTGATAAGATATAGGGGAGATAAGGATGTAGTGAGATAAAAACATATAGCTTGGCTCAATGCTAACATACAGTGATCGGATAGAGTGTTATTATCTAGGTGGTGTCTTCATTGAGAAGTAATATCTGTTGGAGCAGTTGTATGATCCTCTACAAGATAAAGAAGGCTGCTTTTTAAGCAAAAGCATTTCAGCTGATCCTGCTACTTAGGGATTTAGACAGCAATAAGACATTAACTGGCAGTTAAATTGGGTGACGCTTCATGTAGGTGGTATAGATTGACTGAAGTGCAAACACCTTATTTTCTTATCTTTATGTATAGTGTACACTGCCAGAGGAGGGAGAGCAGGGTCAAAACTCTTTAAAATATATAGCTTTAACTTAGATGAAGCAGTAAGTAGTATTAATCACATTTTACGGACACTGAAACATAGAAATTAAGGGCCACATTTCATCTAAATGTATTCCTGTAAAAGTTGGAGTTGTAGCCTGGGGGACTTGTCTGTAGTGCTTCTGCAGTTAACAGAAAGAGATGGGCCTAAGGGATCCGCATCTGGATCCTGTCCAGACAGCAAAAACATTCTTATTTTTTAAAGTAATTTTCAAGTAAATCTTTACACTCCTAAAATAATAAAATGGATGCAGGCTATCTGTGAATATCTATTTGGATGCTGGTTTGGACTGAGCTCTGTTGCATTTATCTCAGCAGAGCCAACTCGCACTCCCAACATTTGCCTGGTTACTATTTCATGTTCTCCCTTTCTGTAGCCTTAATTGCACTAACGAGTTCTGTATGCTTCTGCCTGTCATACGCCTTTGGATTCTTATCATCGGCTGATGCCCTGTTTGCTTTGTCAGACACAAAAGTATCATTCAAAAAAAAGTCTCCCACAGATATGCCTTTGATGACCTTATTTTACACAGGGATTTTATGAGTAGCTCTTAAATGTTGGGATGACAAAAACTATTCTGAGTTCCTGGTTAACAAAACCAAGTGTCCTTCCTCCTGTTTGGCTGGCAAGAACTTCTCTTAAGATTAGTCTTAGCTCCTTGTAGACTTAAAGCTGTGTTTTGATTCTTTCATCCATTTCATGCAAGCCTTCCAGGCGTGATACTGCTTTTCTACCTGCAACCTTCCTTCTTCATCCAAACAATCTGGAAAAGAGCACGAGCTAAGCTTTTTGATGGGAAAAAGAAACCCAGAAAAAGCTTTTCAATTCCCATATACAACCTTGTGCCCTGGGGAGTATATATGTTTTTTCAATTAGGATTTCTAAAGTTCCTTTAAATGCACTAGCTATGCCCAATGCAGTGATTAAAGGCTTCAGTGAATAGGGCCTGCGAGGCCTTATAACCTTCCAGTCTCCTGTAAAGGCATTTGCTTACTGATTTGCCCTTCCTTGCTTTATGCATTTGCTGTTGTTATTGTTTTAATCCTCCCTAGAAAGTCAGTCCTGGAAAAATGCCATTAGTGGGGGGAAGACTGAGCAAACAGCAAGTCTTGTATTTATTTCTGATAAAGTTCTGGCTTATTGCTTAGACATGGCTGAAAGAGCCAGAGAGCCTGGACTTAGTCTAAAGCTTTATTTTTTAGATCTCCAAGAGTAACACTCAGTTTGTTTTACATCTTGCAGTGGAAATGCTAATATCCAGGCCAGGTTTAAATTGACACTGAAGAGTTATTTCTTTTCAGTAGTTACGACTTGAAACAGCTATAAGTTATTTGCAAGGTGTTTTATACATAATTAATTCAGAAAAAAATGCTTGGCATTTGTGCTATTTGTTTGCATTAGGTGGTATGGGACCTAGATTTATGCTTTGAAGCTTTGAGGAACTGTGTGTTGCATTGCTAAAGGCTTTAGACTGTTCTATGAAAGAAAAGCAGGAAATATATACTGTGGCCTGAATTATTACACATATTTGAATAACAAGGCCCAAGCCACATTTGCCTCTTGCCTGTAACTGCAGTAAAAGGTACTTGTAATTTTAATTACTTAGAGCAAAATTCAAGTGATTTGTTAATATCAACAGAACCTTAGGACAGAATTATAGTAATGTTTTATATACACCTGGGGGAACGCTGGTGGAAATAACATGCAGGATATAAATCTGCTTTCCCACTGCTTCACAGTTCAGTGGAAATTTAACCTGAGATCCAGACCTGCCTCTGCTGGGAGTAGGAGAGGGAAAAGGAGCACAAACAGCCACCTCAGGGCGAAGTTTCATTGTTCCAGTTGTCGGGGGAATGATTCTGCCATCAGCGCAGGAGCTGGAGCCTGCCTAACGAAGGTTCAGTACAATCAAGGGGGAGATGGACAGGCTGCCGCTTGCTCTCAGCTCCCTCACCCTGAATCATAGAATCATAGAATCATTTAGGTTGGAAAAGACCTTTAAGATCATCAAGTCCGACTGTTAACCTAACCCTGCCATCCCACCACTAAACCATGTCCCTAAGCACCTCGTCTGCCCAACTTTTAAATACCCCCCAGGGATGGGTACTCAACCACTTCCCTGGGCAGCCTGTTCCAGTGCTTGACAACCCTTTCAGTGAAAAAATTTTTCCTGATGTCCAACCTAAACCTCCCCTGGCGCAACTTCAGACCATTTCCCCTCATCCTATCACCCATTACCTGGGGGAAGAGACCAACACCCACCTCACTACAACCTCACTACAGCCTCCTTTCTTCCAGGCACCTGTCCAGTTCCTAGAAAAGATCAGAACTTGCCTCATCCTGCTGTAAGTGACACCAGAAGCTGATGTTCCCCTGGGGCTGTGCTAAGACCATAGGGCAGCAAGCCAGAGGAGCCCCCCATGAAGTGCCCGTCTTCTCCTCACTACTCCTACTTCGTATCCACGTGCCATCCAGCAAACACTCCTGTGGCTGTATCTAACAGGCTTGCTTTGTGTGATGGGAGGGATACAAATCAGCTGGATTTGCCAGAGAATCTGTCCTGGTGGCCGTGGTGAAAGGATCAAACTTCCGCTGAAAAACAAGTTGGAAGTGCCTTTGTACAAGGATACCTGATAACCCCAAACAACTCATGATTGGACACGGAGCCTCCTTGTAATAGAAATCTGTGCTTTTGTAGCCTATTTTTTACTCCAGCTGAAGGGAACAGGATCTGCTGAATTCCTACATACTTCCTTCGCAATAGGCAGGTGCTTCAATTTTTCTGAATTAACCCAATATTCTCCTCATTTCTGATTCCAAGTGTGTTTTGTATTTGTGTTCTGATGCTTACCTGCACTATTGTCCATCTGTCTTTGCCTTATCCTGTCTTTATTTCGTCTAATGCTTTGCCCTCTTTTAGCTTTCCTATAGATTCACAGCATATGGTGACCCTCCCTCCTTCTACTCTATAAGCTAATATTTTTAATTTTCTACTTTTAAAATTTGGTTGCCTTTTTAGCTGTTTTATTGTAACTGTTTTATCAGCAATGACAGTTCCAGTCTTGAGTCCATTGAGTGCAATGGCAAAAAGTTCCCATTAGTTCAAAAGAAAATCGACTGAGTCATGGGGATGTAAAACCATGTGCGTAATCTTATTACAGATATCCCTGGTACTGTTAATTAATGATCCAGATTCATTCCCCAAGAGCATTAACCAAATCCAGCCTAGAAGTTGAGGGATTAATGATAAGCAACAGAAGGTCTTTATAAAGAGCTGTCTTGTTATTGTGTAAAATGCAGGGCTTATAGCATAGAATGACACATCTTCAGAGCTCACAGCCATAGTCATGTAAGCATGAAACTTGGAAGTTTCTACTCCATTTTAAAAAAATTGTCATGCCTATTTAAACAAAATCTGTACAGATTTAGCAATTACTAGCTAGCAAGAGCCAACAAGAACCCATTATACCTGCTTTCTTCTCGTATTGCAAGAGAAAAACAGACAAGATCCACCAATGGACATTCACATCCCAAGGAAGATTGCAGAAATCTCTGCTTTTTACAACAATATGTAAATTGCAAACTCCTAAAAGTTGGCAGGAATCAAGCTGACACAGGATGAAATTTGTGTATCATACAGAACCTCCACAAATAGTGGACATACCCTGTGCCCGGGTGGGTTGGGGGGAAGAGAAGATACCTGTAGTAAATTTGTGTGCTCAGCTAAATATAGAGAGAAGCACAAGAGTGACTAAGAGAAACCACCACTTTCACCCTGGTCCTTTCCTGAACTCCTTCACAGACCCTCAGGCTGTGGTTCCCCCATATCTGCTGAAATTAAAGGCAATCTATTAGACCATCTTATCAATATCTGGTGAGTACGTATGACATTTTTTTAGAGCTAAGCTGATATTCACTTAATTTCCAATCTGAAGAATTAAAAAACCCACAAGGTTTTTGCTTATTTTAGACTAAATAAATTCATCAAATAGAGAAAGTAATGTTACAATCCTGCCTTCTTTATTCAAAGTATTTCTGTTGAAAAAAAAAAATCCAGTTTTCCTCAATCTCACGACTGTTTTTTGAGGGCTACTACAAACACAATGTAAAAGTAAAAGACTGAATTCAGTGCCAGGTATTTGGGGTTAATTATACTCTTTGCTGCCTGTGCATTCATCTGACACAGCTGCACTGAAATCTGTGGAATTATTCTAGTTTTACATTGTTATGAATCTCCTGACTGTATCCATGGTCCTTCATCTAAATCACCTCCTTTCCATAGGAACAGAGCAGCCCTCCTAGCTTTTCAGCCACAACCTTGAGGTCATTTCCCGTCTTTAACCCTGCTTGCTAATCAAAACTCCCATGGCCTTGAAGCAGCCCAAAGGACTTAAACTTTCTCCATGGTGTTTCCCACGAATATGTGGCAATATACCTTTGCTGTAGGTATTCATCTGACGTTGTATTGTTCAGCAATGCCCTTGTTAGGTTAAAATCTTCAGTCTATAAAGATATATAAGATTGTGTATCAATTTGCGAACACCTAGAATATTAAGAGAGGTACTTCCTGGTCTACAAAATGCTGTTTCACTGTCATTTCAAAAACTCAGATTGAGCGTATGACCCACAGATTTTAATTATTCTTGCAGTAGTGACAAACAGCAGTAACAATATATTCACCTTCTGCGCTAGTAATAAATTCATCCTTTTTATTAAGAAAGGGTGATGAATTGTAAATAGTAAGCCTCTTAGATATATTCCAAGTGTTCAATAACAATAATGCTTGGCTATTCTCAGGGCTTTTCAGCACAGGATCTCAAAGGCACATTAAGGGGGTAGCTGAGGTACGTCTCAGGGTACTCATGAGTAACTTGTGGCAGAAACTTAACTCAGGCTCTGCGTCACAGTAATGGCAGAGCCTGAAATGGAGTAGGAGGATTGCACCGCCGCTGCTTGTAGCTCACACCAGTCGGTACTTTTAGATTTTATAATAGGCATTCCCACCCCAGCGTTCTCTCCCCTTCCCTTTTCCCAGTATCTGAAGGCAGATATTCTTCTAGGAAGCAGGCTTATATTGCTGTCTCATATTATAATAAAATAGATGGGGCCCAACTGTATTAATATCTCCCTTTACAGGAGTTGAAAGAAGCAAGAGGAGAAGCCCGCAAAAAAGAGAGTAGTAGCCAGTGGGCTCAAGAAGAAGCAATTAGCCTCTCCAGGAGTGGGAGACTGGAGTGATTACTATTGCAGGGTAGGGAGGATATAATTACAAAGCACTTGGTGCTAAAAGGTTCATCCTGTATAATGCCTTTTAAATAAAATCTATGCTTGAAGGAGGAACTCAGCATGCCAAACTGACTGGTCTCTCTGAGAGCAATCAGCACAGCTAGTTACTTCAAGCACTTCAGTGGGAGGTCCCAGGAAAATTACCTGTTGCTTCCAGGGATCTGACTTGCTGCTTCCCAAGAATTAAACCCAGAAGCCCGCTCTGCTGGACCTTGCTTGAAGCTCCTGTAAGGAAGCGGGGCAGACTTGGAAAGTCTGGGGAGAAGCTGTGCCTGGGGCATTATTTTTCATCCTCATCTTGAATTCTTCTGGACACAGCACCAATAGTGTGCACAGGCAGAAACTTAAAATAACAGAGCAAAGGGTAGGAGAGCTTGAGAGGCGCACAGCTTCTGGATAGCTACAGAGAATTCACTTTGAAGCTGTAAATGGTCTAAGACACCACCAAATTCCCAGTACTAACTATTAAGGGTTGTGATGGACATGAACAATAACAAAAAGAACCCACAGTTTAAAGGTTTTTTCTGTTTGTCCATGTAATTTTATAAGTGGATGTGGCATTCAGTTCATATTGCAAGCTTTTTAGTATTAGCACTGGGAGAAATATGACAAAGAGAAGACATGGAAGAGGAAAGGAAAAAACAACGCAAAGAAAAAAAAAGAAATACTGACATAAAAAGTAAAAAGTGCAGAGTATACAGAGGAGAACAGGAAAAATGTAATTATTTAAAGCGTTTAAAAACAGTCTTCCTGGTAAAAGGGCAACACAGGAATCGGTCTGGACCTCCTGGCTCTTACGCATCTTTGGATTTTAGACAGGCAGCGATTTTCTTCCTCGGAAATATATGGCAAGTTATTTATGTGGGCTGAAACCCTCTCCAGTCCACAGGCCACTGGGAGGGCTTACATCTTACCTAATCTTTGGTTCAGGCAGCTGGTATTAAAACTTAAAATTGACAGACATCATGATTTTCATCCCAAAGCACTGTCCATAAAAAGGGTGACTTGAAATATGAAATACATTTGCTCGGAAATGTCTTTACTGTTATTTTCTGAAAGATCTTTGGATGTCCTTTTTTCATCTCATTTTTTTTCTCTCTTCCTGCCTGATACTACTTGGAAGGGCAGTGCAGAGTTCTGTAAATATTCAGGTGAGAAGGAGAAAAAAAATGGGATTCTGTCTTCTGTTCTCTGCTTGTGTGTTTGAGGCTGGGAGCGTATGCTTGTTTGCTTGGTCAATTCTAAAAGAACCTTTACTTTGAGGACAAAAGCTTGCCTCACAGATTGTACTTATTCCTTTTCTTGCTGAGCCAGAGTCCGAACAACAGATTTTTTAATCTTGTTTTTAGATTTTAGATTTTTCAATCCTGTTATGTTTCAACTTCAGGGTTTTTTTCACCTATTTTTTTACAATGCTAGAAGTGTGAGCTACCGCCAAACACGATCTCCTGGCCTTTGCATCCTTACTAGAGGAGTCAGGTCCTCCTAAGCTGGGATATTACAGCAGCAGAGGTTTAACACAGCTTACACACAGCTGCTGATGGCAGAAAATATGCACAACTACATTTAAATGCACTTTGCATCCAGTGCTTTGCAAAGACAACTGGCCAGGAGTGGGCTGGTGGTGAAGAATGTAGAGGTGATGCCCAGTTATTTTTAATACTGTATGTATCCTAGATAATGAGAGGGTTAAGAAATAGTTGTTAGTGAATTGTTGGTATTGATGGCATAATGATGTATTTTGTATGATTTGGGGTCATTAAGGTCTCATGGACAGCGTCCCATATGCAAATATGTAAGGAAAAGCAATTGCCTGATAAACCCAGGAGGGTCATTAGAAAATCTGCCAGGCTGACAGGATATGACAACACTACTTTCTTGTCTCCAGCCACAACTGCAGAGGGAACTGCAAGCTTTGGGAGTCTACATTTGAAATGGCTAAAAAGTGACAAGAGACAGAAGGAGGGTTGGTGGAGTTGTCAGGAGCAGCTAGCGAAGAGCAGCTTCCACCAGGCAAAACTGTCGAGCCTGCTGGAGTTCCCAGGGAATGACAAACTGTGGGAAGACAAATGGGCATCTTAAGTGTTTTGCTGGTTTTTCAGTTTCTCCTGTGTTCCCACCACCCATAAAGAAATGCTATATATTTAAGTAGTCTGATTGTTGTATTTCATTATAGGTCACAGCCCCTAAAGGCAAACCTTGCAGGTGGCACTCACTGAACAATCACAGTCGCCAGATGATGGGTTGTTCTGAGCCACCTCGTCCAGAAGTGGGCAGTTCCCTTAAACTGCACCTGTGGGGAGGCAGGGGTGCAGAGCCAGCCCACTGCAGGAGCTACGTGGGTATCATGTAATTGGGATGAGAGCCATGTGAATTTGCATTGTATTAATGGGCTGTTCACCCTTTAAACATCTGTTGGTCATAGGAGACCCAGTGGCCTTCAGGAAAGGAATAGTCTCTGGCGTACTTCTTGCGCATGTCCGTTTTTGAGGAAGTACTGCCCTGGGCTGATACCAGTGCTCATTTCCCCTGTGTTGCCGAAGACAATGAAGACTGAGACTGAATGGCTTGGGGGTGCCCTTAACCCCCGGCAGTGTCAGACAGGTCTGAAGCAGCTTAGCAAACATCTGATTCCCTTGAAATGTAAGGCTTCGTTCACAAAACTTCACAATCCCATACCTGCCCATGGGCACTGAATTAACTTTCCTTTAAAATTCAAAGTAACATAAAAATTGACAAAATGTTTCCCTTCCAAAACGTGGTTAAGATATGAATGGTTCCTGTCAAACTCCCCAAGCACGAGTCTGAAAATTAGTTATATAGTCCAGTGTTGAAACTCTGAGACTTAAACTAGCATTTTTTCTTACATTTTGTGGAATTCACCGGTATTATTTGAAATGCAGCTGTTCTTCATGCACAAAACCAAGTGAGCTTAAAAAATATTGGAAACAGTTAATATTTTATGAGATTTGGAAATTATATTCATCCATGCTGTCTCCTCCAATAATGCTTCAGCACTTACAAACAGAAGGTTAGAAAAAAACATGAGGAAGATATTCTCACCAGGACTTTGCATCCGTGTGTAGGAACTGTTGGATATATGGTCATATATGCAATCTGCAGCCTTTATGGACACCTCAGATTTGACTGTTATCTGTAGCACTGTATATCTGATCAAATTTGGAGAGCAGGCATTCAGGTATAGCAGCAATTCTATACCTGTCTCTGTTCAGTGCAGTCTGGCGAACACCTCCAGCCAGACAGGTTTTAATCCTTCCTCTTGCCTTCACTGCCTTGTTCTGTGAATTCAAGACATTATACTGAAAGTAACTGAACTGTTTTGGAATAGGGAAGATTGGAAAGACACCATCCTTACAGCTAGGCTGATATTGCAGAGGAAGACTGTATGTAAATTTGACAAAAATGTGCATTTGTTCTGAGTGGAGGTTGTGAACGTAGGAGGCATGCAAACAGGATAGTGGTGGATGGTCACCCGACAGCGTGTCTAAATACAGACTTCAGAATGGTTGCAGGAGAGCAAATGTCACTTCAAAAATAGCTATTTATTTGTGTTGGAAATGTGCTTTTGACATCTATGGGTTTTTTTAGTTGGGAAATAAAAACAGATTAGAAAGTTATTAGATGGTAGCCAAACAAAACTAGTGCAGCATTCACGTAGAACAAGCTCCTCACAAACAGACTAATAATTATTTGTGGACAATATTCACCAAATAACTTCAAATTAACTAGAGGAAAGGATGATCTGTTCCTGACAGTCTGTGGGCAGTGTAGGTTTCATGCATGTATTTGACTCCTGGCAGATGAATTCATTCTGGCATGAGCTGGAGCCTATTAGGAAATTGGCTACACAAGTAAAAGTCCACACTCCATTTCCTTCAGGTTGCTAAGCACAACAATTATTGCCCTATTGGTAAGGCAAGCACTTAAATTAATAAATGTCTTATTAATAAGCACACTAAACACAAAAATGTCTGAACTGGAAAAATACCAATCGTGCGTGTTACTAATGGGTGTAGTGTTTCATGTTGGTTAAACAAACTAGCGAATAGGATAAAAGTTGAAGGTTGTAGCAGATGTGACTATGAGAATTTAGTTTTGTCTTGAATCTACCTTCCTGTGTCATTAAGAAATCTTTCAGAAAAGTGATGATGAGCTTAAAAACAGTATGATGCTGGGTGTTAGCATGCTCATGTATAGGTTTATGTGTAGAAAACCCAACCCAATGACTATAATTTCTTAATCTAAAATGAAGAAGGGTAACTGACTAACAAAACCAGTACCATCAAACTACAAATTCTACAAATTCTTCAAACTGGGAAAATTCTATTTCATCCTGGATTTTTAAAGTGCCTTTTTCACATGAAGCATCCTTGTTCTTGATCAGAAATGAAAGTCTGCTTTCTCCAGTTTTCAAACTTTGAGAGTTTCCTCTCGACATTTGTGAGCTGTCTGCAGCTCAGACGTCCACCAGCTTCTCCTTGATGGCCTCTTGAATATGGGAGTGGTGTTGTAAAGGAAAAAAGCCATAATTTTGACATGAAATTTTACCCTGAGTGCATCAGTTTTGCATTGCTTATACTGTAAGATGCTTACTGTAAATTAAATCAAACGTAATCCAGCAGCAAATGTCTTAAGGCTTAGGGAGGTGGGGAGACTGCAGCACCCTAGTCTTCATTAAATACACAACTTTTTGTTACTGTAGGGGCTGATTTTTAGTGCACAGTGTAAGACAGGGGCCTAGTGTGGATCCCTGGTGTAAGTGTGTGCGCCTGCAAGGGCAGCAAGAGAAATCAAGGGTGGGCAGAGTTAAAATGCTCTGGGCTCAGGGTCGAGCAGAGCTGTACTAGGCTGCGTCAGCCCCAATTAGCTATACTTCATGCACGCATGGGGCAAAAGAGTTCCAAAAGCCTGCAAGGGATTGGATGGCCTCTCCCCAGTTTGAAACCAGTCTTGGTTGGATGCCAATTGTCCTCAGTGCCTTTGAACGCTTCTCTGGGGTGACTAAACCCAACACCGAGGAGAGGGGGCTTGAGCGCTATGGTGCGAGGCATCATCAGAGAGGGAAGGAGGACAGGAGGTTTGAAGGCTGAGTTACCTCCTAGCTCTCTGGCAGCACAAGCTGGCAGAGCTGCACCAGTCTCTGCTCAGCCCTTGGGCATCACTCTCATAGAGGCTGGCAGAGGTCCAGCCAGCCCCGGGAGACAGGCACTGCCATACATGCCTTTGACATTTGGAGTTCTGGGCTTAAATAAAACATTGCAAGCCTGAAACATGTCAGCAACCCTGCAAGTCCTGCACTGTGAAATATACACAGAGTTAAAATAATGTGCCATCAAAAAAAAAAATATATTGTTGTTTTCAATGTGATTTTCTAGGTGAGCAGTGCCATCCTCCAAGTAAAATAACATACTTACATACTGTGTCTTTCCTTTAAAAATTAAGAGAGCATAAACCTTGCAGAAAGGAAGTGCAAGTGCACAGCAGCAAAGACTTTCTAATAGATACCCTTTGAATTCTTCCAAACGTCCCATTGATTACAAGGTGTAGCCAGCAGAGGTGTCTGATTGTCCTGCCTTGCACAGCCATTCACCTCTAGGGAAAGTAGGTTAAATTTGGATGTAAAATGCTGATAAGTTTCCTGCTTATATAGCAGAGGCTCAGATGATCCTGGTAGCTAAGCTCAGAGCAGAAGCCAGCCAGGCTTATCCGGGTTCTGTTCCTCACTGATGTTACTTGGTCATCTGAATCTGAGGGAGTCACTTATGTTCGGTGGCTGTATTTTGCCTACCAGTGAGCCTGAGGTTTCTTCAGGGAGGCAGTGTAAAATGAGTTAATATTTTATAACGTGCTTTGAAATCCTCGGATAAAAGGCAATGCAACATTGCAAAATATTTCACGGACAGAACCATCTGAGGTGAGATCTGCCTCTTTTTATGTAACTTCTTTCAAAGATCAGAAACTAATTGGACTCCGAGATGACATAGTGCAGTGAAACAGGATGGACCCACAGTTGCCAATGTGCCTGTGATCCATAACATCACAGGAGGGTGAATGGATCAGATAATTCTACTAAGCCTGGAAATAACCATGAAAGCCAGGTTGTTTTGGTTTTTTTTTTCATTTGACCAAGCTGAGCTTTTGTGGTCTCAGCAGTGAGCACATGAATGTATCTCCAGAAGGATCACTTTGAAAGGAGCCTGATGATTTTTTTAATAAAGCTCATCCCAAAGGCTGACATGAAAGAAGCTTAGGAAATGCAAACCACCCCTGAGCTTCCTCAGGCTGCAGATCACCAGATGAGACCTGTGCAAACTAACAGTCTGGATCTGACCCACCAAGAAAGCTCACCTCTTAAATATGTAAGAGCTGTCCAGGTGGCACAAGTAGGTGGTGTTTTCCCACGGGTTGCTAAACAGTCCATTGGGGCTGCTTTTCAATAGCTAGTATTTCTATAATCACCAGATACTTTGGAATGTTTGTGGAGTATCGATGGCTGCCCAGTTTTGTTTGCAAAGTACACTCATTTTCATTTGACCAAATCTTAAGAAACATTGAGTATTTGCGTCTGCTGACGCATCTCATATCTGAACCTGGTCAATGTGCCAAGTAATTTACTATCAACAGAAGAAATCCCTAGGAGTAAAGGGTGCAGAGCTCACCGTGCTCAGCATCTTGTGAAAGCTGATACTTTGCTTATAGCCGTGTAATCTTTTTTATATGTTTCACAACCATTCGTTGGAATCTGTTCTCTCCTGGATCCACTTGCATTAGGGCTTGTTAATTAACAGCAGTTAGACTTTTGCGTATCGACAGAAGGGTAAATCTACCATGCGTTGTTGGTATGTCATGACTGGGGGTCTTAAAATTATTTGCAGGGGGGAAAAAAACCACCATAAAAAGTTGCTACATACGAGCAGAATCCATATGTGAAATACCACATTTTATCTAACATGTAGGTATGGAGGCATTTTGTTTCATGCCTCAAAAAGAAGTCGGTAAGCTGTGTTGAGAGAGCTGGAGAGTACGCTACTGCAAGTATTGGAGTATTACTGATAAATCGACAGCGTACCCTCATCTTGAACACTGCGTCTAATTTTGGTCTCCCTCTTAGAAAGGACACAGCAGGAACAGAAAAGCTGTGGAAAGGATGGTGGAAATTACTAAAGGCACGGGTGAATATTGACCCGGAATAGTGACTGGACTTGAAGAAGAATAAAGCAGGGGTACAATACCGGCAAATGAAAACAAAAATTGGTTTTGGAGGGTGTAAATTATCCTTTCCTGTAGGACAATGAGAAGGGAACGAAGCAGACCACGGGAGGCCAGGAGCTCTCTCGGTGCGGTGCGGTGCGGTGCGGTGGCCCAGCGCCAGCAGGAACGGTGGGGGCCGGCAGCCCGGCCCGCTCCGGGAAGCCCCGGCACCGCCGCGGGGAGCGGTGTGGGCCCGCCGGAGGCCCGGCGGAGCCGGCGGCCCCGGGGGGCACGGGGGGGGGCCCAGCCCCCCGCGGGGGCCCCGCCCGACCCGGGGGGCGGCCCCGGGAGCCCTGGGGGCGGGCGGGCCGTGCCGGTGACGTCGGGTTTGCAGCAGCCCCGAAGCGGGCGGGCGCCCCCCCCCCCCCCCGGCAGCGAGGAGGGCTCCGGCGGCGCCAGGATGTAGGCGCGGGGCGGCGGGGGAGCTGCCGCCGGGGACGGGCTCGCCATGAAGAAGCATTCGGCCAGGGTGGCCCCCCTCAGCGCCTGCAACAGCCCCGTCCTCACCCTCACCAAAGTGGAAGGTAAACGACGACGGTGGGAGCGGGACGGGAACGGGGGAGGGGGGGATGCTCCGAGGATACCGGGTACCGCGACAGGGGATGCTCCGGGGCGAGCGGGTGCGGTACCAGGGCGATGCGCGGCGGCGGGGTGCTGCGCGACCCGTGGGTGGGCGGCGGGTCCCCGCCGCCCACCCACGGGTCGCGCAGTCCCCCCGCCGCCGGGCATCGCCAGTGCCCACCCCTCTCTGCTCCGGCTCTTTCCTCCTCAACGCTCCAGAGGCAGAGCTCTTCTCCTGGAGCTCACCCGGGAGGGACCTGCAAGCCCCTGGGCAAGCACTTGCCAGGCGAGACCCTTCTCCCTCCTTTCCGCGCCCCCCCCCCCCCAGGCAGAGGATGCTGGAGAGATTTGACCTCCGATCTCCGATGGGAGAGACACAGCCCTGTCCCCCAGCCATCTCTCCTCACCTCTGGTTGCCAATCCAGCTGCATGGTAGCCATGGGGCTCTGCTGCCAGGAGGGACACGAGGAGCCCAACAGCAGTAGAGTGCTTGGCAGAGCTTCAGGGACGAACCTTTAGAGACTTGTAGGGACCATGGCTGGGGACCTTGAGAAGGACAGTGATGTGCTCAGGAGGGTCTCCCAGAGAGCTCTGAAGCTCTGGGCATAGCCGGTTGGGAGGTCTGGGGCAAGGAGCTGCAATCTTAGGTAAAAACCTGTAGGCCACATCCTAGAGGCAGAGCATGTGAGATGGAGGGGGTGGCGCGGAGGCAGTAGGAACCGAAGAAGGGTTTAGGTCTGGGAAGAGGAACCCATCTGAGGGGTGGATACAGAGCTCAGTGCCTGAAGGAAGGGCAAAGTGGAAGGCACTAGTCTGGGGGATGTGGTAGGTAGTTGAGAGAATGGGGTTGGTGAGAGGAAAAAGGTTGGCTGAGAGGAATGGAGGGAGGGGAAGCAGAAAGGAATGAGCAAGATGAGACAAAGAGGAAGAACAACTCAAAAAAGGGAATGATTGAACAGTAAGAGGTAAAATATGAATGTGAGACTCCGTAGAAAGCTGATGAAGAAGAAAAAAAGTAATATTGAAAAACTGAGGAATGAAGAAAGGAAAGGGGGAAAAAAATGAGCAAGTGAAAGGAAAATCAGGAGTACCTGAAGGTTGTTATTTCAGTTCATGGAGAATACAGCTGTTGCATTCCCCCAACATAAAAAACACCTGCTGTAGAGATAGGAAAAGGGAGCTCAGTTTTCTGACAGAAAGAAAAGCAGGCCTGATCTTCATTACACTGTAATTAGAATTAAAAAAAGCCCTTGGAGTTAGCCCTGTGTGCAGCAGAGTGTTTCTCTCAAGGTTTGCACTGGAGGCTTCTCTGGGCAGGGAGCATGTCTCCTTTTCCTTTGGTGCACTGCACATGCTTTGTGAATCATAAATAATAATAACCCACTGGGTTCCAGCTTTGAAATGTGGGTCATCTCACTCCTCTTCCACCAGTTCAAATACAGTTTATTACCTACCTTATACAGAAAGAGAAGCAGTGCAGTCTTTCCCTGTGCTATAAAATTGAATCCTTTCAAGCAATTCCATGTCTGCTCTGCATACCAGCTCTCAGATGCCCTATCGCCACCCACCAGGGACTTTGTTGACCTAGTTGGAGTTTTCCTTCCTTAATTCAGATTCTTTTTTCCTTTATCATCAATGGCAAAAATCTAAATTGCCTTGATGGTGTATGACAGGGTCCAGAGGTTGTACAGAGGCAAGGTAAGAGTTTCCTTTGCTGTTTGCTTCCATTTAATGAAACAGACTGGCTTTGTTTGAGATCTACTCTTTCCAAATCAATTGACAACACTTCCTTTCAGACTAATATTGACTAATTTTGCCAGCTGGTGTTTAGAGCTATATAAAAAAACAAGATGCAGTTATAGGCAAAAATAAAGCGAGGCGGTGGACATTCTGTGGACTGCCTGCTTCCCTTGGGTCTGGCTGCCATACCTCTGGCAAAGATTTGCCTTCCTGAAGTTCTCTGGTAGCCCAAGTCCCTTGAAAAGGGGTAGCCAATGCTGCAAGAGCAAGACAGCAAAAACTTTCCTCTGCTTTGTAGTTATGATTATTTTCTCCCCTATCAACCGCCATCAAAGCATTTCAAGGATCTTTGGCAGAACCGCTAGGAATATGTTTCACTCTAGGATAGTTAGCCAAGAGGAGCCTTTCATTGATATGCATTGCTGTAAAGCCTTCCAGCATTCCCTCTATTTTCCTGTTGGTGCAGTAGCTTCTTTGCTTTAAAAGGGACATAAGGACTTTGTGCGCCTTCAGAAGCGTGACTGCCATTTCGAATTATTTCAGAGATTGAATCATCAGTATGCACTGAGCCTGCTGTACCAGCACTTCCCAAGACAACTGTATCTACATGCATCACTCAGGCAGGCGGTAACCGTACCATGTGTTTTCTGTGCCTGGTACCATTGCACCTACTTTGTATTTTGAGAAACGTAGGCCCGGTGCCTGCTTTGTGCTTGTCCATCTCTCTGTTGTTGCTTTTCTCACCAGTTTCCATCCATACTGCAGTGGCCATTGGCCATTCCTCTCAGACCAGCCAAGTGGCTGTTTTCACCCTATTTGTACCTGAAAGCACAGCATACTTTGAGGACTGACTTCCCTTCCATGGAAGTGTATTTCCACCCTGCTTTGCATCTTGGGATCTTCCAGAGATAGGTGACATCAGCTTTCATGAGGAGCTGCAGGACAGTCACCTTGCTGGAGAAAACCCATCCTCCACTTAATTAGCCCCCACTTGGAGCTACTTATTCCCAGGCTTCCAGCACCAAAGAAACCGTATTGCAGCCTCCCCATAGAGCACGTTTCCTCTGCACCGTTCTGTCAGGAAGAGTGACTGGTGATGTTCAGAGTTGCTTGTAATGCAAATGATACCTCTCTGCTTTAATTTATTACATGTAAATACCTAAACTGAGTTGCTGTGGAACCAGATTCTGCCACATGCTCAGCTGGAGTAACCTTGTCTGCATCACTGGAGTTGCAGGGAATTTGTACAAGTGCAAATGAGAAATGAATTTTGCCTTTAATGTGTTGCATGCCTGCAGGGAATTCATCACAAGCCTATCAGCACTGTAATCACTTTAATAATAAATCTTTTTCACTTCTTTAGCAAGCACAAACTGAAGATCCCAAGCACAGCAAAAACTTCCATGAGTGGCAGTCTGCTTCCTTAAGATATGCGGTTCTTATTATCCTCGTTTTGCAGATGGGGCAGCCGAGAAACTGCAGAATGAAGCAACTTGTCTAAAAACGAGCAGCACATCTTTTCGCAGAGCAGGCAAGAGACTTACAATAGATATGAATAGATCCCCAAACCTCCCCAACATGTGTTCCGGCCACGGGATGGCACTGCCACAAATGGGCATGACAGAGGTGCCACTTGACTTCTTTCACCTGAAGTCAATGAGTTCAATGAGTTCCTAATGTTCAGTGAGGCTCCTAATAAAGCTTCCCTTTGGGGAAACAAGCTCAAATGCTACATAAATATATCTCCGGATAAGCACCGTGTAACTCTTAGCAGTGTTGTGCTGGTGGCACCTCAAGGTTGTGGCAGCCAGGCAGCACTTTCTTTGTACTTTAAGCGCTAAGACAGACCCTGTGAAAATTTCAGCCAGGAATTAGCATTTGTAGAAGCAAGAATTGTGGTCTTTTTTTATGTGAGAACTGTACATTATAGAGATATGCAGTGCTTGCCTGTTCTAGAAAACAGAAGCAGCTGGAGAGCAGCAGAGGCCGGTGGTTCGGTGGCTCAGCCAGGGCTGTGGGTTTGTGCGTGCTTCCCCACTGAAGTGGCCTTTGCGAGGAACACGTGCTGGCTTCTGTGGGGACTTGTGCCAAATGTTGACTCTCAATCAGCTTGCCTTGTGCACGGAAGAGACAGTCTTGGATGTGAACATTCGCGATCAGGGCAGAGACCATCAAACCCACCTTGTGCTTGCTCCATAGTTGTGGTAGCATCCCGGAGCTGGGATGGAGTAAATGATCTAGGGGTGAAGGTAAAGGTCACAAGTTTGCGTGCAGCTACCGGAATGAATGGGGGGTGTAAATTTGCTGTTTGTCTGCTTCTCCGTGGTACCCGCCAGTATGTGCTCTGTTATTACAGGGTAAAGTCAATGCAACTTACTCCCCCGATGGAAAAGCAGTACCCTCTCCCATGATTGCTGTGAGTACTGAGCGTTAAGTGCACATAGGCAGTAATTACACTCTGGCTTTGCCCCAGGGCAACTTTTGCCCAATTTTCCTGTTCCTTGCAGTATTTCCAGTTAACAGCATGTTTGAGCAGATATCCACAATCTTCTTCCAAAGGCGTGAGCAGTTTCTTGTTGCGTAACACCTAGCTCCCTTCCCAAATGGCGCCGTGCTTTCTTAGGCTTTAAACAGCCTCAAATGAGCCACTCTTAGCTGTGCTAGGCTTACTCACTGGGGATTCCCACCAGCTCATCTTTGATCATGTCCCACTGGTTATTTCATATACCACCTTGCCTGTGCAAACTCATAAGCTATAGGTTTGGAGGTGACTCATTACTTCTGCACTGTATGTCACCTCCCCAAATGATACAAAAATAAAATGAGACTATTTTGATGTTACTAAACTAATGCCAGAGCAGGAGCTTTAATGCATCACGAAGCAGAAAGAGAAGTTATTAAAGATTTATCCAAGCTTCCTTACTTTAGTGGCTGAAATGAGCCAATAGGTACACACTGTGGACAAACAATAGTTTCATTTACAGTGACAGAATTTAAGAATAACAGCAAACATCATTAGATCATCTTCTCAGACCTTCTGTAGATCACAGGCCATTACATTTCACCCACTTATCCCTAAATGAAGCAAAGTGCATTTTCTAGTCATCTTGAATCAATTTAGGCATTTGCTCCCAAAAAATAAGCAGATTACTAATCCATCTATTTAATTATAGATTTCTCCAATGAGAAGTTGGAACAAGAACTAGTAAAAAATAAATATTAAGTTACCAGAACATGTCATTCATTGTCTCCTATTTTAATTTTATAATTCTTGTAAAAGAATCTATGATCATCATAGATCATAAACTATTTCATTTGGAACAACGATCATCTGGTCCAGCTGCCTGACCACTGCAGGGCTGATCAGCAGTTACAGCGCATTGTTAAGGACATTGTCCAAATGCCTGTCCAACACTGACAGGCTTGGGGCATCCAACACTGACAGGCTTGGGGCATCCACCACCTCTCTAGGAAGCCTGTTCCAGTCTCTGACCACCCTCTCAGTAAGGAAGTGCTTCCTCATGGCCAGTCTGAGCCTCCCCTGGCGCAGCTTTGAACCATTCCCACACCTCCTGTCACTGGATCCCGGGAAAGAGCTCAGCACCTCCCTCTCTGCTTCCCCTTCTCAGGAGGCTGTAGGGAGCAATGGGGTCACCCCTCAGCCTCCTCCTCCTCCTCTCCAAACTGGACAAGCCCAAAGTCCTCAGCCGCTCCTCACAGGACATGCCTTCCAGCCCTTCCACCAGCTTTATTGCCCTCCTCTGGATGCATTCAAGGACCTTCACACCCTGCTGAAATGGTGGGGCCCAGACCTGCACACAGTGACTCCAGGTGAGGCTGCACCAATGCTGAATACAGTGGGATAGTCACCATTTTGACTGGCTGGTGATGCTGTTTGTCACCAAAAGGGTTGTCAAGCATTAGAATGGGCTGCACAGAGAAGTGGCTGAGTCCCTGTCCCTGGAGGTATTTAAGAGATGGGTAGGCGAGGTGCTTAGGGACATGGTTTAGTGGTGGGATGGCAGTGTTAGGTTAGCGACTGGACTTGATGATCTTAAAGGTCTTTTCCAACCTAAGCAATTCTATGATTCTATGCCCCCCAGAATGCAGTTTGCCCTCTGGGCTGCCAGAAATTTTGTCCTTCTTTCCTAAAAAATGGCTGACAATTGTAGACAGTAGGATTTGTAGCATAGAAGCAGTTCAGTGTAAGAGCCAGAGTTCAAAAAAGCCTAGGAGTTCAACATAAAAGCCTATGATAGCTCAACATGTATTCCCCAGCAATTCCCCAGTTATAAGCCTCATATATAGCATTATTTGTGTTGTAGCTTTCCTAGCACGTTATACTCAGCACAACACATTCGCTTATATATGAGGCGGCTCCCTCCACTTGGCTGGAGTACCATTGCCAACCTTTAGTCCACGGCCCAGTTAATCTTTGTTGATTATAAACTGTGAGAGGCCACTGCAGACATGGATAGATTCCTGCAG
This sequence comes from Gorsachius magnificus, assembly GCA_034008185.1. NCBI lineage: Eukaryota > Metazoa > Chordata > Aves > Pelecaniformes > Ardeidae > Gorsachius > Gorsachius magnificus. Next base: position 43,558,669 of record CM067083.1, on the reverse strand, counting down.
AAGCAGGAATTTGGCCAATAAAAGAGGAGATTTACTTTGTAATCTTCACTGAGTTTTGCTGACAGCCACTGCAGCATAAGATCAAAGGCAACAGGAGACAAGGCAGTTTTAGCAGTGCAGAGATGGCTTGCTTTTAGGCAGAGCTGCCCACCAAATGTGTTGGCACCATGTATTGGAGAAGCCAGGTACCACCTCTGATGTTAGCTGCCCAGTTCCAGGAACTTGGATCCACTCTACCTGGACATAATGCAGGTGGACCTAGCCTGGGAATTTTGTGTCTCCTGCTCAAGGCATGGAATCTAGCCATGGGATCTAGCACCCGTTGGTTACACAAAAGTTATGTGTTAACTCTTCTTGAAGTAATAGGTATACATAGGTATACATAGGTATACTCAGTATCACTAGTTCTGGCCCAAAACTTCCTCAAATTAAAAAAAAAAAGTGAGCCCTGTAAGCCTTGTAATTCAGTCATGGGGAGTACAGAAGGGAGGAAGTACGATCTAGAAACGCCTGTTCCACAATCACCTCAAATCCCCTAGTGCAAGTCTCAGCAATGATAGTACGAATAGGCAAATATCAGAGAGAAAATAGAACTGAAATTTTTGCATTTATTGTATTTTTGTTTGGAGGTATACGGAGTGCCTTGGTGCCAACATGGGTCTAGTCAAACCTAGCTTTGTTATCAAAGCAAACCCAGCTTTTGCTGGGTTGCTGGTGAGAGGCGAGGAGGTATCCCCTTCTTCTGGTAGATCCTTGAGCAGCCAATCATGTGGGGACTTCTCTGGGTATATGTACGTTACTCCAAGCATGGTGTGCACGCTCAAGTCCATGTCAAGTCCACGCTAATATCTGGTTATTGGTTGACAGAGAACAGATGCTCAAACTCTGTTTCTGAACTTAGGACCTAAAAAAGCATTGTGTTTGAGGTTCAGGAGCAGGTTAACCCTTTCGCTTCTCAGAGAACAAACAACTGCAGTTAGAATTCAGTGGGCAAGAAACCAATGGGCTATAGCAAAGTCTTCTGTTTAAAACTGTGTTTACTTGAAAGCCAAGCGGCTCTGAATTTTGGAAAGCTCCATAAAGGAGAAAGAACATTGTCTTGTCTTTGATAAAAAGCCACCAGCATAGCCTCACAGTTAGCATGAATTCACTTACCTCTTAATATAATACTTGTATATATGTACTGATATGAATGTGCTATTTATATTGGTGTAAATAGTCAAAGTCCCTTGGAGATAAAACTATTACTTGAGAAAGATGCGTGGCACTCAAACACCAGGCTAATTAATACAGTAGTTGCCTGCAGAGAATCCAGTTTGGCTTTTTCACCAGAACAGACAATCATCTCTCCAACCTTTGTTCAGGGTGAAATTTGCAGAGACTCTGATTAAAATTTGCCCAGAATACGGTTTTGGTCATAGCTTATTTTTGTTCTAATGGAAGTTCTGCTTCCACGGAGATGCTGGTCTCCTCAAAGTCAGTGGTGAAACTCCCAGTGGCCTTGCCAGGTAGCTCACTGTAAGCTTCAGTCCAATTTTTATTCAAGAAGGGAATGCAGAATAATAAGAAAAAAAAAATAATCTCTTTTTCCATACTAGTTTTTTCCATACTATCAAGAGTATGTATCTCATAATCAGGTTTATTCTTCATGTGCTTTTATGGCTGTTACTTTTCAGTACCACAATGCCAATACTGTGATAAGCAGCCAGTATCTTCCATTTTCACTCTGTACTCCAATCATGCATTCTGATTAATAATAAAAAGGACAGTATTTAGGGGAACTCCCCACCCCACAACATGGAATATCATGTTTTAATGAGGCCCATTTGCGTGCAGCACTTTTAATAGAATTTCTAAGCAGTTGCCTCTGAAGATAAATTAAATGGATTAAAGCCCAAATTGCAGCAGTATGAAGTTGATAATTTTTCAGGTCTCTGAAACAGGTTGCCCAGAGAGGTAGTGGAGGCCCCATCCCTGGAAACATTCAAGGCCAGGTTGGACGGGGCTCTGAGCAACCTGATCTAGTTAGCGGTGTCCCTGCTCACTGCAGGGGGGTTGGACTAGATGACCTCTAGGGGTCCCTTCCAACCCAAAACATTCTATGATTCTATGATTCTATATCAGTAACAGGAATCCGAATATATATTTTGCAGGAAGCCTTGCTGGAGTATTTAACAGAGGAAGAAAGAGATATGTATGCTAAGGAGGAGAATTTAGTGTGTCACAAATATGTGCAAATTATTTAATTCTAACTCTTAGTAAGTATAGGTATAATATTTAGCACAGGATAAATCAGGAATTAATGTATGATAACCATTAGTGATAGAAAATGCTATATCGGTGAGTAATACTTTAGGATGTGGGAGTACCTGTTACAAGAAACTTAGGCCTGTTTGGTACAAGTGAAGCTATATGGATGATCTGGTGGTATCAGTGATACGGGCCAGGTTTCCACAGCCAAGAGGACAGAAGAATCTTCTTGATTGCCTGTGAGCCAGTAAACCTATTTCCTACACTATTGAAATTAGGGTGAGATGATCAGATAAGTTTGAATATCCTGCGTAGATGATTGTCACAGTTCAGTTTGTATAATTAGTTAATTTATATTATCAGTTCCAATAGCAGAAGAGGGTCTGAACTCAGAGTGCATTTGTCATGCTTTGAATCTGTGTTCATGCAGTTTTCCCCATTTCCAGATACCTACATCCTTATTCTGTAGCCTCAAGCAAATTCAGACCTTCTGACCTAATAGGTTAATACCCTGGTTTTGTCCTCTAAAATAACCCCTACTGTGGATTTTAAAACTATCTGCTGTATTGATTTATTCTTAATTTAGTTACACCATTCCATGATCAAATTAGGTAAAATTATTTTTATCTGTTCCTGTAAAAGCAAAGTATTTAAAGAAAGTGCTTGAAACTTTTACAGTTTCCCAAAAAGCATCTAAAAATCCATACGTGCAATGCCATTTTGACCAAATATTCTCATTTAAAAAGAGATTTAATCAAGGCTTATGGGGTTTTGTCATTTTTCGATTACAATACATCAATTGGTATTCATTAAAAAAAATACTACTGGTCTGTTAGACCTTCAGCACCGACCATGGCTGAAAAGTTGGGGAATTGTGCCCAGCCAAACCCGAAGTCATTGCAGCACTAAGCACTGCAGTCCCATCCGCCCACCACCCATGAGGACTCACAGCTTCCTCATAGGAACCCAAGAGCAATTTCCTCAAAAATCACACACAGAGCCACCATATGGGGCTCGACCAAAGGTCTGCCTGGTCCTGTCTCCAGCTCGGAGGAATTGATCAGGAAGGTGTTATTTTCTAGCCTGAGATGCATCTCTCACTGTGTGGGTGTGCCGACAGCTGCAGTTTCCCCAGATGTAGGCAACAACTTTTTTTCTCTGTTTTCTGCTTTATTCCTAGTCATTTTTGGCAGTTATTTTGCCTTTTTGGCTGCTCCTGAACACCAAGTTGCCCTTTTTGTGAAGGGCTCAGGATCCCTGGTGGCAATGGCTAGAGCCCATCGCTGCATGTGCAGCATGTGAATTGTTTACTCCCACCTGCACCGTTTTATCGGCACACTTCTCCATCTGCCGATTTAGGACCCAGTCACATAGCCTGTCGTCCCTCACAGCTGGCCCTTACCCTGGCTGACCTGCCTAATTTCATGTCGTTAGGAAACTTTGTCACCTTGCTGCTTGCCCTCTTGTTCGCATCACCTGTGGTCACAGTATCACAGAATGGCAGGGGTTGGAAGAGACCTCCAGAGATCACAGAATCACAAGAGTTGGAAGGGACCAGATCATCCAGTCCAACCCCCCTGCTAAAGCAGGCTCACCTAGAGCAGGTTGCACAGGACATCATCCAGGCGGGTTTTGAATATCTCCAAAGAAGGCGACTCCACAACCCCCCTGGATACTGAGCCCCCGCTTGTACTGAGCCTTTTATCCATTCCAGCACCTTTCCTGGCTGCTTGTTTTCTCTAAGGCCCTTTGGAGTGGGATTTTGGCAGAAGCCTCTTAAAAACCTAGAAAGAGAAAGTGCATCTCCTTTATCAGCATGCCTGTTGACCCCTGCCAAAGGACACCAGTGCGGCTGAGGATGAATGGTCTGGCTTGCCCAGTAGGTAACGCCCAGCAGAGCCCTGTGCTGTGTGCCGTGCTAAGCTGCCCGTTCCTCACTATTGCTTGCTCTCCCTAGCACTTACCACTCTGTTGCAGAGTTGAGTTTTGAAGGGAAGGCCCTTCAAAGAGCGGAGGTGGAGTGTGTGCTCCTCTTCAGCAGCTTGGTGCATGGAGCAGCCTCCCACCCCCTGTGCTAGAAGGAGCAGGGATCCCAGTCTGCCCAAGGGGGTGCCCTAATCTGCAGGCCTTCCACAGCCAGAGGAACCCAGATATCCGCAAAGCTGGTCTGCTCAGAATGGAAAACATCCTTATTTACTGGGAAAGTGTGAAGTGAGGAGGTCATTTGCCCAGAGGAGAAAAAGTGAGGCTCTATGCCTTATTCCAATGGCTACTTCAAATACAGAATGGAAATATTTCTGGGAGATGGCTCTAAAAATGAGAGATGGAAACTCTCAAATGTGTCTTTGAATCCTGATAGGGTCTGGGTGTAAGAGAGGCACAAACCTGCTTAGGAGTCGTGGAGCTTAGGCACGCCCAGGAACAGATTCTTTGGCATCTGAGGAGCTCCAGTGGGGTTGGGAGGGGGATACAGCTGGTGTAAACAGCCTTGGTAAAGCTAAAGCTCATTTGGAGAAGGAGGGGATGTCCCTTGATGCAGCAGTTAGGCTGTGCGTGCTCTCATTACTGGTCTGTGTAGCAGAGACAGAGCCTTTGGAAAGGCTGATACATGGAGATTACTGGCTTCCGAAATTAAATGGTTCCTTAAAACCAGCTATCAGGATGACCTGTGAAAGGGGAGATCATCGTGGGCAGTGCCGTGAGAAAGCTGCACTGGCTACTGGGTGATCTGCCAGGTGACAGATGAGACCCCTAAGACCTCACTCTTTAGCCTGACCAACTGTGTAGAAAATGCCTGGGCAGCATAGCTGAATAGATATCATTTCAGATTTAGACAACTACGGTGGCAATTAGAGACATAAATCACTTGGTGGATTTGGCACTTCATCTTCTCTTCACAGAATGATGCTTCAGCTATTTTTTAACAGCTTAGCTGGAAAATCGTGGACAGCTAAATAATGCATAGCTAGCGTGGTAGACAGGAACGGGATAGAAACACTTTGGGGAGTTTGGGAGCCTGCTGCTGAGGCAGGTAGCATTGTGTGTCCAGAAGACCGCCAGCAGAAGTCATCATGTGTCCTCTTAGGTGTGTTTGTAACTGGTAAGTGTGTGTGTTGGAACTAATGGTCTCCCACTGATCTCTCTGTGTGGTAGTTATTGGGTGAAGAGGAAGCCACACAGCATTCAAGGTTGTGGGAATATACCTTGTGTGGTGTCCAGCTCCAATCCGCCTGCACGCCACGGGACTGTGGAGCTCTGACCGGGCTGAGGGTCAGGCACTGTCCTACAGGACTTGCCTCAGCTCATTCTCCCCTATTTAGGATAAGCATGTAATAGTTTTGCCAGCTTTACAGACTTGTTCTGTGCAGCTACAAAGCATCAAAGGCCTGGGGACCCTGCCATATGAGGACAGGCTGAGAGAACTGGGTTGTTCAGCCTTGAGAGAAGGAGGCTTAGAGGGGATCTCATCACCGTGTACCAGTACCTAAGGGGTAGCTACAAAGAAGATGGAGACTCCCTTTTTACAAGGAGTCACATGGAGAGCACAAGGGGGAATGGTTACAAGTTGCTCTTGGGGAGATTCCAACTGGACATGAGAGGGAAAATTTTTCACAATGAGAACAGTCAACCGTTGGAATACTCTCCCCAGGGGAGCGCTTGACTCTGCCACATCGGACACTTTTAAGACGCAGCTGGACAGGGTGCTGGGCCATCTTGTCTAGACTGTGCTCTTGCCTAGAAAGGTTGGACCAGATGATCCTTGAGGTCCCTTCCAACCTAGGATTCTATGATTCTGTAATTTGAGAGGCTGGCAAATGGAAACGCCTTGAGGATGGTTCATTTCTAATTGTCACAGAGTCCTGTGAGGATTCTTCCTTTTGTCAGAATTTTTTCGAGAAGCCCAGTTTAAAGAGCTGTTTAAGAATATTCTTACACTGAAGCACATTCATAGCCTGGAGAAGCTGCCAGAGTTGTGCATTATCATTAGGCACATGTTTCAGTCCCTAATGAGCAGGACCTTGGTCTGTGAGGGTCACTTTGTCACTCTGAAGGGCTGGCAAGGGCACCCAGCACTTTTGTAATACTTCTTTCACTCATTTGCTGGCGAGGCAGCAGCGGCTAAAGCCCTTCATTGGTGACAGCTAAATGTTTGTGTGGTGGGGCCCAGCTCAGAGCCCACCCGTGCTGTCTGCGGTGGCTTTACTCTCTGTTCCTGGCAGCAGCGATGGAGAGGTGGGACTCATCTCACCCAGTTTCAGACACCCACACTAGAGACACCTACTTCTGAGCTTGTCGCCCCAGACTGTTTAGAGCTGGTGGAGAGAAACAAGCACTTGGAGAGGGTGATTCATCTGCCTTGTTTTAATCGTCTGCTTTAGGAAGAGATAAACCATGCTATGGAAATGTCTTTTTTCTGTCTACTAACTATGCAGAGAGTGTAAATGACTGTCTCAGATATACAAGTCTGCACAGCAGATGTCTCAAACTGAGAAGACGAATGCCACCCTTTTTATCAGTATCACATTTTTTAACATAGACAGTGAGGTACAGTGTGGTCCTATGGTAAGCCTTTAACTGGCTAGCTGCGCATGGAGTCTTAAGCCTTAAAGCACTTTTGAGGTGGTCTGCACAGGCTATTTAAAGGTGGTACCTCTGCTGGGGTGGATTTTCTCTAAGCCAGTGCAAGCATCTGTAGTCAGTAAGAAAGGGCACATCACCTAAGGTATCTGCCTTACGTGGGGGGTGTAGTACCTTCCAGTGCCTGCTTTTCCCCATGGCCTCATCTGGGGGCGTGGAGTGAGTAGCTCAGGTGTAGATGTTCCTGCTACTGGTACCTGAAGTTGGCTGAGAGGGGTTTCACCCATACTGGAGGAAACAGAAGGATAGCTGTTTTCTAGGGGTGGGGATCCCCACAGGTAATGGCATTGGCACTAGCAATGGCGGTGATTTCCTTCCTTTGCTTCCAAATGCTATGGGATAGAGGTGGGCTGAAAAGGAGGGAGGAGGAGTGGTTCCAGTTGGGATTTATGAAACAGGAAAATGAATGAACAAAAGGGAGAACGAAAAGCCAAAATTAGTAAAAGCAAGATCGGCACTTTCCTCTATCTCAGCATCTTGATTTGTTCTTTTGGGAGATACATAACATACAGTCTGCTGCAAGGAGCAATGGAAGAAACCCATTAACAGTCTGGAGGAGGATGTCCAGAAATAAAATTCTTTTATGTCCTGCCTCATCCATTCTGAATTTTTAAATTCATGTGTATTCTGCTGCCAGCTGGCCCTTGAGCAGTGTTAGAAAGAGAGTGAGGAGCTTCTCATCCATGTGTGGGTTTGATGTCACCCCATCTGTGCACCTGTGGTTTGGGTGAGGAACATGCCCCCAAGGGCATGCAGGGACTGGGCAGGGAAAGCTGCAGCTCTGGGTGTTAGGCATGCCAGCTGGCAGGCAAGTCCCCAGCACAGCACATGAGAGGATGAGGCCACCTGGGTGTGTATCATCTGTAGCGTCCACCGTTCCAAAGACAGTCTGGCTTTTGGGGGCAGATTATGCCCCAGGTACCCTCCAGGACAGTGCTGCATCCACTGGAAAAGGCTGTGCCCATTTGACATCCAGCCCTCCGGTGGCACAGGAAATCGTGAGGGCACGATACAGTTTCACTGACAGATGCTGGCAGGTACTACAAGCCTCAGCTTGTAACTGTTAATCACCAGGACAGTGATTTTCACCCCAAAACATGGGGCCCATCATCATTAAACCCATCATGCCTGGGATAAGTGTTTACTCCATCCAGCATGTAAATGCATCCAAAGAATGAACATCCCTAGAAATTTAAGCATTGAGCTGCAAGATCACTTTAAAAATGGTACATGCAGTATTGTCTTTTGCTGGAAGTGAATGTTTCTGTTGGTGTATTTAACACAAAATTAAACATACCTGGACAAGTAATTTTGTCTATGGAGGTAACTGCTGTGGAATAGAGTTAAAAAGCAGTGATACTCAGGCGAGCTGTCCAAATAAACTGCTGACGGGTGGGTATGTGCACAGAACATGGGGGAGCAAGGCGGGCAGCTGCAGCCCTCGGTGGGGGGGAGACCCTCACCACAGGGTCTGTTGTGGGATGTCCACCAAACACTGCATTATTTTGAGTGTCTGATGCATCAGGTGGTATAGTTGTGATTTTCCCTCTTTTCAGTGGTTGCCAAGACCACTGGGCCAGAGGGACAGACATGTTATCTTGCTGTCTTCAGTGATCAATTATTATTTTCAAAAAAATATCACAGCTTCAGTGTTGTGATTCAGAGCACCTACTCATCTTAGGCTATCATATACCCTAGTGGCTTAAGGCACGTTCCCTAGCATTAAATATCTTCAGCAAGAGGGGGTTAAATCCTGGTTTCCTGCTTCCTGGGGGCATAACTGCAGGGAAGACAGGGACAGGACGGCAGGTACCCTGCTACCTATCTTCTAGAAGGAGGACCATTTTTGCCTACGTCTCCAAGTAGTTTCAGAGATGCAAACGGTGAGTGGAGGAAGGCTTTTTCCCGCATTGACCCAGTGGCACAAACGCCTCCTAAGCTCTTGTTTGGCACCCTGGCTGCCTGGATTCATTTTTTTTTCTGTGCCCAGCTCTCCCTGCGGTCCGTGGGAAGGATGATGGAGATCGTTAGGGGGTGTGAAGTATTTGCTGTTGCAGTGACGATGCCCAGTAGAAAAGCTTGAGAGGAAAGGAAAAATTCAGTGATCATCACGGGACTTGTGTGGTGGATGGCAAAGGGAGCGCTGGCAGCTGCCTGCAGTGTGGCGAAGTTAAAAGCAATGAATGTACCATTCGTTGTTGAGTAAACCAAACCCTGGCCGGTCTGTGCAGCCAGGGAGGCAAGAAGCATTTGTTACAAGCAGTGATGTAAAGAAAATATATATAAATGATTTTGAATGAGCTAAGTGTTCACAGGGAGCCTTTTTTTTCCCCAGTTCTAGCTTCTTCTAATATTTAGCAGGTAGCTTGTAATCTTTCCCTTACATGTTTGATACAAAAAAGCCATGTGAAGTTTGGATAATTCATTGGCCTGCTGGTGCATCTCCCACTACGTGGGAAGCTGCCCACACAATCTTCTCTTGAAAACTGAAGTAAGTGGAAAGATCAGCAACATCCCCATTTCTCTTAAAGCTGCCCAAAAAGACGAGATGTTTATACCTTTGCTGCTGTACACTCTTTTTAGATTTCGAGATATCAAACAGAGGCCACAGTTTTTCCCATTACAAAATAACAGCTTTGCTAGGCAAACTAATGGTACTCTTAGCTCAGATCATCCATTTCTCATCTGTGAAGAAATAAGTAAATGGTTCTCTCCATTGGAATAAACCCATGTAAATACAAATTTAGGCTAACCTGAAATAAGAAGCTTTAAGAGATTTTCCATTCCAAATACTGATTCTCACCAATATAAGGAAGGATTTTTTTATGCGCAGATCTCTCTTAGTCTGCCTTGAACATATATAAATGTTTGGCAATAATAGAGTCTCTCATTGTCCCGGCTGTACTTTTATTTCTCTTTTCACCTTCCAATGTGTGCAATAACCTCTGGACACTTTTGAAGTTGTATGTTCCTGGCTTCCAACATGAACTCACTCCTTCAGGTGAATGGACCAACTAAACCCATGTCAGCCTCTAGCAGAAGTCGCGGCTGAGGGTTGCAGGCGGGTGCCTGGCGGCCTCGGTGGGTGTTGAGTGGGGTGAGCTTAAGGCAGGCAGGCAAGGGCCTTGCAGGTGGTGGCCTGCTGCTGAGGTCTGCCAGCACGTTGTGATCTCAGTGGGAATGGAATGACCTCACCCCACCTTGCTGGTTCATTCACAAGCTGGATACCCTATCTGCTGCTGACAGTGGTATGATAGCAGGGCTGTAACAATTCATGTTTAAGGATGTAAGTAAAGGGGCAAGGTATTTTAGGAGAGAAGTTACCTTTTCATTCAACCAAGTGCTCCAATATGTAAAAGAGACAAGTTTTGGGGAACATAAGCCCGGAGGGGGTTTTGATGGCTGCAATGTCGCTGATTTGAAAGCAGACATACAGTGGATGCCATCTTGAAAAATTATCACCTGGTTTGTACAGTATCTGTAACTGGGCTGACGGGTGCCCAGGTGCGTGGTTGAGGAGCCGCCTGCATCCTTTGGGACCCTGGACGCTGGGATCAGCAATAAAGCATATGTGGAACTGAGCTTTCCAGAGCATCCCAGGTGCAGTTATACTGGGGCAAAGTTCCAGTCCACGTGCTGCGTCGCGTTTGGTGCAGGACTCAAGCTAAAAAAGTTAGGGTTGCCTAGTCCGAGATGCTCTTCAGGGCAGCCTGTGGCTTGGTCTAATTTTTGCCATCTGGTTACAGCCTCAGGAGAGCTGCTTTGCTAGGGATCACCAAAATACTTGGTGATCCCAGTTCAGTATTAATCGTGCTACTTACATTGCAGTGATCATCCTTAAGTTCAAGACTAAATAAATTGCCACCTCCCTCCTTTTAAGAAACACCGTGTTCTATAAGCTGCTCAATTCCACATTTTCCAAGACAATAACAATTCCAAGGGCTGTTGTAATCTCCTTTGCTGCTTTATTAAACTCAGTGCTGTATTTTTCATTCATTTGCACACTCTAACAGCATCAGTTTAAGTGGTGTGTTAAACCTTTCTATGTACATCAGAGCAACATGTAATTTTCATTTCCATTTTACCCAGTGGCTTCTAAATCCAGAGGTGATAATTATTATTTGCATTGTAATTATGCCTCAGTTGAACCAGAGGCTTTGCAATGATCTAAAAACGAAGGACATTTTGTGTCAAGATCTGGTGGGCTTTTTTTGCTGGTAAAGCTCAACGTGACTTCAGAGGGGCCTAGGATTTGAAAACTAAAACGCAGCCTGGATTTCCTGAGTAAGCCTTGTGTTTTCTTCTCCCCAGGGGATGAGCGGTCCCGGGAGTCTCCAGCCCCAGCTGAAGCACAGATGCAAGCCGGGGCGGAAGGCGGTGGAAGGGTGAACCGCTGTTGCTGGAAATGCTCTGTGACGCAACTCAAGAAGATTTTCTGGGGTGTGGCCGTGGTCCTGGGTGTCTGCTCCTCCTGGTCGGGTTCAACCCAGCTAGCAAAACTGACCTTTAAGAAATTCGATGCACCCTTCACTCTAACGTGGTTTGCAACAAACTGGAACTTTTTATTCTTTCCTTTGTATTATCTTGGACATGTTTTTAAGTCAGCTGAAAAGCAGTCTCCAAAGCAAAGATACAGGTATGGGAGCTTTCAGTTTTTCTCCTGTGGCTTTTGCATGCTGCTCTACCTCTAGAAGACATTTTATCCAGATCAGCCAGTTAAATCAAACTCGCATTTGCTTTCCTCTTCAGGTTTGTTAAAGGATGTTCTGAATTCATTCTGCATCCTGTGCTAGGTGGTATGTTACTATTCTTAATATGATTTCACTCCAGCAGTAAGAAATCCAGGTTTATTTCTGATACATACAAGTCACGTAGTAAAAGTCCGTGTTTTCTGCAATTGCTTCTCAAGAGTTTTCTGTTCAAACTTCTGTGAACATCATTTTTTTATTAATATCTTCTGCCTCTAGCTGAATCTTATGGCAAGCTCTGAGTAAGCTAAGGAAGCTTTTCTTTTCCAAACTCAGGACTAGTGCAGTGCCTTGAATAGCCACGTAAAAAGTATTGCGGTATTTTCCTGGCATTATGCCCCTGACATCAAAGGCCAAGCTCTGATCCCAGTTAAACTTGAGCTCTTGTGTTTATTTCCGGGAGGAAGCGCAGTCATAACCAAAGGCAGCACTTTGTCTTCAGCACACCTTGTCTTTGCAGCAAGCCAAACCCACAAAGCCTGAAGCGCTCATGGAAAACCCTGGGTGCCCGTCCTCCATCAGGGCCTGAGGATGCTCCGGCTGCTTGAAGGGCTGTCTCTTGGTGAGCGCTCCTTCATCTCATCTCATTTTGGCCTGAGAGGTGTCTGGGACAGATGGGATGACTCAGCCATCAAGATGTCCCATGTCAGAGAGCTTCCCCAATACGTGGAAGGATGTGAACAACGTTTTCCCCTTCTGTTGCACAGTGGGGCTCGCAGCCTTTTAATGAAGTAGCTGAGAAAGTAAACAGTAAGAAGTACACATTGCTCAGCTTCCAGCTGTGCAGCAGTGAGGTGGAAACTCACTACAGGAAAATATCTTAAGAAAACGGGGTACAAAGCTCTACCTCAGGTGACTATGGTTAAGGTTATAAATGTTGAAATTGTGCTGCTTAGCCATCGTTACAGTTGCTTCATCTTCTAGGTCATTCAGGGGCTGCAGATAAAGGAGTTTCACTGTTCACTGCAGGTCCAGAACAGTATCCAGAAGTTTTAAAGGCATTTTCATAAGATGCCATGTTTCCTTCACTTCAGCCTTTGGTTTGTATTTGTTGTTTACTCCACAGCAAACATGGTTGCTTCAGACATGAGAAGCATGGAGGTTAGCAAGAGGAACAGTTTAATCTAAAAACAAAGAGAAATGCTAGCCCAGAACAACTACTGTTTCGTTTCTTTGGGCTTTAAATATTTTTCTTTCCAGCTGCTCTCAGATAATGTTTTAATTACTGCTGAATTCTAGGGTGAGCAGTTGTGGTTTGCCAGATCCCTGGGGTTAAAACCAGAGCATTACACTCTCTGTTGCTGCAGTTAATCGGTATGGTTGGTAGTTTTATGTCTTCCATTGAATTAAATGATGGCTGAGTTGAAGAGCAGGTGCAAGCCCTGCGGCCTGTTTGGGATGCAGGGGGACATCATGACAAGTAAGCTTGCAGCAGGCTTAGCAAAATGCGTGCATATGCGTGTCTGACCGGCAGACTGAATAGGGTTAATTTGACAAGTTTTTTATGTGTGTCATGGTAGACTTGGGCATTTGGAGGGATGGCTTTGGTTCCTTGCTTTGCTGCAGATTTGTTTTGTGGCTTTGAGTGAGTCGCTACAGACCTCCGATTTCCTTGTACTCTCTGTCCATTTGGATGAGACAGCCCTTCGGAGGGAGGGCCGTCCCTTGCCATGGGCTTATGTAGTGTCTGCTTCAGCAGGTCCCCTGTCTGCACTGAGACCTTTCAGTGGTCCTGCACTAAGAAATACTGTAAGAAGAATTACTGTTCATCTGCCTGCTCCGTTGTGGCTGAGATGTCACATGCAAGTGCATCTGAAAACCCAAGCGCTGAGTTCCAGCATCTCCTCTTAATTATTCCCCCTTTTTGCATGTTTTTTTGTATGTGGGGGGGGGCAGGGGGGAGAGAGAGGCTTTGCAGCTCTATAATAGAGACATTACCATCTTCAGGAAAGCTTGCACTCCAGCCACAGCTGGACATGCTAGGGAGGCATTGCATGGGCTTCTGGATAGTTCAAATAAGACAATACTGACCTGGAACTAACAAGCAACTTGCTTAATCACTAGCTGCTTCTTTTGTCCGTCACCTTCATTTATATTTTATATACTAGCTAAGCTCTCTGGCAGGAATTTGCGATGAGGTGAATGAAAAGGTGGTAGTGGGAGAAGGTGGAAATAGGACATCTAAGCCACCTTAGTAGTGAGGTAGTGAAGGAAGGGATTCTCAGATCTTGCCTGCACAGGTTGCTACAATCCACAGGCACCTGATTTTTTTGGCAGCAAAGCTCCCCAAGGACACCTGCCCCTCGGCAGGGCTGGGATACTCAGGCTCCCCTCGGCGCAGCACAGGCAGTCCCTTCTCACCACCCCTTCCCCGGCGGGCAGTGTCGCAGGGCCTGGGCCAGCAGGCGTGCTTTCAGGTACCTTGCTATACAGCTAAAGAGCACGTAAAGAACAGCGACCATTAGGAAAAAAATTATACAAAAGAGGGATCATAAATTGTTGGAACGGTGAATAGATATATAGTCCCTCCTATGCAGATGACATGGTTTGTTATGGTTTTAAATTCCTATTGTGTTGTACCAGTGCGTATATATACTATGCTGTAAATACATGAATTTGTATGTGTTGTAGTCTCACAAAAGAACATACCTGTTGTGGATACAAGCCAGTTTAAACCTGCAGAGATTTTTTTCCCATTTTATAGCACACACAATTGTAATAAATTTGCCACCAAAATTTTATAGAAGCACATTAAATTTAAGCGCGGGCTTATCCAGTTTCTATATAAGATTTTGAGTATTAGGCCATAATGTAAAGTATTAAGGATTTCCAATTGACCCATATTGCATGGTAAGGAACCTTCTGTTTAAGCTTAAGTGGACTTATCAGTTGTGTCCACAGCATGGGGAGAGGGTCACTCTTCAAAGCAACCCAAAACTTAGGCATTCGTGTCCAAACTGCCCTAGGCTCCCTGTGCAGCTCCATCAAATGCCATTTGTGTGCCTTTGTACATTTGATGTGCCCAAATGTAGATGGTGCAGGGGGAACGCGTCCCACGCTGGCTACCAGGGGTGCTGGCCCCCTTGGCGCAGGACTGTGTGCGTGGGGAGTGATGCAGGGAGTGCTGGCGGGCTGCTGAAGAGTGCGCCGGGGTCAGCGCCTCTCTCTTACTTCTTGTGCAAGTGCTCACTAGCTTAAAATAAAATTACAGTAACTAAATTATCATTCATTTCAACCACTGTCCAGTCCAGAAATAATACATGTAGTGATTTATGCGCCTAATGGATCGTTTACGACTACTTTGTTTTGGCTTCATACTTTTTGCTTCCAAACTGTTTTATAAAATGACACATTTAATCTGATGAGCTACCCTCTGTCATACCTACATTATTAATTTATCAGGTAACATAAATTAAAAGTACTAAAGTTTAAAGCTCCCTGGCTACATAAAAGATTAAATTAAAATCTCTGTAAGATATTGCTTAGCTCTGTGTATCTCTAGGCAGGACAAAACACACCTTTTCTAAAGATTGACTCTGTGTGTGCCAGCTGAGGGAATAATGGAGGACTGTGTTCGCATTTTGCAGGAGAATATCACAGAAAGCTTGCTTATTTTGGTGGTACGGTCTTATCTAATGTTTTTTTCCTGAGAAGGAAAGGGCAGGACTTTCCAGAATGGTTTGCGTGATTATTTATTTATCTGTTTATCATTTAGATCTTGATTTTTGTTTCATAAAGCATTAGAGCTAAAGAAAACACCAGAAGCTAAAACTAAATCTCTTCTATAACCTTGACGAGAGCTGATGCCTTGGGTGAATGAAAGAATCGTCGCACGTACCTGCACTGATCTACAACCACATTTGAACATGCTTTAACATGTTCTTTTTCACTGCATCGGAGTTTTGTCTCTATACTGCCCCCAAATTAGCTGCCACTGATTTTTCAGAATTTTAACATTTTTCTTTGAAAAGAAAGAAAGAAGTTGTGGGTAATACCGAAGTATAGTTATTTCTTTGAAACCGGACCAAAATCCTGGGGGCAACAAGGGTAGAGTGGTAGACTAATGTGGTAGATATCACTTACTCTGATTTACGAACACACCAACTTTGTAAGAGCCACTTTTGCTTTATACACATACGGGCTCAGAATCGAGACATAGCTCTTCAGGGGCCAGGAATTATCAGTGCCATAGCTTCACATGATGTCCAGGAGAATGCAGGCCAGTTTCTAAATGTGTTTGATGGGTATTTCTGCTAGCATGGAGGAGATGAGGCACTTGCCCAGCGTCCCCAGTAATTCCAGGGGTTTGGTCTGTTAGTTTGATCCTGACGCACACAAAAGTGTGACTCACTGCACCATGGGTGCTCCCCTGCCCTTCTGCAGCAGGCAGAGAACCTGCGCAGGCAGTGCTGGTAACCAGCCCCCCGGCCACGATGAAACTCTAAGGGGGAAGAAGGTCAGAGCCTGATTTGGCATGACTGGATGCTTTTTTACGATTGATTTTCAGCGTTTTGTATTCATGAGTCTCTCTTACCCAGAAGCATTAAAATGTTGCAGTGTGGTTGACTTTTGGCATCCTACTGATTTATATTGCTGCTTAGGTGGGAGCTTCACCACCAGGGCAGGCAGCATTAACAGAGTCATAAATAAGCTACAAAGGCATCAAGACATGATGAATGCAAGTGTTTTTAGCAAATGTCACCCAGTGAAGCATGTTTTCTTTCAAAAAACTTCGGTTTATAAACTCTATTTGTCTAATTCAGTACCTTAGCCTTAAAATAATACCTATTTACTTTGTATTCCTCAAAATAAAATCACTTTACAGTTCAAGTTCCCATTAGCTTGTTGGGGGAGAAAAAAAAAAACGACAACCAAAGAACAAAAAGAACCCTTGAAATGAGAAGATACACCATTTGATTCTTACCTGAGTTAGATGGGTACAAGCCAGGAGTAACTCCAAATTAAATCAGTTTGATCTCTGCAGCAGTCTGTCAGGACTTACCTCTGTGCTTGGTATCGAAGCGATTAATTAACAGAGGATGTGGATATTGTGCAAGAGGTTTGTGATACTCGTAGTCATCTCTCTCCTGCAGATGTCTGTACTGTTGTTGGTGATGTGTTATTGATGGGCCATGGTATCACTTCTCAGACTGTTTTCACTGAATCTGTAATTTTCTTCCAGGGGTTCTAGCTGAAGTCAAGGCCAAATTCTGCAATTAACAAGTAGCAGTAGCAGTGAAGCCTTCTGCTGGAACAACATGGTGTTTGTGGTAGGGGCAGTGCTGGTGGGCGCCTGTCTGGTGCCCAACCTGCTGTGCGTACAGCATCAAGCCAGTGCGCGGAGCATTCATTTGGGCTTGGTTCAGCTGAAGCCCAAGCCACAGAGCTCAGGGCGATGCTGTTGTTAGCTTCTGGTTCTCAAAGTTAAATCATTACCTCTTCCTGATGAAACCTGTGGTAGCTTCTGTCTCTTTCCTTTTTAAAAGGGAAGTGTCCCCCCGTGGGACGTGGGCTGGGGGGTGGGTGCATTACCCCACAGGACTTCTGGAGGTGGCTCCTCGCTGCTTCCTTGACATAATACAGCTATGCTGTGTTATTGCCAGATTAAATTGTAATTTATCACGTAAATTGTCATTTCAACTGCTTCCTTGGGGACACTTGTTTTCTTAGGTGATTAAAGATTAGTGTCATGGCTTCCTGCTCTTTGTGGCTCCTGGAACAAAATTTTCTCAGCCAGCTGTCAAAAATACGCTCTGCAGGCTGCCTGTTCTTGAGAAAATAGGTAGTCCTCCAGCTGCAGAGCATTTCTAAAGTTCACCTAAGTCTTTTCTACACACTGAAGGCAGTACCAGGGGTTAGATTAGCAAGGAAATTCACCACAGCTGGCTCCTCAGTGCCCCATTGCGTATTCCAGCACTGCCAGCTTGGAGCTGAATGCCCAGGTTCCTCCTAAAATGCATGGGGAGAGCAAACACCTACAATGGGAGACACAAACGTGAGGCATGTAAGGTAAACAGCAGGAAAAGCTGAGGTGAGAGAGAAAGCCTGTTTGCCAAACTTTAGGTGTTAGTGGTAGCCCTCCACCATCCCAGGGTTAAGTGCTTAACTAGAATTGAGGTGGCACTGTCTCTTCATATGTTCCATTGGAAAACTTAAAAAACTGTTCCTGCACCCATGTTCAGGGTGGTACCTTTTCTGTTCCTCAGACGCATGGTATGGGAGCTTGGAACCTACATTGGGCTAATGATGCGAGTGGCTAGTAGAAGGACCCAAAATTAACGCCTGAGTCCTAACACCTCTGTAGGTAGCTCTCACAATGCACAGCCTGCATGTGGGTCTCAGGCACATAAGGTGTCATTTATGTGCTTACCTCCCTTTCTAAATCTACCCCAGCTTTTACATCTCCTGAAAACACCTTTAAGAGAATTTCTTCCAACTTCTGTTTGACTAGTTTGCTAATTCCTGCTCTTCAGGTAGCTAACACTGCCTTTGAGAGCTCGCGTCTTAGCTTCTGTGAGAAAACGGTCGTGGTTCCTTCTTTAGGAAACCAGTCCTTTCTAATTTAGCCTCCCAGTTTGTACCTGGAGATTGCGTTTGTATTTCAGACCATGATGTTCTGAAAAGAGCTTAACATTCATGCCCGTGAAAAACGTTCCCTTAATCTGAAGGTCCTTCATCTGTTGAGGATCACCTCTTTGGGGCTTTTGGACCTTTGTGGAACGCTAATCGAGAATAAAAATTGGGTACTACCTGATCAGGAGAAACACATGTTCTTTAATCTCGAGCCTGGTTTGCAAAATAATTCCAAGGATGATTGAATTAAGTGGTGTCCTGTAATTTTGTCTTGTTGTTCCATTACTTTTGTCTTCTCTGCTGTGGCTTGAACAGATGCTCTAAAATAATTAGATTATATGCCTCCTATGAGGTAACGGTGCTTGAGGCAAGGAGTAGAAAGAGAAGTAATTGTTACCTGCAGGCAGGGCATGTGCTATGAAACTGTGTTTATGCAATGGCTTTTGCTTGGAAAAAATGTCGTGTCTTGCCACACTGAATGATCTCTGGTCAGCAGTCAAACTGGACTTCCTTAACTGGCTCTTCCTCTGGTTAGTAGCTGCCGAGCTTCCACGCTGCCAGGAGACCTCAAGAGCAAATCCACCTGATCTTACCCATGCTGGTCCCTCTGCACTGACTGAGAGTGTGGAACCAAGCAAGCCAGGTTGAAGGGACCTCAGGGGTCACCTCCTCCCTTCCCTCCCTCCAGGCATGACCTGTGCGCACAAACAGAAAAGTAACTGCATTCTGCGGCTGACAGAGGAAAAAAAGGGACTGGGAAAAGGGTGTGTAATCATGTTTTCTGTGTGGGGAAAGAAGCAGAAAGCTGAGGTGAGCGTGGATATGCTGTTTTTCCAGTCATCATAACATAAAAGAAGATGGAGTTCACAGCTGGTCCTTTTGCAGGAAGCAAAGTCAGTCACCATATCGAGTACCTTGACACCCAGTGCACAAACTCATTAAACAGGGGCTATCCTAGACAGGTTCTCCCATGTTGTTTACAACAGCCACATAAACAACAACAAAACTCAGGAGGGAGTGATAAGGAATTCTGCATCTTTTTTCAGCCCAGATCTGTGTCAGAATATCTTGAAGGCAGCTACCTTTAAAGCTGCTTTAAAAAAGGAAAGTGCCTGTATGGTAACAGACTTCGTAGCTATAATTAACAGCTCTCAATAAAGACGGATGATACAGTGAGAAGTGTTGGAGGCTGGCAGTACTACAGAAGTGGAAAAAACCTTTTTGTCCAGCTGCCTAGTGGTTATGGACCACGTCCAGATTTCCCAGGATTGTTTGTGTTTGTATGAAAAGGCAGCCTCATATAAATGCTCAAGTACCTAGCTGAAGATCCTATTCAGTCCAGGTCTAGGGAACCTGGCCACCCTTGCTTGTAAGTCAAAGCTATAGCTGGTAAAAAGGGAGACATAGCCAAAGGTGAAGGTTGGCGGCAGCACAGGTGCATGAAGAGGGCTTCAGAAATTGAAGAACCCTGTTGAGCAGTCAAACAATGTTGTCTGTGAACATCCATAGATTTTTTTTTGGAGGGAAACAATGGTAAGACATAAGCTGATCGCTAGACAGGCTCCTATATGTATTCACACACCCATGTACAACCATTTATGTGTTTCCAGCGCTAAAACACCTTTTTAAATGGTAGCTTCCCCCAAGAGAATCCAATCCAAAATGGAGCAGACCAACAAAATCTGGTTTTGTTCCCTCATTCACCTGCTTTGGCTGGCAGTTAGTGAAGACGGCTTCTCTTCAGCCTAGCTGTGAAAAAGAAACAACCCTCCTGTTGGTCTATTTATCAGTCCTTGGGGTCAGGGCTAAAACTCAGCCAGCTTAGAGGAAGGAGCCTCATTTACTTTATGGCCTGTACGGTCATTGCCACATCATTTGGGTCCCTTGCCCTCAGAAAACCTATGCTAACCAAGTCCACCATGGCCACCTCATCTGTTTTCTGTTCCCCCTATCGCCAGCTGAGCGCTTCCCCACGTGGAGCTGGTTTTGTTTGCTCATGGTTTGTTGAATTATAAATGGCATTTCTTCTCTTTGGAGCTGGGGGGTTGTTTACTCATTTGCTGAAGCTGCTAATTTTGTGAGCACATAGAGATGGCTGCAATGTTTCCATCATATCTTTGAAAACCTTCCACTGCCTTGGTAAAACATTCAGAGTCACACAGGGGGAATGGGCCTCTGGAAGCCTTATGTGAAGGATGGCATCCCCGTCTCTTTTAGCAGACGCAGGTGTTAAACCCTGGGGATCTCAAGTCATCAAGAATGTCCCTTCAGTGACAGAGCGGCGTTAACCTTCGTGTAGTACATTGCTAACACAGGGCGCCCTTGGGTGGTAAGAGCCCAGGTCCATTCACCACAGGAGGACTCTGTTCCTCTACGTCATCTGGCATTTGTCCTTGCATTGCATCTAAAAAATGTTTTGCTTCGCCAGAATAATGGGGGTTTTTTTGACTTAATTCTCTTCACTATTTATTGTAGAGGCCAGTCAGGCCAACTGAAAATTGTATCCTGCTTTTTCTGCACTGAACCTACAGCTTTCTTCACTAGTCTGGCTTATTATGCTTTCAGCTGGAGTACATATAGATTTCCAAGTACAGAAGGATCATTTTTCAGCCATGAAAAGCTCTCCTATTAAATGGCACACAAGAAAATAGTGAGAATTGCACCTCTACTTTCAGTACCTCCTAACAGTACCTAGAATAAAAATGAAGCTACAGCTCTGTAATGCTGTCTGATATTTTCACCATCTAACAAATGGTGCTGTTGTTAGACCATCTCACCCTGATATCCTGAACATCAGGTCGTAGAAACATGGAGTGGTTCTGGCTGCTGGGAGCCTGGCGAGGGAAGTCTCTCGTCCAACCTGGCCAGCGCAGAGCCACATCGTATCTACTTCTTTATTTTGTTGACCGTTAGTGACCTGCAGACACTGAATGAGGCATAACTATTATTATTTAAATTTACGCATACTTTATTGCATCTTTTAATGTGCTGTCTCCAGATACCCCAAAATTACAGGTACCAGAATGCGTTGGCATGAATAGTACCCATTCTGCTGCTGTTGGCCCCGTTTTGCCAGAGCCACCTTAAATATTTGTCTGTCCTTAGGCAAGAACATGCTGATTCAAACCCTGAGGATTGTATTTATTCTTTATTAAACTTGAAATTAAAAAAAAATTGTATTAACCCACTATACAGTGTTTCTGCTTAACTTATTTTTAATAATCAAACAGATATTCACCTAGCATCTTCAGTATTTCATGAATGTTATGGGTCCAGTCAGCACGTGACCCTGGCTGGCACAGCACCGCTGAGTCCCATGACAGCATTCTGATTTCTGTCAGGGAAGGGTCTGGCTGCGTGAATATTAAAAATACCAAGTTAAGAGCTATTTAGATGTGTTTCGTCTTTCCTTCCTTCAGAGGGGAACTCAGGCTTTGACCAGGCTGAAATTCACCCTCCTCCCCCCCACTATTTTTTTAAAAGTGATTTTGATTCTGGAGAACTGAAATAGAAAAACTTAATGTTGAAAAATAGTATCCCAGAAGACAATACAGTGACATATGGCCAAATGATCAGCTGCCTTCCATTAACGTACCTGCAGACCTGCACTTGCTCATGAATTTTTTAGCAGTTTAGGCCAACCCTCTGAATGTCTTACAGCATTTAACAAAGAGCTCTATCAATTTCATAGATTTTTCAAATAACTTAACTGTGTTCTTCTGTAGTTCCAGGTAATTCCTATAATGCTGTTACTTTGTCGTACCAAGTTCCACATGGCTTTTTTAGCAGAGTTGTATTCTCCATCATGTAAAATGGGTAACTGTAGAGGGGTATGATAGCAGTAAGCTAAATCACATATGGGTTTGGAGAAGGTGAGGAAAGAGCTGGGTGGCATCAAACAGAGTGAGTCAAGTGTTTGGAACAAGGGAGGAGCTTTCTAACAGTGTGCAACTGAGTTGTCAGGAGTCTGAAAAACAAGAGGAACCCCAAAGAGTAGTCATGCATGCTTGGGAATCAGAGACGGTGGGGCAAAACGGGGCCTGTTGGGGGAGCAGGTTGCGTGAGCTCTGCTAAAACATGACACTCACATGAAGGATACAGTTATTTTAGCTCTTCTATGAGCTAAGCTAAATCAGTAAATCCTACATGATTTTAATGGACAGCATGCTTAGCATAGCACCGCTAATCTGTTGAGTCCAGTGGCTGGCTGGTGGTTCTTGGCCTGGGCTATTCCAGAGCTCAGCAGCCGCAGAGCCATCCTGGTCACAGGGGTCCAGACAAGTCACTTGGGAGTACCTAGAGAAGATTTAATCATACCAGCAACAGCTATGTCGTGTGTTAACAGATCTGTTTCTTGACATGAATGAATGTACAAATAAAATTTACCAAACTGCTGAAGGTATTTTCTTGGGATCTTTTCAAAAGCGAGCATTAAATTGGCTTAATTTTTAGGTAAACAGGAGGACATTCCTCTTGAAAATCTTACCAGTTATAGGTATAGTTAATTATGGACCTTACTTTTGGCTGCCAAGTTGCAAAATATCGTCCGCTGCTTTATATTTCTTCAACTTTGTTTTGTTTTAAGGATTCAAAAAAAAAAAAAAAAAAGTAACAGCTGGCTTCCCGGATACGTTTGCTGCAAGAAGCCAGAGACAAGTGGTTTCAAGAAACTGGAGACAAGTGTGTTTCCTCCATAGTAATTGTGCTAAAAACAGTTCTGTCAGTGTGGCTTCAGATGCTTTCCACTAGTATGCTGCTGGTATCTGGAGTCTCATTACCCAAAAAGCCTTTGTCTAGCGCAGAACAGTAAATGACCACGGATTAGGGAAATTTGAAAGACAGATGACAAAAAATGTCCTGGAATCAATCTAATGTTATGATCCGACTGTGCGATGGCAAATCATCCCTCCTCAAGCAACTGGGCTGCTGAAGGCTACGGACGGGTTTGCTTCAGCAGGTGTTTGGCATTCGCGTGCCTTTGGGCTAACAGCCGTGACCACGCAGCTCCTCAGCATGAAACACACTGATGGCACCTACTAGATACTGTGCAGCTGACAGGAAAAAGATGGA
This sequence comes from Gorsachius magnificus, assembly GCA_034008185.1. Taxonomy (NCBI): domain Eukaryota; kingdom Metazoa; phylum Chordata; class Aves; order Pelecaniformes; family Ardeidae; genus Gorsachius; species Gorsachius magnificus. Next base: position 43,535,390 of record CM067083.1, on the reverse strand, counting down.
GTAGTTCATTAGTTTTGTCATTCTGTTTAATTCAGATGTTTTCAAAAGGAATGGCACTGAAAGCTTTGTAGTACTGAAGGTGCATAGTAATTGCATCAAAATTGCCCATCTGCAGCTAAAGTGAGATAATTGCCTAGGCGTATTCGCGTTTGCAGAAGAGATTTTGAATAATAAATGTTTATAAAGCCCTTCTGTCATCATGTTATCCAGTCCTCACCCCATGAGCCAAACTCTCAATTCTTTTACACTTTTAATGAGAAGATGAGGATCTGGGCTAGCATAAGCCACCTGAAATTGGCTCCCAGCTCCCCAGCAACATTTATGAACCAAATCAAACGAGAGTAATCAGCAAACCCCACTGATTCCTTGCTAGTGTTATTTTCTGTATCTTTAATAATTAATTTAACTAATTTACTGGAGTTTAGGGGTGCCGGTATGGATTTTCCGTGATGCTGGATGGCGCTCCTTCCTGAGGGGCAGGGCTTGTCGTGGTCTCAGAACCACAAAAGGGCCGAGACACGTGCCCCATCCTGCAAACAGGCATAAACAGCTGCATGTGGTTTCCAGCAGATGCTTCCCTCTTCAGGAGCCCCTCTTCTCTCAGAGGTACAGCCCGAGCAGATCCATCCTCGCAAATGCAGACACGCCGAGGGTACTGCAGGACTGGCAGCAGCAGGTGAGATGCAAGCCCATCTTAATTAGGTTTATTGTGGCTGATCTAACCTGCTCCTGCAGATAAGCTCATTAGCACAGGCTCAGCTCACCTAAGGCTTTGAACACAGACCCTCCATGCTTGACAAAATGCAGACAGCTGAAAGAGGAGTCCTGGTTCAAGTGCGTGCCTGCCTGGTCAATCCCTCCTCCACAGGCAGGCGGTTTGTGACAGCTCCCCTGCTCTGGTGTGCTCCCTTGTCCTGGCAATGAAGGATGCGAACAGCACTGGGCCAGACAAGATTTGTTGATGCAATTTTTTTATCTTAGGCTTCTCTGAGAATGGATTAATTGATTTTTCCATTAGACTTGATACAAATCGTGCTGATGTCCCCATCATCCTCAGTATGCTTGACTGATTCCTAATAGCTGCCTTCTGGTCTTCGCAAGGCATCTCCTGCCTCTCCCATGCTCTTGTGCAGTGACTGGAGCTGCTCCTTCAAGCCCAGCACTGCTAAATGAACAAGCAGGAATGATTTACAGTGGGATGGAAAACACTTCCAGCAAGGTGCCAGGATCACCCACTTTCTGCCACTGCGTGCCACTGCTCTTTCTGCAAGAAAGGAGGTGCTGCTGTTCCTGCTGTGGGATCCTTTCAGCAAAAGAGCCACTGCCTCCCCCACAGTCAGCTCACCCTGCAGCCCTTCAGCTCGGAAATCCTTGGCGCTGTGGTGAGGTTGCAGCAGGCTGTACCTCTTGGGCAGCCCCAGCACGGGCATGGCAAAGCCGACTAGCTCTCCAGCACTGGAAAAGCAGCCAGCAACCCTAGGCGATAACTAAGCCAGTGTCCCCCGCCAGCCAGAGCCCTGGGTACCTCGGGGGTGCTTTGCACACCCGCAGTGGTGAGGTTCTTCGGATCTCTTCGCTGCCCTAACAGTGCTCTGCCGAAGGAGCGGCACTCTCGCTGCCAGGGATCCAGGAGAAAGCAGGGCAGCAAAACAGGTATCGCCAGGTTTCTGAACAGTTTCACCTCGGAGGCCAAAACCACATTACTGCTCTTGTCACTCTTCCTGGGGAACAATCTGAAAAGAAATTCAGGCGTGACACTAAGATTAGTAACAATATGAACTACTGTTCAGTACATTTTTCTCTCTCTCAAGGGCTTAAGCTTATTGAGTAACCTACCTGCTTCTCAGTTCATTGCAGAGCATTAAGTTTTGAGGAAGGGCTGAGCCCACTGAAGCTCTTTATTCTGGTTGTGTAGGTGCAGTATTGACAGAGTCAAATTTAATACGGTTACAGTAAAATGAACCAGATTCTGCAATGTGTACATCGGGGGGGTTGGAGAGGGGTATTGCAGGGCGCTGTGACTCTTACTGAGACTCGGTGAGACGTCAGGATATTTTGGGCAGCATTTTTGAGGTCCTGCTGCTGGGTTCTCTACCCTTACTGAAGACTGTGGTGAAACTGTAATGACTTGGTTGGAAGTAGTGGTGAACCAGTAGTGAAAGCTGTTGTCTCCTTATGGCTGTGTACGTGTGTGTGTGTGTGTGTATGTACCTATGTGTGTGTATATATGCACCACTAAAATACACGTGCTGAGCCCCTTTACCCTGCAAGAGCAGGGATATCCCAGAGGGGTAAGAGGTGGTTTTACTTTTTGACAGTCTTCATACAGTGCCCTGCAGATCAGGAGCTCTCCTGTAAAATACAAACTGTTGAAAAAGAAAGGAAAATGAAGCTCTAGGGTAAATGCGGGGTCATGCCCTTGGCCGGGGGGGAAAACCCCTTTGCACAAGATGTATCTTTCCCTCTGGGTGTCAGTGGGGAAGTGCAGTCTCCAGGATCAGGCCCCAGCTTGTTTGCTGAGGGAGCTGACACCTGCCTCCTCGCAACAGGAGGGCTGCTTATTCTCAGGCATCTGCCTGCAAGTGCTGCCCCAAAAATCCCTCCCCCCTGCCGATGAGCAGAGCTGGAGCCCCAGGAAGGGGGACAAGGCACACCCAGCACTCCCCGGCCCGCAAGCACAGCAGTGCCTGCAGCACAAGTTGCCCAGGCTGGCTTGTCACCAGCCCCCGTCACCAGCCCGGGCTGCCCTGACCCCAGGCAGAGCCCCGGTGGTGCGGGGGGAACAGGCTGCAGGACGAGCTCTCACCTCCATTTACACCCCTTTCCATCCCACTCATGCTCAGTGTAAAACGAGTGCCCTCGACAGCCCTCTTCATTCTCCATACACCTACAAATTTAAAAAGATCCTTAGCTCGAGATAAATGTTCCTTCCTCCGCCGCCGTACGCAGATACTGTCCTCGCTTCCAAAATGCAAAACTCCCCTTGAGCAAGGCTTTCCAGCTCTCCTGGGCTGGAATCCCACCGTGGCTGATGCCCAGTGCGAGAGACACCATGCCTACCCTTCCTAGCTCTACTTTAAAGTCCAAATTTGATCGCCCATAATTCCTGTTGAAATCGGTAGGTGGTGGCAGTCTTCAGCCCACTGGAAAAGTCAGTGCACTAGGTACCTGAATATGAATTTATGTTTTTAATTTGTTATGATCCTCCTAGGATTTCAGTGTGAAGGTGGAGAAATCCAGTAATTCCTCGCAGCTTGCTCATTTGTGCTGTCTGTGGATTATTTGTCAAATTCTTTTTATATTATCTTTGTGAGAAATTTAATTAATCTCATCAACACCAAATCACTTGACTCTGTCGGTTTACTTTCTAGGACAATTTATGTATACATTAGATATGATTGCGAGCCATTTCCTAACACACGTAAACATGAATTTTCAAAGATCTCTGGGGATGCTCTAAGTTTTAATAATAGCCTCACATAAAACAACAGTTACCCCATTCTGGTAGTGAATGAGTAAACATGGATATGGGGAGTTACTAAAATAATAGTTTATTTGTTATTTCACAGATTATAATTAGGGGAAAACTCTTTTCAGAATGCATTGACCATGTACTCTAAACATGGTATATTCATCCTTGTTGTTACATGCGCTATTAATGCTGAAGAGAAAAGGTTAAATACATTGTTATTGAACGAGCATAGCAATAAAGTAAAATTCACATCAAAACCAAAGAGCAAGAATTATTAGGTAGATTTTTTTCCACTGTGTATCTTCAAGGTATTGTTCCATGTTGTCCTGCTGGGCAGCTGATATGGTTTGCTCCCTCTCCCATATAATCTTGAAGCTGCCTGCTCAGCCTCCCTCACATGCTGGGAATATTTTGGTTTATGGCTCAGCCCACCTACCAACTACTTCAGCTACTGAGATGCAGTGAGCTAATTAACGCATCCATCATCTTGCTCCTTCTTCATATGCCATGAGCAAGAAGAAGACTTTGCCTTAGTCATCTTCTTTGTCTTACTCTTTCTCCCAGGCTCGGCACTGGCTTGACTCGAGCCCAGACACATTTTCCTTGCTGAACTGTTCATTCATGTATTTTTGTTCTCTATTTATTGACTTCTAATTTCCTTCCTCTCCTAGCGTGCATACTAGATTAAATCTCCATTATCTAAGCCCATGTCTCCTTTGCCTAGCTCACACAGCCATGTAAGTATTGTTATTGCTTAATATTTGTATGAAATTATCATCCAGCACATCCTGATCCGCACTAGCAGCTTGTGCTAGGTGCTTTTCCAGCAGGGAAACAGGCACAGCGCCTGTGCCACAGAGCCTGCAGGCAGGGCTGAGGCACATACCTGCTAAAATCTGCTGGTTTTCACTGGTGATGGCTGACTTCTGCAGCTGCCGTTCAGGGCCCTGTGGAGGAGGGCTGTGGTCCCACAGTACCTGCCGAGGGAAAGTCAGGCAGAAGCTTGAGGACATCAGGGGAATGCTTTTTTCACCCCTGCGTGGACCTCACCATGAACCCAAGAAACACAGCGTGTGATGCAGCAGTGCAACCTGGCAGATGAACAGGAAAGAGAAATAATTACCAATGTCTTTATAGATGGGGATAAACCCCGGATTTTCAAAAGGCCTGTTTCCTCTTCTGACTGAGAGATGCTTTCTGGCAACATAATGCTGCAATCTCACCCCATTCATGTCAGAACATAATGTAAGATGCCCAGATCCTATTAACGGCAGTGAAAGAGAAGCCTTGTGTGAGAAGCAGGCAAATGACAAGTCTCACTGTGAAGCTCCCCCAGCAAGCTTGAGCCCAGCATGGCTGAGCTGGCTTAACCAAAAGACATTCATGAAATCCAAGGTTGAAAGAAATCTTAAGAGTTTCAGAAAGATGTAAATCTGCTTTTCCAGATAACGCCAACAAGTTATCTGGTTAAATTAATCTATGTCTAAACTTAAACTGAGATAAGTGCTTACAGAATATGTAGGCTGTGATACATCCCTAGCAGTAATTCTGTTAAATTTTTCGACACCCCCTGCTAGGCATGTGGAAGGATTCACAGGCACGCCGAAACAAGCCAACTTAACTATGCTCCTCTCCCCAGCTTGTAACCACTCTCAGAACAGCCCCGTGCCTCCTCCTCACATGCTTTCTGCTATTTTCATTTCCCAGGCAATCCATTGTACGTGGCTGCAATTGCGCTGACCATAACTGCAACCAAAGGGTATCCGATCCAAATTATGTAGCACATTCTGATATTGGCCTCTGCAGCCACAGGTCTGGGAGAGGGCCAGAAAAGCCATTTTACAATTATAGTCTAAGTCCCAGGCTTTATAAATCTGTTATTAAAAAAAAAAAACAAAAAAAAAAACCAAGACGACAGAGCAGGTATGCCCACAAGGCAGGCATTAATCACGGCTAGATGAAGTCCACTCCTCCTCCATGATAAGCTGCAAGGTTTCAGCAGGAGCTTGCTCTGGCTGCACGGACACCCCGCACTTTTTGCCCTAACGGTGTTTTTGTTTTGCCCTGTCATAGCAGGGAGCAGATTTTTCACTGCTGTTTTCTGTGCAGCTGCTCTGGAAGCAGAGTGTGATCCTGGAAATAAGGATCACAAGGTCATTTTCCAAAATGAAGGAAGGAATAAGCATGTCACAGGAGCAGAAGGTGGAAGACAAATGAACCCGGTAATTTTGTATCTGGCAAATACTTGGCTCTGCTCCCTGCAGCTCAGCTTTCAGAACCAGCAAGCAGGAGGGAGGCTCATTGCACAGCCCTTACCGCCTCGCTCAGAAAATCACAGGCCCACACTCCCTGTAACAACTCCGACCTATTAAATCCAGGAAGATGTCGTAAACTGCAGCTGTGTATCACAGAGCTACTTCATTCTAGCCAAAAGTGAATGCTGTAAAAATGGATGTGCTGCACACATAGCTGATCAAAGGCACTTATTCCTATAGTCAAAAATAGTCAAAGAACAGAAATTGCTTTGGCAACCCTAAATCAGGTTCTAGTAGGCGGGGGTCTTTCCTGTTATTCTTACGTTTTATTTTAGAAACCCTGTACCATAGAAGGATGCTCGTCTGTGCTACAGTCAACCACATGGTATCTGACTATTTAAATGTAAGAAAACTCTTTAACAGGCTCTATTCCAGACACTTTATTAAAGTCATTACCAGAGGCCCATCAAAATGTAATAAACGCAGAAGCAGATAACGGTCAGAACGTTGCTAGCATGAAATGCATGATCTGTTCTGATTAAGGGAAATCCAGGTTAAAAGCCATTATTTTCATCTGGCAGTTTCAAATGTCACAGTCACATTTCTGAGACGAATCCAGACAGCACGTTCCTGTGTCCCCTCAAGTTTGCTGCCAGAAGGCGGTCTCTGCCACTGCAGTGGCACAGCACTCTTCTGGCGAGTCCTCCAGCCGCTTTCCCTAGACAGTGTATCTCCCCCCTGGATAACCCTGACTACTCCTCTCTCTGCTGCGCTGATGCCCACAAGGTAGCTGTACCATTTTCTCTCCAGAGATGTAGTCCTGATGAATCCCAGCACTGCCATGGCACCCAGTGTGAATGGTTCCTTGGTCACAGAAAGAGGTCCCCAGCTTGGCAGGGCTGGCTGGCAGACCGGGCACATGCAGCACACTCCCCCAGGCTGGCAAAGTCCAAGCCAAGCTGAGCAGATGATCAGGAGCTTATCACAGTGGTTTGTGTCATTCTGTCAATAACGATAGAGCTGTACTTTGGCTCTGCGCTTACACCGAAGCGGTTCAGAGCACTTTAATTAATGAAACGGTAATTTATTCTCGCTGCTCCTGAACTGCAGGGAGCTACACTTGTCTTACAGTGAGGCTGAGTGAGGGTATGCATCTAATGCAGCCGGGGTGGATGGAGCAGAAGAGCAGGAAGAGAAAGACAAGTGGTAGGGTGTCCCAGGGGAAGGATTTCTTCATGTGTGCCGTGTCCCAGTGCCAGCACTGCTGGAAGCTGCTGGAGACGGGACAGGGCGTGGCTGGACCCAGGCTGGTAATTCCTGTGTGGTCCAGGTCCATCCTTTCACAGGCACCTCTGAGTGAATGCCTCGCTGACACAGACCAGGCAGAGGAGAAGGCTCATGCTGTATTATTATTTCAATAATTTTGATGCTGAAGAGATGAGTACAACATTTGGACCAGCAGATGGGTTTTCCAATTCATTAACTCAGAAGTTCAGCATCTTGTTCCAAAAAGTTCCTGTGTTACTACTGTTGCAGATAAGGGCTCCTTTCTGGTTTCCAGTGTTTCACAAAGCGAATCGGTACCTTCAGCGATGACTAGGTTGAAATCCTAATTTGTGGATTCACAGCCAAGATCAGGACCAGCGCGTTAGATGCTAGCAAGGCACCAGCTCGCTCCTCATCAGGGCAGTTTCCAAAGTGCTTCTCTGAACAGAACTGTTTTCTTTGCATGGAGGATCACACAAAGCAGAGCCAAAAGAAACCATTTAGTAGGCAATAAAAATATAAAAGAAAAAGAACAAGTACATAAAAAATGTCACTGGGAAGGAGAGCAGTGTGTGCTGTAACAGACTGATCCAAACCACACTGACATTCCCCCCACACATGCACAGTAATTACAAGACCCTACTCCTTAGTATTTTTATACTTCTGTGGCACCAGACTTCAGCCAGACTTTTGATGCTCCACCATCACTTATCATGTACAAGTAAAACCTTAAAAATATGAAATATTTCATATAAATAATTTAACACTTTTAAAACACGCAGGTCAGCACTCTGAAGCACAGTATCTGTGGAAGGCTTCAGATTCAAAGCAAATTTCTTCCTGGCCTCTGAAGAATGGCTACGCATCCCATCCAAACGCACACATAATAATAGCTAGTGTCCCGTTCAGAGGGGCTCTCACGGCTTCCAGCAGTTTTTAGTCGCAAGCACTGTTTTGCTCCACCATCTGAGCTTTGAGTCTGGTTTTTAAATTTGGCAAGTCTGAAACCTCCTTAAGAAGGTTTCCTTCAAAGGTTCTTCAAAGTTTTCCTTAAGGTTCTGATTCCTTCAAATTCCTGAGTATCCCTCACTACTGTTCTCATTCCTGGTCTTTCCAGGGACTTCAGATAAATCTCATTTTCCTACAACCTCTAAGCAGTGCAATCACATCAGTGCCATAATCTCTTTGTTTACATAGAATGAATCAATTTCTATCTGATATCTCTCTCTCCCCTTATATTTCTTCTCTGTTCTTTTTAATATCAGGCTTGCTTTACTTCATTCTGAATTAAGCAATCTAGGGCTAATAACCCCATTAGGTATTTATGTTCTTATTTTGTCTCTAATTAGGATGTTGGCTGAAAAGTCCAGAGCAGGACATTGACAGCAGCTGGAAGAAAAGTCAGTGCCAAATGTGGCTGCTCTGATAGCCAAGAGTGGGGGCCCAAGGGTGACCCACATATGTGCCTCTCCACACTGCCAGTAGTAACTAGGGAGGCAAATAAAGCTACACTGTTCTAGAATTCAGATGACTATAAAACTTAATAGCCTTGGCAGCTGACACCGGTTTTAAAGACCCGATCCATCCAGTACAACGATGTGCATAACGGGGTCATGGCGGCTCTTTGCATTTGGGGTATTTGTTCGCTATTTCTCCTGCTTCTGGACCCCAAGTTCACATTAGCATCAGCAGGCAAGGCTCTGCTAGGGTTTGTCATTCCTGCCTCATCAGGGGCACATCTGCATCTGTTGCTGTCTAAGGAACTGCATGGTAGCTCTCCTCTCTCGCTGGCCACAGCCCAGAGGAGATGCGTATGGGCACGTGGATGATCTCTGGAGACACCTTTTTACGCCCTGTGTACACCCAGCCCATAGGCAGCCCTTTCTCCCATGGAAATGACCCAGCTCTCAAGGAGAGAAGGGGCTGTAACTCCTTTGGAAATAGAGGCTGCTGGCTTCAGCAGAGGAGGAGAGGCAAGGGTTACCATCCACCAGAATGCTGAAACATCAAGGGCTTTCCACCTGGAGCATCTGGGAGGTTGCAAGGAGCTGATGGAAGGAGCTGGAAACTTTCTGCGCTGCAAGAACAAGAGGCAATGCATGTTCCTAGAGCCACTCTGCGATAACTGAGCTTCCTCTCTGGAGGAAGGGCCCCACATGAAACGCAGTTGTCCTCGCTTCTTTGGAGAGTATAAAGGAGGAAAGCTCATGGCCTACAGAATGATGGAGCGTGAAACTGAGATTCAGCTTCTGAACCATGTAAGAGTGAGGGGCCCATCAATCTGTAGGCATAAAAAGAGCCTGAAAGAAGAACTATGAGGGTGTAGACCCCTCAGAGTGCAAGAAGACTGAAAGACAAATGTGGCTTGGGTCCATCCTCTGGACCTGCCTCTGGTGCTCAGAAGGAAAATTAAGTTGATGCTCTGTACTCTGTGCCTTGAAAAGACTCTTCAGAGAAAGTTTTGCTTTTACATAGCATTCTCACGTAATTTTGCAGACTCCTTTGTAACTCCAAAAAACAAGGAGGAGAAAATTCCTTAGAGACAAAGCTCCTGGACTGGAACGTGCATGATCTCTCTCGCAGAGTCAGGTTTATGGTTTCTTTTAATATTTTATCCTGTGGGTCTTATTTATGAAGATAACTATAAACTATATTGTAAGGCTATGGAGGGAAAACTCCCCTACCTCAAGACATAGTTCGTTCTTGGCTATGGAGCTTGGGTCAGCCTTTTGCGCAGTCACATTGAAGAGTTGTTAAGGGATAATATAAAGGGTCATTAATAGACTGGGGAGGCAATTATATTCTTTTTCCAGGAGGCATTTTGAAATTTTTGAAGAAATCTTGTTCCAGATGGATGAAAGGTGAAATCCAAGAGCATCCACAGATAGGAAATTAAAATAAAACCCTTTCAACTAAAATATGTTCTTGCCTTTTATTCTTTATTATTTTCTGATTATTTTGATCACTTCCATTATTTTCCACTATAGATTTAGTGAATTTTGAATTAAATAGGCAGATTTCTCTTAAACTGTTCTAATGGAAAAATTTCAAAACCTCTTTCAGTATTTTTTGTAAGTTTTTTTTAACCTGTGCCCATCTTCAGAAGCTTATGTTTCAGTCAATAATCATTTTGTTTCACTGCAAATTGAATGAAAATAAAAATTTACAACTCTTTGACCAACATTGGTAGAACATGTCCTCAAAGATACAAACCACACGAGTTCCCACAGCTCTTCACTGGAGTTATACCTACCTAACTTTTCATGAGCCCAGTCTCTTGGAGTTCCAGCTGCTGTGGCTCCGTTTCTGTGGTATCCAACCCTTCTTTAAAAACACATCCTGTGTCAGTGTTTTTCACTTTGCATGCTTACTGTTCAAACAAGAAAGTGCTCATATGGGTAGCCAAAAACTACATATTTCTCTTGAACAACAAGTAATTGATCTCCAAGCTGTTCTCAGTTATTGTATGCCACTTGAGAGACCTAAATGTTCCAGTAACGCAGGGAGAAGCCATTCAGTTTGTGTTACATATCAGTTTGTTTTTACCATTTGTACTAAGGTCTTGCACAAAAGAAATGCAACCAGCAACAGCAATGTAGCGTAGCACATGTTTTCTGAAGGACTAGCCTATTGGGAGAAAGGCCAAAACATGTAAAGCTGTTTGGAAATATGAATCTCAGAAGTGCTGTACATCATATTTTATAGCACCACCCTTTTGGCACCAAGCTCATGAGCTGTACTCCTCTACTTCATGTGACATTAGGTTGCAGAGTTTCTCCATCTCTCGCTACGCTGCTTTTCAAAGATCGCTACACTTAGAAGGGTGCTGTTAAATCAGGCTCTGGGATGAGGGTAGGTGCCATCACAGTGTCTTGGGACCTCACTCCACTTCCATGGGTTGTCAGGGCTCGCTCCCCTCCCTGCTGTGCTGCTGTGTGCAGGGATGACATGCCTGAAGGACTGGCTGAGAGCAAGGGAGTACGGGGCAGGGAATGCTCTGGTTTTGTGTTAAATGGACATCATCAGTGCAATTAAAAAGGCAAACAAACTTCAACAGAAAAGATTCACCTGTTCTTGATACAAGGTCCTCTAAAAATGACCACAAATACACATATTTGGAAAAGATTATTTCCTTTCTATATCCGGGTTTACTTAATGCATCTAGGGGCAATTTGTGCATCTAAATGTCAGCTTCTCTGTTATGGCAGTGAGCATCAGCTTTCTTTTTTGTATAACTTTCTTTCTTTTCATTGACTAGCTGCCAAGTCGATGGTGTCTCTTTTGGTATCTCCTGACTCACATGCCTTCCTGTTCCCAGCTGTCCCGGTATCCTGTCGTGGTGCTGAACAACTAGTACCCAGGCTGTGAAGTTATTATTTCCCTCGTTTTCTGTATTACAGTGTGATGCTGCTGGGGAGTGAGGATTTACAGAGCCGATAGCTTATGCCCAGGGCCTAAGGCTGGCGTCGCCAGTGAGAAGGGCCATGGGCTGGCAGGACTATGCCCAGCTGGAACCCTATTGCCACGCAGAGTCTTTCTGACAGTCCACAGGCATAGAGGTGCAAAGTAAATGTGCATGTGACTGTATGTTTAGATGCGTATTCTAGATACATGCTCCAACATATATATGTGTGTGTGTGTTTCAGTAATAGCCCTCTCAGGGTGTTTGCATAGCCAGTGTTATCACTGAGACATTTCTTTCCTTGCATTGTCTCTTGTCTCGTTCCTTCCCTCCCCCAAAACACAACAGCACTGTTCCCCTCCTGTCAGCACTGTGGTTCCAAATCAGCAGAGTCAAACACCACCCCCACCTCCATTTTCAGAAGCCAAGACAACAGCTATCAGAAAAGCATTTTATTCTTGCATGCTTTTTTGTCTGCCTATACTAACTGCTACAAAAATCCAATTCACAGGAGGCCAGCTGGCCAACTTCTAAAAGTATCATTTTGACTATTCCAAAAAGTAGTAAGTGGCTCAGGTCACAGCTGAAGAGCACAAGCCGGCTATAACTCACATCAGGCCAAGCCTAAGATAACCGCAAGCCATCGCTGCACAGTTTCAGACTCTGCAGGCCTTTCACACCCAGAATATCCACTGACGTCAATGGAAATTTTGGATGATGACAGAGAGCAGTGATGATGTTGACTCCGGCAGTGAAAGCCTTGAGAGCCTAATGTTTAGGTTTTCTCTGCCTCAGTTTGTGTACGCTGTCCCTCACCACGTGCTGAATGCCGCGCGAGTGCTCTCTCCTGCACTTCCCTCAACGCAGCCCTGGGAAATAGCAGCGAGGCTCTGCCCTTGCGCCCCACTGCCGAGCCGAGGGGCGACAGGCTGCCTGGGTCACTCGGCCACGCTCACACAGGGGATTTGTGATAGAGCATCACGGGCCTCAAATGAAGGCTCCTAGCACCCTTTCCAGCACTTTCCCTGGGAAATTTTTTTGTCTTTTCAGTAACTCAGGTGTGGTAACATTGCTTGAGGAGTCTCTCTGAACTGCTGGGACCTGCAGGGAATTGCCTAATCTGCTTAGGTAACATTAAAAAAAAAGGTGGGTTTGTGGTTTGGGGTTTTCTTTCCAAAAAATTTCTATTAACTCACCTTTTAAAGGCCAACATTAGCAACCAGGTTCATGTGACAGCCTGGGCCACACGGGACACAAGTTAGGTGTGACTTCGGTGCTGGTGCATCTCCCAGGCCACCCCGGATGCAGCCCCTGCTTCTCAGCGCAGCACCCAGCCGCACTGGGTGAGGAAAGGGGCCCTTGAAGCAGCTCCTCTGGCACCTGGGGTCCCCTTCCCAAAAGCTGGGGTGGGGCTCCCAGAGCACTGGGGAGGCCAGGGCAGCGATGCCCCTGGCTGGGGGGAGGCGAGAGGCTTTCCCTGCAGTGCCGCTGGCACCTGGCAGCAGCAGCACAGAGCGGCTGCGGAGCTGAGCCCTGCAGGGTTTTTTAATTTCCGCTGCACATAACAAAAGTGAGGAGCAAGAGCCTCAGGGGGAGCGATCCCTCTGGAGACCCAGTGGCCCTGGGCCACTTTGGCCTGACTGGTGCAGCGGGAGATCCTCAGGAAGGTCTGAACTCATTAGCACTCAGTTGCTCCGAGCTGTTGGGTGTCCTGTTGTTGAAGATGGGGTCATTAGGTGCATGGCGTAAGCAGGAACCATCCTGCTGGAGTCAGGCTTTCAGGGCACCTGCTCGCCAGCCGTTCTGCTGGGCTGGAAACACTTGCAAGTGGCAGCAGCACCCCGGCTGTGTCAGCGTGCTCCTTGAATACAGCCTTCCCTGTTCCCGTCACTCCTTGATGAACCCAGGAGGTGGGAGAGGCGATGCAGTACAGTCTTTAACCAGCAATGGTCATATTCAAAATGGATGGCCAGCCACAATCACAACACTAATTATGTTTAAAGAATCCACGATACCTGCTTTGGGCAGGAAGGCAGTTTTAAGGGCAAAATTGCAGAGCCTTGTTAGGAATTCCCCATTTCATCGTCGGGCTTTTTTGACCTCTTGAGTAAATACTGTCTGGTAACTTGCTGCCACTCATTTTGTCAAGTTTGCTGCACAACTCCGTAAGGACCATCATCAGCTTCGATGCAGCACCCTACCTGCTCCTCAGGCTCTGCCTTGGCCCGCCCACTCGTGGCTTTACATGGCACGGTCAGAGCTGATGGTCCTTTCTCTTTAGTCCCTTTGGGCATGACGTCAGGTCCCACTGTAACCTCCTTCCCTCACACCCCACCATGTAAATGGACCAGTTCCCTCTTGCTCATCCTCCAGCCCTACCCCAAACACAGCAGGAACCGGCCCTCTGCGTGCACCCTAGGCACGCCAGTAATCCCCAGGCTTCCATTCCCCTCGCTGCCCCTTCCAGCTTCAGCCACTGCTGCTGCCGAGGGGAAATGTTGGGTCTAAGCACCTCCTGGCCATTGCTCTGGTGGGCTCTGACTAAGATTTAAGGCTGATCCCGTGTGCTGCACCAGACCAAGCCAAGGGTTGCATCTCCTCGCAGGCTCAGGAACCAGCTACTCCGTGAAGCAGTCTTTGAGCATAACTAAAAGGCTCATCTCTGTGTCCAAGCGTGATGTCTGCCTGGTCTGTGGGTGTCTGGAGCTTGCATGTAGCAACAGTATTACATTAGATTTGTGTAGCACCGGTTATCGAGAAGAGTAGAAAGCAGTGCAGGCTCTGGGTACCTCTAAGGTGTAAAGGCAGAAAATGTTGGATAACGCACCATGTGGCAACTTCAGCCATCTGACTGCTGAATGCATGTTGCCACATCAAAAGCTGCTTCTTGCCAGCAACACTTGCTGCATTTTCCAAAATGGCACATCCCCTCTGGCCTGAGGGAAGACCCATAGATGCCAGCAGGGGGACTTCGGAGGGAAGGGACCATCTGGTCTCTGTGCTAACACACCCCAGGGTGAGCTCAGCTCAGCTCACTCCTGGTGCTCGTGGGGCAGATGTGACTCTGTGGGAAACCTGTCACAATGTCTGCTCGTACTGCTGCAGCCAGTGCCCTTCCTCTGAAGTATCAGCAGCGTGGTAGTGCTGCTGCACAGCTTTACCTTCTCCTTAACTTTCCCTCGCATCCCGTCAAGGATGCAAAATTCTGCAGTATGATTGGGTGCAAAAGTTAAATGGAATATTCATCCTAATGCTATCCACTTCCTGCAGCCTTTGCTGCAGTCATGCTTGTAAAAGCCGTGGAGTGTGTCCTAGGACAGCTGCTCTTCACTGGAACTGGACGGAGGCAAACCTAACAGGTTTTAGTGCCCCAGGGGCAGCAAATAGTGGGATGGAGAGCCACGCCGCAGGGGAAGCTGCAGACTTTTCCCTGTGCTTCTGCAGCCCGAGACTCCCTCCCTGGTGTTTTGCCAAGGCAGTTTATGGTATGTGAATTTTCCCTGTGGTTTGGTCTTGTTCTTTTAAACTTTTTTTTTGTTTTTAAATGTTAGTTTAAACAGTCTCTCATTAAGGCTTCTGAGTGTGTGCTATGGCTTGTCTTGGAAATGTGTATTCAGGTGGTTTGTAAGATTTGTATTATTTGCTTCTTTTGGAGCCATTCTGGTGTATTATGTAAATCCATAGCTAAGCATTTCCTGGGACATTTATTGTGAAGATGCCTAGTTTGGCACGTGTACAGACCTGAGCAAAACCAATTGCTTCTGTCTCTCTAGTTCAAAGAAAGATGAGCCTGGAGATTTTTTGTTTCATTTAAGAGAAGGCAATTTTCTCATTTCTTTGCCTATCAGAATGAGTTTTCTGCAAATGAGCTGGAAACTCCTGGAACAGATGGAAGTTTAAAGGCGTACATCGGCCCTACATCATGTATAGAAAACAGTAATGGTCAACATCAGACACAGACATTTAAAAGTGGCAGCTGGACGTTGGATTGACTTCTATGGTCATTTCTTGCATTTAATAACATGCTTACAGAAAAATATGCATGGGACGATGGGCATTAACAAGCCATTAGACTATTTTACAGAACGTCCATTTCCAAGAAACTGCTTAATCCCTGGAACAGTTATTTTTTAGTTCATGTAATCAGGTGGGTTTGGTGACAAGCCCCAGAGCTACCTGTTGCTTTAAGCTCCTGTTCAGGTCTTTTTCTATGTATTGACTCCATATGAACTCACCCCCAGAGCTGAGGAAAGCAGGTGTGGGGTGCCTGACACCAGGAAATTCTCCATCCTTTCTTAGTTTCAAGGTTTGGCATTCCCTGGCCAGGTCATTGCTTCTCTCCCCCTTGCAAGCTTGGGAAGGAGCTGTGGGTTGCAGTTTGCCTCCGTACCCTCCCAGAGGAAGGAGGTCTGCAAGACTCTCAGGGGGCACAGGCAGTGGGAAGGGGGTGTGATTTGCAAACTTGCCCCCACCCCAAGCCTCCAAACTCCCTCCCTGAGGTTGCTGCCAGCCACACCTGGAAAGTCAGAAGAGGCACGGAGCTCCTTGCAGGCACCATCAGCTGCAGCTCACAGGTCTCAGCAGGGGTGGGACAAGCTGTTGGGGGTGACGTCAGGACTTGCCACCCCACAGTCCCTCTGAAGGAAGCCCCCCGTTACTTGGAGCTGGAAGTGGGCAGCGCTGCCCCATCTCCCACCTCTCTCCTCCACAGTCCGATGTCCCTGCATCCTGTGTTACTTCAAACAGCAGAGCCCTGAGATACGTCACCATCACTTGAGTTTAAATGAAGCTGGAAATAAATGTTTTGTGGTGGAGCACCATGTTGTGCCGCTGAACTGTGCTAGAGGAAGGGAATGTAAAAACCATTCCACTTGTGGGAGAAAGCCCCACTGGCAGTGTTGTCCTCTTGCAGATGGTCTAACGCCAGCGACCGTGGGGCCATATCCAGCACTAAACCTGTGTGAGCAGCACCCACACCCCATGGCGGCTCCCCTCTGCCACCTTCCCATATCTGGGCCTGGAGCTAGAGCACAGCGCTGCAACCCACAGCACAACCCACACGCCTTTCATCTGGGATCCCCCCTCCAGGGTGGGCCCCAGGTGCATGGAATCATAGAATCATGGAATCATGGAATTGTTTAGGTTGGAAAAGACCTTCAAGATCATCAAGTCCAACCGTTAACCTAACACTGCCATCCCACCACTAAACCATGTCCCTAAGCACCACATCTACCTGTCTTTTAAATACCTCTAGGGATGGGGACTCAACAACTTCCCTGGGCAGCCTGTTCCAATGCTTGACAACCTTTTTGGGGATGGAGATTCTCCTTAGCCCTCCTTTTGTTGCTAATTGTCTTTTATGGCAGTAGTCGGATTAAGTTCTAGTTGGTCTTTGGCCCTTCTAATTTCCTCCCTGCATAACCTCATGACATCTTTCTAGTCCTCATGAGTTGCCTGCCCCTCCTTCCGAAGCTCATAAACTCTTCTTACTGTGGCGGCTGTGAGTGGATGTGCTTGGCGTGGACCTCGGCTCATTGCTGGGCTGGGAGCAGCACTCCGGCATGGCACAGCACAGCATGGTCCGTGACTGACCTGCTGCTTGAATTTCCTGCCATGTAAGGTTTGTAGACATGCTCTCAAATTGACCTGACCCTGAAGGCAGGAGAAATTAAAGAAACTTTTTCCTGTGAAATCAGCTGCAAAAATGGTGCTTTTATGACAGCCTGCACTTGCTACCTTGTCCTTTCTTAAGGACAGGATGCTCCAAACTTGAGATTTGCTGACATTAGCCAAGCATTTCTTCAGCTCTTCTAAGGCATAGATCTGGTAAAGGAAAAATGCCCGACTGTGATGAATCACTACTGAACAGCTTAATGGTGCCCCATCACCAGCCATTACCGTGGGCAGTATTAGTTAAACAGCCACGTGAAATGTCAGGCATTTTCCGGGAAAAAAAAAGGGACACCCCTTGCCTTCGAGTCCTGTGCCGTCACCGGGGCTGACGTTACCTTCAGGGCTGCAGTGTCCCGTTAGGCAGGGTATAATGAGAGACCAAAGGGCCAGACTCTGCAGGCCTAGTTCAGTCCCCAGCACAGACAGACCAGGCCAGCCGAAGCATCGGGTGACTCTGAGGAGCAACACGGCCGCTCCCCTGGCCCCATCCTCTGGCTAATGGCCACAGGCTGCAGCGTGCCTGAGCAGGCAGTGCAGGCAGTGGGGCGGGCAAGGGGCACCGGCACACCCAGGGCAGGTCTCGGACCTCTGTCCTGCTGGAGCTGAGGAGGAGCTTGTGCCCTCCCAGCACTGGGAAGCAGCTTTCCTGAGCTGCTCCAGGTGCACGGGAAGAAAGCTGGAGGCAGGGGTATACAGATTTTGTTGTAGGAGCGTCGGACCAGCGGGGCAATAAAAGCCACCACAGGAATCCCAGGCACTTCTCTGCAAAATGCTGAGGCTAGCAGATTAATTCATGGCATTTTATGATCTGGGACACGCCACAGGAACCTCTGT
Organism: Gorsachius magnificus; assembly: GCA_034008185.1. NCBI lineage: Eukaryota > Metazoa > Chordata > Aves > Pelecaniformes > Ardeidae > Gorsachius > Gorsachius magnificus. Next base: position 43,517,488 of record CM067083.1, on the reverse strand, counting down.
GCAACTGTTCTGCTGGCATGTGATCCTGCAGTGACTCAGGAAAAAGGTGCTCAGGGGCTGTTCTTGATAAGCAATGGAAGTTAGCTATAAAATAAACATGCAGGAAAAGCAAATCCCTAGCTCTCTGAAGGTGCTGCCTAGAGAAAGCCCTCATCCTGCCTCATGTAAGTGCCTAGGGACTTCACCTCTCTGTGCCTCAGCTTGCACATCTGTAAAATGGGGTTCATGAGCCCGCCCCTCGCTCACACTGCTTCGAAATCTGCCCACCTGAGAGGCTGATATTATCGTGACTGCCATTCACATCAGCCCTGGCTCAAGGAACAAGAAGGTGGAGATAGAGGCATGATCCTGTTTTCTGGGAAACAGAGCAAGTACATTCCTGGAGAGCATTTTTCAAGAATATTTTGACTTAACTTGCATCTCTTGTATGCACAACAGTCTTCTACCTACCTCCACTTGTGAACTTAATGCAATGGGGGATGCATGAGGCCCTAACAAGATGAATTACAAAAAATGTCCCAGGAATTTCTTTTCACCATGAGAAATTAAACTTGGGTTTAGTTTCCTTCCCTCCTTTTAATAGCCAGGGTACCTCGTCTGTCTTCTTTAGCAGGGGGTTGGACTAGATGATCTCCCGAGGTCCCTTCCAACCCTCGCGATTCTGCGATTCTTTGCTTTTGCTTGCTCCAGCTGGCTTGTGAGTTTTCCCCAGAAGATCTGGCATGACGTCTTAGTCCATGTCTCTTTTTTCGTATGTTGAACAGACAATGTACGACTGTTAACAGCGCATCTGCAAGTTATTTATCCATGCAGGCCTAATCAGCACAGGGATTAGCAAAGCATGTTTTGTCTGCTAATCGAGAGGCCAGATTGACTGGCGCATTGGTGGCTTTGCTGTGCTCCAGGGAAGCGATGCTCACTGCCGAAAATTGGGAGCAATTTAGCCAAATTCAATTTGCAGGTACGGACCTTGCAAGGTCAAAATAAGAAGCACAGTCTACAAAGAAAAAAATATCACCTGCTAGGAGCAACAGCAGATCCAAACCTGCTTCAGAGGAGAAGGCTCTAGTATGAACACTGCGACAATGAGAAAATGGTAACAAAAGCTAACAGTCTGGAAAGGAGCAATAACCGACTTGTGCAAACTATTCCCTTAGGATGTGTATTCCTCCCAGATATTTTCTACTTTGCTGCATCTTTGCCAAAGATGTAATGGCAGCTTTGGTGGCTTATTAACCTTTCTGGCATAGGTTTGTTCAGCAGTATCAAGAGACCAAACCCCCAGCCTGGGGGAACACATTGTGTGTGCTTTTTCTGGTTCTTGTCTACCTTTCCTCTTCATATGTGGGAATTTTTTTGCAAAATGGGAGCAAAAAGCATTCCTTCTAGGCTTGGCAGAGTTTTATACAATTATTTGCATGAGGTTCAAAGCAGCGGAGAAACATCCCGACTACCTAGCAATGGTCAAAGACAAAACAGGCAGTGGAGGTGAATAGTGTTAAACATAATTGTGAGCTCAGTGGGGAAAAAACAGAGCTTTACCGTCATATTTTATTTGCAAGTTTTATTTGACTGCAATACCTGCTTTCGATATGATTAACTCTTATTTAGCATGCAATTTTGGCACTAACTGCTTCTGACTTACTTCACTGGGGATGCTTTTCCAGTGACAGAGGTGTTTTGCTAAGTCTTGTCATGCTGGAGACATGCCTAATGGGGCAGAGCTAATTTGCCATTTGCTGGGTTAATAAAGATACACACTAAAAAGATTATGAGGAAAAACAAGAACTAGTACATGAAAGATTAAGAAACCAGCAAACAATTTAGAGTAAAAATACAAACAGTAAGATCTCTATGCCTTAGGCTTTTCTGCAGTGTCTTTCATTCCAGCGCGGTTCCTGTAGTGCTGTGGCAGCTACGTGCCGTTCCCGAGTGACATTACACATCTCCATCCGGCCATGCTAAGTTGTCAGGGCACCCTGTGACAGGCAGTGGGGGACCAGAATCCCTATTTGGGAGAGGGGACCGCTGGCAGATCCAGCCTAGCTGGTGCTGGTCAGGACTTGCTAACCTGCGGGGGTCTGTTACTGAGGGGGGCTTGTGCCCCACAGCAGCAGCAAGGTGGGTTGAGTGGTGCCATGCAGTGCCCACTGCTTTATTTTATACCTTCCAGCAGGTTTCCGTCTGTCCCCACCGCTGTCTTCCCGTGCAGAGGATGCCCTGAAAGCCAGGCGGCCGCTTCTGCCACCGGCTGGGCTTTATGAGCTTTATGCCAACCACCCCAAGGAAGAGGGGAGCAATCTGGCCAAGTGTGTGCCCCTCCTCCTTGCCGCTGCGGCGATTAAGCCAGTACGTTTCCCTTCCAGTATCCTTCCTTTGACATTTCTGTTCAAGTCTTACACAGGCCTTTGCTGTTGCTGTGGCTAATACCTTGCATTTATTTTTTAAACCAACTGCTGTGGTTACAACGGAGCTCTAGCTCATGGTGGCAGAGTCAAGCTAAATAATGCAGGAAGCTGGTTTATCTCAAAAATACGGTATTGTGCCCCGCAAAGCCAAAGCTCCTCGCCACCTGCTGCCACCTTACCTGGAAGCAGCCCGGCAGCTGTAGGAATTTACTCCTCCTGCTGGAAGATTGCACAGAGTCGAGGAGAGATTGAGCCAGTGGGGCGGCTCTGCAGGACGCCTGTGGCAGGGCAGCTTCCCTGCCCAGGAGGAGCCATGCTCAGCGTGACCCGGGGATGCAGAGAGCCAGGGCAGGCCTGAGCTTCTGCATCAGCATTTCCCTATGGCCTCTCTGGCCATTGTCCACACCGAAAGTCCCACTGCTCCGTGGGCAAGGTAGGGTGAGCCCAGCAAATGAAAGTGTACTGGGAAGCGAGCAGCGAGGCAGCTTTTGGGCTGAGGTGGCAGGCGAGACCGGCACGCACAGGATTTCTGGTAATGCGGGCAGGAATAGGTTTGGTCAGTCTTTTATGACAGTAAGGGATTTCTCCTGCCAGACGTGCGCTGGAGGTGCCCATGTCTGTGCTCCTCGCCCTGGGGTCCCTTTTAGAGCTGAAGGAGAGAAATAGAAGTAGCTTCCTCCTGGACTCGGTGCTTCCTGAGGTGGGCAGCAAAGGCAACTGGGGGACGTGCATCTCCAGCAACTCTGAACATACCCTGGGGTCCTGGCTCAAACATAAAAAGGTGCTCGTATATATCTAAAGGTCAGTGGATGGAAGCTCCCCACTGCTGGGGAGTAGCTCGGTGTCTCGGTGTCCCTGGGACTCTGTGCTCTGCCAGGGCATTAGAGCCACACGCATGCACATTCGTCTCACAGGGAACTAGCCAGAGCATCTTCAGGGCTTCCTCCAGCTGGATATCTTGGAGATACATGGAAAATGTACATGCTATAAGTAAATAAAGTTTCTTGTTTTTAAGGTAGGCCCTTATTTAAGATAGGCCAGGGTCTCCAACTCAATGGGTATATGGCCCAGGAGATCTTTGAAAGCTTTGCAGTGAGTCTAAGGGCTGATGGGCAGTAGTGCACGCTCTGTGTGAGTGGGGAGAGGGAGACCGCAGAGGACCGTGACCGGCATGTGCACACACCATGACAGCCCTGCTCAGCTCTGCTTGCTGGAAAATCCACTCCAGTGTCATGGCGCCTGGGCACAGGGCTTGCCATCAGCAGTTGTCAGCATTTGTAGTGATGCTACACCTAGCAAATGCCATATGCCCACACCAGCCACTTGCAAACACTGTGTACTGCTAAAAACCACTGGTCCCCTCAGGCACGGCCCCTCCTCGCAGCTGGGCTGCCTGCGGGCTGCCCACGCCTGCTGCGTGCCAGCAGCATCAGGCTGCCCAGCACACAGGGCAAGGGCAAGCACCAGGGGCACAGGGGAGAACCTGGTCACAGGACGACCCCTGCTTGCTTTCCTTGCCAAGCACACCTCTGGCACCTCTGCCCACATTAGCAAACAGCAGGGATTAAGTCCCAGAGAGAAACCCAACAAAGAGAAGAGTCTGCAGCCTCCAGGCATCTGGTGACCCCTGCACTTCATGCTAGGTAAGCTAGAGCTAGCTGTGCAGCAGGACCATCTCACCGAAGCCTGGATAAACTGAGGCAGAAAATGCCAGAAATTAGATAGCTTGGCTGCTGGCCCCAGCAGTCAAAGCCAGAGGAGGCTGGTGGTCTCCATGCCGGAGCAGGACACTCCTCCAGCAGCTCTTCCACCACCACTGCACACTGGTCCCAGGAGGAGATACCCAACACTGTCTCCCCACCAGCCCAGAGGCAGCCGGCTCCCTCCCTGTGCTGCCCTGGGCAGGCAGACCTGCAAGAGTCTGTCCTGTAAAACCTCAGGGAACTGACCCCAGCTTCCTATCTGTCCTGTGGCTTTGGGAGACTGGGAGTCAGGCCTCACATGAGTGCTCCACAGTGCTGAGTTGGGCTCCAAAGGATGCTGAATGCTTACAGACTACCCTCCGGGTAGGGTGGGTTTTGTCTTTCTTAAAAAGTAACATTTTCTTTAGCAGATATTGTTAAAATATTCATAGGCAGGCTCTGCCGGCGCAGTCAGGCATGCCTGGAGCGCCACAGGACACAGGCTCTGTTTTTGCCAAAAAGTATCCATAAAACATCAGGATACTCATTGGGTAGCATGTACCCTTGTGGGCAAAACTGAAATTACTGGGCAGCAGGAGCAACTGTGTCCAAAATGTTCTGTCAAAATATTTAAAGTTGAAGGTTGGTTTTTCTGGAGTGGTTTCGACCCCCGACTGTTTTGGGATTACAGTGTAGGTTATATCGCAGTCCTGGCTTGCTTCCCATAACAATTTATCTGCCGTTACTCGCTGACAAGTCTCTTCATCACTCTCTTCCTGGTACAGCTTCACCAGCTGCATTATGGCACCAAGGAAAAATCAGTTTCCCCAATAAGCTGTAGCAAACCTGGGGAGACAATTAATTGTGAGGGGGTTATTGTACGGTCTATAGTCAAACTGGCATGCGAAATGTACCACATTACCCCTAATGCTCTTCAGACTTCACTGAAGACGCCAAGTCCAAGAAAGCCATCATCTAACCCATCTGCTACCCCCACAAAGAGCCTATGGTGGTTCAGCAGTCACCCGTTTTGGACAACGGCACTCGCCGTGCACATGGGTGCACATCTGGTAGCACCCTCCGCAGACCCGGGTGTCCTCGGGGAGAAGCTCCCATACAACCCCTACTGGATGGGGAAAGCTCTACCATAAAGAGCTGCCTACGGGGGTGAGTGCCAGGCCGTGCAACTGTACTGATCCAGTGGCATCTCCTAAACAAGAATCAGGCCCACAGTACAGTAAAAGCACATGTTTCTACTGTATATGAAATAGCGATACCCAATTCTATATAAGGGGAACAGATTTTTGGCAGGAGGAACTTTTTTCCCCAGAATGAATCCCACCATAAATTCCATTTTAGTCCTTTTGTTTGACTGCAGCCTTCTTGTCCCTCTCATACTAATCTTACTTAATGTCATTTCATTTAAACTGTGCCTGCATTTTCTGTCTTCGGAGCATTAGGCTGGCTGCCCATGACACCCTAGCAGTCAAACCCTTCCCGGTGTCTTGGGAAGCAGCTTTAAGCCCCCAGTGAAATTCAGGATTGGGTTTTTCGAGGTCTCTGTGCATCCCTGTGCCCCGCCGTGTGTCCCCTGCGGCAAGTGGCTGCTACAGCCAGTGCTTCGCAGGGCTGGAGGCCAAGCTTGAAGTGGGTGTAGTGTTTGTGGAAGGGGAGGGTGGATCCGGGCCACGTGCTGAGCACAGGCAGCGTCCGCCAGTGCCGTGCGCGCCCTGCCCGGCGCCAGCAGGTAGGGAGTCAGGCTGCGGTTTCTGGTGCAGAGGGGTAGCTCTTTTACTGATACAGAGAGGCGGGTAACAGGTTTGGCAGGGAATAGGCTGCTGCCAGCAGGACAAGGGACACTGATGTGCTGGCTGGGACACCGAGTGACACGATGCAGAACCAGCCGCTGAGATGAAAGTGTCCATGTGCAGCAGCCAAAGCCCAGGGTCGTCACATCCAGAGAAAGGCAAGTTCTGCACAAGGGATGGGCAAGTTCTCCACAGCCCTGACTCGGTACGAGAGACTGGCAGGTGACAAAGCCCAACAAAGACAAAAAATGCATTTCCTCTGCCTTACAGCTTTGTACCTGCTGCAGCGGGGGGGGGCGTAGACAGATGTAGTTAGGTATGGGGAAGAGGCTCAGAGTGTGGACAGGCTTCTTTAGGCAATCACCTGATACAGCCCCATCTTCTGAGAAAGAGGATCAAAATCACGCTTTCGTCAGACTCCAGATAATGAGCCTCACATGCCCAGTCTCGGGAAACAAACAGCGTGAAATTCAAGGCAGCAGTGAAAACCGATTTGGCATTCACTGGCAGCAGAAAATTAAATGTTGCTCAGATTTTGTCAAAGCACCTCATTAAAGTGCTTCAGGGCCTCGGGGGTTTTGCAGGTTTGCAAGCAAGGGAAGCCAGCGCAGGCCTGGGCACCGGCAGCCGCAGCCCCCGCCTCGCAGACGTTTCTTCTTCCCATGAATTTCCGTGCAGGCAGCACAGCCAGCAGCTCCCAGCTCGGCTGCCCGGCAGAAGCGGGTTGCACGCAGGCTTCCCCCTGCAGCACCTCCAGAGAGGTGGCCCCTGCAGCCCCATCCCAGCTACCACCCACTGCCTCCCCAGGGCCGTGCCAGCAGGGCCAGGCTTGCACCCCTCACCTCCTGTCCCCTTGTCCCTGACAGCACCTGTGGGACAACATATAAATGGCTGGTGTTCCCCCTTCCCCACCAGAGCCGTACATGCTCTGGCTGCCTCCCGCGTGGAGATTCGCAGCGTCCCCAGCCCTTGCTGTACACGTGAGCTCCTGACTCCATGCTGCTGCTCCAGCCTACCCAGCGTGTGCCCAGCTGCCACCCTGCCATGTCCCTGTGTGTGTCCTGACCCCAGCCAGAGCAGGTAGCTGCCAGCCTCCCCCTCCTGCCCCTACCCCTGCCTTGAGCCAGGTCCCACCCCTTGGGTGGAAAAACCCCAAACAGGGCTCCCATGAGGCTCCTTCCAAGCCCTGCACAGCAGATCGCAGGTGGGCGCGAGGGTCCCGTGGCTGCGGCAGTTGCGGGGAGCGAGGGGCTTTGCTGCCAGCCCCAGCCCCTCAGCATCCCGGGTGGAAGGAGGAGGATGTCCCCACCCTGTTTCAAGATGTCCACTGTGAAGGCGCTCAAGGCAAGGGTGGAATTTCACCTCCTGGCTTCGCCTCTCCCCTTGCTCTTTCCTTGCTGTCTTTCCTGTGCCTGCAGCCCCTGCGTGTTCGTACAGCTGTTGCAACAGATGCTGAACCATGTTTTTCTTCTCCTCTTTAAGGTGTGTGCCCCTCTTTCCCCAAAGGAAAAGAGGAGCAAGAAAGAAAAGAAACCCATATATTTACTGCGGACTGTGACTGGCTTGTGTAATAACGCTGCCTTTCTCTCCTTGTTTTAGGGAGTGCTGCCGATTTTTTGGAGACAATGGCTTGACTTTGAAGGTGTTTTTTACCAAGGCAGCGCCTTTTGGTGTTCTTTGGACACTCACGAACTACCTTTACTTACATGCAATAAAGAAAATAAATACTACGGATGTCTCCGTGTTGTTCTGCTGCAACAAAGCTTTTGTGTTCTTGCTTTCATGGATCGTTCTGAGGGACAGGTTCATGGGAGTGAGGGTAAGTGACTCCTTATCTCTGTCTCCCTTCTTCCCCCTCACCCTTTTGCCTTTCCTTTTCCCCTTCCCTCCCCCTGGCCAAGTCGAGCAGCACCCAACGCAGCTGGCCGAGCAGGCACAGAAATCCTTGCAGAGTGGGGACGCACCCTTCCCTGCAGCCTGCCCGTGAGCTCCCAGAGCCCTTGTCTCCCCCAGCCTGGTGCCTGTGCTCATTTTCCTTCAGAAGAGAGGTGACTTGCTCCAGAGCGTGGCACAAAGGATAGCTGCTATCTCCATGTGGCTGCAGATGTGCGTCAGCCTTTGCCGGCCCCTTCCAAGTGACTATTCCTAGGCTGTGGCACCAGACCTAGCTGCTTTTAACTGTACATTTCTGCAAGCCCCAGCTGCACACAATGCATTTCTGGTCCCAGCCTGTGAATTTAATGGGGCCCTCACCTTTCTGTGCATGACAGCAGGCTTGCAGGGTGGCATGGTTGTCCTTTGCACCCGCGTCAGTCAGCAGCAGCTGCAGAGAGGAGAGGAGAGCAGAGGAGAGCTGGGCTGCCCTCGCCTACCCATGGCCAAAGCGTGTGTGCGTGCGTCGCTGGTGGAGGGTCAGTGTAACGCTGGCACGCAGGGACTTGGCTATGGCCAGCAGCTGCGGACACGGGGCCAGGCAGCACAGCAGGCAGTGGGGTGGGGGTCCGCTCCCCAGGGGCGGCTCTCCTGGTGGCACCCCAAGTGTTTGTTCACACCCTTAAGTCCTACACCCCATGGGAACACTTGCTCTGCAGAAGCAACAGGGCTGCATGCAGCAAGGGGGAAATTATCAGAAAACCCCGCAGCTCCCTGCTGACCCTGCTGCCATTTTGGCAGCCCTCAGCACGAGGAGTCCTCTGGCAGCAGAGCTGGGCAGGTAGGTAACCCAGCACCCTGGGGCCGGGGCCAGGAGAAACCGTGAGGAAGAGGTGCCAGGGGGTCCCTCCTGCCTCGCTGCACCAGCAGGCACTTATTAATATTAACAGCAATAACAGTAACAGTACTAATTTTCTGCCCACTATTTGAGGAGCTCTCTGCTCACCCAGCCAGGCAATGGGGTTGTCAGCCCTCGCTTGCGTGGAGCAACTGAGAGTTAACTTTTCAAGAAGTGCTCCTCTCCAGCAGGAGAGCTTGGCAGGAGACCTTGGCCAGCCTTACAGTGGTGGCAGCCAAGAGGCTGCTCTGGGAATCGTTGCAAAATGTACCTGCCAAAAGCCCGGCCTGGCCAGCTGGTGTCTGTGCTTGCCCACCCACCTGCCCAGGTAGCCATACCCTGAAAACAAATTAACTGGGTTTTTTTGAGTACAGAAACAAGGTTATCCTGCAGTGATCCTGGAGGCAGGGGAGTGTTGCTGTTATCCTAGCTGGCCATGCTGGCCATTTTCATAAAAGTAAAAAAAAAAAAAAAAAAAAGGCATATTTTTATGGTCTTCAGCTGTCTCATGGCACTGTCATCTGCACTGCTGGTGGATGCTGGCAGAGGAGGTGTGTAGAGGGCTGACCATGCTTGCAGCTTGCTCCTTGGTCTGCACATGCCATCTCTCACCACTGGATCCAGCTGGGGCCTGGGGGAAAGAGGCCGGCTTGTGTGTCGGGATACCCACACGGGCACGCGCACGCTGGAGCAAAGACACTTCTCGCGCTCTCCCGGGCACATGGCCATGCGTGAAGTGCTAGGGTGGTCAGGGGCTCTCCAGCAGCTTCCCAGCCAGGCTAGGTCTTGTGCCATGGCAGGTGATGTGTGCTGGGGGACGAATCCTGCTCTGGATGCCACCCTTCCCAAAGGGGCAGAAAGAGTAGAGGGAGCAGGGAAGCAGACCCCAGTGGTGGCCCCACCCACGTCCAGCTGTGCTTTGCTTCTTATCAGCACTGCCTTGGGAAAGCAGCAATGAAGCAGAGACCCAGAGCAGGGGCCAGGGCAGTGGGGGCCATGGGATGCTCCTGCCATGCATCCCAGTCCCTCACCGTGGCACCTGGCACCGGTACTTCTCAGGAAGCTGCCCCCCATGCCCAAGGAGGAATGTGGCCATCTCCCACCCTGGTGACGGGCTAGCAAGGGGCCTGGGCACAGGAGGAAGGAGCTCGCAGGAGGACTGGGCTATTTGCTCTTGGGTAGACATGGCATCCTGACCGGTGACAAAATGTGAGTGAGGAGACACTTGTCCCTAGAGCCTGGCAGGGCATGGGGCAGCACAGCAGTCCTGCTGCCCAGCTTCATTTCCCACCATGGGAGCGCCGGGGATGCTTCTCTGCAGAGGGATGTCGTGTGGAGTTTCTTGGCAAGATGCGTTTTCTTCCCCCTTTTCTCTGCAGTCCATGTGAAAAGCAGCAGACATGGAAGGTGGTGCTGCCTGGCATGCTGGGGGATAGCCTTGGGTTGAACCCCAAAACAAAGCCTTCTTCCTGCGACTGGCAGCCAGGAAGAGGGACAGCGCCTGGGGCTTCTCCAGGAGTGACATAGGGACTGCAAGCCAGCACACAGCCCAACCCCAAAGCTCGCCCTCCCTCAGGGCCACACTGTGTCAGAGCTGCTGACCCTTTTAGAAGCACCCTTTGAGAGGGTATTTGGTAGATGAGGCTGCAGGGGGGACGGTGCCTTGCCCTGCGGCGAGCGGGAGCCCTCCCTCGCTGCCGCTCCATCCCCTCAGCAGTGCAGCAGCTGAGTAGTGCCGCAGCTGGGTAGTGCCGCAGCGAAGCTCTTACTGCACCTTTGAGTGTCCCTGTTCACACACGCTGGAGGAGAGGCCAGGTGAGAAAGGCAGCAGCTCGGTGAGGCTTAAGAACATACAAGTATCTTACTTGGCCTTCAGAAATGCAACTACTAGCTCTGCAAGCACTTAAATCACAATTTGGCTGGAATTTAAATGTAAGAGCAAGCTGCAAAATCCCGTCCTCGCCACTCAGACATTTGTAAGTGCCTACATCTCCTGTAAAGAAGTTGCACTTCTCCTTTCCCTTCACTGTGCCCAGAGCAATGGTCCAACTGGGCTGCAAGCTGTTGTATTGCTTTCAGAGAAGACACACATGTAATGAAGCTGTGAGTGCCTGAAGCGTTGTCTCTCCAAGCCCAGGGGTGCTGAGGCATTTCAAGTAACCGTGGGTAGGCAGCCATGGAGTGGCACGGTGCAAGCAGCCTGTCACTGCCACTAATGATGTGCCCGATAGAAAGCGCATGTGACATGCCTGACATGCAGACAGGCGAGGGCAAGACTCACCTGAGACTCGTGACATGCTTGATAGAAGAGGCAAGGACTTACACCCCAGCAAAACCATTTGCAGACTGCATTTATTTGCTTTGATCTTTGACTTTGGTGCGTCCCTCCGTGCTACAGTAAATAAAACCTCTCAGGATTCAAGAGAACCATCACTTGCAAGTACCACCTGCGTCCATAACGTATAGGCAAGCACACCTGCCAGTGGGACTTGGTAATAAATATACTATCAAATCCCAAATCATCATCTTCCTTTCCAACTGGGCAGAGACCCAGCCTCCAGGGAGGTGCTCTGGAGTCAGCCAGCCCCTGACATTGAAAGAAAACTGGATGCTTTTTATTTTGCAGTCTATTAATGCACCCTCTGAGTTTCCACTGCAATGGAGCTGCTGCCACCAGCAGGGACTCTGGCAGGCTGCCTTTGCCGATACACACAGAGGCACCAGCCACTTGCCCCAGCCCAACTTGTGGCTGTGGTCTCCCCCTGGCTCTCCAGTGAAGGCTGGATGAGCCACACACACCTCGGATGGGAGACGGCCATGCCTGGAGCAGCTGCTATGGGAAACGCTGTGTATTCCAGCACAGGTGATGTTGAAGGGCTGGAGCTGTATCTTGCAGCTCTACAAAGAGCCATACCAAGTCAGAGCAACGGTGTGTCTGCCCCAGGATACTGGCATTAGCAGCTGCCTGTAGTGGACACCTAGAAAAATCTGCCTAAGCAGGAAAAGCCTATAATGATATTTCCTCATGAAACTTTCCAGCCTCCAGCAATTTGAGGCTCAAGGACTTTCTGAGATGGAAGCAATGTTCCTATCGTTAATAGTCCTTGATGGATTTTTTTTCTTCCGTAAGTTTATTCTTGTAAACTTTTCACATCCACAGTGTGCAACAGCAACCAAATCTCTGTGACTGAATTACATGTTGGGTGAAGACAAATCTCTTTTTGTTTGCTCTGCACCTGCCCCATGCTAGTCCATTTGATGGTCTTGTGCCTCTGAAGCCACACTGAGCCTCTGAATTTTTATTTGCCAAGCACCAGCACCCTGACATGAGAGAATTTCTGAGGGCTGCTGAGCTCCTTCAGTCCTACCTATCTGAAACAGACCCACATTGCCCTAGAGCCATGCATCAGGATTTTTTCTCTCCTTGCCGTAAGAAGAAGCCTGCCCTGGACCGTAGGGCCCAGTTATGCCACTGCCAAGCTTTGCTTTAGAAATGGTGCCCCACAGCTGTGCACGGAGAGCTCTATGCCGACAGGGCTGCAAGTCCAAGATGCCATAGCTGAACCTCCCCATATTTGCAGCATGCACACCCAGCCTTTGCAGCTCACACCAGGCTCTGCTCTGATCAGGTCATAAATCAGCATCTTTAGAACCTGCTGCCCCTCAGCTGAGCCATGCAAGCAGCTGAGCAGCTGGGGGAAACCCTGCCCCTCCATAGCCTGCTGAAGCTGTGCTCATGCAGCATCTTGAACAGCAGTACAGCAATTTCTAGACCCAAGACCCTTCTTGCTGAGATGCTACTAGCAGCTTATTTTCCAGGCAGTGTCAGCTTCTGCTGATATGGCCTTTTTTCTACCCTTACATATGCCACCCTGCCATGCTATAGCAACACATTTGGAGACATTGATCTCCTGTTTGCAAAAATGGGGCATTTTTCTGTTAGGGGAAATTGGAGGTGTTGCTGTCAGTGTGCAGGAGGGATCTTCTGGGTGATCGATTGTGGAAGCTTTACAGCTTCCCTGGTGGCAGCCCCAGTTCAACCTGCAGCTGGTAAGGGGGTCCCCGCCACTGCGGCTTGCTCATCAGGTGTCAGCAGAGCTTGGCACAGGCTTTCCCCCTGCATCTGCATAGCAGCCCCAGCACGTCTGGTGGTGAAAGGGAAAGGTGAGAGGAGGCCCTTGCCCTTGGATGTGTAGGCAGCTGCAGCCTGTGGATGGGGCTTAAAACCCTGGTCTGGCCGCAGGAGAGGGGACAGTTGGCTGGCACTGACCCAGCTATGGGTCAAAAAACCTCTCATTTATCCCAATCATCTCAGAAGCATCACCATGACTGTGCAGCCGAAGGGGCTGTGGTCTAAGCAGGGCATCCCTCTCACCACTGCAGAGCCAGGAAGCATGGAGCATGCAGAAAGTCCTTTTCACCCCAGAATTACCATCTGGGGAGGCTCGAGGCATCTGGCAGGACAGTCCCCCTGCTGAATCAGGGGCAGCCTGGCCTTTCCTTTGTTAAATGCTACCTTCATTTTGATGACACCCCTTTAGGCATTGCTGTGGGCCTGGCTGGCTGACTCTACTCTGAAATGGCACATCTGAACGGGAAAGTAGCTGCATGAGTTTTATTTCCCTGTTTATTTCAAACCCCTTTTTCCTTCAAAATCTCCTCAGGACTCAGAGCCTTTCCTGCAAGCACCGGGGAATTATTACTTGTGTATTATTGTCATGCACAGGCTGCAGGGAGTAACCGATGGGGAGACTCAGTGATGGAGATGAACCCCCCCCCTTCAGCTCAGTTGGGACACAGGGCCCTGGGGTCCAGCCTGCCGCACACCACCCCAAGGCAGCCACCCCTTTGCACCTCTGCCTGCAGCTTCTCTGCAGCCAGGGAAGCCACGAGGGGAGGCAGTGCCGGCTCCACGGGTCCCAGCCTGGGCTCGCTGCTTGTTTTCTGCATAAGGAGGGGAGCAGATGATGCAGAAGTACTGCCCTCTCATTTAAAGCTGCTCTCCTCTTTTTCCATGTTGGGGGTTGTCCAGTAACATGCACTTTCTTTCTTTGTCTCCAACCAGATTGTGGCTGCTATATTTGCTATTGCAGGGATAGTTATGATGACATACGCCGATGGGTTTCACAGCCACTCCGTTATTGGGATAGCCCTGGTGGTGGGCTCTGCCTCAATGTCTGCTCTCTACAAGGTAAGCACACTTGGGTCTTCCCACCCAGAAAGATGCCAGTCACCCCCATCACTCACTTTAAGCGCCTCTGTCTTACTTGCAAACCTTCATGCAGTTCAGTGCCATGTGCCCTTCTTTGAGGGGCTCTGCCGTAAACACATTGACTCCGCAACACTGCAGTCAGGTTTTCACTTGGTTTGATGTCTGCCCTCATTTAGGATAAAAACTATTTCCAGGGAGATGGGCACCTCCAGTGCTCACAGGAGGACTTACAGATGCCCTACCTTCTTGAAAAATGAGGCTGCTTTTCCATAGGTGCTGGATTTAATTACTCTGGAAGTGCCCTGCAGAGATTTAGCTTCTTTTTTCAAGTCACTGTGCTACGTCCCCTTGCCAGTCCTCCTTCAGTGACATACGTAGCCTATGTTGGGCTGGAGATATTGCTTATCATGGAAACAGTCACGTGCTTGAAATCCAAAGCACATGCCTATGAATCAAGGTCTCATCCTGACCAGCTGAGCATGCTGCACTATGTGTAAGATGACATGCAGCCTTCTGTGCTGGGCACCATTTCACTTACCCGAGACACGTATGTGCATTTGCTTCTGTGCGGTTCATGGCGCACAGAGCTGCAGTCCACAGAGAGGAATAAGCACTTGTAAGGTGCAGTTCACCCACCCTGGCTTGGATGTGGAGACTGGGATAAGGTGCAGACATGTCTCCATCTGGTCTAATGAATTGCACCATACCAGCCCTCCAACACAAATTGGCCAGGCAAGCCCTGCAGCCTTAGCACAAGCAATCCAGGGAGACTCGCCAAACTGAGAAGCATCTGTCTGTGTCCCTCAGCACGGTGCTGCAATGCTTTCTGCTCACTTTTTCAGATTGGCCCATGTCTTACATAAGGGAGGTCATGAAGATTCGTACAGCTTTTTCCTCTAAAAGAGCATTTTCTTGCAAGACCAGAGATGTGGCTTTCCAGACCCGAGGAAACACCACAGCTCTGGAGTCATCTGCAAGCAGGGAGGGTTATTCAAAACTAGAGCCTAGCTCTGTCCCCCCTCTCATGGCGCCTCTGTTCCCTGGGGGGGCAGAGGGTCTCAGGGCTGCTCCACCAGAGCCCAGGCATGGGGAGGTGATGGTGGCGGAACTGGCAGGTTGTGAGCCTGCAGCATGCCCCGCATGCGAGGACAGATGGAGCTGTGCAGCTTGTTCTGCAACAAATGCCACTCTGCCACCACTGCTGCTGCCACTCTGCCCTTGCTTTCCGCAGTCTGTCTGAGTTTCCAAGAGCCGTGCATGCCGAAGGGGCAGGCAGACCCGCAGGCAGACAAGCTGTGCCACATGCAGCAGAGCCAGCTCCACCTGCCCTCCTCCCCCAGACACCGATGTTTCAGTCTGCCTGTGCTAACTGCAATGCCGTCCTCAGGTGGCAAATGAGGAGAGGAGAGAGTGGCTTTGGGGATATTTTGCTCTGTTATGCAGAATGGCAATGCAGCTGTGCTGGCCAGTGATGGCTGGGAGTTGGTGGGAGCAGGCAGCAGACCCCCAAGGACAGCAGCTGTGTGGACTTGCCTGTGGGGTTCTGGTTAGGCAAAGGGAAGAGAACAACTGATGCTAGCAAGGGGGCCTGCCATCCCAGCACAAACCAGTTAAGTCAGAGTCTATCGGCTGTCCTGGTTTGTAGCCCGTGGCAGGGCGAAGTTGTACCTAGAGCCCACAGGATCCACTGGATCCTTTGCAGTTCTGTGGAGGAAAACTGATGCAGACCCAGCCCAGCCCAGTCTGGGGTGGGGGGGACCCAGATGGGCTGCTCACACCCCTCATTTCCTCTCTCATTATCCCTTCTCCCAAAGGGAGAACAAACCAAAGCTTTTAGATCCCTCCTTGTGGTCTCACTAGTCGAGCTGCAGCAGTGCTCGGGGTTGCAGGGCTGCTGCTGCGCTCTCTGCCTTCTGGGGATGTGCCGGTCTGCAGGGCAGCAAGCTGCTCCCTCCTTCAGACAAAATGGACATGCTATGCATTGGTATAAAACCTCATTGATCGCCCTAAAAAAATACACTGGAAGTGAGCGTCCACCAGAGGAAGGGAGCTGCTGCTGTGTGCAGCTGCTGAAGTCGGCATCTACAAGAAGAGAACCTGTTTCTGGGGAACCTGGTTCTTTCTTCTGGGGAAGGATTTTTCTTTTTTTTTTTTTCCCCAATTATTTGGAATTTCCCCTCTTGCTGCTTCCCACTGACCAAATCTAACTTTTCAAACCCCACTAGGGAGTTGGGAAGGAAATTCCGGTCAGGAAATTCCAGTCAGGAACGTCAGATGGAGCCTCAGCTCCCGGTTTCTCTAGGGCTGCATGGGGCCGTACTGGGCACGGCGCCCACGAGCCCATCACCCAGATGCCCTGCAGTCCGCCTGGGCCATGGCACAGCCCATCAGCCTTCCTCCATCCCATGTCTAGGAGGAGGAAAAAATTCACACCACAGGAAAAAAAACCCAAACCATCCCAGGTGGGCCAGCCAAAGCAAAGGGAATGGGGACAGGAGGGAACAGCCACCAAGCTGTCCCCCCTCTCTGGGGGAGAGGGTCCTGGAACAGGGATGTCTCTCGCAGGGAGATGTCAATGCTTTGCTTCCTCTCCTCCCCTGCCCTGCCCCACCAACTCTTCTGGTTTTAATGTCAAATTTTCTTGAGGTTTTCCTGAAGGAAGCATGCAGAAAACAGACCAAAGGGCCTAAGTGAGGGTGAGCAACCTTCCCTTTCGGGAAGTGAGTGGCCAAAGGTGCTGAGTCCCCTTCCTGCATGGGCTCATTTGGCAGCTGCCCCTGCCTGTGCTCCCTGGGGTTGCCAGGAGGGAGAAGCCTGGGGCACAGGAGCTGCTCTCCACCGCTTCACAAGCAGCCGCCACCAGCGTCCCTCACAGCATAGGTGCTGACTGACACCGCTCAGCACCCAGCCCCTCAGCCCCACGCACTGGCTGGCGGGCCAGGATGCTGGGACCCTCAGGATCCGGGACACCAGCCCTCCAGAGGAGCAGTGTGAGAGAGTTAAACCCACGTGTCTTCCTCTTGCAGGTTTTATTCAAACTTCTTTTGGGCAGTGCTAAATTTGGAGAAGCTGCCTTATTCCTGTCCGTGTTAGCTGTCTTCAACGTCCTCTTTGTTACCTGTATTCCTGTCATCCTTTATTTTACCAAAGTGGAGTACTGGAGCTCTTTTGACATCATTCCTTGGGGAAACCTCTGCGGATTTTCCATTCTCTTATTGAGTGAGTATACAGGGGGGGCTCTCACGCTGCTTGGGATAGAGGGGGGTGCCAGAAATTGGCCACTGGGGGAAGCTGTAGACTTCTGACATACTGGAGCTGTTTTCCCTTTTTCTCAACCTAATTATTAGCTTGAGAAATCATGCAGAGGGCCCGCTCCTAGGTGGCAATGTAGACCCCGCTCCTGCTGTTGTTACCAAGCCAAAATATTGTGGCTGTCATTAGAAGGTGCTGTGGGACTAAACTGTAAAGCTTGTCCTAACTCCTGCTCGTGAACTCTGCCTCACAGAGACAAGCGATGCTTGCCCAGGCTGTGACGGGGGGGCAGCCCTGGGCTACCTTGGGCTCATCAGCATCCCCCAAGCAAGCAGGTGAGGGCAGGCCAGTCAAGGCCAGCCTCCAGTGCCTCTGCTGACTTCAGTATTAGCTAATTGCTATTCCTAAAGAGCAGGAAACTTTTGAAAATATAGCGTTGCATAGCGCCGATGGGAATTTGGTAGGTGGCACTCCTCTCTTCTGCTGCTGCTGCTGTGCCACCAAGTGCATCTGGCTTGGGAGGGATGCCAAGTCTAAGCTGCAATGATTCATGGTCATCAGAAATGTGATACTGTTCCTTGTTAAACAAGATGTGTTGACTGTGCTGCCACCGTTGGTCCCTAAACTGGATGACAGCATCACATCTAAAACGGTCCTTTCGTTTCTACGGTAAATATCCCTTCTCCATCCCTACCTTAAGTCCCAGCTCCTTTACCCTGCACAGTCACAGTGCTTGACTCTAGGAGCACATCCAGTTTACTTATCCATAAGCAGGTAGTGTGGAACTTGGCAAGCAATCGCCAGGGTGTGCAATGTGTAGGTACTACTAGAAGACAGTCAGAGCCCCAGCTGCTGTTGGAAGGCCTTAAAAAAAGGGAATTTGGTCCAAAGCAATTATTAATTTGTCACGAGACACTCCCATGAACGGTGGATGGTATTACAATCCTTCAGTTATAATGGAATTATAACGATATTATAATTTCATTACATTAAATTATATTTAGCAAGTTCCTGTCTGGAAGAGGGTTAGATTTACAGCATCTTCCACCTGCAGCTGGAGGCAGCTTTTCTACAAAAAAAAGCATCCAGCCAGAAGCGACTGTCTGGCTGAAATCTCCCAGAGGAAAAGCACTTAGTCCCTCAGCAGGGCAAAGTGGATTGGTATACAGAGTGGGAATCACTGCACATTGCCCCGAGAGATAGGGTACACCCACCTGATCCTGCCACTGGACTTCCGTGGGAGATGGAGATCCCCAGAAACAGCAATGTCTCAGGCAGATGGACATGCAGCAGACAGACGTCTGTCCACAGGTATCTTCCAGGAATAACAACAGAAGTTAGTATGTCTTCTATTTGAACAACATACAGCAAGAGCAATACAGCATAAATGTTTCAAGTGGCATTCCCTCTGCCTACTTTCACTGAAGTAAAAGGTGTTTTTCTTTTCTTCTTCAGCATTCAATATTCTACTAAACTTTGGGATTGCTATTACATACCCCACCTTGATTTCTCTTGGAATTGTACTGAGTGTCCCAGTGAATGCGGGTAAGAATTGCTGCCTTTTGCATCTTAATGAATACATTAAATCTGTGGCCTTTCAAATACACAACAGGAATAAAAGCAAAGAGCTGTATTAAAGATGTTTTGCATCTTCTCTCAAAGACTTACAGAGACGATACCCATTAAAAATGTATACTTAATGTGTTAAATAAGTATTGTATAATATTACATGAATATTCATAATCTCTAGATTTGCTTTCTAAGTTACTGTCCGAAGAAGCCTGCATACTGAAAAACAAAGTAGGTTTGAAGTCACCCCTCTCTGGGCTGGGATGAAAACTCATGCATGAAGTAGAAATTAATTCTTAGCGATTTCTTCAAGGCAGGCTTAACACTAAACTGAAACAAATAAAATTGCTTGCATTTTAGAGCAAATATGTACTAGTAGTTCTGTTTGCGTTGGAAAACAACATTGCAGGTGTTTATCAAGAGCACTGGACAATTAAATTTTGGGCATGGCCTGGTACATTTCTCTGGCAGTTTTCTGAAATTTAGCAAAAGCCAAGAGAACACAGAGCCCGAGAGGGCTGGGCAGGGGAGTGCAGAGGCAACCCTGGCCCAAGCCAGAGCCACCTCCCCCAACCAGGCTCCTAAAACCCAGCGTGCTGAACTGGTGCCGGGGTGCAGGCGGCAGCTCCCAGCTTTGTGCTGACCGCCCGCACACAGAGCCGGGCACTGCCGGTTGCCCAGTCGGATTTTCATACCGAGCGGTGTGATCCCCAGCAGAGCGTGCGCACGGCTCAGGGCGTGCAGGGTTTGTTACTCAGCGGGGCAGTCAGGCTGAGAAGAAAAATTTGCACAAAGGAGCTGCCGTGCCAGGGAAGGGACATGCCCCTTTCTCTGCATGCCCAGGCCTCAGCAGGGGACAAGCACCTGAGACCATGGGCCGGCTCTGAAGGGGGCTGTACCCTGCTCTGTGCTAAACTAGCAGGAAGGGCAGTCTCCCTGCCACCGCCTCCTCCACAGTGATGTTCTCCTGCCCCAGCCAGCCTTCAGAGCCGGGGAGGCAAGTGGGAGGGAAGGGGATACTGCCCTAATGCTTTGTCCCATATAATAATATCCATTCAATGTCCCACACAGTTGTTGATCACTACACGAGTGAAATTGTCTTCAACAGTGTCCGAGTAATTGCCATCATCATTATTGGCCTGGGCTTCCTCCTGTTGCTCTTGCCAGAGGAATGGGACGTCTGGGTAATAAAGCTCCTCACGCGTCTCAAGGTCCGGAAGAAGGAAGAAATCCCCGAAGGGAATGGAGACATTGCTTCAGGACTGCCAAACAAAAGCCGGAGAACTCGCCCCTCCATGTCATCCTTTGCTCATTAAATGCTCTTTTTACCAAAACTTTGTGGTTAACCTTATATATGATGATGCAAAGGTCTTTTCTTGGGAAGAAGCACACCTGTCCAACACGGTGTACATACCTGTACAGTTTTGATATGATCACCATCTAAGGCATTGAGTCTTGGCATGTCCAGTTTGCTTGTACTTTTTTCACATCAGACCTTTCACTTAAGTAGGACACCGAAAAAAAAAAAAAGCAAACCAAGAACCTCTCTTCTCTTTTTAAATGAATGTAATATACAGTCAAAATATATTTGCATAGGTTATTTTAAAGAATGATTTTCATGAAAAGCAGGGCAGACATTTTGAACATTAGGTACTGAATGATGCATTGCACACTGTGATTTAAAAGAAACAAATGCTATGCTACATCACACGTTTATTTTTGACCAGAGCTGTACTCTGAAAGTTTTCAAGGAACCAAAAGGGAATCTTTTTGGGGATGGGAAGATGCGGCGGGGGGGGGGGAGGTAAGAGATGTATGTGAGAGGAGGTTTAGAAATCACTCTATTTAGATGAGCGCATGTTGCGCTGCAACCAGGAGAATACTCAAGCGCTAAAAATGCTTGCACTAAAGCATTAGAGAGAAAGCAGTTTAGAGCCCAAATCTCCTTATTCTGCACATGACTGTAGTCCACGTTTAAAATCATGCAAGAGAAATCCAGTGCCTTCTACAGAACTCTTGTCTTTATCCACACAGAACCAGGTCCCGCCGTGAGGCGCTTGCAATGGCAGGGCTCAGGCTTGCAGCCCTGGGGGACCCCAAATTCCCACCAACATCAGGACGTGTCCCCTGTACGCGCCGTGTCTTCTGTGGGAATGCGGGGCCCAGGGGACTGCAAGTTTGCATGCAGGAGACCTGGTTCTCTCCTCACTTGCACAGGTTTTACACCTGTGTGGAGCTGCGCTTGACTAACACCAGTGTGAGGAAGGGGAAGTCTGGGTCATGCGTGGGACAACCCTACCGAAAATGATCAAAGGGGCTGGCAAGAGCGTGGTTGCTGATGTACAGTCTGAGAGCACGGACTAAGGGGGTGAATCGCCAGTTGCTTTTACTCCATAATTGTGAGTGTTAAGAGTTAAAAATGTAAGATATTTACATCAAATGTAACACTTTTTATGAAACTTGTAAGCACCAGGATGTTTACTTATGCGATTTTGGTTCGCCATTAAATTTCTATCTGTGATAGATCACATGCTATGTAAAAAAAAGGGGGGGCGGGGAGGGAAAGGTTATAGTTTACTATTTTTGAAGTTTACATTGTTGCATACAAAATTAAAAGTGTTCTTTTGAACCACTGCCATAGCCTAAGGGTCCCTGCTGCCACTGAGGCCCTCTTTGCCTCAGGCAGGGGTGGCATCCACTTCAAAACATTTTAGCAAATCAACTTCAGGTTCCATTATCTGTTTGGCAAAGCTAAATAATAAAAGATTTTAAATTCAGCCTCTCTCAGTGCTATCCGTTTCCTTCTCTCGACTGCACCTTTATTCCCATTTTACTGCGGGTAGTATTTGGCCAAAGTGATCAGAAGGGATAGACAAGATCATCAAAGCAACCATGGCTGACACTGATCATCCATTGCTTGCCAGTCTCTCCTCTGCAGGAGGAGCTTTAGCCTCCCTGGAAAAATCTCTCCGGGTGGCTGATGTTAGGCATTGGTCAGGAAACGCATGTTCAGCAGAAGCAGACCAAAGGAAAAGCTGACCTTCCTTTGAAACCATCAGAGAGCAGCCACAAATGCACGTGCTAACAGGCATTTCAGGACTACAGATGGAACGTGAGTTTGTACACGAATAATTAGGCCCCAGCCCAGGCTGCAGGTTGTTCCCTACCTATCTCCTCACAGCCAAACAGATGCTAAAGCCTTGCTAGCAGAGGTTACACACACAAGTAAAAATCTGAGGCTGTGGGATGCTGCTCGCAACCACTGTGCCATTCAGTGTTACACCTCTGAATTTTTAAATCTATTTCTTTGGGAAGCAAGGGAGGGTAAGACACAGGACAGGAGCACAGGTACAACTCTAATAACTGATTTGAAGGGCACACGCAGAGACTTGACCTCAAAGCTCCCAGCTTAGAGTTTACTCCATCTTTGGGCATATCATTGTCATCCTTGACGTACCCCACACCCCTCCATGAGCCCCCCGTCGGAGGCAAGACCAGGGAAGAACGTACAAACAGTCCTTCCACTTTCCAGTCCCAGCCAGTGGCATCTTCTGCCACCTCTGCACTCCATTTTACTGTGTGCTTGATGCAGTCTGGTAGGTATCCAAAAGGCTCCAAATGCCACTTTAAAAACTGCAACTACTGCGTGTTTATGACTAAAATGGCAGCAGCAGATTTTTTAACATTCAGTAAGGATCGTGGGGGAATTTATGCACCAGAATGGATAGCGGCATCAGTAAAACTCGGTGATTTACCAGACGCAACTGTCATTGCTTCTGTTGGCTCATCCTTCCTGAGAACAGGCTCAGCACACACAAGGGCTGCAATTTCAAGCAGCACTTTATTACAATCTCTCTCCTGAGTGCAAGCTGAGCAAACTAGATTTACCCATGTTAAGCAATTCTAAACCATATGTAGACAAATTAATCAGATGAAGCAACCTATATTTCTCCAGGCAACACCCTGCCCTAAGGAAAAGCAACTGAGTTGACGACAAGCAGCTGCTTAGCAAAACCTCCCAGTCAGTGAAGCCCATGATGTGACTAGGAGAGTGTCAAGAAAGCGGTGTGTCCATATGGCTACGTGCACACACCTCTAAATGCCAGAGCTTCCCAGATCTGAAGCTGAGACATGAAAGGAACTGGAGTTGTTGGCTCCCACCAGAAGGACAAGGCAGAGAGCAAAACCCTTCTGCAAAGGCATTAGATGTAACTGGGCCACCCTTCAGGTGAGGGCAAGATTGAACCCTCCTGATCTTGGACTGTTAAAGGACTCCCAGGACAAATTCAGGGCCTTGGAGGTGAGAGCCAGGCTCCCCTGCTTGCCCTCAGAGGCCAAAGCACTGCGTGCAACATCTGCAGCACCCTGTGAGTTGGACCCAGTGCTGGCCTGTGCGGACCCCACACAGCTCTGCAGGGCTGCACCTGCTCTGCAGAAGAGAACAACATAATCCTGGAACCAGCACTTAGATCTGGGGCTGAATTAATGTCTCCTCTAAGCCTGGGGTCAAGTCACTCATCCCCAGCTCTCCAGAGTGCTCTGTACCTAAACTAGTGCAATATTGAGTTGGTCAGGGTTAATACAGACAGCGTCTTAAACCTATAGGGAAGGTAACATCATCAGGTTGACACAGTTTCTGGTCAAAAACCTTTCTGCTACTGTGCCTGCAGGCCTGCAAACACACTGGAAAATGAAAGTTTCCCTGTGCAGTGAATACAGACGTCTGAATCGACCTGGCATAGCTCTGGATCATATTCTCAATAAACTCACAAATCTGCACAACAGAAGCACATGTGAAACACCCCTCCTCCTCACTGAAAAGAATGTCAGAGGTCTCCAGCACCTCAGAACCCCTAGGAATAGCACCAGTCACCACCTGGGCTACGCGGACTCGGAAAGCAGGCTGGGACTAAGGGGGCTACGCAGACTCAGAAAGCAGGCTGGGAATAGGGGGGCTACGCAGACTCAAAGCAGGCTGGGGCTGGGGGTTTCTTCAAGGAATGGGGAAAGAACAGAAGCCAGAAACAATGCAGCTGGTGTGAAGCAGGAGCAGAGGAGAGCTGCTGATGGGATCAGGACAGAAATGCCTTTTGGGAAACACTTTTCAGGGGAAGATGCCCACCTGGCCCTTGCTATAACTCCAGTTTGAAGAAATGGGGTCTGTGCACATGCTGGGAAGTCATGAACTACAGGGAGTTTGGCTCCATGTCCCCAATTTGTACTGCAGAAAAGACAGAGTCCTTCAAGGCCTCCAAACCTGAGCCACTCCTTGGCAGAGGCCAAGGCTGAGAAGCTTCTTTTACAGTCCAGCCCTCCTGCAAGCTGTCTTTGCAGAAACTGACAGCAGTAATGGATTCTGATGGATGAGTTTAATTCGCTCATCGTTATTAAAAGAGAAGGAATTAGATTTTCTTCTTTAGTTGGCATGTTCTAGGGCATTTCCATAATAACCTGCACCTTATCTAAAAGTCCTGAACATTAAAAAGGGAACCAAGAAAAAAAGGAGATGAAAGAAACTTGTGAAATTAACAGATGCCCACCTGCATCAGGAAGAGGAAATCAAATTCCTAAGGACAGGACCAGTAGCTCAAACTAATGTTTCTGAAAATAATAAGCCTCATATTTCTCTCTTCTACCTGAAACTCTGTTAGTGGCATCTTTATATATGCACAAGATCATTCTAAAGGAGGCAGCGATCAGTATTTCTCCGTGCACATTACAGATACACTGGGATGCAACCAACTTACTTCTCAGTAATGAAGAGTGGAACTTACAAGGAGAATTACAATTCTGGAAAAGTCTTAAACAAGGGAGGTTGTGGTGCTCACATTTGTAGTGTATTTAAGAACCTGTTACAAGCAATTTCTCTGCAATGGTCTAGAGACATTTCAATCCCACTGCTGAACCAGATGATCTCTTCATAAGGGAACTCAAAAAGGTTTTCCAGCTCTTTGTCTCCAGGTTTCCCTCCAATTCTGGATTCAGTCCACCTAAGATCTCAAGACAGCCACCAGTGTGTTGATTGGGAACAACAGCAATCAACCTGCACGGCACCTTTTGCCCAACTGAAGAGAACTAAAGTAGATGGGCTTTAAACAGAGTTACCCACCATAAATTGAGATTCTTTCTGATGAGTGACAACAGTAAAATTAGAGCCCCTCACCATGTATTTTAGTCTTTTTCACCATGTCCATTACTTAGTGTCTATTAATGCTGAATGCCACCAGCTATTTTGCTGCCTGGCCACATGACAGTGAGAGATCCCCTCTCAGTTTTAGTCTTCACTCGCCTGAATCAGTAAAAAAGTATGATCAGTAAATGATTATTTTTTTTTTTTACTGTTTATGAGTACATACAAGAAGACTGGCCTTGGCACATTTATTTCTGCTGTTTCCTGCCTCACTAACCAGTTATTAGTCCACAAGAAAACCTTCTGGTCTGATCCACAGTAGCTTCATTTCTTTGGTAAGAAGCATCATTAGAAACTCTGCAGAAATCTAAGTGCAGTACTTCTTATTCTCCCAAAAAAAGAGCCAAGATGAGTCTGTGGAAAGTCACCCATCCTTCAGACTCCTTTCAACATGGAAGAAAAGATGACTGAGAGACTGAGACTTCTCCTTTGCCTTTCCTTAGGGGCAGGCTGTCTTGGCTAACCTCCTTACTTATACCAAACTCCAGCTTCTGCACATACCCACCACCGACCCAGAAGCTTAAAAGATTCTTCTAAGATTCTTCGAAGAATCCTAAAAGCTGGATTCCAGCGAGGTCCAAGCAGCAGGATTTGTAATGACTAACAAAATGTGAACTTCAGCTCGGATTTCCTGCTCTGCTGGCTACATGCATACCTTATGGGCCAGCAAACACAGCTTTGCTGTCTCCCAGCAATAGGTCTCACTGTCTTTTATGTCTTTAATGATCCGCAGCCTAGTAAGCAAAGTAAGTTGCACAACACTCTCCTTGTGATTTTTGGCCAATTATACATTTTAAATGCCTTCCTGACTTGTAAGCAAAAATATATCTCTCTTGTTGTGTGAATTTGAATTTGGCCAAAGGCATGTCACTTGCTAGCTTGGCTGTTAAGAAAACTGATATTGGTCTTGGGAACAAATACTCACCATGCTTGAGAACGATGTTGCCTTTGTGCATCTGTAAGCAATCCCATCTGGTACAGTACAACTATGCTTCACAGACAACGTTCATAGTGAACATAAGGTAATCAGTGCAGCTGATGGTTTATTAAATACAACTCCTGAGTGCAAGCATGTAGCTGGATTTTTTGTAAAGAATTTGAGGATGTGTTTCAGTCTCAGAGAGAGCTAGGAACCACTTCCTTGCTTTTAGAACGTAACATGCCACAGAAATTTGAAGGCATCCACATGAAACTCAAAAGATCAGTTTTCTTCTTCCATTTACATGGCTTTGAAAACTGGAGTCTGCTTGTAGAACAGGCAAATTCCCAGTTTCCCCTCTAGCTTTCTTGCAAAAAGCAGAGCATCAACATTGCTGCAAAGCAAGCCTGTCTCATCCTTGGTGGGCTTGGAGCCAATCAGGAGCCAACAGAAGAGCACGAATTAGTCAGTCTGCCCACCTTACCATCGCCTGCTTTTCCCAAAATACTCTTTTTTCTGTTTTCTTCCTTCCTAACAACTGAACAAAAATGGAATATTGGCATTAAAAACAAGCAGCTATAATTAATGTAAATGACTTCATCACCTTAAAAGAATCCTGAACCTCCAGTTGTTGGGTTTTTCTCTTCATTGCTGCTCCTCTAAGTAGACTAGGGATTTTCAGACTGCATTCCACAGAGCGCTCCACTGACATCCATCAGAGGTCACAAAGACAAGCAAGCCTTTTCTCAGCAGGCTTCAGATCACCAAACAGAGGTTTGGAAAAGGAGAAGATCACTGTTCTGTCTATTCTTTCTCCTTCTGTCTCCATAACAGCCTGCACAAATGGCTTACTAGTCAAATCCCCTCAATGCTACCTCATGAACCCCCGCACACAGCCCTCCGATACGTGCACCACACAGAAAGCCATGGTGGCCTCTACACCTGCCTCTCCCTCAGTGTCCCAAGCCACGTGCTTCATTCTCTACGCTTGTGTCACATCAGCACTCCCTAGCACAGAGAGCCTCACTGCAACAAAGACAGCACTATGAGGAAATCAACGTAAGAGCCCCAGCACACATTTATACATCTTTATTGTTTAAAGTCTTCCTTACCTTGCTTTCTGGGGTTATTTTTGTGGTTTATTAGAGTTCAGTGTGACTTAAGTTCTCTTTCAAATAGGTCTGAGACGCCTGATGTTCAACCACTTAAGTGGGAGACAGGCATCTATTTCTTTAACATCTATCTCACTAACCGCTAAATGGAAATGTAATTCCACAGCTTCAACTGCAGCAACCAGCACACCTAACAAATCTGGAATTTTTTCAGCCTCCCATCTTTCTAGAACATTTGCCTCTGTCTGGCTATTATAAATATCCCATTTATTACTTACTGGGCACGTTTCCCAAAAGTAAAAGACTAAAGATAGATACTTAGATTGGCTAACTAACAACAAAAAAATCCACCTCCTTATGACAGCAGTTTAACCAAATGGAAATATTGCCATTAAAAATGTATTAGATAAAGCTCTCTTCCCCCCCCCCCTTCATGCACTTCCTAAAACCAGATCACTAGATTTCCATAATAGCCATTACACAGAGTTATTTACAGTTGTCCCCAGTGAGTATTTCTTGGGCTACACGTCACTAAAGAATAAACTATTCATCACAAATATGCCAGATGTACTATTTGGGCTTTGTGATTAATTATATATAACCACATTATCTCCTCTGTTTTGTGAATGCGGGAACTAAACAAATTACATGTACCATAAATTTTGAAATCTAAACCACAACTGACATTTCCTATTATCACAAGTTTTGGTCTTAACATTCATTTTCTTTTCAATATTCATGTTCATAAAAGCTTGCTTTGCAAAAGCTTGAGAGCAAAAGGGTCATAAGTAAACTATAATATAAATTTACTCCTGTATTAATTCTTTTCAATAGAAAAATGTATTTGAAATCCTACTTTTGTAGTGACTTCCAGTCACCTTAAAACCCCATGTCTATTAGATGTTACATGACTGCATTTCTGTCGTTTACCAGTCACAGTCCAGCAAGCAGAAAGTGGTTAAGCAAATAGGAAGGGACAAGAACGTGGACTGTGTTATACACCATAGAGCGTACAGCACTTTGCTCCAAAAGTGTATCCTTTCCAAGGGGTTGTTGGGTAGGTGTTTCGACAAACAAGATTCCCTCCTCCAGGTCTGGCTGGTTACAGGGGGCCCTGCTGAGGAAATGCAAATCATAGAATCATAGAATCACCTCGGTTGGAAAAGACCTTTAAGATCATCGAGTCCAACTGCTAACCTAGCACTGCCATCCCACCACTAAACCGTGTCCCTAAGCACCTCATCTATCCTTCTTTTAAATACCTCCAGGGATGAGGACTCCACCACCTCCCTGGGCAGCCCATTCCAGAGCCTGACAACCCTCTCGGTGAAGAAGTTTTTCCTAATGTCTAGATCCTTGGTCTTCTCTTACAATACCTTTCCTGATCATGAGAATGTGATAAGAATGCTCACTTGTCTCTTTCCTGAGACAAGCGAGCCCCCTGCAAGGAGAACCAGGAAAGCATGCCCACCGCCACCAGCCAGGACCGTTACCGCACGCTGAGGAAGAGAAGCAGCCGACGGTAGGCCGACAGCTACACCCGCTCCCCGAGCCGGCTGCCGAGCGGCCGCACGCACCAGACGGGGCACCGGCTATCACCGAGCTCCTGGTACGGCCGCCAGCCGGGGAGCTGCCGGGGGCTCGGCACCTCGCAGGGTCAGGCTCTTCCCAGCCTCCCAAAAACCGCCGCGCGTTCCTACAGCAACACGCGCCACCGCTTTCGAAACTGCAAAACGGTAACGTGACCGATGCGTAAAATGAAACCTATCAATTCCTCGGCGACGGGGGCTGCCTGCCACGCGGAGACGCCACCGAATCCCAAATAAAATAACGAGGCAGAGTTTGCTCCTGGCTGCTTTTTACCAGCACCGCGGGCCTCGCGCCTGCTGTTGCTGCCGGGCCGAGCTCCCCGGGCGCCCACCAGGCCGGCCCCAGCCCCCTGGTATGAGCTTATCACCCTTCCTACGGGCAGATTTTCCTTCCGCTGGGGTAAACCAGTTCTTCTTCCTTGTTTTTATTATCAGCCTGACTTAGCGACAGGTTCGGCACGAGGAACCTTCCCGGAGCGGTTTTTATAAGGTGCGCAAGGAGCCAGCGACGCCAGGCATCTCCCGGGCGTTAAACACGCGCGCCTCCCGCAAACCCACGGCTCTGCCTCCTCCGGCTGAGCGGCCACAGCGGGGACAAGCACCCCGGAAGGGCCCGCGGGGGGAACTGCTGCGGACGGGAGGGTCCGGGGAGCCCCGGCCCGGCCCGCGGGGGAACCGGCAGCTCCGTCCCCATGGCGACAGCGGCCCCGCGCGCGGGGGCGGGACAACCGGCCCGCCTGCCAATCTCATCCGGAGCCGCCGGGCTGCGCATGCGCACCTCGGAGGAGCGCCGTACCGCTTCCGGAGCCCTGACCTTCGCCGCGCGAGGCCGAGCTGGGCGGGTGAGTCCGGTGCGGGGCCCGGGGCCCTCCCTTCCCTTCCCTTCTTTCCCCCGGTGCCTTGGGGCCGTGGGCCCCGCTGTGGAAGCGGCGAGGCGCGGCGGGGGCTCGCAGCCGGCCCCGGGGCAGCGCCGGGTGCGCGGAGCGCGCGGACAAACCACCGTTTGCGCGCAGGTCGGCGGTGAAGATGTCGGCGCCGACGATGGAGGAGAGGAAGGCGTGCTGGGGGGCCCGGGACGAGTTCTGGCAGTGCTTGGACAGGCACGGGGACGACGCCTCCAAGTGCGAGAAGCTGCGGGCGGCCTTCGAGTGCCGGTGTCCCCAGCAGTGGGTGAGCAGCCGCCGCTCCGGCCGCGCCCCCCAAAGAGCGTTTCTTTGCACCCGAGTAACAGCCCCGACGGGCGCTGGCCGTTGCCCCCGCAAGGATGGCTGCTGCTCCCGCTTCCTGCGGCGCAGAACGCCTGCGGTCGTATGCTTTCTCATAGGTGACCTCGCACCCTCGCCAAACCGAACTGGGTTTGCGTGCCTGTGGTCTTGCCCGGGGATCAAACTCCCGAGCGGACTGCTGCCTGCCCGGGAAGTACAGACGGTACCGTCTCAAACTTTCAGATACTCAGACTTTCAGACACACAACTGTACAGCATACAGGCTTATTGTTTAAGATAACAAAAAAAAAATACAAAACAATACTCCAAAGCTTTTAGAAGCACACAGAAGTCACTGCTACAGAAGAAAGGCTAACACGGAAGGGAGGTGACACACAGGGTGGGCAGTTGCATGGCATCTTAAGAGTGGCATCCAATACCTTCTTGTGCATAAAAATACCCTTCTTCATGCAGTCTAATTTCACAGTAAGCTGTCTGCTTACATGTAACTCGTTCCTGTTGCGCTTTTCAGTTTCCCAAGATCAAGCTACAATTCTTAATTTAGTACGCATTGCTTTTTAGCAACTGTAGTGTCTGAGGGGCTGAACAGTTCCCGTTGGAGCTAGCAGAC
Source organism: Gorsachius magnificus (assembly GCA_034008185.1). NCBI lineage: Eukaryota > Metazoa > Chordata > Aves > Pelecaniformes > Ardeidae > Gorsachius > Gorsachius magnificus. The sequence continues at coordinate 43,487,142 of CM067083.1, read as the reverse complement.
TGAAATCAGTTAAAAGAACCAGGTACATTTGCAGTTGCTGTACTGGCTTATACTTTGGATGCTGCAGTTCTGCCATACATCATCTCTAGCACTGGTGGTTTCATTGGCCAGTGCTTTGCACCATGCACATCAGTGGCTCTAGGTGATTAATTTGGAGGTCATGTAGTCTACGACAACATAGAAAAGCTGCTGGTTTATCTTTGTATTACCAATAATTTCTGCTCATAGCAGTGAAAATAGCACTACTACTTCTATGAGATGTCTGTGGAAGTAGCAGGAGTGGTTGTAACAGGAAACCATCATTCGCTTTCAAAATGAGACCACCACCCACAAAATGCAAAACCCAGGCACCCCTCAACTCACCTGTAGTCTTCTACTTCAACAGAGTGAGAAACTCTTAACTAGTGTATTCAGTTGAAATCCTCCTTAAGTTCAGTGTTCAAAGACTTTATTCCTTTGTCTTGTGATGCACAAAGCCCCCTCCTCTGCTGGTTTCTTCTGGCAAATATTTTTCTCTTTTTAAACAGGTTAAATACTTTGATAAAAGAAGAGACTTTTTAAAATATAAAAAACAGCTGGAAACAGAAGGGTATCATCCTCCAGAAGCTGCGGGAAAGTCTTAGGTACTCTGCTTTCAAAATTAATCTAATCTTCCATCTAAATGACGGAAGGAAGAAGCATGAGAAAGCGACAGAAGCTGCTTCAGCTCAAGAACTGGTAACCTGTCTCCCTCCCTGAAATGCAGGCTGCCTGTATTGTTGCACAGTATCATGCATCTGTTGAAAAAAGATGGTCACAGACTACTTTTTCATGAGTATAAGTCAAAGAAATATGGTGCGGGGCTGTTGACAAATCTAAGGTTTGGAATATGTAATGATTATTCCTGTGAAACAATTTGATTAATTATTTAAGCATAATGTACATATTCTAAAGAAAACAATAAAATTGTTTTTCAGTAAGTAAACCAGTTTTTCCTTTAAAAAAAAAGCCATTCCAACTTCCCCTCCTTGTCATAAGGAGGTGGTGGTATAATGTAATCTGTATTTGTCATTTATCAAGTATTTCTAAGAATTTTAAAATCCATTTTAAGTCAGAGATCAGTTTATAAACCAGCAAGCATTAGAAAACCTAATGCATCCTGTGCATATGATGCGTAATTTACTTATTTTGAGTACACTCTTTTATAAGCAATAGGAATTTTTACATTAGAGGTAACAGTTTTCAATCAGTATCTCTGTTAGAAATATGGCAGTTATCCATCATGATTCTCTCATTATGGCCTTTTGTGTAATTTAGCGGTTTTGATTACCTTACTGATGCAACTCCATTAAAAATACTGACTGCTTACAACAGGATTAGTAAACTTGACCATGGAAAGCATTTAAACAAGGGGCAGCACAGGCAATTTTTAATAATGTAAGTGAATTTACCTTGCAAAACTTATATAAATCTAGTATACCTAGGTGCTGGAGGCATTAAATACTTTACTCTGTCTGCAGTAAGTTTTGATTATCATTATAGGAAGGCACCACTTCAAATACAAGCACAGTCAGTCATAAAGTAAATGCAGTAAAAATCCTGTGCTTTAGTTTGGGATTGTTTGGGATTGTTCATGGTACCATGATGATGTTTTAGTAGTAGAAAAATCGTACACACCACATGCAATATAAATAGTATTTATTTCCAATGCAACAGTTTTATTTAAGGAGGTAAAGTATTAAGGCATTTAAAAATCAGTCTGAACTACAGAGAACAAAACATGCAAAAGTTAAGAATCCTCATTCACCCTGAGTTTGTTTCTATCTCATCTATTCAGAATTTCCTGTAGCACCATAGTAAGTCACCCAGCTGGACTGTAAGGCACGAAACTCTTGGCAGTTATTTTTCTTGTTTTTGCTTGATAACTTGTTGCCTCGTGTACTCCCAAATCAGCAGAGCTCCACTTACATGAACATTGAGTGATCGAATAATACCCTGCTGAGGAATTTCCACACAGACATCCAGGTGGTGAATCAAGTTTGCTGGGATTCCTTCATGTTCATTTCTAGTAAAGAAGAAACAGTAACTCATGTCTGGGAAAAGATGGCTGTTCCAGAAAGCAAAAGTCACAACGGCATTAAAAGACTATTTGACCAATGGTGCATCTGCCCTCAATATAACTAATGAGGACACGATTTTTTTTTTTTTAAAAGCAGTAATATGTTACAGATACAAAGAAACCATGGGAGACCTGACTAAGCTTTGATGTAGGAAAACTGGTAGATCACTTAATCTGTAATTCACTGGCCCAACAACAGCTGAACACCCAACAGGATTCCATCTCTGCCTTTATTTTGCAACTATCCTTATATAGCAAAATAAACAGCTATAGATGAAATGACCAGGGCATGAAGCTGCTGGCACAGCGGGAAAGCTCAAGTGCCCACTTTACATTCAATGAGTACAAGGGAACAAATGTCAAGACTGATAGAAGCCTTTGAACTGGAAATTGTTTCATCTCTGCAGAATGAGCACACCAGAAGATACCAAATATTATCCCTAATTAAAACTGTGTTTTTAATTAGAGGAGAACAAAGTGATTATGAGAACTACATTCTGAAGACAAGATACATATAAAAAGGTTTGAAAAGCAGGTATTTCTGCCCACTTTGTCCTGAAAGGATAGAGAGAGACAGGCCCTCCCTTCTGGTCACACTCAGTGGCCCCGCAATTCCAGCAGCTTTCTGACTTGTAGGCACTTTCCTCTAGATTTCTTGAGGTAGCCTCCCCTTTGTCACATCTGAGGCTTGCCTGATTATAGGAACTGGTTATTGCTTTTCTCTGAAGTCGTCCCAGCCTCTGCTTGTACTGCAAAAACTTACTACTTTGTCCCGTGCCTCATCCTTAATTTTTAAAGCATCTCCCAGCTATGCATGCTCCCACTCCACTCCAGTCCTCCTTACCAAGTTAAGCAGGGCAAACAGGCAGCCCTCCTTGCTGAGCCCACCAAAACCTACACATACAGCGTTCCGTATTACCGAAGTGAACAGATTATATCGCTATCACATCTGGAAAACTACAATCCATGCTGTTGCTACCTCTATCCATTAAAAAAAAAGAAAAAAAGAGTTGTAGTGTATGGATAGGTTATTAAGTATGGGGAGAAGGATCATTCAGGAGTAGGTACCAGTACCTCCCACTACTTAGCACACAAAGCCAAGCTCTGCTGTTTCCATGTTCACTTCCCATTCTAAATCCACCTTTACCAGTGTCACTTGGTTTTCCTGTGACTGAACTCTGACTAGTAGAAGGGATGGACTCCAAGAGGTAAGACTTAAAAAAAGCATGTGTTCTTACCCCAGCAATAATAGTGACTTCTCTGGGAAGCAGTATTCTGTAAGATCAAAACTTTTAGCTGTCTGCTCCACACCAATAATAGTGTAGCCTTCCGTTTTTTTCTGCTGTAAATAATCAATAAGCTGAGATGGTTTCACCTGTCCATCAAAAGTAGAGAGAAATATACAAATATTTAAGTACTGCCATCTGTAAACTTCTGAAGTTACCGTAAAAATCAATTCAGTTGGACAGTTTTTAAGATGAATGACTTTTACCCCCAAAGACTCTCTCCACGTGCATACTGTATGATTTGAAAAGCTCTTCAGCAAGAGCACAAAAGGTTAAGTAATGCCACAAGCATATTCCACAAATAAAATGAGCAAAGGCTTTTCTATGCTTCTGACAGCTACAGACCTTACAAGGTGCACAATTGTTACTTAACCTGGAATCCCTTCCCAAAACAATACAACTGCCAGTATCAAAGCCAAGTTGCCTTACATGCCTGCATTACAACTTGTGATAGCTTGCAGTGGAGAATTTCTTAGTGGTCTTCATCCTACTCTCTGCTTATTTGTATTACATGCTTGGCACAAGTTAGCTCCAGGCAAACTCAAAAGATTATCCCCATGAAGTTTCCAAAAGCAATGGACCAAGCAAGATAAATGAAGTGTTGTTCAACTTTTATAAAGAAACATTAAATTCCAACACACCGCTATAAAACAGAGTAAGATGTAACAATAACATGATCAGTTTATGACAGCAATAAGAAGTTACAAGTACTTTTAAAATTCTTTTTTATGAGGCTGACACAGAGTTTATTCCAAAACACTCAGGATTAAGTCTCAGCGATAGCAGTGGGGGTTTGTTAAATAAAAAGTTCATTTTGCAAGAGAAAAAAAGACTGTACTATGCATCTGATGAACTGAAGATGTACAGTACACTTCTTAGCTATTAAAATGTTTCCATTCACCTCAAGAAGGGGGAGCCACTGCTCAGCAGAAACACTAAGATGCTGAAACTGCTTATCCTGTATATAATGAAGACTGCCGACGACTAGTGCAGATGCCCCAAATATTTCACTTGTACGACATAAACCTACAAACAGAAGAATTAAAGTGATTTTTGTGTAGAAAAAACAAGCCAGAATATTTTAGCAAGTGAAAAAGGACAGAGAATCTGAAAGATAAATGGTTTCTTTAGTCCTCCTTTTTTAATCAGCTTCAAGTGCTTGTTACATCTGTTCAAAGTCACACCTTGTTCCATGTAATTTACCAGAAAAAAAAAATGTTTTGTAACTTAGCAGAAAGATAAAAATTAGAAAGGCACTATGTCTGACAACGTGCTTCTGCAATACTAATTACACAAAGCAATGGGTCAGTGTAAAAGCCCAGGCAGGGATGGGTGGACACATACACACGTGCTTAAGCTCTAAATCCAGTACCTGTTAAACGAAAGGCTTGTGAGAGTAACACATCACAGCGCAGACAGCACCGGCTTGTGGGCTTATTTTTAATTAACAGTCTCATTGCAGATATTTAAACTGCTGACAACAGCAAGCACAATGCAATAAAGTATTTGCAGGATTTACTATATCACAGCTTGCATGGTATTGTGAAGGGATACTTAATCATGAATGGGCACTTTCCTGCCCAACAGTCATGAGAAACTAGTAGGGCTACAAGATCTGGTTTAATTGCTACAGGAAAAAAAAGTAAAGGCGAATTATTTCTTTTAACTGCATACATAGTTGAAAAACTCAGCTTCAATAAAGAATATAAAAAACAGTAAGAAACAGAATGTACAGCAAGTTAATGCATGCTATGTACAAGTACTTATTTTCTTCTTAAAATATAACTATTGAAGACCCCTTTTACTGAAGCAGGTATTATTTCCTTTGGTTACCATTTTTTTGCAAGATAATGAGCAGTACTTAAATAATTTTCTAATTATTGACGTACGATGAAATTCATTCTTATTATCCAAGTGGGCTCTAAGGTCTAAAATAAAAGTTTAAAAACGTGCAAATCAGCCTTACCTCCTAAATTGGTAGGTTTGTCAATAAGCGAAGCCACCACAATCAGTCTGCTGTTTGATTTACCGAGTTTAGCAGCACGATCCTGAAATACCATTTCCAGGTCTAAACTCTGAGTACTGTTCTTCCAGGGTATGATCTTTTTCTGAACATCAGTCCAGTCTGTCTGGCTATCTGTTTCAACTGAATTTGAACCTGTAAAAACAAGTATTAGTCATACGGCTACGCAAGCAGTAGTGAAACTACTGCTTCAGTAAAGAAGATTATCTAAATGGCAATACTATAGACACCATTAGTTGTCTACTATTGCTTTATGGCACATACTCTGCTCACATAGATACAAGGCTACTTCAGCAGGGTAACACAGAGATCAGATTAAATACAGATGTGTACAGCTACTACATACAGATAATTGTATCTAATATAGATTAGTTGTGTTTTACCGATATCTTGCTGAGACCAGTCACTTGGTTTCAGATCAAGAAGTTCTGTTCGAGAATGATACCACTGAAATGTTGGTGGCAAAGGGACATCAGTGAACCTGTCAAATTTAGCGAGCGAGATCCATTCATCTTCAGCAAGTTCCGAAAGGCGGGGAAGAGTGTAAAATATTGTCTGCAATGTAACACAGAGTTACTAGCAGAGCACTACTAAAGCAAAAAAAACCCCAGATAATAAATTAACCACTGGTAATTTTATTGCAAACATCTTTTATCTAGTATTCTATGGTTTTAACACTTGTTTTTCTTGGCATTTGATATAGCTTACTAATACATCTCTCGATATTTATCACTTTATAGTGCTATCCCAAACTTTCATAAATCGAGTCTCTTTCTCTTGATTAGACCTTTTCAAAGGATCTGCATTGATTATTGTTCTGAAATTCTAGAATATCAAGGAATTACTGCTCTGCTTCTCAGCACAGAGGTCTTGTGAAAATGTTTTACGTGTAACACCAAAGAGTTTTCAGATGCCCTCACAACCTTCTAGTAAAGAATGCAGATTGATTTGATGTCAAAAAGGAATATAGTCAAAAGCATTAAAATCTAGTGGTAAAAACCAACTCAGCACTACCAGTACAGCTAATGACAATCTATCAAGGAGGAACGCGCACCCCAAGGGAAAGGCTGAATAAGATTAAGAGTTTAAAACCCAGACATTTTGTTTATCCCAATGCACCCTGAATACATTAAATACTTAAGTATTAGCCTTGGCTTTGGCCTTTTTTTTCCCCCTTTTTTTTCTTGTTCAGGATTTTCACTTCCAAATTCTGCTAAGTCATACCTAGCACATTTAAGTGTTCACAAAAATATTTCACAGAAAGTCAGTTAAAAAAAAAAAAGAAAAAAAAAATCCTTCTCTGAAAGATACCACTACTTATGCCAGAACAAAATGTACCCCTTTTCACATTCACATTTATCTTCCATTTTCAGCTTAGTTCCTCTATCTCTTATTTTTATCTGCACCCCTATTTTTGCCTGCCTTCCCTCAGTATTTTTTCAGCTCTTAGTTATTTAAGATATGACAAAAAGGACAGCTGAAGAAGATGCTCTAGTAGTTACGTATCTGTATCACATTAAACAACAATATAGTTAAGCAACTGCCAGTCACTTCTAAGAACAGGAGATGTCTCAAAAATCCTAAAAACTACATGTGATTAAGTAGATGCTCTTCAGTTATTAGAAGTAACTTTTCCAGCCACAAATACAAAACCTGATTAACTCCCACACAGATGGGCACGTTGGTCACAGGTACCTCTTCTTAATTGACCTAGTTTAACACAGTATTAATTAGAGAATTAAGCTGCAGTCTTACTCTAAAATCCATCACGATTTAGGTGAAGTAATTTCTCAGAGTTTTAAATTAAAGTTGATCATTATTCATCCTATATTAGAACATAGGAAGTTAAAAATATAGTTGTAAAAGTATGCAAATACAATCAGCAATAGTCTTGGACTTGCCTCTAGATTATAATCCTCAAGTGGATGAAATATTGCAAAGAAGAAATGATCTTGAATTCGCTGCCAGTTCCTTCTAGCATTCCTGCAATTGCAGAATGTAAAGACAGACATACAAAAATGCAACATACTGGATTTTTTTTTAAATTGTGAAATTGGAATAAGGCAACCTAATTGTATTTATTATATACTGTGCAGGAAAGAAAATAAGTTAATAATTCAGTAAGGACCTATTTAAAAACAAAACAAAAAACCCCCCAGCATTCAGGAAATAAGTTGTATTTATGTTTTGAGAAAGGCCTGTAATATGTCTCCAAATTCTATTATTGAAAAAAACAAGTTTCACAAGAAAGGGTATCCCATCTAGGCCTCTGAAGGAAATTGAATACTAGCCTATGGTTCAGTGACAATTTTTATCTGCCAAAAAAGCAAAAAAAAGAAGCCAGTCAGCAGCAGTCCCAAGTTTATGCTGGCTGACAACATTGTCAGAAATTCGAAATATTTTTAAATAACTCCTAAAAACAGGGCTAAAAAAAGATACAAATATACAGATAGTAGCAAATTTAACTGAACTGTTTTATTTCCAAATCAGTAAGCAGAAAGAGATTTCTGTAAATCTTATTTAATCATCACCATAAATCAATTTCCTTATCAAATTTTCTCCCACAGAAGTTTTTTCACGTATTAACACCGAAAACATTTCAGATTTTATACTTGATAATTTACTGGTACCAGGAAGTTTGGAAGAGTGATTTGTATTGCTTCAAAACCCATCAGGAAAGAAAATTAAGCACTCCTGACTGCCTTTTCATGCCACCCCTAAACTATGAGCACCATTCAAACACTGCTTGAGTTTTTCCTGTTGTGCTTTCAGACGGTAATGCTACACTGAATTATCACTTCATGTTCTTTGCTGATAATTAAGATTTCAATTTCTAAGTCTTGGTTTCTTTTTTAAACAGCATATCCCCCCTGCATAAAAACCCACGGAAATTATCAAGTGCTATTTTAGAAAATTAGACTTGCTGCAAATGGCTGAGAAGAACAGTATTAAGCTTTAAGTCAGAAAAATGTTACTAACCCAGTGCCATGCATGTTTTCCACTTGCTGAAGGCTAGATTCAATAACTGGTGTCAGAGCTTCAAATTCTTCCACATGCAACATTCTGCACATACCCCAGACTTTTTTAAGGGCAACTAATGCATACAGTCGAACGCTGAAATTATGGTTGAAACACCACTGTAGAACAACTACAAGGGCTTTCTTCAAAGCCAGCTTCTAGAAAAACCAAAGATAACAAAGTTTCTTTCATTTATGTTAAAGTATTAACATACCATTTTGAAGTAGAAAAGCAAGAGTGGCCCAAGAAATAGTGGCTTCCTCCAAAAACAGCCTTTCAGGAAGTCCACAGTTTTAACAGTACTTATATGTGCAAATACAGGCTTCAGAACATGGTCCCGATTTCCCTTCCTCCTTCTCACTAGGGCACAGACCTACAGCCCCACTTGTGTTTTGCAAATGCATTAATTTGCTTTAAAACTGATATTTCTACATATGAGGAAACGTCTATTAACTTCTCATTTGCTAGCACTTAGAAAGCTGATCTTGCAAATGTATGCAAACAGTAAAAAAAAAAAATAAAACGCCTGGATTGCTACAAATGTGAAGGAGTTGACCTAATGTAACATCTGACTGTATTTCATCCTCTATTTTAAAGTTCAATTAAAAAAAAAAAATAAAATCAAGAATTCCAAATAAAGAATTGAAATGTAATATAGACTAGCTATTGCCAAGAACTCCATATTTGAGTGCTGTTATTCTATAGAAAGATCACCTTCTTCCATGTTATCTTTGCCTAATTTCATGCAGATTAAGCAAGAGCAGCAAGAAAAACAAACCCAGGTGCATCCACATGTTCCGTTAAAACTGGAGTAGCTATTCTAGAAAAAACTCACAGGTAATAAGGTCCTATGTATCCAGAACATCTGACATTTAGCTAATTTTCTTAAGTACAGTAAGTTACAGAGGTGACAGAAGAGTTAGTCTTTTCCATACCAAAGTAGGAAGTAGGTATTAAACAGGTTTTGAAAATAGACTGAAAAAATGCTTTTTATTTCAGAAATCCATATACAGTGCAACTGAATAAAAATTAACACTTTAGTCAAACTTACCCTCTCTGATGTATTTTGAAGAACAATGTCAAAGTGTGATAAATGATAAAAATGTGCAGATGCTTGTTTTAAGCTTTTCTTCATCCAAAGCAAAAGAAAATGTAACAAGAAATATGCAAATGTTTTATACTCTAAGTTTTCACAACATGTTCTGCAGATGCAGTATCAACAATATTAAAAAAAACTATGTGTTTCCACAGCAAAGTTTACTAAAATACAAGTTCATATTATTAAGATTTCATTTTTCCTCACATATTATTTGTTTTTTACCAACACATCAATCAGAATGAAGTATAGAGCAGTGTAAATGAGATAAAATTCAACCCAAGTCACTGTATTCCCAGCACCCCGAAAAACCCTAAACACAATGAAAACCCTGGGGATTCTTTTCAGTGCTCATACTTTTCCACGTCATCACAAACGTGGGTATCGGATGCAGAACAAATAGCCTAGCATCAGCCTCACCCATGTTCCGATCTGGAAGAAATGAGTTTCCAGACTTCTGTTCACTGCTTGTCTTTACAGATACAGTTCTCATTCATCCATTTTGCCTGCTCAAGTTCAGCTTATTTTTCAATATGATCCTGACAATCCTTTCCAGAGTCATTTTTTCCAGGATAGCCCCTGAAAATGCAATCTGTATTCCTTTTTCATAAATCTACATGTTTTCTGCTTGCTCTGTTTGTTTGAGTGGACCCACTGTGATTCAGTATGTTTGATATCAGCATGGGATCACTTTGATCCAATAGATTATCATCCTCTAAGATGACAGCAGTTGCAACTGCCCGAGCTCTTGGAAAGAACCCTGAAACAGGAAAATGTTACAACCCTTACAGCACTTTTCATCAGTTCAGACAGGCATGATAAGCTATCTTTGTGCACTTTTAAAAGTACAGATTGTAAACTGAAATTTCTTTTTCCCCTATGCAGAAAAAAACAAACAAACTCACCACCACCACCCCCCCCAAACACAGCACACATTACTAGCAAAGTTGTCACACAGCATTATTAAAAACCTGCCTGGTTTTGGGCAAAAAAAAGTACATAAAGTTTTCCAATTTTTCTATTTAATTTTAAATCTTGTCCTACTGTTTGGCTTTTTAAAAAACTACAGTAGCAACTAGGCTATTTGATAAGCAAGAAGACATCTACATTTAACTATCACGAGTAGTGAGCTTCAGCAGAAGCACCACTGCAAGTTGTGTCTTCCTATACACCGGAGGAGATGCAAGTACATACATTTTGTACTCAGCCCAAATGTACAATGCTAACAAATTTAAAGATATCAATACAAACAGTTGATACAGGTGAACTCTTACAGGTAATTACTTAAAGAAGAACCAAAGACTTAAAAATGAAATGCTAGTAAGTCAGTTCTCCTCAGTCAACCCTTTCAAGACTTTTGGGTACCATAATTCAAACCCTGCCTCCAGTTTTGGAACCACATCACAGAACTCTGCTGTGAGAGGAGTCCATATTAAAAGCTACAAATTGAGTATGTGTTATTCAAGTCATGTTCCCACTGACTAACTAGATGCAGCAGACAAAATCTGAGTGTGGAAACCACAAATGACTTTGTGGTATCTTCCCAAACTCAGAATCTAGGGCATCCATGTGTTCCTGATGGCTCTATATTGGTGACTGTGAAGAGCACTCTGACTCACTATGCCAGGTCTACTCTGACCGAAGCAGTACATTATTGAAGGAAATCTCTCAACTGGAAGAATTAATTTGTCTTCAGCCACTTCTATATCACAAATTTCTACATGTCTCAGACTATAGTCCAGGCTCACTTCCAAGTTAATTTAATCTGCTCAACAACCCACACTTCTAAAGGAAGATTGGAATATATAGAAAATAACATATAGGAAAACAAACTGTACACTCTTTGTTCAAATTACTTTTCAAGCGAATGTCAAAGTTCTTACTTACATAGCAAAAGCAATCCCAAAATTTATCAAGGAATTGGGGGTATTTGTGTAGACTCAAGATAACGATCCATTCTATGAAGTATTTCACAGATGCCTGATTGTTACCAAATCCAGCCTGGAAAACTTTGTCAAGGGTTCCACACAAAAAATTCTGAGAAAACAAAAATCAGTAGTCATTTAGTGTATGTTAAGAGTTATTTTCACAACGACAAAAATTCTAAAGAACAGTCTCATCTTTACTATAGTATTAGAAATGTTTTTAATACCCAACTGAAAACATTTTAGAACCATCTAATTTCTGTATTACACTTTTCAAATATGAAGAAGCACTAGATGAAACTGAAATTTCTCAATTTTCTGAGTGTTCATAAAGTAGCAACATTTTAATTTTAAATCAGATAGTACAGAGCTTTAGCTATCTTTAACAGGAACAATCTGGTCTCCTATAATTCACAATTCCAAGAGCTAGTTTTCAGTGATGTCCAGAAACGCATCATAAATCCATGACTTCAGACTGACAAAGAATGAAACCACACAAAACTTCTACATCAGCCACAAAGATTATATGCCTTTCATGCCCTGCTGTAATTTAACATATGCAGTTTGGGTAACACCAAATTATTCTTGAAAGTAGGTATTTATTTATTTATTTTAAGAATTCATAGTGAGGAGCAATACCTGGTCAAGCTTCAGAAGAAGAACTAAGAGTGTCTGCCATACCCGGGTTTTAATTCTATGCTGTAAAGAGTTTGCATAATAGCGTGTCCTAGATCTGGATACCAGTTCATCCTAAAAGGAAATTAAAAGGTTTATTACCTATTCTTCCCTTGAATAGATGGAAATATACATCACTATACTGAGAAAACAGCATCTACTGCACAGCTAGTATCAACATTAAATTTAAAGTTAGGAGAAATACATTAGTTTCATTTATTTAGAATTAAATTTTGAAGCTTGTTCATGAGAAGTTTGGCAAGTTGAAAAAACATACAATTCCACTTAGTATTTTTACTTCAGAGCACAAAAATGTTAGATATTAAGACTCTTCAAACAGCAGAAAGTTGAAGAATTTACAGCACCTACTGTATATGAACAACAGTACTACATAAAATGGACCACGAAGGCTCAAGCTGTCAGTTATATAGGAACTAAAGATCCTAAGTAGAGAGGTGAGTCTATAAATGAAAACATTTCTACTTTAGTGTCTACATTTAAAAAATGGGTTTAGTCATGCTATCGATTAGATCAGCTTGTAACTACAGCTCTAGTTTTGAGACAGAAATTGATATCCTGCAATAAGACATTTTATGTGAAAGAAAATGAGATAAGTGAGGTTTTAAAAAGATTTGAAATTCATATTCTCATGTAGCTTAGATTCCTTCCCTACGTACTCTGTTTTGGCCTTCAAAATATATGGCACCCAAAACTATTTTAACTCTTTAAAAAGAAAATTATCTGGTGATCCAAGTCCTAAATTAAAATGCAAATACACTTTATTTTTACATGTTTACGCTTCATATTTAATCAAGTAAGGAAATCACTTTTCAAGCTCACTTTTCCCACTTGATCAATCTTACAATACAAAGATTAACCCTTCTTCTCCAGTAGTTAATTGACAGGAATGAAGGACCACCCATTTCTTGTTCTTCAGTCAAAAGCAAAATTCTGTAGTACCAGAATGCATGGGTGATGTTCTAATAGCAGGTGCAGTAATTTACCGCTGATTTTACACCAGTGCCAATGCATAAGCAGCTATGATATAAATGCAAATCAGTCCCCAACCTTCTCCATTAATCCTACTTATAAAGGTCTTCCAAGGAGAAAACACCACTCTCCATTCAAAAGGTATTCCTGCAATTGTTAAAGTGAAACGTGGTATTTCAAAATGCAGCCTAAAGGAAGAATCTTAATGGAACAACAGTTACAATTTGGATAATGTTCCACGAAGTTAGAAAACACACTGAAAAGAGAGAAATAATCCAAAGAGACAATTTTTACTATTTTGGTTTGAGTGAATTCACTCCTGTCTCATAACAACAACAGAAGTATATTACTGGGCAAATCTAGACAGGCTATACAAACAACTGTAAATACATCCTGTCAACTGTAAGTTATTTGCATTTTAATAATTATACTAACATTACGTTTATGTACCAAGAGAATGAAGTTTACTTTATCAAGCAGTTTGATGAAAAGGTCTTCCATAAATGTCTTATGCAAGATATTGCATCCATCCAACAGGCACAGAAATTTAATAGCACAAACCCGAACGTAGTGATCATCTCTATTTGCACTGTAAAATATTAAAAAAAAAATAAAAATCAATCCCTACTTGTTCAGACATAAAGAAAATTCCTGAATTATAAAAAAAGCACCAAACATCGTCTTGAACAAGTTGTCTGTAGTGAGACAATATGCAAATACCCAGAACCAAAATTTTAAGGTCTGTTCACCCTTGCTGATGAAGATAACTAGTGAGTTCCAGAAAACCCGCCCCTGTTTCTATCCGCAAGTCTTTAATAGCAGCTAAGCATTTAAAAAAAAATTTCTACAGAAATAGCTGTATCATAACAAGTTTTTGTAAACTGTAGTCTTAAACCAACTAATTTATGCTTACAGTTTTGGTCAAATATTCTAGTCCAAAACAACACTTGATTGCTATTAGTCACTCAGGGACATCTGGAATAATTAACACCAAGAGCAGAATTAATGACATTACAGGTAACAAAGCATCAGACAGCTGCCAACTGTCACAGCCAGACATCTGGAAAGCAAGAAGCTCTTGGGACAAAATACAGGAGCACTGTACTAGAAGTGGTAGTAGATTTTTAGAAACTCCAGTTTTAGCTTCCTAAAGCACTGTTTCTCTGACTTCCTTTCACTGAGTAAAGGTGGGAATGAACCTACAAAAAAAGTTCAATAATCCAGTTGCCAACATCCCTGCAAAATAGCAAAAACTGGAGGCAGAAGCTACTACCAGTATGCAAGCTAAAAAGGCCTACAACCAATGTTAAAAAGCCAAGCTCCAAATCTGGCTGCATTAAAGCCTGAGTTTCTTAACTGTCTTGTCTACAACGAGGAGGTACATATCAGCACTCTGTAGAGTGCCTGCATCCTAAAAAGTGTTACTTTTATGAAGTGAAACAATAAGGAAGTAGTTATTTCAGTTCCTGAAAATATTTAACATTTGTTCTACATTTTGTATCTGCATTATGTTATGTGATGTATATCCCTTTTACTAATATTTAGGAAGGTTATGAATATACTCATAAGAAGCTGACTTCAAAACCAGCATCTTTCCTATTGTAGCATCAACCACAATGAAGACACAATTCAGACCAAATACTGTAAGTTGCATCCTCAAAATCATTACCTTTCTGTAACAACATTTGCTGCACATTTTTCTCCAAGATTTTCTAAGGCATGCACATCCTGATAAGTCTTCACAGACGAAAGACAAAGCAACAAAATTAGCAGAATAGCATATAAAAACTATTTCAACAATTATCCCAAAGTTTCAAAGAAAACAAAGTGCATAAAATTATAACAAACATAATCAAATATTTTCTTTGTACCTTTGATCTTTCCTAAATACAGTTCCAAAGACACAAGCCTCAGTGATAAGTTCACAATAATTTCCAGCATTTAAGAAAGCATTTGTCAAGGCACTTCTCTCATCAACAGTGGGAAATATCCAAGATCGACAACAATGACTAAGGACTACATTGAAGACTCCAGTCTTTGTAGTAGACATATCTATGAGCTTGAAAATTATCTGAAAAGACGAAGAAATGGAAGATTCAAAATCTATTTTGCAGAAGTGCTAGAACTATCAGAGTAATACTGCAGTGGTATCTATTTTAGCAGGTCTTATCTCCTGCATCCTAGATCTGCTCAGCTTAATGCCATCTGCAACCTATTTACAATTCCCAGATTCTAAGGGCAGGTGAATCGGCAACAATCAGCCCAGTACATGTTTGTGTTAACAAAAGATACAACTGATCTTTGCTTAAAGAGATATAAAACCAGTTGCTTTATATCAATCTCCTGATAACTGCAACAAATGTACCTGGGCTTACTTCAGGGAACACAAACCTGGTGTTTTTAATTATACCTTAGCAATTCAGAAAAAAAATTAAACATAAAACAGAATTTCTTCTATAGGTAGCTGTATCACTAATTCTCTTCTTTAATAGGGATTACATGCATGTTGAAGTTTGTATTTGAGTTAAAGTGGAGAAATGTCCTTGTACTTTTTTTTTTTTTTTTTTTTTTTGTGGAGGGCATATATAAGATTCATGAAACAGCTATCTAGAACTTCTCCAAAAAGGACAAAAATAAAACAAAACAAGAAAAATGGCCCCAAAATTTTCCTTTCCTACTCCCTTCATTAGGCTAAGTGTAACTGAAGTTTGCTCTTGCAAAGTTAATTTTTTCTAAGAAGTTGCAAGCATTTGGCAGAGAAGATTTGAGAAGAGGAGGCTGAGGGGAGACCTGATCGCCCTCTACAACTACCTGAAAGGAGGCTGTAGTGAGGTGGGGGTCGGCCTCTTCTCCCTGGTAACAGATGATAGGACAAGGGGGAATGGCTTGAAGCTGCGCCAGGGCAGGTTTAGGCTAGACATTAGGAAAAACTTCTTCACCGAGAGGGTTGTCAGGCTCTGGAATGGGCTGCCCAGGGAGGTGGTGGAGTCCTCATCCCTTGAGGTCTTTAAAAGAAGGATAGATGAGGTGCTCAGAGACATGGTTTAGTGGTGGGATGGCAGTGCTAGGTTAACGGTTGGACTCGATGATCTTAAAGGTCTTTTCCAACCGAGGTGATTCTATGATTCTATGATAAGATCGAGAATGAATAGGTGTTCATTCAGAAATTCCTTTTCAGACAACATCAATTATAGCTGTCCACGAGACTGGTGTTCCAGAAGGTGTGACAGCTCTTACAAGATAAAACTTCTTCTCTTCCCCGCTCCGAAATGATACTTTTGATAATGTGACAGTTCTTTGACAGTAACTTTGTTTTTATAGAGAAAGTTGTTCTGAATTGCTAAGGATTAAAGCACCAGGAAGCTCGTGAAGAGCCTAAGTTGAAATATCGGAAGGCATGAAGAAACACTTTTTGGGAAAACAAAAACCCACACTAGAAACATCTGGCCTTTTTACAAAGAATTTGAACTTTCCTTTTAGTGCAAAGACAGGCATTGTAACTTTCCTAATAATTCCAAAATTGAACTATTGTGTTTCACCTGAGGAGAAGCAGCGTGACCCTTACTACACATTTATCAAAATCCTGGAATGTTCTTCAATTGTTTCATTAATATAGCAAAAGTCCAGCACACACAAAATAAATCTAAGCAAATTAAATTCTAGCACAATCAACATCTGACTAAGTCGCAAAGAAAAAGGAAAAAAGCAGCAGAAGAAATGAAGCCTAAGAACACAGTGCCCTGGGCACCTCTGCAGAAGCCCTTCTGGATTTCACCATAGCAGTATTTCCTTTTTTGGCTCAAAAATACCCCTTTGTTCTACCCCTTCTAACTACTAGCAAAAAGACAGAGTGCACTGTGGTAGACAAAATTAAAGTTCTGCTTCTGTGACAAATCAGTATCAGGCAGTTCTATTTTTTCTTTCTCGTTAGCTAAATCTATATAGCCATTGCCCAAGGGGTCAATGGCAATAGAGACTGCCAAGGAGCGGGGTAAGAATATACATAAGTAGACACTTGCTTGGGAACTTTATCTTCATTTTCTTATGAAGGGGCAGAAGGTGGCTCGACCAGATGCCCTTTGTTGAGTATAGGAGACCTCCATTACCTCCTTGATGCCTGCTGTCATGGTATGTCCCAATGCAGACAATGGGATAGCTGTCACATAGACTCAAAAGACTCTTGACATTGGCAAAACAAACCTTACATAATGCTTGAAATACTAACGCTGAAGCTAAGAAAGTCATTATAAGAATTTTAAACATATTTTAAGATCAAAGAAAAATAAAAAACTAACTACAGCTCATCAGTTACTACAATACTGAGCATACAATTATCCATTACAGATATTCATTAGAAGAAAAAGCTAACAGATTCCTAGAACTGACAAGATATTTTACCATCTTTGCATACGTATCTATTTTGGCTTGGGTCCACATGAAGACTGCAAATGCCAAGTGTTATCTGTTGTTTAAAATAGATGACTAACATTCATTTGAAGCAAGTTTTCAAAAAGAACAGAGAGAAAATAAATGGGACTATATTTTAAGATACTTAAGGCTAATAGGGCGATAGCACAGCAATTTTAAATTGCTAGCAAGTGTCCATTTCTCTATATTTTATTTAAAAATCATTTGCGTGTCTGGGCTGAAAATAAAGCTGAGACATTTGCTATTGCTTACAGTTACAAGTGTGACACCAGGACAGAGCTACTTAATGGTGACTTCAAAGCAAAACTGCAAACCCTCCTAGTATGACTTCTGTGTTAAGGGCAAAGCAGCGCATGAGACCGTAAGTCTAACCATACATATATACTGGTAACTAATTTTTAATGCATTACTGCTCTGGTAAAAGCCTTGCCATCATTCTGGAGTGTTCTGCACAAACATTTAATTGATGCTCAGAGGCTAAAAAAAGCAAAAAACCTAAGAAAGGTTATTTAGAAAAGAAACAGCAAACAACTTTCCAGTATATAAAGCCAAGATGAGCCAACATCCCAGTACTGAATGCAGTTTTAGTGACTCAAAATGAAAAAAGAACTTTTGGAATACAGGAAGCTGCATTCATGTTGCAGAAAGAGTAATTTTTTTTTTCTCTTCTTAACTATGTAGGCAGCATTAACACGCAGTATTAAATCAAACTCTAAGGAGACTATGATTTTTGTTTTCTACACCTGGACCCTCAGAGAAGCAACTGGCTTATTCAATAGCATCTACTAAAAGTTTTTATTGGTTCTAACTTTTCATTTAAGAAAGTATTTTTACAAAGACTAAACTATTACTCTTCATTTTCTGTGTTACAAGAACAATCAATATATATGTTTATTCTCAATCTAATTCTCAGATATTTTGTCTTTTTTGTCGAAACTAGTACCTTTTTAGAAATGAAAAATTCATGACAATAGCTGAAGGGAAAATAAAAAGTAAAATACATTTTTGGATCCAGATAAATTTTATGTTCACTTCCCAAAAGAGAATTCTTAAACTGACCTCTTTTATTTTGGCATATGCTTGACCCTTTGCACTTGCAGCAACAGCTAGAACCTCAGTATCAAAGACGAACTGAACAAAAGCTTTTAGATTGGACCAAAATATTAGCTGTGTGTTGCTCAAAGAGGATGTAATTTTCCAAGCCAAATCAAATGCTTCTATGCAGAGAGACTCTGCTGAGTCCAGAAGCTGAAAACAGAAAGAATAAAGTGTTACATTTGACAAAAAACACCCCCAAAACCATTAATATCTTACAGTTGGTTTATCTGTTACCTTGGGAACAAGGACCTTCATGCAGTCGAACACAGGTAAAACTTGGTCTGAAGGAAGAATAGTTAGGGCTTCTAAGGCAGACTCTAGAATTTTTCTTGACCTTTCAATTGTAGATAATGACATTTCTGAAGTTTCTTCATAGACCTGAGCCAGTGTTGGAAATGAATTTAAAATGAAACGAAGGCAAATCCACTGGTCACGAACATAGCGTGCAACAATTCTCCCCCATCCTTGAGATGTTGTTTCTTCACATAAGCTGTAAGGAGAATATTTTTCTTAAACACTGTACTGTCCTAATTTATCCTGCACATTCCTACTCCACCAGGAACAGCTTAACTGTAAAAACTCACTATACTTCAATACACTAAAATTTACACAGATTTAAGGGGACACTGGACAAGTTCATGAAAGAGAAATCTACAAATAAAGTTTTTTAAACACAGAAAAATCAGTTATGGGCTCAGGCACTCTCATTAGTCATAAAAATTCGGGAGAATATTTAATGGAAACATCACTATATCCTGGCTATCATCTTTTTATTAACAAATTATATGGCTTTTGGCCCTCAGCCTTGCTCCTGATTTCCTTTCCCAACAGTAAATAATTTCCATTTAAATTGGCTTGCATACATGCTAGGGCTTTGTGTGGTGCATATATATATATATATATTTAAGCTGGCATAAGGAGAAGCAATGTTCAAAGCTAGTTCTGGCTTCATAGCACTAGAAGACTGCGCAAAAGAACCTTTGGTCTGATCAATTATGGCTGCTTTAATGTTCCAAAACCTGAATGTTAAGAGAAAAGAGCAACTGAATTAATAGTTTGTGTTCAGAATTCTTCATTTTTATCTTGGCAAAAAGTTATCAAAGAAAAGAACAGGAAAAGCCAGCACCTTAATCACTGCTCCATGCTAATCAAATTTATTCTGGAGAATTACTGAAGCTATAGCACAGACGTACCTACTTTTTTCTTCAATATAAGATGGCTTCTTTAATACTTCATTGAATTGGGAAAAGGAAATAAATCTCTTCAGAGCATCCACAGAAGGCAGAGATTCAAGGTGCACTTCAGGTTTCCGATCCATTATCTCACAAACTGCTGTAAGTGAAGCCATGCTAGCCACTTTTTTAATTTGTCCTTTAAGCTTTGGCTCCTAATTAAAACCAAATCATACATCAACAAAAATCCACCAATTTCTTCTAATATGATACAAAAAACCTACTGATAGATTTTATAATCCTCTTATTTGTATCACCTCAGACACCATAAGGTAGCAACTCTGCATCCTTCTGCTTCCTTATTTTCTTACCCTATGCATAACATAGCTTTGCTTGGCTGGGTCAGTGCAATCAATCCCAAGTTGCAAGCATTGAAAAGAGTATAAATCTTGCAAATTACAGTCACTTATTCATTAAGTGCAGGCTTACAGCTAGCCTGTGATGGAACACTTCTACCTTGCCAGATAGCAGTTTATATATATGGCTGGATAGCAATTAGAAAAAAGGTGTGGGTCCACGCATTCAGAAACCCAGCAACAAGACAGCTGAAATTTGGAATACCACATGCTAACTGCTCCAAGAGACACAACACTTACTATGATTATTTTGTGTGAAAAGCACATATATTCAAAGAAGCATGAAATAACAAGTCTCAATTAAAAAAAGTCAATAAGCATATATAGTTCCGTAAAAGTATTAAAAGCTCAACATTATTTAAATATCTTCAAGTTACTTCCAAGCTGTCTAGAGTACAGAAAAGATTTTTTTCATCTGCAATTACTCAGTGTTGTCTTTTTTCTTCTTAAACTGAAGATGTACTATATGCACAACTGAAGAAATCATCGTGACAATATAATTCCACTGAATTCAAAAGAAGGTGGTAGAGGCCCCCAGTGAACACTAAGGTTGAATCATAAAATGTTTACTTTGAAACTACTGGAATAAGTACATAATTCACATAACCAAAGGAAAAATAAAATTAAGTCTTGCTCTGTGTTTCCTTAGAAAAGTAAACCTAGCAAATCAAATACTTAGAATCTTTTAATGTGTTATTAACTGTTCTTGATCAATAATTCAACCCAGAAAATACAAAAGAATATACTGCTCAACAAATCTTAATTTAATACTCCTCCTTTTCTAGAAGTTATTAATGTTTCTTTGCCTTTTGAAAATATATCTATGTCAGATATACTAGACTAACACATACAACTACGGGACAATGAACATAACTATGTGAAAAAGCCAAAGCAATGCTTCTGGAATTTCTTTTTCTCCATATATTCCAGCTTGGAAATCGAACAGATCATTAACACAAAAGGCCTTTTCATTTAACAGTAACCTCCTTGGTAAGACTGGTTCATATTTGAGGAAAAAGCTCTGGAGTACACACAGTCCATTATTACAACTGAAGTTTTAATTTAGCTATATAGACTTTAAAAAAATGTAAGAATACAAAAGTACGAAAAATCTTAGCTACAAATATTTTACATTAACATTACACTGCTGACTAAAGACACTTTGTGTTAGGGAATATATTTATTCACACAAACATAATTTTTATATATTTTATAAAATCTAAATATTATATAAGCATTACAAATTAAATACTTAATTGATATTTACTGGTTTCTTTTATATTAATATTTACCATTGTAAAGAATGTTAAATTACCTCTTCACAGTTTCTCTCCTGAAGATTACGAATAGATGCATTTGTCAGGGACAAAATGAAATTCTTGATAGATGAACCTTTCTTCCAGCTGACTTGCAAGCACAAATTCACTATCTCTGGAATTAAAGCTAAGTATAGATCACAACGATCCAGATCACCAACCTAAAAGGAAACATCAGTAAAGTGAAGCGTAAAGAGGAGGAAGCTTAAACTGAAAAGAAAGAAAACTAAAAGTAACAATGATAGCAGAAGGGAAACAGCAACAGTCACTGCAGTTGAACAACCTTTTCTTTAATTTTGGGGGGTTTTATTTATCTTTAAAATCTTTTTATCTTACAGGTCCTTTTAGTTTCAGGGATCTGAAGTATGTCTTAAGAGAGACAGTGTGAAATTCTGAAAGAAATCTCCACTTCTTTTAATTGGTAAATTTACTTTACTTCCCTTCCTGGGCCCAAAGGAATGCCACGTAAAAACACGTGAGCTAGCCTGAGTACCAAAAGCGGTGTTCAGAGCCAACTCAATTACAGGAACATGGCACAGCACTGCACCTTGCACACATTCAACAGTGCACCTTGCACTTCTTCCCCAACTACATTTTCTCTCATTACTATGTTTTGCTTGTTTTATGGCTTTTTATTCTCCTCTTGTATTTGCAACTTTTCTCCATGTACCATTAAAAAAAAAAACCACCCTCGTACAAAGCCATGCATTCAAGGAACCACATGAAGAAAGAACTTTTCCTTTTTTAGTTTTGAGAGAAAAATACACCTTTGAATTTTCACTTACCTTCAGAAGCAGTTCTTCTGATTCAACCCTAACTTTTGCTTTAACACAGGACCACTTTTCACACTGATCTTCCATTGCACTCATGTTTTGGGGGACTGTCCACTGTGAGATTTATTTTATTTCCTTGCATTTCCCCTTTAATTTGCACTTTCCATACTGTTTCTGAGAAAGTAGCCCAGGGCCCCACCCTCCTCTCCAAGTTACCATCCTTGCAGAAACTCAGGCTTTCATTTCCCCTCCAACTTACAGGCTTTTTTCACTCTCCCAAACACAAGAATCATATCTGACTTCTGTTCATTTTAATTTCTGCACACTTGTCCATATAACTTTCTCCATGAAACTGGTTTTCTTTTCTAAACTCACTCTTCACTAAATAATTCTAAAAATACCACTTCACATTTTGTCCATCTTCTCATTACAGTTGTCTCTTCCTTTCCAATCCTTCTGGTCCTCTCCCTTCTTCCCAATAGTCTACCCAAATACAGTCCACTAAATTAACAACCTTTAAACAGATGTCTTCTCTCTAAATCTCTATTTTGGTTTCTGCCTTTTATGATATAAAATTAAAGGTGACACAATTAAAGGTCACAATTAAAAGAACCGTGAAGATCTTACAACTTTTCATTCTCTCTTACTCCATATCCTTCTCTTGAAACTCCTAATGCAAATTTTTACTTCACCTTCGAAGTTCCTACTTTGCATTTTGTTAAGCTTTTCAGTTTTGAGAATTAGCCTCCTTTTTAAACTTCCACCAATACCTCTTTCTCAAATCTGTCTTCTTCTAAAAATAACATCATTCTCCTCATCAACATTACATTCTAATTTCTCTTTCTCCATCTGGAAACATCTATGAATGTTTTGCTTTATATGTCTTGTGTCTTTCTATTTACATATGACTTGAAAGCTCTTTAGAGTAGGAAGCGTGTACCCCCTCTCTCTCTAAAAAGAAGTGCATTTCTTTCCTACATTCAGCAGGATATTTTTGAAGGCAAACTCCCCTACCATTGAGCCATTTTGCTTCAGTCACAAGTTTATTTGGAGTATAAACTTAAAACACTGGCTACAACGAAGAGCAAACAGTGGAATATAGTCAATGAAGATGTTAACCAGGCTGAGTACTAAAAGCCTCCAAACATCTTATGTCCGCAACTGTACTAGTAGATAAGATACAGTATGATATGATACTCATGATTTCTTACTATACGATTTCTTTAGTTTTGAGAAGAAACACAGAATATGGACTAAGATGCAAAACAATACTCTTCAAGACACACCTTTTTTTTTCCCCCCTCTATTCTTACTGTGCCCATTCAAAAAAGTTAACAGAAGTGTTTCTAGGAAAATTGACTTTCTGGGCATTTGAAGATTTGATATGAAAACTAGAAACACTGGTAAATCAAATGAACAAGCAAAACCACACCAAAGTAATAATAACTACTTACAGTGCTTAACTCATTTGTAGTAAGCCGCCGGAGAACAAATTCAAGGACACTCTCCACAGGTGGCATTAGAGATTTCCAGATAAAAAACAATACCACATCTGTATGAAGAGGGGAAAAAAAAAATTATATATTAACATACAGAAATACACATTCCTTAAGAAATTTATTATATCATGCAGATTTAATTAAGTTACAGAGTCAAAGTTATACAGTAATACGTATTCAATACCTAAGAATACCTTAAAACAGCTCAGTACTCTTTGCAGTGTAAACCATAGGGCTGAAAGAATCAAAACACATCATGTTCTTTCCTGAGATCTATCATGAATTAGTCAGCCAAAAACCCAAGCATAATTTTCCAACTTTTAATGCACGCTTTCATCCTATTCCCAACCTTCTGCACAAACAGCTTATTACTGAACTTACTTTCTAATAAAGAACAAAAATTTCCATATCCAAAAATGAATATATGCAAGAAAAATGCAGTTATCCATTTCTAATATGTACAGAAGTAAAACCTGTTTTTTGGTTGGGTTTTGTTTTGCTGTTTAGAAATAATTCAGCTTTGTACATAGAGTAATCTTACAAGGTTTCAGTCAAGTAGGTTCCTGGCTTAACACTGTAAACGAAAATGCAAGGTTATAATACAAAATGCGATACTTTCTCCAAGAAAAGGCTAGGCTATGAAGTATACCACATGTGCATAGCATTTCACAAATGAAAAGACACAGGTTTATTACACAAGGATACTCTGGTAAAACATATTTAACCACAAGCACACTTCAATCTCTGCTTCGAGGGCAAGGGCTAGCTGAAAGCCAAAGAAATCAATACGAATATCAAAGAATATCAATACGAAAACAGGAGTTAAAATACTTTGCATGACCATTTTGTTCTAAAAATATCAGTCATTAGTTTCAGTATTTAGGAGAGTTAGCCAGAGGTTATATCTGTTAGTTTTTTTCTGAAGTTGACCCTGAGTGGTGTTTCATGTAGTAAAATTACTACTAAATGGAAGACCTTCAAAAGGTAGAAATATACAGGGATGTATTTCCAGAAGTTCCAAATCTATATTGCACTTACTTCCAATGTTCTGTATTAAAATGGCTCATTGGACTGCATTTCTAATGCTTAATCCATTTAGAACAAAGTTACCTATGTCAGATTATCACATTTCATCTTAAGTCTCAAATCACTAAAATATCTTCTGCAATTAAAATTCAGAAATTCTTCAGATAAACATGTAAGACAGTAAAATCCAATTCACTACCAGTGCCTCTGTAACACTACAAAAAAAATTAGCAAAAAAACTTACTGTTTACAATAGTGAAGTCTAATAACAGCAGAGACAGCAAAACCTGTAGAAAGATGCTGCTGCTTTCAGCATGCATTACAGACACGTCTATCCCCATTGAAGTATTCTTAAATAAAACCCTTCCCAGTTGTTATTACTGTTAGTTTACGAGCTAAAATTCCTTTCTTCTTCTCTCCCATTTTATCAGTTTCCATTTGACAGACAGGACTTTTCACCTCCTGTTTAATCAACATGGAAACAAAAGTTCTGTATTTTACAGCATTACTGTTCCTGCCCCTCAACACAGTCAATTCACAGCTGCAGAGACAAGATTTATTACTTGTGGTGTCCTGTGCAGGAGGAAGAAGCACAAAAACAATAGGGGAAATAATTTAAGAAAAGTAATCCTTGTTTAACTTAACGCAAAAAGACATATAATATTATAAGTCCAATCCTGAAAGCCTCTTGAAAGACTCTACTGGTGGAGTACCTATGGGGGCGTTCAAAAGGAGGGGGACACTGAGATGCTCAGCCTTGCAGAGCATCAAGAACTCTGTCAGCAGAACTTAACGTGTTAAGTCATGTATCAAACTTCTTAAGGCAGGAGCAATTGATTATATGTCTACATTAGCAAGCACAGTGGCACACAAGCAAATGATTTATAGAGTTAAATACTTGATACTAAAAACTTATCATGCGCTCACACATGTTTTGGAGGGTTCTGCTTCAGGCTTGCTCTAGCCTCATGCTGTGGACTGAATGTACACTAGCAGTTGGAGCACATCTTCCAGTCTAGTTTCACCCGAAGGAATCCACTCCAGCAGTCAGAGACCACCCCACAATATGAACATTAACAGTCTGTATAATTAGCGTTCAGTATTTCAGTCAAACAGCTAAAATTCAAGAGGCGGTGACTGTATAAAGCACTTTTTAAAATCAGGTTAAGCATTTACTTCAGGGATGCATTTAGACATCTTTACAAAACCTGGATGCAGAACCTGAAATAATTTTTCTTTCATGTAAGAGCCTAGATCTGTGGCTCCTGCTCCAAAGCTACTTCTGTATTTCATGTTATGAAAATACAGAAAAAAGACCCCAAAACAATCTGGGGAAGCAGGAACCAAATGCCAAGATCCCTCTCGTTCCAGTTCGGCATCCTAATTCATGAAAATAATGCAATTTTTCACTTGTTCTCAGGAAAAAAATTACAGATCTACTCTGTTACAAATTGATCAAGTTCTAATAAAAGTAGTAAGGACTCCAGAGCTTTTCTTCAGACCTTCCTGGAAGGTCTACAAGTTAAAATGCTCAATCTGGGGGGGCAAAAACTCCCAGTCAGATCATCAGGCTTGTGCTTAAGTGGGCATCTCTTAACCACCTTGCTTTTTAACTAAGGCCAAACTGAAGCAGTCAGCTAAGCATGCCTACTGAAATCATGCCTAATACTGTGAAATAATCAGAGGCATCCTGTCTTTTGCAGTCCAAACAGCTTTAGTAAAGACAAAAGTATCTACCAGTCAACTCAGAAAACAGTATGTCTAGCAGGATCGCTTTGTGCACTCAGGGAAGGCTCAGAGAAGGCTCTGGCTGAACCTTAGGCAACTAAGCAGGTCAGGCTTGGTTTCTGTACTACCTTCTTTTTGAAGTATCTAAATGATTTATGGAACCTGTACAGTGGCTAAGAGGAAGCCTATAAATATTTGTAATATGGTCACACTCTCCAAATTTTAACTAACTGCTAATCTAATCCTAATGGGTAACAATTGCTTTCTCAGAGGGCCTCCACATTCTCAATTCCCAGCCCTTGGGACACCCACAGCTCAGTTTCATAACAGATATGCCAGATTGTCAACTTTTACATTTACCACCTCTAGGCTAATAATAATTTGACAATACAGCCTTAAAACATTAAGTACCTTAGTTTTAGTTAGACTATAATTAATGTAAGACACAATATACTGAAGATATCACTAACCATCTTGTATATTGGAACATTTTAACGAACGGGTCTGCAATAACGTCAAGAGAAGCTGTAGGCTTTTATCTGTTTTCAGTGTTGGTATGTAAGCATTACTGCCAAGTTTCATCAAGACATCCAGAAGAGGGTTCAAGAAAGCCTCTAGTTCAATCCATTCTATGTTGCTTTTTCCACTACACAAAAACAAAAATTAAAAAGAAAGTCTTCTTCTGAGTATCTGCCTTAAGTGCTGAAGTCACTTACGGAAATAAATAGGACACGTTTCCAAGTCACTTAAGTATCTTTAGAAATGTTACCCAGTATGTTTGCAGCAACAGTTGGATAAGGCTAAGGAATGATCAGGATGACCAGAAGTCTACGGAGAAAAATGGACAACCTCTTGACCTGATCAGGTTTCTGCTGGATCCTTCAGAAGTAGGGGGAGTGAAAAAGAGAAAACTGCAAAATAAGGTATTTCATACTTACCTGTATTTATTCCTCATCTGCTCCACGTCTGCAGCCAACACAATCACTGTTGCGACAAGCTTAGCTTCAAACCAGTCAGGCATAAAGCAATTTTCTCCTGATTAAAGATATTTTAAGGTTTCCACAGTATTTAAAAAATACCTTCATATTAATTTTTAAAACTTTTGGGTTTATAACTTATTAAAGTAAATTAGTAATATAACAACAATTAATGCCAACAAGAATATTACTACTAATTTTTTGCACTCTTTTATCTAGATAAAAACTAAACTGAAAAAGCAATTGCTTTTCCTCTACACCTCGAACAGGCTAATCTCATTGGCCTCTATGCTGAAATCTATTTTAGGCAACGTGTCGTATTACGTAGTAGCATATATTATGTAGTAGCTCCCAATGGGCTTTTCTATTGCTTCTAAAAATATATTAGCATATTCAAATGAAGTTAACCAAGAACATAATTCCACTATGCTTTGTCAGAAACATCAGCTGTGATTTTGACCACCTAGAAGATATATGAAGAACTAAAACTATTCTGTCAAAAGAAAATTAAAAAAAACTAACTGCAGCTGCTCTTGTCGTTGATCTGTGCAGCACCACATCATCATACTTATAAAAATTGTTTCTTAAATAGTAGTACATACACAGGTTTCAGGTTTTTTTTAACTGGTATAGGTTTGGCTTTGGGAATCTAGAAAGCAAAACACACTCTGGAGGTCCAGTTCAAGCAGCTGGACATTGTTGATTCCCCGCCCCACAGAGCTGCTTATAAGCTAAGATTCAAATCAAACCAGAAAATTACAAACACAACTTTTTAAAGCAAAACACAGATGTTTGCCATGGAATTACAG
Organism: Gorsachius magnificus; assembly: GCA_034008185.1. Lineage (NCBI taxonomy): Eukaryota > Metazoa > Chordata > Aves > Pelecaniformes > Ardeidae > Gorsachius > Gorsachius magnificus. The sequence continues at coordinate 43,458,789 of CM067083.1, read as the reverse complement.
ATAACATAGACCAAGGCCTAAACAAACATTTCAGGAAGAGGGGAAGATCTGTCAAAATTTTAGCAAAGCATTTACCTTGGAATATCAATAGACAAAATTTGCTCGCAACTTTTCTAACCATAAGACAATCAAGTGAAGTTTCCCAGGCCGCAGGAAGCTTCTGAAGCTATTTATCATTAGAAAATTCTGACCTAGCTTCTATAGCTCCTATAGGTATAATGTGTTTTAAAGTGTTCAGTTTTGACTTTTGACATTATAAAACTATATAAAATTCGCTGCTACTGCGGTACTTAAGTAGCAAGTAAGTAAGTGCCACACAAAAGTTAAAGTATTCAAAAAGTCAATTCGCCATTCCTTCCCATATATCTAAAAAAAAATTCTGCGCTGAAGTTGTAAGAATTTAAAATGTGGCAGTGAACAAAGAAGTCCCTTCAGAATTTATCTACATACAGCATACAAAGAACCTTCTTTGGTTATAATGTGTGGCAGCTCATCTGCTGCAAGTAGTCCAAGATCAAAACAACATCAGTAAGCAGGAGGGTGCTCTATAACTAGCATCTCTCTCCCTAAAAATACTCGGTCAGTTTACAAACCTCTGCTGAGAAAGACTACAGAACCTCTATCTATTTACACTCCCTTGTGCTTTCTTCTTCCCCCATACTCCAATATTTTCAGGCACTGTTAAAAAAGTAACAAAAGAAATCTAACGGACAAACATCAGTGCAGCATCATAAATTGAGTATTAAGGCTTAATTTCAATTAATACTGCAGGACTGCATTTTATGAAGGGAAACTGGAATAGAAAATAAAGTTCAAACTTAAGAATCATTGAGTATCACAAATTAGGTAGAACTTGAATAGGTAAACAGCTCTTCTAAAATCCAAAGGATTTTTGTAATTTTATCCTTAAATTATCTTCAAAAAGCTTTTTATATTAATAAACATTTAACTTACTTTCAGATGCTGGTGTCTTAAGATACTCTCCCACAAGACTGCGTACATATTGACATAAAGATGATGTCTCTTGATGTTCAAAATCATGGGTCATCGATTTTCTGAAGCATCCATCATTCACTCTTAACCAACTGCAAAGCTAAATTAAAATCAGTATGTTACTATTTAAGCATAACTGCCAGTTCTGTACTGACATTATCATCATAACAGTTCACTAAAGCGCTGTTAAATCCACACTGAGAAGTATTAACTGGAGCTACCTTGAGGCTTAGTAGACTATTCCCCTCTAATTAATATAGCAAAAGTTTCTTCCAGAGAACAGTTCCAAAAAAAAGATTATTGGTACCAATATAAGAAAAAAAAAACAGCTCTTAAAAATAAGCAAGACTGGAAAGATTTCCTTCAGGTCAAAAGGGCTTCCTACAGCCAACTGTTATCTAGCAAGAGCTGCTGGTTTGGGTTTGGTTTTTTTTTTTTACTTTTATGCCAATAATCAACAGAATAGGATGCAATGTACAGCACACAGAACAAGGGGACACTATGCAAAAAAATCACTTATCATTATATTGCTGTACAACTAATTGAAGTTATGGCTACATATTCAGCTGGCTCCAGTATATCCTATATATAAAATGATTTCTTCTTTGAGGCTTTTTCATAGCATTTTGCATCTTGCAAAGACACAAAGCATATATCCCCTGGAAATCTAGAATTTACAATCTCATTCTACATGGTAGGCACACTTTTCCCTTTGAGACTATCCTGTTATTACTGCCAGTGCTGGGCAACCAAACAACACACAGCTCTTATACAAAGTTTTGGCCCACATACTGGCCCATTCAGAGAGTCTCAGGATCCACATTATCTCGGAGAGTACCTTCAGGACTAAGAGAAAGGGACAAAATGCACCATACTAGCAGATTAACCCTCAAAAGATAGAACAAGCTTACAAAATAGTGTTCTTTTCCATCAAATGAAATTTTACAACAGCGAGTTGAGGGGAATGAAAAGGAAATAGCCAGAAAGAGAATATATATGATATGCAGAATTAACTGTCTGTAGAATCTGATGAGCAAGAACAGCTTCAGCTGAGGATGTTACATCCACCAGGTTTCCTTAGTAAAAGTTGAGAGAGAAGCCAAAGTCATGGCTTTGTGGATTTTGGAAGATACCCTGCTTTGCACTCTCTCCATGAAGTCACCAGATGTGTAGAGGAGTGAGCAGGGATCCCCGATGGGAGAGATTACAGATACTAGCACAGGCTTACCAATAGCAGCTTTAGTTCCTACAATCTTAGCAAAGGATGCAGAAGACTAGAACTGTGATGAACACACAGAAGTCTCTTAAAGGACCAGTATTCAGGGACCAAAAGTCTGAGTAAGACCTGATTCTGATTTGCACTTCAATACAGCTGCACCCAACAGCTGCAATAGCGAGATGAACTCTAGGAAACACAATGAACTGGGACTTCAGAGCTTGCTCTGAAGTCAAAAACATCTCTGCCTCAAGAAAGAGCTTTTTCTTCTGCAGAATTGACAATTTCTGCATGAAGAAAAGGTCATATTTTTCTCCCCACCCACCCTACCTTACATTCAACCACCTTAAAATTCTTCCACTTTGAATCTGCTGAATAATTTGTTCAGGGTTAGCATCAACACCTCTACAGCATTACAAAAAAATAATCACAGCTTTCGAATGAAACATAAATCCGTGAAGACTCCACATCCAAAAATTCCAGAATGCACCAATGCAGAAGTAGCTAACTATTTAGATGTTAAATTAGTAATAATAAGTCATGTGTCTTTATAGGTATTAAAAACCATTTGATTAACATAAAACCAGCTTCAGTTCTCACCTCTATCCATAACACAGTATCTCTCCTTAGGGACTCCTCTGGTCTAAGGGACAGAAGAAAGTTTGCAACTTCTGGGAGGGACACTTTCTCCTGAAGAAATGAATCAAGATACAATAGTTGCCAACATAATATACAACAGATAACATCTATATAACAAATCAAGAAGTTTGCTGTCATCTGGCAAACGTTTCAGAAAAAGAAACTGACTTTTTCCTTTCTATGACACAGACTCATTTTTGCATCTTTGGGACCAACTTATCTTTACCAAGGAACACAATTCACTCTTCACCAAGTACTAAAATCTATCTGAAAGTTAATGAATGACTAGAGTAGTGCTATTCACTGATGACCCCTTTTATATGAATGTACATAAATGAGTAAGAGTCACTGATGAATAATAGTTCTGTATTTCAAAAAAGAAATTCTGCTCAGAAAAGTTTATAGCCATAACACACAACCTGGAAGACAGTCTACTTATCTAGAAAGCAAGCACATTATAAGACAACCAAAACATGAATACTTTGATTACCGAATAACTAAGGTCTTGCTATTTCAACATGAATAGTAGTTTGAGCATTCTGGTATTATGAATACTTCTATTCTTTTAGGTATTTCAGAAGAGTCCATTTAGTTTCTATCTGTTAAAACCCAAGTTTATACAGTGGGTATCATAATAGGATACTATTCCATAACTACTGCATGAAAACCCTACAAGAAGACATCAACTAATAAAAGGGCATGAAAAAAATATATCTTATGAGAATCAAAGTTAACAGAAGCATACCCATACTTAAGGTAGTACAATTTTTTTAAGTAATCGCTAAAAAAATGGCAAATCCAGCAAAATCAGTGGTTCCATGTTGTATTTAGCAGTTTTTTGAATCCTGTTTACCCTGTAAAAGTGCTAGCATATTTTTATTACACCAGGAAGAAAAAAAAAACCAAAATTAAACTCACCACGTCCGTCAAATGCATAGCTGTTTGAAGAAGATAGCACTGAGCAGCTCCACGCAACAAAATCTGATGTGTAATCATAGTACACTGGAGGACATCTCTGGAAAGAGGAAAAATATGCACTGTAAAAAACATACACTTAGGAAGTTTAAACGTTTTCATGTATTTTCTAATTATCAGCCATTTTCAATATATTACAATTTTATTTAACAAACATGTGTAACACAATCACTGCCTGATCAGACAGCACACAATCCAGAACCAAGACTACTGCTATATGGCCTTTCAAAAACTGATATTAAAACTTGGATAAGCATACACCTGACAAAATAAAAAGCATGGGGAGGTGGGGAGCAAAACAAAACCAAAACTAAAGAAACAATCCCCATGATCACATCCATTCAAACTGATAATTTAAAATTTGCATTTCTATTGGTAACAAATATAGAAAGAGAATATTTGCCATCAAATTGTCACCCTTAGCACAAAACTGAAATCTTTAATCCTCTTTTATCAGCAGAGGTGTGTCTGACTATTTTTTTTTGCGTTTTGTTAATTACTTTTTTCCAGTTTTCCTCCAACCACCAGTAAGATTTTATTTCAAAGCTCAAATTTGATTAAACTGGAAAAATTACTGGGTTTTAGTGGCTCTATGAAGTGAAAGATACTCAGGAAACATCAGTGTGATTAAGGACAACATACATGCCAAGAACTTTTACCTAGCCTTTCATTTACAGCTCTTCCAGTTTTCAGTTGTGGGCTGTCCCCTGATATAGCCTCAACTGCCATTAAACAAGGTTTTAATGTAATTAAAAGAAAAGGAAGAAGTTCAATATGTATCAGTCAGGAAGTATGGAAGACCAGGGAAAAATGGTGCCAAAAAAGCAGCAATGACAAAGGACTGAAATGAAAAACATTAATTTTTTAAGTCACACAGAGATATAAATACATTGGTTCTTAAATTGCTTTCCTCTGTGAATTAGACATAAAGGAGAGAGGACCTTCCATTCCCATGCACAACCACCACATCCTCCTAGAATTAACAAACATGAATTATATCCTGGCTCTCCAGATGTTCAGCACCCTCCTTTACAAGAAGTCTGTAAGAACACAACACAGTGTACATTTTACCTTAGAGCATGAAGTCCTTCAGTGCCCAGTACTTTACATGCAGGGACATATGCCAGAGCCATAGAAAGAAAAAAAATGGGAACAGCACACCAATGCCTACTTGTCATCTTCTGAATAAACTTTAACAGGAAACTACCTTAAAATAAAAGTTAACAAAACAATCCAGAGTGATTTCTTGTTCTTAAATGCATTTAAATGACACAGACCCCAGCAGGAGAGTGTTATGATCATTTGTGAAAACTAAATGAAAGACATCAGATAATTTTCTCATTATTTCAGTAAGTACATTCCAAAGAAGTCTGTCAGTAAGGTAATATGATAAGGAGATAACCAGAAATAAACCAAATTTTGCCTCTGGTGATCCTCACTAATCACCATATTCAGTAATGGAGTTTTAATTCAGATTATTTCAAGCACAATGCCTTTTTTTAAGCTGTGACTCAGTTCGTGTGATGGCAGACCAAGTACATGGCAGTTCAAGCAGTTTAAGGGATGCTGGCATGGCCAGAGCAAGCCTCAACAAGACACCACAGCAACAATTTGTAGCAGCAGGTCACCTAGTCTCAAGGTTGCTAATCGCAGACCCTTCATTTTGTGATAAAATACATGCCTTGGGACAGGGTAGAGAAATAGGGCATCTACAGCATTACAAACATGTAAGGTGCTTCCTACCAGAATATGTACCTGTAGATACAGGGTACTGAACAGAGCTCGTTCTACCCTTATTTAATCCTCTTAGACCAGATATTAAATTATGGTAAGTCAAAGATTGTTCCTCCTTTTCAGCCTACAGTAACACAAAAATTTGAAACAATCTCAGAAATCTTCCTCCATCCAACCTCACAGTAAAAGAATCCTTTTTCAGCTTCTGCTTCAGCACCTGGACTGACTCTTTTGAATGCCTAATTACACAGGTTGGGACTAAAAAAGTCTGGCAGATAGGTTAAAAAAAAAAATTAAAAACCCCACAAACCAAAAAACCCACACTGAGACACCCCCCAAAAGCAAACTAGAAAAAAATTAGTTCTAAAGATTTTGCTCAGCACTGTATTATCTATCCTGACAAATAAAGAAAAAGAATCTGCAAGTACTGTTCACCTTCAGAACTCAGGAGTTTGGTTTTTTAATAAGTAAGTCTGCTTCAGTTTGCCCCTAAAACAATTTTGTAGCTTAACACTACAGCATCCCTCAAAGCCTCTGAAGCCCTCTCTCTTCTCTGGAAACTCCACTGCCACAAGGGGAACTACTCCTTTTTTTTTTTTTTCTCCAAGTAATACAGAAAAATAGCAGTAAATGTTTACATGAGATATGTAAAATGGGTCCACAGTTTTTTTATTTGGTTTCTTTATTTAAAAAAAGATAACTGTGAAATTGAAACATACCTTTTTCTTCCTCTGGAAGAAGCATGAGATACGTAGCCAAAAACTTCTGTAGCCTCATTCCCAAAGGAGGACAGGCTCCCGTTAACTGACCTGGTGTCCTGTTGGGTTTTAAAACATCAAATACACAACTGGCCTTTTAACAGCTACAAGTAAGATTGCCCTTAAACAAAAACAAAGCGCAGTTCAGTGGTTAAATCGCTGCAGAGGCTGCTCCAACAGGCCACAGAGATGGAGCCCATCAGCCTGCATCCTCCGCTTATCCCCATATTCCAGCAGCACCCAGCAAACACACAGAGGATGGGGACAGTCACAACAGCATGACTCTCCCTGGCCACCTACAAAAGGACATAGTGGCTGCACATTCTGGCATTCAAGCACAGCCTCAAGTCAAGTTACTCAGGCCTGAGTAACACAGAATGACACGGGGCTCCGGGAACAGGTTGCGGAGGCCCACGGGACAAGATCAGTGGTAATGCAGCAGGGATGTGACTGATCTGATCTGGAGAACTGTGAAGACAAATTACCTACTCGAGGGTGCTAGGAAGCACGATTATAAAGTCAGCATAAACAAAACTACTGACCAGCACAGGTTTTAAGTAAAGACGCAAGAAACACTCCCTGAGACCAACAGAGGCAACCTGTGTCTTATCAGGAGTCTCAGGATCCTGGCTATCAAGAATTAGCATCAGACAGTCATGAGATTTTACAGTTCTCTCTCATACAGCCTGCCAATAACCACAACTACTCTGTATATTCTTGGTATACTCAAAGACGCACCCTCCTCTACATACCCAAACACCTTCACCAGAAATACAGAAGCTAAGAGAGAAGATTTTGAAGCATCAATCCAACACATGCACCCCAAAACACTCAGAACTTGCTGGAACTTCTGACCTCCCATCAGTGTACACCTGCAGAAAGCACACAGCAGCCAGCTAGTTGAGATGAGAAAGACGTGACTGCTGTGAGAGCCCAAAGAGGTCACGCTTGTCCCATCATGTTTAGATGCAACAACCTATTCTGACTACACTTTATCCAGAATCACCCAATCCAAATTGATCACCAGTTTAATACGAGTCACATTTTTTGTCCCCCAAAAAAGCGCATAAATAGACAGCATCAACTTTTCTAGCTGCCTAACAAGGTCAGCCAGCCAAGGCTCGCTCCAATATCGTTCTGAACCGAGTTTCAGACTGCTTGCTAAATCACCCAAGCCATTGCATCTGGCACAATGCTGAATGCACAAGGTGCATTCAGCACTTTATTCCCCATTCTCAGTACTCTCCAAAGGACTGAATGCCATCAGTACACTGCATGTGTAGCAACTTGCAAAGCCTAAAATTTTTCCTGTTCTTTATCTATTTACACCAAGGGAGGCCACTGTCACCTGTCAACCTCAAATAGGTCTTCCCGTGAAAAAGTATTAATTTCCCAAAAGACAATCAGGCATGGTTGAAAAAACACTATCAGTTATGAACTGGCAACAATTAGAGCAGCCCATCTTTCTGTATGGCAAGAATAGCAAAGTTGTTTTTTTTTTTAATCTTCTCAAGTTATTCATTTATCTTATCTCACTTCATTTCCAAATTAGTATTTCAATACCAGGTGTAAAATAAGGCCTTGATGCATCCCTGTGTTGATATTACTAGGATAAAATTGAACCTACTTCATCTTACTCACAGCCACCCACCTTTCCTGAAAAACTCTTTACTTGTCAGGGAGTTTAGCAACACCATTTGTTTATTAATGTGTTTTCCTTTATCCAAGACCTTACTCACATACTCAAACCAGTGTTACCAGAATACATTTCCAATAATCAATATATTTATTAAAAAAAAATAAAAATCAGCAGCTTACCTGCTATAGAGGGAACTTTCTGAGAGGGCATCCATTAGTGGTCCAATAACAAACTGATAAAAGGAAACAAGAACAATGGCTAAATGTACGCTTGCAAGGCAGTTTTACAGAGGTCAACTAGACTTATTTCACTGGCCGTTAAAAGGACAGAGTCAGAAATTAGAGAACACTCTTGCTAGTAGTAACTAGTAGGAGCAAAGAGAGAGAGGAACTAAAGACAAGGAGAAGCAGGAGAAGAAACAAGCAAAGCAATTTTTTCACTAGATGCATTTCACAGAGTACTGTGAAAGGTGTGGGCAATTAAGAAATCCTAGGAAACGGATGGAGAAAAGATATTTAAACATGAAATAAAAGACTAGGGGCCAACACAAGTAGAAAGATTTAGGGTGTGTTTTAAGGTTGACTGGATTTCAAGTTAGGTCATCAAAAGGCTGACTTAATTCGTATAAAACAGAAATGTTAACCTCTGAGGCAATGCTCCTTCTATGAAGGAGAGAAGGAAGAAATAATGGTATAAAATAGATCATTCCTTACTAAGGCATAGGCTGGTTGGGGAGTCAATCTACAAACGATACTAATTAAAAAAAAAAAAAAAGAACTTTAAACTTACAGTATTTCTCCCATATATGGAATATTTTAAAGTGTGTTTTTTAACGGGATACAGTAACATACCGATTATATTACAGAGATATTCACCTCCTCAAAGGGTTATCTAGCAATGGATCTGCAAAATCCTTCCTTGAATAGGAGACACTATGCACAGACTTGAAGTCTGTTGATGAGGTTTATCCAAGACACTGTTTAATCAATTAATATTAATTAATGACTTTGGAAAGGTTCAGGGGCCTCTCAAAATGTGAAGCATCAACCACCCCTCTGAGAATTTCACTTCTGATTACAAATTTCAATTAACTGGGAGCCAACTTTAATCAGAGAGCGTTAGTTTGAAACATAGGAACAAATGACTGCACTCAAAAATGCATTCCCTTCAGCCAGGCCATTTTTCAAGTAATTATCTATTTGAAGCCACTTACAAACATTGCTATCACTTACACAGCTAAATAAGACCGTATTTTTACAGAACGTGTCTTAATTCCAACACTACTGAGGCAATTAGCATTAAGACACATCACAAATTAGAACGTTTGTTGTGGCACGTAACAGTAAGACCCTTACCTCCAAAAACCCAAGTGAATTTGGAAGATGCCTCGTTTCATAAAGCTCCAGAAAATGAAGAATGCCTTCCTTCGTCAATGTTTTATTCTCACTCTCAAACATTCGTTTATAGATGCACATGTGCCATGATGGGTGAAACAACCAACAACCTGTTACAAAAGCAAATTCTACTGAATTGACACAGAAATGACAGCGACACATTAGTATACTAACACACAACATACTGATATTCTGGACAACATCACAGTCAATTGACAAGACATTTCAAAACTATGATTATAGCTATTAAAATTTATAAAAGTACCCTGCTAAGTCTCAAATACAAAACCCTCCACATTTATTAAAATGGCTTTCAAAACTTACCCTCCAAGTTTTACTAGTTACAAATTAAAATGACATGCAAAAACCATGTCCTTTTTTCCTGCAACTCTCCTCAACTCAGCACTGTATTCACCTGCAACACATTAACAGTCCTCCCACTTTACAAATCTCTGAACTTTAACTTGTAACATCTTGCACTACCTAATTAGATGTGTTCCATTTTGCCCTACAAAAGATAACATTACATCCTTCACCATGCTGTCTCAGCACTCATTTCTTCTCTCCCCACTTCCAAGGAGGGAGTTGTGCAGGTAATCTGGCTTGTCTGACTCACCCCAAGAATCTCTAGCTTTGTTTTATTTTCACACTAGCTTAAGTAAAGCAAAACATAGTAAAAAAGGACCATTTAGTTGGGTTTGCTGACAAAAAAAGATATTTCATAACATAGTAAGCAATAAGCAAATGCTAGGATTTCTTGTTGCATTTCAGAGCAGAGCCTGTGAATGTTTGCCAAGCAACCTATGCATGTTGCAGACCCACAGAAACTGGAATAGCTACCTAGAAAACAGCTAATCTGAGAAACAAAACATAACAAAAGTAAAGAAAAAAGTGTGACTTAACTGCCTAATATTTAGGAGATGTTTCAGAGAAGTAACATCTTACCTTTTTCCCCTGATATAGCGTGGTCATACAAACTGTTTAGTTTTGGTAATACTGGCTTTATGACATGGATCTGAAATGCAAATCAGATGTAATATAAGTAGCCAGTTTATATCTCAAACCTAAGAACCGGCACTTAGGTCATGGGCAAGAATTTACTACCAAGAGCATTAATATATAAATTGACAAATATAACTGCATTTAAATAAACCTGCAAAGCCTGGGCAACTGATCCTGGCACTTGGCACGTAATACTCACTTGTAGGTTAGCACTGATGAAAAAATGATACTTCTATGCTACTGTATCATAAGGACAACACTTCCTAATAACCAACCATTCTATTCATCAAAAGTATAATAAAACAGTGCAAATCTCTGAAATTAAACTTTTTGGTAAATACTCTTTCTCTCAGTTACAGGACAATTATGTACAAATGAAATAACTACAGAGGCACTCACAACTAACAGTTAACACCGTAATGCCATACAATTGCAGAAGCCTCAAGTCAACACGAATCTTTCGGCCAAGTACACTGGACACAGAGCCAAGCTCAAGTCATTTTCACCCGAGGCCACAACTGCTTTACCCACAGATGGAGTCCCCCCCTCTACCAAAAAGAGGTTATTAAGTTGCCAAGGAACAGGTCACCCGTGGCCTTGCAATAAGCTGCAGTCCAGGTTTTTCTTTGTTCGTTCGGTCCCCCGCTTTAACCAAAATTATTCCAAAACCAGGAAAGTTTTGAATTTATTCCAAGAGAATTACACCTGCCATGTTTTGAGTTATTTAAAATTCGAAATCAAACTCTTCCTGTTAATGCTTACCTAGATACCCTCAAGTGCTAAAACTGGAAATATTTTACCCAATAAAGGCTCTTGCAGCACACGCGCCCTACGTAACACATCACACCTACGCCGTGACCGGCCCGGATTACAGGGCGCTCCTTACCTGGTTTCCTTCCAGAGTTTCCATTATCAAAATGTAAGTTTCCCAAAACCGCAGGAGCTTCTCGTGCTCCTCAGCGGACCACCAAAACAGACTCGGCTCTGCCGCGGGAAGAGAACAGGTTCAGCGCGGGGGGAGCAGCACCGCCCGCTCCCGCTCCCGCCCCCCGCCCCGCCGTACCGTCTCCGCCGCCGGAGGGGCAGCGCAGCTCCAGGCGCTGCCCGCCGCTGAGGTCCAGGGCTCGCTTCAGCAGGTAGCGGGCCCGCCTCCGGCAGCCCGTCCCGCTCGGTCAGGCCGCCGCGCAGCAGCGGCCGGCACCGCTCCAGCGCCACCTCCCAGGCGGCCCGCCGCAGCGCCTCGGCCTCCCCCGGCGGCGGCGGGCCGCCCGCCACCAGGCGCTGGAGCAGGAGGCGCAGCGCCTCCGCGCGCTCGGCGGAGAGCGGCGCGCAGACGGCCCGCAGCAGCGCGCAGGGGTCGCCGCCGCGGGCCAGCAGCGCGTCGGCCAGCACCACCTCCATCCCGCCGGGGGGGAGCCGGCGGCGGGCGCTGCGCCTGCGCGGGCGGGGGCGGGCGGGGCCCGGCCGGCCCCTGCGGGGCGGTGGCGGGAAGCGGGAGGCGAGGCGGGGCCCTCACGCGCGCCGCCGCTCGCTCGTGTGTGCCACCGGCAGGCCCTCCCCGTTTGGGGAGAAGTCGCGCGAGGTTTGGGCCGCGGTGCGAGGGCCGGGGAGCGAGCGCTTGGAAAGCCTTGGGGGCCGGGTTGGCGTCGGTGCCGCGTGCCCCTGCGGGCCTGCACGTGCGCGGCTGGGTGTGTCCGCACGCGTGTTCCCGGTTGTCCCAGCTGCGAGGCGAAACTCGATCCCCGTGTGTGTTCTCACGGGCTGAGCACAGTAAGGCCTCGGCAGGGACACCTGGGGCGTCAGCACCACGTTGGGGGGGGTGAGGTTCCTTCACCGCCTTAGAAACTCACTTGGCGCACGTTGCGACACAAGCTCCAGCAGCAGTCGCACACAAAATCATCAGGTTTTCCATCTGTTGGGCCGCCTGTTGCCGTTTATGCCAATACAAGTGGTTGAAACCAGTCTACGCCGTCATCGCAGCGTCCCGGGAGTCCACCTGAATGCCCTGCGTCTGCCTCAAAAAGAGACCGGAGGTGTTCCTGGGCGCCAGCTCCGCGCCGTTCCCTTGTTAGGAGGGTCCAGGCCGCAGGCACCGGGGCCAGAGAACAACTCCCGAGCAGTTCAATGTACTAGCACAGCCAAAGCACAACTGAAAAAAGCAACCTGAATTTTTGGTATTTCTGACAAGCATAAATTCACTGTGCAAAATTACAATTCCCTTGAAAAAAAATCGGAGAGATCCGTACATCAAAAAAGGTGGCAAACCACTCTCCTAGAAGACATCAGAGGAACAGGCAAAGCTGGAACCTTCTCTTCCTGTGAAAACAATGGACAGCAAATTCCCTGCGCAGCAGCAGGGATGCAACGCAGTTTCCAATGGATACAGGAGTTCCCTCGGCTAAGCTGTAGTCGCCGAGGCATCCAGCGAAGGAGAAAGGCTTACTGGAAGATTATAGCATGAGCTCCCACTTGATCACTCTGTCCAAATGACATGAGTGCGGTCCCTCCTTTTCCAGCTATCTGTTTTCCCCAAACCTTATTAGAAATTTGTTCCCTTTGAGAGTCTAACCGATTGCAAAAGGGCTGAGGCTTCTTATTAGAAGTGGACCCGTAGCATGACTATGTATGTGATATATTCCAGAAAAAGAAGATGGAAAGGGATTACTTTAAACCTGCTAGCTAATGCGGTTTCCTTAAACCTTACCACGCTGCATGTGTTCAGTTACGTATAAACCACAGAATCTAGAAAAAGCTCAAGAAAACAGTTCAAACTGATACATTTTCTTTAAAGTAAAACCTAGTTCTTTGTTTCACATGCAGAAAAGCGTTTTTCAGAGGAGGAAGGAGTGTAACGTGTCTCAGCAAATAGGATGCTTACAGTTGAACTCTCTTTCACGCCATAATACATTTTGTTTGCTTTTCCATTTGCTCTGATGTCTTCAGTAATTCTTCCATTTCTTACGTAGAGCACGCGGTCTGATGCATTGTGGGTGTTTCTTTTATCGGGCTTGAAAAAGTGCCAAGCAGGGTTTCCCTTCTTTATGACAACCTTACTCTTCCCTTCCAGGCGACCTGTTAAGACTTAACTAAATGAAGCGTTAAAGGTCTGCGCAAGCAGGTAGTAATCAAAATGGAATAAAATACTAGGTGCTGGGTTGTTTCTCCATTATTGTCTGAATTCTGCCTTGCCTTTATTTTTATCACAGTGGGGCGCCGAATCTCAGGTCTCATTACATCAAATCAAACATCAGCATTTAAAGTTGAGCTGTTTCACTGCAGATGGTTGTATTAGACAAAAAGAAGCATGTGAGAAATTAAGCCCATGGGAGATGAGGCTGGGGAGCTTCTGAGTGGAACATGAGGCGGGAAGATAAACAACGACAACAAAACCCAAAAAGGTGGATATGGAGTTCAGAGAGAGAAAAGGAACAAGAAGCAGGGGTTTGTAATTTTCAAATGGCAAGAGCCACAGCATTCACACCCTTGCGCCGTACTCGTTAAGTGTCCTCATGCTAGGACCCTAAATTTCTGCTTTCCAGCTCTACACTTCCAACACATAGCCCTACCTCACCAAAGACCATGTCCAGTTCCGTTTTCTCCACTTTCCAAGCTCATCCCAACCCTCTCCTGCCTTCTTCCTGAGTCACCCCTGCTCACAGGCCCCCAGCTTGGCGGCTCAGCTGCGGCCACCTCTAGGATCCCAAAGCCCTTTCAGCCTAGGCTTACACCACCAGCCTCAGCACTCAGAACATCCCACACCTGCCGATCTCTCGTATACTCTGCACCCCTATTTAGAAGATACTCTATATTCCCGGACCTATCCAGGTCCCTGCCAACATCAGCATATGGGCTAGATCAAAAGGTTGAAATAGCTTGGGTTTTTTTTTTTAGAGAGGGCAGCCTGCAGCTGCTTTCTTTATATCTCATATTCTCTATGAGATACTTTCCTTCAATCAGATTAATCTGTTTTAGAAACCTAAGACTAAGAGGAATTACCTGAAGCATCAAAACCAGTCCACCACAATAGCAGGCAGCCTGAAATAAATGGCCAGTCTGAACATGTCCTCTTCGCAGGCCACTACTATCTATAGGCCACGGAATACTTCTCGACTCCCTGCAACAGATGTAGGGCTTACTACGCACTCCTCCCCCTCAGCCGGAGTCTCTCTGCCATGCAGTGCTATGACTGAGCCTATGGGAGGCAGGACGGAGACCAGAAACACGCATTATTGTTGATTCTTAGCTGAACTTTCTAACAGCACCTTTGCTGATGATTTGGATTTCTGGCACCTGATAACTAGCTGACCAAGTTGGTGCTGATTTTATAACTCAGATACTTGACAATAACAGTTTAGTGGTTTTTATCAGGACCCATAATACTTCACCAATACAAGAGGACTGAGGTTCCTTCCTCACACCCCTGGTTAAAAAACCAGTGCCTTAGTTAACTGCATACTCTTTTAGACAAATGTATACTTGTTCTGATGTAAATGTTTTCCCCTGTGATCACACAATTGGGCAATTCTGTGCTACGAACAATCTGTGGATGAATGTTCCAGCGGTTGGTTGTACTGGAAAGGGATCATGGACAAAACTACAGTATAAACTACAGGCAATTAGTTAGAAGTCTTGGAAATCCCCACTTACCATTTGGGAAGCATGTGTTACACTGTTGCCATAAAGCCACTGCTGAGCCAAGCCACCACATTGGATTATTAGAGCCCAGGCCAAATGCATGCCTTTAAAAAGTTCCATGTTGATGGCAGTTTTGGATCAAACAAAATAATCTTTCTTCTCATAAAAGCTCTCACAGTCCCGTATTACCAGCTGCCCATTTACAGGTAATTCTGCACCGTTTATAAGGAGGAGGGCTGAGCTGACCCTGCGGCGTGATTTTCTTTCCTTGCTGGAATCCGTGGGAGCACGTCTGTATAGTGTAAGGTCTCTAGCGGGACTGGGTACACAACACAGCCTTTTCCCTCCTCTCCCACTGCCTGCAGGAGAAGTAGATGGGAGATTTCTGAAAAAGAGTCATGCAGAAAATTTCCCACCACATCCCTATCCCACAATAAAATGGGAGAACGAAGTGAAAAGCATAAATGTGTTCCATACAATAAACCTTACCAGATAGCTGGGTATATTCACATCCTCTCCTGGATTTCCTCAGCGCTGTTGTGCACAAAACCAGCAGCGCACGTGGCTATTAGGTGTGTATCACTCCAAGACAGCACTTGGAGTGAGGAGCATACATGGGGAAAGGGGACCAGGTATGATGGTAAAGGTTCATACCAAAGTACAGCCATACATGTATCTTCTAGGTTTAGGTGAAGCTGGGCTAGGTGGGTGGAAGTGGAAGGACTGGGAAACTTCTGCTGTCTGCCAAGGGATAAGGAAAAAGAGAGTTACAAGAGGTGAGAAAGGGAACCTCATTTTTTTCAGTTTGCCTTAAAGTCCTTGAACCCCCTTGCTAAGAGGGATAGAGCCAGAAGTGTTCAAAGTGAGAGAGGAAATAATCGATATGCAGCTGGGAAAGCTGGTCACAACATTTCTACAGGGTGGCTGTGCTGTTACCTCCTGATTCTCTCATACTTGTTTCATTCACCTCTCGCCACGTTGCTTCTAAACCTTTCTTCTGGCTCTTTTGTGTCACAAAGTCAGCATGTCTTAATCTTTACCATTTTAAAGTGAGATTCAGCTTGTCCCTCCAGCTACCACCTTCTCTCTCTCCTCCCTTTAATTTCTGAACTTACTACCCACTTACAGTGAGCCTGGAGTTTGTCCTCTCCAGTTTCATTAACAAGTGCTAATTTCAACACTTGCATCCCAGCCTCTTTCTTACATCCCAGCCTGACTATCAGTACATCTTCTGTTATTATAGCCTGTCAGCTATCACTGCCCCCACCCATTGAACAGCTTAGCTCCACGTTTCTGTCACCAAACTCCATTGTGAAATAGGAACAAACCTTGTGTTTTTCAAATTCTATCTGCAGAATTTCCCCCAAACGGGCCCATTCCTATCTACCCACATACTTAAAATTATTGTCTGGGCTGTCATCATACCACATCCACAACCCCTTCCCTGGCTTAACAAAAGCAAATTTACCCTAATTAGATCTTGCCGTTGTGAAGACCTGTTTCTTAGCCTGCTGTTTTGACCTTGCCACCTCTCTCTTTATGTCCCTCTGCTGGCTCCCTCCTCTTAGCTACATCAAACACATGCTGCTGCTTTTCCCTTTCCCTTTCCAGACCCATTAGTCTATGCTTCCCCATCCTCTTATCTAATACCAAAACTTTGACTTCCACACTGACCTACCCAGGCTGCCAGTCTTAATCATCCATATATTAGACTTTCAAGTAAGACTTCATGCTTCATGCTTTCTCTCGTGCTAACTCCCACCTCATTTTCCTCTTCTGTACCCCAAACATCCCTTTGTTGCCACACTGACACAAATTTTAGGCAGCACATGGTCTATGACCTTCTGCAGTCTATGGCCTTCCATGTGGACCGATCCCCTGTCTGTGCGTATCTCGTCATCTTTTTGGGCTGCCTATTTCCCCTGGTGACAATCAGTGCAGTACTATTGGTAGAGAATAAGGATAACGCTAATGGTGATACATAAATCAAAAACCAAACAGACAGAAGCAGAACCTGGCAATATGTCAAGCCACAAGGAAGGAAAGCAAAAGTAGCCTAAGTTTTGCAACTGAGCTTTTATGAGGAGGATAAAAGACAAATGTAAAGGTGGCTCACAGAGATAGGTGCTATGAGATACATTCAAACTTGTTCAGACATTGAAAATCCGGAAGAGTTAGTTCAGATCCAGTTCTAGCTTTCAACCAGACCCATCTCCGAAGGACTAATAGAAACATGAGAGTGAAGCCTTCATAATCTCTGCAGAACAGAAGATGGTGCTGTTGTCACTGACATGGGCCTCGCTCACCAAGCAAATGATAGTGGAGAAAAAGAGAGGGAAGTAAAAGGAAAGGCATGGGAAAAAAGGTAGCTGTCATTTCCCAGATTTTTACTGAAGAAATTTAAAAACTCAAAGAGAAGAATGATAAATGCACAGAAAACCAAAAGGACTACCTAAAAGAGCACCCAGATCTTGGAACTTTCAAGAGGTGTTAGTACAGAGGGAGGTATAAAATCAGTTAGGAGAAGCAGAGGCAGCGCAGATGGCATGCTGGATGCACTCGTCCCCATCTGCCTGAAGATACTATAAACTAGGCTTAGGAAGGTGCTGAATGCTGTCGGTTCCCCACTGGCTCCATAAGGAGCTATTACTGAGCATCAGCACCTGGGAAGATCAGGCTCAGTGTGTCTCAAGCTAGACATTTGAAAACAGACATCAAAACCCAGTAGAAATAGATATATATTTTTTAAAAAAGCTTTAAATAATTGAGCGGGGAAGGAGGAAGAACAGAATCGGGCAGGCAATGGGAAGCTGCGACTGCAGAACAGGCCCTCTCGCACTGAAGCATGGACTGCATGCTTTCGGCACTATCAGGGCTGTGCTACGTAGCTTCTTTATCTGTGCAGGAAAAAAGAGCACAGGAAAGAAACCGTAAGGTATCTTTGGGACAGTACTGTTAGTATTGTGCTGTGAGATTACTCATGTCTAGGTGAGAGATTCCAGCCTGGAATTCTTTGATTGAGCAGGACAGCTACATTCACCAGAAACACTGTGATGTTCCTGGGCTTTTTAGGATGTTTGCTTTAAAAATGAAGCTAGAATTCTACTATTGTAACACTGTAAACATCCTTCGTTCAGAAGCAGCATTTAAAGGCAGCTGATGAAAAGCAGTAGTGTCTAATTAAACATTCCTAATGACAGGAAGTTGCAAATCTATGCTATGCAGGTTGTCACCATGAGCTGTAGAGGGGAAATTAAGCTGGTAAATCCCTAGTTAGACTGAGTGCAGTGGAATGGTCAGGAAAAGATGAATTAGGAAAAAGAATTAGATATAATCCTTTGCCATCTGTCTTTATTTTGCTAACCTACTTGACAGGACACTACTGAAATCTGCAGATATTTTTTATCTGTTTCATGTAGCTGAAGAGCATTTGCTGTACAAACTGGAATTAAAATGCTTCCCATAGCAGTCGGCTTTCCCATTTGACCCCTTTTGCTTTCCTTTAAAAAAAAAAAAATAGGACTTTTCATTCAGCTGTAGGCTGCACCATGCATTCTTGATCTCTCCCTCTTGCTTGGACTCAGAGCTGGCTGGTAAAGCTTAAACAGATTTTATCATTGGCTCTGCAGGGAAGCAAAAGGGCTGTTAAAATGTATGTAATCCATGCTTCTCCAGCTTTCAGCCTGAAAAGCATATATATTGGTCTGGAAGAAATGTGACAATCCAGAGAATGACCATATGGTATCATGGTTTCTCCACAACATCTTTTGTCTATAGGTCTTCATCTAGCAAATCATGTAAACCAAGCTTATCTCTAAGCTCATGCCTGAGTATTTTGCTGCCTCTGGATTTTAGTGTACAGGGGATTCTACTGATAATGAACTAGATAAGAGGATCTACTCTAGTGGCGAAAATATTCTGTAGCTTCTGTATGAAAATTTACCAGCTGCAACCCTGGGAGCCTTTCTAAAGCCCTGGTGTTGTTACTGGGAGTAATACTATGGGAAGGTGGATAAAAAAAAAAAAATTCCCAAATGTAACCAAAGCAAACCACAAGGACCAATCCGGTTCTCATTTACTTCTGTGGGAATAGAGGAAAATGCCACTTTATTTGGGGAAGGGAGCAAAGAAGGAAGGAAGAGAGGGCAGGAGGCAGGGAGGAAGCTTTCACTTTATTTCCAACTCCTGGGTATTTTTCTTTGCAAATGTGAAGGTTTGCAACTCAGTGTCTTTTCAGAATGCAAGGTATGAAGAACACTGTAGCTCCTCAGTTTCAGAAAACACAACATAGGTGAGTAGCTTTTCAGAGGTGAGCTAAAGTTAATCTGCTGTCCATTTTGGGAGCACAGAGGTAACCCACTGGGTAAAGAGGAGTTATCTTTGGTTTTCAGATCAGTGGAGGAATTGGTCAGGCACTGGTCAAGAGCAAGGTTATTTCCTCAGTGGGAAGTCAGGACGTGAAAGGCCCAGACCACTGCTGCCTTCCATCTCTCATATCAATGGAAAGCAAGGGAAAACAGGTTTAAAATATTCTCCTTCACCTTCCATAGTGCTGGTTCAACTAACCTCACAAAGAAAAAAACAGGAGTCAGTTGAGTCAAGATGTAATTTTCACATTTTGACTTGTGCGTTTGACTTCAAAGGACTTCTTCCAAGTTTATTTTGAATTTCCCATACTAAAAATTGGAAATTAGAACAACTCATCAGTTTAGCTGAGAACAGCAGCTTTGAAAGCACTAGGCAAGAAGCCTCAATGTTTTGAAAACAGCTTCTAATGCTGTTGTCTCTAATGGGGATGGCTAATCTTCCCTGTTTTCTCATATTCCCAGTGATTCTTTCTGAGTGGAAGCTTGCCAGTTTTTCTGCAAAACTCCTGACTCATTCTGACATCATTTAGGGCCTTCTTAATTGATTGCAGGATATCTTCAAAGTCAGAGGAGGGCTCTTGTTTAATGCTGTAAAAGGTTTTCCAAGAGGTTACAATCTCTTCATTTTTTGTAGTGTACTTTAAAGACAGTGGGATCAAAGGACAAACCCTCAGAATGGCTCACTTTTAGAAATACCTCACTTTTACAATTTCATTATAAAGACAGTGGGTGTTTTTTAAAAATCTTTTTCTATTATTAATTAATTCATTTATGTTGGCCTTGCAGGTCTACCTTGGGTTCTCTTCCTGCTGTCCATACAGGAATAGTAAAAAAGAGGCTTTTATCATATTGTTACAACATTTCTTTTTTGCTTCATGCCTTAAATCTCAGTCTCGTAAAAAATTATAATAGTAGTCCTTTACACATTTATGAGGGCTTCCATTAAAGTCCATTCAAAGCATTTTATAGACAATAACGTATGAAGCCTCAAAGCACACTGCATTTATTACCACATTTTTACACTCAGGAAAATGTACTACTATAATCACACAACTTGAAAACCACAATAACTAGTCATCAGGTTTTGTGCAATAGAAACACTTTAATGGAACCCAGCATTCAGAATCTGAATCATTTTCTGGAAGTTTGGCTCTTCTCTAGTAGCTGCCAAAAATGGAGGCATCCAAAATAACTCTCCATCTTTGAGAATCTTGACATGAAGGTGTTTTCTTAGACCTCCACCTCCTGTCACTGCATCTAATTAGTTCTCTGTTTTTATTCAGTGTTGCATAATTCTTGAAACTTCCCACTGTAGTGCCATAACACTATATTGTAAAAAAATTGCTTTCTCAAAAAAAAAAAAAGAGATGGCATTTTCTAGAAGCATTTGACCTTAGCCTAGACCCCTTCTGGTTTCCATTGAAATGACTGTATATATGAATGCTGAACAAAGCTATTTCTCTGGAGGTCTTGCAACATTTTTCATGGGAAACCGGTTTTATAACACATGGTCATATTGGAGTTACATTCGTAAGCCCACTCTAGAGATCTCTGACCATCTGTGCTTTAAAAAAAATGGTGTTTACAGCTCACAGTGCAGATTTTTTCCTCACGAAAACATTTGGAAAACAAAAGCCAGAAAGAAAACTCCCAACTTTAGGTTAGCTCTGTGAGGAAGTTCTCAGACGAACTGTCGTAACAGCCTGTTCTAGATTCAGCATCATTACCTGGCCAGAATGCATGTTCCTTCTTTACCTTTCTGATGAGATCCTCTCATGTACCCAAAAGGTCCTAAACGTCCATGTTGATACATAGTTTTTGACACTAAATGCATAAATGCTAACTAGTTCCATATTCTGGACTGTAAGGCATCCTAAAATGTGCTGCTACTAAGAAAAGTCTAAAAGTAGCATTGAGGTGTCTGCATGTTTGACTTTGTGTGTGGAAGGGGAATTCAGTGTTTCTCATCTCTTCATATTTCTGTGTAAAAATACTCAGTTTTTATTATATAAATACTTTCCCCACCTAAACAGCATTGAGGCAGATTCATCCTGGACTCTTAAGAAAAGAAACATTTGTGTCGCTTCTAATTTGTGGATCACTGGTAATAAAATGTTGCAAGATATACTTGGCTAGTCATGGCATATGATATGAAGTCTGAGCCAAAATCCTGTTCGTGCCAGTATGGAGTAATACGAAGTTAAGAAAGAGTCAGTTAAAGACAAGAAACAACCTACTTTTGTCAGTAAAATGTTCTTTCACTTTAGAAAGAAAAATAACCAAAAATGAAAATTTTTTTGCTCACAAAAACAAATTAAACTTAGCCTTTTTCTTAAAAAATACCCTCATGTCTGGCAATAAATTCAGTAAGATACGACGTTTCAGTAAGGATTCGGAATACTTCTTCATTCAGAACTTCATAAGTGACAAAATAGACCTGAGAGATGAGGGAAAGGGGGAAGATTAAAATAAGTAAGCATGTTCTTAAAAAAGAACCTCTGACTTTTAACACTGCAATAACAAAGGAAACCCAGCAGGTGGTGGAAGGAGACCATGGTACTAAAGGAGTGCGCTTGTCATTTTATTCCAGTTATGGACACTAGCCCTTAAAGGAAGTTACTGTCTTATTATTCATCATGCACTGTAACTGTTTAAAACAAAAATAGGACCAGAATTGTTTGGACTATGCGCTTTGTGTCCAAAAATTTAGGGGAGATCATGTAAGACTGATTTTGACTAACATGGCAAATGTATTCTCTTTTAGCTGTGGAGCTGAGGCTTTGTTTTAAAGCCAATTGACATAAATGACAGTAAAAAAATACTTCACTAATAAAAATGCTGGTTGCTGCTTTTATTTCATGTCGATTTGTTTTTGGGGAGGGAGTATATTTTGTTTGTCTTTTTTTGGGGGGGGGGGGAAGTGTTATTGTTTTGCAAGCATTTTGATTTATTGTTCAGCCAGTAGCTGAAGATCGTATCTGCCTTACTCAGAGATGTAACAAGAAGAAAAAGACGTTAAACTTTTCAGACCATATTTCCTCTCCGAGTGGCAAGACCCTGCAGAGGTCCCTATCTGCAGCAGCTCCCCGTCATGTGTGCCAGCGAAGACCTGGAATCCAGCAATATGTCTGCTGTAATCATAAGAAACGCACAACTGGGGCTGACATGTTTTATCTGGTTCATTCTTTAAATATTCTCTCTCTAACATCTGTGTCTGGCTTATGCCATATCAAGATAGACATTATCACCTTTGATCCAGATCAAAGGCACCCCAATTTTTCTCTGTAAAGGATCAACTATTATATAAAAAACCAACATCACTGTTTCTGCAATTTTGGTGATACTTTCGGTAATTAGGATGGGCTTCAGAAATACTAGGACAGAAATGCTGGCAATGGGGAGCCCCTCTTTGCAGTGCTCTGTAGAAGCACAGGGTGACAGGAGCTGGGTCTGAGGTGTCAGGATGACATGCCTCTTCCCACTCATTGGTTTGGCACCTAAATCTGCTGTCCCACAAGCAACCCGAGCTCTCCCTGGCCTTAGCAGGCCTGTGCAAATACATTCTCCAAATAGTTTTCAAACAACTAGGCTTATTTTATTACAGCAGGCTGAATTAAAGCTGATGGGAGCTTAGGCCCTTTTTTGATTAGTGGACGTCCTATAGTTCTTCTATTTGGGGCACACATCTCCTGCTGAGTGACTCTAAATGGGCTTATTTTGGCTGGTACTTTTTGCAGACTTGGTGGCCGTAGCCAGTGGATGCCAACTGCCCAAGCTGGAACAGCTCGCCATTGGCGCATCATCTTTACAGTCTTTAGAGGTGAACAGCAGTCGCTTGTTCCTGCCCTCAGTGCAGCTCCCTAAAGGATGTATTTATAAGGTGCACTCCCGAGGTCTCCCAGGGCCACCAGGTATGTCGCTTCTGAAGCCTGACCGGCATCGGCTGTGCTCCCTGAAGTACCGGGGCCCTGCCTCCTCTCCGCCTCCCACCCAGACTGCCAGCTGCCGGCTACCTGAAGCTCAGCCTTTCAGTGCTGTGGGTTTATGCTCTCCTCCGTGCCTCCCCTGATTCTCATCCAGCGCTTGCTAAGGTGGCATTACCCTCTGCCTGAGCATCCAAGGCTGTGACAAGAACCAGCTGGGCACTTCAGTTGTGTAGTTTTGGTCACATTTGAGACCACCACAGCATAAACATGCATAGCACAACCTGCATGAACCTTTAAGGTACATTGTACATGCTTAACATCTGTCTCATTTTATAGATAACATACCGCTTTTTTTTCTTCTTCTTTTTTCTGCTCACTTCTTTTGGGAGCAAGGTTATTGTCCTCTGTGTCTGAAGGGGCTGTTCTTTCATGCCAGAGTACTGTACTGCCTCGTGTGTACACCTGGAAGTGGGCTTGATGTTGGAGTCACTGTATCGTTCACACGCAATCACAGATGACTGCATTCTGCTTGAGCTCTTCAGCAATGTTGTTTTCTGGGGTATTGCATCTATTCCCACAGTCACTGCTCTTTTTCTTCTGCCTTGATCTGTGCCCTGTCAATCAGGTCTGCCAAGTGCATAATTCACTGCTATCTCTGTGCCTTCTGAGCATAGCAGGTTAATGTATTTGAGGTTTCATGGAAAAATGTGTTTACAAATGCTGTATTACATAAGCAAGAACTTATCTGTTCAAGAAAATAGTTTGCATCCCAGAACATGATATGTCCAGAGGAAATAGTCTGACAGGAATACCTTCTCCTGCTGGTAGTTCTGGGAGGTCTTTATTTCATCACTCTAGGGAGGCTTTGACTTTCACATGTTTCTTCTGTTTGTCTGTGATTCCTTTCATTGCTGCTAGTCACATTAATGATGTCACTGCTCAAGGCATCAGAAGATGGAAGCAGATTGAGCCAGGCTTTCTGGGAGATTGTTTCTCCATTCAAGAACAGAGATGCTGTGTATTTTCTTTGTGTTCTTCGGCATTAATACAATTTCAGGCATTCTAAGTGCTGATTTGGCTTTGCCATTTGGTGCCAATGCTTTGGTGATGATCAAAGTGAGTAAATTTGAGGATGGATTGCAAGCAAACAGACCCACATTCCCACTGCATGGGATGTTCTGCCTGCTAAAGTGCTCCATTGCTTTGAACTCATCCACTGACCAGAAGTCTGAGTCGCAGCCCAAATAGCCAGATTTGGGGTGGGGAGGTGCATTCCTGTTCTCCCCACGGACAGTGGTAAGAGCAGTGTGTTTCTACTTCTTCTTTGCTGGTTACCCTATACATGCCAGAACAGGCCCTCAGATGTTGGCTAGCCTCTGTCGTATTTGGCCAAGACAGAGTATTACTGGCTTCCTCTGCACAGACTGCAGCTCCTGAGAAGAGCTGGGCAATTCCCAAAGAAAGTGTCTGTTCCCCGCAGTCCGGGTATTATGATTTCCTCCACATTCAACCTGTCTCAGTAGGCCCAGTACTCTTGAAAATGGGGACATTTCCCCCTGCTTTCTGGTCTTTTCAATAGAAAAAATCGAGGTCACCACATTTCATCTTGGATTTCTTCCAAATCCTTTAAGTGGTGAATTTGGCTCAACTGAGGCTTTCTCTGTCTTTACATTGTTTCTGTCAGATTCACATTCAGCTGCCGTATTTTTGGGCTGTATACAGTGGCCAGCTATAACCATGTCAGCCTTTTTCTTCATTTTGGATACCTAAAACTTAGTGCGAATGCTTCAGAGGCATGCGCTGAAGGTGATGTGGGGCTGCCAGCAGCAATCTAAAATGCTCACTGATAGTTTATGATCGCTCTCTGCTCAAGTGGTTTCCTATTCATGGTTACACTGACACCACCTTCCACTTCAATTGAAAGACTTAGCTTTTCTCTTTGGATGTCTCTCTCTGTTCTGCTGGAGATCCTAAAATCAAGCTATAGGTTAGCAAGTGGAACATGTCTCTTTCTAAGGGGTAGCACTTCTCATTGGCAATATGTTGTATATCTGCCTCTTTATTAAAGGTGGGATAACTAAGTGTCTTCTCCTTCACAGGTGTGATAGTTGCATCCTGTGATGATACCAGTTGTCCATATTGCATCTTTTTCAGGAGCTATACCAATGACTTGCACATATGTGAAAACTGTGGAAGAAAAATTTTCAGTGAGGTTACAAATCCAAACGGACTCTGGATGGAGTCTGTGCATTTGAGAGGAGGAAGCTGCTGTATTGCTCCAGATTGCTGAGGTCGGTCCTGGCCCTTGGGAGGTCAACAGATGTCTCATACAGGGTACTGCAAACAATCCCAACACCATTATGGTTTTATTCAGCTCTAGGTCTATTCCCTGACTCTTTCTAACTGACAGATGAAGATGGGATCATGATGTATCACAGCTTCTGCCACACAATCTCTGCCTCCATCCCCAGAACATCAGCAGCCATTACACCGATCCCTCAGAGTCCTTTTAATACATCTTGCTGACAGCGCTGATGCTCTCCCACCTCACATCTGATCCCAGCCATGCTCTCAGCCATTTGCATCTGCTCTCTTCCTGGGTGTGGTGAGGTAGTTTCTTTCCTTATCCAACAGTTCTTGTCAATACCCCATGTACCATGAATATGTTGTTCTTGCCAAGCTGGGTATTTCCTCGCTTGTAGCCGTTCAGTTGAACACTCCTTTAGTGCTCCTTGAAGTTACTTCGGTCTTCAGAAAGGGGTAGGTTGTCTGGCTTCTCAGCATCCATACTGCTGATGTGACTTGTGGTAGCCCCTGACATTAGTTAAAAATGTCTTCCTTTTCCGCTCCCTCTACTGCTCCAATTATTTTTTCCTTTTATGCTGTAGTCACTCCTGGAGGCACAAGTTGTAAAGACGGAACTAAATGAAGGCAGTTGTATGCCTGGAAGACATCCTCCCCTTCAAACACTTCTCAATATGCCTCCTAACAGCTTCATTGCAGGGATGCTAGCGAATATTGCCAGCTCAGCACATTTGATATTTTTTTTTAATTTGTTCTGCTTGCATTGCCTGGATGAATTGTTTGCTTCAAACTTAGAGCCCCTGTGTGGTGACAAATTCACTGGGTACAGCTGAAAGCAGAGGATTTGGTGTTGCCAGCAGCACGGATTTGACTTGCCATTTACTCTGCCTAATGGCATGGGATCATTGCATTGCTCTAATTCAGCTTTGCATGGTTATAATTCCTTTCCCTCCTTGGCATAGCTCTAAGGAAGCCTTTGCAACCTAACACATTTAGTAATGCCCTACCGTCTCCCTAGCATTCATTCTCCTAAGTGCTGCTGCTCTCTCTTGGCACATAGCTCAGAGTTTTATTTTTGCCCTTTTGCACCGTATTAACATCATCGCTGTGCAAACTTTCCTATCCTGTGCACATTTTTCTCCCAGCACCAAAGGTCTCCCCTGATGTTCTCTGCTTCATATTTATGCATTTGCTTTTGATGTTACTTTGAGCTTCTCAGTTCTGCCTCCTGAGCTAGCTGTGTCCACCCCACCTGTGCTCCACTTTTGGCTGGGTGCTTTTGCAGCAGCTTTAGGCACTCCTGTAGTTTACTAGCAGCGAGGACAGCTTTTCTTTCAGCAGTCTCATTGCACTTTTTTCTCACTTACGAATTTGCCACTAATTACTTCAGGTTTTAAGATTGCGTGCTCGCATGAGTCAGCCATTTTCTGCACAGTTTGGCAGCATACCAATCTATTGTTTCTCCAGCTTCTTGATTACACAACTGTGGGGCAGATACCTTCTCTATGTGTCATTTTTCTGAGGACTGGAAGTGCTCAGGAGACATTTATAGGATTTTGCATGGGGTTCTTGCAGTCTGCAGTTGGCATACATCCAGGTGCTGTAGAAACACGTGGGAGCCATCGCCCAGTACAGCTAGCAGCATTATTTTGTCTTCCTGTTTACCCAGCCCCATGGCAATGGGTTACGTTTCCCATGTGACTCAAAGGAATGGCTAGCAGAGCTGCTGCCGATACTTCCTCTTTCATTTTCTGCAGCTTTGGGACAGGAACCTGGTATGAACCCATGATGCCTTCTCTGTACTTCTGTGTTTTGGGTTGTGTAGGGTTGTCTCTTTTTTTCCGGTCTTCATTGCTGCCTATGACACGTGCCTGCCTAATCTCTTTTGCCACCACATTGAACGTCCACACTGGCACTGAATACGAACCTGACACAGAGAACCAGGGAGCCAATGCTGGTCGCTGGTCCCTATCTTCTCCCCTTTTCCCTCCTCCTCTGGGAGTGCTGCAGTGGTAAGGACCTCCCCTGCTTTCAAGCAGAGCTACCTCCTCTGCTGGAGCTCACACAGCCCATCCCAAAAGGAAATGGCCAGCTCTTCCTTTGTGGTGCCAGGGCAGGCTCTGAACAGTCAACCAGGGGAGGACTGGTGTAATGGAGACTGTGGATGCTGCACAGGAGTCACAGCAAGAGACAGCCATGCAGCCTGAAAGATGATCAGAAGATAAAATGGCAGAGGCTGAATTTCTAAAGACATTCTAATGCCGATTAGAAGCCTGAGATCTTGCTGGCTTGCCCTGCCCCAGAAATTCAGATCAAATAATGGACCAAGTTGTTCCCACAAAAGGAACTGGAAACTCAATAGGTCAGATTGTCAGCTAGACACTGACTCCAGGGGAACTACTTTGCTCTCTGTCATCAGAGAACCTGGCCCCATGACCGTGAGCTGCAGATTTTCCACATGGTAGTTTCCTTGGGGCTTGCATCATCGCCCTGCACAGCAAGGAGAGTCCAAGGTCCCAGCGTAGGAGGATTTTTAAGGAAGCAAAGCATGAGATACAAAAAAAGCTCAAGTGCATGTTGTGCCTCCATAACACCACCTGGTTTAGCAGACTGGTGGATCGATATCTTCCCACATCCTCAGGTGCCACGTGACTGGTGCCAGATCTCAGTCCTGAGGCCTTCACCTCACGCCAGAAATTAGGGAAGTCAAGGAGCCGCAGCACAGCTGGGCTATGGCTTTGCTTCCAGCCAGCCCTACCCCGCCTATGAAGCAATGTGCGCTGGCTCAGGGCACAGACAAAGCATGCCTTACAAGCATTAGTTTCCTTTTCCCTCCTTTGCTGTCTCCTGACCTGCTGTTCATTAATACAGAAAGGAGTATCTTGTATCTTAGTTTTACAGTGAGAACCCAAATTGCAAAATAGCATGTAGGATTTCTAGGATGAGAAATGCCAATGGAAATGAGGTTTAGGAATTCCGCCTGAAGTTCCCCAAGCATGACATGCACCCCTAGGCAGAGAGCCTGCAGACAGTTCTGTGCATCAATTAATAGGTGTTAAATCACCCATTCAGCCTCATGTGGGCTACTCCATCAGTGAGATTCAGCTAAAACTCATGGTTAAGAAGAAGAATATCAGTACTGCTATGAAGAAGAATGATTATTACCTAACACACCTCTCCTTGCAAAGACATGAATTTGATGATTTACTAGTTCTTTCCCATTACTGACTACTGTGATCTTATACGCTGTATTTCATATTAACAAAATAAGAGCTTTGGTGTGATCCCTTCCTGCCCCCCGCTGTCACCCTGAACCTTTTATGTGAGGACTGAAAATCTAAACTGTTTGTTTTAAAATTGTCAGCGGGGGGAAAAACTCTTAAAAATGAGCTACTAATTATTAATGTGAATGCTTTTCACATCCATCTCCTGCTAACTATCTCAATAGAATGATTCAGTTGAACATTGCACAGTGAGAAGATCCATTTGTCATACTACTTTAATTTTTTATCCATTTGTAAAGCATCCCCAATCCTAGCCAGCAATAAAGCAGCAAAGAAATTGCCCAAGGCATCCTCTTAAAGAAGCAGTATGGGCTGGGTTCTGTTCTGCCACAGATCAGTCTAAATTGGTAGTTAGTCCATGATGTCAGTGAAACTGAACTGCTGAAATGCAGAGGCGAATCTGGCCTCATGATCTAATTCTGTGATGAAATTGCTAGTGTAAATAATGACTGTTGCTGTTCAGCTCTTCCCCCCCCGCTCCCCGAAGTGCTTTAATGAATAATGAATTTTATGAATAAGCTTTAATGAATGACCGAATATATTTTAACGGCCAAACTAACAAGATTGTAAGAACACTTTCCTTCACACTTTCCTCTCCTCCTATAGCCCCGCAGCCTTCCTTTGCTTCCTTGAGCCAGGGAACTGCCCCTTTAAACTCCCCGTCAATCACGCATGCAATTACCACATCCCAGCAGGGATTATCAAACTGCCAAAGTGGCCAGTTTTTAATTCCAGGAAAGGCATTCCATATTTGTTTAAAACATCTAACTTGTGTTGCAAAATGCAAGTGCTGAAACAGAACAAACCTTTAAGCATTTATTTCTTCCTTCCCCCCGCCCCGAGATTAAAATCCATTCATTTCAATCAAGTCATTCAGAGGAAGGCTGTGAAATGAATGACATAATTAGCCACTTAATATAGTGCATATGGAATTTTAATTCCAGTTGAAAATCAGAGAGGCTTTTCTAAAGCTGTTCACTGGCAAAAAAAATAGTGGTATTTGAAGACAGCCAACACTTTTCAGTTTAGTGCTACTTTTTTGTTTGGGCTCCCTAGTACTCTAAGCATTACCAAATAAACCTTCTTGACTTTCATCAGAAGGGGGCAAATATACCATTACAGATGGCAGAAGCCAGGAAGACAGTGAGACTAAGGACCCAGCTTTGCCAGATTACAGTACAATCACAGAGAACAAAGTGCCTGCTCATCTGCTGAAGACTATGGGAACAGGTCTGGGGACAGTTATCTGAAATGTCTTCCAAGTGGCTCAAGCACAACACACAAAAATGGAAGCACCTCCAATCAGCCTGTACTTTTCTGATAATACTTAGTCATGCACCCAAAGTCATATGAATAACGTGTATCTGATCCAGCAACAGTTTTAACCAAATGCCTTCTGACCAAAGCAATGGGATTTTATGGGTGCAGCTTAAAAATTAATCAAAATAAACAAATAAAACACCCCTTACAGGAGAGAGAGAAGGCAACTGGGCAGTTAGCTATCTGATGAACTTGGCTGTCTCTGTAACCGGTCCATCCCGTTCAATCCTGCTGGCCACCCATTTCTGTCCTGCTTGTATTGACATATTCTGCAGGCTTTTAACCATGTTACTGAGTCAGGTAACACTAAAAGATGACCCATTAGCTGGTTAGATTAAACAAGAGACACTAAACAGGAGACAGTAGCCATAGGGAATGGGAACAAGTCAACATTACTCAAGAGGTTAGCAAGAAGTTCCAAAATGTAATCTCAGTGTCCATTTCATTGAGTAAATATCCAGTCAACCCCCATTTGCACAAGCCTTGATCACACGAAGTAACCATTTCTGGGGGAAAAAAGCCACATTCCACCAGCATGGATTCTGTGTAATGAAATACTCTTCTCCCCCGGCTCCTCCCAGGCTTCAGGACCGATTTCATTTACCTGCATTACTCTCACTGCCCGCTGATTGCTCTCAGATCCATATGCCCAGACCACAGGGAATGAAGCAGGGAGTGCAATAGTTCTGCTATGAAAAAAAGGCCCAAGAAAATGCTGGAGACAGAGGGAAAGGTTAAAAAAGCATGTTTAAGGCATTGAAATCCCCTGACATTGGTGTACACTCCAGATTACCTCAATTGTACTCTTTCCTTTCCTTTTTTTTTTTTTCTTTTTGTGCAATCCATACCAACCATATTAAAAATATACTTACCAATATACATATATAATCTTTATGTTCTTTTTTTTGGTTTGGGGTTTTATTCAAGGATTGAACCGAACTTTGCAAACCTGATTTTTGTCCTTATATTTTGGGTTGTATGCAGGAGATTTTGTCTTATTTTGTTCTGAGAGAGGAGGTGAGGAGGAGCTTCCTGATCTAGACTAATGGGAACCTTTGAAGGTCCCCCTGATACCACATAATGTCAATCCCATGCACTTTAGTAGTTGTGTAACTCCAGTTGCTGCAACATTATTCTCAGCCTGATCTGGCACACCTCATCGATGGGGGGAAAATTAAAAGTGAGACTGCCCAACAAAGCAGCAGAAGGTCTTTGTGGAGATCTGCAGCATCTAAACTGTAAAAGGTTGTGGGAACATACTCCTGAAGAATTTTCCAAGTTGAACAGAAGGAGCGCAGAGTCTTCTATCACAACTGGCATGTGCAAGATGGAAGATAGGCACTAAAATTTCGGCTTTTTCTTCCATGTCCCATAGGCAGTACGAATCAACAGGGTTGTTGGCTCTCTGGGGGAGAGCTACAGGCCTTGCGACACCACTGGAAGCCCCTTCCCAGGACACTAGTGCAGGAACTTGGGCCAGCAGCTGAGAGTCACATGCCAATCTTCCACTCTGATTGCTACACAGGATTGATTGGGAAAGAGAAGGAAACAGTCCAGTTTTTCCAGTATTCCAGCTCTTGGCCTCTTGGGGACTTGGTGCTGAGGCAAGAGCCACTGCTCTGATCGTCTGTGCAACCTGGCCTGGTGCACCAATGCTCTGTTAACCTCTGGAGCGCCACAGCCGCTCTCCTTGCCACTCTCCAGTATGATCCTCAGCTGTTAAGCATCAGATCTCAAAGTGAAATGCGAACGTTTTATTTTCAGATGTTTATAAAGGTCTCATCACAACACTCCTGGCCTCATATAATAGTCAATGAAATACACCAGTAAAGGCCTGCAGACAGTTAGGAAGTCTCATTGCAGAGTTAAATTGTACAAGACCTCCGAAATCATCCTTTCCAGCCTGAGCCAAGACAGAGCCTGGCATCGTGCTCTCACAGTCAGTGTATCTGGAAGCAAATGAGGGACCCGCCGCGGTTGCCTGGCAGTCCTGGAAGTGTAATATTACAAAGACTTATAAAAATGCATCTCAGAGTGTCTTTCTTCCATGCACCACTTTTTTTCTCCTTTAATTATTTGATGTTTTTAATGGCAGGAAACACCCCCCTGCCCTTGGAACAAGAGCAACTGTGTCACAGAGATCGTGGTCCCTTTAAAGTTTATGTGGTTGCAACATTGATGTCCCACTTCTGTCACAAACTGTGTCACTGCACATCTGGTCTGGTTGCACCTTCTTTCTGCATGCCCTTTCCTGCTTAGGGATCACCTTGAGAGGACGTTGCCCTCCATCCAGCCGCTGGTGAGCAGCCATGGTGGCACCTGTCCAACAGAGGAAACTGATGAGCCATCATGTCTCCCCATCCAGCAGCAGCAGGGCCCTGGCTTGATTGCCCTCTTGAAAATGCTGCGTCCAGATGGAAATTCCCACTTGGAGAAAACTCTCCAAAATGCACGTGTCCATGGGACATTACTGGGCAAAACCAAGAAGGGGAGCCTGTTTATGTCTCTAAAGCCTGCCTCCTCACTAATTTGGCTTCAGGCTTCTTGTTCCTGTTGTGCACACTGCAATAGCTTGTGTGGATTTATCCAGGAGGATTTATGAGGGCGGCCAAGCACTGACTGACTCAGCACAGTTGGAGCTTAAGAACTCCATGAGGATGGATGGACGGAAGTTGGCACAGAGGAGAGCGTCACCAGCTTTCAGCCCGAAATGGCTGCAGGGGGGAAGCTCTTCTACAAAATACAATACATTATCAGGCCATTTTAAATTCCTTTCCCTAGCTACAACCTCTCCATCATTTTGGACAAAGATGGGAGG
Source organism: Gorsachius magnificus (assembly GCA_034008185.1). Taxonomy (NCBI): domain Eukaryota; kingdom Metazoa; phylum Chordata; class Aves; order Pelecaniformes; family Ardeidae; genus Gorsachius; species Gorsachius magnificus. Next base: position 43,425,785 of record CM067083.1, on the reverse strand, counting down.
CTGTTTCAGCCTGTCTGGTGTTTAATACTCCCTGGCCCACTTTGTGAGATGCAAGACACATGCACCATAGCAAATTCAAGCTTCAACATGCTGCTTTCCCACAGTATCAAATCTTGAACTACTGACCATGCCTGCCACCTTTGCACCACACTTCCTGAGTGGGTTAGACCCGCAGACCTTCTCTGCTCCCCCCCATAGTACAGACCCACAACAATCTCCTAATCTCCCTGCTGAAGAAGTCAACAAATAAAAAAACTTGTGGCACGTCTACCACAATACACATGCTTCTCATAATGGCAGGTATAGAGAAAAGCTGTAGAAAAGGTAGATGAGGTACCCTCTGCGTATTGCCTCGCTTGGAGGACATTATCGCTGCGTTATTTTCCTGGGCTGCCATTTCAAACATGATGCTTTGAGTGGGATTTGTCTCACCCTGCTTTAGATATCTACATCTAAGCCAGCCACATTTCATATTCAATGAAGAGAAATAGGCATGTCTGGGGTGTGAATCATCTGATTTACTTCATACTTCTCCTTTAGACTAAGATGAATCACACCCCAGAAGTGCTTATTTTTCTCCATTGACTATAAAGGGAATCAAGATGAATGCTCAGATACAGACATCTACATTTGGTCAGATGACTCTTACCCTGTACCTTCTGGGAAACAGGTCCAGGTAACATCCTCCGCACAGGCAACCACTGCCCCACCTCTGTCCGTCACTCCCCCATGCCATAGCCTAAAACCAGGACAGTTGTTCACTCATGCTCCCACCCCAAAATCTACTACATGCCCAAAGCCAGCACAGAGATCTGAACACCAGTTTTTGCTAGAAGAGTCTACAGAAAGTAATGGGGGAAATAATTGGGAAATGTATTATTATATTGGAGGAAGCCCCAGAATGGAAGGGTAGATAGAACTGGAGTAACATGCATGGAAGGAATTATCATTAGCATAGAAGATGGGATCCCCTTAAAAACACTCGGTTCAGGGTGGGGGCTAGGGGGGCATCCTCCTTTCCATTGGCAACTGTAGCACCAGGGACCACGAAAAAAGAAGAGTCATCAACTGTCAGCAGCTCTTGAATTTTTCACAAAACCCAAGAAAAAAGGAAAAGGAAGCATCCATTTGGAGAACTCCTGTGTTCATCCCCACAGGGATATATGAAGGCAGGTGTTGGTAAGGCTGATTCCTAGTGCATTCCCCATGCTGGAGACCTGACATGCCCAGAGCACAGGGAAGCAGCAGTGCCAGATTGCCTGTTGGCACAGCGCTCCACTACAGTCTTCCACCTACACAAGGATGGCCATGTCAACCAGCGGTCAGTGGCCTGTTTCCCTACAGCAGATACCCATTTCAGCCCATAGCCATCAGCAGCCTGTGAATTCTGCTAAGTCTAGCCCTGGTTCAGTTATATCCACCCTACATTTGTATGGTATTTTTATTTACCTGCTTTTGTTCATATCATCAGCCATGTGCTGCTTATATTTATTGAGGGCAAGCTGGTTGGAAGATTTCATTGAGGAGCTCATCTCATGAACGTGACACCCAGCACATGCTGTGGTTTTTCAGTGAAATCAATTAGGAACATTACCTTGCTTGGGATGCATTCATTACCCACAATGCTGTTTCCTTGACCTGTGAGGAAGTTTTCATAGGCATCCTTTGTGGATGTCCTTATGGTTCAGAAATCCCCTCGCCTCCTGTTCCTGTCCATGCCCTCAAGAGCACTCAGTTGCTGTCAGAGGTGTCAAAAAATACAGCATACACTTCTCACATGAGGCACGTACTAGCCAGAAATAACTAGTGTTTCCATTCAGTGTGGCTATCTACCCTTTGGTCTTCCAAGCATTCACTATAGCCACATTCTGCAGCTACGCAAGGGAACATTCATTTGCTCCTTTTCCTGGCCCAAGTCTCCAGCAAGAGATTTCCTAAGTAGGGGCACAGGAGGACAAGCTGGGTTTCTGCGACTGACAGGCGGAGTCATAGCACTGTTGATATCCATTAGCACAGACTTATAAAATGTCCAGGACAAACATGAGTTTTGGTTAAAAACAAACAAAAAAGATTTTTATAACGTTGATGAAGTATTAAAAGATTGTTTTATTTTTATAAAGGCAATGCAAAACATCTGGAATCTCAAATAGGTCTCTGTATGCGCTGTTTTAATCTGAGTTCCCCAATATTCATGGAATTTCCCCTGCCCTTCGCTCTGAGTAGAGCTGACTGGCTGAGGTGAATCAGGCTTCTTTCCTGCATTAGGGGAAAGAGCTGGACACAGAGCTTCTGCATTGTGTGGGCAAACACAGCTAGCCGACAGGCCATCTTTAATGGGAACATTTGGCTGAGCAGCCATCCCCCAAACCAGGCCAGAGTTTGTAAATCCTCTGGCATTACAAAAGGACGTGTGATAAGCTTCTTCGTGGGCCTGGCATAGCTCTCCAATGCTACCACAGCGCCTGTCACCCTCTCCCTGCAACTTATGAGTTGACTCAGCCGTAGATGACTCATTTCAAACCAGACTCTGAAAACAAAAGGCAATATGCTCAGTGCTGGGTCTCTAGATATGCTAGTTACTGCCGGTGCTATCACTTTCTCTTCCATGAGAGAGGGAGACAGGTGAAGCCGAGGCAACGGTGCCCTTTGGGTTGCAACCTGAGGACCTGTGCTAACCATCAGAAAACCATGCCTTCCTAACTCAGTGTTTTCTTGGGCTGCCTCTCACTTTCTCTGCTTTACAGCAGCAAGAAGTTGCACCGTATGACACCTGCCCAGAATATTGAGCGTTTGGCTTAAAAAGCACAAAGTCATGGGGAAATGATGACTAACAGTAAGTCACCGTGGAATCCAATCCCCAGCGGAGTAACTGCAGACAGCCCAGCAAATTGGTATGGATGTACATTAGCTTGCCAGACCTGCATCCAGGGCTAATTTAATGGAGTATCGCTGCAGCACAAGTAGAGGCGGGGATATTGCCCAGTCCTCCACAGACCAGGTTCAGTGAGCTCTTTCAAACCATCCTGGATCAAAAATACTCCAGTTAAGTTGGCATGCTTAGATCAGGTGAAAGAACACGATGTGACAAATCTGTGCCAAACTCTGAGGTTCTTGTGCCAGGGGAGGTTTAGATTGGACATTAGGAAAAAATTTCTTCACCAAAAGGGTTGTCAAACACTGGAACGGGCTGCACAGGGAAGTGGCTGAGTCCCCATCCCTGGAGGTATTTAAAAGATGGGCAGACAAGGTGCATAGGGACATGGCTTAGCGGTGGGATGGCAGGGTTAGCTTAACAGTTGGGCTTGATGATCTTAAAGGTCTTTTCCAACCTAAACGATTCTATGATTCTGTGATTCTTGCTTCAGACAGTCAGATTTAAAAGCTTGTCAGCATAGCCCCTTGAAGCCTTTCATCATGCGTGGAAAGAGGACATAAAAAGTGCAACTTATGTGCGGCTTTGTGGATCACCATCAGTGTTGCGAGGGCACTCCTACGTCCAGTGAGGTGGGTGGCAAGGTTCCCACTGCCTTCTCTGTGCGCAGTGTTGAGCTGCACCCAGAGACGGGGAGGAAGCAGGCTTGGAAAGCTGATAGGATGTGCAGAGCTCAAGGGCAAGCTGGCACCCACCTCCTACAGCTGCAGCTACTTGGTGACTGTAAGTGGTACTCTTGTGCAACAGAAGTTTCAGGGATTCAGATATCGCTGGGGTTTTCAAAGCCTAGCTCTCAGCAGTACAAAAGACCTCAACTTGCAGCTTTTTGGGACTAGGAGACAGTTCATTCAGTGCACCATAAAAATTCAAACCTTTTCAAGAGCTGACCTTCATTCAGCTATCTATTTGAATAATGACACAAGCAGTCAGGATAGAGCAATTGTGTTTTCAAGGCTCTATTTCTGAAGGTTTCGCCATCTATTTAACTTTACCTCAGAAAACGTCCTTTGCAGCAGACAGGAGTCTTGTGTTATATATAGAAGTGCATGATAGCAATAGACAGAGAGGAGCCACAGGGCTGACAATAGGGAAGGCTCAGGGCTTTGAAGGAAGATTTGGGGCTCATCTCACTTGGTGAGAAATCTGGGGTCTATAGGATGTGAATGGAAGGAGGCAATGCTGGGGGGGGATGAGTTACAAGCTCTGTCTTAGAGAAGGAACCTTTTCACTTCTCCTTGCTGCCCCCCCCCCCTTCTCCTCCCCCCACCCCCAGCCCTGCTGGGGGGGCTTCTTCTCCCTCAGGGAGACCTACAGCATGGAGGCAACCTCCCTCAAGAAGGCAACCACAGCCCTGAACTGGCTTCTGAAAGCAGCCAAAAGGCAACAGCAGCTACAGCTGGGGTCAGTCCTGCCTCCGGCATCTGTGTTCACAGCACCAAGCCCATCCGCTCAGCCGGGCCTTGCCCCTGTCTCTTGCCAGGCTGGTAACCTACAGCTAAACGCCTCTTGATTTGGAAGTCGGTACTCTCCACCTGCCTCCAGCATATGACCCTGTCCCAGTTTTGGATTACCCGCTGTGAGTCACGTTTTTTCCACCTCCGTCTTCCAGCCTCCCCAGCAGAGCGGCAGCGCAAGGACAAGGGTAGAACAAACACTCGTCGCTGTCTGGCTCTGACCCCGCTGAGCAGCTGGCTCTGGGGAAGCTGGGGTGCAGACCAAGCAGCTGAGGAACAGAGGTATCACGTGTCATGGGGCTCAGGGGAAAGCCAGTTCTCCTGGCACCCTGAGACAGCAGAGGGCAAGGTTGCTCCTCCCATGGGCTGCCTGCCTCTGGCCTCAGCCTTATCGCAGGGGCCCCACGTTCTCCCACTGAACAGAGTCACTGGTTGCCTGTCCGTCGAGGGTAAAGCTGCCCATGCCAGCTGGACGCCAGCCAGGTGGCAACCATAAGAGCAAACAGGCACAGGGCTTAGGCAGAAGTGTCGATCCCCCTGGTAAATGTACGTACGTGGGCATATGCAAAAGCTCAACCTGAAGGGCTCTGTAGTTTCCTCACTGCTAATGCGGGTTGCCAAATCAGGGTGCTCAGGAAGCCCTCTCCTGCCCTGCAGGGACCCCTTGCCTTTTCTTGGACCCCAGCAAGCACATCCCTCCTCCACACTGCCTGCCTGCCGGCCCATTTCAGGCACAGGGATACCTTCTGCAGCCGAAGGAAACAGCTCTCCGTGGGGTGCTACGCAGAAGGCAAATTCCACTGCTGGGGTCAAATTCCTCAAGCAAGGAATCTGGAAGTCCTTCAATACTGGATAAAGGCTGCAAAATAACAGAGCTCGCAGTCCCCTTGGCAGAACTGGGTTTTAACCAGCAGAACTGCTTTCTGATCTGGCACTCTTGGTCAGTGGGATTGCGTGGAACGCCTACAATGGTGATAAATCATCGCAAACTCTTGGTAACGCTCCTTGACCAAAATTAAGTTACTCACAAAGTGATTTCTTAGAATGACTTCTTTGCTTGCTCTTCCCGAACTATTAGATTACAAGTCTGTGATTAATTACTGCAGCAACTGCACAGCAAACTTAAAACTGTCACCTAAGAACAAAAGGTCTTTTAGATAGGGGCTGTTTACTTTCAGCTGAAAGGGCACATGCTCAAATTCGGTCAAGTGTACCTTACTTGCATTTTACCTCTTTGAGTTGAAAATAGCAGCTGGCTGCATGGAGAAGCAGAAAGGTGAAAATGTCATTGGATAAAACCTCCGACTATTTCTCACAACTGGCACTAACAAATGGTTTCCGGAAGCTAGAGGTCACTGCGCACAGTCCTACAGCTTTCAGGCATGAACCTGAAGTTATTGCACATAACTGGAACTGCTAAAGCAAGGTCAGATAGTTTATCCCGAATGTTAGCAAATTCCAACGACTAATCTAATGCAGACGCTTTCATTCCCTCTAGCAGGATGCTTCGGAGGCAAAGGAGGAGTGGTTTTGCACAGGGCTGCTGCTTCCTCGGTGCATGCAAACAGCAATCATGCTGCAGATGGGCTTTTTGCTTCACCCAGATCTGACTGTAACTGCTGTGACCCTCCCCCAAAAGGTATTAAGCCTGCTCTACATAGGTATATAATTTTTTGATGCATAGGGCAGTGGGAGACACTAGCTACTCTGCCACCTAAGTGGTTTTGGAAGAGGAAAAAGAGCTATTCAGCATTAAAGATTCAGGAATGTCTGTTGACATATTAAGGAAACAACCTCGGGGGACAGCTGACACGGCTCCAAGAAGCATCACCAAGGGAACAGTGACGCAAATGTCTTCCATTTTTACAGGCTGGCAGCTTGCCAGGTTCCCTCGCCTGATGGCTGATGTAATGCTAATCCCTATCTGGGTTAGCGCTCAGATATCAACCACAGCAGCTCACTCTGCTGCAATCAATATAGCACACTTTTTATAGAAGAGCATATTAAAAAAATTCTGCTCTAACCTACTAGGAATACGTACAATAGAGTAATAGCAGGGGAAATCTAATGGCTAGTCTGGAGCTCACCCAGCCTGTGCTTTTGCAAGTATGCACATGTGTGCGCAGGCTTGTACACAAACCCATCTACACCTCGAATAATGGCAAGTCCAGGCGAGGGCCACACATTGAGAAAGGGCTGGCTGTTCATCACGTACAAGAAGAGCCTTCCAATTCCTTTAATAAGTATGCGATACGCCAGCGGAAGAAAACAAGCAAAATGGGACTGGAAAGTAATACGGGCTATCTGTTATAGCATGGAATAAAATGGGGGGTTATGCAATAATGGCGGCATTTTGTACTTCTGTGAGTACCAGAGGGCCCTTTGGGGATTAACGAAGCCTCACAGCAGCTCTAGGGGGTAGACAGCACTGCAACAGAGCGAAGGACTGGCAGCAAGTCACTAGCAGTCAAAAATCTGTCAGCCCCGCAGCCAGCGCGTCAGTTCCATCGCGGACACCAACACCAGTACCTTAAGACAAGACGTGAGCAGGGGAGGAATCCAGGGATCCTGAATTACCATGTAATTATCTGGGTAGTCATTTGGCTTGCTCATAAGAGAAGAACTTTGAAAACCTGAGTAACCACCACTGAATATGGTCCTGGCTTTATGCCTTCCACCGTGGAGAGCCCTTCCAGTGCTTAACTACACCCTAAAACCAGTCTAGAGCACTGGTTTGCTACCAAGTGGATCACCACCCTACCTCCTGTAAGTAATAACCCCACACCAGTTTATTTCACAGGATATTGATGTCATAAATGTGAAAATTTCTGTGTGTGTTCTTGCACCAGCTAAAATTCTGAGATAAACTCTGTGGGTAAAAAAGGAGATGAATTCCAGCCTGCATCCAACACCTCGTGTGATGAGGACCTTTGCAGGCCAATGAATTATTTCCTTCTATTCCTCCTATATCAGATAAAATTTAAGGGGAAATTTAGGAAAACAGTCCTTTAAAATAGAAGCTGATGTTCTAGTGATATCGGACCTTGGGTTAACTCCTGGCAGATGCGAGAAGAATACTAACCATGTCATTCAGGGTTTCCAGAGGGGGTCAGCTTCACAGAACAGCCTGAGAGCTGGGTTGATATTTTGCGAAAATCCAGTTACGTGGCCTGTGGCAATTAAAAAGGAAACACTTTCAGACCCATCCTTTCCCAGACCACACTTAAGGCAACTTTTCCACAGCAGCCATTGATTTGACTGAATAAATGCCCCTACCTTTCGCTGGCACTAAAAATGAAGGAAATCAGTGCCTGTCCATGTTAGCCCATAACTACTCAAGCAGCCACATGGCAGAAAGCTCCCAAGATGCTCACCAGCAGCCAGCTGCAACCTCACACGTCCATCAGGTGTTCCCTTGCATTTCTGTCTCCCTTTTGCCAGGAGCTGCCATGGCACGATCTTGTTTTCTGGCTGCCCCTCCCTTCTCTGCTCTTCATTCCCTGCCAGCTGGTCCCTGGCCAGAGCAGCAGCATCCGCGGGCCAGGCTGCCTGTGGGAGCAGTGGGGGGCTGTGGTGTGCAGGGAGGTTTTTCTGGGTCCCTCCAGCAGGCAGAAGGGCCCAGGCAACAAAAGAAGGAAGGGGAGAGAGGAGCAAGAGGTACCCAAAAGGGCAAGGGTAGGTGTGGGGAAGCAAAAGCAGGCAGACGACAGCGTTTGGCCTCGTGACTTCTTCCTTGATTTCTACACCTTCCGTCCCCAGAAGCTGTGGCCTCTTCCACCCACCTGCCCCGCTGGCTGGCCCAACATCAGCTCCTCTGCCCTTAGTCTTCAAAAGGAATACACTTTTAAGTGAATGGATGATCTTATTGCAACAGACTCATAAACCAGACCTGTTGAGAGCATTGATATAATTATATTACCCCATCTCTGATTTGTGAAGAGGTAAAATGTTTGATGACAAAAGAGCCTCCCTTCTCCAATGAAGGATTTAACTTGGTTTGCTCACATGAAAGTAATGGAGGGGAGAGTATATTTCCCTTTCAAAATAAGTAAGAAGGAGGCAAATAGCTGAAGTGAAGATACACTTTAGCACACCATATACATGTCAGTGCTCCAGACATGCCCTCCCTTTGCAGCACATGCACACGTAACAGGGAGGGAACTGTAGACCCAGACCTCCTTGCTGGCAGTCAAAGATGACCTCATGGAATTACAATGTAATCCCAGTGTGAAAGGAAAATCCAAGGCCTTCCTATGCAATCCATAGGATGTTTGCACAATTTTTAACATACCTGTTTATATTTCCTTAATATTTAATGAAATGCTTAAGAAAAAGCATGTTCTAAAAATGTTGATGTAATTACAGTTGGTTGTGCTTGAATTCTGAATGGAGAACAGCCTCCATTATTTTTTCCACATGCTCATACTACATTATATTAAAACCATACATACTCACTCAGACATGTGTTGTGTGCTTTATAAACACTTTGCACAGTTGGAAACATTCATGTTTAGCAAAAAATGCTGCCACCATCAAATGCGATGTGGAGAACCTCCTTTGCAGCAAATGGCCTGCACTCTGAGCATGGGAGGGGATCACCCAGGGGTCACATATGAAGGGCCTGGCCAAAGGGACCTATTCTGCATCTGCATGCAGCTCAGCTGGGCTCCTCAGGGCTGAGTGAGAAGCCTCCAGACAAGTTAATACTCTGATCTAGGTGGAGTTTGTATTCTTGTATTTTAAAATACAAGATACGTATCAGTCAGCATCAGTGCCCTGCAAGGTTCATTGCCTTCCCAGCCTCTCTCACACCTATGGTGTGGTCCAGTAATCTCTGACAATCCAATTAATGTGACTCAGGCGTTATCACACAATCTTTCTTACTCTAATCACACTGCTTCATTGCTGTACTCCTAGAATTAGTAGGAGAACTCCAAAAAGATTGTCGTAGTATTTTGTTTTAAAATGTTCATGCAAGGCTGATGTTCATAATCTCCAGTGACCAATTAGTAAAACTAGGTGGTTTTCAGGGCAAAATACTTAGATGAAATTCACAGGAGTGAGAAAATGTCAGCTTTTCATTCTCAGAGCAAACATGGTCCTGTGTTTTCAGTGCGAGAATCATCTTTACCCAGGCCACTTCATGCTGCAGCTGGGGATTTCCACATTTTTCCTATGCATAAACAAAATAAATCTGGGGTGCGGATCAGTCTCCAGTTCCAAAACCTCTGATTCCTTTCCAAAGTGAAGGCCCCATCAGGTGCAAAATAGACTCCACTTCTCCACTGGAATAATATGTGTGCTACGTGCAGAACCGGAGTCAGTGGGTAGATGGATGGATTCGTGCTGGTTCCATAATTAATGGAAGGGTCAGAAAGAAAACGTTAGCTATCAAGAGCATTCTACAGGCCGTCCCTTTACGATGTATCGTCCTACACCACATAAATACACATTGGCAGCTTGTGAGAGATACAAGCCAGTTCTTAGGCTTTAATGCCTGATGGCATCTTGATGTGACAACAACACGGTTCAGCAACATGCAGGAAATACTGTTGATGGAAATAGGCATTTAGCAAAGAAAAACAAGCATTTCTTTGCCTGAGGAACCGTGAAATGAGAGCATTCTTTCCTGAATTCATGGGAATGCATTTCCTTCTATTCATGAGAGCAACTGTGTGGCAATTGATGATAGTTTTCCTCGTGGTTTTCATTTTATACTCTCTTTTTCGATATGTGGTTCCCTGTCCCAGACACCGGCCATGGGGCAAGGCTGAGATCTGTGAATCCTCCTAGAAGCCCTGTGGAAAGCAGGACCTGTGCTCCCAGTTGGGTGTTGTGATCACAGTCTGTGCGGGCTGCCCGCTCCTTCAGCTCATGTCTTTCAGAGTAGTGCTGCATCCATCCCCACGGCTTCTGCTGGACAGACAACCAGGCTCCTCCAAAAGCATAATATGAGGACCATAGAACACAAAAGTCCTATTCCTAAAACTAGTGAAGAATCTGCTTTAGCCCAGAGCATTGGGGTCTGCGTTTCTTTCCACACTCCCACATAAGCGTGAATTAGCTAGAGAGGGACTCGCCTGTTGCATTACAACAAGCTTCACACGAAAGGAGGGTATCACTAACCTTGGTCTTAACAGCAGCGTCCACCTCTGAAGGTGTATTTCGTATTGTGAAAACACCCATCAAGGCAAGCATTTAGCCTTATGCCTTAAAATGAAGACACAGCTTGCTGGAGAGCTGAGCTGAGACCTGGCGAATGTTGCCCAATGTTATGTTTGAGAAAGCCAAAGAGAATGATGCTTCTTTATCCTACCCATTAGGCATTTGGGCTCCGTCCAGCTGCAGGCAACCATGCTGCTGAGTCTCTGACCATCAGAGGAGCCGTGCTCGGATCTGAGTGTCTGGAATCACTCCGCCCCTGGGTCATTACAATATTCAATTATGGCTCCATACTTAAGTGACACAATAGATATGGGAATTGAAAGCACAAAACCTCCTAACCTCTGATCCTGTCTCTACAACAGAATCCTTTGGTGGCTTTAGGCAAGGTACTTAACATCTCTGCCTCGGTTTTCCCATTTGCAGAAGGGGGCTAATAATACTCAGCCACCTACTCCACAGGGGAGTCCTGAGGATTCATTACTTAATGTAAAGTGGCTAGAAGATGAAAACCTGCATGTAAGTGCCAAGTGTTATTACAGCCACCCAGGTTTAGCTTCAATTTTTGAGACTTGCTTTCCTCTTTGAAATGAGGAAAAGTATTCCTTTTAGTCGACCGAGATTAGTGTTCTGCACTGTGTTTCCTACAGAAGTGGGAAGGAGCCTTGGGAGTATGAGAGAAAAGGAGAAAAATGTGTCCCCTTGAATCGCAATCTACCTTTCACATCCTTTCAGGAAATTGTTTTGAAAGTGCCCGACACTTGGTGCAATATGCTGCAGTCACAAGGCAAAAATTTTACTCTTTCAGGAATGTTTTATGAGCCCCAGGAATAAATCATCTCTAGCAGGGATGGTTAAGCATAATGCTGAGAGTCTGTGATTTTCCCCAGAGGTAGAGAAATCATTCCAAGCTTTTCTTCAATTTGGTCATGAAACTTTAACAAGAAAATACCGAGGGCCATTCTGGCACATTGCTGGGATATGTACATTAACACAAACCAAGGAGAGTGTTTTGGTTGACCAAATTATTTCCTTCGATCTCAAATGAGTTAAGTGTTTGATTTTAAATGACAGTTCCCATATGGCAAACTACTCTCATGGCAATGCAGTCAACATTACGCTTGGTCAGCATCTTTAAACAGCCCGGCATATCTGCCTTTGACAATATGACAGTGATGGAGAGCAGGGGCACTGGTCACCCTACCACGAGCTGCGCTGAGACTACAATCTGCAATAAACGAGTGCAGCAAACAAAAGAACCAATTTGGTATTTGCAAATGCTAAGATTATTGGAAACAAAGAAAATAATTTTGTCGACCCAGAAAAAAAAATATGGCTTTTTATGATTGTTCTGAAAAAGCCCCCTGCCATGAACTGCTGCCACTCCTAAGAATTCAGACCATGCAGCTAATGCACATGGCTCTGCTTCCAACTTCATTAATATGAGATTTTGGCACTGCAGGAGCACCTCTCTGTGCATACTGGATCCGGATCTGGCCTAAGCACACAATTATGTTTCTGTTGAATTAGTCAGAGCACACAATGTGGTATTTATGCCAGTTTTATGCTGACTAGAAGACAGACGTTACCTGATTCGGTACGGTGTCTGCCAGAATTTGTCAAACATATCTGAACCAGCATAGTAAGTTTGTGCTTGTTGAGTGCTTGGCAGCGCGTGGCTGTGATGTCCTGGTCCAGCACAGGGCACGTTTTATGCCAGATTTTCTATCTGATGGAACCACGGTTTAAGACATACAGTGCAGTTACACGCCTTGCTTATATTAACTAAGCTGCCCTGTCCCTCCACTGTAAGATGTTGTTTAATTCCCATAGGCATAACAGGGTTTATATAATTCCAGAGAAAAGGGTCTCCTTTGAAGTTTACTCCAGGGCTTCAGGTTTCTTACTGATGCAGTTATTGCCAGGTCCATCTGCCTCCTGAATGTAAAATGTTTACGTCTCACTTCAGTAAGTAAATAAAAGGCACCAAGTTAATACGAGCAAAGCATGGAAAGAAAAGGGCTTTCAGCTCGGAAGAGAAATCTGCTATTCGCTCCTGCTTTTCTGGCTTCCCATTGAGTGGGGTGTAGAGCCAAGCCACCCTGCACTCTGAGTTCCTCCACTTTCAACAAATATTGGTGAAATCCTGCAGGATCGGAGCCAGCTTTGGGACTTTGAGATGTGCTGGCAAGAGGATTCTGCTGGGATCCTCCCTTCTTCATCATCCCTCCCAAGCAGAACAGAGTCATTTGCATCTAAGTGGGTGGGGAGAGTTCAGAAATCTTTGAGCCCCAATAGCTTGCCTGGGTAATATAGGGGCCAGCCACACGTACACTGGGGATGTCAGCATCTCAACTATTTTCTAGAAACAATTCCCTCTGAAGGGAGCAGTCCTTCAGACAAAGCCTTGTGACACATCTGGGTGATTTTTAGGCTGTTTTCTCTTCCTTTTCTTTAATTACTTAGTCATGGAACCCAGAATAATCAGCTGTAAGTGGTCAAAAGAGCCACAGAAACAAAATGCCTCTTGGGACATTGCAACACAATACTGAACTAGTAAAAAGAAACTTCATTAACTGAAGAACAGTGTGAGTCTCTTTGTTTCACCTGCTTTCTCCCATGTCTCTATCTTATTTTTCCTCCTCCCACCTCTGTTTTTTTCTGTCTTCTTCACCTCATTCTCTCCTGTTGTTTAATTTCCCTCTTCTAAAAATACTTTTCTTCTCTTGCTCATTATGTCACTCCTTTTCTTTTCATGGTGGTTTTATCTGCTTCTCTCTTTTTTTCCCTAGTCATTCCCATTCATTCCTGGCCACCATCCTCAGTTTCTTTGCTCTGGCTGGTCACTTCTCCCTTGCTCCTCTCTCCACCCCAGTTCTCTCTGTCCCATGTTTTCTCTTCTTTAATCTTTGCCTCCCTGAGGGGGTTCTCTCACCCCCAGTCATATGCGTTCTTATTCCCCCTTCTTGCAAGTCCTTCCCTTCCTTACACTCATTCCCATTCCCTCACACCTCACTGTCCTGCAAACCTTCTGTATCCTCACCCATTAGCTACCCAGCAAAATGTCTTTTGCAAGCTACGGATGTCGCTGCAGCCACAGGAGCCACAGTCACGGGAGCGATGTTCACAGCGACAAGACTGGGCTGAAAAGAAGCTCTGCTTGTGCACAAGTTAACTCATGGGAAGACTATTAGTTGGACTTATCAAAGGGTGGGCCAGCAGACAGGAAAATCCCAAGCCTATCTGTTTCTCCTTTGAACAGCAATGCCTGTTTTGCCACTGTTACTAATCCTCTCCTGCTTTCCCAAAGAGCATTGTCAGTGCTGCACAGAGGAAGGGCCGCTGGTTGCCCCTTCCCTTGCCCCTCTCGGAGGTGGGGATGGTTGCTGTGGTCAGAGGCATGTAGCAGCAGAGCCAGATCCCCTCTTCCACTTATGCTGGTATGCAGCTTGGAGCCGAGTCAGCTCTTTGGATGAGATGTTCTTTCCTGTGGCTGGAAGTTGCATCAGAAGTTCACCGCAGAGGACAGCTGAGCCACCAGGCAGCAGCCAGCCAGTGCCTGGCAGGGTGCTTTTGCTCTCCTTTCATGGGCTTTACCCAGGTAGTTCCCTGCCACGCTGTGAGCCCAACCACAGAAAGGACTGCCACGTACAACCCAAGTGCTGGAGCGTGTCACTGGCCATGTAGAAATTGTGCATAATGTGCTTTTAAGTTGCTGTGAATCCCCTCGGCTGGGCCAGCCTCCACGCCAAATGCTCTCTTCACAGCAAAAAAGTCTAGAAACTACCCTGACTAACTCCTTCCCAAGGGCACCATCACAAAGCCAACAAAGTTGCGGTGTAAATGCATGTGTCCCATTGTTAGGGGTGGGAGAGCCAAAACTGACGGGGGTTTGTCAGGAACACCCACAAAGATCCCTAGACACAGAGCAACCAAGTTTAAAGCTCCAAAGGCCAGCACGTTGCAACAGCAGGAGCCAAGCACGGTCAAGCAACAGATGAACATTTGCTTTTCTGCTTCATATCCTTCCCAGTCCTTTCCTGAAGAAACATAGAGGATTAACAATTTTGGATGCAGAGCCTGAGTTCACACAAACGCGTATGAAACCGGCAAACAATACCTCCATTAAAGGCACGTCGAAGCTCCGAGGCTGGAGCAACTCACCTCCAAGAGCTTCACCCAAGTCCCACAGGAAGGCTATGGCGGAGCCAGAAATAGAGCCCAGACCTCCTGACTCCGATCCCTGGGCCCTAAAAAAAACACTGGCTTCCCTCCACCATCCCTCTCTTCATACACTACATTGACCAGACTGGAAAAGGCGTTCAAAATAAATAAAACCCACTTCTCATGCCAAGTTTTAAAAAACATTTTCTTGTCATGGCTGGTTGTTTTTCTCCCACTGGATGTTAGGCAGTCTCCACCGAGGGAGACAGCTCTCCTTTCTTCTCCAGGAAACACAGTTGTCTCCCACATGTTGCACTCAATGTAGCTCAAACAAATGTTTTAGGAAATTCCCCCTAATTCGGTGAAATTGTTAGCTTGGCAGTGGCATGCTGGAAACAGGACTGAAAGATTGCCTTGGGTTTTGGTGGGGTTTTTTTTATTTTTCCTTTTTAAAGTGTACAGGAGAGCTCGGGCTTCAGACGGGCTGCTGAGGAAGGCAGAAACTCATGTTACATATAAAGGATTTGGCAGGCCCGAACACAGAAATTTCCAGAAGTGTTTGCGTGGCAACAGCTCTGTGCCAATCCACATTTTTTAGCTATTCTGGCCAGATGCCCAGCCGACAAGAAAGTCTTGTATCTCCATGCAGTTCACTGGCTTCCCTGAGGAGTTTCCATACTGCATGGCAACATGGGATAATCTCATTTGCGCGCCAGAAAAGCTCCTGCTACTTACACTGTTACTAAATACCAGATGTGTTTAATAAAGAGTAAGTGGAGCCAAACCTAGGGTAATCACATAACCTATCATTAACATTTTCTAAAAACAAAAAAAATGCCATTGGAACAGCAGATTACTGTTTTGCTTTGTTTGCTTTACGCCCTGTTACGGGAACCCCTGGGGTGCTGGGAAGGGAGCACGGCAGGAGCAGACAGCTCTGGCACGGCCGATGACATTGTTTACAATCACACCCCTGCACATCTGAAACATGTGTGAGAAAGTAAAGGCTAAGCAGATTTCCCCTGTGCTGGAGAGGGAGGGGAGGATTGCAGCAGGAAGTCTACGCCACCAGGAAAGCGCTGGAGTCGTCTTTCTTCATCCCGGGGAGGTGGCTGGGGAGGGGGGGAGCAGCAGCCACGGCGTGAGTTTGGTCCTTGGCGACTTGCACATCCCCACGTCCCCAGTGCATGGGAATGTGGGAGTGGGCCTTGTTCCTTGAAATTTAACGACGGCCCAAATCCTCCAAGCCCATTTAAAACACATTTTTGTGTGAGTCAGGGGGCCAGTCACCACACAAAATGCGTGCGCACATTTATTATGGATTTAAATGGATGTCGCACATGTGCATATCTGATGCTGACCAGACCCTTGAGGGAAATAGAGAAGTCACAGTGACGGCAAGTGAATTCTGCTGCCACAGGCCGTTAAGACAAGGAACGAGACAAATGCACTGCAACGTTTGCAGCCCCTGTGCGCCCCTCACAGTGGAGGCCCAGTGCGGCTCAGCCCCAAGCCCGGAGAGCTGCGAGCCACCCGGGGGCAAGGGGGGCATCCCTCCCCGAAACGAGACGTGAGTGAAAATGCTGCTTTCTCCCGCAGCTGTTTCTGTGGTTGACAGGGAGGAATGGAGTTAAATGACTAGAAAAAGAGGTTTTGTCTTTATTTTAGTGCCCACTGCTACCCAGGTGGAAGACAAGCCTGGCAAACACACGCTGCCTGGGGTCTCCCAAGGATGACCATCCCTCGCCGATCTGCTTGCTCCAGCTCGGTGGAAACCAAGGCAAGGGGATGCGAGAAGGTGCAAGTCCAGGCCTTGCTCATTGTGTACATGAAGGCAGGGAGCGGTGAGTCACCTTCATCACGCAACAGCCCAGAGCCATTGCTCCAGTCCCTCAAGCAAAACTCTGACCCACATCAGTGGGAGTTGCAGCTGTGCAAAGCTGGGATATCTGATGCCAGGAGCCATGCCAAGGGCACAGGGTGAGGAGGTCACAGCGGGTGTCAGCCTGCCACAGCCCTGGACAGGGAAGGCAGCCACCCCCCAGCGTTCACATGGCTCCCGATGTTACTGAACCCCGGCGTTTCCCAAAGTCTGGCTGCTGCCCACAAGAAGAGAAAGACCAGGAAAACGCAGTGGGCTTGATGCTGCAAGCCCTGTGCTCATGCTCTCACCACTCAGCCCCACTTATTGCACCCACCATGCAAAGCTGGGTCCAGTCTCTGTTTCACAAATTCAGCAGTACCAGTCTTAATGGCCATGCAAAGTGACAGCGAGTAGTGCTGCCACCTGTGTCGCTCCCAGGCCAAACAGACGGTACCACCCTGCACTCCCGGCACAGGAGCCAGCTGCACAGCAGGAGCGATGGAGCAGCTGGTCCTGCTTGGGCCAGGCTTTTGCCTGACGTAATTATTGCTGGGCTGGTCCCTAGCCACAGGCTTAGGGCTGCAGATGACACAGAGCACCAAACCAGCCATGTCCCCACCACCTATTCTGCCTGCACCGCAGTCCTGCAGAGCTGGGCCTGCTGCTGCCACCGCTCAGAGGTTGGGCTGAGGAGGACAGGGTCAGCCTGTTGGGGGGTGAAGCTCTATGTCACTTGGGTCCTGCTCCACATCTCCCCCTTCCAGCTCCATCATTCCCCCTGTCCCACAGCTGGAGTGACTCTGGCTGCTCAGCCTTTGACTGGCAAGACTCAATTTTGCCTGTGCTGCTGATAAGCCCCGAGGAGGGTCTAAACATCCTCCAGTGAAGTAGCCAGTAGCTCCCTCCCTCCATGTGCCCGCTCCCTGTCAGCCAGAACATTTTGGTATTGGTGAGGCTGCTGGTTTGGGGAAGCCTCACCCCACCAGCTGTGGGTGGTGTGCAAGAGAGCCAGGAGAAAATTAGGTAGCGGCTGGCCAACGCTGCATCACTGTTTCCACTTCAGGCTCTAAGGATCTTCTAAAAGAGTCAGGAAACATCAGAGGAACAGCTAATCAGCTGCATAAAGGCGCTCTTTCCTTCCCCTTCCTGCTGCCCAGGACTCCCGGCCCCCTGCCCACCCCACCCTGCCAGACGCCTCGGGTCAAGCTGCCTCCCTCTTGGCCTCCTCCCAGGATGCCGAGGGGATGCTCAGGCAAGACCCTTTGGCTGTGAGGATCCAGGCACCTAGAAATACCCCGTCAGATCTGCCCCTTCCTCGCTGCACTGCACGGACCGTTCACTTCAGTTTGTGGGTGAACCAGCAAAAAGATGTTTTCTGACAGCTGCTTCTAGGAGTCCAGCAACTGTATTGCTCTTTGGAGTTTGGTTTGTTTGTTGTGTTGTGAAGGGGACCACATCAGATGGTCCTGAAAATGAACACCTAACCCCATCCCCAGTTGGCAGCAGGAAGGAGAGGCTCCTGCCAAGCAGTCACAAGGCACACCACAAACAGCTTGCTTCACTGCCCCGCCAGGGAACGAAGTCCATTGCCATTAGGAGACTTCAGTCTGCAAAGCGAAGATGTTTCCCCTGGCTCCAGTTCCCCATAGGTCAGACCCACAAAAGATCAAGCCCTGCTGCTCAAGATTTTGGTGTAGGCCTTGACTCTTGGATTTAGAGCCTCCCTTTTCTGAAAGGCAAATCTTTTTAACATGTATTGTTGACATATTGACTGTCACTGTGACCTCTTCTATGCTATGCTTCATGTCCAGTCACGTCACTCTAGAGACATGGGATCCCACGAGCCCAGCAGGGCTGGCCCATGGGACAAGCCCAGCCCACTTGGCAAAGGCAAATTCAACACAGAGCTTGCTGCTCTTGAGCGTTACAGGAGATCGGGATGCATGTAGGGTTTCTCTGCGCTGCTGTGGCAGTGTGCAGGGGCCAGGCAGAACTGGATCTGCACTTGGCAAGGCATCGTGCTGGTCTGAACCATGGGGCAGTCCTTGACCTGAAGCTATCTCTAGAGAGACAAGGCAATAAAAGGGATTGATCAAGGAAGCAGGGGGGACATAAAATGAGTTTGCAAACACCACTGTAGTGCCATGATCAATGCAAAGAGATGGGATTTGAGGTCTTTATTAGGAGAGAGCTAAGGAAGAGGCATGAGAAGGGCAAGGGCGGGAAAGAGCAGGGAGGGCAGATGAGATGAGGCTGAGAGGAAGGGGAAAGGGAAGACAACCCTGACAGGTCCCACTATACTTTCTTCTGTTTGCCAGGAGACAGGGGAATGGGGCTCAAAATGGGTCCTTACATGTGCAGTAAAGATGCAGGGGGTGACTCTGCTTCATCACTTCAGTTCTTACACTGGTGAGCCTAAGCTGACACTGTCTTTTCCCATGTCACGGGGCTGCTGTATCTGTTCAATCAACTTCTGCTAGCTTCCATCAATCGGAGCCAAAGTTGGGCAAGTGAGCAACACAAATGTCAAGGAACGACTACAACCTAATGCACATGGGAAAGATCTGCTAGAGCTCTCCAACACATTGACAGGTTTTATCTTATCTGTTGCCAGGAGGGAAACAGAGCTAGAGGGACAGTGAAGGTCAGTCAGGCACTTGGGAGAGCTCAGGGCAAGGGAATAACTGATTACACTGAAGGACATCACTATTGCAATTGAGATTGAGCTCCAAAAGTCTGGGGAAAGTAAGCTGTTTCTTGTCCTCAGCCCAGCACAGGAAAGGCTCCCCACTGGCCATGCCAAAAAACTTGTGGAAGTGTCATTCCCCTTCCTGAGTCCCCACCATGTCCAGAATGAGGGAGGATGAGCAATAAACCTGTAAGTATTTACAAGAAAAGGGCTTAGCACAAAGTGCTTCTGGGCACAGCTCTGTTGCCAGTAAAAAGCATGATGAAAAGCATACTTTCTTTGATGAAGCCTCATTTGAGTGGTTTATGGGTAAAGGTGAATCTAGTATATATCATATTTGTCTGATGGCGAACAGAGCCCCTTGTGAAATCCATCCGACTAGATGTTCTGAGAAAATCTTCATGAAACATCTGCGAGCTTTGAATCAGTCCATTGTTGTCGGGGTTTTAGCTGGAAATTGTTCTGGATGCGAGGGAACAGTGGGCCACTAATGGCTTATTTCTTACTAAATGCTTTGGGTTTAGGGACTTTGAGGATATGTAGATATTCTTCTCATTTGCAGCTTCACATGAAGCAAAACACTAGATGAAGATGAATAACCAGAGCAACTTGCCTTTTGCTCGAGTAGTGAAGACCCAGGTTATTGTTGTGTTAAGAAAGTGTGTGAAAATATGTGAAAAGTGCTTTTGAGCCTCTAGAAGAGAATAGCTCTGTCACTGATCCAGATTAACAGGCCTTAAGATGCAACTTCCTCCAAAGAGGAAGGTATGTACTGTGGTTATGTCCTGGAGAGAGGCTCAGCATATCTGGCTTAACCTCCTGGCTCTGTCGTTGGCATCCTATCATTTTACCTCTCTCTCTTGCTTTAGTACAGCAATTTGAGAACACCAGAACTAACTGATTGTTTGTGTTTTTAAAGTTAGATACTCTGCTGGATGGCACTTAAATCCTCTGGTCAAAAATGGCAAGTGTAAGATGCCCCTCCTGCCGGCTTCAGTCCCAAGAGAGCAAAACTGCTCATGAAACCATGCTCCAGGGAGCTGCTGAGAAGATACATCCACTGGGCATCTTCTCCATCACCTCTGCTTGCAAGCAAAGCTTTGCAGGTTGTCTCCCAGGTTTCACTGGAGGGCAAAAAAAAGCAATCACAGATTTCCTAATTCAGTCCCCCCTCGGTGGACTTCCCATTGCTTAGGGCTACCTGCCAGTGTCCCCGCTAGCCCAGCCTGCTGTCAATTCAGCCTTTTCTCACTTCATTTCCTTGGCTGTTAAGTGATGCTGAAGTCACAGTCAGGACTTTAGCCGCAGTGAAACAGGGGACTACTACGCTGAAACGAGAACCTCCATGGAAACACCTCCCGAAATAATGAAAAGTGTGAAATAAAACTGGCTTAGGTGTTTGAGTGCTGTGTCTGCGTGTCACATAGCTGTGATGTTGGCCTACAGTCGGCAGTAGGAAATTGGCCAGCACAAGCTAGGCTAGATCAGGTCCAGACCCCCTTGTGACAACTGCCACTGCTCCAGGTGCTGGTTAAAACATTGCACCCCTGCCTGCATACCGGGCACTGTCTTGTCTTTTCCCCTGCATGCACAACCTTTCAGATGTCCAGGAGCAAGCTGGGAGAGCCCAGAGCCATTGCTCTCACCCCCCGGCCCCGCGGCTCAGCCACGCACGCCACCCTGCACTTACAGCGGCTGATCATGTAGTAACAGTGAGGGGCAACTCTGCAAGATTTGTCCGAGGCATAAGCAGTCATCCTTAGTAGCCATGTGGCTATGGCTGAAGCCCAAACAGAAGGCAGAGCACCTGCCACCGAGCAGGCTGATGGAGGCACGGTGGGAGCCCAGCCCTCAATGTTTGACATGCAAAGGATCATGACCCTGGGGGAAAGGAAGAAGTGATTTTCTGGTATTACTGAGTTATGAGGACAGCTATCAGGATCTCCCAGTATCACACAGAAAATGCACTACAGAAACAAACCTGGGCTTCCTAATTCCCAGTCCCACGGCAGCCATCATGATGGTTCCTGCCCAGTATGGCCATCAGGATCCATTCAGCACTTTGAAATGGCAGCTGCCTATATTACTCCAAGGAGCAGCATCTATCTTTATTTTACAAACTCACTCCAAGATTCCTTGAGTACCCCTCTGACACAGGGTGAATTTCTGAGAGTAATCTTTCCTCCTTTTTCCCAGAACAGCAAACATCTGGGACTACTGAGATACCATCTTGTGGCATCGGCTGACTTTTTTCTTTAACGAGTTTCTGTGTAACAACTTCATGATGTTTTTCCTGGGAGGACAACTGTCTCATCTAAAACCTTGTCTCATATATTCCTTTATAGAAGGATGTTTTATGCTAAAGCTCTTGAAAGAATTTCCTTTTCTGCTCCGTCCCCACCTTTCTCTGTTTAATTCCTCCCAAATGTCTCTCTGATGCTTAACCTGCAGGTCGTCCTATTCACCAAAAACAAAGCAAAATGCTGGTTTGAATAAGCTCAGGATACATGGATGTCATTTCTGAACATTAGCAGGCCACATGATACTACCAACTTTATTTGATCCCATTTGCTGGAGCAGCCCGAATTTCTCAGGGGCAGGGGTTTTTTTTAATCCTAGTTCATTATTGTTCAAACCCATTAAGCAAATGGCCGTGGAGCGGAAGCTTGAATGGGCTTGTTTAATAAACAGGCGAAGTCATTCATCTGCAGCATAGCAGCTCTGCAGCAAGGCTACATCTTCCCCCCTCCTGCTTCTAATGGGTCTGCGTTGGCAGTAGGAATGTTAAACCCTGGCAGGGAAATGAGAGGCAGGGTAAATCTTTGGCTTCACGCTAACTGCTTTTGCCCGCTGCAAGAAATCCTTGCTGAAGCAAGTAAGTCCGATGTTTACATGGGTCGGTCGCCTCTTTTAAATTTATTTCTCATGTCTTGCTTGGCACTGCTGGGTGCTGGGGATGCTGGCCTCACAGCAGGCTGTGTTCTTTATCAGCCAAAGCAGCAACCCACTCGGGCCCCAAACGGTAACCTTGGGATCTGTTGATGATACGTTTGCAGCTGCCTACAGGTCTTATCGTTGCTGCCGTGGAGAGCTGAGATAGGCTGTGAAATCATGGCACCTGCCAGGTTTGGAAAACTAGCCCTAAGCCATCAGGATGGGCACGCCCCTGTGAGCTAGGAGCTGCACGGAGCAGCTTTACTCCCCTGACTCACCCCACGTTTGAATTAAGGATCAAGCCCTCAGCTGGCATGAACTGGTGCATGGAAATTTGGTGGAACCCTGCCAGGTAGCGGCAGCTGAAGATCTGGCAACTGAATCTATTTTTTATACATAAAACTTGCTATTTTTACACAACCTTTGGTTTTGCAGCAATGCCAGAGAAGCACCCCGGCCGCGTTTCCCCTACGAAAGCGTGAATGTAAGGTTTTCTTGCTGGACCTGTGCACCAAAGACACATTCAAGGCAGATAACTGCTAGTGTCTGTCACAGTGCCCTTCTGCACCCAGCAAAGCGCCTGGGAGCCCCCCCTGTTCCCCCTGCTCCCTGCCTTCTACAACCCAACTGAAACTCATTACATACCGGGAATACCAGCGTCCCCGCAAAGCCTGCGCAGCGCGGAGGAGGCTCTCCCTCGCTGCCTTTTTTCCTTTCCACCCCGCTTGGCTAGGTCTTTGGCAGAGCCCCAGGACTTCAGAGGGGGGGAGCGGAGGGGGGCTTGGGAGGGCAGTGACTTCCCGAGCATACCCACGGCCTCATTTTGATCTGCGGTACTGCCTGCTCATTTCCACTTCACAGATGCTGCTGAGCTCTGCCACCGAGAGACAAATCCCAGAAGGGGAAGGGAGCGTGGTGGGGAGGGAAGAGATGAAAGCAGAAAAGAGCCGCATTTATTAAGCTGTTTTTCTTTCAGTGAAAAGAAGCATTTATCAGTGATTTCATATATCATGTGAGATGTGGCTCCCTGCCAATTTCTAAGGATGCAAACAAGCCACTGACATCATACGCTAAATATAGAGCAGCTCCTGCTTTAGGTGAATAAATAATGCAGATGCAAAAGCCCAGGTCTTCAGTTACATATTCATTACCATCCACCTGTCAGGTTCTCATCACCGAGAGAACAATGTCCGATTCCAGCAAGGAGTGACAGGTGAAGCATGCAAAACAACTGCAGACAATAGGTGATTAAGCAGAATTTCCTTGTTCTCTGCTTTTTTCTTACAGCTACGTTTCATTTCAGCAGTACTCCACAGTGCAGCTTTTCCAGTGCGGCTCTGCCACCTCCCTCCCTCCCTTTGCCTTCAAGCCAAGCTGGAGCGACAAGCCTGGGTGGGGAGAGCCTGAACAATGAACATGGCCAAAATGTGGAAACTTCCCCAGGCGCTTAGCGGGGGAAAAAAAACAGAAGAAAGAAAAAGGCAAAGAAAAAAAATAAAAGGCTCTGATCAGACTGTGCAAGCAGTAAAGCAGCAGCATCTCACTATGAAACAGAAGTTTTCCATGCCCTGTCAGAGAGAGGTTTTAATTAGGGTCTCCCAGTGCTAATTGCTCTTGATTCCTCTAGCGGTTTTATTTAAGGCACCCATTTTAAGGACTGCACAAGTGAACCTGTAGCTGGCTCCACGGTGTATTATTTTAGCTCTCAGAAATCACCCCAAGAAGGATTAGTCTTGATAATAAAACCCAGTCAATACTTCACCCCTTCTCCTTCTTCAGATCAAAGGCACTGAGCTGGAGGAAGCATCCCAGCCCATCCTTACTGGGGGAGAACAGAGACAGGAGAGTGGGAAACAAGAAGACAATGCGACATCAAAGCTGCCAAGGTGTTGGATCAATGACAACATCTGCATGAGGGTCTGGGCTACAATAGAAGTTGTTACCATGGGAACGGGCAAAAAAGCATCAGACGGGAAGGAGCAGGGGATGATGAAAGGTGGGGAAGCAAGAGAGAATATTTTTAGATCGCTTAGGAGGAACACTACACAATGACATCATCCTATCTCATTATTTGCACCCATGCTGTATAAAGCAATGTGGCGTCTGCCCCAGGCTGTTAAATGGGAAAACGTTATTATGGATGTGAATTATAAATACTGCGGTGAAACTTGAGCTCAGGAGTTATTAGACATCACTATTCTGTAATAAAGGAGAGCATTTAATACACTATGCTGTACAGATTCACTGTACGGTCAAGAAGCATTGTGTCTAGGATTTTAATATTCCCAGAAAGTAATTATGAGTCATCCTTTTATTGTTATTAAGAAGCAGAGTGCAAATAATTTTACACATTTGATATCCCACACATCAACAAGCCTTTTTCACTGGAGAAACATGGCCTAATTTTCCAGAGTGCTGCATGCCAATGTGCTCCGAGTGAATGTGGTAGCAGTCATCGGTGCTCAGCACTGCCAAGAATCCAACCATCCATGGCACATGTGAAAAAAGCTTCATTAATCTCAAAAATACAAAGTGTGTGTTTCACTGCTTGTGTTCAGGTCCTTAGGTAGGGCCAGACCTCTAGTTAAAGACCCAGTAGATACCCATGGTATCTGCTGAATATAGCCCTGATTTTGGGGAGGGGGGGAATTCTGACTTGCAGACCCCACTCCTGGCTGACAAACAGAGGGGAAAGCCTCCAGTCTGGAGAGGTGAAACAAGACAGGGCTCATCTGCCTTGCACCAGGATGTGGGTGCCCAGAGCCCACCGCACTGGAGAGGCTGGAACCACTATTCCTGTCGCGCCGACAGCAGTGAAGTCAGAAGGGTAAACCCAGAGGAACGTGTTTCTTGTGGCTGTGAAACTCTGAGCCTGCTCTCTGCCCTGGAATAACCATTGGTAAATGCTGCACTCAGACAGAGCGTGCCCAAGGGCCACCGGAACCTGTCACTGGAGATGGGCAGGGACTGAAATTCCCAACCCAGGCTGATACCCATCAATGCTGCCAAAATACCACCGGCTGAGTGACAGGGCTTGCCCTAGCTCTTGCCCTGTGCAAAGTGAAGCGCACGGGTCCTCAGCCATTTATTTTCACTCTTGTGACCAACCCCTGCATTGGCAGGTGAGAACAGGAGGCGAGTAACCAGAGCAATGCTGGACCCTGTGCCAGGGGAGCGAGCATGGGCAGGCAGTGGAGCACAGCCTGGCTGCGAGGAGCGAGCTAGGCTGATGTCATTCTGCAGCGCTCCTCCTAGGTGAGCTAAATATGCCCTCCCTTGCCCACCACCCTTTCCGGTTCCCTGACGCTGTGCCGCCCCTCCCAAGGGTGTGCAGGGGTGCGGGTGGGCTGGGGGGCAGCAGCAGGAGGTTGGGGGTGTGCAGCTGCAGCCCTGGCCTCCCCTGACCGGCCGTAAAAGGCACTTGTGCGCAGCCCGGCCAGCTGGGAAAACAGAGCAAGAAATAGCACAGAGATGATGGCGGATGAGCAGAAATAGAAGTGAGCCAGGGCCTTCCCACCTGGCTGTAGGCAGAGGTTGCTTACAGCAAGGACAACAGGTAGCAAAACTGGATTTTATTTTTTTTCACCATGCAATCGCAATGCGTAACTCTTCTCTCTCTTTAAGCTCTCCTTTCTCACAGAAGATCTGACTCCTTAAATACATAATAAATAGTGAAATGTGCTGATGTATGTGTGCTAATTCTGATCCATCCTAGGAGGAGAAGGTGAACATTACCCAACACAGCATAGCTCAGACTGCTAAGGGTCCCATAGGGCACATCTACGAGCAGAACTAGAAAAGGTGAGTGATTTTAACTGAGCCTGAGATACAGCAACACCTGAAGATATTTTTTTTCCTAGTCTAAATGTAGTCTTCTAGCTCCAGTATCCCTGAGTCTGTTGGACTTAAATCTCCTGACTTAACTAGACCATGCCTGAAACAGCAGACTTTTTTATGATATCATTGGCTAACAACCTATTCCGCACATTGGCTTCATTCAATTTAATCTCACCCCCCTTTCCTAGTTAAGCTAATGCCCAGCACAATGCTGATTAACTTTTGCTTTCTTCCTGGCAAATCTTTTTTGGCTCTTCTCATTTTATTTTATTTTTGAGGGAGGAGGTTAGGGTTCTACATCTTAAAATATTAGGGTTGGATATAGATGAAACAATATTTCATGCAACTTATCGTTTAATTTGTATTATATGTTAGCTTTGGCAGTGCAAGCATTGTAGTCATGCCAGTAGAGAAACCTTGATCTGAATAAGTGTAAAACTCAGCCAGGCTTGAAGTAGGGTTGCAGAAAATAATTTCAAATATTAAAAACCTGGCCCATGCTTTTGACGATACAGGTGCTGTTGATGCCCTAAATATCCCATTTTATAAGAGGCATGACCTCTATGCAAAAATCAAGGACCATTTTAGGACAGCATACAACTTGGGATGAGGAGTCACTCTGGACATGTGTGGAATTCACCAGACACATTTTGGGCACTGCCCCAACCTGAATCACAGCAGTCGTGGACATGTACGGCTCGAGGGACCTCCAGAGATTATCCAGCCCCTCTTCCCCTCCCCTTCCCTCTCTTCCTGTCTGATATCCCCGACTGATATTTGTTTAACCTTTTTAAAATATCTTGGGTGACAGGGAGAGCCCTCTGCCAGGGCTCACCTCTCCTGCTAGCTACAGCATGTTTTTCCTTTAGCTCTAACCCAGCTCACTCTCACTGAGGAACAGCTCACCTTCCTCTCTGTCTACCTGAAGACTAGTTGGTCTAATGGCAACCCTCACATATTTGACATGCTGCCATGTCTGCCCTCATCCTCCACAATTCCAGCCTGGACAAACCAGTTCTTTCAACCTTTCCCTATAAGCCACGTCTTCCAGGCTACCACCATGCCCTGCTCTTCTCCACGCTCACCTGCATCATCCCTGGAGCAGCAGGATGCCATTCTCTGCCTGTCTCAGCCCTGAGGAGGGAGGAACAGTGATTTCCCCAGTCCCACATCTGGTGTGACCACTGGCACCTGCTGGTTGGCCCCTTCCCCATCCTGGACCACCAGCTGCTGCCTTGTTGCTCACCTGCACCTCTCCTGCTCTGCTGCTGCCAGCCTGGCCCTTTCCCATGGCCTTGTTATCCACTTGAGTCCTCCTTCTAAGTGTGTGCTGTGCACTTCCCTGTATTGAATTTCATTTTATTGATCTCAGACCATTTCTCCCATTTCTCAAGACTGCTTTGATTTCTACCCCTCTAAAGTGCTCGCAAAGTGTGCTTCCCCACCTGGAGGTATCCACAGATTTTAAAGTGTGCTTTCTATCCCATTACCCTCCTCCTTAATGATATAAATAATAGCAGCACGATCCAGAACCGTCTACTTGCTCGCTGCTCTCCCTTCCCTCCCTCTGACCTCCCCCGGTACTGGGGCAGCGAGCCCCCTCGCCTGTGAAATGCAGGCTTGCCCCCGGTGACAGCAGCCTCCTGAAGACAAGGGGGTAAAGCACATCGTCCCATGCTCAGCAGCTTGCTGCCACCAGCATTGGGCATTACAGCCTCGCATCTGATGTAAGCACACCTCCATCCAAAGTTAAAAAGCTGCTCCTGTGCATGTGTGCATGCGTGGGGGTATTGAACCTCAAGCCTGTAGCCAGGAGACAAGCTGGGCTTGGTTTGGCTCAGCAGGACGGCTGAAGCTCGGGCTACCAGAAGCATTTACTGAGCAAGTTCGTGCAGCTTCAGCTCAGGCTTGCCAGGGACCCAGCTGAACTGTTAAAGGAAATATCAGTTCAGTCGCAGGTTGCAGCACACTCATAGCCCTGCCTTCAATGAATAAAATTAATCATTCTCACTGATCCTCTAATCAACCCAGTCCTCAGAGGTGTAAATTATGCTGGCAGATGTATAATCAGGGAAGTTTTCCAAATTAACCTAAAAAAACCCCAAGAACCCGCTGAGTCTCTCAGCGTTGGCTGAGCTGAGCAAGGGCTGTCTAAAGCAAGTGCAACACATAACTGGGCAGCAGCAATCGTATCTTGTGAAAGACAATGGAAAACCAACCATCCTGGAAGGGAGGGCTTCAATCCAAGGTGACGACGCCCCCCCCGGGCTGGTCTTTCCCCAACGACCCTGCCCAGATGCTCGGGGTGTTTCTCCAAGCACTTGTTTGCATAGGAATCCCATCAGGATCCTACACCTTGGCAGGCACAGGAGCACCTCAAGGCAAGGTGCCAATCCCTTCAAGCCGGCAGTCCTGTAGGAATAAAATAAACCTCAGCACATGGCTAGAAAAAAAACCACAGAGGGTGGGGGTACAGCTGTCAACTGGTGCCATCCTCTGCTAAATGCATCCCTGCTGGCAGCCTGGGTCTGGCTGTTGGGTGGAGGGGGACATCAGCTTAGAATCATAGAATCGCTTAGGTTGGAAAAGACCTTTAAGATCATCCAGTTCAACCATTAACCTAACCCTGCCATCCCACCACTAAACTGTGTCCCTAAGCACCTCGTCTGCCCGTCTTTTAAATACCTCCAGGGATGGGGACTCAACCACTTCCCTGGGCAGCCCATTTCAGTGCTTGAAAACCCTTTAAGTGAAAAAAAATTTTCCTAATGTCCAACCTAAACCTGCCCTGGTGCAACTTGAGGCCATTTCCCCTTGTCCTATCGCCCATTACACATTACCAAAGTTTCATAGCTTTGGCGTGGTTATGTCTTCTCACTGCTTCTGTGGTGGGAAACACCAGCACTCCTTGGAGAAGTGAAGGTGGCTGCTGTGTGATAGCACCCAACAGGTGGCCTGTGTGAAACGGTCATTCATCCCCTGGCCCGGGCCTGCAAAGGACATCAGGCCGCGTTCTGTGTTCTCCCTAGAGACGTGGGTGGATTGTAATGATGGTACTGGTGTGTCCTGAGTAGCGAAAAAAAAGGGATATCAGAATTGAAGAGTAATATGTTCAATGCAGCATTGGAGCCTTTAGAGGAAAACCATGAAGCAAACCAGCAAAACCTGAGTTACAAGTGTATTGCCCGCACAACCTGGGAGCACAGAAAGGGTTCAGCCATGGCCCAGCCTGCTGCTTTATGTACCCACTGTTTTATTATGTAAAATAAAAATAAAATGGTTTCCAGCAAATAATGGTAAATATTTGATGATGTAATTATGCCTTATTAATGCAATGCTCTTTCTTTTGCAAATTAAATTTTCACAGGAATTCATCACCCATTTCATTTTTATTATTTAGGCCATGAGTAGTCACAGTTGTTTGTTATGATTTATAATTTGATTAATATTAAATGTTTAAAATAAAAACTCCATTTATACTTTAGTTATAAAGGTCCTACGAAAATGTTATGAATACAAGTCAGTATTTATGGCCCACATTAGTTCTTAGTACTACTTTTGATATTTTTATTGCTGTACAGGACACGCACAGTTCGTTACATATGAAAAATAGTTTAATTTTCAGGA
This sequence comes from Gorsachius magnificus, assembly GCA_034008185.1. NCBI lineage: Eukaryota > Metazoa > Chordata > Aves > Pelecaniformes > Ardeidae > Gorsachius > Gorsachius magnificus. Next base: position 43,396,122 of record CM067083.1, on the reverse strand, counting down.
GCTTTGTAATGATCCATAAACCAGAGAGTTTTCCTTGCCATGCCACACGGGCCCTCTCCATCCTCCTGCTCCCACCTCTTTTATCCTGAAGAAGGCAGACCTGAGGGAGGGACAAACCTACCCTATCCATGTGCCTGGAAGAGCAGGTCTTTTAAAAGGCATGAACACAGGAGTTACAAGCTTTGAAAATCCTGACAACACAGCTCCTGTCCACCCAAATGTACAGATCTGGACCATGGCTGGGCAGGAACAGTGGAGTGTTGGCTACCAGGGATTATCTCATGAGTCTGAAAGGCATCTTTTGTGCCTGTTGGATGTGGTAACAAACCAAACCCTGTATGTTTGACATCTACCCCATACAGAAAAGCTCCTTGTGGCCACCACAGCAGGTGGCTGCAGCCAGCACCCTACTGCTCTGAGTTTCAGGCCCTGAAGATGCCCAGGAAGAGCAGGCTCCCCTGTGGCACTGGGAGCAATGCTAGGTTTTCTGTTCCAGTATCTCAGGCAATTTCAAGTGCTTCAGGGTTTGGGTTTTTTTTGCAATACTGCAGAGAAGTGCTGTGGTTTCTATTAAAAAAAAAACCAAACCCACCAACAAAAAACGGACCAAAAAAACCCCTCCCAAGCACTCCCCCTGCTCTCTGCCAACCCACTGTGAATGAAGCAGTCCCCACCACCACTTCCACTGCTGGAAAATGATGGGTCCCAGCTCCCTCGGGACAACAGGGTGCAACTAGGCTTTCCTTGTTCGGCTTCCTCTTAGCCACTTGGAAGAAGCATGCCTACTTCCAGCTTCACTGGACTTTTATGAGACACGGTGGACTTCTGCCACAGACCTTGTGCTCATTTAAAGTGGTGCAAAGCAAATGCAAAACCTCCCCTATTTGCCCTGATGGTTTTCTATCTGCCTTGCCTTTCTACACCTGAGTAGCCAAGGCGAACGGCTGTGATGGCTGGTCCATAAAGCAGCAGTACGTTCCTCACCTCTGTGAAGCCAACTAACGGTGCCGGACTTTAGCAAGTTAAACAGTCCTTGTAAATATTCTCTGCTCCAAGCCTGCTCCTCCGTTTCTGAAATGCTGTCAGACAGCCGTCCTACTTCTGTGGTGGGCGATATCCCCTGCGATTAGGAGTTTGCTAGGCAGAGCGAGCAGACACAGCCAGCAACAAAAGACTTGTATTCTGCTCCGAGGCTGCTGAAGTGACATTTCAAACAAGCATTGAAAATGTTCCTGAAGGTATAGAGATTTAAGTATCAGAGGTAAAAGCAGCTGCCTCCCCCTGCACCGCCAGTGCTTGCTCTCAAGAGCTCATCCTGATTCTCATTTCGGTTCCCCAGGCTCTGGAGGCATATCAGAACTTTCCACCGAACTGCAACCTCTTATTTTGGGTGATGTTTAGCAAAACATTTTCTTCCTGAGGGTGGCTCAGGAACTTTTGGGATGTGGGAGGACAGGCAGAGTGCGCATGTACCCACACAGGCTGTTTTCACCCTTTCCCTCTCTCAGACGCATGCACATGCACGCCACCTCTGCTTGTGAAGCCCACTGAAGAATCACAGGCTATGCATGGCTGTGACCTTTTCATTGCAGCCTGCTGCGGGCTGCTAGGTCTGAAGAAGCGACCTCCGTTTGCAGAGGCAAGGGAGCTGGGACCCCATTTCTAAGTGCCGCAGGTGGGGGCCCTCTCTGTTGTCAGAACAGGCTGTGCTTCGTTTCCCTCAAATGCCACCATCTCAGAAAGCAGGAGGGGAGCAGCTCCAGGTGCCTCTGTGAGGGGCTGGCAGCTGTGCCCAGACTAGCAGGGCAGGGCAGCAGCACCTGGAACGGGGTTTGTGCCCCCCGGCCTCCCATGCTGCCCTCCACTTGCTGGGCTGTTGCTTTCCATGAAGGACAGAGCACTCCGTGTTTTTCAGCCACCTTCGTAGAACAGGCAGGGGAGAGGGTGTCAAAGTGGGAGGCCTGATTAATTTGGTTTGAAGGTAAGAGCTGCCATGAAGAATAGGTGGCTCTTTGGCCCCAGGGTCCCACCTTGCATCTCTGCCAACTTGAAGGGGAGGTGGCCTTTCTCCATTCAGAAACTGCTTCCCTTCGGCTGTTGAGCTTCAGGATCTTTGAAAAGAAATAGAGCTCTGGTATGGAAACCAGCAGCAAGAGCCTGTGACAACAACTGAATTATACCGTTAAAAATACTCAGTCCTTTGAACAAACTGAAAAAATACAATGGCTTCGTACAGACTAAGAGAAAAGATGCAGCCGCATTACCATCTAGGGCTAGACCATGCACGGCAGCCACTGTATGATGGCAAGGGGCAGGGGGATGAAGCCCATCGAGTCCCTTCGCCCTGTGTCATTCCCAAAGTGCAGAGCCCAGCCGTTTCCGTAGCTGCTGCCACGCGGGGCTCTGCAGCAGCCGGGGCCATGGGGCTGTCTCCCGTGAGCTCTGTTTGTTTCTGGAAACTGAAATACTTCAGCTTCCAAATCATGACAGGAGAAGGTGCTTTACTTAGGGGTGAAATTGGAGCCAAAATCTATTCCTGGCAATGACTTGAAGGTCAGGCACCAACAAAGAGTTCCTACCCCATCGGTATGTGCTATTAGACAGATGCTGCTGTTGCTCTTTCTCTGACAGTGACAGATTTTAGGCTTTGCATGCCACCCTTTCATGGGTGTGTTTGTTTTCTCCTCCAGTCTGCATTGCTCTTCTAATCCTTGCCCCCAACTCAAGTTTCACCCACTTGTGCCCTTCCCAAAGGGATGTAATTAGGCACAGCTAGTGCAGATCTTTACAGTAACAGCAAACTCCTTCCTGCCTGCAGACTTGACCAGCAATGAGACGGCAATGCATCTTTGCAAGCGTGCCCTGCATAGTCTCTGGTCTTGGCACCCCCTGACGTGAGCAGAGCAGTTCACACACAGCACTTGCACCCATGGCAGGAGGCTGGGGACAGGCTATGGGACTCAGCAACCCCCTGAGACGTGTCCATGGAGACACGTCCATCGCTGTCCTTTCCCAGATGGTGGGACGCACCACCACGCACTGACCTCTGAGATGGCTGTGGGGAGCACAGCCCCAGTTTGCAGATCTAAGGGTATGGCTCCCCTCCTTAGATGCACAGCAGAGGTCCTTTACAGGGAAAATGTTGTAGTCTTCACATTCTGTGGAGAGGTTCAGGCTCCCACAACACAGAGGTATTTTATTATCAAATCTCGCCATTCTCCCTTGCTCTTTTCTGGAGTGAGAACCCACCATGCAGAATAGAGGGGAATAAAGCTCCCAAAAGGGCTGCCCTGTTACCCCACCACCACTATGGTGCCTCGCCATCTCAAGAGGATGATTTTTTTAAGGCATCTTTCCATGGTTGTTTGGCATATATGGAGACATCAGTAAGACACGCAGGAAGCTGAGGGTTATGAATGGTGGCCATGGGATGGGCAAGTCAATCAGAGATAAATTGGGAGTGAGGAAAGAGGAGCCTGATGCACTACTGATCCCCATAGACAGAGATGGATTAGAGCAAACAGTTGCCTTTATTTATAACCTTCCCAACACCCTGCTGTGCCCAAAGGAGAGGAGAGAGGAAGGATCACAAGACCCTCACTAGCTAGGGCTTGGGAAAGGAAGTCTCTGAAATGTGAATGCTGGACATCCCCCCGCCCCGGGGTCGAGATTTTCCATAGTGTCACTCCTGATGTCACTTGGTGGGGGGGAGCAGCTCTGGCAAGCCAATCCTCACTCCCCAGCCCACAGGAGAGCTTTTCAGGAGCCCAGAGAGCCAACGTGAAGGGAGGCAGGGAGAGGTCTGCTCCTCTGGTCTCCCTGCCCTTCACCCTCTGCCGCCTCCAAGGGCTGGTGGGAAGAATTGATTTATTACGAGTACAGTCCTTTTCAGTGTGGGTCTGTGTTTATGTTTACTTTTAGGAGCTAGAGATTGTACAGATGGCTAATTTATTTGTTCGGTATTGTTCTTCCTAGCTGCCTAGAGCTGTTTTTTGTACTTCTGTATTTGTCATGGTTACTGCATACTCAAAATCTCAAGTGCCTCTTTTTCCGGTATGGCAGAAAGCTGACTGAGTATCAGCTGAAAAATCACGACTATTTAGGAGGATTCTCTTTCACCCTCCTTGCCCCTTTGTCCGGCGCTACCCCCCATTGCCTTTGTTTAGGTGGGGAGCTCTCGGAGGCAGAAAGCCAGCTCCAGTGCAGAGGTTTCCCAGAACACTCCGAAAACACAGATGATGGGCTTTCCCCTGGCTCTGAGAGCCCCCAGAATGGGTCACGTCCCCTGCAGGTTAGGGAGGAACACGGGCAGGGACAACTAGTGCTGCTGTCGAGAGAAATGGTGGCAGGAGGGAAGCAGCTGCATTTGATCACACAGCATTGCTGCCCGGCTGCTGGTGATGGGAAGAGCAAGCCCGCTGATTAGCATTCCCGAGAATACAATTAGGAGACAAGGCTATTTTCAGCGGTGTCCCCTCTCATGGCTTGCAAAGACACAAGCGCAAAGAAGCCTGGAGTAGGCGCTTCCTCCACCGCAGGCACTGGATGGCTTATATTAGCACAATGCTCCAAATCCCCTGTAAGTCCTCCCAGAAAGAGAGAGTAAATATAGCTTGTCAAACAGTTATCTTTAGCACACTGTCTCGTCTGCCAGCATGGATCTTTCTGCATGACCTCTTGCTAAGTCAGGCCAATTTCTTCTCATTTGCTTACTCCTGCCTGCGACACTGTGCCCAGAGGGGAGCCAGGGCTCCCTGGGGCTGGGGGGAGAGATCACTTCCACCCCCCTCGCTGGCCAGCCTCTGTATGGACACAGCTGGGTTATTGGCCTTTAGGCCCAGTTTTTCCCAGCTGTTTTAAAAGGCAAAAAATACAAGATGGAAGTTCACACAGAAGGATGGTGAAGAGAAAGGAAAGGAGAGCCCAGCTCTGCTGGGGAGCCCCTCTAAGCTCCAGCAGAGGAGGGGCACACTGGGTCTGCACCTCTGGACCCAGTTGCCTGTAACTGATGGGATGGCAGTGGGAGGAGAAATCCAGGGAGGTTTTGGAGTGAGCTGAGGCCAGCCCTGCATCTGCTGCTGGGACAGGCAGTCTGTCCCTCCCTCCATCTCGCTTTGCCACTGCTTCTCTTGTGCTCAAGCACAGGCCTCTCCCCACCAGAGCGGGCTACCTCTGCCTCTGCCTCTGCCTCTGCCTCTGCCTCTGCCTCTGCCCTGCCGGCGGCATGAGCAGCAGCCCAAGCGCAATGGGGAGGGCAGGCAGGTCCCACCTTTGGGGGCTCGCCCAGCCTGGGATGGCTGTGGACAGCTTGTGGGCCGTGCGTGGTGTGCTGGCAGGGCTGGGAGACTGCAAGGCAGTGACGAAACCCTTTTGAGATGAGAAGGGGAGGGTGGGAGAAGTGGCCTCGCGCTCCAGCAGAGACCCCACCTGCTAGGTGAAGACCATCCTTTCTTTCAATAACAAAAACCAAAAGAGTGAAGGACCAGAGTCAACTACAGCTCTGCTGCCAACCTGCGAGCTGGGTCACGACAGCAGGCCAGAGCCCTGGCCCACGGGTCTGTGGGAGGGAGTGGCCTCCGTGGGGGAAGCAGCTACCCAGACCACTTCAACAGCACCCAGCAGCCAAAAAAAGGCCCCACCCATGTCAGGTCATGGCTGTACAGGAAAGTTGGAGGCAGAGCTGGCTCTCCCCAGGGTAAGCTGGAGCCATAGAACGCAGGGAGAGGGCAGGCTGCTCCAGCATGCCGTGTCCCTGGGAGGGTTGGGTGTCACGGCAGCTCTCCTGTGCCCGTCACAGCGGGCAGGGACATGCCTCCCCACAAAAATCCACACATCCAAACCACTAATTTTCAAACCAATAATTTCCCTTTTTCTCATCCCTTCAGGGAACTGCCACAGGTGACTGGTGTAACACAAAGCTCAGAGACTCCAGCCTAATGAAAAGGGGAGATCAGTGAGTCAATGGCCCCAGCTGCTACTGCAAGCTTTACTCTCCTGGGCTGCGCTGGGTTTGAGAGGCATCGTGTTGCAGCTCCTTCCCCTGTGCCATTCTCTAGCATGGATGGGGAACTCTCCAGAACAAGAACGATGCAGTTTCAGTGCCGCCTGCCAGACGGAGAAACCCAACCATTCCCTTGCCTCAGGAGGCCCCCTGCTTCCTCCTGCGCCACCGAGCACAGCTCTTCCAAACTCACAGGAGCCGGGTCCTCATCTCTGCTGTGTTGCTGTAAACCTACAGTGACTCCAGCACAGCCAGGGTTTAACACGGGGGAACAAAGGCCAGGGTTGGTGCTACTCAGCAAGCAGGGGCTGAAGAGGGACCAGCTGTCCCGGGGGGAGGCTGCACTCCATTGTGCTCCAGGGATGGGGAGTGAACCTGGCCCTGGCTGAGCATCCGGAAGGGGACAGAAGGAGAGGAACTGTCTCCAGCATCCCACAGCCTGCTGCAGAGGATCGCATCCAACAAATCTCCCTCTGTTAGCAATAACTGAGGGTAGCTTTATTACATACATATCTATAAGAAACCTACCTGCTGTCAGGTGACTATAGCCAAAGGAAAAGTCAGACAGCTGCATGCCAGACATGCAGCATACAACTGCACATATTCTGTGGCCAAACCAATGCAGAGGCACCGTAACCATTTCCTACAACACGGGTTGCATGAGGGGCTCCAGTCCATGTGCTCTTTTCCTCTGTTGGCATCACCTCCGTCTTCTCTTCCTCCATTAACTTTGAACAAGTGAGTGGGGATGGGAGCAGAGGCAGAAGCCTGTGCTTGCTGGGCACAGGGGTGCTGCTCGCCTCCCTGCAACCAGGGCATTGTTCAGCCCTCCTCTCTCCCATGAGGACTTTTCCAGGGCTGACGAGGTGCCTTCTACTGCTCTCCTGATGGAAGTAGTGCCATTCCCTTTACAATTCTCCCCTGCCTGATGCCCACCAAAACGTTCTGCCTCGGCCCCGCATAGCCATTAGGCACTTCCCTGCCTCTCCCTGGTGGGGAAATGAAGTGAAGAAGACCAGCTACAAGGCTCCTTCATTCAGCACAGCTCAACACCAGCCAGCCACGTCTTGGTGGCCAGCCTTATTCCCGAGGGATTTCCCCACAGTTGTGCTATGCTGAAGTTTCCTGAGGTGCAGATGCACATGTGCAGCACAGACATTCCAGCAGCCAGAGAATCACTTGAGGAGCATATCAAGTGCTTCAAAGGAAGATCACTGCTTCAGCTCAGTTCTTGGTCTTATTCTTTTCATTTCCTCAACTTTGAAGAAGTTCCTGACTTTATCGCACCTTCCATACGCCTGACCCAGCTACAATCACCCCAGTTCCAGCCTCTGGCTCCCTGGTGGGCTCAGGGGTGATGGAACATACCCCACTGTCAGAGTCCAGCAACGCCCCCACCATCCTGACACGGTTTGCATCCCAGGACTCACAAAGCTCTTTCCCATCAGGACACTGCTAAGGTGACAGCAACAGTAATAAATGGCTTCAAGAAACTCTCCCAGCCCTTCCTATTTATTATAAACCAGTGAGATGCCAGTAACCATGAGTAAAGTATTAAAATACACGTGAGATTCTTCTTGGAAACATGATTTTTTTCTCTTGTTATTCGTGAATAAGGATTGTATTTCCCAGGTAAATTCACTTGAAACAAATCATTATGATTCCTTATACGTATGTTTCTAAGCTTAATTTAAATGTGAATTTTTCAACAACATTTCTTGTTTGTTTTTCAAAAGGCCAGTCAGGCTTGCAGTGACAACAAAAATCCCCTTCCATTTACTTCAAGGGAAATAAATATTGTGGAGAAAAGGCAGACCACTGGATCAGTAACAACTCCAGGTCCCTTACCCCTACAGTTCTGCACTTCCTTCTGGTTATTCTGAAAAGCAGCCAGGAGCTCTGCAATGCTGACAGGAGGCAGCATTTTATTTCACTCATTGGCCACCCCTTGCCCCTTTCCTTTCTAGTTTCTCTAATGGCATACTTGGGAGAAAGTTCAGGCCTGAGCAGCTTTGCTCTGCTCTGGCCCAGATTGCTCCTTTGCCTTATCTACACATACCAAGTACCCTGAAAGAGCCAACATTGCTTCTGAATTATTTATAGTATATGGAAATGGTAATAACATAGAAATCTGCTATGATTTAATTAATTATGAATAAGTAATAAGGTAATGCTAGCAATACATTTAACTGAAAAACCTATTTATAATGAAATGATTTCTTATAAATAATTAGAGCAAAACTGTGTGTTGTAACTCATCATTTACATTTAGGGTCTCATTCTTCCTGCAGTTCTGATGTAACTTCACCCACAGGGATGCTCCCGTGGAGCCGGTGAAGTTAATGACAGAGCTGCTGGCAGGATGAGATCCAGTTTAGGATTAGAAGAACGGATTGCAAAGTAAAAGGTTTCATTTTCTGTTTTCTTTTTTAAAGAAACTGAGGGCCAGCAATTTAGTCCCTAAAAGATGAGCTTCGCTTTTCATCTGGAGAGTAAATTCACCTTATTTTGCCTTCCTTGAGCCCATTTTAAAAGCAAATGAAACCCAGATATCACTAACTCCATTTCCCATGTATTGCTTACCATTTGCTCTGTACCCAGATAGCCTAAACCACTCTTGCCTGACTCTGTACAGCAGTTCCTGGCAATGTGCACCCTAACTGATATCCTTGTGGGTACCATGGCAAAAGCCAGAGTGTGGTTACTGGGACATGATGGGAGGAGGGGTACCTGAAGGAGTGTGTCCATCTGAGCAAGAAGGATTAAATTCAGACTGCCATCTCCAGCCAGTCCCTGGTGCCAGCCTGAGCCCTTAGCTCAAAGGAGTGATGAGCAATTTAGACCAGCTTCCAGCTTCCCCAGTCAACAAGCAGAAGCACAGGATGGATGGCACCTAATTTAGCCTGTTTTTTTTAAGTAGACAGTCTCACTCCAGTCCTTTATCTCTACTTTTAAATCAGGCTGGTTTTTAACTCTGATCAGGTGCAGACTGCTTCATGGAAGCAATACTGGGGTTTGGCTGTAAGCAGTAAACAGAAAGGATGCTTCATTCCCGTCACCTTCTTGAAAAGGGACAAAATTAAAGAGGAACAGACCTCGCAGTCCTGCTTTCACTGACCTACATCAGGGTTTTGCTTAGGAGAGGAACTTAAGGCAAGCTGGAAAACACATTTCAGCCAGAGGCCCAGTCTGGGTCCACCAGCGACAACCTTAAATGCACCCGGTACCCCTCTTTGCCTTTCTCAGTTGAAAGAAGCCTGTGCTGGAGCAGCGCTGGTACCTCTTCCTACGGATCACGCGCTGCTTCTGCTTTCAGAAGGGCTTGTATGAAATTCTCATGTGGGAGCTGGAAACCTATAATAAAATTAGGCTCAGTAAAGGAAGAGAAAGCCTGCTGCCAACAAAAGTAGCCACATGCACAGCCTTTGATAGGCCAAATGTAGCGCGTGAGCCACTAGCCGAACTCCCTTGGTCACCAGGATGAAACAGGCAGTGCTGCAGCACCTTTTTGGAGCTGCTGAGGAAGAGCTTAAACCAGCTCTAAGGTCGCACCCAGTGCAAAGGGTGAATATGGCCGAAACCAAACCCTCTCAGGCAGCCCCTTCCCCAGTAGGCACCTCTGGAGGTGCTCCCCCAAGGAACTCGGTGCCCGCAGCAGGGGCACTGGGGAAGGACAAGGGGGGGTCTGGTGGGGGGCTAAGCCCGACCTTCTACAGCCAGGGAGCAGCTAAAAAGGGAGCCCGGAAGCTTGCCTACGCAAACCAGATTTATTGGTATCGCTCCAATGCTTCGTGGACTGTTACCCATCAAAAGCAGCACTAAAATTGGCACTCTTCGCAGAAAAGGAAGGGATCCACCCCAAAACACTAAATGTCAGGAAACTTTTGTGACACAGGATGAAGAAACACATGCTGCCGCTGCAGTTCAAAATGTTCCTGCTCAAAAGATAACCAGAAGGCAGCATGGCTGCACCAGGCTGCCGGGCTGCACCTTCCACCAGTGCTGGGACCACAGAAAACCTGCAGAGCCCTTGCTGCAAGTCCTCCCCGAGGGGTGGCCTGAGGCCAAATGACTAACCCAGCACACACCACTGTGCCCAGAAAGTCTCGCTACCTGGAAAGTGTTGCTGTTAAGAGGTGGATTGCAAGAAATAACTGAATTGTGGAGGAGAGGAGCAGAAGTCAGACCCCCACGTTTGCAAGTTAATTTTAACGCAGCCAAACACAGAGGTCCGGACAAAGAGCACAGTAACCAAAAGAGGCAGAACCAGCAAGGTGAAATAACTGTCTGGATTATGAAAACTTTAATAGGGAGTATAAGGTAGTTGGTTCAGTTATGGGCACAGGTTATTTTTGTCTCCAAAGCAGAGCAGAGGGCTTACACAAATAGAAGGGCTCTCACAATATGAAAGTAGTCATCAAAACAGCCATTAAAAAGCATGGCTAAAAATTGTTGCTTCACACTGTTTACCATCGTTTGTTTCCTCCGGGAAAGCCAGAAGGCACAGCTTAGATGCCTAAGCAGAAATTTTGAACTAATTAGAGTCTCTGGAATGACAGGTTAAAGCAGGGCCCATCCAGCCCCCTTCTTCCCAGGTGTAGGGGAGCCCATACCCAGCACCACTGTTGCATGAAGTGTTTTGTTGCCTGGAGTAAATAAAGATAGCACAGTACTTTCTGCAAGAAAAAAGAACTCCTTCCTTCTGTAATTTCCAAAGGGAGGTTGCCCTAACTGCATTGCCATAGGGAAAATGGATTGAGCCCTATTCAATAACCACCACAAAATCACAGGGGAAGTTAGTGGTTTGGGTTTTTTTTCTTTTTTAATTATTACAGTCCAAATAGGTCTGAAAATGCGATGGAAAAAGTGGTGCTTATGCTGGTTTGGCTTCATTGCAATGCATGAAGTAGGATCTGCAAAGGTGTGAGTCAGTGTGCAGGGGCTGATTTATTTCCTGATTTTTCTGAAGTGAAAGAAAGGTGATGTTCAGCATCACCTTCACCTGCTCCCACTGAAGTCTTTCATACAGTACTCTCATTTTTGAGCTTTCTAACTATCAGCTGAGGGATAACGAGTCTTAAAATTCTTTGTTCCTAGTTCTTAGCAGCAGCTGAAATAAGTAAGACAAAAAGAAAAAAAAAAGAGTTGTAAATAGTCTGGGCAAAATTAAACACCTCATTCTGTTATGCGGTTGTTGCCTAATATGTGTAAGTCCTCTTACTACTGGACTGTTGAAGAATGTGACACTCCTATAAAAAAGGGTTGGAGAGAACCTGGGTTTCTGGTGGAAAAAAATTAAGGGAATCTGTTTGAAAAAAACAGTTGAGCCTCCTTCAGCTCATAGAGAAGAAAAAAGAAGAAAAAAAGCCAAAACCATGGGAGGAAGCAGGGGAAAAAGTCCAGCTTGCTTTCTTGTATCCCTGGCCGAGTGGGTGGCAGGGTGAGGCCCCATCCTCAGCCAGCTGCTCCGACCCGGCGGTGCGGGAACAGGAGTTGTTGTTTCCCATTGCAAGGGAGAGACCTGATGAACCAATAACCCCTTTAATCTCTGTTTACTCATCTCTTTTTAAATGGATGCCAAAAAAAGAAAAAGGCATGAGGCATGGGTGGGGGGGAGGGGTGGGGGAATAAGCGTTTTGTAGTGGAAAATAGTAAAAGAAAATGCACACTTGGCATTTTTGCAGGGAACAGTGAATGCCCTCCTACCCAGAGACAGCAGCTGAGGGTCTCCCTGAAAATCAGAGGTTCCCCAGGGTTTCCCAGGGAAGCCACAGCTCTCTCGGCAAACCCCTGGGCAGGGTGCCCTAGGATGGGATGGGGTCACCCTGGGGCTGGGGACCACTGGGGCAAGCGGTGGCAAGCCAGGGGGGGCAGAGAAGGGGAACCCGAGGTGAGGGCACAGCTGGGCACTGTGCTGGGCAGAGGGGGTGGGAGTTAATGAGCAGGGGTTCTTCTTGCCACCTTTGCTGAGTCAAAGGTGATGGGAGGAAGAAACACCTACTGCAGCAGGAAGCTTTCACAACTTTTCCTGGCTTCTCCGTAAGTTTATTTTATAGAAGTCTTCCACTTGATGCAACATTTTGGGTTTTAGCATGTGCTCTGCCATCCCGATCCCTACAGAACTGGCTCAAGTGGCAGAAAGAAAAGCAAAGCTAGGTGACTTGTGTATAAAAATAACTGCAGAGTTATCACCCTATCTTCCATGCACCTATGCCAACCAAGCAAGACAGCCATATGGACACTAACATGCACTTAGGAGATTTCTATGGGAGATGTCAGTGTTTCTTTCCCAGAAGGGAGGCTTCAGGATTCAGCCTTCCATGGAGCTCAGTGATTCAAATTTGAACCCTGCTTGTAGTGCTCAAAGCCTGTGGCTTGCTCCAGAGGCAGTGAAAGGGTTACCTCCCTCCGGAGCAGCACCCCGGGGTGATGAAGTGGATAAGCAGGGGCTCCATTCACCTGCTGAGGCACTGCCTGACCTTGGGCTGGTGCAAGGACTCCGGAGTCCTGCTGGCCTGCATGGGGTCCCAGGGAGGGCGGCTGGGCCATGCCATGGCCCTGCTTGGCAAGCAAGCGAATCCATACGTTGCCCAGGCCTACCCTCTGCTTTAACAGGGGAAAAAAAGGTTTTTTGGTTTTTTACTTGCCTTGTTATCTCTGGGAGCACAGACTTGAAGGTGTAGTTTGTCCTGGGCCGGACTGTGGCGTCTAAACAAACAAGAGTCTGCTTTGGGAAAGTTTTTTTTTTTAAAATGGTTTTTCAAAAGCTGCAGCTGGAGCTACCTAAATGCAAATGCTTGGGGAGGAGAAACATGAAATGCTGAGGGCTGAGCCTAATTATTGGACGCCTCCCGCCTGTAGCCCTGTTGTGGCAAAGCATGCGTTGAAGCGGTAGGAGTCAGGGATACAAATGTCTTGGTTTACGACGAGCTCAGCTGCTCCTGGTGCCATTCATTTCTGGACGGTCCAATGTTTTCTCCTCCTGCCTGAAGAGAGACTGTGCTCATGCGGGGACTGCAGCTACACCACACGGGGTGTCCCATGACTCTTTGGGGGTGAATTAGGCACAGGGAGCGGATGCAACCGGCAGGACAGGTGCCACCCTGCAATGCAAGCCCTCGCCCTGGGATGATGAGCGGGTGGCTGGGCGTCCCCGGAGCAGCGTCCCATCCTGTCCTGTCCCATCCTGTCCCACTGAGAGCGGCCACCCACCAGCGGGACAGACGAGTGGGGCTTGGCCCGGGTGCAGAAGGAAGGGATCCAGGGGCTCTGTTGACATAACGAGCCACTAGAGAGCACTCTCAAATGTATTTATACCCTTTGCCTAAGTGCTAGTTCATAAAAACACGCGGTTGCCATGGCCTGGTTTACAGCACATCTAAAAAGAGAGCTCCCAAACATACCAGGTTTTCTGAGGCCACCGCAAAGGCGGTCAAAGCCTCCCTTGTGCAGCACCTTTCCCACCCCCCCAGGACCCGGGTGCAGGGCAGCATCCACCTGCTCCGCACACCCCCTCTTGCCCCGCACTGCTGCCTGTTTACAAATAAGTGTCAGAAACAGTATTAATTTTTTTTTTTTTTAAATTGCACTTGGGCACCTATAGCTTTTTCGAGTTTTGTTTTTATATACAAAAAAAAGCACAGGAAGTATTTAAAGCTCCTGCTCTCATTATTTAGTGACAGAAGTAAAAAGAAAATATGTAAGAATGGCAACAGGTTAGTCCAGCAGCTACCAACAAAGGCACCATGCAGGTGATCTGCCAGGAAAAAATATCTTTGAAAAAAGTGATGGAAGTGGGTTTGGTAGGGAAAAAAAAAAAAAAAGAGCACACATTCTTCATTAAAACACTTTTAATACTACACAAATTACAGTATCACCTTTTAAAAAGTTTAAAAAGGAATATTAACAGTAGCACTGTTGCAGCTAAAGCACTTCAAAACAATAAAAAAAAAAAAAAAGAAAAAAGCTTGTAGCCCAGGAAATAGCAAATTGGTATAAAGGGAGTGTTATTGTAACTCAGTAAGGCAACAAAAATGAAAAATGCAACACTGAATGTGAGAAAAATGAGCTCTGTATGAACACCCTCGGATTTTAACTTTTTTCCTTTTTCTTTTTTTTTTGGTTTCCTTTTGCAGTTCCAAAATTGCACAGTGCAGATTAGACTTGGCCAAGGTAGGGGGGCTGAACATCAGCTGAGCGAGCGCAGCCACAGTGAGCCATTTCTTTTCCAGCTACGTTGTTCCCAGGCCACTGCCCAGCATCACCGGCCAGGGCATCTCCATCCTCTCCAGGAGTCACAGAGCTGGGGCAACTGGCGGGGAGGAGGAGGAGGAAGGTGTGCTTCCTTACGGGCCTCTCCACCCTGTCACACCAACGTCCCTCTTGGCCCAAAACGAAGGGTATGCTTTGTCAGGAGCAGGTCTCAGGCTCAGAGCTGGGCCACCTGCTAACACAAAAAGGGGGGGCCTTTTTAGGGAGGCTTTGGGGTTTCAATTTTGCTTCTTTTTTTTAAGAGTAGGGATACCACCTTAATCAAAAATATGAGTGTCATCCCACATGAGGTATTATGCCAAGCAACTTTGAAGAACTTGCTACCATCTATCAGCTCAAAATCCATTTTTTTTTAATAAAGTGCCTAAATACACATTTACACAGATCATAGTGGTTCCAAAGAATCCTTTACAGTTGGTTTTTTTATATATATATAGGTATATATATAGGTGTGTATATATATATAATGTGCGTTTTCTTCAAATTGGCTAAATGTGTTTACATAAGACACCAATCTTGACTATAGGTATAAGTTTTAAAGCATAATATTGACTCAATGGATTTGTTTATCATGCAAGTCTTATCTAGTATTACATTGACCTGTAATATGGAACACAATGTAGTGGGTGTGCTCATTAAACACTTCATAAAAAATTACTGTGCATGTGCAGCTCTGATCTTCAAATACTAATAATGACCATTTCTTTTTTTAAAAAAAAAAAAGTCTTCCAAAGAAGACCTACTCTGCATTTAATTGCAGTCTGAACATTATCACAATAAGAACAGTCTACTAAAAAGCACCCAAAATTCTTCAAATTATAGTCAGCTGAACAGATTATTCTTCCTCCTCCTCCTCCTCCTCCTCCTCTCCCGATACTGAAAGTGTTTATTAGCCCATCCCTGGGAAGGGACGACCTCGCCACCCTTTTGCTCAGAAACAACCGGTTATAACTGAGTTATAAACACCTCAACAGAAGGGCTCGTACAGCTGCAGCGTTGCCAACGAACTATAAACAGCACAAAAACATCACTATAAGACTCGAACTATTTCTAGTAACCAATGATTTATTGATTTTAGAAGTCTGCTTGGTGATGCAGAAGCGTGATCAAAAGAAGTGGCTTTACAAAAGAGTTCTCCAAAGTAGCTTAAATGGCAGGGCCAGGGCCATTATGTGCAGCCCTAATTGCTTTCATTTCAACCAGTTTATATTTTCATTTTTAAAGAATAGCAGTAGGTTTGTTTCAAGCACACATAATAAGGAAATTACAGGTTTCCTCCACCCACATCTGGGCTGTCACCGATATGCCTGCAGGCAAGCTGGCAGAGCCTCAGTCACTGCTGTCGCTGTACCACACCGTACCTGCCACTACTTGGAAACACTGGATCAGCAACAGTAACAACAGCAACAGCACTAGAGGTGACTGATAAGCAAACTCAAAGTCCACCTGCACTATCTGAAAATTAAAAGTAAAATCAGTATTAAAAAAAAAAAAAAAAGTCTCTCCCCCACCTCCCCAGCTTTGTCCAAAGACACAAAAGTCCCAGAAGTGACGCTGAAGACCTTCAGAGATGGCAGGGCTACATTGGCGCCTTTGCCAATCGTATAATTAAGTTTGTTATCAAAATTCCACATTATGGCATGTAATTGGTGAATAAATGCAGTTTTGTAATCTTACAACTGATCACGTGAACTGCGGTCAACTTTGCCTTAAAAAAAAACAAAAAAAAAAAAACCCAACCCACCAAACCAAAACCAAACAAACCCAGAAGTCCCTAACTCAACAGCGCCTCTGGGACACCTCTCCGCATCCTACTCTGGAGGCAACTTCCCTCGAGAAACACGGGAAGAATCTGGGACTGGATCTGACAGATCTGCCATTGCAACCCAAGCTGCACGTTTCTGGGAGAAAGCCCTCCTGCTCCCTAAGCTTGCCCTGGCCGGCGGGATGGCTAAGGGCATCCCCACCTTGGCTAGCCACTCTTCTCCCCAACCGCCTCAGACCAAGCCCGCATGCGACCAGCTCTACAGGACAGGGGCCAGGAATAAGGAATCACAGACAGTAAGGCAATCTTTACAATGTCAGAAAGTGTATTTGGCATTTAAAAAAAAAAAAAAAAAAGAAAAAAAAAGAAACAAGTGCATACAAATACAGCTAGAAGCATTTCTGGTTTGCCAAGTGCTCTCTAAAAAAAGCAGCGCAAGTCACAGCCTACATTGAACAGGAACTGTCACCAGGGAAGCACAACAAATAGTTGCTATAACAAAAGGGAAAAAAGAAAAAACAGGAAAAAAAAAACAAACAAAAAAAAAAAAAAAAAATGCCTTTATAATAAGTACATACCTTTTGTCTTCAAAAAATATAGAAACACAATGTATTCAAAAAAATCAAAATTATACAGCCATGTTTATGAAGTCTACATTTCCCTTGTCTTGAGATATATATATATTTATATATATATATTTATAGATATATACAGAATTCGAGCAGTTCGAGTTCAAGGTGGCGTCGGGCGGCGAGAGCGGGCAAGTCACGAGTCCCTCTCCTTTTTCACTTTCACGTCTCCGGCCAGGATGGTGGCGATCTCCCCCTGCATGAAGGCCCAGGGGACGTTGGAGCCGACCAGGGGACACTTCTCCCCGCTGGGACAATACACCTCCCCGCTGGCTCCCTGCTGCTTGATGCTCTGCCGGGAGCAGGGGAAGCAGAACTTGTGGGAGGGGACGGAGGGGCACTGCACGAAGTGAGTGTCTTCCAGGCGCTCGTGGCAGAGGGTGCAACACAACGGGACGCTGGCGGCGAGGGACGAGTCCGGCAGGCTGGCGGGGTGGACGGGCTCCAGCCCGCCCGCCGCGTTGGCCCCCTGGCCCGGCACCTCCCTGCCGGGGCCCAGCCTTCTTTGGTTCATGGCGGAGGGCGAGGGGGGGCTGCTGCTGTTCCTCCGCGTGGTGGAGTGGACCTGGTTGGCGTCTTTGGAGGCGTGGTTGCCCCCGGCATTGTCCGCCACCAAAATGAGGGCGGCCATGGGGGACTGGCCGTTCTGGGCCGCCTCGGGCGGCGTGGTCCGGTTGGAGTGGGGCGAGGCGGTGGACGGCGGGGGCGACATGAACGGGGTGGCCGTCAGCGGCAGCTTCATCCCTTCCGACGAGGTGGGCAGCCAGGGCTGCGCCTCCCCGTTGATCTTCGGGGGTCCCGCCTCGCCCTCCGGTTCGGGGGAAGGCTTCCTCTTCCGGGCGGCCCGGGCCCCTGCAGAGGCAGACGCGGGGGGGGGGAGGAGGAAGAGGAGGAGGAGGGTGAGAAGGCAGCGCAGTCGCAACGCACCGCCGAGCGCGGGAGTCACCGCCGTGCAACCGCGGCAACGGGTGGCCGCGGCCCCTTCCCGCCCCCCGCCGGGCACTCGGCCGCCCAGGCCGTCGGGCCGGCCCCCCCCCCCCGGCCCCCCCCCGGCCCCCCCGCCGCCGCCCCCCGGCCCCCGCCGCCTCACCTGGCTTGGCCACGGCGCCGTTGGTCTCGTAGCCCAGCAGCCTGCCGCCCGCCATGCCCGGCTCCTTCCCCCCCCCCCGGCCCCCCGGCCAGCTAGCCCCGCTTCTCCTTGGCGCCGCCGTCGTGCTCCCCCGCCGCGCCGCCGCCCCCGGGGAGGGACGGGCCGGGGCGCTTGTGCCCCAGCTCGCCGGGCTGCCCTGCCGCCTGCCCCGCCGCCTGCGCCGCCGCCGCCGGCTGCTGAGGGACGGGCACGGCCATCGGGGGGGGGGCTGCCCAGGCCCCCGATGGGGGGGGGCCCGCGCCCAGGGGGGGGGGGGGCCGGGGGCACCAGGATGCCGTTGACCTGCCGGCCGCCGCCGTACTCGGCGCCCAGGCGGGGCGGGGCCGCCGGCCGCCAGCGAGTAGCGCTCCAGGGGCTGCGGCGGGGCCCGCGCCGCCGCCTCCGCCGCCGCGGCGTGGCCGAGCTGCTGCTGCTGCGCCAGGAGCTCGGGGGGGGCGGGGCCCGGCCCTCGGGGAAGCAGCCGTGCGCCCGCTTCAGCTGCCGCGCCGTGTCGATGACGAACTCCACGCGGTCGGCGCCCTCGTAGTTGACGCAGCCCCGGCAGACGGGCTCGGTGAAGTCCCAGATCATGGCCCAGGGCATGCGGGGCAGGTCGCACAGGTAGCACGACTGCCTGCGGGAAGCAGCCGCCACCGCCGCCGACGACATGTCCCGGCCCCGGGGCAGCGGCGAGCGCCCCCCGCTCCGGCTCCGGCCTCCGCCTCCTCCGCCCCTCGCCACCGGAGTCCCGACGGGGAGGCTCGGGCGCCGCGGCCGCAGCGGGACCGTCCGCCGGGCCCCCTCCCCCTCGCCTTCCTCTTCCGTGCGCTGGAGCGGGGCGCGGCGGGCGCCCCGGCAGGCAGAGCCGCTGCGGGGGACGCCGCTCCCCTCCGTCTCCGCCGGCGGCGCTCACGGGCGGCGAGGACGCGCCCCCGCCGTGCCGGGCTCCAGCCGCCACCGCCGCCTCTGCGC
Organism: Gorsachius magnificus; assembly: GCA_034008185.1. Lineage (NCBI taxonomy): Eukaryota > Metazoa > Chordata > Aves > Pelecaniformes > Ardeidae > Gorsachius > Gorsachius magnificus. Next base: position 43,377,355 of record CM067083.1, on the reverse strand, counting down.
GCCGCCGCCTCGATTCTTCGACAGTGCCGGCCGCGCCTGCGCGGTGGGCGCCCCCGCCCCGCCGCCGCCGCCGCCGCCGCCGCGATCCCGGCCCCGGCCCCGGTCCCTGCCTGCACCTCCGCCACCGGCACCGGGGGTTTCTCGTGCTGCCGGGGGGCCGCCGCGCCCCCCGCCCCGTCTCGTCCTCGGGGGGGGGGGAGGGGGCTGGGGGAGCGGAGAGGGACAAGGCGCGGGGCGGGGGCGCGCTGCAGCTCCTTCCTTCTTTTCTGTTATTATTTTTATTATTGTTGTTGTTTTTATTACTATTTCCTTCGCCGCCGAGGGCCTTTGCCCAAACCTGCCACCCGCGGGCCCAGAGACGCGCGGGGGGTGCCTCCCGCAGTGCGGGCCTTGGTGTGACCCCGCCCCCCCCCCCCACCGGCGGTGACCTTGGTCACGGCGCGGCGCCCCGGGCGCGCCCCGCGGGTACGGCCGCCCACACGCCCCCCCGTACCCCGGGGGCTGGCCACCACCGCCTCCGGGCAGGGGCCGGCGCCTCCCGCGCCGCTGCCCGGCTTTGTTCTCCCCGCCGGGGCAGGAGGCACCATTATAAATAAATAAAACGATTACCCATCTTTTTTTTTTTTTTAACTGTTGTCATTGTGCACAGGAAATAGGACGTTCTAGATTTCCTGTCATTTTCAACCACAAACCAGCGGTTCTCTAATGCAGATGAGCAGAATTCACACAGAGTAAGCAGGCGCCGCCTCCTCCCCCAGCGAAGAAAAACCTGCGGACATGTTTCCCCGTCCCCCTTCCACGCCGCGAACCACTCATCCGCCGCCTGCATCCACACCAAAACACGGGGCGGGGGCGCGGGGACGGGGGAGGAGGGAAGCGGGAGTCCGGCTCATTCCCGCCTGCCGCGGGAGGCGAAGCGACCCCTCGCCGGGCGCCACCCCGGCTGCTCCCCTCGCCCGGGCGGCTGAAGGCGGCGGAGGCCGCTCCCCCCGCCGCCCGTGCTCGGGCCGCCCTTCCCACGGCGTTATGTAGGTTACGGGGGAGGGCGGGCGGGAGGCGGGGGCCGGCCGGGGCCGGGGAAGCTCTGACGTCCGCGGCGGCCGGCGGGGGGTGCCTCCCCGCCGCTGGCAGCCGCTCGACGGCGGGGCCGGGGCGCTGCGGGGCCGGGGGCGCTGCCGCCGGGCCGTCCCCGCGCCAAGCGCCACCTCCCCGCGGCAGCTCCTCGGCCCGGAGCGGGGGTGAGGCGAGGAGCGGGGGTGGCAGCCGCCCCCCACTCCCCCGCGCTCCCTGCGGCCGTGCGCCCCGGGGGCGGGGGGGCCTCGCCTCGCCATGCCCCGCCTTGCCCTCCTCCTCGTCTTGGCGCCGGCTCCCAGCGCAGGCCCCCGTGCCAGGTTGGGTGACTCTGCAACTGCGCGGCCGGCGGGGCGTCCCGCGGGCGCCGGGCTGCTAACGAGCAAAACAAAAACCCGAGCCGGCTCCGCACGTCGGGGCGGCGGCTGTCGAGGGAGCCCGGGTCTCCGTCCTGGACCTCTGTCCCGGGCCCTTCGCGGCTCGTACCAGCGCTGAGGCAGCCGGCCGCGACCGGGATGCAGGAGGAAGGGGCTGGGGACAGCCCAGACCTGCCCCGGAGAGCCAAGGGTTAACACGGGTTTGCTTTCCCCGAGCAGCCCTCCTTTCGCATTGCATCAAAGTCCTTTAAAGCTGTTTCTCTTCCCCACCACCCCCCCCCCACCCCCCCCCACCCCCGGTTGGAAAGACGCTTTATCCATGCATGCTAAGTAAACAGATCTTTGTTTTCGTCTTCCACCCACTGCCCTCTTTCTCCAGCCCGAAGCTGGAGCCTCGCCAAGCCGGCTGCAGCGATCGCTGCCTCCACACACACTCACACACATACAGGGGGAAGAAGCCGGGTTTCTCGGGTGAGGCAATGCGCCTGCAATTGGCAGGGACAAGGCAGGAATTGTAATTGCACTTCATCATGTGATGGCTTATGAAAGAGGAAGTTTGGATGTTTTAGTCACGTACTCCTTTGCCCTCTTGCTTTAGCCTCCAGGTTCTCCGAAGGAAAAAATTGCATATATTTATATATACTGGTGGAAAGCCAAGAAACAGTGTGTTTGCACATTTCAGATCATGAGCAGAGCTGGAGCGCTAGCTGAGGCTGCAGGGGAAGAAAAAAGCAAAGCTCTCAGCTGTGGCAGGCTTTTAACTGCAGGACAGAAAATGTGATCTTTATTTTTTTTTCCCTTATTTCTAATGAAAGCTATCTGCTTGGAAAAGTCGAGATGAGCGGTATTCTGGTTTTACCGCATTTGCTGCCTTTGAATTCATTCTGGTGGAAAAGGCAAAAAAAACCCCGTTAGTGAGCTCAGCATCAAGAAGTTGATAAAAAAATAATGGCAGTGCTACATAGGAAATGTGGTTTATGTATCAAATCACAAAAAAAAAGTCCTCAAAGCTGCTGACTGTTACAGCAGAAACTGCACAGGGGTCGAACTGATAATGCATTTGTTTCTTGTTCCTTTTTTTTTGGAAACAGAAACCACCCTTTTGTGCCTGATCTCTGCGGAACGCCCCTTGCTATGACATGCCAACGCTATAGATAGGAGCAGCAAGTGCTGGAGGACACCTGATGGGGCATGGGGGCCACCCAGGGCCAGGGCAGCACCCGGCTGAGGAGCACCATGGTGGCACGGGTGGGGGCCCAGCAGGGTGTGTGAGGCCTTCACCTTGTCCTGGTTGTGCCTGGTGTCACGGTTGAAGGAAGGAAGGGAAAGGAGAGATCAGAGTGGGGCAGCGCTTTAAGAGCTGCCACCCCCATGTTAATGCTGTGGCGAGCCCTTTCCCACCCCGTGTTTTTTGGCACTTTTCACTGGGCCATGCTCAGGTCTTGCTGTGTTTCTCTGCTCTTCCCTCCCTGCAGGGTCCTGTTTCCCTTCCCTCCTTTCCTCCGTGCTGGTGGCAGCAATTGCACGCACCCCCTTGCCCCAGAGCTGTGCCCCCAGCCTGCACTTCACCCACATACCCATCCTCTGTGGGGCCTGCCTTTCCTTCTGTGTCCAAACCAGTGCTCCCCACCTGCTCCCCTGTGCCCTCAGTATTCCCCTTTCCCTCCCCATCGAGGGCTGCCCCACATCCTTCCCTTGCTGCAGATAGGCCCTGCTTCCTCCACGGGTCTTATTTCCATCCTTCTGGTGGGGCAGAGGTCCTGCAGGGCAGTAGCAAAATGGCCAGAGCCAAGATGGGAAAGGTGATTATGCTGGAGGGTACTACCACGTCTCCATCTTTGATCCATAATGAATTATGGAGGCTACTCTCCCAGAACTGAGTAGGGAGAGGCTGGGAATACTCCTTGAAGTTTTGGATTTGGTCAGATGTGGGTAATTTGCGGCCAAGGAGCCCATCAAGGCAGTGCCATTGTGGCCGAGAGCAAGACCTGCCAGCTCAACCTGCAGAAGCCTGATGCCAGATTACAGCCTCCGCCAGTGCACGGCCAGGAGTTCAGGTCATTAAATATTTGTTATAATGTTTGTAGAGTCTCTGCTGAGAGGACAGTTCGAGTGGGAACAGAGGGGCTTTGCCTCCACTCTGGAGCGCATCCTGGTTTTATGGCATTTCTGCTGTTTTCATTCCTACTGGAGATGGGACATTGCTCCAGATCTTCCAGAAAGCTGAATGCACCCAGGTTTCAGTGGGCTTCTTGCCTAGGTGAGGATTATGTGATTTTTGCCAAACAGTTCAAAACCCCCTAAAGCAACTGCTGGATCTTGCTTGTAGGCAGCTGCTCATGTTTGCCTGCAAGAGTGAGCTACTGGGAACCATTTCAGAAACACTGAAACTTTTATTTTCATTTAAAATGATCCATCATTTTGAAAGTGAATCACCACCACCACCACCCTTTTATGTATGCATTTTAAGATGTACAGTTCAAGCAGCAGTCTAGGCGAGGTTCTGCTTTCATGTTGATGCTGGCCCCAAAGCCAGCCTCATGGCACACTGAACAGAGAAAAACCTTAGAGAAACAGAAAAATCCCCATCCAACGGTGCTTTATTTAGTGCCATAGGGGGGAAAAAAAAAAAAAAAGATACTGATGCAAATGAGAGTATCATCAGGCACAGCCTGTTGACATAAATAGGCTTTGGATGGGCTCATGGTAAGCCACTGATCCTGCAGATGTTTACAGCCACTTATAACTTTATTCACAGGAACATCACTATGAATGTAAAGCCATGCATGCTTACATGCTCACAGGATGAGAGCGGGCTTCCCCGAGAGCCGCTCACCAGTGGAGCGCTGACGTCTGTCCTGCACTGCAGGCTGGAGCTGACTGCTGATGGCAGGAGCTGACAGAGGCACTGGCAGAAAAATACTCCATTGAGGCCGGAGGGAGGTCACTGCACCAGCTCCCTGCGAGGCAGGAGGTGCCAGAGGATGGAGAGAGACTCCCACTGAGCAGCTACTCCCATCTGCCTTTTTTGCCATACATGGGGGCCTTTCGTTAACTCCTTGAAGACAGCTGTGCTGAACGCTGCTGCTTGGTGTCAGCTCCCGAAGAGCATTGAGGCACCACCTCAGCAGAGCCTGCCTAGAAAAGGAAGTGCCAGCAGGACGCTGCTGTGCCATTAGTTCACGGATATCTCCTGAGATATGGAGGTACTATGTATGCTGCTGTGATTTTTGTTCTAGAAAGTTTGGGCACATATCTGTGCGCTACCTACCAGGGAGTCATGTGGCAAGCAAGAGCCTGGATGCTACAGCTTCTGCTCCCTTGGTGGGCTCTACCCTAGGCGGTTTGGAGCAAAAAATTGCACGCCTTCTTTAAAAAAGGAAACAATTCTGTTTTTAACTGAGCAGTTGACTTTACGCCTGCTTTTCAAGTAGCAGTAGGAAAAAAGCAGCGAGGAAAAGATCATGGAAATACTTGAGAAATTCAGAGGTTACTACCCTCCAAAGAGAAATAAAAACTTCAGAGAGATACTTCCAGATGCCAGAAGAAAGGGCAATTGATGTGGAAAAGCTTCCGCCCCTTATCCCCAGGCTGGGTAAATAGGCATGTCGGGTTATCCCATTTACACCCCGCCTTGGTGCTCTGCATTGCAAGCCACAGTCGGCAATTGTCTGCGGCCGTGGGCAAGGGGGGCAGGAATGTGGTGGCCGGGGGCTTCCCAGGGCGCAGGCAGAGCGGCCGGCTGGCCGGGTGACCCCTTCCCAAAATAAACAGGAAGCCCAGGAAGCTGTGACCCCTCCACGACACTGTGCCGGCTCTGCTCCCTGCCTTCTGTGCTGGAGTCGACAAGCTTCCAAGTACCCTCCGAAAATTGGACAGGGGCAAGGACTTCACAGGAAACATTACAAAATAAGAGCAGAAACAGATTGCCTGCTGAAAAAATTAAGGAGGGCTTTAAAACTCCATCTATTTAAGACTCCAGGTAGTTGTATTCCTTGTCTGTGCTTCATCCCCCTGAGCCCATGTCGTCGATGCAGCATGCAAAGTGCTGACTTGTTGCAAAGAAGGGGCAGAGCTTCCCTTTCTGCATGCCTTGAAGAGCTGGTGTGCCTGAGCAAAGCAAGAAGAGAAGCCCCGGGAAGGGTGCACTGAGGGGTTCTCGGTTGGGCTGGCAAACACATTTTCCCTCTCTGAGGGAGTTGGCGGCGAGGTCCTCACAGAAAATAAAAGTCAAAACCGCGTCCCAGACCTTCTCAAAGCCTGGGCCAGAGCTATTAAAGCTGTTTCCAGTGTGGGAGTTCCTGCATTACCAAAATGTCCCCCCGCAGCAACAAACTGGCACTCGCTGACAGCTCCTCCAGCTGGCAAGTCACCTCCCGGGCCCACCAGAAGAGCTGGCCATCCCTAAAGGCCTCCCTGCCTCGGCAGCCGCCAGCCCCACAATTTGGGGCAGGACAGGACCACCGCTGGCGGGGGAGGCAGCCCAGCTGAAGGCAGTCTTTGCTGCTGCTGACCTCAAGGTTTCCTGCCAGCTCCAGCAGTTTTGCAATCCCACTTTTCTGCTCGCCCAGCAGTTGCCTCATCCTCCCCATGGGACACGGGCACCTGGAGGGGCTGGGGGGTCTGGGGGTCAGATGCTGATGGGTTTGGCCTCTGCACAGATCAGCTAGTTCAAAGAGATTTGAAGGGGGAGAAGAAAGGGAAGATGGATTCCTTTTCCGATTACCTAGGAAGATGCACCATGCTGGTGCCCTTCCTGCCCATGCTCCCCTATCCCCCCACCTCAGGGGGGCTGCTCTTTAAGGGAAATGCTACAACATATGGAGGCACATGCAGCTGCTACAGGAAAAGTCTCTTGAACAGACCACTCTTCCTTCAGGAGGAATTTCGGGCATTGGCATGCAAATGCTGCAAGCCAGTGTGTTGGGTCACAACGTGGGTTTGTTCCAGGCACGCTGAGATACAATAAGGGTGCCTGCATTTCTGCTAGTCATTGCAGCTACGTTATTTCAATTTTGCAATGCAACAAGAGTTAACAGAAGTGTGCCCAAATCTGAGAAAACACAAAATGCAAATGAGATTTATTTCTAACCCCCCTGGCACTGCCTCTCATTCCTCTCCCTCTCTCTCCTCTGGATGCTCAGGCAGTGCCCCTCCACTGCAGGAGCCCCTCAGGGAGTGCTCAGGGCAGTCAGAGCGAGGGAAATGCTCTTCTCTGTGCTTCAGCCCCTCGCCTTACCTTTTTGCTCACTGCTGTCTGGTAGGCAAAGTAAAAACAAGTAAACGAGGGTACTTTTATCTTCTTGTATGTTCTGTCATATGCACAGTAAACTACTGTGTAGCAATGCTGAGGAGCAGTACTTACAAGTTTAGGCATTAATGATGCATTTGTAAACTTAAACGTCAGAGCTGCATTGCATTACCTCATCCTGTCCACTTGTACTTTCAGGCAAAAAAATCACGCACATCCCTTTTCCAGGTACCTACATCCCTCCTGCTCCCGCTGAGCTCCAGAAAGAGGTGCCTGCTAGGAAGTACAGTTGAGTTCATATTTGATAAAAAGAACACCAGCGACAATTAAGAACCGGTACACCTGTGCTGGAACTGGCAATTAAACTCAATCTCCTCCTCCAAATTTCAACCATTAAAGGAACTTGCCACAGGCTGGGACCTGCGTATCGCTTAGTCTCCCAAATGGGGCTGGATGAGGAACTGAGGACCAGTCATCTTTGCAATGGGACATGCCGAGGTGCTCGCATCACGCCCGAGGAATGGCTGCACGGGCAAGCTTGCTGGGGCAGCTGCAGGGGCTGCTGGCAGAGCCACCGCTCGCTGCTGGTTTGGGGGTCTTGTGCATGCGCTTGGGCAGTGCCAGGCAGGCGTCCCTCAACATCCCTTTCCCTAACACGTCTTGCCACAGTTTCAACAGGCAGTCTGTCACGGTCGGGAGCACCAAGCAGCTGCCTTTTTGCTCCATGGTCTGCTTGCTTGGAGAGTCCTTCAGAAGCTATGCCAACGGCAGCTGGCATGGAGGACACTGCTGTCATTTTGTGTCGGACCCCATGGCACCCCATGGCAGCTTGCTGAGGCATGGGCAGACGAGTCCATACCTCCTTTAACCCCCTCCTGGGGAGAGCAACGACAGGGAAGAAGCACACCAGCACAGACTTCAGCAAGGGTTGGTGACCTAATGCTGACTGGGCCCCCCCTGTTGTCTCCTTGGCCGCAGTGGAGACATGGCCCAAGAGCCAGGTGAAAGTCCTCTGCTTCGCTTGCTATACGCCCCACGCAGCCTCAGAGGTGAATAGCTTCTGGATATCGCAGATGTGGGATGGCTTTCAATGGCTGATCCAGAGGCAAGAGGACGATCACCTTCATCATCCATTTTCCCTCTGCCAGTTACAATTATTGCTAACTGCCATTCCACACACATTGTAATTAAGTGGAAAAAATACAGGCCAAATGAAAAAGAGTATGAGCCTCTCAAAAACATCTCTGCGCTCGCTGCAGCCTGACTCAGCCTTCAATTAACATTCTTACTTAAAATAGTTCTGTTATACAGCTTTTGTTAAATCTTACATAATAGCAGGCCAAATCACCGCCCCAGAGCGCCACGCTGAAGAGAGGAGCATGGCCCTGATCTCCTGGGCACCATCTCATCCTGCCTTTGATCCAGATGGCCTTGGACATGGGTGGGCTACCAGAGGAGAGTGTGCAGTACCCCTGCGGCTCTGCCTTGCTGGGCACATTGAACCAGTGCTGCCGCCAAAAGAAGTGGTCCCGCTCTCCCCGACCCCGGCTGCTGGGTTCTGCCCAGAGCTGCCCTCTCTGCATTGTGCCAGCACGGCTGCCAGAGCAAACCCAGCAGCACCAACAGCCATGGGGCAGCTGACCCTGCCCCAGAGCCCCCATCCTGCTGCTCCGGGGGTGCTCCTGGGGCAAAAGGGAGCAGGTGGGTTTGCAGCTGCCACGGGAGCCCCTCATGCTGCACCCACACCCATCCCACCACCCGCCGCCGTCTGTGCCACCCCTCCCCGAGCTGCCAGAGGGTGCGTCGGCAAGGACAGAGGGACACAGGGGCCAGCAGGGCTTCCCAGGGACATGGGGCTGCTCTGGAGATGGGTCTGGTTTCCTACCACGGCCTGAGAAACCTGAGAACTGGGCTCCATCTCCTGCAGAGTGGGATGGCAACCCTGTGCCTCCGTGACCAATAAGAATAACATGGGGAAACCTCTGCTCCTCCTCCTCACTGCAGAGGGATGTCCGTATTGCTCATTAGTGCTATAAAAGCATTTAACTACCAGTATGACTTTGTTATTCTTATTGGGCCTAGCTTCTAACTGGTACAAAACATGCTCTTTGTGTGCAGGCACGCGGGCACGCATTTGTGTGTGTGCCCACAGAATATAAGATGGGGGGTTGTATCAAAATCTGGAAAATTGGCACGTGGGATGCAGGTATGAGGTGAGGAAGATATTCCCACATCCACTTCAGTTTGAGGGATTCATTTGAAGCCATTGCTGTCAAATTTATGGCTTCACAAACTCTCTCTGGGATTGTGGGAACCTCAGCCTGTATTCTGTGTTTGCACGATGCTCCTGAACCAGGGTGGTGTTTCAAATGGAGACAGAGCTGGGAAAAGAAGGAGCAGGCACATCTAAACCTAATATCACTCACCAGCCCCAACCTCAGGAAACTAATGGGCACTGTTCCCGCCAGGGGCAGCTCCGCTAAATCACTGAATTTGCACCAGGGTGGCATTTGGCCCAAGGTGATCATGCGCAGCACTGGTTAGCGTGAGGTCAGGAGGGTGTGCAGCGGAGAGGTCACCACCGCCTTGTCTGGAGGACCTGTTATGTCTGCTCGGCTCAGCTTGGAGTCCCAGCCTGACCCACTGCTGGCGCAGAAGGAGGGTCGCTGCTGCCACCAGTGCCCCCCTCTGCCGAGGAGCTGGGGGAAATCCTAAGCATGGCAGAAAAGTCACGTAACGGGCTCAGCTCTTCTTCTGCTGGGAAAGCCTGCGGTGGCACGCAACCTGGAAAGCAGTAGGTTAATGCAAGCGAGGTTCTTTCTTCTGAATTTTGTTTTATACTGAGACTTACGTGTTTTGGCAGACTTTTTGATGAATAGGTCAGCAGGGTGTGGAAATGTATTCTAAAGCTTTCTGCATCCTTGCACATGCTTCTAGTTGCCGGGGGTTTTGCCTACTGCTTCACTTGGAAAGGTTTAAAAGAAAATGCAAATTGTAGGCAAAGGGCAGAGACAGGTTTTTGTAAATATTTTTGGCACAGGTTTTAGCCATTCCCTTGTAGTTTGTGAAACAACAGAAAGAACCCCCACTCAACTGTACATGATATGAAAATCTCTGTTTACAGATGGTGAAATGAAACATCACAATATACACCTCCAGATAGCATATACAAATATCCATAAAACTGTTTTTGCCCCAGAATGGGTAGAGGGCAAGTATGGGAAGAATCTGGACTTTCTCACATCTTCTTCCAAAACTAGCATTGGTAACAAAAAGATATTGTTTCATGTACTTCAAAAAGAGGTGAATGTTTCTGCATGCTAGGCTTTCAGAATCAAACTTCTACACCTGAAATATGAGAAAAATAATAAGAGCAAAAGACTAAGAAACTCTTTTCAGATGTAACCAGATATACTGTCCAACAGACTGGAATACTTAAAATCCTCTTTAACCAACAGCATGTCAAGACATGCCTGCTTCGGACACTGTTAAGACATCCAGCCCCCATATTTTACATACCCTCCTAATTACATTCATATGTTTGGTTTCATATTTGACCTCTCTGTTGCAACAGAGTGCCAAGCAAAGCACTCCTCTTAGGCCTGATACAGGAATTAAGCTGGAGCGCATGGAGGATTCACGGCCGTTGTATCCCTCATGCACACCCTAGAGTGACATGCACCAATAAGCAGTACAACAAAATAATAACATTTTAAAAATCCCCAGTGCAAATGTGCACTTTTTAACTTAAAACATGGCCTGGGCTCTTTCTCTCTGCCTTGTTTTTTGGAGCGCTTTGGTGTTCACACCTCTAATGCTTCCTCCATAATCTGACAGCTCACCAGCTACTAGGTTTCAGCTTCTCTTTATTAGGAAGAAAAGACTATTTGCACAAAAATTGCATCATTCCAGGGTGAGAAACTGACTCATCTCAGTTGTTAGGACTTTTGTCACTGAATCCAGAAGGCTCAGGTTCCCAGCGCACTGGGAATGGCTTTACACAAAACTCCAGGCTGCAAAAGGCAGTGGAAATGCTGATCGGAAGACAACAGCTGCACAGATAAATTCACTGTTTTCTTCCCTCCCCTAAGTTCTCTAAGAAGCCTACACCAAAAATCACATAACTCTCAGCAAGAACAGGATTGGACCCTTTATAGATATAGATATAAAAACAGGTAACTGTGATTATTTGGCGCTAAATGCATGTGCTTTAAAAGCGGGTTATCAATGAGAAAAAAGAACTGAAGGAACAGTGATTCCTAAGTGGTGGCCTTTGGACCGTTGCTGCTGTTCTGGGGAAGGAAACGGCAACGGCGGCAGAAAGAGTGAATCGGCTGGCAGCCTGCACAAGGGTGGATTTCATTCCCGGCCCTTTCTCAGGCGAGACACACGAGTTTTTCCCTGAGCACAGTCCATGAGGCTGGATCACAGCCCCTCAGCCTTTGGTGATTTCGAGATTCAAGACAATGCGTCTGGGATTTTTTGGGTGAGCTGCACCTGCCGTATGTTTTACTTTGACAGTCAGGTTTAAATACCACACTGCTCTGCTCTCCTTTAGCACTGTTATTACAGCCTTGTTTGTGAAGCAAGAAGAGTAATCCTCATGTAAAAATAATAGTATTGCAGACCTAGACAGCAGATGGTGTTATTAAATACCTGGGCAAAGTCTAAGGTCATCATACTCTAACAATTAACAAGATATATTGTCTATCACTTAATAGGTAACCTCCTAGTGTGGGATGTTTGCAAGGCCCAGCGGAGTGGCAAGTGGTGTCTTGTCCAAGACCAGATAACTCTTCCAGTTAAACAAATATTTGGCAATCAATTTCTTGCCTAAATTTGTTGTTACCAACGCATCAGATAGAAATAATGTGATTCCATTTAATTTCCTAAACAATCCCTTCCCTAACCAACTGCATTAGGTTTTAACTGGGTGGCAACAATTTGAGCGCTTATTGATAGTTACCTGGCATATAGGTTAATTTATAAGAGCACAGAGAGGCAGATCCTCAGGCGATGTAAATCATCATTGTGAGTCTGCCACAAGGTCTGTCTCTGACTAGCTCCAGCAAGGCACCGTGAGTGCGAGGTGTGCTGGCCAGCCAGCTCCTGCTGTCCACAGAGGTGTTCGGCTGAGGACCACATTTATTCTCACTCATGGGACTGCTCTCCTAAAGGAAAGCACACGTTTATCTGCGTTGATAAAGTTGAAATTGAACCTCAGTAATATGTGGCAGGGCTGTGGCATGATCTAATAAAATTTTCAGGCAGAGCTCCCTCTAAGAATTAATTTTATATCTTAACAACTGTGCTTCATCAATGTTTCCCTTGATATTTGGCTAGCCTTCCCTGAACTTTACCCCTGAGCTGATGGGTGTCTGTTTTGCTCCTTTCATGGCACTCCCAGGTGTGAGAGCAACTTTGTGTAGCTGCCCATTTACCCACTTTTTTCCTCCGTTGTTTCTTCCCTGCCAGAACACCTTTGAGAGTTTGCCCAGGCCACCCTATTGAACAGCCACAGCCGTTCCAGCCTAGGCCCGTTATATCTCTGCCCGAGCAGGGCAGCTTGCTTCTGCTGGCACGCCTGGCGTTCAGAAAGGCTGCTCCCCTGAAGTGCAGCCCGCCTTCCCTTCGGCCGTTGCCTCCTTTTAAGAAGCATAGGCGAGGGCGTCTGCATTGCTTTCAGGGCTGTAGACCCCTCCATCATCTCTTCTGGGCCTTCAGGGAAGCCGTGGAGGCTAAGCATCGCTCTTTGCAGCAGGTCCTGGCTTTCGCTTAATGACCGCAAGTGGCAAGATGGAGAGCTAAAGCAGAGCCCTGATGATGGTTTCAGGCAGTACTTTTCCTCCGTGGTAATGGCGCTCCTGCTAGGATCCGTGAACTTGAGAACAAAGTACATTTTATTATTTACAAGGGTTAGATGACAAATACAAACAGATGGTGCAAAGATGACTCCTAATGCATAGTGATCAAGGAATTTAATATTCATGGATAAAGGCCTGGAAGATTAAGTAAACAGATTCAGATATGCAGGGGAAAGTGTCTTCTAACAATGCATAAAGTCAGCACGGCCTTTTGTGCCCTGTTACCACTCGGGTCAGGGTGATTAACATAAAGGGAAAGACTGGATGAATTTTCCAGTCTTCTCCAAGCGCTCAGCTCAGGCGGCATCTTTGTAAGGAAGCCCTCGGAAGGGGTTTTTGCAAGACCAAGAAAAAAACCTTCTGGTTTTGCTATTGAAGAGGGCTGCAAAACCTGAGCCCCATCTGCCGCTGCTGCCCTTACGTAAAGCAGTCTTACCTGAATGACGCTGCTGTTTTAGCTGGGACTGGTTGGATGACTTACGATTACTCACTTGAGCAAGGGTTGTGGCACTGGAGTCTCACCACACCGCTCTGCCGTTAATGATACTTCTTGTGGCAGAAGCTGGGATTTCGCTGCCGCCGCTTTCACATGTAGTCATCTTGCAGAGGCAATTTCAACACTGATGAATATTACGAGTCAGGTCCTTGGCATGAATCATCCAGTCCTTCCAGATGACTTTTTCTTTCTGTTGTTTACATCAGAGGCAGGGAATTTTGATGCTTTTTTGTGCCTGTGACCGAAGGAGTGTTTCATATGAGCAGCGATTTCCAAACTCACTTAAGTCATCCCTCTATATATTTCCTTTTGTTGTTGTTGCTGCTCTCATTTTGAGTGTGGGCAGCTAGCAAGATGTGTCTAAGGCACTACTGACTGAGTGCTGAACATATGGCAAAAAAAGAAAAGCAAAGGGGAGAGTTTATTGATGCATGTTGCTGGATTGGGCCCAAAAGTTTGCTCTGCAACTTTCATCAGTCTACCATTTTTCTTGTCCAGGTCAGGTTGTTGAGCAAATGGATTATCTGGGGTTTGGTCACCCCGTCGGCTTATGTGATGGCTCAGCCCTGGGAGGGCGTGCGCATGGAGTCAGCGGCTGTGGCAAGAGGAGGGCAGCAGCTCTGAGGTATCTGCCTCCCTGCCTTCTCTTACAAAAGCCCCTCGCCAGTGCAATATAGGATACCACGGCCTACAGACGCATGGGAGAAGCTGGGAGTGGGGGTAGGGCTGGAGGAGGGTCGAGCTCCAAGATGCAGTACACAAAGGGTGGTGGGAAGCTGCCCATGGACGTGAAGGTGAGCTCTCCCCCTGGCACTCCGCCACAACAGCGACAGCTCCTGGAGGTAAAATGACACCCAAAACTCAGGGAAAGGCACTGCTCTGCTCTTTGGCTGCTCTGTTTTCATCCTTCTCCTGTAGATGTAGCCACCACAGCTACTCCTATGGCTGCCTCCCAAATCCGGCCCAAACCTTAAGGCCGGGGTTTTTCCATGACTCCGAGTCTCAGATTTCCAGGGGGCCACAGTGCTACACAAGAAAGTCACGCTGCTCACAGCAGCAAGGGCAGAGCATCTCTGCGTCTGGTATCTGCTCGGAAATTTGTCTGGCTCTGTGGATGCATTTGGTTGATATGGCTATGTAAGCTGGAATGTGGCCCAAGATACACGACAGAGAAAACAACCCTGTGAATAAAAGCCTTTGTTAAGATGGATCCCATCTGTACATGATTTCATCAGCTCCATGAAATGTACAGGACATTCATATGGTGAAATAGGCAGAGCTCCTGTTCAGAGAGAAAAAACCCTTCTGTCTGCTTTTCCATGGGAGTCTGCTGCGATACAAGGAGGTGAAACCTTCTGCGACGCTGTGGCTGCTCTTAACCATGGGATGGGACAAGTCTTGGGACTATACTAACATGGTCATAAAAATAACGTGGACAGAGAGGCATCGAAAGCACCCCCCAAAAAGAGCTGGCACAGCCCTCTTCTTTGCCTTCTCTTCCTTAAATATGGAGATGCTTAAAGCAGTGTAAATACAATTCAGGCCAGCTAACGAGCAGTCCACAGTGCTGAAACACTCCTGCCGTCCAAGCCAGCTCCCTGCCAGCAATTTCATTTACCATATGTTTGGTGTGGTTTTTGGCAGAGTCAGCCTGAGGATTTTTTTGGGGCAGGCCTGCGAAACAGTTTTTCCCTGCCTCCACCCAAACGTGAGCAAGTCCTGTCTGCCACCGTCACGCAGTTGCGCAGGGTGAGCCTGGCTGTTTTGGGCAGAATTAGTCAGAGGGGCCCCTGGAAAAAAGCCTAAAGAGGGCTGATTCATTTTCCGTAAGAGTATTTGTGTTAAGGAGACTGTAGGAAGACGACTTCTTCAGAATCACGCCCAGCCACTATTTTAGCTACTTTTCCCATTGTGTAGCAATCCCCAGCAATTCCCCAGCAATCACTGCTTCTTTTCTGGCTGGAGAGGCAGCCTGAGGAGGCTACCAACAGCCGGAAAGGTGGATCCCGATGCGAACAGGAGCCCCAGCAGAGTCGGCAGTACCTGGTAGCAGGCCACTGATGTGCTTTCCTGCAGACACCTCATTTTTCTGGTTTGGTTTCTGTTTCTTTGCTGCAAGTGTCTGTTAGGTTTGCAGAGGAAGCCGCCGAGGTGTGAGCCAGGGCAGCCCCAATGCTGGCCTGCCTTTGCAGCCCGAAAGCCCAGCTCGGGGCACTGACAGCTGTCCCAGGCTCCCTGGGGGTGCCAGCTCAGCCACCTGGTAAGAAGGCTCATGGCTTTCCAAGGGAAGGAAAGGGGAGGATTGGGTACGCACCGGGAAGGATTAACTCACATGGGTGCCAGTAAGGAGCAAACTTGGCAGGGTTAGGACACCTTTCTCCGGGCATTGGATCTAGTGTCAGGGATGGCTCGCCATGGCCTGGCTGCACTTTGTCTTTCTGCTGCCTGCTGCAGGGGCTGCCCAGCTTGGGCAAAACCAGAGCAAGCTGCAGTGTGGGGCAGGTTGCTCTGGAAAGCCAGCACCGGTGCTAATGTGCCTTAATGGACCAGCTGCAGCAGTCCAGTAGTTGGGATGGAGGTGCTGGGCAATGCTGGAGGACAATGCTGGGATACAGTATCCCTTATCCTGGGACGCACTACCCAGACGTATGGTCTGGCTGGTGCCATCCAGCTAGGGTGCAGGACAAATCTAGCCAACAAAGAGAAAAAGAATAGGGAATTTAACCACACCTCCCTGCCCTTTTTTAAGCAGATGCTGTAAGGTGGGAAGGTCTGGCTGCTGCATTTCTTCCTTCCCCACACTCAGAGTACATATTCCCAGGGGAATAGCGATATTTCACAGGGACAAGGCATGTTCCCCCAACAGAGGAGCTTTGCAAAGGAGTCACAGGGTGTTCACCAGGCACTGTTCTCTAGACTTGCTGACCTCAGGGAGCAGCTCTGCCAGGTGAGCCCTCCAAACATAGATTTTTTTTTAAAGCCCAGTAGCCTGCAGGGCTGTGATTTCTCTCTCCCTTTCTGCTGCATAAATTGCTAGAGAGGTAGCTCAGCTGCCCAGCAGCCAGGCACCCCATCCCCTCTGGAGGAAGGCATTAGCCTTTGGCCTTACCTCTACAATTCTGTTCTCTGAACCAGTGTGTCTGACCGTCCTGATTCACCCTGGAACGAGGACATGGAATTTGGCTTGATATCTGTTGGAAGGAAACTTAAACGTTCATGCCTATAGCAGCTGCTTTTGCAAGCACGCTACCCCAGCAAGGGCACGCTGGTCCCAGCTGGGAGGCTTGCTGGGTGCGGTGTGGGCAGAAGCATCTCCTCCCCTGCCTGCCTCGCCCTGCCCCGCTCAGACCCAGCCCCAGGGCTGCTCCTACCTGCCATTGGGCTGGGGGGCTGCCGTGCACCCACAGGAGGGGTTGGCCCCCAGTCCTTGTGGGGCAGGGCAGGGGCTGCCCCGGCACCTGCGGGTGCAATTCTGGCTGAGTCAGCCAGAAGAGCGCTGAGGCTCCCATGGACACCAGCCCCTGCTCCCCCTGCCCCACTCCATCCCTCTCCCCTACAGACACAAGCTGGCCTTTAATCAGAGTTAGCTGTGCACTGCCAACTCTCAACATCGCTCTTGTTCGACTAATGGGTGTTTGCTGTTGCAAGGCCGGAGCGCGTTAACCCCAGGGGGTGACTCAGCATGCACACCCCTACCTTGAAGGTGGGGGAGCTGCAGCAGGGCGGGGAGCGGGCTGGGATGGCCCCGGCTGCCACATGAACGGCTGCAGGGTTTCTTTCTTCCCTTTTCTCATTTCGGGAGAAACGGTTGCAAATTTCACAGACCTTTCTAGCGCAGGCAAACAAAGGGGAAATTAATTCTGAGCAAAGGAATTAGCATCAGTAAATAGTAAGGGTGCTGCTAAATGCTAGCAACTGGTCGCTGCTCCTGCTGAAGCAGAGGTGCGCAAAGGCAGGCTTAGAAAAGAAGGGGAAAGCGGCTGGGCGAGGGCAGGGATCTCTGCAGAGAGAGCCCGGCAGATAAAAGGCAGAAAGAACAAAGGGAGAGACGCTGGGGAAATATGACAGAGCAGATGCATTGCTTATCTGCTCCCGCATCAAATAAAATTCCTAAGCGTAAACCAAAAGCAATGACTAACCCAAAGCTAAGGACTGGCCTATGGAAGGAGGCTGTGCTGCTGTAATCCAAGGGCCGAGGTTCAACCATGTGAGTTAGAGCATTGCACACCTGGGAACACCTGACAGAAGAAAAAAAAAAATATCTGGCTTTATGGCTTCCAGTGAATTATCACAAACACAGTGCCTTCCTGGTGCAAAGTGCTGATCCTGTACAAATGCGTGCTTCCATTTGTTCAGAAATTGTGGACGAGTTAACACTGTACTGGCTGCCTTTACTCTGGGCAAGGCATGATCTGTCTTCCAACAGGTGGTTTAATGCCAGCAAAACCCCAAAACAAAACAAAACAAAAACCGAGAGCCAGAATAAGCACATGGTACATGATTTTGGCTCTTCCAACAGAAATGTGACTGGGAGTTCACAAATAATCCCGATCAATCTTATCCTGGGTACTGCCACTTGTCTAATTTTCACTTAAATCAAAGCTATTTTAGTTTAATTGGCGATTTCAGTTAAATATATGCCAGTGCAAGCATTTCTAGCTCTTTAGCCCCAATATAACTAATTTTCCAGGGCAATGGAAATGCCAAGAGAAACTGTGCTCGGGAGCCTTAGGGCGCTGACACATTCATTTGGCAAATGCCCGCCTGCCTTAGGTTCGAGAGGACCCCTGTAGTGCGTGGGGCGAGCAGAGGGACCTTCCCTGGGGTGCTGGGGCCAGGCGAGGGGTTTGGGCAGGGTCAGGGGGGAGACCCATCACAGGGGCTGGCCATCGGGAGCGGCAGGCATCTTCTAGCTGCTGAGTTGGTGTGGAAACCTCCTCTGCCAGGTCTGTTACCGCATGGTGTGTGCCTGCCCGCACACTCACCCTCACCTGCCCTCACCTGCGGCTTGAACTAGCACGTCTGGCTGAATATTTCAGATGAGGGAGTACGCATTCGCTTCTGCCACCTCCAGGAGATGTAGGCGGCAACATCTTCAAATTACAGCTCGATCCACACCAGCTCATGATTCAGGGCCGTGACTCATGGGCAAGAGACAACTTGGCGTGAGGAGGACGCGGCTCCTGCCCCAGCTGCCTTGGACACCGGCTGCGCAGCCAGAGCACCCCTTTCCCATTGCGCTGTGTGGGCACCGGCCCTGCAAGGTGAACCGGTGGCCGGCTGCGCTCGCCTGAGAGCAGGCTGCTGCAGTCCCGGGCACCACAGCCCTCTGGCCTAATCCGGGAGCCAGGCAGGCCGCGGGGGGCATGTGTCACTTCGGCATCCAACCCCGCCTCAATTACTCACAATGTGGCCCAGAGACCCACGTATCCACTAAATCCTCGAAACTGTGTTTCCAAGGCAAAAGGAGGATGGAAACATGCTTTCCTGTACCACTGGGCTGGTTCAAATAACTGTTTAGACAGTAAAAACTGAGCCCCACATGTCCTGCGGCTTCTTGAGGTTTTGCTTTTTCTTTCTTTCCGAGAGTGATTAGCCTTTGATGACTGGAGATCAAGAATATTTCCACCAATACAAGGCAAGTCTGTTGGTGCTCAGAGGAAATGGGGTTCCTGTGAAGGCCTGATTTTAGGTGCACCAACGATTTTAGGTGCATCAACGTTCCGGACGTTAAAGGCGAGTCTGCATTTTAAATGTTTTGCGTGCTCCAAAAAACTCTCTACTTTAGGCCAGTCCCAAGGCTTGAATACTAATAAAGGAGTTTCCTTACACGAACAACATGTACCGTCTCATGCCTTACGCCTGCCTCGAATTCAAAATAGCCTGGTGCAGCCATAGGAAAGTCTCACGCTGCTGTAGCTCCACATCAACTGCAGGTAAACGCTGTGAATGATACTGTTCTGCCGGGACGCACTTACAGTGGTTTCCAGCACAGCTTCCCTGTGAGGAATGGAGTCTATCTGGGCTGAGTGCGACCTGACCCTGAGGACTCCAGGCGTGCCGGCTTGGATGCACGGGGGCAGAACTGTTTGTCTCACTGTTTCCACACTGCTGCTTTATTTTTAACCACGAGGACTGTTTCCCAAAAGGACTACATGGTCACAGACAACAGGATATTAAATTTAAGTGACTGATTTCCGCAGTGGTCGCTTTTTTCCGAAATCCGCAGAGACCACGGTGGCTGCTAGAGCAAATGCACTGGGAGCGGGTGGTCCATGCAGCCCTGGGAGGAGGAGGAGGGCATCCGCCTTGCTTCAGATACCTGTCATACGTGGCGTACACGCTCTTAAGTGGTGGGACAACGAGGTTTAGTTTGTGTCTTCGAGGAAAGTTGCCTCTCATTCCCCGTGCACCGACGTTGCTGTGCTCTCCCTCTCAGAGCCCTGACTTGCAAACCAATCCATCCCTCCTTGCATCTCTGCGCTTTACAGGCATCGTCATCTTTACCCGGCCCCTGCCCGCCCTGGCTGTGCCTGCGTGGAGCACTAGCCTTCGGCAGGGTGGGAGCAAGCCTGGGGCCAGGGCATTTCTCAAGGTGTTCTTACCTTGTCCCTTTCCCGCAGGCATTCGCCCCAAGCTGGTTATAGCTTCTCTGAAGTGTGACACACAGAAAGCGCGTTTACTTAGAACAGGGAAGGTATGAAAATGCTAATGGTGAGCAAACTGACTGGAGAGGGAAACATTTCCAGTTCTGCTTTTTGGGTGTTTTCCCAGCTCATAGAAGTGCCTCGTTGTGCCTGAGGCAGCCTGTGACAATGGATCAGTAACAACCCCCCGAGGCATCCCCTAACGCATCTCCCTCCAGGGATCCCCCCCAGCCTGTGCTGGCCAGTTGTCGCTGGCGGCAGAGGGGAGCTAGCTGCCGGGGTGGTCACTGCTCCGCACAAGGCAACAAACACCCGGCTTCGATGAAAAGGGAGACGCTGCCCCTGTGTTTCCGTGGCATGCAACAAGCAACTGGCATCGCCACACTTGCGTTACCTCTTTTTTACACCATAAGATGGATGTCCCTTCCTCTTCTCCTCCCTCCCCCCTCCAAAGGTTCAACAAATCTGGGAGCAAGCAGTGAAGGGAGTTGTGCCCTTCTCTGCCTCTGTGCAGCCCCCTCTTCCTTCCCACCACCCCTGCCTACCCTCGGTGGGGTGCGGGCAGCAGCCATAGGGTGGGCAGCTGCCCGCCATGCCTGGGGTTTGCTTCCCCTGGGGACGGCTGGCCTCCTTCCACACTTTTCTGAAGCTGTTTCTGAACTTTCAGGCGGTCTGGGAGGCGTTGCAACCAAAGCACCCAGGAGATGTTGCAACAGGGCATTTTGTTATATAGCGAAAACCACCATTCTTCTGCCCCTCTCGAACCTCTTGCTTGCACCCACCCCTGCCATGGGGCTACATGGCAGCTTACCTCTGGGACCAAGTTAAAAATATTTTATCTTTTGGTTTATTTTTAAGCCAGATCATTTCCTTGATCCCCTTCAAATGAAAGTGCGACATGGGGAGGGAGTGGGAGTGGGGCACCCCCAGCATGGGCAGCCCCAGAGGAGGCATGGGTCTGGGGGGGGCTCCTCTCTGCTCCCACAGATGCCCATGCAACCAGCCAGCCCTGCGAGGTTTTTAGGGCAGGCTGCGGGAGGCTGAGATCACACCCATTAATTGTTCCCTTCGCCTGCTCTTTCCTCGCCTGATTACAGGTTGTCTAGACGGAGAAGTGCAGGTTTTGCTCTTGGAGCATGAGTGGAATAAGGTGTGACACGCTGCCCTCCACATAGTGGAAAAGGGATGTCAGTGCCTGCTTGAGGAGGCTTTGTCTTTTGGCTTGGGCTGGCTTTACCTCTGCCATCTCCCCGCGTGGGGAGAGGACGGGGCAGTCCCTGCCTGCGCCTGTGCCTGCTCCGCAGGTAGGGCTTTGACCACCTGGGCACTGAAAAATGGCTCAGCGTGGATCAGAAAGCAGTGGTATTAAACATAAGTCGCTTCGAAGCCTATGTCAGTTGCTAAGAAAATAATTTAAAATTAAACCAGTTCTGAAACTATCTACCACAAGTGGTTACAAGCCCAAGTGTTGTAAAACTGGACCGTTTCCTCTTTTCCTCGCAACGATCGTGTCCTTGATTCCTCCTTTAGGCTGCTTTGGCAATTCTTGCACAGTAATAAAAAGGCATGACACAGCATATGTTTTGCGGCTCACCTTGCCAAACAAAATTACAACGTTAGTGTAGCTTCTTCGCCTTTGCATAATGAACTCTACAAAGGAGCTAGAGCGAGGGCAAGCATCTGTGCCAAGATAAAAGCAAAAACAAGAAGTACAAAGGTCTGGCTTAAAGCAGTCTCCGTTTAAAGTAATTCTTTTTAAAATGACTTATCTTGAAACTGTTACAGGCAGTTAGAGAAAGTCATACAGTTTCTAAATGTCTGTTACGTTTTAAGTCTGCAGCTAGGTTGCTAAGATTAAAAAAAAAAAATAGATGCAAGTTTGAGAGCTTGCAAACGTGGCGCAGCAGAGCATCACCTGCCCAACACATGCTGGGGCTGGGAGGAAGCGGGCTGCAAAGAAACCGCTTGTCCCCCGTTCCTCAGGCTCCCATTTTTAATGGCATTCAGGACAGTCTTTGTGTTCTGGTAAGTTGCGCTAACTGCCAACAAGGGGAATTTGGAGGGGGGGGGGGCAGAGGTAGATTAGGCAAGTGGTGTGCAGCCTTTTTCATCACCTTACTGACATCCCTGTCCCCTGGGTACTTGAAAGGAGAGCGTGGACCTCGCTGGGCAGGCCAAGGGAAGGAAAGGGTTTCCCTGTACAGAAGATGATGACAGGGAAAAGAGGAAATCCTTCAGTTGATGGATCTGCCAAATTTGTTCCAGGAAAAAGGCAAAAAGCTGCCCCAACAAGCCCACTGCGGTTATGCCTGCTACAAACCCATGTTAATAGCTGAATTAGGCAGCCCGAGTGGTTCAAATGCTGAACATTAAAGACCAAATCCTACTTTGTTAATGCCAAAGACAAAACTTCCAGCAAAAGTTAGTTTCTGGAAGTCCAACTAAGTCAATTAAGAGGAAAAAAAAAGAAAAAAGAAATGTATGAGGGAAATTTTGCTATCAGCTACGGCAGCTGGCAGCAGCGAGGTCGCCCAGTTAGAACAGAGATCCAGCACTCTCCTGCTTTTAGGCAGACATGAAACCTTGTCATCCTTTGCTATCACATCCAACACCCCATTGTGCAAAGTGCGGTACAGCCACAGAGACGGTGTCAGTCTGCCCAAAGTCCTTACAAAGACCTTTGCACAATATCTCTGCAGCCAAAACTTGTTTATTAAAAACTTGCTTATCAGAAATGAGGTCCAGTCATTTGATGGATACTAGATATGCACATTAAACTCACTGAAATATCACCTGCTTATCCTAACCCTTGTTAGTGTAAAACACCTTTGTGTTCACCATGATACACCATGGGTGAGATCTGATGGCATTTGCTAACCATTAAAGAGTTGAGCCAACAACTCTTCTTCTGGTAAGAAAAGGCATCAACCAAAATAAATGAGTTATTCTTAGGCAATGAAGACAAGAGAAATCACCAAGTACAGTGGAAAAATAAGTCAGTGCTTGAAAAACAGCAGTCGGTGTGGAGGGAAACGTGACCAAATCTGTGAACCACCATTATGTGTCTGACAGTACCCGTCTTGCACAAACCACCCGCGATGCCCTTCTAGCTCTCTGTAGGCACCATTTCCCTGGGATACTTCAAAACCAGCTTCATTCCTGAGCCATCTCCCCGTGGTCCATGTGCCCTCAGAGGCTGAGGGAGCACCTCCATGGCCCTGGCCCTGGAGCAGCAACACCCAGGAGGTAGCTAGCCCCCAGCAGGCATCTCTGAAAAGAGTCAGAGATGCTTCATGCTGAGACATGCTCAGCTCATTTCCTGCACGAAGCAAAGGGGACCCAACCACCGACCCACAGCCTTCAGCCCAGCACGGCTCTGCAGGTGAGTGCATCCCCCTCGGAGGCAGCGGTGGCTTGGAGGGTACTCTCTGGTGGCCACACAGGATTCACGGACCAACTTCAATGCTTCTGGCTGTCAGCATCTCATTTTGGATGATCACTGCTGATTTTACGGTGGCAGGTGTTCTTTGGTGGCAGTGGGTCTGAGCCAGCCTCAACGTGCTGCTGTGCCTGGAGCAGGGCTGGCTCCTGAGCTGCAACTAATAGCGTAAAGCTTCCGTAAATAAGGTGTTTCACTAAAGTGTCAGTGACTGATTTCACAATGTGATTAAAATTACCAAGGGAAAACATTTCAAATGTCCAATAATTTATACCAACTACCTGTACTTTTAAAGTACCTTTCCCCATTCCACTCCCTTAACTTTAAAGGATTCTTGCCATGTTCTTGAAGCCGTTTCCTTCCTCACTTCAGCTCTCATCGCTGCTGAACACTCTGGTAATAAATAAAAGTACTGTATGGCTGGAGTTTGTGCTGGGGATGAAAAATGCAATGCCATTTACTATAAAATAGTCTA
Source organism: Gorsachius magnificus (assembly GCA_034008185.1). Classification (NCBI taxonomy): domain Eukaryota; kingdom Metazoa; phylum Chordata; class Aves; order Pelecaniformes; family Ardeidae; genus Gorsachius; species Gorsachius magnificus. Next base: position 43,353,735 of record CM067083.1, on the reverse strand, counting down.
TGCAGGCAGCTGATCTTAGCATGCGCTCTGCGTCCTTCCAAAATCAAGACAATTTGCAAAGTGCTGTTACAAAATCGGGTTTATGTTCCAGTTTGCTTTGTGATTCTTATTTTTAAGAAAACGTTTTCAAATGCATTTTCAGTTAGGTTTTTCCATGCTGGCTTTTCACTCTAAACAGTGTTAGCGAAGTCAGGCCTCCCCTTCATGGGTTAGTTTTGTAAAGGTTTTAAATGTAAATTTGGAATGTGTGTCACACATTGCTGAGGAGCAGGAACTGTTTGTTTATTTGTTTACATATTTATTAACTAGGAATTATTTTCTCTCCAGCATGCTTCAGTTTCCTACAAGGTCAGCTCTTCGGTGAACTAATTCTCTAGCACGGACAAGAACTGAATTACTGGAATAAAAAAATCGGTAGGGAAGAGTTCGGGTAAAATGTCCTTCCAGCTGCTTCTGCGAAAGTGCTAATAGCATGCTGAGACCGAGGGCCGATGCATGGCTTTCAGTCCTCTCCCAGCAAAGTCAGCAGGAGATGCGAGCAGTGGGGGCTAGGTGCAGGGCTTTGCGCGACTGAGTATGCTCAGAGGAGCAGTGGAAAGCCTATCTGTTATGACATGCTTTTGCCTGAGGTGAGTTACTTTTAATAGATGTTTTGTTGTAGGAAGCTTGAGACGATGAGCTGGCGCTGCTGCTTTTTATTTTACTTCAGGGAAGATGAGCTATAGGTTCAGGGGGTTCTCTGCTTGCCAGCAGTGTGATATCTTTTAACCAGAATACCATTTGGTTCATGTAAATATGCCAGTTGTCTAAGCCTCTAGGTATGTGTTTAGAACATAAATACATTACCCATCCAATGTCTTTATGGGGAAGCCTTTCAGATCTTCCCACTGTTTTTTTCACAGCTTTTTTGAAGCATTGTAGAGCCTGATCCAAAGTCTAAGAGCATGACCAGGAGCATTTTGAGACCCATCTGAGTAGGTGAGTACGTAGCACTTAACACTACAGCTCACCCAGTCAACCACTTGGGATTAGTTTATTCTCCTTGAGGTCTGAAGGTCTCTGCACTTTCCCAAGGAGCTTCCTATGACTCGAAGAGCAATGATGGGAGGATGCGTCAGATCAACAACTGCTAGATAAGGAACAGAAATCAGACTACCTGCGAGGATACCAGGTGTTGATGTACCATCATAGCTCTTCTATAACAGAGGAAGAGCATTTTCTTTTTATACAGTTATATCAAGAGAGGAGTTCAGTTATAACGTTGTACTCATACGGTTGTTTGGAGTATTAAAGTGAACAGCTCCTTTAGAAACCACCCCAGCCTCTGGGTAGACATCCGTGGGTGCTTCAGGAGCTCTCTCTGGTTCTGGGTGCCCCATAAAGAAACTTCACTTATACTGAATTAATTAGCTGCCACTTCACCCTAACACCACGACTTGATGTAGTGAAGCAAAACTACAGTGATGTAATGAAATCAATAATGCTATTAAAATAACTCGCAGCAGAATTACCAGCCACCTTGCCAACAATACTCACAGGTAAATACCTCAGTACCTAAAGGGACATCTGCAGGAACATGCCAGAGCCACAGATGACAGCCAAAAGCCGACTTGCCTTCACCCTGCTCAGGTGAGTTTTTCCAGAAGAGCAGAGGGGCAGGTGCCTGGGGACAGCCCCAGGCTGGAAGAGGGTCAGCTCGGGTGAGGTGGCAGCAAAGCAGAGAGGACAGGTAGCTCCCAAAAGGAAGTTTTTGGCTTAGAGTTTTGCACAAGAAAGCTCTTCTAGTACTAAGGCAGCTAGAGTGAGACGTTACCAGGAATAGCACACAGTGTGCACTGGGAAAAGCTGGCTGGAAAAGATGAATCTGGTCTTGAAGGCCAGATATGTCTTGCTTGGTCATTGAGAAGCTGGAGGCTCTGGCACATCACGAGGACTCCTTGATGCTGCAATGATGGCAAAACAGCTCTGCTTCACCTGAGCCTCCGTGTTGAAAAACACACTTTAATGTCAATGCATTACTGAATAAAGAAGACTCTAACTATATGATTACTACACGTGGAATTTCAAAATGTTTGTAAGGTCTAAGCCCTCTCATTGTATAAAGACTGTGAAAAGGTCCAAAGACAGACAGACAGAGCTAACAAGTATTTTAATAACATGCTTGTACTGTTCATGTTTTATACAAATAACACAAGTATTTCCACCACTATTAGCCACATCTCCTGGAAAATAATGACAAGTTCATAGGCAGGGGCAGATAATTGTGAAAGGTAAATACTAATTTTTCCTGATGCGACTAAGTGCTGAGTATGCAGGGGCTTCTCTGTCTAGCTCTGTTCTGGTACTCTGTCTGTGCCCTTCCCTGAACTGACGGTGGCTGCCATCTCTCTCACTCGCTTCTTCCTGACTAGCTACTCTGCAAAAGTTTATTCTAACTACTACAGGGGAACTGGTTTTGCAGGTGAAGGTGAAAAGCAACTGGGGTAAGAGTGACCTTGAAGTGGTAGCAGTCATGATTTCTAGAAAAGGAGGGAGGGGGGAAAAAAGCCAAAGAAAAAACAGTGGACTTTGAGGAGAGGAGAGAGACTTTAGCTAACTCATGGTGTTAGTCCACACAAGCCCGGAGGAACAAATCCAAGGCAGAAAGGGCATGTGAAGAGTTGGCAGTGCTCTAAGAAGGTTGTATGAAAGGCACAGTCACAAAAGATATGGTACAGAACTTCCTGGGAGCCGCTCAGTACCGGGGCAACTTAGCACAGGTACTAAGGGGAGCTGGTAAGGTGTCAGCCAGCTACATCACGAGCTTTTCATTCATTTCAGAAGTGCAGAGGAAGCACACAGAAAGTGGAACTAGGTCATGCTACCAAGTATAAAAGAAGAGCATAAGCATGGAGGAACAACATGAAAAAGATGTAAGTGATGCAACAAGGAGTGGGCGTGAAGTGTACGCACTAGTAGCAACAGGAGGGCCAAAGAAAGAGCTGGGTTTCACGAGAAGGAGATACTGAGTGACAATGCCAAACACGCAAAAGTGGTTTGATACTTTTTTCCTTCAGTCTTTGCTCGAAGGTGCCCCGTTTAACACTACCAGCATAAACAGTCCAAGAGTAAGAATACTGGCTGCAAGAAAGAACAAGGGGGTCAAACAGTGTCTAAATAATTCAGATGGATTCCGGCTGACAAGCCATAAAAGGCTTCTGCCATACCGGGGAAAGCGGCTGAAACCCTGCTCAGTGCCATCAGGACAGAAGTCGGGATGAGTTTCTGCACACTGGGAAAAGCAAACCTAGCACCTACCATGAAAAGGGGTGGGGGCAGACACGGCACAGGAGGAGCCAGGAATCAGAGACCAGGCAGATTAATTTCAATTCCTGGAAAAATACTGGAAGTGGTAATTGGATAAACTATTTTCCAGCGCCTAGAAGACAACAGACAGATGAGGAACAGTGAGTGCTGATTTGACAAGAACAAATCACATCAAATCAATCTCATTTCCTTCTACAGGAGGTCTTAGATCTTGATTTTAATAAGGCTTTTGCCATCGTCTTACCTGACACTTTCATAAACCAAGTAAAGAAACACGGCTTAGAAGAAATTGCTATTAGAGGAGTGTACAGCTGGTTGGAAAACCAGACTAAGAGCATTTAAAAATGCTTCACTGTCAAACTGGCAGTACATATCAAATGAAGTCTGAAGGCATCTGTTTTATGTCTGGCAGCGTACAGTATTTTCATTAATATCTTTGAAAAAAACCCAAGAGTAGGGAACACTTATTAAATCAGCACAGGACACCATGAAGAACAAGCACTCTGGAGAACAGGAGGAGAATGCAAAACATTCTTGACAAACGGGGGAGAGGGATGGGGAGAGAAGCACCATTCAGCAAGGGAGAAAGGGGAGCTCTGTGTTTGTGTAGGCGTCACCAAGGACTACAAGACCAACTGGGGAACAACCAGCACAGCAGCAGTTCTGCTGAAGAAGATCTAGGGATGGAAGCTCAATGTGAATGAGCATGGTCATGCTGCAGTAAAAACTGAAAGTGCTCTAATGAGGTGTACAAACAGAATTGCATCTGTGACAAACAGGAAACCATTCTTCCCCTGTTGTCTATGCTGTCAAGGCTTCATTTGAAGTGTCGTCTGTGCAGTTTTGGCCGCTGCAGTTCTGGAGACGGAGCCGATTGCAGAAAGTGCAAAGGAGAGCAATGGCAATGGTCCAGAAAAGGCGCCAAGTGGGAAGGGATGAATAACCTAAAAGTGAAAAAACGTATCAATAAGGTCATCTGTACCTAGGTGTGGGGGCGAGGAAGACATGGTAGTGGTTGTCTAATGTATAAACCAGGAAGGGAATAATCTTATTCCTAAGCCCATTTGGGGTACTAGAGTAACAGTCTTAAATTAGAGCAAAGAAACGATGCTAAAAACCCTTCCAAAAGCAAGGACAGGTAAGTGCCAGAGTAGGTTGCCCAGAGAGGTGAAAAGTATCCAGTGTTAGAGGTTTTTGAGCACTAATGCTTGGGGAGGAGCAGCTGGGCCAGCCAGTGATCCTGCCAGCCCCACTTCTAAGAGTTTCCAGGACTGGGTAAGCTTTGGGACTCAACTCACAGACTGCATCTGAACCTCCCAACACTGGAGGTCATTTCTCAGTGAGGACAACTGAACCAAGCAAGGTAATTGTATATTTAGATAATTAAATAGCTTTGGTTAGAAAAAAAGGGCAACAGGAAAACATAAAACCAGCATGAATTGAGTCGGCTTAATACAATGGGGTGATGTTAGAATTTGCTTGCAGCCTACTTGGTGTTGTCCCACCGACCAAAGTGGCATCTCGTTGCAAGCCTTTGGGAAACTGCTGCTACGGGTTTCCTCTTGCAGCTTGCTGAGAAACACCATGGCTCTGAATAAATATCCTCACACTCACTCTTTCTCCTCTTATACCTTGATGGTAGCCTCCTCTCTGGTCTCCTGTAGGGACTGTCCCGGTGTGGCAAATGCTGCCCATTTGCTGCCTTTAGTAGAAATCCTTGCCTCAAATACCTCTTTTGGGTGTAACTTCCCCACACACACACGCAGTTCCCTGCCTTCCCTTAGGTGTCTAGAAATGCAGCTCTGTTGTCTTCCAATCCACGTTAGGCCTCCCCTTAAAGTCCTCCAGGGCTTTATATCATGTGGTTTTGTAGCCTGCTCTGCTCATTAAACCCCTTCCCCTCTAGCCTCTATCTCTTCTCAGGACTCTCTGTTTGCCACCTTAGATTTCCACACGTCATCACATGAAATGTGTGTCGGACGTTTGCCTGGCTGCCCACAAAGCCTAGCGCTCAACACAAGAAAGGGAGACTCCCTCTCTGCTGGTGTCAAATGCAGAGCAGCAGCTCTGGTAGTCCTCAGCAATCCCATGTGAATCCTATCTGCCATCCAGAGACATTTCCTTTCTCCCTTTACCAGATTAATTCATTTATCTTTTCTCATGACCTGGCCTCTTGCTGGTACGGCAGAACTGGTGGCCAAAATAGTGCCTCCTGACCTTAAACACCCTAAGGTTATCTAAGAATGGGGACTTGTTGCACAGGTAAAAGCACGCCACATTTTTAAAGAAATGCTGCAGGCTGGATCCCTTGAACTCATGCCTTGGATGCGATCCTGCACTGTGTAAAACAGCACGTCGGGTATGTTAATTTGTTTTACCGTTTGTTGGGTTCTTGTTAACTCTGTGCACTGCTTTGACACGAAGTTCATCAATGCAATATGCCTTATTATATATGTCAGATATATAAAACATTGCCTAGCCATACTGTTGCTAGATGAGATTTCTCGACACCCCCCCCCTTGTTGGTGTGGCTAGGGGTAAGTGCAAGTCAGGTGTGGGAGGTGTATTCCTGGGCTCGTCCCTGCCTGGGGCTGTGTTTGCTTGTGTCAGTGGGGGACCAGGCTGGCAGTGAGCAGTCAGGAGGCTGGATCAGTGGGTGTGCAAGACATGGATGAGAAGCATGTGCATGAATGGGCAAGGAACCTCTCTTAAGACCGGTCCCCAGAAGGAAATTAGGACCCAATTTATTATATGGCAACTGGGATCCCCTCTGCACCTCTGCGTTTGTGGAGGCAGAGGTGGGTGCGAGTTGCAGCTCAGGGCAGATGTGTGCAAAGGTGAGGGCTGATCTGGTCACTGCATGGTGCGAGTGGCACTTGCCTGCAAGCACACATGAAGGACCTTGCACCTTTCCTTCCAGCTCTCCCACTTCCTCTCCCAAAAAGGACTTAAAACACCAAGGGGAGCAGCAGCTAGAAACTATCATGTTTGGGGAAATCTCATGGGCAAATGTGAGACCGCAGGACAAGTATTTCAAGCCAGACCTGCCTGAGATGATCTTGCAAGCAAAACACGCAACGCCGAATTCTGTAAGTATCACGATGGAAATAACAAAGCAGGGAACCAGCTGCAGAGGCAGCACAAATGGGCACTAGCTATAGATCACACAGGTGAGCAGAACATTGCATATTGTACACAGGAAATGCTCTTTTCAGTATTAATAAAAGAAATCAGTAGTACCAATGGTTCCTTCTGTGAATTTGGGGTAATGTATTGAAGAGCAACATGTGGCTCACCAGCATCAAGGAGCCTTGTGCTTCCTGCAAGAAGGGACAAAATTTCACCATCTTCAGGGGCACTGTCTAGCTCATCAATCTAGAGTAAGGCATGGCTCGTGATTTTATTGACAACTGTCATTCCTATTAGCATTCATACATTTTCAGGGTTTTGCAGAAAGAACTGGGTTTGTACCTGTGCTAGAGGGCACAGAGACCTGTGTTCATTGGCCCATCCCAGGTGATTGCAGGAGGCTCTGCGGCGATGGCCTCCTCCGGAGCTGGCAGTCCCTTGGGCACCACACCATGCATGGTGAAGAGCTCAGGCAGGAAAGCCAGGGCAGGCAACAGGGAGCCAGCTCCACGAGCACGGCGGGCTCGCAGCCCCCGCGGGTGGCGTTGCCTATGTGCTGCCGGGGCCTGGCCAGCGGAAGGAGCTTGTCTGCAGGCTGGCTCCCAGCAAGCGCCCGGGGAGCAGGGTGATGTGCCCTGCAGTAATGCTGCAGCATCCCCAGCCAGGAAGCCCCAGCAGAAGAAATGTTATGACAGTGCAAACAGTTACCTCCGTTGCAAGCGTCATAGGAAGTGACACTGCAAACAGAAATGTAACCTGTCAAGGCCGCAGCTGTATGCTCGGGCCCATCAGCTTGTCTGTTAACCAAGAGCACTCCCGCAGTTCTCTGCTCCCCAAAGTCTGTGCTGCACAACCTGCCTGAAAACCCCCAAGAAAGCCATCCCAAAAGCTCCAACTCTGTCTATGTGTGCACATCAACCCTAACTGCAGCCAGCAAATATAAAAGCCTTCAGTGCCAGCGCAGGCATTGCAATGCAATGGTGGAAAACATTGTAGAGGGTTAGCAGAAGCCTCCAAAGAAATAAAATCATAGCTAAAGGAAGTTATGCTGAGGAGCACAACATTTGACTTGTAAGTTGTGGTCTGAAGCATAAACCTGAACAGTACCAAGTGTTTGGAAAACTGTATGCTAACTGTAAAGAAAACAATAATTTTGCTTGGTAAAGTATTCTTTATCAAGGGCAACCCTCAAAGACATGTGTTCATAAAGGCAAAATCCATGGATGCTGGCCCAGCACTGGAAGAGCTTCCAAGGATGAATGCTGGCTCTGCGCCCACTAACTTGGCATTCAAGGTGGCTAACCCTGCCGAGCAATGTGGGGCCACCACACAGCCGTGGGGGTGCCTGCTCTCCACACCGACGTTGCAGGGGGCACAGCTGGGCCAGATTCAGTGGAGGAGGTCTCGGGCTGTAAGAAACATAGCGCCCCCCCCGTATTGGGTTGCTTCCTGCATTGCAGCCTGGCTCAGGCATCTCCATCTCCCATCCGAGAGCAAGATCAGCCAGCCCTTCAACTCACTGGCTGCTCCACCAAAACCTTTTCAGGACAGGATTTTGTATGCCTTTCTGGCTGCGAACGGAGGGGCAGATGGGGAAAAAAAGACATGTTTCAGTAATGCTGCTCCTCCCAGCTCCTTAGTCCCACGCTCCTGGGATGGAGGAAATCGCGGCACATTGCTCACCAGACTGCGAGGGCAGTTGGGAGCAATTCCTGCAGGCATCTGCTCCAGTGCATAGAGGCAGAGACCCCAGTGGGCTTTTGTACCGCTTGCTGCCTGTGGGGAGGAAAGGAAAATGTGCCTTACCTCTGCCGTGAGACTGAAGGAGAAGGGAACACTAAGCTTCGCTCTCCTTTCTGCGTGCTGCTTGGGGCATCAAGTGGCCAGCAGAGCCTGCAAGGGTGTGCAAATATCTGATGCAGAAACCAATAGATAAGAGATGGTTTTAGAGGCTACTGGGGAGATAGAAAGTGGAAAATTAAGGAAACAGAAGCCAGGAAGGCAGGGGGGGTGGGGGATGGGGGGAGAGACAAGGAACAAAAAGCTCCAGAGAACAGGAGAAAAGACATGGGAATAAAAGAAGACAGGGGAAGGAAGGAAGGAAAGAGATACCCAGAAAAAAGGATGGAGGGAAAAGTGGTGAAAGAAATAACTGAAAGCAGAAACTTCAAAAAAAGTCAGGCTCTTTAGAGACCATATTTGTTGGCTGTGCCTAATAAGGTCTTGGTGTTTGCTAGGCATCACCATAACACACTTTGTAGAAGAAAAAGGTAAAGGGTAAAGCAGATATACAGTCCAGAGGAAAGGAAAATGCAAAGTCTGAAAGAAAGTGAAAAGAAAACAAGGGAGGGACATACTGAAGCTGGCTGAACCGTCTTTTTTAGTGTTTGATAAAGTTACACCCTACAGATGCTAGAAATTTAAGAAGCACAAAAGCTTGGGTTCGTGCAAAATCCTGTGTCAATGAAAATTACATTTTGAGGGGAGCAGATGTCGTTCCTAGACAACCTACACCCTGGGAAGTGACTGAGGCCATCTCCTTGGGCTGGTCCACAGCTGAGCACCTTCCTGAGCCTGGGCCTGCCTCGAGGCCACCAGCGGTGCTCCCATGAGGGGCATGCATTCGGCTCAAAGCCATGCCATATGGAGACATGAGGCCAGAATACATCAGACCATGAATCAGAAGACATCACAGCTCAGCTGACTCAGCCCCTCATGCAGACCTGAAGCCGGGATCCAGCCCCTGCCACTGCCAAAGCCCAGTCAGTGCACCCTGCGGGTCTCAGGAAAGGCAATGATGCCTGTTCAGTCCTTTGCAACAAATGGAAAAATCCTCAGGTCATCCACTCAGGGTGCTGCTGTCTCAAAGGCTGGTATCACCACCAGCAGCTGCTTAATGCAGTTAAAGGAAAACAGACCTTGTGTGAATACGGCATGACTCCGAAAACGCTGCCGTAAAAAAACGGTGTCAGTGCTCTATTTTGTCTGCAAAAAAAAAGCCTTTTGCAGATGTGTGTGTACACATGGATATGAGTCTTGCAATGCCAGAGCTGGCCATGGCCTGGCAACGCCAGATCTGCTCCATCCACAGCAGCCCAGGAGGATGACCCCACTGTACATGTGTGCCCAAGAACCCCAACCCGCCATGCCAAGGGGCAGGGGGTGGCTGGCACCTGAGGGTGGCGTCACAATCTGGCTGGGGGGCAGCGGACAGGGGACCCCTCTACTTGGGAAGGTTATGTTGAGCTCATTTGGGACTATGTCCAGCTCATCATCGCCATGTTTCTGAACACCTCCCACTGCATGCTCAGCAGCTGTTTGTGTGGTTGGCTCCACTGGCATGTTGCACTTACAAGCCACCTCTAAATCAAATGGAGGCATAAAGAAAACATTGATAACCGTGAAGCTGAAAATGCAGGCTGCAATTTGCAAACAAAATATGCTGAAGCCCCATAACAGCCAAGCAATTGAAACAGAAGAAGAGCATGTACGAATGTGACCAAAGAAGGTAAAAAAACTTTTTTGAGTGCTGTTTGTTGCAGACGGAAGAAAGTCTCTCTATTAGGCAACTGAGCATGCGAAAACCTTGAGCTAGTTAACAACGTGCAAAGCATTACATGTATGCTGGGAGAGAATGTGGTCTGGGCATTGCCACAGTTCAAGAGAGTGCCCTTTCATGTATTTCCCAGGAGCCTGGACAATTACTTGAATTTGTATGAGAACTTCAGGCTGTGTCCTGCAGGAAAAGAGAGGGCACAAGGGAGCCAGATGGCTGAGCTGACCCATGACTGCTGTTCCCAGATGAAGCAGGAGCAGACAAGGAAGGATCTGGTGGAGGGAGGGAAAAGTCAGCTGTAGGCAGGTCCCACCATGCTCTGGACTACTGCTTTTCCCTCTCCCACCATGCTCCCGCTCTCCTCCGAGCCAGCTTCCCACCAGCCTCGTGGCTCCGCTGCCTCATCCATCACAGCAGTGGTTTTCTTAACCCTGGTAAGAAACAGCGTACACACGTGCTCCCTGAGGGATGGGAGCAGAAACCTCCCCATCCCTCAGTGCCATTTCCCTGAGCAGGCTCCCCCCCAACATGACTCTGCAGAGCTGTAGGGTCTCTGGCAGCCGGAGGCCAGCTTCTGACGTCTGGCCTTCCCTTCCAAATCCCCTATTTACGAAACTCTCAATAAAAAGCCCCCAAGGCTAAGGATTGAAACTCTGACACCGGGGGAGAGGGTTATTCATCCTCCACAGCTGGTAGGTCTGCCCACCAACCTGCATCACACTAGCAGCATCAAAGACGGGCTGCAGATCTGAAAGACTCAGTGCAGACACCTGGCCTTTCCCACAGGGGAAGCACAGGGTGCAAATACACCTACAGGAAGGTGTCGGTGGCAGGGACACTGGGTAGTGCCTATACCTGCCCCAAGGCAGCCTCTGTTGTTATTCCAGCACTACAGAAATGATGTAACAGCACCAGTTTTGTTGCAATGCTGGAATACGGCAGCATTTTCCACCTGGCACGCTGGTAGGATGCCCACATGTGAGGCAGTGGTCCCTGAAGTCTGGGACTCCTCTTTGGTTTCTGCTGCCAGCACAAGAAAATGGAGAGGGCAACCAACAGGAGATAAAAGACAGTCAAAGCACTGATGAAAAATACCAGTAGTAGTAATTCTTAGGACTAACCTTAAGTTTCAGAGGAGTCGATGCATCTCTTTGAACGTATGAGCCATTTTCTGGGTATAACAGCAATGCACTCCATAATCCTTTCCATATTTGGCTTTATTGGCTTATTGTGCAGAGCCATTAGAATCAGGATCGTCTCTTATGAAGCTGTTAATGGGATGCAAATTGCATGAAAGACTTCTCTGCATCAATAGAAAACAACCTAGTAATAAGTTCTTGCATAAAAATCTGCATAAAAATCTGCTACAAAAGACATACTTTGAAAGAAGCAAAAATCCTGTGTGACCAAGGACGAAATATGCTCACCGCAGGCAAATGAATATCAGGTTTAGAGGTGACCTATCTCAGAGCTGCTTGGATCCCAAAGAACATATGTACCTTTAACTACCAAGGCATTGCAAAGACATGGCTCACACAGTATCATGGCTAGAGCCAGATAAAAAAGCGCAATGGGCATTTTATGCACTGAAAAATGCAGTTTCAGGCTGACCAAACCTGAATCTGTGCTGGTTTCAGCAAAGAGCCGTGGCCAAAATATATATGATGTTTGAATAAAATTATAAGTCTAAGCACCTTGCTCTGTGTGATGCACTTCCACTTTTCATGCTGGTGATCCTTCGAGAGTGAAATTTGACTTTCAGTAAGGTAGAAACAGCTAAAACTGGCATGAAGTGCCAAGCAGTAAGTCAAAAGAAATGTATTTAATCTGACACATTACTTTGGTTTGGGTCTTTTTTCCTTTTTGGTGTTGACATCAGTGTGACTGTGATTTCAGTCCGCTGCTTCCAGCAAGCATGCAGCTGGAATGAACCTGTTACTAGCGTTCAGCCTGTGCCACCTAGCATGGCTGCCTTGCCCGCATGGCCTAAGTGGCAGAGCCCCCGGCACTGCCGCGCATGGTCCATCTCCCACACCATGGACGTCCCTGTTCTGTCTCCAGCCCTGTGCAGCCACAAGTGCCCAGCACCGCAGCCATGGGAAATACCAGGCCAGGCAGGGCTGCAGGTATGAACCCCTCCGACTTGTCTCGGTGGCAGTGGGCAGCCCTGGGGACACCTGCTATGCAAAGCTGGGAAGCCAGAGAAGAAAAGCAGCATTGCTGGAATTCCTCGTCCTTTTTCCGCCTAAATCACCCATGCACAACAGGAGCAGAGAGTTCCCCTCCAGGGACACTACTCTGTCTCAAGCATGAAAGACCAGGCTTTTCCTGAAATAACATCCAGCTCTTGCTTTGCCGCCTGCTGGGCTCAGCTGATATACATGGAGGAGCCTAAATAAAGAAGTGCCGAACTCATTGCCCAAGCTTTTCCTTACCGCTATCTGCATTCTTTTGCATTCATTAAAAAAACAAACAAACCTGTTTCCTGATAGCAGTGAGGAAAATCACAGGGCTGGGTTGTTTGGTTTGGGTTTTTTTTTTCCACTTGCAAAAGGCACTCGAATATTATAGAGAGAAGCATCTCTGCAGGATCTAGACAGAAAGATTCAAGTGGCTGGTAACAGAGGTTATGGGAAAACAGAACAAACAAGAAATCCACTATCTCCATCTCTCAGGGGTGGGAGGAGGAGAAGAGGGATGGGAAAAGAACAAAAGCGTTGACACTGCATCAGCCAGACCCTAGAGAGGAACCAGCATACCCTCAGCCTGGCCTAGGGACCTGCCTTGGATGGGCTGGGTAGATGTTGACCAGAAGGGTGGGGGGACACAGGGCTAGATCTCTGACAAAGTGCTAGAAGAAATGATGCTTTCCCGACGAGTGTAGAAATCCACAGCAAACAGCAAAATCTGCCTCTGGATGATGACGGGGTGCAACGATTGCGCTGGAGGCTGCGACACTCCTTGGCGCAGGGCTGGCCAGTTGCGGGAAGTGCCTCACATCCTCTTCTCCACATTGTTCTCCCAACTCCTCCGGTGGCTGGGAAAGTTTCTTCCAGTGATTTACCCCACCCTCACCCTGCAGCTGGCCAGCCTGCTGCTATTGATTCACTTCCCCAGGCATTTCTCTTGCTGTGGCATCAAAGCAGCCTCTGGGCTCGGGGAGGGGGGTGGCAACAGCCTGTGTGCTGCCGGAGGAAACTTTTCCTGCATACCAACATTTTTTAATCACAGGGAATGGCAGAGGCAAGAGTGGGGGTAAATGAAAACTCGGCTGAAGTACAGGTGGATTTAGGCGGCATTACTGATGCTTTATGTGAGAGGAGGTGCGTTTCAGTACCCAGCACTGCTCCATTACGTGTAAGGCTGCTTTCCCTCCCTCTCTGCACAAAATAAAAACCGTCGGACAAAGAGCCCTGGTTTTAAATGTATAATTGGATCAAACTGTGTGTATTGACCTTGTTTGGTCTATTGTGCCTTTGTTTTCCACTCCAGCTTGCACCAGAGCAGGTAGCATGTTTACACTGCAGTCAGGGTGACCTGACTTGGAGCCATCCTGGTTTTATTCTTCTCTCCATGGAAAGAGCGGGTCCTTGGGAGAGGGCTGATGTCCTGCAGGACGAGGCTGGCTCTCGCTGCCAGAGAGCTACAGATGATTGCTAATGTGTCACGTCAAGATAAGTACAGGTGATGGTGTGGTGGACCGGAGGCTTCAAGAAAGCGGTGTGCAAACACGGAGCTTTAGTGCCAAGGTTACAATTAAACCTCACCCGGGGCTTGCTGTTTAAGTAAAGCAAGCCTTGTTTAACTGCACGAAAGAACATCATGTAATAGAAATCTAATTACATAGAACAGTACCCGATGTAAAGGTTATAGTTTATGGATTAACAGCAAGAAACTGAAGCTGTGAACTGTGGACTCGTCTGGAACTGGCTGAAGGGGAAAAGGGCATGCTGGTAGTTAATGATTTTGTGCACCAACGGGATGCAGTTATGGAAAGGCAAGCGCAATCCCAGGATGCGCTGGGGAGTATGTCCAGCAGAGGAGGTAAAATACAGAGATGATGACGTGCACAGATAGGTACCAGGATGCTGAGGGCTGTAGGGAGTCTCCTCCCGGGGGGGACCTCTCCCTTTGTCACCATGTATGGGAGTGAGCTACCAAAATGCAATAGCATTTCTCTGTGCGGCATGAGAGAAACTGGATTTACCCATGGCTGTAATGCAAAAGGTTTCTCTCTCCAGCAGAGGAGTGGTGTTCTGGACCAGCCCAACAGTCAGAGCACTGGGTACAGAGCTTCCTGACAGCCAGGTCGGCTCAGGACAAGAGCAATGAGAGGCAGCGTCTGACATGGGAGAAGCCAGGATTCAGAGGACATCCTTCCTCATCCCATGAGCCTAGAGAAAAAATAGAAGCTGAATGGAAAATTTGCATAGCTGTTTGAACTGGTAGGGGGAAAAAAATCCTACTAATGTGCCACTGCAACTCTTCTAGCGCTGGAAGTAGCCAGCCTTTGATCCCAGGCCTTTAATGCACTCAATAAAAGGCACGATGGCTGCAAATCCTCTCTTGTGTTATTGCTTACTTTGCTTAAAGGCACATGGTGCTGTCAAGGACATCTCCTGATGGCTGCAAAGGGAAAGGAAAAATTGAAAGAAAATGAAGGATTTCATGGCAAAGACCACCAAGTGCCGTGAAGGGCAGGCAGGCGGGAGACACCAGCACTGGGTGCAGGGAGAGCATGGAGGTGACCTTGTGTGGCATGCTTAAAAATAGCAGATGCCATTATGCTTCCCACTCCGCGGGCTTCACGTTCCCTTCCTTGTCACAACCCGACACATCCCCTACAGCACTACATAAATTGTAAGTAATTTAAAAACACAGCTAATTACTTCAGGGAGATGTTTAAGTACCCAAGTCTTCAGCAGCTACAGGACGCTTACCAATGCTGCAGGTGTTGTAATGCAAGAGCAGAAGGGTCCCCCAGTGGGCGCCTGTGCCAGAGGAGCCAGCAGCCCCGGCACCAGCGGCGCAGAGAGGTCACCCGCCAGCAATCCCCACAATCAGCCGCTTGTGTCAGATGTGTGAGAAAGCTCTCCCTTTCCTGTCGCACGCTGCTGGAGAGCCGTGGCAGCTGCGGGCCCCCTCCGACGCCCTGGCGGGCCTGAATAGACAGAGCCACCCCAGAAACACCCAGATGTGCACCGGGTTACTCGGGATTTACTGGCACATCGTGTGCGAGATCAGTATTGGGCCAGGACGGTACTGTTTAGTTAATTTGCTTTTTGTGATCTAATTTCCTTACTTTAACTCTTTTTGTCCCCCCCCCCCCAGCATCTCAAAAGGAAAGAAAGAAGCGATCCAAGATGCCTACGTCTCCAACTCCTTTACAGGGTCTCTGGTGTTCACTCCCTGACCTTCATTCCTTGCTGTAAAATCCCCCCATTGCTGTGATTTAATGCACATGCCAAAACAAGCTGCCAATTACACTGGTGTTAATGCAAGGTGGCTCCAAAGATGCTGCCCTGCGAGCAGAATCTTGGCCTCCGTAGCAAAGAGGTTGCTGGTCAAGCTCAGAGACGAGCGATAGTTGCCTGACTTAAAACATCTCAGCCATTTCAAGCATCTTGATCCCTCGCTCCCAAGCAGGCACAGCCCTCGGCAAGCCATGAGTCTCTGCAGTGTGGTCCACACCTGCCCCAGTTGTTGGGATGCAGCTCCTGTGGCTTTAACGAGGGACCACAGACTGCAGAAGTCATCAGGCTGTGAGCAGTGTGGATCCCTCTGCTAACGAGAGCTCATGAAGGACCCAAGTCCAACGGTTGGACTTGATGATCTTAAAAGTCTTTTCCAACCTAAATGATTCTATGATTCTATGATTCTATTTCCCCTTCACTGAGAGGCCCTGGCTAAGCTGTAGAAGGTGACTTCAGGCAAGTAACAGAGCCTGGCTCTTTGACCCCAGGCACACTGCATCCATCTAGTTTACTGGTCCTCTGATTTAGATCCAGCTTCGAGGGTCGAGGGTTTCTCCACAAAGTTAAATTTTTATGGCTCAGCCACATTTTGCAACAAGCCTCCAGCTTGTCGAAGATCCCCCTGTCGAGTTCCATTTTTCAGGCTCTTTGTGCAAAAATGATACTTAATGGAGGAGCCTCTCCAGTGTGTGCACAAGCAAGGAGTAAAGAAGACACAACATAGTCCATAAATAGAGACACTTTAGAGGCTCTTTAAACATTCACGCTTTTTGCATAATTGATGACTTTCCATAATAGATATGGATGATAAACAGCTTTAAAAAAATGAAAATTTATCATTGTCATATAATTTATCAGCATTATGTTAAACTGAAAAGTATGGGGAGAATATTACCATGTACTCAAATGAAATTGGTGGAAGTGAGCATAATTCAGGGGCCACATCAGGGTTTTTAATGAGATCACCAATAGCCAAGAAGCCGCACTGGAACCTGGGAGCTAGAGGAAGAATTTGTATGTTATTGCAGAGCCACCGTAAGTCACTGGGCACCTCCTCTGTGGCTGTAAAGGACCAAGAGTGAGTCCATTCTTCAGGGCGGGTCAGACCATTCACTGCTCGTCTTCTCTAAGGTAGGCAGCTGGGGCTAACCAAATGTCCTAGGCTCCTGCTGTGCTCCGTGGAAGAGGTGGGCACTTCCAGCAAGAGATTTGTCCCACTGAACTTATAAATGAGTCATGCTTTGTGAGACGCCCGTTCCTCCTCATGCCCTGTAAGAGCAGCAAGGATGAATAGCTTGGATGGATGGCTGTGTGACTTTCAAACTCCCACAGCCAGCTGAGATGAATCCCACCTCTGAGAAAGACAGGGCTTTCCTAAGGGATTTTAAGTTGCTCCAAATTCCTTCAAAGCAGGGAGGTTTCTGTGTCTGTAATTCTGTAAACAGAATTTCTTAGTTGTGATGGCAGTGGGTGTCATAAGGCACTTCAGCATCTCAGCCACAGGCTGCTGAGGAACCTCCTGTGCCCCGTGATTTTTCAAAAATAATTGACATAGGCTCAGCGGGTCAGCTAACTATCCCAGGGTCCGCCCTACCGCAGCCTTCTCATGCAGATAGGTTTTATTTTTCCAAGTATTCCCCTATCAGCTCTTTGCTAATATCTTTGTTGACAAGGTCACCAAAACGACAGACCAACCAACCAAACAGAACAAGCCTGCCTTTGAAATAAAGTTAGGAACCATTAAAAAAATTTTTTTCATGTCACTTGAAATACAAGCTGTGGTTGAGAGATGAGGGGTAGTAAGTGCTTTCTCTCACCAAAGGCCAGCCAGACTGCAAACGGCAACCTGACGAGCTGCTTCTGCAGGGTGTCTCAGCCCCGCTGCTGAGGGAAGGTGGTTCAGGCTCCTGGACACATCCGCAGCTGCATAAGCCATCAGGACCTCTCCAGCTCTTCCCCTTTGACTTTGGGGAAGCTATTTTGGCTTGCATAAGGCGCAAGGCTGCCAACCCCTCCCTCGCTGCTCCTCCACCACAGCCAGCAGCAGCAGAGCTTTTACTGCCTAGCCCCAGTGTGAGACTGGAAGAAAAGCTATTTATACCTGGAGGCAGCTGGGTTTGCCATCAGTCAGCATGGCTTTAACAGAGAGCGAAGCAACCCAGACAAACTTCTATTGCTCTCTTTTTTTTTTTATTTTAACTAAATTTGCAAAGCCTGTCCCTGACCTCTGTGGGACTTTGCTGCGCTGGCTCCTCCTAGCCGGGCAGCCCGTGCGGCATCCTGCTGACTCCGCTTTGGCCGGGGTTCCTGCCAGCAGGTCCTCCAGCAGGACCGGGGCCCGAGAGGACAAAACAGCCAGCCCAGCAGGCCTGGCTCCCAGCACCAGCCCTGAACTCTTGTGCAATCTTCCTTGAAACGAATTCAAGTTGGCCGGCAGCAGAACATTTGCACATGGCCTGAAAGCTGGATCGAGTACCATAAACAAAAGGAAACAAAAAGAGGGAGAGCGCTGGGTCCCACGCCGAGGAGGAACACAGGCATCTGACCCAGGCCAAGCTGTGCTGAACGCTGTGACGAATGCCTGGAGGCAGAGGGGAGGCGGTGTGTGAGGGGACAAGCTGGTGGGGGACCAGGTGCTGTGACCCCCTGCTGCTGTGGGCAGGAGCACGGGGCGAAGGTGCTCATGGCCCCATCGGCTCCATACCAAGGAGCTGCAAGCGGAGGGACACGGAAGAATGGAAATGGGGTGAGAGGACAAGAAGGGACTTGAAACATGACCACAGAAATCTATTCCTGTGGGGACAATTCAAGCTGGTGGGTGAGGAATAAGGACATCCCTGCACCTCCAAACAGAGGAGGGCACATGCATGAGAATCAGCTACAGACGATAACTTCCATGCATGACATGGGGTGTTCATACCATTCTTGTGAAGGTGACAGAGGGAAAGAGACAGCTCTACATGTGGTGCCTTCAGGGATGCAACTTGGGCCAATCCAGTTGTTTTGACTGCACAGGAAGTATTTGCTTCATCCATCTCAGGCACCTGGGTATGAGGGCACCCTGCAGCTGCGCTGATGATGCTCCTCGAGGGGACAGGACCAGGACCACCCCGCTTGCACTGGCCTGGCAGTTCGCCCTTTCAGAGTTGCACCGAGAATTTCCTCCACTCAAACCTCTTGCCTGCTCCTCTGCAGGGAGCATGGCCAAGGGAAAGGCTCTGTGTGGCCAGGGTGTTTCTATGCCTCAGCAGTCCGACTTGGCCAGAACAGCCCCTCCAGACCGTTAGCAGTTGGTGTGAAACAGAGCATCCCTCCAGCTGCGCTCTCACGTGCCAGCTGCTGAGCTCACGCTCACTGGCCCAGAGTTGGAGAAGCACAGAGCTGTTGGGGAGCCACCGCTGCTGCAGCCCACGGAGCCTCAGCCCCGCACCAGGGAGGTTCTCTCCACCCAGAGATACCATGGCCATGACTGGCAGGCCCAGGCGATACAGGGCAGAAGGCAGCGGAGAGGAGGAAAGCGGTAAATGATTAAAGGATTAAGACTGACCAATGGAGAAAGTGAAAAGAGCTCAAGACATCTAGTTCACCTGGAGGAGACAGGAGCCCACAAGCAGCTGGCACATTGGGAAGCAAGCCTAGAGACAAACTGTTGAAGCCAAATGCAGGGCGAGATGCACTTCCTAACAGCAAAGAGCCTTAGGCAGTGATGGAGTTTCCCAAAGGAAGCCCCATCACTTGAATCACTGGAAACGAGGCTGGACAAAATACTGGGTCATGTCCAGGAGGGGATAACTCTTCATCAGTGAGGAGAGAGCGATAAATAAGATGAATACCTGGGCCTTTTCCATCTCCATGAACCTATCTATCTAATGCACTCATTCTTTTTTCAATGTCTGAAAAAAAACGTAAGTGCCTTTCCTGTGCCATCAGCACATCTCAGCATGGAGCTGGGATGGGCAGAGGCCCAGGTGGAGCACGCTGCCATCCCCTCTGGTGCCCAGGAGCAGAGGAGGTGGGCAGCTCTTGCCTCCCTCTTGCAGAGGGGCAGCCTTGGATGCAGGCAGGGTGTGGGAGCAGCACCCTGGTTTTGCTGCCCTTCAGCACTGCAGCAAGCCCCTCGCCCACAGCTAGGCTTGACCAAAGCCACCGCTCTGCTCTGCGAAGCGCTCCCCCAGCTGTGCCCTACACACATTATAAAGCTCAGGGCATGGCTGACGTTCGCCCTTGCTCCCTTGGCACATCCGGAGGAGCTCAGGCACCAGCCTGGCCCTACGACATGTCAGCTGGGGCGAGCAGGTGAGGGTTGCCGCTGCAGGGGGGCAAAGCCATTGGGATTGGGGTACACCATTTTTGTTTTTTGGTGCCCTCTTCTTCCTGTGAAATCCCAGTGCCTCTGGAAAGCCATGCTCCCCTGGGGAAACCCCCCCTCCAGCCCAGCTCCCTCCCCGGGGCATGCTCACGCACCCCCTTCCCAGCGGAGGGCAGTCCCCATCCTGGGAAAGCCACTCACAGCATCATGGCCTCTCTCCTGACAGCCGATTCTGTAATTATTTGGTTGCTGTTAATTGCTAATTAATTCCCGAGTTATGTTATTAGCAGGTGGACCAAGGTGGCATTGCTGCCGCCAGGCATGGCACCTGGTAAAATCACATACCTCATCATGGGGAAAGGCGCTACCAAATTTTTTAAGCCATTGCCTGGTTAACCATCGACAACTGGTAAAATCCCAGGTCCCTGCACGACAAGGCGAGTCCTCTTGGCGCTGTTAGAAAATCCTATTTCTAGTGGGTTATGAAACAGAGGTTTTGATGTGCTGCCAGGTTTGATGTGGAGCTCTGGGAGCTGAACACTTGCTGCACTGTCAGCTGCCGGCCGAGTGCCGCTTACATAAAGCTTTCCTAGCAACCCCACTTTGCTGTCTACGTCTGTCTGTCCGTCCGTCCGTCTGCCTGTACGGTGGAAAAACCGAGCGACCCAAGGAGGAACTGGGCCGGCCAGCTCTTCCCGTGCTGACGAAGATTCAGTGGTCTGCGGCTGGCCCCCGCGCTGGGGAGATCCCCCATCACTGAGCAGCCCTTCACGTGAAGCCCACCGGCCCCTTCGGGCCCTTCCCCAGGCCTGCAGTGATGGGAGGACGGGAATGTCACATCCCACGGCCCGGCGCCAAGGGGGACAGGAGCGCTGCCATGAGGGAAGGGGCACAGGGAGCAGGGTGGTCGCCCCGCTGCCCCCACTGCCCCCGGCCTCCCCACCGAGGGCTGCCCAACCTCCTGGCAGGGGGCGATGCTCCCCTGCTGGTACCCCTCGGGGGGCTCCCTTGAGAATGGGGCAATACTCTGTTATTTGGCTGGCAAAAAGACCAGGTGGGGAGAGGAAAATGCCCAGGGGAGAAGATGTCCAGAAGCAGAAAACTGGTCTGGGCTTTGAGGGGAAAGGCAGAAAATTCAGCAGTTTCTTCCTGCACATCTCTCTCCCCGCCCTCCACGGCCAGCAGCAACTAAAAACTCTCCTAAACAAATCCCTTCCTTAACAGAGGAGGCTTTCATCCTGCAGCAGCTCCATGGACCCCCACGCACCCCTGCACCATTTTTGGGGGGCCGGTGTGGGCTGCTCCCCACTCCCGGGCCCTTTAAATCGGCGCCTGTGCCAAGGCGATTTCTCCGTGGAGTTTCATAAGGAAGCACATGACGAGGGCAGTTGGAAACCACAGCTCTGCGAGCGCTGATTACAGCCTACTGAGGAAAAGGAGATTTTTATCTTGCAGGAATTCAATTATGAGAAGCAGAAAAAAAAATGCAGCGCGTCTGGCTTGGTTTGCCCAAGCTCGCCGCACTTCAGGGGCTTTAATTTAACAAGAAAGGTGTGCAAGCGTTACCTAAACAGTCGTGCTTGCTGGTGTGTGCACGGTGGTGATTTTTTTGAAGAGGAAAAAAAAAACCCACCCACCCCCAAAGTCACCCTGCTGGCAGCTGAATGCAGCAGGGATGATGTCATTGGAACAGTTGGAGGAGAAAAGAGAAAAACAAGTCTGTGTGTGCTAATCCTGTTTGCTGCCCTAAAGGGAATGGAAAGCCGCCAAGGCGAGGAGTTCTGGGAAACCATATAAGGGTGCCAAACAAGCACCGCCGCCAACACGGGGAACTGACATCTTTGTTCTCCCTAGCTCGGCAGCCGGCCAAAGGCCTCATTTCGGCGCTGCGGCATGATTACACTGGACATCTGCCAGCTGAGCGCTCTGAGCCCCTTTTCTTCTCCGTAAGCTTTTTGCCAAACATGTAACAGTTGCCATGGCAGTCACAAGTAAAGTAAAAAAAAAAAACAAACCACGCACACACACACACACAAACACGCTCGTATAGATAGAGAGGGAGATAAAAAAACAACAACAAGAAAGCGGAGGCACGCCTTGCTCCAGATGTGCCACATGTGTGGATATAAAAAGCAGGCAAACCTATTAATCAGAGATTTCGGGGATGGAGGGAGGGCGAGCAGCACCAGCTGAAAGGTGACGTGAGGATAAAACAATAAGTGCACACAGACACACGCACACCACGGCGGCCAGGCAGGCAGTGGTGGGCTGACCCAGTGGCCTCCTCCCCTGCCTGCATGCGAAATTGCAGGCAAGCAGGATTTAAAATAGAACAACATGGTGGCACTTTCACTATTGCTTGCTTGCCTGTCTTTTTTTCTTTTCTTCTCATGTCGAAAAAAAAAAAAGAAGCTGTTCTGAGGATGAGAAGGGTGTTATTTATAAGCTCTGCATAGCAGAGGGAAGCACGCAAGCCAGATGTGGTCGCGTCTCAAGGCGGAAAATCCTGTTTCGGCCCATGATCCGGGCCAAATTGTGTTATTTTAAGTTGTGCCCTAAACAGTTAACAACCAACCACCCGACAGTCCCATGTCTATAACGACTATTTCATTTAACTAGGCAAGCGCTGCCAGACCCCGATGGGCAGATCTACGCACATAACAGAAGAGGTGTGGTCCCCACTCGCTTTCCTTTTCCACACGGAGAGGCACGGGCTAGTTTCATTTTAGAAAGCAGCTATATACAAAAAGTTCACTGCCCAGTGAGCTGGAGTTCATCCGACTATTTATAACCAGGTTTCTTCTCCCCACGCCTACCCTGCAGGCAACAGGACAGCCGGTGGGCAATGGTGGCCGTGTTCACAGCCAGCCCAGCAGCTGATATGGCCACGGCATGTTTGCAGGCGAGGTTGCAGCAAAAGGACAGATAAGGCTGCCTGGGATGGGATGCAACGCCCAACCCGTCCCTGGAGCACCCTGCTCTTCCAACCACCGGCGGGATCCCCCGCCTGCCCCAAGGACCAGGGTGATTTAGGGAGCACAGGGCATCACTGCACCCCGAGGGCATCACCAAAACGTGGGAACTGCTGGAGCAAACCTCGTCCCACACCCTGTGGGCAGTAGCAAGCAGCTGCAGTCACCCAAGAACGAGCCTGTCTCAAGCACGTTGGCGCTGGGGAGGCAGTCGCCAAACAGTCCAGTGAGCAAGTTGGGGATGGCCCCCAGGAGCCTTGTGGCGGCTCCTCTGAGGGCTCCACTGGAGCACCATGGGCACAGAGAAGTTGGCTGAAAAACAGCAAAGGGGGGCCGCAGTCGCAGGTGGTAGCAAAGGAAACTGGACCCTCGTCCTGCCTTGCTGCTGCCTTCCCGCACGGCCGTAAGCCACTTACCTACAGTTTGCTTCAGCTTCCCAGTTGTAAAAAAGAGGATGGTTTTTCTTATGTATCTCAGAGATGGGTGAAGCGTCTTAAATCGTTAATGTCTGTAAAGTGCTTTCATTTCCTCAGATGGAAGCTCTTACTGATGTGTGAAGTATTATTAGGATTATTATTGCTAATAAACAAGGAAGGCAGGGCAGTTTTATTTCTTGCTAGGGCTTATGTGGAGAATGAGAATGCAGAGGGGGAAAGATACTAATTTGCCCCACATCCTCTTTGAGGACTCGCAAAGGCGACCCCCTTGCTGGTGCTAGGCTCAAAGACAGCATCTGTGAAACACAGGAAGAAGCCCCCCAGGGTCCTGGTGGGTTGCCAGCTCATTGGAGACCTCCCTGGGAGTTCTGGCCCCCCAGCAGCCCCACCAGGGCCAGCGGCAGGAGCTCTGGGCCACTGATGGGCAGAGTCCTGCTCTGCAGCACCTTCCTGGCCTCCACCACATTTAGTGGGTGGCCCAGGGGTGGTAACCTGTGCAGAAGGTGATTTTTGCCTTTCTTTAGGTGCCAGAATCTTCCCTGGGGTGCACCTCAATGTCTAAAGCAAGGGCGGACATCAAGGCATCATATCTAGCAGTCTGAGCAGATTCTCCCCCCAACTTTGTAGAGAAACTGAGGCTCAGCATTTGCCAAGCCAGTAAAAATTGTTCTCCTACCTGGGGGGGAAGGAGGGAGGGAGGCACCTCTGCAGAGCGATTTACCCCCACGGGCCAGAGCCAGTCCCTGCCCTCACCTGGTGGCTGCCTGGGCTCGTCAGGCACTCAAGCATCCCTCACCCCAAGGTGACACAGCAAGCGGCGGGCGAAGCTGTTGCCCACTGCCTCGGTGCTCGGGTGGGCTGTGTGGGGCTCCATGCTGTGGCTCAGCCCCTATCCAAGCAATAACCCCACGCTGCGTGGTTGTTACTAAATGGAGGGTTACAACCTACTGAAAACTTTGCCAGCACATTTTCATATATTAGAGCCTGGCTGTAAAAAAGAAATTTCAGGGAGGGAGATTAACATTACTTGGTTCTGGCCAAGTTAATAAAATATGGTTGGAGTTACTGCCAGGCTACTTAATTCATTTTTATTCAAAGTGGCTGGGTAATTTCCCTGAGGTTGGCTCAGCAGGAAGCAGAGTCAGCTCTGGCTTTGTCAGCTCCCGCATGTCACCCTCCCGGCTGGCGACAGTGGCCGTGTCCCCACGGGGCCAGGAGAGCAGGGAGCAGGGCGACTCCCCTCTGGCAAGGCAGCAAGTGCGGGGGGCTGCTGTGTGACATCCATCTTGGCATGGACCAGGAGAGGAAGGAGCTTGGGCTGGGGGTACATGTTTCTGCAGGTTGCCAGCTGTGATGCTATGGATGCATCAAAGGTGTTCTCTTCATCACTGCTATTCCTGCAGGTTGGCCAAAGACGGCTGTGGTAGCCATCAGCCCAATCAGCATTGACAAGCATCAAACTGTCGCCTTGTACCCCAAAAGCCAAGCCCCAGCTGGGGAAGCTGGTTGGAAGCGTTCTGGCACTGGGTCATGGCAGCAGGGGTACTGTGGCCTCCCCACAGCTCCTCCCTGCCCCACGGAGAGGAGGGGAAGGGCTGAGCATCTTTCCCCAAGGGCTGAGCAACACCAGCTCCCTGTGGTGAGCGCACAGTGCCCTGTGCAGCCAGCTGCTTTAAGGAAAACACTCTGCATCTCGCCATCTGATACTTCAGCTTCAGTGGAAGTGACATTTGCAAAGGCATCGCCATGCCTTAACCTTCTTCTCCCCGGCTCCCCCCCCCCCCCCCCCCCCCATTTCTAAACTCGATCTAACTCCTTTACCCACCTGCATGGCAGAACTAATCACTGGCAGGCATTACGCAGCCTGGTACTAAAATCAGCGTAGAGGCGCATTCCTGCATGCGCTCTGAATCATTATGAGGCTCCTGAGCTTTTTAATGGGAAGCAGAATGCACTGCTTTCTAGATAGGCAAATGAAACTTTACCCAGTCCTCTTGCTTCAGAAACAAGCTCTGAATCATGCAGAGGGCGAGGTGCCAGGAGGGGAGGTCCATTCTCATCCTGGCTCCACTGCTTGCTCGCTGTGTGGCCTTCAGAAAAACTCTGAGGGGGTAAATCCCAGTCCTTCCTCCCCCCCACTGGCAGCCCCAGGGGAGGGGAGAGGTGCAGGGGCCGCAGGGCTTCATGCACTGGGGAACAGAGGAAAGAAATTCTTCCTCTAA
Organism: Gorsachius magnificus; assembly: GCA_034008185.1. Classification (NCBI taxonomy): domain Eukaryota; kingdom Metazoa; phylum Chordata; class Aves; order Pelecaniformes; family Ardeidae; genus Gorsachius; species Gorsachius magnificus. The sequence continues at coordinate 43,328,330 of CM067083.1, read as the reverse complement.
GTTGTGATACCACGCTGCCCAGCAAAACATGGCTCTTCTGCTTCCTCTGCCTTTTGCCCTTCTCCCAGACTCCCTGCAGAGGAGGATGCTTCTGGTGCCGGAGGGTGCTGAGCAGCGGGGCTGGGAGTTGCAAAATGAACTCAGTGAGGCTGCACGCAATGGCTTCTGAGCTCAGAGGTGGAGATCCTCCTGCTGCATTAGTAAAAGCCCAGATTCCTAGGTAAATAGAGTGCATTAATATTTATTTTAGGAAGCTTGGAATCATGATTTAATACTGAAGAAACGGCCATTCTTACATGGCATTCTCAAAGCTTCCTCTAATACAATATTTCTAACTTCAGATGTGGTAACCCGGTAAGTTCCATTACCATGCTACTACTATATAAAAATGATCCTTTATTATAAATCATACCGTACACCAAAAAGGATATAAATAGAGCCCCAGTCAGCATTGGCTGCCTCATATTTCTCTTGGTTCACATTAAATGAGCCACTAAATTACAGTGTCCTTCTTTATAATATCATCCTCCAAAGCCAAGCATTTTGTGTGTTACACAGGGCTGTTCTAACAAGAGAAATTAGTATGGCTGGTTTAATTCAGCCAGGTCTGCCATGCATGTTATAAGAGAGAGTGCTAAAACAGGCCAGAATGAGCAATTTCTTTGTCCTTTCAAAAAACCCACCACTTGGAACGTGTGATTTGAGCGGGGCTTTGCTAAGGCCTGACCCACAGCCTCTCCAGAGGGGTTTAGCTGCCCCCTCAGCTCTGGCAGCAAAGGTGAGGGCGGAGGAGAGGACATCCCATCCCATCCTGCCGCTGCCACTCCAAGGGCACCTCGGTCCTCGGACCCCCTCTGGGCAACCTGGGGGTGCTTGATGGCTCCCCAGGGAACAGTGCTAGCCGGGGCAGGGGATGCCACATGGGCAGGGGGAGCTGCCTTCAGATGGGGGTCCTGATTTTGGTCTGCTGATGATTCCTCTGCTAACAGCGTCGGAGTTAACCGTGATTGAGGTGAATACGGACACAGGCAGATCCAGGTCCTTGCTGTGAGATGCTGGCAATTATTTAACTTCCCCGCGTCTCGCGTGCAGAAACGGGGAGATATTTTGCCCGCAGGATTGATGCCTGCCTGTTTGTAAAGCAGCCCAAGCTTCTCCCTAATGGCCAGCGCTACGGAAATGCATGGGGTTATTGTTTGTACGCCAAAATATAAATATAGCATTCAGACGAGGGGGATCCAGGTTGACTGTCATCTCTGATGATGGTAGCTAACTGCACCGAAGAAGAAAACCCTCCTACAGTCCTAGGAGCTGCATATGCCTTCAGGGACACTTAAAGTAATTCAGGTCAAAAATGTAGGTTGTTTTATTTAGCAGACAAAGAGGTGGGTAAAGGAAAGAAGGAGAGGGAAGGAGGAAACAGGCTGCTGCAAAAATACAGAGCTCCATAAAGAGCTTTTCAGGATTTCCCCCCAAAATTTAAAGTGAAATGGAGCTGTCTGAGTTTCAATATTTCCTTGCAGGCCTTGCTAGGTCCCAGCTCATGCAAGTGGGGACCCAAGCCAGTTCCCCACAGGGCAGAGATCAGGGTTAGCACATGGGGTTCATGGCTGGATGTAAGGAGTAGGGGGGTGTATCTTGGAGGAGTGTCCAGGCAAAAAGGGGCCACCAAACCCTCCCAGGGGCAGCAGCTGGGCTAGTGGCACCCTGGGGGCCCAGAGGTAGCATAGCTGGTTGGTGAGGAGTGAACCTAAGTCAAAGCCACCCAAGAGTTCACTACCTGCAGAGCTGGAATGCTTCAAGGAAATTTTCGAGCCAAATTGACTGTAGTGAGGAAATGTGTCCCCTTACTCATGTTGGGAGGCTGCAGGCTCTGTGGCCTGTGAGGATGCCTAGCAAAGCAAACTGTGCCATGAATAATCAATGAAAACTAAAGGTTTCTATTACCTGCAGCACTCCATGACCATGTGAGATAATATAAAAATGGCAAGCAGCCTCCTGGAAATGAAATAAAACCTCTACAGTGCAGCCCTTGGCATCATACCCCCTCAGCAAAAATCCTGAAGCAAATTAAGGTTATGCAAGCTGTGAAATACCCTGCCTTAGTGCTGAATTGAGGAAGCTGCCAGGACCACATCTTGCTGCTTCCAGAAGTATCTAGCTCCTCTTGGCAGGGTAGGTTATAAATCCCCTGAAGTTTAACATACAGACCGCAGCGGCATCAAGGTAGAAGGAGCAAACCCCAGCCAGATGGCTGCCTCCCCTACCCAGCGCTCCAGGGCTGAAGCCTGAGTGCAGGGCAGTCCTAAGGGAGCTCCGTCCCTTCCTCCCAAAAAGAGGGGTCATCCAACAGAGAGTTCAGTGCTCGGCCAGCACCGGCCGCTACCGACGGGCAGGCTCAACCACCTTTCCAGTGCAGGCCCACTTCAACTTGTGCGTCTGCAGATGCACAGACATCGGTATGCACGCACAGAATCACAGAATGGCAGGGGTTGGAAGGGACCCCAGGAGATAATGCAATCCAACCCTCCTGCTAAAGCAGGTTCACCCAGAGCAGGTAGCACAGGACATCATCCAGGCAAGCTTTGAATATCTCCAGAGAAGGAGACTCCACAACCCCCCTGGGTTTTTTGGGGGGTTTGGCACATCGGCCAAAACAGCACTGCCGGTGGGCAGAGTGCTGCATTAAGGAGCACTTGAAGGACAAGGGAAGAAAAGGTGAGACTGGGACCGAAATCTTCGGCCCCTTCTTCCACCTCTGTCCTCCCCCACTCAGCCCTTGGAGAAAGGCTTCCATAGTGCTGCACCATCAGAAAGTCATTGATTTCAAGGCCTTGGGTTTAAAATGGGTCTTGCTCAATGGATATGAAGGCAGGCACACATGAAGTAGTAATCGGCTCATAAGGGGAAGTCTGAAATCTGATGTCTTTAGCTATTCCCAGGGCAGAACAGGGCATGACCTGCACAGCCTGGACACAGTCCCAACTCCCTTAAAGCCTGGAGAGTTTTGGTTGGCCCATGACAGTGATAAAGGAGCACACGGGAAAACCTGATGGTGTTTGGATCTCATAATTCAATACAAAACCATTTCTGTCATTTAAGAAACATTTATTAAAAAAAAAAAGAAGAAAAAGATATTATGATGTAGCATTTATCTCAAGGAGACAGTGATATGCTGCAATGTCCCTGGGCAAAGGTTACATTAAAGGATGGTGCTATCATCATTAAGGCGGTGAGCTAGCATCTCTTACAAGCCCATTTTTTGTCTTTCCTCCTTAAAAATCTACATTCAAAAGCAGAAAGTTAGCTGCAACATTGGTAAAGGAGGTCTGGTCCCAAGGTGGAGTTTTTTGGTCAGATTTAAAGTAAATCAAATATAACACCTTAAAAATAGCAGTGTTCAGCAAAGCCCAAGAAGTCTCAGTGATTTCTTTTCTACTTTGTAACCAGAAACACAAGCAGGGGAGAGAGGAGGAGCAGGAGAGAGAGATTAAAACCGCTTTAATTTTAGGAGTCATCTCATCAAGAGATAGTATGTGACACCAAAAATTAGTCCAATTAAAAATGTTTATAACTTAAAGTTGCTTAATTAGCACCTTCAGAAGTTTCCCGATGCTTCCATGCTAACTTCCCCTCTCCTGATGGGCCTACACACGGTGCCGGCAGGTCCTGGAGCGGGGCAGGTCAGGGCTGCCCAAACTTCCCCAAACCTGGATTTTAGTCCCTTGTGGGCATATCGACCTCCGAACAAAGCCTCTGTGGTGGAGGGTCTTCAGAGGCTTCCAGGAGCTCTGGAGGGCTCCCCTACCACAGCCTCTGATGTTGCGAGCAAAGAAATAAGACACAAGACGCGACCTACCCCATCACCCTGGGGTAAGGAGCCCACCCCACAGGGGCACGTGCTTTCCCTCCTGGCACCCCATGCTGCTGCTGGCTTTCTCCTTCATGTTGTGTTTTCCACCGGCGCCCTGGCATTGCCGGCAGGCACGAGGCTGGCCTCAGCCTCCACATCCCACATGCTGCACCTCTGCCGCCTTCACCCACGTACGGGGGAAGAGGCAGAAGCCTTCCCCCCATCCTCCCATCTATTTTACAGCCTGGAGAAGATAGAGAGTTAATGAGAGATGCCTCATTAGGACTGTGCATTCTGCTTCCTGCTAAGAACCTCAGCCCCCCAAAGGGTGCCCTCCCCGAGACGCTACCAGCACCTGTGCCGGAGATGCTCCCACAGACACAGGCTGGGGATGACAGTCAAAGGAACAAACCCTGCCCAGCTTCGGTGCTTTGGTTGCCATGGGAATACGCTCATCCCTGTCAGAGGAGTTTGGGGAGCACAGCCATTCAGGAAGATACAATGGAGAAACGTGAGGATGTGGCACGCTGCAACAAGCCTGGCTAACCCAGGAGGTAAAGCAGGTTTCGGAGGTTTTCTGCTCTGCCTCTCTAGGAGCCACAGCCAGCCACAGCATGGCTTTTGGCAGCAGGTCACCACGGCCCCCTGACCAGCGGTGGCTGCTTCAGCGGGGCAGAAACACCCTTGTGGGGACCTGGCACAGAGGAGTGACTGCAAACGGCAACCCATTTTTAATTTGTTTTTTTCCTGAGTCTTTTAGAGCTGGAGGAGGATTCAGGAATAGTAAGTAAGGGAATTTCACAGCACGCATGCAATTTCCTCTGGCCTGGAAGAATAATGTCGAGAGCTAGCCGAATTTCAAGGGATCCTGACTCTTCCTCCCCCATATTCCCTCGCCCTTTTGTGGACTTCACACAGAATCTTCTTCTTGTTTGCTTTGACTTGCCAACAACATAAAATTTGAGGATGTAGAGTCCGAACTAACACCTCATCTTGCTGACTGAACGTCCATCTAAAATTGGATGGAGAGTATGTAAAAAATGGCCATGCTGGACCAAATGAAAGGCCCCACTGGTTAGTCTCTTTCTAACAGCTTTTCATAGAATCATAGAATCACCTCGGTTGGAAAAGACCTTTAAGATCATCGAGTCCATTGGCCCTGTATATGCATTGCATCACGTATAGAATAGAATACACAGTATAGAATTGTGTTCTGAGGTAATAAAAATAATAAATAATAATTTACTTATTCATTATAAATTTCTATTTATAGGCTATACCTACACAAGGTACAGTGCCAGGCCATTAGACATCAAAGGCTCCATGGTGCAGGCAACCTACAAAGGAGAAGTCAACATGATTTTTCCAGGAGCTCATTTCACTATAACAACAATAATAATGACTTTACATAGTGCCTTTGATCCAGATTGCCAAAGCACTTTGTTCTCTGATGGAGAAATTACATTTAAGATAGTATTCAGTTTGCCCATCACTGGCGTGAATTGGGAGGGTCAGCCTCCAACGACATTCAGCAGCTCAAACAACAGTTTATCCACATAAAATCAAAGGGAAATTTTAAGTTTGGGGAAGGAATTGTGTGACCATCTGGGAGAGGATTTTGCTAAAATAAGTGGAACTAGTAGTCCTAATAATGTGATAAGTGTTTTAGGATATTAAATAATGCTGGATAGCTAGGACACCACTGCAGGTGTACTTGTAAGGAAAGTACCTCCAGTGGCAGAGAGCACCAGTACCCACCTAGAGGAACAGTGCGCTCACCCAGGCTGGACGACCCACCCCCACATTTGACATCCAAAGTGACCTGCACCATGGTTCCCACCAAGGACATGCCAGTAGGGGAGGTGAGGACAATGCCAGTAAGACCTTGGCCCTCCTGCTTGGAAGTCCTCCCTGAGTTCCCTCTACAAGAAAGAGGCAAGGGAAGATGGAAAGGATAATTAAAACTAAGGAGGAACCAAAGTACAACTCAACAAAATGGATCTAAATAAAGTAATCGCAGGATCTGCAGCACAATACATGGGAACCACAGATCTTTTTGGTTACTACTGAAGCTTCAGATCTCCTGGAAGTCTATGGCTGACCTTGAAAATCACGTCTGTGGCAAGTAAGAGTGAAGGGTTATGGTGATTTCTGACAACCAAGCCTAGGACTGTCATGTAATCGCATGGCTTTATGTTTCCCCCACATTAATCCTTGGCCATTAGCAAAAAAATAACACAGCTTTGGCTCAGGGCAGGGTTATTAAGTAGGAAAACTTGAGAGATCAGGAAGGAGTTGGTTCTCAGCAGAAAGGCAACCTCACATCCTAAAAAGTTACAGGGCAGAGACTAAACATTCTGGCCTTCCTGATAATCACATCATGACCTTTGATGGGTCCTTCTGAAATACAAATTAACTTACTCACTTCTGATCTTGGGGCAGCAGTTGACATTAGAGTGTTTTGACTGTGGCACGGTCACAGAGGGCACAGGCTATGTCTGTCCTGGCCAGTAGAGCGGCGCAGGAGCAGCGCTGGTGTGCTGTACTGGTGACAGGCTCCAGCCTGGAGCCGCGGCCTGAGCACTCGTGGGTTGGAGCACCTCAGGTGCACACCCTGCATCTCCTCTCCCAGCACAGCGTCACCTGATGGGAGCCCAGCTCGCATGCCCCGATCCTCTTCCACGGTGTGAATCATCAAACCACAATTATGTGGCACAACCAGGGTATCTGTTTCTTTCATCCAAACTAAAATGCAAGGGAGAGGCACCTTATGTGTCCTCGCCCTGCCTCCCCAGCCCCAGCTTCACTCCTATCCATCCTTAAAACCAGGTTCCGATGAGGACGACTCTTCTCTGGCTGCAAGGTTTAAGCCTTCATGGGCAACAAGGGAGCAGAGCAGCAGTTTCTACGGTTTGCAGAGGAGAAGAAACACCCCAAGTCAGACTTATTGTGGCAAAGTGAAGCAAGTGAAGCGAAGCCTGTCTCAGCTGTGCACTACTGTGGGTGTGGACCCTGGTTCTGGACCAGTGCAAATGCCTACTGTGCACACAGCACCAAGAGCCGTACCTCGTGACAGCAGGGATTTCCTCAAGCATTTGGCCTTAAGCCTCTGCAAATGCCATCAGTGCAAACAGGAGCTATGCTTTGGGTTAAACCAGTCAAGCTGCATTGAAAAAAAAAAACCCCTTTGCTGCAAGATTCGAGAGATTACCAGTCTGCAGGCTGAGCAATAGCTCCTATTTTGCTGCACACTGTTGGTCTCTTCTGGAAGTGGTTAACTTCATGATGATGCAAATACTATTGTCAGCCCCTTAGACTCTCCCTGCTGACAATCTTAGCATTCAGCTAATGTCCCTCTCCCACAAATCCACACTGCCTCTCAAAGAGCCAAGAGTGCTTGTTGTCCCCTTCCCAGCTGCCAAAACCCTCCAGCTGCCTCCTAATTACCCCTATAATGTGCTTCTGCATATCCAATACACAGTTCTGCAGCACACTAAAAATTTAAGGACAACATAAAATAAAGAAATATCAAATTAAGGAGCACAAGCAGTGCTGGAGCAAACATGTTGTTAATTTTCCTGTTTAATTCACTGATAACAGCTATTTTTGATCCAAAACTGCTGCACAATAAAGTGCCACACTCAAGCATAGCTGAATGTCAGGGATTTGTTGTTTTAAGGTCAGAAGAGACCATTATGATCATCAAGTGTAACCTATTGCATAAGAGATCCAGGGTACCTCCCCCAGTCATTTCTGATGCTGGCCCATAACTTCTTTTTGAGCTGCCATGCATCTGTTAGAAAGTCACTTAGTCTTGGTTTAAAGACTGCAAGTTCTGGAGAGTCTACCAGAATGTCAGAAAAGTCCCGTCTTTGGTTAGTTACCCTCATATAACAGGCGTACCTGCTTCTCTCCTCTGCATGTGGCTTGCCTCTGCTTCTAGCCACTGGATCGCACAATGTTGAGTTTTTTCCCCAAATGGAAGTCCCCAGTCAGAAAACTCTTTCCTACTGTGGCACTTCTGTGTTGTTATCAAGCTGGCTTATAATTTCTAAATTACGTGGAATAAATCAGTCCCCCGTAGTCTCCCCCCACAGGGAGTGCTTTGTGGCCCTTGTACGTTTTCACAGTTCCCCTCCGAATGCTTTTGTTTAGCCAAGCTTACCTTGGAGTGTGGGGCTCCTTGCGTAAAGCCCACTTCTTCCTCAAAGGTCATCAGACCATCAGAGCAGTCAGTGCCCTTACTAGTTGACTGCCCTCGGCAATGATGTGCTCTTGTATATAAAAAGAGAAGAAATGTCCATGCTGCTCAAAGCTCTGGCCATCCTCTAATTATTTTGTCTCAGCTCTTCTGGCAGCTGAGTGAATGGGGACAGCCACCTCACTGGCGGGAGACAGAAGAAGGCAGTTTGCATGTGTGGGCCACTGCTCCTGCTTGCCTCTAGCTATTACTGATAGGCACGGCGCAAGCCTTGTGCTCCTTCTTGCTCCCCTCCCTGCCAGCACACAGGAGCACCTGCTCACCTGAAAGGTGCTGGCTCTTGCCAGTTGCTCAAAATATCTCCTCCTTCCACCTGACTGCACAAAAGCAGGCCGCCTGCCTGCAGCTCTTAATAGAACCGGCAACACCTCAGGAGCAGCCTCTTTGCGTGTATTTATTTCTTTTTGGCACATCTGATCCTAGTGCCATGCACCGTGTGGAGCAGGTGAAGAAACGTGCAAAGATGGGAATTAACCACGGAACAAAAGGCCAAAGCAACAATTGGAGAAATGGCTCCAGGGGCTGGTCGTCAGGCTGGACAGGCATCTGAGAGAGAGGTTTCCATTTGCCAGACCTGTTCACCCACCCCTACTTGTAATGCTGTTTGGTTTCCACAGGTCTTTTATCAAACCTGCAAATGCAGAACAAGCCCCATAGCCAAAGGGGGAAACTTGAGTTTCCATGCTCAGAGCCCCATGGATGAACACCAAGTGGCAGGTATGATATTGCTGACTCAGCAGCCCTTTCTGCGTTGTGCTCATTCTGCTGCATCAGAAAAGGCCAAGATACTTTGTTTTCATAGCTTTTTAACCTTTTCCTTCCCAGAGCAGTGTTTGTATTTATTTTGGCACCTTGAATGTTTTGAAGAGAGGATTGATTTGGATTTGCTAGACATTTTTTCCCCTTAATCCCATTAAGTCAGTCTAATTCTTTCCAGGGCTCCCTTCTGCGGAGCTATTTCCTCTTGGAATCATTTACTTTCTGTGGATTGGGGGAATTAATGAGGCAGATGCCGCTCTCATTCTCATCACTGTAAGCCCAAAACAACTTCAGCAGTTTCCTGGCACCAATCCAGATTTTACTGGTGTAAATGAGGTCAGAATTTTCCTCACTGTGTTTATTTTTGCTGAGAGACAAAGAGATTGCTGAAAACAAGAAGTCTTGTGCAGGTTGGGAAAGTCCAGTTGGAAGTGGTGAAGTCCGCAATTTTGTTGAAAGGCTGAGTTTCTGCATTTTCCCACTGAGAGGCTTTGCTGAGCACCACAGATGTTCACGGACAACGCAGAGCACTGGTAAGCAAGGACTCAGGTAAACAAGTCCAAGGACAAAGACTTTGAGGAACGTCGCTGTTGTCTACAGGCACGATTGCAACGGCACAAACATCAGTCACACCAAGGCAAAGGAAGGTTAAGAAACAGAGGGAAAGATCGACTGGCTAAATCAGTCAGTCTCCAGGGGCCTCACAAGGAAGGCAGGAAGCGAGCAGAAAAGTGAGATACTTGTAAATGGCTAAGGGTTGGCATCAAAGGTTGGCACGCATTATAAGGGATAGAAAGACAAGAAAAGAAGATGTAACTAGCACAGGACAGGAAGGCGAGCAGGGAGGTATTCTGGCTATGAACTGATGGTCAGAGGAAGGCTGAGGAAGGCATTAGTCTGCCACCACCACAGCGTTGCCCCGAGCAGGGGCTGGCCCAGGCTGGGACCCAGCAGGAGCCCTGGGGAGCAGCATGGGGGTGAGGGCCTTCTCACAGAGCCAGACCCTGCCTGGCTGCGGAAACGGAAAACAAGAGGAGTGAGGCAGTTATGGCCAGTCAGCTCAATTTCGGTTCCTGGAAATGCAGTGGAACAAATAATTAAACAAACTAATCAACAGCACCTAGGAAACAACCAAGCGAAGAGGAACAGTCAGCGCTGATTTGCCAGGAGCAAATCATGTCAAATCAACCTAATTTCATCCTGCAACAGGGCTTGTGAATAGAGACAAAACAGGAGACATCTTGTATCCTGACTTTGGTAAGGCCTTTAGTTCTGTCTCACTTCATGTTACAAGATGTAAACCAAGGAAACGTCCCCTAGACAAATTACCTTAAGGAAGGGGTGAAAAACTGGTTGGAAAACCGTACTCAGAAAGAAGGTGTCTTTCTCAAAATACGAGGTAGGGTTTGGTAGGGTTCAACAGAGGTCCGGCTGCTGGATGATGGAGTAGTGAGCATCCTCATCAGATATGCAGATGACACCAAGTCCAGATGAGCTGCAAAGACATGAGAGAAAAGGATCAGAATAAAAAAAAATCCTGACATGTTAGAGCAAAGGTCTGAAAAACAGGATGTAATTCAATAAGGAGAGAAGCAAAGTTGTGCACAGAGGTAGGTATAGTCAGCGGTACAGGGACAAAACAAGAGGCAGCTGATGAGGCAGATGTGGAGAAGTGCAGCAACTCAGGAACCTGAAATGAATAAAAAGTCCCATCTTGTCCCATACAAGGCAGTCACCATACCAGGGCATTCAAAGAGGAGCTGTGCCTGTAAAACACACAGCTGATCCTTTGGCTTTACCCAGTGCTGCTACGATCTTTATCCAACTCAGGAGAGCCTGGAAGGAAGTGGGATGAAATATCTAGAAAACAGGATTTGCAAAGAAACGCTTATTCAACAGGGGTTGTTTACTCCAGCAAGAAGGAGATTAGGGGAGACACAATAAATTTCAAGTATCTCCAGAGAAGGAGGGAATAAGCTGTTCTCCAGTCAGGTATCTATATCCATTGCGAGTGCGGCAAGAAATGAGGGGCCTGCATTGCAGCAAGAGAGGTTAAGGTTAGACGCTTGGCAAAGGGAAGGCTAATGAGCACTAAACCCCCCCGCCTGGCAAGGATGCGAAACCTCTATCCATGCTGGTGTTTAAGAGCAGGCTGGAAACTTCAGGAATATTTCTGAAATCGGCCTCTTGAGGTCCTTTGTAGCTGTGGTTTTCTCTGATTCTGTGATGAATGGTGGTAAATGAATATAAATTACCTCACACGGGGACACTGACATTCAGGCTCGGTGATGAATAGTGATCAACGACAAAACTGTCAGCTTGCAGGGAGGCATCCAGTAGGGTTATTACTAGAAACTGGTGTTAGCTCCAGTTTTATTTACCATCTTCATTAATGATCTAGAAAAAGCATTAGACAGCATGTTTATTAAAACCGCAATTGATACTATGTTGGGGAAGGAGATGCAATCACCAGTCAGGAGTGGAATATAACAAAAGGACAAAAAAAGATATGTGACAAAATGACCTAGCTCGAAGGACACATGGACTAATATGTTTAGGGAGGAAATAGTCCAAAATTAAGACACCCTATGGGAAGAGGAGACCCAAATGCAGTGAAAGACTTTGCAGAGTTAGCATACAGGAAATTGGACAGGAGTTTACAATTTGTCATGTCAACAGAAAAAGGCTCAGGATGGTTTGGGGCTGCATGATGTATCCCAGGGCAGAGCGATAAGCAATCTTTCCTTCTGGATGCTTCTTGACCAGCATGGCCACCAGGCTGGACAAGAAGCAGGGGGAACCAAGCAAAAATACTTGAAAGCTGAGAAGACTGGATTATAGTGAAAGAATTATATAGGTACTCCATGGCAAAGTAATACCAGGTCCATGCTTCTCAAGTGCAGATGAGCACATCAGAAAAAGTGCCCTTTTTTCCAGGCGTAATTATGACAGAAAAATTGGGCATTGCATTCATATAAGACGTTTTATACTAGCATTGCTTGTTTGGGCTGGCTACAAAGTGGTTTCAAACAGATACATCAGCTTCCTGGGCCTTGTCCATCGCTGGCTGCCAGGGTCCATGCGAGAATGGAGCCGTGCAAGGGCTGAGGCATCAGCCCTCGCCACGGGAGGTACAACCTGCAGACAAGAGTCCTGGGCAGCACCGTTGCTGCCATGCAGCTGCTAAGAAATGGATAGGAGGTTCACTTTGTGTGACCAGAGCCACGCTGACATTCATTGATAAGGGAGTTGCATAAGCAAATCGACATGATGAGCCATGTCAATCGGAGGGGGAGAAATCAGTTGCTTCTCAGGGGGATGAATCAATAGAGAAAGAGGTGCTATTTTCAGGTTTCTGAAGAGGTATTACTGACAAAAAGAAAGCATGGATATAAAACTGTACTTGACAGAGTCCTTTAGAGACAAGATAAAGGTGAAGGTTTTTTCTAACTTGTGATTTTGAGCCTTTTCACTCTTTGTCCAGCTGGCTTTTGAGATTGAGGTCTAGGAGTGCAATGGTGCATTTGTCCCAGCTGATACTGGAGCGCGCAAGTTTTGAACAATAAGGCTTTGTTCTTTTGCCAAATGCAGCAATGCCTGTGCTGTTGCTTAGAAAAAAAAAAAGGAACAAACACATTAGGAAGTCACCGAAAATGAAATGATGGCTCACTTCAAGGAGCGCAGCAGCATGCTGCGGATATGAATGAGCTCTGCATGGCATGTGAGGCCATGAGAAGGAGAGATTTTCAGAAAGACACCCCTTAGTTCCCCCCACGCTTGCAGTATGACAGAGGAGATGACCTTCAAATACGTCCCTGGGATCAGCAGGCACCTGAAATGCTTTTCAGGAGATCCCCACTGTCTACAGCTTTTGCGGGGGTGTGGGCGTTGCTGGCAGGGTGCTGTGTGAGGGTGCACCTTGCCTTTGAGGAGAGCCACTGCAAAGCAAATTTGGTAGCTCTTTCCAGCAGAATATTTCAAAGGAGGCTCAGCAGTGAGGCTGACACACCAGTGCTGCCAGCTGTGGGACCACAGCGAGGTGTGGGACCACCCGAGCCTGTCGCTTGCCTAGGGAAAGGCAGCTCAGCTCCTACCTCGCAGCCCAGTGCCACCAGCAATGGGGAGGGAGCAGGGGGAAAATGAATTAATGAAGAAACTCAAAGGGAAAATAGGCAGGCGGAATAAGCACAGTGGTCCAGAAGAGTAAATTTGCAGAACCTAGATCCTTGATTTTAATGGGGCCTCTAATAGCAGGGCGAGCCCGGCAGAGTCACTTATCTCCCAGAAAAATGCGGGACTCCAGCAAAGCCGTTTGCCTCGCTTGCTCGACAACGGGAACCATGGGACCTCCCGTACGCACAGAACCAACATAAAGCTGAGCAGATGTTACCTTAAACTCGTCCTCAGCTCATGGGGGAGGATTAAGAGATGTGAAACCACAGGAGCAGCCCAGGTGGGAAAGATTATTTTGCTGGCATATGAGATCTTATTGGAGATAGGGGAAAGGGCTGGTAGTTGTGTGTTACATTCGGGGGCCATTTACACTGAAAAACACAGAATACAGTGAGGTGGAGGTTTGGGGGTGGGCAGGAAAGGAGAGTAAACCTACACGGGTGTGTTAAAGCCAAGCAAAAAAGAGAGGCAGAAAGATGGGAAGAGAGGTGGCCAGGGTGGCTAATACAGGGTTGGGACGAGATTCACGTGGGCTCATCCAAACGCGTCTCAGGCCAGTAACTGCACAGCAGTCACTGTATGCCTGCACTGGTGAGCGATGGGAATGGCAGGAACAAGGGGTGGGCTCTTCAACTCTCTAATTCTCCTTCCTCATTTTGCAGAATTGCCACATGCTGAAATAGCAAATGATGTATGAAATGAAAAATCGCTCCCCAACCAATGCATATAGATGATGCAGAGAGCATTTGGCCATTACTTGCTTGCAGTAATATTTATCTACATTAATGCCTCATTCAGAGGTAGCTGGAAATACCCAGAATGTGAGCGGCAAGGGGATCGGAAGAGAGATTGGGGAGAGGCAAAGCGGCAAGGCAGGCACTTAAGTAAGCAGATATGAAGCCTTTCCCCTACAAATCACAAGCTCCGTTCTGGCCCAGGTTATTAGCAACCACAAGGCAATATTCTGGCACCCAGTTGCCTGTAAAGAGCAAATTCATTTAATGGAGACTTTGGAGGAGTCCCTGCCATTTGGAGGTGACTTCGGGGCCGGTGTGTAACAAGCTGGTGGCCCGAGGCCAGCGCCCAGTGAGGAGGCATTTTCACAGTGAGAAAAGCCCTCCCCAGCCATCCCCCTGTGGGGTGGTGGGAGCCAGCACAGCCACAAGTGGGGACAGAAGCATGGGGTGCTTCCCTGAGGCAGCCGTGGGCAGAGGCACATCACCAGGGCTTGCACCAAGGGGATCCATGGGCAGCCCCAGCCCCAGCCGCTTGGTAGCTCTGTGGTGCCCCTGGAACGACCCTGGCCTCATGGGGAAGCCTTCTGGAGTTCAACAGAGAACGATAACCTCTCCTACAGGGATTTTACCTCACTCCTTCCAATTTAATAGGAAATGATTGCTAGCCCAAAAATCCTACAAAAAAGATCTCATTTTTATTAAATATGTAGGCTTTCTAGTAATTTCTTTTGAGCACTGTTGGCCCTGTTGCTGTTGAAATCTCAGGGAAGCTTCCCTCAGGATGGGGCTGCAGGTCTGCCCCTTTCCAGGGCACAACACTTGCTCCAAATTTCACTCTAAAACCAAACCACTCTCCAGTCATCGGCAGGGGCTGGTGGCTGTCGCTTCAGGCTGCACCCTTCCACCCTGCTGCTGTTGCATGCTGCACCGAGCTCAGCCTGGTGCAGAAGGGGCTCCTGAAGGAAGAACAACAGTTTGGAGGGTGGGATCTGCAGATAAATGTGTGAATCCTCCAGTTGGTTTTTTTTTTTTGTCTTATTTTAGAGAGAAAGGGTAACTGTGTCCTGTTAGAGCTGGTGACCCTGACGGAGCAGGAACAGCAACACCCGGAGGGCTGCTCAACTCCTGTGCGTGCTCAGTCTGCCCCTCCTGCCTGGCAGCCTGCTCTGACCTGACCATAAGGGCTGCAGAGCCCTTCCACACCTGCAGGCTAGAGATTACAAAGGCACAGCAACAGAGAGGAAAATACCAGACTCATTTCCAGCTTGTGGGAGATTTCATGGGAGCCCAGCCACAGAGGGCTGGTTAAGCTCAGTGCTCTCAGTAGCAGGAACAGGTTTGAGATGGGGGATTCACAGTAGAAGAGCTTGGGCAGAAGCAGGGTGGGGGGAAGTCTGCTTTCTTGTGGAGCCTGCTGCTCATTCAGGTGTGCTTGGTTGCTTCTCCCAGTAAACGCCTGGGAATTCCCTCATCTTTCTGCATGCAAGAAATACGACACTGGAGCACACTGTCATGTTACTGCACGTACCCAAACCCAAAAAGCTTCAATGCATACTGACAACCCAGACCTCTGCCTATCCTTGGTAGTGTGCCTGAAGGCTTGGCACATTTCTGTCATCTGCATGCACGGGACTGAGTTTCATAAGGTGTTGGCCAAGCACAGTGTCAGTGTTTAGCAGAAAGTATTTAGTATCGCTGACTCGCTGATATTGCCACATAGGACCACATTTGGAGAGGTCTTCCTGAAATTGGAGGAGAGAAGGTGGACCCAGCTGAACGCCTCTTGCAACCACCCCTATCCTTGCACAGAAGTTCCAGCTTGCAGGGTGGACTCCATGGACAAAGACAGTAGAAGAAGCAAAAAACATGCATTCAAAGACACAGTTGGGCTCAGTGTTAGCAAAAAGGGGGCTCAGAGCAGCTTAAAAGGTAAGATAGCAAAATACCTTCCACGTAAACAGCTAGAAACCAAGGGATCATACAATCCTGTAAGATGCATTTAGTATGTTCCTTTTGCCTCCTCTTACACACATTTGCCCCATCACCAGAACAAGGCAACTGGAAACTGCTGATAACTACCTTTGCCTTCCTAAAACTTCTTTGGCACACATAACGCTTCAGCTTTGCGGGAGTCTCTGGGTCCAGCTTGACCTTCAGATACCAGGGAGTCAAGAGGAACTGCAAATGTTCATCCAAGGACAGGTTTTGGCTCTCTGCCTAGTGTCTGAAGCACTTTGTGTTGTCTCTGAGTGATAACACACTTGCATGACACCAAAATATATTTCAAGATAACAGTAAAAATGTGATCCACAGAAGCTTAACCATCAAAAATATTGACTGGAAGGTCTGGAAAACTAATCTACTTTCTGACCAGGGCTTTCAGACAGGCAGGGGCTCTAAAATGGTCAGTCCCAAAGCCCACAAAAAGCTCACCGCATGTTGGACAGGACATGGGAAGTATTGGCTAGCTTGATGGGACTCACCAGCATGTAAGTCTGGGATGATGTTATTGAACTTGGGGGTCCCCCTCCCATGCTGCTGCTAACCTGGGAGACCACACTGACCTTCTGGCCACCACATGGTCAATCCCACAGCCCCTTAGGAATTCCTTTAGCTAAGTATTTGGTACATGCTACCAGTGGACAGGAACATTTGGCATTCGCAGCAGGAATTTAACTAAAAGAGAACCTCAAGGACGGATCCTGCATTTGTGTATGTTTTCCAGGTCATGCGCTTGGGTGATACAATTGTGCAGGATACACATCCAAAGCTCACTTGCACACGCACCCTGTTAAGTCCGCAGAAGTACCATGTACCATCTGACTGTTCATAAGAGGCAACAGAAACCTCTAGGACCAACTGTACCTTTCACAAAACCAATGCTGAAAGACAATCCACATGTAATCAGCTAAAATCACTTGGCAAGAATACCTGCCTGTACATGGGGGCCACAAAATGTGTAGATTAGGTGAGTAAGCATCTTCACAAGCAGCATAGCACAGCAAAAATGTGTTTAAGTTGTTTGAATCTTAACCTGTAAGTCACTTGCATAATGTGGAGACCCCTAATCAAGCCTTTTTTTGGGAAAAAATATCCCTGTAAAACATGTGGCTTTTTCTCCACTAAGCTGATGGAAACCGTTGAGACTACTTAGACTGTATCTCCATGCCTTTTCCCTAGAAAATCCTCAAATGCTTGTCTCTGGGAATGTTTTTATGTAAATACAAGGAAAAAATAATTTTCACAGATTCCATAAGTACTAGAAATTACAAGGTCTTTTCCACACCGAAAATATGACTTCAAAATTTTACTGGCACTCCATGAATGGAGAGCTTAAGGGAAGTTGGACAATACAACATTAGCACTTGATTCAGTCCTCGCCCTTCCAAAGGCTTCTAAAATATCCTTAGCCCAATATTTTCCTTGCAGGTTAATAGGAGATGGTTTGGATATAGTTCAGTCCAGAGAGAGCACTGCACATCACCAGCCCTTTTAGCTCAGGGGGGAGTCCTGGGGAAGTCCAGAAGCGGGTGCTCACTCTCCCTGCAAAGCGAAAGAGGGCTCTCGCCCAGCACCCCCCAGCCACCCCTGCCCACTGGCGATGGCAGGCTCAGGAGAGCTGCTCCTGGGATGTACGGAGCCCACGCGGCAGAAACATGCACCAGCAGTGTCTGGAGGCAGCCGCACACACACAGTCTTGGTCGCTTTGTTTGAAATGGCTGGGTTGCTGATAATGTACTTAAATGAGGTGTCCAAGGGCCTCTGGGTGACTAAAAAATACGAGTGAAAACTTATTTATTTATTCTACCTCCTCCGGCCCTTCCTCCTAAAAGATACCAGCACTCCAGCAGTGCAGAGAAGCAGGAATTTTGGCTGTGGCCAGGAGCAGCTTTATCTAGGAAACAGCAGCTTTTAATCAGATGGAACAGTTGCGATGCGCCGAGCTGGAGGCAGAGCGTGGGTGTTGCAGGTCACTTGCTCCTTGGTGCCGGGCACCCACGACCATGCGGAGTTGTGCTTCTCCCACGCTCTCCCCCCATGTTACCCCTGCCTTTCTGGAAATCATGCCAGACGCCAGGGTGTGCAAGCAGGGAGACAACAGGCTCCTGCAACCGCTGCCACAGCCCAGGCAGAGGCTGGACAGGCTTTGGGTGTGACAGACTGCAGCCATTCGTATTTCACCCCTCTGAAATGCCTTCCTCCACAAACACCAACCGGGGAGGACTGGGTGGCTCAGGATGTTTACAGGCTGTTTTTTGTTTTGCAGCTTGTTGCCCCCGAGGGATGAAGTGCAGCAGGCGAGTGGTGGGCTGGGGCTGCTTCACATCCTGCTGCCCCTCTCAGCACAGAGCCCGGGAGCTGTGGTCGGGAGTGCTGGTTTTAGATCATGAAGAGGACTTCCAGCATCTGATTTATGCTATGCAATTGCTTTTGTTTTGCATTTCAGTCAGCTTGGACACTGAGAAGAGATGAGCGGGAGCGATTAACAAGCACAGGCTGTCATCACCCTTTCCCTCCCACTGCCATTGTTCTGATGCAAAGCTCTTTAAAAAGCGCCAGGACTACCTTGGGAGCAACAGCCTTTTGGTTGTTGCCATCAGACCTGTTTCTGCACTACCTCCCACTATCATGCTTGCATAAAAATCTGCACTGAACACAGGTGGTGGAAAGGAACATTTGCTCTCAAACAGTGCGGCACCAGCTGATGGTGCATGGACTACAGATTGCCCGACTCCCTTCCCCATGTGGTTCTCGTCTGGGGTGCTGCATGCTTCTCTGTTGCGTCCAATGTGTCCTGCAAGGGGCTCTGAGTGGAAAAGCCCTGCAAAAGATTAATTCCCGGGCAGCTGCAGAAGGCTGGAGTCATCTTCCTGAAAGACTTTTTAATATGCACAGCGATGCTGGGCAGCACACTGGATATGGAGTGCCAGCCAGCTCTGCCAACCCTTGTAGCGGCACAAGTGAGGGGCAGCAAATTGTGGCCCAGGAAGGGTGGGAAGGCAGGGTGGGCTCCAGCCTGGAAGCCCATCTCCTGTGTACCTATGTCTTCGGGCTCCTTGACTCTGAGCAATCATGAACAACACAGCCCCCTCTTTGTTTTGACAGTCTAAATCCCTATAAACAGAGCGCTTGTTCTTTTTTCTTTAATGTCCTTTGTGGTTTCATGAAAACGCCGGATGTTGCAGAAGGCTGAAGCATGAAAGGTTCTTCTCTCTATCCTGCCCTCCCTGTCCAGCAACCACACTAAAAAGAAACCACCAAATAAAGTGTTTGCAAATACCTGGCCTGACAGCTCTGGTGATGGAAAGCTCTGCAGTTATTCATAGACCAAACTGAGCCCAGGCAGCAGCTGTGCAAGTTTCCCAGCTTGGCCCTCGCCAGCACCGATCAAGGCCGACCCGAAGGGCCCCACCTCACCACACGCCATCCTTGCTCATTCAAACCCTTGGCAGCCTGGCAGCTGTGCTGGCCCAGCTGCCGGCTGTGGGGTGGGTGCTCCCCGCGCCAGGGGGGGCGACACAGGGGGGACAGCCAGAGCCACCCCAGGCATGAGACTGGGGAGGAGGCCAGTCATGGTCATGTGAAAAATGCTTCCAAGCCAATGCTGCAAGCAGCTCTGTGGGTGAGAGTTAAACTTTTCATCGCTGAAACCTTAGGTTCCTGTTTACCAAACATTTGTTCACTCTTTATGCATTTGAGTGAATGAGGAAACGAACCACAAGGCTGGGCACAAATGCCAAAACCCTGCTGAAGTATGTAAATCACCCTCCTGCAACTTTCTGTGCCTACTTTGGGGTTGAAAAATGAATCCCTCTCTTCAGATGTGTTTCTCATGGAGCTCCTGCCACTTCCCAGTTCACCAGGGAGCCACGGTGAGCACAGCCCCTGCCTTCCCGGTGGCCCCAGCACCGCATTCACGAAGGCAGAGGCAAGTCACTGAGAAAGCCACGCTCTGCCCTGCCCAGGGCTGCTGCTGTCAGGCCTACCCTATGCGTGCCACATGCCCTGCTGGAGCAGCAACAGGAGGAAGACCTAAATTCTTCAACCCAGCCTTGAGGCCAGGGTTGCTGCCATCCTCCGCCAGCCCCACGCCCTCTCAATGAGCTCCCAAGCAGCAAATCCTGCTTTTTCCAAGGAGGGGATTCTTCCCCCATCCTAGACCTGTTTGTGACACTCAGGTCAAGCTCCTTGCTGCCCAGTCCCTCCAGCACCCCTCTCTCTTCTTCCTCATCAGGAACAGCCTCCTCAGCCATCCCTGGGTTATCTGGGGGGCAGCATCTCCGTTTCACCCGATACAGCTTCCCCTGCACATCCAGATGAAGGACACTCATAAGACAAATAATCCTGGCTATTTTCTCAAGCTGATAGCACACGAAGAGGGAAAAAGGACACAGATGTTTGGCTTCCAGGAATCCTCAGCCCGAGGAGGTCAGAGCCCCCTCTTAGGGTCTCTGGAGCCTTTCAGCTCTCTCTGGCCACCGCCCCCCCTCCCTCACACCCCCATTGCCTCTTTCTGCCTCCCCATCTCCCAAGAGCACCACTGCTCTCCTGGACAAGCCCGAGCTCCAAAGCGATGAAATGCACGCACAAGGCAGGGAGAAGGGGCTCGCTGTGGCAGAGGAGCAGATCCGTAGCGAAGGCAGGTAGGGGAGAGCGTCTTCTAAAAGCTAACGACACACAGCACCCACTCCACTTTCCCACCTGCCTCTCTAGCAGGGGGGTGCGTGCATGTGAAACCCCCATGCCTGCAGCACACCTGATGTCTTCATTCCTCTCTTTGCTGCGAGCGACTTGATCTCCTGCTGAAATCCAGGCTGGGTGATCTGACATGCTATCAGAAGTCAGGGTGGCTGTTGATGCTCCTTGAATTCATCAGCAGACAGTTATGGTTTTGATAGACAGTTTCATTATTTCTTTTCTGCTTTCTCACCCCACAGAGGCCTTTGCATATCATGCCTTCATATTGCTTAGGAGGCTTGCACAGCCCAGCACAGCTCCTCACCATGTTGTGTACCCAGAAACTCCTGGAGGCTTCTTGCCTACCTCTCGTTATCATATTCGTTTTGCTGTCTTTGCCTCAGCAAGGGGCTTCTTCTCATTGGGGTCAGCAGAGTAACGCTGTGATCGCTCACACAGGAGCTGCAGGATCCTGCCTCTGCAAGCATTTCTCATCCACCCAGGCCTTTGGGCTGGTGGTGTGGCCATGCCCTCCCCAGCCGCCTGGAAGAGTCATGGAAGGCACCTGGCCTGTCTGATCCTGCAAACATCACTTCTATCATAGGCTGCACAACTGAAATCCAGAAGAATTTGGTCCAAAGTGTTAAGTGAGCCTTTTGCATCATGCAGGAATAAACGCAGTAAAGAGGATGGGTTTGCTGGTGAGCACAGTTTGTGAGGTCCACGTGCTTGAGCTTTGCACGCAATTGTTCCCTTTCATAACGATTTCTTACTGTTTGCTTAATCAATCCAAAGATTAGGATTAGTTTACACAAGCCACGGGCATGCTCTGGTCCCATGGTGGGACTTCCTACTGTCCTGGCCAGAAGGGAGCCACTGTGTTCCAGCCAGTTTCCCAAGCTGGGGGAGCCTGGAGGGGAAACCCAGGGGACTAGGACTTTGAAGCGTACATCTGAACACACCCTCCAAGAAGTTTAAATTGCTAGGGTAATCCATAGGCACCCAATTTCCATTGATTTCACTGGAGGTAAGAGGCCAAAACATCTTTAGGTGTCTGTAAGTTAACCCGAGGTTGAGGTCCTCACTGTGGCAGGCCTGGTACAAGCAGGATAAAATGTTCCCTGAAGAGCAGTTACAGACTGAGTTTCAGGGTAAGGTGCCACATACGACTGAGCAGATAAGGGTCGAAAGTGGCAGAACAAAACAATAAAACAGAAACCTGCTGCATACTACACAACGGTTTCAGCTCGCTGCCTGCCTGTTTTATCACACTGGAGGACTCAGAGACATGCCTCAAAGATATTAATGCACCTTTCTTAGCTTTGTCTTTCTACCTCTTGTGCCTCCCAGAGACATTCATATCAAGAAAGTGTCACTGGATTGAGCCATCTCCTAAATTTTGTTCCAGATGGGAATTTATATATCACCAGAAGCTCAGATCCAGAGTAACGGTCTCTTCCAAACAGCTCCCTTGAGACAGCAAAAAGTGTAGATACAAACGCAGAGACAAGTACTTACAATGCAAATGCTAGGCACCCGTGTGCGACACAGATTAGCCACCCCTGCTACGTGCACCTCAAACCTTGCCTTGCCTCTGCCCTGCATCAGAGCAGGATTCTCGTGCTGCAAGCACGTGCCACGGCCTCCTGGTCGCCAGGAGCAAGAGTGCTTCGCAGTCGTTGCTAGCAAATAACAACGCTACTTTCTAGTGGGGAGCATGTGCAAATGTAGTAAGCACCCAGAGAGAAAAGCAATACCTGCCCCATCCCTTTCCAGTGCTGGGAGAGCAAAACAGTGGCCACAATGGTCACGCAGCAGTGCCAGTTCCCTCATGGCTCACTACACCTGGCTTTGGGGGAAGGATCCCCCATGAGGTGGCTGGCTCGTCCCTGCTCGTGATTGCTTAGGTTGGAGCATGACTGAGGCCAGGCATTAACAGCCCAAATCATCTTCCCCAGGCATTATCACAGGCATACTCTAATATTAAAAACAATCAGGGTTGTCCGCATACACTTCCAAGACCTCTGCCTGGCTTGCCCACCACCACAGATGCAGCGCCCTCAGCTCTGGACAAGTGGTACTTGGCGGGAGCAAGTGCTACATCAGAGGCTCTGTCACTGTGATTTTGCCAGCTCTGCCCACAGACATAAACAAAAAAAAGCTGCATGGCTGACACAGCTAGAATGCACCTCGGTTCACACTGAATATTCATTTCCCAGCTTTTGCTGCAGGTCTTCAAAAACACGAGTGCTCACCAGAACAGTCGCTGCCTCCTTGTGTTATTTTATTTTAGAAGGGGCTGCCCTGCAAAAGATTAAGTAACTTCATGAAGTATATAACTAACAGGTCACTTGGCTAAGTAGACCAAGCCTGCTGTCCTACAGTCTCCTCCACATTTTCATTAAATCTAAAATCAGTTAATATTATGTAATATAAATGCGGTGGTGTTAGAGACTCTAAGCTGAATAAGAATTTTG
The DNA here is from genome assembly GCA_034008185.1 of Gorsachius magnificus. Classification (NCBI taxonomy): domain Eukaryota; kingdom Metazoa; phylum Chordata; class Aves; order Pelecaniformes; family Ardeidae; genus Gorsachius; species Gorsachius magnificus. Next base: position 43,305,392 of record CM067083.1, on the reverse strand, counting down.
AATTAAGAGTACAGAACAATCTGCAACTGTCTTTGCAAAAAAAAAATAAATCTGAGCACCCAAGGTCTCAGTCTGGCCTCACAGAGGCACAGCATTTCCATTAAATGGCTGTGAGCTGAATAAGAGCTCTGGGTATTAATATTCAAAGCAGGGCATCACATATGGTTTATGAAACACCTCTTCATCTGGATTAAAGACCTGTTCTCAAGGCAGTGAGCTTCCCTCTACAACTGGAACCATTAGGCTCCAAATTCATTACCATAGCATGCTTACTGGATAAAAAGAAATTTGAAGGCTTCCCTTTCCATTAGCCTCCCTCTCTAACTATTAAGATTCAGCCTCATACCTGACTTGACTAATGATGAGTCCCAAGAGAGTGAACCCAGACTTCAGAGTGGCACAAGTAACCTCTGGCTCAAGGTGAGAAGCCCATGTGGGATTAGTCCAAGCTGCAACCAGGTGGAAACATTAATGGCCATTGTTAAGGGAGCCACGGAGGGGTTTTCCTTGACCCATGAGGACAGCAGCATCTTTCCAAGAACTGTGCTAGCTGACCTGGTTTGTATTCTGTGCTCTTGTTTACCCACTCGGGCTGCTGCACGGTCCCCAGGCATGTTCTACTGACCAGGGCAATATACCACCATCCCACTGGCATCATTAGCACTCAAATGGGATTGTAGACTTTACGGACCTAATTACACTTAGAGAAGGATCTTAATGCAGGGCAATGAAACCCTCTGTGAATGCTTTCTATATATTTTACTTGAATGCAAGTCAGATTTTTGTTTCTCATCAAATAGATGTCATTATATGTATGTATGTAGCGCACACACACACACGTTTGATTTGGTAACAGTTCTTTGTTGCAGTGAAGCAAGATCTCACGCTGCAGTGCAATATCTTCCATCCATGTTCTGCTGCTGAAAAGCAAATGCCTCCTGGCCGAGGAGGGCAGATTTTTCACTGCAGTACCTCTTGATATGGAAGAAGGGATGCTGAGCACCTGTTGGGTTCATTTGCCCAGCACGTGGCTCCTCTGATTGCTAGCTCTGCTCAGTGCTCCAGAAGGAAAACAGAGGTTTTGGGCTGTTCCAGTGTATCTGTCCCTATTTTCAGAAAACATTTCTCTAAGGAGGCCAAAAACATCTCTTAAATCTTGAGCTTTAGAGGATACATTTGTAAGGCAACACAGACGCGAACAGGGTGACCAGCTGTTCTACTTTTGGAGGTACTGTCCTAGTTCTCGGAAACCAATCTTCATTGCACCTCACATAGAGGAGAGAGGCCAAGTGTCCTACTTTCTGTTCTTGGTGGCCTATTTGTCCTACCACGAGAAAGAAAGGTATGTGACTGCACACATGAGAACAGAAGAAGCCCTTCCCACCGGACACCTGCATGGAAAGCCAACAGAGATGCAAAAGGCCCAGACCACTTCCAAGTTACCTCTCAAAATCCTACCTTTTCAGCTCAGACTCTCATCTCGTACCTATTGTCAGGGTGCAGCAAATGCTATTAAAAACTGGTTTCCCTGTCCTCTAATGTCACCTCCACTCTGAAATCTCACCTTGTTAACACATGCAGTTCACTGCTCCATTTCAGCTAGTGGGAGCATATTATCACTTAGCTCTGATTCAGCAAGACAACTACATTTACACATTGCCGATGTCTGTTCAGTAGGGCAGCAAGGGACACTCCTGAAGCTGTTTTTAACTCTATTAGGCATGCACTTAAACTTAAGCATGGATGTAAGTGTTCAGCTATACTGATGCCATGATGAAAAAAAGGCTAGTACATCAGAGGGCTAAGCTTTGAACTCAGAATATTTTTGATCATAAACTTCAGAAAAAGTCTTTAAATACAAAGAATTTCTTCTGGAAATGCTTGGCAAGCATAAAAGTAATATACTCGGTACCTAAGCAATGGTAGCAGCAGGCTGCTGTGAAAATCCAGGCTTCAGCAAGGCAGTGGATGAACACAGCACCCTTCTGCATTGTCTGTATTAAGCTTTAGCCACTCAATGTGCACTGAATCCCTAAATTAGAAAGAAAACGGGTAAAATTAGGGAGCATGGGTAAAGTTAGAGAGCATGCCTAGATTAGAACCACCACCCACTTCTTCTGCAGCATTTACTGTCCGTCTCTGTTGTCTGCTGCTCCTCAGTAAGAGGAGGAGCTTCACATCTGCTCAGACGACTTTAACACCAGAGCCACTCTGTCACATTATGCAGACAGCAGGAGGTAGAAAAGGAGTCAGACCATCCGTGCACTTTATCCTTCAAACACCCACAGCCATCAACCAAAGCTGTATTCCTAAGTAAGGACAGATCTTGGACTTCTCAGGCCTTATTCAGCTCCTCAGAGCTAGTTATCTCTGTTAGCAAGGTTCCATACGCACTCAAACCCCTCTTTCCCTGGGTATCCCTCTCCCATGGGGCCAGTGACTACATTCATACGGGCCTTTTAAAAATCTTCTCAAGTCCAAATGCTGCACGGCAGAGTCTTCTGATCTTTTGTGGGTTACATCTCAGTAGGCAGAGAAAGCTGACCCGACAGATCAGATCTGCTCTTTCACACCCTCGGTTTCGCACCTCTCCATTCACAAGCTGCTTTACATTTCTCTTTACTCTGCAGTTGCAAACTTTGTAAGCTTTGATCAGAAGTTTGATCATAAGGTGGCAGGGATTTGGGGGCAGAAACAAGAACCTGCCCTCCATTCTTCAAAGAATCTATCCTCCAATATCAAAACAGGTAATGCACTTTTAGGGAAGATATATTGCCTTCTATGTTTTGACATTTTGGTTTTAGTTAAAGCATAATGAGACTTCACAAAAATAAGGGGTTTGGAAATACTATCTTACAATTTGGAAAAAAAAAACCAAACAAAACCAACAGTCCTGCATTTGCTTCTGAGACTAGACGTCACTTGTCCTTCACTTTCTGCACAGACAATAATAGTGGGTTTAGCCATCTCATTATTGTAGCCATGAATAGCTGGGAATGGAAAAATCAACATCTGAAACTGGGTGAGCTTTTGATGCTACCTCTGTACAACAGCTTTAACCAGACTCCCACCCTTGCTGAGCCACTACCTCTCCCTGCAAACCCCTGGCTGGAGTGTGAAGTGTGAGCACGTGTTGTGCACAGAGCCCTCTGGCAGGGAGAATTTTTCAGGGATTTGTGTGACATTGACCCTGACTCTGCCACATCCCATCCTCACTGCGGTCTGCAGCACATCTACAGGTTCCTCAAAAGCATCTGCTGAGGCTCCCAGTAAGATGTCTTTGCATTTCTTGGTGACTTGGGATTTCCTCAAATGCTAAGGACACTTGAAATGGAGCAAGCGAGCGCTCTTTAGCACCATTGGAGGGGCAGGCAGACTGTGACAAGATGTTAGGGTCAGTTAATCCAGTGCTTGGGAGAGTCCCATGGCTCTGTGGGAATAGTGGGGTTAACGCACTTTCCTGATTCCAGCAGTAGTTACTAACCAAAAGACATACTCGGTGGGTAAGGGTGGGAGAGTCTCAGCTCCCTGGCTCATATGGAAAGAAAAAAGTACCCCCAGAGATTCAGACATTGCAGCAAAAGGCTGTCTTTCACGAAAAGTTGCTAGATATTGTCAGGGAAAGAAGCTCACACCCCCCATGCCTTGTTTGGTTATTGGCTGAGCAGAAGGTGAGGTGCCGCTGAAGTGTGGGTGCCAGGCAGGAGGGGAGGGATGCGATGGAGCCAACCCAAAAGCCAGTGGCAGGGCCCTGCCGGGCAGACAAGAGGTAAGGGCCCTCACCCAGCGCAGCCTCAGCAGGGCGGCTGGCACGAGGAGCGGCACAGCCCAGCTCTGCCTGCCCTCACGTTGTCAGGATGAGCCCCGCAGAGCACGGCTATTATTTGCTTTGGAGGATGCATTTTTGGCACCCAGCATACAATATGTTGCTGTCAGCCTCATGACAACTCCGTAATCTCTTCTTTCCCTTCCAGTGTTATTGTCCCAGTTTCCAAGGAGCAGACAAGAAGGATTTACTCTTCTGGAGTGGGATAATTCCTCACCAGGAAAGAAATGAGCAGAGCCAGACTTGGGAAATTCTTCACTTGTCTATTTTTATTTACAGTGGAGTTCCTGTTATTACCTTGAACAAAAATAGCATCACAGCAAGGCTGCAGCCAAGTTTCCTCTGCCTTTCTGCAGGAGCCCATCAACTCCAGCCCTCGGATGCAGCCCCCTCCCACCGCCTCTCCCTGTGGCCAGCACCGGCTCAGCCCGTGGCAGCCCCAAGGACAGGCACCAGCAATGGCCCCACGCCTCATGTGCTCGCCTGGTGGCACGTGACTCTGAGCAGGCTCGGCCGAAACAGCACTTACAGCTCCCAGCAAGCTCCACCTGCACCTCAGGGTCCCATGACAGCTGGTAGCAGCTGGCCGGCATCGGCGCTGGTGGCGGTGGGACAATCCTGGCCGGTGCACACTGCCCCTGCGGTCCCCCCTCCAGGGTTAGAGTTAAACCACCCAGGTTTAATATTCACCAGCAGAAGCAAACGGGTGGCAATACCCCTGTTAAAAAAGTAACCTAGGCTATACTAAAGTACTGCCAAAAGGTGACACAAAAAGAGGCAGAGAAACAGTACTGCCATCATGGGTAAAAGCCTCCATGTTGAGAGGCTTTCAGGTTTCCAGCAAGGTTACCCTATGCCTGCAGTGACGCCGAGGGGAGACCAAGTGGCAGCACCTGAGTTATCGTCAGATGAGTTACCATCTTTTGGATGGAGCAAAATCACAGGCTGGTTTTAAGTGCTTTTCTCCTTTAAAAAGTAGTTGGCGATTTTCACAGCAAACCTGAGTTTTGGACATCATCTTCAAATCCATCATGTTTTATCTTCAGAAAAAAGGCAGGATCTGCCTTTTACAAAGCCAAGGAGCTGCCAACTGCTTCTCACTTCCTCCCCAGCAAGAATGTACATGTAGGATGAGATTTTCAAAGCACCTCCCATCTCCTGTTGACCATCAATGGGACAAGCGCACCCAACTCCCTTAAGCTCTTCTGGAAATCTCATCCTTTGATGTTGTTTCAAAGGCTTCAAAGCTAAGGTTTGTGTCTTTGAGGCAGGAAGAAAAGGAGGAGTGCAGAAGCATTAAAGCAATTCATCCTAAAGCCCTTTGCCTAGTCCTGCCAGGGTGCGGAGCAACACTGGGGAGCACGGGGTGGTTCACTGTGGGAGACCCTTCCCTGGCCAAACCTGCAGCTGGGGTGCCTGTGACTACCCTCTCCCAGGGAGGGAAGGGATGGGACCAAGGAAGCTAGCGGTTGAGCCAGCACCTTGGCCTGGGGTTTGAAGGGCCTGCGGTGAGGGAGTGACATCTCCTACCCAAGGACACCAAAGCGCTCAACAGCCTGAATGCAAATGCTGCTCATGCTCATCCCTGCCATATGGCCAGGCAGCGGAGGCACGGGCAGCAGTGTGCCTTGCTCCGGGTCGGAGGCGGGACCTGCTTCACCTGGCTGTGCTTCAGGCGCCAGCCCTTCCTTCCCTGCACATCTCCCCACCTTTCCCACAGCTGTTTTTCTTGATGCCAGCCAGAAAATCCTCTTTGAAACATTTCAGCATCTGAGATAGGAAGTTGCTGCTATGAGCTTCATGAAAATATGCAGCTGGACAGAGTCTCTGCAAATCCTCCTTCGAAGGGAAAAAATGACTACACCTTATTGGGCATCAGAGAATTCAGTCTTCAGCCTGTGGCCTGCTCTTACTGCTGGGTTTTAATACATGCAAACTGTAAAGGTTTTTTTCTATCATTATGGCATCCATAGCAGTGCTAGTGTGAGTAGATTCTCTGAGTGCTCATTTTCTTCAGTATTACAAGAATTCAAAGTCAGCCCTCAGCACCATGAGGACCATATAAATCCATAGGAAAAAAAAGCAGTCTTAAGTAGTTCCACCACTCACTGAACACTTTTCTTCCCCTAAAATAGACCAGGCAACCAAAATGAAAAGTCGTGTTTTGTGGCTTGCCCAGGGAGGGAAGAGACAGCGGGTTTGGAGGGAAGAGACAGCGGGTTTGGAGGGCTTCCTTTGTCAATTTTGATATAAAAAAAAGTGACAGGCTGAACGAGAACATCGCCATGCTCTCTCCTTTTCTCTCATGAGAAATACTTCCCACTTATTACTTGCTTTAAGTTGGACCGCGGACCAGCCCCCCCAGCCACAGGCAGCGGTTTGCTCATGCCCCTGCCGAGCTGGGAGGCTGCCCCCAGGCCGGAGAGCCCTGCTCAGGGAAGGCAGCGGCGGCAGCCGCCGGGAGTTCATCCTCTGACCTCCCATCCTACTCCTCGCAATGATGTCATTTTCACAAAGTGCAAAGTAGGCGCCTGTTTCTGTTTCCATTGCAGTATCACCACCAGCGATGATAAGGATGATTTATTTTGATTACAGTACCCAGGCACTCCAGGTCAACAGGCAGGCCCCCTGCGTGCCAGATACAGGGCAAAACAAGAAACGCTGAAGGTCACCTCCCCCCCCCAGAAATCACCGTCTGGGAGAGAGCTTGTGTGAATACCTTAGTAATGTAAATACCGTCCTACGGCTTACTAATTACCTCAATGAATCAAGAGGGGGGCCTTGTTTGCCTTATGAAAACTTCCTGAAATAGCACAGCAAACAGAAAAGTTGCTTGTGCCTCCAGGGCCCTGTAAGCACTTTGCCGTCCCCATGGTCCCACCTCTGGAGCGAGGCAGTGGAGGAAGCCCCCGGGGGCAGCTCTGCCCCGCTGCTGCCCCTGCAAAAGGGGCTGTGCTGGCACCGTACCCTGGCGAAGCCCTGGCTGCTCCCTCCTTCTCCTCCGGCTCTCTGGGGCCACATTTCGCCCACTGCACAGACAGCTTTTGCATATCCCTGGGGTCAAGAGAGGGAGGGAAAAAGTCTGTTGGAGGAAACGGGGATTAGCCAGCACCGCTGCTTGCTCCACTGTGTTTTACTTGCCTCCACGTAGCACACCAGCCAGCGGTGCTGCAGCTCCCACCGCCCCGTGGCGGAGATGCTGTACGTCCCCCTGAGCAGGAACATCTGCTTCCCGTAGCTGCTGCAGGCTGCTGCCCTGTGGCCACCGCTCGCAAAATGACTTCTTAGCCCAGAAATCCCACTGAAGCCAGTGGAAGGGCTGGCATCACCAGATAGGGCTCGCGCTTGCGGGAGCGAGCGGGGCGGCAGGGAAAGGGAACGGGGGGCTGAGCGGGGATGAATGGGTGTATTGTTTCTGCCTGCCTGCCCACAGTTTTATTAAGTACAACATGTCTCATAAGATATTAGAGATGGTTGACATTTCTCAGCCAACACTTTCAAAAAAAAATTTCAGCCAAAAGTTGCTTTCAGAAAACCTTCTGGTTGGAATAAAAAGGTGCCAACTTTATAATTTTTTCTATTTTCACAGAAAAAAAGTAGTCTTATTTTTTACTGTTTCTTCTTCCTTCTCCATTCCTTCAGCTCAAAAAAAAAAGAAGAGAGTAAAGCTATTATAGGGCAGTAGGTTTTGGATTATTGTTGACAACCATTCAATAATACTTTACTCATCATGACTTGTTTTTGTGAAAATCCTGAGCTGCTTTCAAAATCTTCAAGCAACGCTGAAAAAACCCAGGTGTCACTTCTTAGAGAGCTTTATAATCAACCCGGGGGTCTGGACCCAAATGTTGTCAAAGTCTGGGTGTGGTTGACTGGGATCCTTCTCTAGCACTAGCTGTACCCAGTGCTGATGGGGATGGAGTTAAGCCAGGGAGGAGGAATACGAGCCCCAAGCCACAGCACGCTGGGAGGAGAGCCAGACAGCACCTCCGGGCTGGGGAGACGTGGGGTCTCTTGGGAAGAGGCGGTGGCAGAGGAAAGGTGTTTTGGGCAGCAGAGGTGGAGAGGAGACAGCAAGGAAGGAGCAGGGACAAGTGTGGGGAGAAATCGCCCAGCACCAGGGCCGTGCAGGTCGGTCCACGGGCACTGCCAGACCCTGGCCCCCAGGGGACAGCTGCGGGTCAGGGGGACCTGCAGGCAACTCACAGGCCAAAGGGAGCCTGAAAGGCATGGCTGAAAATCTCAGCACGGGTACCACTCCCTCCCCAAAATCCTTGCTTAGGCAGCTGTTCCCCGGGCTGCAAAAACAAAAGGTGTGAGAAGAGAAGGAGGCCCAGGAAAAAACAAGCTACATCTACAGCATGTGATGATCATAAACGGCTAATTTAAGGAGCTTAATGCACGTCTTGTTGTGGGCATCGTAATGGCATGCTGGCTGCATCCATTATGCATGGAAACAGAAATTTGCTGATTCAGCTGTGAGGGCTTTTGAAGTGATGGCAGCTGAATTTGCACTGAGCCTTCGTCTGTCAATTCATCCTTCTAATTGAACAGGCACGTTTTTAACAAGCTGCCGCTTCTCCAGCCTGACAAATGGTTTCTAAGACATCCCTTCTTTCTCAGCTGTTTGTCACTCACTCATGCTCCTTCAGGTATAGACTTTTTTTCTCTCCACAGCCGAGCACTCCTTCTTCCTCTCCAGCCCATCTGGCTGTGCAGCATCACACTGCAAGAAACTCTTATGCAGCACCAGAAGAAAAGAAAACAGCTGGGGAAAGGTTACTGTGTCACATGCCCTCCTCCACAGATGCTATAATCTGATATGATCAGCTCTCAACATCTGGAGAAACGAGGGCAAAGAAAGAAAAGCAAAAGAATGCAAATTACGTGTAAATAAGGCCCCAGGAATGCGGTGCTTTAATACCTTTACCTTTGAAAAAAGGAGTTTAAGATGCAGTATGAGATGATAAATAAAAAGAAAAAAACATTGTGCGTTATACTTTAGAATGGCTCTGAAAGAGTTCTGGGGTTTTTAACCACAGCACATCTAATCTGCAGCTCAGATAATGCACCCACAGATAATCAAGAGTTGACTGTAAAAAATCTTTTTTTGAATGACAGCTTGAAAAGTTCATGCACATTTCTCATGACAAGTCCCCTAATTATCATTTCCATCAATAGACTGTTAACACATATTCCGGGCACTACAAGCGGGAGAAAAAACCCAAGCGGGAAGTACCGGAGCCTTATCGTTCAGATGATAAAAAGCCCAAATTCTAAGCAGCGTTACAAAGGGCCAGTGGTCAGCTCAGGCGAGGATGGGATTTCTACCTACACATGAAGACTGCTTACTGTTGCCAACCTTACATGTCTTGCTAACAGTTTGAACATCCGTTCCCAGACAAACCAGACAGCATCTCCAAGCACCCGTCAGCCATTGGAGGGAGAGGCTCAGAAAGGTCTACCAAAACTCCACAGCCGGAGCTCGCTGCTGGCCAAACACTGATGACTGACCAGGGCTGAAGCCTGAGCACTGGGATTTGCTTCTTGCTCTGGCAGCTGTACCCCTGCAGCCGAACACTGGCCAAGGGCGCCCAGGCAGAGAGCCCTGTGGACCCACAGAGCACAGGCAGTGCTGCATGCAGATGCCAGCCAACAAACCTTTGGGAGGACACAGAGGGGTCGGATTATGGAGACTAAGTGCTATTTTCATCCCTTCATTTCATAACAGGGGCTTGAGCCCAAGCACGGTGTTTTTCCTCCACTCTGAATCACTGGGACCATTTTCCATGGCCTGTGTGTTGGTACCGCACAGGGAGGGCAGTTTCTCAGCTCCTGCTGGCTGAACCTCCAGCCAGAAGACAGTATCACAGCAAAGGAAAGGCTAGGAAAGGCTCTGAGGGACTCCCAGTAGTTTCTTCTGGGCACATCTCCTTCTGTTCCCCAGCACCCCTGCTCCCCAATCCACTGTGTCAGGAATTCACCCCTGCAATGGGCACGAGCCCACCACCTTCATGGGCCACATGACCCAGAAATACAAATGATGACTTGGAAGCAAAATATTTACCTAGCAGAGCAGGGTAAAGTTGCAGCAAACTTTATGCAACCCACTATGAAACTCCATATGCAGATCCCATGTACCTGGAAAGTCCTTTGGTATTCTTGTGATGGAGCAAATCCTGAAATGGAGGGATCTTCTAACCAAGCACCAGTGAGATTTTGTCACTTGCAGCCACTGGGTCAGAAGAAAGAGGCTGCTTCTCGCAGTGACCCGTTTACTTTTCCTCTTCATGGCTGTGCCTTTCTCATTTAGGAGATCAGTTTGCTTTTGCCAGATGGAGTCAAAGTCACCACTGTGAATCCAGCTTTTTTTTCCTTGTTTCTTGGAAAGCACCAGTAAGTACCATGTCAAGAAAAACAAACAGAGAGGTTTGCTTAGGATCTATTTTAAGCAAAGCATCAGTGGTAGCTCCAATAACAACCCCAGGGCCAGCGCTGATGTCTGTGACAAAACGGGGGCTACTGTGCATGAGAAGGGCAGCATCATTGCAAAATGGCAGCAAATGTCCCATCTTTCACCCAAAGAGATCGTAGCCATGCACTTTCACCCAACGAGGTCATAGCCATGCAGCATGCAAGCAAGAGAGCTCTGCTCCAGCATCCCCACTATCCAGGCTGCTATTTGGGGTCACCGGGTGTGTAGGAAAAGTCCTGGAGCTCAACTACTGCAAGCTGACATTAGGTCTTGAAATGCAGCAGAGACACCCAAAGCAACCCGAGAGGAGAATCTGAGTCTTCTGTCTCTGCTCATCAGACCTTGGGCTGTGGAAGATTGCTCTGACCCAGGAGAAAGCCTGTGCCTTGCAGGGGGGTGACGCAGCAGTGTGCTCAGCGCCACTGCCACCACCTGCTCCCACACCCACCCTCGGTGCCAGGTGGCAGAAACCAGCCAGGAAGGCAGTGGTGGAGCAGGCCAGGGGCTGCAGAAGGTCCCATCCCACCGGGGTGTCTCCTGCTGGGAAGAGCAGGCACATGCACCCCACACGGCTGGGAGCCCTGCCCCACACACGTGCTCAGCCCAGGGAAAGGGCTAATAACACACCCTCACCTCACAAGAGCATCACGAGGCTAATTTCATTAGCGTCTATAAAACACGCTGATGCTCTCCATATGGAGCACAAAGCAGCATTAAACAGCCATGCAGAGCAAAGCCAATAGTGCTTCGCTTTTGTTTATATAAGGTATTCTGCTGATACTACACCCTTGGGAAACGGTAACGGCTATGGTTACAATAGGGTATTTACTACCACCTCGGCTCGCTGCAGCAATATACTGACCGTACCTCTAAAAGCAATCTCAGAAATGTCTAGTCCATGGGGTATCTTGCTCTGTCCCACTTAAGAAGCATGCCAGCACTTGCCTTTTCCTTCTGCAGCTCTTTTCTGTAAAAGAGACATTCATAACTCCGAGCTCCTTACCAGTGAACCTAATCCAGCAAGTATCCAAGACATTCAGGAAAAGAGACTTTCATAGCATTGGAATTTTTCCATGCCAGCACTTTTTCATCCTAAGATAAATGGCTTTTACTTACGGGGCTAAAGGCTCTATTCTTTTCAAAATACTTCTCAGCTTCAAAGTGGCAATGGAAATTGGCCATGCACCTGGCCAGCTGATCCAGCCTGCAGTCAGCCAAACAGCAAAGGGCGTCTGTCTTTCCCGCAGCACCGAGCGGTAGTTTGCTGCACAGCGGACAAGCAGGCTGGAGGGCTGATGTAGAGCGGCTAACGCTTAATTAATCAGAACCTGGTCAGCATGGTGTGCTGAATTTACAAACTGGGGGCTGGTGCCTGAGACGCACCTGACGCATTGGATGCCGGGTCTTGGAAAATCCTCCTGGGGAGTTTGCTTTCAGACAGGCAGCTGCTGCATTGGGGCAAAAGCCCCCGAGCCCTGTCATCCACCTGGTTAACCTGAGCAGGTACAGGAGGATGGACCTCCACAGCAATGCGGGAACAGGCAAGACCAGAAAACAGCTATGCCAAACCCCCTCCGCTCACAGGCTCCCCTCAGGCATGAGTGAGCGCTCCTGCAGATGCTGGATGATGGAAGTTGATTTTATTTTTGCCATAGCGGTGGCCAAAGGCTTCAGCTGATGAGACACGTTTGTCTTTCTCATGAGACAAGTTTAGCAAATGCCTCGTTGAAATCAGCCCTGACCAAATTGCTCCCAGCCCTGGACAACAGACAGAAGCAAAAGGCAGGGGAGGAAGAAGGAGGGGAGGCAGCACGCTGCCCAAGGGAGCTGGGCACTGTACTGGGACGCCTGCATGGGGCTTCATGTTTGCATGCAAAGCAACTTGCATGAAGCCCGGGCAGGAGCCAAGAGCAGCTCCCAGCCCTCACCCACCTCTCTGCAGGTCCTGGGAGGGCCCAGCCAGAGATGTCTAGTAGGTCCTAGGAGGACCTGGAGCTATCTACACTTCCTCCAAACCCCTTCCAACGACAGCTCCCTGCTGCCCAGGACCACCTGTGTCTCCCCACCTTGCTTACCGACCGTTCCCAGCAAGTTCTTCCTCACCAGCCTCCCCCCCAACCACCCCCTGGCTTCTGGCTGTTGGGCATTGAGACAACTGTGAGGTTGCACAACGCTTGGCCACGTTACACTTGACCCGAGCCCAGGTTGTTGCTCTCACTTTCGAGAGCTGCAGCCATAAAAAGAGATGGGATTTGCTGGCCAGGGAGAAGCCAGGGCGAGCTGATGCAGTGCAGGCTCCCGAGGTCAATGGCTGCAGCTCTGTGCTGGGGGAGGACACGCAATGCCTAATGTGGAAATGTTTGTATTTGGAGCAATATATAGTTACATTTAGCCCCTAGCAGCTGCAGAGGCTGTTTACTGTAGCGCACAGTCCTCGGCCTATTAGCTGAAGGCCTGACAGTGACCAGATGCGGAGAGGAATGACTGCAAAGCCTGCAGCCGTATTTATCTCCTTGCCAAGATCCCAACAATACCTTGCCTAATAAGTCTGGCACAGAAATAATCATTTAAAGAGCTAAAGAACACAACATCCGCAGCCCATCTTTACAGCCAGAAGGGGAGTTTTGCGAAGCTTACAGTCTAATCTTTCACTGTCCCAAGTGCTTCCCTCCTACTTCACAAACAGCGGGTGATTTATTTCCTGAATGGCTGGATGCAAGCCTCCTGGATGTAACCGCCTGACGGGGAGCCTGCACCTCTGCAGCCAAACTCAGCCGCTGGCAGCAGCTGAAGCTGCCACCCTGCGCCTGCGGTGCCAGCAGGCTCTTCTGCACAGAGGGGAGGACACGCCTAATTCACAAGGTGCTCCCCCCTCTCGCCCCCTGCCTCTCTGATGCCCAGATGAGAGCTGGTCCCTAGGGCAGGCAGCCCTAACCCCGACGCTGAACTGCAGGACACACACGTGCCGGGCTGCGCACGTCCTGCGCAGGGGGAAGGACAGGCTGTACTGCCACGGCCCGTGTCCCAGCAACACCCAGCGCCCCACGGACTAGCCTTAACTTGCTGAATCAAAAAAAAAACCCAAAACCAGTAACAAACCCAAACAAAAAAACACTCATTAGGTGCTTCCTGAGGACCCAGAGAACGGTATCTTTGCTAGCAGGAGAACTGGATGTTGGATCAACGTCAACACCAAGAAACATAAGTTGCGCTCCACCAGTTCACGTAGTTTATGACCTTGGCTAGCAGATAAGACCATGTAGTATGATCTTCTGTGTTTTGCAGGCTGCAGGTACCAGGTGTCGTTGAAGGTCAATGTTGAGGAAAGGGCTCTCCCACAGTCAGGAGAAGGTTACAGAGAACAATTTTTATGCAACATGAGCTTGTAGATGATTAACAATTTTCTTTCGGTTAACCGCAAAGTTAATAGTTATTCAAAGCACTCCATTGTAATGGGAGTGGAGATGGGGAGATGTACTACATTAACCATTAATCTTCGACTGTGCAATAAAAATTAAAATGGAATATGGCACATAAGTGTGATTAATTCTGCTTGCAAAGGGAGAGGGTGTCAGTGCACGCTTTGGGTGGGAGTGTTTCCTTCTGACAGCAGGGTGCCCTGATGCAGGTGGGAATGTGCCACAGGAAGGCTGCACTCCCTCTTCAGTCCTGTATTTTCTGCTTTTTTCAAGTTCAAACCACACTCTGTTTCAAAATCCACCTTGTTAACTCTGCACCTCCCCAAAATCTCTGAGCGTTAGGGAGTGCATCGATGGTTTTTTAGTTGCAAAGGGGAGAAGGGAGAAAGAAAGGCTGAACTTGACAATTTGAGACCGTGGAGGGTGGCTCCTGTCAGTGAAACGTCTGCTAGCCTGCACCCGCTGCAGCGCACAGCTCAAGGGAGAAGGATTTCCCAAGGAGCTACGCCTCCTTGAAGCCCCCCTGGCTTTGCCCCAGCCATCTCTCCAGCCGCAGCAGTGGTTTGAGCTTGGCACTAAGCACAGCCAGTGCAGATCCCATGCCCAGGGCTCGCCAGTGCCTTACAGCCTCAGCCTGTGCCAAAAATTGTTTTTCCCGAGCATTGCAGTCCTGCCGATACGCACAGGGCCATGGCCACGTGCACAGAGACTCACTGAGGTCGATGCCATTGAGCTTATTTTCTGCTCACAAGCTCAGTGGCAAACGTTTGGAGAAAAAGAAAAGCATGGGAGACAGGTCTGAGAGGCGAACTTTGTACTCATGGCATCCCCCAGCTCAGTGATGTTGGGCTCGGGGTTTTGATAGTGGTTTTGAAAAGGATTGCAAAATCCAGGTCTGGATTTATCTTTCCCCTTTTTTCCTTCCCACTCCCCCAGGCCCGCCAAAAGTCCCTTGCTTGCTGTCACTGGGGGTTTTGACCTGGGCCGCTTGCAGCCAGCATGAGGGCTGAGGGAAGGGGTTCCTCAGGCTGAATCAGAACTGGTTTGAAGCCAAATTCCTCCTATGGATCAGATACACCTGAGTGAGCCTGCCCACTTGTTTTCCTGAGGAGACAACACTTCCTTGTCCCGGCCAGAAGTGGAAGTGTTAAGCTAGCGCAAGTGGCTGGCTGCTGTTATGAATACTTTCTCAGCGATGGGTGTTTCTGTGAACCGTGCTAAATCTCCAGCTGTCTATAAGTCAACACGCATTTCCCAACGCTTTCTGCGTTCATTTGACAGCCGTGCCAATATAGTGTGTTTGTTAAGAGAGAAATCAGCCAGCTGATGAGAAAACACTGGAAGCAGCTCTGCAAGCTGACATGCGCTGGTTCACAGAATGACAGAATGGCAGGGGTTGGAAGGGACCTTGGGAGATCATCCAGTCCAACCCTCCTGCTAAAGCAGGTTCACCTAGAGCAGGTTGCACAGGACATCGTCCAGGCAGGTTTTGAATATCTCCAGAGAAGGAGACTCCACAACCCCCCTGGGCAGCCTGTTCCAGTGCTCCGTCACCCTCAGAGTAAAGAAGTTCCTCCTCATGTTCAACTGAAACCTCTTATGCTTCAGTTTGTGCCCATTGCCCCTTGTCCTGTCACTGGGCACCACTGCAAAGAGTCTGGCTCCATCCTCGTGACATCCACCCTTAAGGTATTTGTGAGTATTTATGAGATCCCCTCTCAGTCTTCTCTTCTTCAGGCTAAACAAGCCCAGCTCTCTCAGCCTTTCCTCATAGGGGAGATGCTCCAGTCCCCTAATCATCTTTGTTGCCCTCCTCTGGACTCTCTCTAGTAGTTCCTCATCCTTCTTGAACTGGGGAGCCCAGAACTGGACACAGTACTCCAACAGCCAAGCGGCATGACCCCACACACCAGTGCACCCTGGGCCCCCTCACAAGGCTGGGGTCTGCCCCTGCTCCCGACAGCCCGCAGCAAGCCTGCCCTGACGACAGCGGGCATGCCAGCGAGGGAGCAGGGAGAAGCGGTGGCTATCCGTCTTATCAGCTCGACCTACATTGCATGCGTACGGGCTACCAGCTCACAGACCAAGGGCAAACTGAACACCTCCGTGGCGTGCCTGCTGACCCCAGTGCCAGGCTCTGCCGGCCATTTGTGCAGGGAGCATTGGTCACTGTTAAGCAAGAGGATCCAGCCTCCACCCTGCTCTCCCTCTGCCCGGCAGGTGTTTACTCCACTCTTCCCTTGCCACCAGCACTCAGCAGTTGCAAGACAGTCTCTGCTCTTGCACTCTCCTCCCTGACACCAAGCCCTGCTTTGGTTTTGGGGGGCCCCAGCAGAGCCCCAGTGACCACTGTCAGGGGTTTGCCTGGCTCCGTCAGGGCGGGCAGCTCCCAGCTTGCAGGGGGCACTGAAGCATGCAGGGCTTGCAGGCAGCACGAGCAAGGCACCACAGCCCATGCCCAGCAGCACGGACAGGCATCTTCCCAAGGTCCCTCAGCCCCAGGCATCCTCCCAGGACCCAGGGTGGATGGGCAGATAGCGAGCAGGGTGTGCAGGAGGGCACGTCCCGTTCAGGAGAAAGGCAGGTCGCACAAAGCCTGCGTCAGCCCGGGCTGCGAGAACACCCTGTCTTCAGTGTATTCGCCTTTGAGAAATGGAATTCAGAAAGAATGAAGTCATAAACATAAGGATAGACATAGTGGCATATCTATAATGGCTCTGTAATTACTCGGCTGTAGTGCACAGTTAATCTACAACCTGGCTAACTTGCCTCAAGGTGATCAAGAGGCAGCAGCACACGGGTGCCATCCTCCCGCCTCCACACAAACCCCTGCCTCCAAACATTATGAAGAAAGTTGTCAAGAAAGATCTGCCTGCAATGGTCTGCGGGCTGAGGCCTTTCATATTTTCCGAGGCCAAGGTGCATCCTGATACCAGGAGGTGCGTCACCACCAGGCGATGCTGAGCCAGCAATGCCCCACAGAGCCGCACGGTGTGGGGTGCAGCACCCAGAGGGATGGAGGCCTTGCGCCGGCACTTAGCCCAGCCCAGGACCCTATAAAAAAAAAATGCTCCTGTGTAAAATTAGTTTCCAGCAGGAACCAAGCATCTTGGGAGAAAACGTGCTCCTGAGGAGACTGGGAATAGGAGCAGGCATGGAGGAGCCAACGCTCAACTGGCTGATGACAGAGCCAAAGGTCCAAGCTGCTTTTCTGGAGGTGAAGCAGGCCTCACATTTGCTCTGCATATGTTTAGAAAGCACCTGGAGGTGGTATTTGAAAGGAGAATATTTAGGAGCATGCCACAACCAGAGGAAAAGAAGAGTGCTGCAGCTCCAAAAACTAGCGTGTTGTAAATGACTGCAAAGTCACACTTAGGTTCAGGCACTAACCCCAAGCTGAACCAATAACTACCTAGTAATGGTATTTAATAAAGCACAGTCGTGCTGCATTTGCATCTCCTCTAAACTTCCCACCCCTTCCACTTCCATTTACTGGCTAAGGCCTTATGAGAAGCTGTAAATTTGCTGGAAGGGAAGGTACAGCTGCAGTAACAACACTGAGCTCAGAGTGAGCTGTACGTAAAGCCCGGTCAAGCTTCCCTTCAGCCACCGGCATGCTGAGCAGCAGAGCTCAGTGCCCCCCAGGCACACTCAGGTCCCCATCACGATGTACCTGTGGGTACATGGAATTCCTTTTCCCGTGCCACAGCACGCAGGTGCTCCTGCACTGGTCTCTCCTACAGCCTCCAGCCTCCCCATATCAGCTTTCTCTTCCCCGCTCCTGCTAAGACTGCAATTGTATATCAAGATGTATGCAACTGTCCTCCCTGGCCTCCCTTGGTGCCCGTATAGACGGACGTCCAGCCTAAAGCCCTGGGAGCCCCCATAGCTAGCACAACAGTGGGGCTGAGAAGTGAAGGGCACCCACGCGGCCACGTCTCCCTGTGGCAATGCTGAAGCAAACACCTGAGCTGCACCTGCTCTGTGGACAGACTTATCAGCGTCCAAGGCTGTGAAATTGGTAATGTATAAAAAGCATGAGTCACTCAAAGAAAAAAAAAAGTCATATCCTTCTCCAGTTCAAAGCGCTTCCTGGAACTGCACTGACTGCGAGGCCTTGGAGACACAACTGTTTTCTGGAATTAAAAATTCTCCCTTCTGGTCTTTTGCAGCATCTCCTGAAACACATTGGCATTTTGCAGTGTCTCTTGCGCCTAAAAAGTTTCTCAGAGGAAAATGGGTACTAACAAGGGAGGAAATGGGAGAAGGGGAGCTACGGCAACTGAACTGAGAAGTTTACCTATTATAATGCAAGGTGCACTCTTTGCTCTTGGAGAGACGGACGGAAGAAGTCTCTTCTACTCTAGGTGGATAAGCAGACAATTGAGAAAAAGGCAGAGGAAGCCAGATGCTTCATATACTTTCGGTCCACTGAGGACAAAGGACTACTCCAGTACCATCTGACCTTGAAACAGTGGCTGAAGAGAAAGATGACAGTGAAATATCTTCAAAAAGAGGCAATCTTTGTCTCCACAGCACAAGGGGGACTCCATCTCCCTGGGAGAGGAGAGCACGAAGCCAGTTTGCCAGCCCGAGATGCAAGAGTTTCCAGTAACGAGACCAGAAAATAGGGCCACGGGCAGCCTGGGCTGCAAGGCACAAAGGCGTTGGGCACAGGTGGCCCCCGAGCAGCAGCCGCTCCGAGCTGGATCCAAATAAAAGCTCCTGCCAGGTCCTGCAGGCACATGGGCTGCTTAGAAGAGAGGGAGGAGAGGTGCAGACAGACCACGGTGCCTTACAGCCCACCATGGGCTCCTGCTGCGTGGGAATGGAACACCACTGGTGGCCTTGGAGGCATAACATGGGTCCTGGGAGAAATTATTGCCTGGTCAGAGCTTTGCATGGCTGTCACATGCGTAACAAGCAAGTTATATCAGTAGTAACATGTTTCACTGATTTCTGCTCTACTGGGAAGTCAATAAAAATTGACAACACCCCTATGAGAGTGTTGTTCCTTGGTCACATATTCCAGTAACATTTATTCCTCTGGAGAAAAAAAAAAAAAAAAAAAAAAGATAGGAAGGGACAAGACAAGAACTTTATTCTCTACATGTAAATGAAAACACTATCAAGAAAAGCTTTTGTCAGGCAGAACACCCATTCAGCTAGCGCTGTGCTTGACAAGATCCTTGAAGGCCCTGCTATCCTGGGTGTACCAAAGGGAGAAGAGGATGCTTAATGCAGGCATCTTCATTGCTGCCTCGCTTGGGAGAGGCACTGGTTCTTCTTCTCTTTCTCCCCGGGCTTACCTGTTGACAGATTACACCAAAAAAAAGCCCTTTCATAAAGCTCTATTAGAGTGTCAGTGCGTGCAGCGAGGGCCACTGAAATATTCCCAAAGCCACAGACAAAGCTGACAATCTGCGGTATTTTAGCATAAGTTCTGACCCAGTATAGAGGAAAAACAGACGAATGACACTTCCCCCAGGGCAGGAATCACTTCTGAAGCTGCTGACAGCCCACTGTTTATCTCATTGCTGTCCCACTCTTAATCACAGTTTGAGATGAAACTTTTATTTTTAGCCCGAATACCAGCCTGAAGATGTCCAGAAGAAAGACCCTTGACCTCCCTCCTGGTAGCCTTCTCAGCTCCTGGAGATGCTGCCTGTCGACAGCCTGCAGTATGGTTTCATGCTTGGATTGGAGCCGGGCTCTGTTCCCCACTGCCTTGCGTGGACCCTGCCACGGGGGCGGGCAGCACAGACTCCAGCAGGGAAGGTGCTCAGGGCAGGAGTGGTGCACCCCGCTCCCAGCTCGAGGCCAACCAGCCTCTTCAGCTTCTCCAAAGTTCACCTCCGTTTGCTCCTGTTGTTAGCTCCAAAGCAGGAACAAAACAGCAGACGCGCCGTTTAGTCAGTTTTGGTATTGCACAACTGAAAAAGAATAGGAATGCACCCGCAGGAAACGAGCCAAGTCAATAATGGAGACAGATTAAGCAATACATGCACCTGGCTCTCAGAAGTGTAAGATACTCTCTCTTTAGTAATTACAGAGCAATTATGAAGTTAACAGCAATTCCAATAAGGACATGTATTTCACAATACAATTTTGTTCACAATCTACCAGGAACAGTCACACCAAAGAGATACAGCTCTGAAACCAAACTGTCCTCACCCCTGCAGGCATAATCCTTTAAATGCCAATCTTTGGTGGGGTGGGATCTTGCACTAAGTCATAATTAAATGATTAGTTATTAACAGGATGTAATTGAAGCTGTACTTTAACATGACTTTAAAAAAATCCCACTTGTGAGATAGATAGGTAATGGAAACCAAGACTAGATGAAGAGTTTGGGTATTGGGTTTATGCAAGCTCAGTTAGCCTATAGTCTGCAAAACCAGAAACAGATTAAAGCTGGGTTTCAATACATCTGAAGATATCGGAGTTTGTTGCGCTTGGTCTGGATAAAAAACTTATGATTTTGTGCCTCTTTATAGTGGTAAAATCAGGATGATCTCAGTTTATCCAATCCATCCAAAGAATAAACAGGGAACAGAAACTATTGTAAGGTCCAGAACAGATCCATCCCTGAATTTAAGATACTGAGTCAAACTCAGGTGTGCTGAAGTTCACAAAATCCAACTTGCACTGAAATCCAACTTTGCTTCAAAATACTGATCTGCAATTTCATGCCTGTTCTGAGGGACAAAACAACCTGCCCTGCTCCAAGTACCATGTGGCAGCACGAAGCAGAGGCCTCCCATGGTGGCACTGTGCTGCCATCACTTAAGTCCAAGGATCGAGGAGCATTTCATCACCACTGTTTGCTAATAGTGACTAGCAATTATTGAGCAAGTGACTCAGGTTGGCTGCTTCAGCACCCGGCCTGACCTCCTGCCAGGAACGGGCTGCCCGAGTGCCAACAGCAGCAGCGCCCGCCGGAACGTCCCTTCGTGCCACTGAGCTGGATTTCCAAGCACCACAGATTCATGCCCAGGCTATAAGCCCTCCCACAGCCATACACCCGTCCAGACAGGCAGTGATGTTTCAGTATTGTCCACTTCCCCCACCTTGCTCTGCCTCTGCAGGATGCTGAAGATGAGCCCATCCACACCGCCACAAAAAGAAAGCGTGACCCAGGCTACATAACCATGAACACGAAGCATTCAGATCTGTAGCAGCAGAAGAGAGCATGGTCAACATTGGGTGAAGCAATGCTTCCAATGTCTGCATAAAACCGACCAATTCTCTTTTCTAAGGGACTTTCTGGGCAGGAGCAGCCAGCCAGGAAGTCTTCCATCAAGCCTAGCATTAATCTCCTCACTGCCTCTTTTTCATATCTCCTTTCAGACTTTATTTCATTCAAGTAGTGAAACCTATTGTGGTTTACTTTGATAAAGGTAGAGCCAGTCACTCAGTGTGTTCAGGCAGTAGGGATGTTTTACTATCTTTCGCTGCATCGCCAGTGGGGCTGAAAAGGTGCCATTGTGGTTTGACAGCTAAGGGGTTATGTGATTCTATCAAGAGGTATCCAAATATCTAAGTGCTCTTAAAGATTAAATAATTAATTATCAGAAATCCTGGCAGAAAGATAACCAAGGATTATACCCATTTGCCAGACAACAAGAATATTTTTGTAAGGAGTTATAAGAGCTGCCCAAGGTTTGCTGTGGGCTAGTGAACCTAAGCACAGATTCTGTAATAGTCAAAGATTTCCATGTCCCAAGC
Source organism: Gorsachius magnificus (assembly GCA_034008185.1). Lineage (NCBI taxonomy): Eukaryota > Metazoa > Chordata > Aves > Pelecaniformes > Ardeidae > Gorsachius > Gorsachius magnificus. The sequence goes on along the minus strand of CM067083.1, from coordinate 43,283,944 downwards.
AGCATTTTTACCATCACTGCAACTAATGCCCTCTAATGAACCAGTAGAGACAGGGATTCAAGCTCATGGAAGAAAATAAGAGTATGCATGAGCTGCCATTTTAAAAAACACAGCTGAGCAGCATTTGGAGAGCTCAGAGGGGAAACAAGCTGGCCATAGAAAACTCTTACTCTCCCATCCCTTTTTCCTCCACACCCCCTTTGACCATCAAGCATCACTAAAGAATTTTCCGCTTCAAATTACTTATGGGATGCATTTTTAGCAACTAGAGCTAAAGAAATGGTTGTATATACACACATATGTACATGTGTGCATACATGCATAGATACACGTAGAATCACCATCACTACTCTTCATAAACATCAGTATAACATCTCAGTGCCGTTCCCTCTAGTCTCCTGTTATGTCATCTTTTTAGTTACACTTTATCTATGCTTAGATCATATCTCTGGGGCAAAGACTACATCCTTTATACATTTCTTTGATGTGCTTTTGAGATTAGAGGCACTGAGTCAAAATAACTCAAGTGTCTCCAGGAAGAGCATACTACATTTTTGTGTTTTATGGTGGGTTGCTGGCAGTGAGAAGCTTTAAAAGGAAAGAAATAGAAGGACAAACCATATATCACCTTTAAATGGCAACATTTTAGTGCATTTCACATGCTGTGCTGTTGCCCTAGAAGGAGCCGCTGCTTGCAAGCACAGCGGGACAGAGCAGAGCAGACCCAAGCAGGGTAACACAGTGGAGACCTCAGCCATCAGACCACCCCCTGCACCACATCCCCGGGAGCCAGTGCTAACGCCTGGATATACCTCTGCACCAAACTCCTGCAGGCCAAGCAGCTGGCCACAGGGCACCTGCAGAGCCCTTAGGAGGCTTAAAGCCACCAGACCAACAAGTCTACACACCGTGCTTTCTTCTCATCCCTTCTAGTGCGTTTACTTCCCCCCAGGCCCTCTTTCTCTTACCATTTTTCTTCAGCAAGTTTAGAGTTAGCCTTTTCCTCATGCCCCAGTCTAGATCCACTAGCATTACCTTCATTTTTTTGTTTTTTTTTATCAGTTTGCCTTGGGTATTGCCCTTTTTATAGGCAATTTAACAAAACAAGGTGCAGCTGCCCTGACGCTGTCTCCACACCAGTTGGGAGACCCCTACCGGCACTATCTGCCCAGGCCAACAGAAATTCATCCTGGTGGGATAGGGATGGCCAAGACTGCTCAGGGAAGTGGTTGAGTCCCTGTCCCTGGGGGTAATTAAAAGACGGGCAGACAAGGTGCTTAGGGACATGGTTTAGTGGTGGAATGGCAGGGTTAGGCTAATGGTTGGACTCTATAATCTTAAAGGTTTTTTCCAACCTAAATGATTCTATTATTCTGTGAAGACAGGGCCCTCGGTGTGGCCAGCAGACCCTTTGGGTCACAAGGAGCATGTGCTATTTCCCAGACAGAGCTGCCAGGGCTGTGCAGGGGAGGTGACCCCCCAGCCCTCTCCTGCCTGCTGCTGTGCTGGCACCCCATCCTGCCACCAGCGAATCAGCTCTGTGGGGCCCTGATTCTGCTTCTTCCAAGCGGGTGTCATTCGTTTCCCCTCCGTATCACATTTAAAAGCAGTGTTCATCTTGTCATATCTTGCAGCAGTTTCTCTGTGGCAGGTTGCCGAGGATGATGCTGGGATGTTTATTTCACCCTTTTGTTGAAATGGATGACAGGTTTTTGGATGAGCCTGCCGTGGTTTGTAGAAGCACAAAGGAAGAAACAAATTGGTCCAAAGTCGAAGGAAAGAGATACAGGCTGAGAACATTTCTGAGGCACCTGGACTTGCACCAGGAAGGATTTGCTCCCTTGTGTGAGCACAGCTCCCATCATCAATAGTTTTGACACCGTTGCCTCCCACTTTGACAGCACTGGCTTGCACACCAAATCACTCTGCAGCCCCTGTGCACACAACTGTCTGGAAATCTGTCTTCATATCTTGATGAAATCTGCCAGAACTGGGCTTTTTTTTCTGCCTAGTTTGTTTTCTTTTAATGTGATAGAATTGCTTATGGAAGTTGTGGGGGTTTGGGTTAACTTGGGTGTCTTCTGTTGAAAGAGGAAAAAGGCATCCAGTGGCGCTGATGAAACCTGCTTTGGAACAAACAGAGAATATTAACAGAGAAGGGCTGGTGCAGTAGCTTATTTACAGTGTGTTGGCCTCCCCTGCTCTGGAGAGGGAGTTAATGCTGCCTGAACGTCACCCCTGCACTGGCCCCAAAAGGGCTAGACCTCCCTTCCTCCTCCTCCTCCTCCTCCCCCCCAACATGAAGCTCCTGTTAGCCTACTGCACCCAGCGCTTGTCATTCTCACATTTGCTGGGATGAAGGGTGTGTTGGGACACAGTGTCACGGTCAGCCCAGTGCTGACATAAGAGGGCATCACTGCTGAAAGCTGTGGTCCTATCCTGCCTCTCATCTCTGCTCACACCTTCCTGCCACCTGCCTGGTGTTGGACCGAGGGCTTGTGAAGCTGTGGGGTGAATTGCCCCTGCTCATCAACCTGCTGGAGACCGAGCCCTGCCCCACAAAGTCATTCATTTCCATCTGGACCATTGAGCTGCTCCAACACACAGCATGGCTGCAGGACTGCTCACACAGCACTCTGGGGCACGTGAACCAGGGACAAGGTGGGAACATCACCCTCTGGTGATGGCAGCATGGTTTTATGTGAGCTTGATGGTAGCCCAACAGTGCAGCCTGAGGTCTGAACATGGCAGAGGATGCTCTGCCCCTGCAGCAGCGGTGCGGTACTGGAGCAGCACTGGATCTGGGTGGTGCTTGGCCTTGCAAAGATTTCTGAAGTGTGCTTCATTTCCAGTAAAATCCACTCTGCCACATCTGCAGAAATTGTAAAAATGCAATTTTGATCCAGTTAAAGTGCTTAGCCTTGATTTTACTTTTCAGCCAGATTTCCCAAGGGAACAGGTCATGGGAGGTGCCAGGGGATGTTGGGATTGAGATGGGAGCATGGAAAAGAGCTGAGGTTACAGCAGTAGTAAGGTGGAAGACAACTGAAAATTACAGGGAGGCGGGGATTCGGAAGTGAGCTGAAGATGTGAAATGGTGGAGGAAGCCATAGGGGATATGGTGGAGGAACTGGGATTGTTTCAGTGAATTTGCAGGAGATGAAGGACACAAATTTGTAAGAAGTAGGGCTTTTTAAATTCCATAGCTGAGGGAACAAACTGCTTATGAAATCTAGGCATTTTGTACACAAATGCACCGGATGAATCCAGCTCGTGCCCCATACTGTGGGAAGCGGATTTATCATGTGAACTCAGCTCTCCACTTAAAACAACTGGTCCCCGCCTCTGACCGAAAGGCCAAACCAAAGCCACAGATCCAAAATACCCTAAATCTGGGGAAATTGAAATCCACAGCTGGGGCCTCCTGTAAACAATGCAGACATCAGCATTTCAGAGCAGCCAGCCAGCTGCGGACACTGGATGAAGACTGTTTCCCAAGACACCAGGCTATTCGTCTGGCAGCAGGCTACACATACAGTCCCGCTCTCACACAGCTCTTGTTGAACCAAGAGTGTTCACCACTGCTCACCTCGGATCAGCCTGCCGACCCCTCAGCGTAAGGAGAAGCAGGAATAAATGATCTGTCCCCACTGTCCCTGGAGATGATGGGAACCAGCCACCAGCTGGCCACCAGCAGCCTGAGCAGGGATGTGGACCCAGCGAGCAGTAACCAGTTCCAAGTATTCATCGCTTCCACGGTTGTTAGTTTGGGGATTCCCAAGCTGGCCAGTTTACGGGCAGGGGGGGATGGACACATTGTGGGAGACAGCAACAGCCTTGGAGAGCCCAGGTAAGCAGCAAGGCCCAGGAGGGAGAAAATTCCATTCCTTGATGGGGGTACTTCTGATTAGCGGTTGCCACTGACGATCAACCCCAGCTCACCCTGTTGCTGTAGCACTTCTACCTGAGGTGTGAGGAGATCCAGCCAGCGTAACCTCTGCCAGAGCACGGCCTCAGGTGCCTCCCAGCTCCCTGGCAGGGCAGCACGGGCGCTGCGTCCCCCCCTGCTCCTCTGCCTTGTCTTTCTCACCCTGCACAGAAATTCTGGGGGTGCAAAAGGAGGGAGAGGCTGCAGAAACCTTACTACTGATGTAAAAAAGGTAGGCAGGGCTTGCAGGAGACTGTATTTTAGGATGTACGCAGTGGGTGGTCAAAGAAGACAATAAAAATATAGCAGGTTTTATATTAATTTAAATGTTTGAAAATAATTTTTCTCCTAGCAATTATGGTTAAGGACTCAGTGGGCTTGAGCAGCTCATTCAGCGTGCCCTGCTCCCCAGCCAAGGCGTGAGCTGTTGGGACAGGCAGCTGCCAACAGCAGCGGCAGGCTTTGTGCGGGACAAGGCTGCACATGGGGTGAAGCTGGGAGGGCTGCCTGCCACTGGAAAACCCGCCGGGAGGAGCAGCTCAGGATCTGCCCAAACTCATTGGCATTGCAGGGTGGGCATCCCTGATGCTCTGTGTATTGGTCTCCTGCTAATCCCAACGAAGCCAAGATAAAATTCAGCTTCTTTTAACTCCCAGAGGAGCAGCAGAGTGCTGTGTGATTTTGCAACACTCCATCAATGGGAGAAACACCCCGGCAGCACCGCAAACAGCCACAAAGAGCCAATTTCCTGGCTGCTGCAGTGCGAGGAGGGTGTGAGCAGCTGTGAACCGCTACAGGCATCGGGGCGCATCACACGCGCTGCGGCAAATGGCTACGCGCTGTGCAGGGCCAGGGAGATCTCCGCTTTAACCCAATTCTGGCTTCTTTGCTGCGGTGCTGCCCCTGTGCCCCCTGGCCAGGCAGGGATGGACTGCCCATTGCCAAGGTTGAGGCACTCGGGACAGATAGGATGGGGATCCTAGGCCATCCCAAATTATGTCCACTGGGCATGCAGATGGTGGCTCTTGGCATGCACCACACTTGGGTCCTTCACCCTGGAAAGGCAGCCCCAGCACCCGGGTGCCTTGATTGCCACTTCCTGGGGGGTCACCTAGCTCTTCCAGATGCAGGGAGAGGGGTGGAACAGGAGGCTCAAAGCAAATGTGGGGCTAGGACCTCCCTCCCTGCCCTAGAGAGGTGCATTGTAATGTTGCAGATTTGAGGCTCTTTCTAAGTTCCTGAAACAAGGATCTGAGACCGTGGTGCCCCGCTTGCCCTCCCTGTTTCTGGGCAGCCCTTTTGATCCCATCTGAGGGGTATAGCCCTTGCCAGGTTCATAGCTCCTCTCAGCAAGCACACTACAAATTCCTGTACTGCCTGAGAAAAGCGTACTGGTTGCTATCATTTCCACAATGTGCTGACTTCAGTGTAGTGCCTTCAGGCAGATTACAGTAAATTTACTGCACTTCTCGAAGACTATTTCCTTAAGTGCAGCGAGCTGTCTGCGGCGAGGTACTGACAGTTCCTGTGCCTTTTCTTCTCTCTACCAGTGTGAGAAAGATGAGATCTTAAAAACGGACAACTAGCGCCCTACTAATTACCCATGCTAAGCATCTCAATTAGAGGAGTGCCCAGGGGAGCCTTAACCAAGCTGGAGTTCTGTTACACCAAGCTTGGTGCCATGCTGCTCCTGCCCCCCGAAGAACACATGTGCTGCAAGGGGGTTACCCAAGACCCGCAGCGCTAACCTGACTCGAGCTGGTTTTCAAAGGGGAAAACTGAAGAACCGCGACTGCCAGCTATCACCTGGGAAGCAGAGCTGGTGTTACTGCAACTCTTCTAGGAATCTACCCTCCCCACATGCTCATCGGATTCATTTTGGGTTTGGCCTCCCTGGGGCTTTGCTAAAAAAATGCCTTGGGAAAATACTCTGCATTATGTGAAGTGCACATCCTCAAGGTTTGGTCACACTCCACAGCTCTCTGCAGTGTCTGTCCTTCTCTCTTAAACTGTCAAACCTGAGATTCCTGGTTTTGATGTGAAGGTGATGAACATGAAGAGGAGATTCTCCGAGTCTGAATACCTGAGCAGGGGGAAACTCTGCAAATCATCCCATTCTTCATGAACAAAAGCTAAGCTGGGGTGATGTGATAGCACAGATATTCAAAGATCTACAGTTAGAATGGACGGGATGACAGAAAACTTGGAAATATCAGCTGAGGGAAAGGAGCTAGCAAGCACGCAAAGGAACAAGGCTTTGGTGCAAGAGTAGATTGGAAAGATGCTAAGTGAGTTTGAAACTTAAGAAGGTAACAAAATATTAATGAATTGGCACCAACCAGCAACAAAGAAATCCATTATTTATAGGGAAGGCAAATAATTATACATGCAAGGTCAAAGAAGACATTCGCACTGAAGTTTCTTAAGAGACAGAAGAGCAGAGAGTAATTGACTGTCTAGACATGGTCCCCACTCAAACACTGAAATCCTATGATTTGTCTGAGCAGGAGCACCTGGGTCACGTTGGCTGACAATGGCTGGTTCGTGGAGGGGGCTCCAAGAGAACAGCACCCTCGAGGCACAGGGTCCCTCCTCACCAGCCCCAGGAAGGACAAGACACTCTGGATTTGGGTGTCAGGGGGAGCTGGGGAAGCTCCACAGCCCGAGGGTGAACGTACAGCTCGCACGGGGTGGCACAGTGCCTCTGGCTCACCTGACAGAGCCTGTCAGAAGGTGAAACTGCTCTCCGAATTGGGGTGGTTTAGGCACCACCAGTGCAAATATACTTAATAAGCATTCAGAAGCACAACCGAGAGGCGCAAGAGTGGGCCACAGCCCCCTTACATAGCAAAATAGATGCCTTTCCTTCTACTTTTGCTCCTGCTTTGCTCAGCTCACCTAAAGCCGGCCGATTACCACTGCTGCCAGCCAGAAGAGCTGCTGCTGTCACTGGCGACACCGGCATGGCCGTCCTGCTTCGCCTCCCGCCACAGGCGTGCCATCTACCTCCAACAGCGCAGGTCAAGTTCACGCTCGGCGCTCGTGCCCTGACAGTTATTCCTTCCTCTTCTCACACCCTCGCCATGGGCATGCTGAGCAAACAGCAAAACCCCCTCACACTGTCCATTTTCCTCTCTACTAAACCTCATCAGTCTTTAAAAAGAAACATGCGCGCGCACACGCACACACAAAAAAAAGAAAAGAGAACCCAAGTTCCCAAATTTCTGCAGGAAGCTCTGATGAGTGTTTGTTTTGCTTTTCAGTGTGGTATGCATTGCTCTTCGTGGAACCAGAGGGCATTTCCCCACTGAGGAATGCATTTCCTTTAAAGCCAGAGGCCCCGCAGTTATTGCCGTTCTTGCAGTTATGAAATACTACTGCTGTGGAGAGGAGAGGAAAGGAAAGAGAAAAAATTATTACTAAGAACGAAAATCAAGTACATATTGGCAGTTTAGGTAAAAAGTCTGTTATCAGTGATGCTGTGCCAGCATATTAGCCTCATAAGGACTGCATGGATTTTCTTCTTGCTTACGCTGCCCTGAAATATTTGAGGTGATTTGCTTGACATGTAGAAGAGGGCCAAATACTCATCTCTAATGTATATTAGATGCACAAGGAGAAGCTTTCCAGCATTTGCTTACTATGGTGAGCTAGTGGACAACCACACAACATTTCCTAAGGCTCCAGCCCCCAGCCCCTCTGGCAGCGCAAGGGCAAGCTGCTGCACACACAGAAGGCTCGTGATGGCACCTGCACCTCTGTACCTGGCCCTCTAAATCGCAAGCTAACCATGTGAAATGTGGCGTGGAGGGGAAGGAAACCAGGTGGGATATACTACACGCTGAAAGAAAATGGGTCCGGGGATACCATGAGCGCTCAGATGTCACATAAGGCAATTTGTAGCTGCGAGGATGGGTGTGGCTAAAGGACACAGTGCAGAATGGATGCTATGCTGGAAATGGATGGAGAAATCAGGAGTAGTGAGCTCTTGCTGTGAATCCCGCTGTGAAATGGCATATGAGATGCTGTTATGACAAGCGCAGTCTATTGGCCATCACTACCAACCTTTCACACAGCTCATTAGGGAAAGGTCATGGGTTATTTTTCTTTTAATTCCCTAGGACATACTTGGCTTGCTTCACACACTTCCACACAGGATTTCAATCTACACAACCAGATCTCCCCACTCCTGTAAACACATCCGTACATAGCATGTATTCCTCTCTGCTCTTTACTTATAAAGCAAAACACAAAGCTGTAAAGCGCCTTTTCAAACTCCAGCTGTGCCACTTTATGGAAGCATTTGAAAACTATTACTTTTAGTGAATGCACTAAAGGTCTCTGGCATATTATCTCTGTTTTGAAGATTGATTTAGGATGAGACTCTTACCACACAGCGCATCTGGAGCAGCACTGCGCTCCAGGAGCAGTAGCAGTGTCCATAGGACTACTCATGGAGGATGGCTGAATAGCACGGGGAGACTAAAACGGTGGGTAGGAAGCCCACCAGGATGCTGAACCAGTGGACTTTACCCCCAAACCAGGCCTCATTGACAGCTGCCCATGTCAAGTCACTGACAGTGTTCTTGGTAAGGCTTTGGTCTCCCTCTTTTTATTATTTCCCCTCCTCTTCAGTAGAAGAACCTGGAGAAGGTCACCTGCTTGTAATAACATGGCACTTCCCTTTCTGTAGTCAATTCTGGATCCTGCTTTTAACATACTGCCTAACCTCTGCTCCAGGACAGTTTATCCCTTTTGCAGAGGAGATAAAAGGACAGTGACAGTAAGTGACTTGTCCAAGGTCAAGCAGTAAAGCAGTGGCAGACCTGTGCTGAGGCACCAAGACATTTTGGATTCCTCTACACGGCTTGTCAGGAGTTTGCACAGAAACAGAAAGTTTCCATGTTTGTGTTTTGAGTTCCTTCCACAAGAGGAGAAGAAAGGACTTTCTTAATTTAAAAACGTGTACGTCTCATTGCATACCCCTCCCATAATACACAAATTTGCCCTCTTATAATTAAAAACACCTATAGCTTGCCAAAGCAGAGCCCCCAACAATTGTGCTAGCATTACAGTAAGTGACAGTACTTTGGACTATTGCTGGTTCAGAAAGATAATGGTATTTTTCATCTGGTTACAGTTAATTCCAGCACTGGTTTCCTCACGGGCAATTTTCTTTCCTATTTAGTGTTTGTCTAAACCATCCTTCTGCAGATGAATTGATTTTTTATTAATATGATACTAATTTATTGATTTCAACACTTTTGTCATTTCCGTATTATCCTTCTTCAAAACACTTCACATTTATTGTTATAAGGAAGCAAGTATACTGGTCAGGAAGTTTCTGTCTGTACATTTTCTTAATGTGCTCTGAGACATGACCTTAGAAGGCCATAGACAGGATTGCTTTCACCTCAAATAATATCCTTCTCACTCTTCCCAACCCACACAGATAACTAGGACAACATTAAATACTAAATACCATTTGACACCAGTAAACCCAGAAGTCAGTCAGAAACAAAAATACTTACCAGTGAAGAAAGCACTGCTCCTCCAAATATCTCAGAGCCTTCGCCAAAGGCAAAGAGATGTCTCATTTCATGGATGGGAAAGACAAGGAGCAGAGTCACACCTCATACCCCATGGGAATCACAGCGTAATGCACACCCTGCTGCTGCCCCGCACACTGATGGGGTCTCACACTTATCTATACCCAAGAAGGTCCTAGTGGTATCAGAGCATATCAGAGGCCTGCAAAACAGCACAGGACAGATGAAAGAGATCCATGGATATTTTGTTCCTGCCTCAACTGCCAAAAGAAGGTCCCAAACGTGTTCTGCCACACCTACTCCTAAGATGAAGCAGAAGGGAACAATTTTTTTGCATTAAATGTATGAAATAGTGGAGACCCCTCCAATATTTCAAGGACCGGAGAAATACAGACTGCAAGTGCTCCTCTGAAATGCAATCAGCTGCAGCACATAGCTGCTTCCTGCGCACAGGGGTCCGAAGTCCCTGAGATAACACTGATCTGGAGACCAGTTTGAAAGGCGGCAAGGACAGGCCACATCCTCGGAGAGTGTGAATCAGCGTAGCCACGTGGACTTTCACCAGTTGCACAGCTTTGCCTCAGCTGATGCTGCAGCTGCCTGCGAAGAGGGAGGGGAGGAGGTGAAGGATGTTGTCCTGGGTAGGCGCTGCATGCCGGCACCCTGCCCATGGTGCTTCCCAGCAGCACCGCAGCGTGGGACCTTGCTGGCACTGGCCCCCAGGCAGCTCCCTCTGGGCGGGACCCTCCTGAGTGTGAGCCCCTTAAAAGCAACCCTCAAACCCAAAGCACTGCTTTGCTCTTTCCTCTGCTATTTTTTAGGATAGGCATGTTGCAATACCATTTATGATAGGAAACCTGTGGTGAAGCGTGCTTTGGACAAAAGGAAGCCCTAGTTTATGCCATGCTGACTTTGATGTGCTGCAGAGTGCACAGTTCACACAGCCCTTCATTTCCTTTTCTATGAAACTTAACTGATCTCCCCAGCCTGCTGGATGTTTCAGATCCCATGGCAAAGACCCTCAGCTAGTGCCTGCTTGACCGCCATTTCCATGGGGGGGGGGGAAGAAACTGCATTTTCCACCCCAGCAGCTGGCATCAGGGATCCTGCAAGATGAGCAAAGCGATTTTGCACAACCCATTGGCTGTCCTAAGCTTTGGCCATTGCTGCGGGACCATGACACCTTGCACGGCTTGAAGAGCAACGGGGCTGTAAGGGGCACTGAGGCCTGCTCCTTTAACTTGTGGATGGAAATCTGCCTGTAGAGGTATGTGTAACAAGTAAGGCACAATGGCTGACAGTTTTCACCAACTGTTCAGAAATTTAAGGGTTTTTAAAATCTATCATCTCCATCCCTTGAAGAGAGATACAAGCCTCTCTCTCTTTCTACTGTTTTCTACTCCGCTTCTTCCCCAGGCACTCCCATGAGGCCTCGTGTCTCAGATTTACTTCATCTAGTTTTGAAGAAGAACAAGGGGCAGGTGGTGCCTGCAGAAGCTGAAAGAAAAAAGATGGACATATCTAGCACATGCCAAGAAAACAAACATGAAATCTCTGGAGCCGCCCAATCCTCTGGAACGCTGAGCAACTTGCCACTTTCTTCTTCTTGATGCACTTATTTTTATGAGCTCAAAGAATAAAGTATTGGATGTTACACAGCAGCTGCCCCAGGAAATAATTCACTCATTCCATTGCTGCAGACTTCAAGGGAAAAAAAAAAAAAAGCAGTGAAGGGGAGAAAAAAGCCAGTTCCTTTGCAAAATATCCAGTTTCCCAGCAGCTCCAACAGCCTAAATGAGAAGAATGTTTTGGTTTGGTGTCCCTCCAATTCTCGTGGTTTCGTTGAGGATTTTGGAGAATGCATTTACTCCTTTGCTAACTGCAAGAACAGATTTATCCTGCAGCCATGTGCTGAATGATTATACAGGCCTAGAGGGAGTCTGAAAGCATAAACATTTACTTCACAAAAGAGATTCTGCAGATGGGAGGCCAGAGACAGTTGACTCTGGGTAAGCATTTGTGCTCCATTTTAAGAAAAAAAAAAGAAAAAGTCCTTCTTCACCAGCAGCCAGCAGGGAGACAGGCACACACTTCACAAACTGGGCTTTGCCACAGTGGACAGAGCGGAGATCCAGAGTGGCCTGGAAAGAGGCCGCCTGTTGATCGAGCTCTAAGCGCAGCACGACCAGAGCTGCCATCTTTAGTGCAGATGGGAAAGCAGCCCAGCTGCACCTCTTGCTACGCAGAGCTTCGCCTTGACTTGGGATGGGGAAATAAACAAATAGCTCCATAGCCAGGGAAAACCCTGGAGCTTTGTGTCTCCCATCCAGATGCTGAAATGAGATACAAGCTCCTACTTTAGCCTTTCCCACAGTAAGAATATGAATGAGGACTTGTCTCCTCTTTACCTGGCTGTTTATTTTCACAAAACTTGTAAGAACATAAAGTTGCTGAGATCTCCACCCTACTGACAAACTTGATTGAAATCTGCCAAATGTTGAAAGATGGTTGTCAGGGCCTTTCTTTCACACACATGCAAAGCAAGACCCCACAAGCTTTGCTCTCTTGGGAAGCAGCCAGGCTACAAGTGCAGCACTACACAGAGGGGGACGCATTGGCAGTCTGAGAGGGGCTCACCAGCCACCTCGCAACCTGTAAGCATGCATGGATTTTTAGGAGTGACCTGTACCCCATTAGCTTCGTGTGACCTGCAACACTTTCCAATACAGTGGCAGCACCTTGTCATTTTTCATTACAACATCAAATCCCAACATGGAGCAAAGGACCAAAGCAAGAGTCGCACGCAAAATGAAACATCCCATGGCCGTGTCTTGCCATTACATGCAAATTATCTTTTCCCTACAAAAATGGATAGGAGGTCCAGACCTATCTGCCAGAAAAACTAAGCACAGATGAAGTTGAAAGAGGATGTAGCAAACACTTCTGCAATGTCCTCCCAGCCAGGAGCTTGCCCAGGATGGAGGTGCCTGAACTACAGCTGGGATTGCTGCACCATGCAGCTCCTCAGGCAACGATGCCATGGCACCCGCGAGCAAAGCATCACACTTGTCTGTGAAAGGAAAATGCTGGAGAAGCATCTGTTGGTTTTTTTCATGGTGTGATATAGAAGTGATGGAGTCGTGCTTGGTCTGGACAATCGCTGATTTTTTGTCTTTCCCTATCTACTGTTATTGCTGCTTGACTGTCAGACTACAGCTCCTGGGCGCTGAGGAAGGGGTTTTAGGAGCCTTCCCAGCTAGAACCTGTTTCCTCTGCTACCCACTGAGGTCTGACTATGCGGGGATCAGGGACACAGCGTAGCAAGTCTTTTAATTGATCCCCAGTCTGCTTTTCCTTTGACATGTGTGGTTGCATTTGATGGACTGTTTTGAGATCTTACCATCAATACATTTGTGTTTGTAGAGAGCCACCAGGTACAAAGGCAGCAGATTTGGTTTGGGATTTTGTCTGGAAGCTCCTTCTTAGACCAAAACTTTCCAGCTCCCAGGTGATGTAAAACAGGGGTTGATCTCAAATACTGCTCTATCTCAACAAATTCCCAAGTCTGTTGAAGGACAGTCACAACCACAACCTGTGCACAGGAGGAGGAGCTGAAGGGCTGGTGAATCATCAGCATTACCATCACTGTATATGAATCCAAACTGTTGAATGGCTGCCCTTAAGCGGCACATTTCTCCTCATTGACCTTCCAGACCTCCTTTGTTTTCTGCGAAGACGATGAAGAGAAAAGGGTGCAAATTTCAGGCTTAATGGTAGAAAGGATGTATGTGGGAAGCAGAGGGGAAGCTAATCTTGTGCCTGCCGTTATCAGTGAAGACAGACCAGCACTTCTCGAGGGCATTTCAAAGGAGGAGCTTCACAGAGGTGCTCTGAACAATTCCCTACAGGAGCCTCTTTCTCTCTGCCAGGTAGCCTGAGGCTCGCCTTTGTGGAAACCTCTTTAGATCAAGTTTCTTGGGGCTAACACTGAGGTTTCCCTGTCAGGCCAAGAAAATCTTCCTTCATCTGCTTCTACTCAAGCAGCCCAAACCTGCCCCAAAGGCGATGAATAGCATCCTCTGTTGCAAAGGCCTAAAACCTGGATCAGCACCAATCATTTAAAGTTATAAAGAAGGCTCATCTTACTTGATGAAGCAGGCCTACAGCCCAGGGAAGTTGTGAAATCTCCATCCTTGGAGATATGCAGAATGTGCCTGAGCAAGGCCCTGAAAAAGCTGATTTCGCTGTGAAGCTAGCCTTGCTTTCAGGAGGTTTTGGAGTAAGAGATCTCCAGAGCTTCAGCATGTCCCACGGTGCAGATTTAAGCAAGAAACTCTACTGAAACAGTACTATATGGTACACATTCCTCCCTGCAGAGAGAGGACTAGAAAAAACAGCACAGGACGGATAATGGTGGCGTGCCACACAGCTAAGGAAGACATCGATCAGGTAGTGCAGAGATGTGTGCAGGGTCGAACCTACCCAAAGCACAGCCAGTAACCAAGCATCCCATTGCCACCAGCACTTCTGCAGCCTCCACAGCTGCTGCTTAAATGCAGGCCGCTATCTCGGATAACCACTGCTTCACAAGACGTTTTACGGCCAGCAGTGAGTCTGAGGACTTAAAATAGGCAATTATATGCAAGACCTGAAAAGCAAATGGTCCTCGTGGGGCTGTCACTCTCCAACAGTTAACTCTGAAAATTATTAATTTCAGGATTCCCAGGTTTACAAGCTCCAGGCTTCATGGTTATTTTCAGTCACCACCAAAATAAAACTCAGTTTCCACATGCATATATTTTCCTCAGACTCTCCCCCCTACTGGCCTCATCAACATTTTCTATCAGGAAACCCATTATTTATACTCTTCTGGCAAGGACATTATATTTCATCAGTGTTGCCAGCAATGCCAATTTCCCCTCCCTACGGTTCTATCCTTAACTGTTTTCATTTCTCTCGCCTTATATTTCTCAGTAAACCAATCAAGCACAAATTCTAAGCCTTCCAGTTTCCCTCTTTTCCCTCCCACAACAGTCATTGATGTCTAACCACAGACGTCTGTGCTTCTTTTCAATAACTGTGGATGCAGTTGCCTATAAAGTATGCACATGATAGCACAGGGAAATTCCACACACGTTTTCTCCATCTGAAGATATACTGGTTCATATGTTACATTTATATTGGGTCTGGATCATGTCCTGCCATCATTCTGCAAGAAGAAATCCCAAGGCAGTCAGCAGAGGCTTTGCAAGCAGATAGATGACAGAACTTGGCCCTACAAGCGGAATATTGTATGATATATTTCCTTTTCTGTTTGCCAAATTGATGTTAAGAAGGGGTTATGCACCAAGACAGTCATCATAAGTTTCAGAAATAATCAGCAACCATTTTTACTGAAACCTCAGAAAACACAGCAATTAATCAGAATATCATTGCTTTTTCTGTGAAGTTACAGTTGCTTCTATTTTACTGGCATTGCATCATATAGCATTTTTTCCACCATGGGAGCTTTGAGGTCACTATTAATTTATGGAGAGAAACCTTTTTTACTCTTCTCTTTTCATACACTTTTATCTGGGTTTTCTGAAAATGCACAAGCAAGCACCACTCAGACATGACATAACTGAACAGCAGATCCAAGCCCCTCTCAGGTTCCAGTGTCCCCTGTGATCCCCACCAGATGTGCTGCATTACAGACCCAGCCATCCCTGTGGAGGGCGTCCGGGAGGATGCAAGCACGCTGAACAAGCTGTTCCATAGGGGCAGGCGGGCTGAGTTGAAAGGAAGGTAAGATTGACACTTTGATGTAAGCGTGCTCCACGGAGGAACAAAGTCAAAGTAACAGTCCTAGCTCTCCAACAGCAACGGCATTGAAGGGGAATATCAATGCAGTTACCACAGCTGCATCTCATTTTCCTTCAGCGTTTCCTGGTCGTACTGAGTTCACCCACTGGAGAGTGACATAACAGCATGAGCTGATGGGAAAGTGTCTTGAGATGGAGGACAAGGAAAAACTTTTGCAGAATACACAAATACAGCAAGGAGAGAGGAAAGTGAGTTGACCACCCCTGCATTTTCCACTTATAAAAGACGGTAAGAGACATTTTTAGGACACTTCCCGTCTCCCACACACCTGGAACCATGACACCACCAAGCTCGGTCCTTAGCCACACTCTTCCATCACTGTCCTGCATCGCCTCTGAGGGCTTGCTGAGGCACAGAGATACCCACACCTCCTGCTGTGGTGCTCAAGTGCTAAGGCACGCCCTTCACCCCTGTGGAGGCTCCCAAAGCAGGCACTGCACAAACGTCTGTCTGCACAGGACCCAAGCGAGTGTCACTGAGTGGTACCACACCAGCACTGGAACTCCCTCAGCTCTCTCAGGCATCTCCAGCAAGACACCCACACAGAGGAGCTCTGTGCCTTCAGGTAGGATTAAACTACAGAAGGCTGAAGCCATCTTATTCTAAATGACTGTTTGGAGTCCAGTGCTCATTAGATTCATACCGATAGGCGAATTGCCCTGACTTGCTTGAGGGCATCCGTGCTATCAGGCCGTGTCAAAAGTTCACGACTGGTGACCTAATTACCTGTCTGTAACGACGAGGGGGGGGGGGGGGGGGCGGGGCTGTGTTATCTGGCAGGCAGCTCGTGCAATATCTTAGCACTTAGGTCAAGGCACTAAGCCCTCTTGAATTGCATGTTTTAGTTGTATCTGGTTTCATAGAGGAGTCATGGACAAAAAATTAACTGCAGCAATGGAGGTGATCTGGGGAGTTTTAAAGATGCCTATTGGATTGTATCACACGCAACACTGCATCTGCCCGAGTTGCAGTTAACGGCAAAGCTTCTGCTTTGGGAATGTGAAAAAAGCAACAACCCATACTTCCCTCCCACTTGGAGGTATGCTGAAAGAAACCCTGCTGAACCTGAGGGAATTACAAACTCCATCTGAGGGAATTACGAGCTTGTGGTCCCTGTGCAAGGGAGAGGGATATCGGGCCTTCTGCCCCCAGGGGAGCACCGCAGCAGCCCACCAGAGATATCTGCTTGTGTCAGCAACGAGCCCCAACAGGAACCCCAAATCCTACCCCACCTCCCTATTTCCCCTGCGCTGTGGGAAATCTCGCAGCCAGATCTAATCGGTGCTTGAGCATGCTGGCATGGGTGCACCTACAGACATGGCATTTGGGAAGCAGTGTCTTCAGGAAGCTGCATCTTCCGCCTTCAGGATGTGGCGCATGACACCGTCCCCCACTACCCACATACTTCACCTGGCAGCTGCGGCTCCCCCAAAAGGTAAGGCCACCAAGGACTTCTCCAAGAGCAGATACAGCCAGCGCCGCGTTGCAGCCTGCCCATGTCACCAGCAAGATGGGACATCCCGATGAAACACGTGGACCGACATGTTTCTTTGCTTCTCAGTCTGCAAGTGCCACGCGTATATCTGTTCAAATCATGGCTGCAGACCTGCCTCCTCCCCACATTTTGCCCTCGAAATAGGGTGCAGCCTGTTAGTTGCTGCCTGGGTCAGGGCACAGATGCCATGGGTGGGTGGGGGCCACGCTCAGAAGTGGTACCTGATGCTGCAGTTCTGAGTGTGAGGTAAGGGACAGACTCCATGCCAGCAGTAGTTGAAGACTATGCCACTGCAGCAGAAAAAACATTTGGGTAACTATCTCGGCCTAAAACTTCTTTGGTTTTAATAGATTTGTTAGTGGTTAAATAAAATTGGAAGCTTTCCAGCATGCTTTTTGGTTTGTTCATCCTTTGCTAGCTCAGTATAGGGAGTGAAGAGGTGCAGCACAAAGATTATGAGTGATAGGTCAATACAATGATCAAATACCTTCGGCTTATTTTCGTTGTTAGACAAATTAAGCATACCTAGCAGGTAATAAATCAGAGTAGCAATTAAAGGGCTGCAGAATTTTTGCTGGGTGGAAGTTCAGATTCCTAGACATAATTCCTGTTCCAAGACCTTGGTATCACATTAGAGGTGTGAGATTTTACTCCTCCCATTCTCATTGAAGATGACAGAAACTGCACTGGAGACAGTGATCGGATGGCACTCCTGCCATTTGGGCAGCGTGAACCTCAGCAGCAGCAGCAGCAGCAGCAGCAGCAGCAGCAGCAGCAGCAGCAGCTCTGTTCTTCAAGTTGTCTATAGGTTTTGATCCTGGTGGCTCCAAGCACTAAGTTTATCCTAAGTCTGAAGGCCAGTCTAAGCTCTGTCTGGAGCTTAGCAGCTTTGTCTTTCAAACAACAAACTCCCCTTTAGCTCTGTTCCTGGGCATTTATTCAAAGGTGCTAGCATACCTTTTGTAATCCTGATACAAGGGAAATTAGCCATTGTTCTTCTTCAGGATCCCAGATTTGCTACTATGAGCATTCAAAAATAAAACAAAGTTATGGCCAGCTGTGAAAATACTAGCTAAAGAAGTTGCAGATGTTCCTAAGGGAGCTACTGAAATATTTTGGCACCTTTGCTCTGTCATTAAAAACAAAACACGATAGTCGGTTAGGACTGCAGTGTGAGTTCAAGGGGACAGAGAAAAACAGGAAAGCATTTAACAGTGCTAACAGTGAACATGGGTTCAGCCCAACAAAAAGTTTTCAAAAGCACTGACATGAGTCCAGCTCCCAAAACCCATGCTCTACCCTGACTCTGGCATTTAGGTCCTTGAGCCTCAGCCAGCAGCTGCAGAGAAGCCAGGACTGCAGCAAAAGCCTTTGCTGCACTGGCAGTCCCAAGGGCGGCTGGGGACAGCTTCAAACAGGATTTGGCACAGGATAAGGTATGGCAGCAGGCAGGTATAATGCTTTGACAAATGCGCTGCTGTGGGTAATCTACTCCTAGCAGCTAAAGTCCTTCAGCCTAACTCAGGTGTCTCCACAAGACACTACCTCGCTTCAAGCTAGCTCCAATATTGTCAATGAGAATATAGCCTGAGACTCAAAGGAGGCTTATAAAGTAGCTTATAAAAATATAAATAGGGGGCCCCTCAGGCACCATTGAAATGTTTACTCCTAAGACCAGGGGCTGGGCTATTCTGCATGTGGCAGAAAAGAGTAAATTGCTCTGCCTTAGGCCAGTCAGGAGGAAGCTTCATTCCACAAGCGAATACTTCCTGCCTCCAAATTCTTTCATCTTTCTCTGCCTGCCTCTTTCTGGCCCTTCTCTGCTTTTTCTCTTCTTTCTAGATCCTGCAGGGAAACTCTTAAGGATTCAGGGTTTCTGCCCTAATTTGCCCTCGGGAAAAGAAACAAGATGCTTAGCCAAGTTGGCAAGGAAGATGCAATCAAAGTAAGTCATATGGCCCAGAGATAAGGAGGTGAGTGAATCAGTCATTATGTGACAAGGTAGCACTGGGGGAAAAAAAAAAACAACGGGGTCACCCATTCATAAAAGCCTGCCTTGGAAAAGGAGGCAGAGCCAAGAAGCAGCAGCTGGTCCAGTGCACACCAGTGCTTTACTTGGGAACAGGGAACTTGTGCAGAAGGCTACAGGTCCACGTTGCAATATGCATGGGAACCGTAATCACAGAAATATCTGAAGGTGTCGCCTTGTGCTACCACTCACTGGTACTCCCCATGTTAACAGCTGGGCTGACATTAATTAGAAACCCTTTTCCCCATTTCTAATCTCTAATAGGTCATCTAATCCATGCTAAATGAATTGCAGGCTTTTTCAGCAAAACAGATAGTCAAAAGCTCTTTCGTCTACTGGAGAAGAGGTTGGAATAATTGGACATTTCTACTGGAAAACTAATCTCTGATCTAATCCATGTCACATAGCTGAGATTTTCCTCAATGTTCATTTCTGCCCAGACAACTGAGCACCATGCTGTATTCTCCACAAACAAAATGTCCATCCAAGAAAAAGAGGTTCCTGCACTCAGTACAGTACTCAAAGTCTTGATATGCCACCAATTATGCATGACAAATGCTGGAGGGGAACAAAGTCTACAGGAAGAGAACAGCGTGCGTGCTCTGGAGAGGCAGAAGGGGCCCAGCCCACAATGTTTAAGTCTGGCTCCAAATTTTCTCAGAGTCCCTGCCTTTTTGGATGGGAGCTTGGGTCTGTGTGCATTTCTGTGAAGGAGGCAAGGAAGAAGGGAGGGAGACTTTTCTTCTTTCCCAAACAACATCTCAGCCCGTCTCAGGCTCACCCGCCAACATCTAACAAGCAAAGACAAACAACATCACAGCTCCACAATGCTTAAGCTTGATTGAATGACGACAATTCCACGTTAAAAAAAAAAAAAACAACAACACACACATCAGAGCCTTCCACAGCTGCACCAACATTATCTATAAAAAAAAATCATGACACTACATGAAGCTTTGGCTGTGCAAGCCAAGAACCTAAATCAGCCACAGTTTGGAATGAGGCCATTGCTGAATTCTCGTGTAAAGTGATGCTGCCATATTGCTTACTTTCCACTGAGGTTTTCCACAAATTAACAGCTGTAGCAAACCCAGAAAACAGAAACTCTTTCCAAGTCTTTCTTCTCTGAAAATGTTGTTTCTTCACTTTATCCTTCCCCATATGGAAGGGGAGAGAAGGGTAAAAAAAACCCCGAGCGGCCTTACTTCCCACCCCCAAAAACAGACTGTGAGAAAAATTAATCACAAAGATTGCCTGGAAAGAGAGTGGTTATCTGTAAAATTAAACCAGTGGTGGGCCCAATTTTTCTTTTCATTATACCAGCATGGTGGGATGGAGAATCAAACCCAGGGAAAATATTTCTGGAGCAGCCTTTCTGATTTATGACCATCTCAGCCACTCTGACAAGATCAGAAAAGTGCTGGATTCTTTCCAGTTGAGCATCACCAAAGGCCAAATCATTCCTATTTAGGGAAAAACAAAACTTCCCTCTGCTTCAGTGAGAGTAGTGTTTGGCACCGACCACAGAGAAAACTGCCTCGTTTCAGCTGGCGTGCTGAAGTGCAGCTGAGACGGAAAGGCGATACCAGGCTGCTGTGGGTGGCTTCAGATCATACTCTTTCCTCCTGATTTCATCTTGGACATCACTAGGTACCACATAGGGTGATGCAGAGGGATTCATTATAAATGACGAAAAGCCTTCTTAAAGCAGAAGTTATTTGATTTTCAGCATGCACAGATGGCTGTTGACTCACTTGAGAGGGGAGCGATGGAACTAGCAGACTGGCAGGAGCATGGAGACTCTCAGCATTAGAAAACAACGATTCACAGGCTGGGTTGCCTTCTGAAGATCTGTGAGCTACGGTGTAGTAATGAGCAATGCTTGTGCACAGAGAAGGGGCTTTCCAGCTGGTGGACTCCTGGGTATTGCCTCCTTGTGACTACCAGCATCATGCAAAGATGTGGCTTCTTATGGGTACTTGGGTGTGACAGCTGGCAATAGCACAAGGTGCTTTATGGAAAAGAGCAATACGAGGTAATACATGGCACCCAGCACTGTGCCTTTCAGTGGCTGCTGAGCCCTGGGTCACATTCATGACAGACACTTCAAGACCTCTGCCAGACGCAAGTCTGCTCTGGGGAGGGCTGGGAGTGTGATAGTAGTGTGAGCCATCAATAAGAGGATCCTGGCACCTTGGAAAGTCAACTGAGATGAGCTTGTGGCACTTTGGTTGATGATGTTACAAACTTCTAGCCGTTTTGTCCTGGGCATCAGAGGCAGGAGCAGCCCCAGGGCCGAGGGCGTGGCACGGGGCTGCTCTGGCTCCTCTACCCCATCTGTTGCAGGCGTGCCCAGCAGCCACAGGGGCTGCTCATTGCAGTCAGGAAACAAGCACCACAAAGCCAAACTTGAGTCCCAGTACCTGGAGGTATTTAAAAGCTGGGCAGACGAGGTGCTTAGGGACATGGTTTAGTGGTGGGATGGCAGTGTTAGGTTAACTTGATGGTCTTAAAGGTCTTTTCCAAACAAAATGATTCTATGTGATGGCTTTGGGTCAAACGGCAAACGTCACATGGCCATCCACCCAAATGCACTGCAACCCAGGAAGGGCACTCATGTCATTGGACTTCCAGTGTGGACCATGTACAAAAGGAGCTATCAACAGCCAATCCTCTATTGAGGAAAATTTTTCTTCAGAGAACTTTTTTCCAAAATTATCAGCCTACTGACAGACTAGTGGACCGCAAGCCTGCTGTTTCAGCTTCAAGTTCAGGAGCCTCCACAGTCCAGGTTAGTACTGACCAGGGTTCCTCAAATTTTGATAGCCATCTCGCATGTCTACGACCTCACGATATTAATCAGGTTTCACGTGATCAGTGCTCACTTCACACAACAAGCTGGAGAAATAAACATGCCTATGTCATTTTGCAAGTACAGCCACTGCCTATGAGTTAAAAAAAAAACAACCACCAAACCTACAAGTAACACCGGAGAGATAAGGACCTGATCATTTCTCCTGACCCAAATAAAAAAAAAAGTTTAAAATACCAGTTTACTAGCAAAAGGCTCTGTCCTCAGTGTGCTCTCTAGCCTCAGAGATATTCTGTCATACCGTTCGCTAATTGTTTCCAGTGTTTGATGTGAGTATTTTTGGCAGTTAGTTTGTCATGAATTGACACTTATTTTGTCAACTTATCTTCAGCAAAACTGCACCCCCTCCCTCCTCATAGACCTGTCAGAAACATACAGATTACTCATTGCAGGTTTCCAAGAAGCTCCCGAAGCCAGCGCTCGGAGTTTGCATAACAACCATTGTCGACAATCCACCTACAGCAGCTTAAAAATACAGATTTGAAAGGGTGAAGAGGGGCCGGGAGTTCTCAGAAGGACGAGTCAGATTCAGGATTTTATTAATAGAACCGGAGGCGTTCTCATGAAGACCAAAAAAAAAACAAAAAACACACACAACACCCTCTTGTTATCTTAGCTGTCATCAGCAGTCACCTTTTTCAAAAACAGGCAGGCTAGATGCAGAGTATTCCTGTAGATGAGCAAAGAGAAAGCTGCTGCAGAAAAACACGACAGCAAGATGGAGAGCAGCACGCACCAAGGATTGCTGCTCAGTCCTCGGGAAGTGCTTGGCGCGCAGCTGCCTGCTTTGTGCCTGCTGGCCTTGCTGGAGGGACTTTATTTATTTTTGCTAATATGGTGTAATATGGTGCCATGCATTTCACCCCTGGAGAGCTAATTGCCAAACAAAGGGAGCCCACCAGAAGAACGCGCACAAAGCTATTTGTGGCACAGGCTCCAGCACTCTCTCCATCAAAATAAAGCAATTACATTAATTGGAGTGCACAATAGGCACTCCCCAAAATAGCAGATTAATAGACGCAGACCGGCAATGGCTCTTGGTGAGGGCAGGGAGTACCAGGGCGCATGGTGGAGATGGTGGAGGGCTGGCCAGTGTTCCTGCCATGCCGCCGCAGGAGCACCCTGCCCAGTCATGCCTCCATGGCCAGGGACGGGGCCGCCTCCTCACCCGGAGCCTGCTCCTGGGGCAAGGAAGAGGTCCGGCCTCAATGAGAGACCACAAGATGCTGCACAGCAGAGAAGGGGCTGCCCCGGCCAGAGGGTTTCCCATGCGCTTGTGCCACCTTCTCCCAGGTCTCAGGAGGAAGGAGGGACATGGGAAGCTTTACGGCTGGTCATGAGAGCGAGGGGGACAGGCGGAAGAGCCCAAAGAACAACTGGGACGTCAGAGGCGTCATCCTGCTGTGTTAAAAACCTCTGCTCTGAACAAACATCAACACTCGTCATCTTTTCTGAGCCAAATCCCCAGCCTGTTAGGTTCACCATTAACAACAATCCCTGCAACTTTTTCAGTCTTGCTGTTTACACAAGCTAGAGCTTTCATACATAAAACTCTTAAATGAAAACATTAAAGAGCAGCTGGCGCCTCTTGGAAAACTCATAAAAAGTCTGTTTCCAAACAGCGACGCTTCTATACCATAAATTCCTGTATTTCTCACTCCCCTCATTCCTTATTTCTAAAGACATTTGCATGAAAACAGGAACTTTGTTTATTAAAGAGTTCATCTGCTCCTGCTGTTAATTTCCCACCTGAAGCCAGAATCCACCGGGTATGACATCATTAGTGCAGGCTCTGGAAATGATCATGAAGTCACAAACAGCAGGTTAGGGGTCCATTTGGGGAACAAACAGCGAGAAGACAGAACTTTTCCCACTGCCAAATCCCCAGATTCTTATCCAGTATTTCCTGGAGCAATATGCCATTGACTTCAGCGGGACATTGACCAAAATAAGGCTGTCGGAGGTTGTTGTTTCAGCCATTCCTCCTGCCCTGCTCCTGCCTCCAGGGCCTCAGGGACTTGCCCCATGCAGCAGGTCTGGGACATGAGAAGCCCTGCCCCAGCATGGTGCTGGTCCTCCCAGCACCGCATCCTCACCCCGCTCCCTGCAAGCAGGGGCAAACTCAGAGGGAGACCATCTCACCCCTGTATTCATTCCTGTAAGTGCCCCCCTTTCCAGATAAGCACCATGTCATGTCTTGCTTGTGTGGAGGCCATCACATGGGGATCTCACACAGCCCACGAGAGTGGCGGGTGGGGTGCAGGAGCCCAGCAGGGACCCCAGCTGCCGCCGTCTTGCGCTGCATGGGGGAGTGGCTGGGGGGGGGGGAGTGGGGCTGTCCCACGCACAGCCATAGGCAGGAACAGCAGTGCCAGAGACCGGGGATGACGGAGGACACCTGAAGATCAAGGATAAATGCCTTTGAAGACAGCTCTAAAGGAGGGAAAGATCTGTTTCACATGCAGAGGTAGAGAAAAGAAACACAGGAGCTAAAATGTCTCCTTGCATGAGGATGGAAAGACATAGCAAAGATGTCTTTTATCAGAACAGATCCAACAATGCTAATCAAATCTACATTTTTCATCTCCTGCTCTACAAAAAGCACAAGAAAATGACTGTGAGCTTAGAGAGTTTCATTAAATCTCTTTTCACACATAAAATCTCTGATACAGCTGAAGCCCTCCCCTCCCACCACCAGGCATGCACAGCTAATATAAAGTGAATAGGCCAAATACCACTCTTTTAAGCCAATACCTATGCAAGCATGTGGTGTATTTGTCATGTGATGGCTCTCTGCGTGACGCATGACGCGTTTGTGACAGGTCTCTGCATGAGTGCCACGACGCTATGCTGTTGCAGCAGAGAATATACTCTGGCCCTACAGGACCGGCACTCTCCATCCAGCAGCCTGTGGTAAGCAGGCTGCTTGCCTCCCTGCCTTTACACCCTGGGCCAAGCCAGCATCTAGTCTGGGCAGCTAAATACTGGTACTATTGAGCAGACATCTAAGGATAGATGGCTGAAGATCTACATACCTGTAAGCATGGGACATGGCCAAGTGGGACAGAGACAGCCTGGTTAGAAACAGGTTTCTTAATACTGCATTGGAAAGGTGGGGGCAGAATATGGGATTGATCAGATACAGTCCTTGAAGGATGTCTTCAGTTCATCCTTGTACTCCAAGTTTGAAGCCTTTATGTCAGATCTTTATTTGGTGCCGGTGTTGGGATCATGAAGAGTGTTTCAGAAATACTATTTGTCGAATATGAGCAGGTAATATTTGGTGTAGCAGAGGGGAAAGAAAAAAAAAGAGACGCATTTACTCTTGCAAATAAAATCTACATTCTTTCCTCAGTGAAATCGCCATGATTTGATTGATCACCACAAACCTGCTGCACAGTGACGGTGCTCTGCTTGCATGACCCGAATTGGGCTTGGCCGCTGGGAAATGCCGTCTGGGGGAGAGTGAGCCGGCAAGTGCTCCGGATGCACAGCACGACCGCCACACACCCATCCTCCCCTGGGACCCCCACCAGGTCCCGCTTCCCCCTGCTTCCCCCAGCACAGCCCATAGGCACCACGGCCTCCAGTTTCCTTCGGCTTGGTCCATTGTTACAGGCCAAGCAAGTCCAAGTGTTTTCCTTGGCATGGGCTGGCGGTCCCATCGTGCCGTACTTCCTCTGCACAGACTAAGTGTTATTTAACAGCTCTGATTACTTTGGAGAGAGGTTCAGCTTTTTTGAGAAGAGGAGAATATATTGAAACTGATTGTATTGGCTGCTTGCTCCTGTTTTTTCTGGATGGCCCTTGCTCTTTGTATAAAATGTGAGATACAGACCTGGGCAACTTTTCAAGAGGGGCGCAGTGCCACTGTCACATACGCCTCGCATAATGGAGTTGTCATCTATGTCAAGTTAAGCATGCAAAAAAAAGGAGATGCAGGGACACTGGAGAGAGATGTCCAGGCTCCATGCTTGGTCACCGCAGCACACGCCCGACTGAGTCAATAAGAATTTGGTCCAAAGCAAGTAACAGCAGGAAGCGCTGATAAATCTCCTCTGGCTGCTGTGATTTATCCCGCGAGCACACCACCTGATAGCATAACTCTAACCTGTCAAAGAAGGGTTGCCCACATTTCTTGATGTGGGCTTTGAGGACACAGGCAGACAAAGAGTAAATATTTCAGTGCAACCGAATACATCTCTGACTCATCATATCATCATCATTTTTCTGGAAGCCACTGGCTTCATCCTCTTTCCTCAGCCCTTCCTTTAAGACAGTTCACTCCAGCAGCTCTGCATTTTCTCAGAAAATCCCTAATGTTCTCTACAAGACTCACTATTGTTCATTTTAAAGAGCAAACAGATGAGCCCTCCCCTGCTCTGTCTTCCAACCCTTGTTTTTCCATTTCCTTACTTTCAAACCACAGTGTAGCAAATGTTCAAGGTCTTCCTCCCACCTGCTTCTGCAAGGCAGTTTTAAATTAGCCATGATTTCCTTCTCTTCTCAGCTTCCCATTTTTTCTGAAGCCTGTACTATCAAATCCCAACGCCCTCCTTCCTTCTTTGTTATTCGAGACAGGTTCGCATTGTGCTGCTCATTCACAAGGACACTTCCGCCCACTCCGCCGAGCCAATATTCTCCACCTCTTTTCTGCATAAATACTTTCATCTCCACATTAGCCTAGCTCTTACTTCCAGCAGCTGCTTTTCACTTCAGGGTTGGGGTTGGTTTGTTTTGTTTTGGATTTTTTTTTGCACATCTGTGTCTTTTTTGCGAGCAGCCCTTCACACTCCTCAGGGCTGCCCAGTCTTTCTGAAGCGAGTGCTTTCCTGGGAGGAGGACAGACCATGGCAACAGAAGCAAAGGTTGCTTGCTGGAAAGACCAGTTGTTCCTTTCAGTATTAAAAAAAACCCAAAAAACATTGCTAATTCCAAGGGGGCCCGCCCTCTGCTCCAGGCATCTTTACAGCCATGAAAATTACAATGTCACTGGTGTTAACAGCAAGAAACAGCAATGGCTCATCCCACTACAACTCCCTTGCTCCTGCGGTGCTCCCAACAACTGAAACTGCAGATTAAATTGAGAATTTCCCTCCCCAGCCAACACCCCTGGTAACCCTGCCCGGAGGGAAGCTGGGCTGTAGGGCATGACCGGAGAGGCGTTGAACCCTCAGGCTGCTGGGGGCCGTGGGGCAATGAGTCCCAGACCAGCAGCTTCCCCTCCACACAGGGGAGGGCTCTGGGTGGATCAGATCTGGTGACTGCCAAGTCATTTGGCGACGTAAACTTGGCCCAGCAGAAGCTCCTAGACAGAGTCTTCCACCTGCACCTTCTCCTGGCTCAGCAGCTGCCCATGCTGGCCTTCTCCAATGAGAGCTCCTGCTCCCCATGAGCTTCCAGAGCGTGCACAGCTCTGCTCTCTCCAGCTGCTGCCCCTGGGGCTCCCTGCAGGCTTTCAGGGGGTGAGTGGATCACAGGGAGCACCGAAGGAGTCAGGGAGTGGCCGACAACAGCTCCCAGGGTGGGGATGTGTGCATGTAGGACCCACACTGCCCTTTTTTTCATCTCAGGGTATCTGAGTGGTTTAGGAAAGAGTAGGGGTTTGGCTCTTGTGCATCTTTTTGTAATACCAGTGAGGCAAAAGTCCCACCACAGTGGAAAAGCTCCTGGCACCTCTCCAATGAGGACTCGCTCTGCTCACGCGGGGTGCCAGGCTGCCAACTGAAATGACTGATATGGAGTGGCTGAGATTGAGCGTGAGAAAGGCCACATCCAGCAAACAGCCAGGCACACAGGAGGAGCAGCATTACTACAGAGGACAGTCCAAGCATGGAAAACCCAGCAGACAGCAAGGAGAGGTCCAAGGAAAGGATCCCCTGGTATAAGAAATCAGGAAAGGAAGGCAAGAGACTGGCATAGCTGAGTCGAGCCCTGATGGTCAACCTAAAGGGCAAGAAGGTACTTCACAGGCAGTGGAAGCAGGGACAGGTGTCCTGGGAAGAGTATAGGGATGCTGTCCAGTTGTGTAGGGATGGGGTCAGGAAGACCAAGGCATGGCTGGAGCTGAACTTGGCAAGGGATGCAGAGAATAACAAGAAGGGTTTCTACAGGTACGTCAGCCAGAAAAGGAAGGTCAAAGAGAGCGTACCCCCGCTGATGAGCGAGACTGGCAAGCTGGTAACAGCAGATGAGGAGAAGGCTGAGGTACTCAACAACTTTTTTGCCTCAGTCTTCACTGGCAACCTCTCTTCCCACACCTCTCAAGTAGATGGACTGCAAGACGGGGACTGGGGGAGCAGAGTCCCTCCCAGTGTAAGAGAAGAGCAGGTTCGTGACCACCTGAGGAACCTGAATACACATAAAATCTATGGGACCTGACGAGATGCATCCGAGTCCTGAGGGAACTGGCTGATGTAGTTGCTAAGCCACGCTCCATGATATGTGAAAAGTCATGGCAGTCAGGTGAAGTCCCTGAGGACTGGAAAAAGGGAAACATCGCACCCATTTTTACAAAGGGTAGAAAGGAAGATCCTGGGAACTACTGATCTGACAGCCTCACCTCTGTGCCTGGGAAGATCATGGAACCTCCTAGAAGCTATGCTAAGGCACATGGAGGACAGGGAGGTGATTCGAGACAGCCAGCTTGGCTTCACCAAGGGCAAGTCCTGCCTGACGAACCTAGTGGCCTTCTGTGATGACGTGACTACATCAGTGGACAAGGGCAGAGCTACAGATATCTTCCATCTGGACTCCTGTAAGGCCTTTGACATGGTCACCCACAACATCCTTCTCTCTGAATTGGAGAGATACGGATTTGATGGGTGGACTGTTCAGTGGATGAGGAATTGGTTGGATGGTCACATCCAGAGAGTAGTGGTCAATGGCTCAATGTCCAGATGGAGATCGGTGACAAGTGGTGTCCCTCAGGGGTCCGTATTGGGACCAGTACTGTTTATATCTTTATCAGTAACACAGACAGTGGGATCGAGTGCACCCTCAGCAAGTTTGCGGATGACACCAAGCTGAGTGGTGTGGTTGACGCATCTGAGGGATAGGATACCATCCAGAGGGACCTGGACAAGCTCAAGGAGTGGGTCCATGTGAACCTCATGAGGTTCAACAAGGGCAAGTGCAAGGTCCTGCACCTGGGTCAGGGCAACCCCCAGTATCAATACAAGCTGGGGGACAAAGGGATTGAGAGAAGCCCTGCCGAGAGGGACTTGGGGGTACTGATGAATGAAAAGCTGGTCATGAACTGGCAATGTGCGCTGGCGGCCCAGAAGGCCAACCGTACTCTAGGCTGCATCAGGAGAAGCGTGGCCAGCAGGTTGAGGGAGGTGATTCTGCCCCTCTACTCTGCTCTGGTGAGACCTCATCTAGAGTACTGCGTCCAGCTCTGGAGCCCTCAGCACAAGAAGGACATGGAACTGTTGGAGCGGGTCCAGAGGAGGGCTACTAAAATGATCCGAGGGCTGGAGCACCTCTGCTTATGAGGACAGGCTGAGGGAGTTGGGGTTGTTCAGCCTGGAGAAGAGAAGGCTGTGGGGAGACCTGATTAGGGCCTTTCAGTACCTAAAGGGGGCCTATAGGAAAGATGGGGATAATCTTTTTAGTAGGGCCAGCTGTGACAGGACAAGGGGTAATGGTTTTAAACTAAAAGAGGGTAGGTTTAGACTGGATATAAGGAGGAAATTCTTTACAACGAGGGTGGTGAAACACTGGAACGGGTTGCCCAGAGAGGTGGTGGAGGCCCCATCCCTGGAAACATTCAAGGCCAGGTTGGACGTGGCTCTGAGCAACCTGATCTAGTTAGCGGTGTCCCTGCTGACTGCAGGGGGGTTGGACTAGATGACCTCTAGGGGTCCCTTCCAACCCAAAACGTTCTATGATTCTATGTTTCCATGAAATCTGGCAAGCATCCCCATAGGCAGAGCAGGCTGTGACCCCAACCTGCAAGGGTAGTGACCCATGGAGAGCTGGCACAGGTCAAACAAACCCCCATGAGATAGCGGCGGAAGGGCTGGTCAGCCAGGCCACAGGCACACTACGCCACGGCACTGCTGGTATAACGCAGGCCAAAGCTACCTCCATGAAGCAGCTTGGGGCTGGCACAGTGCATGGATGCTGGGGCAGGCACTGGGCTCAGTCATGGCTTTTCTATTCCTGGCCTGGACGTGGTCTCATCAATTTGACAATGTCATCTTGCCATAGCCTTGTGGCTTCTCTCCCACTGCTCTGAACTGCTTACCACCACCACGGAGCCCAATGGACCTTCCACCTCCTGCTCCTGCTCACCCATCTCTGGCCTTTTACTCTCCAGACTTTCTTGGCTTCTTCTGTTCCCACACAAGGATGCAGGAGTCATAAATGGATCAAACTGTGGCAAGATCTATAACTGTCCCATCTTCAAAAAGCCACAAACGCACTGCAACCTGTGAGAACTACCCAGTCCAGCCACAACAGTGACATATCTAGCCCTGAGGTATAAGGGTTAAACTTGCCTGGCTTTTAAAATCCCATAATAGGTGTGTGAACAGAGCTGTTACACTGCAATTTATTCCAAATTGATGCTCCATTTATCTATCCATAGCCTTGGCATCTTGCAGCCCCTACACTCCTAAATCACTCTTCTTAGACTCTCCTCATTTAATTTTCCAGCTCTTCAAGCGAACTCTCCCACTAATGGTCTCTGCGTATCTCTGCATTCTCACTTTTCAAAATGCTGCCCCTGTCTCACTTACCATGCAAACATGTTAAGGCAGGGAGCTGAAGCATCATGCCAGAAAAAGCAACCAAGGTTGTTTTGGTACATGCAGTGGTCAGCATGCCCCGCTGGAGAGCCTACCAACATGTAATTAATATCCCAAGTTTCTGAGCCAGATGAGTCCTGTTCCTTCTCATGTCAAACCGCAGCCGCAAGAATATCCAGCCTCTCTGACGTCTCACAGATCCTGGGACTGATGTGGAGATACAGAGAGGGAAAGGGAAAGGCCAAAAAGCCACCACGCTGGCCAGCAGCGCTGGCATTAGGATCTGGGACCTTCTTCTGCTTGAAGAACAGTGATGCCCTTTACTGGAGTGGGCAGGCTGTGACATTTGACTGAAGGCATCTTACCCAAATGCAGTGTTTGAGATCTCCCTCTTGAACATACTCAATGAGCCTGACCCACATCTGCTGAGATGAAGAAATCAGAGGAAGGCCTGGGGAAAATGCAATCTGAACACAGAAAAAAAGAGACATTTACATACAATGAAGAGCTGTAACACCACAATCGCCTTCTTTTTTTCTGCTTGCCTGCCACGCCGCTTTGAAAAATCCTTCTCTTTCTGCAGGCTTTTGTCCCCTGGGTCAGGGGAGCAAAGGCACGCAGCACTGCATGCTAATTCTCCTCCAATGCTCTGGCAGTGACCGTACATTTCAAACCTACAGTGTGAAAGCCCCCCAGGCACCCAGCCAAACCTTGCTCTGCTGTGCTCCTGCACGGGCACCAGAATCAGCACAGAAACACATCTGCCCAGGGCTGGCATCTTTGATTTATTGATTTATTTTTAATACATTGTTCCTCTTGCACATCCACCTCTTCCCTCCAAGGACACAAGACCTTTGCACTTTTTTGATGACTTCATCCTTCATGCTCTGCTCCCACAAGCTATAGGTCGGGGATCGGATGACGGACTTGACCCAAACTAGCTGACAAAGGCTTCTCGTCTGCTTGGCATGGCATTCAGAGAAATCAATTCACTGAAGTGTCAATGCTGTATTACATTCAGCAGCAGTTTCCAGGCATGCCATGAAAGGCACCACCACATCAGTGGGTTTATCGACCCGTTCAGTAAAAACTCTGGTGCTGAGCTTCCCTCTTAGTTCCCCGCGCTCTGAAGGCAAACCTCCCCTGGCTATGTGCCTGACACCGAGTATAAAGAATAAAAGTTTCAATTTTGCAGAGTTGCCTTCCCAACACTTGCACAGGCAAAAAATTCACCCCTGAGGTCCCTCTTGCATGACAGCAATGCCACCTCTTCCCAGTATCAAGGGATATTTTAGCCTTTTTGCTCTTCAGGTTAGCTGTTCACCAGCAAGCACAGAGACAGGAGCAGATACACATAGAAATGTGTCACTGCTGTTCTTAAAAGGCAGAGCACAAGAAATGAGCACCCTCAGATGAAGTCATGTTTCCCTCCAGGTCTTTTCATCTTCAGGCACACAAGCCAGCCCTGGACTTTCTTTTTAATTTTGCTCTGTCCTGCCATTGAACCAGGCCTCATCCCCCACAGAGCCCACCCACCTCATCTCCTCTCATCAACTATGCTTTCCTGAGCATCTATTTCCTCCATTTTCCTTCTGGAGTCCTTATGAACTCATTTAGAACTTTTGCTGGTTTGCCTTGTTAATAACTGTCCATTCCTTTCCTCTTTCTCACTTTTCTGCAGGCAGGAGGAGGGAACGTGCCCTCCCAGCCTGAGCAGCTCCTGCCCAGGAGTACGTCTCATCAGTGGGCAAGTGGGCAAGTCCTGCCAGTGCCCTGACCCCTCTGCCCTCAAATACCAGCCACTGGGCAAGGGGGCACTTAATAAGACAACCTCACAGAGGAAACCAGGCCCCATAGCAGTAACATAAATTTTCCCAATTCCTCAAATCTGCAAAAGAGCATGCCCCAGGTTTTTTCCCCACCTGCCCAGCGTGGTAAGATTGAAGACCCATTTAGGAGAGATGACAGTAGATTAACAGTGCCAAAATGGAAATCTACAGATGTTTTTGCCACTAGTGCCTGAATAAAACAGAGACTTCAACAAGGCTAGAGATAGTTTGGCTAAGGATCAGACCAAAGGTATCAGAACTTTTCAAGTGCTTTGAATGTTTTAAGGTACATCCATCACCGACTGAACACAGAGTTGGTTCCTTTCTTGAGATATATTGGAAGTAATTTGCAAAAGTGAGCACGAAAACTGAAAACACCAAGGAAACATGCTCTGAATGGCTGCACTACCCTGGCTATGGAGGGAATTCAGCACAGGAAGGGAATGTATATATATGCATGTGTGTATATACATATTAAAAAAATCAGTTCAGAGCTGGCTGGCTGGTTCCAGCTTGGCTCTGGTGCCCCAAAATTACCCATTCTGGGACATTCTGAAATGACAGTCTCTCTGATTTTTGTACTGTCATATTTCTGGCCCACAGGGTCATTTTCCGTAGCATTTCTCCTATGCATTAACTGCTTCTGCATATGATAACTGTTTTCAAAGCTGAGTCGCATATTCAGCGTATCTTCCTGTTGTCATTTCACTATGCAAATTGCCTGTGCTCCTCTCTTCTAGGGACTGGATTTGAAACATCCCCCTGCCTTTTTACCTTGTCAGGGGCTCCAGCAGGGCTTGCTGCCCAGCTCCCGGAGCACCGCCCGAACGCCAGCCCATCCACTGAACAGGCTGCTTGCATGGAGAAATGCCTCAACACTTTGAGATGGAGCCTTGTCAGGTCGCCGGATAAAAAAAGCCCTACATTCATTTCTCTCGCTCACAGGCTGGCTGCTTAGTCAGCTGTTACGCTGCCGTGTAAAACCTTTGCTAAAAGAGCTGTGGTAGAAAATAGCTGATCAGTAAGTCTGAAGTGTCAGAGCTGTCTGGGTAGGTGGAGGCACTAACAGGAAGGCAGGAAACCCAGTCTGCAAGCTTAGGGCTGGGGGAGAGGAAACCATTTCCATTCAACACAGAGATTGCAGGGCAACACCGACGGTGCAGGGCTCAGGCACAGCCAAAAGTCATTTTCCCTCTCCTGGTTTAATGATTCCTGGTTGCCGGAGCGTGGCACCCCGGGGAGGAAGCGTGGGCCAGGCTTCGGTGAAAGCTGCTCCTTGCTCCTATCCTTGCGGCTGCGGGGAAGGGAGGCAGAGGGTCTATAAAGGTATTCCACACAAGCGTGTGTGAAATAACTCAAATAAATCACCTCATGAGGCTTTTTTTAACAGTTAGCCTGTTGCCTTTAACAACACCGGCCACAGCTGGCACGCTCTTATTTACATGTCATAAATCCACAGCTCACAAAGACCTGTTGTACTGACTTTTCACCACAAAGCCGTGAGCTTTGGTAAATTCGTTAAATCAAACTCATCCCTTTCTTACAAAGGGTTTCAGCAGCTCCTGGCAGCGTGAAGGTAAATCACACAAGGGCTGCCTTCTCCTCCCAGGCTCTGACCACAGCTCTGTCATTCACCCCTTTGCAAGTCCAAAATCCTGATTAGATCTGGGACTAGATCCTCCACATGGATCTGAGCGGGGAAAAACAATGCACCAAGGGCTTGGAGTTAACCAGCCCCCTTGGAGCCCCCTCTGACACCCCCCAGCCTGGCAG
This sequence comes from Gorsachius magnificus, assembly GCA_034008185.1. NCBI lineage: Eukaryota > Metazoa > Chordata > Aves > Pelecaniformes > Ardeidae > Gorsachius > Gorsachius magnificus. Next base: position 43,249,851 of record CM067083.1, on the reverse strand, counting down.
CTGCTTCAAGGCAGCTTTCAGTTTTAATCACAAATTATTTTCATGTCAGCCCACAGTAAAATTAAAACAAGCATCACAAGACAAAGCAGCCTGACTTCAGTTTACAAGTTTCATGCAACATCCTTTGGGGTTTCTAGTTCGATTCCAGGAAAAGCAAACCAGCGGCTCAGATGAAGCAGATGCACCCCGCAGCACCCCGAGGCAGCGGTGCCATTGGCTCTGCACGCCCTGCGGTACAGGCAAGCGGTTTCTGCACGTGTTGGCACCTCTGGCGAGTACCACTGGTGGGTTACATTTTGTCATGTCCATGTACGTGCTGCTGTAGACGTCACTGCATGTCGTACATCCCTCCTCCTCCCTGACCAATCCCAACAGGGAAATAAATCTCTTACAAAGAGCCTGCACCAGACTGTCACACCAGGTGAGCATTATGCGAGAGAAACCAAAAGCGAGTTATGTTTGAACCTGCAGTACCCACATAGCTTGACCAAGCTATAAATACACAGATGTATCAGTATACAGACGCCCCGAAGTGTGCATTTGCTCCTGCGGGTGTAGACAAGTTCTTGCAGCGTGGTCTGAGCGCTGCCTGGCACCCTGAAGTCTCACTGCAGATTAGGGATGAGGCATTATTTTTCAGTTTCCCAGTTGGTAAACCCATCCCTCCCACAGAGGTCTTATGAGGATAAGATGAGTTATTTGAACCTCTTGAAGGCTGGAAGTGCTAAGAGCCGGGCGGGAGGGAGTGGTCCAGAGGAGCAAGGGAGCTGAGCGTACATTCAGCGGAGGAGTTGTTCCAGTTAATGCACAGATAGCTCCCTCGATCCCCCAAAAGCCACTCCAGATGATGCCTAACGGAGTGCGCATTTTGTGGAGACTCATATATTCTTTTTTTCCTGGAAAAGCACAGAGCAGTGGTGGTTTCAGCAGCAAGTACATCACGTATTGCGCACACTGCACGGGGCTCCGCCTGGGCTCTGACTGCTCAGAGCATCACATCACCTCCAGCGCTTATCTATTAGCAGGATTTAGGTCCCACTTTTCCATCCCTTTTCCTGCTCTGTTCCTGGTGGCTGCCAAGGGGGGATGTTTCCATGTCCCTCTTCCCCAAAATAAGGTGGGAGTCTTCCTTGTGCTTCATCGGACTCGCTGCACATCAGAATTAGCATCTTTCATCAGCAAGACAGAGACCAGTCAAACCCCAATGGCAACACCACATCAGCAGGCAACACCCCCTAAGAAGCGTAATTTGTCCGGCCAGCATCATACTACCAAAGGGGGTGGCAGGAAGAAAACAATGGGTGGGCGCCCACAGCACCCATGGAATATGGAAATACAGAGCACCACCAAGCTTGGCACGGCAGGGCAGAGGAAGGCCAGCGGCAGGGAGGAGCAAAAGGGATGGATTTTCACCCCCACACCACCGCTGGCAGAATGGGTGAACGATTCCCCGTCACACATGGCTGTGATCTCCACACAGGTGAGAGGATAGAAAAATCTGCGGCCTGAAGAAAATAACCTGCGGTTGAAATCATGCTACCTTTCAGCCAAGAAAGATGTTAAGAACCAAGAAGGATTGAATGGAAGAAGCAGAGAGGGCTGTTCTGGACACTCCAGCAAGCTTTTCCATCTCTTCCCCATGGCAGAAGGACAGCAAGGCTGTAGAGTGGACCACCGCTATATTTTCATTTTTCCCACTAATTGAAGTTTCCAGTCACATAAAATTATACCTTATGTTAAGACATTGCACTTTCATTAAAATCACATCACTTTAATTCTTTATATTTTTATTATAGAACATAAATTACACTGTCGAAACCAAAAAAGTCATTACAAAATTAAATTCTTGAATGAAGTGTTCCATTCCAACCAGATAAAAAGGGAACATTTCAAACAAAATAATTTGGTCTGTATATTTTTATAAACAAAACTGTGTGGCAACCAATGCAATCCTATAAAGACCATTTGTATTAATAAAATGATATTTTTGCAATAAAAAAAAAATTCGTTGACAAAGTGTTCAGCTGGGTTTATTAGTGTCATTAAGAATCCCCCTGCATACCCTTATTTTTCAGCAGCTAGCAAAGAGGTACATTCAGAATTTCATTATTTGAAAATGAGGCCATAAATAAAATAAAAAATAAAGAGCAATTTGTACTCCTATAATGTCTTCCTCTCCAAAGCTTCAAAGCAGCTTATGAAAAAAACCCCCTCCCCTCTTGTAATGTAGCTATTCCCCCTTTTTATAGCTAGGAAAAACATCTTTTGAGAGAGCCTCTGCTCATTTCAAATGTCTGTATTCTGAGTGCCAAGAGCCTGATTTACCACCGTTTATTGTGCTCCGAATCAGTTATTAGGGTAGGTACTTGGTATTTCTAGCAAATAAGACCACAGGCTCTCAGAATCTGCTGTGGAGCTGGAGTAAATTTGGGACAAGAGGAAACTCAACCCCTGTTCCTCAGCTCCAGGCTTCTCCTTGGTTTCCAGGCTCCAGGACACAAGAGGCAGAGCCTTTCACCTTGTTCTAGCCTTCTCCAAAAACACACGGGAAATTTCAGATGTTTTGTTAGGCGGGAATAAGCACTCCCTGCAGAAGCACATTAGCTGTTTGACTGGCTGAATTCTCTTTTGTCCGTTTTACAGCCTCTGCATTCCTGTTGGGCGACATTTAAAGATGCAGAAGAATTCCCGGTATTTAAAAAAATTCTTATTTTTAGTGTTTTCTGGTGCCAAATGTGAGAGGCGTCTATGCACTTATGGAAAAGGCAGGAATGCAGGGCTGTTTCTGGGGAAGAAATGTTTCTTTCATTTCCTTCCCTCTTCAACATTGGTTGATATTAATTTTAAACCTGGCTGGCACTCCACAGTAAGGAGGGTGAAAGATCTTGTTCTTTCATCCAAAAAAGTTTCAAAGAGGTGTAGCTCCAATTTTAAAGCAACCCTGCCAGGCTATTTAGTTCCCCAAAGGATGATGGCTCTCCTAGCAACCCAGGGTTTGCTGTATCAGATGCAGCAGACCACCGGATCAGAAAGCCTTACCGCTTTATTCTAGCAGTGACCCCTATTTCATCCTGTGCTTCAGAGGAAGATGAAAGGCCTCCGTAATGCATCCTAAGCATAACCATATGGAAAAATCTTGCAGCATTTAAAAAGGATAAGCAAGTAGGGTCCTATATACTGGGACACTATAGCATTCATTTCTAAAATCCCATAGGGATTAACAGGGCAATTATAATGTCTTTAATTTTCTACAGCAGGGAAGCATTTTCCTGCTATATTCTATAGGCAGTGATGGCGAGGGCTTTTCAGCACAATAAACACAGGAGATAATGCAAAAATATCCCGATGTCCAAACCTGTGAATCCCTAAATTCTCCTGGTTTTGCTGCAGGTAGGCCAGGATCCCGCCTGTACCTTCAAAATTGTATGACAGTAACTATAAAGATTCAGAACTAGCACAAGGACCAGTGAGGCCATTAATAATAGTAATAAACGCTGTTCTGCATGAGAAAAACACTTACCCAAGGAATAAAAAAAGTCATTTTAGAATATGTTATGTCCTCTGTAAAATTCCCACTGCATTTGTACAATGCAGTTAGCAATTAAGCAGCAATTCCCCGTCTCAGAAAACAGGCTGCAGTCCACCCTGTGTTATCAGATGTTGCTTAGGGCATCAGGAATGCTCCAAATGGTGCTGCTCCTCTTGGGCTCTCCTTGCCCTTGGGGAACAGGTCCCAGCAGGGTGGGCGAGAGCCGCACCTCTCTGGCCCTGCAGCCTGGACATCCCTTGCTCGGAGAGGCCACGTCCCTGCTGCCGCTGTGCAAGGAGGGCAGGAGGAGCAAAAACATCACCTCTCTTGCAGGAGCATGCACCACGGTGTCACCTGCGGCGCTGTGAGGAATGGTCTGTGTGGGGATGGGGGAGATGCAGCCATCCTGGCTGCTGGTGCAGGGGCCCTCAGCTGTGCTTTTAGGGCAGGAGTCCTGCCTCGCTGAGGGCTACTGAGGGTCAGTAACTTTTCAGTTGCCCTCTTTGCCATGTACCTGCCATAGGCCTACAGAGGTACAGCTGCATTATGAACAAATATACCAAACATTTCCTTTCCTTTTTTTCCTTTTTTTTCCCCTGGGTAACTCCGGAGAGTAAACTGTAACAGCAAAGGATTTCACAAGTCACCATTTTCCTTCTTGGTTGCACAGCTTCAATGCTCAACTCTTCTCCCCCAGGGGTGGTAAATGCAGTTATTGTTCTGCCAGTTGATGGGATTGCTCCTTTTCTGGAGAGCCTCATGGACCCGCGTGTTGCTGCCAAGGTAAAGCATGGTGTTACACAGTTCAGAAACCAGCCCTGGTTGTGCAATGATACCCTGCCACCACCAAACAACTTAGGACTGTGTCAGACCAGGGAGAAAACAAGCCTTGAAGCTAAAGGAGAGAAGATTAAAGCAAAGCAGCAGCATGTTTTTTAATTGTGTCTTAGAATTTCTAATCTAGTTAATGGCCCTTCCAGCCCATCTTGTGTAAAGAAGCGAGCATGTGGCATGTACTGAAGGAGGATCAACACTGACACACCAGCAGATGCACTTATTGGCACAAGAGACTAGATTAGGTTTTGGACTGGGTTTTTTTACTTGTTATCTAGCCAGCAGCAACTTGCTTTTTTGGAGGGGAAGAGAGGGATCAAACGATTGCTGCAGAGGGATATTAGCTCCCTGGCACTTCATCTTCTTCCATTACAGATTCTTTGCTTCAAAAAGAGACAATGCTGCCATTCCTTCCCCCTGACTCACTGGTAATTCTTTATACCATCTCTGTTTGCTGCTTTGGAACTTTTCTTCGGCTGGAGTTTGATCAGCCCAGCCCGCCCCTTTATTCTTTCTCTCCATATTTTCCAACACTTCTACCTCCTTCATCACTTCCCAAAGCTCCTCCATGTAGTGAAAGTCTGCAAGATAACTGAAAGTTAAATATGTTCAGCTTGATACCGTGTGACTTTGCTCGCCCGTTTGAGGAACATAAGGAGCGTGTGCCTCGTATCGCAAGCAGCCTGGCACACGTGGCAGAGCGCGCGGCGAGGAAGGTGGGAAGTGGCTGTTTGCCGAGAGGGACGCAGCTAATGTTTAATGGCACATGGACGAAAGCCAGTGCTGTTCCCCTCTTTCAGGAGTGCCGTCCCACGGGTTGACAGAAGGGCTGTTCACAGGAGGGGGCAGGAGTCATTTAGGACAACCAAATTCTGGCTGGTTGTTGTGGTGGATTGCAAAAGCCCCCGGAACCTGTCCAGGACACTGGCGATAATGCCTCCATGAGCTGGGTTGGAGGAGACACCGGAGCTCTCGTTCTGATGGCTGAGTGCTGCCAGAGGTGTTGTGCCCTCCTGCCAGCCTCACAGTTTTTCAGAATCTGAACAGCAGCTGAGCAGAGGCCGACTCACACACACACCCCCCTCACTCCCATCCAGCCCGCAGATGCCCAGGCCAGCCCCCCTTTGCCATCTCGCCACATCCCCACCACACAGGCAAATGAAATGGAGAAAAGATTCGGGGCAACCCTGGCATGTCCAGCACCATAACTGGGCTGTACTTTTTGTTAAACCTTATGTTTTCTTTTGCTCTTCCCTCCTCTCCCTCCTGCTGTGTGTTGCACTTCTGTGCATGGTTCCCAGCCCGCAGGACCCCTGGCCCCGCAGGGAGAAGCCACTGCTCAGCCACCACGCCACTGCTTCAAGGGTGGCAGGAGCAGGCACGACGACTTTCACCCAGCAGAGCAGAGATGCCACAGCTGGGCTGGTGGGAGGGGGATGCCCATGTCCAGCTGGGTCGGTGGCTTTCCTGCAGCCACCCAGTCCTGAGGCTGCACCTTTCAGGGAGGCTACTCATGGAGCAAAGTGTCGGGCTTGGGAACCATCCCTGCCTGTGGCAGCAGCCTAGGCGATGCCAAGGGATGCATTTCCAAAAGATGGCAGGGGTCTGGGGAGCCCTTGTGAACACCTGGCTCCAAAAGTGGCGACTGAAGGGGTCAGAGGCATGCTGGCTACCATGCCTGCACCCACCCCACAGTAGGTGAATGCACACCCGTTCCCTAGAGCAAGGAAACAGGAGCACCCCAGCCAAAACCCTCCTCGCATGCAGGAGCATTGCCAGGCAAGGAAGAGAACAATTCACCCACCTACAGATGCAACCGCTGTTAAAAGCACCGCGTAGGAAAGAGGCTAGCCACTTGAAGGGGCCAGTTAAGCAGGCAATAAGGAGGCCTGCCCTGCTTCCACCCTCCAGAGAACCACCAGCCCTCAGCCTGGGGGCTCATGTGTCCCAGGAAGGAGCCAAAGGAGCGGCAAGGAGCCTCACCACCCCCTCTGAGGGTTAAAATAGCTAGCACGCCTCCTGCGTGCCCACACCGAGGGGTCTCGCTGCTTCGCCCAGCCAAGCAGCTCCTCCAATGGTTTTCCAAGCACAGCGTATTTATTAGTTAGTTGGGTGAGCAGTAACCACCGAGACCAAAGCTGGTGAGGAGCAGTAGGAGCCTCATCCAGCCGTATGTCCCCCTTGGGCCAGGGCTAGCATCCCTGCGCCCAGCTGTGCTCTGGCCCCGGATGCCACGGGAGGGCTCAGCATCCCAGCCTGCCCCCAGGGCACAGCAGGCATGTCATGGAAAGCTAGTCCATGCCCACAAAAACTGCAGCCTACAGACAGCTTTGTGCTGCAGGCTCTTGCTGGCACAACAGCACCTCTCAGGTGTGTGCAGGGATGCAGCCACCCAACCTGCCAAGGCAGGATACACCCACAGCCTGGGGAGCGCTGCTGCAGCTCTGCGAGAAAGACGGGCAGGCGCTTTTCAGTCCCATGTCCCAAATGTCATCAGGCAGCTTTTGCTGAGCATGGAGGTCTGAGCAGAGAGGCGGCTGGCCCCTGTAAGAGGCAGCTGGTGGTGGTTCCTCTATCCAAAACTGTGGGTTATTGGCTCAGGGCGTGAATGGGAGTGAAAGCATCAATCTGTCTGTGGCAAGAGCAAAGGGACACCAGCTGTCAGCTCTTGACCTGACCTGCAGTCCTGAACCCCTGGTTCAGCTCCCCGTGTGGAGGCAGTACAACCTGTCCTCGGTCACAGCCCTGCTTGAATCTGTGCCCTTCGGGCCCAGAACAAGTAACAACCAGTTTCTGGTGGGGCTGAGGAGCAAACAGCAGGGCCATGAGCAAGAGCTGGGTGGGAGCTACTGGCTCCAAGCCTGAGCAGGCTGGGGAGGAGGAGGAGGAAGCACAGCAACGGGAATACTGCTCTCCAGAGAAGGGGTGCAGCAGGGGTGGCAGAGAGTGCACAAGCCAGCTCTTAATTGCCACTTAGGGAACCAGCTATGGTTTTAGATGTTTCCTTGTGCCAGGATTAGCAAGGCACCTAAAGGATTAGCTGCATGACAGTGGAAGCAGTAGGCTCCCATCCTCTCCTGGTGATCCACAGCACTCACCTGTAGCACTCACACATGTGGACAAGTCCAGGGACAGTCTTCTTGAGACTGCAAAATGATGCAGTTTGAAAAGCCCCAAAATGCTGATTCCTCCCTCAGCAGGGACACAGTTCTCCAGAAACACAAAAATATTCCTTCCAAAACCTCCCTATCAAACATGAGTCCATCAGGGAAAAAGGATATGCTGGACAGTAAAACACTGTAACTGTCTGTTAATGCCATTTGGGATGCTGTTGAAAGAATTTTGGAACAACCGTGAGACTTTTTGGATGCTCAAACACTGAATGAGTCAAAAAATCATCTGTGTCCTACAGAGAAACATTTTAGAAAACAAAGCAATTGGCTTCTAGCAACATGATGTAACCTTGGTTTTTCCTCCCTTTATTATAAGTGCATCTCTGGGTGTTTGCTTTTAAAGCTGTATCCATTAATAATGTGCCTCTATATTTATTTAGAGATATGTCAAACAAGGAACACTTATCTGTAGCTCCAGGCAACCCAACAATTTTAATACATAAACAGCTATATAAATGAGTCTCATAATCGTCCAACAAAAGCTTCGGCAACAAAGCACCCCATATGCACACCGTCTCTTCTCAGGATCCTCAAAATTCAGCATCCACTTCAGCAGCCAAGGAGAATAAATAAGCTTTCCAAAGGGACCAGCTCAGGTTATTACAGATCAAATGGAGGAACAAGTTGTTTGCCTTTTCTTAACTTAAAAAAAACAACTCACAAATGGAAAAACATGGGCCAGGTTTTCAAGCAAGCTCGGCACGTTGCCTGCCTAAATTACACTTACATGCAAGCGCATGCAAATGCACCGTTTCCCTGGTCATTTGCCTGAACTGCATCCACATTTTCCTCAAATGCCTCTTTGAGCATGACAGGACACACATGAGCAGCCTCCCCAGCCTTTCAGAAATCAGAGCATGGGCATGCTGGTGGGAATAGAGGAAACACCTGCATTCCTCTGCAGCACAAATGCAGCCAAAATAATGATGAAAAAAGTCCGAGCAAAGGCACAGGCCGGGGTGCCGCGACTTTGCAGAGCTGAGGGGGCTCAGCTTGACACTTGGCAGGAGGGAGCCATATCCCCTTCTGCTTTTACATGTTTTACTGTGCAAGGTGGGGGGAAAAAAAAGCCAAATAAAAATAAGCAAACATTTTCAGCTTCTGCTGCAGTCCATAGATGGGTGACTAACCACTGCTGGCGATAGCTCAGCCCCCCCCACCAGAGCCTGCTGCTGATAACTTTATCCCTTCTGGAGAGACAGGAGGCTGCGGGAGGGCCTCAGGGCTCCTGTGAAGGGGGGCGCACGGCGGGGTGCGATGTGACCCCCCCCTCTTCCATGGGCAACCGACCGTGCCCCCGCACAGTGCCAACCGCTGCTGTGGGCCAAATCCTGCTCTAGACCCCACCAGTGAAAAGCCAAAAAATGCACATGCCGAAACCTTGCAGGCCCTTTCACCTGCACACCCCTTCCTCCCATGAAATACAGATGGTGACATGGTGATGTTTTGGCTGGCTGGGCCAGGGCTGGGGAGGCCCTGGTTGCCCCCAGGGAGATGCCGCTGATCTCCCAGCTGGGCATCACCTGCCCCGCATCTGGGAGAGCTGTGATCAAGGGACCGCACCAGGGGCTGCAAGGAGGCTCTGCCTCCAAGCTGAACCTCTCTTTTCTCTTCCTGGCTGGGAGTTACATGCAAAACATTTATAACAAAGCACCACAAGAGAGAAGGGAAAGAAAACCCTCAGTTCAGTTCAGACATCTTTATTTTTTAATCCTCCTCCCTCCATCTGTCTGATGCCCAAAGGAGTCCCTCCCTCCCTCCTCCCCCTCGCTGCCGAAAAGTGCTTGAAAGGCTCTCAGGGGCGGCAGTAAGAATGTCTGCTTTGCCTCCACGCGTGCCGCTCTTCCTCTTGTAGCTTTTCTGACATCCAAAGAGGAAAAAGGCAGGACCATCTCCCGCACCCAGGTGCCTCTCCCCCCTTCCCCAGACGAGCACATTCCAATTCAAAACAACACTGCAATGCATTGAACTTATCCCTCAATGTAACCCTTCCAGCTTGAACAGCCCTGCTGGCTCCCGCCTTGGGCAAGGTTTCAGTTTCCCTGTGGCTTGATGACGTGATTTGGACAGGATTTATGAGGCTTACAAAAAAGCACAATTAAATCTAATGGGCAATGGAGGGGATTTTTTCACACCCCCCGCTCTCTGTTTTCATTGCTGGCTTCTAGGACCAAGGCAATGAGTTGGCAAAAGTCTGCTGTGTTGGCTGGAGCCTGAATTTCTAGCCAAAAACCTTTGCTCCAGGTCTAGTTAAGTTGATTTCCTTAAGTTTTTAAAATGTTTTCTTTGCTGTAAGCTCACTGAGAAGCCATTGACATTTCAGTTGAAGAGCAATCAAAATACAGGACCTGGTGGGCCAAGGCCATCGCTGCTGTAACTCTGCTGTGGCCAGCACCACAACTGCTGCCCATGAGGAAACCAGGTAGGGTGGGTGTCCTGGAAGGTAAGGCAGGTCAGGAGGAGAAGCTGGGATGGGACTGAATCCTCCTCCACTTCCACGAGGGAGGAGAGGCATTCCTCTGGGAAGGGACCTGCTCAGGTCCCTGCCCGACCCCGAGAGCTCAAAGAACGGACATGCTCAAACTCAACAGGAATGAGTAGAACCTCCCCTGGAAACCACACATGCTGGGAAAGATGCAGCCTGCATCTCTGCGCTTTGACTCCTGTTTAATAAACAGCAACAGAGCACATTGGAATGACATCAGCTATGTCATTCCAGGTAAGAACGACGTGGTTTTCTAGGTACTGGCTCTGTAAATCCCCAAGGAGCGTGCTGCCAACACAAGCAGGGGTCACGCTATGTTCGGCAAGGCACATGCACATCAACAGTTGCCTGCGCCCAGGCAGATGCGCTTCTCTCTCCCGTGGAAACTTAGCTTCGGATCTTTTGGGCTGATTTTCTCAATCCATAACAAAGGTCAAACAGAAAGTGTGTGGCTTCGTTTTATCTATGGAGCAATGTAGCCGTCAGGCTTTCCAACAGCATCAGCAAATTTCTGCATGTCCATGTGTAAACCCCTCGGGAAAGTGTTGCGCCCTGCCCTCCCAAAGGCACCCCTGGTTCATATGCTGGGCTGGCAGTGCCAGGAGCCAGGCGTCCAGCACAGACCGTCCAGCCCATCACAGCTGGATCTGCCTGGATCCAGGGACAGGTCAAGCTCAGAAACAGCATCCTCAGAGGATGTCAGCCCACTTGGACTATTTACTTATTTCTTACTACATTACTGAAAAAGAGAGTGAGAAAAAAAAAACCCCTCCTGACTCGCCCAAAGAGGAAATGAAAAGGGAAACTTTGAGATTTCTCATCCCTCCAGAAAGCCCCTCAGCTGGGTGCAAACGTGGCCATCGCAGCCGCCCCGCGCCGCCCGCAGCTCCGCCGTCCCGTCAGGCCTTGCACCACCTCGATCCTGATATCAATAAGGAAGTACAATCACTTAACCGCAAAGCCAGTTTCTTTTCTAAGCCCTTGCGTTGCCTCAGAAGGTTTTTAAACAAGACGCTTTCCTGTTTTTGAAACCTGTGCATCCGTATGGTTTGCAGGTTACTCAAATAACCTTATCACTTGAAGCAACGCTGGCATGAATTTCAAAACTGCTTACTGCGGTGCTCCCCTCCCCTCTCCACACATATCTATTTACTCACACGGAGCCTTATTTACAGTATCTTCTTGCCAACTGCTGACACAGAAGAAAAAAAAAAACCCGCGGTTACACATTAAGCTTTATCGTTGAAGTATTCATGGCAGACGGTGTCCAAACAGCGTTAACTGACTGACCTTAGCTTCGGGTAAGCCACACAAGAGGGAAATTCTATGGCAATCTGCTTGCACGGGCAGGGCTCGTTCAGCACCATCAGCCTTTTCATCTCCTCCTCACCTTCATCTGGGCTAAAAAGGCTTTTCAAAGAAAACATGGGTTTGTTTGCAGAAAGCTGAGTGAGGTAGAGCTGGTTCCTTGTAAGATCATTAAAGGAGGAATTACCAGAAGGAGATGTTTGCTGGTAAATGTAAGGCATGGAGAGGGCTGCCCCTGCAGTTGCAAATCCTGACCTAAAATCCACATGGCTTGCAAGTCAAAACTATCTCTTCTGCCGAAAAGGTGGGAACGAAGAAGGCTGCTGTACAAGAACATGCCATACAGAGGGTCTGGAAAATCCAGAAGCTGGCTTCAGTATGCCTGTTTTGTACAGCAGCTTTGGAAAGATTTGCTAAACGTAACAGTTTCATTTGACAGTCATCTTCTGGCTTAACTTCTGAGCTGGCCGGTGGCCATCTCACATTGCACAATAAATGCCTGCAAAATTAATCATAAACTCCCTGCCTGGAACTCCCAGTGCTGCTCTCCTGAAGGGTACCTGCAGCCTGCTCGAAACCGTGCCAGCAGCTCAACTTCTGTTTTCATTAATGGCCCAGCCGGCAAAGGAGGACAAACCGTCACAAAAACAACCCATGAACTTTATTCTTCCACTCCTGCTTCTGCAATCTGCGGGCTGAGCTGTTTACCTTTGCATACACTTCATAATAGCCACATGATAGTAAGGCACACAGGCACTTATCTTAAACCTCACACTCTGCAGCCTTTCTTCTCACAGTTAACACTTAGCTTGCAAAGAACGTTGCATGGTCAGGCCCAGAGAAAGAAAACCCGAGAGCTGCTCTCAGACTGCCATCCTCTCTCCAGTAAATTTACTACCGCTGGTTCAGTGGGGGTGCAATGAGGTCCCCACGCTGCAACGCTGTCTGCGTACATTGGTTTTGTCAGAGGGGGCTAATAGGAAGGCTGAAGACACAGAGTGGATTTGTTGCTTGCGAAAAGCGCTGGCTGGTTAGCCCTGCCATGGGAGCACGGCGGAGCACGGAGTGGGACATCCCTGCGCTAAGTCCTAAGTCCCGGACCTGTCACTCCCTGGATAATCCGCATCTCGCTTCCCTGCTCCAGCATCACCCTCTGTGAAATTATTTTCTCCTGCCACACAAGCTGTTCTGCAGCCTGGAAGCAAAGCCTCCATGCCCTATTTCTTATCCCCAGCACTCAGGGGATGCTTTTCCCCACCACCCCTGCCCCCACCACTGTGCAGCCTCTGCTCTGTTGATCTCGTTAATGGCTTTGCACCTCGTCTGCAATGGGGATCTCTCCCTCTATGAACCCCTTGCCAGATCACTCGGGTTCCAGCAGCCCCCAGACCCTCTGAGCACATCCGGCTCTCAGCCGGCTTGTGCTGGGCAGCTGCTGTCACCTGCGAGCCCCGGGCTGTCCTGCAAGGAAGTGCCCACCGAATCCAGGGTGCCATCTCTTTTCCCCACAATTCTAATTTAAAAAAATAAGTGAGTTGCATTTTTGCTATGTTTATTAGTTCCTCCTGTACAGCGCTCTTCTTCCAATAGACTCAATTGAATTTATCATACAAACACCCCAGCAAAATAACAAAAAAAACCATGAAGGATTTAAACGTCTCCAGAAGAGAGAAAGAATGTATTTTCCTAATACCTCTAATAGCAAAACATGAAGGAATAAAATAAATGTGATTAGAACCAGAGATAGCAAGCAGCACACATTTTATTGCTATGTTTTAACTTCTTATTTCTTTTTAACAAGGATAAAAATTAACTTGTGCAACCTCTGCCAGGAAGTGAGTGGATCTTTGAACTCTGCCATCTGGCTAGTGGAATCTGTATTTTTGTTGCCTCGGGTTACAGGTTAATCCTGCCAATTTTTATTATTTGTAGAAGTAGCTGGCCTCTCAGAAGCTTTTATAGTCTCTGTCAGAGAGAAGATTGCTGCCGAGCAGAACGCATGGACAAAATACTGGGGTCAGCGTGGTGAGGACATTAAGCAGGGAGGAAAAGATTAAAAAATAAATAAATAAAAACCAGACGACAGCTCCGGCTAATCTAAAATTATCCTTGTTATTACAAGCGAAGACGTTGCAACATGCGCTGGCGATTTTTGCCTCGCCTTGCAAGTCGGCGCCGACAGGAAGGCTGAGCACTTGCCGCTCATGGTGGCAGCCGGGCCCGAGCATGCCCAGCAGCTGGGGAGCCCCACGTGATGACAACAGCATCCAGCTCCATCTGGTGATGTGCTCCCGCCCCTCCGGGCACTTTTCCATCTAGGCTTGCAAGCAGCTGGATCAATTTACTCTAGCCTACGGTGCACTGCACAGGCACAGGCTGAAATTATTACTCATGGAAATCCCCTCTGTCTCAGTGCTTTGAACAAGGAATCAGGTAGCTTTCAAGCTCCTGACAATTAATAGCCTTTGGTTGATGGAGAACAGTGCAAACATGCTGGAAGCGATGGGTTTCAAAACAGCTTGCTTAGTTTCTAGTAAATTAAAGGGAGTGGGCGGTTGAGCTACACAGTAATATTATCCAGTACAGTGTGGTCTTCATTGACGTCAGCAGGACATTTTTTTTTTTCCTCTCCTTCTCTCTCTCTGCCTGCCTCCCTCCCGAAAAGAGGCACATAGAGGTTAACTCCATGACAGAAGCATGGCTCATACCACCCAGAGAACCTCCAGCTTTCTATCAACAAAGCCAGAGCGCAGGCGCTACCATATTGCACATGAGCAGTGCCAAAATGTATGCAAGTCATTTCAGAGGAGGAAAAAAGCTGTTGGAAACAGAAATCATGAGGACCTACAGTACATATCTCTCTTCATGTTGCATGATTAACCGTTTTGACTAAGGCAACGCTCTTCCTGTGGCTAAGAACACATCCTCATCTCAGATTTTGCCTGAAATAGCATATCTGACCATGACCCCTCGCCACAACTGCTGTGCCCACCCCAGCATAGCTCTGTGATGTCTCTGACTGCGTTTTCTCCATCTCACCAAACACAAAATTTTCTCTGAGGCCCCCATACTGTAGGCTGCAGGCGTTATACAATAGCTGCCAGCATTACATTGAAAATACGTCAAGAAGTTCAGCAGAAAAAATATTGCTACGCTTTCAGCGAACTTTTCAAAATGCAGTTTCTGCATACGAGCATGTGCAGGTGTGCACCTGCACCCTTTTCATATGCCACTATTTGTATACTAAATAAAAGGCATTTGGACAGCAAATAAAAGGATGCACAATGCTGAAGTGTTTCTGGTAGGAAAATGGATCTACCCTAGGCCCAAAGATAGCACTTTCCAGGCAAAACATAATACTGCTTTTCTGTGTAAAAAACCATGAAACACAGAAAGTGTTTGGGCCAGGATTTTTTTAGGGTTGCAAAAGAAAAGGGGACTTTTTTATAACAAAATGTGTACTGAAGCTGCTGTGCCAGGTTCTGACTCAACACAGACACATGCATACTTCTCAAAGTGGAAGATTTTTCCAGTAATCGAGTGGACTGAATGAGCTCATCATGACCCACTGAGCAAGTTTTCTTAGTATTCGTTTTGAGCAAGAGAACAGCTTTGATCAGTGTTTGCACTCATTTGACTTTTCCCCTCTTCCCAAACTTTTATTCCTTTCATGAAACACCTTTTCCATTAGGCTCCTCTTGGTAAAAGGAGCAATTTTTTCCTCAGTGGGGCCACAGGACTTAAGCAAATATCACTGAAGCATTAAAAATCAGATGTGTTAATGAAACAATACTGCAGGTGTTGTCGAGTTGCAGGATCACCAGGGCAGGGAAGGGAATAGAAGACTGTCCAGGAAAGCCAAGAGACATGATGGTTTCATGAAACACCACAGACAGACAGCACATTGTTGTGCAGGAGGCTGAGGGGAATGTGCAAAAGTGGAAGACCATGACTCACTGCAAACAAATTTTGTGAGCACCGACTTTGGCACATTCTTCTTGTCTTTCCATATCCTGATCTCCCAATTTCCTTATGGTCACCTGTCCAACTTGGTGGCATTCTGCCTGCTGTTCGGAGGGGCGTTTTGTGCTGCTCGTTTAAAGTTAACCTGTGAAACCTAACATGCTGCTGTAAAGGCTGAGGAAAAGGTCTTGAACCGAGCCATATCTGGCAGGAGTAGCTACAATTCCCTTGGGGCTGCAGCTACAGGCTGGGCTTTGCTGCAAACATCATGCCTCCTTGTGTGCCCGCCTTCAGGGAACGAGTCACAGGTTTTTGCAGATAAGTGTTGCAGGTTAGCCTTTTCTGCAGAGTTACCTGCTGGGGTCCCTCTGACAACCATGTCTTTCAGGATCCATTTGTAACCTTCATCAGTGCATTTTGGAGAAAAAAAAATGGAAGGAATTAATAGCTATCCGTAATTACAACTCAGCATGGCAGTGCCCGCGGGTTAATGGAGCTCATACCTCCAACTTGCCACTCCTGAGTTTTAGCTCCCAACTTGCACTCCCTTCTTCCTGCAAATGGAAAGTCCCTATCATTTTACACACTAGGCAAAGGCAATTGCCCTCTGGACTTTGAAAGAAAAGGAGCGTTGGGCGAATACATAACTCGGCTAAGCAGCACTTTCATTTAAAAGAAAACACTCTCCCATTTTCACACCCAACAGGCGCAGCCCAGGCGGCAGCCTGCTTTCTTCCACAGCCTCACCAAAGCGTAGGAAAGGCACCCCAGAGCCCTGCCTACACAGCTTCAGGCTCTCCGACTGAGCATCGTAGCAACTCAGCTGTGGCCACAACGGTCTGCAGCATGATGTGCCCAGCCACGGCAGATGAGGTTGAAAGGAAATCCACAGGCTTCTCCGGTTCTCTTTTTCAGCTATGTTTGGAGATGTGGTCGAGTCCTGGCCACACCGATCTGCAGAGCTATCTTCAGACAGCCTTTGGCCACCCCACCACATGAGAGCAGAGCTTGAGCCCAGGTTTTAAGTTCCAAGCAAGGAGGCCCTGATGGTGAGAAACACAGCCTGGCTTGCCCAGCTTGGGCTGAGGTTGCCAACGTACACTGGTTTCATGGCACAGGATCTGACGGCAGCTGCCAACTCCTGTCGCCCCGGCTGCCAAATAGCCACGGGCAAGTCGTGGGTCTGAGACAGCCAGGCTGCAGGCAAGGCTGCGCCACTTGCCTGAAAGTGGGAGCAAGACCACCAGGCAGAGCAATGCCCCGTCACCCCTGGACAAATGCAAGCAAAAATGTTCACCGTCCCTTGAGCCAGGCCCCTTGCAAACACCTTTTGTGACTGCCTCTGACCAACCCTGGTGAGAGGCAGGCAGAGGGAGAGGGCTGCCCATCTCAGCCGGCAGGCAAAGGGTCCTTCACAGGGACGCCCCTGAACTATTATTACCACCACTCTCCTTCTTTACAAAGCCTTCAGAGAGCTTTCCAAGACAGTATTTTTGCGACCATACAAAGGTCAGAGTCCCTGCTATGATAAATCAAGGCTGGTTTGGGGGCAGGCTCAGCTGACAGAGTCATCTGACCGGCGCAGCTGTGCACAAACCCTGAACCAGTTCCCTTCTTGTGTCTCTGTCAGGCTGGGCACAAAGCTCAGACATCTGCTAGTTCCTGAATTGCAGCGTGCACGCAATAACGGACATGTCCTGCTCGGGGAAGCTTGTGTTTATTATTTTCCAAGCTTTGCATCGACTACACACACAACCGGACCACAGCGTCCGGTCACCAAATCTGCTGTGTGCAGCTGCCTCGATGGCTAAAATGAATGGTGAATTCGTAAGGCTGTGGCTTCCCTAGCAAAAAATAAAAATAAAGGAAAAAAATTTGCATTTCCTCTTTTCTGTCTTGCCAAATCCTTCCCTTCAAGAAATTACACAAAGTCCTGCTAAGCAGCATCGTACCTGTAAGGAGGGCAGCAGGCACAGCCGTATCGCCCACAGCCTACAGCTCTGCTCACGCCCAGCAGAAATGCCTGGGGATGGTCAGGGACCAGACGTGCCCAGGGGCTCCGTGGGTTTTGGGAGATGGATGTAAACCCTGAGTCGGCGTGAGGAGAACTGGCCTCACGCCACTTCCCATGGCACCTCCTGGGTGTCGTGCCAAGCATTGGCACAGCTGGGGGTCCTAGTGTACCTTTCCACTCCCACTGCTGTGCCAGCCAGGGTCCCGGCGAGCCCCCCCACTCATGCTCCCACCCGCCCAGCCATGGAGGGGCTTATATGAGCAAGGGGCTGCCCTGCTGAGCGGTTCTGAATCATACTCTACAGCGGCCGCCTGCCCCGGCAAGGAATGGCGGCTGCCAGACCCTGGCAGAGCCATGTGGCTGGCCAGGGTGCCCCTCCAGACCCACAGATGCCACGACTGGGGTGGGCAGCAGCCAGGGTCCCCCCACAGCCAGCACCGGGGCCCAGGGCAAGCTCCCGTCCCACGGCTGTTGTCCCAGGAACGAGCCCGAAATCCCCCTCCGACATTCCCTTGCCAGCACCGCCAAGCTGCACCGCTTTGACCTTTTCAGGGAAATCTGCTTGGACATTTCGGCTCTGCCCCCCTCGCAGCCTCAGCGGAGCTGGGCTGACCGGCGCGTCAGGGCTGAGCCCCCTGCAAAGGTCAGAGGGGCACCGCCTGCCCCTGCCCCTCAGGGGGCTGCCGGGCCCGCAGACTCAGCCGCCCTCTTCCTGTGCCAACGGCTGCTGTCACTGCTTGGGAAGGGTACAAACACCACCCTGTTGATACAACAGTTTGGAGATGGCAAGGCTGCGGTCTTGGGTGGGCTCACAGGGACAGGCAGGGTGCTCTGTGCCGGCTCCTTCCCAGAGGAAAATGAGAAGGGTCTGCACAATAAAGCTGCTTCTAGGGCTGACCGCTTCTCGGAGCTACCCACTCCGGCCCTCAAAGGTCCAAAGCCTTGTGCTCCTCATAAGCTGCTTGGGTCTGCTTGAAAGACAAGTAGAAAGCCCCAGGGACTCAGAAATTGTAAAGGCACAGCGATAAAACCAAAACTTCAAGCATGTGAGCACCTCTCCCAACCATACACAAATTGCTTCCATATTTTACAAGTTTTGAAGAGCGGGTGTATGCGCTTTGTAAATCAACGAGCCTGACCCTGAAGCCATCTAAAACTCGTGATCAAAAACTTCAGAGTATTTGAGGCACAGATGACATCATTCTCCAAGTGGTTCCTTCTTCTAAGTCCACAGAAAGGTAGGAATTTTTGAAGCAGAACAACAGAAGCCCTGAAAACTTGCTCTGCGTGCTGGGAAACGCGATGCTGAATGGGGACATGCATGCACACACAATCCCCTCCGGTACAAGTGAGAAGAAAACCAGCCCCTATTTTCTGTACTTAGGGGGTTAAAATGACCCACAGACAAAAAACTCCACCACCTGTGATATACGAGTGTTCAGAAACAAAAGCTGTCCCTTGGCCTCTGTGCCTTTTGCCTGCCTTCCCACACCTCTGCATCCCATCTGGAGACCACAGGCGCAGCATGGGGACATGGCTGAGGGGGTGCTGCCACCCCAGTGCTTCTTCAGTGCCCATCACTGTAGTGCCCCTGGGTCTTTCAAGGACTGCAAGATCCCTCCAACCCCCATTACACCCCTGTCAGGTACAGAAATGTGTGGCCCCCCCACCATTTGCAGCTGAGAACTGAAGACAAAGAACCCAAAGGCTCGCTTTGGGACAACTGTGGTGTCTCCCATCCCACCTTGCTCAGGCACCATGGGTTTCTGCCAGCACTACTGAACCACTACAGTTCACACTTTGGCGTGTCAAAGTTGCCTGGTACCAATTTCAGTGTACCATAACATCCCAGAGGGCTGGACTGTGGCCACTACCAAGGGAGATCAGATTTGCTCACTTATCCCAGCAGCAGTCACAAGGGCTGTGGCTGCAAGAGCAATCATGCAGCCCAACAGGAGCAGATCCGTAGGCCAGAGCACTCAGGGCTGAGGATACAACATCCATGTAATGCACATTTGGCGGTGGGGGGGCGCGGTTGCATCAAACTAGCTGCAGTCTGGCCCTATGGCCTGAGCTGGGAAGCGGACAGGGTGCTCCTGGAGAGCATCTTCCAGTTTAGTCTCCGAGGCCACCCCATAAGGTGAACAGAAGTGGGGTGAGTGGGAGTAACCAGGAGGTTTGCTCCAAAGGGCAGCCCCAGCCTGAAATGAGCCAGTAACACACAGGCATTTCCAGCTCATCCATCTGCCCTGGTCACAGAAGTGGAAGACCCCCAGCACCACTGCTCACCAGATACTGGCTGACATGTACGAGCAAGCCAGGTGGATCCAGGCACCCTGACACAAGGCACAAGCACAGAGGGCACTGGCTGAGAAGGGGAAGGAAAGGGAACGTGTATTTAGGACAGCATGCTTGCCAATGCTGCGAAGGAGGATCGACACAAAGGGACAGTCCCTGCCTGTGCACACCGGGATCCCGCAGGACAGGGCAGGGTTTTCCCTGCCATCCCATCCCCACCTCCATTTCCAGTCCACACTGTGCTCCCGCAGGCTGTGGTGACAGAGTAGGGAGGTGCTCCTCAAACCCAAGCTCTTGCACAGCTGTGCGAAGGCCTGGCCACAGGGGTGGCAGCAGTGAGGCAGGGGCGTCTGGCTCAGCCCCAGCCTCCATCAGGAGAAGGCATTTGGGCGGGCTGGTCTACAGCCCCAGCAGCCCCAGAAAAGGGCTGCTGTAAGAAGGATATAAAACCTCATCATTGTGAAAGCGGGAGGTGACAGTTCATGCTAAGGCAAGGGGTTCCAGGGTGACCTTGCTGCCAGCACAAGGTGCAGTTTGCTGCGTGACACTCGGGGGACCTGGGGTGTGGGCAGGCAGCTTGCCCACTCTGCTGCACCTCCACAGAGTTGTCCCCTTGGCACCGTGGCCACGGCAAGCGTCCAGGAGTGTTGCCCATCTCCACCAGCCAGGGCAGCTAACAGCATGGTCAAGGCTGTCTCCAGGACCTAGCACCTAACCCACTGCTGCAAGACACCTCCTTCGAGGCTGAGGTGGTTTGGGGTTGAGATCTCTCCTTGTAGTAGTGCACTAAGATTACCTTTACAAGGAACCAGTACCTGGTCTCAAGCATTGCTGTAGCTGCAGGAGCAGACACACTGTGGTTAGACAACTACCTTAAAAACACTCTCAGATGAGGCTCAGATAAAAACAGAAGTGCTAGTTTACAAAATCTAAACTAGACAGCAGTTACAGAAGTTTATCGGACTTGTCCATGAAGAACAGCAAGGATCCTGATGCCCCTGCCTGCCTGGCAGCCACAGCCTGCAACGGCCATGCACAAATAGCTGGTGCTTCTCCGGCTGCGGCCCCGTCCGTGTGTCACCCGGTTTCCTAAGTCTGCATTCCGAGAGAGAGGATTTGGGATGACATGCCCATGCTTTCTCTTTCTACCCTAACACAACTTCTTTGTACTCTAGCCTCCCTTCCCCTTTCTTCCTGGGACTTCTTGGTCTCCAGCAAAACCAGTAAGGAGACAGACTTTCCTACCCTTGCTGAGCCCCTCTGCTGTGGGGTAAGACATTTCCCCTTTCCCCCAGGGTGTTGCTGCTGAAGTTCCCGCATCTCCAAACCACAGGCTGAGCATGAAGCATCTCCCCACCAGTACGCCAATGGGCACATGGAGAGCTGTAACGACCAGAGCCCAGCATGACAGCAACCAGCCACTTGCTTACCACTGAGGAGGTGGGCTTGGGTGAGCTGGCTGCCCTCAACCCTGTCTTGGAGGCTGTGGAGTGCAGTTGCCCTCTCCCACTGCCTCACACAGACATGTGAAAGTCTGCACTGTTAGCCACAAAAGGTTTTTCTTTTCCACTGCCCCCCTCTTTGCCTGCTTGAACCTGGCAGCTGTTTAGTTGTCCCCATCAATGCTTGAACAGGGCAGTGGCAAAGAAAAAATGTGTTGGACTAAAACAGTGGAGGAAATATCGGTCGGTCAAGGGGCATAAATATTTAAGAAAATGCATCAAAGCAATGGAATGAGAATGAAAGGGGTTAATGCTTGTTTTGAGAGACCTACAGGAATCAACTTGTCATATCTTTGGCTCTATAGGGAAGAACAAAGACAGGAAGATAAAGGCAAACACTTGTTACAAGAAGGGTGGTGTAAAAGTGGGGAGGTGCCAGGTAGCACTAGGTTTGAGTCTCATGAAAAAGCAGGGCCATCTCAAACAGCCAGATGCCCATGAAATGTTATTTTTGGACACTTCAGAACTGACTTGGAGGGAAGTGTGACATTTACTGAGTCACCTCCACCACTTCCTGCAACACCTGGAGCTCACTTCAAGGGCTCTCATTTAGATACTGAGAACTTGCTCACTGTTCAGGCTGAAAATAACACCGTTTACTTTCATTTTTTTTTCTGCAAAGCTCTGCTGAAAGCATAACCTGTGATGCAACAGCCTCCGGTGCAGCTCCAGTCCTCATGTGCAGTTCACATGGCACGATGAAAGAGCAATTTAAAAGTTGTCAGTCATCTGATACTTCTCCCAGGGGGTAATCAGCAACATGTACCTGCTTTCTCCTTGGATCCAGTAACTGGCGATAAGACTTTCTTTTTCCAAGCCGCCCGAACCGTGCTGCATCCTGAGCACTGATGGAGCTTTTCGCCATTTCCTCTGACTGCACCAGTAAGCTGTGGCCTCCTCAGCCTCAAACACATGCCTCAGCAGCTGCAGCATGAACTGAAATCATTTTGAAGGACAGCTCTGAATCTCTGCCTTTGAGCAGAGTCATCCAGGGCTCCCATGTCCCTGCTGGCTCCTGCCAGAGCCCTCCAGGGGTCAGGATGCACAGTCCCAAAGTGCAAGCAACTTTGGAGAAGAGGAGTTGAAAAGAAAAGCTAAATCTAGTTTAAAAAAAACCCCACCAAACACACATAGATATTTCTTTAGTTTCATATTTAATTTTTTTTACCATTTCTTCTGCTTTTAAATATTCCCCTTGCTGGGGATGTAAAACTGGTGGATTTATGGTGTATAAAACCATTTAGGCTTTAACCCTCCCTGTTTTGATATATAGTCTATTAATAAGGAAACGACAGATTTTCCACCTTGGTATTACAGAATTCACACATTTCACATCCAATCCCAAAATATTTGTGGTGTTTCTTTCAAAAGCCAAAGCTGGATAAGGAACATTTTGGCCTCACAGAGACAAAACCTTTCATTAAAAGCCATTACCGTTGCAAAGGATCAGCCACTTAAACCCAAGTGTCTTTGTTGGCAGCGCATCCATTAAAACAACTGCTCGTACAGGATATGATGTGTCAATGTTTAGTCTGTGCAAAAAGAAGAAAAAGGCAAAAAAAGCATCAAATACTAACTTCTGGGGAATGGCTGAGAGCTTTTCGTATCGTGTAGAAAGGTCAAAGAGGAAGCGGGTTGTTTGCTGCTGGAAATGTCTCCTCCTGCATCACACTGGCCTGCAAGAGCCGCACATGCAGAAGGACCATGGAAGTGCTAGGAAAGGATGAAAAGCATTCCTTTCTTATGAAATACACCGTTTTCTCAGGGGCCATTCCACTTCAGAGTCAGGAGGGAATAAAAGTGCAAAGCTGGCTGAAGAGAGCTGTGAAACCCTGTTGCTCAGCCCCTGCGTTTTGATAAGACCCCTGAGACCCGCAGAGCAGCAGCTCTGCAGCGCAGCACTGCGACGGGAGAATGGGGCTCTCCCAGCAAAGAGCAAACCCGCTCGCGCAGAGACTATGTCGATGCTCCAGTTGCTCCGGTGCTTCGGGCAGACTCTAAATTTAAGGTGAGAGTTCATTTGTTTCCAGTCTCTCCTTGGTTTCTCTAGTCTGGGATATTGACCAAAAGGCACAGAAAAATGTAATGTGGACAATAAACTGCCTACTAAAAATAATAATATTGCTGCATTAAGCCTCCAGGGCCTTGGAGGTTTCACACAGGTATATGAATGGATATTCAGCTCTGAAAAATGAGGCTGGGCAGAGTAAAACAAGATGATCTTCTTTCCAGCTGGACATATTTTACAGCCTGTCAGTCTGCCACATTAAATGGAAGAGAGGCAAGACCATTTGTGACGTGTACCCAAGCTGAGATTTTTCTGATCAACCCTTTTTTAATCCTTCTACTGGTAAACCTGGGGATTTTGCTCAGCTAGCCTTTGAAAGCCCAGTGCAGGCTGAGGCTGGTTATGAAGCACAGCAAGGAGAGGGCTGTCGTGGACGGCCATGCTTCCTTCCTTTATTGCGGGACTTGTCAGAAGAAGAGGCACGCTGCATTTTTACTGGAAGGGGAGGTTAATCATCTAGGAGATGCAAGCACAAGGGAAAAGAAATAGGGTCTGTTGAGATGCTTCCAGCTGTGTGTCCATCCTGCCACTTGCCCAGCATCTGCCTGGCCTCACAGGCAGGCTCAGCACCCAAAGGTCTCCAGGGCTCTGAAACATGTGAAGCTGCTGGGGAATGGCTGGGTGCCAGAGACAGGCACCTCCCATGCCACTGCCAAGGCAGCAAGATCCTGCACGCCGCTGCATTCTTCACAAAATTACAAAAAAAATGGTAATTTATAGTAAATCCTTCCCAATTAAAGACCATAAAGCTCTGCAGTTCATCAAACTGATTAAACGAATCAAACTTGTTAAGAACAGTTTAATCAAAACATTTACATTTCTGCTTAGCAGAGATTCATGTGACTTTGAACTGCAAAGTACACAGGTTGCCATGAGAGGACTAAAAAGAGGATTGGGAACATTAACCATGTGAAAAATCCCACCTCTGCCAGCATTAATTTAAAAAAAGGAGCTCCCCAGCCCATTAATTTCATCACCCTGTCGGGTATCTTCTACCTTCTGGAAAGAGAGGCTTTGCTCAGCCACAGGGGGAGGCTTTCCTGATGAGGAAAGGTGGGGACTTAACCTCCTGCCCTAAAAAACATCTCCAAGCCAAAGTGCTACAAGAGGTCCTGGGAGAGCAGCCCAACCCGTGGTGCATCCCCATGGCATGTGTCCAGGGAAAACGACGGCCTCATCTCTCAGGTCTGAGAGTGCCTATAGGAGAAACACGCCTGTAAGAGTACACAACACAAACATTTCCATAGCTGTCTGAAAGATTAAAGTAACTCAGCAGGGGAATTTTTTCCTTTTATATAAGTCTGCTCAGCTTCAGTCCCCACAGAGGCTGGTCCAATATAGGCCTTCAATGCCTAACTTCTTAATTTAGACACTCAAATTTCCTCTTCAGCTGTCACCCAACCATGGAGAGGCATACTGCTGCAAGGCGCTTAAATTAAAGTTCTTCCAGCATCCTACATCCTTCAGAAGAGGGCTGAGCAGGTTGGTGGTGAGGTCCTGTTTACCTGTACAACAACAAGATCCCCCAGCAACGAGCCTCAGCTGATGGGGCTGAGCTGGGAGCAGACAGACCTGTAATGGCTGGCCACAGGCTGAACTGGCA
The DNA here is from genome assembly GCA_034008185.1 of Gorsachius magnificus. Taxonomy (NCBI): domain Eukaryota; kingdom Metazoa; phylum Chordata; class Aves; order Pelecaniformes; family Ardeidae; genus Gorsachius; species Gorsachius magnificus. The sequence goes on along the minus strand of CM067083.1, from coordinate 43,225,074 downwards.
GTGAGGGTTTTCTCTGAGCTTACGGAGAGAGAGAGAGGGGCACCCTCTCACAGCACTCCACACTTATTTTAGGATAAATAACCTGTGGGGGTGGCTGTCTCTCTGCTCAGCAAGTCATGATGGAGGGACTTACACAAAACACCTCACTTCTGGACAGCTCAAATACGGTCGTGGCCTCACATATTCCCAGCAACATATAAGCCAACTGGACAACAAACCATGGCCAGGAACGGGGTGTCTAGCCACACGGCAGCAGGCATGCCTGCTTGCCCAAATGGCAGGCGTCACAGCTAGCCAGCCTGCATGCAGGCAGAAGGCCGGTTAGTGTGGGCTTCTGATCCTTCTCAGATCTTTAGCCCACCTCACTGATGGGTTTCCTTTTGCTGCTGCCACGTGCACTGCTGTCCACACCAGCTAGTTTGAATGCAGCACCATGCGTCTGCCCAGCACCGCAGCCACGATACCGTCCTACCCACTGAGGATTTAAACAGTGAGAGCGCACAGGCCCGGCTAAAAAGGCGGTGGGAATATGCCTTCCCCTTTCTCTCGAAGAGCATGTTCCAGGACAAGATCTGCAGATTCAGCATTTTGCAGCGAGTTCTGCTAAGGCAAAGACAAACTTGGCATTGGCACTACATCTTCCGTGCCATATGCTTTATTCGTCTGAGAGCTGGTTTTCCTGCAGGGGAGGGTAGATTGGCAGGTATGGAAAGAAATTCATTAAAATTACTTTGGTTGGTTCCTTGTGCTGGCCACCATCTCCATTTTGATTTTTATTTCTCATGCCTAGAACAACCCTGAAACAAATTCATTCTCTCCTGGAGCACAACAAATACTCACGAAAGGAGTGTCTGAAAGGTCATGCTCCTTGGACAAGCCTGTAAAGGTTACAAGTTGTGGCTGGAATATTTCTAAAGAGAGTGGTAGAAACCAAGAGGCTGATAATAAAAGTAACATGTGTTATGAAACCAAATAGACTGACATGCCATGCAACAACCTGGGTATTGGTAAAGGTACCTTATCTGCTTACATGCAAGCCACTTGCCTGGTTTTGCAACAACAGGTTTCTCGGAGGATGCTTGCGCTGAGCTACCTATTCCACTTTGCACTGCTTGTCAGATAAATGGCAGCCTTTTTAATGGAAAGACAGACATTTGATTATTTTAGGTTCAGGGATTCTGGCCAATTCCTTTCCCAAAGTGGCTGGGGTTGAATAGCCAAAGAAAATTTATGCACTTAATGGGGTTTAAACACTGTGAGTAACAACATAGAAATGGACATGAGCCTGAGGGGCAGCAGAAATCTTCAAGACAAGGACTTTTCTGCTCAGAAAAACTGCCAGCAGCTCCTGATAATGGCCATTATGAATCTATTTGCATGCTCTGCTCTTTAAATGTATATATTCAGTTAAAAAGAAGTCTGCATTCATTCTCAGAGTCCTGTGATCTTTCTGCACCAGATGCTTTCCAGGTCTCTCCATAGGCTGTAGCTAGTTTTTATTTACCCATACAAAACAAAGCTTTGAAGGGTTCAGACCTCAAAAGGAGAAAAATTAACCTGGCAGCCACAGGCAAACAGGGTGGGACATTTGGCTCCCAAAGCTTTGGAGAAGCTTCCAGTTTACTGCCAGTTTAATGCAATGGTACAGGGAGCTACCCTTTGCCTCTCTGCTTTCGCTGACTATGAGGTTAGGTCCAAAGCCTATCCTATTTCCACCTCGAATGCCTGCAGGGAAGAAATAGTCAAAAAGGTTTCTTAAGAAAAATGAAATCTACATAGACATCCTAGTAAATGCTCCTCAGGTAGCGCATGTTTCAGAAGCTGGGCTTAGGTGTCATTTGCAGGCTAGGTTGAAATTGGCTCCTTTCATGTCCTAATGCACTTTGAATATAAAAATGAAGCGTCGCCTGCACATACAAAGTGCATATATCATTCCAAAGCTTTTACCTGTCCAAACAATCAGCTCTTAAAACCTCTGTCCGAGTTTCAGCAGAATGCATTACTGCCCAGAGTAACCAAGGGCTGGACTGAGACAGCTCTGCCCCATTCTTCTCCAGAAAAGCCTTGCTCACCATTTTAATGGCCCATCCTTCCCACAGAACTGAACCACTCCTGTCAGCCTGCCCAGTCCCCAGGGAGCACGCAGTGTGGCTGTGAATGGGAAGGAATTGTTTCCCAGGCTGGAGAATTACAAACCTGTAAAGCATTTCTTTTTTTTTTTTTTTTTTTTGAAAGGATCATTTTGGGTTTAGCAATGCAGAAGAGAAGAGCACATGAGCTTTATTTTTTCGTTATGATTTCAAGCTCACAGAAAAAGATTTCTGAGATGGGGTAGTGGGAAGAAAAACAGCATCTAACAGCTCCTGCCTGGGACATGGGCAATGCAAGGAAAGGCATTTGGGAAAATAATCTATAGCACCTGCTGAAAAGGGCCTGATATAGCGACAATAGCGAGTAGCAAAGTAGGTGGTGGTTTATAAAATCAGATGGTCTGATTCTGACCCACAGAGAGGTGAAGAGCATGGTATAATAGAGCAGAAGGAAGACGACTTCTCACAGCCATGTGCTGCTGGGACCGAGCTGTCGTCTGAACAGGGAAAGCAACTGCAGGCACTTGTGTGCCAAAGAGATTTGGCATATTGGAAAGAATTCAGTAATGAACAACAATCAAATAACTAAAGGGAAGATTAAATAACTAAATAGTACAGTTTGGGTAAATGAATCCCTAAGAGGGAGATAAAATCATTTGAAGGTGTCAACATCAAGGAGAGTGCTGTTTACACAGCTCTGGATGAAGTGTAATAAGAAAGGAAAATACCTCTTCCTGCAGAAAAGGAAAATGCAGACTGGCAGCAAGAGCTGCTAGCCCATGCCACTAACCTCCGCAGCCCTCTCGGGCTCTACCCTACCAAAGCCTCTGTCAGTGTAGAGGTCATCAGGTGAGCAGGGAGGGATACCCAGGACTGCTCACAGCTGAGGTGACAACACCTTCCCACAAAGGCAACAGACATGCCACACATGCCACGCACCAGCAGGGCTGGGGCGAGCGTCCCTGTCCCCCTGCACCTCCTCCTCCTGCAGGGAAGGAGAAATCTGACGTCTTTTCTTCATGCTTTACCGTCACTAAAATACCATTTCTCCCCAGCGCTTCATTCAACAGCAAACCACAAAGTAAACGGTAAGTCTGCAAAACAGCAAGTCCCCCCCTGGAGCCTGCAAATGCCGTATTGCAAATGCAGGTCAGTACTCGCCTGTAGCAGAGGGCTAACCGAATGCGTCGCAGCGGGATTTCACACATATGCGTATGTCTTTTCTGGTGGGGCCATCCACAGAGCCAAAGTTTCTCATTTCCCCCTGCGAGCACTGTCTGGAGTAAAAGTTGCTTAGCACTTCCCATTAATAACTGCTTTCTGCTAGGCACAGCTTTGCCAAAGCTCAGCTGCTCAAGCTCAAACACTCCATGCTGAATGTCTGCCTTGGGCAGACTCTTTGGGTAATTTTTAGCTAAAATAATTCAACTGTCTCCTAGAATAAGATTAGCAAGATATATGTTAGCTTGCTCTGTTCAAATCAAGAGATTGAACACCTCTGTCTTCAGAGGCTGGGACCGATACTCAGCCAGAGAAGGGGGATGTGCCTTCGCAAGGGTCCCAAGTTTACCCACCTGTGGTCAAGTGACAGGTTATACAAAACTTCACTCTGCACGTGCCCGACGGGGGCTTGTTTGAGTTTGGCAGATCATTTATCTGAGGACTCCATCTGTTTTGGTCTTGCTGCAGGCCAGGGATGCAGACCCTGGCTGCCATCACCATTGCTGAGGGCTGGAGTCTGCTGTGGCATGAAGGCGGAGCGGGGATCCTCTCGTCCTGCACAACTGTGACAAGGCAGGACGAGGACCCTTCCCCACACAGCCTCCATTCACCTGCCAAGAACCACTGACCCTGGGCATTAAAAGAGGTAGAGTTGTGGGAAAAAAAACATTTACATATGCATTTGATCCTGCAGCTAAAAGCAACACTATCACGAAGCCTGTGCAGATGGGAGCTGTGCTCAAGATGGCAAGGGCAGTGTTAAATCAGGCATTTTTAACCACTGAGTACTGGACCCTACAAACTTGCCATATTTTCAATCTGCGCTGCGTTTGTGTCATTTCCTTGATTTGCAGATGGCAAACTGAAACAAAAATGCAGGACTCCCATCATGCGGCACCACACCGGCCACGGCATGACTCACTGGCAGGACTGGCTCTTATTCTTGGATGTTAATTCCATTGTGCTTGAAAAGCAGAATAACTGGGAATGCTGATAGCCCATCAACCTCTGCTGAGACAGCAGGCAGGAATGAGTCACATCCTGCGCCAACGACTTCCCCAAGTATCTGCTGACAACAGACAACTACTGTGCAGCAGAAGTCCGCAGGTCTGTTGTATTCCACGTTCTGCAAGGAGATATGACCTGCTGGGGAGAGATACTCCCAAACCTGACCCCTCCTGCTCCTCCTCGTCCTTCCAGCCTGTTTTCTGCCTTGGTCCTGCTCCCACATCCACCTTCACACCTGACATCAGTCCCCCTGGCCAGACTGGGGGTCCTCAGCCTTTGCACTGCTCCCTCCCTCCCTCTCTCCCTCCCTCAGCCCGGTCCTAGCCCTAGCCAATATCAGCCTTGTCGTGTGTCCACCTAAGCATAAGTGAAGGAGCACATCTGAGAGCATCTCCAGGCTCTGGTCCCCAGCACTGTCGGCACAGAAAAACAACTTCAAAGAGCTGCTGCTCTGCACCTGCAGCAGGAGGCTGCAGCACGCCTGCCTCACTCTCATCTGTGATTTAGCTGCCAGACTTGAACAAGTCTCCACTGAGCAAGTGCCTTCAGAGAATTCAGCTTCTAACTGTTAAGAAGTTCTGTTGAGCGTCTGAGATCTGAGGCTTTTTTTTTTTCCATAAGGTTTCTTAGTTCATCTTTTTTTTTCCCCCATGAAGAACAACCAAAGGCGCATTCCTGGTATCTGCCAAATTTCAAGCCTCTCCTCCAAAGGCAGAAAGTGCTAGGGTTTCTCAATGGATCACATTAAGAACATGTTTGAATATGAAGAAAAAAAATGGTTTCTCTCATCTCTTTCTTGTAAGCAAGCAAAAACTTTTTTTTGCTGAATCTTCCCAGATGCATTCATCCTGAGACAGATACCTAGCACAGAAAAAAAACAGCTAAGCGGTAAACGGTTAAAGTTTTCAGGGGTTTACAGGCAACTAAACATTTGGTCTTATGAGAAATGCTGGGTAGCCTTAAAAACAGACAGAGGCACCAAAGTCATCAATTACATGTAATTTAAACTGAGCTTCTGCTGAGCCAGGAGTAGACATGAACAGAAAATGCACACATGTGATGGTAAATTCCCCAAATTTGGGACTGCTTTTTTACTTTCTAAGACAACCACGGTGAAGGCACTGATTACCTTAGGAGGTGTCTGTGCTCTGCCACAGGCTGCCTAGGCGGAGACTGTTTGGGATATAGACGAGCTCGACTCTCCCCAGCATCTCCACTGGCTCCCCATGAGCCCACTCTGGGACCCAGAGCCATGTCTCCCCATCTTTCCCCACGCTCGGGGAACCCCAGGCAAGGCCATTCATTCTGGGGGGACACCAGGAGGATGCAGGTGCCAAGCAGACCTGTTGCCTTGCTCAGCGCTCAGTTGGGAGCTAGACACGGAGTGCTGCTGAGCTGGGCAGGGGAGCAAGGGCCCCAGCTTCTCAGATTTACTGTGTATTTGTGGATTATTTAGAGCCTGGAGTAATGGGCACCTTAAAGACCCCTCAGAGGAGGGTGCTGCCAAACAGAGGGAAAGCCATGGGATGCTGTTATTTCGGATCAGGCCAGGAAGGTTGCATCGCTTCGCAATGATGCTACGACACAACTAACCTAGCCTCACCTCACCCCATCTCCCGGTCTGTCACTCTGCTCGGCATTTTCACCCCCTGCTGGCTCTCTCCATCATGCCATCACACTAAAAATAGATCCTACACACATGCATGGTGCTCATACCTGCCCTGCATAGATCTTACACACATGCAAGTTGCTCATGCCTGCCCCGCAGCCCCCAACACCCCTCCAGCAGCGCCTGCCAGACCAGTGCGGCAGCTCTCCCTGCACGGGGCCATCCCACCAACACCCATGCCCACATCAGGCCATGCTTGCTCAGGCAGCATCTGTGCGATCCTCTGCCACCTCATTTTCAAAGCACGGGCAAAGGCCTTTCCTCATTTGTTTGTGCAGACACAAGCAGGAGGCAGGTAGCTGGTCTGCTGGCAGATGGGCTCAGCCCGTCCGTCCTTCCTTCCTCTTACCTTCTTCCAAGGATATTCCCAGCACACTTGCACCTGCAGTGGAGCCACAGCACCTGCCGAAACACCTCTCTCCCTGCTCCAGAGATGGCTTTGCCTATGACGAACAAGCAGGCATTGGTGTTTCGGTGCTGCTCATCAAACCCCTCTTTCATAGCCACACCATGAAGCCTCGTCCTTGTAAACGGGAACCCGCTTATTTATTAATTTTTGCTGACAGCAACAGAAAGGAGTAGAGGGGGGAGTGGAGGGGGGGAAGAGAAGTGTGTTTTCATTTTTGTGCCTTTGATTTTGCCTGGGCAATACAGAAAAGCTGCCCCTACCCAGAGAAGCTGGTGCGGCTCCTGCCAGGGCAGCGAGGGGGTGAGCAGGCAGGCCAGGGAGCCCAGCAGTGCAGTATGAGGTGCTGCAGCATTGCTCTGTGCAGGGAACCCCTGCACAAGTTTTCACATGAATAATTAAAACCCAAGCCTCCTCACTCTTCTCTGCTCTCCAAGCCCTCCCCCTGTTCCCTCTATAATGCCATTTTCAGCGCTCTCACTTCTTTCCACTCCCATCTTACAGATATTTTTGTTCCTTTGGCGAGGAGCATCCCTATGCTGAGATGATGAGTTTATAAGGCAGAGGGCTGCAGCAAACGCCTCACAAAGCCCAGCCAGCAGCCCCCAGCCCCCTTCCTCCCCTCCTCAAAGTTCACATGGTTTAGTATGCAAGCTTCCTGCCGCCTGCCCAGCCAGCTTGCTATTCACAGGCAAACTGCACTCCTCCGCTTGGCTCCCGAAGAAGAATAAGTATAAAAAGCCCTGAAAGTCTTGCTGCTGAGCCAGCAGGAAACTCAAACTGCTCTGAGCATGGGAACCAAGAGAAGTGCTGTGGCCAGCACAACAGGTATTGTCTGGGAGGAAATCCCGGCAGCCTACGCACGCACATATTTATATATATATATATATGTATGTATGTATGTATGTATATGCTTAGTGAGGGTTTGGGAAAGGGGAAGGTTGAAGGAGTATACGAGAAGGGAAGAATAGATTAGCAGCTATATCCGAGAAAGAATAAGAGAGCTGCTCAGCCAAGCTAAACAGCTGTTTCACCAGCCAAATAACTGACCCCATGACCTCAAACCACGTGGGACCTCAGGGTAAACCGATGTCTCTGGGCTTGGTCTCTTGACAGGTCTTTCTATGTGCCTATTTTTGTTTGCATCAGGAGCGAGTTTATGAGGCAAATCTCCCATTTGTCCCACTTGCCATGCTTTGATTTACGTCAGGGAGCAATTTTTGTCACTGGATTCCCTTTGACTGAAAGGAAACCAGGAGAATGGACTCCAGGAGCGCACCTTCTGTGCTCCAACCACTAATGAGCGGCTGGTCCCTGGGAACCAGAACAGAGGCAGTGTGATGTAAACCCCATGACATATCAAGTCCTCAGCACCAAACAGCCACCTCTACGGATCTACTCCCGCTGCACCACACCAGCTGCTAACACAGGCACAGTCTAACTGCAAATATAGTAAATTTGAGTGCAAAGAAGAGAAGGAAGAAGGAAAAGCTTGAATTACATAACTTTTTTTTCATGAAGAAGAGAACAACAGCTGTGGTAAAGCAGCTCACATACCCCACATTCACAAAGAGTCATAACATTTGAGTTTGACAAGACTATGGTGATCTAGAAGTATTTGAATTATATGGCTTACAGTCTTTCTTGGTAGGGATGCTATAAAGAAATAAACCTGAGAGCAACAAGACATCCCACCCAACTCAGCATCCCTTGCAACCATTTGAAGGAGCAGCAGCTGTGAAAGCCCCAGGTAAGAGAATGTGTGACCCCAAATCTCAGGACCATAAGGAGATGGCTGGAGGAGCAACACACGTCTTGGAAAGTGAGAAAGCAAGCAGAATGAATGGGCCAAACTTCAAGTTGTCGTGAAGACATGCAAGTGATTGATCATCCTTATGGGATTGGCCTTTGTTCCTCAAATACTCGAGACTGAACAGCATTATGAGCACTACCAGCCAAATGCCCAACATTTATGCACGGCCACATTTCTGAACTGCCTTAAAGCTTTCTGCATTAGGATTTTGCTCACTACACAGGGAGGGGTCAGTTGTGAAAGTCAGATCTGGACTGAGCTCCAACGTCCTTAAATGGCTCCTTTTGGGGGAGCAGAGGGGAGTCGAGCTGGGGTTGTGTCCTGGCCCCTCTCTAGTTGTAGGAACAGATGGAGGAGCATCTGTGGAACTGGGGTCATTCCTTTCATTTGGTTAGACAGTTTTGGGGTAGGAAACCTCAATGCACAGGCTTGTTTTGGATAAACACCAAAAAGCAGTTTGGGAACCCAGCCGAAACAAGCTGATTCTCCAGAGTCTGAAACAACAGTGGAAAATACGGGTAAGAGCTTACCTCTGCTATTAGCAGCATTCCCGTAACAGGTTTTTCTTGTGCTATATGGGAGCTGTGGGGTACTCGGGACTTCTGCAGTGCTCCTACCTCTGAAAGTCCACTGCAGAGTCAGGAGCTTGCTGAGGGAGGGAGGATCTGAACTCTACCTCCTGGTTCTCAAAAGAAAAGCACTCTAAAAATGAACATGTCTTAACACTGTGCTAACTGTCCTAATGACCTCAGCATGTGGGTGCCGAGCAGCGATGACGGCCTCGTGAGCTGTCAAGAGCCAAGTGGTGGGAAAGGCAGCTGGTTTGTGCACAGATAACCTGGGATGTTCAGAGAAGCCAGATGGAGTCAAGAATGGAAAACATGACCAGTCCTTCACAGCAGAAGGGACACAGCCACGTGCAGGAGATTTTAGTTGGGAGCGCGAAGCTCAGAGCCCCCCTCCTCTCTGCTACAGCTGCCCTGGGAGGAAACAAACCAGTGCTCCGGGGAGCAGCAGTTCCTCGGCCCCCTGCAGCTGGCTGGCTTCCAGCCTGCAGGGTGGTGACATGAAGCAGAGGCAATTGCTCCTCTCCTCACCCGTCTCCGCTCAAAGAGCACTCTGAGGAATGGGAATTAAATTGCAGCATCGCATTCCTGCACAGCATATGGGCTGCATCATGGACCACTCCCACCCCAGGTAGAATTGCACACACACTGCACCACAGGCACAGCTGCATGGCTTCCCCTTGCACGTGTGTCAGTCCAGGACTGGTCACAGGAAGCAAATGAGCAGCCCAGAGCCTCCCAGGCCTCCGTGGGATGAGCAGGGAACAGCCTGTGCCACCACAAGTGCAATGGTCATTGCGTTGTCCATGTCCTCCCATGCAACATGTAGGGACTGAGGGAGCAGGACCTGTGCTGGGGCTGGAAAGAAGACCCACCTCCCCAGGCTCCGGAGCAGAGGCAGAAGGGTGACCCCCCATTCCTCAGCAGCAGGGCTGCACGGGCTTTCACACACAGCCTTGGCACTGCGCCTCCATGTTGACCAGGAGAATTGGCCGCCGTTGCGTAGAGCCCCATTCAGTCTCTCAGGCCCATTCAGCGTGTTGGTGGTGGGTGGACTGCCAGCGAGGCAGACACCCATTAACAGGCACCGGGAACATTGCACCACCCGTCCCTCGCATTCACTACCCACCGTGTGGGATATCCATCAGCAGCTTCAGGGAGAAAGGCCCTGGATGTTTGCTGGTGTTTGTTACAGGAGCCCAAAGAGGAGAACAAAACTGAAGCAAGACAATGCTTCTAATTTGAAGGGGAACATTTTTTCTTCCATTAATTATTTCCCATGCTATTCCTGGCGGTGACCTTCCCTGGGAAGGAAAAAAAAATCAGATTTGTTTTTATATCTTTTATCTGACTTCCTATACTTAAGCCTCTGGCTAGAATGAGTCACATTTATATCAGCCGTCACATTATATTATGCTGTATCAGTGCTGCTACCTGTCTTGTCTTCCTCACCATTAGGGTTTGTTAGCATTAAACCAGACAATTTGCAGCTATATTTAAAGATTACCTGCCTCAGTGGCAGTGCCCATAATACCCTTGTTTCATCTTTTGAAGTAATACCATGAGGATTACATTTGAAACTGCTGGCAATCTGCCCTGGATTGAAAGGAAGTTGTCCTGGTTCTGTGCAGAGAAGTGTTTGCCTATTGCAGAGCAGGCATCTCTTCTCTGAGCACAAATCCCTTACGTGCACTGTTGGCCTTTTAGGTACCCACTCACCCCATTCGAGATTCTGAGTGTTATTCCTGCTCCCTCTGTGCAACAGAACTGCATGCTCAAATCATGGCCCCTGAGAGGCAGAGAGTGTTACCTCGCTGGGTGGGGGGATGACCCTCAGGGTTCCTCATCAGCCATCGGCCCAGCTGCCCCTGCCCAACAATTTAAAGGGTCAAGAAGAAACTCCATTGGGGAAGGCTCAGAGACTGGCGCTCCTCCAAGAGGACTTCCCACAGAAGGCTGGTCCTTGGTCTCTCATTTCATTCACACTTGCTTTCTTCCTATGCTTTATAAACACAGTGCTTGCAAAGCATCATCTTTCACATGAAAGGGGCACTTGCAAGCAGGTTAGCTTCCAGATGTTCCTTTTTTTTTTTTTTTTTTTAAATATGCATTTGGATTGCAGCAATGGCCTAAGTCTCCTGCCAGAACTGAAGCTCTACTGTACTATGAGCTGCATGTGTGCCCAGGAGGAGCCCTAGCCTTCAGCTGCTTCCAGCCTAAAAGCGAAGCAGTCAAAAGGTTAAAAGAAAAATGGTACACACACCTGAAAAAGTTTGATCTTTGTCCTACAGAATCGCAAGGAATCCTAGTCAAAATGCAGGCATCCCGCAGAGACCGAACGTTTTTGTCTCCCACACAAACGCTGTTGTTATGTGTCCTCCATAGCTGAGAGACCCCAGACCTGCAGTACGAGGATGGAACAAACGCTGCCTGCTGGCTGTGCAGAGGGCCTGTTCCACCTCTGAGCTCCTGGCTCGTGGCAGGCCCACTGGGCCAGTGCAGAACACACAAACCTCGTTTTTTAAGCAAAACAGCATCACATACCTCGTTTTGAAGGCAACTAATTTAAGGCAAATTGCAACAAGTGTGACAAAGAGCAGGAGGTAAGGAAGCCTTAAAGGTACTTCATAAAAGTTTATTTCACTGACATTCCCAGAAGAGGTCATTGTCTAGAAAGGGCAAAATGTTCTCAACAGCCATTGCTCTTTCTAGTGCAGGTCTACTCGATTTTCCATGACATGAGAACTAATCGCTATATCGCAGGATTTTAGTTCTAAAAAAAAAAGCCCGAGAGCACTGCTTTCAATATATATATTTGGGTCTCTAAATAAATAAATAAATACACAAATAAGACACATTAAATGAAATATGATTTTTCTTTACATTTACTGCTGCTCTCATTACACCATCACAAATAGGCATGGAATATTTTCAGTGGCTTATTTGCATCTTGAAATAATAGGTATGCATTAATATCCATTGCAAAACCATCTCTAGACGTTTTTAAGTTTTGTTTGTAGAGGAAAGGTGGCACAAAGGCCCTCCCAAGCAAGCTTTTATTCACAGGTACAAACCTTTTTTCAGGGGTGAATGAATCCTTTCAGAAATGCTAATATCGGCACTTACACAAGGTGGCCAATGTAAACAGTAACTGCTGGTTCATTATTCTTTGTGGATCCTTTGCCAATTTACAGATCTTCAGAGTTGGTGTTGGAATAGGCAGTGTTTTGTTGGAAAAGAACAAAAATGCATTTCTGAACCAAAATCTAGTGATGGGAACAGATGACATAACAACCCCAAGGAAGGGCTTCCCTGTGAACCTGACCAGTGTGAGCGAGGAGGAGAGAGAGTAAGAAGATGAGGATTTTGATACTTGGATCATATCTCACTGCTTGCATTCCCCCAGGAGGTTTAGCACTACCTCTGAAGGCAGCAGCCAAAAACATACTTTGATGTATCTTTCATCTAAAGCTATCTATATTGATAAATTACGTTTGTGTGGTGGAAGCACTGAACCAGAGATAGAGCTTTTGTTCCCCCTTCTACCATAGGCTCTTGGTGTGTCCTTGGAGAAGCAACGGGAGTTTGCTTGCCTCATCTGGGCCAGAGGAGAGACCACTCTTCCACACAGCCGGCATGGAAGAAAGCTCTGTGCATCGTGAGATGGACAGGTCCCACCATACTGAGTCCTCCTGAAACCAATGAAAGCAAATTGACACTGATCAGATTCGAGCTGCCCTAAAACTGATCATATGATTTATTAGGAAACAAATTCTTCCATTCAGAAACTACCAGCAGCAATCTTCCCTTCTAGGCTTAGTGCTTCCACAGACGAGCCAAACAAAGGACCATTTGAAAGGTCATGATTCATTTCAGTGCAAAGCAACCAGTTTTGCTTTGATTGCAGAGGAATGTGACTTAGATTAGGCCAGCCGACTTTGTCCTGAAGAGGACTAGAGTCTCTTGCATGGTCCTTAGCACAGCCCAACCGTGGCTGGTGTCTTTGCTGGCTAAAGCCATGGGAGATTCAACTCTGCCCTAGGACATCTGCCCCGATAAAGAGAAAATAGACTGGATGGAAATGGAGTTGCCAAAAGAAACTGTTGAGGGCAGCAATAGGATTCCAGAAGAAAAGCACTTCCTCAGATCACAGGGGATAATCATCTCTCACTACTTGCACTCCTCTCCCAGGGTAACTGAGCACTGGTGGATTAATCTGGGGGAGACGGGGGGATGGAGGAGCAAGAAACAATCTTTTTGGTAAGGGAACATGTACAGTAAATAACAGCTGCAAAGGCTCCCTTGTGTATTGAAGATGTTATAATTTGGGGTTTTTCTTCCCCAAATCAGGCTTTAATGGGAAGCGAGTTTCACCCTTTCTAAAGGAGTACGCTACAATAAGTTTGTTAAGCTTGGAAAGTGCTTTGGGAGCCCCTGGGATGAAAGGTGCTCTAGGAATGAAAGCTGATATTTATGATTATTGCTTGAAAGGAACAGAGAAGAACACTAATGTAAAATATGAATAGCTGCTGGTGCTAAAAAATGAATTGTTGACTTGGTGCCAAAGAAGATAGTCCCAGCTCTCAAACCTGGATGACAGGGATTTAGGAGGTGCAAGTAGTGGAAGAGACTCCTGCAAATAATGGCAAAAGCCAACCTGATATGCAGGGCAAATAGGTGTCTTGTGGGGTTTTTTTTTTCTTCCTCCTAAAGTGCAGGCCATATGATCTCTCTTGCCCCAGCTCTGCCAGCCAAAAAAGATGCCCATTAACCACATGTACATACTGCTGGTTTGTACTCCTCCTAAAGGAGGAACCTACAGGTCCCTTAGGACACGAGGGAAGAAAAATATCCTTGGTAAGTGGTCAAATGTTATGGATTGGCCCAAGTAGATTCATATCTTACTTCACTCAAAGGACTAAGAAGCAGAAGCACTCCAGGCTAATGTAAATTAAACTTCTGTATTTTAGAAAGCTATGAGAGAAGACAATCAGGCTAACAGGCTCTGCTCCTGCAAACACCTACCTGCATACTCTCAGCTTGAATTAATCTCTTCTGTTGATTTTACACTGGGCATCTGGCCCCCTAATGTGGCACTCTACAGCTTCTAGAGAGGATGTTTTTCCATCCAGACCTGGCATTGAGACATCTTCACCTTAGTCTCCCAGTCTTCAACTTTTCCCTGAGAAGAGCTAAAAGAAAACCCTTGGATAGAAAAAATTCTGCTTCTTCGCTTCTTCAAAACAATCTCAAAAGTGACTCTAGTGCATAAGAAACCTTCACAGCAAAAATCTACAGGATCTCAAGAAGTGATTTTTTTTTTTTAAATATAGCAGAGAAAAACACAGCACGCACCAGAGGCTGAACACTAATACTGTACACATTTAGATTAGATATAAGGAGCTGCAATTATTTTTTTTAACAAGCAAGCGTGATTAACCACTGCAATGAATTAACCAAAAGGGCTGCGTTCTCCAGTTCTCAGGCTCCAAATGAAGATGGGATACCTTTCCGAGGCATGCTTCAAGCAGACGTAGGTTAGTTGGGCTAGAAGAATCAGAATGGCTCTAAGGACAGGGAGTTCACCTATTTACACTCCACCCAGGCTAGCAGCCCTCTGTGTCTCTTGGGGCAAGCCTGGCAACACTTCTGCAGGCAAGCCTCTCACTTTCTAATGCGGCTGTGCCAGGCATCAGCCAGGTGAGTGCCGTGACCATCCTGTCTGGGTCACTGGAGGCCAAGCGGTGCCCTGGCCTCCTCACCTCTGACTCTGGAGAAGCACCATTTCACCAAATTGACGCTAGCAGGACTGGTCTGTACTAATGGCACCTTGTGGGGGGGCACGGGTCCCCTGGCAGCGTGTGCTGGGGTGGTACCCCAGCTGCGGCTGGGGTGCGGGGCATGCTCCCACACGCTCCTCTCCATCAGCACCACTTCCTCTCCCCGGCACGGTCTGATGCTGATGGATCTGTATTAGAAATAATAGAAAGTCTTTGGCCTTTTTTTTTTTTTTCCGTTCCTCTCTTTTTTTCTTCCCTTCAGCGATTTAGGCCAACTCTGGCTAATCACGCTTTCTAACATGCACTCAGTCACTGCCATGGCAACCGTTTCAACACGCAGTTCATAGACTACCTCTGAGACGTACAGCCCCTTTGAGAAACACATATACCTTGATGCTTCAGGAGAGGCATTAAGAGAGGAGAACTATCATCTGCTACACTGACACATTTTTCTACAGTCTTACCTCTGGCAGCATGAATCTCTTCTTCTAGCTCTGAATAGCTCATCACTTGTTCTGTCCCCTCTCCCTCCCCCCAAAATAGGTTCTTTAAAAACTGATACAGATTTATGGAGATGAAAAAGAAAAGGTGTAGGAAGAGAAATGCATTTGGAAATTCCACTCTCTGGCATCTAAATTCACCCTTGTAAGAATGCTGCAAAGCCTGTCCTGTTACTGCTTTGAAGGAAATCCCATTTTGTTCTGTCATGTCACCGTGGAAAAGGAGAAAGCTTTGGGGGCTTGCCTTCTGGTTTTCTTGAACCCCAGGAGAGAGGTGGCAGCTCAGGGGTAGGGTAGATGCTGCTCCTTCCTCCTTTGCAAAATGGCTCCTGTTCGGAAGTGCGACCACCCTGCAAAATGCAAAACCAGGTCTGCGTTTGTCCAAGTATAGAGAGCAAGATTTGAACAGTGCTGGAAAAAAGATCTATCTGGAACACGTAGGTGCATTTTTCCAACATCTGAGGATCTTGCTGAAGACCTACTGTAACTAGGTTTGCTTTTGACCAGTCGCGATGCCCACCCCTGACACACAGCCGGCACAGGAAGGTGCTGCAGTGAGGTGCTACGCAGGTGTCTGCCATGGTGGTTACGAACCAATCATTTATTCTGCTCACACTTAACACACTCTTCTCCCAGGCGCAGTCAGGGGGGAGGCTCTGGCTGCCAGCACCACAGTATAATAAAATCCTTTTTTGTTCCTTGATGTAATTGTGGCTGCTCTGTGGAAGAACCTCATTCTACGTCTTGAATATTTTCTTTTATGTGTTTATGTGTGTAGGTTTCAAATATGTATATAGCACATGTAGTGTTGTGCTGATCCTTATCAGGTGTAATTACACTATCTGTTCCTTTCTTCCCATCTTTTTCTGCATTTTTATCACTCTCCATTGTCAGCTGGCCAGTAGCCACAAACAAGACCTGCCCCCACCACTGCCACCTACTTGCCATCAATAAGAAAAACGCTTCTGCTACTGACCAAGGGAGAGGAGAAATCCAGATGCACCCACAAGCAAGCAAATGTCGGCACCCCCAAAATAACCTGGGTGGAACATTTGATTTCAGCTTCAATGTACCACTAACCCCCCTCACCCCCCAATGCTAGCCGTAGGAGAACACCCTCAAACACAGTTCTTCGCACCGAAATTTTCTCTAGGAACAGAATCTGAGAGACATGAGCCAGGAGTCCCTAAGGCAGGCAGATAAATCTGAGCCAGCAGGTAAATAATACATTGCAGCCACCTTTGCCCTGTTATTTTAATGCACGCACATGCAGACACACACACAGAGCTTCATAAGTCCTGCATATGCACTTCTCAATTGAGTATCATTTATATATACTATCTTCCACTGAAATCAAACCTCTGAGACTGCTGAAATTAGGAAACATGTCATGTGCTCAGAAAGAAACATCACATAGAGTCTGTCAAATCTCTTGCACTTCTTGACTGTGTATAGACTGCTTGGGGTGGACCCAGATCCTCAGCTGTCCTTTCTAATCTGCAACATAAAGTCAAGACAAAGACTGACAGAGGGAGAATATAGGACACAACTGGCTGCTTTTAGCCCACATATTTTAATGCTAAAATATTTCTGTAACTGTATAATAAGCATGGACAAAATTATAACAGGTCTGTGAACTGGGAATACCATCTTTAAGGCACGTGTATACCATTTCTTCACTGAAAGGGTTATCAGGCACTGGAACAGGCTGCCCAGGGAAGTGGTCGAGTCCCCATCCCTGGAGGTATTTAAAAGACGGGTGAATGAGGTGCTTAGAGACATGGCTTAGTAGTGGACAGGTACAGTTGGGCTCGATGATCTTAAAGGTCTTTTCCAATCAAATGATTCTATGATCCTATAGGCCCAATTCTTCACTGAATAAAATTTCTATAAACCACTGCAGTGAATTTGGACTTTCACCTGTACCACCCCCCATTTTTCCAATTCTTGTAGTCTCACTACGCCAGTAGGTAAGGACACACTCTTATCCCCGTGTGAAAGAGGGCATAAAGGCTAGAAATGAAGCTGGAAGTGTCTTCTCTTTCTTGTATCATGCATTAGGTAACTTGCCTGACACCAGCCAGACTGGCAGCATCTAGAGCAGAAAATCAAGCCAGTGAATCAGGGCACGAGTTCAGATGCTCAACCATCCACCCTTCCAGTTCTTATTGCGGTCACAGGTATAGTTTTGGCCCAGGCCAACCAGTGCTCTCCCAAACCATTCCCAAGCACAGTCCAGGAGTTAGCATGGACCAGGACTGTTCCCAATAGGTAGTCTTATGTGTCCACATGATTTTGGAGGGCGAGAGGGTTTATCTGTCACACCATGGCCAGACAGCATTAGTCAGCCACAAAGCAGAGCGCAGCTCCTGCCCCTGCCCAGTTTATTACCACAGACATAGCCACATGCCACCCCAGGCATGTGCCTCAGGCTTTGGCCAGTGACCCAATGTACCTGCCTCTGTTTTGATCAGGACACACGTCTGAGCCAGCTGTGCAAGTCCTCTCCTCCACTTTGTTCCAGTGCAAAGTCAAACTAACTTCAGCTACAGGAGGCTTAAACCATCACAGCTGACATTGAAGAGGCTGAGTGGAGAAGTGTTGATGCAGCCAGCACCACCACCCATCTGGGAGCTGAACCTGTCCCCAGGAGCATCTCAGCCTGCTTTGCTCCACCAGCCCAAAGCCCACCAGGTGAGCACCTGGGTGTACCTGAATTGTAGACAGTGGGGAAGATGATACCGTGGTTGCCTGTTTCTCCACTGGAAGGGCTTCATTTTGACTTCACACTGCAGCAAGCAGATGTGCCTCTCTGGACTGGCACCACAGTAGCAGCAGCAGCAGCCCTACCCCTGGCACGTGGCCTCCGCAGGACCCTCCTGCGCCAGGCCCAGCATGATGGCCCTCCCCTTGCTGCTCCAGCCAAGGAGAGCCTCAGACTTGACCAAGGGGGTGCCACAAGCCAGCCGAGGACTTTAATTGCCCAAACAGGCAGTGCATGAAGATACACTGGGCTCAAATACGGGCTAAGCATATGTTACAGATATACCCTCGGCAAGTCTGTGGCACAGCCAGAAAATGAAGCTGGATGTCCCAAGGCCACCGGTCCTCTCTTCTTTAGCCTTGTATTCCTGTGAATATAGACCAAAGCTTGCAATGGCAGGAGAGCAATGGCATTCAGTGATTTTGTTTTCATTTGATAAAAAGGAAAGGCAAGGGTGCCTGCATAGCTCATCTACTGCATTTTACCTCCTGCATTCTCCAACAGAGAAGCCTGACCTCCCAGGAGGCTGCATTAGCAAGGACCCCACCTCAGAGACAGCACCCCCGTTCCTTCTCCACCGCTTGGACAGCGCAGCATCATCTCTCCACAGTACTGAGCTGAGGAAAGCCATCAGTTTACAGGCAGCGCAGAAACCTGAACTTGTGCGCTCTTCTCATTTCCTTTGGAATCCAGTTAGGCATTGTCTTGCTTTCCAATGAGATGTGAAAGAGGTTAGGAAGAAAGTTAAAGGATGTTTCTTATATCTACTTAAGAAACATTGAGGTCCTGTTATGTTCCAAGGGAGAGCACTGGCACAGGAGAGAGATCAGATCTGTTCCAACAGGGCAATTCCTATGCTCCCAAGGAGGTCAGGAGAGATTGCAGAGAAAAGCAAACATTGCAGAAAACTTTTGCAATGCAAAATTCAACAAATAATTGCAAGTTTTTTGAGTTAAAGCAGAGACATTGCTTGAATGGGTTCTGAACCCTTTTTCTTCTTCCTAATAATGAGCATTTTCTTTTTTGCAACCCTGCTCCTGGAATGAGAAGCCTCATAGTTTGGGGATATGTTCACACCAGGAACATTCACGTGACCTTTCAGATCACATTCCTCCTATTTATAAGAGTATTAGTCATCCACTTAGAGAGCAGAACTAACACCATGTTTGTTAAATGACTAAATGTGTGCTATGAATAACCAGCAGTGGGTACTTAAAACCACAGTTATATCCAAGAGCACACAGAGAATCCACAGCTAGCACATGCTTAGACAAAGCACAAATAATACTACTGCACATAAAATACATTTGAAAGACAGTTTGAAGACAGTTCACTCACAGGAAGAAAGGGCTAAATTCATCGGATAGATTATTTTCCAGAGATAGTTCACCTAGTTATTTAGACATATAGGATAGCTGGCAAGAGTGCATGTCACTGAAGACTTAGATTTGAAAAAAGTCCCAGCAGAACTGTAAGATGAAGAGGATGGAGCACAACTCTGCTGGAGCTTGGCCATTACACTACAGAGAAAATGTTGGGAGTGTTGTACTACAAGTTTGCAACTTTGTCACTGGCAAAACACAAGGTTTAGGAGCTCTGAGTAATGCCTGCCTTGTCAACTAATGTGTTGCTCAACTTAGCTTCAGGGAAAGCACAACACAAGCCATGTGCGTTATTAGCCTCAACACGTTTGTGAGTCCCAGCCAACATGAGTAAACTTTCCGTGCCTCAGATCTTACCAGTGCCTCCAGCAAACTGCCACAAGCAGTATCTGTTCCTGGGTCAGGGAAAATGGTACTTCCCAGGTGCTGAAGACTTCCCTGCTCTGCATGCAGTAATATCTGTGCATTGGGAAGCATTTAGCAGGACGAGACAGATGTAGTCAGTGCACTCAGACCATTCTCGTGAAACCATACAAGTGCACGTATCTGGCAGGAGAAAATCTGGAGGAGAGGAGAGGAAGAGTAAAGGACAAAAAGGTGGGTGGAACAGGAAGAAGGGAAGTATAGACAGCAGCATGAGAAATGGAAAGAGACAGCAGAGTACGTGCCCCTCTATAAAAGAAATACAGAAGCAGCCTGGGCTGTGTGAGCTCCACATTTCTGACAGCAGGAAAAATGGAAGTGGGAACAGCAGTGCAAAGAATTTATGACAGTTTTGAAGAATGATGTGCAAATTACGGGCTGGAGCACAGAGAATGAAAGGACTTTGAGTTCCCACCTGCCCCTCAGTTTGGCATTGAAGTCCAATGATGTGCTTCCATGCTGTACAGGATGGTGCTGGGGGGGACACCAGGATGCCTGGCTGCACTACACTTTTGGCCAAACCCTCTTGGGATGGGGATGGACATGGTCAGCAGGAGGTGCCTGGCTGTAGTGGCGTGGCAGCCTCTGCCAGCAAACCTCTCTCGTGTCAGCATGACCAGAGGGAGACAAGCACCGCACCAGAGGCAGCAGCTGAAAGGTTTGGTGAGAAGGCGGCAGCTAAAGGTGCAAATATCGCTTCCTCATTGCAGCCTCCGTGAATGGCCCTGCCTGTGCAATACCATGGATGTTTTGAATGGCAGAGCACAGGCAGTGAATCATTTTATAATTGCTGTTGGTGTGTCCCAGCCTCAGTGTATCATCAAGCCTTCCTTTGGGTCAAGTAATCATGTGAGTCTGAATCATCGCCGCACAGGTTTCTCCTAGCACAGGCTGGCATAGTCAGTGAGCAGAGCTAATTGAATGTGCTCTCACCCTTTCATCCATGATTTGGGAGGGCCTTGCAGCTTTGCCATGCAGACCCCGGCAGCACAGAGGGTTCCCGCAGATTGTGTAGGCTGTTGGGCCCCACACAAAAGTCAGGCAGCAAATTGTTAAACATCTAAGTTATCACTGTTTCCTTAAAACTCCTCATGGGTCAAAGGGTTAGCACTTTCCCGGGCTAGAACAATGTCGGTAGCAAGCCAGGGCCTCTAAATCACAGAATAATTGAGGCTAGAAGAAACCTCAGGAGGTCATCTGGTCTGAGACCCCACTCAAAGCTGGGTTTGAATGCCCCCCTCCTTGTCCTCGGAGTCTGAGCTGCCAACACAGAGGAAACAGAAATCCCATGCAAGCCAAGGGAGCACTTGTGCTGGTGGGGCCCAGCTGAGACCAAAAAGGTAAGGAAAGAGCATGAAGGGAAAAAACAGCAATGTCAGGTAAGTACCAGAGGGCCACAGAGACGGAGGGAAAGACCAGCAAAACCAGCGGGGGACAGAGAGAGACAGCATGTTTGCTTCTGCTGCTGCCAAGATGGAGGCAAGGAAGTGTGGTGTGGGGGCATTTCTCTTTTCTCCCAATGTGCTGCATGTGCAGCAAAGGTTCTGCTGTGTAAAGGAGCCACCTCCTGACACCACAGAGGCAAAGTAAGAGCCGAGGTTGCTGCAGCTGGAAGAGGGAACAGAGTCCTGGCTCCACCCTGCCTGCAGAGTCCTTCCTTCCCAGGTCTTGAAAGGCGTGGAGGGAAGGGGGCAACCCTCATTCCTCTTTAGGCCAGGTGGAGGAAGGACTCACTAGGTCTCACCCCCACCCTGTCACTAATATCAAATAATAACAGTATTTAGCACTTCCATAATTACCTTTGCACTCTGGTATCCACAGACACAGCTGAATTGGAAGTCATTAATATCATTATAATGAGCTTCAGTGGATCCTTTCAATTGGAGGCATTATTTAGCCAGCCCTCATTTTCATGGTTACATCTGAATAAGCACTCTGCATTGAGGTGAGGTTCACTGATGAGACACTTTGGCGCAAAGGCAGTCTCCTACTTGCAAAGGCAGAATAAGTGTCATTATGCATCATGTTTCACCAGACTTCAAAATTCCAAGGAAGGTAAGTCAGGTTACAGCTGACTCCACCTGTAACTTGTAAGAGCTGCAAAACTCTTCCTATGGACTAGCTTGGGGAAGGTCTGCCATGACCTCCTACACACGGTAGCTGTTTCTCAGCAGCTGCCACTCCGGGGGCCTTCAATGGTCAATGCATGCAGCCATCACGAGCTCTCACTGCAGATGCCGATTCAGCGAGAATTCTTATTAAAGCGGAGGGGGCAGAAGGCCAGCAGCTCTGGAAGCACCTTGTACCGGGGACAGGAGACCCGTCCTGACCTAGTGAAGGTGCTGGCCAAGACCTGGGCTGCTAGCCTGAGCTCAGGCGGAGGGGCATGTGGTTGTGTGGCTCTGCTGGACTGGGCACTGCTGGGGCTGGTGAGCAGAACTGTGTTCAGAGCCATCTGCAGAACAGAGACCTGCTGGTCCTGGCTCTACTTTTAGCCTCGCTGAAGACTTCTTTCTTTGGCTTTTCAATAAGAAGGAATTAAGTGCCCCTTTAATTGTGGTTACCTCAGTTCCCTGTTCATAAAGGCACTTAATTCTTCCCATTTTCATTTGTCCTTTATGTTTGGGTTGTGAATCCCTTGGGAAAGCATCAAGGGCTTCTAGATGTACCTGTCTTATTAATAGCAAAAGTAATGTGCTGGTTTTGTCATTGAAGTAGGAAGAAATGTAGGCACATGGAACAAACACTTGTATTGCAATTTCTTATGTTTAAAAAAAGAACAAAAAGATAATAGTGTGTAATATTTTGACCAAGAGCAAAGGTAAAATCACAGCAGCTGACTCAGTGTAACCAACAGGACTTAATAGAGTTGGCAATGTTTCAGCCTGCCTTCTTGGGAACTTGAACATGAGAATATGTTAAGAGTAGCGTAACATATCCAAAACACTGCCTGAATAAAAAAAATTTAAAAAGTGTTACTGTTGGGCAAAAGCATTATTTTCAGCAGCAAGGAAGTTCTTTTAGTGAAGCATGAGCACAAACTTGTGTTTATTTCTTGGTGTTCAGTTACTGCCAACATTACAGAAAAACCCAATCAAGGCAGAGAATCTAACCCTGCGCTGCCAGCCCCAAATACAGCTAAAACGCTCTTCTAATGTGTTTGTGACCTAGCAGTTCAATCCATCCTCCAGAAACAGGTAAATACACAAGACTTGGATGAGACCCAAATAGGCTTCAGCACAGTTTAGAAACACAGTTAAAGATACAAAGCTGTTCCTCTACTTCAAGACAAGCTGGCTGCTACAAAAAACACTGAGGAGCAATGACATTTCCTGAGCTCTGGCTGTACCTGCAGTGGAAAGGAGTTTCCCATGCTGTTTCCTTAATTAGCACAAATATGCTGACAACCTTCTCCATGCTGAAATCAAGCCATAGGCCACTAAAAAGCTGATCTATCTGCGCATCCAAATCTACCACATGCTGAGCCAACATGTTTCAATGCCGTAATCAGTACCCAGATTATAACATGGCTTTGTCATGCATCCAGTTGCTGAAACAGACTTTGATGTCCCAATACGAAACCTATTTGTCCTGCAGTCAGCAAATAGAAAAAGTGCCAATATATACATTTGATGTTTTGCAAGTGCTGGGATTGTGCACTGGCATTTATTGGATCATTCTGACCACTACATGAATTTATAAATACGACCCAGTTGAATTAGAGAAATAACATGATCTGAAGGCCAGATTCTAAGCTTGTTTAATCTGAAGTAAACAGGGAACAACTTGTTTGGCATCCAGTAATTTACTCTGGTTTCACCATGGAGTGATCAAGGCCACAGTTATGTCTTTACGCAGTTTGATCTGAGTTTAGTCCTTGTCAACAGGACTTGTTACAATACGATCATGCAGCAGGCGAACAGAAAAGACAGCATGCCAATATAGTAAATATTGTAGTATCAGCCCTAGGGAAAAGTTTAGCAACCTTATGACAGGTAGGGTTTAAGCGTGTGAACCTGAGCCTTGTTCCTCAGACAATTTTTGCTTTGTTGGTAATGCAGCTGGCAGGACTAACTCTAAAAGCTATTTATGCCTGGCAAGCTCATAGCTAATTCTGAGTGAAAGCTGTGACAGCTAAGCTGTTTCCTCTTGGCCAAAGCAGCCAATTTTCTGCAAGTGGTTCAGTAAGGTCGCTGCCTGCTGCGCGGACAGGACGCTGCAACGCGTGGGTGTGACTTGTCTGACCCCTCCTCCCACGTTTCAGTTGGCCCTACAGTAGCACATCCCATGGTAGGTCGCACCATGGGCTGCTGCTCCTGGTAGGTGTCTTCCAGGAATTCACCTCCATCGTTACTGGCCCTCATTTTCCCAGAATCACTTGGCACCAACGTGGCCAGTCAGCATGGCAGGTAGCCCTGCCAGCATAGCTGCTGCTTGGAAAATCTGCCCCGTGGATGTAAGCTGAGCATCTCACTGGTTACCCGCTATAACTCTTATAGCTGGATACAAGGTTGCAGTTGTGAGAGTAACAAGAATATATCTTTGATGGCATTGACATAAATTACCCACAGCTTCTTGCCAAGAAAAAAAAAAATGCCAGAAAGTGATGCCCCATGATGAACAAATTAGATCCCATTTTGTGTCCCTTCACCTGTAGAGAAAGGTTTGAATGTCACTGAGTTCTGCGCCTGTGGCTGTCACCTGGTCCAAAATGAATGAAACCAGTCTGACGGCTACGTTCATAACTTTTCCGATGAGCTGCTTTCTTTCCTGAATTTTATTTCAGTCAGTTTATTTATTCACTCATTTCAATAGCTGTCCTTCAGTACCACAGAGCGGCTTTAAGACACAAATATGCTGTCATCAGACACCTCAAATTTTCCTTAGCCACCATCAGTAAAAACACGTCCTCCAAATCTATCGCAACTGCACAGAGCTCCTCTGGAGCTGGTGGGTCCAGAGGGAAAACTAAGCCGAGGGCCAGTCCTGGGAGGTCCTGAGCCCTTGCAACTGGCCTTGGCCACCGTTCGAGGTATAGGCAGCCGAACCCCTGTAGGGGCAGCTGGACACTTCAGTGGTTATGTGGGGAAAGGAGACAGCTGTCCCCACCTGCTCGCAGAAGGACAAGAAACAGTGAAAGTGCTTCCTCTTGCTCAGACTGCACCCTGAACCCTTGCTGCCGTTAAACAGCCTTGCTCCCCCAGGGAGAAGGGGAGGGATGGAGTGAAAGTGAGTCTGACCTTCCTGGAAGAATGGACTTACTGATGGAAGCTGAAACCTGAAACCACTGAAACTCTGGGCCTAGAGAGAGGGAATTACCAAACCAAGCCCAGCATGACTCCATAATGCATACTAAGCCTCACACAGCTTCCTCTTCCTAACTCCATTCCTTCCCTCTGAAAGTTGCTTTGCATGTTTTACCCAAATGGAAGCAGAGATCTAGACACCAAGAAAGCTTGCCGATGCCAGGCTGTGTGTCAGCACAAGCCAGAGGGATATCAATCAAACAAAGTGCAGGTAGTCAACTCATTCAGGAAGGCTTCCCTGAGGTTCCCCATTGTGCTCAAGCAGGGACAAAAAAAACCCATCCACCTGAAGACTGACACACCTTTGCCTCCCACTGACACAGAACTTGTATTTGGAGAACAGAGCCCCATGAGCCTGGCCTCATTTACACTGGTTTCACACAGCTGCCTCCTTGGGAAATATCCCATCTTTTCATAGGAGTTCCCAAGAACAAACACAGCTCAGCCAGCACCTCGGAGCACCACTAACGTCTAGGTCTTTCTTCACCGACAGAAGGCCAACCTCAACATGGTTAGAAAGCTGCTTTTCCTCTCCCACAGTTACTTTCCACTGAAGATAATAGTTTAAGCAGCTCACGAACAGGAGGGCACAAGCAGCTTGGAGCCTGCAGACCCTTCACTAAACACATGAGCAAGCACCACGCAAACTTTCCCTGCAGTCCCCCACAGTTGCTGGGCCCCAACTAGGAGGTACCACCAACACAAGAAAAATTTTCCACAGCTCCCTTTCTCTGGGTGGTCTCCGCTGCACTGCTGTGGCCAAGCTGCTGATTTCGGATGTCAAAGTCCTCCCTTGCTGGAAATGAGAGCACAGCTCTCAGCGTACATTGCACTTGAGCTGGCATTGGTTTCGTCCTATTTTCTAGCCCTTGCCATGACAGCTTAAAAGAAGTTTTGGCCTATGCCTTGTTTACAAACACGGCTCAGAAAAAAAAACCCAGGTTTTAGTTTGCTGACCAAAGGCCAGCAGGCCTGACCCCAGTCATTAGCTGCCCAGGTGATTCACTGGAGAATTAGAGAGTGCTAAAACAGAAAATGCCCAAGACCAATGGCTTAAGAGGAGCCTTGCCCCATTTCTCACCCCACAGACAACACTGTGACCAGTGAACATATCACAGCATGCTACACAGAAAAATATTCTCCATCCTAGACATTGTAAAATATTGTACTGTGGTACAAGCTGGAGCAAGGATGTGGTGCAGAAGTCCCAGACAGCCTTGGAGGCAGGATTACTCATTTATTTATCACAAAACTCAGACGAAGTTGTGCTACTTATGTTGCTATAGGGCAAGGAGGGGAGAGAGACAGACTTTTTCCATTTCCAGGAGACTTTTTTAGCAACTGAGGAGGTATGGGGACAGGATTCTTCAAACTTCCCTTCACTCAACGTACGTTTCCCTGTACACCATTAGTTCACCTAGTCAGGTGCTATGTAAAGCCCTAGGGTTTTTAAATGTTTCTTGGCTAGTTTTCTGCATTGCCCTCTGCCCTGCCATATAGAACAAGACCCTCACTTTGGGAAATCATTTTCCATCAAAGCTGGCTGAGCTGGTTCTGCCGTTACCCCAGAGATGAGGAGCGTTTATGGCCAGGGCCTTGAATTGACAAGATCTCAAAGAAATAAGTAGCTTACACAGATGGAATTAGGGAGAGATAATGGAAATAAACACCAGCTCTGAGGTGTTCCTGTGCACAGTTTCACTTGTGTCTACTAGCCCACAGGTGCCCCACAAGCTAAGGATACTTCAGCTGACTTGTTTTTCATGGCACCCTGGCAGGCTTCTAAAAGCATCTCTCCTTTTGATCACATGGCAGCAGGTGCTGACTTGCTTACACACAGAGCAGCATTAACTAGTGACTGCGCTGAACACGTGCTGCACGGGTGAGCTCTGCAATATCGTCTGTGGCTATAGAGCCATCACCCCACCCACGCTGTCACGTTTTTCTCGGTGTAACCCCGGGTACGGCCCTACGCAATGCCTTGCTCTTCCTCTCCTCCACCCCTCTGAGCTCAGCAATCAGAAATACTGAGGAAAACTTCTGGCCGTTTGCGCTTGGGATGAGCAAACAACCAGCTTGTGCTCCATCCGGCAGCATGAACGCCAGGTTACGTGAGGACATGCCAGCAGAGCCCACATACCACTGCTGGGTTATGAGCACTTCAGATCTGACTGACTCCGCTCAGGAGACTGAAATATAAACAGCGCTTTTCTGGGAGGAGCGGCTCCCATCCAAATACTCCCCCATCTTAGTCACAGGTTAAAATAAATAAATAAACAAAGCTGTACTAATCTCCCAGTCGGCCCGCTTGCAGCCATGTGACTGGCGTCAGCCTTCACCCCGAGGTGAAATATGGACCCAGAGGCTGGGTCCTGGCTTTGCGGTGCTCCAATGGCACACGCGGGATGGGCAGCAGCCCCTAACTGGGATGGCGTGGAGTTCGGCTTGCGGCATAAGGGAACACCCACCTGGCAGACAGCAGAGCCCAGCTGCACGCCACCTGCTCCCGGCTCCATCACACTTACATAAGGGACATACTGAGGGGGACGGGACACATTTAACCCAGAAATCCGCACGTGACCATGTAGATCCAAAGTGAAGCAGAGCAGACCCAGGTCTGCCTTCCATCCCACGCAGAGCCACATCTGGGAAGCAAAGTGAGTGGGGGCCCGAGGAGGCTGGGGAAGGGGAGGACTAAGGCAGTAGTTGCCTCTTCCCCTGTCCTTTGGCGAGCAAGGATAGCTGTGCCAGGAGCTGGGAGGGCACACCGGGGCAGGATCAGTCAGGATTTGCTCTGTTTCTTGCCTTCCTTCCCGCAGTGTCTGCTGCTGGCCCCCCTGTCAGAGGCAGGATAAAGAGCTAAGTGGACCTCGCATCCAGCACAGCGCAGCCATTTAGCCATTTGTACTCCCCTGCCTTGTGAGCTTCAAGTCTGGCCAAAGCTCCTGTGTGTGCATGAAAGACAATCCCAGCATTAAATATATTCCTCCTCTTTATCCAAACTAGAAACAGCTCCTCAGCCTACAACATCACCAGGCTATGTTAAAAACATCTAAGTAGAATCAGGAATGCAGCTGGAGGTCCAAGCATGGGGTGAGCATACATTTTAACAGGAACTATCCCAATGGGCTCTGAGAGCTACGTACAGTATATCTGCCTGTTGCTAATTATATTTACTGGTGGTGGTTGGGTTTTTTTCAAGCTGAAGATGAGTCAGAAAAAGAAAAAATTTCTTTATTGTTATGGAAGCAGAACGATGTCTCCTGAGGGTGTATGTAATGTACTACTGTCACGGCATGACAATGGAAAAACTGACTGCTGAGCCAACCAAACCCCCATAAATACCTAATGATATCTCTCCTGGCCCAGATTTTCTACAAGTCGGTGCCTGAACTGCATACAAAATTACAATCGATATGAAAGGATCTCTCTTCTCAACAGAGCCAGAATTTAAGAGCCCAGCTGAGCATTATATTCCAGTTCATACAAAGAGATCCTTTTAAAGGTCTGTCACAATAACTTAAAGGTGGTGATCCAGCAAAAAAAACCTACTAGGCCTCTCCTCATCCTCTCCCCCACACTTCCCGCCATTAGCGTGAAGAACAGCTGGCTTCGGCAAACAGACACCGTTATTAATTACAGTATGGTGACACAAACAACACGTGCTGAGGGATGTTGTCGGGTCTGCATTCATGTAGGAGAAGAACAAAATTTTCTTCCTTTTCTTCTTCTCCTTCTCCTCCTCCTCTTCCTCCTCCTCCTCCTGGCTTGGGTAGCTCCGCTGCCTCGTGTGCTCGGCTGGGGAGGCATCCATGCCAAGCACCTGGCCCAGTTATAGGTATGCACACAGGGACAGGGAGCCCGTTGTGAGAAAACCCGGCCTTAGCAAATTTCTCTGGCCATCGGCCAGCCTCCGCGTGTTGGGCAAGTGACTCTCCCCGGCCGCGGTTACATCAGTCACCACCACCTCCCTCAATGTCATGGCACAGGAAGCAGCTGCCAGGGGGGAGAGAGAGAGGGGGAGGGAAGGAGAGAGGCAGTCACTGGCTTTTGAAACCGGCTGTCCAAAAAACATTACAACACCCTCGCCGGTTTCCAGTGGGTTTGCTCAGTTCCTCCCTTCCCGTGAAGACCACACAGGCTTCTCCAGGGCGTTGCGCCCTGCCGCAGAAAGGCGGTCTCTGGGGCCCGCTGCTCCTGGCAGCCGCTCTCCAGCAGCGTGATTCCCCCCACTTCCTCCACACACTCTCCCAGTTTACACCCAGGGCCAGAACCAAACTCAAAAGCTGATATTTAGGGGGAAAAAACCCCGTATGTATTGTCTTATTTTTGTATTTTTTTTCCAGAGGGAGACTCTCCATTCACAAGGGGGAGGCAGGGACGGAAGAGTGAGCAGGCGGAGAAGCCCCTCAATGCTCCACTTCCTCCCTTTCTCCTCTGCCTGCTCTGGTCAGACTCACCCAACCTCATCATGGAGGCTGCCCAAGGCCACCCTGGTGGGAGACCAGGACTCCTCACTTTCCCAAGCCACCACTGGGCCGCAGGGGCCCAGGCCAGGACTGCCAGCCCCGGGGGCACGGGCTGCAGCTGGGAGGAGGCAGCCTGGAGCACCACTGCCAGCAGGGGCCAACGGCCAAATCCCACTCTCAGCTACTGCCCCGGTGTAAATTTAGAGCGACCACCCCCCCACCCTGCAGCAGTGACTGGGGATTTGTTCAGTGTGAGATGGACAGAGCAGACCCCGGACAAGGGATGGCACTTCCAGGCAACCATCATGGGACCCGGTGTGAGCACAATCTGAGAGAGCTGCCAGAGCAAAACTGGCAAACAAAAACATTGCTCCTGGCATGCAAGTACTTCCATATTGATTCAACACTTAAAAACGCACTGAAGGAAAGATGCCCGTCCTTCACACCCTCCAGCAAATTCAATTTCACTCTCGGCAACCTGCGGTCTCCTCACCCCTCAGCTCCTTCACCCCGACGGCAGCAGCACCTTCCTACAACAGCATCTCAGCCCTCTGTTGCTGGACGCCGCCAGCCTCTGTGCTGCCTTCCCTCTAATGTCCTTTTAGAGGAGGAGCTCAAATTTCTGCAATGACCATCCTGCAACAGAACCCACTGCGGGCCTGGCTACCCAAGCAGAAACCGGGAGAAATGCTCGCTGAAGTCCGCGGGGAAGCCTTCCCCCAGGAGGGCAGCGCAGCCGGGCTGTGGGCTGCAAACCTGCCCCCTCAGCCCTGCCTCTCCCGGGACGGGAGCCCATGCAGATTTCCAAACTGGACGGATTAGGGTAGCTTTTCTCCAGTCAGAGGCTCTGGAAGGATTATTTGGCTGCAGCGTATCATATGACTTTGTTCTTAGAGTTACATTTTAACTGAGAAAGTTTAACAAGTATGACTTATGGGCTTCTAAAATTGGCAGCAGAAAAATGAGCCGAGGAAGTCATGGAAAAAAAACACAAGCAAGGCCATTCCATGTTATGCACAATTTCTGGGCTCTTTTTCCAATCTTCTGTTTTTTTGGATGGTGGAAAATATTTTCCAGCTACACAGGCCTGGCCTCACTGAGTACGTATTTATGCCAAGTTTATAAAAAGCAGCTGCAGACAGGGTTGAATGAAAGGATTACACTGCTGTCTGTCTTCCAGAAGGTGCTTCAGTTCACACCCTGTCCCACAGAGAGAAGCTCGTTTCCCAAATCTCCATTAATTTATGTAAAGAGGGACAAAATTTGAACCGCGCAATACAAACAGCCATGGCTGGGCATGCAAATGGGCATGCATGCGTGCACACCTCGCGAGCTGGCTAGCTAGCAGCGGCTCCTGGCCACAGCTAACGCTGGCTTTTAGCACCTGAAGTTTACCACCATTCCTCCAACCTCTCCCCATCCCAAAGCCCGGTCCATCTTTCATGAATACAACGATGGGGAGAGGACTTTCAGGGTTGAGAGCCCTGTCTCGGTGTACCTCTGCTGCCTGCTCTCCAGCTGCTCCTGCTGAAATTCAGGCTTCACCACCCTCACGTACTCTCAGGCTTTAAGGCTAGAAGGGATCGCTGTGAGCGTGCAGGCTGGCCTCCTCTGCAGCACACTGCCACCGAATTTCAATGAGGAACCCGGGCAGCGGAGGCATAACCTTAATTTTCAGCCGTGTCTTGTCACAGCATTGGCCTGATACACTAGTCACAAGAGGAGAGTCACACATAATCCTTCACTCCCCAAAACAGAATAGCTATGGGGGGTGGCGGGGAGGGCACAGAGTGAAAGTAAATGGATATAAAACAGTAAGGTAGGCAGTAAGCTACAGATCGTACATTACAGATCTGTACCCTGCTGATTTTGCAGTCGAGTATCTTAGAATAACAGCACCGAGAATGACAGCGCTACATCAGGAATATCGGTCAAGACAGTATTTCCTGGCAATTGTTTGAGAAATGCTTTTCTCACAGCTAATTGCTCCCAAGAGGCTGTGTTTTCTCTGTTTTTAGAAGGACAGCGATTAAGAAAGGTTTTTAAACCTCTGCACCCTGCTGTGGGACAAAGAAATGGGGGGGGGAGAGGAAGAAAAGAAAAGAAAAGAAAAGAAAAGAAAAGAAAAGAAAAGAAAAGAAAAGAAAGAAAAGAAAAGAAAAGAAAGAAAAGAAAAGAAAAGAAAAGAAAAGAAAAGAAAAGAAAAGAAAAGAAAAGAAAAGAAAAGAAAAGAAAAAAAGAAAAGAAAAGAAAAGAAAGTAAAAGAAAACAAAAGAAAAAGAAAAGAAAAAGAAAAGAAAAAGAAAAGAAAAGAAAAGAGAAAGACAAGAAAAAGAAAAGAAAAAGAAAAGAAAAAGAATAAGAAAAAGAAAAGAAAAGAAAAAAAAGAAGAAGAAAAGAGAAAAGAAAAGAAAAAGAAAAGAAAAAGAAAAGAAAAAGAAAAGAAAAAGAAAAGAAAAAGAAAAGAAAAAGAAAAGAAAAAGAAAAGAAAAAGAAAAGAAAAAGAAAAGAAAAGAAAAGAAAAGAAAAGAAAAAGGCACAACAGCTGTAATGTTCTATGAAACATTGCCAGGGTGGTGGATGCAACCATCAGTTTGGCAGAGAGAAATACAGAAAAAGCGAGGCATGCTGCAGGCGAGCGAGGGGGAGGCCCGGCTGCAGGAGAGCCACATTGCCATCTAGCGGCACCGCGCTGGGCACCCAGACCCGACGGGGCCTCTCCGGGACCCCCCCTGCCCCCCGCCCCCGGGCAGCGGGCACCCTGCCCGCACAGGGGCGCCAGTTGCCTTTCAGGGCTTTACAACCAAGCTCGGGCTACCACCAAACCGCTTGGTCGACGAAAGATAGGTGTAGGAAGGCAAGGGGTTTTGGGAAACAGGCCACTGAAAGGAAGTTTAAGCTGAACCGGGCTTTGCTGGGAAAAGCCGGGGCGTACGCTTTGAGGCCCGCAGGTTCCCATCTTTCACTGCCGCTGCGCACAAGGCTGTGGTGGCCCCGGCGTGTTCCGCAGTTGTCAGGTGGACACCTGCGGCAAAATGATGGGCTGGCAGGAACAGCGAGCGCTGCCTTGTCCCAAGGAGCCAGGCCTGAATCTGGAGCTGATGCTCAGTTCCCAGTCATGTCAGACCAAATGACCTGTGCGCCTGGATGCTATCTGCAGTGCCACCCCTGAAAATTTAAATCCACTGTGTGCCTCTGCGATGACAGATTTCCCTTCTGTTCCGAAAAGAATACAAATGCTAACCTTTCAACACTGAAAAACAAGAAAAGCCAAAATGCTAAGCCCCTTAGATATCAAAAGGCAGGCACTCTACCTTTTAGAAAGCACCCAGCCAAGGGCAGCGAATGATTTATTTTGTATGACCTTCATGCAGAGAGTTAAAAAGAAAAAAAGAGCTTTGGGGTATGTGAATTCTGATGTTCATTGAAAGATGTTACACTGGAAGATCCTGGCTGCAGCAGACTTCTGTTTAGCCAGAAAACAAAAACACTCCCAGTGCCTGAACTCTGCCGGAAGAGACCATAATTTTGGGAAGCAATAGAAGCAGCCTTGCATCACGCATCCAAGACTGCCCACAAAGCTCTGCCTCGTGGCAAAGTGCTTTCTGTTCTTGCACTTCCCACTGGAAACAAATGACCGCTCTCACACCTTATGGGCAATAAAAGGCGATTAGCAGCAGACTGCATTTGGCCCTGGTGCAAAGGACAGTATGTCTAGCTAATTGTTAGCTCCGTGCCTTTGGTCTCCGAGTCCTGTGAAGCTTCACAAGAGCACAGATGTACTGTACGTGCCCTAAACAGCCATGTCAACAAGGGTGATATTCTTTGATATTAGCAAAAATAACATGGTCTTCCAAGAAGAAAGGAAAATGCAGCTGAGTTCCCCAAAATGAAGATAATCTATGCCACTCCAGTGAATCAGTCTTACAGCAGCATTTCTTCAAAAGCACAGAGCGATGACCTCTACAAATACTTTGGTGACTACGAATACTATGATGACCTACGAATACTTTGAATTTACAATATCCCTTCTGCATCAATCAACAACAAAGTTTGTGTTGTCATCCCTGGAGACCAAGCATACACCACCAGCAACGTTACCAGGAGATGGGGAGGCAGGATTTGAACAGTAAGATTAAAAAAACAGGAAAGGCCATGAAGGATCCTGAGTCTGAGCCATTGCTTGTTCTGTCAGACTGCAATCTGTTTAATTTTTTTTCTTTAAAGTCAGGGTGAGATCACTGGTTTTACTGAAAATGTGCTGCCCAAGGTAGAAGACATCCTTCTGTGAAAAGACCTACAGGCTAATGACAATATATTCTCAGGCTTGCTGAAAAATTTTGAGGGCAACCCAGCAGAGAAAACACTGCCCTGCACCTTGGCAGAATCTCATAGCAAACACAATCCTGAAAATGACCAAAATGAAGGGAGGGAGGGATTCTACCAGGAGCCAATTGTTTTCCCTGCTTCACATCTTATGACAAAAAGCATGGGAAGAGCACCGCCCCAATAGCAATACATTCTATCCCAGGGTCTCTGTGCTTTAGAAAACTAATTTCATTTATCAGCACGTACTTCCAGGGTTGCCCAGAGAAGCCAAGATGCCCAAGTGGTTAGATCAAGGTCCCACTAAGAACCAGACAGTCCGTTGGTTCTTGAGGGTGGCAGGACACACCAGTCTGATCCACCTGATCTTCTGGATATATGGCTACCACGTAGCCAGCTCCTTCCAGGCATATCCTCTTCTCCTTTCCACATACTGGCTCCAAAGTAGAGAAAGGAAGATAGAGCCATCCTGGTCAACAGATTAACATCTGCTCCAACCTCGAGGAGTTTGAGGGTCAGAAGGAAGCTTTAGAAGGCTGCATTTTTTCTATGGGTCAACTGTCCAAAAACTGGGCTACAACCTTCTCTCAGTAGAGCACCTCTCCAGTTTTCAACTGTTTTTATCAGGTTGTCATGTATTCACAGTTTGCAATCCAACATCTAGGATGGATGCTGACTCACTGCATTGCTTTCTAAGCCGTTTGCCTTACTTATGCCTGCTTAATACCTATGTCCCAGCTTCCCTATTTGCATGATGGGGCCACCGAATTTGAGGCACTGCGGCACAGGCTGATTACTAAGTTTTGACAGAACAGTCAGAGATCCTTCTTAAAGTTGCCATCAAACAGCAAGCCAGGCTTCTGAAAGATTGCTTCTTACATTTGCAATGCAGAAGCCACTTACAAACTGCAGGACTGCCAGCAGAGTAATTAACCCAGTGCTTGACAGTTCATGTTATTTGATTTCAGCTGGGGGGGGGTAGAGGGTGTGTTTAAAAGACTTAAGTCTTTTCAATTACAGAGAGCGTCTTTAATACTTTTTTTTTTGTTTTGGTAGGTTTCATGATTTATAAGCACACCTATGGTTGGTTGAGGTCTGATTTTTCCTGATGATACTAGAAACTACCACTGATTAGCCCACCACTCTAAAAATAATGTGATGTAGAAAAGGAGCAAGCTTCAGAACTTCATACATAATTCAGATAAACAAAACACTCACCCAGTAGCTACCGAAACAATCATACTGTCCTAAACCTTACCTTCTCCCTTCCTGGGTCACTGTCCCAATGTCCTGCTCTTGACTGCTTAGGTTTCCATGAGGAAAGGACCATGCAGAGTAAGTTACAGGATCAGGACCGCAGACTGTGAGCTTGCAGAAGCAGAGACTTCATCTTGACAGATTCTTCAGAGTGCCACACACATCTCTGCTGATACAGAAGTAATAATAATAATTTCATGCTAAGAATTCTGCCAGTGCCAATGGCCAGTAGATAACATCCCTACAGAGAAGTAAAAAAGGGCCCTTAGGTCTGCCAGAGAACTTCTAACGTAAGCCAAGGGGCCTGGTGTTAAAGCTCAAAACTTTAGATGGAGAGATGAAAGCAAATGAAATGTAAATCAAATAGCAACTCCTCATGGTTATGCAAATTCAGCTGAGTGTCATTATAGCAAACACCAGAACTCCTCAATAAACATGGAGGCTGCAAACCAGGGTCAGATGGCCCTCCTCCTCTTTACATAGGCAAAAACTTCCACCTCCTTAAATTGTAGGAGCTGGTAGTCTTCCTTGTGGTAACTGACAGGACCAAGCAATTACATTATACCAGGTCAATGTGTGGTGAAAGTAAATCTCCATCAAAACCAGGCTGTTCCCACCAATAAGGAGATACTGCTGCGAATTGATTAGGCATGTACTATCAATTAAAAACACCAGAAGAGACTTTCTTAAAGAACATGCTTGCTCAAGAATCCCTTTTCTCCATTTAATTAGTCATTGCATTATAATTAACACATTCATGCAATAATCATTGTCATTTTAATCATCAAAGCTGATACTACATTCCATCTCATTAAATAATATTAAATACAACAAAAGATGCTATCCAGGTTGTTTCAGAGCTCCAGGAAATGCTCTTTTACATACATGCCAAAACAGGCAAAGATTGGTTCGTTACAGCAAATTTCTGTATCTTCCAGGCTATTTTACAGGGTGTAACATTATCCAGATTGACCTAAGGAAGGAGGAGAAGCATGATTTGCAGAGACAGTATCTTTTATTAAGCCGCTTCTTTCTCTAGATTCTTGCCATGTTTTAAGCAGATTTTGAAGAATTTCTTACTAACAAGTTGAATGTTTGGAAAAATGCTGATAGACAGCTACAAGGGCTGAAAACTTCCAATTACTTGTATGGCATCAACACAACACTCTCCCCCTGCAAACACACCACAGGAAGCAGAGAAAAACCACTTCTAAGATGTAGGAGTAGCTGAGATTTGGTCTCGAGCCCGGGTACCACTATGATACAAATAGCTGCCTCCAAGGCATGAGAGATACCCCACCAGCTCGCTTCACATCAGCTGCTACAGGATTGCAACAGGGTGAGTAGATTTTCCACCTTAAGTAAACCAGCAATGAAACTGCATCCTGTCACCAACCTATAACATCTTGTCTTTTTTTTTTTTTTTTTTTTGGGTTGGCTCTCCTCACACAGGCCATCACAGCCAGAGTCCAACTCCGGGCAGAGGCTCAAGATGCAGATTTCTCTTCCAGCTCTACTGCAGTTAACAGGTGCTCTCCTTTCACTCCAGCTAGCAAAGCTCATCCAGCTGGGCAGGGGAAAACTCTTCCCTTGCACGCCTGGGAACAAGATTCTGTTGCATTTTAAGCAGAGTTTAAGTTGTACAATGCAGCTGGCTTATCTATATACCTGGTTAGTATTGAGGGATGGAGAGAAAGAAAAGGGAAATCATTCTAATCATGTCATCACAACAAACCAAACACACATGATTTAAAAAGCCCAAATTAGGTGTCAGTAGAAACATACACTGCTGCCCCACTGATCCTGTCTTAAACGCTGTACCAAATGTGTCTGGACAAAATGCTGCATTGCATCATGTCACCAGACAGGAAGATTCTAAAAATTGGGATTTTGCAGGATGAGCGTGCACAGAATGTGTGTGCAAAACTGCCCTCTGCTGTTTAGATTAAGACTGCTCAAATAAATGATAGTGTGGCCAATTCAGTTTTTAGTTGTAAGGGTCCAAGTCGTGAAGAGCAGAACTATCTGACTTCAGCTGACTTCTGCCTTCACGCACAGTAGAGATTTTCATACACGAAAGACACTCAGAACTGTCTTGCAGCACAGACCATCCCGACAGATTTGCAGGCTGTAGCAAGACTCCATTCAGCAACTATCACGTAGTAGGTGAGCACCAGCAGACATCCTCTCACCCCAAAGATGAGCCAAGAACACCCTCAGGGTGTAAGGGAAATAACGGTAAAGGTAAGCACGTGCTGCAGGAGGACATGCATCTCTCAACCCGTTAAATCAAGGACTGACCTTTACAAAACAGGAACCGCAACTATATGTCTGGAGTCAAAAGCTTATACCACAGAGGCCTCTGAGAGCTCACGATTATTAGGTTACGGCAGTGATCAGAAAACAAGGTATGACCTTATCAAAAGATGTCCAGTAAATATTCTGTAAAACTAGCACCTGTAAGCCCCTACTGCAGGGAAGGAAGTGAGAGCCTGGATTTTCTTTTCAAGAACATACGGAAACCACCATACTTTGAAAAAGCTGCCCATAATCCAGTGCCAGTATGCAGGACAGTTTGGTACAGAAACATCACGGAAGGGTCAGCTGTTTTCTATGGCTTCACTCATGCATTCATACACGGGATGTGGCAAATCCTGCCCTCCGAGAACAGCATCAGATGTCCACATCTTCTTTGGGAAGCTCTGTTTTGGTGTTAATGCAGAAAACAAGTACTGTTACCCGCAGCAGAAGCTCAGTTTCTGAAGCGCCTCTGATGAAAATTAGCCCAGCCCTCCTGCATTAAGCACAAGTTTCAGCTCTTTGCAACAGGTTTTTGGCCAGATTTGACTGCTGTGCAGACAGGGTTTTTTTGGTCACTGCATAAAGGAGACCGTAAGCTATACTAGTCAGTGTAAACACACAAATTAAAAACCGAACTAATGGTTGAGTACAACAGAAGCCTTGAAGAAATTAATTTTTTTTCACATCAGCCCTTTTCATATCCACACGTTTACAAACGTAGAAGCACAGGTGTATAGTACAACATGCCTTTGAAACACTCACTAAAAGCACTTTGTGACCACTTCAAAGATTCCCTTGAAGTTTAACTCATGTTAATTTTAACACAACGGTCACACAGGGCCACCGTTCAGCCTAAGGGACTTTAAACACACCATCAACAGATGTACAAATGAAACTTTAGAAAGATTCTCCTGGGTGCATCAAAGTAAAGCTGGAGCTTTACTTTGATGATGGCTGGCTGGCCTCCTACACAGCAGGGCTGTGACTTCTCCTTTTTTCAAGTTAAGGGTAACAGTAATATTCTGTCATCCCCCAGGGTAAGGAAATGAGTGCCAGATGACTCAGTGTGTGCCTGATCACTCTGGGTTTGAATTCAATTCCATTATCTAGAAAACTTAATGGTGCAACATCAAAGGTAGTCCTGAATGATCATGAAACTAGTTGGGTTTTTTTCTACAAAAGCTGCCCAAGAAGCTCATAACAGTGATAGGAGACTTCACAACATAAAACTAACAGATCCATGATTTTCTTTATGAGAGATCCTCTTAGTGCTGAAAACAAGTGCCTTGTTCTTGGAGCACCCTGGAAGGGAAAACAGCTCTTTCTGGGAGAATGATTAGTAGT
Source organism: Gorsachius magnificus (assembly GCA_034008185.1). NCBI lineage: Eukaryota > Metazoa > Chordata > Aves > Pelecaniformes > Ardeidae > Gorsachius > Gorsachius magnificus. Next base: position 43,186,449 of record CM067083.1, on the reverse strand, counting down.
TTTACCTGCAGTAAAGTAAGATTACAGGTCTTATTCACCAGCAGCTGTGAGCTCCGCAGCAGCAAATCCACAACTGAAATGGCTCACTGCCACTTTTAATTTGCCCAGGTAAAAAAAATAAGGTCCGTGCACAGCCAACCCAATGGCATTACTACTATTACTGCAGTAACATCCACCGTTACCACTGCACTTCTGATGACCTGCACTTTGCTCATGTCTGAAATCAGCCTCCTACATCTGTGGGCTGTGCATGCCAGCTACACCAGCATCAGCCTCCCATTGTTGGAGCAACAGCAAATTCCCGTTCCAGACAATACCTTCAAGTCTTCACAGTCTGTAAGGTATTAGCTTCATGAAAAGATCTGGGGAAAAAAAAATCTTAAGCCTTGTTAAAAGGATTCATCATTGCCACCTTATTAGCCAAGGCACTCAAAACAGGTATCAGAGCTTGCTCTAGCATACCAACCAGGTACTTCTGGGTTATCAAATATGAAAATCAATTTGTACTTAAGGTTTCATTTAAGCCCATGCTATCTAAAATTCTCTTTGCATCCAACTTTGCAGGATCAAGAAAACTAAAAAGGGTTAGATTAATACGTGCATCTATGATGTTTATTAAAGCAATGACCATTTGTAGACATAATCAGACTTCCAGCAAAATCAGAATTGACACCCAGGTTTGCTAAAACATATTTAGTTCAGGAGAGCTTTGCTGTAAGCTAAATTGTGAATTCAAATTGTCATAATTATACCAAAGAGTGTAGAAAATTGTTCAGGTTTGAAGGAAGGGTACCACTTTTGTCTTATGCTGTTTGGGTTTGTTTTTCAAGGCAGGATATAAGAGTTTGATTTACCTTAAGATGACATTAAAAGCCAAACCAAAAAGCTATTACACTGAAGCGACCACCACCAGCAAGGACAGCAGGTAAATATGCTGACAGTTCTGCCAGCATAACCTATGAATTCTTACTTTTTACTTTTAAGGGTTAGAAAGGAAAAGAAAAAACTCCTCCAAAAAGCCTCACCGTACTTATTAAAAATAGAACCTTCTGCAATATCACAGTATTTTTATTAAGTTATTCTAGGTGCAGAATAACTTTGTCCCTCTAAAATAAATTAAAAGAAAAGAGCAAGCCAGCCGTTGTCACCTGAAGATTGTGGCTACTAAGTTTTACTTTTACCTTATACTACCTGTACAACTCATGCACAACAAAAAGACTAAACTACAGCCAGCTGTTCAAGAAATTTTTGTTCAAACCAGCCACATTACATTCTGTTGCATTACAGAAAGATTCAGTAGCACTTCAAATCTTGGGAAATTGTGTTTTCAAGCGATTAAGGGAGAAAATCTCTTCCATAGCAAACAGTCTAAGCAGACTGACTCAGTAAGAGCCATTTCTACTCCCAAACTCAGGTACTTGACTGCTAGGTGACCGTGAACCACTTAACCTCTCAAAAATTCTGTGTGAGGCAGTTTCTGAAACATTGAGACCTATGGCTTGGAAGAATCTGCCTTTACAGAAATTTATACCAGGCTGAAATGAGACAGATGGGAATGTTGCCTAAAGTACTCTCAGAGTATCTCACTTCTAACTTGGACTACGTCACCTAATACCTTACTATTAAAGTATGAGCATCTTTAGCATAAACTATCAGCTGGTCTGAAAGACAGACACCTCGAAGCATTCTTCTCCTTAACTTAAAACAAGTCACCATGCCAAAAATAGAAAGCTACATTTTTAATCGTTTCTTCTGCCACCTGAGTGGTGATAGCACAAAACAAGGGAACAGTAGAAGCCAATGTTTTGACATTTAGAACATCCGATCCATGGAAAACTTGCTTTCAGAAGTATGCTTCTGCTACTCACTCAAGTCTGTATTATTATTTACCTCCTTTTCACTGGCAAAGGAAAACTTACCTAAACTCAACTTTACAGTATCACACTAAATCAATATTTTACGTTGTCTTTCTAATTCCATTAACTTTAGCTAGTTTAGCCTGGGGATATCATCATCTTACCTTATCAGTGCAATTTTTTTAAGGCTGTTAACAACCATTTCCTATGATCTTGAAAACTACACACTGAAATGTTAAATGCCTATCTTGCAGAAAGATTTCAAGCTTTCCCAAAAAAGCTCTTAGGATCTGCCCCAGGTTCTATTTCAAACAGCTTTATTTCAGACACCTGCATTAACAGAGCTTTCATGTTTGCCAGATACAGTTTTGACTTGCATCACTTTAGATGTTATTGTTCCTGACAGAAATGGATTTGTCATTCTTTCTGCAGCCAGTTACCTATCACATGTCTATTTTCTCAGAAAATGACACAAGGTTTTAAACTTAATTAAAAGCATTGGAAGACCAGCCATAACATTAAATATAAATTTTAATGTTAAGTCATTTTTAGATCATTTGCTCTGACACCCAAATGTTCTGAAATTTAAAGTAGTACTATAGGGACACACAAGTGCAGATAAATCTTTATTGCCATAACTTTGTTTTTTCAAAAATGAGCATTGGGTTTTTAATAGGTTGTAGTTTTATGTCTTTATATGTGCAACATTACAACTGCATATTGTAATAATAATGAAGTTAGTGATACTTTGATAACTCAACAGTGTATTTATAAAATGAATTCTTATCAAAATACACTTTTCACTGGGATAATAAATAAAATCCTGCGAAACCCACCTACACAAAGTTAATTTTAACTCTGGTAGAACTCGATGTGGTACACAGTCCATTAACTACTATGTTTGCCCCTTTATCACCCTACTGATGCTCATCTTCTGGGGTAAGAAAACATTTTTTTTTTCCCCCTGTTGTGGTGTGACCTCATTCAACATCATCTTCAGCCAAGCACTGTGCACTTACAATTCTCTGCAAGAAGGAGAAAAACTCATTCACAATTACATAAAATTGACAGCAGGCAACTGATTATCAAGCAATGTAATTTTACACTGAACATTAAGCAGTGTAATTACTGAGCAAATTGATTAATCTTAAAAATGGTAATCTATCTGACAGCAGTTTTTGAAGTAAATTCCGCAGAAATTACATACTGTGCAATGCCTCACACAGCCAAAGTCAGATAAATAACGTCTGATCAGTGATGGCCTCTGTGTGGGTTTTGGCACTGTTCTCTGAGGAACCATTTTTGCTCTGTTGTTTCCCCAGACCTTGACATCTTGCATACCTGACACTTTTCAGTGTTTTTACTAACTATATGGACCTTAAACCAAAATGTAACCAGGCCTAAGCTGTAAAGAGAGCTGACTGACGCACAGCACTGAGTCTCCGCTTTATGTGAGATAACACCATTAGTGTTAACACCAACACCCTTGCATTTCCAAGAATGTAAAACATATATATTTTACAATAGACTCACCTGCTAGCATATTACCAGCATTATCTGCACAGTACCCAGGCTAAAAAGGGAGGGCATTTTATACACAGAGCTGTGAACACTTTTATCATCAGGGAAACCCCCAAGCTTCCAAAACTGTCATGAGTTCTGGTGCTAGTGAACATTTTGTGTTTACAGCTGGCCCAGAAGCAACAGGCTAGCAGAAGAAACAGGTGTTAATTCTAATGGACTTTTACAGCACTTACAGACGCTTGTATACATATAATTTAAAAAAAAAAGCAAAACCTCAAAACCCAGTGCAAGAAAGTTACTGCTTTTCAAATGCCCCCAGTTGTATTTGGGAAACAGTGGATCCGCTTATAGCATCAGAGCTGTGGTCAGATGTCTCTAATTTAGAAGAGCTCAGCAGACCCTGCATGTGAGAGTTTTGTATTTCTATTTTACCCTGTTTGTTATTAGTGCTACATGATATTTTTTGTATACACTTTTTAACGTTTCAGGTGAAAAAAAGCTTATTTTAACCCAACTGAACATATACAAAAAGTTATTACAAAAACCATTACTCAAGACTGATGAGGCAGATTAGAAAAGTAGTTCAATTACTTTCAGACCATAACAACGGGGAATGTTTCACATACCTGGCTTATTGTAGGGAGCTTAGTTAGAAGCATTTGAAACACCGGCGGTGGAAGAGTCTGCTGTAGAACTTGTAGTAGCTGCTGCGGCTGTCCACACACAGCAATGGCATTGGTCAAGTGATCAACACCTTTCTCATATTCACCTGCATGACAAATCATAACGTTTTGATATCAACCTTCTTCCACTCTATAAAGTATTTACATAAAACATCAGCCAACAGTGGATTAAATTAGTGAGAATCAATCCAGACTTTTCTTTCCTCCTCCCTTGCTGGATCTTCCGAACACAGAAGGTCAGAAACAAGTAAACAGGTTTTCCTAGGTGAGTTTGACTCCCCAGAAGATCTTAGTACATAAAAATCATCTTCTAGCAAAGGTAAAGAAAAATTATTTTACAACTTACCCTTAAAAAAAAAAAAAAAAAAATGCTATTACCTTGAGCTAGTAGTTCCTCGCCAAGCTGAATCTCCTCAAGGAAAAACTTCTGAACTGCTTCAGCATCTTTCAGATCAGGCAACTATAATACACACAGTAAAACTGAAGTTGGCCCTCAAATACCAGTTAATAAACAAGTTAGCAGAAAACATTCTCAACTGAAATCAAATACCCACACAACCATACTGTTACACCTAACTGGGGAAAAAAAAAAATTAAAAGTGTCACTTAAATGTACACAGAATGTTTCTGAAAAAAATCAGACTCAGGTCTCATATCATTGCATCACAAATCTGTAGAGAGACAGAGCCTGAAAAACCTCTACTCAGTTTATTAAGCACCCAATTTTGTAGCAAATATAATTCTAAGGTGTTTTATATTTACCACAACTATATTTCTTACAGTTGGTTAAGATAAATCTATCTTTTCTTCCAGGATCCAATGGTGATGAGGAGAGAAAAGTCAAATACTTATAGCAAAAAACTATCAAGTTCTGTTACAGGTGTACCCTGTCAATAATTTTTAAATCTGAAAAGACCCTGCATGTACTACAAAGTAGAAAACACCATCAAATCACACAGTAAATGTTGTACTTTCTAGTATAAGGACTCTACCTGACACAAAAAAGGAACAACCTTTTCAAATGGTTATCTGTAAGCATTAAGAAAACTAAATGCTGCATTTTCACAGAGTGTTTGTAACTCTGGAATCAAAACAGATCTTTAAATGAATCTTACAAATAATACAAAGGAAACATCTTTCAAAATAGCACTGCATTACTGAAGACAGTATTACCTTGGAAAGCCCTGCTCTCTCTTTGGCAAGCTTCTGTTTCTTCCTTCCTGTAAGAATAAAAAAAAAAACCCCACATTTTTAATTTGCGATTAAAAAAGCCTTCAGATTATAGTTCAAAACCATGAACAAATCACAGTTATTTTCAAAATAAGAAACTGCTAACGTATTCCCAATAGTGAAGACGATGAGCACAAGACTGCAACCCACTCTCTGCAATAGGATATCATTTAGAGGTCTAATGAGGGCGGGCAGTAGCACGCCAACTCAAAATGGCAACTCTCCTCCTGCTGGCTATGGTAAACACCAACTGTGCAGGGCCTGCAGCAGAGCATACCTCGTGCTCTAGAGGCATGAAGGAGGAAAGAGAATGAGAGTCATATGGGATTTCTCTACACGATTTCTAACAATACCAAGCCCCAGAAGAACCGCCTGTAAGTCAAGGTTATCTAATTTTGAACTATACCGTGCACCACCAACAGAACTTTAGCAGGTCACCATACGTAAGTGTACTTTCCCAGCTGCTTTATAGCAAAGACTTGGGAATAAGTTAAATAGGCGGCATTATCTCCTCACCCCACAGCAAGAGCAATACTAAAGCATACAATTCTGAAATCTGAGGAAAGCAAACATTTACAGATTGAACAAACTTTTACAGATTTAATTGCCCACCTTAAAGGCATAAAGTTGGTCTGCAACATAAAGTTGTACCACTCCAGCAAAATTAGTGTAATTAAAATGATATATAGCTTGCTTTTAATGCAATTAGGCAGGTATGAAGATATTTTACAGTAGCAGCCATTCATACAAGAAAGAATAATTATAGTAAAGCTGATGATTTCCTTAGAATAATAATTTTTGTAAGTCATCAGTTCATCAACTGAAATAGTTACACCAATATAACTGTTAAATACAGCCTATGGTTAAACAACTGCACTCTTACTATTTGCCTTCAGTGTCTGCTTGGTGAACATTTATGTTGACAAAGAACAACTGTCACACAGCCCTGATTTTTCCTTTGAAACAGTTTTACAAGCTAGAAATACTTCCAAATACAACTAACAGTTTTAATGGAAATGAGTTAAAAATTTGCGATTGTCCACACAACGAAGACATTCAAGAATACTATTTCCTAGTAGTGATAATGTAATACATGAAATTTATGGACGAGATCAAGTGTTCTTTATATAAAGGGAGTTCACATTCTAACTACATGGATCACCCTTTTACATTCTATGATACCTTAATAACACTTAACACCTGAATTTCTACAACTCACCAACCTGTGTATGTTATCTTACGACACCATAGGCAGAAAAATGTGTCAAATAGAACTGTAGCAGGCTATAATTTTAATGTTATGGTTGTTTTCAATATTAAAGAAGAATTTATCTCGAGAGTTGGTGCCTTCAATTGGCTTATTCCAAGTTTTCCAAAGCATTAATTTGAACAAAATTTTAAACTGCACTGCTGTGCAAATCAGTTTTGCCAATACATAAAATCTTAGAGGTGAAATTAAAAAAATAAATAGTAGTATCTGAAATATTTCACTATCAAAACAAGCCACGTTGCAACTGTAGTGCATTCAGTGAAAATATCAATGAAAAGTACAAAGAGTAACAGTTTGATATTTGTACATAATTTTCTCCTGAAAAGTTTTCTTGGCGTGACTATGACATACTTCTAAAATATTACATGCATCAGTCACCAAGTTAAGCATTCAGAGATAAAGAAAAAAAGACATGCTGGTAACTATAACTATTTAATAAAAGCTTTTGACCACTGATCACACACATATGAAATCATATACTTTAACCTGAAAATAGTAAAGGAATGTGAAGAATCACCAAGATTTTAAAACTGAACACTGAGCTACAGAATCTTTCAAATCTGATTACTATGCAATTTTTCTTCCTCTTCTTAACATATTTTTACAGGTCTCTTTCTAAGTCCACTAGCTAAAATAATTACAAAAACCAAACAGCTCAGAAGTATATTTAGGAATTCCTCCCATACTGGTTGGTAACACTAGTTTTAAAATATCTTTGCAACAACAGCCAGACGTTACATTTGTAATACAACAAGCAAAAAGCAATGGCTTTGGGCAGAGGGGAGGGGGAAAACACCAAAACCAAACGCACCTTAAAAAAAAAACTCAAAAACTTCTTTGTTTTCCCTCAGGGACCTCCAAGAAAAATGAAAAAAACTTCCCTCTTTTCTAAAGACAGTATCATATTTAAAAAAGGGGAAGGGCAATCTTCCATAGAAGGCACCTTAGTTAATACAGAAATGTAGGTGCATCCATCCAAACCAGAAAGCTAACCTGTAGCCCTCAAACTGCAGGTGACTTGCAGGTTCTTCAGGCACAGCTCTTGGACATGGGGAATAAGTTTCAGATGCCAGCCAACAGACAACCTGATGTGCTGGCGTGGGTTGCAAAAATCCCAGAGTTGCCCCAGCACCTTCAAAACCAGTCCCACAAAGGAGCAGAATGACCAAAGAGCCGTCTGCACCTTCAGCTCCCATCCGTGAAGTCTGCCTACTGCTCTCCTCTCACTCAGCTGTCTGGGCAGAAGGAGCTCTGAGGCAAAGATCAGCACAGTCAGAAGTTCTGGCTGTCTCTGAACAAAGAGATCAGTGTCTAGACTTGTGTTCAGAACAGTTCTGGTTCAATACAATCAAGAACACCAATAGTAAACACATCTAAACTCTTATGAATTTAAAATACAGCTGCGGAAACAAAGCACCTCCAAGATAGCTTTGCTATCTTTTGGTCCCAAGATTAAATATGGACATGCCTGCAAACTAGCAGCACAATAACCTAAAATAACACAAAACCTGCTAAATAAATAAGATTAAGACATCTGGAAACCCAAAGTCCAGCAGTTCTTCAAGCCTCCCAGGAAATCACCTTTTTTTCCCTGAAACCTGGATCTGGCCACCTCATTGTTACGATGGGCCTTCGTAACGTTCATTCACTTTGGTCCTAATACAGCCCAAAGAGATGTATATTGGTTCTTCATTTGTCAGCCTGTGCTTGACCAAATACAACAAGCTGACATGTAGGATCTCCTGTCCTTCCTAGACTTCGATGGCACTGCATCAGAGGGGCTGAAAAACAATCTTATCCTAAGAACATTACTGGAAAAGATCTGTTGCAAAGGTGGCTTCTACAAGGTTTTCATCAAACACCCCTACTATTGCCTGAGAAACAGTGTATCTTCATCTAAAGAACTGCAACTGGCTGCTGCATTGGACCTTTTTTTGTCAAATATTTAACAGCCCAAACAGTAAACCCCCTGTAATAATCAGACCACTGGCACCACTACAGAAGCATCCATACTAAAGAATCAGTCACAGTACTAAAAATAAAAATAAGCCATACAACTAAAAGCAGCCCAGTGTATCACATCCAAGGATCCTAAGTGATACAGTGATGCCCTCCAGATGACAACAGCCATCCCCTATCAAACCACAATGGCTTTCCACTTTAAAGAAAGTCTTAATTCTTAATCAGAGCAAGTCTAAGGTTTGTTCAGAACATCACTGGATAGAAGCTCAGATAACAAAAACAGTGAGCTGCAGAAATCACTGCCAGTGCTTCTGCAAAAATCTTATGTAATCCAACATTTTCTCTCCTACATACTTAAAAACATAAAAAGAACATGGCTTACAAGACAAACACGTACCAGTTTACTATACTAAGAATTCCCAATCAATATCTTGCACTGCAGAGCGAAAAGTACTCGGAACACACACAAGAAGTATGCGGCTATGGTCCTGCACATACAAGCAAGGGCCTGGAGATGCAGTGTTCGAAAGACATAATTTGCCGTGGAAGAGCTTACAGAAAGTGGAATCAATACACTGTTAAGCATTGACACCAGTCACTCAACAAATTCAATCCACTAAGACAGAATCAAGGCATTTAAGTTACATTTAAATATAACCAGGTAAATACTAATTTTTAACCCATCTAGTTACCAACTCTTCCATTGAGCAAATGATCATGTTATGTTTACTTGCTGGGAAAGCTTACCTTAATGGTAATTTATTTACTGCAGATTAGTTATCAAAGGAACACTACACATATTCCCATGATAGAAACAACCCAGCACAACAAATCTCAGCTTATTTCTTGTGATTCATTTGAGTACCTTGGATGAATTTGAGCACCTGGAGTAGTCACACTTACAGTTACATTTAAAACCTTCAGTAATTATTAAGGCTTATTTAAATAAATGTTGAAGACGTGAAATAATGAAGAGCCACAGGAGAAGAGCTCTACATTTTGGATTAATCAACAGTTTTCTCTGGCATCCATTCTTATCCTGGGAGCTACTAACAGAGCTGCCAGGAGGGTTAAGAATGCAGCAGATAAAATACCTGAGGGCTGTCATCAGCTCCTGCCTTACCACAGTAACAGCCTCACTGTAAGAGATCACGTTGCTTTATCTAATGGTCTCACAAAATAAATAAAAAAATGTCGTCACAGAAGCGCAGTGGCGATAATAGCATGGTTGAGGATGTAGGACAAGAAAATTTAAAAAAAAAAAAAAAAAAAAAAAAAGGCGGGAGGTGAGCTAATTCCAAGGCGCGCTTCTGCTGCGGAAACCGCAGGTTACCCAATAACGACACAAATTGCAGAAAACGCGCTCCGACAAGAGGACCCGCCCCCGTTTCGGGCAAAGGGAGGCCAAGAGGCAGCACCGCGCGGGGGCCGCAGCCGCCCCGCACAAGCGCCCGCGGGCCAATCCTGCCCGCCCGCCCCCAGCCCGACCAGCGGGACGCTGGCCGCAGCCTCCCGGGCCCCTCCCGCCCGGTAACCGCGGCAAGGCGGGCTGAAGCGGAGGGCGGGCAGGCGCAGGGGCTTAAGGCCGCTCCCCGCGAGGCGGCCTGAGCGGGGGCCGCCGGGGGCGGGAAAGCGCTGCGGAGGCGGCGTGGCCGGCCGGCCGGGCGGGGGAGGGGAGGCGGCAGCCGCCGAAGGAGGGGCGCGCGCGGGAGCCGTTGGAGGCCCCCGGCCCGGACACTCACTCTCCCGCAGCCGGTTCTTGAAATTCGGGTCGCTCCGTCTCTTGCGGTCGAAGTAGATGCAGTAGCCGATGAAAAGGGCCCCGCAGAGGCCCGCCGCGATGGCGCTGGTCTTGCCCACCATCATTGTGCCCGGCACCGAGGGGAAGATCCGAGAAGATCTGATCCGGTCCGGTCCGGTCCCGCCGCCGCCACCACCGCCCCCCACCCCCTCCCTCCCGCCCGCCCTCCCGCCGCGCGGCTGGGGCCGAGCTCCGCAGGCACCTTGGGGCGAGCGGGCAGCCAAGAAGGACCCCGCCCGGCTTCCGCTGGCGTCATCAGCCAGCGGCGGCAGAGGGCGCCTCCGCCAGTGCCTGCGGGGAGGCCGCATGCCCCCGGGGCGCATGCGCGGGCATCCCCGCCGGCCCCGTCCCTCCGTCAGCGGCGGCGCGCCTGACCCGGGCCGCTGCCGGGAAACGAAGGAGCGCGGCGGGGCCGAAGATCACGCTCGGCGGGCAAGGCAGGGCCGGCGGAGCACGCAGAGCGATCGGCCCCTGCCCCGCCCGGGGAGAACCCGCCGGCTGCGAGGTGCGGGAAGGCCCGACCCAGCCGTCACACCGCTGCCTGAGCAGCAGCTTCTCGTCGCCCAAAAGGCCGAAGTCTCCTCTGCTGAAGTATCGCAGTTTAAAAAAGCAAACCCAAGCCCTAACGAGGTAGCGATCTGCATATCATGGCAGGCTCAGTCTGCACCCGAACGGCTTCTTCCGTCGTCATTTTGAGTAACTCTACGCAGCTCCAAAAGAACAAATTCGGTTAAACCTCCGCAGTGGGAACTGGGCTAGAGCTGCATTCCTGGTACACAGCAATAAAACCCCACAGCACCTGTACTGCAACCGGGGTACCAACACACACCTCCTGCCACCTTCTGGGAGACACCAAAAACCCCAGAGCAAACACTAAGAAGGACTACGGCTGTCTTAGCCAACAAAATTTATGACAGGAGACTCTTGTATACATTAATCTTTATAACAATAATGAACATTTGTATACATTTGATTTTTATCAGAAGACTGTTTGTTTTTCCCAGCTTTATTTCTGGGAATGGTTTTTAGGCTTTTTGGTTTAGTGCTCTTCTTTAACAGGGTTGCTTTTTCACCAACAAATGAATCATTAGAGCACTTGTTTTTTAATGTGGTATTAACTCTGTCCTTAGGAGCACGAGACTGAGCTGGACTTTTCTGTGGTGCTTTCCACTTCTCTCCACAGCGCTTCACTCGTACTTTTCTTCCCATCAGAAGGGAGTCATTGAGTTTCAAAGCAAGATGTACGGCATCCGTATTCTACAAGAACAGAGGTTCAGTTTAAAAGCAGCATTACTTCCAGTCGATTGCTTTCAAATAAAAAGTTGCCTGCCTTTAATTTTTGTAAGCAAGATTTTACAACCGTTTGAGCGCTCTTTATTGTATTTATTGAATGACACAACATCTCTGCTTAGAAACACCAGCCCACATAGCCCCATGCATCGAGGCACAGATCATTGAAAATGGGCTATAAAACAGCTTACGCAAGAGGTGAAAGACAGAGGCAGAGATGAAGGAGAAACTGGGGGGAAAAGGCATTGGGCTGCAGGAAATAAACTAAGGAAGATGAGGCTGGGAGACTGCCACAAGAAAGCAAGCTGTACTCAATCCAAAACGGAGAGCCAGTAAGCAAACCAGCTGCAGGAAAGAATTCCACTTGTATTTTGATGCAGAATAAATAGGAGACCGCTGCAGTTATCAAGCAAACTTGACTGTCCCTCCTTTAAGTCTTTCCCTTACAGTTCATTTCTTTCACCCCAATGTTTTACCACCTTTGTTTATATACAACCTGAAATAGTTTGCTTTGTATCTGCTTCCACAGAACTGGTATTCCAAGCAGCTTTTAACATACACAACAATGTCATATACAAATCCAAAAAAATTACTAAAAGGAAAAAAAATATTAGAAGGGCATAAAGGCAAATCCCAATTCAGATTTTGCAGAATTCCCAGTGTCCCAAAGCATGCCGTTCATACATACCTCAAAGAGAACGTAGCCAAAGCCTTTACCCAAGCCGGTGTTTCTGTCTCTCACAATTCGCACTGCTACTACACCTCCACAGACAATAAAGTGTTCTCGCACAGCATCGTCACTGATGTCTGCAGACAAGCACAATGAAACAGATGCCTCTTCAGCCAGACACACAGCTTTAGAAGCCTGGCCCAAATCCAGATATTTTATATTTACCAATTCAGGCACACAACCATATACATTTAAATATATATAGCAACATGTAAATACATATAGGTACACAAATATCAGTGGTTCAGAAAAATTCCAGCAAATTAACAATGCAGACTTTATAATGGGCTACTTACTTTGACAGTTACCAATTCTCTAGCTTTGAAGAACACAACGTAAATCACAAAGAACCACCAAGGCAGAGACAGAAATAAATTTTTCAAATAATTTCATTTATGGTTTGAACACAGCGGAAATTAAGATTTGTGCTACATTTCTGTAGCTCCTTCTTATGCCAGAATCTAAGAATTAATGCTGATGATAATGAGCGCGAGCTGGCAGTTCTTGAAGTCTAATGCTCATCAAGCGAGCGGTGAATTTTAGCTGAATGGGGCAAAAGGGATATTTACCGTTTCCAACCACAGTTGCTATGCGATTATTCCGATAATGGCTGGATGCGTGAGGCTTTCTCAGTCTCATGCCTACATGAGCAGACAAGTGTGATGTACCAATACAAAAATACAGGTTATTCTTTCTTCTGTATAGGTACGCTTCATACTACAGTAAATGCTTTACACAGATGGAATCTTATCTCTGCTAAGGGGAGGGGATGAATTTAATAGTACAGGTTTATAGAATCATAGAGTCCCTTGGTTGGAAAAGACAAGATCATCGGGTCCAGACATGCCTATCCCCTACTAAACCATAGAATCATAGAATGTTTTGGGTTGGAAGGGACCCCTAGAGGTCATCTAGTCCAACCCCCCTGCAGTAAGCAGGGACATCGCTAACTAGATCAGGTTGCTCAGAGCCCCATCCAACCTGACCTTGAATGTTTCCAGAGACGGGGCCTCCACCACCTCTCTGGGCAACCCGTTCCAGTGTTTCACCACCCTCGTTGTAAAGAATTTCCTCCTTAGATCCAGTCTAAACCTACCCTCTTTTAGTTTAAAACCATTACCCCTTGTCCTGTCACAGCTGGCCCTACTAAAAAGATTATCCCCATCTTTCCTATAGGCCCCCTTTAGGTACTGAAAGGCCCTAATCAGGTCTCCCCACAGCCTTCTCTTCTCCAGGCTGAACAACCCCAACTCCCTCAGCCTGTCCTCATAAGAGAGGTGCTCCAGCCCTCGGATCATTTTTGTAGCCCTCCTCTGGACCCGCTCCAACAGTTCCATGTCCTTCTTGTGCTGAGGGCTCCAGAGCTGGATGCAGTACTCCAGGTGAGGTCTCACCAGAGCAGAGTAGAGGGGCAGAATCACCTCCCTCAACCTGCTGGCCACGCTTCTCCTGATGCAGCCCAGAGTACGGTTGGCCTTCTGGGCTGCCAGCGCACATTGCTGGCTCATGTCCAGCTTTTCATCCACCAGTACCACCAAGTCCCTCTCGGCAGGGCTGCTCTCAATCCTTTCTTCCCCCAGCCTGTATTGATACTGGGGGTTACCCCGACCCAGGTGCATGATCTTGCACTTGGCCTTGTTGAACCTCATGAGGTTCACACAGGCCCACCTCTCCAGCCTGTCCAGGTCTCTCTGGATGACATCCCATCCTTCTGGTGTGTCAACCGCACCACTCAGTTTGGTGTCATCCGCAAACTTGCTGAGGGTGTGCTCGATCTCGCTAAGTCATTGATGAATATATTGAACAGCACCGGTCCCCGTACGGACCCCTGAGGGACACCACTCGTCACCGGTCTCCATCTGGACATTGAGCCATTGACCACTACTCTCTGGATGTGACCATCCAGCCAGTTCCTTATCCACCGAACAGTCCACCCATCAAATCCATAGCTCTCCAATTTACAGTGGGAGGGGTTTTGTCCTCCCGGTCCCCCTCATGCCATCCATCAACTCGGGAGGGGTGAGGAGAGAGGCTCCCAGTGAAGACTGAGGCAAAAAAGTTGTTGAGTACCTCAGCCTTCTCCTCATCTGCTGTTACCAGCTTGCCAGTCTCGCTCATCAACGGGGGTACGCTTTCTTTAACCATCCTTTTCCGGCTGATACACCTGTAGAAACCCTTCTTGTTATTCTTTGCATCCCTAGCCAAGTTTAGCTCCAGCTGAGCCCTGGCCTTCCTGACCCCATTCCTACACAACCGGACAGTGTCCCTATACTCTTCCCAGGATGCCTGTCCCTGCTTCCACTGCCTGTGCAGTTCCCTCTTCCTCCTTAGTTTGACCAGCATCTCTCGTCTCAGCCATGCCGGTCTCTTCCCTTCTTTGCCCGATTTCTTACACCTGGGGATCGAGAGCTCTTGCGCTCTGTGGATCACATCCTTAAAGATCTGCCAGCTCTGTTCTGTTCCCCTGTCTCTGAGGACCGTTTCCCAGGGAGTCCTTCCGACTATCTCCTTGAGGAGCTGGAAGTTTGCTTTTCTAAAATTCAGTGTCCTGACTATACTCTGTTCTTCCCATTTCCCTCTGGAGCATGAGCTCTACCAGCGCATGATCACTGCAACCCAAGCTGCCTCCGATCTTGACATTTCTGACGAGCTCACTTGCATTGGTGACCACCAGGTCCAGTATCGCATCCCCTCGGGTAGGGGTGTCTATTACCTGGCTTAAGAAGTTGTCCTCAATGCATTCGAGAAACCTGCTGGATTGCCTACAGCTTGCCATGTTGGTTTTCCAGCAGATGTCAGGGTGGTTGAAGTCCCCCAGGAGGACGAGAGCCTGTGAGCACGAGGCCTCCTGGAGTTGGAGGAAGAACGCTTCGTCAGTCGGCTCCTCTTGATCTGGCGGCCTGTAGTAGACACCGACCACCAGGTTCCCTTTGTTGCCTCTCTCTCTGATTCTTACCCATAAGCTTTCGACCTGCTCATGGCTATTCTTCAGGGCCAGCTCTTCACACTGTAAACCATGTCCCTAAGCACCTCATCTATCCTTCTTTTAAATACCTCCAGGGGTGGGGACTCGACCACTTCCCTGGGCAGCCCGATCCAATGCCTGACAACCCTTTCAGTGAAGAATTTTTTCCTAATACCCAATCTAAACCTCCCCTGATATAACTTGAGACCATTTCCTTTCATCCTATCACTTGTTCCTTGGGAGAAGAGACTGACACCCACCTTGCTACAATCTCCTGTCAGGCAGTTATAGAGGGCAATGCAGTCTCCGCTCAGCCTCCTCTTCTCCAGGCTGAACAACCCCAGATCCCTCAGGGAAATTATATAATAATGTTTAATTACAGCAAGGGGCTTAGATGCACTGAGAAAGGTTCAAGCTGCTGAAGTCATTTTCAGAGCACTGAAAATATCCAATCTGTTTTTTTCTGCAGGATGCACAGAGGAACATACAGTATAGACACAAGCTCACCACAATCAGCTTTGTCACCCATCCAGATTTTCAGACAGATCAAGTTCTAGGCTGAAGACTAAAGCCTGTTTGTTTCAGCATTACTGTCAGCAGTCCACAGTACCGGCTCTGCGTCAGGCCTTTCACCCTGTATCATGCACCCACAGGTGAGATGCTCATCCCAAGCATCCCGACTCCATTAACACTCCCATACAGACCACACCCGATGGCAATCCCTTTGTCTACTCTCCAGTCTACTCAGATGCAGCTGAACATTCATCAAGCATGGACCTCAACTACCCAGTAAGCCCCTCTGCACTATGAACAACAGATTGCTGACTGCTGCCTGGACAGAGTCACTCACCCTGTGGCTCACACCACCATAAAAATGAGAAGCCATCGCTGCGTGTCACTTGGAAGTAGTTCACAAGCAGGTACCAGTACATATTTAACAGTTTAGAAAGCTATGGCCTATGCAGTTTAGTAGTATTTATTTAAAAAAACCCAAAACATCACGCGACAACAAGAACAAAAAGCACTGGCAGTTCTAGTTACAATAAAGAAAACAATCTGCAGACTTTCCAGAAACTTACAATCCCTTTAGGTGTTTCATTTAAGAAAACTTCTATTTGAAAAATTAATTCCAGCAAAAGATATTTAGCTACCTTAACATGCTACCCTAAATAACAGTAAATAAAAAACCCTGAAGTCAACATATGCCTTAAATGCTAACGATACATAACAATCCACTGGAGACTTACCGTATGAGAGATTTCCCAAGAATACAGATCGTTTATTGTCATGCTAAAGAAAATAAGAGATACAAGACAGTAAATTATTTGTTACAAAAGAAAACACCAACAAAAAACCCACAGAAGAGGGGTTTTCTAGTCGCACATCTTACTTACCGAACCCATTTTTGATGCAATGTCAACTCTGATGTGAAATCCACTAGCAATTTCTTTTCCATTTCTTTTGTAGCCAAAAGCAAAAAGTTTTAAAACCAAAATGAGTAAGTGTTCCTTAATTTGCAATGTCACTGCATAGCACTATTCCAAAAGCAAATTTACTTTAAGTTTGAAAAAACATTTTATTCTGATTAAAGCAAAAGAGAGGAGGTAGTTTATCTTTTAACACTTTGTAAATCCACCTCTTCAACAGGGAATGAGGAACAAAAACTGAGACTTACTCTTTTAGAGCCTTAATGGCATCGCATTCTTCCTTAAATACAACATAAGCATTGACAAACTTTGCATTAGGGTGCACTTTATGCCTGGAACATGAAAAAGACACGTTGTTTAAATAACTCTGATGGTGTGCAGTGCACAAACACCTCTTGTTAAACCCATTTATGCCTCCTCCTGTTCTGTGCACAGTAACAAACTTTATTTCTCTTGAAATGTCATGCTAGCCCCTTACGTCCAAGGGAGTCTCACTGTATGTCTTGTACAGCCTATACCTCCACCCTGATCAAGTTTCCTCAACTTATAAATATATCCAAAGAAATTAAGGACTATTAGCCTCTTCCTCCTTACTAAAACATAGGAAATGCAGCCCAAGATAATGAATTACTTACAAGTATACCGGGCACATAATTACATTTCACTTGTCAAGAAATCTTACATACACACAAAGGTAATTAAAAAAGTCAAAAACCCACAAAATAAAAAAATTAATATAGCCAAATAGGTAACAACCAACACTTAAAAACTATTTTTGACTTGAAAAATAAAGCACAAAATTCACAGAGGAACCTACTTTATTGCTGCTATCTTTTTGGATAACGTATCTTCTGCTGGAACCTGTAAGATAAAAAGAGCTTTAGTTAAGTAGGCCTAGCATTAATTTATCTCAAGTATTTGTTTTTGAAGGCAAAGAAGAATTCAGACAAGTACCATTCCCTCCCAAAGCAATGAAGCCAGTACAGTGAGCAAATGATGCAACTGGCTATTCCTAGAAATGATACAGAAAGACCTTAGAATTACGACAGCTTGCTTTGACTTCATCTGTCGTGTTTCCTGAGTTCCAAGACTGTTACCTTCAACTATTTTACAGAGCACACCGATTTACAATCCCTGTGTCTTTGAGACTATGATTTAAAAACAGGTAAGTAACCCCTTAGCTAAATGAGCAATAATAAAAGCATTCTTCTTACAGAAAAAAATACAGCTCTGACAGTATCAACTGCTGCTGCAGGAAGAGTAAAATGTGATGAAAGGAAAGGTGTGTCTGTGGTGTCTCTGTGGTAAAACCTCCAATGACTCTTCCAATGGCAAAAAATACACATCCAAACCCACTTCTGAACTAATGAATACCACCTTTTAAGACCAGAAACATAATTTGGTTACACAACATTAGAGGAAGTAACCTACCAAAGACCGGAATCGAATGGATTTTATTTGTCCATACTCTTTAAAAAGAGATTTCAGGATCTAAAGAGAAGATATTAAAAATACTCAATTTTTTTTACACTATTTTCATTTTACTTACACAAGGTCCTTTAAAGGACTACTAAAAATATGCAAGTAATTTGTAACTGTTCCTGTGTTTCTTGTGGCAGCTTCTTATTCTACAGATTGCTAAAACTGAATTCATACCCCTTACTATGGAAGAAAGTATAAACTTTGCATGGTTTATGCAACAATCTGAAGTATTATTTGCATTCAAAGTTAGAAGCAGTCTCTAGTTTTGTGACTGTAGTTCTCATGAAGTAATTTTTCACTGAGAGAGTAACTAACTAATTCTACTAAAGAAAGAGCAACTGCATCCACCACTGTAAAAACCCTAACTGTGGCAAAACAAAAGAGATTGCCTCTAATGGTTTCTGATAAGAAGTGTTATTTCCTACTTTCCCAAAAAGCAATTTTAGTCACAAGTATGTGTGATTTCTCAGCTAGAAACATACCCTCAAACTAAGGACTGCTGTAATTCTTTTCACTCCTTTAGCTGACATAATCCACTCACGTACCTGAGCAGTACAGCTGACAGGCAAGTTTCCAACAAACACTGTTCTTCTGTTTACCGTTTCATCAGCCACCTTCTTTTTCTTGTGTTGTTCCACAGCAGTGCCTGTATCTGAATTAGCAACACTTTTGGTGATGGCATGAGAAGCTCCTTTTTTTTCCTTTGCTTTGATCTGAATCGGTTTTTGCTCCTCCTCTTCGTCTGCCCGCTCCAACGCGCTCTCTCTTGTCAGAAAGAGACAAGCAAATTATAACTGATGGGAAGAAAATCCAGGGCTCTTGAGGTCAAAGAACTGAAGCCTCCAAGATAAATATTTTAAATTATATTTTAAATTAGGTTCAACATAAAATTTCAAATGTTATTATGTTTATCGTGTGTTAAACAAGCCTATCTGACCATTCCGTAATAGGGAAAACTACTTGCTGTCCCCAGGACATCGCATTTGCCATGCAGTAGGTGTAATAAAGAATTCAGAATTAAATCATTCGATATCCTCTAAAATTGAAGGGGAGGAAAGAATTCATCTTTGCACACTAGAAATAAGGACACAGTTGATTCTTCCCAGTATCCATAACACTCACAACAGACAATCCTGTGAGATCCATCTGTGCACTAACAAATCTCTACCTTCCCAAACTTGCCAGTAACAGCATGAACAACCAGCAGACCTGAAAAAGCCTCTGGAAGGCTATCGACGCCAACACAGCAGCCAAAAGTTTCATAGGAAGGCAGGTGCAACCACACAGAGGGTGGGAGAGAGGACACGGCATTAGCCTCAAGCCCCAAGCAAGCAAAACTGAACTTCACCGCTCAGAGCCTAGCTTCCTGCCTGCCCCAACAGCATCTTGGCTCAGCCCTGCGTACTGAAGGGACAGGGACGCATAACAGCATAGCTCTGTGTCACAGCAGAGAGTGAGGGCGCTAGGGACAGCAAACGCCGCCCGGCACCTTGCTGCAGCTGAATCTGCCTCTGCTCCTGCGGCTGGCAGGCTGCTGGGTGAAGCCAGCTACAGTTAGAAAGCCTCACCCCATGCCAGAGAGAACTTCTTTGTCTAAAGCTATGGCCTTTAGACCTGCCAGCTCTCCAACCAGGGATGTGCACTTTGTGGAACTAGAACTTCAAGAAGTTGGAAGTTTTTACTACCTTCTGGGACAAACTACAGAAAATTTTCACCATATTCTTAAAAATAATCTTCTTGAACACAAGGTTCAAGATGAAGAGTAGAACAGAACTTTATCATTTCACTGAACTCATAATCTTATCATTAATCTGGATGTTGGTTCTTTAATTCGGCTATAAAGAGGTATCACCTGCTCACCTGTTTGCCAATTTTTCCTCTGCTTTTGAAAGTTCCTTCTTTCTGTCTGTCTTTGTTTTTTTAGGAGGTTCTTGGATGGCAGACAAGCTCTGGTCTTCTGATGCTTTCTCCACTACTTCTGTATGCTTTCTTTTCTTATTTTTCTTTAAAAAAAAAAAATATTGAAATAAAGTAACTCAAAATAACCCAAAATGCTAGAGGCCCCCTACAATTATTTCCTAGGTTGCTATTAATTCGGCACACCGCCAACCGATGCCGCCGACCGCAAGAAGGAGCGGTGCTGCCGACACCCAGGGCTCCCGGGTCCCGGCTGCGCCCGCCCCAGAGCAGGGCCGCCGGGGCACCGCGCCGCGGGAAGCGGCCGCCGGCCGCGCGCTCTCGCCGTTTTCTGCTCGGCTCCCAGGAGGCGGCGCTGCCGGCTGACGGTGCCCCTCGGCTGGGAACCCTCCCGCCCGCCGCCCCCCCACCACAGCTATCCGGGCCCTCTCGGGCACGAAGGCGCGGGCAGCCGGGAACCGCTCCGCTGCCACCGACACCCCCAGCTCTGGCAGCGGCCGGGCCCCCGCGGGCAGAGCGCCCACCGCCCGGCCGGCCGCGCCGCCGGGGCCGAGGCTGTCCGCCACCTGCCCCACCACGTACCCCTCCACCGGTACGCCCCGCGGGGCCGCAGCGACGGAGGCCGCCTCGCCTCGCGCTCGCGCAGGACGCGCGACGCCGCGCTTCTTCCGCTCCGCCGCCGCCGGCGGGTCCCGCGGCTCCGCGCCCCTCCGCCGGGCCACCTGGCTGCTCCCGCGCTGGGGGAAGAGGCTCCTGGCGCGTCACTTCCGGCGCGCGGTTGCGGAACGGAGCAGGCCGCCCCGCTGAGGCGGACCGGGGCGGGAGGCGGCAACGAGGTCGCCCTCGTAACGGTCCTTGAGGGCCTGGGGCCGGCGGCCCCTCCGCGCCTGCTCCCTCTTCCGCCTCTGGCCGAAAGCCTGCCCGCGCCGGCCGGAGCGGCGGGATGCCGGCCTTTGCCAGCCAGGGCGGGACAGGGCTGCGCGCCGGCCCGCTGCGCCTGGCTCCCTTCGGGCGCGGTAGCCATATGAGACGCGAAACAGCTGTGGCACTCCGGTTTTTGGTTTTTTTTGGGTTGGGTTTTGGTTGGTTCTCCCTCTTCCGCCTCGGGCCGAAAGCCTGCCCGCGCCGGCCGGAGCGGCGGGATGCCGGCCTTTGCCAGGTTTTTTTTTGGGTTGGGTTTTGGTTTTGGTTTTTTTTTTTTTTTTTTGGGGGGGGGGGGGGAAGAATCGCGTGACGCATTGTTCTGTTTATTTTCCGACACTCAGCTCCGAAGTGCTGAGCTCCATCTGAGAGGGGAGATGGAAGTTACCCTGTGAGAACTTGTGTCTTCCCAAGCTGTTTCTACTTAAATCACTGAAGTGGTTCAGAGTGGCACAAGCGGTTAAAAAAAACGTCACTGTTGTCTACACAAATAACTTTCTTTGTCCCAGGTTGCTGTGGAAGCACTTCCTGCAGCATCCTTTCTTTCTTGGCCAAGTACACCTTCATGATGGCTATCCAGCCCACATCCAGGATGAAGCTTAAAACCAAAAAACCCACCCAACCACAAAACCAGCCACACAACCGTCCCTACTAAGCCCCAGTTGAAGTCTGCACGAGATGGTTCTCGGCGTCCTTCATCACAGATGAAACAGCAGCCGTCAAGACGCTTGGTCTGTGCCAGGCTGCCTCAGGCTCAGGCAGCGCTGACTGCTGAAAGACAACTGAAGCCCCGCGGAAAGGGCATCCTCAAACTATTCTGTTAAGGGATACAACGGCCAAGCTGGGTGACCTTGTGCTGGGTTCACTGGCAGAAAGCATCCTCCAGCCCCCTTCAAAGCAGCTCGCCTCGAGACGAACCCAGGAAATGCAAAGCAGGCAGGGCTGTAAATGGTTTCCGTGATGTGTTGGTCTGAAACAGACTTGGTGTGCGTTACAAACAGATCAGGGCTGTAGAAAGAGCACAGAGTCGCAGGTGGTTATGCGGTTATTGCTTACACAGTCTCATGGCATCATTAGGCCACCAGAGAGATCATCCCAAAGCCTTACTTGGGCAGTCAGTTTCCTCCTGGATCATTTCATCTGTGCCTGGGATCCATACCAGGCTTTTAAAACACGTAAAGATTTTTCTGATGAAAAAAATTCCCGAAATGCAGTGCTTCTCGGGGCATCTGAGGACTGTAGCCTGGGGGACAGGAAAAGGAGGAACCTCTTCCCCCAGGTTCACTCTGTAGCCAGTAGAGAGGGGTCAGTGCTCTGGGATCGCCTTGCTGCTGCAGCTACATGGGTAGGACTGGATAACTGACCCAGCTGGAAAAGACCCTTTTTTGCTAGGTTAATTCTCCAACAGATAATTTTCCAACCCAGGCCACAGTGCGGCTGATACATAAGGAAGTTTGATCTGTTACTGACAGCAGGCACCCAACTGGGATCTCCTTTTAGACCCACCTGTCCAGAATGTAATTTTAAGTGCTAGATGATGTGATAATAATTGACAAGGCATAGAAAATTACCGGGCACTCAAAGGCTGAAGCAAATGCAAACAGCTCAGCTGCTGTAGCATTTTATGCACTGTTTGAACTGCCAGCATTAGCTAGCTGTTTTGTTGGCACCTATGTCCAAATGAAGGCAAAACAAGTAATCCAGCTACTGAATACAGGTAACATGTTAGTCTTGACCCGTGCATCGAGCATCCTGTGTCTGGCCTTCTGGATGCACCCGTGCATCGAGCATCCTGTGTCTGGCCTTCTGGATGCTGGGAAAGGTAGGGACCCTCATCAATGGAGTCAGCCCAAGAGAATACACAAATTCTTAAAAACTGGTGGGTGGCTGCTGCACTACTTGGAATTGGCTTTTCCAACCTACCTTCACACAACAGAGCAGTCTTGTAGGTGACACAGGTGGGGCAGAACAGGCTCAGCCACCAAAATACATCAAAATGACATTGGACAAGAGTTAGCTGAGCTGAGATTGCAGAGGCTTGCAATTGCTGAAGCTCAGCAAAAGGCATACAGCCTCCTGGAACTCTGCCAGAGGGTGAGTTTGAGCCCCATGGCGACAGGAAAATTTCACAGCATGATGGAAACTACACAGAAACAAGTATGTACAAGCCTTGGTGGAGACTGAAATAAAGGCAGTTGGGAGCAATGGAGCCAGCATCCATGCAAGGCGTGCCTTCTCTCAGCACATGCGGATTGCCTGCTCTCTCAGCCACTCTCAACACCATCAAACATGAGACGTGAAACTGACTCTGTCGCTCAGCCAAGGTGTAAATGAAGGAGGGGTAGTTTGCCTCACTTTGCCTTTTCAGGTCCTGGTCTGAGCAGGCACTCAAGAGCGTGGGCACAGCCCCACAGTCTCTGCTACTGGGAAACTTGCTCAGCTGTAAGCACAGGGTGTGTGCCCAGCAGGGAGCACACCCACATTTAAAGCTGCATTACAATACTTAACTCGAAAAGAAGCTCAGATTTGACTCAGCGGAACACGGGATAAAAATCGCCTGGCTAACAGTTTGCCAAAGGTGCCTTCCTTTGGAACCACTGGGACACAAGTAACACGAACCTGGAGAGCACCATTTACAGACACACTTCACAGAAGAGGTGCAACATAAAACATCTGGAACAGATTTTTGACTACTCATTAAACTGCATGAGAAGTACAACAAAAATTACAATCTCTGCATTAAAGAACAGCAAAAATCCTATTTATGCAAAAACTCAATTTGGGAGCAGGGAGCTGACAAATGATCAGTTTTAAACCAGTAAACAAACAAATCCTCTCATAGAACACAAGAATTAACAACTGTCACATCAAAGCAAAAACACTGGCACTAGAACTGGGAGCTGATCAAGAACTAGTGGCGAGTGGAGAGCTGAATTTGCTCTTGCTTGCCCAAATGTAGTTTCCAGTTAAATCTGTACCAGTTACGCCTACCAAGACTGAAAGGCAAATCTCAAGTATTATGACTCTGATTCTGCCATACTTAAACATATGTAAATATCCTCTCAGTAGCCCCACTGAAATTATTAAAATTACTCCTGTCAGTCTCAGATCACTGGTCATTAATAACACAGTCAATGTTCCCAAAACTTACCATCGTTTGTTATTTATCGGTCTCATCTACCATTCTGCAGGTGTAACTGTTTTGGTCAACCGAACTACAGCCAGACATGATGTTAGCAGGTAACACTAAAAGTTTTATTCCAGTTTCACTTCCACTGAATCTGAACTGAGGTGGTTGATACCAGAAGTCAGCAAATATCTTTGGGAGCTTGCTTTCATGCTGTCAAGCTACCTGAATTAACATGAATCAAAATTCAACTTTGTTTCAACTGGCGCCGCCTTAATGATGCCAATCGGCCAAGCTCTCCCATTCTGCTGAAAAAGAGGATCAATTCAAATTAATCGCTAAGAGGAAAATTAGGCCAACGTACCTGCTCTAGCTTATCTTTACATGCCTATTACACCATATCGAAGATCGTTTGCTAAACTGATTCTGCAGCTTGATGTTGTTTTAATGAACACACTATGGTTACTTAATTAGACTGTTAGAAACAAGATCAGGGATTCACAAACTATGGCATTTTATTTCAGAGGCCTTTGCTTACATTTGTACAATATATTACATAATTCTCCATTTTCTGCAGAACCTAATATATATTTTATAGCTTTTTTCTATAAGCTTTTCCTTCAATGTTTGTCAACAAATTTTTACAGTCCTGTACAATTCTGAATACTTTGAAACCATTTTCAATAAAATCAGTTAACCTTAAGCACACACTACGAAGACTGAAAATGCTTTTCTTAGAAAAGTCAAATGTAAAGGATTCTGACACTCTAGCATCTACAAACAAAATGCTTTGAATTCTTACATGTTGTATTGCCAGAAACAAAGAAAAACATGCCAGCCCCTATTTCCCCAGGCAAAAGAAGTACACAGAACTACAATTAAAACAGTAAAACAATCTGTACAATAAAGTACTGTGTATTAACAGTGCCAGGTATTAAATAGCTTGAATGAACACTTCCGCAATATACAAATGTCTTACAAAGGTATATAATTAACAGGAGAGAGCTTGGGATCCATACAACATAAAATCAATACAAGTGAAAACAGTTTGAAGTTGGTTTGGGAATTTGTACAAGGCATTTTAAAAAATTAAATGTCTACCACTCAGCTAGCTATTTATTTTAAAAATGACTACCCTTTTGTGGCAGTGTTCATCTCAGCAACCACAAATTATAACCTCGCACCTTACTCCGTCCTGAAGTCCTCTCCTTGAAGCTCATAATAAAATAAGCATTACAAATGAAATATTTGTTGCTTTAGGGGAAAAGAAACATTTACAAGAAAACACAAAAATATAACTGTTATAATCCATTATGAATAAATATACACTTTAAACTGGCTAAATACAATCTTTATACATTAAGATTTAATACAGTTTGTTAGCCATTTTCTTCCTTTTTCATAATGTATTTTATCAAAATTAAAAAAAAAATACTGTTTTATAGAAAAATGGCAAAGTACAGTAGTTTCATTCCAATTAATGGGTTCTTAAAACCCAGAGTAACCTATTTAAGCCTAATTCAAACCTGTAAACATTAGTCAGTCTTTTTTTTTGTTTTTTAAAGGAATCCTCGTATTTGGTTGTCAGGACTGACGTCAAACATCCTACTAACTGCAGGTTTTGAATTGAATACATGTGCTTGACGTATACAATTAAAGCCACTATAAGGTGACTTAGCAGTTAAAAAACAATTAGCTTGTACAAATGAAAATAGGTTCAATATTTGTCATAAATAAATGGAAAAATATCAAATGTTCCAGCTTTAACAAAATACCGGGGAATACCGTAAGCCTTACCACATTGATTTAGATAAACCCAACAACTATATGCTTATTGTACTGTCTCTACAGGCAGTGAACAGCCTCCATTTGCCACAGTGGAAGGCCTTCGAGTCACTAGACTTACAATTCCCAGACAAGTTGGAAACAATTATTGCTTGAGGAAAAGCAGTTTGTTGTACTTTTTCTTCTTAAAAGTGCACTTAAGTGCAAAGTTAGCTTGTCAAGAAACAACTTTAAATACAAAATAGTGCTTGTCTGAATTTTGTGCCACTGTGCAGTATAAAAAAAAAAAAAAGAAAAAAAGAAAAAAAAAAGAAAGAGTGGCCCTCAGCAGCCATTAAGTGCAAAGTGCTTTGGCAAGTCCTGCTGTCACCTGCACTCAACTGACATTCCATTCTGTGATGAACTTGACATAGATGGTTCTGCTAAAGTTAACATAACTGCAGCCGTAATGGAACTAGAGGAAGGTGATGAGGAGGAAGATGATGTAGTAGCAGCACCTGCACAGGACGAAAACATAGGTTATAAAAATCTACAAGTTAAGCAATTAAAAAAAAAAAAAAAAAAAAGATGTTTGCCCATTGAACAACAAGCACTCGTATATACTGACTCCAGCAACTAATGCCTAGTAATTAAAAAGGAAAAAGCCTCCATTCACTACTTTTTGTGCAAAATACTCCGAGAGACAGCTTCAGCTGTGTGCAAGACAGCATGGCATTGCCCCTTGCAGCCCCGGTTCATCGACCACCCAGATCAAGGGCCCAGTCAGAGCTCGCTCCTCACTCGCAGCCCAGTCAACTGTTCCCTTTCTTTCCTGTGGGAATCAGCAGGGCCTCATCCCAGCACCGAATCTGCCCATAAACCCTGCTCCGGCAACCAAGCAGCAACCGCAGTTCTCCTGTGGTGGTTGCAGCCATAAAATCTTACTATATGTGGCATCTCAGTCTTTCTTCTTATACTCAGTGAATTCTTCAATGTGCACATAAAGAAGACATTGAGAAAATAATCCTTTTAATGCTGCTAGAAGTAGGCACACTAGAACGTTCCCTACAGCAAAAGGTAAAGCAGCTTCAGGGAAATGAGAGATTTAATTGATGGTCTCCCTTAAACTCAGAAAATAAATCACTTACTGTAAGAGGAAAACACTAACTAGACACACAAGCAATGCTGTAGTAAATTATTTTGTAATTTGAAGAAAAATTTCAAGTTATTAATAAACTTACTTTGCTCACTGCTTAGAAAAGCTTGTTTTTCTGTGGTTTTTTTCCTGTATAAAGTAGTTCTGCCTAAACAGAATCAAATAGATTGCATGCCTTTTTAATGTTTTCTCCCTTATGTAGTCACTGGATATCTAAACAGTACCTTCTAAGTATCATAAAATAACTGTACATAGTGTTTTAAAAACAAAAACACACTCCTAATGGCACACATCTCCCTAAAAATTATCCAATTCTTATTAATAACTTAATAACTCTCTAAAAGTAGAATTTAGTTCCCAGCACTTACTTTCCCGCTCTTTTTTCTTTAAGCGCTTTCTTCTTCGGTCAATGGAAGCCACCTCGGATTTCAAGGACAGGTAATGTTTTCTGATTTCCTGCAACTTTTCTTGGAGAACTGTTATGCGCTCAGCGCTAGTCAGATTTTCCAAGTCAGCTGTAAGTTAAACAATCTCTGTTAATTATTGTATTGCAGCATTTCCAAAAACTTCTGAATTTCAGTGAAGTGGGAAGTACTCAAATCTTAGTGATGTGCTTTGAGGTAGCAGATAGCAAAGCTAAGTAACAGCAACAGCAGCTGCTGTTTGTTACCAAAAACTTTTTTTTTTAAAGGTACCACCACAGATACACTTTTTTTTTTTTTAAAGGAAGTGGGAGAGGAAGAAAATGCATGCATTCCCCTTCCCGTAGGAAGAAAAAAAATATTAAGACAACTGGTGAAAACATAGGAGACAAAACTAGCTTTCAGCCTGTTGTTTTGAGCCCTTGCTAGAGCTCAGTTTGGCCTAATACACCAGGACGGTCAGCCTTGCCCAACTTGTCTTGGTTGTTACAAAGCAAGCAGGTGACAACAGGAATCTGAATAGCTGTGGAGTCGTTCTAATAGAGTCCATGGCACGCGGGCCATAAGGTATAACAATACAGGACCTCCTTGTCCGCATCCCACAGGGAGATGTTGGTATACATGGCCATCACAGGAGCTGCCCCTCTGGCTGTTTCCAGCTGGGAGCTCTGCACGGCATGGCACACGGCTGTGGGGGCACATACAGGAGGAACTGTCTCGGTTCAGTCCCTTCCAGCCACAGGTAAGCCACACTGGAGACACGCCATTCGAAGACATTTAAGAACCATTTAAACTACTGTGGGACAGAACACACTTCATCCACCTAGAAGGAAGGTAGCATCAAAGGACCAAAAGCCACAACTGTATTAGGCTGTGGGAAGATGAGGAAAGCTCAGAGACACTGCAAGTGTCTTAGACCTCTGCAACAGCAGGAGATGTGTTAAATAGCATTCCAAAGTCCAAACTCTGCCAAGCAAATTTAGTATGTGCAATGTAGCCAAGGAAGGAGCAAAAGCTCTTTAATTGCATAGGAAATCTGCCCAATGAATCTCAGCAGGCCGGTAAACGACAATGAGGACCAATTACATTACACAGTCCTGAAGAGCAGCAGAATGTAACTTTAAAAGTACTAGGAGAAAAATACTTTTAAAGTAGAATAAGCCTGAGATTCAGGGCTGAAGAGGAAAAAAAAAAAGCAGGGTCAGATTCTCTCACCACAGAAACAGCTGGCTAAGTGGAGAATTACCTGGGCATAAAAGAATGCTGCTGGCAAAAAAAAATTCAGATGTGTCTGCACACTGCACTGTGCCAGCTCCTTCCTGTTCCCACTTCACACAAGGAACACAGCCTGGGACAAAGTGCAGCACAACGCAGAGCATAATGCTCTGAGAACTGCAGAAACGTGATATACACTAAGGTCATTTGTGAATACTGAATGAGATACTATGGATTACTTTAAGAAGTAATTTAAATCAGTCACCACACAGTTTCAATTTGACCTTTACAAGCAAAGAGAAAGCAACTCATACAATGCTATACATCTGTGGTTGGTACTAAGGACAACAATTTATTGCTGACTAGACAATTAAATACCCAGACACTGTAAGAGAGATGACTAAAAATAGCAAGGTTTTGGTTTTAAATAATTATTTTCAATTGTTTTCTTATTGTTATATTGAGGAAGAAGGCTTCAATCATGTAATATTTTATCTTCTCTTTTCTCCCCACTACAAATAACGCTGCAATAGCATACACACACACACAGAGGCAATTAAGAAGCTGCATTAGGATTGAGGCATTAATAAGATACTGAACTGTTTTTCAGAGAGGTAAATGCATAACTCATTCAACACTGCTCACCCCTAGCTATACGTGTACCCATGGCTGACTGACACAAACACACTGAAAGTTCTTATTACTAGGAACAGTTAATATGTCCTGGTTCACTAAGGCAAAATGGAAGGGGAAAAAGTTACAGATCAATCACGTAAGTGTCTGAACAATAACTAGAGAATGAGGACTAAACACAGCAAGAAAATATCAACACAAGAAGCACATACAGTGATTAACATTTATGCCAGAATGACAGGTCTGCACGGGATGGACAAAAACAGCAAGTCAGTGCAGGAGGCATATCTGAAAACAGTATTGGAAGAGTGCAATATAGGCAGTTTCCTACACTGCAGTTGCAAAGAAAAAATTTTTTTTTTTTAAATCAGGATTTATCATAAAATTAAGCAAACTGAGGATGGAATAATTTTAGAGGAAAAAAGGAAAATACACAAAATTCAAGAAATCTTCTTATACTACACTGCAAGACCACACTAGGTGTGTTTTAGAGAAATACTTACACATTTGAAAACTCCATTTGTAAACTTTGGGCAAACGATTATTCTGTTCTTTGAGATCAGACTCCTTCTCTCCATTTTTCCCACATTTTCCTGGAGATTGTGTTCTTGCGGGTGATTTGGTTTGGTGAGACTTCAAGCCAGTAGAAACCGATTTTGCTGACTGAGCCTTGGACACACTTTCACCAGCAGACAGCTCTTCACTGTCACTGCTGTTTGCTGAAGAAACAGTAAGGTATATTACAAAACAAAGCAAACTTCTTGCCCAAACCAAAGCTTATCAGAAGCCACCCCGTGCTGATTTTCATCTAACAGTTTATTTGACCAAAATCCTTTTACTCTAAAATGATATCATCCATCCTGGTAGAGAAACTCAGCACACAGCTCTTTGCATCACTACTGCCTACAGAAAGGACCACAAAACAGGTACGTAATGGGGCCCCTCTGATTCTGGCATGCTGTGAAAAGGAAACCTTGCACTTGCAACACCGTCCCGTTAGTTGCTGTGCAGGTAGATTCATAGCTATTATGTGGACTGATGGGGACCAAACAGAGCTGGAGGGTGGATGAAGGGACCAGACTGCAGCTCCACGACCCATCCTGAGTACTGGTCCGCATAGTGCTGAAAGCGTGTGTGCAAGAATGTGACGGGGTGGGGTACAGACACACTTCTTCTAAGGAGATTCTTCAAAACAATCCAACTGCTCAAGGTCCATATAGGGAAGGTGCACTCTGCTCTCTGAATGGTTCAAGACAGCATCATGCTTGTTGCTTTAGAACCATATCCATAAATAAATTGCCTACATCAGAAAAAAAAGGCAAAGAAGCAGTCCATGTGTCAATGTAGGTGCAAAAATTATCCATGTATTTCTGCTTATGGGGATATACTTTTTCTAAAGCAGTTAGCAAGACCAATTGTTATGTCCTATCTCCTGTTTATCTTTTTTTAGTATTAATTTCTTATACAGCATTCAATACATAGAAACCTCTATCCCATTTTAGAGGTACTAGTTGCAGACAAGCTTTTCACTGTACTCTTAGGACATGTCTAACAGAAATGAGAGTAAACAATTGGCCTTCTTCTTTGTCACCTTTATTTATTTTAGGTTTTTTGTGCTAAAATGACTAGCAGTAGTCTGTGTGACTACTTTGTCACTAATTCGTGTGACATCATCTATAAAAATCCTCAGACATGATGATCAAATTCTTTAATTGCAGAAAAACATCTTCAGCTGACCGAAACCAGAAAAACTTCACTTCACACTGAAATAATTTTAACTATAAAGCAACAGGCTGAATGGCACACAGTTTTCTAATCAAACCACCCAAAGGAGAGTAACAAAATAATCTGTGTAAAAGGCATGATTTATGAGTAATGATTGAAAGGATGAAGCTTGTTCAGCATTACAGAAATAAAACTGGGGTGGAATCAGGGGCAAGAGACTATAATTCAACGGAAGACTAGACTGGAATAAAATGCCTAGGGAAGCTGCAGAATCTCCATCATTAAGAGCTGTTTTTAAAAACATGTTCAATTAATATTTATCAAGAGAAACTTATGCCTCAGTTGTGCCTGCCCTAGATGTTGACAAAATGAACCCCGAGGGTATCTTTTGGTTCTGGTGTTTATGATCTGGTGATCTACACTGGAGAAACTGAACACTGAGATACACGTGGTATGAAAGAACTTGGCTGGCTGCAGAGCTGCTGTTGTCTGCTGGCTTAATGCAAAGGCAAGAGTTGAAGCTGCTACAAAAGCAGCTGTAACTGATGTACCTGAATTTTTCAAAAAGCATTTTTTGTTCACAACTGACTCCACATTTATTTATTGCCATTGTTATATACAGCAGTGCCTGAAGTCTAACAAAAAGAGTGCATCCACACCAAGGACTGTACACGGTAGAAGAAACAGTTCTAGCTTTGAAGTGCTTGCATCCTGACAAAGACATAGGTTGAGAAAAGGGATAAATTCACCAAATCAAAGGGAACAATGGCAAGGCTAAAAATGGTGTATTAGTTCTGCAAATTCAGTTTGTTTTGTTACTTTAATTCCTGGGGTGAGGAAAGGAATAAGGATTATAGAAGAAGGAGATTAGTGAAATGGAATGAAAAAGGATGAGAGAATGTGAAGAGGAGATCAATGAACATAGAAGACAGGTGGGGTGAAAGCAAATACCAGACCAGGACTTTTAGTAAAAGCTGTTAAAAGAAAGAAAAGGGGGTGAGGGGGAGGAAGAAAGAAGAAAAAAAGGCATAGCATATGCTTTCTGTCCTTACTTTAACTGCTTTTTTTACAGCTATGCTTCCAGCTTTACTCTCCAGCCGACTGCTTCCTGGTATTTTTTATTAACAGTGAGATGAGACAGTAACTGATCTTGCTGTCTCCTGAACACATGTATATGTCTCTCTAATACACATCTGCTTTTATTAAGCTTCTCTTCCCCAGTACTGTGGTTTCTATTCCAATTAGCTTCTACAACTACAAAAAAGCTGCAAAAGCAGCATTATTTACTGAAGATGTAACAGATGATATAGGAAGAAAATCGAGCCTATATTTTTTTCTGGAATTATTCTCGTATTTGCTACTGGAAGAGATACTAACCTCTAAAAACTCATCTTACAGAATATACAAAGTATAATTTCACCCAGGTCCCCTCTAAAACATGCAGCAATCATGCCACAGAGATTCCTGTCCCAATTCTACAAACTGTGAAATACTCGCTCTTCTTATGTCTTCCTGAATTACACGGTATTAAGGACCTCCTAGAAATAGGCCCAGAAATAACACAAGACATTTAAAAACACTTTGGCATTCAGCAAGAGTAGTTTCTTCATTCAAGCAGTATTAAGAATTCCCTGATGAGAACATTTCGTCCTAATACATCTTTTATTTCCAGATTTCATCTCCTAAAATAATTCAAATAAATGACACAGTACTTTCACACATTTCATTTCACACTGAGCTGTTGTACTTACTAGTTTTACTCTTCTTTTTGTTGTTCACGGATGTTTTGTGGCTTCTTTTCTGCTTTTTTGAGGAGCTGCCTCCTCCCTGAGCATCTTTAAGTCTTTTTTGGCCTGCACAGACTATAATTGAAGAGGGGAAAAAAAAAAACCAAATTAAATAAATACTTGCAATTCTGTGTGTTTTTCTCAAAGTCTCAAAAAAACCCACTTCAGAGCTTAAGTTTGTAGACAACAATGCGACTGTTCCTGCCTATACTTAATACAGCTTAGCTTTCTACTTATACTGACAAGAGGAGGTGAAGGAGGATATAAAGCAAAGTTTGTTGGTTTGAGTGCACATTTAAGACAACTGCAAGTAACTTTCCTGTACACACTGTCAGAATTTCTCTTGAACCATGTGGATTTTTATTTTTTTAATACTCTGTCCTAGTTTCACAGGGCTGAGTGATGGTTAGTTGCTGGCTGTGGCTGAACCAAAATATACTGTAAATTAAATTAGAATACACTTATTTGAAAAACTTATCAAGAACTATTGGAACTGAAAAACGTTCAAAAAATCCTACACTTGGAAGCTCTGAGAAGAAATGGAAACTATCACTTGTGATCAGTAATTACATTAATTGAAATATTAAAAAAATCTTAGATAAAAAACAAGGCAATAGAAAAAGAAGGCAAACAAAAAAACAAAGGAAGAATTCTACTAGTATTTGTGACTACAAGGGGAAAAAGTAGATAAGGAAGATAAAAGAATTCTAGTACACCTGTTAAAAAGAGCAAATTTTAGGAGCTGTGCAAACGTTGTTGCACAAACACCTGACTTACAGAATAAAAATTACTCCTGTAACAAAACCATTTAAATTAGAAAACCAAATTTTCTAAAAACAGGCAGCATGCTGACAAAATCAAGAGAGGAAGTTAAAAGTCTGATGCATGTAAAGTAATATTGTGCAATAGTGTAACACATTTTTCATGTGGCAATAAATTCCTTTTATATAAAAAAGCAAACAAATTAAGTTCTAAACCTATACATCTATAATTAACAAAGCAATACAGGCGTATTTATTGAGGGCTACATATTCACCTCTTCCAAACCCTCTCCTTTGCTTAAGGAAACACATTTTGTTTCATTCTTTCAAAAGAACGAACAGAATGATGAAGGTAACACACCTTAAGAGCATTTTGAGAAAATTCAGTTAATCATTAACCGAAATCTGTTGAGATGAAGAAACCACTTCTGTCATCTCAGGATTATATTCAGACATGTATTTTTTTCCTTTGTATTAATAATTTTTAGGCACTTTTAACACAGTGAAAGCAGATATACTTTTGATGGAACTGTAAAAGAGCCAGTGACTTTCACTAAAAAGCTTTTGGATCCAGCCTTACAAACAGTTAAAAAGCAGGCAGCAGTACACTGACATCACATGCACAAGTGTTGGCAGTGTTTATTATCCCCTATTCTCTAGTGGCCTCAGGATAAGAACTTCAATCTGCAAAATCACATCTGAAAGTGAAACATAGCTAGTAAGGTCAATGTTTGTTATCAGCTTGACTTGTATTTTTTTAAAACATTAATTTAATAAAATGCAAGTTTGAAATGGTTGCCTACGTATGCAATAATTGACACATTCTCCCCCCAAATAAACAGCTTACAGAGAATCAAAATTTTATGTAATAAACAGTATCTTCTACTTGTAAGTAAGGTACTCAAAATGTACCTGTCTTGCTACAATAAATATTCCTTATACAATGTACTGCGGTTTGCTCTGGGCTTTTCTTGCTAGGTCCAGTATAAACTTTATTCTTATACACTTTATTCCTCATTGAAACCATCATAATTCCTAATGAAAGGCCAAGAAACTTCCTGGCGGATTATATTTTATTCACTAGATGATTATGCCATTTCCATGCATTTGAAGTAGACAGCAGGCTCCTACTTCTTCCATCAACTAATTTTCCATCAGTGTGACCATAACAGAATGAAAATACATCAGCAATGCTAAAATGAGAGCTGGTTAGGTTGAAGGCAGCTCTTTTTACCCTTTCCTTTACCTTTTTCAGTATGCTCTGGCTCTGGTTGATTACTACTACTGGAACTGACACTGGCATCAAAACCTGTTGGAGAAATATTTCCCTCAGACTGGAGGTCTTGCAGCTCTCCGGCAACACTGTCCACCTCTATTGTGCTATCTGTTTCACTTTTAATGCTCCGTATCTCTTCTTGATTTGGTGGCAGCATCTCAGAGACAGTGACACTGGACTGATGTCTACTGGACTCTGTCACAGTTACAGACGAAGGCGATTCAGGAGTGGTAGGAGGAGTATTTAGCACTGAATTACTGCCACTGCTTGGAAATTCAACTTTCTTTTCACCCACTTCAGTCGGTTTCTCCTCAACAGGTTTAACATCCACACTAGCTGGCAAAGATTTTTCAAGTTCAGAGCTAGGCAAAGAAATGTCTTCTTCTGTAAGAGTCTGAAGCTGCTCCTCTGCTGCAGCATCCTCAGGAGCAGCGTGTGGAGGGGAGGCAGCAGCTTCAGTGTCAGAGTCTGAGAACAGTTCCTTCAGCGTTTTCTTCGGCCATTGTCCCTGAATGCTTGACCAGACATCTTTTCGATCCTTCGCTCTGGTGTTCTGAAGTCTTTCATCAGAGTTATTTAGGAGCTTTATTCTTTTCTCTCCCACTTCAGAAAATCCTGAGTAGAAAGTACTTGTCCGTAAAGACTTCCTTTTCTCCTCTAGTCCATTGTACTTTTTAGTTGGAGTGATTTTCAGTTTAGATTTGTCTTCCTCATCTTCATCCGAGGAGCTGTTACTGCTGTTTTCTAAACTAAGGGAGTCTTTGTTTTTGGACTTCTCATCCTTTCTATTAGGCGACAGAGTCTTTAAAGATTCCTCCGCAACACAGTATCTTCGTTTACCACGTTTTACCTGTGGTTTTGCTGTTTTATCCACTACCTCCTTTTTTACATCCTTTCTCTTCTTTGTGGCTTCATCTTCTCCATCAGAGTCAGTGTCTTCAGATAACTCTTCCATCTCTTTTCGCAATCTTTCAGGAGACTTGGATCCTGACTTGGGCACTACTACATCTGTCAGAGCTTTAGTTTCTTCTGGGAGGGATGAACCACTCTGTTCTTCCTTTAGACAGAGTTCGTTTTTATCTTGGCTTACAGCTTCATGTTGAGATTCCTCTTTGCCATCAGCATGCACATTTGGGGCACTTTGGTCATCTTCCTGCTCACTATCATCAGAACTTTCAGAAGCTAATTAA
Organism: Gorsachius magnificus; assembly: GCA_034008185.1. Taxonomy (NCBI): domain Eukaryota; kingdom Metazoa; phylum Chordata; class Aves; order Pelecaniformes; family Ardeidae; genus Gorsachius; species Gorsachius magnificus. The sequence continues at coordinate 43,150,335 of CM067083.1, read as the reverse complement.
AAATTAAAAAAAAAAGAAAAAAAAAAAGAAAAAAAAACAAAACAAGAGAAGTTTGTCTTCATTCTGGTTGCAAAGAATTCTTAAAAGAAACAACAAAAGAAAGCTGTACAGATATAAATGCATGCTACAGGGATCTCTAGAAGTATATATTTTAAATGGTACCTCCTGAAGACTTCAAAAATGTATTTCCTGTTCTATTAGAATGTGGAATGGCTAGATTAGGAACTGGGAAAATTCTGTACTATACCATAACATCTCCAGGAATTTCTGAAGAGGTGGAGAAAGCACAGAGTGCATCAATCCATAAAATACAAACTTCTGCATAATTAACCACAACAAACTGAAAGATGTACTTAACATAAAAACTCAGTATTTCTTATGAGTTACAAATACTAACATTATCCGCCCTTTTTCCAAATCCCAGAACAGAAGCAGTATTTTAGCTGGAGAATCCACAGTCTAAAAGGACAGAACAACAACAAAGACACTGGACAATCTCTAACAAATCAACCTGATGACCAGTCTGGAAAAAGGAAGTGAAAGCAATAATGAAAGGCACTTGAAGAAATGTATGAACAGTAAGAGTGTAGGACAATAGTAAGAAAATTCAGGGTCAGAAATAAAGAAACTAAGAAAAGAATAACAAAGATATAATGGAGAAGGCATCAACAACAAACTTATTCAATAGGAAAAGATACGGATACAAGGAGAAACAATGAGAACTGGCTCAAATATACGGGTAACTCCTTCATTTGTAACTCCTCCATTTCTGTTAGCATAGCTACTTCAACTCTCCTCATCCAACTTCCCATCTCTCATTCTCAATTCCTCACTAAAACTCATCACCTCTTTAAAGATAGTAATGTAACTAACAACAGGTAAGAAAAAAAATACTGTCAACGAAATTCACTAAAATGATCAAAGTTGAATTAACTTTTTAAAAAAAAAGTTACTGAAATACGATGAACTTAAGAGCACACTAGCAGAGAGAAGAGGACAGAATACCTTGAGAAATGTTGCTTCAGGTGTTTTTCTTAGTTGAATTGTTTTAAGATAGGCAGGATCTTAAATTCTACTCTAAGACTCAATGTAAAAGCAAGTTTTACACAACACTTTCAGTGGTGTTTGCTTTTTTCTAAACATTTATGGTAGACATTTTGGCCTGAAGTTCCAAGAACTCTATCCCTTAAAATGGACTTCTAACAATTGCCTTTTTCATACTTTGGAGGATCAAAACTACACTACTATTATAATAATATAAGAGGTATCAAAATTTGCCATTTGAAATAAAAGCCAAGAACACATTTAAAAAACAGCCAAAAATCAGGTCCATCAATTTTTCCTCTCAACCTATTTACTTTGCCCTTCAAAGGGAAGTTGAATACAATTGCATTAATCATTCCAGTTTAGGACAAAAAAACCTGTAGAAAGTTTTGAGCAAGCAGCTCTAAAACTGGAGGAAAAAGAAATCATAAAACATTTGAGCCTTTCATACATAAAAACAAAACCCCACAAGTACAAGTAACAGGAAAAAAAATGTTAATCTCCAGCATGAATCTATATGGACTTACAATGATAAAAGAAGTGCCTACAATCAAAAGCATTTCTGGAAATTAATTATGTAACATGAAAAACATTTAGCTTTCCAAAATATGAGAGGGTGTATGTCAAATTTGCTTTTGTAATCAGAAGTTAATTACAGATTAATTATAGCACTAATAATAGTGTCACTATCATCACTGCTAATTGCTTTTTTGTTTCTCATTTCCTAAGGAAATGACGCTTAACAAATTATGTTGACTGTTATTCTACCTACAAATTTGGAACTCAGTGGCCAATGTCATCCAAGTTTGAGTAAGTCTGAAAGATTAAATTCATACAACTTTCACAGAAATTGGTGGTCACCCAAACTACCTATACCATATATGATTTCTTTTTCTGGAAGCACAGATGAAACTAAGGATGAAGAGAAGTGACTAGTTATTATAATGCTGCTCTAAAAGTGTGGGAAGGGGAAACCTAGCTTTATTAATTCTGTTTTTCAAGGTAAACAAAAAATCATGGGTCCTAAAAGTTACCAAAATCAAAAATTAAAAATTTAGAAATAACATAGGAAGCAAAAATGCTTTGCTGTGTATCAAACAAACAAAAGATGGAAAAACAAAGGATGTAGATCTTAAGACTGTTAACATATACTGAATCCAGATACCTGTTTTCAGAAACTATGAATATTACATTTGTTCAAGAGTTATTTCTGAAGATGAAGTTCTAATTAGCCAGACAGACTCAAGTGTACAGTTGCATAAGTTGTTCTGCATTGTCATTTACTACTGTTTAAAGGCCATTTACAGAATTAGAAAAAGTTTAAGTATGATACCTTGCAGCCCATTAATGATAGAAGAAATTTCTATTGATTTAACTGGAGCTTGTTCAGTATTTTTGGCTTCAGTGCTGTCAAGTTTGGACCCAGTCTCTGATGATGTGCTGGTGTGGAAAGGTGGTTTTGACAAACGTCTCAATTTACAGTTTTTAGGAGAATATTTCTCTTCCTTCTCTTTGTCAGTTTTGTTCTATGTGAAATAGAAAGCGCATACACCTTAACATAGATTACAATTAAGCAATACTTAGTTATCTTAAACATTCAGCCTGTAAAGGAAAGCTTTCCTCTTTGTTTAAAAGATTACAAATACCCTTCTACGTCCCATGCCAAGGCATTTATACCAAAGACAGGAACTTTGTCCACACTAAAACAAATAGGAAAGCAAACACAGACAGCACCCTAGGAGCAGTGGCATGGCAGGATGCCAGGCTCAGCAGTGGCAGGGCAGGGCTACAACACCCTGCTCTGTCACAACTGGGCAGGGAGCTCCAGAACAAAACTCGGGTTCCAGAGTTGCCATGGTGCTGGGGGGGACAGGAGGAGTGCTGACATCCACAGCAGAAGGAAACGCTTCCTTGCATCCCACTGCCCAAGGAATATATCATAACCTAAGCCTAAATATCAGTTTTAGAAGAATGAACTATGAAAGAAACGCTATGAAATAAAATGAGTCACACACACGTGGACTAGTCACAGGCTTGCTCTCCAGAATCAGCAGAGGGAGCCCCCAAATTTCATGCCCCAGAGTTGGCTCCCACCACTGATGATGAAATGGATTCTTCTCATTTGTATAAGTGCATACATAAATTTCACAAAAAAAATATAGGAAAGAAGGGAAAAGAAGCTTCCCCTCCCCACCCCAAAGTGAAAAAACAAAACCTTGATGAAAAAAGTTCTAGTTTTTAAAAGGCTAGGAAGTCGCTTTACTGTCAAACATTTGTAAGCCAATCAAAATGTTAGGCGGGAGAGCAGTACTTAATATATTAAACCAAAGTCGGGGTGAACAAGGGATAAAAAAGGGAGAGAAACTACCTTTATTTTCTTTCGATGCTTAATTTTTGGTACATTTTTATCAGCTGGTCTCACTATCTTGTCTGCCTTTATCCATTCATCATACCTAAAAGCAAAAAAAAATGTACACATTTATGGTTTTAAGCAGATAATCACAACATCATAAGAGAAATTAATGGAAGAGAAAGAAAATTATTAGACATAGAAATTTGAACTGGAATTTGAATAAAGAAATAATTTGTGTACTTTTCAGTATGTGGAGTTTCAGCTAAGGTTCAATTCTTCATATGCTGGGACATACAGGACGAAGTTTTCTTATGCTGACGGGTAAGAGTGAAAATGGTATTTTTCCAGTCTGCACTGAACAGCAGGAAATCTATGTATACAGGTAAAATAAACTACCAGAAGGACAATTCTGTATGGATCTCCAAGAGTTATACTTTGCATATATACTGTAAAACCTTAACAATAAAATAAATTCTTACAACTACATAATGTGACCAGTTAACAAAAATAAACTCTCTTGAACCTGAGTGTCTGCAAAGTTTGGAGTGACTAACACTTAGGAGTCACCAACTTTTTAGTCACAACACTAACACTTTTCGGTTTCCATTTTATATGAGAATGATACTAGACAAAAACATACTAAATAGCACCAACATATTAACAACAGGTGTCTTATTATCTAAGGCTGGACTTGTTAAATACAAATCCAAGACCAGAGAAGTACATTCTTAGTAAGAATATACTGCAACTATGGTTACTGTACTTGCCAGTTTCATTGTGTCTTTCTGAAAAACCTCAACAATCAACTGAAGTAACTTTTTTTTCCCTCCCAATAAGCATAATCTGCTGTCCTAGTTCAACTGTGAATTCAAGAACCCCCTGAATAAGGAATAGGTCAGTTAAAAATTAGTATGTATTAACTTTTGCCCCAATGTATAGCCACACAATTTCTGACCGCCCTAGGTAAACATGAAAACAGAGGGGAACAAACTGACATTAAAGGAAAAAAAAAAAAAAAAAAGCACCACCAAAACCACCAAACCAACCAACCAAAACACCACACACCCAGAGAGGTAGTACAAGATGGAGCCAAGCACAATGCATTCACAACCATGCTGGCTTTCCAGCTGGGCTTACTTGACCACCATTTTCATATATACTACAACTGCTGATACAGTCCCAATTCAGCTTCTTTGCAACTACTGCCAATCATATCTACAATATTGACATATACATTAAAAAGGATTAGAAAAAAATAAGCAAGTTTCCAACTTGCCTTCCTATATACTTTAAGTTAAGACCTATGCAAGGGATTCCAGAAGATAAATACTGTATTTTATTAATTTAAATTTCACACAGAAATACAGCGAAGAATGAAGTAGCAGTAGTCTCTGAAAAATAGTTTTCTTGGTTTTTTTTTTCCCCTCCATGTGACAACAAAAATCACAAAATCCAGCAGCAGACCATGCAGACTACAACATACCAAGATTACCTATACTGCTGTAATTGTACTATTACCAGGTCAACAGGCTTGGATTTCTCCAAAACTGAAATACAACTCTGCAGAGTATTTTCCATTATGGAAAAAAAATCTGCATTTTGCAAGACTGTGGGAAACCCTATTTGAAGTAATCTTTCTTCAAGTCAAAGACGTGCTTTCCAGAGGGAATACCGCTAAGTAGACTGCCAAATGGACTTTGCAACGCACATAAATGTTAAGAGTATTTCATTAGGTCTAAATGCATGCAGGAAAACAGCACTAGGACTGAACAAATACACAGTGGAAAGCAATCATTCTGCCATTGTCCTTTCTATCTCAACCATGTTGCTGTAAGACAGGATTTGTATTCACTCATTCTATGCATTTCCAGTAAGAAACAACCTTTCCCCCTATGTCTGTTCACTGCACATACTGTCTGTGATTTGAGGTAACTGTCATGCCTGTTGGGGGCAACAGCTGATAGACTGGGGGGGCACACTGAAGCGAAGTAGAGAGGAACTGCAGAATCTTAAGTGTGTACCTGTAGATACCACAGCATCTTAAATGTTACACATTAGAAGCAGTGGTCACAACGCCTCATCTCAAGGAGCACAAATTGAAAACAGTTCCTGGCCGGATCATATTCTGCTCTACTCCTGACTGCACCTGGAACAGCGGTCAGACCCTGCGAGGCCCAGCATCACAGAAATCTTGCATCTTCTCCAGGGAATCATATGCCCACACTTCACACCTCTGCATGGCACAGCTTCTTTCACTACTCACACATCAGATGCATACGGTTTGCCTAAACCTGTGACAATTGGACCCCTGGCTGAAACAGATCCTGCAAAAGGGATACATCCCAAGCCACAGCTGACAACCTCACCCTAAATTACGTTCTCCTCTACTATGTGACAGAGAAGCACTCTGGGAGCTGTACAGTGCACCAGATGCCAAGTTGTATCTGAACGGTGTGTGACTCAGACTAGAGACTTTATAGAACCACACCTTATTAAAATAGGAAAACTTACTTCATCACTAATCTTGCTTTAGACAGCTTGCTCACAAAACAAAAGAAAACAAAAAACATTATGAATTAAGTTCTTCAGCTCTCATTACAAGCAGTACATGCTTCCAGAAGACTGGGTCAGTTCTACTGCAGTGCTGTCTTCCATGCTTGCTTACCTCAATTCCCTAAAGTGAGCAGCTGGGTGTGGAGAGGAAGGAGGTAAAATGGGGAGGTTCCTAAAAGAGTTTGCACAGACTTGTTTGAGAACCAAGAGGAAGGATTTAGTAAGAAATTATTATTAACTTATTTTTTAAACAAGGTTTCATATGAAAACCTGGAATGCCTTCAGAAGAAACATCCCTGTTGCCTTACCAGAATGAAGACAAAGATGAGCCAGTAAGCAGAGCTTTTCTGCCTTACTGGTTAAAATGAATGCCTGCCAGAAAGGTGGGTTTGAATGGGAAGCAAGGAAAGAAGGAAAAAAAGGAAAAAAGGAAGAATGAAATTAATAGCTATATAGCAGAAAAAATAATTGGCACTTTGCTAAGAGTATGTACTGATTCTATTACATCTATATGTACAGACTGCAAGCTAAAATAAACCACAGCATATTCTTAGAGATTGCATAGTCAATCCTCCACAGATGTACTAGAAGGGAAACAAAGAAGGAAGTGTACTTTTCCAGCCTCTTAGTTTTATACTAGCAAAGGTACCACTTTCTCAGGAAGACAATTGACCTCAAAGAAATAGCAAGCCTGGGCAAATTCACTGGAAAATTCCAGTATACTACCTGTACCTGCTAACAAGGAAGAACCAAGTATTTTCTTTGGCTATAACTGAAGAAAGGTGGAAATTTAGTCTTATAACCAAATACTGGAATAACAGATGAGGACTCTTTTTTTTTTTTTTTTTTTTTTCTTTTTTAGGAGTTCTCCCCTCCATGACATACACTACTCTCAAGAACCTCAAATTTGGCTACACATGTTCCTTTAATTTCAGTGGCTGACTGTTAAGTACAAAATGTGTATATTGTTAATGCTTCAACAAACAGAGACAGAAATTGGCACCTTCACATTCAGATTTCTGAAGGAAAGAAAGAAATGTTGAAAATAATAAGTCTTCATTTTAAACTCTTGAAACATTCAAGAATAACATGTCTTGCAATACTGTACCATACAACACAGAGTTAAAACAACCTAAACCACTTTGGAATATGCACCCTCTGTCTTTAATTACTGGGAACATACTGCAGAATAAATTCACTTTAAACATTTATGCAATGAGCTTTTCTTTGCACTGGCAGCTGAAAATTAAAATTATGACAGAAGAAACTGGCACTGTAGGCCCTAGGGAAGTTTTACTTCCATATAAAGCATACATTAATTCAGAACATGACTGGTCTGTTAGAAGAAGTACAGTTTCTCTCATAAGCTTTTTCTGGTTAACATGTGATAATGCAAACAGTTTTCTCTAACAGGGTAGCAATTTTTACCATTCCCTTTCACTACAATTCTTTACCTTTATCAGAAATGTGTATCACCTTAATCTCAGGAGCCAACAAGATCCTTTAGCATAAAGTAGAGCAGCTGTACAATGCTGTTAAGCTACCTTCCATTTCTGTCTTTTCTATTTACTATTTTAAAAAAAAAGTTCCACAGTGGTTAGTGTCACTTGTTCCAGAGCATTTAACAAAACTAACAAAGCTGAATACCAAATTTACCAAATTCCATTCCACGTATGCCAAAGCACATGTGCATACACACACACACACACGATTATTCTGAATCCCGGACTGATAGTGAAGTTACTTTGTGATAAGAAACATTAGCAGTTATTTAGGAGTTCCTACTCAAACTTATGCATTTAAAGAACAGGCCATTAAATGGCATACTGACCAAAAAGGGAAACAGGAAAGAAAACTTTAAGGGGTAGGAGAATGACAGAATTAAAAAAATCCTGAATGATAAGAAAATCATACTTAAGTATATCCCATGACCTAATGTTATAGTACTTGTCCCTGCTAAACACTGTACATAAGGAATGTAGCTACAATGAATAAGGAGAGAGGGAATTACCACCTATCCAAGTAAAGCAGTTAGTTTTCCAGGTTGTGACTGACTAAAAACCAAATCAACTTATTACATCATACAAGGCTTGTCTTCACAATAGTAAATATCAAAGCATTTAGATGATGCCTTAATTAAATAAATTAGCCTTGAATTAAATAAATTAGCCACATTTAGCAGAGTCCATGCACAGTCCCATAGCTAAAACTCAATGACTTCTATCTTTTTCAGTTAAGAAACCTGCTCTCCCAGCCCCTTTCAGATGGCTCTTTTGAAACTCCAGGTAAGGATACAAATGCAAGTCCTGCTGCCAGAAAAACAAAATGATTCCCCTCACCTCTCAAATGAGTGCTTATCAAATATACCCTTGTCACAGAAATAATGCCTCTAATATCAATCCGCATATTTGTTTAAAATGCAGAGTTCAAAAAACAGAATCTTGATTTCTCCTTTAAGAACCAGAGTGCTGGGATCTCCAAGGTGAAGGCTTATTTTTGACTTCTCATTTCTTCAGATTTTAAGTGGTACTGCTCAAATAAAACCCTGATCATCTCGCCTCATAGCACGAATAATAGCATAATATTTACTCAAAAAGGAAAATGACTTCTGGGTTTACAGGTAAATTCCAAAACAAGAGTTTAAAAGCAAGGACCCTCTTAGAATGGTACACAGTAATCCTCAGCAAGTAGGATGCAAATTTCAGCAACTTATGCTCCTAAGACAAGTTCTCCCCAATAATGACCGAAACGCTAGTCACATTCCAAATCCCACCTTGAGCAGCTTGCATCTCCCCTAGTATCTTGACTTCATAGCCCACTATGCTTACAAATGTTGCCAGAAGACATTTTATTAAAAGATCCTATTCCTGTGGATCAACGCATGTGTAGATGAAAATTCTACAAAAGATCGGTATCAAAACCTGCAATATCAAGACATTCCTCCTCAGCAGTGGCTTAGGTGGTTCTGGAAATCACCAGGCCTAGATGCAGAGAGATATATTCAAGGGAGGAAGAGAAGTATCATGCTTCTGCAAATGTAACCTTTGCTAGCAGATCTTGCTAGCACTGAATAAACAAGATTTGTCCTGCCCTCTTGGTCAGGGGCAGGATGGTAATCAAAGTCCAGGTGACAGAAGAAGGTCATGAGAGCCTCATATTTTCCAGAAGAGTAAAAATAATAACTAAAAAGTATAGCAGATTTGCCTCAGACTTGTTGGTTGTTGGGGTTTTTTTGGGTTTGTTTTTAAGATCTATAAACACAGAAGTTTGAAAGATGACAACTTTCCAGAGAGGACAGTGAGCAGATACACTGAAACTGAGGGAAAAAGCAGGAAACTTGGTAATTGGCTTAAAAGCCACTCAGAAGCTTTAGTTTTCTCTACTGTTTTCAAGGGTGCTTCAAGTTTTAAATGGGGAAAAAAAGTGGTCTGAAACGGCAAAAATATATTATTAATACTTCAACTTGTTTCTATTAATGCTATATTAAAGACAATAGAAAGCATGTACTCCTACATATATTAAGAAAAGCATAAGAAGCCACTAGGCTAAGAAGAGTCTTGTTTGGAAGCTTCAGGCAGCCACATGGGAAGGAACGGGGTGGGAGGGATGGAAATCGGATCTGAATGAAATGCAATTATTTGCTGCATACTAATTTGCCACTAAATATCTTGTACTTCTCTTGTTAAATACCATACTGCTAGCATACTCCCTGCTTCACCGAGAAGAGTGTGTATACAGACTCAGCTAAGTGCACTATTCAAATGTTGTATGAGATAAAATTGGATTAGGAGAGCCAGAGGAGGAATTTGTGAGAGTGAGCTGTCACTTGTTGTATGGAGAGATCTAAAAATAAGATGGGGAATGAAGGAAGCCTTCTTTGAACAAGTAATTTTAAGATGATTTTCTAAGTAACTAAAGTACTGCATTTATATAGCGTTCAAAATCTAATAGTTTCATACAGTACAATGACCTTCACAGAACACCAATACTGAAAGTTTAGGACTCGAGATCTCTATTCATTTAGTTTTTAAAATACACAAGTGTATTTTAGAAGTAATTCAAGAAGTAATCACTAACTAAAACTCAAATTACCTCACATTCCATCCACAGTAGTGCACCAAGTAAAGGACTTCTCCACCTTCGATGTCAGAATCTTTAATACTAGCTTCATACATTTTTTGATTTTTCCCTCTTCCATACCGCACTTGGACTTTCATGCCTGGTGGATAGCATTCAAACTCTTCTTCCTCATTGTTATTGTTGTCTTCTTCCTCCTCCTCCTCGTCCTCTTCCTCCTCCTCTGCTTCTTCTTCATCTTCATCTTCTTCCTTATTCGTGTCATCTCTTGAAAGGTTTAAAAAATTGTAGAGTTAATATGAGATACTTCATAAGCTTTTCAGTTCCAAACCACATATATTGATAAATATTGTGGATGCATTAGAGACTGGGAAACAGCAGGCTCCAAATACGTGGAACTGCACTATGGCCGAGTAATATCAGCAAAATAGGATATAGCAATACACACAAAATCCAGTGACTGTAAGGTGCAAAAATGACTTGATTAAAGAAAAAAAAAAAAAATCCATCAAAATCTGTATGAGCAGAAGTTGTTCAAACTCATCCTTATATGATTCCTTCATGCAGTCCCTTTGTTTAAATACCGTTTTTTCAGTTCAAACTCATCCTTCTCAATATAGAGAAAGTTCTCTAAATTCCATTTTTCAACCTACAAGTTTTACAAGTGCTTCTTGAAACCTGCTTCCCCAGAAGATCCATGCTTTATTAGAAAAAATAATCTCTATCTCAACACCTTGAACTGACTGCAACCAAAGCCAGATTTTAGGCAAAAAAACCTAATGCAAGATTATTTAGCAAGTCAAGCAACCTGTGCTAAGTTATGACCTTGTCACTCCTTGCCAATTATGCTAAAAGTCATCTAAATATAAGTCAAACTTGCATTTAATTATTACATAAATACACAGGCAGGTGTTCACTGTTTTCAAAAGTAAGCTATTTTGAATACTTTTTTAGATATTCAGACCAATTTTCAGAAGCACTAAGAGCCCACAAATCTTGCTAGTCTCAGTCAATGGCAGGTATGGGCTGCTCAGTGTTCTGAAAATTATCTCCAGCCAGCTTAAAGAGGCAGACTACATCATACAATAGGGGGGAAAGTATCTTTTAATCTTAAATAGCTTTAAAAAACAGTATTACATCATTCTAATCCCACACTTAGTACAATACAGAACAGATTAGGGCTGCTTACTAAACTCACAATAACTACAGACCAATAATAATTTAAAAACCTGAGACATGAAGAGATATGTTTGAATGTTAATTACAGACTGGGTAAGAAAAGATAAGCACTGCTCCAAGTCTGATTTACACCAATATTTAAGTTAACCTCACAAACACAAAAGTCTGTATTAATAATCTAAATCTTTCCATGAAATTTTTAGTAGAAAATACTCAGATAAACCAAGCTACTTTCTCTCTGCAAAAGAATCAAATATTTTAATTGTTCAAATGCTTCTTTGTAGAAGTAAAACTGCAGTATTATTATCTAATTAGCTGGCAAAAGAGAATTCAGAACAATAAGCTAAGTCCAACTGTAGCATAACCACACTGATTTTATGAAATTACTTCAGAAATTAATGTTGCCACACATATACACACACAAAAATATATAAATACATATATATGTGCATACACCATGAGACAAATGCTAAAAAGTCCCTCTGTTGGTGTATTAACTAAATCAAATCACAGAAGATACATCTATGCAGGTACACATGGCATGGACCAGACAGTTTTGTTCTGGAAGGCCCAGATTTTCAATTTATTATATACTTCCAGCGGACTATTTCACTAGTGAAGTTAAAACCACCAGAGTTAAAAATGTAACATAAATGAATGAGCTTTGAAAGCTAACTTCATCTCCACTATGCATCATATGGCAAAATCCACTTCCCAAAGAAATCACAAATAAAGGTCCCCGAAGACTCAGCTGAAAAATTCCTGAACATAATTCCACAGCTAACAACAGAAGCACCAATCAGTAATTTAAATGCTTTTAAATTATACTCTGCTGCACTAAATCAAAACTCCTAGCTAATTTCAGCTTAGCATTTATTATCATACAAAAGCTAAACAACCTTGGCATCAGGAGCAGACCCACCACTGCTCTGAGAACAAGATGAGCTTGTGGTTTCCCATTACTAACAAGACTTCAAAATTGTAACAAGCCAAATTTTGCCAGAATTTTTTTTCCCCAAGAACTAGTGGCACAATTCTTGAATGCTGTCTGCAAAGAAAAACATGCCTAAGAGGGAGATTCAGGATTTTCCAGATACTGGCAATTATGGTGCCAGTGGCTCTTTGGAAGCTGCACAAGTTTGGAGTCTCCTCTCCTTTATCACCCTATGGTGTTTTTGGCATCCCAACAGATATTCTACAAAGCCTCCATGACAATACCAGAACTTCTCTGGAAGAGATGTATTAAACCCTCATTGTGAAGTTGAGTAACTTGGATGGTCAAGTAGATGTGAAAAGCAGACTGTACACAGGTGGAGGGAATGTCAGGAAGCAAAACCAAAATGGAAGCAGAGATGGCTGCAATTAAAAAGTGTTCTAAGGAATGATTTGGTTAGCAACCATAAGCTGGAGATTTTTCGGAAACCAAACATAAAGCAGAAGAACATTCATAATTTTGGAGCAGGAAAAATGTCATACCCATACAGCCCCTGGAACAAAATAACCCACCCCAGAACATACACAAATGTGCATTGGGTTTCTGTGGCAAGGTCTTGGTAGTGGGGGGGCTACAGGGGTGGTTTCTGTGAGAAGCTGCCAGTTTTCCCTGTGTCCACTGCTGGCCAAGGCCAAGTCAATCAGCAACAGTGGAAGCGCCTCTGTGATAACATATTTAAGAAGGAAAAAAACCCAGCTGCGGCTCAGTAGCCAGAGAGAGAAGAGAAGTGAGAGGATGCAAGAGAAAACAGCCCTGCAGACACCAAGGTCAGTGAAGAAGGAGGGGGAGGAGGTGCTCCAGGCGCCAGAGCAGAGATTCCCCTGCAGCCCATGGTGAAGACCATGGTGAGGCAGGCTGTCCCCCTGCAGTCCATGGAGGTCCAGCAGCAGATCTCCACCGTAGCCCGTGGAGGACCCCACGCCGGAGCGGGTGGATGCCCGAAGGTAGGAGGCTGTGACCCCGTGGGAAGCCTGCGCCAGATCAGGTTCTGGGTGAGCCACTGCAGACCTGTGGGGGGAGGAGCCCATGCCAAAGCAGGTTTGCCGGCAGAACGTGTGACCCCGCAGGGGACCAACGCTGGAGCAGTCTGCTCCTGAGGGACTGCACCCCGTGGAAATTATGGGCCGATGCTGGAGCAGTTCATGAAGAACTGTAGCCTGTGGGAAGGACTCACGTTGGAGAAGTTCGTGGAGGACTGTCTCCCGTGAGTGGGACCCCAGCTGGAGCAGGGGAAGAGTCTTCTCCCGAGGAAGAAGAAGTGGCAGAGACAACGTGTGATGAACTGACCTCAACCCCCATTCCCGTCCCCCTGCCCCTGGGGGGAGTAGGTAGAGAAACTGGGAATGAAGTTGAGCCCAGAAAGAAGGGAGGGGTGGGGGGAGGGTTTTTAAGATCTAGCAGTTTTTCTCCTCTCCTTCTCTGATTTTGATTGATAATAAATTAATTTTTTTTTTCAAGTTGAGTCTGTTTTGCCCACGATAGTAACTGATAAAATGGTCTCTCCCTGTCCTTATCTCGACCCACAAGCCTTTTGATTTACTTTTTCTCTCCTCTGTCCGGTTAGAGGGGAGTGATAGAGCAGCTTTGGTGGGCCCCTGGCATCCAGCCAGTGTCAAACCCCCACACAATGGTTGCAAGGAAGAAAAGATACTATTTTACAAGGCCATAAAAAGCTCAAACCTGGCAGTGCAGATGAGGGAGAAGCCACGACTGCCATGAAACAGAGGTTTGTAAGAGAAAATTGTGACTGTAGCCAGCTACAATCCAGTCATAACCTCATTTGTCCATGTATGTATGCATGAGAACATCAGATTTCCTTTAATGCTGTTTAGTCAAAATCCAAAAGGGGGGGTGGGAAGAACGAAAGAAAAAAGCCCCTTGGTAGCAGACAATAATTGTCAAGTTAAAAACAGCACCAAGCAATGTTTGCCACAAAGCTGCAACAATCTGAACAACCCAAGCAGCAGCTGATGAAGCCAGGTGGCAGCAGTGGATGTGCATGCACACTGCACAAAGAGACACAGCACTGTAAATGTACCTGTGTTCCAGAAACCAAAGTACCACCAGAAAGCTTATCAGGAGGACTCAAAAGTATTTCCAATTACAACTGCAGACTGAAGACCCCATCAACCCCACCTCCCATGGAATAGGAACATGAACTTTCAGAAGCAAGAAATTAATTTAATGAATTAAGTAATGAAAAATGCAAAATTAATAAAAAATGGAAAAATATTTGTTAAAAAAGTAAAAGCATTAAAACATTTAGATCACACAAATATTGCATATCATTAGTTCCAAAGGACATGGGGAAATCATTAAAAGGCTAAAAATACTGCAAGTGTTCAAAAATACACATATGGCAGGTAATTCTCAGTCAATATAAAGATCTAACACTAACAAGCCCATAATAAGGGTAAGTATATCAACAAATAGATGTCGTTAATAGATGACACCACTGAAGCATGCTATGACACCACTGAAGGAACTGCAATGTCACGCAAACGGCTTTCAACCCACAATCAACCCTCAATGGCGCTAACCACAGCACTGTCACAAAGCCCGGGTGTGATTTGGAGCCTTAGATCTGCCTCCTAGGATCCCTGCTTTGCAGCAAACCCAACCCTACTCCAATACATTTTCCCTGACACACCATGCTGGCACACACAGCAGGTGAGATGGCAAATGCAAGATTATTTTTTTCAGGGGTTATGCTGAAACTTGAGAAAGCAAGATTATTTCAATTATTGGTTCAATTAAGTCATTACAGTTAATTGAATCACTAGCAGAAATAAACTCCAGTGTAATTGACACTTCAAGTTTAGCAATTAGCTTCTATTTTTGTTTCCCTCCTTTCTTCCTTTTTCTCATCCTAGAGAATTATTTAACCTTTACTTCACATAATACAGAACTGGAAGACTCTGAGTCTCCTTGATCATTCTCGATCACATCTGTAAGTTTTAAGGCAGGGAGCCCATTAAGACCTGTACTTATGCCATAACACTACAATCTCATCTTTAATTAAACAAAACAACAAACCCCCAAAAATTCACCAGTATGTCTTCCCTCTGAAGTTGCAAAGAAAACCTAAAAATAACAGCTCCAAGGACTTCTTTCTACACACACAGAAAATCTGAATAAATGCACAGTTATGGTCCATCATCCTGAGAGAAAGGGATCGCTAATGTGATTCAAGTAAAGTCTAAGAGTAGTGCAGTACACTTCAAACATGCAAACAGGTACTCTATAACCAGTGTTTCCTCTGCTGCTATGGGGAAAACAAATGAAAGGACCTTGTGTTATTGCTTCTAATAATTCAGCCAAGTTTTTCGTGTTGGTGTTTTGGTTTTTTTGGGTTTATGTTAAGTATTTTGAAACATTCCTCAAAAGGATAACGGATGGTTCAGAAGTCTGGCTGAGGAGTACAACAGTTTTCATTTTTATGGGACTGATTCACTCAGCTTGAAATCATCTAGTATTTGATGAATGTTTTAAGGGCTCACCCACGCACTTAAGTCTCAGTGACCACTAACATGATTAATAAACTCCACAGTGACCCTAAGATATGGAAAATGTGATGACAGAACCCCTTTTTCCACATCAAAGACACCTCCCTTCCATTCACTGTGATGCATGTACAGGACTGGTACATTCACACTGCCACTGTACACTTTATTATTGTGTCATTAGCAGCTTATTGCTGTGTCAAAAGCAATCTTTACATATATATACACTTATCGGGGGGGGAGGAATGAATTAGGCTCTGTTTCTCAACACAGGACTATACAAAAGCTTCCTTCCCAATACAAAGGCAGCTGGAATACATAAATAGAGCACATATCTCAAGAGCATAGAATAAATGAAACTACCTAAGCATGCTTCTTAAAAATTCATTTTCTTTGCACATGCACCAACAGTCTAAGATTCAGAGCAGATGTTCACACCAACCGTGCAATGAACACGACACACTTCCCTCCTTTCTTCCAAGCTAATGAATTCCATATAAACTTAAATCAGACTGGAGAAAGCTATCTCAATATATATTTCTCAACATTAATGCAAAAGCTGGAAGAAACACCTTCTGGATCAAATCTCCTTCACTCCAAAACGTTTTAACCTTCCTGCTACCATTTTAGATTCTCCACCATACAGCTTTGATATGTCATTTTAAGAGATAAGGAAATAAAGAAAACATTGCCTCTAACGATCTGTTATCTCCCGTATGGGACATGGAGCTTCTGACTATTACATAATCACGTTGTAAATGGCTTTCAGAAAATCCCCATCAAGTGTTTCCAGAAAATTTAACTCTTGTACAAATAGAAGCCATGACCAGCACAGGCACAGCAGGTAGTCACCCTAGCCTACAAGAGTAATAAACCTAGTAAAACCCTTCATGTGAAACAATGCCCATCTTAACCTAGTTCTCAACTACTGCTTTTATTACTCCTAGCTCCCACTGCTTACAGGAAGGGAAATGCTATTACTGCATGTAACGATGTACATAACAGCTGTAAGATTAAAATTTTTCCCTTGCACGTGAATGAATGGTTCAAGTCCATTCAAGATTATTAGCCAAAGTGGTTTAGCATTTTCTCCTTTTGATACTGTCAAAACATGACAGAACCAATTCCCAGAAAACCGTACCATGAAGACCTAAACTGGCAATATGAGACAAGAAGCAGCATTTAGGTTTCTGAAGTATTCCTTAGGAACATTTGTTCATGCATTCCTTGGAGGAAATAAAAAAAGCAGGCAGTTTTCAAGAAGAAAAAAAAAAAAATCCAAGAAGTTTCATAAAACAAAGTATGAACTATTTGCGAGTACTGAAAATGACAGCTTAGTGAGAAAGGGCAGGGTAAAGGTCCAGGGATGGCAACCCCTCCTGGCACTAGGGTTAAGGCAGCACCTCAGCCAAAAGAAGGAAAACAGCCTCTTGCAATCTTTCTGTACTGTAACTGGGAATACTCCAAGGAATTTTGCTTGGTCACCTCAAAAATCCAAGTACTACCAATACACGAGTCTGATGCAAATTTTTGTTGGAAAGCAAAAATTATTATCTGCATTCTGAGCACTTAAATCTTGCAGTTCAATATGAAGTTCTTGACAGTAGCCTGTCCCAGGTGCTTTAGAGAAAAATGTTAAAAAAAAAAAAAAAAAAACAAAAACAGAAACCTGGAGTTTAATTAATCATCTGGGAAAAAAAATTCTTACTAATACTGGTTAACTAGCAACTAACCTACACTCCAATTTACGAACTGTATCTACTATGAAATTTTTAAAGACTTTTTATTTTATTAGCTTATATTAAAAACCTCACACCTTTTAAAAACTCCATTAGGCTTCTGGCCTCAGTCTCTTGGGAACGTATTCAACTGTCTACACTGTTCATTAGGTAGAAAAGTCCCTTGGCTCTCAATTTGCTGGCTTTGACTCAAGTCTTTGAATAGTTACAACAGTTAATGTTAGATGCTAGAAAGGAAAATTGCATCAACTATGTAATGCTACATATGAAGATGATTGCTTCCACAGTCAGCAGGAACTTCAAAATAAAGAGGATTTTAAACTTTCTTGTTTATTCATTGACTAAGAATGAATACTTTTTTGTACATTAGGTAAAAGGACAGGTTTACAAAGCCATTTTTGTGAAGATCTCTCTGGAACAGACCAATGAGAAATAATACATTACTGGCCTTTTTTTACCGTTTTTATGACTAGAAATTGCACAAAACTGTATCTAGCACATGCATCTTCCACTAGCAACAGGAAAAAAAACCCAAGAATAGCATATACAGAGTAAGGGGCAAGCTGCCTTTGAATCTCTATTCTCAGTGTGCACAGATACACAAGCAAGCAAGAAACAGGCACTTTGGGGAAGAAAGGAAGAGAATGACATTCAGCCTTTCTTCCTCTTCATCACATTGTTAAAGTCTGTGCAGAAGGAACCATAGGATTCAAGTGATAGCAATCACAAAGGGTTGAGACATGTGGGATTGCAAAGAGAAACAAAACCTCTGGAAAATAAATAACCCCGGCTTCCAGTAGTGCTTCCTGAGATCTGGAGGCTGGGAATTAGATCCACCCAACAGAAACACAGCAAGAAGAAACCCAGAAACCAGAAAGTTTTTCTGTCCTCTTGGTTCCCTTGTGTCTATACACAAATAAGCTACATGAAGATGCCCGAAGTCCTATAGACATAAATTCAAATAGCAAATTCTACAAGTTTGCTTTACATAATACTAGATTTCATTTGTTTGGCTATTTGGTTAGGACTGTGAAAGACAGATGGTCCATAGCTTAGCTTAAAAAAGGTTTCAGAATACATTTTAAATACACCGACAAAAATTCAGTCCACAGTGATCTATTTTGATTACATTTTGTTTTAAAAAAAAATTTTTTTTTGTATTTCAGTTCGACAACGAACTCAAACCACAGCATTTTCCCCCTCTGTGTAACCTTTGCCACTTCTAACCCATGAAGTTGGGGATAGGGGGAGCACAATGTCCCCACCAGAGTACCAGGCTCACAAAACCTCTTTATGCCTTTATGGTATAAACACTAAAAACATTGTTTAGTATTTAGCATGACAGTGACATTTAAAAAAACTCTTTAAAACTGACAGAAGTGCATTCTGTACTTCCTATCAATCTCTGAGGGAAGAAAGAAAACCACTCTAACAGCACTACTACAGTACTACTGCTAATAAATGCTATTAACTGCTACAAATGTTTCATTTTTGTAAGTTTAAATTACTTCTTGAAACATATCCCCAACAATGACCACCACATCACGACCTACAACTATTTCTAGAGCTAGGCTTTCCAAGCAACTCGTTACAATCTTTAATGAATCGCAATAGCAAAATACCAGTTAGAAGAGTTTTAACTGGATGAGTAAAGAGAAACAGAGAAAAGCACTCAATTACAATCAGATGAATTGGGGAAAATTAAGAGGAAATAGTATTTTCTACAGTTTTTTGTTGTTTTCATAAACAAAAAACCAAAGAAAACTCACAACATTTTTTAATGTCATAAATAACCCAAATGGACATGAATCAGGATAAAAAAAAAAAAAGCAAAACAATAACGTATTACTGAAAAGCAAATGCAGCTTATAATTTTATGTACCATTTACTATAGCAGCATGGTAATATTAAGCCATTCTACTTTCCAAGTATATAAATAAAACTCAAAGTAATATCAAACATACACACATATAAATGCACACTTTAGGGAACTTTAAAAACTGCTATTCTCTAAGCAGTGCAAAGTTTTCCATCTATTTAGTTATATATTTTGAAAGTAGCATTGTAAAATCAGTCTTTAATAATTCTGAAAATCTAAACCTGCACAACTCATCTATTTCACCTTTAAAATGGCAAATGCAACTAATTCCAGCAATTTGTCTATTAAAGAAGAAAAATTCACATAGGATACAAATGAAATCACATCCACAGAGAAAAGGCTCTTCTAATTGAGTTCAGGTGAATTTGATTTTTCTGTATTCCACATTTCTGAGTTACAGAAATTGCCAACGTAATCTCACTGAAAATATTTACGAAGACAAAAGCATTTTACAGAAGGATCCTTCCAGAATCTGCTACATGGAAATCAAAACCCTTAATAAAATAAAAAAGAACTATTATCAATGAATCAGAAATCAATATACTGAACTACACCCTGCCTGTCACAACTCTTAATGGGCCAGAAAAGGCATTAAGAGTTAATGATATTTAGACAGAAGATTAAGACAGCTGATCTACTAAATAGCAAAGATTGCTGGAATGAACAAGGGAATTAGTGGTCAGGCAACAGCTGGTATTAAGTACAAAAAAACCATCCCCAATACCCAGATTGCTGTGAAAGTGTAAGGAGGTGTCATTATCTGCTTTCCCCTCTTGTAATAGCTTCTCCCTTAAGCATCTGTTATTGTTTGTTGTTGAAGACAATACTGTATTAAGAGAGACCTTCTATCTGACCTGCAATAGCCATTTTTGTGTTCTTACCACTTGAAATCATACCGTATGAGGGTCCTAATTTCAAGAATATAAATTGTTAACACACTGGGGATTAGTGAGGTCTATATTCTGTTGTAAACTTCGTATTTTTTTGCGAGGCTGCCAAAAACCACCTGTGTTTATTTTTTGTGCTGAAAGAGGAAAACCTGCCCATTCCATAAAGGAAATGAGAGATCACCTGCACACATCCACTGATAACATGGCCCTAAGCAACCCTATTACTTCAGTCTCCTACTTCCAAAACTCCTGTCTGAAGGACTGCACAAGACATTCCTATCAGTATCACGCCCACTCAGTGGTTACTGAGCGATGCAAGGTACTCGGATCTTTTCCCATGTTACCTGTAACACACCACTCTCCAGCAGCAAAAGCTAGAAACCTCAAGTTTGTGATACACTTGTACCAAAATTAAGTAGACAAATACTACTGGCAATGGCTGCAATGTTTTTGTCTTAAATCAAATAGTGACCTATGCTTTATATGTTCTTTTGCTCACTGAGCTTATAAATATTTAGGCCTAGACCCTGTAAAAACTTCAGCTGCTTTTTTTTTTTTAATTAGATCCACAAACTTCAGTGGCACTAATCACGACAAAGTTAGGAACACATAGGTCTCTAAAAGATTTGAGCTTAATTCACAACAGGGATGTCAGATTTGAAGTTCAAATTACAAGAGTAAAATTTAATGAACATACATCAGATGCCTTAGCTGATTATAAACAGAGTAACTTACCCTGATTTTTCTTTTTCTTCAGCATCTGCATTTACGGTAGGATTTTCCATTTCTTTAATCTTCTCCTCCTCTTTAACGTCTAGTTTGGTTTCCTCTTCAGTTTTGATTACATGTACGTCCTTTTCTTGATCAGGCTGAGTATACGCAGAATCTGGCAAATTTTTTTTGTTTCCCTAGGATAATAAAACCTTTCGTTAACTTAGAAGGTGAAATATAAATACAAAAGATTTAAGAAAATGCAGACAAAACACACTGAAGTTATATGAGCAAAAAAATCTAGTCTAGGGCTTGTTTTAAAATTACAGCACCTCCACTTTTTTCTTCTGAATATCTCAAACTAAATATAACAGACTTTGAAGTTGCAGCCAGCGTCCTAGCTAGTTTTGTCACAATGATAGCAGCATGCAGCTCTTAAGGACTGCTTTGCAGTTCAGGTCTAAGATGAACATTTCATAGGGTATGTTTTCACTTAGAAAGCAGACATATCAGTACTGGCCCTCCTGGTATTCACCCCAGAGTTAGTACCAGCAGACAGACCAGGACTGGCTGCCACTTACACACAGAAGCATTACATTGGTGTTGCATGCTGACTTGAGGAGCCTACACTGCTTCAGGAGCACACTGCTAAGCCTGCACAGCGCAGCACTTCAGCTTACCACCCTGGACTTCCTTTGCTAAAACCACTGAGTCAACATTGGATTTTGAAAAGATATAAACATTTCTCTCTCTGGACCACTGAACTACATTAGACCACAGTGTGTATCATATGGCCCAGGTCTTTGTAGAGCTTCACTGGTTTCACTAGAGTGGAGAAGTAAAAGCAAGATTTATGAGGGCTTAAAAGCATGGCTAAATGCAAAAGAAAAGTATCAGCACTGTGGTTAGATTTGAGCATGCATTACCCAGATCAGGATAAAGCTGCACACTAATTAGTCTCCATTTCACCTGGGAGGCCCCCAAACAAGTGGAATGTTGCAGCTGCTTCCTAACAAGTCAAGACATTTTGACATCATGATCCCCTAAAGCAGGCACCTAGAGATAAATATGGCTCAAATATGCTGTTCCAAATTAAGTTTACAGCAAGTTTTTGTCTTGTTTTAAATCCATTATGGAGATTTCAATCTTGACATGAATTCACGGTTATTAACACACCACCTGACTTTATAAACAGAATATAACATGAACATTAAAATATTTTACCAGAACAGAGGGCTTATCATTTTCTTTACTTTCATTATCATTCTCAGCTAACTTTTTTTCTTCTTGTTGTACTACTGCTACTTCCTCCTGCTTGCGCTCCTCCTTATCCACTTTTATTTCTTTTACATCCTGCTCTGTTTCTTCACGCATCTTCAATTCTTTTTCTTTTTCACAGTCTTTACAAGGTTTGCTCGTCACTTTCTCTGGCAATGCCATTTGAAATTCAATGTTAGCTGATGTACAATACTCTTCAAAACCATAGAGATATCTAAAAGAAAAAAAATTGCTTGTGATAAGCAAGTTTGTTTTGAGAAACAACAGGCTACCTAGTAGAAGCTAAACATGAACAGTATGTTTAAAGCCTAGAAAACTACATTATAAGCAAAAAGTTACAGACTTTATGTGTATTACCACTACCACAGGATCACTTCAGTTCTTTCTAGTGCTGTTTTAGCACAAACTTTATAGCTTTACTACTTACTTTTTGTATGCACATTTAACATTATATCCTGCAGCTGAATTCAATACAGGGATTCCAAGATCTTGATAAACTTGCTTCCACACTGCTCCACTTTCAATCTGTTAAAGAAAATGAAGTCATGGTTTTTGAATTAACTCACTGACACAAAAAAGACTTAAGTCAACTTAGTCAACAAAGACTAAGTTTACAAATTTGGAAGATAACTGTAAGTATTTCCTCTTATTTATAAAATTACTATTTATCACACACACAATATTTCACTGTAATGCAAACTCTAGTCTAATGTAACTACTTTAAGCAATTTAGTATTTTTGCATTTCACTAAGTGACAGCAGGCTTTCCTCTCCAGGTGGTAATAAAACAAAGAAAAGAAAATATAAAGACTGAAAAAATCAGTACATCATTTTTATTTTATATTTAAAGTAACTCTTAACTATCAGAGCTAGAATTTTAAGTAAATTAGAAAGAAAAAAAAAATCACTCAAAGCATTAATAATACTCAGCCCTAGCAGTACTGCACCAGATACAGTGGCTTCCAGTCTTTCATTATGTCCTTAATATGCCCTTTGGTGTCGAAGTTTTGTGACAGTATGATATGCTCATTTCTAACCATCTGTGAAGGTAAAGCAGATGTACTGCAACACCCAAGAAGAAGATCCTCTCTTGTGTATCAGAAAGGTGTCACTGCACAAATATACCTCCTCAACCGACAGGCTAAATTTATGGGAAGCAGTCCAAAGCAGTAACAGAATCTGCTTGGTCATGAATTCCATATGCTTCAATTACTGCTCCAAGACCAATCCCACTAATCCCAGTCAGCACATTCTTCTATATATTGCCCAGAACAGACAGGAATTAAGGGCCTCACATCAGACCTTAAACTAGATCACTTGTCTTTGAGATTTTATTGAGCAGTGACTCTTTTCCCTTTCTGAGGTAACAACATTATCAGACAAACGTTTCTTGAAACATCACAAAAACACACGTGCTGGATGATTCTATGCAGCAATAATTAAACACGCTGAATAGATGTGTAATTTATTTAGAATATAACTAGGTTTTGGTTCTTGTTAAATCATGTTTTTCAGAGCTACTACAGGGTGTCTTACATAGCTATAGTATTCAATTTTCATACGTCTAAAGCTCCTGTGTAAGATTTTTCTTTATCACTACTTAAACAAGAATAAACAGCATCCTCAGATTTTATGGCTCTGGAATACTCATCACACTAATACTCACATTATCAAATCCTCCAAGCTTGTGTACAAGTCTGAATAATTTGAAGAGATTCAAATTTCTATATCCTAATACAGGTCGCTTGTTAATAGGAGTCCCTGTGAACAAAGACAGTTATTACAGTGTTTTGAAATATCTTTTTCAGAATAACATGAAATCCACATCATATGCACTACTACACTATTAAGTACAGTATTGTAAACCCCTCCCTCTGACCAGCTCATGCATCTGGTACTTCATGAAACTAAACAAACTCAAGAGTCTTAATAACTCATTTTCCCTGGAGTTCAGTAATGTAATTTAATTAATACATATGCATTCTTCCATGTATTACTGGACATGCACAAATGATGCAACTTTTCTTGCTACCTGTATTATACATATTTTTATTTCACCCACTGAAACAATTACATCTAAGAATACCAGTGTGCTCCTTTCACTACAGTAAAAAAAAAAATACTTTCCCAGGAACAAATCCCACAATGCTTCAAAAAGCTGAAACTTCTCTGCTACTGTACTAGCATTAGATACCACACTGTCATCTGTTATAAACAGTTCCTCAACTCATCTTCACATGTAATTAGAAATATGCTAATTTAACTTATAATACTTATTTATTTTTAAATTATAAAACTAATTTAAATACAAACACCATCACCCCTGCCTCCACAGCCATTGTATTTTTCTTGCAGTGTATAAATACTTGATAAAGATTTAATATAGTAAATGGCATTTGCTTTTAAAAACATTTCCATCTACCTTACTGATAACGCTCATAATGATCAGGATTCACACAAGAAAACTAGCACAAAGTAAGTGCTTTTTTCCATGATCCTAAAAGTAGGGGGGTGGTTAAATTTTATTTTATTTAAGTATTTTGAAGTTATTAAACTGAACATATACATTAATATGATTAAGGATATTAAATTTTTGATTAAGAACACAGTAGAAAATATACTAGGAAATATGAGGTACTATCCATTTATTTCTGAAAGCAGGAATAAGTGACTGTATTTTAGGAGAAGAGTCAAGTGACAGACTTATCTTCTAAATAGCACGGAAGTCAGAAGTGATAAATACAGTCTTACTGTTTCCAAAACTGAACTGCAAAGAACCACCAGTTTACAGACTCAATTGTTTACAGTATTACACATCTATCAATTGTATAATAATCAAGCAATACATCTATCTTCAGCTTCTACAAGTCAAAGATTAAAATGCCTACCTCTGTCTTCCATGAACTTGTATAACTGCTGAAGAAAATTCTCTCGTTCTTCAGGAAATGGCTCTATTTCTTCCTATTTAAAAGTAATGCACACAAGAAAGTTATCACCATTTTGCATTACAGCCCTTCATTAAGAAACATATGGCAGTAATAATTAAGGTTCCAATGTGCAAGTTTGTTTTAATGTAGTCAGCAACAGGATGCTATACAAAGAGACACATGGTCTCAGTGTTATGCCACATGGAAGTAAGTTTTATAAGCTAGAAACAGTTTTTCAAAATATATCAAACAATAACTGTAAAGACACATTGAAATTGGATTTTTGACTGATCACTGAAATGATATCATAAATCAAGATGTATTCTCAATTTTGTCCATTTACGCAGAAAGTCTGGGAGACACCCCTATTAATGAACAAGAGATTATATCAGAAATCTCAGGTCTACTTCTACTGCAGTTAAATGACTCCTTGATGCCTGGATACACTATGCCACTTTCAGGGATGAAGTGAAAGAGAAAATGGTGCTTGCACTTTCTTAGGAGTTCTAATCCACAGTACTGGCAAACTGCAGCCAATGGCACTGCATGCATACTGAACGTGTGGTGGGCAGCATCAGTCCCAGAACTGAAATAACAATGGATATTTTGGATGTTCAGTTCATTGCACTAATAAACCTTTGTATTACATTTACTTAGTTTAATAAACAGCGGAGTTTCATAACAAAGCACTATGGCTTATTTTGTAACACCTCATAATTTCTTTAGGAAATATGACTTCCACAACCAGTAGCAATAAGATGTTAGTATAGCCAGAATTCTTAGAAATTCTGGTGACTGAGTTACTTCAAAACAATACACCAAATAAGTTGATTATTCTTCTGCATACTTTTTTTAATACTACCTGTAAGTTTTCAAAAATAACTAATAAGTTATTCAGTAAATCTAAAAGAAATTCCTTTTCTTCAGTGTTTTTTTCATTTCATGTTTATCTTTTCTATTCTTCCAACAGTCTCTTTGTACTAAATATTAAAGCTTCACCTACCCTGAAGCAAGAGGACAAAATGTATTGTCTTTGAAGTTGTAGCAAGACAGTTGAGAAATCAACAGAAACAGAATATCATTATTAAATAGGAAAAAAAAGACAAAAAAACCCCAACAATCACATAACCCCCTCCCAACATCTGCTGAGGTTATTTAATAAAGACATAGAGAGTTGCATGGCTGAAAATAAGGCCAAGGAAGGCTACAACTATTACCAGTGAGTAGGTTTTTCCTTATTCTATACTTCCCCTTCTCCACTAAATGCACTTGGAGGACATATCAGAGCAAACAGGCAAAAAATTAATAACTGGTATTCATAATGTGCTGAAACAGCTGTCATTTAGGTATAATTATCAAAAGAAATGCAATGAAAACATTCCACAGTCTTGCAAAGGTAATACAAGAGGAAAGTCTCTGTGAGGGGTGTGACGAGCATCTATCTGACACCTAGTACAGTGGCAGAGCTCAGAGCAGGCTGTTTCAATGAGCAAGGACAGGCTGGGTAGGAAACTGCAACCAGTATATTAAATACATCCTCACAGGGTGAGGCATCAAAAATCACGCATATCTAGCAATTCTTCACTGATAGGTATGAGGTGATACTGCAGCACTGCATATACTACAGACGCCTGGTTAAGAACATTCACATTTCACAGGCAAAGGTGGTAAAGGAAACAGTGCTAGCAAGCAAAGGATTCAGCTTCCAATCACAAAACTTGAATACAACCATAGAGAACAAATTACTTGAGTGGAATTGATACGGTTCTGGAGTTTGCTTTTGTTTTAATCTCACATGACAGGTGCATGGAAAGGACCTTTACCAGCATACACTGGATCATGGCAAAAGAGATCATGAGCACCTATTGGGTTTTTCATGTTCCTCACCAACAAGAGAACACTTGCCAGAAGAAAATGGTCCAACAGAGCACTTGGGGGGCAAGGAGTGTCATTGAACTAAACCTTCAGGAAACCCAACAAAGCTTTTAAGAAGGAATGTATGCTTTTTAAATATAAGGAGAACTAATGATGAACCGGCCAAATAAAACACTGCCACACCTTCTTCACCATAAGATCTGATGCCTGCAGAGTACTCTCACGTCTCAAACATGATAACCCACAGAGCTGCCAGAATGGCAGAAGGATACCCCATCTAAATTTTTCAAGTAGAGACCAAACCAACTTTCTAAGAAAGTATGCTAAGGGGGAAAGCTTAAGACTCTGCATGCCTCTGAAAAGCATTTTCACTTTCTCAGAATCTCTACAAAATCAGTACAGATTCCACTATGATAGTAACTGTTAATAACCTCCAAACATTTACGGAATCTCTTAACTAATCAAGAAGTGAGACGACAAGGTTTCCTAGATAATGGTTTGCAGCAGGCATGTGATACTCTTGTCATCTTTGGTTATTTCTAAGTCAGAAAACTATAGTGCTAGCAGGTCACTCTGCAGTCCCTAACGTCACAAAGCTAAAAGAAAGTGGCTTATGTGTATGATAATGAAATCCAGAAAAGCAGCAACACATAAAATTCATACAGTATTATAGCCCAGCACTAGAATTTTTCCCCGCAGATTTATAAAGGAAAAAAGGCTGTTTTCCTGTCTCTTCCATTTGAAAAAAAAAAAAAAAAAAAAAAAAGGAAAAAAGGCAACTCCTCTTCTTAGAAGAGCAGAGAGGATTTGCATGTCAACTCCTATGTATATAGGACAGGATCATCTATTTATCTATACAGACATATGATTATATATAGGAACATCTATGTAACTGTAGGAGCATGCGTGAATATATATAGGATACGAGCACCTATATATTAAGCCTGCAGTGACATATATAAGACTTTTTTTTTTTTTTCTTTTCTCCATTCTGGTTCATGGGTACCAGGACTACATGGATGGCCTGAGGGCCACCAGTGAGAATTTGTCATGTCCTGGAAAACACTAGACCAATCTGCAGGTTGGTAACAAAGCCCCAAGAACAGGTCCACAGGTCCTGTTTGAGAAGAGATGCTGCTTGATAGACAGGAGGTTACAGACACAAACTAATAAAATCACAAAGAGAGGAGGCTGCAGAAACTGCTCAAAGAGGGGGCAGGGGGAAGAAAAGATTTTGCCTCTGTTTTAGAAACCTCCTAGTTCAGCAGGTGACTGAAACATTGAGTACCGGAGAAGAAATTATCACAGGAGATGTCACAGTAAATCTCAAAATATTTGCCTGAAAGGAGATCTTTATGTCTGGCACATGGAAAGACTAGCTCATACAATATCACATGCAACTAAGAGGAGCTAGATAGGTGTACAAAGGGTAAAAGATATTTTTCCTCTACAATTACTGAGGGAATGATCACTATATAAAGATTGTATGTCAACCTGCATAGGTACAGACCTACCAATATTCATCATGCCCATGGCTGGACATGAACTTGCTCTGAAAGTTCAGGAATTGTGCTGAGCCCAAGGAAGTACTCCTTGCTTCTCAAAACACTAGGCAGAGCATAGGCCCTTGCAAACAAGGCTTTATAACTTTTGATCAGACCTGGATAATCTCCTGCGAGCTTGAAGAAGCAGAATGAACTCATGAGCAAGGAGAGGTGGTGTTTTTACTTCACACCTTTGCAGTCTCCCAACAAATCTTAAAACAAAGAAATGAATGTATAAGTGATGGAACACCATCTTCTGGTATGCTAGAGCCGCAACCTGCAGAGACAATGTATTGAGAGAAAGACCCTAACAACCATTTAAGACCCAAACCAGTTCAGCTTCTCCTTTACAATTCCACTATTGATGGGAATTTCAGTAAATTCCATTTTCTACAGCTAGAAGCAGGGAAAGAACAGTGCAAAGTACTTGCAATATCTGCTTTACAAGAAGACCTACAGCTGTAGGCCTAGGCATAGCAATTTGGAGGCAGGAAAGGGTAAGGTAGAAGGGGAAGGACAGGATGACAGAAACGCAAGGGAGAAGGAGACAACAGCAGGGCCATGCCAGCCTAGCTTTGCTTATTTTTCAAACATGTCAAGAATGAGGTCAGTAACAGCATCCTCAGATGGAGCTCCTATATAAAAGGTAGCAAACTTCCCCAT
The DNA here is from genome assembly GCA_034008185.1 of Gorsachius magnificus. Lineage (NCBI taxonomy): Eukaryota > Metazoa > Chordata > Aves > Pelecaniformes > Ardeidae > Gorsachius > Gorsachius magnificus. Next base: position 43,121,126 of record CM067083.1, on the reverse strand, counting down.
GGCTTGGAATGTGTGGTAATTCACGGGTATGTACTCAGCTAACAGCTCTACAGCCAGAAGAAAAGTTTGCCATCATTTGTGTGAGCAGCTATTTACAGTAGCATGATTTTAGCATGCACAGAACTCACTCCATGGCCACAAAGAGGAAAATAAATCAATACTGTCATAATATACAGTAAAGCAGATGCAAGACAAACTACGGAGGAAAACCCGCACACTATAACACACTGCATTATTCTAGAAGGGCAAACAACTGTTTATCTGGAGGGAGAGTCAACTACAAACTGGAAACCCACCTGGGCCATGACTGACATTATAGCCCAGGAATGAATATCACCCCAAGAAACCAGAAAGTTCTACATTACTGAAAAGAAACTTGTTTGCCTTCCCATACTGAAACAGCACATGCAAAGAAAAGGCCAGTCTGGATTTATATACAGTTGCAAGACATAACTGCAATGTTTTCAAAGAAAACAGAAAGGGATCTTTGTTTTAAAGTTATCAAAAGTAATTTAAAAACCATATATCCTTTATCATAAACAGATCAAATATTTTTTTTAGCTACACAGATCTTTCCAGTTAGAAGACAGCGAGACTTTTAACAACTATCAGGTAAGTTCCATTTAGAAATACACACAATTAAAGGGAACCTTTTTTCTTTTGGAAAAACAGTATGTATGTGACAGCAGACACCAATATCTACCCTTCTTCATCCTGCTCAGTCCCTAGTAGGTACTGCAACCCCTTCTGCCACTGCATTAATATCAGCACGGGAAAGATTCTAAACCAGGATCTTCCTATGAGTTGTAATTTCTATTTTTCATTAGTCTGTAACAACTCATCCTTTTGACTACATGTTTTTTGTTAAAAAGATATTTGTTAGATTTTCAAGTTGCTATTTTCACACTAACTGATCTTTGTTGAATAAAGCTTTTTAAAGCTCAAAGGCAATAATGTTGCGTACATTAACAATGTTGCCTCTGTTAAGGTTAAATGTTCCCAAATGTTAGAGAACCACTTTAATACTACAGTCTTGCTAATTTTTATCAGCTGTGTATCTATGACCTTTACTAACTTCACTTGCCTCTTCCTCACTGCTGTTATCTTCTTTTTCTTTCTCATCCTCTTCCTCTTCTTCAGCTTCGCTGCTGGAGCTGTCTTCTTTCAATTCTGTTTTCCAGTTACCAGGAACAGTTCTGTTTTTACGGAATTCAAGGGCTTGGTCAAAAGCTGTAAAAGGACCAGAATTTGTTAGCATTGCAGGAATTACCAGTTTGACCAAATGTTTTAATAAAAAAAGTATTCAGGGGAGGGTCGGGGGGAAAAGAAGAAGGAAGACTGCTAATTAACAATTCCACCCCCAAATTCAAAGAACTTCAACAACAACCCTGTGCTGTACATCCTTATTCGTCTTACCCAGCCAAACTGGCCTAGTGTTCTCTGCACATCAAATTATTCAGAGCTATTATTAGGATTATTACCATGTTAGTGTCTATAGACACAAATAAGGATCATCTGTATTTGGGCATATATTAAAGTTTAATTGAGACAACCCCTATTTCAACAGGTTTACACTGTGGTTTACGTCTATTGAACAGGAAGGGGAAGGAGGAAGAAATAAGCACAAGCTAATTCTAAGAGTTTGATCACACAACCTTAAACTTTCCAATGAATACACAATTCCAGTTTCTTGAGAGTGCATAAAAGCAACTTACTTATTAACTATTAAGGGTATTAGAGTAAGAATAAATCTATGAAGGTCTAACGCAAAAGGCCAAATACTAAATAACCTACAAAGCCAGTGTGAGCCGTATGATTATAACCTTTGTTTGACATGTTTACATTTAAAACAAGTGCAGTAAAGTAGGGGGGAGATATTTGGGTTGTTTGTTGTGTTTGTTTGGGGTTTGTTTGTTTGGTTTTTTAAAGTTCCTCTAGATTTTCAGAAGTGTTCTCCTTCAATATATTATGCTATAGGAAAAGATCCTGTATTTTATCATTTTTAAGACATGAACTAATCTACCATAAATTTGGTCCGACTTATGTGACAAAGTAAATACATACATATGTGTTTTCTCATAGAAAGTTATCTTTACCTTGTTTTAACAAAGCGTCAGGCTTTGGTGAAGTTTCACTAATCTCCCGAACATCTTTTCTTGGCACAGAAACACTAGATAATTTAGAAAGTGTTAAAGAAAAATTAAAATATTTTAAAGCTAAATTAACAATATAATACAGAGCTATCACTAAGACTATAACACACTAAACACACAGAAGATGCATATGAAGAATACCTTGACAATTCTATAGTGTTAGTCTGGTACAGCATTAGTCAGTTAGTGGATTAAAAATAAAACTTCTACACAAATGTGGTTAGACTATCCGTATGCATTCACTGCATATAGAAAAAAGCATGCTTTTTCCACTAACAGATAGTTTCTGGAATCTCCCAAATATATATTACTTAACAAAAACCTCATGTTAATTTGGCAAGTAACTACTCACCCACAAACAACAAAACCCTACCTTGCTTAAAACACAAATGAGTATTAGTATAAATTGTCAGTATGAAAGGAAAGACTTCCAAATTGAAAGAACGAAGCACTTTTTAATTGCTACTGTGGCTATATCCAAGGAAGCAAATCTGAACTGCAGCTTTGGGGGGGTATGTGTTTGTGTGCGCACATGCTTATGTGCGTTTCTCCGGTGATGTGCATTGATGCCTGAATAACTATCAAATGGTAAAGCAATAGCCTCGACTTAGTAAGTAATTAAACCACAGTGAAACAAATATTTCAATATCTTTTCTGAAAAAGCATTCTGTTAAATTAAACCAAGCAGAATAATAGCTGTGACTTTAAAACCTAGAAAAAAGAATTCTATTGTCATCCATCAACCCCCCTCCCTTATCAACCTGAGTTTAAGAACACAAGTTCCTTACTCTGTTGCAAATACCAGTTTGGTTTTGTAGGTTTCTCTATTTTCTCTCGTACTTTGAGTAGTATTACAGCTCTTTTCAAAGAATGTGAGAATTTGCAGTTGTAGTCTAGACTGAGATAAACATGCCTTACTACCTCAAAAAAAGAAAGGGAATTTCTGTGTGTGCATGTGGTGTACATGCATGCACACACACACCTCCACCCACCCTTCTGTATCTGGATAAGCTTATGGCCACATTTCTGAAAAGTAGTGCTCTATTCCAACCAGAGCAGGGAAGAGTCTCAGATCATTCTTGAAGTCACAAAATACTGCTTTGTTTGCCACTGTTGTAACAATGACATTAAAACTACGACGGATAGATTTATGCATCCCATTATTAATAATGACAAAGTTCAAGACTAATTTCATCTCATGTGGGCTGTTAACAGTTTTCTAAACATTAGAAAAATCTTGGCAGAAATTTACTGAGCTTACTGATGTTATTAATACTTTACCCAACACATCTCATACTACATTTAAGTTGACTGATACAGATTTTATTCTATTATCAACCTCTACATTTCTACTCACAATTTGCCATCCTTGAAAGAGCGAACTAGAATATTGTCTTTTTTCACTGCAATATCATCACTACAATCTGGACAAACCACCTGCAAAGAAATTACAAATGCAAAGTTTAGAGAGAAAACGAAAAAGCAAGAGAGTAATACTAATGCTTCTCAAAAACCTTTTGGGCTCATTTCTCTTTAGCAGCACTGAGATGAGAGAAACTGAGATCCCTCAAAACACAGGAGTGGTGACCTCCTGAAATTACTGAATGTGTGAGTTCATGCTCGTTTCCTGGAGGGAACTGACAGCTGCTGCCAGAGACGTAAGTAAGAACAGCATTCTGACAAAACTTAAGTACCTGTCACACCACCACAGCTTATTCTACTCCTTATCCTAAGAGGACAGAACTTCTACCACGTGCTTCCACCTGAGTTAAAGACCTCTTCTGAAAAACTTCCAGAAATTGCAAGGATGTAATCACCAGAGTCTCAAAAACAAAGGCATACAGGGTTTATGAAATGCAATTTTAGAATGGAGAGAGTGCCTCAAGTACAAGTATTATGACAGGCTCTTTATAGACTAATGAAGTCTAGCACTGAGACAACATTAATTATTTATTTGCTGTGATTTTGAAAGCTATTTAAGTTTTGTTAGAGTAGTATACAAGTCACTAATTAAAAAGCTTCAGGAATTTAATAAAATATAGATATTGAATTTCCAGTGTTATAGAACAGAAAAGTAACCCCCCCTATCGCTCATCTCTTGTCTCTCAAAGCGCGTGTAGTTCCCTGAAAGTTAAGAAAGTTCTGGCTGCTACAAAACCTCGAGCAGCAGCAAATGACTGCAGCCCTAGTTTAGCCCTGGTAAATACCTTTTCTCTCTTACACCAACTGCTTTCAGTCCTACTTTTTCCACCAAACACACAAAAATACTGCATGACGAAAGTTTTTTTTCTTCCTTACATAGGTCACCAGCCATATAGCGTTTTAGAAGGTAAAGTGAAAAGCTCCATCTGATTTGGAAGAAGAGCTGCATATCACAGAGCATAGGCTAAATATGCTTCTCAAGAAAAATAAAACTTAACAGCCCAAGTCTCCAAACTCAATGCATTCTACAGTCTCCAAAGAAATTACTTTACGAAACTACAACTTACTAATTGAAATGCAGTTTGAGATATAGTTTGCAACAGTTTTAATATCAAGGTAAAAGTGATTATCATCCCCCATCTGAAACAGACAGGTGCAATCTCCTAGCTCTCTAAAGACAGAAAAAGGCCCTTCTGGCTTTAGCTATTGGTTTTCTAGAAGCATCAACATCTTAGTAGTCAGAAATCCACTCAGAGGCTGGAGAACAACTTACCACAACCTCATCTAGTGCCTTTACATCAAGCAACATTACCATAATTTTGCCTGAATCAAGTCTTCTTGATTTCTTTGCAAAACAAACTCCACTGGAGTCACAGGACAATGAGAGAGATGGTCCTATGTAAACTCAATTTTCTGAAAATGCTACAAGTAAATTTCCTTACTGTACCTTCCAAAAGCCTTTAAGTACACACTAAAACTAAGCAATGCCATAAAGCTTACTAAATCACACTCTTTGACATAAGGAGCAACTGCCAGGCCTTTTTACAATTACAATTAGCCACTGCTCTCAATCCAGCCCCCCACCCCCAAAAAACCCAACAAAACCAAACAAAAAAACCCATGCATGCAGGATTAAAACAATTTAGTCAATCACTGAATCCTCAGAATAATTTTTACCAGATGTCGACCTCTACAGTTTTACATTTATAAGTGACAAGCTATCTGGTTACAGGATTGATAATCGAAGTAATCAGTTTCCACTACTAATCTTAACTGTTATTTGCTATAAAGGTTTAGACTAATCCTTGAACTTCTTTTCTTCTTGTCCTCTGTGCTTATACATTAAGCATATCTGTACACAGTATCATTAATAATAAAGTAATTCTAGATATGTATTCTTCAGCATATTAAACCTGAATTTTCATTTCATTATTCACATAATTACAATCAGCATAATATAAAGTTAAAGCAAAATTTAGCAGTAATAAGACAAAATTACTGTCTTGATATAGTAGAGGTAACCTGCTTACAAGGTAAAAGAATGGAGAGGCATAGCTACAGAGGAGGGGATAAAAAAAACCAAACCAACCAACCAATGCTATTTGGGGCATAAATCTCCTCTTTGGCACAACCTTTCAGGTTAAATGCAGGATGATGTTTATTTGCAGAGCTATAAACCTCATTACTAAAATAACAGTTAATCTAGGATAAGATATGTCAGAGTTAACGAGCTCCACCCTCAAACTTTATCCCCCTACTGCTTCTCATTCATTGCAGGAAGCTTTCCAGGAAGAACAAGCTATTCTAATATCCAAATGAAAGCCAAAGAAATAACAGTGTGTCTCTTTAGTGTACCTTGGGAAAATAAGCAAGAAGTTCAGCTAACCTTTAAGGTCTGACGCACAGCTATCCTGCATAGCACTACATTAGTCACATGCAAGCCCAATACCTACCAGACAGGCTGCCATGGAAACTGCTATCTGTCATGTGCATGACCAGAAGGGCTAACCCAACAGTGTGACATAAAAGAGCTCAAGTCAGTCTAACTGACCACTTCTCAGAGTGCAACTGTGAGGTAGGCAATATTGCATCAATCTTCATGACAGCTTTCAGTAAAGAACAGCTCAATTTTCCTATTACTGAAAACCTCCCCTAAAGCTATCTGTCATTAATGTAATACATCCTTGCTGTATATTCTGCCCTCTCCCTTGTTGTAAAAGAGACTTCAATGACTCAGTCTCTCCCACCATCTTTTTCAAAAGAAGTCCTGCTGGAAAGCCTCTGGACTGCATTACAAGGCACAGAAGGTGACAAGTAGAAAGTTGCAACTGAGAGCTATTGCATATACTAAGAAGAGTTAAATGTTACTCTATGGTATCTTGTCAAAATCTGAGCACAAGTCTTCCTGAAATTAGATAAACATTTTAAGCTTTCATTGCCAGGGAGGAATTATTCAAATATTTACAATTAATAATGAAACAGAAATTTAAAAGCATGATACTACAAGGTACCACATATGGAAATACGTTGATTTCAAAACGTATCAGTCAATCTATATGCAATGATTAGACTAACAATATTTTACTAGAAGTTTTTTGTAAAAGCGTCTTCAAGCCAGAATAAAGATAGATAGAAAGTATTTGTACTAAAAGACTACAATGTTATTTTAAAGGAAATTTATTGGCAATTCTCTACTACCTACCATAGCAACAAAGAATATTCTATTTTATTATCAAATGTTTTCATATTAACCTAGAAAAATAACATCTATGTAATCACTGAACTTCCCCTCTTTGTACTTCTTTGTATTTTCTTCCTTGACAAAACCTAGTAGTTAAAAAAAAATGACATGCAATAGCCTAGGAAAAAAGAGTGGAAATTTTAGTTCAGCAGTACTAAACACACTGTTGAGCTGGAATTAGGTCAACAAGCTCTGACTGGAAAAACTAAAGCCATGTGAGTAATCACTTTTTGTAAACAAACATTTACATATATAGTATTTCCTTTAACTATTATGATATGGTCCAATTTGAAGAAACCTATTAAGTTCTAATAAAAATATAGATGAGGCCATTAAAAATTAAAAAAACCCAAACAAACCAACCTATCTGTCTTTGGTGCCTAGAAAATGAAACTTTACAAATCTAAAATAAAGATAAAACTCTTACCAAGGCTGGAAACCACAGAGCTTTCTTTTTATCCACACTGAAGCAGTCCACACACACAACTTTTCCTAATAACTCGTCACTTTGTTTCCTATCATCTTCATCTTCATCGCTGGAAGAGGATGAAGATTCTTCTTCAGGACTAAACAACAGAAAAAGACTTAAAACTCAACTACCCAAAACTTGCCTATTATAATTACAAGAGACCCAAAGCTAATTGTCAAAGAGGGATAGATAATAGTGACTGCAATTGCCTGTTAAATATTTTAGGATAAAAATGAAGTATTTACATGGATATTATAATAACAACTCAAACATCACAAAACTCAGAAATCCACATCTACATGTAATACATGCAAAAGCCAAACAAAACACCACCATGCATCCACATGGAGGAACAGAAATGCACTGTCAGGACTTTCAAAACGAGAATTCTGCCCTAGTGAAGCACTGTTCCAAAATACTGTTGCAGTTGTAGTTTTGGACCAACATTAAGCTAAACTGTTGTTCTTCCTCTTAACCTCTCTATGCTTTAACAGCCATACAGAATAAAAAGTTATTTTGAGAAAGGACAAATCTTTGAAGAAACATTAGCTATGAAGATGAACAGCAAAGAGAAAAAGAAGTCTATTTATCCTGAAACAGTTCTTTAAAGATGCGCAATGAAGCATTTCAATGGCTGTTTCAATTTCACATTGAATGAAGTGTCGGAATGCAAGTAGATGGGCAAAGGTGCAAATAAATTTTGATTAAAGAAGGTTATGGCTCATTGTTTTGACTGTTCCAGTATAAAGTTGCACCTGGTTTTAACCATATGGGGAGTCTGAACGTACAAAACTACTCCAACTAAAATTACCTGCAACTATTTAAAAAAAAAAAAAAAAAAAAAAAAAACACAGCAAACCTGGCGCTCTCTATTTTTTCACTAGTCACTTTGAAGGTTAATTCTCAGAAAATACACAGCATGTTCAAGGAGCACAAGTAGAATTTTAAAAGCTATCTTCCATTTTTCGCATAACCACTTTTGAGTACAAAGTTCAGTATTAACAGAAGACTTACAGTTAGCATTTGTGTAACAGAAGACAACTGATTTACAGTCTAAGGTGAATTATTATATTTCATATCCCTCCCCCCCCCAATTTTATGTCATCATTTGCAGTGCTGATAAGGCACTATTTTTTTTCCCCCAACATCATTTTTTAAAGTAGTGATTTCTTTTAAAATACAGTATTAAAGTCTTTCAGGCTGCTTTTCTGGGGTTTGAGAATCTCTTTTGGGAAGAGAAAAGTAGTCAAGGCCTAGAGAGAAAGCCAGGACTACTTTAGAGAGACTACAACCTAGCTCAGTTATACCAGTATCTGTGCAATTTGTCTTTTTACTCAGTTCAGTCAGTATTAATCATAAGTGTGTTGTTTCTGCCATAATAATGTCCTGTACAGCTAGGGAAACAGAGAATACAACATCCCAGCCAAGGACACCAAGGATGCTGCAATCAAATTCTCTGTAATATATGCCAGCACAGTACCTCTACATATACAGGGCAATATTTATTTCAAGCTATCAAAAAGACAGCACGTGAAAGGGTAATCCAAGGATGCAAACGCCCTTCCCAGCCCAGTCACTACCACCTCAAAACATTAAAAATAAAAAACAAACCAAACCAAAAAAAAAAAAAAAAAACCCTATCAAAAAGCTCTACCCACAAATTACAAAGAACAGTCAGTGGAGTATTTAACACTGGTTTTTCAAGATCACAACTACCAAGAATTTTGGCACCTAGGAAATTAAGTCACTGCTCTTGAACTTTGTTTTTCTATCAATAAGTTTTGCTGCAAACCATAATACTTTTCACCTATTTCTAAAAGCCCTTCAGAGACTTTGTAATGAGAAATTAAAGGTCTACATGAGGATTCTAGTACCTTCTACAAAGACTTCATATCACCTGGACAAAGACTGCATCGTAATGGTTTTAGTTTGAATGCAACACATTTATAATACTAATATTCTACTACAAAGAAGCTTCTGAATATAGCTTAATAACACATTTCCACTTGGTATGCCACTTTCTTTTTTTACTTAAATTACAAAACCAAGAAAAAAACCTCATGCCTATATGCAATACTATTTTAAATACTGATTACATGAAGACTTGTTGCACACAGGAATTACAACACCACAGATAAAACTGACTTTCAGTCTGAGTGCTAAAGAACACTTCTCATATGGCTTCCTGGTTTTTCAATAAGAGAAGCCTGAACATACAACTAATAAAACTCCACACACACTGAAAGCTTCAGAATTGAATACAGGCAGCACACATATAAAGATGTTAAACTTACATATGATTGGATCTTCTTCCTCTGTTTGTTTTCTTTCCTATAACAGGAGTCCCAAAGTGTTCAGGATTTGTGAGTGGAAGCTGATCTAATGTCTGTTGAAATGAATAAATACATATGCATACACATATAAAAAACTTGGCATAAGTTATTTTCCAAATCCTAAGTTTGTATAACCTGGTTAAAGTAATTTTTGTCAATAGAGAGACTTTCTCATTACAAAAGAAATACAGAAGTACAGCAGAGATGTCACTGCTTTAATTTTAAAAAGTAATGTGTTTTGGTTTCAGGGGGGTTTTTCCCAACACTTTCTCCCCACCTCTGAATAATTAATTTTTGTCCCCCCCATACAGACAATTCTTCCTAGAAGTCCTGCCTTTGGACCAGCCAAACACAGAGAATTAAGTAGCAGGTATCCTGCCGACCTGGGATATTCCATCTCTACAGGATGAATTTTCTGCCTGTCCTATCATCAGACTAAACACCCAATCATCTACTTATAAATGAACAAAGGTCCCCTAATGAAATGAAATTGTAAGACAACTCAGTAGCAGCATACATGACAAGTTAATTGTATTTTTGTTAGTAATTCGTAATTTGATATGGGAGAGAAAGATTCTAAAACAATTTTAAAGAGACTGCTATATTGATAATTGAGAGGGTGCTAATTGATGGTATATCAGCATCAAAACAAAAAGAGAGGGAAAGAAAGAACTCTCTCTGTTCAGGGAGAATGCTAAGGCATCAACAGAAGAACTTCATGGACATACAGTACCTTCTTTCCATAACACTGCTGTTACCTGTTTAAACGATAACCATTCCAGATTTGAAGGCTCCTGGTACACCATTTTTTATATAGGCACTTGTTCTTTGAAAGAGGGCATAAAGCCTTCCAAAGCAAACGTGGTCCTCCTAATTACACTTCTGAGTTGTGCATGAATTTTTGAACATGAAACACAAACAAGAGTCTCAAAAGTGTTCTGTGTCAGACAGAACTGGATACAGAGACAATAAAATGGGCTTTTTAAATCTTAAAGTAAGTGCATGATCACTTCTGAGTGTGGTGGACACCCTGAAAGATTCCACACATTTGGGAAGTCAAGAGATTAAGCTAAAGCAACATCAGAACAAGACAATCGTGTGGCACTAGTCTAATTACTAAAGAAATTGGGAGATGCAATTTTCCCTGCTGCGTAACTATGCAGTCATGAGGTAATTATTAGAAATACACAACATGCGTTTCATTGGGGGCTGGCAACAATGAATTGCATATCAGTGACTTTTGGCAAGACATCAAAGGCTAAGACAATAAGAATGTTCATAAAATAAAAAGCAGGATTCATCCGAATGTAAGGTTTCTTTGAATCTGACAAAATAATCTGAAATTACTCTTGTGTAGCCAAACAGGTTGCAAAGCAATATATACATAGACTAAAATTTTCAACTTGCTTACTATAAAGTAATACTGCTGAAATCATATTAAATAGTATTCATGGAACAGAAGCTATCTAATTTACAGGGGTGGTTATTGTTAATAACAAAGAGCTAATTGAAGGAACAATGCAATCTTTAAAATTATGGCATTTATATCTGAATCCAGATTTAGGCATCTAATTATCCCCTCTTCTTTACATGTCTTTAATCCCAATTTAGGATTCCAGAAGGTATCTGAATCTTCACAAGAATGCAGTAAGCAGGCAACAAGCTCAGCTGACTACAATAATGAAGCATATTTATGTAGCGCTTTCCGATAAGCTAACATGTTTACATAAATCTGCCCATCAGTCCAGATTGTCTTACATAATAAGAAGGAATAACCCTCATTCTGAAGTATACATGCTACAAATGTCTGAATACTTTAATATGCAAATCACCTTTAAGAGATGAATCAGCTTCAAAATACTGGTAACTGTCTTCATATTTAAAGGTAACGGCAACTTGTAATTGGCCTTTTAAAGGAAAAGTACTGATCTTTCAAGTTTATCAGCTATTACAAATTAGACTAGACCATCTACCTAAAATCCAACAGAACTTATGTCCAAAGATGTACATTAATTTTTTCATGTACCGTATTTTGATTTTTCCAATGAATACTTACAGATAATTTTTTTACATAAAGCAAAGTAGCTGTGTGATCATTGGTTTTTGTGTGATCTACAATCTACGAACCATTAATAATATAAAAACAAAAATACGAAATGCTGATTTTCTTAACTTACACAATTTCATGAAATTTACTTGTATTTCTTGATTTAAAAAAGAATAAGCCAGACACTGTAGACTGCATTTTACATAGTCCCCATTTTTAGTAGCATGGATGTACGGAACATACTGAAGACTGAGGTACTAAAAATACCACTTTTAAATTTTTCTAAATAAAAAGTTGTCGTATAAAATTCTTGAATTACCTCGCTTTCAGCAAAATGTCTTTCTCCTTTTAAACACAGGGAAGAGCGTCTAAGAGTCTTCTCATCACCATCATCAAAAACTGTCACCAGGTAAGAAGTGAAAGGAAAAAAAAATTTTTTTTTTTTTTTTTTAAAATCAGGATATCAGTAAGTGATTGATTTACATGTCAGAAATAATTAGATATATATTCCTGTAGCCAGTCCTTAAAACAAAGCTGTACGTGGATACTGCTGCTTATCCAGTAAAGCATTTGCATACATCAACCAAATACATACAACTGCTGTCTCACCATAGCTACTCCATGCTTGCATATGTTAAATGGAATCTTAAGTAATCAGTAGTTGAGCAGACAATTCATGGATCAGGACACTAAATTAAAAATCAACGCAAGCTAGAATTGAAAAACTATTCTTCAAGCATTTTTAATTTTTAAGGAACTGTATTACATAAACAGAAAGCCTACAATATTCAAATGGAAGCTATGCTTACTACGGAGAAACATAAACAGGTATTTTACGAAAAAAGTTACAGTTCAATGCTATATGAAAGTTCAGTATCTTTCTCTACTGACTTTGTTCAACTATGCTATAAAACATCAGTTATATCATCCTAAGGAAGACAACAATTGTCAAAGCACAGACAATCCTCAAAACCAACTGTAGTGAGAGAATGACGGAGGTCCTGCTTTCTAGACTTTCTACCATCTCTGCTATCACTAGGTCAACTGGAAACAAGTTCATAATACAGTTGACTCCATCTACATAATTGATCGTTTTGAATCCTGAAATGCACTGCACACATTCAAGGTGGGACCTTCAGAAGCTGATAAACTAGTCATATATTATAGCAAGCTTTTGTCAAGTCTTCTACAGGTACTTAACAGATTAAAACTTTGTGACAAGTTTTAACTCTCAGGCTATGCTTGCACTGTTCAGTGAGACAAGAACTCCCCTCCCCAACAGTGATAACAATTATATTCTGTCCCCGCACTGCAGTGACCTTGAAAACTTCTGTGGGCACAGAAACAACTCCAAGGTTAGATTAAAAATCTTACATTAAAAGTTAAAAGTTTCAACAATTTCTTAACCCGTTTCTTTCCCCTTCATTCAAAGCTTCTCTCTGTCCATCAACAGTACTGCTGAGCCTGATTCTGTCAGTCTCATTAGAATTCAATCAAGTGGTAGAAAACTAAAAATATGTAAACACTTTCACAAACAAGAGTTAAAGTAAGTGTTAGGAGAATGGCTGTCAAGTGGCAAAAGATGCCTGGCAAGACTAGAGAGATTAATTTTCAGCCACGTCTGGCTTTCAAATAGTGAGTTGCTATACTCTATTTTCAACATTTACTAATTTAAATAAAAATATACAAAAAGCAACAAGGTACATCAAAATTCTTGACCAGTATTTATTTGATATGAAAGTAACTTTTACCTAGTTCTGAGAATTTTTCATTCCTATATAAAATTCATCACTGTTGATGAACAAACTTCCCCTTGTGACTACCATTCCCCAGTCTGTGTTTTATACTACAGTAATTGTAGTATATTACAACAATTTTATCACAGTAATAAAATATCAGTTATGGACGCACATCTGTCACTTCAAAATTTGTTGAAAAATATCAAGGGCAAGAATGGCAAAAGAAAACACACAGATTTGGAGCTGCATCTCAAATGGTCAGAACATAGTTAAGCCCCAACTTGGTTAAGTGAAGTAGAAGGCAGCCGGTTACTAACTCAGTTTGTGTTAATTAACATAACAGTCTCCTTATATAATGAGAGATTTAAAAAAAAAAAAAAAAAAAAAAAAAAAATCTATCCACTTCAAGGGATAAGCTGACTACACAGAGGTAAACCTATTCAGGGCTAGGTAGGTAGACACATTATGTATCTTATGTGGTAATCTGCTTGTGGCCTCTTCCCTGCCAGAGGGATTATTAATCTTGTTCCATAACATAAATACATTCAAAGGAAAAGCTTCACCTCCCTGAAAGACTTGTGTGGCCAGAATAGCACATATGGCTGTAATGCATGTGACATTCTAATGCCGTGGAACATCCTCAAAACAATCTACTGAGCAGACATACAGAGGTATAATGCATTTATAACACCTATTCTGAAACTGCAAGGAAAAGAAAAAAGAAGAGGCACCTTAATGCAAATAAAATCACTTTGAATTCTGAGAAAAAGCAGTGTAACAACAAAAAAACATGTGGAAGGGGATAATATTACTTTTGAACCTGAACAATCGTGCATTTTTAGTAAAGCAAACAAACCTATGATCACTTTTTCTCACAGTAAGCACGGAGTTAAATATTAAGTATATCACTTAAACTTTCTAAAGACACATTTATATGATGACAAAATAGTATCTAGTTACTAGGATTGGAATACCTTGAGATTTTTGAGAAATTGTCATAGGAGAGGCAAATAAGCTAAGGACACTTAATGTATTTATATAACTGTGCTATACTAATTTTAAAAGGCAATACCAGTTGGGTTTTCTGTAATTTAATTTAGTTCCTATCTTCCTTTGGTAAGAAAGTAGTAGCACCAAAAAAGACATATAAGCAAATAGATGTACAGTTTCTGTTCAGACGACATTGTATAGAAGACAGACAGGGATGCTCTTAAAGAAACCTTGCCCATACTTTAGTGTTAAAAGAGTCCTCAAGCAGCCCCAAAATGGTTATTCCTCTAAATCCTACAAGCTACTGCTGCAGTGGTGTAAATGGTCTTAAGTAACAACTTCTGGAAAGGTACTACTTCAGATCCATCTGCCTCTTCGCAAAGTTTTTGACCAAACCATAGTAATTGTATTCACAAAATCATTAACAATGCAAGTAATTAGACATTTCTCAACAAGTGCTAGGACAACATTAGATAACTCTGCTGGTTAAGATGTGTGCCGATTCTGAAATCTGTTAAATGGCAACTATCCCTTCAAGTAGGACTTTCACTCAGATCTGCGAAGTCATCAGTGTCTGTAAAGATATTTTCAGTCTCATTCCACTCACCCTCCTGACAAAGATTATGCTAATCATCCACTGTTAGAGTCACTTCTCTCTGAAAGTGCACCGCACAGCCAGCAGCTGTGCTACTTTTACTGATTCTGCAAGGTCAACATGCTTTTGTCTACTTTTATCTACAAAATATGGCTTTCAGCCTCAACTCTTGCATCTCCTTATTTCTCAAGTTCAGGACTTTTGACAGACATCTACTTTGATTTATAGACTGCAACTCTGTGACACCTTCAAATTTAATCTGCATGGACTCCTATCTTACTCTTCTTGCTGAACTGCTAATCTCACGCTTTCTCAGAAGCATGAACATACACATACAACATAGTTCTAACACCAGCTATCCCATTTTGTTCTTAAAAGCTCTCATATCTGATCCACTTCTATATTATTTACCAAAACCTATGTTATTTCTTCTCTTTATACCTCACATTTCACCCCATTCTAAACCGGTCTCTCCTTTACTCATACATTCTACTTCTCCAACAAGAACATAATATGTATTTTCTGCAATATTTAGCTGGAAGGTCTTATCTAAACTTACAGCTCAATTCCTTTCTAAAAAGGACTATGACTAGGGAAAGTTAGTCTTTCCCTTGCTGTTCAACATCACTTCATCAATAGCAACCCTTAATAACTCAAAACACCTAAATCTTGCTAGACCTGGTCTTCATCTTCCCATGTCCTAGTTACCTCCCAAGGAGAGGAATACGTAGTTTCTCAAGAACCAATACATTTCCTTTAAGAATACCAGTGCACAGACAGAATATACACTATCATTCTGCAGTTGACCAGTTTTCCCCAAGACAGACTGATCTACTGGTACATAGCATCAAAGAATAAACCCATGTATATAAACCTTTTAAAAAAAATTAAAGAAAAAAAAAAAGCTGTATTTGCTTGCAGGCATGGAAAAGACTTTTTTAAAAACCAAGCTATGTCTGTTTTTACAACAGCTGTTATCAGGGCCTGGCCTGTGAGTAGGGAAAGATCAGTATTGCAACTTGTGTTCTAAAAGCACTTCTTTTCATTTTTTAATAAAGTATGGTGGCATACTTTGCTTCAGAATATTTAACAGTAGTATATCAAATATCTAAGAAGTGGTTACTGACTACAGAGCAATTTACTAGGTCTTTATTTGGGGTCCCAATTTCACATTGTGATCAGTACAATTTATTTAAAAACCCAAAATAAGAAGTTTAGGTTTTTTGGTTTTGGAGGGGTTTTTTTATACAAACTTTAAATACCTAAGCATCTCCAAAAAGTCTCTCTCACCATGCTTAAGACATGTCCAGGTCACAGGCTTATTTTTAAGTCATGAGTTGTATTCAAATACTTAACTATTTCTCTTACCTACAGTGTACCAACTTGCATCTGTTAATTTGTTGATAACTGCTTCCTGGTACGTTCCATCCGGATTCTTCACTTCCACAACAGTTCCCACCTAAAATACAAAAGCCACTTAGCACTGAAGAGCTTCTAAAACAGGCAATGAAGTTAATACTTTTGTGTTTAGCAGACAGAGTTAATTTCTAACCTAGTTTTGTGTTAAATATACCACACTTTTCCAGTTTCACTTGAATATATTTGTATCCCTCAAAACTTCTTTCTTTCATTCCTCTAAGCCAACTAACTGAGCTGATTATTTCCTGCCAGCAGGTGGGGAACAAGAACCAATCTGAGTGATGTCATTCTCTTGTATAAGAATTTGCCCATCAAATCCTTCAGCTGAGGTTTCCGAAGCAAGTGACTAAAAATCAGAGCCAGCCAAACTTCTTAGCTTTAAGGCCAAAAAGAACCAAGAGGCTTGCAGCAGCCTGTATGTTGCATCCCCCTTAACTACAAAGGAAAAAGTTAACATGAAGAGTATACTAAATCTGGCTTTGCAGCATTACCTTTTATGCTTCATGATCCTATCTGGCCTCTGTAATAAATCGAACCTTCCACTTTCACCCTATACTGTTTATACACATTTATGGCAAGTACTGAAAAAGAATGCTTTTCAAAGTGTTAGTAAAATATAAAACAAATTTATTACCTTTAAGGGACCCTTTATGTGGTCATCCTGCACTTCCACTGTTGAAGAATCATGTCTAAAAGTTACCTAAAAAATATAATTCAACTGACAATCACTTGATACAATTGAGCAGCATAAGCACACACAGATGTCAATAGCCCTTCTCTTACTCTCATTTTACAGTTAGTCACCATAATCATTCACTTGCTGAAAACTGTTTCATTTGCATATTTTAGAAATAGGAGGAGACAATGTTAGTTGTCAAAACTTCTAAAGTATTTTTTTATCTTTCAGAATAGAACCACTACCTCTAAAGAAAGTGACAAACAACATTTAAAGGCTCAAAATGATCTCTGCAGTTCTCTTAATGATTTGAATCGTGCTGCTCTAGTACCACGCCAAGAAAGGAGAAGGTCTCAAGAGTTCTGAGCACAAATAATTTTTAAGAAACACTTATATTTCAATGCTCTGAAACCAGTTTTAGCACCAATATCTAACCCCATATCATGGTGTTTTTTGATTTTGCTGATTAAAGTGCATTTCCCTCACTCACAATTGAAAGACTCACACAAAAAAAGTACAGGACACTGCTGTCAACTAAACAAAATTAACAACCCAAATAGCCTGTCAGTTAACATCAGCCTAGCCTACACGTTGCTAGTTAACTAGAAGTAAATGTACAGCTAACGTTTCAGTCTTCCGAAACTGGAGTAAGTAATTCCCGTAAGTACTTCCAAGGTATTTTTGCATGTCATTGGCTGTGTCTTTAATCCTATACATGCGGTCCTCACAAAAAAAAAGGTCTGGAAATTCAAACTTTTAAGTTACCTGTATCAGATGCTACAGATATTTACCATTCATTTCACTCAAGATTAACTTGGTCAACACTGAAAGTCACAGGATCCTCTTAACCAATTACAGCTGAAGTTTTATTTCCACTCTGGTTTTAAATTTCAGGAAAGGTGAGAAAATTCCAGCATTACATTTTATTCACACACAGAAATGATGTTCTCATGTTCACCAGAACATACTCACTTGGTGTAAGCATATGATGTTTTATTTAGTATTCACAATAAGTAAGAATGTAACATGAGATTCAGCCATGTAATAGTAACTCTCAACTACAGCAATCCTACATTAAATCTGAGGACTTGGTTCACAAGTGTACCCAAGGTTATGTTCTCACTGTTGTTCAGAGTTTCTCCATAGCACACAGCAATAGCAAAATTTCCCTCACAACAGCAGCGTTCTCTAACAGCAATTCTTCTACTTAGCCCCCTCAGGAGGAGAGTTTAAGGGAATTTATAAACCTTGAAAGGAGCAAACAGCTGAGAACAGCACCTACAACCAGGAGTAAGGAGAGCCTACCTTCAGTGGCTGATAAGAAAAAAAAATGCACTAAAATGCTTTACTGCCTTCTAGGTGCTACTTCATGAAATAGTCATCTTGGCCATCTTCTGTTAGAATGACAGCGATACGTATTGTTGTGAAAGTACGTTCTTTTTGGAGCAGCATCATTCTACGTACTGATGAAAAATAATTTCTGTCCACCAGACAGACAAAATCATACATTGTAACCTGAAAGCCAGACAAAGGATTCAAGCTAGGAATTAACTGAGCAAAACTACCCTTCTGAAATTCAGCCTGGCAGATACAGGTATTTATTCCTCTCTTTTGGGGTATTTATCTAGAAATCAAAGTTCAGTTCAGATGCAAAGTAATCTGAAACCTGTGGTTACTATTGGCTCATATGAAATATCCAGTATGTCAATTCTGGTTTAGAGACATCTGCTTTTATCTTTCTGTAATTATCTTAAATGTATTTTACAGCAAAAAGGAACTCTATCCAAAACCATGAGCCAGCCACAATGAAAGGTAAACAAAGCAAATTGCCACTGTGTATTCCAGAATATTTTTTGGTTTTAAAGATGCCTTGGGGCTTTGACTCTTTTGGGGGAGAAGATTTTTGATCCCAACAGTTTTTGCTTCTTGAGATATTCATATGTACTCCAAAAAATACCGTTTACTAACAGAAATATTCAAACTCCAAACTCAGTGTGACACCACTGGCCTTTCTTGAAGTGGAGAAAAGTGATGTCAGTATTTGTTAGTGTGGGTTTTAATTCCCATAGTGTTTGTCAGTGTGGATCCTTTCTGTCTCAGGCAAAAGATTAAGACATTCAGCACATCATCAACCTGCTCAGATTCAGTTGGAATTTCCTTTTTCTTCACCATCCGGAAAAGGTAGTCCTGGCTCTATACACCAGATGCTTCACTAGTTTCTGTTTAATAAAGACCTACACAGCAAACAGTTTCTTCTGAAACTTCTGTGGAGGGTGTGGAAATACAAGTGGGTGTGGATGATGGTGCTAATTGTTTTAGGAAATGCTGTCAAAATAAACTGGTTTAAATAGCTCTCTAAGAAAAGCTGTAACAGATCCTACGAAGATGAAGCGGACTACCACTCTCCTAACACTGAAAGTCTTGTCCTCCAAATTTGTACTACCTTCAACACTTTTCCCAAGTCCAGGCAAATCTTCGGTTTTACTACTTTCCATGACAAAGTGTGCAATGCAGTTACGCTGTTAATGTAAAATTCCGTACCATATACAGAACCTGCCAAACACTGCTAAACTGTGAACGACAGTACTTATCGATACTGAAATGATAAATATATAGCATTTGAGGTAAGTTGAATAAAGTTATTAAATTATACTGGTGATGGAAGAATTATTATGAAGGTATCCCTCCGAATATTCTAGGAAGCAGAATTCGACAGAAGGCGGCAGCAGGTAAAAGGAGACACAATTAAATGTATTCTACTTGCCTGATGACATATTCTATACTGAAAAAAAAATCTGTTGCCATGCTCCTTTCTCAACAGAGCATCTAGTTGTAAAACTTAAATGAAAACTTCAAACTAGAATTGATGTTATGAAGTTAACTGTCTTTCCTTTTTCTCTAGCAGTTCTATGAGACTAGGGCATAAAATATGTTGGGACCAGAAGACACCGTTAAACAAGTGGAAAATAAATGCAGCAGATGAACTACCAGAATTCCAGACAAAGTACACCTGATAAGAACTTTGGTTAGAGTGAATACTGGGGAAAGTCTGCATGTGCCAGAAAGAGCTGAAAAGATTTTTAGAGAAAATCAAGGGGTCACTGTTGAGTTTAGGGAGTATGTGTACCTGGTGGAGGAAACATAATGTAAACAGATATTGTTACTGCATTCACACACAAAAAAACCTCAACCAGAAACCACATTACTCTACAAAGCAACAACAGTACTGGGGCTTAACTGCCCTAAGCTATACATTTACAGCAAAGACACACGCACACACAAACTGGAATGCACAGAGCTTTATGCACAGCCTCCACAAACAACTTCCAGTAAAAAGTCTATTCCATTTCATTTTAAGATCTTTCTGCAAAACATTGCAGTGACAAAACTGCAAGTAACAAACTCATAAGAAAATATTTATCAATGAAAAACAGCCTTAAGTGCAAGTGGTGCATGTAAGAAGCCCTCTAAAGAGCTAAAAGGAGTTTCACTGATCTAGGCACAACACAATTCCTGTGCTTAAATACTGATACTTAGCAGTTTAAATACCAATACTTAGTTGCTTAAACTCAACGGTGCTGTAAAACATAGACCAGCTGATGCTGTTAAAGAGTTATGAGTAATGAAATGAAAAGACCACTAATTTGCTCTAAAGGCTTTTTAAAGATGTCAGATTTAAGAATAACATCTTCTCCTTAGAGTTAACATTATTATCAAATAAGTGACAGTAGTCCTTCCCACCAAGGCTTTTGGAGGTAGCCTGCTCTCTCATACATCCTACAGACAAAAACCGGCAATAGCATGAGGGTAGATTCAAGCAATGCATGACAGTTTAAAATGCAGGCTGTTCTATAACAGGTTATCATGATTCACAATTCACACATTTTCACTTATATTTACAGTAGATAAGAAAAATATTCTGCCACTATAACTCTGTTGCAGAGCAACAATCTAATTTATTTTTCTTGAGTGCTTTTGATCCTTGCTCTGTTACATTTCTGTACGAGGTTAAAAGGTAGAGCAGAAAAATAGTACCTGCTCCCAGATTAGAAGCTTTTAGGACAATATTATCCTAACAGAAATATAAGGCCATTTTGCAGCGTAGACTTACTATATAATAACAACAAGTCCAAACATTGTTCTTTTTATTTCTAGATAGTTTAAATTTCCAAGGGATGTTAAAAAGTATCTCTTGTATTCCCTCTCCACAATTTTTATTTGTACTGCATGCAGCCTATATTGATTCATTCAGTCATTAACTAGTCATCATAAAGATTAGGTGAGATCCCCTGCTTGCTATTTTGTAGGACTCGGTATGCCAAGTCTTTGTTGGAAGACAGCAGTGTTTTATCTTATTCCTGAAGCATTATCTGGCTGCTACTGCTAAATGGCAGCGACCTGCACTCCTGTAGTAAAAGAAAACATATTAAACCTACTTTGAGGTGTTTTAGCTATTTCTGGTAACATTCTCCCATACATAAACCTACATCTGTCGTATTTTGATGAATTAGTTTAAGGTCAGCCTATAGCATTGAAGGCCACAAATACTGGATGCAAGCAGATGACAAAGCATAAAAGAAACAGAACATATTTAATTGTGTGGGTGTGGGGGAACCCCTCCCCTCCCAACAAAAATAAGCTTACTGTTATTTCAAAGACTGCACTGCCAGCCTCCAAGGAAAGAACAGCCTCTTAGCTGTCTTGAGACTATAAAGAAGTTTTACGTCGTGCTATTTTGAACATTGATGACTTTTTTTCCCCAAAAAACTGTTTGTAGGAAAACCACATACCTTGACTTTGACAAGTCTTTTTGCTGTCTTGATCTTGGCTTCACAGAAGGCTCCTCTATACTTTGCACTCACATCAGTGCCCACTGTGAGATAGGGAGGCTCATCAATAGCCTGGAACAGAAAGGAAAACAACTGGCTTTTAATTACTGGCCACTGGTGACATAGGTGTCATGACGGTCTCGCTAGCTTTTGTGGACAGAGCCATTACAAAAGAGCCCAGTAAAACTTGACAGCATGTGTATACCACAGCAGTAGAAACACAGAACACAACACTAAGCTCATACAATGACTACCATAAATGTAATAAACTGATACCACAGTTGTCTGCAACAAGCACTGCATAAGCCTCCAACATCTGCACCATCTGAGGACATAGCAGATGATCAGTTCTGCTGCCAATGGCAAAGGCCAAGTGTTCTATCTTCTCTTTTAATTGCCTCAAGATCTGATGAGTCTCATGAAGACACTGTTTATTTCCCTCAAATAATTAAGGTTAATTTTTCATTAATAAATAGAACAACTCTGAAAAGACTTTGCTTTTTCAGTTTTGCATAAAGTAAATTGTATAGGTGGGGGCTCATCAGGAGAGCAGCCTGAGGGGCAGAGTACAGCAGGAGAATAATGGTAGAAAAAATGCACAATGAAGGTGAAGGGCCCAGGCAAAAGACAAGGTTCTGTAACAAGCAACAGAGGAACAGGTGACACCCAGACAGGAAAACAAGAAATAGAAGAGCAGGGAAATAAGTGGGTTTGGGGGTAGGGGGAGAACATGGGTCCAATTAGTATGCAGAGCGAGCTTCCTTCAAAGGAGATCCATCTTCCCTCACACAACCTCTCCTAGTGTTATTTGGGGGAGGAGGCTCTAGATAACTGAACCACTTCACGATCACTTCATAGAATGTGCATCAGAAGAGAGAAGGCAGAGGGTGACAAGCAACAGGAGTGAGGTATGTTTTTGAGAGCTGCAAGCGTCCATGCAGCCCCAAACAAGAGCTGGGAAGAGAGATCTAAGCCCTTCTCTGAGCCCACATCATGTTTCTGCACAGATTCAAACACAGCTTACAAGAGGCAACTCTGGCACATTCAGGCTCTCTGTGGAAAGAATATAATCTCCTTCACGGGTCTCAGAGCTACTATTTGATACTGAAGTGCTTGCACTCAGTATTAGGTAATTGCCACTGGCTGTTTCTAGCTCCAATACATCAGAAGTAAAGGCATGCAAATAAGTACCTGAATGCTTCAATGTATGATTTTTCAGAAATTTAAGTTTTGCAAAACTTGAAACTAAGACACATGAGATGCTACAGTGTTAACTCCGTATTAATGATGTTTTTACCTTGACTCTGTCCAAACCTACCTCTCATTTTCAGGTACTAGAATGTGTTTCAGAGTACTAGAAAACTATTATCAATCTGCACTTGTTAAGATCATCAGAAACATGAATGCTCTAATGAATCCCTCCCTCCCTCCCTCCCTCCACATGTGCGGTGCATGACTGCATGCAGAGTAGCAGCATATACTACTCTGATAGCAGCATATCCATGAACACATACCCATTCCTATTCCAGACTTAACAACAATAAATTGCAACTGAGATTAACAACATATCCACTAAGGGTGTTGGGATTCTGAAATTCATTCCCTCCTTGCTTGTCTAACTCTGTAAATGTACTTGCCTTCAAGGCAGGCTGCAATGCCTCTTACTCTGCCTGGAAGGATGCTGGAACAGGGACTCAGATGGTGATAAGCTTGGGTTTTGCTTAGTACTCTCAGTAGAGTGTACTAAGTAGTGGCTGCTTCACACAATATAAATCTGAACGGGGAAAGCAGCAATGTGTTCTCTTGCAAAGTCAGTAAAGCTCTCACAAGGGGAGCATGCCTCCTGCTCTCCCACACTCCTAGTGAAGAAACTCCTCAGCAGTACAGTTTCATTAG
Source organism: Gorsachius magnificus (assembly GCA_034008185.1). Lineage (NCBI taxonomy): Eukaryota > Metazoa > Chordata > Aves > Pelecaniformes > Ardeidae > Gorsachius > Gorsachius magnificus. Next base: position 43,097,317 of record CM067083.1, on the reverse strand, counting down.
TCTTTCATGCCTGTTGATCTTCCAGACTTAAAAGAAAGCGTGGAGTATTGAGATTACTTTAACAAGACAGACAGATCCCAGATGGGTCCACACAGATGCACATAGCTAAAATTCTCATATAAACAAACACTTCTAAGAGCTGGTTGTGTCAGTATCAGTCTATACCTCCCTATGCAGCCAAACAAATTATCTCAAAGACCAACTCATAACGTTAAGTCTAACTTACAGAAAATAAAGAACACTTTCTTCACTGCTACCGAACATTAACTATAAAACAGGTCTACAATACCAGGAACCAAGATAATCTGAAGCTCCGGTCTTTGACTGCTTGAAAGTTTATGGCAGAGGAACAGGCAAGTCAACAATCAAACTTTAAAACAGGACTTTAAATTCTTATTAAGAGTATAATCAGCAGTATTAGTGATTACGCTACTCTAGCTTATTTATAAAAGTTTCTTCCAAAAAGAATATTCATTTGAAGAACCAACATCTGTAAAAATGTGGTGTTTCTGTTACTACCACACAAGTTAATGTTAATCCCTATCCTAAATTCCCTAAAGTTACTTTTATAGTAACTAACTCCTTTCACTGGAATTAGTTAATATTTACCATTGTAAGCCAAGTAATTTCAAAAAGTAGCAAACATATGGACCATTTGCTTACCACTGTAGGTATGTTTACTAAAAATACAGTACTGGAATGCCTTTTGAGAGGAAAATTTATACTGATGAAATGCGTTTCTTTAATTACCACTATGAATCATTACACATTTTAAAATAACCACATGAAATCTTCTGTGGCTACACATAGGAAAATTTTCTGCCATTTTATTATTCCACTGAAACATAAATTATGTGGGCTTTTTTTCCCAAATCACTGAAATTTGCAAAACACTTCCCTCATTCTGACTGATAGTATCAGCTGAAAGTGATGTTAAAACAACTAGCAAGATGCAATGCATCATAGAGTATGCAAACTAGAGAAGTAAACAGTAATGATCAAAGTCTAGCATTAATTTCAGATAATCCTTGCCACAACTTTGTTTTCACCAACTCTGAGTCACCTGTTCTCAAGGTTTTATTCAATTCAACCAAAATTAGATAGAGATTATCCCTTCTCTGGTTTGTGCTTACATCATCTAATAGACATCCTTACACTCAGAGTGAATGTATCTTTGCCCATTTAATTCTGACAGGATTTGGTTTTATTTTCTTTGCTTTTCAGTGTGGATTACCAGAAAAAAAAAAACAGTATGTTAAACTGCAGCTAAAATCTGAGAACATGACTGAGTAATCTTGGAAAAAGTATTACAAGCATATTGAAATTATTTTAACAAGAAGCACTGCAACAATCTTTAAGGGGAACGGGAAGACATGGCATTGGACTACCCTACAATAAAAAGTTCTGAGCTTCTTAAAATTATTCAAGACTTCATTTTAAGATAATTCTACTATATTGCTGCCTCCAGATCTCTGGGCTGCAGTCTCAGCCCTCATTTTATTTTAAAAACACAAGGCAATCTGAATTTGCATTTCATTTTATACCTGAACATAATCTCTTGGACTTTAAAATTTGTAGATAAGAATCATCATCTTAGTAGCATATCATAAAACCATCGATAAACTTTTGCTCAACAGGAAAACTGAAAAGTATACCCAGCACACAACATCATTCATTTAAAACGAGATCATGAACTTTTTTCATTCAGAGCAGCTTCAACATACACCCCAGGTTTCCTCTCCCTCAACCCTTCTATGCCTCTGTACTCTCTTGAAACATCCTCAGCTCACACAGGAAGAAGAAAGGGAAAAATGAAGCTGATGGTAACTTCTAGATTTGGTGTTTGGTGTTTTGTTTTTGATTTTTTTGGTTGTTTTGTTGTTGTTTTTTTTACTATTGGCAGAAGACTGGTATTTAAGACCCTCATTGAAACCAACCAGGCACTTGCATGAGGGATCACTATTTTGTTTGCATGAATGACTGAAGCCAGGCTACCAAATGGGGAGCAGGCTCTGCCAGGTGGCAGAGGAAGATGGGCATCCTTCTCCAAACGGAAATCGGAAATCGGTGGAGGGCTGTACCCCAGGCCTTGCTCCCCTGGGAGCGTGGGGCCGCAGCCAAGCTGCGGGCACGGAAGGGCTATTTTGGAAGGAGACTGGGGGAATTACTGGAGGAAGGAGGGTGCCAACTACTGAAAGCTGAATGTTCCAGCGGTTTGAGCAGATCCCCAACGAGCTGCAGACAGCCTGCTCTATGATGCAGCCTGGATAAGGCCGCCGAACAGAGCCCGGGTGATTGTGTGTCGCTCGCTAGGGGTGGCAGAAGAGCAGACGGGCACCCGCGTCCCTCCGGGGACCCGCCTGCGAGCCGCAGGCTGGCACAGGTGCAGGGCCGGCCAGCCCGCGGCGGGCCCTGCCGCTTTAAGAGGAGGGGCGCGGGCCGGGAAGCTGCCAGAAGTTTCTGGCGGCCCGAGCCGGCGCCGGGCGCTGCCGCCCGCCCTCACTCCCCGAAGGCGCCCGGGGCTCCGGCAGATTAAACGCGGATTGTCGTTAAACTAAATTTGTCCCCGTAAGGCGATTGCCGGGTAAAGCTGCACGCAGCGCTTCCCGTGAGCCGGCCGCGGCTGGAGCCATGCCCCGCCGCCTGCGGGGCTGACTTCCCAGGGCCCCCCTTGTACCGCTTCCTACCCTGCACCTCGGCCCGCCTCACCGGGGAAACCCGAGGGGCGGCGGGCGGGCCCCGCCCCAGGCGGTGGCGGTAACGGCAAGCCGCCGCAACCGCCGTCACCCGGCACGTCCCGGAGGCGCTGCTCCGCCGGCTGTGCCGCCTGCCGGGGGCCTTGCACCCCGCGCCCCGTGGCTGTGGATGCAGCCCCTCCGGCCCGGCACGCCGAACGTCCCGCACCAACGGCAAAAAAACAGCTTTAGCGATTTCTGGCTTTCTCCCGGGTGAGCAAGAAGAGACAAAAAATACTTGCAGCAGTTCTGCGCTTTCTGTTAGGAAATCCAAACTAATGGGCGACCGCCGTACCAGTACTGCTACTACTTAGTTTTGTTTTTATTGATGCAAATAGGATGAACAGCTCATTTGCTATCTCGGTGCGCAACTGCTGTGTAACGGAAAGGATCTTCTACATGCGGCACAAGCTGCCGCAGCTGAAAAGCTGGTTTAACACTTAAATAAGGAGCAGTCTCTAGGTGACCAGTCAGCAATTTCCACCAATTCAGTGGCTGAATTTTCTTTGGCAGGCGAAGCAGGCTGCTGGAAGCGTTCCGCTCCAGCCTTAGAGGTGATTATACTTGGAAGGACTGATAAATGGCTAGATGCCCACATCATAAAACAACCTGCACATCTTCTGAATTTGGACATTCACATCGGTATTAATAGTTCTGGTTTTCCCAAGTGTGAGGGAGGAAACACACAGACCCCTCTGGAGCACTTCAGAATAAGCATTTTAACATTGCAATCTAAAATGGTAGCATCATGCTTTTACATACCTTTTAAGGCTGTTAAAGAGGTCAGTTTTCCAGTTTTTCTAGACATTTAGATATTTTCCATCTACGTGGGATGAAATCATCCTCACACCTCCTCTTTCAGCTGTGCTGCAAAACTATATTCAAATTCCTTTGTAAAGTCTGTCATGCCATACAGCAGCTGATAAAATTGCTTTACGTCATCCTTTGCCTATAAGTACATCTAATACAGTGTGTGTGAATGTATTATTTCTATCTCCTAATCTGTATTCCTCTGTACCACACACAGGATGTTCCAAGTAAACCACATGAAAACAAGATTAAGCATTCAATCTAAAAACACAGCAGACATGCTTAGTAGGAAAGCCTGCAGGACTGCTTTCAGATTACTATGCAAAGAGAAAACTGGGTCTGTACCTTCCCCTTGCCCTTCATCTATACAAAGTTTGAAAAGCCAGGATTTCAGCTTGTATTACACATTCAAAATTCAGCATTTATCTGCTCTACAAGACTCCTGAGTCAAGAAACTAGTGAAACATTTTCAAGAGGCAAAAAAACCCACCCCAACAATCCACAACTACTGAAAAGGACGGACTGGATTTAGTTTTTAAATGTAAATTTAACAACTGTTTATTTTCAATAACCAAGGTTCAGAAAAAGCTTGTTAAAGATTCGGGACCCTCCCCCTCCCTCTTCCCCCCCCCCGCATCCAAATTAATTCTTGAGGTCAAAAAAGAAACATCATAAGGCTCAACATCTAATTTTTTTAGTCTACAGTATTTTGAAGTTATCTTTCCAAAGGAAGGGTCTTCTCATGGTTTGCACATCTTCCATATCTTAAGATGGAAACACCCCATTTTCAAGCAGAACCATCACATCCATACATGACTATTCCAATTACAGTCATCCTCAATCCCAGAAATTAATGGGAAAAAGCACCACTAATACCCCAAAACACAGCCAAATCCTTAAGTATTCTAATGAAGGGCAAAAGTTTCACATAGCTGGTAACTCCCATTCCATCCTGCAGAATTAACACCCACCCTGAAGTCATTCAATGGGGTTTCAGAAACTTTGGGGGCAATGAAGACTTGAAAAGACTCAATTTTTAAAAATAGCATTTTTTGGAAAACAAGGGTAAATCCAACATCTCCTAGACAAGTTCTGAAGAACTGTCTTCATGAAAACAGGTGAAAAAAACCACAGAGAAACCATTAAAAAAATTTCCCCAACTACTAAGTTATTTAGCTTAAATAAAGATTATTACCTTAAGTATTTTCAAACTGCAGTAAGTTCCACCCAATAGCAGAGATCTGCCCACACACTGCAGAATCAATCTCTTAATAAACAAAATTACTGACTGTAACTAAGAGAAAATTTATCTTCAGGAAAAATCTATTACTATAGCAATTTAATATACTCAATTTGGCAGATAGTATCTTTATACTTGTTTCAAATACATTCCTCGTGTATTTTCAGAGCAACAAAGATGAGAAACTTCTAAAACCTTTCTACAAACCTTATGTCACTGAGGCACATAACTCCTCAGAAACAAATGCAGCATCTGAAACAAAGACTGAAGCCCAGAAGATAAAGAACTCCTTTAAAAAAGTAAACCCATTGGCCTATCTTCCACCTCCCAGAAACAAGAACATTCCAACAGGAAGCAAGAGGAATTTTTCTGGAAACTTGCAGACTACAACATAGAATGAAGGACAGTGATGTTTTTCCTATGAAAAGGGTATTACATGAAAGCCCAGGAGTAAGAGTGTGCTTTGGGGAAATTTTCTTTTGGCTGAAAAATCAGACTTTGGCTTAATTTTTTAATTTTGAAACTTCTACAGGGAAATGTTTCAATGTTGTCAATATTTTCCCCACAAATCAAAATTATGGTAGGAACATCTTGATCAAACTGAACATTTCTAAATTAAAAGGGGGGGGGGGGGGCCCTTCTTGTAATGAAAACTATTTTTAACACCTCACCAGTCTTGTAAGCAAACATGATACAGCATATAATTGTGGCAAAAAAGGGGGTTTTTTCCCTTTTCTCCCCCCACACCCCCCAAGTTGGAAGTTACCAGAACCTAGTAGGCAGATGTCTAAAAGTACTAAACCAACTGCTGATAGCTTTAACATTCTCTACAGGGGCAAAGGGGGTACTTTGTTTATTTCAAATTATTCAGTTAGATCAGTTCAACACCTAGCTTATTTAAAGTTCTTAAAGACTGGAAAAGTTGCAAAAGCTGATTTTCCTCTCAGAATAAAAATGAGCTATGTGGAAAGGATTTACAGGTTCTAAGGCCATGAAGGACCAAATGACCCAAAACAAGAGGTTCAATTCAGGTAATACTTCCTTTATTTAATGTCTCTGTTTTAAAGGCAAAGTGGATTTTCATTATTTTTACTTATCTGTATAAAGCTGAATTTGTATGAACTAGTAACCCCGTTACTTTTTTTAATTTTTGTTTTTGGAACTACACTAAGTTGATGGATACAGAATTATAAAAATATTTTAACTCTATTTTACTCAGAAAATGAGAAATATTTCAAAGGAAAAGGTTTAAAAGTCAATCATAATCATTGTCAAAGACCAACTTGATTCTCCATCCAGAAATGTACTGAGTAGTGTAATTTCCAAACATTCAAACTGTAATTGCCTCATTTCCTATTCAAAACAGCAAATCTAGAAAGGTGACTATGCTTAAAAAAAATACAGGATTTAGATTTCTCCCACCCCACGACACTGAATAAAATCCATTGAATTCTGATTCTGTTCCTAATTTGGTCACAGAGTTCCTGCACATCGATGCAACCCAGCAGGCATGTACCAACTTTCAAGTCTGCAGAATGGGGCTAATGCGTATCTTACTCAAAGGCGAGTAGGCATTTGATGTTTCTCTAGTACTTTAAGGTCTAAGAACGGAAATCTGTATTCTTTCTATCAGTATAGCATATTACTATAAAATATTTTATTTAATCAAACACTGCAGAACTGCTGGTCAGTCCCTCTAAAAATAATGCCATTTCTTTACAGTTCCTTCTGTAGGTCTTGTCTCTTGTTCTGTATTGCTGAAAGACCACATGAAGGAAATGTATTTTGAATGCCTACTCCCACTGTTTATCCCCCTGAATATAAAATCTTTTTTGAAGTAAATCATTGCCATAGCTACCAGACTGCAATTTTTCTGTAAGGTTTAACCAAATATTCATACTATTTAGCATTATAGTTCAGTAGAGCAAATGGAGCAGCTTCATTAATTTTGGTCAGACTTTTTTTGTATGTTCCAAATGAAGTCTGAGCATTAAGTTTCTATATATGTACAGATAAAAAAAAGTAGTAATTAGCTTGAAATAAGGAGCGTTTAATGAAATAAGGAGCGTTTCAATGAATACTCCTCTTTTAGTCACAGGTATTTGAAAGACTTCTTTCAGATTTAGTGTGTTTACTGCAAGAACCAAAATGCACTCAAGTCAAAAAAAGGAAGCAATCAATAATGCATTTTGTTATTAGAGGATGAAAATTTAGTAAAAAGGAAGTCCTTGATACCCATTTTGGACTTAAAAATAAGTTAGATTAGATCTTTCCCTTGACAAACACTCTTTCCAACTAAAAACTTCAGATAATGCTTAGGAGCATTATTTAGATTATTAGGTATGGACAACTTGCCTCAGTTTTTAAAATGTGCCACAATTCTATCTAGAGATGCTGCTTATGCTATGAAAAACTTGGGATGTTTCAAAGCACTGAAAAGAATGATATGATAATGATATGCTTGTGCTCCAAATGGATTGGAACAAAGATTATTTGATAGTTTAATCAAACAAACCAGTCCAGACTGTTCCTGAGCAAAATAATGAAGTGACTAATATAGGACTATGTGAAGTCTGAAAAATTAACAGTCAATGAAATCTAAAGAAGAAAAAACCCACTGTTTTTAAAGCAATTTGATAATTATTTGGCAACATTTTTAGTTCCAGTCAAAGATAATTTAATGATTGTTTTCTTTTTGATAAGTTAGTTCTAAAAAAAACCAATCAGTATAACAGTATACAGAACAGGAAAATCTATATATGTGAAAGGAATTGCTTGTATTCTACAGCAAATTTATTCTAGATAACTGATAAAAATACTGTCATTTTGGTTGACAAAAAAATAACAATATTTTTAGATACTAAAACTGATAGCAAGAACAGGAATGGTGAATAAAAATTAAAATCAGATCATTATCTAAGAATGCTGGTGGTTTTTCACTGAAATTGTAGCATATTAAGCTTCTGTTTATTATAATCTATTTTTAAAACTATTTTCTATTGTGTAAAACTTCAGAAGCAAATTCATACCAAGTTGAAAAACTGAACCTTAAAAAAACCCCAAAAAACAAACCAACACCACCAAACCAAACCACAAACCATGACTGCCTTTTCTGCAAACACAAAAGAAAATTTCTTGCCTTGGTTTACTTCCATACTTAGTACAACACTTTCTCAACTAATTATTGGGAAGGAAAAGGGGGGGAGGATTTATTTTTGTTCCTAGATTAGACCAGAAAGGGAAAGCTGAAGAGATGACGTACTAATTCAAAATCCCCCAGCAGAATGAGATTTCTCAAACATTGACCCAAGTCAACTCACTAACTACAGTTACGGTTTTCTTAGTCTTACAGTGTTTAAATATGCATTGATGAATTTATATTCTGAAATTCTAAGCATTTAAGATGTTATTTTGTAGATTTGTATTAAATACATAATTTAATATAAAGGACTTTTTCAATATCACAGTAAGTATAACATGTAAAATGTAAGTATAACAGAATAACACATTAAAATATTTAATGACTGTGGTAAAAAGTCATGTGTAGCCTTTGGATTTGGGTTTTTGCCACCATTGCTAACCAGGAGAACAATGGGGGAGTACCAAAAGTAATGTCCCAGCTACATGCAACTGTCAACCAATATGAAACAAAAAGAAAAAGTAAATACCATACAAAGTGAAAATACAGCATTTTATTAAGTATCAATCCCTCCTAAAGACAGCCGATTTAGTAAATTAAGCACAACCAATCTACACATCAAAGCTATGCAAACTCCAAGCATTCAGGAACTAAGAACATGTGCGCTATGGTTCTAGAGACAAAATGTGTTTGTAGCAGATAGCCAACTGTACACAAGAGCCTACCGAGTAGTATAAAATGGCTAATGCCATACAGCAACACAAGAAATTTTAGACAGAAGAGGGGATTTTAACTCTGCCATGCTCCCTCAACTGCTGCCTAGTCATGCAGCGTAAAACTGCTGGCCAGGGACAAGACATTTAGAAAGAACTATGAAAATGAGTTAAGAAAATAACTACAAAGAGACTGAAATAACTTAATCTAACCACTTTATCAAAGATTCAATTAGGATGGATGAGATCCCTGAAAAAAACAAACAAAAACTTAATTACATATAAAAGGTTATCGAGGCCATTCCTCTCAGTAGGATCATTTTAGCTATATTATTCATAACACATGTCTGTCATATCTATTCTTAAATCCAGGAGTGAATATTCCACACTCTCTGCACACAACATATTCCAGTGCTTACAGAGTTTTCTGTAATATCTCATCTAAATATTCCTTGCTGCTGTTAGTTCTTGTCTTATCAATACTGCACATGGAGACCAGTGTGTTCTGCTTTGCAGCTTTCAAGAGATGCAACTCCTCAGAGTAATCTCATCTCTAAAAGAAAACAAAAAAACCCCAAAAACCCCAAGTTATTGTGTACATTTTTCCTATAGGCCATATTTTTAAGACACCCTGTATTTCTAATTGCTTTCCTCTGGAGTTTGATTTACTTACCTCACATTTCTTCAAGTTGGGGTGCAAAAATGGACACAGGTATGGCCTAACTGATTGCGAGAGAAGCAAACAGATTATTTCACACAATTTTCAAGTAATACCTTAACTTCCCAGCATGACATTTGCCTTTTTGGCATGGCTATGACATTGCCTCACGTTCCATTTATTTTTTGGCTATTTTTCCCCCAAGAACTGCCTCCCAGGGGAGAAGGAAATAGAACGCAGCACATTCCATTTTCAGTAGCAGTGAACTGCTAATGTGGCACATACCATAGCACGGAACTCTAGCACTAAAGTGTGCTGACTGTTGATGGCTGCCCATCTTAGCCTGTTGGCTGTCTTCAATCCCAAACACAATCCCAAATTTAGATTAAGAAGTAGCTAGTGCAAAGTTCTCAATTCTATGTCCTGGGAATCTTGGCTTATTGAATAAAGCACCAAAGGCTCTGGACTACTGTGAATCCATGACATGAACCATCTTAAAGGAAATGGGTGCCTGAACAAGTCATAGGTGCTTGCAGCTAGGTCCTGTGCTAACCACCCAACGGATTCTACCCTACTTCATAAAGTGCTCTTACCCGACTAATTATCTTTCTGCCCGCAGACAGAGCATCAAGTGCCACATGCCTGCATGTTCGTAATACAAAGGAGACTTCTGCAGTGCCCTCACTCATACTGAGAAATATCACAAACACCTGCAGGTTAGCTAGCCACAGTCCTTCACCAGATTTGGCCTACAGTGTCAGACTAAAGTGCTCTTTGATTGCATAGGAAAGAAGCAATATTGCAAGGTTCTTTAATCTTGCAGTCTAGGGCATGAAAAAAATCCCATGGCTTCAGGATGAACAGAGCTTTTATGTTTAAAAACAAGAATGTTAATATGCTGCGTAACTAGTTACCTGAAGATATCATAAGGGTTGAAATAAATATTTAATCTCTTTGCGGCTTTAAATCAACAGTCTTACTAAATACACATTAAAGGAATCATCAAGCAAAGTTTGAAGTAGTAGCTCAGACTCATCCTGATCTGGCTATAGCTATTCACACTTAAATTCTGAATCAAGGAATTCCCCCAATTAAAACAAAATATTGTGATAAAGGCAGCTACAGAACAGGAAAGACATCTGTGCTTTTCAAGATTCTGTGAATTACCCCATGTACTAAATAGCCAGTCGAAGTGATCAGGAAAACCACTCTTTCCTTTTCTAGCAAAAGAAATACCATCTTTACCACTTCTGATACGTGCTGAAGTGTGTCAAAACTCATTCTTCCACCCCCAGGCACTGGTGCGATGTCTCAGACAGACAGGAAGTATCACATGGTTTCATCTTGGTTAGAGCTCAACTTACTTATAATACTAATTTTAAAAAAAACTTTTTCTTTTTTGGTTACTCACAATAGTTGCAGTCAGTCCTCGCTTCCTCTCAACAAAGTATCTAGGCCAAAGCTGGCTGCCTTGTCCTCATATTCATTGCTCTGAAATCCTGCAATCTTGTGGCTATTACAGCTGTGGTTTTTTAGCCTCAAAGGCATCCCATTATAATGGATTAGAATTTCATAATGCATTTTTCTTAGTACTTGGAAAAAAAAAAAAGTAACATAGCTTGTAGTTAATACAGTTGCTTATTAGATTTCCAAAATGGCAATATTCATAATACTTTATCTGTGGAACAGATGGAATAGGACCTTTAGTTGAATTTGGGAGTGGAAGAAAAATGGGGGCTATTTAAAGAAAAATGAGTATGGTTTTAAGTGAGAAATTACTACCATACACAGTTTCTGCTGTATTCACAAGCCAAAATATACAACTTACCTGTATAAGAATCAAAATATAAATTTGTCTTGTGTAGAAGTGTATGAGCTGACAAAATAAATAGCAAGAAGCATCAAAACAGCCCTGAATGCTACAGAACCAACAGGAAACTTCTAAAAACTTAAGTGCTTTCAGACGTAACTGGTACAAAAATAAGTACATGGCTTCTTTATGCTACAAATCTAATCCAACAGAACAATTTGGAACACAAGTCACATTCATTTACTTTTTTTCCTGGTAACTTTGAATGATCATCAGGATGCAGTTTTTATCATTATGCGAAGTTAGAAAAACAGTCTAGTAAAAAGGGTTAAACCAATTTGATCCTTTAAGAATAAAGCCAGGAATGCCAGGATAAATATTCTAAGATCTCTGTCTACCTGCAGAAAACAAAAAAAAACATAGCTGTCAAAAATAAATCAAATAAAACGGGTTTAAACAATCAAAGTTGGTGACAGACACTACCTACTGCCAACAGTAGTTCTTCATGTCTGAAACTGTGGGGCAGGGGCCTAGGAGAGGGAGGTGTGTGCTGCTACAGGATCACCACCAACAGTTAAAGAGATGGTGTGTTTTTTCATGTTTCTTTTGTGAGTTGAATTAACAACTGAGTATAAAAGGGAAGGCCTTGGCCCTCCAAAGTCAAGTCTACATGAATGATGCTTCTCCCTGTCCATCCTCCCTTTTGCATCAGTTCTGGAACACCTTTGATTAAAGGCTAACGTTACTCAACTCACCAATTCAGCAATTAGCTATTTGTTTCTGTTACTTTTGCCAAATTAGCTTTCTTCCACTTTAGTGAGCTGAATCATTTAATTGTAAGATCAAACACCAGAGTTAACAAAGTAGAAGATAAGAAATTAATGGGTAAACCAGCAGTCTGCCTCAGACTAAAACATGAAGTAGCACCCCATAATCATTGTTTAGAATGTGTATGGTTCTTGCAAAAAATACAGACATTTCAAAAACTAGAAAATATTCCTCTTCTCTTCCCCACCATTTCATGTGTGTATGAGATAGCATTTTCTGTATTTACCTTTTCATTGCCCACACTAAATTTCTAATTTATTTTTTGTTCCAAATTCTAAAAATTAAATGTATGAAGCCCCTAGCTGGATGCGGAAGATGACCTTTACTATGATACTTCATGGGGTTTTTTTAAATAACTAGATAATCAAGCTCACTATCTCTTCTTCAAATGATTCTCTAAACTGGGTTTCATTCCTGAATGCAAGTCAGAGATCTGGGTGTCTAACAAACAGCTTTCAGTCCAACATCTCCACTAAATCCCTGAAGTGGCTTTAAACTGGCTGAAAGCACTTCAGTACTGGAATATATGCAAGGTCAAATGCAAGTTTGTATTCAAAGTCTAATCTACTTGGATAGCACCCAAAAAAACAGTTTATGTTAAGTTTTATATCCACTGCACACTATTTGCAAACAAAACAGGTATTAGCTTTTCCAGCAAAACCTTTTTTTTTAGATGAAAAAAAATATTGATTCAACTGAGCATTCTGTAGGAATGGACTTTATTTTTATAGGAAACTAGCAAAGCACCACTACCACTATATTACAGAACCAAAGAAAATAGGGGGTTTTTTATTAATTTGGTTTTGTAAAATAAGTCTAATCTTAAACTGAGATTATTTCAAGATTTATTTCAAAAATTTTGGAATTTCCCACAAAATAGAAACTTCGCTAAATTCAATTTATAAATGAGATCAGTCCCATTAAAAACAACAATATGTTTGGTCTGACATTCCAGAAAGTGTAATATTTAATGACTGGACTACAGAGAACTTGTACCAAGACAACAACCCAGTGTTGAGACAGTCTTTGAAAGGCTTTCAGAGAGCAGAGATCTACAGTAGAACAAGAAAATTCTCCAGAACCATACAGCTGCACAAGCAAGATTCCTCAGAACAAGTCACTGACTTGCACAGGGAAGGATAAACCTTAACTCCATTGACTTTATCAGCAATGGCAGACACTAAAGCGCACTGGATCCAGAAAACCAGAGTTCCAGGTTACATCCATAATGGCAGAGTAGTCTCATGGTCTTGTGAAGATTTAACCTGGGGGAGCCCATTAGCATCATTTGACACAGCACATGCACTCAAAAAGACACACTACAGTTACAGGAATATGGCTATCCAGACTTTCTCCCCCCTTCACAGAGCCTGACATTGCTATTAAAAAAAAAAATCAACTAAAGGAAGGCTAAATATCACTACAGAGATTATTTCAGTCCATTACACCTCTGGCATCTAGTTTCTTCTGCAATATTCAGACTTGGTGGAGATATAGTCACCTAAGTCCCCACTTCAGACTGTATTAAATTAAAAATATATAGCAAAAAGGTATCTTACCTACAGAATAAAGTTCTGCTCTCTCCACCAACTTCCCTTTTGCTTTTCTCCTGCTTTTCCAAACAGGCTGTTTTCATCTCAGATAAAGTGCAAGGCTCAGATTCACTATGAACCAAACACAAGTAACAGAATCTGAAGATGCACTTCAGGAACAGTCAAACCAGGCTCTCCGTTGCTTTCCAGTGACTTGCTCTGGAGATCTGTCCTCAAATTTCTCTGCTGCCTCCAGCAGATTTAGCATACACAGACCAACAGTCTTTCTTCCTTTCTAGCTCAGTGCCAGCAATAACTTTTAAGACTCTCATTTTGCAAACCAGCCAAACTCAAACATTTTTAATTTGTTTTGGGTTTTGGATGGTCTTAGACTACATATACACTAATTCCTAGACTTTTCCTTAGGTTTTAGTGTAAGCGAATCCTTATTTGGAACATTTTGGCAGATCTTCACTCCTAAACTAAACTAGCCTTTTATTCCTAGTCAGTAGCCTGCTATTCTTTAGTCTCCAGGGGAAAACGTTACACAAGAGCTAACAAAACACATCTAATTTGAATAAAACAACTAATATACCAAGAGTGCAATATTTTGGCTTAAAAATAGTTAGCCTTTGTATTTGGCTTTCCTGGAATTCCCTATGCCACAATTATGCATTTAAACAGCTAATGTAACAGAATAAAACTGGAATGAAATTCAAAGGCAAGCTAGCCAACAAATTGAACCTTTTAAAGAACTGTAGGTAATTTCTAGATATTAAAATATACACGTTGGGGGTGTGTGCATATAAATAAATGTCAACCTGACCACCATTATGTTTGCATCATAAATTTCAGAAAGTAGAGATTAAAAGTATTATGCTTTATAGGTATACCTACGCTTGTCTCTTTGCAATGTATTTGGCATGATACATTCTAGATATATTTTTCAGTGCCCTGCAGATTATCCTTTCCTATATTTTTCCCATGTACACTTAGCAAATACTAATTTTCCTCTCCAAGCTTCCTATGAAGAGGATTCTTCTTCCTAATGAACAATTTTTTAACATTACCTTAGTTAAGTTACAAATAGCATGCAATAACTATACCCATGCAAAAAAACATCAGTAGTACCTTAGGCTTAGTCAGCAGAGGCTATCTTTTTGTGACATCTGGAGTACAGTCTTACCATCCTTGGAACTGCCTACTACAGTCTGACTACAATACAAATACATATCTGCATAATGTATTTCCTTACATATATAGAGAGATATCTGTGTATAAAGATATTACATCTTTCAAAACACTAAAATAATTCTTCGGCTTCCTCTCCCAGTAAAAAAGGGGGGTGGGGGGGAAAAGCATAGGAATTTAAGGTACCTACTACTATTAAGCACGCAAAGAAAGATGGGAAAATATATATATATATGCAAATTACAATTACAAAAGGACAGTTGCATTAGACTAAGGGTTTTTTTCAAACTTTTCAATGTACTGATTTTCCTGCAAGATTCTAGTGGAGCTGTAGGTCCCTATATAACGAACAGACCTACCAACAACAAGCTTGCTTGTCTTAATTGTATCTTCAGATCTCCTTAGAAGCAGGCTACAGAACCCACAGCACCTGCAGATCATTGGTTGAAAACCAACTGCATTAAAGACACTTGGAAGACAGATTTTCAAACCAGATACAAGAAAGGTTAACGTGAAGTATTAGCATGACTATACACGTAATTGCACTATGCAGAATCATCCAAGCAGCACTGACACAGATTCAAATTAAGTTTAGTCTGCCACTACTATAAAATGGTTGGTTAAGACTACAGAAAGTTCCCAGTCAAGAAAAGCAGACAGTAGATAAGACTGTAGCTATATAATCCACAAAACCATTTATGTGAGCCTAGAAGACAAAAGAAAGAACATTATTTTCTGATAAATCTACTGATGTTTTCTTACCAGCACCTATTGGGCCATCATTGACATATCTACATCCTTGCAGAATACAGATGCCTTAACTACGCTGGAGACTGCATAGCTAGGGCAGCACAAAAAGTAGTACAGTGAGTAATTTATCTGAAAAAACTGTGGTACATTACAACTCATGCTGAGCTTAGTACTCTGACCAGCGGACTACTTCCATATTGGCACAGGTATCTCTGCACAACATTGCACTGTAGACTTCCCAAGAGAAGCAGCAAATAAGTGAAGCTGAAGTTATCCTAACAAAAACCACGATGCTGCTTTCCCAAACTGTAGCACAAGGCAAGCCATACCTCAAATCAAGGTTGAGCTACTATGGGTGATGTTAAATTTAAAGAGCCTTGCTGTGGCAAAATATTCTATTGAATAAACTTTGTTTTCACTGATGTAATCTTCTGCCAGAAAAATATAGACAATTATTTTTCACAACGCACTTTTCTTTCAGATGGACAGTTCCTCAAACTGTTAAATAAATTGTAACTCTTCCCTTCACCCCTCAAGATGTGAAAACCCAACAACTTATCTGCATATCCCACTTTCCCCAAATTAGTGGAAAGAAATGCCAGGACTTTGTCTTTTGAAGGAAGACATACATAACTCAGTACAATTGGGGGGGGGGGGGGGAAGAAATGACTTAAGACTGAAATCTTAAGTCCATAATTTTTTTTTTTTGCCTTTTTTCCTCATAGAAAATACAGTGTTTCTTTAAGAATATTATTCTATGAGCTGTTTTACAAGTTTCCTAAATTCTAGGAACACAATTCATAACTTGCAGAAATATAATAAATATAAGCACACATACAAACTCCTCACCCATCTCAAGACATTTTCTGAGAATACTACTAACCAAATATTCCTGCATGGTTAGTAGCAGGGGTATTACAAGAAAATTGATCATTTCACTTTTTTATCCCTTTCCACAACAGCATTAATCTTCCAGAGTTGCTCTCTACCTAAACGTATGAGTTCAGTATTTAAGCTTTAGGTTTGTGAAAGGAGGTTTGGGGGAAAAAGCTAAATATAATCAATATGGCAATTATCCAAAGCAGAGATGCAAGCTTTTCCTGTTCAACTAGGTTCTACTATTTGAAAACCCTTTCAAGAATTTTCCATCAGAAAAAACGGTAGCAAACCAAGAATGCAGGCATTAGAAGTAACACAGATATTTTAAAACAGAGAAATAACCCTTTGAAGATGAGTTTAAGAGATTTGTCAAGTGCTGCATAATTATGAAGAGTTTTAATGTATTTTAGATGTGCGCTACACAGAAAGTAAAAGTGCCACCCTAATAACTATAGGGAATAAGAACAATATACAAGCAGGTAGTATTCAGCTAGGTTACCTTTCAAAAGTTAAGGAATTAAAGGAACTAAATTACTTGTTTCATACCTTTTATCCAATTTAACTACCCAGAATGCTTCAGTTTCTTTGGCTACTTATCACTGCACCTGTTTCCAAAACATCTTCAGCTGGCTTAGCCTGTGACTAATGGCAGATATTTCCAGGGAGTGGCTATTTAAGGAAAGATCCTTGCCCTGATTCTACAAAACTCTTCAACAACATATTAAAGAACAGAGTAAAATTTTTGGAGTTGCATAGGTGGTATCTATTCACTGCTTTCAAGTGTGCTGAAGCTATTCTGTAAAGCCCAGGATTTTTTCTTAAAAGTCTTTAAGCCTCTTATAATAAAACCTTCATTTTTTTAGCCTCTTTTCAAGAAGTAACATTTGGAACTACTAAAGTGAAAAAGCCTATTCAAGTTTTACTTGCTAGTCTTCTGTACGTGAGCAATTCTACCGTTTCTTTCTATGTGAAACCTCATTCTGTTCTCAGAAGTTCAACAAGAGGCATCCCAAGAGGTCTTTGGTACCCAAGACAATGCAGCATTCTCACAGTGCATATCAATAAAATATCAGTGTCCCTGTGAAAATCAACAGGCTACAGTATCAACTACATGTGTCAATGAAATTCTAATTATATTTTTATGATCAGTATTTTTTTCCTAAGCCTAAGAAGATAATTGAAGAGAAATTCCAAAATACACAGCTTAAAGAATAAACCTAATCTTCCAATACTGCCATATGACTAATCAGCCCACTCTAATATTTGCTTTCACGCAAATATTGTGCATCACCCCTGCTAGAAGCAGAATACTCAGCTGAAGAGTTCACGCTGGCCCTTCTAAGCAACTGACATGTGCCCACATACTCATTCATGTACTTGGCTGGAATGTTGTTTCAGTGGGCACAAAAGCTGTGAAACTGCCAGACAAAAGGAAAGATGCTGCAGTTCCTTTGAGATTAAGGCATTTGCCTGTAAACACAGGGTAGTCCCATTTGCAGATGGCATTCAAGTATTGCAGTGTATTTGTTTCTTCCCAATTTTAATTCTGAGCAAGCGTAGTAAGGATATTCAGCTACAGCAATAAGATCAGCAAAGTTCTGGAACTGTATCTGGGTATGTCTGGAATCAAGCACCTGGAGTTTACAATTTTCTCTATTTTTTTTTCTTTTTTCTATATATACTTACATATTTTTTATATATATATATATATATATAAGCTCATAAAAGCTGATTTGCTTCCTCAAAATTCCAACTAAGTAAATACAATATACACAACTAGAGAAACTTGATCAGGCAGGCCAGCTTAAGTGTCATGCATGATTTTTATTTGACATAATAGATGCTATGTTTGATATTTATTGTCAGACCATAATTAAGATTTTATTGCACCCTGTCAAGTGTTCCATTAAGTGCTGTTGCACAAGTTATTCCAGTCAGAAATAAGTAGGATTTTTCTCTATTTTAATGAAAAATAGAGTAAGTATAATTTTACTAAAGTGAAATTAGTGCTACTTAAGAGATATAAATAAAAACATTCCACTTGTTTAAAGCTGACCTACTACCACCTGAGTTGCTATCTAGATGCTACCAATGCCATGTATGTTACCCGTGAAAAAAGTCTGTCATAGGGGACATATACCTATCACTCTATCATTGATATACTACTATTATACTGTCATCAAAAGAGACTTTTTCTTACTATATAGAAAGTAACAAAAGCAACTTGGTTCACTTTATTTGCATCTAAAAACCTGAATCACCCTACACTAGTAAGTGTACATATACTCTGTATTACCCGAGGAAAGTCATTGTATGAAATAATAGATTTAATACAATAAAATATGTTTAATTTATCAATCCAAACATTTTGGCTAGCATTAAGCAAAGTAGACTGAAATCAGAATATTAGCTCAACAGCCAAAGAATTACCAAAAAACTGAATTACTGCAGATAGACATCTAATATACATACTGATACTTTCTGGAACTTAATGGTAAATTCTTCCAGGGAACACAGTTAAAACAGTAGCCTCGGCAGCCCAGCTCCAAAACGGATTGAGAATAGTAGAATATACTTGAAGTGTGACTTTTTGCAGGTTCTAGCCCATGTATCCAATATTGTCTATCATCAGGCGACATCATCTTCTGCACTACTTGATTTTTAGGAATGTAAAAGCTGCACTAGTAATCTGTAAGCAAAGGAATGAATCCAAGCTTTAGTGTCGTTTAAATTGTCCAACACTGCAGGAAAATAGGCACGAAATTCCACAAAGAAGACAAAGACACTGCACAGTTACCCAAATCATGTTCTATGGGTAAACATATGTGGACTGTCATTATAAACTTCTGGAAGAGCACCTCAGAATAAATCTGCATTCACAAAATGGAAATGACTTAAAGTTGAATTCTTGTCTCCACTTTTGTCTCTGTCCCAGGCAGCAAGGTATTAGTACATATTACACACTAATTTTTAAACTATAGTGCAGTCTCACTTACACTGAAGTATTTTACTATCTCCCTTGATGCACATCTAGCACGACAACCTTCTAAAGAAATTAAAGTGGAAATTTATAAAATTATTGCTGTTTTCAAAAATGTTTTTATATTTGTGGAAGCACAAAGATTAAGAATTATATATATTTTATTTCTAAGTTTAGTGATCTAATTTGAGGTAACATTCATTTAATATTACAGCAACATCTATCTTTCAACAAGCAGCGCAGCAAAAGAAGTTAAAAAGTGAAAAAAACATATTCCATTATAAATTCCTGAATTCTGAAATGCTGGTATAACATGTACTCATTTCCAAAACGTCTCAACCCCTTATTATTTCTCCCAGGAAAAGAAGTTACATTAACCTAAGTGTCACAGCATTAACAAAAAGATTAAGCTAACACTCTTTCACTTAAACGCTCGTACAGGATATTGGAAAGTCTATCTTCCACCATTATAAATTAATTTAAAGCATTCTTTGTGATCTTAGAAGACTGTATTCTACATTTATCTTTAAGAAAACATGAAGTGGACTATTTAAAATGTACAAATATGAGACTTGCGATCTGCTGTTGAGAGGATAGCTGAAAATCTGAAGGAAAAAAATTATCACGGTGGACCAGGTTGCCCTGTCACAAACTGAAACACTTTGATCCCAGACAAAAGCTCAGTGAGAATCCCAGTTCTTGGAAAGGAAGACAACAAATGTCATCCACATTTTTGTATTAAGTTTCTGGTAATAAGCAGAAAGTGTCATACACCTTACTATACCACCTCCAACTGGCATTAACTCCTGTCACCAGGTCTCCACTAATCTACCCATAAATATATGGGCCTTCTTAATATATAAAGAATCAAAAGCTTGACTTCTATTACCTTCCATTTCCTTATCAAAGTAAGAGTGATGTAACTTCTCCCCAAATTATAATTTCTGACAGTTTTAACTTGGAACAAAGGTAGCACAATTGCTTAATTCTTCCACCCATTGTTAAAAATACCTATTGTCAAATGTATTAACGTAAGTATTCGTTACATGAAGATTGTCACCTTTAGAGAATAGAAAGCTAATATTTATAAATATTATTTTGCAGAAAACTGTAATACTGTTTCTCTAGTTTGGGGGCAAAAAGACATTATTATTAATGGTATTCTTTCCAAGTATTGAATAAGAACTTGGGGGAGGTGGGGAAGCAAAGCCTATGTTGGCCTCCTTAAAAAATACTTAAAATACTTTCTTTTTGTGTTGAATACCATCTCTTTTTTAAAACCTCTCCATCTTTTGAACTTGAAATCAATGTCAATCGTATCAAAAATTAAATTTGATTTTTCACCTTCAATTCCATTTAATCTTTTCACTCAACACCTTCTAGAAAACATGGACTTCAAACCTATAGAAAAGTGCAGCATTCTAGCTAGTAAGCAAGCCTAGAGAAACCTCTATGGCAATTTCACGTGTAGACAGTGTACAAAACGTATAGCCTAATGACTGCAAACTTCTAACTTGGCAGAGGGATGGGGAAGAACACTGTTCACAAGCAGTTTAAACCAATCCAAATCAGTCTTGGTGCACTTCTGCTTTCCTCTCCTTCCTCCGCCCAATGGTAGGGATCAGCCAGGTCAAGGACTGGCTGCAACTGAAGTGTGTATGTATCTGCTTGTTGTTGAGTTAATTTCAGTTTGATTCAGTCCGCCTTGGGACCACACGAATGGACTGCTGGCACAAAAGACAACAAGAATAAACAGCCAGGAGTGGAAGAAGAAGACAAGACTGCATTCTTCCATGACCACACAAGGTTAATTTGACAAACCACTTAGGAAACCAAATCCTTTGCTACAGGTTGCTCGGGGACAAACCAAATCCTTTGCTGTAGGTAGCTGAGGGAAAAAACAACAGATTAAACAATGAGAACAGCAAACTCACTCTTCTGCCCAAGAGTGAGTGTTATTCACCAGTTAGTCCAACCTGCATGATCTACTCTGCAACAGAGCTCTGCAGATGTCTGCATTCACATGTAGCTTAAATGACAACTGATGAATGCTGTCTCTAAATAGCGTACTCCTTAAGGGGGTCTGCAGAAGTGACCATCAAAGACTACATAATTTGGGAATTCTGGATGCTTAAAGGTCTTTTCTTTGGTGTACTGACTACGCTCCCCACTCCAGAGCACACACAGGCTCAAAGACAACAGCAGTGGAAGCAGGTTAACTGGAGATGACTACCGCTTTTCCTCACAGTAATGAAAGTGCCTTCGCATAGTTAGGTACTAGAATGTTACTGCTTACCTTGTAAGAAAAATCTTCTTCATAGAGCTCACCACAGGTTCAGGAAGCCCAAAAATAGTACTTCACATTCATTTAATTAATATACACTCAGTCAGGAAGTCACTGTCACACAGTGGTCGCACAGAATGCGGGCAGGTCACCTCAGTCCTAGTTTTCTACAGGTAACTCAGCAACACCCTCCACCACCCTGCTCCAACAGTCTCACAGCTGCGTTTCCAGAGCTTGCTTACAAACACTTCTTGCTAAACAGGTCATGACTGCTTTATAGGCTGCCTTCCAAGAAAAAAAAAGAGAAAAAAAAAAAAAAAAGCAAACACAACAGTGCTTTATTGAATTTCTTCACTGGTTCAAACTAAACTTCAGAAGGAAAATAGATGGCTTGTCAAGTGTAGAATATCAAAGTGGCTTGCTGTCTTCTCCATACTTGAATTCCCTGAAATATCCTCTCGTTTGGTCACCCCATGTTAACAAGAACATAAAAAAAAGAAACAACCAACCCACAACCACCCAAATTTACAACTTTCCATCAAAACTTTTAAAACAATAATTCTAACACTTATTAAATCACTAACATTTAGTTTATGCATAGGGCTAAACAATTTTCCTTAGTTCTCTGGAGCCCTTTTGAAATCATATCATAGAATCACAGAATGGTTTGGGTTGGAAGGGATCTTAAAGACCATCTGGTTCCAAGCCCCCTGCCATGGGCAGGGACACCTTCCACTAGACCAGGTTGCTCAAAGCCCCATCCATAGCTGCTGTGGGCAAATCTTCTAGAATTCTTTAATTCTAAAAAATCCATTCCATGTACACAAAAGCAAATATCCAGGGAGTGGCAGTAAGCACAGTAACTGGACAACACTGGAAACGCTACATATGAAAGGCAGAAAAGTATTTGTTACTGAAGCATGTCAACTAAAAACCAAGCATACAAGCCCTGATTTACCAACATTTCTCAGCTGTGACCTGAATCTTACTTAAGGCAAAACCAGTTCAAGATCCATATTTATTCAGATTTGTATATTTCTGTAAAACAGCTAAAGTGCCTATTATAGTAAATAGTACTGCAGAGAACCTACTACTGCATTTCACAACAGGTTAACTACTTTCAAGTACGTATGAACTGAAACATAATCTAGCATTTTGATGGCTCTGTATCACATTAGGGTGCCAAGTAAATACAAGCTCTAGGTTCTTCTCTAAAATTTGTTACCTTTTTCTAATGAGGAAATCTCAAACTCCCTTTATTTTTATTCTTCAGCTTATTAGCTGAAGCATCTATTTCTAAGGAAAATGTGTGTATCTGTAGGATTTAAACAAAAATTTGAAACCAGTTTGTGACAACAGGATCATTTCCACCTTTCTCTGCCCTTTTTTTCAGTTTACATGACCAGCAAAGTATTCAGATGAAGTATGACAGTGACTATAAAGCTTAATACCACAAAACCATTGCATTTTGTTTCAAAAGACTTTTCAAGTACAATGCAGAATTTCTTTGAAAACACAATGTGTATCACAGAATGCTTCTACACTACATGTATACAATAACTTGTTTCAGATTACAAAGCGAAGATACACATATTCATTATTCCGGCTACTAACATTTTTCTTAGACAGTATCCTGAAACAATAGTCATGCTGCTATGAGAGCGTTGATCTAAAAATTCACCAACTTTGAAGATAATAATACAGGCAACTTCACTTTTCTAATGCTCATAGTTTATTACAACTTTAGTCTTCGCAGTCTAACACAGCCTTTTTTCCACTAGGTGGTCTAATTAACTCCGAGTCCTTATCAACACACTCCACTACTGAATAGTCACACACTAATCATGCAGATTTAAGTTCAAGACTTCTATGTCGTTTAGCCACTGTAAAATAGACCAAGATTGGCATTTCAAAAGTGCAAATAACCAATTTAAAAATAACAGATTATTCCAACATGACTTGTAATTGCTTGGTGCAAGTGGTGTTTGCTTTCCTTTCTACATAGTTATGCAAGCACGAGGAAGTCAATAACTGCCTCTGATCACTTGTTCACACTGGAACATCAGGACCGATTTTAAGAAAATTGTTTTTCATAATGCAAAAAAAACCAAATAACAAAAGAAAACCACCTCTTTAAGACTTACCTGTTCTCCTACCTCCAGCACAAAAACTACTCTAACGGTGCTCTTCCTTTATAAATCTCCATTTCTGGTGTAATTCAAACTGTTAACCAGAATGTGAAAGGTCACTAGATTCCATGACTGGTTTTCAGTCTGCATAAGAGCAATAGGACTTGCTGCTGACTTGTGCTCAAAGTTGGAAATTAGTGACTCAAAAGTTTACTAGATATTTCACTTTTGTCCTCTATCACACTGGCAGCGAATACGAGCAACAGGCTGACTGGCTTTAAGGGAAAGCATCAGTGTGCACCAGTGATCTTTGTGGATAGCTACAGTGGTCACTAGGAAAGACTACTGAAACCAAAATGTAAATTCAGGATGAATTAAAAACAAAAAAATCCACCATAAACTGTACACATGGTTTCTTTAATTTGTTAGCTTGGCAGTTTGAGCAAGCACTCAGGAACGTTTAGGGCTACCAAACAGAAATATCTACAACCATTAAATATTTCATATTTTACAGACTGAAAAGCATTAACATGCAAATAGCATCAAAACATTTAAACAATCATTTCAGATCACTTAATTCACAGTGCATTGCTCTAGCTTCTGGGACATCCACTATTTTTATCTCCAGTCAGCAGTGAACTTTTTAACTACAGTGGGTATATTACCCTCATTCACATATTTAAATATCAAGCAAATGCTGCAATATGTATTAAAAATCTCAGGCGCATTTATAATAGTTCTTAGTACAAACCATTGGTGAAACCAAGCTTGTGTTTATTTCTTTCTTTATAAGCAGGAACTCTGCTTTCCTGGAGTTTATTTCCTAACTTAGGGGGAAAAAATAAAACCAAACTATAATAATGTTTTTATATATATTGCTACCTACTTAGTAGGTAGTAATTTGATGTCACACAACTAGTTTTTAAATAATCAAATAGAAGCTATGTATTTCCAAAGTATACTTAATGTGAAAAGCTTATGCAGAAGGTGCCAAAGTTAAACAAACAAACAAAAAGAAGCTTGACTATAACATGCAAATTGTCCTATCCATTACCTATACAACTGTATCAGAGGTCATTCAACACAGGAAAAAGCCTGATTTAGTACAAGATCACAGCAATGAGCACAATTATGTCAAGACTTGAATACTTCTTTTATGAGATATTTCAACATATTTCAAGACTGCCTTCAAGTGGTCTTTGCAGTCCATGGGAAGACTACTTAATAGGCTAAAGTTACCCGTTTATATGAGGGACTTCATTTACTTGGATTAAGTTGGGTTATTGCAGGGAGAACAATTAGGCCAGCAGCTTTGGAGGTGGTAATCTCTTAGCAGGCAGCACACCTCTCTTGTCTCAGAGGGTTCCAAAATCCAAGAGCATGAGTGACTTACAGCTTTCTATCAATATGACTTGGGACTCTTCCTAAATACACTTCACTGTGTTTTGCAAAGAATGATAAACATTCTATCCATACTACACAGGTGGGAAAAAGAGTCAGTAAAGCTAAATGAGCTGTTCAAGTTCATCCAAAGAGACAAAGATACCGTCAAGGAATCCAGTTCTATTGCTCTATACACCAGAATACATAACCCTCTGCACCTGAAAGAATGACCAAGGCATAAATCAGAACAGAGGCCTCGATCGTGCAGTCAGCAGCAAGCCTGCAGTCAGCAGACTCAAAGTAAGACTAGGCCTTAAAGCATTAAATCCTCTACATGCTGAAGTGTCCTTGAGGCATACTCTTTCAATAACTTACCAAAAAAATGCACACAAATATACAGTCATATTTAAACAGTACCTTGATCTAGTATAGCCAATGTTACCTTGTGGTGATATGAACAGAAAGCTAATAATTTTCTTACGCACTCTCCCTTACTGCTTCTTACCAGACTAACTTGTATCCTTGTAAGGTTATAAAATAAATTACAAATTTAAGCCAGGCAGAAAGACTAATGCACTGTCTGACTCCTAAAACCTTAAAAAACAGTCTTGGTTAGACTGTTGAATCTTAGAAATTTCTGCTGAGCTACAATTCTGTTAAAAGTTTCAGTGTAGTAACTAAAGCTTCAATGTAATAACTTACAGATTAACCTCACTTAGCATTACAGGGCACAGTAAATAAAGTACTGGGAGTTATCTCAAGCATATATGAGATTAACACTACACACATACAAACTGCAAAAAATGCAGACTTAAACTTAGCATTTGAACACTCTCACAGAATTAATCCAGATTTAATAATAAATAAAAATGCAATAGTAGCACAAACCTTAACTAAGAATAAATAAGGTGGGAGTTTTGGGGTTTTTTTAATATGGCTCTATTAACAGGTTTCTGTGGTTGCTGCTTTAAATTTAAACATTTTTTATATGTCCAATTCAGCCTGAAGTACGTCTCTATCGCTATCTCACAGAACACTTTGCATTCCACTTGTGATCCGACCTCCTCATCCTCCCAACTGTCTATCTCCATATTTATATGGCTCTATAACCACAGTATCTGAACCTAATCTCTATGGCAACTGTGAGATTTGTTTACATGGAAAAAGAGTATTAGAAATGTATGTAAATTTAGCTGTCATTTAAATAAGTGTTTTTCCTTCTGGGGGAAAAAAGCTCCTTATACTGCCTTCTATTTCTCTTGCTTCCATCTCCTGCATCCCCACCAGGCAATGAGCTACATTTGGAAAGCTTTGTATCATACTACTTCAACAGCCTGTCGTTGTAAATTCATAAATAGTTTACTTCTAATGAGAAAAACGTGTGTAGTATTTTATATTTTAACACTTGTTAAAGGAAGATGATAGGGAGGGCAATTAAAACACGATTTTTTAAAAGATACTGTCATTAAGTCACCAAAGTAAAAAAAACATGCTAAACCTTTAACAGCTATAGAACAAGACTTAGTTTGCTGCTCAGCAACTCAGATCAATCTAGAAATTAAAACAGTCCATATAATTTACCTTTTCTAGCACTGAACATAGTACTAGGTACACATTTTACATAATACTCATTCACAGACAGTAGGCATAACTCTGATAGTGCAAGACCGTACATACAGACTCCTTCTTTATTAATAAATACCAAAGAGATGATGTATCACAGTAACAATTATTTTTATAAGATTTACAGTATTTTGAAATGAGATTTACTGCAGCCCAGCAGGACTGGGAGCTGAATTACATGAGGGTCATGGTAACATAAACGGCAGTTGGAGCGAGACATAAAAACTACTTTTAGGCACACAGATCTTTGCCACACACAGAAGAAATCATTCTATTTCACGACATGATTTTTTTTCCTATAAAACTTGCATAATATATTGGAAATTAGTAGTCTAGAAAGGCCTAAGAGAAAAAAAATGAGCCGCAATGAGGTATGTGAATACTACACAGCACTGAGAAAATCAGAACCTGTTTGAAAATCTTTCTGCACCTTACAGCAATCATTTCACTGCAGAGAATCTCTTACATGCACCCTCCCTGATCATATCAAGATTATTTATATGACAAAACTCCTATTAACAAATAGAAAGTAGGTAAAGCTACCATTTACCCTCTATTCAAGTAAACACGGCTGTATAGCCAGCATTTCCCCTGCAACGTTACTTTCTCAAGCAGAGTGCCTGTCCCCTGCTCCTCCATGAAGCAAGCTCAGCCCAGGCAGCCATGTCCTTACTCTGCTACAAACAATGTTTCTCAAGGAGAACAACCCCGCTCACAGAACTTAAGGTTTCCCCCAGCATAATGTGGCAGAGCAAAGCCTGCCCCACCATCAGCAAACGAGCTAAGGCAGCAATGGGGGCAAAGCAGCCTGCGGTCTGGATCTGCACCAGCACCAAGCCTCGCACCGGGGTCGGGACAGACTGACAGACAGGACAGCATTTCTTCATGCAACCCTCCCTTCCTTCCCCTCACAGGCACACAAGCGAGTGTTTTACCTTCATGATGAGCTCAGGCTGCGGTAAAAGCCTCGACAGGGGCTGAGCGGCCGACGCTGGACCTGGAATTTAAAACAAAGCGCTAAGGCACCGCACCAGCCGCTCGCACCGGGCGGGGGGAGGGGAGGCAGGGATCGGGGCGGGGGCGCTGGGCTCCTCCCGAAACTCCCCCTTTCCTTCCCCGGATCCCCCCTTTCTCCCCGGTTAACCCCCTCCCCTCTTTCCGCGGCCGCTGCTTCCCCTCCAGCTCCCACACACCGCGGCTTCCCCTACGCTCGCTGCCATTGACGCCATTTCTGTCAGAGGAGGAGAAACTTGCCACAACAACAACCCACCCCCAGCCTCCCCGGCTGCCGCGGGGCGGGGGGACGGGGACGGGGACGGAAGGCGTCCCCGGCTGCCTCCCCGGGGCGCTGCGCCCCCTCCCCAGGCACCAAGCGGCGGGAGGGGGCCGGCGGGGGTCCCAGCCCTGGGAACCCCCCTCCTTCCCCACTCTACCGCGGGGAGCCGGAGAGAGGGAAGGAGAGAGGAAGGGAGGCTCTTCCTCCATTGTACGAGGAAGAGTGCCCGTGCGCGCGGGGGGGGTAGCGGGGTGTCGGTAGCAGCCCCCCCGCCCCGACACACACACACACACGCACGCTTTTGTAGGGGCTGCGGCTCGGATCGCGGCAGCTCTCCCCCCCCCCCCCCCCCCCCAGGCCCCCCGAAATAAAGGAAAGCGCTGACTCCGCGGCAGGAGTTTCAGCAGCAACAGCCGCAACTCCCCGGCTCGGCGCAGCGGGTCCGGGCGGGGGGAGGGAGGGCGGGCGGGGGGGGGGGAGAAAGGGGCCCGACCTGCTCGGCGGGGACACGGAGCGTGTGCGTGTGTGTGTGGAGGAGGGGGCTCCGCTCCCTCCCGGCGGAGGGGGCTGGAGAAGCCGCCGGGTCCCTCCCGCACACAGGCGGCACCCGATCCCCCTTCCCCCCGCCCGCCGCGGGTGTTTGGGGCGGGGGGGGTGGGGGGGGGGGGGGAGGCGGGGACGGCGAGCCCGCCGCGTCGCTTCGGGAAAAACAACCGCCCCCCTCCCCCCCGCACGCACGCCCCGCCGCCGCCGCCCGGCCCCGCGCCCCCCCCCCCCCGGGGCCCCGCGCCGCCCCCCACCCGCCGGCGGCGGAGCCGGGGGGCTCCTTCTCCGGCTCGGCGTCGTTACCTTTGTTCCGCGGCGCTCGCCCGCCCGCTACTCCCTCGACCCGAGGCGGGGGGGATGGAAGGGAACGGGGCGAAGCCTCCTCACAGCTCCGGGCCCCCTCAGCCGGCCTCGGCCCCCGCTCAACGCTCCAGCAACGGCTCTGCTCGCGGCGGCTCCGCGCGGCGTGCGGCGGGGCCGATCCGTCCTGCGCGGCCCCGGCGGTGGCGGCGGTGACTGCTCGGCTCGGAGCCTCTCTGTCCCCCTCCCCCTCCCACACCGACCGACCGACTGACTGACTGACGGACCAGGGCACGCCTCTCTCCCCGCCTCCTCCATTGGGCCCCGGCCTGCAGAGCCCGCCCTTCCCTCAGCCCCATTGGCCGCCGCATCGGAAATACTGACATCATTTTTCTCCACTTCTATGGAAACTGAGACTCGGCGCCGAGGGTGCTCACGGGTGACGCTGTTCCTGCTCGCCGCTCGTACCGGCTCGAGAACCGGCTCGGCGCGGCGGGAGGACTACATCTCCCAGGGAGCACCGCGCGCGGCCGCCGTGAGGGTCCGGGGCCCTCGCCGAATGCTAATGAGCCGCGGGGGCAAGGCTGGCGCCTGCGCGGTGGGGCACTGGTGGCGCATTTTCCCTCAAGAGGGGAAGGTGGCGCCTGGCGGAGCGGAAGGGGGCGGTGCTTTTGTCGCTGAGCGCCGCTGCCACGCCTGGAGCGGAGGCTGCTCGGGGGAGCGGGGCGCGGCTCCGGCTGGCGGCGGAGGAGCAGCAGTGGGAGGCGGCGGCGGCCAGGTGAGCGGCGGCGGGCTGCTGCTGCTGCCCGGCCTGAGGCCGGGCGCGAGGGGCTGCCCCGTGCCGCCCGGCTGGGCCCCCCCCCCGGGGGGGGGGCCCGGCTGGGGGGGGGGCCCCCGGCCCCCCCGGGGGGGGGGGCTCCGGGGGGGCCGGGGGGGCGAGGGGAGGGAGCCGGAGCCGGCGGCCGCCGTTAGTGCTGGGCGGCGCCGGCGGGCAGCGGCGCTGTGGCCGGGACGGGCTCACTGAGCGCTCGGGGGCCGGGGCTGCGCCGGGCTGGTGGCGCTGCGGCGGGCGGCGCTTCTGTCCCCGGCGGCTGAGCCCGGCTGCCGACAGCGCACATCAGAAAATGGGGGTGGACGGCGGCAGGGGGAGCGAGGAGTCCTCGGTTCTCGGTCCCGCTTTATCTAAAATGGCGCTGGTGAGGCTGGGCTGCTTGCCTGTGAGCTGTGGAAGCAGCTAGAGAGGCTCTGCCGCCTGCGTCGTGTTTACATCTCCTACATTGAACTCCGAAAAATGAGCCCTGTTTCCTTTGATTTGACTTTGATCTTTTGGGCGGCCGTTAGGCATCTGCGAGCAGGGTAGCAACTTCACGTTCTTTGTGAAATGTGAATTTTAACCTGAGAAGCGATTCAGAAGTCGTCACGGTTTCTGCCGACTCGTCTTCTGTCCTCGGGTCCACCTGCAGCTTCAACACCCTCGCTGTCTGCGTGCTATCACGGCACAGTGCGAGGGCTTTGGCAGCCCAGGTCTTGTTGTCTGGCTTCTGTAGCGTTCATGCTCCATTATGTCTGGAAATCCTATTAAAATCAGAGCACAATTCCAGCAATAGTGTGTTCTTGCTGTTCCGGCATTAGTGTGGAAATGGCAGCTACGGAAAGCTGCTTGTTTACTTAGCTGCATCTTCGGGAAAAGTGTGTGACTGTCCTTTCACCTGTGGGATGCCGCCTACCCTTCAGTTGAATAAAAGGGTTTGTTTGGTATCAGCCTAGGAGGGGCTGTAAAGAGGACTCTGCTAATTAGAATGACAATGTCGACTAGAGTGACAAGTATCCTCTCCAAATTACATTTGGATTAAGAGCCTTGATAGCCCCTTTGAAACAATACACATTCACAACAGTTTCTGTGTGTTCCTTCTGAAACAGACCTTCTCACTCCTACACCCACCTATCTGGGGCTTCTTTTTCCATACTGGAAAGTGTAGCCAGTGTCTTGGTGCACTAAGTTCTGTGATGGAGCTGATTTAAGAACTTTCTGGATGGTTCTTTTGCAGTACAGCCCTCTGCTCCTTTGTTGCATCTCTGTTCTCTGTGTAACTACTGTGACTGGAGCCACTGAGGAGATGATGCTTTTTAAAATGCTGTCTGTATATTTAATCTGGACTATTTCAGTGATTGTACTTGCCTAATTTGGAGTAGGGGGAGAATATCCTGTAGAATAGGATGGAAGGGATGGGGGGAGAAGCTGTTTTACAAAGTTCCAAAGTGAAAATTTTTCTTGACGTGTAACCTAGAATTAATATTCCTTGTATCCTCTCTAGCAAGCTCCTAGACACAGATTACAGCTTCAAGTATAGCTTTAGAGTAGTTCCAACTTATGGAAGCCCAGGCCACTATCTTATTCTAGTGTCTTGTGTGTTTTTGGAGAGATCATTAGAGATAAGGTTTGTTGCAGTCTGAAAGACAGTCCTGTAGGTCCTATGTTGTGATTGCATGGCCTGTGCCCATAGCAACTGTTCTGTATGCTTATGTGGGAATACTGAGAAATAACTGGAAAAATAACTTAGTCCTGTGTGAATTGAAATGCAGCAAGTCCGTGTACTGGTTTAAAAGCAAACTGGTTTAAAATGCAAAATGGCTTTAACTGCTTTAATCTTTTGAATAAGCATACATGTAATCAATTCTTGCATTTTCACTAACAAAAGGTGTTGCATTTGCTGTCATTTATTGTTTAATTCCTGGCAATTTTACTTTTTATTATGGTGCTGACTGAGATCTTGTCTCTAAATGTCTTAATTGAGAAGACTTTCTTTAACAATGTAACTTGTCTAGTAAATTGGTCAGTCACCTAGGTAGGAAACCCTTAACATCAAGCATTTTCCAAGTGTGTCAAATGTGGTAACATTGCACAAAGAGCAGTAAAATTACAAGTCTCATACCATGGTATTCTTGCTTACAGGCCTCTATAAGCAGCTTGATTTGCATTTTTCTTTATTAAGTGTCCCTTTCCTTGTATAAGTTTGGGGGAGGTTCTACTTGCTGTTCTTGTTTCGGTGGGTTTGTTAGATATGTAGCTGTCTGAATAACCAGACTGTTTCTCTCTTCCTTAGCAGAGATTACCTATCACTTCATTTAAAGGTAGCATAGTGGTCTGGAAGAGTTGAACTATAGTGATTTAAGTTAAGTTACTGTCCATTCTTTGCCTGTTAGAGCTTTTTGTCTCCCTTTTATTTAAAAAAATAAAATAAAATCTTGACACTTGTGGGAGAAGTGCTTGACTAATTTTCTGCTGATAAGCAGCATTTCAGATGGACTCATTAGTTTTGTGCCAAAAGATGCAAAGACTTAATTTGATACTGTGTAATGCTAGCAAATTTAAAGTTGATTGGGGATTCTGAATGTTGTCTTGGTGTCCTACAGACAGGCAAGAAACCACCTAACTCCCTGAGGGGAGAGGAAGAACTTTAAGATTTACTTTTAAGTAGAAACTTTTACAGAGAAGCAATTCCAACCCTAAGATCTCTTCCCAGCTCTCTTAGATAGCTAGGCACTTTCTGTTCTAAACAGTCTGTGTGGCTTTTTGACAAATAGTAGCCACAGGAGAGTTGTTGAATCTGGAGTTGGAAATCTTTTTGATTTTGCTTCCTCACTGAAGTCCTTTGAGACTTACCCTTGATATGTAAGGGTACAGTTTCACAACTGTCAAGGGCAGTGCTGTCTTAAAAGCAGTTCCTATCCCTTCAGTTATACCAAACAGCTGAAAACAAAACAGGGAGTTGAGGTGTCAAATCTGATTTACATTACTGTGTGGCCTGACAGCTAGTTGTGCTGGCACACCACAGCATAGGATGGAAAGGCTGTACTGCTAAAAAACTATGTAAATCTTTCCCAAAAGGTGCAGTCTTATGAGCATTTTGTTGGCAACTGTGTTTGCTTAACAGCCTTTCTTGCCCCTGAGGTGCTAATACATTTGATTAACATATGCAGTGAAGCAAATGAAGGAATTGATCCAAACCTAAGCTTGGAAAGTAGTTATTAATGCAGATCAGTTCCCAAGTTCGGACTGCTACAAATATTTGAGTGTGGAGGGTGGGAATGGGAGTAGATGGGAACTGAATGAGCTGTACTGGAAGGGAAGGGTCATGAATGTTGAGGAATACCAGTTTTTCCAGGTAGCTTAAGAGGAAGCAGTGATCTTAATGCTGATCTTTTGAGTTTTTGATGGGAAAGTACTGCTGGGTTATTTTGAGCAAGTGTGGAACACAGTTTATTCCACTCACGTTAACCACTCCTCTTAATGTACCTACATTAAAAATGCATCAGTCCATACTTATAAACATCACTTTAAAATAGTTATTTTTATGGATAATTTATGTAACTATTCAGTTGCTCCAGGGGCATAAAGTACATCCTTTCCAGGATGCTAGCTGAGTAGCTGAGAAATGATGCTGAAGTAGCATGAGACTTTATGCTACTACTGCAGTTCCTGTCTTAAAATGACATTAGAAGAATTGTTTTGAGCTGCTGCATCTGCAGTGCAGCAAGGAACGCTAGAGGTGAAAGGGCAGCAAATCTTTTCTAGAAAACAGTTGGAAAAAAATGCAGATATAGATGACCAAAGGTATGTGAACTGAAACATAATCAATAGAAAATTGTTGAGCTATGCTGGAATGGATCCTAAAAGATTTATCATAAGTCTATGATGTATTTAGTATATGGGAAAGTGTGTAAAGATGTCTCTATGCTTAACGAGAAGTAAGAAAATGGTATATCCCTGTTCTGCCTTCTAAAACAGGACTGAAGAATTCTATCAGAAGGCTGGAGCTAGTGTTCAACTTGTTTAGGTTGTCTTGGCATAAGGTATATTTTCTGCTTTTAGGCATCTCCACTTTTGCATGGGGATAGCATTTAGGTAGGTCTAATCAGATTAATGTGAGGTTTTGTATGTGCTGAATGTCTTTAAAGACTTGCAGTGGAGCATTATTGTTGTGAATGCTGATGTTTTAAATACTTCTCCATCATCTAAGCCCTCTAATACATATAAAACTAAGAGCAAACAAAGTGTAGGAGTTGGTTTAAACTATTAATGAATAATTAAAGAAAACTACTTAATATATATGCTTGTTTCTTTTCTAAATAACATCTGGTAAACTTTTTTATGTGGTAAAGGTAGTATTAACTGAAGGTATCATGTTCAAAATTGGAGTATTTGCACCTAACCTTGAAGTCAGCTGAGTTTTTATTAATTGTATGCATCTAATTTTTACTTCCTGAATTTTTTTATCTAAATAGTGTTAATGACACTTTCTTTAACAGTGAACTACCTCTTATGAAATAAAGAAATGGATGGGATGGATGAAACATCTAAAAGAATCCTAGAGCCATACCAGTATTTACTTCAACTACCAGGCAAGTTTCTTTGTACTGTGACTTTAAATGTCAAAATTGTTTTTACAGCAACTTTTGTTTCAGGAAGTATAAGCCAAGAAGTTTGTCCATTCTTGGTTTGTGGATTTAAAGGTAATTACAAGTAACACTTGTCAGTATTTTTTTCTTCCTCTTGTAGAACCACCCTTTTTGAGATTGGTACAATAGCTCTGGAGTCTGTCTGCAGTGTAAGTGATATTTCAGTTACTCTGTTCTCTATTCAGAGTAGCTGACTTGCTACTTCTCAAAACTGATAAGGGCAAGCACTGAAGACTTGATCCCATATTTAAACTCAGGGCTGACAATGCTTTGGTTTTTTATCTGCTTGCTGTACTAGACTCAGTGGGCTGTGGTTTGTTTTTTTTCCAAATAGCCTGTTTCTTTTATGTAATTTCTTCTCCCTGGTATGTGTAGAGCCAGGCATTCTTATGGCCAGTTTTGGCTGTCTAGTTTTGGCTTCACGTGCCAGAGGATCAGCCAGTCCTTGTGGTTTGAAGTCACTAGCAATATATTCAAATAAAGTGTTCAGCTTATATTGCATACCTGCGGAAAATACAGTAAATATTAACATTTTTAATATTAAAATAATTCTCACCAAAATTATATCTGACTGGGATAGAAGACCTGCTGTCTAGACAAGTAGTGTAATGAATCACAGGCACAGTACCAAGTGGCTTTTGCACATCTGCAACAAGACCTGTATATCAGCAGGGTAAGTCCTAATTCATTATACCTGTGTATAATGAATTTTGTTACTGGTCTCTACAAATATCCAGGATTCCTTTATCTGCATTAGTAACTTCATTTGACTTGGCAGTTAGCACTACTTGAGTTGAAAAATAAGAAAAGGAAATAATTTGGCAGCAGTAACATGCCTTTTTAATGCCAGAAAGTTAATTTCCCATTTCCTCACAGTATATTCTATTTGGCTATGTTGAACTGGGTGGTGGTTTTGCTAGAGAACTACCTTGAGAATGAGTCTACAGTATTCCAGAGAGCTTTCTAAGACCTGGTTCTGAAGAAATTTTCTTTCCTTCAATACAACCTTTAAGTGTGGTTTTTTTTTTTGCTTGGTTAGATTCTCATATAACCAAGGTATATTGTAACACCTTTGCATCTTTAGCTGCTAATTATTTTTAAGGTATTTTAGGTACCATCAAAACCAGCTCCGCTTCCTGGTAGGAAATACACAACAGACAGAAAGTGCCAAAAAAGCTTCCATAGGCAAAAGCGCTTGATTAGTAGCTCTTCAGTTAGCCTTCATTTTAAATGATGCATCTAGGATATACATTTAACCTTCCCACCTTGACTCTTGTAGCTAAATTCCTATACTTTGTTGTGTGTTCAACCCTCATCACTCTATACTGATGGTTTATATAATGTTATACTTACTGACAGTGCAAGCATTTTATATCCTATCCTGCTAAAGTATCAAATCTGATTGCCCACTTTAACATGTTGATCTCTTGTCAATTTGTTTTGTGTTTTGAAGAAGGCTAAGAGACAAGATACACCTTGTGCTATGCAGAAATGGTGGCATGATTCAAAAGGGAAGACTTCTTTTAATCTAGGCAGGTAAAAGTGGTGTACCTGTGGAGAGTTTGTACCGAGTAACAGGTGAAGCAGTAAGGGTTCACAATCACATAACTCAATGTTTACTGTTTTTGAAACACTGTGGCTTTGCCCAAAGTCAGCTATGCCAAGTACAGATCAGTAGGAGCCAGTTACTTGTGTGAACTTTGGAATCAGTATGAGTACCAATGCTTGGGGGGGTGTGGGAAGTTGGGCATGTGATAGCTGTTCATAATTAGAGCCCAAATGAGATGGCTGAGCTAATCTAACAAGCTCTTGCTGAAAGAGGCAGTTTCATTTCATTCTCTTTATCCTTCTGGCAGTATTCTCCCGCTTCTTAACTTGTGCCAGTTCTCAGCTTGAAAAACAAATGATTAGGTAGTATCAATCACCTAACCTGTTAAAAACTTGCCTGGTTAACTTGTCTTGTTAGTGAGGTCGCAGAAGGGTGGGGGACAAGGAGCTGTTTCTGTGATGGATCAGCTTGAGCTCTGAGGGGCTTTTGCAGAAAGCCTGGCTGAGAGTCAAATATGTATGTTTATGGCCCTACAATAGTCCAGTTGCTTATCTTTTAAGACTATTTAAAAAATAAACTCTTCAATTTGTATAGTAACCTATGAGAACTGAAAGGAATTTAGATACATATGGAACTTTGTATAAAAAGGGATTGCGTAACAGTATTAAGGTTGATTGGAAAAAACAAACAGGTGCCTGCTAATATTGTCTGTAGTGTAAGAACACCAATTTTTATAACTGTTAAGGATTAATTCCTCAATACAAGAGGAAGTTGATAACTCTGCTTCCCATTAATGAAATAAGACTTTTAATGGCAGCAGTTTGGGGGTGATACTAAGCTTGTGTGTTTGAGTTAAACAACACTAGGATTGAGAAACTATTAAGCTTAAAGTTTTTTTTACTATGTTGCTATTTTGACTGCTAGTATGGTAATTAATATTTATTCCTTCACTAGCAGAATTTAGTGCTTGGGAGAACATACATTCTGAAACAGTAACTTTTCTTGTAAAATCTCATTGTAGTAGAACATTGACATACTAATTTGTAGCAGTGTTGTGCTTGATGTAGTGTTCTGTCCTTCAGTCTCATAAACAAAATGTAATAAACAGGCTTAACTTTCACAAATTCCAATGCAATTTGTCTCAAAAAAGGCCTGATTCACACAGGTGACGAGTCTTTTATCTCTGAGTGGCTGAGTTAACAGCAGTAGCTGCTTTTGCAGCACTTAGGAGTATATGCAGTTTCAGTTGCAGTAAAACTGATACGGTCAACAGCTTGCTATTGAAAGGGGTAGATTCTCATCCCTTTCATGACTCTGCATTTTCCCTTTCATGTGCATTTCTCTGGTCTTGGCTGCAGTCTTTCCTGGGCTTGTTTAGCAAGCTAAACAATCAAGACTGGTTTTGTTTTTCAGCTGTTTCTGCTAGGTTGTTGAACTTGACCAGCTTGGTGAAGGAGTTAAGTACCACAGGGCATGATCCCTACCACTGGCACAAGTATACTTGGCAGATCAGAGACGTAAACTTGGGCCAAGTTCTTGAAGGAGGCTGCAGCTCTCCAGGTTCTGAGCTGTAGGGATGCCTGGGGGCACCCACTGGGGCGGAAGAAAGTGATATCCCTGTCTGTAAAAGGTGTGCAGTGGTGGAAAAATGTGTGTCACCAAGCAAAGGAGCAGGCTGCACAGCATCAGAAGTAACAAAAAGAGTAAGAGCCCGTAAACCTCCAGGTATATTGAAGGAGGGGCAGGAACAGTCTGTGTATATCAAGTTGGGAAATGGATACTCCCACAGCGGTGAGGGCTGGAAGCTGATGGCTTCTGGCACAGGAGAAAGATTCCTGTTCCTCGAGCAGATGTGCAATTGCCAAATAGGTTCAGTGCGCTGGAAGATGACACATGGCTGGAAGCTCTGTGTACAGCAAAGCATCAGATCAGCACCAAGTGGCAACAGCAAGTGATAGCAGTGGTAAGACTGCCTGCTGTGGGGGACAGAGGCCTGCATCTGAGCTGCTGTCTTAGGGAGGTGTGCTGCTTCTGGGTAGCCCTCATCAGGGGTGTTATGGAGGGGCTGCCAAGATGTATTTCACCCTCAGACTACCTAACCCTAAGTACTAATGGATATAGCCAGGGGATGCCTGGAGTTTATCAAGTATGACTATGGCTTTTGGAATGAGGGCCAAGGGCATAGGAAGCCAGGTGGCTTTTCTCCATGATCCTCAACCCCTTCCCTTCAGCATCAAGAGGAACAGCCAGATCCTGTCTGTCAACAACTAGTTAGTTGCACAGATGATATTGGTAGCAGGGATTTGGGTTTTATGAGCATGGGACTCCCTTCGTAGATCAAGGACTACCAGGAGGAGATAGCATCCACCTACCCAAGTCAGGGCAGAAGTGTCTCTGCCAACAGGCTGAGCAACCTGGTGAGAAGGGACTTAAGCTAGAAATTACAATAGAGGGTAATGACTACCCACAATCAAGTAAGGAAATGGTGGACTTGCAAAGGGTGTAGGCTGATGTGGACAAGAAACACCTTGTAATCAACAGAGCTGAGCTGAAGGCAGCCCATCCCGGGTATATGCACTCAAACAAGGAACTATGAACAAGACAATATGATGGGGGAAGTACTCACACTCTCTTTTTTTTTTTTGGAGCAGGCCAGCATGGGTGACACTGTGGTGGGTGTTTACTATAGACCACCCAACCAGGACGAGGAAGTAGACAAGGCCTTCTACAGACAGCTAAAAGTAGCCTCGCAATCACAGGCCCTGGTTCTCATGGGAGACTTCAACTATCCCGATATCAACTGGAAGGACCACACGGCAAGGTGCGCACGGTCCAGGAGGTTCCTGCAGAACATCGATGATAACTTTTTGACCCAAGTGGTGGAGGAGCCAACAAGAAGTGGAGCGCTACTGGACCTTGTGCTGGCAAATAAAGAA
Source organism: Gorsachius magnificus (assembly GCA_034008185.1). NCBI lineage: Eukaryota > Metazoa > Chordata > Aves > Pelecaniformes > Ardeidae > Gorsachius > Gorsachius magnificus. The sequence goes on along the minus strand of CM067083.1, from coordinate 43,058,566 downwards.
GAACTGGTTGATGATGTGAAGGTAGGGGGCAGGCTTGGCTGCAGTGACCAAGAGATGGTGGAGTTCCGGATTCTGAGAGGTGGAAGCAGAACAACAAGTAGGACTGCCCCATTGGACTTGAGGAGAGCTAACTTTGGCCTCTTCAGGGACCTACTTGGAAGAATTCCATGGGCTAAGGCTCTTGAAGGTAGGGGAGTCCAAGAGAGCTGGCTGCTATTTAAGCAGCTCTTCCTCTGTACTCAGGATCGGTGCATCCCTGTGAGTAGGAAATCAAGTAAATGAGGCAAGAGGCCTGCATGGATGAACAAGGAGCTTCTAGTGAAACTCAAAGAAAAGAGTAAGCTCTGCGGAATGTGGAAAGAGGGTCAGACCACTTGGGAGGCATACAGGAATGCTGCCAGAGCATGTAGGGAAGCAACTAGAAAGGCCAAGGTTCACCTGGAACCGCGTTTGGCAAAGGATATCAAGGATAACAAGAAGGGCTTCTTCAAGTACATCAGCAGTAAACGTTTAGACTAGGGGAAATGTGGGACCGCTGCTGAACGAAATGGGTGCCCTGGTGACAGAAGGTACAGAGAAAGCGGAGCTACTGAATACCTTCTTTTCTTCAGTCTTCACTGTCAAGGCTGGCCCTCAGGCTCCCCAGTCCTTGCAGGTAAGCGAGCAAGCTTGGAGAAAGGACGACCTTCCCTCGGTCAAGGTGGATCAGGTTAGGGATCTTTTAAGGAAGCTGGACACCCACAAATCCATAGGCCCCGATGGAATGCACCTGCAAGTGCTGAAGGAACTGGCAGACGACATTGCTGAGCCACTTTCCACCATCTATGAAAGGTCTTGGAGAACAGGAGAGGTGCCTGAGGACTGGAAGATAGCCAATGTCACTCCAGTCCTCAAAAAGGGCAAGAAGGAGGACCGAGGGAACTACAGGCCGGTTAGTCTCACCTCTGTCCCTGAAAGGTGATGGAACAACTCATCTGGGTGTCCTCTCCAAGCAAGTAGATGAAAAGATGATCATCAGGAGTACCCAGCACGGATTCACCAAGGGGAAATCATGCCTGACCAATCTGATAGCCTTCTATGATGGCATGACCGGCTGGGTAGATGAGGGGAAAGCGGTGGATGTTGTCTACCTTGACTTCAGCAAGGCTTTTGACACTGTCTCCCATAACATCCTCATAGGGAAGCTCAAGAAGTGTGGGTTGGATGAGTGGACAGTGAGGTGGATTGGCAACTGGCTGAATGGCAGGGCTCAGAGGGTTCTGATTGGCGGGGCAGAGTCCAGTTGGAGGCTGGTAGCTAGTGGAGTTCCCCAGGGCTCAGTACTTGGCCCAGTCTTGTTCAACTTGTTCATCAATGACCTGGACGAGGGGACAGAGTGTACCATCAGCAAGTTCGCTGATGACACAAAACTGGGAGGAGTGGCTGATACGCCAGAGGGCTGCACTGCCATTCAGCGGGACCTGGACAGGCTGGAGAGTTGGGCGGAGAGGAACCTGATGAATTTCAGGGTGGGGGCTGACCTGCTGGAAAGCAGCTCTGCTGAGAGGGACCTGGGATTCCTGGTGGATGACAAGCTCACTGTGAGCCAGGAGTGTGCCCTTGTTGCCAAGAAGGCCAATGGTATCCCGGGGTGCATTAAGAGGAGTGTGGCCAGCAGGTCGAGGGAGGTTATCCTCCCCCTCTACTCTGCCCTGGCGAGACCCCACCTGGAGTACTGTGTCCAGTTCTGGGCTCCCCAGTTCAAGAAAGATGAGGAACTCCTAGAAAGAGTCCAGAGGAGAGCAACTAGGATGATAAAGGGACTTGAACATCTCCCCTATGAGGAAAGGCTGAGAGAGTTGGGCTTGTTCAGCCTGAAGAAGAGAAGACTGAGAGGGGACCTCATTAACACATACAAATATCTTAAGGGCAGAAATCACGAGGACGGAACCAGTCTCTTTGCAGTGGTGTCCAGCAACAGGACAAGGGGCGATGGATACAAACTGAAACATAAGAGGTTTCAGTTGAACATGAGGAGGAACTTCTTTACTCTGAGGGTGAGGAGCACTGGAACAGGCTGCCCAGGGGGGTTGTGGAGTCTCTTCTCTGGAGATATTCAAAGCCCCCTGGAGAAGTCCTGTGTAACATGCTTTAGGAGAACCTGCTTTAGCAGGGGGGTTGGACTAGATTATCTCCCAAGGTCCCTTCCAACCCTTGCGATTCTGTGATTCTAGGGAATCTGCAGGACTGAGTGCCTCTCTGAAGTGCCTCTGCACAAATGGAGTGTGTATTCTCCATACAGCATGGAGAATAAACAGGAGGAGGTAAGAGGTCTGCATGCAGTTGCAGGGCTGCAGTTTTATTGGGGTATCTGATATGAGATAGCTTGCACAGCTGGAGTGCTGCAATGGATGGATGTGGACTGCCTAGAAGGCAGCCTGGGATAGCAAGGAGTGGGAGTTGCCTTTCATGTGAAAGAGCAGCTGAACTGCATGGAGCTCTGCCTTCAGTCAGATGATAAATCTGTTGAGAGCTTATGGGTTAAGATTAGAGGGCGGATCAATAAGGGTGATACTATAGTGAGTCTCTGCTACCAACTACCCAAGCAGGAAGTAGATGAGGCCTTCAGACAACTGGAAGATGCCTCATGTTTACAGGCCCTGGTCCTCATGAGAGACCTCAGCTACCTCAGTGTCTGGTAAAAGAAGCAACACAGCAGGGCACAGGCAATCCGAGAGATTTCTGGAATGCATTGATGTCCACTTGCTAACACAGGTGATCAAGGAGCTAATGAAGGAAGGCATTGTGCTGGACATCACACTTCAAAGAAGAATTGTTACGACACGAAGACTGGGGGCAACCTTGTCTGCAGTGACCATGGGATGGTGGCATTCAGGATCCTGAGAGGAGGGAACAAGGCAAAAATCAGGATCACAATCCTGGACTAGTTAACCATATTTTGAACAGGGGAGTTAAACTAGACAATTCTACAGTGACCTTAATCAGTCAAAAGTGACTGCCTAGGTTTTAAAAGTGTATGGGCCTGCTCTCTTTGCTTGCCTTCCTGCAGTTCACTTATGCTGGCTGTAGTGTTCTTGTAGCTGTATGGGGAGGCCTGCTTGGGGAATTCATCCATTTAGCCCATATCCATCAGAGGACAGAGCTAAGGGTGAATGTATACAATATAGCTGAGGCAATGTAGTAGCTTGCTTCCTCCAGAAGGGCAATGCCCCCTTCCCCTGGCTCTCAGCATCTGCTGCTTACTCTGTGCTAACCCTGGCAGACCAAATTCATAAGCTGACTCAGTACATAAAGCTTGCAGAAAGCTAACCTAGCAAAAAGCAGACAGTTTTCTGCTGGGGTAATGAGTTGAATTAGCTTAGTGTGGCTCTAATGAGGGCAAGGTTAATAGTCCCTCTGCTCTTTCCCATGCTGTTCTAGCCCTTTTATGTACTGTCACTGTAAGTGGGGTTCTGCCCTAAGGGCATAGTCTGTGGTCACTTTAGTGCAGCAAGAGTGAAGAAATACTAATCAGGAGCCTATGCAGAGCTGGTGGCTGTGGGTTTTGGGTCTGTACCCTGTCAAAAGAACAATTGTAGAGTAAATCAAGCTGATTTTATTTTTTTCTTTTAGAGAAGCATCTCGTCTGTCTAAAGAGGTGGGAGTGATTGTCCTCATTACAACATCTTTAATCTAACTTGATCTTAGTTTCAAGGGTAAGGGTTTTACTTTTTTATCTGTAGAAGGAATTTCTTCAGAGAGAATTTATTATGTTCTGAATACTTGTTGCCTTTTCCACCCCGTATTACCAAGGAGAAAAGCTTTCCATAGTTGCTGTTTGATTTGGGTAAAATTGGGATCTTAAGCAGACTAAACCAAATGCATTCAGCATAACTTTGATAAAAGCTTGGTGCAGTAATGTCTATTATTATAGCTCTATACAGTAGGTAGAGGTTCTAATTTTGGACATTAGACCTCTATATTCTTTAGTTTTACAATAGCCTTCTTAGAACAATTAACAGAGCAGTGACGTGTGGCAGTGAAGAAACTGGATAGTTATGCCAGTGTTAAGTTTTACTCCTTTTAATTTTGTCGTAGTGTTCCTGGATTGTTGTCTTCTCTAGTTTGGGGAGAGGAGAGGTATGGCAAGGAATGGAGGCTTCTGCATCTAGGCTTTTGAGACCAGTATTAGGGGGGGTTTGGTCTTTTCTCATAATAGCATGGCTGTAGGCATAAAACATGCATACAGAAAACTGCTGTGATATCACATAGACCAGGTAGGATTGACTTCAGAGCAAGGTAAAATAGCATTTATGTAGCAATAATGTTCCTTTAAAGGGGCTCATGCAAGCAAATCTGCACCTATAAAAGGAAAGACTCTTTCACTATTCAAGGAAAAAAAATAGTCTCTATAGTCAGTGTCTAGACAGCTTTGCTAGTCAAGGTAGACAAGTCTAACAATTCAAACACTGCCTGTACTAAGGAACTGAAGTGGTTAAATCCACTGTGCATGTTAATAATCCATTTAGAGTGTGTGCTAGTAGTCATGTTGCTCAAGATGGAATAACACTTGTTGCTGAACATCCAGCATTCCATAAGCATATTTTCTAGGAAACACATTCAGAAAAACAGAATTAGCTGCCTAATGTAAAAAAGTAGGTGTTGTCAATATCAGTGTAACTCAGATGTGAACAAACATCTATAGATAATGTATGCTTCCTTAGTGTTATCTCTGAGTAGCTTTCTTTATGGATGTACTGAAATATTTGTCAGTACTTAACTGGCAAACCTTATAGTTTGGCATATGTTTGTAACAGTTATCTTCAACTTTTTGACAATCTTTTCTCCTCAGTTAACTCATGCAATTATTTTAAAATAAAATATTGAACCTCTGATGCACAGCATTTGGACCCTCCCTTGTGCAGTACTGATGGTCACAAGTGTTTAGTGAGTCAGATCAGGGAACCAATCTGGCCAAAACCTGATCTAACCATGTGGGGGAAAAGGGTGGAGGTCTGAGTGTCTGAAGTGTTTTTAAATCCTTAGTATCTGCAGGAGATAATGTCAGAAGCAGGTCTAACTTGAATTAGTGGTGGTTCTTAGTTAATGTAAGAGATGTTTAAACTCTTGGGCACTACTCTAATTTTGTATTGAAATTTGAGCTGTGGTTACCTGTGTTGAAACAGTGAACTTGTGAGCAAATTATTGACTTAAATGGTTTTTAAAAAAATAATTTAGAACCAGATATGTACTTTCCTGATAGAGAGCAAGCCTGATACGGGGAGCTTAAAATATCTGTTCTGCCCTTTGAGACACAAAACAATCCTTCCCTGCTCCAGAAACCTGTTAGTGTTTAAGACTGACCACAGAAAACAAAAATGGAGAACACAAGCCAATGATAGTGTATGTCCAGGTAAGCTGTTGGGGAATGGGGGGGGGGGGGCAGGGAAGAAGCACCTTTTTGTTAGTCTCTTCTAATGTAAACCTAAAGATGGTGGTGATGGGAAGCAGTGGAAATATTTGAGAACTGAGACACAAATTAAGGCCCTTTGAGCCAGCGAGGAAGGTTATCACCCTTGCTACAGAGCCCAAACCACAAAGCTATTGCTTACCTGGTAGTGATTTAATTAGAAAAGGAAAAATCCAATTTTCAAAGGAAAAAGTCCAGTTTCTCCAGGATACATCACTGCAAGTGAATCTACCCATTTTTATTATTCTGTTCCGTATGTGCTGGTCACACAGCAATAGAGAAGCCTTAGGGAGAAATTCAAATGTTGAAATTTCTTCAGTGCTATGGGCAAGATGGCATCATCAACGTAAGGACTAATGTTGCAGAATTGTTATATCTTCAGTAGATCATGAGACAAGTAATACAAGTAATATGGAACCCACTGTCTAGGTTGCACTGCTTTGAAGTTTATTTAAAACTTTTTCCAAAGGCCTTGTTGATGTGAGCTACATACGTAGAGCTGTTTGTCTAAACCTGTCTTGCAGATATTCAAAGATCTTGTACATAGCTGAGCTTCTCAAAGTTCAGAGCAGTATTGTCTTAGGGTGGGTAGGGGGTGACTTTTTTTCACATTGATCCTTGGTAGACACTGAATAAATACTTGTACATGACTCCTAGCAATTTATTAAAGAAAGCTGGTATCAGTAATTTATAGGCACATAGGTTAAATTCTGTTAAAATTAACTCCATGTAAAATGTATCTGGATTGAATAGCAATGCTTATTTAACACTAAACTTGGATGTTTGATCTGTCTTTCCTTCCTATGAAACAGAGTGACTACTTGGCTCCAGCAAACCAGATTTAGCCAAAGCAGAACAAATCCTATTATTCATAGGTAGACTTCTCAGGTATAAAATAAATGTCTGAATTCTTGGAAAGTTCTATTCTATTCAGAATGTTCTGTTCAGATTTTCATTAGAGCTATTTAGTAAGGATGTCAAATGTCACTGTCCTGTTTTACAAATTGTCAGTAGCAAGTGAAGAGTACTATAGGAGAAAGACCTAAAAATGGAGAGAAACAGATACTCAACAAATATTTGTATCTTCAACTAATAATGAATTGTAATTGAAACTTGTTAATCTGTTACATACACAAAATCAACAAGCCTGGCAAACTTACTTTCAGAAGTAGTAAGCTGATCTGTACAGGTTACCACCACACTCGGGATCACGTCTTGAACTGCTAAAATTAAATACCGTAACTGGTAAATATGTGCTTTGCATATTACTGTGAAATCTTTAAAACTGAAGTTGCTGATAATTGTGATGAGGAAGCAAGCTACATGCTTACTCTTGATATATTTTCTGCTTTCAAGTTACCATGCTGATCAGCTTACTGGTCTGAAATCAGCTATAGTTGTTAGGACAAATGGTTGTCTCTAATGAACTTTATGTGATTATTTTTTTTATAAATGCCTATAATATTTTTATTGTAGGTAAGCAAGTGAGAACCAAACTGTCACAGGCCTTTAATCACTGGCTGAATGTTCCAGAAGAAAAAATACAGGTACTGGCTAACTATTTTTAAAGGGCTGTCACCTTTCTTCCAAGACTACTAATAACTGATGATTCTCTTGCATAACATAAATGATGAGAAATCTTAAATGCACTAGTTTCTGTATGTATTAAAGTAAACTTTCAGGAAAACATGACTTGTCTTATATAGAATGGCTAACTTTACAAGTGTGCTCAACCTTTTAAGCTGTAGATAAGCAGGTACCATTGTAACCCACTTAACGTAACTGAGTTATTAACACTGAGTTTTCAATGACTTATGGAAAAAAAGCTAGACGGTTACCTTGAAAACTACACAAATATAGTGGTTGAAAATAAAATCTTGTGATTTTGATATAAGAATATCAAAGATGGCAGTTAAATCAACTTTATAAACCACTCCTTGTTCAGGACCTAAAACTGTGTCTGTCTTATACAGTCTAGAGTCCTTACTCCCTAATGAGAAGCATTAGGCTAGGAATTCTCCTTTCCTTTTGCTTTTCTGTTGGACAAATCTGTACAAGATGTATGGCTGTGTATTTGAATGCTGTGGCTTATCAAATGAAAAAAAGAAAAATCTTAGACTACAGTTTTGCCAAACTGCGTATCAGGGGTGGAAAAGAAGCCTTGTATCCAAAGCAATGTAAGGAATTAAAATAAGCAATTATGTCTTTTGACTCCTACCCAGCTGGTCCCTAGTTAATTTCATTAATTGTAGGCAAAAGTACCTTTAGAGTTTTTGAAGAAGTCCTCTTTCGGGTGGCTTGAGTGGCACTTCATAGTTCTCAAGTAGCAAAATGGTGTGATTTAAACAATGAAGGAAGAGGCTGTTTTCATAATTTTGTAACTCTTCTATTGTCTAACCTGGCTGTATAACTTTTTAGATTTATTCTGGCTTCTAGCTAGACACTTCTTACCCTTTGTCTCAGCTATATATCCAAATAAAATGTATTATATAGTAACCTGTGTATTGTGTGCATGGGTTTAGTCTAATATCATGGATCAGAATTTGAACTGGAAGAAGCCTCTGGAAGTTAGTAGGACAACCCCCTGCTATTAGGCTTTTTGAGGGCCTTGCTGAGTTCAGAAAAATCTGAGGATGTAGATTCTGCAGACTCTCTGGGCCTGTCTTCCCATGCTGAACACTTCCATGATATCAAACTCTTCTGTTCGGTCCAGTTGGGATTTCTTATGCTGCAGTCTGACTCTTGCCCTTATGCTGAGCACCCCTGACAGTACAGGTCCATCTTCTCTCATGTACTGTAGTAAACTAAAGCTGCAGTGCCTCTGTGAACAGAAGTTACAAGTTCTACCTGCCACTTTTAAACTGATAATCATGTAACTGTTATTAAAATTTTGGTTATCTTTTGAAGAAAACCTTTAACTTTCCTTTACCACTTAAGCTGTGTTTGATGGAACTTCAATATTTTTATTCTTCAGGTCATTTGAGGACAAAACCAAGACCCTGTCATCTTTTAATCTGCATCCTGCCACAATTATTACTGCTTTTGTGCATACTTGTACTAATTTTAACAACTTAAAGTTGTTGAGGTCTGCAGGACCACCTCTAGTCATCTTTTTGGTGTCTGTCAGAATCTTCTTAAGATGTCCCCATTGTCTAGCAGCCTGATTCCCTTCCAGCTATTTGTATTTATTTTATTAAAAATCTGAATTCTGGCATTCCTTATAGGGCATTTTTCTACCTTAGATAATTTTTCTTCATGTAGTTCATTTAGATTAATATAGTTGAGGATACTGTTCTTTAGTAGTTCATTTTACTATTTATTGGCTGCCACCATTTCACTTTTTTCCCAGCCAAGTGGTCTCATTTTTTTTCCCCACTTACTGCATCTCTAGTACTCATCTGATGCTGCACTGAGACACTTCAGCTTGCGGAATTAGAGAACACTGGGTTTGTCAGATGAACTTTCTTCTGATAAGGCATTGAAATGGCCTATACAGAGCCAAACAAATCTTAAAGCTATTGCAGGTAAGGAGGTAGAAATCTGTATGTTGGAGTGATAGTGCAGCAGCCACTGATCAGATAGGCTTAGGTTGTAAGAAAGCATAACACTCTGTACTGGTTCTTCAGCTTTCATTATGAAAAGCAGTCTTTTCATTTCCTTGGGCTACTTCCTGATGTCTTCTAAAATAAGCTGTCAAAACTTTCTCACTCCTTACTTTCAACTTCGAAGCATTTTTGTCACTGTCTTTTATTAAGTTCACAAGATAACTTAATTCAAATGCAGTCATGCAGCTCTATTTTAATTAAGCCTTAAATGTCTAGAAGCTGCAAAAGTTCATGAAACTGACAGTGATATGAAGTAGGTTAGGAAGAGAAATGCTAGAATAGACTTATCCAAGGAATTCACAGAATACAGGGAAACTTTCCTGATAGTACTGAGAATGACATAATGGACTAAAAGATTATTCAGACAAATAGGTGTACAAACTTGCTTTCAGTAAGTACTGTCTGGTCGATGGGCAACAATGTATGTTTACAGGTCAAAGTAGGGCTGTCTTCTAACTTGTAGATGAGTCATTAGTGCTTCTTAAGTAGATTGTTCTTGTAGTCATGTCTTGGACAAACAATTAGATTGCTTGGGTTTGGGTTTTAATCTTTGGGACAGTGGTCACTGAACACTATGTGACTTGTTACTCAAGAGAATGCGTGCAGCGAAGTCCCTCTTTTTCCTTCAGCACCCACCAAATAGGACCCTACTAGGTACTTACCACTATTTAATGGTGGCCTTAGTATTTTTTAGAAGCAGTTTTTTGATGAATATTGGCTGAGAGCAATTGTAGCTAGCAAGTGTAATTGGTTCATTAGCTTTAAAATTATCTTAATCGGATATGTTTTGCAGCAAGTTACACAGTATGCAATTTTACATGCTTAAATTTATTTTCATTTAAACAGGTGCTGAATATACCTGTTCCTTGCATAGCAGCTGTGCAATAAAAACAGTATGCCATGTTAAAACTCTTCCTGTTGAATTGTCCTGCTTTGGAATTGTTAAGGTTCACTTTTAGTCAACTCTAGTCAGCTACAAGGTTGATGTTCTGAACAGTTTATTGCATACCTCAGGTGGTGTATGATATTGGTCTACCTAGTAACAAGTATCAAGTGTGTAGGAAGCTTCCCAAAAGAAGTTGTAGCTGTTGCCTTTCTGCCAAGGTGATTCAGAGACAATAGTCTGTCCTTTAAGAGCTCAGTACTGAAGATAAAACATGAAGTGTGGGGAAAGAAAGATGAACTCACTCCACTTATTAAAACAAGGTTTATGAGACAAATGTGCTAATGGATGGTACCTGATACTCTCAAGAACTGACTTTGGGAGATCTCAGGTTAGTAAATCTAAACTTTGTCACAACACTGTGGTGCTTTTCTTTTCCTCTATTCATGTTTCTAATAACAGTTACTGCATTCTAGACAATGGCATATTTTAGAACTGTAACAACAATGAAAAGGAGCATGCAAGTGGAAACACTTCAGGGAGTAAGTTCACTTTGAATCTGAAAACATTACAGAAAAGACAGGCCACATGATCCAGGATTTACAGCAAACTGTCTGATGAAGATAATCATAAATCTGTATTAACAGTAAAAGCAAGTGGCCCAAAGGGGAACCTCAGTGACAGAGAATATTGTTCTTTAAAACCTTACCCACTTTAAATAAGGTCTTGCAAAAATGGAGGTTAAATTAGTGGGAGACATAATAATTTTCTGTTCTTGTAATAGGTTATCATCGAAGTGACAGAGATGTTGCACAATGCAAGTCTACTTGTGGATGATATTGAAGATAACTCAAAGCTACGACGGGGCTTTCCAGTGGCACACAGTATCTATGGAATTCCATCTGTAATCAACTGTGCTAATTATGTGTATTTCCTTGGCTTAGAGAAGGTTTTAACCCTTGATCATCCAGATGCTGTTAAAGTTTTTACCCGTCAACTTCTGGAACTTCATAAAGGTCAAGGCTTGGATATTTACTGGAGGGATACTTACACCTGTCCTACAGAAGCTGAATATAAAGCTATGGTACTGCAAAAGACAGGTGGTCTGTTTGGATTAGCTGTAGGCCTTATGCAGCTGTTCTCAAGTTATAAAAAAGACTTAAAGCCACTTCTTAACACACTTGGCCTCTTCTTCCAAATAAGAGATGACTATGCCAACTTGCACTCCAAAGAATATAGTGAAAACAAGAGTTTTTGTGAAGACTTAACTGAGGGCAAGTTCTCATTTCCAACCATTCATGCAATTTGGTCAAGACCTGAAAGTACTCAGGTGCAAAACATTTTACGTCAAAGGACAGAGAACATAGATATAAAAAAATACTGTGTACATTACCTTGAAAATGTGGGCTCCTTTGAGTACACCCGGAATACATTGAAAGAGCTTGAATCTGAAGCCTATAAACAAATTGAATCACTTGGGGGAAACCCTGAGCTTGTAGCACTAGTTGAACAGCTGAGCAAAATGTTCAAAGAAACTGAAAATTAAAAATTCAACTCTTGAGGGTTTTTTAAAATGGGAAAACAACCAGACTGAGAGGTGTGATAATCAGTCTCGCTTAAAACTCTCTTGTAGCCATGTTACAGAAACTAGTTAAAAACAATTTGTCACTGAGTATTGAAATATATACCCTATTATCTATATTATCTATACAATCTTAACTGTAACTGCTTACAGATGGCTTTGTTGAAGCAGATGTACCAGAACTGAAACAAGTTTTGAATCTAAATGTGACAATCTTTACACAATCATCAGCATTATTTCAGGCCTAAAGCTCTCATATCTTTGACCAGGCTACTTTAGGTTTCTGGCTGAAATTCTGTGTTAAATTAAATCAGATCGTGCATTTTCAAACAATGCTCTAGTATACCAAAATGTACACTCTTAAATAACAAAAGAAGATACTTGAAACCATAATGCACATAAAACTGTTGTGTGACATTTCTTAAGTTAGACCTGTGAAGAGCAGATGGATCAGCTTACAAAGTTCTAAAGTGAATATCCTATCCAGCTTCTGGGGGTATTTTCAGGGGGATGCAAATTATGAATGGTAGTATTTTATATCCAAATGAGACTAATGTTTAGTCTGAAATTGTAGCTTTATAAAGATTTCTGAGTACCTTAGAGAAAAGTTCCATTGCATTGGCAAAGCATAAATTTGCTGCTGATTCCGGCTCTGCAGTGAATAATTTTGATTGCCTTGGTTTAGGTTTTTAAACTGTCAAATATTTTATAGCCAGGGACTTAAATCTCTGCATTAGAGCTCATACATGTAACTGTAAAAAGCAACATGGTAAGCTGCTACTAGACATGGAATAGGATTCACACCAGGTAACTTTAAGACACCATAATTGGTGCAGGTCTCTTTAATCTCTGCTTATAATTGAGACAGGCTTCTGCAGGAGTTGATTTATAATTCATACTGCATTCCTGTTCTGAATTGCTATCTGGAGGCATGTTACAGGTCTCTCCAAAGAGACAAGTTCTCTAATATTTTGCTAAAATGAAGTACAACATCTTGTTCTACAAGCTATAATACCACTTCAGTTTTGTTAATTGCTTAAATAGTACTTTAAAATTTTGTACACAGACATACTGAAATAGAACTGGAACTGAGAGCTGGGTTGAGGAGGAAGGGCTGATAAGTGACAAAACCCTCTGCTCATCTATCTATAAATATATATGAGTGTGAACAAAACATAAGCAGGGATGTTTGTTTCTTGGCTGGGCTGGCTTTAATCAGGTTCAGTTCCCTTAGTCTTTGCAGCCACATAAAGCTTTGCTTTGGTGTATGGAGGTAATGGCTTGGATCAAAGATAGGACTGGTGCTATCAGCAGTGATGTTAGCTCAAGCATACTCTCAAAAGAAATGGCTAGAGGTACTTGGCTCTTGACAGCTGAAGGATAGTTTTATGCAGGTATTCACTTACTGTACCTGGAAAGCAGGGAGAGTCATGGCCTCAACCCACTGAGAAAATTAACTGAAGAAGACTGCTGCAATGTCTTCCCTGGGCAGCCTTAAGATTCTTCTGAAAGTGAGCAAGCATGAAAAAATCCAGGATGACTGCTTTCGGTCAGAGACATTATGTAGTTATGGATGATAGCCTATCCCTTTTATCTGCATGCTGAGGAGGAATCTTTGCTCTGTGATTAGGCACAGAATAATAGCCTTTTTACTGAATGGATCTGGCTGCCAGGACTGAATAGCTTAAAGTTGGTGAAAGGTGTCTTTTCTCTAGTGTTAATGACAGTGAATTGTAATTCCTTTTTTATACCTTGCAGTTCTTAGTAGTAAGCCTATAAATTCTTAATGCTTTATGAGAAAATACTGTCTGCAGCAAAGTACAATGTTTATTTTGTGCCATGTCCTGAGAGTTTCTAAGCACTGTTGCAGCTGATGTTGAATGGGGAGGAGCACTGGAAAAAACTGTTGTTGTCAGGAGAATCTCCTAGTCTTACTGAAAAGATATCCTTGTGCCTGTTAGGATATCCTAACAAACATATACAATGCAAAGTGCACTTAGTGCCGTTTCATGTCTGCTCAGTTGCTGGATGTAAACAGTTTTATGTAGTCAAACTTTCCTAATGAGGTAGCTTTTCTTATTTTTGTATAAAACTTCTCTACCATCTGAGGCTTCTGCTATGTTGTCACTTCTTTGGTTCATTCTGTCAACTCACCCCAGTATTTATTCTAATACTGTATCATGTAGAAAGTGCCTCCATTAACTTAGGAGAAAGTACCTTCCGGCTGCAGGCCCTTTAAACTGCAAATGGGTAAGAAAGGAAAAGTATCCTGGGACAATAAAGCTGGACCAACAAGAAACCATACAGCTCTGTCTTAACTCTTATGCCTTCAAGCCTTTGATACCAGTATTCAAAGCATACCCTGAAGGTATATCTTAAAAGGCCTACAAGCAGAGTATCATTGCTCTTTACTTTTATTAAAATTAACTGAGGTCTCTGATGGTTTTTCTTGATGTATTCAGGAGTTGGAAGAGGCTGGGATCTTTCCCCTTCATTTGTTAAGTAGGTAGAGCATCTTTAAGTATTTAAGTGATGATGCTCTGTAGTCAAGGTAGATTTTATATTTGGTGCCATAAGATGAGACTGTGCATCCTCATTGATATTCTCCAATACTGGCTCTGGCATAAGCTCCTGGTGTTAAGCTGTGCTAGGAAAATCACTTCTTAAAGCAGCATGAGAGTTCTTGTGGCTGCAGAATTAGTTTAGTTGTATAAGTGCTTCTCCCTATTGATATGCCTTCCACAACGCAGGGAGTAGGGTTTTCCCTGATCTTCACAAGAGCTGCATTGCTGTGGAATGGAAATCTGAGTTGCAAGTGGAAATGCCCATGGGGAGATAAAGGGGATGCTGGTTTCAATGTCAGTCCCTTTGAGCCAGAACTGTTCGCCTTATTATCTTCCTACCATTGCCAACAAGTTCTACTTTGATCAGGTATTTCTTGGGAGTTTAGCTCTTGCAGTGCATAAAAAGAGAAAGGCAGATATTCATCAGTCTCCAGCATTTCCCGCTATTTCAGTCTGTTTTCAGACTGTGTGCTTGCTTGGAGGTAAAAATGAATGCTGTCACCTGTCTTTGAGTGGCCAGACATTGGATGGAACATCTGTCTCTGCTTCTTCAAAGGCTGATGTTATCCCTGTCAATTATAGTGAAAATTACATCATTTCAGGATATTCCTGAAGACGTGACTTGTCTTCTACCTCTCCCTTTGAGCTCAGGCTGTTCAGGTACCCAGTAGGAGCAGCTTTGTGTGTGTCAGACAGTTGTTGATATAAACAGCATAAAAATGTTCGTGGCAGTGGGAAAGTAGCTGTTGATACTTCTTTATGCCTTCAACTTTATTTAAATGCCTCCATGTGCTATGGAAATTTCCTATATTAATGGCTTATTTCCCCAGGTATTGTTAAAATGCTAACATGATATAAAACCATGGGATTTGGGGGTGGGGGTGTGTCACCACCTTAAATAAAACTGGCTTGAGTGTTGTCTTGCAACAGGCTTTTATTCACGTGCAAGAGCTATATAGGTGTCTACTATTCCTCTTTGTTCTGTCTTAATCTTACCATTTTATGTTTCAGGTTTGGTATTTACTCTGTTCTTTGTATTATTTGCTCAGTACTTTCATTGTAATTCTCTTTTCTCAGCTATATTTCTATTCGCTACTAATACCATAGCACACACAATACCATTAAACTCATTTTTGATCCTGGACAAACAAAATAGTCTGGGTCTGCTTTTGAAACATTAAATCTTGGCTCATTGTATGCCTCCACAACAGTAATCCAAGATTTTCTGCAGTCTTGAAATGCCAGAAACTTTTTTCTAAGAAGTTAAAGCCTGTAACATCTCTTATATTGCCATAAATTACTTTTGTCCTATATAGTTTGAGCTCCTTTCTCTCTGCTACCTGTTTGCTTTCAAAACTTAATTTGCTTTGCTTTTAAAGCAGCGCGTGGTAGACAAGCCGTACAACTGCCGGTCTGACGTCGGGCAGGGTACTGTTATAACAGATTCAACACGTGGCCGATTAACAATTAAAAACAAGCAATGGTTTCAGCATCAAGTGTGCAGCTTGATTTTACATCAGCCAGCATACGTTACAGCAGCATTTCGTACTGCGACGCCAGCAGCGACGCACACCCGGCCCGGCCCCCACCAGTCCCTCTTCCGTCCTGCGCCGACTGACAGCTGTCACCCCGCCCCTTCTGGCCTATCGGCGCACTCCCACTGGCCCCAGGCCCCTAGTACCGCCCTAGATCGGCCGCTATTGGCCCACCCTCATCTTCGAGCCCGCATTTATTTCAACATCTGCTACTTGAGAAAAATGTCAATTAACTGGAAAATGATCCAGAAACAATCCATAACAATTAGAGAGCACAGTGAAAACTGAAAGACTGGACTGTTTTCTTTAAGCAGCAATTGCCAGGAAACAAATTTAGTAAGAGCTCCTCAGTTTCACAGAGACAGGCATGACAAGATCTAACAGCTTTCACACAGTTCTGCACTTATAAAAATCAAAGTACCCCAGAAGACATTTTCCACATTTGTTCACCTCTGATGTGTTTCATATTTCAAAGTTTCATAACAACTTAATTTAAACAGTATAATTTGAATTTTGGGACCACAAAGACTGAAACAATCAGGGTAGTAAGTAATCCCCAGGAGACACATTTCAGTGCTGTGCCTCTGCTTCTGTTACATAAAATAATTCTGGACACTTTTCTGGCAGGCAGCATATTAGTACTCTTTGCTCTGATTCCGTGATATTGATTCCTGGGGGAATTTCCCACCTCCTTACAAGCCCACGGCAAATCCGTGGCTACTCCCCGGCTGGCCGAGCCCCCCCCCGGCCCCAACGTCCGCGCACCGAGCCCTGCCGGCGCCCAACCCCGGTGCTTCGCGTTGTGCAGGCGAAATCCCCTCACCGGGGGCAGGTGACGGCCGGGACGCCCCGCTCGCGCCGGGCGGCTTCGAGGCTGGGTGCCACACCTCAAGCCCTGCTCGCCCAATCAGAGCACCCTTTTCTCGCCCCACGGCATATTGGGAGGTGTAGTCCAGGGGACGGGAAGCCCGCGCCGCGTGGCCGCCTCGGCGAACTGCACTACCCAGAAAGCTCTACGGCGGAGACACCCCACCTCGATTGCCGTGAAGGCGATGACTTAAGCGGGCTCGAAGATGAGGGTGGGCCAATAGCGGCCGATCTAGGGCGGTACTAGGGGCTTGGGGCCAGTGGGAGTGCGCCGATAGGCCAGAAGGGGCGGGGTGACAGCTGTCAGTCGGCGCAGGACGGAAGAGGGACTGGTGGGGCCGGGCCGGGTGGGCCGGCGGTTTGCCCCGGGCGCGGGTGCGGAGAGGGTGAGGGGGCTCGGCCCGGTGCGGCCCCCGCCCGGTGCCTTTCCGCCCCCGCGGCGGCTGCTTCGCCCCCGGTCAAGGCGGACTGGGGGACTCGCTGGCAGTGCCGCGACGGGCGGGCGGGCCCGCCGTGGTCCCCGCCGGGCGGCAGGGGGCGGTTTGCGATGGGTGGCTCGAAAGCGCAGCCAGAGGAGGCGGCTCTGCAGCGGGGGTGGCTCCTGCGGCGGCGGTGGGAGTGCTGCGGGCGTGTGAGGGCTGCAGGCGGCAGCGCTGGGAGAGCAGGCATTAGCCTCGGGAGCCCGGCGTGCCCCTGGGCGGTGAAGCAGCAACTCGAGGTAGGGGGCTCCCGAAGGCAGCGGCCGGTGTGTGTGATGGGCGCTGCTTCTGTCGCTGCAGGTCTGCGAGCAGCTGGGACTTCGGTTTTGCCAGGATGACGGCCTGGGTGCCTTCCGATGCGCTGGGTCGTAGAGTCTTGTGTGGCACAGAGTATGCCACTGTGCGCTATGTTGGCAGCGTTCCTTCTACAGCAGGTAAGCGTCGCAATAGAAAATAACCTTTGCTTTTAATGGTTGTTTTATGTTCTTAATTTTTAAAAAAATTGCCAGGTAGAATGTGGCAATTTACAGGCTGTTTTTCCCTCATCGTTCTTGTGTAAATGTGGCAACTTATAATCTAGATAATTTGTTGGAGTTTTTTAGAAGTCAGAGTTGTCAAAAGGAGTGCTTTTGGTTGAAATTGGTTATGGTTTTTTTTTTTTTCTTACAGCAGAAAGATCTTAGTACCTTCCTCTTTCCGTGAGTTTTCACAGTCTCTTCCCTGATTCCTGTGTACTGGCATAGTCTGGGAAGGAGAAAGACAGGCAGTGGCAGCAGATCAACAGACTAGGCACTTCTTTGACAACATATTCAAATTCACGGGGACAAATAAGACTCAAACCAGCTTGCTGAAAGATCTGACCAGTCTGATTGTGAGAGCACTATATGTCATCTTTGAAAAATTGTAGCAAAGGTTGAGGAGACTGCTGATGCTTGGAAAGAGACTAGCCTTGCGTGCAGTCCTAGAAGAGGCAAAAACGATGACCAGGGAACTGTAGACTCATCAGCCTCGTATCAGGTCCTGGAATGATCATGTAGCATGTTCCCATGAAGTCCGTTTCCAAGCCTGTGAAGGACAAGGTGGTAGTTAGGAATATTTGATACTTGTAAAGAAGAACAAGTTATGCTTGGCAAACTAATTACCTTCTGTGATGATACAACTGGGAATGTGGACAAAGAGAGAATGGGGGATGTAATATTCCTTGACTTTAATAAGTCTGTTAATGGTGTCTCTACAAAGAATCTTATTTGGAAGCTGGAGAAATATGAGCCAGATGAATGGACTGTTAAGTAGGTTGAAAGTCTGCAGGTCTGTGAAGTGGAAAAGTGGTGATCAATGGCTTGGTATCTGGCAATGCACAAGTACTACAGAAATAAACGCTGGGGTCTGTATTGTTTAACATATTCATCAGTGTCTCAGATAATAAACAGTGTTCAACCTCAACTGTCTGGTGTGACAAAAGGTAGAATTGCAATCCAGAGCGAGCTTTAGGAACTTTAGGTTTGGGCCTAAGAGATTCAAAAAAGATAAAAATGCCACATGTAGCATGAAATAAACCTGTGTATTAGTACAGACCAGGAAGCAGTAGTAACCCATAGGGTCTATTGTAAAGAACTTGGGAGTTAACATGGATACTGTCATGAATATGAGCCAACAGTGAGCTCTCATCACAAGCAAGATACGTGTTGTGCTGGATTATCTTAGAATGATGAACGTGGCAGACAAATCAAAGGAAGCTGTTATCCCCCTCTGGGGGAAGGGGTTCTTGATAAGATTGCACTTGGAATAATGTACCTGGTTTGGGACCATCCCGGTTCAAGAGGAACGTGGATAAACTCGAGAGGATCCAGTAAAGGGCTGACAAGATGGTCCACGTATGTGTGTTGTGAAGAGAGGCTGAGGGATCTGGGCTTGGTTCTAATAGCTGCCTGCAGCTGTTTGACAGGCGGTTACAAAGACGACAGAGCTAAATTCTGACTAGTATTAGATTATGTAATAAGGAACAATAGTCACAAATTGTGTCTGGAAAGGTTCAAACTGGACAGCAGGAAAATCTCTTTCTCTATGAAAGTAAGGCAGCACTGGAATAGGCTGCCCAGGTAAATTGGAATCTTTCTCTCCTTGGAGATTTTCAAGGTCTGGCTAGGTAAAGACTTCCCTGACTGACCTGTTATATTGCTGGTGATAATCTCCTGCTCTGAGAGAGACGGTTAGGCTAGATGAACTTCAGAGGTTTCTTCCAGCTGTGATTTCTGTGGCTATGATGCTACAAATTTTAAAATGTATCTACCATGTCTTTTCAGGAATTTGGCTCGGTGTGGAATGGGATGATCCTCAGAGAGGAAAGCATAATGGTACCTATGAAGGAACACAGTATTTTAAGTGCAGGTGAGCTGATTCACAGTGTTGGCATGTCATGTGCATTGACAAGATGGTCATGGGAAAATGCCCTTTTGCAATTTTCAGGGCAAACCCTTTTGTTATCAGCTGGCTGATATTAAAAAGATAATAAATCTGTATGCTGTGACTAGCTATTTTTTTTAACCTTGGGATTAGAATATGATAAATACTTGGAAAATACAAGTCATGTTTTCAGAGGTATGTAATAAAATGTGACTTTTGGATGTTATTAATATTACTTTTAGTAGGTTTAGACCTTCTACTTTACTAAGGAAATCAGTATTTCCTACTTACCTTTCCTCCTTAGGAAATTCTGAAGTTAAATATTGGTCCATATTAACTGTCTGAAATACAGTTTAGATTTGGACTTAAGATGACTTGCATATATCTTGTTAAGGGAAAATACCAAGTTCCTGATAATGATTTGGATCGGTTTTTAAGCTTGTTTAAAAAACCATGGATTTGTTTAAGTATATACATGCATTATGTTTAAGTTTAAAGACTCCAAACACTTAACATGTTTGAAATTGAGGAATGCAGGACTGTAGGGTTGATGCTAAGAGCAGCAAGCTGTCAATTTCCACATCAGAGGACACTGTAGCAGCTAAAAGTTTGTGAGTTAAAAAAAATAACTGGACAAATTCATAGAAGAAAAGTCATCAACGTTCCTTAAATACTAAGGGCTGCTAGCTCAGTAAGTTCCTGAGCACTGAAGTGGTGAAGGATGAGAGACTATTCTGTGGCTACGTCACTAAAATACTTGCCCTGTTGTATTATTTTTCCCAACCATTTCTTATTGGCAGCTTTTAGAGAAAGGATGTGGTGTTACATGGATATTTCTTTTGACCACTGGATCACAGACAGTCTTATGTTAACGAGATGAAATGGAGAGATTTCTAGGTCTTTTTTCCACCTCCTACCTTCCAAGGCTGGTAGTAACTGTGAAAGGGTGCTTTGATTACGGTTTGTTCCTAACTGTTCGAGTGAAATGAATCTAATATAAATCAAATCCTGTGACAGTGAGCACTCAATTAATAGAAGGCTTTTTAAAATATAAAAGGAAGTGACAGACAAAGAAAATAAAGTAAAAGTTGTCTGTGGTCTTGCTTTTGGATATGTGTTTGCTTTGGTTTGTTGGAAAACGTAAGGAGACTCATCTGAAATTAATTCCTCATGTTAATTATCTTGAAAAAGTTAAAGCCACTGATGAGAGGATAAGCAAATAATCTTTTTTTTTTTTAACTTGCATATAAATGAAAGTTGTAAGAATAGCTGGATAAACTTAGTCCAAAGATTTGTCTTGCTTAGTTTCCTGCCTCTGATATTGGCTAATAACAGATGACCAGAAGAGTGTGAAAGAACAAGAAAAGTACGTAGTGACAGTTTCCAGAGTCTCACTAGCTTTGGCTAGTCATGGTTCCAAGATTTTTCTGGAGCCAGGAGTGGTATATTTGTACATGTACTTTGTTTTGCTCTCAATGGATGATTCAAAAGAGAAAACTTGTTACACTAATTTCCCTCAGAAGAATAATCAAAAGCATGTAGTAACAGTGAATGCATTTGCTAACCTTTGAGCATGTGTTTTCAGCTTGTGAAAATTGTGATCGTTTCCATTTTTATGAGTAGGCAGTAATGTGATCATTTTAATTTTTATGAATAGATGAATCATAGAATACCGGGTTGGAAGTGATCTCAAGGATTATCTGGTCCAACCTTTCTAGGCAAGAGCACAGTCTAAACAAGATGGCTCTCAGCACGAGTCTTGTCGCTTTTTGCTATCTGAATATAGGAATATGATATGGAAGGGACTTAGAACTGTTGCTGTAAAATGTCACATAAAAGAAAAAAAAATATTAAAACTATTATTTCTGTATTGTGGGGAATGTAGGTCTAGTTTTGTATCTGCCAGAAGGTCCTCTGGAGACTAATGGAATTCCCTAAGGTAGCAATGGAGGCTGCTGTATTTGTATTGAGACCTGGCAGCAGTTCAGGGCTTGTTAATGAATATAATTCATCATCAGTTCAGATCAAAGTTGTTCTCAAGCTAGCAAGTAGAGCCATTTGGTCTTGGGCTGAATCAGTGGAAGAATTTATCTATTAAACAATTCAAAACTAAGAAGTAGCTATTTTGAAATCCTTTCTAGGAATACTGTCTCTCTACCTGTAGCCAAACAGGTATAAACAGAGAAAGGGTAGAGTGTGTTCAGTAGCACAAATCAGAATTCTTAGTCTGTATCTTCTTAACTTTTACATTTGTGTAAGGTGGAAGCCCTAGAGACCTCACTGTCAGAAAATGAGATGATAAAACAAAATCTGTTCTTTGGAAAAATAAATAAGGGGGCTGGGTATTTTTTCCCTTGTGTCTAATAGTAATAATAAAGCAAGTCTTAAGGAGGATAAGCACACTTAATGCAAGAGAAAAATTCAATATTTCTGGATTTTTCTTAGCTAAAGAATTGGAAATTATGGTCTTAGAGCAACCATGTCTTTTGAATGAGTGTATTAGCAGAAGTTGCTTCTTAAATGCTTTGAATTTAATTGAAGCAGTTTCCAAGTTATAGCAGTTTCCTAGATATATTCTGCTGTAGGAGAAATAATAAAAGTAATTGGCTGGCCATTCTGAATCTCTCTGGACAGAAGAAGCAATTGAACACTTTGTGGATGTTTTTCAGAAACTTGAGTGCTTTACATTTATGTGCGTATAATATTTATATAGATATATATAGACTTTTGCTTTTCTAGCAACCATTAGTGTGCTTCCAGGAGATGAGATCTCAGATAGTGATCTCAATTCTTGTTGCAAGAATCAACTTTTTGAGTGAAGCTGCATATACCCATAACAAATTTAAATGTAGTGATCTTTAAACACATTGTTCTTGCAATACACCTGTACTCTGCTTTGTTCCAATCGGAGAAAGTCCTGGAGTCTAAGAGAATAAATGGTAATTGTAGCAGTCAGTCATGACTTACAGACATAACTTTCTGCGTGCAGACTGGTTTGTAGTTCATCTACCAATTGTGAAGATGTAGGCAAACTTAAGTAAAAAGGGGTTACTTTATTTTATCAAAAAGATGCTAACCTCCCCCCAACCTAAAATGTCACCTCTTTACTACTACTGTTTGGGAGGAGGGGAAATTATGTTTCTTTATATAATGTATATACATGTATAAAAATAAATAAAATTTCTATTTTTTTTCCCCTCAAACCTTATTGGTAGTGTCCTTTGCCTACTTTGCTTACTCCCTTGATTCTGATAAGCAGTAGCTTGTACTGTAAACAAATGAAGTGAAAGGACATTTAAAAATTCTTTTTAAGGTGATTTTAAAAAGAATGTTTTTAAAAAAAATCTTTGAGTGACATTTCAAAATGAGATCATAAGAGCAAAATAAAACTGAATTCGATATTCTCATTACCAGAGGATCTTCTTTGTAGTCCTTATTTGAATAAATGAGTAGGTCTCCTTACAGCTATATGTGGTGTTTGTAGTAAGTTTTTTAGAAATATGACCTAAACTTTTATGTTTCATGGCAGTACATTTATCTGGGTCGTGTATTATGTGGTGCTAATTCAACTTCTTAAGAATATGAGAACCAAAGAACAAGACAGCCATACTTCAAAAATATGCTGACATCATGAGTGTGTTCATCAACTCTGGATTAGCTAGAAATGGAAATGTGTACTCTAGTGGCATTTTTGTGATTTTTATATATATATTATTTTTTTTTATCCTCCCCCCCCCCCGCCCCCCCGAAAATAGTCTTGTTTCCTAATAACTGAGGAAGCTATTATTTTAGCTGCTAGTTGCACTAGGGTATCACTTATTTAAAATAAGCTGTGTTCCTCAGTCCTCCAAGAGAAATGAGGCGTGATCAAGCCCTAAAATAGTATTAAAATGTATATACAGCTTTTGAAACATGAGTATTCTTTCAAATAAGTTCTTGTCCCACAGACCCGCTCCCACACTTAGATGCAGGTGCCCCCCTAGGGGATGTGGGTTACATGGGTGCTCCAGCTTCTGTGTCCCTCTGCTGCTTCCTGCAGTCTGTTAACGTGCATGCTGGTGGAAAGCACCCCTGAAGTCACACGTGCACACTGAGATGCGGGACGTATGCATTGTTTCCCATGATGTCTGTCCCCTCCCTGGGCACAGGCTCACCTCAGCGTCTGACCAGGAGGCAGCTCTGTCTGGCCTAGGCAAAGATGTGCTGCTGGTGGGGTGACTTTTGATGGCATCAAACCATGTTTTGACTGCTGCTCTGGTACCCTCTTCTCCCCACAATTACAGATGTTCAAGCTTCTTTTATGCTTCCCATCAAGTGGAATCCTTCCCCCCCACCCTGTTTAATCTGGCAGAAGGGTCATCTTCCTCAGCCCTCCTCTCAGTCAGCTTTGGCTATTCCATTCACACACAGTGTTTACACAGGCGTTGCTTATTTTAGCAGCTGTTTTTTATCTTTGCCATTTTGCTGGGGGAGATGTGTGGATTCCCCAGCAGTAGATGACTGTATTTCTCTGCTTATCTCATGAGATGGGAGTAACATTCTTCTGTATCACACATTTAGAGTACTTTGAGTCATAATTGAAAGGAACACACACACACACTCAAGGAGTATGTTTTGTCCTTCCCAGATGACTTTCCAGAGGAATCCTGATATTTTAGCAGATACTGCTACTAGAAATATCGACCATATTAAATTGTAATCAGTTTCCTCAGGTTTGACTTTCACAGCAAGCCAGAGAAATGGAGGGAAGTACAGTAAAGCTCATTTCTGTGATGTTTTCCGCCTGGCAGGATTGCAATTGCTTTTCGGATCTTTGTGGCCTTTTTTCTGTGCTTTGTGTTATTAAATTTTCTTCTGGTGGGAACTTTGACTTTTGTGTACTTGTGTAGTCCTGAATGCCAAGTTATACTGGCAAAGGCATTACAAACTCTTCAAATATGGGAAGATGTCACTATCGTTTTAGTGTCTATGAAGAAAAAGTGATTGCTGTTTAGTAAGGGGATAATGCATTCCCAAGATCCCTTTTAACCTCAAAAGGTCTTGGTTAGGAAGTTTTGATTGTTTCACTGCATGTCACTGTACCTATCAGAGACTTCTGCTCTCTGCTGTCAATAGAACAGTGTTGAAATAAAACTGCTGTCCCTAACTACTATTCAAACATGTCCTGTGCACCAGCAGAGCCTTAAGATAGCATCTGGAACTGCAGATGTCTGTCTGTCTTTCCTTGTTTTGTGAAAGCTCACTCAGCTTTCATGTCTGTTTGACTAAGGTAAACTTGCAAGAACTTCAAGTACTTTTCTGTCCTTCCTGGAACAGTTCTTGGAAAAGTGGATCAAATTAAGAGGATGGAACTGAAAAAGAAAGGCCGTGGAATGGATTTGAGTATACGGTAGATAAGATAGTATGTGTAGCGCTTAGAAGTGGTAGGAACAGGAGAGAGAAAGCCTATGATCTCGCTATGATCAAAACAAAAGATAGCAGGGTCTTGAGAGGGAGGTGCGTCATACTTTTCCTGTAGCTTCAAATGACAAGGGTTGCATTTTTTCTTAGGGGTAGAACTGGCTCCCACAAAGACAGTGAGGAAGGAGATGCCAATAGAAATGGTGGCCTGGGAGGACAGAAATGGGCTTAGGAATGGGGATGGTGATGGAGAAATCCAAAGGGCTTGGCTATGCCAGGGATAAACGGCATGGTAGGAGGGCTGCAGATGTGGGTGTCTAGATTAGCTCTGGTGAGAGGGTCAGGGAGAGCAGAGGAAGAAGAGTGGCAGAACTATTGATTGCAGAGGGATGGTGATGACAAAATGGGGAGAATCAGGGTGATAGGAAAAAGGACAGATGTCAGAATAAACATACAGCAGGACCTAGGGTGGATTACAGGTAGACAAGTGCAAGTTTTCTTCCACACCCCCAAGTAGAATCCTGCACTATCTGCCATCTATGAAGATGTTTGACTTAAATACAAAAGTGATATACTCTTCAGGCAAGAGAGATTATAGTTAAGATGGTAAAAATGTCATTTACTGTTTTAAGAAGTGGTGTTAAGAAAGAGTCACATAATTTTTACATATGAGGAAGTTTAATATTTAAACTAGCCAAATGTTTGCAAGCTATGAAGAACTTCAAAGGAATGGAAGAAAAGACTTAAGAGAAGGTTACTGGATTAAAAATGTAGAGAATTGAAAATGCTTATTGAATGTGAAAGTACATACTGGATTTACACTCTTTAGGAGTGTGCCTTTCTGCTTGTTTTGTAACCATTGTGCTGTGAACTTAAGTCACTACAAAACTAGACTGAAAATATTTTTGAAGTAAATAGTATCTAGCTCCTACCCAGGTCCTTCTTTAGGATATGAGAGTACTTAAATAAGTACTAGAAATGTTAATGAGTTAAAATGGCACAGGCAATTTCCAGTACTGATTTTTTAATAAAAATGTGAATATATGGTGCCCAAGCTATTCCATCTACTTATAATAGGTCCATAGGATTCAGGGTCTCTAGCTACTGCTTTTCTGAGAGAATTTTGACCTTCAAAGTGTTGGTGCTTTGTATTATGGCTTGCTAATCAGCCACTTGACGTTTACATTCTGTTTTGAAAAGAGGAGTTTTATTTACATAAGTGATTTCTTCCTCCTGGGTACTTTCCAACCAAAGTCCGTACTCTTCTCAGCTGGAAGGCAGGCAGGTAATCATAACTACCAATTTTCTTCCTGCTGTTTTCTGGCTGATCCTCCTGTCAGATCCTCCATCTGCTCTGTGATACCATTCCCACAACTTGTCTCCGCCGGTTCTTCCTAGATACTGTATTTCCTTGCTAACTTTGATAGAAACTGTCAAAGCAATTGCATAGCAAAAAGTTGTCATGCAATGAAGTTTTTTCAGTGCTCAAGAAAAACTAGGAAACTTCACAGGACTGCGTAGAACATACATTAGATGGATAATTCTGTTGCATATTCAGTTTCAAAATGGTTACCAAGTTAGTATCAGAATTTTTAAAAGTTTAAGTTTGTATAAGAGTTCCAAGTGGTACAGTTTGCACCTTGTGTCATTTGTGTGGATGGGAGGACAAGGCTGCATTCTTTTAGAATTACAAGTGAATTAGTCAAGTAAAATATAATGAGGCAATGACTATTCTGAGTATTCCTATGGGCCTTAGGCTGTGGTAAGACTCCAGACATGTTTGCTGTATGATTTAGGTAACCTTATGTCTATCCATAGGTAGAAACTTAATTTTTTGCAAAAACTGAGTTGATAATGAGTAAAATAACAACAGAGCAGTTATTTTTAATAATGGCACTGACACTGTAATTTTGATGTACATTTGGGAGGTGCTTCATTTCTTGTGGCATCTCACAATGTGAACTTGGGTGAAATCCTATCAAATATACTTTGCAAGTCTAAACCTGGTCTCACTGAGTGGCAACAGTGATGCCTAAAATTAGCCTGCAGAATTGCATTTTGACTGCTTTGGTTCCCAGTATTTTAAAAAAGTATTAATTAGTACTTTTGAGACTAGTCATTCTTACGATAACTTTTCATAGTTCATCTTTTCCTGGCTGCTCTGTTGTAGGCATCCTAGAGGAGGATCATTTATCCGGCCAAACAAGGCAAATTTTGGAGTAGACTTTCTTACTGCAGTAAAGGATCGCTATGGATTGAATGATGAGCAAGATGTTCAATGTGGGACAGAGAATACGCTAGTATTTGGAAAGAAGGCCGTGGAATTTGTTGGCATGGATTCTATTGCAGAACAACAAAGGCAAGTGTAATATATGAAAATCTAAGATATGCTCTTACAACTGATTAGTCAAGTAGTAGTTCAACTGTAAGGAAAAGCAGCTGGCTGCCTTGCGTATAATATTGTCAGATCTCTAAAAGTAAGCCAAAGTGCACTTACGGTGGAAGAGGCAAGAAATCTTCCTATTGTGTCTTCATAATTTACCAGTTTTACAGATAGAAACTGGGATTATGTCATGTTTGAGTACTCAGAATCCTTATTTTGATTTCACAAAGTAGGAGGTGATGATATTTGGGGAGGAACGAGTGAGATAAATTATCGTGATACTGGCAATGGTTATACACGTGCATGGTCCTTTTTAAATATTTTAATATTTTCTTAATATTGTACAGTATTATTTTGTCTTTGTTTACTCATATCAGTAATGACTTTCTAACTAAGAGAGAGAAGGCACTGTACTGCTATTGAAGAAGTCATGTTCATGTCACATTCATTTATCTGGCAGAGGAAGAAAGGAAGTAACTTAATGATGTGTAATAGGTTTCAGTTTTAATGATCTCCAGCAGTAGAGAGGGGTCAGTTCAGTAGGTGGCAGTCTGCTGCTGAGCTGGTACTCCACAACCATGTTCCTTTTGTCTCCCAGAACATACTGAGCAGTCGAAAATACTCTTTTTTTGTCTTTTTTTGCTAAGTGATACAAAGAATGCCCAAATAATTTAGAACCTCTTGCAAAAAGTATTACAAGAAAGCTGTTTAACTTGGAACCTCTAATTCAATTCCAATTTGCATAGCTATATTTTGACTGGTTTATAACTCTCTTTTTCAGCTGGATGGGGGTTGATTGGGGGTTTTTTTGGGGGTGGGGGTCATGATTCAACCACACCTATTTTGTAGTAGCAATGTAAAGGCAAAAAATAGAGATGTGTCTGTTTCCAAGACAGACAGACCCTGCAATGTAGCAATCTGCACATTGCTAATTCTAAAGAAGACGGTATGTATGAAAAGGATATTATTTAGCTGGTAGAAGCAGGTATTTATATAACGTTCCTATTTCTGTTTGAAAATTACTTAACAGAATGTTCTTTCTCATTTAGCCAGCTGAACCAACTAGTGGATATCTCCGTGCGTGAGTGTGCAGTGAGCCATGCTGGTCAGAAAGAGGAAATCAGCAGAACATGTGCTAGTATCCTTTTTTGCTATATTGCATGATACCACAAATAAAATATTTTAGCATTCCAAGTGCTCACTTCAGTGAATGATATTTGTATCCTTTTATTAAAAAATGTTTTAAACTGCAGTTTATATTTAGAAGCTTAATGCAATGTTTACAGAGTTAAAAAGGAGATGCCTACAAATTTTGAGAGAGAATGCAAATTGTGGATAGAAGTAGAAATATTGTCATAGGTTGCTAGTGTGACTGTCATTTCAGAAGGCTCCAGCAATGTTTTGTCTTGGTTTTTTTTTAATTTAACTCTAGAATAAATAACTCCATAAAAACCACAACTGATAAGTTCTGTAGGCATCATAGGTTTCCAATATATAATAAATAATGTATTCAATATACCGTGTGTTGTAGCAATGTTACAGAAATACAAAGCAGGCTTTATTTGTTCATTTGTAAGGACTGGTAAGAGTTCCTGTCAATACAGAAATTAATCCCTTTTAGGATTTGTAAAGTTAAGCTCTTTTATAAAACTATTAGCCATTTCCATACCACAAATTAAAATAAAATTTGCTGTAACTGAGCAGTAGTATCTCTTAGCCCAAACAAGTGTAATCTATGTCTGCTTATTTGATTCAAAATCAAACTGTAATTGCGATTTCTGAAAAAGGAAGTTCAGATTTGAGATGTTTCTTTTTCTTAATGTGAAATTTCAGATATCAGGCATATAAATCTATCAAAAAATCTAATATCAGCTTGGGAGACAGTAACAGTTATTGCTTCTCAAGTTCAAAATCTGGAAACACTTAATATCAGGTATAAATATTCATATTTGGATTTCTGTTCCTTTGGGGTAGGGACAAAAAAGAAGCAGCTCTTTTAGATACGGGGTCAGCTTTTAGAGGTAACTGGATGCCTCAATACTCATTTTAATGGGAGCTAAGTTTTTTAATACTTTTTTTTTTTATAAATCTTGTCCTTAAACAGCTCGTGTGTGTGCTGTAATTTTTCAGGCATCCCTTTATCAAGGAAAGACTAGAACCCTAGGAGTTTAGCATCTATGTAAAACTAAATTTTGGAGAAGTGCTTGGGACAGATGGATGTTGACTGGAGTTTTGTAATTAGAAAAATCACAGTTGTCTGAAAAACAGAATACAGTTTTCAGCCATTAAACGTTTACTGGAATTTAGATATTTGTCAATGTGTTCTACATAACAGATTTCATCATTTTTATGCAAATGGCCTTGTTGGCTAGGGGGACAGGGTTAAAATGCGTTACAGATTTTTACAGGGTGCTGTAGACTTTTAAGCGGTTAGACTGAGTTACTCGGGGCACTTTTATAGAAATGAGGAAACAGGGAGCATAGAAACTTAGGTTTACAGCATCGTAAGATGCCCTTATACACTTCTGTGACTTCTAAGACACTGAATTCTCTTGATTTTCAAGCTTAGTTTGCCCCAAGGCAGAACCAACTTAACATGTGTGTGCATCCCCATTGCATGTCTACAGTGGGTCTGGTTTGCATCGAGGAGACCAGCTCCTCAGCAGACATAGCCAAATTTGCCGTGCCTGTGCAGCAGGTCAGGCTCTCCAGGCACACGTGCGTAGCATCTGCATGGCACGGGCAGGGTGTGGGGGCTCCGCTGGCAGATGGGCCCCTTGGAAGAAGCCAAGGCCTCAAGGTGGCTCTGCTGCAGGAGTTTGCAGCCTGTCTGTGAAAGCACTAGTCCTTATCGCTTAAAAATCTCGCTTAGCATTTTTTAGTTAGGTTTAGCAGTAGCTATCTGTTTGCCTTCTGGGTTTGCAAACCTGTTTGGTTTTTTTCATGAGCTTAGAAATTTATTTCTACACAGAAAAACTGTAAAGACTTTATCTCTTTTTTACTATTGTAGATATATTCTGACTGCCCAGGCAAGTCTTTACTTAGGAGCCCACTTTTGTTTAAGAATAATGCTTTATCAACAGTGTCTTGACACCAAATTCAAATATCTGTAACACTTTAACCAAGCTTTAAGTATCCCAAGACCCTGTCTATTCTTGTCCTGAAATGATGCTGATAAGAACTGTGGATCATGGTGACAGGCCTAGGGGAAAATCTCTTGTACAGTGATGACATTGGAAAAGTAGGGAGGATGCTGTTAAGTGAAGCTGCAATTCCATTGAAACAAGAAAGGATTCACAATTTTGAAATAAAGAACGTTTCTAGTACACAGCTATACACTGCAGCTGGCATACTCCAGAATAATTTTCTCATGCAAACTAACACAGTGGATTAAAGTTTGTAAATTGGTAGCAGTCTACACCACTAATTTTGAGAAATTAATGTTATAGCTGCAACTTTAGGCAGTTTGGTTTATTGTCAAGGTTAACACTTTGACTGCTGACTCTTTAAGCAGAGCTGTTGAGCTGTTTTGGAGGTCGTACTAATCACTGAAGACAGAACCAGGGCAATGGGACTGAAGGCGAAAACCCAAAATACAACTTTTTTTTGGAGTCTTGGAGGTGTGTGTTGAGATCTGCAGCTTACAAAGCCTTCGTTGTACAGCACACACAATGTAGCTAAAACAGTTGAAAGTCATGTAAGCTAACTTGAAATAAACACCAAGTTAATTTAATAAAAAAGTGACCCCAGCTTTGTATTTTTTCTGACAGTAAATGTGACAAAAATGTATTTTTTAAATAGTTGTAGGTGTTCCATTTTCTTCAATATTTAGCACTGAACAGCTGTGTGCAACCTGGGCGCTATTTGTAAATCTGACTTTGCCTAGAGCATATGTTGTCATGATTTATTATTATCAGCATGCATGAGAAAGCAGAGAATTTATTTTAATTCATCTAGAATAGTTTTTTCAGTTTTTCATTGTTCAGAAGCATAGTCTAGACTGAAGGGTTTTCAGAAGTTATTTGTGATAAAACTGGAAAGCAAAATGGGATTTGTGCTGGAATCTGATGCTTAGGACTACAAACTGAAATAGTCTGAATTTGTTTTTTATTGTTTTGACCTTCTGTTTACTTTTAGTAAGACAGACATCAGCAGGTAAGTCTGTTACTGACTTTTTTGTGCAAGCAATGTTGGAAGACGAATAAAGGTGACTAGCCATCCACCAGCCCTCTAAGAGCTTGTTTAAATGGCGAAATTTAACCCATAAGTATGTAAAGTGTAACTACACTGAGAGATTTTTATCATGATATGCAGGTAGATCAGACCTTAGGAAAGAAATAAAAACTTTTGTTTGGGGGTGAGTCATGAAAACGAATTTGAAGACTGCAGATTTGAGAATATTTTGAACTATTTTATAGTGATTTTTTTTGCTGTTGAGAGTGGATTTTACATCCTTTTACATCCTTTTGTTTTATTGGGGTCTGGGTAGTCACGTAGGCTCTTTATTTTCAATCAAGTTTAAGCTCAAAAT
The DNA here is from genome assembly GCA_034008185.1 of Gorsachius magnificus. NCBI lineage: Eukaryota > Metazoa > Chordata > Aves > Pelecaniformes > Ardeidae > Gorsachius > Gorsachius magnificus. The sequence goes on along the minus strand of CM067083.1, from coordinate 43,026,885 downwards.
CTGACTTTGTTTCATTTAATACTAATGAAAATAATTCTTTTCATATTCAAAACTTAGGGGAGGGAAAGGGGGGAAGGAGGCCACAGATGAATAAATACACATTCATGAAGCAGGAAATAAATTAGGAAAGAGTGCATTTGAATATAACTAGAAGGATACTTTATAATACTTTAAAATATGTGACAACTTGGCAGTGACTTTTTAAAATTTTTTGTGTAAATTGTTTTTGCCTTTAATACGTAATTCCAAATTAGTGACTTAAATAAATGCAGTTATTCATTATGCTATTAATTATTCTTTTCACGCAGTGAAAACAAAATGAAATTTCCATCTACATCAACTTCTGCATCCAGTGTATTCTCAAAATTGAAGATTCTGGCACTTAATCAAACTGAGATAACATGGGCAGAGGTAATAACCTTTCCTGGTCTTGTTTTTATTTCTATTGTCAGGTTTTTGAGGCAAGGAAAGCACAATAAATATTTATGCGTTATATTATTTTACTGAAATGTAACCAACCTTAGAAGAGGTGCTGTGGCATAACTGCATTAGTTATGCAGTAACTAACATAGTTCCTACGTAATGTAGGAAGTTCTATTGGCACAGGAGTCTAACAAGAAACATTTAACTTCATTACCAAGTCAAGATAAAGCAGTTGGAGTAACTTCATGTCCCAAAGGCTTGTGTGAATGAAACGTTGTTTCCTTGTAGTTATTAAATGTTTGCCTGTATTTTTATGCACGTAATAGAACAAATGCAAATGGAAAGAACGTATGTCATTATGAAATTAATTACTTGTTTTGGCATCACTTTGCATCAGCAGGAGATTGGCTTAGTACCTTTGCACATACTGACAAATCTTGAAATACACAACACCTGGTTATACACAATACAGATATAGCACAAAATAAGCAAAGCTCTGACTTGTTTCAGGGACTGAAACATGCAAACATTTAAATGACTCTACCCTAATATAATGTTTTATTAAGAATGAAGTGCTGTTGTCAAATATATTAGCAGTGGGCCTTTTTTTCACCAATGGGGCTTATGAAGTACATCTCAGTAGTGCCACGTTGCTTAACTAGCTTGTAAATTTGAGCCCATTATTTGGATTTCTCAGGGGCAGGTTATGTATGTACCGCATTGTGAAATTACCTGAATTTTCAGGTTTTTGCTGCCAGCCACTGTCTAGTAATAGAGCACTTACCAAAACTGGGGTTTGAGTTAAGTAGAAAGAAGCTTCTTCGTTCTCTACTCCTGCAGCAGGGCTAGAGGAGGGTCATTGCCACAGTTTTGTTTAGTGTCCATTCACTGTGCTCTTAAGCCATCAGTGGAGTTTGTGCTAGGACAGTTGATAATCCATAACAGCAGCGCTATGAGTGGTGAAGTGAATGGAAGAATTAAGTGGCTACAAACACTTTAAACTCGTGCTCGTCAGAGTAAAGCTGTGTGTTCTGGTGGTAAAAATGTTGGCAGCTGCCAGCAGGGTGGCCAAAAAGCTGGTCCGAGCCATTGCTTCAGGCAGATCAGAGTTCTCCAGCGGCAGCTATGTTTCAGAGAGAAGTCCCAGGTTAGTCAGAGCAGTTTAAAATTACATAGCTTCTGCATCTGGTTTTGAAACTCTGCTCTAGCTGATGATTCATCATAGATGGTAAAGACATGTTTGGTTCAGAAATCTTTTTTATAAAATTGAAATTAATTTGATTAATTCCCTTATAAGCAGGGAGACATAAGCCTGTGCTTAAAAGTGGTGTTCCAGGGCAGCCAAACAAAAGGGAAAAAATAAGGGGACTTACCTGACAGTAATACTCTGTGAACAAGCCACTTGAAAATGTTACTGCTTAAGCTATATGAGGAATTACTTTGAAGTCAACTTTTTAATAGAAAATAATAATGAATATGATCCAGGCAAAAGAGAAATACAGTGATCGTCAATGGGAATATAAGCAAAATCTGAAAATCCTAGAAATGTTTTAATTAAAATTAAAACAATTTAATGGTAAACAGCATTTCAAAATAACTTACTGCCATATGTAAGAATATATGGCATGGGGATAGTTTTAAAAAGAAGAGAGACTTGTGGGGGTTTTTGCATTTGTTCCTCTGTTTTGAAATATTTTTCACAGTTGAGGGACATGCTTAACTGTTATGCAATTACGCATAGCTCCCCCTCAAGCATCAATTTTCCAAAAAGTTCTTTTGTTAGTATATTATATGCATATATCTAAATACAGCTGAGATTTCTATTAATATATCAGTAGAAGAGCTTATTATTGTATAATTGACGATTGATTGTTCAAAACATAACGTATAACCTTCAAGGGGGAAAGATGTCCTGTAGAATATCTTACGGTTTGAAACCATTGACTTAGAAATTAAATTAATATATTTGAGAGTAATGAATTCACATTTATGGCTCCAAAAACATTTTTTCTTATTCAGCATTTAGATCATAATGTTTTATTTGTCATTCCACTTTCAAACTAAGATCTTAGATCTATAAAATAATCTACTATTATACAGAGTAAAAGAAAAATCGGGGTTAGAGCAGAGGTGCAGAATCACCTCTGGGGACCTGGGACAGGCTGGATCGATGGGCCGAGGCCAACTGTGTGAGGTTCAACAAGGCCAAGTGCCGGGTTCTGCACTTTGGTCACAACACCACCATGCAGCGCTACAGGCTTGGGGATGAGTGGCTGGAAAGCTGCCTGGGAAAAAGACCTGGGGATACTAGTTGACAGCCAGCTGAATATGAGCCAGCAGTGTGCCAGGGGCCAAGAAGGCCATGATCCTGTTGTATCAGGATAGTGTGGCCAGCAGGAGCAGGAAGTGATCATGCCCCTGTACTCGGTGCTGGTAGGCCTCAGCTTGAATACTGTGTTCAGTTTTGGGCCCCTCACTACAAGAAAGATGTTGCATTGCTGGAGCATGTCCAGAGGAGAGCCACAAAGCTGGTGAGGGGTCTGGAGCACAAGTCTTGTGAGGAGCGGCTGAGGGAACTGGGGTTGTTTAGTCTGGAGGAGACTGAGGGGAGACCTGATCGCCCTCTACAACGACCTGAAAGGAGGCTGTAGTGAGGTGGGGGTCGGCCTCTTCTCCCTGGTAACAAACGATAGGACAAGGGGAAATGGTCTGAAGTTGTTCCAGGGCAGGTTTAGGTTGGACATTAGGAAAAATTTCTTCACAGAAAGGGTTGTCAGGCTCTGGAATGGGCTGCCCAGGGAGTCCCCATCCCTGGAGGTATTTAAAGGAAGGATAGATGAGGAGCTTAGGGACATGGTTTAGTGGTGGGATGGCAGTGTTAGGTTAATGGTTGGACTTGATGATCTTAAAGGTCTTTTCCAACCTAGACGATTCTATGATTCTATGATCATGTTTCTGGCAGTGGCAAGTAGTTGGGAAAAATTCTAGGCAAAGGGCAAGCACATGGTCAGAGCTTCTTATAAAGGAACCTGGAATTCTGGGGCTTCTTGAGCTGGAGACTTTGTATCTATTTAATTAATCATTGTGGATTTTTTGTTTCATGATTTGTCTAACTGTCTTGAGAACCCATTTGAAAATTTTGATATCCGCATCTTTTGAAAAAATACCCTGTTTGGGTTTTGATCTTGCTATCTGATAATTTAATTTAATAATTCATTTAATAATTTAAATGCAAGTAACTGAGAACACCTGTTCTTTGTTTCATAGCTTTGGTGGTTCTTGTTAAGCTTCTTATTGCCTTTCCCATTTCTATTATTTGATTCTTGTGATAAAGAGACTAAAAATATAGGAACATCATGGACTTACATGGTGACGATTATTTCTTGTTGTCTTTATTTCTTTGGCAATAGGTCTTGGATTTCTGTTTTTCTTTTTCGATCAGCAGTGGCTTCTCTGCTGGCTATTCGTCCCAACTTCCCCACCTGCTGTCCGCAACAAGCGCCCATCTTTTCTGAGAGTTAATTCGGTGTCAGAGCTGTGAGCTTGTGTTTCTGTATGGAAGCTGTTTTCAGCAATAGTTGAAAATTCAGCAATTTGAGTTTCTTATAACTGTGATGTGACTGATACTAGGTTTTGGCAATTTTCTAGTCATTTGGTCAGTCTATTGAGAAGTCTTCTGATACTTCAATTTTGTGCAGTCTTTCTATTTTTCATCTGTCACAATGCAGGGCTTTTGGGGGGGAATCCCCCAAAGGCTCTCTGTAGTGAACATGCACCTAATTTCTCTTCGCTCTGCAGGCTTCTTTTCGTGCTTCCTTGTCACTAATAGATAAACGGTTTGGGTCTGTCTTGTTGACATGCTCTAGAGCAGGAGATGTTGTTGTATCTTGAGTTTATAAGTTTACATGTGTTTGCAGATACGGCAGCAGGGTGATGCTTCATATTTTTGGGCGTGAAGCAGTTGAGCCCCAAATCATATGCCACCACTTGAACAGATTTCAGATTTAATTTTGTATGGTGTATCTATAATGGGAGAGTTGTATATACATCCAGCTGTATAACTTCGTACAGCTGTTACAGAGAGAATGAAGAACAGTTGATGAAAGGAGGCTTTTTGGTGTCTAGGACAGAGGACATTCATAGGGCAATTAGTTAACTATATACATAACTAATTGAATTTGATTATCCAGATCTCTGAACTTCGCTGCTTTGTAGTCTTGTAACCTCCTGTAAAAACAAGCTGTAGGTGATTATGCTGTGCATGTGTATGTCTGTGTTCTTGCATCTGAAAACCTTTGAATCCTTTGAAAAGAAGTGGGAGCTTAAAAATAATTTATTGCCTGCAAGTTCCAAGAAAATAGGAATGCAGGTGAAGGAAAGAGCCCCTCTGATTTCCTAAGGAAGGAGTAGCAGGATGAGCTCACACTTAATTCGACTGTGGAGAATATGCACAAGAAAAACCTCAGTGAAAAAACAATTTGCGTCTCAGAGGCACAAATCTGTAGAAAACTAGTCAGTTCTGGTGCTTATGGAACTCCATTTGCTAAAACTGCAAAATTTTTGACACTGTCACAATTGCATACAAAACTGTGTTTTATGCCAGCAATTTCTATAGCTTTGTAATAAGAGCTTATTTTTAAAAGTTGTATTATCTGCTGTACGTTTGTAAAAAACAAATATAATTTTTAAGTAATTTCAGGACAGCATATTTAAAGCAAATGCATCTTTGTTCAATTTGTAGCCTTTCTGAACTACTTTGTTTTCTTTAGAGTACTTGAAAACTTCAGGAGGGCATGTGCTGACTTCATGCAATTCTTGCTTTTTAGCGGTTGCATGCTCTGGCACAGTCCCATGACAGAGAAGCCTTCAAGCTCTGATAAATTAAGACATTTAAAAAGTCTGTCAGATCTGATGAGATGTGCAGAAGTTCCAGAACCGTTAGCAGTCAAGTATATACTGCCATTTCCTCACCTCATCATAGGGAACCAACCCTATTGCATAGAATAAACTCAGTTTCCAGATTGCACTGGCTGAGGTAGGGCAGCTACTGGCCGCAGGGCTGGAACCGTAAGTCCTGTGACTGCGCAGAACCCCTCTGATGTCATCTGTGATCCAGGCACAGGAAAGAGCCAGCTGGAAGAAAGGGAGGGCTACGCAATCTGTAATACTTGTTTCTCTGTTTTGGGGAGCTATGGCTTGTTCTGAACATGTTCTGAGGAAACCTGCATAAAGTGTAATTTCTGGAATAATTTTTCCCAACTTCTTTTATATTAAATGAAGTTTTGCTCATAGGTTCTTCTTTGTGCCCCAGGATGGCCAGCACTTGAAGAATTGTACCTTACTTCTAATAATATTACAGTTTTGGAAAGGTAAGATGAGTAACATAAGGCAGTAGTTTGTGATTGACACACAGCAAAGTTATATAGCAGTTAAAGTTACAGTCCTGTAATGTTTGCATCACCATGACATAATTGTAAAATAAATGATGCAAACATCACATGATGTACTTCAAAACAATTTATTTGCATGCAGTTAAATACTTAGAAAGCTACTGTTTGTATTAACAAATAACTATGAACATTCTGCATTTGTGTTTGGTTTTTGCCAATGCGGCAGGCCCGATGAGAACGTCCTGCAGGCCCTGAAGTTGTTAGACCTTTCAGACAACCAGTTGCTGGATGGAAATCAGCTGCATCTAATAGCACATCTTCCCAGGTAGCTGTTAAACAAATTTGCTGGAAATTCTTTGTCCTGGGTATTCATCTCTATAGTCTTTGTTGACTGAATTGATAGTATTGATGTTTATGGAACCTTGAAATAGAGGCATCTTACCCTCCTGAGGAGAGTAACTGAATTATTTAATTGAGCTATTTTAACATAATCTTGGTTTTCTTGTCTAGTAACACATTCTTAAGCTGTATGTTATTAGGTTTTCATTATATACTTGTGAAACGAAAGCGATTTATCACATTACGAAGTTCTTTGTGTATTAGCATGCACGGGGTTTTATCCAAGATGACAGGACTGTAGAGTTCGTGTGGAGTGGCAAAGCTACGAAGTCGTTTCTTAGGAGTTTTCTGATGATGACAGTGTGACGCAGGTTCATCAGGAGCTGTGTGGCCATCTGGGGGTTGTTTCAGCCTGCAGAAAGCCCTTGGGCAGTTTGTTGAAGGTTGACACTCCTGAGGCTGACTCACTAAAGACCATTGGTGATGGACACTTGCCATGAGCACTTTACACCCTCAGTGCCTGCTTATTTATTTGTCCTTTGTAAAGAAAGCAAAACAGAGGGGTTGGAGGAAGGTAAAAAAAGTGTGATGATAATTCTTCCCTGTCATCTGCTCTTGATTATTACTATGGGGAAGGTTACTGTTACTCTACTGGTAGGAGCGTGTGGCACATCCTCTGCACAGGCACTCCCTTTTGGAAGTTTCAGTGCTTTTTGGGGGTAGCTTAAAGATTTTGAAAGAGACCTGCTTCAAAATTTAAAAAAAATAAAACAACAACAACACCCACCCACCCCCCCCAGCATAATTCCCATACTGCATTGGGTAAATGCATTTGCACTTTCTCAATAGCAGCGTCTTTATGGTAGTTACAGGCTTGAGCTACGGTCCCTTGCTTTGGGGTTCCCATCCAGGGAAAGTAGGTATGTATGTGTTCCTTAAGCACTTCAGTTACAGTGACCAGAGAATTGTGGGACTAATACAATGGTTTTGCTAATTTGCAGAGTATTATCTTACGCTGTACACTAAAATAGCAGCCATGATTTCAGATAGCCACAAGCTATTTAAAAAAAAAAAATAATAATTTGGAAAATTACACCATTTCAATCCAGGAGCCATTTTGAAAGCTTGAAATTATTGCTCTTATTCCCAAAAAAATTTGTTCCCTGAACACTGCTGAAGTCTGGGTACTGTCTGTGAAGCTGCTGTTCATTTGTCAGTGATGATGCATCATGTTGAAAGTTCATTAGATCTTCGTTTAAAAAAAAATTGAGGTAGTATTTATTTGCAAAAAAAAATTCCTGTGCCATGTACAGTAATAATTGTATCTATTAAATTTCAGATTAGAACACCTAATACTTAGAAACAGTGGAATATCTTCTATGCACTTTCCTGATGCTGGATTTGGTATGTAAAAAACGTAATTTATTTATAGCTTTATAATTCTGTTCATTTAAAGTTTTCACTGTTGTCTTGTAAATTTACTCTTTTTCCTAGGATGCAAGACTAAAATGTTTCCTTCACTAAAACGCCTTGCAATAAATGACAATAAAATATCACAGGTAGGTTAGATTGTGACAGTAAATTATGTAAATACATGTATCTTTGTTTAAAAGTAACTTGCATTCTTTTTTAAAGTTTCTTTGATTGTATGTGTAAGATCCTGAGGTAACTACTGAATACTTTGATCAACACAGAGGCATAATTTAAAACTTTAAAAACATTTCTTAACATCTCAGTTAGTTAAACATGTTTATGGTAGCTAGTCATATCCCTCTGCTACCTCAGAATTCCTCTTGCAGAATTCTAATGATCTAAAATGCTGAGTAGTTCCTCTTTTTTTACTTAATTAAATGTAATACAGTTTTTCCCTTTGTTTGCTAAATGAATAGGATAATATTGGTTCTGTAAAAAAAATAGCTTCGTCACGGTCACTATACAGGAAAAGTCAATGTTACCATGTATTGTTCTGAAATGAAGTATGTTTCCTCAAACGACTGTTCCCTTCCATTTCAGTGGTCATCTATCAATGAGCTTGATAAACTGCCAAGTTTGCGGTCACTGCAGTGTCACAATAACCCTTTCATGGACACAGAGAAGAACCCAGAGACCCTGAGACAGTTGATTATTGCCAAGATAAGTCAATTGGAGGTTTTGAACAAGTCTGAGGTACGTGGTATTTCAACAAATTGCATGAGTCTGGGGAAAAGCATTAAATCATTGCCTGAGGAACTGTTTTCAGTTTCTTTCAAGATTACTGTTTGTTTGGGTACAGGAAAAGTAAAGTGCTGACTGTTCCACCACCTAGTCAACGGGGCACTCAGTGGGGATGGGACAAGATGGAGGAAGGGTGGGTTTTGCAAGTGCCCAAGTCATGGTGAACTTGCAGGACTGTTAACAAAAACTATACTCAGTCCAAAAAAAAAAAAAGCAGCATAGTTGAATTGGTTTCAGTGACAATAATAGAAGCATTTGCCTTCCGTAATAGGAAAACAGCATTATCTAAACCAAATCAAACTTTCAGAAAATGTTTATCATGAAAGAGAGAAGAAGCAGCATCTGTTCCATAGCTACAAAAAACATCCTTGCATCATCATTTACAGTAACATCCTTGCTTAGATATTCCTTTATGGATCAGTCAGTACAGGGGGGGTAGGGGCTGTGAAGAGTCTTGGTACCATTAAAACATACCGAACACCTAACTAAGAGCAAGGAGTCAGTGTCATTAATTAGATTTTCTTCTCTGGAAAGGTGTATAATTATATGATGTGCCATTCCTATGATGTCAGTACAGATCCTTCCCGCTGAAAGAAAAGGAGCAGAGCTTGATTATCGCAAAATATTTGGTAATGACTGGTTAGCAGCTGGTGGGAATTGGAATCCAGAGAAAAACAAACCAAGTGAAGAATTTCTTGCTGACCATCCCAGATACCCGTCACTTTGTCTTAGTAAGTACAAGTACAATAAAAAATAGCATTTCCTCACTTCTGGCATGGTAGCACTGGTCTGGTCGCTCTTGTTTCCCTTCCCTGTGATGCTTTTTCCATGTGCTTCTTCTGCCTTAGGAAAGCCCAGCCCCTTGGCAGGCCGGTGCGCCAACGGCTTTTGCTTCTGTGGGGCAGCTGCAGAGTACTGCGCCCCTCCAGGTGCCTGTCACCTGCCCCATCCCATGTGCCCGTGCACCCTCTGAAATGCTCCAGCGGTTGATCAAGGCTCACAGCTGCAGCACTGAGCCTTGAGGAGCCTGTGCATTGCTGTACTCAGTATCCCAGCTGCTGAGGGAACCAAGGCCGCAGGCTTGTGCCTGATCCAGCACCACAGTGCCCTTGGGTCGGCTGCTGAGTTCCAGGCCTTGACAGGTTCCTGTCTCCATGTGCTTTTCTTCACACAGAATATGGTGCACCAGAAGAAGGAGAGCTGAAGAGACGACAGCCTTTGACTCTGAAAAATCAGCTTCTGAGTAAGAGGCCAGAAAATGGCCAAAATTCTTCTGCATTTAAGCTATTTTATGAGCTTAGTGTTTCCCAGGTGTGTACGGAGAACAAAAGGCTCAAAAGCCTTGGAGACATCACAGAGCTTGTAATCCAGCTTGTAATTCTGCTTCTCTGAACTGTTTGCGTCAATGAGTTTGACTAGACACCTGCTTCTGTGTACTCTGTCTCATTTCCCCCTCAACCCAAGCAGAATAATTTTCTTAATTAAGACTTCATGGAGAATAGAGGCAATCGATGCTCCATTCTGACAGTGTGAATGGCTTTTCTACAGAAGACATTTGAGATTTCAACCTCAATAGCTGCACTGTTTTCTGATTTTTTATTTTTTTTTTCAATAGCTTCTTAACTTTAGGACAGTCAAGGAAAATAGGGATAGCTTTGGTATTTGGGGCTGTCTACATAAACTATGTTACATCCGAGACTTACAAATTCACTAAGCTTTGTTTCCCAGTTGATAGAAGAACTGAACCTTTTTTACTCCATGGGCAAAATAGTATTTTAAGGCATTACAGCCTAATGCATTTAGGTGGGAGACTAAATAGCAGAAGGAATCAAGTTGGCTAGACGTACTAGAAACATTTTCTAAGGATGAGTGTTTTAATCTCTGTAAAAGAATTAGGCTAATAACTTCCTTAAAGTGTGCTTATATGGTGCTTTTGAGATACTGGAGTAAGCAGTTTCCATTCTACTGTAGGTTGTTTTAAAAAGTTAACCAGATATCAAGCATTTTTAGATAAATACTCCTTTTGACCCAAAAAAACCCATGTTAAGTGTTAGGGAGTCACTTTTAAATTATTTTCCCTAATTTACCACAGATGAATAAAATTACTTCTAATTTTTTAGAGAATGACTAAATGCTATCTTAGCTGCTCAGATACAGGCTATATCCTAATTTTTTTAGAAGATCAGGCTGAGCTAGGGGAAACAATTTGTAATAAAATCAGATCAGAAAGACTCTGTGCTCCTGAAAGAACAGGGCTTAAGGTTCATTGGTTCATTGACTAATGCCTCGCTGTTCTTCCTTAAGCTTTGACAATTAAATGTCCTGAGAAACCTGAACAGAAGCCAGTAGAGAAAAAGCTACCAGGTAAGAAGTCTTGGCTTGTGTTTAAGAAGTTAATTTGTAGCTCCTTTTTTAAAATAACTGTATTAAAGAATGGCAGCTGCCTCTGGCTTTGTCAGCTCCTGAAGATTCTCCCCTGAAGACTCCGGCACATAAAAGAAGTTACAAAGGTAGAAATTGTTTGAAAAAGTAATCATTTTCCTGACCTCCATTCTTACTTTCAGTCCAGCTTGAAGATTGAAAGTTGATGCTTGTCTTATTGACCACTGCTGGTTTCATGATTCATGTGTCTGAGGCAATCAAAGGCTAATTATTAATTGGTATGAAATCTGGTGGATGTGTTAACCAGATAATAAGAACATGAAGTTGTAAGAGCCAACTACGTAGTCTGCAATTCTCAATACTGAGATCTAGTATCTGATACATTAAGTTAGAAATCTAATTCTGACCTGTAACAAACTTGTCTTTTGAAGTTTTAGTGCCTGTAGTGAGACTAGAATGAAAAGGCTTGGTTCTAAATGAAACTGATGTTTTGGAAAGATGTGTCAGAATGGAGTCCGAGAGAAAAGACATACTCAAACTTTATTCTAAAATAAAAATCACATTTATTATCACAAGTTGCATAAAATCAGATAGATACAGCTTTTACAAAAATGTTTGATAGAAAAATATTTGTCTAAATACAATGTGTGGTATTACAGGAATAACTCACTATTGCTGTGCCTTTAGATAAAGCTTCAAAAGAAGTGAAAGTTCAACCAAAATATTGAGTAGATGTATTGCAAACCTAGGTATCACCTCTGGAACGAACTACATTTACTCATTCAAATCCATTACAAAAGATATCCCTTTGTGTAACTGACTTCATAATATAAACCACTGTACAACTCTGCTGGCGATTTTTTTGGGACTAATTAATGTAATACTCTTTCTAATGGCACTAGTTCCACAGTGACATTCATTTATTTGTGCCAGGAAAGCCAATTCCTGGTAATGAAAACTTCAAGGAACAGCTGCCAGATGCAAGTAGTCAGAACCTGACTAGTATGTGTCCCAAAGGTCACTTAGTTTAGCAGGTAGTAAATACAAACTCAAAAAAAGGTAAATTATGAAGCCGTAACACTTTAATTTGGCATATGGGATCAAAGCGCTTAAACAGTAGTAGCATATCCTGTCCTATCCCCCAGAGATTAAACAGTTTTCAATTTGCTATTAGCAGTTATGGTTTCAGGTACAAGAGACATTATTGCAGTGTTAGAACTGAAGCAGCAATACAGCCTTTCACTGTTGCTATAAGCAAGTATAGCTGACACACCAGGACTTTGCTACAGCTCAGTGGTAGCAGCATTTTTCTAATAACTTTTCTTTCTTTCTTTCCTCTTGACAGAGTCTATGACTATTCAGAGGGTCAAAGGACTGCTGTATCGCCTACTTAAAATTCCTGGCTCAGAATTGAAACTGTCCTACGAAAGCTCTAAAGTGAGTTAAAAGCGGGTAATTCAACACTAAAATACTGCATGCTGCAAAAGGTCAATAGCATGTTCTAAAATACTACCTAATGAAATGGATTTTACTTAAGGAGGGCAGTCTTCATGCTGTAATTTAGTACATAATTTCATTTCTGTAATATGGCAGATCCTGCCTGACTCAGCTGCCTGATCTATTATATTTGGTTTACATGAACAGATTTCAGTTTAAGCCTGACCAGGTTTTTTTCCTTTCTTATTCTAGCTGGAAGGCAAAGAAGTTGAACTGGACAATGACTTAAAGCCTTTGCAGTTTTACTCAATAGAAAATGGAGACTGTGTGTTAGTACGGTGGTAAGAAGGGACAACCCAACACTGGGACTGCCCGCAGACAGTATGGACAGCCTGTGCCTGAACAGACCTATGGGAGAACGTGAACTTCACAGTTGGCACCAGAGGGCTGCACCGTAGTACTTCCAGCTTCTACAATTAATCATCAGTCTCCATGAAAGCATTTGCTTTTGGCCGAATTGTCTTACTTGAGAGATACCAAATAGTGCTTAAACGCTTCAATTAAATAAAACTCAAGGTAACTTTTGCCAAGATTTTATACTTCCTTCCCATTGCATCAGTGAGAAGTTGTTTTACTGAACTGAGTATGTGATTTAGTTGTAATCTCTTTGTTTATAATAGGACAAAATTAGTGCTGTGCTGAAAGAGGATACTTTCTTTTCTGTTTTTTTCACCTACTTCCAAAGACCTTAAAGCAAACAAAAGCAGAATAGCAGTAACTGTAGAAGTATTACACAACCTTAGACTAAGATCAAAATCTGACAGACCTTTATTCTACCCTACAGCGTTAACACACCACAGTAAATAAGTACTCTGCATGCTGCAAGGCATTGCTATTTATTTTACATTCTTTAATGCGCTGTTCCTCAATCTTAATTTTACTTTCGCTCCTGTACCCTCAGATTCATATCTAGTAACACACTGAGCTATCAGAAATCCCCCCTAATCAGGCCAAGTTTGCAGTACTTCAAGATTTGGTATAAGCAAACTTTGATACTGTTTTTATCTAACATGACAATGGTATAAACAAACTAAAGGTAAATCCTAACCCCTAGCTGTCCCAGCCCCTGCACAGATGCGAGCAACCCCTCGGACAGCACTGGACCTGCTGCAGCAAGGCTTACCAGATGCCCTGGTGCTGAGCACAGCTCTCCACTGGATCCTGGTACAGCTCTATACTGAGTTACATCAGTAGTACTTTAATTTACAAAAGACAGGCTAGTTGGCATTCTTATGTGTATTTACTAATTACAAGTAGGTCTTTGACTTTATATAAAAAGGAAATTTTTTGTCCTAAACATTTTGGTTTTTGTCAGATCAACATCTATACTATAGAAAATTAATACTATCAATCCACTTGTAATTATCAAAAGGGTTGTGCAAATATTGTTATACTTTAGTTGAATCCCAACATTAAAAGATACCTTAATATTCCCTATTGTTCCAAGAATGAATCCAAATGTACACTTTTCCATGAATGTTATACGCTACCCTCTTTTCCAAGGTAAGTCCGTCATCTTTCCTCACATCTACAAGGATCTCCACACATTTCCTTTAATCTCCAGAGCTCTCTCAGTTCCTGTGGAGAATACTGGGGGGAAGACAGCATGCCACTCTCGCATGTCTTTTCACACAACCAGAGACTATCCTGTTAGAGAAAGAACCATTCCAATAGTTTTTCTTACAAATAATTTAGTCTTCAACAATCTTTACTTCCAAGAATCAGGTTTTCATTGATCCTAGCAACAAACTCTGCACACAAAGGTCACCAGCCAGAAGTACATGTCCCTCTCTGACTTGTCAGACCTACTCAGAGAACTTGGGGGGTGACAGTTGGTTTGAGAGTTTTTTGTGGGTTTTCTTTTAAATACATTTTAACGAGTGTTTTCTAGATTTTCATCCAGTGGCTGTTTCAATTTTTTATTTTTTATTTTTTTTAAGAAAAAGCATTTCCTCTATTTTATATTACTTGGAGCATAAGATCAGAGAATTTCTTCAGACTTACTTGATAGCGCTTGGGTCCTACGCTGCCATCCAGATGCCCATACTCACATCTTCACCCTGAGACAACAAATCACAATAAAAACAGGTATTAGCACCAGGAAACATGAAGCACGACTTTGTGAACTAGAGTAAGTTCCGTCATGTCCCAGCAGTAAAATATGGTAACTACAAAAACCTGTATCTGACTATTTTAGAGGTGTTAAATTAATCCTCCCAGATTCCCATGATAATACATTGTTCTCAAAAGACAACAGTACAAAAAGCAAGGCTATAGCTCCAGAGGTTCTTAGTCCAAAACAGTTGTGCTTTGACCTAGAACAGACACTAAGCGTAGTGACCAAAAGCACTGCAAAAAGCCAGCATCACCCAGGGGAACCCAACACTAGCACTTCAGCAGTGTTCTTTCCAACTATCCGGTACGCATGCTGCTCCGCAGGCCAGTTTAAGATAGCAAAGCCGAACCAACACTTTACTACCTGGTACGTCTTTAATCTTTCAGAGTTGCTTGCCAGCCACTGAACAATGTCTTTGGAGATGACGTAGCCAGACCCACAAGCAAAGGCTGGATACGCAGGACTCGGGTACTCCAGCTCTTGCCATTTCCCAGTTCGATCAACTGCCCAGTTTAGTCTGAAACTGAAGACCATATTAGAGGTGAGATGTTTATACAAAGCCCTCTGTGAAACCTATGAACACTGTTGACAACATATAATAAGCAATATTAAGAGGAAGAAGTAGAAGGTGATCCCAATTATAGTTCCTAGCCTTATTTCTCTAGGGTGCACATCTAATCCAAGACAACAGCTTAAGGTGTAACTGGTCTCAGTCTTGGGTAGTAAGAGAAAGGTCTCAGAACAGAAACAAACACAACAGTCAGCTCTTCAGCATGTCTTGATACAGGTAAAAGCGCAAGCGTCCTTAATTGTGTTCCAACCCCCTTTTGTTAGTCAACGCAACACAAAGTTGGTTCCTCTGGCAGGCATGCAGTTATAGGGGCACTACAAAACCCATTTTGCTGATAAAACTAGTGGCTGCTTAAAAAACAGGAAGCAAGGCAAACTACTGGGGTTTTTATATACCTTCTCTAAGGTGTTTTCCAAATGAATCTCAAAGCAGTGGATGTTCAACAAAAGCTGCCACTGCTGAATTACAAAAAACCTTCCTGGCAGTCGTCTTCTCTGGGGAAGATTGTACTTTCTACTAGAGGCCTGCAGAAAGCCAGCAGTGCTGTCTGCACCATCTCTGCACGGACTCCCATCCCCAGGCACGTGGCAAAGCTAGCTTTAACCTGCTAAGGTGCTGTGTCAGGCAGTGAGGAATGCCCCGCTTTTCCTGTTCAGAAACAGGCTGGTTACACTCACCTTACAAGCACTTGATTCACTCACAGCTTAATGGCATAACCGTGTAAGTGCAGCAGGTCCTCCCCCTTTCTGCAAACAGGTTCAAGTGTTGCTGAATTTGGTCACGAGCACAAGTGGCTAAAAGCTTTAGTGAGCTACTAAGAATTGTCACCTCAGACAACAGCCCCAAAAGGGAGGAATTAACAGTTCAGTTGCAGATCTGTTATCAGACTCTACACATTCACTGCTGAAACTGACATGTTAAAGCACCAAGCAGATAAAAGTCGCATCCAATAACCTGAATTCACTTTAGACTCAGTATCTTCCACTCTAGCAAGTCACAGCAACCCCCTCCAAACTGTGAGGCACCTGCTTTGCTAATCATTTAGTGCATTCATACTAGACTCAGCCTCCCTCAGAAATAGCTTGGTACATTCTACCCCCCATCATAAATTTGGTCATTTGCAGACATGATCAGTGATCCATCAAAGACTTCTTTCTCACGCCTGAGGGTGACTAATTGTTTGACTGCAGTTTTAAAAGAACAGAATAGCAGTAACTTAAGGTAAGTATGTTGCCTCCAAGATGAGCCAAAGTTCTGAACTAGGATATTGGGACCATTTGGTTTTCCAGCTTGCAGTCCTGAAATGCTCTAGATGTGCCAGATAAGCTTTTTAAATGGTGATTTAAAATGAATGAACAAAACCACCACACAATATGAAATGGGAGACAGAAAAGGCCTATTAACTGCCAGCACACCCAAGTACTGCTCAATCCAAAGCATTCCCTTCCCAGTTTCACTGACATCTTGTCCTTGGTTTCTGCCAGAGTAAGCTGATAGTTTCAAAATTCACAAGAACACTGATAAGTTTCTCTAAGAATACAGGAATTAATTAAGTATCAACAGATTGTAAGGAACACTGGACAACAAACAAGAAACTTGAGAGTTTCTTCAGAGAGCTTAATAAGGTGTAGATGAAGTTTGAGTTCTCCGACATGTGCTCCGAGGAGCAGAAGGGAGGGAGACCATCGATAGAGTCACATCCAAAGGCCAGATATATTAACCTGCTGCTTAAGAGGTTAAGATCTCCACACACCAGAACCAGCTCTCAGAGAAGCCTAACAGCATTTCATTTGCACTTTCACCAATGCTCAAGTGTAAATATACAAGATGTCACAGAGTTGAAAGGTAGGAGAGCTTGGAAGGATTCCCCAAAACCACTCAGAAGAGTCTTCTGCACTCAGTGGTTACCCACAAAGCTGAACATGTAAGCAGAAAACTAGCCAAGGAGCAGATGGCAGCAAAATGGGTAGCAATGGCTGTAATTTACAGACTTCAAAATAAAGTGCAGATTATAAAGGCAATTCTGTTTCTCCTGATTACCCCATTACCTTAAGCCCACCAGAAAAATCAACAGTGGTTTCAAAAAAAAGTAACGTTTGTAATTCTAGTATGTACTTGCATTTCAACTTTACTGTACTGCTGGAATACTTTTATTTAAGTACCACAACAAAAACATACACAACACACTTTAAAACTAGGTAAGGTACTCAGCAAGTTCAACTCATTGCACACACTGGAAAGCTAGCATAAAATACCAATTTCTGTATTTTGAGATTCAAAGTTCTACACATACAGAAGTCCCGCTTCCATAAAGAGGAAGAGGGGAACCCACATGAAAACAGACTTGAAGCAGTAAACCGTTCGCTAAAGACGTGGTATGTCTTAAAGGCAAGTTAAAAAAAAACACAACTCACTTTCCCCACCAAATGTTTGGCCTGTCCAATTTTTTCTGCATCATCCTGTTAAAAACAGCCTCCAAATCAATGTAACAGTCATCATCTGTCTTCAGCAACAAATCAAAACTCGTTGATTCAACTGTCCTGTAGCCAAAAAGAAAAGTGATGAGATGCTGAGCTGCAGCCCACAAACTACAGATACACAACAGAATATTCCGCAAGGGTTTTTTGGGAAGCAGCAGGGGGTGGAAGAAAGAAGGAATGTCTTTCCTACCCTTGACTTTCAAATGTTTTCCCTATTGACCAAGGCTGACTGCTTGTCCTACAGAAAGGAGGTGCAGCTGCATCCTATGATGATTTTACAACATGGATTTGTGTATGAGCTGAAGAAAACAAACTTGATGTTTTGTTCTCCAGGACAGATGGTGGATTTACTAATGAAATCCATTTTAAACAGAATTGACCTCAGAAGGATATGAAACCCTTCTGATGATGGCAGCACAGCTGTTAAAAGCTAGCGGCTACATGTCAGTAGCCTACTCTTCAGGATGAGACAGTCAGTTCAAGGGCAATACAGCCGTAGAAGGTTGTAAGCAACATCCATGGAAACAACTCAGTACTTACTCTTCCTCAGTAAAGCACCCTTCAAATATGAAAAAAGTACTCTTTATCTGTCTGAAATAGTTGAATATCTGTCACTTGTAAAAAAACCCAAAAAACCAAAGAAACTTAAGATTTTAGAGATTATTCCTTTGTTGATTAACAAACACTGTTTTTTCAGGGTAATTTCTCTTAACAAGAAAGGTATTTTCCCTAAGCCTTTTATTATTAAATTTTGAAAAATTTGCTAACCTGTAAGAAATGATCGCAAAGATCTAAGTCTTGACATTTAAACTCCCTTTTTAGAAATGAAAGCATTGTTCAGTTTTCCAGTTACATTCATAACCATGAAATTTGTTAAATAAGTGCATAATCTTGCAAGCAACTAAAACTCTCAGCTCTATTTCTTACTCCACAGCAACATCAGTTAATTGAAACAGTTGTCTCAGTAATGGAAAGAATTGTAAATTAGAGGTAGTAACTTATTAGATTCACCACTTATTAGATTCACCTCTCAACCTTCTGTCCCCTCTGTACACAAACTTCCTATCCTTCCCCTCTACTCAGCATTGGTGAGGCCACATCTGGAATACAGTGAGCAGTCTTAGGCTCCTCAGTATAAGAGAGACACAGACATACTCCATGGGGTGAGTCCAGCAAAGGGCCACCAAGAAGATTAAGGGACCAGAGCATCTCTCCTGTGAGGAAAGGCTGAGAGAGTTGGGACTGTTGAGCCTGGAGAAGAGAAGGCTCAGCGGAGAGCTCATCAATGTATATAAATACCTGGAGGTGTTAAAGAATAGCTAAAAAATGTAACAGTTTTTATACCAGATGTACTTTTTAAATAATAACAGGAACATTTAATCAGAAGAGTGTATTGTTGGCACTCTTGGAACAAGGATGTCCTGGAGTAAGCAGGCCTGAAGAGGATACCTAATCAAGATGTTTTGAAAACATCCAAAAATCGGCAAGAAAGCCCAAGATCCATGTATCCTCAGCTGAAATACCCTCATAATACTAAGAATCATGCCCCCAGGTCAAAGGACCCTTGCCCAGGTCAAGACCCTTCCTTACAGAGCATGTATCGTATAAAGAAAGGATACTGTAGTGATTAGGCGTGACTGCAAAATAACTGATGACCAGTGCTCTGAGCGTATAAAAAGCTGCTGTGTGGTCACCAAGGCATGTAGAACAAGCTCTGTGGAGCTACCACCTAGCACCCATCTCTGCAGAAATGAAATAAACAATCAATGTCTCTCCTGAATGCGTGAGAATTGACTCATTGCACACTGGGCCACAAATCCTCTTTTCGGACAACAAAGGGAGGGTGTAAAGAGATGGAGCCAGGCTCTTTTCCGTGGTGCCCAGTGACAGGACAAGAGTCAATGGCCACAAACTGAAACACTAAGTTTACAAAAGCCATCCTTTAAAAGACTAAAGCTGCTAGTTTTCAATCAGAAACAAATTAAAAGAAATTACAAGGAGACAAACATTTTCACACCTGGACTCTTAAGAGCAGAGGCCTGTCTTGCCAGTTCATGCTTATTTGAGGCACCAAGGGTCAGCATTCAGGAAATACAGATCCTGTTATTTTATTCACTAGATAAACTACTTGTCCCCAAAATTGAGAGAAAGAAATTCAGCTTAATGAAGTAAATCACATGGTATGTATTTCGTGGAACCTGTCAGATAATGTAACATGCTGGATCATCTTGCAACATTCCTAAGATAAAATGCTTTCTTTTCAACTTACCATCGGTAGAAGTTCAGCAGTTTAGTTGGAACATTTCTGTAAGTGTCAATAACATCTACAAAAACAATATCGTCATAGGTACTGCTTTCTTCCTTCAATAAAGCATCTTCTTTTTCAAGATTTTTTATGTGACTTGTAAACCTTTCTGGGCGGGTATGGAGGCTCTTTAAAAGAGCATCACCTTCTGAAAGAAGTAGCACCCATCATTAAACAAAGATGCATACCTACATACTATTTCACATGTTTCTCTTGGATCATACACAACATACTGACAAAATGAATCTGAAGAAGTGTTCAACTCAATGGGATTATGAAAATCCTACAATTAATTTAAAAATTATTATGAAATGTTAGAAGTTGCATTAACAACAAATACACGTTTGCATAGGGTCTCATACAGATAACACAAAGTTTAAAGTAAAAGTTAAAGTATTCTCTTCCTTCTCAGTAATAAAAGTATTCAATTAAATTTATATCTGCCAGGGCTAACTACAAAAAACACAGGAATAATGCTCTGAAAGTCACAGCTTATGTTGACTATGATGGACTGATAAAAATACATCAACTCTAGTGCTACATGGCCAAAATCTTAGACATTAGAAAGGACTCCTATAGGGTTTGTGAACATTCTGCTGAAACAGGTGTAAGCCAGCAAAGATAGAGGTAGAAAATGTTAGGTAGTCACTGTTTCTCAGTAGTTATTATTAAACATTATGACACAGTACTTCTCATTCTAAAAGTAGCAAGACTGGAAAAAATAAAAATTATCAAGGAAAAATTTCTTGAGGACCACACTGCACAACATTTTTTAACTTGGGTTTGGATAACAAAAAACAAGGGCAGAGAAGAGAGTCTAGATAAAAATGGTATTTCTGTTAATAAAAAGACAAAGGGATGTGAGTCAATTGCAGTGGCTGACAAAGAGCAAGCAAAGAAACTCTATCAGGACATTGACATTAGGCATAAAAAAATCAGAAAGAAATGAATTGTTTCTACTAAAGGAAAACTTAAGTTGATCAAGTTCATAGAGATAGCATGAATTTTACCTCAGAAATATAATTTTAAAGTTCCTGTTTTATCATAACAGCAAATGTAATGCTATGTTTTGCAGACTTACCTTGAATAGTGTAGATAAAACCACCTGCTATTCCCTCCACGCCTTCTGTGAGTTCATGTGGCAGTGACCCTTCCCCTGCCTGCTAGAGACAGATTAATGGAAAGAAATAAATTAGTTCATCTCTCATGACTGATGTGCTTCCCCTTGTGATTTTAAGGTGTGAAGTTCTCCAGCAACTGAGATTGAAATTCATTTAAAGCTGTTCTGGTTTAGGTACCTGCATAATGAAAGACTAAGACCAAGATATTTAACTGTAACGTTTTGTGGCATTTTTTGAAGTCTCACCTAGAACTAGTGGTATCACTGAAACTCTTAGAAAACTTGTTTGAAGTTGAGAGTTATTCTGGCTAGATTACATAGCACAGCATGTTTAAGCAAGCAACATTCTGACAGGAAAAGAGAAACACTGCCAAAAAGCAAAAAACAGGCTTAATCCCATCAATTGGGATTTTAGCACAGGATATTTGAGCCACGTTTTGCCATCTCCGATATACTGATGCTGCTTCACACCTGACAAAGACAATAGGTGAACTTCACTGCCTTCAAAATAAAAGAAAATGCCACTTAGTAGCATCATTTTCTGCATGCCCTTGTCCTTTTCCCAGGCAAAGCAAACTTCCCCTCTGAGATAACAGAAGAAACCCAACTGAATTAACTATTTACACTGAAATACAGGAAAACAAAATGCTAAATACCCAAGACTTATAGGAAAAATAGAAACATGGTGGAAGGGAAGGTGAGGTGACTCACTGTAATGACTCTGAAAACACCCCCTCCATCATTCACCATCACTTTATGAAGGTTTCTTGAAACAAGGCCCTGAAGATCCTGGCTTTCCCACACAATGGTACCTTCAAAACTCTGGTAAGAGAGCAAAACACTGCTATGCAGGTATTCAAAGACTTCAAAGGATGAAAATCAAACAGCTTGGAGGGTTTTTTATGTTAAAATAGTCAACTTCATGCAACATATAGCTTGAACGCACAACACTGATGTTTTACTTCCACTTCAATAAAAATAAGTTACACATAAAAGAAATATAGCTGTGAAACTCAATAACACATAATCGTGCTTTTAAGACTAACCATGAATGTCTATATTAGGAACATTAAACTTTTAAAAAGCTTTAGCTTACTTAAATCATAAACAAAATAAATGTTAAAACAGATTTGGAAGTAAGTGCTGCTTTTTAGTTATCTGCTAAAACCAGAGATCAGAGACTCGATCCTGACATCAGCAAAACTCAAAGGAAGCCACAGCCACCTTTATCCTGACAAAGCTGTCACAAGCTACTGTAGGAGAGTCACAGAACTCTGACCTCACGCCTTGGCTGGCAGGGAAAGGAAGCGAAAGACAAGTGAGTATCTTCAAAATGTTCTGGTTTTAAGTGTTAACTTAAGTTATGTCACTCCATGGTTTATATACACGTGTGTGTGTGTAAATTCTTGCATTCAAAAGCATTTCATCTCAACTTGAAACTAATCAACCCAACAGTCCCACTATTACCCATTTTACACAAGACTCCTGAAGACCCCTGAGAGCATGCAAAGGGACAAGTGGTATGTTGTACAGGTAGGAGTACTGGTAGTATATTTTTTTAACTTTTTTAAAGCAACTTCACCCTTATGACAAGGTAGTGTAGAGTAGTTGTAGGGTTATTATACTCCTGACTGCTAGATGAGCACATTCCATTTTGTTTCTCCCAGTTTCATAGGAAAAACACTGGTAGCTAGTGTGGACCTTGGAACAGAAAACCAACTTGTTTCGACCATTTATGGATGCATCCCTGTTGCTGTAGAAAGTCTGTTTTACGTATACTAACCTCTCAGCTCTTCCCCACTGCAGCTTCCTTGTACTCCAGACACCTTCTCCAGAAACTCTCCAGCTACTGACACACCATTAAGTCTAGCTTAGAGTTCAGCTCAATTCTTTGCTTTCCTCTAGAAGTAGGTCTTAAAATCTGCAGCAGTCTCAATATTTAATGAGAGCTGCGTATTTCAGAAGTCTCCCATCTATTATTTATAATGACAGCTTTATAATCTAACAACGGAGCTAGTCAGTGTTTGTTCAAGCCTGACTTGCATGCGCAATACCTTCCCCTTGTTTGTTTAATTACCTGTCAGTTATCAAAACAAATGGACCACTACTAAGACTTTTTTTAGTGGCAGGGCCCCTGAACACCCTGCACACACATGCTCAGTTTCTCTATTTGCAGTGGCTGTCACCTCCCATTCCAATGGTTTTTTTGCTGTGTGCAAAAACTCTCACTTCTGTTCCTTCTTTACAGATGCAACCTTTGTTAAGTTGCTTAGTGAGCCTGAGAGTCCTTTCACTCCTCAGCAACCAGAAACAAAACAAAATTCTCACCGCTATTACTGATACTGACTTCAAACATGTACCGAGAGTCTTAATCAGTTATTACTAGTGAACCTCAGTGCAAGCTGTTCTAAAGCTGCAAACTATCATTATTTTCCAGGTTGAGAGTCTTGTAAGCAAATTTTCTAATGACTTTAGCCTTCAGCTACTCTTACCTTAAGCCACTTAATGAAAGCTAAGGCCTGAAAATGCTTAAAGCAAATCATCAGTGGCACACCTGAGACTACATCATGTTTTTCTCCATTTAAATCCCAGCCTTGTTGCTGCCAGAGCACAGTGGCATTTACAGTGAACATCGAACAGGTGTACTGCATAATGCAGCCCTGCCAAGCTCCTTTCCTAATGTTAAATAGCACCGGGCTTTTTGTTTCTCCAATTACTCTCCATTAGTAATACAGAGTATGCATAGTACAGAGTCCCATCTTCATGCAAGCAGCCAGTGGCTTTTTGACAAAATAAGCACATTGCTAAGACTTGGCTGTAGGAGCCCCTGTGTGAGTTTTAGTTATCTGCTAGTGGTTCTGCTCTTCTGCGCATTCAGTCATTCCAAAGCTGAATGATCGATTCTGTCTTTGACAATCTGGCCTGCCAGATGCTTATTCTAATGCTGCATTTCCCTCCCTTTCCCTAAGACAAGCAGAAAGAGCAGCACTTCAGCTGAAAGATGAAGGAAGCTCTCCAGCAATCCATTACTTCTTGAAGGTGGAAAGGCAGAGAATAGATACTGTCTCAGAAACCATCTTGTGACAATTAAACAGTTCACTAAATTTACTGCTCTCAAATAAGAAGATAGGAACATGTGGGCGTTCTATCTCCTCTGAATCATCTTGTATGGTTCAGCATCCTAAGTATCACAGGAGACTACATGCTGTGCATAAGCCCTATTAATCTACATTAGAAACACCATGTTATCCTGTAAGCATTCAGTGCGTGACACATATCAGATTAAGGAAGCCCACACAAAGAAATATATGAATACTAATATTCCCTTTATAAATGAAATACTTCCCATCTGCCTTTCAGGGAAAATGCAATCACTTATAGCAAAATTACAACTGCCTAGAATTTTAGTATCTCAGATCAAAATCTTACAGGGAAAAGGCTTACATGTTATGCTACCAAATTACTGGGTAACCAATACTCTTTTTTAGAAAGTAAAAAAAAACTGAATCATTTTGATATCAAATTAGATTGTCAAAACATACACAGAAAATACTGCAAGAGGTCTGCTCACCCGAAAGGTTGCCTGCCAGCATAACAAACTTGCATAGTACTCAGTAAAAACTGCTTTAAGATGATAAACCAGTTAATCAGCTGCAGATTCCCCTTAAAAGGAGCAGCTTTCCAAATGCACTCATTCTAACAGAGCCAGGGGAATAAATCAGGATTAAACTGGCCCCAGGTGTCCTCTCCCCCCCCTTCAGTCTTCTCTTGCTCCATTCTTTCGTAAAACACTTAACTTCTTTCATAACAAAACAACCCAGACCCAAAGACAACTTACAGAAATAGCAGCAAGGGTCCAGTCATATGGAGAATATTTAAATGAAGGGCAACAGCCTAAGATGGCAGATGATATATCCAGTGAGAGATGACTGGTCCACCGGGAACAATTCCTTGTACTTGGGAGGGTCTGCTGAACTAGAATTCTCATTCTGAGTCAACTTGTGTTCACTAAACCTTCACTGTAACAATATCAGGTTTTTTCCTACCTACATTCTGTGTTTAATCACCTTCCTTCTTAAGCAGCCACAAGCAGCTTCTATATCCCTACATCAAAACCCTACTCTGGGACTGCACTCCCAATCCCAAAGAAGATTAAAAAAACCCCACTTTAAACCCTTCCTCGTTACCTTCGCTAATGGTATTTCAGGACAAGCAAGAATGCTAACACTTTCATTACTGCCCAAAAAGCAGCCTTCTCCCAAATTTCTAAGGGGCACTCACTTAAAAAACACAAAAAGGATGGCGACGGATTTTAAAAACCCAAATGTCAGCCTTCTGTGCACCACATACTCTAGTATATTACAGATAGACATTACTACAGATCTTCTTGAGGTTTTAATTGTTGTTTCCTTGCACAGTTCAATGAACAAACATTGGTGCTGCCAGAAAAGGAATAACCAAAATTTCAGCAGCCCTCAAGTAAGCGCTTCTTGATTACAACTACTCAACTAATACTATCTTTGCAAATGTAACACACAATAGCTTGCTGTTATGTCCACGACATCAGAAACAGAAACCTCTTTTACCTCTAAACCTGTGCCATCCTCCCCTCCCTATCTTGTGTACTAATGTCTGAAAAAGCAGAAGGGAGAAACAAGCATCCCATTCTCTGGTAAACTCTCCCACAGAATCAAAACAGGTACAATTTTCACTAAGAAACTGAAAAGGTTTCTGAAATTGCTACTATTTGCCAATGTAGTTTTTTAATAAATTTGTATTTTTCAGGCTTTTGCTTTATAACTACTGGTGATAATGAGATGGTGAAAAAGAAATCCTGGATTTCAGCATATCCCCCTCAGCTAGAAGTTTTCACTCACCCTTTTCTCCCTCAAGCAAAGGCCAGTTTTATCAGTCAGTCTCTGACTGACTTAAGAGAACTGGAGGAAGTTCCAATACTGCACATACCTCTGGCAGAATGAACTGCTCTACTGGCTTGTACCACAATCTGTTCACCTGCACTCCGCAGCTTGGTGGACTAAAGCGAGCACTGAAGAGAGCTTCCTATGAACAACAGAAAAGAGAGATTATGCAAATCTTGATCACCTCAGTTAGTTATAATGCAAAGAGGCTTGATTGTATCAAACTCAGTAGAAGTTTTATTCTCACAACAGTCTCACGGACTCCACAGAATCAAGTGTTGGACTGATACGGTGGAAGCAAGCAACAATGGAACTGGAGTACAAGTTCAGCTGGAATCCAATCAACAAAGCACATCAACTGGAAGTCTCAGACTCATCTCCCAGTCTACAGATTTTCTATCATGTTTAAATAGCTGACTGCTATTAATTGCAACAGAGGATGCTGACCCCTAAAACTTAATTACCGCTGCATTACATAGGCCACCAAACAGCTCTTCGATAACAACAAATGACATAAAGATGCCGCATTGCCAGATTCCCAATCTTCAGAAAACAGTCTCCAAGCACTCATATGATACTAATCTTTCTCCTTCATTGGAAGTAAAAAGCTAATGCAGATCAACCAGATCGACCTGGACAGGCTGGAGAGGTGGGCCTGTGTGAACCTCATGAGGTTCAACAAGGCCAAGTGCAAGATCATGCACCTGGGTCGGGGTAACCCCCAGTATCAATACAGGCTGGGGGAAGAAAGGATTGAGAGCAGCCCTGCCAAGAGGGACTTGGGGGTGCTGGTGGATGAAAAGCTGGACATCAGCCGGCAATGTGCGCTGGCAGCCCAGAAGGCCAACCGTATTCTGGGCTGCATCAGGAGAAGCGTGGCCAGCAGGTCGAGGGAGGTGATTCTGCCCCTCTACTCTGCTCTGGTGAGACCTCACCTGGAGTACTGCATCCAGCTCTGGAGCCCTCAGCACAAGAAGGACATGGAACTGTTGGCGCAGGTCCAGAGGAGGGCTACAAAAAAGATCCGAGGGCTGGAGCACCTCTCTTATGAGGACAGGCTGAGAGAGTTGGGCTTGTTCAGCCTGGAGAAAAGAAGGCTGTGGGGGGACCTGATTAGGGCCTTTCAGTACCTAAAGGGGGCCTATAGGAAAGATGGGGATAATCTTTTTAGTAGGGCCAGCTGTGACAGGACAAGGGGTAATGGTTTTAAACTAAAAGAGGGTAGGTTTAGACTGGATCTAAGGAGGAAATTCTTTACAACGAGGGTGGTGAAACACTGGAACGGGTTGCCCAGAGAGGTGGTGGAGGCCCCGTCTCTGGAAACATTCAAGGTCAGGTTGGATGGGGCTCTGAGCAACCTGATCTGGTTAGTGGTGTCCCTGCTCACTGCAGGGGGTTGGACTAGATGACCTCTAGGGGTCCCTTCCAACCCAAAACATTCTATGATTCTGTGATCAAGTTATTAGGCTCTCAAATTTTAGAATTTTATCATTTAGCAAACAAACCTGATTACAGTATACTTTTTTTTTGCACTATTATAAACCCAACTCTTGGGAAGTTAATAATAAAAGCCATACTTCAGTGTATTTTCTGCACTCACTTTTAATTATTCGCTCGAATTTAAAATTCTTTCTACTGTAGCATATCCAGAAATCTTGAAACTGGCCTATCAAGTTACTAGTAGAGATAAATGCAATATACCAAATGCAACAGTCATGCTCAATGATTTCTTTTCTTCCAGGTTAGTACTAAGCTATTCTATCAAACCTGTAACAGCTTGGGAGTGGGGGGAATTATCACTGAAATTTGATTATTACCTGTAAATAATACCAGTTTCTAGAAGTCTCAAAATGTCTTGACAAACAAGAAAAAATTAGACCTGTCCTGCATCCCTCTGCTTGAAGGCACCAATGTGTCTTTCTGCACATGTGTTTTAAATATATTCAACAGTTTATTTTTTATTCCTTAATACCTATTGCTACGTTAGAACCTCAAATGCAATCAAAATTGTGTCTTAGAATTAGATATAAGCGCTCTTTCAAAAGGACATTTAAATTAACTCATAGCACTCTGAATTTCATCTTTTCATCTTTTGCGTGTGTGTATACCTGTGAAATAAGAATTTACAATGCAACAGAAGAAAAATATAATTCATATGCTCATCAGTTAAGTACTTCTAAATCATCAACACAAGGTGTCACTTTCTGTAAGAACATAATCCACAATAAAGAGACAACATGCTTTTGTCCACTTTCAAAAGATAACTACAATACTCTACCTCATGTTCTGCCTGGTACAGTTTTACAGTGATGTTCCTCTGGAATCCCACCCCATCAGCCTCATAAAATACCCCAAGACTGGTAATGACAATGGGGTAAAGTACACGGAAGTTCACACTGACGATTCTGTCTTCAGACAACACAGAAGGTATGTCCTCAGGGAGACTGAATGCTTCAATTTCCTGATTCAAAACTGTATGAAGAAGAAAGGACAGAGGTAATGTGAGGAGACTTCACAGTTCTGGAACTGGATACACACAAAGCACACTGGGTACACACAAAGCATTCTGGTGAATTAGCATGGGTTGCAAGTGCACAAGGATAACCAAATGCTGGAGGAGAAAATACAACTGGCTACAGACTGCAGCAAGGAGAAACTCTAAGTGATGCAGCAATCTGCCAGCTACCAGCAATTGCAAGTCAATGCCAACATATCCACAGAGAAAAGATTAGAAACACAATAAATCCACAGAGTGAAGACAAAAATGCTATTTGATTTCATGAATATCTATATATTAATTAAAATAATTATTCATGTACCAAAATGGCATACACCTCCACTTAATTCAGCTGCCTGCTTTTTGGCATTATCTCCTTCCTAAGCCCTAAGGTACCATTTATTTGTGGGAGATTGGAATGGCATGTTGCCATTCAAAGAGAAAGTAACAGAAGTTTCATTTTATGGTGAATCATAGTTTAAGTGCCAAGCAGTCCTTAGTTAACTTGCAATTAAAGAACAAAAATTAAATAGAAAAAAAAAGGTGACAGGAAGAATTTACAATTTTAGTTAGGAATTTTTGTATGGCAGTGTTTCATTTTTTCTCCATGGTACGTTTCTTAATTGTTCTCTCTCTAGGGTGGAATCTGAAAAACCCATCAGCCAGACTTGCTTAGAATTCACTTCATCACCAGAGAAGTCCACCTGACACTCAAGACCATGGTGCCTTGCTGCTGTCTTCACACATGACTGCTGGACCTAGTCATTCCAGCTCTGTCCAACTTCATTTTACATGTGGGTTGAGTAAAAACATACATTATATGGGAAAGACTGTCCCCCAATGCAAGGAAAATGCAAATCCATTAGAAGTCCACAGCCTCCCCTTCAAACTCCCAAAGATATCTCACTTTCTTGCCTGCACACGGTACTTAAAGGAACATTATGGAACTGTTAAGACAGCAAGTTCTAGGTGGCATTTATTTTCAAGACTGGCTGTCTCAGTTAAGCACCCCAAACTACTCTCATAATGAAAGTTGATTAGTTCTAGTTCAGATAGGAGAATTTTTAAAAGTTAATTTCTGTACCTGGGTTACTGATGTTCAGAAGTTTGCAGGAGTAGGGATCTTCTCTGTCCTCCACTGGCACAGCACAACCATGCGCACCTATTATAAACTTCACAAGGACACTAAAATAATTTGGTTTTATTAACACCAGTTCTCTTCCCTCATCCCTCCACCTTCAATAAACTTATTTCATCACAATGGCCTGTCTTTCACAGGATTAAGATTTTAAACACCTTAAAAATCAGCAGTGAGGGTCTCTATGTAGAGCAATCACATTAATCCCCTCGTAGGGGCTCAATTCCAAACCCACATTAGCCTTCTACATTTCATAATGAGGGCACAGGAAGACTGGCAACTAGGAATGGGATTCAAGACAGCCAGCACACTAAACAGAAAAAAGACCTAAAGCAACACTAAAGGATCCTGAAGCCCTGCCCCTCCCTGCCTGGCTTTGTTATTAATTCAAGATTGTTTGAAAAGACAATGAAAAAAATAGTTTGAAGATGACACATAGCATCAGAGGAGGAACAAGGACTCCAGACAATCAGTTACAATGAAATGTCTGAACTTTGGGTTGTAGCAAAACAACAGGTTGCTCTTTCTAGCCCCAGTCATGGTTGTGCCACAATCAGGAGACAACAAGCAGTACGAAGAGCAAGAGGATCCACCTTAGCCCAGTCTTTCACCTAGCAGCTAAATATCCTCATGGAACTCCATACAAGCTATGAAAAGTCACATTTTTAGATGACTGAAGTAACTATGCTTCACTCCAAACCGCACGCTGATGCAAATTTGTGAACAGTAAAGGGCTTTTAGTGCAAGGTGGGTACCAAGATGTGAGGCCTATCAAGATGATAGTGTTTCCAGGAATGAACTGCAGCAGAATTTTCTCAGCAAGAATAGAGCTGTCTGCAGACTGTCAGGTCTATGCAACCAACCAGGAAGGGTTCTGCTGGTCACTCATACTGGAGCAGTTTGGTGTACCTGGGGCAGTAGGAAATAAACCTGAACTTTATAATTGAGGCTGTTGTAAGAGTTCTTTGTGGTTCTCTCACCAAACGTGATCCTGCCTGCTTTCAAGTATCCTGGTTACTAAGCCTTTCAAGTTGCATACTGTACAAAGTGTATATTGCAACACAAAAAAAGGGAAAGTCTTATACATCACTAATGAACAGTGGCAACTAATTGCAAAACCAAACAGCAGTGAACAGTCAAGCAATTACATTTTATTCCTTGTATAAAAAATAATTCCAGCCCAGAACAAGTAGTATTCTTATATATTACTAAGCATATTGAAAAAAAATCAGAATAAAGATGCTCACAGATAAAGCAAAAAAAAAAAAAACTTTAAAAAAAAATTATTACATCAAGATATTTAAGCATTATAGTCTTTCCCCACCCTCCCTTACAAAACCCCAAATTACAAAACGCTAGATATTACCGTTGGCTCAGTGCAGGATGTTTTTTCAGGTGCTTGAACCAAGTGTTCCTTATAACACTGCGCAGTTCATGATTGTGTCGAGCTGACAAAACACCTACAATAACATCATAATGTTTCAGCTTCCACTGAGGAAAGAAGGCCAGTGGACCTAGAAATATAAAGTGACAGAGATTTATTATATACATGTATTACCATAAGCCTGAGTTGCAAGCATTAAGATACATCGCAAAAGCAAGAGTACTTGGAACCTGAAACACTGTCCTGGTTTCGGCTGGGATAGAGTTAATTTTCTTCACAGAAGCTAGCATAGTGCTGTGCTTTGGATTCAGTGCTAGAAGAATGTTGATAACACACTGATGTTTTCAGTTGTTGCCAAGTAGTGCTCAGACTGCTCAAGGACTTTTTGAGCTTCTCCTGCTTGGCCAGGGGCATAACAAGCTGGGAGTACAGCACAGCTAGGACCCAAACTGTCCAAAGAGCTATTCCATACCATATAACGTCATGCTCGGTCGGGTCAGTCGGTCGCGGGCAGAGTGGTCGCAGCTCGGGGGGAGTGATCGCGGCTCGGGACGGACTGGGCATCAGTCAGCGGGTGGTGAGCAATTGCATTGTGCATCACTTGTTTTATATATTCTGTATATTTTCTTACCATTATTATTATTATTCTCTCTTATTAAACTGTCTCTATCTCAACCCACGGGTCTTACTTTTTTCCTTTTTCTCCAATTCTCTCCCCCATCCCACTGAGGGAGGGGGGGGAGTGAGCGAGCAGCTGCGTGGTGCTTAGTTGCCAGCCGGGTTAAACCACGACAGTCCTATTTTGGCGCCCAACGTGGGGCCCGAAGGGTTGAGATAACGACAGATCTGAACATTTTTAAAACGCATTTGTGATAAGCATTCGTTATATTAGTCTAATAGTCGCTGATCACAATGTTGTTTCATTTGCTCTCAGAGTTGCTGTCCTTGTTCACAGCGTTCTTTTATGTAGCACCTTACCTTCTGTGTGCACTCCCTGTGCTGCTGGCTATCACTTTTCGCAAGTGGATTAAAGTTGCTGTCCTGCTGTATTGTATAATACTGGCTTATGCTATGATAAAAATATTGGTCATCACATTAAGCTCATATTTGTACTCAGTATTGCTGTCACCTCTGTATTTTGGGAACCATCTATTGGGAATTATGAATAATTATACATTTTACTTTTTATCCTCGGAGAGCCAGCCTTTGGTGGAGTCACCTTACTCCATCTTCCCCTTCTTCTCTGAGCTAATTAAAACAGTTCTTGAGAATGTTGAATATCCTTGGGATGTTCCAACTAGCATGGCCCTATTGCTAGGTCTCCTGAATATAGTTCAGCTTTTACTCAGGGTTAGACTCCTACGTAAATTATATACTATCCAAAGATCGACTCCTGCAACAGGCCCTGCTGCTACTCCAGCCTCAGTGACGCCCACTGTAACTACTCCAGCTGTGGACGTAGGCCCTGCAGCTACTCCAACCTCAGCTACACCCACTGTAGCTACCCCACTGTGGACACAGGCACTGCGGCTACTCCAACCCCTGTGACACCCGCTGTACCCACTCCAACTGTGGACACAGGCACCGTTGCTACTCCAACCCCTGCAACCTGCACTGTAGCTACGCAAACCCCAGCAACAGGCATTGCAGCTGAGACAGGGAGCGAACCTGTGCCAGTATCAGTTGCCCCTATACACAAGAAGAAATCTTGGAAGCGAAAGTCAACTCGTTTAGAAGGGGAAGATGAAAGACCAGGGCCATCACAAAAGGAGGAGAAAGAGGAAGAGCTCATAAATGAGACAGAAACTACACGGTCTCTATCTTTGGGTGAGCTGCGAGATATGAGAAAAGATTTCAGCCGTCGTGCAGGAGAGCATCTTGTCACCTGGTTGCTCCGATGCTGGGATAATGGGGCCAGTAGCCTGGAACTGGAGGGTAAAGAAGCCAAACAGCTGGGATCCCTTTCTAGGTAAGGCGGTATTGACAAAGCGATTGGAAAAGGGACACAAGTCCTCAGCCTCTGGAGACGACTACTGTCAGCCATGAAGGAAAGATATCCCTTCAAGGAAGATGTCATACATCGCCCAGGCAAATGGACCACCGTGGAGAAAGGCATCCAGTACCTGAGGGAATTGGCTGTCCTGGAAGTGATTTATAGTGACCTGGACAATGACCAGCTGCCTAAAGATCCAGATAGTGTCCAGTGCACACGACCCATGTGGCAGAAGTTGTTACGGAGCGCACCAACATCATATGCCAACACATGGGCAATAATGAGCTGGGAAGCTGGACGGGGACCGACAGTGGATGAAATGGCTAGCCAGCTCCAGGAATACGAAGAAAGTATCTCTTCTTCCCTCGTCTCTGCTGTGGATAAACTGTCCCAAAAGGTTGAATGACTCGAAAAGCGTATACCCTACACCTCTCCTGTACAGACCAGTATCTCAGCCATCAGAAGTAAGTGCCCTTCTGCTCAAGAAAAAGAATATCGAGGGTACACACCACGGGGCACTCTATGGTTTTACCTGTGTGACCATGGAGAGGACATGAGGAAATGGGACAGAAAACCTACCTCGACCCTAGAGGCACGAGTACGCGAGTTGCAAAGAAAAACAAGCACAAAAGGGGGCTCTTCCAAGAAACTTGTTGCTCCAATTTCCAAAGACGGGGTAGATCGTCATTTTTTCAGACAGAATACAAGAGCTGATCTTAATTCTGATTGTGATGAAGGAACTTCTGACTCATATACACAAACCATGAGCAACAGTGATCAGAAATAGAGGGGCCCTGCCTCCAGCCAGGTGGAGGAAAGGGACAACCGGGTCTACTGGACTGTGTGGATTCGATGGCCTGGCACGTCAGACCCACAGAAGTATAGAGCTCTAGTAGACACCGGTGCACAGTGTACTCTAATGCCATCAAGCCATATAGGGGCAGAATCCATTTGTATTTCTGGAGTGACAGGGGGATCTCAACAGCTGACTGTATTGGAGCCCGAAGTGAGCCTAACCGGGAATGAGTGGCAAAAGCACCACATAGTGACTGGCCCAGATGCTCCGTGCATCCTTGGCATAGACTACCTCAGGAGAGGGTATTTCAAGGACCCAAAAGGGTACCGGTGGGCTTTTGGTATAGCTGCATTGGAGGCAGAAGAAATTAAGCAGCTGTCTACCTTGCCTGGTCTCTCAAAGGACCCTTCGGTTGTGGGGTTGCTGAGGGTTGAAGAACAACAAGTGCCGATTGCCACCACAACAGTGCACAGGCGGCAATATTGCACCAATCGAGACTCCCTGATTCCCATCCATAAGCTGATTCGTTGACTGGAGAGCCAAGGAGTGATCAGCAAGACTCGCTCACCCTTTAACAGTCCCATATGGCCAGTGAGAAAGTCTGATGGAGAGTGGAGACTGACAGTAGACTATCGTGGCCTGAATGAAGTCACACCACCGCTGAGTGCTGCTGTGCCGGACATGTTAGAACTTCAATACGAACTGGAGTCAAAGGCAGCCAAGTGGTATGCCACAATTGATATTGCAAATGCTTTCTTTTCAATCCCTTTGGCAGCAGAGTGCAGGCCACAGTTTGCTTTTACTTGGAGGGGCATCCAGTATACCTGGAATCGACTGCCCCAGGGGTGGAAACACAGCCCTACCATTTGCCATGGACTGATCCAGACAGCACTGGAACAGGGTAAGGCTCCAGAGCACCTGCAATACATTGATGACATCATTGTGTGGGGCAATACAGCAGAAGAAGTTTCTGAGGAAGGGAAGAAAATAGTCCAAATCCTTCTGAAGGCTGGTTTTGCCATAAAACAAAGCAAGGTCAAGGGACCTGCACAGGAGATCCAGTTTTTAGGAATCAAATGGCAAGATGGACGTCGTCAGATTCCAATGGATGTGATCAACAAAATAACAGCTATGTCTCCACCAACTAGCAAGAAGGAAACACAAGCTTTCTTGGGCATTGTGGGTTTTTGGAGAATGCATATTCCAAATTACAGCCAGATTGTAAGCCCTCTCTACCAAGTGACCCGGAAGAAGAATGATTTCAAATGGGGCCCTGAACAACGACAAGCCTTTGAACAAATTAAACGGGAGATAGTGCATGCAGTAGCCCTTGGGCCGGTCCGGGCAGGGCAAGATGTAAAAAATGTGCTCTACACCACAGCCGGAGAGAATGGCCCTACCTGGAGCCTCTGGCAGAAAGCACCAGGAGAGACTCGAGGCCGACCCCTAGGGTTTTGGAGTCGGGGATACAGAGGATCTGAAACCAACTATACTCCAACTGAAAAAGAGATATTAGCAGCATATGAAGGGGTTCGAGCTGCTTCAGAAGTGATTGGTACTGAAGCACAGCTCCTCCTGGCACCCCGACTGCCGGTGCTGGGCTGGATGTTCAAAGGGAAGGTCCCCTCTACACATCATGCAATTGATGCTACGTGGAGTAAGTGGGTCGCACTGATTACACAACGGGCTCGAATAGGAAACCTCAGTCGCCCAGGAATCTTGGAAGTGATCACGGACTGGCCAGAAGGCAAAGATTTTGGGGTATCACCAGAGGAGGAGGTGGTGCGTGCTGAAGAGGCCCCGCTGTACAATAAATTGCCAGAAAACGAGAAGCAATATGCTCTGTTCACTGATGGATCCTGTCGTCTTGTGGGAAAGCATCGAAAGTGGAAGGCTGCTGTATGGAGTCCTACAAGACAAGTCGCAGAGACTGCTGAAGGAGAAGGTGAATCAAGTCAGTTTGCAGAGGTGAAAGCCATCCAGCTGGCTTTAGATATTGCTGAAAGAGAAAAATGGCCAGTGCTCTATCTCTATACTGACTCATGGATGGTGGCAAATGCCCTGTGGGGGTGGTTGCAGCAATGGAAACAGAGTAACTGGCAGCGTAGAGGCAAACCCATCTGGGCTGCCGCATTGTGGCAAGATATTGCTGCCCGGGTGGAGAACCTGGTTGTAAAGGTACGTCATGTAGATGCTCATGTACCCAAGAGTCGGGCCTCTGAAGAACATCAAAACAACCAGCAGGCAGATCAGGCTGCTAAGATTGAAGTGGCTCAGGTGGATCTGGACTGGCAACATAAGGGTGAATTGTTTCTAGCTCGGTGGGCCCATGACACCTCAGGCCATCAAGGAAGAGATGCAACATACAGATGGGCTCGTGATCGAGGGGTGGACTTAACTATGGACGCTATTGCACAGGTTATCCATGAATGTGAAACATGTGCTGCGATCAAATAAGCCAAGCGGTTAAAGCCTCTCTGGTATGGAGGACGGTGGCTGAAATACAACTATGGAGAGGCTTGGCAGATTGATTATATCACACTCCCACAAACCCGCCATGGCAAGCGCTGTGTGCTCACCATGGTGGAAGCGACCACCGGATGGCTGGAAACATATCCCGTGCCCCATGCCACCGCCCGGAACACTATCCTAGGCCTTGAAAAACAAGTCCTGTGGCGACATGGCACCCCAGAAAGAATTGAGTCAGACAACGGAACTCACTTCCGAAACAGCCTCATAGACAAATGGGCCAAAGAGCATGGCATCGAGTGGGTCTATCACATCCCCTATCATGCACCAGCCTCTGGGAAAATTGAACGATACAATGGACTGTTAAAAACTACACTGAAAGCAATGGGTGGTGGAACATTCAAACATTGGGATACACATTTAGCAAAAGCCACCTGGTTAGTCAACACTAGAGGATCTGCCAACCGAGCTGGCCCTGCCCAATCAAACCTCTTACGTACTGTAGAAGGGGATAAAGTCCCTGTAGTGCATGTAAAAAATATGCTGGGGAAGACAGTCTGGGTTTCTCCTGCCTCAGGTAAAGGCAAACCCATCCGTGGGATTGCTTTTGCTCAAGGACCTGGCTCTACTTGGTGGGTGATGCGGAAGGATGGGGAAGTCCGATGTGTACCTCAAAGGGATTTGATTTTGGGTGAAAATAGCCAATGAACTGAATTGTATAATGTTAATTGCTGTGTAATATAGTATATCTTCATTTTTACTATTGCTGTATGTCATATCAATGGTATAGCAGTAAGAATCACCCAGATTAATGAAGAGTGAATTTTGAAGAAACTGAGGAAGTGCAGCGGATGGAACCAGAACTGACTTCAGCAAGCAACAACCCAACACCAGACCCCATCTCTCCTGCCCTGAAAGACTGTTACGACAGATGGAGCCCAAAACCATGGACTATATGAACCCAATGGACATTTCAGAGGGATGGTCCATAGACTAAGGGAATGATATCTGTGTATATATATATCAAAATGGTGGTAATTAATTGGAATGTATTGTAAGGGTAGGACCTAAGCATGACGTAAATGGTATAGAATAAGGGGTGGAATGTCCTGGTTTCGGCTGGGATAGAGTTAATTTTCTTCACAGAAGCTAGCATAGTGCTGTGCTTTGGATTCAGTGCTAGAAGAATGTTGATAACACACTGATGTTTTCAGTTGTTGCCAAGTAGTGCTCAGACTGCTCAAGGACTTTTTGAGCTTCTCCTGCTTGGCCAGGGGCATAACAAGCTGGGAGTACAGCACAGCTAGGACCCAAACTGTCCAAAGAGCTATTCCATACCATATAACGTCATGCTCGGTCGGGTCAGCCGGTCGCGGGCAGAGTGGTCGCGGCTCGGGACGGACTGGGCATCAGTCAGCGGGTGGTGAGCAATTGCATTGTGCATCACTTGTTTTATATACTCTGTATATTTTCTTACCATTATTATTATTATTATTCTCTCTTATTAAACTGTCTCTATCTCAACCCACGGGTCTTACTTTTTTTTCTCCTTTTTCTCCGATTCTCTCCCCCATCCCACTGAGGGAGGGGGGGGAGTGAGCGAGCGGCTGCGTGGTGCTTAGTTGCCAGCCGGGTTAAACCACGACAAACACTAAAACGAAGAAGTCAAATTACTATTGCATTCTCAGTTCAGAATCAAGGAAACATTTTCAACATGTCAAAACCTTCACTAGCAATCTAGGAAAACTTTACTGCAAAGAACTAAGCAAGTCACTGCAGGTAAACAAAACTAAGAAACTGTGACTCACAAAGCAGGCAAGAACATAAGCCTTGGTTTTGACTGACAGCATCTTCCATTCTTTAAATATTTGCCTGCCTGTCTTATGAGCAAACTGCCCCTAAGAACATGCTCTTGCTGGGCTTCTTTTTTCTATCAGCCATCAGAAACCCTGTGGGCAAGACACAAGGTCCTATTGTTCCCTCTGCAAAGCTCTTGAGACAGTCTGGGCCTTCTGCTTGCTCATTGATACCTCCTCCAGCATGATTTACCCTAAAGCATGGGGGCTTGTCATCACTGGTACCAGGCCTTCACTATTGGAATTCACCATTATTCTACCTAGAAAAAACAAAAAAAAAAAATAAACAAGGCCTGTCAGATTCAGAAATATGCCCATCTCGCCCCTTCTTTCTAAAACTGCTGGACTACCTTTCTGCCTCACCACTTCAATCTAGTATGTCAAGGCCTACTGTTTCTAACCTTTTGAAGTTGAACTCTGCCTTCACACAGGGTATTGCATCCCTACACAGGGGAATGCTCTGGCTTTATTCATAGCTGGATGTCACCACCAATACTTGTAATCCATGATTTAGCTGGTGCTGTTTTAATTTAGAGATGATGAAAGCTGGACTTGATTTCAAGCAAGATTATGACCAGAGAGAGACCTGAGAAGCTCTGACTAAAGTCAGGCAAGTAGTGCCAAGTGAATTTGCATAGTTTAATTTATCAGACATTCTAGAGTTAAGAGAGATATATATTTAGCTTTCCTTTTTTTTAATATATAAAAGCAAAGGATTGCTTTCCTCTCACCTATTTTTTTCATTAGGCTGCAAATAAAGAAAAAAAATGTAAATGTGGGTCCCTCTAAACTACTACATATAGCATAGACAAGATTTTTTAGAATCCAATTTTATAGAGACCAAAAATATCTCCAATTCTGTATTGTGTACTCCCACTAGAAAGAGTTGAGTTATAATGCAGGTTCTACCTTCTGTACCAGCATCCCCTTTCTCCACTTGGAAAATGAAAAGATAAATAGGTCTTGTTACAGCTGCTCATTAACCTAGGACCTCACAGCACCTGCCTCGAGCACTGCTGTGCCAAATCACACCAGACATCCATCTAGCCTTGTATTCCATCTTCAGTGTGCAGTACACAGTGCAGAGGCCTTGGCCTTGCTCTGCGCTGAATCAACATCAAGAGATTTCAGAACTCTTTTTTTTTTTTTTTTTGCTTTAGAGACTATTGATAACAGCTTGCACCTGACTCCCTAGTCCCAAAGCCAAATAAAACAGTGCTTTGCAGTTGATTCTCTGAACAGTACAAGAGCAGGGAAAGTACAGGGTAGTGTTTCCACGGACAAACCTTTCTCAGTCCATCTCCCACTAAATATTTTAGTTCTAAGCATGCAAATGCTGATTTTCAAGAAAAAAATTAAGTTCCACAACTATTTAAATTAATCTGTACTGACAACAGCTACAAGCTTATCAATAACTTAAGCTGAACATTAACCTATTAAGAAAGTTTACATCGACTTATGCTCAGAACAACTTAAAAGCTCAAGCAACAAGCCACTACTTCCATTCCTCAGTTTTTCACTCAAGTCAACTGTTACAACTCTAATGACAATCTTACATTAAACTGGCAGCAAGGTTCAGGAATATGATGTGTTTGCTGACAGAGCTAAATACAAACCTACTGCCCTATATAACATCTGAAGAAACTGGCAAACCAAACATATTGCTCAGTCTGAATACAATTTTAGTTTTCCTTTATGCTGGTAAATACCGACTACCCAGAGCACCTGTATGTCTTCAGAGGCGATTACACAGCCAAGATCTGCCAGGCCTCCATGGCAGCAGAGGTATATGAGACAGCCACATGTTTATAAAACTACAACATTATAGAATTATGAGATTATAGAGTTGGCTTTCTCACACATCCCTTTTCTTTCCTGGCTCTTCTTCCATCCTTTGATTATTCTTTAAAGTCTTAACCACGAGCCGTCCGCTATCATAGAATCATAGAATGTTTTGGGTTGGAAAGGACCCCTAGAGGTCATCTAGTCCAACCCCCCTGCAGTGAGCAGGGACACCGCTAACTAGATCAGGTTGCTCAGAGCCCCATCCAACCTGACCTTGAATGTTCCCAGGGATGGGGCCTCCACCACCTCTCTGGGCAACCCGTTCCAGTGTTTCACCACCCTCACTGTAAAGAATTTCCTCCTTAGATCCAGTCTAAACCTACCCTCTTTTAGTTTAAAGCCATTACCCCTTGTCCTGTCACAGCTGGCCCTACTAAAAAGATTATCCCCATCTTTCCTATAGGCCCCCTTTAGGTACTGAAAGGCCCTAATCAGGTCTCCCCACAGCCTTCTTTTCTCCAGGCTGAACAAGCCCAACTCTCTCAGCCTGTCCTCATAAGAGAGGTGCTCCAGCCCTCGGATCTTTTGTAGCCCTCCTCTGGACCTGCGCCAACAGTTCCATGTCCTTCTTGTGCTGAGGGCTCCAGAGCTGGATGCAGTACTCCAGGTGAGGTCTCACCAGAGCAGAGTAGAGGGGCAGAATCAGCCACGCTTCTCCTGATGCAGCCCAGAATACGGTTGGCCTTCTGGGCCGCCAGCGCACATTGCCGGCTGATGTCCAGCTTTTCATCCACCAGTACCACCAAGTCCCTCTTGGCAGGGCTGCTCTCAATCCTTTCTTCCCCCAGCCTGTATTGATACTGGGGATTACCCCGACCCAGGTGCATGACCTTGCACTTGGCCTTGTTGAACCTCATGAGGTTCACACAGGCCCACCTCTCCAGCCTGTCCAGGTCTCTCTGGATGACATCCCGTCCTTCTGGTGTGTCAACCGCACCACTCAGTTTGGTGTTGTCTGGAAACTTGCTGAGGGTGCACTCAATCTCGCTAAGTCATTGATGAAGATATTAAATGGCACCGGTCCCCGTACGGACCCCTGAGGGACACCACTCGTCACCAGTCTCCATCCGGACATCGAGCCATTGACCTCTACCCTCTGGATGCGACCATCCAGCCAGTTCCTTATCCACTGAACAGTCCACCCATCAAATCCATAGCTCTCCAATTTAGAGAGAAGGATGTTGTGGGGGACTGTGTCAAAGGCTTTGCAGAAGTCCAGATAGATGACATCCATTGGTTTTCCCTTGTCCACTGATGCTGTCACACCATCATAGAAAGTCACTAGGTTCGTCAGGCAGGACTTGCCCTTGGTGAAGCCATGCTGGCTATCTCGAATTACCTCCCTGGCCTCCATGTGCTTTAGCATAGCTTCTAGGAGGATCTGTTCCATGATCTTCCCAGGCACAGAGGTGAGGTTGACAGGTCCATAGTTCCCAGGGTCTTCCTTTCTACCCTTTTTGAAAATGGGCACAATGTTTCCCTTCTTCCAGTCACCAGGGACTTCACCTGACTGCCATGACTTTTCAAATATCATGGAGAGTGGCTTGGCGACTACCTCAGCCAATTCCCTCAGGACTCTGGGATGCATCTCATCAGGTCCATGGACTTATGTGCATTCAGATTCCTCAGGTGGTCACAAACCTGATCTTCTCCTACAGCAGGAGGGGTTTTACGCTCCCGTTTCCCCTCATGCCATCCATCAACTCGGGAGGGGTGAGGAGAGAGGTTCCCAGTGAAGACTGAGGCAAAAAAGTTGTTGAGTACCTCAGCCTTCTCCTCATCTGCTGTTACCAGCTTGCTGGTCTCGCTCATCAGCGGCAGTACACTTTCTTTAGCCATCCCTTTCTGGCTGATATACCTGTAGAAACCCTTCTTATCATTCTTTGCATCGCTAGCCAAGTTTAGCTCCAGCTGCGCCTTGGCCTTCCTGACTCCACTCCTACACAACCAGGCAGCGTCCCTATACTCTTCCCAGGATGCCTGTCCCTGCTTCCACTGCCTGTGCAGTTCCCTCTTCCTCCTTAGTTTGGACAGCATCTCTTGTCTCAGCCATAAGCTTTCGACCTGCTCATGGCTATTCTTCAGGGACAGCTCTTCACACTGTAATGATTTCTTGATGTAAAGGGCAACGCCTCCGCCCCTCCTTCCTCACCTGTCCCTTCTGAACAGCCTGTAGCCATCAATAGCTACATTTCAGTCGTGGGATTCATCCCACCAAGTTTCTGTAATGGCAATCAGGTTGTAGCTTTCTAGCAGCACGATAGTTTCCAACTCCTCTTGTTTGTTTCCCAATATAAATCTCCTAGGAGGACTAACTTGTTTGCAGACTGCACATGAGGTATTGTTTACACAGATTTGGTTTTTAAGATATCACTCTTAATTAGAAGCAGAACCATTTAATTAAACCAAAGGTAGACAAAAAGAAAACTAAGAGCAGAAGTCTATAGGGTGATTTGACTCAGAATAGCGTAAGTTGGCTTAAATCAATTAAAAAAAAAAACACCTAAAAATAAGCTACTAAAATCAAATATACATACTTTTAATTAGTTTATATTTTAAAATGAGTGAACAACACTGGGAACAACATTAATGTAACGGATGCTTCAGAATTAGTATCCTACTGCTTTTAGAACACACAGCTCGCTCTTGGTTTAGGCCATCTTCAGGCTTAGTAAGGTAGCATTCCAGCAGTCTGTATTCAGAAGATTGTCTTTTCTGTCCCAAGGGTTATGCCATTTTACTTTTAAAACCACTAAAAATGGAAAAAAATTGAAAGCTTACTTTCACAAAAACCCAATGAATAAGCTCTCTGCTCGTTAGCAGACGTTTCTACTTCCTATAGAAAAAACAATTGCTAAACTTTCAGGAAAAGAGACACATACGTCTCTGAACTAGGGCTACTAAAAAAAGGGGAGAAGAGTCAGAGGCACGGG
This sequence comes from Gorsachius magnificus, assembly GCA_034008185.1. Classification (NCBI taxonomy): domain Eukaryota; kingdom Metazoa; phylum Chordata; class Aves; order Pelecaniformes; family Ardeidae; genus Gorsachius; species Gorsachius magnificus. The sequence continues at coordinate 42,984,218 of CM067083.1, read as the reverse complement.
GTGGGGGGGGAAGACTAAAGCTATTATTCATTTATAAAGATAATTCAGATATGTGCATATACTCTGATGCAGTATAAGTTAAGAGAAAGCATTGCTGACCTCCAAGTCAATAATAACTAAGTATTTATACAAGCAATCAATACTTGCCACTGGGGACCAAATTTATTTATTTATTGTTCATTCTATTTTTGTTCATTCTTAGGCCAAAAATTTAAGTCTTAAGAACAGGCTTAAAAAATACATACTATATTGCTCTTACCTTCCACTGGTTGTGCAAGATAATTAAGCCTTTAAATTTTCCAATTACAAAGACAAAAAAGCCCTGTAAAGTTTGTGGTTTGTGAAGGGGGGGGGGGGAGGGTGGTAAAAAAAAAAAAAAATAAAATACAAAAGCTACATACCACATTCCATGATAAACCCTAAAAGTGTTGCTAACTGAAGGGATGCAGAAGGAGAGGAAGCCTTTCCAATTCAAAAGTCACACTATCACCAGCTGCATTCCTCTTCTCAGTGAACCGTAAGTAGCCAAAGGTGCAGTGACTACCCTAAGCTCTTTTAGCATCAGGAACAAAATTGCTTTCACTTTGCTGTTTTGCTCGAGGCTGTTAACCCACAGGCAAAAGCTACAAAAACATTAAAGGAAGCAGCCCTCTCTCAGCTGCTGAGGTCCATTTAATTCTGTACAGCAACTGTAAGGAGTACTTTTGTCAGCTCCAAGACTACTGAAGTCAGCCTGCCAGAGTCTTGTGTCACACAGTTAATAACACGCTCCTGCTGAAGCTTCCTTGGGCTGGGGTATTTGTAAGGATAGGCTCCCACATAATTCTCTGATGCCTGACCATACGTGTATTTCTATTAGTACAGTTTTTCACCTCAGTATAAGCTGCAGGAAGCTTTCACAGGATTCTTGGTCATCACTTTTCATGAAACTTGGTGAAAACGCTAGTCTTTGGAAACTCCACCTGTCTGTCAGCTTGACTGAGAACTACCAACAGATCAAAGTTAGGGAGAGACACAGGAAGAGGTAAACAAGTGGATATGTAGAGCACAAAGCTGTGCCCTTAAAAGACAATGCTAAAGATGCAGAGATGTGTCTCCTGCTGAGCTGGCCATGGGAAGAGGTCACTGCTGACAGGCAATCTGCTGGCCCTGGTCAGATTTTAACCACCTCAGCAGCATTCAACGGCTCTTGAAGTTTTTCAAAATCCCAAACTACAAAGATTAGCATGCATCTCTTCTTCCTGTAAGACTGATTCTCAAGTAAAATGTCAAGTTAAGCTGTTAATTATATTTACCGTCACTATAAGGAGATGAAAAGATTGAGAGATCATTTAGCTTTATTTTGTCGATAAACAAGATAAAATACGATCTTGCTGCACATATCTCTATTGATGAGTCCCCTATCAACTACTAAATTTGCCAGGCACTTTCAGTCAAGTTTGACATAGTGTGGAGTCCCTGAAATGATTAAGTTCCCACCTTTCATGGAACTGGACTGGACAGGGAAAGTCTCCCTTGTTAAGTGCCCACACTGAGAAACACAGCAGTGTAGGCTTACCTGCACTATCAGCCACCAGAGAACCTCCACTGGAGACTGCTAGAATAAGTGAGCTCCACAGAGGGCCGGGCTTTGTATCTCCTGCTGCCCATGCAGCTACATTTAAAAAATAAATAAATAAATAAATAAATAAATAAATGGAACTAAATAGGCCAGGCAGAATTTATTAAGAATATTCCAAACTAACCCACTTCATACAATACAACTGAAAAGGAACACCACATACGTGCCAACCCCCTCCACACACACACATTCCAGGTTGTTATCTCTGCCTACTCTTGTGACTTTGCAACCATATTCCTCTTTTCAAATGCCTTTCTCTTTCTTCTGTGCTACTTTGTGAAAGATCCAAACAAACACGGAGGAAGGAATTAAATGAATATAAAGAAGGTTTGTATTCAATGCTGACACACACAGAGAAAGAACAAACCAAAGAGCATAAGCAGCTCTTTTCCCCTCTCCAATCTTTTTCGCTTAAAGTAATCTTCTATAGCTCATCTGCATTACAGGTTTCTCTGCAAACAGAACTACACGACCCTCCCTGCAGTACCTACTTTATACCAGCACTAAAAATCACCAAGATGTGCTCCCCTGGTTGCTGCAGCAGCACAGTGCTCCTTGAGACAGAGGAGCCTTTAGACAAGCTTTTAAACAAGCTTTGCAGATTCAAAGAGGAAAACCTCTGTAGGCAGATTTTTTTTTTTTTTTTTTTACATCAACAGCATTTCCTTAAAAGAAATAGAACAGCAGGGTCCTTCTGAGTTGCAAAGTGACAGTAGTAATACTGGTGGGATGATGGTGCTCTAAACACCATTACTGATACAGCACTTGCACAATTCCAGACAGATCTGGGAACAATGGCCAAAGCATCAGAAGCGTAGACACAAAAAGAATAAAGCAAATCCTTTTTGCAACACAAAAACTGATACCTTTTTTTTTTTTTGGGGGGGGGGGGGTGGGGAGGGGAGGAAGAGGTGGAGGAGAGAAGCACAGCACCTTTATCCTTTGAAAAGTAGTTGCCAATCCCTGATGCCATGGAACAGAAACTCCCAAGGAAGGCCACTAGCTCCCTTCTGGCTGTTCTACTCAGTGGGCAATTCAGAAGAGAACTGGTGAAGAGCTTCCTTCAGCCACAAACTATGCTCTCCAACGCCGGCAGAACTGGTACACTTTGCCCCCTGTTCCAATGCCAAAACACAAAAATGCAACTCCAGTGCTGCTCATTAGTAGTTCGCAATGTCTCAGACATTGTTCACAGAACAACTGCAAATTCTAAAAAAATCCCAATTCAGTTGGAAAATACTGTCGGCTTTGGTGTGGAATCTTTGTCAATTATTTCAAGCCCATCAAAGGCGAGGGGGTTGTTTTTGCCAGCGATGGCCCATCCCTGGAAAACGACGTTATAGTAAGATCTCATACATCAAGGCTGGGGAGCAACTGGCACTTCAGGCAGAACTGCACAGCTACTGCCAGTGCCAAACCTGACCTGTTGACGGAAGGTTTCAATTTCCAAGGCCATCAGCCTTTACATGCTTACGAAAGATGAAATAATTTTGTGACCAAGCAACATACTACTCCCTGACAGACACGCCTAACAGATTTCAAACAGCATCTTTTCTTAAGAAAGTATCACATTTTTCCAGAATCTCTCCTTACAGAGTACGGCATTGCTCATAACCTCAGAGCTTGATTCTACATTTTGTTATTTCAGCACCGAAAATCCAAAAGCAAGTTAAGATCTCCCTCCTCCTCTCTCACCTGTCACGTACACAGGCTATCCCATGAGGGGGACAGGCCTAATTCTGCAAAGCAGATCATTAAACACCAGCCTAACCAACCCTGTATAGGGTTCCATCAGGCCAGTGCCTGAAGAAGTGCATGCTGAACCACAGGACAACAGATGGCATTCAAGCAGTTTCTAGAAAATGGTGGGGTTTAATCTGTTGCATAATTATTTGCTAGTAAAAGATTGACTCCAACAAAACCAAAAGGGCCAATTCTTAGCTACCACACACCCCCAGAAATGTAACAGGAATAACGTCTTAAAGGGCATTAGCATCAGCAAAGTAGCAGCATATTTCATTGAATGTGTGGGGCTTTCTGATTAGGCACTGTTAACTGAAGCCCTACAATGAGTAACTTCCTACTCCGTAAGACTTGTGCCATCAATTAAAACACACAATTAGCAATGAGTCCACCTGGAGCGCTAAAAACAGGCCTGTCTGTTCTTTGTCACGTTTCTGAGGTCATTTTATAATTAGCATTTATCTAAGATTTTTAAAAAAATTAACTAAAGCTTCCTACCCACAAACTGCCTTTGGATAGCCCTTGTTTGTAACCAGTTAGACAAGGACTTCAATTAAACCTAAAAGCACATTCTTGCACAAGTCTTGCTCCAAAGTATGAATTACAGAACCATTAACTGATGAACAAAAAGAAAGCAGGGAGCCACCGAAGTCAGGACACTGAAGCAAAGGCCAGTGCCTTTTGTCTCAGAACTAATCCTATTTATTTTTTTCCCAATTAATGAGTACTGCCTACAAGCAGCGTATGCTATCTTCAGTGACACCAAGGTGAAAGTGATCATGAACACAGAGAAACCCAGAGTACTGCACTGGGAGAGACACAACTGAGGGCCAAAGCGTGCAAGCAGACTACAGGCTTTTCACATGGGGTAGTTCAAAAGAAGGCTTTACTAAAGGGGGCACTTCCAATCAAGGAAGGGAAGTAGGTGGAATGAGTGAAGGCTGGAACGCTGTTTACATTTAAAATCATCTGACCTACAGACCACAAAAATGCACTGCTTTCCAGAAATGGAGAGCCTATTTTGCCAGTAGAAATTAGAAGCACCTGAACTGCCCAGCTTAAGAAAACAAACGTTTAAAACAGACACTTTTGATCTCTATGGTTACATGATGGAGGTGTACTTGAAGGAGGAGAAAGACCCTTTTAACCCAAAGGCTTAAGAACAGAAGAGCATAAACCAGTTGCAAGTAAGTTTAGGCCAGAAATGAGGAAACATTTCTAATCAGGAAAATGAGTTTATGGAACAGCCTCTTCCCAAGACAGCTAGGAATCCAAGTGAACAAATCAAAAGCCAAGCTGACCCTTCACAAAATAAATGTAGGCTGCTGGGCTGCCATTTTAAGACAGAGATCAGGAGTTGCTTATTAGAAAAAGTAAGCAGAATTGATGGCCAGAGATGTCTATTCCAGTCTTGCGTTGACGAGTCAACGATGTCAGGGTAAATAATCACCTAAACAGGTTATCAACTTTTTAACAAATTTCCATGTGTATGCGCAATGACTACTGAGAGAAGAATTAAACTCCTCAAGAAACAGAACTGCTGTTCACTCTGCCTTTGACCTCCACTGGTAGCTAATTTTGCAAATGTTGATACACACAGACGCTACACAGAAATACCAAATAATAGACAAATAATGCATTTTTATGTCAGAGCTTTTATAAAACACTGTCCCATGATCAGATTTTTGTTCATACTAGTGATTCCAGGTAGTAGGTAATAAAGAGCAGCTGGAGCAGTAAACAAGTAAAAAAAAAAAAAAAGATTACTCAACAATCAAATGAAACAAGACTGGCTTTATCAGGGAGTACCAGATCCTCTTAAATAGTTTCAGATTCAAGAAGCCTTTTAATAAATAGGGACATTTCTTACTCTTGTATACGAAGTCATTAGTGTTCCTAAAATACTCTGAATAATAAGAAAATATAACACAGAAGACATCAGAGATAAAAGAGGCCCCTTAGCTCATCCTTCTCTCCTCTGCCAAGGCAGCCATGCCTACAGCTTGTACGTGTTGTGGTACTTTGAAGGCTAAAAGGCAGACTCTTCCTCAAATTATCATTCAAGGATCAGGCCTACAAAGAGACAGCACATGTACAGTATTGAGCGTTTTCCTACAGATGATGGAGGTTCTCTTCTTATAAGATGCACCAGTTTTTCTCTCCTCAGTGCGAATACATTTCTCAATAGGTTACAGCTAAATAACCTTTGCACAAACCACATGTACACTTAGTCTTTCAGTAGCAAAAAAAAAGCACTGTTTTATTTTTAATCCTAGTTATCCTAACATTGTCTGATGCAACACAGTTGCAAACACAGTAACATACACTAATAATAACTCCCATTCTTTTATAACACAAGTGTGACCACCACTCATTTGATGCACAGTGGCCAGAATAGACGCAGCAACACCCGCACAGCCCTGCGGCCTCCAGACTACCCAAATGCACTGACTTTGCTCCTTCCACACCTGCATTATTAATTACTACCGGAATTCAGCAGGGTCTCGTAGCCTCACAGCTGTGTACACTCTGCGCAGGGGAACAGGCACTGGTCGCAAAGAGCGGCTTTGCTAGCGAACATGCTAGTGGGTCACTGAAAAGAGTTCTAAGCAGATCTCAAGTAAAAAAAAAAAACCACCATTTTTTCCCAACCATTTTTTCACTCGTCCTGTAGAGTATTTCCTAACGTTCTCAAACAGCACCTATGGGTAGCTGAAGAAAGTTTCTGTTCTAACAGATGCCAGTTTCTAACAGGCAGGCAGATCTGCAGTCTGAAAACTCCAACTCGTTTTATGAAGAGCGCGACGTAAGCCCTTAGGGGTCTGATTTCACTTGTGTCGGATCACACGCGATCGATCCTATGAATAGCTTTTTTGCACCGCAGGGGGTTTAAAAGACTGCTAAGGCAAACACGGCCCGGTGCAAAGAGCTATTCCCAGGACTAAGGACGACCCGACGCCAAGTGAAACCGGTGGGAATGTTTTCTCCGCGCACCTCAGTGGGGGCGGGAGGGCACCCGTGGCGCAGGGGTGTTCAGCAGGGGCTGCTGCCCCGCAGAAAGCTGCGGCCGCGGTCGGTGCCTCCGGTTTAAGCCGCAGAGCCAGCGCTGCTCTCCACAGCTCGACCTGACCGAGCCGTTACCTCCCGGCGGCCCCACACCGGCACTCCGGGCGCTCTTCCCCGGCGGGCTCCCCCTGACCCCACCGACAGAAGCGCCGCCCACGGCCACAGAAACGCCGGCACCGCGCCCCCCCCCCCCCCCCCGGCCTTCCCCCCCCCGCGCCCTGCCCCGCCCCCCGCGGCCCCCGACCCTCCCACCGGCTCCTGGGGGCGGGTGGGGGAGCCCTGCCCGCCCGGGGTGCCTGTGCCCCAGGCAGCCCCCGCCGCCCACCCCTTCCCTACCTGTCGCCTGCCTCTCCCAGCGGCGACGGGCCGACTGGGCCGCCCGCGACTCGTCCTCACGCCGCCGCCGCCGCTCGGCCGAGCCGGGCTCCTCTGCCCCGCGGCCGCCGGGAGCTGCAGTCCCGCCCCGGCCCCGGCGGCCCCCGGGAGGCTGGGCGAGCGGGGCCGGGTCTGCAGCGCACGGTGGGGGAGAGCCGAGCGGGCGCCCGCCCCCGGGGGGAAATGCCGAGGAAGGGCGGCTTTACCTCACGTTTTACATGGCGGGGAAGCGTAGACGCCGGGGGAGAGCCGCCGGGGCGGTAGCAGCGCGTTATCCTTACGGGTCGCTCCCTTCTGGGGAGCCACGGGACTTCTCCTCTTTGACCGCCCGGGCAGCCCTCGGGCCCCGGCCGCCGGCGGGAGGCGTGCCCCCGGCTGCCGCGGCTGTGCGGCGCGGCCCAGCCGTGGCGGAGGGCTGAGGCGCAGGGAGAAGACCGTCCTCGGTTAATCTGTATTCGTGCAACGCTGCGATTACCGGCCGAACGCCCCTTCTAAAAAGTCGTTGTAACAAAACAGCTTTCCAGAACAATCCTTTACTAATCCAATGAAGAGGAGAGGGCACTTCGCTTTGGCAAAGAGCTGCAACAGCATTGCAAACTCTTCCTGGAGTATTTTACTCCAGCAAGGGACGTGTTATTTGACTGAAATTCTAGGGGGGCGTTAGACAATCGCACTGTCCTTAACTGCAACTGGATCAGGCCAAGAACTGGCAGTAGCATTCTTGTTCTTGCAGAAATGTTTTATGAGATGGCCACGCTCAGTGTCGCATCTTACCTACAACCACCACTTGGAGAAGCTGGGTGGCTACGGACTAACGCACCAAGAGGGCCACTGACCAAAGAGGTTTAGATAGGATTGGATGCAGAAGAGCGTTCAGATTGTCAGCACCTTGAGAAGCTGCTTGTCTCTGGTCCCTCTGAACACAGAAAACAAAGAGAAATGTTTCCTGGACTTCATAGGGTGAATCTACCAGAAAAAAAACTGCTATGGTTAAATACGCAAAGGCTTTGCAGAAGTTAATGTATAAACTAGAAGTTTATGTGTAATAGCTGTAAGGCTTAAATGAACGCTTGCTGATGCTATTCTATCAGAAACACATAATTTAGTAAAAGAACCTGATATGTATTAAGTATAATTGAAAGAAAAGATCAAGTTTTTAGGAAAAGAAGACTAAAATCTGCTTCTGAAAATCCCCAAACTGTGAAAAGTGTTTGGAAAATGCTTGAAGTCCTTTCAAACGGCTTAATTAAGATTCATTTTTTGTCAACTGGAGTGAGATATTAGAAGGAAAATGGATTACTTTATCCCCTGTATATGGGGTTTAAACAGCAAAAGGAAAATGTTTTGGAACTACATCGGCTTTAGTTTGTTTGCATATTTACACTTATTTAATAGGCAATTGTGAGCGTACTTGTCAGCAGATAATAGTGCTAAGAAAAGTATTTACAGAAAAATGCCATTGTTACTAATCACTATTTACATTTGACTTGCCTTTCAGCAGGTTCAGCTGCAGAAATAAAAACTGGTCCAACTGCTAATATTATTCTGTATTTGCCTGTATTCTTTGTATGTTAAGTTCTCTCCCCAAGGCCTGGTGAGCTGACTGGCATCTTATAAACATGTCTGGGAGTGATTACTTCCTTGCAGACAAACAGAAGACCCAATTCCTTAGTATCTGGCTTTTTATACAGTGGTATACCATGCTCAAGGATAAAGGAATATATAATGTACAAAACGGGAGAAATCTCTTCCTACTTTTATCTTCCACATTACAGAAACAGGGTGTCCTGGTCAAAAGGATAATATATGCTTCTTTTTGGTCATGCAGGAAATTATGGTTTTAATAGTTTAATTTAGTTGTAGAGGGCTGGACTTTCCTACTCCATTTTCTATCAGATTTTCTGCAAGATTTTTAAAGCCCAAGATGTAACCTAGGCCTCCCAACTTCATCATCTGTAGAAGATGCAAGCAGTGGTACTTCTCATGTTACGTGTAACACCAAAAGTATGCACCCATGTATAAATCGTCAGATGATCAGATCCAGCTGCTAACCTGTTTTTCAGAAGTTCCCATTAGCAAACCAGTTTCAGTTTGCATTCTTGAGGGCTTTTTATGAGGACTAGTATTTTGCGGAAATACTAAAATTGGACTCGAGGCACTGAGTTTTAGGCACACTTTTTGAAAAGTCTTGGCCCATACAAAAATGAGATTTTTCCAGAGATTTCAGAATAATGAATATATATAATGTGACAAGACAAATGGACCTGGAATGTAACTTCTAGATAATGTCAAATTATTTTTCTGGAAGACAGCAAATTTTGGTTTGGGTTATGCTAATTCTTGGTATCATTTACCAAAAATACACCATTTTCATTTGGTGCTTTCTGAGCAGGTTTGCTCTTCTGACATGACAGCCTCAGGCTGTACCTCTGGCACACACAGTACAAGCACAACATGTTGGGCACAAGAGCTGGAGACAGAAGAGAGAGAAATTTTAGTCCCCAGGCTGCTTGCAAACTTAAGAAGCTTCTGTAACTTTTGCGTAATGTCTCTGGATAAGCATCTCCTGTCTGACACGGGGGAGACACGCGCCTTGATGGATACCAGAGCCATAGTTATGTACCACAGCTAGCCAGTCACTAGCATTCGGTTTTTTAATGTTTGCTCGCCTAATTATTGCCCCAAGTGGGTAACTGGGGTTTTTTTAGGAGGCTAGCAGCAGATGAGAGGAGCAGGAAGCAGGAGAGCTGCGTGTGTTTTAGCAGAGTTTGTCCCCAGCGAGTTGTGTGTTTTCTCAATCTGTGTGTGCACCATCTGAAAGCAGAGGAAGGACTGGTGAGACATTCTGGTTTGGGGATTTGGAGCTTAACTTTCTCCACACCTTGCAGTAACACTGATAGATTACATTGCACAAAATCATTGTGCCTTCAGTTACTTAAAGAAAAAATATTAAATGAGAATACAGATCAGGGTATGAAGGATTTTATTAAAGGGTTGTAAATTTGCATCCCAAGAGCATGTCTTTTTTTTTTTTTTTTTCCCAGTGTTAATAACCTAAAGAGATTCACTGTAATGAGGAATTATCAATTCTTTCCTTACCTTCCTTAGGACCTTTAGAAGAAATAGCTGTTGTTTATTTTCCTGAATAGAAGAGATGCCTCCCTGCCTCACCTTTCGGCTTTCTGATCCGATGAAGTGCAGATACAGAGGAGTTCCCAGACTCCTTGGCTTGGGCTATTAATGCCGTCAGTGTCGCTGGGGTCTCCTGAGGACAGACAAAGGAATCCTACAATAACTGATCTCTGGAAAACAGGCTGTCTCACTGACGGGCCTGCCAGCTCATATCATTAGCAGCAGCAGCGAAGTCAATGGTATGTGACCAGCCAGCTCTAAGGGCCATGATGGACAGGCGTGAAGAGAGATGCTATTAGCAAGCTTTGGGCAGCACATAGCGAGCAGCCGGTGTGGCGTGAGGCTTGTGCTCATTTGTACACTGAGTGGAGGCAAGAATCTAACAAGATTTTGCCCATGGCTATCTTCCTTAATGGTCTCTTAAGGGAGACTTACTAGTCACTTGAAAAAGGTCCAGATACAGTATGAGTACCAATTCTACTCTACGTTCTCCTTTATTAAGAGAATCAAGGAGGCAGTATTTCCTTTAGAGAAACCACATGGATTTGACTCTTTCCATCATAATGGTTAAATACTTTAGGGCATGGTTGCAATGGAACTTAATCTTGCAACCCCTTCATACCAGCTAATCATAAAGTAGCCTGTAGCTGGCATCTGTAAGAAGCTCTGAACCTAGAGAACTATGGGGTGTCATAAGTTGCACTGATTTTTTCCTGGGTTTTGTTTGTTAAGGTTGCCCAGTGCTTCCCAGCTGAAGAATGGACTCTCTTGAACCTACTCCACAATTTAGTTATTTGGGCTGAGGGTTGCAGTGACAACGACCTGTTTCACACTGCAACATTTGCTAAGTTCCAGCTAAAATAATTTAATAACTTCTGAAAAGTTAGAATAGACTAGAGTAGAATAGAATAGAATATTTATTTCAGTTGGAAGGGACCTACACTGATCATCTGGTCCAACTGCCTGACCACTGCAGGGCCAACCAGCAGTTACAGCGTGTTATTAAGGACATTGTCCAAATGCATCTTCAACACTGACAGGCTTGGGGCATCCACCACCTCTCTAGGAAGCCTGTTCCAGTCTCTGACCACCCTCTCAGTAAGGAAGTGCTTCCTCGTGGCCAGTCTGAGCTTCCCTTGGTGCAGCTTTGAACCATTCCCACACCTCCTGTCACTGGACCCCAGGGGGAAGAGCTCAGCACCTCCCTCTCCACTTCCCCTTCTCAGGAGGCTGTAGGGAGCAATGGGGTCACTCTCCCTCTCAGCCTCCTCCTCCTCTCCAAACTGGACAAGCCCAAAGTCCTCAGCCGCTCCTCACAGGACATGCCTTCCAGCCCTTCCACCAGCTTTGTTGCCCTCCTCTGGATGCATTCAAGGACCTTCACACCCTGCTGAAATGGTGGGGCCCAGACCTGCACACAGTAACTCCAGGTGAGGTTGCACCAATGCTGAATACAGCAGGATAGTCACCATTTTGACTGGCTGGTGGTGCTGTGTGTGATGCCCCCCAGGATGGGGTTTGCCCCCTGGGCTGCCAGGGCACACCGCTGCCTTATGCTGAGCCTGCTGCCAACCAGCACCCCCAGATGTCTTTCTGCAGGGCCGCTCTCCAGCCACTCCTCTCTCAGTTTATACTGGTGCCTGGCATTATTCCGCCCCAGGTACAGAATCTGGCATTTAGACTTGTTAAATTTCATTCCACTGATCATAGCCCAGTGCTCCAATCTAGATCCCTCTGCAAGGCCTCCTGTTCCTCAACAGCACCTCCCAGTTTCATATCATCAGTAAACTTGCTAATGGTGCATTCAACTCCTGCCTCCAGATCATTGATAAATATATTGAACAGAACTGGCCCTAGAAGTGAGCCCTGGTGAACACGGCTGACCGGTCGCCCGCCAAGTGTAGCCCCATTCACTGCAACCCTTTGAGCTCTGCCTTTCAGCCAGTTCTTCACCCAGTGCACCTTGAACCTGCTCATCCCACAGTTTGACGGCTTGTCCAGAAGGATGATGTGAGGGACAGTGTCAAAAGCCTTACTGAAATCCAGAAAAACTACATCCACTGCCATCTCTTCTTCTATGGTAGGGCAGGCAACCCTACCATAGAAGGGTAATAAATTGGTTAAACAGCACTTTCCTTTTGTGAACCCATGCTGACTGTGCCTGATGATTGCATTATTCTTTAAATGGCTTTCACTAGTACCTGGTATAATCTTCTCCATATTTTTTCCAGTTAATTTTTCCAAATTAACTTCCAGTTAAGGAAGTTAATGAAGAACATTAAGAAAAAAATGTTCTTGTTTTGCCTAAAATTATTTGTCCACTATTTTGCTGACCCTTTTTTTAAGTTAAGTTTTTGCATCCTCAAATCCATTTGGAGCTGTGGCTTACTTAAAGCTGAATTAGGTCAGCAAAACAGTGTTGTAACTTGGTCTTCTTTCCTCATGTTCTCTGTGCAGAAGTTTTAACAGTTTTGGCACATGGTGCCGATTTGTGGCAGAAGCCATGGTTTAGACTGACTTCTCTGAGGTCCAAGAATATTCTGTAAGGTCTTCCTTTCACTGGTATTGCAAGAACCTAGCAACCAAAACAGCTCTGGCATGGTATTCAGACAAAGATAACCCAACTTTCCTCAACTCACTTTCCTTTACAGAAAGGTGGAACTTCAAGTTTCATGTCCTCTCACTAAGTGGTCACTTGAGCATCCTGGTGGATGACCAAGTCACCATCCTTTATTCTAGAGAGGGATAAATTAGAATAATCTTGTCATCTTCTGGGAAGAAAGTATTGTTCAGTTGGACTTTTTAATCAGACACAGCCTAACCCACATAAGATTTGATAACTACCACACAAAATTGGCTTGCAGGACATCACAGTTATCCAAACATACCAATACAGCAATAATAAATTTCACAGTCTTTGCTGACTCCTTGTCATGTTCATGACAATCAAAAATAGAAATGGACTCAAAACCACCTATATGGTAGCAGCTAAATCTTGACAGGCACATCTCAGCGACAGCAGGGGAATGTCTTGCAGACATGTGGAATGACATCAAATATCCAGTAATCAGGCAACAGCCAGCTGCTGGGGTTAGTTACTCCATGTGTAGCTAATACACAGCTATTTTTAACAAGTGGCACAAAGACTTCAGAATGCGGGTACAGAAGAGAATAAGGTTTATAGCAAGTCCTGCTGAGACCTATGACAGCAAATATGCTTATTAATCACATGCCTGGTAGAGAGTTAAGCTGTTGGGGGGATTACAAAGCAGACTGGCCACATATTATTTATCATTTCAGTGTAATCTGTCATTGGATAGACAATATTCAGGCCATGTTTCATTAAAAAAAAGTTTACATGACTTGGTGCTATTTTCCCCTCACGGTGCTTACCCTGCTTCAGGAAAGATGTGCTCTACTGGAGAATGTGCCAGATGGCTGCTTCGTGTGCTGCAGAAGATGCGAGGTGAATGAGGTGGGACCACGAAATGGTGTTACAAGGCTAAGGGTCATTGCTGCTCAGGAGAACTGTGTTCTGTTGTTGCCTCTCTGCAATACCAGGAGAATCATGAAATCAAACATTACACGTTGCTTTTTTCCCTTAGCTTCTGGGTGTTTGACTTGCCAAAGTCATTCCAGTTTGTAGAGCTGAGGATTCATAGCTGAAGCTTGAGCAAATGGGAAAATGGTTTGAGGTGTTGAAAGAGCTAAGTAGTCTGAAGAGGCAGGTACTGCCAATCTCACCCGTTCTGTTCTGGCTCTGCCTCAGCTTCCCACTGTAAAATGGGAATAATTCTACCCAGGATACCGTGGAGATACTTCGTGAAGCAATCCATGATGAGCGCCACAGACAAGCTCATCAGGGAATAGTTCTACACTGAAAGCAGAAATTTGTGAGTAAATCAGGCCCGGGGCTAACCAATGAATAAAGACACCAAAATAGTATCGAGTAACTGCTCATTAACATTGCCTGTATTGTGCCTTGTGGGAGTTCCTGCAATGGCAATCTGGAATAGTGCTGCATACAAATGAGAGAGGCAAATGGAAGACACATAAGGAAATTTAACTCTGACATTTCTTAAATGAGTGCTTAACTTCTTTAATGATCTTTTTTTGCATTTATTCCAACTCCATTTAAATATCCTCCTCAAGTGTGTTCACCATCCTCATTGCAAGTATTTGTTTAGCTGGTATGGGCAGAACTGTGAAGAAATACAATAACTTTTAGGGCCTTAAATTTCTCATGAATAGATATTTCACAGTTGCCCTCTGAAGTTATTTTCCAGAGTCTGAAGAAAAACTCCCAGAAGAAAACATGCACGTGCTCTCAGGCATGTGAGAAAGAAGAAAACGCCTCAGAGAGGCTGTTACTTATGACATTCCTTATATTCTCAAAGGTTCCGTGAGGTATTTTTTCATGAGAATCTTAATGTCTGAAGTTTTTTCACTTGAACTTTTAAGGATACAACTAACATCCATATATCAGCACTACAGTTCAATCCCCAGGGGGAAACCTCTCAGACAAGAAGCAGTGCAAGAACCATGCTAGCGAACAGTCTTTGCGACAAGAAAGTTCAGGATAATTTTACAGCCAAAAGTCCTGTGAGCCACACTTGCCAGAGAGAGGCTGTTAGACTGTAGAGATATTTAAAGTCACTGCTACTTGAAAGGTTTTTAAAAAGTCACACTGGTTCTTTTCTATGAAGTTTGGCTCATTCCTTCCTTTCACTGAAAAAAAATTCTGCATGTCTTTAGAGCGTGTTATACAAAGAATATGGGGCTCAAGCGTGCGGCCTAAAGTTCAAAGGCACAACAGGATACGGTAGAGTGAGAGGCTATGCAACAACTTGATTTTGTCTTTTGAAACACGCACTTATGCCGTGCCTAGCACGTTTTCTGTAAAATGCTATTCTAAGCATAAGCAGTGGCCTCAGCACTCTTTTGGCTGTATAATTATGCTGCAGCATACAAGGAGGCCTAGAATCCAATAATTGGGAAAAAAAAAAAACCACCCTGAAATAGAAAACCCAGCAGCCAGGAGCAAAGTTTGAATGTCAAAGAAAAGTGCAGCAGTCATCACATGAAAGCTGTTACACGGTTTGGCAAAGGCGGAGGCTAACGGGGGAGATGAGTGGCTCACTGTGCTGGGGGCCCACTTGGCCCTAGAGCCAGGCCTTACTGCCGTCTGCAGTCACATCACCTGCTCAAGGGAGCAAAAGGCAAACACATAAGCGGTGGCACAACCGTGGCACAATAGCCATGAGGAACAGGCATCAGAGCTACATGTGAAACTAGAAAATGAAGTTCAAGAAGGGAGTACACAGCAACTCCAGCTGATACACCCAAAGATTTCCAGGAACTTTAAAGCATTTTTTAGCTAGACACCTGAACTGTTCAACCATATCACGTATTTGACTTTTGTCTTTTCCCAAGCTGAGAAGCCTGTAACTGAAACGTGAGGTTGAATCATAGCCCAGCGGTACCGCAGCGACAGGCGATACCTTACACAGTGCAGACCATGAACACAAGTGCCGGCTCTCTGTTTCTGAGAGTATGTGTATGAATTTAAAATCCCCCTTCGAGGTCATTTCTAGTTCAGTTGGTATTTTTTTTCTGTTTCAATCGGCTGCTTATCACTTTATCAGTAGGTGGCAGTAAGAGATGATCCTGTGCAATTTCTACTTGTAATAGGCATTTGGGCAAGAAAAAGACCCTATTTTAGGGTAAAGCTGCTGGGTTTGTTTTGTTCACAAGTGTGAGTGGTGTAAATGGAGTTGGCAACCTCAGGCATGCATCTTCCTCTAACAGACAGAAAAGTTGTTCCCCTACCAGTTCTGGTATTTATGGCTGTACTTAATTTAATAGTGCTATAAAGCTGAATTCAATTAGATGCAAATGTACAAGATTTATTCCAAACATCATTCTCCCTAGAGATTAAATGTGCAGGTACCTGTAACTTATTCTGGTAATCTTGCCCACTATTTTTCACACATTTCAGCACTATTTAAGTCAGTCTAATGCCTTTAAGTATTATTAGTTTTCAGTACAAGAAACCTGTATTTCTTAGGAACCACTCCCCCAAGTTTTCTTTAGTGTCCTTGAAGAAACAAATCCAGATTCTGATGCAGGCCCAAAGGAGGGCCTTAACTATGGCATTTTCTAGGACAATTATGTATACAGATTTTTACCCCTAAACAATGAAGACAGGGAAAATGATATAATCATCTCCTCCCAAAGTACACCTTTTGTTACTCCTTTGATACCAGAAATCCAACTGGATAAATGACTGCTATATTCCAGGCTTTAATAAGCACCTTTACAGGCTGTTGTTCTTAAACTGTTCTTTCCTTCTGCTGGAGCTGATCCTATTGTAAGTCACTGCAAAAACGCTTTGTTATGATGTCCTTCCCAATCAGCCAGCAACACCTCCTGTGTTTACCTTTGTGTCACTGACAGCAAAAGCTTGTGTTTATTTTAATCTATGGTGTGACCTAGCATAGCTTCATTTAAACTTCCTTCCATTTCCCCCCCTCCCTTGACTGTAATTTTGTAGAGGCTAGCTTAAAAATCTTGCCTCTTAGCACCAGCCAAGCACCCTGCTACTAATTTAATATATGGTGTAGGAAGCAAAGAAGGAGAATATGGTATGTAATAGAGAGGAGGGAAATAGTTTTCAGTACTAAAATTACAACCTTTTAAATTTGAGGTAAACCATGGAGATTAATGTGAGGAATGCAGAACAGCCGGCCCCACAAGTGCTACTGATGATCAAATAGAATTCACCATTAATCCACCATTGGGAAGTCTCATTTCATCAGAGCAGCAAGCCCTAGGATATGAAGAAAGAATTGCTAATGATATGTCAAAACCTCCTCAAATCCAACTTCTGTTTCGAAGTTCTCATTCTGTGAGATGACAGCACCAACTCACACTGCTAGCAGTGAGCATGCATTATTTTCTGGGCCTGCAATAAAAAGTGACAAGTTTAATGGCATATGAAATAAAACGAGAGAGAAAAGCACAACGCTAGGAGGGTTAACAGGCCTGGTCTTGTTCTCACTGAAGTTAGTGGGAATCAAATCAGGCAGTTTGATGAAAATAAAAAATCGTTGCTTTGGCCTAGAGGATACCTTACTGTGAGACAAAGCCATGCTTTGGAGGGCTTTTTTTTTTTTTTAGTTATGATATCCTTCATGATATAATATATATTTAGTTTTTGAAAAATGTCCAATAGTTTCCAGGTGGTTTTGTGTAGAGTTTGAGGCTAGATGTTTGAGCATGAAACTCAACCGTCAATAGCAGATTGTCTAAACTACCTCAGAGGTCAAAGCAGCAAGAAATATAATAATGACAAAGACGTCTTATAGTTTAGAGGGATTGGAGGAAAAGACATACTTTTAAATGTTGATTTGTGGGTCAAGCTGGCATAAAAAACCCCAGATGATGCCGTTCTCTCCTCCTATCACCTGTTGTTTGGGAGAAGACACTGACCCCCACCTCGCTGCAGCCTCCTGTCAGGCAGTTGTAGAGGACGATAAGGTCTCCCCTCAGCCTCCTCTTCTCCAGGCTAAACAACCCCAGTTCCCTCAGCTGCTCCTCACAGGACTTGTGCTCCAGACCCCTCAACACTTTACTGTAAACTCCAGTTTACAGTACTCCATGTGTTTTTTAAAACTAGAAGCATGAAACCATCTTAATAGATACAATTTTTTTTACCTGATTAAGTTATGAACCAATGAAAGAAAACATAAGAGATCCAACACCTTCACTACTTCAGGAAAAATTTTGGAGAAAACCCCTAAGTCCAAACCAATGACATTCACTTCTTCTGAAAAATAATACTGGATTTCTGTAAATGCAGCTCTTAAAACTAGCGATACTCAAAGCTACTGTGAAATGTTTCAGTCTCAGGACCTCAGATGCTAACGCTAATTGGAAACAGAAAGCAAGCTGTTTGCAATACCGTAATAAGCTGTGGCAATTTTGTTATTTTAGATGGGAATGGTAATGAAGTGCCACAAATGCAAGTTGTTACAAAGCCTTTGAGAGGAAAGCTGCTTGCCCTATATTCCCCTCCCTTGCTGTTCCAGTTAAAACCATACATGTGGAAGGACAAATGAAAATGTTGCCATGGTGATCAGAGCAGTTACCAAATCACGTACAGTATAGGAAGGATTCCCTAAAGAGCCTTATGAAGCATTTTGTTCCTCCTTTTTAACAAATATTTTCAGAAAGCCATTTTTATGTCACTGTCAATAAAATAGCTACTCAATTAGCTAAAGCCCCAAAACAAAGCTGAACACACACTGTGCATTAAGAAATATACTCATTAGAAGTTAGGAATGTGAATCTTAATCTGAAAACTTCAAAATAGGAACCAAGGACGGACCTAGCCAAGACAAGACCCAGTCAAGCCATTTGCATGTGTTTCAGAACACGTACTGTGAAGCAGCTCTGTGCCTGCTAGACCATGGGTGTCTGCAGCTGCCAAATTAAAATCCAAACCCTTGAATGAAAGGCATCCCAAAAGCCTACTGGGTAGAAGGAATATGGTTTTGTTACCCTACTACTACAGGAAGCAAATTAACAGGGAGGTTCCGTGTTAGGCAGATGTGGTGAATGAGCTGGCCTGCAGCAGAACCACAGCCCAAAGCCACCCATCTCGTGTGGCTACACCAGCTGCTGAATGCAGCTGGGTGCGGCACCTTATCCAAGCTGATCAGCAAAGAAAACAAAACTTCTACAATGCAGACATCTTGCCGCACAAAACAGTACAACAAACATTCTAGAACAATATCCATCGACCATTGTTTTCCATCCCCACAGAGCCTTGCTCTCGTGGGCAAAAGCATGTAGAGAGCTGCTTCGAAAACATAATCCCCCTCCCTGCACTCACCAGGGCAGATTTATACCCTCTGCTGAGGCCCTGAGGAACACCCAATATATTACAGATCAGTTTACTTTCTAAAATAATTTAAATCGTTATCCTTCAAAATAAGACACCAGCAGCCACGTTCTTCTACGGTTTTATTGATGCAGTCCTGGTGTGTAACTATACATCTCCATTTTACTTGTAGTTACAATGTTGCTGTACTAAGACTGTTTTTGTAGTCAGGTTTATTACAGTCTTCACAAAATATAATTTATAAACACCACTTACTGTGTAAGACTTCCATCCAAACATCGTAAATCACTGGCATTTTTTCCTAAATAGTGCTACTTGAGGAAAGGTCACACTACTCTCTTTAGATATAAATTTGTAAAGGCAAATTAATTAAATTCACCTTCCAAAGAAAATAAGAATGTTAAAAACAGCTTCAGAATCGGTATGACTCATTTAGGTCTCAGAAAAATCTATGACCGGCAAAGATATCTAGAGTTTGATGCTGCGCTCAATACTTTCATTAAGACCAAAGAATCTTTATGAGGAACTGAAATTAAACTTGTACATTGTCTTAAAGATAAGGACTACCTTGGATATTTTATGATTTTTTTTAATTTTAATTTTTACCAGAAAATGCACTACTTTCTAAAAATACTGTAGTTATGGGCTAAGTATTGGTATCTGCAGAAAAAAATGCTAAAACTAAAAGCATGCAACGCTGATACCACATTGTAGCAGAAGACATTTTTAATTGAAAACTGACTCAAAGGATAGTACAAAAGAGTTTCTTCTCCCTAAAGGGATTTTCAGATGCAGGCACTGGAATAATAAGGGGATCTTCTCCAATGTGAGCATCACAATAGGCCAATAAATCTGCCGCAGCCTGGGATACCTAATAGAAGAGAAGAGAGAACTACTGTAATGCTTAATTCTGAACTAACCAGCATGGCATAAATATTCTTCATATAACAGATGATAATGGAGGCTATCATAAAACAGGAGTAGATTGGGTTATCCTTTAAATTACCAGAGACCACAACTCGGAACTTGCTCTTACTACGCCTAGTAATCTGCCTATACATTTTATTTAACATAGTGACATAAGAGGGTATCAATTTATGTGATTCATGTTCAGCTGTTCCTCTCTATCAGATGGAAAGTCAGCGCATATGCTTGTTAAAACACATATATGCTAATGGCCCATAAACATTAGGGATTCGCCTTGAAGCGCAGGTTTCTGTAGAGGCTGCCTGCTTCAGCTCCTATTCCCAGCCATTAGAGCAGCAAGGCCCTAAGGGCTTCCACAAATGCACTCTCTACCCTTGGCTCCTCTGGATGCAAAACAAACAAACAAACAAACAATCAATCAGTTCTTTAGGCACATGGCGGTGGGATTAAAAAGAAAAAATAAATCAGAAGCAAAGCTTGATCATCATGTGTCATAGCTCTCATTTAAGCTAAATACTGCTCTTTTCAATGAAGTCAGACTAGTATCTTCTGCTTAGTAAGTTATTATAAGTAGTACTTTATTCATAGCATTAATTTAAACTTGAGCATTACCTGAATATTTCCTACCTTAATATTTTTATACTTCTAAAATGAACAATTCTAAAGTCTCCAAATTCAGAACATTGCTTTATGCTTACTGAAAAGTCCTACAGAAATGTAACAGTGTGCTGGCATGCAAGGTATTTTGCACAAAATGGAAAATGAACTATTAAACCATTTCAGCTGTAGCTGAAATGAGCTTTGTGCTGTAAGAATACTGGTGATATTAGGCCACTGTGATTCATTTATTTTTTCAAGAATGTAGAAAGTATATATGAAATATTTTTGTTCTGTTTACAGCTATCTGTATCTCTTTGCCTTGTTTAATTACTGTGTCTTCAATATTATGATAGAGTTGAGAATATGAGACAGGAAGTCTTTACGAAAAAGCCTTTTCTCTGAGCACCACGACAGCTTCTCCCAGGTCAAACACTGAGGTCAGCATGTTTGCACAACTACAGTGAAGAGGAAAACCAAATCAGATGTCTGGTATTTTTCTAGCAGGTGTGTCATCACTGTCAGCTTTAGCTTCCCCATACACTGCTTGCTTTGGAATGAGTCCAGCCTGTAGCATGCTTCAGATTAGACCAGTGAAGTCAATGGTGTCAGGATTCGCATGAAATTTAAATTAAGTTCTGGAAGAAAATAACTGATTTTTAATTTTTTAAATATCCACTAAAACATGCCTTTGTAGAATTGCTTAAACCTATGAAGTGCCTATGGTTGGCATCCTGGTATGGACTATCCTAGCAGAGGAAGCAAGGCTGTTAAGGTTACTTAAAGTCAGTATGCCTTTGAATTGGCCTGTAAGGCGGGCAGAGACACTGCTGGGCCAATGCAAAGCAGAAGACCGAGCACTGAACTGAGCAAATCAGCAGAGATATTCAGAAGGACCCATGCTTCTCAAAAGAGAAGCAGGTCAAACAAGAATGTGTGGAAAATGACGGACTTCAAAGTAAAAAGGGAGGATTGCAATTATCTTCAGACATACTTCAATTAGCTACTTGCTAAGCAATGGCAAAAGAATGAGGCTTAGGATGTGAGGGCACTGTCTAGAATAGAGAGGTAGAACTGTAATGAACAAACAGCAAACTCAGGAATCCTGTCATATTCCCAATTTTCATTAAAATTTACTTGTGAATTTTTAAAAAGCAGATTCACCAGAGAGAGGCACAATGTAGATGGACTATGAAATTCCAATCAAGCCCAGGAAAGATCCAAAGACAGCAAACAAACTTTTCTTTGCTAATGACCTATGCTGTAACTCAGCAAAGTATAAACTAGCACAGAATGCACCCACTGAAGAGGCTGTTAGCCCGTTTCCTGTAATGTTAGGAGGAATGCACCACCATGGCATTTTGGAGGAGTATTTTTAAGTAATGACAATTATTATGACATTCATAATTATTTAACACACGGATTTTCACTTTTCTATTCTCCTTCAAGCTCAGCTGTGCGTCTCAAATTAAGGCAGTTCTATGCTGTAATTAATTTATTAGCTGGTCCTGAACTCTTGTGTTCAAACAGAGCAAGTCGAACTCAGAGCCACAGATGCCCACAAAAAGCTCAATGACATTTTCAGTGCTATGTCATAATAAACATTACTGCCATAAAACCTAATGGAGAGCTAGTCTAATTCTCTGGGCCCCAGAGACAGGATTTATTAAAGATGCCCAGCACATTTTTTCTTCAATTATTAAGCTACTGAATAAGTTATTTTATTCATGAAACCAACAACCTCTTTAGGTAGACTGCCCCTACAGGAGCAGAGAACCAACACTGGACTTCAACAGACCGACCTCATAACTATCTTGTTTGTTCCATGTATGGGTAAGTGGCATCAGCCCGATTATACCGCTTTCCATTCAGTGGAAGGGAAATACAATTTCAATCATTATTCTTAGAAGCGATAAACCCAGTAACATAATTTTCTAACCGTTTCTCTACATATTACAGTGCTTTGGCATTATATAACAATAAAAAGGATTTTCACTAACAAAAGCACAACATAAATTTCTGTATCTAACTTGTCCTCTAGTGTGCTGGCAGGAATGCCACACATCAGGAAGCAGAGCAATCACTTTATTCAATGACACAGTGTTTAATTTACAAATTAGTTTGCTTTTAGAGAAACCATAATACACAGTGTGTTTTAGTAGAAAACAAACCTGCAACAAGGGACTGAGGACCACGATCACATTTCAGCACATTGTCACTAACTAAACTTCCCAGCCTGTACTAGGCTACGGATTTTCATCCTTTTAAAAAATAAAAGGTTTGGGGAGGAGGAAGCCTCCCGTTGGGATTACAGTGGTTATAATATAACTCAATTATGGCCCTTTCTTCACTTAAACTAGAGTAGCTCAGGCTTGCGCAGAGGAACAATGACCATTTACTATGGGGAGTTAAGTTAGCCGATCACATTCCAGGAGCACTGAAAACATTGGTTCCTGTGGCTGTGAGCCCTGTTGGCCAAGTCAGAACTGTGGCCAAAAAAAGAGCACGATACAATGTTGCCTCCAGCAAGCTTCCTGCTCAGTGTTATTATTCAGAACAAAAGCAGCAGAAGATCTCTGCACTGAGCGTCACATTAAGGCTACCACAGAACTGGCTGCTTTAGCGTCTGTCAGCATGCAGAGGTTGCCCAATGGTCAACGCCATGATTTGTTGCTGTACAAAGTAACACGCTGATCATCCTATTTGTGACATGGAGGAAGTTAAATGAAGGCCGTTCCGCCATAGCTTTTATTCACCTTTAGGTTTATTTGTAGCTGAATGCTGCTGGACAGTTTCAGAATAGCTTTTATCAAGAATTAAAATAAATGCAGCATGCAACTTGAATATTCAAATTAAGTTAACACATTTATCATTTCAGCTCTCCTACGCAATACAGCTTGGTCTGCAGATTCAGAGTAATTTACACATACTGCAGAAGTGGCTAAAGAAAAAAAAAAATCAGACTCCAGTTTGCCTGATGAATTCTAACAAAAAGTTAACATTTCATTTTTTTTTTAATCTTTTAAAGCACATAGATGGAGGGGATGGAATATATATATATTGCACCGATCTCACATTTTGTACAATTATTTTTATTCTGGATAGTGAAAAATACATCTGGTTGTCAAATTACCAAAATGAAAAAAAACCAACAAAACACTCAACTCCGATGCTTTAAAGAATTAGTGTCAGGAGGACCGTGGAATTTTACCATTATATTTCAGAATAACAGAGGTGATAAAAACAGCTAAAGTTAGAATATAATCCTGTTAGCTGCACTAATAATTATAAGCTTCAATGACAGGGCAAAATGCTGCAATTACTATGTCATCTGTCTTGTCATGGATTGTGACTAATTACCATCCTTGCTATGACACCCACTCTGCTTATCCTTTCCATCTAAAACAGAGATTCACACACATTTATTGGCAATCCCACTGCTTATCTCCCAACACTATGCAAAACCAGTTAGGAATATTTTCTACCTTCTTAAGAAAAAAGAAAATGGAACAATAACTGATACACCATGATTCTTACATGCCAGAGCACTCCTCCTCGCTTTTCTGCTTGCAAAGAGAAGATTAAATAGTGCTTTATTCGGGGGACAGCTGTGATAAAGCACCAATATTATCTTTGCTTTCCCAACTTTACTGCTAGCACCTTTGGAAGACATATTACCTTACTAGTCTTGAGGCCACTGTCCATCTGATTTCATCTGACATTTCCTGGCTTGAAATCTGCCCCTCCTGCTTTCTACTGGCTTCTCCACTATAATTCTAGCCGTTCCTTCTGTGGGGAAGTAAGGCAGGTTCAATATACAATCCTTCTGAGATTCTTAAGGTTTACAAAAAACCACCACAGTAATACTCCTTCCAACTACTGATCAGTACACCAGTACCTTCACCCTCCCCTTTGAAGTTGTCCTGTTTCTTTCCCACCTCAACAGCAAGTTGCCTTTGTGGAACCTCAAAACACCGCATTGCTTGCTGCTCTGACTGGTTATAGGACTTGATTTTTAAATCAGCTGAAAAATACAGAACACATCAGGGAATGGGCAACTATCAATATACTTCTAACTACAAGATTTTAATTGAGCAGACCTAACTCATGCTAGTTACAGATGCTACTATACATGGAAAACAAAATGCCTTTGTAGTAAAGTGACCTAGAACTTCTCATTTCCCTAGTCAATAATGCAGGCACCTTGAAAATTTCCTTTCTAATGTTAACAATGTGGTCTCGTCTATTATGGGAATAACCACTTGGTTATAGCTACTTGCAAAACAGTGTTTAATTAAATTATTTGGAAAGCACTGATCTTTTGTTAGATGTCTAACTAATTTAAGCAGATGCAAAACACCAAAAAAAAAAAAAGGAAGTAATTTCATTTCTCTACCTTTACGGTTATGATCTGAAAACTCAGTATCTCCTGTTGAAAACACTGGAAAGTCTCTCTGTAAAACCTGGCTACACTGAAACACACACTTAACTGTTTCCAAGATTAAAAGGCAAAGCAGACCTTGAGGGAACAAAAAGCCAACCCATCTCAAAGAAAATCTAGAAATTAAGACATCAACCTTTTGCAAATCCTGCTGTTAGAATAAAAATGTTCAGTATACTGAAACACATCAGATCCTCTGTGGTGCCCTTTTGGTCCCAAGCTGTTTTGAAAGGTGAAATAATTGCACTTTCAAGCAATCTGGTTTTTAGGTCTGCCACAGTTGCTCATAACTCTGTTCTTTTTAATTAAACTAACTGTAAAAATAGCCTACGTCTTTCTTACATATGTAATTAAGAACTTTATACATCTAACCAATGAAGCTATCTGCATAACTGTGTGTGGTATGTGACAGTTATCATTGATTCTATAAAAGCGAGTATAAGACAATCTACTAAGTATCAACAATTTCAAATTCCAATAAACTGGCCATATTTTCCCAACCCTTTCCTCTGCTGCTCGTGCACACCCACTCTTTCTTGTCAGTTCTGTTGTTCATGCAGCTGCAATATGACCTGAACTGGGGAACTAACACCACCAAATGCTGAAAAGGCAGGCCTTCCCTTATGGAAGGAGATTAAAGCACCTGTCTCCATGAACATGCAGCTATTAGCCGATGAATTTGTCAAGACACTATACAAGATAGAAACTACAGTTTTCCAAATTCAATGGTCTTACAAGACATTACTATAAACTGCAACAGAATGGAGCAACTGAAATTTATATTTTCATATTAGCAAGACTGACTACTCACATGAATTGTACTAATATTTCTGAATTATAAATACTATCTTTCTAATTAGTGAGTTTATGATCTGATACTATTTTAAAATAGTAATTATATACTATTGCCCCCATGCTGACATGCAGGATTTCAGCACACAGGATGGATGGACTAACAGACTGACTTAAGACCACCTGAAGAATTTAATGTACAACATTTCTAAACTGACTTACTGAGTTTGTAACCTCAGTTCAGGTTAGGGTCAGGGTTAGGTTTAGGGTTTGTAACTCTAGTTTGTAACCTCAGTTACGAACAGTTACAGTTTGTTACAACTCAGTTACAGTTGTTTGCAGAAAACCTGATTATTTAAATGCATTCCTTTTTCTAGTTTTTCCATCTCTAAACTCTTCTTACTTGTAGAGGCTGGATTTTGCATCCAAATAATTATTTGCTATTTTCAGAGGCAGAGAGAGAGAGCGCACTCGCAAAAGAGATGAGAGCACTCGCAAAAGAGATGAGCATTGCTTTCTTAAAAATTTTTGTGACATTATTAGTTTTTAAGTGCTTGATTTATTCACAAAATTTTAGCCTAGTGGAAGGCAGAATGACAGATACGAATAATCCAACAGGCTTTTCTGGTTAAAAATATTGAGAACTTCTGTTTAACAGTGCCTTTAGTTAAAACAATTAATGCACATACATTTAGAGGCATGATAAAACTAAATCTTCACATACAACAGGCTATCAAGTGTGAAGAATCATTAATGAACATCGCAATCATGCATATTTTTGGGGAAATGACATCTGTGCTAAACCAAAACAAATAAAGCAATTCAGCCTGTCTCATTGTTATTCAAAAGTATTGCAATATCTTAAAGACTTATTCCAGTTCTTAAAGGACAGTTTACCCTATGACCGAGAAACCTGAGCTGCACTTATATTCAGCTACAGGTGTCAAAGAAGAGCACCTGACAACTGATTTTAAATATGTCAAAAAATACCACTTTTGACAGATGTAAAAGGCAGACTAGAAACCAGTCTTTGAAAATCACCTCGCTAGAGCTAAGCAGTTAGTATGTAACTAATTCACAGCACTGAAATACTGTTTTATAGCTTCAACACAAAATTTTGATTTCAGCTGATCGAGTCTTTCTGCAATAGTAAAGGGAGGCTGTACCACAAACTAGTGAGTGAATTCAAAATATCAACAGTAAGTCTAAGTTTACCTTCATCCTATCCATGTATGCTTCCATTTTTAATTGCTCCACAGCTTTCCTGGCTTGAGATATATTGGTTGTGCTGTTTGACACTAGTTCCTTCATTTTGTTTTTCCTAGAAGAGACAAAGTTGAGACAATTTAAAAGTACAGGTAGCAAATACACCAATTAGTGAGAAGACAGTTATCTGAAATCCAACAAACCTTCGCCCACCACATTGACACTGCCAGGCTGTAGGTCACAAATGCAAACCAGACACCACTTATTTCTGTTCTCCTGTTTAATAGCAGCACCTTATTGCATTACATATTTGCATCCTCAACTGCCAGCATTCAGTCTGAATTCTGCAAACAAAATACAAATGCAGAGTACGTGGCCGTTATTTCAGTGTAGAAATGGTCACCATGGTTCAGATTGCCAATGCAGAACAGCTTGTTCACAAACAGACCTTGCAGCCATTACACAGTTTGGCTCCATACCCCAGTTACATCTAGTAGCATGAAAACAAGTTCAGAAATGTGCAGAACAAAAATGAATGCCACACTGCTCTCACCAACATCAGAAAGAGAGAAATTTTAAGGTAGAGAACAAGTCAAAATTATGTTTATCGATTTAAGGAGTTTAGAAATGAATATATTAAGAAGAAATAAAGCAGTGGTTTCCAACTTTTTACTTATACATCCCCAGTGAAGTCTAAAGATGACTACAAACCAGTATAGTATACTATACAGTATAGGAATGCATTATTTTTCAAGACATCTGCAGCTCTTGGGAAGGGACATCTAATTAAGGTGTATCAGTGTTTGGTTTTCTTGCATTGCTCCGTCCTTGGGAAGGGCTCGAGGATAAGTATGTCAACTCATTATCATGCAGTCCTCAGCATTATTACCAGATTAGTCAAGACAACTACATTCAAACTTGAATAAACTTACAACATATATGCCCTAGGTGGTCTGCATGTTAGGAGACCTTGTGATGACACCATTATGCAGCGCTGGTCCAGCACAAGTAACAGTTACTATTTTGAAGTCATTGGAAGTTGGGCTAAGCCCATGTGGAAAGAAAGATAAATAAGGATACAGATGACCTAGACAGGTCCTGGACTAGTTATACTACCTAGGAAGACTGGATGCTGAGATTTTGATCAGCCACAACACTCACCTATGGTCCTATGTATATGGTATGTCACAAGTGCCACCTGAAGCAGTATCAGTCTAGCACTGAGTGTTAGAAACCAATATAAAGTTAGGCAATCTAAAGGACACAGAATGTGAGAAGCAAATGGAACGCAGGAGAAAACACACAAAAGGAGGCATTTTGTATTGCTGCCAAAAGAGTTTTAGGCTTAGGTCTTTCAAAATGAATACCAGACAAAAAGTGAACACCTACAACTACACAAATTTCCCTTCTTGAACCTCAATAGCTTAGATGATCCAGTCACTTTTAAACTGCTTTGGTTTCGCAAAACAGAGATGTTCAAAGACAAGGCAAAGATAGCTGTTTCTTCTCTTCTCTAAAATCAGTAACCTGGGCTGTAAAATGGGTGGTGGAATACAAATGCAATGGTGAACCATGCTAACACTGATTTGAAGAAGCAAAACAATCTTTTTCAGCACTTGTGTAAGTCTGGGTAGGGGAAATGCTACCTTAAAATATATTAATTGTGCCAAATAAAACAAGAGCTTTAATATATGCCAAGACAAAGAACAGGTTTTCTGTACACGTGTGTGTCATTTGAATGGAACACAAGTTTTCTCCTTGCCTGCACTCTGATGAACTAACATTGTGTTAGAACACAGTAGGTTTGGGGTTTTTTTTTTGTCTTGGTCTTTGTTTATAATGTTTTAACTCCTATTCCTCACAAGGCACAGGATTAAATACATGTGGAGGAACTGGTTTTGCATAAAACACCACAAGCAACCCACAGCCTCCAAACAATTTTCAGATGTGTCTTGACTTGCAGTGGACAAGCAGAAAGGATACGAGACATTCACAGAGTAGGAGGTTCTGAATTACAGCTCATTTCTGGACTTTTTGTTTGACTCAACCCCCCAGCTTTTAAGTCTTGACCTATCCATAAAGATAAGAATAAACACATTTATCTGTTTACAAAATGATACCCCCACAAGTATGAATCATCTAAATTTTATCATCTCCACAACTAGACTACTAATGACTACAGAGCCAAAAAAGTCAAAGCTAAATGAAGCCACAGAGCCATTTCTTCATTTGCCACAGCCCAAGTCCAGAGGCAAATTAGAAATTTAATTTTGAATAATACATTTAAATTAACCTGAATTAAGCAACTGAAACTCCATGAACAGTCCAGAGAATTCCAGATCTACTAAGCTTTTCTGGCAATTCATTCACTCAAACCATAAAAGTTATAAACATTAGAGCTGGACAATTTGAACTGTCACTGGCTTATCGAAGTTGTGAGAACACTGTTTCTAGTACTTCCAGCTACTCTTTAATTATCTACTGAATAAGAGACAGAGTTAAGACCATAATGGAATTTTGAAAAGGCTATTAGGCACAGAAATGCTTTAAAAAATCCAAACCATGTTTCTAAAACAATGCCACAAACATACTATGTCCTTACCTATATTCTGAAACAGCAAATGGGAAAAAAAATTAAAAAAGAAAATATGTATCTTCTCTGGTAAATTATTTTAATGTATCAGAAAAAAAAAATAAGAGGCTTCACAAAAAGAACTTCAAAAAAAGAGAAAAGTCTGGCACCAGGTGTTTCAGTCACCGGAGAAAATTTCCACTTATCCCGAGTAAGACGTTTGTTTACTCTGAAGCACAAACATTTGTTCTGTTCCAAATCCTGCTCCTACCCTGGCCTTTACATGCACTTAGGTATTTAACTACTGTATTTCTGGAAGTGCTTAGCATCCATTTAAGTATCTAATATGTTTTTTTTTCATACAGACAGTTCTGGTTCCAGAACTTTTTAAGTTTCACATTTCACTTACCAAGCTACATATACCCCTGCCTTCTCTCACTTTCTGCAAATACAGTACATGTTTGCACATCAGTTAATGTCCTATTACATACGAAGTGGTGTCGACAATGAGAATTGTACTCACTTTCAAACCAGGCTGCAATGAACTGGTCCGCTTTGCAGACAAAGCTTTGGCTGAGACCTGGTTCTGCTCTCCTTAGGACCTGCAATACTCCTTCATAACCTTAATATTCTTTAATGAAACAATATCGTTACTTAGAAATAAAGCTCTGGAGAGGAAAAGAAATTTTAATAACGGGAGAGCCTATTACACATCCTCTCCCTGAATGACCATCCCCTGGAATGTGAGAAAGCCTCCTCCTTCAAACACCCTCTTGTGGGATCTCTCTCAGTGTTTCCTTGGAGGCTGCAGCCTGAAAAATGCCTCCAACCCTCTCTCTAAGACAGCTTCTTTTAAACAGCCAAGTATTCTCAAGGCCTTTAGACCCCTGGGATGGCGCAATAAGCTTTGTATTGTATCTGGGAGGCAGGCTACAGGCTCATAGAATCACAGAATGGCTTGAGTTGGAAGGGACCTTTAAAGGTCATCTAGTCCAACTCCCTTACAGTGAGCAGGGACATCTTCAATGAGATCAGGGCTCAGAGCCCCATCCAACCTGGCCTTGAATGTTTCCAGGGATGGGGCATCTGCTACCTCTCTGGGCAACCTGTTCCAGGGTTTTACCACACTCATCGTAAAAAATTTCTTCCTTATATCCAGTCTAAATCTACCCTCTTTTAGTTTAAAACCATTACCCCTTGTCCTATTGTAACAGACCCTGCTAAAAAGTTTGTCCCCATCTTTCTTATAGGCCCCCTTTAAGCACTGAAGGGCCACAATAAGGTCTCCCTGCAGCCTTCTCTTCTCCACACTGAACCACCCAAACTCTCTCAGCCTTTCCTCATAGAAGAGGTGTTTCATCCATTTGATCATTTTTGTGGCACTCCTCCGGACTCGCTCCAGTGGGTCCAGGTCTTTCCTGGGCCGAGGACTCTGGAGCTGGATGCAGTGCTCCAGGTGGGGTCTCACCAGAGCAGAGCGGAGGGGGAGAATCACCTCCCTCAACCTGCTGGCCACGCTTCTTTTGATGCTCAAAAGGAATAACTTCTCCCCATCTTTTAAATTACCTAAAAAACCTTGAATCAGAAATTACTCAGCTGGGTTCACTAATGTTCACTCCTGGTTGTTTTTCCAGCAGCCCCCTATTAAGTTAGATCAGTACACACGTACACAGGTCCTGATAATCACCGTAGCTACAGTAACTATGTTAGCGATCAGACTATGTGCAGTCTACACATTACTGATGCATGCCAGCAGACCTAGATTACATATAAGCTTATTTATCCACTATATTTTATGCAGTGCACTGAGGTCATTAATCTAGTCCTTGTAACTCTTTTCTTTAAGGGGAACAGTGATCGCATCAATGAAGTGATAGTGACAGCAGCTTCACGCCTCTTTCAGCCAAGTAGTTTCTCCTGACTGGCACACCACGCTAGCCAGCCGTTTCCTAAAGCATTGCTCCTGGAAGCTGTGTAGTGACTGCCTCCTCGCCAGCTGAATTCTCTAGGGTTTGGGGGTTTTTTTCCTCATGTAAACATCATCCTTCTTCTGGGTGCAGTTAACTCATTTGTGCCAAAGATCTTAGTCTCTAGAGCTCCTAAAAATGCTCACGAAGAGCAACTTTTCTTTATTTGCTTTCAGAATAGATTAGATTGTACCCGACAGTACTTCAAAGGCCAACTTATCTTACGATAACCCAGGAAGCTGCATAAATATTTGCAGGTACAGCTTGACCTTACACAGGGGTAAGGAGTGCAGCATACATTTACTGAACATTGTAAACACTTGTAAAATGCAGAAAAAGTCTGAAAATTTGAGTAACACAGAAGCAAAATACAATTTTCAAGCTCTTCCATGCAGACTTCTACAAGCAACAGTGATGAAAAGCTGCACTGCAAATCTTCCTCCCCTCCATTTCCAAGTACAAACTTAAAACACCAAACCAAAAGAGCAACATGTAGAATTCAATCTAAAAAGCCCTAAATCCAACTGTTGCCTTCTATTTTCTTTCAGCAATCTAAAGTGATGGACCCGAAATTACTAGACTAGAGAATCTTTCACAACTCTGAAGAACATCTTCAACACAAGCTCTGTATTTCTTGGACCACGCAGCGCAATAGGAGTTAACCCAACCATGCAACTAAGTCCCAGTGACAGGGGGAATCATCCCTGAACAACAACTTGCAAATCATTCTAAACTGCAGAAAGATCCCCACATTTCATTGTCTACTTGCAAGCACACCAGGAACATAAGCAGCAAAATTTACAGCCTCACAGCTGTTTGATGCCAAAGTGGCGTATCAAAGGAATTTCAGGGGAAGGAAAAAAAAAAAGAAAGAAAAAAAAAGGAAAAAAAAAAAAAAAAGGAGTTCTACAGTTGCTGTTTAGGTGAGAGAAACTTAAGAAATACCCTGCGCTAAGAGCAGCGGCTATCTGAGCTAGCATCACTGTCCACATGACATAGGTTATTTCCCCTTCACCTGCAGGGAACGAAGAGAATAGGAACAACTGCCCCTGCTACCTCAGTTCTTACTCCAAGATTTACCACACCTGATGTAGCTCTGTAAACAGAGAGGGAGGCTAAGGAATCCTTTTGCTTTCTCTATCCTGTGGCTGCACAAAAAAAAATAATAGAAAGTTACTACAATTTTATATTCCATCCACTAAAGAGAAACTTAGTAGTCCTAGCACAAATGGTTAGATTAAAGGCAAGACTATTGTTCACAATAAGGAAAGAACATAATTTTCATTCCTTAAATATGGTGACTTCAGAAATAACTGCCAATCACGTAACTGCAAAACAGCTAAACTTCAACAGCTCGGTTTTCATCTAACTTAGGTACTATACCCAGCCCAACTGTCAAGTTCCAAAAATTTTTAACGCCATGCCCAAATCTTTTATCCAAAAATACCATCTCACTTCTCAACATGTAAAAATCTAAGGAAACAATGGCTGAAGCAATGTGACATTTCACAAGGGCAATTTTTTATGCAATATATTTATCATCAGCATACAGGTTATGCGCGCGTGCAGTCCAGCAAGCCATCAGAGATCCAGAAAGCCTGAGACAGGAAGATGAGACCTACCTACTGTTTTACTCCTTTAGCTAACTTTAAAAGATAGTTGTAATCTTTTAAAGAAATACATGGGGAAGTTTGATTATTTCACTCAAATCCTGTTTAAAATGTATTTTAACTGAATTGTAACATAGAAGCCTCCAAGACACTTGCCGCTTCATTACCGGCAGGATGAAAATGTTTTTAAAGTTGTTTTTTCGAATTTTCTGTCTCCCGGCCCTACCTTAATCGTTTTGCTGTGCAGCAGTTTACAGCACCGCACATTAATAATTACCGCCAGCAGCAGCTGGGCAGTAAGATTTATTCCTCCATCACTGCGAACAGTCAGCAAGAAAAGCAGCCGCTTCCTTGCGTCTTCACACCAGCCAGCCGAAGCAAGAGGAATAAGCACGCTGGGCACAGGCCCAGATCACTGCCAGCGGGAAGGGGTACCTGGGGTCCAAGCAGGTTTTTCGGAGAAGGACGATCCCCCCCAAAGACAACAACGGCAAAACCCCAAAGCTCACTTTTGCGGATAACCGGGTAACTCCACTACGCGCGGCCACCGGCGGCTGAGAGCAGCGTTGTTTACCAACAGCCGGCGGGACCAACCGGGCTGCCGGGCGGCGCGGCGCAGCCAGCAACCGAGCGCGGGTCGCGGCCCTGGGCGAGTGGAGGCAGCCGCGGGTTTCCCAGGACACCAGAGCCCGTCGCAGCGACCGAGAAGCCCAGCCGCGGAAGCGCCTCTACAGGGCTAGTTCCCCGGCTAGGGCCGCCACGACCCACCCCGCGGCGTGCGCCCGCGCCACCGGCTCAATTACCTCATCCCGCCTCGCCCTACCCGGCACCTTCTGCCCCCTCCCGCGCAGCGGCGGGGTCTCGCCCAGCGCCGCCGCGGCACTCACCGTGCGGGGGCGACGACAGGCAGGGAGGGAGGCTGCTGGCACCCCGGCTCGGCGCCCGGCGGCGGCACATGGCGCGGCCGGCGCTGACAAAGGGCGAGGCCCGCGGCTAACAGCGGCCAACGGGGCTGCCGCCGCCCCCGCGCCTCCCGCGGCGCGGCCCCCCCCGCGCGGCGGGCGCGGCCGTTAACGGCTCGCGGCCGCTCGCGGAGCAAGAGGCAGGCAGCTGCCCCGGCCGCGAGAACCCCCCCGGTCCCGCCTTGGCAGCTTTACCTTCCTGCGCCCCGGGCAGCGGCACCGGGCAGCAGCCTATGGCGAGCGCTCGCCTCCTGTCTGCTGCTGCAGCCACCTACTTCTCCCGTTTCAGAAGACGCTAGGGATCAAACGATCATCCAGGCATTTCCAAAACACGGAACGGGCAAAACCTGTACCGCACAGGGGTTTTGGCCAAGAGCCCGTAGCGCCTGTCCCTCATGCCGAACAAAGGAAGGGTGAAGTAAAAACGAAACAGCCCACTGTGGAAAAAAAAGGAACCACCGTGGAAAAGGGACCACTAACTCACCTTGTCCAGGCTAGTGTGTCAGCATAAAAGGATTCAGCTTTACAGATCGATTTTTATATATTTATAAATTTGAGAGTCAACCATAAAGGTCAGTGGCAGTTAAACT
The DNA here is from genome assembly GCA_034008185.1 of Gorsachius magnificus. Classification (NCBI taxonomy): domain Eukaryota; kingdom Metazoa; phylum Chordata; class Aves; order Pelecaniformes; family Ardeidae; genus Gorsachius; species Gorsachius magnificus. The sequence continues at coordinate 42,949,712 of CM067083.1, read as the reverse complement.
GCCAATTAACATTTTTAATGGAAAAATTAGTCTGCCCCAATAATGAACACATCGGCCAGAGTACCATCACCGCAATCTCATTTATTTTGTTCCCCAATAAGGTGGCTGCGCCCTCTGGAGATACGTCTGCCACCCTTTTCTCCTACCCCACTACCAGCACTTTTTCTCATTCCACCTTAATAGAGCAGAGGCAATTCCAAGTAATTTATTTTCTATACGAAAAAGAACAGGGAAGAGCCCCATTTTAAAAGGTGCTTTGGAACAGGGGCAGCCTCGTCAATGGCTTTTAGGGTGGTGGCATGGGAGAAGGAAATGCAGCAGGAAGAAAGTAAACGTTAGTGTATATAAGCGGGTATGTACATAAGCTTACCTTAACTAGAGTTCTGGAAACCGATCGGCAACTTCACTGGCCCACACTGCTGCTGTTTCATTCACATTTAATTGCATCATCCTCCTACAAAAGGCTCTGTCTAGCAGACAGAGGACTTAGATGCTATTAGACAAAGAGCACTTGCTAGATGGTTCAAATAATGAGACAGTTGTCACTGATTTACACAGTATTTTTATACCACTTGGATTCTAACACTTTTATTCTTTAAGCAAAAATCAAAGGGGCAAAATGGCCATTTAAAAATGTATTTTCATCAATATATTATGTAGACATTTTCTCTTTAATCTGCAAACTCGTATGTTCCACCACAACCTGGAGTCTCCTACCAGCATTGGGCTATAGGTTTTGAAGCAATACCCCCTAGAATCATAGAATCATAGAATCACCTCGGTTGGAAAAGACCTTTAAGATCATCGAGTCCAACCGTTAACCTAGCACTGCCATCCCACCACTAAACCGTGTCCCTAAGCACCTCATCTATCCTTCTTTTAAATACCTCCAGGGATGAGGACTCCACCACCTCCCTGGGCAGCCCATTCCAGAGCCTGACAACCCTTTCGGTGAAGAAGTTTTTCCTAATGTCTAGCCTAAACCTGCCCTGGCGCAGCTTCAAACCATTCCCCCTCGTCCTATCGTCTGTTACCAGGGAGAAGAGGCCGACCCCCACCTCACTACAGCCTCCTTTTAGGTCGTTGTAGAGGGCAATCAGGTCTCCCCTCAGCCTCCTCTTCTCCAGACTAAACAACCCCAGTTCCCTCAGCTGCTCCTCGTATGACTTGTGTTCCAGACCCCTCACCAGCTTGGTTGCTCTCCTCTGGACCTGTTCCAACAAGGCAACATCTTTCTTGTAGTGAGGGGCCCAAAACTGAACACAGTATTCGAGGTGCAGCCTCACCAGCACCGAGTACAGGGGCACGATCACTTCCCTGCTCCTGCTGGTCACACTATTCCTGATACAGGCCAGGATGCCATTGGCCTTCTTGGCCCCCTGGGCACACTGCTGGCTCATATTCAGGCGGCTGTCAATCAGTACCCCCAGGTCTTTTTCCACCAGGCAGCTTTCCAGCCACTCTTCCCCAAGCCTGTAGCGCTGCATGGTGGTGTTGTGACCAAAGTGCAGAACCCGGCACTTGGCCTTGTTGAACCTCACACAGTTGGCCTCGGCCCATTGATCCAGCCTGTCCAGGTCCCTTTGCAGAGCCCTCCTCCCTTCCAGCAGATCAACACTACCACCCAGTTTGGTGTCATCTGCAAATTTACTGAGGGCACACTCAATCCCCTCATCCAGGTCATTGATAAAGATATTAAACAAGACCGTCCCTAAAACTGAGCCCTGGGGGACACCGCTTGTGACCGGCCGCCACCTGGATTTAGCTCCATTCACCACGACTCTCTGGGCTCGGCCACCCAGCCAGTTTTTTACCCAGCGAAGAGTACATCCATCTAGGCCATGAACCACCAGCTTCTCCACGAGAATGCTATGGGAGACTGTGTCGAAGGCTTTGCTGAAGTCCAGGTAGACAACATCCACAGCCTTTCCCTCATCTACCAGGCGGGTCACCTGGTCATAGAAGGAAATCAGGTTGGTTAGGCAAGACCTGCCTTTCGTGAACCCATGCTGACTGGGCCTGATCCCCTGATTGTCCTCCATGTGCCTGGTGAGCACACTCAGGATGAACCTCTCCATAATCTTCCCCGGTACCGAGGTCAGGCGGACTGGTCTGTAGTTCCCCGGATCCTCCTTCCGGCCCTTCTTGAAGATAGGTGTCACATTTGCCAACCTCCAGTCATCTGGGACCTCCCTTGTTCTCCAGGACTGCTGATAAATGATAGAGAGTGGCTTGGCAAGCTCCTATGCCAGCTCCTTCAGCACTCTTGGGTGGATCCCATCCGGCCCCATAGACTTGTGGATGTCCAGGTGGCATAGCAGGTCAAAGACTGCTTCCTCCTGGATTATGGGGGGTTCATTCCACTCTCTGTCCCCATCTTCCAGCTCAGGAGGCTGGGTACCCTGGGGATAACTCGTCGGGCCATTAAAGACCAAGGCAAAGAAGGCGTTGAGTATCTCAGCCTTTTCCTCATCTTTAGTGGCAATGTTCCCCCTTGCATCCACTAGTGGATGGAGGTTCTCCCTGGCTCTCTTTTTGCTGTTAACATATTTATAAAAACTTTTCTTATTATCCCTTACAACAGTGGCCAGGTTAAATTCCAGCTGGGCCTTTGCCTTTCTAATCTCCTCCCTGCATAACCTGACAAGATCCCTGTACTCTTCTTGGGTTGCCTGCCCCTTCTTCCAGAGCTGGTAAGCTCTCCTTTTTTCCCTTAGTCGCAGTAGTGCTAGAGAAGCTGGATTTTTTAATTTTTCTGGGAATGCTGGCTAAAGCTGGAAGCAGCAAGCAAACTCAACTGCTTTCTGCTGGGTAGCCCAGAATAGGGGTAAGAGTCTAATCAGACAAGTCACATACAGATTTTAATCCTCTTTCAGAAGCGACCTGCCCAAATTGTGAAATACACAGCACAGCCTATTACAGGAATCCAGATGCAAAATCAGTGGCTTTGTGACCCCATTCCAGAGCAGTAAGGGCAAGCAAATCTCTCTTACTAGCATGGAGGTCATTTGTCAGTAGTTTGTAACTTAGTACAGTAGCAAAGAAAACAGCGCTGTCTGTAGCCCCAGAAGCTTAACTAATGTTCCAGTGGATATTTTTAAGGCAAGCAGAGCTTTTAAACAGTATTTTATTTTTTTTTTGTAATACAGTGGCAGCATATGCAAAAAGAAAAAAGTCAACACAGCTTTAAACAAAACAAAGCATTAAGAAAACTAAAAGGCGACCTAAACATTTGTTAATAGCAAACCAGGCAGTATTTTTTCCTACTGCTCCTTGCCACAAAATGTGGAGTAAATCCTGCAATCATAATAAAATCAAGAAATCCTGGAAAGGGGGCAGGCTTTTACTCAGTAGGAAGGAACTCTTTCAACTCTTTCTCCAAAGACAGATGTGGTTTAAATGCAGAGAAGATCCTTAAAGTTAATGTTTCAAAGTTGAAAGGCGTTTTTATTCCACAGAATCCATTTTTCCTGCAGAAAATTTTATTGTGTTTAATTCAGAGCAGAGATACACTTCTCTGATTTGCTTTTGTTTCTCCTATCCATTGCCATGGGTTTGTCTGAACAGTGGATCTCAAATCTGAGATTTTCAGTAGCAGTTCAGATACTCACTTGTAGTGTGGAGAAGAGAGGTGTATCTGGCTACTGTTCCCCCTCCCCTTTCCCACCATGTATGTCCACAAACAGGACATAATGATCTGGGTTTACCGCAGAATCCCACAAGTGGTATCGGATAGACAGGCCTTGGCACCTGAACCTCTCCCAGGCCCTGGCTTCTGACAGGAAAAGCCATGCATCCTCTGTCAGAAGCCTCCCAGAGATCCCAGTCTCCCCTTTCCACCCAGCACCTTTTTCTTCCTTCCCTCCGAGAATCCAGAGAGGAGCTGCTTTCCTGCCTTAGCTCAGTCAGGTTTTCAGGGAGGAGGCAGCTGGGTAGAAGGGAAGTGTCTCTGCTTTGAGAGCCATCACTTCATCCAAATTGTAGCCACACATCCTACCAGAAGAAAGGACACATGCACACATGTGCAGTGCAGAATGCTTAGGATTTCTCCACTTCCAGTCTTATACCCATCCATTCAGTTTAGCCCATAAACAGAACTTCCCTACTTGATAATTTTTAAGTTAAGAGACACTTGAGAGCCAGCAGAAACTGATCTGGAGCAAGGTGTGCAAAAGATCCCTAAAAGGAGATAGGACTAAGTCAAAACCATGTTTCTGATCATATCAAACAATTTGGTACAAAGATCTGTTTATTACCCAACAATGTGACGATGTATACAAAGACAGTGTGCAATGTGATATTTACAGGAAATTTTAGTACATCATGCACAGATACTATTGCAATGTGATTTTAATAGTTCCAGAATGTTAAGCTGAATAAATATTCCTTGCTTCAAAAAAATCATTTTTACTGTTACATAAAAATATATAATATTGCACTCTTTACAAGGCCAGCAGTTTTGCATATTGATTTGTAACAAGTGGAATTCTACTTTATAAAAATAAGCCTTTGTGAGAAACACCTCAAACCAGGGAGCACAAAAGGACCCCAAACCCAAAATGTTTGTATTTTGTCTCATAAATAAATAAAACATCACTTCAAATGAGCCAGGGAGTTTTTCAGTCTGTATTTGGACCTTACATTAACATTTAGACAGTGAAAAACACAACTAAAGCCATCCCATACAATGCTGCTACAATATATGCAGTTTAAAAATTCAATTCATACAGTACATAGCCACTTGCTTAATTGAACCACAGATCAGCCTTTGTGTCACAGATTATGAAAATACTTTTCTTAAGTTTTTCTAGTTTGAAAAGTTCTTCAATTGGGGAGTTGCAAGAATTCCTGAAGACTGTTTGGAATTTTCAAAAGAGGTGGAAAGATTTCTTGCGTGTACATCAACTTCATCACAACCTGACAGTTTCATATACAGTGTTCTGAGGGCAGATAAACCTTAAACATGAGAAGATACAGCAGGTCGTCTGTATGGCAACAGCAGAACACATCAATGATGAAAAAGCAAAGCAATTTAGAAGAAAAATATAACTACATCAGACTTGCATTCTTCGTTTACCATTTGCATGACCAGCAGGCACTCATTCATGGTGTCAGGTTTAGAGGTCTTCAAATCCATCAACTGAAATGTTAATTTTTGATCTGGCCTAACAATTCAAATTTGTTGAGCCTTTCACAATGGAGACTTATTTTTTTGTCCTCAAAAAATAGCACCTAGGAATAAATAACATATTTGCACACTGTATCTCTGTAAACTCTTCCAAATCATCAGATGCCTATGAACATTGATTATTCAAGCAGTTATTCAAACATTTTACAGTGTATTGAACTCCAATGACACTAGAACAGGAGCACATCTGTGCCTTCCTTAATACCTTTTTTTTTTTAGAGCTCTGGAAGATAAGCTGTGTGTATATACAATATATATATTCTTCCACAGAACTGCAATAGCTAGTTGTTAAAGTTTGGGAGTTAGCACTACAATAAAAAGCAAACCAAAATGTAATCTAACTATTGCTTCATGTTGCCATGAGGTGTCTATACCCATCACTAAGACAAATATTTTATTTTTGTCTGTTGTAAAGACTGTTCTAACAGAGAAGACGGCAAAAGTTACAAATATAAAGGTAACAGAAGTTCAACTTTTAGCATTACAATACCATAAGATGGTGCAAAAAGCACCTACGAAGTTCTTTGCTTCTCAAAAAAAGCAATTTTAAGTGATCTTGGATTTTTAAGTTTTGGGTTGCTTATCTGAGAGCTAACTATACCACACTCAACTAATCAGGTATACATATGTTGACATTGTAACAGATATTTACAGAACTTTATGCTGTCGATACTTTACAACAGAAGAGGGGGAATAAGCATTATCAATCAATTTTTTAAATACTTCTGCCCAAGAAGTGATTTAAAAAATATATTATTAGGTTTTATATTGCAGCATTTTGACTTGTATGTTAGAGCATTTATAAGTCACTTTGCTGGTATTGGCGTATATGACCAGAGCTTCCTGGTGACCTGAATATGCTTCAAGTTTGTGCATGCACATATGCAATTTTACACCACCTTAGACAGCTCTTTTTAAAACTCTATTCAGTCATTCTAGAGACCATTCAAACTATTTCAAAATCCAGTTAATTAAGAGATTCTATAATCTATTTTGGATTTAAAGTGCATCAGAGATGTAATTTAGCAGCAAAAATTGTCATCACCCAGCCGCATAGCTGCTAAGGAACGAATAGAACATGGGTAAGCTTCAAGCGCTGCTGGTCCTTGCGACACCAAGCTATAACATTTCCATCACTGTTAGCTGTGAACAAGTGATGACCATCACAGGAAAACGTAAGGCTGAAAAACAAGAAGACAATCTATTTTTATATCCGATTTGGCTGTTTAAAATGCTAGAAGACATTAAAAACCTTATGAGTATAGCCAACAAAGATTAGCTCTCGGGAGAGGCCCAGTGTATACATTAACGTAGTAATATGTTTGCATGTACCTGCTTATTCATTTTTGTAACTACAGCTTTGTCCAGCAGTTCAACGTGCAGTGCAGCTCAGTACTCATTTCTTTGCAGAGTCAAAGGGCAGGATCAGTAGCAGCATCCTACTCTTTTTTTCCTGGGCTGCCCCTACTATTCTGTAAGGAAGGCTTTTCAGCAACAGAACTCAGTGCCCTCTGAACTTGCTTGCTGACAAAGGCAGAAACCTAAATCCATCAGATATCATGGCACAGCACAGGACTTTTGTTCAGCTGAGCATTTCTTGAGTTGTAACAGTAGTAAAGCCCTTCAGTCATGCCATGGGTAATGTTAGAGAGCATGAAGGTCAGCATTCATTTTCTGTCTCATTTAAGCAGGAAACTTTAAATTATTAAATAGCTACTAAATCATTATCAACAAGCTTTTGTGAGATACACTTCTTAAAGAAGATAACAAAGACAGTAACTGCTATCAGACAATGTTTTGTGTTTCTAAAAAAATGGTGATTAGTGGTTTGGGTTTTAAATGATATTTTAGCAATGGTGAAAACAAAATTTTTCAGAGTAATTTGTTACTGTGCTAACATTAAGATGATAAAATTTTGGCATGGCTCTAAGACCTCTGTGCAGGGTATGGTACCACTGGGGATATCAAAGACTTGATCCTTTGACTGTGTTCTGAAAACACTCTGGCATGAGAATAATTCTGCTTATATAAATCATTGAGGGGACTGCAGAGAAAATTACACAAGCACTCCAAAATGGCAGCTTCCAGGCTCCTCTGAGTATCCTTTAACTCCCTTCTCCACCATTTCCCTCCAGCATCAGAAAAAATTGGTCAGGGAAAATATAGTGTTTTCATTTATTTCTGAGGGGGAAAAAAACAAACCCTCTGTCTATTTGAGTCTGACAAAGCTAAGATTATCTCATGATTTTTTACACAGATTCTGGGGAAAAATATTAAACTTAAGAATAAGAAGAGTAGCTATTGTTCCGATCTCAAGGGAATCCTGCTAATTTCTGTCTGCCAGCAGCAGAACCTAGTTATTACTGTCATTAAAAATACAGTACACTTGTGCTCATTTTGCTTTCTTGAATAATTAGTAGGATTGTATTTCTCTTTTTAGACATGGGTGTTTACCTCCTGTACTCACGTCAAATGCACATTCAGTACACAAGGCTATCTTGTTGTGGTCCCTCGCCCCCAAAGAAAAATCCATTTATTGTATACTTATGATTTTTTTACCTTACAATAGGTTTGGCTGACTTCGAAAATGTTATTTCTCGTACTGGCTTCAAGTCCCATGTACTCCACAGTCTGAAAGAAAGTAATTTTTCTTCGCATTTAATTTTACAAATATTTCAGTGATAAATATAACCTATTTAGCAACTACTAGGATTGGAAACCAAACAACAGCTTGTCCACCTTCGTTAAAGCTAAATATCAGCATGATGTTCAGCTACACGCTCTCAAACTGTGAGCTTAAGTTATAAAGCATTTTAATAAATACAAGTTTCAAATGCTTACCTTACAACTCCATTTTCAAGCCCCCCTGCAATTACGTTGACAGACACTCCTTCAGGCTGATTAGAGAAAGCAACAGAGCAAATACTTTCTCTGCAGTGTACGTGTCCCACGAGATCACCATTAACTGTCCAAAGTCTCAAATCACTACCCCCTCCAACTGCAACAGAACACACAGAATGGCAGTATTAAAAAAAGAGTAAGTCTAGGCTACAGCTAGATCTATGCAACAGAATCTTTAAGTGTTCAAGAATTCAACCTCTTGAAAGATCAGAAGGTTTAAATGACTGAGTGGTGTGTGCTGCAGCAAAGAATTAACTCTTCCCTCCTTTTGTGACAGGGAGCATGCAAACCACCAAGCCACTGCAGAGATTTAGAAGACAGCACTTCATGTTTATCAAACATTGTACTTACAAAATGCTGTATGAATTTACTTTTAATGACCAATTTTCATGTACTAGCAGGGAAGCACCTAAGAGGAAATTCATACTATCTACTTTAAAGCAGCTAGTTCTTGTACCCTGGCTTGCATTTTAAGCAAAATATTTAAGAGTAGCAAGCACAATTATCTTACCTGCTTATCTGGGATTATCTGATTCTATCAAAGAACTAATAACCCAGCTACTGCTTTGTCTTAAAAGGGATTGAAACTTATGTCCCTTACCAATTAAAGAATACAATCTTTACCAGAAAAATTGGTTTGTGAGCTACAGAAATTGAGATGAAAGTCTCCATGCCAGTTTAAAACCTAAATATTAGGTTTCTGAAACTGCCAGAATAGTTTCCCCTTAATACTACAGACTTTTGCTTTTCTTTTCCTCTTAATACTCTCATCCAGAAACAGTACCATGTGGAAAACAAGACAGTACAAAAACCTGCTTTAAAATAAGATGGGGGAGTATTATTTCCCTCTGTAGGAGCCCCAATACAAATATCTACTATTTCTGCTTTAGTGTAGCTGTTATTCCTCTTTGCTTTAAACTAGGGAATAGCTAAGCAAATCTATGTTTGCTTATGGGCATATGGAAGCCTTTAAAGTGACAGAGTGAATAACAAAAATTCTGTTGCTCTGTAATACACTGTAATCCCCTAAAGAACTGTACCTATGACAACAAATCCCTCTTAAAAAAGAAAGCAGCCAACTTCACAGAATTTAGGCCTCACAGGAATCTGCTGAAGTTTCAAGTCTTTTTATAAAGAGATCAAGCTGCTCACTTTTATATCTCTACATTTTACTCAAACACCTGCCTAATTTCTCCAGAAATTTATATGTTACTATGTAAAAATAGAGCACTCCTATTTGGCCAAATGCATCCTCAGATCATAGAATCATAGAATGTTTTGGGTTGGAAGGGACCCCTAGAGGTCATCTAGTCCAACCCCCCTGCAGTGAGCAGGGACACCGCTAACTAGATCAGGTTGCTCAGAGCCCCATCCAACCTGGCCTTGAATGTTTCCAGGGATGGGGCCTCCACCACCTCTCTGGGCAACCCGTTCCAGTGTTTCACCACCCTCGTTGTAAAGAATTTCCTCCTTAGATCCAGTCTAAACCTACCCTCTTTTAGTTTAAAGCCATTACCCCTTGTCCTGTCACAGCTGGCCCTACTAAAAAGATTATCCCCATCTTTCCTATAGGCCCCCTTTAGGTACTGAAAGGCCCTAATCAGGTCTCCCCACAGCCTTCTCTTCTCCAGGCTGAACAAGCCCAACTCTCTCAGCCTGTCCTCATAGCAGAGGTGCTCCAGCCCTCTTTTTGTAGCCCTCCTCTGGACCTGCGCCAACAGTTCCATGTCCTTCTTGTGCTGAGGGCTCCAGAGCTGGATGCAGTACTCCAGGTGAGGTCTCACCAGAGCAGAGTAGAGGGGCAGAATCACCTCCCTCGACCTGCTGGCCACGCTTCTCCTGATGCAGCCCAGAGTACGGTTGGCCTTCTGGGCTGCCAGTGCACGTTGCTGGCTCATGTCCAGCTTTTCATCCACCAGCACCCCCAAGTCCCTCTTGGCAGGGCTGCTCTCAATCCTTTCTTCCCCCAGCCTGTATTGATACTGGGGGTTACCCCGACCCAGGTGCATGACCTTGCACTTGGCCTTGTTGAACCTCATGAGGTTCACACAGGCCCACCTCTCCAGCCTGTCCAGGTCTCTCTGGATGACATCCCATCCTTCTGGTGTGTCAACCGCACCACTCAGCTTGATGTCGTCTGGAAACTTGCTGAGGGTGCACTCAATCTCGCTGTCTAAGTCATTGATGAAGATATTAAACGGCACCGGTCCCCGTACGGACCCCTGAGGGACACCACTCGTCACCGGTCTCCATCCCGACATCGAGCCATTGACCACTACCCTCTGGATGCGACCATCCAGCCAGTTCCTTATCCACCGAACAGTCCACCCATCAAATCCATAGCTCTCCAATTTACAGTGGGAGGGGTTTTGTCCTCCCGGTCCCCCTCATGCCATCCATCAACTCGGGAGGGTGAGGAGAGAGGTTCCCAGTGAAGACTGAGGCAAAAAAGTTGTTGAGTACCTCAGCCTTCTCCTCATCTGCTGTTACCAGCTTGCCGGTCTCGCTCATCAGCGGCAGTACACTTTCTTTAACCATCCTTTTCCAGCTGATACACCTGTAGAAACCCTTCTTATCATTCTTTGCATCCCTTGCAAAGTTTAGCTCCAGCTGAGCCTTGGCCTTCCTGACCCCATTCCTACACAACCGGACCGTGTCCCTATACTCTTCCCATGATGCCTGTCCCTGCATGATTAACATACACTCAGTAACTAATATAATAGCAAGTCTCAATTTATTTGGTCTGCAAGTCAAAACAGCTTTCGTGACTGCCAAATATACCTGAATCACAAACTGTTGCAATATCACCAGTTGTTTCGCTAGCTGAAACTGCAGTCACAGGACTCTTGTGTCCAGCCAGACTCTGGACATAGCACAGCCTGAAAAAAAAAAATAAATAAAGAGAGCAAGCTTAAAGTTCAGACTCAAACACAGTAGAAGTTTCTTTGAGGAAAATATTTAAGAGCTATATTAATTTCAATCAACAATTTGCACGAGGATGGTATTTTTCAGTCATTCTAGAATGCCAACACCCCTCATGGGAAAAAACAGTCAGGGTTTGACTTCACATTAAGATATACGTGAACCAAATTCAGTTAACTTCAAAAGGGTAAAAGATACCCGAAAGCTGGAAAACAGGTATTTGAAAGGAAGCTATTGGAAAAAGTTACATATGTACTCGTACCTGTTCAAATCCCATATGATGCAGGTCCCATCTTTGCTGACACTTATCATTATACTGTATGGCTTGCACACAAACAAGCTTGTTATTTCTGCTGTGTGACCATACAGGTGGACTTGTGACTCCATTTCTATCTCTGAAGGCTGAAAAAAAGCAAGGTAAAACATGAACTCAAAAAAAAAATGTCTTTTTCTGAAAAGGATGCACCTAGGGGCAAGTTAATTCTTAGATCTCAAAAAATGATTCCTATTGCTTTTAATGTCATCAGTTTAGCAATATTGCTAATGCTTTATAATGTGATAAGCCATATATATCATTAAAGTTCAACCTTTTGCTTCCAGTGCTTTAGTCTAAGCAAGCATTTTGATGTAGTCCAATGAATCAAAACGAAGAACGATTGTACTTCTTCCATCTTAGTTACACACCTTGAAATCAGCGGATTTGTTTTCTGCAAAACTGCTGTTTCCACATGACAGCAAAATTAGTCTCCTCAATATTTTTGCATCTAGAGGAAGCACTTGGAAACATAAAAGGAAAACCCAGCTCAGCAGTTATCACACTGTACAATAAATTACTGGGGATTCCTCAAGTGGGCGCCAAGTCCTTCAGTGTTACCAAGTTGGAAAAACACACAGGAAGTCAAGTTTAAATATAGAAACTGCTAGATAAAAATTAAAGCAAATAACACTTCTTATTCAAGTTATATAATTTGAAATGATTCAGACTTCCTGAAAACTGGCTAAGTCGAAGGAGCTGCTTAATCAGAATACTAAAGCTTTAATTAAGACAACTTGCTGTACAGAGATTAGAATAATCTTTGTAAAAAGAAAGGAACATTTTTCTGCTTGTTTCCTCACACGTGTCAGAGCACACTGTCTGCATTTTTGTATGAGGGTACAGGATGCATGTATCTGTAGAAAATTTACATGTTTTTATGCACTAAAAGGGATAATATAATCTATGTAATACTGCAAAAGTCAATACACTTTTTGACAATGGGAAGAGCTGCTATTTTGCTCTTTCTACTGAGCATCTCATCCAAGACAGATATACTTATGAAAGTATCCAGTTGTCATTCTCAGAGCAGTGTAGTACGTCACATATGCAGATCCTTCTTTAATCCTTGCTCAGTTTAGAGAAAAAAGTTCTACTGAATTTTTCCATAACAGCAACAATCAAGACTTCTGATTTTCTGAAGAACAATTGATTTTGATGATCCTTTTACTGTGTTCCTCCCACCTCCTTTTAAGTGTTTGCTGTTGATCTTCATTTCAACACCTGAACTGAAAGCAGGATTCACCTTTAACAGCTTCTCTATAGCACCAATAGCAATGGTTTATTGATTCTTCACTGGGTTATTGTAATATTGTAATGAAACAAGCTGGAATTTTAGCAGCAACTGTATTAAGGTCTAGTAAGTTATGAAATAATTACCTCATGCCTAGAACACCATCTGCTTTTTACTTCCCACTTGCTTTTAGATGAAAACCACTAAAACAGTATCTAGATGTGGAAAGACATACAGGTATGTATCTACCTTTAAATAGCAGTTCTTTCTGTTGGTTAACCCAAATGATTGGCTACAGCACTCAAGTGGAGAATTTAAGTGATCACTGCCCAGTTTTACTCAAATAGATTAATAAAGTGCTCTCTTTCTGTTTGCAAGACTACTCTAATAATTAGTCAGCAAGTGAAGGCTAGAGTAATTTGTACAACCAGAAAACCTTGGCTGAGGTTTTCATGAAGGTATGATTTATTGTAAAGATAGATGACAGTTTCAAAGCAGTACTTCATTAGGGTTTTTTTGACCGTCTTAAAGGCTAGGAAAAGCAGTATCTGAAGTACAACACTGAGGTATTTTTGAATTCTGACAGCATGCCTTTGAATTCCCATATTCAATTAACATGGTATCTGTTTTATGCCTATGCATTGAATTTATATAAATGTGAAACAGGTCAAAATATTCATGTTTCAAGTACTGCATTATAACAGACTGTTCACTTTAATCACTGAACAGCTGACAAGATGCATAGAGAACAGATGCTAGGAAGCACATTTGCATTCCCTGCAGCCATGACTTGGGTAACTGACTCAACAACAGGAGCTACAAAATTGGCACAAGGTCAGTCTGCCTGGGGCATGTAAAACTGTCAGTGCTCAGAAATTCAGCAAAGATGGTCTGTGCAGCTCAACAAAAATCACTTGTTGCTAGGAAATGCAGGGAACTTATGAATTACGACCCCACTACTAGTTTCTTTTTAGCATTGCAGAAGGCAAGTATATTAAATTTCTATTTTAGTACCTCAAAAAATTTTAACTGGAACCCGAGTCTCAGTACAGGCTATTTACAAGTTCACTGTTCTGGTGAGCAGTTAAGGTGAACGAGTTAAGATCCAACTGACTGAAGCCTGCAAAACTCAAAGCTTCGGAAGGCTGAGTGGCAGATCACCAGATACTGGAAGAAAGCCAAGGAAGAAATCTCTGTATGTTTGTGCTCTTGCCAGTCTAAACATCTGCCGTTTGCCACTGTTGAAAACTGGCAACTGGCTAGGCATAGCAGATCATACCAAGATTCCCTCTAGCCCATGCTAATGTAGTGATTCAAAAGCACCAAGAGTGCAATACTACAAACGTGTCTGGCAATACCTGTATCTGTATCAAGCTAAGTTTGAGAAATCAGTTTAATTTAGTTGTGGCTATGGGTTAATCCTGTAGACACACTTGAAATGACCTGTCAAGAAAGCTGCAAACTCTCTGTTAAAACTATGAAGAGCAGAAGTTACTGCTGGAAGAAGTCAGACAGAAGCTCAGAAAAACTCAGTCTGAACCCAGAAGATGAATTTTGAGTTCTATTTGTGTTTTCATACCATGCTTATTACCACATAGTATCAGTGCGATTTTTACTAGTATCTCAGTATCTTCCAGTAACACATTAAGTAATGCAAGTTACTTTTCCCCCTTCCCTCCTCACAGCTTTATCCTTTGGGGAATATGACATGAAGAGGGCTTAGTGGGTGGTTAATATACACACTATCAGAGATTTCATCCCAGCTCCCTGTAGAAGTGCCTTCTGCCTTTGAAATGCTTACTTTGGGGAAACACCTCCATGGTTTCAGTTAAGGCTTTGAAAGGCTCTGTCGCCTTCACAGAAAAAGTTACTCCTTAATGTAGGGAGCTTCATTGCGCCAGAGCGCTTCAATTCCAAGCCCTTGCCTGAATACAGTCAGAGCTGTACGTGTAATCAGTTATGCACCCAGATGACGAGGGCTGACTAAAGGCTAGCACTACGTGAACAACAGCTTAAGAAAAACCCACAAATAAACATGCTGAGATAAACCTAGCAATGTCAAAGAGGATCCTTCAAAAGAAAATCCTAAGCACTTGATCTTTAGCAATTGTCCCAAATTCTCCTTTTCTCACTTTTCCTGTTAAAAAAAAAGACTCTAATAGTGAATACAGCTAAATGCTTAAATATAAATCCTGTCCAATGGAACTTACCGTATTGCTAGTGAATCTGTTCATATATGCTGTGATGACACCAGATTTACTACCTGTGAACAGCTGACAACTGTCTGGCACCCAAGCACAACTTGTTACCTTGAAAAGACAAGACAAAACCAGAAAAAATTAGAACAGAAACTATTCTAACTGCTATTTTCATTATGCCATAGCATTTGGTCAAACTGATTCTTTATTGGTTAGCCTAAGAAACGCTAGAGAAATCCAAAAGTTAAAATATACCTGCTCTGGGTCATATTTGCTATCACTTCAGAAACAAAGTAAAGAGGGAAACTGCATAGCCCAGAATTCACAGCCAAAGAGCAGTGAACTACTGCAGACTTCCAGAGCTACACAGCCACATCATCAGCCAAAAATCTCTTCAGTAGAATCTTGCCAACCACTGGAGCGTAATGGAGATTATGCAGTGTTCCCTAACAATCTTTTAGACAATCTTTTTCAGAGGAATCCTAAACTATAGTGGAGTTCTGCTTCTAATGTGGGGCATCCACAATTTTTTCATGTATTCATTTTTCTTGGCACAGAATGTAAGCTTTTATAAATCCACACCAATGTTCCATAGGAGAGAAAAGCTACAAAAATCAAATGCATTCAGAAGGGATCTTTACCTAGTACAGGAACACATCCAGGAGCAAGATACACTGGAGCAATGAGGGACACATTCCAAAGGAGAATCAAACAGATTAAAACCAGTTGTGTTTGGATGCTTATCTCCAAGAAAAATGAAAGCAAGAATACCTACTGCCAAGTCAGGCCACCACTTAAACTAGCAATATTACATTGAAGACCAAGAGACTGATTTTTTTTTTTTTTTTTTTTTTTTTTTTTTACCTGATGGAACTGTGAACTCTGTATAAAATTTACTGGAGGTTCACTCTGCTTGCTTTTCAGTCGTAAAATGTTATCAGCATATCCCCAGCTCAGGATAGCCGACCATTGAATATCAGTACTGTGCATGCTTCTCACACCTGAGGGAAGGCATATAATACCGTGTCACATACATAACCAAAGAGCTGATCACTTTAATAGTCAACAAGAAAAATCTCAGGTCCATGTTTTACCACAAGCTAGGATATAAAAAACTCCCAAGTTTCAAAGTAAGGTATTTTCTGTTAGGCTATGGCTTATTCCATAATGTACTATAAACAAACACAGTTTTCAGAGACTATGTCAACAGTCAGTGTTCTCCAAAGACAATCTGCAACCTGGACAAAGCTTTTTTTCAGAAATGGCGCATCTATTGGGAGTGGAGAAAAGGGGAAGAGGCTGACAATACTCCCCAGCTAGAGAAATGATGGTTCATAACTTCAAGGAGAATGTTACTTATTTTTTGTTGACTAAATGTGAAGCCATTTATTTTTAACACACCTTCACTAGTGCATGTTACAAAGACAACAAGAGTATGAGAACCTATTTGTACATTATCAATAAGAATCCCTCCAAGAAGTTTCTCTGAAAGCAGAAGATCCTTCACCTCTGCTTTTTACTGATAACTTTCCTCATTCTCTGCCTCTAAAAACCACTCCTTTAATTCTCCTTTCTGTTGCCACATGTTTTTTTCACCTGTTCTTCAATTCTCCTTGGACTGAATCTGCTGGGAAATTCTAAAGTTAAATCCTCATGCTTCAGTCTCTTTAATGAAAAAAAGATCAACTTAATTACAGGATGCCTCTATGTAGTTTTGAAAATTACAAGTAAAATTCCACACCTCAAAGAAAGATGAACACATGTGGAAGCTGTTACTGGATTTCTAAATCAATCTTTGGCAAAAGAGACTAAATTTGGGAAGTTCCCTGGAGAATAATAGTAACATTATATTTAATTTTTTTGACGACTCATTTTTGTATGTACGTATCATGTATGTAGAGAATAAGCACAAATTCATACCTTGCTCTTTGCTATAAATCATCAAAAGGCAAAACTTGCGGGACAAACCGCAGATAGCTTTAGTTGGTAAAGCCTGGAGGGCGCCAAACCTTTCTCCATGTGGTTGGCTAAAGCAGACAACAGGATCTGGAGCACTTGGGGAACCAACATATTCTCCCCACTTCAAGCCTTTTATCCATGGTAATGGACTCTAAAACAAGAACAAATAAGATTCAAATCAAAAGGTGGTAAAAAGTTTTCAGAAAAATATTATCTCTTTAGAAAGGGAGAATCATTCATATCACATTCCCATAAGCAATCACGTGATAAGTACTGCTGAAGTATTCTAAAAATACCAGAAAGACAAGTATGAAGCACTGTAGTATCATCAGAACAACTATTAGCTTTAAGGGAGTTCTCCCACTTCTTTGTGGGCTGAAATAGCAAGCTTGTAGTTCAAGTAGTTTAGGGAAAAACACCGATTTCTTTAAATGCAAGGATTTGATTTCTCACTGGACTTTAGGGAAAACAAGCATTTGAAGTGAAGAAAGTTGAACTGTCCTACAGACAATGAAAAAGTTGAGGATGGAAGAAAGCACAGTACATGTTTACCTACTATAGGTTTGCACACAGATTCCAGAATTCATCATTGAAAGTATAAAACTGGTTAAGTAAAATGTTTTCCAACACCTATTTGCTATAAACAAAATAAATTCAGATCTGTTTGACACAAAGTACAGCACAAATGCATGAAAATAATTTTCACTATCACTTTACTGATTTTGTGTATTTTCTTTACAGTACAATATGGGCAGTAAGTTGCAGGTTTAGGAAGGAAACTAAACATAAGGGTACAATAATTACAGCATACGAACATTAATTAAACCACCTTACAAATCAAAACGACATACTGGATATATTATTTCTTTAGGGTGTTCTCTGGTTTCTCTGAAAGCAAACTGCACTAGTAGTCCCATGGCAGCAGGAAGTTCTCCTTCCATGATAAGCCTGGATCCAGGTCTGCTAACATGTGCTGCGTGGAACAGCTGGCGAGGTGTTTGCCCATATGTTTTTATCATTGTTTCAAGGGCTCTTCTCTGAACAGGATCCTCAACAGCAGAAACATCCATCCCAAAATAGGTCTAGAGAGAAAAAATGGAAAGGGTAAGAATAAGCTTGTCCAGTTGTGTCTTTGGGAAAGATTTCTCAACAGATGCACATGAATTTAGAAACAGACTCGTCAGTTCTTTGGTTAAGACTTGGACCAGAAGCCATCCCACAATGGCTGTGCTGACCAAAGAGCCACTGAAAACAGTAACCCTGTCACCACTTCTTTATTGGAGATAACTGCCACTTTAAGATTTATCATGTGAGCTGCTCCTACCCATATTCCATGACTAATTTCTGTCAAAGAGGGTTTTCTTAGCAGACCTTTACTAGTCTGTGCAAAAACACAAGCATTGCTGATAGTAAACAAAAAATTGAGAAAGTTTGTTCTCTGTACCTCTAATTAACATACTAAACCTCTGGGTTAGGGTGGGGAGGGAGGAAGAACCTTCATATTTCAGGAGTGGAAATTCTTTCCTTTCTCTATTTGTCTCTCTCATGTCTCTCTAATTGTATACTAATTGTATACTTTTCCTCAGTCACACTGACAAAGGCCTTGACTTTTCACTTTAAAAAACAATGAATACAATCATGCAAACTTAATAGTTGAAAATTAAGGTAATAGCAACTAAATCAATAAAGACAAAAAAAAATCTGAAAAAGGAAGGAAAGCATCTGGATAGCTTTTTGAAAAGAAAAAAGCCACCACTGCCAAACACTACTGTTTTATTAGTGCTTCCAGCTATAGAATGAACACTAAACACTGAGAACACATTTGAATGCATTTGAAACCAGGACTGCCTGGCTGAGCAAGCCTTGCGACAGTAAGGACTGCAGCTAGAGAATACAGAGATACCTGTGTTACAATTAAGTAGTGAAACTCTGGAATACTTTACATTAAATGAAGACTTATTTGGAATTAAATTTACTGGAGGGGAAGTGGTCATTAGAGGGACGAAACACAAGATGTATATGAAGGGAAGAACACAAATAATGACCTCAGGACAAAATGAACTATTTTAACAGTCTCAAAAGCTGCAGTACAATCTGCCTAAATGAAAGGCTTCTTTTGAATGAGACAGACGCAGGTACACACAAACGCAATACCTGTTTACCACTGCAAACAACTATCCAGAAGGTCTAAGCCCCATGCCTGATCACCTCCATTGCCCATCTCAAGGCAAGAAAGATGAACAGAAATTCACAAACCCTCACAACAGTCCCCGGGATCTTATCTGCTGTGCACTGAAATGGTTAAAGCCTTTTCTTATTCAACACTTCATGAGCAAGGGATCTTGCTTCACACTGGATGCTTTCCAAGCAAGTCAGACTGAACTTTCCCCCATTAAATTACTAAGTACAATGAACAAACACACTGCTTAGCAAATACTTACTGCAGGATGAAAGACATTAATAGCCTGAACAGAGGCCTTGCCTTTCTGCTTATAACCAAACACCAAGTCAATCCAGTGACAGATTGTCTGGGAAACATGGTCAGACTCCAAAGCCTGACGATGAATCAGGATGAATAGACGAGGATCATTACGAGCCCAAGGTGGAAGATTGACATGATTAACTCTGTCACCATTTTGACGTACTCCAAAATCAAAACCTAGAAACAGGGAGTGAATGTTCCAACATTTTAGTTGGCAGTAACTTCAAAAAGATCATTATAGGGTTCTATGAAAGCTAACTGTTAAGTACAGTGATTGCTGATCAACAAAGCAGCACCATTAACAAATCCCCCGCCAAATATATTCAAACTGTACATACTCATTCAAATGGACAAATCAGACATTAGGAAACTCCTTTGCACCTCTGACATAAGGGAAGTTTTTTTCCATAATTAAGTCCTACATAACAGCTTTTGTAGCATATCCCACAAATTCATACCAGTTTTCTCCCATACATCTACTGCTTAGCATATTCAGTCAATGGATATAAATGTCCTCAGTTTCAACCCACAGGCTCAACTGTACAGCTGTTTTGGGTATATAGCTTTGGTATCCTCTTAGTATACCTTCTCTGTTAACCAGAAAGTCAGGAAGGTAGAAAAATTCTGGAATAAGCTCCTTTACATCAGTCATTGATTCATATGAAGAGAGTCGCCAGGTTGTATTGGTAGAGTGAAAAGTTCTGTCTGGGATGTCAAAACTTTGATCTGTAAAGAAATCCAAACTGAATTTGTTACATCAGTGATGGACATAGTAGCAGTTGCACGTCTGCAACTTCAAGTAGTTAACTGCTCTCCAGTTATCCGAGAGCATTTAGAATTCTTCTCTCACAATTACTATGTGTTACACATGGACTGCAAGTCAAATATAGATCAGGTTTTTATTCTACATACACTGAGGTATAAATGTTAAGATGTACAGCTTTATGGTCTAGCTTGATAATTTCAGAATGGATCTAATGTGAAACATACCAGATTTAATTTTACTAAACTCGGCTATTTGGAATTGATAAGCTGTGCTAAACAGAGTAACATACTGGGTCACTGGAACAAGGCCCAGATGTGAAAGGCAAGCGCAAGCAAAAGTAACCTTACCTTGATAGGCTAAAAACATTTTAGTGAAAGGTGGCAATCTAACTAGGAAATGAAGCACAGTTCCACTGTTGGAATAATGAGATCCATAATGATACGGCTGTACAGGGGGCATTGGATCATCTTCTCGTGCTCCTTTACGGTATTCTTCTTCTAAATACTAGAAAAGTAGTAGGAAAAAAAAAAAAATCTCAAGCGTCCTGGTTAGACTGCCTTCCAATAACAAAAATAAGAGCTTGCCTAAGTCGTTTACAAATAAAACTTAAACTTTTAGAGGAATATACATTTAAAAGTGATTTGGAATCAAAAACATTTTAAGTGTCTAAAGACGTGATAACTTTTACAATCCAGTTAGGTATCAAAGTCTTAAGCCAATTTAAATGACTCATTTTCCATTATTTATTACTTTTGCTCTTTCTCCCTCCCCTCGTTTTCCAACACTGCAGAGTCATTGTATAGGCTTTTCAATCGTAAATGGAAAAAACTAGTATCTGCAAATACACTAGATCCTGATGATATAGACATAAGTTTGAAGGTCCAGCTTGAGATGCTTTCCACACCCAGCATGTTGTTATTTCCTACAGCCTTTAAAACATTCTGAAGAGCAAAAATCAAAGAGCACTGTAATAATAGTAGGGCATGTTAAATTAACAAGGCACTTGAGGGAAAACAGTTTTTCTGTTATCAAACAGAGAATAGCCACAAGTTCCACTTAAGTAATTTCAAATAAACAGCAATTAGTTACCTTCCTGATCTTTAGGCATTTTTAAATATATGTATGTTCATATGTAAGAAGCTATCGATTTTACCTCTTCAGCAGTATCACATGGCAAGACTAAATTGATTTATAATTTCAGGTACAGAAACAGACAAACAGAAGTTCCAAGCATGCTATAAAACAATTCCCAGGAAATGCAGCATACTGGAAATAAGAATTCCATAGACATAAAATACTGGATTTGTGGTTTCTTTTCCCCCATCACTATATGTTAAAAAAATTAAAGCACAGGAAAAGGCAAGAAGCAAAAGTTATCCAGATTACCTTGTACGTATCCACATAACGATCCTCTTTTTCTTTAGACTGCACAGCTATTGGTTTGACCAGATTTCTGTAACAGAAGTAGTACTGATATCTTGTCATTTTTATAAAGATGTTGATTCACACCATTTAATAATGCATTATTAAGAATAGTGCCTTTAGTATCATGAAAAGGACAAGTAAAACTCAGTAGCACTTCACAAGAGAGTTCAGAAAATAAAAAGGCCACTTTAACTTAGAGCTAAAGGCAAACTCAGATCCACAGGCTACCCCACAGCACAGTAACAATGTCAAATCAAGTGCATCATATGAAGGCAAAGGCTTTGTGCACACAAATGCTAAATCAGTTTAACAGAAATTTATTAGGGTGAGACAATTCACTTGGATCTATTCACAATTAAGACAATATGATTTTGTAACAGGGCAAATAATTTACAATGTTATTTTCTTTTGTATTTGATTTTTGCTAATCGGCCTGGAAGTCTTTAGTCACGTGAATTTAAACATACGGCTTTAATTTAAATATGTGGACTATCCATATCATATTAAGACAGTATATAAGTCGAATTCACAGCATCCTTTGAATATACATACTCATAATACTATACATTTTATTTAAATGTCTGAAGCGAAGCAGCCGCTTATTGTAAAAAGCCCAAGCTGTTATGGATGAGGCTTGTCCCTGAATAGTCCCAATGCACATATGTGTGCAGTTTAGTACAATGAAGTTAAAAAGCTATACTGGACAGTCAGTTCAAGTATTTGAAAATAACCAGTTCCAAACATTTCATATTACCTATATACTGATGGATCATTTAGGTCCAGCTTTCGTTGGTGTAGTCAGAAAGTATAAAAGGAAATACTGGATACTGCATAAGATCATTGAAGGAACGGCCCGCATGTTTGTTTAAATGAGTCAAATATTCAAAGTTAGTAATCTGTCCTGTGCACCACAGGTGGGTCAAAGCAGTAATGTTTCCATATTCCAAAAGATTAGGCAAATTGTTAGTTAAGATGTTGTGGTACACATCATCACGGACCTAGAAGAAAACACCATAGGTTTAATCATATAATTTAAAAAGCTTCAAACTACCAGGACTTAGTAAGTTCCTCTCATTTTACACATTTCTGCTCTAATGGAATAATGCTTAGTATTACTAAGATTCTTTAACGTCTTAATATGTCAGAGATGCGTTTTACAACATGACTGTGTTTGTCTAGCTGAGTGACTTTTTTTTTTGAGAGGTATTAAGCAGAATTTAATTAGTCCATGCAACAGGTCTCCTTAAACTAATGTGTGAATGTACGTGTTAGGAAGACACAGCAAAATGCTCATAATGTTATTATCCATCAGTGCCACGTTACCTTTGTATTATCAAAAGCCAAGAGTAAAGTTCTACCATTTGTTAGAAATATTTCCACAGCATTGTCTCTCAACTGCCACCAGCGCTTATGAACTTCCTTTATTTCCTCATAAGTCCAAGAAAATGATGCTGGTTCAGTTTCTCCATGAAAACTCTGCAGAATTTGCAATTGACAAAAGTTATTTAAATAGTACATTTTTACAAACAAGAAACCCTTCAATGGGGGCAATTTATAACCATACAACATATCAGAAGGCAAACTTTTAATTTTGCTGTGATGCTTTAAGACATTGTTGTGATTTTCTTCATATGTTTCCCATCCTCCACTCTCCCCAAGGCAGTGGGCAGAACATCGTGCATGCTCCTCAGCTGCTCCAGTTCCCTATCCAACACTAGCATGCAATGCCATACTTTCAATGGCTCTTAAGCTAAAATATGGGACAGCCAACCAGAGCAAGCAAAGCTTTGCCATGAATCCCAATTCTGACAGTTCTATGAAGGACAAAGCAGCAAAACGGTTGGTAACATCTTAAACCACAGGAGCTGTGTGCTTACTGGATGCAAGGAAGAGCTCCCTAAAAATAGTTTAAGGCTTTCAGCAGAATAAGCCATATCTTTATTTTTTTTTTAAAAATGTCTGTTGGATGCATAAACCTTAATACATCAGAACCTTTGTATATCTGAAGAATTAGGTCAGTTCCAGTTTCCTCCATGAAACGGTCCTCCCTTGTACAGGGTAAGGGGGGAGCTAGAACATCCTATTTAACGCACACTTCAAGAATTAGATGCTGTAGAGTACAGCACAATTCATACGCTTGTGAGCTTCTGCACTTCCTTGTGCTCCAGCTTCCAGTAAGGCAAGTTCTCAGGTGCAGATCAAAGCAAGCTCTGCGCATTCATGCTGATGAACTTGGAGCAATGGACAGCAAGGTGCAGAAGCCTCCCCACATCACCCCTTCCTCGTTCCCTCCCAGCTCCAGGCCCACATCTTTCCTGTTTTCTGCTATCACCACTGATTCCCACAGCCAGGGGCAACAGAAGCAACACTGAACCCAAACTAATCAGTTGTCCAGAGACCTTTAACTAGTACTCCAGCAATCTCAGTGACAGTAGACAAAAGCTACTCATGGTTATAGTTTGGAAAAATGAAAGCTGGACAATATATTCTAATACTTACTGAATTTTCAATTGTGTCTGAAGCATTGTCTTCAACAAAATACATGCCACATTTTCCTACAGGAAAAAACAGTTGCAAAAAGGTACATGATACTACTATTTGTATAATCCATCTTAATGTTAGGCAAACAGTGTCCAGGTGTTAAGAATACTAAGAATAGTACCTGGGCAAGACAGTACTTGACAGAAGTAGAATTTAGCATTCCACATCTTTGAGCAAGTGATCTGCAACTTTAAAACTTAACTACAGTCAAAATAGCACTCATGCGAACAGTAAGGAAGGCAGGCAAAACTGATCTATAAAGTATACAATCCTTAAGAAGTCAGGCAACAGCTCAATTACTTTAAAAATCAGCCAAGTTTGTATATACAGCAGAATCTTAAGACAAAAAGAATATTTTTAAGTACTGAAAATTCTACTTACCTAGCAACAGTTCACCAGCAGTCTCTCTAGAAGGTGCTACGCTTATACATCTTCGATTAACTCTGAAATATTAAAGTGCATTATTGCTTACAGATTTATGTACCTTTCAGCACATACCTAAAACTAACAATCTCAAAGGCTACAGCTGAAGAGAGACTTTTCAAGACTCACTCTAATGGTTCAAATTGCAAGGAGGAAAAGAAAACAGAACCTCAACTTTCTAGACTTGCACATTAGTGTATTTGTATTTATTTTTTTGTGTGTTCTCTGCAGTTATTTTAGGCAGTATTAGTGCCTGTAGTACGTTACGTAAATTGACACAACTTCAGAGAAACAGTAGTAAAAGCAGAGAGGATGAAAACACAGTTGGCTTTTGAACACTGATGGGATCTAGTAGCACTGCCTATCTTATATATTTAAGTGACAAATAAGTAAAGAAATCCCATCAAGTTTTCCCACACATGTCCCATCCCCATATCACACAAGATGGTGTTTGCTTTTACTGATTTTTGAAATCATCGAGATAAGACTGTTTTAAGACTCAGAGAATGTAGGTGTTTGTGGCTCTAATCTTTTGCTTACGAGTATAGTAAAAAACTACTATTTTTGATGTTTGTCTCTTATCTCACTTAATTTTTTTTTTTTATGCTTAGTTACACAAAACAGTGAGGAGGACTGTTTCTTTGGAATGGGAGAAGGTGGGAAAGGGAGGTAAATGTTACCAAAACCTTACCTTATATGTTCACTTGCAGCTTTGTCCTTTACAGTGGAAGAGTGAGAAGAATGTGTTTTGTCTTCAAATAGGTAAGATAACGGGGTTTTTATCACACCTATAAAACAAAAAGAATCAAAAATAATAAGGCACTAGTAGTCATTACAATTCAGATATACTCCTAGATGATGTTATAATTACCTTCCTGTTTCTGCCTGTCTGGGAGAAGGTACTTGTTTGGAATAGTTAGGTAGCACCTCTGCAAGCGGCGCCTCTCTCTGTTTGGGCCCTCTGTTGGATCCAGTTGCCAAGAAGTTGGATAATAGACTGGGTCATACCAGAGCGCTCTGAAAAAAAAAAAAAAAAAAAAAAAAAAAAAAAAGAGTTTGGCAGCAGAGGCAGTATATATGCTTGTTCATTCTGTTTTCCTTTAAATAGTAGAAAGGTAGAAGTTTCACAGTAGTACACTGGGCAATTATTTCTGAAAAAGTATTAAAAGACTGAGTTCTGTAGTTTATTTTTATGACTGACTACTTATGAGCTACTACTGTAAGACTGCTCTTGAAGTTACTAATTCTGATGAAAACAGCAATAAAATTAGTCCAATGCTACATTTTGAAAACTCAGCTGCTGCAAACACAATAAAATACTAATTCTGCATTGGCAAAAATGCCATTGTTTGGTTTCTTGTCAAGACTTAACATGTTTTGATCTATACAGGTTAGCAAACACAGTATCTTCATGCTAGCATGGATAACATTACCCTGTTTCTTACTCCAGTGTAATGCAAAATATTAAGACTTTATGACATTCTTCATTCTATTAGGCACAGCAAAATGTATCTGACAAGAACTTGTCTAAATGGCATAGAAATACTACTCGAATACTCACCCTAAAAAAATAAGGGAATAAATCAAGTATTTTACAAGTCTTTAACCATCAGATGATTAGCAGAAGTAATTCTAATTTTAATACCATCTACATTTCATGTGCCTCTAATCAGAACAAAAAGCACATTTCAGATATTGAGTCTCTCTCTTGTTTTTTCACTGAGATGAGAGAACAACTTACCGGTCATGGGTAAGCTGCTGAACAAGTTCCTGCCAATGTCTGCTGGCACTTAGCTCTGCCTTATACATCCCCCTGATGTGCTGGATAACTTTCTTCCTTTCCATTCCTTGTGACAGAGACACAGCCTGTGTGATGTCTCCAGCTATTTTAGAAATGTCTTTAGATTTTGTATCCAGACGTTGAAAGAGACTGAGGAAAGAATTGTGTTTCAAAATGTCAAATAAACACACTGAAAAGGGTAGGCAAGGCACCAAAAACTTATAAAATACAATCACTTTGGCAGTAGAGATCCATAGTTCTTGCTACAGCAGATGCAGAGTAACTTAGCCTACATAATTTCCACAAGACTCATGAATACCTTCTGCTTAGCCTTCAAAAAAGCTATTACTTGCCAAAGACAAGACAAGCCAATCAGAAGATCAATGGCTATCTATTAGCATGCTTCACTAATTAGTGTATACTGATTACAATGAAAATCCGAGGTAAGAACAGTAATTTACCACTGCTCAAATATCTTAAGTTATTCAACATAGTGGAGTCTTATCACTTATCTGGACAGACTTAACTAAGCTGACCTTTACAGCTACTACAGTTGCCTGCATCAAAGCAGTGTGTGCATCTCAGATGTGATTTTTATGGCAGAGCCTGAGACATAAATTAATGGAAACAACCTCTTCATCTACCACAAACTACCTAAATTTACATTACATCAAGTAGCAGTAGTCTATGTAGCTTACAAGTGTTCAAACACTATGCTGAATATAATTATATTTTATTCATTGAAGATCAGGGTTAGTTGCTAGGACATTTGCCTTACATTTGATTGCACAGATCACAGCAACAGGAGAGATGATTGGAAAGATACAACAGCTGTAAAACTAAGGGTAAAGTGCCAAATGTGCAAAAAAACAGTTCAGTACTCTGAAGTTCACACAATGCCATTTATTATACAACCTATCAAAACACATATACTTACAATCAAGCTGGTTTTGTAGCAGCAAGATAAAACCCTGAAAGCTAGCAGTGCTGTTAATTTGAAAAACATCTATAATAATCACATAGGCAACTTTGCAACAGGGTGTGCTGAACAGAGAACATTTGCACAGAGTTCTTGCACTTACTTTTGCCGATTATTAGCCATTGTCTTCTCCCAAGCAGCTTTATTTACAACTTCTTCCATCTCATATTTCTTCTGATCCTGAATGGAAACTTTATGCATTACTTTTTTTTTTTTTTCAGGTGGATTAAATAAGGAGCAAAGACTAAAGGATATGCCAATTTAAAAAAGACAGACTGACAAAAATGGTCAACTGGTATCTTCTCAGCATTTAAGACCATGAAGTTACTGTGGGTTTATTATATTTATATATAATTTTATATTTTTTTGCAAGGAACCATAAAAACTATTTTTTCCTGACAGTGAGAGATCCTAGTAGCTTCTTATGAACTCTCACTTTTGCCTAGGTTAAATAATATGCTTAACCAAGAAGCATTAACATGAGCTTGCTGTGAAGCATTGAGTATATGTGACATGAATGTTCAGAACCCAAAGAGAATCCCCAAAAGCACAAGCCATGCACCAAGCAAACAAAACAGCTGCCTGCAGTAAAACTCTGACCCCATATAACAGACAATTGTCAAACCCAGTTTTTGAAGTAAAGCTTTTATTCACAAACCTCTTTCAAAGCTTTTATTAGATCTTGTTTTGGTCGTGGGCTCAGGGGAATGCATTTATAGCCACAAAATTTTAATGTATTCACAAAATCTCCTGCTGCTCTTTGTTCTTCTTTGGTCATTTCACCACTGTGATTGTGCATTAGCTCGTATAAATAGAGCACTAACTTAGGTCCATGCTAAAAGACGAAGAGAAGGGAAGAGATGAAAAAAAAAAAAGTCTGGTCATTCTCATTTCCCCAATACAGTATTGAGCAATTTTTTCCCCCAACTTTATTCCCTTTTCTAGTCAGCCTGGACGGGTTTCTCCTACTAATTTTTCTGTGGCTTGAAGAAAACAGCTGCTTCAGTGTTTGAAGATAAACTTTTATAAAACTAGAAAGAACATACTGAAGTTAATCCTCCACATGATAAAACTTCCCCCAGCATCTTGTGACTTTTTAAATGGCCAAAAGAAGGAAAGCCAAGTTTCTTTCCCAAATGCTCAGCTCCTGTAGCCTTGTTTATACTTCAGGAAATATGTGCCAGACACTCTGAATTTTGCATGCCAAGATTGCTACACTGTGTTTGATTAACAAAATTAGAGCTGACAGATAATGAAGTTAAGCATACACAGGCCATAAATGCACTCAACATGACACTCCCCCAAAAAAGCCATTGCTAATATATCAGCTGTTTTCTTACTGGTGAAAGCATCAATTTAATCGAATAATGTATATGTGATCAGAAATGCTAAGTGTCATAGGTTCATCTAATAAGTACTTTCTCTCCTTAGTATACAGTGACAAACTGTGGCATGTCTTACATCATTTGTTTCATTCTTGCAATTCCTGAAGACCTCAAACAGCAACATTCCTACCCAATTCCTGAACATGGCTTTAAGAAATGCTTTCCCTCAAGCTTGCAGTAACAGAGTATGATCAAAAAAAAGCTTTTTCCTGACAAACCCAGAAAAGCAAGAAGCTATTCAGCTATTTGAGTTAAGAACATGGAATACACAATCCCACTTTAAAAATTAATAAAGGGTAAATAATAAAAGAGAGTACTGCTTTGATTGAGGACTGACTGCCTCAAAATCTAGAGGCAATCAGTTCTTATAAGTTTCAGGAAGTCTGCAGTTAGAGTTCCAAGGCAAAGGTAATTCCTTCATTAATCTGCTTTTTCAGGGTACCTTAGCATTCTCAGTAAAATTCCCCATATTAAAACTAGTATCACCTTTTGTTTCTGAACTTCACATGATATGTATTATTCGATGCCCTACAGAGTCAACACATCCAGATGTAATCTTATCTTGCCTCTTACAAAATTATCTACCCTCAGTATAATACATCAATTGCAGAGGTACACACAGGCATTCTGTATGAGACTGCTTTGTCATTACACTAAACATTGCTAAACCAGCAGTGAACACCTTTAGCCACATGAAGTTCCAAATAATGGTAAAATTTAAACAAAAAATTGAATACAGGTTTTACAAACTTCTCTCAAACACTCTTGAGCTTACTTGCAAAGTTGGGCTAAGACAGTCACGCATTATCTCTTGATGGTTTACTTCATGTGCCATCTCCAAAGCCTGCTTTCTTTCCTGCAGTGGCCTTGCCGGAGACAAGTTGTGCACAAGAAGCCTGCCAAGTTGCGTACGGAACGTATCCTTACATGACAAGAGGATTCTCTTCCACTGCTGCTTCGGTGTGTTCATTTTGCTGGTGCCCTAAATACAAGAGAGAATTTTTTAATATTACAGGGTTAGGGCTTCCTTTTACCAAGCTTGTCATGTTACAAAACAAACAGTTAATATGATCAAAATGTAAGACAATAAAGATTTCTCTACCAAAACAGTGCTTAATTTTAGTTTACTGATTATTATTATGGGTTAAAAGGCATTCTACTAAAAACAAGAGAAGGGTTTGTTCATTCTAATAAAATAAGCATTTTTCTCTGTCTGCCAATATTAGGAATGCAACTCCTAGCTAAACTGGATATTCAGTCAGAGGGACTATACAACAATCCAAAAAGTGAAAATTGTGATGTAGAGAGTTTAAAAAAAAAAAAAAAAAAATCAAAAGGGCTTTTTGTTTGCTTATTTTAATGAATAGCCCTTCTGTATTAATCCCTAGTTTCTCAATGATTACCTCAAAAGATTAGAAACCAGGCATTGGATTGAGGTGCTTGTGCTCACAAGAAGAAACCTGCCATCTTTGAAAAGTTTGAAAAGTACTCCAAGTATGGCATGATGGAATGATAACGGACTTAAACTTAATTTTCCAGAGCTAGAAAGAAAATGAGGTTGAGCTACTTTTTATAAAGATGGCCTAAGGGAAATAAAGAGGCAAGAAGCAGTAAGTTAAGTTTTCCAACAACACCATTTCAAATTACCCAAGCGAAACCTGATCACCTTGGAAAGGCTGACAAGCTAACACCCATATGCTAGAAAAGAAAACTGAGCCCTTTGGCAACAATTGGAAAAAAAAAAAAAATATAGAGTTCCCCCCAGTTACATCACTAACTCTAAAATATATTCTAGGCACAAATTGCTCAGAAACCCTCCATCATCAGTGGATGCACAGCAGATCTTGTTTTATAGGCTCCAGCAAACTTAAACCTTGAGGTCTAGAGACAAAGCAAAATTGTGACTACACAGACATCTGTTTAACCTTTGTGTGCTTGTTCAAGAAGGAAGATTTTGCTAAATGTTAAGGTAAAAATCACAATAGATGCATTTATTATCTTACAACTGCAGAATAACTGGGAAGCTGAACAGAGTTTAGTGCCACAGCTGAATTGAGAGAGGCAGTATGAAAAGCATTTATGGACAGAAGATTTTATGCATAAAAATTTCCTAATAAAGGAACTTTATGAAATATGCTTTAATGTAGACAACATCTAACTACTTACAACGGATACTTTGATTCCTTCCACCAACATTTTGAACATCTCTTTGAGAAAAGGATTTGTTCTGTTAGGCAGTTCTTGCCGGCTTTCTTCGTCAGGAACCTCCATCTGGTATGCTGAAAGTCTGCTTTGATTTGTGGTTTCTGTTATACCCAGTACATCAAGGCACTCTTCAGTAGATGCTTAAAATTTAAGAGGCACATATTGATCAGTATCATCTCAAGCGAAACAATTATCCTTTAGTTGGCATTAAATCAAATACTGCCTTTGCCACTATGCTTACCATACTTTTTTTAACTATCAAAAAGTATTCCTTATTTCAATTGCTTTTTGAGCCAATTTATTCAGCATTTACAGTTAATCACAGAGCCATTCAATTATTTGTCCCACATGCTGAACTCTTTCTCTTGCTTCTGTGGCATTTGAACTAGCCCCCAAAGTCATCAAGTCTTCCTAATAAATGTAGCTATTTCACAGAAACATGCAAGCTGATGCATTTTAAGAGAGCAGATGCTCCCTTTGGCAGAGTTAAATCTTCAGGTAATAAATTGAGGCAGTTAACGCATGAAGGGACTCACATAGAATTAAAATTACTTGTTCAGTTCATTCAGATAAAAACCATACCCAGATTGTCAGTTACATAACACAGACAAATCACAGAGAATGATGTTTTATGGTTAAATCCATTAAACTAGCATCAATGGCGTTACTTTCCCCTCAAACACTTCAACACAAATCCCTTTTTCATATAGCACTATTGGCTCTGTCAAACAGAAACGAAAAGAAATCCTACCTAAATAAATTAGTCTGTTAACAGCTAGAACAGTTAGCCTCTGTAACCTTTGCACAAACTCAGTCTCAGTGGCTTGGATGGGATTTTCTTGGCTCATTCTCCGCTGCATCATCATGTTGAATTCCTCACTTGCTAGTGAACGCATTTTCATCAGCAGAGCATCAGACTGAGCAAGTGAAAACTTTCTGGAGCCTTTAAGTAGAGAAGCATTAATAGCATCCTACTAAAATGCACAAAAAATTAATCACTCAGCAACTGCTTTCATCCAAAGAGTTCATTTAAAGAAACAGAACATTTGAAATTATTAAAATTGAAGGGAACATAAGTGTCATTTAGGTGTTTGTCCGTTTCTTTTAAAAGCTCTTCTATTTGAAAATAAAAATATAAAATTCAAGAAGTAATACCATGAAATTAGTTCATCTTAATATCAGATTTACTGTATAACTTGCATATTTTTGTGTAAAGCAGATTCTAAAAAAGTTACTTTTATTCCTGTTTTTACTGTATAATTAGGATAAAGGATTAAAAATTACTGATACAACAAAAAATTATTGCATGTTGGAAACTAGCTTTATTAGTACAAATGAGGAGTCAGTTATATTAACAGCTTAAACAGATTTTGTACCATGCCCATTGCCACTAATTTTGATAGAAGTTATTAGTTCTAGCTTATAAGAATATTCCTTAAAAATTTCTTGAAATGAACTGGTGGACCTTGACTGTACTTGTTTCAGAAATAACTGTATTTTTTATTGACCTTTAGTGCCTTACCAGATTCACCAATATAGAAATATTTTCACAATATGTACTAGGCTGATGGAGAGGAGCCTTGAAAGCTGACCATACCAAGAGAAACATTCCCATAGTAAACAGGGAATAATAGTGGTTTGTGCAGGTTTTTTTGTTTTGTATTTGAGTTTTTAAAAAAATGTCAGGTTTTAAAATTATATCTTTCAAAGTCTTAAACACAGCTTCATTTATACGAGACATACAAAATTAATTGCTAGCCAGAAGACTCCAGAACCTTAACAGAATGATTCACAGGCTATCAAACACAGAAAGTATTACTGCTACAGCTAGAATTGCACAAATGTTTTACAAGCACAACCACAGTGGAATCTAGGAATCTCACATTCCCAACTATTAATTTGGAGTGCCAGGTATTTACTTCAGGATGATCACTTGTTAAAAAGTTGTACAACAATGCAATCCCAGCTGTGTTAAAAGTTACAAGCACGAACTTTACTTTGGCATTTCCCTATTGTGAAGTTGGCTATTAAAACCACTATGAATGACTTTAAAAACATCTTTACTAAGCAACTTGTGAATTGAAGATAATCACAAAAGAAGATAATATCTGGCTTTAGAAACTGCAGTGAGAATAAGGGGACTGAGGTTTCTTTTTCATGCCCCACTCCCTCCTCCTAATACAAAAACCGCAAAAGTTCAAAATGGGTACAGGCTACACTATTCTAAAAGAAATATTTATTTATATAGCAAATCCACAGACAAAGCAAAGCAACAGGACTTGCTTGTATCACTGAAATTAAAGTTTGAATGTAATACAATACAGGACAAAGTACAAGAATGCTACACTTTTGCTACTCACCAGCAATGCCTTTACGCTTTTGAAACATTGCACGATATGGCAGAGATGGTGATGGGACTGAACTGGCCTGCTCCTGAGCATCCTGGTTTGCTGTGGTTTTTATTAATTCAATAGCTGCCTGAAGAACTCTTAACTGCAGAACCACTGCCATATCTACAGAGAGAGGCATACAAAGGACATATGACATTCTTTACATATCTTCAAGAATTTTTACCAGATCTTTGTCAAAAGTAAAAGGACACAGCACAATGTGTCAAGAGCTGTAAAACTCTAGATTCCATGGAAGTCACACAGAAAGTCACCTCGCAATTCCGATGGTACACAAGTGAGTTCTCATGGAAAAGCCACTGAATTTGATTTCTCTGAAATAAGCTAAATGAAACTGTACAGAACATTTCCCTTTAAATACCCTTAATGAACTTTTACAGTCACTGTTTGTTCAGATTAGCAGTACACAATTCTTTACCACAAGGCACACTCCTGAAGGAAACTACTACTCTGAGAACCACTTAGAAGAGAAAGAAGATCCATCACCAGAAGACTCCCCCTTCTCCCTCGGCAGGAATATCAATTTAAACAAAAAACAAGTGGGAGAGGGATTTACTTCTCCAGTCCCGTGACCCCAAAAATAAGCAGATAACTTACTTTGCATCCTTGCATTTTTACTATTTTGAAGATGACCCAGCAGCACAATGAGGTCTTCGACAACACGAAAATACTGAGAACCTGAGGAGCTGCAGGCATGAATTGCAACTGCTACCAGCAGCTGCTGTATATCACATGCAAGTAACTTGTAGTCATTCAAGGGAATGCTGCAAACAAAGTTGTAGTTACCAGAAACGTGACAATTCTAGTAGACTGTAACCCATCACAAGATCCATTACTATTCCCCTTGCTACTTCTGCCAACCGTACCTAATATTATATTGTACTGAATGTAAGTATGTTACTGCTGAAGGCTAGAAATTGTGATCAAAGACACCTCTTCAGTGTTAGCTTTGGCAGATGGGATGCCTGCAAATCTGAGATATTCTAACATTAAAATTGTAACAAAGTTTTATTGGAAAAGCAATGATGCATTATTATCAGATTTCAAAGTTAAAAGAACAGGTCTGAAATCCTGTATTTCTCAAAAAAAGGATATCTCATTTTGTAACAATGCTGAACTAAAACTATACCGGGGTAAAAAAGAAATCTGTCTATTTCTTCAGGATACCAACTAATGAAATAAATGAACAAAACCCTACCTCTCCTTCCTTCACTGTATAACCTTTCTTAAAGTGCAGAATGTTTGTAATTAATGAAGTAATTTTAGTTACTCAAAAATCTCAAATATTAAAGTGACAGGCAGCACAGGAGAGGCTTTTTCTGCAGTTTTGACATTGGCTATAGATACAGTAGAATGCTACTGTCTCCTGGGCCTTTATCTTACTGTTCAGGTGAGTTTTATTAGGAAAAGCATCCAAAGCACACACAACGTGACAAACTTGCATTTTAAAATGTCGTTTCACTTGAAAGTTTAAGGTATGGAAAGAACATTCTATATTCCATTGTTTGAACTGAATATCTAAACATTAACTTTCACTTATAATTAAAGCTGAAAACCTCAAAAACAGTGTTTCTTGTACATGGTCTCTGATCATTTTATAAAGTAGAACAAATACAGTACAGTAATTTTTGCTGGACTTAAGGTTGTGCCTGGACTATTTTATAGCAACTGATACAATACTCACTTAGTTTCCAGTCCGTTGAGAGCAGCCAGTGTATTACACAACACGTACAGCAAACCGTTATCAAGCAGTAGGTCTGCAACTTTTGAGCAGGAATTTATGATTTGCAGCAGGAGACAGAAGCAGTTATGCAGCAGAACATTATCATACAGAGAATTCTCTATAAGACCCAGAACAGGAATGACACACCATTTTTGAAAGAGTCCAACATTCTTGACATCTTCCAGATCAAATCTATTAACATAAATGTAAGTGAGTGACATGCTTAAAATAACAACTTGGCATATGCAGCTAGTATACCAGTCTATGCCTTTATTTTGGCAAAGATGTAGACGGCAATTTCATACATTTCATTGCAGTAACAATGCCTGTCTACTAAAGGAAATAAGAGCAAAATAAAACACTTCGAAGAGCCACAAGGAAATTAAGTGCCAAAAAGCGTATCTGAAGCTTTAGCTAACTGCCAACTGTCTACAATACAGAGTTCATGAAAAAAGAGAGGGGTTTTAATCAGTGTAGAAAAATATGACTCATCTTTCCAGTAATAACTATTACAACTGGCACAGACACTATCAAGAAACCAGATACAGCTTGGCATCAATGTAAGTAATATATCGACTGACTGCAGGTTTGATAACCTATATCCATTACTGCTGAAGTTTAATTAGGTTTGGCAAATTCTGGCTTGTTATGATTGTAAAATTCAGAACAGTGCTTAAGACCCTGTACTACTTGTGCATTAATAAACTGGATTACTTTTCCAAAGTTATCAGCTGATCACATAACTATCATACACAATCCTAAAGGAATCTGAGCCATAAGAATTACCTTTCCAGCCCTATGATCAATCCTGAGGAAGTAACAGTGCTCTGCTTTGGGGCTACTTAAGCAGCCAGGTTTAAGTCTTGCAGTTAAACAGCAATATTTTTGCAGGGGGCTGAAGATCAGGCCAACAGGCAAGAGTAGTTTAGCTACAAAGCCTGCACAAGCAGCAACTGAGAAGGAGCTTTTTGCAAGGTCTTTGCACTGATGACTATACTTAGATGCGTGGTTCTTCCCATATAATCATTAAGTAGTCGGACTAATCCTAAAAAATACCATTTACTTTGATAATTGTCTGCTTAAAGGTAATCTCCTTTCCTGTCAATATGAGGTGGCTCTTTGGTTCAATGCAATGGTGTATCTGTGGGATTTTCCCTAAAGGATATAGGGGTTTAAACTCAGTGCCAAGCCAAAGAAACATCTGTGACATCAAGCTTTTTCCTTAATCACCTACCAAAATCCAGGAGCAGAAGTCTAGTGACTACTACTTAAAATCAGACTTTCATGCAAGATCAGAAAGACTAGGAAGAGTTAAAACTGATTACAGGACTTTCAAAGTGCAAAGGCCTCTGAGGCCGTCAGAAGGGTTGAGGGTTTAAAAGATCCCAGCTGACAGCATCCATCAGATGAATTTGCTTACAAACAGCTTA
Organism: Gorsachius magnificus; assembly: GCA_034008185.1. Classification (NCBI taxonomy): domain Eukaryota; kingdom Metazoa; phylum Chordata; class Aves; order Pelecaniformes; family Ardeidae; genus Gorsachius; species Gorsachius magnificus. The sequence goes on along the minus strand of CM067083.1, from coordinate 42,913,450 downwards.
AGGGCCATACAATAGTCATAAGGAGTTTAAAACATTTAAATGTTAAAGCTACAAGCAAAACATTTCAAAACTGTTTTGAAGGAACTTTTTTTTTTATGGCTGTTGACTACTAGAAAAAAATAGGAACTAGAAAGCTATCACATCCTTGCCTCCATCAGCAAAGTGTGCTCCTTGTAGTTCAAATACTAAGTTACAGGACGCAAAAGCAAAGCATTACTTACTCTTCATCCAAGCCAACAGAGCGGCCAAAGAGCATTTCCAAAAAGCACTCTACAACTTCCTGAGTCCCCTGGTGAAGGTACAATTGGTTGGCTAGCAAGGAGAAGCCACGATTCTTTAAGAATTTCTCCTTCTGCTCTCTCCTTGCTCTGTTGAAATATGCATCCAACAACTAAAAATAAATGCATAATGATGATGTAAGATTTACACATTTAACTCCCTTGAAACTTAAGTTGCCTGTGATTTGAACAACTTGAAATGAAAATTTTTAAAATTCCAGATTAAGAACTTCAACTGCACTATTGCAACTGCAATCTGCACTGCCCTTGTTATAACTGACAGCTGACTTTATCCTTTTAATCTGAAGACTCTTAGGTTTTTATTCAAGTTTGGGGGAAGGTAAAAGCATACACAACAGTTACAGAATGAATACATATTACACTCAAACTTTTTATACTTGTGAAATCCCACACTTTGGTGTGCATGCAAATGCATGCATGATTTTTTTGATAATTTTCTTAATAAAGCCATAGAATCTTATTCTTCTTCAAATTAAAATACAAATTTACTCAAAGTTTTTTATCTACATGTTATCACTCAGGAACATTGTTCTTGTCAATACTAAAAAAATGCCTGAAAACATTTTGGAGCCTCAAGTCCATGTTCAGGCCACAAATGTGTGGATGGCTCCCCAGAGTAACTGAAAGTCAAATGTGTTAGAAGTCAAAATTTTGCTTGAACCTTAAATTTAACATAGCACATCATGTATTTCATTGTGAAGATATGGTCACTGACTTTTTCTTATATTGTTGCTTCCATTTACATCAGCAATACTGTCATATGTTCCTAAGCCCCCTGGCTTAGATCATAGGCTATATTTATCTATTGAAAGATTCTATGTTTGTGGGGTTTTTTGGTTTTTTTTTTTGTTTTGTTTTTTTTTTTTTTTTAACCTGTGAAGGTAGAAACAGATCTTAAAATTTAGAAGTGAACCTAGAAAACTGAAGAAAGCAAAATAAACAATATTAACAAAACTGTTCCCCATGTTAACTATACTGGTTCACAACTTGTTAGCTGAAAGTATTTTATACAGGCCTACTTTAATGACGCCTTGTTGTATGAGAGGAGATGGATGGTTCACAAGAACTATAAGATAATCAGGTTGGATAAGTTTGTCCATAACATCATCTAGCATGATATCCGGTAGGATTAGGAGAACTCCACGCAAGAGGTCATATAATCCACAACAGATAAGCACAAGACAGTCTTCTGTACATCTGAAAACAGAAGAATATGTTTTACCACAGTTTATTGTCTACAAACATTAAAAGAATGTGTAATTGTTAGCTACTCTTGGGGGGGGAAGAGGAGGAAATCTGGCAAATGTTTCTCCAATACTCCTATTACCCCACTTCATTAACACTTATTTTTGGATGACAGACAGCAAAAAGGATAATCTGACCAGAACTACTTGCTTGCAACTTTTTGTAAGCAAGCATAAGAAGTTCCCACTCCTACCGTACATAGCAAAATTCCTGATTTTTCAAGTTTGCTACATAAATAATACAAAAATTGAAACACAGTTCTATAGTCTAAAAGCTTAATGAATTGGTTTATGACAGCCATTGAAAATACTCCCTTGATTTCCAGGCTTCCAAGTTTTGTAGAATAGTAATCAAGACCAAGATCTGTGAAATTAAAGCTCATATACTGAGCTACTGCTAGTTTATTGTTTTATTTATCTGCTTACTTGTCATCAGGGCTTTCAGATGGTTTTTGGGTATTCTCATTAGCTGAAGAAAAAGCAAGACTCTCCCAGTCTTCAGGAAGTACATTCTTGTCAGCCAAGCTTGGCCAGCGAGCAATGGCTGATGATCCTCCGTGAACAGAAAACGCTAAGCCCAACTCTGCAAAATGACTCTGACTCTTCTGAAGTGAAGGCAGTCCATTCAGATTGTCTGGACGATGTAGTGATGGCTCAGCTGCAGCACCACCACCTTCTTTACGTTTCAGGTCTGCATCTGCTTCTTTGCTCTCAAATGCATTTTCAGATAACTCTTCTTCTTTCACAGTATCTTCAAAGGTTTCGGCAGATGTTAACTCTGAGTCACAAACTGTTTTTGCAGACTCACAACTACTAAGAAAGATTTCTTCTTGAACTCTCTTCATGGTTTCAGAACTTTCTACAAAACCAGTTCTACCCTGGAGATCAATATAGTCACGCTTGCCAATAATTTGTAGGTCATCAACACTCCTTCCCATTCTTTCATTTAGTCTTTTTTGATGAACTTGAGGTGAGGAAGTAGGAGATGCTGGTAAGCTTTTGCAAAGCCTTTTAGGAGCCTGAGAGCTTATCTTCTGCTGTACGTTAGCCTTGGAACTGTCCCCTAGAGAAATAAGGATATCTTTAGCATTCCTTTTACACTAGATAAAAGCTTTTCCCTCAGTATTACGCTCCACACGCATTTTTAACACAGTGATGACCCAAGCTGATTTTATGTGGCAAAACTGATTCAATACCTGACATAGCTCAGATTTGGCTGATCAAGTAGAGATAGTAAACTATTACATAGCCATATATTTAGCAAGTCACAAATCTGAAAGATACATAAAATGCAAAATAATTTTTCCATATGTACTAGAGTTTCTGGATTTACATTATGATCCTCTCAACTAACCCTCAGCAGGAATTGGTACAGAATCATAGAATCATTGAGGGCAGAAAGTATCTCCGGAGATTGTCTGGCCCAATCTCCTTGCTCAAAGCAGGGTCAAATAGAGCATATTGCTCTATTTGGAGCTCTTGTGTAAGAGGTCCAACCTACCAACATGTTTCAGTGGACATTGAAATACTATTCACCAACCCTTTTGCACTAAGGCTTTTCACATACTTCAGATTTATAACAAGTCACTGCATATTTTAACAGGGCTTCCTTTTAAGCACACAATTTGACCTGAAACAGTCAAACTTTCAGAGCACATTACGGATGCCTTTCCTAAAATACGAAAGACTGGTAGAGGAAGCTTTCTGTTAGTCTAGGAAAAGGAGACTTTGTGCATTCAGAAGTATTTTTGAAAACTATGCACCAGTTAGTACTAATACAATGATGATGAACTGGGAATATTTTTTTTTTAATGAGCAAGATGTACATAAAACAAATATATAAAAATATTTATGCACACATGCAAACATAGCCAATCCAAGCTGGCCTTCAGACAACAGGAAGGATCTATGTAGCTGCAACAATCTTACAGCCAAGCTTGCACACACATTAGCAGGTGGTGGAACAAATTGCAAACCCACATGCAGTAGCAAGTTATTTATCAAACATACAATTTCAAGTATTTTACCTAAACTTAGAAATTCAAATTCAGAACTGCAACACTCAAACACCTATTGTCACAAAAATTTATGTTGAGTATTCCTCTGGCACACACGAATAATCTTTATTCAAGAGCAACAGTTTGATACTATTGATATTAAAAAAAAGTATTCTGTTTAGAAGAATAAGATTTCATATATAATCCATATGGGTGAATGACTAATTCCATGCACAATTTAGTACAATGGTCTGCTCGTCATATCACTGCTTTTAGTAAAAGACACTTGAACTAACACCATTTCAACTGAAGTAGTGCTTGAAGACTCAATTTCTTTTTCTAAGCAAAGTAGCAACAAGACACTGATTCTAAAAGGTATTGCATTGGTGATGCACAGAATATAGCTAAGTTGTACCTCATCTGAAACATATAGCAGTAATTTGTTTCCACTCCTACTTTGGATATATTAGTAAACTTGCTTAGATTATGCATTTAGAATTGTTTTCTTGTTGTCAATGAGCTTAAAAGTAAAGGCTTAAGCATGAGTTGTATGGTTTCGCTTTTGTTTTACAGGTTATGTTTGTTGATAGCCTATGCAAATCAGTATAAAAGGTATGATTTCTAATCTAAGTGAATAATGATGTGAAAAACATCACACTGCCAGCACGCCAATTGAAAAAAGTTACCAGTTTGAACTAATAACTTCACGCTATTTCAGCATCTGTGGCAGAGGAATTAAACACTGATTAAAGCAGTTATCTTTATAGACCTCAACTTGTTTAGCATGTTATATAATGAGACTGTTTCTAGAAAACTATTCCATTTTAATTTATGTAACCAAAGTATCTAAGTTGTTCTCTATAGACATACTTTCCCATCCTCTGTCATGTAGGAACAGTATATATACTTGCAGTATAACTAAATACCAATACCTTAATACTATGTTTAGATGGATGTTAACAATCATGCACTAATAAAGAGAAGTTATCAGCTTGATGCTCTTCGCACAGATAGGATAGCTGCTTACGGCTCACTATGTTAACTGTTGGCTGGTTAAGGCATTCTCATACATGTCTAGCAGGCCTGTTGTAACAAATTAAACTGTTCAGCTATCTGGTCCACTTCACTGCCTGAGCTGTCAATGTGCCAATTTGATTCAACTTGGGAATTAAAAGCAGTTTAGGTAGCATGTTCAATTCCATCCTTCTTACTCTGCTGTTCAGACATCAAGCTCCAAAGGGCAGGGGGAGCTTTGTAAGAAATATCTGTGGGAAAGTAACACTTTAAGGCACTCCAGTCATCTGCCAAAGGACTGTGTCTTAATGGCCTTGTTTTACCTCTCAATGGTAAAGCTGTAAATCCAGTTGGAGTTGTAATCACAAATGCAGAACTGTCTATTGACTTCCCACCACTGCTGGAATTTCTCAGGTACATAAGTGATTCAACTTTCTCCTGAAAAATTTTGCCATCTAGAAAGAAAAGAGGAAAAGTTACATAATTTTTTTGTAATTTTGCATTCTTGATATATTTAGACTCATAATAGCCAGGTTACATTTCAAGCTGATCACTGGAGGCTAATGAGAAGTGCTCAACTCACAAGCATCTAAGGAAAAGCACTTGAGAATAATTTTTCTGTTTACTGATATATCTTTAAAATTTACTTCAGAATGCGGAAAATATTCTGCTGTTCTAAAGTAATTATATTTAAAGATGGTCCTTGCAGGCGTAAGTAATAACTGACTTTTTGCCATGTCAAAACCAGCTGAATGTTCTCAAAAAGGTTCATCTAGTAAGGCTCAAAGTATCCAAAAGTGCATTCCACTCTCACTCAATTTTCCATCTATTAATATTAGAGGAGAGATACAGATAAACACAACTGTACTGCCTTTGGTTACTAAAACTTGAGCTATACAGGCACCTGCAAAAGCAGAAAACATTTCAAAAATTAATGACACTTTCCATGTTTACATGTGTTACAGCTAAAGTTGTACAATACTAATATGAAAGCATGAACTATACATCTACCAGTTTCTCCTTTTTTAAAATAACAAGAAAGAATTTTTAAAGCTTGTATCACTTACTCTGCCAAAGTGATCATCTAGTACAAATGTATTAAAGATAGCTGTTGTCCTATATCTGCATCTCTCAAAACACATAGGTACTTTCAGTAACATGTATGCACTGACAGTGCCTGCCAATGATACATTGCAGTGCAACTGATTATTTGCTAAAAATGCTCCTCTGGCCTTTTATTTTTCTACAAATTCAGTAACAGGAAACAAGAAAGAGATGGAGACAGGACCATATACCCATATTTCTGAAGAAGCTTAATTTGCAGGTAAGTTGGACATTTTTCTCTAAGATTTGCCCACAGGCAAATGTGTCCATACAGGCAGCTAGCATTATGCATTCCATTTAGGAACATCAAACTTTAAAGAAAGTTAAAGATGTAACCACCAGAGAGATTATCTATGGCTGCAGACAGAAGAAAGCTATTCAAGTGAGCCAAGCAAATGAAGTCTAACTATAATGTCTAAATACTGTAAACTACTTTTACTTTACTAAGTCCCAATAGTTCAATAATTTTTTACATATAGTTATTACAATATAGCAATCATAGAATATATTAATAGAATAGCAAAAGCAAAAGAGGTTTTTAGATATTAATTTGACTAGATTTTTATATTTTTGTTTATTTCTAGTTAAGTGTGACATATCTACCTATGTGCAGGGAAAAGTAGAAGTTGGTAGGATTGTGACAAACATATGTATTAGTAGGAGGGTGAACTGCTAAGAGGAAATTGAAGACCAGTGTCAGCAATTCCAGGTCTGGGGGAGATCCAAGTACTTCTTCAATTATTTTCACAAATGACCTACAGACCTCCCGAGGCAGGGATGCAAGGTGCCCTTCTTTATGCTCCTAGAAAAGAAGAGCAGTACAACTGTAAGTTATGTATATTTGTAATTTGAAAATTGTCTTTTTTTTTTTTAAATTGTTATGCTGTAGCAGAAGAACAGACACAAAAAAGCCTTAAGTAATAAAGCCTGTATTCTTTGAGAGGAGCTACTGTACCTACTCAATGTTACCCAAGTCCAGCACACTCAAAATTCAGGCACAAACAAAATATTGCAGATGTGATGAAAGTTTTTTTTCCGAAAATGATCATCTGCATACTATACTACTTTGAAATGCTTTAGGACATGAATCACCATTGAAACTGTAGTTTATTACATATTTGTATTATATATTTGTAGAGAACTTCAAATAGTTGCTGATACTATCATTTCAAACATATTAAGAACTTTCTGAACAGGGCCACACTGGGTCTTCTGTATTTCCACTTCAATGGCCATTTTTATAATAATACACATTTGAGATTTCATTGATAATTATAAATACAATTTCTGCTTGATCAAGCATTCTATATAGTTTGACAATGACTACTTGAAAAGAAAAAGATTAACTGAACAATGATTTTAGAATAGGGCTTCAGAAAACTTGGGGGAACCTCACTAATGTGAGCATGACGATTAACTTGTTTCTAACTCCTCTAAATTTCACCTCTTTTTTTGGTACCCAAGCACCTTAACTGAGGCTGCTGTATGAAAAGACTAAATGAAGTTAAGTGAGGTTGTCAAAGAGAATGGTTTATATAGTTCTATCTTCCATTCCATCATTCCCAAGAAGTTGCTAAATCATTGTTGACCATATTGAGTAGTTTTTTAATTAGAAATTACTTTTCCCCTCAATAGGCATGTACATTAGTGTTTGTACTCGTGTTTAAGAGACAGGGAAAATACTATGCAACATTCTGTATCTAGGCATTTGCATTAATATACATTTTTAGAAGTTAACTATACCACTAACAAGTTCAAAAAGCAGGGAATACCACACAAAAATGAAGAAATTAAAAATTTACAGCAATGAAAATGATTAAAAGACATTAAAAAAATCATTAAGAGGGAAAAAACAATAAATGCATTTCGTGTTAGAATGAGAAACTCAGAATAAAAGGAATGCAAGATAGAAAATACAGTGTAGAAAAAAGGGATTACAATACATATTTTCACAAACAGATATGTACTATAAGCAGGAAACAATTTCGAAATCATGTTTCTAAGAAGTGGCTATCAAAGGGTGAAGCACTTCCCTGAAGTTCTTTTTAGAACAGCCATCGTTGTACCACAGAGGAAGCTCCTACCAGAGCAAAATTTTGAGAGGAGTGCTCAGACTCAGCACTGCAGGCCGGTTGCCCTATTAGCTTGGTGAGATCCAGGACAGACAGTTTCTGCTAATTGCACAGTATCTGTTTTTCAGCAACGAAGACTTGAACTAGTAGGAGACATCTCAGGTCTTTATGAAAGGGTCACAGCTCATTTCAGCTCCTACTCATGTATGGATCGAGCAAGTAATCTAATACCTAGGTTTCCAAATAGTACCAGATAGTTAAAATCTCTTGCCCCTCCTGTCCAGCAGTAAGAGTTTACAGCAACAATGCCTGTTGAAGAAGGTGAAAGAGGGCTGGAAGGACAGAGGACAGTCTACTGAAGTAGGTTTTTTTCTACAGCATTTAGCCTCAGCCCCACCCTGCCAAGTAAAACTGAGTATTTGCCAAGTACAGAGTAGGATTTCAGAGTGAAAGTACCTGCAGAACTTGACAAGTTAACAGGAAGTGATGTACCACTTGAGCTTTCAATAGCTGTTTAATGTTAAACATCTGTTGGTGATGGTTAGCTCTGATAAGTATTTCTAGAGCTGCTAACAGAGTTTCCCAAACACCTTCCTGAAAAAACAAAACAAAACAGGAACATGACTTAAAAATATATTTCTCAGTCTACACACTGAGAACAAAAAACCCAAACAGTTTAGGAACATAACCAAGTCAAATTAATTTTGCACCATAAAAAATACTAAATGACGGCAAATGGTCAGGTCAGAACTAAAAGCTATCAGAAGAGTTATGCTCATACAAAATTAAGCATATTTTAATGGTTAAGCTACAAAAAAATTACTTCTTGTCTAAAACTAGTTTTGTATATTCTTTGCTACATTAACACCCAATGATTATTTTCAGCAGTTTTAACTCCACAGGGAAGGAGGTCTTCCTCAGTCTTAACAAGTTTGCCGAAAAAATTAATCCATTCAACTCAAGCCATTTACATACATTACATTTATAGAATTTAATACACTAAGGCTACCTGCATCACTGATAATGGGACCTTGATGGTGCTACCAGCTATTCAAAGAAAAATAAGGACCATTAATTTTAGAAAATTTTAGTAATTACTGACATCTAACTGGAGAAATTAATTTCAGACCTCAAAATACTTTAACTTTTCTAAAATATTTACTTTTAGACTTAAAATCTTTCCAAAATGAAAGTAATTACCTTTGCTTTAGACCATATCTTCCAGTCAAGCAGCAGCTTTTCTAACAATTGAACATCTTGGATAACTGCAGTAGAATCTGTGTCAAGCATGAATTGCCCATTTTCATTTATATAGAGAATCTCATCACTGCAGCATCCTTCAAGAAGAGTCTGAAAGAGGCGGAAATTTTTTTTGAATGTCATAAGCACAAAGCAGTATAGTTATCCTATCCAATTTATAAAAAAAACCTTTAGATACTTCAAACTCTTGATAGGGAAGGCATATATGTACCTGGTCAACTCTGAAAATAGTTACTAAGTTTAGTAACCCCACTAGAGGCATTTGAGAGGCTTCATTCTTACAACACCAGTACAAAAATTTTTTTAAAAGAAAGATTTAAGTGTACTCAAATATTTTTATTAATTGCTTACAAGTTTAAGCTTACTTGAAGATCTTTGCTCTCAAAGAAACAAAATTGCTTCCCCCCCCACCTCCTCCAAAATTGGGGTCTTTTCAACACTTCCTCTTTCTCCCCTTACCTACCAGGAGTTTCTAGTTCAAGGCAAAACACAAGACCGAACTTGATCCAAATTGCTGTACTGCCTTTGTGAAGGCAGCTTCAAATATAGAATTAAAAATCAAAAAAGTTTCTAAATTTGTGCTAACATTGAACTAAGTATCGGGTTTAAAGAGCACTACCTTCAGCATGCAAAATCCAACAATGCATTTTGGTTTGATCAACACTCGATGAATCATGGAATAACCATTACAATTGTTCATCTCCTGTATTCTCTGTTGATTGTATTTTGTCAAAGATAGTATAAGTCGTAGTGCTAAAGCTTGAGTGTCTTCACAGCTGCTAATTTCTACAACCTGAAGAAAAGGCAAATTTAATAAAACAATTTAAATGAGAAACATTTAGAAAAAAAGCCTTAAAAATGCTTTGTTGCAGTCTTAAATCATAACTTCTGGATTAAATCTGTTTTAAAGATTTTGATGTTATGTACATAGCCTTCATTTTTGCCTATTCAGACATTGTATCTGAAGTGATAACTCCTACTGTGGCAAATGACAATCTGCTAAGAAAATAAGAGTCTCATTAAAAGAATCCCTTTTTAAGAAAAAAATCTATACCAAATAAAATTTAAGTAGAAGGCACCAATTTATTCTTGCTATGCTACAAAGGTCATGAAATACATAAGCCACTAATAAGAATAAACTTTGTTTGCTCTTGAAAAGTATGTTTCCTAAATGTTTAAGGAAAACTTTAAATTAAGGTTCCTGAAGGTCTAGACTATCTCTACCTGGAAATGTCAAACATCGAAGTTTTATTTTGTCCATAAAGACACAAGCAATTTGATAGATGAAAAACCATGGGCCATTCTTCAGTCTTTGCTTTCCTACAATTCTTGAGTCCCAAGAAAGAGCAAATAGTATTTTTACCAAAAACATACAAGAAGGAAATCTCACATGAATGGAATTTCAGTTCCTACAGGTTCCCTGCTGTGTCCCCATTAATTCTGCTGCACTTACAGTTATACACATGTATACCTGTATGGTCTGATAGCTGATCTATTGTTTGCTTGCTCTACTGATGCAAATAGAGCCTACAGCAGGATTTGTAGTATGTACTTAGCATAAATTTACATAATACAATAACATGAATAAGGATTTTTTCCTCAGATTTCACTATCAATGTTAAAATTACAGCAGGCAGGGTCTTCACAACCAGAAGTCTGAACACCTGACTGTCTCTAAACCTAATGCGAGTCGGTTACTCTCCACACACATTTCAGAACACTACCATTGCCAGAGGGATACAAAACCAAACACATTTTAGGCCTACATTAGTATTTTGGATTAACTATAGTACTTCAGAGACTCCTAGCACAAATAGCTGTGACCTCTACATGAAGAGGCTGCTAAGTAGTAGCTAAGTTAAGGCTCATAGCCTTAATGTTTTTGAAACTACAATTTTCTTTAAACAGGATAACCCTTTCAATGTGGCTGAACACTTCTCTCAAAAAACTTGCTATTTATTACATAAAATTAAAGCTCTGTACACTATATAGTTTTGCATTTATTCATACTTGCGTTGTGAATATCATGCGTTTAAAGTGTTAAAGATAAGCAATCAAGTGCCTTTAAAAATTAAAGACCAAAAATATGATCAGTTCTACAACACTCCTAGAAAAAGTCTTGACATTTAGAAGCCCCATGTCTCAATCAGAATGTAACACCACATCTTACATAACTAGCAGTATTATAAAAAAATTACATAAACAGAATTACAATTAAGTTTCCAATTTAAGATAACCTGTATGATGCAGTCTGTGTTATGCCGCAGATATTTTCCACAAGTTTTCTTAAGAAAAAAGAAGACACATGTGGACTAGAGCAAGGCAGCTAGAATATGTGATTTGCTACCCAATATCTGAAGAAAATTTTGTATGTGAGAACACATAGATGCACACCCTCCCTCCTCCAGGCCCCTTACCCTAGCAAAGAGGAAAACAAATGCACCAGTTCCTCCAATTTCATGTAGTATACCCTGAAGAGTTTTATACTCAACAGGCTGAAGTGTTTTCAGGTGATGAGAGTCCAATACATTGCTCTGAACTTCTTTTGAACTGAAAGGTCTCTGAGAAGGTACAGTTTTCACTTGACCTTTCAGTCTAATAACAGGTTCATATATGGTGTACTGACCAGGGCAGCACGTGGTATAAACAACAGCAAGACTCTCCTGAAAGAAGAGAAGTTTATAAATTTTTTCAAGAAAGTTTAATACAGAAAGCCCAACCCTCAAAACACAAAAAGCCATGCACAAAAAAAGCCACCTAACAGCAAGTAGTAGCAGCTTCAGCAGTTCCTTTCTACTTTACAATTGGTATGCTCTTAAGTTTCATGTGGATGCATGTGTACTAAAATGCAACAAATTCCTAGATTTTAGCAAATGTATGTAGTAGCTACAGAACAAAGTTAAGAAAGCACTAAAATATTCCACTAAGGAACCCCCTCTTATCACCTGAAGAATTACAACTATTTTGCAAAAAACAAAGTTACTGACAAATTTAAAAGAAAATGAGCGTACAGAGGTATTGGGCAAATTGTTTCCATTTCTAAAGTGGAGAGTCCAAACCAGAAAGTAATCTTTTTTCCAAAATATCTCAATTTTTTTTTGTTTTAAGTCTATCCTTTAGTCAGCTTTGACATAAGGAAAAGAAGCTCAAAAGATGTTTTATTACTGCTGAAGAAACTTAGAGCAAAACCAAAGCTCCTATGGAAAGTAGAGTCATTTTCACAGAAAGTGTAAAATGATCATATTTTGGAGGTTATTTACATAAAACAGAAATAATTACATTTAAGGTACTTGTATTCTATGCAGAAGTGCAGAGATTAATTCATCGCTTGAGCACAGAGTTCTCTCTGCTTAATTGGTGTTTTGTAAGGCAAAATAAGCTTAAAAGTTGCACGACTTATTTGTTAGGCTTTTTACTTATTCAATTCATTCCTTCTTAACACATTCAAAATTTACAAGTATCGCATCCAGACAGAACGACCCTTTGCCTACAGCTACAGAGCTTCTGTAGAACAATATCAGAAAAGTCCCTCTAGTGGAAACAATTCATACAGCAGGAATTACCAATGCACATTCTCCAAATATAGCAGGCTCTGCTGATAACAACGTTTTATTCTATTCTTTTTCTAGTGTAACTACATTTACACCTGCATCTGTCATGGCTCTTTCAGTCAGGGAAGATGTAAAAAGCTAAGATCTGACAGCTAGAAAATTACTTTTCAGCCAAACTTGATGCAAACTTACTCCCTCTCAAAACCCTCAAAGAATTGGAATGAAGTCTTTTGCTTCCTATTAAAGCCAGATAAGTCCTCTTTTCTCCTGTTCTCTAAGCTGCCCTTGGCTACCTTTACTCTAAGAGAAAAGCTACTATTCTTCCTAGGACAGGTACTTAATACACTTCTGGAGGTGGCTGCTTCTCTGATAGATTAAATATGCAGTATTATAGATGTTGGAACATCCAGAAGTTTTCAGAATCCAACCTACAGCGAGATGAAATGGTCACCCTGTGTGGAGTTCAACTCCTATTGAAATAAATGGGAAGAGCCCTGCAGTGATTTTAATGAAAACTGGATTTGCTTCTATTTGCTTTGATAAAGTAAGGCACTTTGGGAGACAGTGGGAAACCCCAGTTTCTTGATCAGTTTAAGACTTTAAGAACCATTTTTAAGCAGAAACTTACAATTAAAGGCCCAACATCCACTTCCTTTTTTGCCATGAAGAGCTCCTTAATTTGTTCACATTGTAGAATTTCTTCACTTATGTACTTAGAGCAATCAGTCAATGTTTTGCCATATTTACAAGGCATTACGGATGTGAAGTCTGGTCCACATGTGTATAAGTAAAATGCTTCCTCTGGTCCAATCTTTGCACCTAAATTCCAGAAAAGAAGTTGTTAGCTCTTTTGTATACAATAAAGCAAGTTTCCTACATTGGCCAGTAAACTGCATCAGAGAATTTACAAAGAAGATCACTGGCTGGTTTTGTAGGACCTGCTAATGAGAGAAACTCTGTATAGTCCATTGCTTCCTATTAGCTACTGTAGATCACTGTCTTCTGACACATCACAGGCCAGATCAATTCAGTGGCAAAGGCAACTGAAACCAAATTAGGAAAGTGATCTGCATGAACTGAAAATCAACATCTCTGAATAATCAATTACACTTTTTAAAATTGCAAAGTAATCTATCCAAGCCTCCTCAAAGTGTTCAAAGCATAGCAAGATTATGGATAGCAACAACATGCTACAATATTGTGCAGAGTTGGGTAGGGTGACCAAAGAGGAGGCAACAACAATAAAAGGTCGCTACAACTAATAGGGAAGGGGAAAAAATTGTATGAAGTAGAAGGCCAAATGAACCTCCCTCCCCTTTCTGGACAGGGCATCTCAGGTCATCTGCTTGTGAGAATGCAAATTCAAAAGAAGCATCCAGAAGGACCCAAGTCTGCTGCATGAACAGATGAGAACTGTATAGCAGTAAATCTAGTGCTTTCCAGATCCATCAGTTATGCTGGCTGTAGGCAATGGCAATCTGACCATATAGATTCACAAAGTGGAACTTACATTTATGACAAGCATTTCACCTATGGCCTGCACAAATACCTTACACCTACACACACAACACCTGCACCACACACCCTGGCAAATTGATTTCACTTTTGTAGCAGTCCAGACCCAGGCCACTGCACATGAAGAAATGCCAGTGATGGCCAGCAGGGTTCCAGCCTTCAGCACTAAGCAAACATCCAGAAATCCTGGACAAAAAACTTTCCAAGAAGGGAGGAGAATTATATATGTAAAAAAAAAAATCCAAAGTAACTTAGGCAGTTTCAGAAATAAGCGTGCTTAACTCAGAGTATTTGGTGGTTCGGATTTTGTTTACTTTTTAATGTGCTTTAAGTAATTTGAAACTAGTAGTTTAGTAGCAGGTAAGTGAAATTGATTTTCCAGGTGGGAGACTGACTTTTAAGAAAAGAACAGAGCAAGTACCACCACCTCTCCACCCCCTAACTTAAGGTGTTATTTAAAGAAATTTAAAGAAAAACTAAAGTAACTGGAATTGCCAGTTAAGGCACTAAGGAAAGCAAGAGAACAGTGGCAGAAGAACACATTAGGAAGTACCCAATACTGAAATATTTGGCTACTTTCTCATTGATATACTATGCTGGTAAAGAATGTATTGTTGCTTTTACTATTAAAGTTTGGCATGTTAAAAAAAAAATCAAATTAAGCCTTTGATCTTGGAGGTGGAAGAGGAAATGAAGACATATTCAAGAAAAAAGCATACAAAAGTACCATTAAATAGAAGCAGATTTCCAAGATCCCATCTACCCGACAATCGAAGCAATTCTTCTTGAGACGATGTACAATGGCCAATCATACAAAATGTTTTATTACTGTCAGACGATAAACTTGACTTCCGTGGTAGTGCATAATCTAAATTAATCTCACATTTCCTAGAAATACATATAAAGAAACAAGTTTAAATATTAAGTGATCAAAACTGCCATCTAAGCTTTTCAGCTTCGGCTTAAAATAAATTAATATTTAGTAGATGAGAAGCCATGCTGTTATGAACATTAAATTACTAAAGCCATCTTCAAATTCTAGGCACCTTAAAACTCAATTACATAATGATGTATGTATTCAAATACTGCACAGAACAGAGAAATAGAGTCCCAACTAGGGTTGTCATACAGTCAAGATTTCCCATATCCGAAATTCCTTCCTCCCTCCCTCTGAACTCAAAGAAGAAACTGTATGTAACACTATACACACTTCTAAAATATCCCAATTTTTCAAGAATTTCTACTATTCCTAAGATGACAAAGGCCTTTGAATATGCTAATGCACATCATGAAAACTGTGGTTCACATATGCTGGAAAATGTCATGCTGAGGATTTACTTATACCAGGGAACATCATCAGAGCTAGCATGCTGTACAGCCACGGGCAATAAGCCTGATGCTTTCAGAAAGCATCCAATTAACCTTATGTGCATTTACATAAGCAGACCAATTGGACTGTAAAGGTCATCTGAAGCTTCCTGGAAGAGCCTAACTATTAACAAATTGGCAACTAACTACATATAGAGGGGCCTCATTAACTGCACATGTGCAGAACATTGCAATATTTTTAGTTTCCCCCCTGTATCTCCATATTTGGACTTCATTGCATAGCAGCATGCACAGACTGAACAACAGGCGGGAGGAAATAAAGTTGCTTAAAAACTAACTCCACGTAGTTTCAAGAACAAAGTGAAACAAGTATTATACTTTACAATTCCAGGTTTAACTGCAGGGAGAAAAACTGTGCAACAGCTTTTTTCCTAGATACAGTTTTAGGAATGTGTGTGATAACATTGCTTGTTTACTGACCAAATTCTAGAAGAATAGTAAAGAATTTTTCTGATGCATCTAATTGTTTTATAACATAGCATTTTGATGACCTGCTTCATATTTGGGACACAAAGGAAATCTTCATAGTCTGGTCTTTAGGAAGAAGAGAAAAACTGATATCTATTAAATTCCTTTTTCTCTAACCAATGAATATTTCATGCAGGTGCAGGCCCACCCAATCTAGCATTAGGTACCTCATTTAGGATCATGGGACTTTACGTTTTCAGTGGAAGTAGTAGTATTTCCCACTGTCAGTGCAGATGTTGCCTGAAGCAAGTATTTTCTCTCCTCTCCATTTTTTTCAGCGAAGCAAAATGACTGCCTTCTCTCCATCTCCTCTTCATTCCTACTCTTGAAAATATTGCCAGTACCTGAACTATACCTCCTTAATTCAGATTCTTAACCAGAGACAATATGCCTACCACTAACTTCAAGCCATAGCTTTTTCAGATCCATCTCAAAATCTTGGTAGTATCACCTCTTTCACTTCTTAGTGATGAAGAAAAACACTGATGTCTCCATTAGTCTACAGTATGAACTGAAGATTCTCAAAGCAATCAAGACCATGCTGGGTATTTCTAGGAAATTCCTAGCAGTTCAAGACACCCCTCTCTTACCCCCAAGACTACTACTCAGCCATAACTTCAGCTTGCACCGAAATAGTGCAGACATTTTCCTACCAGAAAACATTCTTTAACACAGTAAATATCTAGGTGCAGCTAATGTATACTTTACCTCTGACCAGAAACCCACAAGAACAGCCTTCCATGGATATTTTTCTTGCTTTCTGGCTGCTGCAGATATGTTATTGCTAAATGCTGCCACCTGCCCACAAGAAAAACATTCTCTGGAGATTCAGCCTGTGCCAGCAGACCAGCTTTCATCTCATCGTTTGGATCCATGCACATACTACAAAAGCAAGAGAAAAGTAAAAACAAGTGTGTATGTTTTCAAATTTGCATTATAAACCCCAAGTCTGCAATTTATTGGCCTCAGTTACTTTAAGATTGCATTCCTTAACTTTCACAGATAATTTTTTGGATCATAATGCTATATTTGGAGTGCTCCCCAGAAGCTAGGGAAATCCTCACATTACAGTTTCAACTAGATATTTAACTTGTTTGCATGAATCGGCTTACATTTAAGATAAGGATATTATCTCTATTTTACAGATAAGTTCCGTTTATAGAAAAAAATGCAGGTGCTTTGAACACCATGAAATTAAGTGTTCTAATATTGCAGCTTTAGACCCATAACATCAGTTATGAGAACTAAATTAGGGCTAAAATGTGTTCAGAAGATTAAAACAGAGATTGTCATGGTAAGTATTAAGTAACAGCAGTTTTCACACCTGAGGTGTGAAAAACTTAGAGCTACAAAAGCTTTTGCTTATCTTCACACATTTATTGTGTCATTTCATTAGTACTTGAATTGCTGCCTCACATTACGTTATGTTTATGACTGATCTGGCATCTTACTTTGGGCAATTATTCATGTATGAAACATGCAAGACCAGAGACTAACATTTTAAGTAATCTTGTAGATCTGTATGGAATAAGCTCACTTGATGTTGCCATCAGCATGCAAGATGGCTACTATAGAAATTAGTTCTCTACTGTCCACCAGTATTCTCTGCAAGCTGCTACTGAAAGTAACGTTACACATGTTCACAAGACTGCTTTTGGACTAATATACCATACCGAAATATGAATGCTCCAGTGTTCAAGTCTGCCCAGACTTGTATCATCAATGCTTTCGAACCCAGTGAAATGATATGAATACAGCCATCTTCGACAAGTTTATCTCCCAGGCTTAGGTATTCCATTCCTATAGACTTCATTTCTTCTAGAAGTATAACATGTTTATACACAATTACAATCCAATACAACAATGCCTGTCCTACCAGCTATCAAGTTGAAAAGAAATAGTTCAGGTACTGCAGAGAATTGGTTTTTGTTTAGTTGGGGTTTTTTGCTTGGGTGGGATTATTTTTTTTTTTAGTGAGCTGACTAACATGTGCGATTCTCTTCAGAGACCTAGATCTCATACTGAATCAGAGGAGCTTCACATTAACTCAGCACTTCACAAGTTTTTACTTGTAATCATGTAAACCCTCTAAGCATGAATACAATCTAATTCAACGATACTTTTGACATGCCATATCATATTACATTCCTGTGTTGAACTGGCAGACTCAGTGTGCACCAAGAAACCTTTAGATTTTTCTTCACAAGTCATTCTACCCTTTAAGCATGATCTCGCATTGAATAATTTTACTTTACCAAGCAAAAGCACAGACCTTCTAACAAAAGCAGCTCTAGTGAGTTCCAATATTCAGGGATGGGGTTGCCCCCTTATATTCAAATATAGTAAAAAAGAAAAAGAGTACAGTGAAAGGTATGACAAGTGTTGTGACTGGGAGGCATTTCAAATAACTTGAAGAATTTTTCCTCCTACAAATTGCAATCTAAAAGATACTGCTCAAAAGAGTTTGGAAGCAGGTGGGTCTCTACAAAAGTATAAACAAAAATGTTGTACAGCTATTCATTTACAATGGCACACACAAAAGGGAAGTTACAGGATTTATACTGAGCCAGCCTCAGACTCTGACTTGATGGATTCAGAGCTAAGAGTTCCAACATTTAAACCCTAAACCACAAAGATTTACTAGCTCTCTGTTAAAGAGAGAACACAAAGCCACTTGCTTCATCAATACTTGAGACCAAATAAACTTGAGAGCAGTCTTTTCCCATGACCTTTCAGCTGCAGCGTTTAATATTTTCTTCAGCATAACGTGAAGTAGCACAAAGACATTTTACTCAAGTTACAAACTCAATGAGAATGCTACATTTCTAAGGAAGCAGGCATTAATCTAATTTAAGGATTAAGGCTGGAAATGTTATCAAGTAAATGATACAGTACTCAAAGAAAAAGCAGAAAGACTAGCACTCCTGTTTAATATCCATCATAAGAAAAAAAAAATTCAACCTTTTTTATATGGTACATCAATTAGTAATACTTGTAACTAGAATCCTTCAGTGCTACCTAAACAGAAATGGAAAGTACTATATCCTCACCTGTGCTGTCAAAGCTGTTCTCTCTTACAGCTACCAGTCTGCTGCTTCTCTTGAATTTTTTCTCCTTTTCTGTTGAGTTTTCTGTTTCATGAGCACACTCCAGATGAAACCACAGTGAGACACTGAAGCCTTCAGACATATGTGGCCAACAGTTTTGTCCAACTAAAGGCAAGTGAATTGGTGCTACATGCCAAGAAGAAAGCAGCTGGTGACTCAAGTTTTCACCATCTGCCTCTTTCTTACTCTGTGAAAATTTTGCTCTTTTTAATAGTCCAGCAGTTTTGCTGTTGGAAGTGCTAGCAGATTTTTGTGAAGAACTACTACTGAAATTTGTGCCATGTAGCAAAGGGAAGGCAAGGTACTGTAATGGGTTCATATAAATATTAGTTTCTATAATCTTCAATACACCCTTGAGTAGTATCTCCTAGAAGAAATAAACCAAGCAAATGAGAAAAAAAAAAAATCAAACTGTTTACACCATGTAGTTGAGTGTCATCTAACTGACCAGAACCCCACTCTTCATTTAAATTTGGATTCACATTTTCCCAACAGAGGTGGACTTCCATATCTAAACTGACACACATTTACAAAGCATCAAGTAGCAACTTCAGCAGACTATGGCCAAACAGTTTTGGGGATTTAGTCAGGGCAGATCAATCTTCAAGTTACCATGCTTAGGAATCAGCTGAACCACAGCAGGTGGTCATTGCACAATCTTACCTCACATGCTAACAGATTAACTTACACCTCAACAAAAGACCACACCTCCTACCCCATGTTTGAGCCTGGTTAAGAATGCACACAGGCTATCACTTTGTTATTGCATAATCAGTAACAAAACCAGCTGAGCCCTTAAGTAAAAAGTTTCTCTAGTTACTTAGCCAATTATTGCAAGCTACCTTTGAAAAACAGACTTTGTCCCCTTGTTTGGTTTGGTACTATTTCAGACTCCACAGTATTTATTTTTTTTTTATTTCCTTCCACTTTTTTTTCTACAGACTCTCACACAAACCAACAGATAGGTATTTCAGCAGCATATCCCACACAAGCAGTAGATTCCAGTGTTACACAAACCAACTTAAGACAGTTTTGAAAGTAATTGCTACTGCTAAAGCATTCCTGAAATAGCGAGATGCTTTATAAAGAAGTCATTCCTTTAAAGTTTAGTTTTATGGTATTACAGTGTTCTGTCATCCATAACCACATTAGTCTCCTCAAGAATAATCTTGGTCTCTTGTGCTGAGTAGAGTTCCCAGGACTAACACAAACTGCAAAACCGTCTCTCTTCTTATCTCCCATTTCCTTTTAATGTTTTGAGAATGAATTATTTCAACAACCAGATTTTATTTGTTCTGATCAGTTAGAATGTTGCTGTTAAGTCTCCTTATTTCCCAAAATACTTGGACACAAAGATTTTTTTTTTTGCTTCATTTTTCTCATTAAGCCTCTGAATTTTGCTGTGTGCTACTACATACATACCGTACAAGGTGTCTTCTCCAAAAATATCCTCAGAAGAAGAGTTAGCTCTTCTGAACATGTCTGCGAACTCATCAAGGAAACTAGCAGGTCTACCAGCACCATCTGACATGCTAAAAATAAGGAGACAAAATAATATTCTTGAAAGTAATTTTTTTTAAAAGCTTTAAAAATTCATATTTCATACTATTATGAGGAAAAATTAACTTGGAATTCAGAGTGTTCTGCAAAAACATTTCAAATTCAGGAGGCAGCAACGACTGCAAGATGAATTCTAGAGAGATCCAACAGTACTTCCTGACACATTCAAAATTTCATTGAATAAATCTAGATGGTGACAGCAAGTCTGGCTCCTAGGTTTGCAAAGTAGAGTCTGAAAGTCTAGGAACCTAGAATCTACATTGCAAAGGCTCTCCCCACAAAGCCAGGGATCAAAGTCCTGGGATGGGTTTACATCGTCTCCTGCCGTGGAGCAACCTCATTACATGAAGCCACCTTAGGGCAGGCATTTAATTTGCTTCCACATTCTTGGATTAGACAGCTGTTTTCCAATTAGAAATAAAACTCAATCAAGATATCATTAAGACCTGTGTTAACAGAAATTTGAAATAAAAACTTATACTGTGATGGAGTCAGATTCAATCAGTAAGATAACTGCTATTTTCCCTGAGCAGTGTTTGTTAACACTGTCACCCTAGGTTTATGATTTCAACTATCATTTTCAGATCTGCCAGCATGTGTTTGAATAACAGATTTCTACTAGCTCAGAAATAACCCTGTAGGTACACATAGCTTAGATACTTGTCACAAGTTAAAGCAGGTGCATAAATCCACACATGCCAATGAATTTGCTTTGTTAATTTTGCATTTGCATTGTAAACTAAAGATTTGAGAGTGCATATATTGTTATAAAAAGCAAAATTTAAGTTACTTAGACCTTGAACTCACCATGAAAACTAGATTCCGTTTGTGTCAGTATGTTCAGAAATCCCCCTACAAGATGTTTAACAGCTCCCTGTTGAAAAAAATACAAGGAAAACAGACATCTGAAGAATATACACCAGCTCAAAGAACTAAGAAATTATTTATTTCAATCAATTCTTGTCTGCTATTGATTTTAAAGATAATTCCAGTAACTTTATGGAAATATTTTTTATATTTGCTAATGAACATTCCTTCATGTTCTGTACAGTTCAGTTGCAGAAGAGAGACTGAAATCCAAATGATTCTAGAAAGAAACCTTTGAGCCATTATCAATTCAGCAGCTGAGATCTCCCTTGTCTTCTCCCCCGTAACAGAACTACAGGATTTGACAGGTTGTGACATAACACAGTAAGTTGGTATATAGTGATGCAATACTGAAAGGAAATTGAACCTTTCCCCACCCTTTTTATGCCAGATTACTTTAAAGAGTAATTACAAAAAAATAGCAAGCCATTTACCTACAGACATCCTTCACAAATGCATCTTTCATAAAGGTAATTTGAAAAATCTCTAATTAAAGATATTAAAAATCTCTAGATTGCTTAGTTCAATAGATTGCTCTAAATGATACTGAAGACTAATGAAAATGAGATTATTCTGAATTATAAGTAATTTCATATTTCAAAATTCAGAAAAAAAATGTGTGCTAGTGATTTAAAGCTAATAATTCACATAAACAACTGGAGTACTGAAATAAAACAATGTTTTACTTTCCTTTTTTTTTTTTTTAAGATTATAAAAAAAGACTTTAAACTTAAATTACTTAACTGTGTTTTCATCTTCTGCAAGAGAGGCATGCTCAATTTAGTTATTAAAAAGCAAAAAACAACTTAACCATCAGAAATTTTAAAAGAAGATCTTGAGGACATCAGCATGTGCATAACTGATTTCTAATATAATCTTAGGAAGAATAAAAGCATGAAATATTGTTGAGGTACATCACTGAAATTTTCTTGAAGTACATATTGAATACATATATATTTAGAATGTTTACATATATATACACACAAGAAGATATTTGCTTATTTGTTTTTTTGTTATTTTTTTCCTAATGGCCTGATGGTTATTAAATCTGTATCTATAGCTCTAGTAATTGAACAGTCTTGATAAAATAAGGCAACTGTGAAATTCAAAGTTTTTGTAGGTCAAATATCTTTTGATACATTAATTAACTGTACTTTCTGGTAACTTAAATGCAATGCAGCTGGCAATATCAGTCATTTACATTGTTTTAAGTCTTATCAAATGCCGTAACAAGTGAGACTATTTCTGAGATCACTATTGGGTATACTGGTACTATAAAACTGAAGAGAAGACGACGTACAACCGCTAAGCTGTTGCCTTTGTTTAATAACAATTTTACCTGTTCTATAAGTACTGTGGCATTTCTCTCCTTCTGGCTGATGATTTTCAGGCAGCTTTGGAATACATGAGCAAGCACATCTAAACTTGCATTACCAGCTGAGAGCAAGTTTAATTCTAACATGCAGATTTCAGGATACATTAATTCTCCTTGATTGATGTTTTCAGCTAGATCGTTAAAAGAACCTGAAGGACCAGTACATCCTGGTTCTGCCTTTGTGTCTGCTCCTGAAAGAAAACATTTGTCTTACTGAAACTTACTCAGCTGAATACAGTTTGCATGATTTAAACAGAACATCCAGGGACATAATTTCTCTAGCCTTCTCATAGGTACAAACCAAAAATAGTCACTAGCTTATAAGCAGTTTTCAGAAGTTTGTACTATCTTCTGCCCTGCTTCAGATTTTCATATTTTCCTGCCAATACAGAAGCACAAGGATTTGTTTCTCCCATTACATGCTCTCAAACTATGTGCCTTCATTTCCTGGGAACTGGACACACATAGTAATGATGAAATATGCAATTCACAAAACATGACAGTACAATCATTGTAATGGAGCCTCAAGCTTCTATATAGAGCTCTGAGCCTGCCAAGAATGGAGATAAATTTAAATGATTTTATTTTGTGTTAAAAGATTGGGGGAAGCAGTTGTTCAGTTATTTAACTCAGGAAAGGCACATGACAGTATCTTCACAACAATCAAAAAAGCAAAACAAACCCCAAACATTTAAGCCTCTCCTCTTACATCTTTGAGAGGTTTTAAAACACGTTACTTAATTCCATATAGACATACGCTTCATGGAAATATTTCAGGTTAAATTTTTAATTCAGAACTGCTTTTAAGATGTTGTGTATCTGTTGATAAAGCCTAGTCACACAGGTAAACAGCAACAGTTGAATGCATTCTATTAAAGGCTGTTACTGCTCATGCTGACCTCAAACAAGAACATAAGCATCCAGATGTTCAGCACAAATGAAAAAATTAAAGCAAATTCATGTTCAAAATTAATTACACAAAGAATACAGCAAGAGATGTGCACATTAGTCATTGAATGAATATAAAGAGATAGACCATCTAATTTTTACCAGATTGTTATAATACTAAATAAAAAAAATTGAGCATTGATTTTCAGTCGAACTCCTGATAGGCATCTATGGAGAAAAATCCTTACAAACCACAATAATATATTTGAGCAACATAACTTTGGAGCAAGAGTCACATAAACCAAGAAAACCAAGACAGAACAGTTCCTGTAACAGTAAGAATATTTATCATCTCTCCATCTGTAACAGCACCCAACTGGAATTAAAAAAGTTAAACTATTTCTATCTGTTAAAGGTCTCTGATGCTCACCCTGGTTTTGTACATCTCAAAAGACAAGTAAGCTTTGCTATGTCATAAAGACTGCTTTGTATAGTCAGAGAGTTCAAATTTACCTTCGTTCTTGGTTTCACCATCATCAGGGTTACTTTCGCTATCTGCTTCATATCCTTCCTCTTCAGCAAAAAGTTTAAGGCTACAGCACTGTGATTCTTCAGTTTCTTCAGAAATATCTCCGGGTTGTGACACAGGCTCCTTTTCAGTGTAATGGGTCTATATAACACAGACAAATTTACCATCTTTGGTCAGAAAAGCAAGAACCTTCCAGATGCCTATTTTCTCCAAGTCCGTTTGCAAAAGAAACAAACTAGTGGTACACTTTTAAGAATCCTGAGATACTTTTTATGGATACTTCATTCTTACATAGAAAATGGACTCTGGTAAGCTCGTGGCCAATGCATTAAGAATAACTGTTACTATTTATTACCATAAACATGCACCTTGACATTCACCAAGGTGAAGATATGTCTGCAGCCACTAAGGTCAGTCAACATCCCTGTTTTAAGCTCTCCCTTCAAGAGTTTGTCACACTCTGTTGTGGGATGAAAGTGAAGAGAACATCAGGTTTCAGGTACACAGCTTGCTCCTTTTTGGGGCATGACTCATTTCTGAGAAGTAAACGTGGGGAGCATATCAATAACCAGCATTCAACTTACACACATATGAGAACCAGAGAATTAATCTTCAACAGCCACAATAACCTTACACATTTAAAAACATGTCCTATCGAGTTTAAAAACAGACCCAAACAACATAAATCTGACTGAGTGAATTTTGTGGTACTTGGAATTAGACTACTTAGTTCTGTTTCATACCTTTTCAACTTTTTCTTCAGAATGATCCAGATCAGCAGAAAAAGTGCCCAACGCAACACGAAGCAGTGAATCAAACAGAGGCTTTGCCAAGTCAGTTTCTATCACTTTTGACTGAGCAAGCTGCTCTCTTATTTGAAGTAAGATATCATCCACACAGGTATTCTGTGTTTTGGGGGAGACAAACATTTTGATTCACGTTATTCTGTTTTGGTTAACAGAAATGGTCTAGTACTTTCATTTAAGAACTTCCCCTACCACCTACACTAATCTGACTTCTCAGCTAAAACCATCAGACTTCATCCAGTCTCCTACAATAAGAAAGATTCATCCTGTTTGTCATAACAGATTTAGTTGGTTAAGCAATCTGCACACTGAAAAGAATCTGGCAAAACGCTGTTTCCCAAACATTGCAAGTGAAGGCACTGTTTCAAAAATAAACATCTCCGAAACAGTTTCAATTACACAGCACATTCAGATCACACCATAATATTACTAGAGAAGTTAACAAGATATAGGTTGATGTGTCCAAGTTCACAAAAATAGCACTCGGCCCAGACAGAATTACAGCTTTCAGTTCTCTCCTGTACCCAAAGCTTACTGCTTTTCTAACAAACTGCCAAGCAGAATTCAAGATAGCAATTAAACATTAAAGCACGGTGAAGGTGTCTTCTGTGAATTAACAACTTTGTGGAACGCTGAATTAGTTCACCTCTAAGGCTTAAGTAATAGTTTTTTCAGGTGTCCTTCCAGTACCTGTGCCCTCTAATATTCCCTTTTCTTAAGTGTCTCCTAAGTGTCATGCTCTCCTCAGAACAGTCAAAAACACCATGTGTACATCATTATGTATAACATTCACATCTTGCCTACACAGGTCTCCTTCAATCCCACCTCTGTCACACACATTCTCCACTGAACACCCTTTCGAAACACACAAGTCTCTCCCACCATTCAAATCCCATCAGGTCAGACAGCCTCTGGAGAATGTAGGACTGGACAAAAGGACATTGGAAAAAAACAGAAAAAGCAGGCTGTAACAGACCAGAAAAACATACAGGCATAGGCAGCCAGCAATTCATAACTGTCGACATCCACTATTGTCTTTGTAGTCAAGAGAAGACCATCCCTTTCCTCTAGTCAGGACCATCTTATACAGAAAAACAAAACCTTCATCTGCCAGGATCAGTCTTCCCTGGGACTAAAGATATATTAACCCAGAAAACAGTGTTTCACGTTGAGTTCAGCCTTTAGCCATATCGACCATGATAGCACAAACTATAACAGATTCATGAAAAATAAACCAGAAATACAGCTCAAAAAAGTGAGGAAGATAAAAATCTCATCCAGTCTGGCTCAATACACCATTCTGGAGAACTCTCTCTCAGTCTCCAAGAAACTGGCAATTGACATGAACAGGGATCCAACCCCAAAAGAGCAGAGGACATCATGTTGGAGAACAAGCAAAGGGGTGCAAGAGTGCTTACCAGCCTCTTTCTGAATACAAAAAGAGTCAAGTTGACACGTGGGAAGATGCTTCATCAGAAATAGCTACTGCCAGTTTGTTCATCCACCCACTCCCATTCTTTCATGCCTGCTGACCATTACCCCTGACTATTAAGCATATCACTTAGCTGTATGCTTTCAGTACTACACAAATAATATGGTACCATGATAAGAGCATAATTTTTTTAATCTCTAAAAGAACTTTTGACTAAATTACTGTTAAAATAATTTTGTATATAATAGATATCAGTAAAGTAAGCTAAGGGAAGCTGCACAGTACCTGGTAAAACATCTCCACTTCCATCTTCTGCTGCACGGTGCTTGCACTGTGTAGGCAGATTGTCAGCAGAGCTTCTAGAAGTCTGATACCTTGAAGTGCCCACTCAGTCTCTTCTCTTACAGACACCTCTATCCCTTCAAGATTGGCAACTGAAGTAACTGAAGTGTGTTCCCCACTCAAAGAGCTGTCACAGGAGACACATTCAGGTACCAGCTGTTCTGCACCAGTAATACTGTCGGAACTATCAAGCTCCAATTGTGTCATCTCTCTGCTTTTAGCCAACTGAACAGAGTCATCCTTGTTGAGCAGCTCACCACAAGGACTCCCATGTGAACTTCTGCTGGTTTCACTCAATACTCTCTCCCTCTTCTCCTCCTCCTTTTCCTTATTTTTTGCAAGTTTCTGAATTATCAGGATTAGTAATCTATGGCATGCTTCAAAGCCTCCAAGTCTATGGAACTGTCTCTGGAAAACTGAACTATACAAATATATGCAACGACACATGGACCAAATATCTGCCGCCCTGTGAATATGTTCCAGAGAGGGCAAAGTAAGGCTTTCCAGTGACAGATATGGTAATTTGTGGCCTAATGGCTCACTAGCTGTACTATCATATCCTGATGTATCTTCAGAGTCATTAGCTGAATCCAGATCACCATCTGCTTCTTTACTTACACATAAAAAAGCAACACAGAGGAATAGGTTTATTGTGTTGACATGTATGTCTTGGCTCACAAATTTTTTCTTTTTTGGGTAAGCTTCTTTCAAACCAGCATAAAACTTGCTCAGGCTTTGAGGAACTTCTGAAACAGCATGCTGGCTACCAAGAGAAGCAGGCAAGTCAGACATAGACTCCTTTTGTTCGCTGCTCAGGCCTTCTAGTTCCAGTATTGCTTGGTCTTTCTGCTGATCGCCAAGGCAGAGTATCAGCATCTCCAACACTTTCAAAGAATGGCTTCTTAGAGTATCTAAGTAATTTAACTCAGTCATTTGATTCACTCCATTACAATTCAGAAACAAGTCTCTAATTACCCTGCAAGAGAAAGCATAGAGTTACCTTACAAATCAGCCACACATCCATATAGTTCAGATGACACATATTATCCAAAAATAACCCTATGTTCTACACACCTGAGTAACACCAAGGACTGATCATGTTTACAGTAATTGCTATAAATTACTGTAAACTGTAGATTAAAAAGAGGAGGAACTTGTTTGCAGTACTCCAGAATCCCAAGTAAGCATCATCCATCCAGTAGTATAAAATTCAATTTTTTTTGCAAGAGATAATGTAGGAAATACTGATTAACATCTAAAATGTTGAGCAAAGATGCATGACATTGAAAACATTAAAGGTGTTTAACTTAAGGACATTTGTTCTTTAGATACCTCCTCCCCCTAACTTTTTATTAGCAACTGGAGCTAGTAAATAACGTTATTTCTCTTCATTCTGTTACTTCACTAGAAAGTAAAGATTCCTTCTCAAATAAACTTGAAGTTTTAAGACATTTTACTAGCTATGTCTATTAGCTGCAATTTGTATTTCAAATATAATTCAGGAACACCTTTCAAGCACAAATTCTTGTGCAATTGTTAGGCCAGGATGTCCAATGTTAAAAAACCTTTCAGTGTATTTATTTCCAAGTGTACATTTCCCTTCTTTCTACTCCAAGTATTACACTGAGTTCATACAGAATTTGGGGTAAAGATCCGTAAGCTTCTTGGTGTACTATGTTTGCTTGTAGACATCCACCTTCCTTACCCTCCCATCTCCTTCTCCCAGGGTCAGCTTTTACTGTAACAGAGTTACACACTCTGGAATCAAGTGAATCATGCACTTACTTGTATATTCCCCATATTTAAATCAATAGGAAATAGGATATCTTAAACTTTTTCTAATCTAAACTTTACTTCTCTTGCCTCTCTACCACTACATGCACTTTCAAAAATTAATACCTTCTGATACAGGTTAGGTTAGGATAAAAGCTAAAAAAGTATTAAGACAATCCTTTACATAAACTGCAATACTAGCCTATTCTTTGTAATTGTCTCAGATGACCCTAATAAATTCACTTCAGTCTATCAGGACTCCAACAGAAAAGATCAGAATCTTTCCTGGATGAAAGGACACATTCATATTCTGAATAAACTTACATATATTCTATTAAACAACTATTTCATCAATTCAACAATAAATAGGAAAGTTTCTATTTCACACCTTGGAAGAATGCTTGTGGGTTGTTGCGTTTGTTTTTTTTTTTTTTAAACCTTATGTTTAAAGGAACAGGATTTTGTAAATTAGGAAACAGTTATTTCAGGACAAGTAAACCTCTCAAGACATATTTTTGAAAGATGGTTTCTATGAAGACCATTCTAGAAGGAAAAGGGAAGCAGATCAGAAAACTAAGTAGTCTAATTCCCACAGAAAAAGTGACATGTCTAGCTGTTCAACATTCCTGAGTCACTTTAGCATAAGGAATGAAAAGGCAAAGAGCATATCACATTGGACAAAGATTTTATTTGTTTCTACACACTTTGGCTTAGAGTAGACCATAACTCATCAGTAGAGCACCCTCACTTTCTATGGTTTAGGAATCTAGGATTAAATCTTACATTATTCAAGCATTTATCTTGTTGCCACCCCTACAATACCCAAGTGCAGTCTACAGTCCAAATAAAACTTACATTCTGATCAGTAACAAATACACAAAACTCTGCACATAATTAGCATGCTTTCCATTAATAAACAGAAAATCAACCAACCTGGATTTAAGCAACACAGGGAGTGTTTGCAAATAAATCTGAAGTACTTCAGAAGGCAAACATTGGCTATGGTAACTGCATGTGTGTTTATCAGCTGTAGTTAGTCCAAGTTGTTGAGCATGGCAAGCTAGCTCAACCCCTCTCTGAAGCACGGGATTATAGATACAGTTGTATAGTTTCCATTGGACCACTGCATTTCCCTTTTGAATTAAGTGGCAAATATGGCTTGCAATCTGCACGCCGCGTAGTTTGTCTTCTTCAAAAACAATGTCCTGATAAGCCTCCAGTGCATCCCATCTCAGCAACATATCTTCAGATCCACTGCTAGGCAGAATTCCCTGAACTCTGCAAGAGGAACTAGATGCAAGACCAGCATCACTAGAGTTGCTCTGCAAGGCATCTTCCAGCTGAGCAAGTTGGTCACAGTCAACAGTACATATATTGCATGATGCCTGTACAATTTTTGCAGAAACTTCTGCTCCACCCAGCTGATCCAATATAAATTTGTTAAGGATGTTCAATATGTGCTGTTGAAAGTTTTTTAATATTGGTAACTTGGAAGCATGGAGCAATGGGATGATCACAGTCTTTGGATCCATACAACAACATATTCCTACATTATATACACCCGAGAGAATCTGAACACAAGTACTGCTCAAAGAAACTTTTTGCAACAAGTGCAAACACTGGTGTGCACAAACAGCAATGCAACAGCATCTGTCAGGATAATGAACTTCTCCATCAGCAGTTTCAAAAGGGTTTCTGGAAGCTTGGTTTTTAAAAGCAGATACAGAGAGCCCAGAGAGATCTCTGTGGTGATGCATGAAGTGGGAGTACTCACATCGTCTGTGTCGCTTTCTTGTACACATTGATTGATGGAGCTGCTCCGATTTCACTTTTTTGACAGTGCTGATTATTTTCATGATGCTGTTGATCAGGGCTTTCAGATGCTCTGAGGCTTCCCCAGTTACTGTGTCATTCTTCACATACAGCCATTCCATTTGAAGGACCGTTACTTCAAACAGCTTAAATCCCTGATGCTGTATGAACTCATGAAGCAGATCTATAGCTTGGCTAAAGTAGAATGGATTGGACGCTGCACTTTGTAGGCAGCAGATCAAAATCTGCAAGACCCCTTCTATAACTTCAGGTAGAAGCAAAGCTCTGTGATGATATCTAGAAAATATGAAGTCATCCTGAACTGGCTGCTGTAGTGTTTTCTTGTATCCTGGAGCAAAAGGATCAGGTTGCTTTTCCAAGCAAATTTTGATTTTTAATGCTGCTTTAAGTAAGTCTGTTAAATTTCTTCGTAAATTGTCAGGCATTGTTACTGTATTGTTAATGTCTAAAGACATAAGATGCAGCACTGTTCGAAAGAGCATCCTTTGGATCAGAGCCACAGGTTCTTCTGTCCACCCTGCAGAAACTACTTCATTTTCTGTGTTACTACTTACGTTGCAGCAGTCTCCAAATCCTGATAAGAACTCAGTTAATGTGGGCACCACACTAGCTGAAAGAGTAGAACTGTGATTCAAAGTAATATCAAATTTGCACACTTTCTCTAGGAGTGACAATAAGACATGGCATAAATCAAAAGGAGAGTTATCCCTGGTGCTCTCAGCAATTCCTGCAGCTGGCTCATTCAAAGTCTCTGCACTTAGCTCATGTGCTGGAATAATTTGGCTGGAATTTTCTAGATTAGGAATATCAGGATTAGAATTTGGTAACACTTCCGCAGGCAGGCAATAACTTCTACCTGTAAGGTAGCTGTCCCTAACTGGATATGTTAAAAAAGGCTGCAGTAACTGGGAGCGTCTGTGTTTCGTTATTACAGTAGTCTTCTCATCAGAATTGCCTTCTGAATCTGAAGTGGACATCTGAGATCTTCTTGCATCTCTTATAGAGTAACGATGGGTGGTTTTGCGTGGACGTCCACTTTTTCGAGATGGAGGATTCAGTTTTACAGAAGTCTGAAGAGATGAACGAGTGCTTCCATCTAAGCCTAGTTTTTCCTGAGTAAATTTCACAGAACTTGAATTGTTCTCTTTGGTCAGGCATATGTTTACTGTAAAGGGTATATTAAAATCTGTTAAAAAAGAAAGGTAGCAAAGGAACATTAGAGCAACATTCAGGAACATTATAGTATGTAAAGCATTTTTCCTAATTTTATAGTTTAATACTTTCAGCTCAGAATTATGAAATAAATTTGTACCCTAATAGATCATGGTTTTGCACATACCTCTGTCGGACATACATCAGTATAAAAAAAGTCAGCAACAATTCATGTTTAGGAACTGCACTGGCTGTTTTCAAAGCCTAGACCAATTAGTTCATTTTCTAACTAGGGTTAGACAAAAATGTGCTAGAGGGTTTCCTAGAACTTTTTTGTAGGCATAGCTATTCCATTCTCTTAAGAAAAGATGTTATCAAGGTAGATGAAGGGACTTTTTGGTAAGCAAAAGGAAGAAAGCTTAGTCTGAAAAATCTTTCGGCCTGTTACAGATCGGATATAAAGGAAGATTATAGCCACAAGCCTCTAGTTACATTAAATTTAAATTTGGATAAGTTAGACATACTAATACAGTAGAAGTAAAATATTAATAAGCAGGATACCATCTCTGAGATCTCCCCTATTACTTAGCTATGGAGGCAGTTTTAGCCAGTTACTTAAGCAATATTTACTCCGTGGATACCATCTGGTATATTCAGTCTCACTATAGGCATTGCCAAACAGCCCTATCCCACAAGTGAAGAAAAACTCTATGGGGCAGAAAAGATAATCTTCTACTTGATGACCCATTGTCACTTTTTGCAACTCAGCTGCTATAGGAACTGTGTGCATTAACTCACAGTTTTCTTAGAATGCATAAAGAAGAAATTGTTAGCATACTAGTGGTCATAGAAAAAAAATTCTCTACTTAGAAGCAGTGCAGATCTTCAAGCATATATACCTCAGTCTTCACTTCAGCATTAACTGTTCCTAACAAAAAGCAGAAGTAAAAGTAGTGGTTTTTAAAATAGTCAGGGACAAGAAGGACATGGAAAAGAATGTTTTGGGTGCCAAATATTCCCACAAAAGACAAGACAAGACAAAAAAGCCACTTTCAAGTATGCAGTATAAAATAGCAAATACAAAATTTAAATCTGATTCAATAGGTAAGAAGATTTTGGAGAATAAAATGCAAGTACCACCAGTGAATTTGTATTGGTAAACTGATCATAAACTATAAAAAAAAAAAGCAGGCAGAGAAAGAAGTCTGTATGTTCTTGGATAAAATCCATTGTCATTTTTAAGTAGCGACAGAACTGTATCTGGTTGCTTTGGCTAGTAAAATACCTAGCATAGAACAATTGCAAACATCCAAGTTTAGTATTTAGAAAAATGTGATGGTTAACAATAACAGCCCCCCCAAGCCCCAAAAGCCCACACAATAGATACACTCATTAATTAAATTGAAGGAGAACATGCTTCCATGTGCAAGTATGACTGTGCCTTTTTGTTTAATGAAGTCATAGTTGTGATGCTTAAAAAAGAAACATCATCTGCTTTGGAGGCAGGAAATTAACCAGGAATACTTTATCAAACAAAGGATATTTCCTGCACAGAAACAAAAAAAGCTGCCAAATACAGGTGGATTTATTTCAGCCCCAGAAGAAGACTTCTTACTGCACAACTGGATACACATCATGTTTACTGCATCAGTACCATGAGAGAGAAATTTGTAGAAGCAAAAACTGTACATTATGCAGAGTACAAAACCAGAATATCTTAAAACCTAGTTATACAACAGCATTTTAAACTAACCCTGGAAAGTCACTAAGCTGTCGTAAGATAACCAAATGTTTCTTTAAATCAATGATGCTTACAAGAGCATGAAAGAATGATGCAACTGAGCAAGCAGGAAAGTTTATTATACAAGTGCTATGAAACTGGCACTTTAAATACTCCAAAATCTACCAACATTAACAAAAGACTTCGACTGGCACAAGAGTTTAAAAAAGCAAGAAACATTGGGAGAGCTTCAGGCAAGAATCCTTAGGAACTCTCTCAGACAGACAGGTAACTTCATTTGTTTCATCTTCTTTGTTTTATCCTCTAATAGGGAAAGGTATGCATCAGACAAATGCAAGAGCCCAAAACAAAACCAAACAAATTGCTGCCATTTCCTTGTTCAGTTATTGCACGGAGTTTATTTTGTATCATCCCTTTCATTACTTTAATTCTCTTTAAAGTGACTCTTTGGCAGCTGAACCCTTGTAACTCGATTCCTCAATTAGCACATCAGTAACTCAGAACATCATATTTTCTAATGAATGCTGCCTGGTTCTGTTCACAATCATCCCAGTGTAATTCTATTTTTCAAGGCCTGTCTCCCTGATAACACTGCACTTCTTTCATATTCTGTTGTCCACTGTTTGGCTTTAAGCTATTTTCTCTCTACTTCCCATTTCTTCCATTTCAGAAGAAAGTCTGTCTCATTCTGTCTCTAGTGTCAGCATGTATCACTGTTTTTTAAAAAAAAATCAGTATGTTTTCCCCTCCTACTCATTATGAAGCACTTCACATTACCAAAAATATCATATATTCTTTCAAATCACTTTTTCCCTCAAATCACCTGAAAAGAAGAAAAAAATCTCACCACCATCAAGTTCAGCTACACAAAACAAGCATTGCCTTCCACACAGACCAAGAGCCTTTATCTTCCCTGTACAATCTCAGTCTTCCTTGCATGCTGACAGAACACTGGCATCTGAGTTTAAATTCTCTGCAGAATCCACATCTTCCTTCTATGTTAACAGGATATACATTACATTGAACTACTACTCTTTAGTCAGGAGTCCTAGACTCTGCAGTAATACACAAACCACTTTTTAGGTCCTTAATACTGCAAGTGATAAAACATACCTATTGCTTTTTCTTCTTGGACAGGGATTTTCCATACCAATGGCAGAAGTGACAGGAGGAGGGTCAGAAGTTCTTCCCGACATGTCAGCTCCTATGTTAGAAACAATAGAAACAAAAGGTTTTATACTTTAAAACATAGATTAACCTTCTTTATTTTACAACGCTATTCAGCATGCAGTTCCCTATGCCCTTCTGTTGTTTTATGCACTGAAAAAATAACATAATTGTGAAGAGTGCTATACTCATTAACTAGAGCCAATCAGAAAGCACCTGAGATATTCATTACACCATTACACCTCTGCAACTGTTTCTAATCCTTCTTGTTGAAGCAATTCCTCACCCAAAGAACAAAACCAGAAAAGTCAAAACCAAATAACTTGTTGATTTAAACAAAGCCAATGCGAAACCCGAGACAAGTTTGAAACTTCCGTAGTTCCAAAAATGTAACTTTGAAGAACTTTATGGGAAACTTTCTACTTTCTCCAAAATGACACCTTTAAGCAAATGAAAAAAGCTTACATTTATCAAGTGATGTTATTGACTCAAAATAGAAAGGTGAAGTTTTATGGGAGAAAAGAGGGAAGATTGCTCTAACTAAAAAAACAGAAAACCATGAAAAAAGTCCCCTCACTCCTACTGGGATTCTAAGACTTATACACTAAGAATTTCAGTGCAGAGAAGAACAGTAGAAGGCACAGAATCCAGACACAGTTCCTTGACTGGGTGCTATGCAGCATTATCAGAATGGTTTCAGTCCTAAAGATCAGAAGTTTTCAAACACAAAAAGCCAACTTGAGCATTTTGGCAGTTAACATCATTCAATGATATGCAGCCAAAGCAACATCCTTCTCCAAAAATTCAAGGTAGCAATGAAATTAAGACATATGGAGAGAAGCAATTTAAATAGTTATTGTTATATAAACAAATATATACAGTTATAGAAAGCTATATGTAACAAATATAGTTAATATTCGTCCAATGAGACTATCCATTTAAATGGAAATTTTGAAAAAATCTAAAACCACTGATACAACATAATTAGACCTGAAAACTAAGCTTTTCAAAATCGTTCTTCCAACTCTCTTCCGCTACTAAAGGTATTCTCAGCAAGACAAATTAATTAGGAATGGGAATGAGCAATATAGCATTCAAAGCACAATAATGAGACTGGAAAAAGCAAAATACTAGCTTTTCAAATTTCAGTGGTAGACTTCCAGAATTTGACTTTCCTCATTAAATAAGTTCCTCTACCCCCTTCCCCCCCCCCTTCTTGAAAAAGAGATTTCCTTTGGAAATAATTCCTGAATTGCTGATATTGCATGAAGACACCACAAGCTTTTTTCCCCTTCTACTTCAGAAGTGGGTTTATGTTAGAGGTTTTTATTTCCCCCATTTTCTTCTTACATCAAAGGCAGCTGTTTTTCCAGCAGCTCTAGTCCTGAAGTCTCTTAACAGCAGCTATGCAGAACTTGAAAAAACCCACAGCTCTAGAATTGGTAAGGATTCTTCTTGGCAATTACCTATAATTGCAGTCTTGTGGATTTACTGTTTAGCCAGTGCACTTACTGGAATCCAGAACCAAGCCAGCAGACCTGACTGGAGTCTTAGCACAAGTCACCTCATGAGGAAAAGGCAAACCTCCAAGATCCATTTGACCAGCATTAACACCTGACCCCACTTAAGATAAGGGATGAATAAACTCAACCAGTATTCACTTACTTCATTACTGGGTCCCGCAGTTTCAAAGCGCAAAAACTTAATGCACATCTCATCTTACCCATTGCTTAGTACATACCCAATAGTGCTGAAGAGGATGAAGCTGCACCTACAGAGATGTGTGCTAGACTTTTTATACAAAAAATAGTATAAATTGATTACCTCTTCTAAAATGCTTTCTCTTTTGAGCTAAAGTTACAAAATATTTACTTTCTATTATGTTCAAGAGCAAGTTACTTAAAAAGCAAAAAATGTATCTCATGGCCTATAAACAAAAAAAGGTGTACATATCAATTTTATTTTATTGCCTTAAACCAGGAGAGGACCTTCTCAAATTAAAAACTGTCAATTTGTACTGCAGGTTCAAGTAAACACTCACTTCTTGAGAATTCTAACCTATTGCCTCTTTCCACCAAGCTACTGCACTTGAGCTTCACACATGCCTTATCTAGTCAAAAGTTTAGCAACCATCAATGTCAGCTGGCATAACAGGTATATGATTAGCTATTTTTTCTGTTCTTGCTGAAGGGACAGAATGCAACTGCAACATATCCTTTTGAACTTGTAGTCTTCATACTCTACCATAAAAGGGCAAGAAAACCAGCACCAAAAAGAACATGAGCTAGACAAATCCACACAAAGCTCAATACAAAAGTTACCACCAGGTCAGAAAAACTATTACCTGATCAATAGTCGAGTTCAGTGTGGTAAGCAAAATAAACCCCCGGCCTTGAACCAAGTATTGTCCCAGTGCTGCCATATGAGTTTCTTCTTCTTCATCTTCCTTGGCCTCTGCCCTCTGTACCACTGCATTGCACAGCCTGTTGACATCTGTCAAGAATTCCCGTGCCAGTGAGTTACTGGCACTGCTCATGACTGAGCTGTAAGTAGAGGAAAGTACAGAAACTAAATCCATCAGTAAATACATTCCTTATGGAAAAAAGACTGGGAAGAGAAAAGTGTTTCTTCCCTGTAACCCAACCCCCAAAGGATGGAATGTCTGTAGAACTGAAGAATCAATATACCAGTGTAGGGTGGAAGGGAATTGGAAGGATGAGCTCAGAGAATTTCATTTACTTCAGTGAAACTTTAGCTAACAGCCTATAACCCCAAACACACATTTTATAAATTTATCAGGTAAAAGCCCGTGACACACAGCATTCCCCCCCCCACTGCATAAATGAAAACTAATTACTTCATTTCAGTTTTTCTTTGTAACCCAGATGTGAGCTTCAGCCTGCATCTACTTCTAAAAGGTATTTGACCTGAAGCATAAGGGGAAAACAGGCAACTCTTGCACAGAAAACATGTTCTTTAATAGTTCATTTGAACACATTATCTTCTACCATGTCATGTATTTCAACAGTATGCAGATTGTTTCAAGGGGAAATAAGAAAAAAAATTAATGAGTTGATAACTATGGGAGTTTCAGAAATACAATGCTTTAGATTGACCAGCTCTCACTGTGTTTTCCTTCAAGCAAGACTGAGTGGGTTGTAGTCACTACTACAGTACACTTAATTCAAGATACAATTCTACTACACATGTTCAGGAGAAAATACCAAAAGCATTGGTACTGATTCCCAAACTGATTAATTTTATTTTAGATAATGCAAACAAGGCTACACTTCATCTACTCACTCTTATCTTATAAAAAACACATTTGTTTTCTCTTATGCCACAGCATTCTTTAGTGGGTCAGCACTAGTACATGTTAAAACATTTAAAACAAACATTAAATCACACAAGACAAGAAATGCAAGGATCAGCTGTAGAAAACTCAAGAGTATCACTGAGGAAGGCAAAACAAAAACAAGAATCAGTGATGGCAGCTATAGAAACAGGAATATTTAATCCACATAAAACCCACTTAATGAACACTACTGCATTATTTAACTCCTTTTATTTCTGAAGCAAGGTCTTCAAAAGTCAAATATTTTCATCATGTCCAAGCATAGAACATGCAAAAAGAGAGCCAAATAACTTTAAATATCACATTTAAATATAACAGGTGGATTAATACTGCTTGATCAAGAAACATCTACGTGCAGTTAATAGGTAAAAAATAAGACCTTGTAAGAAAGGGCAAGTGTTAGCACTAATGGTACAGGCAGCTCCTTTTAGTGGCAGGACTGGATATTTACACATATAATGACAGTCACTGTAGAAGTAAAAGAAAAATTCTTACCAGAATTACTTTGCCAGCTTAACACATTTATCTTCTATCCAGAAGAAAAAGCAAACATATTCTGGAAATACCACCCTTGGTTCATCTGTTTTTAAAAAGGGAAAAATGCATCACAGTTAATATGCAATTTCTTTGTTTTTAAAACTCATTTTGTGATACCTGCTTGAAGCTGATGAAGATTCCTTAAGGGGTTTTTTGAGCTTTAAAGCTCTAGTTTTCACTTTGAGCTTATGACTGTGCACAATCAAAATTCTATTACGGAGAAAGTCATTGGTGCATATAAGGTAAGTTAACATAATAAAGTTCATTTTTAAAACTAATGTAAAATGAGCTAGGTATGCTAGTTTAAACATTTCCCTTCTAGAAACATCATGAATATTTAGTGACTGCTACCTGCATATATAATACTTGAATCATTTGCAGCTCTAGGTACAAGCGATGGATAGCATGAGAAACGGAATTGTGCAGCCACATGCTGATGTAAATGCATTTTAAACCTGTCCTTCTATTTTGCCCTGGCAGATAACCAATCTTTATTACATTAAGCACCAGGGAAGACATAGTTAATAAAATTGGAAAGGAACAGTATTGTATCTGCTCTGTACAGTCTACTAACAAGTTGAGTTACTTATTCTCTCCTACCCCTTTAACCCTCTCCAGTCCTAACAGAGGATGAGAACAGGCAACGCATTTTTTTCCCCTAAGAGAAGTACTTTAAACTACCCCTGTTTTAGCTGTAATTAGTCATGAAGAAAAGACTAATATAACAATAGGAAGAAGCAATTTCCCAATTTGCTCCAGAATGGCCAGAAATAGCAAGACAGTTACCCCAGTACATGTTTTAGCAAAAAAGTCAAAACAAAACAACACATACACCAGCCCCATCTTTGTAAGCTCTGCACAAAGGGCAAAAAGATTCTGTAAGAACTCGAGGAAAGTGACTGCTATAAAGAATATGCACTCAAAGCCCCAACATCCCATATGCCTTGCTGTAAGCTAAACTGTCAAAGGGTTTATTCATTTTTCATTTTAAAACTTCAAGTTTCCAGTTATCACTTTTCCCCTCACATCTTTAGAGTGTATTCAATCTAAGAAACATGAAAAAAAAATTTTAGTCCTCCTGAAATACTCTTATTTACTTAAACACAATTGAAGAGCTCCTTAAATATGCTTTAAATACTAATGCATGGTTTCTTCTGGCTGAAGACTTTCTCTGCCATTTCCTAGAAGAGACACCAATCACTGCAGAGGCAATGTTCATTTCTGCAACCTCTCAGCATTTTTATGCTACCATTTTCAAATCTTGAACAAGTACTAATTAATTAGCCATTCAATGGTAACAGGACTCCTTACCAGTCCTCCTTATAGTTAACTCCAGTTTTTTAGACTAGCATTAGAATATTTGTGTTCAGTGTCATTGACTACATTTTAACTGAATCTAGTTTCTAACAAAACCCTAATATTCTCAGAAGTAACATCCACTGGCACATCAGTCATACACAGAGATGAACTGTCCAAACCCACATTTACCAAAGCGTCCACAAATTGGTGTGCTCCAGTTGCAAGCTAGTCTAAATGTTAAAACCTCATTCTCTGGACATAGTAAAGAGCCAAAACTGCATTTGCTATCAATGGAAATGCAAAGGGTAGTAACCAAGAAAAGCCTCAAAAACATTCAACTACAAAGGTCTCCAAGCACTCAGAAGACATTTATTATATCCACAATTAATGGTGGGGGAAAAAATGGGGATAGGAAAACAGAAAGAAAAAGACTAAATTAATCGTTTTAATATTCTCAGGTAGCAAGCAAATAAAACCTTCACTTTTAAACTTAAAATTGTGATGAGCATGAACATTACACGAAAGGCCTCCTTAAGGCAGGCAAAAAATACTGTAGGTTCCCCAGACAAGCTCCTAATAATTGGCCCCTCTTGGAGTGCTTGGGAACCACACATTTCATCCACAGCCTCACAGAAAACCAACTTATCCATACAGCTACCATTCACAATTCATTGCAACTGAATAGCTTAAGCAGCTAATGCTTTTGAAGTTGTACCAGACTATTAGAAGATGTAAAAATGCTGTCCATCATGTTTTATGTCCTTCCACCTGAAACTTCAGTCTCCAGGTTTCCTGCATTGCTTGCACTGTTACATGTATTTAACATTTTTTGCCATTTCTAGCAAAAGCGTGAATTCTCAACATCAGTGGTAAGATAAAAGTACTATTTTGTTGATGTTAATACAAAAAGACATCAAGCATGTCACCTTAATACAAGAATTTAATATATATTTGGTAAGGAATTAAGATGTTATCATTCCACAGCACAGAAAAAAAATTGTAAAGAGATGCCATGC
This sequence comes from Gorsachius magnificus, assembly GCA_034008185.1. Taxonomy (NCBI): domain Eukaryota; kingdom Metazoa; phylum Chordata; class Aves; order Pelecaniformes; family Ardeidae; genus Gorsachius; species Gorsachius magnificus. The sequence goes on along the minus strand of CM067083.1, from coordinate 42,872,758 downwards.
TGGATAATGAAGTACTTTTAGAAGGACTCATTCCAACAAGTGCTAGCTACTTCTCAGAGTCTTCTGCAATTAAGTTCTGAAATGGACTGACAGCACAAACATGTCTTCAGAAACAGTTTCAGATATAACCTCATTATTCACCCCATCCTGAAGCTAGAGACAACAAACAATACAAGGAGAATTAAGAAGTTTCAAAAAAAAAAAAAAAAGCTGCATATGCACAGCCAGCCTTGTTCCCTTTGGTATGTTTCCTGACAGTGATTTGAGCACAAAAGCACATTGCTTGTTAAAGAACTCAGTGAACAAGCCCGCCTGATTCTGCAACATAGCAAACACTCTGCACAGGTGTGGTTTTTGGGGGGTTGTTTTGTTTTTAACAACAAATCGATCCCCACTCTAGGGCTTCAGCTTGCTTGTCACCTTCTCTTTCTGTTGCAGATTGTAGTATGATGATACTACATCCTACGTGCACAGCATAGCATTTCATCTTACTCCACAAAAGTATGCCAGCCCATTTGCTTTAAGTAGGAACTACTCTACTGCAGAATTTTTGTGTGTGACACATCTTTAACTGCTGTGGTGCCTGGTAATATGGAAGCAGATGCTACACAAAACACCTGTACGAGGTAGAGTGCCTTCACCTCTCTTTAGACTTCAGAGAGGTCCCCTTAACTAAGTAAAACCCCCAAAACCTAAAACATCGCACATGAACTGAGCTGTAAGAGAGCAGAAAGAAACCTACCAGAATCTCAGTTCACCACTGCTGTGTACAGTTCCAACTGGATGCTTACAGTTTTGGAATACACAATGTGTCAGGGCTTTACATAGCTAGCCCTGAAAAAAAAATAACCACATTCTTAAATTCTATTTCACCCTCTAGAATACGATTATCATATATCATAAAAACTACCTCCACTAGTTAGCATTTATTCCTAAAAGGAAAAATCCACAAGCTTTAAAAATAAATCACTTAACCATGAATGATCCGACATTCACATATAATCTGCCCTCTTCATGCCCATCATCCTCCTAACTCAAGCTGCCCTCTGGTTCCTTTCTTCACCAGCTCTCAATGGGCTTGTTTTGTGTTTGCTGTTGTGGTATAAATCTATTTTCTGCACTTTGCAGCTTGTATTTTCTCTAAACTTTTCCACTTTTATGAAGCTGCTCATCAGATGAGCATCTTAAAGTACAGTAATGCCTTGTACTTACTTCAGTGGACTTTAAGCCTTGAAAAGAAAATACCAAAATCATTGTTTAAATAATGTAAAGGTAAGACCAATTTAGCAGTCTTGAATACTGAATCATGAATACACTAACTTTCTATAGTGCCAATGATTAGATGGTATTATTTCTAACATCAGTGCAACTTGGGGAATGAAGAAAATGCAAAAAAGCTTAGGGTCAGAGCCAGTACTCTGTATACAAGATGGAACTGGGACTTTTACTTGGTTATGTTTTCAGCAATGCATTGCCCAGAAAGGCCTGGAACATCCAGTAATACAATAAAAAGTAGTAATTACTAAATTACTACAGCAGCATTGTAATAAAATACATTACCAAGCCACATGAAGTCAAAGTCCCATAATATTAATTTAAATCAGTACTTTCAGTAACTGTTGTCCAACAGCTACAGCAAGAGCAAAGGAGAGGCAGAAAGTTTGGTGGTGGTCTCCAGTTCACACAACAACCCAAATTAGTGCACTAAACCTACCTCCCCACAGCCTTTTTTTTTTTAAATGTTAATTTTACAGTACTAGCAAAAAAGGAACTACTTAAGCCACCTCAATTTGTTGTGAAGTAGATGTCAATAAATTTATTCAAATTACTCATTAGTAAATACTTTTATCAGTCCAAAATGAACATGCCACTGAGTGCTGTTCATACAGCTGCATTGCCAGGCTTGACTGCCTGAGTAAAACAAAGTGATAATGTGCCTAAGAAGGTACACATGGCACATGCGAGCCACCTGCAAGCCTTAATTTCCTGTAGCTCACTATGTTATCTTCAATAAAAGCTGTCTTGTCTACCACATTATATGAGTATCTTACTGCACTAAAAGAATGATAGCCAGTCTCATAAGAAAAATAAACTTACAGGAAGCTATTTTATGGATCATGCAAAGGAGTAGAGAACGTATAGCCTCATGAAGTTGTTAGTTTATTTACCTTCCCTAGTTCTCTGTTTCAGATAAGAGACAAACATTGACCACGCATGGCATGGCTGCAAGTCCTTTTAAGTAGAGAGTACAATGAAGTTGTGTTTTTATCAGTATTAACACTTTAAAAAAATGTAGTTTCTATAAGCCACTGTACAATCCAGTTACTTCTTGCTTCCAGTTCAAAACTTGTAGCCCTTTCACCCATTCTCTAGAAGTATATGGGAATACCAGTCATCATTGGCCAGTAAATATTACATTTACTTTTTGCAGTATTAATTCCATTTTGCAAATACTTGTCCCAGCCTCATTGCTTGTACATAACATTTATGCTCTGGAGATCATGCTTGTGACCTCTTCAGTGATTTTAACATTAATATGATTATATCAACAGTGACTTTAATCAGATTTACTTTGGGGTTAAACTTTCAGTTTAAGCTCAAGCTTCTGTTAGCAGAGGACAACAAGTATAATGAAGAGCACCGGCACATTATTAACACCAAGACACTCCATAATAGGCTTTTGCAATTGTAGTACACATTGCCAGGTTTATTACAGAAACTAAGTTTATCTCATTAGTAGCAGACACCAAATTTGACTGCCTTCTGTTTAAAGAAATTTGTTAACAATAAAACTAAGGGAATACTACAGTTAATTCCTCTGTGCAAACTGGAGAAGGAAAAGAATGTAGAGCATGACAGAGTGCAGTAGAGAAGTACATATCTAGCATGGTCTGGAACAAAACTGGAACCTATCCCACAGTGCTGCCTCGAGGTCTGTACCTGGTGGTGAAATGCAAGTAAAGCCTCAAACTGATGTATTGCCATAATCAGCATTCCTCCTTTTCTGATATCATCCAAAACTTTAAACAGGCTAAAAACAAACACCCAGCTTGACATTGCCAAAACAGGTTACACAGCAGGAACAACACGCAAGCCTTTAAGAAAACAGGAACCTGCAATTCCAGCAGAGCATCAACAGAAATCTTGAGATGTCTTGATAGCTTGATTTACCAATGGAAGACAATCAGCCAAAAGCATAGCTTATGAAAGGCAGTGAACATTTGCTAACCATCCAACAACTCTGACATTCAAAAACATAAGCATGCAAGAGCAAAACCAAGACTCTTCAAGTTTGGTTCATTCTCAAAACAGACGTAGCAGACAACACTCCAGCTCTGCAGAAGACCTCCTATTTAACTCTATTTCCAACCACTTTCTGTTCTGTCCTTTGCTATTATTTATTAGCTAGTTGGGGCTACAGAAACAGACAACCTATTAGAACATACTAAGGCAGTGTTGCTCCAGCCATTAGGTTGCACATGAAAAGAAAGCTCTTAATATCAGAATTTATTATAAGACTGCAGGTGGGCATCCATTTTCTTGGCACAGTTCTACCTCTGACAAAGTCCTTGATTTCATCAAGGAGTTCAGTAACTAACTTTTAGCCTTCTCTGTAACCCAATAGATCATTATTATTTCCAAACAAGTTATTCAGAGTCTCTCTCCCAAGAATAAAGAAAAAAGTGCAAAAGAAAAATGCTTAGTACTTTCAGATAAATAACACATGCACTGTCCTTTTAACTAACCAGGGAAACGTTGTGTCAAGTTCACAAGATAGTAAATAAGTATTATTTTAATGAACACTGAAAAGTATGTCGAGACCTTCAGAGCAGTGGTGTTGCTGTATATACAAGTGTGTTTATGTATGTATAATCACAGTAATGCCACTTATGTAGAATCAAAAGTATACTTAACTCCCACCTCACTTAAGTGGGATGTTTGTCTTGCAATACCTGAAGCTTGAGAGCCTTGCTTCTGCAAGTATCTTAAGCCTCCTATAAGCATACAGTCTACTTATGTTCTGCTGCCTAGGTATTGAAACAAAATTTAATCCATTAAGTTCAGTGTTTATACAACCTGAGAAATAGAAGATTTATACCTCTAAGTGGATATGAAAGCATTACAACTTACGCTGAAAAAAGACAGAATTTTAAGGGATGTTACCTGTGCTTTCTGAAAAAATAGTCCTTAAAAATAAAAATACTCATTTTCATATTGTGTATGGTCAAGAAACACCGCGACATAGATGGCTAAACTAGCCATTCCTGTTGTAGAATAGGAATGCCAAGAAAAAAAGTAAACAAGATCAGACAAATGCTATGCTAGATTTGGCCAAATTAAATAGACTGACACGTTCCAAAACACCTACCATATATATAAACCTATAATTTGCAAGCATATCCAAGGCTATAGGCACCTATAGATACACAAAGTGGCATTACATGTACAGGCATGTCAACTTCTCAGGAACAGTTTCAGAGATGTCATTCTTCTGATCGAGACCCAGACCCGTGGTGCACCACACAATGCGAGGTAAGCGAAGGAAAAAACCAAACCCTTCCTTACCCTCAAATTATTATTTGCCATGTATTTTCAGGCCTTAGTGGTTTTTTGACAGTTAGAAGTGAAACTCATGGGTAATTTCTTTAGGCATAAAGTTTGTTCCTGACCACACCTCCCAAACTTGGCCAGTGTATTTTTTCAAACATAACTTAAAATGTATTTGCTAGAGTTTAATCTGGATCCTGTGATATATTCTGACATGTAAATGGTTAAGTCTGCTCTCCCAAGCATGACTATTTCTAGAATCTCACTTTTCTCTAGCCTAATTATTAGTAACAGCTCTGAAGGCATGGTAGAAGCACAACTCGGAAACGAGTGACAGATTAACGCATATACAATATTCTCATTTATACACAACTAGAAAAAAATCCCATTTACCCACAATTCAGTTTTCCTGTTCAAGAGTGTCCAAGGTATGATCTTAGGACATTACTTCCATTAATGAACTCTGATTTACATCCCTAGTACTAGTACTGCTAGTACTACTACTTTGGGGACTAGAATTAAATGCCAGCTGTCTATTCATACAAGACACTATCAAAAACTTTGACTACGTGTACCATCATCAAGAAAGGGAAGGGAAAAATCTTTTAGCAGAAAGAGCATGTTCTAATATTTTAGTTTTATGTCATCCTAGATTTTCCACATATAAATACCTACTTGACATATCTGACAACCCTTATTTGGAAAAAAATATTAGATTAAGATTTTTTTAGGAGTCTTCAGTACAAAGTCTTAAGTAGTGTTCACTGTAATAATGAACAATGCAAGCTGGCATAACGGAAGAGAGCAATGCAATACCAGCTGTATGCTAAGAAGGCGGCACCAGAGATTAAGTGATCAATGCTAAAAAAGTCCTTTTTGCTCAAATTCAGCAGGTTATCAAGTTGTGCCTTGAGCTATGAAGATCTGTATCCCCTTTACAAGTTAGCAGATTATCAACAATTTCCTCCTTTTCAGTCTGGATGAAATATTGAGACAGAGTTAATGGCAAAGAATCCCACAGGCTAGCTGCGTATTACACAAGTGCTGCAGGCCAGCTTCTCAACTTCACATGGAATTTTATTTAGTCAAACAACGTGAATGCATTCTTGTTGAGCCTGAAATCAAGTTAAAAGATGAGAGATGATTCACCTACAAGATAAAAAGTACAGCACTAATGAAAGACAGGTTCTCAAACAACCACCTACACTCAGGTAATGCATTAACCCTGTACACATGCTATACTCAAGATTATGCTTAGCTTGTGATCTTACACTATCCAAAGTCAATAACTACAGTATAGTTATTAGCCACATTAAATGCATTCCAGCTCATTTAAAAATTGCATATTTCAGACCAGTCCATGCAGGCACAGAGAATAAACATTCCTTAGAAATAGGCATGGGGAAAGCTGGGGGCCTTCAAAGATAATCATTGCAACATTAAACTGTAGTAGAAACAAATATGCTTGCTATCACGGAAACTGGCTAAAATGCACTGAAGAATATCAAGCTGTTACCAATACCATGAAAATGCTACAGACAAGCTTTGGTAGCAGCCTTTAGGACAAGGATCTGTTCCAGATCTTATCTGAAGTGCCAGTTCTTACACCTGTAAGAAACACATGGTACTACAGAAAGGAACTGACAAATATTCTACCACAAGACAGAATCTATGTAGAAAAATAAGCTACGAAAGACCAGTAAGTTCTTCCAAAAGAAAATTGAAGTATGAAGATCTTCCAAAAAGCATTCCGCAGTGAAAAGGCTGAAATGGTGTAGCTCCCAAGTGAGCCTTGTTCCAAACAATCCTCAGAGTGCTAACAAGTTCTTCCCCAAGTTAAAATATATACAGGTAATAGTCCTAAATATCTTCTTCCAAGCTTTAGGTTTGATACTTACCCCCAAAACAGACTACAAAGCAAGCCTTGACAGCCATGGTTGCACACTAATGACTCAAGATCAAGGCTAACCTCCACAGACTCTGTAGAGGGAACGGAAAGCAGAAGTCTGCTAGAGAAGTTAAGCCAGAAGTTCAGGGCCTCTCCAGTAGCGAGCCTACACAGACCAGCCCTGCAAAACCAGGCGGACTTCATGAATATCCTCTTACATTAATCTGCAGTATAGCAGATAGTGTGGGAAAAACACTGTAGTCATGACCATACTACAAATATGCAGACCACACTGCATCTACCTGGAGATTATTTTAAACAACAGAAGTACCACTCAAATCATGATCTGAGGATCATACAAATCTTTCCGTAATTCAAATTGTAATACAAATCTTTCTGTAAGATTACACATTTCAATTGCACTAATACTCTAAGAGATAGAAGAGGCAAAAAAAGTTGAGCAGTATCTTGAGGCACTCTTGCTGAAGGGGTATGAATGAGTAAAGGCTACTCCTGAAATGGAAAGCTTAGTAGAGGATTAAAACTAGAAAGTAAAGTGGTTAAGACAAATTTTGGCACTTGTCTAAAGTACCCACTAAGAACAATTAAATAAGAGGGGAAGGTCAATGATCATTTTGTTAAAAAAAAGGTCATTAATGGGCAAAAGACTAATTCTGCTTCTGGGACTTTAAAACTGGTTAGTGAAGTCCACTTTTTGTATCAGTAATCAGACACAGACAAGACAGCAGGTAGCAATTCTGAAGGCGGTATTAAAAACATCATTTACCTAAACATCTGAAATAGACAGATAGACAAAGATTTAAAAATCCTGAACCACTGGAGAAAACCCTAAATCTACGACAATGCAAAAAATAGCCAAACTTTATGTTTAAGAAATCCTCAAGCTATCGATGTCTATCACATGCACACACGAACAAGACTTAACACTGCTGAGAGAGATGAAGTGTGCCAGATGAAGGCTACACGCATAGCCAAATAGTATTTTCAGTAACCAAACATCATATGATAATTTTTTCTGCAAATGCTAAGGATTTAGCACAACTCCAATAATCAAGTTGACTTTGTAACTGAAGTAATTTAGGCTTCTAAAAATAGTTCTAGATTAATTAGGAGTACCTTCTGGAGTTAAGACGACCCCACACAGAGCATTTAATCTATATATCGAGACACATGAAGGAAGTTCTGCTTTCCTTTGATCTTTTGTTAACTGAAATGTACAAATCAAGAATGAAACTACACTCTTCAGTGACTCAAATCTCCCTTTATAATTGAAAAATGCAAGTAATACAAAGATAAATATGTACCTCAAGTAGGACAAAGTTTTACAGTTTGTGGCTTTTGTTTTGTTTTCTCTACAGCAAGTCATAAGAATGTTTGCTCTCAATTCTTGGAAATTAGGTTTGTTAAACTCTCTTGCCTTCCAATAGAAAGAGAATAGGAAAGTGAGACTTGCACTTTTTGGTTAATTTTAAGACTATTTCAGTGTCTGTTTGAATCAGTGAATCAAAACTGGACAGTTAGCAACTCCTGAAATACTATAATCAAAGTATATTGCTGGACTTTTATCAGTTCCTGCAATACAATTATGAACCATCAGGAATATTTCCTTAAGTCTTAAATATTTTCTTTACTAACTCACTCTTTTCCAGAATTAAGACACTGAGAACTATTCATCCCTTCAGACTGCTGTTTCTGTTACTCATTCCTCATCTTTTACTTAATACACTAAAGCCCAACCAAATCAGTTGCTTACTGAGGTTAACAGATCTAGTTAGATGCTTCCTGCCATTTAACCCCTCCAAGAACACAAATCTTCGGTAAATGCCTCCACAATGCTAAAAAGGAATAGATGAAGTCAGGCACTTGCTGAAATAAAACTGGACAAAGTTAACACCAGTTTTAATGCCTCCAATGAAGCCTTGCATTTGGCACTACCTCACAGCAATCCCTTCTGATATTTAATCTTCCCAATTTTCTCTTGGGAAAGCAGAAATGTTTTCCTCTACTGTCAGAAGTCTGAAGGACCAGGAACTCTCCTCCCACCTCTCATTTAGTACTTCATGCTCCTATACTTTTCCATGGAGCATGGTGATGTTTTTAACTGAAGTCCAGGAGCTCAACTTTCTGGGTGCAGGAAAAGAGGGCAAAGAATGCATAAACATGAGGATTAGCTGAGATTGTCAGATGCTTGCTCAACCACTCCAACACAGACACAGTCCAACAGGCACTAGTCTTCCACCATCTTTTGCAAACAGCCATTCACCACTTTTGCTATCTACTTCCCACCTTACAAGTTATCCAGAAAGTGCAGAAAAGCTCTTTCACAATGCAAGTAAGAGTAGTTCTCACAGTGCCTCAGCTCCATGTGGTTCAAAAACCCCATAGAAACACAAGAGTCACAGGGCAAGAACCAGGTGCCTGCAGCTAACTACACAAGCTTGAAGTGCAGAAGACAATCCTTTCAGTGCTTATCCACTGCATGGCCACTGCAGAATCCCACCCACAGTAACAGCAGGCAGCAGCAAGTTATTTATGGGGGAGAAGAGGGCTACAAAATAAAGACAAAGAGGTAGAAGAATAGAAGCCCTGCTCTTCTGTAGCACATCAAACCCACAAAATACCTGAGCTACAGAATATGAAAGAAGGTGAAATGTGCAGTGGTGACTAAAAAAGCTTAAGAGAAAACTTAAGAGAAATATCCAGAACAAAGATACAATAGAAATTTCAGCCCTTACAGGTACCAACATACAGCACTATTCCAGGACTTCACTATGTTGATCACAGCATTACATACCTATCCCTTCTTCAACATACATAAGCTTATGAACTTTGCATTTAATTTTGTTCTGTCTTGCTCTCACACTCAGCATCTGATTTAAGCTATATCTTCACAAAGAGCATGCCATAGTTACCTAAAAGTCACAAGTAACACTCACACTTCTACTCTAATAGCTAGTACCAAAAGAATCCGACTTCCCAGAAAAATGGGATTTTAATGAGATCCCAGGCTGCGAACACAAACCATAAAGAGCTAATAGCTTATAGCAGGAAAAACCTTAAGACTGCACATAGCATCATTCTCCCTTACCTTCACACATTACAATATCACTTCTGTACATAGTGCTTTATCTGGAGGCCAGACATTCCCATGCACTAATTTCAACAGGAGACTGAAAGACATCACATTCAAATGCCAGACCTGAATCTGAACAGAGGAAAAGAAAATCTGGATCTAGTGCATACCATTCTGCTTTATTAGTTCTTCTCAAATGTTGGGGACAGCTGAAGCAGATGCCCAGTTGGGTCTAAGCAAAAGCCCACACCTCCTGAGAAGCAGGTAGGATACAGTTAAACAAGACAGCTCAGCCCACCTGACAACTCACAACTAGCAAGAAGGTGTTTCTGTTCCTCCCAGAAACTCTTCCCTTCCTCTTTCCACAGCACTGTGCTCATGCAGTTCCTTCTTGATGTGACTCAACTCCACAGGTTTGCAGAAAACTAGTTTTATTCAGCTGAATTTTTTGTTGTTGTTGAATTGCCATGTTGAGGGATCAGGCAGTTGTCACCTCAAGCAAAGGGAAGAAGGCAGGAGGGAGATCTGCCCCTTCAGCAGGAACAAGCTGCTCGATCAGCTTAGCCAGGTCAGACAAATCAATCCAGGTGACAGAACAGAGGCAACCACAGATCTCTTCTACCTGATCTTGTCCCAGTCTAAAACCAGGTATATCATCTCCAGATCAGTGCTATTGCAGGAGTGATAGCTCTGATGACACCAGCTCAATTACTTGATACTATCTAAAGGCCTATGAATCTTCATCAAGCAATAACTTGCCAGAGCAACAGACATTCTCACAACTGTCTCTGAACTGGAAAAGAAAGCAAAAGTCTATGTATATATGTCTGGAATTACTTTGAGTCCTCCCTCCACTGCACATTACCATCTTTTTCCAACATTAGAATCCAATTTTCCAATAAACGTAACAAAAATATGACCTTAAAGTTGATTCAGCAATAGGAAGTAGCAACATCTCAGGCAAGAGCTAGTTCTTTGCTAGGGAAGCCTGGCATCTCCTCAAAATAGAGTAAAATAAGATACTAGTGAGGTCTTGTCAATGAGGGTTGTTCACTCTAAGTAACTTAGATTTGCCTGCAGAGGACAATCAAGTGTGTTCTGGACAGCAAGCGCTTCCTGGTGCGCCAGAATCCTCTTACAAAATAATCGTTTCACCCTACATTCCCTCTGCTGCCTTCTGCCCGCAAAAGACAAGTATCAAAACCAGTGCAACATTATCTTATTTGAAAAGAGACAACCATGACAATGGGAAAATTCTTCAAATACAATGGAAATTAGATCCCTGCACAAGCTGCAAGGGTGTACAACTGTATATTAATAAGGACGCACATAGCCTATTAAAGAAATAATTGAAAATAAAAATACAGAACTGATAGCTTCCTGAAGTGTTTGTTCACATTTCATAGTATTTGCTTAGTTCTTTGAGCTTAAATGTAAAGAGAACTATATAAAAGCAGCAACTTTTATCATGTGTTAAGAATGTAGTTTCTCTTTTCTGTTTACATTTTAAGTGTCTTACTTTCCAACAGATCCTATGCTAATATTCAAGGTGCTTACAGTCTCGTCTCTTATTGTCTTAAACTGCACTGAAAACTGATGTGGAAGCACAGGAAAAACCTACCAGGAGACTAAGAGAAAGAAGGAACAAAAAGAAACATTTAAGAATCTTAATTAAATGGTTACCAACCTAACAGACAAATTTCTTCCAATTAATTAAACATTTTTAATAGAAAGCTGTCTTTGAGTATGGTAAAAAACCTAATGCAGGAAGGAGAGGCAGAAAGCAGGAAGGGAGTGACATTAAAAAAGCTCCTCTTAAGAAATCTGTATATAGTCTTACAAACCAAGTAACGACTTACTTCTTGAGGTCTCATTTACTATTAACTTTTGTTTTAGAAGTAAGGCATTGAAAGCTACTTGCTCTTAGCTTGCAAGATTATCTGTCCAAAGCACAGTAAGGAAGAAAGAAGAGTCGAATTAATGTACCCTAGAAAAAGCTGGTTTGTTTTTTTTTCTTATCTATAACAATACGTGAAAGCATTCTTGTGCTACATTCACTCTATTTTAAACATACACCAGAAACTCTCAGAGCCATTAAACCACAGATTTTCTAAGGTATCTAAGAGGATATTTTCTTCTTTGCTCTATTGGTCTGTGAGCCTACAGTTAAAGGCAAAAAGGAAACTCAGTATTTTCCTGACTCCTTACCACTCGGGAACCCTGTTATGATAAAAGATCCATGCAGACATGGTCTCTTGTTCAAGCAAGCAAATTCAGATCCTTCCTTCAGGAAGGGTTAAGTGTTCCAGACATCTCTTTTCTGCTATACAGCATAAGAGTACAATACTAAAATAGGTCTCCTTGCTGGTTTTTTTTTGTCAAAGGTTATCCCACCACCTCATTGGCAACAGTACAATTGTATTAGTGATACAAGCTGGTGTCACTAACTCCAAGTTTCTCTAGATTCTAATATTAAAGTCTTACTGGTTCATGTGGCACTACAACTAAAAAGGGAAAAAAAACCATGTCTCCCATCCAGATTTTCTTCTCTAGCTGGTTCCCACTTATAACATTAGATGCTTTTCCAGCTTCTAGGCCACCACATCCAGTCGTCTGATCCTCTTTCTGAATTTCTTCAGTTGCTGTGCTTGCTCTTATACAAAGAGTTTCATTCTCATTTCCAGTGATGCACCTGCTTTCCCTGCCCCCTCTCTCACTGAATAGGTAAGTAAAAGTCAGCTCTTTAGTTCATTTGGGGATACCAGGTAACATTCAATTCTTAGATTTATTTTTTTTTTCCTCGGAAGAGTATCTTTGTACATTCGCTCCATGCTGAGAGAATATCTAGAAGCGTTCTCATTGCTCCTCTGTCCACTCTTTTTCGTAGCTTAAAAAAAAAAGAAAAGCGTAGTTCAGGTGCTGAAGTGCTGCGACTGTTTTAGTCGACATCCATCAGCGTTATCGCGTTTCCGTCAACGGCCCACATTTGCTTTTCTTCAATTGTTATCTCCCATCTTCAACAAACGCCTTGTTGACAGCGAGGCTTTGTGCTCCAGTTTTGGACAAACACGCCGCAAAGCACAGCCCGCCGTAACGCGGAGCCCACGGCGCCCCGGGAACACGGGACGGACGAGCATTAAGCGTCACCTTTCGGTACAAGCGGAGGCCACGAGTTAGGAAGAAGCACTCCAGGCCACAAACCGCTTCACACCGAGCGACCGAACGCGCGGAGCCAGCCCCGGCTCCTGCCCCTGAGAAACACGAGGGTCCTCAACGCACACCCACCCCGCCAGCGGCGGCGGCCACCGCGGCCCGGCCCGGCCCCTGCCCCGGAGAGCCTCAGGGCGGACAGGGCCCCGCCTGCGCCACCGGCGGCTGCTTCTTCCGGCTCCCGCAGCCTCCGCCGCTGCGCTCGCCAGGCTGCCCTGAGCCACCACCAGCAAGCGGCAGGCATCTCCACGCCACCGAGGCGGCAGGCGCCGGGTGACAGCCCGCCCCGGCCCACGCACCGCGGCCCCGGCCGGGGCCCGGGGGGGCCCTGGTGTCACGCGCGCACCCCCAGCCAATCGGCGCCGCCGCCTGGCGGGAATCCCTCTGGGCGGGGGCGTGCTTTCCCCGGGCAGCCGCTCCCCCGCCCCTCGGCGCCGCCCCCGCTCCCGCCACGATCCGCCCCCAGCGGCCCGGGGAGGTGGGCGAGAGGCGCGGCGGCGGCGGCGGTAAGGGCGCTCCGGGCAGAGCCGCATGGGCAGCCTGCCTGCCTGCCTGCCGCTCCCGAGCCCAGCGGGCAGGTGCTCCCCGCCTGACGGCTCACCCGGTTCAGACTGCCACCGACTACCCAGCGTTAACGTCAACATTTAAAAACGGTGTCAACATGCGTGTCACGTATTCGTACCCAGCGCGCACGCTGGTATCGGCGCCAGGGCTGCCGGAGCGCATTACGTGGTGCTGCCTGGATGCTGCAACCCGCCTCCCCGATGATGCTGTGCGCATGAAGGGGCTTTGCAAGCAGCCCGAGAGTTTGCTCTGTGCTTTCCTATTTGCGCTGGGGAAATTCTTGGGAGCAGGTTTTTGGCTGCGGAGCTGGGCTTTGGCCCTCAGCTGAGGCGCCTGGAAGAGAGGATTGCCCTGAATGCTGCTTCTTCGATCAACTCCCTGTCAGAGCTGGTTCACATGTGGAAATAAATGAATAATGTGCCCTGACTCCACATCACTGCTCTTGCCCTCTCCAGAGATTGCCCTCGCATGTCCAGGGCGCTTACTGATTCTCTGAAAGTGGCAGCAATACGTTACAGGCAATGCTAAACAAGCACACACTTCATGTTTTCATACATGCCCAGGTTTGGCATAACTTTCCTGGTTCTTGAAATCAGAAAAAAAGTAACACGGGGTGCACAAGTGTCCTTGCTGCAGCACATCCTTCTCACATCCCTGTGCCTCCCCCTGGTGCATCGGCCTCCTACTCCCTGACCTCCACTGCCTTGCCTGGCAAGGACTTGCTTCAATTCTGTGACTGCACTTCAGTTACCATCCCAGGGCCCACTGGCTACCTCAGTGGCATACTGGGTTTGTAAAACTTAAGCCAGCCTGCCTGCAAGGATTACACAGATGGTCAGAGCTGGATCTTGGGAATGCTTCAGACAGCAGGATCCCAGGACCCACTTGCCAAATAAGTTTAGATATGCGGGAGGTAACTGCGGTTAAGTCTTTGGCAAATATAAACTTCAATCTGCCCATACGGACTACTTCTCATACTCTTTCCCATGGCACCTGTTTACAGATGCATTTCTTATTTTTTTCCTCAGCACCTGCTTTTGGCTGTTGTTCATGCTGGTCCTTGCCTTATCAACAGGAAGCAACCCATCCCTTTCAGGTGGGTACTGGGCTAAATAGACCTCTGGTCCAAGCCGAGAGAGCAACTTCCCTGCAAGGGCCAGCTGTGCAGACCCCAAGACAGTACCTTTCTCTGGAAGTTAGGCACCTAGACAACATATCTGCACTTGAAAACATCTTAGGTCCCTCGAAGAAAAAAAAAAGCCCTACGCAAGTGACACCAGTATTTCACTAAAACCATGAAAGGCAAGGAGCCCGACATGCCACTCTGCTGCCGCCGAGGGAGGTTGCACAGCGCAGCCATGGAGCTCCAGGCCTGGGAGCCGTGGTGGCACCCCATGCCCCTGGGTAGGTGCCCACCCTTGGGAAGGCCAGACCTTGGCTCAGAGAGGCCTTCAAGGGCACCCAGCTCTCTTCCGTGGCCACAGAGAACTTAGGGACTTTGGGAAAACTGGTTCACTTGGTGCCCTGGAGTTGAGATGCCAGTTACTTGCTAATTCAGGCAGACTAAATCCTACTTTTAAAGTCCTGGAGAACGTGGTAGGATTTGGTCCAGCCTATCCTAGCTGGCACTTCAGCTACTGGAGAGGAAAGCAAGCAAAGATTCCCAACCCTGGGCTACAGGAATCCTTGCCCTGAAGCAAACTCCCTAATGCTCACGTGAAGCTGCTCCACTTCCTGCAGCTGAGAAGAACGAGAAGTCTCCTTTACTTCTGAACCAGGGCTTCCTGTTTACCAAAAAGAAGAGAGTGTGCAATTTTGTCTTTTTTTCAGATCCTCCAGCTGCCAAAGGGTGACTGCCCATACGTGTCCCTCCTCGGTGCTGACAGCAGCAGGAAGACAGAGGTTTCTCCTGGCCTCTCCCATGAAACTCCTGCCCGTCAACAATGCCGAGGCTCTTCGCTGGTACCTCTGCTGCTGCCCAGTTTTCCTCAGCAGCAGATGTAGGGCAGAGCCAACATGGCGCTTGACATTTACACGTTGTTCATGGTTTTTGCAAGGAGACCAGTGAAACTAAGCAGCCCATACATTTCCTTGTGTGGTTGTATGGCAGAACTGAAACAGCAGCAATGAAAATGAAGTCAACAGCCAACAGTACATCAACTCACCCTTGGAATATTAGCCTTTAAAGTGCAAAGAATAGGAGCATTTCAGATTGATAACATAAATTTTACTGAAACTAGAGTTTTCATATGAGAATTGGCCACCATATACAAACATCTGAGTGAATTTTTGTAAGGTATTTATGAAAAATCTTTGGAAGGCAAGTTAGCCATAGCCTAAATTGAAACACACCAAGACAGTTGTCATGTGTGTGCTAAAAAAAGATTATAAACTGTTTGGACTAAAAAAATTGTTGAGAAAGGTAAGTAGGTGCAATTAAAGATTTTGTCAGAACAGTGATGTTCTCACTCAAATGCTTCAAAGTGCAGCCTATCATTCAGCTCATGCAGATTTTCATTAATTATAGTAATTAAAGCTCCTGCTACAGATATGACAGCATGCCTGTTCAGTTTTAAATCTGAGTTTTTCAGTAAAATATTATGCATTCTGAATTCATGTACATTGACATAAATTTGCAGCAGCTCCATGGAAGTGAGTAGAATGACACCATTTCATGCCAGAATAACTTTAAATCAAGTCTGGTTCTTTGTATCAGCATTGGTTCGCTGGTAACTCCCTCTATTCTTACAACCAGTAGCTGAATCTCACTTGAAATCTATGAAGTTTTTCAGCAGAATTCTCCCTGAATTTCTACTATAATCGTCTCTCTTCTGCATACACGCAGAAGGTAATAAGGTGGAAAACAAGCAAAAAACAAGCCTATGAGTGGTATTTCCCTACTGTTCTCCTGGACGATAGAATAAGCCCAGAGCACCGAGGCCTGCATAGGTCACATAGGTACTCAAATTCTTCAGAATGTGGTATTAACATTCACAGACAGCGGATTTAGATTAATGGTTCCAAAATTTTAGGGGTCAATGAACCACTGTGCATTCCCAGAACTTCTTAAGTACCCACTACACATTCTTCATAAGGCTCCATCTACTCTCATCACCAAAGTTTCAGCTGAAAGCCTTACAAAGATAATGTAAGGCCTAGATTTTGCGGGCCATTTCTACAGTCTCATTCTCTCTCTCTCCTTTCCAAAGAGTATTTACCTGTCTAGGAAAATTTACCTGTGTGTTAATGGTATAAGAAAGTCAGTAAGAAAAACTGTGGAGTAATACACAATATGTGAGTTGTCTTGAATCCATGACCTTAACTCAGAGAGGTTTGTGGAAAGGGCATCGTTTGTCAGCTGAGATGAGCCATCTTTCAGCAGGGAATGAATAACAGTCTGTTTTCCCAAGGAAGCACATTACTCCATTATTTTCCTACACTACTAAAAAAATCTGAAAGAGTGAATAAAATAGCGAAATAGTTTTGTGCTTAGGGAATCAATGAATGGTCTGAGGAATTCATTAAAAAACATACCAGTTTAGATGTGGGTCCATCTATATCGTGAGGAGAAACCACCTGTGAGTAGATGCACTTCCAGATCAATGTTGGAGGAGAGAGCTGTTGAAAAAAATTCAAGGACAAACAAATCCAGGCTGGTCACATTTCATGTCAGCGTTCTTCATATTTGACTAGTTGACTACAGTGGTATAGAAAGATCAGAGAGAAGAGGAAAACATCATTCAGTGAGTAGAAAGCAAAGGTGGAATTAAACACTTCCAAAAGGAGCTTAAAGCATAGGAGTTGTGGGAAGTCTTCCCTAGTTGTTTGTAACCCTTGATCAGGCTTGCCTACTGCAAGCAGGGCTTGATTCCCCGACACATTTGAATTTTCATTGCAGTAATTCCTGGTCAGCACACACTGACATAAGGATTTATTTACTGATGGTTCTAGTTCCCATTTCCAGAATAGAAGAGCAGGTATCAAGATAGCATGGGTGTAACACATAGTATAACTCCTACATTTGTCCAATGTCTAATCTAGATGAAAGTATTAAAAAAAAATTGCATTATCAGTTTTGACTCAGTGATATTACTTTGACCAGCCATTTAGAAGAAATTAGTCCAGTTTAAAGGTTACTCAAAAACAGTTGAGGTAAATCACTAGTTGCAATATATGCTGAACTACAATTAAATTGCCTTTATTGCAGTGAGTTCGGATGACGTACCAAAACCTGATTGAAATAAATTTCTATAGAAATTATTGAAGCTAGAATAATTCCCACTACTAGGAATGAGAGAAGCCTAATGAGAAACACAAATGGTATAAAAACCCATATACAGGACTTTGAGCTTTAATTTGCACCGTCTCATGGCTCTCAAATGTACGAATTACACCAGATCATAGTCTCTTACAGTTACACATTGTCATGTGCCTGTAACAATGTCTAAAGACTCGTCCCTGTTCTACAGTAAATAATCAGGCAAAGGATGCTTTTCTTGAACTGACTCGGTTCAAGAGGTGAAACTGAGGTGAAATCTCAATAAAGGCATGCCAGGCTGCGGTTTTCACATGTCCTTAT
This sequence comes from Gorsachius magnificus, assembly GCA_034008185.1. Classification (NCBI taxonomy): domain Eukaryota; kingdom Metazoa; phylum Chordata; class Aves; order Pelecaniformes; family Ardeidae; genus Gorsachius; species Gorsachius magnificus. The sequence continues at coordinate 42,854,875 of CM067083.1, read as the reverse complement.
TAGGTCCATCTTTGTCTTTAGCTGGATCTAAAACCCATATAAAAATACTAGACCTCCTTATCTTCCTAATCCACTGCAAAAAGCATATCCGCTGTTCACAATAACAAATATTTCTATTTATTTTTTCCATATAAGCACTACGAAATTAGCTAACTCATAGAAAGAAGGGTTTTTTTTAAATTTCTTGTTAGTACAGTTTCACAGGAAAAGTCCTAGTAGATTTTCACCACTTATACACCGTTTCCGAATTTTTACCAAGCTCTTCTTAAAATGTTAAATTAAGGTTGGACTGAAAAGTTTAGGCTGGGTGGACATTTTATAAAGAGAAAGCAAAACCAAAATTAGGTAATCCACAAAAGCACAAGGAGGCCCCTGAAAATGATCTTGTTGCCGTATGCACATTTTTATCATAAGTGATTCATTTGTATCATAATGAAGGCTATCCCCAAGAATTTGTCAGGATAACAACCTATCTTTTAAAGTAATGTATCATCAGAGTGGTAGATCTGGGAACTGCAGGTCCAAACACCATCGACTGTATGGTAGGGGCAATAGAAGTTTTATGTGTCTGGATAAAGCTTGGGCAAGTTTTCATGTCGAATTCTTTCACCCTGTTCCTCCCACTCCTGGCGTATCTCTCCTTTTCTCTTTTGCAAGAGAAAAAAAAAATTACTCATTTTGCCTGGACACAGATGAAACAGTCTGACACTGCTCATTATTCTTATGACAGCTACTTTTCTTCATTGCTGTTTAGTTTGACAGTACAGTGACACTTAGTGCCTGTTCCAGCGCGCAGCAGCCGGCGGCTCAATGGCGGCCTGGAACAGATGTGGTGTCCTCATGCTTTACAGACTTCGATAAATTTTTCTTCCATTGGTTTGTCCAGCAGCTGTGTGAACCCACATAAGGCTTTGGCACCCACCAAGTCCTGCACTGTTCCAAAGGTCATTTACATGGCTGGCTAAAAATCACCTCTTTTATTTGTTTTGGACTTTTAACTGGCCCGTTCCTCTTGGTTTCCTCTAGTTCTTCTGCTTTGTGAAAGAGGGAATAATTACTCTCTAAGTCCCTCTCTTTATGCTGCTCATGGTTTTAAGACCCATTGCCAAATCTCCTTTCTGCTCCTTTTGTTCCACTTCGAAGAGTCCCAGACTATTTAATCATTCACTGTGTACCATTTGCTTCAGCTTTCTTGCCCTTCTTTGAACCTTTTCTTGTTCTCTTTAGCATGAGAGAACTGGAGCTGCAGCCAACATTCAAGATGTGATTTCACCATAAATTTCCTGCATACTATGCTTATGTTTTCCTCTCTATCTTTTCCTTAATAATTCCCAATGCTATTCTCCCTTTCCTTCTCTACTACTGAACAGTGGGCTGACAACTTCATAAAACCGCGTGTTGTAACTCAGGGATCTCTTCTACACAAGTATTAGGACTTCTGTCTTCAGCACTTCTCTCTCTGCATACAAAGTTGGGGTTGTTTTGACTGGGGTGCGTTCCTTTGCTGTTATCAACATTGATTTTTTCCTGCCATTTTAACCCAATAACTCATAGCTTGAAATCCTTTTCCCAGATGACTTACTTTTTTTTCTACCTAGAGTAACTCACCACCAGGAAACTCTCTCACCTCAAACTATGCTTCTTTTTCCAGATAACTTCTATGTCAAAAAACACAAGCCCAGGGGAAGATTTCTGAGACTTCACTGGTGACTTCCCTCTCCTCCCTCCTCCCAAAAAACCCCAGTGGAGCTGTGAGATATTTTTTTCTACAGCAGCTATACTGATTTTTCCTCATTATATCACATATGTTCATGTACCTGCTAATTACATTACATATTATAGTTTCCACCAATTTTTTCAATATTTCTGCAACTCTTTATGGTCACTTCAGCTCAGATATCAAAATATAAACATAAAGCGTTTGTTGTGATAATCTTTTTTCTCTTTTTTTTTTTATATCTGGGCCTTTCTAAATTTCGTAAGTTTCATTATAGTCAATGTAGCATTAGAAAGATTCAGCAGCAAAACTTTGTCTTTCACAAAAAAAAAGAGGTCACTTTATATTGATTAGTTTTGGTTGGTTTTTTTAAAGCAAAATAGATAAGCCAGATCAACAGCACAAGGTTGCTAATCACAACACAATGAATAAATTATGAGATAAACTTAATTATTTTTCTGGCAAACTGACAACAGTTTTTACAAATATATTAACTCTATGTAGCAACAAGCAAACCAACCTGTTTAAACATTTCTGCTTCTGCATGAGACTCGTATTGTATTTCTCCCTGTGGTTTCTGATTAGCAATCTAATAGTTTTGTTTCCAGTGCAGCCATGACTTTCTTAGTGAATTATCTTTGCTGCAAAAGGAAAGGTAATTCAGCAAAGGTAAATATTCAATGTTTGCAACCACTTTTTTTCTGATGAGAGCATTGCATGTCTCCATCTTCAGAAGCAATAACCCACCTCCATGCATGGAATGCAAAGGAGCATTCAGGGTGCCCCTTAGCTGCTGGTAAAGCAGACACAGAGCAATCACAGGCAGCCCGTGGCTGCCTATCCCCCCATGCAGGAGGTACTGGCATGGTGTCAGGAGGAAGTGAGGGACTCGTTCAGTGCCTCTTCCTTGCCTGTCACGGTGTTCATGGGAGCTCGTGTCAGCATTGCAAACGGGACATTTCCTTAGGGCTGCTCTAACAGGGACAAATTGCTCCCCCCAGCCCGGCAGCTCCAGCGAATGGACTTTCAGAAGCATTTGGTTCCCTGTTGGCACATATACCAGCTTCAGCTCTGGCAGCATGGGGGGATCTGACAAGAAGAATGATGATGCTGAGCAAGTGAAAGGGTGCAAGAGAGCCAGCATGGATGGTATGCAGGCTTTGCATCACCTGCTTTGGAATAACCCAGCACATAAAGTAGTCGCTGTAACAACACTTGGCCTTTGTGCTTTTCTGCTTTTCTTTAGGTGATGCTGTCTCCAGATTAGCATTTTTGGACAGGCACCAGCTCTGAAGACAGAACAGGGCACAAAGCATGCTCTATTTCAGATGCTGTCTTTCCCCATGACCAGCATCAGTCTGTGCTTCAGTCTGAACCTTTCTGGCAGTGTTATGCCAGTTCACCTCCATGCTCATCTTCCTATATTTTCTGTTCTTTCTCCAAGTGTCTTGAGCATTGCTCCAAGCCACCCCTTTGATTGCTATAATGTAGCATTTGGCCAGAGAAAATAGCATTGATTTAAGGCAAGAGAAGGATCCAGTTTTGTTGGTTTATGTATCTCTGTGGAGCTCTCTAGTTATTTAGTGGCATTGAATAATTCAGCGGGGAGGCTGTCTGAAACGCAGCAGCCTCTTTGTTTCCTGTGAAAGGTGATGCCTGTTCATAGAGCTTCAGACATCTATCCAGGAAACAGCACAGACGTTTTTAGAAACACATGCATTCATACATTCAGAGACTAGCTCCCAGCACCCCTCCAGGCACTCTGCCAAATCTTCTCATTTTTGCATTATAAGGCCAAATTCCGTTCACAGTTTTGTCAGCATTACTCTACTGCTTTCAGCAGAGTCAACCCAGAGTCATGTTGGTAGGCAAATGGGTTTGCTATAATCTTCAGTGTTTCCCCAGCCCAGCACACACCGTCCTAAACCTTTTCCCCCACCTGGCCAGCAGTGCTCCCCTGCCTGCTGACCTGACACACAACCTGATGCACAGATACCAAACCACACACACCAGTCCCCAGTTCCCATCAGTCCCCAAACAAGCACCAAGACATGTGTGACAGCTGCCACTCACCCCTCAGCCCTCATGCCAGACCTCACGAGAATCCTCCCTGCCAACCTGCACCCCAGGCAAATGCCCCAGCCACCTCTGCCCAGGCTAATTTTCCTGCACCTTCTCCCACAAGAAACCTGACTACCATGTCACCTCACTCCATGGTGAGGAGAATGACCCTCCTTGGGGACCTTTCTTTCTCTCATCATCTTCCGCATTTCCATGCGGCTTACCCTTCCCTTAGAAATTAGGCATCATCCTAAGGAATAAAAACTCTTTAAAAACCTGTAGAGCATACCTGATTTCCTCAGAGAGTTGCAACTAAAAAGCAAGGGGGCAGGGACACAGGATTAGATGGGTATCCTCCTCTGCTAGCATTTGACATGGACCCAGTCAGAGGGATGCTGCTGCATCTGCACAAACTGCTGCAGTGAAGCCTTGGAGTTTCAGTCAGGCTGCTGGATGAAATCACAGCTTCCTTGCTGGTATGCTCTGGCTCCTTTTCAGCTTCGCACAAGCAGCCTGTCCTGCAGAGGTTTGGAATCTGGAGGTCGCTTTGGTTTGTTTTTCTTGGAGTTGGTTTTGCCACTGTGTCTGCAGTGCTGCTGGAGAAAAAATTAAAAAAAAGGAAGGGAAAGAAAGACAAAAAGAAACTCGTGCAGGCTTTACTGTCAGTGGTGCAGGAGAATGAGTAGACAATGCAGACAGCTAAAAAGATTGCTTAGTGGTGCAAGAGTCTAAAAGCTTTCCAAGATGCCACTGCATTGTATTTGCTTCAGTATTGTATATAGGCATATAAAAAGGGAACAGTTCAGCCTTAAGGCCACATTCATGAACTGAGACAACTGTGTGAAGAACTGAAAACTCTCCTGTTCTGCAAAAAACCCCAAAACTTTCAATGAGCAAATCTGAGCTGCTTTTCAAAAAAAAAGTTTCTGGTCTCCAATTGCTGTCATTTCTCTAAGCACAACATTAAAAAAAGAAAAGGGTGAGCAAACCATGCAATTCAAAATCTGCACGTACATCCCTGAGCCTGGAATTTTAGAATTCTCTTTTTGAATTTCTGTCTGCAAGGACAGCAAGACCAGGATCCCCTTATTCTAGTCACAATAAAGAAATTATATTTGTTCTAATATACCAAATTGATCTAAATGTGAGTGATACCAACTGCACAGGCACCGACTCTCTTATGGCTAACACTGGTGTGCTGGTTTCAGCTAAATAGGAAGAGATTCAGAACCATGAACACTTTAAGACAGGGATCTGCTTTTGCACTGTGCATGGACTGGCAGCAGCCAGGTGGCAAAAGCACAGCTAGAACCGAGAAGTCACTGACTCTTGGTGCAACTCTCTGGGCACTGAGATGAGCTGTCAACATAACATTTGCTTTTGTCACGAAGAACTGATGGCTTAGACTGCTTCACTGAGTGTCCCTGCCACATATCACCATGCCAATTTACCCATTAGTCTTAATATAATGAATTACCTTTATGGCTTCTCCTGACAGTATAATATGGCCTCGGGATTTGCCTCAAATATTTGCTGGGCACATTGGTTTTTTACTTCTGCATAGTCACAGCTACATCTCAGGGCACAGTTACACTAAGCCCGGGTGCTGGAAACGGAGTGCTCGTGCTTGTCTGATCTTGCAGTCAGCTGGATCAGCCCACTGACCCAGCTGAAAAACAATCTGCTATTTTTCTAGGGCAAGTTTTCAACCAGGTCAGTTTGATGGCATAGCCACGAGTACTGTGCTAACACAAGGGAGGAGGGGGACACACATCTGCAAGGTGAAGGGCAGCACCATCCACTTTGATTTCAGCCTGCATGTCAGTCTCTTAAGCCTATGAAGGCAAAGTTTACCATACACTCAACTGAACAACACAGGTGCTGGCTAAGCATGGTTGTATTGTGCTTGAGTCCGCATTTAGAGTCACCAGAACTACACCACCTTAACTTTCAGAGGATTTACTCCAAATTTGTAGTTGTCTGAGGGGCAACTCAGGCAATCTCTGTGCAAGGAGCAGCTTGTATGAAGGAAGAAGAGACAGATCATCAACGGTGCAATATTGCTGAGAACATGTAATCACCGGTTAATTTGAGTTCTCAGTTTTGGCAAGCTCTTGGAAATTCTCTAGGCGTAAAAGTTCTTCCTATTCTTATACCAAGAGAAAGCTGCTTCTCAATTTCAAGGAGACAAAACCTGGCAGAGGAGGCTATGAAATACTACAGCGGAATTTTCTGCCTGACACAGAAACCTAAAATAATTCTGCATTGGTGCTGTAGTGTCTCCATGCCATAAGATGACCGGGAAATCTCTTTGTACATCTGCCTGGGTATTTACAAAAGTTTTGATGGCTATTTAGAGTTTTGCTTGGAAGTTGGACATCTGCAACAGACAGACGAGGCTTGAGGTTTGTCTCATCTAACTTCTCCCCTCAGTAAATTTGACATGCAGTCTAAAACAAAATTCTTGTATGGTCCGTGGGAAGAGATAGGAACCCCCAGAATACAGATCAGTCCATCCTAACACAGGTAAGCTGCTGAAAATACCCCTCTTTCTCCACTGGTGACAGAAGAAGCCACAGCAACTGCCTTAAACTGAAGAAGGAAAGGAACTCACCTTGGGCTCACTAAAGGGCTGATAAGAACCAAAGAAAACCCAGGTTCATGAGGATGAAGTGGGCTGTGAGAGTAATCTAAAGCCATGTGTCTCACATGCTAAGCTATGCACACAGGTCTGTCAGAAACTTGTGCAAGCCTATCTTCTTCTAACATCTTGAGCTATCGCTTGCCTATGGAATGGGGAACCAGGGCATCTATAGGGTTGGAGGTCTGGTATGGGGTGTATTTAGACCACTGGGAAGTCCCAGGGCCCGCCCATGCAGTTGTATCTGAGTGGGAAGGGGAGTCTCCTCTCTCATGTAGGTGACTGTTGCAGGCAGAGGAACCACACGCTGAGCAGTGCAGAGGTCCAAAGCCAGGGTAGAGGTTAGATCCTGCTCACCCTGAGTGTGTGCCTAACATCCTGGAAGACAAGCACAACCACCTGATGAAGGTCTAGAAGTCTGCAGCACCTTAAAGTCTGGAAATGCTTTTCTGGCAGAGAGTGAGAGCATCAGGCTTTCAAGTCTATATGTATGTTGTACAAAGTCAATTTGTCACTTGCTGGCTCCAGTCCAGGTAGGACATAAATCTTACCAAGAGTACAATTTTAAACAGACACTTCTGCTCAGACCAGATTGCAAGTATGTGTAATTTGGGAACAGAAAAGCCTAAATGCTGCATGCACTCAGCACTGAAATGGGAGCATTTCCACAGCCTGCCGGTGTCACAGCTGACGGCAATGGAGCCTGAGTGATGGTAATGGCTTCCTCCAGGCAGAGCAGGTTTGTTGCTACGCTATTTCTGAGCCCTCTGCTTGCTTTTGTTACTGGAAATGACTTAGGTTTGTTTCTAAATCTGTCTCTATTGATTAGCACTTAGTAATAGGCCACATGGCTTAATATAATGATCATAGCTCTCACTCCTTTTGTTATTCTTGATGCACAGAAGACTGTTCTTTCTTTTTTTTAGTTGCAGGATGTTCTCATTAGCTCAGCTTAGCACTGTGCCTACTTCACAGCCCAACTTATTCAGAATTTTCTTTTGAACTCTTTCACATGGGCAACAAATAGAAAACAAAGTGCACATTACTCATTTTGAATGAAGCTACAACTATCTACCAAAATGTTAATAAGGTATAAAATATCACATAGCTGATCAGTTTTCATTGCACTAGGTATTTTGTTGGCTATCTTTATTACAGAAAATGCTTGGTTTTCCCACAAGTGTATGAATTACACTTAGGAATAGTTTCGGTTTACACTGCTTGTGAGTCTATGCTTTGACTGAAAAATAAAGTTGATCTTTTATGGGATAAGTCCATTGATATTTGCCTTTAAATGCATTAATTGCAAATAACACATTTTACAATTACCATCACCTGACAAGCTGCTGGATTCTCTGTACTCATTTCCTGACTGTGGCATTACACTATTTGTGATTATATCTTTAAACAACTTCTACTTAGCTCATGCATTGCAGCTCGTTTCCTGAGGAAAACTTGGTATCAGATGTCAATTATTGGTTACGGAAATTTATTCAGCCTTTTTCTTCAGCACTTTCTACTAATTTTATTCCTGGTGAGAGAGTTAGTTGAAAACGCAAGTAAAATTATACGTGGTTACACAAACGATCAAAAGCAATTCTCATCAATGTTTGTTGTATATGTTCACTCAGATGCTCAGCAAGACAGTAACAGTAGCTCCAGTGTAGTTCAGCGGAAAGCGAGTATACGGACTTTTATTGTATGCAGTGTGTCCAGTCATATGATATTCATGTCCAAGCCCTTTCCATAATGGCCCTCTAATGTCTACATCACCACAGATCGGTATAAGTTATGGTTCTCCAGGGTTTGTTGGGGAAGAGGATCAAACAGACAGTTTAAGCTCCTGTTTCTTGGGGAGCTCATCTACCTGCATTTCCCAGGAGTGCTGCTCTACCATTCGCCCTCTGCCTCCGAACACTGAAGCAGTGCCCGCTGCAGGTCTCCCAGCCACAAGCCACTGTCTGAGCCATTCTGCCAAGGAGAAAACAGAAGTTTCCAGGTGCTGCCACTGTGCTTCTTTTCAAACGGGCAGAGCTGTGGTGTGGCAGTGCCAAGCTCCTGATGGGGACGCAGAGACACTCATTTCTCTATTCAGCAGTTCTGCAGTTGCTATTCTTCATTTTGGGACCCAGGAACATCTGTTTACGGTCAGAGTCTGGATCTAAAAGAGGTTGAAAAGAGCTGTTTCAGGTGCAGCATGGAGCCATACCGCCAGACTGCTGCTTGAAGGAGTCCAATGACATGTCAGTAATTTTGGGAGCCATCTTTGAGTCTCTGGCGCTCCCCACACAGTTCTGGTGTGTCCTGAAATAAACTCAGCTATGTCTCAGCTACTCAAGACCAGTAGGAAATGAAAGCTGATCATTCACCTTCACCTCTCTTCTGAGAGAAGGACTTAAACCAGTGCTGGCACTGGAGCACTGAGTGGAGTAGCCCAGCAGATTATAATAGTAATCCATCCTCTCCCATTGTACAACCAGGCTCCGGTTTGAAATCTTACAAGAAGCTGCTGCTTTAGGTAGCTGGGACTGGTGTCTGAGTCACCGTGATTACAGACAGAATAGATATGAACACTGGAGACAGAAGGAAGACCCTTGCATCTGGAATAATGCCTTTACTGTGCAAAAGCAGGGTCAGTTTTGTTTACACTGGTGCTGACTTACCAGGTCTTGAACACCTATTTTTCATAAGGCAATACTGGAGACCAGAGGCTCTCCTCTGTGGCATGCACGCTGCATACTGGCTGCTTTAACACATCCTGCTTGGACTGAACACACTCAGGAAATCATGCTCTTAACACTTTGGATGGCACAAGAAGTATCACCTCAGCAGTGCTAATGCTGTACCGGCCAGTGATAGCAATGCTTTAAGAAAGCTAGATGTCTCTTTCTGTTAACACAAAATCTCTAAGAGATGGATGAGGGAGATTACAAAAATGAGAAGATAAAACTAACATAGATAGCTGATGCTGATTTCGCTGCAAGATACAACAATTTTTAGTCATCCTCCAAAGGATGCTAATCTTTATCTTGGCAGGCTGATAAACAAAACCACAATCACAGGATACACAAATGACTCATCCTGGAGGGCTCTGCTTCTTCAGCGCCAGTGTGATGTTCCACTTAAAATACATAAATGCAGAATGTCATTTAAGAGTCAAGAAAGGCCAGGGGTGGTATCCTCGGCGGTATGCTCCACTACTCTCACAACAGCCTCCCTCCTGACCCTGTGTATGGTGTAATAGCTCCTGTATTCTGCTTGTAGGACTGTAAGAGAAACACAATTCAACTTAGTCACAGATGGAGGCTGTCATTTCAGTAAAATGGCCAGAATCAAATCACACATGCACATTCAGGGAGATACCTATTTTGAAAAGAGATGCTAAGAAAGTTCCCTTCCTTAGCTTCACCCTGACCTAAAGTAATACCAAAGAGCAACCCACATCCCTAATCTTAACACTTAAGCACTTTCAAATGAAAGAGAGACAATTTTGTCTCATTTAATTCTAGTTTTGGTTGCTGCTTTTTATTACTAAAATGGGAGGAAACATGGTCTGTGATTATAGTCACAGGCTACAAGTCAGGCAGATCAACATTCAGCTTTTCAAAATTTTCCTTAGTAGCTTTGGTCTCTGTTCACCCTAGGAAAGAGTGAGCAACATGCTTCCTTAGCTTACAGGATTGTAAGAACTTTTAAGATCAAAAAAAATGCTTTCAAGGTCTCTGTCCACAATGTCAAGTCTTTAATGTGGCAAGGCCCTTGATTTCACAAGCAGTGTTTTCATAAAAAAACCACTTTTGGGTCTGAAAAGGCAGGCCTGTAACACAGAAATGAAAGGCAGAAATATCTATGTTAGTGATCCAAGGGAAAGGGAAAGCCTGTTGTTCTTTGACTGTGGCACAGATGTCCCAGGAGATTTACTTGGTGGAAACATCATCCGTGATTCTACCACCAAAATTGGTGTCAGAGGTGATGAAGACAGGCCACGTTGTGATCAACACTAGGGAAACATAGTTTATATACAGGACCTATCCAGAAGTCCTTTGGAATCAGCACGGTGTAATGTCATTGCCTGTTACTACTCTGATCAGTTGAGTCAAGACCTGCCATGTGTTTGGAGACACGTGTTTCTCATGGGAACACGGTATCGCGTCCTCTTCCCTGGACATTATCTGCCCTCCATGCCTAGAAGAAGGCTGAACTGGGGTTAGCACTCTAACTTCTCTACATGCCCTTCCCCTCCAAGGTTTGGCTCACAGACTCAGAAAGAAAGGTACACCATTGTGCAGGATCTCCTCTTGTCCATCCCTGCCTGGTCCCCTGCTAGATGCCCAGTGATTCTGCACTGCTACCAAACAGCAATTTCATGTAAAAGGTGGGGCTGGCACATAAACCTTAATGACAGCTGATGTGAAATAACAAGTCACTGAACACCATCCTACACAAACCAAACATTTAAAATTAGGGACCCAACAATCTGGTTTTTTTCTGCTTTCTGTAATATACCTCCACTGTTGGCCAAATTGTTCTTTGAATAGATCTTTGAATCATTCTTTCAGTAGGACTGCAAAAGGTCAGGAGCACTTTTGATATAAAAAATGCTAGATTTAAAGCCTGGTGATTGGATCAAATCTTGGGTAAGTAGGTTTAGTTACATTTCCAGCAGCAAATCTGACTAAATGAATGATCTGTATGCATCTAAATCACTGGCTGCTCATCTTGCAAGCGAGCTTGGGGTAAGCATTCAGTGACACAGCGATTGACACACGACTCACCTATGAGATGTCATTTTCAGGTCACGGCCATGTAAACACAAAAATGACAGTTCCCAAATATATTACAGGCTGAACTTTTCCATAGCAATGTAACATGGAAACATCAAGTAGTTATACCCATGCAAGCCTGTCGATCCATTAACAGTTATGCTGCGGAACTGCCCAAAGGCTACCCTGTTCAGGGTCCTGTTGTGCCAGGTGTGGTACAAACTCCTTCCCTAAAGCAGGCTGCAGTGTTTGGAGGCAGGGGAGATCTTGCTGTATGCATTGTGGAATTACATGCTCCATCTGACAACATTTACCACTTTGTGGGAAGCGTGCAAGGAGAGAAGCAAACACAGCAAGCTAAAGCAGAAAGTTCTGCTCCTTATAAAAGCACTGCCAGTCAGAAAGGAGGCAGCCGCTATAGTGAATTCTGGCTGCCTTGAGCTGTTGGAAACTTCTAAGAGGGCAGGCCATGGCAGGAAATAAAAAAGCACATTGAGTAAATCACTTGATGCTCTGATTAAGAGGCATGGGACTGCGTATCATGTGATGGTTAAAGCCATAAGCTCCAGCCTTGAAGATATTATTTGGTACATGAGCAGTCTGAATGGGCAGATGGTATTCATGAGCAGGATTACTATTTCTAGCAAAACAGGTCAAACCAAGTCACTTAGAAATGGAATTAAAATTTAAAGATCGTTATCTCTGAAGGTGTATGACTTTTTAAAGAGAGCTAATGAATCGGTTGATTATAATTGCATTATTTGAAACAACAAAAACATTCTATGTAATAAAGAAAAGCTTTGCCTTTGTTTCCATTCTGTCAGCTCTCTACACAGGCATCTTCCAGCATGAAATTTGCCTCCAAATGGGAATGGATCAGCTTGCTGGTACTGACCAAAAGTATTTGTTTTCCTAAACTACCTAATATGGAGACAGGCAGAGTGACATCGTATTGTGAGTAAAAGCAAATGCTACAAATAAAGCGTGGTTCACTTACAGCAATACCTGCCTTTCTGAAGAGTACCCAGCCTCACTTTCCTATGGCATTTCTGTAGGCAGGCTCCTTGATGTGTGGCTGACTGCTTCCAGACGGGGGTTAAAACAGGTTACATAGGCAGCTCAAGGCCGAGACTCTCTGCCCTGCAAAGGTACGGAATTGTTAAAATCAACCACGCGATGGAGGTGCAAGACTGGTGCAGGGCTCAGTTACTTCTTATGGCAACAAGGGGACAACTTTACTACCTCCAGTTGTTGGCTAGTCTGGAGCAGAGGGTAGGAGGAGCCGCTTTTGCAAACACAGGTTCCAGCAGCCCCTCAAAAACCCCTGATCTCCCTATAGGGAAGGGAGGAGAAGTGACAGAGATCCCAGGGTAACAGCAAGAGCCAGGCAGCTGCTTACAGGAGCAGGATGACAAGCCGGTACAAAGTCCCCGCAAAGTACTGGGAAGGTGCTTTGGAAAGGGCCTCAAGGAAGGAAGCATCCTTCTGTCTTTTCTAGGTGAGCATCAGCCCTCTGGGACAATTTCTCACAGACCCATCCCCAGCATTTTTCTTTGCTGTAAGGCCCCCCAAACCTCAGCACATTAGCAGAGCAATAGCAGGAAAACAGTATTATGGTTGATCTTAATGGACACCAAACACCTGGAAATTTCAAGTGTTCTGCTTTGTCTTTCTGAGCCTGGGTGAATGAGACCCTGCTCTGTTCCCCACCATGTGGCTCAGTGCCTCTTCAGCCCTGCAGCAGCCTCCAAATCTCCTTGGCACCGGCTGACATTGGGCTCCCAAGGCAAGCCTGGGAAGTGTCCCCCAAGCCCATGCCTTGCCCCAGAAGCCTGCAAACAGGTGAAGAGCAGCAGCCTATGCTAGCACCCAGTGCTGGGTGGCGAGAGGCAGAGCTGGCACCACAGCTCGAAGGTGCTGGGGAAGGTGCTGCCAGCTGCGTCTCCCAGTGCTGCCCTGGCAGGCTGGGCCAGCCGGGGCTGTTGGAGGAGGGAGGCAGCTCCCGTGCCCCTGGCAGGGGAGGAGACAGCAGGCAGCAGCCTCACAAGCTGGAGCAGAAAGAGGCCACCAGCCTGGGACAGCTCTGCTGGCTTGTGAGAAACAGGGTGGATCTGCCCTGCTCCTCCCGTGCCATTTCTGCATCAGCAGTCCTGGGAGTGTGAGGAAATTACACCTGGGGCTGCCTCAGAGCCCATAAAGGCTTGGGCAAGAAAACAGAGAGCGCCTTGCTCTACTGGCTGTTGGAGGTATGGCATGGGAAAGCCATGGAGCTGCAGGAGAGCAGAGGTGGGGTAAAAGAGAGGTGAAGACTTAAGTGAGTTGTCACAGAATTAATTGCTGCTTGAAGAAGATGCTCATCAGGCAGGTCCTGGGTGAGCTGTGAGTTCAGCTGGGCCTTCAGAGACAGTGTCTGCAACAGGGGCCAAAATCATTTTGTTACCTCCATGCGGGAGGGCAAGCAGTGCTGTCCCTATACAGGGATGGGCTGGTTCAGCAACACCAAGGGGGCTCAGTCTGCATTGGGACGTTTGTGCGGTGGGTGCTGCACAAAGTCACAGCAAGGCAGCCTCTGTTCCAAGGGGCTTGCGCTGCTGGTAGGTCCACTGGTAGAACACAGAAGGAGAGAGGAGACAACAGACCGTTGCAATTTTATACAGGGGAGGAAAGGAAGTACAGTGGAAAACAAAGGCTCAGGGTGGTTAACCATGGACGAAGGACAAATGGAAGAACAGGCAGTGAAGCTGGGACTGGGAGGAAGGGGTATCAAAGAGTTTGGCTTGAGAGCTGATCTGCAGAGGAGGTAACGGGGGACAGCATAGTCCCAGCACAGTGTCAGCCTGTTTTGCCTCCCTGCTTTTGCTTAAATGAGCTCCCTGCATCAGCCAGCTGTGCCTCTGGTGCCAGAGAGACAGAGGCTGGTGTGTGCAGAGCAGATGTTGAGCAGCATGACCCTGCAGAGAGAGATTGTGTTAAATCAATATCACACCAATTTCTGTGCCAGAAGGTGCAAAGCAAACAACTATGTATTTTGGCTGACTGCTATATATAAAAGATGCAACCTGGGTCCCAAAGTGGGGGTATAACTCGTTCTGCAGTGATACTTTTATTCCAAGTCTCAGACTCTTCTGCAACTAATCAAAATGTGCTTTGTGTTTTTTCTACCCGTGTCCACGTGTGAATTTAATATGTGTGACTGTAACACTAGTGAGAAATACTAAACCAAGGCTTTTGGAAAGTAAAGCCATGCATTTAACCACAAGATGCATACAGCTACGGGGCCACGGAGCATGGGTCCGGAGGCACTGCAGCAGTTTGCTTCCCACAGGCGAGTGTTTCTTCTTCTCTCTTCTGAGTCTTTCAGCAAATGTGGCAATTCCTGGCAGCTCTGGTGGCGCCTCTGCAGCATGAATTGGCCAACGGCTACTCTTTTTAAACTTTCAGCTAAAGGACATTTATTGATTCTTTGCCTCTCGTGTCTTCCTATTTTTCTTTTTTGTTTTTTTTTTTAAACAGGCCAGAGAGCAAGGTATGGAGAGCAAGAACTAGAAAAGGGAAATCGGTGACGTTCCTTCCTGGCTCACGGAAACCAGAAAGGTTGCCAAGGTGTAGGCAAGTACACAAAGAACTGAATCTAAATACCCTTGTTTGAAGTTGTAAAAGGATTTAAATGCCTCATTGGCCTTGTGACTTCTCTTTGGACTTCTACTATCCATAATTCATTATTTCTTGCATGTGACTTGTCAGTTAAATCATATGCGTTATTTCTGCTATGCTCTTGCCTGCACTGAGTTTATCTAAAACTGGTCTACAAAAAAAAGCTCCTTGAAATGTGAGCAAAAAGAAACCCCTGTTGCAAATGTTGGTAGAAAATAAAATGAAAACAGAAGCAGGGTAATTTTGAGCAAAGATGGCTCTTGGATGGGTAAAAGATTTGGAAATAGTTTATTTCCTTTTTCATTCACATCCTATGCCAAGTCACCCAGAGAGAGACTAGGCACAAGAAATGCAAAGGTTATGTCTGATACAGATAAAGTTCTCTTTTATCGCACTGCGTGGTCAGTTTCTGAACTGTAATGTGAACCGTGGATCAAGTAATTGTAACAAGACACAAAGCATTAATCAGACTTCAGTAGACACAGGTCCTGAGATTCAGTTTCCAAACTTTCCAGTTTGTGGCAAGCATCAGATATCATAAGCCTTATATCTGTTCTTTTAAAAGGATTCAGTTGTCTGAATATAAGAATGCCAGTGACCAATTACAGTATGCAGGTAATTAGGTTTGCTTGCTGTTCTTTGCCTCCTTCCTCCATTTAGCAGATTTTATTGTAAATTCCAGCCACTTCACGAGCACCTTCATTTGACAGCCCCCAGCAAAGAAGCAGCATGTGACAGTTTGGCCCCTGCCTTTCAGAATGATAAAGAGCAGTTTGGGCTTTGCAGACCATATGCCCAGTACACAGGTGCACTTTCATTTTGACTGAGGTCACCACATCGTAATGCTGGAGTGATTCAGAGAGGCCTTAGTATAAGTTAGCACTGGGCTCCATTCAGCAAGATGGCCAACATGCAAATGAAAGATAAATAAATGACAAACTGCTACAGCTTCAGCTTGCAGAGTGTCAAGTAACGCTTGGAAAGTGCTTAGCACTTTCCACTTCAGTTAATTTCCATGGAAGCTGAGAGATTTCAGCATGGCCAGAGTTGCTCCATTGCTTTGTAATACTGAGAACAAGAGGAGCGAGGAGCTGCAGAGGCCTGGGACTGTGGGAGCTTTCCCTGTGTGGCAGCTGCACGCTCAGCAAACACGGCTCTGGCCGTGAGTCCTGCAGCCCGTCGTTTTTCTACGGCAGATAAGTGGAGGTCACAGGCACTCCAGCCTCTGAAGCATTACTGAATAAATCCAAGGCCATCTCTGTCTCGTTTAAGGATTAAATTCTCATTTTTAAGGCTAGCTGTCCTGAGGAAAAGCCTTCTTTCCTCCATCTCCACAGTGCAGGCAGTGTGTTAGCCTACAGACCGCTTATGGTACAGATACCACTATCAAGGCAAAGGTGACAAGTTTATGGGCATCTACTGTCCACACAAAAGGAGAAATTTCTAATTATTATCTCTGCTTTTAATATCTGTAGTAATTTATTCTAGCTGGTCAGATTCATTGAGAAGTGCATTTATCAAGGCTGCTATATTTATTTTAGTGAATATTTACATATGTACTCCCACAGCAGCTGTGCACAAGACAGACTAAGTATAATCAGCCTAACAGCCCAAACAGAGCCTGAGAGGCAGCAAAAATAATTTTCCAGACTCTGCTGGCTTGCCCCAGCAGAACCCACATCACCTCCTTTAGTCACTCTGCTACCTGGTCACTTTCTAACTTTGTTATGCAAATAATTTACAAAGAATTTGGTGCTTTTATGTTGCTTCTCTTCAAAAGGTTTATGTCAGTGTGTCTTTCTCAGGCTGGGCTCACCTATGTGCTGCCATGCCCACAGATCCCCAGGGGTGTACAAAGCCTCCAGTGGCTGGGACAGTCATTTATCCTGCACAGGAGCCACTGTGGGATCTGGACTCTCTCGTATGGAAGCAGTGGGCTGCAGGGTCAATCTCTGATGAGGACATTCCTCTTCCCTGCACCACTGCATGATGCAACACTGTGTGCTACACTTCAGGCTGAGATGCTTGGGATTTCACTAAGTAGAATTGCACAGACAGCAGAAACTAGTCATTAAGCATGAGGAGTGCTGCTCAAGAGAGGCAGGTTTAACAGTGCCCAGTGGAGATGCCTCATTAAACTGATACAAACCGAATAAACAGAAGGGCTGCTAATTGTCAAAAGGAATTAAGCAACGAAAAGTGGCAGGAAGACAAGCAGCGATACTGGGTCTCCTTAATGCAAAAGGGAAACTACCCAGCAAATCTGCAGTTTGTAATACTAGAGGGAGGAAGAGAGAGATACCTTTTAAGATGATTATTTGCATTGTACTAATAATCCTTCATGTATTTTTTTTGCTGAAGCTATTTATATAAATCCAGCAGATGAAGGATGGTCACAGAAGTCATGGAAGCCAAGTGATCCTCTTTTGCAAATAAAAAAGAGGCTCTAAAAATATTTAAAAAATGACAAGGGGAACTACTTTCCATACGTCTGCTGTACTCCATGGCTATAGTCTGAGGAGAACATGCAGATATTTTCAGGAAAGGAAGAAGATGCCACAGAAGAGAAACATTACACATGCACTTCCATTTCTAGCTCCCGGAAACCCAAAACACTGAGGCGAAGCTGGTCACTATGGTTACAAACAGATGTGAAAGCTCCCTTTGCACAGATCGTCAGCTGCCGTTGCTGACTGGGGCCCACAGACAGGAGATGAAAGATGGGAGAGAGCAGAAGTCCTTCCCCAGTCTGCAGAAGAGGGTGGTTCAGAGGTCTCTCAAAACCGTGCCCTGCTAAGATGGGGCTAGAATTAGCAGAAATACTGCTGTCATGTACAGGCTGTAGCAGGGCTGGCACAAACGCAGCACAGAGAGCGGGGTTGTCTCTGAGAAGCTGATCTGCCTCTCTCATACAAAGGCAGAGAACAAAGTGGTGATTAACAAGCAGCCATCAGCACTTAGGCAGTGGCCATAAGCAAAACAGCCATCATCTTCAGAGGTGGGACTGAAATGGAGGTAATAACTGAATGTCATAGGACTACATCCCAGTGCAAACCAGTTCTCTTCTTTGCCTGTACTCCATGTGATTTAGTGTTTGTATAACGTGTCCAGTCAATACAACAACATGTAGGGACCTGGATGTTTCCAAGACAAGGAGTCTCTGGCACAAGTTATTGGTCTCACCTCAAGTGTGGTCAGGCAAAGATGAAATGAAACCTACCATGACTGGTCCTTACATAATACTGTTTTTTGGAAGGAATCATTCCAAGTGATACTCCCCTGACTGTGTTATTTGTTCAGTGAGTCAGGAAGCCTTGCAGGCTGCTTGTGATACTCTGCCCGCTTCTCCTTCAGATATGTCTCTGTATGCATGTGGATGTCACACATCATTTTACAAATTGCTCTAGCTGCACTCTCAGGGAAATATATCATTAACAGTTTTCCTAATCTTGTTATTGACTTAGTTAATCATTAGCAGAATCACCCTTTTTACAAAGTCCTCACAAAGTCCATAAAGTATATGGAAGCACAAGGGGTCTTCAAGGTCAGAAGGCTACCTAGACTTAGTAAAGCCTATTTACAACTTGCTCAGAAAAAAAAAAAAAAAAAAGGTTTCACAGGTAGTAATGAGCAAATACAACTAAAAATACAACTAAAAATGCAAACTAAACCCAGAGAGAAAGCAGGTGCCTTTTTCATACAGTATGTCCTCCTAGCTGTAAAACAGATGAGGCATCTGTCATTCAGAACAGAATAAAGACGGTTGGAGGCAAAAAGAAAAAAAAAAAAGCAGCCGGAAAGATCCATTTTACATCCAGAAGATGCAGGCAATGAAGTCATGACTCACCCTTAACAAGTTCATCTACTATTTTGTAGCTAATGCATTAAATTATATAATTCACAAATGCCCTACTCTAGGATTTTGCTAAAAGCTATTCGCTGAATTAGAGTTAGAGATAGCAAAATGAAGTGAAAAAGCAGGGCCTTTTAGAGAAAGGGAAAAGCAATCAGCACTAATGGATTTATTGTGCAAAAGCCCATGTGGTTGAAAAACCACGCATGCACACACACATCTGGCTTCTTCAGCTCTTGGTAGTCACAAATATAGCTTGCTGATGCCAAACAAAAATCCATATCAATGCAATCACTTATTTATTCATTTTTATAATGTAGATCTCAAGATACTAGCCACAACTGTAGCAACAACAGAAAACAAACAGCTAGGTTTTCCAAGAGAAAATTAAATTTGAATGAAAATTAATCAAAGTCCATGCTAAACAATTTCACTAATAGATTGGCGGGGCTGGCTTACTGAGTCGCAGAGGCACTGCTCCAACATTTGCAAAGACAACAGCTGGGATATTACTTCCAAAAGAAAGGAGAAGTTCTTTCCCTCTAACCCCTCTATATAGATCAGAAGTGTGAGTATCTTTGTTACTGCATACACTCAGCACATTGTCACACCAACAGCACATTTAAAGAAAATACAACCTTAGAGTTAGAGACACATAAGTACTAAATCTTCATTGAAAAGACCGTAAAAAGTAAAGTCTTGAGGAGGGTACAGGTGGTAAGTGGATAGAAATTGTCAGGTAGACTCACCTTAGGTAAATAAGCTAATCTCTGCCCAGCAATATAGAGAAGCCAATCACGTTTAAAAGGGTGCATGTAGGAAAACATTTCTTGGCACCTGCAAGGAAAAAGAACAATTAAGCTGAACTCTGGGTGCAAGTACTTGGCTGCCAGGATGCAATGCCAGAGCTCAGAATTATTTATCTTCCCTTCACTCTGTTCATTAGCACCTGGTACTTCTCATGCTCTAGAGCTGTCCAGCCACACCAATCCTGATAGGTTCATCACTAGTTTCATAATATGGGATTATCTTTCATAAAAGCCCAGCTCTTGCATTTACGTGGTCATGAAGAAACTCTACTTCCCCTTTAAAAATTACTCATGTCTTCAGAGTTGCAGATCAAAGCACAGAAAATGAAAGTAGTAAAGCCTCAGAAAACAGAAGGCTAAAAAATAAATTAATATATAGTATTTTCAGAAACATCATGAATTCTAAAGCTAATGTCATTGTTTTCTATAGGAAGGCTGATTCATGGCTTGTGGGGCCCTGCTATTATATGCAGAAGCTTCAGCAGCCCTCTTCCTCCAGCAGTAAACAGGAGCTAAATTGTTCTCTGTACTCTGAGGCGCACAAAACATCACACAAAATCCAGCAGGACTTTTCCACCAGAAAGACAGCTAATGGTGACGCATGTCCATTTTCTAAAAGATGATAATTTACCATAAACATATTTCCCTAAAACTTCCACACTACTGAAGAAACTAGGTTAATTTACAGTTTGGATTTAGTTGTGCTTTAAAAATCTGCAAGGTTTCCTTTTTTTGTTGTTTGGACATTTTTTTTTCCCCCTCCTTACCACCACTGCTTGGCAGAGGTGATCAGAGGGAGGCTTTCAAAAGATTTCAGTCTCTCCTTAGCACTTCTTAAATATCACGCTCTACCTTTAAAAACTACATTCTTAAAAAACCCTACACAATTTTGGGGAAAATCCCTTGAAAAAAATCAGTATGCTTCCAAAACTAATGTTGAGAAGTGAGCCTGAATAATAGTTTTTTAAAAGTAGTGATTTCCAACCAATTGTAAAAATACCTTACAGATTGCACAGTTATTCCCTGATTAACTGTGATCACACTGTGAATAACCCAGGAAATCTTTCAGAAAAAATAAGTAATAGATTGTCAAGTTTAATGGGAAAATTGTATTTTCAGTGGTTTCTTTGCAAGGAAATGGATTAGAAACCTGTTTCAAAAGGACAAGTGAGATCATTTGACACATTTCTTTTTCTTCAAACTAGAGGAGATGTGTGGAGACACGTCTTGCAAGCATGCAGCGTCTGGCTCTGATAACAACTCCGGGTACTCACAGAATTTGCCACTTTTAGATCAGTACGGTACATTTAACACAACAGGACTCATCCAGTGAAAAGCAGGATATATTCATTTCAGCAGAGAGTGGGTAGATTGAGATGAGTTAAATGAAGCTATTATTCTATCCATGGTACGTTTTAATTGTATGCTATGCTTTTAATATAAAAGATGACCTAGTTTACCCAACACTTATATAACATTCTTCCTCATTAAGAATTTATTAACAGTGTCATCAACACTAAAATTGCAAGAAGGAGGGGGGGGGAAAAAACCAACTCCAATTTAAAACCACTAATTAGCTGGCCAATCTGATTATACATTCACAACAGCTGTTACCTTCTTGGGATTTCAGTGATCAGCTATGGAAACAAATGCACACTGGAACATATTAAAAGAAGGAAGAAGCTTTTTTGTGATTAAAAGCACCCCTCAAAGATGGAAAAATTCCATGAAGGTATGGCGTACATAAACCTGCACAGTCATAATTGTGTTTAGTTTTCCCGAGGAGCATTTAAAACACTGAAAATGTCTCCTGCTGCTACGACTTACTTCCCTGACAAAGAATGCTGAGTGCTTTCCTGAATCACCATGCAGGGCTTTACTACATACTGCAACTCTTTGTTTCATTTATAATTATGCAATAGGATTTGCAGCTTTGGCCTCTGTTCCCCCTGAAGACAATGGGAGCCATGTTATTGATTTCAAGGAGATGCAAGTGTCAGCAGCTTTTCCATCTATAGCAAATACATACATGCAAGAACATGCCATCTTAGTCTCCAGTTACTTATTTAAAAGCTAAATGTACAGGAAAATAGTACATCTTTAACTACTCTTTACTTCCTGCTGCCAGGGAAAAGACAGCTACTAATGACACTGAATGCAACTTCCCTCTTTGTCTTAAGGCATCAGCTCTTATGCCACTACTACCACTGCAGAGAAACAGGCCCTGTGACAGGTCCTATGCTACTGCCTAGATCAGGAGGGCTTTTTAACCAAGAAGGTTTTAAACCTGATGTCCTCTGCAGGACAATGAACTGCATTCATTTTCCCTTGAATAGAGGGTGACTGATTCAATTCTGTTGTACACTGCAGTTGAGGAAGAGTCATAACTTCAGCCAAAAACCAATAGCCAGCTAGTATAAATCACACAATGCCAATATCATATGCTGCTTTTAATGTAATTCTAAAAGTGGTCTGTTCATGCTATACTAGTGTTCATGTCTTAGCTGGTGCAGGAGGTAGTTCCTCATAGATTGTTTCATATCTGTTCCAGAGGGAACATGAATCACTATAGTAAGATCCAACTCTACCTTCCCTCCTTTCAGATGATCACAGTTTCCAGGAAATCTTTTTCATGTCCTCCCTTAGCAGTAACTGGAAATCAACCACTGAAAAACTCTGAAATCCCATCTCTTCAGGCAAGACCATACAGCCGGAGGATCACATTTACTCCAAGCATCTCTAATTAACGAGCAGGGTTGGAATAAGTAAACACATTAGAAAGTAAAATAAGTTCCAAAATCACAGCCCTAACCACTGACTTAACTTCTGTGACAACTTCCACAGGGAAGACGTGTCCACTCATTCTTCATTCATCACAGAGAAGACAGAAAGAACTATGTTCTGGTGTCCAGAAGAGCAGTGTTTTGTCTCCACCTATTCACACACAGAATCGCAAGGGTTGGAAGGGACCTCATGAGATCATCTAGTCCAACCCTCCTGCTAAAGCAGGTTCTCCTAGAGCATGTTACACAGGACTTCATCCAGGCGGGCTTTGAATATCTCCAGAGAAGGAGACTCCACAACCCCCCTGGGCAGCCTGTTCCAGTGCTCCGTCACCCTCAGAGTAAAGAAGTTCCTCCTCATGTTCAACTGAAACCTCTTATGTTTCAGTTTGTATCCATCGCCCCTTGTCCTGTTGCTGGACACCACTGCAAAGAGACTGGTTCCATCCTCGTGATTTCTGCCCTTAAGATATTTGTATGTGTTAATGAGGTCCCCTCTCAGTCTTCTCTTCTTCAGGCTGAACAAGCCCAACTCCCTCAGCCTTTCCTCATAGGGGAGATGCTCCAGTCCCTTTATCATCCTAGTTGCTCTCCTCTGGACTCTTTCTAGGAGTTCCTCATCTTTCTTGAACTGGGGAGCCCAGAACTGGACACAGTACTCCAGGTGGGGTCTCACCAGGGCAGAGTAGAGGGGGAGGATAACCTCCCTCGACCTGCTGGCCACACTCCTCTTAATGCACCCCGGGATACCATTGGCCTTCTTGGCAACAAGGGCACACTCCTGGCTCACAGTGAGCTTGTTGTCCACCAGGACTCCCAGGTCCCTCTTGGCAGAGCTGCTTTCCAGCAGGTCAGCCCCCAGCCTGTACTGGTGCATGGGGTTCAACCTCCCCAGGTGCAGCACTCGGCACTTGCCCTTGTTGAATTTCATCAGGTTCCTCTCCGCCCAACTCTCCAGCCTGTCCAGGTCCCGCTGAATGGCAGTGCAGCCCTCTGGCGTATCAGCCACTCCTCCCAGTTTTGTGTCATCAGCGAACTTGCTGATGGTACACTCTGTCCCCTCGTCCAGGTCATTGATGAACAAGTTGAACAAGACTGGGCCAAGTACTGAGCCCTGGGGAACTCCACTAGCTACCGACCTCCAACTGGACTCTGCCCCGCCAATCAGAACCCTCTGAGCCCTGCCATTCAGCCAGTTGCCAATCCACCTCACTGTCCACTCATCCAACCCACACTTCTTGAGCTTCCCTATGAGGATGTTATGGGAGACAGTGTCAAAAGCCTTGCTGAAGTCAAGGTAGACAACATCCACCGCTTTCCCCTCATCTACCCAGCCGGTCATGCCATCATAGAAGGCTATCAGATTGGTCAGGCATGATTTCCCCTTGGTGAATCCGTGCTGGGTACTCCTGATGATCTTCTTTTCATCTACTTGCTTGGAGAGGACACCCAGAATGAGTTGTTCCATCACCTTTCCAGGGACAGAGGTGAGACTAACTCTTCTGTATGGGGAAAAGCCACAGACCAGCTCCCTGTAGATGGCTGTCCCGATCCTGAGACTTTCTAGAGTGGAGACCTGCATTTTATTTGAAAGGGAAATAAATTAATCTAAAATGCTTCATAAATTGTTGCTACTTTCTCTCCTGAAGAAACCAAGGTTATTACAGTTGTTTCACGTGCTCTGATAGAATTGCTTATGTTGGTACCACGCTTCTGCTACAAACTCAGAAGATTTTAGGGTTTGTTTTACAAATACATTTTCTTCAATTGCTAGCCTTGTCTGTGAAATAGGATATTCTGCAAGTGCAACTTCAAAAAAAAAAAAAAAAAGGAAAAAGAAGAAGAAATCAAGGTAGCACTTCGCAGTCAAACCAAAAAATGAGTATGCATTAACTGGTGAGAGAAATGTTGTCATTTAAAAACCAATTAGTTGTTCAAAGTAAAAAAGAATAACGTCGATTCACAAGAAGGGTTAAAATTGGGACATTGAAAAGAAAAAAACAGGTGTATTATTTTGTCAGGAAGACTGGCTCCTGATCGTGCCCTGTAACTTCTTGCCAGTGGAGGTGCCTTAGGACTGTTAAATGTAAATGGACAGGCAGGTGCACTAAGTCATGCTGTACTTT
Organism: Gorsachius magnificus; assembly: GCA_034008185.1. Taxonomy (NCBI): domain Eukaryota; kingdom Metazoa; phylum Chordata; class Aves; order Pelecaniformes; family Ardeidae; genus Gorsachius; species Gorsachius magnificus. The sequence continues at coordinate 42,830,468 of CM067083.1, read as the reverse complement.
AATGTGTTAGACTTTCACTGCTTATCAATAATATGTGAACTCTGCCTGGGTCATCTGAGACCACCATGGACTGATAAGACCACAAAAATTGCTCAGGCAGGCAGTTAATCTTGCCATCTAAGTCAAAACCCCAAAAGGTTTGAATCTAGAGCTGAATAACAGTAGCAGCTTGGAGTGAACTCCTAACTGATGTCCCTAGGAGGAAGAATGAAGCAGAACTGAAGACAAAGACCCTGCTAAGATACTGAGAGGAAATCTAGGCAGTAGGAAAGCCATTTGGATGTGCAAAGTTTTCTGTTCATTAAACCTTCACTACAGTGAACACTATAATATATCTCCTCCAACAACTTAATACATGCCCTAACAAGGAGGAATGAAAGTCATAGTATTTTAGTAAAAAAAAAAAAAAGAAAAAAAAAAAGATAAATCACAGAGCAGTTTTTGCTCCAGAGCTGCAAGCCTATAACAGTGCATAAAGGAAAAAGAAGAAAACAAGGAGGAAAGAGTGAGCACAAGATTTTATCAACCAGAGTTTCTAGAAGATTGTTGATGATGTATGAAGACATTTGACTGTGAATTATTCCTTTAAGCCCAGCATGAGTGATGGGCACAATTCTGCTTTTCTGTATACCAGCTAAACAGGAAGTTACTCACTTAATTTCACTTGACTGATTTAGACCATCTCTGCAGAGAGCAGGGGTTGATCAAATGTGAGTCATCGCGTTTGCCTGCTGCTGTCAGCCCCAGAAAGAAAGTATCATAGATGCTGAATTACCTGGAGCTTCTGAAGAGCCACAGTTGGTTGGTAAAAGATCTTGAACCTTAGAGACAAAAGCTAGTTGATCCTAGGATTTCACATAAGGCAGGGGAAGAGAAGGAGTACACTGCAGAGGGGCCTTTGAGAAGCAAAGATACAGATGTGCTGGCAATGGCCTTCCCACCAGGGCAGGGGCAGACTGACACCATAGACTATAGAAGCTCATTTTGCAATTATCTGTGAGCTCCCAGCCTTGTCCTCACTGACCCACCAGGCAGTGGTTCCATGGTACTACTCTGTCACCAGAAGATCCAGCTGAAGAGGTTGCTACACCCAGACAGTCATCCCTTCCTCTCCTGGAGAAGGCGAAACCATGTCACTAGTACAGGTTCTCTCAGATGCAGTTCAGAGTCCAAGTGCACAAAGGGTTGAATCAGCTGCAGCAGGGAGAGAGAGAGGAATATTTTAAGGCAGATTTGTCATCATATGTTTGTAACATGAGGGTACAAACTCAACTACTCTGCAGTGCAACTCTTTGCAGCTCTAGAGTCTTATTGTGTTTACACACTTGACAAGCTAACTCAAGATGAGCTTGCTTGGATAGCAGTTTATTTGAATTAGTATGGCAATGAAAGCAAGCACTCCAAGTGCTATCAATGAGCTTTCATTCTCAAGCACAAAGCACACTGTGAGGAGTACACGTATTTTATTAAAGCTTAAGACTTCTCCTTTCTCTTCCTGTATTCCATGGAAAGTATTTGCTTTATCCACAGGCTTTGGACTCCATTTTTATTTACTGTGGGCTACTAACTCTTCAGGTTTTACTCATTGCACAATAGATGATACTATTAAATGTGTTATGCCTAACAGCCTAAGCACTGTTAAATCAAATTACAAAGACCTCAGAAAAAAATCCCTAGTGAAATACTCACGGTAGCTAAAACTGTTCAACATGGACTGATCACTACAAATGGAGTTACGTAGTTACAACATTTAAAGAAGTAGAATAATAATGCGATTCTGCTAATCAGTCAACTTCCGTTATGTATGAAATGGCTGCAGTTTTGTACTCCTGCTTTATGAAAGAATCTCTTCGCAAGAGATACATATTGTTGCAAAAGAAGAAAGTATCATCATATATGACCTGTGGCACCATATATAACTTGTCATGCATTAGGAGAACATGACTTGCATCTAAAATTAATAGCTTCTATGCATGACTTGTTTGTGAACAGCACTTGCAATCATCATGCAGACTGTGTCAGTATACACGAAATCTACCACCGGGTCCTAAGAGTTTCCTTCTGTCTCTTTTCAACCAGACAAATGTCAGGCCATTAGTAATCAGTGTTTCTTTGTTCTGATAAAAGCACACAGGGGCCATGGCTCAAGTAAAGAACAGGAGAAAGCTTCTCCAAGCTCTCTGCCATATGTTACAATGTAGACAGAAAAAAAAAAAAATAAAAAATGCTGAAAAAATATGAATGAAGCCTTGAAATATTCAGAAGACACTGCTTCCGCATGTGTGACGTGTTATACCTGTAAACATAACCCCAGAGTACTACTTAGCTGGACTTCAGTGAGAAGGTGTAGTGAAGCTGGAGAGGAAGTCTGAAGGATCTGAACAGGTCACAAGGGCTAGAGAGGTGATTATTTCTCTGGTCTTAGATAGGGGTGCCCACACTGAGAAGTACAGCCAGAAGACAGTGCTCTGTCCCTGTCTGGATTCAGTAGGTCTTTTAACCTGTACAACAGACACAGTGCATCTGTGAGCATGGCATGCAAGGGCACCTTCCAGGATACTTCAGGTTTCTGCACACCAAAAGTCTTGCTGTGCTGCTCAGCTGTTCTGCCAGCTGACAGTCAGACCGTTTCAAGTTACCTGTGGGACAGCCATGTGTTCTTTCTGCAGGTGGGTTGCAAAGGTCTCAGCTGCACTTGTGAGTCCCCTGCAAGAGCCATGGGACTTAACAATTTGGCAGGTAGAGCTTCACATGCCTTATTTACTGCTTAGGTGTTGAATAAAATAAATGCTTTTCAGCAAGAATGTAACTTCTGTGTTTTTCCATACAGACCTTGTCCCAACCATCCTTGCAGAAGCTGGATACTCAAGTCCTCCATCTACAAATACAGAGTCCAAAAACAGCAAGAGAAAGAAAGGATGAGCAGTGTAGTGTCTCCTGCAGAGAGGAACGCCACAGCAGAACTCCCTTCAAGGGCTGTCAAGGGTCTGCTCTGCTGGCAAGCGACAAGCCTCCAACAGCTCAGTAGAGTTTATTGTGTCATTTTCTTCTGGCTATAATGTTTCTGTGGTGTGCACATCTGCACATTAACCACTAACTCATTTTGTGTCATTGAAAAGCAAGAAGTGGATAAAGAGTGAAAAAGAGGAGGGTTGTTATCTCTGCCGATGGGAATGCAGAGTCGGACTGTTTGTGAGCCAGCTTGTTTTCAGCCACAAGAGGAAGCAGAAGAAATAGTCTTACGCTCCTAAGCAGGAACAGGGAGCATATATATAGCCAACATCTACAAGCAAACCGCGCCTTGAGATAAGAGCGTATTTCTGAAGAAATCCCCCAAGACCATTTTTGAAATTAAGAGGTGCAAGTTCGCAAAGCGTAACTCTTCCTCTCTCTCTTTGCCCCATAACAGTGTATACCATCATTGACATTTCCTGGCTATCTGCAAGTGGATTTGCATGCAGAGCATTTTTAAAATTGAGGTTTCAGACGAATATGATATAAAATGTAATTTTTTAGATCAGAAGCAATAAACCAGATATGAAGCAATGTATGAGAAATCCTAGAATTTCGATAGCTGGCAAAACACAATACTACTCAAGAAGGAAGTTTTCCCATAAAGTACCAAGCCAAATTTGTAATGACATAGATAGATGAAGAACCTGATGCAATTCAGTACATTATCACACATATATCTGACAGCATATATGCAGGCAGACATGTTACATGTATTGTTCAAAACCAATGTCTTCTGTTCAATTTCTTTGCTTAAGAAAAAAAAGTTTAAAAATAAGTGATACTTGCTGCAAACTCCAATTCTAAGTAATTCTAGTTAGTAAAAATCATCCGAAGCCAATAAAAACCACTAACTGCTTTCCTCCCTAAAAATAAGAAGCAATCTATTAATAATTGCAAGAGTACAAGGTAAAAGTTATCTGATTTCTTTTAAATATTAGAAGTACATCAGAATCTCTGAAGACTTTTCTTTCTAAAGCTGGTAGTGCCTTAAATCCCGATTTTTTTCATCACATCTCACAGCTTATTAGAGATATACAAAGAGTTTTCCCTCTCCTTTCATCATCAGCATGACAGTGGGCTGCAACACGAATAGTCCATGCTCCTAGCTGCAGTGGAGCAGACTATAAGCAGAGGAGAGGAAGCTGTTGGCAGTGGCTGACCTGACCAGAGGAGAAAGCTCATGAGTCACGGAGTCTTTGCTGATTTGTTTGTACTCTTGACGAGAAGGATTCTTCCCCCATTCTTTTTCTCAGGAGAAAAACTAAAACATGAGCCTGATGGAGCGTGAGCAGAGAGAGTTCTTCGTGCAAGAACAAAAGAAACTGTGAAAGTGGTTGATCATAATGAACTAGAACTTGCTTTTTGGTACTCGGTACCATGGCCAGTTTTAGCTCGATATATCCATTCATTTTTAGGAACTTTTATTCTTGCATTCTATATCTTGACCAACTTCCATTTTTTGGACTGAAAGTTCCTCTGTTTCATCCTCACTGGAAATGACAAGCTCAGTAAATTATCTACAACACCACAGTTTAGAAGGCAGAATAGAAGAGCTTTCCGATCCTTGCCAGGTGGTAGAGAATAAAGGCATTCTCAGATTTTCTTCCTGAGAATTTGCTGTCACCTTGGCTTGGGGGTCAGTAGCTCCAGCAAAGCAAAGCCAGAACAAGAGGAAGCCCTAAACTATCCAGACTAAGAAGTAATGAAATGTATCACCCTTTCCAGATTTTTACTGGAAAAGAAGCAATTAGACTATAACAGCAAAAAGGAAGTGATCATGGCAAGTCTCTTCAAAGACAATCAGCAACTATATCTGTAGACTGCCTAGAGATATAGGTCTTTACAGGATGTACCCTTCTCTTCGTGCTTCAGAGGTACAATAGAGATTGCTGTGTGATTTACCTTCAGTCAGCTCTTAAGATGAGAACTTAATAACAGAAATCATTTTACTTTACACAGACAGGAAATATCTGGTGATACTTCCACAACTGTTAAAGGTTTTCCAGTACCCAAAGTGAACATTTTAGGCTGCTGCCTTCTACCACAGGATGACTGGAGAAAGATTGCGTTGTGGGTAGACAGACTTATACTGCACTACCTTTTGAAGTGAATGTTAGCATTTCCATTTGTCTCTGTAGAAATGACAGATAGCCAATCTCTAGTAAAGCACTTCACCCCCTGCAAGTTGAATGTTTTAAAAATAAATGCTAGAATGTGAAAAGGTCAAAAAGCCCCATGCTTTGGGGCCTAAACCAATCCTAGTCCCCAATGCTCAAGCGAGGAGATTGGAATAGAAATGGGTTACCCCACATCTATCTATCGCTGCTTCGCCACTTACAGCCCCCACTGTCAGGGAGGAAACAATGGAATAAAGGGGCAAGAGGACTGGATTTGGCATGGCAACTCTCAGGAAAGGCTTTGCAGGTGTGTGAAGCATTGTTCCAATTACAACTGGCGTAAATCAGTGTGAGGGACATCATACAGCTGTAAGTGATGTCCATCAGGCTGCTCGCTTTCCTGCAGACACACCATCTGTTTCAATCAAGGGTGCTGGAAGCTTGAGTCAAAGCCCATTGAAGTTACTGGAAAGATGCCCATGAATCTTTGACTCTGTGACTCATTCATAGCTTATACAATGCACAACATGTCAGGCTCACAAACTGCACTGTGCAAACACGGCAGCTAAGGCTTAAACAGAACACAAAGCTCTCACACACCAACATATGCCAGGACTTGATCTGCTGAAACTATCATAGCTGCAGTAATGCATAGCCGAAGTAGGCAAGAGGGGGGGAAAACTCTGAACTGATACCTTTTACTGGGATGACTTTAGGAGACAAGAGGTCTCTCTCAGAGCCAGAGGAACCAGTTCTGTTTTCCTATCTCTGGGGTGACACTACCATCAGTGGGGATGATGCGCCTAAAAGGAAAAACATGAGGGGGCCATGATGCCTGAGGAAATCAAACACCACAGGAAACGTGGGAGGAAAGAATCTCTGAAAGAACATTAAGAGGCAGAATTCAATGGCAGTGAGTAAAATAGGAAGATGACATAAAAATAGCCAGCTATATCTACAGGTTCAAGTTGCCTTCCTTAAAGTAAAGATGACAGCACTCTTCCTTCCCCTGGTTATATAAAGGGACCTAGTTCCCTGCATGGAGCACCCACCGAAGTCAGCGTGAGTCACTTGTGCAGGCTGCTGGGAAGTACACCCTCAGGAGAGCTAATTATTGCATATATCATAATGAGCTTGCAGAAGAGGTTTTATAAACACCTGCCACTGTTTCATTATCTCCAGTTCAGGAAACAGAAAAACTGTCAGCCTAAATGATGTGGTTTAGTATTTTCCACTAGTTCTGAAAATAAAGAAGTGAAGAGCAAGTACTGACAACACCTTCAGTTTCGAAGTTATTTTCAGGTAAGACGTGTATTTTAAAAAGTATGCTAATCTAATCTCTGGTCCCCCATAGGAACATGCAGTAGTTAGGACCTCTTCTCTCACTTTACAGAGAAGAAGAAGGGAGAACCAAAAGGCCCCCAAGTGCCCGATTTCATTCTTGGACTTGCACAGAACAGAACACTCCACCAGTGCTAATTGTTCAGCAGAACTCAGTCAAGTGAGAAATATAAAATTTGATTGTATAAAGCCAGCAGAACAGAAAGGAGGTTTTATTAAGGATGACACTTATGTGTTGCACTCCACAGATGAAGAAGTCTATTGGCCTAAAAATGAACATGGCTGAAAAACAAGTTTATGACTACAGCTTATCCTGTCTGCAAAGACTTATTTATATTTTTATTTATGGGCCTTTAAAGCACAAGTCTGCTTTTGACTCAGTCAAGATCTTTGAGTGATCAAATCCTTTTATTGATCAAGTACTGAACATGAACCTCATATATGGCAAATGACATCTCTGTCCCAGCATTAGCAACAGCAGAAGCTCTATGACAATCAAGAGCATTTAGATCTTTCCTCAAGAAAATGCAGCGAAGGGCACCAACTCTTCTCTTGTTTTGCACTTTCTCCTCCTGGGAAGTAGAGACAGAGTAGACACAAAAAGTTTGTTCTTACTTTCTTATTCCAGGAGAAAGATTGAGAGGCTAGAGGCAGACAAAAGGAAAAAGTACTTCAGAGATCAGGAAGACAGAAAATGAGGTGGAAAACTCAAGCAAAACACCTAATCCCAAAATAAAACTGTGGGATTGGCAGCAGAATTTTTCAGGATTAGTGGTTATTTATGTACCTCATACTCAGGAAATCCCTTCTCCTGAGGGACTCTCCCTTAGGTCGGTAACTGAGAAGGTGTCACGTGAAACTGTTTATCTCCATATGTTCTGCAACATATTGAGGTATCACATCTCCCACTAGGTACAGCCTACTGAAAAACATGGTTGCAAGAAATACGTGTACTCGTTTTCATTATCTTGTATCAGACAATGGGGGATAAATAATAATAATAATAATAATAAATATTAAACAAAAAAATAAAAAGGGAATAGGAACCAGGTGATTTTTTCCAGGCTAACAATGTTTCCTCAAGTCTGTCAGTTGTTCTGTGCAGACCCTTCTTTTATATACTTTCCTCAAAATGCATCAGAGGAAGATGCAGCTACATACCTGTCCCCTGTAGAGCTTGCCTTTTAGGCAGTACAGCCTCACACATGCAAAGTGGTGCTCATTCAGCAGAGCAAGGCAACACAGCAGATTGACTGGCTCAATACCTATTTAAAAATATCAAGCTGATCTACTAAGTTGTCATAAGCTTCAACATCTGGACAGTTTTATCTTTTTAACAGTTATTGACTTTTATACAGTAGCAAAAAAATTCAGGAAAGAAATGCAGAAAACCTGGAACTCAGTAGATAAGTGGAACAGAAAATACAGTCAAGGACTAGGGAGGCCGTGGATACCACCGTTTGCTGATCATGACTTTAGACTGAGACATGTTAGCTCAAAAAAACCCACTGAACTGAACAAAATACTCTATTTGCTTTTTTCTTTGTCCAAACACTCTCTGGAGTCTTTTCTATATCCCTATATTCTGACTGTGTACTAGTGTAAATGAGAAAATACTCCAAAGAAATCAATAGATGTTAACTGGAATAGGCAAAATAAGAATTAAGTTCAAAAAAGCAGTAGCTATATATACCCTCAGAGCACCTCTAACACAGAAACCTATGCTGTCCTTCCAAACACCATTCATGGGCGAGAGTTCCACTCGACTTCCATTTCGTCACAGACTCAAAACCCAGCAAATACAGAAAAGCACTTTCCCAGTTCCAGGAGACTCACTGGTTAGAGCAGGTTTGGGTACAATTCAGATTTGGCTTTCTGCTTTAAATACCGTTAGTAGGCCAAAAATGCCCTAATTTAAAAAGATTCCAGAACAAAGGTTTCATTCTGCACTGGGTAGCAGGGATCTCAGACCCTTTGTTATACTTGTTACTGCTTACCCAATCCACATGCCTCAAAATTACCTGGGAAATCATTGGCATCAGACATTATCTGGCCAAACTGGAAGAACTCCAAGTCCTATCAAACATATAGCACTGGCCACACCTAGTATTTTGTGACTGTATTTATAAAACAGGTATATGGAAACATTGAATAAAGGAAAAAACAGCCTCTCATTATGGCTTAACCAATTCAGAAAACACAGAGTCTATACTCACACTGCTTGAAGGATTGTCTGACATGGCCTGTCCAAGGGAAGATGCCTGAGGCTGAATTTTCCCCCTTAGTCTCAGTTCTTTTAAACTTTTTTTTTTTTTTTTTTTTTTTTTTTTGCCTCCAGCTTGCTTCCTCAGCAGAGAGGATGTAATGACACAGGACACTCAGCTGAGCTGGGCTGGGCATGCCTGGGATGATGGGGCTACTTGCCAAAAGTGTGCATGCACTGCAGCAATCTTGCAGAAAAGCCCTGTGCATTAATGCCACAGGACGAGGCATTGCCTGGATGAGGCTTTTCCAGAATGAAGCACAGCACACTGGTCCTCCATGTTCAGGAAAAATGAATTCAAGTTGGAAGGGATGCAGAGAAAGATGTCAGAAATCTAAGACTGTCTTATGAGAGGAGACTAAAACAGCTTAAGATTGTTTCTAACAAAGTGAATATGCTTGCATTTTGTAAAAATGGTGGAAAGAAACAGAAGGCAGGGGAAAGATCAGTTTAAGCAACAGGATACTGTTGGCACAAAACCACATGGCTGTGAACCAGCCGCATAAAAATTTAGACTGAGTTAGATGGTTATTTCTATCCATCAATAAAGGAATGCTCTGGAACAGATTTCCAAGCAGGAACAGTGGCTGCAAGAGGCCTAATTAGTTTTAAGATGAAGCTTGATAAATCTGATAAAGGGATAATAGGACAAGGCTGCCTGCAACAGCAGACAACTGGACTCCCTGTTTTAGAAGATTCCTCCAAGCACTAAGCTCCCAGACAAACATGGTAGTAGTTGCTCATGCTATGAATACTTGCTAGACAGTGTATTGAGTCCACTAAGCTCTGTGCAGTTTTTGGCTTAGAGATGTATACTTAATTCAGATCTTGGCTTAAAAATATTGCTATTTCAAAGTGCCATTTATAAAAGGCCTTTTGCATAGAGAAGAAAATTGAATGGCACATTAGTGTTGAGACAGAATTATCTCAGATTTTCTCCATTTGTATCATCCCTTACTTTCAGGTACGGAATGACCCTATTATTGTAGTTTATACTTCCATTATTATTTCACAAGGTGCTAGTAACTACCCTCATTATTTTGTGGCTTTAATACAAAATATTTAAATCCTTTTCTACAAAGTGGTCAATCTATTCATTAATTAATAATGCATGCTGTAATGCTCAGAACTACTCCATATGAAAGATCTTTTAAATCAGGGATAGATTACTACACTCAGAATTTGGAACCTCTCCCTGAAACACTGGAGAAGAAAAACAGCGAGGCCAGCTATCTCAGTGTTGTTCAACCCCTGGCTCAAGGACCAGTGATGATCCTCTAGAAGGACACGTTTTCAATTTTTATTTATTTATTTTTTTAACTACATTCCCATTCAATTGGCTTAGCTACTTCCAATAGTTTTGCAATCCCTGCCTGATAGAGGAAGGCAGCTGAAAATCTTGGGAGACTTGAAAAGCCAAGGCGATCTAAGGTGGGACAGTATTAATTAAAACGGCCTCCTGATAAGCACTCCTGATGCAGCTCAGTCCTGAACAGACACCACAATTACTCTCCTAATGAAGATTTTGGATTTACTTTTTTTTTTTTTTTCAGGACTGGAACAAACAATTGGAGATAGGAGGTTTAGCATGTGAAAAATACCTTTTGCAAAGATTCCATGTCGGATGAGTCACAGATCCCAACCTTCTCCCGCAGCCCGTTCCAATGGCTCCACTGTGCTCTGGGGTGGCCAGTAGCCAGGTCCCTCCTTGACCAAGGTGGTGGGGCATGTTGGTAACCCAGGAGACTGACTGCCTGGTATGGCAGCTGGTCCCACTGGGCTGGCAGGCAGATAGTGCGACGGGGCAGGCAGGAGAGTGTACTAGAAGAAAAAGCAACCTGTTTGGTTTTGCTGCATGTTTACATTTTCGCAACAGGTTGCTTTGTTGGACCATTGTTTCCACAGGGCACTATTTACTGAGGAAGATCACTGACTAGCCCCAATATTACTACTGGCTGTTGCCAGTACAGAGCAGAACAAAGGTCTATTTCACAGGCCTGAGCTTCTTCCCGCCTGCCCTGTTTGAGTCACTCAAATGGAACCTTAACACTGGCATTCATAATGCCTTTGCTTGAGGAAATGGATGGCAATTGCTGCGATGTATGTTATCGATAGAAACGAACTTAACTCTATTTCAGTGCAGCTTTTTGAGAGATTTGCTGTGAAGCATAGTACTGTGCAGGAACCCATAAACTAAAGATCGCGTAGGGCCTAGATGCCTTAATGCAGAGTCATCTCAGTGGCATAACAGCAGCTAAGAGCTCTAAGATAATTTAATAAAATCATAGCAGCTTCCTTAGAATAGCTGTTTTCTAGTAACCCAGAAAGTCTGTTTGGCACAGCACCATCCCAAGGGGTACATCTGACCATGTTTGACCAGATTACGTCTGATCTCTGTTTGTTCTTTTATTTTTAACAGGTGGAAAAGGGTTCTGCTCCCAGAGCTGGCAGCTCATCTTTTTTGCTGCGTTTTCTACTACCATTTTATTTTCTGAACCTTCTGTACCTCCTGGTGCTACCATTCAAAGCCCCAATCACCACAGGTTTTGCAGGGAACTTGCAAAGTTACATTCCTTTGTAGGCACCAGAGCAGAAGTCCCACAAGTCCAAACCCTGCCCAGCCTGTCCCTGACCCAAGCCCATCCTGATTGCCCCCCTTGAGGTTTGGCAAGCGCACATTTTGGGGGGTGGGGGGAAGCCATGCCGTGTTGGTACACTACCACCTAGTGGTAAGTACTGTTCCCACCCAGACTTCCATGGAACAATTCGCTATAGCATGCTCGGCTCTCAGGCCCCTGAACTTTACCTTACAGTTTCAGGGTGAAGTCCTGAGAAATAATGGTGCTCATGCTGAGCCCAGGCATCGCTCACACAGCACCTTCGGGCTGCTGCTTTCTTACTGATACTGCTCTTCTACTAGGCCACCATGAACAACAGCACTGATTCTCACCACCACTTTTTTTTTTTTTTACAAGGTGGCTGTCTTCCCCACCGAGAGCTCAGCCCAAGCCATCAGTCCTTCCATTACAGACCTGCAGCAGACAGGGCTAAACCCACATTTGACCAGACGTGTTTAAGTCCTGCCTCAGTAGGAAGCATTACTGCCTGGAGCTCAGCTCTCCCTTTCCAGGGCTACGTAGGCAGCTGGGCTGCAGATCTGCGAGACAGACCCAACCTTTCAAAGTGACTTTGGTTCTTTTGGGCAAACTCCAGCTGTGGCCACTGGCTTCCCCAGCAGACACCCCGTGCCAGCCCGCAGGAACAGGACCCTTCGGCCACTGACTGCAAAAAAACACCACCAGCCAGCTTCAGAAGGCGAAAGCAGACACTAGGAAACACCTGCAGCTGAAGAAGGGCTCCTTACCTAACACAGTACTCTGAAGAACAGTTCTCTCTCTACTCTTCTTTTTGGGCCTTGCTCTGGAAGGTGTGGGAAACATATTAAGCTAAAACCACTGGAACATTTTAATCATTACCAATTTTTGAAGATTCGAGAATGCTACGCCTTATTCTGATGCTATGCAGGCCCTGAGAAACCAGAGAACAGGAGGTACATGAAAATGCCCCCCCAAGATACAGGAATGAAGAACATCCCACAAAAACCAAGTGTCATGGGAGGACAAAACAGGAGATCAGATTCTGCTCCCCTGATTTATCAGCATGAATACACAGTCGTAGAGCACTCACGTTTGCTACTGAGATGAGGCATGCAAGTACTGGCCTTAAATATTTCCTCTCCGACTAAAATTCACCCTCTTTGCTTTTCATTTGCTAGTTAGCAGATTTTAAAACTGAAAGTGCAAAAGAAGTGTTAACTTTCCCACCAATTAAAATATGTGGTGAAAACATGCAATAGCACAGAGCTCTAACCTCAGCATTCCTTGGAAGGCAAGTAGAGAAACCTTTGCAAAAGCTCTTGATGTTCTGTTTCAGCTGATTTTGCAATTCAGCAATTTTTCTTCACCCTTTGTCCAAGGACCACAGCCCACTACTTGGGGATTCTAGTGAAGTATGAGGCAATTACTGCTTAGCAGTTCTTTATATAAAGTAATTCTAAACCTGATGGACTGCCTTTAGCATACACAGCGTAGGAAGGCTTCCACTTGTGGAACCCTTTACAAAAGTGAATCCTTTTCAAATTCCTAGAGATTGGTTGTATAGGAGTGGGGGAGAAGAGAAACAGCACTTCACATTTGAAATGCTGTACTGACCTTACAATGCATTCTAAACACATTAACAGATACCTTTCTCTGACACTTATACTGAATTATGTCAAACAAATTATTTAAAATTCTAGATTGAGCCTATTATTTATGTTTTTGTCCCATGGCTACTACGTATGTTATCTTCTAAGCCTTTTTTTCCTCCTCTTGTATGACTCTTCCATTAACTTCCTTTAGTGATGCTTATATGATTTTTACTGTTGCAATCAGGTAATCTAAGCCTTGCCTGCTATAAAAACCATGTCAGCAGACCTTGACACAAAAAGCAAAATGTTAGTTACAGAGAAATGTTGTTAAGCCCTTTCACTATGTCCTACAGGGTCAGAACACAACACCCAACCCCCCTTCTGAAACCTCCCCTTTTTTCTCCCTCCAGCCAGCCGTATCACCATTCAAGTCCATAACTAGTGCTGCTAAACTTGCCATCCAAACCTGCTTACATTATGCTTTGGCAACTCATCTACTCCTTTCTCATCCTCTGGGTTGTCCAAACCAGTCATGGGTAGTCTTCTTGATTCTTCCTCTCATCATCCTCAACTTTAACACTTTCCAATTGTGTCTGGTACTAATTTCATGTTCTTTCTTCAAAAACTTTCACAGTCTAGTTCTACCCTAGCAAAAGGTTGATTTTCTACTTCTCTTCCTGCATTTTCACGCTGCCTCCCATGTTACCCCAGAAAAACCTTCCTCTTCCAAGTCACTAAACCCACCACTGGTACACTACTGAGTTCTCCTTCAAAAGCATGCCCTTCCCTAACATATCCTGATAACTCCAACCCAGTAACAGAGGTAAGCAGTGAAGCCTATGGACACAATTTTTACCTGGCTGTTTCTGTTCTTTTGCCCCAGATCGAGCCCGCTCTTTGGGCTTACCTACCTACCACACATCATGTTTCAGCCTGTAACCCTCCATGGATAGGGCTGCCATTTTTTTTATGTGTTTGTTTTCTTTCACATGTGTATATACACAGGGTAGAATTTAAATCAAACCAAATCAGAAAAAGCTCCTCATTGCCTAAAGTTTGATAGCCTTTTTTACAGGCAGCAAAAATATGCTGACAAAGCATTTTTCCAACCTTTACTTTAGAGAAGGGTCGTGAAGAGTTCCACTTGTTTAAAAATCCAAAGGAGCCAAAATTTCCACCATCTGTCCCTCCTTCATCTAGAAGAATCTGGTCTTACCCCTCACCTAAGATATTTTAGTGAACAGCTCATGCACAGGAGTAAAGGTCTTGCGCTGCGGTGTAAGCGAGTAACAGACAGACTTAGTGAGCAGGCAGCAGAGCAGTGGCCCACTACTGTCATTGTCAGTGGAGCAGCAAGTGTGGTCAGACCTAAGCAGCCTTCCTCCTCATCCACCTCCCCACATTAGCCCAAGGCTGCATCTGCCCTGGTTCTGCGAAACAGCAGTTCTGTAAACCTTCTCACACTCGTGGTCTAAAGTTGATCCTGACAGCTAAACCACAAAGAGAGAAGCTATTATGATGCCAATTTTAAAGCAAGACAACTGAGCAAGTCATATTGTCTTTCTGTCAAAAAACCGTCAACAGAAAAGGTTTGAACACAAAGTCATGTATTCAAACTTTGAACATGGGGCGCTCAGTGCTCTCTTCCACACTTGACTTATTCAAGAACTAAGACACATCATATTTCTGAAATTGCCAGTTATTTCTTCTCAGGCCTGTCAAAGTTCTACCATGCATGGCTTGCAATTCTGCACACTACTCAAGCAGAACATGCACCCACAGAAGACTGCAGAGCAAAGCAGATGGGCCCCTATGCCAACCACCAGCAAACGTTACAAAACTTTAACCAACTCGATGCCCCTTAGCCTCTCACTCTAACAGGCACTAACCAATAAACCCCTCACCTTTCTCCTCTATAACAACCTCTGCTCAGTAGGTGCCAAATACTCTTTTAAATTCAGAGCAGTTGCCTCTAACCCCAAATTGAAGTATGTTACCTCTACTTCACACCTGTGACTTAAAACTATTTCCCCCACAGCTGTTTGCTCTAATAAAACACAGCTTCCCACTGACCTAACTTCTTTCAAGCAACAGGGATGTCAACTATTTCATTTCTGTATCAGACCCCTCTGTTCATCAGGTTCCTCAGCCAAAAGCAGCATCAAAGATCAACTTGCTGGAGCTGCCCAAAATCAGGCAGCTGCCAGTGAGATTACGAAGGGAAGAGGGGTCTGGGGCAAGCTTCCCAATGCTGAGCAAGGGAAAGACAGCTGATGGCTGCTGGGTGGGGGAAAACCTGCAGCTGTTAGGGTTGTGTAGAGCTGATTGTGTTATCAGTGCTCATTTCCTAAGAAGGTAAAAAAGGTAATTTGAAGTTCTGGCAGTAAGTCTGGGTGCAGTGTTGAAGTGGCTGCTGGGTGGTCCCACGAGGACTGGCTGAGGATGGGCTTTCATGGCTGCCTCTTAGGAAAAAGTAAGGGAGCATGGTATCAGGATTGGACTCTTTGCTACTCGATGCTTCAGATATATTTTCCTAGTGGTAATGGGACTGATTAGCAGCAGAATTTAAGATAGCCCATTTACATTTCCCATCTCAAGGAATGTAGAGGCTGTGTATTAAGAGTTTTTTAGTAAAGATGTGTTTGAGCTATACTAAATAAAGGTTTTAAGTTTACTGCACTAAGTAGATGGATGTCGACTTTTCATGTGGTTCATTAGAGACGGTGGATAAAGCAGGACTACATTTACTGGGTTTTCTCATATATGACTGTTGGTGCAAGTTCTCTCATTTCTTCTGCTTTTATGTGTATGACCTGCCTGTTTTAACACATTTACTTCAAGACAGAGGTTCATTTCTCAAGGTTTCTGTGCATAGCCTAAAGCTCTAGTAAAGTATAAGAGTCTTTTCATATAAGGGAACGAGACCCAGCTGCAAAGTTTTGAATTTCAGCCCCACTCCAAACTTGGAGTTTGGACTGGGGTTCGCAGTTCCTGAACTCCACTTTCCTATTTGGATGCTGTAAATGAACAGCTGGTCTGTTCTTTGGGAGAGCTCTTTTTTGTTGCCAGCTCAGCAACTCTGATACTAGCTGCCAATTTAAGACCTTTGGGCTTCAAAACAGTGACCTTGTCTTTCACTTAGCAATTGAAGAGTGAATGATTGTCATAAGATGAAGTAAAGGAATTGAAAGACATTGCTAACAGGTGACATCTATTTGTGTTAGGAGACAGCTCCAGCAAGCAAGATGTAAACTCTATCAGCTTCCTGTGCTTGAAAGAAATATGCATTTTTGAGAAGGGGATGAATTTCAAATTTACTGTTCTTCAGTTTTACCTTCTTTTGACAAGTATTTGTTCCTGACTGACAGGCCTTGCAGACTTCAGGAAAAGAAAGTGCCTACTAGTGTTCTTGGTCTTAGTACCCACTAACAGAACATAACAAATCTGTATAATTAAGGTTGAGTGGTTCTTTATTTTTAAATTTGGCTTTATTCTGCTAAGAAGAGAGCAACACAAGGAATCCATACTATCAGCTGAGACCTTCCACAACTCATCCATCATGCTGTGCTAGCCAATGCAAAATGAGTTACTCAACATCCTGTTTGCAGCATACAAGCAAGTAGAAGTGAAAAAAAAAAAAGGTAATACCTTATTTACAAAACATGGGCAAATGGCACTAAAGCCTTAACAAATGCTTGTATAAACCACTGAATTGTCTTTTGCATTTTTTTAGACACTGCACCCTCCAATAACCTCAAAACAGCTGAATGTGTGAAGTTTTAAGCAAATATTAGGCAAAACACATTGCAAATACTAAGAAGTACTTTACTTGCAAAGTTGTTGTTAAGCACTGCACTCAAATAGTTCATGCTTCTAAATCAGAGCAGAGAAAAAAACACCCCAACAACCCAAACAAAAAAAACCCCCACAAACCGAAACCCAAACTTTGCATACCTAGGAACTAACTAGTTTCAAACACATTACTGAATTCCACACATCAGACTCCTCCTAAACAAGATACTTATTGATCACACTCATTGGAAAATAATTTCAAATTATAAATACACTGGTGATGGTTGCAAACTATTAACGATTTGACAAGAAGCTCACTTTTAAGTTCCTGAATTTGCAAATGGCTACAAGAAATAGATTTTTGGTCTGTGATCACAGAAAGATCTTCAGCCAGAAGAGTCAATATTTTGCCTGCAGCAAGCATTTGAATAAACCCCAGAGAATGTGACTAATCAGATTATTTTTGACCTTTGCCCACTAGACGGTGTCCAGATAGAGTAGCTGTGACCACACCTGCATTAATTAAAAAAACAACATTCAGAATTGCTGAATTCTCGCTCTTACAGCTTTTGCTGATATTTTGGGTAAGCTGTTTTCCAGGGAGATTTGGCTTTTCAAGTCTTACTTTTGATCTCTGTATGATCTTTTAAACAGGGAACGATGAAGTCTTTGATATGGATTCTTGCATAAACAGAAGCAATGAACTCAGAGCACCTAACCGCAGACAAGGAGATGTAAGCCAGGGTTGAAGTAATGCAAAATATCTTTTCTAAAAGTAGGGGAGAGACGGAAAGGAGAAATGCAAAGGGGAGTCCAGAGAGCAAACACTACTACCAGCACCAGCCAGCCGAGCAGGCAACAAAGATTATAAAAGCCAGCCTGGAAAAAAAAAGTAAATGAAACCCTCCCAGTGTGTTGTGAAGCTTGGTATGTGGTCTTTTACCTCCTGCTTGGGAGCGACCGTAGAGCCGCGTCATTGTGAGGAAAACGGCAAGAAAAAGGAAGGGTACGAGAGCACTGACGAAACGTGGGCCCCAGGCACGAATGTGTACTGGAGAAGAGCGTTTTCTCCTTCGCCGTTGCTCCTTTTTTTTTTCCCCGCGTAATTAAACGCAAGGACAAACGGGAAACTCCGTCAGCGCAAGGCTTCCCGCCCTTCCCCGCTCTGCTGGTAAAGGCGGCACCAGGGGGCCTCAGTCAGTCACCAGGAAGTAAACTAGGGCACATTAACTCTTTACTTGCTGCATTAATACACTTCAAAGTCTTCATTTAGCAAGAGTAAAAACTATGCCTGCAAGGAAAAAGAGGAAGGAGCAAAGGAAAAGAAGCATTAAAGATCATCCATGCAGCAATTTGCAGTAAAATGGCTAGAAAATGTGACTTGAACTCAGTTTGCTCCCACCGTTTGCATGGGGAGTCTCTGCAAGCATGGTTTCATGGTGGGAAAACAACAAAACCCCCTTACTTACCAGTGCCACAAGGGGGAAAGGAGTGATTTAAAACCGAATGACAAAAGAGTTTGTTTGGGACCTTTTCATCAGCTCTAGTGATAATGAGAGGTGTTTGGAGCTACCCACACTGTTTGTGAAGGAAACCCAAGTCAGAGATGAAACTCACGACTTCAGGGTTGTTCAGCTGTAATTTAAGAGAGTTCTCTCTTTCAGGTTTTCCTGAGAGCTATACCTGCACATACAAGCACAAATTAGACTCTTACTCTCTAAGGGTATTAGAAGTCAGCACGCCCACCGCATGCGGGCTTCGCTGATGTTACTCAGGTTACACGTAGTCTTTCTCCTGCAGACCTTGGGCTTGTAACTGCTAGCATACTCTAAACCATTCAAGAGCCAACTGAGAGATTAATTCAAAGTAACTCACATTTTCTATCGAATTATCTTGATTATTTTTTTTCTACTATAAAATCTTAGAATTGCAGCCATGTGAGTGGCTGTAAGGGGACTGCACAGCAAAGTAACAGGGCTGTGGGACCCAGACAATTACAAGAGACTAAAAACACCCTCCTCTGATGCCTAATCTATCTTCCATTTCAGGCAGCTGCAGCTGGATGCATCTTGGAGCTCCAGGCAGCACACTGATCCAAAATACAAAGAACAAAAGATTGTTCTGTTGCACAACTCTGGGAAGCCTCTCAAACCATGAAAATGGACAAGTGCCTACAGACGCTGTATCTGAAGCATCTCATAGATTAGAATTAGATACTTTAGAATTAGTAATTTACCTAGCCACCTCAAACAATGAATCAGAAGTTACTGTAATTTAACCGATATCAGGCAATTTTGCATTAAGAAAATGATACCTGATCCATATACGACACTTGGCTAACTTGAGGATGATAAACTCTGTAATTAGGCGGCTATTTAACTTAATGACACTAATACAGTACTTTAAGACACTGTTTGCGTTTTGCAACTTGATGATAGTCCTTGACATCAAGGATTAAATTTTCCAAGGTTACTCAGCTGTATTTTGCAGCTGAAATGTTTTGATATCCTGTGACTATGTTTTAAACATCTCATGAGACCAACGGCAACTCAGTGGAACAAATGCAGAATCTGAAATACAGGCAGATACAGAAGAGATCTCATTTCTGATGTAGCCTTCTGCGACACATGACTATTTCCACATTCTTGAAACCCATTATTATATTTCAGATTGCTATATTACAGTAATTACTTTGTTTATATTATGCCTTGTTAGTATTTGAAGTGACAGAATCTTTAATTTAAATGTTTCACAAGGCTCCCTTTCCTGTGACAGCACTAATCCTGACTTCACTTTAACATAGTATAAATTGGTTAGATGAAGGTCCTTCTTGCCCTGCTGATCTCTTGAGAAAATGCTTAGCTCACCCCCCTGCCATTTGCAGAATGCATACCTTTGCAGAAAAGTCTGAGGGCTGTGCTCCTGAACTTCACAGTTTAAGACTACTTGACAGTAGCAGAGCTGCTGACCTGATTCCGATGTTAATAACCTTGCTTTTAACCACCTAAAGTTTCAAATTTTCACATCCCACTAGTGAGCTTGAAGCTGCTGACATCACTCGATACCAAATATTTATAAGCAGACAGTAATTTGGCACAGAACATCCCTTGACGCTGAATGACACCAGCAGCCATCATTGCTCAGTGAATCATGCAAAAGGAATGAGGAGCAGACCCAGAAGGGGTCTTGCTTATCATAGATATGGCATTGAGACCCTCACATCCCCTTCTGCACATTCAGTCACTGTAAGGTCCAAATTTCAGCTGATGCATACCCAGGTCTATAGCTTGCCCTGCCCAATGCCTATGCCCCAGCAGAACTTTAGATGAGACATTTCTTTGCTTGCCTCATACCACCCTTCCCAGTGAAGCTCCCTCTCCCTCCCACTGTGCCCTCTAAGCTGCATTTTGACAATAAGAAGCCTCCTGTGTTCATGCCAGTCCTTCTGAAGTTGCAGTATGGTGGATTAATTTACCTCATGTATGGAGAACAAACCCAACTCTCATATTTTCCAGGACTGCTGTAAATCCCAGGGCTTTCAGTGGAGAGGGGTAGTGGTACAGCCCCTCCATGTTAGTTCTAAGAATTGAAAACAGGATCAACAAATGGATAAATACCTATTTTCTGTGCTTGAATGGGGCTCTGACAAAACAGAAATGCAAAGAGCCATGAAGAATAACATGCTTTCAGAATGACCAGGAGAAAAACCAACACTAACCCTCCCTCCTCCCCACCCCCCCCGCCCACCCCCACCCCTCCACGCCAAATGTAGGCTTAATGTAAGAAACCAAACAGTCTCTACAGACAGCTCTTCTTAAGAACTGCATTCACCAATGCCGACCCCAAGCATTAAAGTCAAAGCCCTGGTCAGGTACCAAGACAATTACATTCATCTACTCAGGACTCATAAGACCATGCCTGGAGTACATCTGTGTTGTTTGGGGCCCTCAGGACAAGAAAGATATTCACAAACTGGAGAAGGTCCACTGAAGACCGCTAAAATGGTTAGAGGGCTGGAGTACATGGCATATGAGGAAAGGGTGAAGCAACTGCTGTCTTCTGCTACCTGGAAAAAGGACTCAGAGCCAAACCAGTGCACAGGGAAAGGACAAGAAGCAATGGTCACTACGTGCATCAAAGGAAATTCCCATTGGGCTTGAGGACTTCAACACCAAAGTGGTTCGGTACTGAGAAACTGTCCAGGGAGGCTGTAGCATCTCCATCTTTGGAAATTTCAGAAGCTGACTGGACAAGGTCCTGAGCAATCTGCCCTTTCATGGAGGTTGTCCCAGCTTTGAGCCCAGCATTGGACTTGACAATCTAAATCCTTCCAATCTAAATTTCTGTATGAATTTTCTAAGGCGGCACATAGTTAACATAAATTTGGGAAAAAATAGTTGTCATGTGTGTTGGTCTTTTTACTTACATTTTGGAGTCAAGGTTATTGGGGATCCTGTGTATAAGAGCAGAGGCTTTAGGATAAAACATTATCCTTGATAAAATCTGTGAACAAACTCTTATTGTGTGTTCCTTAACTGTTGTACATTTGTTGCTCATTAAAACAAGGTCTTAAGGAGGTTTTTTTATACAAGAACATGCTTATCCTCCCTTTGTGATTCTTCATTCAAGTAAAAATCAAGCTGAAAATGAGAAAAAAAATTGTGTAATTGCAGGAACATACATTTGTCACAGCACTGGAGAACAAAAGTGAAGCCAAATTTTCTTGCTCCACTAAAATACTGTATCAGAACAAATGTATAATTTACAGAGGTTTTCAGACCCTAATATGATTTCTCACAGGGAGCCAATCTAGCAGACAAACTAAGAAACAATCAGACAAATATGAGTACTGCCAACGTGTGCATGAAAAGTTTGGATTCCAGTGAGGACTGAGCTTTCACAGAGAGCATATAAATCTGTAGCAGCACCTCCCCTGAGTGAAACAATTTCCTCCTCTCTGTCTTAATCAACAGCTAACATTAAAAACATCTTTACTGGCAAAGTCCAGACTCTCAAGTTCATAAAATTAATCAGGAAAACCTAGCAGAGGGAGTAGCGCGTGAAGTCACAGACAGCTAAGGTAAAGCACATGAAGACCACAGCCATCTGTCACTGTTTAAAGTATCTCCTGCCATGATAGAGCATGGATGCATCTGTTTGGAGAAGATACATCATGCCAATTTTTTTTGGCCCAGGACCAAATAAATTTTATTTAATTGATAGTGAGGCCATATCAGACTTCAAACTCTGCCTTATTAGTTGGGTGTAACACAGTACAGGATCTAGCATATATGCCAGGATTTAGGCTGAAACAACTGTAAAGCAAAACCCATTGGTTCTGCAGGTTAAGGTCAGCTAAAAATGTCAGTGTGGCACATCAGCATGGCATGTCAGCATGACAGTTGAGTTACAAGGCATATAAGAACAGAAACTGACTGCAACACATCAGTCTTTTACTGTTTTGAAGAAATCAGTGTCATGGTTGCACTGCCACTTGGGAGCCAAGAGCCTAGAAGGATATTCTGCCTGGAAGAGAATGAAATTAGCTGTGTGGTTTGCCATATGTGTACATTTAAAAGGACATCAGGCCACTTAAGATAAATGATTAATTACAGTGCTATCACTTAAAAATACAAGATACATCTGCTCAAAGATTAATAACCGATAAGACAGCCTGTAATAAAATGCAAAGGAAAAAGAAAAAAATCTCATGCTTACAAATGTGTTGTCAGGGACCTTTGGATACAGCTTGTTAGCAGACTAATGTTTTCTTGCTGTTTATTATTAAAGAGACTCCTATGACACACTTGGTGTACAGTGAATATGCACAGCAAGTCATAGCTAGAGAATCTAGTCCTGGAAGAGGTGGTGCACGTAGGGATCAGAAACTGGGGAGTACTAATTTGGGAGAGCAGCTGTGCCACAAAATGCCAGCAGTAGCTCACCAGGGTATCTGGGGCTGTCTCAGGAATGAGGAAAGCCATGCTCGGCAGCATGTCCTCCCTCCGGGTAGAAAGCTAGATGGACTGCACTTTTACTCTCTTCCGGTTTATCTGCTTAGCTTTCTTATCCGCATAAAGCAGGGAAGAGAGATGGGAAGAACAAAACCTCGTGCTCTTGTCCTCAAACAGAATTGGATCCGGGATCCCATGGTTTACCCCACAGTGCCTAAAGAGAGTGCTGTGGTCAGTGGGATATTCTGGTTCTAGAAGAAGAGACTGGAAAGTTTTCCGAAATCCACTATAACTCAGCAACTCCGCATCTTAGTTTCCCCTCACCCGATCCCCAGCAGCATACTGCTGAACTAATTGAAGACCACAAAAGCACAGTACAATCATGCTAATTGCTCCCCCCCACCTCCCAAACTTCACACACGTGTACATCCACTCCCATAAAAATCTTCCTCTTCAGTTCCCTTCCACCACATTTCCCCTTTCTCCATGACCCTACACTTGGCTCCTGGGAAGATTTGCGCTGTCATCCCCAATGTTGCTGTGCAAGTTACTGGGTCAGATCCAGAGCTGCCACTTGGAGTGCCCCACCAACATCTGTACAGCAGGCCATCTTCCTCATGTTGAAGGCCCTGCAGCACACAGCTCCTCTGCATGCTTCCTCTCTGTTCTAGACAACCCATTGGGTAGGAAACACTGCCTGCCCAGAGCGCGCAATGTCACCACAAACTGAATGGACTCTGGTGAATACTTAAGACGAAGAAGCCAAAGGCTCAAACACACCATCCTGGCTACTTGCGGGAACAGCAGTCTGTCCCCATTCATCAGTTCCAAAATCCTTCTGGACAAAAAAGGGCAGTAAGCTACTGCAACCCCATCTGCTTTGCCACAAAGCAGCAGGGAAGTCACTCAACTGCATCCCACTGGCCGCTGAGCCTTTTGTTAGTCAAGCAGCCTCATCATTTGTACATTTGTAGAATGCAATATACTGACCTTTCATGTATTTTATTGACATGCTGTCCTCAACTTATCTATAAGATGAAGGACAGATTTCAAGTGGAGTAGCATTTAAACAAAGGAGGTGATTCAATCACTTAATGAACAAACTGCTGTCAGATCCCCAGCTGGGGACTCATGTTCCTGGAGGTAGGCCAAGCAGGGAGCTTCTCACAACTATGTTCTCTATAGTCATACATGTTTCACATGCTGCTTTTTTTTTGCCCCCAGCAAGATCTCCAAGCAACACACTATGAAATAGTACACAAAACCCAGTTTGCATTTAACCATAGGTTAAACTGATATATTGTGACACAGCCATTGAGGTGCCATTATCCTCTAGTAATCATCTGTCATTCTTAATTATATGCCTGAGAGTTAAAAATCTAATATGTTGTGACAAAACTGTGCAATTGGAGAACTGCAGAGTAAGCAATTTGCCAACTTGGAACAACACTGGACAGGACACTGGGTTTCAGAAAGACACAGTAGATTTTCACTATGAGGAGAGAGTTCTCTAAAGGTTAAAAAGTGAGTAAAGTTAGGGTTTTCAAACACCCTTAAGATGGAAAGGTGGCTGAACCACCCCATTAAGTCATCAGGAAGTCAGTACTGCTTAGAGCAGGTTTCACTTTTTTGCAACTTATTACATTATTCATAAACATCACTGATGGTCTTACCATTAAATATATTTGTGTGTGCTGGAAGATCTGAATAGAAACATTTAAGAAAACATTTAACTTGCCTCTGTAATAAATCTAAGTAGTATTTTGTCTTTTGCTTAACCATTGAAGCAATTGTTCTCCTTTCCTGGAAAACCTTGGAATCTACTTTTTTGTAGCAACTGTGAACCGTAGTCACACTGAATCTTTTTTTCAACCAGAGACTGACATGATTACAAGTCCTAGCCTACTATAATAATAAAAAAATTAATGTTAATTATGAAATAAAACACATCCCATTTTCCATTACCTTTTTAACCCAAAACATGATGTAAACATGTATCTGAAATTTATTTGCTCCTGAGCAAGACTACAACAGTCAGACACTAATAAGCAACAGTCAGTAAAAGGATGGGGTAGATGAATTAAACCAAGGTCAGCATGAGAAAACTCTGTGTTATAAAAAGATGCCATTGACTTCCTAGGGTTAGAAGGAAACAGAAAATTCACATTTTATCATTGAAAATACTTGTGAACATTTAACTGAAAAAAATGCAATAGGCACAGGACAGATATCTTGGAATGGCTAATGCCAAATCTCATCAAAGGATGACATTCCTGCCCAGACTATAATTAAAATAAGGAACTCAATACCACAGATCATTTTAGAGGCCAAAGATTTAGCAATTCAATGAGAAAGCAAACATTAATAGGAATAAAGAACTCCAGAGTGTCAGGAACACGCTCCAACCACAAGCAGCTGAGCTGGCTGTTCAAGACCAGCTGATTGACAGAGGTATAAAGAAAACTTGAAGGAACTTCAGTAGAGGCTCATCCTCAAACAGCTCTGTTGGCAGGCCTCAAGTGAGGGCAACCCTCTTTCCCTTCAAGGCTGCTTTAAAGCCCTGGTCCTTGCCTGAGCTGTGCCACAGCCATGCACCCCGTTGATCCTGGTCCTGGCCAACTTCCCAGCTTGACTGCAGGCCTGCCTCAAAAACTGATCCTGGTCACTATGCCCCCTGATTGTGATCCTGACCCGTTTCCCTTTTTTACCTACCCTGTCATTACAGATTTGCTTGGTAGCCTGGCCCCTGGGCTGAACCCAACTACCCTCATTGGCACCAACTGTCTCACTTGGGGTATGATGAGACTGGTCCCTTGCTGGTGAAGCCACGGCTTCTTCTGGCCTCCTTTTCCTGAGGGAATAGCTTTGTCCTTGCAGCACTCCGACACAGAGCTACAACAGCTGAAACGAAGAATAAGTATTTCCTGAGAAACAAAACCTGGTGTTTGAGCTCTCTGTCCTCATTTTTAGGGACTTGAATGCTGCAGGTTGCTTCGAAGTTGTGCAAACTGCCGCATCTACACTCCTGGCACAGGTCTGCCAAAGCATCCCCTAATCTAGTGCTAGTTACTGTCAGATGTGATACCAGAATTAACAGAGTCACTCAGTCTAAAAACTCAGTCCATAGTAATACTGTTTCCCTCTTTGCCCTACAGACTACATAGGACCTCACGCATTAAGACTAGTTGTTCTGCTGAGCTGTGTTTTCCTTGACATCTTTGTCATTGCTTAGCACAAAGTTAACAAAGAGGAATATTGTGTTGGTCCAAATACAAAACAGGCAATCATCAATTTTAAAGGATCAGAATAAAAAAAATAAAAGTCAAAGCATACATTAAAGAACAAACTAAAGGCCCAAGTCCTTCCAATTGCATGTGTAGCCCCCAGAACGGATCAACACCAAGCTCCTCCTGCAACTCCACACACCACTCTTTAGATCCCAGTAGCTCTTCTTGCTGCCCCTCTGTCCACCTTTCCACCATTACACAGACCACAGTGCCTTTTGCCATCCTCCCCTGAGGCACTTGACATGCTGCAGCTGTAAAAGCAGAGTTTAAATCTCAGCATCACTACCTTTAACAGTCCACACGCCACTTAGCTTGCAACTTTCCCTGCAGCCACAGCACACCTGCAGCCACAGAGAGCCTGTGTGCTGTGGCACCAGGTAGCACCTAGAAACTCAGCACTAGGGCATCTTCAAGCAGAGGGATAAATTCTGTCCCCCAACATAATTTTTTCTCCTATAGTGTTGCATCTTAGAAAAGTATCATCACGGGATATGAAAGTTAGCAAAAACCCAGAACTCATCAGGAAAAGAGATCTGAGACACCACACCACTTCCTTCTGCAGGCATGACTTTTTTTTATAGAAAATAAAAACCAAAAAAAATTTATTGACTGTACTGTAGATACCTGTACAGAGTGTAAACTTTAATATTTCACCAGATACATGTATAATTCTGGAGAAAGAGTTATCAAGCACCTTCATTTCAACATATTTTTGATATTTACAGTAAGACATACCTGATTAAGTGTATGAGTAAAATGAACTAAAAGTTATAAAAAGTTATTAAAAAATCTTTAAAATGTTTATAATGGTTTGTTATTTTGTGATAAATATACAATTAAAGAAGAAGATGTCACACAGTTAAGACTCAAAATTGGCTCTGTTTAAAACTGTTACTGTAGTGTCTGAAGAGGAAGTGAGGAAGTGGCTTACTACTCTGAACACATTGTGAAATGTGTTCTGGCAGAAGGCTCACTAGCCCTCTTTTTTTTTCTGCTGCTGCAAGGTTGGCTTGTAAGCAAGCTTCCTTCCCAACACAAAGTGTGGAAGCCAAACTTCACTCCCAGATTTGTACTGCTAATTTGACATAAGAACATGTATTTTGATTTTGCCTCCCCACTCCAAACTTACTGCTTTTATTTTCAGCACAAGTTTTTGTTGTTACTGAACACTGGCACACAAATGGGGCATCACCATCTTTTTTCTTTTAAGCACCAAGACACAGGTGACCTTTCTGCAACTCAGATTTTTAACTGCCATGGTTTCTCATGGTCTAAGAAAAGGCATGGCATGGTTTGCTAAAGAAGAAAGACGGCTAGGATAGGATTCAAAGGCCACTTTCAGGCTTACAGAATCAAATACAGAGATATAACTTTAAAAGCTCTCAGGAAACAAGTGTGACTGGATCTCTTTAAAACTAAACACCTCCAAATGAATCAACATCCACCCTTTGACAAACTATCAGCAATTGAGATCTATATCTAAAGTCTGTTTAGTGGATTTTAGGAAACTGTTCAGGAATCCACCTCAGACAGAAGAAAAATAAATCCCTTAAAAGCCAACAAAAACTTCAAATACATCCACTAAGCAGAGCTGATTATCTATAAAGAATCACATGCTGTGGGAAAGGATCACATGAGCCAGGGTAAGAACTACCCTCACAGCACATGGATAAGGTATCTCGGTAATACAAGAGTGAGAAGTTGAAATTCAAGTTTTGGAAGTGGAAGGACTGGTAGTGGGAAGGAATGCAGTTAGGCATTAGATCTGTGATATGACTGGGTGTTCCCATCCACATCTATTCATCCTTGGGGACCCCTGGTTGCTTCTCAGCTAGAGATATGGCCCAACTGCATACATGACAGGCTAAGCATGCCACTGTGCAGATAACTGCTGCATGCTCTGAGGTACAACCCGGTCTCAGAATTTGAGTCATGCCATCCTCTTTACTCTGTTTGGTATTTGTTACTTCAATTTTGCCATGACACACTTCCTCCTAGCCCAGCACAGGTGTGACTAAGGCCTCCACATTTACCTTTAAAAGCAAATGGATAATATTACAAGGAACAAGATGCAGTTGGACCCCACCTGGGCAGCTCTGTCTTGCCTAACCGCTACAAAACAGTCATTGCCTTTGTATGTGTGTGTGTATCTGCATATGTGCATTGTAGCTTGCTGTCAGCAGCATGGAGCACTTATCGTTAGGGCCTGATTGTGTTGATAGGAGTGAATTGTTTACAGCACATTTCCAAAAGGTGTCTGCTGCTCTAAAGCTTTTTTTAATGCTCAGTTTGTTTCTATACAATCCACTCCAACTGTGTTGTCAGGGCAGCGGCAAGAACGGCCTCCTGGGGTAGCCAAACAGAGGTGAGTACAACCGCCATTATTCACTGTACAGTAGTTATGCCCTGGAAAAGAACAGAGGTGTAAAACGTTAAAGAAAAACAACAGCAAAACCACAATAATATCCGAAACACATACATACAAAAGAAGTGCAGATTTCATGACTACATTAGAGAAACAAGCCATAATGAGATTGAGAGTGAAACAAAGCTATGCTATGGGGAAATAAGAGTCATCATATCCCTTGTATTAGCTTCTGACATTCACCTCAGAGAAAGATCAAGCTATCAGGACAGAGCAGGAGAGGCAACATGAAAAAATTCCTGAAATACCCTTCATAAACTGGCCAAGTGGCCACAGACATTAGAATAAAGAGACAGTGAGTGAGGAAATGCGAGAAGTGCAACATGTGGGGGACAAAGTCCAAAATCCTACAGGACATCATCCCTGGATACCATCCACTAAAAAAACATGGAAGAATGACCCATGAAAACAAAAATATCAGGTGGGTGGGGAGGAGCATGTTAATGTTGAAGAGTAAAATGAGAGAGTACAACACCAGAAGCAGTGGATCTGAGGGGAAAGGCATCCATCAGAGAAAAAGAAAAACACTTGAAATAGATATATGATGAGAAAGAAATGATACCAAGGTTCTGAATATTATAAACATAAGCACTTACTCAGAGCACACAATGTTGTTTTGGTTTACATTGCCTACCACAATGGAACTGTGAATTAACTAGTAATAACAATGTAACTGAATTCTTAATTATGACATTTATATGCGTTTTTTAAGCTCTGAACAAAGCTTTCAATTTAATTAAATTATGTTTTCTATATATATAGAATAATTTGAAGATAAACTACCTTACAGGTTTTTTAGGCCTAAAGTAAAACCACTCCAACTCCTATAATTCCAGCCACGTTGTAATAATAAAAAATGAACTCTTCACCTAACTGTGATTTGCCAAGAACAACATAACTGAACAGTGATATTGCTTCCCAAAAAACAAATTGTTATTTCAAGGGTATCAACTTCCTCTCTTCTAAGCTTCACAAGGGGCTTTTCAATAATGTATCTGAACAACCTAACATTCAATGGAGCAGAAGAACTAGCCCACCCACTCTACCACCTGCCGTTTTCTGAACATTCTTTTTTCAAAACACTGAATCTCATTAAGGACATCTGGAAGACCATGATATTTCTTCAGTTTAAGTTTAAGAGTAAGTAAGGCCTTGTCCATGAGTATAGCATTCAATTTAGGCGATGACAACATAGCAGCTTTTGCTGTGTTAGATCCTCATCTTGATCTTGTCCTTTCATAAAAGATAGAAAAGGCCCCTTCTTCCCTCCCTACTCTGGTTGCATATGGCAACCACAACAACTGCTTTTATGAAGAAAAAAATTATGTAGGTGGCTTTTAATTTTGCAGTAAACAGAAATCTAAGCAATAACCAGTGCTTCACTGACTACCTAGATCAGTTGGCAGCCTGCCAACGGGAGTTGCTACTAAGTTCATTTATATGCTAAGGTGTTGCACAGCTGTAAAAACTTGAGGATCATCTGGATTACCTCCTGGGCACTGAGCAAAGGCTGTGGTGATTCCATAGAGACGGGAGCGCTTGTGAGGCTGGAAGTTATCCTTTTCTATTGAAATCGTGCGATCCACTTCTACAACAGCATCCCTGTCGTATGCAGAATACACAGAAGCAAAATGAAGGTGAAAATACAGGGGAAAACAAAACAAAACCCCCCAAACAAACAAACAAAAAAAAAAAGGGAAGAAATCTAAGTTGTGTCCTTTTTACAATTAGGAAGTGATGCCAGAAGCAAAATCCTCCATGACCTCGTCTTCCCTGGGCAACCCAAGTGTGTCATAACCCTCATTCTAGGCAGCTAAGAAATTTAGCAGGGAGCCACCTTACTAATTTTGAAGGTACTTCCAACACATAACAGTGTTCCTTTACAGGAACATATATGTTAGCAGTTTTGACACATTTGCCATATTCTGTCCTTTTGACATTTTCTGTGGTATAGCTGACATTGCAGCTATTATGCATAATGATTGTAGACAATGTTGTATTTCAGGTGGCGCCTGACATCTGGAAAGAATACAGCTAATCATAAGCAATCTTTTCTTCCTAAAAATAAAAGGGCAGTCAATTGACAGACCTGTAACACACTGTTTCCCAGTTATAGAAGCCTATTCTAGAATAGCAATTCCCAGAAGTTAGGTTCTACCTTGAAAATCCTTAAATACATTAATAGCTCTTCCTGCTGCAATTGATGGAGCCATTTGTGTAAGAGTTTGCAGATCAAGCCCACACAACCATTTGCCTCAAGGAAAAAAAAAAAAAACAACAACTTAACGCATGGACTAGATTTTATTTTTTTCTGGAAAATACAGTAAACTAAAATCTTGATCACACATCTGTGTTTTGGATCATTTGCAACTAAGAAAGTGTCATCAAGACAGTAAAATTGTTTTTTCTTATTTCTGGTTTAACATTCAGATAATATAGGGCATAGAAAGCTTCAAGTGACTAATTTCTGCCCTCTACAATGCAGCAAGTACAGGCATAAGGGAAGCTCCCACTCCTTTCCCAAAAACGTTCAGTGTTAAAAGCATTTTCTTAGAGGAAAAATCACTGTGCTGAAAAAGAAAGCTCAGTTAACTGGCAACACCAATAGGTCAACTCTGCAAATCCACTCACCCTGCATCAGCTATTGCCAGGAAAGCAAAAAAATAGGAATGTGCAAGAGGTCAGACATGAGAAATGCAGAATATACTTCAGTTCCTACCAGGGAGAAGAACAGATACCATACCTTCTCCAGTCTGTGTAGTATAAATTCTTCCCATAGCTTGTGACACTAAAAGGATACTGAATTCCTTCTACAATCTTTCGTCGACCAAGCTGATTAGGGTTCATGCATTCCAGCCTCTTGGTACCTGGGTGCAATGAAACAATTAAGCCTTTGAACCAGAGCAAGAAAGCCCTCATGAGGGATGAAGGACAAGTGTAAGCATGCAAGCATGAACAGAGTAAAACTTCCTGGAAGTCTTTCAGTATGCTACTCAGCCAAAGCTCTCTGCATGCCACATCTCAGCATGTGCCAAAGATTGGACGGGAAAGTACTACGGTGCTGATGTTAATCAGTATGCCACCTAACTTACAGGAACACTGATGTCCCATGCAGCCATGACCATTGCTCACAAGCTGAGACTCCTGGTACAGATAGCAGCATCCTCAGGCTAGGCTGGAAGCTGACAGAAGGTCTCCTCCATTCTGGAGGGATACTTCAAGCACTAACTAGTTCCACCTCCTCTGAAAGGCATTTTTGCAAGGTTAGTTTGGTGACCATGTTCCCAAAATGCTTTTTGGGTTGGGCCATGAAGGCAAGATTACAGGAAGAACATGTAACTTGTAGGTGTAAATAGGGTGTAAAAAGGTCTAGCTTAAAGCTACCACACACACTGGGAACACTGCTAGTAAACACCTGTAGATTTCTCTTAAGTAGTGGGTTAGGGAAAAAGGAAGAGAGACAAATGCAAGAATAAGAGAGGAAGAGAGAAAAAGAAAAGAAAGATAGCACAGGGAGATATATTTGAAAGCTAGAGAAAGTGCCTTACAGTGAAAAAGAAAGCTCAATCTTTCTAGTTTATCGAAAACTTGAAAGGTGACTTGAAGTATAAAAGCACCTCCATAGGAAGAGATCTCTGGTAGAGTCTACAGTGAGAAAGAGAGCAAGATACAAAAAAAGTTAAAATGAGAATTAAAAGCACACCTTTTTTTTTTTACTGGTAAGACACTGGCACAAAACTAACAATGGATTGGTGGCAGAACCTTTATCTCTTGATTTTTAAATCTAACATGAATTACTTTTTCAGGACTTGCTTCAGTCAAAGCAGACTTGGCCTAAAGAGAGGTTACAGGTCTTAGAACAATAGTGAAAGGATACTATTCTGTAGGGCCAGATTAGATGAATCTGTGTTTATTTCTGGTCTCAAATTCACAACTCCTTCTACAAAGGCCTAAGTGCTACCTAAAGAGATAGCCACATACAAGACACAAGATATAAACCCACTGCATTCAAAGAAAGTTTTCTGATCAGAACTGAAATCTTTCAGCTTGCACCACAGTCTCATGTGAATGCTACAGTGGTAGTAACAACAAATAAAGTGAGAGATTATTAAAGCCAAAAAGAAAGGTATGAAGTCTAAGATGCAGCCCAAAGAGCTTTAAATATTAGTTCATTGTGCATTGTTTCAGGACTGTACACACTTATTCTGAAGTATTATGAAGATCGTTTTTAGTACTTCTTTACCTGCATCCACCCAGCACAGTGTTGAGGAATAAGGATCAAATGTCAGCCCATTTGGTAACCCAAGATCATCTTTAACAAGGATCCTTCTGTTTGTGCCATCCATGTATGAGGTTTCAATTTTAGGAGCTTCTCTGTTCCAGTCAGTCCAGTACAAGTTTCTTAAGAGGAAGAAAAATTCAAGAATTAAGACAGTGACTGATCTCAGAAGACTGTTGCAGTTAAGGAAAACACTAAGGACACAAAACTAACACTCACACGCCCCAAATCATTTAAGTAAGACGGACCACACTGCATTTGGATATAGAAGTAACAAAAGTGTAGTAAAGATGTAGCAAATGTTATCCTTCCATTAGGAGATGGAAAAAGCAAGCACACACTCGAGAATAAATGCTTTCCCTACACTGTTTAGGTTATGTGCAAGATGCCAGGGAAAAAGACCTCTATTTCAACAGTTCTGAGGACCATTCAAAATATAAGTCTACAGTTCTCCTCCCCACCACCCATAATGTCTGCTCAGGCTCAGCAGCAGGAGCACTTGGCATACATTTGTGGGACTCACTCAAAATTACATTTTTCTTTTCAGTGCACCAAATAAACAACAAACAATGGAATCGGTCAGAGCAGTTTATAGTCAGGGGATAACATCAAAGAGGGCCATTAATTCACTGATGCTTTACTATTAGTGGCCATTTGTTAGTGGTGTTTTTTTCCCTGGATGCGCTTTCCGTGGCTGAGAATTTACATATCCATACCCTCTCATAGGATCTGCAACAATTGCTCTGGGGTTCACCAGGCCAGTGTCAAAAAGGATGCGACGCTGGCGCCCATCCAGCCTAGCAACTTCTATTCTATCCAGTTGAGAGTCAGTCCAGAAAATGTTGTGACCTAGATGATCTACAGCTATCCCTTCAGGGCTTCCCAAGTCTGTAAGAGAACAGAGGACAAAACATGCCTAGACATGATATTTATTCCCAATACACAATGTCAACCTCATAAGCATTCTCAACTCTTTAAAGTAAGTTTTCTTTTAGTTTTCTGGCTGCAGTCCAATAAAATCTACTTCATGTCAGTTGGAAGAGGAATACACATTTTGCCTAATGAAGTTTCAATACACAGAACTTTCACAAATACACAGAATGATAAATTTAGGGCATCCCAAATCTGCATGTAAACTTGCCTTGCAGGGTAGACGTGGAAAAAAAGAGTTGATAGCAGAGAAATAATCAGTAGAGATTATCAGAATCTTATTCTACCCTCCTTAGTAGGCCAGGATCTAGAATCAATTTTATAATCACTACTATCTCCCCTTCTCTGGTACTGGCATATGTGACACCACTCTGAAAACTGGACTTATGCTAAATTTAGTCAATGCAATACTTAAGATAATCAAGCTCCAAAGCACTAGATAATTATATTAGCTAACTGATGGAATTTAGACACAGCTCTTTGTTTTTTGCAGACCAATCCTTTTTGGAACATGTTTTAGTACTGTATGTGCACAGTTTTTCTTGGATAGTTAGTTGTTCCAAAAGCAACAGGAAATAGCAGATAATGACCTTGCTGCTTTAGCATTAGTAATTTCTAACTCAGATGAAGGATGCAGAATAAATATATAGCACTCCAAGGTTTAATTCAGCCACTGTGGAAACTGCTGTATACTTTTCAAGGTTCATACTTCCATTGAAAAAGAGTAGGAAGGCTGTGTGGGATGCAATGAAGGCAAAGACTGGTACAAATCAATTTTAGTCCAATTTCAGTTCCAAAAGAAATAGAAAGAATTGTATGTGGTCACTCCCTTCATACCAGCCAGCTGTTGAAAAAACACCCTCACCTTTCAAATGTGGATCCACACATCATGCGAATGTCTAAGAATGACTGGATGTGGCCCATTAAGCCTTCTATTAATTCTCAAGTTTATTCACTGACAGCCATTAAACAAACAGTATGTGACACAACCAACCTTTCTGGAGAAACGGCATTTGGTCCAGAGGACTGGACAGAGCTGTCTAAAATTTGCTACTGTGACTTTGCTGTGAATAGTAGTTGCACAATAGCCTAAACAGCCTCTGCTCTCTTTCATGGGTGGATTATGCTTACCACACTTAACCTGGACACATGACATTTTGGATATAAGCTCATTTCTGAAGAGACAGAAAAGAACAAATAAGATGTATCTCACTGCTTCTAACTCACAACTCATACACAGGGGGCGGCCAAGAAAATAAATGTGAATCAGTTTCCTCTTCACTCCTCCCAGGGGCACTCAGGCATACTTTAACTTAGTTTCATTAACTTCACATTACTACTTTTATTTCTCCAAGTGCCTCTGTGGAGCTAAACCTGTCATCTGCAAGAAAACACCTCACGTATACTTCAGAACTTCAAATGTTCCTACTTCTTTCCTTGCTAATGGCAGGGGCTGCTGAGGGTGGCCTCATTTTGAGGTGATGGTGGCAGCAATCCCCAGACAGTCTCTGGGATCAGAGGATCACTCACTGAATGGTATTGGAGGAGTTCCCAGCCTCTTTCAGGAAAGAGAAAAAGGTAGCAGGCAAAAGATATGCTGCCACAGATTCTCAGGAGCCCCTATTCCCTGACCAGTCTCCTTGCTTCAGTTATATTCCAGGAGATTTAAAGTAAATGTCTTTCCTGTCTGGGTGACAATGAGCCAGAAAAAAAAAAAAAAAGCCCCCATAAAGGGGTAAGGGAACGTGTTGGCTTCATGTATCACCAGTCTTCCCAGAGGCACAAATGTGTTCCTGCTGTATTGTCATCAGGCCTGATACAGTCACAGGCTCTGTCCCTGGGGACAGGCTTGTACAGACATGTATGGTTGATATGACTTAAGCAGCTACAACAAAGAGGAAAGCTCTCCTCCTTGACCTGTCTTCACAGCTGCAGAGCTCCGAAAGCCTCCACAGGCTATACAGCTGCAGGGATAGATGAAAACTGGATGGGGGTCCACAATAAAACATGTTTCTGCAAAGCAACCCAACTTGGATCACAAGAGCTTTAACAAACAACAACAACAAAGTGCATTCCACAAATATACATGTGAAATGAAGAAAGCAGCTGCAGCTCACAGGAGGAAAAAGGCAAAGATCAAAAAAAGACAAAGAATTCTCATTAGTCTTAAGAGATGGAGGCATTTTCCTATTTCCTGAAGTTTTAAAGTTTCAGTTTTGGCCAGCATAGAAGACATCCATTTAAACACTGAATATTCAACCTTATTTCGTTCTGACTCCTTATTGAAGAGCCAGTTAACAAAGAGAAAGTGGAGTGCAAGAATCACTCAACATCTCTTCAGGAACGGTATTCACTTCCTATGCAAAAAACAGGACAATAGATATCATGAGCTGTCTCTGCATGTACATGTTTTCTGTGACAGATAAAACCCATGAGGTTTTCATGTGGCATTGAACACCTTGAATTACCTAAAATAATCAAATTTAGTTGAAAACCTTCACAAATATTTTAAAAATACTGTCTACACTGCAAGATTTTTAATGCATGCACACACACACACACACTCATTAGACAGACTAACTCATATCCATACAAAATTTTTAGCAGTAGTAATTTCCCTGACTTTTCAAACTGCAGAATCTGAGAAAATACTTTAATAGCAGAAATTGGAAATCCTTTCCCCACAGAATTTGTAGTTGTACAGGCACATGCTTGCACTACAGGTTAGTGCCTTTACATTAAATGTGCTGGGATGAAAAAGAAGCCTTACAAATATCTCAGCCATCAAGTTGTACAGAAATACGAAGCTCCATAATTGCTGGAATGAGAGCCTTAAGCTCTCTCCCCCCTTTTCCCTTCCCAGGACAATGGTAGGATCCAAGCTGTCCCCACCTCTCCACTGCCTCCAAGAGCCAGCGAACTGGAGTCCCAGCAAACTGGCTATTCTGAAGGACAAACGCCAGGTAGAGATACTGAGCATGTCCAAAGAAAACTGAAGCAAATTTATTGTACAGTTTTAAAACTGGTTGATCATTTTGCTAAAATAATTTCCTAAATTTTTGTGACAATAGCTGCAAAGGATTCAAGGCAAGGGCAACCTCCTCCAGTATCTTGACTTCACAGGATCTGGAGGACACTAGTATTCAAAAAGTGCCTCCAGCTATTTTTTTGTTGTTTTTTTAATGCCCTCACATTCACTTCATTCTCCAAACCTGTCTTTCCCCTTAATCCTTTTCATTTAAAAAAACCTTTTCATATTTAAGACTCATGGGTTTTACACTTACCCTTCTAATGAAAATTAACATGGACTGCAGTGAGCAGCAGAATGATGGGGGAAAGAGTATAAGAACAGGACACAAACTGTAAAAGCACTAACCCCACAATACCCCCTAGTCCAATTCTCAAATCTTTGAGCAACTCCAACAGTGAAAACCAAACAAGGTGGCTTTACTCACTTTTATTTTACAACTTCAGTGGGAGGCATGGAAAGGGACACCTGAAACAGCTTCTAGCCACCTTTCAGCTGATTCATCCCCAAGCCCAGGAACAGAGAGCAGGAGTTTTCTTCCTCAACCTCCCTGCTCACCAGTCCCTTCTAAGCAGAGCAGGCAGCTGACAGGCCAAGAACAGGAGAGAAAAAGGACTACACATAACCAAATCTCAGCTAGCCAGTAGATTACCTACCTTGTTTGCTAGAACAAAAATCAGAGTAACACCCACAGATGATATTCCATGCAAACATATAAATGCAACCCTTAGTCAGGTTTAGTTTTGATTGTGTTCAATACCCATTCAACGGCAAACTGACAATCCATCACGCCCTTTTCAGATCATAAATACATTGAACAACAACGGGTCTACCTGAGCACATGACCTAGGTTTTAATGATAACCTTCCTTCACATATTTACATCTTGTATTGAATCACTGTAAGCATGAATAACATCTATCCACAGTAGTCTGAGCTTAGTCTAGTATGTGTTCCATTCCTCATGGCCAGGGACATGGGACCTTTTCAGGAAGCATGCTGGACCACGCTTTCTGGTCAGTATGGTTGACAAGACGTGACTATAAAAGAGGTGGGCTACACAAAGACTTCCAGGCTGGGCACAACATAGCACAGACAATCCTCAACACAGGAAAGTGGGGTTTTGAGTGAGCTTTAAAATTCTGGGATGTCATGACCAGAGGGATTTCCCCTGGGAGTATTTACTAGCTGTGCTGCCCCACTATAGCGGCAGCCCTAAGGATGCCACCACAGGTAGAGAGCAGTAAAGGTCTCAAGCCTACCTCAAGACTCCTCCCCAGAAGTGACAAAGCATTCAAAGTAGGGTGTATTTTTTTTTACTTTGTTAAACACAGCAAGAATATAAACACAGCCTAGGACTGTAAGTGGGTGCAGAAATCCTCTAAAGGCTCTGTCCAAAGCCTAGACTGTGACACTCTGAACCCTGCACTCACTAGTGCCTTGAGATATGCTTTAAAACCACCACAGCAACTTTATTCATCTTTCAAAACCATCAGCCTTCAATTAAAGTGTCCGCAGTGATGTTCAAAGACACCCAATGGTTAGACAGATACACTATCCTGCAACTGCAAGTAAGGACAGAAACATCTCACTGAAATGCTGCTCCCAATTCTGGTCTTAAATTTAGTTTATTTAAAGTTAACTGACTTCTTGCCTATCTTAGCAGTGGAAAGGCAGTGGAGGGCTATTGCACAGAGAAAAAAAGAAAAAGAAAACCGAAACTTTTTTCACTTTACGTTGTCGAGACTTTTTGATTATTGTTTATCCAAATAACACCAACTTGTAACGCTACAGCTCAGGTAACACTTGGGATGCATATATTACTAAATTCAAGTCTCTACTACTATTCCTAGGGAGTAGCAAGAGGAAGAATTTTGTGTTGTTACCTGTTTTGATGATAGTTGTTGGCTCCCCACCATGCAGGCTAGCCCTGCTGATCGAAGGGCCACTGATGTCTGTCCAATAAACCATCTTGTCCATGCAATTGTAAGCGACTCCAATAACAACTTTGTCCTGTTGGTCAACAAGCAAATTACATCAGCTTATGCTAAACAACAATTACTTGCCAGTAGCACTAGCTTATGGATTTAAGTCTCAAGCCTGAAAAAACAAAATTCTTGAGGAAAGGTGGAAGATGGGGAGGATAGGCAGAGAAAACAATTGGGTGGCAGTCATTGTAGAATAGCTTAGAAAAAGACTTTCAACTGTAAGTCCCTTTTAACTAGCAGACACCGTTTACAATTATCTTATTTCAAAGAAGCACTGTAGTACTGAACAGTTGGTCTCACTTCTACAACTTCACCTGCATATCCATTTAAAGAAAGTTCATGTTTTTATTTTACTGTGTTATTCCTCAAATGCTTTTTTTCTCTCATTCTTTCCCTTCAAAGAGGAATAATGACTTTATCAAACCTGACTTCTATTCTGCAAATTCATCAACTCATGCACAATGGCTACATTTCAGCAATGCTACCTACATAACATCATTTAGCTCAAAAAAGTTCTAGCAAAGTAAGTTTTTAAAATAAAAAATAGCTTAAACAAATACTCCATAAGTCATTCTGCTGGAAAGAATATGCTTAGGGACAAGGAACAATATATATATGCAACTTTCCAGGCAGAAGCAAATAGGACTAGAGTTTGAGTTAGAGCCGAAACTCTTTCCTCCAGGCAAATGAGAGAGACTTTCATGGTAAAACAATAACTTCACATGGATTCCCAGGCCTATTGCCTTCACCTTAGTGCTTCTGTAACTTGCAACTTCTTAGAAAGATGGTCCAAAACCATGCATTAAAACAGATGCACTTATTCATCAGCAAACACCAATGCTGTAGGTTACAAAACAATCTGAACACCTCTGTACTGCTAAACACTATCACTTTGCAAATACACAACACTGAGACAACACAGAGACAACACTGTTAGCAGAGACTAAAAGTTTCATTTTAATTTAAAGTTTTAATGAAGAGTTGCATCTCCTCTCTTGGAAGCTCTTTCCTGAAGATACTTCCAATTAATTCATTTAAGCTAGATCAAGTAGTAACGAGACTAGCTGACAAGGATCCAGAATCATGTCTCTGTATCAGCCTAAATACTCCATTTTGCACATAGTATTTTACTCTATTTTTACATGATTGCAGCAGCACTTTAAATAAGAGACATAAGCTGGATTTTGCCCTTACATCACAGCAATTTGTGGTATTATTTACTGAACTGTATCTGTGTGATTTAGTCAGTATTTGGTCTACTAAATATTCACAGTAATATGAAAAACAGGCCAGCATGCTACCTGGTATTGCTATCTATTATAAATACAGTAACACTGGAGTGAAAACAGAAATCCCAGACTTCAGGCAAAACAAATGAATATGATTAAAGTGGAAATGAGAAGAGTTGGTGTGTGTCACAGGTGAGGGAAAAGATAGGTTCTCAGCATCAGGGATTCATTTTCAAGGAAAAAAAGACTCTCAAGACAGTAGTAAGAAGTGTGAGGAAAAGATTTACCACCCACTGGGCCTGCACATGGAGAAGAGAGCAAAAAAGAAGAAAAAAATAACCTATATATATCCATAGCCAAGAAGTGCAGAGAATTGACTGAAAAACAGGAAAAGATTAAGACTTAGGAAAAAACTTGGAGAGAGTAAGAGAAAAAAAAAAAGGAGGAGCCTCTCCACATACTGCTCTTGTGGGTCTCCTAGACTTTTATAGCAGCATCAGAAAGCCAATGGAAGTGTGAATATAGGATTGTTTATATGATGAGCTGTTGGAGGCATCTGAGATAACAAATACTAGATTTTTGTCTTATGAGCTATTCTTTAAAGGCAAATAATTTTTTTCTATAGCTCAGTTTCAGGTTTTTTGACTAGTCAGGTTGGGAATTTTCAGTGACAAAGTGATGGGATGCTGAAATCTTAATTAAGAGTAAAAATTGAGTTTGTAATTATCAGATGACATAGACAAACACTCTCACTTTCATCTGTGTTGCAGGTCTTCTAAAACACATGGACTTAGTATAGTAGGTTACTTACTGGAATATGCAAGAGTGCTTTTGCACCATTTTTCTTCATGTTGTTTCCCTCTAGAGGAACATGCTCAATTTTACCACTTTGGGCAAAGAGCAAGTGCGTTCCTGGTGGTAGAGGTACCGTATCTGGTCGAACAGAGGGCCCAATAACAACAGGAGGAGCAGCTGTGCTCAGACCTTGTTAACAGAGAAGGAAACAGATGGGGAAAAAATTAACTTGTACAGCCTAACAAGGCTCCTTGTTATTTGCAGACACACAATTACAGTCAGACTTCTTAGAAGGAAACAGCCCTATAAGCAGACACTAATAATTATAATCAGATGCAGAAAGCTTCTGAATTTTTCCCCTTGGCTGACAGAGAAGGAGTGATTGACATAATAGGTCTCTTCATGTTCAGGTCTGTAATTGCTCTTTCCTTCAAGTGTTTAGAAAAGGCTATCTTATTTTGCAGCTGAAGAGAGGAAGATGGAGGAAGGAATATCCTTCGTTTCCTGAGGCAACAGTCAGTTAACACAGTAAAATTTGCCACAGCTCCCAGAGGACAGAAACTATATAGGCCCCTCAGTTTCACGGCAGGAAAAAAAGTTAGAAAACCATCTTCCTGACTGAAGGAAAAGTGTGTGCTGGAGTTACTGAAGGGCTGCAGCATGAGACATATAATCTCTGGGACAGCAAAAATCTGCATTGCTCCAAGACAGTGCTGTATCTCAGGGTCATGACTAAGCCCCACATCTGGGAGACAGTACCCTTGGGTAGAGAGACACCCACAAGAAACAAGTGCTTCAGCCACTTACATGGTGGTCGAACTCCCGGGCCACTTCTGGTGCCATCAATCTCGTTTCCATCCTGATCCACACACCAACAATATCCACTGCTAGAATGACACTGAGTGGGTAGGTAATTTCCATGCGCATCACACTGGGGAATAAAATGACCAACTCTTATCTCTCTTGGGAAGAAAGTGCCTCCACTTCCAAGAGCTACTTCTCGTTCACGCTGGCATTTGGTCTTCTCAACCTCTGAAAAGAAAAAAAAAAAAAAAAAAAAGAGCAGAACAGTGAATATTCCTATTTTAACTATGTTCCATTAATAGTTAATATATTCTGACCGCTTATAACACAAGTAGTCTTACCGCTGGATGAACACAGCACTGTTACAAGCCTTGAAGGCACACGCCTTCAGAGCACCTTCAGGAACAGTCTGCCCTATGTAAATGTGACACATTTGCCGTAAACTTATGTCATTTTATCTTTCGCTATCTAGTTTTAAAAAGAACAAACAGCCTGCCTGCAGCTTCCTATGTTGAAGGGTCATAAACAGAGGCTGGAAAACAGTCTTTCTCCTTGAGGCACATTAGCAAGAACATTCTGTCCAACTTGTGAGCCTAATGTCTACTCATTTGGCAATTATCCATGGGCCTTAAAATGTGACTAATTAGCCAGGCCATACAGAGACTAAAGGTTTTTTTGTAACGCTGAAAGTAGAGTTTCCCTTCAGAGCCATGAGAAAACTATAACATGAAGCAGATGCTGGGCTCTCTACAGAACCTAGGAACTGAAACAACGCATTGCTTGGATGTATATTAGGTTTTTAGAGTTCGGTTATAAAGCTTAAGCACTTGTTTGATACTTGTGGACCCAAGAAAGGAATTTCAGGGACAGATTGTCCAGTCCCTGGTAAAGCGCATAAGTATGGCTACACAGAAAACATGAATACTACTACGTACACAGAGAAACA
Source organism: Gorsachius magnificus (assembly GCA_034008185.1). Taxonomy (NCBI): domain Eukaryota; kingdom Metazoa; phylum Chordata; class Aves; order Pelecaniformes; family Ardeidae; genus Gorsachius; species Gorsachius magnificus. Next base: position 42,788,087 of record CM067083.1, on the reverse strand, counting down.
TATGATGCATACAATAGCTACACCACATGCATTATATATTACTGTAGAGATTACATAGGAAAGAATAACTTTCCAGATTATCAGGAGATTCCAGGATTCAGTTCCTTGGGTTTCAATTTTACAAAACACTGGATAATATACACCTTCTGATGGTATTACCTGCCATGCAATAGGGAATATCATCTGGATTAACATATCCTTTTAGATGACAAACAACATAATGAAATTAAAAGAATACAATAAAAGTAATCTTTTTGCTTCTCTACACAATCCTGGCTTAGTGTTACCTTACACTTGAGACCTTAACGGGTTCTGTGCATTGGGAGCGAAAGAGCTGTTACTGTGGGGGAGTATCTTTTCCTGTCAATGATTTCTATAGACAGTTAGAAATACTTACCACAAACTGCCTGATGAAGAGGCTTGAACATTACACTTCCATTTATTCCTTCGTTGTTTTCACACTGCCTGGCGCACAGCATTAGCTATGTGTGGCTCAGGTTAGTTCCAGCCCAGCCGAGCACAAAGCTAATCCCACATGCCCATAAACTACTGTGGTGTAAATCACACAAATACAAAAAAGAAGGGTAGTTTCTTATTATTATTTAAACTAGTTATGCAAGCAAAAGCTTTGGACAACTTTCATGCACCTGGACACAATTAGAGAAAAATAAATATCTGGAGAACAGCTTACTCTAAACAACTGAAATATTTGGCAACAGCTTTAATGTGGGTGGTAAAGAACCTTGAATCAACCTACAAAACCAGACCCTGACAGAAAGCCTACATTACCTATCTCAAATTTTGTTTGCATGTATTCAATACACTATGCAGTATTCTGGTAAAAGAAATGTTGATTCCAGTAACCAGACAGGTTTTGTTTTGGTTTTTAAGCTCTAATTACATGCACCTCTCATGAGAGGAAGCAGGGGGAATACAGAGTATTGGTAAACTGACCCACCCTGCTTTTGTTCATTGCAGAACAAAATCTTCACGGCATTCATGTCATCTTTGAGACACACTATTAGCTCCTCCTCAGTGGGACATAAAAACAAACATAGAAGCTAGTAATTTTTCCTTCCCATCTGAAACTCCCAGAAGTGAGAATATCCAACAGCTTACAATTTTTTAAATTAATAGACTAGATCAACTTTACAAAAATGAGTTAGCAAATATGGATTATACAAGGGAGTGTGTATATACTCCCAGATAGGACCCAGTCATTATACACAAAGTATCTTGGTATTATTGTATGACAGTAACTTGAAATACCAATGTCTGTTCTAATTTCAAGACGGTGTTCACATTTATATCTGCAGATTTTATACAGGAATAATGATGGAATTTTTAAAGAATACTTACATTGTACTGATCAAGACCAATCTCACAAATGGCCTGCTTATGCAATTAGCCCCACTAAAGTCAAGAGACTAGTCAAACAAATTAATTTTCAAAATTAGTACTCAGTTTCTAGAAGGCAGGGAATAAGATTTGCTCTTTCCACAAAATCCCATCAACACTGATTTTTCAGTTGCATAAGATGTCAAATACCCTATTGCCACTCACTTTTAGAATAACTGTGTATTCTACTGCTTCTGTGCTCCTGAAAGTCTCCTATATACTTGCGATAAAAATTTTAACCATATAAAGTATAAGTAATCTATGTTAAAGAAACATTCCAAAAAGAAATAAAACCAGTGTTATCATGTTCATCTGTGCTGACTTAATCATTAACCTGCCTTTCAGCATTAAACTAATTTCTACTCACTAACATGAGTTTAGCCAATATTAAAATTTATAAAACAAGCCCCTAAACTACTTATGACAGTCCAAATCAGGCACTTGGAATCCATACTGTATTTTTTCTCTCCTTATCACTGAATCATGAGCAGGTTTACTATGCTTACAGTTTAGAGACACCTAAAGAAAAGTGAGCTGAATCCCAGTCCAGTGTTGTAGCCCATGCAGCAATGAAGGCATGATAATCTTAGATACAGATGACAGCTGGTTGGGACGAATAGTCTGCTTATACAGTCATGCATTTTACTCTGTGTGCTCAAGAGAAGATGGTCTGATTTTGCAAGCTTTAAATTACATTAATTAACTGTCTGAAATGAGGCTAGCTATGACAGAGTTTGAAAGATGAGATTGACACAGTGAGTAAAGCACATTCCCTGCCTTGAAGAGGTAACAGCACAAGTTAAGACAAAACATCTAACAACAATTGGCACATATTTAGGTAGTACAAGGGCTACTCTGTAAGACAGCTTCCAGACACAAACCTTATGGCTAGTAACTTCCCCTTCCTTCAGTACAGCAGCCTAAGTGAGGTTTTAGTGCTCTTCCTTTAATATAAATACAGTAGTATTTCACCCAGTCAAAACTCTTCAAAGATACAAAACTTAACACTAGGAGAGTTCTCTGATCTCCTGACTGGCATTAAGAAACCTTCCATTAACTGCAACAGGTAGAGATAAGAACAAATAATGCTTACCTGGTGTAACAGTGCTGTTACATCTACTACTATACCTGATCATAGCAAATGGAAAACAAATCATGCCTATTTCAAGGTTCCATATCTGGGGGTTACCAGCCCTGATTTTCAGAAATTCTTACCACTCTTGAAACCCACATTTGAAAGCCAAGCCAAATGATCATGTCAATGATGAGAAAGACTGTATACACTAGGGTTAGTTCATACTGCCAGAGATGAAACAGACAGTAAGAGCAAGACCTGGGTAATCTTCAGTGACGCAGGGAAGTGTGAATGGCAACAGCCTTTTATTAACAGCAGGACCAAGTTTAAATATTTTTCACTATCTATGTTTAAACATCACCGATTAGCATTTCTCATAAAATTGAGTAAAAATCCATTCTCACTGCTTTTTGATACAGTTGAGTCTTGGCTGATGAAGTGCTATTTCTAGTTCCCATATTACTTTAGTCTTGGTTTTAAATTTCTTTACCAGGAAATTTAATTCCTTCATCAGGATTCAGAGGAAAACATACAACCATAGATGGCACCATTTGTGGAAGAGAAAAAGTCCACAAAACATGAGAAGGACAGGACCTCATCATTAGGTAAACTGAGCTCATTAAAATCAACAAGTAGATTCACACAGTCCAATGGAAAGTTACACTTCTTGGAATACACTGTGTAGACCAGCCTCTAAAGATAGACTCATCTTGGAAACCACAACCAAAAAAAAAAAGCTATCAGCAAATAACTGCAAGCAGATAAGCTGCCAGCACCCAGCTCAGTGCAGTAGGGATTGTGACAGGGTATAAATAAGAATTCAGCATATTCAGCTATAGAAAAGCAATATGGGACTGGAGAGATGATTCAACGAATACTGGTTCCAGCTCTGGTAACCACAGTTCAAAAGGATACCGAAAAATTGAACCAGTGTACAAAAAAGAGCTTCTAAGAGAAAAGCTGTAGTGCAGAACAGAGATCAAAGGCCTGATAAAGAATTTATGTTCCATGGACCACAGTACACACAAGTCTGACTAGATATGTAGAACAGTGCATCCTAAACTCAAGCTAAATATATACCCCTCCTCAGAAAAATAAATTTGCATTTAACGTTTTAAACATTTTTCTCAGTTGTTTCATAAACTACAATCAGGAATTTAAAAGTCAATTAAATATATCATGGAGCTTGAAAAAATGAAGTGAAAATAGCATGGATACGGAAAGTGGGCCAGATGAAAAACATAAATGTACACATTTCCCACATAAGTGAAGAAATAAACAGAATGGGGGGAAAAAAGAAACACCACCTAAAGCCATATACAAACATTCAAAGTCTTTTTTGGTCATAAAGGAAAGCTCTTGCAGCAGCACTTCAGAAAATTATTTATGGACTTTTCAAAAAAAGATAGAGGCTGAGAAAACAGGATGAGAAGCGTGGGACTTCTTCCCTTCCATTTTGCAGGGGGTGATTACTGTCCGATACACTAAAACAAACTAAATTAGCTCTGTGACAGCATTCAAAAATGTTTGAAGATCTGATGTAACTACCCAAACAGGTTTTCATTTACAAGCTAAAGACAGAAGTGATTTAAAACTGTGTCCAGAATCAGTATGTACTTAAAGAGTACTTATTCATTTCCTATGTAGATCACTTTATTCCTCACATATCACAAGGAGTTATACTGATATTTTTAATGGTTCTCAGATGTTGCCAAAAAAAGGAAAAAACCCAAAACAAAATAACACAGTTCCCTTTGTCCCTTCATTTTCCTTTGTAGTCCTTCACTTACAGTGTTGCCCTGTTAAGTACATTTCTCATGTGAAACAGATTGCATACAGAGGACCAGAGAATAGCTCTTAACAGTCAGTACGCTAGTTCCAAGAATCTGGATTTGTTTCTGTTTAGTAAACAGTGTCTAGGGTCTGCAGGGGTAGAAACACTCAGACATCTGGTTTTTTGAAATGGAAAAATGAAGCGTGAGGAAATAATGAAGTACAGACTTTCTTAATAGCTGTGAGCAGTGGGACATTCCAGCACCATTAACTCTTTCATTAACCTGCTGGTTCACTCCTACAGACAGTCTCTTAAGCGTGACTCAAATCCATTTTACTTGTTAGTCTACTTGCCTCAAGAGCTGCCGCTCAGCAGTAGATTTCATATAATAACAAAGACACCAAACAAGCAAGCAGTTGTACACAGGGATTGGAAAAGGGTACAGCAAAAAGAACTCAGTATTCCAATGAATGAAACTTTCCATGCTATTAACAACCAGGGAAGAACTCAGTGACTTGACTGAGGCTAATTAGATCAAAACCTTAGCAGGTAAATAGCTCTAATTACAGCTGAATACAATACAGCCTCATCTGGAATCTCCATTCTGAAGCAACTTACTTTACAAATTGGGTGCTAAAGTAAACTAAGCTGCTTTTTGCTAGGCTTCAGAAAGTATATTTTGATTCTATCTCCTGGCAATGATTAACTGTTGGATATATCCATTTTAAAAGTACTAAAGCTTTAGCAACAGATGACATCCCAAGGGCAGCAGCTATTGTTCTATTAACTCCCTAAGAAGGGAGGAGTAGCTAAATTTGTTGTAAACACTGCCATTGCTGCAGACTAGCAGAGCAATACAGATACTCTGTACTTAGTCAGGATTCAGCAAAAGTGAGACTTCTTACCTACACAGATTTTTTTCTGCTCAGGCCATTTCATGAGCAGAGCCAATTGATACAAGTGTTTCTCCTACTGTTAGTACAAAACAGCATAAAGAGATTAAAATTCAGAGAGGCCTATATGAAGACTAACAAAACCTGGCAGACCCCCACCCACTAAAACAGTAGATATAACAAAGCTCTCCAAAATATTTTGTTACTACCATTAAAGCTGTGACATAGAAAGATCCTCATTCAAGATACAATTGTGTTGAGTATGGAAAGTCAAGAAGTATACAAGATAAGCAGCAAAAAACATAAAGCTACTATAAAATAGTATACTTTGCTTAGCAATTTAGTAGAGACACTAACCACTGCATGTGAAAAAGTGGTGTTCTCAACAAAAAAAAACTCCAACCAAAAACCAAACAAACCACTTAAATATGTTATGAGATACACTCAGAAGAAATTAGTTGTGTCCTGGTAATAAAGTTAATTGGTTGAATTCCAGTATTAGTCTACCAAACCATCTGTTTCAGCTACAAAGGGGATGTGCCAGACACAAAAGCAGTATTTCCACCTCTACAATTCTGCCTGAAGAACCAGAAGCTTTAAAGTTCGATTTTGCTTCAAGTTATTCACATTAAGTTTCTCCTCTAGGACAAATAATCCTGTTTTATCAGCTGGTTTGTTAGCTATATATTCTGACACAGGTCAGAAACACTAGGTAGTTCTTCATCTGGCATTAAAATGAAAATATATGTGGGCATTCATGCATGAAAAGTTAGTTAAAAATAACATTGAAAGACTGACAAAATGGCAAAAGTAAGAGCTGCAGAATTAAATAGTGCAAAACCTCCTACAATTTACCTATGACAGAAAAGTCCACAAGCAGGTGACTTGACATAACACACGTTGTTGAGCACATGATGGAGGCATGCAAATATGATCTAAAACCAGAAACAACCTTGAGATTTTTTTATGCCTTTCCTACAAATAATCCTTTGCCTTTTTGTTTTAAGACATGAGTATCCAACTGTGGAAAAAAAGTCAGAGCTTCAGAATTAGGGAATATAGTGGCAAAAGAAAAATACCAAGTTTCAACAATGCGTCAGGTAGTAATATTGTGCCACTTTTAAGCCAGCACATCCACCATTAAAAAAATCCCTCTATGTTGAATCATCAAATACTTTGGACATCATTAAGACCACAGTGCAGAAGCTGAATTATAAAGACGGCCTCCCTCCTTAGTCATACTGCTTCTTCCTTTCTTTCCCTTTGGCCCTACACCTTTCTTACTCTTGGCTGCACAGTTCGAGTTTCAGTCTGTTGAGAGGTGCAGGGTCTTTTGCCCAACAGCAAGAGCCTTAGAACCAGGAGAATTGGGATTGAACCTACTCAGAAGTTAGGTTTTATTTCCTGGATGAAAGCATTCAAAATTCCACAAAACCTGAGTGCTATCCCATAGGTCTGCCACACTTTTGAATTAAAGTAATTGTAACAATGTTACTTTGTGGTTCAGTGTTCCTTCCTTTTCTTTGTTAAGCATACCTTCTAGATCAGGAGTTTCTTACTTCAAGGCCCAAACTATAGTAGTGGAACAGCAGTGTGGGAGGATAAATAAGTTTCTGCTAAATAGAAAACAAGCTGGATAAATACAGAAACAACTACTAGTCAGTAGTACTAGTTAGAAACTGGAGTTAGTCTTTCTGGACTCTTGCTGGCTATACGTGGCATGTAGACATATAGATCCCACCAAAGACAACAGTGCGAGCACTTTGATGTTGTGCTTCACTTTTCTCCTGCAGTTGTTGCATTTCATTTACATTGGCAACCACTGCAGATATTTTATGATAAGCAACTACTGTGTATGCAAAACAAATCAATCTGTGGTCAAACTTTTACATAAGGCAACTTCAAAAGACAGTATCAGCTTGGGGCTGACAGTTGGGGAACAACTGAGGACAGGACAAACAAAACATAAAATGGGACACTGAACAGGATATCATGGAAAAGTGATAATAGTCAAGATACAGATTTTGACACAAGCCTGGTGAACTTCTGTCCTGGTTTCTGCTGGGATAGAGTTAATTTTCTTCACAGAAGCTAGCATAGTGCTGTGTTTTGGATTCAGTACTAGAAGAATGTTGATAACACGCTGATGTTTTTAGTTGTTGCCAAGTAGTGCTCAGACTGCTCAAGGACTTTTTGAGCTTCTCCTGCTCGGCCAGGTGCATAACAAGCTGGGAGGGAACACAGCTAGGACAGCTAACCCAAACTGACCAAAGAGCTATTCCATACCATATAATGTCATGCTCGGGGGGGGGGGGGGGGGGGGGTGGTTGGTCAGTCAGTTGCGGGGAGAGTGATCACAGCTCGGGACGGGCTGGGCATCAGTCAGCGGGTCGTGAGCAATTGCATTGTGCATCATTCGTTTTGTATATTCTGTTACCATTCTCATTATTACTATTATTATTATTTTCTCTTATTAAACTGTCTTTATCTCAGCCCACGGCTCTAACCTTTCTTCTTCCCGATTCTCTCCCCCATCCCACTGAGGGAGGGGGGAGTGAGCGAGCGGCTGCGTGGTGCTTACTTGCCAGCCGGGTTAAACCATGACAACTTCAAAACTTGAAAGACTTGAGAAAGAATAAAGAACCCAATATACACAATTTGTTCCAGAGAGGAACCAAATTAACGTATATCCTCCCATTCCCAAATTATATTTCTGGTCCAACTTCCAAGAACTATAAAATTTTACCTCCTAACACACACCGGAAACCATCCCCACGATAACCTGCCTTACACTGGCAGCTGAAGGACCCAGGAGTGTTGTAGCAGAAAGCATCTGGATGACAGTGGCCCTGTTGACATTCATCTACATCTGTAAAACAAAAGATCAATCTCAGATAACTGTTCCTCCTGACGGACAAATCAGGGTGACGAATTAAAGTGCAAACCTGCCACATTACTTTCAGGCTGCTATTTGAGGCTATCTGGTTAGAATTATAGGTTTTTGGAAGAACATCTATACAGAAATGCAAAGAAAAAAAAAGCATGCATGTATTTTAGGTTCTGGCTCTCAGCAAATCCCTGTACTCTGCTATTCTGATGGGTAACTAGCATTGTTAACCCTGTTAAATACTGTGTAATTTAGAAATATATGCCCTTGTTTCTCAAGGAAAAGGCTTAACACAGCAAGAGAAGTAGGATTTGGGCAGCAAGGTTTCCAACATGTTGTTAGGTAAAGCTGCTGCCCCATGGCACTCCAATTGACATGAAACATAACTTTTTTGCATAGTCCGAGCATCATGTGTCACCAGCTTAGTAATATAAACCAATACAGTGCAAAGCATTCCAGGAGATCTGGTCTGCTAACTGCAACTACTGCAATTTTTGCATTTACCTCATCTTGGACCTTCTGTAGCTCAAATATTGAAGGGTGAATTTCAAAAGTGAGGGGAGGAAAGGACAAAAGCTTAATGTAATGCCTGCCTGAGGGACTTAAACTATGAAGTTTCCTACTTTAAATCACAAGTAACTACAGGACATGTCAATGACCAGCTAAGTTGTGCAATAAAGAGTATAAAAACCCCACAACAAATGGTGTTACCCACCCTCACAGGCACGCCCATCTCCAGAGAATCCAGGGAGGCATACGCAGATGTAGGCAGACCCTCCGGTGTACATACACTGAGCACGCTGAGGAATGTCACAATTGTGTGTGCCTGTCTGGCAATGGTTTATGATGTATTCAACAGCTGCAAGTTAGATGTACAAGAGAGGAGATGAAAATTGGAGTTTTCCTCCGCAGTCTGAAGCTGATAATAAGTTTATAAGGAAAGAAGAACAGCTGTGAAAGCATATAGAAGAGAAAGGAAACAAAGAAACCAAGTTTTTTGGTTTGGGGCTGGGAATTTTTTTGCCACAATCCCCCTTTCACTAGTGTTAAATCTTCTTACTAATCTTTTACAAGGAATTGATTGTCCTCAGCACCTTATAGGCGTTTGTTAATAAAGGCTACCACAGTGACACATCCTAATATCCATAATAGTTTTGTTTATAAAAAAGGGAGTTCTGGATGAAGAAATGCAACGCATCTCACAGAGGTACTTCAAATGTTAGCTAAGTGGCCAGTTCACTGCACTGGGAATTATTAGATATCCTGCAACACTAACCTAGCACTGACCCAGGGCTGTCATCACTTGGCAACAGATAGGAGCTGTGACTCACTCAATAGGAGATAAACAAATTTGTCAATTATTGGAGAAATTTTTGACCAACAGTGGAAGCTGGGACAAGTCCTGCAGCTTTTCATAACTTTCTCATTTTTGACAGCAGTGACTCTGAAGGCATTGCACTGCTTTACACACAAATAATTTCAGGTAGTCGCTGGGAGCCCCGCCTATGCTTACCTATGATGCCAGAGGAAAATATTTAAAATAGGAAGAGGCAAAATACTACAAAAATTTGGGGCCCAGAAATACACAAGTTTGCAGTGTGTACATCTAAGAAGAGACTTCCAGCTGCTGTAGCAGAGTGTCCACTGAGGCTTTCTTTACACAGTTCTTACGAGGAGTTGACAGGGGACCAAGACGAGACTCTGCAATGCTCCTTTCATCACAGTATACAGATGGAAACTACCCCAGTATCAGCAGGGAAATAAGAAAAATCGGCTATCAGAGCCAGATCTGAAAACAGTCGTTTTTTCCATTTCTCTGGAGGAGATAACATCATTGTTGGAATCATTTATATCTATTCTGTTTGATGAAGTAAGTTTTAGATTACAAAATAATCTATTCAGAACTGCATTATAAATGCATGAGATTTGGAGTTGGAGCTCAAAGGGAGTCCCCAAGTCCTCCTATTCCTTAGCCTACAAATAGGAGAACAGGATTTATTTACAACTCTCTTCTAAAGCTATCCAGTGAGTCACACAGCTAGTATGAAAAAGCTGCAGTTCCAGAAAAGCTGAGTCAGAGCTGGTATCCCACAGCAAGCTGCAAAAGCACAAAGAGGACAGCTGTTGCCCCTTCTGGGGTTAAAGTTGTCTGTGGGTTATAAAGCTCTCCCTTGTTGGGAAACTGAAGTTCATCTTCCCTCTCTTCAGTCTTATGGATGCAAGAGCAGACATGAATGGTAATTCTTACTGGAACAGAGAAATGGAGCTCACGATGGAATGTAACACTTAAGGGAAGTAATGCAACTTTCTACTCTAAGATGAAGGCTTCTTAGTCTTAGCTGAAGAACAGTCTTGGCTATAATAAGGAAAGACCTGAATGCACCAGCTGATCAAAGGGTAACTAAGCTTCCACCACAAAGCAGTCACAACAGAAGCAAATGTAATCCTCAGCTGTTGCCAGTTGTTTCCAAAAGAAACGGGAACTGGTCCAACCATACTGGAAGAGGGTGTACAGGTTTTGTCAGCACAGAATTACTGTCAGGTTGCAAACAAAGACAAAAATTCTAACTAAAAATATTCTAGTCTATACCCTATTCTAGTCATTACCCCTCTTCTACCTGCCATTTGTAGATTTTTTTTATTTAGCTTTTGATATTTGCAATATAAGTGAGACCCAAAAGAATCAGCTTAATGTTCTCAAGGGTAAAGCTCATGTTTTTTCTTTCTATATGGAAAACTGACTTTCAACACACATCCCACACAATCATCTTGCAATTCTGCTAGCCACCAAATGGAATTTCTACAACTTTACTGAAAAACAGAGCAAACAGTAAAAGATATCCCTCATTAGGACAACCTTAGTCCAGCAACTACAGATTAACTCAGGTTCCTTCAGAAAAAAAAAGCTTTTAAATTAAATAAAAATATCTAATTCAGTGACAACTACAGATTTTGAAGTTTTAAGGGTCCATTAACGAACCAGTTAGATTTCCTTCAAATCTCAAAGACTAACATTGGAGTGATCTGTATTTATAATTCCCTTTCAGCATGATTAACTATCACTTCAGAATAAGTCTGCAATAGCCAAGACACACTGGTTTAGACCTGTGCACTGCCTCATCCAAGGGATGAATCAGTAACTAAAAGCTAATCTGTTAAATCTAATTCTGGATTAGATATAAGGAAGAAACAAAACCCAAACCCCCAAAAAGCCAAAGCACAAGATTACAGGATGCAGGAAAAGCCCCACCTCATCTTGAAAGAGAGACACTGTGAAACACCAACAAATAAATAACTGCTCACTTTAATTTTTCTTCTTTTACAAATTTGAATTTTACTTCCATGTGAAATCTACAGCTAACTAATGGTACAGAAAAGAGAGAAGCATTCAATAATAATTTCCACTTTCTATTTGGAAACATTCTGAAAGGAGAATTTTTATGAGATGAGAACGAAGTATTTTAGGCACCTTCTTTGGTTACCTAATGGATTGTAATCACTAACTGCAGCCTGAACTCCTAAATTCAACTCACGTTAGAAGTCAGTGCACATCCTAGAAGCTCTTTTCTGACTCTCTGAGATTAATCACAGCCTGAAAGCCAGCAGGGCAGTGTTTTTAAGAAATGCGAAACTCACCAACACAAGTCTGCCTATCTGCCGCCAACTGGTATCCTTCAACACACTCACAGCGGTAGGTTCCCGGCTGGTTATTGCAGACTGCATTGCTGCCACATAGATCTGGTTGCTCTGAACATTCATCAATATCTAGAATATTATAAGGATTCCAGTTATTACAAATATGCATTTAATACCAATGACAGAAAAACAGAAACTGCACAACTGTTGAATAGCAGCAGGCTTGCGTATTTAAACCACATCTTGGATAGACTATAGCTCTTAAGAGATATTAGTAACCTGAAAACAAGTTTTCAGGTAACTGTGTCCTCAGCTAATCTCCACCAAAAAAACAAACAAAAACCAAACAAACAAAGAAAAACAAAACAAAAAAACTAGAAGAGGTTCTATAATGGAGGAATAAGGGGAAAGGACAGGAAATTGGGGACGAAGAAGGAGCCACTGAGAAAGAAAATGCAGCCTACAAGGTGATCAGAAGCAATGATGACTACTGGGGGTGCATCAACTTTAGAGAAGAGTTCCCCTTTCATTATCCATATACATCTCTAATCCACTGCTGCTGAACTCACAGCACCAGAGGACTGGGAGGGACAGCGTGATGCTGCTGTTTTCATTTTCAAGTTGATTTAAGGGTTGGGGGGGGCAGGGAGCGGGGTGGTTGTTTGGTTTTTTATTTTAAAAAACAACTCAGTTAACTAACAGGGATTCTGCATATTTCATTAATACACATTTTCAACTCTTGAAAACAAGTATTTGTGCTGTGATTTAATTATAAAACAAAACCCAAATACATTAAGAATACAGAGCTGGGAAATAAAAGTCTCCTTTCTCTCTCCCTGAAAAGGGATTTTCAAAGCAGATCTCGAAAAAGATTATTTCAATGGGTTCCATATATCTGTGCTCCATATACATGTGCCTATGCCATTCCTCATCTCCTTCAATAACTTTTAACCTAGTTGACTCATTTTAACCAGAACTTGCATTACAGTAAATTTTTCACAGCTAAGTTCCCATAGGTTTTATGAAAAGATGAACTGAGTAGGAAAGATGCTTTGCAAGCTAGCAAAACATACACAAGTTTGACCCTTCGAGACTTTCAAACTTGCTTACATTGATTGTTGAGATACATCAGCTACCCCAGCATCCCGCTAACCTATCTTTCCCCAAACCAGCCTCTCAGGACAGTTCATTTTGCTGGAGGTCAATACATTCCAAGCAAAACAAATTCTACATTAGCTGTCACTTTGTAATGAAAGTTTTCTGATACCATAACAAACATTTCCATCTCCATGGAAGCCAACTGAACATTCGCAGAAGAAACGATTTCCAGTCCCTGGACGACATATCGCGTTGGTGTCACAGTTATGGGTACCAGTGTAGCAAGGATTCTGGTTAATATCAGCAGAACCATCTGACAAGAGAGACCATATTTAGCCATGACAACTCTATCCAACTAATAGCACTCAAAGAAGGCCCAGAAGGAGGTTGTTTGTAGAGCACATGAAACCAAGGGAAAAGAATACTTTTTGCACCAGGAAGAAGGGGACTTGCAGGTGATATGCAGGACATCAATCTCACCTGTATTCCTTGTTACTTGTGCAAAGGACTGCTGCGTTAAAAAAATAGAGAAGCCACAAAAACCTCTCTAAAAAGCAAGTGACAAAGATAACACATCTTCCAGCCACTGACACTAGACCCAAAATGCCATTCTTAACAGCTTGGTTTCTTTATTTTAATTAGTAAAACTTTATCTTTGCCATAAACAAAAGTGAGCACAGTCTTTTCTTGTACTCATCTGGTGCGCATTTTCAAATCACTCCTTTGCTTTTTTCTGATTTTAGTGCAAACAGACAAACTTGGCCAGCTCATCCAAAAAAATACACTTCATAGGCTGCCTACCTTCCAAAGATAAAATGCCATGTTTCAAGATAAGTTACAGAAACTAGCTGTTTCAATGGCAAATCTTATTCCCCACCTTGCCCTTTGCTCTGACAATACAAAAAAGTTCATTAATAGAGGAACTATAAATTAGGTAAAGATAAACTATATGCTTCATGTATCTGAGCAGCAATAGATTCAAGGTGGTATGTTGAAAGTGTTTCAAGGAATTAGACACAAACTCCCCTGAAGAGGAGATAATCACTTAAATATTCTTCCCCAAGTGAAAATACAAACTTTCAACAGTCCCACTTCTCTTCTTAATTGACGGATCCGGACTTCTACTAATGCAATGAATTAACAGAACTCATTAATTTAACCCAGCTAAGGCAGGCTAAAAAAAAAATATAGAAGCCTGCTCTTAATTACTCACAAAAGATAAAAAGAAAGATTTCCAATTCATACATACCACTGATTGGGCCAATGGAATTACTCATAGCATATCGCAGAATCTGCTCATCTCGGTTATACAGGACAAACACACTGTCCACTGAGAGCTGCTGCGTAGCAGAAGCGGCATGGTGAGAGTCATCATGAATGCATTCATCAAATGAGATGGTCTGTCGCCACTGATAGGCACCTGTATACGTGGAAGCAACCCCATGCCTTTCTGTTTCCGTCACTGTGTACTCCCTGGTGGACGATGAAGTGATCACTGCAACACGACAACAAACACGCTGATCAGAACAGAGAGCAAAAATACTCTGCCCAATGCGATCTGTCATGGGATACAGGCTGACTAGCGTAAATAGAAACTTCAAAGGCAAGAAGCTATGAAAGTAGACGTACATCCATGCAAAGGAATAGGCACTTGACTAGGCTTTACTCTGTTCTCAGGTATCACAGCCTTGAGGAATGAGTCATATAACTTATCTTGACATATTTTAAAAATTTAACTTTACTTTGTGGCTTACCAGGTAAAGAAAGGAAAATTCAACTCGGGAAACTCAAAGGTTTCTTTAGATTAATTTACATAATGGATCTATAAGCTAACAAGGACAAGAACCACCTCACCAGCACCAAACTACACCCATTTTTAGCTCATTGTGGTCTATTGCCCTTGGATTTTGACAGAGTCCTGAAGAAGATGCATATCTGAGAGCTCTTGTATGCTTCACGACAGTTTTCTATATTGTGAAAAATTGTGACCAAAACTCTTCAAAGCAGGTCTGGGCTTGTGGATCCTCCCACCAACAGAAAGCTCCTCAGAACTCCACTGTTTTTTGTATGGACACCAGAACACACCTGTATCAATCTACTTGCAACAGCTGGCAAAAGCTGGATTTCTGCTAAGTAATGGTCTGTCAGATATGCCATAGAACAGTAAAATAATTAACTATTTGAGTACTGGTAAATCAAATCCAGCCTGAAGGATGCCTTCTTCCAGCCCCTGACTTTTCCTCCATGGGGACAGCATTTCTGCCAAGGCAGCAGGCATTTTACAGAACACATGCTGCCCAAACAACTCCTCCAAAACTCTGAAAATATTCAGCACAAAGCAGAAGCTTCCTGCTGCCTCTAGCTCCTCCTCCTCCCAGTCTGTAACAACAGGTAAGGCAGCAAAGGGGTTTCATCACTGGCTACCAAAGGCAGACATTAGCAGATATAAGGCAATGATGATGCAACTACACCATTTTCAGCTATCTCCAGCAATCAAAGTGCATCCTTGGAGCAAAGTGTATTCTTTCCAGTATTCATGTGCACCTGGATGCACCACAGGCTGCTTCCTCTTTATTGCTCTTTGACAGGTTGGCTGGCTGGCCAGCAACAACGCTCCAACCTCACTTTCTTTTTGCTGTGTTAACACACCTATAATTTTATGCAGGAAGAGGAAAGCAAAAGAAGGGAGAGTCCCCTGTAAATAGTGAAATGAAGAGCAGCACTCTTGCCAAATCTGAGAGTCCGAGATAAGGAAAGGGAAATTGAGAGTGTTTTGCAAACATCAGCACAGAGAGAAAGTCACATTTTTTCAATAAAAAGATTAGATATACTTGCATTGTCCCGCTCAAAATCCACCTTCTTTTGGGACCTCTTCCTAAGAGGCAAAAAGCAACTTTCTATAAATTCAAGGGTCCTCACTCACTAAGAAGGGAATAAAGTAATGTTTTTCAGACTGTCTTACTCTCTGCTCTGAGAAATATGCACTTTCTTATCACTTCATTCTTAGTGAACTTTACCAGAACTAGAAGTGTGATAGAGTTCAGTGTATGGTTCTATATGGACTGATGCGCCAGATGGGATCTCAGGTATTCTGCCCTCCATTTCCGTGCTGATGGTAAGGTGACCGTGCTCATCAGTTCCACTGAATTTCTGCTTTATAACCAGCTTCTCATTGTTTCCAAGAAAAGTTACTTCAGTTTGCCGTGTAAACTCTCCACCTAAAGAAACAGTATTAGTTAAACCACAGCAGTTTCTGAATCCTTCTATTCAAAGTATCACTTCTAGTATATAAATCACTATTTTCTGCAAGCTTTGATGCAGCATACATGCTAATGTTTTGGATTTCTGCAGAAATAGCTGTCAGAGGTATACTGATAATATCCTTGGATACAGCAAGGAAACTATCTTAAGCACTGAACACGCTAAATTGCAAGTAAGCCTGAAGAAGCAGGGTTTTTTTTTAAAAAAAAAAAAGCTTCCAACACAGCTCATAATAGCAGGCCTTATCCTACCAGTTAAAATGGCAAAGAAGTTGTATATTTTACAGAAAACCTCCATTAGGAATACAGTGAGTTTAAAAAAAAATCCAGTACATCTGTTTCAAAATCAAAACCAAGTGAAATGTATGTTGTAAATTCCAAAACAAACTTCAAACACATCAAATCCAAGAAAACCCCAAACCAAAAAGTTATGTTCAACTAAATTCATAGTACAGGGCTGTAAAGGATAACATTTTAAAAAGAAACAGATGTTCTCCTAGAACAGACTGGATCTACAGCTTGAATTCATGTGCACAACCAACAGATTTGGCTTCAGACTCTCATGAAAAGCTATTATTGTGAACTGAGGTTTCCCTCAAATAAGTTAACAGAATCATTTGCATCTCATGCAGGAGTTGCTTCTGTTAAGAATTTCAGACTTCGGGAGGTCAGGTTTTCATTTCTCTTTTGCTCCGTTGGTACAATCAGGCAATTAACATGTTAGACCTCTTGTATATGTAGGGGCAGCTTTCTTCAGTAGCTCTGTACATTCTAATACCAAAATCAGATCCTTTTTAATAATCTCTTTCCTGCATAGAAACTGGCCAAGCCATTCTTCTAACAGACTTACGTGCTTGTGCACTGACAAAATAAAAAGCCCAGTATCTATACATTGTAAAGAAGAAAAATGGCAAGAAGTTTGTATATAAATCCATTTGCAGCTCAGAAAAAAACATGTTTTCATCCTATATTGCTTCTAAATACACATTTATTTTCTCTCAAGACAGAGGAAAGCATAGCACACAGTTTTTGAACATTATTTTAATTTAGAAGTTACCAGTAACACTGAATCCATTTTTATATCCTTGTTGTTCCACAGCAAACATCCATCCTATGATACCTCCAATAGAGGCAAGAGGCAGTAATGAATACCCCAGAGTCTCTGGGATTGTGCTGATGGCCGTGTAGGCACGTCCTTGGTTCATCACAACATAGGAGTGGAGATCAGTGTTCTCAAATATAACTGGAACAGGGTTATTTCCTACAAATATTCTTCCTTTGACCTTCCCATTGACTCTCTGAGGAGAACCTGACAAATCAATACAGTGCATCAGAACAAAACGACAGTTCTCACATACTCTCCAATGAACATTGAACATGTCTGACATTCACCATCTTCAAAGATATTAGTATTGAAATAAACGGCAAACAAATGGTCACAGAATTCAACAGACAGGAAACTGCCTACAAACAGTGTGTTAATTTGCTTACGTACATGCGTGCGTGCCTGTGTGCTGCCTTTATACAGATGACTGAGTGGGCAAAATTGCATGAAGAGATGCCCTTTATCTTAATTAACTATTTTGTCTGCAAGGATAACTCCATAAACAGACTAAGCTGTTACAGTCTCTGACAGCAAGTGGCATACAGAAACATTTTGAAGATCACACTTCATACGAATACCTACCGAATATAAATTTGTTCATTCCCTATTAGAAGGCTAACACCATTAGGTGTTAGAATAACTGACCTATTATTTTAACCTATTCCATTTCTTGACTCAAAACTATTGACCTCTTTATGACTGTCCATGTTTTACATAAGTAACTATTTTGGATTGCTCGTTTTCTTCTGTATATGATTTCCTATGTGCAAATTCCAATTCCATTATCATCAGATCCTTCCTTTCTTTATCTGGAAAATTCAATTTTATAAACTGAAAGCTAAGTAGTGAGTCTTGCTTTCCACCTCATAAAACACAAAGTCTGCAGTCAGCTATTTTAGTTGTTGAAATGCATCCACACTCTTGAGTCAAGTCACTATGAGGATTACAAGTGTATACATAAGAAATTCCATTATGGATTTTACACAGGAACAAAGTTTAAATGGGTATCTAACAAAAATCTGGCAGATTAGCCCTTTAGCAAAGAAGCTTAGAAGTCAGAAAAAGAGGAGCTGTGCTCTTTACTTTGATGATCAGAGATAATTTTTTCATCCCCTTTCAACTGTCCATTTCTTCAATGGGGACCAAATCAGATTATAACACGTTGGAACTTAATGACTGATTCCAGCAATAAACACTGGATGTTACGCTATCTGTTAAATTATGTCATTAATGTAAGTGTTTATTTTTCTAGAAAGTCATGTTAAAATGCATAATGCATACAATCAACCACCTAAAATAATTTGTTTCATTCAAAAAACCCACACCATTTCAGAAAGAGGACCTCACTTCTTAAAATACCTTTCAATACATCTCAGTGATAAGTCTTTCAAGAAGTATTTAACCACATCTTTTTTTAGTATTGAAACCAGGTCGCCTCATTCAAGAATGCCATGTGCAATTGCTGCATGTGCCCTAAAGGTGGGCTTGGCTGTGGCAGATCCTCCTTCATCCCTCCAGAGAAACCTAGGTGCTCAATTGCCTCGCTGAAATGCCTTAACACCAATGCGCGCAGCATGGGGAAAAAGCAGGAAGAGCTAGAGTTCTGTACGTGGTTGCGGGGCCACGATCTCATTGTGATTACAGAGACATGGTAGGACAACATGCATGACTGGAACGCTGCCATCGATGGCTATGTGTTTTTCAGGAAAGACAGGCCTACAAGGCGAGGTGGTGGAGTTGCTCTTTATGAAAAGGAGCAACTGGACTGTATAGAACTCTACCCAGGAGCAGATGAAAAACAAGTTGAAAGCTTGGGGGTAAAAATTAAGGGGCAGGCCAGCATGGGTGACACTGTGGTGGGTGTTTACTATAGACCACCCAACCAGGACGAGGAAGTAGACAAGGCCTTCTACAGACAGCTAAAAGTAGCCTCGCAATCACAGGCCCTGGTTCTCATGGGAGACTTCAACTATCCCGATATCAACTGGAAGGACCACACGGCAAGGTGCGCACGGTCCAGGAGGTTCCTGCAGAACATCGATGATAACTTTTTGACCCAAGTGGTGGAGGAGCCAACAAGAAGTGGAGCGCTACTGGACCTTGTGCTGGCAAATAAAGAAGAACTGGTTGATGATGTGAAGGTAGGGGGCAGGCTTGGCTGCAGTGACCAAGAGATGGTGGAGTTCCGGATTCTGAGAGGTGGAAGCAGAACAACAAGTAGGACTGCCCCATTGGACTTGAGGAGAGCTAACTTTGGCCTCTTCAGGGACCTACTTGGAAGAATTCCATGGGCTAAGGCTCTTGAAGGTAGGGGAGTCCAAGAGAGCTGGCTGCTATTTAAGCAGCTCTTCCTCTGTACTCAGGATCGGTGCATCCCTGTGAGTAGGAAATCAAGTAAATGAGGCAAGAGGCCTGCATGGATGAACAAGGAGCTTCTAGTGAAACTCAAAGAAAAGAGTAAGCTCTGCGGAATGTGGAAAGAGGGTCAGACCACTTGGGAGGCATACAGGAATGCTGCCAGAGCATGTAGGGAAGCAACTAGAAAGGCCAAGGTTCACCTGGAACTGCGTTTGGCAAAGGATATCAAGGATAACAAGAAGGGCTTCTTCAAGTACATCAGCAGTAAACGTTTAGACTAGGGGAAATGTGGGACCGCTGCTGAACGAAATGGGTGCCCTGGTGACAGAAGGTACAGAGAAAGCGGAGCTACTGAATACCTTCTTTTCTTCAGTCTTCACTGTCAAGGCTGGCCCTCAGGCTCCCCAGTCCTTGCAGGTAAGCGAGCAAGCTTGGAGAAAGGACGACCTTCCCTCGGTCAAGGTGGATCAGGTTAGGGATCTTTTAAGGAAGCTGGACACCCACAAATCCATAGGCCCCGATGGAATGCACCTGCAAGTGCTGAAGGAACTGGCAGACGACATTGCTGAGCCACTTTCCATCATCTATGAAAGGTCTTGGAGAACAGGAGAGGTGCCTGAGGACTGGAAGATAGCCAATGTCACTCCAGTCCTCAAAAAGGGCAAGAAGGAGGACCGAGGGAACTACAGGCCGGTTAGTCTCACCTCTGTCCCTGGAAAGGTGATGGAACAACTCATTCTGGGTGTCCTCTCCAAGCAAGTAGATGAAAAGATGATCATCAGGAGTACCCAGCACGGATTCACCAAGGGGAAATCATGCCTGACCAATCTGATAGCCTTCTATGATGGCATGACCAGCTGGGTAGATGAGGGGAAAGCGGTGGATGTTGTCTACCTTGACTTCAGCAAGGCTTTTGACACTGTCTCCCATAACATCCTCATAGGGAAGCTCAAGAAGTGTGGGTTGGATGAGTGGACAGTGAGGTGGATTGGCAACTGGCTGAATGGCAGGGCTCAGAGGGTTCTGATCGGCGGGGCAGAGTCCAGTTGGAGGTCGGTAGCTAGTGGAGTTCCCCAGGGCTCAGTACTTGGCCCAGTCTTGTTCAACTTGTTCATCAATGACCTGGACGAGGGGACAGAGTGTACCATCAGCAAGTTCGCTGATGACACAAAACTGGGAGGAGTGGCTGATACGCCAGAGGGCTGCGCTGCCATTCAGCAGGACCTGGACAGGCTGGAGAGTTGGGCGGAGAGGAACCTGATGAAATTCAACAAGGGCAAGTGCTGAGTGCTGCACCTGGGGAGGTTGAACCCCATGCACCAGTACAGGCTGGGGGCTGACCTGCTGGAAAGCAGCTCTGCCGAGAGGGACCTGGGAGTCCTGGTGGACAACAAGCTCACCGTGAGCCAGGAGTGTGCCCTTGTTGCCAAGAAGGCCAATGGTATCCCGGGGTGCATTAAGAGGAGTGTGGCCAGCAGGTCGAGGGAGGTTATCCTCCCCCTCTACTCTGCCCTGGTGAGACCCCACCTGGAGTACTGTGTCCAGTTCTGGGCTCCCCAGTTCAAGATGAGGAACTCCTAGAGAGAGTCCAGAGGAGAGCAACTAGATGCTCCAGTCCCTTTATCATCCTCCCCTATGAGGAAAGGCTGAGGGAGTTGGGCTTGTTCAGCCTGAAGAAGAGAAGACTGAGAGGGGACCTCATCAACACATACAAATATCTTAAGGATGGATGTCACAAGGATGGAGCCAGACTCATTGCAGTGGTGTCCAGCAACAGGACAAGGGGCAACGTGTACAAACTGAAGCATAAGAGGTTTCAGTTGAATATGAGGAGGAACTTCTTTACTCCAAGGGTGACGGAGCACTGGAACAGGCTGCCCAGGGGGGTTGTGGAGTCTGCTTCTCTGGAGATATTCAAAGCCCGCCTGGATGAAGTCCTGTGTAATATGCTCTAGGTGAACCTGCTTTAGCAGGAGGGTTGGACTAGATGATCTCATGAGGTCCCTTCCAACCCTTGCGATTCTGTGATTCTGTAATTTTCAAAAAATTTACCTTCTGTTACACATTGTCTGCCATTTCCTTTGTAACCAGCAATACAACTGCAACAAAATCCATTGGGATAATCTTTGCAAATAGCATGAACAGAGCACTGGTGGCGGTTGTTAGCACAGGTCTGTTGGACATCTGTGTGGTAGCGAAACACTGTAGAAAATAAGGCCAGACACTTCATGTAATTACTGTAGTATTCACATATCCCTGGTTTTGTTTAAAAATATCTCTAGACTAACTTGATTAGTTTTTTCCATTTTCACTTTAAGAAAAACAAACAATTTCATTTTTGCTAACCTTGTAACACACAAGTAACGGTCTACTATTTTGCAGAAAACATCAGAGCTTCAGATGTCAGAAAACTGTTTCATTCTATTGATTTCAGCAGATCTATATTAATACAGACCAGTTACACTGTCTTGGTGAAACTAAACACACAAAAATTTTAACCTGCCCTTATTTCCAAACCAAAGCAAAAAGGAGTCTTTCCAACCTCTGAACAAAACACCTTCAGAATGGTACCTAGGACTGCGCACCAACTGATGTGCCCTGTAATCCTAATTGGCTTACCCTATTATTTCATGGAGATAGCAATTCTGACATCTGCTTCAAGAAACAATTAACATCTGGGCAGTCAGTCACGCTGTTCTGAATTTTCTACGAACGCTTCCTCAGAAGTTAGAATTGCTAATCCCAGCCTTGTAAAACTTAAGGCCATGAAACCCTAGTCAACAATTTTTATAACAGTTACTATTCCCAACCTTTGTTAAATCACCTGTATTCAGTAACACATTTATGAAAGGAAATAAGCTAAGTTTCAGTAGAACTGATCATAAAATCCTTACCAGGAACAGCCACTTAATGCAGCTATTAAACTTAAGATCATACCATTAACAACAGTCCTGGGCAAAAGAGAAGGGGGAAATCAGTTGCTACTAAAAATGCATCAGCTTTAGGAATACAATTATCCCTATAGGAGGCTTTCCTTAGGAGAAATTCAGGTTCCACAGACACACTGTAAACGTGCTCTCCTATGAGCATGACTGGGGCACTAGTCTAGACTGGCGAGATCCAAATCTGAGGTGACATCCATGTCAACTACCTCGATGAATAACAAACTCATTAAATGTGTCCAGATTTTCAGATATGAAGGTAGTGAAAAGGAAACAGATTATTCCTTTAGTAGTTCAATTTCTTGCACACCTCTGTTTTTTGCAGCCTATCCATCTTAGAAGTACCCAAGCTGTAGAGAAGACCTTACCTATACCCGTTTCATCAAATTCTTCCACATCTATGACTTGGGGTTGCTCTGGGGGGAACTGCTGGACCTGAAACTGGCGAGGCGGAGCTTTTGCTGTTGGGAAATCTTGATGACTGTAAAAAGACTCAGTCGAAGGTGTTCCTGTTACATCTTGGTATGAAGTCAGGAAGTCTTCTGCAGCTAGCTGAGGAACACTATACGTAATGTGGTGTTGATCCTCTTCTGTGCTGTCTGTACTATTGGTGACATACTGCTGTCTTGTTTCAGTGGAGCCATAGTCTGACATAAATGGTTTTGAAGTCATCTCCTGGTCGTGTTCATTGGACTCTAGGCTCTCCAAAATGCTGCTGATCTTGGCAGGCACAATACTGTCAGATGAGCTACCAATCTCAAACACCCAGACACCTTGTTTCCCAGCATTGCTGCTTCTATCAAAGAGAAGCATATGCAAAATGTAAATGATCAAAGTACAAGTTGTGTGGTATTTTCCAGCCTACACAAAATGTTATCCTTCACTGAGAAATGTCAGGACAAAACTGTCAAATTATCTTATCTACATGTAGTTTATTCAGCTATAAAACACTCCTGACAGATTGGATAGCATTTTTTCTCCACACCCAGAGCTCCCTCCTTGAGAATCTCTAGCCTTCTTGTCTCCAGCGTGGTGGGAACAGAAGGAGATATTTGGGCCACAAAGATCTTGCTAACACTTACTAGAACCTTCTAACTCACTCCCCTTCCCTCTTGTTCACTTTTTCTTTCAGAAAAAGAGTGCTCAAGATAGACTATAAAGAGTTAAAGTCTTACATGATCCTATTTTTAGAAGGGCTAAGTATACAGCAGCTCCTACCAGCGACAATGGAACTATAGACTTTTGGCAAATTAGACCAAAGCCCTTCTATTCCTCAAGAGGGTGGATATTTATCAGTGGCAGACTTTGTGATTTCTCATGCAATTGCTGATGGGATCTCATTATTTCTCATTGACTCATGCTACAATTAAGAAAAGCGCAGAACTCCCTGATGTTTTCTTGAGGAGTTTAAACAAATAAAAAAAGCATACTTGTGCAGGTTTCTAATGCTGTCTTCATCATTAGCAATGACATTGTAGGATCCTGGCTTTTCCCAAAAGTAGTAGTTTGTAGAGGCTTGACTAAAGCCAACCATAGCAGGAATCTTTCCATCACCATTCTTCGAGTATGTACTATAGAACTGCAAACTATCTTCTGGATAAAGGAAAATAGCATAGGAACTGGAATCAGAAGAGGCTAAAACAGCCTGGAATGTGTTCCTCTGTGGAAAAAATTTAACATCCATTTATTCATGGAAAAATAATCAAGATAGACAACAGAGTAACATTTTTTTAAATACAAAGTAAAAATCAGAATTTCCATCACACATAATGCATCATGTGCTTCTTAGGAGAAATCAGTATTATGCAAGCTTATGTTTCGCTAAGGCTGTTTTATCTTTAGCATGCATAAACACTAAAAAGAAAGCATTATCAAAGGTAAGTTAATCTGTTAGGAAATAGCCAGAGAGGCTGCCTAAAGCATAACAATTCTAAGTTCTGTAACATGCATAGGATGCTATATCATCTCCTTAAAATAGAGTGATGTGCTAGACTAAACAGAATAATTCTGTAAACAGAATATTTAAAGAAGAATTCAAGTTTCACGATGCTACAAGTGTCTTTTCCTGTAGGAACACTCCTACATACTGTAGGAAGTATCAAGACCTCAGACTACTACTCTTCCTACCGAGAGAAATTACTGTGAACACCAGGTTGTGTAAGTTAGGCACAAGGAAGTAATCTTTGATGAAATAAGATTTGGTAAGTTATGGTAATGTTCTCAACTTTATACACTGTGAGTAGACTTATCAGCTGGGATAATTAGGGTGCATAAAGTTACATATCTTTGCTGGGTAGTATCTAATATGGTTTAAAAAGAGAAAATGGCTTGCAAGTAATACAATAAATAACCTCTACCTGCTTCTTCATTCAATACTAGCTACAAAGCATGATCTTTTTGTGAATGCAATGTCATCTGTCCAAAAGGTATTCACAGTCTGAAGTTTCTATTAGTCCATATACTTATCAGATTGTAGATAGTTTGATGTCAAAATTGCTTGAGTCTGTTGAAAAATGCAAGCCAACTGGATTGTATTACACAGACAGAGAGCAGGATATCCTACTATTTCAGTTATTACCACATGACACTTAACACTCAAAGTTGTCAGGGTATACAAAGAAATCAGCTATGTAGATTCAAGCATTTTCTTCTGAACAAATAAAATACTGCAAAATAAAAAAAAATTAAAAATTCTGGAAACCCCTGTTTTGCTACAGCCTTTTCAATAAAAAAGTATGTTCTCAACTGTACAGGATTAATTTACACACAATGGAATTCAAGCCTTCAAACCCACAGGTTACAGTGTTACCCTTCAGCTGAACACGTCCAATGTGTCTTAAAGCTCTGACTAACATTCACCTTTTCTTCCAGAGCACGATCTTCTCCCGGTGCCTGGTAAGGAGCCACAAGCTTCCAGGTAACAATGACAACACTGCTGGGACCAAAAGTAGTCTCAGGAAAACCTCTTTTGATATAGTCTGATGCAAGTTGCAAGACATCTGAGGATGAATCTTCTCTGTAATACACATTTCCACGTCCATCTGTTGTGTCCAGGTCAGCCATAAAAGGAGCAATAGCCCCAAAACTGACTGGGAATTGACCGAGATATTTTTCTTCACTTGAAGGTTCATTCACTGCAATAAACCCATTAGTGGCAACCTAATAAAAAGGTGGAAATTATAAGATAGATATTGTTCACATGGCTGCCTCCCACACCTATGTGGTCTAGATCACAGTATTTTCATTGCATTTCCAGAAGAAATTCAGTCAGAAGTCAGTCTTTCCAGTTTTTTTCAAGTTTTTGGTTTATGTCCCATGTCAGGAGTCCTGGGATTTCAGTTGCCCAAAACCAGATGTCTACTTTACAGACTAACCAACCTTTTTTCCCCTAGATAAAGATTATAGCTATTTAAATTTCAGACACTTACTGCCTCTTCTGGACTACAGAGAAGCTGTATCAAAGTCACAGCATACCCCCTGGGAATCTGGACTTCTACCGTGAAGGCACAGGAGGATGCTTAAGCTGGACAGTTTAGAAAGCTGCCCATTCCTAAGAAAGTCTGCTGTCTGTGGAAAAAAAAAAACAACACAAAAACACACACCCACAAAAAAAACCCCACCCACAACCAAAAAACAGGAGGGGGCAGAAACTGAACAGCTCTGTCTTGTTCCACACACACTGCTAAGTCATGACACAACAGGCTATGTCATTCCCTTGAAAACCTGGTTAGGGAGTCAGGATACAAATGGGTCAGTTGAGTTTTCCTTGCTACTGCCCGAGAAGCTGACAGAACTTCTGAGCAAAGAACTGATCTACACACATATGCCCAACCCAAAAAACTGCTCCATGCTTAACTGTTGTAATAGCTTGGGTGAAAGTCTGTTGGAAAGATGTGCAGATTTCTCTTTGCCTGGCCAGGACCGCTCTAATTTTCACTTCACTACAACCATCCTCCTAGGAACTTCTCTGCTACTGTACAAGGTTGACAGCAACAAGCTGCTGCCCACTCTTAAGATATGCCCTGAGCACAGCTCTGGTAACAGAGGCTATGGAGGCTAGAAGACAGAATCTCTATAGCAGATACAGGCCACCCTGTAAATTCCCTCACAGCCAAGTGCCCTGACACAGTCCTATGGAAAACTGGCTTTATTACTTGGTGGGGTGGGGGAGCATTAACATATATAACTGAAACTCTTGGTCTGAAAACGCATACATACTGGCTCAGTGAGATTTAACTGGTCAGTGAGATGATGACTTGCAGACAACCACCTCTGACTAAAAATTAAATACATACACACAGGCAGATGCTAGGGCATGTCCAAGCGTGACAGCCAAACTCCCTAGGCAAACCAGAGCTAACACACACGCAGAAGCAGCAAGCAAGGCTACAGGCAGTGCATAAACTGCTCACACACAGCTTTTTGTCCTGGGCCCTTCTTCCAGATGTGTACGGTGCTGTATAAATCAGACACATACAAATGTATTTCCAAGTGTTTGACTACCTGATGACAGGAGACATCTGACTACCTGCAGGCAGCCAGGTACTCACCACTCTAGAGCTGCTGCCACACATGCAGATGACTCAGAAAGGGACAGAGGTCCCAAAACTGGTACCACAAGTTATGAAGCTAAAACTACAATCTCTCACAGATTTATCTCACTTACAGGGATTCTTACGAGTCCAAGAAGAACAAACTGCTGCTGGATCTTTTCACACAGTCAAGATGTTCACAACATTAAGCAATCTTTATGAATGCTTGGAAGAGGGTCAGAATGGCCACCATGCTCAGCCCACAAAGCCATCTAGACCAGTTGCCTGTCCCCAACTATACCTGGTACCTTACGGATTCAGCAGAACAAGAGAAGGGCATGCAAATACTCCTCCAACCACATTCAGCTCAAGGGATTCCCTGTGGTTTGACCTTTCCATCCTCAGTGGAACTCCTTCATGTATTTGTTAAGTCTTCCCTTCACACATATAAACTTCATGCATCCTCAAAATCCCTTAAAAAGGAAATCCACAGATCCGTGACTCATACCCTGAGATCTCTCCTGCTTTTGTTTGTTTTCAGTCTGGCCCCCAGATTCATTTGATGGCCCCTAGTTTTTGCATTGGGACATACAGTTAAACCCTGCTCAGTCTCTCCCCCTATGTAATTTCTTCTCCAGAATGAAGACCCCCAGCCTATTCACGCACTCCCTGTATAAGAGCTGTTCCCCGTCTCTGGTCATTCTTATTGCCTCCAAAGTTTTCCTCCCCCTTTCTGCTATATACATTTGGAAACAAGGAGGCCAGTACGACTTCTTCAAAACACAGAGGAAATTGTGGGCTGTGCAAGCCTGTCAGGGAAGTTGGCTACACATGTCTTGGCAACATCCTTTAAAATCTGGACCACCATTATTACCGCTACATATAGCAAATCAGAAAAAGTGCAGTATGGGAACTCGTACTACAAATCACCCCTTCATATACAACACACAGCTATACCCTGAACCCTCCTTTGACTACCCAGGAGGTCAGAACACACCACCTGCCACAGGCTAGTGGTCAATCAGCTTGGTATATAACTGGATAATGGTTAGTACAAACCATTAACTAAACTTAGCAAACAGTTCACACGGTATATCAGAATTTATTTTAAAAATGGCTTGACATATGCTGACCGTATTGTCCAATTTCATTAGCTGCTACAGTGAAAAATACTAAAAAAGCTAAGATCAGGTAAAAAATGGGAAGTTGACTTCATGCATGAACAGTATATCTAACATACATAAGCAGTATATAATTCGCACGAGCGTGATGGGAATGCAGGTCATGTTAGAAAAGGGGAGAAGCTGAATCTTGTGATCGTTTTTCCTCTAATCATTTGTGACTTAACAGGGGCCACAGACCCTAAAGGTGAACTATGAATTTTAGAAATACAGAACCAAAAAGGCAGCATGGGTTACCTCCAGTCTAGACCATGCAGACATGCAACAGAAATCTATTCCAGAAAGGTTCCTGGAACTTCTGTAACATCTATACACTAGAAAACACCTCATATCCCTGTAAAGCAAAGCTAAAACTTGCCCTAAAAAGCCATCATTTACACTATACCACAGGATTACAGTAGGGAAGATAGTGGGCATTAACACATTTTAGCAAGGAGATGCATTCCACTTTTAAAGCAAAAAATTTAGAGTAAATGCCCTTCCTTCACTTCGCTTACACTTTTTGTACACAAGCACCCTTACTCCCACTCTAAATCCTCTTGTGAGAGATGACTGCTGTTTGAAGTATTTTAAACAAATTCCATGCTCTTCATCAGATTTGGCGTGTGCAGACTTTGCCGCTGCATGGTCCCCCACTTATGGCAGAGATTAAAATAACATTAAGAGAAAATACAATCAGGACTAGTTAATACTACAGAACAAAGTACAGACCAGAATAAATGACCTAACATTTGGCCTTCCTCTCTTCCCCTATTGGGGCATGCTTCCATCTATTCATTTCTTATCTTGCTAAAAACTTAAACGCAACAAGTGATTTTATTAAGGAGATGCAAGAATGCCAACGCCATTTTCATTTGTTTGTAGTTTATAAATGAGACAGTTCAGTTTTAAGTGTTAAGGGAATGTTTGGTTGCAAGTACTTAATCACCCATAAAACATCTGCAAGCCATTAAATAAAAATAAATACACAAACTGTTCACTTTGCAAAGAGATTTTTGGTGTAGAGAAAGAGCATTCATTACTAAAAAAATGGCTTTAGTTTTCAGATTTAACAATATGTTTATATTGACAAAGATGGTGAATAGCATGATTTAACTTTAGAATCATAGAATCATGATTTAACTTTACCCTGTTCCTTTTAAGGTTGCACAGATAAATTAAAGTGTGAACCTCAAAATAAAGAGAAATAATTCACGATAAGTACTGGGTTTCATTAAAGCATCATTCCTGTCAAAAGGGAAAGGGGGGAAAAAAAAAAAAAAGAGGCCTCAGGTAGGCGTGGTCTAAAGACCATCTCTACTGTACATCTTTCCTTTTAGGGTATAATACTATTTAACTTGACAGGAACTAACACAGATGTATTTTTAGCATGTTAAACTTCTGGATTACACACATACTTAACATACATTCATGGTCTGTAGCTGAACAAATTGTGCACTATTATAGGTCCACCCTGAAAAACGAAGTGAGGAGAAGGAAGTACAAAGTACTGAAGTACTTCTGTTGAAAGAAAAAGTGTATCCGTGTCTGTATAACAAAAATTACCTCCTTTGTTTGAAACTTTATTTTTCCCTGTTCAGTTACTAGGCATTTTGAGGGCTTGACTATTTCCAAGTAAGAGTTTAGAAAAAATGAACTTACTTGTATAATGAAGTGCCAGTTGACTTAAAGCAGCAAAATTTTCCAATATGAGCATGACCAACTATTAATTTAGGACGTCAATAAAAGTAACAGTTAACAAATTGATCCAAGCTTGCCTTAAGACTCTGATTCTTCCCTAAAAGGAAGGAATCCCTAGTCCTTTAGCTTTTCCACATCAGTGAGCCCTAGTGTAAACTGAAAAAGCCTTAACTGTACTATTAAAACAAATAGATCAGTGTGTGTTAGTGGTAGAATTAAATGTCAATTTCCTTGCACAGGAAAACACCATATCGAAGATTACAGTATGTGAAAGTCTGTTTCCCCTTACAGTAAATAAAAGTTCTCTCTTCTATCAAAAGAAAAAAAGTTTTGTTGCCAGGGATTTTATGGCAAGTTGATACTAAACAATCACTCCTCAGAAGTTCTTGCCTTTTTTATTCATGTGTAGTACCAACTCAAACAACTCAGCTTCTCAACTGTTAGAAAAAAATAGAGAAAACCCATGTAAATTTTCAACTGATTGAAAGGAAAACTTGCAAAAATGAAGCACTCAAAAATTAAGATAAAGCTATCACATTATTATGAACCATACAGAAAGATGCATTTCATCACAACTCAAAATCTGATCCAGGAATTCCTTTTATTATTATGATGTATTTCTATTAATACCACATGTTAACTGTATCAGCTTGATAATATTTACTACCAACTAGCAATACTTTGGTAAATTCTGCTTACTGAATACATCATAGAGTTTAATAAGCATTCACTGACAATATACAATAATATTGTGTATCGTGAAGGTGCATTTCAGACTGCTCAATACCTTTCCTTAACAAGTATACTCCTTTCCCTACTCCCATACAGTTTGTACCGTGCTTCTGTTCTGCAATAATACTTTTGACGCATTAAATGCAAGTTAAAAGCCTCTGCATATTATGTAGACTGATACTGAAACACCATTCATTATCAGACTTTGCCTATATTAAAATAGCCCATCCTTAGTACTGAGTAATCATGTTGCAAGAGCTCTAAAAGTGATTCTGGAATAGCCTCTATACAGGTATTCTTCCAGACAAAAAGTAACTAGAGCCATTCCTGTTTTATGGCATGGGCAAGTAACAAGATCATTAAGCTACAGAAACCTGGTGTTGTTAACCAATTTAGTGCTCTTTGAAAACTCTGTCCCCTTTCTGTCACTTATCTGGCATGTTGTTATCTTTGCTTCTTGGTGACTAGATACACAGCCCGCTATCTTTCAAGAATAAGTCTGTGCTTCAAAAAGTGTATTTTTTACTTGGTTTGGCTAATCAGTGACCAAACTTAACAGCATGGAAGACAAGACAATGAACTAAGGGTCAAACTGAAGTCTGAACTCCATTTAATACTTGTGAGTCACTTTGTCTTTACTGCCAGCCTCAGTTAACAACGCTCATTTTCCACACCGGAGTAACATGAATCCCTCAAAATTTTGAATTTCAGATGTGATTTCAGGATTTATCTAGGTAGGGGCAGTGTGGACAATGCAAAAGAACACAACTTAAGTGGCAGCACTAATATAATTCAGTGTAACGGAAGCATGTTCAATCTTCCATGAATACCCTTAAAACAGACTCAAGAACTACATCAAATTTTGAATGACTGCGGCCATGTAGAGGTCTAGTTTCCTAAGTGTCTCCACGCAGATTAGTCCCCAGAGTTGCATCTTAGAACCCACGATGCTAAAGCACCTTGGTTTATCTGGACAGGGAGGTGGGGTTTAACTTGATCAGATTAACGCACTAGGCCTTCCCTATGGAGACTTTTCTAAATATGCTAGTTAGCATCTTCAGCTGCCAGCCTAGATGAGGCTTCAGGGTAAAAGACACAATAAAACAGCCGGTACTCTTGCAGCGTTCTGAAGAAGTGCTGCCAGTTTTGACATTTTTTTTCTGGCTACTTTTGAGCAGCTCTGCTCCAGACAATCTGTTTTCAATCCCACCTTCATATACCAAACGTCCTCCACTAGCTATACACATGCACACACAACTCTGGGATGCAGATTATGCTACAAGGCACGCACACGTGGCTGCTGTCTGCCTGCAGCCCAAAACCTACAACTGCTCTGGATGCTTATTTCCCCCACCCAAGAAAACCTTGAGCAATGAACATCTGAGAATGCCCACGGCAATAAGGGGCAGAACAGCCCTCTCGGTGCTAAGAGGTGCAAGTCTTGGGCATGTCAGGCTGCCGGACAGACGCTCATAGTTTCAGGTTTGTGACTCTGGCATGCTGAAGCACAAGAAACATAGACCCCGAGAATGTTTCTTAGCTGGGCATACACCCTATGCGGGAGCACAGCACACGCCCAGGGATGGTGTTCGCTCTGGATAACCGATTACATTCTCTTTGCCCTCCTACTGCCTGTTGCATTGCCTCCACAGACTGCGTGCACCGCAAGGAACCGGCAACAGCCACAGCGCGAGCGGGAAATTAACACTGCCCGACACCTGACTGAATACAACTCTGCAACAATTAAACCCTTTGCACAGAGCTCTGACCACGGCGCTCACGCAACCCACGTGAAGTCCAGCAAGCGCCGACCCAAAGCCAGGCAGCACCACGTCAGGAGGCGACAAGCCCCCCAGGGAGCCCCCAGCGGCCCTTCAGACGCTCCGGCAGCCGGAGCGGGGCCCCGCGTCCCCAGGCCCCCCACTCACGTAGAGGGAGCGGACGGCGGCGCCGTAGAAGCGCAGCGCCGTGCTCAGCTCCAACGCCGCCGACCACCCATCATCCCCGGGCTCCAGCGAGGCATCGCCGCGCCCCTCGCCGTGCGGCAACAGCGGCAGTCGCTCGGCGGGCAGCGCCAGGGCGGGCAGCGCCAGGGCGAGCAGCGCCCAGCGCTGGCAGCCGACCGGGGCCCGCCAGCTCCGCCCGCCGCAGGGACCCCCTGGGGCCCGCTCCGCAGCCCGGAGCGGGGGCGGAGCGAAGGGTTGGCTCCGGCGCGGCGCGGGGGTCTCTCGGGAGCGCTCCAGGGGCGGGGGGCTGGCGGGGCTCGCCCGCTTTCGGGGTCAGCCCGTGTGGCTTGTGCGGCGAGGAACTCGGGGAGCTCAACCGGGGCGGGACTGCAGGCAGCCGACAGACGCTTGGCAAAGCTACGGCTCTCTCCCGGCACCGGCGGGGTTTCCGCGCTAGTTCGGGGAACGCGGGCCCACGTTACCCCAGCAGCTGCAGCCTCTCCCGCCAGCCTGCCGGCGGCCGGGGCCCTGAGACCAAGGACCAAGATCAAGGTGAAACAAAAATGTGAATCCCGCTGCTGCCTTCTGAAATCACTTTGGCACTCTGTGCTTATTGTCGGGGGAAATTGAAGAAATACACTGGAATGTGTTTCATAAATCAGCACCCTCAATGTCAGAGCCGCATTTGGTTGTAAAATAAAACTAAAATCTGTAAATGAAACCTGGCTGATGATATGAGATACACAGAAAAGAAATATGGGACGTCTAAATACATTCCTTCTGACAATGTCTTCTTGTTTTATAGCCTAGTCCTGCTCCCAAGAAACACTCAGAAGCAACCAAAGAATCTATATGTTTCATATATTTTTCCTAAAGCTTCCAAGTGAAGACAGCAGTGTTTAAGGATTAAATCTTGTCCAGTACAGTGACATTTCCACAGAATGTTTATAGCAGAAAAATCACCTGAGGGAAGGCAGCTGAAATGCTACCTATGTGCTTATTACATGGCTTTTTACTTTTCTTTAAACACCTGCTCATTTTTTGGTAAGAAAACACAATTTTGCATTTGGCAAATTGCAAGAGCACAAGGTATTCCAGGGTAGAGCTATAACCATGCTTACCTAAAACAGAGAAACATATCTGTTTGTCTAATCACCATTATGATCACTAGCAACTATAGAATTGACTTCTCTATTTCAGTGAAAAAAGCCACTGAGACAAGTAGCGCGGTGGCCTGGGAGGAAGACAAGTCTTCACACAATTCAGTGTATTCAGGGATATGTGGCTAACCACTGCTACAAAAGTAGTCTCTCGGCTGGATCACCACTGTATCTGAGCACAGTCATATCCACAGATACCCAAGGTATCGGGTATCTTCCTCCTCATTTGACAAATAGATACTTAAACTACAAGCAATTGAGAAAACTGTAAACTTCTTACCCACATTAAATGCGTACACTGGAATACTACCAGCCACCTTCACCACAAAAGCATCCTCCCATTACAACCAAAAGCCTACTTCCAAGCCTGCAGAACTGAAAGGCAAGACATGCCCACACAATGCAACTCCATAGGAAAGAGAAAGCCTAAATTAAACCCCATAACACCTCCAGAACCCCATAAACATATTCACAACATAAAAAGGTTATTTCTGTTAGGCTTGAAGTTTTCCATAGCCACATTTTCCCTCAATACTGAAATCAACCTCAACAAGAGGAAGATATAAGCCAAGAAGAACAAGAAGAAAACTGAGAGGGTAATGTTTTCCTGTCAGATCCACATGATTTCCTAGTATTAGTCCAGAATTTGGAGGATGAAGACCACTGGGAAGCCAGAAACTTACTGTAGTAAATTTGAAATTGATTTGAAGGCTGAAGAGTTAAATATCTACATCTCCATGTTTAAAACACAGAATAATAGCCATGTTATGGTAAATCCTTTATCCATTAGTCAGTATACCGTGATTGTTTAGGCTATTTTTCTTAAGAGGATTGCAGTGTTTCCCTTGCAATTGAGTAAGTTTACCTGTTATGCGGCTCCCACTGTGAGAATTAGTGAGAATTGTTAGTTCTAAGACTAAAAAAATATTTTCAGTTGTTCTTTCTAGCATCTTCAATAATGACTTGAAAAAGGGATGGAAAAGCATGCTTACATACGATGTAATTAATTGGGAGACATTAATTGCTAACATGAACCAGAATGGAGAATGCAAAAGACTTTAGCAAGATTTAAGAAGGGAGGAAATGTATTCAGATGCAAACTGGAGTATCACCAGCTAACATCTTCCAGAACACAGCTAGTAAATGCCAAGAACATCACATTTTCAATGGATCATAAATCAGATACGACAGCAGTTTACAAAGCAACAGCATCCCCAGAGCGGCCACTGAGATCTTGTACAACAAATGAGCAGGTTTTTTTCTGTTACATGGAGGTAAGTGACATTTTCTGAAGGGATAGCATGACAGTGCTTTCCCAGAGATTGTTTGTGAGATCAGAGATCTCACAGAAAATTCACCACTGGAGAAAATTCAGAGTGAAACAATAACAAAGATCAGAGGACCAGAAGGAGTGACATAGAAGGAATTATTAAAAGAACCAAACGTGTGCTTGGCTGAATGATAATAGAGAGGAGATTTGATTAACACCTTCCATCAAAGATACAGAGTGTCTTCAGTTCAAATCTCTGAAGAGTGCTACCACACAGACAGGGGAATTACATGGGTGAGTTTGAGGAGTACAGATAACTAGGAGATCAAAATAACTAAAAGAAGCCATGAAAGCAAGTATCAGAAAGGGCTTCCTTACCATGGGGTCTGTTTTCAGAAAAAATATAGATTAGGCATAGTGAAAGCAGAATGACAAAAAGCTTTGAGTAGTCCAATGCTAGGATTACTAAACAGACCTTAAGGAATAATTCTGTATTTGATCATGGGATGAGACAGCCCAACAGATTTTGACCTGAGATTCTATGTTCACAGGGTACTAAAATAGCTCACAGGTATACATGCACATACATATTTGAAAACTTCCAGTGCCTACACGTGAGGAGATTTGGAAAAGGGGATTGCAGATGTTGTGACTCTCCTGACCTTCTCAAGCTCCTCCCCAGGTTCTGTTAACAGAGAAAAAGGAGTTAGTGTCCCCTTTGCTGGCATGACTGGAGGAAGGCAAGTAACACCCTGGGCCCCTCATGATGATCTTCTGCTGTTCAAAGATGACAAAGCATTCTAGTGGATGGATCATCAGAGGACAGAGTAACCATGTGGTAATAAACTGGAGAGAATTGAGCATTTGGGATAATGACAGGAAAGAATAGGACCGAGGTCTGCTGAGAAGGAGCATTTTTTAGAGAGACAAGGTCATGGGAATCAGAGGGTCACAAGCAAAGGCAAGGCTTGCAGGAAGATCATGGAGTGAGCACCATAAATTTAAATCACTCGGTCTTGGAACATAATGTCCATTGTTCATTAGAGTGGAACATTATGAAATTCCTTCTGCAACTCCACATGAGCCTGTATCACTATTGAGGTCACAAGACTCAGGAACCACTTTTAAAAAAAAGCACATTTTGCAGCAGAACCCTCTATCGAAAGAGACTAATTTTGAAGTACTGTTAGATGCTCTTGAGAAGAGATGCATACGAAGGGCAGTATTGTATCTCGCCTTCTGCATCAGTGCAGGGTACAGAAGATTGTCGAATCCCTTCTTTTTCTCTCATGCGGAGATCTTACAGGGCAAAAAAAAGGACAAGCTCCTTGGGAACTCGTATCCTGTTGTGGAGAACAGCTGGGCTAGAACGGGGATGTGTTAACACTTGGCCAATGACCTGGTCAGTACAGAAGAGATATACTGCTGCAATATAATGGTACACAGCAGTAACAGATTAGTAACTGCCTGGAGCAGGGCAAGCAGCATGGGAGAAACAGTACCTCTCAGGCCCTTCCTAGGTCTGGTGCTAGGAAAGACTGTTTATATTTCATCTCTTTCCTACGTCTCATTATTAGAACTAATAACTGTATTAATAAGGGACAGAAAAAAATTATCACGGAGGAAGTTATGCAGTGAAGTTCTGCTTATGCAGAAGCATGAACATTTTTCTTCATCCCGGTTTACAACTTAGGAAAAATGAGATGGAAAATGGAACAGAAAAATACCAGCATCACGGAAACCAGCTAGATAAAAAAAGCAGCCTTACAATCCTCCCGACTGTCATGTAGCCACATGAAAAATACAATGCTTTTTTAATATTTTATCAAAATATCCTTCTTATATCCTAATACTTGTTGTCTTTCAAGAATGGAGTCTCTAGTTGAGTAGAAATACTGACATTTCTCTGTAGTGAGAGTTGTAATAGGACAAGAAGGTATATAATTAGTCTTCTATTTAAATATTCAACACAGCACTAACTACTATTCCTACTCCAAGTCTTACTGTATTGTTATTATCTAAAAGTTTTAGCTTTGCAGAACAAAAGACTCCAAACAGACAATAATACCCCACTTCAGACTTCTAAAAACCACACAGGAGACAGGAAGACAAAATGTATGACCAGTTTCTCATATATGCAAAAAACAATATATGAAGGAACAGGGTTTTTTAAACAATGGGAATGACATGTGGAAAAGCCATTTGAATGGGACGGGAAGACAGATATGGAAAAGGTATCCTTTACCTCCTATCTACTCGGAGACTAAAGAAAGAACTATGCTGACCCACTGATACCTTACTGTATGAGATTTCAGAAGAGAGATAATACACGCAGGGAAAATACATCTCCTTGCAGTCTGATGATTAGATGGTATGTAATGCATCTCAAGTTAAATCATCACTTCAGATTGAATGTGCACCCAAGCCAAAAGCATGGCTAAATTTTGTATTCTTTTTTACTTGGGATCCAAACTTTGACTGCAATGGCTGTGAATTTCAATTGTATATGGAACACACAAAAAAGATGTTGCATTGAGTCCCAGCAGCAAAGCTTGTAGATGATAATCAATAAGAAAAGAGAGGCCAAACACTGGTCTGATGCAAGCGGTAGCTAGAAATTCAGTAACAAAAGATTATGAGAGAAGCTCAGCCTCAACTTTTCTAAAAACATTTAAAAGGGC
Source organism: Gorsachius magnificus (assembly GCA_034008185.1). Classification (NCBI taxonomy): domain Eukaryota; kingdom Metazoa; phylum Chordata; class Aves; order Pelecaniformes; family Ardeidae; genus Gorsachius; species Gorsachius magnificus. Next base: position 42,750,479 of record CM067083.1, on the reverse strand, counting down.
TAATAAAGCCTGAATCATTGGCATGGTCTCTCCCATGACAGCCAAGCTACTACCTCACATCTGCTCCTTGTGCCTACAAAGCACCCAGCCTCACAGAGCCTGGCCCTGCCTAGATTCTCTGCCCACTAGAATAATACAATTTGCAACAACTGTCATTTAGAAAAAGAGTACATGATTTCTCAGATGAATCTAAATAATCATGACAATTTACAGAAGACACTTAACTCATTTTCCCCCATCAGGATTAGATGATCTCTTTTATGAGGAAAAAGACTTATTTCTGGAACTGATTTTCTGAAATGGAATTCATTGCCTAAGCTAGTGAAATTCACTTAGGAGAATCTATCATTACTTTGAGCAACTGTGAGTAAAACAGAGAAACTGATTTTCATTCAGGGTAGATGATGTGGTGCAGCAAAGGCCAACAATTTTAAGTACTGGTTTTTACAACAGGACTGGATAAGGGAAGAAATATTTAATCAAGATAACACTTATTAACTGTATGGTCTCAAAATTAGACTGTGGTTCATCTTCACATGTAGAGATAGCTGTGAAAGTCCTGCATAGAGGGAGAACGAAGTTCCCTATATAAGTCCATACTTGGTCAGATTAAACACTACGTATTGCTATTTCCTTTAATGTGATTGCTTGTAAACGTTTTTTTTTTGTTGTTGTTGGACAAGGTCTACTAAGGAGGAAAATTCATCCATCCAAAAAAGAAGATGTGTTTCCTGACCTCTCCTGGTCAACTGTTAAAAGTTAGCTACACCAAAGGCTTTCTGCCTTCATGAATCCACTCAGCACACACCAAAGTTTCCTACAAGTTACTGAAATTCATTTGTGAGCTTAAGATAATTTGCTGAGTGGGGTGGGGGTGTGTGCTCAAAGGATAAAATGTTTCTTCCCAAAAGCTTGCCTGAGGATGGCTGAATCATAACCGTGGACTCCAAGAACATTGTCAACAGGCAAAATTTTGGGGTGACAACTCTGATCATTCCACAGAAAATGCTAGTAAAAACTGGTGGGTAACAATTTGGTATTTTCATTATTTTTTCAATTTATTTTTTTTTTTCTTCGTAAGATTTCTAGTCTCTTGAGTTGAAACTGTACCTATGAGGTGCTATAAATATAATAATTTATTCTTAGATTAGACATGCATAATTTTGAGATCCTACTGTACATAATGCATAGAGTTGGGTGTAATACACCATGCATCTATAATGCTGAAAGAGTCTTCTCCTTTTTTTTGTTTTTGTAAATGTGTAAAGACTGTGAACTTTCCCCTGGCCTGAAACAGTCCAGATCCAAAAAACCAGGAGTAATTCCATGAATTACAGCTATTTATTCTTCCTGACCCAAGGGCTTATATTGCTGTTCACTTCACTTGGAATCTGCAGACTAATATAAACAGTAGCCCACTTGTTTCTTCCCAAACACAGTTTAGTGTTTTTGCCTAGGACATAACACTGCAGTTTTGTCACAGAGTAACAATAAAACATGAGGACGTGCACTAAAGCAACTCTGCACAGAAACAATCGTGTTGCCTCTGGGAAAAAGAGGCATTATTTGCAAACACTAGGATTGATGCAGTAACTTATTCACTGGAGAAGTGACAGGGTAGGAGCAAGAAAAGAAGGAACACGCTTTTTTTCTACAAGAGGCTGCTGAGACCAAACTCTGTGTAGCCTACACTCCCAATTAAAAGAGGGACAGGGTGTGATCCCTGAAGCCAAGTAGCAAGGACTGGAATGTGTCCAAACTGCTGACTCCTAGGCCCACTGGCTGTGTCCACCCTACCTAGCATTTAGCCCATGCTTTCTGCTGCATTACTGTAGCCCTAGGACACTTTTTTTTTTTTCCCCTTCCAGTTCACAGCGTCTGAAATAAAGTGAACCGCTATGCAGTCCAGCAGTGATTTAGTTACAGCTCAAGACTAAGGGTACGTGTCACATAGCACAGCCTGTGACACGAGGGTATGTGCAGGTATTTGAGTCGCAAAGCCTTGGGCTAGCTTTAGAAGATTAAATGGGGTCAAGAATGAAGTCTGGTCCTGGCTTGTGACTGCCTTTTGAGTGTGGTCCTTGGAACAAACTGTCCCCAGACCACTCTTGTGCTTTGTCTAGGAAAAAGCAGTTTGAAGCAGGCAGGAACTCAGCTAACAATTAAGCAGGTTGCATATTCAGAGGTCCAGTGCATGAGGAGATCCCTGGCCCTCTCTCATTTAGCAATAGAGATGTACTTGTATTTGCAGTCTGAGGCATATTTATAAGTTTTTCAAGGGGGAGAGACAGCAAGACTGTTACAACTGAAAAAGTTGCACTTGCAAATGAAAGGTTACCAAACCCCTTTTCAAGTAATTTATTTGTTCTTGCTCTGCAGTCACTACTGGACTTCTACCTAAATGATCTTTCTTGTCATGTTTTCTCTCTCTTGAGCTCTCTGAACCCACCATTAACATTCTCCTCCTTTACTGTTTCCCCACAAGAGCCTTTAACTCTGTACCGTTTATGTTATTCCTAGTTTCTTGTCTTTTTCCAGAAGAGGCTTTTTATTAACCTTTTGGGATCTTAGGGCTGTCCCACTTTATGGCTCATTGACCAGTTCTCATTCCTTGAGTTCTTTCTCAGAGAAACTCACGCCTGTTTTCCTTTAATTGCAAATCTTTTATGATTCTCTCAAACTTCCTGCATGAAAAGCATTTGAATGTTTTCCAGCAGCACAGATCTTTCAAAGCACAGTTCTGCCAGCATGGGTTATTCCTATTTACAAGTAAGGCCACTAAACTTAAGGAAATTACTTACGAAAGAAAAAGTATTATCCAAAATAAGACCATCTAAATCTGGTCCCTAATTCTCTTTTTTTCCCTGTGAAACACAGTAATTCTTACTTATACATTTAATGCATTTGTCCCTTAAAACAATGATCTGATCCAGCAATCCCACCCATCTTTCGAGCCATTAAATACAATATGAAATTGCCATTTAGAGACCCCTATTCACCATGTTTACACAGCTTATATAGCCTGAAAATATTTGGAGATGCAATTATAGAAAACAAACATTGTGGAAAAAAGGGTATTACACTGGACCTAAATTTTAACAAAATCATTGATTTTTGTGGATGTACAGGTGTTTACATTTTTATCACCTGAGGAGGGAATCTAATTTCTGAAGAATGAGCCACAGCATTTGAACAAACAAGAGCACTGTGTTCTTCCTGAGGGAAATCTATGTCCCTCTGCTTCTTCCATACTAGTAAATATAATTCAGTTATTTAAGTACTCAGTACAGGACTTTGCCTCATCCAAAATGCAATTATCTTCTGCAGCTTACTCCCTGCAGCAGTGCTAAAGCATAAAGCAGATTTTCATACAGCAATCACGGTGCAATAGTCTCAACAGCACTTTCCATTACTACGCTGTCAAATCTCGAAACCTTTCCTGGTGATTTAAGAAACATTTATTTTTTTTCCATTTCACGAAGAGAAAAATTAAGGCACCAAAGAAATGCAGCTTGTCCACCTGGCAAATCAGAAGACACACAGAAAACTCAGTGGAGATTTCCTGACAATCAGAAGTAGCTTTCTGCAGCGGAGCAGATCATGTTTCTTCCCAAGACAAATGCCAGTTTCAGCTAACAACTGTCTCTGTGGGTATCCAGAGTGTGAAGCTGTGCAGTTGTCCTTAATGCTCACAAGCCTCGGGAAACCTCACCAACTTCAGATATTCAGGGGTCTACCACATGGCAGAAACAAATTAAAAAAAAAAAAAAAATCACAAGGAAAAATTAAGAGTCAGGTTTTTTTAAGGTGAATATGTAAGAAAGAATTGTGTTGCTGGCTGCTAAATTCAGCCTTATTGGGGGAGCGTATGACCGACAAATTACAATTCAGTAAGCAAAGAAAGACACAAAACTTCTGCCACAATTTCCATTCTGTGTGTGGAGGAATCAGAAGGTTAGTCTTAAATATCTGCAAGCTGTTTCTAATCTCCATAAATTGTGCCATCGCTTTGAAAACAGGATGTATGCTTCAGAGTAAAGTAAAACAAACTGACTGATTTAATACAACAGCAGCAGCAAATCTCCCAACTGTGCAGTATTTTTCAAACAAGCCTCTATCCAAAGACAGCAAAGTACAAAGATAGGAGAATTAGAGAGGAACTTGGAATGATTCTTGCCTGAATAACACCTTACCTTTAAAGTTTCCACAGCATCACATCCATTTTACATAGCAAACTATGAGCAAGAGTTACTTAATTTTCTTGTTTGCCAATGCTCATTTCCACATATTCATCAGCATGCCCTGCATGTTTCATGCATCTAAGCATTCTCCAAAACTTGGGAACATTTCTGCCTGAGCATTTGCAACCTTGGGGCTTATATTTATTATCATATATATGTACAGAAGAACTTCTAAGTACATTACACTTATTGTGTCACTGCCACTAACTCTGATGCCTTTTTCTAGTTTCTACGATTCCTGAACATTCCCTATGGTGTACTACAGTTTTCTCAGGCTTTTCAGATTGACTTAAACAGAAATCCCCCCCTTCCCCCCCCAAATTGCTCAGCCTTGCCTAAGGACAAGACCTTTGTCATCTCCAAAGAGCCCGTCTTCACCAAACATGCTTTATCCCTCTTGGTACCAGATTACAAACATTTGTTGCACGTGTTGCTTCAGCAGGGTAACAACTCAGTTACTGTCCCAGCATCCGAAGCAGCTGCTTTCAGCTGCTCCTGGCTTTAGCAGAGCCAGACCCAGAACTGAGAAGAGGAAGCCTGCTGGACTTAAACTGGTCTCAGAAACCTCACTCTTCACTTTGCAGATGTCTTTTTTCAATTGAGAAGGAATAAACCAGGGAGGGGAAAAAATGGATTTCAAAAAGGAGTCAGATGAAAGAAGGATGGTGGGAAAGGGAAAGAGAACCTGAGTCTTTTAAGTCAGAGGATAAGACCTGACATTACCAGCATTTGTGCAGGTGAATTGTCCCATTCACTCTAAAGGGGGCTGATCACATAGTAACAGCAACCAAAAGAGAACAGCTTGGGCTATCCAATCCTGCAGGCAAAGAAGTAAGAGACAGACTGCTGCTTAACCATGCATACGCTCCTGGCCCTACCAAATGAAACCCAAGGTCTGCTGATTCTGTGCCCTACAGGAAAAAAAAAGGATCTCTTCTTTGACTGAAGATGTCTATCTCCAGTAATGTGCAGCTAAGATGAGTGAATTCTCTAATGAGTGCCTACTGTGTTTGAATAAAGGACAAAAGCTCTCACTCAGTAACAAGGAAGCATGCTTAGAGAAAGGAAAGGAACAGGCACACCTGACTTTCTAGGCACAAGAAAGGCTCTGGTACTGGTCCGAAGACCAAAAACTGGGTGAAGTTAGTGCCAACCAAAAAGCAGCACACAGGAGGCACTAAGAGGCTTAAACTGTGTATTTAGAAGTTATTTATTGTTGAAATTGACTCCTGCTTCCTATGTGTAATAGTTTATTTCTGTCTTCAGACTCTATTCAGTGAGTGTTAAAGACTTCTTGGCATTGCAGGCTTTCTCTTTAGGATATCTGGCAAACTGCAGACATAACGAAGCAGAAGCCGAGGGCATATGCTATTCAGCATGTGTGGGCTACAATATGTGATACTTTTAATACTTGCATACCTTGCAACCTCTAAAAGGTGACTTTACAAAGTTGGCATCAGGACTGCTTGAAAACAGCCAAGAAGCTGCAATATCACAAAGGAAACAAAAGCTCACCACATATGATGTACCTCTGCAGCCAAAGCTTACACTAAAGGAGGCATACCCCTATTGTGCAGCTCCCCAGAGGTATTTCAAAATAGAAACAGAGCTCAGAAATTCAAACACCTAGCACGACAAAGTCCAGTGACTGATGAGAACCTCTTGCCTGCCAATGTGTCAAGCCTTACACATTGAAAGCAAGACAAATAACTGACTCCTATCACACAGCTTTTTGCAGCACTGTTGCAGACTGTTCCTCAAAGGAAGCTGTTCCCTTCCTGCTCCCTCACCTCTCCATCACCCTGTAGCTAACACACCCTGTCTTTCAGACCAGAGATGGTGCTCACTATCAGCCACTGCTAACGACTTCATAGATTTCTGAGGCTGTGGTGGGTGGGAGTTTGCAGAAGCCGTGCTGGGAGAGGATCCGCAGGACCCCATGCTGGCACACTGTACTTCTCCCAGTACAACGTTACTCTAATTTTTTTTCCACCATGCTCTTGGGTACAGAAAAGTAACAACAGCACCCTCCGCTGGCCCCTGCCATGAAGACACCTCCACTAAAGGGGCTCACTGGAGCTGCTGCTAGATCTGTCGTGTTAAATCTACAGAAATACACCTTTCTACTAAACATACTAACAGGCCATGTTCTCCACAAGTGGTCTCCAGCTGCCTCCAGTCACTATACACATATATATCCTAAAAGCAGGAGCAGAGACTTTAAACTTTGTGCACAGAAAGAGCACTTAATTTTAGTGTTAATAACAAGATTCATAAATTGTTACCATATATGAAAAGATACATTTCCCAAACAGACTACTCTTAATTAGCACTTCAGTTATAGTACCAACCTTATTTGGGAGCTTGTAATTGGGTATTATCATCATCAACATCATCTTTCTTCCTCCAAGATTTCTGGCCATTGGATGCATGCAAAATTCAAACAAAAAAGGACAATGTAAATCACTGCACATGAGGAAGGCAGGGTGTCTGTGTGCATGAGAGCTTGCAAAAAAAAAGACAACTTTCATTTGATCCAGAAGTAGTAAATAGCGACTCTCTGTAAGCACATTCAGTACATTTTAACTTGGTTTTTTTCTTTGAAGATCATCTGTAAATTATTGATCTAAAATCTTTATTTTGTGTAGTTTTAGAAAATCTTTAGCCATATTGAGGTACCAAATAATAAAAACACAGGCAGATATGGAAAAAACAGATCAGGAAACCTTTGTTGCTCTGTGTACTCCTGGAAGAGCTGTATAATAGTAAATACCTATCCAAGCCTACATATGTTTCTGAGTTTGGAAAAAGATAGTAAGGATGTGGAAAGACACAGCTAGGTTCTTCTTAGACACATCTCACTCCACAGTCTGAGCATCTTTTGGAAATAAAGGCAATTGTCTTTCTCAGAGGATGCTTGCCAGAAGGGGACAGACAAAGGTCCATACTGAAAGTAATGGTCTACCTAAACCAGTTCAAGATCTGACTATATATTTTGGGGGGGGGAGGGCTATTTTCTTTCTTTTTAGCCTATGTGCATTCACGTGGGTTAATAGAGTTTATTTTTATTTTAGTGGCTGCTCCTGCAAACTAGGAGCTATTCCAAGAGCTGGCTGATATGTACATTTGATTCTGATTACTCTTACCAATTACATCATCAAAAATACCTAGACTGAAGCTGGGAAAGGTAATTTACATTTTCTTACTGTAACTACACAGAATTTTGATATTTATGTGGAATTTAAATGGATAGACTGCATTTGAAATACAGTCTCCGAGATCACGTGAGTGGATAAACACAGAATACATATGCAGCGACTAGATTAATTCTTACCACTAATTCCTAGAAACCCTGACCATGTGTATGAATTCACATTGGATTAGATCTTCAGCCAGTATACTACACAAACTTGAGTGAAATCAATATATACAGTGACTTCAACTAAGAAAGCAATCGTAATTCCCAAGCCATGTCTTTGAACACAGGACACATTTTTAGCAAGATGCAATAAATGGCCTAGGGCTGTAGGCCTCATAAGACTACCATTTTATACTTGTGGTACTTGTATTCTCAAAAAAACCAATACTTTGCACGACATATGTAACGGGACACCCAATGACACCAACCCGAGAAAGAATTGGGACAAGCAGTGTCCCATAGCATATGACAATCCCAACAAGCACTGTCAATTAGTTAAAGCCACTTTTGATTTTAGCTTTGTCATTGATGCCACTGACTGAGGTCTCTTTAGTTCATCTCTCACATTTAAACTGACAAATTAGGTTATGCATATCTCAGAGCATCTCATACTGATTAATCAGACCCAAATTCAGCTGCTCAGTTTCTTTCATTAAGGTAGTTTGAAATTCTGTGTATTTTTTCTATTCATTAATCAAGTGGCTGTACCACCTTTGTCTAGCTAAGATTAAGACATTCATTACTTTAAAAAATCTGGGCCAACAAAATGTGAAAAATAGAACAAAAGACAGCAATTTCTCATGAAACGTTCTCTGCATAGTTAAGATGAAGCAAATACAGCTGCACACAGGAACATACCTCTTAAAATGTTATAATAGCAAAAATTGGAGTCCTTTCACTGCAATGTTGTCTGTTCTATAAGAGGACTGGAAATCTGCCATTGTATTATACTGGATCTTGCTCCAAAATAAACTACAACCAGCACAGCTGGAGGTGAAAGAAGTATGTCCAGGATAAATACCTACTCCCTCCCCTCCATCCCAGCTGTTAAATAATTCTGTTCTTTTGCCTTTCACAGCATGTAGCCCTGGACAGTTTCTGCTCTCTCCTCTCCTCATCCTGTAGTTACAAAGACCTGATACGCCCTTATGCAAACCCTTATTTTACCAAACCCCAATTTGTATATGTCTTATACCCTACAAACAACTGTATCACTTCCTTATAATTCTGGTTCCACCTAGAACACTTGTTGCACTACCACTCTGTCCTCTGAACAAAGCAAGGATCCTGGGGGAAAAACAATCACTAAAGGTAACACCAAAAAGCACTTGCAAAGGGGTTCAAATGAAACTTGCACTGACAACCTTAATTCCACCATTTCCTAACCTTTAAATAGCTAATATCTTATTACTTAACACAATAAATATATAATAATTATTACTTAATATAATAAATATATTAAATTTATTGTGTAGCTTATATATTTATATTTAATAATATATTGGTGTATAATAATATAGTTACATCCTATGTTTCTATTTTATTTATAATTATGATTTATTATAAATGTGTTAACAAATATTATTATTAAGGAACTATAACTGTAGCTAGGATGCTTACTTACTATAATAAACTTACACAGACACAGATCTATGAAAAGAAATGACAAAGTTTTTGCTACCCACATGATGGTACCATCAAACAAGCTGCTTGTAAGAATTTTACAAAAATCCCCCAAAGGTTGAGATCTGCATAGCACTTACTTTCTCCAAGCAGTTTCTCTTTAATGTAGTTCCTGTAACATCTGCAGCTCTGTTTCTTCAAATTTTCTTCTTTCCCCTTTTTTCACTGTTTTCTTTTTTCACACTTTTAAAATTCTCTGCTCTGGTCCACCCACTAGGGCAATTTATTAAGCTGGGCCACTTAAGTCTAATGCATTTAATGTTCTGTCATGGCGTAAACAAGCATAAATAGTTGGCATGATTATTAAATTCATGAAATTATCATCTTTCACTGCGTTAGAAGCAAAAGCAGTTCCATTTACAAACCCACAATACATTCTTGGCAATTTTCCCCCCAATAAAATCAGTATTTTGTTAAGCCAGCTACTATTAACTTTGTTTTTCACGTAAATATGTTTTAATGATGTTAAGGAGGAGGAGATAAAGCTCAGTTGACGTCTGCGGCTGAGCCACAGCTCATGAACAAATAAAATCCTGCAGCAGCAATGAGAACACAGAGCAGGGAAATGCCAGTTGCTGCTTTGCAGGAGGTGTAAATCCAGAAAAGTTGCTGGTCGGGACAGGAAACCGTCTGGCTAAGTGGGAGCTGGCTGAAGGACATGAACCTATGCAACAACTTTGGTTTCTCTTCCAGGCGAGTGTTACGGAGAAAACAGGCGTTACAGAAGAGCAGACGCCCTGAGGACACAGGGAGCTGGAGGGGAAAACCAGCAGCTGCCATCTCTTCTCAACACGTCCTTGTCAGGCAATCAGCAGAAAACAGTCAGTTGCCCACCTAGCCCCCTGGCTCCTGTGCGACCCTTGGTGCTGTATATACACGCATGGCAGCCTTAACAAACAACGGAATAAGCGATCCGCAGCACATGGCTTAGACCCCTCGTACCCTCTGGGGGAGACGGTGACCGCTGCACGCCCTGAGGTAACTGCGCGGCAACGACCCCTGCACCCCAGGGGGGACCCGCCAGGCCGGGCAGACCGCGTGCTGGCCGCCTTCCTGCAGCCGGCCCAGCTTAAGTTTGTAAGTGGGAGTTATTGCGCTCGCCCTGCGAGCCCTAATAATAACTTAAAAAACCCCAACCCCAAAGATGGAATTTAAACACATGAACAAGCATCTAGTAAAACTTCTCCCATTTCTCATTTTCTTCTCCCAGAGCCGTGCCCGGCGTTCAGCACGCGAAGAGGCTGCGTTCGCAGAGCGGAAAGCCGGCAGCCACGCCACGCCACCCAGGCGGGCCCGCAACGCCGCCACAGCCCGGGCCCGCCGCCGGCGGCCAGTCTCAGCCGGTTCTAGCCGGAGCTGCGGCCAGGGCGCCGCGCCGCGCCACTAGGGGGCACCGTGGTGCCGGAGAGACAGCGCCGGGCGGGGGCAGCGGCGGCGTGGCCGGGGTGGCGGTGACCTTCTGCCCGCCTTATCTGAGGGGAAGGGCCGCGCAGAACCCGCCTCCCTCAGGCTTACCGCTTCCTCTCCTCGTGGCCCTGCGCCTCGGGGCGAGAGGGGTGTCGGGTAGTGGCCACTCCCGGAGCCGGGGGGCTGGGACTATGACAGGGATGGAGGGCCGTGGCTTGAGGCCAGGGGTCCCAGGGTGCCTTTGCCTCCTTTCTGCTGATGGAGAGGCACCTCAGAGGGGGTGAGGGCAGAGCTCAGTCCGGGGGCTGTTGATGAGGCCCTTCTGCCCTGCCAAGTAAGGTGCCAGCTCTCTCCCGTTCCTCTGCTTGAACCTGGAGGAGCTACCAGAGTCCTTCACCCACAGGTGTAGGCTAACAGCTTGTACAAGTCTTATTGCCGCAGGAAAGTAACAGCGCAAATACCCACATGCAAACATAGGATACAACATACAAATGATACACACATATAGCAAGGAAGGGTGCTGTTGGCTGAATCCTATGTGTTAAATGTTGAACACAAATTTGCTCTAAAGGTTTCTTTACTGTTTGGTTTTAGCCCAGAATTATATTTGTCTCTCGAGTCTTTGCAGGTGTCTTAAGTGCAGATTCACTGATGATCAAAGAAACCCATCCTGTGGTAATTCATCCTTGAGCCGTAGGCTTGACACGTAGCTCAGGAATTCGCTGTTCTTCTGCACAGCTATATCACCTTGCAGTTCCAGACTCGATCCTTTGCTTCCAGCCACACTGGCTATCCCTTTCCACCCTGTTTTTATATCTCAGAATGGCCCGACTGGAGTTCTGTAGGCCCCTCACCAACAAAAATGTTTTCATCACTACTCCAAGGACGGCCCTACAGCTGAAAAGTTTCTGCTGCGACCATTCAGAGGGCAGCCTTGCCACACACAGTTTAGGAAAGCAAGGAAACACCAAGCTTCTCAGACCAAGTGTGAGCCCACTTCCTAACATTGCAGTCCTCTGAGCTAGTATGGATGTCAGCACCAACTGGAGTAGATTTAGGATACTGGAGTTAAAAACCCTTTCCAGGTATTAACCTGAGAAGGATTCAGCAAGATTCAGGACTTTTTGCTTCCACAGCTGGACTCTCAGCTGCTTGAACAACCAGATAGTCAGGGCTGAAGCAGATGATTTCTAACATGTGGGGCTTTATTAGCTGTGAGCCAGATACTTCATATTGTCTAGTATCAGAAGCCAAGGGAAGAAAATGAATTAACTCCCTTTACTGGATGTGGCTGAAGTCATCCCTACTTAAATGGGCTTTTATTCTTTATTCATCAAGGTTCTTGTGAAGAGAAGGCAAGTTCCCTGCCACGATGTGTCATAGATGATACGAAACCCCAGACGCTGGGTGAAGTGATCTTTAGCCCTCAAGTCCACCTCCCTGTGTTGTTGGTCCACATCTAGTCCACCTCCCTTTTCTAGTCTCATACCCAGCTCACAGCCAGCTGACTGATACATCTAAGGGAATCCCCACTGAAGGGAAATACCTCACTGCTTTAGTTCCTCTTTTATGGGTTTTTCCAGTGGGGGATGGGGAGGGGTGCAAAGAAGGTGGTAAACCCTAAGTCAAAAAAAGCAGAGAAGGCTAGCAAAGGAGAGAATATATTCTACTTGAGCTAACATGGATCTAAAGTATCCTTTTGGGTTCTGGAGGCATCTGGGAAACTGAAGGCTGCAAAGAGCAATTTAAACAGTGAAAAGCAACAAATCCTTTTTGGTGCTTTTTAATTTTAGATTTACAGATTGCTGAATCTTAAACCCCAAGGAATGTGCAGCATGGACAGAAATTTCAGGGTGTTCGAGGCTTTCTTAACAGTTTGGAATGTGCACTGTATCTCCAAGCTTGAGTCTGCTCCTATTGCATGTTGTGCAATGGAGAAGTCTGCAGGAGACCCTGAAATATAGCTGCCCTAATAAAAACAAAACTCCATAACGAAACAAAGGCACTGATGTTCTGATGTTTCTGTTTCACAGCATTTGTCTCTTTCCATCTCCTGTCCATTGAGTAACATATTTAATTCTTCTGGAAAATTTTCTTCTGGTCAAGTATGGGCTGGCTGAAATTATGAAACCACAGTTTTCTTGCTTTAAAGCTACTTGCATTACTCCGATTAGTTTGTGCAGGACAGTTCCTGCCCTTGATGCATAGGCATTACTTTATTTGAAGCCAATAGAAGCTTTGGCTGCCTTAAGGATTATGGGTTAAGGCCCTACATTTGTTGTACGCCACTGTATGACCTAAATGAGATTAGAATAATAAATACTGATTTGTTATGAGGGCTTTATTTAGACATGTTTTGAGTATGAGGTCTGTGTCAGGATTAATAGTGAAATCTAACATGCCCAGGCACAGAGAAAGCCCAACAATGAAAGGACATTTTTTCCTTTGAGAAAACTGGTTCCCAGCCCTCTGTTTGGCTTTTGCCAGAGTTGCTAAATGTTGAATGGCACAGAGATGCTGGATCCCAAAGATGGTGACATAGTCCATAACTTGGAGATGAGCCCACACCGAGTGAAGGACGGAAGTATCCCATCAGCAGTATTTTCCAAAGCTAAATACTCATTCTCTGCAATGCATTAGCATTCAAAAAGCCTCAAATATAAGGTTTTAAGAATCCAAAGACAAATGAGAGGCTACAGGTTCAGGATTTACTGGTTAATTCATCCATCTTGTTGAGCAGGCACTAGTTTAGGTGCCTGCCCTGTAGATAAATCAGATTCCTGAACATGTTCCAAGGGAATGTCCATTCTTTTCAGCATCCCAGCCACCATCTCTCATCAGGAAACCTGACATCTTGTCATGTAATGCACCAAATCGCAATGGCCTAAGTATTAGACGCAGAAGGCATGTGCTTACACCACATAGTTAAATTTCTCTATTCTAATAGCTACATTACTAATGGCTTCAGAGGAATTTGCCTTTCCAAAAAGTTATTTAAATTGAAAACAGTGGACTGCAAGGATGTGAGCTGGTATTTCTGCAGGACACGAATTGAAGAAAGAGGAGGTGTGTTGTGACAAGTTCAGGTGAATTAAATCTTTATGAATTCCAGGGTATCTCTGTCTTTTGTCTAATTCAAAGTGTCTTAATAACTCCCACTGTCCACCAGCTAGTTGATGGATCTTGTTGAACAGCAGATTTCTGCCCCACTTGTTTTTTGAGTAGAAATAGCAAGAATTACTTCCTTCAAAATGTTGTTGTTGAGTTTTGTAATCGTAGGCCTCATGGAGTGCGGAGCAAAAGACAGTGTTGAACCAGAATACTATTTTCTTTTCCTTTGGTTTGGCAAGAGGCCTGCCTATCTGGCAGCCTCTCCTGGTATGTCTCAGTTGGGGTGGAACTGGATGGACTCTCACAATTTTTCAGATAACTTTAGGGAAAAGCAACTTTTGAAGAAGGACCGACTTTAAGGTCCAGCTATGATACTTTCAGTATATGAGGTTTAAACCATGAGAGCCAGGTATTTGTAAGAAGCACAATCCAAGAAATCATGAAACCTCAAAAGAATGAAAACCTGACAGTGTAACTGAGGACAAGCTCTCTGGACTACCATAGTATAAAATCAAAGATGAAGATGGTTCAGTATCTAAAAAAAATCTTCAATTATTTTCTTCACTTCCTCGAAGTACTTCTTTCTGCAAAACCCTTTCTAAAAGACTTATTGAACTACACACTAGTGGGAGTCATTAGGTGCAGAGTGCCTTAGCACACAGTGATTCGCTAACAGTCTTGCCAGCAAATTCATTAACTGCAAGTGACAGCAAAGACGAGAACTCTGGACCTTTCTGCTCAGGAGCAGGGCAGCAGTTCAACTTGCAGAATCCAGATATTTTATGTGATCTATTTTTGTTCATTTCAAGTCAAATAGCAGTGGGACAGCCTAGCTAAGAAATTTTTGAACCCTCAAGCTCCACTCAAGTTTATTCCTTTGGACAATGACCCTTAGAAAGAAAATGGTAACACAAATAAATTGCCTGGAATTGCCCAACATCCCTAGACAGCAGCAGGAGTGTGCTGAAGACCAAGCAGTGGATGAACTTCTTAAGTGCTGGAGAGCTGCATAGGAAGTTTGCTTAGTTAAGAAGTTTCTTGCAATGCTGCAATGCAGTGTTTCCCAACCAACCTTTGCACACCTGCTGGCAAGGACACACGCCTGTGATGCAGTCTGTGCGACCACTGTTCTTTGCTGTCCCTTGGCAACATGTGCAGCAGCTTTCTTTGGCTGTTTGCAACATGCTGCCCACAAAGCCTGTGTTGGCAAATCACACCCACAGGGGCACTAAGGGAAACCAGCAGTTTGATGAGTGGAAATGGATTCCTGCTTCTCTATACATTTTATAGTATACTTCAGGCATGTGGTAGTCTTAAAATCCTAGTGTTTTTTGCTGATGGCATGCCATGGAAGCCTTTGTCCTCATTTAGTAGGTTAAAGTCTCACAGCAGAAGCTGTGAAGAGTTGTTACAGGTCACTGATAAAAAGCAATAGAGTGCTTATGGCCACCATGGGTTAGTGTTAGCCACAATCATAATCAGAAAGTCTGTGCAGAAAGCAGACAGGTGGTGTGTAACCCACTGAATTTATTATCACTGTACTCTGACCTCTAGATAGTGCATGTGTGCACTGGGGTTGTGGAGATCAAGAGATGTGTAAGACAGACCTGTTAGTGGAACTGGAAAAGCCTAAGGTTTTCCTTGTCTGCTAGAAGGAAGTATCATTCTAGGGGAGATGTTTTCCTGATCTGGGAGACAGAGCCTTCTGTAGTACATATTGAAATATATTTTGTTGTATCTATTCTATTTGTTATACATATTGTCTAAACTCCTGTCCCGACCATTTATCTTCCCTGTGTTTGCCTAATGAACTTGATGGCCTGAGTACAGCCAGATACTCTGGCAAACTTGCTTCAGAAACTGCTCAGTTTTCCATGCTCTACCCTGTCAATTTTACTTTTTTCCAGGAAATACACAGGGTCTAGGAGCAGGTGCTAATTTAAAACTAAATCCAAGTTTATTTATGTTGAAGCCATAAAATTATCTTTCTGTGCAAGCTATAACATACCTCTGTACATGTACATAATTTTCAGTGCTTGGACTTTTTTTATCCTCTCTCCTCTTTCCCATTGTTCATTGTATGTTCTGTATATTTCTATACATAGTCAAATTGACACAGCCACTCAGTGCTGTGTATCACCCTGCTTCTGTGAGCTGTTTATCCAGGATTTCCAAAGCTGACTGCTCCTGGTAAGGGTCTTAAATTCATATCTTGACACCTTAATAGAAGTGACCTGATATACAGAAGCGCTGAGAAGCCACAGATCCCTTTACAGTCAATGTGAGCTGAGTTTGCTTTGCACCTTTAAAATCAAACTGCTTATATTTCAGTACCTAAACATGGATTTTGAAACACAGTTTTAAGTGTTCAGTGTGGGTATTTTTAGGGCAGGAGGGGCTTCAGTTTGAGATCTTTTTAAAGAACTATCCAAACATATATGCTGTATTTATATTAATAAGCACAATTATAATAATTGTCTTTTTCAACAAAATAGTAGTTCTGAACTCCTCTTGGGGTGAGGCATTAATAATGGAAATAATTATTTTAGTTAGTGCTCTGTGTCAGTATCAGTATCTGCATACCCCGAACACTGTGTTGGTTCAGTACACGGACTCTTTCACTAAAGGAATCTTTTTTCATTGCTCACCAGATGTGTGGGATCCTCCCTGGTGATTGTTCCAGGTAACAAGCACTTCTCATAATCATCTTACTAAAAACGATAGAACAAAACATGGCAGTGCTTCAGCCACAACCACGCTATCTTATAAAAACCTTGCTATTTGATGGTATATGACACTGTACATGACCTAAAGGTACATGAAGCATTTCCACCACGCTACAAATGTCTAAACCACTCAGTTTCAATTCTCATTTCTCAGCCCCATGAGTCAAGCCCAGCAGCCTGCCATAGTGCCTATTAATTTATAGATTTAATCCCAAAGGCACATCTGCACACTTGTGAGAAGGCGTGTCTGGTCAGCTGTTTCCCCAGGGACGGCACAAATAGGCAACAACCAAGAAGAAAAGAGCCTGTAGCTACATGTATGCTTTGGTGAATTTGGGTATTTAGGGGGTTTTATTTGTTCCTGTGTACACCACAAGCCTTGAGGGGCCTTTTCTCCCATTCTAATGAAATGTCTTATATTAGAAGAAAAAGAAGATACTGAATGTGTTAGATTTGCTGTGTAGATTGTGTATTTCCTTATAAACCCAAAGGTTTCTGCAATGCAGAGCTGAACTGTTACAGCTTATTACAGTAGTTTTAATTTCATGATTACTTGAAGGTGCATAAAATTATTCTTCATGAAATGCAGCTAAATAAAGTGCTTGCTAAATGGAAAACAAGACCAAAAAAATCACAAAGATATGATACGGCTGCCACTGGGAAAATGTCAGGTACCTGCTTCTTGTAGAAAATAGAACATTACTTAGCTAATTTAAAATCCAGATAAATTTCCTTAGGAAAAAAAACCCAGTAAACCGTTCAGGAGCTGGTGGATTTCTTTGTTTCTTCAGAATAGTAAAGGTTCGTGCACAAACATCAGCAAAGGGCAGCTTTCTGAGCTGTTCCCTGCCAACTGCTGACAAAGGCAGTCCTAATGAATCATTCTGAATTGTGATCATGTGCTACCAGCTCACAGCGAGCTGCCAAAGAGGAAGTGCAGCTTGTTTTCTTTCATTTTCTTGATTCCTATGCTGTAGGAAGATGAAAGGAGAAGGAGGCAACAGCGGCAGCCAAACTTAATAAATAATTCTGACGATTCCTGATATCAAATGGAGGCCCCTCAGTGGGATCCACTGAAAAATGACACCCTTCCGCCGACCCTGACGCCAGCTGTCCCTCCGTATGTGAAGTTGGGCCTGACCATTGTATATACTGTTTTTTATTCACTGCTTTTTGTGTTCATCTATGTCCAGCTCTGGCTGGTCCTTCACTACAGGCACAAGAGGTTCAGTTACCAAACTGTCTTTCTGTTTCTGTGCTTGTTTTGGGCCTCTCTTAGGACTGTGCTCTTTTCATTTTATTTCAAAGACTTTGTCACAGCAAATTCTCTCAGTCCCTTCATCTTCTGGCTTCTCTATTGCTTCCCCGTCTGCCTCCAGTTTTTCACCCTGACCCTGATGAACCTTTACTTCACACAGGTAAGCAACAGATATTTGGTTGATTAAATCTGACAGAATGGTAAAGCATTGTTTTGTAAGAATGAGAAAAATGTAATTTCCTAATGTACCTTGGCAATTTCAGTTATTTAGTTGGGAATTTTAACTTTTGATCTATGTGCTAGTGATCAGTGTTACAATGAAACTGAAGCCTGAAATGATAATTTCAGGAATGGCAAATAATGTATCTACTGTCTATTAAGTGGGTGTCATTTAATTTAAAGGTCGGGGAAAAAAATGTATAGGAGCATTTGAAAGCTGGGTATCCAAAATGCTGTTCTAGTATTATTCTTTATTATTGTTCTTCATAAACGTGCTAGCTTAGCAGACCTGATCTCTGTGTGCAGTCGGAACTGTAATTTCTAATTTTGCTGGCAACCTCCTACCCCAGATTTTCATAAGCTGCCTAATGTTTTTCTGAGTGCAACTTTTATTCTGTGTATCACAATCAAAACTGTTGATCGAGTCCTACTGCAGACCCAAATTCCTGTAATGATCTGTATTACAAATAGCAGTGACTCCAGACCCCAGTAGTTGCTAAGTGCTGTACAGAGATAGACCCTCTATTTCAAGGATGTTGTGATGTAAAGATATATTAGCTATCTAGTGGGGTAAAGGAAATAGTACCTCCATTTCCAAAAGAGGTCTTGAGAGTGTGTCTGTGCTACGGACAGCTGAGAAGCCAGATGAGTTAGGCTTCACAGTGCTCCAGGTTGCTGCAGTTAGACTTGCTTGGAAGTATTTATGGTGAGCTTGGGTATCTTGGCACTGGGCTGCAGGACGGGATATTGGCATGCTGAGGCAAAGGAAGGCTGCTGGGCTTGCCTAAGATCTCACAGGAAGCTTGCAGGTGGGCAGGGACTGGATTCTCTATCTCCTCAATTCCACGCGGGTGCCTGGAGCAGGAAGCCAAGCCTGCACTCAGATGACCCTTGTCAAAGTCCTCTTTCCCAGTGCAGGGGTAGTTGGCCGGGAGAGTACCAGCCTGCACTGGAGCACCCCCAGCAGTGCTCAGGATGCTTTGGGTGTTGCTGTGTGCCTCACTTGGAACAGCTCGGTGCCTGGGTCTGGGTGCTTCTGTAGTGCCTACGGTGTTTAACAGCACTCTGTAGTGATTACAGGCCTGTCAATTCTGAACAGCCTGGCTGGAGAAGTCAGGCTGCTTGTGAGAGCTGCCATCCCAGAGCTGAAAAAGCAGCAATGGTAAGCATGACAGCTGTAAGAGGATCACTTGAGTTGTAGAGAGCATTAAATACTTAGAACCACATACGCAGTTTTGTGCTTAGGTTTACTTTTCTGGATTCAGTGTCTGAAACACCTGCTAACTCACCCCTCTTCACTCCCTGGGACTTGAGATATATTAAGGGATTACAGGAACCTTTCATCTACATGCTACTCAAATCCAGCTCAGGCACAGGGTGACCTATGCTTTATCCCATAGTTATTGTGAGAGTCATTTGATAATGGTGCAGTTCCCCAGGGGCAAACATCCATCATCACACAGTCCATCCCCATCACAGCAGCTGGGACTAAGTCATAGCCCTAGGTCAGATCCTTCCCTCAGACACACATGTAGGGCTGCTGTGGAAGTCTGGAGGCAGAATGCAGCATCCTCGCTCTTTGCCAAGAAGAAGCCAAGGCTGGCACGAGCACAGTGGGGGCATGGCAGTCTGCACTCTGTGCGTTAAGAGTGCCAGCACTTGGGGGCTTAGTGTTGCAGGTAACTGATTCCTTTCGTCTGAGGAAGATCTAAAAAGAGAGTATACAGAATGCATGCATATGTCCATTTAAGTTATTTTTGGCATTGCTGTCTGATATAATTCAGGAAGTACAAGTCAGTGGTTGGAAACGGAAAAAATGCTAAGGCTATTGGTCCTGCCTTTGAGACAATTTCTGCTTTGTCACCATGAGTCCCCATGACCTTCCTCTCAGCTCCTCTGTAAAAGAGTGTCATGGTTACCTGTCTTGAAGGGTTGTTGTGAGGCTTTTGAAACAGCATTTGCAAGGGACTTTCAGAGTTTGTGATGTGCATCATAATCTTTAAAGATCGTGGCCCACTGTAGATAGGCATATTATTAGTGCTGTTGTTTGCTTTAGAGCTGGTTGCTCCCAGTGAAGTCTCGTCTCAAATATCTCCCCCACCAAAACAAAGACTTAAGAAATACAAGCACAGCCATTGTAGGGATATAATATAAGACACAGAATAAGTGCACATATTTTTGATTCGCTGTCATTAATTCTTTACTTCAAACCATTGAAAGGTGGTTTGGCTTGAAATTCAGCATGTTCTTGAGCCTGTATATTTAATGTGCATCTAGCTTCCCACAGTAGGCAAGCAAGAACTAGTGTAAAAGGGGTGGGGAGAAGGAACTTTGTTTTCAGTAATGGCTTATAACTTCACAGACAGAAACAACTTTTATCCTTTTTTCTCTAGAAGGAAGGCAAGAAAGGTCTGCAGCTGTGTCTCATTGCATGAAACCCATGCTATTTAACCAGTGCTTAGCTAGAGGAAAAGAAGTTATCTATGTATAGTGTAGGGACAGAGGACTGGAAGACACCTCATGGGTCTCTGGAATTTGCAGGTGTTTATTATCTGCTGTACAGCACCCAGACATGCAGCCCTGCCAGGAAAACTTTTAGACATAGATGTGAGAAGAAAAAGTGATTCCAAAAATATTGCAAATCCTCCTGGCCAGACAAAAATACCTCATCTGCCAAGTGCCCGAGGCCATTTTTCAGAATAAGCACCTTTGAACTTGACAGAAAGTTAGCCACAACTATTCTCTTTTCAATAGGTATCACAAAGCAATGGGGATGCAAATTTAGACTGTTATTTTACGTGTAGCAAGACAAGTAAGCCATGGTGGCATCAGCACAGCAGGGGTTGTTCCTAGACTTGAGCATCACCATCAGCAGATACAGCAGAAGCAGCTGTAATGAGTTGGGGCAGGTTGCTTAAAGTGGGGGACAAGTGGACAAAAGAGAAGTTACAATCAAACTGATTTTGACTCAGAACAAATCCTAGTGATCTTTGGATTAAGACCCAAATTCAGGGTTCTTCGCTATGGTCTTGATGCCCTACTTAGGGCAGAACAGAAGACAAGGCTGCTGCAGGTAAGGCTTATATGATACTAGCTCCTTTCAGAAATCACATACTTCAGAAAATATGTATGATTTCTAATGAGCATGCTGAATTTATTAGAATTTATTAATCCTCTGTCTGTATTCATTCTCTTCTAAAGAAAAAAAGTAGTAAGATTACCTACGCTCTCAGGATAAGCTTCTGTCTACTTAGAAATCATTAAAAGAAACCTCAAGTGAAGATGACACCCAGTGGCACTTTCGTAAAACAGTAGCCCAACACCAGCAAATACCTGCATCGTAGCAAGCCAGAGCAGCTCCCTGATCCTGATCCATCAGATAGGCGGCTAAGCATGTGTTTCCACCTACAGAGACCGAAAAGCCCATATATATGTTTGCTTTGCACCTGCAGCTCCCATGGGTTTATTCTGCTGCTTGATGAAGCTAAGACTGCAAATCAGCAAATAATGTATTTTCTACTTTAAGTGACTCCAGACAGTGAGGATGCCAGGACTCAGGCACTCTTTTATTTATGTCATGCCTGGCCAAATCTTCCCTGCCCCTGCCAAGGGGAGACTGAGATGAGTCTTCAGGCTTTACAGTCAGTGCTGAGGGCAAAAGTATAAAGAGGCTCTGGGACATAAAGTAAGAAGTTGCCTTTTCTGGTGTGTGTGTGAGGGGTGGGCAGAGAAGGGCTTGCTTCATTTCGTCCTGATCGCTTCAGACTTGACGTTTCCCTGGGGAACAGGATACAAATGAAACAGGAGGGAGGCTAGGCTGGAGAGTTATAGGCTCAAAAAACAAGGTCAGGGCCAGAAACTGAGCCATAGGGGATGCTGGAAATCCCAGGCTTCCCTTGTGACCAGGCACAGCAAACCATTTGGTGGGCTGTAGGTTTAATCATCAGGTTGGGAACTTCTCCAGCACTTAGGGAACATGGTGCTGAGCTAAAGAACTGTGAGGCTGTATGGGTGGAGAAGGGCTGGTAGGCAGATTTACCTCTCTTTCCTCCTCCCTAACCATCTTCCCTTTTCTCTGGCATCCAGACTGAGAAGCTTACCCTGCCTCCCAGGCAGGGCTGATAAAATCAGGGACTTTCAAATGAAGAGAAATTGTTCAGAGTAAGGCAGCGTAGAGGGGAGCTGGCCATGCTGGAAGTGCCTGGCAGGGCGGGGTAAAACCAGCACAAGGCTTTCAGAGAGGTTACGTGTATCTTGGTGGAACTGGGATATGTGTTAGCTCTGGGAAGAAAATTAAGAGAACTTCTCATACTCTCATTACTGGGGATAGCATTTCAAAAGTAATACCACCAGCGAGAGAACAGAGAGGGCTTTTTATTTAGGAGAAATATTAATTTTGTAGTAAAATGAATGCACCATATTTTATAAAGCTTGTTGTTAATTTAAAGCATGCTTTAGATTGTGCATAGAACTACACAGGAGTCTAACTACAGATGGTAAAGCGTCAGCAAATACGTCTGGCGTAAAATGTTGCCCTATAGGAGACAAATTGCAACTGCGGACTGGCTGGCTGTCAGCATCTGACATGAAGAATGAGGTCATTTGACTTGGAAAATAATTTTATAGGAAAGCTACACATGCAAGTTTGCTGTGCCTGCCAGTCCCACAATGATGCCTGTCCTTTCAGAACTATTTTTACCAATTTACACAAGGCTGAGTATGGTAGTGAGTCATGTTGCCCATGTCTGTGGGCCCTACCAACTGTGTAGAGTTTAGAGTAGAGGGAAAACTTGTATATTTTGGGGAATCTGATCCAAAGGAAAGAATTAAGATGGGAGAAAGAGTGAAAGGAGAAGGTGAGCCTGGGACTGGAAGATACACAGCAGAAGAAAGGCATACGTGCTGATGGTGGGTGACTCTGGGCTTGCACGAGGTTGTGGCATATTTTCAGGGTGCAAAGAGAAGTTTGCATGGATTGTGAGAGAGGAAGAGAGGGGCCGTGGTGAAAAGAACTGGGAAAGAAAAGTACATGCTCTGCTCCTTATAGAGTTTTTGAAATGAGAACTGGTAAATAAAGCTGTGCAGAGGGCCAGCTTGGGACATATGCAAGCACTTACCACATACCTCAGGATTTGCAGGTAAGCTGAGCTGCGGCTCCTGTAAAAGTGAATTGATCTGCTAGCACTAGAGGTACAGTGGAGGTTTGTGCCAGCCATCACGTCAGTTCAGCTAAATCAGAGTATGTGCTGAAAATTGCTCCAGTGAGATTTTCTTTTTCTTTTGTTCTGGGAGTGTGTGACTTGGCTTTGACACCTGTTTCATTGATAGTCACAGGGCCAGAGTGGCTCCTGATTTAACTTTCAGAACCGCAGCTGGACTGCCCGTAAGCTACAGTAGCCTGGCCCTCTCTGCTTTCTCTGCTGCCCAGCAGCTCTGCAAGAGCTCCCTGCAGTTGAGCTGCTTATGGGCTCCCATGCCATCCCCACCGCTCCTCTGCTGGGGCCTGCTAAAATGTCTTTAAGGTCAGATGTTTACATCAGTTCCTGCAATGGAAATTTTCCCCATCTGTATGAAGGGCTTTCTGGAGCCCTTTTGTACTGGTGCAGTTTTATAACCCAGATATATACCTCAGGGGAGTAGAGGAGGGAGTGTGAGAATCTCATCTGAGGTTTCCAGTTCTTTGGTAAAAACAAGGAGTCAAAACAGGATATTTCTTCTTTAAAGAAAAAGCGGAAGGGGAACCACTTCTAAGATGAAAAAGTAACCCTTTAGACATTAGAAAATTAGCACGGAATTTTGCTGAGTTTTTCCTGTTGCTGTTCATCTTGGGGCTCTCTGAAAGGTCTTCTCCAAAAAGTCTGCCTTCTGCTTGCCATTTAGTCTATTCTTAGAAATAGCCTGGTTTGCTCTGGTTTGCTGGGAGACTTGCTTAGATGACTCAGATATTGACTGGAAGCTTTCTCAACGCTGTTGCGAGGAGGGGCCATTGAGCAATGCGTCTCGAGCTAAATGACTGTTAAAAGCAAAAAGCTGCACCCACACACATTAAGTATATTGAGATCAGCTTCTGACATCCTTACTCCCACTAAGGAGCTGCCCTTTACTCTGTGACAATCACATTGCTTCCGGCAAGGCTACTCATGAAATAAGGCCCCATCAGTGTTTAAGCAAAGGTGGCAGAACTTGGCCGCCTGTGTTTCTGTCTAGCAGTGAATTTGTAAGAGTGTCCATGCCTTATACTGTAGCTTTCATGCTATGTAGCATCCATTTTTCATGCAGTATTCATTTGCTTTCTTACCAGTCATTTTGCTATGATAAAATTCAGAAGCATTTATCGGCTGGGACAGGTCCACCAAATGTAGAATCACAGTAACAGCTCTTTTGGTGATCTTGCATCTGGAAATCCTGCTGGATCTGCAGCAGGAACTGCATGTTTGGTTTTAGCCATGTTATCCATGGAGTTTTTGCTGGGTAGGGCAGTCTTGGAATGCTTTATGTGACAGGACTGCTCTGTGACAGTATAGGGATGAGTGGATCATTTTGGGGGAACCACAGGAGATGGAATTCAGGAACTCGTGAATTTCCTAGGTTTTGTGGACCCAGCACAACTCATTCCCCACTGCAAATTGCTTGTCTTGCGTCGCTCTTTGCACAGGCTTTAAACACTTCTGTTCAGTGCTATTCCTGAAAGCTGTCAAAATTAACGGTACAATATGTGTGAGTAAGTGCTACTCAGAACAGGTGAGGACTGTGGAATGGCCCTAGAGACAAGTTTTACTAGTTTGGTTTCATTGAGGTCAGGAATCTGTTTCCTCCCGCTTGTCCGCAGTGTCTTCCAGAATAAGCAGGGTAGGCAACAAGTCTTGCACAAAAAGCATAGGGGAAATATTTTGAACCTCATCTCTTCTCTAAAAACTGACAGCCCCTCTTTGTGCACCACAGAAATGCAGAACATTCACAAGCCTCTTCTAGCTCTCCTTTCAATAGCAAGTAAGTAAAACAACATAAAACTTCTTCCTGAACTCCTGTGAGAATTCAGGATCCAGGAATTTGGAGAATGAATCACAAACATCTTCTGTAAGGGATACTGCCAAAGACATTAACTATTTGAAAACAGTATCAATGGTTGCAGAATATTTTTAGAGGGTTTTTTTACCAACTTTTCAATTTTTTTCTCAGCTATTATTTTCTAGGGCCTGCTGAAAAGCTCAGTGTTCTCTGCTGATGCGTCACAAAAATAATTTCCATGTCAAGGCAGCTGTGAATAGGAGTTAAATGACAAGTTGTTCCAGGAGTGCTGGAACAAGTGAAGCCTGATTTTCTCCAAATCTATGTCTCATGCTTGACTTTGAGCTGTTTCTGTAACTGGGGCATTTCTTACAATACTTTGCTACGCAGAGTCTCTTATATAGGGTGATGTGTAGGATCATTGTGCAGGGTTCTGCTCACAGGGGTCATGTATCAGATGCATTTATAGGGTTCCTTACTTCCTTTGGGTCACTAATTTTTAGGAGGGTGATAAAGAATCATATCTTTGATGCTTCAAGTATTTTTCCATCAGTTCTCTGACCACAGTATTTTAAGATTAGTGGGGGGACAGATAAACAGGCTGACAGGCAGACACATGCCTACACATACATAGTGAGCATGTAAGTCCTGTTTCCTTGGGAAAGTGTGATAATCATAGCAAATATTATGCAAGCTATACTAAAGGGCATGCAAAATCCAGTGAAATGGATAAGGCAGGATAACTCGAGGAGAAAACAGTTAGCTAGCAATCAATGTGCTTTGACATTGGTTTAAATAAACATTTGTAAACTGAGTGTATTTGGAGTACATTATCTTGTGAAAAAGCAGTGATGCTTCCCTGTAATTTTTTTCATAAATAAGATATAAAATATGCTAATATATATTTGTATAATTTCTGGCAGTGGTTAAACACCCATGACTGATATTCCCTATCTGCTTTGCAGAAAATTTTCTTTCCTGTTGCAGCAAGGTAGCTACTGGGCATGAGTATGAGCAAAAATATGTACTGTACAGTGAACAGACAGCAGAAGCCAAATATACCTCAGAGTAAAGCAATGAGTTTGGTTCTTGATGACATCCTTTTGACAATGCAACATGGATACAAGCATATATATGCAATTTCAGGCCAGGGCACTATGACAGGCTTTTCATGTGAATAGAGAATCTGATCCAATATGCCAGTATAAGCTGGTCTATGGTGAAAGATGTGCTGTTAGGTCATGTAAAAGCCTAATAATTACTTGCCTCTGTGATTACACTGGCATTAGTCCTCTTGTGAATACTGGTACACAGGACCTTATTCACAAGCCAGAGTAAGTGAAAATAATGGTGTAGATAATTTGTATACAAGTACATCGTGATCGCCTGCTGAGTGGTTTTAATATTTTGCTTAGAGATTTCCTGCCATGGATAAGCAAAAAATGCAAATCTGTTACAAAATGAAACCTATCATTAAATTTCTTGTGACCTGTGAGACAGGATTGCTGCAGATCATAGTGTCTTTCTTTACTTATATGTAGCCTATGTTTGATATGATATTTTTCTCTTTTACAGGTCATTTTCAAGGCTAAGTCAAAATATTCCCCAGAGCTACTGAAATACAGGTAAGAACTATGCAAAACATTCAATATGGTTAAGAAGAGTAGCCATGCTCTTTGAGAAACCTCTTTGATAATATGGCACTCATATCTCAGCTATTCATATTTATATACCAGTGTTTTATGATGATGGTTCTGAGGCCAGCTTCTTCCTATGACATTTAGGAATCTGTCATTTCCCAACACAAGCACCATTTTGGACATTCATATATTTTAAATGCAATATTTCAAATGCAAGCAGAAAACATTCATCCTGGTGATTTGTTTACAGGTTCTTAATAGTAGTATTGCTAGATTAATTCAGATCCAGTGCTTTGGTAAAGGTAGCAGAGTGATGTATTTATTGTGACAAGAATGAGTGGGACTGGGCATGTATTAATTTGTGAGGTCAGTGATAATGAAACACTCAAAAGGTTTGGGAAGATGAGAGAAGAGTTGTGAAGGGAAGGAGGTAGAGAGAATGGATTCAACCTGATGATGTGTTTGGGAGGTCACAGATAACTTCCCCCAACTCCATTGAGTTGAGGTTATGGTAGCCTTTCATTTAGGTGGAGAGATTTTTTTTGGGATGCTGTTGAGCCAGAGGAGTTGTCAGGAATTACTTGAAAGCTCCCCAAAGGGTAGTAATATCCAGAAAGCTGTGGAAGAGCTCAATAAATTAATGTTTATTGTGGCAATGCCTAAAAGCCTCTTTGAGGCTTTGAGGCTTTGTTGTTTAGACAGGGGGGTAAAGAGAGAGGTTGTTTCTCTAAAGAGAAAATTTATAATCTGAAATCAGGAAAAGAAAGCAGAGTAATTTTAAACTGAAATCTGTTATTTGCTGACTGTTCAGAACATAGTACTGTATCAACTGGTCAAATATTAACATTGTCCTTGCTCTGGAGAGTTTGTTATCAAATTGGATTTTGATACAGATGGGGAGGCGATCATCTGGAGCAAGTGCTTCAGAAACTGTGTTTAGTGGAACGGCGGTACAATGAGAGCAGGCTTGGGGTGGGCTGTGCTGGGGCTGGTGAGGGTATGGGATGTGCAGGGTGTGACGGCTGACTGAGGGATGTGGACTCCATACTGAACCGCAGCTGATGCAGAAATTGTCAGGATGGGAATAGAGAGACTGCATCTGTTTTGGTGGCCTCAGGAATGCTTTCAAGTCAGTGGGTCTGTGTGCATACCTTGGCCCCATCCCAAACCACAAGGGGCAAAAGCTGGATGCTCTCTGGTAAAAAACATGGCGTACAAAAAGCTGGACGCTCTCTGATAAAAACTGTGGTGTACAAATACATTCACCCCCTTGGCACTCTGTTTTCTGTGGGAAGGAAATCCAGGAGTATGGGCTGGCAGACAAGCACAAGCACACACTATCCAGCCACCAATGCAAGTGTGCCTGCCCCTGATGGTACACATAGGCAAGAGGAACAAGGAGGACAGCTTTGCACAAAGCCTGGGCTGCAGGTCTGTGAACACGTTCCTGGCTGGCTTTAGAGGTGAGAGGTAGAAGCTTTGAACCTCATCTGCTACTGGTGTTTGTGGCAAGGCTTTATTCCTGAAAACTGCTTGAAAGTGTCTTTCTTCAAAGAAAGGGAGCTTGTGATACGTAGTCAATGCCTATGAAGTGACTACATTAGGACCCTGCATGTAGCTCTTGGAGCGTTTCCATTCCTAAACATTCATGTATTGTGACTGGAATTAATCATGTACAGACTACCGCCCCCACAACAGTTCCATGTCCACCCTGACTCTTGCCTACTGCATTTCTAACACAGATCACTCTTGGATCTGGTCTAGCCTCTTCTCTTATTCAGCTCTGTTGGTAAAGGACTTAAGTAGTATTCTGTTTTAATATCTAGATATTGTACCATGAACATGGTTAGCCTGTGTAAAAGAGCCATATAACTAAAGCTGACCTCGTTTCCTAATTTATACAGGGCAACTGAAATGGTGTAATATGTGCACACCCACAGTTGAGGTCCTGAATCGTAATTGTGACAGGCTAGTGAAAGATCATAGAATCACAGAGTGGTTTGTGTTGGAAGGGACCTTTAAAGATCATCTAGTCCAACCCCCATCCCATGGGCAGGGACATCTTTCGTTAGATCAGATTGCTAAAATCCTGATGGAGAGATGGAGGATAGAAAGATGGATGGCCTACAGACAGGGGCTGGAGTCTGCACTTACTGAATTTGATTTTTCTTCCTTGCTGAATGTTCACTTTTTGGTTTTTTTTCCTCACTTTCTTTAATAAGTGTCAGGCCTTGTGGCCTGGTATTGGCATTTCTGCAATAGATAATGGGAACATAAAGAGGTCAACATAGAGGTCGGATTGCAGTCTATATATTGGCACACATTTCAGAAATCAGAATCATTTCAGATATGGAAAAAATTGATAAAATCCTACCAGAGATTCAGAATCTTAAGCTAACTTTACTCAGCACGGCCTTCATTATGTTAATCACTGTGGCAAAAGAGCTCAAGGCGAAGCCTGTGCCAGCCCAACTTCATATTTAAACAGTCCTGCGCATCTCCCCAGGCTTGGGGATTTCTTACAGTCCCTGGGTTTGGATGAGACTTGCTGTGCTGTGTGTGTATGCCTTGTTACACACAAGCCTCAGACACTGTATGGTTTCTGAGGAAACCACATACAAAATGCAGTAGTTTAAAACAGATTTTTTGGTTAAATAAGGCGAAACTCAGTGCATTCATCTGAAGTTTGATTTTAAGCTCAAAGAAAAACTTGGGGTGCAACCAGCCTAACACAGAAAGAACAGAACACCCTGGCATGTGCCTTCCCCAGCTAAACCAGATTAGAATCATAGAATCACTTTGGTTGGAAAAGACCTTTAGGATCATCGAGTCCAACCTTTAACCTACCCCTGCCATCCCACCACTAAACCGTGTCCCTAAGCACCTCATCTATCCTTCTTTTAAATACCTCCAGGGATGGGGACTCGACCACCTCCCTGGGCAGCCCATTCCAGAGCCTGACAACCCTTTAGGTGAAGAAGTTTTTCCTAATGTCTAGCCTAAACCTGCCCTGGCACAACTTCAAACCATTCCCCCTCGTCCTATCATCTGTTACTAGGGAGAAGAGGCCGACCCCCACCTCACTGCAGCCTCCTGTCAGGTAGTTATAGAGGGTGATAAGGTCTCCCCTCAGCCTCCTCTTCTCCAGACTAAACAACCCCAGTTCCCTCAGCAGCTCCTTTTAAGGGACTAGCGCCAAAATGGGGATTAGGCACAATGGGCTTTTGAACAGTCACTGGTGCAATCTGGAAGCACCTCTCCTGCCCTGCCTTTCTATTTTCTAAAAAACCCCGTATGCTTACTCATGCATTGTAGGTGCCCTTGCAGTTGAGCTGTAAGGATACATTCTGCCTTTGAGTTAGGAATGCTTTCTGCAGCTGCAGAGAGCCTAAAACTGCCCTGAGAGACACAGCCTGCATCTCCATCAGTGCTTATTCAGAAGTTCAGCAGCAAAGCTTCTATTGTCAAAACAGGCAGCCGTTTCCCCAGCCACATTGTGTTAATAAGGGGGATGGAAGATCATTATGTGAAGAGCTGCACAACTGACTGGCCATGACAGCTCACCCTGGCATGTAGAGGAGTATGTGGGCATGAGAGTGTGACAGTGTTTTTTTAGTTGGTTTGTTTTGGTTTTTTTTTGCT
Organism: Gorsachius magnificus; assembly: GCA_034008185.1. NCBI lineage: Eukaryota > Metazoa > Chordata > Aves > Pelecaniformes > Ardeidae > Gorsachius > Gorsachius magnificus. The sequence goes on along the minus strand of CM067083.1, from coordinate 42,720,345 downwards.
AAAATCCATCAAGGAGGAGACTGGCCTGGAAGCCTCTTCAGCTTTGCTGGTTGCAAGCCAGCATCAAGGGCATGCAGGCTGCACTGAAGCAGAAGGTCCTTCTGACAACGCTGAGCAAAAAGAAAGCATGTACTTACTGTCCTGCAAGTAGGCAGCATGTAAGGGCATACCTTTCCTCATAATCCCAAACCCCACAAGAATATTTTACCTGCAGTACAGTGGAGGAGCAGAGATGAGACTATTAGATAGGGTTTGGGAGCGGAAGGAAAGGAAGACACATGACCATCACTTAAAGACTTCTGAGATATTAATAAAAGCTGTAAATGTACCACCACCACAACTGGGAACTGCATTCTCCAGAGGAAGCTATGTGAGAGAGGAGCTTCAGGACTGCGGTGCTTCCGACATTAGACTGTGAGGTTTAAAGGAACTACTTGCCGCTTATCCTAAAAAGAGAGCCCTGCCCTGGAAAGTTAAGAATGAGCACAATCTTCTCCCCGAGAGAGAATTTCCGTGACTGGCAAGGAAAAGACAACATCCTTGCTCACTGCCAGATATAGCTGAAAAGAAGGGCACTGATTCACAAGCAGGGACTTTCTTAGGCTTTCAGTTCTCCCTGTTACTCATTTAAAAAGTCTCAAAGGTATACCCCTTCCTCTCTTGCCCTCTGAAAAGAAGCCAGCTATGCTTCAGCCTTGTAGCTGGGTTGATGCTATCCCAAAAGGATATGAATGTGTGAAAGAAAAAGATCACCATTGGGCTAAAGTATTTTTAAACAATCAGAATTTATTTCCCTAGGGACAGTCTGGATGTTTGTTGTCAGCTGAATTCAAAGTTCCCAGCAGGCATGAAAAGCTGTGGCCAAAACCTTTTGTCCGGTGACTGCAAATTATGACCCTTATCAGTAATTGCCTTGGTCAGCAATGATAATGAAGTAAGCAAACACCTGAAATGGAAACATGCTTGCTGGTGGTTTTTTTTTGGAGTAAAGAGGAATTAAAAGCAGCTTTTCTTGAGTATGTGGTATACTTACATTGCAAGTATCAGTGTTGGGTAGGTGGGAAAAAACAGATGGAGAAAACCAGTTCAGCTTCTGGGCTTCTGTCTGTCACATGTCTGTTCCAGCTCTGCTCCTGTGGTTGTGCAAACAAATCTTTTGCCTGGCATAGATGGCAAAATGCCAACCCAGAATCAATATGCATATTTAAATTTCTTGATGTTTCTTTCAAGAGGCTGCCCATGACCAAGTTTTTCAGGAAAAAGGGACAGAAATACATGCTGGGGAACCAGTAACTCAGGGGTTTTTCCTGCTGTTAGACACTTCCCTAATTTAACATGAAATCTGACAACAAACATCAGCAGTCAGTGATGCTTCTCATGGCAGTGGTGGTGTAGTAAAACTATGGTCAAAACCAGTCCATTCCAGGCAACTCAACCTTATGCAAGGTTTCTCTTCTCAGAGGATTGGTGCTGTCTATGAAGTGCACACTCTGAGAAAGTACATGTGTATTTTAAGTAGTTTTTAAGAACTGTGCTGTTGTTTTTCTACTGCAAACGCTCTTCCATGTTTTGCTGCTTGACATTAGTTTCTTTACTTACAGCTTATTGTGTAACTGAAAAAACAGGTTCAAAATAAGCTAAGTTAATCTCTCCAACAATCTGGAGCACTTTGATTGGGGCTCGGACGGCTGGTCACTGTCAGCTGTGGCAGCCCAACACATGGAGCTTTCATTGCTCAGAGTGCAACCTCCATCTCATGATCTACACTTGCTGAACAATGTCGCTAAAACTATTTTCTCCTCACTCTCCCAGGTTGCCCCTCTACCTGGCTTCTCTTTTCATAAGTCTCCTCTTCCTCTTGGTGAATTTAACATGTGCAGTATTGGTGAGGACACAGAATTCAGAGAGAAAAGTCATTGTCTCTGTCCGGGTGGCAATTAATGACACGTTGTTTGTGCTGTGCGCTGTTTCACTCTCCATCTGCCTGTATAAGATTTCCAAGATGTCTTTAGCCAACATTTACTTGGAGTCCAAGGTAAGGTACATTTTCAGTTCTTTTCAAGTACCTTCTGAGAGTCAAGGGTAGTACGAGGCAAAGCCACACAGTTCTTTACATCCCCAGAGAGCTGGAGGCCTTAAACTTCACAGCTTGCACTTGGCAGGCCATCCTGCTCAATATACAAATTAGATACTAAGTGCTAGCAAGGGTGCTTTTGGCTAACACCAGTGACCTCAAAATATGTATTTTTCAGGCAGAGTTTACACAACTTACCAGCTGGAGTTTCTCACAGCTATTTTTCAAGTGGATACTGCTTTCTCCAGATCCCTGTCTGAAGACCACTTGCATTTCAGTGCTGCTACATAGAAGTGGACTATACTTTGGGATCTTTCAGCTTGTCAAATTATTGACTGATTAAGTTAAATGTTTAAGGTAGCAGCATGCTGAAGATAAGCCAGATAAGAGGAATATGTATCTCCCTTTACACATTTGCATACTGTCCTATAGATAATGAGAATGTGTTTTAAAAGACTTGATGCATTATAAATTCAGCCAAGTGGGGAGAAGGGGAAATAAGTGTCTCATGTTACTCTACAAGATGTTATTTAAAGAAATATTGTTAGTTTTACAGCTTTGGACACATTCAGTGGTCAAGGCTCTGGGTGGCATCACGTAAGCCTGCAGTGTTTATTATAAAATCAGTGAGGGTGGTTTGTATTTACAAATAATGAAACAGCGCTTTCAAAGGTCCTTGCATTTGCAGTAGATAGTTAAATCTTAAAATAAATTATTGGTTTAACCAATAGTGCAGTACCTTTACCACAACAAATCTTTCCAAAATGTAAGTTTCAGCTACCATTTAGAAAACCTTGTAATAAAATTCCTCTCTCCATTTAGTTAATCAGATGAAAGGAGTGCTTTTCCTGTTTAATCAAAGCTGGCCATACCACCCAGCAACTGAAAGTTCAGGGCTCAATAGAAGATTTAAAAACACAGCTTAGTTTGGTTTGTTTTTTTCAAGCTCATCACTTGCTGACCAAAGGGCATGGGCTATGGATTATTTTTACTACTAAGAAAAGTTATTCTACTGCTGCAAATCACAGAAGGGTAAATCTCTGTAACAAAGCAGCGTTAACCCAAGGGAGGCTTTGGTAGATTACTTGTTCCGTTTCCTCCTCCTGCAGGAAACTTGATCTTTTTTACTTCAAGCTATTTCACAAAACCCAAACAAACTCTAACATTATTGCAGACCGGAAAGGACAGAACGCTCAGCTGATGAAAGTTTGAATGTGGAAATGAGAGTTAAAGTGCTCCTTTCTGCTGACCTGAAATGGGAGTTCCACTCAGGACTTCCAGCAGGATTTGACTGCACATACTCAGGGATACAGATGGCTGGAGCTGGCATTGAAAAAACATCCTGGTTTTATCTGCTACTGTTGTGCTGAAAAAACTAGCTAAAGAAGAAAAATCCATTCTCTGCTGTGATATGATAGAAGTAGCATTGGAGATAACGCATGCTCTGCAGTGCATGGAGATAGGCATCGGTACTGGCAGCCTTTTATTTGACCTCCAGTCTGCTGGCACCTATCTCCTGACCACATGTGACAATGTGTTCACCTCCATGAGCCGGCACAAGGGACTGGCTCATTCTCTGTGCCAAGGATACGACAGCCCAAGGAGGTGTACAGCCCTGCCCTTAGGTGCCCACTCGGGCCAGTTCAGTGCTGGCCAGAAGCGTCATGTAGTGGGACATGCTGCAAACTCAAGGCTCACCCTCTTTTCTGTAGGGGCCTGTGACTGAAAAAGGATTCCTCTGGCTTTGTTTATACTGCTGCGCTCTTCCTTCACCAAGCCATAAAAGTATATTTGACTGGCAGCAAAACCAGGACACTTTTTACCCCCCTTTTTTTGTATTTGGTGGGACTGAAGTTTCATAAATCTCTATCCTATTTAACTATTTATTAACTATTAAAGAATGACAGCTATGTAGGGAAGCCTATATAGGGAAATAACCAACCCCATTCTGCTCTTCACTTCCGCTATCTCCAGTCTGTAAATGCCACTGAGCTGGGACATGGTATGTGCCAGTCAGCATCTTCTCTCCACGGTCCGTGACAGCATCACTGACTTGCGAGAACGGAGAAGCGCCGAGCAAACGTTTCCTCTTTGTGGCATTTCCTGCTTGCTGCTCTCGCCACAGCTTTCACCACTGCCCGCGCTGTATCCGGCTTCAGTTCCCATATAGCAGCAGGCTGTTGGCTCACTCCCAGCATGGCTGCAGGTTATGACCCGGTGGGAAGCAGTAAGTAGTTCCAGCGCAGTTTAAGCAGGAAGCCAGTCAGAGAGGTTGACTGCACTGGGGATTTGGTAATACTCCCAAGCTCAACTGTTCCCTGAAGCAATATTATAGTGCTGGGAAAACAGGCAAGCTAGTTTTCTGCAAGCTTCTCTGTCTGCTCTCTGAGCTCCTCTTTACTGACACATCAGGGAGCACCCAGCCCAAGGCGCTTGGCTGGCAGAGCCGCAGGGACGATAGCCACCAGTGTGGGTGAGTGGCAGAGGGGGCCCGGTTGTCTCCTGAAGGCCAGGGATTCAGGACATGGTGACTTTCCCTGATACTTCAGTAGCCATTCTGTTACGCCTGTGCTATACCTGCCACAGTGCTTTGGACCTCTGCTCCTTGGCTGCAGACCTGGAAGCAGAGTGTGTGAGTGCAGGGAGCAGGGCACAGACCTTCCTGCCTCCTGCATGGGTCCAAAAGGCCTTGTGAGGGGAGGAAGAACTTCCCCCTCTGCCTCTCTCTCTCACACAGGTGAGAGGAGCCGGGTGTGGGTCTCTGCCAGGACAGAGAGAGGGCAGTGCTCATGAAGCAAATGACTGCAAGGTATTTTGCTCCCCTAAAAGCACACAGCACTTTAACCTATCTTTCTTCCTTTGCCTATGTGAAGCCCTATGCCAAAGCCCACTGCACAGAATTTTACTTTGAGCTTCTTCCTCCAAAGCCAGTCCCATTTTTGTACATCTGTCTGCCTCCAAGATCTGACTCACACTCATCCTTGTAGCCATGGCTCCTGGATTCCTTCCTTCCTTGCTGCTACAACAACTCCTGTGCTGGAGTCTCAGTCCCCCCAGTGTCCCTCCCCACTTGACATAGCGGTCAGGTGTCTCATTTGTTCCTCACACTGGGTTAAGCTCTTTCCCCTTTTTCTGTCCATTTTTCTCTCTAGGGCTTAGGAACTCCTCTGATTTCACACTCTGCAGTCTCCTTCCTCCGCTTGTGCCCAAGCTCCTGCTCGCAGACTGCCCTGCCGTGGTCACTCTGCCTGTATGCGTGCTTCTACTTTGTCTCCTCTGTGTTGACTTTAGGCAAGGCAGGATGTTCTGTTCCCATCTCTGCCATGTTTAACTGCTGGCTGTTATGATCTGCTCCATACTTAGCAAATAGGTGCACAGCAAGCAGTTGTAAAAAGATGCAAGGTTGCATCATGCGAGCTAGCCAGCATTTGATACAGGATGCTCTCTAGCTAATGCACAGCTGAAGGCCAAATTCTCTTGCTCTATCTGATACCAATTGTAGTTCTCATGTGTTTTCATTGCTCTGAAAAGAGCGCTTGTACAGTAAGTTGTAGGAATCAGTCACAGCCCATCTTGGTAAGGGCTGGAACTGCTACCATTGCCTGGAAACCACTGTACTGATAAAATACAGGAATATACATAGTATAGGATACGCTGATCAAAGAAGGAAAGGGAAAAAGTTGGTCGCATTAGCAGAGTAGCATGACAATCCTCAAAGTCGATGCAAAGCAACGTTCTTGTCAACTGCCCTTATGCATAATAACCCGTGTTTAAATCTCTTCCAGGGCTCATCTGTCTGTCAAGTGACAAGTATAGGAGTGACTGTTATACTACTTTATACCTCACGAGCCTGTTACAACTTGTTCATCTTATCGTTTTCCCAAACCAAGAAAGTCAATTCTTTTGATTATGATTGGTACAACGTATCAGATCAGGCAAGTATGAAAATATTTGCTAATGAGAAAAACTCATTCTGTAATGTGATGGATGATTTCCTAATGCTTGACAAGAGGAATTAATATATGAAAATCATATTTTTTTTTATTATTATTCAATGCGTAAGATTATTTTGCTCTAGGTATACAAATTTCTGGTAATTTCAGGATAAGGAGGAAAAAAAACCCCAATGCTAAAAGAAAGAAGTAACCACTAGCCACATCATTTTTTAAAAAAAATAATCTTTTTTTACCTTGATTTTATTGTTAAAAAATCCTTTTATTAAAAAAGATAGGTGTTTTGTCCATTAGAAAGAATGTTCTGTACTTGGAGAAGCAGAAAAACGGTATTTGATTCCATTGAAATGCTTAGCTCTGAAGTCATGATCAAATCTTCCATTGCCATCCAGGGCTCTGGAGTTATTTACCTGAATTCTGTCATTAGCATGATACCTTCTGTAGTTTAAGGATAGGACTATGATTCTTCCCAACTTTTAATTGCAAGTGACAATTCAGACTGAAAACTAACAGTGATAAAAACACTAAAGGAAATAGCAGGGGATTCTCCATTGAATATTACGAAATTTGGGCATCCGGCTCCTTTCTCTGCTTTGAAGCATGTCGTTAGGTCCCAGTAGTTTTCCAGCTCTGTCAAGGCTGGGCAAGACGGCAGACTTGGGTCTGGACCATGAGTACATGTTGTTTGGCCTCAAAATCCCGGACACTTGATGTCTCCCCACCCTCTCAGCAAGTACCTGCAGACCAAAAGCAGTGTTTCCAGCCACTCAAGGGCCTTATATTGCCAGGGTGGCCAAGCAAACCTGGCACCATTAACAATTTTCTGTTGAGCAGTAGGTAAAACTGTAAATAAGAAGTAGGTAAACAGTAGGGTAGGATTGCCCAGAGGACCTCATTACGAGTTAGTTGAGTAGGGTCTGTCAAGGGACCACTAACGAACCCTGCTGTGGAGCGAAGAAGAGGAGCGCAGCTAAGGTGGTGCCACTCTGTGCAATTAGAAGACACAGGTTTTAGGCAGAAGGGCACTAGGCTGTGATTCATCTCCTGAATCAAACATTTTCCCTCCTGTTGTTGGGGCCTGGAGTGTTGCTGCTGCTGCTGACCCCTCTCAGGGGGCACTTCTTGTGCTGACTCCTACAGTCTGGAGTAACAGGGGCTGGAACTTTACGGCCAGAATAGTTGGTCCTGTTTCATCTGTGGAGGCAGAGGTTGTTCATAGGGAACTCAGTGGAATGTTTTAGGCCTTAGACCACTACTGCTGATTTTTGAACATCTGATCTGACTTGTGATATTAGGCTTGCCTGGATTTTTGGGGTAAATGATTTGAACTGTATGTAAAGGACCTGGAACTAAGGAGGAGTTACTCAGTTTGGTACCGGAATCAAAAGTCACTTTTAAAAGTACAGCCCAATGTTTGTACTGTGGTTCTGCCTCAGGTCACCTGTAAGAAACATTACCCTTTTCTCTTCTGTACAAAACACATGAAAGGACAGGGTTTGCGCCTTGCAACTATGGTGCATAGTGGAGGGGAAATCTAAAGCGGAGTTCAAAGCTGATGCTAGAGTAACAGCATGGTTATTCAAGCTAACAATGTGCACCAATCTGAAGGGATCCAAGCCTTAATTTTTAAAAGCCAGATTGCCAGCAATGCCCTTGAAGATCTGGGCATTGATTATTTTTTCACATGTTATTCCCAGATGGAAAAGGACGGGAAAACTAGTTTCTCATTACCTCTATTTGTTCACTTGATCAAATGGTTGCTTGCTAGGCTCTTAGACTGGGAAGACCCCTGCATAAAACTTTGATTTTGCTGAAGAAAAGATAGGAGGAGGAGAAGGAGGAGGAGGAGAGGTAAAAGGGAAGTCATGTACCCAACATGGTAGAATATTGATTTCTTTTTTTTTAGTATGCTTTTAATCATTAGCCACATTAATCTGGCTTTACTGGATGGAATTTCTGGCCATGTTGTCAAGCATTTCAGCCACTCTAAATATAGGTCTTCATAAGAAGACATGTTGCCTCCTGTGCCTTTTAAATGAGCTGCCATCTTTATTTTTAAACAATTTTCTCTTTGACTTTTCAACAGGCAGATCTGAAATGTCAGTTGGGAGACGCAGGTTACATAGTGTTCGGCGTGATCCTTTTCGTATGGGAGCTCTTGCCCACTTCTTTGGTTGTGTATTTCTTCCGTGTCCGAAACCCTACAAAAGACCTAGTAAGTGGAACTTGTTAGTGTATTTGTTAGTATAATGTCCAGGCAGGTCTGGAGGGCTGAGCTTCTGAGGGAGGTTTGCTTCTTTACGTTTTGACTTCTCTTTTTCAATGTGTCCTTGGCAGATTAAAAACAATGCAAACTTCCCACGTCTTCAGACTAAGTTCTTGTGAGAGAAACTCATCGTATTTACCCAGAAGGAAGACAAGGTGTTTCTCAGGCATTTTACCTTAAAAATTAGGAACCTTCTTAAATTTAGGGACCTCTTCCATTTGGGTTAATAGGGTACTTCACTGGAGTCAGTGCAAAAGGAGTTTGTTATCCAAAATTGGGATCTTTCATCACATAGAAGTGAAAATGGTTGTGTGTTCAATGGCATGCATGAAATAACAGATTGAATTCATAGAATCATATATTCATTTCATTGGAAAAGACCTTTAAGATCATCAAGCCCAACTGTAGTCCCTAAGCACCTCGTCTACCGTCTTTTAAATACCACCAGGGGAGGGGACTCAACCACTTCCCTGGGCAGCCCATTCCAGTGCCTGATAAACCTTTCAGTGAAGAATTTTTTCTAATATCCAATCTAAACCTCCCCTGGTGCAGCTTGAGGCCATTTCCGCTGGTCCTAAATTCTTTCAGCCCTGTACCCATTGAACTGTTTCCATGTCAAATACCAATAGCCATAATAATCACTTGCTGACATTTTTGTTTGCCATTTCAGCAGAGCAGAGATTAAGTTGTGTGTTTTAAGGGTAATTCCCTGTAAGCATCCTTAATGTCTAGGTAGTTAATAGATGGACAAGCATCTTTTTATAGCTGTAGGCAATATCTCCAGGTTAGCATAGGGTGTGCTGGTTGACAGGCACATGGGGAATATCAGCCCTGCACTAGGATTACCGAGGTAACATCTCTGTTTCTGCAGGTCAAACCAAACCAAAGCTAAAGTTCCCCAGGAAGGATGTGAATGGTAAATTCACAAGTAAGAGAAACAATTCATAGAATAACTTTTTGGAGAAGGTGATGGTTTTTATTCTCACGTGCAGATTCCAGAGACAATGATAAAGCCAAGCTGAACAAGGAAGTTACAAATACCCACCTGGATAAAGCCCTTCTTACTGTTCACCTGCAATACCTGACATCATGCTAAGAAACCCTGTGGACCACAGTGTCCACCACAAAAAAAAAAATAAAAATCTCAGCCCCACTGCTGCTTAGGAGTTAGCCAGGACAACTGCAAAGAGAAGAAATGTTTTAAAGTACAGGCCAGTGGTGCTGCTGTTCTAAAAAGTGACCACAGAAAGAGCTCATTTTATTTAAAGTGAGTTTAGTAAGGCTAGACCTGGTGGTCAAGTTTGGGTAGTGTGGGAGGGAGTCACAAGAGAATGAAAATAAGGGATGTGGTCTAATCTCTCCTTTCAGAAAGCTGAACAAAGACTTGGAATCCTTCTCAAATGAGACCTCGAATGGAGCCAAACCGGCAGCATTCTCATTCAAAGATCACTGCAGTAATACATCTAACATATTTTTGCATTGTGATTTGGAGAAAGCCTTAAATCTCCAACGTCATAAAGATATAGTTCAGAAGAGCCAATCAGTGATACCACTTCTCTTATGGGTACCTCTTTTATGACAGACATTGTCTGTCATAGTGGGTGGGTCATATATGGATTTTTTTCTACACAAGGCAAATATTTATGCTAAACAATAGCATGGTAAGAGTAAAACTGGAAACTTCAACGTTAGAAAGAAACAAAAAATGAAGAATAGCAAGGGAAAACTGAACTTGATTGCAAGTATGCCACAAGAGGGAGACCAAGAGCCACAGGACTTCAGTGTAATGTGTACAATAGGCTAAGTGTTAGAGCAGTTAGTTCTTTTAGTTTTTTCTTTTAGTAAAAAATCTTAACACCAACTCTGATTTAGTAAAAATCAAAAATGTTCTTTATTTTTTAATAAGGAGCAATCCCAAGAAATTGTTGTTCTTCGGTTTTACGCTTCATTTGGGACTTCAGAAAAAAAAAAGTTTGAGTAGAGGCTGCCTGCCTTCAGCACTGTTCAAATGTAAAACTCTGTTACACAGACAATTATGGCCTGGAACATCTCTCTGTGTGCTTTGGTGCTGATGCAGGGTGACTGCAGTGCATGGTCCTTTGCCTTGCCATACCTTCAGCCAGACAGACGTTGGAAATGGGGAGACAACAGCGGTGGACCTATTTTTAGTTCATCTTTGTCTAAGTTATTTAACATCAAAAAGATAGGGGGAGATTAAACTACTCTCCTGCTTAAGGCCAAGGACCAGCTGTCATCCTGGCTTATCCACAGGTGCAGGGAACACTGTTCCTTGGGCATGGAAGCAGTGGATCTGTGGACGAGGCTCTGCTGGGTCCTAGATGTCCCTCTGCACTGTTTTCCAGAATCAAACTGACCTTTTGAATTTTATGTTTTCTGTTTTGGTTCATAGGGAAATAAAATCAAAATGCTTTGTAAATGGAGGAGCTACACTGTTCTATCAAAGGACCTTTCTTTGGGATTTGCCCCTCACAGCACTGTAGGGTAGATACTGAAATTGCTCAGCAAGGTCCTAAGGGGCTTTTCAGCTATGGTTTCATTAAGCAGGGTGCCAAGGTTCAGCACGATCAGTTCCTGAGGCAAGGAGGTAACGCACCAGGAGGGAGGATTACAAATGTGCGAGGTAAAACTAGAGCGCTTTAGGTGTTTCATATCCTTCAGCTCCTCAGCTGCTTCCCCACTACTCACTTCAAGGCAGCTGGCTAAACATGCAAAGTTACCAGGATGGACAGGAATTCAGCAGACAGGTTAAATGCATACTGGAGGGTGGTTTCAGAAATGGGTCATATCTATCAGCTAGAAGGAAGGAAAAGCCATTAAGATCAGTAGACAATCACCATGCTGGTGGCAAAAAGAGAAAATGCAAAAAATATTTCTACTGTCTACAGCAAATGTAGAATTGCCTGGTTTATTTTGGAAGCCAGAAGGTAAGTCTGCAGTGACTCCTTTTAGAAGTCAGGTGCCAAGCAGTTTAGCTATTATCTGTTGCAAGTACTGACTGAGGTTTCCCTTCCTTCAGGCCAGCGCAGGAATGGTCCCCAGCCATGGCTTCAGTCACAGATCTTATTTCTTTGACAACCCTCGCAGATATGACAGTGATGATGATCTAGCATGGAATATTGCACCACAGGGGGCACAGGGCAGGTGAGATATACAGGAGGGAACCGCTTCCCATAACAGAAACGGGAGGAGAAAGAACTCTCACACACTGCCAAAGACTAATGGAAATTGTTTAGCTCCAATTGTTGCATAAATTCCAGGGGGTGAGGGGAAGCCAAGGGGGGAAGCTGAAGTGGAAAGGCAGCACTGAGTGACTGTAGGGATCCAAGGGCCACAACAGAGACACTGCAAGGACACGAGCATGAAAACAGTTAAGTAATCTAAGAATTACAACGGCATGCTGCTCTTTGAAAAACTCAGGTCAGATCTTTGGGTTGCATATTTCTGTTTCTTCTGGGAGCGGCATAAGAAATGCCATTTACTTGTTTAAGTGTGTGAGCAAGGCACCCTAGAAAAACAGCCATCTCCCTCTCTTCAGGGGGAGAGCAGGGGAAAGCTTGACAGCGCAGGCAGCAGCTTGCGACATGGTAGCGAGAAGCCTCTCAACTTCAGTTCCCTTCTAACATAGCTAAATAAATGCCTTGGGGTTTACCTGAAATGAAGGGGGCATTTGCTTTCCCACTGGCTGAAAGCTTATGTGAATCCATCTCACCACCGAAATTCCACAAATCCACAACTGGCACAAAGCTCCCATTTTTTCTGTGTAACTGTGAGCTTTAGGTAAGGATTCCCTTCTGGGAAGGGGCAGTTCACAGCAAGAACGGTAGCATCCACTGCAGAGTTACTCAATCACTTCTTCCCGTAGCTACAGTATGCTAGTAGTAGGTTAGTGTAATGAGCCATCTTAAAATGAAGGTGCCCTCCCGTTTGCACCAGAGGCACGAGGGAACCAGCCACACTGGTAACACAGGCACAAACCAGCTGCGTGCACTGATGCACACTGCTCATGGGAAAAAAGCCAGAACTAGAAGAATCGGGAAACAGTGAAGTGAGAATGCTTGGGCCAATATAAGAGACAGGTCAGAAAAATAAATAGCTGCCCAAACCCCTGGTTGAGGTTTTATTTTATTTTTGCGCTTCGGTGCAAGAACTACATCTACATGATTACATTTCGTCCACATTTGCTAAGCAGGTACCTGCAGAACCAACCTGCCAGTCACTAATTCTTCTGTTTCCTTCTTAAGTTTCTCTCCAGACTACTATGACTGGAGCCATCAGAACAACAGCTTCATGGCTTACATAGGATCCCTCCAACAAGATCCAGCACTGGACACAGACCGGCCAAGCCCTATATAACTTCAATCAACTAGAGCATTCTGGGACATTCCAATATTAAACATTCTGAAAAACAAAGCTTAGCCATTTTTCTTCACCTTTTGGTTTTTAGAAGTGTTCCTATGCACAGATCAATGATGAACTTGTCTTGCCACGAGCTTTTTGTAGTTCAAGGAGAAGTATAAGCTAATGATTTAAACTTCGAAGACTGTTCTAATTCATACCTTGTTCTAAGCCACGGTATTTTTGGCTTTGAAGAGAGTTGTTAGAGGGTACAATTTAATAATTTTGTGCTCATTTTAAAAGAGCAAATTCCATGAAGTGAAACGGCATAATTATTTTCTAAGTATTTTTATTTTTACACTGTGTGTTAGATTAGAAATACATGATTATGATGAATATACTGTAAACACATGAACAGTTGTTCAGATGCACAACAGTAACAATCCTTACATGCACATAAAAGACTGTAAGGAAAAAACATCAACCCGATTAAATACTGTTTTTTCAAGTTATTGCTGCAATCTCTGAGCACAATTTACTCTGTGGCTCATCAGTGCTTACTCAATGTGGAAAGATGGTCAGAGGCTAAAACTCATCTGTAGTTACGATCTCAAAACACACTGCATTCTTCTAAGAAGGCAAGAAAATTGTATCTTCTCAGGAGCTGTAGGGACAGTCACAGAATGGTAGAGAGGGGCATCTGCTCTGGCTAGAGCCTTGTGAACTGCAAAACAGGGTGAAAATTTGTAAGTCTGAAAAATTAAAGTTACATGATCATCTCTGTCAACCAGTTCTAGGTGTAGTACGTGGAAGAGTAAGTCAAATACCCAGCCAGGGAGATGGGATACGTGTAACAGTACTTATTTATTTAATAAAAACCTAGGAAGTCCAGCTTGGGAATAAAACAAGAGCCAGGAACACATGAAGCAGAAAATCCTCAAGTGGACCTAGAGGATGCATTCTGTATAACTAGCAGAAGGTCAGCAAAGCCATGCTTCAGCCTTGTGTGTTCAGGGATAAATTCAGTGGTTTGTGATGGAAACGGTCCAATACATGACATTTGCACACAATTAATTAGTACTACTCTCCACGAGCAGGAACCCTAACTCTACTTCAGGTCTTTTTGTTGTGCCCATTGCTGACTGGTACTCACTACTGTGAAGAACTCTGCACCCCCAGCATCTCTTTCTCCTTTCCCATGTGAAACAAATACTGTGATCCAAACCACACTTCCCTGGAAGAAACACGTATTACTTAAGAGTATTCATCTTACTTAAGAGTAATCGTCTCTAAAAGTAGTTAATTTTGAGGCATGCTACAGCATCCCCAAATGGTGGACGTGCTTAATGTTTTCCTCATATTCAAAATCAGGAAGGACCAGAAATAGAGAATTCTCACATATGTTTCACAGAGGGTCTATAGGAAAAAAAGAAGGGGTGGGGAGTAGATCTAATCAGGTCTGCTTGGAAGCCAAAAGCACCGCAGTGCTATGCTTGCATGCCAAGTCTTCCCCAGGGTCTCTGATTTTTGGGGCTGTTGTGGTAAAATCAAAGCACGAGCCTCGCCTCTGGCAGAAGCACCCTGCCAACTGTTTGCCCTCCAGAGCTTCCATTAGCTTCTTCACTTCTTCCAGAATGTTCATTGAAGAAAAAAAAAAAAAGCCAATTAGACTATCAGCCAGAGATTAAAAAAGGTGCCACAGGGTTAGGAGAACAACAGAAATTTTATTAAACCCTTTGGAGTTCCACAGTCATGTTTGTACAAAACTGCCTGAAGACCTAGTGCAGGAAGAGTCTCCAGGAATTACATTTTCTTCACAGTAGATAGAGCTGCACAGAAAAAAATTAATTATGAGAATTCTGTGCTTAGAACAAGCTTAACCCATATACCACAGTATGCATGCAAAAAGGTGGAATTACAAGTGACTATAGTCATAGTAATGAATTAAATACTCTCAAACATGGGAGATTTAAGCAATGTGAAAGGTAAGATCTTATATTTAAATGAAGTCACTATAATTATCATCACCTGTGTAACAGGTACTTACCCATCTAAACTGAGGATGAAATGTGTGAATCAAATTTTTAGTAAGACTATTTGTTAAAAATACATACATGGGATGAAACACAAAGCTGCAGAAAACCCTTTAGGGGGAATAATTTCACACAAAGAGCCCCACTGGGCAAACCACCCAGACAAAAATATTTATAAAATTGATTTTATAAGCTATTCTGAAAAAGGGACAGAATGGACCCAACTTCATTTCAACAGAAGCCTTTTTGCCTCTTAAAACAATTGGACTTAAACAGTGGCTAGATTTGGCCATATTCATACAGAAACATCCTGCAATTCTGCTACAAGAATTTCTGATGCACTGTGCTCCAGTGCACTGTGAACAGCAACAGGCACACAGGTTACATTCATCTTTTGAATGGAATTAAAGTGACCTTAAGGTTAATGACTGGTATGTAAGCAATTTAAGTTATACAAGTTCTAGCAAGTGTAGTTGAAAGATAAATGAAATGAAAAGTAAAAAAAAAAAAAAATTTAAATGAAAACCCAAGAATTACATTCACAAAAGAAGTTGTAGCAGAAAATATTTTAATTTGCATTTTATAGATTCAAACATAGCAAAGATTCAGAAGTGTTTAGATCTCAGTAAGCAGTTCCAACATTGATTTTAATTTTAATAAATATTACATTTTAATAGGCTAGCTATATGGAGGAATTGTAAAGTGATGAATTGCTGATTGCTACTTTATAAACATAAGCAGCTAGATTATTTACAATATATTACAGGTCATTTCCCAGAAAAGCACAAAGCAAGCTCAGATAAAAGCAACCCAACCATCAAAATACAACTCCAGAAAGTGTGGCACAGTGTGTTTCATGCACATACAACAACATCCAGCACAAATCATCAGCTGAAGTAGGAAACCACTTTTGTTATTCCAGCTTACACAAGTCTGTATTTTACTGCTTTAAATCTATATTCTCACCTCCCTCCTCAGGCACCAAAGAGCAAGTTGTTCAGCACCCTACACTTCATCTATGCAGTTTGCACCAAGTTTTTTTTTACCAATTTACTTAACTCTTCATGACTTGGGAAAAATGAAACATTTTTGTCTTCTTGCTACCTCTGGGATTACAATCATTGTGTCATTTGTACAAGGAAATGTACTTGTACTCTGAAATGAACAGCACACAATGGTGACAAGCTGATCTCCAACAGGGAGCTGGAATTTAAAACAGTTTGCAATGTCACTAACCTTATTCTTTAGTATAAAAATGGATCTGTAAATTTCTAAAATTTAATTTAACATATAAAGAACTAAGTCATCTGACTCACATGGCAAAACTTCATAGGCAGCATAGTCACAGAATGTACATAAAATACAGTAAAAAAGACAGTGACAGGAAAATTGTTTCAACTGGATTTGTAACAGGAAAAATTTTATGTCCTATTTCTACAATGACATTGAAGTAAAATACCTTCCATATTTGATCACCAAGCAAGATGTACCTTCAAATGCAACAGACCTTCCTCATACACAGAATTTTCTGTTCAGTTGCATTCCTGTGTTTTCATGACAAAAGAAAAAAAGAGAAAAGCTTCCTATCACCTTATATCCTTACCCAACGGTATTAACCTTGCCTGCATGGTGCCAATGAGGGTTGCAACGAGCAGGTGTCCAAGATCCCCGTGCCTAAATCTCTCACCTGTCCCAGGAGCGAGTGCATGATGCTAGTATGTGATGCTGCTTCAGTGTCTGTAGATTTTAGCCAGGCACGGATGAAAAAAAAAGAAAAATAGCAAGTCGCATCCCCAGAGGAAGGTTGGAAGCAATTCACTTTCCCCATAAAGTAAGAGGAAAAAGGGAAGAAACGATTCTGAAACTTAGATCCTTCCTGGGGCAGCACAGACAACACAATTCATTTTCAACTAGAAAATCCTGCTTAAAGCTTTAGGCACTATAATATATAATAATAACAATAATATAGATAAATCCCAGCTATAAAACAATTCTTCACACAAGTGAGCCTACAGGTTCTAGCCCTTGCGGGTCAATCCAAAAGGCAAGGAATTCACGGCCAACGGAAAACCACACACTTTCAGTATATACAATTACTCAGAAGAGTTAGATACTCAGGGTGTAACTCATTTACCAAACACAGATGTTCACATCTGAGCTAGTTACCCAGACTCCCACTTCAATTTAATGGAGAAAAACAAACTCTAGGGTGCAAATCACTGCAGCCCAGACCATATCGTACATAGCTTGGAATGTGCCAGATGAACCCAGAAATCACCTGCCCTTCTCTATTAACTACAAAAGGGAAGCCTGGGGTGACTTGCTCAGACATGGGTGCCTACAGGCAAGAGACGCTGCTGGGTAAGAACATAACATCCCCAGACTGGCATCAGCTTTCTCTAATGCCATGTTAAATTACCTACTGGCTTAAACAGGAACTTCTGATTGGATACCAGTTCACTGCCAATTTGTGCAGCTATCACCAAGACTTTGTGGGGGTGGTTTGTTTGGGTTCTTCTTTCATTTAGCTTACCCCAATTTGACTCAAGAGGGTTTACTTTCTTGAGAAACTGTGTATTTTATACTAGCAAGTGTCAGCAGGATAGTCTATCTCATTTCTAGTCAGGTAGAAATTTGAAGCTGGTCTGGAAACAAAGGGCATAGAGTGTATTCCAGCCTTCAGAAAAATCTCAGCTGTAAAGGACCACATTATAGAAGCCAATACTGTTACAATTAATTACATAAACAAGTCACTAAATATCTGGTAGGGTGAAAAAAAATGTTTAAGAGCACTTTATTTTGTGATGACTTATTTTTACTACTTATTTTTTACTACACTGTACCAGCACTTCCTACATTCATAACCCCTAACTTCACTTTGAAACATGCTGGTTTAAAAAAAAAAATTACTTCATTTGAAATTTAAACCACTATTTGGTTGCTACTAATCAGAAGTGCTGTTTCTGACTTCTGTTTTGCACAATGGTAAGTTATCATTGACATTTGTGGACAATGATACATGTGTAATTCCTTATTTTATGAAAGTTATGTTATTAACATACCCTTTTTTCATGCTGAATATCCTTTCAAAGATGATACAGGTAGGGATTGCATAGATAGAGTATGTGGTATTAAGTGTCAGTGTGATTATGAATTTTAAAAAGCTTTTTTTTTTTAAAATGTGACTATAAAAACAAGTTCTTACTTTTTGCCCTGACCTTTTAACATAGCACTAAACCATAACCCATAAAGAGCAAATCTATTTCCATGGCTCAAAGACTGAAGTGTGCTATTTTAACATTTCAGAAATTGTCTTTTTAATGTCTAGAAACTGTACTTGTGATTACAATTTAGAAAATAAAATGGGGTAGGTGTGAATTTGATTGACTGAGGCTTTCCAGCTAGCAGCACTCCACTAACCAGCTCCCCCTGCCCTGACTCCCACCCCCAAACAAATGCAGGCAGCCAAGGGGCTGCAGAAAATTCAACCTTTCCAACTGTGCTGCAGCAGAGACAAGGTAGTTATTTTAAAGAAAAAAGGAAATTCTGAAAAGCAGCACATAAGGAAAAAAATGTTGGTACAGCATGATGCAGAGGAGCTTGGTATGAAATAAAGTTTTCTGCTCAGTAAATTTCCTATTTTTAAGTAAGTTTCATTATTACAGTAAGAAGTCAGAACTCAACAAGAGCCTTATTTCCTTTTCTGTTTGGTTTTTTTTTTTTCCTTTTTCTTTTTTCTTTTGGATAGCCAGAATCAGCATACCTAATCCTCAGAATGTACTGAAGCTCAGTACTGGGGAGAGGCAAGAGGTGAACCACCTCTTTCAGGACAGGCCAAGTCAGGGTGGAGATACGTACGTTTTCATATAAAACCACTGTCTCAGAAGACAAGGAAATAAGAAAATTTATGAAGTTTCAGTACAACAGAACTGTGAGCACAGAACTTAAAAAATAAACAGATCAGCATAATTTACACATTTAAAAACTATATATTTAATTCATAAATATATTTTCTAATTAATAAACATTCCTAATTTAAACATAAATATTCAAGTTGGTATTTAATTTTACTTTTTATCAGTTCATGTGAGTCCTGTAAGGATCAGTTCCTTCTGCTCAATGCAGTCCTATAAACGGTCTTCAGTAATGGGTTGTACAAAGGCCTTCATTACCTAGTTTGCTGTAATAAAACTTTAAAATTCTGCAATTCTCTTATACTTGTGGAAAGCCTGCAAAACAAAAACCCCGTAAGTGTTAGTAAGTCAACTGCGAAAGAGAAGTGCAAATCATCATCCTCCATGAGGGCTTTTTGTTTGGGTTTTTTCCGAACACAATTCTGTTCCAAAGATGAACACACTTAAGATTCTACTTTCCCTCAAAAGATCTAAATCTGACTCTCCATTATATTTACATAATATATTATAGGGATTACAATTTATATATGTTTAATTGTCCTGACTTCATTAAACATCTAAAAATCTCTATCCAGTGGTAATAATGTTTATTACATTCTTTTAAATGGGAACAGATTGTTATAGTCAAGATCTGAAGAACTAGCATGATGAACAAAGCAAGTTCTACACATCTTGTAAAGCTGTTAAAATGTTTTATGTCATCACTTGAATGGGGTAAATTTTTTAAAAAATTAATCAAAATTAGAGTTTTAACAAAAATAATCCAATCATACACAAAAATCCAAAAGCCTAAGGGCTAAATGACAGTTAGTGTTAAAAAAATCCCCAAGTATTTTTCTTCCTTTTCACTACCTTTTACATACACACATTTACAACCAAAATACAAAATGCAGAACACCTGTAGTCAGGTTCAAAAAGGAGGAGACATACTCAAAGTCTAATGCTTACGACTGCTTAAGAGACTTAAATCCAGCTTTCACAAGATGGAATTTGGGAGATTTGAGATAAAGAGATGAATTAGATCCAAACACAGAATGATGACCAAGGCTAAGAATCAACACTCCACATACTCAGTTTGCTGGCATTAAGTTTATCAATATCACTAATAGCAATTCAGCCTTTAAAAAGCTACAGCTACATGTACAATACTATCTTTCCACAGACCTTGAGTGTTGACACTGAAGTTTTATGGTTTTTCTACTATGCAAATGATAAAAACTTACCTTCCAAAGGCATTTACAAGAGCAACTATTTCTTGACGCGTGAGTTGAAAACCTTTTGATGGGCTGTTCTCAGGAAGGCTCTGTATTTCTTTCTCAGAAAACAGGATCTTCAGAGCAGTTCCTAAGCCTTGAGTCTACAAAAGAAAGTCCAATGTTTTAACATCAATAAGATCAGTCCTTTGAATGCTCAGAGAACCGTGAAGAGTTTAAAAATTACTAATTCAGGAAAACCGTAGTACCAATTCTGACATTGGCACTCCCTCGACCCAAATAACTGCAATTGTGTACCAGTTTCAGCCACTTATTTAGAACATTTGCTTCCTCAACTGTACTTGCTCCTCAACCTTGTGTTTTTAATCTCTTCCTTTCCCATCTCTTTTCTTCTCAGCCACAGCAGACGCATATGAAAATATGCCTGTTACACTTCCAGCTCCCTCCTGCCCCTTACATTGCAGATGCCCCACTGCTGCAGGAGTTGTTGGATCAGATCTCCCCTTTTCCTCTCCCCCTTCAAAGTCAAACTAGGTTTTATTATGAAGTATCACAACACTTCTGCTTTTTCTACTTCCAGTCCCAGTGGCAGACATTGCAGTTTCACTTTCAACCCCTATTTTCTATAGAGATAGAACAGAAGCAACTATTCTAAATTCCCCTTCCAATTAGGCTACAGAAAAACACACTGGGTTTTGACAAAAAGTGGTTGAGGCTGGCTTCAAGAGAATTTTATAGGTCAGGAAATCTGGCCCTATTTCATTCTGTGTGAGAAGGAAAAAACAATCATAGATCAGAAGCATTAACTAGGACAGGGTAGGCAGAACTCTGGAAATTCAGCAGAGACCACCAGATTTTTGATGTTACAGATTTCTTTGAAAGCTGAACTCTGATTAGCTTCATGCTATACAGCAATAGTACAATCAACACCCCAAAGTAACAACTATTCTCAGTCTGGACATAACATTAGTCTTGAGGTTTAAAAATCTTGTTCTCAATAAAATAAAAATATTAAGTGTCCAGAAACTGAAATTGTTTTTCATAAATTGTGAAAATCTGAATTATTTCTATTTCTTATGCCTCAATTTCTGGCGTTAAATCTCATGCTGGATTTTCTAGCAATTAAGGAAGTGCTGTAATTCCAGGAATGCTTCCCACAGGTGATTCTACAAGGCTCATCTGATCACTGAATACAGATAAGATATTGACTGCCAGCAAGACTTTGCCATGAAGCATCTACTTTAAATAATTTTTTTGGGGGAGAATATAAACTATACCTTTTAGTGAACTAAACAGCTGTTGACTAAACAAAATATACTTTTTTTAAAACAATCTTTTTTAAAAAATTGTTTACCAGTGAACTAAGCATGTCTATTTTTAACATACAGGTAAGGATATCAAAGACCAGCCATGTGCAGGAAGTCTGATTGCTAAGGTAAGAGGCATCCTGCTAAACTGAAATAGATGCTTATCTTCTAACCTCCCTCTCTGCTGCACACACACACACAAAACAAACTGTACCTGCAGTTTGCCCCACAGCCTGCATTTGTCACATCCAACACAATCCATTATGCGGGATATGTTCTTGAAATGCAATCTGAATTCTTCCTATCAGTTAAAACCAAAATAAAAAGGTTAACTTAAAGCACCTCTTAGCTTTACAAAAAAAAAAAAAAAAGGCTAATTAATCTAGTACCACTAGAATATCAATTCTCTATCACTAAAACTGAACAAACCCATCACCTTATATGGTCAGGCCGTAACAAAGGTCCATGTAAACCCAGAATCTTGTTTCCAAGCTATTGCCAAGTTAATTCCTCAAAAAAAACCCCCAAATACAGGACATGCAGGGTAACACTTGGATTCTGTACACTGAATTTCTACCAACTTTCTTGAAATTTTCTGAGCTGTAAGTACTGCATCAGTGTCCCTGCTCAATTTTTCTTCCATTATTCAAAACCCTTTTGAACCAACCTACCTTTCTGACAAATAGGCAAACATGTTACAATTCACAGAAGACATTTCCTATCCAAAGCTATGGGTAGATTGTTGCTTTGCAGCTTCAGTCAGAGTGGAAGCAAGCAAGCACAGTGCAGAACTAATTAAGATGATCTCAATTAAATATTTAAGGTCAGAAAAACACTAACCAGGCTGACAAACTACTGGCACCTTTCCAATAGCATTCTTTCTAATGGTGATGAAATTCCATACTACTACTGAAATAAATATTAAAAGTGTTAACAAGTGTTAAATCAGACCTTTATTACTGAGCCACACTCCAACTGTTGAATTGTGTTGCACACCAATCTGAACACCAGCATATTAACACTGGAAGCTGATAGGTAGTAGCAGCATTCACACTAGGTTCCCATGTCTAGGAACTATGCTTTTCTAATGTTAAGTATAACATTATATTACACTATATTATATTATACTATATAATATATAGTATATTAAAATAATGTTTTTTTAGGCAAACATCACACTGGGTTGTTTTTTTTTCCAGATACTTATGTGAAACAGACACTCTTTTTAAAACACCATTGCATCTACTGGTAATACCAATTCAACTAATTTGCCTCACCACAGTCCTGATGGCAGACCCAAGGAACTAAACCAGAGATTTCACTCCACTTGGCTCAGGACAACACCCTGAATTCATTTACTATGAAGTAGATTAAGAGGCCTCAGATACAGTTCTGTAAGTTTTTATCCCTGCCTTTTCTACTCTCAGCAGTATGCTTCTGGTAGGTAGAAAGGTTTTCTAAAATAACACAACTTCATTCCAAAATGGCTATTTTGGATATCATTCAGAAAACTAGCTTTACCTTCAATGACTTGGCTCCTTTTTTATCTCCAGCGAACATGGACTTTTCATCAAAGTGCATATGAAAGGACCTAATAACAACAAAATGCAAAAGAACCAAATGCTGGCATAAACTACAATGTTCCATCAAGCTTGGTGAGCAGCTGATGCCATTAGTGTAAAATACTTCCCAGAGTCTCTAGTCTTTGCAGAATAGCTCTTAAAAAATTCACTGAATGGTATCAGTTTTACTATTCAACCACTGTAACTTGAAATCTGTTATTTACAATTTCGTTGAGAATTTTCTTCACTCTGTTTCCACTGGTCAAGATTTCTTTCTAATACACACTGAAATTGTCTTAATGCCTTTCAGTTGATCACTGTCTGACCGCATCTCAAATACCTAGCAAGATTATGATTAGGGACAGCAATGAAGCCATATAGCACGTTACCAGTCACAAAAATTAGCGAGAAGGTAAGCAAAGGAACTGGACTAAATAACCTTACGGAAGAAACAGAAGGAAGAAGATATGGCTAAAACCCCAGAGGTTAAGTCTATGATGAAAGCTGGATTACTCACTGGATCGTTAAAAGACTACATGTACTATTTTCCTTTTTAAAATAAACGATGTGCATCTTACACTGAAGAATCAGAAAAAGCAACAAATAGGGAGTAGCCCAGGGTGTTGTGTGGGGTTTTTTTTGTTTGTGCTTTTTTTTGGTTTTTAAAGATTGGTATATTCAAACCTCAAAAACACTCATCTCTTCCCGTCAAACGTATAAATTCTTCTTGTTCTCTCCCATTACATGATTTTATTTCTTCATTCCACTCCCTTTGCCCTAGCCTATCAACAACTAATCTATTCTCAGTTGTGAATATAACTGAGAATTTCAAACTATTGATAAAAACACCCTATGCCTTACTTTGTATCCTTGAAGATATCTAGTAAGAGAGCTTTAGATTCAGCATCCTCATGGCCATTTCCAGTGTAAAGGTCAACAACTGAACGCTCAAAGTATGGTGCAACCTTTGACAAAGCACGCAGCTCTATCAAATATAAGAAATACAAATTTTTGAGCCTCCTTGGTCCTTCTCCTTTTGTTTCAATAGGGTCAAAGCGGTGAGTGAACTCTTTCACATTTGGTCCCCAGCGAGGCTTCCCCCAGGTTTCTACACAGAGGGGAAAAAAAAAAATGGCAGGGGGAGTAAAATATATATACAAAGAAAGAACTAAGTATAGATCAAAAATTTTCAGAAAAAACCAAATATATGTTACAGATATTGTAGAATTCCATTCATCAATTTTACTTAGACTTAAATTACCTTCAAGAAGATAATTCGCACACAGATGCAAGTTGATGCTAGCATGAAGTCCAGAAATGAGTTTATAAAACACCCTCTTCTCAAGGCAAAGACCTGCCCAGGAAAAAAAAAGACAAACAGATCGCAAACTATATAATGGAATTAATGTATTAAAATGAATATACCTTGACATTTCAGTGATGCAAGTCTGCATCATTTAACTTTCAAGAGTTACAATTACAGTACTTCAGCATTGTTAATAAGCCCTTATATCCATCATAGGAAAAGTTTACCTCTTATTTTTTATATAAAGAAGTACTATGAATGAAGTTTGACATTTCTTACTTGGTATTTTAGTATTCTAATGAACACAGTCAAATAAGCATCTGGTCAATTAGTACAAATAAATTGCCACACAAAAATAATATTCTTACATTGTTTGAGCAATAAAATTGAAATAGTCTTGAATTTTGACAGTTTGGAAACCAGAACTATACTGTGACCCATCCTAATTAGAATTAAAGCTACCACTCAATTAGAGTACTGACCTTACAGAAAAACATGAAAAAAACCCCAGAAAACCTTATGGCATTGGAAAACAACAAAAATATTTCTTCCCAGCTCTACTGTAAATTCACTGAAGATTTAAATACACAGAGCAAAACCTTGAGAAATAACGACTCTAATGGATACAGACTTCTACAGCATAAACAGAAATGCAATGGTATTGGGTGACCAAAATAGAACTTAAATGCAGAATTTACTTATAATACCACTTAGACACGGAGATAAAGACTACGCCTGGAATTTAGGAGTTTGTTTCTTTCTCAAAGATATATTTGGTTGACTTCCCTGCCACTCCAATTTCCACAAATGGAAGCAGGAAGAGCTGATGGTGAAGTCTAACTGCGAGGCTGAGATACGGCCTCATTTCCAGACATCACATTTTACAAAGCATGTATTGTATGCTTTCCTACTGTAGCGCCAGTTAAAGATTTCCAACTAGATGAGTAAAGGCTTATGAAAGGCAGAATGAACTAAATTTAAAATTAAGTACATTTAACTCATTTACTTCTCTGCATACCTCCAAAATGTGATTTTGGTTGCTACAACTGTAATAATAATTCCAATTTAAATATGAATAAAAAGCAAATTGCTTTGCCCTCTGACCACACTTATGCTAGTTTGTATATTGGGAACAGAACCATCAAAAACTTTAATGTTTTTAAAGTTGTTTTCAAATAAAAATGCTTAGCAATGTCACCACTAATAATGTCCCTGCTTAAATGCCTAAAATGAGCAGAAAATTCAAAGTAACTGGTATTGAAGTGAACCCCCCCTTCATAAAAGATGACACATTGGAGGATTTAAGGAGTATACTTTCTAAGTGAATGAGAAGTTTTCCGAAGATGCTCAAGAAAAAAAAAACTTTTTGGAATGACGCTCAGAAGTTCTGCACAATTTATTAAAAAGCCTACACTAGAAAAAATATCTGGGGAGATGAAAAAATACTAGTGTTTCTTCTAGTGAATTCAGCATTTTATTAACCCATCCAAGAGCCTTTACCTTCTAGCCATGTGTAGAAAGATTTCCTGTAAATACAAAGTATATAATTAAATAGACTATTAATTTTCAACATTACAGTATCTTTATCTCTATGCATAGTAACATTAGCTGCTACCTGGACATGAAGATAAATAATTTAGCTATTGAAGTCAGAATATGCATTGAAGTGGCTGAACTTTGAGGTTAGTTTAAATCTGTTGGGGTCAGAACAGGAGAAATACAATAATGAGCGTGACTAAGCTACTGGTCAGGGCTTTCAGAAGTGTATGGAAGAGCAAGCCTGATTGCATGCACCGGTGGTGAAAGACATGACGGAAGAGCGTAATTATATCTGATAACCTTTACCTTGACTGCTAACTGTCTGAAGGTTTCCTGTAGGCTTAGATCTGAAAGCCTGAGAGCTTTCAGGTGACTGAAAAATCTGTCTGTCTCACTGTAGACAGACGAAATGCTTTTTTCCCCCCACTCTCTCCCCACCTTCCCAAAATCAAGGACATTCAAGAAAGTACACAAAAAACTGTCCCTCTTCAGTTTTGATTGGGCTCTGGAGAAGACCCAAGAATCCTTTAATTTATACATCTTCAGTTATCTTGCTAATAATGTTATCACAACACATATTCTGTCACAAGAACCAACAATGGAACTGTATTCTGTTCTTATCCACTCCTTCTCCCTACTCCAGATGAAGGAATTATTCAATAAAAACATTTTCTAATCAATCACCTGCATAAAAACATAACTTTCCTGCCCTCTAATGCAACAGCAATAAAGTGAATAAATCGGATGTCCAAAACTCTTTAATGCTTACTTCATTTGTGCAAGCCAAGCAAAATAAGATGACTTACCATCATCTCCTCCTTGAGGGGGGTGTGTGGGGTGGGGTGGGGGGGTTGTGGAATAAAAAAAAAATAAAAAAAAATCCATAAGCATAAAAAAATATCATTTCCACAGCAAAGCAGTAATGAAACACAGGCTTTACTACAAACACTGAAGAAGTACAAGAAACCTTACTTAATCTACAAAGAATAGGCTACTTTCCTTGTTCTTCCTCCTCCTCAAGACCATCCAAGACTAAGCACATTATAATAATGAAAGTCACTGAGAATTTGAAATCTTAGTGGCAGCTGATTTACATATTCTTGAAAGCTATGTTTTAGCTTCAGAAAGATGTTTAGAAAGTCATCGTCTTCACATTATTAAACAATCTGACCAGTGCTCCATTCTGAAATTCTGATCCCTGAGTTAAATTGCTCTTACAACTCTTTTTATTTGTGCGTACCAGCAATATATTATCTCAATATTTATAGTTACTAAAAGCTATCCAGATTTTCTAATGTGTGGTGATGTTTCCTAACTCAATCTATTGGCTAAGGTATTTTTTAAGGTAAATGACACACACTGACCAGGGAAAGCCGATTCATTTGGAACACTAGGTATAGTTTTCAATTTAAATTTAAAATACAAGTCATTGGCTTTTTTTTTTTTTTTTTACATTCTTGCAGATAACTGAGCCTTCCTAAGTATCCACTCTTTCTTCAAATAATGCAATTATTTGCACATTTGTAATACATTAAACGTTATGGATGGAAAATGTACAGCTACGTTATGCTAGGATGACTATGACCTAAAGTGCTTAAATTAAATGCTCTAGGAAAAAAATAAAATAAAAAACCACAAGGGAAGAACAGAAAAGTGCTGAAACCTTTGTTGAACTTTAACTACATCCCATCCACATTGGAAAATTACTGTGACACTTACTAAACAGCTTGAGACTTACTTTAGTTTTCACGTTAGCTCCCCTGCAATTAGTAAGCCTATTCATATGCATA
This sequence comes from Gorsachius magnificus, assembly GCA_034008185.1. Taxonomy (NCBI): domain Eukaryota; kingdom Metazoa; phylum Chordata; class Aves; order Pelecaniformes; family Ardeidae; genus Gorsachius; species Gorsachius magnificus. The sequence goes on along the minus strand of CM067083.1, from coordinate 42,693,031 downwards.
ACATTAAGCAGGTATGTAATCAAGTATCACAAACCATAGTCTAAATATTGAAAATGGACAGCTACTTCTACAGAGGAAATGAAAAAAGCAGAAAGCACAGCTACAGACTGAAGATTACTATTTGTATCACTTGTACTGCAATAGTCACCATGTTAAAAGAACTGTATTAGAAAATAAAACAGGCAAAACCCACCCCTACTGGGCGCCAGTGGATTTAAAGGACGATAGACAGATCGAGGCCTAGAAAATAAGTTAGAGAACACAAAAATCAGTTTTAATCTAAATGGAAGTGCAAGTATATGAAATAGGCTTCCTCTCCCTCCCAATTACTTGAAGCAGTTTTCTTCGTATATGCTGTTCCACACTCTCCAAGCAGAAGGCCCCTTGTATCCAGTGTAACGTTCTGGATTCAGCAGCAAATCCACATACTGTGCATCTGGAGATCTCTCATCTAAATAGGAAACCTTTGGTTACATATTCTAACTGATCAGTTAAAAAATATTTCACTTTTAGAAAGTCACACAGAATTAAATATAAATAAAGAGGTCTCATATACTACTATTCTGTCTTCCAGTTGGATTATAAATGCCTTGTACATAAAAATACAACAATATAGACACTATATAGAAAGCTCAAAAGTATGTAATTTATTCCAGTGTCTCTTGTCTCATAGTTTCTACAACATCTGAACACCTTCTATGTTGCTTCAACTCCACCATAAACACTTGTCATGCAATGTGTTCTCTCACCCTATGCTAGAATATAAACAGTGTTTTGTTTTAAATGGGCTTCAGATTCAGGGTTTATCTGTCCGGCAGTTATTTGGCTGGGGAGGGTTGCTTTTTTGAAATTAGTATACTGCTACAGGGGCTTCTTAATAAAGACAAGGTCAAAGAAATGCATCTTGTAGTTGGTATATACTGTATATTTATTAGCTAAATCCCCTTTTTCCCAGATACCCTTGTATACTGGCAGACAGTCTGGATCACATTGCTTAACTGAACAAACTTCCAGCATATTGCAGAACGCTCTGTTGGTTCATGGCAAGAAACATGTTATTTAAGCTGCATTTCAACAAGTTATGCCCTCATCTCAAGTTCACTACAAATTCAGGCAACATATCCAAAGAAAATTGTGAAACAATACTCTCTGCGCTTAATAAGTCCATACGAATAGAACTTAAGTTTCAAGATAAACCAGTAAAAAGCAGGAAGAATTCCTTCCTCTCTGAAATTCTAGGTCAAGAGCAACTCATGCTTAAAAACCCCCACATACAATATAAGCCAGTAGTCCAGAGACTTATTCATAGGAACAGGTCAAGCAGTGCCATGCAGTCTTTCCTCAGATGTTGAAAAAAGCCACAGAAACAGAGTGAAAACTGCTCTAAAAAGAAGAGATGATTCTGCATGAGCAGTTAAGCATCACTTCAGCAGTAGTAGCAGAAACAGACAGACACAAGACGCACAATGCCACAGTGAGTGCCAGATGAGACAAAGTCAAATCGCAGCTTTGTTTAATTCTTTGACAGCATGGCTAACCTAAGCAGTTCCTACACTTCCCAGTCACTTCAGGTCTCCACTTTTTCTTCTCATTATCCACACACAATTGAGTCTGTGGGGCAGTGCAACAGAAAGATGGAAAGCTGACCTAGGTTATGAACTTTTTTCAGCTAGATCAATTCCCTTATCAAGTTTATCATTAAGCCCAACAAAAAGCTAGTAAAAAGTAAAACTGATGATATGGTTTTATGCTGCTGTGGAGTGAATTAAGAGCTGTCACCACCAGGAAGACAGAAGAGGAGAGGAAGAGAACAAGAGTTTCTACCTCCTCCCAGTTGTTATTCTCTCTCACCTCTCCCTGTTCCAGCTCACAAACTCACCTGATAAGCCAGTTCATCACAAAAATCTGGGAGATGGGAGGGAGATGTCAACTTAGTTTCCCACTATTCAAGTAAGCTGAATCAGCTTACCATGCAGAAAGATGCATGCCAGAGCCAGTGCAAAAAAAGCACTGGAGGAACACAGCTGGGGGAAATACATCCTCCTTCAGCAGGGCATGACATAAGAAGAGATAGAGGTAGAATCAGGAACTACTGAAGTTAGTATTACTTCTAAAAGAAATGTTCCTAAACTATACCTTTCCCAAGTGAGTCCTCTTAAAAATGTAAGTAGGCAGTTTGAAGACAGTAGGGATAACAGCAGCTTATTGCATATAACAGTTCAGATCTACAGTAATGCTCACCAACTGTTTATTACGGAAACAGCTTATAGAGAAAATTTTCACAGATAAGATGCAGCAGAAGTGCTGAAAGAGAACTGCAGTTGGTAAATCCACTACAGCTACTACTTTCTCAGGTGACACCAAACATTAGCCTAAAGGTAGATTAAAACATCTTGCATTGTGCCTTAAATCCTCCTAGCATAGAAAGCTTTCTAAGGTATTTATTAAAAAGGCCTTTAGCAGTCATTCCTGAACTTGGCAATTCCCATGTTTATCTGAAAAATATGCCCTTGAGCTTTGAATGTTACAAGCAAATAAAAAGACTCACATATGTGGAGCAGATGGAAGACATAAACTAATATCCTAATGTTTCAACAGTAAGAAATTCCTTACAAGTAAGGGTTAATTTAGTGCAGAGATCATTTGGAAACACAGCAAGGCTGAAGAGGAACAAACTCAGTCCAAGCATAGACAATGGAATAATAAATATAGTAGTATATATACACTACTATATTTAGTAGTATATATATACACTAAAACAATATAGTAGTAAGAAATTGAATCAGCTTCAAGTAATCTTATATTTGTGCTAGATAAAACTTTTTTGCGAGAAGCTTTTTTAAAAATATATGCTAATATTCTCCTATTTACCTTCTTTTTTATTTCTATAACAGTCTCCTGTTCACTGTACTAATAGGAGGTAACAGTGAATGCACACTGTGTAGGCTACCAAATGCTCCTTGTAAAAAATTGCATTCTTTACACATAAAATGATATGAACTATCACATCTCCATTTAGCACAGAATTAAAACTTTTTAAAAATGGTTATTTGCAGAGAAACTATAATCTTTTGTGTTTTTTAAGAGACAGCAAATAAAACAAACACTCTAAAAAAGCTTAAACATTTTACCATCAAGTTCACAAAAATGATCCTGTGAATCATCGTATCTTGCCCAGTCAATGAAAGCCTCCTTACTTTGGTTACTGAGGGGAAAAAAATACATTTGATTTTAAGCTTTTAAATAAACAACATCAATAAGAGCTACTGAAAGAAACACAATCCACATATAGTAGTTAACTTGGAACTGAATTCTGAATTACTATATCTGAAACTCAAGAATATATGGGGTTACTGCTTTGTTAGCTGTACAGAGATTGAAGCAGGCATCAACTGCAATACTTTAAAAAGTCATCTTAATGTAATGACAGCAAGAAAGATTTCACCATCATTATTTGAACAAACTATGCAGTGACAATGACTTCTCATTCTTCAGTAAGAGCTTGGCAAAATACTTGCATAGCATACATTTTTAACACTTTCCAAAGTACTACTTTAGCAGCTGTCATTTGGGGTGGGGGGGGAGGGGAGAAGGAGGAGGATCATCGTATTTTCAAAACCTGTACTTTCAATGAGATCTACAACAGTTAGCCTTGCCTTTATGTGGGAGACCAGATGTCTAAACCCCCCTTCCAAGCTAAATTATTCTATGAATATTATTTGGCTTAAGCCTTTTAAATAATAATGGCATTCCACTCACACTGGTATTTTCAAAGGTGTACTGTACCAGAGAGACAAGTACTTTTAAGTTCCCACACTATGAAACAAACAGTGCCAAAAGCTGAATGCTTTCTTCTATGCATATGTGCAGCATAGAACCACTGATGCCATGCAAAACGTAAACAAAGGAAGGGAACTCTGCTCCAGGATGCAGGGAAGCATCTTGAAATAATGAGAACAACCTATTCCGTTTGATCAAATTAGTCCTAGCTCAATTCTACAAACAGAGGCAATTCTATAACAAGATATATTTCTAACCTTCTGACAAATCACAATAGGAGACTTTATACTTGGCATTAGGCAAGGAACTTCTCTAGTAATTACTAGCAGGCAAGATTCGATAATCACGAGAAATACAGCTGATAAAGGAAAATTACCCAAAACCATGAGGATGATGCACTGCTAAGTAGAGAATATGGAGGTTTGCCTACAAAGCACAAACTCTTCCTGCACGTGCAGGATCCATTACCTGCCCTCTCCCAACTTCAATGGTCTATCCTACTCTCACAAAAGACATTACCTTTAGCTCTGCATATGTGGGCTCAATCTCATACTCTTTTGCCCTACAGGAGTAGAAGAGAGTTAACAGTTTCTTATTTCCCCTAAAAAAACCTTGGATAAGGGCTCTACCCAGTTTGGTAGAACCAGGCAGAAGCAGTCACTTTTTCATGGCAGTCCCATTTTGTCAGATGACAGGAAAGAGTTTCAACATCTCTATCAGGTAGAACTCCTGAATCTGTGGCCAAAGACACCACCGCTCTCCATCAGCAATGAAGAACTGATTTTTCTATTTCTACTTTCTAAAGATAGGAAAGCTAGTAGAATGCAAGTCTTCCTAAGTGCTGTTCCACACACTTCCCTACGCAGGGGCAACACCATCCTGCAGAATTCCTTGCACCCAACCTTGACCATGCTACACAATAAGCAAGATCAGGGAATTGATCCAAGCTAAAAATAACTTTGCCAACAACAAAAGAAACTCACAAGCTCCCTGATCTAGTTCACTTGAATGATCACAAACAGGCACATCAGTGTAACAGAGGGACAAAGCAGGACAGAATCCCTTAATCCAGCACAGTCATCAAGAACAAAGGCTGATACTGGTAAAAAGTAGAAAAAAGGTGGGTTTATTTTCAAGTTTCCTCCAACTCTTGATGCTGTAAGATACTTCTTTCAAATTATATCAAAGTGTATGTTTTTTTTTTAAAAAAAAAAGTCTACTTATTGCTTAACACCTTTATCTTCAGATATTCTTGCAACATTTCACATTTACTTTCTAATGGGCTATGGAAAGAATGAAGAACAAAAACCAGCACATTGCAAAAACAAGACAGACAAAATGAAATACTCCTTTGTTACTATTTTTGTACTATTATTGTAAATCACAGCATACCTTAAGGTACTGTTAACAGCTCCCAGTTTGTTAGCTTGCTCACAGTCTTCCAATTCTTTGGAATTATTTGCCGCTTTTGAATACTGTAAGAAAGTTCATGTTTAATGTACAAATTAATTACCTAAAATTCTCTGAGAACACATGCTGTGAAGGGTATTTCTAGGTTTAGCAGTGAATTGGCTCCTATCAGGGAAACCGTCAGATTCTAGAAGCAGTAAGTAATTCTGGAACATTCTTATTTCTATTTTTCTTCACTTAATTTCATCAGGCCAATTGCGCTCTATGGATTTAACTACCACAGAAAATTCAGCTAAATATGTCAAAATTTTGTTTGTTTTGCTTTTTTTGTTTGTTTGTTTAAATTAAATGGAGTTCTGAAGTGTTTCAGATACTTATTTACATACTTGTAAAAGGACTTTGGAAGACAAGCAGTGTCATACCTATAAACATACCTTGTATTTTGCAAGCGTAATTATACCCCAAGTTTCATTGGTCATTTCAGTGGGAAAAATATATCAGTTCTGGCCATTTTCCCCTAATGTTTCACTTAATCCTATTCCCTGGTATGCTTTAGATGTGCAAAGGTCTGGAAGAGAGGCTTTTTCAAGCTGAACTCAAATTATTTTAAAGTCAGAACTGAAGTCTTTAAGCTGAACTCTTGATTCTACGGTATTTTTTTAAAAAGTAATCCACTAAAGTAGACTTACTATTAGAATCCCTCTAAGGAAAACATTTGAAGAACCAAAGATTAAATTCCACTATTCTACAGTAATATGGTTCTGTCAGTAAAGAATTTTTTAAGTCTATCAGCTTAAATCTCAAAAAATCCTTCTAACAGTTTTGGAACATAATAGATAGTATCAGTGCTCTCTTAAAAGGTAAACAAACCAAATTTCCTCTTTTTTGGGGTTTTTGGGTTGGGGAGTTTTTTGAGTGTGTGTTTTCTTTTGCAGACTGAGCCTTAGGTTTGCACAGATTTCTACCTTATCACAGTCCTTAAGAAATACAGAAAATTATTTAATGTTAAGTAACTGGTAGCTTATATAAAGCTAAACTGCTGGCTTCCCTTCACTTCAGGGCACATACATATTGACATGAAGGATTACTATCCAACACCAGCTCAAAACAAAAACATAAGCTAAAGGCTTCAGTTAACCCCTCAGAAATAGTAAACAACAACAATAATTTGATAAATTTTAAAAGAAAGAATAGTCCATCTCTGAGGACAGGTCAAGATGCCAGAGGCAAAGCACCACCGCAATAAATATCACAATACTTCTCAAAAAAGTAAGTATTTAATTAAAACCCTTCAGATGAGTAAGCAAGATGACTTGTTTTAAAAACGCATTTGCCAGAACCAGTACAAGGAAAAATAGCAGAACCAACTGAAGACCAAAGAAGAAGGGCATTAAAAAACCCCAATAATTTAAACCTTTTTAGGGGCCTTGCCCATAACAAATATTTACTCTAGAAGGAACTTCTCACTCAATTTTCTTGGATTTGCCAGGTGTGGGGGCTCATTCTTTAGCATCATACAGATGTTAAATGGAAAAATCTGAACAAGGAATGGATCTGACCTAGAATGAAACAGATACCACTGATGAAATAACAGTGAGATGCTGAAGTAAACATTCTGCATGTCTAGAGTTGCAAACCAATCCACCCTGAAGTTAAAAAAATTACTGCCAAGAATATAATCCTAAAGTTAAAGTTTCAAACAGAATGAACATTCAAGTGTCAAAACATGATTCCAGGCTTCACTATTCTCCAGCATTTAACAGGAACAGCTATCAGATCAGTGCTCTGACTACATCAGGACAAAGTATCTGTTCCTGCCAAAGCAGGATCTCCCAAGAGCAGTTTCTGGAAGAAAACAGAAAAGAGGTGGGCAAGAAGTAAAATATTAAGTAAATGTTGTAACCTTGAGTTACTGCATCCTGTCCCTCACTTCAAAGGTTAATACAGCAGCTGTCATGACAGTTTTTTAATGTCTAGACCCCAATATGTGTTCACCACTCAAATGAAACAGGGCTATAGAAAGGGAAACTACTTTATGCCTCTTCAGCACCATTTCAAAAAGCTCTACGTTGGTGCCAAGAATTAAAGAGAGATCCTCTATTGTTAACTGCACTTCAGTGGGGAAGCTGTGCAAATATAACCCTGGTCTTTGTGGCTAGATGAGCTTTCAAAAGAAGAACTGTTCTCTCTATGGTTCAGCAAACAAACAAAAAAATCCCCCCTGAAAGCCTAAATAAAGCTCCAAGTTTACAAGCTCATCTACATTAGCAGAGAAGGGCAACAGGGAACTGCCCAGAAGCCAAGCACTTATACCACAGAAAACTTCTCCACAGAATTCTACCCTGAGTGTATCTACTCAAGAGAATATAGCTCTCATTATTAAAAAGATGCCTTTGGTTGTTTTCACATTTCCAAGGCAAACACTATCAGGATGAAAGAGAGAAACTGGACATGTATGTCCCCAGAGGAAAAACACCTTTTTTTTAGAACAATACTTTAAGGATAATCCACAAGATGCAAGACTTTCCCAAATGGACCAAGTGCAGGCTAATAGCACAGTACTTGCAGAGCCCTTGCAACAAAACAGTCGTACTAAGATGAGTTTGATGTTTCCTTAAAAGGGATATTAAATTAGATTGTCAATTTTGAATTGGCTCCAAGAAAGATCTTTAACTGAATCATACAAAGTCAGAAAATGGTGTAAGTCAGATTTATGTCAGTTCTGATGACAATTTTCCTGCAGAAATATTTTGTTTTCTTACAGAAGCAGCAGATATTAGTGTCTTTGGTCTACTACATATTAAAGGTGCAGAACTGACCAACTTTCATTACTGTAGCTCGTTGCAACAACCTACAAGGCAATTCAAAGGAAACAACTGTAGCAAATGTACCAGCAAATGATAGCTTCTCAAAGAAGCTACCCCAGTTTCTTTATTGTGGTAAAGCAAAAGATGGCTGATTTTTCACTTCTGAAGTCCAATTCAATAGGCTTGTGTGAAGTATCTTAGGAAGAACATACTCTTTAGCTATTAATTAACATCTTACTTATGGCTCTCAAGATTCATCAGGAAGCTCAAATGTCTACCAGAAGAATTCTTCCTAAAACAGTCTGTAAAGTTTTAAAACACCTCTTTAGGAGCCATTGCAATACTCCAGGAGTCAGTTTCTCTAGTCAAGCTTGGAAGAGAACAGGGTCAATGAAAGAGAGAACTGGCAACAGATTAATCAGCCAGAACTCAAGATCTTCTGCCCAGAGATAGTGCCAAAGTTTTCCCAGAACAACTACTGCTGCTTTTGCTGAAGCAGTGAATGGCTGACATTTAAGCCATGTAAGTGAAAAAGATGTTTCTTTCCTGATCACCAGAAAACTTTAAAATGAAGAGGCACACTTCAGAGTGAACTTAAGCTTGTACAGACTTGCCTGCACTGTTCATGACAGCAGGACACAGAAGTCATGAATTCACAATGAAGCATTCCTCTCTTTGCTAATCTTTCTTGGCATAAAGTCTAAACATAATGCCAATGGTCATTTATGATACAGTGAACTACGCTCAGGTGAGGCAAACAGCAACTATGGCTGCCCAGTGAAGTAGAAATTACTGGGGAGGACAGAGATATGTTAGTTAAGGAAGAGTAAATACGAGTCTACAACACAGCCAGGGCACTCAACAGGAAGATCTCTCGTTTGGGCACCATTACCCCACCAACTGCTAAAATCCTTATTCTTGGGCACTGTGTTTGGGATTTGGGGTGGGAGAGGGTTGTTTGTCTTTCTACTGTGACCTCTCTTCTAGATGTATATACCCTCTATACTTTTTTGGCTTTGCTAAGATCACTTGGTGATCTAGGAAGGATGGCTTGGAGAGAAGCAAGCAAAATCCAACAGCACAGACTGACTACTTAAGCTTGCACTGACCACTTTAGCCTAAATTGTCTTTAGAGTAATGATCTGCACAAGATTAGACATGGCAAAACTACATGTAATTGTTCAGGTTCTTTTAATATCAGAGTTGTGGTTATATATGATTCTTACAAAAGACTGCACTCCTACTGCATCTGTGCATCTTGGCCTATGGCTTTATAGAAGGTGGCCTGAAACAAAGTAAGAATTTTGCATCAGTCGTTCTGTGACCATGTACTGCTGTTCCTGGTAATTCATTGCTTCAGTCTGCACCAGCTTTCAAGCTGTGACAGACTCAGAACGACATGACAGTACCAGCTATGTCAGAAACACTGTTATATATGAAAGTAAAAATGTGAAGCCACAGAAAGGAAATGGTCAGTTATGTTAACGATTTCATAGAATCATAGAATGTTTTGGGTTGGAAGGGACCCCTAGAGGTCATCTAGTCCAACCCCCCTGCAGTCAGCAGGGACACCGCTAACTAGATCAGGTTGCTCAGAGCCCCATCCAACTGACCTTGAATGTTCCCAGGGATGGGGCCTCCACCACCTCTCTGGGCAACCTGTTCCAGTGTTTTACCACCCTCATTGTAAAGAATTTCTTCCTTATATCTAGTCTAAACCTACCCTGCTTCAGTTTAAAACCACTACCCTTTTTCCTGACACAGCTGGCCCTACTAAAAAGATTATCCCCATCTTTCCTATAGGCCCCCTTTATGTACTGAAAGGCCCTAATCAGGTCTCCCCACAGCCTTCTCTTCTCCAGGCTGAACAAGCCCAACTCTCTCAGCCTGTCCTCATAGCAGAGGTGCTCCAGCCCTCAGATCATTTTAGTAGCCCTCCTCTGGACCCGCTCCAACGGTTCCATGTCCTTCTTGTGCTGAGGGCTCCAGAGCTGGATGAAGTACTCCAGGTGAGGTCTCACCAGAGCAGAGTAGAGGGGCAGAATCACCTCCCTCGACCTGCTGGCCTCTTCTCCTGATGCAGCCCAGGGTACGGTTGGCCTTCTGGGCCGCCAGCGCACATTGCTGGCTCATGTCCAGCTTTTTATCCACCAGCACCCCCAAGTCCCTCGCGGCAGGGCTGCTCTCAATCCTTTCTTCCCCCAGCCTGTATTGATAATGGGGGTTACCCTGACCCGGGTGCATGACCTTGCACTTGGCCTTGTTGAACCTCATGAGGTTCACACGGGCCCACCTCTCCAGCCTGTCCAGGTCTCTCTGGATGACATCCCGTCCTTCTGGTGTGTCAACCGCACCACTCAGTTTGGTGTCATCTGCAAACTTGCTGAGGGTGCATTCGATCTCGCTGTCTAAGTCATTGATGAATATATTAAACAGCACCGGTCCCAGTATGGACCCCTGAGGGACACCACTCATCGCCGGTCTCCATCTGGACATCGAGCCATTGACCACTACCCTCTGGATGCGACCATCCAGCCAGTTCCTTATCCACCAAACAGTCCACCCATCGAATCCATAGCTCTCCAATTTAGAGAGAAGGATGTTGTGGGGGACTGTGTCAAAGGCTTTGCAGAAGTCCAGATAGATGACATCCATTGGTTTTCTCTTGTCCACTGTTGTTGTCACACCATCATAGAAAGCCACTAGATTCGTCAGGCAGGACTTGCCCTTGGTGAAGCCATGCTGGCTATCTCGAATTATCTCCCTGGCCTCCATGTGCCTTAGCATAGCTTCTAGGAGGATCTGTTTCATGATCTTCCCAGGCACAGAGGTGAGGTTGACAGGTCCATAGTTCCCAGGGTCTTCCTTTCTACCCTTTTTGAAAATGGGCACAATGTTTCCCTTCTTCCAGTCACCAGGGACTTCACCTGACTGCCATGACTTTTCAAATATCATGGAGAGTGGCTTGGCGACTACCTCGGCCAATTCCCTCAGGACTCTGGGATGCATCTCATCAGGTCCCATGGACTTATGTGTGTTCAGGTTCCTCAGGTGGTCACGAACCTGATCTTCTCCTACAGCAGGAGGGGTTTTGCCCTCCCGGTCCCCCTCATGCCATCCATCAACTCAGGAGGGGTGAGGAGAGAGGTTGCCGGTGAAGACTGAGGCAAAAAAGTTGTTGAGTACCTCAGCCTTCTCCTCATCTGCTGTTACCAGCTTGCAGGTCTCGCTCATCAGCAGGGGTACACTTTCTTTAACCATCCTTTTCTGGCTGATACACCTGTAGAAACCCTTATCATCATTCTTTGCATCGCTAGCCAAGTTTAGCTCCAGCTGTGCCTTGGCCTTCCTGACCCCATTCCTACACAACCAGACCACGTCCCTATATTCTTCCCAGGATGCCTGTCCCTGCTTCCACTGCCTGTGCAGTTCCCTCTTCCTCCTTAGTTTGGCCAGCATCTCTTGTCTCAGCCATGCCAGTCTCTTCCCTTCTTTGCCCGATTTCTTCTTACACCTAGGGATCGAGAGCTCTAGCGCTCTGTGGATCACATCCTTACAGATGTGACAGCTCTGTTTTGTTCCCCTGTCCCTGAGGACCGTTTCCCAAGGAGTCCTTCTGACTAGCTCCTTGAGGAGCTGGAAGTTTGCTTTTCTAAAATTCAGGGTCCTGACTATACTCTTTGTTCTTCCCATTTCCCTCATCACTATGCCAAGACTGAAGGTTTATAATAAAAAGTCACACAGCCATTGTAATGTTAATGTTTAAAAAACAAAAATCAGAAAGAACTTAGAAAATAAATGACTACTTACTTTATTAGAGCTCCCAGCCTTAATTCCAACAGGTACTTTGCTCTAAAAACCAAAAAATAAATCACAATTTTTACATTGTTCACAGAAATGATTTTGCTTGATTAAAATCTACAGATGAAATAGCATTCCTACAGGGGTCAAAGGAAACTTGTTTTCAAATAATTAGCTTGCTTCTTTACCTTCTCAACATATTATATCCAAAACAGTTCTAAAGCTTAGAAGACACTTATTCTTAAAGTTATTTTTTAATTGGTAAAATGAGTAAGACCTTAAAATACTTTGATTGTATTTCTGGTTTTGAAATGAAAAATAATTTTATTGTTACTCTTTTATTTAAATTTCTCATTAGTACATACTGTTAGTATAGTATTAGTCACTGCAAATTAGCAAACTTTTAAACCAAATAACCTTTTGCTATTTTATATTATTTGATCCATACCTCAGGACAAGGCTCTACATGACAATCTTTGATAGAACAATGGCCATCATCAGCCCAAAATGGGCATGGTCTCTTCAGGTTGACCTAAACATACAAACCCAAAAGTTTACAGTCAACATTTACATAAGGCAACTTCAAAAGAAAGAGCTCTCAGTATCAGGAAATCTTTTCAAATTAAAGGAGAAGATACAAGGAAAAAGGATTAAATGTAATACTTCAAGTTTGGGGGATTTTGGGGAGGTTTGGTCCATCAGTTTCTTTTAACTACTCTCCAAGTTTATATGCTGAAGCTTGCTGCAGTGGAATTGTTAGCGATAATGGTCTCCAGTGGACACAAACACATAGTATATTAAAGCACAAATTAAATCTCTCACCACTAATATAACTTCAAAGCAGTAAATAAACTACTAAAAAGGCAAATCAGACATATGCAGCTCTAAAATGGTTCTACTTATGATCAGTTTTACTTACGCTACACTGATGAAGAAAATATATTTGATGGAGGACAGACTAGTGCACAAGATCAGTAATTCAAGTAAGTGCCTGGATGATTTCAGATTTCAAGGAATAAAACCAGGCAATCATTACTACAGTCATCGCTAGTCAAGGAAGAATGAGTATCATAATGGCCTCAAATTAGAGAGCTGATATAGTACAAATATAAATAATGAATAGAAACCACTTCAGAAACATTACCAAAAAATCCTGTGATGATCAGTTCTCCTATTTATCATCAAACTGCACAATGAAGGCAGGCACTACCACATATATTAGTATATCCTACATGGCAAGAGATTCAAACACTTTCCTCTACTTCACTTAGACTGTCAATGTGAAAGTCGGTGAAGAAAAAAAAAAATCCCAGCTTTCCTTTACATTAGCCTTATACATACTAACAAACATCAGTGATAGAAAACACTTTGACCTCATCGCTCCTAAACTGAAGACTACAGACTAAAGGTTTTCCTGCATGATCAACCAGAAACACTGCAGAAATACACCATCTTTGAAATCTAACATTACAAATAAAATACAAGGCATTTCTTCTCAGTAGCAACCACTATTTCCCAGATAAAGTCAGTTTTTAAACTTTCAAAGTAAAAAAAAAAAACAAACCAAAATTACCTTATTCTTTTACTTGCTTTCCTTTAGCACAGCTTGTACTAGTTTTCTTCAGTTGATAAATACTATTCATGAAGATATTGAACTGAAAAAACTATTTCTTGAATGATTTGATATATCACATCTTATTTGAAACTGTTGCAGATAATGAATTTGATTCTGTAGTCAGACACAGCAAGACTTCTATAAAATACACTGTAAAATTAAGCCTAATATCCCAGGGATGGCGTGAGGCCCTAGAGCAGTTTCGACACAAAAATTCAAGAAATATAAATGTACTTACGAAAATGATTTAAATCTATAAATCTTAAGTCAGAAAACTAATCATTATGCTAGCTTCATACAAGCTGTACAGTAAATGAATAGTCACACACTATAAAGAACAGTATTCTTGCTATACCTAATTGGTTAAAAGACTGAGACTAAACACTTCATCAATTCAGTCTTCAGAAAAACATGTTTTCCCCTCACATGCAGGAACATTTTTCTAATTCATGTAATTTATATCCTATACTTTCACTTTACTTAAGGAGAAACACAGGAAGCAAAGTTTAAGTATCTAGTACAGTAGTGCCAGAGCAACCCCTTAGGCAAAGAATTGACAGCTGAACTCTAAATCTCGTGCTCTGATGAACTTGGAATCCACTGTATGTGGTACCTGAAGCGTTGCTCCTATGATAAAAGAACGACACTACTCAATCTTTTAATTTGGAGAAAAACTGAAATCACTGAGCCATCTTGAACAACTATTCAAAAAAAAAAAAACAAACCACCAACAAAACCTGTTTTGAACACATTTAACTGGCAGAGTACATTTATACTGGATCAGTGATTTGCTTTAAGTGGCCTGTTTTTTTGGGAATACAGTAATAGAAGCCCAATGGCTACGTTCACTGAGTTGTTGTCCTGGTTTCGGCTGGGATAATTTTCTTCCTAGTAGCTAGCACAGTGCTGTGTTTTGGATTTAGTACCAGAAGAATGTTGATAACACACTGATGTTTTTAGTTGTTGCCAAGTAGTGCTCAGACTACTCAGGGACTTTTTGAGCTTCTCCTGCTCAGCCAGGTGCATAACAAGCTGGGAGGGAGCACAGCTAGGACAGCTAACCCAAACTGTCCAAAGAGCTATTCCATACCATATAATGTCATGCTCGGGGCGGGGGGGCTAGTCGGTCGGTCGCGGACAGAGCAATCGCGGCTCGGGACGGGCTGGGCATCGGTCAGCGGGTGGTGAGCAATTGTATTGTGCATCACTTGTTTTATATATTCTGTATATTCTCTTACCATTATTATTATCACTATTGTTATTCTTCTCTCTTATTAAACTGTCTCTATCTCAACCCACGGGTCTTACTACTTTTTTTTTTTCTTTTCTCCGATTCTCTCCCCCATCCCACTGAGGGAGTGGCTGCGTGGTGCTTAGTTGCCAGCCAGGTTAAACCACGACAGTTGTCAAACCAGAGCCTCAGCAATAAAAATAAAAAACCAAAACAAAACAAACTCAATTTCTTCCCCAGCATTATACATAATATACTAAGTATTTAGAAAACTAGATCAATATGCCTGATACAAAGCAGGCACAATATAAAGAACCTGAGATGAATTATAGCCAGGTTTTACTCCCCCTCCAGTCTATTATTTTAATTTTGGTAGCTAAAAAGAATCAAAAATACATACCAGAAATAAAGAAATAACCTTTAATGCTTGAAGAACAAATTGTTCTGTGGCACTATGTAGCCAAATTAAAGCAAACCAAAAAGAATTCCCTCTTTAATTGTTCTGTCAATACCACAAAAGATTCCCAAAGAGTAAAACTTAATGTCTGACTTGCTCAACTGCCCTTTATTGTACTAAATTCCTCTAACAAACCTTTCAGCAAGTAAGTTCTTTCTGTATTTTCAAAACACACATACAGCTATCTAACACCTGAAGGAAAGACCATTTTCCAGGTTTCCATTTTCCAGGTTTCCATTTTCATGTGCTTCTTCAGCATGACTGGAAATTATAAATTCAGCTTTAAAATGTTAAAGAGATTCCTCAGTCAAAAAAACCTAACAAGACATTAAACAGATGGTACGACTTCTTAGGAGTGATGACAACTATCTTCTAGTTACAGTTCAAGCCGTGCTAGCACAGATACACTGAAAGCAGAGATTTTAGGTCGCTTCCTCCCCATTTTCTCTACTTAATCCACAAACATCCCTAGGTAAAAAACAATGTAAAATTGTAGAATTTTTTGTACTTGTTCACTCATCTTTTTTTAAATAAAGCACAGAAGTGTTACATTTTACATAACCTTCATAAGACCTATTACATCAAACATGCCCCTCCCACCAATTTCTAACAAAAAAAAAAAAAAGCTAACATAGTTAGACTAGAACCTTCTTCAAAGTAAAATCTAACAACAAAAAATGCTCACACACTTAGAAAGATACAAGTAACTAGGCAGTTGCTGCTCTTACACAGAGGAACACTGTAAATAAAATAATACTGCTGTCTAAACTGCAGATTAATTCAGAAAGAACACCTGCAAATCAAGATATGCTAGTCCCAGAATTATTCAAGAGCACTAAAAAACAGTGCATACACATACACTTCTGAGACAAACTGAGGTTATGTAGCACTTTTATTTTAATCAATACCAATCACGCACTGACTGCATAGAACACTCTTCTACTTTCTTCAGGATCTGAAGTATTAGATTTCATTATCACCATTTAGAATATTATTCAATACTTGTCACAGATTAAAAGTTAGATTCCTTATCATGAGGCTTCCACAGTTTGTGTGTTTTGATGTATAAAACTATATGGAGACAAAATTTTTTATTCCTTTATTTCTTTCATTGGGAAGTGTTCCACTAACTATCTAGAAACCACAGTTTCAGCAAGACTTTAAAAAAAAAAAAATTCTGGCCTTTAAATAAAAACTAGCTATTCAGTATTATACATTAAAGTTTGGGTTCTTTTATGGCTGTTGAACTAGTAACACAATGGAAATACTGTGACTGTAGTTTAAAAAGTTCATGATCCAAATTCCTATTACAAATTAAATTACTGCAGAGTAGGAGCGTTTTCACTCCCAGAACAAGTATACTTGCCCTTATGCTTATTTAGCTACACTGTCATTGACCTAGATGATCACTGCCTACCCTCACAATTTCCACATCCATCTATGTCCTTAATAGCACTCCCATGACTCTGTGCAGGGACATGAAAAAAAAAAAAACAAAAGCATTGCTTGTTCAGAGGGGAAAGGGTGAAAAACATTCCGACTTACTTATTCAGTTTGGTTGTTCAACACAAATTCTTCCCTGTCACAACTGGAAGTACTAAATAACGTGTGGTGATGACCACAAACTGGCCCTTATAATTGCCCATATATTAGGAAGATCAGTATGAAAGGTGAGGTAGGACTGCAACACACCATTAAAGTATGATTTGCAGAACTGTTGTTGAAACAAAGATTAGCTCTAAATTTGCAGGATGAAATTACTGTTATATAAAACCTTGTATACCTGTTGCTCCTCTTCGTCAAATACTTTGTTTTGTATCTTTCTGTTGCCTCTGAAGAATCTAATTACCACTACTATGTGATGTATTACCACTGAAGTTGCACATATCTTGTTTCTCCTGAAAAGTGAAGTTAGAACCGTATCATGTAGCAGGAGGAGATTCAGGGTGAAGTTACATATTATGGCTTGCTCAGACTAGAAAGGGAAGATTCTAGTGCTTTTTTCTCCTTCCTCACATTCATCTTGCATGACTTTAATACTTGTCTGATTCCAGATGAGCTACGTAACTTGCTACATCCTGTGGGGAAAAAAACCCAAACCAACAACCAAACCTGAACATCCAAACTAAAAATTTACCAGGTTAAAGACATGCATTGGCCTAATGCACAGTCAGACAAGCCCAAGAGCTAAAAGTACGGAAGGGGCAGGACAGTTTGCTCTGAAGGAGTGTAACCTCCTTTTTCCAGTGGCTGATTAGCTCAGTCAAAATGAAACCTCATTTTCAAGTTAAGTTTATCTGATGTGTCAGGCTTCATAGTCTTATTTTGTTCATCAGATTGTAATACAGAGAAAAAAAAATGTTTTAAAGGCATAAAAAAGTGGTATTACACACTACTTGAAAACTGAATGTTTTTACCTATTTTTCAAAGGAATAATGGCTCTCTAGATAGCAAACAGTAAAATCAGAACTAAGAGCAACTTGTAAGAAAAGGAAATCATTGCAATATTTCCATTTCAAATTACACACATTTCATAGAAGACAAATATTGCACTGTCAGAAAGTTGCTAATATAGAATCCTTTTCTAGATGCAGCTGTACAGAGATACTACCTTTAAAATTACCACTTATCAGTTGAATGAAAGCAAGTCATGATTTACTGTCACTGACTTCAGATTAACACAGCAAACATGACTTATTACAACATAACTGTCAGGGACTGAAAACCTGCTACAACCAAATTTAAGAGCTGTGGGCTTCTAAAAGACAACTTGATACAGACAAGTTGATTTGATATGTAATCCTCCCTATATTTTCTGGATTTTATTTAAATTATTCATGAAAATACCATGCTAGTTGTACCTTGTAATATCTGAAGTAATCACGTTCTTGCAGTTTCTGTATTTTGGGGAAGATCTTGAAAGTATTGAAGTCATCGATGCTTTCTATGTCACATAAACAATCATCTAGGACTCCTGTGAGCTTTTAAAAAAATACATAATTTATTTTTAATCAAGAAATGCAATATTAACTACAGGAAAATCCTCTAAAGAGAAGAATGGCGGCAGTCAAAAGAAATACTAGTGAAATGCAGTTCCATAGCAAATAATTTATTTGTCATTAAAATACTCTACAATATACCTTTTACACAGAATTAGAAAAGAACAGACCTCAGCACTTTTTCTGAGCTTAAGTCCACCTCCAAATGCAATGCTAAATCAATAACTTCCAGCCCTGAAATTTGTTGACAGATGCAGCATATAGTTTTCTGCAGAATGAGCAGCAAGATCTTTCCAAACTATGAACACACGCTATATTAGCACATCAGATTTGCATACCAAGTGTTCTCCTACCAAACGCTCATTAGCTGAATTGCCTAAAAAAAAAACCAAAACCAACATGATCATGCATTGTCATCTTATTTTTATAATTCTTCTCAAAGTGTAAGAACACTCCAGCTAGCTTCTTCGGAGGCATGGAAGAAAGGGGAATAGGTACTTTCGTGTCCAAAAAGTTAGCAGCTTCACAGGTAAATTCTACAAATAAATACTATGAAAACCAAGTGCCGGCACCTATATTGTAAAGCTGTAAATCTATTGCAAAACTTAAGTCTGAACTTTTCAGGTCCCATCCCTCTTCTTGTGCCAGGAGAGGAAGCTAGTTCAAGGTACTGCACTAGCTTAAGACCACCTCTACGGAAAGGAGTGCACAGAAGTGCAGAAGTGCTACTGCCTACTACAGGAGAAGGCGGCAAGACTGTGCAAGTAGCAGAGAGGACAGGCCCAACTAACTTGGCAGACTAAGCTATGGCAACACTTTTGCTGAGACCCTGACAGTGTCTTCATGAAACGCAGGAAACACCGGAAGTGTGATTCTGTGAACTTTTGTATGATAGATTTCATTAAATCTAAACTATCTAGCTTTTTAAACAACTAGAAACGTGTTTGAAAGGCCTTTCAAGCATAAGTTTGAAGGCTTTAGACCATATCTAAGGAAATGGAATGACACACTACCATTAACTACTATTATTCTTCAGCCAAACAGGATATTCATTGACATACATAACAGCCTAGAAAGCATATAAAATAGGAAAGCCCACACATCTTATATCTTTCATGGGCTTAGAAGAACTTCTAACTATTAAAAGGCTACGTTATGTGCAAAAGGAGACAAAAAATATTTTTTCTCCACAGATTTCACATAGATGAGATTATGTAATCATCTTACCTGTTTTATGCATGATAAATCACTCCACTACTTTATAGAACAGATACCCTTATATAACCAAGCTTGATGTAAAAGAGAAACAGAATTGTAGGCTTCTGCTCTTTCACGAGGAGAAAAGGAGGCCTGGAAAATGGATTTCCCCCAGCCCCCCGTGAGAATAAAGAAGTGAAGATATGGCAATAAAGCATTTAAGTAGAAAATTCACCTTATGTAGATCCTACTTTTCTTGAGGCACTAAGTAGGTTGTCACAATTCTGCAGAGTAGATACAGCGATGAAGTAAAACTCATTTAAGTGAAGCTACTTTACCAGAAGTCTTCCATGCTGTTATGCTTGCCTTGTTAATGTTACCTAGCGTCAAACCTGGGCAAACAGCTATGAGAGCAGCTATGTACAATTGCGGGTTTTTCACAAAGTCAAGAAAGCTCACAGCCCACATGACTGTCAACTTCAAAGGCAGAAGACAAAACTTATTATTATTGATACTTACAGAAATACACCCCCCCATGCATTTTAATCTATAATGATTTCATTAAAAATTACAAATTTTCTTATTGGTCACACATAGGCAGAAATTAATTTTGCAGTCTTTACAGGTAACACCATACCACAAAATAATAATATAATAAGAAAATACAGTCTAATATGAAAAGGCAAAAAGATTACTCTGAACACTTTGCTCAAATATTAATAAACTGTATAAACAAGGTAAACCTTATGTGAAGAGCAGTAATTTATTAAGCTGAAAGCAGTAGGAAAGATACGAGAAATTTTCTTTGGACTCAGAAGATAAGGAGTAGGAAACTATTTTGATGACCACCTCATGAAGCTATCCACAGCTTACAAAAACATTTTTACCATCTATGGAAAACTGAAAACGCTTTTTCAGGGGAAAATGTTCCAAATAAACATGCAGTAATTACACTCTGTGTCAAATACCCATGAAAAATAAAAAGCTGCAGTTATTCAACTAAGATGACAAATTAATGGAGATCACATCCTTGCCAGATGTCTCTGGTAAAAATTTCAGTTCTAAGAACATCTTTCAAAACATAGGACAGTTTACTTGGAATGTTATTAAGTTTCACAAGTAAATCCTCCCCAAAAACTAGAACTGGTCTAAGAAATTGTTAAAGAGAAAAAATAATTTAGGAAACAAGGGCAAGCAAACAAAATTCTCCCATTTCTTTCTCACAACTTTTTCAAAACTGCTCTCTGTATACATGAAGTAGAAAATCAATGTTTCCTTGGAAAGCATGCTCTAAAATTAAACTGTGCTATATCTGTTCCAAACCACACTCTGTGAAATGGTTTGACAGCACATATGAAACACCAATACTGCACATCAGTGGAGTCAGTTCATAGCACACTAATACAACAGCAACACAGGCTTCAAGTACCCCAGTTAATTTTTTTATTAGTCCAGGTGTTGTCTTCAATGCTTTCACTTGCATAATGATGGAACACCCTAAGAACATGCAGAAAATAGTTTCATTTTTGTCAACACCTGGATCTTTCAAGTGAATTCTTTTTCAAACTGGAGATACAAAAATAAGAACAGTGCATTACACAGTTAAAATTATGTATTGCAAGACCTACTTTGCTATTCACACAATTGGTATTTTGTCTTTTTTAATTGAACTATACTAGTTAACTTAGTCCACAAATATAGAGCCAAACTGTACTGTAAGTTGTGACAACTTTTATTACAATGGCCAAGTATCAAGTTTTCTTTTCATCTGTTAATTACTTTGAACTCTACGATAAACTCTAAAAGCATTAGCTTATTATAATTTGTGTTCAAGAAGCCATCTGACATTGAATAGCTGCTATTTCATCTGTATTTCTCAGTATGCTTATCAAAGTATTTCTGTGTATTGTCAAACCTAGTTTAGTTTTTGTACAGATATCAGAGCTGCACCGGAGATGTTAAACTTCTAACTTATCTCCTCCAAGATAAATTAACCTTTCAGATTAAAAGGTCAGTGTCCAACCTGCATCAACTTCTCCTTATGAAATCTGGAAAGAGAAATGTATTCAGCACTTCAACATTAAGAAAAGCCTGAATATACTAAGAAGCAGTCTGTTCATACAAACAACCTTATTAGCATTATCAGGTTGTTGTTCTTTAATTGCTTTAACAATCAGAAGACAACCTGGGACGCCTTGTTTTGTCCCTTAATGTTTTACTTTGCCATAGCTGCAGAATGAGAGAAAAGCTATAGGTACCATGACTAAAAGAACAAACAGCTAGCTTATCATTTCCCTACGCAAGTCAAACTCCAAGTATTTAAACTCTGAATACAATATGCTAAGAATTTTATTAAATATCAACAACCAATCTCCCTGCCAAGCATCGTAAGAAAACCATGCCCGTTTGTTAATGGCTTCTTTAAGAATCTCAATTCAGTTAGCATTTAGTTACGCTACAATAGCCACTAAAATAAGGGATTTTTAAACCTGAGAAAACATCAACAAAAAAACCTGCAATAAAACCTATCTGTGCTAGACTACTCTAGTCACTGCCTTGGATGGTCACTCACAATAGAGCCTGTTAACGCAGAAATTTAGAAAATATAAGAGATATAACAATCACATACAGAAGACAAACTTCGCTCCATGTGGACATCGTATTTCCATATAACCTCACTCCAATACCTTTCGCCCAGCTGAAATCTTTCCCTACTTGACACCAGCTATTGTTTCAGTCACGGTTGTACTGCTGATGAATAGCAAACTCCCAACTACAGACACCCATCCTTCTGAAGCGGTGAAGGCAGTTTACAGAAGAAAGGTGCATTCTCATCTTTCTCTGTAATGCGGGCAAACAAACAGGACCCAAACACAAGCCAAGCCCAGGCACCGATACTACCATTCGAACATACGGCTTCTCATCGACTCCACAAGGACACCAAAGTTTCTGCCTACAGCCGAGGGTATGGTCCAACCCAGAGCTCCTCAACACAACACCCCACAGACAGCAAGCAGCGCTACCCGGATTAAGCAACTCCTCCCTGCAGCTGGACCGTTCTGGAAGCGTACTACCAGCGGGTCCCAGGTCAACCAACTTCTCCCCTCACTGTAGCGGCGGGGCCCCGCAGACGGGAGGCACCCAAACGCCCGGGCCCCGGGCTGGATCCCAGTAAGGAGCAGCCGCAGGGCACCGAATAGGAAGGACACGGGCTACAGAATTCAGTGAGGGATCCACAGACTACTCCACCGGGGAAGCTGCACAAGACGCGGCCCGAAGCTGCCCTGTCCCCCACGTCCCTCCGAAGCGCCCTCACCGCCTCCTCGAGCCCGCGACAGGAAGGTCCTCTGCTCTCCTTCGGCCCCCCCCCCCGCCTGAGGGGACCCGCCGCATCGTCCCATCCGCCGCTGGTTCCTACCGGGCCTCCGCTGTCAGGACGCAGCCGAGCACCGCCAGCAGCCGCGCTGCCAGCCGTGCCCTCACCGCTGTGCTCCGTACGGCGCCGCCGCCGCTCATGCTGCCTCCGCCACCGCTCCGCCCGCCGCGGCTGACGGGGGCCCCCCCGCCGCCCAGCCCGCCGCCGCCGCCGCCACAGCACCGACGCGCGTACACAGCCTTTTGGCCGCCGCCCCACGGCCACCCAGCCTCCCGCTCCCCAACAACCGCGCAGCATCCCGGGAACTGTAGTCCGAGCGCGCGCGCGCGCAAGCCCCGCCGCGGCAGGGCGGGGGGGGCGGGGCACGGCGCGGCGCCCAATCGGAGAGGACCACGCGGGCCTCCAAAACAAGTGGCGAGTGAAGGGCTGCTGGGCGCCTGCGCGCGTCGGTGAGGCGCTGTGCGCGCGCGCTGACGCGTAGGGGAAGGCACGAGCGGGGCGGTGGCAGGCCCCGTCCCGCGAGGGTGTCGGTGTCACCGTCACCCGCGCGGCGGCTACCGGTAACGTGCCCTGCGCTATCCGGTTGTGCTAAGCAGTGGCCTAGGCCGTGGGGGTTCCCCCGCCACGCCTTCAGGCGGGAGGGAGCCGCTGTCGGGGAGTCGAAGTGTCCGGTGCCCGCGTCCAGGCGTCGGACGGGTGTCTGACAGAGGCAAAAAGTACTTGTAGAGAGTGCTCGTCTTCCTGCTGCTGCCAAGGGCTGGGAGGTGCCCTAAAGGTGAATCGTGCTGAGTGTTTGGAAGTGGCTTTTTTTCTTTCAGGTTAAACTGCCCTTTTCTCACAGCACAGCTTCTTCTGATTTTCTTCTAAATTTTTTGGTTTTTTAACAGCAAAAAGTACAGGGAGGTAGGAATATGGCCTTGTCTTCTCCAGTTCTCTTACCCGTTCCGTTTGAGAGCAAGGGTGAAAGCAGTGGGCTCTCCATCCACTGACCTTTTCTTTGGGGGGGGGAGTGTGTTTTAGTTGTAACACACCCCCCCCCATCCTGCCCCCACATTTTTTCAGTGGAGGTGCAGGGTACTGTGTAGCAAATTGAAGCCTACAAGGCGGGATCAAGGTGCTTTCAGATGTGGTTTCACGTTACATCTAAGATAATTAAATACTGAGTCCTATGGAAAGATGCAGTCCTGTTTCAGGTTCCCCATCCCATGCATGTCTAAAGTTGCGCGTTAAATCAATTCAGCTACTTAAGCGGTTGGAGTTTGGGTTTTTTTTTTTTTTTCCTAGGGATAATTTTCTGCCAGAGCAGCCAGCTGAACTGACTTACTGTCTGCTTCATCACACAGTGTGTGTGTCTGTAGCATCACTACATCAGATAATGTTTACATTGCCATGGTTTGCTCTCACTAACAGTACTCCATACTTTATCACAAGTGGTTTGCATTTCTCACAAAGGAACTGTTTCTGTCTAGCAGATTCAGGTGATTTCATTGTACTTGTTTGCATTTTATATCTTTGATTCTGGAGCAAATTTTCTGTCATGGTTATTTAAGAAAGTCCCAAAAGTTTGGAAGAATCAAGCACTTGCACTGTCATGCACTTGCACTGTATAAAGGACTGTGCAAATTAGATGTAAACAATCATATTTTCTAAGTTGTCAGTTTAGAACATTTTGTGTTACAGAAAGTACTTTATTTCTTCACCTCTGATAGTCTTATCCTGTTTGCATTGAAAGTCAATAGCAGTTCAGTTTTTGACTGCCATGTTAGAAGCATAAAGAATTGGCTGTAGAAATGCATAATGAATGATCTTAAGCAGCAAAAAAAAATAAATTCCTTGTATATGTAAGTATTATTCGCTACACCAGAGCTGAATTTAGCTTACAGTTTTCTAAACTCTAGGATATTTTCAATCTTATTTTATATTTTATTGTTGATATGAATACTACTTTGGTAGTGGTATAAAGTGTTTGAAAAAAAAAAAAAGTAAAAATCCTAATACAGGATTTTGTTGTGAAATCAATTTCAGGAAAATGCTGCAGAAGAAACAGTCTTATAATTGCAAATGAATCCTAACAGCATGTTACAAAGCTGTGAGTACCTACTAAGCCTGTTTCTTTCAAAGAAATTTGTTATGACATTATAATACTTCAGCAAGGGCTGAGGACAAGCCTTTATTGAGGAGAGGGATAAGCATAGTTTACAGCTTCCTGGGCTCATGAAAAGAGTCTGGTTTATATATTTAATTTTTCAATGTATATGTACATTGTACAATGTACATGCTCGGCACAAGAGCAAATATCTTCTGTGATTTCATAATATGCATTGCTGTTAAAAATGTTGACAGTTTTATTTGCAAGCTCTAACATTTTCTTTCTGTGTGTGAACAAAGAAAGCCTTGAACACGGAACTAAAAGCACTAGTTTATATTAGTAAATAAGAGTTACATAACACACATCACAATCACCTCTTCCCCATCGCAATGTTGTTCGCTAGAGTGGACAGAGATCTGGGTGCACGAGACAGACAGATGGTCTTTTAGTGGATACAGCAAATCTGCAGTTACCAAACTTCCCTCTGGCCTGTAGAGAGGACACAGTGGGAACTGAAAGTGATAAAGTCCTGCTACTTCCTTGTGTTAGCTCCATCGGTGCTTTTTAGTTAGCTCTTATTTGCCAGAATTGAACTTATACACTCTGGTCAAACACAGGAATCATGATCTGTGGTCATCAACCATGTAAAAATATATCGTAGAAATTATTACAGACCAGTTTAAGTGAACAAACAGGCAAAACAGGGTGGCTTCACATTTAATGACAGGAGAAGCTTGGTAAACCCTAGCTGCTTTGCCAAATTCATGAACTAGATTTCAGTATACTGAAACGTGGACTTTGGAAATTTTCGCCCTTGAAACTTTTGCCTTTATTTATTTTTCCAAATTAACATTTGAATGAGTCCTTTCTAAACTTTGGAGAGTAAACGGAGGAATCAATACGTCACAAACTTCTGCTTAAGTCTGGAAAACAGCCACAGTGGGAGTGCAGTGCCCGTTGAGCAATGGAATATCCTGTGGTAGCCTAGTTAAGAAGATTTGATGATACAGCAACGCAAAGCTATGGGTGAGAACTTTTGGCGAACCACCTGATAAAAGAAGCAAGTAGTGGAACACAGGACTTCTGTGGTCTATCAGGCCTGCTACAGCTGAAAAACTTGTGCTCAGACTGTTTTATCCAGCTGTTGTCAGTCCTGATACAAGTTATTATGTTTCCTTGCAAGTCATGCATCACTGACATCCTGTTCTCACCTACCCATATCTGCCTTAAAACCACAATACATGCTGAAGTCTGAGGTAAATAACTGTTGCAAATAACTTTTGAAAAGTACCCATGGATCTCTAGACAAACGAGAAATGTCAGGACTCCACAATCCAAATTGCAAAACAATAGGTCAGAATAGTGGAAAAAAAAGGAAAATTCTTAATACAAAAATTTCATTCAGCAATACCTTCACAATGAACAGGAGGAAAAAGAGAAAGAATACAGTAAAAATGAAGAATAGCAAAGTACAAAGAGGGAATACATTTTTTTTAAGTTGTTGTAGATGGTGAAAAATTAACTACAATCTTAGCTATACACCTGTATCCTCATTCCTATGTTTCATGTGTGTTCTAATTGAATGTTAACAAACTGCACTGTGTGGTGTATGACTACATTGTCTGAATCAAGAGGACAGAAAGAAAGTAATGTCTGGAGTCTTATTGTCATTCCTGTAGTACCTATCAGTTTTGATGAAGGAATGCTAATAAAGATATGAGTCTACTAACTCTGTCAAACTGCTTGATATAGCAGGTGCAGGTGAACATAAGTAATATCACTTGAAAAAAAAAAAAAAACAACGCCCCCCAAGATTTATGCACTTGCACCTTGTGTGTGTGTGTGCTTATCTGTCAACAAATCTGGTTGTGAGGGAGAAATCTCAACTAAATTACTATGCATTTTTTGGAAACGAGCAGCCAGGCAGGGGCATGTTTCTAATGCCCCTGTGGAGGGATAAGCTGCAGCCTGAAACCAATCACATTAGGCTCAGTTTCAGTATGTCAATCTAGAGAATGCAAGGTTTTACTGTTTCTGTGATGCGTGTTTGACTTGAACACAGCACAGCTCCCGGAGCGGTGGGAACATTCCCATATCATGCAGTCTATAAGGCAAACAAATTGCCCACAGGCTTATGTAAGATGGTCTAGATGTGTGCCATTTCATATATTTTCTTTCTATAATGTTGTCTCTGTCAAATGAATGTAAAAATTTTGACATTCCTATGCAACTGTAAAAGAGCAAACCGAAATAATCATCAGCAAAGAAAGTAGTTTTAACTTTTTAGCTGCTGGCTAATTATTCCTACTCCAGAACAGTCTCAGAATTTTAAAAAAGTGGCCTAGCAACATACTGTCAGCTGCCAACAGTTGAAAACTAGCTATAGAATATCTGGGAAAGAAATGCCAGGAGGTATTTCCTAACTCTACTGAAATACATTAGAGGTGAAAAGCTTATGTTGAAACACAAGTATTTTACTCATTATGAACTTCCTTAAATAAAGATGTTTGAAGTGTATAAAGCAAATGAATGAGGAAGATAAACACGGTTGCCCTGTGACACTGGCAGGCCCACACTTACCGTGACTGCTAGCAACCCCTGTCAGGGAGGGGAAGATCACTCTTCTGCTGTGTTAGTGGCATCTGTGATCTGGAACAGAAGTTCTTTATTTCCATGGGGAAAAGCTGTAGACGATCAGTTAGAAAAAGGTTTTATATCTTTTTTGGTGTGAGGTAGCAATAATATTTTTGCTGGACAGGAATATATTGTCCATGGTGGGAAAAAGGTTTTATCTGCAGCCTTGTGCTCAGAAGGAGGGAAGCCCCTTGAGACTGTGGGTTAATTGCTATTTCAAACAATAAACTAACTTGCTCTGTCTTACCAGACAGTTTGTAGATCTTTGGGAAAAATCTCTCTCCTCATCAAAGATGGCTGGGTTTTTTTGATGGGGCCAGGAAAGGGGTGAGAAGAGGCATATGTAGACTTGATTTGTAAAATCTATTTGAAAATATTAATTCTGTACTTGAGTGGAAATTTACAAAATCCTGAACTCTTCACATTACAGTGAATTTAGCAGCTTTCAGGATTACAGCAAGATAAGATGTAGATTGTACTTAAGTATAGAAATTTGATTAGAAAGTTAATCCACTGTTTGAGAGAATGCTGTTGGTTAAAGTTATCTTATTCTGGATTTAATTTTTATCATACAGTTATATTTAGTTTTGCCAAAATAATTGCTGGCTTTCTGCACTGGTCAGCTATTTAAGTAACAAAGATTCTGTATCACTCATTAAAGAATGATACAAGAACAGGCGTGCAACAGCCAGATTAATCTGTACTGTTGTCAGGGGAAAAAATTGTTAAATTATGATGGCTAACCTAAGTTTTGAGGCAGAAATGTCATCTAGACAGTTGGCTTCTATTATTAAATTCTATTATTTTAAAGAGTTCTTTATGAATGGTTTGTTAAAAAACTGTTTCAAGTTGAAAAGCCAATGCAATTTACAGGTACACTTTTAAAAATACGTTATTTTTAACAACATTAACCAGTTTTGGCTGCTGGCACAAGTGTTGTTCCACTAAAATGATTTTGTTATTGTTTACTAAAATATTTTTTTTAATCCTAATGTAGGAAGATTTCAGGTTGTAAGTTATCAAAAGAGTAAATGCCACATTGGTGGTAAAACCTGGCTTAGCCCCCAATACCAATGCTTTGTATGTTTCTGCACTTTACAGCCACCTGTGTAACCCTGGGGATATTTTGAAGGATGTTAATGGATGCATTTTTATATAGATCATACATATATTTATCCAAAGTTTTTGTAGTCGCTGACTACATCTACTTCTGGGGTTAAAAGCAGTAGTCTTCAAGCAGCACACAGAGGCAATATGTACATGTGGGTCCTCAGGGCAGACAGGGCATTCATTTTATTGAGGCATACATTTGGCACATTTAAAATCCAGAAAATTCTTAGCTCTGCTGTGGCTTTGTCATTCCTTACAGTTATAGGAGAGGCTCCAATTATTACTCCAGCATTTGTGCAGATCTGTGTTGGTAAGAATACACTTTCTCTGCCCTCTAACTCTCAATCAAAAATGTTGTGCCTGTAAAGAAATCAGGGGAAACTTAGAGAATCGGCAATTTTAATTCTAATTAGACTTGGTGTTAACCTTTTAAACTAAGAAATGCCTCCATTCTTTGAGAATTAGTTTCAATATTAACGTGGAAGCAATCAGGGTCAACCCATACCATGAGCAGCTGGACTCCAGTGACATGCCTTAAAAAATCCTTATTTGGTTTTTACACATCATGAATTACAGAAACGTAAGTGATCTGTTAGCTATACCTTGGAGGTTAAGATACATAGAGATATGTGTATGTGCTTGTTTGTGTGCATAAGCCGATGGCAGGATGTCCATTTATCCAGGTGAAATAAGGTTGATGCTCTGAATCGTCTAAATACCACATCAGTACTCTCACGGGTAGGATGATTTAGGTGTACACCTAAGAGGTCTCCTCACAAAGACTTGCTCTTTTGCAAGAATTCACAAATTCAGTAACAGAATCATTGGAAAACATTATTGATATTAATGAAAAGCCAAATAGCAGGATGAGCCACTGTATTCAATCTAAACCTGGAAAATAAGAGCAATTTAATCTTTATAACTTTTTATTTTTAGATTTGTAACATGCATGAGAGATGGAAAAGAATCTGTGGAAAAGCACTCGATTTTTAATGCTTTATGGACCAAAGGCTACTTTTACTTGCTCCAGTGTAAGCCAGTTGACTGAATTGGAGCTCTCCTAGTGTAACAGAGTAGAATTTGGCTGTAAAGTTACTTGTTAATAAGTGAGTAAGGTGGCTGACACACAGGTGTGGTCTTTATAGTGGCAAATTCAGTCATGCTGGTTTCTTCTGTTTGTATAGGACAATAAATAGCAATACATGATATTTCTGATTTAGAAAGGGATTTCATGTATGGGACCCCATTTAAGTAATCAGTATTACTTTAAGTATATCAAAACCTTAAGTGAGAGAATTTGCCAGAAATGACAGTGATGCAATTACATCCAAAGATTTAATATCATCGCGGTATTGGAAATGCCTGTAGCATAAGAGGATGAATTTAAAATACTTGTGGAGAACCCAGTGCAGTTTACGATTGTTGCTCTGCAACAGTTGAGTGCTTAAGCTCCATCCCTGCGCCGCAAGCTGCCTACAGGTGCAACTTAAATCCTGATGGGAGGACCATTTTTATTTTTTTAAAGGGCGTAAATATTTAAGGGCGGAAATACCCGTCAGAGTAGGGGTGTGGGTACCCGATTCTGTTTCGCTGAAGCAGCTTGCTTCGGGGTCCGGCCGGCATTGCCTGACCAGCCGCAGGGCGCACCGCGGAGCACCCCCGTCGGGGGGAGGGAGGTTAACCCTCACGGAGCAGCGCCGTTTCCCGCCGCTGGGGCCTCCTCCTCGCGCAGGGCGGGGCCCGCCCCTACCTGGGGCGGTGGCAGGAAGGGGGCGGGGCGGCGCGGCGGTTCCGGGCACGTCGGCGGGCGCCGCTCGTTCCTCGCGCTGGGAGCCCGCCGCCACCCGCCCCCCCTCATGGCCGCTCCGCAGGACCCGCTGCCCCCAGGTGAGGACGCCGTCGCGGGGGGACGGGCGGGGGGGCCGGGGGGGTGGCGGCGGCTCCCAGGCCTCCCCCCGTCCCCGCGGGTCCGGAGCAGACGCTGGGCGGGTTGCAGCTCCGCTCCGTGACCCGCGGCCGAGGCTCACGGCAGCCAGGTGAGGAGCCCGGCCGAAGTTAAAAGGGTTTGCTGGTTGCTCCCTCCCCCTCCGCAGGCGTTAATTAAGCGCAGTAATAATTTATCGTGGGCTCTGCTGATGTGATTTGGTGCGACTTGTCTTGTCAAGCCTGCTCCTGTGTGTAGTGTCTAAGTCAGCTTGTGCTTTCTGACAGCGTGTTAAACAGTCGCTTTTGTAAAATCCCAGACTCTCTAATTTACATGGCTAATGGTGCAAATGATTTTTGAGTACCCCACCTCAGGATTTTCCCTACCAATCTGCTCAGGCAGTGGCAAAGTTTTGAGTAGTTAACAGTGAACAAAAATGCACAAGTGCTGATATACATCCACCAGGGTTTTTTGAGAACTAGAATATTCTAACATAATTTGCTGTATTTCCTCCTGTTACTCAAATCTGAAATCCATGTGCCTCTGGCCAAAGCACCGTTGTTGATGTGGGCTTCATGAAAGGATTCATCTCTATGAGCAATGTTAGTATTAGGGTGACCCCTTTGCTCGAGTTATACTATTAATGTGTATGCTGTGCCTTGGTGTGAAAGAGGACTTAAGTGTTTATGGTTGAATCGCATAACTACAGTAGACCTTGCGTGCTTCACTCACCTCTGATGGTGTCAAGGCTATGTTGCAGGAAAAAAACGTTAACGGAGGGGAATACCATCCCTGCTACATGGTGCTTTGTGAACCCCCCTCCTGCTTAAAGGTCAAAACTCACCATCGGACCTCCTTCCAATGTGAGGATGAAGAGCAGATGTAGAATTAGAAGTTTGGATATGTATGTGTATACACATACATAGATCTGCATGTATATGTGAAATTGGCAAACTGTTCGCACTGTTAGGTGCACAGCATTGTGTCCATGTTAGAGCAGCAGTATTGAACAGAGATGGTGGTGATGGGTACGAGCCTGCTGCTCCTGTCGCAGGCTGGTTATACTGGACAGGCGCAGGCCGAAGAGCCGTGACAGCCGCTGAGCAGTCAGTGTGTAGGTGCTGGGTGGCAGAAAGGAGCCTTGGGAGCAATCATTGAATCTGACTTATGTCTGTCCGAGTCAATTTGCATGTGCCGATTGATGTCCATCTGAGTTGACTCACATGTGGTTCCTGGCAGAAGCGTAGGGAAGTAAATGTAGGCCAGTGGCTGTGTGTTGTCAACAGGGAGTATGGTGACTGATTTTTTTTGAGGGATCCCCTGATAATGTCGTCAAGCTGTCTGTCAAAGTAACTATGAAGTCAGATGGTCTGCACTGAATAGTCAGTCAGATGATACCTGTATTTCCTGTCAGCCTTTCAACATGCAAAACTGTGAATGTTTTACATTTTAGATAAACAGAGAACTTTCCTCCCTGCTGTTTTGTGCACCTACATCCAGCTGTATGGATCAGTTGCAGAATGCTGTGGGAGGTGTGTGTGGGAAAGAGAAAGGGACACGGCATTTTAATTGCCTTATTCACAATTAAATATTAAGTTTGTGGGTTTAGAATTATCTGCCAACTATCAGTGATCAACAAGACTGTGGTGCATCATCTGCAACCAGTATGTGGAGTGTTTGTTCTTAGGTACAAATATTTATACACATACCTGACACTTACAGAAAATGTTGGGATTTTGTAGTGCTCTACAACCTAAAACCATGGAAACTGCTGTTCTTCATAAAGAACTAGAAAAACAAAAGGGAAGAAATTGAGGTATAGGGAAAGAAATACAGTTTTAAAATACTTTTCAGGATGGATACTAAGCAAAAAAGATGCAGTCACAGATTCACGGTGACTGTGTTTCTGTGTGAGACCTAGAAAGCTGGAGTCAATTTAAGGCACCATCCTGTACCCCATCACCTCTTATAGGGTCACCCTGGGGTCTGTCAAATCCTTACTTCAAATGCCCATATTCTTGGAGCTTCTCCCATTTTTTCAGTGCTTCCCTCTGGATTGTGGAAAATAAATAATTATCAGTGTCGCAATGTACCTTGGCCATATCTTGGAGGTGTGACAGAAAATAGGGGATAAAGCCCTTACCATATCTACAGTAGCCACCAAAGTTCACCTGGGTTGTGATCTTCTGTGGGGTCTGCTTTCATCTACCTTAGGCTCCTCTTATATTACAAAGGCAAAAGAAAAATAAAAAAAAATTTAACTCAGCCAAGAATCCATAAGGAGGAGCTATAAGGCCTCCAGAACAAGCTGACAATGCATGCTTTGCCACTGGGTTTGTTGGGCCTTTGCTGACAGCGGAGAAACATGCCTGGAATGGCCTTCTTCCCTAGAGCCTTTCTTTGGCTCCCAGTACCTCTCCTTTTCCAGCGATCCTTTACAGGGTGGGCTTCTCTCTTTGCCCCAGCTCCCTTTCCATTTTTTTCGCAGCTCTCCAATACAGTTCCCACTTGGATCCTCCATTTTTGCCCCCACTCTCATGCAATGTCGTACGCCAGCTTTCTGTATTCTCTCATATCCCAGTCTGACTACCATCTTCTCTGCATTTGAGTTGAGAAGCTTATGGTAGTTTGTGCTGGCCCTTGCCATCAGGGAAGTCTTTATCCAGAACGTTCTGTTAATACCATGTTTCTGGAGCAGGGATTTAATATTTACCAAAAAGGGTATGTGTGACAAGAATACGGGGTTTTGGTTTGGGGTTTTCTCCCTCTTCTGCCTGTGTCTTCCTGAGCTTTGCACTGCAGTGTGGACACGCTCATCTGAAATTTCAAACACTTCTGTCTTTGTGAAACATTCAGCATGTCTGTGTGCAAAGGCTGTGCTCAAGCCTTGCCTGGAGAATGCGTGTGGTCTTCCTGCGGGCACTAGCACTGAGAAAGGCTCTTCCTGTCATTACAGAGAGGGGCTGGGCAACGCGCTGGTCATGCAGGACCTGCTGCTGATGGGGCTGCTTCACAGAAGCAGGAGGGAGAATAGCTCTGGCCTGGAGCCCTGGGGCTGCTTCTGTCCCGCTGCTGCAACCTTTTTTATTTTCAGGCCTGTTTATTTTACTGTCTTGTGTCATCTTATGCTTTAGCTTGTTGTTCTGTTGTATTGATTTGTAGGAGCAGGCCCCAAAATAAACAATTGTGCTAAATTTGAGTTGCTTAGAATAGTGTCTGTGTAACTTCTGTGCTGTTTTGGGGCTCAGTATTTATACTGGGCATTTTGTAATTCATTTCTGGGACTAAATTGTGTTCTAAAATGCACTTATTTCTATATTTGGGAGAAGGTAATCACCAAATATTGATTCCAACCACCACCTCCTGGTTGTGGTTGAAAACATTTAATGTAGTAAGTATAGGGACTTTTAGAATGAGACTGACAAGAATGGAGTGAAAATCCTGCAACATAATTTAAAATACTTTTCTGTTTTTAAAAACGTGATACTTATCAGAAGAAGAGATTCCTCAAGGAAATGGCACGATGATATTAAATTACAGAAGTGGTGTTGTGAATCCTGACTTCTGTATGAGATTTGTTTCAGATTCTTTGTGCACTTTTGGTCAGCACCCCACTATTATTTATCAGTTTAGCCATCGGTGCAGAGGGGTTGACATTTAATGATTCACCTGCAAGTGCTTTGAAGACTTATTTTTGTATCCTTCTGATGCCAATATAATTAAAGTTTATGAATCTATTGTATACAAATAATTAATGTTTACCTCAAATATATTTTTTCTTAGGTTTTGTACTACAGCCTGCTGGTTATTATAGCATTAATTTTTATTGTAGTGGGTATGTTTACTGTTTGAATTACTGCTCTAAGGAAAAAACAGAGTGCTTCCACTCAGAGAACAAAACTTAGTTTTTAGCAGATTTACTGGATTTTATTCTTTATTGCTGAATTGTTTTGTGATTTTTTTTTTTTTTTAACTAAAACTAATTTAGAATCTTCATTTCAGTCTAGCTTTTGTTAGCTTAGAGTTGGATTTCCTTGTTGCGTGTAGCTGTTTCTAATCTATCTGCTAGTAGCTCTGACATTTCTTAGTTTGTCATGTTTTCTTGTGGAAATGTAACTTGACATAATGTATGTAATGGCAGCACAGTGTGCTTTATCTTGGTCAGATAAGGAAGCAAACTATGAATTGCCAGACAGAAATATTTTGAGGATTACGCAGTGATAAAGCTTTCTTATTTCCAGCAGATCATGCAGCAAAAGAGCCGGTGGAA
Organism: Gorsachius magnificus; assembly: GCA_034008185.1. Classification (NCBI taxonomy): domain Eukaryota; kingdom Metazoa; phylum Chordata; class Aves; order Pelecaniformes; family Ardeidae; genus Gorsachius; species Gorsachius magnificus. Next base: position 42,658,331 of record CM067083.1, on the reverse strand, counting down.
GATACGGATCCAAGCACTCTTTCCGTAACAATGGTATGTGTTTCTGGTCTATTACAGTTCAAATACAGATATGTGATGCAGAAGTGAGGTAAAACATTAAACTCTGAGTATGTATAGGGTTTTGCTTATCTGTATGATTGCATAAACAAATTTTAATTTACTAACCTTGTGCAGTTAAAGTGTAAATAAAAATACCAGTAGGTACGTAAGCTGAATTGGATGGTATCAGCTGAGCCATCCATGGGATAGCCTCTAGAGGCTACAACAGTACCATTTTTTAAATTTTAAAAACCCCAACAACTGCGAAAGATTGGTGCTGGCATTCTTCTGGCTGTATGGGTTGGAGGGAAAAGAAAACCCACCTAGGGCTTAAAATTTCAATTGTACTAAGTTGTTATTCCTTCCTGTACCTATTTTGTCTGATGAGTTAGTCGTGGAAAGGTAAGACCAAACAGCAGTGCCTTACAGCAGGCATGGGTGAACCTCGGAGAGACCAAACAGTGCTCTGTAGTGCTTGCTGGCAGAGTAACACTGCTTTTGTGTCTTAGGATATTAAACATGCCAGCCTTATGCTGAGGCAGGAGTATATCGGGTAAAAGTAATATGAAATTCTGTGAAGTCTTTTGAGAGTTTTTCTTTTTAATGTTGCTATGGATTGTTTACTCTGGGGAAAAGTTACAGTGCCATGTAGCCCAGAGAAGACTATCATCTAATGTAGTTATGTAAACAGATTGAAATGCATTGGTTTATTTTGTGGATGGCAAGTGAGCAAGCTGTTTCTTTGCCTTGGTGTTTTCTTCCCATTTTGAAGCTTTGCAACAGGGAGTCAGCAGGAAACTCTAAAAATTTCACTAGTACTTTAAATGCTGATCCTTCGCTGGAATCCATTATTGCAGTCTGTGTACATGTATTTGCGTTAGCAGGTTTTAATAAAAGACTGTTTTTGTGGACTAAATTAGATGCTGTGTTTTGCTAAGGGGAGTTTTTAAAAGATGGGGGAAAGCTGCTATGCCTGAGACAAATGAAAGTTTGTTTATTCCCCCCCACCCCCTTAAATTAAGATGTTGTTAATCTACTTGCTTGATTATGAGCTTCTATAAAAGCCACACCTACTTTTACATAAGGGTAAGGGTCATAGGGAAGGAGGTGGATTTCAGGCACAATAGTAAGTTATAACATGCCTGGAATTTAGCAGCTCTCCCCTGAAACACAGTAATAATAATTTTCTGATGCATCTTAATCAGATTTTTAATTTTAGAGCAGAAGGGAAAAATACTTTTTTTTCTTTCAGTACAGTAACATATTAATAAAAGCTTATATCTGCTAAAAGAGCTTTTGAAGTCCTCTCTATTCCTCCTGGTATGCATTACCTTTTCTAGATTATCTTGCTACTTAAATGCAAAATTTCTTTCCCAATCTCTGCTTCTTCACTAAAAAGTAGTGAAGTATTTAAAAATACTGCAGCAAAGAGCAATCTCTGTTACTTTTGCACGTGATAATCAGTAGTGTTAGCGGCATCTTGATTCCCGTGCAAGAAGACTGTTCCTATGTCTGATTGCTAATAGTTGATCTGTCTACAGTTTAAGAGATGCAACTATAATTACACAGTTTTATATACTCTTTCTCCAGCACAATTACACTCAAAATAACAAACATCTGTCTCTTGCCTTTTTGTGACAGACTGAAAAATATCCTGTCCAAGACACAGGAGTACCTAAAGGTAAGTATTGTGAATTCTGTCTAGTCAGGTGTCCTAGATCTGGGTTGTTACATGTGATAAAACCTTTAGTATTATCCAACAGATTGAAATAATCTTACTTTTTCCTAGATGTTCATGTTTGAAATGTAGTGTCGTCTTCTGTATTTTTAAGGTCAGTTTGGTGTATATATATAACTTGAAATTTCTTTCCTAAGTTTAGTTCTGATCTAAAAGTCAGTCTAAAACTATCATCAGAAGATCTTGGTTCTCAGTCTGGAAGGAAAAATACAGTGGTGCCATCAAAAACAATGTTCAAAGGACAGATGGTAGAGACATGATAATGTTAGAAGGTGGCTTTGAAGAGATTACCAGTGCCTCCAGGTTATCGGAAATACAATCCAGAAGTATTTTCCAGGTCTCTTGCCTCTGATTGCATTCTCAGCCCTATAACCAAGTAACTCTTCATGCCATCTATTACCTTCATCAGGTATTAATGCCCTCTACTTAGGAACCTAATACAGGTCCACTCTGCCTCTCCTCACTGAAAATGGAGTGAGGGAGTGCAGGTTCTGTATTGCTCTGAAGTCAAATACTTGGGATACACAGTGTGAATGTCCCTTTTATGGTTTCCTTGTCATGTGAGGTAGGTTTTTTTCTCATCTCAGGCTTCACGGTTGGCTTTTGTCCAGGGAATGCACTGGCAGGGGCTCAGCTGAGGAGTGCACTGCAGGTGGTGTGTTCTCCATCCTGTGTTGCACAGCAGGTCTGCAGCGGGGATAGACACAGGAAACTACGCAGAAGCTAGTTGCAATGGAAACTTTTGCTGAGGAGCATGAGTGATGTACCACTGGGGTTAAAGAAAGGTTAGAGACTATTTTGGGGGCTTGAGGGAGCCCAGCCAGAGCAAACAAGCATCTTCTGAGAAGTGCTGCTCAGTAGGAAAGGAGAGCATAGGATGAAAACTAATTGAATACATAAACTACTTCCTGTTTATTTGCAGGCAGGTGGTTTGTTCCTTCAAAATTGTTAACACTAAAGCAATTTCTCTCTAACATTCTTTTCCATGTCCTACTTTTTATTTCACTGTGACATCAGGTCCCTCTCAAAATTAACTAGACAAATTCCTAATTTTCAAATTTGTCAAAGTTGTTTGAAATCTGAGGTTGCATGTTTTAAATGCATTTAATTTTAAAAAGTTGAGAGGAAGTAGAAATTTCAGCACTTTCTGTAGAAAGGAAATGAACTTGGTTTATTTTTAATTTTAGTTTCTGCTTCCTCTTGCTAAGTGTAAAAAGATGTAAGTACTAATATAGCCTGACATGCCCCTTTGGAGTTGAAAGTGACACAAATACATCTTAATGTTCTGTTCATTTCTGTGTTTTAATTTTTTTCTGAGAACAACTTTTCAACAACTATCTCTATAAAAATATAGACTTAGAAATATGAATCTGTGAGCTAAAAAGTGTTACAGATGTGCAGGTCAGATTCTGTGTAACACAAAATTATGTTCTGCTTCAGATATAATGTTTGAATAGACAGTACATTGGCCAGGGGTGGGGTGGGGGCTGTTTTGTTGCTTTTATAGGTCAGTTGGACCATTTGGGGGCCATAACTTATTAAAGTTCTTGGCACCCTCTACCAATGATGAATTAAAGGTGAGTTGAGGGAACTTTCCATCTTGCAGTACTAGGCTTAATGTTTACATCATGTTTTGATTACAATTCTACCTCCACTCAGATATAGAACAAATTTCACACATAGTGTTTCCACACAAATGAAGTGGAATTTTGATGCCCATACTCTTCATTTTCAGCCAGACTTTTTTGGATTTCTTTTTTTTGTTGTTGTCTCTGGACCTGTAGTCATAAAGAATAAATATGATCTTTTTTAAACATTTACCCTGCTGCCAGTGGAATACTACTTGGCTTTAAGTTTCAACAGTCTTACAAAACCAGAAAAAGAGGAAAATTACTATTTTGCTTTTTTTATTGCAAGTGTAAGGATGAATTATTTGATTTAGATCAATTTATTGAGTGAGATCAGGAAGTATGTTTTCTTTCTGTTATCTGATGATTCACAAAGATAGTAGCTGTTCTTGAATGAGATCTTACTACTAAACAAACAGCAAACAGAAACATACCAGCACTACAAACATAGTCACCACCATGGACAGTTCTTGTGTGTAAAAAAACCGTGTAGAATATAACTTCTTTTAAGCTTATGTTAATGGTTGGTCAATATCTGACCCAAGAGAATTATGCAAATGGTTTGATGATGAGGACCTTATTAATTATGCAGAGTGAAATTGTCTGTTTGCCCAAGGTTCACAAAGGGCTTAATGCATTTGTTGTACCCCACTTTAAGGGCTGAAGTGAAGCTTGAGAGGTAAATGGGGTTTGTGTTGTACTGGAGAATGTTGTGCTTTTCAGTGGACTCCCAGGGCAGTTGATAAACATGCTTTGAAACTGATTATTTCAATGCTTCAGAAAACTCCTGTGTAAGTAGGATGAGCCTAATTCACAAAGGGGCAGAACAAGAGGTAAATATTTGTGTAGTACATATTTCAAAAATTATTATTGTGTGATGAGAAAAGCAAAGCAAAAAGGGACGCCTATCTTCAAGAAGGGCCGGAAGGAGGCTCCGGGGAACTACAGACCAGTCAGCCTGACCTCAGTACCAGGGAAGATTATGGAGAGGTTTATCTTGAGTGTGCTCACCAGGCACATGGAGGACAATCAGGGGATCAGGCCCAGCCAACATGGGTTCGTGAAAGGCAGGTCTTGTCTGACCAACCTGATTTCCTTCACGACCAGGTGACCCGCCTGGTAGATGAGGGAAAGGCTGTGGATGTTGTATACCTGGACTTCAGCAAAGCCTTCGTCACGGTGTCCCATAGCATTCTCCTGGAGAAGCTGGTAGTTCATGGCCTAGATGGGTGTACTCTTTGCTGGGTTAAAAACTGGCTGGATGGCCGAGCCCAGAGAGTTGTCGTGAATGGAGCTAAATCCAGTTGGCGGCCGGTCACAAGTGGCGTTCTCCAGGGCTCAGTTCTAGGGCTGGTTTTGTTTAATATCTTTATCAATGACCTGGCTGAGAGGATTGAGTGTGCCCTCAGTAAATTTGCAGATGACACCAAACTGGGTGGTAGTGTTGATCTGCTCGAGGGGAGGAGGGCTCTGCAGAGAGACCTGGACAGGCTGGATCGATGGGCCGAGGCCAACTGTATGAGGTTCAACAAGGCCAAGTGTCGGGTCCTGCACTCTGGTCACAACAACCTCATGCAGCTCTACAGGCTTGGGGATGAGTGGCTGGAAAGCTGCCTGGTGGAAGAAGACCTGGGGGTACTGGTTGACAGCCGGCTGAATATGAGCCAGCAGTGTGCCCAGGTGGCCAAGAAGGCCAATGGCATGCTGGCTTGTATCAGGAATAGTGTGGTCAGCAGGAGTAGGGAAGTGATCATGCCCCTGTACTCGGTGCTGGTGAGGCCGCACCTTGAATACTGTGTTCAGTTTTGGGCCCCTCACTACAAGAAAGACATTGCATTGCTGGAGCATGTCCAGAGGAGAGCCACAAAGCTGGTGAGGGGTCTGGAGCACAAGTCTTGTGAGGAGTGGCTGAGGGAACTGGGGTTGTTTAGTCTGGAGAAGAGGAGGCTGAGGCGAGACCTTATCGCCCTCTACAACGACCTGAAAGGAGGCTGTAGCGAGGTGGGGGTCGGCCTCTTCTCCCTGGTAACAGATGCTAGGACGAGGGGGAATGGTTTGAAGTTGCGCCAGGTCAGGTTTAGGTTAGACATTAGGAAAAACTTCTTCACAGAAGGGGTTGTCAGGCTCTGGAATGGGCTGCCCAGGGAGGTGGTCGAGTCCCCATCCCTGGAGGTATTTAAAAGAAGGATAGATGAGGTGCTTAGGGACATGATTTAGTGGTGGGATGGCAGTGTTAGGTTGGACTTGATGATCTTAAAGGTCTTTTCCAACGTAAACAATTCTATATTGATTTGCGACAGTCATCTTCAGCCTACATTGATGTATTGGTCTGGTATTTGTATATCAATACACTGATGTCTTCTCTGATCAGCCTTCTGAAAGAACATGACTCTTGCTTCAAAAATAGCCTCTGCAAGGATTATTTTTCTTCGCATAATCATAAGCTCTGCATGATTGTTGCAGTCTGCCAGTTTAATATTTTGGGCTTTTAATCTAGCATTTCCCAGTGTCTGATGATGATATGGAGTTAAATTTTGTATGCTAGACACCTGTAGTTTATGCTTGATAGTCTTACTATTTAAATTTGTATTTGGGTGGAAGACCAGTGTTTCACAGTCTTTGTCTTAGATAAGGAATACCTAACAGATCAAGTTACATTGGAAATTGCATCTGTGAACATCAAGACACTTACGTCGGATTCTGGCCTAATCCAACAGGTAAGAAAAATGATACCTGAATGTGAACTAAGTTATTGCTATTGATTAAATAAGTACGTTAACAAAGAAATATATTTTCAGACTGTATCCGGAGAACACGGAATTACTCAGTAAAATAGACCAGAAATAGGCTCTCTTTTCAAGAGTTCAACAAAGTGAGCTTTTGTGGAAAGAGCAAAATAAAGGTTGTTTAATCATTAATGTGTATTTTGTAGTTTAACTAGGTTTTGATTAGAGTGTAGATGCTCTGAAGAAGAGCTGACAAAGAATTAAGGGTTTGCCATGCACGTTCTCCCTCTTTTCCTGCTGAAAATAGAGCCAGGGCAGAGAATAAGTGAAGAAGTAAGGAATCCTAGGTTTTGGACTCCTTGCCCTTTGCCCTTAGGAGGTATTTGCCTATTCTGCTTTGACACTGTGACACTGCTCTTCCCATAGCAGAAACACTCTCCACTGTTTGTGAAATCCTACGTTGCCATAGGGTGGGCAATGCTGAGTGACTCCCATGCTCCATGGTTACCATCTTTCGAGTGAATGTTATTTGCTGAATTTCAAATTTCTGCTCAACCCAAAGAGAATCAAACTTGGAGAAGAGAAATAAATGAGCATTTTCTAGCGAGACGAAGAATTAAAAGGAGTTCCTTATGCCAGAGTCCCAGCTGAATTTCATCAGAAACAAACATGGGTTTGGTATGCATTTCACAGAGGATGGAGGTAATGGTCTCATTCCCATCATCAAGAAGAGAGCATTTATTACCAGCTTAGAATCACTATAAAGATATTTCTATGTATTAGGGTGTTAATAGTTCTACAGAGCTGAAAAACTTTCTGCTTATCTTCAGACTGTGCATAGGTTTATGGCTTTGATAAGGCCTATAGAGGTTGATTGGATTTTTGTTGTGGGCAAAAAGTATTCTTGCTTAATACTTTCATTTCATGGACTACATTATCTTATTGCAATTACATTACAAGAGAATGATCTTGAATAAACCTCAGTGCATCTGACTTGATAAAAGTAGCTAATAACTGATCAGTAAAAACATGAATTTTGAAAACAGATGTATGGCACAGGTAAGTATCCCTGTTTTTCTTTGTACTTTTTGCAGTACTAGCCACTCTTGTTATTATTTTATATAATAATTACATCTCTTAAAGGCATTTAGGTATTAACTTTCACAATAATGTTTGAACTGTCATGAATTCATAAAGTATGGGAAATGTTACTGAAGCTCAGGACAGAAACTTAGCTATTGCAAACTAAGTGAAGAGTAGCCACTTCCCTCCCCCCCCCCCTTTTGTTTTTTCTTTTGAAACAGATCTCTGGGGAGGCTGAGCTGCAGTGGGCAGCTCCTCATTTTCCCAGTGAGTTACCCTTCTGGGGATTTGCTCCTCAGGTCTCAGTAATACTGTACTACCTGAAATTTTTAAGGCATTTGTGAGAATTGAGACAATGACTATAATCAGGATCTCCAGATACAATTTTTCTTAAACTTCGGTTGCTCACGTGTTGCCATGAAGACAGAGTTGTCCAGAGAAAGCTTACATGGTGCCAGTGGAAAAGTAAACTATGAGAAGATAATGGCAAGGATTATTCTGTTGCAAATGGCATGTGCAGTGTTAGATGTCTCTTGAGCAGAGAGCAGACCTTTTGTGGGGTGGATTGATGTTGCATGTGTGATCTTAAAGTTTTCAGGGAATAAAGAAATGCTGAAAACAGTGTGAGAATTTTTCTTTTCCTAACAAAATCATTAAATATTTTGGAGATAGTTTACCTTCTTTATAATTGGACTGTGAATGTGTACGTGTTCACTGCATCAACTGAAACTGCCTATGTTCTATTTTTAGTGGATTTCTTAGTAAAGAAGGTGTAGCAGGTAGGAATAGAGTATTTTATTACACTACATTGTTACCTAGTCAACTTGTGTTTGCACGCACAATCTGCAAAATGTTAAGAAGCCTGCTGTGATAGTTTTGGAAGAATGAGGCAATACCAAAAAATCAACAGTACTTTATTGCAGCTATCTAAAGGGGAAAATCCCCTTCTGCTTTCATCTTTAAATCCTCAGCAGAAGAAAGCTATTTCATCTGGCTCCACACCTGTGTAGTTAAAGTAAGCACAGCTGCAGTTTCCCCACAGTTCTAGGATCAAGGTGCTGTCCTTTCAGTTTTTAGATGTTGCTTTCTAAATAGTGGAATTGAAATGTTACAATGTGTGTTGCAGTCTCAAGCTGCTAAGTCATTTCATTATGTTTAATTAGCAGACAAAAAGCCACTGAGGGAATGTTTACTTCAAACAGGAGGAAGGTTAGATGTGAACCAGCAGAAATGTTCAAGTCCACCTGTTGTCTAGAAAAGCTTCTTATATATGTAAAGAAATTCATAAGAAAAGCTTGTCCACTTTTCCTAGATCAATGAAACTTACTCTTGCATTTACGGGCAAAATTACCTTCTTTTTTTTCATTACGAAGCATCTGAAAAATCTTTTTAATCAAGCCATATGAATTGTTGAACAGCTGTTGAAGGATTAAGAACAAATTATTTGAAAGATGCATATAATTAATAAAGGTAACATTGTTCAGTGGATACAACCAACAGGGCAGTTTTGTGAGCCAAAGCATGAAAATGCTGCCTGAAGAGACTGTAGATTGTCAGTAATTCCTCAAAACTAGATAGATTCCCTGACTGACTTTACAAGTAACTTGGAATTCTTCTAAGTAATCTTCTGCCACTTGTAAATTAGCCAAATAGTTATTCTGGTGTTCAAATCCATTGTTTTGATTTATATTTGTTTTCTGCTTTGTAGCCAGAAGACAAAGACACACAAAACCATAGTGATGAATCACTTTCAGGTAATATGTCAGCTTTACTGTTCTACATGTTTTATTCCTAGGTTTTCTTTGAAAGTACTTTATGAAAAACTGCTATTTGTCATAACCAAGAACTGCCTGGGTAGTCAATGCTTGTGGAGCTTATTTAATTACCAGTGTCATTTACAGCTTCCTCTTTGTTCTAAAAGGGGTGGTGGTCAATAACACAGGCCATACAAACTGTAAGTCGGGCTTTCCAAATACATCTAGTACTTCCATCTTTGGAAGAAATCTGTAAACAGCTACCTGGAGAGAGCAAAAGCTAGCAGTGGGCTGTGGGGGCTTACCCTGTAACTGGATGAGCTCAGCTGGGGCTGGAGTGTGTGTGGATGATATACAGCCCTGTTAATTGAACAGTGAACAACTGAGAATCTCCTGTTAGTAAAGAAGGTTGTCCTATCATGTAGCATTAGGATCATGCAGTTAGGTGGGCAGGTCATAATTTGCTCATCGGTATCTAACACAGGGTGTCTCAGGAAAGCAGGATTCTTTGTAATGCTTTTGATAGTCTGCACACAGTATAGCACAAGCAGTAAGTTGGTTTAGTTTTGTTTACCTATAACTGCCCTGTGTTTTCTTTACCCCTTTTTCCCTGCTTCTGTTGGAGGATAAAACTTACTCTGGCATCCTTGCAAAGCAAAGTAAGATGAAATTCAGATAGGGTGCTCTCCTGCCCTTTGAGCTCAGCCAGAACTTTGATTGGATTACATTAATTTTGCCTTCTTTGTATAATTAAATCTTGGCACGAGTGAAGCAAGCAAATTTTGTCTTACTTCAGCAAGAGTTTAGGGTGCACGAGAAGAACAGAATAGTTCACATATGTATCTCTGTAGAGAACAGCTGCAAGGCCCATGGAATACCTGTGAGCAAAGATGTCACCAGAACATGTTTCTCCTTAACAGGGAATCTAAGCATTTGTATGAAGTTATGTGTCTGCAGCAGTGTTGTTGCTGCATGTCCTAACTTGTTGAAAACTTCAAAAGTTGTCTTTGGCCTGCTAAAAAAAGGCAAACCAATGAGCAATGTTACAAAAATAACAATGGCCTGTTCTTCCCTTAAAAGCAAAACCCAAAGTGCGTGCAGAAGCCTAAGTTGCTTTTATCAGCACTAATATTCAGAATAAAACCATCACAACTTGATGGCCTTTCTGGAATTTTCACACAAGCTGGCAATGATTACTCCAAATGAAGAAAAAAAAAAAACCAAAACAAATCACCAAACAAAAAACCTTAACAGATGCTGTTGTCTGTATGAGTAGGTGGCACTGACTACCAGATTTGCCCTTTACCAGAGATACAGTTCAGGTCTCTCAGACCAGCACTAATCCAGCACTTGCAAATTTTCTGTTGTTGTGTTCGTTGTTTTTCTGTTGCTCTCACTTTTCTATTGTTGTTTTTAATCACTCTTTTGATAAATATCAATTTTCTTATTGTAGTGTCCCCTTTTCAAAGAGTTTTATCCCAAATAGGACCAGTTACTTCCCTATTTCAAGCTGTACAATGAGGCTGGAGGGCAGAGGCTTTGAAAGTACTTCTAGGCTGCATCCATTATCTACTACTCTTCGGACTAGCAAATTCTCCCTGCCTTCAAAAAGGAGCAGGGAGAGTTAAGGTCATATCTGCAGCCAAAATGCTCAAACAATGCCCTACACCACTGCAACGTTAAAGGTCTTAGCATTAGTATTTAACTAGAAGTATGACTCAGACTGGTTTCTACATGCTTTTATGGGTTATAATATATAATATAGTCTGATAGCAACACACTGCTGGGGAGATACTGACTGTTGTGTGTGGCAATTTCCAGTGTTTGGTGGAGATTTTGGAACATATCACCACCTATTTCCAGCAAATTGTTATTTTTATTTTTCTCACACATGGAGTAGCATGCACTTTACTGCTTTCCATAATGTACATTTAAAATGCTTGGTAGAACAGGGACAGCTTTTATTGTAAGAGCCTTTACAAGGTGAAGGAACATTTCCACTTTTCATTGTGTTAAAGTACTAGATGTTAGTTGTGTTTGCAGCTGTCAGCAAAGCTGATGCAAATATTTCATGTTGTTATGAAGGCAGCAGCTCAGAAGTGCAAAACATTTTTCTTCATTCTACAACATATGTATACAACATCCACATAATCCTATTGGTGATGTAGGCAGTGGTTATGGTAGATTCAAGTAAGCAATGTAGTTCCCAAAACCAAAAAAGGGGAATATCCCAGCTCACACACTGGATTGAATTGCATGCCTTTTCTACAAAAGTATAAATGTGGTACTCCCAAAATTACTGTTCTTTTGATTATAGCCACTGAGCATAGTGAAGAGAGAAGTCTTAGAAAGTTAATTTCTTGAGTACTTCATAAGGTAAGGCATTACATGTCACTATTCTGACTTTTCAGAAACAATTCACAGGAACATAATACTCTTCAACCCTTTGTGCTTTTAACTTTTTGTTCCCAGTAAAACCACAGCAGTAGATCCTAACTTTGCCCCATTTAATGGTTTTCATTGCAGATCTCAAGAAAACCTGCAAGGAGAATGATACCTGCTCCTTGTGCTTATTCCGTGCACCGACCATCAGTGACATGCTCAATGATGAGGACTTGTTGTACACAGTGAGGCTAAAGCTGGATCCCTGCCACCCAACAGTGAAAAACTGGAGAAATTTAGCAAGCAAGTGGGGGATGACTTACGATGAATTGTGTTTCCTTGAACAGAAACCCCAGAGTCCCACCTTGGAGTTCTTGCTACGGAATAGTGACAGGACTGTGGAGCAGCTGATTGATCTCTGTAAATTTTATAAGAGAATTGACGTTGTGAAAGTGCTGCTGAAATGGGTGGAGGAGGAATGGCCCAAAAGAGGGAACAGAACATACCAGAATGACTTCTAGGTCAAAGAAAGTTGTTAGTCTGTACGTGTTAAATGCTGGGACTAGCTGCCACTAGTATATGGGAAGCTTCCCTTGCGAGAAAGAGTGGGCCTGTACTGGTGGTTTGTATCCTGTGTAAGCTTTACGTACTGTATACAAATACATATGTTCTGTGCCCTCAGGGTTGCAAAGGTAACCTTCCAAAAATGGATGGAATAATGCAGGTTGTGCTCTTGAGCCTACAAATGCCTTCAGTTTCTTTGCTGCTGTTCCTAGGCTTCCTAAGCAGAAGAGGAATGAAAAAGCCAGACCACTGGTTTTACTGCGGCAGTTGTGAACCATGCCAGTTGTGTGCTGTTGCTATTGGGAAAGTCACAATTAGAAGGCAAGTCTCTTGACCTTTCTGGCAGCCCTTCTGCAGTTTTGTATGTTTTACCTAATAGAAGATGAGGGTTTTTTGGTTTGGGGTTTTTTTTCCTTCCTTTTTTAAAATTTTTTTTCATCTTTATGACGCTGTTTGGTACAGGAACACCTCAGTGTTCCAAGCAGCGGTTTGGATTTGGATGTTACAATTAATTCAGTATTTCAACATCACATTCAGAAAAATTAAGCTTTAAATCTCTTTTATAAACAAAAATAGATGTTAAACAAAATAATTTGCATATTTCTACATCATAGGGCATATATTTGCTATAGAAGAAATCATGCAATTCAGAGAGACTTTCCAGCCCATAACCACTAGGACCAAAAAAACCAATTAAAATGCTTTACACTTAAAATTACTTTCCAAAGTTTTGAAGATAGTATACACTCTGAGTGCACTTATTTGTTTATCTCAAATGCCTCTTGCTTTGCAGTGTGAGGTGATGGCTAATGCCTCACCCACAGTATATCCTTAGTATTGAGTATAACTTCCCTTTTCACAGGCTGTGGTTTTCTTTAGTCCTGTGGGTTGGCCTATGTTCTGTCACACACAAAGTAGTTGCACGCTTGCGTGAAACTAGCACAATTTTATGTACTGATTAAAGCCACTCTAATGGGAAATTAACAGGTGAATTCATCTGCAGTCCAGGTGGATCATTATTAAAGCACTTAAAGTGGTTTAGATGATGTTTCTCAAAGAACTTTGATACTCTGAATGACACTGTTTACATTTTAAATATTTTAGAAGCTGGTCTTTTTCCTACCATTCTTGTGTATTCTAATGTTTTAAAAAAACTCCTGAAAAATCAGTAATGCAATACAATGTATAAAGTACTTACAGCTATAATGCCACACACAAAAATGTCGTGACTTAAAAATACTTCTAGTCATTACACTTCCTAAAAGTATCTCAGACAATACTAATATGTACATAGGTGTATATACCAAAGCACTGGCGAACCGAATGTCAAGATGTGGGGCAAAACTAGAATGGGGTACAGGTTGATGCACTGTTTACTTTTCTTGAGTAGAAATGACTAAGAATTAGTAGCAAAGCTGAGGGAAGTCTAATGCTGTGTACTGAGTTTCTTACTGTAAAGAATAAAAAGGGACCTATAGTAATACTATATTATAGATACTGAGTGATATGGTTACAGAGGGGCTAGAAGTAAAGACTAACATTTTCAATGTCAGGCACTAGTTCTGGGGTGACATAAATTAGCTTTATTTTTGTGACCTCAAGAAGCTGAAGATCTAGTTTCAAGGTGAAAAGACTGACCTAAATAACTTTTATTTAACCATTCCTCAAAAAAGCTGCTACTCTTTAGAACTGTAAGTTTTCTAGCCTACTTTAAAGAGGAAGTTGTACTGCTGTATCTTGTTGGGGCTGCAGTTCAAATGTTTCGTGTTCCTCTTCTAGGAACAGGGGTTTCCCAATAGATGTCTGTCAACTCTAACTTTTGCAAATAATCTGTCTCTAGTTAGGAGCTCTAGAATCAGCTTTGAGGGCTATTGCTGTGGCTGGGATGCCTGCTATTTTCTATTCCTACTGAGGCATCTACTGCGTACATGCAAATAGCTCATAATGCAGCTTGTCCAACATAATCCCTATACCTTGGTCCTACTATATGCATGATTTAGGATCATATGTCTGTGTGTTAAGTTGTTCTGAGTAATGAGTGCTGGCATGTATGCCAACAGTTTTTCTCTCCCATAACATACCACAGCTCTGTGTGTGGTATTGTAGTATGTCTGCTTTGGTAGATCCACTTCGGCGAGGAGCTGGAGCCCTCACCGAAGACTCATAGTGGGAACACAAAATGATGCAGCAGCATTTGAGTCAAGATGTTCAACTGAAATCTACCCCTTTTCTCTGTTTTCTGGCTAAAACTTGTAAAATTTTGAAGAAACACTGTTGTCTTGTGGAAATGAGTTCTGATCCCTTGAAGCTCTTGAAAAGTCCATGTCAGCTGCAAGGATTTGTGTCTGATGGAAATAAAGCTGCTTCTGAGAGTTCATATGTGGATTCTGTATAAATTCAACACTGAAGTTTGAAAATGTTAGCCTTAATCTTCATCACACACTGGATTACTCATTAGTATACTTGAAATATTTTTTTCCTCTTTCTATGGCATGAATTGAGATGTACACACTTTTTTTAGTTTTATATCTGTTTACAAGATACTGGGTCTGTTCAGTTCTTATATCTTCTTTTATAATGTATACTATTTTTAGAAGAAATATAGATTGTCAATGTTTGACTTTATTGTATTTGTTTTTATTACAGCTAGGAAAACAGCTGTCTTCCTTCTCACCAGTCACCTTGGAACCACTTAACTATCAACTAGTTGCAGTGTGTTCAAAAAAAAAAAAAAAAAAAAAAAAAACACCACCAAAGCAACCCAACAAACAACCTCTTGTTTGCAACTTACTGCTGTTAAAGAAAGGAAGATGCACTTTTTTTATCTTTTCCTTATGAAAAATTAGTGAATTCTGATAAGATGATGAACAAAGAGGTTTATCTAGAAACTTGCAGGGGAGTTACTAACTATAGAGAGGTATGAAACTTACACTGGGTGAACTCTTCCAGAATTAATAACCAATCTGATAATGAAGGTTAGAGAGTCACATGGACACTGAAAAGGCTCTACAAGACTATCAGTTTTGTTCCGTTTCCCATATGAGACCCGCTTTCCCTTAAGTGATTTCCAGTTCTTTGGCTGCCATCTCTGTGCCTGCAGGATAATCAGTGGCCCTTCCCACCCACTTTAGCTTTTATGAAGATGTCCAAACCACTATATTCTTTCATTCCTGCAGCTTTATCTAAGACACGGTGAGCCTAATAACTATTCTTCAACAGCAAAGGTACAGTCATGTGCTCTAGGAGCCCCTAGTTTTGCTGTGAGGTCAGCTACAGGGCATCCCCAAAAAAAAGGTGACAGTATCCAGTTGCTTTACTCACTGCATGCACTTCCCCTTTGGCCTGTGGAGTGGAATGCAAGATGGGTTTGGGACTGGCCTTTGGAAGCCTACCATAAAGGACAGGGTCATCAGCATGGTCCCAGGTGCTTGCTTGGAAGTTGTACGGAAACTGTAAACCATACTTCTTCCTGAATTGCTACTGAATAATGGAGAGCTGCAGCTCAGCCTGGGCAATGCTTCGTGCAAGGAACTGCATATTTTTCACCGTCTCAAACTGACTGCCTCCCACAGTTCCAATTCAAGCTGTTAGCAAGTGGAAAAAAAATGTAAATTCTGCCTTATGGTGGTTTAAGGTAGGGTAATGATGTTGACTTGTAGCCAGATGTAGGTGGAAATTATTTGTCAGACAGCAGAACTGTTTAGACAAGGTCAAAGAAAGTGTGTGGCATTTATAATAATTTGAAGAGCAGCCTAATTCTGTAATTTTTGCAGCATATCATGTTCTCTGTCCATGACAGAAAAGCAATTGGTTATTCATAACTGATTTCACTTATCTTCTAAATCTTAAGTTTTGGGTCAGTTTTGGATGGTAGGGCAGGGTGCCATTAAATGGGCTTGTTGCCGGTTTTGTTAGAAAAGTCTTTTCCTTGCCCCTGAGCTCAGCTAGTCCTGATTGCATGGCTGTGATCAGTTGTTAGCCTTAGTGAGTAGGGAGGGTATGGATCTACTGGTCAGACAGGCTGAATATGAGCAGCACTAAGAAGAATTTATTTGGAAAGGTGGAGTCTGTAGTATTTGTAAGCCTATACCTTGGCCAAGGACTGGGACTGTCCCCATCTTACAAGAAACTGATGGCAAAGAGGAGTTGACAGACTTGGGAAAGGCTTGCCTGTACCCTGGGCGGGGTGGGGGGGGAGCAATTAAACAGCTGGGCAGGCTTACTAGTCGTTTTGATCTCTGTATTTTACCTTTGTAAAACGGTGGATCTTTATTTCAAAGGCAGGTTGATAGGGTGAATGTGTATTTGTTACTGTGCTAATGAGAGTCATGTGAGAATCTTAAATGCGAGAACGATAAAGCATTGCAAGTCTTGTTAGGATGGGATCAGCAAGGTTGGCTTTGGCCTTTTTGAACTCTGACATGAAAGAGTATTGGTGTGTTGGGTTTGTTCAGGCTTTGTTTACTGGCCTTCACAGTGCTATGAAGATGAGGATTAAAATTAGAGAAAAGATGAGAAAGAAGTAGCTTCTGTCAGAAATAATTAGTGAGAAGTAATGTCTGTGGTGTTAACATTCTCTTTCCTCTGATGTATGTACAGAAATAGTTTCCTTGACTAAAAATCTTAGTTATTTAAGGCTGCATCTTTCAACTTTATTTGAGAAAATTCCAGAAACAAGACTAAATGCGTTAGTAACTTGGAGCATAAATGTGTTCTCTGTATCTGTGTGCAGCATGAGATAGGTACCCAACTTTACGTATCCAAATAAAGGCACTTTTTTTTTTATTATGAGTTTGCCTCAAAATTACCCAATATTTCATTTGGGGATGCTTTTTGTCTCCAAAACCAAACAAAGTTTCATGTTGTTGATGACATAAAACACACACAACTAAAAAGTTTCTTAACAGGAAGAGCCAGGATAAGAATAAGAAAGAGGCACCCAAATCCTTACACTAGCAATAATATCTTGAGTCTAAGCTGAGCATATATGTTTGTGCCCAATATATGTGAGCTTCCCCCACTCCTTTCAAGCTTCAGTTCATTCGCGATCTCATAAATAGTTTATTGGATTTTTTTCCTAATTTACTTTTTTGTCTATACTTTCTCTGAAGCTGAGGAGTTCTCCAACTCAAAGGTCTGTTAAAAGCCTATTCTCCTCTAACCATCTGAAAACACCTACCATCCCGTGGTGAGAGATGATACTACAGCCCTCATTTCTCCTTTGAAAATGCAGCAACGCTGAGGGCAAGTGAGCCCATCTGTAACTGCAGAGACCCAACAGGGAGATCCAAAGGCAACTGCAGTGAGTATGATGGTGTAGCAAAGGCATAGCGCTAAGGATCTTGGGTTTGGTCACAGCCTCTAGAGAACATCACAGTGTTTTTTGTTTTGCACAGATGCATGGTGTTTCTTGTTTTTTATCTCCCTAGGTAAGTAGGGACTGGGGCACTATGTTTGTGTAGACCATGGCATGATCATCTTTTGCGGGGGGGCAGACAGGGCAGGCATAGGCACAGGTTTGCTCTGGTATCTGTAGCAATGCAAATTAAGTGATCCTGACTACTTTCAGACTCCTAGAGCATTGTGTCGCTGATTTGAAAAAGAAGGGGTGAGTATGCTTTAAGGGTTCCATGACCTATAATTGGTTTTCAAAAGGACCAGTGACCTCTGTAACTTGTTTGTCCTTTGGCCCTCATACCTAATCTGTATCTGGTTTGCTCTTATGCTTCTCTTCAACCTTTTGCTTTAGAAAGCAGGCATTGCAACAAAAACCAGGCTAGTTACTAGTTTCTGAAGTAGCAGTAGCATCTTAAGCTTTTGAATGGGTTAAGCCCATTGGAAAAAAAAACCCAACCAACTTTATTTTGTTCCCTGTGATTTGTACTATTTGTGCATTTAGACTTTAAACTGAAAACTGGAAGATCTGAATGATCACTAGAGCTACATATTGACATATCAAGGAAGAGTTATGGAAGGCTACTGATTAACTTGTAGCTAAATAACAGCTGAACCAGCTGGGCTGTCAAATGAAATTTTAATGTTGGTGTACCATGAAGTGGTGACTCATATCACTTTGAATCTAAAGACTTTCAAAGAAGCTAGGGGAGTAATTTCCATCAGAAAATGCTGTAATGCAGAAACAGCTCTGCTAAAGCTATGGAAGACAAAACAATGTCAGGCTTTTGAGATCATACAAAGTCCTTACACAAAGAATTTCTGCTGAACAGTACAGTGTGCCAAAGGCTCTACCCCTGTGGCCTGTAGTACTGTATTAACTAGGGGAAGAAATTACAGTTACTCTGGTACCACCACACAATATAAAAAAGATCATCTAAGAGTAACTTCCACTGAGCAGGTTTCTTAATGCGGACTAGCAGCCTACTTTGATTGCCTCACTGCAAAGCTAGATAAAACATGTATCCATCAGCTTTGGGTGAGGACAAACAAACTCGTTATAACCCATATTTTTGATCTGTTACCAGCCTATTAAGGACTCTTGATGAGACCTGCAGAGAGCTACTGAGGTTATTAATATTGAATGGTCATAGTGGTACATTACCATGTAAGTGATATGTTCAGTGGGGAGAAGCTTCTGGTTCTGGACAGGATTTTTCTTGCAGGATATTCAGACAGCAATTCATTAAAATATACTACATGCTGCCATGGATTGTGTTGCAGAGGCCCAAAAGTGGTGTCATTGACCTAAAATTAATTGGGCAAATTCATGGTCTGCTTATTCAGTAAGATGATGCAACTGTAACCTCTGGTTCAGAGAGTCTGAAATGGCCGAAGCTCAGAAGCTGAGTGTGCTGTACCATGTGCTTGCCTCGGTTCTCACTCTGCTCCCCTAGGCAGCTCATGATGGCTGCTATCCATAATGGTTGTGGGTACACAACTCTTTGACTTGATTCGGTACAGCCAGTTTTGTCTGTACCAGACCAGAGATGTCTTGTACCAACCTCAAGAGAACAGCAATACTTAGGAAACTGTTGTGGTACTGTACTGTACACATCATAAAAAGGGCAAATGTAGCCAGCGGGGCAGCCAACCCCTACCACTAGACTAAAGTCAGCATAACTTTGGGCTTTGGCACATAGGCTAGGAAGAAAAGTAAGTAAATGTATCTTAACATTGAGAAACCACAAGTAACCTATTACAGAAAGTGCTGGATAGGCCTAAAAAGGAAAAGCAGCCTCTTACATAAAAGGATGCATGGTGATTTGAATTGTGGAGTGGAGGAGAGTTGAACAAAAAAGGACCCATAAGAGGCTTTGAAATATGTTTATGTGTGTCAAGACTTCTCTTATTTAAGTAGCTCACCATTAATTAGTGGAAATTTTATAATTGGAACTGTGTTTAAAATATTAGGCCAAGGAAGCATGACCACGTATGTTGTTACCTTAACTTTGGGCAATGACTTGCTGCCCTGAGAGGTACAGATTATAGGCTGGGAAGCAAGGGCGGGGGATCTGCTTAAGAAGTCTCCCTTGATGAAGCAGGGTAGCATGTAATCATGTACTTTGTGGCACTGACAAAAAGCTGGAGGAACTGGAGAGCAGGAGCAGATAGCCAAATGGCACCAGAGAGCCAAGACAGCTAGCGGAGCCAGAGCGCTGCTGGAGCAACTCAGAAAGGACAGAGCAGCTTGTAATGCTGCTGAGTATGGTGCAGTTTGTTCAGTTTTCCCAGATTTCTGAGTGGGCTTTAACTGTTCTCAGCATGGCCTGCGTTGCTGTCAGAAGTTTAGACCGAAGCATGCTACAGTTATACAGGTGACTGTACCAAACTGTAGCAAATCCAGTTTTGCTGACAACAAAGTCGGTGAGTCCAGTATTTGTCTAAGCTAAAATTCATTGTCACCATTAGACTCAGTCACATAGATCCAAAAGCTCTGTGTACAATGGTGCCAGACAGCATCAGTCTGTTCTAACTAGTGGGCTGTAATCTGACACGGCTGCTCAAGTGCCAAGTCCATCTCTTCTCCAACATGGAAAGGGAAAACAGAATGGTAAACTAAACCTGTAAAAGATCACATTTCAGTTTTTAATGGGATGCTTCAAAGCAGTTCTTGGTACCCAAGAAGGAATATGTAAGATTTGGAGATTGCCTAATTATCACTGAAAATAAGCAGGAAGTTCATAAAAGCTGTGCTCAGTAGAGCTGGGTGGGTACGGTAGCAGCTGATGTGCAGTAGCAGCTCCTGCACTGCTGGTGTTTTGGGATTATATTCCTCTCGCCATTCTTGTAGCTGGGGCAGGAGAGGCAGGTAAAATTTCTTAGGGATAACAGAGGTCCTCCCTCAAATGCTACCTTTTGACAAAGAACAGCTGGTAAATTTGCTTCAGCTGAAATTGTCTGCCTCTGTCTTGACAAAGCGCTTCTGTTTCTCCAGCAAGCAAAATTCTGCTGGAATGTGGGAAGTCAGACTATGCTGACAGGACAAGACACGGCCCCAGCAATGGTTGTGTGCATGTCGAATTGTAGCTTTAAAAGCAAAAGCCTGAGATAGGACTTGGGTTGTGGAAATAAGGGAGGATTTTGTTATTTGCCATCATGACTGCCATTAGTAAATGGTGCTAAAAATAGCAGTCACAAGAAATCAGCAGGAAAATGACAGTCCATGAACAAATCAACTGCAGCGTAGTGCAAGGCTACTCAAGCTGTAACCCAACTGACTCATTGTCCGTGGTGCATTAGGTTTGGGAGCTGAAATAGGGATTTTCCTGCAAATTTCATAAATTGCCTATGACTCAGCTTTCGAAGAGGTGATCAGCATGTTAATCAAATAGCTGTTCTGCTTCAGTAAAAAGAACTGGTGTATACTTTAAATCACTGTATTTCCTTTGGATTGTTTTGTCCCAAAAGTAGAAGAGCTCTGAGCCAGAAGTAGTAGTAAAGTTGTAAAACTATTTTTTCTGTTGTTTTTCTAGAAACACTTCCACTTATTGCTCCTCCTTTCAGCATCACTGCTTTTTTTTATGCCAGCCCTTCAGCATCTTTTCTGTCCCTGTTGTTTGACCTGAACTGCTTTGAGGTTGCTTTCTAATACTGAGAAGTGAAGGCATTTCATGTATTTCTGTCAGTCTGGTTTTACCAAAACTTTCTACTCTTTAAACTAGAATGCCTGGAACAATATCTTCAAAGGAAAACTAAGTGGTAGTTCAGCCTCTAGGACCTTTTCTTTATTCTCTTTTTAAAAAGTGCAGTGGAATTTTGTAGAACAATTTGAATAGGAGGCTTTTTGCTATCACCCAACTACAGACAATAGTTCTTGGTCCTCTCTCAAAACCATGCATGATTCTAAGGCATCCTTCCTCAAGCGATCTGCTTTGCTGCTCTTCAATCTGGATATCTTATTTCTGCAGTTCTCCCCAAAAGAACTGTCACCACACCTTTCTGTGAAATGAGTCCTTCAAAACTGATATAGCTAAGTTGATGTACCCTTTAAAGCAGTTGTCCTACAACTATTAGCAGAACTCTAGTAAGTGGGTATGATTTGGTATGGGGTCTTTTTTGTGCTGGTTAATTGTAGAATACAAGACTGGATGTTACCTAGCTAAGATATTGAAATGGTCTTTGTGACAGGAGTGGCTGAATACCATTCCAACTTTGCCACACGCACTGCTTCCTGCAAGGCAAAGAAATACTGAATGCCTGTAATTGAGTAAGATACGGTGATTTAATTTTGTGGGCCTTTTCTCTTGCAACTTTTGCTTTTGTGCTCATCTTTGCCCCATCCAGCATATGAACAGGTGGAGCTTTTAGTAGTGCTTCTCTGAGCAGCTTGTTGCTACACATCATGAGCTGTAGAACTACTAGGGACTTCATCGCCCTGTCTGCTTACTAGACTGAAGCAACCAAAAAGACATTTAGCGAAACCAGAGAGGGAATGGGAGGGTAAAAGCACAGCCTCAGGGCTCTAAGATTGGGGGTGGGTGCAAGATCTCCAGGTTTCAGAAACTCCACAGTCCCGGAGCAACAAGTAACCTAGTCAGCTTTGAAGACTGTGTTTGGGTCTGGTCACGGCAGATGGGTCTTGCCAGGGGGAGATGGAGTTCGGCTGTAACAAGGGACCCATGGCGGAAACACAAAGCATAGAGGAAGTGAAAGGTTTGCAGGGGGAGCTTGCGGTAGCGTTAAGGAGTTGAATTAACTTTGCCACCTTAGTGCTTGTACATCAAAGCCCATGGTGGGTCAGGGACCGGCGGCGTGGCTTGGCCGGGGTCCAGCCGCATTCTCCAAGGCCTGGGCACGGTTGCAGGAGCTGACACAGGCTGAGAAACTGGTGTGGTCCGCACGCAGCCTGCCTCCCCGGCTCATGTCCAAGACACCCCCCGTGCCAGGCGCCCTCTCGGGGCAGCCGCGCACCCCCTGCCCCTGGGAGGAAGCTGTCTGTCCAAGGCCGGGGCCGGGCAAGGCCGCGGCTGCCAAGGTAGCCAGGCCTGCAGCAGGCGCGGGCCGCGGGGAAGCGCGTGGGCCTCGCCGGTGGGGGCCGGAAGGGGGGGCGGGCGGGGGGGATGGAGCGCGGGGGGGATGGAAGCGCCGGGCGGCCTGGGCCGGCGGGTCTGTAGGTGTTGCTAGTCACGGAGGTACGTCCCGCAGGTAAAGAAGGAGGTGAGGGGAGTTCGGGGGGAGCCGGAGGGTAAAAGGAGCGATAACTGCCGCCCCCCGCGGCCCCGCGTGTGTCTGCCTGTGGAGGAGAAGGGGCTGCTCCCCGGCGGGGCCAAAGCGGGACTGGCTGAAGGAGGCGTTCTGTGGAGCCGGGGCTTCCTCGGAGCGCGTTAAGGCTGAAGTGGCGGAGGTTTCTTGGTGACACTAGTCCTGTGTCCTTCTGGCGTGTTGTAGCGTTGGGTTTATGGCCGGGGGTGGGGGGACGCCACTGGTGACTTGTACTTTAATAGCCTGCAAATACCCAGAAAGTGTCTCGCTGCTTCTCTATGCAGAAGTCATGTTTGCCTTGGTGTAAAATCTATCTTTGATTATAAAATCTAACCTGAGTTACCCTCGTGAAAGATACTGTCTGGATGGCGTAATAGCTGGTTGTTGGCTTTTCTGTTTTCCTGCTCTTTTATTGAAGAAGTTTTCAGCTGCTTTGCAATGTGTGAGAAAACAGGAAAGCATATGTATCTTTTTCAGTTCTAAAAGTGTAGACAGGAAACCTTAATTTACAGCATTGCAGATTCAAGATTTGGTGTGACGTGCTGGCAGTGGTTCCTCTGCTAAGGTTACAGGAGAACCTTGTAGTTGCATGCCTGTCTCCTGTTTCGCCAAGCACAACCTGAATTGCAGCTTTCCCTCATTATTGTGACCTTTTCAGTCTAAACAAGCAAAAAAACCCTCCACCCATCACTTTGCTGTAGTGCTACCTGGTCTGCCAAGACTGACAGTCAGATCTGTTCCAGGATCCTCCTTCAGCAGGATCTAGATTGCTGTTGCACACCCAGGGAAGTTCAGTTAACAGGCTGCTGGACACAGGTGTGGGTTTCATTGTCTTTGGTCTGTTATTGGACTTTCTGATGCTGAAGTCAAAATTATTGTTTGCTTTTGTCTTGATTTTGTCCTTTTAAAAATGAAAATAATGGAATTTGCCTGCCTTTGCACATTCCTGTTGTGAATTTATGGCGGTATCCAGTGAGAAGATCAGCGGCGCAAACCAGTTACACAGCGTAGGCACCTTATGTTCTCTGAATTGCATTCTAGACACTGGTCTTAAGTAAGAGAATTAATACTCTTCCGGCCCAGATCTCCCACAAGATAAGCCAGATGTTGCAATGAGCTACTCTACTGATGAATCATTGCAGAAGATTAACCCCAGGGCCCTGTGGAACAGGTCATAGGCTTTGGATTTTTGGTTTGGTGGTGGGTTTTTTTTATTGTTGTTCTGTTTTGTTTTTTTTTTCTTTTAATGTTGCTAGCAGTTGTCACACAGTAATGATGCTAGAACCCTCACCTTTCACTTTTTCTCTGTCTTCCTGTCATCACCACACAGTTTGCATGCTACCTTAAGTTATTTCTCCGGTATGTGCAAGAAATAATTACTTGGTAGTTTCAGTTGGGCTCTGAATTTTGGTCATTTCATTAGAAGATTTGATAAAGAAATTACAGTGTAGCTGGATATACTCCCAAGCTGTTGTTTCATTTCTTATTAATGCTGTGCGTTTCATGCAAGTTTTACAAACTCCTGTAGTTATTTGTGGAGTTCAGGGATTGTATGTGTCGGAGTAAGAAACATAAAATATCCTTTGCTTCCTTGCTGTGTCTTTGCCTAGTATCTCTTAACTTTATGTAAGATAAAACTGGAAAAAGCAAGTTTAGCCTCTAGGGCTTGTCTGCCTTGGGAAATCTGGGGCTAGCATAGAAAATGTTGAAAGAAACAGAAATGGTTGGTTGTTTGTCTTGGAAAAACTGCTTTTGTACTCCTTATCTTTTCACTGTCTGGACAAGCTGTTAGGGCCCAGCTGAGGCGCACTGAGTTATCAGTGTTCCTCGGTGCAATAATGATTTTACATGGGATTTTGTCTCAGTATACATAACCTCAGGAAGCTGCTGATGACATTGTGTAACACTGTGCGCTGCCTCTTGTTAGGGTGACACCTTGTTTCTTTAAGCAAGCCTTTAATTTATGTATTTCAAAACTCCATCAAATTTATTGGAAATGAAAGGTGTTTGCATCGTTTC
Source organism: Gorsachius magnificus (assembly GCA_034008185.1). Lineage (NCBI taxonomy): Eukaryota > Metazoa > Chordata > Aves > Pelecaniformes > Ardeidae > Gorsachius > Gorsachius magnificus. Next base: position 42,633,739 of record CM067083.1, on the reverse strand, counting down.
TTGTGCTGTTTAAAGTGTTACCTTGGAGGGTTTAACTTCATGTAGCGTCACTTTGTTTCTTCCTAATTAAAAGGTCTGTTTTTTCGAAGGGATCCTTCCTTTGATGCTGCCTGACCAGTGAGTACTTTAAACACACTCCAGCAGTGGTTGCACAGAACTGACAAACTTAAACTGGAGGAGGGAAGATGATGTCCTTGGATGGACCGCAGAAGACAATCAGTAACCCGGTAACTCCCCTGTCGTGTCAACAGCTTCTCCCTTGGGAAAAGGGACTTTGCTAGTTTATGTAAATAGTTAATACTCATCCGATTTTGCACAGTGAGGGGTGTTATTGAGAACTCTTTGCATTGCTCAGGTATTTGAGGAGGAATGTCACAGGTGACACTAGGAGCTGATGGTGTTTAGAAATTGTGCTGTAAGCAAATGGACACTTAATGCACAGGACTTCCAAAACAGGAAGTAAGTTCTGTCGGCCTTGGAGGGTAATCCTTCTTCATACAAAGCTTATTGCATATCTGGCATTTTTGCAGAATGTATTGGATCAAAGGTGAAAATATGATAAGCAATGTTTTCACTCCTAATTTTCTGTAAACACGGGTGGTGCCTAGTAGCCCTCGTGAAATGTGTTTTGTTTTTTGTTTTTTTTTTTGTGGTGCTTGTAACCTCAGTCTGAACACTTAAACTTGGAATCTTTCTTGATAGTTGTTATCTTACCTTACAGTAAATCCTGTTTTGTAAGGAAGACTTAAGCTAACACAGTTCAGTCATTGCAGAGAGTGGATTTGACGGAATGTTGTTTGCCTAGCTTAGAATCATAGAATCATAGAATGTTTGGGGTTGGAAGGGACCCCTAGAGGTCATCTAGTCCAACCCCCCTGCAGTGAGCAGGGACACCGCTAACTAGATCAGGTTGCTCAGAGCCCCATCCAACCTGGCCTTGAATGTTCCCAGGGATGGGGCCTCCACCACCTCTCTAGGCAACCTGTTCCAGTGTTTCACCACCCTCGTTGTAAAGAATTTCCTCCTTATATCCAGTCTAAACCTACCCTGCTTCAGTTTAAAACCATTACCCCTTGTCCTGACACAGCTGGCCCTACTAAAAAGATTATCCCCATCTTTCCTATAGGCCCCCTTTAGGTACTGAAAGGCCCTAATCAGGTCTCCCCACAGCCTTCTCTTCTCCAGGCTGAACAAGCCCAACTCTCTCAGCCTGTCCTCATAAGAGAGGTGCTCCAGCCCTCAGATCATTTTAGTAGCCCTCCTCTGGACCCGCTCCAACAGTTCCATGTCCTTCTTGTGCTGAGGGCTCCAGAGCTGGACACAGTACTCTAGGTGAGGTCTCACCAGAGCAGAGTACAGGGGCAGAATCACCTCCCTCGACCTGCTGGCCATGCTTCTCCTGATGCAGCCCAGAATACGGTTGGCCTTCTGGGCTGCCAGCGCACATTGCTGGCTCATGTCCAGCTTTTCATCCACCAGCACCCCCAAGTGCCTCGCGGCAGGGCTGCTCTCAATCCTTTCTTCCCCCAGCCTGTATTGATACTGGGGGTTACCCTGACCCGGGTGCATGACCTTGCACTTGGCCTTGTTGAACCTCATGAGGTTCACACGGGCCCACCTCTCCAGCCTGTCCAGGTCTCTCTGGATGACATCCTGTCCTTCTGGTGTGTCAACCGCACCACTCAGTTTGGTGTCATCTGCAAACTTGCTGAGGGTGCATTCGATCTCGCTGTCTAAGTCATTGATGAATATATTAAACAGCACCGGTCCCAGTATGGACCCCTGAGGGACACCACTCATCGCCGGTCTCCATCTGGACATCGAGCCATTGACCACTACCCTCTGGATGCGACCATCCAGCCAGTTCCTTATCCACCGAACAGTCCCAGTTCCTTATCCACCGAACAGTCCACCCATCAAATCCATAGCTCTCCAATTTAGAGAGAAGGATGTTGTGGGGGACCGTGTCAAAGGCTTTGCAGAAGTCCAGATAGATGACGTCCATTGGTTTTCCCTTGTCCACTGATGCTGTCACACCATCTGGAGACTTTCTCTGAAAAGCTGTAGTATTTTCATGATGTGGGATAGCGGCCTGACACTGGCATGTGGCTAAAGGGGCGGGCTGGAGATGTGCTTTTTATTGTATTTTTAAAAAGGTACTTCCTTTGAGCATGCAGGAAATGGTATTTTTAACATTCTGTGCTAGAACTCTTCAGAAATATTAATGTTTGTGGAGTGTACACAGGTCTGCACAGCACTTCCTTGTCTATTGCAGCTTTGCACTGGTATGTACCTGTGCCCTCAGCGAATCTGATGTTCAGTCCCACTATATGTTCACTGCTTGCAAAGTGGATAGATGACGGGGGAATAGCTTCAACTTTCTTCAAAGAACCCAGCTGGGAGAGGAAGGAAAGCTGTGTGGAGATTAACTAGAAGGTTGAAGGACTGAACTGCAAAATGGAAGGCTGGATGAAAGCTTGTAGATTTTGGTGGGAGAGGAGGTGTGAAGAGGAGGATTAGGAGACGTTTAGGACAAAAATCGTGTCAGGGAGAGAAGAAGAGTTCAGCAAAATTGGATGGCTGCAAGGGGACTGATGAGTATGACGGGTGACAAGACCAGGCTGGAGAATATAAAGGGGTAAACTAGGGCTTTGGAGTTAAGAGTCTGAGGTGGGAATAAGAGTGAGTGTTTGGGATTGGAATATGGAGGCAGAGTTAAGAAAGACTGTGCTGATGATCTCAGGACAGTCTCCAGACAAGGCCATGTGCAACCTGCTCTATCTGACCTTGCTTTGAGCAAGGCGTTGACACCAGAGGTGTCAGCCCTTCTGTGATTCTGTCACCTGTGTGATGCCACAAGATTAATTTAGTAGGGATGGAGGAGGGCAGGCTATGAAGATTTCACTGTTTTGGTGAATTGTTCCATGAGCAGCAAAACTTAACAGCTTTATTATAGGTTTGAGTCTGAGACTTATTTCTTCACTACTGTACTGTTCTGAACTATCCAGAAAATCCTGCTGTCCTCTTTATGCCCTTTACTCCACCCATCTGGCAAGAAATGTTGTCATGCCCCATCTGATGGGGCAGCTGTCTGCTATCCAGTGAGCTGGATGAAAGCTGTGTTATCACAGTCCTTTCCTCCATAAGACCATAATCTGTCCTTTTGTTTTACGAAAACTGGCAGATATTAGAAAGAACTTGCTCTTCGAGACCTCTCAAACTGAGTTGACATTGACCAATTGGCTTCAGAGGTAATTTTTGGAGGTCTGGAAGAGAGCTGGGATGCTGGTAGATCATGTGATGTCCTAAGCATTATTCTTAATAAATGAGGAAAAATTAGTAGAAGGATGTCTTGAGACATGAGGAAATTACAGGCGCATTCTGTGATGACAAAACCTCATTAAGTCTGTAGTTTTGCACCTAGGAAATGCTGTATTATGGCCTTTCAGATTCCATGTCTGAGCTTCTGAAGGGTTGATAGGCCAACCTTCTTTTCTCTTAAATAAATGCATCCTTTTGAATGTAAGGAAGGTTTTTTTGCTATAGCTCTTCCAAGATTTCTCTGGTTTGACTTTGGAGGCTGAGCCAGTAATTCACTACTCTACTGCATTACTTGGAGCTACTAGCCCTCAGGAGCAGCATGTTAAAACTAAAATAATCAAGATATGTTTTTTCTTATTTATTATTATTGTTCTTTGAATAAAATTGAGCCTCTTGTGTACAGCTTGTATATTAAGGAACCAAGCTACTACCGGTAAGCATATGGATTTCAGCCTACTTATTCTTTCACTTTTAATACTTAATTTCACATTTTGATCTTCCTCTACTGCACCTGCTTAAGCCAATAAAAATACACGAGACTTAAAACAAAATTTGTGAGCTTATGCTTGAGAAGCAAATTCTTTAAGTCTGTGTTGCCTGATGTAGAAGATGACTGCAAATTAGGTTTTGTGCAATGTGTGGGTAGCCAAGAAGGGAAGTGGAGAGAGGACAGAAAAGAATGCGCACCTACTGGCAGAAATGATCAACGCTCTGGATTTAGACAATTTTTGCTGTCATTCTCCTGAAGACTGAGACCCCTGAACAGGGCTATTTCAGTGCACCTTGCAGTCTTAGCTCATTAGGATCAGGTGTTTTGTTGTGTTTATTGTGTAGTTTTTACTAAGAAGACACTGTGACACAGTCTCTTCTTTTCCCATCATTGTGTTCCAAAATGGAGCAAGAACAAGCAAAAAGGAAGCTGCTGTAGTCTGGGGTCAGAAGGGTTGTGGAAAGTGCTTGCTCCTACCAGGTCATTGCTTGGCAATGACCGAATTTGAAGTTAATCCTCTTCATGCTCTATTAAAAGTGGGGCAATAAAATAGAATTACCACTCTTCATTTGAGAGCTAAGAATGCAGGCTGGAAATTTCAGTTTTAATTCTATCTGAGAAGCTTGGTTTTCATAGGTGAAAATCTGCTTGGTTTTTCCTTCCTGTTTCAGTGGTTATTTAGTACTTTTCTACTGTTTCTTTCAAATGAAATGCTAATTGTGTTTCTTTTAATATGCTAGAGCACCACATAATTAAGTATTAGAATATTATTTTTAGAACTATTGTGGGGTTTATTGCCCCCACCACAAAATACTTTTTTTTTCCTTTTTTTTCTTTTTCTTTCTTCTTCTAGATCATTCCCTATGTTGGGACAATACATGGTGGCCTTGTTCCTGGAGAGCTGATTGTGGTACATGGGACTGTTCCTGATGATGCAGACAGGTAGTGGCTATGGTATCACTTTTTGCAGTGTCATCATATGAACAAGAATGTAACGGATAAAATATTTCCAGGGGTCCTACTCATGATGGCATACAAAGGCTTGATCTAAATTCTTGTGATAGCATCAGAGTAAATGCAGGCTTTAGTGGCTAATGAAAGTTTTATGATGAGAAGTGGACGATGAACTCATTTTTTGCTTTCTGCTGATCCTCTCTCCTCTCTTTTTGCTTTGCCTGCTTTGGCAATTTTTTTTTCTCTGTCATAACCTCTTTAGACAAGCAGACATGCTATCAGAGACTAACAAAATTGATAACTGAATGTGTTGCATGAAGGAATTAATTTAAACTGGGGTAAGGACGTATGAACTAGTGTGTGTGCACAGCATGGCGGTTCTGTTCCCTGACTTTGCCCAAGGTTCATTTGGTTATTCTACTGAAGATAATGGGAGGAAAGGTGCTGAACGCTGTAAATAGGGAGCTTACATTATATTAATGATGACCATTAAATAAATACTTAAATATTTTAATTCATTGCAATAAATCATGCGAGAACATTTCACAAATGTGTAGGAGTTAGGCACATATATATTTGGGTTTTTTTGCTTATCCAACAACACTGATTGTGTCTGCTGGTTCTGAGACGCGATAAAACATAAGTGTATTGAACTTTTAGGTGATTTCTTGACAGATTGAGCTGAATGTGGTTTGTCTTATTTTTATGGTTAGGTTCCAGGTGGATTTACAATGTGGCAGCAGCATAAAGCCTCGAGCTGATGTGGCATTTCATTTCAACCCCCGCTTCAAAAGGTCTGGCTGCATTGTTTGCAACACACTGGAGAAGGAAAAATGGGGCTGGGAGGAGATCACTTACGAGATGCCCTTTCAGAAAGGGAATTCATTTGAGATGGTCATCATGATTTTAAAGGATAAATTTCAGGTGAGCCTGGGTTGATTCTTCATGTGTAGCCAGTTGTCAGGCCAATAGAAGAGAGAGATTTTGTATACTTACAATAAATAGTCGGAAGCCCTGGTTTCTCTGTTACTTAGGTATAGTCTAACTACAGGAAAGTTTGAAAGCTTTTCTTTAAAGAGATGCTAAGTAAATCAGACCTTTAATTTTGCATTGCTTCCCTCTAAGTTGGATGAGTAGGCAAGCAGCTTCCTGCTGTGGCTAATGGCTACTCCACCCTTCCCCTCTTATATGGAAAGAGCTGACCTTAGGATAAATCTGGTTTGTGACTAGTGCAGGATGGGCCTCTTGGAGGAAACATGTGAGGTGTATTTGTCTTGCTCTGTTAGACTGCAGTAATAGATTCTATTAGATTAGTAATACCACATTGGTAAACGATCAGGTAATAGGAACAAAAGGTGTGAAATGCAAATTTTAGTGTAGGCGAATAAATCTCCCTTATAGTGATGGAAAGCAAGACTGAATCACGGATGAGCTTAATGTAGTTGCTCTGAGATTTTTAGGACACTCCCTGCTTCTGTACCAAACTAGTGTAAAACAGAGATATGTGCATACAATTTGATACATGGCTGGTGTAATGTATGTTTAATACAATTTTCCTATTTTGTTCCTGTCTCTCTAGGTGACTGTAAACAAGAAGCACTTGCTGCTCTACAACCACAGAATTAGCCTTGAAAGAATAGATACTCTTGGAATATATGGCAAAGTGCAGATCAAAACTATAGGTTTTGTTTCTAATGTAAGTTATATAGACAGCTGATTTGTTTGATTCCTTTTCTCTGTCTTGCTAAACTACAGAGTAGGATTTATGGTGAAAAGGAAGTAAAGAAAAGCAGCTACATAGTCGAACATCAATAACAGGGTTTTTTTCCCCACATTTCAACATGCGAGCCTCATGTGAGGATCTCTGTCTTCCTATTTTAGTCTTGAGGTTAGGTGCAAAAGGGTGACAGAGTTTACAGCTTACGAAGTTAACAGGACAGATGGTATAAGAATCAATTGGATACTCAATCTAGGAATGGATTAGACTTCTCAAATACTGCAGAAGCTCCAAAATGAACTTCGGTATTCAGTGCTTGTAACTGACAAGTTCAGCCATGGCTGTAACTTGTTGCTTGGCTTCCAAATGCCAAGTTCAGCCACAGCTGGAACTGTTGGTGCATATAACCTTGTTTTTTCCTGCTAAGATGACTGAATTGTTGAATGAAGTGATAAGTAGGAGTGTATGTTTATTTCTGGGGGGTGAGAGGAGGTGTCCTTTTCTCAAAGACTTTGTGGCTTGACTTGTGCTTGGACTAAACTGTAGGGAATTTAGAGTGAAGGTAGTGCTGTGCTTCCTCTCAGCTGCCAGCTCTGCTAGAGAAGGTAAACCAACAGGGAGGTGTCGAGCAATGTTTTCCCCTGTGCAGAAGGAGAGATCCTACTGCTCTGGCAGGGTAAGACTTTTAGAGCAGAAACGGAAGGTGATAAATTCCAGGGAGATATAGAAGGTGAAGTCCCTTTCTTCCTGCCACTTCCTAAGGCAGCCTACCTACTCCTGTGTAATATTCTGTGTCTCTTCTGTCCCATACTCACTACACTATGGGCAAAGCTTGGGTCTCTTGCCGCCAAATGTCGGGTCTAACTCAGGTCAGCAGACTAATAACTGTGTTGATAGAAGGTGGAGATTTGAGCCTGAATGAAATGGGGTCTAAGCTTTAAAGGTATGTCTACTCAGTGATCATTTGCAAAGCCAATGTACAGACTTTTATGGGCACCATCACTTGGCCTTGGTCATGTTGCCAGAATAATGTTACTTCAAAGCTGTCTGAGTCCTGGTCTTGGAGGACTGACTCAGAGAAGAGCTTGGGGGCAAGCAGGTGCTGTAGGTTGGTTTGTCCCAAGCACAAAACAGAACAGAATTGCTTTAGTCTGTGGTTGCTGATGCTGTATCCTTTGGGGAGGAAAGGAATGGATAAAGGCAATTGTTTCCTTTTTGTCTTTGCTTCTATTATAATCTTCTGAGGAGGAAGAGGGAGGCTTATATTGAAATAAACAAGCTGAAGACACAACCTGCCAGGGCTAGGCTGGAACTCTATCTCTGCATGGCCATGTTGCTCATCTGCCCTTCCCATGGGAAGGGACAGGGATGCAGGGGGCTGCTTAGAATCCCCAGGCCCCCTTTGTGGACCTGCCTTGCTGGTATTCCTACCCCAGTGAGGAATGCTCAGTGGGTACCCCCAGATGCTAAGAGGTTAACAGTACTCTGACTGTTAAATAAAGATTCAAACTGTAATGAGGTGGTCTTAGAAATCTTGATTTGGCTTCAGCAGTTGATCCTCAGGACTTTTCCTTGGTTTGTAGAGGTTTGGCTATTTTTTAGATTTTTTTTTTTTTTTTTTTTAACCATAGCCCTAGATTTCCATGTTAACAGTTCACCCTTCAGAGCTGCACAGATCATTATATGGTTCTAAACCAACTTTATGTTAAAGTTCTATGATGTTAGCAGTGACATCTAAATATCTCTCTCTCTGCAGTCTTTACAAGGCTCTCAGCCATCAGCTCTAGGAGTAACAAAGATAAACACAGAAAATGTACGTATGTAAAAGGTTGAATGAATCTCCCTGTTGTCTGATAAGCTAGTTAATGTTGTTTGTTTTCTCTTGTAGGGGGAAATGCCAGATGGTTCACAATTTGTAAGTGTCTCTTGTAGACTTGCAGCAAATGTGAAGAGTAAAAAAAAAATCAAAAACATCTCAGTTATTCATTAAACATGCACAGAACAAGGGAATTGCGAATCTACTGGGATACAATCGATCATCAGTGAGGTTTTGTAGAGAGTAATCCTCTTTGCTGCTGCTGGTAAAAGCGAGGCTATTTGTTAAATTGTTTAGAAAACCCAAACGATAAACACAGCGTCCACAGCCATAAGCAGAGAAATAAAAAATTAGGTACCTGAAGTTCTAAAGGACCAAAGCACATTAAAAACTTTTTTTCAAAGAAGCATACTTAGTTTTTTCCACCTTAGGGAGTACGTGTAAAACAGAAGTATTCTGCAGTCATATTACACCAGATGACCTTATGTTAATGTGCGTATCTCTGAACCTGTCTGGCTACATCTTCCTCTTGTGAACAGATCCATAGTTACCCTGTATATACTTCAGGTGGCTGGATGCAAGCATCATGCCTTATGGTTGGAACTTGCACCTGGCTAGCATGGAGCATAGACAGAGTGAGTGCTCATCTTTTTGTAAAAAGCTGTAAAGGTGGAGAGTATCCAGACTGGAGTAAGGACCATACTCAAACTTAAAAGGGGTTGGAAGCCAGGAATATATACAAAGAGAATTTGTGGAGAAGGTGAAGTTGCAGTGAGTGCTGTGATCTTAGTTGCCTTTTCACTCGGCAGTCTGTTTTCTCAGTCTTCTTTACAAAACCAAATAACATGCAATATTGTCATTTGCAAGTGGTGGACTTCAACAGAAAAATAAAGGAGAAGTACTTCTCCATTCACTCCTTTTCCCTGATCAAAATGACTTCTAACACACAGAAAAAGAAAAAGGCAAATAAAATACTTGTTCTATCTATCATTATGAACTGATGCCCAGAGGACACAATACTCAGTGACCCTGAGTCTCATTCTTTAAAGCATAACTGAAGCTTTTAGGGAGGAGAGGTCAGGATGTCTATATCTGAATAATTATATAATACAAATTTAAATGAGTGCAGGGGATTTCATGCTTTTTTTTCCCCCTTCCCCTCCTTCTACCATTAGTGGTGGCAGAATTAGTTGTAAATAATGTTTATTTTGAACCCAAGGTGGTAGTCTAAAGAAAAACTTAACATACTGATATGTTTATCTCATTTTTTTTAACTTTTCCATTGTAGTATTAGTATCTCAGAACATGTGGGTCAGAATAACTTTAGTTATAAGTGCAGATTTGCAGTTGTAGGCCAAATTTCCTCCTGCCACGGTAAAGCTCAGCTGGTATACTGAAAAAAGTAAATCACGGTCAAAATTTTTACTGATGGTGTACTTCCAGGAAGTTCCTTACATTGGGAAACTTGATACTGCGCTTCATCCAGGATGCACAGTTGCCATTAAAGGAGAAGTGAATAAAAACTCAAAGAGGTAAGCATTACTGAATTTTTCTGCTATTTAACTGAATTACTCTTGAGAATGAGTAGGCTTTTCTATTGCCTCAGTATGTCCTTACTCACTTGCAGCTTTGCATCTGGAATCATCTGAAACTACAGTGCAGTTTTCTCTGGAACCTGCAGGATACCACTTTAGAGAGGACTTAAATGAGCAGCTCCATTGTGCCAAGTGAATGTAAAACCTGAGTGCTAAATCTGCATCATTCACAAGATTGTGTGTCTGTTCAGGGTTTCCATGGTGTAAGGCATGTGAACACACATATCATACAAAGACAGCTCTTACTCTAAAGAGTTCTGAGAGTAAGGGAACTGGCAGAAGTAGATGGAAAATGAGTGAGTTAGATTGAGTTGTTGGTGTGCTCAAATGCTGCATGTTACAGTGTTTCTCTGAATACTTCTCAGATTGCCTCCTTGGGAAGTGTATAAGCATGAAGGTGCCTAACTGACAACTGAGTGATGAAAGCTGGTAGGGGAATATGAGCTATAATTATGATAGTGAATTAGGAACAACAGGTTGCAAACCCAATGTTTTTCCAATGATTTAAAGGTGAGGGAGGAAGGGGCGTGCAACATGGTCAAAATGGAGCTGAGGAAATGTCTGTGCTTCAGCATGCCCTTTGCTTGGAGGATGGTTTTGGCTCTGCACAAACATGCCTAAAAATGAAGCAGTTCATGCAAATGATGAAAAGCATGCTTTTTACACTGTGTGTACTCCTGCTTCCTCAGAGCATGTATCTTACATGCAGCTGAAGAGCACTCAGGTTTCATACTAATACTGGAACCCAAGGTCTAGAAATCTTATCAACAAAATTTGAATGGACTTTAAATTGGACAGGATAATTAATACTTGGATAGTAGTATTTGTTTTCCTTGTTTTTGCTTGGAAAGCTTATTAGCACATTTCAAGTGCTGAATGTTCTGCTTGTAAGCATGAAGAGTCTTTTGGGTGTTAGTTAAAGCATTGCAGGTTGTCTGCTCTTTGTGTTTGTGCTTTTAAATGTGTAGATTTTCATGGATTTTATAAGTTATTTAATGTCTTTCACTCCATTCGCACAGTTGTAGGTGTTCCTTTTTCCTGGTGAAAAAGAGGACTTCACAGCTTGAAAGCGTGGCCGTTGCTGTATTTCCTATCTGGACTAATCAATTCCAGGCTTCTCAAAGGAGGGAAATAACCTGATAGCTGCAGCTAATTTGGGGGGAGGAATATTTCTTCTTCAAATGCAGTGAGGTCTTTTGCCACAGGTTGAAGCACTCATTTGAATTTGGATGGCTCTTCCCTCTGATCACTCTTCTTCAGAGCTTCCCTTTAGGAACACTGTGTTGTGGACAGTCTGAGATTCAGCCTGGTCAGAACTACACTGCCTACAAAGTAATGCTTTGTATGCATGGTGTCCCACTGATCTTAAACGTACAGAGAGAATCCTCACACTTTTCCTTAGAGTCTAATCAGTTTGTTGGCAGAAAGAATATAATGTCTTTAGGTAAAAGGAAGCCTCGTGCTCTCCACTGCCGGAGTTAAGAGAAAGAGAGGGTGGAGCAAGTAGCACTCTGTGTTTCTGTGAGAACGCTACTTCCTAGTGTTGCAGGGGAGCAGCACTTGGCCCGCTTGACTCAATACCTCCTTGCTCAGACAGGAACAGAAAGCTGCGAGTGATGAAGCAGATCTAGCAGGGTCATGTCGTACATTTGCTGTCTCCCGCAAAGGTTTCTGGGCGAAGGAGACAAATGCGTGTTATCTGCCTGCTTGGTTCTTCAGGTCAATCACAGCCCTGGCTCCAGAACAGTTCTGAGTATTGGCTAAGGGCTTGGCAAATAGCATGGATGACTGCATCATGTTTATAAACCCTTGGTATAATAAACTTTTAAAAAATATCTTTCAGCTTTGCGATAAATCTGAAATCAAGTGACTCAAAGGACATTGCATTACATCTGAATCCCCGAGTGAAAAATAAAGTTTTTGTAAGAAACTCATACCTTCATGACAGCTGGGGAGAAGAAGAAAAGGAAGTTGTGAACTTCCCTTTTAGTCCAGGGATGTACTTTGAGGTAAGATTAGCTGAGACATAACACCAAACTGGTAATTCTTTCAAAAAGATTAGCAGTAGTGCTTAAATGCCATGTTGCTAAATACAGATTTAAATCAAACTGCCATTCCTGCATTTCAATGTCTTGAGAATACTTATGATTATTAGGCAGCAGAGACGATTTGGTTTTAATGACAGTTTCCTTTTTTAAATAGTTGTAATAACTCAGCCTGTGCTTAGAATGAGTTTTAATTGAATTGAGCTGGACTCAATGATCCTTATGGGTCCCTTCCAACCTGAGTTATTCTACAATTCTATGAATTTTATGGAAGTTCCAGTTCTTTAAATGTTTCTTTCACGTGAAACATTCTTTGTAACAGGAGCAGGGCTTGCCTAAGTCTGGGCTAGATCATCAGGTTGTTTTTCATGTCTTACAGGAGCTTAGAACTTAACTGTTTCTCTTCTTGCTTTTCAGCTGATCATTTTCTGTGATGCCCACCTGTACAAAGTTGCCATTAATGGTGTTCACACTCTGGAGTACAAGCATCGTTTTAAACAACTTGAAAAGATCATGTAGTGGAAATCATAGGAGATGTTCAATTATTAGATGTGAGGAGCTGGTAGTTATTTTCAATCAGTACTGAAAGAATTAAACCTCTTCTCATGACAGTGCCTCCTTGTCAAGTACAAACAGGTGCTGACTCATGCTGAGCCTGCCTTTATCTATCTAGGTTTCTGTGTCTGCCTCTCTGAGTTAGGCAAGTACCAGAACTGCTAACTGTGAGATTAAGTCCTCCTCTAGTTTACAATATCCTGGCAAGCTAAATAAGTGTTTACTCAGATAGATCTCCTGTATCACTGAACCTAGCAGTATGAAAATGCTGCATCATCCTTTGTCTAACAATTTCACTTGGTGTGTTTAAGTTAAAACTACTACTCAGCATTCCTTGATACCATACATTCAATATTGTGAAGTAGAAACAAGACTGAAATAGGCTCTGAAGATAGGGTTATCCACCCCAAAAGGGACATCAATAATTAATTTAAAATGGAATTATGAAAATATACTTTTCTGCTTCTTGGTTTATATTAGCAACTATAACCTTTTTACTGAGGCTGGATTAAGCAAACAATTCACCCATCAGTTCTGGAAAAAGGCAAGGAGGAATCTGATCTTACTTCTTAGCCTGCTGCTGCAGTAGTACCTTCTCTGACACTCATGGTTATGCCACCTCCTGCTTATAAGTGGCTTAAATCAAACATACAGCAGCATTTCTAGCTTTTAGTTTTCCAGAATGAAACAAATGAAAATGATTTCAGCTGGTTCCAGTTGTGTGAACTTTTGAAAGCTTGTTTGGTCTGAAATGGCTCTTAACTGAGTTGAGATTACTCAGGGACTGAAGTAGATGGTTTTCATTTTTTAAAAATGTGTGAACCCAGGTATTCCAGGCGGGGTTTCAGCTGAGACTTGGATACTCATGAGTGGAATAGGGAATAAATCCTTTTTCAGTCTTGTATTAAAATGCTGTCTATCTGAAACAAGCTGTTTCTAATCAGTTTTCTGTACAAATGTCAGTCTTAATTTTTATACTCTTTTTAAAAATAAGCTGCTACTGGCTGTCGATACCTGCCTGAGGGATGTTCCTATTTAGCTAAACAGCTGCTAAAAGAGGGAAGCAATTTCAAGAAGATGTACCATGGAAGACTGTTAAATTACCAGATTTAATGTATAAAAAGCATAAATAAAAACATTTGTGAACTCTGCTTTTCTCCAAGGTAGCTAAGTAGCTGTGATCCCTTTTTGGTCTTGTTTCGCTTATTATCTTACCGCTATCTCCATAGTGATCCTGACTGACTGGAAGACCATTTCTACATTGAGCAGTTAGCGATCCATAGGCCAGTTAACCTGAGGAGGCCTAGACCTTGGCTGTGCTGGTGTGGCCTTCAGGGCAGGGTTGCGCTATGCATACCCCTTGGCCACCGGATAAATGTGTTTGGCTGATTTTACCAGAGGAGCTGGTAGGTAGCTCCCACTCAGTAATGGGAATTGCACCATTTGCGTGGCCTTGCCTTTATCTGAGAGTTCAGCAGGAAGTTCTCATGTGACCGTCCTTTTTGTTTGACAGCAGTCATGATTAATAGTTGCTTTCTTTTAAGAAAATCCCGTAAGAGCACGAATGACTGCAATGGGGTAACCTTTACGCAGAGGGGATCTACGTGGCATGCTGTACCCTAAACAGAAGCCCATTCCGAGCACCCAATGGGATGTAAGATTGTCCTCTTTATAATAGTGTTGGTTCTAACCAGTTGCATTTTAAACCATACTTGACAGGGTCTGAGCGCCTATCTTACTAGCAGTGTAATGAACCAGCACCTCCTTGTGCAAAAGAGGTGGTGAGTTTTTTGGTAAAATCATTAATGTAGTAAGCAATTTATTCTTGATCTTCAGGTGAATAAGAAGCTAATCAGCAGCAGTCTTTTAAGACTGAAAACCAGCTTTTCAGTATCTTCAGTAGATTTACCTTTTACTTCCTGGAAAATGGCAGAAAAGCAGATTCTCAGGATTTTAGTGCATGGGTGCAGCGAGTACCACCCTTACACTGTAGCATGACAGTCCATCCACAGGGACAGTTACTGCATACCCCAAGCACAGTGGAATTTGGTGAGTCTCACATATCACACTGTGCCTAGCAATCCAAATTTGCCTATAGCTTGCTCCAGTTTCCCACTGTTAAGAAAAGAGCAGTTAAGGAAAAGTCATACGAAAAGTCCCCAGACCATGCAGAAATGATAAAGCCAGATTCTTACAATATTTTATTAAAAAGTTAAGATGTTAGCTCTGATAAAAATTAGTATGACAGTTTGGCCATAACACTTGCATGTGTGACGCTAACATGATTCAGACAAAATTTAGAAAACGAAGGGGATAAACTTAGAAGTAGCTTTGGAGTGGCTCTCCCAAAATGACTTCCAGTTGTTGAATTGTCTTCTGACACTGCTGTTCAACTTCTTCACATTCATCTAGAAAAAGAAAGAAAGCGGGAATGAAGTAGAATAGTGATTACAGAGCTACCCTAGGAAGGCTTCAGCACTTGTCAAGGCTAGAACTGTCTTCAAACACCAGGTATGAAATAATTAATCAAAAATATTTTGGCACTGACTTAGGCAAATTACTTCTACCGTAACACTGATCTAAAACACATAACTGGGGATGATACACACAGGCTGTAACACTGTGATTTAACTGAACTTTAGGAGTGTGTCGGATATAATCTATTTCAGTTTGCATCCTGCACAGTTTTAAGCTACTGTATTCATAAGATTTATAGGAATCACCCTGTCTGAATCTTGGAAATAAGTGTCCCCTATATATCCCAGTAATCTGCCTTCACTAATGTCACTTCAGAACATTACCTTCCATGAGCTCTGCTAAGAATGGAATAGATTCTGGTAGCAGGACCAAGTAGTTCTCCTTCAGTTTTTGTGCAACTTCTACCAAAGCAAGCAGAGCAGCAAATCGGACCTAAACCAAAACAATAATCTTTGTAAGGAAACAAACATTACAGTTTTTTCTCTTCCTGCCCCTCCCTCCCTGCCTTCTATCCATGTAAGTTTATAAACTAGCTTTCCCTACTGAAGGGGACTAGGTTTAAGCTAATTTATATCTCAACATCTAGGTTAAGATAATGTCAAAGGAAAAACAGGTTGCAAGAAGCAAGAATGTTGTTAGAAGTTATTTAATAGAATGGTCTTTAGCTTCTTGTTACAATGCCACTCTGTTCCACAGGAGGACTTAGCTCAGTACAATGAAAACTCAAGTACTCCCCCTAAATACATATAATCTGGCAAATAGGAGAGTCTTGAAAAAACTCTGTATACTAAACACGTCTGAAGGTTGATAAATAACTGTCTTCCAATTCCCCTCTCAAGTGCCCCTATACAAACAGGTGAGCTCTTATTCCAACAACTACCACATCTAAAAAAACCCAAACCACATAGAATGGAAGACATCCACACATGGAATACTGACTGCTTACAGTAAGAGCAGAAAGCTACGTTGTATACATCTTTCTAGAACTTGGCAGTAGCCTAGTACAATATCAGTATTTTAATTTAGGCTAGTATTTTAGCAATGACTTGGCTAATCCAATTCAGGTTTTTGGGGCACTGTTCCCATTTTCTAAGGCAACAAAGAAAACCATTTCAAGTTCTGATAGCTCCCAACCTTAGGAGAGGTGTGCCTCATTTTCAGCAGGATGTGGTAGTTCAGTGGTTTCCAAAGAGAATCATCTGCCATTGCCACTGAAAACTGAGCTATGCAGGGTATCAGGTGGGCTGTCACTCTTTCCTGGAACTTCTCATCTCCTCCAAGCATATTTTCTAGCTGTGGAAGTAAAAGCTTGTCAAACAGATCCAGGCTTGGATAAATCCAGCCCAAAGCACTGCTTCTAGCTTTGGCTTTCAGTTACACAAGAGTTACGTCAAAGAGCATCAGTGGGAGTGCACTGGTCTGCAAGAGCTCAGCAACAAGCATGAACTGAGACAAAGCAGTTGATACTGTCTGTAGCCCAAACACAATGAATTAATCCCTCCCTTTTTGTTAAGGAAGCAGACTGAGGCCAGAGAGTTAACAAAAATCTTTCAGATGGGGGGAAAAAAAAACCCAACCCAACTATGAATGGGTTTTTTGTGTGTTTGTCAATACCTGATCGACCAGAGGCATCATTAAAGTTTCTGCTCTTTCCTTACTCAGGAACTTCTGGGTGTCAAACAGGAAGAGCTTGTGCAGGCAGTCCATGGTGAACTGCAACAGTAGACAGCTCTTTTCTGTGCTATTCTCGGAGTCAAAGAAAGCTTCATCTACATCAGTCAAGGAGAAGAAAAAAAGAAAAAAAAAAAATCATCAAAAAAATGGAAATACAGAACTTCCCCACAAGACAGAAACATTGTTAGTTTGTGAATATAGCTAAAGGATGAACTACATAGCAATTACATACTCATCACTCAGAACAATAAAGTGGATGCAGTATGTTATCAGGCTTTTAGCCAATGCCCTAGCAGGTCTGCCACTGCTGTTCAGAGTCAGCTGGGTATAAAAGACAATAATAGCCACAGGCTAGAGGAAGAGCCCAAACAGAAACAAGTCACGCTCTTTCCACACAGTTTCATTCTCATGGAACTCACTGGGACTGATACTGAAAATTTTCATGTGGTCTCAATTTTGTACTGGCAGCCCAGAGCCCATGGATGAAAAATGTCCTTTGGTTCCATCAGAATAAGAAAGATGCCTTACTTATGAGAGAAAGAAGAAAGAGAGAAATGAGAAGGATGTGCTGTGAAGTAAATCCTGTAAGACTAAACTTTCAGCAATTATAATTAACCTCTTTTGGCAACTGGAGTTAGCCTGCCAATGCCTCGCTGTAGTTAGTAGCTGAAAACTTACCAGTTTTAGAGCTGTTGACCTGGTTCAGCGTCTCAGCAAATGATTTCACTAAATGACCAGCAAACAGGGTGAAGAGACCCTTGAGCTTGCCTGCAATGCAATCTGCTATTCGGTGGAACGTCAGCAGTCTGTCTTTTAGGGTAGACTCTGTTTTGAACCAGTCAAAGAGCTGAAAGTGAAAGGCAGATTATCTCTTTCCTGTGTCTGTGCACTGGAAAATAAATATGCTGATGCAGGTGAATTATATTTAAACTTCCTACCTTAAAGAAAAGGGGTCGGAAAGAAGCCTCAGAAAGTTTCATAACCATACTTATTAGACAGTCAATAATGTAAGCTTCTGTCTTACCAACTTCCTCCAAATCATCCTAGAAAAACAAGAAAACATAATTCCAAGTTTGAAATGCCAGAATGTGAGCTTTCAAAGCACATTTTCATTTTGTCTGTTTCAGACTAAATAGCTAACCGTAATGTTTTCTATCCCAAGAACAATTCCACAATGGATACCCAGAATTTCAGAGCAAGTATGCTATGGAAACTGTGAATATTTTTAAAACAAATAGAATTAGCATACAGAAGTTGAGTTGCCTCTGTTCACCCCCCTAAACAAGCCACCTGGGCATGCTCTGTTCGGAAGTCCAAGGCTTTCATGAAAAATGCCGTCAGCTCAGACTGATGGGAGATCAGGTGCTCCTTCTCCATACCAATAATGTGCTCCTTCAGAATGTTCAGAAGCGGACCCACGCAGTTCTGCCAAAACAAAAGCAAAGCAATGCAAAGGCAACTGTGATACTGAAAGTAACTGAGAAACATAACAAGGAAAATGGATTTTTGCACTCCACACATTTAATCATTAAAATAGTGTGGATAAAATAAATTAACTTTTTCCTGTACTTCTTGGGGGCTTAAGTTAGCAGGATTCCTGAAAAGAATTTGGTCTCCCCTCTCCAATCCTGGGGATACCAGTTAAGCCTGAAAGGTTTGCTCCTATGAGACGGGGCCAAAGCCTACATGAAAATTATGACTCAACTCAAGTTCCTAGCAGATAAATCAAGGCCTTTATGAATGGGATGATCTCTCAAGCATTCATCATCTAACATGCTAAAGACATCAAGCTGGTGCGTTTCTCCCAGGTCTAACTTTCCTGAATTACCACTGCGGTACAAAAGGAGACAGAGATATATAAAGACTGTACCAGGTCTGGCTGGGCTGGAGTTAAGTTTTCTTCATAGCAGCTGGTATGATGACATGTTTTAGATTTTTGACCAAAACAACACGGGTGACACTGAAGTTTTAGCTATTGATGAACAGTGCTTGTACAGCATTAAGACTTTCCTTTGTTTCTCACTCTGCTGCCCCAGTGAGTAGACTGGTGGTGGGCAAGAGGTTGGGAGGGGACACAGCTGGGACAGTTGAACTGAATTTTGCATTGCTTATTTCTTATCTTTCTTTCTTTTAATCACAATTCAAAAGAATGAAAAGATCCTTACCTTCTGGGTATTTGCCACTTCACTGTAACACTTTGTAACTGCAGGCAAGAGTATTCGGGGAACAAGCCTTGTAGCTAGGATAGTTTTCAATGATGTTACACGTAAGCTTATCTGGGAAGAAGGACCAAACTCGACCACAGTCTTTTCCAAGTGGACAACCTATCCGGAAATCCAACAGAAATTAGGCATATTTAAAACAACTCAAGAACTTATTTTACAGTAGTTGTCTGTTGCAAGTGTCAGATGAGAATTTTGCTGTTTGTATCACCTGGAGCACCCTACATTAGGATGTCTGTGTACAGAGCTTTGCTGTCTTCAAAAGACAAACACTGAAAAATGTGCATGTCAGCAGCAGGGGGTCAGAATTACCCTGCTAGAGCTGTTGCATACACACATTTGATGAGATCAGGGATATTACAGAATGATCCTTCAGGATTCAGCTCCCTTTCCAAAGAGGCAAACTACAACCTATCAGAGGGAGGAGTAGGAGACACTCTTATGTTATGTATCTTAGTTATCTGCATAAGAAGGCGAGTAAAAGAGTAAGACGTTATGACCTTCCACATAATTGGCACACAGTTCTACAGTTTCAGAAAGAAAAAAGTAATGTCTGTAGCTTCTTCTAGGAGCCGGGCAGATCCTGTCCCTCTTTACATATCTTTAGGAGTCAGGTGGCTCACCTGCAGCAAGCAATCCAAAAGATAAGGACTAAGGAAGTGTGGTAATGTTTCTGCAACCTTCAGCAGAGCAGTGATGGCACTCAGCAAGTAAATCTCATTGGAGACCAGCTCTTTCTTATTTTTTAAAGTCTTCAACAGTGCCGGCATCAGTCTGTGAAAAACCAAGCATAAATACAGAAAGGTGAAACCACTGACAATTTGGAGGCACATTTCCAATCACATAAATCCATCCATTAAGCCTGCAGGGACAATTTTCACATGAATTTTTACGTGTGTATTTGAGAAAACTCAGTACTCTGGGCTCTTCTGCTGTATTTCATTTTTTCAAAGCTAATGAAGCCTATTAGGCTTAGAATCACTGAATCATAGAATGATTTGCATCAGAACAGATCTTTAAAGATCATCTAGTCCAACTCTCCTGCCATAGGCAGGGACATCTTTCACTGGCTCAGGTTGCTCAAAGCCCTGCCTTTAGTTTAAAGATTTACTCACGATAAGTAACTTGTATTTGTCAATGAGATAAAAGAGCCTTAAAAGCAACAAGTTAGATGCTTGAATTCCCCTTGAATAAGGAGAATAAAATGATGTAACATGTCAGGGTTTCCAACGGTACTGGTTCTCATGTTTTTAAATGCAATCTGTTCTGCAGTAAAAATACAGAATATGGTCTGACTTTTCTAAAGCCACAATGATTGCCTCTCTGTTCACAGTAGCAGACTCCATAAGGAACTGTACTGATTATAAAACTCTTACAGTTTCTCCACTAGCTTCTTATTTCTATGACCAGAAAGCACCTTTGAGCACTACAAATACCTTTATTCTTATCTACACAAAACACACATGGGCAGACTGCCACTTGGCCTTCATCAGCATGCCTTCAGTAATGCATTTTAGTATAACTAATTCCTGCTGCAGTTGGTTCTGTTAAAAAGAATGCAACAGTACCTTGGAAGCTGAGGTATTGCTTGGGCTTTCAGTACACAGGTGACCTCAGCTATACAGAGCAAAGCACTTCCCATCACATTCTTTTCCTCCTTCTCTGAAGAAATCAGATCAATGGCAGTTTTCAAAATAGGTACAAATGGCAGTGGATTTTCTCTGCCAAAACCTTTGCAGAGCAGCTTGAGGCTGAACAAAGCAGTCTGCCTGTTGATGGCTTGCTCTTCCTCTTCCTCCTTTCTTTTACACTGCACTATAGCAGCAAGCTCAGGAACTAGCTCTAAGAGCTGCAGGATCTAAGAGGACAAGAGAACACACACATTAGACTTACAATTAGAAACTCAGAACCTGCAATGTAACTATGGGCAGGTAGCCTACGTCTCACTACTCAAGAGTGGCCTGCCAGATTTGGCACTGGTACTTGACGTCTTTACATAAAGCAAACCACTTCTACATCAATCTCTCTCTGCTAAAGGAACTTTAACTGCTTCACCTCACCTGGCTCTTTGGCCACTTTGCGCGCTGCTGCACCTTATTGTTCAAAAGGTCCATTGCCTTACGTCTCACAGATGGGAGCTGATTCGTCATTAGTCCCCTAATTACAGGGATGAAGGTTTCTGTTGGCAATAAGGCATTGACCTACAAGAAAACACAAACAGAACAATACCATAAACACTCTTCCCACGCACTGTCACATAGCAGTCTCCAAATAAGACAGGCAAACTCTCTTAAACTTCCACATGGGTTTCAGGATCAAAGAAGAGAGAACAGGCTGGCAATGCTGTATCTGAGGCAAGAAAAGAACAAAGCAGGTTCCAGTTGTACTTAAGGTATCTTCTCACTAGCTGCTAACCAGCCATTATCCACTAGCTTCGAGATTTCCTCAGCAATTCCTTTTTTCTACACTGGTGAGCTATCCCTCCTTACCCTAAAATACTTCTGGTAGTGCCCTGAGTGTGTACATCATGAGAACTGGAATATGCTTCACAGGCAATAAAAAAAAAATATCCGAGCTGTGAAAAGACGTATGCCCCACAGCATGCTCAACGAGACAGCCAGTTCAATTCTACAAATATACTTCTGATCAGAAAAAGATTAGAAAGAAAAGCATAAGGATTTTTTTTCTCCTTTTAAGTTCCATGTAGAAATATACAACAGTTCCATTAGCATTAGTTAAAACATTTTATGAGTTTTCAGTGAGAAATGCTGCCAAAGCCATTCTTCTCCACCAGATAACATGGCAAAATGACCGCTTCCAGCCAGCAGAACACTAACTAGAGGAAATAAGCATTCCTGATATTTTTTTCTGGTCTAAGCTGTTAGCTGTAGCTATTAAAGTTGTTAGATGAGCTTAAACAATAACGCACCAGGTTGCAGACCATCCAATAAAGCTTAGTACTAATCCAACAAACTAATCCAACAAGAAATCCTACAAAGGTTATAATCAAATTAATAAACAAAAGCAGAAATGTCCCACTGCTAACATGAGGGCTAATGAGACATACTTTATCCAGCATATCATAGGACTTGTTAAGCAGAACTCTCCAAAATTTGGCTGTTGGCTTGTCCACGTTTCCTTCCACTGAAGATGCCACAGTGTTTATATAGCAAAGAACATCTTCTAATAGCCTAGATGGAAAGGAAGTATCTTTTAGTAAGCAACAAGGGCACTAGAAAGCATAAAATTTCACAGAATAGCAACAATAAAATAAAATTAAACACCTAATGGAGAGACTAGATCACATCTACATAGTAGCAAAAAGCTATGGCAATAAGGACAATCGTGCACATTAAGGAAGACTACCTGGTACCCCCAAATTAGCATCTACATACAACAGTAGTAGTTGTATGTAGATGCTAATTTGTAGTTCTAAGTAGTAATAAGTAGTTCTACTTAAGAACTCAACTCTAAACCAAAAACAATCTGGGCAGATATAGATACTTAAAAATGAGCATTTACAGAATACAGCATTTAAAATAAATTCTACACCCTTTTTCACTTAGAACAAACATAGAAGTTAAGCCTCCACAAAACAAACCCTCGATTTTGCATCATTGGCTGTTACAGTCCAATGACTACTGCTGTGATCTGTGATTACTGGTAATTTTCTTACACCAATATAGGGGCACCTGTGAGTTATGATTTTTTTCCCATGAATGAAGCGATATGTTTTGATAAAAATCTGGAATTCTTTTAGAGACTCCATCATCAATAGCATAATAGTTATTGCCAAGTACGTAAATAAGCACTATTAGAAATACAGGAAGAGTAGATAATGGGTAGAGCAATCCTTCAGAAATAAAGAACTCCACATCATATTAAAAAAACAAAACAAAACCAAACCCAAATAACTTGCATATAATAAATACTGCTTGTTGCCAAGAAGGACGTTAAAAGCATCCTCAGGGAAAAAATATTCTAATGGGACTACACTTAAAAAATATTCTCAGGTTGCAGTAAAAGCTAGAAATAGGAGGAGTGGAGCAGATTTAAAGCATACCTCTGTTCCAACTTCTGCAGTTCTTCTGTTTCTTCACATTCAACTATCTGGTTTAAAAAGGAAGAATGAAAACGCTATGTGTGAAACTTACATCCCTTCATTATGTTAACATCCCAGTATATGCAAATTTGTTTGTTCTGAATGAAATGTCCACTAATATGGTAATTGGGAGTTCCCCACATCTGCACTTAAGCCATCATTCTAGAAGAGTATCTCAGAATCTTAGGCAACGCAGTCACAGTAGCAAATACATTTCATGCTGGTGGATGATGCTCAGTTGAAAAACTGGGAACTAATTCCAGCTAGAGCTGCAACTTAAAGTTTGTAACATTTTGGAGTTAATAGTATGAATCCCACACCAAACTTGGGAGTTATACAGACTGCAAGTGAAATCCCAGACTCCATAAGGCCAGGGGAAATCCACTGGGACCACTTAGTTACCTATTCATCAATCACACAGAAGGAGTCTATCTGGAAAAGCCTTATTACTGAGAGGTTTCAAAACTGCGTCAATGAAGGTGTCAGCAAGGTACACTGGATGGTGTATTCTTTCAACCCCTTTGAATGTAAAGCCATGCTAAAGAGCAAATTAAACCTCATCTATTACAGTATGGCAAAGTTACTTAACATGGTCATTTTAAAAGCAATCTGCCATCATTACCTTTTTCACAAAACTCTGAGAGGAAAGAAGTTGTGACATGAAGGAGACTGACAAGAATTTGAAATGCCGAAGCTGTTTGTCTGAGTGAGACTCCACATTAAAGAGCTGCCCATCCTGATTTTTTAGCTTTGTCTTGCATGTTATCGACTTTTTTGGCCTGGGATCATCTGTTGAAAACATTCACAAAACAAATTTGCAGCCAAAAGAAAAAGACATTTGATTTCTGATTACAGAAACAAAGTAAAATCATGGTCAGATGCCTATCAAGGATAATTATTCTGCAGTATCCAAAATCACGTCAAAGTTCCAAAAAAGATGCTCTGAAATACAACAGGAGATAAATTTTTCATTTCATTTTATTAAAAAAAGTCATTAGAGTAATTCTGCATCCCTTAGTCTTCTGTCTAGAGGAGTAATAGATTCATAGAATCACAGAACGGTTTGGGTTGGAAGGGACCTTTAGAGGTCATCTAGTCCAACCCCCCTGCAATGAGCAGGGACATCTTCAACAAGATCAGGGCTCAGAGCCCCATCCAACCTGGCCTTGAATGTTTCCAGGGATGTGGCATCTGCCACCTCTCCAGGCAACTTATTCCAGTGTTTCACTACCCTCATTGTAAAAATTTCTTCCTTATATCTAGTCTGAATCTACCCTCTTTTAGTTTAAAACCATTACCCTTTGTCCCTTGTAATAGGAAGGTTTATATGCATTTGCTGGCTCTGTTTTGTGGTTACCTTCTTTGTTCTCTGGCAGCTCTGTCAAGTACTGGATTATTTTCATCATGCTCTGGAACTGAGAACGAACATTAAATTCGCAACAGACGGAAATCCAAAATTCAGTGTCTGCTTCCAGGATAGCATCCTGTTTATGGTTGAGAAATAAAAAAAAGAAATATTTCAAGAGTTAAAAAAAAAATACTACTAATAATGATAAAAAGACTCAAAAACTCCTCAGTGAGCTTGTAAAAATGCCCTGGTGAGCTGGATACTGCCAGGATTAACACCAAGGGTAACAGCTGCAAGCTCTTGGAGAGAACATAGTTCCAGAGAGTTTAGAAAGAGATGTAATTGCTACAGCAAAGACTGTATCTTTTCGCCAATGCTCCTTTAATAATTCTTTTAGTTTTCCCTATAAACTATGCTTTCACCTAATCCGAGGGTATGCCTACACAAAAACATAAGAGGGTTTTTATTTTGGTCTGTACAGGAAGACCAGCATCATGTTTCACAAACACAGTTAAAGAAAAAACAAAACAAATCAAAACAACTTTAAAAATATTGAAGCACTTCATAATTAGATTATCAGCTGTTCACGTCAAGGACTGCTGTATGATGTGACCTGATTTATTTTTCAGGCTCCAGGACAAAACAATATTGTATCTGCAATACAAATTGTAGTCAACATCACCATTGTGCTCTGCTATAGCACAGGCTCAGAGCTCACTACTTATTTCAGCGTAACCTAGGGGCTTATCTTGCACCTTCTTAAAGGCAAGACCATGGACAGAAAGGGGGAGATCCGTCTCTTGAAGAAAAGGTTGACTCAACAAGATCTTCTGACCTTGTCTGTGCTTGGTGTTGCAGCCACAGTTTTGGTCACATACTGCTCAAACAGCAGCACCAGAAGAACCCAGAGGAACTTGTCTCCTCCGAGCGTAGTGATCAGCTGGGCCAGGATTGGCAGGCGGCGGTGCTCTGGCACATGGGGCAAGGCATCCACAAACACGCGGATTATCTTTATCACCACCTCTTCCACACTTCCGGAGGACTCTGATAAATCACTGTCTTCAGCCTATGTGCAAACAGGTACAGCAGTTCAAACAGATTATTGCAGATGCGTACAAGTTCTTTCTTGTAAATTCAGAAAATGAGATAGCACTATGTGCCTGATAGAAGCATAATCTCAAAGAAAATATAAGTGTTCCAAAATAAACCGTTTTCAATCACACAGTTCCTTTTCAGTGTTAAAGGAAGAAGCCTCAAATAAAATTAAAGAGACAAAAAAAAAGGAAAAGAAGAAAAAAAAAGGAAAAGAGAAAAAAAAGAAAGAAAAAAACCCCAAACCCCAAAACAATGCCACATCTTCTGAAAATTTTGCCTGTAAGCCTCATAGGTAGGGTCTTGGATTCAAGGGTCTAGTAAAAACAATACAGGGAGGCTAACATGATCTCAGGTAAGTTACATTAGGCTCTTCCCAGATGTAATAATTGTGTGTGCCATAAATAATTTGTCATAGATACTTGTAGTGACTGCTATGAAAGGTTTTAAATAAATAAAAGTTTAAAAAAAAAAAAAAAAACAGAGAGACAGCAACTTGATTTCTCTAACAGGGGGCTGCAAGAAAATGTAAAATGTGTATACATATCATTAAAAAAACCACCAGGAAATCTCCAGCCCATTGTTAGAAGAAGAATTTTTTTTTTCCAATTCATTTTTACATAAGAAATGCATATGGCATTTTTCATGTTTAAATCTAGGAATGACCCTAGAATTAAGATTTATTATGTGCAAGTGAAATCTGACCGAAGGAAAAATGTTCCCTTTGAAAAACAATGATGCATTTTTGTTTTGATTTATAACCATTCATCTAAGATGTCCAGCCAAAACCAAGAAAACCCATGCAAGCACCAGCTGGAAGAGTAAAATCATTTGTCAAATATTTTACCTTTCCACTTCCTTCAGACCCTGTCTACTATAGGTATGACCATGACATATTATTATAGGACTAATAACCACCTTCTCATTTCCAAGGGTTCCTCTACTGACTTGCCAGGTATTTTAATAATGAAAAACTTGAACTTAAGGTATGTTTCAGGTCCTCTTTAGGTACAGCTGTGATACTGTTTTGGCTAAACCATTTATAAAGTGCAGGAGCTCATATGATTAGAAAGAAGCAGTAATCTGATGAGCTCGGAGTTGGTCAGACGATGAGTAGTCTGTTAATATAATTAATATATATAATTTAATATCTATATAAAAAGACAAATTTACCCGTATAAGAGCAGGAATAACCATCTGCACTGTCTTATTAATTACTTGGAACGTGTAAGTATCATCCAGACGCAAGACATTTGCTCCCATGAATGTAAAAATGGGCATAATGTTATGGAGAACTTTATCCTGGAAAAGAAGACAGATGAGATTATTTTTTTAACTGTGCTGCTCTGCGTATTATACCTTAAGGCATTTCTCCTTCCCACAAATGCCACTAGAGTCCTATAAAAGAAAATGAGAATCATTAGTGTCTTCTAAAATCTCCACTAAACTAATTTTAAATTTATAGGGTCCCTTACAGCTACTTACTATGTGATTGATAAGAGTTCCAAATACTATTCAGAAACCAAGATGACCTTCTAAGCAATTAATTAAAGAGTGGAAATTGAGAGTTCAGTCTGATGAAACACCTTGTATTCTTCAACTCAGTGCCAAGGTAGTCTGACAAGTAAAATCAGCTATGGGGAGATTTGCAGAAGCACAAATGCGAGTGTGGTACAGACTCCAGTGATTTTCATGCCTTTCCCACACGCCCTTTTTATATCTGTAAAACATTGTCAATATCTACAATCATACAACAGAAGCCAACCATGCTCATTTTAATTTTTGGCTTTTTGGGGGGCTAGACTGTAACAATCGTAATTAATTTTAAGAGGGCTGGATTAGAGGTGTCACCTAGCTCAAGAGTTAGTTTCCTAAATTTTGCCAGAACTTAGAGCAAGCAGTTATGGGCACGTTTTTAATTCAGTGTTTCAGATTTTAAAAAAGATGAGACTCATACAAAATATTTCCTTGAAAATCTTGTAAGAGCTAACCAGTATTAATGTAGAATAAAAGCTTGGTTCTATAGCAGATTCTTTTGCAAAGCAAAGCAAAAGAATCTTACTTAGAAGGGTGAGCGTACAGTCAAATTTCAATCCACAGAAGAAAAGGCCCGTTTCTCAGTTGATTAAAATCATACCAATCTGGTTTTATCAACTATAACCGCATTTCTCGGTGTTGTACAAGACAGGAACTTGTGAGAATACATGTGCTATTGCGCTAGATGTTTTCTCTCTTGTGTATAAAACAGGGAAAAGAAGAAATAACACGAGAACTTTGACCACAGCCTGAAGGTGAGGCAGGGTTGTTGTCAGAAGGCTTCTTCCATTTCTAATGTGCTTCATCACAAGTCATAAATGACTAGTGATCAAAGTGACAAGACAGAGGTTTGTTTTCAAGTAAAAGGGAATAGGCAGCCCTAAAAGAGCAGGGAACCTGGAAATTTTGCCTCTTGCTCCTTTCAGGAAGTTTCTCCCCATAGAAGAGCTCTATATGTTGTTTACTCTTCCCAATATTTGGAGCCTGAAGAGAAAAGCGAACACATAAATTTCAGGTACTACTTACAGGAAACATGCCAGCAACAGCACCAAGGAGCAGCAGTGCATGGTGGTGTGTCTGGGGCATTTTAGAAATCCTGATGCACTGAACTATCACTTCCACATTGAACTTTTCTTTGTCAAGGGTATCTGCAAGTAAAAAATATTTAACACTTTAATGGTAAACCATGTAGGAATAAACAGTACACTCAAGTACTGGTTTCAACTTGCAACCCATAACTAAGGGATCTAGAAAAATGATTAAGAAGGCAAACTTGTATTATATCCTACAGAGGAACCTATCTCTCCTCAACAATGCAGCGTAAACTGAGAGAAGAAAAAAAGTTAGAGGCCATTGTTTTAATGCTGTACTGGTGAGAGAAGTACCAAGAAATTATTTTGGCAATTTTTACCTGCTGGGACCTTACTACCATCTGAAGACAATTTCTGACAGATGCTTAGCAGGCAGCTGAGGATTAGCTGTTTTGTATATTCCATATTTTCTTCTTCTGATGCCGTAGGTTCCAGACACCTATACATTCAGGAAAAAAAGATTGAAAAAGGGTACAGAAAAATAAGTGACCAAACTGCGTATTAAAATACAAATAAGAAAACACAATCTTTATTCTACAGAAATTCTAAATTGAGGACTATAAAAAGTGTTTGCCAAAAAGTGTTTCTTCTTTTTTTGTTTTCAGATACATCAACTGGTCTAATAAAAGACATTTATCAAAGCACTGTCAAGAGTGTAAGATGATCACCTGAAATAGGATTGCCAGTCTATGTAAAGGAAAGTCATAAGGAAAAAAGAGAAATACCCAGTCTATAGGTAAACTTTCCTAAGTGCCTGGAGACAGGGCTGGCAGGAAAAATAAGAGTTTTCTTAGGCTGCACTGGAAGGCTGTCCCACAATGTTTTGGGAGGAAATTTAAAACTGAAAAGTATTATTGTAATAGCTCTGCAAAAGACAAGTCCTGTCAACCTTGCCAGTTTTAGCACAGGTGTCATCCTTCTTAGCAATCCCAAGCCCTCCACCTGAGAAACAAAATCTTCACATAAGAAGCTACGCATCAGGTAAAACTCTTAAAAAGCCCACTAGATTGTCTAAAGAGCAAAAAAGTCGTAACAACTTCCCATTCCCCTCATCTGATTTACCTAGAAGAAATTCAAGTAAAAAAGGCAAGCTAAGCAACAAAACATGGCAACAAAGCAGAGAGAAAGTAGCCTTTTAAATATTATTTTATATTTTATTATTTATATGATTAATAATATTATTTAGATTAATTATATTATTATATTTTAATGCTTTACAGTGTCTGCTGCAGAAGAGAAAGCTCAAGGATTCATGTGTTACAGAGGCATGATTACCGGCTCAGCAGGTTAAAAAGTGCAGGTACCAATGCCTGCGGACGTCTGAGTTTTTTCTTATGCTGCAGTAATTCCAGAATAAGCATAACCCTCTGCCAGTTGAACTGGCTTGTTTCCGGTACCAATTCTGCATCCTGAGGCTTTCTAAAAGGGTAAGACAAACAATCAGGATACACATTTGCAAAGAAACTAGTACAATGTTTCAGGGAACAAACACATGCATACGTAAAAAAAGACAGATTTTCTTTCACACAGTAATATCCTTCACTGCTTCTCCTGGGAGAGGTGGCAATGTGTAGGCTTTTGATTGAAGCAGCAACACATTGTAAACAACAGAAAATCCAGACCAAACTTGAAAAAACAAAGTATAGCATGCTCTCTGTGTATACAAAAATTCTACTCAATGAAGCAGACTTCTGGGGAGGGAAAAAAAAAAAAAAATCTATTACCAAATAAATGTCCAAACGCTAATCTGCTTGTCATCCAGAAAGCTTGCATCTTCAGAACTACTAGTTGTCTAACCACTGACTATGGAGGCAATGGGGGTGTGCGCAAGCACGTGTGTTTATAAACTCTTGACAGACACAGTTTACAGATGGATCAATCTAATGGGTGATGATTGTTAAAAAAGGTCAAGTGAAGGAAAATAAAACAGCTATTTTAGGTCAAACCAAGAAAACCAGCTCAATATCCTGCTTCAACAATGTCTGACAGCCGATGCTTAAAGAAGAGAAGCAATACAGTGGACAAAACAGCTCCTTCCTTATGAGAATGGAGAGAAGAAACAAGACAGAGATATCTAAAAATTAATGATAGTATTAACATTTTAACTGAAAGAAACACTGTTTTTCAGTCAACTAACAGGAGCATTTTCATGAGCATCTGTAGGCTTCAGCAACGTGTATGTAATTTGTCCAGACATCGTCATTACTAACCAAGTTTAATACCTAAACTCAACTCTGTCAAGCCATATTCTATAAGACCAAATGTCAACATTAAAACTACTGTTTTTTTGTTGATTTTTTTTTTTTAAGATTTTGACTATAGTTCCATCAGTTCTCAAACAGCAACATGATTTGGTTTCCTCCTGCCAAAAGTAGTTCAGAGTTATTTTACTCTGAATAGAAATAAATGCTTATACTTTCAATACAAACTACGAAATGTAGTAAACCAAGTGTCATTTTCAAACTATACAGATAATATTTTTGGGTTTCTAGTTATTTTACCTCTGTTGCTGCATTTTCTGCCTTCTAGTTTGCTGAACAGTGGCCAGACTTTTGGTTTTCTCAGGAGGCTCCAGTTCTCTGACAATCTGCTCAGCACACACAGTAATCTAAAACAAAGAACAATAATGCAAGCACCAATGAACGTGTCACATCACACATCTATGCCCCCTCCTTTTTTTAAAAACACATCCCTTTCATGCACATATGGGTATATAATCCACATATTCAAGTCCTATCTGAGAAAATGAAAGTCAGTGCAGCAGAAAGAAGTGACTTCTGCTGAATTAATTCACATAGTAAATGACTGATGCATGGCTTTTAAAGAAATAGCTTCTAAAAGCAGTCATTTAACAAAGTTTTCATGCCATTAACACAATTACGTTATGTGACAAGTAGTTTTCAATTCCTTTCATGTTACGAATGATACAAACAATGAGTGTTACTTAATGTAGCAACACAGAACCACCGCAACAAGTTTGAACGTATTTCTGTGTTCTGGAGTTTGCCACTTACCCCTTTAAACACACTGCTAATAGTCTGGGCACAAAGCGGATTCTTACAGTTTAACAGTAAGTCAAACAATACTTTTAATAGCTTCTGTTGCACCATCCCATCTGACACAGCTGCAAAGAATGCTTTAGTAATCTACAAAAGGGAAAAAAGAAAGGATGCATTAAGAAGATAACAAAATCACAAGCTATGGAACTTAGGCATGTTAGATTATGTATGACACACCCAATCACACATGCAGGTTAGTATGAACATATATCGTAAAAATTTGCATATTAACTACGTATTTGTATATACCCAGGAATCCTTAAATGCAAAGCACATACTTCTGAAACATCCATCTGACATTCTGATTCCTGAGATTTTTCACACAACTTGCCTGGTGGGGGGAACAAACTTGCTGTTACTAGCCTTTGGTAAGTATACGCTAATACCTGGCTAATAGAAGGCCTGAATTTGTAGCCTCCTTCAGATGAGACTATTTCTCACCTACTGTATTTTCTTGACAATTTTTCCTCAGAAGAAAAACATGAACTAAAGCTCCTGACTGACTGACAAAAACTAAGGACAGTGGAACAGTAGTATCTGCAGACAATGATACAGGTATTCATATGCTTGCAAATACAATGACATTTCTATTCTGTACTTGCCAAAATGTACAAATAAAGCAAGCAGCAGCTTCTTCTGGTAAGTTTAAGAGAGAAAGTTTTGCAGCCTGTTTAGATGTTTCAAAGACACTATGGAGACCCTGAAAACTTGTACTAGAAGAAAGACAGGTCAAAAGCTATTGACTCCTTAACACAGAAAGAGTTCTTGTAAATCCAATCCTAAACACTGGTATCTGCTTTAGGCATAAAAATAAATTAAAGACCTTTCATAAAAGCCATACCTGCCCAAGTGCTGTGATCTGAAATGGTTGAATTTTTTCATAGATTTTCTTGGCAGCATGCAGACTTTTGATAAATAAATCCAGACTCTGTTGATTCTTGCACAAGAGGGTTGCTGAATATTCATTAAACTTTCCAAGGATGAGATGCAGGAGAACAACTTCATCTTTCAACATTGCCTCAGGTTCCTTAAAAACCTTCTCTAGCAACCGGTCTAATGCAGGCAAAAGGTGAGAAAGAATCATCTGCAAACACAGGAAATTTGTAACAGAAGTTTTTATCCATTCTCATTTTAACAAACTTCCAATAGCATAGCTTCATTTTACTGCAACATATTGGTGTGCTGTGAAGCACAGTGGTCCTCTGCCATCCCTGTGACAATTCACGCAGAGAGGCTTGGCCAACTTGAGTAATCATGTCCCTGCTTAGGAACATGGTTTAGTGGTGGGATGGTAGTGTTAGGTTAACAGTTGGACTTGATGATCTTAAAGGTCTTTTTCAACCTAAATAATTCTATGATTCTAACATCCCCTCTCTGGTAACACGCTGCATACAGTATTTTATTCAACAGCTGTTCAAGAGGAAAAATACAAGACTTATTGTGAGATTACGAGTACATGCTCATCTGCTACCTTGCTGTTCTCCTTTGAAAAGGATTATAAAAGAACTCATCTATTTTCCAGCACTTAGAGAATTCTGAATATACTAGATAAGAGGAGGTTAACAGATACTAATAAAATTGATAGTACTACCTAATATGTTACAATTCTGTACAGAAAACTCTGTATACACTGATATCTAACCAAGGTAATAAATTTCTTCTGGAATAATCTTCTTCTGAAACAGTTTTTTTCTGTAACATTAAAGGAGTTTCCTTAAGAACTCCAGTGCAAAATTCTGCAGCCTTTACATTCTTGGATGGAGCATGCAAATATTTTGTATCAGTAAATCATACTTTGCGGCACTACTGCTTATTATTAGAGGTGTCAACTATACGTCAAATAGTCTAATACATTATGAAGTTATTTAACATTATTACTAAATGAAATTTGATTTCAGCATTTCAATCAAGTGCAGAACCCATAAAACTAGAAAGGTGACACTTACCTCACCATGGACTTCGTGAAGAATTTTCATTAAGTTTCTTGCAATATATGATGGGAAAATAGGGTTCTGTACACAATCAAGTATGCTTTCCAAAGCTTCCAACAATTTTTTCTTCTGGGATTTCTGTTTTGGTTCTGTCTCAAGGTCCTCAAATAGAGCTTCCATAATCTAGTTCATTAACAAAGTGAAAATTAAGTTCCTTCCCTGCAATAAAAATGCCTTCAAAAATGTTTATTCAATACTTTCTAATAATGCAATCTAGATACAAACAGAATTCTTCATCTGTAAATAAACCACAAGTTAATACCTCTTAATTGAGGTATTCTCAATTCTCCATATGTAATAAATCACTTGAATATTTTTCATTAATGATTCAAATGACTAACAAAAGACAAACTACAGTATACAAAGACAATGAACTTTCCCAGTTAACTTGATTTCTTTTAGAAAAGATGGGAGCTAACAGCAGCAGACAAAACTTGTACACCTTAATAACAAAAATACCTGTGTTATGTATGCAGGGTCAGATATGATCTCTTCCGTCTTTTGCTCCAAATGCTGAAGAACAGGATGAAATAGAGAATCTTTTATCCCTCTCAAGGAACGGAGGCAGTTAAGAGCAGCCCTTCGAACTTCACTCACAGGACTACCCAAATTAATTAGCAAAGATATCACCACTGCAAAAAGAGTGAGGAAAGGAAGGAGAAAAAGACAACAGAATAAAGTGAATGGTCAGAATTTTACTGTATCTGTCGCTGAAGAGCCATCAACATTACTTTGGAATGAAAAAGTCATCTCTTCTCACTATAAACCTCTAGACTACAAAACCCCCAGACTAAAAAAACCCCGTGTGAATCCCACAGAACCATGGCTCTGAACTTCTTCACCACAGACCTTATACTTGAGTTTAAGCTCAGAGAGTTCATATATTACTACTGACTACCACATACTTATACTGCACAGAAAGTAAGGTGTCATAACTGACTTCTTCAGGATAGAAGGGTGTTTCTTCAACACTTTTAACATTAAAAAAAGTTATTTCACCTACTTCTGAGCTTGGGCTAGTAACTGCAACAGTGAATCAGCAAGAAAGAGAGCTGTCTCAGCCTAGTGCAGCTGAACATAAATAACTATAGATACTCTTCATGGTATAAAATACAGTAAAATTGCAAAAAATTTAAAAATACTGTGATTAAGTCTTCAGGTGACAGATAGATACTTTTTTGCTTTACCTGGAGATGATGGTGATAACAGCTGTTTCTTTTTTTGGTATGTCTGTGATTCAAGCAATGCATAGCCAATATATAGAGCTTTAGTCTGTAGCATTGCACTGACTTCATAGTTCAGATGATTTGAAAGGTTATAACTGTAAGTCCATAAAATTGAAAGGAATTTGAAGAGAACCTCTGCATCTTTAAGATGTACCTTAAATTTAACCAAAAAAAAAAAAAAAAGAAAAAAGAAAAAAAGAAAAAAGAAAAAAGATAAAAGCACTTAATAACTTCAATTTATTTGGCAAACTCACAACACCTGATAAACTACCCAAATCAAAGGAGTACACAGGAAGAGAATTACAGAGTCAAGAAACAGTGTCTTTTGGGAAGAAAAAGTTATTGAGTAGATGCTTTTGCGTAAACATCCTTGCTTCCCTGCTGACCGCCTTTAACTAGCCAGGCATTGAATTCATCTCAATCAAAGTCACTGAGCTCTTGCTCAGTGTCAGTACAATTTAACTAGATCTTGGAGTGACTGATAATTAGACAAAGTTATATACAAGAATTAACATCAGAAACAAGTTTTCTTATGAAATCATTGCTATTCTTTCCTTCCTGTTTGTGTTTGTCATGTGCTGTTCTTGATGAAACAGCATCAAATTCCAGTAACAGTGGCTTTGTATCAATTACTTGCTTCTCTTTTCCTCAGAATGTACAGTTACTACTCCCTGTCATCTAAAATCCAGACTGCCAAAAATCCCTTTTTCTCTTCACAAAAATGTATCACTCTATGCGGGTGAGAAAACGTGAGATGATGTTATAAGGAAATATGCCATGCCTTCTAAAAATTTTCCTTTCAATTTTTGTATTTAAAAGCAAACAAATTTTACAGAGCAACTGTTTGCTTTGCTCCCGGATAAGACCAAAACTTTTATCTCAAACTTCAAGCTCTTGACCTTGCCCTGCAAATCAGCGTTATGTTTTCACCTTAGCCTCAACTGGTCCATTTATTGTTTTTTTCGTTTAGTTTTCTGTTATTACATTGCATTATGGTTAACTAACCAGCCGAAGCTTAGACTCCCATCTGCTCACACTACTTACTAGCATGCCACAGTGTTGCATGATCCATTTTTCTCAGTTTTCCTTAAAGTTAAGTAACTGTGTAACAGGTGATGACTAAGAATTCAGAGCAACAAATGCAAATTAATACCTTGAGTAAGAGGTTCATCAGTGCTCTGTACTGAACAGCATTGCTTCCCTCACTAGCTCCACAGACAAGTAGGTCAAATAGCCCCAACAGGAGGTGCAGGTAGTCTTGGCTATCTTGATTCAGAGATTCAGGATTCCACCAAGTTTCTTCTAAAAAATACAGGTTGTACATAAGACACAGTGGATGCATATGAACACCTCCAGAAACCAAGAGAAAACAGACACCTCTAGTTAAAATAAGACAATACGTTTGGCTTATTTCATGTTCACAAATAAGTAATCTTTATAGATCTCAGTAACAACAAATGAAGAAGGTTAGGGAAGCAAGGCTTGCTTGTTTCCAACAACTTCTGGAGACAAAAAAAATTAGCCTTCCTTCTTCACTTCATTGATATAAAAGACAGTCAAAACTTTAATACTTACCTTTTGAAAAGGACAGAGGAGGTTTTAGGCCATTAATGAAGTTTTTCAATAAGAACAGGAACATAGCTGACTCATCTGCATGAGCAGTCTGATCACTGTTGAGCTTTTCTATATATGCAGTTAACAAGTCCTTAGGCACCAAAGTTTCCTCTATTGTTTCAACAGACCAATTTAGGGGAGTTTCCTGTGAATGAAAATTCATTTTAGTGTATACTGTCACAATTTCATCCAACAGAAGACAGAAATTTAGCACTAAAATTCAGCAATATTTGATTTCCAACCTTAAAAGAAGTATCCTTGTAAAGTGAATCACATTTCTGATTTTACAATTAAACATGCATCTGCAGTTTGAGAAACCTATGCCAGCTTTTACTACCATAATTAAGTGTAGATAAGTGAAGTAACAGAAGAGTAAAATACCAATCTCTAAAATATATCTTCAAAGGCATAGAATCATAGAATTGTTTAGGTTGGAAAAGACCTTTAAGATCATCAAGTCAAACCCTTAACCTAACACTGCCATCCCACCACTAAATCATGTCCCTAAGCACCTCATCTATCCTTCTTTTAAATACCTCCAGGGATGGGGACTCAACCACCTCCCTGGGCAGCCCATTCCAGAGCCTGACAACCCCTTCTGTGAAGAAGTTTTTCCTAATGTCTAACCTAAACCTGACCTGGCGCAACTTCAAACCATTCCCCCTCGTCCTAGCATCTGTTACCAGGGAGAAGAGGCCGACCCCCACCTCGCTACAGTCTCCTTTCAGGTCGTTGTAGAGGGCAATAAGGTCTCCCCTCAGCCTCCTCTTCTCTAGACTAAACAACCCCACTTCCCTCAGCCGCTCCTCACAAGACTTGTGCTCCAGACCCCTCACCAGCTTTGTGGCTCTCCTCTGGATATGCTCCAGCAATGCAATGTCTTTCTTGTAGTGAGGGGCCCAAAATTGAACACAGTATTCAAGGTGCGGCCTCACCAGCACCGAGTACAGGGGCATGATCACTTCCCTACTCCTGCTGACCACACTATTCCTGATACAAGCCAGCATGCCATTGGCCTTCTTGGCCACCTGGGCACACTGCTGGCTCATATTCAGCCGGCTGTCAACCAGTACCCCCAGGTCTTCTTCCACCAGTCAGCTTTCCAGCCACTCTTCCCCAAAGCTGTAGCATTGCATGTTGTAATGTTGTGCATTAGGAGTTACTCACAACATTTTGTGGACATTCAGTTTCATCCTTTCATCTAGCTCTGTTCTAGCAACATAACCCATAACCTTTACATATTTTCATATGTAAAAACTCTTTAATGGAATAATTTGAGGTCAGAACAACTAATTACTATGTATTGCTATGTGTGTGTGAGGGGGGGTGCACACATGGAAACAGCCCTGCTCACTCAGGTTTCTTACACATGAAAAAGAAAGAACAAACTGTTTCAACAACAAAATAAATCAAGAAAACTCCAATGGGAAGATGCATGAAAATAAGATGACGAAAGGTAGCAGAAAGATGCAGAAATACTCTTTCTGAACACTGTTCCTGCGCTCCTGATGGCTTCTCCTTTGGCCTCCAGGATCCCTCCCAACAAGTGTCAATACAACTGCTTATGGAGCTGCACAATAAACCAAACCCCAACAAATTCAGGAACAGCACTTTCAATATCGCAATTCATAGAATCATGGAATGGTTTGGGTTGGAAAGGATCTTCAAAGATCATCTGGTTCCAACCCCCCTGCCACAGGCAGGGATACCTTCCACTAGATCAGGTTGCTCAGAGCCCCGCTCAAACTGACCATGAACATTTTCAGGGATGGAGCATCCACAACTTCTCTGGGCAACCTGTTCCAGTGCCTCACCACTCTCATAGTAAAGAACGTCTTCCTCATAGCCAAGCTAAATCTACCCTCTTTTAGCTTAAAACAAGTGGCCCTTGTCATATCACTACAGGTCCTGTTAAAAAGTCTCTCTCTGTCTTTCTCATATGTCCTCTCTAAGTACTGAAAGGCCACATAAGGTCTCCCCAGAGCCTTCTCTTCTCCAGGCTGAACAACCCCAACTCAGCCTTTCTTCACAGGAGAGGTGTTCCAGCCCTCTGACCATTTTTGTAGCCCTCCTCTGGAACCACTCTTAGCATGAGCTCTTTTTCATACTTAACTGCATTTCCTTCTTTTCCCTATTGAATAAGCCAGCAAAACCTTTACTCAATGACTAAAACTCCTGATTTTCCTAAGCCAGACAGTGACATCACATGATGCCAACAGGGTAGCTGGTAGAAATGCCCCAAACTTTGCGCCACGCCCACAGCACTGAGACATTGAATCACCTGGTAGAATGCTAGCCTAAGGCTCTGGAGTTGTTAATTTTTTCATGCAGACTCACTAGAGTGGTAAAATGTAAGAGCAATTCTTAATGGCAGTGTCTAGTACTGCTGCCAAGTGTCTGTTTGTGCTTTGAAAAGAAATGAAGGTGAGATTTTCAGTCTCTCAAGGTTTCTGAACCTCCAATAAAAGATTTCTCCATTACAAAGAAAATTCCCTCTCCAAATTGTTTACATCTTACCTCTGCAGGATCACAAGCTCTGAGATTTTTTATTTTTTCATCCAAGAAATGGAAGACTCTGATAGCCACTGAAAAATAACTTTCCTTCATCTGTGTATTGCAGCAGCACTGAACAAGCACTGAACCAATTATGTGAGTAGTTACTTTCTGTCTCACGCTGTCAGATTCCATTTCAGCAACGAGTATCAGATCATCAACCTTAGAAAAGGGAGTGGAGGAAAAACAACAACAGAAAGTCTGTAAGACAGTGGCAATTCATAATGACTTTACACCGTGTTTCATTTGCATGTCCAATTAAATCCCTGTTACTTTTTATCATTGGTAACAAATTACTGCCTTCAGAACCTGGGAATGCACAAATACCTGTTTCTATGAACTACCCATAGGTATACTTACTTGTTTATTCTCTAGAATTTTTTTCCAGGAAACTAGAAATTCCTGGAATTTAGTTACTCCAGTAATTTGTCAAATAGGTAATAGCTTTGCTTCTTCTTTTCTTTATGTTAAGGTAGAAATCTGTTTTATCTAGATTGTACTGGGGTTTGTTATTTTATATATATATTTATATATATATATGTGCCTAACAGCTTGATTATGGCATACTAATGCTAAGAGGTGCACATACAAAGTTCTGTATCATATTTTTTCTACTGCAGTGACCACGTGGAAAGTAAGATCTCTTAAGGTTAGGGTAACATAGTACACATACCATTTGCAATAGTAAGGAAGGGTCCCCTGAAGTCATGTTTTTAGAAAACAGCAGGATCATTTTCTTGTTGGCCACTCCAATTAACTCGGCAAAACTGCTAGATTTAATTGCCTCTTCAAGAGCTATTCCAAGGAAAAAAATAACAATCAGGCAATCTAGGTATAAAACTCACATATTAAAACACTGGTGGCTTAATAATATTTAGAAACAGTCAGAAACATTCCAGACAATTTCTTCATCTTTTCAAGGAGCTTTTTAAAGACCTCTATTTGAACTCATAGCATGATAGCTTGTCAGTGACAGCCAGCCTCCTCCAGTAAGTGTTTAGGTTCAATAACCATGATGCCCTAAACTGTCACAATTTTTCTTTTACCAAATTAGTTACAATTAATGCTTTACCTTCTGGCCAACCTTTCAGTAAAGGGTGTAAGGAGCAGAGATCAGATTCTGACAGACAAACAGCCATTTTCCAATCTGAAGATTTTGAATTCGCATTAGTGATTACCATAAAAGGCAACAACTGCATTACTGCTTCATCTAGTAGTTCTTTTTTCTCTTTCAAAACCTCCTCTTCGACTAAAATTTTTATTGCTCGCTCCAGAACCTTGTACCTGAAAGAGAACAAGTGATGTTCAAAACCCATTGCTCAATCATACTACCAACACTTAGAATCATAGAATGTTTTGGGTTGGAAGGGACCCCTAGAGGTCATCTAGTCCAACCCCCCTGCAGTGAGGAGGGACACCGCTAACTAGATCAGGTTGCTCAGAGCCCCATCCAACCTGGTCTTGAATGTTTCCAGGGATGGGGCCTCCACTACCTCTCTGGGCAACCTGTTCCAGTGTTTCACCACCCTCGTTGTAAAGAATTTCTTCCTCATATCCAGTCTAAACCTACCCTCTTTTAGTTTAAAACCATTACCCCTTGTCCTGACACAGCTGGCCCTACTAAAAAGATTATCCCCATCTTTCCTGTAGGGGCCCTTTAAGTACTGAAAGGCTGCAATCAGGTCTCCCTGCAGCCTTCTCTTCTCCAGGCTGAACAAGCCCAACTCCCTCAGCCTGTCCTCATAAGAGAGGTGCTCCAGCCCTCGGATCTTTTTTGTAGCCCTCCTCTGGACCCGCTCTGACAGTTCCATGTCCTCCTTGTGCTGAGGGCTCCAGAGCTGGACACAGTACTCCAACTACTTCTTTGATTTGTTCTCCATTTTCCATGGCAATTTTCCAAATCCAAATAGCAGTGAGAACAAATAAGGAACTCATGGAAAATGGTATGCAAATGATTGAACATTTCTCTTGTAACTCAGCATAGATATAGCATAACAAAGTATTTGAAGTGAAAAAAGAGGTTTTAAAGTATTCTTTAGAGTTACATTTTTACATTTGATTTATACAGAAAGAATGTAGACTGAAAAAAGGCACAAACATACCACTTTCCATCCTTTGAAAGATCAGCTCTCTGGAAGATGTTCAAAAGACTTGATACTACTACTTCTGGATTCACTTGCTTCCTGAAAATCTGAAAAGTAATCAAGAAAAGAAATGAAAGTATTATAAAATACAAAATAATTTACCATACCATAATGGAAAATGCATCTGCTATACCAAGTGGAAACAAGGACCAAACATCACAAATTGCATTCCTATTGAAGATCATGTAGATAGAAATACTATCAGGGTAAACAGAAGTTATAAGGCTGCCCAGTATGCTCTCTTGACATGCTGAAGTACGGAGAATTTATCGAATGCAGAAATGTTTGGTAAAATTCATAAACAATAAGCAAAACACTTCATAACTAAATCAGAATTGTTTTTACTTTACATAGCATCTGTATGACGAAAATATAAGGCACATTAAGAAAAAATACTAAAGTTTCAAGCAGCACTCACACGCTTCTATTCCTATTTTTTAGTGATGGAGAATGAATGAACACACAAGACCAATTATGCTACTGCTAATAATATTCTCCACTACTACTAGCAGAAGCAACAAAGACAGACTGTTACTCTAGCTGGAAACAATCAGTGCAATGCGTACCAGAGTCCTATCCAGTAAACCTGAGCTGGAGATTAGTACTTTGCCACTATCAACTGATCAAATGACTCTCTCATGGAAAAACTCAACTGAGCACTTCTCACTAGCTTAACGACTTGTCACTGCACCATTTTCCATCCAAAAGGCAGATGACATGGCTTGCATTTTCAAAGAAAAATGCACAGGATAAGCAGAAAGCACACTTCAAATAACAATCAAAGATTAAAATATGCTTTAGTAGCTACATAAAAAATACCAGTAAATTCAGGTTAACTGCAAACATTTTGGAAAAGATCAGGAAGCAGAAATCTGTGGGGGGGATTGTGAGGAAGAACACAAGCCTCCTAAATTTGTGCTGATTCATCTTGTTAAAGGACAAAAGCCATACACTAAGGACATGAGTAGAAGGGGGGGAATTACAAACAATACATTCCAGATGCACATGTTCAAGACCAGCCAAAATCCCTCCTGATGTATCAAAAGATACACACTTACCTCCAAAGAACTGAGAGCAGACATTACAACATCTCTGTTGTCATCCTTGAGCCGACCAAAAATTGCTTCTTCTATGAAAGACTGATCAAAGCCTTCCTGAAAAAATAAAAGGGAAAAAAAAGAGTGAAAAAAAAAATTTGTTGGTAGCAAAATGTACAGGACTTTAATGAATATCTGAATCCTAGTACAAGAAAAGTGGTAACATCATCTAAATTAAACCTCATATAACAGTCAGGCTAACTTTCAACAACAAAAGAAAGGAAGAAAACCAGAAGTATCCACTAACTTAAGATTTTATCTTAGACTACAAGCAGTTTAATAAACAAGAACTACATCCAGAGTCCAGAATAGGGGGAAATGGTGACAGAAGCCTACTGAAAACACCATGAAAAGCAGTGATGATGACACATGAATAGTTTAACATACCACTCATCTTCAACTAATATGTCTGGCAAAGAGCTGTTTGAAGACATTATATGTTACGTCAGTTCTGTAAGTGAGAGACTCAGGACACAAACCTTTGATGTTTCAATAACATCTTTCAAATGCTGAAGAGCCAGGACCCGCACAGCTGGCTGAGGATGATTCAAACTAAGTAGAAGAGAGGTATCAGAGTCTTCCAGAAACTGAAATACAGATTTCAGAGTGACTCAGTGCATGTTAAAAATGCTTTAAGTATACAGAAGGATAACAGGAGAAATTCTTTCAGCAATTTTTTGTACCAGAAAAAAACCTCTATAATTCAGACTCAAAAAGCATCAATCACAGAACAACAATGTTCTATAACTTACGAATTTGGTCTTCTTCACCTTGGCAGACAGTTTTTGGAATATAGCTTGAAAAGTACAGTAAGCCATGGACACCTTTTTGTCCTAGAAAAGCACTACACTTATCTAAGGATTCTGAGAAAGCTGTAGTGACAATGTCAGTGTGACACAGCACAGATAGAAACTGTTAAAAAGGCATCCCTGCCAGTCCAATTGTGTGCGCTTATCTCGGGAACCTTAAAAGCTAGGA
This sequence comes from Gorsachius magnificus, assembly GCA_034008185.1. Lineage (NCBI taxonomy): Eukaryota > Metazoa > Chordata > Aves > Pelecaniformes > Ardeidae > Gorsachius > Gorsachius magnificus. The sequence continues at coordinate 42,591,041 of CM067083.1, read as the reverse complement.
GAGAGTCATATGCCTTTGTTCTGCATGCCTTGTTTTTCTGTTAATCCACGTGTTATTCAGTCATAGAATCAGTGCCTTTGTTAGATCAGTACAAAAATACAACAAAGCACTTCCTTATGTAGTTTACTATCTTTTCCTAAGTGCTTTCAGTCTTTCAGTCATTGCAAACAACAGTCATACTAACCATCTCTTAATAATAAATTCCTTGGACAGATCTGTTGCACTCATGGTTATTGTGTGTTAGGCTGAGTTTCGATTGCTCTTCAGATATGGCACAGGAAGAACTCTGTAGTCACTCTATTCTTCCATGTTACTGACTGTAAACATTCATAAAATCTACGCAATAAAAAGGACCAAGCCACCTTCTCTCAACAGCGATAAAGTTGTTTGTCAGCTTTCCCAAAACAGACACCTCTGACACTGAAAAAATCTTTAGGTAAGATGAGGCCTTGCTGGGCACCAAGACGTTGTCATTATCAACCAATACAGTATATGTAGTGGCCATGTTCCTAAGAAAAAAATAATTGATAGCAATCGGGGCAGGTGCAAATGTGTAAATTTTAACGATTAAAAAAAGCTCACACTCATGACTGTTCATGATAAACACGAACATAGAAGATCTGACAGCTTCTGATTTTACCACAGTTTTGATCAAAAAATCACATATAAATAAGTTTGGGTTTGTTTTTTTGGGGTTTTTTTGGTGGGAATGGTAGAGATTTTGTTTAGAAAGAGGAAGAGAGAGCATAACTTTGCCAAAATATCTGCCTTCTGACAGTATAACCAGGTAAGAGCTAGGATCATGAACTGAGCTTCTACCTACCTTGTATTTGCCACAGCTTAACGAAAGAGAAATAAATTGCTGAAAAAGATTTTGATCAGCCTCATCTGTGTAATTTTCCAGACGCTTCTCCAACACAGAGTCTAAGGCTTTAGGATACCTGCCAACAGACAAAACCCACAACATTTTCCACAGAGCATTACAGATGAACGTGTATTTACTAGAGAAATATAGGGAAATACAAAGAAGCTGAATGTACATGCACTCATCTGAACCAGCTATTTTAAGTAGCTTTGCAAAGGCAATTGAACATTATGCAGTTATGCATATGCAGAATGATACGCAGACCACTAGAATAAATAATGAGCAGAAAAGGTCATGCTAAACAGCAAACAGCTGTACAAAGCCAGGAGGTCTGTGTCCATGTATTACAGTGATAACAAAATATATAAGGACAGATCAGTAAAATAAAATTTGGACAAAGATTAGCAGGCAGTCATTTTTACTGTATTTATGGTTACTGTGGTTACTACACCCAATAAGCTAACATCATAGTTGACATCACCACTCTACAGACTGTGGGTCTGTCGTTGAAAAATAGAACTTACTTTCTCTCAAGAAGTCTGATAAGAGGAAGCATCTTTTGCTTGAGTGCAGCCATTTTGGTGGGATTAGATTCAATCTCTGTACCATAGGAGATAAACTCTTCAAGAAACTTGCTAAAATTACAAACAAAAGAAAAAGCCACCATTTTTTGGATAGTACAGTTTTCATTGACGTTATAAAGCACACTGCTAAACAGGTGTTTATGTACTGTATGTATATGTATATGCATTGCTTATTGCAAGTACAGATTTGCTCTTGGCCTGAAGTTTCACTCTGTCCCACAAGTACTCCCACAAGTGCTAAAAGTATGGCTCTTCTGGATTACTGAATGCTTCAGTTTCAAAATCCAGGTTTGGAGTTAACTTAGGAACTCAGAAAAACATGCTCATATAATACTAATACCACTGTCAGGAATTAGTTGCTATTAAACCAGAAATGAGTGTAGTACTGCAGAAGAAAAATAATCAAAGTTAACTCACGAAGCCAACAGGTGATCTAAATCCTTTTCCAGTGGTACAGTCTGAAGAATAGCTTCAAGATGTCTGATGTAAATCTGATTCTCTGTCCCCTCAGATTCTTCCTGTTCCTCTAAGGACAAAGCATAATCATAAAAAATGAACAATGGTTTGAGAATAACCCCCTCACACTGATTAAAGTTAATAGCCTGTACAAGCACCATCATCTGGTGAACCAAGCACACAACTTGAAGACCACAATGTTCATTGATTACTAGCACTAACTCTCTGTGTGCTGCTCACAATGCTTTATACCAATGTCATTAAAATGCCAAAGGCTCTATTGCTACCAATAAATTCAAGCATGCTTTGGAATGTTCCAGACCTGCTACCACAACCTGTGCCAGCAACTCCCTACAGCATTCCCTGGCATGAATCTGGCCCTTGTCAACAAAAGAGCTTTCCCAGCCATGATTTGGCAGTTACAAGTCCAGAGTGCAAACAGACCTACTAGTGCAGACACAGGCTTCTACCACATGCCAGTCAGCCTTTGCAGTCCTGGACCGTTCCCAGGCGTGTTTAATTCACCAGGTAAACATAGATCTCAAACTACATATGAACTACATGTAATCTACCTAAAAAATATTTTGCAGTACTACAGTATATCTCTAAGAGTCAGAAATTTCATATATCAAAATTAAGTTACTGCTGAAACACTGCAAATCAACATCTGAATCAAAGCAATATAGATATAACTACCTAAAATAGCCTCCTCTGTAGGACCTGGAAAACGAAAAAGCAACACACACACATAAAAGCTCAATCAGGTCTTCACGTGTACTGGTGAAGTTTTAATGGCAGAAGCACCTAAAATTACACAGCTACGACACTGACCACAGTCATCTGTCCACAAGACTCAACAAAACTGTAAAAATGTATGCTAACTTACCTGTAACATTTTTCATGACAGTGCAAATAAGGTGAGGCAACAGGTAACGCAGAAGAGGAGAGATATCGTAGCCTGCTGAAAGGCCTTGCAAAAGTGTTACCAGTTCTGGGGTTTTGCACAGATAATTAAAAGGCCTGCACAACAGAACAGGGAAATTAAAAAAAAAAGTACGTATGCTCATCTGGGTTATCAACACTTTCAAACCGTGCCCAATTCCTAAGGATTCAATTTTCAGCACCAGGTAACAGCCTCATTGTAAACAAATGCTGAAAAGATTCAAAGGGTTCCACTTCCTTATTGCCAGCGGTTTCTTGGCACATTTAATATCCAAGAAGAAAACAGGGTACTGCCAGTCACATTGAGCACAGCTGCTGCAATGGCACAGCAATCATAGGTGTTTTTGCAAAGTTGGTAATACAAGAAAAAATACTTGTATGGATTGCATGAAGAGAGATCCTCACATTGCAAGGAGCATATCTATCACCCAGCGGCAGCAAAAGGAAGGGAAGAGAAATAATAGCTCAATTACAGGAGATCCTCAAGACAGTAGAAGCAATTTCCCTTCCACTAATAAAAAGTTTCTCTCATCTTGTCTCCCTTTATACCCACCTGGCTGGATGCTGCGTAACGTATCAAGCATGCCTCTCCTTAGTTCCCCACACCTTAACTTATAACTCATTTTCCTCTTCTATGAGCGTGTTCAAGTATCTGGAAGTCTGCATTTATCCCAGCAAAGATTTATTCTGCTGGAATACTCATGCTAACCTCTCTGCCAGCAAGCAAACTCCCTGTAGCATGCAGGACTTCCATCACTGTGTTCAACTGCACATTAACAGCACCAAGGCCAACAGATTGATGGAAATGAAATACCACATGTACTTCCAGAAGAACACCTGACTTGTGGGATCAAAGAAGTGGTGGTATAGAAGCATTTAAACTTCAGGTGTTATAAAATGCATGAACTCAAAGCTCTTCCATTGAAGAGACAGAACTTCTTTTTTCCGAGCTATTCAAATAACCTCAAATTTGTACTACCATTATTATGCTGGCTCCTCTTCCATGATTCCCACTTTCAAGAAAACATCTTACTGTCAGGGTTTGGTTTTGCACATTGACAGCAACCCTTTACTCGGGGAAGTGGCAGGAGAGGGACCAAAAAATGACAGACTCACACCACTGAGACTCCTTAGCTGTAGTGAGCATACAAATTTTCAAAGTAAGCCAAAGAAACTTCCAAGCCCTTTGAAACATTAACTACCAAAATTTCTCATAGGAAAATTTCAAATTATCTAAGTGCAGCCTGAGCTTTTAAAAAGTGGGAAAACTTAATTAATGTAGACTTACTTTTTCCCAAGTTTGTCTCCTTTCTGAGTTTGTAGAAGTAGGTTCAAGCATGCCACCCCATCCCTGACTAATGAGGGCACTTTAGATAATGTCTTGCTTATCTGTAACATCAAGGAATGCACCAAGGAAGTCTCCACTGTCACTTTTACTGTCATCTGGCAGACTATCATGTATGTTGCAGCTCTGTAATCCTGTATAGAGAATTTCAAGCCCTAGGAAAAGAGATAAAGATGGATTTTTAATACACACAAATTCAAAAAAAGGAGTACATTAACATAAAAATAATTTTCATTCTGACATCCATGGAATCAACACTTCTCCATGTGTTAACTCTAAAGGGACCTATAAACTCATCTTTCAAGAGGAAAAAGCTGTCATGCAGGGTGCACACATACAGAAGACACGTTCATTACTGCTGCTCTGTTTGTTAACAGAGCAACAATCCTGGATGAAAGAGGATATTGAAGCAGGTTGTGCACCCTGACTCCATCTCCTCATTGTTTAGCACAATAAGGCTCTAAGGCAAAGAAGTTCATTCAAACTGTGTATCCATTTCTCACAGCTTCATTCCCCATGCAGCGTAGGAATTAAGAGTTCTTAAAGCGCTCATCTGTGAAAAAACATTGTTGTTCTTGGACTTTCACCTGCCTGATGTTTCAAAGCAGGCTAACAGTGGTACAATGCATCTCACATAGAATGTCCGTCTTAACTGTTACCTACAGGTGCATGGTCGCAGAACACAGTCCACTTCATCACACAGGAAGGAAAACAAAGCTTCGCATACCTTTTGGATATAAGGGAGCAGCATCGAGACTATAGTGTCTGTTATCTTCTCTGCGGCTGCAAGAGCCGATACAATGGTGGAGGCATAAAACACAAGAAGAACTCTCAACTGAGCCGAATTGCCAGGACACTCTGAAAAGACCTGGATCACAGAAAAATAAGTTGTTCAGACATCTGAACACTGAAGTGTTTCCACTGAAAAGCAGAAATGCACATATGGCTTCCCCCCCAGACCAGCAAAATCTCAGAACTCCAGCATGTAAGCTCTACCAGCTCCTGCTGGCACAACTTAAGTCATGATCTCCTCCTAGCAGTAACCCTTGCCAGAGCTTACTGCTCCCCCTTGCAGGCAAGGCAGAAGGAAATGGAGGCTATTCCTCAGTTACCGTAGTTAATCATAATAAGGTAACCTAAATCACTTGTGATTTTGGTGTAATGCTCAAGACTGAGAACCCTGGACATCGCCAAGCAGCAGATTGGTCTATGTTTAACACCCCCTACTACATCTGTGAACAAACTCTGTTATTGCATGTGCTTTGCTTAGTTTGACAGTACATGCATTCTAGTTCTCCAAATGATTGGAACTGTCACACATCTTATCCTTCTGAGATGATAAAACTAGTTCTCTATTTGACATTAACATAAAAACCAAATAAATCCGCACACCTTCGAATATTCTCAATGTTAAGCTCTCATTAATATTTGAAGATATACATGTAAAACACCCATGACAATCCCCAAAAGAGACACCCAAATTCAGAGCATGGTTACAAACTAATAGCAGGAATGACTTTATAAAAGAAATTAAGACAACGAAGCACTTCTAAGCAATACAGTAACTTTAAGTGATACAGTATTGCCAAATTGCTTTGTCATGGCCCACTGGTTCTCAGCCACCTCCTTACAAGAATTTCTGATAGACTGTCATCTACACAAGTAATAAGAAGTTTTCATATTGTTTACTAACAAATGACTCCTTTTATTATTTGAGATGTAATTCAAAATATAAGTAAATAGCATACTACTATACAAATACAAAGATGGGGGAAACCAAGTGACAACAAACAAATAATGTTCTAGAATAAATGAACAACCTTCACAGATTTTGCCACCAGCCTGCAGATGAAGTCCATGAAATCCAGGTCTTTGTAGCAGTGTGTAATGACAGTACCCCTTGCCAGTGGGACTCCAGCTTTCTTTACATGGTGAAAAAAGTAGAATTAAAACACTCAAGGGTAAAGTGAAGTACCTGAAGTAAAAATTAATATAATCTCTAAATAAATCCTACTGATCAGTTAACACCATTTAAATTGAAATAAGTAATGAAAGCCCACACACCTCTCCAGAATTTTTTGTATCTACATTAAGAGAGACGACAAACAGCATTACGCATGATCTATATTCAAATAAACACATCTTTTAACTGTAAAAATTCCCAAATTAAAATACTTTTAACTTTGCCAAAACAATGACTAATTACAATCAAAGCTTTTTGTAATTAACTTTAAATATAAAGATAGATAGCAGAAACAATAGGTGGGCAACCAGGCTCCATCCCTGCCATTAAATCTTTCAGTACAGTTCTACAACTAACCACACAAACAGGTGGACCGTATTCATATAAACCTAGTAACAGAGTCAAGGTATTATTAATAAAGTCCCTCATATTTCTCCCAACTCGCATCTGTTAAATACTTTACCCTTATTGGATCCATCCAATGCCATTTATGAGTTGGGCTTTTTATATTTAAAAGCTGAATAACTCTCACAAATAGTTTAGTCTCATGATACGGCAGAACACAACCAATCAAACTATCTTGATTGTAGAGATGGATGTGAAATCTAAGGAAAAAACATATATATACAGTTAAAAATTAACCGGAAGAAAAAAAAAAAAAAAAAGACCCAGACATGTTTTTCTCAGAACACCTGGTTTACTTGCTTTTAAGCAAGACGAGAGAAATGGTCTGAAGTTGCACCAGGGCAGGTTTAGATTGAACATTAGGAAAAATTTCTTCACGAAAGGGTTGTCAAGCACTGGAACAGGCTGCCCAGGGAAGTGGTTGAGTCCCTACCCCTGGAAGTATTTAAAAGACGGGTAGATGAGGTGCTTAGGGACATGGTTTAGTGGTGGGACAGCAGGGTTAGGTTAAGGGTTGGACTTGATGATCTTAAAGGTCTTTTCCAACCTAAACAATTCCATAATTCTATGATTCTATGACTGTCATGCTGACTCAGACATATGGTCCACCCGCAGTCCAGAATCCCAAGGTGGCCACCATGTGCTAGAGGAAAGAAACAGTGCTAGCAATTTTTTTTCCTCACTCTCAATAATTTTAGGTCCCTATAGGACTTAAGATTGCCTTAGTTTCTTAGGCATAGATTTCAATATTAAACCAGACATTACAATAATCTAGTATGAATTTCAGTGTAATACATACATTAAAAAAAATGTGATTCAAAGGTTGTACCAACAAAATCGCCCACTCTTTCATGACATGAAATATTACGCTTTCTGCATCTGGATAGGTTAATTTATATAAATAAATACAACATCACTTCACAAAATAGTTGCTTTGTTTTTTCTTCACACCTTCTGACATAGCCTTGTAATATGAATACTTAGCTCATGTTATAATACAAGGGCATACTATTCATGGTTCACAGTTAATATTGAAAATTAGCTATTTTACACAGCCCATTTCTAAAAGCGTATTACATAAATGCCTAGGTCCTCTGTAAGATGGCTAGAGCTGGGCAATTTTGGTGAAAGCCAGGCAAGGAAATAATTGCTTTTATATAGAATATCATGAGAGATCAAAATTTTCACAGAAATTAATCAAAAGACAAAAATCCAATTGACAAAGAATAACATCTGGCCCCATGAAGGCTAGGCCCAAATGGATATTTTTAACATTTTAACCTGTATTTTCAGAAAAATGAAGTAAAACTATTCAAAATTTTTCCCATCAGGGGAAAAAAAATATCTGGCATTTCTAGTAGCCTTATCTACGGACATGTAGGATATTCAGTGGATTACCTGTGAATCAGCCATTCAAGGCACTTCTGGGCTGGCTTAAGCATAAAGTAAGGGGACAGGTGAATCAGGAACAACGAAATATTCTTATTCAGCTGCTGATTTACTGCTTTAGACTGAACACTGCGTTCCAGACCTCTGGATGTGGAACTAAACAAACTGGACTGGAACACTTCAAATGAAGGATCAATCCCCATCAGCTCTTCTAAACCAGTGCATCCTGTGGAAAAAAATGGAAGAAAGCTTTAAACGCAACAGTTTTACTCACCAGTCCTACCCACCTACCTCCTCATTGGCACATCCAGCTTTTTTGCTATACTGGTATATGTCATCCTCGCTAAAAAGCCAAACCAAATAGTAAACAGGTCTAAGACCAAAACTTTTGCTACACTGAAATATTTCTTAACTGACAAAGAAAAAGAATGTTATCAAGTATCAGCAGCGTGCTCCTGCCGTGAGGAAGGCCAGCAGCACCCTGGGCAGCAGTTCTACAGTAACTATTTAAGAAACTAAAAAATACTCTGTGTTGCATCAAAGACATACATCTCTACAAACCTGTTACTTAAAATCGATATACAATACCAGTCTTTCTGGTTTTAGAAATCAGCTTTCTTATTCAAGACGTATCACATTACTGGGTAAAGTGCTATACAAAAATGGAAAGAGGTAAGCACAAGGATTTGGCGTGTGCAAACACAGCAGTGGCTTCTGCCACTTTACGTTATTTGTGGCGTAATGTTACTAAAGAACAGGGCATCAGTATGTTTTCATGAAATCATAGAATTCAGGTTGGAAGGGACCTCGGGAGATCTCTAGTCCAAGGCCCTGCTCAAAGCAGGGTTAGCCCCAAAAATCAGACCAGGTTTCTCAGGGCATTATCCTGTTGGGGTTTTCAAAAGGATGGAGAGCACAACCTCCCTGGACAACCCGTTCAACTGCTTGACTGTCCTCACAGTGAAAAAGCTTTTCCTTATACCCAGTTTGAACGTCTGTTGTTTCAGCTTATGCCCACTGTCTCGCATCTTCCAGCCATGCATTCCTCTGGACAGGCTGACTCATCTTCTTGAAACCTCCTCCTAGATATCAGCAGGCTGCTATTAGACCCCTCAAAGCCTTCTCTCCTCCAGCATGAATGAGACCAGGGACATTCCTCCCACCAGCCTCCCCTTATAAGGCAAATTCTTGACCTAGGCCCCCTGACTCTTCCCAATCACCTCACCCATCATATGCCCAGAAATGCGCTCCAAGAGGGCCTGCTCCAAGGTTTTCCCTAAGACTGAAGTGATGCTGACTAGCCTGTAGTGCCTTGAATTATCCTTTTGGCTTTTTCTGAACATGGGTTTGCCTTTCCCACTTATCTTTCTCCAGCTGTTTTTTGTTTGGATAGATGGTTTTTAAAATCACAGGCATCGAAACAGCCAGACTCACCGATCGCAAAGAAGGTATCCCTGTCAATGCTAGCAGCTTCCTTGCAGCTGAACAGCAGCGATGCTACCTCGCTGCGGTTGAGGAGGCTGGGGTCGTTCTGGGGAAGCGCCAGCCGCTTCAGCTGCTCCGCGAGGGACGTCATGGCTTCGTGCTTCCAGGAAAGGAGCCCCCAGATAAACCTAATGAAAGAAAACCAAAGCGACCCGGCGGATAAAGCAGCTGCATGGAGACGTGCCGCCTCTCTCCATCCCCTCCCGGTGCAGGCCCCGCTGCCAGCTGCCCCTCGGGGGTGCGCACGCGTGGGGACAGGCTGGGCCCAGCCAAGCCGCGGAAGGCGAGAAACAGCGGCAGGCGGTCCCGCGGTGACATGTCCCACCCACGTCCCCCGCTCCCCGACACCGACCCGGCTCTACACCGCTCTGCACCAGGCCCCCACGTGGGCTGCGCGCGCCGCTAACCCGGAAGCAGCAGCTCCGGCGGAAGGGGAAGCTCCTGACCCTGACCAGCAGGGACCGCCCCGGGGGCCGTACGCACCATCTCCGCTGAGCATGCGCCATCTCTGCTGAGCATGCGCCATCTCTGGGCCCTCAGGGACGGTGGGGCGCGGCCCGTTTCTGCTTCCCCGTGAGGGAGGCGGCCGTTGCGGCTGTTGACCACCGGTTTCGCAGCGCCCGTGCGGAGGTTTCGTGTAGGCGTGGGGCGGGGTCAGGCTGCCTGTGTTGGGGAAGCAGCCGGGCCGGGGGGGGGTGGAGCAGCCTCAGTAAGGTGTCTGTGGCAAGGCGCGCTGCCGACCTTGTGCCAGCCCGGCAAGGCAGCAGCCCGGGCTGTGTGTGGGGATCCACTAAGTAGGGTCAGTGTCTCTTAACGGTAAGGGCATATGCACCTGGAGTTGTTCCACCTTAAGATTTTCCTGTATCTGGAGTGAATGATTGGACCCCTCATGACAAGAAAGACACTGAGGTGCTGGAGCGTGTCCAAAGTAGGGCAGTGAAGCTGGTGAGGGGTCTGGAGCACAAGACTTATGAGGAACGGCTGAGGGAACTGGAGTTGTTTAGCCTGGAGAAGAGAAGACTGAGGGGAGACCTCACCCTCTACAACTGGAGAGTGTAGTCAGGTGGGAGTCAGTCTCTTCTCCCAAGTAACAAGTGGTAGGACAAGAGGAAATGGCCTCAAGTTGTGCCAGGGCAGGTTTAGATTGGATATTAGGAAAAAAAATTTCACCAAAAGGGTTTTCAAGTATTGGAAAAGGCTGCCCAGGGAAGTGGTTGAGTCTCCATCCCTGGAGGTATTTAAAAGACACGCGTATGTAGTGCTTAGGGACATGGTTTAGTGGTGGAATGGCAGTGTTAGGTTAATGGTTGGACTTGATGATCTTAAAGGTCTTTTCCAAGCTAAACCATTTTATTCTATTCTAACAATGCTAGAGGAAGTGCAGGATTCCCGTGAGCAAATGGTCTTGAAAGCCACTGTAGTGTGTATGGGCTTAGATCCCAGTTGCAGAACCACAGAGTTGTATAGGTTGGAAGATTCCTCAATAAGTTGTCTGATCTAGCCCCAGAGCAGAGCCAGCTTAGAGCAAGTTGCTGAGTTTTGTCCAGTTGCGTTTGGAGTATCTCCAAGGATGGAAATTCCACAGCTTCACATTTGGTTACCCTCAGACTGAAAAGAAATTCCTAATCTTATACCCCATGATGTCTCCCACCACGTTGCATTTAAGGCTGCAAGGCAGCGTTCTGCATCTGGAAGTCAGTGCACAAAGCCAGAAAGGGAATACGGCTTGTGACAAACCAAGAGAAACCTGGGGAAAAAAAAGCAGATCTAAAACAGATTTCAGTTGATATCAGTGGATAGACAGAATGATGCCAAATATAACAATTCCAGGACCAGATCAGTAAAATTATTTCCATATATTGTTGAGAAGCTGTATAACTATGGCAGAAATAACAACTTTGTTCTCATGGTAAAGCTGCCTTATTTGGCAATCATTTAGCATGCAGTAGAAATACAATAAGCTGATAAAAGTTTAGGGTTGCAGAGAATTGTTTAAATGCATAATTTTATCCTTTAGGAGTATCCACTGATTTCAATGAGACTCTTTGCTTGTATTAAGTTAAACCTTTGTAGAAGTGGGAGCAGAGGGAGGAAATGAAGCTGGATGTCTGACTTTGTGCCTGATTATATTTGCTGGTGCCTTGTAAGAGAGCATGTATTAACTATGTATCTTGTTACTTGTGACATGGTATTATCTGGACATAATGACAGCAATTGCCAAGCTGTTACAGGTTGCTACCACTGCAGTTATAACAGTGTCAAGGTGTTTGGAGGATATTACTGATTTAGCGGGATTGCTATTATTTTTTTGATCATTCCAACAGTGAGATTCTGATCATCTAGCGAGTTGGCTAGGAGTGGTGCAAACCAAGAGGCCAATTTATTGCACTTTTTCACATTCCCTGTGACTTCTGTGCATCTTTTTCCTTCATGAAGCCTTCACGTGACTTCATTTTTAGCATAGTTAAACCTGCATAAATATGCATGTTTCCATGTCTAAGAATACCAAACATTAAAGTATGTAGGCTTTGCAAAGGACAGAAAGCTGTTTCTAAAAAAGAAAACTAGTCATTTTTTAGCAGCGTGGTTCATTATTTGAATACTCTAGTGAGAAAGATAAACTATAAGTTGTGAATGATGAAGTATGTTCAGGTTTTCCGGTACTCCTATGCCACTATTCTTTCCCATGGAGAGCTGCAAAGCAGAGGTTTTATACCTTTGTACTTTCTGTTCCATCCTTGTTTGTTTCAGAGTAAAGCGGGGATTCCCTTTGGATGTTAGTTGGAGGAACAGAAACACCTTCTGGAGAGGGAAAATATTTGTTCTTGATTTAATTCTAAGAAAGTGTTTCCTGGGAAAAATACAAATCCAGAAAGTCTATTAGGAAATACGCTTAGTTGGATTTGTAATTCCCCAGTGGTGAAGCTGAATATCACAGACATTTGTTCCGTGCTGGACTGCAAAGGGGTGCTTTTCTGAACTTAAATCCAAGCCTGCTGCAACCAGTCCCTTCAGCTTCTTGGTGCCTGCATCACCATATAGCTAATCTGTATGGGTGGAATTCTCGTACCTGTACTACAGCTGAGATCACCTCTGCTGATGGCTGCTATTAAACTGTGTTTCACAGATTAGATTGTTCAAAAAATCTTGAAGTTGTAGAATATAAATTGTCATATCCTAATTTTTATGTGGAAAAAAGTGATCTGTTTCAAGTGTTTTCTTAAGCCTACTCACTCTTAAGTATCAATGTGTTTGAAAAGATTTCATTAAGAAATGCAAACGCTATTAAACTTCTAAAATTCTTTACATCTGGGTAAATTTATGCTACTGCTGGAGCAAATGTAATTGATACCTTCATATAGATAAAGATCTAATCTTTCTATTCCTTTCCTTCCAATTCACTTCACCAGCTGTGCGTATATGAAGCTATACCTACCTTGGTAAGTAACGCAACCCAGTAGGAGGACATTTGTAGAATGAAGTGGTGCTGAGGAACCCTTGTCACACTATGCATTTCAGACATTTTATGCAGACTGGATCTTGTTGTGCCCTGTAGGCCAAATTCCCATTAGGTGCGCTCCCAGAATACTTCTGGTTTGGTTTCATGTGTAGGCAACAGATGGGAGGAATTGCATTTAAAGAGGAAAAGGGAATCACTTCTGATACAAAAAAAGGAGAGTTCAGTAGCATTTGATTGTAATATAGCAAAACGAAGGTAAGGAATTGGGTACTACCTATACAATTTACTGTTTACATACAAAGCTAGAGAGTGTTTTTATTAAGTACTCTTAAGTACTCTCAAAAGCTTCTTAATTCATTTGCTAAGATGTTTCTTCTTTTTCCTTCTTGCACCACCTCCTGTAATCTACTGATCCACTATGCTTTTGGATTGTTAAAACTGAGTTCTGAAGGAGATGGAAGAGAGCCACCTTTTGTGCGCTTCACCATCGCTTGCTAATAATCTTGGTATGGTCCCTGACATTTCCTCATGCCGTTGCTAATAGAGAATGTGACAGTGCCTGACATCTAAAATATGATCTGATTGCAGCGTAATGAAGTAATATTAAAACCTTTCTAGAATATGCAAAGGAGACTGTAACCTCCTTAGAGTCAATGAAGTTCTCTAACTCTTTAAGCAAAAGTAGGCATTAACAGATACATGTGTTTAATGTGGGTAGATGTATGCTAAATGATCTGTAAACCGATCTGTGCTCTGGAGCAGTGGATTGAACATCTTGTAAGCCAAGATGATCTTATTGTCAAGGGATATATTTTGTTTTGCTGTTGGTTGCAGGAGGCATGCCAATGTTTTGTAGTTTTGGAGGCTGTGCAGTTAAATCACAGAATCACAGAGTGGCAAGGGTTGGAAGGGACCTCAGGAGATCATCTGTTCCAACCCCCCTGCTAAAGCAGGTTCACCTAGAGCATGTTACACAGGACTTCGTCCAGGTGGGCTTTGAATATCTCCAGAGAAGGAGACTCCACAACCCCCCTGGGCAGCCTGTTCCAGTGCTCCGTCACCCTCAGAGTAAAGAAGTTTTTCCTCATATTCAACTGAAACCTCTTATGTTTCAGTTTGTACACGTTGCCCCTTGTCCTGTTGCTGGACACCACTGCAAAGAGACTGTTTCCATCCTCGTGACTTCTGCCCTTAAGATATTTGTATGTGTTAATGAGGTCCCCTCTCAGTCTTCTCTTCTTCAGGCTGAACAAGCCCAACTCTCTCAGCCTTTCCTCCTAGGGGAGATGCTTCAGTCCCTTTATCATCCTAGTTGCTCTCCTCTGGACTCTCTCTAGGAGTTCCTTATCTTGAACTGGGGAGCCCAGAACTGGACACAGTACTCCAGGTGGGGTCTCACCAGGGCAGAGTAGAGGGGGAGGATAACCTCCCTCGACCTGCTGGCCACACTCCTCTTAATGCACCCCGGGATACCATTGGCCTTCTTGGCAACAAGGGCACACTGCTGGCTCATGGTGAGCTTGTCGTCCACCAGGACTCCCAGGTCCCTCTTGGCAGAGCTGCTTTCCAGCAGGTCATCCCCCAGCCTTTACTGGTGCATGGGGTTCAATCTCCCCAGGTGCAGCACTTGACACTTGCCCTTGTTGAACTTCATCAGGTTCCTGCTACTCTGAGCTAATTTGGGTGCTTTGTTCTTAATTCATGTTCTTAATTCATTCTTCCTATTGGAAGTTGATCATTCGTAAGAAGACATCTGTGGTCTCTGAATTTATGGAGTTACTGTAATTATCAGGAGGAACAGTGCTTTATTGTGTACATTAAGGCTTCAGTAATGTACTTTTCTTTGTTTTCAGTTCTTTCTGCTCTCTGTGGCAATGCAGCAGTCACCCTTCACCTCTGGACATTGTGAAATGATGAGACAGTACCCTTCTATAGTGTATACCTTGATAACGCCTCGAGGCCATTATTCCCTTGGCTAGGCTTTTGTTAGAAGTAAAAAGATTGGAGCCATTGTATCATGTAGCAACACAAATACGTAAAATGAGGGAGTTAAGATTTGTTTTCCCTTCCTGCCCTAAGGGCTTGATCTTTTTATGCTTTCATTAGTGAAACTCAGGAGTAATTCTGATGAGGTCAGTGGAGTTGCAGGAGTGTGCAGCTGATGTAACTGGAGGCAGAAACAATAAAGCATAATTCAGTGGTGGTTGAGGTTACATAGAATTGCAATTCTCATTGCTGGAACAGGACTATAGGGAGAATAATTCTTCAGTTGAACTGAAGGGCTGGAAGAAGGTTCCTTGCCAGGCAGTGTATCAAGCATGTCATTGACTTACTGACCGCTGTTGCAGGCAGTATCATGTTTCCCTGGCTTTTCTTGGAAAATCCATTGCAGCTTCCCCCAGCCATAAATTCTCATGTGTAGCAGCATTCCAGATCTAATAATAAATAGAAACCCTCTGGATGGGGTGGTGGGAAGCTATTTTGGGGATTTTAAAGGCTTTCTGATACTGTAATATAAACTGAGGGCTTTTGAATCAAAATGATTGTAAAGGAAGCTTTTAAACTTATATTGTAGATAAGGAGAAATAAACCCCAAATAAATAGACTAGCTTCAGCTAGTCACATGCAGAGAAAACATCAGCTTGAAAAGGGTAGGCAATAGTCATCTTTGTAACTCCATTTGTATCCATTCTAGGTAGGTCTATTTTGGCCCAAAAGCATCAGGGAGAGTAAGGAAGACAAATGGAGATGGTTAAAAATGGAAGAAAAAAGCAGTCCTTTCAGTGCTGAGCTACTCAATGAATTGTGATTATTTTTTTTTTTTTCGTTTATTGTGTAAAAAGTCAACGAGGAAGCTGGATTTTAATGACTGCACAATTGTTGCAATGAAAAATAGGAAAATGTCTCTCATGATTGCTGTGATTGTGATAGTCCTTTGTCGTGATTTTTATATTTATTAGGCTGGGAAATATGATGCTGTCTGTGTATGTTAGCTGTTTATTATTATGGAAAAATACCTGTGCTAGACAATCTACTGTGAGAGTAGGTGTCATAGATCTACTGCATGGTAGTTGTGAGTTACATTTTTTAATGCATTGGGAGAACTTGGTAATCAGAGCATAGCAATGTGGCCATTAGGGGCTTGGATGGAATAAGCAATAAGGAGACTTGTGTACTAGACATGTCTCATCTTTCATAGCAGGGCTGTAAACAGTAAAACAGACAATAAACTGAAGAATGGGGAGAAGGGTAAAGTGATCAATAAGGAGCATGCTTATCACAGCATGCTTTTCTTACTGCAGTGTACTGTCTTGCTATTGCCTCCCTCAATTGCCTGTTATTGCAGCAACTGACGGGCATTGGAATAGCAGTAGAGCTCATATGGTGCAACTACCCATTCCTGACCTGCAGCTGTTTGAACCTCTGTTTGCTTATCAGCCAGCCATTTGCTGTTTTGTTTTGGTTTTTTTTAAATACTGAGATGAATCACAGCTCTTTCCCTGAAGGAGAAATAGTGTCATTCCTATCAGGATGCACTAAATACAAATTTCCGTCTTTTCCAGGCTGGCCATTGAAGACAGTGCTGCTTTCATTTCTTCATTTGCCCCAGTCACTGCCAGTCCATGGACCTTTTCCATACCTGGCGAATATGTGGTTTGAACTAGAATGAGCTCACAACTTTATATGATAATGCCTGAAAGCAGTATGATCCACATTCAGTAGCAGAGAGGAGAATATGTATCTGACGGTTTTGCTGTTTGATTATATTCAGTGGCATTTTTATTTATCCACTTTCCAAAGTTTATTTATTTTACATATTTTTATGTAGGAATGAGTTATGTGTTCATGTAATGCCTAGCACAGTGGTACTGTGAACACTGTGAACAACTGAACATTTTTTAATGTATGTGTATATGCATATATATATACACGAGAAACATTAATACTGTAATATTTAAAAAGTATTAGAAAGCAAGAAAGTGCATTTCTGGGCTACTGAATTATACAAAGTATCTGCAATCACAAAAATCTCCCAAACTTTTCTTTGCATTCCAGTGCCATTTTAAAAAATGTTTGGCTTTTGTATTTGCTTTCATTGTGCATTGGAAACTGTATCTTGGGAATTCTTGGGAAGAAAACCTGTTATTAGAAGAAATAGTGTGTTTGATTTAGATGGTGAAGGCATGTAACTGAGTTTTACTGATAAGCCTAGATCTCCAGATTTGCTGATTTACTAGAGGTGCCATGTTTTCAGAGCTAAAATAGTGGCCCTGCTATCTCGAGATGATGTAAAGACTCTGTGCTGCCTTTCACAGAATTGCGTTGTGTATGCCGGTGACTTAAGAAAGTTCTCTGCAAAGAAGCTACTTGAGAGAGACTTCGAGGCCCAGTGGCATCAGAGGCAGTTCCTTGGACACACTGAGAGGAGGGTACTATTTCTGCAGAAGGCTTGACAAGAATTTAGTATAGTGGGTAGGAAGGCAGCCTCGCCTTCACATAGTGAAGGGGAGTGTGTGGTGCTAAGAATCAGGTGATTCTGCCACTGATGCTGATACAACTTCTTCAAAGAAGCCTGGTGGCCAGGGACGAAGCAGTTCCTGCTGTGATGCTCTCAAATAGTGCACAGGAGAGATTACACTTCAAAATCTTTCTCACTTTACTTGTGGTAGAATCCCTTTGGTTTGCAGTACCTGCTGATTCTTAACAGTATGGTGATGTATGTATGTGCTTTGTTTTAGTCTGTAGAGGGGGAACAAAGCATTGTAACCAATTTATGACTCATTTAATCTTTAAAATGTGCCTAGTCTGTCTGTGTCACTAACACATATAGACTCTTGCGTGTGAACTACAACGGACAGATCTGAGATGCAAAACATAATACCCTTTCTTGAGAAGAAGCTGTAGTGGTTATGTAACTGTTAGGCTGTACTGGAAACCTTTAGTGCTTTCCTTAACATTTTGTATGAACCGTCTTCCAATTCAGAACTCATTTATAATTACTTAATTTATAATGTACTTATAATTAGTTGTAGAGCAGATATCTTAAAAGAACATCAAGATTGCAAGTCAATTAATGGTGGACTATGCCAGAGTTAAGTTTTCCAAGCAATCTTAGTTCAGCTGCTTTGTATATATCGCAATGCAGTCTTTAATGTCTGCAAACTCCTTTTTCTCCAGAAATCCTGCTTTGTTCAGTGTATTGCATAAGCGGTGCTCTACAGCATTGTGATTTCTCTTACTCAATGAAGGTCTGTTGCACTCAGTTGAGGCATGTTCCCAAACACATAATTTATGATTTTCAGCTCTGGTCATCACAGGATTTGTACTTGTCTTCAAGTATTCCAAATCTATTGGGTATGTGATTTTCACATACTTCCTTATACTTCACAGCATTAGTATTATTCCTGGTCTACAGAAAGAAAACAGAGGCATGTGCTCCAAACTGTCCATAGTTCCATTTCCACATCCAGTGGATAGTTTTAGGATAATGAATGGTGATACAACAGAATTTGTCTTTTCCTTAAAGTGCTTTACAGAGTACAATTATATACCATCTTTTTCCCCACTGAGTAAGCCTGGTGGTTTCAGCCTTTAGGCCCAGCAGAATCCTATATTTGTCTGGTATTTCCATCATGCATTGTTCCAGACATTCTCCCCTGCAATTGAAAGTGCAGTCTGTGACCCTCCTGACTTCCACCACTGGTTCTTTAATAGTAAAGAAATCAGGCCCTACAAATTTAGGACCTGGTTGGCCTAATTTTCCATAGATCATCTGTATTCCAGGGTTATCTTATACCTCCTTCATGGAGGTATAAGGGGAATTGCTGAGCCATGGGGAACAAATGAAAAAGTGTCTTGGTGTTTTAGAAGTACATTCATAACTCAATAGTCTCCCCTAGAGAAGTCCAAGATATATTTGAATCCATCCATTTGAACTGCAAAATAAGCTTTCTGCTGAATGCTTTTATCATGGGAAAAGAGGCCAGGGGAAGATGTGTTCAGACTATCTCAACTAAAAAATTAATTCCGGAGTTTGCTATAAATACATGTGGAGCCTTACACCCTATATGGGTATGTTCACCTTTGTCCTAGTTGCTGACTCCACCTCCAGTAACTATTGTCCATATGAACTGGAAAAATACCTAGAACAGCATCTGGCTTGGAAAAAAAATAAAATTGAATTTGGTTCAGTTACAAAATTCTGGAAGGTTACAGCTATTCCAAATTTAACTATGGGACACAACATAAATCTACACTGCACATTAGCACAACTCCACCACATTTGTCCTATCGGCAAACTGGTTTCAAAGTGAAGAAACATATAAATACTCTCCTCTCCTCCTTTGCTTATACTAAACTGTACATACACAGGGAGACAGGTGAGCCAATTAAGAAACAAAGGACTTGTACACATTTAAGAGTGATTGAGAATATGCAAGAACCTTCACCATGAGTGGGTTGTTGCTGATAGATCTCAAGAGCAACCAGTCTCTTACTGGAAAGTATGTTGTGCAGAACTGATACCTGTTACTCCTGAGATGAGGATACAGCCAAAGTTAGCGAGAGAGATCATAGTTGTACAGGGAACAATTGTCTTCAGAACAGGAATTGGAAAATTAAGGCCTCGCTGCTTTCATGTCAGGCATGGCATCGCTCATTTTCTCAGTGCTGATTCTTAATACAGCTGAGTAAAGCTTTGTTGGACAGGATGTAAGGACAACAGTTCTGGAAAAGGAAAACTTGCTCTATACAGGTTGCAAAAAGAACATGTTACCCCTGTTTGGCAGTAATTCAGGTTGTGTCTAACACTGCCATACACAGGGATAAATTTGCCCCTTTTACTAGTATTTGTATCACTCCTGTGGAATGAATAAGAAGTAGCTAGTATTCATTTTTACAGACTGGCAATTCAATCAGTAAAGTTGCCTTCTTGAGTGTGTAACTTTAATTCATTGATGTTAGTGAAATTACATTGGTGTGTCTGGAAAGAGAAATGAGGGCACTGAGACTGCAACTTGTCTAAGGTCATTCAGTCAATCTGTACAAATGCTGAGTTTAGAACCCAGCAGTGTCCGATATCCCATTCCCATATCCTGTGCCTATAATCTCTACCTGATACTTCAGTGATTTAAAACCTGCCAGGTCTCATCTGTGCCCCTTAGATAAATATTTTCTGGAAACTGACTTAGTTCACAATGCTTGTTTCTAGATAAATAAAGGCATGTTATCTGTGCATTCCTTATCTTGCACACACATCTCTCTCCTCTTTTCTCAGTATGACCAAAACTGTTGCTGAGTAACATTGTGCTTTTTTTAGACAAATAGCCTCAGGTAAATCAGTTATGGGTCACAGGCTGGCTCACTAAGGGATTTTTTTTAGCTTATATTATTGTTGTATTCATGAAGTACAAATTGTATTGTCAGTTGCAGGCTTTTGCATTGCCCTAGTCCCATGGTTTCTTCCTTGCTTAGTATCTTTGTGTGGTAAGGCCAAGCCAACATAAAACAGGAACACAGCCAGGATTCTGAGAACACATGATGGTGTGAAGGTTTCTTCAGAAGCTTTGTAATAGGCCATGCTATACCCCTAGTCCTGCCCCTTGCATTCTCATCACTGAACCATTTTTAAAATCCGGGATCTGTCTCACCATTTTTTCCGATCTTATGCCAGCACTATTTGTAGTTTCGACACCTGTTACTGTGTGTATTATGTTGTAACTGTCTGCATATTGCTCTACAACTTCAGTGTGCTAACAGACTGACTGCAGTGTTGTATATAAATTACCATACATTTCCCAGTTTTTTCCTTTGATGTTACATTTCTAATCTGTGCAAAGCATCTTATTGAAGCTTCTGTTATTGTTTAGGTCATGATCTAATCTGGCTTTGTGAGTAGCATCTACCCAGACAAGAACCATGAAACAAAAAAGACAGCCCTCAAGGGATAAGGGAGTTCAGGTATCATGGTTTCTTCTGAAATATTTAATAGTAATATGTCAGAATGTGAGGTCTGAGGCTCTTCTCATTCATGAAAGGTGTGATCTTGTGTAGTGCTCCGTGGCAGCAGCCATCACTAGGGGGTTTGCCCTCTGCTACATTACATCTTTCAGCACTCACACTGCAGTTTGTGACTCTTGTTATGTATCACAGTACTGCCTAGTGATACTGTGGCAGAGACCAGTTGTTGCATGTTTCCTACCAATATCTGCCTTGAAGCCTTTCTGGGAACCAGGACCATCTGCTGTGCAGGCTACTAAGGCTGCAAGTGTGGCCCTACAAACAGTAGGGACATCCTCTCCAGAGTATAAGGGATCCTGAATGCCTGAGCAAGCCTGACATACTAGAATAACACTATGCATTTTTGGGTGCAGGCTACACACAGACCTGAGAGACAAACATGGAAGTGAAGGGTGTATGGTAAAGCACTCTAATCATAATTGTTCTGTAGGCTTCTCAGGGCTTTTAGACAGAAAAAGTCTCTGCTCTGGAGACTTTGTGTTCTGGGTGGACATTAAAGACCAGAGGAAGAATTGCTGATGCTATTTTAGAGACAGAAGACTACAGCACAACAAGCTTGTTTCTCTTTCTGTCAGTGAGAGTATTCTAATGGGACAACACTTAGCTTTTTTTGGAAGATTTTATCTGAATTGATGAGCTCAAGGTCCCATTGGGCATCTTAAGCTGGTATGGATCACCCCATGTCTCAGCCCCATGATTTTCTTTCCGCACAAAGCGTTGGCAAAAGCCAGTGATGTCAGTGCAGTCAGCATTTTCTCCATAGTCCTGAAGCCCAAGCTATGCTTTGGTAGTATTTGTCTGCCCTATAAATGTTTATTACTACACTTCATCCATGGCTGAATTTCAGGGACAGAGTAATTAGTTTCTATATATAGCTGATGAAACACTTCAGGATCTTCTGACAATGTCAGTTGTTACTATGAAGGCAACAATGCATTTTTTCAGCTCTTTCTCTATTTTTATTTCCAAACCTGTCATTTGAAATGGTATGCTTTAAAAAAAATAATTATAGTGCATACTTAGCTTCTTTATAGTTAATATCACTATGCATGAGTAGCATGGGGATTTTTCAGAGTCCAAGTTTGTGCCTCTTGGTGCTAGATGTGGGAAGGCTAATATGCTCAGTGCCCACAGTGCTTTTCCTTAGCTCAGACAAAATCAGAATTTTTGTTCCTAGATGTATGCTTCTCTTCTCTGCTTTCTTTCTGCCTTCCTTTGTATGTGTTCATATCAGGAATATAAAGTGAATTTAATGTTTATTCTTACTATCTTTACATATTGAATTTAATTCCTTGGGTTTTTTCTCAACTTAAGAAATAGTGTGTTTCTTACATTGAAGAAGATGGGTTGTGTTTATTGTATTGGGAAAAAAAGGGTTATTTTTGCTGAACTCTAATAAAAACATTTTAAAACCCATACCACCTTTCTGCTTAGCTTTGGGAAATTTATGCATAATTTTTAAGAGTCCAACATTTTAGCCCAATCCAAATTATCAATTTATTCCTTAAATAATTCAATTTTTGCTGCTTAAGCTTTAAACTAGTAGATATTTGCTACAAGCAAAAGTACATTTTAAACGACAGTTTTGACATACTTTGAAAAGAAAAGGGCTTTTTGATCCCTCTTTTAAGATTTTGTTAACAGTTTACACAAGAGAACAGTCACTTTGAATTTATTTTCTTTTATCTTTCATTGACTTCTTTCTTGAGAAACTGTCTTTCACAAAGAAACAGGCTGTACCTATGAAAAAATGATTGCTTAAAGACTCACTGACTTAATGAGCTCTCATAAATTCTTTATCTTCCTGTGGTCTTTCTGAGACAGCTTCGGGAAATGCAAACTATTGTGTTCCTATACAGAAGTGTTACAGCTGAAAACTAACAGTGATCATTTTTACATGAGTTGATTGTTTCACAGACGATTATTTAAGTAGAGAAATCTGGCTAATTTCTTATTCTAAATCTCGCTAAGTTCAAACAGAAGAATGATCTTTAAGATTTTGTGAGATAGAAGAATAAAGAGCAGTTTGAAGGGACTGAAAGTCTGATGAACAGTGAAAATATGGAGGGTTATGTTCTTCAGAGACTGATATGATGGCTTTTGGGGAGCAAATGGATGCTACATATAAACTGTGTGAAATAATTTCCATTTCATTAAAAAAATACAAAGGTTGACACAGAAGGTGAAAACTGTGCTTCCTTTAGTTAGAAAATCCCTTTATTCTCAAGGAACATAATGCAAAAAAGCTAGGAGGCTTTTGCTTACGTGGTATTAGATTTAAAGATCCTTCATAACTGGGAACTGTGATAAGAAATACTGAGTGAGTTTACCCACAGACCTGCGGCTCCTGTTAGGAAAGTTCTGGCCACCTTGGTGCTCCTCCTGCATGGGAGATGATACCCTGTTGCCCCTGTGTTCTCCTGGGGTAAAGACATTCTCCCGGGTAGGCCCTGACTAGCATTTATGTTAGTATGAATTACAACTGCACAGCTTTTGCCAAATAAAAGATAAAAATCATTGACAATTCAGCTTTGCCATTTCCATTCCTGATCTCCCTGTGCTACCTTATTTCTTCTAATCTGTTTGACAGTTATGAATATGCTTTCTGTTTTGCCATATTGTAAGCTATCTGTGTCATATCTGCTTCAAATATATCTGCTGTCTCTTGGGTATCTTGCTATGTCAGCTTAAAATTCTGTATCTGTATGGTTCACTGTGTTTCTTCCTCTTCGTCGACTTGGGATTTTTTCCTTTCTTTCCTGCTCAGCTTGCTTATTTCTGTTTTGATTTGATTTTCTTTCTCCTTAGGCACACATAGTTTGTAGCTGTGTGACTGCCAGCTTTAGTGGGGATAGTTCTAACCTACGTCTGATGTGGGAATAAGCTGATTGAAGCACACTGCTTTATTCCTACTACTCTGGTGGGCACAGCTTTCCTTTTCTCTAGGTGAGTTGAAAGAGGCAGCTCCCTTTCTACTTCAAGTTTGGCGTCAGAGTTCCATTTTGGCTCTCTTTCCACTATGGACCTCCATTCATATGCTTCTCATTAACATCCACACAGTTCGTTTATAAAATTAAATTAAAGTAGTAAACAAAATACCAGATACTCCTCCTAAAGCGCCATCTATAAATTTCTGCCTACTCATGCTGTCTGATTAAGGGCAGTAAGCAGTTATTTAGAGAACCTAAAACAGGTCAGATTCCATCAAGATAGGCAGTTTTTCTAAAATGAGGGTATTCCATTTAGCTTCCTGTTTCATAGGTAAAAAGCCCAACCCTCTCAAAATGCACACTGATGAAGTTGAAGCCCCCTATTTTGACATTTTCAGAATTAAAAAGAGATTTTTCATTCTGAAATAGTTTTTTCATCCTAAGTGAACTAACATAACCTACCCAAAGTGGATTTTGAAATACTTGCCCCTTACAGAAAAATGTGAGTTTAGTCCTATTCGGAATTAACTTGAATTTTTTTTATCTCTCAGACTAGCTGAGAGATACTAAGGTTCTAGCTGTTCATTCCTTGGAACAATGATGACATTTTTGTTTTATTCATTTTGTTATGAAAGTACTAATTTACCTATGTACCAAGTAAACAAGAAAAAATGAACAGTACTTTTGCAGCAGTGGCTAGCTATGTTTTGAGCAAATCCAGTTATTTTATGAAAAAACTTAATAACCTTCTTTCAGAATTCTAGAAAATCTGGGTAGATTTCCCTTCGATTTCCAGAAATCTAGACATGGATCCGACTCTAGTCCTAATCCACAGTGTGATTGGATACTCTTTGTCATCATAATGCCTCAGTTTTTATTTCATGATGCAGGCACTCTGGCCCGTGTCATAGGATGAGGGCCAACAAATAAAATATGGCTTAACTAGTACCTCCCTGCATGAAGCCACCAGTACCCCTAAGGTTCACCTACACAGCACAGTGGGAAGTAGTGCGGTACCATCTGACTTCATCCACATAGATCCCCAGGCAAGGCAGTGCTGAGGAGAGGCAGGGAGCTGGTTGCAGTGGCTTACCTCTAATGAGGTAGTGCATAAAAGGTCACAGGTCTTGGCAGTGCAGGAGAGCTCTTTGCGCAGGAGACAGTTCAGAGCAGCTTTATGTGTATACTTCTGGGACTTCTCTGACTTCTTCCTGCTTTTCCTCTAGAAACTTCTGTGCTATGTATAGTGAATAAAAAGAAATGGTTTTACTGACTTCAAAGGCTTAAATAGTTGTTTAGGTGTTGAAATTGGACATGTATCACAAACCACAGATGACTACATAGCTATAAAAATAAGCCACACAAATTACACCAGCATACACCTAATGTATACATACATGAAATATTTGGCTTTGTAATTGCTATTTGATATTATCTGAGAGTATCATAAGAGAATGCTCATCTGCACTTGAACAAAAAAGTCTAGGCACAGCGTTCATCAACAATTGCTTCATTATATAGATGGCAACCTTAAGAATATTTGCATTGAGCAGATGAAAACCATGCAGTTCTGACTTTGCTGCTTAGATTTGGAATTTGATTTTTAGACTGTTTATCCTTCAGTATGTGCATCAGTCTTTGGAAGTTCAGCTTGCTTGGACTGCATGAAGCATGTTGCAATTCTCTACTGAATTCCAATTTGCAACCTTAGTGCTGCATTTATGAAGGTTTTTTGAGCTGATGGGTAGGTATTAGCTGTGCATGTATGCATGTTCTAAATTGCATAGACATGGGATAGAAGGCGACTTGGCAGAAAGCAGAACTTTAGTTAGCAGTATGAAGTGGAGGACTTATACAGTCTAGCTCTTAATTATCCTGGTTATTCTTTCACGTTGGCTTAGAGACCTATGGTTGATGTTACTGAATACAGCTCTCCCTTATACATGACTTTGTCTTTTGTGGCTTCCAAAACCTCACTTCAGTGAGCATTTTCTAAGTAAGGTTCGAATTCTATCCAGTGTGGACACTTCTGGAGAGGATGACCTTGGCCGATGATACAGGTGCTGGCATTAATGACAGGCTACATGAAGAACATAGTAAACTTGCCAGTTCCCAGAAGAAACATTGTTGCCAGGACAACTGAAATTATATGGCATGGGAGATTCGGGACATGCTTGCCAGGATGGTTCATCTCAGTGCTATCTTTTCAGATTTTACCCTGTGGAAAGCATGGGTTCCCATCACACATTTTTTTAAGTTATTGGTTCCACAGACCTTTGTATGTCTTTCTTGGTGCCTACTTTTGGGATGTTACTGAGCGTGTTTCCTGGATGAAAAAGATATGTGTTGTTTTTCTAAGTTGTGCTTCCATACTTTCTGTTTTAACTCCAGACATGATCTCCATTGGAAGTTGTTTCATCTCTTGGGTGTCCTTGCCTGCACTTGCTCTTGTGATCCCTAATCTGAAAAGGAAAGTGTGAAGTGACTCAAGGGTCTACACAGACATCAGGTGATAAATAATGTCAAACTACATTAGCAAGTCATAGACGGGTCTTGAGAAGTAGAAATACATGTCAGTAGGAAAAATAAAAAGACGGGCATTTTATTGAAGTAGACAGACAGCCGAGCATACAGTAACTTTGGGCCAGAGCGCTTACGGGATGTGCCTTTCCCCCTGGCAGGCGGTCTTGCTGTCCTGGACAGAAACAGTGCAGCTGCGGGTGCGGCGGCCCCAGCGTCGCCCGCGGGCCCGGTGCTCCGGCCCGGCCCCGCCCCGGGGGTGGCGACCCCGGCCCGAGCGAGGGCGCCTGCTGCTGCCGCCGCCGCCCCACGTGACAGCCCGGCGGGGATAATAAGCCGCAGCAATGAGCCGCGCTGGGCTTCTCCGGAGGGTCAGCCGCAGCAGGGGCCTGCAGCAGCAGCGAGAGGGAGAGAAAGGAAAGGGAAGGAAGGCAGGCAGGCAGGAGAGAGGGAAGGAAGGCAGGAGAGAGAGAGAGAAGGAAGGTCACCACAGGTTAGCACCTACCTGGCAGTTTCAGCCTCTGCTCTCTGCAAGACTCATCAGTATTTGCTCCCTGACACCTTGGAAAAAGAAAAAAAGAAAGAAAAAAGACACTTCTACCTACAACACACCAGCAAGTAATCTAAGCTTAAAATATACATATATATTTAAACGTAGTAGAAGCCACAGCAGCTGAAGCTGATCCCCCGGTAGCATGAATAGCATGAACCAGATAGAAACAAACATGCAGTACACCTACAACTATGAAGAAGATGAGTACATGACCCAGGAAGAAGAATGGGACAGGGACCTGCTCCTGGACCCAGCATGGGAGAAACAGCAAAGGAAGGTCTGGAGATAAATAATGTGTGTCTGTGTATGTGCTTCTGGGTGCAGTGATGTCCCTCTCTGATTGCCATGCCGCATCTGGAATTGCCAGGGCAGTGCAATAAGGGGTTCTAATTTTACATTGTATAAAGCATGCATATAATATATATTAGCTATACCATATTTTGAGGATAAAGCATTCACTTTTTGGATTCTTAAGTGAAACCTATTTAAAATGAAACTAATTTATTAGTCATGAACTTTTTTTTATTGCACTGTAAATATTCTCTCAGTACCTCTAGATTTATATATTAATATTTCAGTAATTTTAACTTCACTTTCTGGGTCTTTCTTTCAGAAAGCAGACTCTGAATTGATGTGTGTGCATGACTGCTTTTCAAAAACAGTAAATTGCAATTATAAACAGGGAGATGAATGAGATGATTCAAAATTGGTGTGCAAGAAAGGTTTGTAATATTTCTGAGAGCAGACTGAGAAATCACTTCTGAAATTGTGATCTTGCAAGTCAGCTCTTACTAGAATTTACTCTTAATTCTAACTGAATGATCTGACAAGGCAAATATTGCCTAGAAATATATCCAGGCTAGATTTTCTGGAAAACTGTATTTCATTATTAGGTTCCTACATGCCAGTTCACTGTCTGTGAAAAAACATGTCTGTAAAATCCTTGGAATATACCATTATAAAGGAAATGCTTCTTGCCTTTTACGTGTTAGAAAACTATTATGCCAGCAAGTACTGCCCATGCTCTTTTTCTGAACATAGGCAGAGATTATAATCCCATCAATAGTCTTGTCAGTGGTTTGGTACTTTAGTAATATTTGCAATATCTAATTTCAGAACACCTAAAGTTTTTGAGTTTTTAGCAGCAATGAAAAAGAGATGAAATATTTAAATATTTTTTACTTCCATTAAAAGCTATTTAAACACACAGACAGATCTGGGATTAAAAGGTTATCTGCTGGTTACAAGAATGAAAAAAAAAAAAGAAGGGGGGGGAAGAAAGAGAAGTGACACTCTAGACAGTAAGGTCAAATATGCTTTTACTATAGGTGAGAAGCTCACTTCAAAAATTTAAGTACAAGTTGCCAACTTATATTTGATTACAGAGTCTGAGCCACCGCTATAGTCACAGCTTCTATAAAAGCTATACTATAAAAGTATAGCTATGAAAGTAAGAGCTGTTAGAATTGTTGGGGCCAATGGGTTTACTTTTCCATTAAAATCAGTAGAGCCACTATTTTCCTCTCAGTTATTACTTGTAGCCTTCCTCCTTCTGAGTTTTAGTTGGTTTTATTAGTTTTCCTGCATTCACACCTGTTCGTATCCTGCTGTATGAGTATAGTGGGAGAAGTTCTGAGCCAGGTTGAAATTCAATTTTCTTGATCTACTAGCTGCTGCAACTCCTAACCAGTTATTAAGCTGCACTCATCAACACTGACATTTGTTGTGATTTGACACTCTTTAGATGGTGAACTATTCTTTTATGTTTTATAATGAAAATGGAAATTATCTTAGTGCTTAAGTGCTTTAGTGATTTGAAACTGTTCAGCTGTAACAGGTCGTGGTTACATCTAATTCAGATTCAATTGTCCAGCATTTCAGAGCATGCTGTTTTCAAAATAAAGAAATAATGGACAGGTTACTACATTAGTCAGCACTCTAATGCAGTTTTCCTACAGTGCAGATAAATAATAAAAAATAAAGAGAATTTGTGTTCTGTAGGCTTTCTTATGTTTACAGTAAGTCTGCTGACTTTTACAGAAGAGCAGGGAGTAGTTAGTACAAGACGCCATAACAAATTTTTTGTTTCTGTTCCTCCAAACAGACAGCGCTTCAACAGAAAGTCAGGTTTCCACATTGATAAATTAAAGCAGACTCTGCTTTACTTCCATAGAGTAGAGAGATTGTGGCTTTGCTACTTTATGTTGCCAGTTCCCAAGGCATAGTTTTAATATTAAAGTGATACCACATTTAAATAAAATTTAGGAGAGGGCGCCCTCATTCCTTGTCTTGGAAAGGAGTCTGAACTTATTATTACATGAAAAATAAGTACTGTCATGCTAAAGAGCCTGATAAACTTTGTAAAATTTCAAGGCTTCTATCTTCTTCTAAGTGGCGCTAAGACAGTTGCAGAATTTGCTTTCTTCCTTTCCTTATTTATTAGGAGAATAAATCAGAAGATTGCAGATACATGAGCACAGATCTGTTCTGACTGGTAATATAATATTGAAAAGTGATCTCAGTGGAGCTCTGGCAGTTGGCAGCATATATTTTCTATTAGACAGTCTTGGAACAAACCAAAAATAAATGCCATTGTTTCTATTGTGGGCTGCCCTCTCCAGACTTGCCATTTCAGTGATATGCCTGGTATGACATCTGTCAACAGATGCTGGTAACACATGATGACGTCCATAGGATTACAATGGATATGACACCTAATTATAACCATGGTTCATAGAGTATTATGGTCTGCTATAATCCAGGCTCCTTGGTGGTTGCAGATGTCAGAATAAATATGAAGTACGCTGTAGGAAAGGAAGCTGAGTAGTAGCTTAGCTCTGTCTCTCTGAATGTGAACAGCAATTTAAGTGCTTTAGTTGGGGTGACATTTAGCCTTTGTCAGATCAAGAAAATACAACAGTTTGACCATTTGCTGCACTTGACATTATTGGTAAAAACTTAAACAGGATCATATGCTTGGAAATTTCAGGCAGCAACTTTAAAGAAAGACTAAATTAAAAAAACCTGTATTTTGGATGGACATGCTATCTTCAGTAGGAACTAAGTAAAGAACTACAGCCTTGGTGTCTTTTGAACATGTAGATGGGAACCATGAGATTGGAAATTTTTGAAATCTGTTCCTTGGAAGGACACTTCCACTGGCCACATATGCTTAAACAGCAGTTGAAAGATCTATGAAAGTGGCCCCTTGTTTCTTCGGTGCTACACAGAAATAGAAAAGTATTGGAAATCAAAAAGTCTGGCCAGAGGGGGTGGGATTCTCTTCTTCATTCAGCTCTGTAACCTTGGGCAAGGTCAGCTCACCTCAGACTTCGGTTTTCCTACTGGAAAAAAGAGGACAGCAGTGATATTTGTAATAGCTGATAGAAGTGGTTGGTTCTGTGGTATGTCAGACTAGTGATTAGCTGTCTTTCAGTCCCTGCTGGACTGGAGTAGAAGTAAAAATCGTACTAGCTCATAGTGGAAGACTT
The DNA here is from genome assembly GCA_034008185.1 of Gorsachius magnificus. Taxonomy (NCBI): domain Eukaryota; kingdom Metazoa; phylum Chordata; class Aves; order Pelecaniformes; family Ardeidae; genus Gorsachius; species Gorsachius magnificus. The sequence goes on along the minus strand of CM067083.1, from coordinate 42,560,634 downwards.
AAAACCTGATAAATTTATGTCTTAAGTTTCTAAGAAAAGTTCAACAAACTCCACATACCTTTTGGTTTTCACTAGCCTGTATTTCACTGTAACTAAAAGGAACATAGGAAAATGCAGTGTCCATTAGCTCAGGAAACCAAGCATAACAATGCTACTCAAAATGCAGACATACTGGTTTTTTTGCAACCTGTTTAGACTGCCAACTCCTTAGTGAGCTATGTGTTAAATGGTGCTCGCTCTTACTTGTAACTTTTGCTATAAATACTTTATTATAGGAGTGTGCTTTTCTAAACTTTGACATGAAATGTGGTTTGTTAGTTTTTTAAGGAAGTCTTAAGCCTTCAGGATAAAGATCTGAAGGTTGTGGAACAGGTGTGATCCCTTCTTCAGGACAGTTGTGTTGTAAAGCACTAAACTGGCTCCACGTATTTCATACATGTCTTCTCCAGACATTCAGACATGTCTCTGACACTGTTGCACTAACACATGTAAGGAAAGAACTGGAAACGTGCTACTTGCCTTACTGATACTATTATAGATGATTGATCTTATTCTAGCTTGCTGTATGGCCCTGATACCACCATTTCGCTAATGCAGAAGGGTTTTAATGTAGGTGTCAGTGTAATTTCTGATCATTTTGGTGGGTTTTTACACTGGTATAGAATAAACAAGACTCAGAATATTTATTTACCTTGGTATCACACTCTTTGTGAATGCAGATCTTTTTGATGACACTGAGTGCTGTGCATGAGTGAGAACTTTGGAAAAGGTTCTTTAGGCAAGAAGGTGTGTCTTTCCAGTCTTCAGCAGTACATACCAGATTACATTTTCAGTGTGACCTATAAGGATTTATCTGCATTAAATCCTTTGGGTGGTAATACAACTCCTGTTGTCCTTGCAAATAAAAAAAATGCATTTGGAAGCCACGTATATGGCAAATTATTTGGAAGAAGCTACCAGAACTTCAGATGATGGACAACATCCTTTTTCTAGTGTTGCTGCAACTTAATGAAGTTCAGCAGTTTTGAGAGGTTCATTGCAGCCTGAAAGAGAAATTGACCTTGTGTTCAGTCTGATTTCAGTGTCTATAAATAGAGTTACAGTCAGTGTCCGGGATTCACTCTGAAGTTTGTCTGGTCTTCTATGAATGGAATCTAAATTGATTTCTTATCAGAAACCTCTTCCTGGAAGAAGTCTGCTGGTGAGTGAGAAGACAGATTAAGTAGTGGAAGGTAACAGCTTCATTCTTCAGCCAGGAAGAGGAGAGAAATAACCAAGCCTGAATGAATGAAAAAGAAACCTAAGGCGGAAGAACGTTGGCAGAGGAGGCTGGATGCCACCAGCAAAATTCAGTGCTGTAGAACCACTCCTCATGGATTTACAGGCTCCAGATTGAAATAATTGCCATGGAGAATATAGCAATATCTACAGCGTGTACAGGGCATTTCAGCCTGGGTCTTGCTCTTTACTGAGATTATATGGAAATAATAAAAGTTGGGGGCTGAGGATGGGGGTGTGTTTGGGTTTTTTTGTTTGTTTAATAATCAGGCTTGAGGTTAAGCTCCCATAACAAACAGAGAAACCATCCATCTCTTGAGAGTTTTTAATGAGGTGACACTTTTTACCCACGTGGAATACCAGTGAGATTGTTGAGGAGGCAAGTAAGCAACATGAACAGGGTCTGGATGAGAAACAGCAGTGAATGTAGGAGGTGTGAGGGAGGCAAAAGGTACACTCCTTTCTAAGAGAGTATCAGCCTTCTCATTCCTAGTGCTTACCTGTTAACAGCTGGATATGTCTTATAAGATGGGGGTCCTGGGCTGAGTAGCTGTAGGAGTAATTTCTGGAGGGGATTGAATTTTTTAGGAGGAAAATCCTTCAGAATCAAAAGCAGAATGATGGTGGAAAAATGATGTGCTATACTGAATCCTACACTGCAGTTCTCTGCCTCCCTTACCTTTTATGCACAGAATTAAGGTGACATAGGTGTCTTGGGAATCCTGTAGGTTGAAATGCAGGATTTTCTGTTACTACTAATAGTTAGAAAAGCAAACCATTTCACCTTTTTAGACTTACTTTTTTTCAAGTATTCAGCCAGTACTGTGACTGTCTTCTGTAGAAGAACAATGTCTTGCCAAATGATTATGGCACAATAGATGCAGAGTCTGCCTTATGGTAACATGAAGTTTCAACACTCCAAGGCCAAATGCTTCTTTTTCAGGTGCATCAGGAATTCTCTTTTCAAACAGTGGATGCCAAACCCTCTAGTATTAAGAACACATACACGTAAAACACTTCTCATTTCCTTTTAAATCCTGGGTGCTCTTTAAGTGACCTTCTCAGTACTAGATGGCCCCATACAGGGTATGACTCAGAACTTGGTAGTCAATGGATGGACTTAATTTTGTTCTGCCACAGCATGTCTTGGTTTTTCAGCATATACTGTAACTGTCCTAAATATTAGACACTGATGCAACAGAAGGACATGGAGCGCAGTTTCTCTAGTCCTATGAAAAGTTGCCATGAGGGTAGAGGGACTCTGTATAGAAATATAGGATGTGTTTGTGGCTTGTTCTGTACGATTGGCCCCTTAGAGATTAGTGCTTGTTAAAATAGTAACACATTAAATTCCTCTTGCTGACATTAGATGCATGGAATGGTGCTTGAGAGGAGCATGCTGAAAGGATAGTGGAATGATCCTGTTTTTTCAGTATGCTTCATATTCTGTCTTGGAAGCTGTCAATAAGGTGTGCAGCTAAAGTGGGCCCTGAATACTGTGGTGCTGGTATGTGAAGGAAAATTCAAAGAAAGGTATTATGAAATTCACTTAACTAGAAATGTTTATGGAGGTAGTTTTCTCAAATGGGAAGATTTTCGTTATCAATACGAAGTGTGAAAAGTCAATATATTACTCAGTATTATATTTTCTGTTTAAACTCAAATGGCCCTCTTAATGTTGACCCATTCCAGGCCCTGTATGCTTTTGTTAGTGTTGTCAAATGGATAATTCCTGCAGTCCCAATTCAGCTGTTAACTTCCACTTACCCCCAAATATCTGATAGCAACAGAACTGTATGGCTATGAAAAGAAATGATAAGAACCATTTTATAATACGAAGCAAAGGCTACTATAAGAACCATTTTATAATAGGAAGCAAAGGCTACCTCCTATGTGCACTCGCAGACACACACCACAGCCTCCCCTGAAATTCATATAGTAAAATGTCTGCAGATACGCTGATCCAATTACTAAGACAATAAAGATTGGAAGAAAGTATGGATCTAAGTGGGTTTCCATAAGCTGCAACCAAGGTGCTTAAGAGCTAGAGAAAAGCTGTGTGTTAAGCAGTGGACTTTGCTATAATCTCTTGAGTGTGAGAGATCTGCATCTTGCCGTGGATCTGTGTTTGGGTCACTGGAGAGCTGAAGAGAGGCATGGGATGTGTTTGCTTGGAAGAGCACTGAGGGTCTTCAGCTCTGAGTGTTTAACTAATAGGGAATCCATGCTTATACAACTTGTAGCCCTGTGCAACCAAAAGCAGAGCTCAGATATATTCTCTAAACTTATGAATCCCAGTAAGAAAATATCATGATTATGTCACCAATTTCCAAATCAAATTAAGGCAGCTCTGCAAGATGAATTTTGACTGCTTTTTGCCAATGGGGTAACACAGTTCAAAATCTTCCACCAAAGCCCTTCCATCCTCTTACAAGTAAGACAAAAGGGGTTTCATCATTATGATGGAAAAATTGGATACCAAATGCCTAATGTAAATTTAATCACTGTTGCATAAATTCTGACCTATTTAATGATGTTTAGTTTAGGTAGTAGTTTCTGTATTGCACTGTACAGTTCTACTGAATTCATTTCAGTGAGACTGAGCATTAGGATTTTCTTTAGTTGTGAGTGATGAATACTATATTGATATTGGTAGTATTTTAGAAGTTGTACTGCAGAGCCTGCTTACAGAAGAACGCGTTGGATTTGTATATGGAATGCATGGGCATGATGCAGAAAGAAGCATGTCAGTGAAATAGAATTAGATGGGAATTTGTGCTGCTTAGCTTTGTCCCAAGTCAAAAGACGGCCCTCCTGCGTGTTATTTTACATCCTTGCAAGCAAACAAATACAAAAGTGATTACACAGTTGGCAAAGTTGAGTTGTTTTGGATGGCTTTACTGCCAAGCATAATTTCTTCTGAGCCCTAATTGTCGGGATAAACAATGTGTAACTGATGTGGTTTTCCTCTACGGTAAGCAGTGAAAAGTTGCTGACTCTGAATAACTATGTCTTTTATGGCTATGCATTCTTTAGGCTCGGCTGATACCAGAAGGAGAACGTATTCACATTGAGCACTCCATTTCTTCCTAAATAAATTTCATTCCTAGTAGTCTGTGGTGATTTTCAAGTCTTCGATGTTTGAAGAACAATATTCTTTTCCTACCTGATAAAATTGGACATGTATTTAAAGACCGAAGTTACCCTGTCCACATCATTTAACCAGCAAACACAATGTTATGATCAGTCTTTGTGACTGTTTCTGTACATATTCTGTAGTAGCTCTTCCTGCTGACAGTACAAGTAACTCTTCAATACAGATCAAGATAGCATGGTCCTAGTAATGCTAGAACTACTGGTGTGAAAGGATTACAGGGCAGGTGTTCCTTTTCTGCAGGAACAGAGCATCTGCAGAAATGGAGGTAGACAACTTTGAAACTCAATGTTCTCTTGTTAGGAAAGTGTCCCACTTGAAATGGTAGCTTGTAGAAATATACTTCATTCTTTAGAAGGCCTGTCCAGAGGGAAATGGAAACTGACAGTTGTCTGACTGACATTTAGTTAGTTTCTCTATTGGACCTTAAATTTCCATGCGTGCACACAGGTGAGAAAATCAGTCCTGAATTTATGTCCTAAGTGCAGAAATGGGCACTGCTGCTCCTATGTTGGGTCCCAGTTTTCCCTGCTTTTGAGTTACATGGACATACCGCTTTGTCCATGTCTTCGTCTCCAAAATAGTGGTTGTAATACCTGTGTGCTGGCTTTACAGATGAAAGTGCTGTTTACTGTACTTGGTATGAGTGAGATTTTCCATTTACTTCAAGTGCTTCCTCTCAACTGCTCTCAACTGTCAGGATCCCTTCAACTTGAAATCTAATGCTTGTTCTTACTTCTCTTCAAAAATCTGTAAGCCAGAAAAAATCTGTCCAGCCATCCATTACTTTGATAACTAGCAGAACCTAATTTAGAGCAGATGGCTTCTACTCTGAACTGCCCCCTAGAAAAGCCTTGCTCACCCCCACTACCACAGCAGGAGTCTACAGAAAGTGACTACCCTCATCTAAAATTAGCATCTGTGATTATTCCTTAAGCATCTAAGGAAACACTCATATTTTTATAGGTGTTGAACACCCAGGCATTTCCACTGACGTCAGGAGAAACTTCTGTCTATTTTGCACCTCTGAAAATCAGCTGGCTATTTTGGCACTCACAGAAAGGCTTAACCATCTAGCATTAAGTGGTATTTTTTTTAACCCCGTTTTAATATTGGCACCAGTGTAGCTTTTCACTGCTTTAAGACTTAAGACATTGCACTCTTCACGATGAAGAAAACTGGTACCCAGCTGCACTAAATACAAGTTTTAAAAAAGTCCATATGATTGTGTAGCTCTGGGGTATTATTTCACCTAGAGGAGTTTCTTTAGGCTATGGAAACCCTCTGTAGTCCAGGTTCATCTCCAGCTGTACTCTGGAGCATAGTTCCACCATGCGTTTTCTTTGGCAGAGCAGCTTGACCACCTTTCACTCTACTCCTATCCATAGACTTCCAGTCCCCTTCATTTGCTGGTACAATGATCTTCTGCTATATACCAGATCACTGAAGAAATTTGAAGCAACCCTCCCTGTTCTTACCAATTCTTAATCCCCCGTCATTTCAGTAATGTAGTTTGCAGTGTAGCCCCACAAGCAGCTATATCTGTATATACATACATATTGTGTATAATGCACTTACCATCCATCTGGCATTAATATTAAAAGACAAGCAAAACACCATACATGAGGCTGAAGTTTGCTTGCTTTCCTTTTGTCTATGGCCTTCATTTCCATGACCAAGCACAGGTCCCAGGCTCCTGTTAAGAATACATATGCTATAAACAAAGAACTGGGTGTTTAATTGACAAAGCGGTTTGCTTATCACAAACACTGTATTGTCTAAAACACAGGTGTTCATCAGTTACAGCCATCACTGTTTATAATTTACCCATCTATTCTTCGCTAAGTGGTTGAGAACAGGTTACTTAATTAAATTTCATATTATATATAATGAAGCCACCCAAGGGTCCAGAGTAATGTTTTGCTTTTTATTCTGCTTCTAAGAGAAGCTCAGTAATTTAGGAACCTGAGCCTTGCTAAAAATTATTTAGGAACTTTGGAATTTTTCTGAAAGTCTGCTGGTTTACACGATATTTTAAATGTTTTAGAAAATGTTACTATATAGCTAATACTTGAAAAAACCATTAGAGTTAAAAATCAATATGTTTAAGCAGTATCTTTAACAGCAGAAGTTACCAAATTCTTTAAAAAATATTCTTAAAACAAGCATGAAATCAAAATTGGAATTTTTTTTAATCATCAGTTACCATAGTAAAGAAACTAACATGGACAGATTATATGCTTTGTGTACTGAGAAATATTACATTGAGTAACCCAGCATATATAGCACAGGGGAGCTTTTTGTTGCATAACTGGGAGTTAATGCATGAATTTTTCCTTTCTCTATAAGAATCTCAACTGAAACATCAGTTTAGATTACAAGTGAAACTAGATTTGGTGATCTTCAAATGTACTACATAACAATGCAGAGATGACATTTACTGTGTAAATATCCCAGGTTCTGACTATTGATATACTTTTCCCACCATTTACTGGTGTCAGGGACTTAAAGATGTGGGTGTTGGTATGTGTGGAATTGAAAAAACTTTCAAAATCTGTTTTAGCTTTTATCAGTCAGACAACATGCTTTTCTGATTATCAAAGTGTTTTAAATAATGTTGATAAATTGCATAGGAGCATACTTCTATCCCATTCTGATTGACTGTATAATTTAGAATGGATTTACTTACTCACCTGGCAACGTAGTATATAATTACTGGATAAAGATAGAATGGTGAAGAAAATCTACAGAGAAAGCAAGGGAAAGACATTTGGAAATCTAGTCAACTAAATCCTGGATTAGCCTACTTCAATTAATCCTTCTATTTCCAGCAGACATGCCTTTAGTTCCTTCCATACTATAATGCATGAATGTTTCTTTTATCTCATCCTAAGTAGTATTTGGTCATTTAAATATGTATCTGCTGAAAGAAAAATGTTAGCCAGCACTATCTGTGATAGTTCAGGATATCTTGGGAAACCAGGAGGAGCACTGTAGGGCACAGCTGGTGGAAGAAGGACCCGAGACTGGAAAGGAGAATAAGAGATATGATGTCTTTAGGACAAGGTTCATTTGGCACTGATAGGGTAGTGGTAATGCCTGTTCTTTTATATACTTGAAAGAAAGCCCCAGGCAGTGTAAAGGGCATAGACATCACCTTTAAAGCATACCTGCAGATTTGTCCCTTGCAGATCCACCACAGTATTCAAGGTGCTTTTTGGATTACCTGTACTTCATTTTTAACTCTCCACAGGGAGAGGCAAATACAACAGAGATTATACTTTTGTTCTGTAATAACAAACAAGTGGCCAGTTGGAAAAGAATATAGAGGGAGAGAAAAAACAGAAAAATGGCTGGTCTCAAACCTTTTATCATTGCTGAAACAGTTCCCTTCAAACCCGTTGGCATTTTTACTGTGAATCCTTTTCTGAAGGTGCCTTCTAGTTTGTTGATACTCTTGTGAAGTAGAAATGCTGAGGATGGAAGGTGGTGCTCCAGAATTAACTCCTCCTGAGCCATGTAGAAATGAATGAATTTCTTTTGACCCTCTAACAGTTCAACTTTTCATTGGATATTTTGGTCCCATGACATGCTAAATACCTTTTTCTATCCTTGTGTTTCTTAGTTTTTCAGTAGTTAGATCCAAAAAGTGTGCCTTTAAATATAACTCTTTGTCTAACTAGTGCTTATAGTGAGACTTCCCAAATATCACTTTGCTCAAAAGTGATCCAGAAAGCACCAGAATGCAAATAGCTGACTGCTCCATTAATTGAGTATGCCTTCAAAAGTTTCAGAGTTTTCTTGATTTCATTCACCTGAGATCTGTATCTAAAAACTTGTAGAGACCCAAGAGAGAGAGTATGCATGAGAGAGAGATGTTTGGGAGCATGCATCGGTACCTTGGGGTTTCTAACAGAACCTACACACTTCACGCTCTGCAAGCTCTCTGCTTAGGTCCCTAGTGTCCTACCTGATTGGTTGGGGAGAGGTATCTTTTGGACAGCACTTCATGAGATATGAACATATATTTCTATATGAATGCAAAGATGCAGTCTCTATTCCATGGGTGATAGAGTCCATTAAAGCTTTTATAAAAATGTCTGCAACATATCTTTGTGCAGTGTAGTGGCAAATCTTTTAATGACAACTGGGTGTGAACTGATTTATTTGTAGGTATGGTCTGCAGAGTTTTGTGGTGTAAAGTGATCAGGAATGCTATGTAAGATATTAGTTGCTATAGCCTTACTACTTCAGGCTGCAATGTCAGAATTACTTGTTTTTATAATGTAAATTCAAGCTCTGCAAAGTGTATTGGAACAGAAAATATTTGGTTAGTATGCTCTAAAGTTGGGTTACCCTATTAGAGGAAAATAGTGTTGTGCCGTGCAAATAGTTGGCAGTCCTCAGAGGTTTAGCCTAGATGTTGTACACTCCCAGTCATGCTGTGTGGGAGTACTGTGTCTCTATCAAAAATACACAGGTCCTTGTGGGCGATGCTTCTCTATTTCTGCAGATTTCAGTATGAGACATTTTGAAGAGCAAAACTGGGCAGTGTTGCGTGTAAAAAAAAAAAAACAACCTACCATGATCTGTTAATTGTTAAATTATTAAATGCTAGAAACAATATGGCCTATTGGAGGAGGTCAATGTGTACATAAACTTTTGCTTCAAGGGAAATACAAAATCAACATCTGAAAAGAAAACAAAAGCCATTGACCAAAAATAGATTGTTCAAACCTTTGCATTTGTATTGTTCCATTAGTCCCTTTTTTGTTTGTTTTTGTTTTGTTTTTAAAACCTTACTCCCATTTAAAAACAGTGTTCTGAATATGCTTGATTCACAGATACTTTTTTCACTAATACTTGTTTTTTGAGGCCTGTGAAATAAAAGTTCTTTCACTTGCTGCAGCATTTTAAATTTGCAAAATGTACGTGAGACTGTAAAATACTGCATAATCACTCAATTTTGCAGATGAACAGAGCCCCCCTAATTCTACATTTAGAACTCTCAGTCCACGAGGCATATTTGCATTTCATCTCTACTGTAGGGTAAAGATTTTTGACTGTTGTGTAAAGGAGTTTTACTGCTTGAAAGAAGTTGTACAAAAAGCTGTGGAAGAGCAAGAACTCAAATGTTGAATCTTTACTCACTGTCTTTTCACTCTCATTAGAGAAAGCAATTTAATATGGGGGCTATTATAACTCGGAAATTTGTAAGTAACTTGAGAACTTTATGTTTACTTCACAGATTATACCATTTATTTACCATTCTGCAGTGCTAATCTTGTACCTTGAGCTTTTTAATGCATTGAATAATGGTATGTAATCAAAAAAATTCAGAGGTATTAATTCTGTTTTGACAAAGTATTAACATACCTGTTGTTTTACATAAAAGGCAAAAAGAGTAGAGTCATCAGAAAGATAGTGTATAACTGTAAATGATGTCATGCATATTGTTATTGAAGTAGGAAGGAAGATGAAGAGGTGAAATCATTCCAAACATCAAGGGATTGCTCCCCATTGCTCCATCTAACTAGAATGAATTATCCAGGGCTGCTGTAAAATATCTGGACATTGCCATTTGGACAAAGGTTTCTCAAAGAATGTTGCCTGGATGCTGTTTGTGACCATCTTTTTTCAAGGATTCGTGGATACGATGTGAATGTGCAAACTATACTGCAAAAATAGTCATTCACATCCAAGAGAAAGCTGACTTGCAAAAACCCTGACCTTTATTACCGCTTAGCAAGGTGGTGACAATATTAATTAAAAGTCTCAGTATTGCAAAACCTTCCAAGTGGAATATTCTAATAGCTCCTACACCCCAACTTGTGATGAAAGATAACCTTGTACTGAAGATGGACTTTTAATTTATTGGTTGGGAATGTGTGGCTGGGGGGAACCTTTCACTTTTAGGTCAGTATTTTGAACCCAGGCCAGGTGAATAAGTGACAAGGTTGCTAACACATGCAGGCTGTTTGGTAATGTCTGTGAGGTGAGTTGTACTCTCAGTTTAGCTCTTGGGAGGACAGGTGTCCCCATCACTTAAACCACCCGAAATGGCAGCTTCATTGGAGGTGCCCAAAACTACCTTATTAGTGAGAGTTAGGGACGGTGACTTTTCATCCTAAAGGTGAAAGCCAAAGCAATTTCTGTATGTGAAAATGTTTTCTCAGATTGCATCTGTGGGGTTATTCACAGTCATTGCTATTCTTAACAGTTCCCTGAGCGACTTCTTTCTCCATACCCAAGTGGCTGGTGCGTTTCATAATTCACTAAGAGTTTAAGGAGGGAAGGATAATTAGCTAGCATGTAACTAGATTTACAGCAGTAGGTAACTGGTTTATGCTAAACAGCTAGCATTGATTTTTAAATGTGGAATTAACTTTGGATGACTGAGAACAGATGCTGAAGATGTTGGTAATTGTTGCGTGTTGTTTTCCTTCTGTTCACAGTAGATTCTGGTTTTGATTAATTTTTCAGTTCTTTATTTACGAAATATTTATAGTTTTGTCAATTTTCTAATCTTTCTTGCTACTGTGTCTTCATTGGGCCTTTTTTCAGGGTAGTGTTTGAGCACCTCAAAAGCAATGGTGAATTTAACCCTGCAATATAGTTATATTATATATTCTCATCATCCTTGAATACAGAAGTGGAACACTTCAAAGTACTCAGCTATGGCTAACCTCTGCTCCCATTGCTGTTAAAAGGCTTATAGTCCCATATGAGGAATCATGGGTCATAAAATGCTCCACATTTAGGACAATAAAAACAAAATAATTTTTTAAAATCCTGTCATAAATGATTTAAAGGCTGTTGCAAAACTGGGGAGAAAACACAAGTGTCAGGATCTCTTCTCCAGGATCATAAAACAGACCTTGGGAAATGTATGTACCCATAGAACAGATCATTGAATCCACTTCCATTTTAATTTGTTTTATGTTTAACTTTCCTTGAACACTCTTCTGCCTATTGACTGCTTTCCCTCTATCCTCTTATATTTCTTCAGCTTTGTTTCTTTATTATTCTCTGTCTTCACCCTTCTACTTTCTTTTTCTCCAATATGCCTCAAAAATCTCCAATATTGTTTCTTTTGGCCAAGGGAGATTAGGGGGTCATATGAAAGCAGGAGAGGGAAATGGGGATCACCACAGAAAGAACACTCTGACAGAAACAAAATTTACAGCTATCTGTTGCATGCCAAGTGCTTGGATTCCTAAAAGGGAGTTGTTTTTTGCTGAATGACTTCTTATCTTGTAGTCTTTGGATAACGTGTATACCTGAGTTTTAGGGCTTCTCAGCCATAGAATCTGGGAGGAAAAACAGTTGTCTTGCCTATTCTCCCTTTTCAAGGCTGCAGTGTAGATGTCCGCTGGGGTGGGAATCTTCCATGAATATCATAGCAAGTATGACTGGGAGAATCTGGGAAATCATTTGGTCCATTCCCCTACTTTCAGGCAGAAGCAAATATGGTCATGCTGTTCTCAACACATTTCTCCAACTTGTTCTTGATGATGTCCAAGAAGGATTCCACATTTACCTAGTGAATCTCTTCCAGTGCTTCACTGCTTCTAGAGTTAAAAATTAATCTCAGTCTTCCTCGTTGTTGTTTAATCTCATGACTATCTTAAGCTGTATCTTCAGTAGACACAGAGAACTGATTTATTCCCTTTATTCTCTCTCTCTAAATGACTTCTTAAGTTGTTAATTCTTTTCAAATGTCTCATGATTAAACCCACCCAATAGTTCTATATTTTTCATAGATTAAGTTTTCTAGAATTTTATTCTTTTCATGGCTATTTTGTATATTCTTTCCAACTTGTCCATATTCGTCTTGAATTTTTTGCCCAAAAGAGGGGACAGTATCACAGCTAATCCCTTTCCAACACTGAGGAGACTGAAAGAAATACTTCAGATACTGACACACCATTCTTCTGCTTAGACATTCTAATATTTTATTTGCCTTTTATAACAGCACAACATATTTAATCGGGTTAGATTGTGATCCACTGTTGCTCCCAGATCCTCTTCTTCAGTGCTACTGCCCTGCCAGTAGTTTTCCATCCTGTGTTTTTGCAGTTATTTCTTACTGAAGGAGGGCAGTCCTTCAGACTGCTTGCTAATCTGCATCCAGCTTTCTTCAAGTCATTTCACTGATTTCTCAAGATTAGTTTGAATTGTAGCTCTGTCATGAAATATGCTTACAGACCCATCATTTTGCTGTCATATTCAAATGTTATAAGCATACACTCTATTCTGCCATCTAAATGAGTAAGTAAGTAAAGTGTAGTATAGCAAATGGTTCAGGGTAAATACCATTAGTAGGAATAAACTTTCTGACTTGCTAAACACTCTCTTTTTTTTTTTTCCTCATATAGTTTTCTGTTTAGTTTTCCTCTTAGATAAATAGCTTTCTGCTGTTGAAACCAGCTTAGGTACCTGACATAAAAGAGGTGCTTCTGTAGAGGGCTGGTGGGGACACCTTTAAAAAACTCTAGCGTAACTAGTGGAACTAGGACAAATGGCTAGAGTTTAGATAGGCAATATCATGATGGGAGGACATATGTGTACTTAAATGCAGGCTTAGAAAGGTAGCACAAAATAAATTGTTGCTTGCTTGTCCTTGGCAGTTTAATTTTTTAAATACAAGATTGGATTCTGCAAAAGTTGATAGTACTTGCCTAGCAAAGTTTCCCACTTCTGTGTAAATAAAATATGCCAAACGTTTTATCACGTTTAAGATTCTGTTTCTCCCTTTATTATTAAATTTGCCACATGTAAATTTACCACAGACCACTCTGGTCTGCTTAGTGATAGGAATGTGTTAAAAAATATTCAGAATTAAAAGAACACACCAGAAGTAGACAGTAGGACTTTTTTCCTGACAGTTCCTTCGTCTTTCTAATTCCTTCACCTTAACGAATTCAGTAGGTTGCAGTTATATTGTAAAGATAAGAATGGGTAAAGATATCTTGCCGTTTTTATAATGCAAGGTAAAACCATGCCCATGCTTTTACTAAAGATTTTCATTAGATTCTTTCCTCTTTTATTTCTGTGTTATTTTTCTGAGCAAGGTTCTCTTATTTGAGTGATTCTTGAAATCCAAAAAAAAAAAAGTAGATTTAGACCAGAATTGTCCTACAGATCCTGAATACTTTTTAGTTTCAAAAGGAATTTTAAACATTGCATGTGCTTCTACTTCTCAAATATCAATGTTTCTGATTGAAAATATATTTAAAATAGGCAAAATTATTTTAAACTGATAAAAATACACAAGCAGATAGCCCGATGGCACTGCATGTATTTTGAGAAGTCACACATTTGGTCATACAGCCTGCTGCTGTAAAACTTTCATAAATTAGTGTCATCAACAGTAATGAAAAAGGGAGGAGCTTCCTTCAGGGAATAGCGCTGTTGTAGCATTATGCTGATGCTCCATCAAAGTCCTGAGTTGTCTGAAGACTTGCCTAAATTTCAGTGCTTAAGACTGATGCTTCTCTTACATGTAAAGATGGGCTTATGTGCCTAAAAACATTTCTCTTTTCCAGCTATCTCAGGTACTCCTAATAAACCTTGCAATACTTTTAACTGTTTTAGCCCCTCCAAAGACCTTGTGAAACCTGTTACCTTCCTTGCTTTCCTTCCTGTTCTTCCCTTAAGAAAAAGGGCTGAGGTGAAGACAGTACATGCAGTGACCCATACTGTTTCCTATACATCTTGTGGCCTCCTGAGTTTTCTTGCATTTTAGACCAACGGAACAACATAACCTTTCTCTGTTGTCTCCTCTGAAAGAAAGAACTAATGTCACTGACTTTGTAACAAAAGGCTCAATAATCTTCTTGACATTTCTCGGGGTTCAGCCTTGCCAAATTTTTCTTGAAGGGATATTTACTTGCTCTGGGGTTTTTTTTTTTGTTAATAGTGAGCACTGTAAAACAGACTTGCAATCATTCAGTGCTGGGAGGGGGTTGCGTGTTTTATGGGAAACCCTAGACATGAATAGGATTAGGCCAGCTGCTTTGTAAGGACTGAGGTCTCCCCAGGCTCTTTCATGCAAGCAAAATGCAGAATGCTAGCAAGACATGTAATGTCCTGTGTGATTAATGTCTCCTGTGAATGATAAAATTAAGGAACTGGGGTAAAGTTCCCTTAGTTATTAGAGCAGATATGCTGAGTATGCTAACATCATTTCTGCCACCATCTCTCCAGCTATATGGATGGATGTGCTGGAGCAGGGAGAGCTTTCCCCAACTTTGGATTTGAGGACCTTGTGATGGAGCTCCTACTAACTTCCTTTGTGAGATGGTTCTGTGCTATCCTTTCTGTTGTTACCAGGAATTTGGCTTTGACATACTGGCTATGATTTGAGGGTTTCCTTTTAATGAGCTTTTGGAACACTTCTCTATCTTAGCCTTCATGGCATCCTTCACTATGCTTCCCCTGTGCTTCATCTGAGTTGTTGCTGTGCTCTGGTGTGTTTAGTGTTAAAATCCCACTTTGCCTACCATGATCGAGTTGTACTGGTGAACCACCACTCCTGTTATAGTTCCTCTAGTTATTTTACTAACATGTACCAATGCATTTAGGCTTCCACTGCAAGGGGAAATAAGAACAAGGGGACAGTTAATAATAATTCAAACATAAGAAGTAAGATTTTATTTATTTTCAATTCATAAAAATATACTCATGCACCTAATATACTAAAAGTACAGCTGATCTAGATGTTCTAGGAACATCTAAAAGATGTTATGTGTAGTTCACATCAAGCTAGCTTATAAAGGCTGTGCAATTTTCTGCCGTGTTTCACCTTCATGCCACTTCTTTTGGGAGCAGAATTAAATAGTTAAGAGAATGAGGGCCACCGCAAACTGTATCTCAAGCCCAGAGAAATGCCCTGATCCTGCAGTCATTAGAACACTGTGTGGACACAGGATCTAGGAGATCGTGTTACAGGTTCACAACTTATATTTTAAAACATGGATAACAGACAGATGGGAAGTTCTTCAAGGGGAAACCTCAGTTTGGCCTAGTGGGAATGTTCTGGCAGAGCTCTTTCTGTAACACCCTTGCCATGCGCTCAGAGCCCAGTAATGTTCTGTATAACTACAGAGTGAATCACTGAATCCCATTTAGCCTAGAAGTAATGAAGACCCTCAGCTAGCACAAGTAGGGAGGAAAAATACTTTAGAAGAAGGGCTATAAAGCAGTGTTTTTGGAAACAATTCTATCGGACTGAGATAATTAGGGATAACACATATATATAAACAAATGTGTTGAATATTTATATTTGAAGTTAATTTTCTTCGGGTGTTTTCTCCTGATCTGGGTATTAGAATGTAAAGTCCACTTAAAATGAGTTGTGCTTCTGCTTTACTTAACAGAGACAGGAAGTATTACATTTCCTGTTAATGCAGTATTGTTCATAACTCATAGGTTAAAATTGGATTTTGTCTATATCTTCTTATGTAAATGTTACAGAAGGGCTGGAAACTCAAAAAACAAATGACTCTTGGGCAAGTAGCCTTTCTGGTAGGGGTACAGACAAACCTTTTTTAACATGCCTTTTAAAATCAATATTAGTTTTTAAATCTTGTAAATATTATAGCAGATGAATTTATTTGAGTTGGAAAGAGTGAAAGGCAGTGTTAACTTTTGTTATGAGATATATGTATTGAATAGCATACGGCTCTCCAATCCTTTATTGAGCTGGATCCACTTCTCGATTTCAATTCTGAGCGCAAGTAAATAGATCTTCCAGAACTTGTGGAGTATATCAACTGTACATGTCCACATGCAAATTATACCGCTGTTTTGGTTATGTACATTTTGGATTCACTGTCAGTGCCAAACTAGAAATTTACCCTGTATCTTCAGCAGGTGGAACAAGTTGTCTTGTGACCCACCAATGGGTAACAGTACTGGAGAGGGTGATAACTGGTGTTTTTCAATTCTCTTTATCCCTATTATCACAAGCACATATGAAACTTGTTATTATAGTGTCTTGTTTTCTGGCTTTTGAGCACTATCAATAGTAAGTTATCATTACACTCACATGAAAAGGATGTGGGGGCTTTCTCAGGAGTATAGGACAATTCAGCTCTCTGAGATACCACTTTTTCCATCAAAGCATGTCCTTCATTGTGCACGTGTAAAAATATTTGCACAGAGCGGGCATAGCCTATTAATCTTGGTATTACCTGCAGTTGATTGATAATTGATTAGGGATATCTCTTTTTTCTGCCCCTTGGTAGCAATTCTACTTATCAAGGGCTTGTAAAATTAAGTGGCCTGAGTCAATTACCAGGTAAGATTTTATTTTTTTCTCAGGTACATACTTTGCCATCACAGATCTATGAATCCAAATTACAGAGAATATGCTATTGGCAGTCCTAACAATGAGGCTAAGTGAGCATAGAACATAAATTGTGCTCCCTTTTCTGGAGTTAGTTTTTCTGAAATAGACCTGTGACAGCAGTAAACAATTAATAGTGCATTAAGAGAACATGTACCTGTGGGACTGCAAATTGTTTGGTTTCCTGCCCTGCATCCCCTCTTCTGTGGTCTGTCATCTAAGAACGTCAGCAAAGTTTCTTCTGTAGTAACAACTTTGGAAAGGAGAAAATTTTATTTATTTATTTTTAAAATTTGTAGAGCCACCTATGGTAAATAATTTCTAAATAGAAATGTCTAGCTTTCTAGGCACTTATTTGTATCCCTCCTGGTATTCAGCTTGGTGCCTTCAGTCCTGCCTTGTTTCTCTGGGCAATCTGATACTCTGAAATGTGCTGTACAGCTCAGCAGAAAAAGGAATTTGCTTTGTCTAAGTCATTTAATAGCTTTTAAATCCCAGTGGATTACAAATTTGTAGGGTACTATATGCTGCCTCTATCTTGATCTCCAGGACTTAAACGTGCTTTGAATTGTTTCTTAATAAGTAGGAATAGAACTGTTAGTTAAAGCCAAAGCAGTGAGAACAAGTGGTATCACAATAGGATAGAAGGATATAATAAAAAATAAATATGAATTGTGGAATTGTGGAAACTGTTAAAAAGTTAAAAGTTACGTTTTGCAGTAGCTTTAATACAGTCATTTATGGATTGCATCACTGAAACATAGTAAAGACTTCCTTAAGTAGTATTCCTATAACCATGTTTAGTCCTAGGAAAATAAACCACTTTGGAACTCATCAGGCTACACAGCCACATGCCGAGAGTCTGCTGTAATGTACTGCAGTGACACTTTCTATGAGGCACAGGACAACTGTCATAAGGGGATAGCACCATTTCATGACCTGGTGCAATGGTAAAACAGAAAGCTCTGAGAAACTGTAGTTTAGATAAAAGGTCTAAGTCTCTTATTCTAGGTATAGAAGATAATCTAAACTATCTACATACAGATAGTCTAAATAAAGGGTCCACGCCCAGTAGAGTGCTTCAGCAGAACTTTTTATCTCATAAATGGAGGCTTTGTAGGTAATTCCCAGTTTATCCTTCAGAATGCTACAATGTCAATGGCAAACCCCAATACTACTGGAAAGAATCTTAAATAACCTACAGATATAAAAAGGCAGCCCATAAAATGAGTGACTGTCATCAGACTATTTACTGAAAACAGCTTGGCTCAGCAGTAGTAGCATCTTTTCCTTGTTTATATCATAGCAACACTGGCTGCTTAGTGTCTTCCTAAAATGAACAAGATTGAGAAGAGAGTTTGTCTCCCAGCAAATTCAGTGCCTTAAAAATGTCTGTTTTCAAGAGAAACTATTTAAATTATTTGAAAACTTTGGGATCTTTGGATAAAACTTATGTTTTATGTCTATCAGTTCAGCATCCAGTAAGTTGAATCCACTGTTGTAGAGGTGAAGTAGAGGACCACAGTGAGATTAGAGGTGGACAAAATTGTAATTTGCTTTTTTTTTTTTTATACGCATATATGAGTTAAGAAGTGCCAGGTTCCATTTCGTCTTAAAAAACTAAATGAGAAGTAGATTTCTTCACAGTAGGAATCAGATTTGTATTTTAAGACTGCTTGGCTGGTGGGGTTGTTACCATTAAACTCTTAATTAAATGAAAAATGGGGAAAATTAATTTACTTGAGTGGTGCAAGGTCAGAACGTTCACTATAAATGTCTAAAAGAAGAGATGGAAATGGTTGAGGTTTTTCTCCAAATACCTCTGTGAGTTTAGCACGATGTGCTTGGAACAATTCTACAAACTGCAATAGCATCTGCAGATAAGAACATATCCATCACTGAAGCTTAGTTCATGAAAGGCTCATTCATTTACTGATTCAGCTTTCTAATATTTATTGCCAAATTGCCATGCAAGGTTCATGTGCGTTTACCCTTGAGTGCTTGCAGCTGTTTTTTCTGTATTACCATAATATTGTTCCTTCTAAGGATGCTTGTTACAATTTTTAGTATTTGCAAATGACTTAATGTGGTGCTAAGCCTTTTTAGATGCATATCACTAGAACAAGATACTGCTTGAGGTAGACAAATTAGTCTTACAAACTAGATCCTAACCTTGTAAAGATCCAAACCAAATGCCATCCTAAGACTCCATCATGTCGAGCCCTGAGGGTAGAGGTGCCTAGGATCTCTGTTGTGATGCTTACATGCTGGTTCAGTCTCCCATGAGCTCAGTAAAGCTAGTTACCTTAGAATGAGGAAAATTTTACCTTCCGCACAAACCCAATACAGTCTGCTTTTCAAGCTAACATCCCTTTATTAAAATAGAGGTATTTGCAGAAGTGCTTCAGCTGCAGACATACTTATCTCTATCCGCACATAGAACGACTTTCTTATGCCTCTACCTGCAACTTATCCTCTGCAGGTCAACAGGACCCCTGCCCAGAACCACTTCCGATACTGTCTTTTCTCCTTTCTCTGAGTATCTAGAATTTGGGGATTTCACTGCACAGCAACTCCAGATCCATAGCACTTCTTCCTTCTTCCTTTCAATTGGAAAGGAAAGTTGATAAAACTAAGTTCAGCAAGCTGCTCCTTGTCACTGTAGAAGCTCTGAGAAAAGAGCCCAGCAAGCTGCACATAAATTCTTCACATAAATTGAGTCAAACCCAACAATAATAAAAATGTTATTCTTTAACAGAAAGTTGCATTTTTAAGAATAAACTATTTTTGAAAATTTAATCCATATATTCTTAAGGTATGAAATCTGCCTAGAATTTAAAAGATTCAGTTCCAAGGAAAGTTTTTTGCCTTCATCTACTAGCCTTTCTTATTCTGTGTCTGAAATCAGAAATTAAATAGTCTAAAAAAACAAGCAAGAAAAAAGAAAGCCAAAGGAAATTTCATACTGACAATGGGGACTTAGGATATATTTTATTTTTTGAACTATTTACATTAAATGTTTTTTAAAAAATGGTAATTTGAAATAGCAAAGGAAGGGGAATTCCACATATCTGACAATTTTAAGTAGCTGAAGTCTTACCAAAATGTATGGCCTTGTTACATACCTAAAGTTTCACTACCTCGTGAAATACCTAGTAAATACAAACTTGCTTTCTATGTTTTAAAAGACATTGAAAAGCAAGGCAAGTTTGTTAGAAGGCTGAGAAGTAATGAATATTTAAAACCAGACTAATTTTAACTACTAAATTTTATAGTAGCCCATCTTTTTATTTCATTCATAAAAAAGATAACGTGTATATGACCTCTGTAGATCAACGGAGTTAGTTCTGCTTTTCATCTCTGCAAGTAAAAGCAGACTTGGTTATTTCCATGGAGAGAGAAATGCTCACGGTTGCTTTTGTGACCATTTTTGCCCCGCAAACTTAAGTATCTGCATTTGTGTGTTTCATGAAGTTGGTAGTGGTAGTTTTCTGAAAATTATACAATACAGCTTAAAAACAAAACCCTTGGTAAGGCAGGGCATATCTGCAGAGTCTGAATGTGAAACTTCCACACTTGAATTACTGTAAACTTTCAAAACCCATTCTAATTGTCCATGTTTTCAAAAGGCATTCTGTTTCTCACTGTAGTTACAAGTAGGAGCAGATGCAATTTTGCTGGTATCCTTGCTGTGTAAAGTCTCTCTTCAGTTGCTTCATCCTGAAGAGTGTTCTCACAACTTCCTGCCTGTGAGAAATGCGTGTTACTTGTCCCTAGCATAGATCATCTGTATAAGAACTGTTTATCATGACATGAATTAAAATAGTAGCTTTGCTTCTGTGCTTGCTATTGCCTACATTTTACTGTCACACAACTTCCTTTATACTATATCAATCTTTCTTTTCAGGAAGACTGTGTAACAGATAAGTCCCAACATAAAATTATGTGCTCATAAAATGTTAAGTGTAGTAATAACTGTTACACAAATTTTTTCTTTATGTGTAGATCTTCTTTGGGATGCATTTAGGAGCAAATCTAGCACAATATTGCTTCTAATCAAGCAATTCTTTGCATCTTCATGAACACATGGGTTAAGAATTTTGAACTCAGCGACACGTATAAAATCAATTGGAGTTGGACATCCAAATTTCTAAGGCAGCAGTGAAAATCTCAGATGCAGTGTTTACCTAGATGGCTTAACAGTTGTTTTGGAAAATGCCTTATTGATAACTTGGGGTTTTTTTAATTACTATTACAGACGTTTACAGCCTGGTGCAATTCACACCTCAGGAAAGCAGGCACACAAATTGAGAACATTGAGGAGGACTTCAGAAACGGCCTCAAACTGATGCTTCTCTTGGAAGTTATCTCAGGTTGGCTAAAATAAAGTTTGCTATGTGTTTACAGCATGCTAACTAAAACACTCTTAAAAGAACAAAAATTGTTGACAATTCAAAACAGTGAACACAAACTCTACATGGGCTGAAAAGTGAGAGATGAAACACACTGTAAAGCAAAAGGGAGGAGAGAAAAGCTCTGCTTTTACCTTATGTCCACAATCTTCTGTTTTGTGCTTATATTCCAGGATGTCACAGTGTATCAGGGTATCACTGACATCACAGTGTTGCTGGACAAACCACAAACATTGAGGACCTGGTCTTAGCCCCTAACAATTAAAAAGCTTTTACACTTAGGTTACAAATTCATTTTATTCCACTTTGAGTATAAAAGTTTTGCTTTGCTTTTAATGACTTTATTGGATAAATCGGTGCTTTCAAAAGTGCCTGAAGTAAAACTAGATCAATATTTAGTCACAAGTAAAAGATCTCATTTTTCAGAAGGAACATCCAAGAGCTCCTTTTGATTAACTGGTGTAAACTCACTATGTCACCCGTTTTATGTGTTACTCAGAGGGGCAGTCCCCAAGGTACACTCAGAATGCCCCTGAATGTGAAGGGAATAGCTTAAGCTACAGGCACACAATAAAGGTGGAAAAGGGCAAGAAGATTTTTTAAGGCATCTTTATGGAAAAGCCAGTTTATACTTTGCTGGAGATTTCATTGGGGAAAGATTTTCAAATGATCACTCTTCATGAAATGGAGAGTCATATTTTCAGAAATTATTCTTCTTTGTCATCATTTGAAAAGTTAAGTTCATTCAAACATGTCAGCCTATGCTCCGAAATTGGCTGCTCTGCTGTACTGGATGAGGTTCTTAAAAGCCATTGTTCTTGGTCAGATGTGGAAGGATGCTATGGCTAATCTGCTGGATAGAGTCCAGCCTCTCTTTACAGTCGGGCAGGTAAGGGTGATGAGCTCTGAGAACATCCTGCCTTCTTAATATTCAGCTACTCTAACACAGACAGTAGCAATGAACCAGAAGGTGAGGAGCAGGAAGCACTCACATATCTTCCAGATGTTTAGGGCAAACATAAAAACTTTACTCTGGTTTTACTGCTATATCAGAAAAACCTAAGTCAGATGTTTCAACATTTGAATTTTCTCTTCAGGGTTTTGTTCAAAGCCATTTGACATTCTTTCAGAAAAATACATGTTAAAATAACTGCTAACTTTTAGACAGTGTTCCGGGCACATTCACTCTTGAGTTCTGATCACTTGGGTGTCTGTAACCAGGTATATGTGACAATAAACACATTCAATTTGTTATTCTGCAGGGGAAAGACTACCAAAACCAGACAGAGGGAAGATGCGCTTCCATAAAATTGCTAATGTCAACAAAGCTCTGGATTATATTGCCAGCAAAGGAGTGAAACTTGTGTCAATTGGTGCAGAAGGTAT
This sequence comes from Gorsachius magnificus, assembly GCA_034008185.1. Classification (NCBI taxonomy): domain Eukaryota; kingdom Metazoa; phylum Chordata; class Aves; order Pelecaniformes; family Ardeidae; genus Gorsachius; species Gorsachius magnificus. Next base: position 42,538,052 of record CM067083.1, on the reverse strand, counting down.
GTGACAGAAATTTGATTATGTGCCTTGCTTAGATCGTAGGTATTCACATTACAAAGAAGTCTGACAGAGACCCTTCGCCAAATTACGCAGGCTGTTCTGTATATATGGGTGCCTCAAAAATCCTGTAATATTTATTGCTGACCTATATCTGTGAAAGGACGAGAGGTGGAAATTTGTGGACACCTGGAGAGGGATAGGGGTATAAATGGGCTCTAAGATTAGTTTATCTCCAAGGTTAAATTGAATTGTCTCTGTTTCAGTGGGTGTTCAGATAATGATTTCTTCTTTTAGAGCATTATGTTTTTCTTATACATTATTAAACATAAGGAACTCCTTTAGAAATCAGGTTGGATTCTAGGGTGTGCTTTATCCAATCTGGGATTTTTTTTATCTTTAGGAGATATTATTCAGACTAGACAAAGGCTGACATCACTACCAGGTGGTTGGGACCTACTCCCATTTTATTATGAGACTGACTGTGGATGGCAGCTGTGTTTCTAAAATTCAGATGCAGAGTTAAGGGAGTGATCAAAAGAAATTATGATAGCTGGGGAGAGACTGAACATATGAAGAAAGTGGGCTGGGATATTATTTACTGAAGTTACTACTTTGTTATTGATCTCTTGTTCAGGTAGTTAAATAAAGCCATGCAGTTGGGTAGCTAAATGCTGATAGCTGTAAACTCTGAGCAAAAGGTGGTAGGCTTTTACTGCAAGTGAACCTGTGCCTCCTATGAGAATCAATTAATTGTTTAAAAAAGACAAAGGTCTGTCTAAAACTAGCTGCTCCATGGAGATACTTGCATAACACTTTGCACAGCCATTGCTATACAAAGGAGGGATGTGGCTAGCATGATATCCAACTACTTTTGGTTCCATAGCCTCAGTGATGTGCTGTCCATTCTGGGGGCAGCCTCTAACATGTCCTTAGAGCAAAACTCTGTCTGTAACCTCAGTATCACAGTGAGAAGCACTAGCTGTATTCTGTTCACACTGCTAGGCCTTTTTAGATTGACTTAGGAGCCTTCTCTTCCTGTTTTCTGATTTCTCCAGGCTTATAGATGTCCTTATTCTGGCTTCCAAACCTTGATCTTAGGGAGCTTACTGTAATTGTGGTTGGAGCAGGAAGATACATTAGGCGGGATAGGGGCATCTGTAGAAGTAACAGAGACATCTGTCAGCATTCACTGATTCCACAATGGTTTGACCTAGCCTGCTTGGTTCCTCACCAAATGTTTTCAGTTTCTGTATCTAGAACTCCAAAATCCCAAGAAATCCGTGTTCTCTGGGCAGAGTATTTATTTGAACTTGCCCTTCATTCATTTGAGACTGAACTGGCTGGGCCATCTGAGTCCAAATCCATACCATCTATCTTTAGGCATGTAACAGAGACCTTTTTGGGGGAATATATCAGCAGTGGGGAGAAACAGGCAATTCCCAAAGACACTTCAGATCTCAGAAGAGCTCTACTGCATTTTAGAGGTGCCTGGCTCCCTCCATCAGTTGTACAGGTAGTCAGGGGCAGCTGGGCCCTTTGCTCAGTTAAATGAAGTGAGATGGAAAAATATGCCACTACCCTAAACCTCTGCAGTTAAGGTTACTCTGAGAGTGACATAGCATTGAATGGACAGCAGAGGGTACTGAAGAGACAATTTATGTGTGGAAATGAAAATTAAGAATATAGAAGCCTGTTTGGTAGCTGGTGCAGAAATACTGAGAGTACAGAGTCTGGAGCAAATGAATGGTAGTATCTGTCATGTCATGCTGGGACTCTGAGGCTTCCTGACTGAAAACAAGTGTGTAGTAAAAGTATTATCTTGTGGGACAGAGTGGTCATTCTCTCTGATCACAGGTTGCACAATGTATTAATGTTTTCACACCTAGGTTTGTCAAGAAAAGCAGGAGAATTTAAACCGAGATACATCAGCTCATATCTACCCCTGGAAGGAGCAGGCCCTTCTCCCTCATTTTGCCCTCCTTATTGCTGCTCATTACTGCCAGGGTGCTCAGACTAGGGATCAGCACTTGAGCACTTTCTATATCACCTGAAGGCAAAGCATCTACAATAGCTCAGATCAGCCATTAAAACCGTTAAAAATAACGCTATTGTTCTCCTTGCAACAACTGGCATAAGCTTAGATGCTCTGTGATAACAGGTAATTCCTTCTGGAAGGGAGGCAGGAACAAGAGGCAGTAACCTCTTCCAGCATCTCAGCCAATTGCTGCAAGGTGATGTTTGTCCAGTGTTTCTTCCTGCATGTAACAGCAGGCCGTAGTTAGTAAGCCAGGAGATTGAGGCAACGTCCTTGGCTGTGCTGCAGGCTTTTATTGCCTGTTTCTGGAATTCTCAATCTGTAAAAGGGAGGGATTAGAAGCAAAAATTCATTCATTAGCATTAAAAAAATGGTTTTAAATTCTTGGATGGAAGCACAGGAGGAAAATCCACTGCTACTGTCATAGCTTAGATACAGAGAGGAGCCTGTCATTGTAAGACATTACGCTATGTCAAGTATGGCTACTAGCACACATTAGATCACATCCATGTGGGCAGGAGCAGATAGATTCATGTGCCTTCCACTCCTACTCTAAACAGGCTGAACAGAAAGCCAGCTCTGGCCCAGACGTGCTTAGTGCCCTGTTAAGTTTACCACATCCCCTCTACTAAATTTGTTGTCTAAGTCACAGTGCCGTGCTGATGCAGCAATGCAGTATCACATCTGACTGGGTATAGTTTCACAGTGTGGGACCTCTGGCACCAATAAGTGTCTAAAGAGTACCTGCACCCCCTTGTCCTGCATACTTGCTCCCACACTTCACAGCCCTACCCTATCCCTTGGACTGACAACTGTTTCTGTAACTATGCTGGAGACTGGATCAACAATCTGATCTGGTCTTAAAACAGACTTTTCACGTCTTGTTTTTTCTTTTGTTGCATTTTTCAGCATTGTTGACTGGGCAGTCATTATAGTATGAAGATGGAATGAATGCCAGCAAGGAGGCAGAGCACAGGCTCCTTAAGCTTGTACTGTTATTGAAGACCTTAACCCCTTAATTCACTGCCCCTATGTGTGAGCATGGGGCATATGGGCTTGTCCGCACCCATCTCTTTTGGCATTCTCTGAGTCACATGGATGCTTGGAATACTTTTTCATTTCCAAAGCATGAAAGTTTTGTATCTAAATCTGCTGAGGATCATGTTTTATTATTTGACATGCTGAGTGTTAGAGCATTTAGGCCCAAGGGGACCAACTGGCATTTAAAATGGGGCCTCAAAACAAAGATTAAACTGTGATTTCTGTGGGACATCAGTACAAAGTTCAATTTAGTATTTTTAAGGGGCCAGGGATATTCTTTAAAGCCATCATACTGTTCTGAGGCTGGCTGACTTGTGCTGTCTGAGGAGTGGAAAGAGAGAGGTGATCACCTTTAACTGTGATGCTGAGCAGAAGCCAAATTTAGCTACTCTGATCTGTCTTGTGGAAGAGTCTCTCCATTGGTGATGAAATGAGACTAGAGAGTCAAAAAGCTAAAGTAAAAGCTGTGAAGGTACTCCTTATGAGCCATTCACAGTCCAAGAGTTAGAAGTTTTCCCTGAAGTTTTAAAAATGTGCATAACTCCATTTGTAAGGTAATTGCATCCTGAACAAAATTAACTGAGATATGGAGAACCACAAAAGAGAAGTATCCTGTTAATAGGAAACACTTCTGTAATGCTTTTCTGGGGAGCAGGGGAAATATTAAAGACAAATGATTTGTGAATCTGCTGCAAGAAGGCTAGAATTAAAAAAAAAAATAAAGCCAAAGCAGAATAAAAAACCAAAACTAAAACCTTTGAGAACCTGCCACCTGCTTTGCTTAGTTTTTTCCCTAGGCAGTTTTTATTCTTTCCCCTTCCCTTTCCCTTCTCTCCTTTCCTGTCCTCATAGCTCAGCAAGACCTTTTTCCCTAGAAAGCTATAGCTTTGCATACGCAAGGTATAGGAACTGTATTCCTCCCATATCAAACAGGCAGGTCTTTCAGGGCCAATCAGATAGTAATAATGCATGGAAGGCAGGCAAAGTGAGGTAAGAATTCTGGAAAATTAGTGTAGAACCCAAAGGGGAAAGCAGAAAAACAGCCATTCATATATAAACTTGGATTATCACACTAGTAGAGTAAGTATTGAGTAGTGATGGGTGACATATCTCCTACCACATTTGTTAATTCCATAGGTTCAAATGACAGCTTATGTCACATACTACTGCAATTTAACATGTATCTCAAGCCTCGGAGCTTGTAGCTGCTTTGGTCTTTAAAAGTTGCCCCTGGATTCAGGCAACTTGTAAGTAGCAGAGCGACTGCATTTTCTGCTGGCACCTCTATTGGCATTTGATGTTAAATTGAGGAAATTCCTCCTGGTGCAAGTTCCTCCTGCTCCTTTCCCAGAATACCAGTGGGCCCCCAGGCAGCCACAGCTGCTCCACTTTTTGAGGAAGGCTGGGGGGCCTTCCCCCCGTTTTCAGTGTGAGGTGACTGGAAAGGCAGTCTGCAGTTCCCCTCTCATTGTCCCACCTCCTCCTCTTCCAGTGTGGGACCCTCCTTTACAGTCTCGCTGTATTCTTCCGAGTCTCACACCTTACTTGTCAGATTGATTTAACATTATCACCACACTTAAGTGATCTGGCAGTACATTTTTTGGTGTTGAGAAATTTACGTGGTGTCACTGTTCATATTACAATGTAGGAACACTGGATTCTGACTTGGCTTGTGGAAGGAGCTGTGAGAAAGGTTGGAGAAAGAATCTTCCTAGTGCCCTGTGTTGTAGGTAGACTCAAGCAGTCTTGAGACAAACTGAAACCACAGAGGTAAAAAATACCATTTAATATTAAAAATACATAAACATGTGCATAGGCATCAGAGCTGTAACATATTACAACCTCGTGGCCATGTTTCTGAACTGCTTGGCAGGAAGCTATGTAGCTTAGTCTCAGGAGGTGCTGTGTCTCTTGAGCTGTTCTTCATATCTAGTCTGTGCTGGCACTATAGGTAAAATTCTCAAAAAGGTCTGAATAGTGCAGGGGGATTTCTGAGTACCATTTAATTAAAAAATAATATTAATGTCCTGTAGTTTCTTAAAATTTTGGGCAAGACCATATTTTTTTCAGTTCCTTTGTATTTGAAAACAGTAATATTGTTCAAACTTTAAATAAGTATTTCTCCTCAGGCTCTCTCTGAAAAAGTCAGCCTAAAAGGTAAATATTTGGGACAGTTACAACTACCTGAAGAGAAGCCTTTTAACATGGAATGGCTGAAGTAACCTTAACTTCAGTAAGCTTCAGTCCTACTGCTAGGGTAGCACAAGCAGGAGTTTGTTGAAAAATGAACCCAGATGAACTCTGTGTAGATAGAAAGTTATGGTAGAAATATAACATTTATTAAATACAAAAATATATTATTTAAAAAAATCTATTATTAAAATAAGAGAAAACAGAACACACATTCTAAATACTACTACTACTCTCTCTTTTTTCACCTTAGAAATTGTTGACGGCAATGTGAAAATGACTCTGGGTATGATCTGGACTATCATCCTTCGCTTTGCTATTCAGGATATTTCAGTGGAAGGTAATAGTAATGCATCTATGTTAAATAATTAGGAAATCTGTTTAAAGATGTTTTTATATGAATTGCGCACAAGTGAGATGAATGTTTTAAAAATGAATTATGAGCTGCCAGCTTCTCTAGGAGAATGCTGTGGGAGACAGTGTCAAAGACTTTGCTAAAGTAGACAACATCCACAGCCTTTCCCTCATCCACTAGGCGGGTCACCTGGTCATAGAAGGAAATCAGGTTGGTCAGGCAGGAACTGCCTTTCATGAACCCATGCTGGCTGGGCTTGATGCCCTGATTGTCCTGCATATGCCTGGTGACTGCACTTAGGATGAACTGCTCCATAACCTTCCCTGGTACCGAGGTCAAGCTGACAGGCCTGTAGTTCCCTGGATCCTCCTTCTGGCCCGTCTTGTAGACGGGCGTTACATTAGCAAGTCTCCAGTCGTCTGGGACCTCCCCTGTTAACTAGGGTTGCTGATAAATGATGGAGAGTGGCTTGGCAAGCTCCTCTGCCAGCTCCTTCAGTACTCTCGGGTGGATCCCATCTGGCCCCATAGACTTGTGGATGTCCAGGTGGCACAGCAGGTCGTAAATGGCTTCCTCCTGGATTATGGGTGGTTTATTCTGCTTTCCGTCCCTGTCTTCCAGCTCAAGGGGCTGAGTACCCTGGGGATAAGTGGTCAGACTGTTAAAGACCGAGGGAAAGAAGGCATTCAGTATCTCAGCCTTTTCCTCATCCTTAGTGGCAGTGTTCCCCTTCACATCCAATGGAGCCCTATTAGTCCATTTATATGAGTATTTTAGGATTAAATATTGGTTTATGCCAACCAGTTTTGGGTGGCTGACAACATTAAGATTATAAGAAATTAATTACCTGAGCACTTTTTACATTTTTCCTTTTTTAACTCCCTGGTGTCTTTTACAGAGACCTCTGCCAAAGAAGGGCTGCTGCTGTGGTGTCAAAGAAAAACTGCTCCTTACAGAAATGTGAACATTCAGAACTTCCATCTTAGGTAAACTTCTATTACTTCAAGGGGTAGAAGCAGTCTGAAATATTTTAGGTCAAATTTTTCCCACAGTTGTGTAGGTATATTTTTGACAGGAAAATTTCACTCTTTACTGTTAACTAGACTTTTTCAAATTCTCACACTCTTATCTTCAGAGTCTTATTTTGGTTAGCCTTTGGCATTATTTACCATGGCTTCCATAGTTACTGTTTAAAAGAAAAAAATCCCTACTACATACAGAATGACCATATTACATCATTAGAGGTCCTTGGTATATGGGAATATCTGAGTACTGCAGCATAGTGACTTGGAAAATGACTGCTTTCAAATGAGAGCCACTGTAGGCATAGACTGTTCTTGGCAAAAATATCAATGTGTTGAGCATGCAGATATCTCATTATGATGAATCAATCTTTATTATTTTGTAACGTAGCTATAAATTAGGAGCCAAAAATGCACTTAGTACACAACAGCAGTACTTTAAACAAGCTTATTTTTGAAATCAGGATCACTACCTAAGTTGGAAAATATCGTGAAGCTCCAGCCTTGTGGTTCTGTGTTTTCATTAAGGGCTAGAAAGGGAGTTCCAGGCCATATGCAGGCTGCCTGGTTTGGGGATTTCACTGGGCTAGTTCCTGTAGCAGTGCAGGTGTCCCACCTCATTAAACTACATGACTTGCCATTTGCACTCTTTAACCATGTGATCTTGCCTTTCCTGAAGCCCTTTCTAGTACTTGCAACAAGAGCTCTGTATTACAGTGTTTTGGAGTTTTGAATTAATTTTTAATGTGCATCCACAGATAAAAAGATGTTTTTTGATTTACAGTCCCTGTATGGTCTTTAAGAGATATGAAATTTGTTATGTGTTATTATCCTTGACTATGTAGAGGTATATTTCAGTAGAGCTTTATGTGGATGCTGGGTATACTGTAAGTTACATTATCAGAATCTTAGAATGTATGCATAGATATGCTGGTCTGACACATGGTATGGGAAAACATCTTGAGTGGAAGTACCTTGATTAATGTTTGGGTTGATCAGCTCTTACAGAACTACTTGCAATGGGCTGTCCAGACCATTTTAGTCTGTACCTTTTGGAAAAAACCTTTTTTTTAGTTTGGTGTTAATTTTGATTCAGTTTTACCTTCTTGATGATTTATATTATACAATGTATGTGTATTCTGCTTAATTGTATTACATTTTTGTTGGAGATAGTTCTGTTATTTGAAGGATCTACCCAGACATCTCAGTACCAGGGATTCTAACAGTATTAACATGTTTAGTATCACACAATTACTGTGCAGGATAAGTCCTCAAACCCACAGTCCCAGTGATTACATAAAGTGTTTAGATTAAGTATCTTTCAGAATAATTGCTTCTGGCTGAAAGGAACCTCTCATAATCTTTCCAAGTAGATGGTATTTGTAGCTCTGTTCATTGCCTATTCTGGTCTCAAAAGGTAGTGGGCCTGATGTCACATTGAAGTGTTAGAGCTCAGATCAAAGCTGTCATATGTGTGAAGTGGTTTAAGTAAACTAAACTGATTTATGATGTCATACTTCTATGAGCACAACATGGTTGTGCCATTAAAATTGTCCGAAATAACTGTCACAGAAAAAGCCAATTGCTTCAGCAAATTCAAGTAATTGCAGGTTTGCTCTCCTTTTATTTTTTTACAAACATGCTGGAAGTATAATAGGAGATTATGTGCTTCCGTTGATGAATGTGCACTCTGAGCTATCCTGGAACACTGCACAAATTAAGCAATTGAAATTGGGAACTGTTGCACATAATGTAAGATACGTACTACAGGAGAAAGAGTACAGTAACAGAGGAGCTCAGAGGGATGAGAGTGTCAGGATTTGACAGGAGAGTTCCTGCTTGATTTTAAGCCTTGAGCAAGGATCAAACTGTAAAATGCCATTTTTTATTAACTTTTTTTCCATTCTATTTTTTGTTGTAAAGCTGGAAAGATGGCCTTGGATTATGTGCGCTTATCCACAGACACCGGCCTGATCTTATTGACTACTCCAAGCTAAATAAGGTCATCAGTCTGGGTGGTACAGCATGCTGTCCTGCAGTGATTTGGATCACTTCCGGTTTGCTTAGCATATTTTCTAAAACACAAGCTGAGGACTGCATACTAATTCTGTCTAGCTTTCTAAGCTCCCTCCAAAAAAAACAGTGACACGGAGGAAAGGACCCCATAACTGTCCTCTGTCCATTACAGTGACTTCAGCATTTAATTGCCAATAATCTGGTCCTCAGCTGCTAGGCAGTTGGTGAAGTTTTTTACAATGCCCAGTATGGATGTTAAGTCAAATACACTGGAATTCTCCATTCACCACTGATAGTACTGTACAGTCCATCCTGTTTTGTATCTATTGTAAATGACTGTAGATTGCAGTGCAGTAAACGAGATGATGATTAATCTTAAGATTCCTTAGAACAAATGTTACCCTTCGTAATCAGGAGTATAGTAACCAAACCCTGCCATCCCACCACTAAACCATGTCCCTAAGCACCACGTCTACACATCTTTTAAATACCTCCGGGGATGAAATTATTTATGAAATGAAATTATTTGAAAATTTAGTCTGCTTTATATATATGTGCTAAATTCATGCTGGGGTCCCCAAGGTGTGCAGTGGTGAAAATTAAATGAACCTATCCCTAAACACTTAAGATTTTAATTTAGGCAGTTGTTGAGACAACTGCAAATCTGAGCTAAAGGGCAAAATATTAGCCTTCAACACCAGCTTGTTTTCTAATTCTGTATACAACCTTTCCTACAGATAAACAGATTCATGGAATGACTAAGCTACCTGTCTCTGTGTACATGTGCGTAAGCATGGCACAAACAGAAGTTAGTCTGACTGAATTTGTGCTTTGAAAAGTGGTACACAATACTAAAAAGCTTCAAAGTATAACCAATCTCATGAGTGCTGAGAAAAGGGAACAGAACATAAGCAGATCTGCTTCAGCATTACTATTTCCCTCTTAAAGGTTTCCAAAATAGGAACAGATCAGGTTTCAAACTGAGGCTGAGCTGTGGCACGTAAAGCACATGCAGAAAAATCCTAAAATAGATCTTGCTTTTCTGGCCTGGCTGTATTTGAGTGACTGCTCATTTTGGTTACATTAACAGCTGTCTTGGTGTCTTGTTTCTTAACTCCTGCATGCTGTCCTTTCCTTTTCTCACCAATGTGTTTTGTGTGAACTTGTAGCTGGAAAGATGGCCTTGCTTTCAACGCGCTTATCCATAGACACAGGCCTGATCTTGACTATGACAAGTTAGATGAGGTATTTCTTTAGCTGTAGCAGAGATTTTTAGTTACTGTGGCTTGTAGTTTTGTTTAAAAGATGGGTGATGGAGATCTGCAATGATTCAGAAGTTGCTGTGATTTTAAACAAATCCTTTACCAGTGGATCACATTTTACTGTTGGACTTAGTACCAAGCACACAAATAGAAGGTGCTCATCACTCATCCATAAGCAAAGTGTTTTGACCTAGTCAAAGGTCTCACTTAGACGTAGTGTATTTTTGTTCTGTCCCATGTAATTTCAGTAAGAGTTTTTGTATACACATTTACTAAATGCTATTTTACACATGGTGTCTCTGTAATAGCAAAAAAAAGTTCATGGGGTTTAAATATTGCCCACATTTTAAGTTCCTCTTAATGTCAGTGATGCACAAAACTGCTAAATGGTGATAGAGTGAGAATTTCTGATTAGAGACTTTGTATTCTATTATACCAAAATTTTTAGGTTTCAAAATGTAAACTCTTCTTCATAACACATTTTATGGAACATGCAGCTTTTAAAGGAAAGTCTATCTAGTATGATAAGTTTATAGAAAGATGTGTCATGGGCATTACTACTTCTGATACCTGGCATATGTATATGCATGAGGAACAGACCTCTGTGAAACTTAAATAATTGATGTGATTCTGTAGTAAGTAATCTTACTAAGTTCATTTCAAAGTAAAAAAAGAAGCGTGATTGAGACTAGATCTGTTTATAGGAAGTGTTTGTATTCAAACAGAAGCCCTGGAAATTCCCTTCAGAAAACCTGTTAACATTTTTTCAGCACCTCTAACTTTGCTCTTCTATGTCCTGTTTACTCAACCTCTCTCCGTAGACATTGGTATTGTTCAGGGTGGCTATGATCATTTAGCAGTTTGTGAATATGTGAAAATAATAATAGCATTAATGTCATGAAGTGCCATTTCACATAGAGTGTTTTCACTCCAAGCTGACAGGGGAAGGCTGCCTTAAGAGCAGCCCTAATCTGACATGCTCTCCCGTTGTCAGCAATAGCTGTCTGTAGTGTAAGACGTGAATGTGTTCTGTTTATCTGAATTGTGCTCACTGCTTCCTTTCCCTTGCCTTCAAAAATCAAAATCAAAATCTCAAAACCAGAGGAAGTTCTTGAATTCCTACAGCTCCTAAATTCAATTTATAGAGGCATTACAGATTTTGCTGTCCAAGCTAAAACTGAGAAGTTTTGCTCCTTCTGGAGAACTGTTCTGTCTGTGCTTGCTTCTTCTCATGTATGCACCTGACCAACAGTAGAACCTTATTGCTGTAATGTAACATATAGTCAGTATAAAGCATGCAGGACTAACTTTGTGATGAACGGTCTAGTATAGCCTACTGGACCAGAGGCCTTGGCTATATGTATTACTGCTGTACTTCATTCAGAATTAGCTCAGCATTATGAGTGTACACTGCATACGTTATCTATGTTCCCCTCCAGAATATATTTGCAGCAGAGTCCTAATGGTACATAACAGCTTATTAATGTTTTCTTTTGAAAGTGTAGCAGTAGATAGACCAAAAGTTCATATACCTATACTCTGCTTTTTGAAGAACAATAGTTGTTACTCCAGTTTACAGTTTGGAAAAACAGAATAAGTTTTAGTGTGCCCCCTGTAACCTTGCTTCAAGGAAAAACTTCTATCTTTGACTATTTGTATTTTCTTCTTTAACACAGGATGACCCCATAGGAAATATCAACCTTGCGATGGAAATTGCTGAAAAGCATTTGGATATCCCTAAAATGTTGGATGCAGAAGGTGAGAGTTATAGCTTACTGAAGTTTGTGTTACTCACAGGCAGGAGATGGTAAAACTTCCTTTGCTTTGTACCGAGCAAATTTTCAACATTCCTTCCACATGAATCATAATGGAGCAACCCGCTTTGTTTTCAAACAATGTTTTTCTTCTTATTCCCCAGGTATTGGATAATTTCACTCACTCTTTGCTTTATTCCTTATTGTTTGTTATTTTTTTATATATTATAGTACTTTGGACCCTAACCTCAGCACATGGCCCCACTGTGATAATCGAGGTAAAATGCAGGATCAAAAGATAATCCTTGCCTTTAAGAAATTAAAATCTAAGTCTAATAAAGGGAAATACAACTGTTAGAAGCTTAATGCATATTCATTTTTTTAAATGTTTAAGTGAGAGGGCCAGAAATATAAATAGAAGTGCAGAACTTTCAAAATATACTAACAACATGCCTCCTATGAAAGACAGCTAGGTTGAGGGAAGCATTTTTTTTGTTTATTTTCATTGTAAACCTTTTGCAGTGATAGTTTTAACAAACAGTTTCATGTTTGGTTTCTCCAATAATCTTTAGAGTTTGTTGGCAAATAGCAAGGAAATAGTTAATTTCTTCAAGGTAACCAAACTTCTGTACTCCAGGCAAAAAATGGTGCCAAAATACTGGAATTGGAATTTGCCTACAGTAGTTCAAAGCATTCTTCTCCAAGTATGCAGACTCTGCTCTGGTGGCTTGTCAATAGAGCAGTGATAACACAGGAATTATCCAGAGCACTCAAACTCACTGTGTCTGCTCCCTGTGAAGTCTTTGGTAGGAAAGTTAGGCCAATACCAGATGACTTAGAAAATCCAGGTTTCTTGGTTTCACCTTCACACTTCAAAACTAATTGTTTTCATTTTTCAAATTGCAATTCCCCTTTCAAGCACCACTTAATTATTTTGCTGTGAAATACTGTGCAAGGAACAAAGGGAAGAGCTACCTCCTTACCATTTAACAGCTCCTACTATCATTCTCCTTTCCTTGTTTTCGTCACATACAATGTAAGAAAATGGTTTTTTTTCTTACTAGATTTTCTGCACATTCTAGCCCTTATCTTACTATACTCCTTCTTGGCAAGGGAGGGGGAAATGAAATCATGCTTCTTCTAATACCCTCCAAGTATTCACCATCACTTTTTACTCTCTTTACTTCTACGGTGTTCTCAGTGGAAACTTTGCAAAATTTTGTTCACAACTATGTGAAGTAGATGCAAAATCAGTGAATACATTGGTCCTGAACTTAGAAATCTCACTGTTAGTATTATAAATTGTTACCTCATTCCCGGGTCTTTTCACACCAGTGTCTTCCCATTCCTTACACTGGCAAGAATCCTCAGCTTGCACTAGCATCATTCATCACTCAGCTGTAATTGGCGTAAAGCCACCTTTTTCTGCTTTTCTCTGTTAATTTTCAAAAAAGGTCCATGAAAAGGTACCAACATACCCATACCTTGATTGCACCCTCTCTATACTTTGACTCTTCCCTGCCGTAATAGGGACAAAGCTATCAGCCAGCCAAGCCAAACTCTTTTGTGATTTATGCTATCAACAAAAAAGACAGACTGGCACAGGGATTGCAAAACTGTTACCATCCAAGCTTTTCTTAGCACAAAATGTATTTCTGGACTGCAGAAGTTCTACAGGTTTCCAATATATGTCAATACCCTGTCAGTCATGGGGACCCTGTGCTAATACACACTGTACATGCTCCACTGTCAGTGGCTGTGTTTATCTCTGGAATAATTCTAGTGATTTAGATGAAGTTGCTTTGGAGCAACTGTGAAGCTGAACCCAGTAGATCTGCCAGCCATGCCATCTGCTTGGAAGTTTCCACAAATCAGAAGGTAGCAATACCCTTCTGTACAGTCTCAGCCTTCAGATGTTTTGCCATTTCAGGTAGAGTTACCTCTTTTCCATTTACTGATTCCTAAACCTTAGGTAGCTTTGCACTGGTATCAGTAAACAGATGCAACCTGAATAATGGTGTATTTATTTTGAATCCCTACAGCACTGAGGTGGCATCATCAGCATAATCTGATGGAAGTACCTTGTGAGAATTTCTGAGCAGTTAACCCTCTTCTCTCTACACAGATGTAGTAAACACTGCCAGACCTGATGAAAGAGCCATTATGACTTATGTTTCCTGTTACTACCATGCATTTGCTGGTGCTCAGAAGGTGAGATTGTAGAAGATGGATCAGATCTCATCCTTCACCTTCTGTCTTGTTTCTTTCAGCAGTTTTTCCTCTTCTGATCTTTTCCTCACTAGTTACTAGGACAGCATCTTAGAGCTGAGCTCATTTCCTGTTGCCTGATTTTCTCTGTGAGCCTTGGTAGAACCAGTAAGTCTATCTGTCTGTTCCATAGAAACAAACGTTCCTGTCTCATTTCTCTGTATATTTACTAATAATATCCAGTAGGTTTTTGACAGCTGGTTACTGAATGGGATAAAGGACATTGTTCTCTTTAATTGAACTTGTGCGCATTCATTTGAAGCGCCTTTAAAAATGCAAGATGAAAATAAGCTCATAGTGAAAAAACAGTTTCAATAGCAGAATGCCATCTTTTTTTCTCCCTGCTGGATATTATTCCTGCTACAGATGTCAAAATCATCATAACAGATGCTCAGAAAATAAACCCTTCTTTTATGCTTTCAGGATTGTTTTTAAAATGTTAAATGCTTGATGGTAAGTACAAACAGCAACATAAAACATTGCTATTATGCAAAATAGACACAGAAACATACACAGACACCTCAGAAGAGCTCTGGAATCATGTCCTAATGAAAAGAAGGAAAAATTTACAAAGCAAAGCAGTTCAGAGTTGGACATACTTAGCTATTAGTAATAAAAAGGATACTGATATATAGTGCTATGGTTCAAACTAATCCACATGCAACTTCCAGAGAACATCACATCAAAACGTAGTCTGTCTTTCCTGTGTCTTAGTCAAAAAAACCCCACATTCTGAGTCACCAGACATATGCATGCCAGTTCTTAAGCAGATAGTCCTGGTAAAATTAAGGTCACGCCTCCTGTGACAATACTGCAGGATCAAGCTTATTAAAAAAATTCCACCTCTTTGTAAGAGCTTATGTTGCATTTCTAGTGTACATTTTATTCTGTCAGCACCCATCAATCTAACACTGAATTTATTACAGCTTTGTAGAGTTTCTAGAGTACAGAGCTATGTACAAGAAAACAATCAGAATGACTGTTGTGCTTCTATTTATTCATCCTGTTTTTTCCTCCTCGATTTTTTTGTTTTGTTTTGTTTTCATTTCTTCCCCCCTTTTGTAGATATTGTGAACACTCCCAAACCTGATGAGAGAGCTATCATGACATATGTGTCCTGCTTCTACCATGCTTTTGCTGGAGCAGAGCAGGTATTAAATCAACCGTCCCTTCAGGTTGCTGTGGTTTTGATTGGTTGTTTCACATTTCCACTAGTTTATTAAAAAAACCTGATTTAGTACTTTGTGATTTTAATTAACAATTGCAAGTATTACTTGAGCTAATACTTGTTTTTAACCAACACTTGAACCTGTTTTAGTTAAATGTTGTGTAGCAGCTGAACTTCTTTCATTCCAGTGGACATTCCTGTTTCTAATTTTGTGTCTTTATTTGGTGATCATAAAGACTATTTCAGAAAATTTGTATTTGAAGATACTGTGAAATGGAGTTGTTCTTTGTTGCTACATCAATACCTTATGCATTTGCTGCATAAAAGAATATTTGACTTTAGGAGATTGAGACTATTCTAGACTTACTCATGCGGACTAGTAATTTAGGACTAGATTTTCAAAGATGCCTAAAGATGCAGAAGGGCACAGAAGACATCCAACACAGTATTTGTGCGTGGTTCTCACTGAAGCCAACAGAATTATTTGTGGATCAAGATACTAGTATAAGAGGCAAGAATATCAGCTGGGATTCTTGCTTAGAAATGCGGCATTTCCCACTGTTCTGCTTCATACATTTCTAGCCTACAAATGGACATCACCCAATTTATGTGAAAAAATATAATAAAGAACCATAAAGTAGCTGATATTTTCCCTTCATCCTCAGGATTTAATTTCCCTTCCTGTCTGGTAGCCCCCACACACACACCTTATCAGAGCACAGCTATGCTGTTGCACTCTCATGCTTCTGCGTATGAAGGGTTTGCTATGCATGCAAAAGGGAGATTCCACATACTTGGTAGCACAGGAGTCTACACAGGTATTTCCTTGATTAGCTATATTCGAGATTCACATTTGTATGAAAGCGTGGTTCTGTTATGTCAAAACTATCAACGTAAATTTTAAATATGACAGAGCTACACAGTGCCTTCACAAATAAATTTGGCAGGAGGCATGAAAAGATTTGCTGTCAGTGGTTGAGCTGCATATATTCTCAAGGGCATATGTACATATGATGTGCAGATATAGAGTGGTCTGGGACTCCTGAATCACATGTTTTTCCAGCATGGCTAACAAATCTAATACTGTTTTGGTGTGATTTAAAAAAAAATATTAACCTAATAACTTTAAGAATGGCCTAAGTCATCTTTGAAAATAAGAGATTTATTAAACAACTCTAATAGCAGTGTGAAATTCCCCCTTGTATAATAAGGCTTCATTGTACAACAAGGTGACTTCTTTGCAGATCTGTGCCTTCATTCAGGCCATTGGAATCTGTGACTACAGAAGGAGGGTAAATACATATCTAAGTAACCTAGGAGCGCAAATCAGTAACTATAAAACAATGTGATTTTTATTTGCAGCAGCCACATTCTTTCTCCAAGCCTGTACCTTTCTCAGAATGTGTTTATGAATATGTTCTGTTTATTTTCTGTGTTTTACAGGCTGAGACTGCAGCTAACCGGATCTGTAAGGTGCTTGCTGTGAATCAGGAAAACGAGAGGTTGATGGAAGAGTATGAGAGACTAGCAAGTGAGGTAAAGACAGCCGTATTTGTAACGTGGTGATAGTTACATTAATGAAATACTGAAAGCTGAAAAATTCATTCACTGTCTGCAAGATAGCAAAGTGAAGACTCTATGAGGGTAAATCTCCTGGTGGTAGGGTACAAAGCTCAGTTGCACAAGATGTCAAGGTTCAGGTGACCCCTTTGCTGCAGACTTCCTGTGTGCCATCCAGCAAGTCACTCAGTCTCATTAACATGCTAAAAAGGGAGTTTTGAGGACTGTCACCGGTCTGCCCCAAGATCAGGGTTGCTGTCTCTGTAATCTCCAAACATAGCCGTCCTGTGGAACATACAGGATCCTGTCAGTCCAAGGAAGCCTGCTGGCTTTGTGTACTGCAAAGCACACCAGGACAGGGTTTCTCAGGGTGTTCACAATGTACCTGCGAACACAGGCAGCAAATGAATGAAGAAGGGGGCACATTGTGCCCTCCTGTCCTTTCTTGGTAAATAGCAAATTTGTTAACGCAGGACTGCAGATGTGTAGTGCACAAGTGAGAGCTCCCTTGTCTTTAATGCATAACCTGCAAAAACATATTGAGATCATAAACAAAAAGACAGTAGTGCTACATTGGCACTAACAGACTTCTGAGTGAAGGTTTTTATATGACCTGAGTTGGTTGGTGTCTGTCCTGATCTCATGACTACTTGAGACATCAAGACCCATACTTTTGAAAGTGGCAAGTGATTTTGGGTAACAAAGCAGGTTTTGAGTAAACAGCTAGAGACACCTTACATCTGTATTCATCTTTCTGAAAATCAGGGTATTTCTAGAAATACCTAGAGTATCTGGGTAATTTAGTAAAAAAGTATTGTTCAGCTTTGAAAATCTTGTTCTTATTTGCCATTAAGATGCTGATACCAACTGATACCAATGGCGCTGACACCAATAATATTAAAATAGTGCAAACTTGATTAGGATTTGTGCATTCAATATGATCTTTTTTTGATTGATTTTCCATTACCTTTATTTCACTTGTTTGTTTGTGTTGGTTTGAAAGCTTTTAGAATGGATTCGCCGGACAATTCCTTGGCTGGAAAACAGGACCCCAGAAAAAACAATGCAGGCTATGCAGAAGAAATTAGAGGATTTCCGGGACTACCGCCGCAAACACAAACCTCCCAAAGTCCAAGAGAAATGTCAACTGGAGATCAATTTCAACACCCTGCAGACAAAACTGAGAATCAGCAATCGGCCAGCTTTCATGCCATCAGAGGGAAAAATGGTTTCGGTAAGTAAAGGAGGCATCAATATTCCATACTACTTTTTACAATGTTCTCACAAAAATTTCATTGTGAAGGATTGAAATGCCATTTTAATTTATACTCAGAAACTTCAGTTTGTTGCACTTTATCAATATCAAGCCACTCTTTTTACAAGTTCCCTTTCATTCTAGAATCTTGCTTTCTCTTAAGCATGCTCCTGCCTCTTTGAAGGGTTTCCCCAAGAGCAAATTGCCTTGAGATGTGAGACAAACAGACCTTCCTTTGGGAGTGTTATCAATACTTCTTTATCAGTGAGGCCAAATGTTTAAACAAGTTTATTTAAGCAAAACTCACATGGTTTCACTGACATTTTGGTCATTAGACTTACAGAAACAGACACTGTTCAATATATGTTTCTGCTTTTTTCTACTTTTTAAAATTACGTTTTGCTTTTTCTTATGTCTGTGAAGATAAGAATAGTTAGTACCAAGAATTCTCATCTGCTGATAAGTATTGTGAGTTGATTGGGGACCAAAACATTTCCTGTGGAATGTCGCAAACCTGTTTCTGTACTCCATTCTGTCATTGTGTTTTTGTTGCTCAGATTTGATAAACAGATAATTGCACTATCTGAAAAGGGACATTGTCCACTCCCCATATGCAGAAAATAAAGGGCCTGACACTTCAGTTTCCCACTCATGCCTTTGAGTTTCCAAGAAAGCTCACAAAAATTTGTGCACCACAGAAAGTGAAATGAGTTTGTATTCCAGATAAAATACGCACCAAATCCTCTTGACACTAATAATTTTGCTATTGTCAACTTCCAAGAGCAAAGCACATTTATTTTGGTAAAAGATAGGTATGGCATAATAGAACACACACATTGTAAAATGGGAGGTAAAAGCAATATATTGGGAAGACACTGAATGTATAGCTATGCTTGGAAGCCATTTGTATAGGGGTTCCTTTCATGAACCTTCCTGAATAGAGTATGCTATTAGGAGCAGATGTCTGGACTACAAGACTTCCTGAGTTGCCTGACAACATTTCCTATGATTCTGTGATTTGACAAAAACTGGACATAAAAACTTCTCTTTTTGGAGCAAAATTGTGAATGAATCAGAAATCTGCAAATTTGGATAAAAAGAGATTATAGTTTCATCCCCTCTCCTCTGTGTATTCTCTTCACAGGATATTGCTGGCGCTTGGCAGAGACTTGAACAAGCTGAGAAAGGCTACGAAGAGTGGCTGCTGAATGAAATACGAAGACTGGAAAGACTTGAACACTTGGCTGAGAAATTCAGGCAGAAGGCTTCCACTCATGAACAGTGGGCATATGGTGAGCAGAGATGGCTTTTAACATTTTTAATGTTTTAATGTTCAAGGTTGAACTGTTGGGGCTGAATATTTGCCAGCCAGAAACTCACTTGTGAGTAGTTTGGACAATTTTAGAAACCTAAAATAATATCAGATAAAATTGCAGGTTTTGTTGACTATAGTCATGATCCTAATTTGTAGGCATGTTGCTAATGAAATGTAACTGTAAAAATCATACTCTTGAGGTAGCAAGTCAAACTTAATGGGAATATTCCGCATTTGAATACAGGCCATTACTGCTAATGTGTTGTACACCAGCAATCTAACCAGGAATGCAGTCATGCTACTGTTAAGTGTGAATTTATTAGCAGAGTTATTCTGAGTTTATTATCATTTGGCCATCATGATTTTTTGAATAATCCACATAAACTACGTGATAATGGACTAATTTCTGCTTTGCTCCATACCCTAGATTATACCCCATTTATAGTTCTGTTTCTTTATGGTAAGCTAACCTTCCTTACGTGTAGTTGTAACAGCTACAGGACCGTACACCGGCATACAATTTTGTTAGGGACCATGAAGCATAGAGCAGATCTATCATCCTACTGTTTGCCCTGACAACAGTCTTCCTGCTTCTGCCATGCTCCTGGCTTTTTCCAGCTAGAATCTTTTCACGCTGTGAAAGTAAAACAGAGTCCATCCTGTAACACAGTTGCTGGAAGCATACAAGGCTGTAAATGGCTGCTAAGCAGATACTAGGAGGGAAACTACAGTGTTTATCAGCCCTGAGAGCCTATTTTCTGAGCATAGACTACTCATGGTAGCATGTTATGGCTGTTATGCAGGGAAAACTTCACATAAGCTGGTACATAGCAAGTGAAACAATAGTCCCTTCTGGCTCTAGAATTCACAGAGCTGTGTAATGCCATGCAGTGAGCTGCTGTTGTAGAGGATGTCTGTATAGATTAGTTTGTCCAACACAGGAACTACTGAGGAGTAATATTTAAGTTTCTGATTTCCTCTTTGCTTCTCTAGCCTTTTGTAAACAGGTTGGCATTTTCCACTTAAAATTCAGTGTTTGGTACAAAAGGCAGCCACGCATCTCAATTTTTAATTTTTTTTTAAGTGCTGAAATGAATAATGAATTGAGGGCAGAACATGAAAAAGAGAAAACACACTCGCAGGTATGTGCTGCTATGAATGTACCTCCACAGCCCCTTCTGCAAAGCTGGTGTTTGATGTCATATTAAAAGCAATGTTTAAATCAAACTAAAGATACAAATTTTAAAATTTGTTTTTGCAATAATGACAAATGCCCTGCACTCCCATCTCCCCCACACGATCCCTGTGTGAGATGAGAATGTTGGTGTTTATTCCCCAGTGCCCCCTCAATTCAGTTAAACTAGTTAATTGAGTAATTATGTATTATCAGAAAACACTGATCAGTACTAGTTTTTTAGTAAGAGTGAAGCTGTGCATAGCAGTGTGATTTCTGGTTTCGTAAGTCTACAAAAGGCTTAAAGCAATAGTTTAAAGCCTCAGGTTTCGGCAGTATACCATTTTTATGCCAGTTTCTCAAGCAATGTAATACTTGCTGTTTTAGACCAGTATAAGCAGCCTATGCAAAAATCAAGGAATTACTGAGAGATCTTTAAAAATATATATTTCTAATTAACACCGTTGTGCTGACAATTTGCTACTGATTTCAGTGGGGGTGGGACTTCATGTCACATATGTGATTTTCACCACACCTCAGTTTAAAAAGTTTACAGAATTTCCAATTGTTCTAAACCAATAAATTAGTTAAAAATTACTAATATTTTAATTTCTTCTTCCAGGCAAAGAGCAGATCTTACTTCAGAAGGATTATGAATCTGCTTCTCTGACAGAAGTCCGCGCCATGTTAAGGAAACATGAAGCTTTTGAGAGCGATTTGGCTGCTCACCAGGACAGGGTGGAACAGATCGCTGCCATTGCCCAGGAGCTGAAGTATGTTCCATTTAAAGGCTTGCAGCTGCTGACATTTAACTTTGCGATAAACTCTTTCCAATGAATTTGATAGTGTCATAGGTACCAACATAAGAATTCCAGAGATAGCTTCGTAAGTATATTATCTGAGCTGGTCACTGAGACCTTTCCCTCATCTCCCCCTTACCCCCAACCAAATATAGATATTGAACTGACCAAAATTATTTGAAAACAAGCATTTTAAAATTGACTTAACAGTAATCTTTTAGCATTAGCTCTACTGATGGGTCTGTTGTGTGTTGATGGGAATGCTGGAGGTGTTAATTTCTCAGTTCGTATGGTCTGCTGAGAGGCACTGGCTATGCTATTTCACTTAGAAAATAATTTCATTTGCACAAATTACGGATCAAGCATCTTCACTTTACAATCAGGTATTTTCCCCCAAGTATATTGGTGTTTTCAAAAGTCTTCACATCCCTAAATAATCTCTTTTGTAGCGGGTAATGCACTGACTTTTCTGAAGATTTAACTGTCTATAGTATACTTATTTTCACAATTTCTTCATATTATATTTGGAAGTGCCATTGTCACCATTTTGCAGAAAGGGCGGTGGGGCATATGGGTACACAAGCAATCAAGCACACAAGCTCTCCTATAGGAGAGCAAGAGTTTTCACCTACAGTTCCATCAATTTAACCACAGGACCACTCAGCATACTATGCCCAGAGAAAACACAACCAAAGCTGAGAACAATTTTGCAACATTTAGGGTACATCTGTATTGTTGACATCAGCTACATAGGTCAGGGATGTGAAAAGTCAAAGCCCCTGACTGACAGACACCCTTAAGGCAGCAGAAGTCCTGAGTGTTGATGCAGTTACCCTGGCTAAACTCTGTCTTTATCAGTGGAGCTTACTTTTGTTTGTGGCAAGGTTGTTATAGTCACCTGTGTGAAGCACAGTTTTGTCAGCAAAGCTCTGCCCACACTGACAGGACTGTAGTGTTACATACTGATGTCCCTGTTCTGGTAAAGTCATCTTGGCACGTACACCAAGCTAAGCACATTTGGTTTTATAATCTTATGCAGTTAATTGCAGTGGTTTTGTACTGTAAATCGGTGGTGCTCCTCCTGATCATAGCAATTTGGCGTGTACTTAAATTCATTGCTCACCCGCAGTATAAATCTGTAAAGCCAACAGGAACAAATGTGCGGTAGTGGTCAAAACAGGAGCCAAGATCAAAATTCTCAGATTCCTGCCCATAGCTTCAGCTCTCTAAGTTTTAGTTTCTCATCTTCTTGAATAGGCAAAAGTTACTACTTAAAAATCAAGTGTTAAAAACATGCCCTCTTTTCACTTTGTTGAAGGACCATGACTCATAAAACAGCTCCATATCCTTTAACAATTTAAAAATCAGAGTTGTCTAAAAATGTAGTTCATACATGATAGCAGTAGCACTTACAGTAATTGTATAATTGAAATGGATTTACAAGAAAAATTCTATTTTTCAAGATTATTTAAGGGAGAAAAAGTAAAGCAGAGTAAGTACTGGTTTTTAGTTAGTGTGAAAGAAGTCTGAAAAACACAGAGAATGGAGATTTCACTGAATATGGGAGCGTGTGAAACACCTTCTTTCATGCCTTGATCTCTGTTGTGGAGTTATTTGTTCCTCTTTATACTGAAGAAAGTTTCTGAAACACCTAATAATCATTAATTGAGCTTCAACTTTACAAGTGATGAGAAACTTTGGGAATGTAGTATGCATAGCACAGCATCTGCTTACCAGTGTTTTGAACCCTGTGTCCTTTACCTCTGGTGAGGCCAGTGAACACTGTATCCTGTCTATTTTAGGATTGTTTCTTCTCAGTTGTTTCAGTAATTTGCTGTGTGAAGTTAAACAAGTTATTTGTGGCCTGGGCTGCAAAAGTGCTGAAACCCATTGCTTTTAGAGATGCTCTACTTTGATTTCTCTGCTTCTCCATACAATGGGGCTATCGGTGCCTGATTTTTCACTGAGACTCAGTAGCTCAGTTAGGCTTCATGCCCTTAGAGAACACTGAATAAAGGTCAAGTTTTATTATTAGCTGCAAGCTAATGGGCAGTATTTTATATGTAATTTGTCACACAATGAAATTATGGAGGAAAACACTAATTTCTTTCTCCATTTATATTTTTAAAGAAGGATTGACTGATGTCTGAATGCTAAGAAATGTGCATTGGCACCTGATCCAAAGCCTCTTGAAGTCAACGTGGGTATTATTTTCTTGGGGTTTTTTTCGGCACTGGATCAGGCCCTTACAGACATCATCATCGTCTCTGTCTAAATTCCAAGTCAGTACACTTCCATGTTTTGTTTTAGTCAATCTCCTGGCTGCCTAATGTTGCTATTTGAAAGGAGAACGATTGCTGTGTGACTTTGCACTACCAGTTACAGTTTCCTGTCTGTTCTGATATTTTCTGCTGCAACAGTTCAGTCCACTGTGTGCTTAAGGTTAAAATTGCTAAAAGCTTGTTGATCGGTGCTGTTAAGATAAAGGATTTGTGTGTGTGCTCAAGCAGGTGATTCCAGCCAGGATGCTGCTATAAGATTGTTGTGTTCCTGACTGTATAGACTGAAATCCTTGGCAGTGAGGCCTGGCAAGGCTTGGATAAGGCTATATACAAAGCTGGAAAAAGTCAGGCATTTCTAAAATGGGATTTGCCATTTATGACACAGCAAATGCTAAACAGAACTTGAGTGAGCTGTGATATAAAGTGCCGTATTCATTTATGATCTTGTGTGCTCATTTCAATGCTTTCAATCAAGGTAAAATTCTTGGAATGTAGTTTCTTGCGTATCCATCACTTCTAGTATAGCAACTTATTTTCAGCCAAGATGACCGCTATCTGTAATACTGATTTGGAGAGTCTTTTTGCTTCTGGGCTCAAATTGTGCTTACATGCATGATTAACATGAGCCTGGTTCTGAAGCAGCGCTAAAGTATGTTGCTCAGCAGGTTATTTTTGTGACACTATCACTCTTCCTAAAGTGATCTCATACTGAAGTGCTTCTATGGATCAGGACAAAATTTGACTAAATTTTTAATTCTTTACAGATAAGATTGAATTACTGGTAAGACCAATGGGAATACCTTAATGATTTTTAAATTCCAATGGCTGTAGATTTCAAATAACCAAACAAATAGAAATGATTGTTCTCTTGGAAGCTCTGTAACACATGTGCAGCAGTACTTTGTGTATGCCTGATAAGCACAACTTCTTTTTACAAAATGTGAGATCTAGTCTTCTCACAGCTTCAGTGTTGAGAGAGATATAAAAATTAATAGGACAAGGAATGTAAAGCTGTGTTTTATTTCCAAGTAAATAACTCCTATGAGTTGTTATTTCTTCCTCTTCTCCTGCTTTGAGCAGAAAAATGTTCTTTCACACTTATTCACTTACTGAATTGAATTTCACATTGAATTCCCATTGAATTTCATGCAAAGTTCACTTATTTGAATTAAACTACAGCAGGCCCAGAAAGGCAGTGGAGCTACACTTAATGCCACTTGGTGATCTAGCTTACGATTTTTGACCCATGGGTGCCCTTTCAAAAAGTTGGTTTTATAATATTATTCTCCTACCTGTTTGTCCACAGCACATAACCCTGGAAGAAATAGTATAGCTGAGATCTTATGGGGAATGACTGAACCTCCCTGGCAGAGCTGGTGGAGGAATGTTGCACATTACTTTCCAGGACTTTGACCAGAGCTGGTACAATCAGTCCCTCACTTTCATGGAGGACACCTGCCCTTATCCTAATCAACAAAAGGAGATAAGTGATCGATTGAAGCAAAAATAAAATTTGCAGTACTCTCAGGGGTGTGACCTGGAGTATGTGGAAAAATATCCTGTCCATATTCTGGTATATTAGATTTGGTATGCAAAAAGAGACCAGAATACAAATCCCCACATCTCATCCACGTAGTGAGCTCACATAGGAACATCATCTAATAATCTCAGTGTGCTATAATGAAAAAACCAAACTTCCAGCCAAAAACTCATAGTGGTAAAATGTATCTCCGCCTGTTTCATCCAAAACTCCATGCTTCTGACTTAAAATGTCTTAACAAATAGATGGTTTTTGTTGCATCCATTGAAGGCTAACAAAAAGGCTTGCTCTAAAGGAGGAAGCAAGTTTTCGAGTTAAGGAACCCTCATATAATATGGCTTGCTGGCAGCTTTCTCCTTACACTTAACAGTTCTGCTATTTTTAAAAATTGTTATGGCATCTTATTCTTACTTGTTTTACTTTTCTTCACTTTCAACAGTCCATTGATTGCAGCACTTCTGAAGCCTCCTTTAAATAGAATGGTTCACTCACTTCTCAGCTTTATCCCAAACAAGATTGCTGTGACTGAGCTTAGAGGAGGAAGCATGAACACTGCCCCTAGCCTACAGTGTAGCTTCACAGAGGAAACGACCTCTGTTCTCATTTTATCCTCTGTGATTCTCTAAGTTATTGGTGGAAGTGATCTGTACGTCCCTCTTGTCAATTGCCTAGAGAAGAATGTTCAAAAGAAGGGAACAGATTCTATCTGCATTTAATGCCTTGTTGAAGCCTTAAAGTGAATCTTAGCTTCATATTGCCATGCTGTCACATAATCACAATCTCTGCCAGGTTTAGTACTGGGCAAAGCATCCTCAAGGAGCAGCCAAAAGCTAAATTCAGTGGATGATGATACACCAAAAAAAGTGAGCTTCCAAAGTACCAAACACATATATTTTATTATGGTCATGATGGCTGCAGCAGAACCAAGGGGATTATCTGCCACTGAGATCAAAAATTCAGTCTGAGACAGACTCAGTGCAGAATCTCAGGACAGAGCCTTAAAAAGTTATTCCAGTCTTAGGCAGAATAATAAGTTGCTTTCTGTCAGGATAATATAAGCCTATTTAGCAGATGAAAAAGCAATGCCAGCTGCTACATCCTTTGTGGGTACACTGGTTTGTGCTGGTGGCATACGTGGTTCTAGAGATTGCTGTTCTCTGAACAAGCCGGTTCTAGGGTGTAGCTCTGTGAGGAGCTCCTGGAGAGGAAGATTAAAATTGTTCTCTGTGCCCCAGATCTGGGCAGTCCCTATTAGTACTGCCAGGCCTGTGAGAGAGATCGTGCTTTGAATGCAACCTGAGGTCTGTTTCTCAGTTAAATAATTTCAGAGCATATAAGGCTGGAAAGGATCATTAGATTATTTAAAATGCAATATATATTTCAGGCCAATTAATTTAAAACTGTGCCAATCTTCAGAAACTTGATAAAGCCCCAGACTGAAGCATTCTGGTCTTCAGGAGATCAAATTGCTTGTGCCACAGGAATAGCTGAGACAAAGGTGGTTAGACACCATAACTGTCTTTAAATCCTGGATGTCACAGATGGATACTTGATTTTTGTCACAAGAGAGGAGGTTGATCCTGTTCCTGTGCTGTGCTTCCTGAAATGCTGAATGTCTAGATCACACAGGTCTGTACTGCAACACTTGCTTATCTGCAAATAAGAGGGTAAGGAGGGCCAGTGGAAGATTATGGACAATGCAACTGCTCCTGTCTTTCAGAAAGTCACACAGATTTTTGTCTTCACTCTTTCTTAGTGAACTGGACTACCATGATGCTGCAAGTGTCAATGATAGATGCCAAAAGATATGTGACCAATGGGACAGCCTGGGAACACTTACTCAGAAAAGGAGAGAGGCACTGGAGGTAAACCATCTAACAACGATCAGCAGCTCATCTGAGGCAGGGAGGGGGCAATAAGCTATTTGTTTCAGATCTGGAAACAGGGCCATTGAGCATCCACTTTGGAATCCAAACAACAATAAACCTTTTCCTCGGATCTCCATTTCATTTTGTTGTGATTTCATTTGCAAACAGATTGAATTGCTCATAGCAGACTTGACAGTGCTCAGCTGCCAAGGACAGTTCTAAAGCAGCAACAAATGGCATGTGGTTTATAGCATCACTCTTTGGGAATTTGATGTCCAGCAAAGATAACAAAAGCCATTAGGTGTTTATGTTTTCATACTTGTCTGAGCTTAGTCAGGTGAGGTACAGGATAATGGCCAGCACTAGGTTAATTTTTTGGTAGTGAGTATTCCAAAGCAGTGAGATACTTTCCAAAACCTTGTTCCTTAAGGAAAGAGGAAGTCACATACTTGTATGCCAAGGTGAAAAACATATGCCTAACTCTTCTGTTTTATACTTACAAGAAATTACTAAAGCAAGATTAGTGGATTTTAATTGATTTGCAGATGGATCACAATAACAAAAATACTTAAAATATCAGTAGCGAAAAAGTAATTTTGCCTGTTATCCTTCAAAGCCATACACCTCTTTCAACATGTTGGATATGAGAGTATCTTAACTGCAATTAGTCCTATTGCCTTGAGTGAGAATCCTTAAAGCAGGTGGTGAAATCAGTCAACAATACAATCAATTGCTTTTGAAAAAATGAGGGATGACTTTGTGCATGGGTGGGTGTGGGGAGTTAGGTCTTGCTCTAGTAACAAAGGAATGTACCTTTCTCAACCTGTACAGAGGACAGAGAAATTGCTTGAAACAATTGATCAGCTTCACCTGGAGTTTGCCAAAAGAGCTGCTCCTTTCAACAACTGGATGGAAGGCGCTATGGAAGACCTACAGGACATGTTTATTGTTCATAGCATAGAAGAAATTCAGGTAAATGGTTGTCTATTTTTTGGCTTACAGTCATAGGGAAAATAAGAAAGGAAGCTTTTGCTTCTTGGACAGTGGAACACATGTAAGAATTGACATTTTCTTTGTGATAGGCAATGTCTGCTCTATTACAAAGAGCGTTCTTCATTGGAATGAGAACTTATTCCAGACATCATGGAAGAAGCGACGGTCCTGATAAAGTCAATGAGGGCTGTTTCATGAATTATTTCCTTTATCTACAGATATATGTAGATGGCGTTTTTTGAGAGGCTGAGAGAGGAGCTGTGCTTATTTACAGCAGATCTTCCACGTGTTGGAAGAAACATTGAAGTTTTCATGCTTTCCCTCTCTGTTTCTGATTTTAGAATTTAATCTCTGCACATGATCAATTTAAAGCTACTTTGCCAGAGGCAGATGGTGAAAGGCAGGCCATACTGTCAATCCAGAATGAAGTTGAAAAAGTTATCCAGAGTTACAGCATGAGAATAAGTGCGAGCAATCCTTACAGCACTGTTACTGTGGAAGAGATTCGTAGCAAGTGGGAAAAGGTAATGTATGCTAAATACATGAAAGACATTGTAATATAGTATTCTAGTTTAGGAATACTGAGAATATTCAGAGAACTTTACATTACATCTGTAAATTATTCTGGATCATCAGATGCCAGAATGAACTTTCTACAGTATCTTACTCTCCCTTATGTTTGCTAGGCTCGCTTTACAATATCCCTTGCTCCCATCACTCAATATTACCTATGCCCTTTTTGGCTTTTGGCGGGGCAAGAGAAGCATCTATTGGGGCTAGTGCAGAGCTGGTTTTGGCCAGTGAATGGGTCAGGGGGTGCTGTCCAAAGAACAGGAAATGATTGTATTCTTTCTTGCACTATCAACAGTAGTTCATGTGTTTCTTCTACCCAGCTGCTGCTTTTCACACATGTAAAAAATTAGCATCTTTGGGACCATTAATATTCTGTCCAATTAGACTGAAATTGGCAATTACCTTAAAAAACTACTGTGGAGGGATTAAAGAGAGGGTCCTAGAGCAACCACACAAACTTTATTTCTTTAGGAACGAAGACAGATAATATGACAAAGATAAATGATTGTGTAGAATGTATGAATTTACAAAATACATAAAGTTACACAGCCAAGAACACACTCTCAATGGGTTATAAAAACCAAGCAATAAGGACTAAATTCAGAATCTCCCTGGGCAATCCAGAGGGTAAGCCAAAAAAAGCATTTGCAATGTATTAGAGACCTTCAGATATACATGATGGACAGAATGTGTCTCGTTATCCAGTTGTAATGGCTGTGCTCAAATAAAATGTTTTGCACCAACTATTCTTAGAACAATTATTTAGAGACTGAAAAATCACCTGTGTTTCAAAAGAAAACCAAAACAACTGCTTTAGTAGCCGTTCAAGTTAAATAATTGTCTTGAACTTCAATCTAGCGAGAGGTAAGAATTTCTTCTCTCTCCATGTCAGTCTCTCTGGTCAGGCTGCCCAAGACCATGTTAGCAATTTCTTATGTTAGCACAGAATTGGTAAATAAAATAGTGATCATGTTTGTGGCTTGTCCTTCTGATTTCAAACTTCAGGCCAGTAAGAAAAATTAGTAACTGTAGAATTATTTGTTCCATTTGTTTTTAAACTATTCAGTTGTGCCTCCTCACACTTAGTGCTTTCCCACTGTAACAGGTGAAGCAGCTGGTGCCTCAGAGGGATCAATCCTTGCAGGAGGAACTAGCCCGCCAGCATGCCAACGAGCGCCTGCGTCGCCAGTTTGCTGCTCAGGCCAATGTCATTGGGCCATGGATCCAGACCAAGATGGAGGTAAGTGTCAGACCCTCATGCAGAAGCTGGTGAACAAAATGGTTTATAACTTTTTATCTCTGCTTTATATACAGGACAACAGCAATCTCCATGATAGTTCACCAGCTCTTTGATCCTGAAGTATTTAGCACCTGTTAAGATGATTTTGAAAAATTTGGAAACTTGTACAAGTGGTACCTTGATGGTGGGCAGGAGATGTGGCTTTGAAAAATCAATAACTAAACAATTACTGGCTAGCTTCTGCTTTCTGTAAAGGGAAGATACCAGGATTGCTGGCGTCCCAATACTAATTCCAGAAATAAATATGCCACATTTCTTTTGAAATGTTATTTTCTACAGTAAAATTTATGGTCTCCACTGTATGAAGGTTTTATTACTATTGCTTCTTAGTATGAAAATATTACATATTTATGTGAACATTGGTCAGATTAGCAAATCTGAAGCTTAAATTTTGTGGCATGGGGGGTGTCTTTGTTTCTTTTGACAGGAAATTGCCCGCAGCTCTATTGAAATGACAGGGCCTTTGGAGGACCAGATGAATCAGCTGAAGCAATATGAGCACAATATCATTAATTATAAACACAACATTGACAAACTGGAAGGAGATCATCAGCTTATACAAGAAGCCCTGGTGTTTGACAACAAGCACACCAACTATACTATGGAGGTAGCTATTTACACCCTTTTGTACTTGTTAGGTTATTCTGCCCTCTTCTGCCATAAAACTACCTTCCGTGATCTGAAGAGACTGCAGCAGAGGATGGAATTTGGCAGACTTTCTGATCATCTCATAAGACTTGTTTTATTTTCAGTTATTTTCACTTCTAGTGAAGAAGTACCCATTTAGAAACCATTTCCATATTCTTCTGAAGGCCATTTTTATTTTTAATGATTCTTGGTCATAATGTAGAGTTAGTGGTATGGAAAAGGTATCACATAAATATTTAGAGCTGATTTTTTGCTTACTGTACTTTTTATAATCTTAGAAGAATATATTTAATTCTTTAATAAATCAATATTTTCTCTCTCATAGCACATCCGTGTTGGATGGGAGCTCCTACTTACCACCATTGCTCGAACTATCAATGAGGTTGAGACTCAGATCCTCACAAGAGATGCCAAGGGTATCACCCAGGAACAAATGAATGACTTCAGAGCATCATTCAATCATTTTGACAGGGTACAGTACTCCTGCTTTTTCTCAGCTACCAATTTTATTGTTCCCAAAAGCAAGTTCCTCTTCATTCCTAATGTAAGCCTTTCAAAAAACTGTGAATGCAGTAGCAATGGGCTCTTTTTAAAACAGCAAAAAAGATCAGTTAACAAAGAATTTACAGCCTTATGAAATCATAGCATTGTCCAGATATAATTTTTACTCTTTAAATGTACTGCAAAATTATAGTTCTGCTAATATGGTTGAGTATTTGTTCAAATAGCAGGCAGAACTGGATTAATCTGTATGTTTTGGAAAATAACGTGCTCTTTTATTTTAAGGCAGTGCAGCATGTTCTGTGTACTTGCCAGCATCTTCCATCTCATTAAAATTAGCTGTAATCTAGATTACAGGTTTTTTTTTTCTTTTAATCACAATTTTTCCCCTAGAAATAGATTTGTAGGGAATATAGTTGAAGCACTGATAGCTGTCAAGGAAAATCCTTCATTTTTGTGGCTGTATGTGGGAAATAAGAGGCTGGTTTTTTCACTTACCTGATCATGGATGAATAAAAAAGTAGGAATGAAAACACTATTGTGAAGAAACTTAACTCAGTCCTTCTGTGAGTTATGCAGTATTCATGGATAGAGGGTTAAAAAGATAGCTGTTAATAGACACAGTAGCAAAATACATGCAGACGGGGACCTGACATTCTCAGCTGGAGAACAATCTGTACATGAGTTAGCTCTGCTGGCTCTGTGCTCGCATGAACCCACCTTCAAAACCAAGTTCACATTTCAAATACTGAAAAAAGATTACCATAATGCAGCACCATGCTGTTCCCTTTAGTTAGCAGACTGTGCTTAACCCCTGACTTATATTCTGTTATCACAAGTTGGCTCCTTTAAATCATTTCAGGCTATACTTTCTTTTCACTGACATCCTGTTTGTCCAGCTCTACTGAAAATGGTTACCCAGACTTATACTTGATGTGCATTGGATGCTGATAGTCATAGTTTGCTAAATACTCTTTAGAATATCCTTAATTGTTTGGGAAGAAAAGCAGAATTGCCAAACCTCTGCTTTCTGAAGAAACACACAAGCATAGGAAAGGTTAGTTCCACAGGAACCAGGAACAGATTTTATGGAAAATCTTAATTTCTAGCATAATTCCTTTTTGTATTTTCTAAAGAAGCAGAAGATAACATCACATAATCAGAGATAAATTTCCTGGGGTGGAAGGAAGTAGCATATGAAATGGCTTTCCCAGTGCACTGAAGCAGATAACTGAGCAATTAGAGCTATTAAAAGCAGACAGAGTACCAAGGTTGGATAAATTACATGCCACTATTTGAGAGACCCTATTAAGGGAAACCAGGGACTTCGCACAAAGATTTGACAGCTCCCTAAAGATAAGGAAGCAAGGTGATTGAATCCTAGTATACCTTACACTAGATGGCCATGTCTATCATCCCTGTGTCTTTGTAGTTCGTAGATGAGTTCTCTGCCATGCTCACAGCAAGGTTGGTTCAGTGGCTGAGGAGATATTACAGGCATCTCTTAGTTCCTCAGAAGGTCTTGAAGGGAGAAGCTAAATCTTACACCAACCAGCCCTATTGTTATGGATCTTTAGGCTTTTCAGATATAATAAGGTTTTGCGATACCAAAGGATACAATAGAGCAAGGCCTTAGGAAAGGTTGTACGGCCTGGAAGAGGGCGCTCATGTCACATAGCTGCAGGCAGGTGGGAGATGGGCTATGTCAATCATGTGCAACACAGAAGTGCTTCCCAGCTCCTAGATCCTTGCCTATCTATGGCCATCTCCTTTCTTCAGGCTATAACGAGTCATGGCTTCAGGCGGTGTCCCTTCTGCCCTTGCTTCTGTTGCAGGAAGCATGAGTGGCTGGGTCAGAAGCAGAAGGAGATAGATGATTCATCAGTTTCTATGGGCCTCAACAATCTGGGCCTGGACTGCAAGTTTAGCTGCAGACTTCAGCTTCCCCCATGACAGGTAGAATCCAAAGGCCTTAAAAAAGAGGCCTGGAAGGATCACACCATTGGGCATATGCTGCCTTTAGTGTACCCCTTCCTTTAGCATCAGACATGGGAAATTGGTCTAGGAGGACTTTTACACTGACACGGTGCAATGATTATGTTCTTAGTAGCATAATGCAAGTTATGGAAGAAGGTAAGATCTAAAACCACTCAGCCATCAAGCCAGGCTTTCTGCAGGGGACAGATAGCAGAAACACTGATAAAAGAGAAGCTTATACCGATTAAATTACATTGTAATTTAATGGGCAGATGTGACTCAATCTACACAGGCTAGAAAGAGTCATTGAACAGACATGTTTGAGAGAGGCAGGCTTGTTTTTCATTTTTATATCCTTCTTACGTCCTTGCACACTCGAATATTTAGTGTTGGTGAATAAAGGAAACCCAGGGTCCTTCAGAGTTACTGCAGGGTACACAAAATAATGAAGACTCTGAACTTGGAATTTAGATAGAGAAGGCAGTAATGGATTCTTTTATGGTCTTGATTACCTTAAATAGAAATGAAGATGAAACTGGATCATCTGAACGTAGGCATCAACATGAAAAATACTGGCTCTTCTCCATGTCAGATGTAATATGTAATAATTGTGTTATGCTTAGCAGCATTTCTGAATGCCTGACATAGTTTAAAAAATATACTGAAAGGACTGCTATTCACAATAATGAATCATCAGAAAAGATCCCACAAATTAATACTGTCCCTGACGAGCAGGCTTTAAATACCCAATCACAACAGAATCATTTATCCATGCTATAGCTCTGACTTCCATGGCATTTCTCCACTTTAACACATATCTTAATGTTTGACTCTTAGTGTATATTAAGGATGTCAGTCAAGTACTAATACGCAGAGTAGCTCCCTTCCCCATTTTAAAGCATGTATTTTGGTACACATAAACCTAACAACTTTCTATAGAGAGTGCTTCTAGAAACAACTTCCTTTGCTTATAAATCTGAGGAAGGAACCCCTATCTTCCTCGCCAGGCAGAATGTATTAAAAAAAAGAAAAATCTTACAGTTCATAATCCATTATGGAGTTTAATTCTGCAGTTATTAATCCTTTGAAAGAGAGCTAAATAATTGGGTGAATTGTTTTAAATGGCTTCTATATCTTGAATATTTGAAAGAAAACTATTTGGTATTTTGCAAGAGTTTTTTTGGGGGCTACATGCCCCTGATTCTCAAACTGCAGTGAGTAAGTGGGCACCATGCACCTAAGAATTACAAGAGCAGGAAGAGTTGTGTTTCTTTCCATGACTCCACCAGCAGAGATGTGCTAGCACAGGAACCATTACAAGTCATCTTTCTTAAAGGCGAGTGGTAAATACACTGCCTCCCTTGGGACAAGGGAGCAGCCCTCCAGGCTCTTGTGTTTCCAACAGGCATGTACGCACGCTGATACCCCAGAGTTTATTCCTGAGGATGATGCTACTTACCCACTGCCTTTTGAAGGAGGTTGTGCTGGAGGGCACAGTCTAGTTGTAGGTATAAATATAAAACTTCAGCCACACTGGTATATTTCCTTCCTTAATGTGACTGCATGGAGAAAAAATGAGAAAATGGGAAACTGTCTGAATGACAGAAGCAGTTTCAAAGTGTTCAAAATGGTGCGTAGCTGAATTAGGGTATGCAGACAAATTGGGACACCAACACAGATATGTTGTCAGTCACTGGTTTTGAAGTCTTTTTATGCAGGGATTCCTTTTTCAGATTGAGTATATTTAGTAAATTCTAAATAAGATTGTGAAGTATGTGATAAAATATCTGGAGCTGCTCTGCATGTAATATCCTAATGGCTGTTAACATATTCTGCTATTGATTTTTGAGCAAACTACAGATTTTAGGTAGGAGCTCTGCATACAGAAAGTTAGCATCATGCCATCCTATATTTTACTAACAGAACAACAACAGCTCCCTATTAAATGAACAACATGATCAGATCAGCTACTGTTCAGGAAACTGAAGGACATGTTTAAGAATGGATTACTTTGACTCAGAAGCTCACTTGTTTTATAAGGCCACATATAAATCACAAAGGGGAAGGAAAAGATTTCTGGGGACTAATAATGAAACACAGAGGGGGATTTCAGTGTTTTACTTTGTATTGGCAGGGAAAGATAAACACGGCAAAGTTATTTATATGCTTAAAAAACCTAATTTCAGTGCTTAATGTTGATCTGCAAACAATAAAAAAAAAATACAAAGAATCATTTCCCAATGAGCAAGCCCTTGCATGGGCTTGATCTATGCATTAATTGCAAAATAGCTTTGTATCCCATGAAACTCTGATATACTCCAAAGGCAAAGATGCCTTTTTTGGCCATATATGACGCAGATTAAAAAAATTCACTATGAGAATGTGAGAACCTGCTATAGCACATGGCACAACTACTTGGACCCTCACTGGGGAGTCCCACTTAACCAGATGCCAGTTGCGAGCTCCAGTACAACCATTGCACTCCTCTCCTAAAGAAAATGGTTTCTAGGAGGATGTGCTGGTCTCCCTCACTCCTGTCTGCGCTTCACTGCCTGTTGGCACGACTACTGCTGCCATGTGTGCCTGGTTACCGACCACCCACCCCCCTGGTGTAGTCACGTAGCTAATAGTCCTCTACCAACACTTGGTAGAGGAGGTGGAGGGACAGTATTTGGTTCTTAGCTCCCATTTTTATATCGTTTTGTTTGCAGTCACGCAGTAATATCTTCAGCTTTAGAAATAAGGTAAATGAGCTGACTTTGCTCCTGGTGTGACCTGCTGTAGCCTGTCTCCAGGACGGTGTTTGAGAGTTTCAAGCAAGCCTAGATTAACATTTTCAGAATGATAAAATAAATAATTTTGAATGCTTTATTTCAGAAATTACCCTATAAAATAGAAATGTTAAAGGAAAGAAACTTCACTGTGATTATGGCTTTTAACTAAGTGCTGCTCCAGATTTGCAGCTTTGCTTTATCTCTCGCCATTGACTTTCCACTGTTATTTTTCATCTTCCCTTTATGGAGCTGGTGGAGGTTGATGCAGAGGGACTCAATATAATAACACCATGATATATCAAAAATGCATGCTGTTATGAATTTAATAAAGCACCACTTGATCCTATTAGTATATTGAATAAACCCAGCACATTTGTTAAAACTCCTATAATTTTAGTTATGCATAACTATATAGAAATTTTCAAAAATAAATTATTCATCCAGCAGGCAGATATGTAGCAGACAGAAAACTTTGGATCTTCTCCAAACTGTCACTCTGTAAAATCAATAAGGGTAATAATTTTTCATCTTAGAACATCTCTTTAATTGTATACATGTTAACTCAATCTGAAGTACACCTCTCATAAGACACATTTTGTACAGGAAGAAGAAGATGAGGCGGTCTGTTTTTAACAAGTTAGTGTGAATTTCTTGTCCTGCAAAATGTAAAAAAAAAATTGATTCAAAACAGTGATCCAATTTGATGTGGTGTTACTAGGAGCTATTTAACCTGGAATTCAATGAGGCTTTTTTAAAGTCAGTTTTAATATGGTTATTAATACAGGAGTTGAATGGTTTTTGCTAACCAACTAAGCTGATCTGTGATTTTTCTTTCTTTTCACCTTCCCAAATGCATGACCTGTGATGGGATGCTAGGATGAATCTGACAATCTACATTCTGATGAATTTAAAGCCTGCCTCATCAGTCTAGGACAGGTTGGAAATGACCTGCAGGTAGAGGAAATTGATATTGTTCTGCTTTCAGATAGGCCATTTTAATAATAGCCGAAGAGATTGTGGGTTCAAACTCCAATGTATTGTCATAAAACTTTGAAAAGGTCCTGCCTCCAAGAAGACAACTGGATTAGATGGACTGTGAGCATCACTTGGAGCCATATTTTTCTTTGCTTTTTTCAAAGATTTTTCCGGTTGTTTCTTTTACTTGGTTTGAGATGTTGTATTTGGACTTTACTAGATAACCGTGCAGGGCTCCTATGCTTGTTGCTCTCGGACTTCTGCTGATTTTCCTTTCCTCAGATTCAGCAGAAGCTCTCTACTGCTCTCTCCTGATTTAGAGTGACACAACTCTCTCCAAATCACTATACTGTATCACAACACAGAGGAAAAGTTAAATCTTCTTATTATCGTGCCACTTAATGTTTACTCAGCTCTGAGCCAGGAATGCCACAGATATGGTATTGCCTGGAATATGAGCAGTCTCCTTTTATACAGGGTCTTCAGCTGACCTCCTTCTAAGTCTTCTGTAAGTCTCATCCTTTAAGCCGCTATGCGCATCTCTCTACTGTAGTCCAGGTCTTGGTAGCCTGCCATCAGAAGGAAAATCCCTGTACTTATTTCCCATATGTCAGCAGACAGCTCTCATAGTGTGCCTTGGAGTGGAGTATTGGAAATAGTCAGTGATATACTATTTTCAGACTGTTTGTAACTATACTTGTAGTCACTATAGCATCCCATGCAGAACCTGTCAAAGACATTTCACATCAGGGAGGCAGCTTGAGCATCTCCTGAGTTTAACTAGTTTAGTAACAAACTTCTCCTTGCCCTTCTCTTTGTCTTCTCTGCTTGTGTTCTCTGTATTCTTGTCTCGTTCACCTCCTCTTCTCCCTTCTCTCTCCCCTGACCTTTCCTGATGTTACTTCTTGTGGTGAAAATGTCTGTTTCCTGTGTGTAATATGTTAGTTACTTCTTCCTCCTTTAAAACTGGTGATGATTCTGGTGATCTGCTTGGGCATACGCTGGATCCAATATGGCAATGGTCTAAACTTGTCATCTCTCTGGAAATCGCCTTGGATTCTTCAAACCTTCCCTTCTATATTCCTTATGTTGTTTTGGTCAATAGAGGAAGAATGGATTGATGGACCATGATGATTTCAGAGCTTGCTTAATTTCAATGGGTTATGATTTGGTATGAATTTTAAGAAACAATGGCAACTGATTCTGCTTGCAGCTTGTAACATTAACCACAGCAACACTAAAGCTTATTTAAATTGACAGAATACTAATAACATAATTTACGCTAGAGATACTAGTTTCTTGTTTCTTTGCTTTTTCTCTATTTTCAAATGGTAAAAAAGGAAGTTAAAAGTGAAACTAGATACTTGAAAACCATATTTTATGGTCCACTGCATTGCTCTCTAAATTAAGGAAGCTTTAAAATTTGAAATTAACAGTTATTAAATGATTTTTTTTTTCCTTTCTCCTTTTTTATCTGCATGAGGAAGAATGAGTTTGATGCTATTTAATTCTCATAAACTGGCTTTGGGGGTTGCATTTGCTTTCCTTCACTCTTCTAAAAATTTCCCCCAAATTCACCCTTTTTAGTAGGAAAAAAGGATTAGCCTTAGTTGAACTGTCCTATATTTGGCACAAAATTTTCAGAATTGTTTCCCTTTCTTAGTTTAGTGCTTCTTGTGCTGTTGTTTCACCTAAATTACAGTGGGTTTAGGATGGGGTAGAAAATGAAGTGTAAAGTTAAAACAAGTCAAACAGGCATTGAGGGAGGGTGGGAGGATGAAGAAGTTGCAGAAAGTTAATTGAAAGGTACATACTATGTATGCAGGACAAAGAATACATTTTTCAAAAGCACCGAGTCCTTTTTACAAAAGAGGGGTGGGCATTTAAGATCCCAGATTTCATTGACTCTGACATTTATATTCCTAAGTGAGGAAGATGTTTAGAAGACTTTGTTCATGAAGACATGTTCATGAAAGACACCGGCTGTTGGTGATTGATGTTACAGTGACCATTTTTCTTTATTTTGGATTCTATGAAAGGGTGAAGCTGAGTTTGCTCGAATCATGTCTCTGGTTGACCCCAATGGGCAAGGAACTGTTACTTTCCAGTCCTTCATTGACTTCATGACCAGAGAAACGGCAGACACAGACACGGCTGAGCAAGTGATAGCTTCCTTCAGAATCCTGGCTTCAGATAAGGTCAGTCATCGTGCTGCTGGCTATAAGGATTCAGTCTTCTTTGCTGAAAGTCTTATACAAGCCTTTTAGTAATAGTGAAGCTTTGTTTTCAGTTTGTAAGACCAGAGAAAGCATTTGCCTTTTCTTCTTGTTTGGAACCAACACTCTTAGCTGAAATGGGTGCAGAATTGAAAGCTCGGTCTGTATACCCTCATATCACAAAGAGCCAACATAAAATTAGACGTCTTAGACAAGACTTAGACAGTTTGTCTGTATAATAGATATATTGTACATCAGGTTATTTCCAAACAACAGCCTTGATTAGAGAGGAACTAATTTTGCCTTTCAATACAGAGTTTGGCCCTCTGGAACATAGCCTGGGTCAGTTGCACAAGACTATACCTAATTGTGAGCCACATTGTGACCCGACAACTCATTCAACAGGGTGATGCAATGTGGTGTACCCCTATTCTAGGAGGAGCAGGAGGAGGAGGCCTCCTCTAGTTACTGGGTACTTGGCGGAAGCTCCTGAATTTGCCATACTTTCCTCCCCACAGCCAGATCCTCTGGCCAGTGAGTAGTGTATGAAGATGAAAGGGAGGATAATTGCAACACAAGAGCTTATGGAGGAGTCAGGGCCATGAACAGTGCTGCCAGGAAAACAGTCCTGTGCTATGGAGAAAGATGAGATCACAGCAGTACAGGTCTATTTGCCCAAGCTTGCTCTATTGATCTTCTCATTCTGGCTGTTTGTATTGATTTTTGTGATCTCAGTTACTGAGGACCACATTCTGAATTCCAGACAGGTTCTCAGTAGGAATTCATGTAGAAGATCCGCCACAACATCCTTCTCTCTAAATTGGAGAGCTATGGATTCGATGGGTGGACTGTTTGGTGGATAAGGAACTGGCTGGATGGTCGCATCCAGAGGGTAGTGGTCAATGGCTCGATGTCCAGATGGAGACCGGTGATGAGTGGTGTCCCTCAGGGGTCCGTACTGGGACCGGTGCTGTTTAATATATTCATCAATGACTTAGCGAGATTGAGTGCACCCTCAGCAAGTTTACAGACGACACCAAGCTGAGTGGTGCGGTTGACACACCAGAAGGATGGGATGTCATCCAGAGAGACCTGGACAGGCTGGAGAGGTGGGCCTGTGTGAACCTCATGAGGTTCAACAAGGCCAAGTGCAAGGTCATGCACCTGGGTCGGAGTAACCCCCAGTATCAATACAGGCTGGGGGAAGAAAGGATCGAGAGAAGCCCTGCCGAGAGGAACTTGGGGGTGCTGGTGGTTGAAAAGCTGGACATGAGCCAGCAATGTGCGCTGGCAGCCCAGAAGGCCAACTGTACTCTGGGCTGCATCAGGAGAAGCACGGCCAGCAGGTCGAGGGAGGTGATTCTGCCCCTCTACTCTGCTCTGGTGAGACCTCACCTAGAGTACTGCGTCCAGCTCTGGAGCCCTCAGCACAAGAAGGACATGGAACTGTTGGAGCGGGTCCAGGGGAGGGCTACAAAAAAGATCCGAGGGCTGGAGCACCTCTCTTATGAGGACAGGCTGAGAGAGTTGGGCTTGTTCAGCCTGGAGAAAAGAAGGCTGCAGGGAGACCTGATTGTGGCCTTTCAGTACCTAAAGGGGGCCTATAGGAAAGATGGGGAAAATCTTTTTAGTAGGGCCAGCTGTGTCAGGACAAGGGGTAATGGTTTTAAACTGAAGCAGGGTAGGTTTAGACTGGATCTAAGGAAGAAATTCTTTACAGTGAGGGTGGTGAAACACTGGAACGGGTTGCCCAGAGAGGTGGTGGAGGCCCCCTCCCTGGAAACATTCAAGGTCAGGTTGGATGGGGCTCTGAGCAACCTGATCTAGTTAGCGGTGTCCCTGCTCACTGCAAGGGGGTTGGACTAGATGACCTCTACGGTCCCTTCCAACCCAAAACATTCTATGATTCTATGATTCTATGATTCTAAGATGAAAGCCAAGGTCTCAGGAAAAATTGGTTTTCATTAAGTTGCTATTTTAAATAATGTTGCCTGTTAACAGAGGGTATCCTTCATATCACAAATGCAAACCATTAAGAGCAAGAATACATCTTTCATTAAAAATGTAGTAGGACCTTGAAACTAACAGGATCTAACCAAAAATGTGTCTGCCCTGTCACCACGGAAGGGGCAGTAGTGCACTTCAGAGATATTGACTGCCTGTCCATGGATGAGCTGCATCAGGAGCAGTCTACCCATGGCTGCACAGTGCTTGGTAAGCTAACCTACACAGTCACATATCCTGAGACTGGATTTTGACCTAATCAGGTTGTTGGTTGGATTGTCCTCTTCAACTCATCCTTAGGGTTGGAATTTACAGAGTAAAATATTTGGTGTCAAGAAAATAGGCAGGATGTCTGAGTTTATCAGTCACAGCTACAGAAAATGAATGTATTTAGTGTCTTTGAAGAATACATACTGAATTTGTCACTCCTTTCCCCTCTCCCAGCCTTATATCCTGGCAGATGAGTTACGTCGAGAGCTGCCTCCTGAGCAGGCTCAGTACTGCATCAAGAGAATGCCTCCATACACTGGCCCGGGTTCTGTTCCTGGGGCCCTGGATTACACCTCTTTTTCGTCAGC
The DNA here is from genome assembly GCA_034008185.1 of Gorsachius magnificus. NCBI lineage: Eukaryota > Metazoa > Chordata > Aves > Pelecaniformes > Ardeidae > Gorsachius > Gorsachius magnificus. The sequence goes on along the minus strand of CM067083.1, from coordinate 42,496,611 downwards.
ACTGTATGGAGAGAGTGACCTCTGATTCTGTAATCGGCCGTATTCGTGGTAGACACTAAAAATACCCAACTTATTGCCCAGATTGCTTCTCAAAAGCCTTGACAAGCTGATTTAAAACCGAGTTTTACAAATACAGTAGGTACCATCAGTGTAAAGTGCTAGTAACTAAAGTAACTGGTGTATATTACAGTGTGTGGCATGCTAGATTTTGCGTTGTTGGTTTTAGGTTGTCTGTCCTATACAATGCTAGAAAATATATTAAAAACTCGCAAGAGATTAACTTTGGAAATATCCATTCAGAAAACAGAATGTAAAACCTAAGAACATTGAAACTCACAAAATATTTCTCCATTTTCAAAATGTTTCAGTGCCGTATGTGCTTCTTTTACGGTGTTCATAAAACTATGTTAGAAGTCATGCTTTTTTCTTTTGTAGAGCAATATTATTTTCCTCTAACAATTTCTGATTTTCTATGCTTCTACTGGTGAAATTTAATAAAATATTAAAATGCAGTTTTTCAGGGAAGAAATATATAAACCAAGTAAACTACTTAATTATGAAAATAACCCAGAATGCTATGTTTTTGTCTCTTAAAGATGGTTTTCTCTTATCACAAATTGCAGGTTTAGAGTTCTCTAAGCAGTACTTTTCTTTTAAGCCTTTAACTTTTACATCTGAGGGAGTACAACTTTTATAATCAGAAATAACAAGGAAGCTAATTGCATGTGAGCTGTTTTGTTTTGAAACACTCATTCTTGTCTGTGTTGGACGGTCTTTGGTTCTCAGTATAAGCAAGCCAGTCCCTTGTTGTATTAGTGGGCAACATTTGTCTCTATTCTGCATAATGCAAAATCCCATCTGAGCATATGTAGTGTGGTTGTCTTGAAACTTTAACTGTTCAGTGCTCAAATTAGGGTTTGTCCTGAGTTCTGCTGGATCGCAGGCAGTTCTGTGTGTATTCTGCTCCTGTGCGCTAGTTGTTGTACTGTTTATTTTCCATCTTGAGAAATGATAGAGAAGTAAAAGCAGTAACTTTTTTACTTGAATCCTACCGACACTGAGGAAATGCAATGTCATCAAACAAAACCATTTGCAAATGGTGAAGTGAGCTGTGCAACCCAGTGCTATTAAAGCAATGATGTGCCTATATAAATAAAGTCTGCTTTTCAAAACCTTATGAGACTCTGTCATTGGCAATTATCTAGTGGTTCTCTCTAAGAACTGGAAATCTTTCTGAACATAAAAGGAGGTTTCACTCTGCTACAAGTAAAGGTTTCAAGAAGTATGTCATGCATTTCTATACACTCTGTTTGCAGCAACAACAGTCGCCCTGTGTTGGAGGGACAGGTGTAGCCTCATGAAGTGAGATGGAGCTCAGAATGACTGGGACAGAGTTTCCATTTAAGTCATCTGAGCACAGATGTCCATAGCTCATTAGACTCCTAGCTTAGATTGATTTGAATGAGGTTTAGGCACTAATTAGGCACTAATGCTTTTGAAGATGTTGGCCTTAACTTTTTTCTATCTCTCTTCTTTCTTGCCTGCAGCTGCTAAGTATGTAATGATGCTTTCACTGGCCTTTGCTTTGAAAACTGTGAGTAATTTAAATTCAGTCCTAAAGCAGGCACCCTGGAGGTAAGGTGCATGTGGTAGAAGCTGTTTCAAAGCAATCCCAGAGGAGACAGGCAGTGACCAAATACCCCTTCTCCTCTGCCTTGTGTACAAAGGCCGGCAGAGGACTTAAGAGAATTACTAGGGCTAGAATCACATCTCCCACTGTGTGTGTGTAGCCTCGCACACGGGCAGAAGCTGCTGCGGCCCCTGCTGATACTGGCATGGTGCAGCACCATCTCTTTTTGTGATGACGGTGCCTGTACAAACTAAGCCAGGAAGCTCTGCAATGGCATTTCCAGCTAAATGACTGCTGGGTAGGCTGAATCCTATTAAAAAATAAATCTGTATATCTCTCATTGTCACAGTTTAATGCAACTGGAAGAATAAAACATTGAGCTTCCAAACATGGCACAAAAGCAAAATCTCAGTGCTACAGGCAGGATTATGCTAAAAATTGGCAGAGGCAGTTTATATCTGACACTTCTGTTGGGTGCTGTTCATGTTCTCTACCTGCTAATTTTTATATTGTGATATTCTTCCTATTTTTAATAGTTTAGAAGAGACTTCTAAACTCCTCCTTTAGCTAAATGTTCTGTTGATCAAAGCATGTGAGAGAGAATGTTATCAGCAGCATGAGAAAAGACTTTTGAAAAGCAATTTTTTCATTCCCATATTAGGTTTCTAATTTCTAAAGTAGAGTGAACACAACCAGTGGCAGAAAGCTGTGGGAATTAATTACCCATCCGTACTTGCCTAAAAATGTTATGCCATATTTACGGCTTTAATATGTCTTTTACATAAATAAAAGATGTATCATAAAGTTATTTCACTTAGCATCAATTATTTTTAGGGTAACTAGATTAAATAAGCAAGCTGCGTTACTTTACCCTGAAGTGGGTAAAATTCAAGGTTTTTTAAAATATTCTGTGGTCAAGTTCCAGGGCAATCGGTTTAACAGAGAGATTTCCATTTCCTCTGAGGCTCCATTTTTAGTAGGTGGCATTTGTGGTTTTTTGTAGAATCACTCTGTTCACACTGGGAATCAATGGCTTCAGTAGCATTTTCTGTCTATGAAGTTCTGGCAGCAGACGAGTTTTCCAGTAAAAAAAAAAGCACAGTAACTGAGCCCAAGGTAATGGGTGTGCCAAGCACAAGGGCCAAATGAAGGTTCAACAGGTGAAGGTACGGCTTTATTTTGATGATCACGTGAAGGAAGGAATGAAAAAAAGTGAGCTTGACTAGAATTTCGTATTCTAAGCTTCAGAAGAAATTCCTCTGCCAATTTTCTGGGTTTGGGGAAATTTCATCAGCATTTGTCAAACTGCTTTGCACAAATTTGGTTATCAGCATATTGCTTTAATTACTTGGAAATCAAATACATTGGATCAATGTCCTGAGGCTATTTTAACACCCATCCCTCCCGCATCTACTTGCTCCTTGCTCTTCTGTTGCAAAACCTGGCCAGTTTATTTGGCCTCAATTAATGGAAACTTTCTTCCCTCCAAGATACCTGTTAATGCTTTATGTGAACAACACTCTTGAGCACTGCCCTGGGGAGAAGTGGTTATTGTGTGTGCGCTCCTGAGCTGGAGTCTTCCAGCTGGTGACAGCTGCCTATGCGAGAAGCTCAGGCCAAGAAGAGGTCTGGCAGCAGCCTATGAGGACAGCATCCCGTTTCAGGATTAGCTAGTCTGCTGTCAAGAGTGAAGGAAAAGAAACATTTGCATAAGTCGCCAGCAAGTCATGCCTCGATTGGGACTGAACTGTCGATACAGGCACACCAAATTAACGTAACGCCAAAAAAAATCACAGAAAAAACATCAAATGGCTGTATCAAACATCTTGCTTAGAGCTGTATCCTGGCTCTGACGGGTACCAATAGCAGGCACATTGGCAAAGTGTAAAAGCGAGGCAGTGTGTGGCCATGTGTGCCCAGAAGAGCCTCCCAGCTGCCAGTAACTTGTGGGTCAGGAACTTAAGGAACACTGTGCCCGATGCCAGAAACATAGTCTGTTTTGCTGCTAAAGCAGTATCTTCTCCAGGACCTCTTTTTGTGTTCCTCTCAGTGGGACCTACTGTTCCTCTAAGTTTTCCAGCAGGCTATTGGATATGCTTGAAAAAAAGGTCTGCTGTTTGTTCTTTTATCTTCTGCAAACTGTTCCTTGAAGACTTTTTGGTTTCCCTTATTATCTGTTTATGCTTAACTTGCTAGAATTCATAATCCTATTTTCCTCATATGGACATAGTGCCAGCTTTCTGAAGGATGCTTGCAAAATGCAGGCAATCCAAGAGAGAAGAAATCCTACCTCCTGGGAGATAAAAAACCAAAGAACCCAGTCACAGTTTTACCAAACTCTTTAGCAAACCTGATTATTTAAATGAAAATCAGACACCCCACAATGTTAGGTGGAAGCCTGGGTGGGCAAGATGAGTATGTATGGCAGCTAAAATGCTGTCAGGCACTACATCCCTGAGGTCCGATCTCCTTACCTTGTGATTAAACCAGAGACACAGAATTTAATACTGTGCAGCCTGTTCAATAACAGCCTTGCTGTTATCTGTGCATTGTCTAGGGACAACACTCCATGACAGTTCTAACTTTTGGCTTTGTTATTTGCGAAGTGCAGGTGACAAGGCCTGATTTGCCACAGCAAGCTGGCAAGCAACCATACTGCCCAGCAAACACTTTGGCCACTCGGAAATAGTAACTGTTATTATCTGAAGTGACTTGTGGAAGAAGGGGCTGAAATGTTACTATTTTGATGTGTGAATAAAAACATACAAGTATCATTACATTCTTTAGCCATTGTATTAATTTCATTTTCCCCCATTTTTAATTTGCATATAGTTGCATATGCACATGTGAGAAGATGCAAAGATGCTTATGGCAAAATCACAAATGTAAGCTTTATATAAAAAAAAGACACATTTTTTAATACTTTTCATTCTTCTCCTTAACAATCGATACATTTCTGTCAGCCACCTAAACTTAAGATGACTGGCCCCCATACACTCCAAATTATGTATTTTGATTATGTGTGTGTAGAACCCTTTGTTCCATCAAAAATGAATATCTGGCTTTTTCATTTTATTTCAGCACAAAACCCCCCAAAACATTCATTTATTATTGACCCCAGCCCTGCCACTCTCCCTCCTCTGGGAGCTTGGGCATTTTTTTAAGACTTATTGCTTCTTCAAGCCAGACCAAGAACCCAGCTGGCCTTATTTGCAGAGGACACTTGACTGGAAGAGCTACAGGGGAACAAATACTCTGCCAAAGTCCTTTTGGAATAGCTCCTCACAGCAGCTCCTAGCTTAGAGTCATTGCCCTTTTTATACTGGTGGCCTTTAATTGAAGTGTTCCTCTGCAGGCAGGATCCTCATTAGCAGTGGCCACTCATTTGCCTTTTCTGAGGAGGCGCCTCCCTTCCTGCGAGCTTTACTGCCTCTCTCAGACTGCTGTCCCTTCTATGCAGTCACCAACCTCTTCTGCAGCTGCTCCTTCCCCACTTCTAACAGCTGTCCTGTAGAGCTTAAACGTTCCTGACTGGAGATGTTAACTTAAATCTAGTTTAATGACCTCAAGGCTCCCTCGAATCAGATTTTGAAGGGAGATACTTTATTTCTACTTGATCAGAATGCAGTTATTCTTGATTTATACTAAGGCAATAAATAAAGTGTCATTCCCTTTGGTTTTATTTAATATCTTTAGCTTTACCTGCTACTCCCAGAGTACTTATCAGACCCTTCAATAGACAGGAATGATAGCCTGTATATGGAAAGACATTTCTGTACCACATGGAAAATGAAGATACAAACCATGGATTATTCCACCAGCACTTTCTGGCATCAAATTCCAGGTGCCTGCAGTGAGGTTTAGCTCTACACAGCAGAGAGGGGAGAGGAGAGTTAAGCCTGACTAGCTGACTCCCCAGCTCGTACCCTCTTCATGCCCTCCTGGCAGCTTGGCCAGCTCCCAATGTACCTGCCCTGCACGCATACACAAGTGCAAATAGGAAAGAAGGAAAGCGGAGATAATACAGTGTATTTTCATGAGCCAGAATATACAGGGAGACTGTGGGCACTCTCCCATCTACTTTTCCCTTGCAGGCCTCTGATGGCTCCCAGGAGCTCAGGGCACTGACAGAGAGTCCATGAGATGAGGGACCATACAGTCTGTAAAACTGCTTCTAATCTAAGGAACAGTTGGGAAACATACTCTGAAATTGCTAGATGGGATGTAGTAATGCTAGTAGAGACTTCTGAAGACTTGTCAGCAGATCTTAGATGCTCAATACATGTTAGTCTTTACAAGGATAGGCCTAAAAGTAAGTATTTTAGTTTGACAAGGCAAAAAGAGATGTAAAGAAATAAATCAAAGGGGATTATTGCAGACTATGGGCTACAGAGAAACTTTTCACTTCCACATTGAAAACTAGCCAAAGGATAAGACCTGACTGGTCTAAGTAACCAGAGGGTGGAAATATTAGACCTTTAGGGTGACAAAGGACACTCTAGGCATGTTTGTTTTCATGTTAATTTATATTACTGGTAACAGAAGAAGGGCTCTGCCCTAGAGCGGTGTTCCCTGTCAGTGTCTCTTGTTCATGCTGTGGTTACGACTTGCAGATGCAGGAGGCTGCTTCTCCCTCACAATTTAATTTCTGAAGCTTGGGTAAGATTTAGAACCAACACCACCTGTGAGTATTTCTTCCTATCTTAAGATATACAAGACCCTCAGCATTAAGGTTCTTTTCTGTCTGGTAAGTTTATACCGTTATAGCACTTGCATATTTCTTTCATTCAACATTTTGATTTGAAAACAATTTACTTTATTCACAGTTAGTATTTCCAGCAAAAGCAGTTCTCTAGAAGGGTTTGTATTTCTGGAACTGGTTCCTTAAATTTGTTTTCTAGCTCATGTCTGGGACTGAAATCCCTGCCCTGAACTCATCGGCTTCCTGCTCCCTTCTCTGTTTCTGCTCTTCTACCTAGAATGAATTGAACACATGAGTGGGGATAGCATTGCTCAAACCACTTTGAAGACAGAGGAGACTGGGGCTGCCTGCAGAAACGGTAGAGAAAACATCACTGGTATGTCTGTGATCATTAGCAGTTTTCACAAAGGGTTGAAACCTAGGGGGTTAGACTTTAAAAGAAATTGAATGAACCAAACAGTTTCAAAGCCCTTTAAAGGAAAGAGTGATTTCAAAGATTTCAAAGCCTCCACTGATTTTTGACAGGCACTGTCTGTTGAGCGGAGAACTTCATAAAAGGCTTGCTCTAGCCCTGTGGCTTGTGGATGTCTGGCAACACGGGCAAGAAGCTCTGACAGCAAGTAAGAGATGAGAAGGTACCTTTAGAAACCTGTTTCCATAACCAGTCTGGACTGATGCAGGGCAGATATCCTGCCCTGGGCAGGGGCAGTGCAGCTCAGACTTCACTCGGCCACGCTAATGGGGAGAAAGAAGCTGAAAATCTCATCTGCTGAGATGAATTCTCATGTGCTGAGAATCTTGCACAACCATGGCAAAATGGTTTTTTCTAACTCTCTGAGCTCAGTGTTGAGCAGGTTTTCCTTGGTGCACATGTTTAGCTGCACATGACCTGGCCCCTTATCTCCACTTCCCATGCTATCACAGGGCAGCTGGTAAGCCTGCAGTGGTTCTTCCTCTCTCTTCTATGAATTTGACGTGGATGCCTGAAAGGTATGCACTGAAGGCTTTAAAAATGCTGCAAGATTTCATAATCATATGAAGCCTGTAATAAATGGAAAGCTGTTGGCATAGTTTGCCTTGCGCAGCAGTATGGATAAACTGTAAGGCTACACCTCCTATTGAATTCCCACTCCTCTTCGTGCCGGCATTTCAGCCCTCCTAGGCATTTATACACTTTTTGATCAACACAGATTCTCAAAAGAGATGCAAAAGGTTACATTCAGTTCACTTCAATGTGTTTGTTTTCACTGTGCTGGAGACTTCAGGCTTTTTTTAAAGTAGGGAAGTCCAAAATCTGTTCTATGGCAAGTAGAATAAATTCGCTGACATTCCTCTAAGCTGCATACGTTTAATAGGCTGTTTTGACATCTGGAGTGTGTTTATAATCGATCTTGAAACAATCAGCTTTCTTTTGGTTTCTCGTAATATTTCAATCCTAGAATAGAAATGTTAACATCATAATTTGACTTTAATGGAACAAATAATTTGTATTTGGAACACAAAAAATCACCCTCTGAGTTGTGGGGCTATAAAATTAGTTATTAAATAGAAATTGTAATTCTTAAGCACAGAGGAAATTCTGAAAATGCTCCAAAATAGAGCATGAATCCAGCTGCAGCAAAACAGCACTGGTGGTAAGTAACCTTACAGAACAGAGTGCCAAGGGCTGTGCTCTGAAATCAGATTAATCTGTTCTCTCTTTCAGATTTTTGCATGGTGCTGTGAATGCTTCGCTGTGAATCCTCTGAAATATGACTGTTCTTTAGTAACATGAATAATCTCACTGTTCTTGTTTAAATAAGGATTAGTTATGTGAATAGCCCACTGGGAACTGCATCCTCAGGAATAAAGGCAGATAATATGGGAACAAAAGGCATATTTTTGTAATGAATATTATGGAGGTATCTAAAAACATACCCAAAAGCTAAAAGAGTGTGCTAAACCCCTGTGTTTGATCTTACACACGCATAAGGCGAGTATGTCATTTGAATACACGGGTGTGCAGAGTAATGCACTGGTGAACCAGATCCTCGGCAGTGGGAAAAAAATCAAAATACAACAATGGCTTTGTTTGCTTCAAATGCTACCTGGTTTTAAAAAATGTGTGAGAGTTTAGCTGTGTGTGGGAGGAGCTGAGGCAAGTAGTAGTTTGAAAATACCTTCAAATTCTAGAACTCGATCTGACTTAAAGATTTTTATTTGCTGAGCATATTAATTTGGATTTATAGTTTAATCCTGTACCAGTTAGGAAGATGTTAGCTTCACTGAAGCACCACTTATAACCATCTTCAGAAACCAGGATTCTCAGCATGAAGGTAGGTGTTTGCATGAATGGTACGATGCCTGCAACTTATGTTTAAATAGGACTAATTCCCAACAGTGTTAAGGTCAGGTTTCTCAGACGCGGTATCCTGGTTTCGGTACCTTTGCATTCACCCTTCCTTTACTCCATTGCTCCAGCTACTCTAAGCTGGTCCTGGTGTTGCTCTAAATGTATGAAAGGGAACAGTATTTTGACAGCCTAATTTAGTAAAACAAGAACACCACTCTGTAAGACAAAGAGAAAGCACTTTTCAAGCTTAAGGGCACGCTCGCTGCAAATCCTTGAAGGCTTCCTGCAAACACACCACGTATTAGAGCTTCTCAAAGAAATAGTTCGGAAATCTTGGTAGCTGCAGGTGTGTGGCAGCCTTGGGATAGGGACGCGCACCGGGACTGTTAGTACTGCACAGTACTGTCATCACTGAAACTAAACCAAGAAAAGGGACCCGAGATGTTCTAACATTGCAAAACATATTAGGGCTGAAGTTCTGTGTCAATGCTCCTTTGCTGGATGATCTAGTTTGATAATTGCTACCCTTAACTACTCATTCCTCTTCCCTTGGAGTGTATCTTGCCTCAGCTATGCTCATTCAGTTGTACAAACTCCAGTTTCACAAGCGGGTTAAAACGCAGCCTGTGACTGGGCGGCTGCTGCCCTCTCTCCCTGCTGGTTGCTCCTACATCAGCTCTGGACACCGTTCAGCTGCAGACAAATTGGATCAGAGACCTGTTCTCACTGAAAACTGACCTTTAAGAAAGAATCGTGTTTGAGAGCTACCACCTGCACAAGGCATGGTGAGGAAATACAAGGATGGGGCAGGGTGGAATTTGGTACTGCCTTTTCATGGCACCGCACAGTCAAACTGGCTCAAACTGGTTGCGAAACTGCAGAGTAAATGGGATATGTGAAATGATCCTTTACAAAAGCACCTTCAAATTTTTGGCTCTTTTTTTTTTCCACTGACCTACTTTGCAGCAGTTACACAAACAACTGCATCAGCACACGCAAGGACATGCTGAGCTGTGGTACAAAGATCTGTCGCCACAAAGCAACTATGGAGACAGTGAGCTTTTTAATCTGAATTGCTGCCAGAGAAAATTTTCACAGTGTTATATGGCATGACAAAAAGGTTGGAAGTTGTCCAAAAGTCAAGCAAGGAAATATGCACCCTAAAATCTGATAATGAACAGTTCTCAAAGCATTGCCTATCTCCGTAATATATGCAAATCATGTGTAAAAGCGATAAAATGAAGCAGTCTCTAAGAGTAACTGACTTTTGCTTCTGTTTAGTGTATTCCACTTCTGTCGTTATGCTTTTAAAGTTCATGGGTTTCCAGACGATCACATCTTACACAGGAATTTTGGGATATGTTTTTGCAGTGGGAGCTTGGGCTCGAACCACTGGAATGGTTTGCTGAGAGGCAAGGTCTGCTCTCCAGTCATGTCTCCTGGCATTCAAAACTGGAGCATGGCCTTTACAACTCAAGCTGGACTACTATGTAGCTGATTTGTAAGCTGCCTATATTTTTTCAGAAGCTGAATTAGACATATCTATTATTTGAACACAGAGCTACATTTTTAATATGTACTTGCAATCACCATTGACCAAAGTCACAGCTGATTATAGAAGTTCCCAGATCGCATTAGACTCAAAGGGTTTGTTGCCAACTGGTTTTGTGTCTCAAAATAAAATTCAAGAGTAAACATTTAGCCTTCAGGAATCATCCACACTGAAGGCTTTTAGCTCATTATGAGTCTCCTAAAAATTTTCCAGGGAAAATGCAGAAGCTGTTAAGTTCGGTACATGTAGCAACACATACTCTTAGCTGGTAAAAGGCTTCACCGTTGCTGCACAGAGCAGAGACCCAGGTGCCTGAAGCAAACTCAGTTCATTCCTGTAACACAGAAGCAGCAGCTTCTGCATCTTCACCTGCAGTATTTGCTTTGCTTGCCTGTTATTGAACCAGCCAAGGGAAACAGGGAAGTCTGGACAATAATCCATTTTATGGACAACTTTCCGTATTTTAACACTGAGCTAGTTTAAATGACAATGCTGTTCATGTTTATTACTGGCATTTGAATTATTGACACTTTAAATGAGTGCAGATGTTACTCCCTTGAGCTATTCTGACTCTTGGCAAGCAGGCATTTGCTGCTTTGCAGCTGTACAGACAGGTATTTCTTTCTTTTAAAGTTCGAGTCCTTAGATAAGGACACATCATCATGGAATGTGGAAAAGAAGTGAAACTTGTGTCAAAATAAGCCACGTTTTACTTGTTTTGATTGTCATGCAAACTGTGCCTTGATTTGCTCAATTCCCTTAGTATAAACTTGTTTCCAGGTGTACATAGCAGTAACGCGTATCCGTACCATCACTGGCAAGTCCGATTTCCAGTTTATTTAAGGCGTATCTGCATTTCTTTCCTCGAAACGCTAAGTCCTTAATTGCAATTCAAGTGTTTTCTGGCATTTGAAAGGCTTACTTTCCCCTTCATCCTCCCCCGAGGTGACAACTCGTTTTGTTCAGCCCTGCCTGTCAGCAAGAAGTATCGCCCACGAGGGCACCTGAAGCTATCGGTATTTAACGTTAGGAGAGTTAGAAGAGCAGGCTTTGCTTTCCCCAACCCGCCCGCCCTCAGGCCGCAAAGGCAAAGGCAAACCAGCTCGCGAGGCGGGTTTTCAGCCTGCTACTGCGGCTGCCGATCCATTCCTAACCGCTTCAGTAGGTGCTGCCATCTCCAGCCGCGCCGAGGTGGCGGAACGAGCTCTGCCCGCCGCCGAGTGGCTGCTCCCCGAGCCCCGCAGCCTTCGCCTGAGGGGAAGCGGGGGGGGACGCGCTCCCCCCCCCGCCGACCGTTACCCCTCGGGCCGACGGCAACAACGGCCGCCCCACGCGGGGTCAGCCCGCGCTTCCTGCCTGGGCTCTGGGCGGAGCTCGCCCGTCAGGGAGTGACGCGGCAGCCCTGCCGCTCGTGCTCACTTCACGGCTTGCGCGCGGGCCCCCTGGCCCCGCCCCGGCACGGCGCGCAGCGGCGGTGACGTCTCGGCAGCATGGCGCCCACGGGGCCGGCGGGCACCCACCCGCCGGGTAACGGACGCCAGCGCTGGGGAGAGGGAGGGGGCGGGAGGGTGGTGTGTGTGTGTGCGCGCGCTCACCGGGGGGGGTGGAAAGGTGGGCAGCGGCGGGTGCTGCCGGTCCCACCGCAGCGGGCTTGCGAGCTCGCTCTCCCTCCCCTCAGCTGCTGGAGTCTGCCCGCGGCTCGACACCGGTACAGTCGCCGCCCGGGGCGGTGCTGGTAGGGGGTGTGAGTTACTCGCGGCGTTTAACTTCTGTAAAAGCCGCGTTTGGCGGTTCGGCGTGCATTTAAACGGGTTGCACCGACCCGAAAGTGCGGCGTTGATGGCGGCAGTGGATGCGGGCGCTTGTTGCGGGAGCCGCTGGCCGTGCCGGTGCAAGGCAGGTCCCTTGCAGTAGGCTTCGCTCTGCCTAGAGGGGGTCCGGAGGGTGCTGGGAGACCCGCAGTGCCCCGTGGGACGCAGTTAAACCGGACAAATTAAAAAACCCAATTGCGTGAGAGGCGGCAGTTTAGTGGTAGGGACTTGGTGTGCTTCAGCTGCTCCGGGGCTCTAATCCAAAAGGACCATTTCGCGGGTTAAACAGAAGTCATTGGAGAAGTAAAATTGGCTGCGAATTGGCATTGTTGGTATTTTAAAATGGCTATATATATTTTATATTATATATTAATAATATATATTTTAAAACGGCTATAAGTGGCTGCTTTCAGTGGTACTACCTGCAGAGATCCCAAACACTTCCCTTTGTAATATTTCTGAGGGAATTCCTGCTGCTGAGTCTGTACTTCAGCCCGGGCTTGTGTCCCTCAGCTTGTTGAACAGGCCCGCGGTCCTCTTCGCTGCAGAGCTGCATGTGGCACCAACTTTGTAATCAGATTTTGTGGTCTGAGGTTTTTCCGGGTTCTTCTGGCAAAAGTGGTGTTGACCTGCCCTGCCCTTTCTCCCATCCCAGCTGAGGTCAAGCTATGGCTAGCGACTGTCCTGCTGCTGCACAGCCAAATGGGTTTGGCTGAAATGGGAAGCATGGGAGGGCGTTTAGCAGAAGCTTGAGAAGTGGTGGTAGTTGGAGAAAAGTTCTTAGATGAAAGCAGAAACTGTGTGCCAGGGGTGTTTGTGGAGCTCTGCTGAACAGGCAGAAGGCGGTAGATGATGGTGTGTGTGTCTGGTGGTGGTGCGAAGGACCTGTGTTCGGGAGCAGGCTGTCAGGAAGCTGAGCGAAGTGCTTCTCCCCAGCCTTTCAGTGGCAGGGCATGCCACAGAGTGAGGCCGTGCTGGTCTGGAGGCTGTTTTGTTTCCCCATGGTTCCTGCCTGTAATGAATATCTAATTATCTGTTGTGAATGGTTTAATGTTGGGAGATGGGCAGTTATGGTTATGACACTGGAAGCTTTCTGAGCCTGGGATTATTTTAGCTAGGGACGGTGGACACAACATGCCTCCTCTGTTATTCTGGGACTTCAGTGGCTTTTGTGGTTGTTGTTTGCCTTTCAACCTAACCTTGTAAATGCATTGGCTACACAAGTGTCTGTCTGTCTTTCTATCATGAAAGACCTGAATGGTTCTTAAGACGAGTGCCGTCAGCAAGGTGCACAGAGGTACCCCACGTGAGGTGGTAAGATCCAGTGTGCCTCTCTTTTGGATAGGCAGGGTAACAAATAACAGCAGTAGGGTGTTGCTGCCTGCTGTAGTAGAGGACCTGTCTGCTATGTGTTGCTGCATTTCACAAAACTCTTATTGTTGTCAGAGGGCATCCAGTTGAAGAAGATTTAATTAATTAAACAGCAAGTAACACTAAGGTTGTCATGAGATGTCTGTGGCAGGCTGATAGCAGGAGCATCCTTCCTAGCTGCTAGGAAGTTTGATTTCTGCGTGCTGCGCAATAATTTTTTGAATGATGGAGAAACTTGTGCTTGGAGCTCGTGCGGGGCAATGCTGGTTTGCTGAATTAGGATGTGCAGATGTGGAGTGGCTTTGTTGCCTGTTAGGACAGGACCTGGTCAGCCTAGGAAACAGGAGTAGCTCCTTGTAGTTCTTCAATTTGTGTTCTTTTGCATTAACGTGACAAAAATACTATAATACTGTCACAGCAGGGTTGATCCTTTGTTAAAAGCTTTAGAAGCAATTTGTAATCCTTTATTCCTTTCCAAGTACTTGTATGCCAGACTATTTTATACTAAGAATAAATTTTTAATCGAATTGCATAAATAATAAACAACACCTTTTGAGGATCATTGCAGGCATCAGAAAAATGTGGTTTTAAGCAAATTGCAAGCTTTGAAATCCCAATTCTTGTGGAGAACATGCATTTATCCCTTCAATTCTGCATATATGACCTGTATGTGGATTGAGTTAAGGAGATGAAAGAATATCATTTTGCCTTATTCCCTGAGCTGTTTGGTAGCTGCATAGTAAAATTGTTAGGTTACAGTTGGGCAAAGTTTGTAACTGTTAGTGGCAGAATGACTGTAGGGGTGAACAGCTGTATTAGAGGGACACCTTGTGTGCTATGCAAGCTTATTTGGAAACATCTACAAGGGGTAAAAGTTGTAGCTGATTTCATTTTTCCTTTCCAGACTAGTAATTCCCTTGTCAAGTGATCTCAAGCCAGAGTGTTTACCTTGGGGAAGTGAAGTAGGATATTAGGATTTTTTATTCTGCATTCCATATCCCTTTGGCTTTTAAGCCAGTGCTTTTGGGTCACTTTTGGTCTGTTTTGATATGGTCTGCTAAACTAGTTCCAGCCCTAGAACACTCTGTGGTAATGTGCTTTGTATTTTAAGTTTCAGTAGAGTGTAAAATCAAGGTAATTGGTCCTGGGTCCTGTTACCACTGCTGGTTTGCTACTATTTCTGTTACAGCTATAGAGGCAGTTTTTCTCTAGAATGCTTCTGAATGGAAGAGGGAATCTGTTTCCCAAAGCTCACCAGTGATGAAAAGTAAATTTTTCATGAACTTCTGGCTGAGCAGAGGTAGGAGCAGGGTTTGTAAACAAAAAAAGAAACAAAGGGAAAAAAAAAAAAAAAGCTGACCTGATTTTTCCCTGCTTCAGATTTTTTCTAAACATTTTTTCATTTATTCTCTGACAACCTCTTGTGCCCTGCCTGTGCTGGAGACGGGAATTATGTGAGCTGAATGCTGAATTGAGATGATGGTTCTTGTTTAGCAGAGCTGACTCCCAGCCTCCTCCCTGCTTTTCTCCCGAGAGCAGAGTTCAGCACTTTCTAGCATGCCTTTATGAATTGAACCTCTCTGATTTCTGTGGTCTTTTTGGACCTGTCTGTAGACTGTTTCCAACTTGAAAATTGTGTTGTCAGTGTGCCGGAGCACAGCTTCAAGTAGTGCAGGCTTCTAATGGAAGAAGAGTCAAGTATTATCCATAGCAAGGGCAGGTAAACTGGGTTTTGGTGGGCTTGAGCTATGCCATCCATTTGTAAAACAGAGTCTGTGTATCTCTGGCACTGACAGCCACCTTCATGATTCCCACCATGTTTCCTGCAGCTTTTTGAGATGCTGCTGAAGAACTGCAGCTTTTGAAAGTTTCTTTAGAATAAGGCTCTCCGCAGAGCTGGGAGCAGAGATTAGGCAGAAATTTGTGCTCCTATGAGCAGAAAACCATACACTGAAATGGCATCTGTTCAGCGAGTCAAGCTGTAGAGAAAGCAAAACAGACTACATGAGGTGCAGGATTTAAAACCAAACAGATGACTATAAATCTTTGTTTGCCTACCAGTGTGCATGAGAAGATAGTTGGGAAGCACATAGGTAAAAGGGACAGAAGCCTAGAGAAAGGATGGATGCTTCTGGGAGGGCTCCGATGCCCAGCTCAGCTGCCTGGGCTGTAGTGCTCTCGGCATCAAGGAGTTTGCTTAGAGGCTTAAAGCGAAAGCAAGCTCTAATGTGTATGTCTCATGGGTTGTAGCTCTTGCAAAGCACGAGTTATACTCTGTGGGAGTCTGCACTGCAGTCATACTTTCAGATACAATTTTTTGGGTCTTGCCTCTGAAAGCCTTCAGTTGAAGGACTGATCCTATTTTCATGAATAATTTGATGGTTTAACGTGAGTAGGTTTAAGTTCTTACGTAAGAACCTGCTGAGCCTGCTTGTGTGGTGTTAAAATGTTCAACTTTAAACGAGGGTGGCTTTCTTTTTTGTGTTTTAATCTCCCTTCAAATGCTTCGTACTTGTTATAGAGCAAATTTTATTTTACTTCTCTTCTTGCTGAGACTACATCTGATTTAGAACTGTTTTTCTAGTGTGTTGGTATAAATGTAGCCTTGTAATACTTTTGGCCTTATCTTCTCTCCAGTATATTCTTTTTTAACATAACATAAATATTTGTCCTGGTTTTGGCTGGGATAGCGTTAATTTTCTTCCTAGTAGCTGGCATAGTGCTGTGTTTGGGATTTAGGATGAGAATAAAGTTGATAACACCCTGATGGTTTAGTTGTTGCTGAGCAGTGCTTACACCAGTCAAGGACTTTTTCAGCTTCCCATGCTCTGCCAGGTGCACCAGAAGCTGGGAGGGGGCACCGCCAGGCCAGCTGACCCCAACTGGCCCAAGGGCTATTCCATACCATATGACATCATGCTCAGTATAGAAACTGGGGGGAGTTGGCCAGATGGCAGCAATCGCTGCTCAAGGACTGTCGGCATCGGCCGGCAGGTGGTTAGCAGTTGCGTCACTTGTTTTTCCTGGGTTTTGTTTCTTTCTTTCTCTCATTTTCCTTTTCATTACATCATTATTATTTTGTATTATTTTTGTATTATTAAACTGTTCTTATCTCAACCCACAAGTTTTCTTGGTTTTGCTCTTCTGATTCTCTCCCCCATCCCACCTGAGGGTGAGGGTGAGTTAGTGGCTGTGTGGTGCTTGGTTGCCAACTGGGGCTAAAGCACAACGATATTGGATTTATATTCTTGCAGCAGATTCCCAGAAAAACATGGAAGATGAAATTGAATCAGTTCTGCAGGAGCGGGTAATGGTTTTGGATGGAGGCATGGGTACCATGATCCAGCAACATGCCCTGTCAGAAGAGGATTTCAGAGGGCATGAATTTAAAGATCATTCCAGGCCTTTGAAAGGCAATAATGACCTTCTCAGTTTAACTCAACCTGATATAATCTGTGACATACACAAGGTAGGTGGCTCTGATTTCTGCTCTCTTGAGAAGGAAGGAGAATTTGGCCTCTGTGGTCCCCTTTTCCTTGCCACAGGCTACTGGCTCTCACGTGTCTTTTGGGGATAGGGAAGAGAGTGCTTGGTAACCATGTGAAAAAGAATGAGAAGATTTGACTGTTCTGGTTGCGTGAGCGCAGCATTCGTGTCTTGGTTCCTGATGTCACCCAGGCAGTGTTGTTTTTAAATCCCTTTTTGACTTATGCCCCTGATACATTTCCATTAATTGTAGATTTTGATGTGTTTCATTTTTCTGTCCTTTTCTCCTCCTCAACCGGCACTTGAAATGCATCTAAGTAGGACACAACTGAAGTCTAGATGTGTGTTTCTATAACTGGGTATTAAAAAGCTGTGGCAGTCTGAAGCAGGCCTCTCCGTAGTTAATGAGTATATGAGCTTCCTAATGAGTTACATGTGCTTCCATATTCTCTGTTTTTCTCTAGAATATTGATGTGTGGCCCAGAGAATAAAACAGTCTAGGGTTGATCATTAGGAATTTGCAAACAGATTTTATTATTTTCCTATCTTCAATTAGACTTTAATAAAACAACTCCCTAAGTCTTGTATTTTTTGAGTTGCAGGTATTTGTAGGTCTTAGTGTAATAATTGGAATGTTTGAATAGCATTGCAACTAGTTGATATTCAGTTGAAGCCTCACATCTGTTCTGGGTTTTTCCAATTATTTATTAAAGAGATCTGTATTTCATTGATTAGAATCATAATTGGCTTACCTTTGGTAAACTCGGTATGTTATCTGTATTTTTATATTTACATTCTAACAGCCATTCTTTGGATTTTAAGAACAAGAAGTTGAAAAGAATCAGAGTCTTTGACCTATAAAAATTTCAGGAGGAAATATTTGTAGATTGAGCTCAGTCCCTAGACTGTCAACTGAGCTGTAGTGGTCACAAACCTTGGAATTTATAATAGCTTGTGGCTTTAATTGGGTAGGCAGAATTTTGCAGGTTTAGCAGACCAATGGTGATGTGACTTGAGAATGAATGCTTTGAGTCAAACCAACAGTAGCCTGCTGTCATCCCTCCAATGGCCAGTTGTACATGCTTAAGGAAGAGTGTAAGAAAAGAACAAGTCCATGGTGGTCCCCATGCCTGCAGCAACTTTTGGGTCAGATGCTTTCTGAGCCATGGTTAGTGACTTCGTATTTTATACCTGCCAGTGGTTATTTCTTCTGAAAATTGGACAGAACTTGAAATAGTAGATGAAAATATTTCTACAAAATAACTATAATCTCACTATATGTATGGTTGTTGGGGTTTTTTTAATGGCTCAGTGAGTCAGATCTCACAGATATCAGTGACTTGAATAGTAAATCCTAGCTCTACCTTGTCTGGCATAGTAAGATTCAGTAGTAAGAGAGGTATTTTCAAGGGCAAAAATTATCTTCCTACTTTGAGCATATAGCGAAGTTGAAGGGCTTTTGTGAAAATGACAGATCTGAACTAAGCTAGTACAAAGGTGTACACATTTAACATCTTTCTTTAGATGATTTCCAGAAGCTTCATTACTTGGTTATTTAGTATACATGTAAGAACTTGTGTATTTTCATATAGCTATTTGTAGGTATTTCCATATGTATCCAGGAGGAGTTGAGAGAAAGCATGTTAAGTTTGCAGCAAAACATGTTTTAAAGCAAATTTAATTCTTTTCTGCTGTTGTTTGGATCAAGACTTTGTTTGCCCTGAACCTGCTTCTTACAGGAAAATCTGAGTGGTTTATGTTTAATGGCCACATCAGTATTTTTGATTTATTAATACTTGAAATGTCTTAATTTCCGTGAATATGCAGAGGTCACCTAAGGGTTAACCTGATCAGAAAGAGGAATTAGGGAGGGAGGAGGGCAACTGATAGAGGTTATCAAAACATAGATTAGAATATGCAAAAATATTTCAGTTTGCATTGATTTCAGTTTACTTCAGTAGGAATTAGACAACCAAACTGGAATAGAGGGCTTAATTGTTTTGCGAATCTGGGCCATTAGTTAAACTTTAAATGCGATCTGCACAAAACATAATTCTCCTAAGCTCATATTCTGTCCCAGTATGCCCTTGTGCTGTACAGCTCCCTTCAGAATGTGTAAATTTTAACCGGTGCCTCTTCTGAGTCTGCCCACAGCAGCCCTCACTTGCTGATGGCAATTGGGACTACATCCCACCATGTTCCTGTGAAAAAATCTAGGATGTGCTCCAGGTACTGGACTCAGTGGTGGAGGTGACTGTAAACGTCACCTGTTAATAGAAAGTGTGGCTGATGAACTCTGAAAATTGGTTACATGGAACACTATTGCTTTGGCCCTGTCCCTTTTGAGTAAGGCCCTCAGAGTTTGATCTGTGCTGAATTAGGAGATGATTTGTCAATGGATTGAGACAAAATAGTTGTGTTGCTTTCATTCCAGATCTCAGTTCTGGAGGTCTCGGAGGTTTTTTTTTTTTCCTTCATGTCTTGCAGGAGTACTTGCTGTCAGGCGCTGATATCATTGAAACTAACACTTTCAGCAGTACTCGAGTTGCACAAGCTGACTATGGCCTTGAGCATTTGGTAAGACTGCTAAACTGTTTACACATTAAAATGATAATCAAGATTTTTGCCTTAGCAGCCAAGCTTAGCTCAGTCCCAGAGTCCATTGGTACCGTATTTATTGACTGCATGCTGTCTCTAGAGCTGTGTGATGGCATTGTAGCTTATTTCCACTGCTGTAGACAATTGTACTTGCTCTGTGTGACGTAGTGTGTCTCTTGTTGACAAAGGCACAGGCAGTAATGTAGTTGTCCTAGATTTTGTTTGAGCATTCCCAGAATGCCTCAGTTCTGTGAACAGGGATGTTTTGCTTCAGTCCTTCCAACTCACCAAATGCCACAATGGAACTGCTTTTTTCCTACATGTTATTTGTGTGTTGTTTGTGCTGATGTATGTAGAAGACCTTTCAAGCTTGCATGTCATACCTCTTCTGTGTTATGTGTTGTTTTGAGAATTTGAGAAATATGTGAAAGAAAATACTTGGAAATATGCTACTTGAATAAAAAGTGAATTTAAAAGTAGGTTAATTTTGTCCTCTAAGTCCTGTTCTTCAGCTTCTGTTGATTTAGTACAATTTAATTAGTACCTTACAAAATGAAATTTTATGATTACCAGCTGTAGGCTGGGGCGTATATGGGATGAGACCTGCCATGTAACTGTTGCTGAGATGTATAGAGCTTCTCCTTTTGAAGTTTCGTAATAGTGCTTATGTGCACTTAGGGACCCTTCAGAGTGTACTGTGAGCTACTGGATGGAAGTATGTTTCTCTGAGGATCAGTTATGCTGTATTGAACTAAAGGTTACTCGAAAATTTTCTGTAATTGTTCTAGGCATATCAGTTAAACAGAGTCTCTGCACAGGTGGCCAGAAAAGCAGCAGATGATGTAACTGCTCAGACAGGTAAGCAATATTTATTTTAATTTCTTCCTCATTTGTGGTTTTGACTGTCTTGCTACAGTCTTTGAAATGTTGCTAACTAGAAGATAGCTTGATGGTTTACATCATAGGGACATAATTTGCAGACATGCACACCCTTCATTTTAGGCACGGTAGCAATTTCACATCTCTATTCATATCACAGTAATTTCAGCATGTTTGCAGGATCCAGTCCTCAGTGTGTTCTTCAGGATGGGTGTTTTGTGCCTGCCTGTTTTAGACTGCAGGCAATACATATCTTCCAGATGTATTTTATTCAGCAGGGGCTGTTATAAATTACTTAGGTTTGTACAGCAGAATTAGGAGAGCTGATGGATTACCGGTTACTCCTAGTATGAGTCTCCTGGTTTGACTTTACTGAGCAACTACTGGAATGTGCTTAGTATGTGACCATCATCTGCAAATGGGCAGTCTTTTCCCTTCAGGGCTTCATGTTAAGAGGGTTATAGCTCATTTCTGCTGCTGTAGACAATGCTGTCTTTCAAAGACAAGTAATTTCCTTTTGTATTCTGGCATCAAACTTCAAGCTAACAGTGGTGCTGCTGTCCAAATAACCCCTTACTGATGTGATTCATAGTATGCAATAGAAAATGTAAGATTTGAAATATACTTTAAAGTTAGGTGGGGTTTTTTTATGAACATATGCTGGAATACTCAAATCAGGTTATCTAGTAAAAAATGCCAGGACAGTTCTATGCTGTGTGTTTAAAGTAATTGAATGAAGCTTTCTGTGTCAGAGACAAATGATGCGTAGAAGAAAAATTAATTGAGCCAATTGCCTTTTTGATAGATGTTCTTCTGTCTCATGTGTATACACTGAGCATCTTGTTGGATAGGATTAAAACAAAAAAGTTAGCTGTGTTGTGTAATCTTGTGCTGTTAAACTCTTGATTTGAGGCAGGAGTTTCCTGTTTTATAGTTCTTTATCCCTGAATGACATGCGTGTCTTGGTGTCCTTGTAGGTTTTTTACATTGACATGGCTGTCATTGTGAAACCAGAGGTAAATTGTTTTGTGGTGGGTTTTGGTTTGAGTTTGTTTTTTTTTTTTTGTCTGTGTCTTGGTTTAGGAATTAGGAGATATGTTGCTGGAGCCATGGGTCCAACGAACAGGACACTTTCTGTGTCACCATCTGTGGAGAGACCAGATTACAGGAACATAAGTAAGTATTTATAATCATCAAGTTATTTTACTTAGGCAATGGTCTTGAAAGAGATACCTCTAGATGAAATTAACATAATTTCCATTTTACAGCTTTTGATGAACTGGTTGAAGCCTATAAGGAGCAAGCCAAAGGACTTTTGGATGGAGGAGTTGATATCTTGTTAGTGGAAACAATATTTGATACAGCCAATGCCAAGGTGAGACTCCTGGAAAAAAAAACCACTCAGTAATATAAGTATTCGGTGTACAACCTAAGGAAGTTCAATATGGTGCTTGTAAGATCTGTCAGCTACTGCTTACTAAATACATTAAAAGACTCTTCGGTTGATAGCAAACACATAGAATGTAAGGAGATGGGTTTTGGTGAAAAAACAGGCTTTTTCCAGAGTTTTTCCTTTGCCTTTTAGTATGTGCCGATAATTTCTTTCTGGCTGTCTGTGCCAGATGTCCTTTTATTCCCAGAAGCTCTGCTGTATTGCAAAACATCTCCAAATGCATCTGATGTTTGTATTTTTCAGTGTGTGTCTGTCCAAAGGATGCTTGGGATGCACACTGCAGAGGGAATGTCCAGTGTATCTGATGGCAGGTGTGGGAAGGCTTGTGAGACAGTCCTGTTAAAGTGTGGGGGTTTTGGGAACGCTGACACTCTGCCGTCAGCTTTAAAAAAGAAAAACATGGAGTAGAGGATTAGAAGGCTAAAAAGGAGGAATAAAATGTTGAAATATGTCACAACTCGTGATTTTGACACCTCTTTCTATATCTAATAACTGCTCAATGCAGGTGGTGGAGTTGTTAGGGTACTTAAAACTGTCTTGCAATTTTATGTGGAAAAGTCTGGCTGGATATGCACACAGCATTTCTTTATGCTTTTGCCATAGGCTGGTTAAAGTGTGCAGTGCCATGACTTGTCCTTTTGCAGATAAGGAGGTTTGGTTCAGTCATCATGGAGCTTTCACTAGGATCCTACAGGCTTAACATTGTGCTGAGCTCATGTTCACATGCAACTTTCGTACCTTAAGGAGGCAGGATATTTTCAGGACCTGCCAAGGGGTCACTGCAGTCCTTACTGTTAAAATTTGTGGTGGCTAGCATCCTTTGCGAACTGCATGTCTAAACAGATTCAAACTGAAAATACTACATACAGCCATGTTTGGGCTGGGGGTTGTGCTGCAGACATGCCGATGTGATTTGGGCTTCAGAATAGTCTTGATCTTACTTGGTTACCCTATGGTACTTCCTTTCTACTTGTTTTTAAAATGTGTTTTGGAACACCTGGAAGATGTTAGGGATAAGGGTAAAATCTCTTGTGTGTAGTAAGTTCTTGCAGGCAATAAGAGGTAGCAAGTTACATAAGCAGCCATTAAAAAATACTAAAAAAAAAAAAAAAAGCAAACTCACACAAACAAAAAACCTAACAAACTGAAGAACTCTTGAAATGTCCGTAATATTTTGCAACTTATTCTTCTATAGGCAGCAATTTTTGCACTCCAGACGTTGTTTGAGGAAGAGTATGCTCCCCGACCCATATTTGTAAGTAGATATTATTTAATATTTTACATATGCTTAAGCTTGATTTGTGAACTAGCTGAGATGGCAGTTAATTAAACTGTTTTGAAGTAAAGGAAATAAGTGTCTTGGAAACGTACTTTTTTCACATGATTGTGAAAGGAAAAACTAGTTATGTGAAGAGCTTTATGAGAACAGCCATGAGTAGCTCTGTCCAGTTTAAGCTGAAGACTTAAGGAGTGACTTCATTCCAGTGTGTATTTATTCTGTATATTTCCACAGGAAAAGATCTGATCATATTTTTTTTCAGGCTTGCTGTCATAAGGGTAATAAGAACCAGTGCTTCAAGGATGAAATTAAGCAAATTCTGCCATATTTTCAGGTAGAATATGAGTGGCCAGTTGAAGTCAGAAAAGGTCTGTCTAACTCCATATTCTTTCTCTGACATGTCTTTTTCTGACAGCGGGCAGTCATGAATGCAGAGGAACGAATATAGAAAAAGAATAAGCTTGTTTTGACAGTTCAGATGTATTCTTCTGTTTTTTTGCAGTTTGCAGCCCAGACTTTCTGTTCTGCAGTTTGTATCTGTTCGTACCCTTTTGTGGAATGTGTTTACTCCTTCCTTGAACCTATGTTAAAACCTGTGTGGGACCCAGGCATCCACAAAATAATCTGTCAGTAACTTTCGCAGCTTACAAATGCACTGGTTTGAAAGTTTGCTTACTTTTGGACATTTTACCTGATAACTTATTTTGTATCTTGCCATTTGTCTCTTAAAAGTGACAGTGAGCAGCTGTTCCACATTCTCTTTGCTGCACAGTCATGGCATTTATAGTTCTCTGTGAGGGCCTCCTTTAGTCATCTTTTTCCATCCTGAAGAGTCCTTGTCTATTTAGCTGCTCTATACCGTTCATTCATTATTCTTGCCACCTTTTTGTTTTCCATTTTTTGCCAGTCAGAGGGGAATTAGAATATCAGACAGCAATCAAAGTGCAGACGTCAGGGATTTGTATGATAGCCTAGTGATGTTCTCTGCCTTCTGCATTTTTTTCTTTGTAGTTCTTGATATTTATACTTTACTGCTAATGAACTTTGAAACTGCATTCATAAAACTTTCTTTTGTTACTCAGATCAAGCAGTAAAGACTAATTTGGAGGTGTCATTATGTAGAATTTTTCCTGTGTTCACGGCTTTGTACTTTATCAGCAATGAGTTTCCACTTTTTTATCAGTCAAGTCAGTTAGCATTGATAGAGTTGACTTTTTGTCTTCATTGTCCTGAACACAGTTGTCGGTGAGCTTGATTGCCTCATTCTCTGCTCCCTTTCCAGTTCAGTTATGTTGAGAAGTACAACCCTTAGCACAGCTCTCTTTAGGATTCCTCTTGTCAGCTCCAGTAGCATCAATATTAAAGCATGTTTTGGAGTAAATAATGGATTTACCTTTGCATGGAGTCTTTTAAACTGATTCAGTCTTTTGGAAAAAAGATTTGTAGGCTTGGGAAGGCTTTCCTGGCTCATTCAAACATCTCTTGAATTCTCAACTTTGTAGTTGTTAGGTGGAGTCAAGGCATTATTTATTACTTGCCTATCTCTCTCTGTACAGCACTTAAGAGGTATGATTATACAGGTTGAGACTTCTATCTCCACTATGAAGTTACAACATTTGATGTTCCTTTATGGCAAAAGGAGTAACTTGTTTTTAATGCCAGCCAGCCCCCCTCCGCTTCCACCGCCCCACCAAACAACCTAATAGCAGTACTGAGACCTGAAATAACATAAAGGGGGAGGTAGGGAGGATGAGGAGGATAGGAGAGGCGCTGTGACTCGTGATAGCTGCCTAAACAGGTAACCACTGCAGATTGGTTCAGAGGCCATCATCAGAGTAATACTGTGGTACTAACGCCACCATGCTGCTGAATGGTTCATGGTCATTTTCTCTCTTTTTTTTTTTTTTTTTTTTTTTTTTTTTTTTCCCCTCCCCCTGAGGTGGGGGGAGAGACAGAGGTCAAAGGTTTACCTTTCCCCTAACTAAAATATTTAAATGTTTATAGGGAGGAAAGAGTTTAATTTTTCTTTTTGCGTTGTGCCTCATCACTTTGAGTGGAGGATAGGTCCCTCTGCTCTGACTTTTAGCAGTTCAGCTATTTAAATTCTTGGTTTTATTGTTAATGTAATTCTTATTCTTTCTCTGTGTTCAACTGATATTTAGGTTTCTGGAACCATTGTGGATAAAAGTGGGCGTACCCTCTCAGGCCAGACAGCAGAGGCATTTGTCATTAGTGTTTCCCACAGTAAGCCACTTTGGTAAGGAAATGTATCTTGCTCTTAGTAAATTATCTGTAGATTGTGATTATTTTCTATTTTAACCCCTTGCTTGCAGCTAAATGGAAGCTATACTAACTGTGATCGTATTTAATCACATGTATTGCTAATGTGTTCTGCTATTGTTCCCTCAGCAGAAACTACATTTCCAAGGAACACTGAGTTTTTAAAACATTGCTCTAAATAATCTGGGGTTTTGTGTTTGCAACAGCCACTGAAATCACAATTAGGTCAAAGCATTAAAAAAAAATAATTCTGAAACTGTAATTTGCCATCTCCTGCTGTCTCAGATTGTGCAAGGAACTTAATTCCTGATATAGCCAGGGCTTACATATCTTTCTTAGGGGAAAGCAGTGCCAGCTCAGAATGTTTAAGGATGGATGGCTTGAAAGAGCAAATCATAAGATTTCACTCCAGTGTTCTATTTACTGAACTCTTAG
The DNA here is from genome assembly GCA_034008185.1 of Gorsachius magnificus. Lineage (NCBI taxonomy): Eukaryota > Metazoa > Chordata > Aves > Pelecaniformes > Ardeidae > Gorsachius > Gorsachius magnificus. The sequence goes on along the minus strand of CM067083.1, from coordinate 42,470,803 downwards.
AAAAATGAATATATACCTTAAGTGGTTTATCTCAAGGAGGAAAAAAAGAGAGTGATCCTTATGCCTCTGTTTACTTGCATTCTTTTCTGCTCAGGCAGAAAAGTTGAAATAAGTATGAGGTTAGGGTCTGTGAAGGCGCATAATATACCAGATTTTGGTCATTGTGCAAGGTTTTGTGTGCTAATTTGAATACCATTTCTCTCTTCTTCTCTGTTTCTATGCCCTATTCTACCTCTTCCTTGCCTCCTCTTCCCTCTTTACCATTTATTCTCTCGGGTTGGTTCTTCGCACAAAAACTTACACTGGAAATAGATTGGATTTTTTACTAGAATAATCTAGCTTAAAACATTTAATTTACCGTTAGCAGTGCATGCCTTTCACACTGTGATGAGCCATTGTTTGTTTTTACAACAAAATTCCATCTAAAATGCACCATCTGTCATCTCAGTGATACAAAAGCAGAGGACTGCATTCACAGCTTTCCTGACTGCCCTTGAGGCTCCACTTTCCCAGACCAGACGGTGCTCCAGAAGTAACATATGTAGGCTCTTGGAACAGGGTGGTAGTTGACTCCTCTCAGCTTCACAGCCTAGTCATCCATATTTGGAATGAGTCTGTCTCAGATAATCTTGCTTATAACTTTCTTGCCTCTGAAGAGCAGAGAAGGGCACTGGAGGAGAAATCAAGAATTTATTAAACCATATTTCATAAAAGCTATCTTACGGGTCTGAATGCTTAGGGCCTGTTTCCCGTTTACGTGAAGGCAGCTATACAGCACTGTGGCAGAAGGGTTTTAGTTGTGGGAGCAGATTGCATTTAATGTTGTTTCTGTTGCCAGATTGGTACAGAGTGGCTTTAGGGTTGTGAAAAAGCTGATTAGAAGTAGTATCCTAGGGGTTATGTTTTACATGTTCACATGTTTCCATTTGGGTTCTGTATGTCCCATTTAGGGTGATGTGCCGTCCTTAAGTCAGTTTGGTTTGGAGCCCCCCTGAAAAGTGTGCGCTTTGTGTCCAGTTGATACAGATAGTGGCTGAGACACAGATGAACTGTGTTTAGTAAGTGCTAAATGACGTGTGGCAAGCTGCTTGCTATGAAAGATGCTCAGATGTGGCATGAGTGCTATTTCAGCTCCTGTGATTGATTGTTTCCACTGTGGTAGTGTTAAGAAGACGTATGCTGAGTTTAGGGCCCTCGTGGTGTTTCTTCTGGTCCCAAGAGCACTCTGCAACTTTAGCTTTCTCCGGAGCTGATGTGTGACTGCTGTGAAGAAATGAGCAAGGGAAGGAGGTGATGTTTAGATGAGGGTGTGATGGTCATTGCACTAGGGTAGCAATGAGAGCATACCAGCAACCTGGTTCAAGGCTGCTGGCTTTTAAGACATGGTTAACAGTTTGCTTTTATCAAATGTTTGCTTTCATGGTGCTGTTGAGTGCTGTGGAAAGATGATACTGGCTGTGGAAGCTACTTTTTGTTTCAGAATAAATGTGCATGTCTGTGCTTAGTTTGACTTTGCAGCTTTGAAACAGGTAACACTTGGATGGTGTCGTGCTCATAGATATATTTCACAGAATCGCAAGGGTTGGAAGGGACCTCGGGAGATGATCTAGTCCAAGCCCCCTGCTAAAGCAGGTTCTCCTAGAGCATGTCACACAGGACTTCATCCAGGCGGGCTTTGAATATCTCCAGAGAAGCAGACTCCACAACCCCCCTGGGCAGCCTGTTCCAGTGCTCCATCACCCTCAGAGTAAAGAAGTTTTTCCTCATATTCAACTGAAACCTCCTATGTTACAGTTTGTATCCATTGCCCCTTGTCCTGTCGCTGAGCACCACTGCAATGAGTCTGGCTCCATCCTCGTGACATCCATCCTTAAGATATTTGTATGTGTTGATGAGGTCCCCTCTCAGTCTTCTCTTCTTCAGGCTGAACAAGCCCAACTCCCTCAGCCTTTCCTCATAGGGGAGATGCTTCAGTCCCCTAATCATCCTAGTTGCTCTCCTCTGTACTCTTTCTAGGAGTTCCTCATCTTTCTTGGACTGGGGAGCCCAGAACTGGACACAACAATTTGTCAGCAACCTCTGTAGTGGGTAATCATTCAGGCAGTCTGGAGGGCCAGTACCCATTAAGTCAAGTGAGAACATCAAGAAGTGCTTGTTTGGCGAGTATGCTGGCTGCTTTTACAATATCTATCTGGTAATATGATGTAAAGAGAGTGACAGGTGAGTTTGTACTCACAACCAGAGACAGATGAGTATTAAATGTGGAAGGGAGAGATGAAGCTGCCTGATAAAGGAGAGCTTAAAAAGAGGGGGTGAGGAGTGTGAGCTGGAGGCATTTAAATTGAATGACAGTAGTAAATAGCTTTCATTCATCTGCATTTGATAAGGACAGTTTTGTTAACAAAACTCTTACCTTGCTTTGCTTCAAAAATCCTAAGGAATAAGCCCCCACTTTGAAATAAACTCTAGAACCTCATTGCCGTACTTGTGCATTCATATCCAGGGGATCTGTATGAAGGATTTAAATGTGTATAAACACTGACTAGGGAAATGAGAATAAAAGGGTTCTTTAAAATAGAATGGCCCACGTGAGATGCATTAGAAAAAGCACTTTGAAGGTAGAGCTGGCTGTTTGAAAAAACAAACATACAGCCCCTTCCCCCCCAAAAAAGGAGAAAGAAAAAGAAAAAAAAAAAACCAAAAAACCAAACCCACAAAAAACCAAACCTAAGCTATTGGAAGAAGGGTTTTTTGTATTGTCTGGTCTGGGTATATGACTGTGTGATATTCAAGGACTGGTTTTGGATGTTGCTATGAGCCCGTTGGATCTCAAGGATTTGTGATTCTGTCCATCAAGTGAATTGGGCTGCAAGCATTTACTGCTACTACCTGTGCAGTTACCAAGCCCCTGCCTACTCCTTGGAAACAGGAGAAAAGTCAAAAACCATTTTGTGCTCCCAGTCACTTTATTAACTTAGCTACCTCTGACGCAGCCTCTGTGGCTCAGTTAGTTGGGACATGTGGCTGTTACCCATTCCTGTTCCAGTGGGCTAGCTTGCATCCTCTCAGAGACAGTTATTACAGGAAGGCTTTTTTTACATCTTCGTCTTAGAGCAGCACTGTGAGCACCTTTCGAGTTTTGCAGTGCTTATAAGGTGTTTTCTAGAACGGTGCAGAGAGATCAGGAAACATATGTAAAAGATCTCTTGTATACTTTCTGAAAGAGAAATTTCCATTTTTTATATCAATGTAGATATTTTGAGTGCAAGTTACATTTATGTATGTGTCACTGAATGAAAGAAAACATGATTGTACCTCATACACTGGTAAAATTGTCTGAGAAGCTTATTCATGCAAAAAACACTTCTGCTGTAGTGCTGTCTTCGTTACTAAGATGTAGCAGATTCAGTTACCCAAGCTTAGTGCTGCCATGAGGCATCTTGGGGCAGGCACTTGGTTTCTTCCAAGGCTCTAATAACTGATGTGTAGAATTTTAAAATAAAATGATGATTTAGCAGCTTGAAGCAGATCTTACTCTTTTTAACCTCTTTCATACTTCTTCCTGTAGCACAAGGCTCCTTTCCAGTCTGTCATTCTCATTTCACTTGTTCTCTCTCACCTAGACAATACAGAGCCTTTGTGTTGCTACAGTTGCTGTTGAAATGCTGCCGCTTTCCTCCTGGATTTTGAAATGAAATCTTGATTTACTGTTCCGAGTTCAATTCAGTGCAGTCCCCCTCCCCCTTGCGCTTTGCTTCCATCTGAAGGTTCTCCTTTTGCACAGTCTTGCTGTATTGATGATGATGATTAAAGAAATTGGAAATCAGGTTGGTTTTGTTGTAGATTTTTGTGGGAGTTAGCTGTTGCCAGCACTAACATTTGTGGTTTGTGTGTAAAAGGTGTTTTTACTTCAAAATAATTTTTGAAAATTTATTTTCCAGTATCGGCTTAAATTGTGCTTTAGGGGCAGTTGAAATGCGACCATTCATTGAAACAATTGGAAAATGTACAACAGCCTACATCATCTGTTACCCCAATGCAGGTGTGTTGGTGCACGTGTTCCTGTGCTTACAGGCAGACAAAACGTAACTAAACTATTCCATCTCATTAGCAATAATAGAGTTGAATTAGTTTGAAAAGATTATTTTTTTACTATTAAAAAGAGATTAAGAATATTTTAAAATGCTGAAAGTAACTGTTAGTTCTGTGACAGTGAATCCAGAATGCTCTCTTGCATGATGAATGAATGATCTATTGAGTAATGATTGCAAGGGTGATGAAGCATTTTAGTCCTTAAAGCGTAGCTACTTTAATTATGTCTTTTATGAAATTTAATTCTGTTCTTGTGGGCGTCAGACAAGTTGTAACACTAGAAAAATTATGTTTCAAGGTCTTCCCAATGCTTTTGGTGGTTATGATGAAACCCCAGAAGTGACTGCCAAGCATATAAAGGTATGAAATATTTCTCGTGAATGTGTCATATCTGACATGCTAGTAGACAAGAATTCTTTGCTTGTATTTTATGTGTCTTTGTTACAGTACTGTGGTGTGGGTTTTTTCCTCAGATGGCTTCATATGTCATTTGGATTGTTTATAGACAATTGATTGTTTATAGACATTGTCCTGAAGTGCTTTTGAGATACAAGATTAGGAAAAACTACTTGGAGAACTCTGAAAACCTTAATTACTTTAATGTCCTACACTAAGTAGCTTTCCTGCAGCTTGATCTGTGGATGTTACTTATTTGCACTCCTGTGTTCTTAGTTTTACATTTGGGAAGAGTTGAAAAAGCTGAGTGTTTTTTACAGAGTTGTGTGTATAGAAACCGCTGATGATGGTGGTGGTGCAGTGCAGGGTATCCTTCCATGTGCCACTTGATCTGTGCAAGACACCTGTGTGGCTAGAGCTGCAGTGTGTCAGCAAGAACACAGTGTCTGCTGCATGTTAATTCCCTTCTATAATACAGTATGACTAGTCTTTGATACACATCCAAGTTTTCATGTGGGGCTTCAGTATAAAATAGGCCAGTTTCAAATGTAGTTTCCTAAAATTAGGTGTTGAAATTGCTGGTTAGCCTTGGGAATCCACATCTCAAAACAAATCTTAAGCAAAAGAGATAGTACTGCTATTTTTTAATTTAATTTTTTTCTTGTGATCCCTCTGAATTGCTTAACATATTGAGAAAAAACATATAAATATATATCTAAATATATATGTATATATAAGATACCTTTATTAACTTGAAACAGAATTCTCTTTCCCTCTCTTTTACAGAATTTTGCTTTGGATGGTTTGGTCAACATAGTTGGAGGTTGCTGTGGTACTACACCAGCACATATCAGGTATATCATGAGCTACAGATTTAGGTGCACTGGGAAGTAAATTAAGTGCTACTTCTGTGGAACAATATTCCATGGCCTGTCTTGAAGTTTCCTGAAAAGATGGATTGCTTGAATGCCAGTAGCAGCAATATATGAAGTAGAAATAACCTGGCTTTCATGTGTATTGCAAAGAATGAGTAGAGGCGTGGTTCAAACAAGGATTACACCTCTGCTGTTTTGTCATCTAAAATTGTTTCAGAATTACTCCTCCCTCTTTACTGTTGGACAGAAAGACTTCCCTCCTACATCTGCTCCCTTAAGCTGTACATTCTTTCTCTTTTTGTCCCTCTTAGCCAGAAGGTGAAACTTAACTTTCTTTTGGTGGTAGGAGAAAGGAGAGAGTGTGTGGGTGTGTGTGTGAAATGGCTGAACAGGAGACCTGGGAACATTGTACAGCTGGTGTTAGTCCTGGCCAGTCAGAAGGAGTGTTTCATATCTTTCTCACTGGAAGTAGGTCAGTGGGAAAACCTCCCTTTTTCCCTGGGCTTGAAAGATAAGGGGCCCTTGTGATTCATTTTTACCCTGACACAAACTGGGGAGAGGTGGCTTTGTGAACGCACAGAGGACACCATGTGTCACTCCTGACTGGAGCAAAGAGAAAGTGCATGTGAACACTACAAGTCATTCTGGCATCTGAGAAATGCGTCTCAGCACAGAACAATGTTTGTCCCTTGGTTTTGGGTTGGATTTTTGCTGCCATTGGCAATTGCTCAGCTCAGCAAATCATGAATATAGTAACAATCCGTGTGTTTGAGGCCTGGTTCTGATATCCATCAAGTATCCCATTGGCATAGTAGCTCACATTCTGTATTTGATATATCTTTAGCTTTGTACGTTCCCTGCGAATAGCTACAGTATGATCTTCTGGGAGTATGTTTTTGCCTTTGGCCACACAAAGTGAAACAGGCTACTTAGTCTTGTCTGCAGGGCTAAATTGGAGATGTAGGTATGTGTCTAATATGTTCTGTTTGAGTCTCGTCTGGAGTGATGTAATTGTAACTGAAAAGTTCACTCTTTACTTTCCTCTTTCTGTAACTCAGGAAAATTGCCGAAGCTGTGAAATTCTGTAAGCCTCGTGTTCCACTATCTCCCTCTCAAGGATACATGCTGCTGTCAGGTAAAGTGGAGTGCAACAGTTAGAACTTTATAACTCATGCGACCTTCCTTTATAAATTTATTTGCTGTTTTCTGCTGGTCAGAACAGCACTATGAGTTTCTGATTCTGGATGCAAGGTTATGGATATGTAACCAGATCAAAATCTTACTGCTTTGGCCAAAGGATTAATGGAACGTTTTATTACAATCATCTTGCATAATAGAAGCAAGCCAGTGTATTTTACTCTGTGAGTCTCAGACACTTTGTAATGGTGAGTATCTTTATCCTTGCTTTGCAACACAAGAGGGTTAAGCACAGAGAGATCAGATAATTTGACTGCAGTTGATGGCAGAGCTGGGACAGACATCCTTGTTCACCTGCTGTGAGACAGCTGCCCTGTGTTGCCTCAGATGTCGATTGATCCAGTCTTACTGGTATAGTGTTCCAGTAGTCATCCAGGTCTAGAATGTCTTTTGTTTTAGCAAAGTCTAGATCTGTATGTTCCACAGCCAGGCCGCCTTTTAAGCCTTTGGGACATGCATCCAAGTCGTACCGTCTTTTTGGGCTGGTATTTTAATCTCAAAGTCAAATCAGTTTAGCGCAAATTAAATAAATCATGGTTTGCCTGTGGTTTCATGTAATAGCTTATTCTGTTCCGCTATAAGGTTTGTTTGCCTCTGAGTTGCCTGCTACCCAAGGGTCCTACTTGGCTCGTTTCTCTGAACTTGGGTACGTGGTTAAGAGCTGACCTTGTTTGTCAGTCAATTCACTGGACTCTGGTGGTGGTAGAGTCATGAGATAACATAGTGGGGAGAGAAGGTGTGTATGTTTATACATATCAATGCCCAAAGAATCTTACCTTCATGTTGGTTTATATTGAACAAATTGGCTGTTATTTTTTGGGGTCGGGTAAATTATTGACTGTCATTGAGAAAGGATAGAAACCTTTGGCATATGTGTTGGAAGTTGTTTCAATGCATTTCTTTGCTAGTTACTCATTAGATTTGTGAATATCCTGATGTGCTGAGAAATCACTATTAAAGAGAGAGACACCTCTATTTCACAGTTTGGAAAAGGGCTTTTGTCTTTCTTGCACTGTTTTTCTTTTCTGTTTTTACAAATATGTTCAAAAATATCTTTTTAAGGTCTGGAGCCATTCAGGATTGGGCCATACACCAACTTCGTTAATATTGGCGAACGCTGCAATGTTGCAGGATCACGGAAGTTTGCTAAACTCATCATGGCAGGCAACTATGAAGTATACATTTTAACAATAACATTTGTAGCTAATGCTCTGATTTTTCATTGCTCTGTGTTTATTAGTAGTTTGTTTTGCTGGCACAAAGCACCAGTTACAAGAGTAAGAAAATAAGGAGAATTTACTTACTTTCTCACTGTCCTTTGTTTCTGTTGTTTTCTGTACTTACTAGCTCCTAATATATTTGTGAGAAGGGTTTTACAAGGGCTTGGGGTTTTTTTTGTTTTTTTTTTTTTTTTGGACAAATGTTACAGGAAACATGACTTTCCATTTTGAATTAAGTTACACAGCTGATGATGGTTTAGAAAATATTCTGGTCTGTGCTGTAGCTAGGGGTGGATTTACGGAGGAGGGAGGAAGAAAAGGAGGTGTAATCCCCTCTTCCAACATGTGGGGTACATCTGACTTGGGATAGATTGTGCCGCTGTACAGCCCTCACTTTCTTTCCTTACCTTCTCCAATCCTGGTCAGCATTAAGTTTGCATCTAATCTTTATATACTTTAATCACTGGCTCCAGTGTGCTACATGGGAGTTACTACAGAAAAAGTTGCTTACAAGGTAATTGCTTTCTTGAAACAGCTGCAGGGCAGTAATGAAAAGGCTGGAGTGCTCATTTTTTTACTGGTGTAAATTGTTACTGTAATGTTCAAACAAATAGTAAAGTGACATTTCTTGAGAGCTGAGGCTCTGCCTGGAGTGTGCTCTGCTGTTGTAGTCGATACAATCAAAATTAAAGCCTTTGTTTTTTAGGAAGTCTGACTCTCAAGCTCTTAGAAGTCATGAAGCGTGTTAGAGCTTTAAACACAGGGGTTTAAGGACTGTGAGTAACCAAAAGCCTTTTTCTTTTTTGTCTCCTCAGTCTGCAGAGTGACAAAAAAGAGAAAGCGAACAAACATGAGTGTTCAAATTATGTGGGCCAGAGGTAAAACTTAGTATTTTCCTTCTTAGCTCTTGGTGATTGTTCTGCAGCTGGAAATAATGCTGAACAACCTCCAAAAATTACGTAGTCTGCATTATAAAACAGCAGAGCTTGTGATGCAAGACCCTTATTTCATACCATCACAGACACTGTTTTCCTGTAATCTTGTGCAGTCAGAAGTCCTTGTTACTACGCAAATCTTGAATAATTCAGTTAAGCGTATGACCAGTGGTCTAAAATCAATGGCACTACCAGCACATTAGGTCTCTGGTGTGATGTCTTTGTGAACAAATTAGTTATCAGTTGTGCCATACTAACAACTTTTATATGCTGTTGTACATCACAGACCATTTCCATATTCTCTTTTGGAATGTCTTAGAAATTTTTAAATTGTTGGCTGCATGCATATTTTGGAGAAGTGAAACGTTATCCTGAGAATGACTAGGCTTCTACTGACTATTGTTTTGGTTTTTGACTTTCTTCTTTAGGAAGCCCTGAGTGTAGCCAAATTGCAAGTTGAGATGGGAGCCCAGGTTCTAGACATCAATATGGATGATGGGATGCTGGATGGCCCTGCTGCGATGACCAGATTTTGTAACTTGATTTCTTCAGAACCTGATATTGCAAAGGTTGTAACTGAGTCACTCCAAAGCACAATAAGGAACACTTTATTGAGTTGGAAATTGCCTTTCAGAAAATTTTTATATTGATTTGGTTAGTAACCAGTTTAGGTGCTTAATAAAAAGATGTAGGTGTCCCCCAAGAGGAGAAGGTACTGTAATAGGGAAGGCCTTTGAGGGAACCAGAGGTTTTAATATTCTCTAGCTGATTTCAGCTGAATATATGCCAGTCTTTTTCATTGATTAGAAAAGCCTAATATAGTTTCATTTTGCAGCAGTTACAAGCCATAATCTGTATATTGGCAGTGCATAATGGTATTGCTTTCCACTAAACTTAAAATTGCTGTGGATATAGGATGGTTTTAAAAGATACTTCTGCAAAGAGCATTCTCTAAAAATGAGTATCTAATTCAGAAACACAAGACAATACAGGGAAGTCTCTCTGATATGTGATGGAGTTGCCATAGAAGCTTTTGAGTTAAATTTGCTCTGAGTTTTGCATTTAAAGCAAAGTGAATCTAGAAATACCATCTGGAAAATTTGTATTCATAAATGCTGATTAATGTGTGAATTTTTATGTCTAAATGGGCAAACATCATGTGGAACTCTTATTTCATAACTTGGATGTATTCCCCTGACTTACTTCTCTGTTATTTCCAGGTGCCATTATGCATTGACTCCTCAAATTTTTCAGTGATTGAAGCAGGTTTGAAATGTTGCCAAGGGAAATGCATTGTAAACAGCATTAGTCTGAAGGAAGGTGAGGAAGACTTTTTGGAGAAAGCAAGGAAAATTAAATTGTATGGAGCGGCTGTAGTTGTCATGGCTTTTGATGAAATGGGGCAGGTAAGTGTCACTTTAAAGGAGAGGTATTTTTCTTCTGGAGTGCAAGGCTTTCTTGCTCTTCTTTAATGCAAAGTTGTTTTGTTTCATTGACACAGGTGATTCAAAGATGTCTATATAGTCTTAGAAATAGTTTTGACCCTGATAAGTAAACATTTCTTATGGTGCTTACATATTTGAGGAATCCAGGTACTGCTCTTAAGTGTAGCTCTGCTAGTACAGGAGCATGTCTGTTGCTATTCATCCATGCTGAACTCTTCCTTCCTTCACAGAAGATTTTTTTTATTTTTTTTTTTAGTTCAGAAACTTGAGTTTTGCATGAGAGTGGAATCTTAGTGAGTTAATTTAGTTATGTCAAAAAACACATTGAGCTTTGCATAGGATGATGAAAAGTTGGGGAACAAAACTGATTTTAATGAGTTGAGACAAAACTCCAGGTACAGGTATGGTGATATTTTTAATACAAAATTCTTACGTATAATCCTTTTCTGATATTCATGATGTTCAGATTCTCAGTCTTGAGGCACTGGAACCGTAAATTATTTTGGGGTGGGGCGGGGTGTATTTTTTGTGTTGTCCGTAAGTTTCATGTCAGAATTCTTTTTCCCAACTAGGCAACAGAAACAGAAACCAAGATTGCAATCTGTTCCAGAGCCTATCACCTCCTTGTGGAAAAGGTGCACTTCAATCCAAATGATATAATATTCGACCCTAATATTTTGACCATAGGAACTGGAATGGAAGAACATAACCTGTATGCCATGAATTTTATCAATGCTACTAAAACCATAAAAGTGAGTTGTAAGCTTATTTTAACTTGAAGTATTTTGTTGAGATTACTTAAAAACCCAAACCACCACAAACCGGAAAAACATCCCCCATCCTCAAACAACAACAAAACACTGCTGCAAAATGATAGGCATTTTAAATTAGCAAAAGGGACTATTCCTCTGAAGTGCAGCCATTCCCCAGTATTACTGTATTTCCAGTACAACTTCAAATAGTTCTATAAATATATTTCAATCCATTATCTCTACTGTAAACATACTATATTAATTAAATGAGGTAACAATCACATTCATGTTCTAGCTAAACACCTCTTTGAAGGTACGTGAAAGCTGCCTTTTTAAATTAAAAAAAATTCCTTTACTGTGGAAGGGATTTGTGCACTAACCTAGCTTTTTATTTAGCCAAAATGTGTGTAAGGAAGTACAGCAGTGAAGAGCATTACCTGAATACAGCCAAGGCAACTGCACTCTCGTGTTTCATAAGGCAACTTGATTGGTCTCGAGATGCTCCGTCAGTAGCGGCATGGGGCTTGAACATGCCACAGGCTATTTTGTCCGGGCGGAAGGGAGGGTGCACCCTTGAGGTTAGCTGCTCAGCTGCAGCCTGGGCCGGAGGGTGGGTCCCGAGTATGTTGGGCTCAGCTGCTCCGCAGGAGCCATAAGCAGGCCTGCATGGGGGGGGGGAGGGGGGGGGCGGAAATCTGGAGTGCTGCTGTAGGACTGATATGTTTAGAATAGCACCTAGGACTATAGAAGCCGTGGTAGTTGCTTACACATAACTAGGCTGGATCTTTCCTTATATCTTTTTCTATAGAGATTTGAATTGCTTTTCATGAATTTGTCTAACTTAGAAGGAACTAGAACAGGGAAAAGAGAAAGGGTGCATAGCCAATGCTGGTCCATAGCCAGTTGTTTTACAGACTGAATGCTTTGCTTAGGTTTCCTTTTTGGAAAGCACTTTTCCAGAAATCTATGTGCAATTCCTATAGGAAACACTGCCGGGAGCCAGGATCAGTGGAGGTCTTTCCAATCTGTCTTTCTCCTTTCGAGGAATGGATGCCATTCGAGAAGCAATGCATGGGGTGTTCCTTTACCATGCGATTAAGGTATGATCTGGTTTTGGTTTCCATATGTTTGCAGTTGGCAGATGTGCAGTGCTATGTCTGACAGCCCTGGTTGGGGGATTCTCTATGATTTTTTTCAGTATGGCATGGACATGGGAATTGTGAATGCTGGGAATCTGCCAGTGTATGATGATATCCAGAAGGAACTGTTACAGCTGTGTGAGAGTCTAATCTGGAACAAAGATCCTGATGCGACAGAGAAACTTTTACAGTATGCTCAGGTAACTTCCAATTTTAAGCTTTACATAGTAGTTATCCTAGCACCTGGTTTTTAACACCTCCCTGCTGATGATAGGTAGAACAACCTATAAACTGCACGTCAATATAACAGTCGGTGTTAGAAGTTACTAATGATACAAGTGGATTGAGCCTCTCCAATTTCATAGGTGCCTTGAGAGATCCTGCACCAAAGTTCATCATATGCTTCAGCAGGCCTAGCTGCATAAATGCCCCTTTTAAAAAACAAACAAAACAACAAAACAATAAGAAGCATAAAATCCCAATCAAATTGCCCCTTCAAACAACAAAAAAAAAAACCCTCACAAACAAACAAAACCCAGAAAAGGACAACACACAACTGAAGCAAATCTTCATGCTGGAGCTTAATTGCAAGTGCAGTGTGGGAGACAAAGAGTAAACCTGTCTCTGGTGGTAATGGTTTGCTTGGAGTATATGTAAAAGGTGAAGTAGTTGCTTGCAGTTCCTGGCTGTGCCATAGACTTCCAGTTCATGTAACTCACATCAAGTGTGAGCATCAGCTATTTAGTGTTTTTTGAGATGCTGTTACCTGAAAGTTTCCAGATTATCAGTCATAAAATGACTGGTGAAATCCTGTTCTGAACAGAACATATAGGAAAAATCTCTCTGGATTAGGTGGCTCTTAGATTTAAGTGCACAAGGATTGTACCCCCAATTGCAAAAAAGAAGCACTCTTGATTCAAAACATCCTTAAAAGCTCTATTAAAATTTAATATCAAATATTGCAACTTTCAGGTTTTCATTGGAGGTAAGCATCCTGGTTTGGGTTTCATCTTGGCTCTGGACAAATGTGACAGTCCAAAGAGATAGTTGCTTACAGCCAATAAGAAGGATTATTATATAACGTTTTGGAGTTTGAGGCATATTTCAAAATATTTACTCGACCTTCCTCTGATATAGTGGAATTGAATGACTCTAAGTTCCTTTGTCTAAAGAGGTTTTTTTTAACACAGAAGTGTATTCATTAGTAAGTGCATATGTTCTTTTTATTTCCAATTACTGCAGTTTATTCTGCACAAGAATGTGCAGTCCCCTTTCAAGTATTGCACCTTTAATAGAGCGTCAGTGAAGTTTCCTTGTAGTTACTTCAGGTAATAGTGATGTACCATCACAGTTGTTTGAATGCTAGACCTGTGGGGAAAAATGAGGAACTTAATCCTTGCAGATTTAGGAGATCAGTCTTTGTTTGAAGTTTGAGATTAAAAAAAAAATAAATAAATTTCATAAAGTGTATAGCTGCCGACATTCTCAAACTGAAAATTTGTTGCATTTATGGTAATGGGCATTGTGCTTCCAAAGGCAGGTTTTTTCATTCTTAGCATGCAGTGTGATTATAATGTTGTTAAAGTTCTGCATGTAGTGCTTGCCACTGTGGTCCCTGTGTACCCACTCTGCAGCTTCATGGGCTATTTTTGGGTTGGAATGGTTCCCTTGCTAAAGTGTCTGGCCAGAGGTCGAGGAGCACTTAGTACTTTTTCATTGAATCACAGAAGGGTTGAGGTGGGAAGGGATCTCTGGAGACCATCTAGTACAACCCCCCTGCTCAGAGCAGGGTCAGCAAGAGGAGGTTGCTCAGGGCCATGTCCAGTTGGTTTTGTTAAAGTACTAAGGATAGAGACTCTACAACCTCTCTGGGGCAACATTTTTCTCCTTTTTCCATTCCCTTTGTACAAACTGGACCTGTGAGTGGAATACGGTTTGGCAAAGAGAAACTGTGAAGTTAGCTGACATTCGTGTAAACATGAATGAAAACTTGTTCTGGTTTCTGTTCTCATGAATGAGATCTTGTTTCCATGACTTTTCCCATGGCTCTATCTTTAAAAAACTTGCTGATGAGCACTCAAAAAGTATAGGAGGTTGCTAAGGACCAAAAGATGTCAGATTATGTGACAGAGGAAAAGTTACTTGCCTGGAGTGTGTGGTTGAAGTAATGGATAGCATCCTCTTTCATGAGTCTTCCTGGGGTGGGTGTTTACAAGCTTTCTTGCACTGTAAAGCCCTTTTGGCCTTTGCATTTGTAGCAAAGGGGAGCATGAGTGCGAGGCAAAGTATATGAGGGTTTGGGACAGTCTGTGCGCATGAGAAACAGTAGTTCTGTAGGCTGCCTGATTGAAAACGCATCTGTGATATGGAATAACATAACCTATTCCAGCAGAAACTGAATTAGTGCCAAATTAATTAGAATTTTAAAATGTAGTGTAATGTGTGGGCCAGGAATCAATTTAAATTATGTTCCCAGAAGTAAAACCCCTAAGATTAGTCATTTCATCATTTTTAAGACCTTGAAAATTATTAAGCTGCTCCCTCTTTTTTTTTTTTTCTCCTTCCTACTTTTTGTTTTTACTCTTTCTTTCTTTGTTTTGTTTACATCTTAGAGGTATATACTCTTTGGGATGTAGAACCCCTAAGTGTCTATAGTACATCACAGGTGTTTGCAATATGATTTGCATGTATACAAAAAAAACTTTTGAATAATCTAAAACTAATTTATGGGTCGGTACTTTAAATTATCCTCATTTTTTTCTAAAAATAAAGTCCATAGTTATACTTTTTATGTTTGCAAGCTCCTATGGATGTCTTTCCTCTTCAGAATCATGCCCAAGGAGGAAGAAAAGTTGTACAGACTGATGAGTGGCGGAAAAGCTCTGTGGAGGAAAGGCTGGAATATGCTCTCATAAAGGTGAATCTGTGCAGAAAAATGGCCTACCCATTAGGTCTCAGAGACATGATCTCAGCTCAGACTTTAAGGGACATGTTTGGCTTTAAAAATTCTTCAACTGCCACTCTTTTAAAAGCTGTTAATTAATAATGAATACTAGATTTAATATATTTAATTAACTTTAATAACAGAGAAAATTGTGGTTAATAGTACTGCGCTGAGTGGCACTTGTGCTGAGGAAGCAGTCTTGGAATGTTTGTTTTTCCTTATGTTGTAGTTAGGAAAAACAAACCAAACTGTTAATACTGGGGACTCTTTCTTTGAGTAACTTTATATGCCAAAGAACTACAGCATTTTGTTTCCTAAGAAAAGCTATTTTAAATACATATTTGAGGTATTTCTTAAAGACTAGCAGTATCTAAAGTATCTATTTGTACTTTCATTGTGGATTTATCTGGGGGAGAAGGCAACTAAATAAAAGCTGTATTTTTAGCAAGATAAAAGCTTCTCAATTTTTTTCCAGGGCATTGAGAAGTATGTCACTGCAGATACAGAAGAAGCAAGATTAAATCAGCAAAAATATCCTAGACCTCTAAATGTAATTGAAGGGCCTTTGATGAGTGGCATGAAAATTGTTGGTGATCTTTTTGGTGCTGGAAAGATGTTTCTGCCTCAGGTAATGAGAAAATGATTTAATATATTTTCCTATTTTGCAAAAACTAACGTTGTAAACTGTAGCCAAAACATTCTGTGCTGGCTGGTTTTTTTGATATAGCACGAGAATTGTGAAAATTCTGCTAAGCAGCAGACCTGTTTTTTCTTTACTTTGGAACTTAACTTCCTTTATGTAGTTTTACATGTTTGTTTCCTTTCTTCCTGAGTGTTTTTGCTTTATTTGAAATACAGTTTTAAGTCTGGGCCTGTGAAAAAGAGCAAGAGAGAAAAAAGATCCAAATGAAAATTGCTGTGTTTAGCACCTTCCAAGTCTGGGCCTGTTTGTAGCTTCCATTTCTGTTGTGAGTGGTCCGAGAGGTTGCACTGTGAAGGCAAGTGCCATGTGTAGACCCTTAGTCTAGTAGGGCCAGCAGCCTGCTACCACAGAATGCTCTGCAAATCTAGAATCTGGGTTTGCAAATGAAGTTTTGTTTCTTGTTTGAATGGACATAAAAGAAACCTATGAGAAATCTGAGGCTATTCCTATACCTGATCTTTACAGTTTATTTTCTTCCCCTCTGTTTATCTGTGCAGGTGATAAAGTCTGCTCGAGTTATGAAGAAAGCAGTTGGCCACCTTATTCCCTATATGGAAAAAGAAAGAGAAGAAAGGAGAGCCGAACGAGGCAGCATAGAGGAAGAGGCAAGACACAGTCCTTTGTGCTGTAACTCTTTCATAGCATGCCCTGATAAAAATTCAAATTAGTTTTTGCTAATGACATTTACTTAGCTTTCGTGCTCGAGAGTTGATGCAGTCATATGGAAACAGATAACCTTGTCATAATTTGAATTAGGTCTGAAAGTCATGAAGTGCAGTTTTTATGGAACTCTGCTTGGTGTGTGCCTAAGCTGTTGTCACTTGTTTCCTGAAAGGACCCATAAGCCTTTGTAGGCCCCTTATACCAGTGCTATGTCTTGTATTTTTGTAGGCGTTTAATTCTAGTGTTATTTATTTATGTTCCTTTATGGCAAATTTTGCCATTTGCTTCTACTACTTCTGGCCTCAGTGAACTACGGAACTCTTTTGCATGTTCAAAGCCTGTCGCCATGTTTCTTTTTATTCAGCTCTTCCCTTCCCACTAGCACTGACCATTCTCCCAGCTAAACAAACCAAATTCTTCCATCCTTTTTCTTCATAGATCGTGACTTCAAGACCTCTTGCTATGATAGAATAGTATGCTTATTGCGTGTGTAGCCATCACCACATTGCAGGAGACAAGTGTTTATGACAATGGGGTCTGAATATAGTTGTCTTTTCATATGTGTGTTTTTTCCAACAGTTTCTGAAGACTACTTTTTATGTAATATATAAAATACATATAATTGAAAATATCCAATGATTTTCAGATCTTTGTGGGGCTTTCCTTTATAGCATTTCCTGTTTCATGGCCAACAGTTGGTAGTGCCCGAGAATAGTTTTATCAACTACCTGTGCGTATAGTTGAAGTAATTTCTTCCAAATTTGATTAATGGAATATGTGATAGAAGCATTGGAAAATGAAGATATAGGATGTCCCATGTTTCTCCATACTAATAAGACACTATACAGTAGAAAAGAGAGTTCAGATGAATTGGACAAAATCCCCTTTTAAGTGCTCATGTCTGCTACTCATGTCTGTTGACTATCAAATTTAGGTTTGATATATATTTACTCTTCATTAGTCCTGTGGAACTGTACCTGTCTTCATGAGTTCTCAGAGCAATAGCTATTATCAGAATCTGGCATTTAACACACACCCCCACCAAAAAAAAAGGAAGAATAGCAGAATTTCTCTAAACAGTGATATTTATGTATTTCCTTTTGTTTCCTTTCTGTGGATTTTTGAACGGTTCCTAATTCTTCCCTTGAAATCTTCTTATACTGTACCTTTCCATTTGCTGTGTGATTGTCCAGCATAAATGTAATGAATACAGGAAATAATTCAGGAAGAAAAATGACCCGATAATCAAACCTGACTAATCTTAATGGAAGAAGGAGAATGCCTAGTCTCTTCTCCCATGCTCTTTCTGGATGTGAAGAAGGTGTCTTCTCTCCAGTATCTGAAGCAGTATCTGTTCTCTGGCTGTCATGAGTCACCTTTCTATGTGTCCTCTCTCTCCTGTTCATGCTGTTCTTTTTTATTTTAGTTCCGCTGACAATGCTCATATTTGGCACCTTCCAGTTTGTTCTGATGCTATTTGAAGTCAGTGAAAGCCATTACCCTGTTGCTTTCATGAACGATGGATTAGGAACTGTGAACCCTCTGACACTTAATTCTCTGGCTAAAAAGAGTTGAAGTGGAATTTGAGAGGTTCTTAAAAATATAGCAAGCACTCTGAAGAAATCGTGAGATACCCTTTGTGGCTGAGAGCAGGAGGGAAAAAGTAGGGCTTCTGTCCTCCTGCTTCTTCTACCTTCTGCTGGGTAAGGGATGTAGTGCCTTCCTCTTCAGAAAAATGTTGTCCCCGTATATATGAAAAAACAGCTGCATCTATTTCCAAAGTTAGATGCTGACTTGAATGAAAATTTGCAGACTCTGGTAGCTGATCTGTCTGTTACCCAGGCTCCTGTAACCTCCAGGACAGTTTTAGTCACAGACTGCCCAGAAATGCAAAGCGTTGATAGTTACATTTGAGGATAAATAGCTGTGGCTGTGGAACTCTATCAAGATAAGAAAAAGAAGCCCCCTGGATGTGTGCCCAGAACCTGAGGACCTCCTTGCTTGAGACAAGTGAAATCACAGTGTGCCCTAAATAGGGTTTATTTAAAATAGCATGGGCTCTGGCCCATGTTGTTTGCTGCCCAGCACAGATTTTCCTTCTCATGTGCAAATCCATTTTTTTTTTTTCTTGGATATCAATCACTAGTTAAATCATCGGTAGTTATTGGGGATGATATATGTGGGCAGCACTTTTTGTTCTTCCCTCAGTCCTTGATTAATCTCTTCCCCCATTTTTTTCTTACATTCCAGCCGTGTATTTTCAGCTGCAAATTTTTTTATCGATGTACTGAGATGGCTGACTTACAAACTACTATTTTGCCTTCTCTGTTCCCTGGTCTTCTGTAAAACAGGAGCGCTGGGGAGATAATAGATTTTAGTAAACAGCAACATTGGTAGGGATCCAGGGATTTTATTCAACAAATGTGTTAGGACCATGGGAAATGCTAGTATTGGTCTTGGTAACATATAAAGATTTTTCCCTCAGAAAATTGCAACTACAGAAGGCAGTGTAGGTTTGTGAAGTAGAGAGCTACTTGATGCTGTCCAGAAATATAACATGCTTCATAGAAGGATCTAATCCTCCAGTTCTGCTCTCTGCAAAGGAGATGAGATACTGGCCAAAAAATATTTTGTAGTTTCACATAGAAGGTGCTCAGGTTTCCACTTTATTTAAATTCTGTGCTATTAAAGTAGTCTGTTACTGGCATCTGATCCTGCACCAACACAAACATGGCACTGTGATAGCCTAGAGCTGCTCCAAATGGCAACACTGATTATACAACTAAAAATGTATTGCAAGGGTCTGTGTCCTGGTGGAAAATTGCTATAGGAAGTTCCACTGTTGCCCTGCTGGTAGGGCTGAATGCCATCTAGCCTAGGACCAGTTTGTGACACTACAGCTTCCCTTCTTCGAGGGGATCCTCTTTCCAGGCTGTTCAGCTTGAGTAGTCTGGAGTAGCCTGGTCACTGTACTGAAATGTCTCCTTTGTTATTTGTGTGGCACAAAAAATTAGTCTCTACTGCTTTTGCTAATTCCTCTCATTCTTCTCAGCATTGCATTGAAAGATTGTTCTTGATGCACAAACAGGTGTGTAATTATGTGTTCATACCCTTTTGTTCTAAATATTTAATCTATTTAAACTGTTTATTGGTGAGGTTTCTATTTGGAGTAGAGGTACCTTAGGAGTTCAGTTATTGCACTGAACAAAATGCTATTCAGATTTGAAATTTTTTGTCTGCTTTTTTTAACACAGATTTTTGAATAACATGCACGCAATTTGCAAGAATAATTCTTGTGCAAGTTTTTCTTACCTGGATCTTTTAAAATACTTTTTAATATTGAATATGTTACCTCTAATATGCTTTGCACTTCCTTGTACTACAATAGGAGTCTTGGTCATGGGTTAGGATTGCACTGTTGAAGATCTGTGCAAATATACTGAGGCTTCTAAGTAATTTAACTCTTGTGTTATTTGTTCAACTTTCAGGATCCTTATCATGGTACAATAATACTAGCAACTGTGAAAGGAGACGTACATGACATCGGCAAGAACATTGTGGGAGTTGTTCTGGGCTGCAACAACTTCAGGTAAAGAGACTAGCATTAGGTAGCTGGGAACACCATGTATAAGGCTAGCTAATTAATATATTAGGCTAGCTGCAGCTGTGGTTGCCCTCTAGCAGAAACTTCACCTGTTTTTTTAAAGAATCTTGTCATCTCACTTCTTTTCACAGAGTTATTGATTTAGGTGTCATGACTCCATGTGATAAGATATTAAGAGCTGCTGTTGAGAACAAAGCAGGTACAGAGAGATTTCATTAGTACTCCTGAATTGTTTGATTTTAAACTCCACTCACGTTTTTTGTTGCTACTCATTGCATTCCTATGCTGTCTATGATTTGGTCAGACTGTCTTCAGATAAATCATAACTTCTGCATTAACAATAGTAATTATTTAGTATTTGGCACTTCCACAAAACTTAGGAACTGAAAACCTATATCAAAAGGACAACTCTGAGAGGTGTTTTAGTATTTGTTTTACAGATGGATAAATGGAGGCTTGGAAAGGTTAAATAACTTTGCATTGGGTCTTAAATCAGCAAAAAACCTTGGCATTCAGCCTGCCAGATCAGTGAGTGTGAAATCGGGAATTAATTGTTCTAATAAATGCTGAATTTTCTGAAACAAGTTAAAGTTGCTTTGAAACAGTCTATTGCATCTTGGAAAAGATGAATTGTGTGGAACATAGGTGGTGAAGTTCGAAAGTGTTTGCTGTTTCTAAGAGCAGAGCTCATAATGATTTTGTCTTATTTCCCTCCTCAGTGCCGAACTTGTGAGGTTTGAAGCTTGCTAATCAGAAGTACTGTATATTTATTCCTGAAACTAGTGCAGTAGGTGTTCAGCAGCTGCGAAGACTGTTTGAGAAATCCTAAACTGAGGATTGCGAATCGCTTTCATTCTTGGAAAGCTTTTACTTTCTCATTACGTCAAACCTCTCCTCTAGACTAGCAACTACCCTGCTTTTTATCTCACTATTTTCTGTCTGATGCATGAAGCTATCTGATATATGAAAAAAATGCTTTCTGTAATAATATCTGTGTCCTTCTAGAGTGGATTTGCTAAACTTTTTGTGTCTGTGTGTTTGTGAATTTTTAATAGATATAATTGGCCTATCTGGCCTCATCACCCCTTCTTTGGATGAAATGATTTTTGTCGCCAAGGAAATGGAGAGATTGGCAATAAAGATTCCTCTGCTGATTGGAGGAGCAACTACTTCTAAGTAAGATATCTCAGTTGGGAAGATGGGGAATATGTGTGAAAATAGTGTTAACCAGGGAAAAAGAAAATTTATAGCAGTTTCTCTCTCCCTTTCCCTCATTTTCCCCAGCACACATGCTGGTACGTATATACTTAAGACGGAATTTTGTTTCTTACATCAGAAGTCCTAGAATATAGAGATAAAATGCAATTGGAATACAACAAGTAATGGACATCTTAAACATTGCATTTTTGCAAGTGTTATGTATTTTGCAAATGTATATTGTATGTGGAAGTACTATACATCCTTCTAAAAGTTCATGCACATATGCATATGAATACAATTCTGTTCTTCTAAGGGGTTGAATGATCTGTTTTGATTCACTAAAGCATTCTGAAAATGCAGGATTTTGAGACTAGAAATGGTCATGTTGACATGAGGGAGCTATTATCTTTAAGAAGGTTAATGAATTTTCCTGGATCGCTGTTCAGCACAGTGCTGATGGGGTTGAGAGCCCAGTCCTGTTCAGGCAGGCTAATAGGGGATAAATTCTAGCTGCTTGCCTTGAAGGAGTTACCATTTTGCTTTTGAGAGATCGAGCTTTTTCTGTTGAGATCTTGTTTTTCCAGATCCATTCAAATTAAATAATACAGCTGCTGTGATGTCCTGAAGACCAGTGTTGACAGCTCACTGACACCTAGTATTAACATTACCACAAATGTGTTTTAGGCGCGTGTAACGGCCTTGGGTCATGCTCTACTAACTGGTTTATGTAAATGTGCTTAAGTAGGTGGCAGCTCAGAAGCCTGCAGAGGTCATTTCTTGCATAACCAGAAGCTGTTAGCAGTGTTGCTTGCTTTACCAGAGTAGCACATATTCTAGCAGAATCACTGGCTTCTGTATTCTTGGCCTTAGCAAATCGTCCCATAATTTGACGGAGAGTAAAGAGTAGGATCACTACCTGTCTTTATTGGTCCTGTAGTTGTAACACAAGGTTAAGTGTATACTTTTTCTCCTCCATATGAGTCTCTTTTCCTATGGCTTTGATACTGAGAACAAACATGGAGGGTTTTTTCTTAAAAAAGAAAAGGGGGGGGGGGGAAAGGCTTTATTCCAAGTAGAGGCCTTAGGAGAACCCTTTCTTTCTAGTGTTTGTACACAGAGCGTTGTGGCTTAGTAATTGATGTCAAATAACCAGCATCAAACAATTTTGTAGAATTTATCCACAGAGATGAATGTAGCCAACAGCAAGGCAGCACTAGTTTTATCCTTGTATATGGAAATTATTGAAGAATGTGTGTATATTTTGTCTACATAAATAATAATTTTATTCATGTAAACTGTGTGTGTGTATATATATATACACACAGACACATTTATTCATATGCCCAGGCACTTATGATTTCTCTAAAACATGTCAAGTAAATGTATTCTTAATGGAGGACTGGACTGGTGATATATGTTTAATTTTACTTCCACAGTCTTAGGTTTAACCTCATGTGTGCATTCTGGAAGGTTGTGTATATGTCAGAGGTTGCTGATGAAGAACCATCTGCACTTTTTCTCTGTAATAAGTAGATATTGTTATCTGGCATAAGGAGACTATAAGTACTGGGAATGGTGGAAAGTGAGGTTAGTTTGAAAGAGGCTGGATTTTGCCTACAAAATCTACATAATGGCATTCCTTCATAACTTACCATAATTATGATGTTTGCATTCTTACTGTACTGCTTTGGTAAATTCAGATGCTGGCAAATAATGGTGATGGTTTTGTTGTGGTAATTTTATTTTTAAAAAAAATCTAAAAATTAGTGTGTACAAGTTGATACAGTGCCATTGTAGGACCATGACCTGTTTGTTTTCCTTGTTCATATCAAAATAGAAGATACAATATCTTTTTCTAAAAAACAAAGCTGCTGAGATCAAAGTGTATCGCCTAGAAGCAAATTAAGACGACCCTGGACATTTTGTTGCATGGCTGTGCTGCACGGTCATCAGTAACCTCCATGACCAAGTGCTTTAAATATTTGACACAACCTGAAGAAAAAGGAGATCTTATCTTTGCTGTGGAGGAAGAGTGCTTCCTGGGTTCTGATTTAAATTAATTTTAAAAATGGTGTTTGACCTTAGCATTGGAGAAAGCAAACTGAGCTTTGGCCTGCAAGGTCTTTGTTCCTGCAGTTGCTTGCACAGTTTGCCAAGACTCTGAGCAACTGGGATAGCCAGCTGCATTTCATGTGATAGCTTAGGCTTCCATTTAGAACTCTAAACTTTAATTTGATCAACAAAGTAAGTTGAAATGCTGAAGTATTTCCATGAGGACTGGTATATGAGTAAATGCTAAATAATTGGATGAATCGAGAGGTTTTTATATGAATGACTTGACTGATCAAGCAGGTGCAAGTTTGTAATATTTATTAGCCACTGGCAGAATTGCTTCTTCAGATGAGTAGAGAGCTTGTGCCTCTGGTTTTGAAGTAGAGCATCGTAGAAATTGAATGATCATCACTGAAATATGTTAATGCTCGTCCATAGACCCAGAAACTGGCATGTGGGAGGGGAAAATATAAGATGAGCAAAAAAGATTAAGAAAAAATTGTTAGTTTGGAACATTCTCACTGAAATTTTCTGAGACTCAAAGTAATGAGTTGCTGATTTTCAGTCAGCTGGTAAGACAGCGAGGAAATGTGAGTTGGCATGTTATTTATGAAGCATTCTGATACTCTTTGAAGAAAAGTGTTTATGCACCTATTATTAAAATCTGTGTTTAATCATCCATGCATAGCAGATGAATTGCTTTCTTCTTTTGAAGTTCTGGTCTATGCATTTAGTCAGGATTTATTTTTGCAGGGGTTTTGTCTGGGTGGTGGTTTGGCTTTATTCCCCCCCAGTTGTGAAATACTCACTCTTTTTCTTTTTCATTTAAGAACACACACAGCTGTTAAAATTGCCCCACGATATAGTGCACCTGTAATTCATGTCCTGGATGCATCCAAGAGTGTTGTGGTTGTAAGTTCTAAATTACAGTTTCTCATCTGTTCAAAAATATATGCCCTGTTTTTCTGTTGTGCCTCCCATCCTTTCCTCTAAGGCTTAATGTTATGGCAGAAAATTGAAGAGCCACAGCAGAGACCAGCTTCTGAACTCTATTGTTTCAGTTATTTTTTGCTGCCACGTGGTTATCTCATCTGCCTTGTGTCAATTATTGTTACTGGATACCTTTATGCCTGTTTCTCTAGTGAGGGTGACATGATTCATTCTGAGTCCTTGACTTTAGTTTTGAGATGTTTTATAGTGAAGAACGCTGGGGTTAGATGTGATCTGCTGTTCTGTCTATTTTGGATATATTTCTGAAGTTAGTGAGATGGCAACAGTAGTATTATGAAATGTCTGGCTGAAGTTTTCTGTGATGGATGCTCGCTCTGTCAGACAAATGGGTAGCCTTAGCTGGCAAATACTTGCTGGAAAGAAGTAGGCCAAGCTGCATGGTGTTTCTATGACTGTTTGGTCTCTATAGTCTTGGGGTAGTATTCTCTCACGTCTTTTCAGAGCCAGACTTGGCTTTGCTAATACTACCTGTGTAGTAGGGCAGTACTCTCAGTAAGAATCATATTCTTAAGTATGTTTTGAACCTAGCCTGCAAATTAGTTGTAAGGCTTAGTTTAGTGTTGTCAAGTGTAATCAGAAGCAAGAGTTTGAGAGACAGATAGCTTAGCCTGAAGTTCATGCTCTGTCCTTACTATATAGTATGTTACAATATGTACTTCAGCGCTTTCTCTTTACTTTTTTCAGTGCTCCCAGCTCTTAGATGAAAGTGTAAAGGATGATTTCTTTGAAGAAATATTAGAGGAATATGAAGAAATTAGACAAGAACACTATGAGTCTCTAAAGGTACAAATATAATTGCTTTCGCTCCTTTTATTGTTTGAAGTGGTTAGTACTTGCTTCATTACTGACTCTCAGTTTCAGCTCCTTATGAAGGCTTTCAGGTACATTTGTGCTGATTTAAAACATGCAGTAGAATTGATAGCAAACTTCCAGAAATACTTATGAAAACAAGTTTTCTAACCTGTAAGAGAAAATTCTGTATGAGCCTAACACATGCTTGGCAAATTCTTGATTGTCCTCAATGGGCAGTCAGTGGTATCTAGGACATCTCCATGGAGCTGGCAGTCACGTCAGCTTAACCAACCTATGGGAGACCAGTGCTCTCCTGGAGCTGGAAAAAGGGAGCTACACTGGGGTAACTAAAATAGCACTGGTTGCTTTTGCTGATACTAAGCCACACTCTGAGTGTTTTACAGTGCCATGCTTTCCTGATGCATTCATGTTGTTTAGGTTAGGGACCTGTGCAGCCTCAAAGCGGAGAGCTGAGGCTGCCATTTTTGGAAAGTGAAGAGAAGGAAGCAATGAAATGTGGAGATGAACTGTGCAAATTAACAATAAGAAACAAATAACATATGACTTGAGGCCTCCTGCTGAGGACATTTGGCTTGACCAAGCTTAAGACTGTCTTTGTGCAGGGAACCAGTCCACTGAGCTGAGATCAGTGAGGGCAGCACTCTTTAAGCAGAGGTCAGCAGTGAATTCATGGACTTTACTGAAGTTGCTATAAACTTCCTGTGCCTTTCAGAAGAGCCAGTAATTTGCCCAGAGGCATGCTGCAGTCACTGGTGGTGGTGACACTGCAATCTAAAGCTTTTTGCAGGCAGTAGGAGAATATCTTGCTGTACCTGTGTTTTCATGTAATTTGAAGTAATAAAGGGACTTCTAGTGTAGTTTGGAGTAACTAGAAATCTTGTAGGCCAGCTTCATTAGAAGTACATAGGAAAAAATAATGGTACGATTGTGGCATAATATTACTTTACGCTTCTGAAGTGGGAGTTGTTGGAACTGAAATTGTCATTGGATTTGTCCCAAAGGCCATTTTGAGTAAAACTCTACCACCGAGTCAACGGTTACAATGTATCTGTCTGAAGGATGGCTGGCTTTGTGAAATTAACCTTTATGTCAGTACAGGAAAGAAGATACTTGTCTCTACAGCAAGCTAGAAGAAAAGCTTTCCATAATGATTGGTTATCAGGCCATAAACCAGGTCAGTTTAGATGTTGTTTGTTGTTGCTGTGCCTTTATTTTATGTATTATATATATATTTTTAATCAGATTATGCTTCATTAAACTTCAGGATATAGTAGTGCAACAACTTGAGTAAATTGGTGTCTGAGACAAGATATTTTTTTTTTTGCATAGATTTGAGCGTCCTGTATCTGCTTTATATTTTACACAGTATATTTAAAAAATAAATTAATAGTTAATTAAAAAATTGGGGAAAAAATCCTAAACCAATGAGTTACCCATAACACCATATAATCAAAATTCTAATGCCTGCTTTGCAAAGTATTGTCAGACTGGCTCATTATATTGCAAAACTTGCAATATCATATTTAGGGAACACATGTTGTGACCTGGCATTTATATCAAATTTCTCCTTATACTTCTTCCTACCCTTCCCCCATCAGTGTCTGTACCAGTTTGATTGATTTTTTTTTTTTTTTAAATTAGAGAGTAGAAGTATAAACAGCATTCCACAAGAAGTCGCATCCTGCAGTGACATTAACACTTCACTGCTTTCTGTCATTTCATTTACAAGACTCAACAAGAAGCTAATTTTCAATAGCTCATCTTAAAGGTTATATTATGAAGTATTGAACAGCACAGGCGGTTGCGAGTGAATTTGTGAATCCTGCCGACTATGTTAATTTGTCATGAATGAGTGACTTTATACAGTTTGATTTAGTAGCAGTTTAGAATTTACTTGCGGCAAATCACAGGATTTGACTGTGATATTTTAATAGCACTCAATCATCAGTCGGTTAACAAAGTGATTAGACAAAATCAATAACTGTGATTTAAAGATTCGAAGATGGTAAGGTTCACTCTATTACTACATGGAAGAAGTACACAGGGGAAAATGAAGTTACACTCGAATTAGAATGATTCACAGAGAGATGTAGGGGATAAGGGGACCCTCCTGTTGAGTGCCAAGGCTCAGAATACACCCCCTTGCTTTCTAAACTCCTTTTCAGAGAGGAGTCTAGGTGTGGCTAGGTCCATCTTAAGACTTGGTCAACAGTTTAAGTCTAAAGATAATAGATATCTAGTAGCAGTAAAAGACTCACTTTGTAATTAAATCATACATCTACGGGCTACTTAAATTGATTCACACGTGCATACACACAGACATGGTTTTTTACATATATATACAAAAAGGTATACTCCCCTCGAGTTCAGTGAAATACATCAAATATCTTGGCATTTCTCAATGGGAGAGGGTTGAGCCTCAAGGAGTGGTTTCAGCCCACGCTCCACTGTTGGTCTTTGGTGATGGACCTCTGATTTTAGCAAACTTTTGCTAGCTCTGAGAGGCGTCCCACTCAGAGGGAGATGCTGGTTGCAGTCCGCTGTGGTCCAGGAGAGCTCAAAGGGCCTCACTTAGGACCACTGTTTCATAGGATCGGGAGATGATTGGCTTTAGTCATCAGTAAATTTCCAGTGCGGGCCACAATCCAGGTCGGTATCCACTGGAATTCCAGTGAGGACAGTACAGTGCCACTTGGGCTACGATTCAAGTAAGGTATGTCCTGAGGCTATGAGGAGATAACTGATCCTGTTCTCACTCCCTGCCTCAGCCATGTAGGAGTTTCTGGAATGGACAGTGCTGTCTAATCATCTGACTCCTTACACCAAGGCCAAGATCTGATAGGAGTTTCTGAAATCGTAAAGCGGTCCAGCAGAAAAGAGCCGGGGGGGGGATGCACCACCACACAGATAAAACAAGCGCAAAGCTGCGGCTACATCATAATATAGATCCATCTCACTTTTTTACTTGTGCACAGGTAACTGAACAAGTGTGTGTGGTTGCAAAAGGTCTTATAAATTACCTGTTAATTTACAGAACTATTCTACAGTACCACCTGTGTATAGAAAGCGGGATTTGTAAATATGCAAGGTACATGCCCGAAAATACATTGTGTAGGTTTTTTTTGCTCTTCTGTTTTGGCCAGTGAAATAAGTTCGGAAGTCCAACAGCTAGTAAGTGTGATTTATATGAAAGAACAAAAGGCCTTACACTTTCTATTTCCACTTTATATGCCTTGTATGGTTTTGGTTGTTTGGTTGGTTTTTTTTTTAAATCATATTTTTATCACTCTGTGTTCTAACTGTAGAGTATGGTATGACTTGGGAACAATATGACAATGAGAATTCTAAGACAGTTACTTTGGAAGAAGTCATTTGCAGTGGTGGAGCTGGTGAGCATCAGTTATGCTGCACATAAAAGAGCAATATTAAATTACTTTCATCATGTTGGATTGTACTTCTTATTCCTACAGTTAAGCCGAAATTCATGGGCACAAAAGTCTTTGAAGATTATGACCTGATGAGGCTGGTAGAATACATTGACTGGAAGCCTTTCTTTGATGTCTGGCAACTTAGGGGAAAGTATCCCAACCGGGGTTTCCCTAAAGTCTTTAATGATAAAACTGTAGGTGAGTATTGAAATTAAAAAAACCAATCTTAACAGACCTGCCATGCTGCATTAACATCCTGAATGCTTTGAAATAGTGAAAATACATGGAAACCTAGTGTCACTGAAATAACTTGTTTAACGCAGTGCTTAGCGAACCAAGTATTGGTATGTGAGGCTGAAAAATAAATGGAAAAAAATGCTCAATCATCTTACTTAGAGTTCACCTACCAAAACACAGGGAGGTATTTTAATGACAGCAAATGGCAGCAGAGCACTTAGATATATGTGTCCCCATTGAGGGTGAAGATGGCAAAAGGGCACTGTCTCCTTTTGAAACTATTCAGTAGGCCTTGAAATACATGATGAAACTGCGAGGATAACACTGAAATTAGTGTTCTGGATCTGCTTCACTGTGGTAATATAGGTGCATACACATGTTCTCTGTTGCTCATTTTGTTCTGCATCCTCTGCCTCTACTAGAATGGTGGTGGCTGAAACTTTTTTTGCAAGATATATTTTGTTACAACTGTGTAGACATAATTACACTGCTCTCTCTCTGTTTGCTGTAGCTGACAGGTTGTTGCAGTCATCAGAGAATTATGTGGAAAATTAGTCAATCTTCAGCAATTCTTAAACTCATTTAGCCAGTTGTAAAAACATACCTTTTCTAAAGGGTTTTTTTCTTTTTTTTTTTTCTTTTTTGATAGGTGAAGAAGCAAAGAGGGTTTATAATGATGCTCAAAATCTACTGAAAATGTTGATCAATCAAAAGAAATTACAAGCAAGAGGTGTGGTTGGATTCTGGCCAGCTCAGAGTGTTCAAGATGATATCCATTTATATGCTGTAGAAGAGGCAGTGGGGTCTTCGGAACCAATAGCAAAATTTTATGGCTTGAGGCAACAGGTACAATGATAGAACATTGGTTAAATGAAGTGATTTTTTTTTTTTCCCCTGAATTGCAAGACTGTAACAGGAGTGCCCTATTAAAGTCTGTGCAGAAAATGGTTGTTGTAATCTGTCTGCAGCCATTGTCTTGCCATTTCTTTCAGTAATAACAAGAATCGTTAGTGATGACCCAGGTATTTGTATTGTAGTATCTGTAATATTCTGCATTGTAGTAGTTGTACAAAATGCTTTATAGATTTGACATCTTCAGGTATGGTATGCATTTTCTGTCTTCATTTCAAGATGTCCTAAAGCGCTGTGCTGTATAAATTCATGACATGGATCCTGTGTGCTAAATTAGAACCTAATGAACCTTAATTCTTGAATATCCCTGGCTTCCACCTTAAATGAGAAATTCTGCTTGAATCTGTTAAAGGTTAAAAACACTTATAATTAAAATACCTGGAAAGTAAAGCTCAATGGAAATAAGTGGTTTTGATAGTCTTAATTTTTATGTAAAATTCCCTGTAAGAAGAGGCAGTTTAGAATTAGTTGGCTGCTAATTCTGATTGAGAGAATCATTATTTTAAGTATTCATGCTTTAATCATACTTACCTAGATTTGCATTTATTTTGATAGATTGAACATTTTCAAAATGTTCTGCCTCTCCTTCTTCCCTGCTTTCTGGCTCGGCTTCTTCATAGTTCACATATTCAGAGTCATCAAACATGGCAGAAACAAATGTAACAACTACCTAAATTTCTGGAGTACAGTATTCTATGAGGACAGCCAATATTGCCAAACTGTGCTAAGAAATACGTGACTTTAGCTGTTCCAGTTCCCTGGATCAGATTATCTGTTGCACAGAGATGGATCTAGTGTACCTGGACAATCCATGGCAGGTGTTTATATAAACTGTTCTCACAAGCACTCAGGCACGACTGTTCCAGGGCCTTACTACCTAGTTAAACGTTTTGTGATATCCCATGTAAATCAAGTTTACTACAGTTTCTTTTCCTGACTTTTTCCCAGGGTTGTCCCAAGGAGAATATCTGATTTGATGTTGTTTCTGTAATGGTTTTTACTACTGGAATACTGTTCCTTTGTCTTTTTATCTTGTATATTCCCAGTTTATCTGGGCTTTTCTCAAAGGTTAAGGCCATGAAACTCTGGGCTGTTATGGGTACTGGTCTTTTGGACTCTACGTGTTTCAGCTGTGTCTCTTTCAATCGGGTGGTGCATAGTAATTCAGCAGAGGCTTCACCAGAGCAAAGTAGAAGAGAATAATCCTTTCCCATTTCTTATATAAAATGTTCCTTTCAGTACACAGAGTTCTCTCTGTGGCATTGACACTGTTGAGGATGTGTTGTAAATCTAAAAGTTGGAGATGCATTTAGTATTTTCCTTAACTGTGATCATTACAAAAGAACCTTAAAATAAACATAGATTTCACCTGTGTGGAAAAAGGGTATTTATTCAGTTTTATGGTACTCCCTGTAACCTAGTAGGTTATAGAAACTAAGGAAATGACCATTTTTCTTCATTTTTCAGGGGTGGTGATGTTTTATTTGTTTTTTAAACTGCAGTTGGGAGTGGGTGGAAAGCATTGTTAAAATATAGTCATAGAATAAGAAAACTTGGAGAGGAATCTTCAGCTAAGTGATAGCCATGAAATAACTTTTATCTCTGTAAGTTGGATACATTTACAAGAGCTGTGCCACTTTTAAAATAGCAGTCATGTTCCCACAAGGAACATTTTGATATGATCCTCAACTCTAAAACTACTTGTTAGGTGCTATGGCTAGCATTGTCACCTCTTTCTATTCCCTTTTTTCCATTTTGGAAAAGGATCCAGTGAGCGAGATTATTTCCTATTTGCGTAAACCGCTTGAACTTTGTTTGGGATTCAACTCTTCAATAGTGATAGATGCAGATAGATGCATTTTGTTTGTAATTGTGTGTGGCTAGTGTAAACCTACATCCCAGGGTGCTGTTTTGACTGGATTACTGAGCACATGGTTTGTGGCATAGGAAACTAGGAGTGTTTATAAACTCTCACAGCCATTCTAAAATGGGAGTTGCTGAAGAATTCTACAGTTCGCATAATTGGGATGCGAGCTATCAACCATCAGTTTTGTTAACAAATGTAGAATCTGTGAGCGCTAGAGATAGAAAATTCCTCGTCTTACCCAGCGGTTGGCAGAAGAGTGTTCCTTATTTTGTAGTAATATTCTTACTAGCTCTAAATAGAAGCAAAACATCTCTATGTGTGTGTTCAGCACAGCATTTCTCTCCTTTGACACTTTGTTCTTCAGTGATCCAAACACCCTCAGAGTATGAGAGGTGTTTTTCTTCTAATTCAAGTACAGGAAAGCTATCATGGCTCAAAGACTAGTTAGGTGTTTGTCAGAAATGCTGTAAGCCCTTTAGGCTTGAAAATACAGGTCTTTATCTTAATAGTGCGCTAAAAATTAATAGATTTTTAAAATGTTCTGATTTATTGCATTGTTTTTGTTACTTCAGGCTGAAAAGGACTCTGCCTGCACAGATCCATATTACTGCCTCTCTGACTTTATAGCACCGGTGGATTCTGGCATTTGTGACTACTTAGGCCTGTTTGCTGTGGCCTGCTTTGGTGTAGATGAGTTATGCAATGAATTTAGGGAACAGGATGATGAATACAACATCATAATGGTAAAGGCTCTTGGCGATCGGTTGGCAGAGGTATGAGGTTTTACCATGTGTTTCCTTGCAAATTATCTGACTGTACTAGATTGGCTTGGCAGGTTTCTGTTTCAAGTTTTAGCATAAACTTAAACTGTTGCCTTTAATACATGCTCTGTCTTTAATACATGTTCTGCATTTAAATCTGGAATTGAACTGGTTCTGAAATTGTCTTGAGAGGAGAATCTTCTACTGAGGCAGAGGGGACTCTGCTGTCCATATCTTCCAGCTGCCAAAGCATCTTTGAGTTCTTTATGAGGGTTTTAATGATTGGTAGAATTTAGTTGATTTTAAACCAAGACTGTTTAAAAAGAACTATCTTTAAATCTTGTTTTATCTACATGAGAATGTGTTTGGACCCAGGTGTGAGCCACTGGTTATATTCCTGAATTGCAGATATGCCTTCTGCTTTTATGGTTATCGTACAGATGTATCCAGGGTACGAGTCTTTTGACTTAACATGTCTTAGGCTTAGACAGACATGCTCTTAAAGCACCAGCTGAAGTGGTTTAGAAAAATGCCATCCCTTCCCTCCTACCCCTCTATCTCCATCTGCCTGCACCCATGATTACACCTAAGTATCCATGTTAAAATTTACAGCAGCTTTGGTGCAATGCAAATGGGGTACGCTCTACTTGTGTATTTCAAGCTATAACAGAGTTTCAGAAATTATTATGAGATGCCATCTAAAGATATTTACTGAAGTGGAAATTTCTCTCTCCTGAAGGCAACCATTGCTGGCAAAATAGCGTAAGCCGTAAGAGCAGTTAAGAAAAGCCATTGCCCACTTCCAACTAGAGGAAAGGTCCTCTACCAAAAAGAGCAGCGGCACTTACATCTGATACTAGCACAGAGGCAAGAAGGATGTGGCCTTCCATAGCTAGACCTGGATGAGATACCCAGATAGTCAAGACTTCAGTGCTATAATGACGTGTCACTACCACAGGCTAACGAGCTTCATCTTCTCCCGTTACTTGTGCACATCTTTACCTCTTTGAGTATGTAGGATTTTAAAGCAGGACAACAAAAAACCCCATTGTCTACATGTCTCTTCATAAGAGAAAAAACTAAAATACTTAAATTAGCAAAATAAGTACTGTATGCAATTTTTAATGCTGTCAAATTTCTCACCTGTGGTAAGAGCTCTCTTAAAAATTAAAATGGCAATGGGGAGAAAGTCTCCATCATTGTTTGTCTTCATCAAATAGATATTGTATCGGTCTGCACAAATTAAAAATAATAAATCTTTGCATTCTATTCCAAGGCATTTGCTGAGGAGCTCCATGAAAGGGTTCGAAGGGAATTCTGGGCTTACTGTAGTAGTGAGCAGCTAGATCTCTCTGACTTACGCAGAAATAAATATGAAGGAATTCGCCCTGCCCCTGGATATCCAAGCCAGCCTGACCATACAGAAAAACTCACCATGTGGAAACTTGCAAACATTGAGGAAGAAACAGGTACCTCTGCTTTACTAAGATTCTTAAGCTGTTTTTATGTAAATGAAAGATGAAATGCAAACAAAACAGCGAATTGGGTGGTACAAAGCTATATAAAAACCCCAAACTTAAGCAGTTCTGGGAGTTGCTGTCTTCCCCTTTTCATTGCCATTTTTATTTTGCCTCATTCAAGGAAGAATTTTCAAAATCCTGCCAGTGCTTTTGGTGAAGGAGTAATGTCCCTAATTAGCAGATTGCATGCAAACAGGGCTCTGCTGCACAGAGAAAAATTCTAGCATCCTTATGGTTGCAAGGAGACATTCCAGATACAAACAGGAAAAAAGCCAATTCAGCAGTGTATTTACCGGTCCACAGAAACCTTGAGATGGTAACTCTTAAAAAAGGAATTAATTCTGTGTTTTCCTCTGATGTTTTACGTGGCAGCCATTTCACTGCTCTTCCACAATTCCAAAAATACCTTCCTGTGTTTCAGAACCTGTAGTTACCCCTTTCATTTGCCAAAATGTCTAAGTTTTTTCCTTCAAACTGCAGTTACTCTACAGTACTACTGTAACGAAAGTCTGCAATATATTTAAAGCTATGTGTATTTTTTTAGTAGTCAACAAGTGGGAAATGGTTTTGGTTTTAGTTCATCTGAAAGCATCCTGATTTTGAGTTTGCTTGAAGCTGCCCAGCAAAAAAAGGTTCTGAATTTATGCCTATTATCAATTCAGAGAGTAAGAAAATTCTCATTCTCTTTTCCAGGAATTGGCTTAACTGAATCACTAGCAATGATACCTGCTTCCGCAGTTTCTGGCCTCTACTTTTCCAGTCCCAAATCCAAGTATTTTGCTGTTGGCAAGATATGTAAAGATCAGGTAACTTGCACTGTCCATTGTGGTAGTGTTGCGGCATTCAAAAACACCTTGTGAGCAGGATTTTCCAAAAAATTTTGTAAACAGTAAAAGCTGGTGTTTCCAAATCTTCATCATGTTTTGTGATCCCTTTGCAGGTTGAAGATTATGCAATGAGAAAAAATCTATCTGTGGCAGAGGTGGAGAAATGGCTGGGACCCATTTTGGGATATAATACTGAATAACTGTGACACTTGTGGCCGAACGTTTTCTTTTGATATTTTGTTCACCAGAAGGAACAAGAAAATCCTTCCCACTGAAAACAGCCTTCTTCCATCCATCCCAACAGCTTGTCTGATTGTTTTTTAATTTTTGATAGAGGAACTTAATATTTCAAATCTGCTCTGTGCTCTTGGCTTGGGACCATGAATGTATTGTAGATCTCTTAGTCATAGCAATATAATTTTATTTATTTTTATTTCTTGGACAAATACTTCAGCTGAGCAGCTAGGGGTAGGGTGAGATGTGGAAGCTGGAAAGCTCTCCTGTCCTCAGGAAGGCTTTGAAATCAGGGGCAAGAATTTCTATCCCATTGGCTGTGGCTATACGTAGAACAGGATTTGACTTCTGTTATTTTAATGTGTTTTGGCAAGTCCAGGTACAGAAATATGATGTGATTATTTTTTTTTTTCTGTAAGGTCAGCAAAGCTTTTATACCGAGTGATCAAGAACAACTGAAGTATAACAGATCGCCTTTTTAGTGTCTGTCTGCTTCGTGTTTAGGTCTTGTGATTGGGAATGTGTTCTCTCTGCATGGTATCAGGATTTTAAGTTACTCTGTGATTATGGCTGTAGTTAGAGCTATGAAAATAATCCAGTGTGCTGGAGCAATAGCAGAGATGCTGTATGATGACAGAACATGAAATGGGATGACTGAGCCCCATGGAGCTGGCCACCTCGCACTTCCTCTTCCTTTCAGCAAGCCACAAGCTGATTCTATTCTGTATAAAGGGTAATGGCACTTCCTGCCTTACAGTTATGTTGTGAGGCTTAATTCGTATTTATACAATCTCTTATATGTAAAAAATATGAGAAGCATAATTATTACTATAGACAGACAGCAAGATTGGAGCTGACTTCAGTGTTTTACAAACTCTTTCAGCTTCCGGGTACCTGGAATTTAAAAGCAAATAATAGCAATACTATCACAAGTAACAGTTAATACCGTAGGCTTATTATTCAGATTTAACTCTGAGTGAGCTAATTGTTCATAGCTTTTAATAATCTCTGAAAAGTGCATCAGGTATTATTTAAATGCTAATTTAGTAAAATATCATGACAGAAACCCCTCATTTTTCTGGTCTCTAATTGTAAAGGAAAGACCTATATTATAAAGAGAATGTTCTTTTAAATAGTTTATCTGTAATCTATTAATAGCTATACAATTTTTGTAATGTCTTCAACTGACTTCATGCTAAAAGAATCATCTTGTATCAACAGTTTAATAAAGGTTAAGCTGTCAATGGTGTTATCCTATTAGAATCCTTTACATGGCAACAATAACGTGTGCAATAGTCTGAACAGATAGTGTCAAAATTAATATGCACATTGTACCATGGGGTTTTTGAAGTCGTTGAGTAAGAGTGTTCTTAACTGCATGTTTTAGAATGTTTCATCCTTTAATGACTTACAAAAATAATTTCTAAACGGCTGTCTCCTCCCTCCCTGCATCCATACCAAGGGACTCTGAGGCATGTCCTTGTTGACCAGCTGATTCTTATTGCTGGAATGGTTCCTCAGTAGAATGATCCTTTAAATTTCCAAAAATGCAGTAAAACAAATCTTAATAGAAAAGAAAGTTTGCTCATGAAACATGTAGCCTGTAAAAATTGAAATCCTCTTTGCTTTCATTTTGGTACTTGCACTTTCGCAAATCAATTTAATGCTTGGAATCTCTCCTCTCCACCATTCTTCCATATTCTTATATTTGGAAGCAGAGTGCCTTATTAGTCTGAAATTTTGATCGTGTGAATGAGGTCAAAGTTTGACATACAGCTTGGTTGGGTTATTTATTTATTTATTTTCCTGAAATCAGCAGTGCAGTTCAGTGAGTACAGCTTTAGCAGAGTCCGACTGACAGAGCAGTAGCTGCATTGCTCTGTAACAGCAGTGGTGTTACCTTGTGTATCAGAGGTTACCTTGTGTAAGCAGAGGGTTTCGAATGGTGTGCAAGTACTTCACCCCTTCACACATGGCATCATACACTGAGAAGAATCTTCATCTTTGCCTGCATAACTTGTCATTGTGATAACCTGTTTGGAAGAATTACTCGTTGTTATGCAAATGTTTTTACCAAGGACAATTTCTTTAAAAGTTTGTTATTTTAATTTATCAGTTGACACTTTGAATAAGACAAATCTTCATTCTTTCTTCAGAACAAAGGTAAATTGTGAAGGAAAAGGGTCTCATAGTTTTATCAGGTAAGACTATTTTACTTCCATGAAACTATCTTGCAAAGCCATGGTAAGAATGTACCTCTTTGAAGTAATAAAAAGGAGTGGATACTGCCCAGGAAAGACTTGACAGTTGTAGAAAGCATAAAGGACTTTTTGTGGTGCTTTTCTAAGCACTACTAACAAAGGTACAGGATGTAGGAGATGATGAAAAGTAAGAATGCTTTGTAAACAATTCAGGTTTAATACCTGTGAATAACTTACTTTGGATACTTTTTTTTTTTTTTTCCTTTCTGTAAGTCAGCAGCCCGGAGATTAAGTTTTGAGGCACATATCTTAGTTTATGAGTGAGGTCTGTTACAGTGCTGCTGTTACTCCCGGGAAGATTCTAGTGCAGTTTATTTTGGGGTGAGGGTGCTACCATAGGTCAGGTCATTCCTCAAAAAAACCCCTAAACCTCACATTTATTTTTTTGTGCGAGTATTTCAGCATTTTTTTGAGAATCTTCTGCTTCCTTGTTCAACAACGTGAACCTCAGTACACCCTTTCAGTTAATTTCTGCTTAAAACACAAGTGATGTCCAGAGAGTGAGGGGAATAGTGAGGCCTTGGAGGGTCTTGCTTTTTAGAAAGGGGCTAGTTTACTAGTAACTGTGACTGGGTTTTATGAAATGCTCTTTGAAATCTTTGGCTGATTTACCTGAGCATGCCATGAAAAAGTGGATTCAGTATCTTAAAAGAGTTTGAAGAGCAAGAAAAGTAGTACTTTCATTAATTAGTTCAGGAGGGTGGTTCCATGCAGAAACAGCAGCACGTGTTCTCAGTCACTAGAGAAATAATTCCTGTGCCCTCAATTAGCATAGCCTTGTCATGGCAAGGCCCCTCGACAAAGTCTTTTCATTTGATTGCCAGGCTTCTGTAGGTGCCAGCTTTCAAATGATGCTGCACTGTGAACAGAATAGGAACATGTGTACTCATTCACACATCGTTTGTATACTGTCCAGCTAAAGGCAGAACCGAAAAACCAATGCCGTAAGCCTCCATCCTTGGTTGTTCTATTAATACCATCGTGGCCAAATATCCTGAGATTTTTGACCATGCCACGTGCCTGATATAAATAGCTGTGCAAAGTAGAACTCAGCTGAGATTACCAAACTTGGTGTTTTGGATTTGTGATTCAACTTGAACCAGGATGGCAAATGAGAGCTGGGTAATTCACTCTCAATGGCCTGAAGCCACCATGAGGACCAAGAAAGGAGGGGCCCTGTTTCCTGCCTCGCTGCCATGGCACCGGTGTGGGCTGCGCCTCAAGCTCCTGATCTGGCAAGCAGGGAGTGTTCTTACACCCGGGTGGTCTCTGCCATTTCCTCATACAGAAAGAGCATGAAGTAAGTGGAGGTAGCACAGAAAGTCAGACTTACCCTGTCTTAGTTCTTAGCTCACGGTCTTTTCTTACCCCATCGCCCTGACGAATCAGCCTACTCTTCCTCCTTTTCCCTCTGGCAGTCCCCCTTTGCCGCGTGTCAGGGTCCCCTGGAGGTTCTGCCTAAATGGAATTGTAGGTTTTAAATAAGTCTCTTGTAAAGCCTGAACCAGTTAGCTGTTCCAGGAAGAGGAATTTTTGCCTGGCAAGTGTTGGACAACATTAATAACAAATGGTGCCAATAGCTCTGCCTATGGGAGCCTTATACTGTGTATGTTAGTCATTCCTAAGGGCTAAGGAGAAGGCCACAAGATGTGTTAAACAATTCCCCATGTCTTACCTGCATCTTTATGTGGCTGTTTTCATCTAGGTAGCAAAACTGTATTGGTTGCATCCTTTGTCAGTGCATTCTTTTAAGCCCACAATTAATAATAAGCTAATCATAGAATCATAGAATGTGTTGGGTTGGAAGGGACCCCTAGAGGTCATCTAGTCCAAGCGCCCTGCAGTGAGCAGGGACACCACTAACCAGATCAGGTTGCTCAGAGCCCCATCCAACCTGGCCTTGAATGTTCCCAGGGATGGGGACTCCACCACCTCTCTGGGCAACCCGTTCCAGTGTTTCACTACCCTCGTTGTAAAGAATTTCCTCCTTATATCCAGTCTAAACCTACCCTGGTTTAGTTTAAAACCATTACCCCTTGTCCTGTCACAGCTGGCCCTACTAAAAAGATTATCCCCATCTTTCCTATAGGCCCCCTTTAGGTACTGAAAGGCCACAATCAGGTCTCCCCGCAGCCTTCTTTTCTCCAGGCTGAACAAGCCCAACTCTCTCAGCCTGTCCTCATAAGAGAGGTGCTCCAGCCCTCGGATCTTTTTTGTAGCCCTCCCCTGGACCCACTCCAACAGTTCCATGTCCTTCTTGTGCTGGATGCAGTACTCCAGGTGAGGTCTCACCAGAGCAGAGTAGAGGGGCAGAATCACCTCCCTCGACCTGCTGGCCACACTTCTCCTGATGCAGCCCAGAGTACGGTTGGCCTTCTGGGCCGCCAGCGCACATTGCTGGCTCATGTCCAGCTTTTTATCCACCAGCACCCCCAAGTCCCTCTCGGCAGGGCTACTCTCAATCCTTTCTTCCCCCAGCCTGTATTGATACTGGGGGTTACCCTGACCTGGGTGCATGATCTTGCACTTGGCCTTGTTGAACCTCATGAGGTTCACACGGGCCCACCTCTCCAGCCTGTCCAGGTCTCTCTGGATGACATCCTGTCCTTCTGGTGTGTCAACCATACCACTCAGCTTGGTGTCATCCGCAAACTTGCTGAGGTGCACTCAATCTCGCTAAGTCATTGATGAATATATTAAACAGCACCGGTCCCAGTACGGACCCCTGAGGGACACCACTCATCACCGGTCTCCATCTGGACATCGAGCCATTGACCACTACCCTCTGGATGCGACCATCCAGCCAGTTCCTTATCCACCAAACAGTCCACCCATCGAATCCATAGCTCTCCAATTTAGAGAGAAGGATGTGGGGAACCATGTCAAAGGCTTTGCAGAAGTCCAGATAGATGACATCTGTTGGTTTTCCCTTGTCCACTGTTGTTGTCACACCATCATAGAAAGCCACTAGGTTCGTCAGGCAGGACTTGCCCTTGGTGAAGCCATGCTGGCTATCTCGAATTATCTCCCTGGCCTCCATGTGCCTTAGCATAGCTTCTAGGAGGATCTGTTCCATGATCTTCCCGGGCACAGAGGTGAGGCTGACAGGTTGGTAGTTCCGGGGGTCTTCCTTTCTACCCTTTTTGAAAATGTTTCCCTTCTTCCAGTCCCTAGGGACTTCACCTGACTGCCATGACTTTTCAAATATCATGGAGAGTAGCTTGGCGACTACCTCGGCCAATTCCCTCAGGACTCTGGGATGCATCTCATCAGGTCCCGCTATATAAAGCCAACGTAACTTTCAACTGAAGCATTTTAATGGTATGAATTGTTAAGATGAAGCACAGAATTTATCTGTGCTTTGCTGTTACAACAAATGCTTTTAAAATTCTTTAGGTAGTTGATGTCTTAATTATTTTACAATGAAAAATTTATCTTGAGAGCAAACTTGGGTTACAAAACACTTATCATTTGATTTAAAAGGCTTTACCACTGCTGTCTGTAAATAGCCGATAAAATTATTTAGTTAGAAGACTGGAGAGTTTGCTGCATTACTTGAAGAAATTTCTATGCCTGTAGGGTTGCCTACATGTTGACAGAAGAAGCTAGAGTGGCGTGGGATTCACAGTGGGTAACTTCAGAGGAACAGGCAGCTCTTGAGGGAGGAGCTGGAAGATTAAGAGTTATGGCAAACATATATCTCTTAAAAAAACCCAGGTATTCTCAATATTAGTCTTGCAATAAATATACCTTATGTATACCATCAGAGTATAAGAAATGCAATTTGAGAACAATTTTTAAGGAGCCTTCATTAATCTCACGCATGCTTGGGGTTAATGAGATATATTTGCATGTTTATGAGTGAAAGAAGGAGGAGGAAATAATAATCTGGTTATGAACTTGTTCTAGGGTTACATCACAAACCATTGGAAAAAAGGGGGGAAAAAAACCCACCTCTTGGGAGTTGTTGGGATCATTACTTATATGACATTTTTGACAGAATTTTCGGTTGACGCTGGCGTTCCCTGACTCTGGCAGAGTATTGTGATACATGAAGATAAAACAACCTGCTTTTTCCAGGACTTTGAAAACTATTAAAACTCTGCATTGCTCTGTATCTGCACATAGGGGATAGTGCAATTTTGATCCAATAGTTACTTCAGTCTAGTAGATACATCTACACACCCAGTGCTATTTTAGTAGAATTTTTTTTCCTTGCTGAAGATGTTTAAAAGATGAGTTTTTACTGTATGTGGGAGTGCAGCTTCCATTGGATGTTTTGTTCTTACTTTACTCTTCTATATACTTGGCCTGTACTCTTTTTCCCTCTTCCTGCTCCACAAATTTAATGGCCTGTGAGTGCTGTGTGTCGTTTGGGGTTTTTTTAATTAAAAAA
Source organism: Gorsachius magnificus (assembly GCA_034008185.1). NCBI lineage: Eukaryota > Metazoa > Chordata > Aves > Pelecaniformes > Ardeidae > Gorsachius > Gorsachius magnificus. The sequence continues at coordinate 42,429,319 of CM067083.1, read as the reverse complement.
TACATATAATTTTGTGTTTTGTTGAATTTCAGCAAGGCTCTTGCTAAGTGTCTTCTTCCCAGGAAGAGGACAACTTTATTCCTTTATTCCAGATTGGCCATCAATTAGAAATCTATGTTGAGGTTCTGAAGGGGGGTGCAAATACGAGGCCTAAAAGGTGTCAGTTCTCTGTGGTTGGTGGACTCCTTAGGCACTTCTGTTCCCATTACCACCTTGTGAGAGCAAATACGTACGTATCTTTCTGTAGATTAGGGCAGCAGTGGTACAGGCAGTAAGAGAAAAAGTGGCACTGTATGGCCAAAAGACTTACTTACCAAACTGTTCTTTAGAGATGCACTGGTACGTGTACTCCAGTAACTGTCGTTGGTCAGGATGCCATTTTTAAATGCCGTCTCAATCTCATCTGTACTCAGCTGCTTTTATTTCAGGAAATCGCTACTCATGAGAGCTTATGCTTTACTAAATACTGTACAAGGTCCTCTTCACTTAATCAGGCATTGATAATGAATGCCTTTACAGTAACTATCTGCTCTTCCATTTTTGGCTTTCATAAATTTTGCTGTAACCAAATAGATGGCTTTCTTCAGAATAGTATTGGAAAGCAAATACATACATTGCTTTTCTAAGGCCCATAAGATCAGATTGTATTATCAGCATCTGATCTAACAAGCTTACTCATGTGACCAAGGGTTTTGTAGACCAATCTCATTAGTCAAGAAGTTTGCTACTTACAAAAATATGACCAAGTTTATGTGCTTTATTTAGGAAATAAATGTAAGCACTTAATTTTTTTTTTATTTTTACTTTCTTCCAAGTATCATTACTTGCATCTCAGGGCCGCTAAAGGAATAAAAGTTTTGATTCAATTATCATAATACCATCTATACACTTATGGTGAGAAGCACTAAAGCAAGAGATTCAAAGCTTCATATGATGCAAAAGTGTATAGCATCTGAATAGCATCTTGTCTCTTCAGATAAACATTAGGTGAAGATGCTGTAAGACAGGAGTCAGCAGTCAGCCCAGGCTAAGTGAAGATTTCAGACTTTCAGATGTTTGATCAGCAGCATTTCATGTCATTCTAGGCAGCATACTGCATGCTTTGTCTCCTCCTTTCATGTCAGGTAGTCCCACAGCTGCATCCTGCCACTGCATCCTAGTTCCTGGTTATTCCACAAGAAGTGTTTGACATGGGTTTTGCTGAAGATTTTGATGTGCATTTCCAGGATTATTTTTCCAAAAGAGTTTAAAGCACCACATTGTAGATGAACATGTCAAGTTCTTCAACTGTAAAATACTTGGGTTTCCTCAAAAAGTCTCCAGGTACTGATGCATTTTTTTACCGCTCAGTGAACTGTACCAAATAGCCTGTGTTTCCTCACAGCCCCAAGTACTTTGGAGGAGCGAGTGAAGAGCGGTACTCTTTTTGTCTCAGTTCTTGATGGGCATATCTGCCTGCTGTTGTACTTATTGCTTAGGAGCTGAAGTGAGCTAGAACACCTCTTAGCAGGTGTTCTAGTGTCTGATCCAGCTGCTATTAAAGTCCACGGAAAAATTACTACTTACCCAAAACACAGGTGTTCTAGTGTCTGATCCAGCTGCTATTAAAGTCCACGGAAAAATTACTACTTACCCAAACCACGATTTGATCAGTCCTAAGCAATAATCTGGAAAGAAAATTCAGTGTTAAAGTCCTGTCAAAACCACTTGAGGACTAACAGGATGTGCTGTTAAACCTCCTTCAGGGGCTCAGCTTCCTTGAAATAGATGGCTGGGACTATGGAAGTAATTTTTACTCTTGTTTGGAAACACCTGACAGAAAGTGATGCCCTATCAAACCAGGAACAGATAAGCTTTGCAGCTGTGGGTCCAGTGTGATGAGTTGTAACCATCTGTCTTGGGGATGTTTGAGGGAGTTTGCCAAGCAGAGCCAGCAGCATGGGTATTGATTCTGGTTTGCACTCTGAATGATGGAAGGTGCAAAGGTACCTTGATTCAGCAGACAGAATGTTCTGAAAACATTTTCATGGTTTCAAGCCTCTTGTGATTTTAGAACAAAGATTGTTTAATGAGATTTCGAGCTTTATAGTCCCTGATAGTCATGTGAATATACATTTTGCTAACTTTCTGTATACCGCTGGAGTTTCATTTGGCTGTCTTTAACTAACAGGCAGCTCTTCTTTAAATTTTCCTCCTTAAATATCTGCTTCATGTTACATAATTCCACAAATATCAGCGATATTGTGGTACTGTCATATCTTTAATGCTGTTTGTGTGCACAAAGTGCTGAGCAATGGCAAGGCAGCTGCTGCAGTATGGCTATTGCTAATCAATCGGCATAAATTTGAGAATTGTGCTATGGTTTCTCTTCAGAAGTGTCAGCATGAAGTATACAAAAATCTCTTGCTTTTGTAGCTCAGATGAGGTCTGTAATGATGTGAAATTCCTGATGTTACGTAAAACATCATGCTCTGTCAGTAAAATTGCCTTGATTGGAAGTGAACCGTTAACTTTTTTCATTTTCTCATGATGCCTTTAATGGCTGTATACTTACTTCTTTGGAACTGGCAGGTTCATTCATCATTTTTTGCTGCTGCTTTCATTCTTGCCCCTGGAGTTTTTATTCAGCTTCCAGACTGTTAAAATTCCCTTCCACTCGTGCTTATTTGCCAAGTAGCTTGAAAGTCAGACTTACTATTTTAGTATCTTCTCTTGGAAATGTCACCAGTTGTGACAAGGCCCTGCTTTGCACTCAGCTTTATTAATGGTGGGAATGTTTCTAAGGCATCTGTCCACAGCGTGCCTTGGCCTTTATTGGCAGCTGCTTTTCTCCATGAAGTGTGAAGGTAAAGGATGGCAAAATTAATTCCTGTCTCTGGGCTACAGGTTGGTTTCACAGTTCAAATTTGTAGATTTGGGAATCTGTAAATAATAAGAAACAGGAATGCGTTCCCCCTTCCCACCACCACCAGCAACTGTAAGGCAGCCATGTCTCTGTAGCCTCTGGAACGGTGGTATGAAAAGCAGCAGTGCCCATGGAGCTTCTGCTGGAGCAGCTAGAAAAGCCACCTCTTGTGCAGAGCTGGCATCCTCCCCTCCCCTGGCTGAGGAGTTGAGGGCGCTGGAAAATGAAGGAGGCCAAGTAAGTGTGAAGGATGTAAATGTTTATCTCTATTCATCTGGGTTACAGGGGTCTCTTTTTTTCCACAAGGATCCTTAATATTCCAAAGCTTGCAAGAGTGCATTTGCTGATTGCTAAAAATGCATGGACTGTTTTTCTGTCCCTTTCCCAGGTAAGAATTACTTTATTTACTACAAAGCTAATAATGATTACAGGATTGGAGGAAATCAAACATGAGACTGCTGCTAAATTCAAATGTTGCTCTTCATGTTAGTAAGTCTGAGCAGCCAGAACAGTTAGTTTAAGATGAAACACATTGTTTTGGTTTTGTCTCTGAAATAAGTTTTCCATAGGATGGTTTGTGGGTGTACCAGCGTGGCTGTTTCCTCTGAAGCAGAAATTGAAGCACTTCATATGTCTATGTCGCAACCATCACAAGCTTTTTAGTATTTGTGATGGAGGATTTTTTTTTTCTTGCTGTAAAGTGGACACCTATTGCATTGATGGGTATGGGACAAAAGCCATTATTTAATGCTTGCTATTTCTATGTAAACATTATAATTACAGCTGGTAGGGGGATGCTGCCTACTCATCGTGTTTGGCCTTGCTTCTTCCCCTTGGGGGTTGGTATGAGCTGAGGAGAGAGAATTTTCACTACCCCCTTCCCCACCTTTGGTATAAGCAAAATTGAAAGGCAGGTGCCTTGCAGTAGCCCTGGGCAACACTGACACCAACTCCCACGGTTTGGGAAGAGGCAGGTGGCTTTTCAGGATTCTTTCTCAGCTATGACTGATGGATAGTAGGTACCTGCCCACAGATTGCTGTTCAACGGCTGGAAGTCCCACATTATCAAAAGTGAGATTTGTCCAAAACTGGTATTCAACTTTTGGGTACTTCACTCAAGTGCATTCGTTTTGGTCATCTACTCGTTCTCTCCAGTACAGCTGACTGGTCCTCCAGTCATGATCTGCTTTGTCAGTCCCTGGGAACAGCCAAGTAAGTAGGGAAATGTTTCAGATTAAGAAGAGCAATCTGCCCCTGGATTCATAACTAGCAGATGCCTTTCCATCTTTCAGACTGAAGTCTCATAGCCACAATGGCCACTTCTTGGGTACACACAACGTGGTGGAGACTTAGGATTTTTTATTTATTTATTTATTTTTTAAGACTGCAGTCATTAGGGCTTCTACTTCTACTTATTTAAATGGTTGCAAGTCTTGGAGTTAAAAAAAAAAACAAAACCAAACCCACAAAAACCCAACAGCAAACCACCGTAACTTTAAATGCTTATTACCAGGCTAGTCTGCAATAGTTTAGTCCAGTTAGTATTGCCATGAACTGTCACACGCCACCTGCAGCTGTGTAATATACATGAAACTGTAACAGTTGCCTTTGCATGGGAATATTTTAAAGAAATTATTCCTAGTCTGCTACTAGTAACGATGAGCCATCATTTATTTATATAAAGCACCTATCACCATATTGTTAAACATTCTTTGGTACCTCAGCGTTTCTGTTTCCAACCAATTTAAAAAAAAAAAAGCCACCAGACTCTGCCTGCCTGCCTGCCTGGCTGGTGTCTAATCCTGCTACTCCATCAGGGTCGGAGGGAGACCTAATGTGAATGGCAGTGGTTTGCACCGTGACTTCTCCCAGCTGTGCTGCAGAACAGCGCAGGTGCTGCAGAAGGGCAGTGGGACACGAAGGCTCAGACACATCACCAGTCACGGTGATGGTGTTTAAGGCACACCCGCACTTCAGCTGCAGAACTTGGCTGTTTCAGCAGTGTAACGTCAGGTGCAGGTCAGGAGGTAGGTAAAAGCCTGTGGTACCCACTGAGCAAGGGCCACATTGGTCGCCACAACATGCAAGATGCCCATGTGGCCATGCTGCCGAGTCAGCTGAAGCCCAGTCTGTTGTGACTGACTGGGTGAGTGCCATGCCACACTACTGCAAGGGGAAACGTGCTGAATGTTGACCGCAGGATGCATAAGAGTTTCTGGTCCACTCAGCTCCAGCATGGCCGTATGCCCAAGCGTGGAGAGGAGAGCCAAGTTTGCGCTTGGAGTACAGCATAGACTTACCTTGTCTGCTGGCTACGGATCAGTGAAATATGGTTCCCATATGACCCCTCTTTTGATTTATTGTGAAGCTACCATGCAAAATTGTCAGCACAAAAAGCAGATTGCTTTCTTCTAATAGCTTGCATGAATTTTATTCTTGATTCTTGGGATTCTTGACCAGCTGCTGCCACAGAGTAGCTGCAACAATCATGGAAGTTTTGCCTGCAGAAGCAACTAGCGTAGCACAGCATGGAGAGACACCACTGCTTAAAGGACTGGGGAATCGGCAGCTGGATAACCGTGTGACAGAGCACTTGAGAGATGTCTTACTGGCCTGCAATTTGTGTTCCAATTTGAGCCCCAAAAAGGGCCTTTTAAAACCAATGAATATGACTCATTAATGAAATACTCATAGATAATGCAGTCTCTGTAATACTTTCATCCTTTAATCAAAACTTGAACATTGGCTGAACTCCGATTTGTAAGATAAACCTGATCCATCTTAGAATGCAGTTGGCCTAGCTCTAAAATACATCCTGTTGGTAGAGAGTAACCCCACTGCCTTTTCACAGTAAAATGAAATATTACTTAATACAGGCACCCAGTTACTCTGCAGAAGCCAGATATACTGTGCTGCAGGTTGTGTTTTATTAGCCAGAGAAATTCCTACTGTTCCCAAAATTTGAAATCTGCTACGTACTTTTTTAATTCTAGACTGCATTAAGTGGATGTTAGATTACTAGATGCAAAGCATAGCTGAGCGTGTTATATTTCCAAATGCATGATAATTTTAGGAAGTAACTTCTTGGTGGAAAAAATTATGTATAACCATAAAATATTTCCTGCTTTCAGAAAGATAACTGGACAGTATTTATGTGAGCAGATGAGATGAGTACAGTGTATGCACAGATTGGATTTTGTTCCATAAATATGTATTTAGCAGGTGTGCTGGTCTACAAGAACAGCCTTATGCTCAATGAAGGATGGCTGGAGGAGCACAGTGTAGTTAATCACCAATGCTTGTGTGGATTAGCATGAATATTCTTTAGAAAGAGTAAGAATTCTGCATTCCGCTTGAGACTTTACAGCTTTTATATGCCATGCCTTTAGAGTGTAGCTAAGCACAGTTTGTCTTCAAAAAGTCTTCACGTGTTTTTGGGGGGGATTGTATTCTTTGTTGCTTGTGAAATAGAGAATGCCAGCCTCTCCTGCAACAGAAATGTGAATTAGGATGACTTATTTTTCTACTGGAGTGTGAACTTAGTCTTACCACTTTTGATTATATAAAGGATCCAAGTGCCATATAAGGAATGGATAATTAACATGAGGTGTCATTCATATGGGAAGAACAACATAACTTTGTCAACACTTTAATTATCAAGGTCCTTACTGAGGAATTCTTACCACCCATCAACCAAATAGATTTGGTTACCACTGACAGCATCTCTATTTTCTTTCCTTCGTCATCCTTGATGTTGCAATAAGTACTGCAAAAAAAAAAAAAGGATGCCTATGTTGTCAGGTACGCATTTGAGAAAGTGCTTAGCATCAGCATCAGAGGGGAAGCAGACAAATGCACATATCACACATGGGAAGCTGGATAAACAGTCTGAATCTTTTTCTAGCTGACTAGAAATAAATGTTTTGAGATATCCATAGACAAATTGTGAAAAGGGGCATCTTTTTAACACACTATCACATATACCCTCTGAAGGGTGTTATCTGCACCCCTTTACCTTTAGATTATTTTAGTAGTTATTTCAAAAAATGAATTTTGAGTTAATTTGTTTCCAAACCTTCTCTTTTTGAGACTGTATATTTTAATTTCCACGTGTCATTATCATAATAGTTTAGTAGGTTCTCTGCATACAGTTTAAAATTGCTTATATTTTCTGTGTTTCTTAAAATTGGGCATATACATGTCTACTGCAATACCATGGCTTATAATGGAATTGTGTGAAAGATTGCCCTGCAGTTTTATTGTTCAGTAATGAAGACAAACTCTTAGGAGTTTCAAGATGAATTTATTTACTTCTAATACCTAATATGGTGCTGAGCTGGCTCAGATTATGTTCAGATTTATATTCTTTTTTGACTACTTCTCATCCCAATTTTCACCGCATTGTGGAAATCCTGTTGAAAGCACTGCAATGTTGTTGGGAAGGTCTGTTCCCTGGAAGCACAACTCTTGAGGGTTCTCTGCACCGTTGCTTCTGGAATTTTGCCCTTCTTTATTGTTTCCTACTTGAAATGAGATGCATTTAGTACAGAATTAATGATGACATTAAGGATGGTGATGCTCTTGTGCAAGGTGATGCAAGGCTTGCCAAATGCCTATTTAGACTGCACTAGTGCACAGCAAGTTGTGCAAAGTGCAAGCCTGCCAGTGACCTGCTGGTGGTGTTGGTGCCTCGAACCTGGTGCTGCTGTTGCCTGGCCCTGTCCCCAGCCTCAGCGCTCGTCCCTGCTGGCACCAGTGCTCGTGGCTGCAAAGAGGTGCCACAGCAAACTAAAGTGGCTGCAGAACTAAACCCTCTCCTCACCCTGCCTGGGAAGCCAAAGCAGCTGAAAAGCAACCTTGTCTTGTTTTACTGTCAAACTGCTTACTGTGAATTAAGAACGTCCAAGAGACACATGGTGGGCAAGGTGTGAGGACTACTTTTATTTGGTAGGAGTGAGTATCAGCTTAAATACATGTCAAAGCGTAGCTCAAGTAGTTTGCTAAATTCCAATCCTGACTCCATGGTAGTTAAGTTTATGAATGTGGGAGATAAGGGCAAGAGAAGCAGTCACCTTTTCAACTGGAAGGTATAGTGTGGCTGATAGGATGCTTAACTTACCCTGCAAGCGTTTGTATTCCTGCTTTGCTGGTGATGTTTAAACTATTCAGAAATGCTCACTTGAAAGGTGTGGTAATGAGATCTGGCTGAAAAGGCCACAGTTCAGATGTATGCTTTTCTTTGACTATAAGGGCAATTGACTTAGTGATTCTTATCGCTTGAATTTGTTTATTCAGTATTGAACCACTGACATCTAAGGACTGTGTTTCAAGTTACGGCATTGCAGTGAATTAAAAAGCGTAGTAAAAATACCTGTGGGAGATATAAAGTATAACAGCAAGAAGTACTGTGTAAACAGATAATTTAGGCTCTCAAAGCTTTGTTGCATTCCACTTATTCTGAGCACTGAAAATTAAAGGCTTCAGAATCACTGAACTAATTGAAGGAGTAAATGCAGAAAGGAAAGTCTTGACAATTTTGCAAAATCTTTTCTTGTAGAAAGAAAGACTTCTTGATAAGATCTAAAATGTGGTCCTGCCCACGTGTGGTCATGGAAGAGTGCATGACCATAGTGATTTTCAGAAGAGCAGAAATGTTAAAGAGCAGACATATTTCAATGAGGACAGCTACACCCTTCCTGTATTCAGCCAGCTACTCTTTAGCCCTTTTCTTAAATAGCTGCATCATGTTTTTGTGAGCGATCAAACACCAGCCACCCTGCTCAGCTGTGGAGGGGCTCTGCTTTGCAGTATAATAAAATTGCTCTGTACAGTACAGAGAAGCTATGCCAAGACCAGTGCTGCTTTCCTGGTGCAACGGTGCCTTCACTCAGGGGTTCATCTCCCAGGTTGTCTCAAGGAGGAACCCACCTCCTCCTACCCATCTGGCAGAACTAGGCCTGCAGGAGCCTGTAGATCAAATGGGAAATGAAAGTCATACCTTTAATTTTTTACAGTCAGGGTAACTGCCTGATGAACAAGTGCTAAAATAGTAAGGATTTTCTAACATAGGACTAATTTACTGAAAGATACCAATCTTTTCATCTGCAATTACTGTGCAAGAATCATGTAGTGAAAATCTCTGTTGTGCTATAGAGAAATCAGATAAATATGGTCAAAATCTGAGACTTGTAACTGGGATGGTACGTTGCAGTGGCTCTGTCAACACTTTGCCTAATTTGAGGGGAGAACTTGTTCCCCTTTTTGCTTATTTTATCTTAATAGTACTTATCTTTGGCCATGCTAAAGGACTACTACCCCAAAATATACCTCTGCTCACTTACCATTGAGTGAACCAAAAGCTCTCTGCCATGGAGGCAAATCTCATGAGTTTAAGCTGTGGAATAGCTTGCTAGAAACAATGAGAATGAGCCCTGAATAGTGTAATTTGGTAAATTTGACAAAGCACAAAGCCAGTCATTTCACACAGCTTCTCCTCACCTTCTCCCCCAGCAGGAAAGGGCGACAGGCATAAATCACTTTGGTTGGAAAAGACCTTTAAGATCATCAAGTCCAACTGCTAACCTAACACTGCCATCCCACCACTAAACCATGTCCCTAAGCACCTCATCTATCTTTCTTTTAAATACCTCCAGGGATGGGGACTCCACCACCTCCCTGGGCAGCCCATTCCAGAGCCTGACAACCCTTTTGGTGAAGAAGTTTTTCCTAATGTCTAGCCTAAACCTGCTCTGGCACAGCTTCAAAGCATTCCCCCTCGTCCTATCGTCTGTTACTAGGGAGAAGAGGCCGACCCCCACCTCGCTACAGCCTCCTTTTAGGTCGTTGTAGAGGGCAATCAGGTCTCCCCTCAGCCTCTTCTTCTCCAGGCTAAACAACCCCAGTTCCCTCAGCCGTTCCTCGTATGACTTGTGTTCCAGACTCCTCACCAGCTTTGTGGCTCTCCTCTGGACATGCTCCAGCAACGCAACATCTTTCTTGTAGTGAGGGGCCCAAAACTGAACACAGTACTTGAGGTGCAGCCTCACCAGCACTGAGTACAGGGGCATGATCACTTCCCTACTCCTGCTGACCACACTATTCCTGATACAGGCCAGGATGCCATTGGCCTTCTTGGCCACCTGGGCACACTGCTGGCTCATATTCAGGCAGCTGTCAACCAGTACCCCCAGGTCTTCTTCTGCCAGGCAGCTTTCCAGCCACTCTTCCCCAAGCCTGTAGCGCTGCATGGGGTTGTTGTGACCAAAGTGCACTTGGCCTTATTGAACCTCATACAGTTGGCCTCGGCCCATCGATCCAGCCTGTCCAGGTCCCTCTGCAGAGCCCTCCTCCCCTCAAGGAGATCAACACTCCCACCCAGTTTGGTGTCGTCTGCAAATTTACTGAGGGCACACTCAATCCCCTCATCCAGGTCATTGATAAAGATATTAAACAAGACCGGCCCTAGAACTGAGCCCTGGAGAACGCCACTGGTGACCGGCCACCAACTGGATTTAGCTCCATTCACCACGACTCTCTGGGCCAGTTTTTAACCCAGCAAAGAGTACATCCATCTAGGCCATGAACTACCAGCTTCTCCAGGAGAATGCTATGGGAGACTGTGTCGAAGGCTTTGCTGAAGTCCTGGTATACAACATCCACAGCTTTTCCCTCATCTACCAGGCGGGTCACCTGGTCGTGAAGGAAATCAGGTTGGTTAGGCAAGACCTGCCTTTCATGAACCCATGCTGACTGGGCCTGATCCCCTGATTGTCCTCCATGTGCCTGGTGAGCATGTTAAATAGTTAAAAGAAAATAAAAAAGTTGAAATAACCAAACCTCATGCAAGTTCAGGTCAATCCATTTGAATTTATTCATGCCTAAATGTTACTCTGTTAGGATCCTATCAGCACATGCCAGAAAGGGTCCATCAATGTTACCTACTTTGTAGGAAGGAAGGAAATTCTTAGAGGGAGGGAACGGAGGTTAAAAAGGACAGGAAGGGCCAGCTCTAGTCTAATTTGGACCTGGACAGTGGAGGAAATGTGGTGCATTGCAAGGGGCCTCCTTGCCCCAAGCCAGCATTCACTGCCCTTCCTGATGCTGTTGAGTGCTAGAAGGATGGTTCTCAGTGGGTTTGTGTCCTTACTCCCTGGGTCCTGTGAAGTGCAAGGCTTCCTCCTCCTCCTCCTCGCACAGAGGATGCTGAGGAGGCGAGACTGAAGGCAGGCTCAGGGGAAGAGAGAGGTGATGGAGGGGCCGTACCCAGACTGATCACCATGCCCTGCACCGTATGACCCTATGTTCTTCCTAGTCTTGTGGGGCTGGATGGAGCAGGGGGTATCTCCCTTTCAGTGGTTTCCTTGCCACAGAAAGGCACCAAAGAACTGTGGGGCTGAAGCTGGAATATAGACAGAGCCTAGAGTGAAGCTCTACAATTGCTCCCAGTTCTACTGCCTAAAATACAGCCCTGCACAACAGATCCCTGGAGCTTCCTACACCCCTTGTAAAACATAAGTCCCTGAATCCTACTATCCCCCTTCCTGTATTTTCACCTTCTTCATACCACTGTTGTGCCTGAGCTCTTTCTTCCCCCCACCCTAAAGCTTCCCCTGTCATGTCGACATGTGCTGCTGGCAGAGCCGAGAGCTTGGGCAGCTCTTTTGGAGAAGAGTGGTTTTACAGTACAGCGACACTACCCCAGATGGGGCTCTGAGCAACCTTATCTAGTTAGTGGTATCCCTGCTCATTGCAGGAGGTTGGACTAGAGGACCTCTAGGGGTCCCTTCCAACCCAAAACATTCTATGATTCTATGTACTCTGTTCTTCTGGAGCTGTGTGTGTTAGCATAAACAGGTAAGTGCAGGCACTTTCTCTTGATGCTCCCCAGTGCTACTGCAGCACCTGGACATTGTATCTGAATGAGAGAGAGCACAGGGGTTTTTGACCTTCCAGCTGGCCATGTAAGGCAACAGCTATAGACCACTTTCTGGCAGATCCATGTTGTTCACGCAGGTTTCAACTGAATGTGAAATGCTGCCGCTGCATGAAACAAGCCTGCCTGGGAGAGCACGCTCTGCTATTTGCTTCAAATGGCAAAAAGGCTGCCCTGGTTGTGAGTGTAAGTGCATGCTATTCTACACACAAGAGTAGTCACGTTGCATAAGTTTGGGAACCTAATTTAGGAATGTGGCTGTAATAGGTTCCCTGTATGGGCTGTGGAAAGAAAAATCCTTCCTCGGAGAGAGGTTCAGGGCAGCAGCTGATCTGTTCTTCCATTCAACATAATAAAAAAGACACACTAAAAGCTCTAAGCAAATAATTGTTATAAATGTTCTACACAACATTAACTGGTCTGGTAAGTGCCCACATGTGCTCTCTTATTACAGCTGTAATGTCTGTGTTACTTTACAGCTTCCTCAGTCTGTTTTGAATCTTTAGCAGGCTGTGGCATACGGAATGGAAAATTAAAACTTTTGATTTATGTGTTTCTGCTTTGCCACTTTTGGCCACAGTGGAATACTCACGACTGTGAGATGACAACAAATATTTAGTCATACAAGTAACTGAGATGGTTATATCTGGGAGCAGAGGGAATGGATAATTCATCATTCTAATAGTCTCTGTGTGCTGGAAGAGACTCTGTGGTTTTGTAGCAGAGAAGTAAACAAGAGAAGCACTCCCAGTCCCCCAAGCTGCAAAGAGCAGACAAAAAATGAGCTGCTGCAAAACAAGTTTACGTGAGCATTGCCAGAATGATGGACGCACTAGAAGTTAGCAAGATACCAAGTGCAGTAAGAACAGACAAGCCTGTGTGCATGAAAAATCTTGGAAATACACACATCCCTTTCCTTAAATTTTGTGTGGGGACAGCTTTTCAACATTTTCTTTTTTCAAAAGTTTTAGCAAATGTTCTAAGTTTTGAAAATCTGTGCACTATCTCTGTTAGTTTGGGACTTGTCCAAAAATGTCAAAGGGCACTGCAGTCTTGATGATCAACTTGGGGGAAAAAAGCAGAGCAAGGCTTTCATGGCTTTTAAGCTCAGACTATTAAAATCATCACCTACCCTAATCTCTTCTACAGGCTGTAGAACCTTATCAGTTAATTCTGCGTAATGCCTTTACCTCCTATTTAAATGACAACACCTTCTTAGAAAGCCATGTAGGCTATAGGATTAAAATCTCTGTCTTCAATTGGTGCTTGATTTTGTTTCAGAAATGCAGAGAGCTATAGACATAATATGGTTCCTCTTATGTGCTTGCAGGCAATACTACAGCTGAAAAGCTCTGGCTAAACTTTTCCCTTCCCTGAATCTTGCAATTCAGTTTTGCAATTTATTTTTTGTGAGTTTTGCTCTGATAGTAAGGCAGGACCAGGGAATAAAACTAGGGCCATTTCTTTCTACCTTTCTTGGGCATCAGAATCTGTTCAGGGCCACTCTAAGACCTCTGAATATAAATATGTAAAAGGAGAAAAAGCAGTTATAAGGAGACCTCACTTAAGTAAGTTTACTGGGAGGGAAAACTTAATATGGTTAAATTAACTTTTGAGTACTAAAGTAATCTGATTTTTCTTTAAGAATTTAGATTTGCAGGGGCTCTCCGCTATGCCATTATTCATCAATAGTTGGAAAGGCAAAGATATGGTATAATCCAAGCAAATCTGAAGTTCTGTCTTGGTCAGTGCATTGCCGTAATTGTGTTGTCTTTAGCAAATTTTGAAGGCTAGGGATCTTTGGTGTTCGAGCCTGTTTCTATAGTACTATATATTTAAACTGGCTAACAGTGAATCAAACACAGAGCTCTCACTTTGGCCAGTTAGTCACGAAAAAATAATCTGGTAAAAATCACTAGTTTGTTTCTATCTGTACTTTCATTATCTTAAAAATATATTATTCATCTGTTTTATTTACTTATCTATAGTACAGTAGATCTTCTGGCTTCCTATGATGTTTCTGGTTTTAGTGTTTTGTTTTGGTTTGGTTTTTTTTCATGCAGAAAATGAGAACCTAAAAGTGCTGAATATTCTGCCTGGGAACCTTGGCATCCCTCTTCTCATACACCCCTTTGGAAAACATGTGGAGTACAATTTTGCAAATGATCAAACTTCACTTTCTGTGGTATTCAAGTGGTTTAGGAAAATTACTCTGAAGGCTAACTAGAGGGGATTTAATTTCACAGCTGGATGTATAGCCAGCCAGCTTCTCAATTTGAGAGAAACTCGTTTGTTGATTCAGTATGTGACAGGTTACTATTTCTAATCAAAATGGTATCTAGCATGATTTTGAAACCAGTCACCAAAAAACCCTGTTCAACTAGAAGCGATTCTTACTATGACCAAAGTACAGTAATGGATTTTTCAGCATGTAGTAATACATATGTGTACAGCTGACCATTCAGAAATAAAATTAAGGATGGTAAAATCTAAAAATCAATAGACTTTGCAGGTAGAATTTAAACTGGGATAATCAATAATCACTATAGTGAGTGGGAGAACAAAGCAGGCAACCTGAAATGGTAATTGGTATAAAAATACTACAGATGCCTAAGCAAAAATTTTATGCAGGTGTATGAAATGTCAGAGTGACCTAGAAGGTACTTTTTGAAAGTGGAAAGGTACACGTTGGAAGTCCTATTACCTAGATAGAATCATTGAGGTATTATGGAACTATTAAAAAGTCCAGGAAGGAAAGAAACAGGACAGTCAAACATCTTAATCACAACAGTAATTTAAATAGGATCAGACTTTAATTCCCTTTAGGCTGTTAATTGCATATCCACCTGATATCTAGTTCTGAAATTAGGCCTTTGTGTTCTTGATAAACTGGTTATTCAAATAGTGAATAATATTACTGAAGGAACTAGGGCTGCTTTACATCCAAAGGTTTCTTTTAACTGGATTAAATTTTCTTCCATTAAAGTGAAAGAAAAGAGTACATCTCCAACAGAAGAAAATTTTCACTTTGTCAGTATTCATCCTTTCTCAGGCTAGAAACAAAAGACCAAAAGATGTTGTCATTCACCCGATTCTGGGGAGCAATTACAAAGAAAGGATCTTTTTATCTCCTGCAGCTTGTTCTCAGGGTGCTGCTCTGCTCAGGGTGGCTGCAGAGCTCCATCCAAGCCCTGTGCTGCCAGGGCGGCAGGGACAGCAAGCGCAACCAGGGGCAGCGTAGAATTAAGGTTGGTTTTTTTACATGGCTTAAATTTTATCACAAATCCAAGTGTTTGTGTAGGCATCACTGTATGACAAATTCAAGCATTTGTGTAGGCATTGCTGTTACACAGGATGTAGCTATCTGCGTTCCAGCATCTTCACAAAGATTGCCAGAAGTCTAAAGAGCATTAGTGTATTTATTGTGTTTCTTTTAAATGTGTCTTTCCATTGTTATAGGGATGATGTGAAATAATGTATTTTCTTTTAACAAAAGTTAGCAAATAGCAAGTGAACATGAGAAAAAGAAGAATGCTACTTGAGACAGATACAGAAGGAGTCTCGGACAAGGACATACTTTAGTGTATCCATTTCCAAGTCTGGATTTCCTAAAAATGTTTAAGAAACCCGTAATCTGTCCTCTACAGCAGATTCTGTTCTCTGATCATTACCCACAAACAGTACTTGTATACTCAAAGATGTTTACTGAATTTCTTTCCTCTTGAAAGTTTGTTTGAAAACATGGATACACCATGAGAGATTAATAGTTTCAGTATCTATATTGTTTAGAAAAATAGGGTCAAGTTACACTTGTTCATATCACTGTCCTTAGCTCAACACTGTTTCAAGATAGTGTTAAAATTTTTGGACTAAAAATACCCACTAGAGCTGACAACTAAATGGAATCAAACCTTAAGTTTTTTTTTAATGTAACACCAAAAGGGAAAGAAAAGCAAACAGACCCATGCTGAGAAGGAAACTTTCCATCCATTAGCATAGCAGATTTTTAGATTTCAGCTCTCAAGTTTTATGTTTACTGCCACCCCTAAATACATGCATGAGTGTCTGGAGAATATTACCAGTCAGGAGGCACACGAATATACAAGCCTTTTATAGCTCTTTACCTGGCCAGAGCTCTCTCGGGGGGAGGGCCAGAGCACAGCTCAGAGCTACATTTCATCTGTAGTTTTTGGATCTGTGACTGGGCTATGTAAGCTCAAACGTCTTAGAATTCCCATTAAAGAAAAGTGGGGGGTAGGAAAGAAACAGAATGTATATGTTGAGCAGAAGCCAGCATGTACAGTGTAATGGTCTTTTTTTTTGAGACAAAAAAGTAGTAACCATCTATAGAAGAAACTCGTTCTGCAAGCAAGGTGTGTGTTCAGGTCTAAGCTTCTGTGATTTCCTTGTCCACTGATATTACCTAATCTTTCTTTATGCATGTTAATTTCTCCTACCATTTTTGTGTCTCTCTAGCCCTGTTGTTCCTGTTTTGGTACATGGTGTAGGACTCAACGGTCAAACAAGATGCAGTATCACACTCTCCTATTGTCAAATACCTTTTGCTTCAAGGACTACTTGAGCATCAAGCTCTGCTGTTGATTCTTATGATGCAAATTCTAGGAGCATGAGAGCTTGTTGTCCTTCTGGCTTGGCTGTTAAGCATTGCATAATTTCATCATCTATATAAACTGTTTTTTTCAAATCTGAAAAACTTACCTAGCTCATACAAACATTTTGTTCATTGCAGTGGTTTTCCATAGGATATCACCTTAAGAGATTAGTGTTATTTTCCAATGCTTTGATGTTCTGGGCTCACATCTAATCCTCTGAAATTATTTTTCCAGGAGGCAGGGGCTGATACCAAAGGAACAATTTCTCACTCCAAGTGCATGGTGCACACACTCCCTTAAATCAATGCTTGTATTTAGAAAATGTCAAACCTATTCAGAGCAATTGCATTCGTCCTACAGAGAGAGGTGAAGAGTTAATTCTCTCAAAAGAACTGAGTATGACAAATACTAGTTGGGAGCTTATTTGCTTATCTCACAGATGCTTGAATACTACAGTGTTGAGGGGAAATAATATGTAAAATAGGAGAGGTTACTCAGTACTTGCAAGGCAGCACTGAAATATCTGAATTAACTCTTCCAGAGAACAGCATTTTCCTAGGATCAGTCCTTGGTGCATTAGATTCTATAACCCACAAAGCTAAGGCATTTACTCCTATGCCTACTGCTATTAAATATGACCACATGACAATATTGACATGTTGCTTTCTATTAGCACTCATGTAAGAATCTAAGCACAAGGCACAAACATGAAGTGTTTCTTTACAATGTTTTCTTAGATGTGGTTTCTTACAATGATTTTCTTACTACAAGACAGTTTTTCCTCTCTGGCAAATCAAGGAATGAGAGAACATGATGGCTGACACTAAGAGGATTTACTGTTTATATTCCAGCTCGTGTAAGTTGAGCAGCAAATCACAACTCGCAATGAAAACCATGGTGCTAAACCACGGAACACAAACCTCTTTTTTTTTGTGGTTTTCTTTGTCTTTCTGCAAACAGAAAGAGTAATATTTTTTTCTGTGCTCTAAGGAAAATCAAAGAGAGACTAAGCAGCAAATGGGGATGACAGTTAATTGGCCAAAATAAGCAGTTTGCTCCAGATGAAATAATCATCATAGTGGAAGGTGTTATCTTATTATAGGGAGCACATATCTTGCTGGGGCATCTCAGAAGGCATTTATTGTACCAGAATTATGTTGTAATGGTATAACAGGGATGTGCCTGGTTTTGCTCTCAGCTATCGCTCCCCACTGGAAATGCATGTGGTGCTGTACAAACCTAGGGATCGGTACTTTCCTGATCTATGTTCCTGGATGTTGTGCTGATGTCTCTTTTCTATAATGAGGAAAACATTTCCCTCTCCCGCCCCCCCCACTTTTATACTATAATTTCTGTCCTATAAAGCACTGTTAGATAAATGAGAGATGTGTAGCTGGCCAAGGTTGAATTGCTACCCATGATGATTTCAAGGAACATCAGATATTTGGACAGTGAGTTTTCTGCAACTGTTCAGGATCAAACTGAAAAAAACCCCAGAGTTTGGATCAGAAAGGAAATCTTCACCTCCTCTCACCTTCCTAGGGCCTGATTGGCAAGGAGATGGAGATTTTTATTTTTTTACTCTTCTTGAAAGTCTGAACTGCATCTCACTTTCTTCAGTCCTGTGAGCATTTTCATTAATAAACTCCCTGTTTTTTAAAGGGAGTTAATGCATTGCTGATATCCTCTTTGGTCTCTTGATCTTCCCTCCATCGCAGTGCAGTGTCGGAAATTCTCATCTTGTACTGAAAGTTGTCTTTGTTATAATGGGCTTAAATATCCTTATGCAACAGCGTTCTTGTGGATGCTCCTGTTCTGTTCCCCTTATGTCATTGGCTATCTTCAGTGACAATAGCTCTGTTACAGTCCTGGTACCTATATACTTCCAACTTACACTCAATTTGTAATTAAATTACCTGTAACGTTGTTTTGCAGCCTGAGCACTGTATGTTTGGGATGATATGCAAAAACAAATCCCAGGCATACACTGGGTATCCAGGGCCAATATTGCTTTCCTGGTCACTGTACACTTCTCCGTGAAAAGGGCCTCTGAGAAAGCCCTGTTGCAGGAACTTTTTGCTGCCGTGCTGCATGCCCCAGGAGATGCAGACCTGGCAGACGCGGTACTGATGACTGGTGGTTCCCAAGTGGCTCAGACCAGGCCCCATTGCTTCATTTCCCCACAGAGGGCATCACTTCACCCTATAGATGTAACTGCTGCTCCATACCTGCGTGTTGCTGTTGCATTGCCTTTTTGCTAGTTGCCTTGCTTTTCTTTTCCCAGTCATGCACTGAGTTTTGTTTCATTTTAGAAAATGGGCAGCAAGCATATGAAGAGGTATTTTTTACTGCTAACGTCACCACAGATGGGAGCACAGTCTCCCTGAGAAATCTACTTTGGATGTATTCCACTAAGGTTTTTTCAGGCTTATATAGTTTGTGTGATTCATACTTTGGTCAAAAAGATGGGGCTCATATATTTAGTGTTTTTTTAAAGGAAAATGACATGTCTGTTCTGGACGCATGCTCAATGAGGCCATCCAGTTGCTGGATTGTGGTCTGTGCATATGAATCGATCCTCATATATTTCGTCATTTGCATTCAAGTCAAAAACTTATCCACAAATCTTTTGATTTGCCGTGTTACACAAGTCCCACTTTTGCAGCTTTATCATAACAAAGCCACTCAGAAGAGTTGTAGGAGATGTTCCTTTGTTTGAAAATAAAATTCTAATATGTATTTTGCAAAATCTTTAGTAATAATATCCTGAATTATGCATGCTTAGAAGGAATTTTTTAGCAGACTAAGACAAACTAATAGCAAGAAATTAATAAAGCCAAATCATTTCAGCTTGATAACCAGTTTTAAAAATTTGCAAGACACAGTTTTTGTGTCATGAAGTAATATCCTGAAGGAAGTTGATGGATACAAATAAATCTTAGCAAAATAATAAGGAAGCTGCAATTGGTGATAATACTGGGATGACTGAAAATCTTTACTAACTCTAGATCTAATATTTATTATGTCAGGATTCTGTGGGACCAAGAACAAATCAAGGGTAAATCCAATTGGACTTTGAACTAGTGGCTTTTGTATGCTACAGGGCAAATCTGGTAAGCTTAGAAAAGTGAGAAAAATGGGCTTTTTTGTACTTTGAAAAATGCAGTTACTGACTGTTGGAAGGTTTAAGAAAATTACATGGTTATCTCTGCTTGTGTTGAGATCTTTCCTCTAGTACAATTCTAATGATCTGCTTGCTTTTGCCATGTCTGAACAAGACCGACTTTTTTTTTCTTCTTAATAATGAAGAAGCAGAATATGTAAAATACTCCATTCTGTAAAAACAAATCAAAATATGTGACTGTTTGATCTTTCTAAAATAAATAAATGTGGTGAATAAACGCATTGTCTTTCCCCCTGCCATTGATTCTTTGGGCCTACAAATGTTGAAATGAAGGGAAGGCACACTTGAGGCTGATGGGCAGTTATCATCTGATCCTGACAGATGCCCTGTTCAAGCTCCACTGAGGAGAGGCTGAAGGCTGTTATCATTCCCCTGAGTTAAGCTAAATCCATGACACCAAATGGAATATATGTAATGTACAACAGTTGGGTTTCACCATCACCTCCTATCTCATGTGTCCATTTTCTTTCCTACCCTCCTCTTAGAGGTCTTTTCCTGACCTTTGTGTGTGTGTGTGCCTTCCTAGGAGACTTAGCTTACTAAGGCTGTGCCATGTCTTGTTTCACTGCTGTGAACCCATGACTAAAAGGGCAGCTAAAAGCAGCATTGTAATCATCAGATGCTGCTAGGAGTTTGCCAGGTTTTGGAGTGGTTGATAAGACCATGTGCTGGGTCTGTCTTTTTCCAGGTGCAAGTGAGTTGAAACTAAGAGACACGCTAGAATAGAAACTCTATTTCCTTCTAATTTCTGTTCTTTTCCCTCCTTTGTTGTGTGGGCTTGGTTTGCTTTAAAGGAGTAGTACTGATTTCAACTAACTATAGCTTCTTGTCCCAAAGAGACACTTACTGCCCTCTTTAACACAAAGAAGAGGCTTTCCCCTATAGAACTTTCTTTAAAACTGTAGGTAAAGGCAGTGGAAAATGAAAATTGTTTACTGTTCGGCTTACTGTGGTTCTTCCCCCCCCCCCCCCCCTTTTTTCCTAGTTATTTAAGAAAAGAGTCAAAGCATTTTAACTTTCACTGTGAAACCAAATGGACATTTTGAAACTCTTAATCTAGGTGTTACACACTGTCATATTCAAATAAACACTTTTGACTCACTTTTTCTACCAAAATTAATACATTTCCCTGGCCATTTGACAAAAAAAAATCTCTTGAGCATTTGGGGAATGACCCAACTACTTGGACCTCTGCCTGATTGGTATCCTACCCTTGGTTCTTCATGAAACTTACTGTGAAGAGCAGCCGTTAACATTGTACCCTGGCTAGCAAGAATAATTTTCTCGAATACCAGAAAATGTTGCATAACCTCAGACAAAAGTCAAATGTGCTTATAACAACTTCCTTCCAGCCCTAATCAGAGACCTAGATGTCCTCCATCTGCAGGAAGCTCCTCTAATATGTTTTTTTTTTTAAAATGGTGCATACATAAAGCATGATAGAAGACCTTGCTTTCCACTATTTAGAGCACAGGCATAAGCATGCTACATAAATTTGAGGGATTCTGCTTTTAGTTTGGCAAAAATTAAAGCTGTGCATCATGCCATATGTGATGAAACAAGTAAGCTCAGCTCTGTGGATAAAGCTAGTTTTCCATGCCACTTCAAGTGGACTGAATAGCACTTTTCAGCCACACTTGCACTTAAAATGGGCAGAGCTCAGAGGGGTTGGTTATGCAAGCACTGCAAGGGAAAATAAATGCATGGAAATATCACTACTAATAGCTACCTCTTTGAAATTCAGTATATAGTTCCTAGGTTGTTTCTTTCTTTCATCAGTAGTTGAAGGATAATGAGCTTCAAGGACTGTGGGAACCTGCCATTGAAACAGAACTGATATCTTGCAAAAACAGCATTAAAAGAACAATGGCGGATCACACTCGAGGGGAGAGGAAGTGCAGAACTAGCAATGTGACTACTTGAATGACAAAGCTTTATGTCAAGGCTCGTTAAATGCCCTCCTTTGTGCTTCTTTTCCTTGACTAGGACTAATGTGTCATTTGAATGTTTTATCTTGCCTGTGAACAATTGGAATCTGAATTCTGACAGCAGATCCAAAGTGCAGGGACCACTGCATGCAAAAGTCACAGTTGTTTCCCCTGTAGCTGAATGTAATGGAAATACATCTGAAGATCCCAACAACCAACCGTTGCTCATACAAGCTGGGGCAGGGGGAGGATAAGCAATAGCAGTATCACTGCAGAGAACAGTTATTCTAGAGCTAGTATTACCTGATGTGGGAAAAATTGGCAAACAGTTCACTCCCTTAGGGTCTTGCTTGGCTTTAACTAAAAATACACTCAGCTGTCAGCAGAAAAGATCTGCTATGTGGCCTAAATGGGAGCCTGTCTTCTGGACCAGTAATAAAAGAACATTTCTGTAACACGAGAAAAGTCTTAGTTCTGTCATTCTTAAAGTCTATTTCAGAGTGGATATTGCAGTTGGTCCTGCCTTATTTGTACTGATAGTTCCATCCTCACTTAATGCTAGTATATATATGTAAATGTATAGCCTCATCCATGTATATATATATAGTCTTGACGTGCAGAAAACAGACTCCACAATCTGTAAGACTGTAAAGTAGGTATGTTTATTCAGCGCTGGGCAGCATGGGGGGTAGTCCCACCAAAGTCGTGCCCACCACAACATGGCAGCTTGCCCCATTTATATGTAGCAAAGTGTTACATATACATGAAGTTTCCCAATACGCCTATACATAGGCATAACCTGTCCCCGCTTCGTATTAAAATTAGTTTCAAGAGGTCATTTCCATAAGTCCCTCCCGACTGCGCATACTCAGTGATTTGAGTCGGTGGTCTTCAGGGGTCATTTACTTCATCCACTCCTGTTCTTTACCTTGTCCTTTTGGTGAACTCCATCTTCTACCCCCCTTATTCCACTGTCAGAACAACCCAGCCCGTACCAACCGGCTCCCCATCCTTGGCTATCCTCATATCGACAAAGTGCCAGACACTTTGTTCTCCTAGGTGCCTTCCAAGGCCTGTAACAAAGATGGGCCATCTCCTACTAATCTCCCCTCTTCCACATTCCCTACAGTGTTAGTTTCTTATCTATAGTTTACTTCATATGATTAGTAAATTAATCTAAATCACAATGCTAGTACTTTAAGATGGCTCTACAGTTGGCTTCACAAAGGTCCTTTTGTTAACCCTTTCACCTCCCTTCAGTCTCATACTTATTCTGTGTGGTAAAACAGGTGAAGAATGTTATTATGCTTTAGGATCACCAGGTAGGGACTGAAATGGATTAGCAAATTATGTGTTCTTGTTAGCAGGATAAGCAATGAATCACAAAATGTTGCCTTCTGCTAAATCAGCACAAACCCAAATATCCCATTGTTAATTGTTTACGAGCTTGTTTTAATTGTTTTGTGTAGCAGTCAACTCAAAATCTACTAATACTGTTTCAAAAAATAAAATCCTTATTCTCTGCTGCTTTGTAGTGATATACATCTGGGTAATGTGGGTGTAAAATGTTATTCTGTTGTGGGAGAGCTTTACACCCACTTTTTGCTGGTGTCAATGACTACATATGCTGAGAGGCAAGCATGGAATCAAGCCTTTAAAATAAAGTTCAATAAGCAGATTAGGCAGAGTTGTCAGAAACCTGAGCTGTGGAGTTGCTGTTAATGAAAGAAATCATGATGTATTGTTAAAAAAGCAAATGTTAATTGGACAATTAAAATCCCCATCTACAATATGCAGAAAAGCCTGGGGGTTCTGCTTTAATGTAAAGCTGTTTCAACTGAAACCACGCCTGCCTTAAAATGAAATGTAGAAATTTTACAAACCTCTGATTTCTAACTGTGTGACACTGCAGTGCAGCTTCCCTTCCTTGCTTAAGAATGTGTTGGCCTGTTAGAAATGCTGAAGCTGGATGGTGCTTTAGTCATCTTGTGGTTTGAGAACAATTGCTCTAGTCAGACTGAAACACCCTGCCCTGAGCTGGCCTTTTCATGCTGTGATTACTAGGAGGTTAGCCCTAGTGAATTAGAGTAATAAAATCTCCAAAGCTATTGAAATTACCTCAGTAACCTGAAAGAGAAGATGGTCTTAAGTGGAGTAGGTGTGATTCTTTTGCTTTTAATGAAGTAAACCCATTCTGCTCAGACTGACTCACTGACAACACTTTAAATAATTCCTTCATATGATATGGGTTTTATGTGATTATTTTATCGTATCATAAGGCATACAATGCAGTGTCATACAAATGTAGTTAACAGACTGCACGGTGTCTATTCATTAGAAAAAGAGCTGTGTACTAAAAGGAGTGAAAAGAAAGACATTGCAATATTATGATTGATTTTAAAGATCAGGTAAAGAAAAGCAAAAATAAAGATGGGGAATACCTACTATTAACTGATATTCACCTACTGTTTCAGAGACTACAATGAGCCTGTAAGGCAGGAGCTCCTTAGTTAAGAATCTTCAATGATGTAAAGAGAAGACAGTTCATCTTGTCTGCACTGATCACTTGTTGAAATGCCCCTGCATCTGAGAAGAATGGATCAGAATGTTAAAACCCCTTTTTAAAAGCCCAGGTTCTGGAAAATGTAAAGTAACTTTGCCTACAGAATCAGTCTGAGCTACATGAACTAGAGCAGAATCCATGAACTGGGAGGGAGAAATTAACAGGAAGAATGAGGTCTGGAGGGAACTAGTACTCCTGAAAATTGTTAACAGTTCTACAAAACACTGAATAGACGCATCTAAGTTCTTATAGTGATGGTACAAACCAATTCAATTAAGAGGTGGAAAATATTTTTGAAACAATGACTAGCGTATTGTTGAACCTAATGAGTCATTGGGTTTTAAGCAAGATTAAAATAGAATTTGGTACATAATAGGAATACTCATTGTTATTACAAATCCACTATAACAAAGATTTTAAACCAGCTATTCAACTAAGATCAAATATTTAGGATTGGAAAGGAGGGGAGAACTATATAGTTCCTGTTTGTATCAGTTCTTTGCTTGCCGCAGAAGGTGACCAGAAACTGGACTTCACAGATTTTAGGTCCAGTTTAGCAGAGCAAACTGTATGTGTCTTTAAAATAACAACAGAAACCCCCAAATCCTTCCTTTTCAGAAATCAGAGTATTATGCTCTATTGATTTTGATTCAGCTGCATTCCAGCATTTCTCCATATTTTTTTTCAGCAAGCAGTCACCAAAAGATGCAGTTTCCAGTGGTGAGTTGTTTTGTTAGTGCGACAGGTTAAGATACTAAGTGCCTAAACAAAATATTTATGTAATAGTTTCCTTATAGAGCTTCGGAACACAGTTTTCTTTTTAATTATGTAACTAAGTGAACCATAGCAAATATACATCTTGTGCTCAAGCAAGAATGTCTGAAGTACTGCTAATGTGTTGTTTTATTCTTAGTGTGTGATTACAAGACTCCAGATAAGGAATTCTGGTACTTCTTTATATTAACTATTGTTTTTCAGTAAGTGAATCTATTTGTTTCTGTTTTACAATTGTGTTAATAAATATTTTCTTAAAATCATATTAGTGAAATTGACAACTGAATGTTGGTTATTTATCATTGTCCAGATACTGTATCTACAACAGTTAAGTGCTTGTTGTGACTGGAATGTAATCTCAGTGGTTTTGGTTATGTTACCTCCATGGAGCTTTCACTCATTAATGGCTGCAGAGACTAATCTTGAGTTAAGCGCCAAACATTTTTTTCCTCTGCATTACTGCAGTGGTGTTTAGATTTGTGGCTTTTAATGTCAAAAGGAAATTATAGCTCATGCATGCCAGGCAGAGTAGCTCATGTAGAGGACATTAGAATGGCTTAGAGGAAGTCTGGAATCAACTCATCATAACTACAAAGAAAAACAATCCTTTACCCTGTGTAACTGTCCTATATTTAAGTAATTAATAATTAACTGTGAAACCTGGGGGCCTGTGTTTTTGCTGGTCTGTGGGAAATGGTAGGAAAAAGTAGGCCCATTATAGATTTTTCCTATGAGAATGTAAGGAACATCTATTTTTTTCCCCAGTCATCTGCATTGGCATGTGCACGAGGTTATTTGTACTTACGTACAGTATGTAATGCTCATTGTTCTGACTTTGTCACCCAGTGGGGGAGCAGAAAGAATACTCCATCACTTACATGACACCACAGACATCACAAAAGCTAGAAAGAAGCATTCTAAGGTAAAAGGCAAGCGTGTGGCTCTCAAAACTATGGCATGAAGTTCTTTTTAACAATTATGAATAACAAATATAATAGTAAATAAATTTCACATTTTTTTTTACGCAAAAAAGCAAAATTAATCATTTGTTCACAGTGAACAGTTTGCCTACTAACAATTCACAGAATCACAGAATCGCAAGGGTTGGAAGGGACCTCGTGAGATCATCTAGTCCAACCCTCCTGCTAAAGCAGGTTCTCCTAGAGCATGTTACACAGGACTTCATCCAGGCGGGCTTTGAATATCTCCAGAGAAGCAGACTCCACAACCCCCCTGGGCAGCCTGTTCCAGTGCTCTGTCACCCTCAGAGTAAAGAAGTTCCTTCTTCCTCATGTTCAACTGAAACCTCTTATGTTTCAGTTTGTATCCATTGCCCCTTGTCCTGTCGCTGGACACCACTGCAAAGAGACTGGCTCCATCCTTGTGACATCCATCCTTAAGATATTTGTATGTGTTAATGAGGTCCCCTCTCAGTCTTGTCTTCTTCAGGCTGAACAAGCCCAACTCCCTCAGCCTTTCCTCATAGGGGAGATGCTTCAGTCCCCTAATCATCCTAGTTGCTCTCTTCTGGACTCTTTCTAGGAGTTCCTCATCTTTCTTGAACTGGGGAGCCCAGAACTGGACACAGTACTCCAGGTGGGGTCTCACCAGGGCAGAGTAGAGGGGGAGGATAACCTCCCTCGACCTGCTGGCCACACTCCCAGGATACCATTAGCCTTCTTGGCAACAAGGGCACACTCCTGGCTCACGGTGAGCTTGTTGTCCACCAGGACTCCCAGGTCCCTCTCGGCAGAGCTGCTTTCCAGCAGGTCAGCCCCCAGTCTGTACTGGTGCATGGGGTTCAACCTCCCCAGGTGCAGCACTCGGCACTTGCCCTTGTTGAATTTCATCAGGTTCCTCTCTGCCCAACTCTCCAGCCTGTCCAGGTCCTGCTGAATGGCAGCACAGCCCTCTGGCGTATCAGCTACTCCTCCCAGTTTTGTGTCATCAGCGAACTTGCTGATGGTACACTCTGTCCCCTTGTCCAGGTCATTGATGAACAAGTTGAACAAGACTGGGCCAAGTACTGAGCCCTGGGGAACTCCACTAGCTACCGACCTCCAACTGGACTCTGCCCGCCAATCAGAACCCTCTGAGCCCTGCCTTCAGCCAGTTGCCAATCCACCTCACTGTCCACTCATCCAACCCACACTTCTTGAGCTTCCCTATGAGGATGTTATGGGAGACAGTGTCAAAAGCCTTGCTGAAGTCAAGGTAGACAACATCCACCGCTTTCCCCTCATCTACCCAGCTGGTCATGCCATCATAGAAGGCTATCAGATTGGTCAGGCATGATTTCCCCTTGGTGAATCCGTGCTGGGTACTCCTGATGATCATCTTTTCATCTACTTGCTTGGAGAGGACACCCAGAATGAGTTGTTCCATCACCTTTCCAGGGACGGAGGTGAGACTAACCAGCCTGTAGTTCCATGGGTCCTCCTTCTTGCCCTTTTTGAAGACTGGAGTGACATTGGCTATCTTCCAGTCCTCAGGCACCTCTCCTGTTCTCCAAGACCTTTCATAGATGATGGAAAGTGGCTCAGCAATGTTGTCTGCCAGTTCCTTCAGCACTCGCGGGTGCATTCCATCGGGGCCCATGGCTTGTGGGTGTCCAGCTTCCTTAAAAGATCCCTAACCTGATCCACCTTGACCGAGGGAAAGTCATCCTTTCTCCAAGCTTGCTCGCTTACCTGCCAGGACTGGGGAGCCTGAGGGTCAGCCTTCGCAGTGAAGACTGAAGCAAAGAAGGCATTCAGTAGCTCCGCCTTCTCTGTATCTTCTGTCACCAGGGCACCCATTTCGTTCAGTTGTAGTGCTGTACTTTTGTTGTCACAGTCACAACTCGGATGAGATGTTTGCATTATGACCAGCTATGGATCCAAGTTTTAAGTTTCAGTTCCTGGTGGTATTTTGTGTCTTGTGTGAATATTCAAGTCTTGGACTTTATGTTACGATACATTTGAAAAAGTGTGCTAGAAATGGCAGATGAAAGGTTAAAAATTAGGATATTAATCAAATGATATTGTGCTTTGCAGGTTTAATATTTACAATTGAAAGACCTTAAAAGTTTCCTCCTTCCCTTCCTCCACTTCTTCCTTTTTCCTTCCTCTTATTCTGGTAGCTTCTTCAGGCTACTACATCATTGCCTCACATAATAGTTATGAGAAGAATGCGTTTCAACTGCTGGCATA
Organism: Gorsachius magnificus; assembly: GCA_034008185.1. Taxonomy (NCBI): domain Eukaryota; kingdom Metazoa; phylum Chordata; class Aves; order Pelecaniformes; family Ardeidae; genus Gorsachius; species Gorsachius magnificus. Next base: position 42,401,229 of record CM067083.1, on the reverse strand, counting down.
AAGGGTATTAAATTGGTGAATGGTCAAACCAAGTGAGTTTTGCATTGATTACCAATTCCTTTTATCACTAATTTATAATAATTTTAAGTAACATAAATGTTTCCTGGTGGAAGTAATATTCTTTGAAGACACAAGAATTATTGCTTACTTCTGCAGAACTTGCTAACAACTTTCACCTTTGCTAGCTAGTGTCACCTGTAATGCAGACAGTTCATTTTCTCTTAGCAGAAATTTCACCCTGTTCCCAATGTTTGTGCTGTCTACCCTTGTCCTTCTTCCCCCTGTGTAAAATTGGTTGTCTCAGCAGCCATGAAAAAACCTGTTCTTCATCTCCTCAGAAAAAAAAGTAGATCTGCTGGATCACTGAAATTTCTTTTTTTTTGAAAATGAAAGTGTGAATAAATTGCCTTCTCAAACAAGTTTCTTTTGAGATAGACAAATCTCTTAACAATTATTTGCATTCTCTGAGTTACAGAGTAGCACTATGGCTACTATAAATTTCTCCCAGAAAACTGCTTGTTTCTTTAGAAACACGAACTAGAGTTGTTAAATATCACACAACAGGACCTCATAGCAAAGATGGTCATCTTGGGGACAGGGGATGAGTTTCCCTGGTTTTGTATGTTATGTAGGTCTTTACTAGACAACTATACTGCAGACTATTGGATATTAATGATAAGAAAGAGGGATTTCCCCTTCTTTGTTCCAGAGAGTTAAATTTAGATACTCAGATATTAACTCATTCAGAATAAATCAGGAACATTGAATGCCTGGATGCTTACTTGAAAAGATTTGGAAACACCTTGAAAACCTGATTATCTCCAACTATGTGCAACTGCATTGATTTTTGAGATTGACATATGGTTAACAAATTATTAATGAAATTAGAATTACCTTCCTCTTACTTCCTTATCATTGGCTAAACACAGTCAGAATTTCAATTTCAAGGACACAAGCTGAAGAAAACACCAACACATTTGTAATTTGTCCATTTGTCAGTAAAAATGAGAGCTGAGTATATCCTTATACACATCATAACCATATAGTACTAATAGATAGTTACATAATGACATAACTTGTTACAAGACCTAAGATACCAGGAAATTCTGTTGTAAGGGTGGTATTTCATGTGCTCTTTTAATGTATGCCATCAATATTTAGAGATGTAATATATTAATGCCCCTAAACAGACCAAAGCAAAGCAAAGCAATCGCTTAAAATCCCTGTTTCTTCTGTGTTTGTGCCTCCCAACAGCTTCAAGTGAATTTATCAGAACGCACATTAGAAGAAGATTAAAAGAAATAAAAACTCCAAGGAGACAGGAACATGAGAACCCAAGCAAACTGTTACTCCCCAAAATCTAAACCACAAGATCCATAGCTCCTTGTTAATGTTAACAATCCCACACATGATACTGAAAAAAAGAAATTAAAGGCTCTGAGCTTTGCCAGGAAGGGTGCCTCAGATAGATAGTGACAATTTCTTGGTCTAGGGTAAGAAGTGTAGATTTTCAGACTTTGCCATGGTTCCAGGCTACACTGACAACAGAAGGCAAAGTAACAGAAGAGGTCCTAGAAAATGACTGTACATGTCCAAGTGCAAAATGCAATTTTTTTGGAAGACTTTTCCTGTAATTAAGCAAGATGTAATGGGCTTGCCTTTGAATTTGCTTAAAACCAAAGTTCTCATAAAAGAGGAAAAGCTTCACTGTCTGAATTTTATTGTAACACTGTATTCCTATGTACATTCTTGCGTACATGCTATATATAAAGTACAGAACATATACATAATGACAGACATGCAATTAACATTTATACTGTATTTTATGTGCACTAACTAAAGAAAATACAGTATATTATTGAACTCTGGGGTGATCATGATAAGCACATAACTATCTGGTCTTAGGTATAATTATGCTTCCTTAAACTCTGCTAATCTGCAATAAAAATCTCATTTCAAATTCAATGTGGAATTGGGTCTACTAATTGTATTCTTGTTTCCAAGTCACCGTTGGGACCTAAACTAGTACAGATTTTTACACTGCTTCCATTTCATTGACCACAGTGGTGTTGATTTATGACATATGATAGGAGATGCAATCTCTCTAGTTTTACACCATTTGGAATAACGTTTTCAAGATTGGTATCTAGCTGAAAAGTCTGACATGCTGTAAGAAGGAACAGTGTGAGGAAGAAAGGATAAGTGTCTGCCCCATTTCATTCCTATGGGCATTATCTTATTTGTGATTCTAAGAAGAAAAAAAACAGTGTGGCAGTATATTCTGCTAGATGAAAACAAAGAAACACCTGGGAGTTCCCTTCATGTTACTGAATACTGAACGTTCACAATACTTATTATTATAGACAGCAGATACTGGTTGTTTTACATAGATTATTACTTTGAGTGTGTGCATGCAAACACATCTATGCATCTTCTCCCAACATCATGATAAGTTTCCTAATGTAGGTGATTAAAATTTATGAAATTAAAGTGTTAGTATTTATAATTCTTATAATAGTGTCAGTTTGTGTTCAGTTCAGAATCCTGCTGGGGCACCTCAGAAGCACTGTCGCACTGGTGCTGCTGTACTGCTTCTGCATCATACCAAGAAACCTGGTTTTGGTGAAAATTGGTAATGGCATATTACAGATCCAGTGTTCATATTACTGCTGCTCTCTTAATAAATTAGGGTTGCAGGAGCAAGAAGCCCTTGCGAAGACCAAAGGCAAAATGCATTAAGTAAAGAATCTGTCATAGAGACAATGACTAATGTGCACGGAGATGGGCAGATTTCAAATGGGATTTTAAGAACATAGCAAGAAGAAGGCAACAAAAGGAACAGCACACACACATAATGTGGGAAAACTTCTGGACTGAACATTTGAAAGACTGCTGCTACGTCGGATATAAAAGGAGCAGATGTACTACATGCATGACATGAGACAACTAGTTAGCTAACAAAACATAGATTAGAGCTGCAAGGGAGCCACCATTTTCTTACCAAAGATTTCTGTTAAATCTTCAGAGGCTGCGTTAAAAACTTTTAACTTCCCAAGTCAGTATGGGATTATTTTGGCAGAAGTAGAAAATGTTTTTTTTTCTGTATTTTTCTGTGGAAGTCACAGTTGTCAGTTGGTGACAAAAATCTTCAGTCTCGTGGAAAACAGTGGGCACAATCAGATGTAATGTAGACTGAAAATGAGCAAATAAGAGTGGGGAACACAAGGTTAACTGCTATGGGGTTGACTGTTGTCTTGAACTTTGGGACTGATGCAAAGAAGTGCAGTTCTACTGAATTCCGTCTGCAAATACCAGCCGTGGAGGATGTTTATTCTGTTAGTTTTCCCAATAGTTCAGTTAAGAAACAATTCTGCGAACTGTATGTTAATTCCTGTTACGCTAAAAACTATGATGTTATTTTCAAGCAAAAACAATCAGTTGTTTTTAATTATTCAATGCAATTAAGCATAACTACTGATTGAAACCTAATGGCAGCCAAAGTGCATTGCTTTTAAAACACAACACCAGTTCAATATCCTGAACATTTTGAAAACATTCCTGATCTTTTCACACGGGTAGAGTCAGCCTGTGCATTTTGAGCAGGAAGGGGAGAGGCACATCCATTGTAGCTGATTGGTGTGGGCAGGAAATGTAGAGGAAGTAAAAGCTATGCCCAATCAGGAGTTTACTTCACTTGTTCAGGCATTTTTGTATGTGTGCTGACTTTATATTCTATTTTATAACTCTATTTAATCTGCATTTTGCACATGTGTGCATATAATATTCTACGTGCATGGTGTATGCACATACGAGTATTTGTCCTTGACAAATAATTTAACAAGAAGCTGTGCTTCCAACTACATTTGATCTTTATCACCCTGTTCAGAAAGTTTCCAGAAGAATCTTTTACCTTTACTACTTTCAACTTTGCTTCCTAAGCAAATTAAATTACGTAGACAGGTGTGGTGTGTGTCTCTTTGTTACTGCATAGTATCTTTTGAACTAACCGGGAAATTCCAGCAATTTAGCAGAGGGCTAATAAGATCATATGTGCTCCTAGCCATTTCACGAAACAGGATGCACGAGTAAAGAAGATGCCAAAGACGACTGCCATCTGAAAAACTGCAGCATATGTTTCACTCATATTAGACATCAACAAGTCTGTGTTAGAGAAATATTACTGCCCTAGCATGGAGAAGCTTCAGCTGGGATTTGCATCTTGCTAAACACCAAAGAGTCTAATTATGAGCTCCACATCGATAAGAAACCAGGTATCATTAGTTCCACAGTTCTTGGAAGGACTTTCATTATGTCATAAGGTTGTATGAAAAACTGTACAAAATGTTTCAGCCACTGATGTTATAGTTGACTATTTATAGGTTTTTCTCTTTCTTTTCTTAATAACATCCTTGCCTTACATGCAGCAAATAAAGCGGGCATCTAATCTACTACTCACCTTCAAAGCATGATGGAAAGTATCCTGGATGTTCTATGATCTAACCAAGACCCTGGTTCTGCAGACCCATGTGAACTGAGCTTCTACATCCATACCAAATACATTCACAAATTGTTGTGTTGGAACTGACTTGTTTTGTAAGTGGGATAAAGTGCAATTATATTTCTTCAGTGAACCTTCATGAAACCTATTTTTTAAGTTATCTGAACTCAGGACTTTTCCTCATAATAGGGGTCCGTTTCAAGAAATATATCTCAATTTAAATAATTTGGAGGAAGGGATATTTAAGAGTTCATCTGTAGAACCTCTGTATTAAATACTCACACATTACTTGCTCTAGAGACCTTATGGATCTTGACTGCTTTCGCAAATTCCAATCTGTCAGAAGAAGAGGTTTTCTGCTGCTGGAAGTAATGATAAAATCTCAGAAGAAATGTTTAATATTACTTTTTCATGATGTTCTTGAACAGTGTAAAGTTACACATTAGGGGTATGGCTTCTCCAGAAACACCATGTCTTCTATTATGCGAGCCATATACTGTTTACCAAAATCACTGTAATTTCGTTATGTTTCCTGGGTTTGGGCCTTTGAAATCCTTCTGCAATCACACATCCCTCACACGTTTTATTCTGTCAAGGATCCAGTGTTCATTCTCTTATTTTAAAAACATGCTACTGTCCATTGCATCACACCAGCAGAGCCTCTCTGCTATGTACTTATTCCAGAGTGCTGTTGATGTTCCAAGTCCTGCAGCTCTTGTGGGTTGCCAAACTTCTTTCTGCGGGAGGCCTAGCTTCCTCACTGCAAGAAGTAACGCGTCCTTCGTGAGGTACAGACTGCATGAATGCTGACAGAAGGCAAGCTAATCCATGGCAATCCACTGCTTTACCCCATGGTAAACACATGGTCGATACTCTTCAAGTAAGTGATATTTTAAAGCCCGAAATGGGCTCACTGACACGATGGTTAGAGGCCAACCGCCAGTGAAGCCATGTTGTACCTTTCGCCTCTTCTCCCCAGAATGACGGTCGGCTGGCAAAACCCTCACGCAAAGCCGTTTAAATTCTCTCTCTCCCGAGGTGCCCCCCCTCAGGGCAGCACATCAGGTGTAACTCCGGGGGGACAGACTTGCTCAGGCAGATGCGGCGCTCCTACGCGCCGGCCGGCCTACCCGGTAACTCCCGAAGGGGCCGAGGCAGACGCAGGCCTGGAGTCGCGTGAGGCACCTGTGACACGGCCTCCCCGCCTCAGGCCGGCGGGTTGGCCTGAGGGGAGCTCCTGAGGCGAGACCCCGGGGCGACGGCAAGCGGGCGGCCGGCCGGGCGAGCCGTCAGCCGCCTCTCCGTGGAGCAGCCAGTAAGGGGCGCTGGACGGCGGGTTTGGCGTGCGGAGGGAGCGGGCTGCGGATCACCTGCAGCAGCGGGGGGGCCGGGGAGCTCCGCCTCCCCCTCCTCCCCCGGGGGATCGCAACCGCCGCAGCGGGGCCGGGGGGGCCCCCCCCCGCACTTGCCCCCCCCGCCAGCCGGCCGCGAGCCTCCTGCCGCCGCCCGCCCGGGCACTGGGAGCAGCGCCCGGGAGAAGAAGAGAGAGGGGGAGCCATGGCCGAGGAGGGCGAGGACGAGATCCAGTTCCTGCGAACTGTAAGCGCCGGGCTTGCCTCCACCGGGCCTGGCGCGGGGGTGGGGGCCGGGAGGGGGCGGCGGGTGCGCTCTGCCCCCGCCGCCCTGGGGGAGTCCTGCTAAGGAGGGCTCCGGAGCCGCAGCCCCTTTCCTCTCCACCTGACAGCGTGTGCTCCCCGTACCCGCGGGCGGAGGGGCAGCAACTCGCCGCTCGCTTTGCCGGCGGTGCTAGGATAAGCAGGAGCGGGGGAGGTGGTGGTGTCTGCCCCGGGAGTGGGCCGGCGAAGAGACCCCGGGCAGGGTGAGGTGCGGGGAGCCGGGCGGAGGGCGGGCGGGGCGGCCCCGCCGCCTCCCCACAAGCATCTCTCCGCGCTGCCTTCCCACCCGCCGATATGTTCGCGTATTGCAGATACTAACCGAGCAGCACTCCGCAGCTTAAAAACTGCAATCACACTCCTTTTGCAAAAATAGCATTGGGAAAAAAAAAAAAATCGCCTCTCCCACCCCGACCCCTCCCCACCACGGTTCCCACTAACTTGCAGCACAGACTAATACGTTTTGGTTTGTTTTTTTCTTTTTTTTTGTGTGAGCATCCTTTCTTTACTTCTGTTTTCTTCAGTCCAAAGCATGTTAAGGTGCTAGAGCATTTCTTCCCTCAGTTTAACTAATACATCAGGACTGCTGCATTTTTTGCTTATCTGGATTATTTTTCTTCAAGCAATGCTTTAATTTACCTTCTGGGCGATCTCCCAAGTGCTTTTTATATGCACAATCCTAGCAAGTTTTGCAGATGGGCATATTTGAATGGTGATGTACACAAACCCTGTCACAGTTTGAGGAAAAATCGCTGAGACGTTTGATAACTAGAGCTAAAAACACTGAGACTAGGGTAAAGCTTAGCTGCTTTTTTATTCAGTGCAATCTGATTTAGAAAATGTTCATGATTGATGTCTTGTAAGGAAATGCATTAAAAAAGGAGAAAGCAATCCACCTAATGTATGTGGAGCATATTCATATGCTGTTTGCAGCATTGTAAATCCAGGATCTCTGTCATCTTATGTTTATTTCAATAAGAAAGTGTAAAATAATAGATATGCACCCCATTATTCTCTTTTTTTGTCTGTTTGAGAATTCTCAGAAAATCGGTTTTACAGGGAATACAGCTGTTACGCAACACTGGCATGAAGATTGTCAACTTTTATTCTTCTCAGCATTGTGACACTTCTATTGTAGTGTTGTCTAACACCCAAAGACAAAACAGAAAAATACTTCTTTGAAAAATAATTTGCCATCTCAATTTATGAGAGTTTTCTTATTAGTACTTCTTGCTGGTAAACGTCTGTGGAAGACTTGTACAATGCCAGTCTTACTGCAGGTTTGGATGTTAAGCTTAGCTTGTGGAAGGGCTGTTATCTGAATGCTTAATAGGGAAAGAGAAGCAGTGAGCATGCTAATACTGCTCTGCACATATACAGTAATGTTAAACTACAGCACCTGACAGCAGCGGCGTGTTATGTAAAACAGCTCTCCTGATAATGTGCGTCAGGCGTAATACAAATTTGGCAAACCTAGCCTTAGACAGTACTTGAAAAATGTTCAGAATGTTGTACTGGTGGTAAAATGACCTTGGATATGGTAAACTGAGGCATGGAGGAGGCTTTTTCTGTAGTGAAATAAAAAAGGCCTGAGAAACACCCTTTTCATGTGAAGTTTTGAATCTCTAATCTGTAGTTGTATGTAGTGATTTTTACTCCTCTTTTCCTTCCACTTTGTTAAAGTTATGAACATTACTTGGAAAAGTCAGTTGCTTTAAGACATATTCCCAATGTAGTCTTCCTTCTGTCTGTTCTTAGAAAGTTTGGATTAGTATTCTCTGAAGCTATTAGATGTGCGTAACTTTCTGAATGGTAGAAAGCACTGGAAATTGGTTACCTGTAATTGCTGCAGTTTCTCTTTTTAGTTATTTATTTTAAAAATGGTAAGTAGGGACAGCTGGATGCATAAATGGTTAGGTAGATAAAACAGAACTTTTCAAAGAAAGCCCTATGCAAACGAAAAAGCTTTCTGTGCTTTAAATACCTTAATGATGATGTCTGTGGGCCTACTATATGTAAACAGTGCTTTTCACATTTTCATCTTTTGATAGGACCTGATAAACTTTCTAAAATTGTGTGTTCTCTTTCTGATGTTTCAGAATTACTGTAGCATCTTTAGAGTTTACCCTGGAATGTAAAAAAAAAAATGTCATTTTTAATGTTTAAAGAGAAATATGAGATTTTATTCAGTTGAAAAATTCTTTTATTTTCATTAAGCTACTAAAATGAGTTTGTGTTTGCCATCTACGTGTTGATTTGTAATTTCTTTTTCCTTTCCTCTTCACACATTCCTATTTACCTAATGGTAAATGGTAAATACCTTCTTGGTTTGCTGCTTTTATTTTATTCTTATTTTTTGATAAGGTGGCGTCGTACATTTCCTCTTACAAAGTTGCTGCTAGGGTGGATTTCTGTTTCTTTTGGGAATAATTTGAGTTTGATGCATCACTTCTGAGAAGTGAATGTAACTTGTTAATGCCTTGAATTTCTGGAAGCATCAGTCCTTACATTGTTTGAAATAACTTAGGACAGACTGGAATGCAGCTCAGTGTTCAGTTCTCCTCAAGGAAATCTTCTGTAGTCCTGTGAATTACATGCTTCTCCACAGACAGGGGTCTCCCTCGTTACTTTGCTGAATGCTCTGGTTGGGGATGACCTTGCATTATGTGTAGTCTTTTTTAGGCTTGGATGTGCGCTCTCCGGACTTCTCCCACTGAATGCACACATGCTGTGCAAGAGGAGTGAAGAGGAGCAGGTATCCTGCTCTTGCTTTTATGAGTTGTGTGTCTGGGGAGGACTTCTTCCCTGTGGAGATTTTTTTTCTGAAACATTAGAAAGGAGAAAGATGTGTATAAAATAGACTTTTATTTTTTTAGTCTTTACATTCAAGAATCTAAAATGTTTATAGTTAATAGGAAATTACCTGTTTGGGTGGGTGGGTTGTTTGTTTGATTGTTTAGGATGTGTAATTTGACCAGAGTGAAAATAACTCAGAGTTCCAGGAGAGAACAGAAAATAGGCTCCTGCCAGAATGCACTCATGCAAGGACTGGTTTTTGTGGTGCAGAACCCCCACAAGGGATGGCCTTTGTGTGGAGTGGGATGGTAAGCTGATGATAATATTAAAACAGTTGCAGTATTTCAACAAAATACTGCCTATGAGCATCCCTTATGTTGGTTAAAGGTGTCCTGAATTTTGGGAGCAATATGTACGTAGGAGTGATAAGAAACGCGTAGTTTAACTATTTGATCTTGGGCTGTACCTGATGCCAGTACGTATGGTTTTCTGGAATTTTGGAGTTTCTTAAATTAGAGGCAGATCTTCTTTTAGATGTTGATGATAGGAGACACCACCAGGACACACTAGAGTAAGGCTGACAGTGTTATGGTCTTTCTTACTGACCTCTGAGACAGTGAAGACTACCATGCCTGTCAGAACTCAGAAGCATAATCAGTGAGCAGCACAATTTCCCAGGTCTGTTGGAGTCGTTGTCTCCTTTTCATCTGTTCTTTTTTTTTTTTTTTTTTAAAGATTGGAATGCTGATGTTCCACTGTGTGCTCTCCTCTAATGCTTTTTTCATTTGTTTCATTAGCAACTTGCAGTAAAATAGGATCTTTTTCTTGTGTGAACATATTCTATGCTGCCTTATTTTCTACATGGATTTAATTTTTCTGAGTGTGACTGTCAGAGAAAAGTGTCAGGGTCCTTTCCAACACTGGAAAAATACTTTTAAATGAAGTTAAACATTATTTAGGTTTCATGTTTGACATGCAAAAGATTTTATTCACTCAGTGTTGGGATTTAATGCTTCAGATAATAAAAGAATGGAGTTGATGGCAGAGAATTCTTCATTCTGAAATGAAGAATGTAACGTGGTCACATTCCAAGGACAGGAATCTGTGATTCCAGAGTCACTTCTGTTCCAGGTATTCCTCTTTATGACGGCATTTAAACAATGAATATCACTTTAACTCTGACTAAAAATCATATGCTTAGATGTCATCCTGAATGAAGAGTCTGTGGAATTAGAGGACATGAAAGGAACCTGACAAAACAAGATCTGAAGATTATTGTAAAATAAGTAACAAAACATAAGAATTGTTATGTGAATCTGTCAGTGAAATAGAATAGGAAAAAAAAATCTTTTTATTTTTTAAATCCCATCATGCTTTTCATATGCTTTTTATCTTTAAAAGGGTTTATCAAAATATGTTAGATTCTGGTAGCTGCAATTGTCAAATGTACAAACACGGCTGCCAGAATGCACTAAAGAAAATTCTCAAAAGCAATCTTGGCTATTAGGAGCAATTTTAGAAGGAAAGAACACCGAAAAACACTTTGGCTAGCCTTTGTTTATTTTAAAAAGTATTTCTTGTACCTGTCAGTATGTGACTTCTGAAGATTCACCAGGGACTGGCACAAGAGACCACTGTTTAACAGCTCATGTGAGGGCTGGTGTGGCTGAGATTGCAGCATTTATACTTTCCTCTCTAAGGCACTGCACTGCAGTACAGATACTGAGTATGATCTCAAATTCTATTTTGGAATTGAGCTGGACAGACTGTTTGTAGCAAATGGGTTTTAGCTAGGACACGTAGTCCATTTCTTGTTTGTAAATTACATGTGAACATTTTATATATAAATTCTTTGATTCCAAAATCACTTGACAAACATTTTATACCACCATTAAAATGATATTACTGGATAAAATCAGTTGTCTAGTCTGTGTACTATCTTGTCTAGTGTTCTGCATCCGAAAATTGTCTTTACTGGATGTGTGAGAAGGAGGCTGAGGAAGGTCTGTGGCAAACAGTTGATCCACTGGGGAAGTTTCTTGCTATCCCACTGAATGGTTGACTAATGTTCTGAGAGACAGATACCTACTCTTCTTTCAGTGTCTGAAGGTGTTTTGATCCATGGTGCTCTTTAACATCGTGAAGGCCTGAGGAAAATCTGTTGCAGGAACTTAAGCTGTGGACAGACTGTAAAGAGATAATTCCAGTTAATTTCTGACCTAAGATGTAGCATGGTCTCAAGGGCTACCTCTGCCTTTGACTTCTCTATTTGAATGCTATATTATTACAGGCATATTGTAAAGGAGGTTTTCTTCTTGTGTAGCTGTGTAGAAAGTGCACAGGATGATTCTAATTCAGGAAAGTACACCAGCTTTCTTGCATAGGGATGGGGATGTGTTGAAGTATTTCTCTGAATCAAAGTAAAAGATTGGAAACTGTGTGGGGAAATACTGACAGTGGGCTGCATCCAGGAAGTACATGAATTAAACTGAAAATACAGAGATTTTTTTCTCCTGATTTTTATACTTACAGATGTTTCATGTTAAAACTTTGAGTTGGTTTTGTTTTCTGAATTACTCCTAGGCTTTTGTTCAAATTTCCTGAATTGACTGAAAAAGTAGACTTGGCTTTGTGTGAATGACAAAAGAAAAGTCAGAAACTGCGTATGTATCCCTATACTTCCTAATAAAACTTAAGTGACACAAATTTGTTTTGTTTGGTGCCATGGTACATAAGCAACCTTTGAACTGTAAAACAAACACATTTTATCAGGGTCAATGAAAGAATTTTAACTTTCTCTTATTGTGGTGGTTGTGATTTTAATTGTGATCGATGGAAGAAGTCAGCAATGTATTTTATATATTGTGGCTATCTAAATATTTTTTTTCTTTGTGCACAAAAGGAGTAAGATTTCTTATTAGCAAATACTTTCTTGCAAATGCTATACAGAAGTCTCATCGAATGGAGCTCTGCTTAATTGTCATAAACATGTACCACACACTTACTGCTATAATATATTAAGTGTTGATAAGAATAGCTACAAATAAATACATTAGTGAGATGAACAAAATATTTTTCTGGCACCACTTAAAAAAAAAAAAAAGTATTTGTTTTTTGCATATGTCGATTTTAATGGGTCTCATGGTCACTGCTGTGAAGTGCTTTTCATGGTCCCGAGAGTGAAACTCTGATCCCTATGAAGGCAGAACTGTTGATTTCAGTGTAACCAGGATTTCATATCCAGACTTTGTTTGCAGGCAGAATGGCTAGAAATGTGCACATAATAGTTGTTCCTCTGTAAATGCGGGTTAGTTTCTGAAAACTACTACAAAACTCTATGGGAAGATTCAGTCTTCTGATTGGAATTGCCCCTGGCTATGATGCTGTTAGGAGATTTTCTTATGGCATGTGTGATGAATCCCTTAGTGCATCATTTCTGGGAAATTAAGCTCTACGAATTTCTGGAGATGGCTGTCCCTTTCATGGTACTAATGTACAAATAAAATCACAGTAATTTTCTGTTTGTATTTTATATTGGTGAGGGGCTTGCTCTTTTATCCATCATCAGCAAGAATCTTGTGTTTGCTTGCAAATGGATGTTCCTCAAAAGAATAAATTCTCAAGACAAACAATTTCTAAGGTTGAATGGGTAATGTTTTCCTGTTAATACCATTCTAGACTTCATCTCTGAACAAAAGTGGTCACCTCTTTTGTGGGGAAAGTTCTGTATCTCTTATGTGGGAACTTCTTATTGACATATTAAACTACCAGAAGCTGAGTACTGCCTTGATTGAGCTACTTGGTTTGAATTTTCTGCTAGAGCATTGAGCATATGGGAATAGACGCGGTAGCCAATGAAGTACATAATGCGAGCACCCTAATTTTCTTATATTTTGTCTGAATTCATGCATATGCACTATACAGATAGATATTTCATTTGGTCTAACTTTCCCTTTGTTGGTACGTACTTGCATTCATAACATGAATTCTTGAGGTAATATTAATGTTATTTTGAAGTAGGGGGAAGAGGGTATGATTTTCCTGAAGAACAAGGAGGAAAAAAAAACCCAAACAAACAAGCTAGTAAAATGACTGGAAAAGTAAAAGCTAGGGCACATGTAGTCCTAGTGCCTTGCCAGTGCTTTTTCTTATTTAGATTAGAAAGCTGTAATAGAGACTTCTATAAAATGTGGCAAATAAAATGGTAAAAACTTAGGCGTAATGCATTTTCTCTCGATGAAAGCTGAAATGTCAGTCCTCTTTCTTTGTCTTTCAGACAGCTTGAAACACCAATTTTAAATCTTAACTGTGGCCAGGTGGAAGTGAGAACTGAGCAATTTAATTATTGACACAGTTATACGCTGGAATTTCTCCCAGTAGCAAAGTAGAATAGCCTGGCATAATTTGCTGTCTCTGGTCTGTATAGTGCTTAAGACCTATGCTATGTTTTGCAAATGTATGGCATTTAAGCCATGTCTGGCTGTGTTGTCTATACCACTCTGGGAATGGAAGGCCCCTTGAAAAGGCTGCCTGTTGCCTGATGCATCTCAGTAAATGAGAAAAAGCATGAAGGAACTAGCTGAGATAACAGTTTAAGCCTTTTGGAGGCAACCATAGCAATGCGGAGCTTACTGCAATATTCTGTGCCCACCAGGGGCACAGCAGTGGTATTTCTTTGTTGTTCTTGTAACAAATAGAGCAACTTAAAGGCAGCCACTGCCTGCAACATCACCATGGAAAAGGTCACCCCGGTTTCCCAACAAGGACTAGCAGGAGGTGCCACATGCTTTTCCTACAGTGTAGTTTTATGCTGTGCTCCCTTGTTAATAAACATGAGATTCATTAACTGATTGCATATTCACTTACGAAAGAACTCTGGCTTTTCTTTGTCATTTTTTACATAATAACAGTGGTGTAACTTGTCAGGTGAAGCGTTTAGACTCTTCAAATATGTTGCTACTTCTAGAACCGAAAAATATGTAGCTGTAGGTTTGAACAGATGTATGTTTGAGGCATGTACTGTAATTTAGTAGAAGCTTTGCTTGGCTTCTCAGAATTGCTTAATAAAAACAAATTAATATCTATGTGAAAGTGAAAGATACAGGTGTATGTGACAGGTAAGGTGTCATAAAATAAGCTGTATTAACTTATTTGACAGTTGCAATTTCTGTTTAAATGTAATGCTATAAGGGTCAGTTTTACAGTAATATTAATTTATTAATATTATTGTATAATAAATAATTATTTTATTACTATAAGGAGCACTCATGCTAGCAGCCCCTTTAAATTTTAAATAAAAAGGTGGCTTCATGCTGAGTGTTGTGGCATACTTTAATGTTTATCATAGTCAGGTGTCCTGGTTTCGGCTGGGATAGAGTTAATTTTCTTCACAGAAGCTAGCATAGTGCTGTGCTTGATTTAGTACTACAAGAATGTTGATAACACACTGATGTTTTTAGTTGTTGCCAAGTAGTGCTCAGACTACTCAAGGACTTTTTGAGCTTTTCCTGCTCGGCCAGGTGCATAACAAGCTAGGAGTACAGCACAGCTAGGACAGCTAACCCAAACTGTCCAAAGAGCTATTCCATACCATATAACGTCATGCTCAGGGGAGTTAGTCGGTCAGTCGCGGGCTGTGTGATCGCGGCTTGGGGAGTGATAGCGGCTCGGGACAGGCTGGGCATTGGTCGGCGGGTGGTGAGCAATTGCATTGTGCATCATTCGTTTTGTATATTCTGTATATTCTGTTACCATTCTCACTATTATTATTATTTTCTCTTATTAAACTGTCTTTATCTCAGCCCTCGGCTCTAACCTTTTATTTTCTTTCCAATTCTCTCCCCCATCCCACTGAGGGAGGGGGGGGGGAGTGAGCAAGCGGCTGTGTGGTGCTTAGTTGCCAGCCAGGTTAAACCACGACATCAGGGATCACTTCCTTATAATTACAATGTGCTTGAAGAAAATTGGAAATTTAATAGGTTACCTAATAATGCAGTTGACTTCCCAGAGGGACTTTGGCAAATTTTGTCAAAATATCATTCTGTAAGATGTATGGATCAGTTAATTTTTAACATGCAAGATGTTTTAGTGCAGGACAGCTTTTTTTGTTTGGTTTGGTTTTGTTCATGTTCTGAACACTGTAGGGCCACAGAGAAGGAGTAATAAGATCATAACATTTTGTGAGACAGCTTCCCAGAGTAATTAATGCTGTAGGACAATGTACTTCTATTATCTGATTGTTTTTTACTTGACTGTGGGAAATAATATCTGATGGAAGACTGGCAGAACCAAATGCTGAACACTGGTAGGTCCTGTCTCTCTACCTCTGTGCATCCTCCTGTGAAAACTGAGTGCACTGAATTTGAAGAATTTCCCTGCTTAAATCCTTCATTCAAAGGCATGTTGGAAGGAAGCAATACAAAATTTGCATTGGCTGTCTGTGAGTTTTCCTGGAGATTGTCAGAAAATGGACTTGTAGCCAGAAATGGCTTGTCTCTTACAGCTGTATTTCTTCCTTCCAAACCAGGCAAAGCTGGGAAAAATGACTGCCTGGGCTTTGTGTGGGATGCATTCTTTCATTTCATAAAAGGAAAAAGGGTGAAGAGGAAAGTATCTTCCTTTGCTGAATATGCCAGGTAATTTCCGTTGGTATATGAGCATCTTCACTTCCTGTGGTGGCCAAGTAGAATTCCTTATATAGGAATTTAGGTGGAGGAATGAAAGGAATTTGAAGAGTGTTCAAAGAAGGCCTAGGTAATTGGATAAATCTGCTTTAAGACTCAGTAAACTACTGGACAGATGGATTCATTCACTGATAACTGATCCTCTCTCTGTATCAGGAATGTAGCCATGATGATAAACATTTGAAAATGACCTATGGTGTATTTATTTTCTAGTTGCAAAGTGGAATAATTTCATTAGAACTAGCAGAGGCATGCTAAGCGCAAGCTAGATGATTAAACCTCTCTGTATGGGCACATGACCTTCATCCTGAAGCAGTCTTTGGTAAAGCATTTGGTTTCAGTGGTGATAGCAGCCACCTAAATACGTATACAGATGGATATGGATCCTTTAGCCTTACAACAACCATGAGAATGCTGTGTGGTTCTAACACTGAGGATTAGATTGAAAATGAGCATCAGTCAAGTGACAATTTTTTGACTATTTTCTGCACGTTTATGAAGTAGATTTTGCAATGCTAATGCATAGACAGTTATGTGCATTTATGCAGTCTTGTTGCACGTACCAGGGAGATGGAATGCATGTCCCCTTTTCCATGCAACAGAAAAGTGAAAAAGTTACAGTATGTAGTGCAGGAAGATACTCAGTAAGAATGAAGTGATGATGGAGAGAACCTTTCTTCTGGTGTTAGAGGTAATTTAATAGCCCTTCATTGCTAAAGAGTTGGATTAATCTTCTTTTAAAAGCTTGTATTAAATAAATGTGGGGTTTGGGTTTCTTTCTGCTCCAGTTGACTGTTACAGAAAGCAAAGACCTGTCTCATGATTTGACAGGTACTAGCTAGTCCAGCAGACAGCTGAAGGAATTGCAGTATTGCATTAATGCAGACATGATACAATGCATTCTTGACAACTATCATAGCAAGTGTGGCTGAAGAGATTGAACTCTTCAATAAAGGAACTGGTAGAGATCAAAGTCCACGTCTATTTTCAGGGCCAAAAATGTTAGGTAACATTGCTGAAGCTTGATTGTTCAGGCAGAGAATTCATGAAGCAGTACAGATCTAAACACGATGCTGGAATGATGGTGAGGATAACATGGATAAGAGTTGTATTTACTGGTGCATAAGAAGTCTGCCTAATTTCTTGTAGTCTTAGAATTATATAGCAAGTCCTGTAGAAAAGCTTGTGAGCAAAAAAGCAGCGGTCTAGTATTTAGTAATCATAGGAGGGTGATAGCTACATAGGTAAATCCAGAAAACTTCTCAAATGCCATAGGTGTTCCATCGCTGTTGACCGAATTTCTGTAGGGTAAGCTTGTGAATTAGTGATTCACATACAAAGATGTTTTTGAACATAACTTTTTTAAAAATAATTTTTAATATGTCTAATGTGAATATACATTTTAAAAGTTACTACTTTTGATACTGGTATTTTGATGGAAGAAGAATTTTAAAGCTTACGAAAAGAAAGGATTGCAAAACAAGTCACGAGTGAAGGCCTAACATCCATTTTGAGCTGACCAGGGTTCTTGCAGAAACATCCTGTAAATTTTGTTTTGATACGAGAAGGTTCTTGAACTCCTGTAGAGGGAATGCTGTTGCATCTTCAATAGTTTCAGATCATCACTTGTGATGTTATGCCTCCAAGTCCATTTCTGAAATCTGTTAGCAGTATCTTGTACAAGAAGGGTACTGTATCTGTTCTGTCTGCTACCTGCTGGTTCATTTGGGGTCGCTTTTTGTTGGTCTTTCAATGTCCTAGTCCAAACCTTTTTGTTTAATCTCTCTCACTCTTACTTTTTATTGTCACAGCCATTGAGATCCCTCTCTTTTGGTATTGGGTTTGATCGCTCTTCCTGATTTCAAGTTTGACACAGCTTCAACCTAAGCCTGTGTCAGAACTTCTTGTCTTCAGTTAGGAATTTAAGCATTCATTCAGATAGGTAGAAGGATGTTTTCCTGAAGGAGCTTGGAATTTCTTTCTTTCTTTTTTCTTTTTAATTGTTCTCTTGATCTGACAAAGGTATTTTTCTTTTTTCCTCTCTCAGAACAAGAAAATAAGTGTGTTAAAAATGTCACATCAAGTTTACTGAGTAGGGGAGAGGTTATCATGAGAACTTCACTAATAATGTTTTTCTTCACATAATTTGTATTGATGTATGATTAGTCTGCTTTTTTCTTTCTCATTTTCCTTTGCATGCTTGACCTCTGGAAAGTTTCAGCTCATTGAGCTGAAGGACTCCAAAATCCTTAATTTCAAATGAACAGAATTTGTCTAGAGAGGGAGAGGGATGGCGTGTAGGAGGGAGGGATGTTAAATCTCATAGGTGAGCTTTGTCGTCCTCTTGAGATGCATAGCTTGTTGCCTGGCTTTTCTCCAAAATAAAATAGATGTGTTTGCATGGGAAGTGTAATGCAACTCAGTTCAGACACAAAAAGAAACATTTTAATTTTCCATGAAGTGGGAGGAGAAAAATGGGTAATTGGGTAGTGAGAATTAGATTTTCATGTTCCTAAAGGTGAATGGAGGTATCTTTTTCTAGTTGAAATGTGTGTCTCAATTCAATAAAAACTGTATACCTGTATTTTTAAATACTGAAATATTTACACCTATTTATTGACTACAGCCAACTGAGAATGTAGGTGTTTTTTTTTTCTGATTTAGGAATTTTCATACCTGTTTTAATCTACTGAAAATTAAATTGATGCACTGCAATGTTGATATATTTATTGATGTTACAGGTATCACTTTATTCTGATTTTGTCAGAAATAATGTAGTGCTCTTTTTTTATTGAGGTTTCTACTTCAATTCTAGCTTATAATTTGTGTATCAGCTGTAATTGCAGCTGAAGTCTCTGAGTTTCTTCTTTCCTTATACTATAAATCTGTTAGTGAAGCAGAATTATACATTTTCTCTTTTATCCCAGGTTTTTTGTTCTGCTTTCTGCTCTACAGTTTATTTTTTACTTGACAGCTGCAGAGTTAAAGGACCATCAGTGACAACATTCTTCCCTTCCAAACCAATTCGTTTGGGGGGTTGCCCCTTGGGCTTGGTAAATCACCTTTCTGCAGAAGTCCTGTGCCTGGCTTAAGGAATTGTTGACTCTGGCCCTCTGCACAGAGGTACGTTCTGCTGACTCTGAGAGAACCTCTAGGTGAGAGTTACTGTATCAGTTCTCTGAAGCTGTAATCCTGTAAAGTAATCCAACTACACAGTGTGTGAGAAATGCTCAACCTTCAGAACTTGATGGGGGAGATTTGTTTCCATGCATGGCATTTGTGTTTCTGTTTACATAGGAAGGCCTTGCTGCACTTTTTGATTTACTAACAGAACAAACTAACATGGGTCAGAACACCCATTGAATGAAGCAATGAGTTTAATTGGGTAGTCAACTGTGTGGGAGTGTGAATGCTAACAAAATGACTTCTTTATGTACCTATATGACTTCCTATTGATGAGTGAGGTTTTTTATGATGATTTATGTCTGTTACAGAATGACAGTTTGACAATTGGAACCACATCTAGAGCTTGGGAAGCGCACTTTGTTGTAGTAAGTTCTTACTCAAAAGTTACGGTTTGCTATTAGTAGTTGTACCCTAGTAATTAGTTTTATTGGGAGGGGCAGAGGAATGAGGAATTCTGTGAGTAAAATGGGTTTGTAGCCTTACTGCGCACCTTTAAAGAGAGTAATAAGCTGAAGAAAATACTTATATTCCTTTCAAAATTTCTAGCTGGATCTCATTTTCCCTGCCTGAGAAATAAATCATTTAAATGAAAGAAATACATAAAACAGGCAGGTTGGTATAACAGGTTGTTAAAGGTTATTTTATTAGCAAAAGGCTAGAAGAAAATACTTATGGTAGAAATACATTATTTTTTTTTGGCCAGAAGCCTAAAAACAAATCCTGTATTACAAAGGTTGCTTCAAGTAAAAACCTGGCTCTTAGCTATTGCTTAAATTATTTTATAATCTGAATGTAAATGAATGGCTTTTAGTATAATATCCAGCAGAATAATCTACTCTGCATCCATTAAACATTTTTTGAATCGATTTGCTGGTCTGTGACTGCAAGTGTCTCTCCATGGCTATGTATGTTTTCTTGTAAGTCTGCTTCTGTTCTCACTGATGTTAATGTCAAACCTCTAGATTTTAACCAGAGCTGAATCCTACGCTAATAGCTTTGTGCACTGTTGTATATAATGGCCTAAATGCGTCAAATGCGTATCTTTTTCTGTGCTCTTTGTCTGCCATTTTAAGCACAATTAGTATTTATCTTGCTTATGCACCAAGTGTGTGACCTGGCTTTTACACAATTAGTTTAAAAATGTGTATGCACTGCTAACTGTCCTTCAGAATATTTACATCTCATTATTGGTGAACCATTCCAACTTTGCCACACAGATGTACCATCTTGTCCAATTCAGCAAAGTTAATAATCTGCCATAGATTAAGAAGAAAACTAGATTTTTCTTTTTCTACTTATCTACCTGAAGTCTTCGTTAAGAAGCTAAATGTTGTTCTTGCAGAGTAGCATTTGTAATTTCTGTTAACAGTGTGCTTTTGCTGTGTCCAGCATAAATTTTATTGTGTCAACCATGGAACCCAAAGTCAGCTCTAATTTGGATTTGAGATGATGTATACTGTTTACTCAGGAAGTCATGTATGCTGTGGGGGATTACTGCTTTTTAGGTGCTTGATACATACAAACCACTTATTTTTCCTATTTATTTCTTTTACTCTTTTAGTGTCATATTTTTCTTTATATTTTTTTTTTTTTTTAAATCTTTTTTCGGGGTCTGTTTTATGAGATTGGAGATCTGTCTTGTCTTGAAGCTTTTACTTTTAGGTGAGTACAATTGCTTTTGTTTAGCTATTGAAGAAAGTTTCAATTATACTTCAGGGTAAGAAACTCGTCAAGAAATTTCTGAAACATCTTAAGCTCTCCTGTGATTTTGTTTGGTGTCTGCAAGCTTAAGTAAAGCCTTCAGGAATATCAGCACTTCATGGAACTGAGTTCTTAGCGTGCAGTGTTGCTCTTTCAGGCTCCTGTGTTAACTATGGCAATGGTGAAATAGTGAAAATTATGCACAGTTTCAGGTTCATTGTGGAGAGCAGGTAAGTAGTAAAATAGGTCTGCTAGTCTTCTGAGTTGATCAGAATAATTTATCTTGCACTTGGAATGCAGGAGAATATATAATGAGAAAATATATGGGCATAGCAATACTCAGGTCTTTACCTTCTACTCGCACTTTTCTACTCTGCTTAGTCTAGCACTTCAACTCTTGGCTTACAGTAAAACTGAAAGGCTTAAATGGGAAGATCTTCAACCAGTTGGTGGTTACACATGATTTACGTGGCCGTATCTGGTAACAGCCTTTTTCCAGCTTATTTCCTGCTGAAATAGTCTGTAAGTTTCTCTCCGTACTTACTGAATTTTCTGTACACAGAACCAAAGCTTCTCTACACCCTTGCAAATGTTGTATTCTATGGTAGTCGTTGTTTTCCAGTTGTCTTGTCCAGAGACTTCTCTATTATTGGAAATTAATTATTTCAAATGATGGCATGGTCTCATGACTGTGTTTACTTAAAACATTGTATAGCATTTGCTTTTTTTCCTTGAACTCAGGAGTTTATTTGGTTCAGAGTGAAGAAAGAAAATCACAGATGTTGATATTTGCTTGAAAATATACATTATTGTCTTTTTCCTCTGTTTTTCATGTTGCTGAATCATGGTTGTTCTTGACCTTGTGGGGATTTATGTGTAGGGATTTATGGGAATTTTTTTGTGTCTAAACTAAACCCTATCTGGAATTGAAACAAATTAAAACAAATTTCAAAATTTAAATTCTTTCAAAAATACATTTTTTTTAATTAATATCTGGATGGGTGAGCCCTAAATGGTAGTATTCTGTCTTGATGATGATGTTGAGAAAAATGGAAGAATGTATAAACAACCTCTTACCACTTTTTAAAATTAGGTATACCTACTGGTATACTTTTTTTTGTTTTTTTTGTTCTTGTTCTCTTGGTCCAACTCTTGCTGAAGTAAAGGTTAATAGACTTCTTGATTTGGATTTAGTATTCTTTTACAATGGAATATATTTTCATAGTAAAGATTTTATACCCTAAAGAGATAAGAGCATTGTAAAAAAATCTTAAACTCATTATAGTGTTATGAGTTAAAAAAATAGCTTAGCACACCTTGTTTTCTTTGGCTACAGATAAAGAATTCTTTTGAAATATTTTAACATTGTAATATTTATCATAGGGGAGGTAGAAACTGCTTTTATGTATTACTTAATATTTTTTGTTTTCTGGGATTCCTGTGACTATTTGGTTTGTTTTTCGCAGTCAACCTCTTTTTTTTTTTTTTTTGGTTTTTTTTTGTTTTTGTTCAGGCGAGCAGGAGCCATACCTTTTCTTTGACCTGTGAAATTCTGTTCGGTTTTCTGTTTGTGGTATGTTGTGTTTTTTTTTTTTTTTTTTTTTCCTCAGGGTGAAAACCAAACTCTAGTCCGTAATTTGTGTTCCTTGGTAAGGAGGTACAGTGTAGTAAAATCATAAATAAATATGTTTTTTAAGACTGGACATGTGTTGCTGAAAGCTGTAGTAATGTTTGGATCAGAGAACAGAGAAGAATTTGGTTGGACTTCTGATCTGGAAGGGATCAGAACCCACCTATTTCTTTTGCTCCTTATGAGGTGAGGGAAACCATGTTGCAGAAGAGTTTTCCATCACTCCTCTCATTCTTGTAAGATAGAAAATGGATCAGAATTGGGCTACCCAGGTTTGCTGCTGACTTCCAGGAGGAATTCATTCCCCATTGGCTTTTCATTGTAGTAGCTTCAAATTTCTTAGCAGCAAGAGAAAGCTGGTCTGGAATGGATTGTGTTTCTCCCATCAAACCCTATGGTCTATGGAAGGCAGTTCTCTCATTGTACGTGACAGTTTTTTTAGCAGGTTCAGCTGGAAATGTGACCTCCTGGTGGCCAACGACTATCTTGTTCATTGGATGTGTAAGAGAATTAAAAATGAGAAAGTGTGGTCAGACAGCAACATTAGAATTCACTAGGTTTTGGTTGTGTAACTTCTGTATTTTAAATAGTGTTCTTTTAATATCCTATCTAGACATCATAGCTAGCTCTCTTAGCTGTTTGCATGTTATATTTTCAGATTCAGTCATTTGTGCCAAGGATCGGATTTTTGCATGCTGTATGTTCAGAGAGTATTTAACAAGTAGTAGAGGCAAACAGAATACAAAAAACAGTGCATCGTGATAAGTCCAATGCTGCAGAACATTAATAATTGCAGAGAGGAAGTCTTCGTAGCTGAAATGTGCACAAGTCCACCATGATCTTTTGAAATTCAGGAATATGTCAATTGAAAGTATCATTGTAATTGATGAATCACAGTGCGATGCTCATGAACTGACTCCAGAGGTTGAGAGAAGCTGCCACTATGAGATTTGGAGATGATCCAGGGGACAAGTGGAGTATTATTAAAGATTAGCTGATGGAAGTACCATTCCCACGTGATTAGTCAACATGACATCTATGAAACTGTGGTACAGCTTGCAGTGTGGAGCCCTCTTCTCCAGTATTGTTATAAATTGGAGACTTTTCATATGGAGAAGGATTATTTTTAGACTGTGGGGGTGTTTTTTTTGGTTTTCGGATTTGGGGTGGTTTGGTTTGTTTTTTTAACAGCATATTAGGTTACTAAGGTTGCTGAAGGGCACTATCAAACCACTGAGCCTCTTAAGAGCTTTTAATGAACTCTTCTTTTTTCCTTTTTTTTTTTTTTTTCTTTTTCCTTTTTCTCCATTTTTCAGACTTCGGACATTAGGAATCCTGTTGCATTGTTCTAGTACATCTCAGTGCATTAGCTGCACAGCTTAGCTGGCATGGTTTTCTTGGCAAACCAGACTAAAAAGAGTAGATGAATCATGCAATTTTTTAGCCTTGGATCTTGCAAGATCAGGAATGAAAAGCTAATTTTTTTCTTTTTTTTTTTTTTGGGAAGAGAAGTGTAAAACATGAGAAATATAATGATTTATGATAGGTCCTAACTATTTCACTTGAATATGGATTTATTTTTAAACAACAAATATTCTGGTATTAATTTTTCTCTCTGGTTTAGTTTTTTCTTTGGATCAGGTGCAGGGAAATCTAATGGGAGGGTTTGCAAGATAGCAGAGTACAGGCAACTGTGAAAAATTAAGTGTCACTTTGTTCAGCTACAGAGCAGTTGTAAAGATTAACCGTGGAACAAGTATTATGGATTCAGGCTACTTGATGCTTAAGGAATTTGGGATCTTTGAATTACATAATGAGTTTAATCTTTGATTAGCTCTTGTCCCTCTATCCTGATCTTTGGTTAGGAATCTCTGTAGAAAGCACCTCCCTAAGTATTGGTGATTATGAGTGAAGATAATGCGAGTCCTATCACAAAATATGTTTTTATTACTAGGGAGGAAGTGTGGTCTAGTTGACAGCACATTGGCTAAGGAGATATGGCTTCTGGTTTCTGGAAGCTCATCCTCTGAAGAGGAAGCTTAAGTACAATGCCGCTGGAAAATAAAACAACCCTCAGATCCCTCTTTAGGTATAAAAAAAACCTCAGCTAAACTGAAGACACGTAATCACTGTATCTTCTGCTGCTAAAACTGGATTGTTAAAATGTGAATCAGTGTGTGTATTCATATCCAGATTTCCATCTATAATTTGAAGATGAAGTTGCATTCCTCTCACTGTAAATTGCCTGAATACTGATTGATCAAAAATTTAAAGTCCAAATTAATTATAACCATCATTGTTTTCTGGCTGATTTTGGCTGCTTCTGCACCCTGAGAAGGTGTTTTAATTGAGCCAAGGCTTTCTTGGTGATTTAGCGCAGTCTGAATAGTTAAAATTGCTATTAATCAACACTTAGTACTTTGGATTTCTCACAGAACCACTGAGGTTGGAAGGGACCTCTTGAGATCATCTAGTCCATCTAGCTTCTGAACATCTCCACAGATGCAGAGCACATAACCATCTCAGGGTAATTTGTTCCAGTCCACCTAGAGAGAAAAAAAAAAAGTGATTTCTTGAGTGCAGCGTGTCTCATCTCAGGGCCTGTCAATAGTTTTAGGACCTATATTGGTCCAGGCAAGACAGCATAAACTGCCTTTAACAGCATGAACTGAACTGTATACCATGACTGCAGGATTTTGCCGTAACGAATAGAAGAACTTCACTTTCACATAACTTCTAGAAGAACTTCATAAAGAAAAGTTTTTCACATTCAGATTTAAAATGGTGAATGATTACAGTACCCTCGCAGGATCTGAATTAAAACTCAGTCAGTCAAAATGTCCTTTATTCCAACTAAAAATATTATATGAAAGATCCTTTAGATTGTATTGTATGTAAAATCTTTTGTGACTGTCAAAGTGATTAAAAAGTCCAATTAATTTGATGGCTACAGTTACCAAGAAAAAGAATTTCTGCAAATCTCCGGAAATAAGAAGATATAAAACTTGAAATGTTAAAGTCAGCTTTGATTTGAGAGAAAGACAAGTTGAAGGGCTTTTTGCAAATAAATATTTGGAGTCCTTAGATGGTTGCACAGAAGTGTTGCATCACTTTGCATGTGCAAAGCTGAATTTTACTCCACTATGGGAATGGTGTAAGCAAAGCTCATGAGCTGTTAAAAGCTGACTTTTAACCTGCAGACAGGAGAGTTTTACAGATTGTTCTCTAAACCAAAGCCGATGTCCCACTCAATTCTTTCATCAGTGTTTCCTGATTAAGGATGGGGTCCCTAAACTGTCAGACAAGTTATAACAAACCTGGCTGTATTTGGCACTGTTTCAGTGCTAGACATGATACTAAGACATTAACATCTTGATAAGATGTTTTAATATTTCTTATGTGATGCTGACTTGGTGACAGCAACCAAGTGGTAGTGATGTGACGTGGTAGTGTAGGTAACCTGCCTGTGGTTTCACACAAATTTTACTTAGTTTTGCTCAAAGTGTAGTGTCTGTACTCGCTTAAAATGGCATAAGTTGCCTGTGATTTCTCTGCCTTTGTATCTCTGCTCTGAGAGAAGCATCCATAATGGGAGCTCTTAAAAAGTCACATTAGGGAGGTTACATGGTACAGACTTGTATTTTCCATCTAGCAATAGGTGCTGCAGTATTTAAGTGACTGACACAAAGAAACTGTTGATGACTACTGCTGGCAGAAAACACTGATTTTGATTTGAGGTTTGTCTTGCCAAAAGAGTTCTGGCTTTGTTGGACTCTTGACTGCTTGTGTGTGGGGGTGTGTGTGTGTACGAGTATGCATGAAAGTACATGAATGTTTTTTCTGAGCATTTTCCTGTGTTTAATGTCAATAGGAATCTACTGAAATAATTTAAACCATTGTCAGAGGTCCCAATCTGTAGTGAAGAATCTTCCCTGGGTACAGGCTGGTACTTCTTGTCACCCTTTAGTTTGATAAGAGATTATATATTCATATAGAAAATACAATTTTCCACGTAACGTTTGTATTTTAACTCTGAAACACTTGTATTTACCTCTTACTTCCTTAACCTATGGCTTTGAAATAGCGTAAGGTGCCTTAAAGTGGTAGTGAAAGTATATCTGAAGGAAATTAAAATTGGGATAGAATTTGGAGAAAGAGCCAATTAGTATGTCTTTCTTGAAGAACTGGGTAAGATATTCTAGGTAGGTCTGAGGAGAAGGAAAGTATGTATGTCTTTGCTGGTGAGACCAAACCTGAGGAGCTACAATGTGTGTTCAGCTATCGGAGGAAAGGTCACAGCTGTTGGATACAAGAGGAAACAAGGGACAAAATTAATTATTATTATCGATTGTATTACATAGTGCCCAGAGGGCTCAGCTGAGGCGAGGGTGCCACGATTGCTTCTGTACAAAAGTACAGTGAGCCTTAGTTCCTGCCTGGAAGAGCGTAGACTCCACATAGAGACCCCCACTCTTAGGGTCCATTCTGGGCTTCTCTGGACTCATGATGACTTAGCATATAGAGACTTGGAGAGCTTGCTGAAGATGAGGACATATAATACGGACTTTATAGAATCATAGAATTGTTTGAGTTGGAAAAGACCTTTCAGATCATCAAGTCCGACCGTTATGTGGGAGGATCCTGGAAGTCAGTGCATAGATTCCAGGCCTAATGGACAGAAGACTGGACAAAAAAAGGTTACTTTATTTGCAACTTGTTCAACGGTTGTTATCAGAAATATGTGAAAAAAATCTCTGTACAAAATGTATAATACTGCTAATAATAGCATAGTTGAAAAAAAACCATTGCATTTACTGTATTAGAAGTTCTAAATTGTGGTTGCCTGGTTGATTTGAAATAGTGCCTAGTCTGTTCTGGTAATATTTAATTTAAAGTTGTGTATGTTATGGTTCCTGTGTTCATGGCATATCGGAATAAAAAGACTGGGAAGTTCTTTTTGAGAAGCCATTCTTAAAGGAGAAAATGGCAGGGGTGACACAACAATTATTCTGAGTAACTGTGTAGTCAAGTAATAACTATAAAACATACATCCTGGAGATTTTAAAATGTTGAGTCTTCTTTTACTGCCTGGTGTGGGAGCATACACATCCTCACATAAAATAATATTTGAGTAGAATGTTTCATTAAAAGTGAGCAGAAACAGCAACTAATTTGTCCATTGAACTGTCCCACGTTTCAAGTATTAATGGATAAACTACAAGTGCTCCAGCCATGTATTGCAAAATCTGAAGGGAACTTTGGCATCTGTGTAATTGTTATGGATGGATGGATGTACCATACATTATTTGTTTTGATTCCAAATGGTTCTCACTGTCAATTAGAAGAAAGAAGCTAGGCTAATAAGTGGGGGGTGGGTTTGGTTTTGGTTTGGTTTGGTTTTTTGGGGGGTGGTCGTTTGTGTGTGGTGTTTTTTTTTTTTTTTTTTTTGGGTCTGCTCTTATTAAAGTAGTGGTTGGCCTGAGTTAGAATTTCCTGAAGTGCCTAGAAAGAAGTTGGAATTAGTTGAATGAAAATAGGAATTCTCAGAGAATGTTTCCAAGGAGATGCAAGTTGACTATGGAGGCAATTTTTAACTCTTGTATTTTTTTTCTTCTATGCACCTACAAAATCTGTTTTGTTTCATGTACATTGATTTATTTTGTCATTCTGTTGCATATGTACTCATTATAGGTGGTCAGTGGGGCTCTTATTTGTGCTTAAAAGTGGGCTTATTTTAAATTTTATTTCTTTGCAGCTGTATTATAGAAATACAAGGTACCTTCTGGATGAGGAGTCAAAGCACACTGCAATTTGCTGTGACAGAATGACCAGTCATGAAGATGTATGCAATGAGAAAGAAGGGTCCTTAGTGCTAGCATAATTTAAACTCTTAATTTGCACTCTAAAATCCTAATTGTAGTCAACTATTGGATTTGCTCCCTGAACTTTAGTATACTATCATTGTTATAGGAAATTTTGGATGAACTATTTTGAGTGAGGGTGATTCATTCTTAGAATCTGTTTATTCTGTTAGAAATGTCTATTCTGTAGAAACAATGAGAATTCAGTTTGATTTTTTTGTTACATAATTTGATTTGTTTGTGCAGGTGAAGATAAGAAAGAGGAATGAACTTAATAAGACCTTACAGCTTTTTAGTTTTGTGTTCTGGTAAAGCAGTGAATTTGTAATTGGAAACTTGAGTAAGAAGAACATCTGATGGTTTAACACAATGGAATTTTTTCTTTGTGCAAGCTACCTTTTGTAAGCTTTGCATAAGGTCAAGATTTTCTGGGTTTTTTTCAGTACAGTGAAAGAATGCTTTTCTATAGAGCTTCTATCTTTCTTTTCCTACTCAAGTTAGTACACAGATGTCTTGTTGGGTATTACTAGATTGTAAGAAGAATGAAAGTGTGTTTCATGGTTGTGGTTAAGTCCTAGCGAGAACAGAGACTGGTATTTTCCCGTGATTTAATGACTCATCTGAAATTTGAATGCGGATCTGTACTGGTGAATAAAAATAGGCAAACAGAAGCAAAGATATGCAACCTGTAATACACTGTTTCTAAAATGAGCAGACATACCATGTGAAGATGGAATCTGAAGATTTAAGCAAAACAGGGATGTCACTCAGCATGAAGTACCAACTGTTTTCAGCTTATGTAGTATGCAAGAGCATACTTACAGATGACTCACAGTTAAGATGCCTTATATAAGATTGCCCAAGTATTTAATTCACTTCAGGTGATGGAAAGGCACTGTAAAAATAGTAATAAAAACTGTATCCAGTTGCGCTTACTGGTTTATAGATTTTTTTTTTTTTTTTTTTGTCAGGTCCTATATTACATTCATGGATATATAGGGGGTTTTGTTCTCCCCTCTGGTCTTAAAATATGCAAATAATGCCTTAAAAAGAATAGTTAAAAGAAATTATGTGAGACTACACTTTAAATTTATGAATACAAATTCTAGGCTAAAACAGTGCTTGCTGTCTCAAAAGAAAGGCTATTCTAAGACTTCAGCTCTTGCTAACATAATGTCTTCTAAAAATCTGTATCTTCTACTGTATTCTGCAACATTGCTCCCAGTGAAGTAAGCTAGATTGCTTTTATCCTTAATTGCAGTGCTGTTATGTGCTGAATTTATTTACTATAGATTACATAAGAACACAAAA
This sequence comes from Gorsachius magnificus, assembly GCA_034008185.1. Taxonomy (NCBI): domain Eukaryota; kingdom Metazoa; phylum Chordata; class Aves; order Pelecaniformes; family Ardeidae; genus Gorsachius; species Gorsachius magnificus. The sequence continues at coordinate 42,371,890 of CM067083.1, read as the reverse complement.
ATAACTAAAGACCAAGGGGTCCATTTAGCTCAGTATTATATCTCCAGTAGCAGTCAATAACAGTGAGGGAAGAGGACAAGAATTTACTTTCTCTGTCTCTGCTGTGTGCTGCCAGCCTATAGTGATTTGTGGCTGGGGGGAGTTAAGACTCAGGCCTGATGACACTGAATTTGAAGCAAATTGAGTTCCCCAGCCAAAGCGGATGTTGTGTGGGGAAGTGCTGCCTTCTGTTTGTTTTGAAGGTGCTGTGTGCAGCTTTTAATTGATGATCCCTGGCTCTGATACTGGAAAGGACAGTGAATCGTAACTGAAAACATTATTGCATGTATTTGCAACTGTTGTAATATTTTTTTGTTTTGTAATCTTATACAAAAGGTTCAGTATTAAAATAAAGGAAGTGGTTTAGATTAAAAAACATTTTTTTTTTCTTTTAAATTTATTACCCAGCTTTACAACAGAGGCGAATTTTGAAAAAAAGGTTTTTGAGAAGTAGCTGGCGTTCTTTTTGTATTTTTTCTACAACTTCGCATTCCTCATCCACTTTTTACCTTTCTGTGGTTCTTAATTTGCATTTTTGTACAAGGATTTGCAATTGTGGATTTCCCAGCTTTCGTAATTGTGGGTCCAAACAGTTGCATCTGCAGGTAGCCTTCATTCTGGAGGCTTCCTGACCCTTTGTAGCAGCCAGCATCCTGTTTGTCTCTAGTTGTGGTTATGGGGGAAGGCGTTTGGGGAATTAGAAATATTGTCAAATGTGCTTATGGCTTTCACCTGAAAGGAAATCATTGCTACTTGCTTACTGTGTTTTCATTGCTATGTGGAAACCTCTTTCCTCATGGAGGCACTGCTACATGCTTTTGTCTCTGCATCCTGAGGGGGGTTTGTGTGGCTGGGCTCAGTGGTGGGAAACCCAGAGAAGCATTGCTGGGGGGCGAGGCACAAGAAGTGTCGCGGTGGCCCTGCCCAGCCGGCTGCTGCTGCCTGGGCAGAGAAATCCAAAATCTGTGGTAATGGGATGCACTGGATCCTTCTCAGCTGGAGGGAGCTGACAGAGTGGGTGTGAGGGTCAGTGTGCCTTAAGGGAAATGGTACGGGCTAAGCACTGCTGTGTTTTGTTGGGGCTGTAGTTTCTGACCCTCTCCTTTGCTCCTTCATAATGTTGCTACTCTCATATATTTGAGAGTGAGATGTTGAGTTATAGCTGCAGAAAACCTTCTGGAGTTGTAGTGTGCAGCTTTTTGGCCAGACAGCCTAAGAAGTCAACAGCAACTGGGATCAGGTAGTCATGGGTGGCAGTGTAGCCTGATGGGATGTACCAGGTGTGATCTTCCCCGGTTGCACAAGCTGCTTACCTTCCAGTGCAGGAGAAGAGATCCATCCCCTGGCACACTTGTATTGTGAGGACTGGCAGGATGAGAAGTGATTCAAACCCTGGCCTTCGTGCATGCGGAGGTAAGCAGAGCAAACAGGGAACAGGCGGTGGGGTTGTGCAGTGCTGTGAGGGGGCAGGCAGTCCATGGTAGGCCATGGCTAAGTGCTCACCTGTTGATCAGGGTAAAGGAGAAACTTACAGTCTAAATGCTCGATTGGTAAGGCAGTAAAATCTCTTGTGCATCCTGTCTAGATTTGTTTTGCAGTAATGGTGCTTAGCAATTACAGGCGTCTTGTCTTTCTCTGGGTGCTGGAAAGTATTAACTAGTAAGTGCCAGTGTTCAAACTGTAAGTCTTAGAGGTGGAAAATATTTTTTTTTATTTTATTCCAGTAGTTGCAATTTGTTTAAAAAAAAAAAAAAAAGTATGGGTATTTTTAATTTGATTCTTATTGTAAAAAAAATAAGTTGAACTGTAAAGTGGATTTTTTTACTTATGGAAGGCTGCCGAGTTGATTAATGGTGGGCTGCTGTCTTAAATTTGACAAAAATAAGATTTCCATTAAAACTAAACATTAATAGTTGTTGCTGCTCCATATGCTTAAAATTAATTATGATAATAAGCTAACGGCCTCCCAGTCAGATATTCAAAAGCAGGCTCTTCTTGAAGCTCCCAATCTGAGGTTAGAAAGATGTCCTGGTTTCAGCTAGGACAGAGTTAATTTTCTTCCCAGTAGCTGGCACAGTGCTGTGTTTTGGATATAGGTTGAGAAGAATGTTGATAACGCCCTGATGGTTTAGTTGTTGCTGAGCAGTGCTTACACCAGTCAAGGACTTTTCAGCTTCCCATGCTCTGCCAGGTGCACCAGAAGCTGGGAGGGGGCACCGCCAGGCCAGCTGACCCCCACTGGCCCAAGGGCTATTCCATACCATATGATGTCATGCTCAGTATAGAAACTGGGGGGAGTTGGCCAGGGGGCAGTGATTGCCATTCAGGAGCGGGCTGGGCATCAATTGGTGGGTGGTGAGCAGTTGCATCATGCATCACTTGTTTTGTATATTCTCTTCTTATTGCTATTATTATTGTTATTCTTTTACTCTGCTGTTTCATTAAGCTGTCTTCATCTCAATGTATGGGTTTTACTTTTCCCCACCCCGATCCTCTCCCCCATCCCACTGGGGAGGTGGGGAGTGAGTGAGCGGCTGTGTGGTGTTCAGCTGCCTGCCAGGCTAAACCACAACAAAAGACAATGAGATGAAGGGAATTTCCTCAAGCAGCAAAGAAACCAGGGCTGCACCTGCTATTGCACTTTCAACCAGGCAGCAGACATGGTTTGTAACACCCCCTGTAAAGATTTAGGGAAGAGAGAAAACAACAGCTGCTTTTGATGGTACCTGTGCACTGCAAATGACAGTATCTGTAAGTATGAGGATGCACTGCCTTGTAGCCAAGCGGTGAGCATCTCTGGGCTTCTGATGTTCTGAAATGGGAGGTCACTAATTCCCACCTTTCAGTGATGGCACTTAATGCTTGGAGATCCTGAGGGAGAGAATTGGAAAATGTGAGGTTGGCCAAAAATATTGTTGATTTCAGGTGGAAATATTGTAAGCTTTTAGGTTTCCTTTTAGTTGTGACTTTAAGAAGGACATGTTTTTAAAGTTTGGTAATAGATCCTTTTTCTTATTTAAGATTTAAGATTAAAATTCTTCAGATCACCTCCATTCCATTTTCAAAAGCAGTATATACTGAAAAGAACATAATACTTAATTGAAATTTACGGGCAAGTAAAAACATACATTATTTTTAATTATTAAGATACAAGTATGTGAGCAGAAAAGTCTTCAGCTTTGGCCTTGAGGATAATATTGTCATTTTGAACTTTTGGGTTTAAAAAAAAAATTAAAAAGCTAATTAAATACTTCTTCCTGCCCTGACAACAAATTGGAGAATTATCATTATCTTTGTCACTATTATATGTGGAAGTTCACACTACAAATAGCTCATAACACTTACACACACATATCTGAGAGTCCCCCATTTTTTTTTTTTTTTTGGTGAGCCACTGGGTTGTGTATTTGTTTTAAATGGGATGCATGTGTCCCTGAGACACCTGGAGTACTCCCTTCTCCCCCTCAGCTAGATGTACATCCTTAGGCTAATAGGAAGAATGATGCATTTACATTACTGCTCCATTTAAACAATAACTGTTGAAATAAATGAAATTTCTTATGAAATAAATACTTAATTTCCAAATGATGTCTGCAGTATTTAAAGGTTTTCAAGAGGTTAGGCATGAATTCACCGCTAAATTGCTGCTGCTTCTGTGGAAAATAATAAGCTGTGTCATTTGATCAGGGACAAAGTGACTATTGAGCAGGGGTGGTTTTGAGGAAGTAGATTTTAGTAATAAAGGAAAAATACCATTTCTTATGTGAAACTGTCCCCATAGTTTGTTTGTAAAGTAAATATTGTAGCTCACAGAGTAGGGTGAACCTATAGAAATGTTGTAACAAAAACGGTCACTGTCTGTTTCCCTAGAAATCCTCATTGGTTGCTTTTTTGCTCTTTGCTGCTGCTATCCTTGCCCACCAGTTTGTCTTGTGGAAACACCTCCCTGTGTTCCCCAGCAGTGCCCCTTGTGTAACAAGCAGAGAAACAACCTTCCTGACGGGTTCACTGGCTTTTGGTTTTTTTTTTAATTCTTCATTTTCCTCAAAGAAGCTGCCACAAAGTATTGATTGCGTTGTCCATATTGGACTGATGGGAACATTGTTGCATGGATGAATGGAAGTCAGTTGCTACTCTATACAAAATTACAGTCTTTAATAATCTGTTTTTCTGCTTTGATCAGGCTTGTACTATTCAGTACAGTTCAGGATTTTTGCTTTATACTAGCACAATATAATAGCTTGGGCAGATTTTGACATACTACTCTGAACTGAGCTATGTATCTCCAGATTTCTCAACCAGAAGCCTGTGAGACTTGCATTTTGTACCTTTGACAGAAACAGTTTTGCACTCAGAAGGTTTTTGCTGTGGTATTTGCTCCGTGATGAAGATATTCTCAGAACTGCCTGATAGTTAAGGCTCTCACTGATTTTTTTTTTTTTTTTTTTTTTTTTTTTACTGGCAACTGTACCTACCATTTTTTTTAAGTCAAATCCTGAAGATGTTAAGATCTGTCTAAAAGTGGTGACGGTAGACACAGTTTGCCACTTCTGCACTCCCTAAACTGCACATATTGTCTCTTGACATGAGCGTTTCCAGTCTGTCTTCTCACTCTTTCAGAAAAGTGCCATAGCACCTGTCTTTGAACTGAGACACATCATGGATTTAGTTGCGGTTGCTGAAGCTCAAAGAACCCACTGCTGCTCTTTGGTCTCAATTCCCATCTTACCACAAGTCAAAATTTTGCCCATGTAATTCCACTCTTCAGTGAGGGATCATCTTGCATGTCTAAGGTCAAATATTCGGTGACTACACCGAGCCCACTAACATACGGTTAAACTAAGTCATGTTTCTAAAAGCAAAGCCAAAACCTCTAAGCAGCTAATATTCTGTTATAAATTCCTAATTTCCTTTGACAATCTATTCCTGTGGCTATTTGCCCTCACAGTTAAGCCCCATGTTTTCTTTTCTTATGACCTTTTTTTCCCTAGTTTGTCCTTTAGTGATGTCTAATTACCAAAAGATAATATTAGAATGCATTCAAAACTAGAATAGTATAAATGTTTGCAGCCTTTCTGTGAGATAGGAATGCACTCTGGTTCATACCTTTCTCGGGTTTAATTTTGTGTCTGTGTGCAGGTGGTTTTTCTTACGCAGCAGCTTCACCATAAATTACATTGAAATAGACACAGTCATTTCCCATATCCTTTATTGTATGTATATCTCAGCTGCTTTCAGAAAATATTTCCTACCTCAGGATTTTATTGTAGAGGTAGTTTCTCCTTCATAATTTCTCCAAACCATCTCTGTTTTTGATCTAGTTATAAAACATGTTTTGGGCTTGGGGCATATTTTTTTTTCTGCAATTTCTTCTTCTATCATGTTAACTAACTTTTCAGTTTCCTTAGATAATTCAGTAATGATTTATTTCTGATTTTATTGCATTTTTCATTTTTTTCTAAGATAAGGATCACTAATGTATTCTTTTAATTTGTTTTAGATGTTGAATTACTGAAAGTGATTAAATACCAAATCCATTTCAACTTGTAGTCAATAGTAATACTGTTGTGGTGTTGGTTTTTTTTTCTGGTTTACATCTGTCAGGTTGTTTACATTTTCTGCTTACCTGGAATGAGTAAGTTATTGTTTATGGATTTCAGAAGAAATCCAGTATGTGCTTTTTGTCTTAATAAAGCCATGTGATCTTTCCAGTGTAGAGTGTGTGAGTACTTTTGCAGGTGTCTGAATGTTTAAACATAGCAGCTTGGATTATGTAGCATAATAAAAAGTAAACTGTAGATTTAAAAAAATTATTATTTTTAGTTGCGTGGCTAAACTAATTTTATTTTGTTCACATGACTTTGCAGTGTACTGGGACAAACAAACCAAAAGGTAGTTGTCCGACAAATCAGTGCAACAATAGATGTCTACTGTAAAAGCCTGTGGTATTGATCTTGATTTTTAATATCCCAGGCAAGCCTGAATGCAGTCTGGTGGTTATGTGATGTGCAGAATGTCCCACAGCTGTGCATGCTAATGGGGGAAAGCACAGAGGAAGGGTGGAAATTGGTTAAATTTGCAGGTTTTAGGGGAGCAAATGGAAAGTGAGCATGCTGATCAGAGTCTGTCTTGCGCTGTATATTTGGACTGTTACTAAATTATAAGATTTTTCTTACATGAATGATTCCATAAATTCATTTCCATTGGAATTTTGTCTCCTGCTGTTGCTTACGTAATGGTGATCTATCATAGTTCATCTCAATGTGAAGATATTTGGAGTGCGCAAGTAATTCTTGCTTGTGTCAGCTGGGAAGAAAAATATATAGTGTATCTTGGGATGGGGTGTATATGCAATCTTTATGGACCAACTTAAAGTAATGTCCCTGCATGTGCACATGTGAAGTTGTTGTGATTTAAAATATGCACATCAATACAGTTTTTGGGTTTTCATTGGTCAATTAAGCTAAGCTAGGGCTCAAGAAGTGGGTTGAAATTACAGTAGTGTAAAGGCATCTCTATTCAGAAATTGTGCCCTTTGCTGTGGTCATCTTCATTGGTGTACTGTGCTTGGTTTATCCTTAATTTTTCGATTTCTTTCATTTTCTTGTGCAATCAGGAAACAGTGGAGCTTCAGAGCATAATGCCAACAGTATTCCGTAGTTGTAGACAGTACCAATAATGCAGTGATTTATGCTTTGTAAAACTCTACAAAGGAGAGATTGAAGTAGAGAAATTCTTTTAGTTACATTTTAAAACCAACAATACATTCATAAATAACTTCAAATTTTAAAAAGTGTTAGTATTAGTAGCTCTCCTTTGCTGTTTCTCAAGATGTGAAGTCTTCACCATGCTTGAAGTGATTTGTATCTCTTTGCTGCCCGTGTTGTCAGCAACCGTTGTACCAAGGCTTCTAGGTTAAACTTAAATGTGCTGTGGTAAGAGCTTCTTCTGTCTGAGGAAACAAAGATGTGACTCTTCAGTGGAAAGAGCCTTTGTTTGCTTAAGTTACAAGCCAGCACCATCTCGCACTGTTTGCAGAAGGTTTCAGTGAAGGGTATGCTTGGTGTGGCTTCTTCCCAGCCAGGCGGATAAAAATCCAGACCTATTTTCCGTCTGAATTCATGTCTTTGGTTTCAGTGCAGTTAGCTGTATTATGGTTCGCTAGGTCAGGTACTGACACAAATGAGGACGGTGTTTTTTCTCCCTGTCAATAAACATTAAACCAAGAACTCAGAGATTACTTTCCAGGTGTATGTGTGTGCACCTTGGGCTGCCTTTGCTTTGGTTCCAGGCATTATTATTGGGCACGATGTTGAAATATACCCTGTCCTGAAGCTGGATTTTGCACTGTTGAGTCCCCTAATGACAAGCTCGGAGGAGGCAGATAGACCGCAGCAAGGGTTGACTTTGTTCAGATTTGATTCTAATGTTTCACTCATTCTTAGATCTACCAAATTTCTCAGAAAACCACTTAAGAATATCAAACTATCAATGACGTTATGGCCCCAAGACTTCAAGTCTGACCGATTAATTGAAAAGCAAGATTTTCAAATTAATTTCAGGACCCTGAATCTATTTGGAAAGTTTAATGTTGTTCTCAGTTGTGACTGCTGTGGGAGGAGTACCAACATGTAGGCTATGTTGTCTGCACTTGGTCTCTGTAGTATTTTGAGCATGCTGTGTTTGCTAAGACACCACAGAATTCAAGAGCAGGAATATTGATTTGAGTTCTCTCTGCCTTTAAACCTCAAAAGTTGTAAATTTCTATTTATCGGGCTTCAGCTCTCCCAAATCCACAGTGTAAACAAGAAAAATTTAGTGTTCTCATCCTGCACAAAATTGATGCATGGTGATTTTTTTTGTTCAGTTTTAAAATCATCAGTGAATGCATGAACAAGGACACTGATAAACTTGGCTTTCTGTCTGCATGTCTATGAAGCTTTCCTGGGGGCTCTTATAATTGTCTTTTAAGTCCTTCTGTCAGTGTTAGAATAGAGTGATCCATAATTCAGGTTATTTTAAAACTCAAGTAAGCTTATAGAAATTTTTTTAAGTGAATAGTTTTTTGTTTTGTGTTTTCCCAAATAGCAAAACCAAAAATGCAGAATAGATTTATTACTTAAACTTCGCATCCCTGGTAGCAAAAGCTACGTTCACATATGCTCAAAAAATAAAAGAAAGTTACTTACATAAGCAAAAGCTAATAGTTTGCTTTGCTATGAGACCAACTCATAGCCTGCTTGGTAAATTAAATTTATTGCTAGCCTTTCTCTCAAAACCAAAAATTTGGATTAAATATTTCCAACTTGGAATTTTAGGTTTTATTCTTTCCTTTTAAAAATCGGATTGTACCAGATTGTGTCTTATATAGCTGTCTCTAGGATGTCCAAGTGCTTGACTGTTTGCTCTGATTGGAGGGCTGGCCTGGATAGTGGAAGTTTCAAAACTCTGCACCCCTAGGGCTTTGTGTCTGTAAGCTGCTGCTCTTCCACCACTTCTGTTAACACTGAGCAATTTTGGACCAACTTTTCATAGACAGTCATGTTTTCTTGGCCATCTAGTGTGAAATACCTGGAACTGATTTGGAGAAGTGCTGAGTGCTCACAGGTGGATCAGAAACCACTATTGCATGTGTTTTGAACATGTAAATTGTTATTTAATTGTAAGTATTCCAAAAGCGCTGCTCCCAGGCAATGCATGTTGGGCACTCAAAATTAGTTGGTCCTCTTTATCTTCAGTTGGTCCTGAGTACTTTACCCTGTTTATAAATTAAGGTGATGACATTTTTACCTTGGAGAGCTTCTGCATGGGATTCTTCAGTGCCTGTGAGGCTATGAGGTGCTGGAGTGCTGTGTCCTATAGAGAGAGCACCTGGCAGGGTACGAAATCTGCTGATGGATGGAATAAAGTGGTGTGCAATAAAGATGACAAGACATCGGGGCAGGTACTGAACACCAGAGGTGAAACAAACTATTGGACATCTTTCAGTCTGTGCACTGTTACAAGGCTTCATTCTGTGGGGGGAGAAAAGATATTGCTCATAAAGTTATTAACAGCTACTTTGTAATCCATGTCTATAGGAGACAAAGGATGCAATTATACTAACTGGGGAAAATCCAGAGGGAATTATGTGATGCTATGGTAATTGTACACATATAGCGTGGTCCACTGGAGCAATTACAGCTATTATGCGCAGCTTGGCCCTCTGAGAAGTCTGTGTTTCCTGAATAAGATCAGAAGCTATTTGCCCTTTCTCTTTTCCTTCAGTTAATTCAGTGCTAATGCATTGGTCTGTTGCTTTCCTTCTTGCTGTCTTGTCTGCGGTCTTTTTCTTCATGCCTTTTTAAGTTCTGTGTTCAACTGAAGGTAGGTTCAACATCATCTTCTTTACAATGGCTAAAATATAAAGTGTACAGTAGCTCTATTTAACTTGAGAAATAAAGAAACTTACCAGAATTGCATCTCCACGTATATTTAGCAATGTAAATGTGATTTTTATTTCTTCCACTCACTTTCACCTTGCTGCAGGCATACATACAGAAAGTAAGTGTAGAATAAGCGTAATGTGGCATTACTGCTTATTTTGCACAAGTGTAAATTACATAATACAGGTTGCAAGAAAACAGGGATTCAGGATTTGTATCTCTTTTTATACAAGCGGCCACACTTTTTTACATCTGGTCAGGAAAGCATGCCTTGTATTTCATATTCCCTGTACTAGAAAATCATGGCGTAACTTGTCTGATGTTCTCTGGTATTATCAGGTATGCATCCAGCAGTTAGGTTTATAGCCCTCAAAGAAAGCAAAAGATTCCAATATGTTATACCTATGCTATGTCGGGGAAGATAAACTTTTTTTCATTTTTAAATTGTGGTGGATTTTGTACTAACTAAAGCAAGTTATACATTTGCTGCAAATCAATATGCAAACATTCTGCCACTTTCAGAAAGAGACTTTGTTCTAATGTTTTCTAAGAAATGGTATAATGGATGAATGAAATGAACATTTCTAAATTTTTTGTTAGCATCTGGCATTACTGATGTACATAAAGAGAATGATCAATTTTATTTCTAACACAGATTGGGATTAAAAACTACATAAAGGATATAAAGAGTATAATACACTTGCTGATTTATGGAGCAACAGATCTCCAGAGATGAATGCAAATCTGTAGTATGTGCCAAGTGAGATTTTAGGTGTGGAAAAATAGAAACATTGGGTGAACTCTTCAAGGCTTTGTGTAGGGCTCCTCTGCACTGTGTCTTCTAACAGTGCTTACCGCCTTTATCTTCAGGAACACATGGCCCAGGTTTGTGTAAGGGGAAGCTGTGTAAAAGAGATGGAATTGAAGGCTTTACCTCTTGGATCCATATACTTTTGCCTCTTCTAGGTGACTGCCTAAGAAATACTTGTTTGATTTTTTTTTTTTGTTTTTTTGTTTTCTATTTCCAACATTCTATAGGCAAAAAAGTATCTCTTTGTATTGTAGCAACATCTATGCTGAATGACAGATTGATAGGTTAAACAGTTAAGTCTTAGAGACTTAGTTCTTTCTATACAATTACCTTAGGTCTGCCTCCCTGGTGTGTAAAATGAAACTCTAAAATATAAAACCTGTTATTGTAGTTACCCTGTAACAGTACCAGGGGAGGGGAAAAAAAAAAAAAGCCAGGGCAATGTAGGAAAAGGTATAGATTCAATGAATTTTTTTCCACAGGCACCTAGCTACTTCGACTGCCTGTTGGAAGGGGTCTTTAGAAATTCTCTGCGTCCAGAGAGCTTGCTTTCATAGCAGCTATAACTCTTCCAAATTGACTCATGACAAAAAGTTAGTCTTAAATCTTCTGTCCCATCTGCCAACTTCTCAACATTTTAGTGGAAACTCTTCCCAGGAGTGTCATATTCACCATAGTGTGCTGGTTAAAAGGACTCTGGATGTCATTGGCACACTTGCCATCTGGAATGTGGAGAGAATTACTGTCTAATATGGTAACTGCTGGGAACCTCAGTGGAAGATGTGGGCCCACTTCGTGCTAGGTGATTCATTTAAAAGAAAATAAAAGAAAAAAGCCTCATTTCTGCTCTTTAGAGCATGCGATTCACATTTTAGACAGAATAAAATAGATTAAAGATATTGGAGGTAAGGATGAGATAATAATGAAGGCAGACTAAGGAAAAGTTACAGTTTACCACAGAGTAAGCTGCAGTTAAGAGTAGTGAGATGACTTGTGAGATTGACAGCTTGTTCAAGAAATAACTGGGGGAAACTCCTCCAAATCAAGTAGCTTTTGAATTAGGTGTTATTTTACTTGTTTAGATGGTGTTTTTACACTGTATAAAAAAACCCCTTAGTTTCTGGTCAACCCTGGAGGAACTGTAAACTAAAACTCCCTTCCTGTGATCTGTGATAGGGTTTTGTGGAGAGAACTAGGTTCTATACTTTCCTTCTGTTCTTTAGCACTGCTAGATGCTAACTCATCCTTTCAAAAAGGGTAGAAAGGAAGACCCTGGGAACTACCGACCTGTCAGCCTCACCTCTGTGCCTGGGAAGATCATGGAACAGATCCTCCTAGAAGCTATGCTAAAGCACATGGAGGCCAGGGAGGTAATTCAAGATAGCCGGCATGGCTTCACCAAGGGCAAGTCCTGCCTGATGAACCTAGTGACTTTCTATGATGGTGTGACAACAACAGTGGACAAGGGAAAACCAACAGATGTCATCTATCTGGACTTCTGCAAAGCCTTTGACATGGTTCCCCACAACATCCTTCTCTCTAAATTGGAGAGCTATGGATTTGATGGGTGGACTGTTTGGTGGATAAGGCATTGGTTGGATGGTCGCATCCAGAGGGTAGTGGTCAATGGCTCGATGTCCGTATGGAGACCAGTGATGAGTGGTGTCCCCCAGGGGTCCATACTGGGACCGGTGCTGTTTAATATATTCATCAGTGACTTAGCGAGATCGAGTGTACCCTCAGCAAGTTTGCAGACGACACCAAGCTGAGTGGTGTGGTTGATAAGCCAGAAGGATGGGATGTCATCCAAAGAGACCTGGACAGGCTGGAGAGGTGGGCCCGTGTGAACCTCATGAGGTTCAACAAGGCCAAATGCAAGGTCATGCACCTGGGTTGGGGTAACCCCCAGTATCAATACAGGCTGGGGGAAGAAAGGATCGAGAGCAGCCCTGCCGCGAGGGACTTGGGGGTGCTGGTGGATGAAAAGCTGGACATGAGCCGGCAATGTGTGCTGGCAGCCCAGAAGGCCAACCGTACTCTGGGCTGCATCAGGAGAAGTGGCGCCAGCAGATCAAGGGAGGTGATTCTGCCCCTCTACTCTGCTCTGGTGAGACCTCACCTGGAGTACTGCATCCAGCTCTGGAGCCCTCAGCACAAGAAGGACATGGACCTGTTGGAGCGGGTCGAGAGGAGGGCTACTAAAATGATCCGAGAGCTGGAGCACCTCTCTTATGAGGACAGGCTGAGGGAGTTGGGGTTGTTCAGCCTGGAGAAAAGAAGGCTGTGGGGAGACCTGATTGTGGCCTTTCAGTACCTAAAGGGGGCCTATAGGAAAGATGGGGAAAATCTTTTTAGTAGGGCCAGCTGTGTCAGGACAAGGGGTAATGGTTTTAAACTGAAGCAGGGTAGGTTTAGACTGGATATGAGGAAGAAATTCTTTACAATGAGGGTGGTGAAACACTGGAACAGGTTGCCCAGAGAGGTGGTGGAGGCCCCATCCCTGGAAACATTCAAGGCCAGGCTGGACGGGGCTCTGAGCAACCTGATCTAGTTAGCGGTGTCCCTGCTCACTGCAGGGGGGTTGGACTAGATAACCTCTAGGGGTCCCTTCCAACCCAAACATTCTATGATTCTATGATCCTCTCGTTAAGAGTAGCAAATCCATTTATTTTACTCCCCATTTCTGGCCTGGGTTTGAATCCAGCTGGCTACCCAGGCTGCAAGAAAGGACTGAAAGAGAAAACTGCTGCCACTGCTAGCAGTGGAAAGATCTGCAGGACGTCTTGTGAGAATGGGTACTTAAACAAGCTGGTGTTATTTTTCTGTGCAGAATTTTCAGATAGCTTTTGCTTCACATGATTTCTATGCTGCCAAAGTTGTAAAAAAGTAGGTAATTGCATGATTTATCTCATTAAACTAGAACTTGAATTCTATCTTATATGTAGGAAGGTTAGGATTAATATTAATTCAGATACCATCCATATCAAATTTTTTTTCGGAGTACGTAGGAAATTGTTATTCTAGTATGCTTTTCCTAGGCAACATTTTATTTCCAGCTTTGGAATGATCGAGCAAACAAACAGACCACTGGGACAGTAAGACAGTGTTCTCATTGTTACTGAATTTTTGTGTTGCCTGGGATACTGATTCCAACTAAATACATTTGTTTTGTACTTACGATTTTTAAAGAGATTTAATTAGAAATGAAGACACTTTTGTAACATTTCCTTGGCATTGCATCCAAAAATGGTCACAAACTTCAGATGATAAACTAGATGTAGAATTTTTACTGATTGTTAAAAATTGTTCTGAGATTTTTCACAGTAGAAATAATTAGCTTTTTACTTAGGAATAAATATTCTGGCAAAATGTAACAAACTTTGTTTGAAAATTGTTTCCGAGTGAGAGAGCTGACTTAACTGGTATCGGTGGCTCTCTGAAATGATTTCACTTACCATTATTTTGGTTTTGATGTAGAAACATAAGTTTTCTTCTAGGCATCTGGTGACCTCTCACACTATTTATACCATAAATTAGGAATTACAGATGAGTTTGTGTTTTGATTGCATGACTGGACTGGGGCAAATATTACCGTGTATCCATGGATGTCTCCATTATATGGGTTTGTCAGGACTCTGTTCACCGATACAGCTATTCAGTGGAGAGGATTATCAGATGATGCCTCTTCCTTTCCATAGTTAATTTTCTAGGCATTGTGGCAAGCTAATGTAATTCATTATTGGTGAAAATTCTCAAAGATAACATTCCTTACAAAACCTGAGTAACCTCTTCATTTGCTTGTATTGATTTCTTCTCTTTTAAAAAAGGACAAAAAGGAAGAGAAACGCTTTCAGTACTATCGAGGAAATATATAACGTAGCAGATAATAAATGTGTATTGACAGCAGAAGCCCAGATGAATATCGTAGTGGGTGCTGTTAGGATCTAATTTTGTTTGCATGAGAGGAAGGCGCCCTTGCTTTGTACCTGACCTCAGACGAGTTTGGGAGGCTAGGGGCAGCTAGACAGAGCTCTCGTTTCAGGTTCGATCCCTTTGAGCGAGATTAAGACACAAACGAGGTCAGATGTTGTTAAGTCCACCCGTTTATTAACTGTTCAGGGGAAAGAGAGAAAGCAGCGATAGGAAACGAAGAAAGGAAACATAGGAAATCAAACGAGAGGTCCGGATAGAAGAGCACAGAGAGTCACCACCATGGATCTACGGCATCCTGGGGGTCCACGCTTCTGGGGTCTTCAGTGATCACACACTGAGTTGTTGGTGGTCTCCCACAAGGTCGGTGACCTTCCTCCCCAGAGTTTTCGATGGTCTCCCATGAGGTCACCCTTGCAGTCTGAGACAGCAGCCTTTTTTATAGAGCACAGTCCAGCACATGCGGACACATTTTGCGCGCTTTCTTGTTGCTGGGCAGGGGCAGGATTCTGCTCGCATGCTTTAAGTGACAGCAAACTGCAAGCCTTGGTGGCCAGTCGGCCCCTCCTGGGTGTCCACTGCTTCAGCAAGCCTGCAAACCATCTTGCCTGCGGCAATGCTGATCTTCGAACATCGCCACACAAAGGAGCAAGCTTTGAGACAGCTGGCTATTCAGTCTCGGTTAGCTGCCTATTCAGCCTCCCACAGGTGCTGAGAGGGAAATTGAAGTAGCGCTGATATTCTGTCGGTCAGACAGTACGTTATTTGCCTGCATTCTACTTCACTTGGAGGACGTAAGTTTTCATCCCAACTCCTTCCATGTCTTTTCCAAATCTGTGCAGCAAGATTGAATAAAATTATTATCCAGAAAGAGGACTTCATATGAGAATAAGTACAGGGCAGAAAGAAGCAAAAACTTTACATGCAATAGACCCCCCTTTTAAACTACTATTGGAACATAAGGGACTAAGATCTAAAGTATAACATCATTACATCTGTGCCCTTGCTGTTTGGAATAACTTAATGTTAAAAAGGATTTGACAATGTTGGCCTCTTCACCCTTCTTACAAGGGATGCAGTTAATCTATGAATGAGATTTTAACTACCACTGTTACCTGCAGAGAAGAAAATACAAGCATGTATGGCCTAGGTTTTGGGAACTATAGAAAATGCTAAGAACATAAAGGCCGCTTGAAAATCCTGAATGTTTTCATATTGCATATAACAGCCAACTGAGATAGGGGGAACAAGTGTGGAAGAAGAATCCACAGTTATATTTACAGGGATTTTGTACAGGGCTGATGGGTGCAGGGTTGGAAGAAATGTAAAGGATGAAAAAATAGTGACCAAGGAAGTAGATTTGGCACTGGGGCAGGAAACGGGAATGAGAAATAAATTAGAGAGGAATAGCAGAGTTATATAAAAAAAAAGGGGAGGGAAGGCTAATGTGACTTTCGGAAAGAAATAAAGTAGTAGTGGAGGACAAAGATGTAAGCAGAGAAAGGAAAAATAAAAAGGGATGGAGAGGGAGGAACAAAAAGAATAAATATAAGGAGGAAGGCTGAATAAAATCCATCTTGCCAAAACCAGAAATATATCCTTTTTCAATGCATATAAAAGCTACTGTTCTAGCTATATGCTAACTGTGTAGCTCCCATCCTGTTCATTGATCTGAGGAAAGGATGGTAGGGCCATCAAACAATAGTGCATGCAAACTTAAGTATAAAAATGGAGAAATATCACCCTAATGATAATTGAAAAGAGGTCAACTTGTGCTCTTAATTTTCAGTGTGAAGATTTCAAGTGTTGTAGCATATCTCTTGGTAAAATCAGCATATTATTTTGATGGCATTATGAATTACATGTATAATGGTCATAGCTAATGTGAGATATTGCTGATATTTTTTCTTTGGTGGTTTTAGAATGTACACTTTGTGTAGTGCATGAAGAGACCATGTGCAAGTATAATAATTATATGTGATAGAGATGCGAAGATTTCTCTGTTTTGACAAGTGATTACAGAAACTGGGAAATCCTGTAGCCAATCTTTACTTGAGAATGAGCGGCTGAATAAAACAGAAATTTTATATAAAGTATAAGCTTGCAGGAATTTTACAGGGTTACCTTTAAGTTCGTAAGAATACAGCTATACTCAAGTTGCCATAATTCTCTTAAGTATTTTATTTCAAGCTGCAAATAGTCTTTTAAAACATGTATTTGTGCATAAACTTGTGCAAAGTATTATGTCAGACTTATTACGCTGATAATAATGATTGGGATAGAAACATGATTAAGTTTGCCTTTTTTACTCTGTATGTTCCCACTCTCCTGGAGAAACTGATACTAAACAGATCCACTCTTTTGCATGGGGAATTGTCCAACAAAAAGTAAACCATTAGAAGGTTTCTTAATTCTTAATCAAGCACATCTATTTTGATCTTCCAAAGTGCTATGGCAAGAAGATACATTTGAACTTAAAAAGCTTGGGTTGGTTTCTTTTTTTGTGTGTGTGTGTGTGTGTGAACACCCTGGGTGTTAAGCAGAAAGTTAAGCTTAAATATGAAGACTTCCTTCATCCTTTACAAATGTGGCAGCGTGAGCAGGAAAAGAACTCAAAGGGTCACCTAATACAAATACCCTGAGCCAGAATGAGACCATAGCAAACGGCTGTTGCTTCTGGGCATTCTAGCACATACATAAAATATTTCAGATCATGTATGTTTCTGAGACAAGATAAATGCCTGTGGTGTTATGTGGTAACAGACTTATCTCCTCTTTCTCTGCTGTTTTGTAAATTTAAGAAAACTAGGTGGCCTTCCATTGATACAATACAGTTTCAGTGGTCTTTCAGATAGAAAGTTTAGTTGTGGGGGGTTTTTTTGTCATCTAAAAAAAATTGTTCTTGCAGCTGGTCAAATTGGAAGAAAAATATGAAAAGTATACAACATTGCTAATTCATTTATTTAGATACATAGTCCCAGGACATGAGCTTGATTAATATAATAATTGTTACGTACACATTGGTGTCTGATTTTCGAAAGAAGTTGAGTAGGCCGATGGTTCTCTGAAAGATTTACAGAAGATACTGTGCTTTTTCTGTCATTCAAATCTGTGGTTTTTTTTATTTTGGTGGTTTTTTTTTTGTTTTGGTTTGGGGGTTTTTTTGGTTTTGTTTTTTTTTCTTTTTTAATTGATGCTTTGTTCATGAACCTTGGTTCTTGGTTCAGAAAAACACTTAGACGCTCAATCAAGGACCAGTAGGTTTAAGGTACATGCTTGAAGTCAGTGCTTTCTTGAATTGAGGTATCAAGAAAGTAGTGGTTTTCACCTTAAAAATCTCATTGTAACAGCAAAAGAACATCTTTGCAGAGACTAAAAGACAGCTCTATTCTGAGAGAAAGCTGCTTGCTGATTTGCAAAAGGCAAATGTTAATGGATTTACACCCTTAATGACTGATGTACAATAGGGATAAAAAATGAAAAGAGAAATGCTGGAGTGATTCCAGTGTGATTACATCCAAATTACATTGCTCGTTTCTTTCAGAACAGAAAACAATGGCAGGCTAATGAGAACTCTACGTTTTCTTAATACAATAAAACTATTAACCAACTGGATCTGCAAACTTTTCTTTCTGCAGTTTGCATCTGTTCAAATGGCATTATAGAAATAAACCAGTTAATTTCTATTAGCTCCTGAAGTCACATAAAAGCCCAGAAAACTATTGTGGATACAGTTATATTTTCAGTGATGCATTACTTCATCCAGCCTTAGGTCTAAAATAATAGCATAAAGTCACTATCTGGCCATTATCTCCTTTCAGTAATACACTGCTTTTTCAAATCCCATGATAAAATTATTTATGGATTATTTGCAGAATTCATTGCCCCTTTATATTTGGTTTCAATAAAGATAATAGCAGTCAGGGACAAGACAACACTAAATGTCTTCATGCAACACTGCTTTTGTGTAGTTGTCCTGGTTTCGGCTGGGATAGAGTTAATTTTCTTCGCAGAAGCTAGCATAGTGCTGTGCTTTGGATTTAGTACTAGAAGAATGTTGATAACACACTGATGTTTTTAGTTGTTGCCAAGTAGTGCTCAGACTGCTCAAGGACTTTTTGAGCTTCTCCTGCTCGGCTAGGGGCATAACAAGCTGGGAGGGAACACAGCTAGGACAGCTAACCCAAACTGTCCAAAGAGCTATTCCATACCATATAATGTCATGCTCGGGGGAGGGGGTTAGTCGGTCAGTCGGTCGCGGGCAGAGTGGTCGCAGCTCGGGCTGTGTGATCGCGGCCCGGGGGGAGTGATCGCTGCTCGGGACGGGCTGGGCATCAGTCAGCGGGTGGTGAGCAATTGCATTGTGCATCACTTGTTTTATATATTCTGTATATTTTCTTCTTCTTCTTATTATTATTATTATTATTGTTATTATTCTCTCTTATTAAACTGTCTTTATCTCAGCCCTCGGCTCTAACCTTTTATTTTCTTTCCAATTCTCTCCCCCATCCCACTGAGGGAGGGGGGGAGTGAGCGAGCGGCTGCGTGGTGCTTAGTTGCCAGTCGGGTTAAACCACGACAGTCCTATTTTGGCGCCCAACGTGGGGCTCGAAGGGTTGAGATAACGACAGATCTGAACATTTTTAAAATGCATTTGTGATAAGCATTCGTTATATTAGTCTAATAGTCGCTGGTCGCAATGTTGTTTTATTTGCTCTCAGAGTTGTTGTCCTTGTTCATGGAGTTCTTTTATATATCACCTTACCTGCTGTATGCACTCCCTGTGCTGCTGGTTGTCACTTTTCGCAAGTGGATTAAAGCTACTGTTCTGCTGTACTGTGTAATACTGGCTTATGCTATGATAAAAATATTGGTCATCAGATTAAGCTCATATTTGTACTCAGTATTGCTGTCACCTCTGTATTTTGGGAACCATCTATTGGGAATTATGAATAATTACACATTTTACTTTTTATCCTCAGAGAGCCAGCCTGTGGGGGAGTCACCTTACTCCATCTTCCCTTTCTTCTCTGAGCTAATTACAACAGTTCTTGAGAATGTTGAATATCCTTGGGATGTTCCAACTAGCATGGCCCTATTGCTAGGTCTCCTGAATATAGTTCAGCTTTTACTCAGGGTTAGACTCCTACGTAAATTATATACTATCCAAAGATCGACTCCTGCAGCAGGCACTGCTGCCACTCCAGCCTCAGTGACACCCACTGTAACTACTCCAGCTGTGGACGTAGGCACTGCTGCTACTCCAACCCCTGCGACACCCACTGTAACTACCCGAGCTGTGGACGTAGGCACTGCTGCTACTCCAACCCCTGCGACAGGCACCGCTGCTACTCCAACCTTTGCAACACCCACTGTAGCTACCCGAACTGTGGACACAGGCACTGCAGCTACTCCAACCCCCAGTGACACCCACTGTAGCTCCTCCAGCCGTAGCACAGGCACCGCTGCTACTCCAACCCCTGCAACCTGCACTGCAGCTACTCAAACCCCAGCAACAGGCATTGCAGCTGAAACAGGGAGCGAACCTGTGCCAGTATCAGTTGCCCCTATACACAAGAAGAAATCTTGGAAGCGAAAGTCAACTCGTTTAGAAAGGGAGGATGAATCAGGGCCATCACAAAAGGAGGAGGAAGAGGAAGAGCTCATAAATGAGACAGAAACTACACGGTCTCTATCCTTGGGTGAGCTGCGAGATATGAGAAAAGATTTCAGCCGTTGTGCAGGAGAGCATCTTGTCACCTGGTTGCTCCGATGCTGGGATAATGGGGCCAGTAGCCTGGAACTGGAGGGTAAAGAAGCCAAACAGCTGGGATTCCTTTCTAGGTAAGGCGGCATTGACAAAGCGATTGGAAAAGGGACACAAGTCCTCAGCCTCTGGAGACGACTACTGTCAGCCATGAAGGAAAGATATCCCTTCAAGGAAGATGTCATACATCGCCCAGGCAAATGGACCACCGTGGAGAAAGGCATCCAGTACCTGAGGGAATTGGCTGTCCTGGAAGTGATTTATAGTGACCTGGACAATGACCAGCTGCCCAAAGATCCAGATAGTGTCCAGTGCACATGACCCATGTGGCAGAAGTTGTTACGGAGCGCACCAACATCATATGCCAACACATGGGCAATAATGAGCTGGGAAGATGGACGGGGACCAACAGTGGATGAAATGGCTAGCCAGCTCCGGGAATACTTCTTCCCTCGTCTCTGCTGTGGATAAACTGTCCCAAAAGGTTGAATGACTCGAAAAGCGTATACCCTACACCTCTCCTGTACAGACCAGTATCTCAGCCATCAGAAGTAAGTGCCCTTCTGCTCAAGAAAAAGAATATCGAGGGTACACACCACGGGGCACTCTATGGTTTTACCTGCGTGACCATGGAGAGGACATGAGGAAATAGGACAGAAAACCTACCTTGACCCTAGAGGCACGAGTACGCGAGTTGCAAAGAAAAACAAGCACAAAAGGGGGCTCTTCCAAGAAACTTGTTGCTCCAATTTCCAAAGACGGGGTAGATCGTCGTTTTTTCAGACAGAATACAAGAGCTGATCTTAATTCTGATTGTGATGAAGGAACTTCTGACTCATATACACAAACCATGAGCAACAGTGATCAGAAATAGAGGGGCCCTGCCTCCAGCCAGGTGGAGGAAAGGGACAACCGGGTCTACTGGACTGTGTGGATTCGATGGCCTGGCACGTCAGACCCACAGAAGTATAGAGCTCTAGTAGACACTGGTGCACAGTGTACTCTAATGCCATCAAGCCATATAGGGGCAGAATCCATTTGTATTTCTGGAGTGACAGGGGGATCTCAAGAGCTGACTGTATTGGAGGCCGAAGTGAGCCTAACCGGGAATGAGTGGCAAAAGCACCGCATTGTGACTGGCCCAGATGCTCCATGCATCCTTGGCATAGACTACCTCAGGAGAGGGTATTTCAAGGACCCAAAAGGGTACCGGTGGGCTTTTGGTATAGCTGCATTGGAGGCAGAAGAAATTAAGCAGCTGTCTGCCTTGCCTGGTCTCTCAAAGGACCCTTCGGTTGTGGGGTTGCTGAGGGTTGAAGAACAACAAGTGCTGGTTGCCACCACAACAGTGCACAGGCGGCAATATTGCACCAATCGAGACTCCCTGATTCCCATCCATAAGCTGATTCGTCAACTGGAGAGCCAAGGAGTGATCAGCAAGACTCTCTCACCCTTTAACAGTCCCATATGGCCAGTGAGAAAGTCTGGTGGAGAGTGGAGACTGATAGTAGACTATCGTGGCCTGAATGAAGTCACACCACCGCTGAGTGCTGCCGTGCCGGACATGTTAGAACTTCAATACGAACTGGAGTCAAAGGCAGCCAAGTGGTATGCCACAATTTATATTGCAAATGCTTTCTTTTCAATCCCTTTGGCAGCAGAGTGCAGGCCACAGTTTGCTTTTACTTGGAGGGGCATCCAGTATACCTGGAATCGACTGCCCCAGGGGTGGAAACACAGCCCTACCATTTGCCATGGACTGATCCAGACAGCACTGGAACAGGGTAATGCTCCAGAGCACCTGCAATACATTGATGACATCATTGTGTGGGGCAATACAGCAGAAGAAGTTTTTGAGAAAGGGAAGAAAATAGTCCAAATCATTCTGAAGGACAGTTTTGCCATAAAACAAAGTAAGGTCAAAGGACCTGCACAGGAGATCCAGTTTTTAGGAATCAAATGGCAAGATGGACGTCGTCAGATTCCAATGGATGTGATCAACAAAATAACAGCTATGTCTCCACCAACTAGCAAGAAGGAAACACAAGCTTTCTTGGGCGTTGTGGGTTTTTGGAGAATGCATATTCCAAATTATAGCCAGATTGTAAGCCCTCTCTACCAAGTGACCCGGAAGAAGAATGATTTCAAATGGGGCCCTGAACAACGACAAGCCTTTGAACAAATTAAACGGGAGATAGTGCATGCAGTAGCCCTTGGGCCGGTCCGGGCAGGGCAAGATGTAAAGAATGTGCTCTACACCACAGCCGGAGAGAATGGCCCTACCTGGAGCCTCTGGCAGAAAGCACCAGGGGAGACTCGAGGCCGACCCCTAGGGTTTTGGAGTCGGGGATACAGAGGATCTGAAGCCAACTATACTCCAACTGAAAAAGAGATATTGGCAGCATATGAAGGGGTTCGAGCTGCTTCAGAAGTGGTTGGTACTGAAGCACAGCTCCTCCTGGCACCCCGACTGCCGGTGCTGGGCTGGATGTTCAAAGGGAAGGTCCCCTCTACACATCATGCAACTGATGCTACGTGGAGTAAGTGGGTCGCACTGATTACTCAACGGACTCGAATAGGAAACCCCAATCGCGCAGGAATCTTGGAAGTGATCACAGACTGGCCAGAAGGCAAAGATTTTGGAGTATCACCAGAGGAGGAGGTGGTGCGTGCTGAAGAGGCCCCGCTGTACAATAAATTGCCAGAAAATGAGAAGCAACATGCCCTGTTCACTGATGGGTCCTGCCGTCTTGTGGGAAAGCATCGAAGGTGGAAGGCTGCTGTATGGAGTCCTACAAGACAAGTCGCAGAGACTGCTGAAGGAGAAGGTGAATCAAGTCAATTTGCAGAGGTGAAAGCCATCCAGCTGGCTTTAGATATTGCTGAAAGAGAAAAATGGCCAGTGCTCTATCTCTATACTGACTCATGGATGGTGGCAAATGCTTTGTGGGGGTGGTTGCAGCAATGGAAACAGAGCAACTGGCAGTGCAGAGACAAACCCATCTGGGCTGCCTCACTGTGGCAAGATATTGCTGCCCGGGTAGAGAACTTGGTTCTAAAAGTACGTCACGTAGATGCTCATGTACCCAAGAGTCGGGCCACTGAAGAACATCAAAACAACCAGCAGGCAGATCAGGCTGCTAAGATTGAAGTGGCTCAGGTGGATCTGGACTGGCAACATAAGGGTGAATTGTTTCTAGCTCGGTGGGCCCATGACACCTCAGGCCATCAAGGAAGAGATGCAACATACAGATGGGCTCGTGATCGAGGGGTGGACTTAACTATGGACGCTATTGCACAGGTTATCCATGAATGTGAAACATGTGCTGCGATCAAACAAGCCAAGCGGTTAAAGCCTCTCTGGTATGGAGGACGGTGGCTGAAATACAAATATGGGGAGGCCTGGCAGATTGATTATATCACACTCCCACAAACCCGCCATGGCAAGCGCTATGTGCTCACCATGGTGGAAGCGACCACCAGATGGTTGGAAACATATCCCGTGCCCCATGCCACTGCCCGGAACACTATCCTAGGCCTTGAAAAACAAGTCCTGTGGCGACATGGCACCCCAGAAAGAATTGAGTCAGACAATGGAACTCATTTCCGAAGCAGCCTCATAGACAAATGGGCCAAAGAGCATGGCATCGAGTGGGTCTATCACATCCCCTATCATGCACCAGCCGCTGGGAAAACTGAACGATACAATGGACTGTTAAAGACTACGCTGAAAGCAATGGGTGGTGGAACATTCAAACATTGGGATACACATTTAGCAAAAGCCACCTGGTTAGTCAACACTAGAGGATCTGCCAACCGAGCTGGCCCTGCCCAATCAAACCTCTTACGTACTGTAGAAGGGGATAAAGTCCCTGTAGTGCATATAAAAAATATGCTGGGGAAGACAGCCTGGGTTACTCCTGCCTCAGGTAAAGGCAAACCCATCCGTGGGATTGCTTTTGCTCAAGGACCTGGCTCTACTTGGTGGGTGATGCGGAAGGATGGGGAAGTCCGATGTGTACCTCAAAGGGATTTGATTTTGGGTGAAAATAGCCAATGAACTGAATTGTATAATGTTAATTGCTGTATAATATAGTATGTCATCATTTTTACTATTGCTGTATGTCCTATCAATCGTATAACAGTAAGGATCACCCAGATTAAGAAGAATGAATGTTGAAGAAACTGAGGAAGTGCAGCGGATGGAACCAGAACTGACTTCAGCAAGCAACAACCCAACACCAGACCCCATCTCTCCTGCCCTGAAAGACTGTTACGACAGATGGAGCCCAAAACCGTGGACTAAATGAACCCAATGGACATTTTCGAGGGATGGTCCAAAACTAAGGGAATGATATCTGTGTATGTACCAAAAAGATGAGAAAATGGTGGTAATTAATTGGAATGTATTGTAAGGGTAGGACCTAAGCATGACGTAAATGGTATAGAATAAGGGGTGGAATGTCCTGGTTTCGGCTGGGATAGAGTTAATTTTCTTCGCAGAAGCTAGCATAGTGCTGTGCTTTGGATTTAGTACTAGAAGAATGTTGATAACACGCTGATGTTTTTAGTTGTTGCCAAGTAGTGCTCAGACTGCTCAAGGACTTTTTGAGCTTCTCCTGCTCGGCCAGGGGCATAACAAGCTGGGAGTACAGCACAGCTAGGACCCAAACTGTCCAAAGAGCTATTCCATACCATATAATGTCATGCTTGGGGGGGGTTAGTCGGTCAGTCGGTCGCGGGCAGAGTGGTCGCAGCTTGGGCTGTGTGATCGTGGCCCGGGGGGAGTGATCGCTGCTCGGGACGGGCTGGGCATCAGTCAGTGGGTGGTGAGCAATTGCATTGTGCATCACTTGTTTTATATATTCTGTATATTTTCTTACCATATATTATTATTGTTATTCTTCTCTCTTATTAAACTGTCTCTATCTCAACCCACGGGTCTTACTTTTTTTTTCCTTTTCTCCGATTCTCTCCCCCATCCCACTGAGGGAGGGGGGGGAGTGAGCGAGCGGCTGCGTGGTGCTTAGTTGCCAGCCGGGTTAAACCACGACAGTAGTAAAATAATCTTATCACTTCTGGGAATGACACTGAACAGGTTAAACTATGGGCAGGCAAGCCTGAAGCAGAACACAGGGTTTTACGTGTGTAAGCTTAGTGGTGATTAAAATATATGTCAGATGGGGTTGTAATCTGAGACTGGTATTTTCTGATTAATTTGCTGGGCTTGGGATCGGGGTGGGTAGGGACAGGGGCCAGGAAGGCCCAAGCTGGAAAATCTCAGCTTTTTATTGTGAAACATTTAATTTTTCTGTTTCTTCTTTTGTTACATTAAATTATTTCAAGGGCCTCCAAAATTAGAAGAAGGCTTTTGATAAAGGCAAATACTGCATCTTCAGGTATCTTTCTTTAAATACAGCTCTGAATGTAGTGCTGTCCTGCAAATCCCAGCGAACCCCAAATTCAGTACCTTACTGTTACCTTCCTGCTCTGCTTATCCTAAGTGTGGGGGATAGTAATGGAAATCTGTCAATCTTTACATATTCATGCTGTCCACTTCTAGCACATGTGTGCTGATGAGAGGTGTAGGAAGCAGATGCAACACAGTGCTTGTGACGCTCTTGTGTAGCCAGATAAGTCAGTAAAACTGTTGCATGTTGGATGAGACTGGCATTCAGGTGTGAGCGAGCTGGATCAAAGCTAAGGAACTCAGAGAAGACATTAGTTGGCAGAGGGAATAGACCAGGATCTGTTAGGCATAACATCACTTGGCTGTGGCCAAGTACTGTGTGCCCTCTGTCAGCTGTGTTCTGAATCTGGGCATCTGGTGACTCTTACCTGCTACTGGTTTGCAGCAGTGGCAGCCACCACTGGTTTTACTTCTGTTTGGCCAACTGGACAGTGTTACTCTACTCTGTCAGAGCTGCACCTTTCAATTTATTTTTTTTTAATGTGGTTTGCATTTCCATTAGTTCATTAGATTTAATCTACAGTGTAATTACTCTTCTTCCAATGAGCAGGATCTACAACCTGAGTTCTGATACTGTGGATACTAAAAGAATGTGAATCACTGTTGTTATCTAAATACTTATGACATAGCTATAGGCAAGAACAAATGCTAGTTGTTTTTGAATCTCTTCAGGAGTTTGATGTTCAAGTTCTCATTAGTTTCTCTGTTAAGTGTACGCTATGTTGGATATGTTTGGTCATTCTCCCTAGCCTCTCTCCAAGAGCTATGTATAACCTAGCAGTATATGCGCTATGTTCCACAACCACGCTGTCACAAAGGAACAATTCATGTGTGTTCATGATAGTCGGAATGTGTTGGATACTGCCTTTCATTAGGGAAAAAATTACAGCATGCTAGTACTTTCCATCTAAAAAATGTGTTTAAAAATAGAAAGTGGTCTAGAGAATTTCCAGGCTCACAAATAGCAGACATGCTACAGTT
The DNA here is from genome assembly GCA_034008185.1 of Gorsachius magnificus. Taxonomy (NCBI): domain Eukaryota; kingdom Metazoa; phylum Chordata; class Aves; order Pelecaniformes; family Ardeidae; genus Gorsachius; species Gorsachius magnificus. The sequence continues at coordinate 42,345,467 of CM067083.1, read as the reverse complement.
TATCTCCATTTCCTAAAGGAACACCATCTGAGAGGTGAACTGAACTTTGGTCAAGATATGAGGGTGTTAAGATTCAGAATAACTAATGATGAGCCATGAGAAACACCAGGAAAGGTTATGATTATTTTGTGTTAAGAATGTGTTGGTGGGATTTGTTTTGTTTATTTTTAAAGACTATCATTGCCATTACAGTAAGTCCAAAAGCACTATTTAAGTATTCCTGAATTTATTGTAAGCCATGGAATATCTCTTAGTTATACAAGCATAGTAAAATAGGAGTGGTTTGTTTTCCAGACCTAATTGGTAATTCAGACCTTGATTATAGTTCTTTTAGTTTTTGTGTAACAAATTGGGAAGAGGTATAGAGATTAAGAGTAGTTCTTTCATTTTTATTGATTTAATTTTAAACTATTAGTGAAATTTTGAAATCAAAATATTACCTGATTTCTTCAATTTTATGGATTATGCAGATTGAAAATGTTAGATCCTCACAACAAATATACTGAGTCAATACATGCATTTAGTGTGTGTGATATCTCAGAACTTTATTACTTTAGTGATATAAAGGCACTGCATATTTTCTTCTGAATTGCATCCATTGCAGCCATGGTGTTGGCAGATTGATCTGTGGTTGTTTGGTAGTGGGAAGCTGTCCTGGTTTCGGCTGGGATAGAGTTAATTTTCTTCACAGAAGCTAGCATAGTGCTGTGCTTTGGATTCAGTGCTAGAAGAATGTTGATAACACACTGATGTTTTTAGTTGTTGCCAAGTAGTGCTCAGACTGCTCAAGGACTTTTTGAGCTTCTCCTGCTCGGCCAGGGGCATAACAAGCTGGGAGTACAGCACAGCTAGGACCCAAACTGTCCAAAGAGCTATTCCATACCACATAACGTCATGCTCGGGGGGGGGGTTAGTCAGTCGGGTCGGTCGGTCGGTCGCGGGCAGGGTGGTCGCAGCTCGGGCTGTGTGATCACAGCTCGGGGGGAGTGATCGCTGCTCGGGACGGGCTGGGCATCGGTCAGCGGGTGGTGAGCAATTGCATTGTGCATCACTTGTTTTATATATTCTGTATATTTTCTTACCACTAATTATTATTATTGTTATTCTTCTCTCTTATTAAACTGTCTCTATCTCAACCCACGGGTCTTACTTTTTTTTCTTTTCTCCGATTCTCTCCCCCATCCCACTGAGGGAGGGGGGGGAGTGAGCGAGCGGCTGCGTGGTGCTTAGTTGCCAGCCGGGTTAAACCACGACAGAAGCACAGGTAGTAGAAAAGCGGAAGAAAGCGTCTCTCTTAGAATTTATCGGTTGAATAGTTTAGACTTTTACTTGCATTGTACTTCCACTGTCTTTTGCAGGTTAATGTAAGCATTTCTCTTAGCTGCTGCAAGAGAAAAACTGTTAAGACCTCATGCATCTGGTAACACAAGAACAGGTATATATATTTGGCAGGTCACATGGTCTGAAGCACTGAGCTACATTATTAGGCTAGGGAATACATGTTGCATACCTTGGCTTCTGTAAATGCAAGTCCCCTAGCAGGTAGCATGCTCTTAGCTGCAGTGCAGCAGCCATTCCACTGCTTTATAGTCCTCTTGATAGATCCGTATTCCACTTTAATTAGATAAATATAAATTGAACTTAATGGTAAGATTTATCTCATGTTTGCGTCAGCATGCTCCCGTGGCAGCGTCATATTTTCTGGCCAGGCAGGCAGTAGAAATGAAAAGCGGGGCCTGTGTGAAACCAGTGTGTCGTGGTTTAACCCGGCTGGCAACTAAGCACCACGCAGCCGCTCGCTCACTCCCCCCCCTCCCTCAGTGGGATGGGGGAGAGAATTGGAAAGAAAATAAAAGGTTAGAGCCGAGGGCTGAGGTAAAGACAGTTTAATAAGAGAAAATAATAATAATAATAATAGTAATAATGAGAATGATAACAGAATATACAGAATATACAAAACTAATGATGCACAATGCAACTGCTCACCACCCGCCGACCAATGCCCAGCCCGTCCCGAGCAGCGATCAGTACCCGAGCCACGATCAGTCCCCGAGCAGCGATCACTCTCCCCGCGACCGATCGACTAACTCCCCCGAGCATGACGTTATATGGTATGGAATAGCTCTTTGGACAGTTTGGGTTAGCTGTCCTAGCTGTGCTGTACTCCTAGCTTGTTATGTACCTGGCCGAGCAGGAGAAGCTCAAAAAGTCCTTGAGCAGTCTGAGCACTACTTGGCAACAACTAAAAACATCAGTGTGTTATCAACATTCTTCTAGTACTAAATCCAAAGCACAGCACTATGCTAGCTTCTGTGAAGAAAATTAACTCTATCCCAGCCGAAACCAGGACACAGTGGAAGAGTAACTATGGCTAGTGGTGACAGAGAGGGAGGTATGTGGCCTTGGTGCAGCTCTGGGCTGCAGCTCAGCCATTGGGATGTTTTGTGATGCTTTTTGTCATAAAGTTATCCAGCCCTAGTAGGTATTTCAAAAGGGAAAAGCTGCTGTGAGAGTAACCATGCTCTCTACTCCCTCTCTGGGTATATGAAGGCTTAAATTATTTCTTCTTTTATCTGTTTCTGTGAATTCAGCAATTGTACTAGAGGCTTACTCTATGCAATTTCTGTTCATGTGGATTATTCTACTATTATTCAAAGTTTCCTGAAAGTTTTGGCTTTTTTTGTTGGGTTTTTTTCCCATCACTTTTGTGTAAAAACTTTGTATTGTGTTAAAACCTTGCTGGTGGAAGTGCACAATTGCATATATTAATAATTGCATCTGTTAGCTAGTTTGCATGTGGTCTTAATTAAAGCAATTTCATCTGCCAGAGGGCCTTGTCCATCTTTATTATTCTCAGACAGACTGAATTGGCATTCAGCTGACTACAATCAAAGATTTCTAATGAAAATGAAAGTCCCACAACAGAATCTTCTCTGTCCTGTTAACTAAACATGAAACTACCTGGTTTTGCTCCCTCTATGGTGACTTAAGTTATATAGGCAAGAACACTGTAACTTGAAACATTTACCCAAGCAACATTTTACTCTGACACTCAGTATACACTTGGGGCTCTGAAGCCTAAGAATGTCCAAGAAGCAAAGTGTTACTTTGGAAAAAGGCAAAATCATAGAATCGTAGAATGTTTTGGCTTGGAAGGGACCTTTAGAGGTCATCTAGTCCAACTCCCCTACAGTGAGCAGGGACACCTTTAACTAGATCAGGTTGCTAAATCATCTGTTGTCCTTTAGTATATGGTATTTCTGGGATGAGAAATCTTGACAGAGATGTTTATACTTGGTGTTTGTTCAGTTAAACAGTTTCACATTCTGTGCAGTGTATGGTAGGTTCACATATATCTGCCACATAAATATGGCATATATTTAGGTATTACATTTCTTAGGCTTAGTTGTTTTAAGTATCTTAATGTGGTAATCATCGTCTTGCCCCTCTCCTTTTCTTCACTTCCTGTGGTCAAAACTTCCAGCACGAGTCTTACTTCTCTGTGCTGTTGTACCACAGGCACTGTCCTTTCGAGCAGGGAGAGCCACTCCATGACCTGAAGAGTCCAAATCTGAAAAGAGAATCAAGCTCAGAGCTTGGTCACCATTGTGTTCACTGGACCAGTCTGATGCTTTTTCTTTCCAACGTACCTGTTCTTCCATTTCGGACAAAAAGTCTGTTGACCCAGAAGATCACATACCTTCCTGGCGCCTCTCTTTGAATTGCTACATAGGACTAAATTCATTGCTGTCTCTCCTGGCAGCTGTATTGGCAAGTGCTGTCAGTGCCATCCGTCTTGCTGCATTCCTGCTGGGAGAGGCAAGGCTCCTTGAGAGAGCAAGAGAAGCTAGTTTGGGATTGTCTTCCTTAAGAGTACTCGCAGTAACTCTCTACCCTCATCAGAGACCCCTGCTCCTCTTGTAATAGTCAAGAGCTCCACTGAAATCAGAGAGTGATGCCAATGTACAGATGAATGTATACCATATGCTTTGTGAAGTTAGGTGCATGGAGGGCCTTTGCTCAGCTTTAGCCACATTCTTGACACACTAAAAATCAGTACAGCTAAATGGAAAAGGAATTTGCATTTTCCTTTTTATTTTTAAAAATTTTGCATTAGTGTATTCCATTTTCTCAAAAGATTTTAGACAATGGCAAGTAAAAGACATGAGAGAAGAGAAGAATCTCTTGAAATTATAGATTGCAAGGTTGTTTAAAAATGCTCAAGCTGTAGCATAGGCTTTAGCTAACAAGTATAGGAAATCGAGGTAAGTTTCATTTGTACAGAGCCTACCTCTTTAGGCTTGGGATTGTGTCCAAGAAAAGAAGGGTCTCATTTTATAGCAAAAAGATCTCTGTAAAATAATATAATCAGAATATATTATGTTTCTGCTTTCTTTGCTCTAAAGAATGAGCAGTAGGGGATTTGGCATTCATGGCTTCTATAGCTTTGGAAAACTATGTAACATTCTACATAAATGCTTTCTGTAAATGTGTTACAAAACTTCTACAGAAAGAAACTTACATAGCATATAGATTTACATTTGGGAAATTAGGATCTTGTAGTTTGTCACCATTAATCAGAGGAATGTTTATACTAACAAATTATAAGAAGCAGCTTAACCCTTGGTCACTGAGCACTTGACTCACAAGGAATTTTTTTTTCCCCCCAGACTAGAATGATGCAACTACTTCCATGATCTTCCTGAGAGCAATTTCTTACTCTAAATTACCACTGGAATTGAAGTATCTTCCAGACAGAAGTTGCTTAACTTTTCTGTGGGACATTAGGATAAGTTTGGCTCAGTGTAATGTCACACTGTGCTTGAAAAATTGTCAGGTGAAGCTGTAAAGCTGTTAGGTCATTTGAGGATTATGGAATTACTACTTGAATAAGAGAGTGCCTTTGATGAGTCCCTTTAAAACACAAAGGGGGAAGTAAGCACCCCCTCAGCCACATTACATTCAGTAATAAAATACAGCTTGGATTAAAACCCCTCAGCCTACATACACACAGATACTGTGAATGCAGTAGCAAACAGGTCATTCATGTGACAGTGCTTATGCAGCTGCTTTTATGGTACATAGTGAGGTATATCCTAAGTTCTTGAAGGAGGCAGCAAAAACTTTGGAATAAAGGAAAGAAGCAGCCAACCACCTGGTCTGATGTTCTCTTCCTTATTGAAAGCTTGCCCTCCTGCAGGGATTGTTGCTCCTAGCCCCACTCCCACTCCCCTGCTGGATGTGTGTAATAGCACAGTGCGAACATAACATAAGTCTATGCTTAGTAGAATTTATAGTGTTTGAGAACTAAATGGTTACTTGCCTAGCATGAGTGAACTTCCTGAATATCCCAGGAAAATTAGAAGACTATGACAAGGATGAATATAACTATACAGTGGGCTCTGCTTAGTAGTTGCATTGTTAGCAGAGTGGGGAAGAACTCGATTCTGAGGATCTGCATGGGTGGAAGATCACTGGGTTATGTATGGAAGCATAATGTAGTAAAAATAGTGTAATGGTGATACAAAGGAACTTATTTTGTATGTTGGTGGAATATGTATCCCCTTTTTAAAAAATCTAAAATGTTGTTTAGTTGCAAGGGTTTGTTGGGGGGGTGGGGGAAGGGAATTGATCCCTTTGTTTCCAAAATACTTTTGTTTTTCCTGTCCTTTAAAATCAACAAAAAAACCCCCACAAAACTGGGGCTGCTCTTGGCTGGGGGGGCGGGATGGGCCCTGGCTGCCAAACCTTGCTCCAACAACCCCCATGGGGAGCTCCCACTGCTCCTGGTGCCTGACCCCCATGGAGCTGTGCTTTGACACTGTCATGGTTTAACCTGTCTGGCAACTAAGCACCACACAGTCACTTGCTCACTCCCCCCTCCTTCAGTGGGATGGGGGAGGGAATTGGGAAGAAAAAAAAAAGGGTAAGAGCCATGGGCTGAGATAGAGACAGTTTGATAAGAGAAAATAATAATAATAGTAATAACGAGAATGGTAACAGAATATACAGAATATACAAAACAAATGATGCAAAATGCAATTGCTCACCACCCGCTGACCGATGCCCAGCCCGTCGTGAGCAGCAATCGCTTTTCCTCCTCTTTGACCAACTAACTCCCCCCAAGCATGACATTATATGGTATAGAATAGCTCTTTGGACAGTTTGGGTTAGCTGTCCTAGCTGTGCTCCCTCCCAGCTTGTTACGCACCTGGCCGAGCAGGAGAAGCTCAAAAAGTCCTTGAGTAGTCTAAGTACTACTTGGCAACAACTAAACCCATCAGTGTGTTATCAACATTCTTGTAGTACTAAATCCAGAACACAGCACTATGCTAGCTTCTATGAAGAAAATTAGCTCTATCCCAGATGAAACCAGGACAGTATCCACCCCTTATTCTATACCATTTACGTCATGCTTAGGTCCTACCCTTATCAATACATTCCAATTAATCACCACCACTTTCCCAATCTTTTTATATATAAGCACAGATATCATTCCCTTGGTCTGTGGACCATCCCTCTAAAATGTCCATGGTTTTGGGCTCCATCTGTCGTAATAGTCTTTCAGGGCAGGAGAGATGGGGTCTGGTGTTGGGTTGTTGCTTGCTGAAGTCAGTTCTGGTTCCATTCGCTGCACTTCCTCAGTTTCTTCAAAATTCGTTCTTCTTAATCTGGGTGATTCCTACTGCTATACCATTGGTAGAATATACAGCAATAGTAAAAATGATGACATACTATATTATACAGCAATTAACATTATACAATTCAGTTTATTGGCTATTTTCACCCAAAATCAAATCCCTTTGAGGTACACATCGGACTTCCCCATCCTTCCGCATCACCCACCAAGTAGAGCCAGGTCCTTGAGCAAAAGCAATCCCACGGATGGGTTTGCCTTTACCTGAGGCAGGAGTAACCCAGGCTGTCTTCCCCAGCATATTTTTTATATGCACTACAGGGACTTTATCCCCTTCTACAGTACGTAAGAGGTTTGATTGGGCAGAACCGGCTCAGTTGGCAGATTCTCTAGTGTTGACTAACCAGGTGGCTTTTGCTAAATGTGTATCCCAATGTTTGAATGTCCTGCCACCCATTGTTCTTAGTGTAGTCTTTAACAGTCCATTGTATCGTTCAGTTTTCCCAGCGGCTGGTGCATGATAGGGGATGTGATAGACCCACTCAATGCCATGCTCTTTGGCTCATTTGTCTATGAGGCTGTTTCGGAAATGAGTTCCATTGTCTGACTCAATTCTTTCTGGGGTGCCATGTCACCACAGGACTTGTTTTTCAAGGCCTAGGATAGTGTTCCGGGCAGTGGCATGGGGCATGGGATATGTTTCCAGCCATCCGGTGGTCGCTTCCACCATGGTGAGCACATAGCGCTTGCCATGGCAGGTTTGTGGGAGTGTGATATAATCAATCTGCCAGGCCTCCCCGTATTTATATTTCAGCCATCGTCCTCCATACCAAAGAGGCTTTAACTGCTTGGCTTGTTTAATTGCAGCGCATGTTTCACATTCATTAATAACCTGTGCAATAGTGTTGAACAGGGCTCAGTAAGCATGGGCCAGGCCCCAGCACATTGCAGTGATTTGTGTTTGCCTAGAATTGCCAGGGTGACTGCATACCTTTTCCAAATATTCTACCAGTTTTTCAGGATTCTGCACTTGTTCAGGAGTGAATTTCCAAAACACTGGATGTGCCCACCGTTCTAGGCATTTACCCATACTACCCCAAATACCCTGCCACTCATAACTATGCAGCCCTGGGTCAGACCTCTGGTTGGTATTATTAACTTACTAACCTTGGACAAAACTGAAATAATTTTCCAAATAAATACCAGTAGATATATCTTAACTATCCAAGGATGTTCAAGATACTGAAAAGTTATTGTAATGAAGGAGGAAACATCATGAAAGAAGGTAGCAAAAGTGCCATTCTGTATTTCCTCCACAACAAACTTCTCGGAATCAGATGTATAATTGCTAATTTTCTCCGCGAGGTGGTACCCAAAGTAAAGACTTCGATATGAAACCCAAATACCAGATAAGGTTCAAGGTCATTGTTTTAATAACAAGTCTCCCAGGCAAAAAATGCGTCACCACAGAGCACAGCAAACTGCAAAAACCAACACCAACTTTTAACAAGTTCAGCAAAGGAAGGAGTGTGGTGCAGATCGGATAACGAGAACAGATGAATTAAACCACGACCCACAACTGTTAACAGATACAAATTCCTTAATACTCTCTGGTTACTCTGTCATTATCTCAAGCCCCATGTTGGGTGCCAAAAAGGACTGTCGTGGTTTAACCTGGCTGGCAACTAAGCACCATGCAGCTGCTTGCTCACTCCCCACTATGGGAGCACATGGCTGGCCCTTGATTGCCCAGTGATTTTTTTCTCCTACTTTAAAACACTGGGAGGTCAAGCAATGCTGATGTCAGCATTCATGAGTTACTGGGAAAATGCTGATTGAGTTGCATGGAGCATGCAAGCTGGAGGAGCAAAATTTGTAGGGCATAGTACCATGCTTTTATTAGACTAACTAAAAATCCCAAAAGTTTGGATATATGGTAGCTTTCTTGGGTCTGACCTTGTCTCTTAATGACGTCATTGAGACTGTTCTTGTGGTCCCAAAACTACTATATATCCTAAAGCATACCGTCTACTAAAGAGCTGAAGGTTTTTTTCCTGGATGGAGGTTACTGCAAGCAGTGTTGCATAAGCTTTGCTGGCAAGTTGGAGGGAGAAACTGGAAGGTTTGCTTACCATGCTGAGTTGCCTTAGTTTGTAGACCAGAAGGGTGAAATTTAAATGCATGACTGAAATGAGTGGGAAACTGGATAAGAAATATGTTTTGGATGAATGTGATATTATCCAAAACAGCTTAATATTCTTTTCTCAGATTAGAGTCTTTGAAGAAATGAGATAGGAATATTTGTCCTATTAGGGAAAAGCAGGTAGGCTAGTGAAGATGCTTGACTAGGGCATAGTAAAATAAAAAGAATGTAAATCCTATTTGTTTAATGGTAGCCCTCACGCGACTGTGTACTGTTTGTTGCCTTGCCTTCAGAAGCATAAATCAAAACTTGAAACTGGTTAGAGAAGAGCAGTAAAAATAACAAAAAGTAGGAATGGCAATACAACATTAGAGATAGAGCTTTTCTTTTTATAGGCTCGAAGGAGTAAAAATTCTAAAAATAACAGTGAAAACTGGTTGTTATCTTCTAGTTTGTACGATAATGTGAGGAAAAAAAGAATGCTTTTGGAACTGAAGTGCACCAAAAAGGCAGTAACACTTCTGTGATGTTCCCAGTTTCATTAATGCCATCTTTAAGGAACTGGGTTTGAAATCACTGCACAGATTATACAAGGGAATTCTCAAGAGTGGGCTCTTCCCCAGGATCTCATTTGTCTTGCTGAGCATTCTAGTCGAGGTAATAATAATAATAAAAAAAACAAACTAAAAAGCCATTTGTTTTGTAGGATTGGAAGGATTGAGCTGATCCCTTGCGGGGTCAGGAGGATTGTTTTTCCTCAATATGTAATGTTGCACAATTGATTTAAGACCATACTTGTTATTACTTTTTGGTTACATTTTATTCTAGAGCTGAGGTGGCTGCTCTAATGCAATAAAAAATTACTTACATGATAGATGTTAGTTTTCATTTAATTGCTGTTTTTTCCCCTTTTTTCCTTTTTTTCCTTCCCCCCCCCCAAATAGTTCTTTTGTTTGAAACTTTTAATCTTGAAGTTACTTCTTGCTAGTTGATCCAGCAATTTTGTAACTGTGCTTCCAGTAATATTCAATTTATCAGTGTATTCAAAATGATGACTCCAATTATTTTCCTTTTGCTCCAGATCAGAGTGTAAATGGTGTCGCACAGTTGAAAGTTTTGTAGTTGGAGAAGATAAAGTACGCATTTGAAGTGGAGAAAAATACTGTGCTACATATACAGAGAAAATTGCACCACTTTTTTTAAGCAATGATAAAAATAACAAGAATAAATCTTGAACTGCATTCACGCACTTGCACATGCAGTGTAGATACAGAAGAAATATTTCAAATTGGATGATTTATTTTTTGCAAAACGAGCACAAAGCATCTAAATCACCTAATTGGTGGGGGCTCACTATCAACCAAAAATGGGATGTAGCAATGAAGAAGGGAAATGCAAGTGTAGGATATGTCAAGCAAGGTATTTCCAGTAGACATAAAATTATTAATACCACTGTATTAAGTCACTGATGAGAATTCTTCTGTAATTTTGCCTGTTGTTGCCCCTGTTGTTCAAGAAGTGTGAATTTAAACTGGTTCAGGTAAAAGTAAAGGCTGTAGGCTGATTATAGCAAAGGAGAGACTGTTTTATGAGAGATTTGGAAGAGCTTGGCTTGTTTAGCTTAGGACAATTAAAAGTTACATTTTGGCCTTTAAAAATGTCAAGGGGTAAACATCAGGGAAAGATAAGAATTAGTTAAGCCTAAGGACAATGTTGGCACTAAAACAAAAGGGTATAAACTCACCCTGAATAATCTTAGCCTGGAAATTAGGAGAGGCTTTCTAATTCTCAGAGGAGTAGGACTTCAGGTTGCTACTAGGTACAAAGACAAGGGACAAAAGAGAACTATGGTAAAAGTGGACCTTAGTAGGTTGGCAGATACTCTCAGATCACGTCTGTGATGATAGAAGCAGGGTGAAAGCAAAGGCCCAGGAGCTTTCCTGCAGTTTAGTTTTTGTTCCTGTGCACATATTCAGATTGTTATTTCACTGCAGAGAACCAAAAGGATTATTTGGAGTAATTTGCTTATCATTCTGGAGACTGTTTTCACATAACATCCCTGTTTGTTGTATTTCTATTCCAAGCCATTGAGGAAATAATGAGTTGATAGTTCCTCTTCTTAAATGACTGTGATCAATTTTTTTTTCAGTTGGGGTATCCCTCATTAGTGTGCCAACATTTAAAGTGAACTTTAGCAAGCTGAAATACTCAAACTAGTGCAGGCTCTGGGCAAGGACAGATGAGGCAGGCAGCATCAGCAGGCAAAGATGCAGCTTTATGTGGCCAGGACGGGCAACAGGGAAGCTCAGGGATGGGAGGTGAGAACAAAGGAAAAATAAAAGCTGAGAACCCAGGGCTGGTAGGACAGTCCTGTGAGATGTATCAAGAAGTAGACAGGAAGAGGAGAAAGTCATAGCAGTCACATCCCAAAGAGCAAGGTAAGATGCATTTGCTTCCTAGTGCACTTGAAGTTGACTCTGTAGATAAGGATTTTGAGAGGATGATATTGCAGATAACAGAAAAGTTGTTTTGTGCTGGTGTAGGGATTTGTTCTGTTTTTGCTGAAAAGGTGGGAAGTACGTGTGGATTTCTGATTTTTAAACTATCTTTCTGAAATGCTTTCTTCTCTAAATAATTTTTTCTAAGCTTTTCTTCTTACTGGGTTCTACCTCATGGCTTTGTTGGACTCCCTCATTTAGTAGGGGAATAGTTGACTTGCTTACCATGTAAACTTTTTAATGAGAAACTCTTTGCTATAAGCTCTGTAGTGCAGGCAGGAAGTTCTGTAATCTCGTGTTCTTTAGGCAATCTCTTGTTTAATCTCTTTTTCTTCTTAAATTGTATCTCTGTGCTATGGACACAGTGCTCGTTCATTCACAGTTGTTTGAGATGGCTGTGCTATGGGCAGTAAAAACTTCACATAGGCATGTGCAGGCCCAAAACAGCACAAGTTGCCTCTGGGCTCCCAAACCTCTATAAAAACTATCAGGTATGGCTGGCTCTGAAAGTTGTAATATATTGATTACTTTCAGCAAGTTACTATATCAAGGGAAAAAAAAAAACAACCACCAGACTGGCTGGTATATGCAGTCCAAAACAAATCCACAGTTTTAAGTAGTATAGTCACATCTTTCACTTTTTTCTGTTCTTGAATGCCTTGCCTGGTTTGCTGTAGTGTCTCTAGGAAAAAACTTCTGCTTAAAATGGTGACGGCCACTGAGAAAACAAGAACCGTTTAAGCCTTTGCTTTTCTTTGGGCTCCCCAGTTGTGTTCTTCCCCTCTTACCTTGACGTGGAGAATTTGAGAAGCCAAAATATAATGCAGAATTCATGGCAACTCTTATTTCTTATCAGGGAATAGTGCCAGAAAACCAGCACATGGTGTCATGGCTCCTTATGGATGCTGTTGAAGAAATCCCATCCATTATGAGAATTTATGTGTACATATATCTGTGTATATGGAGAACTTCTGAAAGGGGCCTACTGAAAAAGAATGTTGATTTTCAATCCACCCTTCACCTTTAGGTGTAAGGTCCTGTGTGCCTTTAATAGAATTTGCTGAATTAGTTTTTAGAGGTTCCTGTGTATTAATTGTTCTGCCTCTTGCTCATGAGTAATGATCTTCCTTTTAATAATAATAAAAAAGTGACAATAGTTGGCAAAGGGTGTGCTACACTTATGAAAGTACTATGCGAGTCTTTCAGACATTGATATATAAATTAGGATGTGTCCTGTTAATTTATTATTGACGAAATGCTGGAAGGATGCAACTGCTTTTAAATGTACAAAAGTGAAGGGGAAAGGAGAAAGAGAGTGATAGTCTGTACAAACTTCTCTTGAATATATGAGGTTAAATCAGGAGTAAATATTATGTTCTGTATTCTTTTATAGATCAGTTGAGCAATGTGATGCTTTATCTGTGGATCTACACAGGTTGTATTGTCAGCATTATGTGTGCGAGCTTTTTATAAGGATGAGGTTATCTAAGGTTATTAGCTTATTTAAATGGATAAACTGTCATGTTTGAAGATAGGAGTATTTTTAATTTTTTTTTTAAATTCTGAGACACTTGCAAATCACTTTGATTAAATGTGAATTAATTATATCCTGTGATGATTTTGCATCTTTACAATGCAGAGGTTATTACTCTAGGAAATAACAGAACAGTAATTGACTCTCAGTGTGTTGGAAGCAATTAATAGCTGAATGCAACTCAGCCCATTAACAAGGATGCCATTTAGTAGTCCTTAAAAGGTGATGGAATTTTGTTTGCTGCTGCCTTTGTATGTGTAACTATTATCTGTGGCTAGGAGTTTACCTAGCCATATGAGTGCAAAAAAATCACTGTATAAATATTTATTGAACACTGTACTGTTATGTAACTTGGCATTTAGGGGTTGTGATAGAGGAGAGTGGTGATAACCTAAGGAATTTGTGAAGGGGGAGTTTAGAATCACACAAATATTATTTAAGACTGGCACTTCTTTGCTGAAGGGTAATATATGATGCCTGTCAAAAGTAGGTGGAACTTTTTTGTTTGTTTGTTTCATTAAAAAAAATGACACTGCTGCTAAGAGCTCAGAAAGTTTATTCCTGGGGCATTATGCCTGTGTTGATTCGGAGGGAAGAGTGCCATCTGCAGAATCCTTAATCTTGCCTGTTACGGCAGCTCCACCATGTCCATCATGCCAGCAGTGCTCAGATGTTGATGGAGAGGCTTTGCTCTTAGCTTGTGAGATCTGATGTGCTCAGCCTTTTCTAAGGAAATTGCCTAAACCCTGCTTCAGAGCAGACTGTTTTTTCATTATACTAAGAAAACTTCATCTGTAAGCTCCTTTCCCCAGTATTGTTCAGAAAAAGATTAAGATGCACAACCTTGTATTTATGTTGCTTTTATAATCTCCTCTAGATTAACTATAAGGGAGTGGGGGAAAATGAAATAAAAAGGATATAGCATGGAGATTAGTATTAGGTCAAAGCATTGTAGAGGGGATCGAAAGAGCAGCTGCATATGCTCCTGCCCAAGCAACCAACCAAAAAATCCCTCCAAAAAACCCCCAAACCAGCAGGCTTTTATTTCTTTGTGGTTTTTTTTTTTTTTTTCTTGGAGATTTAACTTGGTTACTCTACACTCTGTGTGCTGACTGTGGCTCTCATCGCTGTTTCTTAGGTAGGGAGGAAGATGTTGTTTTTGCTTCCATGAATAATGGATATTGAAAGTCTCCTTTTGAAGATGCTTCGTTTAGCATTCTTTCCTCCATCTAGATGTGCAGGAAGGTTCTAACAAATTTCTGTAGGCTTGTATTTAATGTCTAAGCTTCCACTGATGAGCAGTGGAATTTCCAGAATGTAATTAAAAAAGTTAAATGAAAAAGATGTTAAATAAAATAGAAGTAGACAACTTCGAGCTAGGAAAGCAAAACAGAAAAGCTGTTTTTCATTAGAAAAGCAGACAGAATCAAGATACAGTGAAGGAGAAGGATCAGGGATGCCAGGAAACAAGACTATTTCTGACCACAGTGGCCAGTGACGTAACACAAGATAGCTCTTCATCTAACATAAGGTCACATTGGCAAGATGCAGAGACCCTGTGCCTCTTGCCAGTGCTCACATGACACTCACAGGCACACTGCATGCTGACAGATAGCAGAGACTATCAGTGGCAGATGCCTGGAACCTGGGGATTAGAGCACTATTTCTGTATTTATATAAATGTTTCTCCTCTGGTGTTTCTGAAGCATGTGAGAAAGGAAAAGTGTTTGAACATTGTCTTTACTTCTTATCTCAGCAAGAGGGGCAGAGCCACATAGGAACTGGGATTTTCCTTCATGAGGAAAAGAGATATTGCTGAAATTTTATAGCTTTCATTGTAACTTCAAATTGAGTTCTAGTTGGATTTGGAGGAACCAAGGACAGAATCCCAGAGAGCCTGCGCACCTTGCTGTAAAGCCAGGCAGTCTGCAGAACAAGCCCACATGGCACCATGCTTGGTTGGTGGTCTGACAGTAGACAGAAAAAGGCAGAGAATGCCAGGGAGCAGAAAGACTGCCAGCCTGGCAGCTTAGCCTGCAGAGTGGGCAGCAAGGGGCTCAGAAAGTCTGGGCGTCCATTAGGTCTGGTGAAGAAGTGGTGCAGTTCAGCTGGTGTGCAGTTGGGACCCAAGCCCCCTGGGTGTCTCTAGGCAGAGAGGGTGGGAAGCGTCTTCAGCTTTTCCAAAGGAAATGGAGAGTTTTTCAAGTATAATCAAAGTTTTCATGTGCTGTGATTATTTATTATTATTATTAAGGCAAGAAGGAGGGAATTTTTTATGATGAGGGTGGTGAAACACTGGAACAGGTTGCCCAGAGAGGTGACAGATGCCCCATCCCTGGAAACATTCAAGGCCAGCTTGGATGGGACTCTGAGCACCTGATCTCACTGAAGATGTCCCTGCTCACTGCAGGGGGGTTGGACTAGATGACCTTTAAAGATCTCTTCCAACCCAAACTATATTATTATTATTATTATTATTTTATTACCCATTTTCCCCCAAACAAAAACAAAATTGGATTTTAGTGGAAAAATCCTGACCTGGTAGTTGCATGTTTTGATAGTTTGAAAAAAGAGTTGCATGTGTTTATCCTTAAGCTTTGGGAGGAGGTGGATATGCAATGAGAGTGTTTTTCTTTTTTGCATCCCTTTGATCTGTTCATCTTTACGGCCCACCTCACCTCCATCTGTATCTTTCTTCCGTCTGATATGCAGATTTCAGCCTTCAGGGAGTGAGTTGGCTTCTCTGCTGTGCCCAGTGCAGTGAGATTTTGAGCCAGAATCCCTACTTATTGAACAATACTATCTTTGACAGTATCTCAGGTAACCTCTGAAAAGTACATATGTGAGAGACACTTAAAATTTTTAGGAAACATCTGAGAACTTGATCACAGGATACTATGTATTGAGGCTCTTCTTTTTTCATTATAGGAAAAACTTGTCAATTATTTTGGGAGATTTCAGTGATCACTAAAAAAAACCTCCAAAAGGCAGTTTTCTGAGCTGACCTTTGCTGCTTTATCAGAAGTGATTTCAGTAGTTCCAGTGATGTACTAGTGAGAACATGGAAGAGGCAGAAGAGCAATGATGAGACAGGACTTTTTCAGAATATTATTAGAACTAGATATGAATTCTGGAGCAAAATAATTTAGCAAGTCAGAGGTTATGCAAAATCTGTATGTGTAAAGAGATTCTTATTAAACATAAATCATCTGATTTGTATGCTCAGGTATGCATTTGACTCATGTCAGTTTTGTGCCTTTTAAATTCACAATTAAAGTAAGGAATATCTTGGGAGTGGCATGATTCTTCAACAAATAGCTGCCAAATCTTGAACCTGGAGATTTTTACTACCTGAGCTCACCTGGATGAGAAGTCTGCATCCTTTAGATACTTCATGTGCTGCACATTGTCTTTTTTTTTTTTTTTTAAAGTTGGTGTTGTGGTTTAACCTGGCTGGCAACTAAGCACCACGCAGCCGCTCGCTCACTCCCCCCTCCCTCAGTGGGATGGGGGAGAGAATCAGGAAAGGAAAAAAAAAAAAAGTTAGATCCGTGGGCTGAGATAAAGACAGTTTAATAAGAGAAAATAATAATAACGAGAATGGTAAGAGAATATACAAAATGAATGATGCACAATGCAATTGCTCACCACCTGCCAACCGATGCCCAGCCTGTCCCAAGCAGCGATCCCTCCCCAAGCCACTGACTGAGTAACCGCCCCCCGAGCATGATGTTATATAGTATGGAATAGCTCTTTGGTCAGTTTGGGTTAGCTATCTTAGCTGTGCTCCCTCCCAGCTTGTTATGCACCTGGCTGAGCAGGAGAAGCTCAGAAAGTCCTTGAGCAGTCTAAGCACTACTTAGCAACAACTAAACCCATCAGTGTGTTATCAACATTCTTGTAGTACTAAATCCAAAACACAGCACTATGCTAGCTTCTGTGAAGAAAATTAAATCCCAGCTGAAACCAGGACAGTTGGATGTACAACGCAGTGAATGCATGTGTGTGAGAATTAGGGCATGTATAAATAGGAATGCATCTAGTCTAATTGGCAAGATTCTGCCTCATGAGTTTCAATAGTGCAAGAGACATTTCCAAGTGGTCAAATTAACTTCTAACATCTTTTGAAATGAGGATTGGTGGATTCCTGGAAAGAACTCTGTTGCTAGATTATATTTTAACATAGCCTTTCTTACAGCTATGCAGATTAATTAAGCCAGTAGAAGAAGATTCAGTTACTTCTTCTTAAGTGTAATTTTATTTTCTGTGAAAGTGTAATTGGAAACGGATGATTTTTGCAAAGTTGTTGACTAAGTAAATGATGCTTTAGCAAAGTATGCAGTTGTTCCTGTTCTCCCTATAAAATATAAAAGACCTGACCACACTATAGTAAACAAAATAAATAAACACTAACTATAGCTGTAGATGGAAAAATATTGCATAATGTAAAAAGTCATACGCAGTGTACAAATATTTTATGTGACATGTAAGTTCATCAAGGTAGAGAGGAGATACGAAGTTTTATATTAACCCTAATAAAGTAAATGGGGTGGGGAAGATGGGATTTTGTGTATACAAGGCCTTCTTTTTCTGTTTTCCTTCATCCTATACGTGCACCTTACCTTATGTTCTTAGCCAATTATAGCTATGTCACAGTACAGTTGTGTAACGTGTATGTATATTGGTCAGTTTTTTCAGTGTGTTCAGCTGCCAGCAAATGCTCCTTCACGTATATTTCAAAAAATATTTCCTAAAATACTTAAACTATATTGGTTTATAATTTTGCAAGGTTTTGTGGGTTTGTTTTTTTTGTTATGGTTGGGGTTTTTTTTTAATTCTTTTCTATCTTTATGCTTGTGCAGGAGCTAAGCTCTTCTGGAGATCTGTTAAAATGACGAGTTCTGAGTCTTCTTGAAGACTGTCCCATTTCAATTTGAAAGCTCAGACACTATGACCATCCGAAAAAAAAATTGGCTTTTGCATAAATTAACAAGGTTAAGTTATAATTGCGGTGAATAGTAGAAATGATTTTTGATGTGTCTTCTCTCACAACCTATGTAATAATACAGAAAAAACCTTGAAATGCTCTTAATATCCTCTAAGACAATTTCTCTCAGCATTGTTTTGGCTCTTACTTTAATTGAAATAACAGGTATAGGATTTTTAGTCTTTAATTTTGGTGGTACCTTTCAAAATACTACATTTATTTTCATTTTGGTAGTCAGCACTTAGCAAAAGCTTTTCAGCTCTCATCACAAGAAAAAAACCCAAACAAATAATCGAAGCAGTCAGCAGGTAACAGAAGTTCAAAGAGCTGTACATCTTGTTTCATACTTTATGGGTTCTAAAACTTTGTATAAATGCACTAATTGGGAAGGAAGTTTGCCTGTGACCTTTACCTGGATTTCAGATGATAACACATGGATTCAACTAAATTTTAATTTCCAAAGGGGAGAGACTTTTACATTTGCTAGTTCTTATTTCTCTTTATTTAGACTTGTTACAATTATCAACATCAATGCTCTCAAATGCTGCGCTCAGCGTACATCGGATATGAAGTCAGCTGTACAACTGCTTTCTTGATGTCAAATTATCTTATTAATGGCAGTGCTCACTCCAGAAGAGCTGTGTGTAGAGCCTAGGATATTGATCTGGCAGACATCTAGAACTCATTGGCTCTTCTGTCATATTATATGGATCTCATCCAATTAAAATGCCACATATTGATGATGATGACAACTTTTACAGTATAGTTTTTCTGAATCTAGCTGTATGACCACGGTATGATGATACCATTTTTTTATATTTTGATTAATTAGACTGTATTCTGGTAAATTTTTTAGTACTCAAGGACAATCTTTTGACTTATTTTAGAGGTACTTTTTAAATGACTGTACTATTGTTGTAAACTTCATAATGTAATTAATAAAGACTTCAACATAGAACTGTAGACACACATAAATCCATGTAGGGTTCACACTGAAAATCTAGGGAGTTTTCCTTCTTTTGGCAATTGTTTCCTGCTCATCTATCTGTAGCAGATGTTAAGTCTGGGTGGAGCAGGCTATTTTTAGCCTTAGCTCTAAATTGGTGGTAGATACTTTTAGTATTATTTGCTTGGAATGATACTCTAAAAATCAGTATGTATTTTTAATATGCTTGGTCATGAAACTTCATCTTGTAGCATTATTTCATAAGACAAATGACATTTCTAAACCAAAATAATTCAGTGTGAATTTCAGTTCACTCTTTATATGTATAGCCAACTAAGTAAAAACTTTTCGTACAGCCTTGTGTGCAATTTGTCTCTTCCAATATTTTATTACATTCCCTATTTTTAACAGTGAAGAACCTTGAGAATGAAACCATCCTTTTCCTTGGAAATTGAATAGCCATTAAGTATATGCTCCGTAATTTTCCTGTGTTGTATGCATGCCTTTCTGGGTGTACAGTTATGCTGATAGTAAGGTGCTTATTGCAGTATAATTTGTTTCCTAAAGTACCAGAGATAAATGGCATTTTTATAATTTTATATAGTTTTCTTACTGTAGATAATCACATTAAAGCAATTGCCTTACCTTAATGATGTGAACAGAGTTGCACTATTTCACATGAAAGCCACTAGCTGTGTAAGTTGAGCATAATTGTGTATGTTTAACCAGGATAAAAGGAGTGAGTTTGTCGTACAAAATAAACAGTCATTCTAATCTTCGATCCTTTAGTATTGTATTTCATGACCCTCTGGTTACTTCATTCCTACATCCTTGCCTAGGACCATCTTGATCCTGCAGAGATTTAAGTGTGCTTAACTTTATGCACTAGGGACTTCTGTTGGTGCTGCTCAGAAACCTTTATTGGAAGTTGCTGCAGGACTCCTTTCTCTTCTTTCAGCATTCCTGATTAAAGCTATACACTTCCACTTCCCCCAAGATGCAAGTCATTAGAAATTAATAATTAAAATAGTTTGTTTATTGAGCCATCTGAATTATGCAGGCCTAATAGGAGTAACCATGTGATTGTCAATCTTGTTTTTGCCCTATGTCATGGTTTATAATCTACTTGCTGTTTTGTACATAATTGGGGAATGGTACCCAAGTTAGCTCCTCTAACAGGGAATCTTGTTCTGTTTGGCTGTCAGAAGGAAACGTGTCACTCAGCACTATGCATATTGCTGCTCTACTGAAGGTCTTTGTTTAGGTGGAAAAAGTGTTCCTAAATTAGACATGTGTTTGTAATGTATGTTTGGGATGCATGGATATTAGCATTATCTGATAGTGACTTCTTCCAGTATGTGAATATGATTCTGTGACATAAAATGATATTCATATTACATAATTCCTCCCTCTTTCCCCCTACTTCCCCCTGCCCCTTTTCCCCCTCCTTTAAAGAGACTGATAGCTTCAAATTACTGTTCTAAAATAAATTGCAGTTCATGGGGAATCTTTCAGCTGATGTCTAAAGCAAAAAGATTTTGGCAAGTAGTGTTTGACAGATGAGGTATCTGTAGTGTTTAGCAATGTTTGCTGAAAGAATTTTTAATTGTTCAGAGGAAAAATAATGACACACAACAACATCTAGATGCAAATACACTGAAAACCTAGTTATCTTAAATTCTTTACATATACCAGGTTACTAATTGCATTATTGCTTTTAATTGAAGCTTGTGTCCAGTTTAATTCCTAAAAATTAATTTTCTTGGCCAAATCTGGAGATGAGCAGCAGTACTAGTGAGGATAATGCTTAAATGTATTTCTTAACTGTATCTAATTGCAATAAGGCTGCACCTACAAAATTTTTCTGTTCCTCAATATTCAGTTATTTTGCAATAAGTATATGATTTTTTATCACAGGAAGCTGTCTACCTTTCGTTTATTCTTACAGTGAATGTCTAAGGAAATCCTGTGTTTTGTCATGTTTTTTTTCCATTTTGCCTTGTAGAGGGCATATGACCGTATCCAAAGACTGCAGTGAGTGTTCACTATCTGAATGTATTTGTGTCAAACGGCTGCAGTGATAATAGGCTGCGGATGATGCAGTCTGCATTGTTAAGTCTTCAGGGAGCCTTGCTCTGATAAACCAAGCTTCATTCCACTGCCACATTTCAAAGAATAAAGGCAGCAGAAATGAGCAATGTTCTAAGTCCCAGATTAAGTTAGAGAGATGCATGATGTATGAAAGAGCTTTTTGGTCCATGACTAAATACACAATTTTTCATGCATGTTGTCTGTGGAAAAAAAAAAAACCAAAATCAAAACAAACAAACAAAACCAAAAAAAAAGAGAAAAAAATATTTTGGAAAGTCTCTTACCGCCTGCAACTTCTTCCAACTTTAATCTGGGTTCAGTAGCAAGGCTGTCAACCAAACTTCTTGCATTTTCACAGTGCTTCCCACCTTTCCAAAATATTTGTTGCCATGAAATAATTAACATTTTTACACTGTTGCAGTGGTCTGGAAAGACGTACAGGGAAGAAATACACTAAGTAGATTCTTACGTGATGGTCCCCAGCAAGGTTTTAATAGCCCAGTTACTATTACAAGGCTTGACAAATAGTTTTAATGGTAATTATTTATGTAAACTAAAAGATAGCCTGTAATCTTTGAAATATTTAAGTGATCTCATAGAATTTGAACCTGTACAGTATGATACTTAACTCTTCCTGTGCTGCGCTGGAATCAACAACGTTACTGGCTTGAGTGTCAGGGCAGGGGACATGAAAGATATACAGTTGCTACAGAATTACTTGATCTGTTTATGAAACTGAAATAAGTGAAGCCTTCATCCTGCTTTCCTTTTCTTCTTGTATTTTGAATGCACTATGAATTCTCATTGTTTTTCATCACTTTCTACCAAGAAGTGGATATAGCTTGTATAATAAAGAAACACAATGCAAACCTCTCTAAATAACTAGTTACTAGAATATGGATAGCATTGGATCTGAAGTTAATTTGTTTGTTTGTTCCTTTGCTTCTCTCCTGAGTAATTGTCTAGAATTGCTGCCAGCAAAGATTTGGCTTAGCTTCTGGCTATATAGCTATGTAGGAATACGTAGTTTGTTAAAGTATGAGTGCAGTTGGTATGTTAAGCATTAAGAGATTTTGACCTTTTCTGGACATTCCCTATTTGAGTAAACTTTGATGGTGTGCAGACAGACAGGTACTTTCTTTCTGCAGTCTTATTTATAAAAACCGAG
This sequence comes from Gorsachius magnificus, assembly GCA_034008185.1. Classification (NCBI taxonomy): domain Eukaryota; kingdom Metazoa; phylum Chordata; class Aves; order Pelecaniformes; family Ardeidae; genus Gorsachius; species Gorsachius magnificus. The sequence continues at coordinate 42,323,463 of CM067083.1, read as the reverse complement.
TCTCAGTTTCTGAATGAGGCTTAGTAACACAAAGCACTAATTGGCACTGCTATAAACTTTGCCTCAGCACTTCTATCCTTCTCCAAAGAAGTAACTCTTCTTTCCTCTCCCTACTCTCCTGCTCTCCCAAAAGATGCAGACAGGTTTATAGCTCAAAACTGCCAGCTTCAACTTAGTATAACATATGGCTTGTCATCAGGAGCTGGGTGCCTTAAATACTATCTATCTTGTTTCAGCCTGACCTCCATGACCGTGTGGTTTGCCACAGTGTGGAGATATCAGCGTTCCTTTTTTGGATCTGCATAAGAACCTTTGTAAATTTAGCTCTTTCTTAGCAGAGTGTTTTGTTGCTTCAGTAGAAAATATCAATTCAAAAGACTTAATTTCTGAACAGATATTAAGAAAACACAGTTTTTGAAAACTTGTTCCTAGTGCTTTTGTTGGAATAAAGAGAGAAGTGAAACTTAGCAAAAAAGAATTTTTTTTTTTCTTCTTTGCCTTATGGTGTTGTAAACATTTGTATTTTACTAGCAGAATTGGATCAAGCAAACTGTGCTTGTGGTAAAAGCTGTAGCAACCATAGATTTGCAGAGCTGTATTTCGGTGTCCAGAAATAAATCTTGAAACAGGAGCTATAAAACTCCTTGCTGAATATTTGGGTTTTTCATGGTTACCCTTAAACATTGCCTAATTGCTGTTTTATTATAAGTCTGTTTTTTTTTCTTGTGATTTTATTTATATGGTGACTATGAAAATTATTAATGGAATTTATATAAATTTTAAAAGTATTGTTTTTCATGTGTATAACATTTATAAATTGATTGTTTGATATAATTATGTCCATCAGCCTTTTACCTTGATTATGCCAAGAGTGGTATATCAACTTTGCAAACTAGCAAACTTGGCAAAATCTAATTTTAGGTTGGTTTATGTTGTTGCAACTAGCTGAAATTTATCCCACGGCTATTCCTTAGCAAAAATGTAATGCAAACACTTGTTGCTATTAAATTGATAGAGGTGCAGAGTTGTATGGTCAAAAATGTGACATAGGTAATGAACAGGGATAACTATTTTAATAGACTTTATACTCTTTAAAAATCTCTCCGTCACTTTAATCTATGAGATGAAATTCTGTTGCAAACTTCACCCTGTAATCTCCTAATGACAATCCCAGGTGTCAACACGACCAACTATATGCTTACAGAATGTTTCTTGTATAAGAAACAAGTGAGTTTTGTTCTTGTACTGTTCTTGTGAAATTGTGTCGTGGTTTAACCCAGCTGACAACTAAGCACCACGCAGCCGCTCGCTCACTCCCCCCTCCCTCAGTGGGATGGGGGAGAGAATCGGGAAGGAGAAGAAAGGTTAGAGCCGAGGGCTGAGATAAAGACAGTTTAATAAGTAAAATAATAATAAAAGTAATAATGAGAATGGTAACAGAATATACAAAATGAATGATGCACAATGCAATTGCTCACCACCTGCTGACTGATGCCCAGCCCGTCCCAAGCCGCGATCAGTCCCCGAGCCGCGACCACTCTCCCTGCAACCGACTAACTCCCCCTGAGCATGATTGTTATATGGTATGGAATAGTTCTTTGGACAGTTTGGGTTAGCTGTCCTAGCTGTGCTCCCTCCCAGCTTGTTATGCACCTGGCCGAGCAGGAGAAGCTCAAAAAGTCCTTGAGCAGTCTGAGCACTACTTGGCAACTAAACCCATCAGTGTGTTATCAACATTCTTGTAGTACTAAATCCAGAACACAGAACTATACTAGCTTCTATGAAGAAAATTAGCTCTATCCCAGATGAAACCAGGACAAATTGCCAAGATAATACAATGGAGATAGAAAAGAGCAGTGGAATCTATACATGTTTGTATACGTATGTATTGAGAAAAAGGAGTATGCGGGCTGTTAGTTGTCCAGAGTCTGTGAATACGTTTGCAATAGTCAACACAGCATGACGGGGTAGCTTGAGGTCCTGCATGGTAGTACTCATTGCTAACAGATCAAATCTGTTACACCTAGGTCTATGTTTCTTGAGGAAATGAAGAGTGTAGCCAGTAAATGGAAAGATTGTGCTAGGACCATTGTTTTCTACATACTTCACTTGTTTTGTTCAGTGTGCCAGTGGGTGACATGTGGAAAGTCTATAGGGTTACATTCATCTAGGTGAAACTTTGAAAAATTGATAATGAGAACTTGATAGATTTAATAATTAAAAAAAATATAATAAGATGCAGATGCCCTGGGTATGTCCCTTTTTGCAATACTTATCTTCTTTCTGAATACCTATCTTCTTTCTGAAGAAATATTAATACAAATTCTTATTAGGGTATTTGATCAAAAAGTGCAATATATGAAAAAAACCAGAGATCAGTATAATCATCTCAAATTATGCAGTAAATAAAAGTCAGAGGTTTTTTATCATAGTTTTTAAAGAAAGTTAGCAATGTAACAGGTTTTTGTTGTCACTTCAGGGATATATATTTGAATTATTAGCTGAGACTGTTTGATTGCTCTTTCTCTGCTTTCAGGCTTCCAATATTTGTTGCTTTCAAAGCCTGTATTGAGAGGGCATGACAGCGTCATGATGGACAGTAACAGGGCAAAAGGTAGTATAACATATTTTGGGGTGTCATAGACTATACAGCCAGGAGAAACTATTGTAATTTTTTTGTCTGACCTTCAGGTTAGCACAAAATATCACTGACTAAACTCCATCCCAAATTGCCTCTAATCTTCAAAGTGAACAGAAACAAAATCTCTAAGTATTTTGCCCTAATTGTGATAATTGAGCCTATATAAGGTTATATATACATATCAAACAAGGTTATATATACATATCAAACATGGATAAACATTTAGAGTGAAATTGTTCTTAATGTTATTTAATATATGTGATCTTTAGCTTTAGAAGCTCTGAACAATGAAACCCTGTAGAAGTCACGTGTTAACTTTATTTTTCCTTTCTTTGTATTTAATCTGAACAGCTTTTGTGATTGCTTACTGCTTTTAGAGTGTTTTTTTGTTTGTGGGTTTTTTTTTTAAGGCACGGTATGCTTTTTTGAGAGTCATCTGATTGCATAGCCTAGGAAATTAGAAACTCTCAGCGTGGGTTTTGGATTGTTGTGATACACTATTTTTCTAATGATAAGGAAACTGGAAGGATGGCATTGTTTTTATTCTTGAAGGCAGCTGTAATCCTCACCTTTCCTTATAAGCAATATCTCTGTTGTGGAGAAAGTGAAATTCAGACTAGGAGAAGTGGTGGCAATTTGGATTTGAGTGACTCAGGCTTTGAAGGATAGGAGATGCTAAGGATCAGTGCAGAGGGTGAAGAGCTGAGATCTGAAATCTCTGTGGATTGTTGGATCCTGCATGTTTCCCCTGCTTCTTGGTGCTGCAAAATATTTTTTGCCTTCTCTTCTCTTTCTAATACAGAATTCTCTGAAGTAAAGCTCAGGCTTGTTGAGTGGTATGTATTATGCTCATTACTTATCCAAACTGTAAAGGCACCACTGATGTATTCCCAGATTAAACAATGGATAAAGTGTAAGAATAAGTCTAGGATCTTAAATGATATATGACTCTGTATTAGACATAAAATATTGAATTTATATTTCATATTTAAATCCTATACTTCGAGTCACTTGGAAATTCAGAAGTGAAGAAAAGAGAATTGGTCAGGTACTCAGTATGATGCTGTTCAAATTAGAAGTGGTAGAATCCATATTGGAAACGTTTCATTAACAAACTTTAAAGGCACGCTGATAATTGATTTTGTGCCAAGTCACGTGAGCAAGAGTTGTTTAAAATTGCAGCGGATTCAGTGTTTACTCATGATTTGATGAAGGTTACTTCACAAGAAGGTTCTATTTTCTGCAACAAATTCTAATCTTTATTAAAAATAAACTAGCTGTCATATGGCTAACACTTTGAAATAAAGGATAAATGCAAGCTGGATATAGCATTTCCTTTGCTACCTGTTGTGGATCATCTGTGAAAAGTAAATTATGTTCAAGTACAAAGATTGTCTTATTATAGCCATCTTGATTTTTCTTTTTTCTTTTTTTTTCTTCCCCTTGGAATGAGATAAACTCTATGGGAAGACAAACTTGAGTAAGACTCTGTGTGTCATTTATGAATGGCCACATATTTTCAGATTTTAGTTTAATTTAGATTAATCAAAACAGAGCTTGTGTGGATCTCCAGAAGGGTTAAACCAGCCCGAGGGACTTAGTAGTGTGATTGTAGATGAAAGTTAACAGAGACACAAGTGAGAGACTGTTTATGATTCAGAGCATGTACATGTGTAAGGACTCCTAATTGGGGAGCTTTGGCCAGGAAAAATTCTTTAGCTTTTCCTAGTCAGCTTAGTAAAGAAGAATATCTAGTACATGGAAACCAATAAAAGAACAAATAAGAAATATTAGAAAAGGAGTGGAAAACTATACAGATAAACAGTTGTTGTAGTAAGACTGATTTGCTGTTACTACCACTTCAGTACGGTGTTAACAAAAGAAGTTCATGTAAGGATACAAAACAATGGTTGTAATGACAGAACTTCAAATGCAGACAAAGTGCCTCATATACAAAAGGTAATTTGGCAAGGTTTTAAGGACCTTTCTCTCTTGATAACTATAATACTGAAGTTAAAATGCTTTGCATGAACATCCCTTAGCACGATTGCATTCTAGAAAAGGGCTTGGATGAATTATGCAAAGTAATGAAACATATGGTGAAGGCTGGTCAGATACTACCCTTGATATGTTTCTTAATGTAAGGTGAAGATGCATGGAATGTTACTGCATTGTAAATTCAAAAATAGTAATCCTTGCTGCAGATGCCATAGAACTGGAGGTGTCTTCAATGTAAACAAAAAATAGTTTCATGAACTCCAAGTCTCACTGTGGTTGCTTAGTTTCTGGCCAGCACCAACCCAGTCGTTTGTTCACTCCCCACCCTGAATGGGGTGGGGGAAGAGAACTAGAAAAGCAAACCCAAGAAAAATCTCATGAGTTGAAATAAAAGGAGTTTAATTAAAGTGAAGGAAAGAGATGGGACACCCCCACACCCACCCCTGCCCAAGTGATGCAAGGGTAATCACACCACCTGCCAGAAGAAGGCTGATGCCCAGCAAGTGTCCAGGCAATGGCTACTTTGGAAAGACTGTCTCTCAGTTTTTATTGCTGCACCTGTTGTTACATGGTATGGAATACTCCTTTGGTCAATTCAGTTCAGCTGTCCTGGCTGTGTCCCCTCCCAACCTCTTGGCCATCCCTAGCCTGCTCATAGGGATGTCAGAGTGAGAAAGAAACACCTTGACACTGTGCAAGCGCTGTCCGGAAACAGCTAAAACACTGGTCTATTATCTGTACTGTTTTAATCACAAATCCACAATAGAGCACCTAGTGGGCTACTATGAAGAGAATTAACTCTATCCCAGCAAGACCCTCTATACTCATTGATCCATCTTAGACACTTTTGAAGCAAGCTCTCTGTAATACATAAATGCTGACAGTAGTGTGTATAGACTCATTCACTAAAGTCTCAGTTCTTTATTTGTGTTTATTTGTGGGGAGTAGCACATTCATCTCACTTTTGCGAGTTCTGCATAGGTTGGGACTACTTATAGGAAAAGTCTCAGAATCTGCTATACTCTATAAAATCAATGATAATCAATTGATCTTGTTTCCTTTTCTGCTGCATTGCTGTCTACAGGATGGTGTAACTGGGCAGATGTCATTGTTATATAAGCTTCAAAGCACTTTTTTACCAAGTATTTTGAAATTGAATTGATTCTTGGAAGAAAAGAAGTTTTACAATTAATTTGAGAAACTGTGAACCCCAAGCAAACTGAAGTTTTATTTCATATCTGCTAAAGTTCTGTCATATGATTTAAAAACCTACAAGAGGCTGAATTATTTGCGGAAGTAAAACTTTTAGTGAAACCATTACAGACAAAGCTATTGCAAATTTCTGGTAAGGGTTAATTGTCCATTGTTTCTAATTCCATTTCTCAGATGTTTTGCTCTTATTCAGAGAAAACATCGTGGAATAATGCCTTGACTCCTAATACTATTTTCCATTTTCTTTTACCCTCCTAGGATGGGATTTTTAGCTATCGAATTCTCACCTCCTGAAACTTTGAACAGATATGTGTGACATGAACCTGTTTTTCATCTGCATCAAACTAGTTCCAAATGAACATACCTCCAACTGGAGTAATACGATGGTAAATCAAGGTGGATGTCTGCAGTGTTCAGTTTAATAAATGAGCAATTTGGAGTCTTTCTCCTAAATCTGAACTTGCCTTTTGATTTCCTACATATTTCTGTTCCAGTATTAGTGATATCTGATCAGTCTAATTAGGTTGGATTTTATGCTAAAAGAGGATAAAATGAGAAATTTTTTTAGAAGGTTACCATTCCTTGGCGCACTTGAGTTTTACTTCTGACATGCTTAAGGTTAACTTACACCTAGACATGGAATTTCCAATGCTAAGACCTTCAGAAGTTAAAAATTGTTTTGGGTTCAATGTCTTGATTAAGCAAAGCTTCAGACAGTAACTGAGGATTTCGCTCCAGGTGTCATGGGCCTGAGCGAGCCTTTGATTCCAGTGCCCTAAGAAGGATGCCAGCTGAAGAAACACACCGTGGGGCACGGTATGTGTGTGAATTTCTTCCTGAGCATGAGAAAGATCCTCCAGCTAGATAGCATGTCCTGCTAAGGACTTTTTTGGCTTTCTAACAGACATGGCTGTTTAGAGGGGTAGTTGGTGACTACAGAAGGGACACGACATTTCCCAGTGAGCAGTTATGCACACGCAACTGCTTGGAGTAACATTCAGCTTCCTCATCTTGGACTGTGACTGATCCAGAAATGACTAGAGAAAAGAAGCCCTTCTCTCTCTCTCTCTCTCTTTTAAAACTGTTTACAGTACAGAAGATACAGCATAGTAGATGATACATGGCGGTTATAAAGTTAGGGAAAATCCCCTTTAGTTAATGGTATTACACTGGAACTTGCAGCAAGGACAATCAAGAATGAACTCTAAACTTTGAGGTTTTTTTCTTCTTTTTAAAAAAACAAAATCATGCTGTTAGACTTTCTTGAACTTCCCTTTCTCATTTTTGTTTGTGATTGCCAAGCCTGGCATGGAACCAACATTTTACACTAGGTTACCCTGGCATGATACTCTGTATTCTTAATATCTTTTCTTCATTACCTATGTCTTAAATGACTATGAGACAAAGTAATCTTTGCAGAAAGACATACTACTTTGTATTTGATAAGCTATTATGAGTAGTTGCTAACATAAACATTGATACTGTTTTGGAGAATAAAATTGCTTCCCATGTCCTGAATTCTGGCCGCTACCCACATGTCTCTTGTCAGGGGACATGATGCCTGATTAAAACAAAAGAGGTTTTCTCTTCTCTTTGGAAATTTAGTAAGAGTCACAGATTAAATACCTGAAAGAATTTTCCAGGGATAAATTGCTTATTCGTGTTTTAATGTTGTTGTGCAAGACTTTTATTATAAAACATAAATATTAAGTAAGTATTGTTTAGATATATTAAGAATACTTACATATACTTAGAATATTCATTAGAGATATGCTAAAGGACATCAGAAAGGATTTAGTTTATGAGAATGAAATGAGTATGTGGAAGAAATGCTGGTTTTTTTCATGAGTCAGCATATCAGTTTCTAGGCTTGTTCATAATTGTAATAGCCTCCACTTGGAGGCTATGGTATGTGGAATTACATAAATGTGCTGAATGTGACCCTCTTGAAAGTCACATTCTTTGTCAAACGATGAGAAATAAAGCAACTAATTTAATTAATACATTAATTTTATGAAGTTTTCACTGAAACAGATTCTCGTTTACTCCATTTTCATTCCAGAACTGAACAGCTAGGAGGCTCTTCAGCTCCAATAACAGCTGATGATATCGTGTGTGTGTGTATGTATATGACTTTTGTGCAGCTACCTGAATAGAAAACACATAATCTTTTGAAGCGGAAGGCAGTAGGAAACAAGGGATTTTTCCAAAGTGATTGGTGGATTTAGGAGCACAAAATCAAGTAATTTAGGTGCTTATGAAAATCCTACTCTTCAGTACCAATGCCAGATTTTGAGATATAGAAAAAGCTGGGAGGGTGGGGAGCAGGTGCTGCTCTTAGCCTTCTGTTATTGGAAATAATCATCTATTGCAGTAATAACAGGGGAAAGGAGAGGAAAGAAACTGTAAATCCCTTACAATTGCTAATCTTCTCATTGTTAAATTTATATTAAATGCCTGTGGAATCTTAACACAGAGTTTTACTGTGTGCCATTTGGAACACCAAATGTTAATTCCTTCAGTATTTTTTAGGGAGACACATATATATTAAGGCAAGGTCTTCTGTGTGGTCAGAATGCTTTGGCAGAGTCAGCCTGAAATTCCTGATTATCTTTGCGCTAGTAAAGAACAATTGCTTTTGTTGTCTCTTGTATAGAGAGGTCCTTGTGCCTGTTTGTGCTGGAGAAAGGAGGCAAAAAGTAAGGTATGGTGAAGATCAGTCATCTACCCAAGTTCTTTTTTATTTTGGAGAGAAGAGCAAGCCTTAATAAAATGTATTTCTTAATTTTAATATTTAGCCCAGATAGTACACTCATTCATTACAGTTAATTAATTTCTTCAGTCCTGAGCATGTGGAATGTTAGGAATTTTTTTTTCCTGAAGCATCTGTGTTAAATAAGCAAACACATATATATTGACTGTAATCTTGTCCTTAGCTGAAGGTAATAGCATTTTTCCCTGCTTTAGGAACAGTTTGTAGTAGCATTGGAGGATGGAATTAAAGATTTTATTTTCGAGATATTATTCACTTTAACGAGGAATCAAAATTCTTCTTAGGCTGCTAACTACTTTTTAGCTATTTTTATTAAGATTTTTCCTTTGCATGTGTCAATAGTACCTTTCAGTCATCTAGGTCCCAAAGAGCTTTGCAGATTTCTATTTGTAATATATGTTACAAATGAGAAATGGATTGTTTTAAATTTTAACAAGTGTTCTTCAGGGAGAGTTTACATGGAATTTTGTATTCTACCTACTAAATGTTGCTATCATTTCCCTGAAAAGTTGCCAATCACACTGGGTGGAATTAATCTTATCTTGATGTACGCATTGAAAATAGATCAGATAAATTGCACCCTACAAGGGCCTGTTTTCCTTGTTCTGATCATGAGCTGCATGTGACTAACTCAGATGTCAGTGTCTACGTCATGGTTGTCTGCAAGATGAATTTAATCCATTTTGCTTAAATTGTGGTAGAGGAGATATTTTTCACAGTTCTTACCCCAACATTCATTGTTTCTTACTTAAAATCCTCAGTCTTCTTTTTAGAGGGGACCATTTATAGAAAGTTTTACTGCAAGACGTGTGTGTGCTCTTGTCCTGCCACTTGTATTGAGCCTTATTTTCTAGCTACTCTTCTTATGAGCCAGGACTGTAATGTTTCAGGAGTAATACATATAGAGAACATGAAGATGCACCGAAGAGGTCTAAGTTTAAAAATAGGAAAAGAAACAATGGAAAAATAAAGATGGAGAAGTTCTTGTTGAACAATGTTAGCATGATAATGAACTTATTGCACCAACAGCCTAAGATTATTAAATTTTGTCACAGGCTTTTACATTTTGTGTATAAAAGGGATTTTGCTGAAAGCGGGGCTGAATGTTTAATTGTAACACAGTGGTTATTACCAGGTGACAAAAAAAAATTAGTTCAGGTCAAAAAACTGTAGCCTGGTTTGGAGTGGAAAGCTTGGAGTTTTGGCATGGAAAGCCTGGTGATTGTGTGAGTAGTGATGGTGTTGACTCTTGTCTCACATGGCCAGTTTTGGGTGCTCTGATGGGGTGCCATGTGGAATACTTGCCTGAATACTGCCTTGTTGCGAGTCAAGCCAAGGGTTGTACTGTTTGACGCTTTCTTCAGTAATTGTCATGAAGGGGCATGGGTAGCAAAGAAAGCATGTTCTAGATGAGATGATTTTGTAAGATCATAACATGCTTTCAGAGATAGTTCAGAGGTGTACCAAAAGGCTAGCAGAAGTCTAATGCAACAGACAGTTTTATTAGAAGATAGTTATAGCTTTTTAGCATGCTATTTCTTTTTCTTCTTGAGCTTTCATCAGGATTCCCTTATTTCAAGCTCCAATTGCATGAACAAGCGAATAAAAGGGTGGTTTGGTGTTTTTTTTGTTGTTTTGGCTTTTTTTTTTTGTTTTTTGGGTTTTTTTGGGTTTTTTTTTTAGTTTTTCTTAATCTAACTTAAAGGGTAACCACACGCCATGAATCCGACTTCTACATTGCTGAAAACAAACAAAACTTTAGACAAAAATATAAAGTTACTGTTAGACTGGGGGGGGGGAAGTGGGTTTTATGCTGATTTTTGTACCTCTGTGGTAGCAGACACTGGAAACTTTGCCCGAAGTGGAGAGATTTGGAAATATGCATGTGGGTGTCTGTTCAGTGGACTAGCATAAAAAAAATAGAGGGGAAAAAACCCCACCTGCCTGCAGTGCTTCACTGATGTTGGAGGGCATTAATAGACTTTTGTCATTCTGATTTAGGGCAGAAAATATGTTCACTTTATGTCAGTACTCCCTGCCTGAATAGAGCACAGCCCAAAAGCCAGGGCAGGCCCTGGACGCGACAGCCCTGCTCTCCCTGCTGCCCTAACTGCTGCCTTCTGCCCTCTTTTGGGTGCTGCTACTAGCATCCATGTTGTGAAAGAGATTAAAGTAACTGCTGTCCCTTAAAACTGGCCATTGTTTTCCTGTGGTCACTGAGTTATTTCCACCCTGTGGACCCATGGCTGTGCTGTTTGGAGGGGCAGCATGGGTAGGGGTGAGGAGGGATGGCTGGGGAGCTGGAGGTGGGGGTGCTACAGGATGGGATGAAGAGGAGGAAGAGCCCAAGGGGGAGGAATGGGGCTGATGGAGGAACTGTTATCCCTGCTTCTTTTAGTGGTGCCAGTTTAATGTGAAATCATGTCTTTTCATGACTGATCTAACAGATGGGTCTGCTTCTGATATGACCTCTTAATCCTCAATCATACCACCAGTGAAAGATATTCTGATACTATCTTACTTCCCAGTAAATTGTTTATTTTGCCATTATAATTAAGGGGCAAAAGTCAGAGTATGGCTACGGCCCTGTGCTGCCAGGGGGGTTGGTTGCCTTCTGGTCCTCGCATGCTGTGTAGATTTACTCCCACAGGTATAGAAGCACTCAGGTAATTGAATGTTGCAGCATTTACTTCCTGCATGCGATTAACTAGATTACGATTCAATTATTTCATTACTTGTTAATATGATCTATGCTATTTCATTGCATGGTAGTTTGTTTTCATATTAAAACCAGCAAAGTCAGCCATGAAATCTTAGAACAGCTGTATGGTTGATATTTTAGTAGACAAAGGCCACTTCTTTAACATTTGAAAATGGAAGTTCTCTCATGTGTAACCCTATCAAAATCAATGCAGGATGTATTTCAGATATATTTATCTCAGTTTTGCAACATCCCTATCCCTGGTAGTTTGCAATAGTAAAGTAATAAAATATTACCACAGCTCAACCTATTTATAAATATATGCAAGGACTCCAATTTAAAGCTTTTAAATTTATTTTTAAGTTTTCATCAATAATTAAACAAATGGAATTCTTGGAATTCAGTAAAACTGTTGGTCCCTTTATTTTTGCATCAGCTACCTCACTTATTTTTCTGCTGAGTGTGGGCATGTATTTGCAAAGTAATGCACATTTTGCTGTGTCATCTTGTTTTGAAGAGCAATATATAAAAAGAGTAGATTTTCTATCTGCCTTGGTCTTGAAGAGGAAAGAATTCTGATTCTCTTCCTTCCTGTGCTGGTATGATAGCTCAAAGAAGTGAAGTGTATACTTGCTAGCATAAGGTGAGTTTAAAATGCACAGCACTGCGTATTAGTTTCAGAATTTTATAACATTTTCAGTAGCTGTTCATGGCCTTTTATGAAAGGTATTTAGGTTTTTTAATTGCATAGCTTACATTTCAGCAGTTTAAGTTGTGGGACCACTGCCCTTCCCTTTCAGTTGCATGAAAGACTTCTGGCAATTCTAGCAATTATGTACATGAGAAATTTATATGCAATTTATTTATTCTCTAATAAGCTTTTAATTTCTTTGGAAGGAGTCATTGCAGAGACATAAAGTGATTCTCAGGGGTAGCAGCTGAGGTTCTCCAGTGGTGCCTTTGTGTGGTCCCTAGGAATATCTGGTTAAGGTCGTTAGAGAGTAAGTAGGAAGTAAGAGATTAATAATGTAGGGTTACAGCATTTGGCAAAAAATTATGGATTGATTACTGAGTATTTCTAATTTTCTGCTAAAACCTGGCCATTTTTCAGAACTCGGACAATTGACCTTTCTTAGTTTCTCCATGTTGTGGCTATATATAATGGTATTGCCTTTAACTGTAAAGCCACTTTTAAGAGTTGTATTTTTTGCATGGCAAGTTAGAAAATTTATGCAAGTGCTAGTTATTTAGTATTAGAACATTAATTTTACATTGTTTTTAATGGAGATCACTTGGCATATAAATTATGAGTGCAATTGTCCACTCTGCTGTTTCGGGCAAATGGCAAAAAGACAAACCTTTTAGATTAGGATGGTGAAATGTATTTGATATAGATAGAGATGTGATGCATTTCCCCCCATTGTAGCTTTTTCTCTTTTAGTATATGAATGATACTGAATTTGACTTGGTGCTTGTTCACTACCTCTGTCTGTCAGCTTTGTTTTTTAAGGTCTTGGCCCTGCTTTTATGTGGGTTTTCCTTTGACAGAACTGATAGTGACATCTGTCTGTTTTACTGTTAAAAATAACTTTGGACAGATGCTTTTTCCTAGAATAAACTGCAACACATGAATGTTGGGTACTATGGAAATAAAATGTAATAGCTAGTAGTTAATATTTCTTGATTTCTTTTTTTTTTCACTGTACTCTACAGGCTAATCTGTCATGCATTTATTGGTACAGATACAATTTCCATGATCATCTACTTGATTTGCATTTAAAATGCATTTAGTTTTTATGAAAGGCTTCAGGAAGTTATCCTTATTGATTGAAGACATTGGCATCTCAGCTAAGGTTACTATTGGGAGTACTAGTTGAATTTAACTACAGTAGTTATTTTTAAGTTGTCCCCAGCATTGAGAAGGAATAACGGCAAGATTTCATCAGAGTACTTCCTTGGATTTACTCACTGAACCCAGGTTTTAAATGAAACATTTTAGCCTTAATGAACCCACTTCTGAAGAGACTGGTTTTGTCAGGAAATGTAAACCTCATGAGGTCCTTGTGTTGCTTAGACCGTCGAACAGTCGAATGACAACTCAAAACACAGTAAGTGTGTCAACATTATGATGATACTTTAGGTAAATATTTGATGTGTTTTACAGTCCTGAAGTGTGCCTTGCAGAGCTAAAATACCCTCTGAGGTATTTTAAAAAAAATACCATGCTGAGGGCATCATGCCCAGAGGAAGGATGGCAGCCTCCAGAAGTAAGCGGAGGGAGGCAGCAGCGCTCTCCTCTGACAGAAGAGGGTCTGCCATTGCCTGTCCAGATGTTGTGTGACTGTTCCATCAAAGCCTTCCCTGGGACAGCTAAATACAGCTGTCGCATGTAGAGATGCTTTTCCTTTACATTTAGTGGCCTGTGTTTAATCTAGTGGGGTAAGTACTATATAAACTGATTTAGTCAATCAGTAACCCTGGGTGAGGCCTATTTAAGATGCCCTGAAGGTAAAAGCTATGGAGGTATTTGGGATTACATTCTCAAAATTCTGTTGGCTTAGCTCCTGTGCATCTCAGGTAGCTGGGTTTGCTCTTGTCTGTGAAAGGAACCTTAAAGGTTTCCTAGAGAATGAGACAGAGTAATGCTTTTCAGCTCAGATCAGAAGTCTAATTGCCCATTCCACTACTAAGCGAAGAGAGAGTATTTTAAAATTGTACTCTCAAATTTTGTGCTCTTTTTTGTGTGGTCGATTGTACTTTACATTTATCTTCAAAAGTACTGAATATATGCACTACCAGTGGGTGTAATTTTGTACCTGGTATCGTGGGAAGCCATGATGTCTGAAATTGTTGTGCTCTTCTACCTCCTACATGGAGTAATACATCCATAACTCTGCTGGAGTTAGGTGTTTGAAAATATTTTAAAAAACAGTAGCTGTCATTTCTGACTAATATTAGTCACATGAACATAGCTATAATACCTAACCACAGAAATAGAACAACTTCATACATTATTATTTGCATGTAACTTCATGCAACAACATACACTGTTACTTTTTCAAATATCGCCTGTTTATATTATTAGTGACAGATTTTTAGGTACCTGTTGGAATCTTAGTTATCCCTGTTGTTGTGTTTGTCTTTTTGTAAAAAGACAGGAATTTTAATAACTGTAGCCAAGTATATAACAATGTTCCTTCCACAAAACAACCCTGCCTCCTCCCAGCCCCAACCTGAAAAAACTTGCTACTGTTGTATGCTACTGTTTGCTGTTGATATCTGCAGGGTTAAATATTTACTTTAAACCTTCTTGGAAGACACTGTTCCTTGCAGTCTGTACTAAATCTAAGATCACATTTTGATTTGCTAAGGAGAGTCTGGACAATGTTAGCTTCCCTTTTAATGTCTAGTGAAGGGAAAGCTTTCACTCTTTCTCACAGTTCATTGAAATGAAATACATAATTTATGAACTGACAAACAAGCTCATAATGTCTAATAGAATTTTACTTATTATTTGTATGCCTTATGCATGTCTGTAGCTACAGAGGACAGGAGAATATACTACGTGTTGGCATTTTACATAGCTGCTGCTTTTCCATGAGACTAATTGTACTTCAGCATTCTGGTATCATCTTTGAAATCTTTTATGCATATTAATTAAGTAAAGATTCCTGTGAAGAATCATAATATTTAGCAATAAATGGGGATTTTGAATCCAGCCTTTGCCCTGCATTTTTTTTTTTTTTTTTAGTTATTTCGTGGTGTTTCTATAGAGCCATAATATATGTCATATTCCTGATATTATCTGTTCCCCCCACTGTTTAAAAAAAATGACTGTGGGGAACATTAAGCAAATGCTGTTCAGCAGTCCCTGCTCTGTTTAATTGAATGTGCAGGATTTATATGTTATGGTCTCAAGGTTTATTTGTATATAATACTGTGTGGGTATCTCTTTTGTAGCCTTGGAAAACATGTAATAATATCAGATTGAGGCAGGGAGCCAAAAACATGAACGATAAGAGTTCATGGAGCCTTTCAGGCCAGACAGAAGAGATTCAGGATTTTTTTCCTAGATATGGTGAAAAAATATTCCTGTAATATAATCTAGTCTGGTTTCCTCCAAAAGTTTGTACATCACTATCATGTTATACAAGATAACCTTTAGTATAAACTGAGTTTATGTCAGAAGACCATTTATTGAAAAATATACTGCTCAGCATTTTAACTGATGATAGAAACTATGTGTTAAGGAGAGATTTTTTTTTTCCAGAAACATTGGGACAGAGGAATTGAAGAAGTGAGGCATCCTGTGAGCTAAGCTTCTGTTTGGGTTGGGGTTTTTTTTATATTTGCTGAAGAAATAGACAAAAATAAAATGTTCAAGCTCGCAATCAGGCAGTTTGAAGCCTCTAAGAAAAAGTTTGGTGTGATTAAAAGTGTTATTTCTTGGGATTTTGATATTCTTAAAAAAAATTTCTCATGTTATTGATATGAGAGTAGTGCTGAAAGAACTTTTTCTGATAGCAGTTTGTAGTGGAGGAAAAGCAGTGCTTGCAGTTATTCAGTAAAAAAATTCAGGGATTTGAGAAGAGAAAGACAAAAGTTATGCCAGATGCTTCTACCTCAAAACAGTGGGTGTGTTGTTTTGTAACTGATCTTGCTGCCAAAGTTGATCTCTTACCTCAGGTGTGCAAACGTGATTACAGATTCAGCCAAATGTCCAAAGCAGAAAAGTGTTAATTGTGATGTTATTCATGCAGCTTTTAAATTTTAGAATAATATTAAATATTTAGACACAGATTTAATTTCCACATGAAACTAAATGATAGAAATCTCAAAGATAATTTGCAATTAAAAGTGACTTATTTTCCAGTTTTTAAGTTGTAAGTCATGTGTTATGTATGTTGCATTCAGACTATTGATCTCCCAACAGAGGAATATTAATACTGTTGTGCGAATTGCTAGCAAAGCTCAATCTATTCAGGGAAACTGAAACGAAAATGAATCCGAGGCAGAGGAACGTATGATAGAGAACTTATTTTGAGGTGAATGAGAAGATAGTGGCTTCTTAGTGTAGGGAAGTTTAAGGCTGAAAGGAAATGTAATTACTCTGAGGGGAATAATACATCAGGAAGGGAAAAAATAGAATCATAGAAGCTCAGGAACTTTTTCTTATGTGAACATATACATTGGATAAAAATAAAATGTACGGTGGAAATCAAATTTCTCAACCACTGTAACAATTAGCCTTCCTGTTCAGAACTGTGTAAGAAAGCAGGTGCATTTAAGATGGAGGGAATTTAAGGGAATAATATGTAATATCGCCAGTAGCAGGGGATTTATTCATTGACCCAGGAATTCCCTTATAGTGTCTCTTCCTGTATAAAATTCTTCATTCTAGGACTTTTTTTTTTTTAAATGTTGCATGGTGGAAAGTATAGTTTAGGCACTAGACATGATTTTTGAAAAGCTTTTATTAGCTTTGTTGTAGATTTTCAGTGCTTTATGCACGTTGTTTGATTCCCCATGCTGAATACTACTAATAGTTTTGCTTCACAACTGTGTTTTAAATGTGGTATTTCAACAGTAGTTGTGACACACTCGGGTAATTAATCATTTAGGGACTTAATGTCATGCAAGATTTTTATACTCCGCTGTCTCTTTGAGGCAATGACTCTTGCTCTGACAAAAAATGGATGAGTGACTTCGAAGTGGCGCTGACCAATGCTTCTCTGCAAGTTCAGGAGGAGGAGGTGTTTAGGACTTGTTCTATAAAAACCAAGGGGCAGGTCTTGGTGCTTCTGCTGTCAGTTAGGCAATCCATGTGGGGACTTTTACAAATATAGGGCAACTCGGCTCTGCACTATACTGTCACTGAAAGCTGCCAGAAGTCGAAAAGCCTTTGATAAAAGCGTAAAATAACACCAGCAAAAGCAATGGAACCTGTTAAGAGATGGTTCACTGGGTCTGAGCCAATCAGGGTGCTATGGGTAGTCTTAGTTCCTAGAATTTGCAAATATACCCAGCATTGATTGGTGACTGAAATCTGACAAATTTGCATGCTTCTAAATAGATTTAGCAATAGATCTTCAATCAAGTGTCATTATTTTAATGTAATTCCCTCTGCAGAATGATTTGAGAACCTTTATTAGCTTTGTATCACAAAGTCCCAAAGCTAAAGATTGTCAGAATGAAGGAAAAGAATGAGTTTAATTATGCTATATCCTTTATATAATTCACTGTGCTTTCTTCTATTACTTAGTTGTCCAAGTAAGTTGAGAGATGCGAAACATAATCCTGATTTTTGAGGGACTGGTAAATTATGGATAGCCTTGTTGGCCCTCTTGTGGCCTTGTTTGCAGTAGTGTAAACATTTTAAGAAATGTTTTATGAATTTGCACAGACAGCAGTGTTATAATGTGTAGAAGTACCATATTCTTATCCCTATATTAGGGATAAGGAACCGAGACAGAGTATTTGCTGTCATCAGAAAGGAGAAAATACTGAGTGCATTGCCTTAGCCAGAAAGCCTTCACTTCTTTGTATGTGCATTTCCTGTGTCAGCTAATTGTAATATTTGAAGAGTTGATGGGCATTCACTCCCTTTTCCTGTGATATAGCATTTGTAAAATAGAACAAATTCAATTTTTCCTGTTGCTTTATCTCAGTAGCGAATGAAAACATCATCAAGCTGATTAAGGATAGCTGTTGCTTCCATATGGATGGCAGCTGCTGTGCTCCTTGTCTGCTGGAGAAATTGTTGCTTGGTCGGGACTGAAAGGCAGTTTTTAGCTTGTCTTGGGGAAGGGGCCTTATGCAGCCAAGTGACAAGTTCGTTTTGCTTCTTGGCTGAAAGACAAGCTTATACTGTGAGCTTCATTTTAAGTAGAGTGAGTGGAATTACTATTCTGATTTGCCACCAATTTGCTTACAGAGGGAAGAAAAGTTAGGGTGGCAAAATAGGAGAAGCTAGACTGAATCTCTTCATCTCTTATTTTTGGGTGAATAAGGGCTGTGATAATTTAGTCCTAAAAATAACCTTCCCCCCCCAGTATCATGAGACATTTCAATTACTATTAGGGTTTTAAAAGCTCTTAGTGTACATGCATCTGTATTTGTATATAGTGTGTTTATAGAGTGGTAGCTCTTAGAGACATTTATCATACTTCACATCCCTGCTATGTTATACACTGCACAGATGCATTACAAAAATCCAGCTCTTGCTATGTGTTTATGTCCCAAGCATAAGGCAAGATCGATTTGAGAAGCAGATGAGACATAGACAAGCACACAGCAAAGGCAGACAAACATACAAAATTATCTTTGTGATCCCCTCACTGATTGCTATGGCTGTCTAATGAAGGAGCAAACACTACAGTAGGAGATTAATTTTTTCGGCATGCGTGTCTGTCACCTTTCAAGAGCAGTATGGTCAAAGCTAATTTTGAAGCAATGCAGCTTTTACAGGAGTCTGTTTTCATTTAACTGGGCCATCTGATTTTGCATTCATTACATAAGGATAACGTTAACTTTATGAGAATAATTCTAATGCTTGTTGCTGAAATAGTTACTTGCTCTCTGGGAGAAATCCTTTATGTCTGGAAGCACCACTGACCTTCGAAGAGAAACTGTCAATTTGAAAATCTTATATAATACAAGCAAACAAATGTCATTAGTTTTATTACTAATGATTACTTAGCCTTCAAATATGTTCCTTGTTTCAGATCAGTCTTTATTTAGAAGTTGCCTCAGGGTCTACTTTTCTTTCCCCAAACACAATTGCATAGCAAACCTCTAGCAACGACAATTGCTTACTCACAGAAAAATTAATGTTAAGTAATGCATATATTAATTTCTAGTTGTATATAGTGTTTTTGAAACCATAAATTGTATTGCTTTTATTTTTCATTATATCATTTCCCTATTCAGCCTATTCTATTCTTTAAATTAAATTTGAGCTGACAATGATCTCCCACAGTTTGTCTACCACCTTAGAGTAGGGAAGTACATGCAACTGATTTTTCTCTTCATTCAATCTTCTGGGCCCCCCAAAAATGCTGGAGTTGAGAAAGGAGCATTGCTGGAGCCATTTTCAAAAGCTAGGTGATAAAGGGGAGCCTTTTATACCAGGGAATGGCCTCTGCTTAGCATTATGCTCTGGTTAACATTATACTCTAGTAACTGTGTCCTCTTAACTTTCACTCTTCTGTTTTTATCATTTGCTTTGTTGGGGTTTTTTGTGTTGGGTTTTGTTTTTTTTTTTTTTTTTTTTTTTTTTTTTTTTTTTTTTTTTAATGTGTTCATAAGAAATGCCCTACTGGGTCAGACCACTCGTCCTTCTAGTTCTGTATTCTGACAGTGGCAGTAGGAAGTGCTATTTCAGGGTGGTATGTGAGCCTGGACTCTTTCTCCAGTCTGTTCCCCTCATTTCTCCAGCATCCATAGTTGTTCCATTGGGGCTGTTAGAGGGGACATCAGTGCATGTTCTCTTTAGTGTCTATCCATGGAGAAATTATGGACTACTGGTTTCTCAAATCATCTTTTGTTCCTGATGATACTACCTCCTTATACAACACCTTGTGAGAAATTCCAGAAGTTAACTCCGGACTCCATATGGGTAGTTGAAATTTGCCACTTCTGCATGTCTTGAGTTTGTTGTGTCTCAAATATTATCTCCTGATCAAAGTCATTGTTCTTGTCAGGGAGTTTGTATTACGGTCCCTGTACTGCATTTGCATTACTTGCATATGGAATTGACAAGGTTTTGTGGTTTGGTCATGTCATCTGGTGTGGTGTTGTGTGTCATCCTGTCCCCCACAAGATATTTTTAACCATTTGCATTTTTATTATCCTTTATGTATAGTCTCACTCCTCCACCTGCAGATACTGCTGTCAGCCCTGAAAGGCTGGTAGATTGTCAGTCTCGTGCCCCACTGACTGTATGCCTTTCACCATGTTTCTTTGGCACCTGCTGTGTTAGGGTTGTCAGTTGATGTCTGGCATTATGGTTTTATCTAACATATTTTTAGGCTGCTAATACTGTTGTAGAAGCATTTATAAGTTCTGCCCATGCTTTGTTGTTCACTGTTGCACATGCTAGTCAGCTGGCTTTGCAGGTGGTCCCACTTGCCTTTCCTGTTTATTCCTTATTTCCCCAGTTCCTAATGTAACTCCTCCTGTCACAATTGTCTCATGGTTGCATTGAGACTCAGCCCCATTCTTATGCCTCACACGTGGATTTGGAAGCATTTCAGTTCCCTACCTAAGACACTGAACGTAGCCTTCAGAACATCCCTCCTACACTCCCCTTCTTCCTAGAGTGCCAAGAAGGATGGTGACCATAAATGCCTCTCCTTCATGCCTTATTATAACTCTTCTGACTTTCTGGCAAGTTCTGCAGTCTTTGGCTTTGGTGGATGAGTTATGGGACAGTCCCCTTGGACTTTGCGAACCCTCTCACTGAATCTCCCATTGCCACCACTGCCTTTTACCTATTACGGCAGTTTCCCACAGCTGCAGGAACCTCCTCAGGACAAGAGAGTGCTGCAATACTGGCTCTCAGTCCAACATGAGCACCACTACTGCTTCAGCATTCTGCTACATCTCATATATGGACTTCTTTATGAAGAGTGCTAAAGTAAAATACGCAAGAGACAGGACAGGTATCACCTATTAGTTCAAAATGTGATCAGTGTTTCTTTTAATGAACTGATATGAATACAATATTTTTTGTTGTTTCACAATAAACTAAATTGGAAAAATGACAAATGAAAATGATCATGGTGTAAAAGATGCCTGTGCTTTGAGAATGTTTCTCACATAATTCTTTTGTTTCTCATATAATTCTTTTGCATTAACTATTCATACAATGTGAAATGTGTTCATCTGATTCGTGTTAATATGGAACAATGCTAGGGCCGCATGATGGCATACCCTTGTATAACCACAAGCCTAAGAAAAACAGAGAGGTTAATGTATATAGTTCTTACCTTGCACCCTCCCCAGCCATCTCCTTACGGCAGGAGGGGGGCCGGGCAAGGTCGCCTGCTGGGTGTTTCAGCATAACAGGTTAAACTGGGTTTTGTTACTAACCAAAACAAGAGAAGTTTAAGACACACCTATTCCTGGAGGATATATAAACCAGGAACAAAGACTGTATGGTGTGCGTCTTGGTAGAGCAGAGACTCCCGGCGCACCCAGCGCACCTAGTGCTGTTTGCTTGCCTTTATTAGTTTAATAAATTGTTAATTTTGATTGAAATCCTATTTGGGACTCAGTCATTTATCACATACAATATAAGATGAGGTAGCTCTGTGATTGTGCTGATGGATAGGTTTGGCCTAATATTAACAGTTTTGTCATAAATCTGAACTTTTGAATATTTAAAACCTACTCTTTTTTTAATAATTCTTGAAACTTTGATGAATTCAAGTAGTATCTTTTAACCTATGCCAACATCACTTATTCTGATTCAATATATTTCCATTTTTTAAAAACCCACATAATTGCTTCTATTTATTGCTGCCATATGCTGATATCTTCTGATATTGAAATAGTGATTTTTTTCTTTTCCATATCACTAATTCCGGCATTTTAGTTAATGCTTTCTATTATTAGTGGACATAGCAAGGGAATATAATTTTTTTGGTGTTTGTTCTAAGTTGTATAATAAAATGCTTGTATATTTCTATTAAGCTAAGTCATATTGTTCTTAAGCAGTAAAATCAGCCAGAAGATGAAGGAAATACCCCTCAGGAAGTACTATTCCTTCTGAGCATACCTTAGGGTTAAATCTAAAAACCAGAAATATGAATGTGTAGGAATATAAGTCTTAAAATATTTGTCCTTTTCAGTTTAGGTAAGAGGGGAGTGAGTTAAATACATCTTCTGTATAGTTGTTATAGGAAAAACAGATTGCTTTTTCTTCCTTCGTGTACCTAGAAAAAAAAATCTTACGCAGTTCAGAATATTTAAAACTATCAGAGATTTTCTTTTGTCTATAGTCAATATTGCAAATAATTTAATTAAGTACTATCCTGTTTTACAAGTGAGCTCTAACTGTATTTCAATATATCTGTGCTTCACTTTAAATGTTAGTTCAGTGTGTTTGTTACTTGGAAATTATCCTTAATGTAGAGGACTTAAAACTGAGCTGTCTTGAAGAGTGAAAATTTATTTCGGGTAATAGCACCTTGGAATTTATGTTATGAATCAGAGCATTTTATTAAGATGGTTTTGCCAGCTTAAGTAAGAGATTTGTTTTTGCTATGTTGTGTCTGAAATCACATATGGAAACCACTTAAGGCCTGGATTAACTCTGTTCATAGAACAATAGTGTCATAATAAATTTTTCTTATTTATTCGTTGATTTCAAATTGCTTCACAGAATAGACGAAGAGCTCTGTAATGTGAATGGGAAAATAGAGATGCAGAGAAGTGGCATGATTGTGTGAGGATATGGGACTGAGTGCATATTTTAATAGAGTTAAAGTTTATATATTGACTTGTCTATTCCTTGTCTCCCATCGGACCTGTTCTGTTTCCATCTGTGGCTAGACACAGCTCAGACTCAGCAAAACCTTTTGGCTAACGTCCCATTTGTTTGAAGTAATGTAAACACTGAAGAGCTAAATGCTTTTTGGAATCCAGGCCTCTGGAGGTAGCTGCTTTTCTTTATTTCAGCGTCCTTCAAAAGAACTCTGTATGTTACAAGCAGATTACTCTCTGGAATGATCTGTTGAATCGCTGTAGAGAAATCAGCTGTCTGGGCTACTGTCAGGGCTATTTGGTTGGCATATCAAACTCCTGCAGATTGTTATACATGAAGAAGAGATAAATTCTTTTTGTGTTGCTATTATTGCTCAGTTTGCTGCTTAACTAGCACAGACATTTGCCTAAACAATTATTTTTAATAGATTTTAACTGCATCCAATTAACTGCATATTCTACATAATTCCACAGACAGTCCACTGTCTTATAAGGAACAGGGACCACATAAAAGAATTTTTAGTCTCCTAACAACTTTAATCAAGAGATGAGAGGTTCCCGTATTTTACTGTTGAAGTCCAGGACCGAAGCATCAGTCATCCTCTGTCCAGGTGACCCATTGTGACTTTCCTGTAAGTCGGTCTCCTGGATGTCAGGGCTTTTACTCTTGGACTTGTAGATGAGGAACCACCATTGTACTGTCTTCTAAAGAACCAGAATTATTTCCTCTCCAAGCCCGCCTCAGTTCTTTCATCTGTACTGTTTTAAAAATCATGTTTATACTACGCTTCATTTTTCAGAGATACTTGCAGTTTTAATCCATACTTTGCCTCTGTGTTTTAATGTTCTCATTTCTCTTTGCCAGTTTGCTTATGAATACTGTTTTGATTTCTAGGGCTGCCTGTTGTTTGGCAGTTAAGTATTAACAGTTTAATGTTAAATTTGCATAATAGCAAGAATGACTTAAGCACTTTCATTTCAAGCAGGAGGAGATCCGATTTCTTCTGTGAGTGGAGGGATGGAAAAGGAAATGGTCTATCATGCTTATATTGGTTCAGTGTAATTTTTTTGCCGTTAATAAGAGTACACCTATAATTGCATTTTCTATAATAGAAAACACAGTTTTCCATTAATATATAAACATGCTTACAAGTCTGGAGGTATTACTGAAGTCTCCTTTTTGCTGCAAGAGGGCAATGATTAAAAAAAAAGGAGGAGAAAAAAAACCCTTTCAAAATTAAAATTTTATCTTATTAACTTGAGGGTTTTTTGCCCTGACAAATCAATAAGCCTTTTCTTGAGTTTCAGCAACTCTCAAGTGCTAAATTTATCAAAAGACTGTTCAGATAATTTCCTGCCTTTGTGGCTTTCTGCAGAGAATGTATAAATTATTTCTCCGTAATTTTTTGTTATGCTGAGCCTTAGGAGTTGTTACTAAGCATGCTTTGACAGTTGCTTAATTCTGTATATCCCTCATTTTGTGACTGGATTTGACAAGACTAGACAGTAAACACAAAAATATTCTCTCCCTGTATTTTCTTGTTCTGCTGCCCTCCATTCAGGTATTGTTAGTATTTCAGTGTTTTCTTCCTTCCATGCTTTGTAAAAGCTTCTTGATAGTGTTATCTTGGAATATCCTTGGTTGTAGGTGGGTCTATAGCATCCTGGGATAGATGATATCCTTAGTTTGCTAATCTGTGTTTGGGACAGATTGCTGTAGTTGTGGGATTATAGTCACATAGCCACATATTGTAAAGCTTGCAGCTACTGTGGTTATTTTTGTGCCACTGGATTATACCATACTTCTGTTTCTTTCTGCTGTACACTTTGTCTCATGGTCCTCTAATCTGAAGAACATTTTTCACCTTTATATCCTCTTTAATCAGCAAATAGTTTGTTAATCTTGCACCGCTGGTTCCCATGTTAGTGAGTAAACAAGGGAAGTTTTGTGGATTGTTTTTCTTTAAACATTTTTTTTTCTCATGGACTGCTTTATTTTGGTTAAAATATAAAAGGGATTCTTTGAACTAGGGCAGTCTGAAATGCAAGGAAGTCCAAGGAAAGTACCGTGACTCTGATGAATTGCTGTAATTTTTGTGACCATTTTGGCTTTCATCTAAATAAGTGGTTGTAGATGCAGATTTGTAAAGGGCCAGTTTTGGAACTGCTTACTTTCTGAGTTTTAAATAGCTTGTTCTGTAGGACGCGATTTGGAAGGATGTGGGAACAGTGCTTTCTGGATGTTTGTTCCTTTAATCTTAAATGGCCATCGGTTGTTCTAACAGTATACAACAAAAAAGAAGAATCAGAAAATTAATGTGGAGGAATTGTTCTTAATGTGGATTATCTGCTACAATAACATAGCTGATGTTTGTGTTAGAACTAATGTGTAAAATTCTAGAGATAGACAAGTGACAGAACCAGGACTGGAAAAACGAGATGTTTGTGCCGGCTTTGCCATGGCATTGCTGCCCACCTGGAGCCTCAGCCCTGGCTGACAATGCCTGTTCTGCAGATATCAGAGGAATTGAACGTCAGTATGAATTTGGCCACTGGCCTCCCTGTAGGGACACATTCTTTATTAGTGATGGAAGCAAATTTCTCAGGGGCTGAACTTTCAGAGTTGCATGGTGCTCTCTCCAATTATGATTTGCTAATGCTAAGATTGGTGAAAGCATATAGTCCCCTAAACGTGTTTGAGAGGGCTGTCTGATCCTCAGCAAGGAAGAGGTTCCCCTATCCTGGTTCACTGTTGAACGGTGTGGGATTCGGATCTTGAATTTAAACCTGACCTTAAATGGCAATGTGATGGACTCGGTGTCCCTACATGAGTAGAAACATGGAGGAGGGAGGTGGAACTATAGCAGTTTGTCTGCCTTCTCTGGTATGTAATGGCTATTCACTCTGTCAAGGACTGCAGTAGTTAATGGAGGTCCTGGCATTTGCAGGACAGTCAGCCAGTGGACCACAACAATACTAAAAATTATGTTCTTGTGTTTTTCGTGGCTGTGAATTAATAATTCAAATTCATTTTATACACTTTTACTAAACTTGTATTCTACAAGTTAAAAAATGGAAGCAGGTAAAAATTTGGCAAAACCTGAACATATACACACAATCAGTCATCTTCCGTAGCTGGAGATTAGAGAAACTTGCTAAATTTGGTACGTGTATAGGAAAATACACCAAAAGATAGCAGCAGTGGTGAGGCAAAAATGAGTCATCTCCAGTTCTTGAGAACCAGATGGAATTTTTTTTTCCTTTTAACTCGAGGTCAGTTTTATAGTTAAAATAATATCAAAGCTCATTGAAAATATCCATGAGGACATTTTTTACCCAAAAATGGTTTCTGCTAAAAGTATTTTTTTATCAAATGTTTTTATTTCCATTAAAATTTGTAACTTTCATGCAAGACAGAAAATTATGTATAGGTTTTTGAAAGGCAAGTATTTTTTTAATAGATACAGATTGCAAAATCAAGGAATGATAGACTAGACTTTAATACCCATTTCTCTTAATGAACTTCAGGACATGTTACCCCCAATTAATTCAGTCCCGTGGAATTTTGTAAATTTGTTTTAGGGAACTCTAGGATTAAAAATAAGCAAACCAAGCTCAATAATGCAATTACTGAAAAGAACAGAAGGAGAACACTCTCCTTGCTCTAGAAAGAAGAAATCTGTGGTTTTACGGTTGGTTTTATGTACTCTGTAGAGAAGATTGTGGTAATTACACTTTTGAGAGCTGCTGGCTGTGGGATTCAGCAGTACATAAGACAAAGTTTTCTTGTTTTCAGAATAAACAGTGAGTCCTGGTTTTGTGTGTAATTAAAAAAAATATTATTTATAGATGACTAAAGTAATTTTGCATGACAATGGGTGAATCATCTATGATTTATCCTGCGAAAGTCAACTTGTTAAAAATGGGAAAAATACGATTGAAAGTATATTGTATGAAACCAGAGATATCATTTATCCAATTATATTAAAAACATACAAAAGCAATCAAAAAGCCATGCAGAACACAACAAACATCCCTTCCCCTCCAAACCTGTCTTAAGACAGGGAAAAGTACAAACACTGGTTAAGTTCAAATTAAATCTACTCTTTTATCTTTGTCAGTTTATTCAGTCTCCCGTTGCAGGAATATGGCCAAAGTGATTGCTTTGTTTTTGATTGACAAACCTTTCACAGTCATAAATTGTAACAAGATTTCAATATCACACTATATCCACTACATGGGAAAAATAAGTGTAGTTCATTAGCCAGTCTTCCAGCTGACTTTCTCTCACACTTGGTATGGAAGCCACAAGGGTCTTCCTCAGCTCGGCTGCTGGTGCTTTGCAGTGCAGCATATCTTCCTCCCTCCTTGCATGCTTGTGTACGCTCACTGCCTTGAAGAGAGGAGAGAAGCATCAGATGAGATGAAAGGAGGATTTGAAGCAAGACATGTCTCTGAAGCTGAGAGCTACAGGCATAGCACTTGTGTAGCTTCCTCATGCGTCCTTTAGAATAGGCTTGCCTAGGTTTAAATACTAGTAGCATGTACTTTTTTATTGGCCCAGGTTCTTTAATGACTGTTCAGGAATCATCATCTACTTCTAAATGCATGGTGCTAATTTGTGTGCAAGATGTCTACGTTCACGTGGAAAGGGCTAACAAAATACCTCAGCAAATTGGAGTTTTAGATTTTTTTTTCTCCATTTTTGCATCTGTTTCTCCATGTTTGGTTAGAGGTTTAATAGGAATTTCACTTAAGCACAAACCACCCTCTTTTACGTAAATATTTACATTCACATTCAAGTATCTATTTAAAACTTGCATGATTCTTAAGCATCTTAACCCCCCCAAAAGGCATCTCACTTGCGCATAATGGGTCTTGGAGAAGTAGCTTGTTTTCTGGCTTTGCCAGGGAGACTGCTTGAACACTCTTAGAAAATTAATATAAACATTCTAAACTCTAAAAGATTCTTAGACAGCAACCAGCAATAACATCAAATAAAATGCTTGTGCTATATTTGCACATGAAGCCTTCTTTTTACATAGGAATTAGGCACTTATATTTGCTTTATAATACCAAATGTTTTCAATAAATGTTAAGGATGTGAGTAACAGATAAAGCTTTGCTACAAGGGATTTTTGAACTGTACAGAGTTTTCCTGAAAATTGCATGAAGGCAGACAAGTATGAAATTACACTAAACTTTCCCTGAATGTAAAAGTGCTTTTTCTTGTCATTTGCTGTTCAGCTGATCTTAGAGCCCCCCACCCCCCCAGTAATTTTCCTTTTTAATCAGGTACTGTGTTTCTTAACCAACTGCAACTCTCACAGAGTTAGGATATACATCCAAATTGGCATTATGTACAGTCTTCCTCTGGTCTTTCTGTTCCTAAGTATGTTACTGTTGCGAGATAAGGAACTACCAGTTGTTGCACATCTCAAGTGGCACACACTAAGCAGCTGTGCGACAAATTTAGGATAGGATTTGACACATCTGGTGAAGCTGCGTGGCAGGGTTGCCTGTTGACTGTGGCTGGCCACTACGGGTCACTTGCCCATGTATGGAGCAGATAGCTAGGCAGTCTCTCTGTTCCTGCTCCGTGAACTGTGTCCAAAGGCAAGGGGGAGTGAGTGATCTTTGCAATGTCTGGGGAAGTGTGAGGGAAAACAAGATAGCAATGAGGAAAGTGACAATAGGTTCAAAGCAAAAGTTTGGGGAAATTATATTATTATTATATTATTTGCTATTATATTATTATTTATATTATATTATTTTCTTTTTAACAAGTTAGGAGATGGAGGAGAACGTATTGGTTAAGACAAGAGAAGTGAGGGGTTTGACAATTAAGATGCAAAGGAACAAGAGATTGGAGAAACTGGTGCAGAAAAAGGTGCAGTGGTAGAGAGATGTTACTGAGAAAGAGTAGGGACTGAGTGTCAGTTAGGATGTCTAAGGAGCAAGTGGGAGATCCAAGCCCGACACACAAGTTGTAAGCCAAAGAGAATCGTGGCATTGCTTGCTCTGACTGTGCTGGAGGCATCAAGATTTCGGTATTTTCTTGCATGGATTGTACACATGAACAAATATCTTATTTTGGAGAGAGGAACACATCTGATGCAGTGAGATCAATTCAGCTATTATCTATTTTGAAATGGCAGTTGAATTGATGCTAATAGGCAGTTTCTTAACAATTACAAAAGTGTACAAAACAAAAGTTGGTATACTTAGCATCATTAAGCTTTGCAGCAAGTGCTGTACAATGCCAGTCCATTTCAGGCAAGAGTGTTCAGCACTAGTTTATTGTGTTATTTCTTAGCATATGCTTTATAGGAACCTTTATTCTTACCGCCCTTGTAATCACAAGTGTGTTTGAAAGATCAGATTCTTTTAGATCAGAATGCTATAATTAAATGCACTTCTTATTAAAATTGCAAATACTTAGCTCTGGTTTTGGGAAATGTTGCTCATCTGATTGTATTTTTCTCTGTCTTAAAAACTCTAGACTTAGTATTGTTTCATGTCCTGTGTTGTTTAATGACTTGGGAATAAAAGGGAACACACAGAGGGGGTTGAAAAATAGTTGATTTAGGTCTTCGGAGAAAAGGCCAAGAACATGGAATTGTATGTTTTGGAGGAAAGAACTATAAAGCCTAAAAAATATTTGGTGGTTTGTGGGGTTTTTTTTGGTGTGTGTATGTGGGTTTTTTGTTTGGTTGGTTGTTTTGGCTTTTTTAAGAAAATATTTTGCTTATGCTAAAACCACATAGATGTGCACTTCAGGATTTTTTAAAGCATTCTGTATTTTTATAAATATAATTAGAAGAATAGTATTTTGAGAAGCTGCATTCCTATGATGAAGGTCTAGATAGGATATCTAATTGCAGAAATTAAAGGAAGTTGAATGTTGAAGGACAGTCCTCCCCACTAACCCTAACTTAACTGGAACATGTTAAAACGCACCCAAATCAAATCAAAACTCCATCTCCTTTGCTGTAATTTAAGAAGCTGTGTTTTTTATGCGTGATTTTATTTTGTTTTGACAGAAATAGCTTTTAGCCACAAATAACAAACAGTTCTACATGCAGAAAATCCCAACCAATTTCTGGTGCAGATTTGATACCTCCAACGTATGTCAGACATGCACATATTTCGTTTGGCAAAACAAAGTCTAACACTGAAAAGCAAATTAATATAGTTTGGCTGTGTACAGGCCATAAGTCCCAGAGACACTCCAGAAACGCTTCAGATTTTGCTCTTATTATTGACTCTGCTCCCTTTTTTTTTTTCTTTCAAGCTGTTAAATGGAACTGATTAGATGTGTAGGCCCATCTGAGTAAATGGAACAGATGCAGTCACCAGAAGAGATTTTCTAGGCTGCTAAAATAAACATTTTGTTGTAATATCTTTTTTCTTTAGTAAAATGTATCTTGTTAATGCACACCTTGATTACTTTCAATTTGGTATTACCTATTTTAGTAGTGATTTAAGTCTGGTTTTGCTAGGTTCTGCCTACCATTAGCAATATGATATAGTGCTATGTGTTTCTGCCAAAAGCAACACCTTCCAGAAACCACTCAGCATGTCATAGAGTACTCAGCATGTCATAGAGTAAATATAATATGATATTTATTAATGTAAGTATTTCTTCAAAAGCTAAAAATGAGAGCTGGAACATCTGTGCACTTTCTATTTTTGCAGTTTGTGGTTCTGCCTCTGTGTTCTTATCACTGCATCTATATATACTTTAATTTCCTAGGTAAGTGTGTGTGAAAGATTTCAGGCTTTCAGGTCTTAAATAGTCATCTTAAAAAGTCTTAAAAACATCATTACAAGTGTGTCTTTGAGTAAAGACTGAGCCTGAGCATTCAGCTCCAGATTGACTGGTTTCAGAACATCAACTGCAAATACTGCAGGTTTGTGTCCTCAACCACAATCATAAATGTGAAAAGCTATGAAAACTTTTAATTCAGTTTATTATTATGGAAATGGTGAAATGACCAACCAGGAATCTATGACGATATCAGGGAGGGAGCTGCAGAAGGACTTATTCTTTCAGAGTTGGGGAAGTGGAAGCAGAGGGGACAACAGCACTGCAAATGTTCAAGTGTTGTAGCTCCCTTTTTGTTTCATTTGGCAGTTATCACTTAAAGACTCCCTCAGGGTTGTTAAAAAGACGTTATTCTTAGCAGGTAAGCTGGTCCTCAGCTATGCACTTAACTAAGTAGGTGTTACATGGCTGCTGTGCTGAACTCTCTACTAACCTTTTTACTACCAGGTGTTCCTACTGATGACAATGGCTAAATTTCTTTGAACTTCCATAATGGTACCCTGGACATAAATCTTCCTGGTTTTCTTTGATTATTTTAGCAGAGATTTTTATAACAGATAAATGTTTATCTGGAAGAAAAAAAAAGTTATTAGGTGATGTCAAATTTTTCTTCCCATACTTCATGGGTTTGTGTTACTCATAGCAGCAGGAAAGTGTCTTGCCAATTCACTTCTGGTTTTTCACACAACCGTTGCAGTGTTTCCTTTCTGAAGCACTAAGGCTGGTGGTTGTTCATTGTGGTTGTCTGTGCTATGCCAGTGACCTTCTGCTTTAAACTGGTTTAACTCGAGTGTACTCTAGTGTTTTCAAGTAGTAAGGCACAGAGAGGCCTGTATCTTTTCATTCTGCAGGCTTCATGCTCCTTTAATTTTCACCATCTTTCTAGTTTAGTGGTGAATACGGGCTTTAGAATGAGCCTAAAATGACGTCAGTATTGAATTAGAGAATATGCTATGTTTATGTAAGCAAAGTTCGTGGTTCAAGTTATCTGCCCTTATCTATATATCTTGCTTTCCAAAGAGATTTTTTTCATTTTGTTTTACATCTGCAGTATCGAGTACCCTGCTCAACAAGGGTCATAGAAATATCTACTTAGCCATAAATGTTAAAATTATGACAGCATGTGGGGTAAAGACAAAATTTTTATGCCTAATAGCTACTTAAGATGAATTATTGGGGGGTTGGAGGGCAAGTAATACCAGGATACTTGAATTTTAACTTTTAAATACTAATAATACTGATTTGGTATTGGTACGCGTGTGTGTGTGTGTATGTATGCACAAATCTTGCTCAACGGTCTGTTTGCTATAATGCTAACTATGCTCTGTCATGCTGTGGGCTTACCAGCTGCTTCTTTTATTAAATAATCCTTTTCTGCTGTGGTAGTTACTCTAAGAATTAGTGATTTCTGACCTGTGCTTTGGTTCCGTTATCTCGGATCTATTGTCTTATGCCTGGCTGCAAAAATCTGACATGAAGACAACTGATAATGCTGACCTAAAATAGAGAAATATAGCAAGATTTATGCTGGCTATTCAGTTTGTAGGTATTTTCTTCTTGATATTAGTCTGTCATCTGGGTACTATCTATTTTCCTTTTTAGTCAAGAGAGTACCAGAAAACATCTCTTTTTTTTTTTTTTTTTTTTTTTAACCATTAAATAGAGCCTAATGGCACTAGCTTGGACATAGATGCCTAAAGCTTGGCTCCAGCAATCCTACTTCTCTTCCTGGGAAAGCTAGCTGTGTGGAAGCTGGACAGGCAAAGCCTCACCAATTTACACTTTCTTCCCAGGATTTTCATTAGCTTTTCCTGCTCCATCTAAATGTTTTGGAGCAGCTGGCAGAGCAGTGGATAGATGGCTGGCTCACAACTCATGCTACCTGAGGTCTCTATAAATCCTGAGTTGCCTCAGGATTTGTTCATGTTGTCATCACGATGAGTGTCTACTACCCCTCAGCCATTTGGGGACCGAAGGGGCTGCATGCACACACTTATAAGTTAATACGGAAACTGGGCAGCAACTGATCTTGTGACTGAGGACTTCGGGGGTTGTGAGTAGAGCTGGAATGACCGGTGGACAGTTTGTTTTGAATACCAAGCTTTGCACGTGGTTTGAGTTGAAACTAATATGCTGAGGTATTCTTTCTTCAGTTTTTATGTAATTTGGCTAAGGCAATGGGCAGCGAAAGGATGTGAAGCCCCAGTCCACGGTGTGCTATTTGTTTGTTATTATTTAGGACGTAGATGTAATTTCAATAGTCATGCAAAGCTTGCCTAAATTTCTTTACGTTTGATGCCTTGAGCTACTGTGAGTTAGTTTTTATACTGCCACTTCACTGAAAACATAAGGCTCTTCTCTAGACGGACGAATGTTCCTCTGTTGCCTCTTTACTATCGGACCAGCTGCTATGAGTGTGCTGAGGCTGGGATTCATCTTGCCTAAAATGGGACACCTGAGTGTTTGTCACCCCAGCCTAAGCTGATTATTGCAGAGTCCTAGGGGAGGAGGAGGTATGTGCAGAGGGCGGTTCATCATGGCTGTCTTAAATTCTGGTTTCACAAGAAGGTGCCTTGCTTTCTGGAAAACCAATCTCCCACCATTGGTTGTAAAGGGAGCTGAGGCTGAGTAGATGTAAATAGCTAAGTGACAGATGGCAGCTAAATAGACTTAGGTGAGTGAATTTTAGATGCCTTAAGTTAGGTGTGATGCATCCTGGTCTAAATGGTTTGCTGGAACTTGGTGAGCCTGAAGGGACTCAGTAGAGCCAAATGAAACATGTAAGAGCTCATGTTTTTTAGCCTCTTTGATATACAGATGGTTATCAGCCTAGCTTTGCTGCTGTACTCTAAAACTTGTTTAAATTAACACTAAAATCAGGGAATTTAGAGGGCAAGCACTGAAATATAATCATGACCCAAAATGAAGTTGTGTGCTTTCATGAGACTGTGAATTATACCTGTGTTTTAACAGCAGATGTTAGCTATCAGTTGACATGTATAAGGAAAGAAAAGTGGTAAAAAAGTATATTCTCTGTAAGAAGTAGGCATGTTAATATATTAAGTTCAGTGATTTAGACAAATCTTACATTAAGTATTAAATTTAAGAGTTATTGTTAAAATACAGCTCTCTAGTCATGTAACATATGCAGAAAAACAACACCCACCCCACCCAGCATTAAAAATTCCATCCTTGATTTTCTTTGTCTCAGATGAAACCATTATTCTGAATCCACTTTCCTGGGTAAAATGTTCTTTTCTTTTTCTCAGACTTCTCTGATTTACAATTAATGTAATAGTGCAATTTTTAGCGAGGGTGGCACTTGATAAATAGCAGCCTGTGAAAAATGGGCTATGCATATAGCTTCATACTGGAAATAAAAATTAACATTTTGCGCTGCTCTGTAGTAGCAATTCTGACAGCCTTCTGGGAGACCTTCTAGTGTCAGATGCAGCTCATATGATAACATGATACTTTTACTGTCTCAGTGCTCTCAAAGTACAGTGGAAGCAATGTCAGAATTTCTTACTGTAAATAAGAGTGGGGAAAAATGGAGTTCAGCATATGATCATGAAATCAGTATTTGAGAATTTGTATTTTCAGCTGTGATGAACCTAATTCCACATTTGTTTGAGAAAAGGTACTTGTAAAATACAATACAGAACCATTAATTCCACCGTGTAAACAAACATGGCAAGATTTTGTTGATATGTGGGTTTTGCCCCTTTTCTTACTTGGGAGTAGAGTGAAGCATAGCTTTTATCCTGTGTCATGTAAAACATATATATGGAAGAACAAAAAAAAATGAGTAAGCAAATAGAAATTTGTGGTTTATATTGTTTAAGTTTGTGCTTAATTTGTGCATAATTTTGTGTGTTGAAACCTTGCCTGGTGAAAGTTAAAGTAGAAGCAGTTGAAAGATACTCCTGCTATTTCAATATTCTTGGTGATAATTTTCCATTTCACTGGCTCATTTATGATAGCTGGTGAGTTTGTTCAGGGGAAGAAATAGGAAACAAAAATCGGACTGTCTCTGAATATTACGTTACAGCATGTACATAAGCTTGAAAGATATTTTTGCATGTGCTTAATAATGTATTTTTGGGACTTGCAGTTCACTGCAGCCTTCTGTCATTGCACCTGATAAAAATCTGTGACGAATTACCTGCTGGCTTGAGAATCTGGTGATAGAAAGCCATTTTCCTGTGTATCTGAAGATTCCTTAATTTTTCTTTGTTAGCAGTTGCTGCAATAAACAGTGTGCTGCAGTATACGGAGTTGAATCTCGCAGCTCTTCCATGAACTGTTCAGCTCCGCAGCAAGACTATGAAGGACTTGAGAGAAATGATTAAAAATGAAGAGTGCCCTGCAAGCTGGGGTAAAGAAAAATCCTTTTAGGAACCCATACACTTTTATTATTTCAAAAGGCAGGCTCAGCACAGAACGTGTTGGGCTCTGCTTACTGTTCTGTTAATACCTGCACAGTGTCTTTAAATAACTAAATCTACTGCAGTGTGCTTTGATTTCTTAATGCAGTATTTGTCAATCTGACATATACTGCTATTGTGCTGAATATTGCGGTCGTCTGATACTAATATTATTTTTCAGTCTATGAAAAAGAATGCAAGTGGAATGACAAAATTGCTACAAAATTTGCAGTATATTTTTCTCTGGAGGAGGCGTTCTTTGATTTTGTCAAGTACCGATTGAGTAGTAGCAAGCTGCAGCGCTTGGTAAAGTACAGAGGAATATCCCATGCTCACTAAAGCCCATGGATATGTGACTGCTTGGTGATCTGGACCTAAATTCTGCAGCACAAATCTGACTGTTGGCAGACCCTGCATGGCAGCTTCAGTGTAAAATGCAAAATTCAGTGTTTCGTATGTTCTGTTTGAGGAGGAAATAATGCAGTGGGGTAAGAACCGTTCAGGTGTTTTGATATTCAGTGTACTGATGCTTGTATTGAGATGTGTCTGCATTTCAGGATGCCACAGATCCTTCCCACCCCATCCCCCATTCGACAGTGTTTTGGGAGTTGCCAAGAAGTATCCTATTCTTTTCAGAAACAGCAAGGACAGGGGCCAGCTAGAACACTTGACTCCTGGCAAAATATTTTGGGATTATTGTAGTACCTTGCCTAGATGCATCTATTACGTTTGGGAAAGACTTCTGTTACTTTCACCCTGTATACATGTTCTTCTTTAAATTATACAAAGTAAATGATGCATTGTTAGTTTAGGCAGTGCTTCTGGGAGGCAGCTGTTGCCAAGTAAGCCCTGTGATCATGGTATGTCTTGTGATGTGTCAAATGAAATTAAGATTTGTTAGCTAATGGCATTGTACTTTTCCTAGGACATATCAGGGCAATTTTATGGGTTATGTAACAATGGTTGGAAATCTAATTTTAAAAACAAAGTAATATTTTTCAAGTTTTCTTTTATCATAAAAGTGAGGTAAAACTAGAGCTGGCAAGTTAAATGCACAATTACTATTTCTCATGAAGCAGGAGTCACTAAAAAAAGGACTCTGATAGTGTGGTTTGTCATACTATGACTTGATTAAAGTTGTAGAATAAATAGGGCTTAACTGCTATGATTCTAAATTTGGGTAAAGTTAACAGGAATTGTCAGTGCAATCTGTGGTTCTTTGCTTGGGTAATGTTTTCCTCATAACACTTTTCTTGTAAAGCTGAGTCCCATTACTAGGGCTGAAAATGCCTGGCAACAAAGAAATGACCCCCTCAACCCTCCCAAGATTAGCTGAGGCTTAACATCCTTGGCTATCCCAGTGCTGTTGCCTTGACTGGCAGCTGGTAGTACGGCTAGAACACCCTCCCCAAAAATATAAATTATTTTATTTTTGTCACACAATATGCATATAAAATGCAATGGGCTAGGTATAATGATTTATTTTAAAATATGATCAAGATCAGGCTGCTTCTCATTTTCTGTTTAGTATTTTGACTTTTTTGTGCTGTTAGTACACTGAAGTCTGGTACTGTAGCTTAATAGGAAAGGACCCTTGATCTTTCTTTTTCTTTGTTTCCTTTTTTCTTTCTTTGTTTCCTTTTTTCTTTCTTTGTTTCCTTTTTTCTTTCTTTGTTTCCTTCTTGAATGCTGTGGGGTTTTTTGAAGATACCCTCGCAAAAATCATCAAATATCTGTTTCCCTGACATCCCTGGGTATGTGGAAAGGGTTATCAGGCCTCCCCTCCTTCCTTCCCACTGCTCAGCATGGCCAAGTATTTGCATCATTAGAACTAAGGTAGAGGAGAGAATCAGAGAGGCTTTTTGAACTGAAGAAGTGTGAAGAAAATTTTTTTTCCTCTATAAAGACTGTTACTCGTTAGTCCCAACTGCTCCATTGCAGCTGTTCAGCCAGAATGCTGGCTTTCTTGAAGTACTGTTCCCTTTTCCTGTCGTGAGGTACTTGGCTCAATCCCAGTTGGCACAAAGTGGGTGCAGAAGCAGAGCAGCCAGTGAAAGACAGGAATTTCTGCCCTCGCGTGGCCTGGGGCTCTCCCTGGGACGCTTGCTGGGGCCTCGGGCTCTTCTTGGGATGCTTGCTGGGGCCTGGGGCTCTCTTTGCCTGCTCTGGAGACACCACTACCACTGCTCCTGTAGCTCTCTACAGCAGAAAGGCTGAAAGCTGTCATGAATGTGGGTTCTGGCCTCCCTCAAGGAAGTACTTGTGTTCACTAAACAGAGGGGAAGGAGGAAGGTGGATAGTACATCTTGCTAGGGACATGAGCCTCCTGCTGAGGCCTTTTCAAGGGTTATTCTGGCGGGCAGGGAGGAGACCTGAGAGCAGGTAGCGGGTGTGAGAGGAGGGCAGAGAGGGACAGGACGAGGCGGCTGCTGGACATGTGTGGGTACAGCGTAACAGTGTCAGGGCTGGAAGGTGGGATGTGAACAGAGGGTCATAGGATGGGGAGTGGAGGGGCTGAAAGCAGGAGATATGATCAATGGAGGAAAGACATTAAGGGGAAGAAGAATGGAATGAGAGTAACGTGTTGTATGAGACAGGAAGAACATCATGAGCGGTGGGATAGAAAAGTGAGGGAAAAACAGAGCGTACAGCTGTGAGAGGATTCATTTCCCAAGAGATGTCTGGGAATCAAGAGGCAAATGCCACGCTTTTTTTTTCCTCAGAGATGGGTAGATAAGAAATTGAAAAATCAAGCCATAAAAATTGTTTTATATTTAGGGGAGAGTGGTAGTCTGTACCTGGTGTTTTCCTGCTGCTTGGATATGGGAGTATCAAAATCTTGCTCATCATTGTTTTTTGAATATCTCTGTCCCTATTTGTCCTGCTGCTTCTTTTTATCATCTTTACTTGTTGAGGGGAAGAGCAGTAGGCTTCCAATATTGTGATTTTGCAAAATATGGTTACTGTTCAAACCTGGTGACATTATTGCTAAGTGGAGGCAAG
Source organism: Gorsachius magnificus (assembly GCA_034008185.1). NCBI lineage: Eukaryota > Metazoa > Chordata > Aves > Pelecaniformes > Ardeidae > Gorsachius > Gorsachius magnificus. Next base: position 42,285,393 of record CM067083.1, on the reverse strand, counting down.
ATATCTCAGCTGCGAGCCACAGGCAGCCTATTGAACCAAGTACATCACCTGTTCATGGCTGCCCATTCCCAGGGCCCTGCAGGTAAAGCCACTTAACAGACTTCCAGTTGGTTTATTTGATTGTGTATTTTTTCCTATCACTGTGTTTAGGGAGGCTTTTTTTTTTTGAGTAAAAATTGGGATGTGCAAGTTTTCAATGACTTCTTGAGAGGCTGTGTGGCTGGACCACTGGATAGTTCTCCCAACATGGTCTGTAGCTGCTGCTTAAACTCACTCTTGACGGAGAAAAAAAAAAAAAGAAAAAACCCAAACAAAATGTTTCATGCTATGTATATGGTTTTGTTTCTTTCCTGTTACAGCATGTATGTAATCTTGCACTTATTAATGGTATGGTTTATCTCAAAACTGAATTTGGAATAGCCTTGCTGGGGAGAATTTAGAGTCTAAATAAATACAGCCAAAAAGGTGTGGAAAAGGGGCTTAAGCACAGGGGAATAACTTGACTAATAAATTAGAAAAGCTTGGTGGGACATCTGGGAACAAAATCTACCTGCCACTTCTTTCAATTTAGTCTTCTTCCCCTCAACTGCACTGTTGCTATAGAATGCAATTATTTCCTGATACCTAGGTATTGTAGTTGTTTAGATACAAAGTTTGCACTTTATGTTTTAAGACTGCTTCAGTCTTTATTTTGTACATTGATGTTTTGAGAAATAGTTATGTTGGGGTGGGTTAAGAAAAGATGAATGTAGAGCAGCAGCACTGTTTGGAGGCAGTGGAATAGATTGGATATTGGTCCCTTTTTTTGAAGGCACAACCAATCTCTCTTTAATGGGAGGCTGAAAATCTCCTTATGCTTGCTTATGTAGTGTCTAGGAGCTGGGTTTTCAGTGTCGTGATTGCTTGGGTTTTCATAATATGATACAGCTCCAGCTGTATGATGGCCCTTTTGTGGCATTTTAAGCTGGGTAGAAACTGAATGTTGGTAATAGCCATTTTGGAGTTGTTCAGGGGAAGATACCACATCTCGTCTTAATTTCATTAATGGCCTGCGGAAAGAATAGATCATATATCAAAGATGCTCAGAAGAGAAGTTGTGAACAGCAGTCTGAGAGAAATTTTCAAAATGGAATTAGTTTAAGAAGAATATAGAAAGGTGGTAGACTTCTCGTGGTGACAAGAAAGCATCGCAAGGGAAATGTGAAGTGAAAGGGTGAATCTCCTAAGTTAGAGTGGCTTCAGAATGAAAGCAGGGAGAAATATATTGATAGAGCTTTACATGGCTGAAACAGACAAAGATTAGAATGAATCTTTAACTTTGCTCCAAAAATTAAAAAACCCACAGTGGCAGGTAAGTCTTTGGGAATTAGAGAGGAAAGGTTGCATGATTGATTGGGCAGCTGCGAATTATCAGTCTGGCAGAGCACTGAAGTGGAATGATTCAAGAACTACTGCTGAAAAAAGATTAAGGGAAGAGAAAGTGATCTAGGATTGAATGTGTAAACTCAAGCAGATGGTCGTATTACTGACTTAGCCTCCTGAGTCTGCTTGCAAGACTGAGGGACAGTGAACTTTTCTCATGTATTCTTGCGTGAAAGGGACAATGCAGAGGGGAGCTTTTCAGTCTGAGTTGGAGTGAGAGAGCCTCGTCCACAAGAGAAGCATGTTGTCAGAGCCTTCTAGCTCTGTGCAACCTGTTAGTAGGGTAGGAGGAATACACAAAAAGGAATGTGTTCAGTTTGAGCCTAAGTATTGTGTCACCTTGAGCAAATTGTTTGTTTTAACATGTGCCTCTGTTCTCCAGCTGAGATTAATGACCTCTTTCTCAGAAAAGTGTAAAACTAAAACCCTTCAGTGATTATTTTCAGATACAGCATTTTCAGATACTGGTGAGGGTCTGGATTTATTAGCTTGGACTGAGCACCATGGGGTTATAAGATACTTGGCATTTGTTTGGAGGCAGCTTGTTAACTGCCTGACTCAGATCATAGATTTAATCTCATGTTTGCCTGTAGAATCTTGTGGACACCTTTTCTAGCATGCTTTCAGCTCTGTCTTTACTGGTACTGTTATTCACACTAGCTAGATAAAATATAGCATAGATACGTCCCATGCTGTAATCACACCTTTGACTGCAGAAGAGACATAGCCTGGAACTAGTGAGCGAGGCTGTAATGCAATAGAATGCTTATCAAATTCCTAAAATAAGTGGAATTACATCAGAGATAAATTTGACATACTGGGGCTGTTAAGAAGCTGAAATCAGCCCACTAGCTGTTTTCTGTTTAATTTGGTATTGATACTTTATTGCAGATGTTTTCCACCACTCCTGGTCAACTGTGTCAGGTGCAGTTAGCCATTACCAACTATGGTTACAGACAGATAAATTTATTGTTAGACACTGACAGCTGAACATGACTTTTTTAGGACTGTAGGACCACAGAAGCTAATTGGTGAGAAATAATGAGTCATCTCAATTGGAAATACGTTCATTTGCAGACATTTTTACTAGAACTCAATCAAGAGTTCTACTAGCACGTGTGTACACAAGGCCATTGAGTGCTGAAACCAAATTTGACATCGTTTCATGCTGGCTTGGTGGAATGACGATCTGAAGCCTTGAGATTACACATAGACAATACATCTGTTTTCAGTGTTGTGTGCACTCTTGATATCACTAGTGAGTAGTATATTTGAGGACGTGATTAGCATGTGCAGTTGAAGGGTACAGACGCCTATGATTTCACTGCAGTGCCCAGGCAGATCAAACTCAGCAGTACGTTTGTTTCTTTGTGAAGCACTTTGCAGAGCGCAGAAGGTGCTCTTGTTACATGGGTGTGCTGGAGCCACTTACTTGGATTTGTTCACTGCGTTCTGATCGCATGCTTCGTTTCCCTCTGGTGGCTGTAGAACCTGATGACTGGGATGTGCACTGTGCCTGAGATGTGCTGCTCAGTGTGATGTGCAAGTCCTAGATAAACTGCTCTGCCATATAGCATTACTCTATTCAAATGGTGCGTAACAAGCTTTTTGCCTTGTACATAGTGCTTGCTTTCTGACAGGCTCTTTGTATTGTTGTTCTTTAGCGAAGAAAACAAGTTTTTTTTTTGCTTAGTTTTTTTTTTTTTTTTTTATGCCACGCTTATAGGCAGAGCACCATGACTTCGCTGAACTTAAAATTTTTTTATTCCAGTCAGAGCTTTTGGGGGAAGGAGGAGGAGATAATGTGGTTATTGTACTAGCAGCCTGCTTCATAGTTCATATCAAGAACTACCAGCTAATCTGGTCCTCTAGAATTCCATTTGTTCTGCATGGGGTTTTCTGTCTCAAAGAATAACTCCATTGAAATAATGTTGAATTCTTACGAAATTATTCCTCCTACAGGATAAAACTAAAACTTGTACAGTAAAACATGTCCAGGCAGAATCGTGTGACCAGAAAAGTCATGTCTCTTCCTTCTCATCCTAAGGCAGGTTCAGCTATGCGTAAAATCCTCCTGACAGAGGTTTCTTGAGCCGATTTTATAGTCTTATCATGATGAAGCTTCTAAACTGGTCTGTAAAAATGCTCTGCTAACCTCAGAAAACTTTTCCCCAGCTGTCTAATACTAATTTTCTTAATGCAATGAGGAACAGTGTTACTTGTCCTCTGTGCCATGTTTTATCAACAACAATGTCATGCACTTCACATTGTTGCCATGTTTCCACACAGCCTAAGCAGACTGCATCCCAACAGTTTTTCTGGATCTTTCTTATTTTTCTCTAGGTATCATCAGTCTTGTTGCTCTCTGTTCTTTCTCTTTTTGAAATGAAGGGTCAAAATGGCCATTTCACTTCAGCTGAAGCCTTACCAGTGTTGAGTGTAAAGTCAAAGGATCACTACTCTTTTAGGTCACATGTGCTGCTTTCCCGATTAGTCCAGCTTTCTGGCCTCTCTACACTGCCTGGTGTTGCTGACTCATGATCAGCATTTGATGCACTGGAACCAGCAGATCCTTCTCTACAGTACTGTTGTTTTTTCATTGCTTTTTATCCTGTGTCCCTACATAAGGGACGTGCACTGCAATAAGATTTTTTTCAGTTCCTTATAGGCTATTCTCTACGGTCATCTGCTACCAAGAATACAGTGGAGTTGTGGTTCAAGCTCAGGTACAGTAATCAGAAGTTTGGGTCCTTTTCTTACCTGTGTCACAGGCTTCCTTTGCGTTCAGGTGTCAGAAGCTGTAGAGTCATCTCCCTAATAGAGTGCTATTTCAAAATAGAGTTTGGTAGTTTTTTGAGGACACTGGTTGATCAGTCAAGAATAGAATTAGCAGTTAAAGTAAGTAATGCTATGCTCTGAGCATTTCTTTTGTTGGTATCTCCCATAGGATTGTTGAAAGAATATTTGATTGGTGTTGATCATAGATCTGGTATGTTATGTACATAGTGTTTAATAAATCCTATGTGTCAAGGCTTCTGCTCGTTGTCAGCAGGGATTTGGAGAAGGAATAACACCATCTTAATTTGTTACTGGACTTTCACAGTGTTGCTTTTTACCTTCTTCCAAAGCACAGAGAGAAAGAGGCTCTGGGGCAACTAGTAGTAAAGCTTCCATCAACACTGACAGTTGTCTTACGTGCCACTTGGTGCATGTTGTTCAGGTGCCTAGCATAAAAAAAGGGTAGCATTTGATATATACACACACACCCCCCCAGGTCAGATCATTAGTGTCATCTTAGGGGACTGATTTGTGCATCAACTTGTCCTATTATATAGTTGCCGGTAATTGTGGAAGTCTTGTATATGATAGCCCATAAGACTTACAAACTTTTATTCTACATTTTAATCTAGTGCTTATCCCAACAAGGCAAAGGGAAGGTGAAGTAAAGTTTGTAAGTCAAGAAGTATTCTACAATTTCCTCAGGCAGAAAGCAGTTTGTACAGGCTAAATTTCTATTTGTAAATCTACTTTTAAAGTATGCATGGCACCTATATTCATTGCACAGTTCAGTTGCACAGCTGAACAGTAAATGGGATGCGATGAAGCAGAACTGTGCATATGTGGAGTTTGAGGAAGCTATTAAAGATTGAGCTATTAAAGTCTGTGCTGAGATCCTGATTTATAGCATATGGAAGTTGATGGAAACGTTCCACTAACTGCAGTATTTGCCATATAAAACAGCAGTAGAAGTGAGTTTGAATGTGCAAGCATAACTTACCAGTCTTAACCTTTGAATGCTTAATTTCGCAAATGTGACATTCTCTGTTCCATATGCAGTTTCAGAATTGGTATACTGTCATGGAGCAGTAGAAACACAGAGTCAGCATTACATATTTAAGGGTCGTAATTCTGTTTTATGGGTCAGATTAGGAAGAGTACAGCAAATTATTTAAATTAGTAATATTTTATATTTTATTTGCTGCATTCTCTGCAAAGGAGTAAAATATAAAGTATAAAATATGAATTAAAGGAAAATACCTGAAAAATGTTGCCTATTTCTGTCCTGAAATGAAAGCAAAATGTGGATGTCAAGGTCATGACATCCGAAGTTGAAACACCTTGGGCTGAAGCACATACAGTGTATCAAAATAAATGTATTGCTTGTAGTGTATTGCTACCTTATTTATCATCAAGTTCTTCAGCAGAGATTTGTAGCAATACTAGAAATTCCAATATTGTGCTTTTCTTGCATGGTTGAAATAAGAGACTTGGAGGTAGTAATGGTGTAGAGTGTAAAACAGGGAAAGACATACAGTAGAAAATTACATTTTGCATTCTCAAAGAATATTATTCAATCTTGTTCTATCCTTTGACTCTCTATTAAACCAGCACCCGACATGAATCCAGAAGTTTTAAAAGTATGTGTTATTATGAAAAGTTGAAGGTGCTACAATGTGGAGAACAAAAAAACCCCAAAAAACCCACCAAAACAACCACCCAAAACCCAACCAAAAAACAAAACCCAGAAAAACAGAAACCAACCCACTAAGAATATAAAAACCAAATAAACAAACAAACAAAAGCAACCCAAACCCATCACCAACTGGGAGATTTCCAGAAAAATGCTACCACCCTCAAAATCACAGCTATATCCATATTGAAGAGGTGCTAAAAGCTATAGCACTGTAGATGATGCCTACCTGTGGCAATTAGTCCTTTAGTAGAATTAACATATTGAGAAGGTTAAGGATTAGTCGAAACAGACTTCACACAGGAGGTATCAGTTTTCAGGGTTTAATAGGGCAGAGTAACACTGTCTATTACAAGGAAATATATATATATGTGTATATGTTATGTGTGTGTATATACATATTTTCTGTTCAGTCATAACTTGAAATTGCTGATCTTGGAAAAATATACCTAGTCAAAACATTCATGTTGGAACTTAGCATGCCCACATCTTTAAATGAGGAACTAACCTTTTGCTTGACTGGGTAGTATGTATTTCATGTAATCTTGGGAGATATGAGTGGATTTCACAGAAAAGTCAAATAATCACTGTAGATTAAAGTAAATGCTATTAAGGAGATTTGAGAACTCACTTTTTAAATATTGTACCTTGACAGGAAACCAATGCTCTTCCCTCATTAATCTGGTCTTCTGGAATGCAGTTCTGAGCATGCAGTTTGCCAGTTTATGGCTATTACTGGCAGCATTTTGGTTTTAGGAGTAATTTTTAGCTGTAGAAACCGTTATGGTGCTGTTAAATTTGGGGTGGGGTTTTTTGGTGGCTTTTTTTTTTTTTTTTTGGTTACGGGGTTCTCTGCTAAATCATTTAGTTATTTGTTTACTTCTGTGAGTATAAAGATTTCATGTAATTAAGTAGCCCATAATGAATAGATATAATTAAGAATCTGCTGTGTGCTGCTTTTTGTTCAATAATTGCCCCGGCTTTTCAGAATTGGATATTTAAAAGATAAATAGGGCTTTGTGGCATAGATAACATCTACCTGTTTTTTTGGAATGCTTCTTGAAAAATCAGAGTCATAAATGCAGTAGTGTGCTTCTTAAAAGCTCATTGTGCCCCTGTACTTGGTGCTGGTGAGGCCACACCTCAAGTACTGTGTTCAGTTTTGGGCCCCTCACTGCAAGAAAGATGTTGTGTTGCTGGAACAGGTCCAGAGAAGAGCCACAAAACTGGTGAGGGGTCTGGAGCACAAGTCTTATGAGGAGCAGCTGAGGGAACTGGGGTTGTTTAGTCTGGAGAAGAGGAGGCTGAGGGGAAACCTTATCGCCCTCTACAACGACCTGAAAGGAGGCTGTAGTGAGGTGGGGGTCAGCCTCTTCTCCCTGGTGACGGATGATAGATCGAGGGGGAATGGTTTGAAGCTGCGCCAGGGCAGGTTTAGGCTAGACATTAGAAAAAATTTCTTCACCAAAAGGATTGTCAGGCTCTGGAATGGGCTGCCCAGGGAGGTGGTCGAGTCCTCATCCCTGGAGGTATTTAAAAGAAGGATAGATGAGGTGCTTAGGGACGTGGTTTAGTGGTGGGATGGCAGGGTTAGGTTAACGGTTGGAATCGATGATCTTAAAGGTCTTTTCCAACCAAAGTGATTCTAGGATTCTATGCTATTTGAGTCAGTGTAGGTATCTGACATAACACAAAGCAGAATGCCTTTTTGCTGGAGGATATGGTACCTTTAAAACTCTGTACTGGTGTACTGGCTGACACAGAAGGATCTAATGGGATTAATGGATTACTCCAAGATGGTACTTGGTCACAATCTGCAAGCACTGTATATGGCTGGTTCCATTAGCCATGGCTGCACACTGCCTCCAGCAAGCTCTTTTGTAAACTTGGGAGAGGGAATAGCTTTCTACTCAGGCTATCAGTTTAGCAATCTGACTACCATTTCTGCTGTCCCATAGGCATGCTCTGTTAGCGTAAGTAGGCACTATCACCTTTGCTCCTTACCTCCCCTTTTGTGGAATGGAGATAACCGTACTTCCGAATTCCTGAGAGTGTTAGGAAGCAGACCAGACTGTGAACTGAAGGATGAATGAGAATGGATGGAAGAATCATCCGTTAAAGTCTCTAAACCAAATGGACAGCTTCTCAAGTTGGATTCATTCTTACTTGCAGTAAGTGGAGATATGTCTGAGGCCGTGCTCCGTTGTTGTTATGATGACTGTGTACCTTTTGCATTTGATAATAAGCTGTAGCACCACCATGTGCACAGAATTTGTGTGGTTATTAGCACCTACTTTCCCTTACTCACTTGATGCGTTTTTTCTGTATCCAAAACCTGGAAAAGTAGAAGACAAAGCAGCATCTTAGGGCTTACTAAGGAAGACTGCTACGGGGATAGCGAATTGGGATGGAAATACTAAAATTTTCCATTTTCCATGGAGGAAACAGGCAGATGTGTATCTAAGTGATTATTCAGCAAAACAAGAATAACAGAAGTATCTGGCAGTGGAAATGTCTGCATGGGTTTTAGGTCTGTGCTATTGCCCTTTCTTCCAAACTGTGCTGGAGTTTTTTCAAGACTATACTATATTCTGTATAATCTATGTCTGTTGTGGTTGTTTTGAAGTTTAAATCAAATACTTTTATTAGTTACAGGAGAATCCAGATACTGGTTTTCTGTTTCTTTTTTAAATCAGATTTTAATTAGATCAAGTATATGCTAAAGTTGTTTCACTGAGTATGACAGACACACTTTATTAACATGTGTGTTACCTCGATGAATTATGAAGACCTGTAATTGTGTTGTGGAAGACTAGGTTTTCTTCTTTTGGCTATGCACTTAATATTGGCAATGTGTAGACAAGTATTTCTACATGTCTTGAAACACAGAAACACTGTTTGTCCAGTATTTTAGACTCTAAGTGGATCAGAAGTTCTTACAAGTGATTACATTTTAGCATTAAACTTCTGTGCTTGAAGTTGGCTTCTTGGAATCTCTTTAAATTTTGTCTTTGTTTAGTTTACTGTGATACTAAGTAACTCAACATTTGACAGAGATTTTTAAAAGACACTAATATTCTTGTCAGCACCTTTATGTTGCCTCTACCCCTGAATTTTCAGTCAGGAATGTCAGGAAAAGGTGGATGGGAGTGTATCTGAATACATGATGATGTATTTGCTTAACTTTTGAAGGCTACAGTTGTATCCCTTTGAAACATAAGTTACTTTCATCAGTTCTAATCTGACAGTGACTGATAGAAAAAACTCTGATCTAAAACGTCATCGGCATAATGTGTGGATGTGAAAATGCTCAGAGGGTAGTAGGAGAAAATGAAGTAGTCTGAGACATCTCTTAATTCAAGATTTAAGAATATTTGAAAAATTATTTTTTTTTAATAGACATATAATACAGTGCACACTGTGGCTTTCTTCATACAAGAGCAAAATGACCTTCAGTGAATGTCTTTTTGGAGGTGTGACATCAAATAAGGAAATCATGCATTTTTAGCTCTCCTGATACTGGAACTGGATAGCATTTGCTGGTTTGAAAACAGGTTTAGAAAGAAAGTGCTAAGATGCTTACCTACTTACCAGTCTTCTCTAAAGAAATGGAATAGAATTATGTATCTTAATAGAATTCTGCAACACAATCAAATTGCTTATCTATAAGAATCTTTGGAAAATGCAGCCAGTAAATGTTGGAAGACTGAATCCAGGGTAGAGTTTATTTTAAATTCTTCTCTACTGGTGTGCACAGAAATGCGAAGTACCGTAGAGCTGGGTGTATATAATAAATCATTACCTGTAATCACCTTTCACTTGGTCTGACAATGGCATTGCATCTTTCTTAACCTTCTGTGCTAATTTTATTAACCCCAGCTTGCCTGGACTGAGAAGTTCCACAACACTATGACTCTGTGGCCTCTGTGGAATTAAGAGAACAGTTATTGTAACTATCTACACACAAAAAATTAAGAAAACATAGCAAAACAGAACTGTGATTTGCTTTTTTGTTTTAATAAGCATGGCCTGGCCTGCCAACCCAGGAATTAACTTTTGAAAAAGGCATGGGAGGGTGATTGATTTTCATTAATTAGTAAGCATTTTTTAACAAATTAGTCTTTATTTGTGAGCTATGTATTTAACAAAATAAGCTATGTGTTCTGTACACTGTACAGCAAAAGAAGAGAAAATGTTTGCAAAATTAATTGAGAAAGTTTGTGTGTCAGGAAATTTATCAGTTGCTCTATTCATGTTCTTAATCTTCCAACAGTCAGCATCTATATTATACATGTATGCTTGGTGATTGGGCATAATTGGTTTGCATGGAAGGATATGGTGCATGAGATGATTAATTAAAATTAAGTATATCAAGGACTTCCCCCATACCACCTTATCTTTTTGCTGCTGTCAGCATAGAGTCATTTTTGTAGATGGGCTATGTCAAATACTTTCCAGACTTTCTCTAAAAGCACAGCATACAGTGGTAGGGAATGGGGCAGTACAAAATGAAATGGGTGCTTCATTTCAGTAGAAAGTAGCCTTACTATGCTGTCTGCCTCTGGCTATGGCAGTGCAGTGTTGGCATCTTCTCTAGTGACCCTTTCTGGAGACAACTCTAGTTCAGTGTTTGATGGCAACATGGCTGCTGGTGTAGATATTTAGGAAGAGGAGGAGGAAGATGCATATGTTTATATAGCTGCAATCTAACACCACTGTTTTTAACCTGAAAATAAACTTTTATTTGAATCAAGTGTAATTAAGATTAGGAAATACTAATTTCGCACTTTAAAAACTGAAATCCAACAAATACCCCCAAGCCCCCACCAAAAGATGCTCTGGGTTTTCATAGATGCTAATTTTACAAAGAGTACACAGTAAAGCTCTTAGCTCTGTCTATTTGGTCTTCTAGATCCTTGATTTTGGCCTTTAGGGATTTTTCTTTATTAATTACAATTGGTCATTATGAACTGTACATATAGCATATGCATGTATTACATTTTCTGGATTTATTGTCTGACTGGAAGCAGTTACTACTTTTTGCCTCTACAATTGACTGTGGATCATATGTGAGATGCAGCTTGGGCACTGTTGCTGGTATACAAGGAAAATTGGTTTACCTAGACTTAGGGCTAGGGTTTGCTACATGGGGGCAATTAAAAAAAGGTAACATGAATTGATTTTTAGAGTGTCAGATTAAACTCTATTTAATCTCCTGTTCTTTTCAGAATTAAATACACCTTAATTTAGTTTAGTTTAATTACTAGAGTGAAGAAAATTAAACCAAATAAAAGGCCACCTTAATTCAGGATGGGTGTTTACAAGTGGCTTTGAATTACTCAGTTCAATTTATATTCAGGTATTTATTTAACTTTATGAACTTTTCTCAATGTCACTATGTGAAAAGCTGGCTGCAAACCCAACTTTTTTTGGTAAACATGCCTGCCTTAACGCATGCATTTTTGTAGTCTCATCCCCTTCTGCTTCCAGTTGCACGCTTCACACTATAGTTTTATTGTTGTATTACCTTTTATTTACAGTGTTAAATATGACCTCTTCATAATAATTCTTGTGAAATTTATTGTTGGAAGCTCTAGTTATGCTTCGTAAATGAAGGGGCAGAATGCATAGGGTGATACATAAAATCATAGAATGTTTTGGGTTGGAAGGGATCCCTAGAGGTCATCTAGTCCAACCCCCCTGCAGTCAGCAGGGACACCGCTAACTAGATCAGGTTGCTCAGAGCCCCGTCCAACCTGGTCTTGAAGGTTTCCAGGGAGGGGGCCTCCACTACCTCTCTGGGCAACCTGTTCCAGTGTTTCACCACCCTCATTGTAAAGAATTTCTTCCTTAGATCCAGTCTAGACCTACCCTGTTTTAGTTTAAAACCATTACCCCTTGTCCTGACACAGCTGGCCCTACTAAAAAGATTTTCCCCATCTTTCCTATAGGCCTCCTTTAGGTACTGAAAGGCCACAATCAGGTCTCCTCACAGCCTTCTTTTCTCCAGGCTGAACAAGCCCAACTCTCTCAGCCTGTCCTCATAAGAGAGGTGCTCCAGCCCTCGGATCATTTTAGTAGCCCTCCTCTGGACCTGCTCCAACAGTTCCATGTCCTTCTTGTGCTGAGGGCTCCAGAGCTGGATGAAGTACTCCAGGTGAGGTCTCACCAGAGCAGAGTAGAGGGGCAGAATCACCTCCCTCGACCTGCTGGCCACGCTTCTCCTGATGCAGCCCAGAGTACGGTTGGCCTTCTGGGCTGCCAGCACACATTGCTGGCTCATGTCCAGCTTTTCATCCACCAGCACACCCAAGTCCGTCTCGGCAGGGCTGCTCTTGATCCTTTCTTCCCCCAGCCTGTATTGATACTGGGGGTTACCCCGACCCAGGTGCATGACCTTGCACTTGGCCTTGTTGAACCTCATGAGGTTCACACAGGCCCACCTCTCCAGCTTGTCCAGGTCTCTTTGGATGACATCCCATCCTTCTGGCTTATCAACCACACCACTCAGCTTGGTGTCGTCTGCAAACTTGCTGAGGGTACACTCGATCTCGCTGTCTAAGTCATTGATGAATATATTAAACAGCACCGGTCCCAGTATGGACCCCTGGGGACACCACTCGTCACCGGTCTCCATACAGACATCGAGCCATTGACCACTACCCTCTGGATGTGGCCATCCAACCAATGCCTTATCCACCGAACAGTCCACCCATCAAATCCATAGCTCTCCAATTTAGAGAGAAGGATGTTGTGGGGGACTGTGTCAAAGGCTTTGCAGAAGTCCAGATAGATGACATCTGTTGGTTTTCCCTTGTCCACTGTTGTTGTCACACCATCATAGAAAGCCACTAGGTTCGTCAGGCAGGACTTGCCCTTGGTGAAGCCACGCTGGCTATCTCGAATTACCTCCCTGGCCTCCATGTGCTTTAGCATAGCTTCTAGGAGGATCTGTTCCATGATCTTCCCAGGCACAGAGGTGAGGTTGACAGGTCCATAGTTCCCAGGGTCTTCCTTTCTACCCTTTTTGAAAATGGGCACAATGTTTCCCTTCTTCCAGTCACCAGGGACTTCACCTGACTGCCATGACTTTTCAAATATCATGGAGAGTGGCTTGGCAGCTACATCAGCCAATTCCCTCAGGACTCTGGGATGCATCTCATCAGGTCCCATGGACTTATGTGCATTCAGATTCCTCAGGTGGTCACAAACCTGATCTTCTCTTACAGCAGGAGGGGTTTTACCCTCCCGGTCCCCCTCATGCCATCCATCAACTCAGGAGGGGTGAGGAGAGAGGTTGCCGGTGAAGACTGAGGCAAAAAAGTTGTTGAGTACCTCAGCCTTCTCCTCATCTGCTGTTACCAGCTTGCCGGTCTCGCTTGTCAGCGGGGGTACACTTTCTTTAACCATCCTTTTCCGGCTGATACACCTGTAGAAACCCTTCTTATCATTCTTTGCATCCCTTGCCAAGTTTAGCTCCACCTGCGCCTTGGCCTTCCTGACCCCATTCCTACACAACCGGACAGTGTCCCTATACTCTTCCTGGGGTGCCTGTCCCTGCTTCCACTGCCTGTGCAGTTCCCTCTTCCTCCTTAGTTTGGCCAGCATCTCTTGTCTTAGCCATGCCAGTCTCTTCCCTTCTTTGCCCTATTTCTTACACCTGGGGATCGAGAGCTCTCGCTCTGTGGATCACATCCTTAAAGATCTGCCAGCTCAGTTCTGTTCACTTGTCCCTGAGGACTATTTCCCAGGGAGTCCTTCTGACTCTCTCCTTGAAGAGCTTTCTTAAAATTCAGGGTCCTGACTATACTCTTTGTTATTCCCATTTCCCTCAGGAGTGTGAGCTCCATCAGTGCGTGTTTCTTCTATTCTTAAAACAGGAAACCTTTGCTAGCAAATAGATTCATTACAGCAAAGTTTTCTTTCTTTTTAACTTAAACCATATTTCTGCAAAGGGAGTCTCCAGCTAATAGTTATGTTACTTTGAAGAACTGGGATTTAAGTAAGGGTCTGTTTCTATTCTTTCAGGTTTGTTGACAAGACCTCCTTTGAGTATACTGCTACAAGGACTTAGTCCCATAACATTTGTATTTCATACATACTGACTTTTGTTACAAGGATAGGCAAACAGGAAAAGCACATATGTAGTTACTATATAAATTAATTTGCCCACATTCACAACTCTGAGAATAAATATTATGCTGAGATTCGTTCTGCTTGCGTTCACAGATAACTGTTTCTGAGTTTAGCAATAATTTTTTAAGTGCTCTCCAGATCTTGTTGGGTCAGAAGCATAACCACTGTTCTATTTTTGTTTGGTTTTTGCCAGGATGATGAAGTGGTTCTGCAGTGTACTACAACTGTTCACAAGGAGCAACAGAAATTGTGTCTTGCTGCAGAAGGCTTTGGCAACAGGCTTTGCTTTTTGGAATCCACATCAAATTCTAAGGTACTGCAGTGTTTTAAGTGTCATGTATGAAGCAATGATATAGCTATACTATTGCTTGCTTTGATGTGCTATACATAAATCTGTCTAGGAGAATGGACAAATTAAATTATCAATATTATGAGGATTATTTGATCTCCCTTTGAAGTTCAATTTTTTCTTTATTGTGGCCCTTTAGCTGGAGTCTAATGCTATGCTTTCTATTTGGGGCTCACTTTAGAACTAATTAGCTCCAGAAGTCCATCTCAGTAATGTGCTTGTGTTGTCCGAACTCAGTTGCAGTAAACCACAGTGCAATTTCTCAGTACTGCAACTCAGACACATTTGATGACTCTGATTTTAAGTCCACAGGAAAGACAGTGATTATTCTATTTGTGGTAAGGTTTTATTGTGTGACATTTACATTGACATGGTTATTACTTTAAGTCCTTCTAATACCCTAACCAAGTAGAGTAATAGTGCAAGTATCAAAATTATCTCGTCTAATCAGTTTGTCATTTAAGCCAATGATATCTGCAGTAGATACAATAGTTTAATTAATTCGCTATTTTTTGCAAAGGAAGGGTTTTGTTTCACAATCACATATGTTCAAATAAATGTTTTGAAAACAAAAATGTGCCTTCTGAGGGCAGAACTGGTTTTGTGACCAAACTAATGGGTATATTTGGACATATTTATACAAAGGGAAGAATGTTCCTTGAGATATTTATTTTTTCTTCAGCTAAAATGTAAATGATGAGAAAATAAAATAAAGGTAAAGCATCTGAAAATACATGTAGAAATATTTAGAACAAAAAATGGTGTTTATCTTGCCAACTTATATAACATCACTTTGATTCTCTCTGATACATTGCAGAGTAATGCTTCATTTTCTGTCTCATCATTCTGAATGTATTATTCATAATAATAAATTTTTCACTATGATATTAATGATTCATTGTAATAGCAGTGGTCTTGATGAATTCATTTGAGCCATTCTGTTTTAAGTGAACCTTTTTAACAATAAAAATGTGCTGGGATGGAAGTGGTTGCAGCGCTAGTTGCCTGTAAGGCCAGAAAAATCTATTTAATGAATTTATTATAATTTAGTAAGTTTGGATATTAAATCTACAGTCTCTCTCTCACTATATAAAACTCCTGAACATTCTTGTCTTTAAGGAATACAGTGTAAATTTCATATAATTTTCCTATGCTTGCTTGATGCTGCTGCTTTTTCTCCATGTTTTGTGAAGCAATATTTATTCTGCTCATTCTGCATGAGCTTGGGGAAAAAAGCAAACAAAAGAAAACCCAGGCAGCTCATCCTTGTTTTAATTCTTAAGGGCTGACAGTTTCCAGGATGTGCTCATTTGAAGTGATTAGGCGGTATAAATACTGAAGGAGCCATAAAATTACCAAATCCTTAAAGGAAAGTTGCCTGTAAATAAGAGTAAATAAAAATGTTTTTCTTCCTAACATCTGTGTCCATACAAAGTTACCGTTGCATTATATAAGCAAGAGCATAAAAAATATTCCAAGAGGCATATGGTAATTTGAAAAAGGTTCCAGCAGAGTTCTTGACCCAGTTAAAAAATTTCCCTGCATGTCTTTAAAACTGTTTTCCAGTTGTAATGGAATTGTGTGGCATCTGAATTACAGCCAGGTATCAAGGACGAGGTACCAAGCCAAGCACCAGTAATAGGCAAACACAAGTAACAGACCTCAGCTATCATCCTGGACTTGCATCATTGAGAATGCCTGATACAGTCCCCTGCTTTTCTTTATATCTTTCAAGTTGTGGCTCCTGGTGGTGTAGCCAATGTTTTATTAGCACAGCTTATTCACCATGCACTTCCTTGACCTAGGATCATTGAATAAGTCACGCTACAAAAATAATGGTCAAATTGAAGATATAAACTGATAGAATACTTTGGCAATTACTAACTATTAATACTTATCCCATTACAACAGGCGCATTAGGCAAATTGCTTAATGAATTTTGTTTTCTTCTATTCAAGTTTACAACACAAGTGTTTCTTCGGAGGATCGTGTAGGTTCCCTCAGCACTGGAGAAGAGCAAATTTTGGAAAACATCATCCTAAAAAAAGATAGATGATGGTAGCTGGACTAAATAGCAAACACTTCAATTATTACTGGTTCACATGGGTTCACATTCAAAACTTTTCAAATTCTGTGTTCTTCATTTGTTTTGGAAGTGATCCATGCTTGTCAAATCACTTTACTGAGCAAAAATACCTCTTTATTTCTTAGCTCTGAAAATCTATATATTTTTTTTTTATATCTCGTAAGGTGTTTTACTTTTCAATAAGGAATTCACTCATGTTTGGAGTTATATTACAGTTTGTTTTTAGGCTTGAGGTTGGCTTCTTTGGAGCAAATGGAGAGACATCTTTTGCTACAAAATTTGATATGGGACTCTTTCTGAGAAGGAATGCATCGCAAAATGGCATTTTATGGAATGAAATTTCAAAGTACAGTTACATTTCTAAGTTTGCGAATGTTTTTGTGCATTGGTTTGGTCATTCTTACCGGAAGGTAATTGAGTTGAGTTGAGGTGGTTCAGCCTAGAGAAGGGAAGGCTCCAGGGAGAACCTTATAGCAGCCATCCAGTACTTAAAGGGGGGCTACAGGAAAGATAGGGATGGGCTCTTTATCAGGGAGTGTAGTGATAGGACAAGGGGTAATGGTTTTGAACTGAAAGAGGGTAGACTTAGATTAGATATTAGGAAGAAATTCTTTACTGTGAGGGTGTTGAGACACTGGAACAGACTGCCCAGAGGAAGCGGTGGATGCCCCATCTCTGGAAGCGTTCAAGGCCAGCTTGGATGGGGCTTTGAGCAACCTGAGCTAATGGAAGGTGTCCATGCCCATGGCAGGGGGATTGGAACCAGATGATCTTAAAGTCCCTTCCAACCCAAACCATTCTATGATTCTGTATAGTCTAACAAGTTCTGAGTAAAGGGGAAAAACTAACTCCAGGCTACGCAACTTTCAGTACAGTACAGGAAGCTATTGCCCTTCTTTGCTGCCAGGGCACACTGGGCTCATGCCCACCTTAGTGCCCTTGAGCCCTTTTCTGCAAAGCTGCCTCCCAGGCAGTCAGACCTCAGACTATGTCAGAGAGTACTGGGTCTTTGTACAACAAATGTATTCTTGATTTTAAATGAATTCTCTGAGCCAGTGGAATGGACTGCAGTCATGAAGGACATGCAGAGACTAGATTCGATATTGGTGACAGCCTTGGAGAAATCAGGGATGTGTCTTTGCAACAGTTCTTTTAAGTTCTACCAGGGACTGTTCTCTAGCTTTGACCGATAATGGGATAAAAGCTATTTTGCACTTCACGCTGTCTTTATTTCATTCATTATTTTAACTTGGGAAGGCAAGTAAGAGTAGTTGCTACACTTACTCTGTAAATGCAATTTATCTGCTACTTGCAGAAGTATAGCAGCTTCCTGATTGTTGCTCAAAGCATGTCACCAAATTCCTTGAAATGATCCTATATCTTCAAGAGCAAAATAATAGATAAACAAGATGACAGGTCTAAATTACATGTAATTTTATTAATAGGAGACAGTTCTGAGTATAAAACAATCAGGGTGGTACAAGATAAACACCTGACTACCTCATCTTTAGAGATGTTATATAGATGTTGTTCTAGGGACAGGGTACACATTCTAAATATGTAAGAATATATATAAACCATCAAAACCTCCTAACATTCAAAAAGTTGCATCAGCAAGAAAAACAACACCCAAAGACGACAGGCTAAGGTCAAAATTTAAAATGCTTTGTTTCCTTCTCTCATCTCATTATTTCTCTAGGTCTTGTTATATCTATACTATAAATACTAATTTCTCAAGTAAAAAGAAGAAAATAAAGAGAACATAATCTTCTTTTTGACAATGGTCTATAGGTAATTTTGTTTCATCGATGTTTGCTGTACTTTTAAATCTATTCCTTGTGTGGAAGACCATCCCTTTTATTAAAAAAAGAAATATGAATAGTTAAGTTATCTCATTGACTATTATTGCTTTTTGTATATAAACAGATTGCTAGTATGAGGAAGTCCATTAATTAAAAGATTATGCTGTCTGCTGTTGAAATAATTTTTCTTTAGATCTAAATAATGCATGGAGTGTTGAAAAGCAAACAAGCTGGAGCTGTGTTTTAACAGCTCCTGAAAACTATGCTGGTCTGTGGTGCAGAATGAAAAATACTCAGCTCTGGGCCAGTCACAGATGTGGTTTTGAACCTTTGTGAACCACTGCCCATCAGAACACTGAGAGCAAGCTATGCTTCTCTAATAGCATAAGGTTGGGGTTTTTTTCTTGTTTATATGGCAGGTGGTAAACTCACATACTTTAGTTCCGTGATGCTCTGAGGTATAGACCTGCTTTAATTATTAAAAAGGACTGATAAAAATTATGTGTCTTTTTTTTTTTCTCTCTGGAGCTCTCAGCAATTTGGACTTGAGAAGGAAGGATAACATTGTGAGGGTTTTTGAAGATCTAAAAAACCTGGTTTTTTTTAAGAAGGTGGTGCAACGTGTGGACCTGTGGTTTGAGCTTTCTACTGAGCTGTGAATTACATTATATATATATATATAAAATAAGTTACAGTCCTGAGAGAAAAGTCTAAGAGCTTATTATACCCTTACTATTTCTATTTGTAAAGTGAGGAAGGGCTTCACGTGAGTGTAGGGCTTTGATAACTTTTTTTCCATTTTTGCTTTTGAAGAGTTACTTTTATCCTGTGGCTGGGCATGGCTGCAACACTAGAAAAGGCTCTACAGGTTGGTGCTGGACAGGTGTGGGCCAGTTGGCTGTGGCTGTTTGCTCCATTGTCCAGAGTTACATGTATTAGCAATGCTCTGTTCTTTGTTGGTCCTTAGATGCTACTGTTGTGTGAGGGGATAGAAATTAAAGCCTGATGGTAAGACTGGGACACTGTTTCTTGTGCTGCCAGATACCAATTCTTTGAGTTTTTTCTTTGCCCTTTTTTGCGTCTGTTTTTAACAAGTAGGTAAATCAGCAGGAGCTGGATAGGTGGCTCTGTTGGAAGGGGAGAGGAGAATGGGGGGAGGGAGGAAGGGTAGAGAGAAAGGTGATCACCTGCCACAGACAAGGTTACAAGAACGTGTGATTCTCTAGTATTTACACAAGCAATTCCCATGCCAGCAGTCAATGTCTATATGGATGTGTCTAGAGAAGGGTGTCATCCTGAATGGTGGGCAGGGATGCTGACCTGAGCTCCTTTACCCTGTTTGCCTCTGGGAGAAAAACCCTTTTCTCCGTTTGTCTCCCAAAGTGTCAGACCTGAAGGCGAGGATTGCTTTCTTTTTTTGTCTTGTGCAGCAAACGCTTGAGTATGTTCTCAGTGGCCAAGGCAAATAATCTTTCTAACTCCAGAGGAACTGAGTCTGATTTCTGACAGCTGAGAAACAGTACCTGTGCTGTGCACAGTTTTTGATTGCATAAATCCAAATGAATAAGAGAAATCACATGGGTCCATTAATGTACAGATGCAAGTAGATGCTTTTTGAGCAGTTACTGATGTAATGAAATACTACATTTTTTAAAAATTTGATTGACACTGATGAATTAATTCAGTGTTGTCTGCTTCTCTGTTTACAGTGGATTGTTCTGGGAATTTGCCATACGGTCAAGTTTTCTTTCTTTATTTTTGGTAGTTGCTGTGGTTCCCTTCTGTGCTTATGTTTCCATTGCATCCTTCTAAAAAAGTCAAAAAAGATTGTCAGGGCTTTGGCAAGGCTTTATAGTTGCACCTCCAAGGCTGTTTTAATTGCCTTTGTATCATGTTGCCAAAATGAATGTTCATATTTAATGGCAAAAATACACTTAATGTTATGTAATCTCATGTTTAGAGGACTCCATTTAACAGGTGCTCACTAAGATAATTGATTTTAATAATTTAAATGAAGAGTTGGTAAAAAATGTGTACATACTTACACTTTACTTGCCCTACTTTACATACATAATTTACACATAGGTAGAGGAAGCTTCCATGGGTGTAGATCAGACAGGATTTTTTTCCATGAATCATTCTTTCCCAGTAAAGTGCTTCTCTATAGAAGCACTGTAAATAAGAACATTATGTTGTTTCACTACATTTGCATGTAGTTTTATGTAATACATAATTTATATAATTGTAACTATTGTATTTATTACTTATGTATATCAGATTCAATTTTTATTAATTTTAAATCTTGTATAAATCCAGAGCCTGAATGAAGATGTGTAGCCATGTCCATCAGACCCAATTGTGATCCTTGCACTTAACACCACAAATCAAGAGAATTATTTCTTGAGATGGAAAGCAAATGATATGAAATGAATGTGAAACATTGAGACTATGAAAGACACTGGGTCAGATCTCCATGGATGTAAATCAGCAACAGAAATATGACTTTATACCAGCTGAAAATTGTGTGCAGTATTAGTGGGCACGATAATACAACTTAGGGTGTTTGTACTATCATCTGTAATGCAGGTAGTTTTTAAAAAGTAAACAAAACGTGTGATATCTTGCAAGGCATCACAGACTAAATAGTGTAATCATAATATATCCAGTCTAGGAAATCTTGTTATTATTATTCAGATTGTATCTCTTGTTGAAGCAGATATTTGGAATTTGAAATACATACAGGAATGGATTATTCTGATGTTACGGAAATGTTCGTTATCAAATCTAGTGATGTCATATATATATATATATATATATATATATACACACACACACACATTGTTTTTTAGTTTAATGAGGCACTATTTACCTCCAAAAAGGAATTAAAAGCTTTTCCTAGCTACAAAATGTGCCTTCATAAATATGAGTTTCTTTTTCAATAAACCCCACTTAGTATTTAAAAGTATGATATTACTATAGGCCGTTCTCTGGATACATCTACCAACAATTCTACTTTGTTTGTTGGGGATAACTCTGCATGCTTAATATTAGTGATTTAGAATCTACGGGGTTTTATTATAAGACTTAAAACGTACTGTGTAGTTGGGACTTTTTTTGGTCAAAATATATTTTAGAAATATTAACAAGCAAAATGTGAGTTGTAACTTCTTCAGTCAAATCTCTCATTTGCAACTTTTTTAGTTATCCGAATATCTGTTAAATGCAAACAAACAAACCCTAAATGCTTACAAAACCACGTCTGATGGTGGTTGGTGGGTTTTTTTATGTTTTGTTTTGGTGGGGGTTTTTTTGTTTGTTTTGTAGTGGAACAGATGTAGGAGTTCAACTTCTGGTATAAAATAAGTGAAGACCACCTGAAAAATCCCATTAAATCAGTTTTCCTTTATACCTGTATATCCCAGTAACTGTTTAGACCTCTCATTATTTAAAGATTAAAATATAAAAAGAAGCAGATATCATGCTGGAATATCTTGTCTGAGATACAGTTGTGACACTAGCGCCATGATGTAAGAAGGTCGGATATGTGGTGTACAATGCTGTGGTTGGTTTGGTGAGTATCCTGCAGGCTTCTGAAAACCTACCAGTTTGCTGTGATTTAGCTTCTGAGTCCTACTCTTTTTGGCACTGTTCCTATTAAAAAGGAGAGTTGCTATTGTACACGATGGCTTTATCTATCTGCATTTTGAACATTGAGGTCAAAGCAATGCCCTCACATAATTGCATGGTTGATGGGGTTTGGTGGTTGTGGTGGGTTTTTTTCCCCCCGTTTAGTATAAAAGTCTTCAGACTCTTAATAATCTTGGGACTAGGTGTTAAGGACTGGAAACAGATTATTTGACTACTAACTGTAGTAAAATACCATAAGAAAGTCCTTGAAAGATAAATAAAATGATAGATAGAGCAAAGCCCTATGGAACTCCCTATTTGCTGTACATTCATGTCTGATGAAAGTTAAAACCAATAGGTGTTCCATGCAGGCACAGCCCCGGCAGCTTGAGGCTTGCTGCATTACCCTGGGTAACTGAACAGCACAAGGTTACACAATGTCATATTCTGCTAAGTCCTCTGGAGCTCAGCATTTTAAATATTTTTCTCTGATGGGTTTATAGCAGAATGTATTTCATTAGAACACACAGAGTAGTTACAAAGCAGTCATCTGAGTTTTAATTAGGCTGATATGTAGCTGTGAATCTGAAAACCTGAAAAAAACAGATTCATACATCTGTGCTTCAAGCTAAGAACATATTAAAGTGCAAATGCTTATTTTAAGCCCTTTAGACAAATGCTGTATGAACTAGCAGTGTCAAATCGGCTATGCAGCCATGCTCAACGCTTGAAATCGTGATATTGTTAGTGTATACTCAGTATTTTTAAGCACTGTTGGGCCAAATCTGACTCAGCAGACTCCTGTGAATAATCCAAGCCCAGTGGGCTCTCAGAAATTATGACGACAAAATGCGGCCTACTGATGAGTGAATCACTGAATGAGTGAGGTAAGAAGTATCAATTATATCTGAAATGAAACAAACAAAAAAAGAACATCAAAGAACTTTTTTTTATTGTTGTTGTTTCTTAAGATTGTTTGAAACTTTTATCTTTTGGGTGGTGATTTTCAAGATTCTAGGCTTTTCTTCCTGGTTTCTTCCCCATGAAAAACAAGGATTTGTGTTTTCTCAACAATGGAGGGCATGCCCTAACTTGCTATCGTAACAACAATTGCAACAATAAGTTGAGGGTCTTTATAAATAGTCTGGACTGGAAGGGAGAAATTGGGCATGTGGAAATAGTTTGGAGGTTGAAGGTGTATGTTTTGTGTCCTTGTGTTTGAAACCCAAATGCAAGTTGTTTTTAGTAACTTTCCTAATGCTGGAAAGGGGGTTGCCATATACAAATACAAGAATAACTTTTTTTTTTTGTTCACAAGCAAAAGAACTGTTGCTTTGTTTTTGCATTAAAAAACAGAGGCCAGATGATAAAAAAAGTGATTATGTTCTTGAAGAGTATGCATAAATGCAGAAGGACAGAGTTCAGGCTGCTTCTCCTGAGTGTTTAATTATTTTTGAATAATTGCTGCAAGTTTGCTGTTCTTTTGAAGTTCTGTAGATATGAGTGATGGACACGCAGTTGATAGATGAACCACATTGACACCTCTAATCTGTTTTCTTACCCAGCCAACATGTTGGTAATAGCTGGAGGATGGGAATAATACTGTGGTTTTCCACAGTACAATTGGTAGCTTATGAGGTCTTTTTTCTGTCTCTTTTGGCTTGGCCTTTTCAAATACCATTTATAAGCCTAAAGTTTTATGGTTCTCTGTGCCTCAGTACAAGGATCTTGTAAAGCAGTGATGGTGTGCAGTCTACTTTTGTTCTGCCTTCAATCTGCTAGTTCGGAAGTTGTGTGAACTGGAAGGGGTTGAAGCCAATGTTCTGCTTAACTGAGTGCAAGAGTTTTTCTTGTCTTATAGAAAGTGATATTCTTCTAAGTACAGTGAGTCCCTGTAAATAATACTAATCAATATTTTTGAGCTTTAATTCCTTAGAATTTCTCTCTCCCCCTCCCCCTACTGGGTATAAGGAATGTATTTAGGAATGGGAAGCTTGTTCCATCTTCCAGGTATTTGTACTCTTTTCTTGACATATTTGCAAAGATATCATCCACAAAAAGGTTGCCTTGCCATGACAACTGACTTTTAACACGCCATTAAAAAAAGCATAGGCAACTAATGTCACTGGGCTGATTTCAAAAGACTGATACAATCTTCCCTTAACAATCCTGTAAACTCTACCTCTCTCCCACATCTAAATGTCTTTTAATGGTAACAGGGAGTTAGGAATTTCAGGTTTTCTTGGTGTTTGACCAGTTCTAGTTGCACAGTACAATGTTTACAGCTAGTGATAAGGCAATTACTGAGGGAAATTTGAATCAAAATCAGTAACAGCCATCATTCAAGTGGCTTTACATAACATAGGATGAATTATTTGAGGTAGATTATGGTGCTTGAAATGGCCAAGGTGTGTACTGATCCTTAAAAGAAACAGCAGGGACAAGTTATTTCTATGTGAAGGAAAATGCCAAATTTCTGTGACATTTTGAGTACTGTGTGAGAAAAAGAAATGGGCACAGCACAGAACTTGCATTAGAAAGTTGGACAGAGTTCCTAAAATCAAACAAATATTCCACTCAGTGCAATATGAAGTATGAATGGACTTGCCAAGAAACCATTTGAGTGCCCATCATTCAATAAATGGGAAAGTCCAGTAATACAGAACTTCTTTCTTCAATGTGTATAAATCAATTAAGTATTGGGTAATTGAAAAAGGTCCCTAGAAATGATGTATAATTGCAATGAGGTCTTATTTTAAATAAGAAACATGCTTAGTGTAAAAATAAAGCTTTGAGTACCATATTTGATACATGGTTTGGTCAGTAGTACACTAAAAATTAATTTGACCTCTTTTGGCTGATAGAGTTGCAAGTGTGTGTACAGATTAATGACTATAAAAGTCTCACTTTATAAACTCAAAATGACAAAAGAATTCTTTCCCACTATCTACATTTCCAGCTCATTTATCATGGAGGTTAGCTGTATCTATAGTTTCCATTATTATCTCAGTACCGGGGAAGATTATGGAGAGGTTCGTCTTGAGTGTGCTCACCAGGCACATGGAGGACAATCAGGGGATCAGGCCCAGCCAGCATGGGTTCATGAAAGGCAGGTCTTGCCTAACCAACCTGATTTCCTTCTACGACCAGGTGACCCGCCTGGTAGATGAGGGAAAAGCTGTGGATGTTGTCTACCTGGACTTCAGCAAAGCCTTTGACACAGTCTCCCATAGCATTCTCCTGGAGAAGCTGGCTGTTCATGGCCTAGATGGGTGTACTCTTTGCTGGCTTAAAAACTGGCTGGATGGCCGAGCCCAGAGAGTCGTGGTGAATGGAGCTAAATCCAGTTGGCGGCCGGTCACAAGCGGTGTCCCCCAGGGCTCAGTTCTAGGGCCGGTCTTGTTTAATATCTTTATCAACGACCTGGACGAGGGGATTGAGTGTGCCCTTGGTAAGTTTGCAGAGGACACCAAACTGGGTAGGAGTGTCGATCTGTTCGAGGGGAGGAGGGCTCTGCAGAGGGATCTGGACAGGCTGGATCGATGGGCCGAGGCCAACTGTATGAGGTTCAACAAGGCCAAGTGCCGGGTCCTGCACTTTGGTCACAACAACCTCATGTAGCGCTACAGGCTTGGGGAAGAGTGGCTGGAAAGCTGCCTGGCGGAAAAAGACCTGGGGATACTAGTTCACGGCCGGCTGAATATGAGCGAGCAGTGTGCCCAGGTGGCCAAGAAGGCCAATGGCATCCTGCCCTGTATCAGGAATAGTGTGGCCAGCAGGAGTAGGGAAGTGATCGTGCCCCTGTACTCGGTGCTGGTGAGGCCACACCTCAAGTACTGTGTTCAGTTTTGGGCCCCTCACTACAAGAAAGATGTTGCGTTGCTGGAGCATGTCCAGAGGAGAGCCACAAAGCTGGTGAGGGGTCTGGAGCACAAGTCTTGTGAGGAGTGGCTGAGGGAACTGGGGTTGTTTAGTCTGGAGAAGAGGAGGCTGAGGCGAGACCTTATCGCCCTCTACAACGACCTGAAAGGAGGCTGTAGCGAGGTGGGGGTCGG
This sequence comes from Gorsachius magnificus, assembly GCA_034008185.1. Taxonomy (NCBI): domain Eukaryota; kingdom Metazoa; phylum Chordata; class Aves; order Pelecaniformes; family Ardeidae; genus Gorsachius; species Gorsachius magnificus. Next base: position 42,259,445 of record CM067083.1, on the reverse strand, counting down.
CCTCTTCTCCCTGGTAACGGACGATAGGATGAGGGGCAATGGTTTGAAGTTGTGCCAGGGCAGGTTTAGGCTAGACATTGGGGAAAATTTCTTCACAGAAGGGGTTGTCAGGCTCTGGAATGGGCTGCCCAGGGAGGTGGTCAAGTCCCCATCCCTGGAGGTATTTAAAAGAAGGATAGATGAGGTGTTTAGGGACACGGTTTAGTTGTGGGATGGCAGTGTTAGGTTAAGGGTTGGACTCGATGATCTTAAAGGTCTTTTCCAACCAAAGTGATTCTATGATTCTATGATTAAACCTCTTATTTTCACATACACATAACTGTCCACATAATTCTTATTATAATTGTTTTATTTCTATAGAAAAGGTGGGTTCCTTGGAGGAATTTAGTTAAGAAGAGTTCTGGTTACTTTGAAAACTTTGCAAGGATGTGGAAATTTAAAAAATTTTTTTAGTGTTTTTTGTTTTTTGCTTTTTTTTAAATAACGCAATACCAAACAAGGCATTCAGAAGGTTATGTTAAATCCCCAGCACAGACATGCACCTTGGTAGAGGAGTGGAACATCTTTGCTTCGTAAGACGAAAGTTGAAATATTGCTAAAATAAGATTAAAAGCATCTAGGAAATAATACATGGTTGTGCATAATAGGTATCTGCAAAGGTCTTGGTGCTGTAGTTAACATCTTGTGTGATGTCAAGATGTGAAATTTTGAAAAGGAAGAACTTGAATTTGGTCAAGGAGGGAACTCCAGGTTGGTGAATGATCTAAACAAATGCGATAGTTGTGTGTAGGGGTGATATCTGTGAAATTCTTGTTATGGTTCCTCCTTCAACGTGCATTCAGGATTAGCAGGAAGAGTATGAGTCCCCATAGTTCCTTGAGAATGTCTTTACCATAACTGAATTTTTAAGCCTCTTGCTTTATTACCTCTTGCATAATTCACTTCTGAGGCAGGTGGGTTGCTTGCTGGGAAACGCATGTGGGTATTTCTGTCTAGATGGTACTTTGTGGCAGCTTTTTGTGCTTGTATGTTACTGAATGATAAGCAGAGAGTCCTTTAAAGCAGTTGTTTGCTTAATGGCTTATTTTGGCACCTTAAACCAAAAATGACAAAATGTGAATCTCTAAGAAACTGAACAAATAATCACTAATTAGTCTTCCAAGCTTTTTGATTTTGTAGTTAATAAAGGTGCATAGTAAAATAAGCATTTAATTTTTACATCAGGCAGTCTACGCTCAAGTGCAATGCCATGCAGGGGCTTTATACATTTGCACATTTACAGATAAACCACAATTTCTGAGTATACATAGTGAGATTTTTTTTAAAATAGTTATTTATGTTTGAAAGTAGCATTGCACTTTTTATGCAATGAGTAGTGAAACCCTGACAGTATGCGTCCCTAAATACATGAAGAATTTCCTGGCAGATAGTCCTTACTCTTAGGAGTCTTCAAGTCCCTGACCCAAATATCCGCTGGAGTTTTCTTTAAGACTATAAGAATTTAATGATTAAAGATGTATTTTTTTGTGTGAACAACTTTCAGTATATAATTTTAATTTCTTTGCTTTATATTGGAGATGAATGTATATACCTTTTGAGATACATGTATAATTTTGGATATAGTTATTATTTTATATCAAGTAAATCAGATCAAAACAGATGCAAAATAATCTCGGGACCATTACACCCAGCCTGAATCAGAATGGACACATTACTTTTAAAAGACATGTAACAAGTGGGGCAAAATGAATTAAAGAACTGAAGTACGGTACACTATTCATTTTCATAAACTGGCTTTATAATTTATTAATTTTTTGCCAGCCAGTAAGGGCTGGCACACCTAAATTTGAATGAAGCACATCTAGCGTCTATAATGCTGGTGGGACAGACTAAAAAAAATTCTGCATTTCATTTATTTTGAATAATTTTTTAATTGAATTAAGCACATGAATGAGTATTGACTCAAAACAGAATGTATGCATTAGTCGTGTTAGTTACAAAAACTGATTTATTTTACATATGTGTAAAGAAAATATTGACTGTTAATATGCAATTTAATACTGCGAGTGCCTACATGCATTGTTGCATCTTGCCACAAAGGATTTCGATAGATGTGTGTGCTTTGCTACTTTGAAACTGCGTTGCCCAGGTGGGAGCTCATGATGCATCTCCTTTTCTTCATTTAAGGACAAGTCAGAGGTGACTCAGAGCATAAATTCCCAGTCCCCCATTCCAGCAGTATTTGATAGGCACTAATTTTCCTAGTTACACAGCTTGACTATTGATTTCAGCAACGTACAATGGGAAGCCTAATAGTTGAAAACTTACAGTCCTTAGAAGTTAAAATGTGGCATCCATTATTATGTTTTACAGTTGATAGCTTATGAGATAAATAAGCAAGTTTTGCTTATCTTAGACATATTTTTTTCATGTTTACTGCAAAGTGAATGAATTGCTCATTAGAGTTGGTGTAGGGTATTCTGGAAGGGTTAGTATTTTCATTTATTTGGATTTCATTTTTACATGCTATAATTCCACTGTGAAGATTTCAGCTATGGGATAAATTTAACAGTAAGAGAATCTCTTCAAATAATGTCCTATTGGTTTTTATGCAGAGGTAAGATTTCTGCTGAGACAGGTCAGACCATGTCAGTTATTACAGCCACAAAAGACGTGCACATTTGCCTTACTTGTTTGATCCTGAAAGATTATAGGACTCCTACTTTGAAATATCATCGTTGTAATGTGCATGGTTTATAATAAATCTTGTCAGAGATTAGAAAGATTTTCCTGTTGGGTGACTGCTATGCTATACTATTCTATAAAGATCATCTTTCTGATGGTGCAAGAATCAAAGGGTAGTTACTTCCTTGCAAGTTCTAAAGCAATAGTGCCCTCCCAACCAATCCTAGACTTTTCCATTACTTGTTGCAGTAGTTACAAGTACAACATAATCTCTAATAAATTTTGAATAATACAGATTAGCATAATAAGGTAGAATTTGCAGGATCAGCTTGAAGTTAAACAAAAAATGTTTTTTTGATTTGGATGTGTGCCTAGAACCTCTGTAGCACTGTCAATCCTGTGAGATTTTTTTGAATTTTATTAATTAGTATGGCACTTTCCTAATTACCTTAAAAAGGAACACATTTACACTGCATTAGGGTGATACACTATTACCTAATGTTCATCTAAGCTTCTGGCTACAGCAGTGTATGTTGTAATGGCTGTTGAGTTGATTGACCTGGTTTATCCATTGAGGCTGAAATGTAGTTGCATGGCTCCTTACCTAATGTCACTTCTACCTGTTGCTAAGAGTTTTAAATTTTCAGAGAACTGATAAACAGCTCTCAGTAATGTAGTATGTTGGATGTGTAGTTAGAAAGGATACCAGAGGGAGAGATGGAAGACAAGAGGAAAAAAACCCTCTTTTCTTTTTAGAGATGGAATGTATGAGGCCCTAAATCCATAAAGAAAGTAAGTGTCATACTGGGAATTACAACTTCCAAGCAGTTAAGACAGTCTGCTCTGTTGATAGTAGCCTCATGAACACTTGACAGCTGTGAGGATCCAAGTTGTTTCCAAAGAGCAAAAACTGGAAAACTGTAACATAAAACTTTGATGCTGTTTGCAAGCATAAAAGAAAAGAATATAATGGTACTTATGTAATAACAGCCTAAGTAGAAATAAATTTCTTGTGGATTTTTAAAGAAGATTATGAGAAGGGAAAAACCCAAGAAGCAATTTCATTCTGAATGGTGCTGTACCTTTAGTTTCAGGTAACACTTTTTTTTTTTTTTTTTTTTTTTTTTGCTAATGAATTGTTCCAGTGTGACCAGAAGATGACATTCACTATCTGGAAATAAGAGTAGGAAGGAATTTTGGTCTTCACTGTTGTGCTAACTCATATGGGGGTAAAAATTCGTTACTCCTCAGGATAAGACATAGAGTACTGTAGATGAGTGTTTATCTTTGATATAGCAACAGAAAGCCTGCTTAGTGTATCAAGTTTTTTTTCAGTGCCATGTTTGCCAAATAGAACACTTAATTTAGGAGAGAGTTCTGCACTTGGAAGTGCGGATACCACAATGTGACACAGGAAGAGAATCTTTAAAAATTAAACTGATAGTTGTTAAGGTCAGATTAACAAGGTATGTAAAAATACAGGTGATCAGCATGGAGCAGCATAGGCAACCAACATGATTCAAAGGAACCACGGAGGACTTGGAGCTGGCTTGTGTTCTAGGCTTTGAAAATGAATTGATTGCAGTGTATTTGGATCTGACCTCAGTTCCACCACTAGCTGTTTTCCCCTGTGTTGGTCTCCTTTTCCCTTGCTTTTTTGTTCTGGATCCTAAGCTGGTTTCCTCGTCCTGGTTTTCCTGTGATTTTTGCAGTTTTATCCCCAGAAGCAGTTATCCTGCGAACAAGGAATCTTTAGAGATTCCAGTTGTTAAAAAGAAACTTTTCACTATGTGAAAAATTACATTTTTTAGGGAAGTAGTACTTGACCAGATTTTCAACGTTTTTCCTGGAAAACACTTGTGACAAAAGGCTACTCTCTTGTCAACCTGTGCTTCCAAAAACATGAGGATGTTAGAGTTTTTAGGTATAGTATCATAAAAAGTTTTGGCTGTTGAAAATTTCTCTGCTTTTGATGGAAACAACTGTTTTGGATGGAATATCCTATAAATGTTTAGTCTTTTGCAGATACTTCTTACAGAAAGTGATGGTTTCAGACTGAAATAGTCATAAGCAACTGAAAGCAAGTTTTTGTAGGAGGTGGTCAGGCAACCTTCATGGTCTGCTAATGATATACACACAGGAGCTTGACACTGTTATTGGAAGGTCCTTTCTTCTAGAACTGAAACTGTAAGACCCATAATTCATTCTTTGTCTTTCCTGTTTGGGGATTTGGTGAATATGATTCATCCTATTTGGCTGACGGCACTTGTTGTCAGAGCCATGTATTTCTGTTCTGGGTCCATCTTTCTGATGACAAGTTTGAAAACATGGAAGGCTATGGCTTCTATTTGGAGTCCTAGAAATGGATGTTTTTACTTGGTAATACTGAATGTGTTTCATCACTGTCACAAGACAGAATCTCATTTAAGCAGAAAGGACTGACAGACTGAGAGGTACAAATTTTAATGTAACTTGAAAATAGATGATGGGTTCAGTTTCTTTCAGGCTACTCCCACAAATAAGGGTATAGATGTTTTGCTTAAACTGTGTACCAAAATTAATTTTTTGAATCCTCCTACTTGATTTATCAAAGTTAGGCATCTAATAAATGTGCTACTTTTAAAACTGTTATGAACACCCACAGCTTATTTTTTGACAATGATACAAACTGGATACTTTGTAAATCAGGCTGCTTAGGTGTTCTTTTTAGGCACTGATGTATGAAATTTGGTATACAGTTAAAGATGAAATACCTTTAAGTCCATTTCATGGGGAATTTGGTTAGAAGTGAAATAAAAATATCCGTGAGCCTAGGAAAATAACTAGGCAAGCCTGCAAGTAACTAGGAAGAGAAATAAAGCTGAAGTAAAGCTGCTTATTCTTAGGGACAGAATTGTTTTTGCTGATGCGATTTATTATTCCTTAGTTTTGTACTAATATTTATTAGAGGCAGAGGTTCAGTTTACATTCACAGGGTTATATGCATCATACTATATGAGCAGGTCATACGTTATTGTGACTTGTTAGCACTGTGTAATGACAGTGGGACTGAGTTTTGCATCTCAGCCTCTTGCTTTCATTGTCATCACACTGGAGTATGGTATGCTTGTAAATAATAATTCACTAAAAAAATGAAATAGTGCCTAATGAATACATCCAGTATCTATGATTCAACTGTGGGTTGGACTAGAGTTAGAGATATTTTTAAATAGCATTTCACAAGCGTTGCTCAAAACACCTTTTTAATAAAGGTATGAATATCCAATTTGCAGATCTGCCTCCCACAGAGTAAAGCATAATTTACTATGCAAATATTACTACAGAAAATTAGTGTACACAATATAATTTAAAATGGCAGGAATTATCAAATTTGCTAAATAATCCAGGAATTACTCCATTAATATATATACTTTAAAAACTGTAGATGAGAATTACATTATTTTAATTTGTCTAATTTTGCTGACTGTAGGTGCTATTAAAAATAATGATGAAGGATCAATAGAAAAAGTTAATAGTAATGTATTCTTTTTGTCCTAGCAGTAATGAATCTCCTTCTGAAGTTTAATATACAGCTCCTAGTTTATTTGTGTTATAAACTTCTTTTTAACAAGCTACTTTCATATTAGGTTGTAATTTATGACTGACTAGTTTGTCTAGACAAATAATTGACAATAAAAGAGATCTTGTAAACAAGAACTAGCAGAGAAAATCAGTAATGTTTTAAGCCCTGAGAAATACTGAAGGTGGTACTTCTCACTTTTTAAATCACCAGGTATATTTTATGTTGAAAACCATTAAAATATAATTCATTTTGCAAAGTGTCAAAAATAATTTGAAAATAAATTGTTCTGAATACTGCCATTGTTTAATAGAATTGCCCACGTATCTTTTGGATCAAAGATAAGTGGTACAAGTTCCTCAGACTATACAAGGACCGTATTACATATTCTGTCGCAAAACAAAACAACCTTTTGAAATATGAACTATTTTTCTATGCCTTCAGCTAGAAATTTACTGCAGTGAAGACAAATACAATAAAAATCAGTGGAAATGAGGGTCGAGGATTACCAATATGGCTATTTATATCTCTTGAGACATCTGCTTTCGAGCACTGATCATTTCTTGGGGGTATAAATTGTGTTCTGCTCTCAAATAACTATTTGTTATTACCATTAAACCATTGAAAATTTCCAGCTAGATCAGGTTGGTTTTTTATTTATTAAACGTGTGTTGGTGGGTGGTTGTTAGACATGTACCAAAATATTTTCTTTAAAATTCTTTATTATTTAATAGTGTATTCATAGTCTAGCAAAACAATCACCAAAATATCTGCCTAAACATTTGATACTCAGAAAAGCCTGATGTTGCAAACTCATTGCTACAGATTCACATTGCAGCCCCTAGAATATGCAGTCACTTTCCAGACTGGGCACTACAAACTACTATGTAATTTGTATGAAGATACCTTTCGATAGGAAATGTTAGGCTGCCATATAACACAAACACCTTTATTTTTCATATTCCTTCCTCCATCTGTACGTGGTGTAATATAAGAGATAAGGTAGGTAGTCAGAGGACTGGCAAAGACACTGTGTTTCTTCCTTCCTCATTTTTATTTTATGCTTTGAAGAGATGGAAAATGCACAGTGAATACATTTTTAGTATATTTAAGTGAGGGTTGAAAAATTACTATTATCTTTTGCAATTATATTTTTCAGAATAGAAACCTTCAGTGTGTGTCTATATGCCAACCTGAAGCCTGGTCTTCTAAATCCAGAGCTTTAAAAGCATCAGCATTAAAATGGACTGTATAGGGTCGAGCAGAGATGTAACTGTGTAAGCTAAATACGTTGGCAGTTCTACATCTGTCCCATGTATGTCTGTGCTGTGATTGTTGTGCACTGTATGCAGCCATGCCTGTTAGATCTTCAGTAAAGCAGATTTGAGAGAGAAACTGCTAGAGAGGAAGAGTCCCAATTCACAGACTCACTGCAAGCATCAGTAGATGCATCTTCCTTCACCACTTAGGGGAAAAACATTGCTCTCCGAGGGCCCCACCAAGTGCCTCGGCATTGATGCAACAGAGGTGAGGTGGGATAGTGTGCTCTCCCTTTTGTCTCAAGAAAAAGCAAGCTGGTTCTAATGTTTTACTAGACTGTAAGGAGAAGGTGCTGCTTTCACTTAATTAAAACAGGGCGATCTCATACAGTTCTCCTTTGTTACACTCTGGCTGCTCAAAGTGTGCCTTATCTGCTATGAGAATAGCTGAAAAATGTTCACTGGGACTTCATTCCTCAGTTTTAATGGGGTGGGAAGAAAATGCTCATGGCTGTCTTGAACGTAAAGGAGGATGGAACTAATGAAGGAGGAGTGTCCTAGTTATGTTGGCATGATCACTGTGTGAAACGATGCAGGATTTTCCATATTTTAGATTGTATAACCTGTAGGGTAGGTTTAGTAGTAAAAAAAAAATTGGATGGGTTACAAAATTGTATGCGTGAGACATATTCTGCCAGCAAAAATCTTGCTTTAAGTAACACTAATAACAGTAGGAACACTATTAGGGAGACTTTGTTTGCTTATGACCAAACAGATGTAGAAAATGGAACCTTGGCTCATTTCTGAGCACAGTGTAAGGAGCATCTTTTTCTGTTTTGCTCATACTCTTGTTTGTTAGTCAGTCTTCACTGGGGAGAATTGAGGGTGAGCTGGACTGTCAGGCAATTCATTTCTGTGAGGCTTTCTAGAAAGGAAAATTGTGCTCATGTTTACTGAACAGAAACACCTTGCAACCTGCAATCTTTGAGTGCTCTCTTTCCTGCTTTGTAAAATAAGACCTTATGATAGTACTTAAATTACAAGGATGTTTTGAAGAGAATATAATTAGTTGTCTGTTGGCCTAATACTACCATGAAAAGGACTGTTGTAGTGTCTGAATAACTACAAAAGAAAAATGGTAACAAGAACACTGACAAGTAAGTAGAGTCCTGCTTCTAAAAGAGTTGCCTTAAAAATATTTCATGCCTCAGTATCATTGCAAAAGTCAGTCAGAACCCCATGCAAAAGAGGATGCTATTTAATGCTTTTTGGTCTGGCTAAAACTTTAATTTAAAATACCATTTCACATTAATTTTATTCAAATATAAATAGTGGAATGTAATGAAAGATCTATTAGTTAATAAACAGACTTGAATTGCTGTAGTGAGGAGTGATGAATAATTTAATAAGCTATTCTGAGTAAGCTAACTTTTGAAAAAGAAGGAATGAAACAGTTTTGCAACTACTTTTTACAATTTAATGTTTGAAGCCTTGGAAGAGGCCTCTTCAAACTGAACACAGTTTGAATAAATGTGCCGTAAAAGCATTCATGGTATAAAAAAACATTTTCCAATAGTCAGTAAAAGTACTCCTAAGCTAAAATATGCAACTAACATGAAAAGAAAAAAAGCATGAAAGAATTTCTGGAGGCAGAAACAGTGTGTAGGAGTTGCGTATTCTTCTACTAACAGAAGAAAAGATCCCCACATAAAATCTTAATTTACTTTGCTACTTTGTAACTTAGACATTGCTATTACAAACCTGTTTCAATTTTAGTACAAATTTTTATGATAGTCTGGAAAATTAGCTTTTCAATAGCTCAATAATGGTTTTTTTCAATCATGACAAGTTAAGTATTTATTTTTATAGGACTGTCTAGTTTTACCCCACTTAAAACAGAATATGATGAAACATACTGCCCTGCAAGGCTGAGAAGCTACTGACTTGGCCTTGATACTCAGTGTCTAATGTTTCTGCTACAGAAAATTCATCTTGACCTAGGGAGCATCATAAGGATGAGGTCTGGCTAATACCAGTAGTGTAAAGGCTGAATCTTGTTTCCCCCACAATCTGAGCATAATGTCTAAGACATACGTTCCATAGGCTAATGTCCAAGCAGATATTTCACTGCTTTGCTTGGCAGCCTTTGACAATGTTTTCTACTCCCAAGGTGAATCTTTCTCCGTAAAATCTAATTGCAGTTTTCTTTGGTACAACTTATATTGCTGCTCCTGTTCCTTTCAAGGAGCACCTCAGGAAGAGTCTGCCTCCATTTTCCTTGTAATCACCACTAGATTTGTAAAGACAACTGTAAGCTCCCTCTCTCCTTCATCCAAGCTGATCGAGCTCAGCTCCCCCAGCCATACAGGGTGAGCACACCAGCCCCGACAATCATGGTGATCCTCTGCTGAACTTGATGCCGTTTATTAGTTATGTTCTTGTCTTGTGAGTGGGACCCAGTACCCCAGGCATCAGCTTACAAATGCTGAGCAGAAGTGAAGGATCACTTCCTGGCTAAGCCTTAACAGTTGCAGCCCAGTACGTGGCTGGCTCTTAGAGCCTCAAGGATATAGTAGAACTTTCAGGTTCATGGAAAATGAGGGAAAATGGAATCATTGGAAACTGCTATTTAGCAAATCAGTCACTAATGTGATCTCGTGTCTTCCTTTCACCTAGAATGTTCCACCTGATTTGTCCATCTGCACCTTTGTGCTGGAGCAGTCTCTGTCAGTACGGGCCCTCCAGGAAATGTTAGCTAACACAGAAGAAAAGGCAGAAGGGGTAAGTTATTAAATACTCACTTTTTTTTTGTCTTGCAAAATACAACAATTTTTTTCCCACTGTACCACAGATGTCATGACTGGCACAAGCTTATAGCATCATGAATTCCTTATGTTTAATTTTCCACCTTTGCTAGAGGAATGGTCTGATTTTTGAGAAATTCTATATACTGGCAGCTTTCACTGAAGCTTGCCAGAGCTGTAAATTCCCAACAGTTTCAATGTGTTGTGGGTCAGCATAGGGCTTCAAGAATGTTTTAACTTGAGATCTCATAATGTGAAATATAAACCTCTTCAGAACAGCTAAGCTTTTTAAGGATTTCTGACTGTATCAAGTGAGACTGTCAAGTAGTCTTAAAATGACTTGGATGTCTGCTGCTTTTGTCTGGAAATAATGAAATTTTTCTGTGTGGTCTGAGCTAAAATGTCCTGTAACTCACCTTCAGAGCTGGAAATAGAATGTTATTGAGTCTCAGTGGATGAGAAATGTGGAAACTAACATGTTTTTGCAGTGTGAAAGATGAAGGATAGGAATAATGTTAATTGTTTGACTAGCATATAGGTAATTAATGATCTCTGCTGTGTAATTAATTTGATTTGTTATGATGTAGTTGAGTGTTCCATACACACCCTGTAGGGTTAATTTGAATGCCATGCTCCGACTCAAATGCTATAAAGTGTAAGTGAGGAAGAGTGACTGTAGACCCGGGAGTTCTACAGATAAAAGAGAAGTAGGGGCTAATCATAAGTCTGTCACTCAAGAAAGCTGTCAGGAGAGAAGCATGGCTCTGATATTTCTGGGAATGCCTTGAGAAAGCAAACTTTAACATAGAGCAGTCAGTCCTATAAAATGCAAGACACTGAGACTGAAAATGCTATTTGGTAAATGAAGTCCAGGAGCAGTCCCATGGATAATCCAAAGTGTGTGCTGTCAGTGAGCATTTGGACTAACTCCAACAGCCAGAGAATGAAAAGCACATCTGAGAGAACAGGTGGTACCAGAGTAAGCAGATCCATGATTCTAAACAGGGACCCCTCTTCCCTTAGTTTGTAAATGCTGAAACCAAGAGCAAGCAAATCCACACAGGGGAAAAAAAAAACAATTCAAAAGAGCAGGCACATATAGGAATAATGTCAAAAATCACAGTCCAAACTCAGGGATGTGCAGTGATAACTGTGTGTAGCCATATATGTGAAGTAGAGCAACTGTTTTCTTCCTGTTTATTCCCACAAGATGTGGGCAGGAGCAGAAACTAAAGAAAGTTTAGGGGAGTATGTGTTAAAGTAGTGCTATAGGGCAGGATAGTAAATGAAAAAAACATTCAATTTTCAAATACGAAGTATTGAAACTTTTTTAAACGATAACATTAATTGGCAGATTTTCTGTTGAGCTGTCTTTAGCAGAGTCTTGGGGCCAATTGTTAAGTGAATATTTACTCTTAATACAGAGATCACATCCAGAGAACACGGGGAAAAAGAACCAAGTTCTCTGCAGAATGGTCAGAAAATGTGAGCTTGGGGATTCTGCTGGAAAGAGAGTAGGTTAAAGAGAGCATTGTAGAGGTCTCAGGTGGAACATTTGCACTAGTTCTGGACTATTTTCTGCACTGGATGTGAGCAGAAAAAGACTTTTGTAAAGCACAGTGACTGATGGGACCTACATACTCCAAGCTGGAAGAACCATGTTTGGTGGTAATCTGGTATTTCTTGGAAACAATTATTGATGTTTTCTGCGCATAACCATGACGGTCAGCGTTCTAGGCATTCATATCCTTGGCAAAAGAAAAGTGATGGCAGTTGTACTGGCATACAGTGCTCTTTACTCACGGGTCTTCTGAGATGTGCACAAGAAAGATAGAGCAAAGTTTCTGAGTGTGGTCATTATGTGGCTGTTACCTGTTTATGTCGTGGTTTAACCCGGCTGGCAACTAAGCACCACGCAGCCGCTCGCTTACTTCCCCCCCTCCCTCAGTGGGATGGGGGAGAGAATCGGGAAGGGGAAAAAGGTTAGAGCCGAGGGCTGAGATAAAGACAGTTTAATAAGAGAAAATAATAATAATAGTAATAATGAGAATGATGACAAAATATACAGAATATACAAAACGAATGATGCACAATGCAATTGCTCACCACCCGCTGACCGATGCCCAGCCCGTCCCGAGCAGCGATCAGTACCTGAGCGACCGACCGACCCACCAAACCCCCCCCCCCCGGGCATGACGTTATATGGTATGGAATAGCTCTTTGGACAGTTTGGGTCCTAGCTGTGCTGTACTCCCAGCTTGTTATGCACCTGGCCGAGCAGGAGAAGCTCAAAAAGTCCTTGAACAGTCTGAGCATTACTTGGCAACAACTAAAAACATCAGCGTGTTATCAACATTCTTCTAGCACTAAATCCAAAGCACAGCACTATGCTAGCTTCTGTGAAGAAAATTAACTCTATCCCAGCTGAAACCAGGACATCATCCACCCCTTATTCTATACCATTTACGTCATGCTTAGGTCCTACCGTTACAATACATTCCAATTAATCACCACCACCTTCCCATTTTGATATATATATACAGATAGCATTCCCTTAGTCTATGGACCATCCCTCGAAAATGTCCATTGGGTTCATCTAGTCCATGCTTTTGGGCTTCATCTGTTGTAACAGTCTTCCAGGGCAGGAGAATTGGGGTCCGGTGTTGGGTTGTTGCATGCTGAAGTCAGTTCTGGCTCCATCCACTGCACTTCCTCAGTTTTCTTCAACATTCATTCTTCTTAATCTGGGCGATTCTTACTGCTATACCATTGATAGAATATACAGCAGTAATAAAAATGACATATATTATACAGCAATTAACATCATACAATTCAATTCATTGGCTATTTTCACCCAAAATCAAATCCTTTTGAGGTACACATCGGACTTCCCCATCCTTCCGCATCACCCACCAAGTAGAGCCAGGTCCTTGAGCAAAAGCAATCCCACGGATGGGTTTGCCTTTACCTGAGGCAGGAGTAACCCAGACTGTCTTCCCCAGCATATTTTTTACATGCACTACCGGGACTTTATCCCCTTCTACAGTACGTAAGAGGCTTGATTGTGCAGAACCGGCTCAGTTGGCAGATTCTCTAGTGTTGACTAACCAGGTGGCTTTTGCTAAATGTGTATCCCAATGTTTGAATGTTCCACCACCCATTGCTTTCAGTGTAGTCTTTAACAGTCCATTGTATCGTTCAATTTTCCCAGCGGCTGGTGCATGATAGGGGATGTGATAGACCCACTCAATGCCATGCTCTTTGGCCCATTTGTCTATGAGGCTGCTTCGGAAATGAGTTCCGTTGTCTGACTCAATTCTTTCTGGGGTGCCATGTCGCCACAGGACTTGTTTTTCAAGGTCTAGGATAGTGTTCCGGGCAGTGGCATGGGGCACGGGATATGTTTCCAGCCATCCGGTGGTCGCTTCCACCATGGTGAGCACATAGCGCTTGCCATGGCGGGTTTGTGGGAGTGTGATATAATCAATCTGCCAGGCCTCCCCATATTTGTATTTCAGCCACCGTCCTCCATACCAGAGAGGCTTTAACCGCTTGGCTTGTTTGATCGCAGCACATATTTCACATTCATGGATAACCTGTGCAATAGCGTCCATAGTTAAGTCCACCCCTCGATCACGAGCCCATCTGTATGTTGCATCTCTTCCTTGATGGCCTGAAGTGTCATGGGCCCACCGAGCTAGAAACAATTCACCCTTATGTTGCCAGTCCAGATCCACCTGAGCCACTTCAATCTTAGCAGCCTGATCTGCCTGCTGGTTGTTTTGATGTTCTTCAGTGGCCTGACTCTTGGGTACATGAGCATCTACGTGACGTACTTTTAGAACCAAGTTCTCTACCCGGGCAGCAATATCTTGCCACAATGCGGCTGCCCAGATGGGTTTGCCTCTGCGCTGCCAGTTGTTCTGTTTCCATTGCTGCAACCACCCCCACAAAGCATTTGCCACCATCCATGAGTCAGTATAGAGATAAAGCACTGGCCATTTTTCTCTTTCAGCAATATCTAAAGCCAGCTGGATGGCTTTCACCTCTGCAAACTGACTTGATTCACCTTCTCCTTCAGCAGTCTCTGCAACTTGTCTTGTAGGACTCCATACAGCAGCCTTCCACCTCCGATGCTTTCCCACAAGATGACAGGACCCATCAGTGAACAGGGCATATTGCTTCTCATTTTCTGGCAGTTTATTATATAATGGGGCTTCTTCAGCACGCACCACCTCTTCCTCTGGCGATATTCCAAAATCTTTGCCTTCTGGCCAGTCCATGATCACTTCCAAGATTCCTTCTTTTGTAAATAGGGGCGACTGATACTGGCACGGGTTGGTTCATTGGAGTAGCCGCAGTGCATATCATGGTGAGTAGCTGCAGTGCTGTGCCGGGTTGAGTAGTGCAGTGGCTGTGGCCAGGTTGGAGACTGCATGGCGTGGCCGGGGTTGGAGAGCTGCAGTGCTGTGGCAGGGTTGGAGAGCTGCAGTGCTGTGGCCTTATCATCAGATCCAGAGACTTTCTGTTCCCTTTGGATGTGTTGAATCATGTTGAACAGGGTTCGGTAAGCATGGGCCAGGCCCCAGCACATTGCAGTGATTTGTGTTTGCTTAGAATTGCCAGGGTGACAGCATACCTTTTCCAAATACTCTACTAGTTTTTCAGGATTCTGCACTTGTTCAGGAGTGAATTTCCAAAACATTGGAGGTGCCCATCGTTCTAGGCATTTACCCATACTACCCCAAATACCCTTCCACTCATAACTATCCAGCCCTGGGGCAGACATCTGGATGGTATTATTAAGTTGCTTACAAACTTTGGACAAAACTGAAACAATATTCCAAATAGATATCAATAGATATACCTTAACTATCCAAGGATGTTCAAGATACTGAAAAGTTATTGTAGTGAAGGAGGAAACATCATCAAAGAAGGCAGAAAAAGTGCCATTCTGTATTTCCTCCAGAACAAACTTTTCAGACTCCCATGTATAATTGCTAATATTCCCCGCAAGGTGGTACCCAAAGTGCGGTACAGACTTCGACATGAAACCCAAATACCAGATAAAGCTCAAGGTCATTGTTTTAATAACAAGTTTCCCAAGCAAAACATGTCTGGTCACCGCAGAGCATAACAAACTGCAAAAACCAACACCAACTTTTAACAAGTACAGCAAAGGAGGGAGCATGGTGCAGATCGGATAAGCTAAGATCAAGAACAAATGAATCAAATTGCAACCCACAACTATTTAACAGATATAAATTCCTTAATATACTCCGGTTACTCTGTCGTTATCTCAAGCCCTTCAGGCCCCACATTGGACGCCAAAAAGGACTGTCGTGGTTTAACCCGGCTGGCAACTAAGCACCACGCAGCTGCTCGCTCACTCCCCCCCTCCCTCAGTGGGATGGGGGAGAGAATCGGGAAGGGGAAAAAGGTTAGAGCCGAGGGCTGAGATAAAGACAGTTTAATAAGAGAAAATAATAATAATAGTAATAATGAGAATGATGACAAAATATACAGAATATACAAAACGAATGATGCACAATGCAATTGCTCACCACCCGCTGACCGATGCCCAGCCCGTCCCGAGCAGCGATCAGTACCCGAGCGACCGACCGACCCACCAAACCCCCCCCCCCCCCCCCCCCGGGCATGACGTTATATGGTATGGAATAGCTCTTTGGACAGTTTGGGTCCTAGCTGTGCTGTACTCCCAGCTTGTTATGCACCTGGCCGAGCAGGAGAAGCTCAAAAAGTCCTTGAACAGTCTGAGCATTACTTGGCAACAACTAAAAACATCAGCGTGTTATCAACATTCTTCTAGCACTAAATCCAAAGCACAGCACTATGCTAGCTTCTGTGAAGAAAATTAACTCTATCCCAGCTGAAACCAGGACAGTTTACCAACTAGTTTACTGCGCTCTCAACACCTATTAAATCCCAATACTAGGAGAAGATACAGAGTGAGCTACAGCTATACCAAACCAGATAGCTGGTGTTCACTGAATAATGAATATATTTCTACTGCAATTTTTGCCTGGCTTCTGTGAAAATGCATTAGAAATCTGCCTGTGTGTCTCTTGCATACTAATATATTAATATTAGAAGAGAATAATCTTGAAAATAGCTTGTAGATGAACAAGGTCATATTGTTGTCAGTGTCATTATTTTTCTTTCTGGTAAGTCTCTGGAAGCCAAGAATAATGATAATACTAAAATGGCTGAATATGTACTTGCTGATAAATTAACAGAACTGACATTTGATATGTGTAAGTTGTTTCTATGAAAAATATATAAAGCTTTCCTTTGTATATGTAGGTACTGATCATAGGGTAGGTACTTACGTAGGCAGCTTCGTATTTGTTTGAAATAACTGCTAGAATATGTGAGTTGGATGTTTAATGACTGATGTGGTTCCTTCAAGTTCTATGAGAAGGGGTAATTTTGTGCATATATCTGAAGCACTGTTATCTTCCTGGAGCAGCATCAATTTTTTTATTTAGAATAACAGTGTTTTTTTTCATTTAGGAGAAGAAAACATAGCAATTTCTTGAGAGATTGTTACTAGATTCAATACAACCTCAGTTTTCTAATGGAAAGAATCCTGCAAAGGGAGGTCTTTCAGTCCTCAATTACTTTTCATTACATTAGAAATCATTAAGGCTGTTGTGTTTAAAAATGGTCTCCTTATGCTTCTTTGCTTTTTGTGGTGTGTAATCTCTTGAATATTATGTTTATATAATGGGAATTCTTATTACGTAATAGATAAATCAGTAGTAATGAAATGGTTGAGTAATATGTACAAAATCTCGTGCTGACTTGAGTCAGAACAATAAACAGCTTTCCTTGTGTTTAAGAAAGGAAACTGTGTGCACTAATTGGATTTAATTTTAATTCTAAATTAGTAGGTATTAAATGTGCAATATTACCTCTGCAATAAATACCTAACTTTTTAGCACAAGAATCCCAAAATGAGAATTCCCATACTTCATGAGATTAGTGATCCATCTATATGAGTATACCTACTTCTCTCTCTCGAATCAGCTAAATGTTAGTATCAAAGGCAACTGTGGAAAATGAGTGAAGTTTTGATAAGAAAGAATGTGCGTAGTGCTCTGTTTCTTCTAGCTCTAGGCACTGAGTAGTTACTTTGTGCTCTGAGGTTTCATAGTTTCCCTTTAAAATACTATGCTTAGCTCTGGCAGTTTATTAAAACATTGAAATTCATAGCTTTTGGTTTAAAAAATAAACCCACAACCTGTTTTGTTTGCTCAGGCAGCATTTCATTTTAAACAGGTAAATTTCTGATTTTGCTGGGGACTTGAGTGCTATATGCATTTTTGCATATATATGCAAAATATAATTTTTATTGTTAGTTCTTCTACAGAAAAGAGCCAGAAAAAGGGAGGAAACCTGTGGAAAGATAATAGTAAATAATCATATAAATATGATTACATGTGTACCCAGAGTCTGGGCTCTGGTCTCTTAGACAAGCAGAATTATAGCTGCTCTGTCCTGATGGGCCTACAGCCTAGGTATTATTTTGTGATTATTTTGACTTGGGTTTTGAGTGTAACTTTTTATTGTTACTTATTGAACAGGTAAAACATGAAAATGGAAATCCTTAGGATTTTATAAAGCATTTAAAACCAGAAAAAGCCTTCAGGTCATCTATTCTTAGCCTGGTCATTGCATTTTTCCAGTAAGCCCTCTCAGGAGCCCAGTGCCTTGTTTTTCACTAAAACTTATCAGACTGAATGATCCTGAGAAAGTGAATCCACAGCTTTCCTGAATAATTTAGGAGCGGTCATCACAAGATGTTGTAACCGTGTTTAGCTTCTGATTCTTTTTACTCTGATTATTTGTCGGTTTTGTTGGGTTTTGTATGTTTTTTTTTTTTTAATCAAATCTTCCTTTACTAGATTCAAGAGCTCTAAAATTTAGTACTTTCTCCTTGTGAAAGTACTGAAATGCCATAAACAAATCAGTTTGTGGAAATTTTCCCTAATTTTCTTAGGAAGTGAAGCCAGGCCATCTATCTGTCACTACTCTTGTATTCTGAGATTTCTGGACAATACAAACAATATTAGAAACAGGGGCAAATAGTTACATTCTTCCAGATGTAATGGATATTGGGTAGGAGAAAGGGACCTAACTTTCTGTCCCTGTAAGAGGAAAGGAATGCAAAGCTGGCTGTTTTACATTACCATCAACTGCTGTTGTGCTGGTGTACCTTCTGCACTGCTGTCTTGTACTCAGAAGAGGTGCCAGAGATACATGGGAAGGAAGTTGCCATGTTTCAGGTGTGAGGAAGGGATTTATAATTTTGTGGCTTCTTTCAGTTTTGGGGTTTTAAACATCTTTTTCATAGAAGTTAGACAGCAGACCTGTATATAGTATACTATTTTCAGTCTCACCTTTTATGGCAAGGAAAATGGTTTCCCTGTGTCCTACTTGGACTGTCCTGCCTGTATATCCAGGGATTGCCTTAATTCGTATCTTCAATATGTTGTGTCTTACTGATATTGATGATTCATGAAAGATCTTACAATGACTGGTACCGTTAGATCCAGCATGCAGATTTCAGCCATGACAGCAGGTGAAGTAGGTGATGATGCTGGTTATTACCAGTTTCTTGACCAAAATCAGGGCCACCATGCATGCTCTTGAGCAAGCTTACCTACTTTAAGTCTCTACTGATGACATACAGGTGAATTTTTCAGATTCTACAAAATTCTCTACCAAGTCACTTTTCTGTTGAGTGACAGTTCTAGAGCTGTCAAAAGAAAAGGTATCCAAATGTATTTGACATAGAAAAACATCAGGTATTTTCTTAGCCTCAGCTGCCTCAGCAAATGATTTAACTTTTGTCTCAAAGTTTTTTGAAATCATCCTCAAGCAAACATGCTGCATAAAAAACAGCTATTAAAATAAAAATTTGGCACAAAGGTATACAAATTAAAACGAGGTGTAAGGTAACCTTCATAAAACCTATTGCTACTAACTCTTATATAAACTATATTTCAAAGGTATTTTTTTCATAAGCTTCAATAATTTTTTTTTTAAAAATATGAGGATTCAAAACCCTGCTACTATCTATATATATATAACAAATGGCTAGTTGGAATTTTTTTAATGCATCTATTACTTCAAAGAGATCCAAAAAAGTTTTGGGTACAGTGACTAGGTACAGGAAATCAAATTAGCTTGACATTTAAAGGACATTTTACTGTAAGTGAACAAGCACAAAGTCACATATCTTTTTTTATATTGGCTAGAACAAACCCCTACTTTTCTTTTGAAACCAATAAGGGTTTGTGATTCCTCGAGTTACACTTGCTTTGCTTGGGTTTTCTGAAATATACCCAGAATTCTCATGATATAAATAATATACTACTCTTTTGCCTCATGATGTCTTTTATAGTCCTCCATGATAATTATCATAAATGAGGCCACTGAAATTTGAAGACTCCAGATTGTATGTTACATGCCATACTCTGGGTGAATAGACGAGACACACATGCATATATATGACACGTGGTATGTGACTTGCTTTCACTTGCCCATATGGTGTGCATCTTTGTTTGGATGAGAGGTGTTCTATCCCATGGCAAAATTTCATTTCATTGGGAGGGTGTGGAGTAAGAGGCACCTGTTCTGGTGAGAGCTTCTGGAGCTCCTCCTTGCTCACCTGTGCTTTGTTCTGCCAACATGAGGTGTGTGCATGGGCTTTATTTTGTTCAGGTATATATAGAAGGGTGCTGTATAGGGTTTGGGGTTTTTTGCAATTATATCGGCAAAGTGGGTGGAAAGTTCAATTCCTCTGCTAACTGCTAGGCTTCATGCTACATGAATTGCTCACTAGTAGAATCAGCTGTACTTGGAGTGTAATGTGCTACTGTTGGAATTGTGTTTTAATGACTCTTGCAGGACAGATGCTCCAAACTCACTTATCCTGTGTGGAATGAGATGATTTCTCTCAGTTGCTCTTATGTCCTTACACATCAAATGTCAGCTTTTTGATTGCTTAATAGAAAAAAAGGTACTACTGAAATAAGTAAGGATTTCTTTGTGTATCATCTGTGGCAAGAAAGTGACTGTAAATGTAATTAAAATTTCTGTATTTGAATGACACCATATACTATGTACTAGAATACATTAGGATAGTGTAGGGCCCTCTAGCACTTATACTGAGATGATTTTAAGTGCTTATTCAGGAAATCACCCTGTATTTGTTCTTTACTTTCTGAATTAAAAACTCCATGAGTAAACTTGAAGGTTTTTTGCTATTTGTCTTTCTAGACTTCATTATATAGAAAAAAATTGGCTCCTATTTGCCGTAATATGCTTGAATTTGTTTACTTTTATGCAAAATCAAATGTAGGGTTAAATCCTTTGTTAGTTTCCTGCAAATTGATTTTAGTTGCCATATTGTCTATTGAACACTCCTATGTGTGGTTTTTCATTTTTCCCCCCCCCCCCCCCCCCTATGCCATTGAGATTTTCTGTGCTTGGAAAATCAGTCCTGCCCTCCTGGTTGGTAATGAAGATGTGAAATGCTGTCAACGCCACTCCTGAGGTGGTCTTCTGTGGGGTGGGGGGTGAGAGGGAAAAAAAAAAGACAAAGGGTCTTAATTCACATTTTCTTTCTCAGTAAAGACATTTAAGCACTTACAACAAATGCAGCATGAAGACTTCATGCTAAATGAATGTGCTGGAGTTTCTCAGATCTGCTCTCTGACTGATATCACTTGTGACATTCTCATAGAGATCGAGGTTCAGAGCTGCAAGTAGACTTCTCTTTGCTTCTGGGTGTTCTGCAAACCCATCTGATGCTGGACACTAGTCATGAAAGCAGAAAACTGGTGTGCGAGATGCTGTTAGTGGAACACTTAGCCACTGTTGCAGTGGGTTTGAATGCAGGGATAACCAGAGTAAATTCAGTTCTGCCGCTGAAGTGGAATAGAAAAGCTATGCATTTGAGGGGGGAGATGGTGAAGGTGACCTAACCTTTCCCAGAGATTCCAGCTTTGCACAGCTCCAAAGTGGACCAGACACAAGGATTAAACCAAGAACTGGTTCAGATTCCATGTGGTCCTAGGAAAGAAACTGGGAATAGCTACCAAATTAAAATGACCAGTGTGGAAGTCACTGAAACTGGCAGTTTCATGTAATGAGCTGCCAGGAGGACACCTGTGAAATAGTGACAGAGGGATTAGGATGGGGAACTCAAGGTGTGTTGTGGGGCTTTTATCTTGAATGAGAAAATAAGGGGATTGTCTGTTTCTCTGCTTTTTACCAGTCAATTCCATAGGTATTATCCCCTTGCCATCTATAACCTATCAGTAGGTAACATAAAGGATGGCAACATACAGATGCTGTTCAGTAATGATCCCCTGTAAAGTCCTGGAAGAGTTGGGGTTTTTTTTAGTTTTGGGGTTTTCTGGGGTTTTTTTGTTGTGGGGTTTTTTTTTTTTTTTTAATGAAATTTAAACACAGAGAAATTGGAAATGGTACAGTCTTTAGAACCACACAACTCATTTGTTGCAGTGGTTGGAAATGTTGTACTAAATGGTATCTAGGCAAAATAAAAGATAAATAGATACCCCCTCCTCCCAAATCCTCACATTAAAATGCTATTCTAGAATGCTGAAGAGTGTCAGTTTTGCTACACAATCCTGTGTAAAGCTGAGATAGTCTCTTAATCCACTCGTTTTCTTAATGCTGCTAGATGGTTCTCCAAGCTATTAACACACCAGGTTTTTAAACCAGGTCAGTCTAGCTAAGCAGTTAAAATCCATAAGCTAAGCAGTAATTGCTAGTTGTGTTTTTTCTGGTTTTGTATGTCTTCATACCTCAGGACTGATTTGTGCAAATGTTGAGGACTGTAGATGATGGAAGCTGCACATAAAATGTGAAATAATGTTAGAAATCAGGTCCTAGGCATCTTAAACTGAACTCGCTGGTTTGTGTATACTTTGATTTTAATGCATCCATGCTTTAGATTCTTTAAATGTATTAATGTGTTATCCGGGGTATTGGGAAAATTGAATTAATATTTGTGAGATTAGCATTACAGTAGTGAACATCATAAAATTGATAGCATTTAATCATTATGTCTTCAGAAGAGGGGTTTTTATCAATATACAGTACATCTTTGTACACTGAGCTGGGATGAAATAAAATAGTAAGTGGCCACCCTCTCCTCTACATACATGTTGAATGAGGCAGAATTGATGTTGAAAAGTAATGGACATGTGGAAGGCTGTGACATAAGACAGTGACAGGAATGGAATGAAATTAAGGTTGCATAGGTGACTTTTGACACTTTGTCTTTTCACTATCTTAATTTTGTTAATTTTTTTGGGTAAAATTTAGCATAATTCCTTTGAAAATGCAAAACCTTGATACTTTAGCTTAGTAAAAAGTGTTTGGAAATATAAATTGTTCATGATTATGTATTTCTTGTCTGTTACAGCTCTCCTACTACTGACCATACAAAGTGCAATTTTACATTAATCTCAGCTGAGGCAAGGCCTGGATAGTGTGATACTCAAACACTATTTTCCTCTTCTTTTGCCACTCACACAGCTGTAATCCAAATTATTTGTAAAGCCCAAGGCCTTACATTAAATAAACTATAAATTTAATTTTTGCCAAGTTACACAATTATATTGAGAATGGAAATTTTAATTTTTAAACAGGTCGTTAATAACACTATGTAAGGATCTCATAATATATATATGAAAATTATGCAAATTTACATTTGTGTTATAATGGTTTCTTGTAGCGATAGCTTTTTGCTAGGTGGTGCAAAATCTAAAAAATAGAGTGGGTCTTTTGTCTCATCTTAGTGGCTTATAATAGCAAGTTCAAAGAATATTTAAATGGCTAGTGCAAAATGCTGTTGGTGTAGGAAATGCATAGCAGTGCCATACAGGCTGGGAGCGTGGAAAATGTAATGGTGTCTTGCAGCGCTGTGTAACAAGAAAGTTGCCTGCTGCCAGGCAACTCCATAGGACCTCAAAGCATAGGACCTCCATAGGACCTGCGGCTGGGTGATTACACAGGGGATTCTTCCTCTTGAAACACATTCAGCGTGCTGATCCTCCAGGAGGTACTGTACCAATGCCTTCTGTGGTAATTAAAACCCCCTAATCTTCAAATTCGGTCAAGATTTTCTGAAGGTAGCTTTGTTGTTAACTCTCCTTATCTTGCAGGATTCAACACCTTAGGGTGCTTTTGATGCTAATGATGCTGTATATGCATCATTGACTTTTGTATTGTTCAAGTTTGGATGCGAATAGCCCTCCCCAAAAGGGTAACATTTGAACGGCAGGAATGTGGGTAGCATTTGAAAGAAGAGAAGTGGTAGAGCTAGGATTGTGAGACTCAGTAGCACTGAACAGACTAGATTACTGACCTGAATAAGACATGGGAAGGAATTGAGTTTGGGGAGGAACAGGGTTTGTCTCTGTACTGCTTGTGTGGTGTGTCAGAGTTGGTGATAAACGTGCATGGTTTCCTAATGGTTGTCACTGAGCATTGTTACCCAACAGGTCTGGATAGGTACTATAAAAATGAGGATACATCTGCATGTATGTAACTGCATCTCCCCATGGCAATAAGAGATTTGAATCCATGAGAGCTCCATCACTGAATGAATCTACAGTACCTTAGCAAAAATGTCAGGTCCGGTGGTGAACAGGTGTTATTTCACACCTAACAACTACTTGTCTGTGGAAAAATTATTTCTTTTGATGACCAGCCATTCCTTAGCAACTATGGCAGTGTTGATTCACTGAGAATGTATGGTTTCTGGTTTTAGAAAGTCGTGCTGGAGAGCTGTCACATGTTTGGTTTCAATAACAATAGTAAAACTAAAGACCTCCAGGCAGGTGAGTGTATCTGTCTATTGCAAGTATTTAAGTACTACTCCAGTTCTAAAGTTAACAGATTTGGTTTTGTTTCTCTCTTATCATAGAGAGTTACCATTTTCACTTTATTCATGAGGATGGCAACAATTTTGAGTTGGGGGTGAGGGGAATGACGTGCGGAAAGCAGACTCCACAATCTGTAAGATTGTAAGGTAGGTATGTTTATTCAGCGCTGGGCAGCATGGGGGGTAGTCCCACCAAAGTCGTGCCCACCGCAACATGGCAGCTTGCCCCATTTATATGTAGCAAAGTGTTATATATACATGAAGTTTCCCAATATGCCTATACATAGGCATAACTTGTCCCCGCTTCGTATTAAAATTAGTTTCAAGAGGTCATTTCCATAAGTCCCTCCCGACTGCGCATACTCAGTGATTTGAGTCGGTGGTCTTCAGGGGTCATTTACTTCATCCACTCCTCTTTTTCACCTTGTCCTTTTGGTGAACTCCAGCTTCTACTCCCTTATTCCGCTGTCAGAACAACACAGAACAACCAACCGGCTCCCCATCCTTGGCTAATCTCATATCGACAAAGTGCTAGACACTTTGTTCTCCTAGGTGCCTTCTAAGGCCTGTAACAAAGATGGGCCATCTCCTACTAATCTCCCCTCTTCCACATTACCTACAGTGTTAGTTTCTTATCTATAGTTTACTTCATATGATTAGTAAATTAATCTAAATCACAATGCTAGCACTTTAAAATGGATCTACAGTTGGCTTCACAAAGGTCCTTTTGTTAACCCTTTAGCCTCCCTTCAGGAAGGAAAGGGAAAGAAATGAAGGGGTTTCAGACCAGGGGTGTAAGTGAACAGAGAATGGCTGAAAACCTGGAGCAGCTGTTTGTCAAGGTGAGATTCTGCTTCTGGGCTCCCAGTGCCTGGTTTATAGCCTAGGCTGGGACCTGAGTGCAGCAGAGGCTGTGAACCCCTGCTCTTCATAGGGGCACTGTCCTGCCTTTTTGAATGGCAGGATCATCTACCTCAGCTAAGCTCACCTCAGAGCAGCAGGGTTGTGGGGCTTGGGATGAGCTCAAAACTCAATGGGAACTATAAATCAAGATTGTGCATCAGGATTGCTCAGCCTTCCCTAAACCTGGATTTTAGCCGCTCTGCGGGCAGGACTGTGTCCCAGTGATGGGCAGGACCACAGGCTCCTGGGCAGCCCTGGCTGGGAATAGCCTGGGAAAGGGAGTAGTGGGTCCCGCACCAGCAGGCTCTGTTTTGGAGCGTCCGCAGTATCTCAGCAGCTCAGGAAAGGCTCCTGCTGAGTTCCTGCAGGCAGTCTGGATTGAGTCCTTCCCCTTCAAAAGCATGCCTGTAAAATATGCATACACACACACACACAAACACACACATATTTAAGTTAAAAAAGGGAGTATGCTCTTTGACTCTGCCTGAGCTCTATATAGGTATCTGTCCTTTAGTTTTCAAATTAAAATTAAAACATGTGCTTTTACAGTACTGTCAACATGGTAAGTGAGGAAGTATTATCCTCTCAGTCATTGCTTTTGTAAGGCAATTATCTTGATCCATAAATGGCTTTTTTGATAAATGAGATAGTTGCTGAGCTCTGAAGGTTAAACGTGGTAGTTGCTGAGCTCTGAAGGTTGTCCTCCCTTTCCCCAGCTTTTCTTTCTTTCTGCCCAGGCTGCAGCCTTTCCCAGCCTTTGCTCTTTAGACAGTTAGTTGCCCTTTAGTCCTCAAAATAATTTTCACTCTCTTTGTGCATAAATAGATAAGACTTTGTTTTCCTCTTTCATGTGATGGTCGTAAAAGCTCACTACTTACTTTTCTTTATGGAAGCAGCATGTTTTGAAATAGGCAGAGCAAGGCGGAGAAACCTGGAAAGAACAGCACTCAGGCTGCTAGCAGTAATCCAGGCTTCTGTTTGACTGGGTGTTGTCATCTGCTTTCAACCTAATTCATTTGGGCTATGAAGTCCTTGTATGATTTTTGTAGTTAATGCTTGCTCATGCAGATATTGCTGATGCTGTGGAATGTGCTTGTAATTATGGCAGTGCACGCCACTTCCACTCCTGAAGCAGCGTTTGTAGCTGACAGTCTGTTGATAAATACGCAGAACACTTACTTTTCCTGAAAGAAGGTTCTATTTAAAAAAATATTGGGATGAGTCATAGAATATAACAGTACATACAGAGCAGAAGAAAAGGGACAAATTTGGAAATCCTATTTTTTCATAGTTTTTTTAGTGGTGATTATTTAACATGGTAAATTCATGTAACCTAGTGTGTATGTAGGTCATTTAGTAGCAGACTATTTTAAGTTAACTGGGTATTTGTGCTATTTTGCTCTTTTTGTAAAATTCTGTTTCCAGGTAGTGTGTGTATGTTAGCTTCTAAGCAATTTACTGTGTATAGCTCAACTTCAAAACAACTTGTACATTTGTCCAAATTGTAATAATATCAGTAACTGATAAATCCTTTGGCTGTTCTAAAGAATTTCAGGTGAGATTGCTTATTCTCTCTCCTCAGCCATGTGTCACTACTTTTTAGGTACATTATTTAGTGAAATACCAAGCCTTTGTTTTAAAGAAGGAACTTGTTGGTAGGTTTGGAGATCTTCACAGGAGCATATTAGGTAGCCAGCATTTGCCTCTGCCTAGAAGAAAGACCACAATTCTCTTTATGTAGTGATCCCACAGGGTGCAAAATCCTGAGTTTTTTCCTAGTTTGGATTGAAACTGGAGCCAACAACTCTTGAACTAAATGTTTAGCAGATCATTTTTCCTAAGTCCTGGACCTATCTAAAGTATATAGTAAGAGCCTTTACTGTTTCTTATTTTTCTAGTAATGGTGTTTGGTAGGTTTTTGAAAATCTGCCATTCAAGTTTCCTAGTGAAAATTTGAGGCAAATTGACTTAATGTTTAAATGAAATGTTAAATTCATCCATGGTGAATTTACTCCTCAGCTAAGTGTGTAAGACCCATAAATTTATTATATCATAATTGCAAACTTGAAGGTGCTAACATATTTCAAACAGTGAATGCTACAACTAATCCATTCATTTGACTTGATGTTGTAGCCCTGCATTCTCTATATCCATACTTGACATTGCACAGCCTTTTTAGAGTGTTTCTCCACCAAGGAAAATAACATAGAGGAAACATCCTGATATGCTATTATTGCAGGAACATGTGACTCTCAATATTGCAAGAAGCTGCAAAGTAGAAAATAAAACCTTATGAGGGAACTGAGACCTTTGTGTGGAAATGACAGTTAAAAAACAGATTTGTTCCAATTCAGTGTTGCACTTTAGCCTTTTTGTAGCTCAGATGTCTGCAGCTACCCAGCTGGCCTAGTCCATTCTCAGCTCATGAATACCATGGCATGGGCTGAGAGGAGAAAGAGCACATCTGATAGATTTTTCTACTGAGATTTCTTCTGAAATCCCAGTGACTTTTCCTACTTTTTCCAGTGAAATCGTAATTGCTTTTGTAGATGATTTCAGGATTTTTCTGGCTTGATGTAAAACAGTGGGGAAAAATAGTACCTTAAGACAGAGATCTCTTCAGGACATTTAAAAGCTCAAGCAAGGGATTAATGGAATAAACTGATTTGTTGATCTTTACAGTAAAATTTGATAGTTCCCGCTTGATAAACTTTATTAGTGAAGTACAAAAGTTCTCTTGTTATATGCTGAAACATTTAGGAAAGCATTTCTGACCTTTTTTCTTTTTTTTCTTTTTTTTTTCTTTTTTTTTTTTCCCTGTAGAATTGATTGTCTTGTTCAGAATGTCTTTCACCACAGGCCATCTTTGAAACCTTTTGTGGATAGGACAGCGTTTAGGGGCTTTCCTTGTAACTTGAAATGTAAATCTCCTGAGGATTTGGAGGCTACAAGTAAAGCTGGTGGTTTGAGTCCAATACAGGATGAAACATCTTCTAAATTCTTTCTCTCATGCTTATTCTGCACTTACTAAAACCAACTGGGAATTTTTGGTTCATAACCACCTCCTTTTTATAATCTAACTGCATTTCATGAGGGGAACTTGCAGTGCTTTTGCCTTTTAATTTTGGGCGGATTTTTCATTTCCATCAGTTTCCTGTTTTTCTTTTAGCATATTGAATCAGTTCAGACTGCGGGCAAGATTAGACTAATCCAGAAGTCAGATTCAGAGCGCCATGTATGAAGGAACCTTACTGTAGTTGGGATTTAGAAAGAGCTTCCTGAAAATGAGATCAGGAAGGTGACGATTAAAGGGAGGGATACAGACACATAGCATTCACTCTTGTCTAAGTGAAAACTTCAAGTCCGTGAGGAAATGCTTAGCTAAAAGTTTCATTTGTTTTGCAGCTTGGTGTAACCAACTTCTGTTGTCCCTATGCGTAGTTCAGGTGATTTTTGAGAGAGTGGTATGCATTGAAATAATTACCTTGCTAATATAAACCTGACACTGATTTTTGCAGATTTCAGGATACAGCAATAAAAGACAGGTACCTGCTTCTTTTGCATTGGAATAACTTTTTTCCTATTTTTTTGAATTTCTTTTCATAGCCTTTATTTCCTTAATTTATGCTGTTAGTTTTGATCTGCTGCATACTTTTCCACATCTGTGGGATTGATAGTTTTTATACCTTGTTGTCTCATTCCTGTTACTGACAGAAGATCTTAACTTTGGAGCAAAAGTGACTAATCAGTATACAATCCTGGTTACTGATGCTAATATCTGACTTCTTTCCTCCATTAGTAACATTAGTTCCAGAATGTCCTTGTTTTCCTCTAGATCTCTCGGACTCCCACCCCACCCCCCGATCCAATTACATGAGGAAAGCACTGAAATACAGACAGAAATAATTCCTGGACAACATGAGAAAATAGCCATAAACCAAGTATCTCCACTGACTTTTATTTAAAAGTCTCAGTTATATTGTGGTGAAGCATTGTAATTAGTGCTAGGAGTTTTTCAGATGTGGGCACTCATAAATCCATGTCAGACCTTATTAAGAGAATGAAAGCATTTGATTGCACACATTGTGTGTGCATCCTAAGCTAAACTATTCTGTAATATGTAAAATTTTAATTTTGCAACCTTTAATCCAATATTTGACAACTTCATTTTTCAGGAAAATGCTGTCTGTGGATACTCATCAGTTAGGCAGAGTTCCCACTAAATTGCATCATGAGCTTATTAACTCACATCTAATCATCTAGTCATGGCTGATTAATCACTTCTCCTGGTGCCTTGTTTTAATAAAATCTGTTTTCATGCCACTGACCAGCAAAGTGGTGTCTAATTTTATGTGTGGGGTAGCCTTTGCTGAAGGGAGCAAAATATAGCCCTTGATCACTGATCCAAAGGGCCTCATGTGAAGGAATTTCCACATGCAAGTGACTTGCATGTATAATTCTCCTTCTGCCTTTAAGGGATGGGGAAAATGTGTGTTTCCTCAAGAGCTAAAAAGGTTTCCCATGCTGCAGGGAAGGAATGGAGGCATTTTGGGACAGGAATGCGACTGTAACTGGTGGATTTTTGAATATTCAAATTGTCTATCTCTAACTATGGAACTCTGAATTCAGTAATTACTTTGTATTAGTAAGCAGCAAGATAACACGGAGAGCTGGCAGCTTTATAATTTTCTCAGCATGGGGGAGGGGAGAAAGTAATTTCATCCCTCATGCAAATGGAAGAAGGTAACACTTCCTATTTCTTTTAAAAAGTGTGTATTAATGTAATAAGTATATTAATGAATAAGCCAAGTTATCATAGAATCATAGAATAGAATCACCTCGGTTGGAAAAGACCTTTAAGATCATCGAGTCCAACCGTTAACCTAGCATTGCCATCCCACCACTAAACCATGTCCCTAAGCTCCTCATCTATCCTTCTTTTAAAGACCTCCAGGGATGAGGACTCCACCACCTCCCTGGGCAGCCCATTCCAGAGCCTGATAACCCTCTCGGTGAAGAAGTTTTTCCTAATGTCTAGCCTAAACCTGCCCTGGCGCAGCTTCAAGCCATTCCCCCTCGTCCTATCGTCTGTTACCAGGGAGAAGAGGCCGACCCCCACCTCGCTACAGCCTCCTTTCAGGTAGTTGTAGAAGGCGATCAGGTCTCCCCTCAGCCTCCTCTTCTCCAGACTAAACAACCCCAGTTCCCTCAGCCGCTCCTCGTATGACTTGTGTTCCAGACCCCTCACCAGCTTGGTTGCTCTCCTCTGGACCTGTTCCAGCAAGGCAACATCTTTCTTGTAGTGAGGGGCCCAAAACTGAACACAGTATTCGAGGTGCGGCCTCACCAGCACCGAGTACAGGGGCACGATCACTTCCCTACTCCTGCTGGCCACACTATTCCTGATACAGGGCAGGATGCCATTGGCCTTCTTGGCCACCTGGGCACACTGCTGGCTCATATTCAGGCCGGCTGTCAATCAGCACCCCCAGGTCTTTTTCCACCAGGCAGCTTTCCAGCCACTCTTCCCCAAGCCTGTAGCGCTGCATGGGGTTGTTGTGACCAAAGTGCAGGACCCGGCACTTGGCCTTGTTGAACCTCATACAATTGGCCTCGGCCCATCGATCCAGCCTGTCCAGGTCCCTCTGCAGAGCCCTCCCCCCCTCCAGCAGATCAACACTACCACCCAGTTTGGTGTCATCTGCAAATTTACTGAGGGCACACTCAATCCCCTCATCCAGGTCATTGATAAAGATATTAAACAAGACCGTCCCTAAAACTGAGCCCTGGGGGACACCGCTTGTGACCGGCCGCCAACTGGATTTAGCTCCATTCACCACGACTCTCTGGGCTCGGCCACCCAGCCAGTTTTTTACCCAGCGAAGAGTACATCCATCTAGGCCATGAACTGCCAGCTTCTCCAGGAGAATGCTATGGGAGACTGTGTCGAAGGCTTTGCTGAAGTCCAGGTAGACAACATCCACAGCCTTTCCCTCATCTACCAGGCGGGTCACCTGGTCATAGAAGGAAATCAGGTTGGTTAGGCAAGACTTGCCTTTCGTGAACCCATGCTGACTGGGCCTGATCCCCTGATTGTCCTCCATGTGCCTCGTGAGCACACTCAAGATAAACCGTTCCATAATCTTCCCCGGTACCGAGGTTAGGCTGACTGGTCTGTAGTTCCCCGGATCCTCCTTCCGGCCCTTCTTGAAGAGAGGCGTCACGTTTGCCAACCTCCAGTCATGTGGGACCTCCCCTGTTCTCCAGGACTGCTGATAAATGATAGAGAGTGGCTTGGCAAGCTCCTCTGCCAGCTCCTTCAGCACTCTTGGGTGGATCCCATCCGGCCCCATAGACTTGTGGACGTCCAGGTGGCATAGCAGGTCAAAGACTGCTCCCTGCTGGATTATGGGGGGTTCATTCCACTCTCTGTCCCCATCTTCCAGCTCAGGAGGCTGGGTACCCTAGGGATAACTTGTCGGGCCATTAAAGACCGAGGTAAAGAAGGCGTTGAGTATCTCAGCCTTTTCCTCATCCTTAGTGGCAATGTTCCCCCTTGCATCCACTAGTGGATGGAGGTTCTCCCTGGCTCTCTTTTTGCTGTTAACATATTTATAAAAACTCTTCTTATTATCCTTTATAACAGTGGCCAGGTTAAATTCCAGCTGGGCTTTTGCCTTTCTAATCTCCTTTCTGCATAACCTGACAAGATCCCTGTACTCTTCTTGGGTTGCCTGCCCCTTCTTCCAGAGCTGGTAAGCTCTCCTTTTTTCCCTTAGTCGCACTAGTAGTCCTCTGTCCAGCCAGGCCGGTCGTCTTCCCCGCAAGGTACTTCCTTAAAAAAAATAAATAAAATTAGCGGTTAAATGCACCCCTGACAACTTAAGCTTTCTGATTTACAGTACAGTAGCCTAGTTAATAACACATCTGAAAGCTAACAGCAATTTTTGTAAATATGACAGTCTGAAAATGTTTTCAGGTTTTCTAGCAGAGCCCCTACACGCAGGCAGAGTCAGAAACGAGCTAGAGGTCTCTTAATATAATGAACCAGAGCTCTTTTAATTTCCTAGCACTGACCAGAAAGTTTTCTCTTTTGTCAAGTCATAGATGCAGTAAGGGAAGAATTATTTTTTAAATCAAACTTTTGAGGAAAAAGTCGAAACTATTAACTTCTTATTTCTATAGTTTGAGTGCTTTCATTAGTCTAAGGGTTGTCTATAGGTGCCAGACATAACTCAATGAAGTAACAAAATATTGCAGCACTGATTTTCTTGAAATTCTTTGGATAAGTTGTCATCAGGTAGTAGTGTGTCATGAAGAGATACAGAGCTGGTAAGTCCAGCAGTGTTAGCTTGTACTTAGTACAAGGTCTGCCCTTCTAAACTTTGAATTTGCATAACCTTAATTCTTCTTATTGCAAAGAAAGAAAGTGAGAGAAAGGAGGAAAGAGAAAGGAGATAAAGAAGTGGAGCTCAAAGCATTTCCTGCAGTGTAAGCCTTTGTATCATGCAGACGGACTACCAGTGGAAATCTTTATGAAAAGATGCGGTAGTTTAGAGGCTTATTCTACTTAAAATCCCATATTCTCAGCTATTTTAGAGATGTCACACTGCTAAGGAGAGAAAAGAAAATGCAACAGGGGGAAAAAAAGTGTAAAACTTCTGCAGATAAAAGAAATACTGTCATTTTCTTCTCAGTGCACCTTATTTAGCATCAGAAGTGATTGTTAGCAGGACATTTCAAGTAACACACAAAAAGAATAAGGCTTGGCTTTGATCAACTGCACTTTGATCAAATGTAAGTACTGGAAAAAAATCAAGAAGTGCAGGTGCAATATTTTTGCATTCTGCTTATCCTCATGGAGAGGCAAGGACAAGAATAAAATCATTATCTATTTCAAATCACAGAATTGTGACAAGCAAATATTTCTAGCCTGGCACATGGGCTCTGCTTTTGAGTGTGCCATATTTGGAATGAGGATGTATGAGGATGGACGTATGGTGTAAGAGCAAACATTTTTATCAACCCAGACAAGTTTCCTGTTTTGGAGGTAGGTGGCAGGCCTTTTTCCATTGGATCTCTAATGTGCTCAAAGTTTTCTTTCCAGGATGATGGTCAGTAAAAACTGACTTTGGGGGAAAGAGAAATAATTTATTTCTTCTTAGTTAAGTTTTCTGATCTAGGTTGGAAGGAATTAAACCAAATAGACATGGAAGCACAGCCCTTGAAGCATCTTGAAGACAAAAGTCTTCAATGGAAGACCAGCCTGGGCTGGAAGAGAAGATGTATCATCAATTAACTTGTTGGATATTAAATTCAGGAAATCAAAGTGTCTATGAAGATAATCAAGTGTTGTAACAGAAGGAAAAATACAATTCAGTTTGGAATCTATTGTTCAATTCTAGTTATTCTCATCTTGCTTATCTCTATTAAAGAGTTTTAGGCAGAGGTTATGTTCCCAGTTTCCTCAACTGAGAAATGGAAGAAAAGAATTTCTTATTTTTCTAGTAAGATTGTCCTGAATCAGTTCAAAAAATGAGTATAAGCATAGAGGAAGATATCTACTAGCTGGAAGAAAGCATTGCTTCATTGAGATTTCGGGTTGCAGTCCCACCTGTTGATCATGGCAGTATAGCTATTGCAGTTTTCATAAATAGTCCTAGAGAATGTGATTAGCCATAGTCAGCTAAGATTCTCCTGTGCTGTGTGGAATAAAGTTCCTTAGTGGTTTTGTATGCTGTGCTGTATAGTTTACTTTCCAGCTTTATGCACTGGTAATTAATGTTGCTGTATTAGTGGATGCTGTGTGAGCATGCTTAATGTCAAGATTTAAAAAAAAGTGAGTTTGTGACCTCATAATGGTGAAAGAGTTCCTCTTTATTTTTCTGCATGTAGTTCATGACTCCTTAGGACAAGAGAAAATAGGGGTAACAGAACTACATTTCTGCTGGTTTAAGTGGCTTTTATGTCTGGTTAATGTAGTGCTGGATATTTGCAGTGCTCAGAAAAAAATTGTTGGAAAACGAGGCCTCCAGTTTGGATTAAATGCATTTAAAATGAAAGCTTGGCTGAAAAGACTGGAGTTCTTACTTGCCTCTGGAGCAATGTCAGCAAACGCAGATCATTCTCTGAAGTTTCTGAACTAGCACTGCAGGAAATGATGCATGAAATTCTAAGGGAAGTATTAAGACTGTAGTATAGTTTTCTCATCTAGTTCAAGAAGAGAAATTATTTTGTAATCCTAAATGCTGTCTGTGATCTTTCGCTTGACTCTTAGAATACATTTTTGCATCCTTGTTTTTTCTCTTTACAGCACTACCTGTATTCCTTAGACATATAGATGTATGGGTGCCATACCATTTTAGTATCTATAAAGCACTGCTCTCTAGTTTGAAGTGCCATATTTTCTGCTCATTACATTAGTTATGTTGATGGCTACTTGCTAGCAGTAGGCAGTGAAATAATTATTTTCAGTTGAAGTTAGTAGCTTTTTGTAAAATGATTTTGTAGTATAAGTAGCCCACAATCACTAAGTAAATTCTACAGACATTGTATCCTTCACCCTTTTGGTAGCTCTAGTGGTCTCATGGCAAGATAATTATTTCCCATTTTTAGAACTGTCAGATGGCAATAAACCCACCAAATTTTGATATCTGATGTTAGCTAGTGTCATGTTCTTTCCTTCTGGAAAAGTCTTGCAAGTACCCGGATACTTGTGGAAGGAATATTTCTAACTAGCATACTGCATTTGAGGTATATATGTTTTAAGGTGGATTCTGCTTCCTCTACTGGAGGAAATATTGTAAACGTAGATAGTCTTTGGATAAAGAAAAAGATAAAATTGGTATGCACATTGCTATGTATGTATGTAACCTTTTTTCTGAACAATATGACTTAGTGATCAGGAGAGAAGATGGAGAGAAAAGAGGAATAGTTATTGAATACCATGGATTTGGATGTATTGTGACAAGGCAAAATTTACTGTGCTTTATAAAATAAATGGTTGTACTGTTCTTTCAGACCATGGTTAACATGATGTATGATTCCAATAAAGTAGTTTACAGTGTAAGATACCACAGTGAGAGGGAACTTACAGAAGTGACTGTCAACCCCTGCCCGCCATTCCCCAATCCAATGAAGCTTAAAATTAAGTTAAATGAAGTTTAAAACTTCCTAGACCAGTTGGAAGATCTATACCTCCTAACAGGTCAACAGCTCAGCAAAACCTAAGCAGAGTAGTTTATACAGTAAGAACAGGTAATTCAAAGTCCAAGGAGCATTAAGTGCTCCATAGAGGTGACAAGATGCGGTCTGGTAGAAGGGAAGGTTAGACTTCCTTGGGGGTGGGTGGGTTGGGTTTTTTTGCTTGGTTGGTTGTTTTGGGGGTTGTTTTATTATTTTTTTTTTTTGTCCCCCTGGATTAATGACTAACATGTACGTAGCAAAAGGAGCTTTGAATCTTAGTGTTTCCTGAATTTGGATGCATGTTGGGAAATCCGCAGGAAAAGGGGTTTGTGGTTTCTGTGGATTCTAGTCTGTGAAGGCAGACAAAAGGAGTTGTCAGTGTGAAGCAATATCTGTATTTAGATGTGCTGTGAAACATCTGCTTGTTTGTTATCTGAATCATAGCTTAGATCTTAAACACAAGCATTAGGCTGAGATATCCATTGGTTTTGCTCATTTCTGTTTGTGAGCCTTACATCTATTTTGTCTACATTAGGACAATTACTCTTAAATATCAGTAATCTTATTTACATTTAGGTTTACCTAGTGTGCATTACTAGGAATTTCCAGGTAATTAAATATATTATCAGGTCATGCTTATGTCTTTTTTTCCCCCAAAATGGGATACTAAATGTCTTGAAGGTCGCAAGTCTTCCGGAATAGGTTCCACAGGGTAAAAGCTAAGAAAATTTTATCTCTGTGTTGCACAGGCAGGTTTTAGAACTGGGGACAAAATGGTCTGTAAGAAAGAAATGTCATCTTGTGACTTCACTAGCTGCAAAAGCAGCTCTCCCACAGATGGCTAGAGGAAAGGGAGCACAGTGGATCTGAGAGAGCTCTGAAGAGGCACACAGCAGGCCTGTAGAATATGGCTATAATTAAAAACGCAAGATTTTATTGTGGTGTGCATTGTACCATGCTTTCAGAAGCAGATCTCTTTGGATGCATTGGTAGTCTTTCCTGTATGATGATCATGTAGGTGTCATGTAGCGAGAACTTCCCAAAGCAAGGCAATAAAGCATGGATCAATTCACCTCTTTCTAGCATTGTCACACACTCAGATTGCTTGTAATGCTATGTTCTCAGTGCATATACAATTTTAACAAAACAAAAGATGTATCAAAAGCAAGGTAATTAATAAATTAAAAACTTGTACATGAATCTAACTTGGCTATTCCTTACTCCTTTTTTTTTTTTTTTTTTTAAGACATGGTAGTTGTATTGTTTGCATTTAGATTGAAATCATTGCTTGTTTTTTTAACTTAAAAATATCTTATATCTTTTCTTGAATTGCATTTATTTTAGAACACTTCATGCTTTTTAGGGGGATTTCTGCAGCTGTGGTTGGTAAGAAAAGTCACAGTAAAAATTATTAAAAAAAAAAATGCAAACCACAGAATTTCTATTATAAATCTAAATCCAGTCCAAAGCTCAGAAGATAGGAATTGTCAAACTAATAAGCACTTTATCATGTTAATTAGTTGAGAGGTCAGATGCTGTTTTCTAACCTTTATGTGCTAGCTGGACTGAACAATATGGAAAATATAAAACTCCATTTTAATTGAAATGTATATTGAAAACTGAGAAAATTTACTTTGCATAAAACTATTTTAATAGACAAGAACTAAATACATTGCATTTTATTACAGCAATTTCACAAGTAAGCTGGAATGAATCCAAATACTACTGGTTTTGAAAATTGCTCATAGTTTACACTAACCTGTATTAAATAATTGCTAAACTTTTATGTGGCATCTGCTAGCAAAGTGTCAATGCGTACCTGACGTAAAACCAGAAGGCTTGATACACTGCAGTGTTTTCTGTGCTAAGTCCAGAGACAAATCTACTTCAGATATACTGCTGGTGGTGCTAACTAAGTTTTTAATAGGTAGTGCCATACTAATCTTTCTAGTAGCTGAAATGTATGCTAGTAGATATTCTCAATTCTTCCTGAGACTGTAAGATGGTCCAAAGACTTTTTAGAGAGTAGTTTTAAATCTGTTTCCTTAATGAACCTTGAGACAGTTTTGTTAATACAAAACCTTAAGCTTTCAGAGCGATTACCTCATTCCCCATAGGAAAAATGAATGACATTTTGGTGTTCTTATGCGAGATACTATCTTATGCTGCAAGTTCTAGGGTCAGGGTTTGACAGGTATCCTCTAATTTTACCTTTCATACTTATGGCATTCATGAAAATGGGAAACCTTGAATAGCAGCTGCTAAACCTTTTCAAGTGAATGAAAGTTCACTTATGTCAGAGCTTTACTCAAGAGAAAATGGAGATACGGGAAACTGTGCTCTGTATTTTTGACTGGTTGATACTGAATACAATATGGAATTAATTCAGCATCTGTCTTGATTTGCTGCCTGCTATCTGATATTTAGATGGACATTTTGGGCTTCCAGACTTTGAAGTGCTTCCCATAAAATAAAGACAAAAAGTGATGTATTGGCATTTTAAAGAGGAGATGCCAGGAGAATAGCTTCTACTCATACATTTTCTTTCATACTGGATACATTTCCAAAAATGTGAAACGTTAACATCAAAATAGACTTTAATATGCTGTATTTAAGGAAAGAGATTTACTGATTTCTTGCTTTTTCTTTCTACAGCTAGTTGATGTGGAAAAATGGGTATGTGATTCTGTCTTTTATTCATTTGATCCCAAATGTTCCATGTTGCCACTGAGTCTAACCTGTCTGTTTTGATACCCTCTGTGTTCATGACCCTTCAACTCGCATGGCTCAAAAAAGAGGCAAATACACAGTCACGTAGGCTCTGATCAATCCTGAATTGTCATACCGAATTTCATGCTACCACAATGGCTTTTCTCTCTTTTAATTTGATTGCAGAATTGTGTAATATAAATGTATTATTGGCTGTCAGTTTTGAGCCTTGCTGTCTAATGTTGTAACTCCATTCTGTAACCCACCCTGTCTTTTCCAGTATAGACACTGTAATCGTAAAATGCATGAGAGTAAGATAATCAATACCAATAAATAATGTGTGATGCTGTATCTAGCTGCAAATCATATATCTATGAAATATTTAATGATGGAGAACAGCTGTTACAGAATAATAAAAAAAAAATCATTCATAGATCTTAGCAACTAAAGTCAAAGCACGGTTCTCTGCTGAATGTGTTGTTAAGGCCTTTCCTAATGTGTCTGTGTATACCATGCATACTTGTTTGGATATCTGATGTAACTCCCCTATATGGGACATATTTATGTATGTTTTTCTTCAATGTAATCTCTAACATCTGCATATGAGTTAGTGGTCATATAAGTGTGTGTAGAATTGTTTGTTCACATTTAAAATGTTAGAAGCCTCTATGAAAGCTTTACCATAATAGGCCTCCTTGATTTTGTAATAATTTGAGCTGCACGTGACCAGAAACAACCTCCAACATCCTTTGGTATATGGCCAGTAACATAGCTAGAGCTCTGGTCTCACTTAATTTCAGCCAGACATTATAGAATTTTAATCTGTGATTGTTACATGTTTATCGTAAGAAATGACTCAAGTTAAAGCTTGCTTGAGAGTCCTGTAGGTAATTATGTTGTTTAAATGGTGGCAGCTGGCATCATACTTCATGAATGAAAAATTGTAAACCAGAAATTTATTGGTTACACACTGACATGGCTTGTTTTTGACTGAAGTATTCAGAGAATGTGTTTTTGGAAAATACAGTATTACCTGACTGCTTCACAAAAACGTGTCCTTAAACCATTTTAAAAAGAAATGGTTCCCATGACAGCAGAGCTAAATGTTTCGTTCCAAGTTACTTGCTAACAGACCAATTCTGTAATCCAGATAACGTCCTATCTGATGGTGATGGAGTGGGTGCCAGCTTTACTTCAAATATGAAATTTTTCTGTCATCTCAGATGAGCCTCAGTTTGCCCTGTAAAGCAGCTTTTAAGCCCCTCTGTAATGCCAGAGTGTTACCAGAAGTCTTATGGTGGACTGCAGCTGTACATACCGAATTAATGCAGCAGAAGGCTGGCTGTTGCACAGCTGCATTATCACTGAAGCCAGACATCTCATTCTAATACACATCCTTCTTCATAAGCCATATTCCAGTGTAGAGCATCCAAGATTAATGCAAGTATGTTCAGTTATGCCTATGTATCTGTGGACACCTTGAAGCCCAATCCCAGAGCCTAAGTTAGACAAGCTTCATGTCAAATTAATGACCAGATTGGTAACTGAACCTTGCTGCAAGCAGTTCCATGCTGTTCAAAGGATAAACAAAAGTCATCCACTTCTGAGCTGTTCCAGACTGTAAAGTATTCTAAGGAAACCTTTGGAGGGAATTACTCCAGTTCTGCTGTGCTTCTCCTGTTGATTAACTATCATTGTTCTGGTAATTTTTTTCCAAAATCTTTATTCTACTGTAAGGCATGTGCTGGCAGTTGGAGCTAGGTAAGAATTAAATGGGTTTAAGATACTCCTTGAACCTTTGGCTTTTCTCTTGTTTCTCGGCAGGTGTGACTGTGAGGGCTTGTAGGTCTGCTTCAGTGCAGAATCAGATTAGTTTCAGACATCTCACCAAACATAAAAACTAATGGAAGTAAGGCTTAACCTTTTCCATCCCAGCCCCCATTTCATAACTGAAAATGGTTTTCCTGCTTTTAATGAAACTACCAAGGGGGTAAAACCCCAACATTTCATCAGAGGGATTTACTAAATTTCAGCTGAAAACTAGAAGATACTGGATATTTCTTATTTACAGAGAAAATAACAGTAATGAAATAAGCTGAAATTGAATAATGAACAGTGAAAGGAATTTCTTTCAACCTGCCTGTCATTTTTTCTCTTTTAATATATTTATGAAATAAGGGAAATAATTTTAAAGTGTCTGTTGCTGTGAATTAGAAACTATTGGTGTTTGTTTGCAAATTTGAGATTTGATGGGTGCCGTATACTTTAAGGATTTGATTTTTTTTTTTTAAAGAATTCTTTTCTTGTAAAAACACCTGAATGTCTGTCTTGACTTTCAAAACAAGTGCTTAGCACTGTAACAGAATTCACTGTAAGGAGTAGGAATTTTCTAGGGTATCTATGGGTTCCAAACCTAGCCTTTTTTACACATTTGCCTATATATGGTTGGTGAATGATTTTGAAAATATGATATTAAAAGCCATCAGGAATGATTGTTTTCAGGACAGATTACTCTGACAAATGTTTTACCTGAAGGGAAACCTAGTGTATTGGTTCTTAAATTTAGAGTGCAAGGAACAAGGATTTTCAGCCTTACACTGGCTAATGGCAAAGCTGTGCTAACTATAACGTTGTAGGATTGTCTGCAACTTTTAAATAGATAGAGGAACCTCTTCTGCTGAAGGTAATGGTAAATCCTTTTCTCTTCCCCTCAAATAGTTATCGTATTAGCTTAGTTTTATGCCACTGTTAAAACTAATTTTCAGTTTCCTTGGAGAAAAGAAACTTGCAGAGTAAGGAAACACACTTTAGACACTTTTCGAAAGAATTGCTTTCATTATAGAGACTTCTGAGTTGAGAAGAAGTGAGTAAGTTATGGCTTTGAGGGTAGTGTGGACTGGATAAGTACAACGGGAACTTCTAATTGGATTTTGAGTACAGGAAGCAAGCTAGGGTTGCTGTAGAGTTTGGAGTGAGCTGCGAAACAAAGCTTCATCAGAGACAAATGGTTGCAGTACTATGTCTTCAGTATGGTTAAAGCAATTAATTGCACATCCATGCCTTATAATCAGTGTGATTTTTAATCATTAAATGAATTATCTAAAGACTTGATTTTTTTTTTTGAGGATTTTTTTGTTCACACTAAGTTTGTTTGCTTAAATATATATTTCTTTGTCAGATTACTGTAGTGGGAAAATATGCTAATGGTGCACAAATATTTGATCCTCCAGCTTGAAGAATTTGCATTCAAATTTTAGATAGAACATAGACTGTAGAGGTGACTCAATGTAGGGAGTAATATCAGCAGTGTTAACATAGGATCACTGAGTTATTCTCATTCAGATCTTGAGGGAAAATGGGAGGAGATAGCACCATATGATGTTAAAATGAACAGGCACATTGAAATTGAGTGACTGGAAATACTGCTTAAGATGCCACACCTAGAGCTATAGTTTCAACCACATCTGCAGTTCCATCTTTAGTGTACTGTATATTGTAGCAGATGCTAACTGCAGCCCACATCTAATTCACATCATCAAGAGAAAGTAATACAAATATTTGCTAAGTGCACTTTTTCTTTCCAGAAGAAATCTGCATGGAAATGTGACTGAAACTGAAACTTATTTTAATAGAACAGTAGTATTGCCACTGTATACTAGGATTCCTTTGGTATTTCTCCTTCAGTCAATATTGTAGATCTGGGAATTTCAAGCTATGTTCCATGTATCAGTAGTAATGCCTGTGAATTGCAGCAAACTGTCTACTTTCAGTTTAGTTGTTTTCAATATTTCTTGATTAGGTTAGTGTAAAGATTTGATATTTCTGTGTAAGCAAATACAATACTACAAGAATAGTACAAAAGACATAGTCAGGAGATAATATCTAAATTAAAAGGATTTAAAAACTGATCTTGGTAACTTTGCTATCAAAAAATCCAAATAAAATAGCATTACTATTTTTTCATCTAGTCAGAGCGCCCAAGAATTAAGGTGAGATTATGATAAGTCAGAAGGTGTTCTAATAGTAAGTGATATACTACTCAAAAGCTGTCCAAGGAGCTGAATAATATTATAGCCCAAACTAGCTGTAGATATTTACATTAGCTACACATCTTTAGTGTCCTCAGATAAAGCTTCAATAGGTTTTAAATTCTATTTATTTATTTATTTATTTTGAAGAGAGAGAGAACAGTTAGGATGATGGATAGAATGATGGGTGTTAGGTGCCTCAAATCTAATAATGGAGATCTGCCAAAAAATCAATGTGTTCTTATTTGTTTATTTATTTATTTATGTCATGTTCAAAGCCAAACAGGGAATCCGGCTGCTGACTGCTCAAACTAGTTCCTCCACAAGGATGATATCCATGTGATGCTAAGCACTCACATATGCGTTTGTCCCCAAAAGAATCAGATAGCATATGCAGCTGAAGACTTAAGTCAGTGGAATATGATCACCAAGTTGTTGGTCACATTCTGTTACCAGTCCTACATCTCAGAATAACTTTTGAGAAAATTGGATGCTAGAGAAACAGGTGCATGTAAAACTCAAAGTACATTCTGATTTCTTGAACAAGTGAATTCTAAAGGTGAAATGATCTTTGATACATTTAGTCATTAAA
Source organism: Gorsachius magnificus (assembly GCA_034008185.1). Taxonomy (NCBI): domain Eukaryota; kingdom Metazoa; phylum Chordata; class Aves; order Pelecaniformes; family Ardeidae; genus Gorsachius; species Gorsachius magnificus. The sequence goes on along the minus strand of CM067083.1, from coordinate 42,216,773 downwards.
TCTGCATTGATTTCACTAGAACAGAATTTGAGAGAGACACTTATTTGTAGTCCAGAAGTGTGTCAGAAGTCCTTGCTTCTGGCTTCTAAATGCTCATAAGAGACCCTCCAGTGGATTCTGGAATTTCAGTGGCTGATACAATGTGGGCATCTGTACTTAGTTCATAACTGGTCAGCTCTTCGGATACTGAAAGTGCTTTAGGCATTTACGCTTTAGGTGGTGTAAGGTTAGCAGGTTACTTAGATTCCTAATTGTAGTCAAGGCAGAGAACCGAACACTTTCTAGTGCATAGTTGGTCCCATCCTACAGATAAATCGCATTCTAGAAATGACTGTGTCTTCCTTAAAAAAAGTAGCTGAAATCTACATAGTGCAGATAAATCTCATCCTTAATAACTCTTAAGACTGAGCTTGTTCTTAATAGTGTTTCATACTGGATATTATATGGTCTGTTAGAGACCTTAAAATATTCTTTAATGTAGATGGGACCAAGCTCTACTGTCATCAGTATACACCATACTCCACTGATGGAGTAGGTTTGTATGTAACTAAAATAACCTGTTATCCCAATATGATCTCTTATTTTACTTTTAGTTGAGTTAGTGTTGAAGTGTACAATAATTATTTGTTGTACTTATTGACTGTATCGGTCTGTCCTTTTATCACTTTACACTTTGGTCCTAGTGTTTGGCAAACAATACCTTTCAAGAGCAATGGATGTTATAATGACATTAAGAACAGACCTATAACTAGAAATTTCTGTCGGTTTAATTTTCAAATATACATTCTGAATTGCTAATGTTAGTCCAGAAACTCATGTGCACTGTTGTTCTGAGGCACAGAGAGTAACTGTGAAGGAGCAGAAAACTCTCCCCTTCTGCAGAGCACAGTCAAAGAAATCTCTTGTGTTACAGCCTGTTGCCTACCTGAAGTGCATTGTTTCTGTTGTTTTGCTTCAGGGTTTTTTCTTTGCTTGTTTGTTTTCCAAGCTGAAAGTGAATGTTTTTCAAAGTAAGTGTTCTCCTTTACCTAAGAAGGGATTTGGTCTAAAAACCTTGGAAAACTTTCCTGCAGAAGGGGTGACAGAAGTAACTGGAACCCTCTGCCCCATTCATTTGCTGGTAGCTGAGGAGCTGAGGCCGTCACAGTTCACGGCAGGTAACTTCTCAGGCTTGGCCTGAAGTTTTACAGGGCCATTCTCTTCACAATCATGGACATAACATGCATTTAAGTGTTTGCCATGGAGAGAAAATATTTTTACAATTAAGTTTCAAGGTATTTCTTCCTCTGGTGGTTTTGAAGCAGTAGGTGGATATATGTGTTCAGACTTCCCTCATCCACTGTTGTGTCTCAGGTTTTCTAGCTTGAGGGGGACTATCCATGGCACTTTCTGTCTCTAAGAATGACATGTAAATCATCTTAAAAATTATTAAGGAACCAGAGTAATTCTTAAAGAACACAATATAACAGGTGCAAACAGATGACAGTAGTTTCTCTCTTGTTTGTTACAGTTCATTTAATATGTTGTCTGAAGAGAATGAATTGTTAAATCTGGTCTTCCAAAAATCCAGCACAAGAAGCTGCTGTATCATTTTAGCAATCAAGGGAAGAGATAAACTATTCACTTTAATTTGAAGCTAGTTAAGAGATTACAATCAAGCAGTTAAAATAAATTATCAAAAAGAGAACCAGAAGGTTTCACAAAAGGACTGCTGTTTAATGTACTTGTAATGTGGAAAAAAGCAGTGGGGTTGTGTAGTTCTTGGAATAGAATTTCATAGGTTAAGACAGCTGGAATAGACTAAGGTCTTTGATCTAATCTCCTTGATAAACTGACAGCATGATGGCAAATGAAATTCAGTATTGACAAATATAGGAATGGTTATATTAGAATTAACCATGTAATGAACTGGTTTCTATACTAATGAATTTACACACACACACTGTAGACAGCTCAGCAAAGACTTCTGATTAGTTTCTGGAGACACCCAGTAAAAGCAAACAAAATGTTGGGGTGACAGGAAATGGGATAAATAATAATGTCAAAATGATCATACTGTATTTATGGGGGTGGTGGATAGGGTGCATGACCCAAATTTTTGCTTCCAAATCTCTAACTACCAAATAGACCCAGAAGACTTTTAAGGCGAGAAGTCTGTGAACATTTTGACATCATTAGATTATACTTTTTTTTTTAGCTAGAACATCTTGTACATCTTTGAGAACAGATACTTCTGTTTAAAAGCATTTATGAAATGAAAGCACCCAGTCTTGTTTGGAAGCTCTCCAGTTAGACTCTCTTTTCTTGTGGGTTAGAGATTTGCTGCCAAACTTTAGTCCTCAGCTTTAAACTTTGTGATATCAAAACATGAACTGATGAGGTCAAAAGAGGAAAAGGTCACCATAGAACACTCACAAAGAAAACCAAGTCCCTGCATGTAACATAACATAGCACTCTCCTTTTTTTCTTGAGCACCTCCATGAAAATTAACCTAAAAACTTCCATAGCCTTCTGACATTAGTCATGTGGCACTGATTTTTTTTTTTTTTTTAACCATGGCATGAAAAGTTTTAATTTTCTTGATTTCTGTACTTAGTTATCAATTATCTGCAGAGCAAGATGTTTAGGATGATCAGGCATGGTACCCATTTTACCTGTACTATGTTTTATCTTTAAGCAATAAGTATTTAATATGTTATATTATTTAAAGTTAAAAAAATCTGAGAAAACTGTTGCATAAAAGAATGATGAAGCCTTGTTCTGAGCAGCTGTTTTGCTTTCTAGCACAAGCTTTAATTATGCTAATTGCCATGATAAATGTTCCTTTTAAATGTGGTTTGTAGTTGTCTGTATCCCACTCCCTTTTTCAGAGAAAACAAATTCCATTTTTAAACACCTGAAAGCAAATATTGATTTCACATTTTCTCTTTTTTTCTCCTTCTCATGGCTCTACAGAAATTCATGATGAAGGTAAGCAAGTTAAATGTTTAGTATTATACTTTCTGTGAATTCCTACAATTTAATTAATTCTTTTTCTTTATTTTTAACATCAGCATCAAACTTGCCTTCACTAAAATAGCACATATACTGAATTTTGTAAAAATTTTAGAAACCACACTGACTCTACTTTGGATTGGGGTAATGGTTTATTTAGATCCTGAAGGACCAAAGGCAGGCACCTTTGTAGAAAGAGGACTCTGGGCCAAGTTCTCTAATTCTCAGTTCAACTTTACCCTTTCAGTGAGAATGCAACACTCTCTGGTAAATAAGAAAGCTTGAGACAATAAATAACTAACAGAAGTCCCAGTAAAAGATTGGGCATTTTGAAAAGCGGGGACAGCACATTGTTTCTTCGGTCACAGGAATGCTGTTATGATGGTGTGGTGTCTCAGTGGGGTGAGTGGGGAGCCCTTGGGCTGGGGTTCACTGGCCCTTCACTGCCTTGGGTCAGTGCATGTGCAGGAGCTCTGCTTCTCAGTGCTTTCATTTATTTATTTATTTGTTAATTTATTTATACTATGACAGTGCACTCCGTGAACTTCCAAATATTTTGAATAACTGACATTTGAATAATTGGCTGTGATTTTAGCCCAGTTGGTTAGTTGGTTAACCATTTCCTACCTTTTCTTTTAATTATCGATGTCTATTCTGAATTCATCTTCTAAAATTATTTGTTTGCTGATTTTTTCCTCCCCTAAGAGTTTGCTGTTTTATGGTATGGTCTTGCTTCATTGTCACTGCCCAAAAGGGAGGAATTCTGGGCTAGTTAGGCAGTGTTATTTTAAGGGATGGATTTAATGATATCAGAGGAATTTTCTTAGCATGACTCCTCTGCTGATCCATCTTCTCCTCCCACTTGACTGTCTGTCTTATTCTTTATCTGTGAGTTTCTTTCTCAAGTGACGAGGATGATTCACATTCCTTGTGTCATACAGCAACAGAAAAAGCTTAGGCACAATCTTTAACTTGTGAAAAATGCCTCCCTCCTCCACTTATTTAGCTCTAAAATAACTAGGAAGATTTTTATTAATTCCTTCTATCTCCTATGCAGTGAAGGAGGAGGAGTACGGGGGAAGAGAAATCTTCACTAGGCTAAGGGAGAAATCGATAAATGTTATCCTCTTGGGCAATTTTTTTCCAAGCTGATGAAAATGCTTGAAAATAGGAGTTTGTAATGGAAGTATTGCCTCAGCCATAAATATAAATGTTTGTTTTAAATAGAAGGCTGGAAACAGATGATCAATATTGTTTATTTTTGATTTATTTTCGCTGCTGTATCTGCTTTTCATTCATGTGAAGTTTCCCATTGCTGGGAAAGTGATAACAGACACGTAGTGTTGGGAATATTACTCATGAGGTATATTTGAAGTGTTTCTAATTATGTGGCTGTTTATTCTGCCTTCTGACAGGTCAATATTAGCAAAATTTGGATCATTTAGCATGGTGCTGGCACAAATGTTTATCATAATTACCAATGATTCCAATCTTTATGATTTAGATAGTAAAATCTCTCTGTGTTCTTAACTGAACAAAACGTTCATTATTTTTATTGGTCAGTTGATTTATTCAGGTTCAGATTTTTATGTAATATTTATACGAAGCATAGTCACACATTGTAATACAGCCTTTAAAGCAAGCCATCCTTAGGAAACCTACAGTTTAGCTAAACTCTTTTTTTCTGTTCTTTGGCTTGGCAGGACACATAAAATAGGAGGTAACTGCTGATCATGTCAATGAAAGAAGTTTTGTTTCTTTTGTCTTTTTTTTTTGTCACAGTGGCCATCATTATCTAAGAGTAGGTACCAGCAAAGTCATCAGTCCTACTAATCTTCATACCTGAAGTTTTGCAGAATTTATTTTTTGTAAAGTCATCAGTCCTACTAATCTTCATACCTGAATTTTTGCAGAATTTATTTTTTGTAGTGAATTCCATGAAAAGTTAATTAATTAAATAATGATTTAAAACTAAGGTGTAAAGACTAGAATACATATAGCATATATAATGTCTTGATAGGTTCAACTTCCTGGTTTTTATTCCATTGGAACATGGTATATAGGCTACAGTGAGACAAACAAAGAGGTGTTAGAGTGATTTGAATTTGCCCTTTGGTGTTGCCGTTATTTGATAGTTGTGGTGTGAAGGAATATATTACCACAGTGCCACATGTCAGTGAATTGATTTTACATTGCACTTTTAAATTCTTAGCAACTACATGCTGTGGGTTTGGTGCCAATTGCTGGAAATGGCAGCCCAAGAACACAGTAATTGCAGAATTAGCATTGTTGTGTTTTGGTAGAATTCAAGGCTTCTGGACCTGGATGCTCTTACTTTGGAAAGGAAATTCTGTCTTTCTTTGTGTCAAGATTCTTAAAGAAAATGGATACTTGTATGAGCAAGAACAACATGTAAAACTCGTTGGCTCACAGTCTGTAGCTTTGTTTGTAGTCTTTACTGCTTGCAGCATTTTCAAGTTCTTCGAAGCAGCTGGAGATATAATTTCCCAGCGTTGCTATTCTAAGTGTGAATTGTTTAGTTTTGCCTGTCTAATTTTGCCTCACAAGCCTTCTAGCTCTGTTCCAGGGTTACTTCACAAGTTCTGCAGTGACTCAGCCTGTTCCCACACACTCTGTTTTCACCACTGCTTGGGGTTTTCTGAACTGTGAGACTGGCATTCATCCCATAAAACTGAAATGCCCGATTTAGAGCCATGGATAGCCAAAGCTCCCTGTGTAACCACAAGCAGAAGCACAGGTATCATCATAGAGTTGCTCAGATTTTAGGTGGGCTGAATTACTGTCTAAAAGTGCTTTTTTCTCTCCGCTAGTTGTGTGGTTGGTTTAGGCTAAATCAATCTGAGTCTGTTTTGTCATCAAGAAATTCTTTTAGCTTTTCATAAGCTGTTACTGGTCATGCTGGTATTAAGAGAATGAGCATTCCTGTGTTTTCCAGGTCCTGTTTCCTAGTATTAGAAAGAAGCTCTCATTAGTTATCTGAAGCTGTGTTCGGTGTGGGGAGTAAGCGGTCTCATTGAACACACCTGTGGTGGTCTCAAATTCTAGTCAGCTTGTAGGATTGCATTATCACTGCTGGTTTTAGATAAACACTGGCCTCCATCAGCATTGGTCTAGAACAGATTAAAACCCTGCATATTAATGATGAAGTGAATAGATGAGTAGTTTTTACATTGCTATGGAAACATAATTTTAAGCATCCTATCCTCTACAGAAATGGTTGTAGAATAATGCAAATAGTTGTGTTTAGAATCAGAGAGATGGGTTTAGACTGTGGGACATCCTTCCCTCCTGTTCTTCCCAGTTTCTTTTAGTCTTTTCCCAGTTTCTTTCACTTCATTGCTAATTCTGCCATCATGGCATTTTCCTTCTCCTGAGTGAGGACTCAAAAGCTTTCAAGGTCTACATTTATTCCACGTCCTTTCAGTACTTTTCTTTCTACCTTGCAGATTACTAAATGGGAGCCTTTAATTTGCTTGAATGCAGGAAGCCCCAAAGAACTATATATAAACAAATGTTCTTTTGTTGTACACTCACAGTTTTCTTTCTAAGGAACCAGTTCAGGTTAAATATTTGTATTAGCATGCTGGCTTAAAAACTTTCATCAGCCTTTTGGAAAAAGGCATTGATGCCAACAGCCTTACATCTCTGGGCTTGACACAGGTGGTTTCTGAATGGGAACCCCATAGCCCAGGGCCTAAATACACTTTTACTCAGAATGCATGGTAGCTGATTTTCTTTCAATCCAATACTTGTGATCAGACCCACATTTCCTATTTGATTTCTCTTTCTTATGGATCAAAACACAATTTCAGAATGTAATGACTGCTCTTGAATGAGAAATTTAACAGCCCCAACGTGAGTCCAGGGAAGGGACTTTGAGAAGGTTCTATCACTGCTGCATACTGTTTTCTGCCTGGTTTATTTTTGTGGTGGTGATGGTTTTTAATTTTAAAGGGTTCACAGCAGGTAACTGTAGGATATTCTGTGTTTAATTATATATTTCTGCTTATATATTTGAGCTAAGTGTCTAGATTTAGAGGTAGGATTTTTTTTTTCCTCATTCTGTAGTTTTCTAACAGTATAAATGTTAGAAATAAACTATGGAGCTTCATGAAACTTAAAACACACATAATGGAGAAAATAATGCTTTTTTATGCATATTTGCAGGTGTTTTTATGGAAGTATAGTTGTCCTCTGTTTGACATGCTGTTGTCTCCAGCATCTATTTTGCTGGCTGTCATTAGGAGAAACAATTAGCTTTTGCCCTCATTCAGACGTGTCACGTTGATGTTGAAATATGAAAGTTGGCAATATTTTTATTCTAAATACCAAGTTGCTGTGTTTTGTTCTTTCCCTTATTACATGTTGCAGTTTTAAGCTGCTGTTAGCACTTCAAGTCTGTGACAACAACAAATTCAGTAAGCATTGATTTCCCAATTGGCTTTGGCAATAAAGCATTAACTTAGGATTTGTTTCAGAGGCTTGCTCCATTTTAATGAAGTGTAAGTACTCAAGTGCTTTAAAGGACATTGTTTTACTCAAGTATACATGTGAAATAGGCACTAAAAGTCATATTTGAAACATTTAATGTTATCTTGTAGTATTTGCCTTGGAAAACATATTTGAAGAAAAATAGGGAACACATTGCTTCTTTCACTATACAGCTGCTCTCACATGTTAAAAATTTTCGGTGTCATGAAAATAGTTGTGTAGTATTTTTTTAGAAGCCCATTCAGAGCAAGATTGAGTCGTCCTAAGGTCCATCTAGACCATTTGGGCTGGTGTTTCCTATGACTGAGGCTGGGGCACATAGGAAATACCAGGCTAAGCAGCTGGTAATTAGGTCGTAATTTACCATTACTGTAAATAATATGGATTGCATTTTTAAAGGATTTGCTACTGATGTCTTATAGCCAATTGTTTCACTTGATTTTTTTAAATTTTTATTTTTAAGTCCATGAAAACTATACTTCCTTACAATCTAGTCTTTTACTGTTATTTTCCTTATAGCATGTGCCACAAATTCCATTCTGCTGTTACGGGCTCATCATGGATGAGGCAGGAAAAGCCATTGGGTTGTTCTTTAAAACTCACTGTTTTATCTTGCATGATTTTCTAGAGAGTGTGCTTCAGTTTCTGTATTCTTGTGACACAATCAGTATTTTTAAATTGCTTCCGTGGGTGACTAGAATTGTCTGAATAGCCACGTGCTAAATGCAACTGCTGTCAGGCTTTCTCAAGCATTAGATTTCTGAATAATGGTAATGTTATGAAAGCTTTGTCCATACATGCACAAAACACTGAAATAACTATGCTGTTTATTTACATCTTTCACATGGTTGTCTCTCTCTGGTACCTCCCTGAAGCTCATCGCTTTTTCCCTTTTCCATACACTTTGAGACTGTGTAGACCTGTGAAGAAAAGTCAGCAAAGAAATATGCATTTGCTTGTAGTAGAGTACTCATTGGTCTAAGAAGTGTTTTCTCTAGTAGAAATAAGACTATTCTCTTGAATGGTAATGGTTATTTGACTCAAATTCTCCTTGGATGCTACAGGGTATACAGTAATCTCTAAAAATTCTCATCCTAAGTGAGGTTCCCAGAAAGACAAATGGCTCCAAAACAGTTGTTCAGTGTCACCATGATTAATTTCCTGCAGCTTGTCATGTATGGCCACAAGTGTAGCAATGCAGCCATAGGCACAGTGGTGCAAGTTCTACTGTGTGAATTAATGTCAATGAAATACTTGTTTTAATCTGTCAGGTGATTGCATGTCTGTACTTATGACAGTTGTGTCTATACAAAATTGTACAGATGTAAAGGGGTTTTTGGTTTAAAATTTAGGGTTGGTATTCTGAGTAAAATACATAATTTTTTGTTCAATCTAATTATAAACATTTCATTTTTTTTTTTATTTTACTAGGTTTTTTTTCTTAATTTTATTTCTATTAAGAAAACAAGGAAAATAAATATTTTACAATTGTAACTTATTTTCTTTATTTTTGTTTCAAGGTAACACTCTTTGCATCAAATTAAGCAGCTCAGATTTTAGTAGTCTATTCTCATTGCCTGGTCTAACAATGCATTGAACTTGAAAGCTGTTTATATATTTTGAATGCTAATTTCTTCAACTCCAATTATTGTTGTTGTATTGTAAATTGCCTTTGCTGTGGCAGTGGCTTTTGGGTAATGAGATGACACCAAATTAATCTTGTATTCCAGCTGTAGAAATATTAGACTAGAGATGGGCAGTTTATATGAAGTTGTCACAAGCAGTGTAATTTTGCCCTATATGCTTTCAATCTCAATTTATTGACTGTAGTGTTTACCAGTTCTGAAGGCTTTTCAAGTCTTAATCTAAATCCCAAATTCCTGGAGGATAAAATGAGGAGGAGAGTTTTGCTTTCATATAATTGATACTCCTGAATGGCATAGCTTGTAGAACTTCAATGGATAAATTCTTCTTTGAACACACATGGGTTTTTTCTCCAGCCAGGCTTTATTCAGGGAATGTGTTGTCCAACTTAGAAATTACTCTGAAAATTGGAAATTAAAAACATAAAGCAAATAAGACCCATAATAATGTGGTTGCTAGTTATTTGCTTGCATTACAATGCCATTCATATATTTGTGCAAAAATCTGGGCATTATGAATTGGTCAGGATTGTGGCTTCCAAGAAGTCTTGCTTGCAGTAACTTCTGAAACAATATTATTTGAATATTATTAGAAACTTGGTAAAATTTCAGTGGCACACCTCATCTTGGAAAGTTGCATCTTTGCCAGAGAAGTCCAGTTGTTAACTTTTAATTTATTTTTTTTTTTTAAATTTATTTTAACACAGAAAATTTACAGTTCTCTGCAACATTCTAGGTAGGAATGGATTATTTTGAAAGTCAAAGACTCTTTCAGTAGACCGTCATGGCCCAAGAGCTACTTAATATGCGGTTTCTGGCATAAAGAGAAATGCTGAGTATTTAGTTATGAAATGAGCCTTTAAAATAGGAAATTTACTTATAGGTATGTACATGTCCTGGAAGGCAGGCTCCAAAATAGAAGAGAGTTTCAGTACCAGCTTTCTCTTCTGGTCTCTCCTGTATTTTTCTGTTTTTCATCTTGTTACTTTTCTTCCATGTGGACGACTTGATTGTAATTGCCTCTCAGAAACCTTTATGTGGAAAATGCTTGAAATGTTTTTTTCAACTCTTTGTTTTCTGTCTACAGCAAACTTGCTTGCATTTTTTTTTAATGGAAAAAATAATTTTAGTTAAAAGGAATTACTTTAATCTTCGTGGGAAAAATTATCTAAAAAAACCACTCCCCCATTTTTCACAAAAGTGAAATTTTTTTGAGCTAACCTTTCTCCTGTTTGGCTACAAATGAGCATTTAACAGTATAGGTGTTAGACAAATCCATATGGCCAAAACAAGGGCAAGCTAACATAGCTGTGATTTTGTTGATCACACTATTCCTCTTTTCTTTTGTACAACAGACAACCAAATCTATATGTTAGATACCACATTTATGGCTAGTAACACAGAATAATTTTGATAAAGATATCAGTGAAATTTCAAACTTTTGTCTGTATTAGTGACTTGGTTGGGTAGCTGTGCCTGCTATTGATAAAGCTTCTGGGCAAATCTGAAATGTTGGTAAGGTAGTATGTTCATAGTAGTTTTTTCCCTTGTCCCCAGTAGGTTGAGCAGCAGACATTCAGCATTCATCTTTGCACAATGGGCCTGACATTATCAAATGCCTCGTTCTTTCCTTGTGCCTTTGGAAAAAGTGGTGGTAGTAATGGTAGTTCAAAGCTAAATGTTCAGCTCTTACTGTCAAGACTACGTCTGTGACAAAGACGATGACTTTTATTCTTAATAAAAATTCATGTCATTCAGTCTTCCAGAGAGATTATTGAATGTGTCTCCCTGCATTTTGACTGCTATGCAGTTTGTTGAAAGTCAAAATATACCTTGTGTCCATCAAGATGCTCTCTTCTCAATAAAGATAAAAGCCAGAAATTCCTGGCAGTTTCTTAAAAGTGCTAAAATTATATTTTGAAGTGCTTGCTTTTTCACCACCTATTCTTCTATTCTTCCCTTTTGTTTTTTTTTCTCCTTGACCAAGTAACTCAAAGATCCACAAATATTATGCTAATAGATAAAAGATAAGGAAGGGCAATGAGTAAATGAGGAGGGGAAATAATTGTTTGATGCCACTGTAGCTATTCAGCTAAACTGATCTTCAGCACTGAAATGAAGCTGCCAGAGAGATAACATAGTATGGTTGTTTCCAATTTATTCTATAATGAATCTGATGCTGCAGTCAAACAGAAGGTCAATCTACTGTGATAGATGAAAGGGTATAAGTGCTGTATATAAGAAATTAAATTAGGAATTGTATATGAAAGAATAATGCTACTTATGGAGTTGTCATATTTATAGACTCAAAATATGTATTTATCGATGGTGCTTGAAGAGCACATAATGTTACATGAGATGTTCTGTCAGAGGAATATGGACTTATGTTCTTGACAGTGTCTTGTCTGACAGTCTCTGCTTCTGACCAATGTCAGTCAGCTGCATCTCGGTCTCAGGAATTCATAAATCTTCAGCAGAAGTTGAAAGGTTGCTCATACTTCAACAAGATTTATCTATTCTTTCATGAGTGGTTAAACTGATTATAGATAAATAGAAACTGTAATGAAAATACTGTGGAAAAAAAACGGTTTCAGTTTCTTGGGATAAAAGGGAATTTTATTACTTTAATTTTCTTTCACTCAAGATTTATGCTGCATTTCTCAAGAGGAACATTTACTTGAGCATGATTTCTGTATTTTCAGAACCCTCAAATCCTTTTGAGTTAGCTTGGGTATCTTTGAGCACTTACCTGGCCTAGCAGATAAAGAATACTGTCTGATAGTATTTCAACACTGTGAGGCGAGCAGTCTGGAGGCTGATTATCTTCAATGTGATTGATGTATCATTAATACTTTCTGATAAAACAGGGACAACACTCCAGAAGCTACCTCTGCATACCTTCTGCATAGAAAAGTATATAATTTAGAGGGAAAATAGGTGAAGATGGAGAGATTAACAATACATAACGGTGTTGAGGGTAGTGGCATGCATCAAAGCTGCTTTTCTCTAGAGGCTGCCTGCTGTCAGCCGGAGGAAGAAGGTTTCATGCTTCTAGAATATATTTTAGACCAAATTGTTACACTGTTTTCCCTCATCAGTGAATTGAACACTTCTAATAGAAAAAGTCAGTAACTTCTAGATTCGCTTGTTTAAATTATTCCTTAGATCTGCCCCAAGGACTTAAAAAGTCAATATATTAAGAAGCAATCAAAACTAAAGAGAACACGTTCATAGAACTACCTTCTTAAACGAATCCCTGAATAGCGTTTTGTAAAAAAATAGGCTTCTCTGTCACAGGGCAAATACAGATTGTGCAGGAATCAATGAGGATTTCTTTTTTTTCTTTCTCAGAAGGCCTGATTTGATTACAACATACCAGTATATCACTTCTCTTTATCTTTCAGTCCGCACAAGGTGGTGGTCATCGAACACTGCTTTATGGGCATGCAATCCTGCTGCGCCATTCCTACAGCGGCATGGTATGTAACAGGAGTTAATAGCAGCAATAATTTCTTTTTTGTATGAAACGTATGTTTGAAAGTGCCAAGACTATTGCCGTTTACTGGTATCTGAAGAACTATTCACATCAAAGAGGCATTTTACCTGTGGTTCATGGAAATCTTTGTGAAGGGTAGATGCTTGGAAATACAAAACCAAGCTGGTCATATCTGGGTAAGTGCTAAAACTAAGTCTGGCTCCATAGTGATGAGTTCTCTGTTTGTCAGTCTGTTTTGAGTTGGTGATTTCTCATTTCTTTTCCCTTGGATATTGCATATTGCATAAGCTGTGACTGAATCCACAGCTGGCATCTGGCTGGCAACCTGAACATATGCTGGAGACTGAGTGGGAAAGGAAATTCCTTCTTGCACATATTTTGGACAGAAGCCTTGTTCTTCAATTCCCTGATGAATTATACAGGTTCCAAACTCGTTAACTACAAGTGAGGCTCCATGGAGCTGAACTTCAATGCAACCAACCCCTTTATTTCCACTCTCACTATTCCTGTCTCAGTGGAAAGATAACCTGGATAGACTAAAGAGGTTATTTTAGAACATATATCTTTGTCAAGTCTCCTTGAGTGCCAGTTTATCAAGTATATACGTTCTTGATAGTAACTAGTGGGGATAATTTAAGAACAGTTAATCCTGTTTTAGAAGGCTGATGGCTTTTTATATTTCAGTGGATTATCAGATGTGAGCAGAACTAGTAATGCATGCTTTTTTTTTTTTTGATAGTATCTATGCTGCCTCCCTACATCTCGATCTTCAATGGATAAACTGGCATTTGATGTAGGATTGCAAGAGGACACAACAGGTAAACACTAGGTTAAAAGACTACGTAATGAAGAATGTTTTCAGTCTAAAGATCAGAATAGAAGCCTATGAATAAATATAAATAATGTAAAAATTCAGACTTTTTTAAGGACTAAAGAAACAAAATTTAATATTTCTGTGGTTTACAGATTCAGTATCTTATCTTTAAATTTTCCAATAGATTATATAATTTCTTTTCTATGAGACATAAACATGTCTACTGATATTTAAATATAAATTTGTAATATTGAATATAAGTAAAGAAATATTCCCAAATTGTTATTCCTGTAGAAGCCTTCTGCTGAAATTTTTTTAAACTTGCATTATTTTAAATAAAGATTGTATTCAAGTTTTAGAAGGTTAATTTTTTTTTTTAATGACGCAGCTTCTTATGATGCCATTAGTTTGGTGTAATTGCTTAATTAAAAATTATAAGTTTGCTTGTTTTTACAGCCTTGCTCTGCTAGGAGTAATAACAGTGATGATAACAGCAATTGAACAGTTCCAAGATCAAAGAGATTTTTTCTGAAAAGCATGCTTTTCATTCAAGAAGTATATCTGAAAGCAAGGTTTATCATGGGACAAAATCTGTGATTTACATACTTATAAATATTGTGGGGAATTAGACACACTCGCTTCTTTGTCCTAATTCTCAGCAGAATATTCTTCGATGTCTTTCCCAGAACATGGAACAAAGGTGACAGGGAAGCTCTTTAGCAAAAGCAGCCTGGACCAGACTACCTAGAGAACACAGAGAGTCGCCTCCTTACTCAGCTCTGGAATCACTGTTCCAGAGGTCTTGCTGACTTCTTCATATGTGTATTATTTCCACCTGAGTTTCTGACAAGGTAGTGCAGGAATGATATTAGTTATTGAAAACACACAGGCACTTGGCTTACCCCACTGAAAACTGGGTCAGAACATTAGGATTCAGATAAATGTGAAAGTAATGGCGAAAATGTTAGGCGTTTTCTTTGTAATTTCTTTCTCTGCTCTTACTCCATAATGATACAGGTGAGGCATGCTGGTGGACCATCCATCCTGCTTCCAAGCAACGATCAGAAGGAGAAAAAGTGCGTGTTGGAGATGATCTTATTTTAGTCAGTGTCTCTTCAGAAAGATATTTGGTAAGTTCTGTAAGAAAATCCGTACAGTGCTTCCTCTACAGAAAAAACTAAAAAACTATTTTTTCTACAGGAAAAAAATAAAAGTGCTATACTAAAGTCTGGTTTACATTTCCACCTCCACAAAAGTATAGCTTAAGGTGTTTAAACTGGTATTTAATACCATTATGAAAACCAAGACACTGCAGATCTGGAAAGTGTGACATTGATATGTCACTAAAGCAATTTGTGTGCGTTTCAATAATGGAATACAAGTTGAAAAAATTACTAACAGAGAAAATACAGAAAAAAGGCATGTGTCCAAATTGTGTAACTGAGGTGTTTAGAGTCCCTGTGATCATTCAGAGTTTAACAGCACTATCATATATGAATTAAATCTTTATAGCAAAATTTTGGAATGTTTAACTTAAGTACATAGCAATTTGTGGGCTTTAAAAGGTCCGTATTTTCTTAGGATTATGTACCGTGTAATAGATATAACTACTGACATATCATAATTAAATATAATTAAAATACTTAATAATTAAATGTACTTGAAACTATTTTTAAACTCTCTGTGGTAGCTGCTTTTTTCCACTGGTTTAAATAACTAACTTCCTCATCAAATTATCTCCCATTTGTTCTGTAATGAAACTGCAACTCTAAGTTTAATTTCATTTTTGTACTCTTGGTGTTGAAGCACCTGAACTATTCTATCTGTAAAAAAAAAAGAAAAGATGAAAATAAAAAGAAAATCAATCTGATGGAAGCTTCTGTAAAATCAGCCCCAGTGATTTGACAAATGTAGCTACAACTAAAAAGAGAATCTTTAAAGAGAAAGTGGTTTTAGCTTTGTCAAGAGGACTGTCTCAGATCTGCATAAAGCATTACATTTTATTCTATATTATTCACTTTTTTATACTAAGAAACATTATTTCTGAAACTTTTTACAGTATTTAGAAAAAGAAGTGAAGAGTTTAATAAGCCTTAAAAATAATGTTTTTTTTTCTTTTTGATAAAATTGAAAATGTTCTCCCTTCTTTTGAAGCACATAGGAAAATGAGAATATAATTATTAGAATATAATTGTAGCTTCTAATTAGAAGTTCAGTAACTCATTTAATGTTATTTTTTGTAAGTAGACATTCTGACAACTTTCTGATACATTTCAAAATTATTTTTAATAACTACTTTTATGAGAATTGCAATTAGATTTACTGGAAAAACAACTTATTGTGAACAAAATTAATGACATATAATTCATTAAAAGGTTTTACTTAAAGAAATTTAATTTCTTTGAAATTCATTGAATTGCTGAATTGTGTTGCTGCAGTTGAATTTTGCTCCAAGTTGTGCCTCTGTGTTGCAGGTTGCCTGAACTCATACTTTCTGCCCTTTAATTAGTAAATCGGCTCAGCCTTTTATATTATTTAGGGTTTGTGCCTCAACTAGTGATTCTCAAGGCTGTCATATATGCTTTTATACAGCAAGAGACGTGTTGATGAATGCAGAGACTGATTTTCCTCAACACATGGTGTTAATGCATATGCTATGTCCTCCATGCAAAATTTCAAAATACTAAAAATAAATATTTTCAGTGTAGAGAGAACAACACAAATCTATGTTTTTGATATTTTAATCTATGTATTATGGTCTTAAAATGGTTTAGGGCTAGATTGTAATGAATAATTATTAAACCTGTTTCAGTTATTCAGCTCTGGTTTGATAGTAACAAGGAGCAAGGATTCAGCAAATTAATTTTGCTCTTGCGTGCACTCACCCCCACATTTTTATAAACAGATGTTTTTCCAGACTAAATTAAGGGCTGGTGAACTATGCAGCTTCACGATCATAAAAATATTTGTGTGTTTATTACTTACTCAATTGTTATATTACCACTGTAAATAAAGCAATGATGATTTTATGAAAATTCAAACAATTGATAAAGACTGAATTAGCCAGTTACCAATGCGTGAATATTTTTCATGAAAGCTGTCTCTCCATCTTAAACTGTTAGTCTTAATCCATTAGGCCATCTATAAAATAAGTTCAAAGGGTGTACCTTTGAAAATAATCACAGTATTTGCATTTTGGGTGCAGTGTGATGTTATATTCCCCATTTTCTACAACGCTTAAAGGAATGTAGCAACTGCTACCTTTTACAATAGTTTGACAACAGTTAGGACTGTGGAGAGATGAAGTTATTTTTATGAATCCACTTGGATAGTGAGACCAAACAGGCTCTATTGAATCCAGTCGAGAAATGTTTTTCTAAGGGTGGGGAATTCCTCAGATAGATCCCTAGGCAAAAAGTGATGTTCAGCAGGATGCTGAGTGTTAGGTTTATGTACATTGTGTTACAATGCTTACAGTTAAAACCTTACAAAAAGGTACAGCTTCTATCAAATGTTCTATGTCTATATGCTATTAGGAATAGCGTTGGAATGTCACCTTTTCATATTGCAATATTGCGCTATGTTTTCAAGTAACTTGCCAATTATCTCCAAATTAAGACAAACAGATTAACAGTCCTGGGGGAAGATGCATATGTAAAAATAACAGAGGAGTAGAGTCATTCACAGGGCGGCTGTGTGGTGCTTAGCTACTGGCTGGGGTTAAACCACGACAAAAATGTAGTCAGGACTTTGTTTAATTTGTACAATACAAGGGGAGAGCAGAACTACGTCAGCTTCACAGTTGGCTGTGTGCAGCTTAATTACTTAGTGTTTTTTTTCCATTGACTTTATGACTTTATGATCCCAGTGTAGTCAGTAGGTTAGGGTTTAGACCTAGTTTGGTTCGCAACCACTATTAAAGTACAAAGAAAATGTCAGAACTTTCTTACAGTTCCCCTTCCCTGCTTTCCATCAAAAAAAGATTTTGGGACAATTGACTATTTTTTTTTTTTTCCCTGAAGAGTCATCTTTTTAATTGCAGCCAACAAGTGCTAAACTGATAGGAAGATCAGTGTTGAAATAGTAAGCTAAAGGTCCACAGATGTAGATTTTGGCTGTTTGTTGACTCACAGCAATGTCCCTAGGCAAGTTGTTCAGTTGCTCTGACTCTCACTATCCCAGCCTATACAACAGGATTTTAGATGCTTAATTTTCTGTGTAGCGTTTCTGAGGAAAAGCACTTACATAAGTGCTCATGGCTTTATATAACACATGAGCTGCACTCACCAGATCCTTCAAAACCTTTGCTCTGTCTCGACCCTCTTAGTGTAGAGCAAAAGGCTGTAAATATTGCCGCCATTTAAGTTCAAGCCAGAGTTGTTCTCTTCCCTTTCTTGAGGCAGTGCAGGCTGATGAACAGATGGAATATTTCCAGCACGTTTCCCCATCTTGTACATGTTAGCATGTACCCCTGCACTGAGGCTTGCCTATACCTATTTTTAATTATATACCATGATTGGTTTCAAAATTGTCTATTTTCAATAGTTTAGAAATTCAAGTGTAATTTCATTCAAATTCATTAAGCGTCTGGGTAACTTAGTCTTTTAAACATATTTCAAGAAAAAGTTCTTAAACATGAAGTTGAAATACAAAATGCATAAATTAAGATAAAAAATGAAAATTAGTATCAACGAGGTCAGTGTTATTCTGGCTAAGAAGTCAGGAAAAAGGAAAAAAAACCCAACTTTGAATCTACAGTGCACAGATTTCAGTATAATGCAACAGTTTCTGCACTGTGATATCTATGTAGTTGCTGTCCTGACTGTAATGCTGATCTGCAGCTGCTTGATGCACATCTGTGAAGAAATCTTGAGGTTTATTTGTTTGACTTACTTAAATTACATTTGGGTGTGGTGGGGTTTTTTTGTTTGTTTGATTGGTTGGGTTTTTTTTAATACTGGAAACTAATATGAAACTAATTGGAAACTTTCCTTTTTGAAGACAAAGCTTTTTTTTGCAGATATTTATCATGGCTATCTGATAACAGAGTTCACTTTCAAAAATAATATCATCCAAATTAGATAAATTATTTGCAAGGTGAAGCTGATATCTGTCATTTGTGCTGGACAGGAGGAGAGGTTCCTGAGTATTGGAAAGGCACTTTCTATGCATCCTCTTGCATCAAATACATTGCTTATTTTCAGCTCTCAGTTTTAATTCTCTTTATTATCAGATACTTGGGACAGCTTCTAAATAGCTGTAACACTTGTTGGTGCAGTAGTTCCAAGGAACATAGCAGTGTGTGATTTTTATTTTTTTAATTTTTTTTTAATTTATTTTAAAAAAAATTATTTTCCCCCCTTTTCATTTTTTTTGCCCCCCAAGAGTATGAAAGTCAGTATTGGACTTTGCTTTCTTCTGTGCAAGTTCACAATTCCATCTTTTTTTTTTTGTTGAAAAATAGTAAAAAACGTTGTTCTTAAATATAATATGAATCTGCATAAACAAACCTGAAATTCGTGGAACCAAGGTAGAGTTGAGCTGCTCTGTTACACTGATCATAATGCAGTTCCCACAGAGTCTTTATACAATTTGAAATGTTATTGTGGAGGCTGGTAGATCTTCCCAATAATTAAGGCTGTCAAGCTGCTCTGCCTTATAAAATCCTGTTTCCAAGTGCATTTAATCAAGTTCTTGTAATGTAAAAAATTACTTATTAGAAATAGTAGCATCTATTTCTGGTTTGATTTGTTGTTTCGCTTTTTTTTTTTTTTAGTCAGATAATTTTTTTAGTTCATCTAGAAGAGGTCAGATATCACTGAGCTTGAAGAAAAAAAAATCACATAATTAAGAAAATTAATCTTGTTTTCTTGAAAATGTTGAGCATCCCACGCTTTGTAACAAACTCAGGAAATTAGAAGGAGCATTCTTGATATCACAAGTGTACTTTTCACTAACTTTAAAAAAAAAAAAAAAAAAAGAAAGAAAAAAGGGTAGTGAAGAAACATTCTCCTGAAATAATGCAGCTTGCCCACGCCCAGGGAAGATTTTTTAAAATTTTCTTCTAGTAGTGATGACTTTGTTTTGCATAAGCTAGATGTCTTCCACCTCCTGTGTGTTAAAGAACTGTTTAAACTCCTTCTACAGTGAATAATTAAATATGCCCCAACCTTGGTGGGAACAAGACATACCTTGTAATGGGTGGCTCAAGGTGGGGATGAAGCCAGGTGCTGTATTGACAGCTGAGAACTCAGTGTTTTATGTGCTGTCGGCGATCTGCTGTCATTTAAGACATGCGGAGGGGAAGCTATGAGAAAGTGGAAGGAATAAAAGGCAGGTTATGTAGCAGGGACAGGAGCCTGGGACTGAAGTGGGAAGGAGGGAAACTGAGTGGCTGAAAAGATTGGCAGCTGAAGGCAGGCAGGCAGTAAGGGACTAACAAATCATCTGGGACAAGAAGCTGGTGGCAAGGGACAAGAAGCTGGTGACAATTCGTTTTAGAAATTGGGGGCAGAAAACCTGTGCCATTTTGGCAGGGAGAATTGAAAGAAGAACCAGTGGAGTAGGACAACAAGAGAGATCTGTAAAGGAGGAGTGGGCTGGATGGGGCGAACCAAACCACTGGACAAAGATCCAGAGAGGGGAAAGTTGGGGACCAAGAAATGAGAAAGAATTGAAGGGCAGGAGTTGTGGTGAGTTTCTGGAGAGAAGTCTAATGCTGGCTGACATGGGAAGGAAGAGGTAGACCAAGAAAAAAGCCAAAAAGCCACACTGAGGCTTTGTAGGTCTGAGGAGAACCTTTTGAAGCAGAAGGAGGTCCTAATTCTGGGTGATGAGGTAGGCTGTAACTGGGTTGGGAAGCTGGATTGGCTAGGTGAGACATACGGGACTGGGATGAAGATTTGGAAAGGAAAAGAGTGGGAGAGGCCTGGTGCAATTAGGCTAGATAACTGCTATCAGCAACTATATCTAGGAAACACATCATATTAAGGCACAGCAGTTACACATGGTATGCTGACAGCCTATTCCTGTCGGTGATTTTGTGTTAGTTTAGGTGGCAGATGTCTGAAAAGTGGTTTTAAAGTTTCCTTCTCTACCTATGGCTCATGTGGGTGTCAGTGTAATGCCACCTCCTGTAACTGGGAGGGGGGCGGGGGAGGGGTTAACTTTTTTTTTTTTTTACATATAGGAAAATTATGTATAAATTATACCACAAAAAAAATAATTTTCTTAGACTTTGAAAAACCACAAGCATTAGAAAATGCAAAAATTATGGCACTGATATAGTTTATGAAATCTTTTAAATATACAGCCACACTGGCTTTTTATGGAACGCTGTCTCAGTGCTGATAAATGTTAGATGGAAGTGTCAGGGCTGAGCAGCAGAGAGGCTGTGGAATGAAGCAACTTTGAAGATGTAATTTCAGGCTGAGAATTGCAGGTGGAGGATTGGTGGTACAATGCCTAGGTGATTATTTTCATGGAGAATTAGAGTCTGTACCAGACTGCTGTGGAATTTGCTGAGCAGATCATCTTTTATACCAGGCTTGCTTTCAAGAGGTCACTAACTCTTCATCCCTTACCAGGAATATTCCTTACCTGAATTGTGGCGCTGAGGTCTCTTCCTTCTGCTAGAAGTTGAGGTCCCAGAGTTTCTCAGTCTTGATACCTGTAACTGAGATGAATGGAAGATGTGCCTTGAACATTAAAGCTGCATATAACGCAGTCTACAGTGCAAATGAAACAGGTCCTTGTCACCTCAACTTGGGCATCTCAGATTAATGAAAATTTCTTAGTGTAATTATGTACCTCCTCTCCCAATTGGAAAATGGGCTATAACGCTACTCCTTTGGGGTTTTGAGAAAATGAATTAATTAACATTTGTTGTGTTCTGTGAAATGCTGTAATTGTTGGTAGCAAGAGAAAAGCCTATGAGGAAATTAATAATTCTCTTTTCAAAGCTTTGAAGAATTGACTATATTGAATAAAGCATGAGGCTGCAGGCTGAAGATTGAGGAGAAAACAAAGCACTGGGCAGCTGTTCATGAAAGTGAACTCCTTTATGCTGTATATATAATGAGGCAGCACTTGTGGAAAAAATTGTACAGGATCATGCCATTGAAGATTGTGATATGATGCGTTCACCAGAAGCCATTCTTTTTCCATAGGCTACTTTGACATTTCCTAATTTTTTAATATTTCTGTAAAATTAATATTTTGTTAATGAAAGTTCTTGTGTCTAATCATACTAAATAATAATAATTTGGAAGCATAGTAACTGATGTGCTTCAGGCTTTTTGTAGTTATAGCACATAAGGAGAGCTAATATAAAGAGGGGAATGCAGACTACCCCCATCTACTCTCTGTGGAATCCTTATGCTTTCCTGCCTTGCATATGCATTGTCATTTTTTTAATGCATATTTTTTTCCTTCCTTATTTAAAAAAAAAAAGGGGGGGAGACTATGGTTGTATAGTTTTGTGTTTGGTGGTTTGGAGTTTTTAGTGGGGTTTTTTGTGGTGTTTGTTCTGTGGTTTTTTTTTTTTTTTTTTTTTTGTTAAGTTATAGATTTTTTGATTTCTGTCCGAAAATAGAGATATCTCCCATGTGGACATCTTCATTTTGCTTTGCCTAGTCTCAAACTGACTAAGTAAAAGTAGAGAAATGTGCAAAGTGCTCCCCCTCACTCAGATGCATGCATTCTCACTTGTGCACCTGTCATGAGAGTGGTGTCTGTTCAAGACCTGGAACACCTCAGAAGTTCTTGGGTCATTGAGGATAGGTGCCTAAATGATTTGAAACTGCTTCTCTGTCCTGATCATTGTAGTAATTTTAAGACAGTTAGAGAAAAAAGGGGAAATAGCAAGGGCTGACAGAGTCTCCATGTACAAAAGAGAAATAGATTGAATTGGATCATGTCTGTAGCCTCCATCTCTGCACCAACTGGTACTAACTTCTGAAGCAGTGTGGTTGATGCTGTTGATGTGTGAAGAACTTAAGCATTCAGGGAATTGCTCTGCCTTGTAAGCAGTTCTCAAAATGTATCAGAAAATAAACTTTCTTTATTGTTTTTCTTTTGCTATTCTTGCTATTTGGAATGACCCAAGATTGAAGGCAGAGACATCATAATGTAAGGTGCAGATAGAAATAGATACTGCTAGATGAGATGTCAGAATTGACACACCTTAACCAAGAGGAAGCTTGAAGGAAAAGTTTTGCTAGTTTAGGAGATTGTTAGTCTATCAGTAGGAAAGAGAAATCTAGCTTTTTGGTTGAGCCTGAACACCAGTGCAGAAAAGATATTTGGGTGGCACAGAAGGCTGAAGGACCTACCTGTAACTGTGAAGACCCATACCAGGATTAGAACAGACAGCAGGACTCCTGAACCGAACATATTTCTGCTTGCAAATGTTGTTACTGCATACCTGAAAGGCACGTGCTACACCTGTTGTCCTCATTGATGATGGCAACCTGCTACTTCTGCCAGATACTCTGTTATGCCAGCTAGAAAAGATCTGTGTAGTAGGTACAGAGGCTGCTCAACACCAGTGTGAGTGTTATGTCCACATCCTCTTTAATTTTGATAGTTTTATTGTGCTGAAAGTAGCAAACCAAGCAGTTAAGTTCTAAATAATTTACAAACAGGCAGCAGGTTGCTTTAAAATAACATTGAGATTGTAAAGTACAGCACTGAGAAGTTAGGCAATGCCAAGGTTAAGGCTAGCATCTCTGATCTGTTGGATTTTTTTCTATACATTTGATGTAATTGAATCCTTGAATATCCATTGACAGGCTACCTCCTCTACAGGGTCAAAACTTCATTTTATTGTTTTCTATGGATGGTGTCCAGGGGATGAACACCACAACGTATGGAGTTGCAGTTGCCAAGACCCCTGCCTTCAACTGTAAATTGAAGGATGCAGGAAGCAATATAGGGAGGTGAAGGAAAGAAAAGATTTGCAGAGATATACTCTCTGTTTCCCTGCTTTGGTGGTCATGTGTTATATTAGGTCATTTATACCATACTTTTAAAAGATTTAATTCTCTGATGGCTCAGCTTGAGACATCTGGGTTATATTCAGAGCTGTAACTAGAGTCAAATGAATGGATAAAAATAACAGGTGAAGAGAGATATCAGCAATGTGGTTTTGTTCAGTGCCCTATCTATAAAATGGAATGCTAATTCAGCTGATACCATTGTGTGTGAAAGTAATTTCACTAACATGTACAAAGCACACAGTTACAAAAAGTGCTCTGGTGATGGCAGATGTAAATGACAGAGTTGTTATCCTCTTTCTCTTTTGCCCGCCCTGAATCAAGTGTTTTCCACTAAAAGTAATATTCCTGCTTCATTGAGCTCATTGTCCCTAACTGGAATCCATGTAGTGATCTCAGAGAAAACCTAACAGTATAGTTCAGGCCAAGAGGACAGGAATGGGACTGGCGGTATGCTGAGGGTTGTAATCTCTCAGCCTGGTCTGCTGTTGACTATGTAACTGCAGTAAGGGGAAAGTTAGAGGTGAAACAGTGGTTTGTTCATTGAACATCCTCCATTACATGTCTTGAATGACACTGGTGCAGTGGAAAAAAAAATGGCTTTTGTTAGATCTTGTCTGTCACTAGCTGTTATGGGAGCCATCAAAACAAGCTGATGTGCTAGTTCTTGTACCTCTGTACAGCTAGAAGACGTGCAGGCAGGAAGAGAGAAGGACTCTGTACATATCACTGGGAATCTACCCCCTTCTCATTCCCATTGCCATTTTTGTCTTCTGTCTGGTTAATAATTTTACCCAAAAGGTGTTAGTGTTGGTCACAACATACAGGAACAGAGACCAATACTACTGTGTAATTGCTGTCCAGTAGTTTAAAATAAAGTTTTGATAAATGTATCTAAATGTTACTGCACTTGAAAAGTTATTACCTGGTACAATAAACAGTATACTTCAAAGCAGCTGCTTATTTATAGACCGCTTGGTTCTATAACCTTATAATTGTATAATCTTATGTTGTTTGTCACTTAACAGTGTATCAGTAGTATATGTCCTAGTGGGACAAAGGCTTTTGCATGGGTGTGGTGTGTAATGTACCTTGAGATTAGAAATTCTGAGACAATAATGTCCCTGAACTAGTTGAAAAACACATGTGTGCATGCACACACACACACATATGAAGAATTGTGAGAAGAGAAAGCATCTGTGGCATTCACTGGAAAGACCTGCCACTTTGACAGAAGATGATAGGCAATAACTCAGTACAAGAAGAGCACCCATCGAATGCTTAGGCAGGAAGCGAGCCTTTCGGGGAAAGAGAGTTTCAGATTTGCTTGGATTGTGGAAACTTTGTGCAAGAATATATTTTGGGAACTTACAAAGTTAATTGCTTCATTTCTTTGATCTGATGGCAGTTTTAGGAAGCCAGTGGCCCACAAGAAATAATTAAGTGGTGAGTTACACCTGAAACACAGATTAATGTCCCATCCCAGTATTCAAACTCTGTGGAAATCCCATTGCATATAGAAGAAGGAACACCAGTGTAAGACCCCTGCAGCACTTAATAATCAGTTCTTCAGAGTGTTTGCTATGGTCTAAGACCCCAAACAGGTGACCATTTTGTGCCATTTAGGTATGTCTCTTCGAGACAAATATGCTGTTATTATTCTAGCTTTATTTCTACTGTCCCTCGAAGAGTACCCAGGTCTGATTTTGTGTTTACTCATACAGTCAATATGAGCAATTTATGCACAAAAGATCCAAGAGAATGTTTGATATTATTATTGTCTACTGTAATGAGTTTTTTAATCCTAAATAAAAGCCTCTCTCTTTCCTGGTTGTAGCATCTCTCTTATGGCAATGGTAGCTTACATGTTGATGCAGCCTTCCAGCAGACGCTCTGGAGTGTAGCACCAATCAGTTCAGGAAGTGAAGTTGCCCAAGGTAAGATTGACGCAACTTTAATTATTGAAAGACTGATTGTAAATACAATATCTGAAAAATCAAATTATTCTCCCAAGTGTGGCTGAAGTGTGTGAGTGGGTTTCTCTTATGTAAATGTTCAATCCAGTAAATAAATATATAAATGTTCTGAAAAGAGAGAGGGAAGATTATGCTGAAAGGGACACTGATGGTTTTCTACATGTTTTTCTTCTAAATACTGAACAGATCATTTAAATCTCATTTTCTAAAGGTATGATAATGTTCATAACGCTTTTGTTAAATGGCTTTTGGTCCTGGTTTAAATTATCTCATATTCTGATATGCGGCCATGGTTACATGTTCCTGAGACTGAGTAAAAGATGTGCAAGAGGATTGGAAGCAGGATGTGAAATCCGAGGAGTTAAGAATGGGAATGGTTTTACTGGGAGCTTAGGGGAAGAAAAACAAAAGGAGAGAAAGACAGAAAGAGACAGGCTAGAACAACTTTCAAATTTTGTTTATTTTATTTAGGAATTAAGAAGGGTTTTTTTAATGCAACTTCTGACATGAAAAAACAAGGATCCCTGAATTTATGCCATGCTGGTTCCACAGGGAAGAAAAAAAGTAATCTTTTCAGAAATGTTTGTCAGGATGTAAAGACTAATGATTTCTAGTTTCCTACAAAATCACTGTTTTGAATAGATTTTGTAATAGAACCATAAGCAGGTTAAAGCAGCAGGTTCTTTCTTACTCCCTGGGATTTTTGAGTACTGTTTTTTTTGAAAAGGCATACACTGAAATGTCACATCAGGGTTTTTTATCCATCATATTTTAAAACACGTCTGTAGTATGCTCTTGGAGCTTTGCTCATTCAGCTTTCAGGGACAGCATTGCTAACATCTTTCAACATACTGTGTTTTTAGACTATGAGAATCATTGTGCACATGGCATCTCTTGCAATCTGTTATAAAAAAAAAAAAAAGATAGTGCATTGCTTAACTATGTCCTAAACTTTATGGAGAAAACTTTCTTCTCTCAAGCCTGTTGCCTCTTCCTATAAATTCCATTCTCCTTGTCCTCCCACTGCTGGCGAGAACACCCTCTGGTGTGGCGTTCATGTTGTTAATCCCAGTACATCTTGTTAGCTGAGACCCAGATTTGTGCTGTGCCACATCTCTCTGGTTGGTGAACCTCACTAGTGAGACCTGCTTGGCTGTTTGGGAAGCAGAAGTCCACAATGATAGAGTACAGCGTCATGCTATGCACCGATACCCATAGGAAATAATGTGAAAATGATGTAATATGCTTTTAGCAGCTGGGCATTTTGTTGCATATTTGCTTGTTCTTTGTTGCTATGCCTTTCCATTTTCACTTTTCTCAGGTATAGACATTATCTTTGTTAAGCAGCATCTTTTCTAGAGAAGATCAGCTGGCTGGTGTCAGAAAGAATTAGAGCAAAGGCCTTATTCTATCAAAACCGAAAATGCTCCTGTAATC
This sequence comes from Gorsachius magnificus, assembly GCA_034008185.1. Taxonomy (NCBI): domain Eukaryota; kingdom Metazoa; phylum Chordata; class Aves; order Pelecaniformes; family Ardeidae; genus Gorsachius; species Gorsachius magnificus. The sequence goes on along the minus strand of CM067083.1, from coordinate 42,189,906 downwards.
AAGTTGTCTTGTTGTGAAAGAAGAGTGAATCTGACACTTAGTATGTAATAACTTACTCTATATGCCTCAGTAAAACTGTAGCAGGCTGGAGGAAATTACCTCAAAAAGGGGAAAGAGGAATAAAGCTAACTTTGGCAGTATCTGCAAAATTCTTTGTCATCTTCATAAACAAAATGTTAGTGTATAGGGATACACTACAATACCCTCTCTTAATCAAAAATAGATTAGTAGGTGAAACGCTTCAGTTAAATGAAATTACTGCAAAGTGAAAATAATGGATAAATAGTTTGTGAAATGAACTAAGGAGGTAGTTTGTTAAAAGAAAATTACTTCTTTTTCCATGCATTTCTGCAAAACTGGCTTAGGTTAGAAGTCAAGTTTATTGTTTAAGTCAAAACAGAACTTTAGAGTCAGACGAATAATTCTGCTAATTCTGTACCATGACATGGATGGAGGGCACCTTATAAACAAAACAAAGAAATCCAAAAAAGCTACTTAGACCAGAACATCCCCAGAATTATATTGGCACAGGTAAAAAAAGAGAAGTATATTAAAAAAATTAATGTATATATAACTACTGTTACCGAGACATACTGCTCTGTGTCAAAATCAAGAATTTAAAAATCCAGTGCTAGAATTGGTTGCATAAATACTAATTTGATATTGATTTCTAAGGTTTAAAAAATATATCCTGAAATATTCCCTGTTACATATATTCAGGGAGAAGATTTCCTGTAGCTTCAAAATAAACCTGTGAAGTGTGTACAGTGTGACTGTTGGGTCTTCAACACCACTTCCCTGTAGAAATCTCTTGCTGCATAGCATTACTTGTTAATATACACATCGCTTCAAAATATTATTCTAATAATATTTTTTAAAAAAATCTTTTTGCTATAATGCTAAACCCAAGGAATTATGTTCCTACATCCTGCTCAAATGCAGAATTTGATATTAACCGCTTCTAGCAAGAAGGGAAGGTGAGTTTAGGAAACAAACATAAACACTTGTTTAGCCTGTCAGACTGAAAAAATAGCATTGAATTGTGCTTAAAATCTACAAAGTCTTAGTATTTTTCAGTTACTAGATTATAATAAAATATTTGTAGGATAGCATAAAATTATATTTCTTTTCAATGTCCTATCACTGCTGTGAAAAGACTGATGAAGAAGCATCTATTTTGTTAATATCTGTACTGATTAGACTTATGGCCTTACTTTCATCTTCTGGCTGCAATGTCCTGGGTCTTCAAATATTGTGATGCTATGTGTATGCTCTGTACAGGTACAGTGGTAGTATAGGCAGTATAGGAGTTTCCCTTTGGAATCGAAATAAATTGTGATTGTCTGTTGGCAATCTTAAGTCAGGCAGAGATTTGAGTAGATCTTCCCATGAGGTTTTCTAACAGAAAACTTCCGAAGACTCCAAAAAGGATTTTAACTAATTGAAGAAATCAATCTTTGTTTGTTAATGTATATCCTTAACTTAAACCCAAATGTGCATAGGTAAAATGGAAGAGTCTCCCACTTTATCTGTTGTAATCTGGGAGAGAAGTACTTGCTTCCTTGCTTCCATTGGATCAGTCTTTTCCCGAGTTACACTAACTGCACAGTCCCCTGACTGTGGCTCACTTTCTCCTGATCCACCCTTTCCTACTTGCTGACTTGCAACTTTTCTCACTTGGCAATGTTCAGATAGCTCCCCAGGGTATGAGATATCTTCCCCTCCTTCTAACTCTATTTTTAAAGTAGCATAAAATACCAACAGGGGAAAAAAACCCCAAAAGCCTGGTAGTATTTATTACAGTTTGAACTATAGTTTAAGTCTTGCAGACTTAATTGTCTTGATGAAATGCACTTGATTTTTCTCCCTTTATTCAAGGATATCTGATAGGAGGTGATGTTCTCAGGTTATTGCACGGTCACATGGATGAATGTTTGACAGTCCCTTCGGGTGAACATGGAGAAGAACAAAGAAGGTAGGTTTCCAGCTTATAATAGGATAATAACAAATGTTGCTGAGTCAATATTGTCACTGACAGTACAGATTTTTGAAGGATATTGTGATGAGATGTGTTACTCATAAGAAGGAATATTGTTGAGATGAACTTTGGACTGAGCCTCTTGCATTTTCTTTTCAGTATTGTTCAAGTTGGAACTCACCAGTGGTAAAGCAATAGTGATTTTTATAACTTATGTTGTCTTTACTGACTTAAGAACACTGTGAATGAAATGTGATGGTTTCTTTACTTCTGTCATTTTCTGTAATCACAAAAAAATTCCTCAGGACAGGGTATGTTTAGATTACTGCACTTCTACTGTCCTTCAGGGCTACTAATCTGGGTATTGATCTCAGGTGTACCTGTCATGGTAGTCTAGAACTTAATTTATGGTTATTTTCTTGACTAAAGGAATCCTAGAATGGAAGTAGAGACGTGATGACAGCCCGGTACGTGTCTCTCTCTGTTAACTAATAAATCCCAATGGTGAGAAGAGTGGCACTGAAAGTGGCATGTCTCGATGGAGTGATTCGATAGGTGAATCAAAGTCCTGTTTATTTGCTCTAATAAAATATACCCTAAGCTTCTTTTTAGTAGGGCAGTGTCATATGATTTATTTTTACCTTCAGACTGAAGATTGCTAAATGGTGATGTTGATTTAGGAATAGTTTGTTTTATGCAGCATATTGGGTAGCTTCATTTCCATGACAAAGAAAGTGCTGTTCATTCATTTGCAAATGAGTTTTCTTGGTTTGCAAATAGAAATGTGTTTTTTATTCTATTTTATTCTTATTTGTGAAGGTAAGCACAAGACACTGGAAGGGCTTATAAAATATAGGAAAAAAATCTTCCATTCATTTTTAAATATTAATGAGAAAAACTTCAGAGTTTTCTTATACAGCTGCTAACCAACCCTTCCTGGCTATTTCTCATTTTTACACAAGGGAACAGTTTTTGAACACAGAAGAAATTTCAAAATGCTGAGACTTAAAATGTGATCAGTTCATGTTTTAATTTGAATTACTGTGTAATAAATCCATTATAACTTGGAGTTTACTGCTGCTATTGTAATCCTCAGCCTGACAGCGATGAAAAGATAAGATGATAAATGAATAGAATCCTTTAGTGTTTTCTTTTGTTTCAGTTTTAATCCTGAAAAATTTCTTTAAAAAAATGTAGTTGCATTGTAATTACAGATTTATGGGATGGTCAAGCGCTTTGGTAATGAACTTTTAATGCTTAAGGACACACTAAAAATCTGTCTCTCTACCACAAGAGTAACATTATATATAAACTGCAATAAAGGAGCACGAAGCTGCAAGTTAAGAAAAAATTCATTTGATCTGCTTGTGCATTTACATGATGCATTTTTGTGTCCTATAACACGGGGAAGAATAGGGTTCATTTCTTATGCTGCAGACCAGCTTGTTATTCTTTCTGCAGTGCCTACCTGTTCCCCTATCTGTCTAGTACCGCAAAAGAAGCAGAGCTAGTAGACAACAAGTCTTTGTCTTTATACCTCCTGATGGCAATACTGAAAACCACTGTGTCTCAGTGCTTCATAAAAACCAGATTTGATATTCTGAAATGTTCTTCTAGTTCGGGAGCTTTCTTTAATAAATATGTCTATCTCGAATTCTGACTCTTGCCTATTCAAAATAATATCTAAAAAGAGAATTTGTGCCTCCTTTCAGTTTTCAGTATGTGTGCATACCTTATTTTGATGGGTGGTATTTAACTGCTGGTAGAATTATATTTAAAAGTATGGGTAATTTTGGCAGGTAGGAAATTGCAAGAGAAATTATTTTATCTTTCATTTTAATTTAAGTTCCGTAACTTTTGTGCATAAGGCATGGTAAAGTATGATATATTTGGAGTATTCTTTCATTGCCTTTTGAAATAGTCTGGTGATAGGTTATTGTGGTTGTGCTTGGTTTGTTTTGTTCCAGCACATGCCTGAAGAGCAGCTCTGCTCTGCAGAATGGCAGTGCAAAGGAATGCTGAGAAGTTGCATCTCTGTTGTGGCTCAGTAATTCCTCCGTCTCATTTTTATTTTTCTGCAAAGGTCTCCTATTTATGCCTTTTCAAAGAAATAAAAGATCAGACAGTCTGAAAACAGGTTTATTCTATAGTGTCACCTGGTATCTAATCCTAGGAATAACTAAACTGTTTTGATGTGAAGGATCCTCTGAGGTATTTTCTAAAAATAACTGCTGTTTTTCTCTATTCTTAGAGCATTGATACAATTAGATAAATTTGAGTATAAAAGTGTTTCAAAGATTACCAGAAGTCCAAAATAAAACACAGGTTCTCAAGCTGCTTATACTCTTGTGGAACATCATTTAGCACAGTGGAGGCCTACAGTACAGTGAGAGTATTCATGATTACAGTACCGAACAGCTTCCTCCGAGGCAAGGTCATCCAAATCTGCACTGGAAGAGGCCTAGTACAGTAGCAGAAGTAATCATGTAAAAAGCTTGTAAAATTCTCTTCTCACAATGTGTTATGAATGTGTACTGTGTTTCCTCGCTTAATTATTGAGCTCATGTGTTTAACCACTGGTTTTTAAATTGTGCTACACTGATCACTAGAAAGTGGGGTGGAATCACGATGTTTTTGGAAGAGGGACTTTGGTATTGAGTGGTGAGATGCAATTGCACAACGAGCAGTGGAAAAAGAGCAATGTTCAGGGCCAACTTCTGACACAGGCAAAGCAGGTATTTGCCCAAGGTGAGAGACTGGTTGGGAGAATGATTTTGTTCCCTCCCTCAAAGAACCAAGATCCAGAAAGCTCCTGTGGCCAGTAATGGCTACCCATATTCTTGCATGCACAGCCCACTCTGTACTGTCTCATGGCCATGGCCCCTTGATTCTGGAAGGAGGGGGAGCTGTCATAGGGCTGCAGGGTGCTCAAGCAGCAGTGGCTTCTCCCTCCCGCAGGCAGTGTCATTGCGCTGCCTCAGTCGTGCACACCTTCTGCCCTGGCAGCAGCAGATACAGGCACATGATGGGGGTAAGCACAGAGGCAAAGTGTCTGGGCTACCTATTGCCAAGGCTGTTGTATCTTGGTGCATTTGAATTTCCAGTGAAGATGGTACCTGGAAGAACTGGTCTGCTGCTGCTATCCAGCTGAATGTGGATGAAATTGCTGAGAAATTTCCAGTTTTTTCTGATGAAGCTGCCTTTTTATGAGGTGATACTTGGCTCCTGATGTAACGCCAGTGAGATGTTATTTGAAGATTACATCTCTGAATTATAAATAATTAAAGACTACTCTGAGTATTTGTGTAATGGGAGACTCAGAGAACTGATTTAAACAGATTCTTGCAGTAGTAACTCAAGAAAAATAGTAAAATAGGGGTTTATTGCCTGAACTATTTTTTTTTTCCTGAAAAAGATCCAGCTGGAATCGGAAACCTTAAAACAAGTTTTAATAATTATAGTGTCTTTTCACCACACAGAAGTCTCTAGGCTGGGGGGGCCTCCTATCCACTCGGAAATTTACTTTTCCTTTGGAAGCACCTTCAATTAGATTCTCCCTGAAGTTGCTAGGCTTAGTTTGCTTTATAATTAAAAAGCATTCCAGTTAGAAGCAGTTCAAATAGACATGTTTGTGGTTATATGATGGTTTACTTGATATAGCAGCACTGTTTTTAAAACACGATGGGCAGAGTGAGCATGGCCCTGGTAGTTTTCACTCACTGCGACCCAGATAAAGAACAAAAAAGGAACAGGCAGAAGGTTAAGTATGTGCAATTTCACTGAATTTAAATATAAGTTACTGCACATTCTAGTTAGGTATGTTGCTGGTTTAAGGGCAGTGCTTAAATCCTTGTGCATAGAATCCTTAAACTGTCTTTTTATTATTGAAAATGCCCTAGTTATCTATAGTAAGCTAGACTTAAATTTGCGGAGCTGTTTCCATAGCACTTCAATTCAAATTTCAGAAGCATTTCCAGGTAGATTAAAAAATAAATACAGGTTTAGATATACAAGAGAATGCACAGTATAATCAGCTTAGTGTTCTTCTGGTGGTTACTTTGATTCTATTTACCTTCAAAGCCAGGGGAAAATTCTGCAGCAGCCCAGTAGCTGGGAGTCTGTATTTATCCTGACTCCTTTTCCGACGCTCTCTGCCTGCACAGGTTGTGGCCTGGCTTCTATCACATGAGCTGATAGAAGTGCTCTGTCAGTTGCATGTATGGGAATGGGGCAGACCCACAAACGTTTCCTTGATTTATGTATTTTCTTAGAGGAGAAATTTGTTAATAATTTTAAAACTTGGGGGGGAGGGGGTGTCAGGAGGTTGTGTATGATTATCCAGCAGAAGATTTAAATCACTGTTTGTATTATAGGTAGCTTGAAATGGTCTTTGCTTTCATTTGGCATCTTCTGCTGAAATTGTGGTACTCTTTTTTTAAAATTTTTTTTAACCTGTATTTGGTAATTATAGTATTGAGTCTTCACTTGTGATTTTATAATATCAAAGGAATGAATAAAATTATTCTAATTACGGTGGAAGTTGGGTTTTAGAGCAGGTATACATTGGAAGTGCCTCTGTGAAATTGTTTATCATTGTTTCACTTTTAATTAAGGTTGTGCACACAACTGAGTCAGTCAACAGCCCCCTTTTTTTACTGTTCAATTAAGAGGCATTATTTTACTCTTCTGATATTGCATTATGTGTGTCATTTTTATTTTCCTGCAAAAATGTCAGCTCATAAAAGGCAGCTTCATCAGAGAAAACTGGAAATTTCTCAGCAATTTCATCCAAATTCAGCTGGATAGCAGCAGCAGACCAGTTCTTCCAGGTACCATCTTCACTGGAAATTTAAATGCACCAAAACAGTACTTTGACTGTAAAGTTTTGGATTACTTTGCATTTTTGGGTTTGTTTGGTTGGTTTTTTTACTTAGAAGTCCTCCAAAACTAATGGCAGATGGCAGTGGAAGTATGTAATCAAAATTATTTGGGTTTTTTTTATTGAGTTGTGATGCTTGCTCTTTATTATACCACCATCATTCATATTTGTTTAGAACCTAAAGTCCACACAGGAGTAGGGCTGTGGTATTCATAGTTCCCAGTGTAGAAGGGGGCCGTGAATGTTCCCATTGCAACTAATTTGCATTTTGATTTGCGGTATTTAAAGTGATGGCTGCAGTACAGTTTGGACCCTTCAGAAATACACTGTTACACAAAGAAATTACCTGTGAGAGAGAGCAAAGTGCTCCTGGCTTTTTTAAAATATCGCTTGGGGTTGAACAGACTCAAATTTCTTAAACCACCCTATCAGCATAGGCCTTCATGAGGGAATGTATATGTGTAGCCTAATTCCAGGAGCAGTTTTGTCATTCCTGCCTTTGAGACTTTCTTTGGGGTAAACGTATTATGTTAAGACTTTTGTAAATTGTATTGAACATTTGTGTTAGTCTAAGAGATGGATAGACAGGGTTGTAAAGTGATGAAAGTCAAAATCAGTGTGACAGCAAATGCCAGCTCCTTTTCGCTTTCCTTTCCATGCTATTTTCTTTAGACTCTTTGATACGGCATTACAAACTAGTGAGGTCTGTTGTACCCCAGAAAGGCTGGGATCTGGCATGTGTGAAGGATTATTTATGACTGAAACATGAACTCAGAAAGTTTTCACCCATCATGAATCAATAACCTTTTACCCGCGCTTAAAACAACCCATGAGCCTTGAATGGTAATGGCTATGCTTTTATAAATTAATTTGGAAAACTTCATAGACCCCTTTAGTGATTGATTTTTCAAATTAAAAACAGAACCACCTTGCTTGTTATTGAAGGGAGTGGAACAATTTCTTTAACTTGACTTTTGACTTCTTATTTGGATTTATTAATTTGTGTGTAATCCAGGTACAATATTGTTATGTTATTTATGCCATATTTATGGCACCTTGACTCATTCCAGGTTACTGAGTGTTACTCCATTATTTCCTTGTTATGGAACTTCGGATTTCCGGGTTCTTGAACCAAGGGTACATCATTAGTATTGAAACACTGTCATTTAATGTAATTTATTTTAATCTTATTTAATGCCCATTTTTAGTCAGTGAATTTCACTGAAATGATTGCCCTCTCTCTGCTCAACAACACTTTAATAAGAATATGAATTCAATAATGATTCTCCAGGGGGTTTGATATGTGGTAGTCTATTTTAGACCTGTATAATTGATTCATTATTTTAACTGGAGATAAGAGTTTTGGATACCAAGCTTTCTTTTTGATCTTTACTGTTGCTTTGCCCCTACATCACATCTTGGAAAGCTAGAGGAGACTGCTGGGAATAAGCAAGTGAGGGCATGGTCAGTTCCCAGCTCACTCGTCCTGCCTGGTGCGGCTGCAGGCCAGCAGTTGCGCCATCTGCAGCGCTGTAATTACAACCCCGAGACTAATTGGGCGGCAAGTTCCAGCTCTAGTGACTGTTTACATTAAGGGGGATTAAACAGATTAACGACACAGTCAGGAAAAGAATGATGTTTTAAGTTTAATTTATGGTCATAGGTCAGACAAAAAATTACTTCATTACACCAACTAATTAGCTAGATTAAGTTTTATAGGAAAGATGAACTGAAAATTCTCAAAGGTTCTGAATTCCTTATAGATATTTTAATTTGAAATAAAAGTGGTTAATACCCTTACTCCATAAATGTAGAATATGCAAATAAATTGTTTTGGAAAGAATAGAAAGAAACAGGCAGGAATTAGTGTTATGGGCATGGCTCAGAAGGTATAAGCCATCCCAAGCTTTCTAGGGGAAGACTAATATTCCCTGTAGCTCTTGTTGCCTTCTCTTTTTCTGCTGTTATTTCTACTTTCCTCAAGCATTTACATTATTTATAATTTCACAATATTTTTTTTTAATTTGCATGTTTTCTCTACTGTTTGGTAAATAATGTGCATCTTTTGTGCTCTTTGCAATTTGAAATTTGATTTTTTCCCATCCTATCAATGTAAATCTGTTGTAACTCTTCAATAGTCAGAGAAGTTTTCTAGGTTATTCACATGTTATTAAAAGCAATGTTTCATTTGACCTAGTAACATCAGTATCTGATATGAGCCGGCAGTGTGTGCTGGCAGCCCAGAAGGCCCAACCGTACCCTGGGCTGCACCAAGAGAAGCGTGGCCAGCAGATCAAGGGAGGTGATTCTGTCCCTTTACTCTGCTCTGGTGAGACCTCACCTGGAGTACTGTGACCAGCCCTGGAGCCCTCAGCACAAGAAGGACATGGAACTGTTGGAGCGGGGCCAGGGGAGGGCTACAAAAACGATCCGAGGGCTGGAGCCCCTCTCCTATGAGGACAGGCTGAGAGAGTTGGGCTTGTTCAGCCTGGAGAAGAGAAGGCTGCGGGGAAACCTGATTGCAGCCTTTCAGTACCTAAAGGGGGCCTATAGGAAAGATGGGGAAAATCTTTCTAGCAGGGACAGCTGTGACAGGACAAGGGGTAATGGTTTTAAACTGAAGCAGGGTAGGTTTACACTAGATATAAGGAAGAAATTCTTTACAATGAGGGTGGTGAAACACTGAACTGGGTTGCCCAGAGAGGTGGTGGAGGCCCCCTCCCTGGAAACCTTCAAGACCAGGTTGGATGGGGCTCTGAGCAACCTGATCTAGTTAATGGTGTCCCTGCTCACTGCAGGGGGGTTGGACTAGATGACCTCTCGGGATCCCTTCCAACCCAAAACTTTCTATGATTCTATGATCTGCTGTGACCTACCTGTGTCAGTTTCAGGAAGGATTAAATATTATGAATCGTACTTCCTTTTCAGCACTGAACTTTGTCAAGAATATATATGAAGAAATGGGGTGCATCCTATCAAATAATATTTTGCAAGTTCTAAGGAAGTTGGTTTGAGCAATCTCAGAGCAGTGTACTACATTCATTTTAATGAAAGGAGTTCTTAGAAAAAATAAAGTGTGAGATGGCCTAGGTTACAAATTTATTCAGCTGCTCTGGGGCAATTGTTACTTTGTGTGTTACGGTAAAGGCAAAGCGTATTGCGTTTGCTACTAAAACCTTGCCACGTGGTGGGGCTACAGGGTGGCTTTTGTGCGAAGCTGTTGGAAGTTTCCCCGTGTCCAACAGAGCCAGTGCCAGCCAGCTCCAAGATGGAAATGCCGCTGGCCAAGCCCAAGCACATCAGCAACAGTGGTAGCACTTCTGGCATAACGTATTTAAGAAAAGGGGGAAAAAAAGGAAAAAAAAAAAACCAACCTGCGTATTTGCAGCCAAAGAGGAGTGAGAATATGTGAGAGGAGCAGCCCTGCAGACACCGAGAGCAGTGAAGAAGGAGGGGAGGAGGTGCTCCAGGTGCCAGAGCACAGATTCCCCTGCAGCTCCTAGTGTAGCCCATGGTAGGGCAGGCTGTTTCCCTGAAGCCCATGGAGGGCCATGGTGGAGCAGATCTCCACCTACAGCCCATGGAGGACCACATGCCGGAGCAGGTGGATGCACCTGAAGGAGGCTGTGACTCCACGGGAAGGAGCAGGCTCCTGGCAGGACCTGTGGCCCTGTGCAGAGAGGAGCCCATGCTGGAGCAGGTTTGCTGGCAGGGCTGGTGACCTTGTGGGCGACCCACGCTGGAGCAGTCCATTCCTGAAGGACTGCCCCCCATGGAAAGGATGGGCTCATGCTGGAGCAGTTTGTGAAGAACTGCAGCCCGTGGGAAGGACTCACACTGGAGAAGTTCATGGAGGACTGTCTCCTGTGAGAGGGACCCCAGGCTGGAGCAGGGGAAGACTGTGAGGAGTCCTCCCTCTGAGGAGGAAGGAGCGGCAGAGACAGAATGTGATGAACTGACCCCAGCCCCCATTCCCCATCCTCCTGTGCCGCTGGGGGGAAGGAGGTAGAGAAAAAATCAGAAGTAAAGTTAAGCCCAGGAAGAAGGGAGGGGTGGAGGGAAGGTGTTTTAAGATTCAGTTTTATTTCTTTCCTACTGTGATTTGATTGGTAACAAATTAGAGTGATTTTTCCCAAGTCACGCCTGTTTTGCCTGTGACTGTAATTGGTGAGTGGATCTCTCCCTGTCCCTATCTCGACCCAGGAGCCTTTCATTATGTTTTCTCTCCGCTGTCCAGCTAAGGATGGGGAGTGATAGAGCAGCTTTGGTGGGCACCTGGCATCCAGCCAGGGTCAACCCAGCACAGAATGTGTCTTGCCGTTCAGTGAAGAAGAGATGTCTTTTATTCAAAGCCACCTTTTCTTTACCATCTTTTCTGTAAAGAAGACACTATCTACCTGAAGAGACAAGAGCTTATACCCTATTCTACTGCTTTGTGCTAACTTGAGTTTTTGTTTCTTCTCTCCTGCCCTTACAAAGTCTTGCTGCTCCATCCTTGACCCCAGTCTCTGGGCTTCTCCTTTTGCTTCTCCGTAGGGATCCTTGATCCCTAGCACTCTAGTCCCCAGCTCTTTCTCAGTCCTCCTCCAGATTGCTGTCACTTACTCTTTTGCTCAGGCTTTGCTGCTGCCTTGTTGACTTTTACCACTCAAGTGCTGTCACTGTATTTCTGCCTTCACTCCTTCTCTTGCTACTGTACCCATTCTTTCATATAAGAGGCAATCCCAGGATCCTTTTTATTTCCTTTGGTAAACAAACTGCATGTTTATTACAGATTTCTTCCCTTGTATCTCTTTTCCATTTTCTCATCTTATGTGACCATTCCAAGACTGATAGCTCTCCTTTGAAAGAACAGGGAAAGGAAATAATGGATGGACAGTCACATAACAGAAAACTACTTCACCCATGTGAAGCCACTGTTTTATATTCACAATGGGCAGCTTTTTAGATGTTTAAAATTACACTGATCCAACTGCTATCTATAATCCAAAGCTAGCTTCAGAAGAGTACTCAGACTGAGAAACTGGTGACAGCTTGGGTTTCCAATGTGCGAAAGACACGAATCTCTGAAAAGTAACAGGGTACCAACTTAAAAATCAAATATTCTGATTAATTTAAGCCTTTGCTTTGACCTGATTTCTCATATATTTAATGACTTGAAAACTGCTGAATAAAATTGTTAAATTTTATATTATGCGAGTGCAAGAATTCCATATACATTTTTATCAGTGCGGTTCATATTAAAATAAGCTAGGATGTAATCAGAATGTTTGATTTTAAAAAAAACACCCCAAAACCAAACCAAACCAACAACCACCCCCCCCAAACAACCAACCCACTCCCCTCCACCCCCCAACACGAGTGAACCAACCAGGGTGACATCTGATCTGTTACTGTTTAGATGTTACGACATAAACCCAATCTGTTAGTTGCAGAACAAAAATTTGAACAAATGCCTGAAGAGAAGAAAGAGTGTCTGGACAGAGAGCAGCTGAATGCAAGATTGTTTAGCATCTCCATTTTACTATACTAATGGAGGTCAATTTCAATAAAAAATAAGATTGACTTTGAATTTCATTCCCTTCTGTGAGAGAGAGATGAGAGACTTACTAATACCTGTCAGCTGCTCCTAGCACCACAACCACTGCAACAAATGACTAAGAAAATATGTAGAGAAGATTCTGGATACAACGTCAAGGGGAGGATTTCATACGTGTTTTATATGAACCTGTAATTTTTTTTGGTACATGGAGTATGTGCCAGCATTTCTATTTATACAGGGATATAAAGAATAATATTCAGTGTGAGTGGTTCTGTAACTGTAGTGAGGAATATTTATTTTGTATTTTGACTAATTTTTCCCCTGTATAATTGGTCTTCATTCATCTGCAGTGTCTGGGAGTGTTTATGTCCTTAATACTTTTTAGTATATTCCAAGATTAATTTTAGCACATATGTAGTTTCATGTATTGTAAACAGTACTAAGACATATATTCCGACTCATGTTTCTTTTGGTTTTGAACCATCTCTTCCAATGCTGGGTTTTTCTCTGTGCTAAGCATTCAGTCCCCCTGTATTATATCCACAAGAGGACTTTGGAAGCTAAAGCCTGGTAAGTACTAGGTACCTGATCCCAAAATTGTGGTCCTCAAAAAAATTGCATCTAACTAACAATGGGAAATGCCTACAACTTCAATATTAATATTCCCTAAAGTTATGCCTCTGGCTGGTTTTGGCAGTGCCTGATCTTGGCTGAAGATCGCAATGTTTACTCAATTCATAAGCTCTTCCAGGATCCATAAAACTAGGCCATTCTTTGGCAGTGTTCCATGACATGCTTGATCTGATAAGTATAATGACAGCACTCCTTTGCATAAGTGGCACCTTTATGCATTTTCCCAAAGGAAAGGCCTAGGGTTTTAAATTCTGCCAGAGACTTAGGACAAAAATGAATGTGCAGGCAGGAAGCAGTCCAAAGAACAGCTGCCTAAATCTAGAGTGGCAGTGCTTAATACTCACCACATTGCTCAGTCTTTGCTTTGAAGAGAAGCCAGGTTACCTAACTTGGGGCTTTTGGTGACTGTAAAATCTAAACCATTTTGTGGATCTAATATATATCACTTATCTGTGCTTAGAATAACAGAGGGAAAAAAACCCCAAACAACCTTTTTTAGGCTCAATTTACTGTTTTGCAGAAGCACTCAGATTTCTGGGCATATGCAGGAATTAGAGGGGTCACTACATATTAAAATTTGGAAATAAGAAGCTGTTAACAACTGAGCTGTGTGAAGACTGTATCTGGGTGGTTGTGAAACTTCCGGTACTATGATAATAAAATATAGTGCCAAATAGGTGACTCTTCGGTAATTCAATGTACTAAGTTTCATGGTTATTTTAATAGTAGATGTCCTGAGAAAACACTACCTTTCCTTTGAGATGCATACAGTGATCAGAAATCTTTGTCATCGTTTGAGATTTGGTTTTTGTTAGGACCTAGAATTATTGTAATTATCAGGTAATTACGTTTTGGTGTTTGGGGTTTTTTTTTTTTTTCAGAAATCTTTGTCATCGTTTAAATGCTGTATAAATCTCATTGTTATGAATATCACAATAATGGATGCTAAAGACAATGAAAACAAAATTAGTTTGAGTAACTAGGTCCGAAGGTTTAATTGCTAAGCATTGGTTTTGAATAAGATAACCTTTGAGTCTGGCAGTTACAGTAATTGTTTTGTCAGTCTTAAAATGAGAGATGTAGTTAAGTGAACAAATAAACATTATGAACAATGTTCATAATGCTCAAACGTAGCTGAGCATTTAGTTTGTGCCTTTGCTTGGTTTTCAGAACTGTCCACTATGAAGGTGGTGCTGTGTCAATTCATGCTCGTTCCCTTTGGCGACTAGAGACCCTAAGAGTTGCGTAAGTAAAATCTCTCTCGGAAAAAGAAGTCAGTTTGGCAGGGAGCTTTTTCTCTCTAAGAGTATGCCTGTAAAATCAGATTGATAACTATAAAACTAGACAGATAATACTAAAATAATCTTTAAAAAGTGCTCGATAACACTTTCAGGAAAAATTAAACAACTTCCTGTAGAGGGTGTGTGTTAGCACACATGCTGTGTGTGGTTTGATTTTTTTTTTTGAAGTTGTTATTTTTAAGGAAAACAGTTTCTATTATAATAATTCGCATGTGCCACCCCCTAACTTGTTTAAGCCATTTGGATGCCCTTAAAGGCAAAAATTTACAGGAAAAAATGCTACCTTGCATGACTGTTCAACTGATGGTGAGGAATTGTGCCTTGTCTGTTAAGGTAATCTGTAAAATGTCAATTAAATTGTATTACAATATGTGTTGTGATAAAATGTCTAGTGACTAATCAATGATTGCTTTTTAGAGATTAAATCAGAGCAGCTTAGGGAAAGGTTGCGCTCTAATGATACTGTTTTCTGTCTGTGCGTTTTATTTAATGGGATGATGTTAAATGTCACTGATGATAGGGCAGTGAGATTTTTGCTTTGGACTGACATTAACCTTAAGAGTGCTTAATGACAACAATGAAATTGTGGAAGGATGTCTGGATTTTTATTTTCCTTATTGCATGTACTTCCCCAGTACACAGTGGTACTGGAGCAACATGGGGATTTGAGAAATTACAGGTTTCTCTTACGACTGCCATATATCTCACTTTGACAGGCATTGTATACAAACTTTTGAAGTGTAAACATTTGAACACATATGACTGAGAGAAATTGTGAGAACTGTCAAAATAACTACGCAAAGGCAGCGGTAATTTTTCTTTTTAAGGAATGTGACTTTCTTACCAGGAAAAAGACCCCAAATAAAATCCCGAGAATAACACACTCTACTACAAGTCCCTTGCCTCCCTATTTTAGCGTTTGATATTTTAACAGCTATATACTTTCATTGCTGAGTTGCAGGTGCATTACTGTTCATGCAGACGCTTCAGTTTGTAACTTAGTATATGCATGCCTGAAGTCCTCCATCAGTTCTAGTCCTTCCCAGAATGACTGCAGCTATAAGATTAATTCTGTTAATTTTATATGATTCTGGAGGAATCATTGTTTCTGAACTCTCCTCAGTGGAGAACTCTTACAAAAATTGCCTGGTGATGCCCTGCCATGGGATGCCAGATAGTATTGCTCAGCATTGCTTTCTTTCCCAAAAGGTGACAGGGATCATATTCTCACATTGCAGAAAAGAATTTGTAGTAGTGGCTTCACAAGATACTTTCTTCTCAAAAGGCTTTTCTTGTAAGTGCACATTAATTGCCTTTTTCCCATCCCGCAGGCACAAACTAGGGGCATGGCTCAATTGCACTGTGTTTATTATTTTCTTTTCCTTATGGTCCATAGCTATTGGGCCAAGGAGAAAATTGAATCAGACTAGAGGTAAGGCAGCTCCCCAGCATGACCCATAATATGAAAGGTGCAGAGCTGATGTGTTTTACCAGACCCAGCAATACAGTAGCCAAGATTCATGGCCTGACATTTTACTTAATTGAGAAGCAGAAGTTGTGCTAGAACATTGACACTTAGATGTGCTTTTGTGGCGTATACTGACTTTGCTGTGTAGAAGAAAGAAAAAAATAAATGTATTTCTAAGATATAAAGCTTCCATATTTCCTTTCTCCCCAAAGTCCTCTCCCCTTGACTTACACAGAAGAGACTATTTAGTGTACAAAAGAAAATAGTTGAGTGGAAAACCTCTTCATTCTTTTGGCCTCTTTAAAACCAATAACTAAAAATGGTTAGAATTTTAATTAGTGAAGTGTAATAAATCCTGTTACAAAACAGAAGCCAGGTATTGCTCTTGCATTTTAAAAAGTCCTGCACTTTAAAAATGTCTGCCAAATCAGTTTTGCATGCTTTGCATACTGTCTGGCCAACTCTTATGAAAACATGCTAAAAACAAATGGATATTTGTATTGACTAGGTAAGTGCTTTAATCTGCTACATGTGTGTATTAAACCCATGTAAGTGCTAACTTAAGGGACTTTGACTACTACATGGATATATACAAAACATAAGCATAAAAACTTTTTATGTTTTTAAATGCCATACCTGGAATTACTTTAAATGCAATACCAAATTCTGATATGGGAATAAGTTTATAATCAGGTTAAATTCATAAGGATTTGTTTGTATATTTAATTGGTATTATGTGAATATTTGTTGTTAGTTTTAAGCTATTTCAAGCCACAGTAAGCATAGAGAATTACTAGTATTTGTGGAAGCACATCAGAACCCCATCAGTATGTCATAAGTCCATTAGGATGGGCATTTTGCAAACACAAAAAGAATATATGATTGCCTCTCCAAAAAGCAGTGTGCATCTAAAGTGTAAGCTTTTGAAGATACAATATTGGAGAAAGTTTTGTGAAGATCCAGAGTAACATCCTAGCTGTGGTAATTTTCCAGTCTAAGGAATATCCAAGAAGCCTTCTGAAAAGGCTGCGTGAAATGCAGCCTCCTTAGTAATGCCTACACAAGTTTGTTTTCAGGAGTTAATCAAGAAGAAGAGCCGAGCTGACTTTCCAGTTTAAGGCAAGAATTTAGAAACCTGCAACCCATATTTCAACTTAAGGAGTTCTTGGGGAGCTTTCTTCCTTCATTTCCTTATATAGAATATGAAGAATCTGGGCCAGCCTTTGTTTAATAGTTTTTAAAATTTATTTTATGAGGATTATTTATTTATTTATTTAGCTATTTGATTTTTTTTTTTGCACACTCTTCAAAGTGTGCCTAAATTGTATTGACTGCTGAAAGGAGAGTGCTCTGGGAGAGTCTGGGAACTGGCAGATCTAAGCTCTTTGTGTACAGTGGAAATCTTTTCTGTAGGTGGTCTGTATCTTCTCTCAAGAGGAATTCAGTCTGAACCAAGGCAGCCTGTGCAAAGGAAGAGGTTAAGGTTATTTATTAGAATGGTTTTATAGAAGATAACCACAAAGTAGCCATTTTCTTGCTGATAATCATGCATTTAGAGTTTTATCCTTTTACCATCTAGTTAGCAGTGTAATGTACTTTAAAATATCTTTGCTAGTAGAGTTTTTCCCAAAAGCTCTATGTTGTGTTTTAAAAAAACCCAGATGTTTCCTATGAATTTTCTTAGGTGGAGTGGCAGCCACATTAGATGGGGACAGCCATTCAGACTAAGACATATAACAACAGGAAAATATTTAAGTCTCCTGGATGACAAGAGTCTTCTTCTTACAGAAAAAGAGAAAGCGGATATAAAATCTACAGCATTCTGTTTTCGGTCTTCCAAGGTATGGAATCACTGCAGCATTAACATAGCTAGTAGTAATGCCAATCTCTTTTGTAAGCAAGATTTAGATGTTTCCTATTGCATAAATTATCGGAGCCTTCTACCTTCTGAGTCAAAGCTTCTTTTATCATACTTTCATTGGTTAATGCTGCCAGGCTATTTGTGTGGTTTTTTGTTTTGTTTTGTTTTATTTTACTGGTTGCCTGCTTTTGAACAGTTTCCTCATTTCTCATTTGACATAGGAAAAATAGTACTCCGGGTTATTTAAATTAAATTGGAAAGTCAGGATTTCTTTCATCAGATCCTTTGGTAACTTTAAATTAGATTACAGTATAGTTTGAATTTTCATTTGACACCTTCAATAAGGATTTCAAGTTCAGAACAGTACTTTGTATAGTGGGTAAACAGTTTAAAATTATACTATGATAAGTTCTTTAATATCCTTTGATTTCTTGTACTTTTCACCTGCAACATGATGTTGCTGAAAATTTTCCAACAATAATGTTGAGGGTTTTTAGATTTATCTTTTAAAATATGTAGTAATCTTAAACAGAATTATTCAGTAACTTCTCTGTAGCAAACACTTTATTTATTTTTGTGCTGGGTTGACCCTGGCTGGATGCCAGGTGCCCACCAAAGCTGCTCTATCACTCCCCATCCTTAGCTGGACAGCGGAGAGAAAACATAATGAAAGGCTCCTGGGTCGAGATAGGGACAGGGAGAGATCCACTCACCAATTACAGTCACAGGCAAAACAGGCGTGACTTGGGCAAAATCACTCTAATTTGTTACCAATCAAATCACAGTAGGAAAGAAATAAAACTGAATCTTAAAACACCTTCCCTCCACCCCTCCCTTCTTCCTGGGCTTAACTTTACTTCTGATTTTTTCTCTACCTCCTTCCCCCCAGCGGCACAGGAGGATGGGGAATGGGGGCTGGGGTCAGTTCATCACATTCTGTCTCTGCCGCTCCTTCCTCCTCAGAGGGAGGACTCCTCACAGTCTTCCCCTGCTCCAGCCTGGGGTCCCTCTCACAGGAGACAGTCCTCCATGAACTTCTCCAGTGTGAGTCCTTCCCACGGGCTGCAGTTCTTCACAAACTGCTCCAGCATGAGCCCATCCTTTCCATGGGGGGCAGGAAGGACTGTCCAGCGTGGGTCGCCCACAAGGTCACCAGCCCTGCCAGCAAACCTGCTCCAGCATGGGCTCCTCTCTGCACAGGGCCACAGGTCCTGCCAGGAGCCTGCTCCAGCATGGGCTTCCCGTGGAGTCACAGCCTCCTTCAGGTGCATCCACCTGCTCCGGCATGTGGTCCTCCATGGGCTGTAGGTGGAGCCCCGGCCCCCCTCTGCGGCTGCTCTTCTCACTCCTCTTTGGCTGCAAATACGCAGGTTGGTTTTTTTTTTTTCCTTTTTTTCCCCCTTTTCTTAAATACGTTATGCCAGAAGTGCTACCACTGTTGCTGATGTGCTTGGGCTTGGCCAGCGGCATTTCCATCTTGGAGCTGGCTGGCACTGGCTCTGTTGGACACGGGGAAACTTCCAACAGCTTTGCACAGAAGCCTGTAGCCCCCCTGCTACTAAAACCTTGCCATGCAAACCCAACTCAATTTTTAACTATTTGTCTGCTTGGGAAGATAAGAAATGAATATATACCTGAAAGCAGGTATAGAGACTTTTGCACTCTAGACAGATAACAAAGACTTTAGTTCAGGTGATTGTTTTGAGACCGAGGCAATGGTTTGGTTTTTTTTAAAACCAGTTAGAAAAGCCATCGAATTACTTCAATATTTTAGGACAATGTGGTCCAACTGTATTGTGGAGTTCCTGTTTCAGTTAGTGTAGAACTCAATTGTTACTCTCCTTTGAAGCAAGAAGGATAAAATAATTCATTCACTGATTCTCAAGATGGAGTCTTCAGTTTGGGTTACTCCAAAAAGAGTGGAACAATATACTGCCCTCAACCATTACATGGATTATATAGTCCAAAATATACCTGAAGGCAAGAATTCTTAGCAAGACAGAGAGTATCTCTTGTTGATATGGAGAAGGTGGTTCATCTCTATTTTCTAAGTAGCATATCCACGTGTTTTGGAGATTAGACAATGTTGGGTTTGAAGTTTCTCCACTTGTTTTTTTCAACCTAAGTTTGAAAGTCTTATTTGGAAGTAATTGGAAGATTTATATTTTGAAGTGGTTTTGTTCTACCATGTTCAAAATCAAAAGTTAATATTTTTTTATTTAGTTGTTGTTAAGTGACCAAACCTATTCTATACTGAGCAGAGCAGAGATAAAAGGCTTTTGGGCATGTAGAAACATGTTACAGTAGTCAATTCTTGAAGAAACATGAGTGATTTTAAGGCCAATTCTGATATGAAATTGGATTTTCAAAGAAATTGGAAATTTGGAAGATCGTATTTGATGTCATTTTTATTTTAAACATTAATTTTAACTAAAGACTATATCTGGAAGAAATTACAGAGATGCCACAGGTGAGGCATCTTTTCCTCTTCATTGCTGAGGATGAATCCAGTCTCCTGCTTAGGACTTCTTAAGGAGTGTCATGTTTCACTTTATTAGGATACAGGCATTACAAAATTTTATGTAACTTCCCTGTCTGGAAAAGAGCATTAAATAAATATATCAAAATCATAGTAATCCTAGATAGGCTTCTGTAGAGAAGGTAAGCAGCTTTGGGAGTCTCTTTTCCTGCAGACATGTATGGACACCAACCTTTCACTTGTGTTGTTGCATGAAGTTAGCCCAAAATCGTTATTCCTGGATAAAAGGCAGCCTCTAATCTTCTCTGTTGAATACAGAGCATTAATAGTGGGAGTATGTCAAGTGGCTAGATCTTTCTTATAGCAATTCCAGTCCTTTTTTGCCACAGTCATAATTCTTCCTTCTGCTACCTGAAAAAGGTACTTTCCACTACTTTTCAGGTAGTGGAAGGAAGAATTATGATGATCCCAGCTGTTGTGCTATAGATAAGTTAGCTCTAAATAGGCAAAAACAGATATGGGGGAAGAATACCCTTATTTGCAGTGTTAAAGACTCAGTTCCTTCAGGCATGTGAGCAGATTATAATTTCAGTTTCCAAATGAAAAGCAACTTTCATGTTTGCAGAGAAAATATTGAAAATGTATCCCCTGTAAATCTGAAGATTCAAATACAAATATAAATGCTCAACACATATTGTTGGTTTTAACATTATTTGCAAGGGCCTTACTCATAAGTTTAAACACATTAGCTTACCGGTACTGCATTTAAAAAATAAAAACTTCAGCTTTCTGGTTCTCTTCTTTATAAGATATCTTGTATGAACCAGAATACTTTTCTCAGATGCTCAAAGTAACACACACGCGCGCACACACACACGCACGCACATATATATACTTTTTTTTGTTTCCCCCCAAATCACAGCATTCTGATACAGAAGCTGAAAAATTAGATCAGAATCTTTTAACATGTTATAATCCTTTAAATATCTCAGCAAAATAAAGAACCGTGAAAGCTTAAGAACATCACAAGCCAAACAGTACTCAGAAGATACGGATATTCTGAAAAGCTAATAGTCTCTTCATTTTTTTCCCTGGGAATTGGTTTTTATGCTCTGATTATTATCCATTGACCTAATAATGAGAATTATATTAGCCTTTCCTGCATCTGACATTCAGAAAACTCTTCTTTTCTCTCTTGTAGTCTCACTTCACTCAGCACAGGATGTCCACAGATATCTACAATTTATTCTCCAAATATATGGCTCTCTTACAGACTTGACTTTGTAGTGATTAAGTCCTATGGATTTTTTTTTTTTCCACATTTGCTGAATATTGGTTCTTTTTGATAAAAAGTTTTAGCTTAATATCACTTTTCCACAGAAATAAGGTAATCTTCCTAATTTAGAGATGTTTATACATTTTATATAAAGTCTGCTTTTCCTGTCCACAGTCTTTTCTGGTGGACAGAAACACACCAATTTTAATAAAAGTTTATGGTCTATATTTTTATGTCTTCACCTGTTGCTTAATAAAATTTAATAGGATATATATTCACATTGGCTTAAAAACCAGTCATGAATTAGCTTCTTCCAGTCAGTGAGATCTGCTAGAATGTCAGTCCTGAAAATGTGCTACAGAAGGTATAGGTTGGCTCAGGTGACAGGAGATAAAATTGAAAGGACAAG
The DNA here is from genome assembly GCA_034008185.1 of Gorsachius magnificus. Taxonomy (NCBI): domain Eukaryota; kingdom Metazoa; phylum Chordata; class Aves; order Pelecaniformes; family Ardeidae; genus Gorsachius; species Gorsachius magnificus. The sequence continues at coordinate 42,168,080 of CM067083.1, read as the reverse complement.
CCTTAATCATGGGAACCCTTTTCGGAATGTTACAAGGAACTAAACAGAAGCATTCAAGTGAAACAACACATTTAAGGCTAGGCTTCATAGAATAACTTTTTTCAACATTAAGATAAAACCAATTAAAATTATGCTGTCCATTCAGCCTACAAATAATGTGGGAAGATTGGCTTGTGATCCTGTATACATGGAATAAAAGCTGTTTATAAAGAGCACATCCTTCTGGAGAAAAACTAGCATATTTTTCAATAAACCTGTGCATTTCCAGTGCATTCTTGTTGCTTTGCATTACTGAGGTGGTTTACAGACTGTTGCCAAACCCAATTGTTTCTGTTTCTTCCAAGGTAATGAATCAAGACTTTTGATCTTTGTTTAGAAAAAGTTGATCTGAAAATGGGCCTACAAATATGGGACTGCAAATAAAACTGCAGCTTTTCTTTGTAAATATGCTGTAGGAAGAAGTAGCAGATGGTTCAGTAATGATGGGGTTTGGTAAGAGTTCGGTGGGCTGTAGACATCACGTAATGTCTGTACCAATGTGCAATTATTAAATGGTGAAATAGTGATTTCTGATATTTTTCAGATCCTGAGTTTCACTGATAAACTATTTTACAGGAGATAATGAGATTGATTCATTATATGTACTTTCTCAACAACTTACTTTTTATTGGCATGAATCCAGCACTCCATTCAAATCTTCCCCCTTTTGAACAACTTGTGGTTCCTGTTCACTCCCAAAAATGCTCAATGTCTTGAAGTTCCCAAATGAATGCCCTAATTGCCTGCTGCTCCCACACCATCCCCTAGCTTTCCATCTTCTGTCCTGTATTCAATCCAACTTTTACTGTATGCTTTCCTGGCTGCTGTGTTTATTTGCAGGAAAGAGCTCAACTGAATGTGATTGGATTCAGTCTGGGCTCTAAACCTACACACAGAGTTGTCACTGTACTTACATAGGTGAGGACAGAGATCTTGTTTGGCAAACTGTTGGCACTGCAATTTTTATGCTGAGTAAATTTAATGTTAAATTAATTGGAATGAAGATTGCAATATCAAACCCATTCAGTTTGTTACAGTCAGTAGATTTTTTTAAAAGTATGAAATAATATTTTAAATTACTAATCCTTTATTTTATTGGCAGTGCTTTATGAGAAAATTTGTGAATTCGTATAATCATATCTTAAGAAGTTGGTTGTGAGGAGGAAGACTTGGAGAAAAAGAATCCTGCAATGTAGAAGCCCAGTACGTTCACACTATCTTCTAGTTATGAAGATAATTCAAAAGACTAGAGCTTGAAATCAGGCTGTCATTTCTTCACATGAGAGCAGGACCTAATTTATTTTTTCCTGTACCATCATTTGTGTGCTATGTCCTATTGTAAGTAGGTTTTCAGTTTCCAGCTGTTACTACATTCAGGTTATTACAACATTCAGAGAAATAATATGAACAAAATAATGAATTAATAATGAAATAGAAGCACACAGTAACTCAGTAACTGGCATCAGATGTATTAATAAATCAATTATTACCATTTATCAATGGACAAGATTTTAGTAAGAGTTTCAGCACTTAAGGAATCAGACATTTACAAGACAGTGAAATTAACATCTGTATCCAGAAACAGTTTAATAATCTGAATTAATGAATAGATTACATCTGGAAGCTTAATGTTATGAAAAGTAATAACAATATTTTTTTTTTCTAGTGCTTCAAAATGCTTTTATAATTGTAAGGTGAAAATCTAGTTACATGACATCTCCCTTTGCTTAATAAATGCTTTTTAAAATACTTTAATAAATCAGAGATTGTTTTCTGTTCATTTCAAAACCCAGTCTTTGTCATCTTTTACTGTGAAGCTGTCTCCACAGATTGTCAAGGCACATGTGTGATGTAATCATTCTCATAATCTTTCCTGATTGTAGTTAAATAGAACATTTAGAAGTTTTTGTCTCATTATTTGCAATGTTACTCTGAGGAACTGAGGGGAAGTGGCTGGTCCTCTACTGCTGGTCAGGAGAAGCAGAGAAGGTTGCAGTTGTATTTTGTTGAGGGAAGCATCTTCCACACTGAATGTACGGCCTGCAATTCGCACAGATGATTTTTTGAACAGTAGAGAAAATTAAGCACCTTCTTATTTGGGCACGTATGAGCATATATAGAAGGAGAATACAAGGAGTTACTGCACTGGTAGAACTTGCCTGCGCTGTTGAAGTTGTGAAAGGGAGAGCAAAACAACAACTGCAGCATTACAGTAGTCTCAGCTTCAATTGCAACAATTGTGATGTATTGCCTCTCCTCCCAGAAGAATGATAATAGTTTCTATATCAATAATTTGATCACATGAATCAGAACTAATGAGTGGCGAAAGCCTCAGGAACTTGCAGTGAAGGTCAAAGTTCTCTGAGGAGTTTTGGGCATAACTACATTAACATCCTTCCTACAGTTAACAAGATATATAACAAGAGCCTTTGTAGCAGGTTTTTTCCATACTTACCAACTAGCGCAAGCAGACAAGAGAGATATTGGTCGGTTGAACCATATGCTTTTGGAGAGATGAAATGGATGATCTGCTGTGAACCAGGGCACATAGGCTGTCTATCGTATCAGCTGAGGTCTGTGGGGAAGGAGTTGGTTCGTAGAAGAGCTAGATTTTGGGGAACACCTCAAATTACAGACTCTAGTATTGTTTGGGACACTAAATATCCTCTCCTGAAGCAACTGCTGTCTGTATAGGAGACCAACTGGACTGATGCATGGTCATGCCATTCTTCTGTTAAAGAGGCCAGTCACAAACACATAGAAATTGATTTCTTTTCTCAGGAAATACTGAGCCCATTGTTGGGCAGTAATGGGCAGTGACAGGTTAAAGGCCACCTCTCTCTGACAGTCAGAAATAAATTGTAAGGAGGTGCTCATCTTTTCCAGGCTGGGGGAAAAAAAAATCCCCGATGTGTTTGGTCTTGTTTTGTAAGCTTTTATGTTTTGATAATGACATGTAAGGTCAATTATGATCTTTGTTCTTTCCTAGGCAGGTGAAATGAATACATCTGCCTCTCTAGTGTAATAAGCTAGTCTTTTGTGTGGATGGGATCTCTCTCTCCATCTTTTGCCTAAATATTTAACTAGAATTTGCACTTTTGCCAGTTTTTAATAATTTCATTAAAGAAGGATCTCAAATATTCTTTTAGATCCTGTTCTGAACAATTGCCTAGTATTCAGTATTTTATGGAAATACTAACATGTTGGTTATTGTTTTGGTATACATTTTCTTTTCTTCTTCAGGAAAAGTTGGACATAGGGACAAGAAAAGAGGTGGATGGAATGGGAGCACCTGAAATAAAATATGGGGATTCAATATGCTTCATACAACATGTAGATAGAGGCTTATGGCTCACGTACCAGTCCGCTGATGCAAAGTCAGTAAGAATGGGTTCTGTGCAGCGGCAGGTAAGGCTGTAAATAGGAATGCATTTCATTCAATCATGGTCTGATAGGGCGGGGGGCGGGGAACGAAGGGAACTACAGGGGACAGCTGATTTCTGCATCTCAAATATTTTAAGCATGTCTTCATTTCTTTTTAGTCACATAATGAAAAGCTATGTAATGTAATGAATTCTTGAACTGAAAGCCAAATAAAGTGCATGTGTTAGCCTATAGACATTAACCCACAAACACTGATAAATCTGGATATACTTGATATCAAACTAAAATATTAATAGCCTGTAGAATGTGCTAAAATTCCTTTCTTCAGTTTGCTGTAGTTTGGATTAAGGAGGCACATCATGAGCATATTAACTTTTGGGCTGGAGTGTTCAAGTCTTGAGACCTGTGGGGTTTCTTCTCTTAAAGAATAACCATTTCCAAGCAGAATGCTTGCTCAGCATAATAAAGTAAGAAAAAGATTCTTTTGCAACTTAACACATCTTCCAGAAGCTACATTTGTGTTAGTGTTTATTTAGTGTTTATTGCAGGAAATTATTTCTCAGCAAGGAAAAAATGTTTTAGCAATCTTTTGAAAAGTAAAGTAAAATAAAACATGATGCTTATCCATGCTGTAGTATTTTCTATGACTGTTTTACATGCCAGAACTACAAAGCTAGACCAGCACTTAGAAGCTACACTTAGAAGGTCATGCCTTATAATTTTAAATACATATATATGTGTATATAATTTGTCTGTATCATATATTTGTATATACACAGACACACATATATAAAATAAAATATTTTATATAAAATATATATTTAGGAAACAGTGTTTATATGCATGTAAAATTTTAGTGATTATAATACTAATAGAACTAATAGAACTAATAGAATTAATTATAATATTTGTAATACTTAAATAATCCTAAAATAATTCAAACTAAGATACATTATTGAATAATTTAGTAACATAAGTAATATAAATAGTTTGTGTGTGTGTGAAAAAACATTTTAACCTAAACCAGTTTAAAATATTTATGTAGATCGGATTGAATGCCTTCAGAGCCATGATAACTAAATGTGAAAAACCGTTAAGTTATTGGTATTGACTCAAGGAATAGTCAGAAAAGAAGGCCAGTAACATCCTTGGAAGTCAGACCCAGTAAAGAATACCTATTTTGACCTTGTGTGTACTTTAGGGATCTGCTGCTGTTTTAAGGGATCTATTTTTAAGGTTGACAAAAAAAACCAAGCAAAACCCTTAGACTTTTGATCTTTTTAAAACTTATTTTTAATAAAGTGTATTGTTTACAGAAGCTGTGGCTTTGAGATTATTATGGCACTGAACCTGCTGGCTTGTTGCAAGTGTGTCCTTGGAAAATAAAACACAGGATTATCTGTTTTTAATTAAATTCTCTTTTTTTTTTTTTTTTTTTGTAGCCTGCCTTACTATGTGAGTTTTCATACTACTTATTTGTGAATAATGTTTCATTTTGCAGTGACTGCTTTTTATTTTTGTATTGCAGGCTGTAATGCACCATGAAGGTCACATGGATGACGGTTTAACGTTGTCCAGATCTCAGAATGAAGAATCCCGTACAGCACGTGTCATCCGTAGTACAGTCTTCCTTTTCAACAGGTTTATAAGGTGTGCTTTTAAAATGAACTTTTAATCTCTTTTCTTTTTTTTTTTTCCTCTTTTACGTTATTCAAAGTGGCCATTAACACAACAGTGAACAGTTTAGCCCTCAGAAAAAGCAGGTGAATGCTTCTTAAACCAGACTTTATGCCAATTCTTTATGTGCTATTAGCAGAGATTTACCTTGAGAAGTTTTGGTCAGTTTCTTTTCTCTATCTTCTAATTTATTGTTCAACCTTGATTTGAATCCATAAACATATTGAAAATACAAGCAAACCATAAAAGAGAGATTTTTCCTTGCCAAAATTTGCTGTAAGTCATGCAGTGCATCATTTGGCTCTTTATTTTCTAAGTGTGGTTTTTAGAAGTGCTCTTCCTTGAAAAACCTGGAAGAAGGAGATAACTGTATAATTACAAACTTGTACAAGACATAACTATGCTGAAGAAGTTCATGGTCTCAAGAAAAAGTTTTTTTTTAAAGTATGAAATTACACCTTCTTTCTACCCTCCCATTTCCTTTTCCTTATTTGTTCCCTTCTAATGGTACTTGTTTCTTTAGTATTTTGCAACATATAAAATGTTTTATTTTATAGTATTTTCAGCCATTTAAAAATATGGCCAATTTATGCAATTTGTATTTATCTTCCTACCCAGAAGTCCTCCCAAATAACACTAATAAAATGCTAATTCTCAAATGTTTGTGACTTCAGTAATTGATGAAAGGCCCCTCTCATCAGTGTAACTGGCATTAGAAAAAGGATGGTATGCAATAAGACTATGTAGAGTGATAAGAATTTAATGGGAACTCATTTGTCACAAGTGAAGACAATGTAGGAGATGGTGACCTGAAGCAACCATGTTCTAAATTGGTGGACAGCTGAAGACATAGACATGTCAATTTGTTAAAATTACCCAGGTACTTAGATAAAACAGAGAAAAATGCCTGTCAGAAGAATTACCTACTGTATGACATTTACAATACAAAAGAAATGTAAGCCCTAGGTAACTCTGTAAATAATACATTTTCTTAGAAGTTTCTAAGAATGCCATAAAAGATAAGGACAGAGAAAGGCAATTTAATGATAAGGTTTCACAAATCAAGGTACTGCTAGATTACAGTGGAGATTGTTGCAGAGTGCATGGGGAGTCCAAGGTGGTGTTTAACAATTTAGTTTTGGCAGGATATTACTCCAAGAAGAAAAAGATGAATTGCAGAGGATCGAGATTATTCTCTTAAGCATTGTGCCCCAGTTCTTTCCCACAAAGTCAGTACAAAAATTGCACTTCAAATAATATGCTCACAATAGAAATTACATTTTAAAGATAACTTTTGTGGCTTTTTGAAACACTGTGTTATTTTTTCTAGAGATTTTTATTCTTCAGTAGTAAATATTCCTACTAAATTCATGATGTTTCCTAAACGTTGATTTCTTCCAGCCCTAGTTCACCATTTGAGATGAAAATAGTGATGTGCCAGTTAAAAAAAGCCAAAACAAATAAAAAAAATCCAAAAACAACCAACAAAACAACAACCATCTCCCCCTTCCTCCCCCATCCCCCCAATACTTATCAGCGTTGTCTTAATCCAGCAAAAGCAGAGTATAAAATGGGGCTTCTGCTCCATGTCGTGGCCTGGATGGTTGTGAGTTGGGTTGCCAGGCACCTTTGGTGCCTCTAACGAAAGAAAAGAGGGCATGAGCGTAAGGCTGGGAGGGTGTCCATGTGGACATGATGGGCTCCTCTGCCAGCTGGAGCTTGGTGATCTTTAGGTCAGCATAAATGGAGCACGGATGAAAACAAAAAGGACCTCTTTGCTACATAGTTGCATTTTACTCAAAAATATGCTAGCAAAAATAGCTTTTATGGCAGCAGAATTGAGAATGAGTCAAAAGAGAAATCATGAGTGTCAAGTAAAGCCCCCTCCTCCCACTCTCCCCCGCTGTGTGCCACCAGGGAGGGCCCTTCCCTTCAGGGCTGCTCCTCTCACAGCACCTCGGGGCCCTGCCTGGCTCTTGCAGAGTTTCAGGATCCTCCAGATCTTTCCCTCCTCCCTGAGGATTGGCACTATATTCACAGGCCCTAAGCACCCCTGGTTTCTCTGCCCCTCATGGCCCCTTCTGCTCCTTCCAGAAGGTTCTGGTGGGCCTCCCTGCAGCCCTCAGCAGAGGCAGCACCTGCCTGCCACCGCCTTCCTGAGAGGAGCCAGGGGGGTGCAAAGAAAAGCCCTTGCCTTCCACTTGCTGTGTGGCACTGCTGAGGTCTCAGCTGCAACAGCCGCATTTCAAGAAAGATGAGGTTTAAATGGAGGAGAAAGGTATATCAGGGGTTCGGAAAGCAGAGAGCTGAGGAAAAATTGGATTATGGGGTTTGTTGGGGATTCAGTTAAGCAAGGGGCAGGTGCAACACTGCAGAATGGTCTGCCCCCCACTCCTAGGAGACAACGGTCATAGACTACAGTGAGGCCAAGCTTGAGTTTTGTTAACAGGCAAACAAAAAGAATTATCAGGGAAATTGTATTGTACTGTATTATCAAGGAAATAAAAAGGCTAATGAAGCGCTGGGACAGAGTGTGTGAAGAGCTGCATCTTCCAGCACTGAATGTGTCTTAAGAACAGGTTAGAGACCCACTTTAGAGCCTGTATGGACTAGCTGGGCCCTCTTTGGCACCATAGGACTGGTTTTTGATTTCTGTCCACTCCAGCCTTGTGATGCTTTGATGATTTGAACAGGTTTACAATAACTTCTCTTCATCTTTTGGTCTGCCTCTGATACCACTAAATATGTAGGTAGAATATTAAAATGTGTTTTCTGAATTTAAAAAAAGTGTAAGGGAAATAAATTTTTTGATGCTTCCAGTTTATGTTTGGGAAGGAAAGGGTGGATCATTAAGTGGAGAATAGGGCAGACATAAATCTTTGAGAAGCTACATAGCTGTCAGAAAATGAATTGAGCTTTGGCATCTAAACAAACTTTGTTTTGAAACCAATAAATAGTTTAAACAATAAAATAAATTAATTTCTGATACTCATGAGACTTTGCATCTTCTTGTAGGGGCCTTGATGCTCTCAGCAAGAAAGTGAAGTCTTCCACTGTTGATTTGCCTATCGAGTCAGTCAGTCTGAGCCTTCAGGACTTGATTGGCTACTTTCACCCCCCTGCTGAACATTTGGAGCATGAAGACAAACAAAACAGGCTCCGAGCACTTAAGAATCGCCAGAACCTCTTCCAGGAAGAGGTACTTCTCAGTTTTACTCCTGATTTTCCACCACATTGTCTGCAAGTATCCTCTCAGTGTCTGTAGCATTGATATCTAGTCTGGAGTATGTTTGCAATGTTTTTTTTGGTCCTGTAAGAATCAAACTATTTGCTACATTTATAATGTCTTTAGATGTGCTGATTTTCTTGTATATTTAAAGAAATATATTTAAGGCCTTACTTCCTTTTCCTTTTTTTAAAAAATTAGATATTAATATGACCTTGTGCCCTGAACTCTAACTATAATTTACGCCTTATGTGTGAATTAGTTTCTTCTGTTACAGTTTAATCTCCTGAGGCAGAAAGATTTTTTGGTTTAATAAGTATGCTTTAAGTATTTTGTTTAATATTGTCTTGTTATTTCTCTGGTAGTGATAGTTGCCTGTAATTAGACGAGTGCCTAAATGCCTTCTAGAAAAGAAACTTGCCTAAAATTATGTCTGGAATACTGTTTAATTTTGTTTTATTTTGACTACCCTAAAAGGTAAATTTTTATTATCATAGTCAAGGAAAACTTTTCGGTAGAGATTGCTTTTTTGACTCCACTTGTCTGACTCCATGTGTATATTCTTGTGTTTTGCATATCCTGCCTTTCATGTTTTGTTTTTCTTAGCTTTCTGAAAATCTTATGTGTTTGCACCTAAACAATACTTTTTTTTTTCTGTGACAATCTGAGCTTTTCCATTTTTTTTAGGGTATGATCAACCTTGTTCTTGAATGTATTGATCGCTTGAATGTATACAGCAGTGCAGCTCATTTTGCAGATGTAGCTGGGAAGGAAGCTGGAGAAGCATGGAAATCTATTCTGAATTCTTTGTATGAATTACTAGGTAAGACATATTATGGGTTACTTGGATTGGTTTTAGCTCAAAATAATACTCAGATGAAAAAAACCTATGTACCTGTTTTAGTGTAGAAGTCTTTCCACTGCGTAGAAATTTAGTATAGAAATTAAACAAGATTTTTGCATTTCCAGGTCCTTGCATGTGGTTAAGAATAAAATACACTGATAATACTGAAATAGTGTGTTTTTTTCTAATAACAGTTGTTGTGATAAATAATACATTTCTGACTTAAATTAAATGAATGATTGCTTTTTCATATCATGGTATTGCTGATGTATCTTGTGTACTGCCCAAAAATGTGTTTAAAAAAAAAAAAAAGGTCAATGTCATTCCTGGGCTAAGGAGCCAGACATTGTGGTCAGTTTTGTAGAAGTCTATGATTTTTCACATCTGGCTGCAGAACTGCAACATAAATCTAAAGCTTCTATGCCCAAGACCTCTCTTATTAGTCAGTAAGGCCCAGTGACTCCAGCATTACACAAAGACACAGTGTGCCATAGAAAGGTACACTCTTCTAGATGCAGTATATCATGAAGGTCTTGTCCACCTGCAGTCACTGAAAATCGCATAATACCTTATGTAAGTACCTAAGCATTAGTGTCCTGGTCGAATTTCTATTTTTGTAGTAGCATTTAATTGCCTGATTTGTTTTCTCAGCAATCTGAATTGCATTTCTTGTTCATGTTCTACTGTGACTCATTATGTAGGGTTATTAATCCACCACTATAGCTGCCTGTATATTCACTGCTGCCAAGTTGTTAACTGTCTACAAAAGGAAACTTTACTAACTCAGAGACCGGTTCCTTGCTCCTCTGTCATCAGGTTTTCTCAGTGCCATAAGTAAGCCTAAATAATAACATTAACATTGACCTTCAGTGACTGAGGACAGTAATGTGTCCCTATCATTAAGCAGTCCTTTCTGCAGGCTACATACATGTGCCTATGCTGCTTTCTTTCTGTTACGCACCAGCTGTAGTGTGAGGGCCTGCTTGGCTTTGAACTTGCATGTGTTTTAGCAAAAGCTTGAGTTTGGACAAAGTCCTCATGCAGGGTTGTTACCTTACTTTCCAGTAAAACATGTAGCACTTGATGTATCATTTATACTCATAAAATCTCACTCCTGAGAAATTCGGTATTGAAAAAGTATGCAAGTAACACTATGTTATACATTGATTCCATTAAAAACTTCACACCTTAATATTGAGTTTGTAAAATTAATTGAGTCAAGTGGTGAGGAAGTGCCCAGTTGAACACAGTGTGTATAGTGTAGGTGACTCGTTTGGGGATGATGTGGAGCTGTTTAATACAGCAGTACACTAGAGGTCATGAAAAGGACGAGCCAAGGACAGAGTGATAAACAAGCCAGCAAAGGGGAACATAGAGCTGATAAGAAGAGGCTCCGGGAGCTGAAGAGACCAATAGAGACTTGCATGGACAGGACCAAGTAAACCAATTAGAATCTAGCTAGGTATTTGTATTAGCCTCGTGTAGCGTGTACTGTCTGCCTAGAAGATACATATATCCTGTGTGATCACAAAAAAGCGATTCCGATTCCACCTGCACACTTACTCTGGAGTCCGTGCCTTCATTACCTCAGTATAGTATGGCTGTTTGTGGGTATGCATTGTGAAACATGATCGCATACTGGTTTTTCTATAGGACCCATTCCTTATTTAGTACTCAGTCGTTACTGGTACTTACAACATTTAGTTTTCTCTTTGCTACTCAGTGTGTGGCATTGAGCCTTATTTATTGTGGGCCTTGTAATTCATGTTTGGAAAACAAAACTATTATCTTGGAATTCTTTTGAGCCATTTATGATTAGTGACCTGAATAATTAGAACTATTAATAAGTGTTCTGTTGGAAACTTCTGTAATAAAGCAAATAGAAGGTATTCTCTCCTGTTCACTCAAAAGAACAGATACAGAGAAAAATTTAGGTAAAAAGGCTCCACCAGTGCTAGTTCCCAAATTAAGAGCTGTGGGATCAGACCATTTTTCAGAATATTCAGCAGGACTTTGTGTGTGCAAGGCATACTGAAAGCTTGCATTTCTCCAAATTCAGAGGTATGGAAAATGAAATTTTAATGGCATGCCTCACTTCACAGAAACTCTTCTTACTACCTAACAGCAAAGTGAGGCAAGTGTACATAGCTGTTACACAGCTGTTCCATAGTCAAAGTAGGCCCATCATCTTGTGCTCTTGAAGAAGAAAATAATCTTGGAGGGAAAAAAGGATAATCAGCATATGGTGTGCAGCCCTTGATAAAAACAATGAGGGGCTTCTATCTGGCCCATTACCTTTTCTGTCAGAGGAAGAAGTTGACACAGTAAATATCATTGAGACAACCAGAAACCCTCTCCTTTGTTATGAGAAATCATGGAAAGAGCTAGCTGAACAGTGGCTTCTGTCACCATTCTTGCTACAGCCTGTTAGAGTACAAGGTGGTTCCTGTGGCTGTGATTCTGGTTGAGGAGTTGCTGAGATCTACCACCTCTATGTAGTCGAAGATTGTAGCATGATGGATATGCACTGGTTGGAAGGGTGACCAAAAGTGGCATTTCCTAATGTTGGATTGCTAGATTTTTGTGAACATTGTAAGGCAATGTTAACAGTTTTGATTCCCGTGGTTTTTTTAGTTGCAAGCTAAATACACACTCTGTACACCTCTCTCAAGTTCTGTAACTTGCAGCATAGTGACAAGTGAGTCATGTGGGTCAAATGCAGGACTGGAACTTCAGACACATTAGACTGCTTTGGTTTCAGCTAAGAGTAATTTGTAACAATGGTACACCATTATCCATTGTATTGTAATTCTATATGAAGAACTGCTTCAGAGATAGGTGGGAGTTTTTGCCAGTGGATTTCTGATGGAGAAATTTTGTGACTTGGGATCGTGAATATACCGTAGGTTCTTGAGTGGAGTGTACAGATCCTTTCCCTCTTTTTCCTTATGTCTTAAGTTTTTTCAAACTGATACAGGCCTTTCTCATGTTTGCATGTTACAGCTCTATTTTTCACTGACCTTTGCCAATGTCTGTCTTCCTTCAGAACATCATGGCTGTTACAGAAAATGAAGAAAATATTTCCTGCTGTTTTAACTATATTTCAACAAAACAAAAAGCTTTGGCTATCTTCATGCTTGCAAACAACCAGATTGTTTACTCTGAATCTATTGAAGGTAGCTCAATGCAGGCAAAAAGGGCAGCAAATTTTATCTTTAATAGTTAAAATTTGGAAAAGATGCATGAAGCTAAACTGAGATTTCACAGTGAAAATTATACTAAATCTTAGTGTGAGCTTCTCTTGGCATTGATATTACTGTTATGTTTTCCCTCCCTCTGCTTCTCTCTGTAATCACCCTAATGCGTGAATGAATGCTTGAAAATATGACGTGATTTTTAGGGGTGTCTGCTTTTCCAACCCTGAGATAAAAAGATAATCTAGAAGGAACGCTGGTAAAATTTTTACACCTTAATCTATCTTTCAGCTCATATATGCCCTCTAAGTAAGGTGAATCTACTTTAGACTTTTTATTTAAAGGTGATTATTTCATGTATACTAATGGTATTTGAGTTATTAAGAATCAATTAAATAAGTTACGGCAGGAATTATAAACATTTAAAAGTATCTAGACTATGTCCAGGGAGTTAATGTCTCAATGAAAATCAATTGATGACCTTTTAGAGTGTAGCTGATGGTCTGTGTTTGGATTATTCATAGATGTAGGGGAGCGTTGAAGTTTTTCTAACAGTTTAGTTTGTTTTATCTTTTGTTACATTAAGCATAGCTGAGATAGATAGACTGGAGAAAGTAGTGGCTTCATTGCTGAATCATTTCTGTAGAAGTCTGAAATTTCCGATTGACAAGGACAGAAAATACCTTCTAAAAGATCCTGCTTGTTCTGTACCAAGTATTGTTTCCATGGACTCGTAGTGAGAAGAAGAGTGCACGAGCTTATTTTGACTTCCCAGCCTGTGCCCCTCTACCCCCTTAATGTTACTTCCCTAACTTCCTAATCTTCTGGTAGCTAATGCTTAAGAAGCCTGGCTTTGATCTGGCTATAATGAATTTGTGCGTTGCTCTGTTCTGAATAATGCTGGAGCTGTACAGTAATTGCATGGATGACAAATGGATATTGCTTCTTCAGTCTCGCTTCAGCAAATGGTACTTTGGTTTTGAGTCTGCACATAAATAAAAGTAAACTGTGATGCCACAATTCATGGCTTTTGTCATATCATTGACATTGTAGTATATTTCACTATGACAAGAATGGAGGCATTTACAGACTTTGAGTTGACACTGGATACAATAGCATATAAAAATTGTAGAATCATAGAATGGTTTGGGTTGCAAGTAACCTTTCAAGATCATCTAGTCCAACCACCTTCATCATAAAGAATGCCTTCCTTATCACTGATCTAAGTCTACCCTCTTTCAGTTTAAAATAATTGCCATGTATCTACTAAGGTATCTGTCCTTCCTCTATTACAAATACATACAATCACTCTGAACTTGTATTTGATACTTTTGTATCACCAAAGAAGCGCAAGAGTATATGTAATGATGTGACTTTAATATCTGGCAGTCTGCATCCTGCTTTTGTTTTTTATTTCTTTAAAACTGGATGCTAGTCTTGTTCAGAGTAGTGGGCAATAAAAGAAGCAACTGTTGAATGTTGGTTTTTGTTTTCAGTGTTAAGTGGCTGTGTGTGTCATTTAATGCACAGCTTTAACCACTGAATACTAACCTTTCACAAACTTCTGCTTAGCTGCATTTATGCAACCATCTATGTCTTATTACTGCTAATGAAGTTAAATTTATTGATGTCATATTAAGCAGTGAACTATTACTGACTTCATTTTATGTTTATACCTGAAACAGTGAGATTGTCTGGCTTGTCTATCATCAATTTAAAAAGTCACTTAGAGAAACAGGTGTTCCTTAGATCTAATTGGTGTCTTTTAACAAGATGTTCCTCCTCTTGTGATTCCCAAGTGTTTTCAAATAACTGTGGTTATGATTAATAAACTATGTAAGATTTCAGGGAATAGAATTGATATAATGTAAGACAGCACGAGAATTTGTTTGTTTGTTTGTTTTACTTGCTAGGGATAAGGTTTTGGTTTGGGTTTTTTGGTTGCTTGTTTGGTTTGGGTTTTTCTGTTGTTGGTTTGGTCTTGGCTCTGAAGCAATTGGATTTCGGTCTTTTTCCTTATGCAGAGTCAGTGCAGTGACTTATTTGCAACTAATTCCAAGACTCTACAGATACAGTTTCATACCAAATTTATGTCACAAGTCTGTAAGTTTAACATTTCATAAATGAAACAGCATAAAACCATAGTTGCAATGTAATATAAGGAATTTCTGCAGCAATAAAATATAGATTTTGAGAGGCCATTGCTTCTTAGCAGGACCAACAATCTCTGCTTCTGAAAATAACCATAGAAATTTCAGGTTGAAATATTTTGTTGGCAGAATTGGAAAACAATCTTAAGAAAATCAGTTTGCACTGTTCCGCACACCAAACAGAAATGTTAGTGCCTCACTATTTTTTTTTTTTTTTTTTTTTTGAGTGGAACAGATGCTTTTCTAAGAGCTTGTGTGTATGCACATACATGCAAACGCACGTATTCCAGGACAGGGCAGTCTTGTGGGTGCCTACAGTGTTCACTGAGATTTCTAGTCAGTTGTACCCACCAAATCAGTGCATTCATTTGGTCTACTTCAATCTCCAGCTTAAAGTATGAGGGTGAAACAGTTTCAAACCAGTTAATTCCTCCCTACAGTCCTGTCAAAAGTATGACAAACAGTTCCTGGACATCTATCTTGTTTTAGTTCCTATTATTCTTGAACAAAGTTATTGTGTCAATAGAAAATAATTTACATTCTTCACCTATGTTGTTGGCTTCACATTCCAATGTTTCTTGTCATTACAAGAATAGTGTTTTACAGAAATTTGTTTCTACAGTAGCAACTGACTTTTGGGGTGTCAATATGTCAATACTGGCTACTTCATGCAGAGCATTTTGCAGGGATTATTGATGTGATCATAAAGCAAAAATAATTCAAATACATAAAGGTCAATTTGATGCTGAGGGTATTTCTAATGCTTAAATCTAACCATCACTCACGTTATTTAAGATTAAGATTAAGAATCTAACTGGATCCTTCCTGGAAAGGCAAGACATGGATTCTTTTAATTTAAATGGACGTATAATTGTTATTCTCTCTCTCTCTCTCTCTTTTTCCAATAGCGGCTCTGATTCGAGGGAACCGTAAAAACTGTGCTCAATTTTCAGGATCTCTTGATTGGTTGATCAGCAGATTAGAAAGACTGGAAGCCTCTTCTGGTATGCTTTTTGGTATTTTAACTTTCTTATTTGACCAGCTTTTCGTTCTTTAAAATTGGCGATATACTTGTTCAGTCTAATAATCATGAATTCTTCCTACAAGAGAATAAATTATATTAATAAAGTGATATTTATATTTGTAACATTTTAACATACTGATTTCAGTTGTAGTTCTACCTTAAGTTCTGGCAGTCTTTCCTTTTCATTGGCCAATTGGTTGTGATGTTATCTTTTAAAAAAAAACATTTGGCGAAACAGTTGTTCTGCAGTTTCAGTTGCATTGAGTTGCTTTCTCTCCAATTCTAGTACCTTCCCTTCCCTCCTCTTTGGAAGTCTGCATGTTTTTCAGGATTTGCATCAAATTAAATAGAATTGTAAATCCTATGGAATGGATATAATTTGTCTCTTATTGAAAGACTATAGTGGTAATGTAAGGAAGTTCATGTATTCTACGCGTAATAGATGGGTCTTCAGAAAATACTTGTATGTTTGCGTCTAGCAGTGTTATGTCCTTAATACATACACATTCCCTTTTTAATCACCTCTTATGTCTGAAGTTAACAAGAAGGAGCGTGCCTGAAACACATTTATGATTTGAGAATCTGGAAATTCTGTATCACTTTAGACACAAATTCTTTAAACTAGCTTATTTATTTTCTTTGTCATTATCTAATGGCTTATCTTCCTCCTGAACCACTGTGTTAACCCCTTAGTGTCTATGAGATGACATTAGTCTCTGTGTTGCTCAAAGTGAAAGTAAATGATGTTATACTGAGCCGTACTGTACTTGTCACTGAAATGGTGATCCTGGGTTCTGTTTCCTTGGAAGCAATCTGTTCTGTGTAAACCTACTCTACCAACCAGATACATTATATTTTATGTTTCCAATGGATTTTTAAAAAAAAATACTGCAACTAAACTCGATCAAAAAATGTCTTTGGACAGAAATAAATAGTGTGAACACTGCAAATTAGGTGAATGTAAATAATATCTTAATCATTTCTCTTGGTGGTATATGATTCCTATTGGTATTGACAGGTTGCTGTGTACTTCTTTACTGTCTTAAATGCAATTATTAACATGATTTTAGTCTATAACAGGACCTTAAAGATAGATACTGCTCTATTTTCTTTAAAAGTATGGGTTTGAAACATGCCACTGTAGTTTGATTTTGTAAACAGATGGTAGGCAAATCTCACTGCATTAAAGAATCTCTGCTAAGTGTATTGCAAAATTACTAAAGAGATACTAGGACTATGTTTCTGCAATTAATAGTGTTGATTTTATGGGTGATACTTGAGTATATTGCCCCATTTTAGTGATATAAATACAAAGTTTTTCTCTTTTTTTACATGAAGATTTAATTACTGATCTTTTCATCATGAAAATATGCCAAAATTATGTCGTCTAGGCATCTGAACAGTAGACAGTAATAAAACTTGGACCCAGCAGCTAAGAAATGAGGATCAAATAGAGTGATTAGTTCTGGACTCTTAAGACTGATTTCTGACTCTTCTCAAGCATGCTTTTCATGAAAGTGATTACATAAAGTTCAAAAAACTAAGTAGTACTCTTGGTAAGAAATGTCACTGCAGCCTGATCCCCCCTCTTGTTTTTTAAGATTAGTAAAAGTATTTATTGGAATAAAAAAGCATGTGTAGTGTAAGGCCAGTGTTATAATTTTTATTCTTACCAATGTAAAACTTCTTGGAGTTCTACAGGTTACAGCAGTAACTGAAAACATGGATCTGACATGGTGTGATCTTTTAATATCTGATTTTCTGATTAAGTGAATGATAGAATATGAAAATTAACAAAATTATGAAAAAGGTGAAATAAGAAAAATGTTAACAGCTCCTTACAGAAAGCTTTATTTCTCACATGCACTAGTCAGAAAAGTTAAACAACAAGCAGGAGCTCAAAGTCCAAATTAAGCTCTTATACCTGATAAGGAATTTGCCTTGCAAATTATTCCTCCCTGTAAGTAAAAGTGAAGAGGGAATTACAGCATCATCAGTAATACAAATTGGAGAAGTTGTACATATACTGCACAGTAATATTAATGTATGAAATAATAACACAGTAAAAGCAATTTTGGTGTGAGACATTTCAACTTTTTATATAGGTCATTAACATAATCTAGAAGCATATATTTTCTTTGCCATTATACAAATCTTAAGTTGCACTACTAGGAGAAACCACTAAATGTTTATAAGAAATGTATTTGGAATATACCTTCTAGTATAAAAGTTGAGAAAATTCTATGTTTTAAGACAATAAAAAGTAAAAAATAGTTCTGTGGAGAGAAGGATTGTAAGCAACCAAGAAGCTAAAGACAATTTTCTCAATTTCAGTAGTTTCATTTTTTTAGTGAATGTTAATATAATTCTAATTTATTTTTTCTTTGTAATCTGAATGTAAAATTGCAGTATAAAGATGTGTGATGTCCCATATAATTTGTATTAATCTTCAGTGCTCAGAATTGTAGTCCAACCAATTTAATAGAACCTCTTGTATTAAATTTAATAATAGTTTTACTGTAATATCAGATAGAGACTTGTCTTAGCCTGTCTCTTTTTTTTAATGCCTGGTTCTAGCTACTGTGATTGATATCCTTTGTCTGATACTCTTTGATCTTCTGTTTCTGGTTCATATTTATCTTTTCCCAGTAAGTGGAGATATCAAGGTGGAATTCAGGAGCTTATTATTAATAGCACACAGATATTATAATCCACTGCAGGAAGAGCAATGGATTTTAAAAATACTATAAGTGTAGCAATAACTGTGTTTTAAATTTAAATTTTTATTGTCTGGTTTTTCATCTCTCTGTAATTCATGCGTGCTTAGCTTTGTTATTACTATTAATACGTATAATTTCCCCTGTTCTGTTCTCTGCTCTCACCCAGCTGGAGCTGGCTGAGTTACAGTTACAGATTAAGAAATGTTTTCCAGTTGCAGTTGTGACTGTTTTGTGTTATATATAATATTTGCTACTCTTTTGTTGGAAGATGGCCTCTTGAGATTCTTTCAAGCCTTATTTTCTGTAATTATGCCACACTAAGTCAAAAGGCAGGAAGGTTTGTAGTCAGACCAACGGGCAGGATAGTTACAATTACAACATTGAGAACAATGTAACACACCTTTCCAGTTCCATATTTGTAGTTTATTCCCATCATGTTGTTGTTTTAATGTTGTGTGTGTGTTGTTTCATCCGCTGGAAGGAACATAATCTTCCTTTCAATAATAATTTTTCATTGATTACAGAGTTGTCCTCAGGAATTAAAATTTCCTTTCCCATCCTGTTCTTCCCACTCCTGAATCGTATTTCTGCCATAGATAGACGTGTCCTTGGATTCGTTGACGTCTTAAAGGAGGAATGCCAGGAAGGGAAGATGTCCTCCATTGTAAAAGTTCTTTGGTTTATATTAGACTGGTAGACATTTGAAAAGAAATATCACAGTTGTTCTCATCAGCCTTTTACTGTGGCATTAATATGTGAGAAATACCCTGCTATTGCTGAATACCCAAGAAGAAATTGGAGTTATCTCAGCCGCAGATCACCATTTGACATATATTATCAAATTTGTTACCTCAGTATTCAAAGGAGCAGTAGCAGCCATCAGAACAGATGTGTCCTATAGTAAACAAGGTGAATAAGGTGTTTGTGTTCCCTTCAGCTTTGTCATTAAACATTTATGTGCATTTTGTTTATTTTCCATAAATCTGTTCTTGAGATGAACTGACCAAGACCACAGGGAAAATGTTGTTAAGTGTCAGTGGTAGGAGTGTTCTCCCTCTCAGAGCGAAGGGTGAACTGCCATATGGCATTCACTAGCTGATTGGCAAGATCTGCAGTTGCAAAAAAGGAGTTATACACTGATGCCTCTCCTCTGTGAGGTTTTTTCCTTTGTCAACTCTTGGGGCTAGCAGAGAGTTTAGAAGTCAGTTATTCTTCTCTTGGGGTGGACACTGGTGTAGAGACTCTGAGGCATTTGCTTGTGTAAGCCCCTCTAGACAAAAATGTTTCATAGAAGTATTTTTGCAGCATTTTGTTTCATGCTTTTGCTGCTGAACTATGGCTTTAGGGTGGGGGACCTGTTTTACTGTGCTATTTCTTCCTATTCCTGGCATGCACCTAATCTGTTTCAGTTGTGGTATGTTTATTCTCTGAATCCTTCAGTTGCTTGAGGTATGAGGCAACAGGAGCATATGTGAGGATACGTCCATATCACTTCTTTAGCTCTCAGCTGGTGTTACAGGTACCTAGCTGCTCATAGCACCCATGTCTAGTTAGCGATTTGCTGATAATCCTATTGCTGTAGCTAGTATACTAGGTGTACAGATCCTAAGCAAATTGTTTTCATAACTGAATGTTCATGTTGTTTTACATTACTGTTAGGGAAACCTGTTCTGCAGATGTCATGATCTTCTTGCTTTCATGAACATTTGAGTAACAGAAAATTTAAACTGAAACAAGCATTTAAAAAATGGCAAATTCACAGGCTAGATCTTTCTTCCACTACAGTCCACCTTTGGTGTGAGAGCACTCATCTAAGGAGAATGTTCTCACAATTATGCAGTTGCATGGGATTTGACTGCAACCTTCCTAATTTAAATGTATTTCTCAGTTGTTCACGGTGAAATTATTTCCTAAGAGACATAATTTTACATCTGAAACTCTCAGGGCTAGGTTTTTCAGGAATGATTTAAAACTTTGTGCCCAACTTCTAGAGGTTCAGTATGAAATTTGTTACAACAGCTCTAAAAGTGCTGTGCTACATGTTTTCTGTTATGTATGTATTTTTAAAAATTAATCTCAAAGTAAAAATAAGGTTGGTAAATTAAAACCTAAATAGTTATGTTTATGATATTATAGTAAGGTGTGAGATTAATTCTGTAAACTGCAAAGTAATCTGACATTGTAGTTGTACTGCATAATGACATGCTGCAAAAATTCTGAAGATATTAGTATTTGAAATGCTCATTTGTCCTGAGTTTTCTTCTAGGGACTTGAACTCCTTCCCCATATGTTCTGGTAACGTAACTTCCATGTTGCCCCCAAAACTGATTTTATATTTAAGACTACTTCTGATTTTGAGGAACCCAGTTATACAAGATGCTAATTATGCTGTGCTTTAGTTGTCTTGAGAGGCACAGTAGGTTTGGCTTTTAGTATGTAAATGTGCTCTTGTGATTTTATGTGGGATGCTTGCTTTGCCAGATTTTAAGCTTTAGATGGCTTGATTGGGATGAGGACATTCACTGCTTTAATTTACAGTGGTAGATCTACAATAGGGAGAAATATTGGATTATATTACACCTTTTAAATAAGAATACCTGGCTGCATATATTCACCTAAAATAATTAATTCATTTTCTAAGCTACAGTGTTTGTGAGGAAGAAACACCATGCTCTGTCAGTCACACCAAGATTAAGTTCACCTTTAACACTGAAGTTGGTAGCTAAATCTGCTGCAGGTGTTTTCTTGAATGTGTCACGATAAAGATTTGATGCCTGTTGTGGTTTAAACCCAGACGGCAGCTAAGCACCAACAGCTGCTTGTTTACTCCCTCACAGTGAGAGGGGGGGACAGAATTGCAAGGGTAAAAGTGAGGAAACTTGTGGGTTGAGATAAGAACAGTTTAATAATTGAAATAAAATATAATAACAATAATAGTAATAATAATGTAATGAAATGGAAAACAATGAGAGAGTGTGGAAGGAAGAAAACCCAGGAAAAACAAGTGATGCAACTGCTCACCACCCAGCCAGTCTTTGAGCAGTGATCGCTGCCATCTGGCGAACTTTCCCCAATTTATATACTGAGTGTGACATCATATGATATGGAGTAGCCCTTTGGCCACTTTGGCTCAGCTGTCCTGGTTATAGTCCCTCCCAGCTTCTTGTGCACTGCCTTGCTGGCAGAGCATGGGAAGCTGAAAATTCCCTGACTTAGTATAAATGCTACTTAGCAACAACTAACACATCAGTGTGTTACCACATTATTCTCATGCTAAATCCAAAACACAGTACTATACCAGCTACTCAGAAGAAAATTAATTCTATCCCAGCTGAAACCAGGGCAATGCCATAAACTATTATCAAAAAAATTCCTGGTTTCAGTTTTTCTTATCCTTGAACTAAAAATGTCATGAAAACAGAATAAAGGCATTAAATATATAAGCAGCAATTGTGATTTGATTGTACAAATTAGATTAGAAATTGATCCAGTTCTTGATCTTCACTGAAGCAAAAGTAAGAAAATAAGATTTGTCCAAGTAAAATGTGTCTGGAATAAATCTGAAAAAATTAATTAGTCTTTCACTCTGAAATATATTCCAGATGGGATTAACTAGTCATCCTAAAATTTTAAAGGCATTAAAACATAGGTAATAAAAACCAGAATAGGGCAAGTTAGTAATCTAATTATCCTCCAAGTGAAGCTTTTTGGAACCAGATAATATCAGGTCTTGAGTATTTTTTTTTTAAGGGCATGCATTTTATTCTAATATTCTACAGTATGACATCAGTGGAGTCAACATGTTGTCCTGAAAATATATGCTTCCTGTCATCTGTTAGTCATTAAGAAAGAATTTTCATTCATCTTTATCATAAACTCTTCATATCATACTGTTTGTGATATTTGCATCAAATTCTTAGGCTTCCTGCTTTACTGTCTTGAGCAACTCTAATGAAATTGGAACAGGTCTGGTTGTCCTTACGGTAGACAATATAAAAGTGGATCAGTTCAAACAGATATTGTACATTCATATGTGTTTTTTTTCTGAAATAGAGGGAATTTGCCCTTAGAACAAAATGTGTTTGATAATTAGCATTCACATGCTGCAGTAATTGAAGAAGTTGCTGTGGCAGCTGGGTCTGATTGATAACATTCATTTATTACTGAATGTTTAAATCTTTGAAGTATTTTTACTTCCATTGTTGAAAAGGTTAAGACTAGAAAATTAACCCTGTATACTATTTTAAAACAAAAATAAGATTATGAATCTACCTATACAAATCTGAAAATTACAAGGTTATGGTTACCACGCTGACATTATGTGGTATCATTTCATATTGGATTACTGTTTCTATTGTTAAAAGTGTATGTCAGTGCTGCAGTGAGAGGTGGTAATTTTAAATTGCCAAGTTTTGACTGTAGTGATTTCCCTTCATTCTGAGATCACTGTGGCACACAATCAAGTTGTTGATCTTGTTACAGCTTACCCCTCTAGGTGGAGGATACTCTTGTAACATTTTTCTTACCTGCCTAGCTGCTTTTACCATGTTCAAATTACCCCTGTCTGTCTAGCTGGCAGGTTGGGTGGATTGTGCTCCTGCTACCTAGCTACAGGGCATCTACTCTTTAGCTTGCTCTCATGACTCCTAGGTTTTTATCCTTTTTATCGATATTGTTACTGTCAGTATTGGAAGTGTACATCTATTGCAGCCCAGATCATACCAGTGCCAAATTCAGGTTTAATATGTTCTCTTATTTGTAGTTGAGACTTTCTGCTTATACCTTCAGGGCTACAGAATCAGTTTGAGAGTTCATGTCTAGCTCATTATGTTGTGGTTGTGAATTTTTTTTGAGCCACTGCACAGAACAGGAAAACTGTCTACAATATATGTGCACGGTCACCTACATTCCTGTTTACATATGTATGACTCCTCCTTGAAACATATTAAAACACATGCTTTGTTTGAAACCTGTTTACCAGATAAATCAAATTGTCACTGTATCTGTTGCCTTCTACCTTTACTACATTTCAGTCCCTGAGTATTCTGTACACTTTATTAGTGATGACAGCGTATCTTGCTCCATATCCCTGGAAAAAAACATTAAATAGTATTAGGATAAAAGGTGATAGTGCTATAGGTTGTCTAAGATTAAATCAAGGGATCTGAATGAGGTCAGATGACTCATTTTAATTCAGGTTTTCTTGGGAAATAAATCATAAAGCTACCTTTAAAGAAATTAAAAATAACCATTGTCTCTTCTGACAGAGTAACCTGGTCTTAACGAGGATGGGAATCTAAAATCTAAGTTTAAAGAAAAGATTTAAAAATCTTTGTGGACATGTGACTGTTCATAACATTCTCCATATCCTTTTATCATTCTCTAAGAAGATTCACAGCCAATTTCTGTCCTTTATAAGATAATTTTTTTGTTGTTTTTTCTTTATGAGGAGGTCTACAGTTTCTTTGGTTGCGTTGGTCTTTTTACTTTCATTTTTAATGGAGCTATACCTTGATCCAAATGCAAATAAGCATAGTACAAGTTGGTCTGAAATTAACAATTAAAAAAAATAATTCATGAACTGAAGGTATTTTAGTCTTCGTTGGTGCACAATAATGGTACATCTACTAAGTCTACATATGCGTATCTTTGCATAGGTAGGTTATTTCTATAATAAGTTGTTAATGGTTTTCAATGTTTCCTTCCTTAATAAGATACTTGAGAAATTCTCCAGATGGGATTTTCTGCTCAAAAGACAATAGATTAGACTTGGAACTTAGAATCATAGAATGTTTTCGGTTGGAAGGGATCCCGAGAAGTTATCTAGTCCAACCCCCCTGCAGTGAGCAGGGACACCGCTAACTAGATCAGGTTGCTCAGAGCCCCGTCCAACCTGGTCTTGAAGGTTTCTAGGGAGGGGGCCTCCACCACCTCTCTGGGCAACCCAGTTCAGTGTTTCACTACCCTCATTGTAAAGAATTTCTTCCTTATATCCAGTCTAAACCTACCCGGCTTCAGTTTAAAACCATTACCCCTTGTCCTGTCACAGCTGCCCCTGCTAGAAAGATTTTCCCCATCTTTCCTATAGGCCCCCTTTAGGTACTGAAAGGCTGCAATCAGGTCTCCCCACAGCCTTTTTTTCTCCAGGCTGAACAAGCCCAACTCTCTCAGCCTGTCCTCATAAGAGAGGTGCTCCAGCCCTCGGATCATTTTAGTAGCCCTCCTCTGGACCCGCTCCAACAGTTCCATGTCCTTCTTGTGCTGAGGGCTCCAGAGCTGGCCATTTATATTCCATATGAATAATGGTTTTAATACCAGTCTGTAATTGTTTCATGGCTATTACTTATTCCGTTGAATTTCATTATTCACTACATAAGCATGCATTTCATGCTTAGCAGAAACAGATATATTGGTTCCAACATTTTTTTTATATACACATTGCTTCAAATTCTGTTTGGAGTTTCTGATTTTCAGCTTTTCTTTTAATTTTTGCTTGGTTGTCTTTAAAATGCTTGCTCAATTAACTTTTAATTAATTTTTGGCTAGCGAGAGGCTTTATGATCTGTTATAATGTTCCAGACTACATTGTATTGTTACTCAGGAATTATGTAAAAAAATAAAAGGGGATGTGTATATTTAAGAATTCCTCACTGTAGATCAAAATACATACTATTCTTCTTTAAATTTACATTTCTTTTTTTTTATTGTTCACAAATTGAAAAGCTTGTTTTTATTGTTTACAAATTCAGAAAACCTGAGATGAATACTGAGGATGAACCATGATCTTTATATTAATTCTTAAATACTAGCTGTCATTTATTTATGATACACATTTTTTCAGTGGTTTATTCAAACCCAGTGGAAATCTAACAGAAAAGCACTTGCTCCCCTCTGTAAGCTTTGGATCGAATCAGGAATGCTAAGGTGAGAGGGAGCAGCTGATCAGTGTAAAGACTGTTTCAGATCTAATATTTGTGTGTCATAGAATCATTTAGGTTGGAAAAGACCTTTAAGATCATCAAGTCTAACTGTTAACCTAGTACTGCCATCCCACCTCTAAACCACGCCCCTAAGCACCTCGTCTGCCTGTCTTTTAAATGCATCCAGGGATGGGGACTCAACCATTTTCTTGGGCAGCCTGTTCCAATGAAACCTCTGTTCAATTAGTAGCTGTTTGGAACTTTTCTTCTTACCTGACCCTCATCTTACTCAGCTGTAGTGGCTGATGATCTCTTCATCACTACGATCAAAGACAGACCAGAGTACTCTTACTGAGACAGAATTTTTGTCTGATGAATTTTTTTCCCATATCAAGGGGAGTTTACATTGCTACATTTATCTTTCAGTAAAAGTGTAGCAAAGAACAGAAGGGTAATGCTATGGATCTTGCTTTGCAAGGGTTAAGCAGAGTGTTTGGAGACATGACTTGAATACAGGGATTAAGACAAAATTATGAGAGATGTACAGGGCAAATAGGAATTGCGTATCTATAGGTTTAAGACTGTTTCTCACCTTTCCCTCAGTGCTCTGACTTTTCTCATTGTGGCAAAAACCATAGCAACTTCTAATGATGAACCACATGTGTAATGTTTGTCTTTGCCAAATGTGAAAGATCCCAAAGCAAGTGGTGACTTGATCCAGTCATGGATTTTACTGCCCCACTGCAGGGAACCATTTTAAGGCTAATGATTCTTGATGACAATGACTGCTGATTTATTGGGACTGGAATTGCATTTAATTGAGAGGCCACTGGACATTTAGTGGTTCTTTACTTCCTTGTACATCTTCGTTTCATGCTAGTTTCTATTTGTTTGCTCTTTTAAGAACATCACTGTGGCACCCATTATAGCTCTTACATACACAAAAAAAAATTACATACAGTGGGCCAGTAGACTGGGAATTTACCTCTGCTCTCTAATTCAGAGGCATATGATTTCATTAGTAGTTTACATGGTTTTCTAAGGGAAGAAATGGGAAACTGTAAATATGGAGAGCATATTTTATATATAGTGTGTGTATGTACTGTGAATTTTTTACCTTATGGAGCCACTGCAAATCAATATTTTACCCAGTTTGTTTGAAAGTGTGAGTGTTGATCATCACATATTTATTATTAAAATTTCAAAATAATTTACAGGTTTTTTCCCATCCTTTCTGATTTTTACTACATTCACTTATTTTGGGAAATGTAGAAGTAAAACATCAATCCTGTTTTGGTTTTGTTTATCATACGCAATGATTTTTGAAACTATTCCATGTTGCTGAGCAATGTATTAGGAAGTATTGTATGTGGTTATGATTTTATATGCGCTTTGAATAAATAATTTTTCCTTTTTTTTCCCCAGGAATTCTAGAGGTTTTACACTGTGTTTTGGTGGAAAGCCCAGAAGCTCTAAATATTATTAAGGAAGGACATATTAAATCAATTATCTGTCTTTTGGACAAACATGGAAGAAACCATAAGGTAGGCAAAGAAGAGATAAGTATATTTGGGTGAACATTTGGGAGCAAAGCAAGCATGTTGTTCTGTGTGGAAGTTAGATTTCAAATACTTTAATACTGTATTCATAATTGGGAATGAAACTTTTCCTAAAAGGTATATGAGCAGTTTGAATAAGCAAAGGGGAATGTTATCTTCTTTTTGATGAAAACGTTGATACACAATAAATCTCAAGGGAAGGAGGAGGAATATATCTTAATATCGTGTGGACAATTTCAGAGTTGTAAAAAAAAAACCTACTGTGTTGGATGAATTACATACCCTTACATGTCTTCCAGTAGCAAGGTATATAGCATTATGTTGCCTGAAGCAATTCACAGTGATTATGAACTCTTAGGCATGAAAAAATATTGAAGATGAAAAGAATCTATTTTTTTTCAGGTTTTGGATGTTTTATGTTCTCTCTGTGTTTGTCATGGAGTTGCTGTGCGGTCTAATCAACATCTAATCTGTGATAATCTCCTGCCAGGAAGAGATCTGCTCTTACAGACACGCCTTGTCAACCATGTGAGCAGGTAAAAAGGAAAAAACCCTATATTTATGAACAAAGCGTAATAAACTTGTGGCTAAAAGAAACAGTCACTACGTAAAACCTGGTTTACTTCCAAAACTTTTGTTAAGATATTTCATTCTTACTAGGATTTTAAATACCCTTTGCAATACTGATCAGAATCAAAACATGGGTTAGAGAGAGCTGCTACAACGTAAAGCTGCTCTAAACTGCTTTAAGTCTGTGAAACTGTAGAGCCTCTTCTAAAGATTCCTGTCTAGATCTAGCTGTTCTTTCAAAGTATCGTCAGCCAGTGTCCCGTGATTGCCTTTATGTTTGTGATCTTGTGAGGATTTCCTAGTCACCTTTGGTCTAAATCAAGACCTTAGTGCCAAACACCTTCACCAGTTCCTTAAACTAATGTTGTTTTTTGCCTGGGATATTTAGGGAGTGCCCTCACCCTTCCTTCCACTGGCAGAGTTTGTAGAAGCTACCTTCCAGCAGACATTAATAATAAGATGAAGCTAGTAATGTCTTAAACTATCAAGTAATATTTACAAAGTAAATGTTTATCCAGAGTTTGAATTTATGCTGAGGCAGAAGAATCTGGCTTTAAGTGAATATTGGATATTCTTCTGTCTCAAACTTGTGTCTATTTTAAAAAGTCTCAATCATTAAGTGAGAATGGAAGTTGAAACACAGAAATAGTACTTACAATTCAGAGTTCATAGGATTTGTTAGATGCTGAAAACCATAAGAATTACAACAACCCTTTTCAAGTAAAACCAAATTCAAGTCTAAAGGTGAAATGAACTTGACAATTTTTATAGCGAAGACATTCACTCTTATTTTTCATAACCACACATGACTTGACTTGCCCCAACACATCCAATAACACATCAACATATGTAAACATGGAAAGATGGTGTAATGGGAATCATTCCATGTCAGCAATAAATTTGAGCGACTGATAAGTCAAAATCACTTATGAAAACTTCTGTTGTTAATGAATGAGAAGAAATTTTAAATGTATGAATACTTCTGAGCTGACTTTGGATCTCATACAGGGAAGGTAGAGCTGTCTTTCCCAAATATGGCTGTAGACAAAGGAAATGTAGTTAATACATATTTTTGCTCTGCATTAGAAAGTTGTGAATGAGAATATTCATATTCTTGCAGTTATAAGGAAAAAAAGATTCTTTTTTCAGAAGTCAGAAAGGCCAATGAAACATTGAAAACATATAGTGATAGACTGAGACTTGCATACCTTGCACCAAAAATAATTGGCAAAGGAACTTTCTAAGATATTGCTGTTTAACATACTTTTCCAGGAGACTGGAAAATTCTATTCACAAACCTGTATTTAAAAAGAGTAAGTTAGATGATTAGGTTGATTAAATTGTGGAGTCTGGACAAAGGCATACTAAAGTTGATACTGTGTTCAGGCAGAAAAGATTCAACTGGTGTTCTTACTAATACCTTACAAAATATTTGACTTTTCTGGAATATAGCTCTTGTCAAACAGGTTTTGTTTATATTTTTAAGGAGATTAAATGTTTGACTTGCAATAAAGTGAAGAGTATCTATACTTAAACTTTTGGCAAAAGACACCCCATATCTTTCTAGAAGGAAAGTGTATTAGTCTTACGTGATAAAACAAGTTATTTTATAAGCAATCAGATCAGTATAGTCTGCTTTTACACTGACTTGTATTTAATAGCCCATGTCAATCCTTCTTCCTCCCCCTGCATTCCCTATACTAGAAGGCATATGGTGAGCTGGGGCTGGCTTAGAGCTACATTTTGGTTAATTAGGCAGCTTGTCTCATTTCTTTCTACAGAAAGAAAATATTTGTAGAAGTTATAACCCAATTCAGTGAAGGGATGTGAAAACTAGATACATTCAGCTTAGAAGTCTAGAAGATTTTTTGCAATATGGGTAACCAACCATTGAGAAAATGTACCTAGCATTGATTTTGGATAATTCTGTACTCTACAGCTTTAATTCAAGATTGGATGGCTTTCTTAATACAAAGCTGACACAGTAATGATTGTCTGGAGACAGATCTTTTGGGATGAGATTCTAGTTTCACTATTATCCCAAAGATCAGATTAGAAAAGCATAGTTTTCTTTCCTTTTTTTTTCCCTCATGACCTTTAGATGTATGACTCTACATATTGCTGTTTAACTAGATATTGAATAAGCACAGTAATAATTTTACGTTTCAAGTATGCTTGTGAAGTACTTAAAAATCATTAGCAGTAAAATTGATGTTAAGGATTATACAACCGCTGCAAATTACTGAGTTGCACAAAACTTGGAATAAGGAAGGTTAAGGATTAGTACAACCGCTGCAAATTACTGAGTTGCACAAAACTTGGAATAAGGAAGGAAGAGGTACAAGAGAATTTTGAAATAGATTGATACTTTACTTTTGTATCTTTGTAAATGTTATTCTCTTGAATGGATAGTCAGTTTTCTATGTAAAATTAAACCTGTAGTGGGTACTTACTACATTCCTATTGGTAACTGGTGAATAGCTGTCATTTTTGTAGGATTTAAAATCATAAAATGTTCAAACACATAAAATATTACTCTTGGTATCTGAGTGAGGATATGGTTTCAGTTACTGAAACAAACACTTTTTTACTTTAACTGTATAGAACATCTTTTCACCAGAATAAATGAATATGTAAAATTACTTCTGTTGTTTTACTCACACAAAGCAATCACAAAATTTGAGTTTAATGAAAAGCCTGCAGTAGTTGATCATATTCTTGAGATAAGTTTTTAATAACCACTTTTATTCTTTCTGTTTAAGCATGAGACCCAATATCTTCTTGGGGATTAGTGAAGGCTCTGCCCAATACAGAAAATGGTACTATGAGCTTATGGTGGACCATCTAGAGCCCTTTGTGACTGCAGAATCAACTCATCTACGAGTGGGCTGGGCTTCAACAGAGGGCTACTCACCATATCCAGGGGGAGGAGCAGAATGGGGAGGAAATGGTGTTGGTGATGACTTGTATTCCTATGGCTTTGATGGTCTGCATCTGTGGTCAGGTATTCTCCTTTTTTTGTTTGGTTGGGTTTTGGTTGCTGCTGTTTGTTTTTTATTAAATACTAGAACACTGTTTGCTATTCCAGTGGATTTGTTTTCAACAGCAGCAAAGTGAAGCAGATGTTTCAGTTGACATTAGGAATATACAGAAACAGTACCCTATATCAGAATATGTTTTAAGTTGATGTTGCATATTGAAAAAATTCTTTTATACGAAATAATGCAGATAGAATAATAATTTATGTTTCAGCCTGGGAATTATCTTTGGTTTTTTTCATAGTAACTATATAGATTTTATTTAAAAATTCAAAGGTGCAAAAAATGAAGTCTGACAAACAGTTGTCTGTATTTGTCATTTCTGTGTGATAGGGTAAGAACAACCTGAGAGATTTAATTCACAGGATTCTCTCTTTTTTCTTTTTTTTTTTTTTTTTTAACAGATTTTTAAACTGGATCTTTAGCTTAGAAGTTTAGAAATACTCTAGAGGTGAAGAAGATTTTTAAGTATGCTTTTTGCCATTTTAAACCCAGATATTTTTATGTAGTGATGTTTTATTTACATACATTGTGACTGACTTATTTATTGCAAGGCTGGCAGAACCTTATTCCTAGCTTGCATGTGGTGTATTTAGTCAGCTATTCATCTTTACAATGTTGTTGGCCCAGCTTGGATCTATTCGTTAATAGTAATTTCTGTATGCGAATTCTAGCATTAAAGGAAGCTGAACTGAGTATCCGAAGTACTTGTATTTACTGGTGATTCTGCAAATATCTTATTCTCAAACTGGGTTAGCTCAGAAAAATCAGAGTAATAAGAAGGAAAACTTGTTCTCTTTTTCTTAATCTTTTTCACATAGTTCAACTTTTATGAAAAGATTCTCAGATGTCATTTGTAATGGGTAGTCCTACACATGGACAAGTCACAAACTTCTTGAAAAAAGTTTCTACTGTGGTTTCACCTTGTTGAGGAAAAAAATTTTCCTTTAATTTTGAGAGATTATTGGTCAGTGATGAACTGTAGAACTGACTGCAAGCTGGGTTAGTCTCTCTGGATTGACAACTCTTGCCACTATGAAGATATGAGCAAGTTTTCTAAAGCTCCTTAGCACACAAGAGAGACATTTTAGTAAATCAGCTGTATGTATTGTTTTAGGTCTTTGAAGTTTTGAGGCATTGTGGCTTGGTGCTTGGAAAAGAGTACAGTTTTACATTTCAAAAGACTTTTCCAATCAAAATAGCAATGGATTGTATTATTAAGTAATAACATATTGACTGGAGTGGCATCTTAGGAAAGTAGCTGCCACTTTGCATCTCATGTATAGTAAGAATTACTTTGGAACAATGATGCATAATTAATGGTGTCATTAAAGCTGTGTCGTAACTGAGTTTTTCAGATAAAGTATTATTACAGAAGAACTGGAAAATAGTGAGACAACTGAAATAACTTTGGTAGTTAGGGTTCCTTTTGGGGAGGAAACAAAAGATTACTGAAAATCAAAATTATTTTTCTACCCATTTTTAAAGAGAAATTTCACAAAAGAATAAATGAACAATTTTTTGTGGTTCTCAAGTTCTCAATAACCCTGCCCAGTTAAAAAAGTCAGACCACCTTTGTATATGCAGTTTTTCTATATGAATCTGTATTCTGGATGTCGCTGGTGGATTTGGAAAGATTTCCATCTTCATTGACATTCTCATGTAACACATACGTCTGAAACTTGAAAGGACTTTAAGTAGTTGAATGTTGAAAATCATGGCCTTTCTTCCACAATCGCAGGCTGCATCTTGGTAAGTCTCTGCAATGACATTTTTAAAATAGTCTTCTAAGCGTGAAGCATTTGCTGCATTAATGATAGCAACAATAATTTCTACCCCTGAGTTTCTGTTCCAGACCAAACCTTAACCAGAATCGCATTTAATTTACATTTGTTTCTTCAGCTCTGCAATTACTTCTCCAATACGGAGAAGTAGAACTCATAGATTGTTAAAGCCTAAGGCCAGAAAAGGCACTTAGATCATTTGGTCTGACTATGTGTTCATCAAAGACCAGTATGTATTTCTGTTAAGTCAGTCCTGCATTATCATTTAGTAGTTTTGGCTAAATTTTAACATCTAAAAAGGCATCTAGACTCACATACTATGCTGTAAGGAGATGAAGTATCCACTTTTCATTGATAGCTCTGTTAGAGTTTAGCTATCCCTGCCATTAAATAATTGTCTCTTTCTGTGATTTATTTGAAACTAGCTCTCAGCTGTTGTGATTTTTTTATCTGCTATTCTCTACTGTGCTCTCTGAGTTTTGGGATGTAGAGCTGGTAGAAGGTAGTTTCCTTGCAGGTAATTCCTTACGTTGTGACTGCTACTTTTGTTTCTCAGCAGTGTTTCCTATAGATTTCTTCATTTGTGAAGAGGCCCTTAGGGGACTGCTCCATGTTGTTCCCCTGTCTTTGCTCATGGAACTGACAGCAACTGAGCTAAGGACATCCTGTCTTGAAAGGGTGTAGGGGAGCAGCAAGAGCATCTGAAAACTTTTTTTTTTTTCCCCCCACTATACTGCCAACTGTCCTATCAAAAGGGGCAAGTTGCACAAGGGCATCTGTCCTACAGTCTGCAGGTTATGTGGCAGTATCAGGAAGTAATTTTCCATATGTAGAGTATCAGAAGTGTTGTTTTTTATTTTTACTTGCGGAGGGGGGGGTTATCCTGGTTTTGGCTGGGATAGAGTTAATTTTCTTCCTAGTAGCTGGCATAGTGCTGTGTTTTGGATTTAGTGTAAGAATAATGTTGATAACACACTGATTGTTTTAGTTGTTGATAAGCAGTGCTTACGCCAGTCAAGGACTTTTCAACTTTCATGCTCTGCCAGGTACACCAGAAGCTGGGAGGGGGCACAGCCAGGCCAGCTGACCCCAACTGGCCAAAGGGGTATTCCACACCATTTGATGTCATGCTCAGTATAGAAACTGGGGGGACCTGGCTGGGAGGAGCAATTGCTGCTCGGGGACTGGCGGGGAGTTGATTGGCGGGTGGTGAGCAGTTGCATCACTTACGTTTTTTTCCTCAGGTTTTTTCTTTCTCTCTCTCACACTCTCTTTTTTTTCATTGCATATTATCATTATATTTCAATTATTAAACTGTTCTCTCAACCCATGAGTTTTCTTACTTTTGCTCTCCCAATTCTCTCCCCCATCCCACTGGAGAGGGGGAGTGAGTGGCTGGGTGGTGCTTCATTGCCGTCTGGGATTAAGCCATGCCAGGGATAGTGGTGGTGTGTGTATGAAAATTTATCTGCAGAAGAATTATTGAGATTTTTCTTCTATTATTTTTGCTGCTGCTAAAAACATATGCTATCTGTATCTTCCTAGAAGTATAGTGCTTTTAATTAATTCCTTCATGTTTACGGAAGCTGGACAGCATAATTAAACAGTTAGTGCTCTGTTCTTAATATGCATTATGGTTTATCTCTTGCAGACATTGCATATGTAATTTTTGGAAAACATGTCTAGAGATATTTTCATACAAATGTCATGCCTTTCCATAAATTTTCTGTTTTAGATGGCCGTAAATCTCAGAAACAGTAATTTCCTATTTCTGTATTCTGTATATATAACCTATAGCTTATTTCTCTAGGGAAGCAGGTGTGCTTGTGTAAATGTAGTTTGATGCAAGAGAGAATGATCCTTTAGAAGTCACACAAAACTTACTAAAGAAAAATACATATATTACTGAATATATACGCCTCAAAATTGCTGCTGTCTTTGTATATGCCAAAAAAATGCTGGTTTGCGTTTTGATTATGAAACTGGGTAGTATCATTTTATACAAGTTTGCAAGGGTATCATGATGTGGCCCTTAATATCAGGAAATACCTTACTTTTCCTAAATAATGTAAAGTGCCATAATTGTCCTTATCTTGAATAATGAAGCATTCTTTAGGTAAAGTATACTAGGTTTTCATATTAGATACTAATGTTTGTTTTTCGGTTTGCACTTTTACTACTGTAAGAAATAATATTTTAAATTTTTAATATTTTAAATTATTTTAAAATAAAATTTTCTTGGTTCCGACTTTATATGGGTATCGGTAATTATTTTCACTTACATTAAATGTAATTTAATTGTATTATTTATTATTAAAATAATAGCTTTGTAGATATGATTATATGCTTTTATTCACTGTAAAATTGGTTGTTTAGATATTTGTGTATTAATATTTTTGTGCTCTGTTGCTATGTTTTGTTTTTCTTTTTTTAGGCTGCTTTGAAAACCTCTATGATTTTCAGAAGTTTTGCTAAATGTGTCTCCTTTACTTGCATAGGTTGTGTAGCACGAACAGTAAATTCTCCCAACCAACATCTATTAAGAACTGACGATGTTATTAGCTGCTGTTTGGACCTGAGCGCCCCAAGCATCTCTTTCCGGATAAATGGTCAGCCAGTTCAAGGAATGTTTGAGAATTTCAACATAGATGGCCTCTTCTTCCCAGTTGTCAGCTTCTCTGCAGGAATAAAGTTAGCATCTCATGTAGTTTGTTTGCTGGTGGTTTGTTTTTTTTTCCCCAGTCTGTTGTGGTTTTTTTTCTGAATATGTGAATATGCTGAATATTTCCCTGTCTGTCTTTGCTCTCATTTCCCTTTCTGACATCTGCTTCTTTGGCACAGTTCCAGTTCTTGGATAGTGAGAGCTTCAAAGGAGTTCTGAAGAGATAGCGCATCTGTTGTTTTTCAGCATACTAGTGTATTCAGGTGGTTTGCAGATATACCTTAAAAACAGCTTCTATATTATTTCTTAGCTGACACATTGCTACACATTCACTCCAGGACAGCATTTTAACCTACATGGGAAGAGAACCTTCAGTCTTTGATATTAAAAATATATTTGGCCTAACTCACTTGTTATGAGGTAGTAACTATTATTTGAAGATACATTATCTACACTTACCTTAAGAAATGGTGGTGGTGGTATACTCTCTTTTCAGCAGGATGAGTTAATACAAATTCAGTCAATCTGTGTTCTGGTTGCTGTACTGGTTTTCTATCAAATTTCAAGTCACACTTGAAGTGCCAGACTTCTGCTTCCACATATTGAATAGTTTAGGGCTATAATATCTAAAAAGGTTGTGTCATGTTCCAGCAGGGGGACCAACTTTAGCAGGACTGGCAAAGGTAAAGGCTGAAAGCTGTTTTCTCAGCAATGCTCTGTGAGGAATCATTCAAAGACTGTGGTGAATGCTGCAGAAGCTAAGAACTATCAGGCAGCCTCTCATTCTAGTTGCAAAATGCACTTCTTTAGACTTTGCCCTGGATAATATGGGAGATTCAGTGTGGTAAAACTATAGACATGGATGCTATGAAATGCAAAACTATAAACCTGCAAGCTTTATCTCGTCATGAGAGAAATATTTGACAGCCATTATTTGTGTGCTGAGTGTGGTTTTGGAGAGTGTTCTGGTATAGCATTGACAAAAATCTTGTAAGATACTCAGTAAATAGAAAAGAGACAAAATGATTCTGCAGTTTTCTGGGTGGTTTTTTATTCTTTCTGGTTGGCAATGTTCTGGGAAGATTTTTCTGTATTATGTCATTGCTACTTAATGGTCACCTCATTAATTGAATTTTCTAGTATCAAATTAGTATGACAGACTCACCATTTTGTAATGAGTAAAAGAATGCTTTCCCCTAGGTTTCTACTACCATGACAAGTGTATGTTTTAGGGAATTTGTGGGCATTTTTTGTATTCTGTCCTAAGGATTTAGTGTTCTGTGAGAGTAAGGAAAGAACTGTATTCCATGAAGTTTTCAGGCTCATTTCTCAAAGGAGAGGGAATGGATAACTCCTTAGTGGAGAGAGTTCAGAGGTGCCTGATTGATTACTTTGGCTTGTAACCTCTGCCTTCTGAGACTTGAAAGGCTGCTGCTTACTTCATAGGTGTGCTAAGTAAGTTGATTATTCTCTCTCTCTCTGTCTTCTCTTTTGGTCTCATGATTTAGAATACTTTTATGGAAGTTGAAATTAACTAAAAGAAAGAATTTTTTACTTTTCCCCATGTTTTTTGCACCTCCTACTTCATAAACTCCAGTACTAGTTAGAGGAAGTTGAACTGTAAACAGTGCAAATAAGCTGCAAGATTGATTTTTTTTTCTTTTTTTTCTTTTTTTTTTAAATAGCATTCAATAGTTACTAGGGTTGCAAATTGATTAGGTTTGACACCAGAGGTGTCTCAGTTACCTAAAGTAACTCTGATGTTTACAGGGTACGTTTCTTGCTTGGAGGTCGCCATGGAGAGTTCAAGTTCCTTCCTCCACCTGGATATGCCCCTTGCTTTGAAGCTGTTCTACCAAAAGAGAAGTTGAGAGTGGAGCATAGCCGGGAGTACAAGCAGGATTGTAGCTATACAAGAGACCTACTGGGCCCCACTATGTCCCTGTCACAAGCAGCTTTCACTCCAGTTCCTGTAGATACTAGCCAGGTATGGAAACTGAAAGACTGCATTTTCATTTTTAAACACAGATATTACAGGCCTCTGTATTTCACATTTGATTAAATTTGCAGATTGTCTCAAACTTGTTTTCTCTGGGATTTGGTTGGTATATTCCTTTGCAAGAAGGTGAAAAATGGTGAGTAAAGTCCTGGTAGCACTCTCTAGAAATTTCATATATTTCACTTCACAAACACTATAATAAAGAATGTTTTACCCTTAATATTAGAGTAGGCAAAAAAGAATATTTGAATTTCTTGTTCTGTTACTAGACATTTTTATTACTGTTCAATGAAAATCATTAAAGACTTTATGTTATAATAAGACTTTTAGACCAGCTTCAACCCTAATTCTTTACTGGACTTGAAAGTTACTGAGTGGCATTTGACTCACTGTGGGCAGTAAATAGCAGGCATTGAAGTTATAGTTTTAATTTTTTTTTTTACATAGTTGCAAAGAGCAGTAATTCTTTGATACCAGAGAGGTCCATCTCTGACTGCAGGTAACACGAGTTCATTTTACACTTGACCAGAGTTTGAGAAGATACAAAATTTTGTACACTATGTGCTCAGATTTTATCATATTTAGGAACTCATTCCTGAAAAAAACACATAAAGAACAAACCTGCTAGTTTGTTGCCATATGCAGTAAATAAAGCATTCTACATGTGTCATGTAATTATTGTTCTGTAACACCAACAATTAAGGTACGATCATGATTTACAACATTGTCATGCTAGTTTTGTGGGGGATAGAGTTAATTTTGTTCACAGTAGCTAGTATGGGGTTACGTTTTGGATGTATGGTGAAAACAGTGTTGATAACACAGGGAGGTTTCAGTTACTGCTCAGCAGGGCTTACACAGAGTCAAGGCCTTTTCTGCCTCTCGCCCCACCCCACCAGAAAGCAGGCTTGGGGGTTCTTAAGAAGTTAGGAGGGGACACAGCTGGGACAGCTGGCCCCAACTGCCCAAAGGGATATTCCATACCATATGATGTCATGCTCAGTATATAAAGCTGGGGGAAGAAGAAGGAAGGGGGGGGAAGTTCAGAGTGATGGCGTTTGTCTTCCCAAGTAACTGTTACATGTGATGGAGCCCTGCTTTCCTGGAGATGGCTGAAGACCTGCCTGATGATCGGAATTAGTGAATTAATTCCTTGTTTTGCTTTGCTTGAGTGCACAGCTTTTGTTTTACCTATTAAACTGTCTTTATCTCAACCCATGAGGTTTCTCTTTTACCCTTCCGATTCTTTTCCCCATCCCACCGGGGGGGGAGTGAGCAAGTGGCTGTGTGGTGCTTAGTTGCCAGCTGGGGTTAAACCATGACACCTATATATTTGAGGTAAAGCAGACATGATTTAAAGTTTTGGAGGTAGAGTGATGTGGTGTCCTGATTGCACTCATCACCCGTCATCACCATCTAATAATTTTGTTTCTTTTTTTTTTTTTCCTTCAGGGTTCAGTTCTCAAATGTTTATATTTGTCTAAAGTGTTATTCATAACATCACCTTGGTTGATGAGATTTTTAGCATATTTTAAGCTGAGAAATAGTATTGGTTTGAGTAGTTTCTAGCCAGCTTCCAGGAATGTATTTCATGCCATTTGGAGGTGTTGAATTTAAAACATTTTGTTTGCTGGTCAAACTCTGAAACTTGTAAGTGTATAGGTTAAAGTATTTATATTGATCTAAGAATTCTCACTCACTTTAGTCAGTAAGAACTGAGTGATAATTTAGGTTTAGTTGAGAGATCTGGTTTGTCCAAAGTTTGTCTGTTATAAAAAAATTTGTGTGTCACTGTCAAGCAACTTATTTGTAACAGCCTCTTTCTCTCTTCTCTCTTCAGATTGTTCTTCCTCCCCACCTGGAAAGGATTAGAGAAAAATTAGCAGAGAACATCCATGAACTATGGGTTATGAATAAGATTGAACTTGGCTGGCAGTATGGACCAGTATGTACCTTCCAACTTAATTTTCTATTAATTATGTAGTATTATTCAGCACATTAGTTTCAATATGCTAATGGGACTGCATTTTTTTCATCCTTCCAAAATTAGTAAGGTTTTAGACCTTTTCCACCAGAAGCAGGTGGAAACCAACAGTGCTTGTGTATTTCTGAACCAAAATGCTGGTATTAAAGCTGTTTGGTGTTGAAATTTTCAGCCAGTCTAACTGCCAGCACAGAAAGCACATAATGGGTTTTTCACCTTCTGTTTGTTCTTGGGGCAAGAAGTTTAGTTGCCTGGAGGAATAAGACAATAAAAGCAGTTATTCTTTGTTCTCTTCACCCGGTACTGACTGACATAACTCTTTCAAAAGACCCAGCTTTATTTTTCATGAAAAATAAGTATTACTTATAGGAAATTCCATTACATCTGCTTTACTCCTTCCTTCACTCCTTCAGACTCACGTCTGTATTAGTCACTCCACATAGCTATTTTCTTAAATCTTTCCAAATTTTCAGGGCTATGGCAGAAAAAAAAAACAATGCAGCTTCTGGCTTTGATACAAAATTCAGTCTATTTTGTTGATTAGATTATTTTTTTAAATCAATCATAATAAATTATGCAAGATAGTTATTTGGATCCCAAGTGGTGGTGTTTATGAAAAACTATTGCTGTAAAGAGTATATAGAAACATGCAGTAGATACTAGATATAAATGTAAAAACATGTACACATGTATAGAAACATGTATGTATTCTACTTTTGTTACTAAAAAGATTTGGGTCTTTTGAGGAGTTCAGATTACAGATTTGATGTAACTGGGCATAGGTATTATATTTGGTGTAGCATACAGCAGAGCATAAAAAGATTTGATTAACAGAGAAGATCTCTAGATTTTTTTCTTTTGTTGTTGTTGCTTTCCCAACCAAATAAAACACAAAATCCCAGTTAAATTAATGTGTCGAAACATTTTAATTGTGGTGTAATCATAACAGCTGTGAAGCAACCTGCAGGAACTTCTAGTGTACCATTACTTACCATCGAAAATCTAATTGTACAGTTGAATGCTATTTTAATTTGAACAATATATAGTAAGTATCAGGTTAAGCAGCAATAAATGTGTAGCTATATTCAGAATGAAACCAGGTGCTAAACCTTTTAAGTTATTCAGCTTTCTCTCTCTAGCTTCAGTGTTCTATGCTTGGATGTGCTTACTTCGGGAATGTGGCAAAGTATATGCTGATCATCTTCTGGGGGTTGACTCCTTTATCATATTGGTTTCTCACAGATGATTTAATCAGTTTAAGCTAACGTTGCCAATTCTAGTTATCTGAATTCATGCACTGCAGTTAGTAAATACTGAGGGAAGGCATGAAGCAGAAATTAGCTGTCTTAGATGCACACGAGTGCTCTAATCTTAGAGTTGCTCTTTTTAATTCAGAGCAAGATGCATTATATATAGTAGCTACCTTTTCTGAAAAAGTGGTGTTTTTTCACCAAGTCAAAAAGTTTAAAGGCAAAAAGACAGAGAATGCATAGATTTAAATGTCTTTGCAGACCATTCTAAAAATCTGCTGTAGATTGCATTTTATATTCCCTTCTACATACCTGTTTAATCAGATCTGTGTGTAATATCAACAAAGTGATACTCAGTATTGCATGCAATATTACTAATGCATTTTATACATGTAACAAAGTAAAATAACAAGCTAATGTAGCAAAATTAGGGAATTTTGTTAACTGGCTTCGTTATAAGTCTGAATACGAGTGGTATTTAGATGTTCAGCTTGAAATCATCAGATACATCTGCATGTCTTTGTTTCTATTAAGCTTCACAATACATTTTAAACTGGCCACAATAAATAAGAATTAATAGGTGTCACGAGTTCCGCCACTTGTATAAGGTATTTGCAAGGCAGTAGATTTTTATACTTTGCTCAGAAAAAAAAAAGGGGGGTGGTGGGAAGACAACCTACAAAATATTTGGAATATATAACATAAGTATTTAACATTGTAGCTGTAGAGTGAAAAGTGTCACTAGAGGAAATTTAATTAATGTTGGAGTTCTGAGGAAAACGCTTGATGTCCAAGATTTAAACTAGCTGTACACAGATCTAAAGTAGTCCTTATTGGAGACTATACTGAAACTTTATTAATGCAGATTACCATATGTTTTAGAAAGAAATCTGCAAATAAACATTTTCACTGTGTCTGCCATCTTATATTCACTAAATGAGTAAAGATCAATTTGGAAAATGTATAACGGTTAGGCTTAACTTCAACTGTTAATACTCCATTTTCCAGCAGAATTATCTGATTGATCAAAAGCTGTCAATAATGTTATTTTTCAATAACTTTCACTTTGCAGCTTTAAAGATAAATATAAATGGTGAGCTTATGGTCCATGAAAGATGGACACAAAAGTGTTTTAACTGAGCAAATGTTAACATTTTCATTGGGATCTTATAGTTCATATTTGCAAATATTTGTAAACTAATGTTTTTTTATCAAGCATTCTAGCAAGACATAATCTTTGTAGATTTTGCTGACTGAGCTCTAGGACAATAAAGATGCAAAGCTGAGAGCAGTAGAATGCTCAGTTATCCCACCTCTCAGGTTTCCCTTTATAAAATGTAGGATTTTGTAAATTATAATCTTCATTTCTTTTCTGTCACTACAGTAAAAGTAAATTAATGTTCCAATCATTTGTGACTGCTGAACGGTTGCATTCTGCTTGTATACTACTGGACACGATTAAGAAACAAACATTTTCTTGATTAAGAGTTAAGGTAGATTTATCCTTCGTAGTGTTACTTTTGTAGGGTAAGGACTTCAGTATCATTCATATCCACATATTTAGTCAAACTGGATGCATAATTTAGTCAAACTGGATGCATAATTTTTCAAACATGGTGCTGAAGATGAGTTGTTATTTTGTTGGCTGTATGTCAAAACATAACATAAATTGCACTATTCTTGAACTTTGCATATTTGTTGTGAACATCTGTATTCCACTTGAGATCTCAGATCTGAAGTTTATTTGCAAATGCAAATTCTGCCTTACTTGAACAGAATGATCTTGCTCTGAGAATACAGAATACTTTCTGTTTTGAAGTGTTGTTCAGTTTGAGTACTTCTGACAGGATCAGCTTGAAGAACTTTGTGTTTTGGACTGTGTTGTAATTTCTTCTAGTTTTTAAGACACATTAAACTTATTTCTTTACTGTCTTTTCAGGTTAGAGATGACAACAAAAGACAACACCCGTGCTTAGTGGAGTTCTCAAAATTGCCAGAGCAGGAAAGAAATTATAACTTGCAAATGTCACTTGAAACACTGAAGTAAGTTGCTAGAACTTTTGAAGCTTATAGTGAGAGTTTCCTAAGAAGTTGCAGTTTCAAGAATTATAATTTGATATGTGAATTACAATTTGACATATAGTTGAGGGTAATATGAAAATGAGGGAGATACATTAATGAATTATGTATTTGGCACTGAAAATGGCTTTGATAGTCTTCTTTTAGTATCTATGAAATTTTAGAATTACTGTGTTAACTCTGATTATGAAATGGCAACTCAGGCAGTTTTCATCTAGTTTGGAGGAAAGAAACAGAGCCAAGCTTTGAAAAAAACCTTTTTGCTTCTTATTTGGTATAATTAAATTTAGTTTAATTGCTTTTAATTTTCTTTATCAATAAAGTACACTTCGTCAAGCAATAGTTATTTTTTGGATATGGCTAATGATGAGCTTTGTTTCAGGACTGCTTGTTGCTATTTCTGCGTCATCTGTGCATTTTGCCACAAAACAGTAGTAGGCATTCCCTCCTTTTGTGGATGAGCAGTTAGATGTATGGATGTGACGGAAACTCTGTGGTTGGAATGCTAGAAAATTTCAGTGCGATGTTAATGGTTTTGTTCAAGTAATCTAGTTATCTGGCTTACAGAGGTACATTTCCTCATGTCAGCTTTGTCAGTCAAGCAGGTGTGAGTTCTTATTTTGCTATGAATGCATTGAAAATCTATTAATCTAAGTAATTTGTTCCATACGTAGCATTGCATGTAGCCAACATGTTAAAATATTTCTCAAACTGATAAAAGCCCAGTGGTATATGTGGTTCTCCGTCATTCCTATTTGCAATCCATTGAAATCTATTATTTTTTTTTTCTTGTTAAAATATAGTTGCTTTTTCCTGTTCAGAGCATTAACAAAGGATGATTATCTGCATGTAACACTACTTTTCTGGGAATACTTGTACTATATTATTAAAAAATTTGCCATGTAAACTGATAGTGCAATGTAGTGTTTACACTCATAATATAAGGGCTTTGTGTCCTTGTAGTAGAAAGCTAGGTAGAATACTCCTCCTAGAATTTCTCATAGTGTCCTTCTCTGGTGAACTTCCCTGCACTATCCTGTACTGATCCACCATTCCCACAGTAAGTAAATTGCTCGATGAAAAACATTATTTATGACTGTAAGTGTTAAACAGTTTCTGGAGGGATATTTTGGCATTATTTAGTGATAAAGCATTCAGAGATAATGGAACTCCACTGGAGGCAAGAAAATAAGTTCATATTTATCTTCAGCTAGATATTAGAATTTCAAGGAAAGCTTTTGAGACCCCTGTCAACACAACAATGTGCTAAGTATACAGAATAGCTTCTTCCTTACCGTTTTAGAAAACCACAAAAGATGATGTCATTAACTTT
Source organism: Gorsachius magnificus (assembly GCA_034008185.1). NCBI lineage: Eukaryota > Metazoa > Chordata > Aves > Pelecaniformes > Ardeidae > Gorsachius > Gorsachius magnificus. Next base: position 42,124,644 of record CM067083.1, on the reverse strand, counting down.
CCCTACAGTTGGATCTTTTGCTAGAATAATCTATATAATATGACTCAGTCATCATAAAAATCAGACTCTCAGAATTAAATGCACACTCCTAATGTTTCACTAAATATTAAACAAATTTTAGTAGTCCTTATGTGATTACTGGTTCAGGACCCAATGCTTTTCTGAAAAAAACAATATAACCATATAAACCATATAACTTATGGATTACTTTTATTTTAGAAATTTTATTACTTACTCTAGAGAGTGCCTTCTCATTAAACAGATAGTATCCAATACATAAAGCATTCAGTCTTTCTGTGGATTTCAAAATTTGTATGCTTACTGAGCTCAGTCTTAATTTCATTCTTGTTTTAGTCACTGTTTTCTGAAGTATACAGTTCTGATTTTGCAATACCATGTTGTATTTATCATGTAGACATCTGTTGCTCAGGGATTAGAATATGAGTTTCTCAGTTAATTTCTGCAGACTTGCAAAGGTGCAAAAATTAGTGCACTAATGCATTCTAGATGATCCATACTGTGATGAACTGAAGTGTAAGCTACTTTGACCAGTTACTAGATATTTCTAGTCTACTAGCAGTCAACCTCAGTGGGGGAGAATGAGGAAGAGGGAAAGAAAAAGTTCTTCTAAAACTTCCTCTAGTCAGCTGTATGCTATATTCTTTACAATTTACATCAAATGGCGTACTGCATACTTGAAGTAGTTGCAAGCCATTAAGAATAACTCCCACTGTAATTGTTGGGTTTTTATTTGTTGGTTTGTTGCCAGTTTTGATGCCAGCTCTACTAAATGAGAGAGGCAGAAAGCAAGGAAGCTCTGAGTCATGTTATCTGACACAACATTTATTTTCAAGATATTGAGATCTCTATATATTTTTCAGTATGATTGAATACTTTTATGAACTACAAAAATTATATACTATATGAAATGTCAAGATTCAGGAATGAGTTACCTCTGAAAATGCCATGGGATTAAAATATGCTCGCTCATACTGCTTCTGCACATTCTTATATGTAATTTGTAGTTTGATCTCGTGAGGTTTTTTGGGGTTTGGGTTTTTTTTTTTTTTTAATGCTTACTGTTTTGTGACTGACTTTCCTGTTTCTACCTATTTACTCAGTTGTGTGTGATAATTGCATGTATTGATATTATGCCGAGGGCTGCATTCAGCCATTTCTAGTTGTCTTGCTCAGCTTTGAAGTGCTTTAGGAGTCTTTCAGGCTCTACCAGTATGGATGAGTCTTCCTGAAAAGTATATGGAAGTGTAATTAAAATCTAACTCTTGGTCCCCAATTGCCTTTTTATCCTGCTGTGACTCTCTGATTTGAATTTGCTGTGTCTGAGTGGAGACAATGTAGGGTTTGAATTCCTGTCTTACATTACAAGCAAATTAGGGTTAGCAGGGGTTAGCTGCGCTGTACTGCTTTCCAGTGTTAGATATGTTCTCTTACTTATGCTGGTGATAGCTGCATAGGAATCAGGTATGATTTATGCCAATTGAAATTTAGCTGCATGGAGTATTCTTAGCAGATAGTGTGTTTTGCAGGAGGTGGCCACTGCATGTTGATTTCTTCATATCTGATTTTACCGTCTAATTTTAAATCGGGGTTCATAGACCAGAGCAGTAGGATTTACTTCAGGCAGCTGGCACTAAAAATATGCTGTAAGAATCTCCTTGAAACATAAGACTAATCTGCCAAGAGAAATACTGCTAGGGCAATATTTATGCTGTTTTTCCCCAGTCAGTTATGTAATACATATAGTTAAAACAAGACTAGAAAATATTGTTTTGACTAGGGACAAGAACAAATAAAAACCTTTTTTTCCAGCCTTCTTCCACGTTGGGAAAATTGGGAATGAAGTCCAAGGTTTACAGTTGTGATTTCTTCTGCATAATCAGTTTCAATCAAATATATGGGTGTCACCCTCAGATTTTGAGAAACTTCTGATCTGACTCCAAAGTGGTCTCTGACTTTTGTCCAGGATTTCTTTTCAATTCAATGTCAATATTTTAGTAATGCACCTAGTCTAAAGAAACTAAAACTTGATAACCCAGTAATGTAACCCCAATGTAAGTGCAGGAACAAATAACGGATGAGTTACAGATCAAATCCTGATGATGAATGAGACTTAAGATTTATACTGCTGGAGAGTGTGACTGTAAGGACAGAAATTGGTCTGAAGTAATCAGAAACCCGATTGATACTGTTGACCCTGTTGTACGGTTATGTAGACAGTGTTTGTTTTCTGAAATGAGCTGCATCTTGCAGAGTCAGGCCAGAATGGGCTCCCGGGGTCAGTGGCTCTGTGGTAGAAGCCCTGTGGTACATGACAAGCCCTGTCTAGCTTGAATGCTTTTCTCTGAAGTGGATTAATGTGCAATATCCATAGTGAGGATTAAGATGGCGGTTTTGGCCTAATACTTATCATGCATTGTGCTGTGAGTCCTCTCTTCAGTAGCATGTCCTGACAAAATCCAGATCCAATTAAAACCTCTGAATAACAGCTTCTCTTTGTGAAGAAGACTCATTCTAAGGATAACATTTCCTTCCTTTTCTCCTTTCATCAGCTTTGAAGTAAATAACATTTAAAATATTTTGATATGAAACAATCTGAATGAGTATATAAGCAGCATGAATAAGTATATAAAGCAGAAATTTATATTTCAAGAGCAGGGTATCTCTCAACTGATGCCTCGTATAGATGAAATAGACTGTATGATAATTTCACTTTGAAGTAGTCCAGTCATATTTTTACTAAAACTTTTAGGAACATCTTGTGGTATTTTCTTAACACTATCAGAAAGCTTATTACATATACAAAAAGGCTGGTGTTGATCTTTCCATATCATATTGTTGTCATTCCTATAGGTCTCATTTGTTGTATAGTGCCAATTGTATACCCAGCAGCAACTCTGAATATAGAAACATTGGCAGTAATTTAGTTCTGATTTCTGTGTCCTAGAACCCTGCTGGCATTAGGCTGCCATGTTGGAATTGCTGATGAACATGCTGAAGAAAAGGTGAAAAAAATGAAACTTCCAAAGAAGTAAGTTGAAATTCAAATGCATCTTTTTGTTAGGCAGTGTGAGTTAAGCAAGCTGTATTTTAACAATTTGATATTTATATTGCTGGTTTTATTGGTACTTGGGTATGCATGTATGCATATGAGTTTTCAGAAATTTACACACAGCTTCATCCACACCTTTTCTTTTAGATGTTGGCAGTCTTGTTGTGTAGACAAAGTTTAGGTTTTCTGTGATTCATTGAAATGTCTGGCATTCGTTGTTACATAGTTTTTTATATATGGAGTATACTGCAGAAACTTGATAAAGAATTTTTACAGTAAACTTGTCAATAAATCTTGCTGTGCTGCAAATATTTAAAGGTAATCTTTTTGAAAGTCCTAGAATGTCCATGTAGTGACTTGAAGTGGAGAGAACTGGTATAGCTGCCTGACATTTTCCTGGGTGATTGATTAGCAACAGCATTGGTAGGGCTGGGCTCAGGCTGGTATGGTATAGTGGCCAGCTCTCATGGACCAGCCAAGGTGCCTTGGCTTCTTCCTTAGCACCAGTGTGTCCCCCAGTTTGGTAATGAAAAATTTGGGAACTTAAACACAGTTGAAAGTAATGGAACTGTACTTGGTGATAAGCATATGACAACCCTACGGCCCCACATACATTTGAGCCCATGGTTTATAAGTTTATCTAGGTTGGTATAAAATTCAGTGGGATAAAAGAGGATTGTAATGAGTACAAAACCAGAAAGGTAAAAGTCACAGTTTCAGTATGAGAGAACTTCTGTGTGTTCTGTTTTGCATGATTTTAAATTAGTAATTTAATTTCCTTGGTTTTGACTAAGAGTTGTAAGTGCTCATTGCTAAGTTGTTACCACCAGTAGCAACTCATAGCTCTTTGCAGGGATGTGCTCTGTGCAGAAAGAGCTGTTCCTTTGCTATTGCGTATCTCCATTATTCACAGTAGTCTTTCACTGACCCATACCTTCATATTTCAACAATTGTGTCCCTAAAGCCAGTATAATAACCCCAATCCCATGTTTAACTGAAGCATGCCTGCCTTCTTCCTTTTGTTAGCCGAAAGCACATGCCCCGTTCTGGCAAGATTCCTGCAGGCTTCTGGGTAGTACTTTACTACAAGGTAGTTATAAGAACCTGGACCCTCAAGTCTTGAGTATATGCCACACTGCGCTGATTTACATACCATTGGTATCACAGTTTCAGAATCCCTGATGAGGTTGCTTCACAAGAATGAATTAGAATAAAAGCAAGGGCTTAGTTTAATTTCTCCAAAACTGTTCTTCAGCTTTGGTATCCCAAAAAACCTGCATATAAGACCAAAAATAAGAGATATCTAGGGCCTGCTGTATTTTTGTTCTGAATTTACTGGAGAGAAATGTGTATGCAATTTCAAGATTGTTTAAGTGAATTAGATGTGATGCTTTTGAAAAACTTCAGCTAAATCTCAAGTCTGAAGAAATTATACTTCCTAATTTAAGAATGATAGTGCTGAATCTTTTTAATGTCAGTAACAGTCATAACTTTAGAAACCTGAGGTCCTACCATACATATCAAGTCAGAATTTTTATACCTCATGTATAATGGATAGAAAAAATAAGTAAAAGAAAAAAAAAAAATAGTGGCTACATTCTCAAAATCATCAGATGGTTTTTGAGCAAAAATGGAGCAAAGATTTAATGATCTACGTACAGCTGTACACATTTTTTGTGGGATACAGTCATGGAAAGAAGAAGGGTTCTCTTTCACTAGACTTAACTAGTCTAGACTTAACCAAAAAATCCCCCAAAAGTTACAGGAGGTAGTGTGTGAAAAGCTAAATTTTTGATGGGAGAAGAGATGTCACTGCCTGTGTTTGCTAGTTATTTCTGTTCCTGTAGATGATACAAATGCATTATCCCAACACTTTGTCAATTTTTCCATGATAATTTATTAAATTCTCATATCTATTGACACAAAACCTTTATGCTATTATGAAAATCAAAAGCAACAGACAGCACTTGAATATAATTAGCTTGTCTGCTCTACTTTGTAATAAATATTTCCATTTCACTTTGAATATTCCTGTCTGTCTTCTTAACCCTTTGCCTTATAATTTCTGCCATCCTGTTGTAACAATGAAGATTTTAAAACACTAAGAACAAGTTTATATTTGTTTCAGTCCTACAGAATTTTGGCCTCACAGCCACCCTGCTTTCAAGTTGGGGAAATTCACATTTTTAACTGACAGTTGTGCCAGAATTTTGCCTTTTCTAATGCAGCATCACTTCACAAAAGGACTGTTTTGAACAACTAGCTGGAAGCATACTGTAAGCGCAACTTTTGCTGATGGAATTTCTCTCTCTATTAGGACATTTTTTTCCTGGTATAATTTTAGTTTAGATTTTTGAATAAGGCATCACTCAATAACCTTTTATTTTAAAATACCTCCCTGAAATATTCTAAGTCTTTATTTTAATAAATTCTAAATAATTAGTGTTTCTATCAGTTAAAAAAAAGTCTAAATGAAATGGGAAATGAAAAAATTGACAGAATGAAAAAAATTTTTTTAAATTTTTTTCTATGTTTAATTTTCTCTTGTAAAACAACTCGCATGGACTGCTGAAAATATTTAATGAAGAGAGCAGAGTATGGTCTAAGATCACTTGAAAATATATCTACCACTTTTTCTGTAACTTTAGGTGGTGGAACAAATAAAAATTCCATAATGCTTGTTATAAATCAGTGGCAGATCAATATGGTAGTGATAATGTACTGTTGAAGCAGTTAAATTTTCAGCTTGAAAATTATTCCACATTACTTTACCTACTTCTTAAAAAAAAAAAAAAGTTGTTAATATAAGGCCAGCAGAGACACTGAGCAAGATAAGACCAGTAAGATACTGATATGGGGCAGGAGCTGGGATTTTAGCTACCTATTTCAACTACTAACACCGGTCTGCAACTAAAGACAATTCTCCAACATGAATTTGTACACACAATATGCATTTGTTGTTTTCTTTAGTATCCATTGATACTTATCCTTGATGAGTATTCATTTGCATCCTAAAATAAGGTATACGCATCCTCTGTGACAAATTCATGAGCATCCTTTGAGACCCCTGGTTCTTTGACCCTGCTGTTATATCGAAATAGCTGTGGCTATTGTAGCTTTTATATGCACAACCTAACACTTGTGCAGGGGAGTGTGACAGGAAAGAATACAGTAATTACCAGCCTGACAAACATGTTAATTCTGTGTGATTCACTATTTCCATTACTGACTGGTTTTACTCGTCTCACTGAAGCAACTGTGCAGCTACCTGAGGAGATGTAACTGTGAGGGCAGTGAGCTAGCGCTTGGGAAATAGCAGCACAACTGCCAACTGCTCGCTTCATTCGTAATAGAAATTTGCCAGTTGGTAACTATATGAATGGTTGATTTTGGATTGATGTTCTTGAATTGTTGTTTTCAGAATTAAACTTTTTCTTTTAATGTGGTAATTTTGAAGGATGGTCCAACCTCGTATTTATAGATGATAATCCCCCTTAAATACTTGCTTGTTTTCAATTATTGTCTTCAACCAATAATTTGTTTAAATGAGTTTTAGAATAGTTGTCACAGAAGAGAATTAATTAAGATTTGTAAAGTATTTGAATATTTTAGAATATAAATGGGGATAAATACTGTTTCTTTTTCTGGATTTCTCTCTGACAGTCCAAATAAAGAAAAGACAAGAAAACGCCAAAGTAATTTAGAAAATAATTAGACAATTATTTAAACTAGCTGTTCTTTAAATGCTCTAGCACATATATTTTCAGTAAGAGAATGTTGTAGTTTATTTTTCACAGACCCCTTTTGTTATGACCAAAATAACTCTTTGTTTTGTCAGTATACTGAAGGAGAAACACTCAAGGATATTCAGGGCACATCCACCAGCTCTGGCCTGGTCTCTCCTGGGGCTGCAGGGAAGCATCAGTTCTGGCACCTGGAGCACATCTGCCCTCTCCCGCTCCTCTGGCCTTGGCTTCTGCAAGGCTGTTTTTCACACTTTTTCCCTCACTCCTCTCTGCCTGTGCAGTTTTTGCCCTTAAAAATGTTTTCCCAGAGGCGTCACCAGCATGGCTGAGAGGCTCAGCTCTGCCTTGTAAAAGGACCATTTTGGAGCTGTCTGTGCCCAGCATGGGGCACCCCCAGCCTCTCCTCACAGAGACTGGCCTGCAGCCTTCCCCCCCAGCACCTGGGCACAGACACCCAGTACAGCCCCTGTCTGTCTGCCCACTCCTTTGCTTTTCCTGCTCCCCTTTCCCTACATGTTCCCCCATCAGCTGAGGTGAGGGATGCAATGTCCATGATGATGCCGCATAGTGTTGTAGGTTTGCATTGTAAATTTACTAAGTCCTGATGTGTTGCATCCATTACCATATGCACTATGTCCTTTATTGAAGAAAGTTTGGTCATAAGTAAAGTGGGAGATTACTATAATTAATTCAATGGGAACAACTTCATAAAAGTAAACAACACCTTGTTCTTATGAGTGTTAAAAATATTGAGGAAGCTGTCTCTCTGTTCTGAAGTCATACTTAAATTTTTAAAATTTGCTCCTGTGAATTGAAGGATAATTAAGGTATGAGGTATTATACAGACAAACTTTTAGACAGACTTCATATTTGACCTGCTGTCTCTCACATCCCTATATCATAGAATCATCTAGGTTGGAAAAGACCTTTAAGATCATTGAGTCCAACCGTTAACCTAACACTGCCATCCCACCACTAAACCATGTCCCTAAGCACCTCATCTACCCATCTTTTAAATACTTCCAGGGATGGGGACTCAACCTTTTCCCTGGGCAGCCTGTTCCAATGCTTGACAACCCTTTCAGTGAAGAAATTTTTCCTAATATCCAATCTAAACTTTCCCTGGTGTAACTTGGGCCATTGTCCTATCACTTGTTACTTCAGAGAAGAGACCAACCCCCACCTCTCTACACCCTCCTGTCAGGTAGTTGTAGAGGGCAATAAGGTCTCCCCTTAGCCTCCTTTTCTCCAGGCTAAACAACCCCAGTTACCTCAGCTGCTCCTCATAAGCCTTGTGCTCCAGACCCTTCACCAGCTTTGTTGCCCTTTTCTGGACATGCTCCAGCACCTCAATGTATTTCTTGTAGAGAGGAGCCCAAAAGTGAGCACAGTATTTGAGGTGCAGCCTCACAGTGCTGCTGGCCACACTGTTTCTGATACATTATCCTAATGTCCAACCCAAACCTCCCAAACAGTGACTTGTGGCTGCTGACCAGCACTATAGCATTACATGTGGCCTGCCACCACCAAGTAGTAGCTTTCTTGCCACCCTCAATCAAGTAGCAGTTGGCTGCTGTGGGATGTCGCCCTATCCTCCTGTTTGACAGACTTGGTCAGCCCTGCTCCTGCAGCCTCTTTTTGTAGCCCTTGTGCTGTAGGTAGCCACCACCTCCACAGATCTCAACATTTCTCCTGAGCAGCCCAGCCCTGGCTGGAGGGGAGTAACAGAATCACACAGAATCACAGAATGGCAGGGGTTGGAAGGGACCTCAGGAGATCATCCATTCCAACCCCCCTGCTAAAGCAGGTTTGCCTAGAGCAGGTTGCACAGAACATTGTCCAGGCAGATTTTGAATATCTCCAAAGAAGGAGACTTCACAAACCCCCTGGGCAGCCTGTTCCAGTGCTCTGTCACCCTCAAAAGTAAAGAAGTTATTCCTCATATTCAACTGAAACCTCTTATGCTTTGTGCCCATTGCCCCTTGTCCTGTCACTGGGCACCACTGAGAAGAGTCTGGCTCCATCCTCGTGATATCCACCCTTGAGATATTTGTATGTGTTGATGAGGTCCCCTCTCAGTCTTCTCTTCTTCAGGCTGAACAAGCCCAACTCTCTCAGCATTTCCTCATAGGAGAGATGCTCCAGTCCCCTAATCATCTTTGTTGCCCTCCTCTGGACTCTCTCTAGGAGTTCCTCATCTTTCTTGAACCTGGGAGCCCAGAACTGGACACAGTACTCCACGTGGGGTCTCACCAGGGCAGAGTAGAGGGGGAGGATAACCTCCCTCAACCTGCTGGCCACTCTACTCTTAATGTGCCCCAGGATGCCATTGGCCTTCACCTCCCCATGACCAACCACGCTCTCCTGGGTGCCTGTGACTTGCTGGGCTGTGGTGCAAGCACACTGTTCGGGTTTCCTCTTGGTGGCCCCATATGCCTACTTTAAATATGTGAAAATACTAAAATACTTAAACATTTTTAGTTCAGACCATTTGTGTAGCTTTCATTACCAGCTACTTCATCCCACCAAGATGCTTGAAACAAAATCAAATGTCAGTGCATTATTATTATTGATGTTCAAAGATAGATTATTTATATAGATGTATTGCATACATGTAACTTCTTTCCTTTGCAGTTTCTATTACTTTTTTCTTACTGAAAAGTAACTGTAGATTGTGTGTTTTTTTGACAGCTACCAGTTATTGAGTGGATATAAGCCAGCTCCCATGGATCTGAGTTTTATCAAACTGACCCCCTCTCAAGAAGCTATGGTGGATAAACTAGCAGAGAATGCTCACAATGTGTGGGCGAGGGACCGTATAAGGCAAGGCTGGACATATGGTATCCAGCAGGTAAGTGCTAACTTTAGTCACTTGAAAAAGCACTTACCTATTGAGGTATTTCACAGATAAATCAGAATAATGGGGATACAAAAGCAGGAAGAAGCAGCTAATGAATGCGAGTCTGTCAGTCAAAGAAAGCAAAAATACATAATCAAAGGAATGCTGCTAAATCTTCTAGAAGTATGAGACTTCTTTTACAAGCAGTATTAAAAAAATGATGGTATGTTCTTGTATGCAATCTAGATCTCAGGGCGAGAAAATTTAATTCAGGAAGCTAATATGCTCTAGTATTTTAGGAAATGTAAACACTGACTTTCAGTAGGGGAATCATTTAAATGTTTGCAGTCCTGGGAATTGAATAATTTTGTTCATCCAGGAAAATCAGAATGTAGACTTCCAGTAATCACATTGCTAAAATGTTGTATTTCTGGCAGAGGCCAAATTGAGAATAGTTAAGTCAGTCTCCAAGTTCCAGTCCTACTTTAGTGGTTTTGTTTCAGTGAATAGGAATGCTTCCTGGTAGGTATCACAGTGTGTTATAAAGGAAGGGAGTAAAAATTAAGCATGGTGGATTGTTAACAGCAAAACTCAGGGTCTCTTTTTTCTTTGAAAAAAAAAATCAATTTGGTATACAATGAGCCTTATTTATTATTTTTCAAGACAGCTACTATATGAATTTTCTTTTAGGAGTCATTTTCTATTATTTTTGTGATTATGTGTGATTTTTTTTTTATAAAGAAAGCTGTCTTCACTGTTAATAAATGTGTGGTAGCATATCACAGTGAAATTTTAGGAACATTCACCCTTTGTGGGGAAGAAAAAGTTTTCATGGTTTTGCACTGTGCATAAAAGATCATTATTTTTGCAAAAATGAGAAACAGCTGTTTTGTAGCTACACACTCTTTCCTGCCTTTTGTTTTTGACTAAAATTCAAGTTATACATTTCAGTTCAACACATTTCAAATTTTGTTTTTCTACAAGACCAAAACTCATTCTATTTGCAAAGCTTTTATATTAAAAAAATAAATAAAATCTGGATATATCTGGTTATATATGTATTAAGTTAGGCACTTAAATTCACCTCATCACATACTGACAAAGTACATTTAAGTGACAAAATATGTGCCGCATAGCATTTCAGTATTGTCCATTATAGTATCTTACTACAAAACTCTCATTTTTGTACTTTGTAAACTGTAAACTATTTAGGAAATCTATGTTCTGTATTTGGGTCTAGAGAGACAATGAGCCAATTCCTATGTTTGAAGACTGGAATGTATGTAATATCCCCTACTAGATAGACGCTGAAGATAATTTGGTGTTGTTGCAACTCCCCTGCTTACAACAGGATTAAATTTTCCCCTAATACTGCATCTTTCAGTAAGGGAAGGTGGCCCTTTGAAGTAGTGTTAACATTTGGGTATTGGAAGTGATGATTCTCTGTTGGCAGGTAGGGGGAGCAGATTAATTAATTCTGAACTCACTATTTCAATCCTGTGTTTATGGAGGCAGTGCACAAATTCATTTCTAGAATGAGAGTCTGTATGGCTTTAGATGCTCAGAAGAAATATTTCTTATATATTAAAGAATGCACTCAATAATTTACACCATGCCTCCCATATTTTTTATTCTCCCAGAAGCTAAATACAGGGACTTTCCAATCAGGAGATTTGAAATGAATGTAAGTTGGAAAATAGTTGCAGCTTTGACAGAACCCTAACATATCCCCAAATCAAATTTAGTTTTGCAACAGAATTTATTGGTTAAGACGAAGTTAAGAAGTCTCTGGAATCAAATGCATCTCAGCTAATTATATTTCTATCTAGCATTGGGAAAATTTAAACCCACAACTCATATGTAGTAACTAAAGTTTCTTAGATCTTGAAGAAATGCAACCTACCTTGTGTATCTGTATATCTTTGAAAAAAAACCCACAAATAATTTTGCCATATTTATTGGAGTGAATGTATTTTCTGAATTAGTGAGGTATTAAGTAAGAAAGGCAGTTAACTGATGCTAACAAAGACTGTTTCAGTGTTACTGGGTTTGGGAATAAGCAAAAGATGTAGTGGGAATGGGTAGCAATAAAAAAAGTTTCTTCCTAACAGCTATACAGTGTGCTTATGCATTGTCTTCATGTATGTTTTGATGTGCCTGTTGATATAGAAGGTTCTGCTCTTGAAGAGGTGTGATGTGATAGTAATCAATCATTAGTTTTATTATGGTTCCCAAAGGCAGTGGAGTTGCCCCAGGCCACTACTTTGTTAAAAAGTAAAATAAAAAACATTGATTAGACAAATCTAGCACGGGATGTAACCTAAAATTAAACACTTGAACTTATTGTCAGAAGAATCATGAAGGCTGCCTTATGTTCTCAGCGCTGTGCCTGGGGAGACTGACCTTACTGTTGAGTCTAAAACATTGTGGCCCTGTGAAGAGACATTTCTGAGGCTCACTGGGAGAGAGCAGAGGGAAAGAGGAGGACTCTGTGACCTACTCACTGAACAGCTCTCTGTATTTTATCTGCAGTCCTGCGGGGCCAGCCTTGGAACTCGATCTCCCCTAGATGCCTCCCTTTGTAATAAATGCCCTGCTTGCTGGCTGACAAAGCTCAACATGCAAATTAAATCTGCGCTTACTTATTGCAATTTATAGTCTGGAGTGAGACAACTTGTGGAAGATAAGTTTTGAACCCCTAAGTCTTATAATTACCAAACTGTGCATTAGCCATTTCCCATGACTGTTTTAAAAATTGACACCTATATCCTCAAAGATATCTAACTGGACAAATAGGAATTAGGTATCTAAATCCATTTTGAAGGCCAAGGACAAGTTGTTACATAAGGAGGTTATTGCTATCACTTAGACCTGCTGAGTTTTAAAATAAAATGGTAGCCCCTAGTTAGGTTTTCAGAAATGTTTTAAGCAGTCAGTGTGAATCAGGCTCTGATTTTGACTACCAGGTTGTGCTCTGAAAGAGACTTAGATAAATGCTTCTGCTCTAAATCTTGATTGGACTTAGATATATGATCAGGATTGAACTGCTCTTCCTTACCAAGACAGAGACAATTATGGGCATGCAAAGAAGAGCCTGGAGAATTTAGAAGTAAAAAGCTTAAGTGCCTATGAAGCTGATCACAGTTTGGAATTGGACAGTCACTTAATTGGGGGTTTGCAGTCTTGGGTGCTTCTGCTTTAAACATCAATATATTTGGTTGGGTCCAATTCATTCAAACTGACTCAAGACTTTTGTGTGCTGAGTGGGGTACTGTTGTTGAGAATGTAATGCAATGGTGTAGTGAACAGTGTTAGGCTGTTAGTTAGGCTTTCAACAGAGGATGGTTGTTAAAGATCATCAAGAGCTCAGGAATATTCATGACCTTCAGGAAACAGATCAACAAAGTCAGCAGTATACTTTACTACCTTATTCTTGGCAGACAAATTACAGTACTCTTATGTACAGTTAAACAGGTAGATGGCGTCCTTGAAAACTTTCCCACCAAGACCATGTCCTGTCAAAGCTGCAATGCTTGGAGTGCAGATGTTGATTTCCTCTTAATTTAAATATTTTTTGTCTTTTCAAATAATAAGTTTATTTTCTTCTGGAGATAAGACAGACAACTGAGTTCCAAGAGTGCTTACAATGTGGAAATAACAAATACCATTCATTAAAAGTCAAAAGCAGAGAGCAGAATAGCAAGGTGCTCCTTTCTGGGTGCAGTGCAAAGACGCTTCTCATTTATTTGACATACACACCACATGGCAAGCTGCTAGCTGTTGTCCATGCTGCTGTGTGCTTCTGCTTGACTCCAACAATGGATTTGTTTCATGGGCTACGTTTTGTCATCCCATCATATGTGATATGTTACAGTACTGTAATAAAGTGACATGACGTTATGCTGTGTAATACTATAAACAGATCTTGCGGAGCTATGAAATAGTTTCCTAAGGGAAAGAAGTTGGCAGATGTTTGAAAGTAGGTGAACTAATCACTGTGAAGTATATGTAATAAACAGCAATCGTGCTGTGGCTATAGGATGGATTAGATGATCTAGTAGGTCTGTGCCATCATGAGTACTTCATCATTTTGGGATTATATAATATGAGAAATTAAAGGGATACTGTCAAGTAGTTCATCTATAAACCATTTCTTTTGTGTTGTAATCTGGTGGGGAAAATGCATTCCAAGTTCCAGATTTTTTCTTCTTCTAAATCCACCACTGCTTGTCAGGATTTTTCTTAACAGGCGATAGCTGCTCTTCGCGCATGACTATACACAGTATTTTTGTTCTGCTGCTGTAGAGCCAACCAGCCAGCCAGCAGAGGGAGCACAAGTTAACTAATAAATCCTGTTCCCAGAACTGCTGACAGCTGTGATGACACTGATCACAAACAAGTACGTAATTTTTAGTAGGACAGACTCGCAGTAGCTTTTTGCTCCATGAAGGGAGCAGAAAGAACAAAACAGGTAGGAAATATGCTCTTTTTTTTTTTTGCTTAAAGTATTAAATAACAAGGGTGAGTGCAAAAGCAAGCACAAAATCAGAATGAAAATACTTGACAGTGTCCCTTTAAGGGAGAACATGTTTGCCTGCAGGTTCGTCTCTGAACTGGAGAAATGGTAAATGATCAAAGACAGATAAGGGAGATAGATCCAGGCAAAGGAGCAATATAGCCTTGGTGTAAGTCAATTTTGTGTAATCACATTTGTGCTATGAGAGAGCGCTTTTTTTTTTTTCCCACATGTACAGATTTTGCCATTATGTCCTACAATAACTACCTGAGTTTTTGGGGTATTTTTAAGGAATTTTTCATAACAGGCTGAAGAACCTGACAATCAGAATCCTCATTTATATTGAGAAAAAATATTTTTAAACTCCACAGCTTTAACAATTGGTTATAAAAATCAGCAACCTAAAAAGTTTTTCCCACTGTGTGAAGAGCATCTTAAAAAAGATGCTCTGTGCTTCCTGTCCTAGGATAATTAGTCAGGACTGTGAAGCAATTAGCAAGTCTGATTTCTCTTTGGCCCAAAATGCAAGACAGCATGGTCTTTTTAAGTCAGGATCTTACTTTTTTTAGATTTTTGTAGAAAGCATATGAAATCACTATTTGATCAGGAGTTGGTCTTCTCAGACTGCCTAGTGCTGCAGTGCAAGTAGTACACTGTTCTGGAAATTCAGACTGAGGAAATATGGATGTGCAGGGAAAATCACAAGTTGAAAGCTTGTTAATTATTTTGCCATTAAATATATATAAAAAGGTATCTTGTCCACGTAAACATTTTATATCATTTATACTGATATATTAGTTCCTTCCATTTATAGTCAGGACACATTCTGCCGGGCATTCCATAGGGGTATGGTCCTCTGTGAAGATGGTAGAAGCTGTACACGTACTTCTAAGGACAGAACTCAGCTGCTAGTATGCCAGGTTAGGAACACAACTTCTGCTTTGGGTGGATGTATTTAGGGTATTTGTTAACATAGCCAAGAATATGGCTTCATGAGGACTTATTGTTCTTTCCAGTTCTGACGACCTTGGAATCTTGAAATGACTTACTTAGTAAATACCAATTTAGAATGACATTTTTCCTTTTTCCCCTAAAAAATAATTTTTTTTGATGGTTTATGGTTAAACATGAGCTGCCATAATAAATGCAGAAAAGCTAGACTTTGGATAACAAGATATGAAATGTATGGTTTAGGTAAATGATCTTGTTCACAGTGTATATGCTGCACACTCACACAGGGGCTCACTGAGCTGGGTTTCTGACAGCATTGCTGGCAAGCTCACTTGTAGCTTTTCGTGTGGCAATTTCTCAGAAATCTTTGTGAAAGTGCAAGATCCACAGATATGGGAGCAAGCAGAATCAATTCACAGCTGTGGAATGAGTGTTTTCTAGTGGTACAAATTAAGCTAGGAAAACAACAGCACATCTGTCTCACTGAATATGTGCTTAAATACATTTGTTTTGTGCTTGTCATTTAACAGCCTTGGTTATGAGAAGAAAATCATTTCAGTACCACACAGAATATGTATCTAACTCTAACACTGTGTGTCTAGCTCTAACACAAAATCACAAAACTTATGATTCCATTAAATTATTTTCACATTTTTCCTGCATTCTTCCTACTCTGTGTTTTCATTTTTCAGTCTTTTCCTGTCTGTCTTTTTGATAGGCACCTATTTATGTATGTTTCTGGTGTCTTTTTGTTCCTTTTAGTCTAGTGATCTGTGATCTGTGCTGCTCCTGAACTTCTCAGAGCTTTGGGAAAGCCCAGGAGTGCACAGGTTTGTGGTACCACATTTACAGCCCTGAAAACTATATTATTCTTTATAATTTCAGATGTCTTTTAGAGGTTTATAGGAGGCTTTATTTTTTTTGTTACTGAATTACTTCTGAAGAGTACAACCTTATTACACACACTGTATCTCTTAATAGGTAGTTCTTTTGGCGTTGCTTATAGAATTTGACTGTGGTTTTCTATGCTTCTATAGACAGTACGGACACTCTTCTTGTTTCATTCTTACTCTTACATGACATCTACCTAGGCAAGTCGCTAGATCTGATGCACTAGTCCAGTAATCTACACATCATGTACCCACTGAATGAATGAATGCAGTTCTGCACCTCTCAGCTCCCAGCGTGTTTCCTCTGTGAATTATTTTGCAGCAGCGTTTGTTACCTGTAATGGAAGTTTTAAAAGGCTTGTTGATGTTTGTTGGTGTGTGTGTTTAGGTACTTCTTCTGTACTACTTTTCTATTTCTTCTATTCAGTTAGTGCCATTGTTGAACAATTGCACTTATTTCAAATCCATTTATATTCTACAAATAACTATGTGTGCTGATTCAAATAATTATTTGTCTATCATTTGCTGTGTATAGTAAAATCTGTAGTATACGCTGCATTAAGTAACACTGACTTTTTATGGTTGTTGAACAGGGTGACCAGATCGATAGGGCTACCAGGGAAGAGGGGAGCTCCAGAAAGCAGACACGGTCTCCATAGGAGTATAGTGAATGCTCTAACTTTATTCCCGAGAACGGGTATACTTACAGTACAAGCAGGGTTCACGCAGCACAAGCAATAATTTCATTGGTTTTAACATGCTGTCCATGCGCTTCTCCTCGGACAGTGGCCGCACCTGTAACACTTTTCATTGGTTTAAGCTTTACTGTCCATGCGCTTATTCTCAAATAGTGATTGTTATATAAAACAAAGCACACAGCTATCTTAGTTTCTACTTGCAATCAGCACATTTTTGCCTTAGCTCATAGCTTCTTACTTGTTTCAGTGTACCAAGGACACACTGTTTACAAACCCTGGATTGTCCACATATTCCCATAATACTTTGTGGCCCTGTTGTTCAAGAAACCCCTCTACATATGGTCAGTGTTACATAACTCAGGTTTAAAATTATTTATTATAAGTTCCTTCCTTTTAATAGTCAGGGCACATTCTGCCAAGCATTCCAACTTTTTATGGTTACAATGCTTTCTTTTACTTAAGTAACTCCAAATTAAATTTTAAATTACTAATGCAATGTTTGTGTTACATTAAAGGAAGACAAAGCTGTGTAATAAAATATATAGGCTTTTTTTTTCCTGTGATAATGATTGGATTTGAATTCAAAACCAAAGAATTACGTAAATTTCATGTGTGCTACCTAGCCCAAACCGTTTGAAACAGAATTTTGTCAAAAAGCTTAAGTTTGGCGTTTTTTTGTCTTCTGGAGGAGATCTGCTTCTCTTTTTCTTTCAGATGACTCTGTGAACAAGTAGTTGCCAGACAAACTCTATACAAAACACAGTCTTCTGATGAAGCATTAAACTGTCAAACCTGGAAAATTCTGGCAAAAAATGAAAAACTTAGGCTGAATTTTCCTTCTTTTAATAGTCTACACTATAAATCAGTAAGTTTTCTGTAGTGAATAGGAAGAATTAAGTCTATGTACGAATTGCAAATGTACTCAGTAAAAATTACCACTCTTAGCTAATCAGTTTTCTTGTTGACTTGATTGTGATTGTGCAAAACTCAGTCACTGTATAGGATCATTCTCTTGATTAGTTACACTTAAACCACAGAGGTGCAGAAGATCATTAGTACAAAAACTTATGATGAGTGTAACAATAGCAGTTCTTAATTCAGCAGTAAAACATTCAAAATTTAGATAGACATATCACAGGAAAGAATAAGAAGAAAAATCATTAAAAGAAAAATCCCATCTCATATTCATATTTAAAGAAGTAGCCGAAGTCTTGAATGGGTGAAAGAGGTCACAATATTAAATAAAATTAGACCCAAGGAAAAAGATCTGTAAAATGGAGTTTGTTTAATACTTATGTTTCTTTATGCTTTTTTTTACTCACTCTGATTTTGTGCTTTAGACATTTTTTAAAAAGTTATACAATATTTCATTATCATACATTGTTACCAGCTAATTGCCAGTATGTTAATGTGTGTTAATGGTTGCTATGGCAATTACCAGTGCATTAGTCTAACTGTATACCGTGGATAAGAAGTTACATAATTGTTATTCCAAACTTCTGATTTTAAAGACAGTACTTCATGAAATCTTTTGGACATATAGTGTTTCAGAGGAAGCTATTTCTCTTCCTATGTCTTTTCCAAGACAAATAATTAAACCCATGATGTTTCATCTCTGATGTTAATGTGAATATTCTTATATCAAATAATAATTCCTTATAACATTTAATTCAACATTTGTTTGGTCCATTCTGTTCTGGAAGCAGTCCTATTCCACATCTACAAAATTAAATACTCGAAAAAAGGAGACGTCAACTTAAGCGTTTGGAAAAAATATGGAAGGTAGTCCCCTCGCATGGACTTTGCATTGGCCCTGTCACTATCCTTCCCACTGAATATAACCATAGCTGATATGGTGTAGTAATCTGTGTCCCCAGCCAATGCATTATCTTTACCTTTCTGTTAGCCCTTTTATCACATAGGCAATGCTTGTCCAGTAATATTTCTTCTCCTAGAATGATCACTGGCAGGACCAGATTTCATCAAGCACTGGTTAATAACTGCACTTTAATATTTACTCACCATGATAAGGCAAAAGGCAGATAGCCTTGTGTCTAAGCATTTAAAGGATGACAAAATACGCCTGCAAGAAGTCAGAATGGATGTGCCATTTCTTTTCTGCCTGCAATGGTAGAATGAAAACCACATACATTCTTAAAAGTAGAACTGTAATGCTATAAAAGAGGTCACTGGAGGCACTGTTTTCTAAAATAACAAGCACTATTTTTGCACTTCTTAATAAGTCTGGCCAATCATAAAAGCCTATCAATATCTTCAGTATTTGTACCCAAGAGAACAAACACCAAATAATTTTTTATATGTCCAGTCTTTATTTCTTTAAATAAGATACTAGGAAGAACATGGAGAGTTCTTTGTATGGTTTCTCTCACTGCCAACAAATGCTGACAGGATGCGAGAAGAAAATGTGGTCAAGAAAACAGTTCTATCAGTCATTAAAAATTATCTTAGTCATATAAATAATCTGTTTAAACAATGCTTTCAAATAAGATAATTTTGCATTAGAGGAAAACCTAACCAATGCTGTGTTAATAAGCCTAAAATACAAAGATTAAACCTTACCAATACAGCTGGAGAAGAGGTTATGTTGAATTACTTATTACAAAAATTTGATGGAAAAAGAAAGCAGGTATAAGCCACACAGTTTCATTGATTTGTGTATTAATTGCTTTTTTAGTAAATTCAGTGTTGTTACTAGTTTCTAGACTGTTGCAACTTCTTTGAATCCTTGCTGTATTTGCAGCTCCGTGATTTCAGTTGGTATAAAATAGTAAATTGTTGTACTGCTGCTATAGCACAATCTTGTCTTTAAGACAAAACACGGTTTCTGACATTGAATTGATTTTCATACTTATGCAGGATGTGAAAAATCGCCGAAATCCTCGTCTTGTACCTTACGCTCTATTGGATGATCGGACAAAGAAGTCAAACAAAGACAGTCTTCGAGAAGCAGTCCGCACCCTGCTCGGCTATGGTTACAACCTGGAAGCTCCTGATCAAGACCATGGTAATTAATTTTGTAATTTTGTTCTTCTCTCTCTCTCAAAAAAATAGTATTTCACTCCAGTACTGGATTTGATGGTCCAATAAAATAACCTTAACAGGTATGGTGTCTTCAAATCTAAGAGGTGCTTTTCCCCATCATTTGTTGTTTCTATTTCCTTTTCGGTCTTACATTTCTTATTGTTTCGTTTTCTTGTCCTGTGGCCTCAAATGAAGAATTACAGAATGAAACATTCTTACATTTTAAATCAGTGATAAAATTTCTCTGTATTTCACGCGCTTCCTTTCACTATACATTTTGTAGATTTGATGAGTTCAGATGAGTCAAAATTAAAATCTTAAGCAATTTAAATCAGGATTGTGAGTACTACAAGACACAACCCTAAAATACAGAAAATCAAGAAAAGATGTTTATCATCTTGCTCAGTATATGGACATATGCCAGGGGAAAAAATGCATGGTTACATTTTAAATATGTGCATAACTACTTGAAGTTCCCCACTTCTTAATTAGTACTATATTTATTATTTCTTGACAGAATAGCAAAATTGCTAAGAAAAAGATTGTATATAAATGCAATAGATGTGAATTTTATATTCCTACATTTTTAATACACAGAAAAACCATGGAAAACTATATAAACTTTTAATAAACAAGTTTTAAAGAAACAGTACACAACCTTTACCTCAGTAACTGCAGAATATAAAATGTTAATCATAGAATCATAGAATGTTTTGGGTTGGAAGGGATCCCTGGAGGTCATCTAGTCCAACCCCCCTGCAGTGAGCAGGGACACCGCTAACTAGGTCAGGTTGCTCAGAGCCCCGTCCAACCTGGTCCTGAATGTTTCCAGGCATGGGGCCTCCGCTACCTCTCGGGGCAACCTGTTCCAGTGTTTCACCACCCTCATTGTAAAGAATTTCTTCCTTATATCCAGTCTAAACCTACCCGGCTTCAGTTTAAAACCATTACCCCTTGTCCTGTCACAGCTGTCCCTGCTAGAAAGATTTCCCTGTCTTTCCTGTAGGCCCCCTTTAAGTACTGAAAGGCCGCAATCAGGTCTCCCCGCAGCCTTCTCTTCTCCAGGCTGAACAAGCCCAACGGTCATTTGACTGTCTCCTCACCAGTTTGAGAGAATAAAGGAGAATAGTCAACACATTTAAAACTTGGCTTCTTGCTATTTCTATTATTTCAGTAGCTGAATAATATTTTCTAAATAGTACCTTGTCTGTGACTAGGTTTTCCTTTGTTCCTGAACAGTAACTTGCCTTGCCTTGAACAGGAGTTGCCTTAAACACTACTTTTATGCCATCCTTAAGGGCCTTTATTCTTTCCAGACTTGCTGCCCTTTATCTTCACAGATGTTAATATATTTTTTCCTGAAGCAGGGGTATAATCACTTTCGGATTTTTGTTGTTGCTGTTAAAGCTTCACACAAGACTTCCCTTTATGTTTCTTATCCTCCATTCTCCATTGCTTCTGCAAAAACATCTAAACTGCAACCTTCTATTATTATAATAACAACTAAGAAATGTAGTAATAAATGTTTATAACAATGACATACCTAAGAAATCTTGCTTTTAGAATATAAATGAGAAGATTAGGTGAATTGCTCGCAGTCCCTAAGTAAAGAAGATGTCTCGGTTGAAGAATCTTGTCTTAGACAAACGTTTGTCTTTTATGATGATTGGAAGATTAATTTAGTCTGTATCTTTTTGAGGTTTGTATGCCTGGTGGTTTTGTTTTGTTTAAAACAACTGAGACCCCAGTTCACAGAATCACAGAATTGTTGAGGTTGGGAGAGACCTTTTCAGATCATCTGGTCAAGCAGGGTCACCTAAAGCCGGTTGTCCAGGACCATGTCCAGATGGGTTTTAATTATCTCCAAGGATGGAGTCTCCACAACTTCTTTGGCAACCTGTTCCAGCATTTGACCACCCTCACAGTAAAAAGTGTTTTCTTGTGTTCAGAAGGAAATTCATGTTTTTCAACTTGTGTCCATTGCCTCTTGCCATCTCACTGAGCACCACTGAGAAGAATCTGGCTCCCTCTTCTTCATTCTCTCCCACCTGATATTTATACTAATAAACTAGATTCCCTCCTAAGCCTTCTCTAGGCTGAAGAGTCCCAGCTCTCTCTGCCTCTCCTCATAAGAAGGATGCTCCAGCCCCTTACTCAGCTTTATGGCCCTGTGCTGTACTTGTTCCTGTAAGTTGGTGTCTTTCTTGCACTGGGGAGCCCAGAACTGGATCCAGCACTCCAGATATGGCTAGTATTTCTTCACTGAAGGGGTTATCAAGCATTGGAACAGGCAGCCCAGAGAAGTCGCTAAGTCCCCATCCCTGGGGGTATTTAAAAGATGGGTAGATGTGGTGCTTAGGAACATGGTTTAGTGGTTGACTTGGCAGTGTTAGGTTAACAGTTGGACTTGATGATCTTAAAGGTCTTTTCCAACCTAAATGATTCTGTGACTCTAAGTAGAGGGGAAGGATCACCTCCCTGTAACTCTGGCAAGGCTGTTCCTTAAGCAGTCTAGGATACTTCTGTCATTCTTTGATGCAAGGCTACATTACTGGCTTATGTTCCACTTGTCTACCAGGACCCCAGGTCCTTCCCTGCTGAGCTAGTTTCTAGCTGCTCAGCCCCCAGTGTATTCTGTTCACTGGGGTTATTCCTCCTCAGGTGCAGGACTGCATTTCCCCTTGCTGAAATTCATGAGATTCCTCTCAGAGGAATTGTCCAGACTGCTGAGGTCCCTTTGAATGCCAGCATAACCATCTGATGCATCATCTGCTCTTTCCAGTTTTGTGTCATCTACAGACTTGCTGTGGGTGTACTCTGTTCCATTATCTAGGTCATAAATGAAGATGTTAAACAGCATTGGCTCCAATACCCCTGTAGACCCTAGTACGCCTGGGGTACTCCAGTACAGCATTCATATTGGTCTGCCTGCATACCTTGACCCATAAGTTCTGAACTGGCTCCTGAACCATCCCAAGGCATTCCATGCATTGCAGCTGCTCTCTCACATAAAGGGCAACTCTTCCTCATAACCTTCTCAGCCTGTCCTTCCTAAAAAACATGTATCCATCCAATGCAATACTTCAGTCATATGAGTTATCCCACTGTGTTTCTGTGATCCCAATGAGGATTGTAGCACTGTAACTGAGACTTCTAAGTTTAGGTGTGTGGTGGTTTTTTGTTTGGTTTCCCGCCCCCCCCCGCCCCCCATGCTGGATGAATTAGTGGTGTAGAGTCATTTCAGAGAGGTACCCAAATGTGCTGATTCCCCATAATGGGCAAGGGTGCTTTTCTGATAAGGCTGTTCTGCAGGCACTTTCCTCTTTGCGTGCCTATGCTCAGAGGGATTCCTTTGCCTTTTGTTTTCAATGTCTTCATTTTGCCAGTCATTGAATACAGTACTTCCTGCATTAGGGTTTTTTTTCTTTATTTTTTAAACCTTGCAGCGACAAGACTGGACGTGTGCAGTGGGATAATGGAAAAATTCAGGATTTTCCGCACAGAAAAGACTTATGCAGTGAAGGCTGGGAAGTGGTACTTTGAGTTTGAGGCAGTTACTGCAGGAGACATGAGAGTTGGCTGGACCAGGCCGGGTTGTCTGCCAGATCAGGAACTTGGCTCAGATGAAGAAGCTTTTGTTTTTGATGGCTTTAAGGTTTGTATATGTTTAGCCGTAATAATATGAGTGATTAAAAAATTTTTAATTTTGCATCTTATTCCATGTATCATTGCCTCAACTTCATTGCCTTCTCTTCTTTTATTTGTGTTTTATGAAATTTATTTCTCTCTCTTTGAGAGCCTAGGTAGAATAAGGAGGATCAATGTCACCTGAAAAATTAATGAGCAGGGTTTGGCATTTCTATTTTTTTCACAGCTTCACAGTATTTGTACAGTATACATAAAGCATTGAAAATCTAAGTGACTTAAACAAACTCAAAATACTGGAAGAGCTGTAATTAGCTATGAATAATTTCTTTAAATTTTTACTCTGTGGTTCTCTTTATAAGAAGTGCCATTAGGGAATAAATGTAGTTAAGATTATTAGCAGTAAGTCTTTGAGGCAAACTTTGATAACAGTTTTTTATACAAATGTAAGAGTTACACAGAGTATACCTAGGTTTTCATAAAAAGTATGCTAGAAGTAGTAATTTTTGCTCAAATTTAACTCTCATTAGACAATGACAGATTGAAATCTAGTAGTAAAAATATATAGGAGAGCAAACTATTTTATATGTTACTGATTTTCATTTAATAGATTAAATGACTCATTAAAACTTTTTATTTATGTATGAAGGCAAGTGTAACCTCTATCCAAACCTTAATTGCTATTAAGGCTACTGATGACTCATGTTAAAATGTTTCTTGTGTCTGATACTGGAATTAATTTCCTTTGTTACTAGCACAATATGTAAAAGAAATGAACAGTATTCCTGGCTGTTCCTGGTCAGATCAAGCTCTCAAGTTGTATTTTATTCATGATGTTGGATTTTAATTTTTTTTCCGGTTTTGGATTACATGAGAAGAGACCTTAAAAAGAGAACAGAAAAGTTGGGTTTGGAAAATATCTGATTGGCTTAAGTAAACTCTTCAAGTCCCATCTTTTTACTAGAATAGCTGTATAGTAGTTTGCATTCTGAATCTTTGGTGTTGACCTTTACATCTCAATCCACAAAGCTACTTTGTTATCTTTGATTTTGATGGGTTCTCTCCTTGGTTGGAGAAAACTTTTGACCTTCAGGATACACAGAAAGGCTTATTTGTTTTGTAGGATTTTGAGGATGGATACAGAGGATAAAAATCTACTTCTGATGGAATATATGAGTTGGGAACCTATTTATTATTAACACTGCTTTGTTTTATGCATGTTACAATAGTTCTTAATAGATGTTATTTTATTTGAATTCCAATCTAAGACCCTGTCCAAAGCCCTTGCAGTCTTTGGCTTGAGGGTCAGTCATACAAATCATTAATCATGCCCTTGGCTACTCTGGAATCTATCAAGAAGCTCAGATTGCTCATCCCATCCACAGACAATTCTGTTTCTTCAAAAATCTGGTATGGCAGGAAGTTTAATTTATTTTGTACACAAGGTTTTCAGAATTACACTTAAGGAAACAATAAAATTTGTTTGGAAGCAATGAATTTATAGGCTACTAGATTAAATAAAGGTAATTGTTTAAAAAAACTTTGTGAAGCAGCTATTTAACATTGTAATTGATAGCATATTATTTTCATTACAAGTCTTTCAGGGAGCTTCTGCAGAAAAATAAGCCATACTTTTCCTTGTTACTAAAATGTTGACATTTTCCCTGTCATCTCACTTAGCAACGTTTTATAACACTGATGTGAGGGGTCATTGCAGGAAGTTAATTGTTGGATTTCGATTTTCAACGTCAACTTGGAGTACTCACAGGCATTGTTTTGGAATGATGAGCTGTGAAAGTGTTAATTTTAGTGCTGTCTTAATTGAGGGGGCTAATTATTAGTTATAGCACTAAGGGAGAGAGGAGCGCATTCATTGTCACTATTACTCCTTGAAATTCTTTTAAATCCTTTTCAGGCACAGCGGTGGCATCAGGGTAATGAGCATTTTGGCCGCTCTTGGTTGGCAGGAGATGTTGTTGGATGTATGGTTGACATGAATGAGCACACTATGATGTTCACCTTAAATGGTGAGATTCTGCTTGATGACTCAGGTTCAGAACTTGCATTCAAGGACTTTGAGGTTGGTGATGGTAAGTACTGTAATACGTTGTGCCATTAACTTGCTGTTGTTGCCCAGTTTTTGCTCCACTTCCCTTTAATGTGGTGTGCTTCTTATGTTTCTTTTTTCCCCCCCTCCCTCTCTGTAGGGCACTACCTCTTGTCCTTTTCCCTATTTCATCAGTATCAAGCCTTTGGAAAGGTGTGCTGGGTGTGAGGATGAGGCAAGGCCTTTTTCTGTGGTGAACATTGTAGCCATCTTTTGACTGTTTTGCAGGAATGTGACTGGGGTTGCATATTCATGACCTTTAATATTTCATCTGCAGTGCAGCAGGTCACCATATTATATAATAGAATCATAGAATGAATCATAGAATGGTTTGTGTTGGAAGGGACCTTTGAAGATCACCTAGTCCAACCCCCCTGCCATGGGCAGGGACATCAAATTTTATCTAGATCAAGTACTGAAATACTACCAAATTTCTGTCAAATTAGTAAGAACATATGGTAGGGAGTTTAAGCCAGCTTTAAGGTTTTGTTTTATCTCTGGGATGAGAAATGGCACCTGATCCAGGGTAAAGCCAGCTGGTACAAACTTAGCTTCCAAAATTTTTTACTTAATTATGAACCAGGAGATTGAGTTTTGTGCCTGTTGTAGTGTTCTTGCTGCAGCTTTCAGAGTCTACAAGCAGGTTTCAGTTTACCATGAAACTGTAGCTTATGAGATTGTAAAAGACCACAAAGATTGTGAGGTTGTGTCAGGTTCCAGACTGATTCTATACCACTACATTATTTTTGTTTATAAATTTAATTATTACTTGTGTGTGAATAGGTACATAAAATGTTAAGAAATTACATTAATGTTGATAACTGCCTAAAATTTCTGGACTATGCCAACACAAAAAAAATATTTAAAGCTTTAATCTTTCCTTTTCATTTCTAGTAGGTACATATATTCTGTTGTATATATTGTATATCTGTTAAATAATACATCTGTGTCTGAGAGATAAAGTTAAATTTTTTGAACAATAAAAGCTGCAAATGATACTTTTGGCTTACTGATCCCTATTCCCAGGGGAAATACGAATCTTTTACCTATTAATTAAGTAGTTCCCTGCTTGAATTTTAACTGCTTTGCTTTCATCTGGATTTCAGAGTATTTTACTTCCAGGAGTGCTTTGGGAGAAAAAAAAAATTTCCCTTCTTCTGCCGTACCATAGGAATTAGGGATAATTTGATTTGATTTAAAATGAGATAATTGCCACCAATTTTCTAGACTCATGTCAGTTACTTTACTACCTTCAGATTTATTTAGATACTGTGGCAACATGATGAGGGAAAGGGTTGTGTGTATTGTCTTACTCTTAGTGGTATAGGCATAAAATCATCCTGGTGCCAATAAATTATAATGGTTTTCCAGCTATTAGGCAGTATAATCCCATCGAAGAGTGAGGGATTCTGAGAGAAACTGGAATTCCATGAAATTCTGAGGACAGCCTCTTTGACCACTATTTTCATTTCAAAGTTGATGAAATAAGTGGTGTAGTTTTCATGGTACTTGTTTCTAGCTGGAGGTTCAGACTTAAACAGATCTCTGAGTCTGAAACTGCTAAAGTAGTTCCTGGTTTGACAAGGCCTGAAGGCCTTGGTAACCATGTTGAAGACTTAATGTCAGTGTCACGCCTCTCAGATTTTTCACAATACCC
The DNA here is from genome assembly GCA_034008185.1 of Gorsachius magnificus. Classification (NCBI taxonomy): domain Eukaryota; kingdom Metazoa; phylum Chordata; class Aves; order Pelecaniformes; family Ardeidae; genus Gorsachius; species Gorsachius magnificus. The sequence goes on along the minus strand of CM067083.1, from coordinate 42,097,483 downwards.
CTTTAATTCACATTAAGTTCCTCTAGTGTCATGTTTTGTAGGAAAGAGCTTGCCTTTGAAATAAGATCTCCTATTCTGTTTTCAAAGGAATGTGCTGATTGATCTCAAATTTAGTAACTCCGGATCAGTATTTGTAAATATTACGGGTATTTCATATACAACTGGGGGGCGGGGGGGCATCTACAGGTGTGTGTGTATATACAAACACACATATGAAATACCCAAATTAACTATGACTTATATAGAAATTTCTTTTTTTTTGTAGGCTGGCTTTAGTTTGGCTTTATTAATGGCTCTTGCTTAAGAGCATTGAGACCTTCCTGCAGGTCACTTCTATCAGTGAATTGTGTGCATGCCATGTACTGCTTTAGAAAGAGACCTTTTGCTTTAGAGAAAAGATAAAATTTCTGGTCAGAACCTAGTGTCCTGCTTTGAAGGATGTAATCTGACTATAAATCAGTCCTGTAGTTATAATTTATTTAGAAATGGTGAAAAGGGAATGTGGCACTCTGCCAGCTTACTAATAAGGCTCATGTGTTGCGTCTTAGGCTGTACTGCCAACAAGAGCATCTCCTTGGGATTATGGCAGACTACTTTGTGACATACCATCTCAGTAGTAAAATTGTTAAACATAATTGCATATTATTATGCATTTGTGTAAGAGAATTTTCACACTGTGGGTATGAACAAGTACACCATGCAAACCAAATTTTGTTTTGTCAACTCATTGTCTCTGTGAGCATATAGTAGAGTTTGTAGCAACTGACAAATTGGGTCAGGAGATTCATCTCGTATTCTTGAAAGTAAGGAATATTATAAAAAGTGTTGCTGTCCTATGCTTTTGCCACATGTGACAGGCAGTGCTAGAGGGTTACTTTTCTGGTGGTACTGTTAAAGTCTTTCTACTTGTTTTGCTATTTCATACAGTAAAATAAAAGTTTTGCTTCGTAGCCCAGTTATGCACAGAGAGATTAAGAGCCAGGTCATGGGTAAATCATCTTTTTATGTAGCCTCCAGCATGCAAGGGCTATACAGGATCTGTGAAATATCACATCTAAAATGGCTGGATACCCATTTAGAGAAGGGTGCGGAAAGTTAATGTGTATTCCATAGTGAGACACCTACCAGCACACTCCCTATAAGATGAGATGCTGTATCTTTACCAGATATGGAAGAGCCCTGAAACACCTTAATGACAACTATACCATTGGCAAATCAGTGCGCAATTTTACCAAAGACAGAAGGTAGTGCTTCCATGATTAGGACTGGCACTGGTATTTATATTCCATTCATACAGAGCAACAGTTACTGTGTAATTATGATTACTTGTAGGAGTTAGCTGTATGTACGGTACCATTCTGGCATCAGTGAAATTTGTATTGGAGAGAGAGATTGTCATCTTGATTCCATATTGGCTACAGTTACAGACAGAAAATACTAGATTGAGTAATAACATCAATGAGAGTTTTACCTGTGTAGGAATTTTGTTCTGGGTTTCTTTGTTTTCTTTCAGGGAATCTTGCAAATGCTCATTTACATTTTATTTTTGAGAGTGTGTGTGTGTGTGTGTAGAATATTTGCTTCATGTCTAAGAAGGAATCTATCTGTGAAATTGCATAGGTATTAGGAAAACGCATAGGTAGAAGCGTTAACAGTTTATGTGCATTCTATTTAGGAAGAGTAAATGTTAGTAATATTTTAAATATTTCACATATTTTAAATATTCCTGTTTGATTTATTTTTGTGTCCTTTATTCAACTCAGTCTTCATAAATAGAGTTGATAATCATTTCTTGGATTTTGGACTGCATCTAATGATCTAATCAGTTTTTTCTATAATGTATGCTACTGAATTCTGCTGATAACATCAGCTGCTATTGCTTTTTTTGTTTTGTAAAACAATTATTTCCGATTTGATTTGAAGGCTGTAATAAAGAGGAACTGGCCATGTGTTAATTCTCAAGGTGCTCGAGACAGAGCTTGCTACTTCCTTTCATAAAATATTTGACCTGTGCAGAAACATAAAACAATTGTTCATATATAAAGATAAAAATAAATAAATAAATAGATATGGCATGTTCACAACTGATCAGTTTACGTCTCCTTGTCTTTGAACACTTCTTTTTTAAGCTTTTGTTCCTCTGTTTTCTATGAAAACATAACAATGTTTACCAAAAGTCTAGTTAGGTCACTATTTTGTGTTCAAGAGCAGTGGATAGCAAATGCCTGTGGATACGTACCAGAACAGGACAAGCAGTTAGTCATACAGTTGCCCAGCCTCCAGTGATTTCTGGATTAGGAGCTTTCTGAGGCAAATATGGTATGTTTGTGTTGAATAGCCCCGATGGTTTTTTGGGGGTTTTTTTCTTTCCCACATGAAGGTACCTAAACAGTTTTTTGAATCCACATGAGCTTTTAGCATCCGTGATGCTACGTGACAGAGAATTCTACAGTATTACTGTGAGGTGTATAAAGAAGTTCCTTCCTTTGTTTTGAAGCTTGCTACCAGTTTCTTTGATCATAATTTTTGTTATGAAAGACACTGAAAAATCATTTACTGTTCATCTTCTCTGTGTCACTTATAATGGGGTATGTATCATAACCCCTTAATTTTTTTTTTTTTTTGAGGCTGATAAGAAAGCAGTTTCATTTGTGTTGGCCGTTTTCAGATGTAATGTGGGTGCCATATACCCTGGAAACATCTGAATATGTTTTACATCAATGAGAAATGGAAATTAAATGGTGAGGCAATTCAGACAGACAAAGCACATGCTTTAAGCTGCATGTACCTATGTGGTTTACAGCAAATCTTATGTCATTTTTGGTTAATATTGTGAGGATTTATGCTGTTTCAATGGTTTCTGTGAAAACCCATTCTCAAACTTGATGTCCATGGAAGGTTGTTTTTGTTCTTGAGTGATGAGCTGAGATGTGTAAGGTTATTGAAAATAGAATTTTGATTTTTGGCTTTGTTTAAAAACTTTTGCAACACCTTATGGATTCCTTTAACTCAACAGGGAGCCTACTAAATTCTCCCTACTAATGCTGCTGGGCTTTACCACAGCATATATCTATATATGCAAATATAACTTTCCTAGTTATGTTTTGTATAATATGATTTTGTTTCATTTAGTGCTGGAAAATACTCTTCATTATTGTCTGTCATTGGATTTGCACTAGCAGAATAGACATGAATCATGTTGCCTAAATCATCCATGTTATCTGAGAAGTTGATGCCTTGTGATTTAAGAGCCTTGCTGTAAAGATAAAAATCTGAACTTGAACTTAAAACTAATAGTGTATGTCCTGAAATTTATTGTGCCTAATACACATACATAACCAATCTTCTTTATCTGTAATAAAATCTTCAAAAGGTAGTACTGAAGGCTCATCTTTTATCTGGTGAGCAGTCATTCCTGTAGATGGTGCTCTGGAGTTTGCTTTTGTCTCTAAAGAACATACCATGAACAGATAGTCTGCCTTTTTTTTTTATCTGGACAGCCTAAAGAAAGGTGAGGAACTAGTTTATTTTGTCCTTACACCCTTCAGGACTTGGTACATTCAATTGAGCCAGAATCATTGAACAGAGCTTCATGTTTCTTGTTGATACAAAAAAAATCATTTTGTTAATAGCTAGATCAAATGAATCTACAAAGTGGTCTGTAGCTGTGGAAATTCAAAATCAGGATGAAAAGAAACAGAAGAAATAAGAGATTTTCTTAGGTTTTTAGACTGTCATGCTGAACCTGAGAAAAATTGTTTTTTAAAAAATGCAAATGAGTCACGTGTTCCCTGTGCTAGTGAACCAGTAAGAGGGCAAATGCATACAAATGTGAAGCTGATTCAAAAGTAAAAACAAAAAACCCAGCCCAAAACCAAGCTATCATAAGTTTCATGAAACTAGAGTATCATATTGTCAGTTCTCATTATCCTGAGTTACAAAGTGTTATGAAATTTTTTAATTAATTAATTTTCTTTTTTTTATGGGATGCATTTGGTGCATATTTGTAATTTTTTTCACTACCATAGCTGTATGGACAAGCAATATATTACTTCTAAAGTAATTTTTGAGATTCTTTCAAAATACCATGACTAATGGAATTTTAGGAGGAACATCAAAAATAGTAAGACTTGGAGTAAAATTGACAACACTCTACCAGCTTAGCAGAGAGATTAACCAAGAGCTGGTTGTCAGACTCCTTGAAGTACTCTCAGATTTCTATGAAGTAAATTCTGTGTAAATTCTTCTGTGTTGCATGAAGAGATCCATGGCTCTTGGATAGCTTTTTTTTCAGAATTATATTTGAGATACAGGACTTGGTGACATGCAAGAGGTGATGTGCTATCGATGACTGCTTGCATTACTGCTTGTTTTTTGGATTTTTTTTTTCCAAATGATTTTTAATTTGGTTATGGAAGAGAGCAGTTCTCTGATGTTCATGATGTACAACCCACGTGTTCTTTCATCTTGTTTTAAGGATTTCTACCTGTGTGCAGCCTGGGCCCATCTCAAGTGGGAAGAATGAACTTTGGAAAAGATGTCAGCACTCTAAAATATTTCACTATCTGTGGCTTACAGGAAGGGTATGAACCCTTTGCTGTTAATACAAACAGAGACATCACCATTTGGCTGAGTAAAAGGCTCCCTCAGTTTCTACCAGTGCCACAAAATCATGAACATATTGAGGTTTGTGATCCTATTAAAAAAGTTTCTAAACATGTCTTCCATTAATATGTTTGAATTATGTTTCTACTTTTGCACTTCTAGACCATGTTTTTAATGTTGACCCAATTCTGGACGAACCTTGCAGCTGTTACAAATTTCTTACATTTAGTGGAGTTGCAAATAATGTAATTATTTGTGTGATAGTATTTCTTTATCCATGAAATCTGTCACATGTGTAAACATGAGATTCTCAGAGACAAATTCTACAAGATGTCCTTATTAAGAGCTCCTTGTCCAGTGAGAGTTGTGTTTGTAAACAGCTTCCAGAAATTGGGCATTTCTACATAACAGATACCATGTGTTCTGGTGCACACACTTTATGAAGTAGTTTTTCCATAACTAATTGGTTTTGATTTTAATAAATATTTATTAGCCAACTGTGTCAACACTTATGTCCCAATCAGTTGTGCATCTTCATGGAACTGAATTCATGCCTTGTAAGTCTACCAGGAAATCCTTCGGAAATAGATTTAATAAGAACTCTTTTTCAGCTGATGTGTATGTATTGTAGTATTTAAGAAATAATTTGTGTTCTTGCATATGTGCATGTATGATTTAAATTAGTTGGTTTGTGTTGTTCTGGGCAGGGTAGGATTTATGTTGCAAAGAGTTATGATGAGAAAGGTCATTCCTTTGTGAGTGTCTCTCTTATCTAACAATTGAACAACAAAAACCTCCACTCCTTATAGTGTTTTTTTCCCTTAAAATGGCAGCACGTGATTACAATATATTTGACCATTGACAACATTACAAGTTTTGCAAGTCCTGGATGCTTATTCTAGAAATATAATAGAAATTAATATTACAAGGGGGGAAAAAGGATCAGCTTCAAAACAACTACATCTTTACATCTCATAGGTGATGAGAATTGATGGCACCATAGACAGCTGCCCCTGCCTGAAGGTCACACAGAAGTCCTTTGGTTCGCAGAACAGCAAAACAGACGTCATGTTTTTTCGATTAAGCATGCCCATTGAATGTGCTGAGGTGTTCTCCAGATCAGCTGCAGGAGGGCTACCAGGCTCTGGTCTGTTTGGCCCGAAGAATGACTTGGAGGATTACGATGCTGATTCTGATTTTGAGGTTCTAATGAAAACTGCTCATGGTCATCTAGTTCCTGACCGGACAGAAAGAGAAAAAGATGCCCCAAAATCAGAGTTAAACAACCATAAAGATTATGTTCAAGAAAAGCCTTCACGTCTTAAACAAAGGTTAGTAGCACATTTAGCTTGCTTTTTTTTCTTTTGCTTTTGTTTTACTTCCCTCCTCCCACCATTTCTTGAATAGTAGAAGAAAATACCAGTTAGGTCTGCAGACATTTTTCCCTAATTTTGCCTTGAATTTGGATAGTAGGTGGGACAGTTAACCTTCATGTGATTAAATTACATCGTATGCAATATATAGATTAAAATTAAGCAGAAAAATGAAAACATTTTTCAAGCTATTTGAAACCTATCATTTGATTTATTGTGAAGGCTGTGATGATCTTGTGAAGTGCACTCTAAAACGAGGGACATCCATTCTGACAGAACTAGGAGGTCTTTGAAGTGACATGGAATATTTTTTCACATGGCTTCCAAAAAGCTGAAAGTGTTAGATAATCTTTATCTAGAAACATACATTAGCTTCTTATCTCACTCAATGAACCAAATAATCATAAGAATATTCTCTAGTTGACAAGTTCATTCTCCCTAATTTTTCTTATAGAATAATCAGGAGCAGAACACCTAACTTGATGATGCTGTGACCAAACACCGGGCCATTACACAGGCAGTATTACTGCAGCTTTCAATTCCTTTTCTGCTCTTCTTTACCAAAGTTGGTTTGGCAAATATTTCAATTGCAGAATAAATCAGGGCATATGGATGGTATTTTTAAATGCATGAAGGTCATTTAAGGTTCCACATTCTTCCCAAGTAACGTAGGTGTTTTAACAGCCTGATAAGTTTCTAAGTTACATGAACTTAGTTTCCAAGAATTTTTGAATATATAGTTTAAGCTCTGAATTATTTAAGTGTTTTTAAAAATGAGCTTGTCTTTTCTCTTTTTCTGAAGAATTTATTTTGTTATAATCTGTATGGAGGTAATAAACTAACTAGTTTACGGATTAGTAATGTAATAAATACTATGTATTTAGGGCTAGCATAATATATATATCAGGAATAACAGGAATATATATAACAGCAATAATGTTTCAATATAAAATTCCCTTATGTATAAATATTGATATATTGAGCTTTTCATATAGATCTTGTTTTTACATATTTTATTACAGGTTTATGCTCAGGAGGACAAAGCCAGATTATAGCATGAGTCACTCTGCACGGCTTACTGAGGATGTGCTAGCAGATGATAGAGATGACTATGATTATTTGATGCAAACTTCCACGGTATCATAACCTAGGATTGGTATTTTTGCCCTTTGCTTTTGCTTTTTTTTTTTTTTTTTTTTTTTTTTTTTATAATTACATGGGTTTGCTTGTAAGAGTTTCAGAAACAAAAGTTTTCAGGCAAAATTTTTAACTTGAATGTCTGTGGTAGTCTTGTACTACTGAAGTTGAGACTGCTCTGTTCCTTTTGTTTTTGACTTGATTGTCAGTCTAAAACAATTTCCACACGGAAAGCCATAAATTAATTGAATCAATTTTTTGAACTACTATTAATAACACCAAACATAAGAGATAAATAGTTCTAGAATAATGGAATAAATAGAAAAAAAAATCAGTAAACTAATAGGTCAATGTTCAGGGACATTTGAAAACATAATTTAACTCAGCATTTATTTAATGGAATTCCCAGTGAAAGTTTGTGCAGGTTTTATGCATCTTTCTCTGACAAGATCAGCTTCATAAGCACTCACTCTTCAATGTTCAAAGGAAAATATATTTCTCTTTTGGATGTATTCTCTTCTTTCTAAAAGATACTAGAAACTGATAGTAGATACTAGAAACCTACAGTATAAAAATTGTAGCTGCAATACAAAAATAGCTTACAATGCAGAAGCCTACAATGCAAGTGTATAAGCTGCATCTTTAATATTTTCCATTTTTTGTTTTAACATATATGTTTTGTTGGATGTATTTTACTTGTGTTTATATTCTTTCTTGCTTTGCTAATGAATTGCACTTGAACAAGCCTATGCTACTTTTGAAGAGATGACGTATTTTCAGATTTAAGAGCAACAAATTAATTCTGAATCAAACTGATACACTGGAAACCAAATACTAACATTTACTGGCATTATTTTTCTTATATTGACAGTACTATTATTCAGTGAGAATATTTCCTGGTCAAGAACCTGCTAATGTCTGGGTGGGCTGGATTACATCTGACTTTCACCAGTATGATACAAGCTTTGACTTGGACAGAGTGCGTACTGTCACAGTTACACTGGGAGATGAAAAAGGGAAGGTTCATGAGAGGTTGGTTACAATTTTCTTAAACAGATACATATTTTATATCCGTAAAAGCAACTAAAAATTTATAAACTGTAAATCCACCCCTCCTAATGTAATTAGATTGATATTAAAAAAAAAAAGAAAAAGAAAAAATGTAAATTTACTTTTTCTCTCCTTCTTGCTTGTGAAGAAACAGTGGAGTAATTATCTAATTAAATCAACAGGCCCTGAAAAGTAAAATAGCACAACTTCTCTATGTAGTTTCAGATCATGATCCTGTAAATACTGAGTTCTGAACTGGTACAAAGTAGAGCAAAAAATCTTGTAGTATTTTTGGAACTTCTTGGCTTTGAGCAGGCCGAAATTAGTACAACAGCTCCTCTCAGCACTTCAGCTCGTGATCCATAGCAGAAACTTTGTGCTATGCTTAACATCAAATGATTTAAAACATTAACTTGCAAAGTAAGTTTTGTCTCTTGGAATTTTACAAAATACTTGAGCTTGTTCATATTTTGTCGTCTTCAATTTTTATTTTTTCAATTACGAAGTCTAGGTTTAATTGAATTTTGGCATTGGTTATCATGGGATCAACTGTTTTCAGCCACAAGGCCCTGTTGGTTGCAGCCATACAAAGTTGTTCTTAGTCCACTACATAAAGTTTACACACCATCCATAAATAAATTTGTCTTTTGACATTCAGTATAAAACGCAGCAACTGCTATATGGTGTGCGCAGGAGAGAGCATGAGCCCTGGACAAGGACGTAATAATAATGGTCTGGAGATTGGTTGCTTGGTTGATGCTGCCAGTGGCCTGCTGACCTTCACAGCTAATGGCAAGGAACTAGGCACATACTATCAGGTGAGTATTTTTTGATGATGTCTTCCAGCAGGAAGGGGGAAAACTGAATCCTCAGACTGCATCTTATTAGAAACTTTTGTTTAAGATTAGAAGAAAAACTAATTGTCACTCTTCTGACAGTGATTTTTCCCTCCTATTTGGATTTTCTGGGGCTTTCAAAGGCTTGCACTTATTGACTGTCAATACAGATATTAGGGGTTTTTTTTAATATGTAACAGTGTTTTGCTGTCTTCAGTGGTTGTATATATATTTGTGCATCTTTGCTTTAGGTTGAACCGAGTACAAAGTTATTTCCTGCTGTATTTGCACAAGCTACAAGCCCCAATGTTTTCCAATTTGAATTGGGAAGAATAAAGGTAAATAATCCTTGGATTTGTGCAGTTTGGGGACTGATATATCAAATACTATTTTGTTGTTGTTGTTGTTTTGGCCATTTGTTGCTTGCAATGTGTTCTTCATCCTGGGTACATTTTTATGATTCCAAGTGTTTGTGCTATTGCCATTTTTATTCTTAGCTTAGTTTTAAATACGTCATGTATTTAACGTACAGTACATTGGATGAGAAGGGTTGTAACTGATTAGGATTGGCAGAGGAGATTGCAAAGTCTCATTGCATTTTCTGAATCTCATCCTTCATGATGAAATTACATCACTGGGGTCAGTAAGGCAAATCTCTTACTCTATGAACAGAACGTGCATGACCGGTGTATCTGCAGATTAGGTTGGGGTTTTAAAATAGTTGTAAAGTACATTAAAACAGTACGCTCAAGAAAACAGATGAAATTTACTTCCTTGCTTTGGATACATGGATGTCTGAGACATCAGAAGAGGTAAAAGAATAATGGAGTTCAGATCTCTGGTCCAAGAAGTGACCACACATTCCATTCAAGTTTCTATTTCAAATTTAAAAACCATTGTTATGGACAATGCTCTCTTGCTGCTAATCTGCCAACAGTTCCCAGCTGGTTTTATAAACCAGTGAAAATGTTAATTTCCTGTTGCACTGTACTTTACTGTACTATATGTTGAATATATTTCTTGAAAAATATAATATTCATTGTTTGGTAAAGATGATGAAACTGATTGTCTCTTCTATTGGAATTTTCCAGAATGTAATGCCATTATCTGCTGGCTTATTCAAAAGTGAACACAAAAACCCAGTCTCTCAATGTCCTCCACGTCTCCATGTCCAATTTCTGACTCATGTGCTTTGGAGCAGGGTGCCAAACCACTTCTTGAAGGTTGATGTGTCTCGGATTAGTGAACGTCAAGGCTGGATGATACAGTGTCTGAATCCTTTGCAGTTCATGGCCCTTCATATTCCTGAAGAAAACAGGTTGATGTTTGTGTGTTGAAGTATATCAGAGCTAGGTTAATCTTATTTTTCAGTATTTAAAAATCTGCCTCCTTTTGTTATATTTCCAACATCTCCTAGTTTCTCTCCAAACTCTTTAATAGTATATATAGATCTTGAATGAAAATGAAAGGAACTCTGTTTATAAATTATTTAAGATGATCAGTAATATAGGCAAAGATCTGGTTTTGTAGAGATTTCTGACCAATTTAATTATTTCATTACTTTCATTTTCCCAATTTCAGTTTAAACAATTCAAGAAAATTAACTTTGTGATTTCCTTGTTACCCAAATGTCTCAGCATTTTGCCAGTGCAAAACTGAAAATAAATTCACTAAAAAATTAGGTAAGAATTCAAAACAACAACTCCACCCCTGAATCCTCTGCAAATGAACTGTTTAACCTATTGCCATTTTGCAACCCCAGATTTAAAACCAATAAATTATATAAATATCTCAACCTATACAAAAACTTTCATTTTCAGTTATTCAGTTAAGTGAATAATTTTGATCTTTCCCCACTGAAAGTAATTGAAGTTGTATTTTAGGAGTGACTTGAATAAATTCCTGATTGAACTTTGTTATTAGTCCTTGATTCTTAGGTTGACAGTGTTTCTCACATGAAAGCTGGAATGTGGAAAAAGTCCATCCCTAGAACTGATACTGTGCCGATGTTATCCTTAGGGAGAATTTCGAATTCCTTCACTTAAGTAGGTTTTTGCACTGATACAGAATTTACTGTATTGTTTTGTTGTTTTTTTTTTCCCTGCAGAACAATTGATATTTTAGAGCTGACAGAACAAGAAGAATTACTGAAATTTCACTACCATACCCTCCGATTATATTCAGCTGTTTGTGCTTTAGGCAACAATCGAGTGGCCCATGCTATGTGTAGCCATGTGGATGAATCTCAGCTCCTGTATGCTATTGAGAATAAATATATGCCAGGATTATTACGTGCAGGATATTATGATTTACTCATTGACATCCATCTCAATACCTATGCAACTGCAAGGTTGATGATGAATAATGAATTTATAGTTCCAATGACAGATGAGACCAAGAGTATTACTTTGTTTCCTGATGAAAACAAAAAACATGGCCTCCCTGGTATAGGACTTAGCACTTCATTAAGGCCAAGAATGCAGTTCTCCTCTCCGAGTTTTGTAAGCATCAGCAGTGAATGCGTTCAGTTCAGTCCTGAATTCCCTTTGGAAATCTTAAAGGCCAAAACCATAGAGATGCTGACTGAAGCTGTTCAGGAGGGCAGCCTCCATGTCAGAGATCCAGTTGGAGGTTCTACAGAATTTCTGTTTGTCCCTCTCATCAAGCTCTTTTATACCCTCCTAATTATGGGAATCTTCCACAATGGGGATCTGAAACACATCTTGCAGTTGATTGAGCCCCGGGTTTTCAAAGAAGCAATGAGCCAGGAGGATGAAGTTGATTTCTCAGAGAAGGAGCAGAGTTCAGGTGAGCTGAAGTCAGAAGAAGGAGAGGAAGAAACCAGAGGGGAGCAAGTGCCAAAGGAAGGACTCCTTCAGATGAAACTTCCAGAACCTGTTAAATTACAGGTAACAATACTGCTTTGATAGTGGTTGTTCCTATTCCTTCACAGATTCTTTTTTCTTCATTTGGTAAGTTCTATTTCAAGGAATACAGCATTTTGATGTTAGTTAAATAGAGAAGTAATTTCCTTACAGGAAACAACAAGATTCCTGATGATATCCAGATCAAACAATTGTTGTTTCATTAAAAGAATTACTTTCTCAACGATATTAACAAGGAATTCTTATTTTTTATGGATCCAAACAGAAAAGAAATTCCCTAGAAGCAAGGAGTAAATGCATTCTCTTATAACTTTAATTTTATGTCTGAGGCACATAAATCTCTTGCAGAGGTCAGATATTCCTGGTGTGGGATTACTTCACATGTAGTAAATGACAGTATTAAAGATTTCAGTCTCTTTATTTGATAGTAACTGCTGCTGTAGGGAATCCATCCTTATTTGCATAATATACAGAATATATTTCTTAGGTTTCTCTTATGATACTCTTTTCTCAGATGTGTCATCTACTCCAGTACCTGTGTGATTGCCAAGTACGACACCGAATAGAAGCCATTGTAGCATTTTCGGATGATTTTGTGGCCAAGCTTCAAGAGAATCAACGCTTCCGATACAATGAAGTGATGCAGGCCCTGAACATGTCTGCTGCCCTGACAGCTAGAAAAACAAAAGAATTTCGATCCCCACCTCAGGAACAGGTACAGCTTACAATGGCCGATTCATTTTTTGTTGTGCTCTATGTGTGGCAGAGTTCTGTTTGATTTCAAAGTTTTTCCTCTGGGAGATCAGTGTCATTTGCCTTTGCTTTGTATTCTTTAAGATTAACATGCTGCTGAACTTTAAAGATGATAAAAATGATTGTCCTTGCCCTGAAGAAATTCGGGATCAGCTCTTGGATTTCCATGAAGACCTAATGACACACTGTGGTAAGTCTTGTTACTGAATATTTTTACTTTTTTTACTTTTTAAATTATATTACCTTTCAAAGCAATTTTTCTAAATAACTGTACATAAGAAACACCAAGTCTGTAGATTACACTATACAGTTATAAATGCTATCAAACAAAGATACTCAGCTTGTCAAAACCAACAGAATGTTCTTAGCCTCATATCTGGTCAAACTAGAAGGGAATACACTGTGTTTTGCTTCATGAGGGAAAAGGTGGTTGTTTTTTTTTTTTACCCATACAACTAGGTGGTAATTTCTGGGCTTGATGTACTGGATAACGCCATAGCTCACTTGTTACTCAAGGGGTTATTCTACCCTATCCCCTTTCCCTTGCTCTCCCTTGCATAGATTGGTATACATCTTTGCTGTATCAAGTTGACTATGGCCATGTTAACCACAATATAACATAATATTAGTGGCTGATTCTTCTCAGACATGAATGAAGATCTAGAAGTTTATTATCTGTTAAAATAGACTAATAATCAAAAGGAGCAGTTAAGTTTTTGTGGGTTTGATTTCTTCACTTTAGTTAATAAAAACCAATTAAATTCTGTCATATTAAAATGTGAAATATAGTAACAACTTAAATACAAAAATAGCAATACACAAATTAAGTACCAAAATGTGTATTTTAAATGTCAAGCTCATATCCATTAATATTGCAAACTCAGTTACAGAGCAGTTTTGTTTGGAATGCATGCTTACTTACATTTTGCATTGAGGACTTCATTGTTTTCCTGTTTGGAGGATACTCATCCCTTCATTTTACTTCAGTACACTATTTAAAAAAAATAAGTAAAAGAGACACTTAGCAGACAGCATGAAGCTACAATAGTGCAGGGATGTGTGATAATGTCTTTTAAGCTAATACTGTGGAAGGCGCTTTGGACAGGAGGATCTTCACACTTTTCGTCCTGAATTGCATTCCTTATTGATCCCAGTTTAACTGGAAGTAATATTTAATTATGCAATTCACTACCTTAAAATATTCAAATAAATAAAAACATGCCATCAATATCTGACTTCATAATACATGAATTTTCTTTCTTGGTAGAGCAAACATAGTTGATATCCTTGTGTATCACAAGACAATTTTGTTAGATTGGTCCATTTCTGCTACTAAAATAATCACAGATTTGTTCAGGTAGGTCTTCAGTGCAGGCTTCTACTCAAATCAGAGTCAACGCTGAACTCAGACCTGGTTGCTCAGTGATTTTTGCACATGGGTCTTGAAAACTTCTAAGCACAGAGATTCCACAATGTCTTTGGGCAACATGTCACAGGTCTTGAGTGTCTTTTTTCCTTATATCTGTTTGGAACCCTGCCTGTTTCAGTTTGACAATTGTATCTTGTTCATCTCAGGAAAGATCGTGGCTGTATTTTCGTACTAATTTCCTTGTAGGTTTTGGTGGACTGCTGTTAGGTCCACCATAAACTTCTGTTCTGCAGGTTGACAAACCCAGTTCCTTCATCCTCTCCTTTTAGGATGAGTGGTCCAGCCAGCGGTCATCTTGATGGGCCGTTGTTGCATGCTCTCCAGCTTGTCAATGTTTTTCTTGTATTGGGTAACAGAAAACTGGATGTAGTAGTCCAGATGTCATCACATGAGTGCTGAGTACTGGGAAATAATCACTTGCCTTGAGCTAGTGATTGTTTCTGCTAATACAGGATATTTTTAGTTTTCCTTGCAGTTAGAGTGCATGGCTGACTGGGGTCTAGCTTGCTGTCCAACAGGACCCAGAAAGTTCTTTTTGCAAAGATGGGGTTTTTTTTAAATTATTCGTGCCCAGCCTGTACTGTCACATGGGGTTGGTCTGTCCAAGTTGCAAATCTTTGCTTTTGTCCTTGCTGAACTTCTGAATATCCTGTCAGCCCTTTCCTTTATCCTATTGAGCTTCTTGCCCTTGAGTGTGTTTTCTGCTCCCCTCAATTTGTATCATCCACTAACTTGATGAACGTGAATTATGACACCTAAATATTTTTATTTTAAATGAAAAATGAAAAAAGAAAAAAAGGAAAATTCAAATAAACTGCCAGTTGACAGAAAACAAAGATGAAATAAAGAATTTAGAAATAACATTTGAAAGAAGAGGCTTTATCTTTCTCTTTGATTTTTCCATTTTTCTTTAGTCATTTACCATCATTCTCCTCTGTTCAAATTACTTGGTTTAGTTTTGTCATTATTTTTCTTTTCTTTATAGGGAAATAATAATTTGCATAATCTAAAAGTAGAAAATTATTTTTCTGGGTCAAAAGATGCATTACAGTTGAGCAAAATTAATTATGTATTCAAAACATGGCTATTGCAAAATGGGTAAAACAGTTACACATCCTGAGTCCTATGTTTAGTTGATTAGCCAGCCACCATTTGGGGATTCACATCTTGTGAGATGGTTGAGACACAATTATATTGACAGTTTGCAAATCCAAAAAGTACAACTACATTTTATTTGCATAATTTTAGACCATCTCTGTGTTCTAATTGAGAAGATATTTCGGTGTCTTTACTGTTAATTAGTTTGGTTGAAGAGACTGCCATCCAAACCATTTTGTAATATGATTTACTGTAAAATATTAAGTTACTGATGATCCTTGTTTAGTTTAGCATCAATTACTCTCTTAGGAAAAAATATAACAAAATAACTTTTAATGGAAATGGAACTGTACTTAAAGCAAAAAATCAGATAATTAAAACCAGATGCAATGTAAAGGATAATGTAATGTCATGAAGAAACATCCTATAGAGTTCAAGACTGCTAAAGAACTCTTCACAAACCCTTTAACTTTAGAATTTATATCGGAAACTAAAAAACCCGGAAAGAAGAGTTGAATGATGTTTTTTAGTGTGATTAATAGGTGTAGGTCAAGATTTTTCAATCCTCTATAATGTGTGGATGAGTGAATAAAGCTAAAAACATGAGAGAAATAAGCTGGCAGGACTCCCATGAAGATTAGCAATGGGAAGTGCAAAGTCCTGCACCGGGGACGAATAACCCCATGCAGCCAGGACAGGCTAGGGACCAGACTGGAAAGTAGTTTTGCAGAAAAGGACCTGCGGATCCTGGTGGACAACAAGGTTAGCATGAGCAGCAATGGGCCCTTGGGGAAAAGAAAGCCAACAGCTGGGCTACCCAGTACAAGGGAGACATGGACACCCTGGAGTGAGTCCAGGGAGGGGCCATCATAGATGACTAAATTCTTGGAGCATCTTTTGTACAAGGAGAGACTGAGAGAACTGGGGTTGTTTAACTTGAAGAGAAAGCTCATAGGAGGGTTGTATCAATGCACATAAATACCTATTGGGCAGGGGGAGTAACGAAGGGTGAGCCAAACTTTCCTCAGTGGTGCCTAGTTTCAACACAAAGGACAATGGGCACAAACTGAAATACAGGAAATCAGTCTTAATTTTTTTTTTTTTTTTTAAGTGATGGAACTCAAGAACAGATTGTCCAGAGAGGTTGTGGAGTCTCTACCTTAGGAAATATTCAAAACCTGATTGGTTGTGGTCCTGAGCAACCTGCTCTACTTAAACCTGCTTTGAGCAGGGAGGCTGAACTAAAAGATCTCTAAAGGCTCATTCCAACCTCAGCTATTCTGTGTTTCTGTAAAGCCTTACATGCATTTATGCTGCATTTTTATAGCTTTTTAAAGGAATATCATGAAAGAACCACTGTACTGTGAAGGTGGGTACTTTCTTCTGACTGGTCAGTAGAAAGTATATTTATTGTAACTTTAATTATTTCACTTCTATGATATGTTTTATCTAAAAACCTCCTAGTCAACTAGTATCAGTTGACTCATACTGTGTCAGTAGGGACTGTATTTACGCTTCTGAGCTGCATATGTCCAAAACACAGGCATTGGCGTTTGCATGGAAACATGCATACTGGGGCAGTTGACCACAGAAATATATTTACTATATATTTTATATATAATAACACACTATTTATACAATAAATTAAGAAGATTACATGATCCTTATCTGTAGTTTCCTGCCTTGCACATATACCTGATCTATACTTGTTGCAAACTGCTGGTTAATCATTTCCCAAAACAAGCTCTTTTGTAGTTCTAACAGAGCGGAACAACATAGTTCAGTTTATGTTTGTATTCTTTCGCTATTTAGTGTGTATTTTTTATTTCAGGAATTGAACTAGATGAAGATGGAAGCTTGGATGGAAACAGTGATTTAACTATTAGGGGGCGCCTCCTATACCTTATGGAAAAAGTTACATATCTGAAGAAGAAGCAAGCTGAGAAGCCAGTTGATGATGATGCTAAGACATCCTGTAAGCAAAATTAAATCAGTTTATTGTATCCTAATTCCAAAAGGCAAAAGAAGCAAGGGAGGAAGTTGTTCGTGTGTTTTCAGCCAGAATAAGGTGGATTTTTAGTGAAACATCTGTGCACCTTGCATTTTTTAGCTCTGACTCAAAACAAGCTCAGACAGAGTTTTATGATAGGCAGATTTGTTTACCAGAGGGATGTAGTAGAAAATTCTTCAACTGGCTTTTTTGCCCTTGACCCTTTTTCAAGTCGTAATTTTTCCAGAATGTATCTTGCTTTTTGTAGAATTAGTGAAGACTTAACAATTGCACCAAGGTCTTGATTATGAGAACTTGCTTATAAAATCAGCTGCGGCAGCTCCAAATCAGTATTTGTACAAAGATTACCAAATTAAAGAATACTCTGCAATTAGACCGTAATTTGCAAAGCTCTACTTAAGAGAAGCCTCCCCCCCAACCTAAAATTCAAGATTCGCTGACTGTGATTGTTGCTCTGTCATTTTTCTTATGCTTTCTGCCTTTCCATCTTGATAAGAATCATTGCCAGTGGCATCCAAATTCTGCACTTGGTGCCAACTGATCAGGGAATTTTATTTGGTTTTACTTGTCAGTGCTGATTTTATTTTTATAATTTTTTTCGCCTTTATTATGGTGGGTGGCACTTTCAAATGTCCTAATTTTTTATGCTGCTACCCTACTAGTAGGAATGAATGTCTGGGCACACAGTTTAGGTGTTCTGAATTTGGAAAAAAAACTGGTTTCCATCATTGACTACACAGAATTCCTAGGGAGACTCACCTTTTATCTTCTTTGCTTAATGTAAGTGCCTAAAGAAGATTTCCACAGGGTACTTATAATGAGATAGCTTCTTAGCTGCCAATTCTTAGTGTTAGTGTTCTTCAAGTAGGAATATATTTGTCCTTCTAGCCTTCTAGCTTTGCAGTTTCTAACTGTTATTTCAGTTATCAGGCAGTGACAATTAGAGGCTAGGTCTCTGCAGAATGTGGTGATGAATCCTACATTTTCCTATTTTTTTTTTCTTGTAGTAAGCTTAAAGCTCTACAAAATCGAATTCTCTCTCATGTTTGTAAAAAGACAGTATTATATTAAACTAATTAAATAGTATTGCGGTGGCTAGGCTGCTTGGGTTCTTCATTGCAAGCAAGATAACAGCCAGACCCACAGGTAGGTGGGATGCAGTATTGCAGTTATCAAAACAGGAACCAAATGACAGTCTACTCATGTGATTCTTCACAAAAACCAAAGGAAACTTGCTATTGTGTCCCTTCTTGTTATTTATTTCAGTCCTTCTGAAATATCAACCCAAACACATTTCATCCTTTTACTTATTTTTAAAGTGTGGTTATTCTAAAAAATGCTATCCTGTATGACAATGGATACACCTATAGTACAGTGTTTGGACAGTAACAATGAAATACAGTACTATTGCTCTTTTTTTTCCTTTACACTGTATTAGCACATCTTAGCACAAATTCTCTTCTTTGTTAAACATTCTCTTTTCTGTAAACTCCTGTCCCCTCAATATCTTTCTTTAAGTACTTCTACTTTTTTTATTGTTTGATTTTAACCTGAAATTGCATCTAGTTAACTCCAAAATCATGTTACTGTCTCAACACATAGATTTCTAATTTTAAAATATTTTTGATGTTTGGTCTGCACCAGCCACCTTCTTCAACATCAGGATGTTTATTAAGCAGTTTATTGAACTTCAAGAGGGATTATCAAATTTCCCTTGTCAAACTTATGCTGTTATCCACTTGACATGGAAATAAATTGATTAGTTAGGTAAGTACTAACGGTGAAATTCTCTAGTGTATAACTATCAGGATATCTCAAGAGGATCCTGAATTGATCTGACAAAGCCTTGCAAACCTGAATGGAATTTCCTGGAGGTGGGAAAAAGAATGTTATCCAATTGTCTTTATCAAATACTTTGACTGTTAGTTCATGAATAATTTTTCTAAACAGTAGTCTCAAATCTTAACTGACATTATATAGCTTGTCTATTTTAACATATGACTTTCCCAAACATAAATATATATATATCTCCCAACTAATAAGGATTGTCAGCGAGAATACCAGATATGAGTTTCTTGATTCATTAGAGACTGAATTCAAAATGTGCAAAAGATGATTTGTCGTTTATTTTATTGGAGTCTCTTAATTTCTGTTTCTTTTGAAGGGCCTTTGGTTTTGACAAAGGACTAAGTTAAATTATTCTGGTTTGTACATTATAAAATTTTGAGTGGATACAGAGCTTCGACATGTAAATAAATAATGCAGCACTTACATGTGCTACCACTATATTTTTCCAGTCTTACTTCATAATATGTAAGAAAAACCCTCAGATGTGAATTCCTGGAAAAATCTTAAAAGCAATATTTAGAGAAAAATCTGGTGACTTTGTGAACATGTTGTATGTCGTGGTAATTATTTATGTTATCACACTTTTTTCCTGTATTTTCATTTTAAATAGGCTTTTGGTTTTGAGATGTTTCTGCTTCTCTTGTGTGATTTTATTTTCCTTTGATAGTCTCCTAAAGAAAAAGGTGCTTCTTACGAATTCCAATTCATGTTGCGTAATGGGTTCTGAGGGAACTACTCTACCAGTAGAGAGATGAGCAATTAATGGTAATTTTGTGATACATGTGTTTTCTTCACAGCTACTCTTCAGCAGCTGATTTCAGACACAATGGTACGCTGGGCCCAGGAATCAGTCATAGAAGACCCGGAGTTAGTGAGGGCCATGTTTGTATTGCTACATCGCCAATATGATGGTATCGGTGGCCTGGTTCGAGCACTACCAAAGACCTACACCATAAATAGTGTGTCTGTGGAAGACACAATCAATCTTCTGGCATCCCTTGGCCAAATCCGTTCCTTGCTTAGTGTCAGAATGGGGAAGGAGGAAGAGAAACTGATGATTCGTGGATTAGGGTAAATAACTGGAGTGTAACATCTCTATTTACAGATACTTCTTATCTTCTCTATGGTTATGGCCATGAAGTTTGAATGTGAATAGTCTATATAACTAAATAAAATATATAATATATATATAAATGTCTATATGCAGACACTGGTATCGGTTATGTAGTATCTTCAGTTGTAAGATACAGCCTTTGCAGCATTATATATGTATCACTTTTGAGGAGAAGCAAATGACATCTGTAAGAAAATTTGAAAACACATATGTAATGTTTTGTGATATTACAAAATATATCTTACCATATTTTAAATAGTATGGCCGTGAAGAATCCTGTCAAGAATACTTCCCATTTTCTATGAATGCAATGACTGGTAACCATTGACACATACAATTCCCCCCAGCAGTCAGCTAACGGAGTTGTGCCTACGTGTGTCTGTACATATGCCATCTTTTTATTGCACTGAATGTAGTTGGTACTATTTGAACAATGAAGTAGTTCACCCAGTCTTATTTTTCATAATTGTATGATTAATAGTAGTGAAATACAGCCTGATAATTGGAGTACAATTGGAGAAAACAGTAAAGAAAACATGATCATATCTACTAGCAGAGTTTGGTTTTTTGTCTCACTTTTTTTCAATAAGTGTTACCACCTGGCAGATGTCTGGTGAGATTAAACATCAGCTGTGATCTATTAGAAATCCCCAATTAGCAAGAGCAATGACAACCAAAGATAGCTTTATATAAAGAATGCCAGGAATGCAAGGAGGAGAGAAGCTTTTGTTGTGCAAAATACCTTTTTATTATTTTTTTTAACTTACTGAAAACCTCAAATATCCAAAAAATGTTTGTACATAAATTTGTAGTGTCATTATGAGCAATGCCTACTTCTTAGCTTGCCAGCAGGTCCCATCCATGTTCCCTGGTTGTTGCGATGTTCAATGTGCTCATGCTAAGGTTCTGGCAAAGGGCAAAGTCCATCACATGTCAAGAGACACAAATTGCTGGTATTTCTAAATCCACCTTTGTACTTTAAATTTGAGTTGTTACATTTTGCTTCAGTTAATGAAGACTAAAATGAGTGAGTGATTACTAGACTCTGGCATTGTTTGCCTGGGAGAAAAACAATCTCAGAGGGTTTTTGATTCCATGTTCTGCTTTCTTTTTGTTCTTTTACATTTTTTTCCCTCAACACTTTCTGCTACAAATTAAAAGCTAAGATTCTGTGAATCTGATTTAATTTTAACAACATTTTTGGTGATATGTGAAAGTCTGGTGTAAGGAAGAGAGAGTACTTTCTGTTAAACTGGTGTCCTTACTGCCTGTTCCTATCACCCTTCTTAGTAGCCTCTATCATAGTCTTATTTATCTTGTAGGTTACCTAGCTGTGCCATTTGTACCTTTTATAGCCTAACCTGGGCTCCAGCACCTATTTAGAAATGCCTAGTTTTTTGCTGTGAGTGGAAAGTATTCCTTTCTTCCAGCTGAGAAATGGAAGTGTCACCCATTCCTGCTTAAAAAGTTTCCTCAGAAATGCTGTTAAGATTTTTTTCTTAAGTGGGACATTTCATAATGCAATCTACCTTTAAACAGAACACTGAAAATGGGTGTACTTTCCAAAGCAGTGTCATATTGCTGGCCAGCCCCTGAGATGACATTTTGACTTTCTGTACTGTATTTCTGTAAAAGAAAGCTGCTGTAGACAAACAAGAGTTTAGAATTACTTGGCAGATTGATACCATCGAGGTCTTTTTCCACAGCATGAAGCATTAGTGCAGAAAGGCAATGTGGTATGGATAGCTTTTGGAGACAGGGCCTATCTGCTACCATCTCTGATAACAAAGTCTAGTTGTAGGCTCTGGGGGGAAAAAGATCATCTAATCTTTCTGGAAGTTACTGGGAGTCAAAAACTCTGCTAGGACCACCTATATCAAACATACCGCATGCATTCTGTTGTATGACTGATAGTTGCATATTTGTAGCTTTTAGAATGATGGAAGAGTCCTCTTCATGGACTTAGCTTTTATAAGGCTGAAATTTTCCGTGCCTGACTGCAGGAGGTTTAGGTCAGAAAATGAAAGACTGCTACAAGATGTACAATGAAATTTGAACCATTGCCCACAGCATTTTCTGCAGTGACTTGCTAGTCCTTTTCTCCCATGACCTGATTGCTTTCACATTTATTTATGGGTTGTGTGTGATTTCAAGACTAATTACAGTTTTTAGAAATCCAATTACTTTTTAAACTAGACATTTTTATTGGACATTACATGTCTGCATAAAATATTGACACTACAGTCCTCAGGACTGATTTTAAAGTATGTAAATCTGCTCTGCTGAAATATGTAGGAGAGAAGACATCTTTTGAGCAGTAATTCGTGAACTAAAGTTAGTATTTATGCTGCTTCTGTTTCTGATGCTTAGAGTATAGCTGGATATACATTCTCTTTCCCCTGAATTTTTTTTTTCTTGGTTTTGATGGCAGATGTCAACTGTCTCAAGGTTGAAATCTTCTGAAAAGAATGCTTTGTCAAAAATATTGATTAGTTGAATTTAAAATTTAAGCCAATATAGCACTTTTGATCATGCTTGTCAGAAAATAACTTTAGGACTGGAATGGAATTTCTAATGAGAATAGAAGAGCATCCTACTGTGGTGTAATCAAGTGGTGATTAGGGCAATAACTAAAATATGGCAAAAGAAAGGTTGTGCATAGAAAAATAGACTATCAGGAGAGATTGACACTCAACTTGAAAAAGCCCCTGAAATAGTTTTTCACCTCAGGTGGTGAAGAATTGTACAGTAAATCAGCTTTGCAAATAACATAATAGATAAACTATTGTTCCATAAAATTTTAATCCAATTTTTTATTTTGTTTTCCTGTAGAGACATCATGAATAATAAAGTATTTTACCAACATCCAAATCTCATGAGAGCTTTAGGCATGCATGAAACTGTCATGGAAGTGATGGTAAATGTGCTTGGTGGAGGAGAATCTAAGGTAAAGCAATTCACTGTTAGAAGACAAATTGATTTCAGAATATAGCTGTTCAAAGCTTTACCCTGTAAGGCATTGAGCAGTCATTGAGGTACTGAGACCATAACCTCTTAGTAATTTCCATTAGCACAACAGTTGACTAAGTTTTTAGAAGAATGTATCCTTCCATTCTGGAGGAAGATATAATTAGCATTGTAATTACAGATGCCATAAAGAAAAAACTACAAAGAGCACTTTACATGAGTTTTAAAGGGGAGATCTTTTTAAAAACGAATTAAAAATTGATGCAGTATTACTCTGTGAATCTGAGCATTCACATTTTTTCATGTTTGAATCTAGAATTTATGGGTGATCCCAGCTTTTGTTTTTCAAGCTTATCACAGAATGGCAAGGGTTGGAAGGGACCTCAGGAGATCAGCTAGTCTAACCCTCCTGCTAAAGCAGGTTCATGTAGAGCATGTTGCATCTTCAGGGCTTAATGAGTTATTTACTTGCTGAGAAAGCCCTGTTGATTCCAGGGTGAAACCTGGAAAGTTAACTTCACTGAGGTGCAATGAATACAATGCGTAAATATTAATGTGTTAAAAAGCTGTTACATAAATCATCTTTTGAAAATTTTATGCTTGTCTTGGAGTTTGAGCTTCAGTTTGTTTTTATTTGCTTCTTAGGAAATCACTTTCCCAAAGATGGTGGCAAACTGTTGTCGTTTTCTATGTTATTTTTGCCGCATCAGCAGGCAGAATCAAAAAGCTATGTTTGATCATCTTAGCTATTTACTGGAAAACAGCAGTGTTGGCCTTGGTAAGTAATAAGTTTTTGAGAATCTAAACCAAAACCAAAATCTTAAAACGTTGTGCTGATTTATGTGTGTGTATATATATATACACACACCCCCCACCTGTGTTTTTCTGCATCCCTCTGTTTGCACCCTTTGTGTTCAAGTTTCTCCTTTACCCAGTGCAAAAATATCTTTATAAACTGTATTTCCAAGTCCAAACAAACCCCTGAAAGTAGCATTAAGTTGAGGTGATTTAGCATACACTTTTTCGTATGTGTCTGGACATAAAGAGAGAGTCGGTGTTTGGTTGCACATTTTGAAGAACAGAATAAAATCCTGATTTTGATGAAGAGAATCATAAATAAGCATTGGCAGCATTTCATTAGGACTTACTTCTCACTACTCAAGCTTGCTCCCATGCACTTTCTTCTGTAGACTTTTCAGTATACACCTATGGCAGTGCAAGAAATACAGAGCTCACAGAAATGAATCTTGAAATTTAGCCTTGAAAATGTTCTTTTTCTATAACAATGTTCTTCTTTTCTAGCCTGAAGTGTTATAGAGGAGATACATTTATCCTTTATTTAGTTTAGTACTTGTAATTGGATTATATAATTATTTAGAATCATCATAGTAATTTTTTTAAATTATCACAAATTTCTTATTAATGCATAGGTACAGGACAGAAACATAAACTAAAAATCTTTTCGGTACCCAAATCAAATGCATTTGGACTGTTAATATGAAAACCTTAGCTTTTTCTAATGCTATAATTACTGCCATTTTTTAAAGAAATAAATAACACATAATCTTATATTTTAAAGTTTTCTATTTCAATACATTTGATAAAATGTTAATGTTTTAGGTATAAAATCCCTGCTACCTTTTCCTCAAAATGAATTATGCCAGTTAGGAAAATTAGAAAGAATGAGATCTTAAAACAAAGTATGTGATGAGAACATGAATGTTTAAGAAAAGTTATTTCTAGCTTGAACATCTACATTGTTTTTAAATTTCATATGAGAGCATGATTTTATTATAAAGTGAATTATTAATTTTAAAAAATTGTATTTTATTTTAAAGGGGTTTTAAAAAATTTTTTAAATCTCCTTCTATGCGAGGATCAACTCCTTTAGACGTTGCAGCAGCCTCTGTGATGGATAATAATGAACTTGCACTAGCTTTAAGGGAGCCTGATCTGGAGAAGGTTGGTAGCTTCTTTACTAAGCATTTTTTTCCCCTGTAGAGAGGGCAAGACTCCTGTTTCCTGGAGTAATCAAAATCCAAGATTATAAGAATTATGTGGGAGGTTTAGGTACCTTTCAGAGGAAGACTATCAGGATCTGATTGTTTGTTCTTTCTGCTGGTGGCCTGGATAGTTGAACTGAGTTTATGGTTATTACATACAAAGGTGTAACCAAAAGGAATTGCCTCAAGGGCAGCTCTTAACTTTGGAAATAGTGGAGTCCATACCCAACAATACTTCACTGCTAAAATCTTTGTTGTACTTTCTCGATGATGACATGCAGCGGTGGCATAATGCAATAGGGGTTACTTGAAGCTACTGAGGCGAAAGGTTCTGGAGCAGAGGATTGCGCCAAGGGACCCTTCCTAAAGTGGCAAAGCCGCGGCAAAAACAGCAGCAACAAAAGGCAAAAAAGCACAGGGGGAGAGAGGGGACCCCAACCCCCTGCCCCCAGGGCAGGAAAGAGCAGGCTCCTGACGAGCAGCAGCTCTGACTCAGCGTGGGTGGAGTCAGGAGTGACGGAGGCCTGATCCTCTGATGTGCAAGAGTAGCCCCCGGGGAGCGCAAGCAACCCGGAGCACAGCGAAAAGGACAGGCAAACAAGGCGTGGTGCATCAGAAGGGCATGGTGCGGCACTTTGCACAGCAGTTTGTGTGGGCAGGGCGCGGTCTCCCCTCCAGGCTCTGACGGTCACTTGATTGGCAGCCATCAATGTCCCAGGAGAGGGCCAAGCAATGGTTGCCACTCGCTCAAAAGCCATTACCAGAAAGAATGTGGCGACCCAGATGGAGACCTCACACAAACAGAAACATGTGGCTGTCCAGGTCTCCATCGTTCATACCAGAGGGTGGTAAGGACAGTGGCTGTCTCAGGTGTGACCAGGTGGATGACCTGCTCTGCCTGGTGGCAGAGCTGAAAGAGGAAGTGGAAAGGTTAAGGAGCATTGGGAAGCGTGAGAGGGAGATAGACTGGTGGAGCCACATTCTACTATCCCTCAGGCCAAGGCAGCAGATGGAGGCTCCACTAGAAGCAGAAGATCCACTGACCTCTTGCCACCAAGCAGAAGGAGGGGACCCAAGAGATGGTGGGGAATGGAAACAGGTCTCTGCTCGGGGCAGGAGGCAAACCCCCTCCCGGCCTCCCTCACCTTTCCGGTTGCCCTTACATAATAGATATGGGGCTCTGGAACTTGAGGGCCAGGTAAATGAGGATGTGGATGAAGGTCCATCCATGGGCTGGCTAGGGAGAGTCAGTCACCCCTACCTATCAGGACTGCCTCTGTTAAGAAAAAAAGGAGGGTAATTGTTGTGGGTGATTCCCTTCTGAAGGGAACGGAGTGCCCGATATGCCGGCCGGACCCATCTCACAGCGAAGTCTGCTGCCTCCCTGGGGCCCAGGTCAGGGACATTGCCAAGAAATCCCCTGGTCTAGTATGGCCCTCTGATTACTATCCGCTGTTGATTGTACAGGCTGGCAGTGATGAGATTCCACAAGGAAGTTCCAAATTGATCAAAAGGGACTTCAGGGCACTGGGAAAATTGGTTGATGGATCAGGAGCACAGGTAGCGTTCTCCTCAATCCCATTAATGGCAGGGAGGGACAATGAAAGGAACAGGAAAACTAGACTGATTAACACGTGGCTCAAACGCTGGTGCTGTCGGAGGGGCTTGGTGTTTTTTGATCATGGGGAGGTTTACACGGCACTGGGCCTGTTGACAACAGATGGGCTCACCTTTCTCAAAGGGGGAAAAGGATCCTCGCTCAAGAACTGGTGGGGCTCGTTGAGAGGGCTTTAAACTAGGCCTGAAGGGGCAGGGGATATAACCAGGCTCACTAGAGAGGAGCCTAGGGGTGACACCCCAATGCTGGGGGTGAAACTGATAGCCCAGCTCAAGTGCATCTACACTGATGCACATAGCATGGGCAACAAACAGGAGGAGCTGGAAGCCATTGTGCAGCAGGATGGCTATGATGTAGTTGCCATCACAGAAACGTGGTGGGATGCCTCTCTTGACTGGAGTACTGCAATGGATGGCTATAAGCTCTTCAGAAGGGACAGGCAAGGAAGGAGAGGCAGTGGGGTGGCTCTGTATGTTTTGATTGTAAGGAGCTCGACGCTTGTGATCAGGCCGAGTGTTTATGGGTGAGGATGAGGGGGAAGGCCAACAAGAAAGATATCCTGTTGGGAGTCTGTTATAGACGACCCGACCAGGATAAGGAGGTCGACAAAGTATTCTACAAGCGGCTGGCAGAAGTCTCTTGATCATGAGCTCTTGTTCTTGTGGGGGACTTCAACTTACCAGACATCTGCTGGAAGTACAACACAGCAGAAAGGCAACAGTCTAGGAGGTTCCTGCAGTGTGTGGAAGAGAACCTCCTGACACAGCTGGTAAGTGAGCCTACCAGGGGAGGCGCCCTGCTTGACCTTCTGTTTGCTAACAGAGAAGGACTGGTGGGAGAGGTGGTGGTCAGAGGTCATCTTGGCCTTAGTGATCATGAAATGGTAGAGTTTTTGATTTTTGGTGAGGTAAGGAAGGGGGGTCAGCAAAACCACCACCATGGACTTCCAGAGGGCAGACTTCAGCTTATTCAGAATGCTGGTTCTGAAGGGCAAAGGGGTCCAGGAAGGTTGGGCGTTCTTCAAGGAAGAAGTCTTAAAGGCACAGGAGCAGGCTGTCCCCATGTGCCGTAAGATGAATCGGCAGGGAAGACGACCGGCCTGGCTGAACAGGGATCTTTTACTGAGACTCAGGAAGAAAAGCAGTTCCTTTGGGGGGGGGGAACCCAAGGGTTTCAGGTCACAGAGAGGAAATTAGAAAGGAAAAGCCCAACTAGAACTCAACCTGGCCACTGTTGAAGGGATAATAAGAAAAGTTTTTATAAAGACGTTAACAGCAAAAAGAGAGCTAGGGAGAACCTCCATCCTCTAGTGGATGCAAGGCGGAACATTGCCACTAAGGATGAGGAAAAGGCTGAGATACTTAATGCCTTCTTTGCCTCAGTCTTTAATGTTCCAATGAGTTATCTCCAGGGTACTTGGCCCCCCAAGCTGGTAGATGGGGAAGGTGAGTGGAATAAACCCCACATAATCCAGGAGGAATCAGTTTTCAATCTGCTATGCCACCTGGACGTCCACAAGTCTATGGGGCCAGATGGGATCCACCCAAGAGTGCTGAAGGAGCTGACAGAGGAGCTTGCCAAGCCACTCTCCATCATTTATCAGCAGTCCTGGATAACAGGGGAGGTCCCAGATGACTGGAGGTTGGCAAATGTGACGCCTATCTTCAAGAAGGGCCGGAAGGAGGCTCCGGGGAACTACAGACCTGTCAGCCTGACCTCGGTACCAGGGAAGATTACGGAGCGGTTCATCTTGAGTGTGCTCACCAGGCACATGGAGGACAATTGGGATCAGGGCCAGCCAGCATGGGTTCATGAAAGGCAGGTCTTGCCTAACCAACGTGATTTCCTTCTAGGACCCGGTGACCCGCCTGGTGGATGAGGGAAAGGCTGTGGATGTTGTCTACCTGGACTTCAGCAAAGCCTTTGACACAGTTTCCCACAGCATTCTCCTAGAGAAGCTGATGGTTCATGGCCTAGATGGATGTACTCTTCGCTGGGTAAAAAACTGGCTGGATGGCCGAGCCCAGAGAGTTGTGGTCAACGGAGTTAAATCCAGTTGGTGGCCGGTCACAAGCGGTGTCCCCCAGGGGCTCAGTTCTAGGGTCGGTCTTGTTTAATATCTTTATCAACGACCTGGACGAGGGGATTGAGTGTGCCCTTGGTAAGTTTGCAGAGGACACCAAACTGGGTAGGAGTGTCAATCTGGTCGAGGGGAGGAGGGCTCTGCAGAGGGACCTGGACAGGCTGGATCGATGGGCCGAGGCCAACTGTATGAGGTTCAACAAGGCCAAGTGCCGGGTCCTGCACTTTGGTCACAACAACCCCATGCAACACTATAGGCTTGGGGAAGAGTGGCTGGAAAGCTGCCTGGCGGAAAAAGACCTGGGCATACTAGTTCACAGCCGGCTGAATATGAGCCAGCAGTGTGCCCAGGTGGCCAAGAAGGCCAATGGCATGCTGGCTTGTATCAGGAATAGTGTGGCCAGCAGGAGTAGGGAAGTGATCGTGCCCCTGTACTCGGTGCTGGTGAGGCCACACCTCAAGTACTGTGTTCAGTTTTGGGCCCCTCACTACAAGAAAGGTGTTGCGTTGCTGGAGCATGTCCAGAGGAGAGCACAAAGCTGGTGAGGGGTCTGGAGCACAAGTCTTGTGAAGAGCGGCTGAGGGAAGTGGGGTTGTTTAGTCTGGAGAAGAGGAGGCTGAGGGGAGACCTTATCGCCCTCTACAACGACCTGAAAGGAGGCTGTAGCGAGGTGGGGGTCGGCCTCTTCTCCCTGGTAACGGACGATAGGATGAGGGGCAATGGTTTGAAGTTGCGCCAGGGCAGGTTTAGGTTAGACATTGGGGAAAATTTCTTCACAGAAGGGGTTGTCAGGCACTGGAATGGGCTGCCCAGGGAGGTGGTCGAGTCCCCATCCCTGGAGGTATTTAAAAGATGGGTAGACGAGGTGCTTAGGGACATGATTTAGTGGTGGGATGGCAGTGTTAGGTTAAGGGTTGGACTTGATGATCTTAAAGGTCTTTTCCAACGTAAACGATTCTATGATTCTGTAAGCCTTGTGACAACTTATGACAATATATGACCAATGTACCATAGAGATATCTATCTATATCTATCTGTATTTTTTCCTAACATTTAAACCTGCTTCAGGAAAGATTGAAGGAATTGGAATTAATTAGACTAAAGAATAAAAAACTCAAGAGAGCATGTAACAAATATGTAGAATATGTAAATTGCTGCAATAAAGAATAAAATAATAGTTACTATGCCAGTAGTGGCTAAGAAAAGTGGTTTAAATAACAGAAAGACAGACATTAAACACTTTCTAATGGAAAGTAAGGCAGTGGAATACAGTTTGTTCTTGACGTCCTCTAATTCTGGAGAAGCTATAACCTTCATAAGAAAGCATCAGTCAGGAGTAATAATCCTTTCTTGGAACAGGAAGATGGACCATGTGTGTTTAAAAGGACATTTTCAGGCTTATCATTCTTATAAATGGTCAGCAAAAAGAAGCTGTCTGAACTGGTTAAAGACTATTCTTACAATTCTGAAAGGAGAGGGCCAACTGAAAACTACTACTGAGACTATAGATCTGAATTACAGGCGGTATTACTGCTGTGTGTTTAAAAAGAAAGGAAATAAAAAGGCAAGTGAAAAGGAAAGGATGAAATAAAAGAATAGACCTGTGAGTTATATTAGAAGATGTTTTCAAATATGGATATTGTGTAGTTCGGGAATATTACAAAATTGACTAATTTGTAATGCTCAGGGTTGCAAGAAAAATGAGATATAGATACAAAAGCAGTCATTTAGAGAAAGGAAAAATGGAACTGAGATAAGTAAGGTCTTGCAGTTCATGGCAGAAGTAGGAAGTGAACTAAGAAAGAGGCTGCTCTTCTGATTTGCCTGAAGCATGATACGGTTTTGTCGGGGATAATAGAATGTGGATGTTACGTCTGAGACAACATATGAGGGTGCTTCCCTTTCAAACTGGACTTTTTCACAATTAGTATCTTTTTCATCTTACCTTACTTTTAGGTGGTTCGCTACTTGGCTGGATGTGGATTGCAGAGTTGTCTTTTGTTGATTTCTAAAGGCTACCCAGACATTGGATGGAATCCAGTTGAAGGAGAGCGATACTTGGATTTTCTTCGTTTTGCTGTTTTTTGCAATGGTAGAGTTTTATATGCAAAATGAATTTTATAACTTCCTCTAATGTTCAAATAAGTTTGTCATTTAAAATAGTAATACAAGCCACCATGATAAGTTACCATAAATTTAAAGGTCAATTTGCAGAAAGAGTAGAATTATGCAAGACACATAGTAACGTATATGCCCATTTCACAAGTCATGCAGGGTCCTACGAGCCTATGCCCTATTTTTTGAGTTCCATCTTTAGTCTTTGAAATGCCCACATCTCCTTTGGAAGTAGAGCAGAGTCCTAAATCTTTTTGTGATAAAACTCATACTAGACAAAGAGCCAAACTCCCATATTTTGGTGAAGATTTAAATAGTCTGATTTTAGTGTTTAGCAGCTTTATTGGTCTCCTCGTTAACTCTCTCACTTGACTGTAAGTCTTACTACAAATCAGTAGCTTTGGTGATGCTTTAAACATCCTTTATTACATAGTTACTTCTTTGGCTCTATTTAATTTTTAATTGAATCACATGGTTTATTTCATAGCTTTTATTACAATAATAGAGGACTATGTATGTGTGTTTATGTAACTTTGTAATGATATTTAAACTGGTTTGTAGTTTAAAATATCTACAGATGCATACATTCTGCACTTTTGTGTACCTTTTTCTTATTATGTTTCAGAAGTCTTTTTGATATAATCTTAAATCTTGATACTTGTTCTATGTGGTAGGAGAGAGCGTGGAGGAGAATGCTAATGTTGTAGTCAGGCTGCTTATCCGTCGACCTGAATGTTTTGGTCCAGCTTTAAGAGGAGAAGGAGGTAACGGGTTACTTGCTGCCATGGAGGAAGCAATACAAATATCAGAAGATCCAACAAGAGATGGACCTTCCCTAGATAATGGATCTAGTAGAACCCTGTAGGTGCAGTGGAATTGCTTACATTGCTTCATTTTTGTTTATTTGTTTTATAATCTTAGTTGTGAAATTACTTTTAACATGTGAATTATCAGCTGGATTCTTCCTTGGATTCTGTGGAGGGTAGAGATTTGGCAAATAGTGCTTCCTCTGCACTGTTAATTTAAATAACTCTCTCTAAATATTAAATCCTCTTTGGAATTCTGTTTGTTCTTTGTCCGTCAGTTAAGAATCAATCCCCTGATGCAAAATGAGACAGATAAATGGTAACAATGCAGACGTCACTGCAATCTTTTAGGGACAAATTCCATTCTGTGTTAGTCTGCTAAGAGTCTACTAGTTAACTTGAAGCCACTATGTGTAAGCTGTTATATCTATGAGCAGATTTTCATTATTTATTGCTAATGTAAAAACTTTCTTGTATTTTTTCGTATTTTAATTGTTTTAACATTTAACTAATTACAGTGAAATGGAAGAACAAGAGGATGACACTATTCACATGGGAAATGCAATCATGACCTTCTATGCTGCTTTGATTGATCTTTTAGGACGTTGTGCCCCTGAAATGCATGTAAGTTTTACATCTTCATGCATTGGAAAGTAAAGGTGTAGTTGTTCAGTGGTTTGCTGTTTGGCTTTTTCAAAGTAACATTATCAGGTATTAAAGTAGTGGTATGGCTACATAGTATCTTAATGTACATAATGTTCATCTGCTAATTTGCAAGGAATTTCTGTAAACTCTTCCAAAGCAGTTCTTTTTAAAGGAATTGTTCCTGCTTTTGTTCCCGGTTGGTCTTCAAACATTCTGCATGAATGTTGTTCGATTGTCCATTGTGACAATCAAAATCCTCAAATTTCCCTATATGTTGTGATGGTGTAGAGTGATTTTTTTTTTTTTTTTTAACAACAGTTTTACTCTCTTCATATGCTTATTTAAACAGACTGTTTAAATTGCATATGAAAGAGTAAATATTATAGTGCATACTTTTAAGACATAGGAATAAGCATTGTCCCTGGACATACACATTGATATCTCATAATCTTTACTCACACTGACAGACCTTCTTAAATCTAAGATGTCACTATTTCAGCCATTAGATACAAAGAATTAGACACTCACACTATATAAACCCTTACCACTTAGCTTTTAAGAGCTTGAAACTATTTGAAAATACTTGTTTACGATTCAAAATACCTTCCTGTTCTTCAGAAATTCTACTTAGTTATACGTATTTCTCATTTCACCCTGAAATGTACCCTCATTCATATAGATCAGTATCATATTTGTGCAGGGATTGATAACTTGAGAAAGGAGAGAGTAATAAGGCCAGTGTATGAATATTTGTTTTGTTTGAATGAAAAAATCGTCTTGTTTTCTCCCTGTCTCGCTGACTTTTCTTAAAACAAAACTAAAACAACTGGGATACTTGAAAGGGTTGTTGTTTGGCCAGGACAAAAAAAAGTCTTTTTCATCTGAAAATTTGCTTTTGCTTCCTTCTTCCTCTCTCCTCCATGTGCTACATTTTAACACTTTGTTCTCCTATTTTACCTAACATTCCATTCTGAAATGGGCTTAGTCTTATCGAATAACCAAACATCTAGATTTCTAGTCTTTGCACATTTGCATCCAAAATACAGCACATAAATACAGATTGTGTGAAATTTACATTATTAATAATAATGTGGTTTTGAGCGCAGTCATTCTCATGTATCTATGGTTCAGGAAGTTTCCAGAACATTAACACATGTAGAAGATAAAAAGAAGACCTTGTTAATTTTTTTTTTTTTGTCTTTTCCTTAGCTAATACATGCTGGTAAAGGGGAAGCCATTAGAATCAGATCAATTCTACGGTCTTTGATTCCACTGGAAGATTTGGTGGGAGTAATTAGTATTCCTTTCCACATGCCAACCATAGCTAAAGGTAAGATGATTATTCTACTTTTTTTTTCCTCCCATCCCATTCTTACATTTCGTAATTTGATGATATATTGATACTCATACTTCTCTCAGTATTTAAAATTATAGAAATTATAGAAATTAAAGAGAATAGAAGTAGTATTTCAAATGTTTCAAAAATTTTTCTGCATGCTATAGGCAGTAATTCTGTGTACACTTAAATAATTGATGTAAATCCCATTCATTTAAATTGAATCATGACAATCTATTACAACTTAAAAACACCTGCATACTTTCTATTTTTCTAAAATATCTTTTAAAATTACAGTCTCTTTCCTTGATAACAATCCTTAGCCTTTGCTGTTCTAACCCTATCAATTGTTTCTAGGAGATCTTACTAAGACACCAGAGTTGTTCTTCAGCAACTATGGTGAAGTTATAGGTGTGACATACACATGCAAATGCATTTCTATGTGTTCTCTGCCTACATAGAATTGATTGCAATAGTGGGAGCTATGTGAGCATCAGTATAAAAGGGAGAGGAATTACATCTGCTTTTTTGGGTATCTGAAGATAGAACATTATAATTGCAACATGGATCGACTAGCGATTTACAGCACAAGAATGCCCAATAGGTTACAGTAGAAGAGATTAAAAGAGCAAACATGCTCTTACACCATTCTTTATTTATATTCTAAGTAGTGGTAGATCTATAAGTGGTATCTCAGTAGCATAGAGTACACCTCATAGATACAGAATTGTTTATTTGGTTTTGAAAATGAAAGTATCAAAATTTAAAAATACTTCAATGAATTCCTTTCAGATATTTAATAAATTTTCAGATACAGAGGACTTTTTAGCACAGTCTTAATTCATTGTCATACATTACGGATCACCAGTGCTGCATTCCTGGGGCGACTGATGTAGAATTGTGTTTTTTACATTCTGTCTGCGTCTTCTAAGAACTAGGTAGTTCTGTAGATGAATTAGTTTGTTTTGTGTACTTATCATATTAGAATATCAAT
The DNA here is from genome assembly GCA_034008185.1 of Gorsachius magnificus. Taxonomy (NCBI): domain Eukaryota; kingdom Metazoa; phylum Chordata; class Aves; order Pelecaniformes; family Ardeidae; genus Gorsachius; species Gorsachius magnificus. Next base: position 42,062,777 of record CM067083.1, on the reverse strand, counting down.
TGATAAGAATCCCTTAGTTTACAAAGCATGAATAGAAAGCATGTATGAACTTTGAGGTCTATCTGGGTAGAATTTGCCTTACGCATTCTTTTTCAGTTAAATACAGATATGTTGCCTTTGTGTAAAAAAACAAAAAACAAAAACAAACAAAAAAAGAAGCCCCCAAAAACCTCCAAAACCAAACAAACCACAAAAAACAACAAAAAAAACATGGGGAAGATGTTTAGATATTAACAGAGACTCAAAACCTCTGATAAGTAGTAGCATGACTGCCTAGTCTGGTGAAGGATGATCCTTGTCATTGAAGTCTTATTTCTTCCTTTTAGATGGTACTGTGGTGGAACCTGACATGTCTGCGGGGTTTTGCCCAGATCACAAGGCAGCCATGGTTTTGTTCCTTGACAGGGTCTATGGAATTGAGGACCAGGATTTTCTTCTACATCTTCTTGAAGTTGGCTTTCTGCCAGATCTTCGTGCTGCTGCTTCTTTAGATACGGTAAAGGTTTAAGTCTGTTGTTATTTCAGTTCCATTATCTTACTGAATACTGCAGCATTTTTTGTCCCTCAGAAAAACATTTTTTATTTCTTCATGTTGTCTTCTGCATTTCTCGAATGCTGGATGAGCTGCCTGTTGCTGCTGAGCTTTGAGAATACTTGAAGAACAGTGAAGAAGCATTCTCCAGAATGACGCTCACTTTATAAGAGCCCCCACTGATACCCATATCCATGAGATGCAATGCCCTTCCCCAGGAGACTTTCTGAGCTTGTGCTATGGAATCAAAATCAGATCAGCTGCCAGTGAAGCGTGTAACTGAGAGCCTTTTTCCAGAGATACACAGAAAGTGTTCTTCTCCATGCGCTTGTTAGGGACACCTGTTTAGGGAATCACTAAATTTTTGCTTTAGTTCCTCCTCAAAATTGCTGCCTCTTTTTCTGTGAGTCTTATTTCCATCTAATGTATCTTAGCTCGCTTGGTCCAGAAAGATCAGATTTAGAGAGCTTATATGACCTTTCATTTCAACATTTTTCTGAAAATAATTATGTTGTTTTTTAAGAAAGAGCAGGAGAGGTTTTTTTCCTCACTTGGAACTTGGGCTTGATTGTAACACAGAAACATACTGAGTTTTGTAAATGCAGACTTGACTGGTATTACCTGATTTTGGAGTGTTCTGTTAAGCAACTATGACATTCTTTAATACATTATGAAAATGATTCTGGTTTTGAATGGCTATCTTTAGTGTTTATATTTTTGTTCATTAAAAGCAAAATAAAAGCCATCAAGCAAAATAAAAGCCATCTGTGAGACTTTTGAAGCAGGAAAAGAAGCTAGGCATCCAGCTTCCTATAGTTATTAAATCCTCATTTGTGTGTTTTGGAAATTTCCCTCTTTGTAACTATGAAAGAAAACTGAAAAAGTTCTTTTTGTTTGTAACAACATTGTTGAGACAAATCTAATTTCTGTCCCATTTAATTCATAGGCTGCTTTAAGTGCTACAGATATGGCTTTGGCTCTGAATCGATACCTTTGCACAGCAGTCTTGCCTCTGTTGACCAGATGTGCTCCTCTTTTTGCTGGCACAGAGCACCATGCTTCCCTCATCGATTCCTTATTACATACAGTGTACAGACTCTCAAAGGGATGCTCTCTTACCAAAGCTCAGCGAGATTCTATTGAAGAATGTTTGCTGTCTATCTGTGGGTAAGAAAGTAATCCTGGGTGTACAGGAATGCTAATTGATAAGTAGCCTATGATATTTATAATACAGGAATGCAGAACTATACCACCAGTAGCATAATTAAGATTTCTTTTTTCTAGCAGATGATTGTAATATTTTTAAATACACTGTATTCAATTTGCAACGCTATTAATCATACATATGCAGTCCTTGGTTATTTTGCTATTACTGAGTTTTTTAAATTAAAACCTTAGCGATTAACTGAGATTAACTGCAAAAAGACAAAGCTCTGGAAGTTTTGAATTGTGCGTACATTTAAATACTGTTTCCTGTACAGATTGGCAGTACAATCGTCAGTAGATTATACAGTTCTATGGAGTGTTTGTATGTTTTGTTACATTTGAAATCTTAATCAATGACTAGTATTGTTATACCTCATTATTGACACCTACAGGACAAATTTTGTCTGTGTATCTGCAGTCTTAAAACCAGTTGATTATTATCCATTTTTTTTATAAGCCTACAGGGTCAATTATCAGAAATTCCTAGGCACTTATGAATTCAATTTCTAATTAAATTAGAACATTTTGGCTTTCAAATCACCAATTTTTTTTTTTAATATTTACCATAATTCTTATTGCATAATGTGGAAATGTTTTCAGAAATGACAGACATTTATATTATAGTACTGTAAAAAAGCACGGTGCAGCATTTCTTTATAAAACACATCACATTGACCATTTATGTATGTATTACCTTGGTAAGAACCAATAAAGTGGACCGGTGTTTGTTATTTATCTGGAAAGGTTTAATGTCCATGCCATTCTAACATAACTATTTCTATACCTATTTCTTCTGTCCTTCCAATTGGTGCCCACTGCTGTGTGTCTTGTTTAGTACATCTAAAGAGTTAGTGCTCTTATGTCTTTATTAGTTTCTAGGGTATTTTTAAGAGCCATTGAGATATATTACAAGACATTAACGTTGTAACCTTTTCTCATGGGCATGGTGATGATAATACACAATATCAAAATTCAGCATTTTTTCCCCTGATTTTCTGTCTATAGAACAGATACATTCTCTGCTTCTTTAAGGCATTTGATTTGCAGCTTGTTCAGAAGGTTGTCTTTGGTATGCACTTCTTTGCTTTCTTGTGGACACACTTTTTTGGTGCCACAAGCAAAATCCTATTACTTTATGAATTTGAAGAATTTTAATGGCATAGAACTGACAGGTTGCTTTAATTTATTTATTAATTATTTACATGAAACTACGCTGGTACACCCGTTTGAAATGTTTTCTCTGCTTTTAGGCAGTTGCGGCCTTCCATGATGCAGCATTTGCTGAGAAGATTAGTATTTGATGTTCCCCTATTAAATGAACATGCAAAGATGCCGCTCAAGGTAAAAGTATATTTTAATATTCAACAATATTCCTTGCACCAAAATGCAACAGAAAACCTTATCTCCATTCTGCAATAATCTAAGACCATAGTTCTTAAAGATAAATTGCTGCTTCAGCAGGAATTCAGTCTAATTTACATCCATCCATATAGAATTATGAAGTCCATGTGCAATGTTTGCTGCTTCTTTAATTCCCTCTTTGTTGGGTTTTTTGGGGGTTTTTTTTGTTTGTTTTTTTTATTATTATTTTTTTTTTTTAAGCCCATGTGGAAACAGAATAGAAAACCCCTTGGGGGCAGGAGGCAGAATCAAGTGCACAAGGGAAGATAGCAATTAATAGTCTGTATGTACCCTTACTTGTGCCCTCTATGTTGGTTTTCCCTGCTCCTGGAAAACAGACTCTTTCTCTGTGGTTTGTGCTTGGAAATCTAAGCAATACATGTTTTTTAATCATTTTCCATTTTGTTTTCAGCCCCCAAAGGTTTCTCTGTATCTTTTGATTGTGTTTCCTAATGCACAATAAAAATGTGGGGTTTTCCTTTCTGAGATGACACATTCGTTAAAGGCTACTCAGATTTCATTGGCGGTTCTAAGAAATGTATCATTTCCCACCTTACCTCCTGCTGTTTTTCAGCAGTCCTTTTCAATGCTTTCCCACCAAAACTTTGAATGAGATGTGTAATCTTTTCTTATTTGATATTTCTTTATGCTTTAAAAGCCACCTATCAGGATTAATTGCATTTTACATCTGATTTCTTTGCCAAAATACTCCTCAGAATTATGCAGGCTTCTACTAGCCAGATTATGGTCTCTGACCTCAGATGAGGAATTTAAATCGTAAGTCTCAAAGCCAGGACCTGCTGCATGGTCTTTCCCCTGCCAAGCACTTCATAATTTGGTTGTGTCCCCCAAGAAGTACTCAATCAAACTAGAGACTCCAGAGCAGCCATTCTTTAGTGCCTATGTTTGAGAAAAGCTATTGATAATTTAGTATACTGCCCTGAAGGGGACCTTTCTGATGTATTATGGAATTTCATGTGCTGCAAAAACCAAATAGTAACTTGGTGCTGTCTGCGTAGCTATGTTTTTTTAGGGAGGAAGGAACAACCACAGCTCCCTGCGATCTGTTCATCTAGGACAGCAGGTTTTTTGATCCTGAGAGTCATGACTGCAGTGACTTTCCCATATTGCTGAACTGAACAAGAAGGAAATAATAATTAGATCCTTTTAGCAAGCTAGGCTTCTGGAGACTATAGATATGAAGAGAACCATGGTGTTAGCATGGGCAAATGATTTTGGCCATTGACACCTGAACAAGTAATAGGAGTTTCTGAGGAAAGTGAACTCTATCTGAGAACTTTATAGAACTTTTCAAAGGTTTCACCGACAGTAAACTGATTTTCAGTGATTTAACAAAGGACTCCTACTTCTATCTAATAATGTGTTTCTGAATTGAAAGTACCATACATATTGCTTATGGGCTTGTGTTAGCAAACAGGTTATAGTAGTCTAAAGAGATAGCTACAAGTTAATCATGCATTTGAAAACATAATTTTGAATGGGAAGAGCGGAGGAAATAATGAAGGCTAAATCAGAATAGCGTTACCTACTCTGAATACCTTTGCTGGTTTCTACAATTAAAAATTACCTCAGTTTAGACAACATGTGAATTCAAATCTGTGATGCTTTTCCTGTATGATTTGGTGTGAACTTTCTGGAATAGGGCTGCCTTGTTTTTATTTCCTCATAAGTTATATTCAGTGCTTCATTAAGGACTTAGCTCTAAGAGTAAACCTGCCATTACTCTTGGCTGTATTTAAAAATATAAACATATATATTAGCACTCATGTGTTGTCCAAAAGCAAACCTGAAATCTGGTCATTGTGTAATAGAATTTATTTTGAAAAAAACATTTTCAAATACATCTTAGATTCTTAAAGTCCATATTTCTGAGACCCCTGTGGTACTGCATGAATGATAAAACGTTTGTCTTTTTACATTATATATGCATGTAAGTTCTTTTCTCCCTTTTTCTTTAATCATCTGACAATTTAAATAGTAAATAGATAATAAATTATTTAAATCTGAAGATATGCAAATGCATTATATGGATTGGTTTTTTAAATGGTCCATGAAAAGTATAACAGAACTGCACAGTTTTATAACAGATTTTATAACAGATTATATTTTTGGTTATCAAAATCCTCACTTCTATACATCAGGACTTTTTTTAATGCCTGTCTTTGTTTCTGCACATTTATGTTACGAATATCTGCGTTTTTCCATCTTGGCATTTGTTCTGACTGGAAAAAAGGGAATCCTGTCAGCTCTTTACTGACTGTGACTTTTTGCCAACATGCTTTGTAAAGTGATGTTGAAACAATTCTCTTTTTCTCTGAGGAACTGTTAAAATAAGCTCTGAATTAAAATTCCAGCTAATTTTTTTAGAAAGATTGTTCTGTGCCTTAGGGAAATCTGCCCCTGAGTAGGACTAGGTCTTCGTACTTTGCTATTGCCAGAATTTGTTGCTTGATACTGCCTTTACTGACAGATGTACAGCTAATTTTTCCTCTTCTTGTTTGTGACTCGGGGACATAGAGGACATATTAAGCACAAAAATGGTGATGTTTTAGTTTGGCAAATACCCAGTAGCAGGTCCTTGCACCATTTGAGTCCCTGAATACCTGGAATCATGTAACCACTTAAGAAGAGAGTATGCCTGTAATTTGTATTTAATGCAAGAGAGAGAGGGAGGACAAAGCTCCTCTGCCAATTGTAATAGAGGGCAGGAGGGTAGACTGATAGGTTTTTCAACTCACAGAAGAGAGGAGTCACACTGGGAGTTATTGTTGAATAGCTCTCAGACATGTATATAATAATTAGGAACTAGGTGAAATCGTGGTTCTACTATCTCACTCACCAAGCCACAGTGTTTGGAATAGTGGCACACAGATGGAGGTGAATTCTTCAGCTGAGCTGTCAGAGTTCTTGTGGTGTTAGGGAAAATTATCCTCTGTCATGTGCTTTTTACATATGCCACTAATGTTAAAGAACTGCTCATTCTGTGTGTATATCCACCAATGATTTAAAGAATAGATACACAACATGGCTTCTTGATAGAAGTTAGAAATTTTTCTGTCAGTGTCTGTGTAATGGTTGAGTGCCAGAATGGAAGAACATCAACAGTTATATTTTATTTGCTTTCAAAATATGTTCTGTTTCAGTTGCTGACAAATCATTATGAAAGATGCTGGAAGTACTATTGTTTGCCAGGTGGATGGGGTAACTTTGGTGCAGCCTCTGAAGAAGAACTTCATTTATCAAGAAAGTTATTCTGGGGTATTTTTGATGCTTTGTCTCAAAAGGTAATTAATTTTAATATCCATCTGCTACTGCAAAAGCCTTACTGTGTAACCTTTTTTCTTTAATCTGTTATTTTACCCAGCTTTTATCAACAACGTATTATCCACTTTAAAGGGAAAAATAGAGGCTTTAGTAAGTTAAATCTTCCTCTTACAGCTTCTGCTTTAAAGTAGGTATACCATTTTGTCTGCTCATTAAAAAAATATATATAGCTAATGAAGTAATCTTGAGGTGTATCTGTACAGGTCAACTACACTTCAATTTTGCCCTAAAAGCAAATTCAAGCGCCAGCAGGTGACTGAAGGCTGCACTTTTCCACCTCACACACTATCCTTCTTTAAAGCAAAAGCATAGTCCTTTGCCTAGTAGTTGTAGTTTCATCACCCTTGAATCAAGTCTGTGTTGGACAAAAGTTTAATAATACACCTTGGTATGTATTTATTGTTCATTCTGAAAGTATTTTTAACCAATCTGCTTAAAAGTTTGTGAGTTTAATTTCAAATCTAGGTATTCAGAAATGCTGTGGATATTCCTGTGCTATGTTCCCTTCCCAGACAACTGAAAAATGCCTGGTGTTGCTCCCAGTGAAGACAGTAATTTTCTCAGCAAGAGCAAGACTTGATCCTAGCTTTATCTATCGTGGATAATATGCTTTAGACAGTCAGTTTCCTTTATTTTCAGAACAAAAATTTAATCTCACACTGAGTAACAAAGTCATTCCGTGGCTGCTTGGTTTCACATATAGCTATATCACTTTCAGCAGTGATGTTGATAGCATCTGTTCACTCCTCACTTTCTATCCTGTGTGTTCCACAGAAGTATGAACAAGAACTGTTCAAACTGGCTTTGCCTTGTTTGAGTGCAGTTGCAGGAGCCTTGCCTCCAGACTATATGGAATCAAATTATGTCAATATGATGGAAAAGCAGTCTTCAATGGATTCAGATGGGAACTTTAATCCTCAACCTGTCGATACATCAAAGTAAGGAATTATTTTGTTGCAACTATTTATTTTTTTTATCATGAATGTATAAGAGGGATGGAGTCTGTTGTTGGGTATGATGTGAACTCACAGCTTTTATTCTCTTCTGAACGCTTATCTTCTAGATAAAATTGAGACCTTAACTTTATTTTTTATTTATGTATTTATTTTAAATCACATAAAGCAATAAATATCCAGATACATAACAAATTTCTTGGTCAACCTAGAACATTTTAAACACATTTTCAGCCTGAAGATAGAACTGTCCAGTTACCTTTGTATGTCTGCAGCAAACAAACCAGCACGTTTTTAGGAGCAGAAAAGTAGACTAGTCTACATCATCCCTATCATGATTAATATGTGCCAAGACAGTAATTCCAGTGTCTGTGAATGACAGTATACCTACAAAAAATTATGATCATGCATTCATATAATCTCTTTTTACTATGAATAATGGGGAGTTGGGCAGAAAGATCTTCGTTCTCTCTAGGCAGTCAGATTCTGACCATACTCTTTTAAGTACATTAGCCAGGCAAAACACATATCTGAATGGGATTTTTGTGCCCTGATTTTTGACTACAGCCAGCGCCCCATTCTCCTTTTTTACAGAATAGTCTTACAGCAGTGTGATTATGCACTATATCTTGAAAAATGCCACTTGTAAGACAATTGTTTGAATTGCCTTTGTGAGCTTTCTGTCTGTATTAACATTCAGAACACAAAATGCCATCAGTAGATTGATACCTTTGTTACAGCATGCATGTATGCACATCAAAATATGGTAGTAAAAGCCATAATCTAGTCTGTAATATAGAAATCACATCAGTGACCATTAAAATTCATTTGTCTAAAATGTATTTAAGATACATGAAGATGTAAAAAAATTTAGTAAGGATTATACTATCATGTAGCTAATCAAAGATTACTTTATCTGGTGTCATTTCAGAGGAAGATTGTAGATAGCCAGAATATATTTGAAAAACTCAAAAATGTTACTTAACATCACCTAAATCATCAGTCACCTCATTGCCGTAGGAGTCAACAGTTCTGTGATGATTTAAGACAAAGAAAGTACTACTTTTATCAGTGTCACTTCCAGCCTATCCTATATTCTTTTAACATGCAAATCCTGCATCACATTGCTTACTAGTCCTAGACTTACTTATACAAAGCTATAGATAATATAACCTTACTATACTTGTCAATTTATTACATTCCTGAAATTGATCAAAGTATTGTACCATTAGTAGAGTTCCCCTCAAAATACGCGCTTTCAAACAATAAAAAATCTGATGACCATGCTGGATGAATATTTTCTGACCTGACCTTTGTGTATGGTTAGGCTCTTGCAAGCTGTTACTCTGACATGATTCTGATTTACATTTCCCCTTTTTCCTACACTATGACTGAAAATTAAAAGCCAGACTCTTCTATTTTGCAGAAGATGGCACTGTAACACTTTTGCTGCCAAAATTCTTTTGTCTTAGGTGAGAAGATTTTGCTATTTCATAAGCAATTATTTCCTTTCATTTGCAGGAATGCAGATGCAGATGATATTTGATAAATTATTTCTGTAAGAGGACTCTGTCTCTAGTGCTTGTTTGACAGTTAAGGATAGCTGCTTTTCCTTTAATGCTTAAGAAACCTTAACTTCTGCACTGTCTTGTACACCCTTTGAAGGGCTAGTATTTATTTGTGGTTTTTTTCTATTTTAATAAGGATTTTAGTATTTTTAATATTCACTTGGGTTGTGGAAAATAAAGCCTTGAGAGCATAACTTTTGAGTTGTCATAAGTTATAGTGCTTCAAGCATATAATAAAAATTATAGGAATATATAAAATAGATGATGTCTTTCAAAAAGGACTGTTTGCACACTTAGTTTATAATGGACATGTGCAAAAAGTTACCACTATTTCTAAACTTTTAATATTAACAAAATGAATGTTAGTAATAGAAATATGTGACAAAAAGTATGAGTGCTTGGTATCATTATGGATTTTTCCCTGCACATGTGTGTCAAAGAAGTAAAATTCTTACAACAGCTGTGGTTGTCATTCAGTGCCCATTAAATAACTCAGATTTTTTTTTTTCCTTGATTTAACTGTGGCTTGGAGCAAACTGTATGTGAGGGGGCAGAGCGCAGTAAGGTGCTGTGAATCGATATATGCACTACTAATTATTTATTTGAAAGTTTCCTTCAAAACAAAAGCATTCACATTTTAGCATGTGTGATATAATGGCTATTTTTCTCTTCACTTTCAGCATTACAATCCCTGAAAAGCTAGAATATTTCATTAACAAATATGCAGAACACTCTCATGACAAATGGTCGATGGAAAAGGTAAAAACTGCATTCCTATTAAAGCAAAATCAGAATTTTTATTTGAATCTGTTTAATCTTTAAAATATTTTATTCTGAATATTATTTTTCGTAATGCTACAAGTTGGTTAGTAGGTAAGATACAAATCTATGTTTTCTTGAAATGCATTTAAGGGGGAAAGTTCTGTAAGTGCACACGAGTATTTCAAAGTAGTGTTTCATCATTTCATTATTTTTATTTTTGACTTTTGAGTAAATATACTTGCTATTTTTTTAAGAGTTTTATTAACTTGAAATGTCAAATTTTTAACCAAAAAACTTCTTTAGGCTTTTTATTCTTTTGTGCAGTTTGTGTGTCCAGTATTAAAAATAGTTCCGCAACTGTAGCACAGTATTTTGCTCTATATAAGTATTTCAAAGAAAAATATATTGAAATGTTATCTTTGTGTTATCATTAATTCTCAAAAAAATGGCATGCTACAAAATTCATTTCATTATATATATAGATACATGTTGGTTAAGAAAATATTGAGAAAATAGTACAAAGGAAATCTTAAGATGCAGAGGTATTTTTCAGTTCCTTTTTACCAATAAAAATAGGATTTTTCATAAGTTTTTGCTTTTCCCCATTTTTTCCTCTCTTATTATTACTGTTTTCAGTTTGCCAATGGATGGACGTATGGTGAAACGTATTCTGAATCTGCAAAAGTGCAACCATTAATGAAACAATATAAGTTACTATCTGAAAAGGTAAGGAATTTGTTCATTCTTGATCCAGGGTAATTGAAAGATTGCTTCATTCACTGTGAAAATATCACCTTCTGTTTACATAACTTTTTAAAAACTTCTGTAGAGGACATCAACTGTGTGAATGCTGCCTTCCTCAGAATCTCGAAAAGAGATAGAAGGGTTTTATTGTGCAATAAATAGGCCACTCAACCTATTTTCTCTCATGGCTGAATTTACATGGCATAACTTATGGTGAAACTGAGGTGTCATATTGCCAGTATATTTTTACGGCAAGATCATACAGGAATGCCTACTTGCTTAGTGAACACTTAGGTTTAGGCTTTGTCTCGTCTTCAACAGAGGGCCACGAAGATGATAGGAATGCTGGAGAACTTGATAAATGAAGCAAAGCTTAAAGAACTGGGGTTTATTCAGCTTAAAGAAGGGAAAGCTGATGGGGATATAATCTTGTTTTTCCAGTACCTAAATGCTACTTATAGCCAAGACGGAATGCACAGTGACAGGACAAGAAGCAATGGGTGTATATTGCTTCCACAGAAATGCTTCTGGAAATCCTTCTTATCTTGACAACTTCAACAATGGAATAGGTTGTCCAGCAAAACGGTGAAATCACCTGCACTGCAAATATTCAAGCTATGACATGGCAAGCCCTAGACAACCTAATCTTGATAGCCGTTGATAGCCCAATTAGGTTAACTTATCTGACCTCAACAGAAGGTTGAGCCAGATGATGTCCAGAGGTCCATTTCAACGCAGACTTTTTTTATTATTCTATGATTATGTCTTTTTGTTTTAGTAGCAGACAAAACACTGCTGATAATTACTGCTCCACCTTTGAGTTTATATCTGAGCACGCCATTAAAACCATTACCCCTGTGATCATCAGCTTCCCTCAGGGCCAGAATTCTTCTGCCCACCTCCGAAATGATAAACATTTTTGTATCATCTTGTATGATTTATTTGCTTCTTTGCAGTATCCCTGGGCCATAAGGGCTGATTTCAGTGCATTTCTTTGCATCTCAGTATAACCAGGCAAAAGGCCAATAGTTATTTTTTGCTCAGTACAGCTACATAATAAACAAGGCAATTATTGCATGTGCATTCTTCTAGGAGAAAGAAATTTATCGATGGCCAATCAAAGAATCACTGAAAACTATGCTAGCATGGGGATGGCGAATTGAAAGAACACGGGAAGGAGATTCCATGGCACTGTATAATCGGACACGTCGCATATCTCAAACCAGTCAAGTGAGCCATTTTATTAAAAACTTACTTTAAAAAAAGGCATGCAAAATCATCTCTCCAATCTTTGATTTTACAAGTGATGAAATAAGCCCGTAGCATAAAAATATGTGAAAACATTTTTCACAAGCTGTTGTACAACTCCGAAGATTGGTTTGGATTTCTATTCACTGAAGCTGGAACTTTCTTCTGCTGTTCCAAAGTAATATGTTGATAAACATTTTAAAAAAAACCTGAACAAATATGAAATAGGAATGTATTTGTTCACTTGATTTTAAGTTAACTACATTATTTAGGGGAATTATTTACATCAGTAGGTGATTACACCTTAATAGCGAGTATTAATATGATTTTAGTCTTCTATTTTTTGGAATTTGGTGGCTATGGATGCCTTTAAGCATGTAAAGAAATAAATAAAGGCACATATAAAAATTATTTTTATTTCTTTTTTCGGAAAAATTAAGGCAAACATCAATGTTAACACATAAAGTTTAGATCTTATAGGCAGCCAAAATTCTGAAAATGTTAAATATAGGGTTTTTTTCCTTTAGAATAGCCTTCTTAAATCAAAATGCTGGAAGGATAAAATGAAGAAATACTGGCACTATGTTCTCTCAGAGCTCTATATACTTTGTAATTCAACTGGAGGCGGGAGAAAATCTCTTTCTCTCCCATTTGCACAGACACACATGAAGCCAAACCAATAGGGGAAGTAAAATGGAGGGGAAAATTGCCTTTCAAAATTCTTGGCTTCCAAATTTCTTGACTTTATAACACCAGCCCCAGGGACTATACTGACAGAGATATTCGTATATACTTTAAGCATAAGGAGGTCATTAGTATGACCTGGCCTTATGGTTGAGATTCAAATTATATCAACATATGAAAACATCTTTTGTAGCTAAATTACAGTCTTCCTTACTATAATGAAATTACATAAATTTTCTAGAAGAGTTTCTGAAGCCTAAAGTATTTCCGTATTTCAGAGTACACTATCATATTAATACTCATCCTGTTTAAAATGTGTTGTGCTGTCATCACACACACACAAAATAGCATTTTCCTGTGTTCAGCTGAGAAACTTTAAGTATATTTAATCAGTATATTCATGTTAATGTGAATGCTTGCATTGTTTGCTTTACAATACTCTGCCAGTATTTATTTACTGTGTGCTGCTTGTACATCCTTTGTGTTATTCTCTATTAAAAAATACCTGCCTTTTGAAAGGAGGCCTTTAAACTTCGAGGCCTTGTAGGTGCTCATATACACGCATATGAAAATAATATCAGACATAGGAACAAAATTCTGGACACTGTTCTTTCTGAAGGAAGATGTACCTGTGGGGGACATGTATCTGTTACAGCAGAATCCATAGAGGAAACCCCAGCGATGCCCCTTTTCAGACCATGTTCTTGCATCAGTAGCCTTCCATCCAGGGAATCTCAGTCATTTATCCTTCTTCAAACATTCGTGCCAATGTAACAAGCAAACCTGTGACAAATTTAGGCAGTAGAAAGAAAGAATGACAATACGGTGATATTTTCTGACTGGGGAGGAGGCACAGAAGGAAAAAGATATTTATTTACTAGATTCTATTCCTACTTGTAGAAATAGGGTTGAAAAGCCAGATTCAAAGTTTGATTTTTGACTGAATGCAGCTTAAACTAGATTTTCTGATAATTCACCTGCAGCATTATCCACAATGAGCTCAAATCTTTAATGAGTTCAAGTGAAATTTGAATTTGAATGAGAGAGATTTCGTCTGATGGCTGTCTGTCTTTGGGAACAAAATGTGTAGACCTTTGCCTAACTCTCATTTACGTTTTCCACTCTTGATGTGTTTTCAGCTGGGCTACATAGGATCCTTTTGCTCTCTAGGCACATAAAAGTGATTTTTTTCCTTAAGTTCTTTCATTACTTTCAGTATCTTGTTAATGTTAACTTCTTATCAAATGCTTGTATAACTCCACTGTTTTGCACATTTGTCATTCAGATCTCTGTAGATACAGCCCATGGTTACACTCCTCGGGCAATTGATATGAGCAATGTCACCCTCTCCAGAGACCTACATGTAAGTCAGAAACACTTAATATGCCTACCCTTTTTTTATAATTTATTTTTATTCTTTTCTGCTAGTTAATTTTAAACAAATTTGGTGCCTTATGTTACTTTGATATGTTTTGATTTTGGTTTGTGGGTTGCGGTTTTTTGGGGGGTTTTTTTTGAGGCGGCGGGGCGGGGTGGGTGTTCATCAAAGCTTCAAAGTTTATTTTAGTCCTGGATTGATTTTCCCAGCTCTCTTTGTGAACATCTGTCAGTTAGAAGAGAATCCTGTTTAGAAGAGCTTGCAGCATCAGCTTTTTTCTGTTTGTCATTCATTTCTCCACCATCTTCCCAAAATATTTTGTCATTGCTCCTTTTTATAAACTGAAGAAATAAGAATGAGGAACCATTGTTGCAACAGATATGAGAATAGAGAATGAAGAAGTTGAGGGTAGGATTTTGACAGATCTATCAGTACATTCCTCTTATTTGGAACAATATTTTTTTAGTTGATAAACAAATGATGGTAGAAAGTTAAGGTTTTTTTCATGGTGTTTGATGGACTATGGTGCTAGTTTTTATAGTCTACTAATTTACCATGAGTATGGTTACAATATTATGTAGACATACACTAGATAGTTTTAAATTAGCTAGCATGAGTGTTTGTACCAGTCTAGTGATGGTAACATGGCATTCAAAGCTGGCTACAAAAAACCTCCTGAAACATAGGGTTAAGTTTGCCCATACTGAGTTCTGTCATAGTGCAGTGAAACACGCAGTAGTAGTGGCTAACTGTACAGTATATACTATACTCTAGCTCTGATCAAATTCTCACACTGGATTTCCCCTCCTTGATTCGTATCTGTCCTGGTTTCGCTGGGATAGAGTTAATTTTCTTCACAGAAGCTAGCATAGTGCTGTGCTTTGGATTTAGTGCTAGAAGAATGTTGATAACACGCTGATGTTTTTAGTTGTTGCCAAGTAGTGCTCAGACTGTTCAAGGACTTTTTGAGCTTCTCCTGCTCGGCCAGGGGCATAACAAGCTGGGAGTACAGCACAGCTAGGACCCAAACTGTCCAAAGAGCTATTCCATACCATATAACGTCATGCTTGGGGGGGGGGGGGGGGTTGGTGGGTCGGTCGGTCGCGGGGAGAGTGATCGCTGCTCGGGACGGGCTGGGCATCGGTCAGCAGGTGGTGAGCCATTGCATTGTGCATCATTCGTTTTGTATATTCTGTATATTTTGTTATCATTCTCATTATTACTATTATTATTATTTTCTCTTATTAAACTGTCTTTATCTCAGCCCTCGGCTCTAACCTTTTTCTCCTTCCCGATTCTCTCCCCCATCCCACTGAGGGAGGGGGGGGAGTGAGCGAGCGGCTGCATGGTGCTTAGTTGCCAGCCGGGTTAAACCACGACAGTCCCTTATAGTTTCCAGTTTTGTATTTCTAACCATTGTAGATTGCTGACTAGCTTTACAATAATAAGAATTTGCTGCCAATTATCTATCATACTTGAGTTAAAACATTCAGTAGATTTCTGATAATTCCAAAGAGTTAATAAAATTGATAACTGAATAACACTACTTCTGTCATTACACTTCATGGAGCAGCTTCATAGTAATTACATAGATCATAGAATCATTTAGGTTGGAAAAGACCTTTACGATCATCAAGTCCAACCATTAACCTACCGCTGCCAAGACCACCACAAACCCATGTCCCTAAGCACCTCATCCACACTGTTTAGCATCTGTATAGACTCAGTGTAGTCAAAAGACTGTGCAGACTTTGTTTAATGCTCATGAAACAACTCTTGATATGAACATCATCATAGTATTATGATGCAGTAAACCAAATCCAGAGAAAACTAACCATCCTGTCACAAATCACAAAAAAATATGGCATTAGAACTTCTATTACTCCCTTGTTTACTCTTTTATGCTATACCCTCTAACATTTGTCATTAATTTTATTTCCTTTGTAGCCCTCAGCTATAAAGCAGAGCTGCTTGGCTTTATGATTCCTTTGTCCTTAATTATGAAGAGAGGCCTTCTTTGAAACCAGCTTCAGAATCTGTTATTGAAAAGCTAAGCAAATTTAATTAAACTGCAATTTCAGGCATTAATTGCCCTGATATTGTCATTCAGGAAATATCCAAATATGTTATGTATTAATGAGATCTGAGTTTTAAAAATAAAATTTATGTAATTTTGAACTTTTTTTAATATGTAATATCTTTAAAGTTAGAGTTCAGGGTTAGATTCTTCAACCTTGTTTTAAGTTACTGGGAAATGTTAGTTGTTTTGAACAAAGTTGTTTGATTTGGTTTTTTTAACTAGTACATACGAATTGGTGCTATTTAATGTTTACGTCATTCTGTGCATATACTGTGCTAGCAGGGATCATGACCATGTCTAAAACTGTAAGTCTGGGAAATACTTCTCATTTTGGTCTTACGTGGTCACCTGGGCGCATCCTGGATCTGTGAGTGGCAAGGTCTTGCTCCGAGACCATCTTCATAGCACCGTGCTTTCCAAGGAAAGAAACCCCAGAGTACACTACATTCTTCCAAGGTCCTAATCTGGATTATCAAAACACCAGGACCAGAGTTTGCATGATAGAAGGCATCTACCATACAGGAGAGAAATGTGTAATGATGTATCCACTGGAGAAAACTTTATGAAACAAATTGTCCTATAAACAAACAAGATATGGCCAAAAAGTTTCAATTTGTTATCTGAGTTCATGAGTACTCTCCCAAATAAAGTTGGTATTCAGAAATATCAGTTACTCAAAAGCCTTACTGAAGTTGAGAAAAATGTCCATGAAAGAAGTTAAAAGTGATATCTACAGAAAATTCCACCATTGTGTACAATTAGAGGGTATACAATCAGGAGGACAGCAGAGGTGGGTTTAAAACGTTGTTTCATGTTGAAATAGTAGTTCCTACTAGTTAGAGACTGGAGAGCTTGTCTGTGTTCTGCTTAGTTTGGGGGTCTAGCTTCTAGTTTACCAGTCTGAAAGAGTTTGTTTTATAGGAATAATTTACATTCTGTTGTGCACACTGGAGGAGAATTCCATGCTGAATAAAAAACTGTGGCTGCATCTATGGAGTCCCTGATAAAATGGTTGGTGCTTTTAACAGTGTGCTCACACTAGTGAGTATCCACCTTGACCAGGCTATATCCATTGGTTTATAGTCAGTCTGCTGCAGCCAGCAGAAAGAAATCTTGATTCAGTCCTCTGGCTTGCTGTTCCTTCTTTCTCTTACCAGGGCCTTCAGGGAATTCTTGCTGGCATTGTTTTGAGAATTAAGTCTCCATCTGACAGCCCAGTGCTCTTTCTAGACTATACTCCTCTTTGTTGTTCCTCCTTTTTCATATTAACAGTTTTCTCTTCAGCACCAGGTTCCTAATTCCTATACATACACCTATCCTACCCAAATTCTGTATCATAATTTTTCAATAAAAACTCTTGTTTTCAGTGAACCATTACAGTGTAATTGTACTGAACCTCCCTGAGAACAAAACTTGTTATTTAATGTCAACCAGAAAATTGTCCTTTTGGGGGGTTAACAATTGCAACACGTATCACTAAGCTCTCCATTTTCCTAAGGCTATGGCTGAGATGATGGCTGAAAACTACCATAACATATGGGCAAAGAAAAAGAAAATGGAGCTTGAAGCAAAAGGTAATATTAACTATAGGTATTTTTTTAATTGTATGCTTGGTTTTTTTATTAGTTGTAAAATTCCAGCAGAGGTACAGTAGTTAAGGTTTTATGAAAAAGTAAAGTTCTACCTGGAAGTGACTTTGATAAATCACTATGAATTTCCATGCCTTTAGTTGTATTTCCCCTTAGTACAGCTTTTATTTTAATTTTTGTAGCCTTTTTGTAAAAACTTTCTTTGGGATAATTAGCCACAGGATAGGCCAAGTCTGGGAAATAGTAGGCTACAGGAAGACTAGATATTTAGACTGATCTACTGTATTTGGCATCTTTGAAAGCAGATTTTTGCCTCTGAGCAGCACTTCAATGAGAATACTTGCAGTGTTGTGCAAAGGAGCATAGTACTGGGAAGGCTAGAGGCAGCTACAGTGAATGAAGGAGAGGCTTCTGATGGAGAGTTTCTTTGTGTGAAAAGTAGATGTATTTGTCAGCTGAGCAAAACATGGCCTCAAGAATGTGGCATTTTTCCTCCAGTATATACATATGCTAGTCTTGAAATATTTTTTTTATACATGTTTAAAGAACAGAATCATAATGCAGACTTCAGATACAGAATACTCCTATTTTTCATTTAAGGCTTTTCACGTACACAAGTATGTTAGCCACCTGAAAATTGCAAGTATCATTCCCCTTCATTGAACACTGAACATTGGCATGTATTTGAATGTGTAATTGAATGATGTATTGTAGTCTTAATGACCTCCATAGGAGGGCATCTACTCTTACTATGCTCATATGCATTTTTGCATGTCTGTCTTCAGCTGTAATAAGGTGGAATTAGATCACATTTGTGATGATAAAATAAAATCCAATCCAATCATCCTAATGTTAAAGGCTGTACTTCCTAAAAAAACCCAAACCGAACAACAACCCCCCCCATCAGACTTGCTCACTAGCTTACCATTTTGTGTGTACTTAAATGGATTCAGGCAGGACTAATGGAAAATTTTAGAATATGTGGCTTACAAAATCACCTAAGGATATGTCTCCAATATTTTCTAGAGGGAATTTGTTCCTTTTTTAAAATATTATTACTAGAGACTTGCTGTAGTGTTAGAAAAAACAAGAGATAACTCTGATCATTACCCTTACAATTTCCTGGGGTTTTGTGTCAATAATCATAGGAATTTCTTATGTTCTACTGTACAGTGGTGATTTTAGAAGGTGAAATCCTAAGAATGTTGCTTTTTATGCAGATATTTATATTAATAATAACAACTTTATTTTCCTGCCAAATTAACCGTCTATATTCAGAGAGGTATCAATAGGTTAGCTATTTGTAAGCAATACAAATGCAGTTTATTCTGCTTATGTCTCTGTTTTGGCAGCATTCTTTTGATCAGATTAGACAGTTGTCTGAACCACATATGAATAATATAGTCTAATTTTCTGTCTCTAGTTTATTACTATAAAGTAGAGCTGTATCACTTCCATATATTTTTAGATATCGCTAAATTCAATGAACCCTTTTTGATGTCATCAGAATGTTTAAAAGCAGGACACTGCTTGTATATATTTGATTATATCTTGGTTTTGTTATGAAATGATGTGTTATTTATTGAAATATTTTCAGCTTCATTAAATGGAGTTGTAATTATAATACACATTCATAACAGTTAAGCGCTTTTTTCTTCTTTAAGTGTTTTTGCAGGAGGTTCAACATATTTACCTGGTACTTGCAGCAATTGGTTATGTTAGAACTATGTTTGCAGCCACATCTAAAGTTTCTATCTGAATATTGTTTAGGTTTGTGTAAAGAAACAGAAAAGTGCATTCTTGTTATTTCAGACTAGATTTTACTGTAATGTGCTATGTATTATGATGACAGTGCCTTTACATAGCGGGACTTACCATGTAACTCTTTAACTGCTTTTTAATTCTCTTGATGTTCTGTAGTAGGAGGCGGCAACCATCCTCTTCTTGTTCCTTATGATACACTCACAGCCAAAGAAAAAGCCAAGGATAGAGAAAAAGCACAGGACATCCTGAAATTTCTACAGATTAATGGATATGTTGTTTCCAGGTAATTCTCTGTTCAGTATTAGTGTCACAGAAGGTTTCTAACACTCCTCTCTAGCCTTTTTTTTTTTTTTTTAAATAAAAAAAGAATCTATGTTAATTTTTAGGTTTCAGTATATGGGAGTAAGGATGAGCTCCTTCATACAGAACATTGCAAGGAAGAAATGGATTACAGAGTTAGTAGCAGGGGTTTTGGAAGGCACAGAGTTCTCCAGAATCTTTGCATGTGTTCTGCCTCTCCTCTCAACACTGCAGAATGCTTTTTTCTTTCTGGTGTGTCTCCACACATCTAACTGTTAGTAAACTTGTTAATTTTCTACAAGGGATAGAGTTGTTAAGTCTTCATTACAGGTCAGGCTCATGCACCTCTCCATAGGAATTTCTAGGCAATTGCTTTGACAAGACAGTTTTATTTCTAAAATCTGCTAGTAATTTCTTTCAACTGAGTTAATTTGTACTGCTGTAAAAATATTTTAAAAGTGAAAAGTGATGTTTTTAAGCTTTTTTTAAACAATCCACACTGTAAATATAATAATAGTGAATAAAAGAAGTAATCAATGGCAGATTCATAATTGAGTATGTATACATGTTATTCTTTGGAGAATAATATGCATAATTCCTTTTGGTTTTAATATGACATATTTTCCTACTAAATGCAGTGTGAATAAAATTTTAATTAAATTGGAGGCTTGTCTGCTTCAGTATGGCTGAGGAAATATGAGTCACTAGGAAAGGCTGAAAGCATATCTGAGATTTATGACTTGGACATTAGTAAGTGAATGAAACAGTCACAGAGATGGATTTAAGTAATCATTGTGAATTAATTAGCCTAGCACATCTAGTTAAAATCTGCCTACTTCCTTTCTTTTATTTCCCATATGAAATTCAGCCCGTTTATAAAGTCCCACAGCCAATCTAATAATTCTAGGTAAAATCTTTCAGGGTAGCTGGAATAATGCAATTTACTTTCCTTCAGTGGAGTAGGACGTACAAAGAAGGATGTCAGTCAGCAAAGGTTTCTTTTCTCATCCCTTGTCAAAATGACAAAAAACTCCTCAGCTGTATTCAAGATTACTTGTTCCTTTTTGACTAATCTTTTTATTTCTGTCTAACTTAAACACGAGTGAAAAGTTGCTTTTGGTTTTTGGAGGAGTGGAAGGCTAAGACAGATGGTAAGATTATCATTAACTCAGACACACCCATCATCTAGCAAATAGTTCCTGCTGTATCTACATCCTCCTGTGCTAGTCAAGCGCAGGTCTTTCTATCAAGTTAAACTCAATGTACCTGCTGCTCCTGTGACCACTGTGCTGTCTAAACAAACAAGCATCTGATTCATGTTTTTCTTTGGTCTGCTTACCACTTGACTTTCTGCCACATATGCCTTGCACACATTTCTTTTCAGTCTTTTACTTGACAGTGACCATTCTAGTCTAGTGGACCCTGACGCTGACCAGGTTTAGGGAAGATACAACCACTTGCCCCCTGCCAAGCACATGGCACTAAGGCAACATGGCCATGCTGGCACTGAGCCCCTCACTTGCCTTACTGACGCTGCCCCCCACCATTAGCTGTTTTTTGGGGGACATAGCATTCTCACCCCAGTGGCTGGCAACTGGGCCTCCCACTTGCTCCAGTTGCAGACACCACAGACCAGGGACACTTTACCCACCCCACTCTCTGACTCCAATTGCTAGCACTATCCACCCACACCAGTCCCATGCAGTAGCTTGCACTCTAGGCTCTAAGTCTGTAGAACCCATAGAGATGTTCCCAAAAGCCATGGCCTCTCCAATTGGTGCTGTGAGCCTTATTCACTCCTGTTGCTGGCACCACAGGTCTGGGGGCACCTACACCCCATGTCTGACTCCACTTGCTGGCCCTGTATCCACTCACGCTGGTCTTGCCAGTAGCTCGGACTCCTTGCAGCATACACATACACATGGGATAGCGAGTGAGATTACACAGAGAGAGAGTTAAGAAAGAATTTAATAAGAAGATAAGACAGACTCTAGTGATGAGGTGCAGGGCTCAGTCAGACAACTGTATTGACAGGCCACAGTTTACATGTGACTGGCCCCTTTTATACCCCTTTTTGTCTTTTCTTCCCTTTGCTCTCCCTCCATCTTTCTGCTCTGTACATTCCATCATTAGTTTGTGTAGTTCCTCTGGCATGCTTCAAATATTCCAAATCCTCATGTTCTTCATGTCCACTCCTTTTAGGATTTAGAAAATCTAGGTGGCCCTCTCCAAAGTTGTGTCTGAAGTTTCTTAACAGCACATTAATTAATAACTGGAGACTTTTGGTCTCCAGCATTGTTTCCTTTATCCCTTGTCTACCAGGTTTGCATCTCTGTGTGTTCTTGTTTATGGCTTCCCTCTTACTACCCCCTTTTGCATTGAGAAGGTTCTTGATCAGATAACCTTAATGAAGCAGACACTATTGTACCCTTACAAGTATCAGCTGACAAAGCTGGTTTAGTTCCAGAATCTCTTTTTCTGAAACTGAACCCTACCATCATCGATGTTCTCATTTAAAGCAGAAATGGGCACTATGCAGGCAGTTATTTTCAGTAGGTATACTTTTTAAACTTGCAGAATAACAGTACTTGGTGCCTCTGACAGTGGGGTGACTGACTCCCTTGTTGGTTAAGCACAGCTTCTTCATGTGCCTTCGTTAAAGTCCTGATCCTGCAGAATCAAGGCTTATGTCACTGCCAGCTTGTTGCTAGTGGGCTTCAGCCCACATCATGGAACTGCTTTGCAGATTCATACTAGTTGAAAGAAGTACTCTTTTCATATCAGACTAGTAACTATGATGGAACATACTGGAAAAGGTAAACTGCCATTCCATCACTTTGTTTTAATTTTCCCTTGATTTTTCACAAATGTCACATAGCTATTTGTAGTTTTTCCATTACAAACAGGCTTTTGGGGGAAAGCCATGATGAGGGAGACTAGATTTACTTCTGGTTTGATTGTTTGAATCAAAGTATTTTAGCCATTTCAAAACTCCCTCACCCAAGAATCAATCCCTGCAGGGAAATATAAGACAGTAATGCCTTACAGGTAAGGGAAAGAAATTACAATGATAATGGATTAATTTGATTGACAAGTCTCATTTTTCTGTAGCCTTCTACTTGGGAAATTTGAGTTGTATCTTAACAAATTGCTCAAAACCTAAACAAGCCTAAGAATACTGTTTACCTCAAATGCAGAACAATTCTTATGTTAATAAGCAGTTAATCATTACTAGAGAAAATGGTGTCAGACTACATGGAGAAGTAAGACTGCTTTGAGTCCTCCTGCATGTGTGAAAATTGACTTGCTGCTTCTTACAGAGGACTTAAGAACCTGGAATTAGACACACCTTCTATCGAGAAACGCTTTGCCTACAGTTTCCTTCAGCAACTTATAAGATACGTGGATGAAGCCCATCAGTACATTCTGGAGTTTGGTATAGTACTCCTTGTGCATTTTCTTAAGAATTATTAACGAAGATGTTTGATATTATAAAAACAATTAGAAAATGTAAAAAAAAAAACTAAAAAGACACAGTCTTGGACTGTTTTCCCTCTAGTTTCCTATAGTTGGTAAGGATGATGAATTTTGGAAAGTTATGTAGTTCACTTATTCATTCCAGTTTCCCATATTCATTCATCATATGGAAAGTGTTCAGCTAAAATTTATAATGACTTTTACTCTTTGAAAAAGAAAACTAGCTGTCCCCTTGTATTTATGCACAAATTGATAATCTCTCACATGTGCACATTAGTATTTGCTATTCACATGTAATCCCTTTTTCACAGATCAAATTAACCCAGTGATTTGTACCATTCTAAAATTTTCTTTTGAGGAGGGAGTAGAGAAACCTCTTTAACCAACTCCCACAATGGGAACATTCTTTCACAAACAGTCAGAATGACTTACATCAACAGTGCTATGAAGAAAAGGATTTAACTTGATCTGCTTTTGTTAAAGGTTAAAAAAAAATAAAAGTTTGGTGACCCAAGTCAGCTTCTTACATGAGCAGTAAAAGTCAAAAACCTTGCCAGATGCAGCTTTTGTGTGACCATGGGAGTTGCAATGCCACAAAACATATACTGTGCGTCATGTCTAGGCATAGATGCTGTAATTGACAGTATTAATGGCAGGAATAGCAGGGAGATTGAATAAACCAATGCTTATCCAAAAGTCTTATCTAGTTTTAAAGTGGAAATTATGCAATTTATGAATTATTACAGGCCATGGTTACTTACAGTAGCAAAAGTCTGGCCTTGATAACTCATTGGGTTACTTCTGCTGCTAATGCCTAATTATCATGGCTTCATTCTACTTAATTATATAGATTTGGCATAACTGCAAGAGTGATAATGAATAAATACTGAAACACTAGAAATACCACTCATGTCCCTCAATGGACTAGTAAAAAACAAGACAATGAATAAAGGATAATTAGTCTGGGAGCTGTACCAGATTATGTTTGTAAAGAGTATTTGATTTTTATAGTAATGGGGGAAGTGAAGTAATTTGCATTTCAGCTGGATAGTTCTAACCATTAATTTTGTTCTTTAGACAAAGTCCACAAATAAATAGTAAAAATTTGGTAATTCTGTTTTTCCTGGGAACAACCGGAGAAAGGTGATCCATTAGAATCAGGTTTCAGGCTTCCAAATTGTCACCAATAACTAGAAGAATACAAACATAGGACTAGATTTTCATCTCACAAAAATATCCATATCTCTTTGGACTCTGAGATGTCTATACTTTTATGAAGATTTGGACAATTATTCTTTACACATTTTATTTGCTCTAATTATTATTCTTATGAGGTAGTCATAAAATGCCACTTTAACTAGTGTGTATACTGTTTGTGGTATCTTAAATCTACATCTAAAGGTGACCAGTATTATTTGTTTATAGTGTACACTTTCTAAGAAAAATGCAGAGTAGACTGTAATTAGGATATATGACAGGGACCTTAATTTTCTTCTCTCTGCAGATGGTGGCAGCAGAGGCAAAGGAGAGCACTTCCCATATGAACAAGAAATCAAGTTTTTTGCAAAAGTACAGTATATCTTTGCTTATTCTTTGTCAATGTAGTAAGTAGTTGAAGTGAGAAAATATTTGTTAGTGAACATGATTATCGTTGTTATTGTTGCACTTTTCTGTGTTAAATTAATGAATTTTATTATTTAAAAACAGTAGTAATAAAAATAGCTTGAAAATACTGTAGGATGAAGCATAGATGTGAAAAAAAATTACAGCACTATATTCTTATTCTCATTCTTTCCTTGCTCCATGATATGCAGCTCCTCATACTGGCTTAGTTTAATTCTGAAGATTTTTCTCTTTTACCTTGTTCAAACAGATAAATGTGAGCAATAATTACTGTAATTAACACAGCTATGTATCTGTCAGTGTCACCTTCCTTACTTCTTTCCGTGTTTTAAAACCATGCTGATGTCTCCATCACAGAATCACAGAATGGCTGAGGTTGGAAGGGCCCTCTGGAGGTCATCTTTTTAATATATCCAAGGGTGGAGACTCTGCAATCTCTCTGGGCAACCTGTGCCATTGCTTAACCACCCTCACAGTAAAAAAAGTGTTTCCTGATGGTCAGAGGCAACCTACTGTGTTTCAGTTTGTTCCCATTACCTCTCATCCTGTCATGGAGCACAACTGAAAAGATCCTGGCTCCATCTTCTTTACACCCTCCCTTCAGATATTTATACACATTGATGAGGTCCTCCCTGAGCCTTCTCTTCTCCAGGCTAAAGAGTCCCAGCTCCCTCAATCTCTCCTCATTTGAAAGATCCTCTAGTTCCTTCATCATCTTTGTGGCCCTTCAGTGGAGACTCTCTCCAGTATGTCCATGTACTGGGGAGCCCAGAACCAGACACAGCACTTCAGGTGGCCTCACCAGTGCTGAGTAGAGAGGAAGAATCACCTCCCTGGACCTGCTGACAACACTCTGTATTATGCAACCCAGGATGCTCTTGGTTGCCTTTGCAGTGAGGGTGAATTATTGGCTCACAGTCAGTTTGCTGTCCACTGAGACCCCCTGGTCCTTCTCTGCAAAGCCGCTTTCCAGCTGGCCAGCCCTCAGTGTGTACCTGGGGTTATTCCTCCTCAGGTGCAGGACTTTGCATTTCCCCTTGCTGAAAGCCATGAGGTTCCTGTCAGCCCAGTTATCCTTTTTGTGCCAAGAAGGTTCTACACATAAACTAAGAAAATCTGCTTATGCCTTTTGCATGTAAAAGCTTGTCTGGTGTTTGGCTATTCAAAGTGTCTTTTGAATTCGTTAGTGAATAAGCAAAGACAGCTGTTTGCAGCATTTTCTAACCCTGATATCCTTGCAGTAAATTGTAATCTCAGTACCTCAAAGTACTTCTGTGTGGTACTGGAAGTACCTGGTATTTGCCAGGTTCGTTGACTCAGAAGCTAGCATTCCACCTTTTTTTTGAACCATGCTCCAAAAAGGAAGCAATTTCAGATTTTCTTACTCTTTATTTTGAATCTCCTCCTGGCTGACACGTGCAGTGGGCACTGAATAATCATCACCACATGAAGTAAACATGAAAACTTCTGTGGACAAGACCTTATTGAATGAGGATGTTTTGGGAGTTTTATTTGATAGCACCAAGAATTAAGTGCTGCTAGTACGCTTATAGTTGTAGGTGAATTTTTCTTAAACCTACATTAAAAGTCATGAACAGCAATAGTTGTGTCTGAGTATTTGGTACTGGGAAAAATTTATATTGTGAGATAAAATGAGATTATGCTTTCTGCTTTGTACTTCTCCTAAAAAACCAGGCAGATAAGTCCCAGAGATAATGTAAATTTTTTTCTGTTGCCTTCCCTAATGACATGTTAAGTGCTTTGAATACTAAATAAACTCAAAGAGGAATAGACATTAAAGAAAAAATACATAGAGATTTTAAAACAGAAAACACATTTGAAATCTCCTGACTTTAGTTGTGACTTACAAAGAGTAATACAGAACATAGTAAAGAAAGTCCTGAGATAACCACTTCTTTCTGATGTAATTTCAGGTTGTGCTCCCTTTGATTGATCAGTATTTTAAAAATCATCGCCTGTATTTCTTATCTGCAGCAAGTAGGCCTCTCAGCAGTGGAGGTCATGCCTCTAATAAAGAGAAAGAAATGGTGACAAGGTAAAACTTAAAATAATATTAATGGGTATGCATATGTGTGCTTGTCTTTAAACAGCAGCAGTTGATTGTGGGGAAGTGAGAACTGGAAGGCAGAGGAATATTTTTATGAACATGCAAATTAAACTTTTTTCACTTTCTTTTCCTGTTAGGAAAATTCACTGTATAAAATGAAGAGAGGAGTACAGAGTTATGATTATATGCGGTTTTAAAGATAGTGGTGATGATTTTAGCATGCAGGGAACTTAAATTTACCATTATTTGCAATAATACATCAGTTGCACAGTCTGTGGCACAGGCTATACAGTTGTGTATCAGTTTTCACTGAAATAATATCAGTATATACTGAAATAATTCCTGAAAAATTTTGTGGTAGATTTGAAAGCCAAACTTATTTATGACTGTGATTCAGTAAGTATCACTATTACTGTCCACCATAAAAAGTAAAATTGAGAGAGTTGCATTCTTCCTGCTCTTTGGTTTTCTAAACAGTCATAACAGTAGTAATATGACAGAAATATCCATTTCATCCTCTCGCTGAAGTTACCCATTTTTAGACCATCTCTCTAAGATGTGTTTTCACTTAATTTCACTTCTGATTGAACTGAAACCCATATTTCCCATTTAGTAAGGTGGACCACAACCTTCACACAGGACCTACTACATGCCTGTAATGTCCAGGTATCATGGTTGCCTTCTTGGCTGTTATTGGGTACTGAACCATGCAAAACTGAATTGCTGTTCTTTGAGGCTGACAAATAGTTGATGGTCATACAGACATGCAGGGTTTGAAAGATTGTGTGAATACTGAGTGTGGTTTCTAGCAACAATACTAAGCTTAAGTAAATAATGGCTGTCTTGACCCTGTGTCATCTCATGGACTAATTTGATCTGGCAGCTTGGTTGAATGGCATTTTTCAAAGAGTTAAAAAACTCTATCAAAATGCATGCATCTAGGTACTTTTTCACTCTCTGAGCTGCTGTTTTTCTGTCTGTAATTTCTTGGGTAACAATATTTTCACAGTTGTTAAATCATGCCAATAAGCCCCATACTTCTCGAATATATCAAACATGGATATGTCAGCATACATGCTGCATAGATTCAGGACTTCTGCACGTATGTTGTCTAGCCGTCTGAGATTCCTGAACATGCAGCCCAGCAAAAAGATGAGAGCTACTGCCATACTTAATTGAGTTACCTGCCATCCAGAAGTGTCAGCCAAAGAGAAGAAAACACATGCAAGGAAACCTTGGAGGAACGATAGCTATAGCCAGTGCTATCAAACAGTTTATTTCTTAATTATTAAGACACAAAGATTATAGAAACTACATTATATGATCCATTTCCCGATGGGTTGTTTAGGGCCATTTTAATAGATTCCCAACATTTTTTTGTGTATTGTAGGGAGTTTGCCAAAGCTGAATTTTGGATTTTCTGTTGAGTTTTCCCTTTAGATTTGTTTGAGTGCAACTCATACATAGGGTTTTCTTCAATCTAAGGGCAGTTCCTGGCTGCTTTCTTTTTCCAATGAAGATAAACTTGCATTCGTCAAGCTATGGAAGAGTATATTTTAGGGTATTGATAATGCAGTGACTGTATTACCGAGTGCAATAACCATTCCATGTTCAGCAAATACACTAAATCCAGATCTATTTTGCAGGCAAATACGGGTCAGACCTCTTCCTGACATATGGTGGCATTATATCCCACCATCTTGTAACCAACCTCTTTGGGATTGGGCTTTTTGCATTTCTCGTCCATTAGACCCTCTTACAAGTCCTTGTACTACTGCAATTGTAGCAAATTAGTTCTGGACATCAATCTAAGTACTGGCCATTTGGAACATTGTAATTTGTTTATTTAACCTAAACTAATTACACTGTAAATAATAGGTCCAGTCTGACTTTCTGGAAACATAGCATCCACTGAATGCTACAGTCAGTTAAGTAACATTTTTATGTTAGAAAATAAGATAAATTGTGAGCTATTTAATGTCTTTGTTAGAATGGACACAAGATTTATATGATGCTAACATGCTTCTGTACAGCTTTTCCTGTTGGACTGGGTGAACGAGTATCCTCATAGAAGAATATATAGTATATGTGTCTGCCTCATGGAATAAACAGTGAACAAACATCCCTGAATATGGACCAACCAGACTCATTTCTAAAACAGAGCAGTTGCTGTTGCTATAGTGGATCACTGCACTGGCTAATTAGCCTCTTCTGGCTGTTCTGATTCTGGACATAAATGTTTCCATTTGCCACCACGCTCTTATCTGTCAATGGAACAACATGTTCAGATCTCATCCATAAACTGTGCAGACATGCTTATGGTGTCTTTTGCTTTTAAATCAGAGGTTGATTACTAGCCTGTGTGCCTAATAATTAAATAGCTTAATGAAATGACATATTGTTCATGTCATTTATAGCAGATGAGGGGGTTTGCAGCATAAAAAATAACACCACAATGATGTTGGTCTCAGGGAAAATTCTCATACTGAACTGGATCATGAAGATTGAGCTAACCCCTCCTAAATCTGGAAGCCAGGTCCATTTGGGTAGGGCAGTGTGATCTGCTTCTGTGAATTAACACAAAAGTTCATTCCTCATTTTTCTGAACGGGGCACTGCTCATCAGCACAGGAAGTAATTCAAACATGAAATGAAGTCATTGATCATATCTGGTTTTGTTGGGTTTTAACCATGTAAGAGGCTATTTCTCATGTTAAGTGTATTTAAAAAGCCATGTATTTGAAAAAATTCTCACTGTGTTCAAGATGACAAGATCCAAATTGAATTAGTTAAACTTTTGCCATCAAACACTTCAGTTAATCTGATTTCCCCTTTTGTTTTAAATTGTAAGTGATATTCTGAATAGTACACTGACCACATTTTACTTTTTAAAGGGTTGATGGTTATTTCCTTGTGGGTTATCATATAGGACGCTTTTATATGAATTAGCTTTGCTTTTAATTTTTTTTGTTTCTTTAATTATAATATGTGCTTATTTAACCATGTTTGTTAAGGATATGCACTTAAAAACTCTTTCTTTAGTACTCTGTCCCACATTCTGCTCAGATAATTGATTCTTTCTGCGTGACATCATGTTGCTTTTCCTGCTCATATATCAGCTGTTATTTTTTCTTTCTTCTCCCCCCCTCTTATTTTTTTTTTTCCTTTTCCTTTTTCCCTTCTCTTCTCTTTTATTTTTCTTATGTCTTCAGCCTGTTCTGCAAACTTGGAGTTCTTGTCAGGCATAGGATTTCACTGTTTGGTAAGGAGACCCTTGACAAATACTAGCATGGCCATCAGTTGGTTTTCTTTGCCATTTTTGCATTGTGTTATGTGCTGCTTTGTTGCACGCTGCATGGCTGAAATGCATGGTCTTCACAGACCACTAATTGTTTAGGCTGATAGATCACAGAATTTATTAGATGGAATAAAAAGCTTTTGTAGATATCAGTTTGGGGTTTTTGTTTAGTTTTCCATGTGTCTTAACTAATATCTGGATTTCATTATCCTACCAAAGAATTTTGCTGAGTTAATTATTATTACTAATTTGTCATTTTATTCTGAATCATTTGGGAAAAAACAGAGCATCATAACTGCACATTTGTATTGGAAAGTCATTAAAGAAAATTTGTAGTGGGCTGAAATGCTTAGTTATGTTCTGTAGAATTCTTAAATATTCTCAGATGTGCTTAACTCCACATACGCATGTGTACTATCTTTCTGGTATTATGTGAACCTAGCAGGAGCTCGGTATTTGTCTTATGCCATGTGAAAATCACTTAATTGAAGTAATTTGAAGTCTTTTTTTTTTCTTATGCCATGATGGTAAGATATGAATAGTACATATATAGCTTCTGTGAGGGATGCATTGCAAACTTCAGCATCCATGAACAACATACCTAGTTGGGTAATTATCTAGCGAATTAGTATTTGATTAAGATAACATGCATCTAACTCAATTCCTACATATTTCATTCAGTTTGAAGGGAAGGAACTCACTTGCGACAGCAGTGTGGTGTTTAAAAAGCTTACAGACCGTTATGAAAACCATTAAACTAAGAAGAAAGTTTGGAAGTTATTTTAGGATATCACTTTTAAATATGTTTTGGGATGAGCTGAGTGGATTTGCCTGTAAAGCCAAAGGATCATAGGAGGAATGGAGTTATTTCTGTAGCTGTGTGGCATTGTTGCAGCTTTTTCTGAAGGGCGGAGTATGTCACAAACGTACACATAAGCTCTGGTTTATACCCTAGGTTGCTTCTTCAAAGAGTAAACTAGCTCAGGTATACTATTAAAATCTTGCAAATCGTTTTTGTTATTGTGTGAATTTGTTTTTCTGACTTTTTTTCTAAAATGAGTAACAGTTGAAGTTAAAAACCTAAGCTGATGTAACTCTCTTCAGTACTAAAGAAAAGATCTTTTCCATTCCACATCTGAGCTTGCTTATTTCCTGTCATTTGGCTGGGTTTAAGTGGTAGAAGGAGATAAGTCAGGTGGGATCAGGTGCATATTCACTATGGCTACAGTTTGTTTTTAAATTCTTTTCCTAGTATGCAGTAAATAACAGAATACAAAATCTTTATGCCCACACAGAAGTGTACTGTAGTTTTTCCATGAGTTATTACAAGGTCACCATAAGACTCTGGAGCATGGTCATTTACTGTAGACATATGAACTCGAGTCAAAGTCACCTTACAGTTTGCCTTACCTTGACAGTGGATTACATCATGTTAGAAAACCTGATCAGAAGAATTGCACTTACTCCAGGAAAGACAAGGCCTGTGTAGAAGAGGGGAAAATGCTTGTGAGGACAGCCTCTGAGCACAGCTGGGGCCTAGAAAGTTATTTGTGTGCTTTGGAGGTGCATCTTGAATGAGCAAGAGTTATACCTTTGTGGATAGTGGGGCATTTCCTATAACAAATAGCAAAATGCTATATACTTTTGCTATATAGGTGTTTTATATAATTCTGAATTTGAATGATACTTTTGAAGATACAGCTGCATGTATGAAAGTCATTAATAAAAGCTATGTAGCTTAAGTCCTGATAAAATGATTAAGCACGCAAGTCTTCCAGAGTGAACTTAAACAGTTAATCACATTTGATATCTAAGAGTGTCACTGAGATTATGGAATTGTAATTCAGTGTGGAATTATTATTTCTCTACACTGTGAAAGTAGATTTTGACCCCAGTAATTTACTGTTTAAAAGCTGTAGCTGTGCATCCGTAAGACTGTATTGATTTACTTCCGTTATTATTAGTGGGCTGAATTTGAAAGTTTTTAGTGAATAATTTTGGTGAATTGAGAATTTGAATTTATGTTTTCTCAATTTAAAAACCCAAATTTATATGACTAGTTTGATTCACTTTTTATATTGTTTAAATCTCCATTAAGGAATTTTTTCTATATAAGTAAGTTTAAAAAAAAAATAATCTTCATATCAGTAATACAGACCCATGTAATCTGAAACAAAAATTAGCTGGGTAAAGACATCAGATGAGAAATGCCTGGTTTTGCTTACTCATTTTTGGGAATTTGGAGAAATTAATCAGAGGAGTTCCTAAAAAGAAACAGAAGGCTTTCTCTGCCTAATGACATGCTGAATTTATAAGTGTCCTTCCAGTGAGGCATCCTGGAATCTATATCTAAAACACTTTCACAATACAGCAACAGTTCTTCCCTCCTGATATAATAATACAGCTTTTTAAAATCTATAGGACTGCACCTTCAGATTACTAAAGAAACTCAGTTGTGCAGTTCATAGGCTTCTGAAAATGAAGAACATTTTAAATTAATAAAAAAAGAATATATTTATTTTAATGAAGGTACATATGTACACTGTGAAATATTGGCAATAGTAAAAAAAAAACTAGTTTCATTAGAAAAGCCCTCATTTTAGCTTTTGTAATTCAGTTTTAAAAAAAGATGGCCTTCTGAAATTGA
The DNA here is from genome assembly GCA_034008185.1 of Gorsachius magnificus. Classification (NCBI taxonomy): domain Eukaryota; kingdom Metazoa; phylum Chordata; class Aves; order Pelecaniformes; family Ardeidae; genus Gorsachius; species Gorsachius magnificus. The sequence continues at coordinate 42,030,111 of CM067083.1, read as the reverse complement.
CTTCTGGCCTCAGTTTGGAAGCAAACTGATTCTTGAAGTGTTCAATTTTAAATTTTTTTTATTTTTTTTTTTTTTAGTTTTAACTGTGGCATTTTAATGTAAAATTTAAAAATACTCTTTTTTGTAGGTTTGTGTTTTAGAAACAACTAAATTCATGACACTGAACAAAAGCAAGACACAGAATTTCTGCTGAACCTAAACCTGTCTTTCATAGCAAACTGCATTTTCTAAGTTTCTGTAACAAATCCTGCTCTAGTATGTTCATCAGTTTAGATTGAAGCAGGCTGCATTTATCATGGTCACTGAATTCTGCTCTGATATCCCAGTCTGCGGAACCAACCACACTGCACTATCTGCTACAGGGATATGCCTAAAACTTGTCTGGTTTACAGAATAACCAGATGAATTTCTGACCCTTCCATCTGGTTGCAGCATATGAAGTACCTGATTCCTGATAAATATATGGCTCATGAAATGTGTCTACATGGTATAAATAGATTACTGATGTAAATTTTCTGGGAATTGGAGTGAGTATCTCTATACTGCACTGTAGCATGCAGTGTATATAGACGTGCACAATGAATGTTAAGATACTGGTTCATGACAGTCTAATCCACCATCTAAGTCTGGGTTGCTTTGAGTACTTCCCTCCATCCCAGCTGTCATAAGCACAGTCCTGCACTTTCCTCTTCATCAGCACTGGCATTTATATCACCAGAGCGGTAAAATAGTAAGAAAAAAAAATGGGAGCTGACAAAAAACTTAATCTTTTGGGGTGGTTTTTTTGGTAGGATTTTTTTTAGGCCACCTCAGCTTTCTGATCTGCTCGTTATATCATTGCATGACCACCAGTGCCAGTGCAAAGAGGGGCTGCCTGGCTAGGGGCAGCCACGGAACCTGTGGTTCAGGTTTCTTTAACTTACTGTGGATGAACACCACGACAATATGTCCTTATTCAATAGCACAGAACAACATTCTCAGTGCTGCAATAAACCTCCCTCTCCTTCCTTGCAATTTATCTTTTAAAATCTGTTTCACTGAAACAGTTAGTAATTTTAGTTGTATGGTTGCCTATTTTCAGGTGAAATAACCACCAGTGAGAAAGTATAGTATGCTGTATGCAAATGACAGTATTTTCAGAATTCTCTCTTACCTTAAACATTCAATTTGTTTCTTCTATTTTTAATTGAGAAACTTTAAATATATGGAGAAGCAAGAAAAGGTATTTTCATTCTTGCAGAGATTTAGTTCTTTTTAAAAAAAAATTAAATAAGCTGTGGGTCAAATTTTGTAGCCTAAATCTGTCCTGGATTTAAAACGTGAACTTAGAGGGGGCTTGTACATGGCAACATCTTGAGATGTACATATGCATACAAGGCATGTTGTGTGTAAGTTCTCTTTTTACATACATAAGTCTGAAAAAAATAATTGGTTATGGGAGATGCATATTATGTCAGAGACTGTTACTCATGTGGGCCACACCAGATCCTGCTATAAATGGCTGCAGCCTATTGGTACACCAGGGAGATAACCTTTTCAATGACATTTTATATAAATGTTCTCTTCCTGCAATAGCAGCTTGTGAAAGTTAACAGCTTTTGTGGTACTGAGAGGGCAAGATAAATGTTCCGATAAACTTGAATTAATTAAAGCAAAATTTATAGAACTTAAATGAAAACCAGACAATACACTGCAGCTCTCATTAACCCCACATTTAAGTGCTTCCATCTTGACTGCCTCAGCTATTTGGTGAGAGATGCTTTACTGCCTCTAGTTACTGCATTTGTGTAAACAAGGCTAAGACGACAAACTGCATGTTTTTTTAACTTGAATGTTAAAATTATGCAGAAGTTCAGTTGCTCTTCTGCTGTGTCATTTAGTCTTTCATTAAAACCAAAGATACAGTTAGCAGAGTGTAGGTACGCTATACAGTATGCTCAGCTTAATTGGTGGATAATTTTCCTCCCTGTTTAGGAAATGATGCAACATCAATAGTCAACTGTCTTCACATACTGGGCCAGACCTTGGATGCAAGGTAATACTGAATGTATTTACTAAAGTGTGAAGAAAATCACTGATGAAAATAATGTGCAGTCAGATTTGGGCTACCTGTGTAAGGCTACAGAATTTCAGAACTCAAGAAGTTATAGTACTGAAAAGAATTCCCATTGCAAAGTAGGTTAATTACTAGTTAATTACTAGGGGTTGGCAGGACAATGTTTGTAGGTTACACTTTCAACTCCAGATCAATGGTGTTCAGTAACTCCTGACTGTTAGTTCATCTGATTTTAATCATGTGACTGTCCCAAAACCACAATAACATTAGAAATATTTTATTCTTTTGCTTACACTGTTTAATTAAAAAATTCAGGAGTTAAATCAGTCTCATAGAGTGTATTCTTTGCAAAGTTAATTCAGGTTCGAATTTCAACAAAAAAAAAACCCTACATTGAATTCAGCACTACTTTTAAGTTAAATTATGCTCCTTGAGCCATTATGAGGTTTATGGATAAGACAGTCTTGAAATATTGGAGGATAATGTGTTGCTTTTCATTAACTGTACAGTTAACTATCTGTGCTGATAGCTGACTTCTAGATCTTTGCAGTTTGAAACAAAACATGATAGTTAAACTACCTCCGTGGTAATTTAAGATAACTTTTTTCGCTTTGCATTTACTCTCAAAGAATTGACTGGATTATGTGCAGATAGCTCTTTCTCTCAGTATCTTTGCAGTTGCTTAAATGAACAAATTTTACTGTCTGTTTGCTGTGGGGTAGAGTCATGATCATGGCCGATTAATATGACTCAGCTGTTGCATGGTAATCCTTTAGGTTGCAATATCTTGGGGGTTTTTTCGTAAATTGTCCATGCTTTATGCAATCATACAGATCAGACACAGATACAGGTGGAGATCAGCAATTCAGCTCTTGGTAGAGATGTAAAAATAGCTCCAGATGGCGATTAAGGGATTCATGGTGGTTACATGGAAGTTTGAAAATATTGCCATTGAAACTGTATATATTCACTCTGTCAAACAAACAAAGAAACAAACAGCAAAAAAAATGGACTGTTATTCTGTTTACAAAAGAATTTCACTTGGATTTATTTCATGCATGCCTAAATGGATATGTTCCTTAAACAAAGGATCTCTGCAATTAAGCTAGTTAAAACAAATAGGATCTCCTGGATTATATCATTATATAGCTGATTATGGCGGTACAGTTATGTAATTGATGACTTTATTTATTTATTTATTTGTAAACACATTTGGTTGTTTTTACTGATTCCTTTCTGGTGTCCTTGTTCTGGAGGCAGAAATATGACTGTCATGATCAGGAAGACTTTCTGAATTCTAGCTTGAGATAGTTGTTCTCTTCCTAGAGTCATAAATTGCAAATTTACTTGTTCTCCTTTTTTTGTTAGGTGGGTTTTTTCCCTTTGAAGGCAAACAAATAATTTATAAAATTAAAATTACTTTATTTTGTCAATGGGGAACCATATAAAATATTGTTGTGTTCTGCAGGATACCTATGAAATGTTTTTTTCAGTAGGTTGTTCTCGTATGAGAAGACTTAGTATCAAAAGATAAAAGATTTTTCTTCAGAGCTTTATTATCTATTTCATATAAGCCAAGACTAGCCTTTATTCCATGCTTTTCTAATAGAATATTCTTTTTCATACTTTTTGCATTCTATATACAGGACTGTGATGAAAACTGGTCTGGAATCTGTTAAGATGGCATTGAGAGCATTTTTGGACAACGCTGCTGAGGATCTGGAGAAAACAATGGAAAATCTTAAGCAAGGCCAGTTTACACACAGCAGAAACCAGCCAAAGGGAGTTACACAAATTATTAATTACACAACAGTTGCTCTCCTGCCAGTGCTATCTTCATTATTTGAGCATATTGGACAGCACCAGTTTGGGGAAGATTTGATATGTATGTATTATTTAGAAGTGCCGTGCCACTAAAATGTCTGTAGTGTCCTGTAGTAAGCATTACTAGACTCTCACTTCTATTAGAGGAGGACAAATCCTATGCCATTTTGACAAAATGTCATTGATTTAATCAAACATTTGCTGTAATTGACCTAGAATAGTCTGCAAGATTTAATGCGTTTTGTGTAAATATTAAAGCAGAAGTGGCTGTGATTAGATAGTCAGAAGACTTGACTTTGTTTATAACTATACCACAGATTTACTGTGACTTTCTTCTTTGAAAAGTTACATTGTGTAAGTTAATTTGTCTTTGCTCTGTTTATAAATTAGGTTATACTGTGAATGATGATATTCTGTCTTTCATGCACCTTGACTCAGTTTCAGTTAGCAGGGAATTCAGGTGGGTGCATCTTAGATCCTAAGGAAAAGTGGAAGGAGCTCCTGAATAATTCAGGCACTGGAGAAGGGAATGTGTATGGACTCTGTATATGAGATTTCTGTAGAGATTCTGATTATGGCAGATTCAGTGTCCTTTATTTTCCCAAACCCAGTCTCTGCAAGACAAAATTTTGCAGTCTGCAACACAAAACTTCAATTTTATGTATTTTAGGAACTGCACAGGAATTCTGCTATTCAGACTGCACTAAAGGAAGCAATTCTGCAAGTCAATTATGAAAATAAGTGAGAGAAAGGCCTGGAAGAAAAAAATACCAAATTATACTTTTTTCTCTTTTTAGAATCTGGAAAAGTATTATTTCAAATAGCATTAAGAGAAATGTTTTTGAAAATAATTAATTTAAATTGTGCCAGCTTATTTTGTCTAGAGCATAGTTAGAAAAGCTGATTTTTCTTACACACAACTTCTCTTTACATCTTGTTAAGAATAAGATTATCTTATTTATACTACTCTGATGAAAAGCATCTTGACTTGGTGCTGGTACCTAAGAGTATTACTACATGTACAGAGTATTCCAGGGTGTGATCATGTACAAAGGTGGATCAGTGTACCTGAGGTTACTTGTGTTATGTAAAAATATGCAACTCCAAGATGATCTGAAATAAAGTCATGGTACAGTAAAGAGCCAGGCTATGTAGATTTTTTGCATCTTGTAGGCTCCCCCAGCCCATTAAGTCTTAGTTCTATTTTACTCACAATATTTCATTGCATATTGAGAGAAGATATTAGCACTGTGGGAGAGACTAGAAAAAATGTATATGGAAAGAATGGAAGCCTTGTTCTTCTTGATGGTACTTTACACTGTTGTTACACTATTACTGCAGATTATGTTGGAAAAGCATTTTTTTCAAATAGTTAAGATTGCTCTCACATTTTTGTGACTGAAACATTTGATAATTTCAAAACACACTTTGGTGAAGTATTCATAAGGACTAAAGGATTTTTTTTTTAATCCTTTGTCAATCTGAAGTGTAAATTAAATATATGCTATTAACTGGTATCTGTGTCTAAATTTAAAAAAATACGAACTGTGATTAAAGGCATTAAATATCTGCTTAATAGGACCACCTTTCTTTTGTAATGTATTTTATAGAGTGGTTACATTTGTAAATCTACATGTTCCCTAGTAATTTTTTTTACTTTCAGCATTTTTTTTGATTTGCCGTGCTACTTTCTTAAGTGCTACAGACAAACTAGAAAAGCTTAATTGAATACATTTTTTTTAGCTATTAAATTAATAAATTCTGAGATTATGCAATTAGATGTTATCTGCAAAGAGTTGGTATGCCATTAATTTCAGAAAGTTAATGCACTAGTGAAATATATATACTGTCTTAGTTGGTAACTTGGTATTGATGTAAATGGAAGTTTTGAGTAAAAACTGGCACTCAGTGTTCAGAAGACTTTTTGTATTTAGAGAGTGATTTCTGTGGCTTGCTTTTGATAGCTTAATATTATGACTTCAATTATTGTCAGAAGATATGTATTTTAATTCCGCAGAAATATAATGCAAAGAAAAATCTCTTTATATCTATCATTTTCTTCTTCTCTTTAGTGGAAGATGTTCAGGTCTCCTGTTACAGAATATTGGCCAGTTTATATGCTCTGGGAACCAGCAAGAGTATCTATGTAGAGCGGTAAGAAGAAAAAGTGTTCCTCTATTTTTAATTTTTTTATATTTAGTTTCATGGATATGTAGTCCAGCAATGAATATAGGAAGGGATTGTTGTTGGAAAGATATCTTGAGAGAAAAAAGGTGCTCAGATGTTAAGTGGAATGCAGCTGCAATTAAAATTACAAATAAAATTATCTGATTTTACAGTAAATATCACTTGATATGAGGTTCAACTGGGGAATTGTAAAAAAATATCATTCAGCCCAGCTATTATTTTAATTCTTCCTTATATATTGTTTAATTGTGATGTATATTTCTTTCTCATTACATTAATTTTTCACTCATACAACACTACTTCTTTTCTAGCTCAATTACCCAGGGAAATGAGGCTTTATAATTGCTTTTTTGTGCATCTGTGTATCTGCTAACCTCCCTCCAAGTTACATTTGGTCTGTGTAAACCACATTCAGCCAAAAATTAGAGGTACCTAGACAATTCAGTTCTTAAAACTGAAGAGTTGCCCTGTAGTGAGTAGCACTGTTCTGAGGGAACAGAGCCCATACATTTCAGATATTGGCAGCCCTAATCTAGGAAGTTCATATATCTGTGCACTGTCTAGCAAATCAACCTGTGCATAACTCCAGACCAGCCCCATGACATACCCTTGCTTACTTGGTGGCACTATTGTAGGAAACATTATGAAGAAAGGTGGGGACCAATGTTTGTAAGTACACATCTGTGGAAAACCAGGTCTCATTAATTTCATAAGAGATATAAAAATTAATTGGTTTGGGTATTTGGCAAATAAATTACGTGGGGATTGTAGTTAAGACAAAATGCATCAGCATAAGTGATAATTTTTGTGTATGGTTGTCTACACCCATTATCGCAAATGAAAAGCATGTAGCATGCTCTTTGTAGGTGTATGTGATGGATATATGTTTTGCTTATGAAAACCTAATGAAAAGGAAAAAAAGGAAGAAGGAGCAAACAGGATAAATAATAATGGGAATGAAGTTAGATTTAACAAAATCAAGTTTAACGAGTTAGATATAGAAAGAATATAAGTTCCTAAAATGAGATGGACTATAGACTTGAACATGAGTCTTGTTAAATCACAGGATCAATTTGGAGGCTTTTTATTTTTTTTTTTTCCTTGGAAGTTAATGGGACTTCTGGACTTCTGTCATCTGTGTGGCCCAGCTTCAACAGCTAAGGATTTCTCACATATCTAAAATCTGCTCTGATAACTGAATTGGGAATCAAAAAGAATAGTTTTAAATTCCCCTGAATGACTCAAGTGAAGTGACAGGGTATCACTTACTTCCTAGAGACAGGCTTTTTACAATTTTGACACACTTTTTTTTTGAGAAATTAGAGCAATGTTTTGTGCAAAACTTGCAGAGATATTCATCAGTAGAAGCAATTTTCCACTCTCTGAAGAACTTGACTTTCATGCTAAACCAAGGTCACTGGGTAAAAAACTGGCTGGATGGCCGAGCCCAGAGAGTTGTGGTCAACGGAGTTAAATCCAGTTGGTGGCCGGTCACAAGCGGTGTCCCCCAGGGGCTCAGTTCTAGGGTCAGTCTTGTTTAATATCTTTATCAACGACCTGGACGAGGGGATTGAGTGTGCCCTTGGTAAGTTTGCAGAGGACACCAAACTGGGTAGGAGTGTCAATCTGGTCGAGGGGAGGAGGGCTCTGCAGAGGGACCTGGACAGGCTGGATCGATGGGCCGAGGCCAACTGTATGAGGTTCAACAAGGCCAAGTGCCGGGTCCTGCACTTTGGTCACAACAACCCCATGCAACACTATAGGCTTGGGGAAGAGTGGCTGGAAAGCTGCCTGGCGGAAAAAGACCTGGGCATACTAGTTCACAGCCGGCTGAATATGAGCCAGCAGTGTGCCCAGGTGGCCAAGAAGGCCAATGGCATGCTGGCTTGTATCAGGAATAGTGTGGCCAGCAGGAGTAGGGAAGTGATCGTGCCCCTGTACTCGGTGCTGGTGAGGCCACACCTCAAGTACTGTGTTCAGTTTTGGGCCCCTCACTACAAGAAAGGTGTTGCGTTGCTGGAGCATGTCCAGAGGAGAGCCACAAAGCTGGTGAGGGGTCTGGAGCACAAGTCTTGTGAAGAGCGGCTGAGGGAAGTGGGGTTGTTTAGTCTGGAGAAGAGGAGGCTGAGGGGAGACCTGATCGCCCTCTACAACGACCTGAAAGGAGGCTGTAGCGAGGTGGGGGTCGGCCTCTTCTCCCTGGTAACGGACGATAGGATGAGGGGCAATGGTTTGAAGTTGCGCCAGGGCAGGTTTAGGTTAGACATTGGGGAAAATTTCTTCACAGAAGGGGTTGTCAGGCACTGGAATGGGCTGCCCAGGGAGGTGGTCGAGTCCCCATCCCTGGAGGTATTTAAAAGATGGGTAGACGAGGTGCTTAGGGACATGATTTAGTGGTGGGATGGCAGTGTTAGGTTAAGGGTTGGACTTGATGATCTTAAAGGTCTTTTCCAACGTAAACGATTCTATGAATCTATTACTTTTTCTCAGAAAAAGGAAAGTATATCACTTATAAATCGATACTTGTATTTGGTCCCTTGGTCTATTCAGTAGCTTTTTCTTAATAGTGGAGATTATAAAGTCGGTAAAGCTGAGAGGAAAGTAATAGAGTAGCAGGCATTGTTACGATGACTTTGGGTTTTCCCTGCATGTTCCTCATTTGCTCTCAGCTAAGTAGGCCACCTTTGACATTTTATGACTTAACATTTCATTCATGTATTAGTAGAGGGTTGCTGGATGTCATGTTTCTGTTGCCTGTTCTTGTGTTGATGATCTTAATAATGTAGTGGCTTATCTTTTTGAGCTCACCCTAGAATAAAAATAAGGCTGGTATACAACTACCCTGAGGTAGATGTGTATGCTTAACAATGTTTTTTAATTCACAGGCAACGGTCAGCACTAGGAGAATGCCTGGCCGCTTTCTCAGGTGCCTTTCCAGTGGCTTTTTTGGAAACTCATTTGAACAAACATAATATCTACTCAATTTACAATACCAAGAATGCAAGAGACAGAGCAGGTATTTCCAGAAACTCACATGATGGTTATGAAAACACAATTTCACTATAAATGCCGCTTGCCTTAATATATGTATTTTTGCATACATTTTATGTTCTTGTAACCTCTTGATTGTATTTATTTCCTAAATCAATGGGCTAAGTCTGGTAAAATCAGCTATTTTACATTTCTAAAGATACCAATGTTTTAATTTGAGATGCCATTCTCAAAATACCATTTGGAATCAATTTACTGAAGGGACTTCACACATTTTTAGTATCTCAGATATTATATATTTGATGATAAAATTATGTATTCTAATCAGTAACTTTAGTTCCTCAGTTTTCATATGCAATAGTGGGTCCCTAAAACACACATGTGCAATATAGGCAAAATACCTTTGCCTGTATTAGGTACATAATATACCCTTAGAAAGTAATACACTGCAGAGTATGTAAATTGTTCCTTCTTTGTTTGGATATAAGACAGTACAGATACTTTCCAGTAACATTATGTATGTTTATTTTGAATATACCTTTTTGTTCCATTCCTAAACTCTTTATTTTTCTTATGCTAATGAAATACTTGTTCCTACAGTAAATAGAAATTACAGTAGAACTGTGCAAACTCTGCATATATGCTGAGTGTGAATTATATCACAGATATGTATTGATGACAGTGTATAAGATGCCAGTTTATAATGGCATTCATTTTATAACTTTACCTTCATTTTTATAAAAGGGAACATACCAGATTTATTCTTCAAAGAGCTGTAGTATCTTATCTTGAAAAAAATCAACAGCCATGCTTACTTACCATATATACTCTAGCTATTTTAATACATCTAGAAAGACAATCAGCTGTATTTTCATTGATTTTTAACAGAACTTTGAATTTATTTTCCAAAATTGCATTATGCTTTAAGGAGACGCTGCAATGGCTGTGTAAAATGTGTTTGGGTCTAAAGAGGAGAACAGACTATTTTTGGAAGAAGACTAGCCTTAGGCTATGTTGGTACAAACATTTGGATTCACAAATTGCAGACTAAATTTTCAATATATAGGTATCCGTATATCTCATTGTGTGTGTATGTCAGAATGTGAGACACTTGAGCTAATAGTTATGCTTACAGCTATTATTTGTAGATGAAACAAACTGCCTCCAAAAATAAAGGCAATTGCAGTGCCTTTTCAGAGGAAAGAACTGATAATTCAAATAACTTGAAAAGTGGACACTTACAACCAGAAATTCACTTCCAGAAGTCAGTGTCTCAGAATCTGCTCTACTCATTATGTCAGGCAATGATTTTGGTTTTACTTCCATTAACATTCCAGGTCTCATCTGATGTGTTGTGGATAGATGTTTCATTGTATCAACTTGTTTCCTCAACTGCAAAGCTTATGTTGGAAGAAATTCTGAAATATAAGCTTTATTTTGAACATAGCAAACTGCACGTGATTTCTATGAATTCATTCCATAATAATTACATTGTTGAAGCTTCTATACAGGAATTATTTTTATTATTGAAAGTTTTATTATTGAAGCTGATATATAAAGTTTATTGCTCAATGGTATGAAAGTAGATGGTTTTTATTGGGGGGAGGGGAGGCTTTTTTCCTTAGATGAGAAGGGCATAAAAAACAAAAGTTGCATGGAATAACAGTTGAAATGAATTATTTTCCCTCTATGACTTAATTTATTGAATTTGGGATTTTTTTTTTCAATAGTTCTCAACTTGCCTGCTAGTGTAGATGAGGTTTGCCCAAATATTCCTTCCTTGGTGAAGCTAATGGAAGAAATTGTGGAATTGGCAGAGTCTGGCATTCGTTATACACAAATGCCACATATCATGGAAGTGATACTGCCTATGCTATGCAGTTACATGTCACACTGGTGGGAGCACGGGCCAGAAAACAACCCTGACAAGGCTGAAATGTGTTGCACAGCCTTGACGTCAGAGCACATGAACACTCTGTTGGGTAACATATTGAAAATCATCTATAATAACCTTGGAATTGATGAAGGAGCCTGGATGAAGAGATTAGCAGGTAAGATGTAAAAATTAATAAACAAACAAACAAGCATTTGTTTGTATATTCAGAAGGTATATATACATACACACTCTGAATTACTATTTACCCTGTTAAAGCTGGAGTAGAACAAAACTCATATTTTTATGTTTTTAAACAATATGGATCTTGACGAACCAGGAGTATTAAGTATAAAGAAAGAGTAGTATAAGCATGTTTTAATTTCTTAATATGTAAGATAAGTATATTAAAATATTTCTTTTTCACCAGAATACGCACATGCGCATTTTGCAGTATATTGAATTAAAGGACTACAGTTATTTAACCCGTTGTTGTTATACAGCAAGTTTCCATTTGCAGGCATTACACAGTTCCTTGCTATTCTGTATGAGTGCTGGATCCTTAAAATACTATTTTGAAGCTGTATATCTAACATATCTATTATAATGAAAAAATGATATGTCATTTTAGTAATCCTTACATTAACTTCATTGTTGTAACACCTTAACATTTATTTTAAAACAGTTTATTTCTCAATGTTACAATCTGTAAGTAAAAGTCACTTCAGTGTTGTGAATTAAGTTTTTCAATTAGACTTTCCTATGACTTTTCTGTACTTATTGTAGTAGTAATTTCATTCATGGTAGCAGTCTGGATTCCTAGTCTTTTGAGGGTTAGTAACTGAATGCACTCTAAGGGTAAGTGGTAACTGCCTAAAATTCTTTGTAATCTAGTGGCTATGTTACAAACGGTTTTGCACTAATGGTCCCAGATGAAGTGCCAATTTACATATTCATTGTGCTAACAAGTTTCAAATGGCTCATTGACATGTGGTTGATTCAGTCTCACAAGCCTTCCAGTGTCCTAATGTGCATAAGAAATACAGGCAGGCAGTTTCAGTAAGTTTGCAAATAACTAGAGCATGCTTTCCAGTTCTACTTCGCTCAAACTAAGAAGCAAGGGTTGAAAGAGGAGCCAGTGGCCGAGAAAAGATGTGTGCACTATGTAGCTATATATGTATCCAACCATACATACTATTAAACAAGTTCTCTATTACTGAATACAATTATGCAGGCAAATGCCAGTATCTTGAGAGAGTGCCAGTAAAGAGGTATTTCAAACTTTATGATATTGCAAGCTTAGTCTGTGAAGTTGTAATTGCTGCCCTCATAGTGACAAAGTGAATTGACTATGTGAAATCCTGAACACATTTAAATCTTGGCAAAACTTCTGCTGATTTCAATGGGGGTAGGATTTTACTCTGCAGTCTAGAAATAAGATCCAAGAAAGAAGGGAAAGGTGAAAGTTTTTATTTATATTTCGTGGCCAGTTATATGTTATAATATTCATTGCCTTAAATAGTGTTTTCCCAGCCCATCATCAGCAAAGTGAAGCCACAGCTCTTAAAGACGCACTTCCTGCCACTGATGAATAAGCTAAAGAAAAAAGCAGCAGTGGTTGTATCAGATGAAGAACATCTAAGAGCAGAAGGCAGAGGTGACATGTCGGAGGCTGAACTGCTCATCCTAGATGAGTTCACCACTTTGGCACGGGACCTCTATGCCTTCTACCCTTTGTTGATTAGATTTGTGGACTATAACAGGTATGTGGAGAAGACAGGTCAATGAATCTCATAAAAATCTTCCTGTTTATTGATACTGTCTCTTATCCTTTGATATGCCTAGCATTGAATTAAAGTCGCTTTTACTCTACCTGCCAATCTTGAAGTTGCTCAAGCTGATGCTTTGTGATTTTAGGAGGAGCTGGGGTCTTTTTCAGAAGAAAACAAAACAAAAAACAAAGGTGCAATCCAAATCTGTTGGATTAGTCCTGGGATTAATGTAAAAGGATTTTAAGGGTTTTGAAATAGGACATCAAAAAGCCACTGGTACAAGAAAGGATTAAAGGCATGCATGCTTCATTTTGTTGGTTTGCATCTCTGTAAAATATTGAAAACTGATTTCAAAGCATAAAACCAGTGAGGGTCATCTGCATTTCTCCCCTTTTACCAAATTTTAGGGCAAAATGGCTGAAAGAGCCCAACCCTGAAGCAGAAGAATTGTTCCGCATGGTGGCTGAGGTCTTCATTTACTGGTCAAAGTCTCATGTAAGTAATTCCTTGGTAAATACTTGTTTTAATTAGGTTTCTTAGTAGGCAGATCAATTATTAAGTGTTTGGGAAAACACATTTAATGACAGAAGTGAAACTGGAGATGGGAAGGTATTAATGACTTTCAGTTTTCTGACACTTCGAAATGCCTGAGTAGTTAGGGGAGTTGATGGGTGTTTTGTAGCATAGTAACACTGACTGTAGATACTTTTTCTGGTTGGTTGGTTTGGGTTTTTTTTAGCATATATTAAGCTCATTGAGGTCCGTGTCCTTACCCTTTTATTTTTCAATCAGTTATTTACACTCCCAAAGCCTTTTTATAACCAGGATGTATGGCTACTAAATTAGTAGTAGTTGTATCATTAAAGTCTATTTTCCTAAGTTGTACAGTCTGTCTGCTTGAGCCTCTTGGCAAAGTTATGATAAAAATCATGTGGAAAGTTCCTCAGCACAACCGGTGGAACAAGGGTTTCTTGAAGGAAATGTGCAGCTCTCTTTACAGTCACTTAATTTGTGTTGCAGTGTAGATTTGTATTTCTTTAATAAAACTTAAAGGTTTATAATTCAGTTATTAATCCTAGGTCTGTAGCTGGACTGAATGAAAGTAAGTCAGTAAGTGTTCTAAGAACAAGGAAGTAGCAAAGGTATCTTACAAGTAATTCTCTGGATGAATTTCTTCCTAGATGATACTATGTAATATTTCATAAATTTTATCAGTTAAGGATTTCTTCTTAATTCCACTTCTATAAAATTTACCCTTGATTCTCAAGTCTGATTCCACTGGTTCATATGCAAGAACCAAGGCATCTGCATTAAGACCTAATCAGACACCATCACTGATAGTGCTTAAATAAAAACAAAACATGATTCTTGTGAATACTGCCACAAAAGTAAGAAATAAAGCAAAAGAGACTAAATACTTTCAAACATTGGAACTCTCTATGGACTGTTGTCTATAGTAGATTTCTTTTCTGCTGTAACTTCAATTCTCTCAGGTTTGGGAAACAGGATGCCTTATTATTTGTGTACTTGTGCCTGAATTTGACCGTAAGATTTATTATAAACATTGCTGGGCACAGAAACTGGTTGCACAGTAGATAGATACTGGATCATCAAATTATTTGTGAATACACAAGTTTGGTCTTTTATTTAAAGTTTCTTATGTATCTGAATATAGTGGGATTTATAATGGGGAAAAAAATTGAATGGATGATTTCCTAGTAAGGGAAAACCCAGACAATATTTTTATATTGAATTAGATGAGGACTGAGATTTTTGTCGTAGCTGTTTCATAGCCAGAGAAACATTTCTTTCTAACATAGAAAAAACCCCCCGAAAACGCACAACCTCTGAACTATGCCATGTAAATAAAGCTGGAATTCAAGGTCATTATTAATCATCGATTAATTTTTTCTGTCCTTGTCTTATCTTGTGGATTTTACAAATTTCCAGTTAATTTATGTTTTTATTTAAGGTTTGTTTAGATAGATTCCTCATATCAGAAGTGCTTCTAACTGAGATCTATATATTTCCAGAATTTCAAAAGGGAAGAGCAGAACTTTGTGGTACAAAATGAAATCAACAACATGTCTTTCCTTATCAGTGACACCAAATCTAAGATGTCCAAGGTAGTGTAAAGATTTTTATATTTTTCCCTTTGTAGAGGGGAAGGAGACAGGAGGACTCCAGAGAAGCAATTTTTTTTTTTTTTCTAATTTATCTGTTGAAAACACTGGGTTGAGAATCAAAATGTTATCAACACAGTGGACTTTCAACATATTGGTGCAAAATATTGGCGATGATATAATGGCAGTTCCATTGGATAGGGTTGCAGCTATATAGGTAGTAAGGAAACTCAAACCAGAGACAAGTACAAAGTTGCTAGTACAATTATTTTATTTAATATTGGAATTTTTTTCATCTTTTCTTTATGCTGCAGGCAGCAGTTTCTGACCAGGAGAGGAAGAAGATGAAGCGAAAAGGTGACCGGTACTCTATGCAGACCTCTCTCATTGTGGCAGCACTGAAGAGATTACTTCCCATTGGCTTAAACATTTGTGCTCCTGGAGACCAAGAGCTAATCACACTGGCCAAAAATCGATTCAGTATGGTAGGTGCTTTTCTTGCACTTCTGAAATGTAGAAATATTTTACTAATGAAATTCTTTGAATATTCTTGCCCCATGCTCATTCTTAAAGCATGACACAATGAAGACTGTAATTATCTTATATAAAGGCACATTATTAAGAGTTATTTCTCTCTCTTAGTTTTCAATGCTAAATTGTGTTTAGTTTTATTTTATGAAGCTTGACTTTGGAAATGCAAACAATAACAGGATATTTCCTAACTTCTATGCCCAATGTCGTAACTAATTCCTTTTGATCGCTCTCATGTAAAAGCAAGAATTTCTGTAGTGATAGCCTGTTTTAAAAGTTATTCTTACAGTGCAATAATGTGATTGTAATTTGGAATAAAATCCTTTCTCAAGCTATGATACTTTATGCACCCTAGCAAGTTTTATGACCTTTGGACAGCTGAACTTAATGTTTATAAAGGATAAAAAGATCTCCAAAAGAAATAGAAATCAAATCAGAGAAGGCTTGTGTTCATGATTTTGGTTTCATTTGGTCAAACTTTGGTTTAAGTCAGGCTTGCATTTAGTGTGTTACGGTGGACAAATATGAATGATGCCATCCAGAACTTGTTCCTGTGAGCTTGGATGTGGCTAGCTCTGGCCTGATACAAAAAGACTTATTGTCACTGAGATTTTTCTCAGTCTTCCACATTGACAGTTTTATTCATCATCTGAACTAAGCCCAAGTTTGACATTTATATGAACAGTATCTTTCCTTAATCACCTTCTATTCCTAATTGATATGATTTGTAATGTATTGACAGAAAGATACTGAAGATGAAGTACGAGATATCATCCGCAGTAATCTTCATCTCCAGGGCAAGGTAATCTATATATAGTTTTTAAACATGGTTTTTCTTCCTTTGAATTTGTTAGTGCCATATGATGACAACCTGCCTTTGTTCATTAGGATAACTTGTAGTCCCTTTTTCTCTTGTGTCAAGTAACTTGTTCCTGTCAATTCTAAAATGTTAGGGGTTTAATGTGTTTATATATGCATTATATACAATAACATGGCCCTCCAAATCCCTGGAGATGGAAGCAAGGTGTATTGCTGATTAACTCTACCTTCTATTATGTGGGATAGAATCTGCAAAATGCTCAAAGTGTCTTTGTATCAGTTTGAAGTGTAAAGGAAAAGGAAGCTGCCACTTTGGCATACTCTGAAGTGAAAAATCTACAGTTTGCTCAGTCTGGTTCCTGTTTTTCAGCACAGGGAAGAGGAATTATTTTGGAAAAAGTGTAGATTTTTTGTTACTGAATTCCAGTTAGTGCCAGATGAATAGCCCTAGGGAAAAAGTCCTGAACTGGCCCAGTGTAGTTGAACTGTTTTATTAATGCTTCAGAAAATGGCAAAGCAGCAGCCATAATATGGAAGTGTAATAAAATTATGTACATTTCTTCTCTGTTGAAGGAAGATGGAATCAGACCATCAGATGGTGCTTTAAGATTGCCCTTCATTTTCTCTCCCCACCCCAGTTTTTATTCACCTCAAGGGAAAAAATAACTAGTATTTCCTGTGCTTATTAAATGGTTACAAGAGAATAAACATGTGAATTGGAAATCTCGCTTTTTTTTCTGAAAGGCTATTTAAGGATCATCCAGAAGTCTAGATTCCACTGCAATTTGGTGCATGGCAATAAATGCTGGTTTTTTTAAAATGACTTGGTAATGGGATGGTTCATCCTGAATACTACCTGAAGATCAGTTTTCTCCCATCTCGTGTTTTCTGTATATAGCTGCAATGTCAAGCAAGATTATATGGAGATTGGGGTTTCTGGAAGCTCACAAGAAGATACATCATTTTGCAAAGCTAACAATTAGCCTTTTTCATAAAATATGACAAATGGAAGTCCAATAGCCAATAGGGACTGCACATAGAAAAGTTTACCACTGAAAACAAAAAATTTGGTTAAATCCTAAAAAAAGCTTGAAATATTTATCCTTATATAGCAAATACTATTATATACTGAGAAGCTGAAGAAATCTCACAGGCAAAGTACTAGGAAGATAAGAGCATTTATGGAGATCTCAATGAGCAACAGTACTTAAGCAATGTGCATGCCATGAACATACAAACATTAAAAGTGTTTTGATTTTGTGTGTGAACTTCAAGAATGTTTTCTAAATTATGAAGATTAGGTATTTCTGTTCTGACATTTTCAGTATGTCTGTATTGTCATTTTGTGAGCTGTGCAGTTGTAAGTCTTGCCTGGCATTTCATGCTGCTTCTTAGCACTTGTCCTCCTGTTTTAAATACTTCAGTTTCTATTTTGTTTCTTTAGGGTTACATTCTGCATACTGCTATTAAGAAATTTTTGCCTGTTACTGCTTTGTTACCTTGGAACAATGACACTTCTTAATACCTTGATCTGTGCCTTCTCTTCAGAAAATTCCTTTTGTTTGATATTGTTCAGCAACTTACCATCTCCTCTGTTTATAACACATGAAAATAAAAGTACTTTTACATTTCTTGTATTGATGAAATTTTATGGTGCCTTGATAATTAAGAAGGAAGTAATCTTAGCTAATCCAAAGTACACACTGACAGGTTTTCCAGTTGTAATCTTTTCAGCAATGACTTTAGATTTTCATAACTGTAAAATAAATTCCCAGTGGAAGATGACATTCTGAAAGGGAACCACGTAATACATAGCTAACAAAGCTAAATAGCTTATTGTAGCTAGCTTTATTTTATAGCTATCTACATGTTGCTTTACTAGCTTTGAAAAGCTCTAGTTTTGACCTGTGAAAAGTAGTTAACTCAACTACAGACAAAATATGTCACTCCTAGGACTTAAAAACTTCAATTTATTATTGTATTTATCATCTTTATAACGATTTATTATCTATTGCTAAGTAGTTTGTTCTCAATGGCTTGAAATACATTTTTTATGAATCATTTAGCACTGACACATTCTGGATTGCACATGAAACCTAAGTGTATAACTTAGTTATTTAAAAGTATAAAGTAAAATTCAGTACTTATTCACAAAGTACAATATAATTTGTTCTGTAATTCTCTGAATGCGAGGAGTTCTCAGATCAAAAGACATCTCCACCTGTGATTAAAAAGCTTTTTGTGGACTATCCATTCATGATGATCCAGTCAAATGCTCACAGAAAGACTGTGAATGTGACAGTTGTTAAGAAATGGACAAGCCGAAAGGTCGAAGAAATGCTTGCCAATTGTGGCTTTCTAGGTTGTAATAAGCTATTATTGAGCAACTGTGTAAGTTTATAATCATTCCTGGAACTTCAGTAAACTGTATCATAAGATGTTTTGTGGAGGTGAATTAGCATTATTGTCTCATCTTAGGCACAAATTGAAATCTGGATCCACAGTGATGTTTTAGAGAAGTAAGTGTTGAGTTTAAGCTGTATTTGAATCTGTAGGGTTTAGGCTCGTAAATGCTCTAGGAATCTAGGCCAGTGTGTCTTAAACCTAAATTGCACAATCAGGAATCATCACTGGCCACAGCTCTCCGTAAAATGGGTTATGCATTGCATTTGTCTTCGGTGTCACTGGCACAAAAAATGGTTGCAAAGTGTGTTGCATCAGTGTTGGTTAGCAGAAGCACTGGGGAGACAAAATGAACCAAAAAAAGATTGCTCGTGGTAAAACAGAGAATCACAGATCACTGAAATGGAAAAAAATGAAATGTAAAGAGAAAAATAAGAAAAACATTTGCTTCATACAGTTCTTTATAATTTGAAGACTAATAAGCAAATGCTTCTTGAATTATTTTTTCGTAAATTAACTTTTCATTTTTTAGCTAGTTATTTGTCAAATTAGGATTTTCTAACAATTGAAAAAACTAAAATGAAAAAAAATTAGACATAAATAAGACTACTTACTAATTTACATAACTGAAAACTAAGTAATCCCAAGTAGTAGAGCAACAATTGTATTGTTGTTTAAGAACTGAAAAGTCAGTGTACAAAGTTATGTCTGCCTACCTCATATTCATTACTATTCCTCAAATATGTTCATTGCTTGTGCCAGTGCTATTTGTTAGCCCACAATCATTTGATCTTTGTATGATTATTAGACTTTTAGTCCTCTGGAAGCTCTCAAGAAACATTGCACAAATCAGTCTTTAGTTTTGTTCTCCCAGTCAGTGTAGTGGACGCTGTATGTGTTAGCCATGTAAAGGTGTGGGTTAGCCATATAAAGTGCTTCTGTTGTTCTTTGAAGCAGTTATGTACAAATTACACTGCTTGACCCTACGTTTGGAACATTTTTTTTGCCTTGACATGAGAAATCTTTCTCCTGCAGCTTGAGGATCCCGCCATTAGGTGGCAGATGGCACTTTACAAAGATTTACCAAACAGGACTGAAGATTCCTCAGATCCAGAGAAGACTGTGGAAAGGGTCCTTGACATAGCTAATGTACTGTTTCACCTGGAACAGGTTAGAGAAATTTTCCCAATTCCATTGCCTCTTAATCTAAGCAAAAGTATTCAGCCTTTCTTTTATACTTTCACCTGCTATATTTAATGCTATATTCTTTTTTCTTTCTTTTGATGGCTACTGTTTATGTGCTTTGCCTTGTGTTTTGTAATCCAGTATCGTGGTCGTATTGCTCACACAGTGTGTTTGCAGCAGTTCCAACCATCATTTATTTGGAAAAGGCCTAAGAAAGTGATACCTGTTGTTTTAGCTTCCTTCTGGTGCATTTCAGCTAGCAGAAAGTAATGACTAAATTGTCCATGGACCATAAAATGTGAGTAAAAAATAACTTAATTATTGAAAAAATGCCTTTTTGCAAGGTGTATTTACTCAGTTGAGATTCCTGAATTATTGGAGTAGCAAGAAACTTAAAGCTACCTACATAAATATCTAGTTAGAAGCTGCACCTTATAGCTGTATGGAGTAGAACAGTCAGATGATTTGATACACAACTTCTCTAGTGATGGCTTTAGAAAGCTATTTACTATGTACTAGTTAAAAAAATTATAAGAATGTCCACTTGACAAAATCTGTATGTGTGTATGTGGGTGAGAATATATGCATCTAGAAAATTAAACTGGCATTAAAATTCAGAAAATTCTTAATTATCTGGAAGCTTTAGCAACACTACTCTTTGGTGGTCCAGCAAACTGCTTGCATATGTGCACTGAAACTTACTTGTTCATGCTGGTGCAACAGTGCATACAAACCAAAGTTAAGCTGGCCAGCTCAAATATTACTTGCCGCATTCAAGAAATAGTAGAAGCAGCATGGAGGAATGATTTTTCTGAGAATGGTCTGACAGAATCTTTAACTTGTATCAGAATCTGGCATGAAGCTCTGTTGTTTTATCTAATATTTTTTGCATAAATATATGAGCTGCCCACACGACTTGGACTACAGTAACTTTCATTTAAAAAATCTGTAATTTGTGTCCTTCTCACTAGCACTGATAGAATTTTGTATTTTGTCTCTCTGATTAAAGTAGTCCCCAGAAATAGGTCAACCAAGAATAAATGTTGGAAGTTAGGTGTTTGTTGGTTGGGTTTGATTTTGGTTTTTTCCTCCAAGAAAAGGAGGGACAAGAGCCTATTACTTCAGTTTTTAATTCTTGATCCCTACGTTGGTACATTTTACAAGTCAGAGACTACTTGATAAATTTAGTTTTCACATTTAACTTACTGAACTGTTAGCTATTTTGCACTTTAGATTTGTTCTGTGCTTTCTAGGCTTTTTTAAGATGCACTGAAGAAGCAGCACATTAACTTGAAGGGTATTCCTATTGGCAGAGATTAATGCTGCTGGTTACACCATAGCCTATAAACTGACTGCATATAAAATTTGCTCAGGGTTTATTTTTTTTTTTCTCGTTTTCAAAGAACATTGGAGAATTGAAGGGTCTTGCCCTCTTACTAGATTAGTTGGTTTCACTGAGCTTTTCACAGGTTCAGACCCCATGTCAGGAAATTTCTGTATTCTGATGAGGTCACTGTCTCAGTCTAGTAGGAATCTGAGAGGTATGTGAAAGTGCTTGTATCTACACTGTGCAGCACTTGTGCTAAAAGTGACTTTCAGAGATCTTAGAATGCGTACCTGTGTCCTAGCTGTTTCATCACACAGGTGGTCTTCATCTAGTTTGCCAGCCTTAACATGGACTTGCTTCAAGTTCAGCAGCCTTACACAGTTGGATAGAAGAGGAAGAAGAACAGTCACTAAATTTTACCTGTTACTGAGTGTGTGTGGAACAAGTAAAAAGTGATTAGAATGTGAAGTAAATCAACGGCAATCACAGTTAGCCTACTAGAGAGAGACAGACATAAGAATGGGTGTTGATTTGTAAAGATATAGGATGGCTGTGAGGAAGAAGGAAGAGTTGAGCCAAGTGTCATGATCCACTGTTGGGTTGAACAATTTGGCAGAGGTTAAACCCCCTTGCTTTCCAACAGACTTCAGATAATTCTGGGAGGTTGGGGGCGGCTGGGCATAACTTCTGATTAACTCCAATGTCTTGTCGTGACTAGGTTCCATTTACATTCTAGGGAACAGAATTAAAACCCAAAACAGAGTCAAGTGCCAAGTCACTTTATTTGGCCAACAACAAATATGCGAGAGAAAAGAAAATGGGGGGAGGGGGGGAGGGAGAGAGAGGAGGAGAGAGAGAAACAAACAAACAAACAGCACGAGAGTGTTGCAATAGCTACCACCATGGGTCCGCATGCAGCCCGTGCGCCTGCTGTATCTTCGAATCTGGTGCAAAGATATTCCAGAACAGTCCTTGTGGTCGCAACTGTTTTCCCCTTTTTATACGGTTGTCCTCTTGCATAGTCAATAACCATTTTGCATACCCACGCCTCCCACTCGGCAGTGGGGTGCATGCCCAGTACTGTCACTAGAGGATGCTTGAAAGTTCTAGAAGGTCCGAGCCCCCTCCCCATTGACAGTCAAACCTGGGCCTTGGGCGCATGCACAGAGGATGTGTACTCCAAGACAACAGGGTAGAACTCAATGGGTTGCCTTGGTGATTAAACTGTCCCGCTTACTTGCCATGGTGATTAGGCTTCGGTAGTTAAACTTGCCTGCCACCAATGTTGAGACAAGTTTCTAGTCCCTTACAGAAAGCTAGAAACATGGGGGGCAAAAGTCTTCTACCTTGGTTTTATCATAGTTAACTGAGCTGAAAGGAAATTGATTAGCATGTACAGAGCTGCTTGAGTTTGAGTTCAAACAGCATATGATGTTGATTTCTGGTGTTTTAGCTATACAATGGTGTATATATATATATTTATATATATAAATTGGTTAAGCTTGTGTAGTTTGGAGAAATTGTTCAAGAGAGTGAAACCCAAGTTCCCTTGAGTTTTCCATGTTCTGTCATAGGATCAATCCTACAGCATATAGGATCCAGGAGTAGTATAGAACAGGATGAATTCCCACTGTAATACCAGATTGACGTTTCAGATCAATCCTTCTGATCAGACTTAAACAATGACTTGTGGTGAAGTAAATGCTGGCTGCTTTTATTCTGGGGACTTTGCACCTATTTGTTTAAAGATTTGGCCTCACAGCTTTACTTATCTTCTGTAGACGTGCACTCAGGTGCTTTTGTTACTGAAATGGGTAATTCAGTGTCTTTAAAAATAATGAATATGTCAGCACTGGGTCTGGTTTTATGAAAGTCTTGAGTAATCCTCTGCTCTCCATATACAAATACTCTGTTCTCCATATACGCGTACTCTGAATGCTTCCCTTACTGCACTGGCAAAGATCAGTTCATTCTTTGTATTTTCTTTCCATGCACAGCTAACTTCTTTGTTTTTATTATTTTCAGAGATCTGCTTGCGTAGGCCGAGGCTATTTCTTTTGGGAAAGTATAGAGAATTTTATAGTTGTTTGTGAAGATATTACTAATAACCTAACTTTCACATTTGGGTTTTTCTGACTTCTGAATTATTAGTGCTGTTTTGTGACTGTAAATATGTTTGTAGTGAACACTCTTCTATCCTTTCTCTTAACAAATATTTTTCATTTGTATTTTATCTTTTGGAAGGAACTTGTTTTAGAATGTCACCGTTTAATCTTACAAATGTAATTATCCATTTCACTGAATGCTTGGCAGTGTTTTAGTCTGTTTAATTAGATGTTTATAGTTTAAATATTAATAATTTTTCATATTTCACTAAACTAGAAAAGTCCTCTTGGATAGCTATGTTTAGATTGAATACTGAGTCTACATAAACAACATCATCACTACGTATTTTAAGTAAAATGCTTAGTTTTACTAAATGAAGAATCACCGAGTCTTTCAGGGTAGAGATGCTAACTTCCATTGACTCCTTTGAAGATGCTGGGAGACACAGGAGCTATTATTCCACTAGCACAATTGTCTGTAAAAGAAACAAACAACCCCCCACAAAACCAACAACCAATCCTACACAAAAGACACATTCTCTGTGAGAGTTGTGTAGGTTAAATCAAATTATATAATCTTTATGCAACAGTTGTGAAGTAAATCACAAAATCTGTGAATAGACTGTGGGAGTGACCTGTAGCACAGCCTGCAATCATAGTTCCCAGTTACCCAGGCAGGCTGTATACTGTTGCATGCAGTTGCTCTTCTGGACCACAGTAGTCATTTTCCTGTGATGGAAGCAAGGATGGAAGGTGAACAGAAGAAACTGAAAGAGCAAAAGATGAGGATGAAGCACACCCAATTTCATCTGTTGAGCCAGGATGCAGAAAGAGAGTATACCTGAAGACAGAGCTGCAATGTTATGAAATGTAGCAAAGTGTTTTGGAATATCTTAAGTTCATTCTAGCTATGCAGATTCATGGAAGGGATTTAGTCCTAAATAAGTCTTTGTGCCTGTCACTCATTTTTAAAGTTAATTCCTTTCCACTGTAGCTGATCATGGTAAACATTACAAATAAAAGATTATTTGTATATAAGACAATTCCTTTAAAAGTATTGCCTGAGGGAATGTGAAGGTGTACAATTTACCCATATCTATATATATTACATATAAAAGATAGAAAGAGTGAAGATTCTTTGTATGAAAAGGTAGTTTCCTGAGAGATGGCCTCAATGATGATAATATCCTATGTAAAAGATAGAAGAAGTAGGATGAAGTAAAAAAGAATATCTATATTTATACAAGGAACGGGAGATTTTTTTTCTTTTAAGTTTATTTTCTAAATTCTGATTCTACAATTTGGCTGATCTCTTGAACTCTGTCTCTGAACACTTTTTCCCATCTATATTCTTCTGTTATCTTTCCACTTGATTTACCTGTTATCTCACATTTTTATTATTATTACTATGCCCAGACAGCAGGGACATTGCCACATTGTTTATTTTTCCATGTGTTTTTTATGTAACAGGTTGAGCATCCTCAGCGGTCCAAAAAAGCAGTGTGGCATAAGCTGCTGTCTAAACAGAGGAAAAGAGCAGTAGTTGCCTGCTTTAGAATGGCACCATTGTATAATCTGCCAAGGTAAGGGCTATATTTGTTCTGTTTTTCACAAATGCATTTATGTTCATACAGTGCTATTTGGCGAGATCAAAAGGAATGGAAACATGTAAACCAGTAAATGACAAACTGCGTGGTTTGTATATTGTATACTTTGTATATTACTTTCTTTTAATAGGTCTAACTACTTTCTTCTTATATATCTTTTGAAAAGAGTAACAAAAAGTATAATTTTATAATATAATAAAAAGTATAATTTCTGGTTCTCTCCTCCTGCTCGTATTCCACCTTTTGCTCCTGGTATGTTTTCTTTTCTGAAAAGTAGACACCTTTCATAGGAGATAAAAAGAGACATGCTGGTGTCACTATAATATCATCTTTGGAAATAAATTTCCTTTTAAGGCTCTGGAAATACGCAGTTACCTTCATTATTAGATGCTAAATGTTCTCTATGCAGGTAATAAACTGATACTATTTATTTTAAAACTTGTGTATTTATTGTGCACTTTTGGGAAGAGCATTCTACTAGACAGGAAATGTATGCACATACTCTAGGTATTTCACACCTTTTCCTGTGGCTCCTTTTCCTGTTCTTTCTTGTTCAATAGAGAGTGCAATCTATAGTCAAGTAAGTTTCAGAATCCTGAGATTCTCAAAGGAATGAATGAACATTCAGAAAAAGTAAACGCATCTATTTTTCATGCAATTGCTAAAAATAATTTCCAGAAGACCTGTATCTGGTCTTTTCAACATACTAATGTTCTCATCTTTTACTGAAAGTATGCATATTACCATAATTAGTAGGATGAATCTTAAAGTCTGTCCCAGGAAGCACAAGGGCATGAGAAATCATACTAGCTTGAAATGAGGCTGCTGTGGCAGTTGAAAATAGAACAAAGATATTTCTGTCTGTAGCTGTTCTTACTTTAACAAGTAGGTCACCTGCACATAACTAGCATTCCTATATATTTCAATTATATTTCTTCATTCTCAATATATGAGAATGGCAGTTCTTTAAAAAATTTAAGATGATTGATAGAATTCTTCATGGAGAATTGGTTGTCACATGGCCCATTTTGCATTGAGTCCTCAAGAAAAAAAACCAAGAAACAGTAAACTTCATCACTGACTTACCCTCTTTCCCCTAGCCTTGTCATCCATTTAATTTCATGGAGTTTGCAAAAAAAAAAAAAAGTTTATTCTTTTAGATATGCAAGTCTAATCTGAACATTAAAAAATACAAATATTTGAGCACAATCAAAGGTTCTCTATTGCTGTTACCATAATATTTAAATTAAAATAATATTAAAATATTTTATATTAAAACTCACTAATGTGGCACAGTAGTTGATTTTATTGCTTATTTGTGTTTAAATTTCTATAAAGCTCTATGTATTATCTGCTCGTAAAACCATTGTTATTTCATTTCAGTATCAGTTTTTCAAGTCAACAGGACACAGTTTTGAACAGAGCATTTTAATGCAAACTTAATTTTTAAAACAGGTGCTTTAGGAGGTTTTACCATAAAATTTTGCTTTCCTTTTAAATGTAGTTATAATGACTGGGCATTTTTTCAAGCTAAAGAAATTCATATTGACCAAATCTTGTCTTTAAAAGTTTACAGCTTTTGTTTTAAATGTCCCTTTCTAGGCATCGAGCCGTCAATCTCTTTCTTCAAGGCTATGATAAATCTTGGATTGAAACAGAAGAACACTATTTTGAAGACAAACTGATAGAAGACTTAGCAGTATGTCTGGGTGCAAAGGGTCATGGGAATGTATTCTGGATTAGCATTAGTCTTGTATAATAATAATTATAAGTCTGTCATAAGATATCTTCTAAGCTATCTCTACCCAAATGGGTGAGCTATAGCCAAGAGTCACTCTGACGCATTAAAAATTACAAGTGATGGAGATTCCAGAATCCCCTCAGGAAGTCTGCTTCAGAGCTTCAGTAACCTTTTATAAAGCTTTTTAAACTTTTGTCTAAATTATGTGCCAGTTGCTGTCATTCCCCTGTCTCTTATCTTCTGCCCTGTGAAGAAGGGGAACAGCATATTCCTTTCTTTCTTTGCAGTTAACCTTTATGTATTTGAAGAATTCATAACCAACATTAAAGCCATTTAAGTCAAAAGGTTACAATATGAAAACAGAGGAATTCTAGTCTTAAATTAATTAGTCCCTCTTCGCAGAAGAATCCGCTTGTGAGTATTAGAGCAATCTCTTTAGCCTGGTAAATCCCCAGGGTGATTTTCAGTAAAGCCTTGTTTCCTCATAGAATCATAGAATCGTTTACGTTGGAAAAGACCTTTAAGATCATCAAGTCCAACCCTTAACCTAACACTGCCATCCCACCACTAAATCATGTCCCTAAGCACCTCGTCTACCCATCTTTTAAATACCTCCAGGGATGGGGACTCGACCACCTCCCTGGGCAGCCCATTCCAGTGCCTGACAACCCCTTCTGTGAAGAAATTTTCCCCAATGTCTAACCTAAACCTGCCCTGGCGCAACTTCAAACCATTGCCCCTCATCCTATCGTCCGTTACCAGGGAGAAGAGGCCGACCCCCACCTCGCTACAGCCTCCTTTCAGGTCGTTGTAGAGGGCGATAAGGTCTCCCCTCAGCCTCCTCTTCTCCAGACTAAACAACCCCACTTCCCTCAGCCGCTCTTCACAAGACTTGTGCTCCAGACCCCTCACCAGCTTTGTGGCTCTCCTCTGGACATGCTCCAGCAACGCAACACCTTTCTTGTAGTGAGGGGCCCAAAACTGAACACAGTACTTGAGGTGTGGCCTCACCAGCACCGAGTACAGGGGCACGATCACTTCCCTACTCCTGCTGGCCACACTATTCCTGATACAAGCCAGCATGCCATTGGCCTTCTTGGCCACCTGGGCACACTGCTGGCTCATATTCAGCCGGCTGTGAACTAGTATGCCCAGGTCTTTTTCCGCCAGGCAGCTTTCCAGCCACTCTTCCCCAAGCCTATAGTGTTGCATGGGGTTGTTGTGACCAAAGTGCAGGACCCGGCACTTGGCCTTGTTGAACCTCATACAGTTGGCCTCGGCCCATCGATCCAGCCTGTCCAGGTCCCTCTGCAGAGCCCTCCTCCCCTCGACCAGATTGACACTCCTACCCAGTTTGGTGTCCTCTGCAAACTTACCAAGGGCACACTCAATCCCCTCGTCCAGGTCGTTGATAAAGATATTAAACAAGACCGACCCTAGAACTGAGCCCCTGGGGGACACCGCTTGTGACCGGCCACCAACTGGATTTAACTCCGTTGACCACAACTCTCTGGGCTCGGCCATCCAGCCAGTTTTTTACCCAGCGAAGAGTACATCCATCTAGGCCATGAACCATCAGCTTCTCTAGGAGAATGCTGTGGGAAACTGTGTCAAAGGCTTTGCTGAAGTCCAGGTAGACAACATCCACAGCCTTTCCCTCATCCACCAGGCGGGTCACCGGGTCCTAGAAGGAAATCACGTTGGTTAGGCAAGACCTGCCTTTCATGAACCCATGCTGGCTGGCCCTGATCCCAATTGTCCTCCATGTGCCTGGTGAGCACACTCAAGATGAACCGCTCCGTAATCTTCCCTGGTACCGAGGTCAGGCTGACAGGTCTGTAGTTCCCCGGAGCCTCCTTCCAGCCCTTCTTGAAGATAGGCGTCACATTTGCCAACCTCCAGTCATCTGGGACCTCCCCTGTTATCCAGGACTGCTGATAAATGATGGAGAGTGGCTTGGCAAGCTCCTCTGCCAGCTCCTTCAGCACTCTTGGGTGGATCCCATCTGGCCCCATAGACTTGTGGACGTCCAGGTGGCATAGCAGATTGAAAACTGATTCCTCCTGGATTATGTGGGGTTTATTCCACTCACCTTCCCCATCTACCAGCTTGGGGGGCCAAGTACCCTGGAGATAACTCATTGGAACATTAAAGACTGAGGCAAAGAAGGCATTAAGTATCTCAGCCTTTTCCTCATCCTTAGTGGCAATGTTCCGCCTTGCATCCACTAGAGGATGGAGGTTCTCCCTAGCTCTCTTTTTGCTGTTAACGTCTTTATAAAAACTTTTCTTATTATCCCTTCAACAGTGGCCAGGTTGAGTTCTAGTTGGGCTTTTGCCTTTCTAATTTCCTCTCTGCATGACCTGACAAGATCCCTGTACTCCTCTTGGGTTGCCTGCCCCTCCTTCCAAAGCTGGTAAGCTCTGCTTTTCTTCCTGAGTCTCAGTAAAAGATCCCTGTTCAGCCAGGCCGGTCGTCTTCCCTGCCGATTCATCTTACGGCACATGGGGACAGCCTGCTCCTGTGCCTTTAAGACTTCTTCCTTGAAGAACGCCCAACCTTCCTGGACCCCTTTGCCCTTCAGAACCAGCATTCTGAATAAGCTGAAGTCTGCCCTCTGGAAGTCCATGGTGGTGGTTTTGCTGACCCCCCTTCCTTACCTCACCAAAAATCAAAAACTCTACCATTTCATGATCACTAAGGCCAAGATGACCTCTGACCACCACCTCTCCCACCAGTCCTTCTCTGTTAGCAAACAGAAGGTCAAGCAGGGCGCCTCCCCTGGTAGGCTCACTTACCAGCTGTGTCAGGAGGTTCTCTTCCACACACTGCAGGAACCTCCTAGACTGTTGCCTTTCTGCTGTGTTGTACTTCCAGCAGATGTCTGGTAAGTTGAAGTCCCCCACAAGAACAAGAGCTCATGATCAAGAGACTTCTGCCAGCCGCTTGTAGAATACTTTGTCGACCTCCTTATCCTGGTCGGGTCGTCTATAACAGACTCCCAACAGGATATCTTTCTTGTTGGCCTTCCCCCTCATCCTCACCCATAAACACTCGGCCTGATCACAAGCGTCGAGCTCCTTACAATCAAAACATACAGAGCCACCCCACTGCCTCTCCTTCCTTGCCTGTCCCTTCTGAAGAGCTTATAGCCATCCATTGCAGTACTCCAGTCAAGAGAGGCATCCCACCACGTTTCTGTGATGGCAACTACATCATAGCCATCCTGCTGCACAATGGCTTCCAGCTCCTCCTGTTTGTTGCCCATGCTATGTGCATCAGTGTAGATGCACTTGAGCTGGGCTATCAGTTTCACCCCCAGCATTGGGGTGTCACCCCTAGGCTCCTCTCTAGTGAGCCTGGTTATATCCCCTGCCCCCTTCAGGCCTAGTTTAAAGCCCTCTCAACGAGCCCCACCAGCTCTTGAGCGAGGATCCTTTTCCCCCTTTGAGAAAGCTGAGCACCATCTGTTGTCAACAGGCCCAGTGCCGTGTAAACCTCCCCATGATCAAAAAACACCAAGCCCCTCCGACAGCACCAGCGTTTGAGCCACGTGTTAATCAGTCTAGTTTTCCTGTTCCTTTCATTGTCCCTCCCTGCCATTAATGGGATTGAGGAGAACGCTACCTGTGCTCCTGATCCATCAACCAATTTTCCCAGTGCCCTGAAGTCCCTTTTGATCAATTTGGAACTTCCTTGTGGAATCTCATCACTGCCAGCCTGTACAATCAACAGCGGATAGTAATCAGAGGGCCATACTAGACCAGGGGATTTCTTGGCAATGTCCCTGACCTGGGCCCCAGGGAGGCAGCAGACTTCGCTGTGAGATGGGTCCGGCCGGCATATCGGGCACTCCGTTCCCTTCAGAAGGGAATCACCCACAACAATTACCCTCCTTTTTTTCTTAACAGAGGCAGTCCTGATAGGTAGGGGTGACTGACTCTCCCTAGCCAGCCCATGGATGGACCTTCATCCACATCCTCATTTACCTGGCCCTCAAGTTCCAGAGCCCCATATCTATTATGTAAGGGCAACCGGAAAGGTGAGGGAGGCCGGGAGGGGGTTTGCCTCCTGCCCCGAGCAGAGACCTGTTTCCATTCCCCACCATCTCTTGGGTCCCCTCCTTCTGCTTGGTGGCAAGAGGTCAGTGGATCTTCTGCTTCTAGTGGAGCCTCCATCTGCTGCCTTGGCCTGAGGGATAGTAGAATGTGGCTCCACCAGTCTATCTCCCTCTCACGCTTCCCAATGCTCCTTAACCTTTCCACTTCCTCTTTCAGCTCTGCCACCAGGCAGAGCAGGTCATCCACCTGGTCACACCTGAGACAGCCACTGTCCTTACCACCCTCTGGTACGAGCAACAGGCTCAGGCACTCCCTACAGCCAGAGACCTGGACAGCCGCATGTTTCTATTTCTCATCCCTTACAACTGTCTCTCAGAAAGGTAGTTCTTTTGACGGTTGGGCAAGAACTAGTATTTGTCCCTGGGAGGTCCAACAGAACACAGTCTGAGATCAATCTTTTCAATGTGAGGAGAGCCTGCTCTCTGCAAAAAGTCTACAAAAGTCCTCTATCTGAGGAGCTTAATTCTGCTGATTCTTAATTCTGATTCAACAGATCAGGTCTCTCTGGGAACTTTTTAATGTTTGATATTAAATTCATAGATATTCAACACTCTCTTTATCAATAGTTAAAATGCTTCTGCTTTAATTAAATAGGTTATACAAACACCTAAGCTTATGCGATAAAATTCTTGATTAGTTTTGTTGGTGGGCATTACTGGACATAATAATTTGTAAGAACAATATGTTTAATGATTAGATTATATAAAAATTAAATATTTTCATCGTCAACACTTAGAAATGGCAACTAAAGCTTACCCAACTTACTTGTTTTATCCTCTTATGTTACATTCAGTTAAAGCTTTTTATGGGCAAATGTCTCAAAACATTGAAAATTAAGCATATTTATTTCCCAGAAATATCAGAAAATTATTTGGTTCTAGTGTTCATGCTACGCTTAATAATGAGTTCTGCTTAACTCAGTCATTGGTGAATTTGATCCTCCATTTAATTGGAATTAAATCTATGAAAGCTAATAATTTGTATTAATCATTAACACAACTTCTGCCCTTTTGCTTCATCAGTTTTGATAACATTAGAAAGGTATTCTGGTTGATAACATTACCAAGTATAGAATGCTGCCATTTAACTGAAGAGAAAGGTCAGCATCCTAAATGAGATTGAAATAAAGAGCAGGGGAAGTGAGATATAACTAGAGCTGTAATTTGCATTGTTCAGACCTTGTTACTGATACTGAAAATATTGTCACATTTTCCAAAATGTGAAATGATCTTTGTATGGCCATCATAGATTAGCATGTGAAACAATCACTGTGCATATATGTCAACTTAAGTGAATCCTCAGCTGCAACCAGTCATGTTTGGTACAGCTGAATGGAAGAGGTAGACTTCATGGGCACATATGAAGTGTAGCACATACAGAGTTCTATAAGCATTCCCACAGGAATGTATTTGACACTAGCACACACAATTTTTTTCTTAATAGGCAAAACATCCATTTTCCTTCTATCTGTCATGTGGCCAACACTTCCTTATTGATTACAGATAGCATCTGACATTATTATAATTTCTTACTTGCACAGTCTTACCAATGCATGGGATTCTTATTATCTGTATTTTAGTGTATACTGCTAGGTGAAAACAAGGAGGAAGAGTGAACATAATTTATGCAACCAATTTTCTCTGTAGAAAACTGGGTACTTTGTAGAAAAATAGGCCTGGATGAAGCAATTTTGTTAATAACTCTATATGAAAAACTTACTTTCTGAAATGTCTTCTGGCAAAAGACAAGAAGTCAGAGGACAGATTTTTTTATATATTCTTTCAAAACACTACTTCAGTGGTTGCCATTATAGTATTTACAACTATATTTTTCTTTTAGAGCGAACCAACTAGAGCTGTCTAAACCTGAAAGCAAAATAACCATGTGAAAAAAACTATTTGTGTATATATGTGTTATCGAATGATATATAATATTTTTTATACAGTATTGATTTGTCATCTAAAATTCTGCATCCTGCCAGCATTACTGTTGTTGGTAGATTGGCTCCTTCTGTCTAAAACTATTGGTGAGCTTCAAGTTTGGATTGCTTCTCCCTCAAAGCCTTTCAGAGCTCCTCAGCAAAATGGCGTAAGACTTGGAATGGAGGATTCTCATTTTTAGCTGATGAAGCTTGTTAACATAGAGAGGAACAGACAATATACTAGCAAATGATGGCATCTGGTTACCACTCATTCTGGATAACAGCAGTGAAAGACTGAAGTTATTTTCAGAATCTAGGGAAGAGGGTTAATTTTTAAAAGGAGGAAAAATCTAAAGCTTTGCAAATGGTATAATCTTTGTAAGTCTTCATGGTCATAAATACAGTCAGGATTCAGGCTTTTCATACTTTTATTGGAACTTGTTTCCTCCTGGTTGTCCAAATCAAAATTACATATGTGAATATTTAATGTTTAATAAATTGCTCAGAGTAAAACATTTTTCACTGTAGATAATTGAATATACTTTAAAAAAAAAAATCTTTTTTTTTCCCTAAAGAAACCTGGGGAGGAACCACCAGAAGAAGATGAAAGCCTTAAAAGAGTTGATCCTTTACATCAACTTATTCTGCTATTCAGTCGAACAGCCTTGACCGAAAAATGGTAGGGATGGTGTGAGAGACTGCAGAGTTTATGCAGATTTTCAGATTATTCCTGTGTTTGAAGTTACAGATGTCTCTGTTCAAGTGAGATTGCATAGGCTAGGCCAGAACATGTGCATATGTACATGTGAATTTGAGTTACACTCAAACCTCTCTAGCCTCTGTGGCATGTAAAGAGATATTAGCATGACTGATAAGAGATGTAAAGAGTTTTCTAGAGACAAACAGAAGTCCTTATGCACTGTTTCACAGTTACAGATGCTGTGTTCAGGACTTTCTATACCTTTCTATTCTGTCTATGTTCCCTATTGACAGTTATATGCTGAATGTGAAATATAACTATATTCTAGGGATAATTGAAAAATTAAGTATGTTCTCTTCATTGGAAGGTCTTTATGAATTTCTGAGCACTGTGTTTGTATCAGGCTTTACTTTTCAGTTTGTATTAGTTAATCAAGTCCTCATTTTCCAAAAAGACTTCTGTAATTAATTATGAGCATAGAAATCCTTTAAAACGATTTTTAAGGTGCTTAAAAATATTTTGGTGCCTCAATTCTGCTGTAATGGCTCTAATCTCCCTCTTTTTCCCTTTCCTCTCTCTATTAACCAGCAAATTGGAAGAAGATTTCCTGTATATGGCTTATGCTGACATTATGGCAAAGGTAACTTTTTGCATCTTTTCTGTTTTAATAAAATTAATAAAGATCAAGAGAAATTATGTGTAATGTGAAGGAAGGCTTAGCTCCCTGCCCTGATTTAACAGTAAATGTTTTCTTTCTACACTGTATCAGAGCTGCCATGATGAAGATGATGATGATGGTGAAGAAGAAGTGAAGAGTTTTGAAGTAAGATTATACTTCTGGTTTGTTTTTATTGTCATGTTAGACATTATTTCATAGCTTCCAACTGACATTTATGTTTCTTGGTTCATGGCTTACTGCAGCTTATTATGCCAGTGAACTGCATGTCAGAACCTGGATTGGCAGATATGAGTCACCAGATTCATAGTAGTAAACCAAAACCATATGTAGTATCACATAATATAAGATTATATGGAGTAATTTAATGGATCTCACATGTTTATCTGATTGACTAACCTTTCAGTTATTGAAGAGAAATATTATGTGTATTATTCTGGAAGTCTAATAATAACAGGCTGAATCTTGTAAAGTATCACACCCTGCATTTAGTTTGGATGATTAAAATACTGAAATAATACTGCTTTTTGCAGTTGTCATTTACATTCAGTACCAGAAATTTACACAGTATTTTTATGTTCACATATATATTAGTGCTTCTTAGTAAAAGGTGAGCCTTTATTCATCAATACTGCCAAGCTTTTTCTTATGTTGAGAATAGGAAATCTGTATTATGTGTTACTTAATGTTGAGGTTTAAGTGATCATCACTGTATGAGGAAGCACACTTACATGAGCTGATTACAAGAGTAAGAGATGAGTCCTTGTCATGTGTTTGCTCTGGGATCTGTCTCTCTTTTTCCATTAATAAAATGGAGTTTACAAGAAATTTGTCTGTTCTGAGGGGCACTGAGGGAATTAGCTTGTTAATATTTTTAATATTTTAATATATTTTAGCATATTATAATTTGGACATTAAAAGTTGTCTTACATCTTTCAAATCAATAAATGTATTTAATATGTATTCTAAAACACAGAAACTTGAAATACATACTTTTTTTTTTCTTTAAAATATTCCTAAATATACTGATAGATTTGATATAAAACTACCTGTGCTGTTTTGATTTTTGAGGAGTGGTTTTGGACATGTTTACTTTTTCTCCCATTGTACACATCAGATGATCTGTATGTTTTCTACATGATGCTGTATGAGATAGCACTGAATTATTTAAGTACATATTCCCTATTTGGCTGTATACAAAAATCAGAAAGAATACCAATACCAAATTCTTTTGAGTCACTCAGAAGTTCTAGCCCAGTTGAGTTACAACTAACATACCAAATACATAAATTTCTGTTTCTTGGTAAATATCTAAGTATGAATCAAAATTTCAGTTCTCTTTTGTTTTGGTTTGGTTTTAGTTTTGGGGTTTTTTCCCCGGAAGTGCAGTTTACGACCTATCATTGTCTAAAAGAAGATTATTTATTTCTATAAGCTTT
This sequence comes from Gorsachius magnificus, assembly GCA_034008185.1. Lineage (NCBI taxonomy): Eukaryota > Metazoa > Chordata > Aves > Pelecaniformes > Ardeidae > Gorsachius > Gorsachius magnificus. The sequence goes on along the minus strand of CM067083.1, from coordinate 41,994,710 downwards.
TTTTCAGCTAGCCTGTGCATGCTTGTTAGATATCAAAAGTCTTGTGCTTATAAATATGAAAAGTTATAAATAGGAAGTCATTAAGGTGAATGATTTATTAGTGCTCCTTACCTAAATTATAATGGGTTCCTTGTTAGGCATTCAACTTTATCTTTTGAGATAAGATCCTATTCATATGTTTTTCATAATTATTATTTTTTCTGTAGCTATGAAACTTATGTTCAAATAATGTATTGATCTGTTCAAAAGACAATTTTGTTTATGTATTTGGTCAGTCACCTGCAGAAAAAAAAATTTGGACTTCTTTTTCTTATTACTATTTCGCTTCTTGTCCTTGCCCTTCCTTAAGGTGACAGGATCACAACGCAGCAAGGTAAAACAAAAAATATGTGTGTATTTGTCTGGGTTTAATTTTGTGGTGTTTTTTTTTTAGGCCCAGCGTCTTGGATAAGTTCAGCTAAAGGGTCTTGAAAATGTTTTTAACATTTCAGTTTCAGCATGACATCTCGACCAAGCTCTTCTTGTGCACAAACTCTTATTAAAGACTCCAAGAATTACTTATGCAAAATACGTAATATAAAATTATGTTGCCATTTTGGGGAAAACAGAGTGTCATTTGGCTTATTCATGTTGTTTTGCTGTTCTTGCCTTTTGTGCATCAGTTATCTTCTTTGTGGTTATAATTTAATCTGAATTGTTAAAATAGTTTATTTGGCTCTTAAGGGAAAGCAGTTGCACTTTTCTTCTGTATCTTAGCAGACATTCATTTCTGATACAGTAGTAGAATTCTGTTTACAATTTATATGTGATTCACATTCTTTGGAATAGACTGAGTCCTTAGCCTTTGTTGTGATAGTGTTTGACAGAAACTCCATAGCTACTCCATACCTGAAGTGATTCATAGTTGTTCAGTGTTTTCTCTAAAAACATGGAGGCAATAGCTCTGAAATCTGAAAAGTGTTAAGTTTTTTTATTGACTCAATTTCTTACACAGTCTTTTGAGTCTCATCAAGAAAGTCTCACCATTTGTTTCTAAAAGGTGGCTCATGGCTTAAGCATCAGCCTACTTGCCTACTTCACGCAAGTAGAAGTCTCAGTTCCCCTTGTTGACACATGGCTGCATGCTGATAGTGCTGCAAGATTGATGTTCTGAGAGGAAGTATAGTGTGCTGGATAGGTAACTTTTGCTTCTGAGTTATTTAAATATAGTTATTTGTGCTGTGGCTAATGGCAGCTAGACTAAGTAGAGATGTCTTGCCTGAGACTGGGAGTGCACAGATTTAGCTGATGGTCAGACATCAGTCAGTCACTTCAAAGTTCATTGCCTGTGGCAATATGGGGAACACTTATAACTTTTTCCATTGAAAAGAGCAAGATGATTTTGGTGGTTTGTTTGCTAGTGCTTCTATTAACATTCAGTTCACAAAAGAAAGAGGTTCTCATGCAGCTGTGGAAAGAGAAGATGTATTCCAGGATGAACTTCACTCTTACTCCTTCAAAAGCTTGCACAGCTCTGTTCCATCTTCATACAATAAAGGCATTAGCCTGAAAGATGAATGCGCTCACACAGGCTCACAAAAAGTTGTTTAAAAGGTATTGTAATTGCCACAAACACAAAGTACATATTACATAACCCCAAAGGAAGTATATAAGCAATCTAATAGTATAATTTCTTCTTTGTTTCTTCCATTAATTCAGCTATTCAAATACTGCATATCTATCACTCTGCCTATCTGGTTACCATACACTAAATGCTATATGCGCCATAGAAAATTTGCTGTCTTGCTGATTGAGAAGTGTTTTAAAAGGGAAAAAAACCACAACAATAAATAATCCTTGCTTCCTTCATACATGACAGGAAAAAGTTGTAGAGACTGTATATACTAGCTCTGTGTGTGTGTGCATTTGTGTATTTGTTTCTGTCTGTCAATCTATCTCAGAGTTCAATGTTGAAGGCAGTTCTTTTATTCCATGCTCTGTGTGTATGTGAAAAGACTTCAGTTTGTATGGGAATAAAACTCTACTGCTCCTCTAGACTTTAAAAATGTGTGATGATTGAAGTCTTGAATCTTTTAACAGTCAGAGCAACAAGAGACCTTTGAGCAAGCTTAGAATGTGATAAAAACAGCAAGTGTATTTTATCAGCAGTGTTCATGCCCATATGTCATGCACTGTAGTCTCATATTTGTACAAATAATCTGTATTGGGATCACTGTGTAGGCACTAAGGAGGTCACAATATAAACCCACCATAAAGTTGTCTGTGCATTACTCTGTGCATATCTGCATTTGCCTGCTAGTGTTTGCTTTGAATTATGATTATCTTTGCTCCTTGCCCTTTGTCTCTAAGTTAACTTTTTATCATATTGAACAGACCCTCAGTTGACTCCCTGTAGAGTTGGTGTCACTGTCCCCCTTGATTCTATCTGACAGGAAATTCTTTCTAATAAAAGTGTTTCACTAGCTAATGCAAATACGTTTCTGCATTTGAGTCACTGACTTTACTGGTTTGCCACATATTAATGTGCTCTAAATACTTGTAGGATGTGACCTCAAAAAAAGGAATCAAAACCTAGCTCATCTTTTTGAAATCAGTTCAAATCAGTTTAAATTGTCACTTCACAAGCAGAAAAGAAATGGGGAGATAGAGCTTCCTACGTCAGTTTTCTTCACCTCTGTTACTGGTAGCAATTTTGTTGATAGACTAGATTTTTGTCATAAAGATACATTGCACTATCACTTACCTCAGGCACAGAAAGACTTGCGAGTTTCAGTATGTACAAATAATGCAAGCTCTTAAGGCTGTTGGAGATGGTCACTGTTATCTCTCATTGTCACAAAGCCTGCATAAATGGAGTGACCATATACCATGTATTTACAGTAAGTATCTATTTTTGTTAAAGAATGATACAAATTAAGGTCAAAATCTGTGATCAATGTATCAATTCTTAGGATTTAAACATTCCAAATATTATGCAAAAATGTGTTTCTCATTAGTTTTTCCTACTTGTAATAGAATGGATGCAACCTAATACACGGTTTCACTCTCCACAACTACAGTATAAGTTATTTATACATAGATTCGTAGAGTAGTTTGGATTGGAAGGGACCTTTAGAGGTCATATAGTACAACCCCCCTGCAGTGAGCAGGGACATCTTCAGTGAGATCAGGTGCTCAGAGCCCCATCCAACCTGGCCTTGAATGTTTCCAGGGATGGGGCATCTGCCACCTCTCTGGGCAACCTGTTCCAGTGTTTCACCACCCTCATCATACAAAATTTCTTCCTTATATTTAGTCTAAATCTACCCTCTTTTAGTTTAAAACCATTACCCTTGTCCTATAGCAACAGACCCTGCTAAAAAGTTTGTCCCCATCTTTCTTATAGGCCCCCTTTAAGTACTGAAAAGCCGCAGTAAAATCTCCCTGCAGCCTTCTCTTCTCTAGGCTGAACAACCCCAACTCTCTCAGCCTGTCCTCGTAGGAGAGGGGTGCCATCCCTCAAATCATTTTTGAGGCCTCCTGGTCTGAGGACTCCAGAGCTGGACACAGTGCTCCAGGTGGGATCTCACCAGAGCAGAGTACAGGGGCAGAATCACCTCCCTCGACCTGCTGGCCACTCTTCTTTTGATGCAGCCCAAGGTACAGTTGGCCTTCTGGGCTGTGTGTGCACGTTGCCAGCTCATGTCCAGCTTTTCATCTCCCAGGTCCCTCTTGGCAGGGCTGCTCTCAATCCCTTCGTCCCCCAGCCTGTATTGATATTGGAGGTTGCCCCGACCCAGGTGCAGGACCCTGCACTTAGCCTTGTCGAACCTCATGAGGTTCACATGGACCCACTTCCAGAGCTGGTCCAGGTCCCCTTGTGTAGCATCCTGCCCCTCAGATGTGTCAACTGCACCATTCAGCTTGGTGTCATCTGCAAACTTGATGGGGATGCACTCCATCCCACTGTCTACATCACTGATGAAGATACTAAACTATGGGAAATGTGCAGCAAAAGTCTCATAGAGAATCTCTTTCTAAAAAAATGAATAATATACCCATACTTTTCTCTGGGTTTCAGTTCTGGGGCTTGGTGATAAATGATGATTTAAGGCTGTTCATGAAGATCTTCTATTGCATCATCTAGCTGCCTCCCATCTTCTGTGTTTATCAGCATTTCTTTCCCCTACGTTGTTTCTGCTGCTTATACCAGCATTAGTGCAGTACTTTTCAATAGTACTCACAGACATTGATCTGCCCTGTCTTTCAACTCAAACACCAGCTTGTACTCCATGCTTCACTGCTGTAGCACAATAGTACTGGTTGAGATCTATCTAAGGCAGGGCCTTTAGCAGTCCTGCAGTAAAGAGGTGATGTAATTAGAAGAACAAATACATTGCAATGATTAAGTGACCATTTATAGCTTCCAGGTTCTTTGCTTATTTTTAATGCTGTAATTACATAATAATCTTGCCAAACTTATCCCTGTTCATAAGATTTTCTGCTCCAGCTAACTGATACAATTCCAGTCATAGTGGAATCTTCTAAATAATCCATTACCCTTTTTTTATTATTCCTAGAGAGAGTTAGACGTTTATGTTGGCTATTCCAAATATGTCAAATTTGTCATCCAACAAGAAAGAGTGACACAGTTGGAAAGTAACGTGTAGTTTTATAGCTATGTGCCATTGGAGAAAAAAAATGGAAACTGAGAATATGTAGATTTGAAAGTCACCCAATACAGTATTTTTTCTTTTAGAGGTTCAACACTTTGTCACTTCCTATCGGCTTGAGTAGGAATGAATATGTTAAGTGATCTCATCAGCATGGCAAGAATATGGGTAGGTAACAAAACTAACTTCCTTGCCAGGCAGGAAAATATAAAGGAATGACAGTATAAACATGATGACATCAGTAAAGGCATTGCTGCAAGCTGAAATGGAGACCAAACCAAAATGAATTGTATAGTGAAGGTTTTATTTCAGGATATCTTTATTCCTGTGCATTTGTAGCTCAGATTTAATGCTATTTTAACACACAGTAGTATTTTGTTTAGTTTAGTATATGGGGGTTTTGTTTGTTTTACAACTATATATTGTGTGAATGAAATATATTTGTAATATAACATTAAAGATTTTAGTACAGATTATTCAAACTCTAGGAAATATGAATATAATGTTGATGAAACAATCATTACTTGTGTCCGTGTGGATTTCATGCTGACTGTTGATATTGAGTTACATAGTTATGTCATAAAATCTAATGATATGACATAACAACTTTTTTTTGTCCCAGGCATTTATTACTTGGGAGAGTCAGCAGAACACCAGTACTTCTTTCTCTGAATAATGGTGTGAATACAAGAAATAATTTTGATGAATTATTGCTATCATTCTTATCTCATTTCAGCTGTTATATAACACCTTTTTGCTGTCTTATGTGAAATTTGTTCAAAATTCATTAATAAGATGGTTTGTTTCTCTTCAGTTTTCTTTTTCCCCCGATACTTTTTAGATCAATGTTACTTCCTTTCCTCTCGTCTCACCATATTAAAAAATACTTGTGCTAACACCCAAGAAAGCTGAATGTTGTTTACAGCCAATCAAATCAGAACAGCCTTTTTTGCATACATGTTTTTCTTAGCTACATTTTATTTTTATTGTTATTTGTTGAGCACCAACAGTGAGAAAGATGAATGCAAGGAATATTTTCCAATTTTATGAAGCCATTGAGTTAAGGTAGAGTAGATAGAAGCATATGTTTACTTAATGATATTTAATAAATCCCCTACTACAGGAAGTCTACCAGTATTCTAAAGTCTTGTAAAGAATTATTATGTTCAAAATAAATAGCCATAATTTTTAGGAAATTAAAAAATTGCTAAAAGACTGCCACTGACTGCATATATCTAAGAATATGTTAGTTAATTTATGAACCTATTTATCATTTTTAGTGATGTAGACACCACTTTTGAGCAATTTTAGAAGTATTTACTGTGTCATGGAAGTAATATCAAATGATAGAAGGCTTATAGATGTCTGTCACTGAGACAGGTCAGTATTCCTAAACTGGAATGGAAGAGTACATAGAACAGAGAAGCACAGCAGGTGGCTGAGAAATGGCTTTAGAATGGCCATTCATTTATTATGATATTAACTTTTGAGATCAATTGTATTTTAATTATTTTATGTGCTAGCAGTTTAGTAGTCTCTCAATTTCCTGTTTACCTCATTCTTATATCTTAGCATCTGTACTTTAAAGAATTCCTTTTGTTGTATGATAATCTGGATAATGACAGGTTTCAAAATAGAAAGGATACTTCAGCTCAGTGAGGTGTAATAATAGGTATCATATCAGATAGTTAAAAGTTACTTTTCAACTAGTAAAATATCTTTTGGGGTTGAGAGTTTCCACAGAAGCAGAAATTTGAGTGTGAAATTGCAGGGATTGGAATATTTCTTTAAGTAATATGGAAAGCATATTTGAAAAATAAACGCCTCTAATACTCTTAAAATCCTACATATTTAATCTTCAGGAATGATACTGCATTATGTTTTCAGTTTGTGTATGGTCTTTGTAGAGCTGATTCAAAAAGTCCAAAATGAGTGATTTAGGAAAAATTCAACTTTATGAATAAAGCATAAAACAACATGTATTAAGCTTCAATGCTTAATATATATATAAAATATATATAAATATTCTGCTTGAGTACTTGATGTTGTACTTTAATACATAGCTTGTATTCATGCATGCCTGACACTGAAATTAACAGATGTTTTGCTGGTGTAAGACCTGTCTGATAGGATTTATTCTCTGGACTAAACAGAGGTCTTGAAAAGTAGAAAACATGAAGACAATTCAAAGAAGAAGCATTCATGTTAGAATAGTTGAATTGAAAGTAATTTCTTCCCTTTCCATATTTTTGTTTAGTCTGTTTACTCTTTAACTATTTTGTCATTTCATATTAAAAAAAAAAAGATATGAGTGAATGCTCTGTAGAAGTAGGATCATCTGCCTGCACTCCATGGCTGTGAGCTTAGTGGTGGCAGCAAACAAACCTCTCCATATGGCTTAGCTCCAAGGGAAAGTCCAGGAATCATTCTTTGTATGGATTACAAGAAAATAAACAATTTCAGTGGTGCAGTTTGTTGCCTACAAATTCAAGCTAAAACTTGTGGGGTTTGGCATATGGTTGCTTGTAATGATTTAAAAAACTAAATAGAATAAAGTAGAAAATTAGTGTCTGCTTTCAAAGAGTATGATGAAAAAGTTTCCTTGGTTTAGTAGGTTACTGGAGAAAGGGTATAATGTAGGAATGCATGTTACGTACATTTCTAAGTGGTCACCTTTTTCCCATGTAAATGGAAAACAACCAAGATAAAACAGACTTGGTTTTCTTTGAGTTGTGTTTTTTGTTTTGGTTTTGGTTTTTTGGGTTTTTTTAATTCTGGTGAATTACTTTAAATGTTTCATTTAGTAATGAAGTATTTTTGCCATTGTGATGGTTTTGTGAATGACAGAAAATTCAAACCACTGGCTAATTATTTTGGTAGTTTTCTTGACATCAGCTGTGACAAGAACAATAAAGTGCACAAAACTGTGCTGGTAACACAGATAACAGTGTTAGCTGTAAGCGCATCTTAGAGAAATGGGGATGCCTTGACCAGTCTGCAGCTCTATTAATTTAGTATAATTTGTATGCAATGGGTGGCCCACTTGATATCAGCACTGCCATCACATATGTGTATATATATGTGTTAACATTGCATGGAGAAAGCAACATTGAAAAAGCATTGTCAAGGTGAAGAAGGAATCTTTGGGGGTTATCATCAAAGGAATGGTTGCTTTTAGAAGTGTTTGTGGTGGGTCTGTCTTGGTGGATTTTTCTTTTCTTTTGGTCTGTTTTGTTACTGGTTACCTAGACAGCTTGAATTCCATTGAAAATGCCTCTCTTCTCACTTTACGCTGTTTGGCAATACCTGTTTCTACTGTTCTTCTATAGCGCCATTGCAAGAAGTGTGCATACCTGTTCTTTTAGTCTGTGGGCTATGCAGATGCATCCTCAGTGTAAGCATTCTTATAGACTTATCCAAAAAAAATATTGTATAATGAAAGTAGTGCAGCTGATGTGAGGCTTGTGAACAAAAGTGAATCATAAATCTTGCAAAGGAAGAAAAATGAAAGATTGTTTGGTCTAAAACTAAAAGTAACTAGAAACAGGAAATAGTTTTTAAAAAAAGAAACACTGAACAATTTTCAGTGGCATCTGAAACAAATTAACATATTCTATTGTAGCTATATTGAACCGGGGTTTTGTGTGTGGTGTGTGTGTGCGTGTGTGTATGTCTATGTCTGTATGTTTCTGTTTTGTTTTTGTTGAACTCCCAGGAAGAGGTTTAAACATGAAGGCAAAACTTTCAAACCTTAGCATGGCTAAATATGAAGCAAAGCTGCCACTTTTTTTTTTCCTTTTTGTGCCTCCATCTAGATCTGTCACATAATTTAAAGAAAAAAGAAAGATACAATTTAACCACAGGAGAGCTAATAGTGTGGAAAAAAAAAAAACCCTGATGAATTTTGTTTCCGCAGCACGATATTATCAAAGATTTAAGAAACAAATTTGCCAGCCTCGGCGAGAACTCTCTGGTAACAGCATAAATGTCTGTGTTGGTTTGCTTTTGAGTTAAAGGTTTCTTTTTCATTCATTTGAACATATTTATCCTTTTTACCTCTTCTTTTTTAATTTATTATTCATACCCTCTATTTAGCAAGCCTTCATTTTTTAAACCTCTTCCATCTTCCAATGTCTTTTTTACGTAACTTGGATGGAAAGTTTATGGCAGCAAAGCTGTCATTCTGGCTACTTCTGCTGCAGCTGTTCCTGCTTTTAGGTCATACATGTTTTGGGCGTTGTGTTTTTGGACATGATACTAACTGATTGTGTCATGTTCCTTTTGAGTAAGCTTTTTACCACACCATCCGATGGACTCACTGTCATAGGGCTCTATGCAACTTCCATTTTTCAACTTATACTGCTTAGTCATCCTCAATTCTCCAGCAAACTTCAATTAACTTGGTGAAAGATCAAACTCATCTGGAATTAACTGTGCCTTTATGTTTGCTCTTTATGTTCTTTATGTTTTCGGTAGTAGTTTAAATTATAAAGAACAAACTTCACCATTGCTCAAGCAACGCCATGCAGTATTGTTTGTTGCCGCTAGAGAATGCAAAATATAAAAGCACGGTGTATTCTATCAAATATTCTGTTGGTAGGGTGGGCAATCTATATTGTTTTGAAAAAAATTCTGAGATGCTTCTGTTACTCTGGTATTCATCAACAACTTGCAACACAGGAGCCGCATACTGAGCAGTATGAAGTTATGGACACACTATAGAAGATTATTTTGAGTACGAACATTTACACAAAAACACAGCACAAAAGTGCAAGTTTGATATATGCAGTAGACATACAATGAATGTAGGCTTTGATTTACAATTGAGACGACTCTTTTCAGATAAACTGCTAAAAGCATATTAAAGAAAAATACCAAGGAGGGAATATTACTTGAACATGTTAAATATCTGTTCAGTAGCATTGTATGTATTAAAATGGTCCATGATGTTGCCATAGAGCCCATATACTAAAAGAAAACTAAAAACCTTTGGAGAACTGGTAGTAACTGAAGTCCTCATCTTTAAATGACTGGAATTTTTATTCAGGAAAAAGAAATGGAAAAGCAAAAACTTCTGTATCAACAAGCCAGACTGCATGACCGGGGTGCTGCTGAGATGGTTCTGCAGACAATCAGTGCTAGTAAAGGTAATGTTTTGTTGTGTAGATTACATACTAAACCTTATTTCTAATGATCTTTGAAAAGATTGTAATTCTTGCTGGGAAAAACCTGCAGACATTTGGCACTAAAGTTTGCTTTCAAAATGCACCCAAAGTTTCAAAAATCATTGACAGCTACTCCAGAAAAATACAATGAATAATTCTCATTAGGTGATTGTTGTTATTACTATTATTAATAATAAATTTTCTAGTGGTGATTGAGAAGAAGCATGAAAAAGTACATAGCTTTAGCAGTATGCAATGACAAAAAGGCCCCCAAATTCTGGCATGTGTACAGTTCTGAAGCAGGTGTAGACTTCAGTCCTTTTTTTTTTCTCCACTCCCCAAATACCTACTTTATTGGTGTACTTTGATAAAACATTTCAGAAGTGTAAATGATGCTTTTGTCCTTTAGACACCATCTTACACCAAGTTTTGATGCTTTCATTGTCTGTTCTGTAATTTATTTCTACTGTAGTGATGTTTTAAAAAATTCTGTTTACAAATTTCATTTACTGTAACTAACTGGTTTGGATCACTGCAATTTTCTGAAGAAACAGGAAAAAATTATCTAGACAGGCATGCAGAGGAGACATGTAGTTAAACTTGAAAGCTGGCTTAAAATTGTGCACCCAGCCTTAAATCAACTGTTGGATGCTTTAGCGAATGAAACACGATTTATATTCATTGAGCTCAGTTCTTCCTGTCTTGTGTGCTGTGTATACATTACGCTATGTCTGTAGGCACTCAGGAAGATACTAAGTCACAGTAGAGATCATGAAAGAAAAACAGGTCTGTTTTACATGAGAAACAAAAAGGCCCCTCCTGATAAATTACCTTTTAAGTCATTGTACAGATAAGTTAATAGAACATTCTTATTTTTATATATGATCTAAAAGTATATTTTAAAATAATTTTAAGGTGAGATGGGACCTATGGTTGCAGCTACCCTAAAGCTAGGGATTGCCATCTTAAATGGAGGAAATTCTACTGTTCAACAGGTAAGGTACTAATTTATTTTCACCCATTCTAGTCAGTATAGGTCTTTATACCATGGTCATAATTATTGTAGTAGTACATTACATAATGTGACTATTTGTCAGGTGCTGTTTATCCTCTTACTCTTGTTTCCAGAATAAAATAGTGTACAAAAGTACCTTGTTTGCTAGGTATATATTTCTTATTTGTATACATATAATTAATCTACAGAATACAAGGCTATAAAGAAATTTGTTTTTGACTTCAACTGAAAGAGGGAAGATTTATGTTAAATCATTAACTTCTAGAGGAATTCTGTGGGAGGGAAGGATTTCTTGGGAGATTGCCTTTGTCCTGTAGACAGTAGAGGAAAATTGCTGACTCGTCTTCACCAAAAAAAATGTTATACAACTTCAGAAGTCCTTAGCTTATGCCATGGAGAGTCTTGGTGATAAAAGCAGAGAACTCGAACTTGATTTACTAATCAATAGTATGATAGTGTGGTGAGCAGTGGACAAGTCTGATAGGTTAACAGTATTCTGCACTGTTGAAGAGAAGTGACTGATACATGGTACATACAGTGTTCTGTACTAGTTGAAGATTCCCGAGTCCAGAAGGCTTCATACCTGCCCGTTACTACATTGTGGCAGGATAGTTTGCAGAATACAGACAATTGGGAACAGTTAAGGTCCCAGGTCAAGCAACCACTGAAGCATGTGAATACAGCCTAAAATAATGTTCATTTCAGGGGCTACCATTACCAGTAATTGACCACAAATTGTGTAGAAAAATATCTGCTTTAACCATTGCCAGTACTTTGTGATGTCATGATATTAATTGACCTAAGAAAATAATGACATTTGTACGTAGTTATTTAATCTGAATTTGTAATGCTACTATCTAAATTTTTTAAAATTATTTGATACAGTTTTAACTAATCAGAATACAGGAAACAGTACAGTTACAATAATACTACTCTAAATTGCATACTTATAACATAAAAGCGTCAGTAATACAGTTAGAATTGGTATTTTTCTAGTTGCCTCATTTCTACATGTTTTCTCTGGTATAATGCTCACCTTTCCAATTTTCCTTTAGGTGCTAAGATCAACTCTTCAGTCTTCCTTGGGAAGAATGGTATGGGTGGGGGGAGAGATACAGAAGTGGTTTTGAAAAGCAGTCATCATCATCCTCTGGAGTTCTTTGATTAGTATGGTGTTGATGAGGGTGTGCTTTTTCTGTGATATTAGGTCTACTTGGGGTTATGCTGATACGTTAACACTGCTTATGTGCTCTTTCACTTTGGAAGTTACTTATTGTCCATTTTCCCTATTATTTTTGGGTTTTGCAAAAAGAGTTTTGACTCCTTCACAATGTGAATTCTTGTAGCATTCTTACTAAGACTGATCTTTGAGCACTGTGATTTTTTTTTCACAACTGGGACCTCTGGTATCATCCTATATCTTCACTCAACAACACATTGCATTCTAGAATCAGAGTTCACTCCATTAAATAACTTCTTTTTATTTCAATTTATTATCAGAGAAGTATTACACATTACAATAAAGCTAAAACAAATTTTAAAAATACTCACATGACTACTAACATGCTGTTGCAGCTGAAAGAATCTAAAACAAACTGAGGTTATGACAAGCCCAGTCTGGTGCTGAAACAGTAGTGTCAATACAAATTTGTGGTCTAGTAAGTGGCAAGATTGTGTTTATATTAAACACTAAATTCTGCTGGCTGTGTTGACTTGAGGTACTATGTCTATTTTCCATGTTTCGGGAAGGAATATCCAAAATGGATGACCTTCTTTTCTGTAAAGGATATGAGTATTAAGTATTCTTTTTTATTTTTGATACCTGGATTTTTCTCTGCAAGACTCTTTTATCAAATTTGTAACTATTAGAGGTATTTCTAAACACCAGCATCACTAATGATCTATAATACGTATAGTATTAACTAGATTAACACATAGTATAAATATTAATTCTCTGCATAAATTATTTGTGTTTACTGCAGAAGATGCTTGACTACCTCAAGGATAAGAAGGATGTGGGATTCTTTCAGAGTCTTGCTGGTCTTATGCAGTCCTGTAGGTAAGAAAATATCTACTTTAAAAATTTTTTATTTTGCATTTTATTCTACAGGATTTATAGTTTTGGAATGATCCTCTACATTCTTTTTGCAAACAGCACCTGGGGTCTGTAATGTGCTAGATTTGGGGTGAAGCACAAGGTGGTGCTCACGGTATGGAAATCTTCATATGATATGGATCTACCTTGGTAAAAAAGCTCTTTTCATAAATGTTTATGGCATTTGTGTCTACTTTAAGATATACCAGAAAACGACTCCAGAGTCAGGAACATTCCTCAGGGGTGAATTCTTAACTCTGGAGGTATCCTGTAATCCTGAGGAGACCAGATTAATGATCAAAGTTCAGTAATCATAAAGATTTTGGGAAAACCCAACTTGTTAGAAATATTAATAGGCCTTTTTAGAAGGCAGAAAAAGGAATGGAATATTGTGTTTTAATAAACTGTCGAGGTACTGTGACACTTTTGCCCATTCATGCTTCTTGATAGATTATATTGATTTTAGATATATAAATTTAAATGTTTTCTATATAATTCCTAAGAATAAAGCATACCAATAAATAATGTATTAATGAACTTACTTAAAATATAGGGCTAAAAAGGCTTTCCTGGATCAAGTGGTTCAGCCTTTGTTATGTCAAAGGTACCATGTTATATCTTTTATTCTTAATGCTGCCTTTGGCCAAGTTTCATTTTGAAATCAGTGAGGTTTCTTGCCAGCAGAACTACTACATCTGCATTCATCTGACTTTCATAAACATTCTTGCTTATGAACAAAAATTATCAATGGCTGGCTGACATACTAAGCCATGAAAGGCAGAACTTTGTAGATTCATAAATGGAATGTAAGAGTATATGTTACTTAAGTCTGGTTAGTTAAATACATATTCCCCTTTGGCAGCTTCAGTTTTTCAGAACGTGGAGAGAGAGGAACACTAAGTGCAACTAATAATTACAGAGTTTCTTAATGGGCCTTGCTACTTGGGATGAACTGGGCTAGAATATAAAAGTAGTCAATAATATGGCTTCTTTGTAACCCTTAAAATGAGTATGTATATCATAAACACGTACGTTCCCTTTTTTTGGTCAGTCATAAAGAGCTAAATTCTGTTGTCATTTGCAAGGCAAAAGCCGTTGAGCTTTGTAATCTTGTAGCAGATGTATATTAAGCCACTGAAATGTATCTTCTTGACACTAGTATGATTATATACTTAAATGAAATCACAAATCCTTCTCTATCTTTCACAAAATGAAATATTACATATATTTAATTAATCACAGCACAAATTTAATTTTTCTTATTGCAGTGTTCTTGACCTAAATGCATTTGAACGTCAGAACAAAGCAGAAGGCCTTGGCATGGTGACTGAAGAGGGATCAGGTACTATCAGTTTAACAGAAATGATCCATGAACTTTTCTCTTTTACATTCTGTAGAAGCAAGCTGAATTTGAATGAAACCTGTAAATATATATCTAGAGGCTGGAGCTAAAAATACAATTCCTAAGAGTGGTTTATATTTAATTGGCCTACCTAAGCCCATGCTTGTCAGTAGTAAATCACTAGTATGTGTTGAGTTTCAGAACTGTCTCAGAGGACTCTTACCCATCACTCTGAAGAAGCAAAGACATTACATGTAAAATTGGAAACAGATTCTAGTTACAAACAGCAGTGTTTATGCATGTAAAGCATTTCAGAAGTCCCTAACCAGTTTCAGCATAAAATGAAATTAAGAGTTTCCAACTGCTTTCTTAAGCTGTCTTGGCTGGAATGAAAAATAGACAATTTAGTTAAGCAGTAAGTTAGAGTTCAAGGGAACTGTCTCTGCTGTTTCGAAAAAAGCCTGCTGGGAAAGGTTTTTCGAAATAATTATTTTCTGTTTGTCTTTGAGGAAATATTACAAATTTTTCACTTTACTTTTGACTTTGAACCAATTCGGCTTTCTACTCTGTGTTGTCAGTTCATTGTCAATTTCTTGCTTTTGTCTCACCCTAAGTTCTACTACTTCTTTACTGTGATTGTCTGGAAACATTAGGTTCATTCTTATGTGACTTAATAGAGCTACCAAAGCACATTTTCTCCCCTTCACTTCACTATTTTTTATGGTGCATTTTTATGTTTAAATACTACAGTGACCTAATCTTTTAACATGTTTTTATCTTAAAAACAAGGTAAAAAAGCTTGATTGTATAATCATTATTGCATTTGGGGGTTCATAATTCATACCTGCAGTGCTGCATATCTCATTGGCTAGTGTGCCCGTAGCTCTTTTATGTGGCATATTTCTTGAATATTCAACTGCTTGTCTCAAATCTAAATCATGAACTATTACATTTGACTGAATGACTTCAAGACCCATTATAAATGCTGCTTCTCTGAAAAGTGCTCCCACTGTTTAAATTATAGATCAAATCCTGCTAGACTTATGAGAGTAAACAAAATAAAGTGAACCCATGTGGATAACATTTGGTCATGAGATTGTGGATTGAGCACTGATGCAGCTATCTGGCATATAGTTTTGGCTGTTACTTTCATGTTTTACTAAAGATTATTCCAAACATGTTTTGCTCTTTTGGGCAACATTTCTAATACTAAATAATTAAATTTGTTATTTATAATGTTGGATTTTGAAATGGACTGTCAAGATACCAGCTCATTTTTCTTTTGACCACTACCTCTATTTCTAGACATGACTGATTTTGCATGCAAATATAAATAAATCTTTAAATGCTGCATAATTGACTCTACCTTTGTTAGAATATTTTTGTGCTTCCTCATTTGAGGGATTTTTTTAATTTTCAGTTTATTTGATCTTTCTCTTTTAGTACAGAAATAATTTTGCCAAAACCAATACTAACTATATTTTGTATTTGCTAAAAACAATTTCTCAAATTTTTTCCTTTTTTCCCTGTTTTCTTTTTCTTTGAACTAATTGTCCTGTCCTCCCTTCCTCAGTCATCACTCATGAGCGTGGTAATTATTAAAAACAACTGCCTATTCTTTATTTTTCCTGCTCTTAGCTTTGTGTCAGCACTGTACAGCTCCTGAACACCATAAGATTTTTTTGTTCCTGTAAGACTGTTCAACTACTGGGGTCTTTTCTATTATTATTACAATTGTGTTTTCCAAAATTCTTGGGGTTTGTGTCAACTCTCCCCACTTTGTTCTTCCTCCCTTTCTCAGGATTTGCACAGTAACTGGCACACTAGATGTAAGAGCAGCAAACTTTTTTAAACTCTTTTATTTTTCTGTTCTTTTTTATTTCTTTTCATTTTAGTGAGCCCAGTATGTGCGATGGATGAATGTTTAAAAAAAAATACCTATACCTATACATGCACAAAGCCTTGTGCTATAGTCCTCCTGTAGTATTTATGTTGTGTATTGAATGTGGCTTTATTGCTGCACTGATTTGTGCAAGCACAGGAAATCAGTGGTGGATCCAGTGAGGATTTGAGGGTGGTTAGTAAGGAGAGGACTTGCCACTGGCTAGGTTTATCTAATGCAGTCAGGAGTTGATACAAGAAAGAGGTGGTGCACCACTAATTTAGAGGAATCAATAATGTTTACAGGCAGTTCTTCCTTGCTATGTAAGCTACTTGATGTGTTAAGCTTCCTATACCTCAAAGGTTTCCTTACTTCAAGGAAGAGCTTTGTAGGAGCAGTTGCCACAAGGTATTCCTGTCACCATGAGAAATGGGAATTTAAAATACAAAATGTGTGTACCATTCAGCAGAAACAATAAGCTAAAACGCAGCAGATGTATTTTCATTTGCAAAATGTTGGGGAGGGAGATGATCGGATTTTTATTTGTTTTCTCAGTGGAAATTTTTTTATTTAGCGGATCAACAAAATTCCACGCTTAGGGTCATGTGTTTTTATTTTCTTTGTTACTGAGCAGCAGTGACGTCAAGATATGTTAATCACACTGTGTCAAAGATTTCTTGACACAAATATTTGCTAACAGCACCTTTTTTTATATATTAATATCCATCTATTGAAGATTCAAGAAAACAGAACAAAGCAAAGCCAAACCAAAAGAGACTGTACTTTCCCTTTTCAGGGTTACATTA
Source organism: Gorsachius magnificus (assembly GCA_034008185.1). NCBI lineage: Eukaryota > Metazoa > Chordata > Aves > Pelecaniformes > Ardeidae > Gorsachius > Gorsachius magnificus. The sequence continues at coordinate 41,977,753 of CM067083.1, read as the reverse complement.
TTATTGATACTATGCTACCTTCAAATAATAATAATAATATTTTTTAATATTATTAAGCACACCTTTTTCAATTAATTGAAAAGTAGTTTATGTAAGAGCTATACAAGTACTGGTATGAATACCTGATAGCATTATGAAAGCCCAGCCAGTGTGTCTGTGGGGAAGCTCCTGTAGTGTCCAGTTTCGAAGTATCCTGGATTTTATGGGATACCTGAGATCATATGTCTGTTTGCAATCCTATGAATTACCATCTGTAAATACTACAAAGAAAGTATCAAAGATGTGGAAATGTTTTCTCCCGTTCCTTTTTTTGAGGGAGATACTTACTCTATGAGTAATTAATTCTCCTCAATTAAAGATCATTTTATTGGTTCCCAAGGGAATGATGGGATGTAAAATGTGCACTGTAGCCTGTTTCTTGTGTCATCTGAATCTGATGCAGAAGCCATATTAATCAAAAATTGTCATTGAGTTTACAACCTATAAGCCTGAAACTATTCTTGCCAAAGTCAAAGGAAAACTGCTGTTGGCACTTACGGGGTCAGACTTTTCCTCAAAAGCAGTGCTTGTTTCTGGTCCTGTGTCAATATTGGCAATATGTAGAAAGCCCTGTACTGAGTCAACATGGATATGAGATTTATTGCTCTATTCCAACTGCTTCTTTGTGCTGTCCGCATCGTAAGCTCCTTGTCCTGATATTTCTCTGACCGGTACTACCTTCCCTTTCCAAACCCTGGAACCCCCACTGGTAACAACATTGATGGTTCTTTAGCAAATGTCTTTCTTACTTGTTTTTGTGATGTACTCAATGTTGTTTCTTCTGTATGTATTTTGTTTTGACTGTTCTGTTTCTTTTTCAAAAAAGGGGGGTTCAAAACAAGACATGTAGAAATGCTTATTATCTTGCAATAGTTTTCTCATTTTTCATTCAACACTCATACTTTATGCCATTTCACTGGAAGTCACAAAAATCTTGAAAGTGCAATATTTTTCTCCTTTGGAGAAACTTGTTTTACTTATCAGATAAAGTAAAAAATGTAAGATGTTAAGTTTACACATAGATTATTTTACCTTTTTTTTTTTCTTTTTTTGTCAGGAAAGCTCCATTTTTATTTTTAATATTTTAATAAGGCATTATTTTGTTTCTTCATAAGTTCTCAGAGGCTTATTTTAATCAAGTACAATTTTAGAATTAAATTTGATCTGATAGTAGGTCTTAAATGACCTTCTATTAAACTGACTGAGAGTGGTACACGTACCCTATAATAAAGAGCTATAATGAAGGTACACGTCAGAGCTATTTTCAAACATTAATAATGTGAAATCAATAAATATGCTTTTGTCCTTCACCAACCTAGTCACACTTAAGGTGGATGTTTAAATTCTGCCTGATCCACCATAGCCTACATTGGAGGAGTGTTTTCCACCTTCATATCACTGTATTTGAATCAGTGTTTGCATTTAAAAGGGAACTTAAGTAGCTTCAGTTCAGAGAAATTGTTATACATCACTCAGTGAGAAAACAAGTGCTTTTCTTATTTGAATCAGATTATTGAGAAGTTGAAGGCATTGCAGCACTCACAATCCAACCCAGTACTGCCCAGGTCTTATTATAGGAGTAAATTCACTTGGTTTATCATGGGAGAGCTTTGCTGTTGCTTAACAGCCATCAAAAAGGAGCCATGTTCCTTTTTGAAAGCTGAAAGTATTTTTGTATTTCTGTAATATGTAGCATCAGACCAATGTTTCTGAGTAGTAATAGAAGTCAGATCTTTTCCACTGAGGATTTAAAAAAAAAAAGAGAGAGAATTACTAAACTTGGGCACTTGTACTTTCAAGGAAAAACCCCATATATTTCATTTTTCATACAATCTTATTTTCATTTTCTACATGATAACTCTGTTCCTATATATCACAAATACAGGCTACCAGTTTTGCAAAAACTACAGGCCTTCATGTGTGTAGCCATATCATTTACATACAGCATGAGCAATGGCAGCATTTTAACGTCTAAGCAAATAATGCCAGAATATACATCATATCAAGCAGAAATTAAAGAACATGTTTTCATGACAACCTAAGTCATACTCTATGCAGTGCATATGTTTGTAAATACATTATCTATGCAAATCTTTCTGTGTACTGGCATGAATTTGTGTGCACAGCAGCAAAGGTTGTTCTCTTAGATTTTATAGAAGGAAATGGATCCGCACTTCAGTTCTGTAGTTGCCAGTGAGACATCTCTTGCAGTCAGTAAAATCTGAAAATTAAAATTCCTGTCAATACTCACATTGGTTTTAGTCAGATTTTGATCAGCTGTAGAAACTGAAAACCAGCATTATTTTAAAACCTTGAGGCCAAGCTGTTTAAAACTTTTTTTTACTTCATTTTGAAATATGTAAAAATATTTTCAAAAGGAACAGACCTTTCATCTTATGTGAAATGATGTACCTAAACATCTTCTGATTTTGCAGAATTTTGTGATCTTACATTCATTTTATGATTTCTTTACAGTGGAGCTAATTAAAATACCCTTCCAAACCCTTCCAATTAAAATTGGAATTTATTTTATAAAAATTCCTAAATTCCAGTGGATATAATACAAGCCAGAAGATTACTTCATAAATTAATCTGTATAATAATTTTAACCTGAGACTTGTTTTCCTCCTTGTTCTGAAAACTCTTACTTGATAAGAGGGCAAGAAAAATAGAGGTGGAAAAATATTCAACTGTAACTTATTCTGTAGTCTTATTCATACAAATGGCTTCTACTCAGTGAAATCTTGATATTCAAGAAATACGTGGTTGGACCCTTTATGGGCTTCATTTTTCACACCATAATACATCAGCAATTTTATTTTTTTAAATCATTGCCATCTCAGCAGTCAAGCTAAATGCATTGCATGTGTGAAGGTACAAGCTCCACCAAATATTTGCCTTTCTGTAATGTTTATTTTTGCAAAATATAAATATTCATCTAGACCAAAAAAGCAAGTGACTCCAAGTGTGACTTTAAGCATGACAGGAGTTCAGTTAAATTGAAAAAAAAAGGAAGTGACTAATCCTGCAGGATATTCTGTACTCTGGCCTTTGGCCAACAACATATGAAAGTATCTTGCAGGGCTGAACTTGCATATAATGTTGAATAATACACTTTTAAGTGCACAGGCACCTCTTGATTTTGCCTTCTTGGGCATCTTTTGTATGTATACATTAATCAGCACTGATAGAAACAGTCATTTATTTTTCATTGTTTAATTAGCTGAAAGGGTTTTCAGTCTTCTGTGACTGAAAAACTATGTACCTGGTATTTATATCTGGGATAGAGAAAAAGGTCATAGAATGCCATTTATAGTATCTGGCTCATTCTTGGAGAAAGAATTGCATATTGTTTCCCACTACCAGAAGTACACGTTTGGAATTAGGAGGAAGAGCATTTTATCTTTCCCTGTGTTACAAGAACCTGCATTTGCATATACTTTGGTGAAGTATGCTATTAATACCAAACATTAGGTCTTGATAGCAACAGGAAAGAGTGAAATTCTGTACTTCTAAAATATTTATATTAGTTTTCAAAGTGTTTTTGCTTCCTAATCCTACCATTGTAGTGAAGCTTCTCACTTTAAAATTCAGAGGCTGTGGATTGATGAGTCTATTACCTTGAACCATGAATCATTCATGACTTGATGTAAACTTAAACTTCTGATCAGGTTCATGTTTATATACATTCCAAGTTGTACTAAATACTGTTTACATTTCAGCTGTAATAAAGTAATTCTAATAATACAATAATTTATAAATTTAGACATTATAATTAGCATTATCCACCAAGAAAACACTATGTCAGTAACTGTTAATGTAATTATTAATGTCTATAACCTTTTTGAAAAAAGCTTTTTTTCTTTTAAATTTTAATTAATTCACTCTTCTAGTTTCCTTCCCACTAAAAATGTTGTCTTCATAGACATGGATTTTGAAGTTCAGACGAAAGCCTAAAATATCTCCCCATGAAAAAAAAAATCTTCCAAATTCTTTTGCAGTTTACTTACATTTTTATCTCCTTTCCTTTTGTTTTCTACAAACAGCACCTGGCCACATATTTAAGCGATGTATATTCTTAAAAAGTAGACGTTTTTATGGCTCCCATTTTTGTTGCCATACACATTCCAAATACTTTACCAAAGTCCTAGATGGCAATTTCCTTACTTTCAATAGGTGGCCTTTTTTGTTTCACACACTGATGTTGTTATCCTCCTGTGTCATTTTATTAGCTGTTCTACATTTTCCTCAGTTGTGGTTGTTTTCCTGGGTGAATGATTGTTTCTCCTCTTCACATGTCAGTGTACAAAGTTAACTGTATGTATTGATGTAATTGAAATAACGGTGTGTTAATTGAGGGCTTTTTAGTATGCTGTTTCCTGTGAAGAATCCAGAAAATAATTTGAAGCTTCATACATTTAGATATTAGCTATTTATCAAAAAATGAACTGAAGGGCATAATTCTATAAAACACATTGGCATTTGTTCTAATTCATCATAAATCTATTGCTTTATTTTGTCAAGGGAGACAAATGCCCAACATCCATTTTGTGTCAGCAGCAGACAGGTCCTAAATCCTCAGCTATTTCCACCTAAATGATTCTTGAGAATGCACACAGCTGTCAATTTCATGGGTTATTTTAGATTATTTTAAAATCTAATAGTTTATTTGAGGAATGGTTTTCAGTACTGTTTGATTAAATCAATTTCTGTATTTTTAAGTACCTTGTTTTGTGATGAATGGGGAACCAAATTAATCCAGTCCTAACCTTTGTGTGTAATGCAGCATTCATGCCCAGCAAACAAGAATGTAAATCATGGATTATTTGTAAAATGTTGCCAAGCTCATGCTGCCGTATTTATAAATCAAAAGTTAAATTTCATAATTTAATTTTTTTTAACCAATTTACTATCTGCCAAGCACAAGTTATATGTGGTTCAGATAGATTGGTGGTTATAAGTCTTCTCTCCCCTTCTCTCTCTCTTAAAATTAAATATGGAAATTTTCTTCAGGGGCTGTGGGGTGTTACTTGGCAACCTGTGATAATCTGCTTCCATCTGGCCTTTTTACAGGAGAAAAGGTGATGCAGGATGATGAGTTCACCTGTGACCTCTTCCGCTTCCTTCAGTTGCTTTGTGAAGGACATAATTCAGGTTTGTGGGCAGGCTGCCAGTCAGCTAGGCCAGGGTGATGGTAACTAAAGATAACAGTTCTTCATTGCGGAAGCCTTCATAAAATATTATGAAAGGTGGAGTAGCTGCTAGACTGGACATGAAAGGAAAATTATGTGGAATTAAATTGCCAGTTTTTTTAATCAGCTTTAACTTTGTAGAAAAGATAATACTTTCCAAAATGATGAGTTTGGGATCTTAACCTACTAGGAAAGGTAAATTTATATAGGAAAACAGTTTATAACTTGTAGTCAGTGAAGATTCAGAGGAAAAATATAACAGTAAGGTATGATTGTTCCTTGGCATTTGTGTGCTTTCTGGTGTGCACTATTTGGCATGAATGTCAGTTAGAATTGTATGTGAAATTACTACATACACAATACCTTTCTTGAAGAAGTAGAATCTATTTTAAAAATACAAAAACAAATTAAACAAATATATGATATTAAGTGCATTTTTATTATTAAGTACATTTCCCTATGTTCTCTGTGTCATTAGCGAAGAAAAAGAAAAAAAACTATTATTTTTTTTTAGCCATTGGACATATTTATGACTTTGTAATCAGGAATTGTATAATTATGCTATTTAATTTTGCTTTTGCTTAACAAAATATATACTAGGTGTAGTTATGTTGATACTGATGGAGTTCTAGAGATTTAAAATTAGTCATAAATGAGATAAAAATAAGAGGAAGTTGAAGTTCCACAGATGAAACAGATAATCAAGCTTCTGCCTTCAGAAGTCCAGCGGTATGTGATCTCTGCAATAAAATGCTGAAACTCTTAAAATGGTTTGTTGCCAAAAAAAAGAGTTAATAAAAAAAATCCATTCCTTTAAGCTATACTTTCCTAGATCATGTTAAATCAGAATTAATTTTCAAGAGTAGTTTTGTAAGTCTTTAACACTTAAATAAATTTAAATTAAACTTTTATTTGAATTTTTAGATTTTCAGAATTACCTGAGGACTCAGACTGGTAACAACACAACTGTTAATATTATTATTTCCACTGTGGATTACTTACTAAGAGTTCAGGTAGGTTAACTTGTATACTAATTAAGTAGACGACAACAATGACTTGCATCTATACAATATTTACCATTTTTTAAAATTGATTTCATTTATTTTGATCATAAGGCAGAAGTTTGTATGTGGAAATTCCAAATTTCATAATTTCTCTGGAATTTCCTTCAGCTGCCACAAAACTTCTATTTACTGGAAAACCAAACTTCATCCTTCTCACAAAATGTTCGGTTTCATTAGATGAGCACATTTATTTGTCATGGCATTTACTTTGCTCGCTGTAGCCCATGTTGATGAGAGAGGCTGTAATTCTCTATTTGTTACTGTGAGAGTCAAAGGTGGCAAAAGTGTGAAAGACTGATTTCAGCCATTATGTGCAAGAATGCAGTGGAGTCTGTTAACCAAGGAGAGCTGGCAGAATGTAGATGAGTACTAAGTGTATCAGAGGATACCATTAGCCAGTTGTTGACTGAGACTACCCTGTGACTGAAAAGTGTTTTGTATTGTTCAAGTTAAGCTCCAGCCAGCTGCTTTTTCATCCATATTCTGATTTAGTCTGAACACTGGGCTGCTGTATGGATAGTCATGGGATGGGATGGAGTGAAGCATAAGAACACTGCATCATTTTCTAAGGAGGAAAAAAAACCAAATCAAAAAGAAAAAACAATAGCAGAAGGGTAGATTTAAAACCCATCAACCCTCTGATTTGAATTATGTCCCTAATATTTCAAATATTAAAACATTACGTTATCACAACCCGGTAGAAAGTAATAAAAAAAAAAAATCTTATTTGTTTCCACATTGGAGCATGTGAAAGACATGGACCTATTTTGTGATAAATGTTAATAATTTTTACCTATTATTCTAAACTTTCTGAAAATAACTGTGCTTGATAATATATTTTGTTATGTTGTTTTGGGGTTTCTTTTAATTTATCTAGTTATGTTTTCCCTTTAGCCATTTATTTATTTGGTCTGAAAATTCCAGGCTTTGAAAATTGGTGGGTTTTAAGTTGCTGCTGTTATCAACATTGCTTTTGCATTCTATAGAAGTTGTAGGGGACAATACAATTATTTTCATTCCATTGCTTACTTTGTTGAAACTTTAATAAGCTCGCCTTTGGGGAAGATGGAAAAAGGAATCAGGCACACAAAGCAACATTTGCTCCCACTATTGACTAGGTGTCAAGCACGCAGTATAAAGAGAGATTGCTTAATGCACAGCATACAGCATGGTAGTACTACTGAGTACTCCTTTTCAGAATGCAGGCAGTTGTATTTCTAAGAGCAGATACCAATGGATCTAAATTTTTTTTATTATTTTGAGGTTTGCTGTGGAGTTTTTTAATTATTTATTTAAGTTTGTTTGTTTTCCTATTGATTCCCTTGAGATGAAACTACAGTTCTTGAAGTCATACTTGAGAATTGTTGGGGGGGATCATTTAAAACCTTTATAAACTAAATACTTTTCAGAACTGGAATGCTATCTAATGTTATTTTTCTTATCTTGGTGAATAACTGGTTAGAGGCGGTTTGCTTACATAATCTCTTTGTGCTTCTCACAACTTTTTTTAGGAATCCATTAGTGATTTCTATTGGTATTATTCTGGGAAAGATGTTATTGATGAGCAAGGACAACGAAATTTTTCCAAAGCCATCCAGGTTGCAAAACAAGTTTTCAATACTCTTACAGAATATATCCAGGTAAATTAGTTTCATTAGAATTTCATGGATTTGAAGGGAAATTAATCGTACTTTTGGCATGAAGTTGTAATGTAGCTAGATATAACATAGATAGAAATATAATATAGATGCATTTATGCTTCAACATTATTTTAATGTATTTATTTACGTAGGAAGTGAAGCCTTGAATCACATAGATATAGCTGTCACTAGTCTTTTGGAATCCTTTGGTTGTGTGCAAGATAGTACAATTTCATTTTGCTGTGTTTTAATTTGGCCTAGACTGCAGCACTGCTATCCACTTTAGTCTTCACTTTTAATCCACTGAGAAACTAAGGTCAATATGAAACATAGCTGCTATTTAGTCAACAGAACATTAGACTGATTTTGTCAGGAATAAGGCTGGTTTAAAGCATCAATACTGTGTTTGAAATACTTAAGTCACACATTACATCTGAGAATTGTAGACGTGTACTTAAGGTGGACTCCACAATAAATGAGATTGGGATCAATTCTGTCAAAATAACAATATAGGAGTTCTTCCATTTTATGTTGGGAATTCAGTGGAATTTAGTTCTAAATTAATTCCTCATGTAAATCAGCCAACAATATTACAATTTGTTTCTGCATATAGTAAGCAGGTTAGAATTTCATTAGACTGTTAGGTTTCTATTATATTTTTTTCATTCAAATGAAAATATATTTTATAGTTCGTGAAGTTGAAATGTGATAGAATAGGACTGAATAAATATTAGTAGAGGTGGCTTATATACATGTGCCTACATGTATTTAGTGTATATTTGGTAAATCACAAGTAGCATTGTTAGCTGGTAAAGATTTTATCTGTTATCCTTTGAGGCTTCAAAAGATTTTGTATTCCTGCTTTTCAGAGGTTGGAATTTTAGGAAGAATATTCTTTCAGCACTGTGTTCTACAACAGCTAGAATATGCTGGGGGAAATGCATCAGGAGTCTGATACTGTAACCCCTTATGCTGGTTTTGCATTAACTTCTACAAATTATTTTCCTATTTATAGAACTATACAGGGAAGAATCAGCTTGAAGATTTGCATTGCTTTAGCATTTGCAGTTTAAAGTTACAAGCAGATACACTTTTTGTGGTTCTGAATTAGTAAATCGGTACTTAGCTAAAACAGAGGCAGAAAGCTTGTTGGGAATAAGCATGGCTTACAGTCAGTGGAGTTATTAGATAGATAATTATATATATGTTTAATTTTTCATAGCAGTTTCTAGAGAACAGCCCTGAGCTATGCACTGCTTGTGTAAATAAACTCTGCTTTTCTTTTTTTTCTTTTTTTTTTTTTGTCGTTGCCTGAAAAATAGGGACCATGTACTGGGAATCAGCAAAGTCTGGCACACAGCAGGCTATGGGATGCTGTAGTTGGTTTTCTTCATGTGTTTGCCCACATGCAGATGAAGCTGTCTCAGGTACCTTTGTATTACTTTTTCTTTTTTAAGTTACTAACTTTTTTGTAGAAGATAAACAGACTTAATATGTTTGAGTCATTAATAACAACAGTTAACAGGGGAAATTTGAGGAAAAATGAGAGACAGAGGTGATAGAATACAATAGAGTTGAGGGAGTAAATCACAAAATTGCAGTGGGTGTGAATAGTGGGCCTGTAATGAGACTACTGGCCACAGGCACAAAGCAGATTAGATCAAGCTGCAAATGAAGCACATCACTGATATTCAGAAAGAATCAGTATTTTCTGCAATTTTAACCAAGCCTTTTATGCTGGGCCCGTCTTCATTGATGTGTCCTGCATTGAACCCTGGGTCAATATATGTCTGCATCTAAGCCTTTTCTACTCTTAGTAGAGAGAGTAATCAGACCTTAAAATGGGTGAATTGCTTTTGGATGTGAGTACTCATTTTGTAAATTACAGAAATAGCGTAGGGGACTGGCATAGAGAGCTCTTTAGGAGGTTAAAATTAGATGAGAAGAATCTTATCCTTAAGCAGTGCATTTTTCAACTTTTTACCTTTTTAAAAGAATTACACATCTTAATTGAATGTACTGATTCTAAATTTTTTACATAATTTTACATTCTCAGAGAAAAGTGTTGTAAGCTTGAAAAGGTTTTAGTTGTTAAGGAATATGCTCTCAAGGCTCTGAGTTTTTTAGATTTTATTATTTGGCTGCAAACGTATGCATGTAAGTATTCTTTGCATAAATAAAAGTAGTCTTGCTCAAATTATTTTCCTCCCTGCCCTTGGGACTTTATGGCTGAAAGTAGGCTGATTGCCTAGATTTGTAGACTTTGTGCTACAGGTATGCTTCTCATTCTTTACGGCTAATTAGAGGTTGTCTTCCAGCAAATGGCATCACAGTGAAACCTGTTTATCAAGAGTGATGCATGGAATTTCTACTGAAGTGTATTTATAAGTGCCTGTAGATACTGTCCTCATTTTTGAACATCTTTGTTATTTTAAGAATTAAAAAAAATAGTCAATGTTTGGGAAGGCAACACTGGTAGCTATTGTGCTTTCTTCCTGTACTACTAAACCAATGTGGAAAGCAGTATCTAAGCAGTTACTGCCAGTGAGTCAAATACATGGTACCTATGCGTTGATTGAGAAATATGATGTGGCTATTGGCAAGATTTGTTTTTACAGTAATGACAAGTTTATAGTCTTAGCTGTGCCCGGAGTGGCTTCATAGCATCTTTTCATTACTGCATCTAGAAAATAATGATAATCATCCTGCCACTTTAGAGACAGACAAGAAGCTTTGTACAACGAGATCCATTGTAATGTGTGGAATTACTCATGCTGTTCTGTGGGATGACAGAAACACAGTCATCTACAAATTAATGATAAATAGTGATGATGTATTCTTGTCTGAGGCTCAAGCTCTTGGCTTCTGGGAGCTCCTTTAGGGGGCCAGCAGAGCCTTGGGAAAGACCGGAATAGATGTGCGCTCTTTTGTTCTTTTTATTTATTGCAAGAACATATTAATAGGCTTTTCAGATTCTATGGAAATACTTTTCAAAAGTGTAGAGTGTGGCTAAATGGATTTATAAGGAGTTGCCATATGGCTTTTTTCTGTAAGAGGGGCCTGCCTAGGCTAAGTATTTGGGGTTTGTTTTAAATTGGGAGTTTACAGAGCACTTTTGGAGAATATTTGAAACAAGATTTAAATAGGAATAAAACTAAATCACTGTTTTGGTTGGTTGTTTTTGTTTTGTTTTCTTTTTCCAATTTTCCTCCTCTGCTCTTGTACTAGGAAGCAACAAGGTGATATTGGTAATACTTGTTAGGAAATCTCTGCAAGGCAGAAAATGACAGTAAAATTTTCAATCTAAATGAACAAAGATCTTGGAGGTCGTAAGCAACTTTTGAAGGAAGAAGATTTATAATGAAAACTTACAGGACATATCAATTAGAAATCTTCATTATTTCCAACTTGTCCTGTTTTAAATCCAAAATCCAAATTGCCATAGAGTATCTTGAGTTTGTTGTACTAATCACTGAAATCCAGCAATGCTCAAGTATGCCTTATCAACAGCACAATGCAACAATGTATCAGTGAGAAAGGAATTAAGTAGTTGAATAAATCTATCCAGATAGACTTCAGGTTGAAATCATTGACAAGCGAAATAGTAAACTTGATAAGCCAAATGAGATAAAAAAATGGCTGAAAGAGTCAATAGCATGTCTATTTAAGGATATACTAATGGAACTTTATTAATAAATATTTTGAAGTTTTATTTCTACTTTTCTTTTTTCCCAAAAAAATTTCAGTGGCCTGTAGTGGAATCACTCACTTTTAATCATGTTACACTTTGAGCTCTATGTGCTGCTGCCATTGTTGTTTTTACAAGTCTTCATAGCTGTAAACTTGATTACACCAACAGCGATAGATAATATTTTAGCTGACATGAAGCATTACAGAGCTTCTGTGAGCTTGACATACCCAGTTGTTGCTTTAATTTTTTTCGTCACCTTCAGTTTTCAATTTGTTGTTATTAAATTACTGTCTTCTAAACAGATAATCATGTAAATGTTTGATACTGTAAATGTACTGTAAGGAATCAAGCAATTAAATGTATTTTCACTGTATTACCAGCTTTGACACTACTAGCTGCTTCATTTCTAAGTTTCATTTTTACAGGGTGAAATATGCATGCACATATATAAATGTCAGAGAAGTCAATAGATACCTTAATATATATGCTGTGCTCATTATTTAGGATTCCAGTCAAATTGAATTACTGAAGGAATTAATGGATCTTCAGAAGGATATGGTTGTCATGTTGCTGTCTATGCTGGAAGGTAGTCAAAATTTAATTTGAAATCCTCTTTCACAGTTGTTCTAGCAAAGTTTTTATCTTTGTGATTTTCTTCATGTGAGAAATAATGCTCCATTTTCCTTTGGGTTTTTAATTTTTTTTAATTCTCATAGAAGGTTATTGAGGAGCAAAGTAAATTCTTAGCATTGTAGGCTGTGCTTCATGAGTAACCTACTGATCCTAACTAATGTGACACTAGTTCTGTCTATGTTGCATGTAGTAAAATTCATCATATGCTGCCTCATGTAGCAGATGTCTCTCTGTAGGGCTTGTTAGTTCTTCCTTTCTTTAATGGCAAATGCTTAGTCGCTTATGTCTTTTCCAAGCCTTAGGGTAGTGTTATTCATAAAAGACTTCTGATTTTACAGCTAGCTTTCTCATGTGAGTGTGTTAGCCAATAGTTTATCATTCTTACTGTTTATTTCACTAGTATTTATTATACACTTTCTTTGCCCAAAACATTTGCTACCATCAGTAGCTCTAACTTCATGTTATCACATCTAGGTAATGTTGTGAATGGAACTATTGGAAAGCAGATGGTCGATATGCTTGTGGAATCGTCCAACAATGTGGAGATGATTCTGAAGTTTTTTGATATGTTCTTAAAATTGAAGGATTTGACTTCCTCTGATGCATTCAAAGAATATGACCCTGATGGTAAAGGGATAATTTCAAAGAGGGATTTTCACAAGGCAATGGAAAGTCATAAGCATTACACCCAGTCTGAAACTGAGTTTCTGCTATCATGTGCTGAAACAGATGAGAATGAGACTCTGGACTATGAGGAGTTTGTGAAACGATTCCATGAACCTGCCAAAGACATTGGTTTCAACGTTGCTGTTCTCCTGACCAACCTGTCAGAACACATGCCCCATGATAGCCGCCTGCAAACTTTTCTTGAACTGTCAGAGAGTGTGCTGAATTACTTTCAGCCTTTCCTTGGACGCATAGAAATCATGGGCAGTGCGAAGCGCATTGAACGAGTTTATTTTGAAATAAGTGAGTCAAGTCGGACTCAGTGGGAGAAACCTCAGGTAAAAGAGTCAAAGAGACAATTTATATTTGATGTTGTAAATGAAGGCGGAGAGAAAGAAAAGATGGAGCTTTTTGTTAATTTCTGTGAGGATACCATCTTTGAAATGCAACTGGCTGCCCAGATCTCTGAGTCAGATCTGAATGAAAGGTCAGCAAATAAAGAGGAGAATGAGAAAGATAAGCCTGAGGAACAGGATCCTAGAATGGGTTTTTTCTCTCTCGTGACCCTGAAGTCAGCATTAGTAGCTCTCAAGTATAATTTAATGACGCTTATGAAAATGCTCAGCATGAAGAGCCTAAAGAAACAGATGAAAAAAGTGAAGAAAATGACCATGAAGGACATGATTATGGCTTTGTTTTCTTCCTATTGGAGCATTTTGATGGGCTTACTACATTTTGCTTGTAGTGTCATCCGGGGCTTTTTTCGCATCATATGCAGTTTGCTGCTTGGGGGAAGCCTAGTAGAAGGAGCAAAGAAAATCAAAGTGGCTGAACTATTAGCTAATATGCCAGATCCCACTCAGGATGAGGTACGTGGGGAAGGAGAAGAAGGGGAGAGAAAGCCAACAGAAGCTGCATTGCCTACAGAAGACTTAACAGATCTGAGAACTTTATCAGATGAGAGTGATCTACTCTCAGATATATTTGGTTTGGATTTGAAAAGAGAAGGTGGACAGTATAAATTGATCCCTCACAATCCAAATGCTGGCTTGAGTGATTTACTGACCACTCCCTCCTTAGCTCCAATGCCTGAGGTGCAGGAAAAAATCCAGGTAACTGTATCTTTTATTTCTGCTGCATGTTTCCCTCTTTCATATGTTAGGTATAGTCTTGAAACAAAACTTGCACCTGTGTTTTTCTGGGGTTTGTGACATGTTTTTTAAGGAATCACATAGAATTACTGGTGTTTACCCTCTCTGACATCATAAACTTGGAATTGCCACAGCCTTCTCTAAGTACATGGTGTTTTGGTTTGCTTTTAATTCAGTGTTAAAATGTCTCTTAATGTAAAGTGAAGGATCATCTCTCAAGGTTTCTTTTGTTAAAGAAAAGCCTAATATTCTGCATTCTGTGTATCCTTTTAACTATCTCTGTACTGTATAATAGTTTAGATGCTTTTTTTATTTTGACTTTCTGTAGGAGCAGGTGAAAGAAGATGAAAAGGAAGAGAAGGAAGAAACAAAATCTGAACCTGAAAAAGCAGAGTATGTGTTACTTTAACCTCTGATCCTATGAAATGTGGTTTGTTTCACTGAAAAAACAGTTTGATTTATACTTACTTCTTTGCCTTTAATTTTGTGTCCATTCACGTTCCACATTTAGATTTTTGTTTTTAACCATCCTCCACATCCATGCACATTTGCAAGGAAATGTCATGTAAATAGCATTATTCAGAGTTTTTATGAATTTCCTTCTTCCAGAAGCATCCTTTGCGATGTTGATTTAGTTTCTTTTAGGATGTGTTTGTTTGATTAAGTCCTTCTTCGCAAGTCTGAAAGCTAGAAGAAAATCTCTTGGAAAAATTGTAAGAGCACCTGGGTTCCAGAGACTTGTTATCCATCAGTGGTAGAGACTGAATCTGTTTAACATTTTAAAATTGAAGAAATCAAAAATCAAAAACATTTAAATCTTTTTAGAATATTGAAATCTAATGTTAAGGAGATTAGCTCAGAATAAAAATAGTGGAAAGCAAAACAGTGCTTTGTTTTAACCAGTAAAAAGTATGGCACTCCATCCCTGTATTTTATGGTTCCTGACACATGTACAATTCTGATATGTCTACAGTTCCTGTAGCTGATTTGTCACTGTCAAAATTCTAGGTGTGTCCCTTAGTCTCAGGCTCTATCCTTATTGTTCTCCTGGGATAACAAACACTTGCCGGTAACAAAAACTCTTCTTCCTAATAAGTATAGCAAATTTCTAACTCAGCCACTATAACTTTGTAAGGGAGAGTCTTGCTGACTTTTGAACATCGCTTCAGTGTTGATTGCTCTACTTGAGTCTGTGACTTGCAGCAAAACCAGTATTTGCTGTGAGGAGTGCAGTGCCTGGCACTATTAGCTGCTCTGAAGCCACTCCTAACATAAGATAAGCTTTCAAGTGAACTTCCAAGTGCAAGTTTGTCGAGTGTATTCTAGTAAGAGAAGCAGCTTAGGACATCAGTTATTCTGTTTGTAGATAGATACTAAGAAAATAACGATGTAACTTATAAGTTGCTTCTCACTCTGGTTTGGCTTCAAATGGACTTCTGTGACCCTTTCATCTATCATGCTGTCAGGTCAAATTAACTTCTAAGATAATTCACAGTTCCTTAGATCATGTGTTTGGAGAAGGCAGCCCACTAAATATGACTGACTGTAATTGGGCAGCATGGTGATAATCACACACTGAATGCTGTCAAGCTCCCTTATTCCTGTCTCCTCCTGGAGTGGGTGCTTATGAGTTCCTCAGGTGGGCAGAAATGCAGAGTTTAAAACTTGAGGTTTGACTTGTAAATCCAAGAACCACCAAAGATTTCTTCAACCATTGTGGGAACCAGATAGTTCAAGTGCATGAGGTTGGACAGGAGACATGCAGCTGTCAGCTTACAAATATTTGTCAGTGCAAGTATTAGCTGCACAATTATGAAGCAGACCCTCAGGTAATAAGGTTGTCATATTCTTGATTACCTGCCTCTACCAGTTAGCATCCTCACTTCAGGGTGCCAAGTCAGTGAGTTTAATTTTCTGTAGACTTAACCAGGCTGTCACCCTTGCCAGCACTTTGGGCTGAAGGGGGATATGTCTCCTTTTTATTCATATCTGTGAACTGCATGAGTCATGACTACTTGAACCTCATGAAAAGATGCAATGGCCTCTTTCAGGATGTGGGTTTAATTTTTTGGTTAGCAATTTTATTAACTTGATGTATTATTTTGGCTTCATTTGTGTCCTAAGAGGAGAAGATGGAGAAAAAGAAGAGAAAGCCAAGGAAGACAAAGGGAAACAGAAGTTAAGACAACTTCATACTCACAGATATGGAGAACCAGAAGTTCAGGAATCAGCTTTCTGGAAGAAAATCATTGCATACCAACAGAAGCTTCTTGTAAGCTGTTCTCTAAGCAATGTGTTTAGCTGTTGGCAGGGATGTGTACCACCATATTATTCTACCAATGTAAAGGCAAATTTGCATCTGCTGAACCTCATTTTTCTATCCACCGTCATCCATAAAAAAGACATAAAGGCAAAGGCTTAACTGGAATGTCAGAGAAAAGAAACACACAAATAACTTACTAAACAAGATATTAATTCTTAGGAAGACAGTTATTGTCTAAAACCCAGACCTTCAGACATGTCTGTCCATCATTGGAAAACAGCTATGAATTTTTATGTGAATAAAATGTCCTGAATTTTCACAGCAGTTTGTGAGCCTGTGTGATTTTTTTTTCCCTGAGAGACAACTTTGGGAAATGACAAGTTCTCCTATAAAAAGAATTTATTAAGATACAATGCTTAGCCTAAAATTTATAAGAAAATATGTTACAGACTTTTTGTGAAATAGCAAGTTATTATTTAAGAAACTTCTCAAAACCTGTGGAAAATAAAACTAATTAAAATAGTATAACTGTATCTGAGAGTGTCTCAGTAAAATACAATATCCCTGTGTTTGCTTTAGAATTATTTAAAACCCATGCTTTTATTACCTAGGAAATTCCACGCACGTTCTGTGAGGCTAGTGTGAAATGCAAAGCAAAAAGAAATACACTTTTGCTATATATCTAGTAGATACAATTGTGTAGGGACAGCATACTTTTAACAAGAGTAGCATAGCAAAACTACAAAACTGTAGTCACAATCTTAATAAATAATTAGGTGTTTAAGTTTTGCTTTTGATTCATTTTTAGGCTAATGATGTAGCAGTCATGCAAATTTAATTTAATTTTTCTTCTAATAGTATCATTTAAATAATTCACTAATAGTCTATGGTTAGGACTGAAAAATAGAGGAATTCCCATGTGAGAGTTCAAGGATTAAAAATGTGTGCTGCGAAGGGTTGTGAGTGATCAGGAAGGGAAAAGGTACATTTCTGCAAACCTTTTGGTAGCATCATAATGTGAGAGAAACTTTCTACTCATGACAGGTCAGGCAAACTTTTTGCTGATCTGGTAAAAACATAATTGATTTTGGAATAGAAAAAATTTTAAATAAACTTATATGCAGACATTTTTGTTTCTTGGTAAAAGTAACAATTTGCCATATGCAAGAATATTGAGGTACAGGGAAGATGTATGTATTACTATTACATGTGATGTGTTCTGTATTACTATTACATTGTGATGTGTCTGTGTTGTCTCTAAGCATATTGAAAGGATAATGAAAAAGATGTAAGAGGCCATTAGAAATCCTTCATCCCTTTCTGCATGGACTGACACAAAAGGTCCTTTTAATCCATTATTACACATATAGAGTAGGAGAGAATTTGTACAATGCACCACTCAAAATGTTTGATTATTTTTCTTTTTTTTTCTATTTATAATTCTATTAAAAAGCTCCATAGGGGAAACCAACAAAAAAACCCATGCAACAACCTAATAATGATTGTGGTATCATTATTAGGCAAAGTGTATTTATGTTCTGTTTCTATTTTCAGAATTATTTTGCACGAAACTTCTACAACATGAGGATGTTGGCGTTGTTTGTTGCTTTTGCCATCAACTTCATCCTGCTTTTCTATAAGGTAAAATGGTCAACATACTAGTTATCATGTTGAATATTGAAAAACATTCAGTTTTTGTAGTCAGTAAATAAATACTATGGGAAAACTGCCTAGTTTAACAGATTAAATACCTGCTTCATACTGCCACTTCAGAAATCTAACATGGTGAGAGCTAAAGTGTTTGTGTGAAGTACTAATAGAATTCCACTACACAAACAGCTATTTACAAAGTCCTGTGCAGACAGAGGCAGCAGATGGAAAGGCATACCCATGCCTCAGATGCTCCGTTTCACAATACAGTGACCTAGCCAAGCCCAGCCTTCTTCACTAGCAACTTAAACTAATACATGTCAGCTGAGATGTTTTCTTGTGCCATTATGCTCCCCTGAGAGGGGGTGTGTACAGTAAGAAGTCACACCATCTTAAGCTGCCTAGAATATAACTGATCTTCTTTGTCAAGACTTTTGGTATTGTTAATACAACTCTAGAGTCTTCAGACTTGAATCAGTTCTTTGCAGAGCCCTGCTGATAAAGACTGCATGTGGGAATGTCAGGAGTTGACTGGGTTTCTTCCAAGAGGGCTATGCTCGTTTTTGAATTTGAGGTGATAAAACTCAGCATGCCCAAATTTGCTAACATGAGTAGGGTGTGAGAAAAAAAAAAAAGAAAATGCACACTATCACAGATGGGTGTAACAAGATGAAAGGGCCCCTGTGAGGACACATGAGGATCTCTGTGGACAATTTTATGCAATAAAATCTTTTCTCACAATTATATTGTCCTTGGTATCGGTGTTTTCAGTTATACTACATAGCTTGTAGTAGCGTAAACCTCCTGTCAAAGGAATACAGCTGCAATATTAAGATTATGTGGTTTGAACAGGTCTCCACCTCTGCTGTGGCAGAAGAAAAAGAAGTTCCTGTGGTATCAGCTGGTGAAAATACCAAGTTGAACAGCCTGGAAAGTGACAACCAGAGGGTCATTGCAGTGCATTATGTCCTGGAAGAAAGCAGTGGCTACATGGAGCCCACACTGCGGATTTTGGCCATCCTACATACAGTTATCTCATTCTTCTGCATCATAGGGTATTATTGTTTGAAAGTAAGGAAAACTGAACATTGTTTTTTCCTCTAGCTCCCAACTTTTTTATCCATTGAGTGGTATAAATTGGAACAAAGTCAGAGCAGTTTTGCTTAAGCAGGTTGAGAGACCGTGTAAAGAAACACTGCTCTCTTAGCATAACCTACACAGAAATTGTGTTAGGTGATGTGTGAATCGAGGAAGTTACAGGCCGGAGCCTGATTTGCTGGGCTGACACTGGATCATAGGATCAGCATTTGCACTGTTACTGTGTCAGCCAAACAATTACAGCAGTCACCTGTATCAGAAGCTGCTCGTGGCTGTCAAAGGCAAGCTGTGAACACACCTGGCCAGAGGAAGCTATATGACAGTGTCTGCATTACTAGTCTGTCAGCTGGGTCTTTTGATAAGCATGCCACATTTTGGACTGCCGCTACTGCATATTGTAACTATAGATAATGCCTATTTTTCATACACAGTCTGGTGGTAGTGTTTTGGCAGGAACTTAAGCATCTTTTAAAGGAATATCTTGCAGGAGATATCTGTAAGGGATGTAGAAATAAAGGTGCCACCTTCATTGGCAAAATGCTGCTTCTGGTTTAGGAAGACCAAATGCCATAAATCACTGGAGCTGGGACAAGTATATCTGGGTTGTACTTCCCCCATTTTTTTTATGCTCTTCCTGAGGCAAAAACTATAGGTCAAAGTGCAAGATAGTACTAAATTAAATGGACCTTTGCCTATGACCCAGTGTGGCAGCTCATTTGTCCTTACAATTATAATTTCTTTATTAAGCTTTTATGTGGTCCTTGATATTTTTCTTTTCCTCTTTTAATGGATAATACCTTTTATCATGCTAAAGAGGCATGATCTGCAGTTGTAGTTGAGACAAATGGGCATCATACTACTGCATTAAGTGGTTGATTTTCATACCTACCTTACATGTCTCTGCAGGTCAATAAATACTAAAACACGTTTCCTTGTTTCACTGGTTGGCATGCAGCATGAAAGCTTAGATTTCTGTTTTTTCAGGTATCCTCTTCTCCCACTTTTCTGCTACATTTATTCACTGACTAGAAGGGAAAGACATTACTATCATTATTTGCTGTAATGAATTGCTTTCTTTCCAATTCTGAACCCCTGAATAAAAGACCAAATATGGTGTCAGTCTCTGGGTCGCTGAATTTTGGGACCTGTAAAATAATTCCAGGGAAGAGTAGGGTTTATTTTTTGTTGGTAACAGATTTCTAAGAAAAAATCCACTCCACTGGGATCACTAGTTACATCTGCCTTCTTGGAATATACTTTTGAATATCATCCAGCTGATGAGAGTTGTAGGTACAGCCTGATCCTTACTGCTCAGGTGCCTCAGCTGCTGGCAAAGAACTACAGAGTGCAAATCAAGTATATGGAGTATGAATGTGATTTAAGGAATTTTTTTTTTCTTTTTACTGCTTCCAGTCTTTCTTTGCTCTCTGCTGTGAAACCACTTTG
Source organism: Gorsachius magnificus (assembly GCA_034008185.1). Taxonomy (NCBI): domain Eukaryota; kingdom Metazoa; phylum Chordata; class Aves; order Pelecaniformes; family Ardeidae; genus Gorsachius; species Gorsachius magnificus. The sequence continues at coordinate 41,957,220 of CM067083.1, read as the reverse complement.
CTTCCCACTGTGAAACCTCAATAGTTCTTTAACAAATGAAGGGCAACCTCTAACACCTCTGGGTATCAAAATGCAATCCAAAAGTGTAATCCCAAATTAATATTTTGGAACTAGAATTTCTAAGCATTTAAAAAGTATTTTTATTTTAGCTCTCTCTCACTTGACTAGCTCTAATAGGTCCATAGCACTGAAGAACTTTTTTTATTTGAAGGATACTTTTTCAGGGTTTTTCGCCATCTTTTTACAACTGTGTGGTACACTGTAGTTATATGATTCTGAATGACCTGGTCCTTGTGCATCTATACCTTTGCAGTGTTCTGGGCAATTGTCAAGTCTTTTAATTTTTTTAAATAGTATTTTTGCTTTGTTCAGTTATCATACTTAATTTTGCATAACAACCATCTTTTCTTAAAAATTTGCAGATATGTCAGTGAATTTTAAATAATTCTTGATATTTTTTTCAACTGCAGGTTCCACTGGTTATTTTTAAGAGAGAAAAGGAAGTGGCAAGGAAATTGGAATTTGATGGACTGTATATAACTGAACAGCCATCAGAAGATGATATTAAAGGACAGTGGGATAGACTTGTAATCAACACACAGTGAGTTTTTATCTACTCTGTCTCTTTACAACTTTGCAAGGAATTGTTCTTCAATCTCCACAATTTAGTTGATCATGCAGCTTGTCTGGAATAAACAGTTGTGAGGGGGATATAAAATAATTCAGGCACCTGTTATGCTAATGTTTACTATTACTTTTTAATCTTATTCATTCCCAAGTTTTTTCTTTAAAATTATTGCTGTTCCATAAAAGAAAAAAATTGTGATGAATTGTTTTTGGCAAGCACAGTGATGATTATGAATTGCTGTCAGTTCGAGAGTGAACTGTGCTTTGCTTCCTTTTAGAGTCTCTTGAAAGCTCTCCTTTCGGAAGACATTTAAAGTCCCAACTCTGCCTGGTGGGACTGTATGTTCCAACTGCTTTAGAACTCTGTCTGCAGGCATTGGCTCTGCCACTCTATCCCAGCCACATTAACATGGTGAAAGCCATTTGGCAACTTTCATCCCAGTGACTTCACAAAGCTGGTGATAGCAACAACAAAGAGCCTTTTAGAAATAAAATTAGCATGTATTTTTTATGATGTACGTCTTAGTAACTACTCCATCATCTTCTCATGATTGTCTATAATGTAATCTTGTTTATCTGTGTTTTTCAGATCTTTTCCAAACAATTATTGGGACAAATTTGTGAAAAGAAAGGTAAGGCTTCATTTGCAGAAAAGTTTCTTATGAAACATGTTAAATTTTTTAAGAAAGAGATGGAGGATAGTTTGAATTCACTGAAAATAATTTTTAGCTGTAACTCTCTGTTCAAGCTCTTTGGATTCCTGTGTATTATGGTTTCATTGCATTATTAACTAACAAAAATAAGGTCATAAAATTATGCAGTGGAGCTAGTGAGGACATTTTTGTGACTATTTCAGTGTGAAATACTTTCCCTTAACAGAAAAAAAAAATCCAAGATTCCCAATCCAGACATTCAGGTCGTTTAAGAAAACTTTTTTTAAACAGAATAAATATGTTTGTTTTTTTTTTAAAGGAATAACTAGTAAGGTTCAAATACTGTCTTTGAGAAATCTTATTTTAATCAGAGTTTTTCACGTAGCTAGGATATTCAAAATGTCTCTTTCCTGTGTGACCTCATAGTGTATTTTTTTTCTGTCAGTGATGATACCGATTTAGATATTCTCCTTCTGCTGGGTTCCTTTCTCTTCCTGTTTTCATTAAATGAGAAGGAACATCTTATCTTTGACACCCACTTCTTGCCTCTATTGAATTGGTTGCAATTGAGCAGAAAAAAAAATATTGCTAACTTTCATGATAGATGGAAACAAACAGATGAAAAAGATCGTGCTAAGCCTCTTGTCTTCAGAAACCAGGCTAAAAAACAGCTGGCCTGCCCAACTGATTCTCTTGAATATTCCTCCTAACTTCAGGTCATGGATAAATATGGTGAGTTCTATGGCCGTGACAGGATCAGTGAGTTACTGGGAATGGACAAAGCTGCTCTCGATTTTAGTGATGCTCGAGAAAAGAAGAAACCAAAGAAGGATAGCTCCTTATCTGCTGTGTAAGCATTTGCTTCTGGTTTGTTTGTGTGATTGGGGGGTTTTTTTGTTTGTTTGGGTGGGGGTTTTTTGTTGTTTCAGGGTTTTTTGTAAGTTAAAAAATCAAGCATTCAAGGTTTGTCATTCAGCTTTGAATTTTCGTGTTGCTCTTTCCTGTATAGCCATATACAATAAATCAATTCTTAAGTTGAATGATACAGTGAATTTATTTCATTGTAGACAACATATATGCAGAACTCCACTGGTTTTTTGTGCATGAAGATTCAGTTTAGTGTACAGCTGCTTGAATGTATCACATTTCCAGTTTTGATAGCATCATTACAACTGGGCTGGAAACTCCTTTTCATAGCTCTCTCAGTCAGCTCAGCTGGAAAGAATGGGCAAAATCAGCATTGTGTATTCTGGTTATAAAGAAATGATGGAACAAATCGAAGTGATAGTGACCAGTAAAATGTAGGAAGTTGGATGATGAGTCTTCACATCTTTCTGTAATTTGTTTTCCCTAAAATGTGTATTTGCCTATCGTCTGAGAGACAGACCTGAAAAAAAGCCCCTAGACATTCAGAGTAATTGCATTAATTTTCTTTCTTAGGGAACTGACATCCTCAGCTTTTTTAAAGCTTTGCAAAAATGATACTCGACTATATTAAATAATATATTCAAACAGATGGACTTTTAATGCTACAAAGAGTCTAATTTAAGGGTTTATTTAGAGATTTCTTTAAAAGCAGTATTTTCTCAATGGATTTGCAAGGATTATATGAGGTAGACAGTGGGACCACTAGTAGATTAGAACTGCATTGAAGCAAGGGCTGATTTTGTAAAGATGAATCTTTAATAACCATCTTTTGTAAAGATGGATAAATAAACCTGGAGTCCATCTAAACAATCAGGTGCAGTGATAAGGCCCAAGGACTCTGTGGCATTGCAATACTAAATAAAATTTATTACTGTGACAGAAGTACTTTCCAGAATATTTTCTTACCTGCTGTTTTGCTGCTGGATTATAGTAGGACCCATGCTTGAATTTAGAATAAAATCTTTGATTTTTATTACTCTTATTATTGGTATAAAAATAAAATTAAACTACTTTCCCTTCCCTGTGTGCTCGTGACTCATATTTGGGAGGAAATTCGAAATAATATTTCTGTGAATACTCTTGAAAAAGCAGACCAGAATGAAGCAGTTGGAGAAGGCTGATGAAATACTTAAGTTCAGAATCAGGCCAGAAGGATGCCAGTTTTTTGTTAATCTCTAACATCTACTTCATGTTATACATGCTAAAAAAAAATTAGAATCTGATCCAACTTTAATCTTCGCCCTGAAGAAATTATTCCTTACTTAGAACAGATGAATATGCTGTGGGAAAATAAACTATGACAGAAATTTAGAGAACCATTCTCATAGAATTCATATGCTTCAGGAAAATACATGTATCCAGTTTTTACCAGTTTCAAAAACAAACACTAATGAAGCTACTAAAACTTAGGCATATTCCAGATTCAACATTTTAAATACATTTACAGTGCAATGAAGAGAGGTGGGGAAAGTACTGCACGGTTACTGCACTGCTTTGGGGCAAAAAATGGAGAATGGTATAACCTGGTGCAGATCACAGCTCCAGTGCCTCTGCTTCTGCATGTGCCAGCAGGAGATGGCCCAGACTGAGGCCAGATCAGATACCTACATCTCTCTCAACACAGAAGAGAAATGCAACCTGTAGCATTTCCATTCCCAGTACAAACAAACCAGGTTTTTCTTCTGTCTCCTTGACCCCTAGCTCCTACTGTTTCTTCCCCTTTCCTGTGGGCAAATAACCTGGGATTCCCTTCTATCTGTCTTTCTGCAAGGGACTTGGAGCACTCTACTTGCAAGTGACCATGTTCCTTCAGAAGCTCCTGCCCGTCCCACTGACACACTGCACAAAAACAATCCTCAGTATACTGTTATATTTTAACTCTGGAAGAGCCATTCAGCTTATAGATGCACTCTTGAGTATTTTTTAAGTATATATATTTAAACTTATAGGTATTTAAATGTCCAAATAATTATTTAAATAGTATTATGTAAATATGTATTAATTAATTAACATATAGTATTATTTAAATATAACCAACTAGAGGATGATGCAGTTGGAGCTTTACTGTAAATTAGACAGTAAAAACAGTTAAAATTTGCATACTGTGATTGAGACGGTGCACTGTTTTTCCATTGAATAAGTTTCCCTTCTGGGGTGGACGGGGTGTATTTGAGAGAATGATACGAAAGACATGAAGATGAAAGTTATTGATCAGAGGTGTCATAGTGAGGATTATGTCTTACTCCCTTTACCTTCCAACTGCTCTTGGTTCTGTGGTCATTCGTCTAGTCAGAGTCAATAGAAGAGGCAGCTGAGGCTCAAGCATCTGCAGCAATCAGTGACATAAGGTTAATCTGGGGGAAAATAAGCAGGGCTTCTGTTGAATGCTCACATTGAAGAAGAATTCTACCCCCTTTCAAGAAGAGAAAAATGTAGATAATTTTTTTCCTGGAGGATGTGAGATTTCCGTCATTTGACAAGAAGATAAACCATAAATGTGATGTATACAAAGAATGAGTGCAATTTGCCTCATAATGTGAGAGAGGTTAAAAGGTCTTATTGCCTTGCCACGAGAACCAATAACCTAGGTTTTCAAAAGATTCTGGAGCAGGTGACCCCCTTGTTAGTAATGTAGCATCTTGGAGAAAAGTATTGTCTCTGATAAACTACTGGACAGCCTACTTCTTGCCCATAACAGCTGGTGAAAAAGTAAGAGATTTTATTTGAGGTAGTTTCTACACCTGAATTCCCAAGATATGATGTCGCCACAGGATTTGCAAACCTACCCAGTTGACCAATTAATAACTAATGAATGTTTCTAATTTGCTGGGGTGCTTTCTATTGTACAAATAGTAATATTAACAGGTCTTCCTAAATATCTACATTGAAATATTAACTGTTAAAAATGATCATATTTTCACTAATGATTTTTTTATAGCTTTAGAAAGATGGGTCATCTTTCTGAACTGTTTTCCCTGCTAGATTAGAGCCAACTAATTAAAACTGACTCCTCCCGGTCTTAGTTTGTCATTTTGGAAAAAGTTTAAATGCTTCTGCAAGGCTATTTTTCAGTTTGAAGTTAAAGTAATAATAGTGGTTTCTCAGCTGGCAATGCCCTGTAGCTGCTCTGAACAGCTCTGATGTACAAACACTAAAATGATTCAGGCTGAAAAGTTCAGAATTTTCTGATTCCAGTTAATGTTACTGTCATTTGATTGCCCAAGATATTTTTTTTTTAAAGGGAAGGATAACTTTTGAAAACCTACTATGTTATATTTGGAACAGCTGAATGCAGTAGGCCTCAAGAAAGAAGCTGTAAAACATCTGGGTGTTGTTGAAGGTGATGAATACTTGTGCAGGTTGCAGCCAAAAAATACAAGTAATTTCTCAGAATTTTCCTATCGTTTATTCACAGTGTGCATTCTCACACTGTGCCATCATTCATCCTTGCTAAACTCAGCTACTGAAACTGCAGTACTACAGCATATGACAACCTGTTCAATGGTGCAGAAAGAAGCCAAATAAAAATTCTTTCAGACTAGGAAATTCATCCAATGTAACACTAACTAATGATATTCCAAGGGAAACTTGAAACCATGCTGTTACTTTCTGATTCACAGCTGAAGAGCTTAATTTTTACATGACTTCATAGTCTTTCAAGTCTTTGAGTTACTTGATCAAGGTAATGAGCAGAAATAAACAGGAGATTGCAGTATTATGCATGTTATTATTGCCTTGCTATCCATATCAGAATTACTTTTAAAAATGAAGATATGGAAAGATGAACAGTTCCATTTTCCATATAGGTCAATATTAATGCTATTTTTAGGAGCTCTATAGCTCTTGCTGTTTGTGAAATATAAATCCATCAAATTAAATTGATTGGAGATGAGACCCCCTGGTGCTGGGGGTTTTTTTGCCGTTTCATGAGAGAGTATCCTGTTTATCCATAAGCAGTCCTGTCCATGGTGTTTTCTACAGAGAGAAATATAGTTATGAGTAGGTAGAATGTGGTAATAAGAATGTCTGACACTACAAGTGAGTCATATTGGATCAGAATAAAGTAAAAAAATTAACTTGCTGCAATAATAAGACATACTTTCATTTTACCACCTGAATAAGTTATTGAACAATATTTGAATGAGAAACTGTTCTTAACATTTTTTACTTTTTTTTCCTTCTAGGAGAAACTTTTCTACAAATTTTGATTTCTTAGATAACTCAAATTTGGCGCTAGAAAATTTGCTTTTAACTTGGGGTTGTATCAGCAACCCTTAGCTGTGCTAGATTGTTGTTGGAGAAACCATTTGAATGTTCAAGAAGCATTCCTAGGTTTGGTGAAATGGCAGCATGCTAGATTTATCTTTCAGTGCTCTGTGGTATCTAGAGCATAGCACAGTTTGGGGACTAGCTTGTTTCTAAGAATTTTTTTCAAGATAGGAATGTGGATTTTATTACGGATGCATCTTTCTATCCTTGTAAACTTGAAAGCCTGTTAGAAAAAACATTGCAGCTTTTATTTCTCTACTGTATGTCGCTTCTTTATTATACAAATATTATCTCTGCAGTCCTAATCGGACAGTGAATATCACCCAGTGACTATGGCCTGAGTCACCATAGAAGAAACTCAGGTGAAATCTTTGGCTTTAGTTTCTACAGAGTTGCTGTCTACCATGAAGGGAATAATGAAGCAAAACCAGTTGCTGACCATGCCATCAATGTGCTTAGTAAACTGTGATCAACACTCAGTCTTTAAAAAAGTTTTGTGCCACCTTATGAGAAGTTTCAGCTTTGTTAACCTAGTAATTGGTTGCCTTTGCGTAGGTTAAAAAAAAACAACGAATGAAATGGTAAAAAAGAAAATTAAAGTCCATTGAATCTTGTTCAGCCAGGTAATAGACTCTAGAATTCACCATTAGTGAATTATGTACTTATGTTATTTTTGTCTTTACTTTAATAATATAATTGTTCTCTTTTACCTGCTCAGGGCTACATGTATAGTTCTGTAAAGTTCAGTGAAGGTGGAAAAGTATAATTCCCTGTGAATAAAGGGTAAAAAACCTGACCCTAAATGAATTACTGTGTCATCTAAATGTTTTCTGCATAGAAGTAAAATGTATGTATGAAAGACCTGCTGTGTGACCCTGCAAGGGTCAAATCTTGCATAAATCAGAAAACATCTACATTTCTTCTGCTTTTCCCTTTTTGTTCAAGTAGACTAATACACTTCAGAAGGAACAATGAATTCTTAAAATAGGCTGTAGACTACTTGTATCTATGTAGTGTTTATACACAGGAGGTTCAACTTGAGTCTTTTGCCTTCTAGTTTTGTAAAAAATTGTGTTATTTTTTGTTTGTATTAAAGAGTAAATACTGTTGCATATAACACAGGTAGGAGTTTGGTATTTTGATGGCAAAGTATTCCTTGGGAGTGTAATATTCAAATAAAACTATAACTTTTGTGTGGTCAGTGGCTCTGGCTATACTGGTGAGAATTTTGGAAATCGGACCCTGGTAGATCAGGGTTTAACTCTTAGTATTCTAGCTAAGGCCTCAGGTAATTCCACATTAAACACCTGTCACAGAAGTAGTATGTACTTTTATATATATCAGGTGTATGACATCTGCCAGCATTATTATTATATAGAAATGCCAACATTTCTACTTGTTTAGTGAACAGCTCTTCTCTTTCAGGGACACTGAATGCACTCACATTTTAAGAATGAAAGTAGGACAGATGACTTTTTTCAAGCTATTATTCATATTGGTTCCTGAATTGTGATCCAAGTTCAGAATTGTTTTTGTGTCAATATAATACGGATGCTCCAAACCTTTCCAAAAAGAAAAAGTCAAAAACTAGAGAGGATAAGATACAGTTACAAAAATAGAGGAGGGGAAAAAAAAAATGCTTCAAGCAAACTAATGGGTTTAAGTCTAGTGCAAAAAAATGTAGCCTAAAGTTGAGATGTTTATTTGTGTTGATAGAGTAAGAGGAGAATTAATACCTAAAGGTATTAATTAAACAAATATGAGGGACACTTTTGGAGAGAATATTTTACAATATCAGTCTGTGCTACATAAAAGTTTGGTGAAGAGAGGAGTACAGTACAAGGGGCTAACCTAACAAAGCAACAAAAACTGTGAAAGAAACTGGAAGCCCAGAACTGAACACAGCACTCCAGGTATGGCCTTACCAGTGCTGAGTTAGAGGGGAAGGATCACCTTCCTCGACCTGCTGGCAACAATTCTCCTCACGGAGCACAGGGTACCACTAGCCTTCTTTGCACGGAGGGTACATCGCTGGCTTATGCTCAACTTGCAGTTCACCAAGAACCCCAGGTCCATTTCTGAAAAAGCTTTTAATATAAATTTCTCTTTCATTCAAATTTAGCTATGATATCAGTAGGAAAAACAAAGGATACAAGCTCTGAGATTCATTTCTCCTCACTTTGTCTGTCTTAAATGTTATCTAATTGTATCACCTAAGGTATGCTATCATAACTAAATGTAAAGAATTGGCATTTTGAGGTGAAAATTCTCTGGCCTTTTCTGACAGCTAGTTTTGGCTTAGGCGGATCTCATTTAAAAAAAAAATTCTTTTTCTCCATGATTTATAAAGACCATTCATTTCACTTGTGTGTATAACATAACATTGTAGATATTCATCAGCATTATGTCTGATGGATCCAAACTAGTATTTATTAATTAGGTTTTCTGCTTTTTTGGGGGGAAGCAGGTCCATTCCAGAGTAAAAGCGTGAATTAGAACGAAGTTCTGATGCATTTCAGCTTTTCGGAGAAATAGATCAGCTGATATCCTCTGTGTGTATGTGACAATACACTTCCTACAGATTGTGTTGCAGTTTTCCTACTGTGTTTTGTTATAAAATGCAATTTATTTATTTTTACAGGCTAAATTCCATTGATGTGAAGTATCAGATGTGGAAATTAGGAGTTGTTTTCACTGATAATGTAAGTTTATCAGTGTATATGTATACACATATATGTGTATAGATTCACTTTCTAAAAACCACAGTGCTTCAAAAGGGGGTATGAAACACTCTGGATTATATTTAATTTACTACATAGATGAAGCAAATCTTGGAAATTTAAAAAGACATTGCTGAAATCTTTTCCCAGTTACATAGGTCTGCAGAACCTCAGCCAATTCCCCCCTCACTTCTGATATGTTTTATTCAGGAGCAATAAGCAAACACTGCTCTATAGACTTAGAAAACCGACTATATCAATTCTAATTGCCATTTTCCATATTGTTTGTAAAGTTTATGAACATTTGAATATTACTGGAGCACAGTCAGATTGGTATAGTTAATGTACATGGAATTGCTAAAATTTTTATCACTGAAACTGGTAGTAGGATGTGACACAGGATGAGACTGATGATTTTAATCATTTGAAAAAATGAGGTTTTAAAAACAAAAAAAAGGAATGGTAAACAAGACGGACTGCTAAAATACTTTGCCCTTTACAAAGTCACTCATCACATGATTATTAATTCTTATGATTATTGCTTACCGAACTCAGCTTATTTTACTGGTGGAAAAAATGGTTGGGGAACTAGGACTGCCAGAAAATGGGAGTGTAATCTGACTTTAGTCAGGAAGAGTGGAGCAATAAGTCTCCAGGTCTACAAGCAGCATGATCTGTAAAGAGTTAGAATTTGTTCAGGATTAGATTTTTTCTAAGGCAGGTACTGTAATTCTTTTTATAAATATATACTTGTCTTTAAGTCCAATGAAAATTAATTGATAGAGGAAAAGGTGAAATTAGCATTTGTAGTAATGGTTAGTAAACTAGTTAAATAAAACAACTTTTTAAGCAGTAGTTTTAGTAATTTTAGTAGTTTTAGTAGTTTTAGTAATTTGAATTTGTAAAATTCCTTTTGTTGCTTGCAGAGTCCTTTCATTTTCATTAACCACCTTAGGGCTTTAATATTTTAATGTAATTATTTAGAAAATTCATTTTAAAAAAATTTGAATCAGAAGACAATAGAAAGATTAAAAAATAATAAGGGTTTAGCAATTTCAAAATTAGTTTTTTGCAAATTCAAATTTAGAATGTCAATTTTCACCATATTTTGTGAATTCTGTATTTGTTGATTTAATATTTTTGCACAAAGAGAAAATTCTGCAAGACCTCTACAAATTCTATGTAAAAAAAAAGTTTTCTATGTAAAGAAAGGCACATTCAAGAAATTTCTACCTTTTCTTAGTGTTTTGAATTAAGTTAAAGATAATAGCCATGATTTTTATTTTGTGATGTACTTCTTTTGTCTGTTAGTCTTTCCTTTACCTAGCGTGGTACATGACCATGTCAGTCCTTGGCCATTACAACAATTTTTTCTTTGCTGCTCATCTCCTTGACATTGCAATGGGATTCAAGACATTACGAACTATCCTGTCATCAGTGACCCACAACGGCAAGCAGGTATAAACCGGCATCTCTTTTCAGCTTTTTTACTTCAGGAGTACACAGAAAATGTCACTTCATGACTTAATTCAGCCGCTCTGCAAACTGACAACAGAATTGTTATTTCATCATGAAGTTTAGAACTTGGACCAGTGTGGAAACCAGCCAATGGGTTTTATAAGCATAAGAAAATGGGATTAGGATGTATGGCAGTCTCTAGCTGCCATGAGCAACTGTGTCAAAAAGTTGCTGTTTAAAATTTTTTTCAAGATTCATCTAAAGAAAGGTCCAGTTGAGACCCACTTACTCTTTCTGTTAGAGGACTGTTTGAGAAACTCAGCTCTTTGAGAATAAGAAATATTTTCTTGAAGAAGCTATGAAATATGAAAATACATTTCTGATTTAAGTAAAGAAAATAACTAAGGCTTTTCTCCTACTGAGATCTGGTTTAGGAATGGCATTTAATGTAACCTGACATTGTTCCTCAAGTCTGATGGCCTTCCTACTTCAAAGGACCTTTGTAAAAAAATTTTAGTGATAAAAAAGCCATCCTTGATCTGCTTAGAAGATCTTCCAGCAGGACAGCTAATATAATTCTTATTCAAGTGGGCTAGGAATGGTAATATAAAGCTCTTCTCTGTTACATATACTTATGTGCTGTTGTAGTAAGACGGATTCATTCAATTCTAACTTTATACAATGTAGATGTTTTAGCAGTCTGGTGGCAAGTGCCATTTGAAATTTAAGTTATTTTTCAGGGTTTTTGTTTTTATTCTCTCATGTTTTAACAAGTTTGATAGTAAAGAAACATAAAATCATTAGCAATGATTTTTTATAAATGCAAAGGAGGATTGACTTAATTTAATTCTGCCTTCAAATGCACTGTCCTCGTCAAAATTTTTAATGAATTAATACATGTTTAAATGTACACAGTTTATATTTCAAAAAGCTAATGAAGCACATGACATATAGAAGAAGGTGTGAAGTCACCTTGACAAGCTTATTTGTTTTAATTTATGTGGCAAAAAAGTTTCATTTGTGGAATAAAAATTGTGTCTTGAAAAGTTACAGAAATCAACATACCTCTTTGCCCTTTGAAGAACAGAATTTCTTAAATACATCATTCTGATTACTTAAAAGAACAAAAACAGTAAAAAAAAAAAAAAGAAATCAGCCTGGACCTAAAAAAAAGTGAAATATTCTATATTTTAAAAATAGTCCTGAAATTTTAGCAAATTATGTATGAAGTAAAGGGGGCATTGTTTACAATAAAGAACTTTTTAGGTCTTGCAGCTATGCAAGTGAAATATCAATGAGCAGGATATTGCAGTTCACTTCCAGCTACTTTCCAAAAAGCTCAAGGCAAAATTTTAATGATGCTGCAATTGAGTAGCAGGGTATTTGTTGCTGCTTCTCTGAGTTAGATGTTAAAATATTAGGAAGAGGGTTTTTTATACATGATTCCATAGAAGTAAACAAAATTGTTTCAGTATTAAATGAATAGAAATACTATGTTGCAGATATTAAATAGTACTATTACTACTAGGTAGTAAACTTTCAGATGTTTTTGTCTAATTGAGTGGGTTTTATATGATTCTAATGTATTGTGTGATTGTGTATGTATCCACTAGATTTTGCAAGATTTGTCTTTGTAATTGTGTTTCCAAAGCATAGTTTTGCTTCAAAATAAAACAGGTGAAATGCACAATGTTTCATCAAAATATGCCAAAATATTACCAACTATTACAAAGATAGGCAAAGAGAGAGAAAAAGAAAGTTTTCCTTCTGCTAGTACATATAGATTATTTTTACTTCTCTTCTTGCAAAGAAAATTGTATAGCATAATTCCATGGTGGTGTTATATCCACTCTATAATTTTGTCTTCCAGCTTGTCCTAACAGTAGGATTACTGGCAGTAGTAGTATACTTGTACACAGTAGTGGCATTCAATTTTTTCCGCAAGTTCTACAACAAGAGTGAAGATGGTGATATGCCAGACATGAAATGTGATGATATGCTAACAGTAAGTCTTATTTTGCTTTCTGCATTATTTTCAAAACTGTTATATTTTCATCCTGAGCTTTTTGCAATTCCTATTCATAGTCATCATACATCATGCAATTCCTATTCATACATCACTAACCAGCAACAGAAAAGACTGTAATTGAAGGCAAAGGAAAACATATAATGAACATCCCTAACAAGTAGATATACCCTGTGTATGCTAAATGAACATAGCTATAAACTAACAGAAGAAATGTGATGGTATTCTCTGGTATAGTTTCTCAAAAACTGAAAAAGAACTACACTGACCTGCATCAGTTAGAGGGCAGTACATCTGAATCTTGAGGTTCTATAGGCCATTCAGGAGGAGGGTCAGTTTATAGGCAAGGACTTTCATGAGTAATTTAGGTACTGAAATGCTTGTTGAAGCTTGGAAATCCATCAGTTTCCCTCAGCATGAATTGCCATTGTTAGCGTCAATTGGCAATTCTGTAACTGAAATCTCTCCCATGCACTGAAAATGATTTTGTACTTACGGAGGCAGTGCCAGGCATTGCACTTGTGGATGGCAGGTAGAGCTTAAATAACAAAGAATTTCTAAGATGCATTGCAGTTTATAGCCTTCTAAAAGCAATCAAGTATAAAAAGTTAAATTTATTTCAGTATGTTATGAAACGTGAATCACTTCCAGGGAATTGACACCATTAGAAAGATCAATAATTAGATAAACTGTGGAAGCAGACTAGTATGTCTGTATTTTTTTCCAGTTTGGGACATCAGTACAAGATGTAGATAAACTGGAGCATAAATAAGTGGAGGGCCACTAAATTGTCAGATGCTGAAGCACTTGCCCTCTGAGGAGAGGCTGAGGGAACTGGGCTTGTTTGGCCTGGAGAAGAGAAAGCTTTGGGGTGGAGGGGAGTGGAAGAGCAGCTCCCCAGTGCCTGCAGGAGGTTATTGGGATGACAAAACCAGGCTCTTTACAGCAGTGCATGCTAGAAGGCCATGGACATAAAGTGGAAAAATGTTTCTGACTGAGAGCCAAGCACTGGATTGGGTTGCTCAGAGACGTTGTGCCGTCTCCATCCTTAGGAGGTTGTGAAGACATGAGTGGATAAAGCCCAGAGCTACTTTGTCTGAGCTTATAGTGGACCCTGTTTGGAGCAGGATTTGGATCAGAGACCATCCAGAGTCCCTTCTGACCTCACCTGCTCTGGAATTATCTGAAAACAGTTACAAAAAGGCTATAATTTTGGACAGGAATGAGTTCGAATAACATGTGTTACGCTCTAAAATCAGAGTTGTCTTTTGTAAAAGCAGTAAGACTTGCAATGTGTGTGATGTTAAAAAAAAAAGAAAAACAGAAGTACAGAGAACACATTTTTATTTTTAGAAATAGCAAAATAAATTTTAAAAATGTTTTGACAACTTGCACTACATTCACTCATTAATGATTGACTTTCAATGGTGAAATGACAAGTCTAAAAATTGTTACATTTTTCAGCCATTGGTCACTCAGGATTGTATGTTACTGTACCAATTTCTTACATAAGGGATTTGGGGGCTAAGTGTGGCATAGAAACAAAAGAATGGATTTTTTTGTATGGTTAGGTTTTAGGAGTTATTGTCTTTTTGATAGAGAACGAGAAACCTGGACCTGTAGTTTGCAAAGCTACTTAAAAAACCAATCCCCTGCTCCAGACCTCTGAGAGTGATGTTATAATTTTCTATTAAATTATAGCATGATAAACTGGAAATTTTGCGTTGTCAGCATCCCACATAGCTATACTATTATACCACTTCTCAAATCATAGTTTCACAGTATTCATCTCAGAATTTTTCCATCATTAGCCTGTCCTCTGTACAAATATTGTCAAAGGCTTTTTGGTTTGGTTTGTTTTTAATTTTTGTTTGAAACACCAAAGGTGGGATAAGTAAGTCATTCACCTTTGAGCTAGGAAAATGAAAAAGGAGGTGGCTCTGGTGGCAATGGTATTTCCTATTTGCACATTACTGAAACAATTGTGCATGAATAATGGTGTGCTGCTGGGCTTGAGATAGTTGAACCTTTGATCTTTTTGAACTGCTACATAATGATGGCACATGAAATAATGCACCTTCAGCTGCACAGCAGCATGTTGCCTTCTTCAGAAATACACATAACCTCAAAGCAGAGAAAAAGATGAATTCACATAGCATAATTCCTAGACCATAGACCAGTTCTGCCAATTACAGAAACTGCAGCAATGGGTATTTTTACTTTTGGCTGCAGACAATCTTTGTATCCATTTGGTTTGTGTTTTCTAGTGCTACATGTTTCACATGTATGTTGGAGTACGTGCGGGTGGAGGCATTGGTGATGAAATAGAGGATCCAGCAGGAGATGAATACGAAATCTATCGTATTATCTTTGACATAACTTTCTTCTTTTTTGTGATTGTCATCCTGCTTGCAATTATTCAAGGTATGTGTTTGTAAACAATGGTGAGACTGAGAGTTACTTAGCAGTACAAAGATCTTAGTGATATGATAATCACACATCTAAGATTCAACTAGGGCAACAGGCCAAATAATGTAAGCACAGATTTATATAGAAAATCACACCCAGCTGGCTTTTCTCCATACACTGTTCTTCCTAGTCTCTGTAAAATCAAGATCTTTGCTGTGAGAATAGTGCTGTCACTAGAGTTTCTATCTTTCATTGCCCTTTCTAAAAGCCTCCTGTAAATGATAAGCAAAGGAAGTGATGAGAAAGCAATTAACCTTAAAGTTGTCTTTCAGCATAAATGCACCTTCGTGAGCCTATGTGAACAAAATCAGTAACGTGTGCTGTCAGTAATCCCCCTGCCAGCATCTAAAGTTCTTGACTGTCTGGCAAATTTTCAGATTGGTCATAGTGATGTGAAAATTGGAATAGAGCTTTAAGATGTTTAATATTTTCTTGCATAAAATCCTCTGTTTGGTGTGATGCATAGTTACCTGGAAAAAGTCAAACAGTAAAGAAAGGTGCTTGATATGAAATAGCTTTATTATGTTCTGGTTAATGACAATTGAAAGTCAGCTGCCATCAGGTTAGCTTCTGAATTTGAGTGAAACTGCTTGATGATAGTGTGGCTCCCTGTTGTCATCTGATACTGATACTGAATTTTGGGAAGTCAGGGTTTTTCTATTATGTTTGTATTGATGATGCTTAATGTTATTATCTAAAGTACTTAAAAGCCCCATCTGTTTACATGTTATACCCTCAAAAAATTGTCACAAATGCAGAGATCATATTTTATTAAAAATCTGCAGAAATTAACAGAAGAACATTCTTGATTTTGGAAAAACATGTAATGATTTTTGCTAGGTCCGGTTGCTGTTATAAATAGCAATACCTTATTGCTTTCTGTCAGCTAACAATTAGCTAAGTTACGAGATGATTTTGACAGCAGTAAGCATGCTTTCTCACTTCCTTAAAAGAAGTGTAGAAAGTGACTCTAAGCTTGTGCTAAATTGTGTATAACTCAAGCAACAAGTTTTTTAAAGGGTTTGGGAAGGATGCAATATTTTTTTATAGCCTGAAGTGGCATATCTCATATGGTGTTGTGAGTGGCTGAAGAGTAGATGCCTTAGATGTCAACCTTTGAGTATGATTCTCATCAGGTATTCATCAGTTTTACAGCTCAGTAGTGTCAATAATGATTGTGGCGTTAGTCCTTATTTGTACTGATATAAGTAAAGGGAGAATCGTAAAGAATTTATAGTCTGAGCCATAGAGCCTGTGCTGGTTTTTCTTCTTTCTGTATCTCCTTGAAATGACACCTTACTTCTGTAGAGCTCTGACAGTGGAACCTCATACTATATGACAACTGCAATGGGTGCACAGAGCTCCGAGCCTCTCTGCAACAGCTGTGTAATAAATCTCTGAATTATGTTAAACATACAGTATTATTCTTTCCATAGTAAAACCTCCATCACTGTAAACCCACAAGCATCATGTACTGAGTCAAGATTAGAGAACTGTAACTAAAACAGAAGTCTGCTTGTCCAAATTTATAATTCCAAATGGTACTGCCAGCCATGTTACTGGTAGCCATTTTCTTTGACTTGTTCTTTTTTCTTCATGTATTGAGTTGGTTTTGTGGTCTTTAGAATGTATATTAGCTTCTATTATTTATGCACAAGATTCTCATTTGTTGGCATTATCCCTGGAATTCCAAATATTCTTTGTCACAGTTCTGTTCTTGAAGACTAACTATCATTTTATCTTAAAACCTAGGTTTAATTATTGATGCTTTTGGTGAGTTGAGAGATCAGCAAGAACAAGTTAAGGAAGACATGGAGGTAAGAACATCCAGTTACTGAACCATAGCCTATTTTCCAGTTTTTAGTCAAAATGCTACCTAATTATTTTTTTAAAAAAGAGGAAAGTACAGTTCTGTACATGGTCCAATATCATACAATGTCCTGGATGAGATTCGTCTCACATAGTTCATTAGATGGAAATAATAAATTAGATGATTTTTGTATCTGACTTTTTTGTATGTATTAAAATATAAGGACTTATGTAATTAGTTCTGTTAGTACCAAATAAAATTCTTTTCAGACAATTTTATGAAGAAAACATCCAGGTTCTGATTGACAACATTTTGAACATTTGAACATTTTGAAGAGTCCTATGAAAGGTGTATGCTATGCTTTGACAGGTGCTAGCTGCTACCTTGCATGTCTCCTTGCAAGGGACACAAGCCCAGGTTGTCTAAACTGATATCCTGTGTATTTTGGATTTTTTTGCCAGTTCCTAGATATTTTTCCAGATTTTTTAATACCTCCAGATCAAGTGTGGTCAGTTTTTTGCTGTCAGTGACAGCAAAAATTCAGGTGAAAATTGTTACATCTTATTTTCTCGAGTCTTTTTAAAGTTTAGACTAATCTCTGTCTTCATTTTTGGAAAGAAGAAAAATCTTTGTACATTGGTGTATATTATTATGAATTACACCTCTGTGGCTACTTAAATCTTTTGGGTCTTCAAACTAAAGTTTTCTAACACAGGATGTTGACACTGTCATGTTACATTTAATCTCAGATGTATTTTTTCTTTGGTTATTCTATGTGAGAAAGTAAACTGTACTTGTAAATTTTCTATTCTGTTTTATAAGTATGACAATAAGAAATCAGAAAAGTGTAGCAAACCTACTGTGTTTTGTAATCTAAGCTTTGAGCATATTCAATTTCAGCTGGACAAGTACAACAGGCATCAAGGTAAATATTGCCATACATTACAGTGAGTACTTCTTACAGAGTTAAAGGAAAATAAAATAAAAATAATCTTTGACTGTTGTATGCCATTCTTTCTTCTGATAATTGTTCACCTATGGTTGGCAAGATTTTTTTTAAACAGTAAGAAGGTATTCTGGTGGCAGTTAAACTGCTATTCAACTTTTTTGTCTGAGCTATCCAGTCCCAGTCATTAAAAGAAAAGCCTTTTTTTAGCAGAAAATATGATATATGAACTACAGGATGACCTGTCATCTTAAAGAAAATTTTTATATTTTTATTTACCTTTTCTCACAGGGGACAGGGTTATATATAGAATTAAAGTGCTCTGTATTCTTTCTTTTAGACAAAGTGCTTTATTTGTGGAATAGGAAATGACTACTTTGATACAGTGCCCCATGGCTTTGAAACACACACTCTACAGGAGCACAACTTGGCCAATTATTTGTGAGTACAGCAAAAATAAACTCCTTGCTAATTCATGACTCTTGCAGCCTCTGCAAATACCAGATTAGCTCTCTTACATAAGGAAGATTCAGCAGTATTTGGATCTGATATGCACTCATGCTCTCTGAATCTATAATTCTGTGGCAATGGGAGCAAGGAATTAACAATATTTTCTTGTTTCCAGCTTGGTTTTGGCACACCAAGTTTGTTTGAGAGACGGAAACTGTAAACTTAGTATGTGGTTGTGGAGATGTAAAATTGAAAGTGTTGTATAACGTACAGAGGAACACTATGAACTGGGCCTGGAGACTGGTGGAGACAGTGCACAAGCAAATGAGTGAGACAAAAGAGGGAAAAATTACTTTGGGCAAAATATTATGAGTGCAGTGTAGAGGCTGACTAAGAGAAACTGGGACAAAGGAGGGCAGAGGAATAGAATGAGGAGTTGGACAGGGGAGGGAGCAGTCCAGGGGCTTCAGGTCCGCCAAGACTAAACTTGGTATTTTTAAATCTAGAAATAAAGTAATTTATCAATCAAGTCCACAGTCACTGTATCATACTGTTCCTCTCCTGTCAAATACATATGAAAATCCAGTGCCAAAGTGCTCCTAGTATAAAGCAATGGATGGATTGTGACCGTGTCTATAAACTAGCATTGTAGGTGCATAAAATATTGAGACTGTAAAGAACTTATGCATGAAAAACATGTTGCGCAAACAAAATACATTAAAAGAACAATTATGTGCAATTTTGTTTCTACAAAGTACTACAGGAATAACAGACAATAGCATACTTACTCTAAGTGCATCATCCTAAAGAAATGGTTCTTAATATTTTTTTGCATAATCATGTTTTATATGTAAAAACATATGTTTGGAGAGAATGTCTATTATGAGTGCAATTTTCAAAAGATCACCTAGTGTCTGTCAGATATCTCAAAACTCCACGAATACTTTGTTCTTAAAATTACAAGTTCTCTTTTCTCATGGTGATCTTGGGTTACATACACCAGTAAAATATCACCAACGTATAATTTCAATAAGAGAAATCTCTTATCATCTTCAGCATTTCTTATTCATTGTGAAGAGAGGAAAAAATAAAGTTCCAATGGCTGTTCTCTGTCTACTCTCATGTTGGTGTTCACATGCAAAGAAATCTATTATAATTTTCAGATTAGAAAGCTTAAAGAATCTTCATTTAAACTGAGTTGCTATTTACTCTGAGTCAAACTCTTGCATTTTAGCATACTATGACTGATGTCTACACTGTCAGGAAAGTATATTTCAGGTGTCTGGGAATATTATCATAAATAGAACTCTGGAACTTGTAAGTCCATGACAGCATTATCACTCAGTGTACATGCTGAAAAATATCCATCCCTCTGTCGGTTGCCTCCTCTGTGGTTTGCCTGAGGTTTCAAAATATTGCATTCATAATATCTGTTTGTTTGCTTGTAGGTTTTTTCTGATGTATCTAATTAACAAAGATGAAACGGAGCATACAGGACAGGTAGGTTGAACAACTGTATGAATGACAGTATTTATTAAAAAAGACTGATCCTAAAATAGAAATCATTTAGGCTTGGCAAAACTACAAGTTAATTATCATTTTTCTTAACAATTCTTAGAGATTAGTGTGCTTAATGTTAGGTTGTGTACCTGTTCTCTAGTACTTCCTATTCCTATTTTGTTATCTGACCTGTCATTCTTAAATTATTACTTTCACACAATATAAATGCAGACTATAAACAAAAATAATGGGAAACAGAACATTTAAAAACCTTGTGAAAGCAGAACTATTCATTTCTCTCTGTTGATTCTTTTTTAATAATCTTTGTCTTTTATTATTATCTATACATAATCTTCTCTCTCTACGTTCCTGGATAAGTCCATATGAAACACAATGTTTTTAAAATTAAATCTCTGACAGAAGTTTTCCTTGAAGGTTTCTTCTTTGCTTCTGTTCTTTCAAACTTCTGGTGCATCCGTAAACTTCCTTTAACTATACTTAAAGTCAGTAAAAGTATATCTTACATTTACAGACTCTAGTAAAAAGCTTGCAGCTACCTAAGAAAAAGTTTCCGTGTTGCAGATCAGAAAACAAAAAACCTGAAATATCATCAAAAGTATAGCCCTACAGCTTTGAATCAGAGGGATTATTTGCTATAAATTTATGTAGCTTACCCTTTCTGAATTCTGATATATGTACTGGGTAATCACAATCACCACCTTATTTGCATAAATGCTCTCAGCCTTGTCCAGTTTTTATCTATTTGCTTTGCTACTTGTTAGTATCCATTTGTCATTTGATTTTTTTTAGAGTCAGTTTTATTTGCATTTTCTTTTCTTAGTGTGTCCTACTATATTTTGTGAACCCAGATTTCTACTACCCAGTCAGTTTTGACTTGATAAGTTGAAAATTTAGACTACTTTGTAAAAACATTACTTCTAGGGACACGGTTTAGTGCTGGACTTGGCAGTGTTAGGTTTACAGTTGGACTTGATCTTAAAGGTCTTTTCCAATCAAAGTTATTCTGTGACTCTATAACTTGTGTAACATGTATCCTTTTTCCATGGAATTTCTATAATAAAAGCACATTTAAGTGGTTTGACTAAAATAGAAGTAAACTGACATATCCTTTACTATTCTCCATACTGCCTAGAGACATAGCCTTACCTGACCAAACAATCAGAAAGAAAAAACAACCCACTGTTTCAGAAAATATTGCTCTTCTAAGAAATAATTTTAAAGGCCATTCTTTTTTATGTTTTGTGTATAAGCATATCTTGAAATGACTGATCCAGAAATAGAGTCATATTTCTATGACAGAAACTATTCTTCTTACCCTGGTATTTCTCTTGTGGCCAGCTTTAATTGAGCTTTATGGTGCTTCTGTATGTGTAATAAGAACTAAATAAACTTGTCCTCTTCTATGTGTTTCTCTAGTGCTTTTTGACTATGTGACAAATATCTAAAAGCTACTCTAAACTGATTAGACTCATTAACATGATTTTGCAGATTGCTATATAACTTGATATAAACAATTGAAAAAGTGAAGTAGTATATACATTAAAAGGGGAGTCATGTTTGGTGCTTTCTTATAGAATCAAATTACATTTTTTTAAATTGTGTTTCTTTCAGGAATCCTATGTATGGAAAATGTATCAAGAACGATGCTGGGAGTTTTTCCCTGCTGGTGATTGCTTCCGAAAACAATATGAAGACCAGCTCAACTAAGAAGACTTGAGGATTTCCAGATGAAAATATTTCCCAGCTCTTTTGGGAATGTCTAAAAGTTCTCTTAAATCCCCAAAGTTGTGTGCTATTTGAAGCACCAAAGCTGTGTTTTTAATGACACAAATGTGCTTTTATTTTCTTGTGTATTTTCTTTGAGAACACTGGAGTAAAGAACAATGAGAAATAACAGCAAATCTGGAAAAATCCCAACCATCTGCACACACAAAATATATCCCTACACATGCATACATAAGAAGAGACTTGGGACAGCTTATTTCTGAAACTGCCAGATGATACCCTTGATCACACACAGGGTGACATAGTAGCAAAACTCATTCAGTCTGTTTATTTCGTCATCCTGGAAGGAACTATATGTAGTTCGCAGAGCACTGTAAAGGATTGTTTTTGTGGGGAAATAGTGCCTTACTATATGTGGGTTGAGCTATGCAGAAGATGAGTGCATGATGACATCAGCTTTTTTATGTACTCCCTTTCTTCCAAGTTAATTTTTTTGTGGTTTTAGTGGGTTTGGGAGAATGGGATTTGATTGTGCATATCTTTTTAATGACTGGAGTGTCTCAGGACAAGTTTAGGTTATTCTCATCCAGTTGATTTCACATTTACCTTCCTCTTTATCTTTTGCTCTTATTTTGGTAATGCTCTGATAAAACACTGCACCTTTATGAAATCTTTGTATGAAAACAAGACTGCAAAAACCACTTTAACAAGAAATGTTTCATTGCATGTTTATTATGCAAGTTTAAAACAATCAAAAAGCAACTTTCAGAAGCAAGACGATAAACATGAAATAACATTCACAATAATTATATCCATAGTAATAAAGTGTTGTGAGCTTTATTGTACATCTGGAACAACTGTCATGAGCCAACAATATATATGTTATGAATTTAACAGTAGATTTGGTTTCTTTTCTTTCTTTCATTTATGCCACCTGTGATAGATAGTGGAGTTGAAGATTTTCTTGTTAAATTATTTTTTAAAAGCAAAGTTGAAGCAATATCCATTCAGGGACACCATTGTTTGCATCATGTAAGATGTGTACATCACTGCATTTTTGAGTACTTTTCAAGTGTAATGCCATTCTTTACAAATAAAAAGAGAGATTCAGAATCGTTTTGGTAGCATTTGAGGTCTTTGTTATGGAGTCATATTATTAATAACTGAATTATTTATACCTGCTTCAAAATAGTATTAAGCTGCTCTTTTCTTAATGAAAGTTTTGGGTTATGATTTTCTCCTGGAATTCTTGCTGTTCCAGTGCTCCGCCTCATTACTTTACAGGCCACAGTTTTGTCATAAAATAAACTGCCTGTATGAATATTCAGCTATAACTAAGAAAAAGTATAACTAAGAAAATAATCGTTTAAAAATACTAACTCTGAATTCTTGAAAGTAGTACAGTAGATCATGAATCTTCTCTGAAACTGGGCTTCTTAGGAGGATAAGGGGAAATTGTCTCAAATTCTGAAATACTTGAGGCTAGAGGCTGGGCAAGCAGGTGATGGTGGGAGACACAGATACAGAAGCAACAATTTGCATTCAGGTTTCAAATACTTCCACCACTTTTGCAGAATTGAGTTCAGATTTTTTTCTCCCTGTTTGGCACAACTCCCCATAGAACTTTCAATCATCTTTTCTAGGACTTGAATGAGATTTAGAAACGCGGCAATTGGGGGTACCACAGGAGAATGTTTTTCTGACAGGCACATGCACTATATTGGTTTTGCACATTTTTTTGAACAACATGTAGATAATTTTTCTTATTGATAGTTCAAGATGCCTTCATCCTGAACACAAATTCGAATGGACTTCGTAGGCAAATACCAGAATAAAAGAATGATTTTTTTAAACTCACCTTCCATGACAAAAAGCTTCTGGGGTAAGATTTTAACAAATATATACCTGAAGCCAGACTTACTTAAACACTAGCATCTTCCAGGATGAGATCTACTGATTATACACAGATATAAAAAAATTTCCTTTTAAGTATGCAAAAATCTTCATGTATTAAACTAATTTTAGCTTTCACAGAGGCAAATTTCTACTGTTAAGAACTGGTTCATCAGGCTTTGCAAGACTAAGCATTCACTGCTAAAAAAAGAATTAAAAACTGTAATTTTCTGGAAAAATTACTGCCCTTTATTGAAGATAGCAGAAAAGAATTGTTGCTTTTTAACTCTGAATTCCCAGAGAATTGAGAAGAGCTCTAAAACTGATGGTCCTAGTGCACAAATGTTGATTTCAGCAACGAAAAATGCATGAATGGCAAAAGAGACACTAATTAAGATGGAAGAGTAGCTGAGGTGTGAAACATTTGTGGAAGTTGCTACCTGTTCTTTATATGGTTCTACTTAAAATTAAGTTGCCTGACATTACTTAATCTGTCTTCCAATGATCTTGTTTTGTGCCTTTTTTCCCTAAAACTTTGAAGCCTGTCTGAGACAATCACAGAAAATTAAAAAAAAGAAACAGGCTCTCTAATATACTTTGCCCATGCATTACTACAAGACAGCTCCCTTCATCTTGGCCACTAATTTACTGGTTTTGTTGAATATTTAATTTGTAGTATCTTCCTATAATTACAGGACAATTTCTAATGAATAATAGCTTTATGCTTCTGAATTGCCTTAATGTTTCTTTCTGTAAATCATTTGATAACATTCCTACCACATTCAGAGGCACAGAAAAATTCCCTTTGCTTCTTTGCTTAAAAAATCACATATAAAGCACTCACAAGATGTAATATTTTCCAGGGGTTTTAATTATTTATTTTCTAAAGAAGAGTGGACAGGAAAGGTGTAGGTAATGTTGAAAAATTCATCACATAACTATTTACTATTCTAACTGCAAGCAACATAATGAAGAAGATTTCTAGGATATGTTTGCTGGCCTTATGCTTTTTGAAGTTTATTCTTTTTTCTGGGTTTTTTTGCTACAGTAAATTACTGCTGTATAATATCCCTTAAGTTCATTTTATTATGAACAGTTTTTTACCATTCTTAATCAATATTCAATTAGCATATAAGTCTTACAAAATATGCTTGCTTTTAATCTTTGTAAAATATGAGCATTTCTTCAGCATGCTGCATGTGAATTTCAGAGAAAGGTGTGGTTTCACTCTTTCTCCATGTCTTGTTTTAGAAGGAAACATACTATGCATGCATGAAACCCTGCATGCATGAGAAAAAGACTGAATAACGGTAGGCTATTTTCTCCTTCCTATTCAGCTTTTGAGATAAGTTAGAAGAACGCTTTAAGAATGCTTTACAAGAATTCATTTAAAACTATATATTGGGCATAAACGCAGATCAGTCACAATCCATTTTCTCTAGGGAATTGCTATGTTAAAAGCTTGTGAATACTGTACTGTTTTCTTGTGTAACACATGGTAGCACAAGTTAGGACTGAGCAAATTATGAGAGTTTTTTTAATTTAGCATAGGATAATTCTGTCTGTAGGCCTGAAGTATTGCCTAAAGAAAAGGCAGTAAATTGAAAGTCATTTGAAATTTTTGGGAAAAGGTGCACAAAACGGAGTTCACGCATGGTAAGTAACAAAATGAGTATAATTTCATTTTTGAGTGTTTAAAAAATATTACTATGATAAAGTAGCTAGTGAAGATGGGTAAAACCAGGAATATGAAACTACTTAAGGAGTTCCCAGTTAGTAGACACTGTATTATATGAAGTTATTATTGGGTTTTTGACTTCCTGCACAAATAAAAGAAAAATACTTGCCATTATTTTAAATCTTGCAAAGAATAGAAGTGAATAAAACACTGTGTAACTTAAAAGGAAGAAATAAAATATAACAAAGAGATGTTATATTTATATGGAGATGAATAAATTAAACTAATATTGAAGAAAGGGTTATATTCAGCTTTGAGCCATAACCTCTATTGCTAATATGATTAGACTTCATTCAAGCTGGTCTACTTTGGAGGCATAAAATAAAATTTATAACAATGGCTGTGAAGTTTTATTTTAAGACTCATAAAACACATATGTACTTACAGTTTAAGTGAAAAAGTGTTTCACTTAAAAATTTCACTAAAAAAATCATTTTCCTATAAGTATTCTTAAAAAAAGATATCACATCCATTTCTAAAGAGTCTTCATTTCTAAAAGTCATAAGGAGAGTACTGCAAGTCTACTTTTCTCCAAAGACACTAGCCTTTGAGAAATATCAGTATTTTGTTTTAAAAGTCTATTCCTCTGGTGGAGGAAGATGAATAAACAGTACAAATTACAAAGTAATTTGATCACAAAGAGAATATTGTAATTGTAAATAATCCTTTTTCATAATAAATACTGTTCAATTTGAAAAAGTATCTTATAATGGGAAATTCATTTCCTGGATTTTTGTAACTTTTCATTATTTCCTCTCCTTTCCTTTATAAGATGGTTTTTTTGTTTTGCTTCAACCTATTAACATTCAATGGATTCAGAAAAAAGCGTGTCTGTGATTACTTATTTTCTCCTAATAAAGTTCAGATTCTATTTCTTGTTGAAGCTTGATCTGCAGTTTTAGTTTGTGTGACAGAAACCACTTGTGTAATAAAAATATATTAACGGTTCTCCATATTTATTGTCAGAATGTTAACATTGTCTCTGTAAGAGAGATTTTATCTGATAATGTAGATTTTGAGAAGATGTTGGTGGGTTTTAAATATTTTTCTTCAGTGAATACTTCTCTTGGTAAAAAATTTACATTCTGAAAACCAAATTAATTTCAAAACCAAAAGAGAAAATAAAATAGAAAAAACGTAAAAAGAGAGAACATTGTTACGATGATGAATAAATCCATAGTTTATCTATACCTTGATTGCCATGTAATGATCTGTTCTGCTCCTCTTGAAAAGACTCTAAACAAAGAAAAAAATATGTTCAAATATCTTCTGAGTCGTTTTATACAAAGAGCAGTAGCACTGGATAAGATTCTTCTGTCTGGGAAAAATATCACCCAGGTATAATAGAAGTCTAGAAAATCCTAGCTGTCCTGGTGAGAGTAAAGGCGGATTGCTTTTGCTAAGCAATAGGACAAAAGGAATATATAGCGGGTTCTGTATTTTAGTGTAGGAAAAACATTTACACTATGAAGTAGAGCACAGGAACAGTTTATCCTGGAAGCTTCTTTCCCGGAGACTTTCAAATTTCATCACTTAGTGGAAGAATGGAATTGAATGACATTCAAAAAATACAAAATCCAAGAAAAAATAATTCTTCTTGAGAGCTCCATCAATTGTGTTCTTATACTATATATCCAGTTATAGAGATAGTTCATTCTGGATAAATGTTGCTGGATATTTAGCTACATAGCCACTCAACTATTGTATATTAGTATCTAAAAAAGGCAGTACATGGCTTTTTTGAAAATAAAGAGTTATTCAAAAATGTAATGTAAATGGAAAAGGCTTTAAAAACAGGAGTAATGTATCCTAGTTTTTATTTAGAAACTTGAAAAATTTTGAAAATAATTTTAAGAACAATTTTCAAGTCTTTCACAAATAAAGGAATACTAAGACTTCAAAGACAATAATCTGAGTATAAACTTTTTACCTGAGAAATTCTTAATTGTAGTTCTCTTCCTGTTTTAAAGAGCTTCTTCAATAGAAATGTTTGTTAGTCTAACACAGGACAAATTTGAAAATCTGTTTTCTCCTTATCCCTGTTAGCTCTCATGGCCTTTATCTTTCTGTTTCCCAAAAGATCATTCTGTAACCTCTCACATTATTATCACAATATAGCACTCTTTATCTGATGATAACAAACAGTTAAAATGACCAGTATTATTTCACCAAATGCAAATTTGCATCTTGTAAATACTCATTGCAAAGAAAAGCAGTTGACATTGACCTTGCAAAATGGCTATGTATTGCTATGTATATCTACAGTGAAAACAAGTCTATGGGACAGTAAATGTTTGCTTTAAAGAAGAATTAATTTCAAAAATATTTTTCATATCTCCTGAAGGCTTAAAAGAAGAAAATAATTAAATTTAATTATACTATATTTTGACATCAGTTACAAATTTACTGTCAGTATTTTAAGGTACTTAGCTTTTTGTTTCTTTTCATTAAGTAATTGTGTAAAATAATAGAAAGCATAACTTCAATATTTCTCTCAGAAATACTTAATTTTTCTAGCTAATACCAAAGATGAAAAATTACTCGAATATCAGATATTTTCATTTAAAATAAAACAAGTCCCCTGTAATTTTTTCCTATTTGATGGCTTTCATTTTATAATTATTCAGCAGTCTTTG
The DNA here is from genome assembly GCA_034008185.1 of Gorsachius magnificus. Taxonomy (NCBI): domain Eukaryota; kingdom Metazoa; phylum Chordata; class Aves; order Pelecaniformes; family Ardeidae; genus Gorsachius; species Gorsachius magnificus. The sequence continues at coordinate 41,929,352 of CM067083.1, read as the reverse complement.
TTTTCATTTTCCTGACTAGTGAAAAGCATAACAATCAAAAGATCAGTGAGGTCTGTCAAGTATCTAAAAAATTTCTTAATTATTTCAGTGCTGTCATTCTTCTTTCCTCTTTTATGTTTTTCAACGACTGAAAAAGCAGCGTTATTGGTAAGCTACCAAGTGATTCTGTGAGAGAATATTAAAAAAACTTTCACATAAAAACTCCAGGTAAAATTTTTTTTGCGTGTTTAAAAATTTTTTATATTAGCTCTTATTTTATCTTCAGTAAATAGAAGTTTTATAAGAAGATATAAAAAACTTTAAGAACAGGAACATTTTCTACCTGGGCAAAGAATAAAAAGATATTGGCAGCACGGTCCTCAATACTGTGTCTTTATTGATTGCAGAACACAATCTGCTAAATAAGGACTTGGTCTTTCATTAATAATGTATGGAAATATCAGCTAAAATGCAGTCATCTAGAACGGCTGAAAAACTAGTGAGCAGATGTGCAATCAATTATGCCTTACTCACGAATGAAAAAGTAGGAACAGGATTTCTCTAATATTGCTGCTACGGAAAAATACAAGATGTTACAGGTAAATTCATCAGGAATTTAATATAAGGTGACTCATTTTTCTCAGCTTACAGGAAATATATTTTATGGTAATCAAATATTAAAAAATCCTCTTTATATTCTGGTCTTCCTGATCTCCTTAGTTTAAGCAGTGTGCTATACATATAAACCTTTCCTCCAAAGGATATATGTGTGCTGTAGAACAAAAAAGCAACTCGGGTTTTGTCTATCATCATGTGACACACCTCTGACTCTTGAATATATTTAGAAATAAAAAAATACAATCACATTTAATAAATTAATTATAAATACTCAGGTTATAAATTAGAATCTCTTGTCAATCTGTTGATCCTATGGATACTATAGCATTCAATGCATATATGTTTGAGAACTCAGGAATAAGTGGGTATCTTCTCCTCAAGTACTGCTACTGTGAGCATACTGTGTTATCATTATATTATATTAAAATTATCAAATGTTATATTTTTCTGATATACATTACTCTTCGAGATTTATGAATTAAATAATTTTTTTAATATTGCTCTTTAAATATCTATAAAATCTGAAAATAATTCAGAGCAATTGATGTGAATAGTTGTCTTGTGAGACAGTACAATTCTCTGGAGTGTTTAAAGAAATGCATATGTCGTTAACTTGGTCCAGAAGCAAAGCATGAAATACAAGTTTTTTATATATGGCCTGTTAATTTCTTACTTGGCCTTCGTATTGTTTTATATTTCTTGATGATTAAAGCCAGAAAAGCTGGGAAACAGAGCCCTGCTAACCACAGCAGTGGAAACACAAGATATAAAGTATTGAACATTAAAGAAACTCTAAATTTACCACGTGATTTCCCTGGAGAAAGAAATGATAACGATTTATTAGGGCATGCTGTGTGTTCGGCTTTCTAACTGTCTCACTTCTTACTGTTTGTAATAATACAATATCATTTCGAGAAGTATTTCCTTCTTACTCTCTTTTATTAGTTATTTTCTTGTGTACTCAAATAGTTCTTTAACCATATCACAAAAATACTGCAACTATTTCATTGCTTCCACACTAGCACGAAGCTTTACAATGAGTGTAGAAATATCTACACTCTTACTCTAACAGTTTTTAATTTTCATAGAATATATTTTCTCTACGTCTGTATTGTCTCTTCTTTTTAGTGTGTTTTTTATACGACATTTTATTTTATGTCTGTTAGCTCTCAGTATCGGATTTTCTTTCAAAAAAGATATATGTGGTAACTCATTATTCTCATACTGTTTTTTAAAAGAATAAAGTAACACCGCATGACAGCCAAAACATGAGTGCGTGCAGATCTTTCAGATTTCCCTAAAATTTTTTGCCTCCCCTTGATATTTCTCCAACTTCTGTGAGAAAATATTCTTCTCAGAAAATGTAAACCTTGTATATAGAATTTTTTAAAAGTTGAATTAACCATATTAGTTGGGAGTATGATCTCTCGTAAACTCTGTACATGCATTGTATTTTTAATATGCTAAGAATATTTTCTAGTTTATTTTCATAACAACCTTAATCATTTCTAATCTAATAAAGCGGCTTAGAATTTTGTCTAAGATTTTAAATTTCTCTCTCTTAGTGAAATAATTTGAGAACGTTGCTTTGAACAGAACACTGTCTGCCATTGATCAAAAAAAGACCAATATATCTTTAATCTTTTACGTGAAGTTTTCTGTAATGAGCAATCCCTGATTTCTTGTCTGTCATAGAATATGATGATTGCAGGAGTCTTTTTGTAGTTACTATATATGTCAAAGTGTTGCGATTAGCTCAGCATACATAGTTGAGCCTGATTCCATGAGAATATCCATAAAATAATTAATATCTCCTGTTGTATTACTTACAGAATGACAATGAAGCCTCCAAATCAGAATAAATACTTTTGTAATTTTAGCGAAATAAATTTAATCTGTAAATAAAAAAGTACAAATAATTAAGGTCTCGTATTTCTGCAATAGTTCTCCTCTAATTTGGATTGTCTTCCGCTCTGAAATTTGCCGTAGGTTTTCACTTATTAAAAAAGTCTTGTGTTAAAAATTCTGAACTTTTAACAATTTTTCTTTGTTTATATCCAAATTTCACGCTAAAATGAAGAACATTCTGTGAAATTAGCAAGCTCAGAGGAAAAGTTAGCAAAGAAGAAAACAGCAGTGATATATTAATCTAATTAGAAAACAGAAGAGAGAATCTTGTGCGCATCATTTTTTTATCAAATTATTATGAGAGCTTCAACAATTATTGCAGTGAGTTGAAAAAAATCAGCATTATTGTACTGACTTGTAGAAAAAGTGTCTGCTTAAAGTCAATTTGTTTTCCTTTAAGAAAACCTATGAGTCTGCTCTAATATAACGCCCAAAACCATTGCATATTTCTCCTTCAACCATCATATATGCACACAGTCATTACTGAAACATACAAGGAAGACTGAATGAGATATATAGATTCAAATGCTTACTTTTCTGAACAGCACAAGAAATACTAAAAATTATAGAATCAATTTGTTAATCATATTTAAGATAGAAGTGAAAAATATTTACTTCAAAGAATTATTAAAGTACCTTTCCTAACTTGTTCAATTTTCTCTTCTCATAAAGAGAAATAATGAGCAGGTTTACTGGCAGGCAAAAATAGTTCTATATATGATATGTCTAAAAAGAATGGAATACTCTTTCAGATGGATGAGAGACGTGACTTCATTATGACAAATAACATTATATTGCAAAATCATCCATCTAAGGAAAAAACTAAAAAAATTCCTATTTGCTTCTGTAGGCGTGCTATGAAAAGACCCAATTTATTTATGATTAATAAACCATCTATGCATTACGTGATAGTTGCTTCGTGAGATTAAACTCTACATTGAGAAGTCTGTCATAAAATTCTACTGTTCTTTTTTACATTTGGCTGTTTTCCTTATAAAGATATATCTAAAATGTGAAATATTTTTCTGCATACAGTCCACTCTTTACTTGAAATAAATTTTTCAATTTATAACAGATCTCATCTCTTTATTCTTAACTATTGAATAAAACCTTCCGTACAAGGGAAGAAAAGTCTTGCGTTGTAAAGCCTAACTGTCTAAAGACACCTCCGGAGCTCTGCTGGCCAGAATGGCAGCTTGCTCTGTTACAGGACAAAAGAGTATCTCAGAATTTTTAACATGTAACTTGGTTCCTTATATGGGAAGATGGTTTATTTTAAGGTCTGGAGAGTATGTTATTTTCTACAATCCATTACCAAGGGAAAATAAATACTATGGACAATACAAAGCTCCTTAAAAAACCTATTATGCTACAGCAATGTTGGTATAATTAAATAATATTACAGAGAGTAGTTTCCTTTAGCAGTCACTCTTTATATTGCTGTGATGTCAGTCAAGTTTCTGTTAATAACACTCTCCTTCACATCCCAGCTGCTGCTTTTGTCTTCTTCTTTTGAAACTATTCTGCTTATGTGAACACATCTGTTTCACTAGATATAAAAATGATGTGGCAAAACTAATGGATAAAGACGGGTGTCACTCAGGGATTTTTTATTTTATTTTTAGGTACAAATATATACTTCACAACAACTGATTGCCTAAATAACAGCGCTTCCTTCCGTTTTAAAAGAAAAATCTTTGAGTCCTCAAAAAGCAGAATTTCATTCTTCTTTTACTGCAAAAAGAAATGATCCCATTCTACATTTTTACATTTTAGACTCTAGGTAAAAAACGCTTGCAAAGATATGGAAATAGCATCTTTTGTACTTTCTGAAGAGCTCGAGTTCCAAGTGTTTTTGTTTTATGTGAAGTCTTTGCGAAAGAGTAAAAACCTGACAAACGCTGATTTGCGAAACAAATTTAATCGCAGTATCATACAAGGCGGAAAGAGAGTACAATATATGTAAAATAAGTATGTATTCTTGCCCTATTCAGCGGTGATGCTTCATGCTCTCATATCCCTTGTGTACACTGTATTCTAGTTGGGGAATTTCTGAGAAAACATGAAATATGGCTTTCTTCTCAGAATTCTATTCTGTCCAAAATTCCAGAATGCTATTTTGGAAATTTATTTCCAGATTTCATTACAAAATTTTACATTTTTTCTACATAATATATTCCTGTAACAGTTTTCTGGAACATACTGGCAAGCAATATACTTTTAGGGAAGAATGAAAAGTATATAACAATATACATTGAATTATATTTCTGTTTTGTTAATAGTAGTTTTTTCATTATTAAATACTCTGATTCAGAAAATTCTATAAGAAAGTTTACTTTCTCCTTTGATTAAGAGAATTTTAGAACTTATTATATTTTGCGCATTGTTGATATTTCTGAACATACATTTATATCTTTTCATGAATATATGTTCGTAAATATATGTTATTCAAGCCATTAAATAAATATATGATTGGCATCATGGCTTTACATTTTATAGAGTTATCAAATTGTAAAATAGAAAAACAGCTTATAAATAAAAATAACCATGACCTCTGAAAGAATATTGTTTCTTCTTTTTTGCGGAAATAGATGAATTTTCATGCAAAAATGCTATACCTTATACTTGGCATAGAACAGTAAGATTTTTTAAACTCTAATTTGGTGTGGTGCTTTCTCATAAGACTAATTTCGTCTTGAAACTATGCTAGAGCATATGACTACGTCAAAAATTAACATGATCTCTGTTTAGGGTGCACGATCAGAACAGCATCGCAAAAGTGCTCATAGTGTGTTTTCTTTCCTAACAGAAACAGTGAGTTGATGATATGAAGGCGCTGTGCAGAGAGCCCATGTGCAAGTACCCGCTAGGAAGGCAGTCGTAGGCCAGGTGAGGTTACTTAAGCTTCTGTAGCTCCCCGGCATATATTGATTCTTAAAGCTTGTAATATGCTGTCTTTTGAATTCCTTCTTTTTTCTATGTTCTCTTCATTTTGTAATATTAATCTTCAGTTTGTGTTACCAATTTTTTTCTATACTTTACTTCAGTTTGTGCTACCAATACTTCTGCTATAGCAGAATTGTACAAATAGTTAATTATCTGAAATTATTAATTCTTAAGCTATTAAGTGCCTAAATAATTTCTTGAAATTCCACAGGTATACAGCGCATATCACTTTTTCATTATTTGTGTGCATTTTTTTTGAATCAGAAGAGCACTTCTATAGCAAAATGAATGGCAAGCAAACTTTACAGCTTTTGCACTGAAATGGTTATGTAGATTCATTCCTCTCGGGTTGTCAAAAAATTCACTGAAAGACGATTATTATTTTCTGGCTTTTCCTTTATTTAATTATCCCTGAAAAAACTGTGTTGTGGTTGACAATTCCCAGAGCTGTTCTAGCTGGCTGTGAAAACAATTGTCTTAATATTGCTAATCTGGTCGTTACATTATGTAAAAAAAGTCAGTGATAAATGGTAACAAAAACACTACGCAGATATATTCATTCATAATTAATTGATATAATCACTGTTCCTCTATTAAAACAATGTACATGTCAACGCTAAATATTTAAAAAATCTATTTAAATCAGATTAACTCTCTTAGACCTGCACGCTTAATACATTTAATCTGTAATTGCAGATCACATTTAGGTAAACATGACTGTAAGTGGAAAAAGAAACTTGCTGCTGATGTATATCGAATAAATAAGATTTATGGCAATTTTCCAATGTGTGGTATTCTCTGGGTTGCACAATAACTTTGGATAAATATTGATGTATTTTTTTGAAATACTACGCTGCAGTATCATTAAAGGAAGTACTATGTTCACACTTTATACTCCTCTGTATATGTTCAAGGTCGCCATTTATGATTCTTTTTTACGATTTCTCGCTCTGAATCTGACGTCTTTATATTTATGCAAGGGACTTGTCAAGAAGAGCTGAGGAAGCTCTGTGAATATAAAGAAATGTAGAATTTTCTTCTCTTTTATTAACGTGGCAGCCTTCTTCTCCTTCTATTTCATTCAGTTTGCATTCCTTATTATTAATGACAGTCGTCAAAGCTCTTTTTTCTACAATTAAACTAGAGAGAAACAGTGGATTAACTTGTTACATTGGTGTCGGAATTGAAGTAATGGCATACTTTTTCAGTCAGATTTTTTCATCATCTTTTATAACTAAAATATGCCATTGAGTCACTATAGCTTAGTTTCACGCTTGCCCTGTACAGGCAAATAGTATAGTTATACTAATCTTGAATCCATTTGCTTAAGCACCACAGTCTAACATCAATTTTTGGTCATGACTCTCTCGAGCTTTTTATTTTTATTCTTATTCATTTATACCATTAGTTTCTATTGCTAGGCATTTCATTAAAAGTTTGCAATTTTAATACGAAATCTCATCTTGGACCTTTTCGAAGTGTTATTCTGCTCTACTTATATTTTGGCTGCAGTAGCAAGCATTTAGTATTCAGTTAAAACACAGGCATACTTTTTCTTTATTGTCAAGTCTGGGCTTAAAATTTTAACAGATATTCATCTTTCTTTAAAAAAGGAAAGAAAATAATTAGCATTTTAACGGAGATTTAAAAATTCCTCTTTTACTACTTTTTGCCTTAGGACCAGGTTTTTAGATATATGTTATGGCAAGGTTCACTTTTGACTACATGGCAGTACAGAAGCACTGAGCAGAGAGCAGCACAAGATTCTCCTGTTTTTTCCCCATATAATGTCATGAATTGCAGAATCACTGTGCAGGATTTCTAGTGTGATTGAACCGAATGAATCTCCCAGGCTGCTCATGGGCAGTCTGACAGGCTACACAGGACCAGACATTGTAGGAATATTTCATATAACCAGAGGTCTGCCTGTGACTCTTGGTAAGGACCAGGCTGGCCTATCTACACAGCACTGGGCTTTTCTTATATGCTCTAAGACCTTCATAGTCAAGAATCTGGGTAATGAATAGAAGTGCTGTAAGCATGCTACAAGGCCAAAGGCAATTCAAGAATAAAGTAGTCTAGAAAACTGGATTTTGCTTCATGAACAGAAGCTGTGCCCATGTAGTGGAAACTGGAGATGTGCTCCAGCTCTCGCTTTATCTTGGGCTATCCGGAATTGTTGCATTTGCTGCCAGACCTGTAGTGCTCACCATTGCCTTTTGCAGCATGTTTCCTGCAATAATGAAAATTGTATTGATAGGCTAGAAAAAAAATCAGTACTTTAACATGTATGCAGTTTTTAAGACAAGGTTACATGACAACAGGCTCATGTGTTCAGCGTTTACACTACATATCAGCAAAACCTTAGTTAATTTATTATTACAAAAATTCAAAATTCTAAGAACACTCTAAGAGTGGAATTTTTGCACTCAGAGATTAAAATGTAAATTCTATATAAAAATATGAAAAAATTACTAGAAACCCATTTGAAGAATAGAGAAGATGGAAAGTGCAGAAGAAAACCTGTCATTTCTCAGGAAAATACTAAAGCTCCTTTTTTGTGTTGAGGGGTTGATAAGCTTCAAGTCATTTTTTTAGTAATTCTTTGTAAAAGCTGAAAGTTAAAAGGTGGTTTTTTTTTTTGAGGCATTTTTACCTATTGCTGGTATCAATGACTGGAGAACAAAACCTACCATTGAAGAAATTTGGATTATTATTCTAGTGTAATTTTTTCACAAGTGATAAAAGCATTTCTCCTAGACATGTAATTCGGTAGCCATGGAGTAGAGAATGATTCAGGTATTTTGCTTTTTACCATCAATTCCTTTGTCTTTCTAAACATCCACTCCTGCCCATCTGTTCTCTGCTGTTTGATGCGCGCTTCTTCAGTTTTACTGTAAGAGAGGAGATCAAAAGTGTCAATATTTTTTGATTTTCTAATTTTTTTAGGGAAAGATAGGCAAGAGTAGCTAGTTGATTACAAAAGTAGGAATGTCTTCCTTTTCTCCTCTCGCTGTCCGCCCAAATGTAAATATTGAGGATATGTGTTCAATGGATATTTTTCTATTTTTTCATATTTTCAGATTTTTTCTGTATTGTCTCATAGTAACAGTGAAGTTTTCTGTGACAAGCTTGTTGGCATTATAAAGCTAACCTGACAAACTGTGAAAGCTATTCTGTTTTGGAAAAGGTTTTATCTTTGGCTCTTCTGGTGATCAGGCAGCAATGATAACATAGCCATAGTCTGTGGGTTGTATTGGAAATTGTAAGAGTGTGTAGAGCTCTTGTTAACTGGCTCTGCGTGAACGTCAAGCACATGAACTTAATATCAAAAGGAAAAACCGATGCTCAAAATACTGGAGAAATTATACCTACATATTCCCTTCTTGATCTCTTGTTAATTGAGTAAGATTCTGCTGGGATTATGTATATTTAATTTTAATGTATTTTGCAGAAAATAAAGGTTAAGCAATGCTTTTGAAGAAAAAGCCTTAGTCAAATAACCTTCTTCTTGCTTCACATATATGATAGCTGGGCTCACAGAGGAGTCGAGGAAGCGTGCTGCGAATTGAGGCAATTTTAATTCTCTCAAGTCTTTTTATTTTTCAGAGTAAAGAGCAATTGGAAGGACGTTGCTATAGTAGGATTCTCCTTTATTTCACAATATTAAAGACCTTCTTTTTGTTATGAAGCCTTTTAAAAGATTCAAATCGCCGTTCAGTTGACGTGCCTGTCAGCTGTTACAGAATGGGTCTGAGTTTTCAAGTTTCCTCAGGCTGCTACATTAATATTTCCTAACAAAAGCGTCTTATATTTTTTGATATCAGCTAACAGATATTTTTATTTCAAAAACAATTTAAATTTGTGATATTTCTCTTTATATCCCAATAATGAAAGAAGAGCTGGTGCAAAAAAGACTGTAATCAAAGCAATACCATAATCGTGTTTGCACAGTGTAGAACAAACATGACATGGCTCTTCAACTTTCAGAATATATCTAGTAGATATATAACAGTCTATGCTCTAAGGTTTTTCTTATTTACAGTCTGGGATTGTCTCATAGAAAAAAGCATATACATTGATAAACCCTTAGTTACTTACAAGTGCTTTGCAATGCATTTAAGCTTTATGGACTCTTTTCAAGTCTTATCAGAGAAGATGGTAGTAGGTTTTCTTGTAGCTGAAGAATTGTACCGTATTTGGGAAACAAAGGCAGAGCAAATTGAACCGCGGACAAGCTGATATTTCTGCACTAGACACCACTAATTTATGATCTTGATTTTCACAAAGAATCATTAAGATCATGATCAGAATCTTTTAAATATGAGTCAGTTAATCGTGCACTTCAGAAAATATTTTGAATTGTAAAGCTATAGGAGCCTATTTCTGTGCTTATTGCCTATAATAATTTCCCTGTGTTAGCAGCCTGCTGGAGGATCCTCCTTTATTTTTTCTTGCTGAACTTACTGTTTCTTGATAAATCTTGGAAAAAGGTTTTTCATCGCCCAGGAAGCAAGAAGAGCTGTTTTGAGAAAAGTCTATGCATGTTTTCTTTGGTGAAGGAAATATACGTTTATTCGCAATTGCAATGGCAGGTGTCCTTCAAGCAGGACAATACACAATGGTTACACAGCATGTCTCATATTCCGTAACTTGGGGCACCCAAAGCCTTCCCGTTTCCTCATATGCAGAGTAATCCATGTTCACAACCTACCCAGTTCTTGTTTCGGACCAACATACCATACATGGCTTTTGGTTGCCAATCTGTTACTTTTCAAATTTTCCTTCTGGGAAGTCGTAATGTTTTGTTTAAAATCTCTGAGGTGTTAATGGATCATTCGACAAGCCTTCTTAGCACATGATTCCTCTCTAATATCCTTAAAGTCCAGCTACTGAAAGCAATTATAGAATCTTATTTTACAAGCTTTCTTTTTACTGCAAAGGCATTTCAACACCAATTATCTCTTTCCTAAGCACTGTGGCTTACCTTTGGAAAACAACAAATGAATACTTTCTTACATATCCATATTAGACTGCAAACTTAAGCTCATTACCCAAAGATTTATTTCTTGATTAAATGATACAGTCCGCTGTAACACTGAGGAGTATCTGAAGAGCAATGGATGGGAAGATTTAACAGGATTTAAGCTGTACTTATCCTAGAATTCTTGAGACTATTTTTCTAAAATAAGACTAAATAAAGATTAGTGAAGAATGCTGCCAGCTCTACGTGGATAACAGTGGAGACAAGCCAACCTGTTCATGAGCTTTCTAGACGGAGTCTCTTTATAATAGGATTAACAGATCATGAATTTGTTTTACAAATCACTGTGAGGATGTCAAGGAACTAAATATAAAAGCAGTCCGTTTACGGGAGAAGCTCGTGGACAACACCTTTTGACAAATCGTGGAGCTTTATATAGTACATATACTGTCTAACAAAAGTATGTTATAATATAATAAAGCTCTTCGATTCACCATCTGTCAGATTCCTTTCATCTGTCCGCCACAAATGGCGTCCGAACAGGGACATAGCATGACTATGTGTAAGAATGACTGGTGGTGGAGCAAGAGTGAACAAAGAATCAGCGGTGAAGAAGGGCTGAAATATCCGGAATACTAATCACTTCAGTCACGTGATCAGGCAGGTCTGATGGGGGCTCTTATGTCTGGAGAGGAGCGCTTCTGTGGTAAGAATATTAACGAAGATTTTGGAAAAAATAACTTAGTTAAAGGGCCATAATATAGCTCCAGAATTGAATGAGGTATATGAAATTAGTTCCTGGGAGAAGGCTTGACAAGTCTTGTGGGACGCTGCTACAAAAGCTAATTCACGTACCCCAGGGCTGTTAACTAGATGGTTAAATATTCCCTTTAGTAAGTGAGGATGGACTACACTGTCTCAGCCGCTGCTCAAGGTGAGACTTCAGGAATAGCGAATAAAACAGAAGGAGAGGAAAAAGTGAAACCTCATGTCTTCTTTTCCCGATTTACCGCGACAATCTCTTAGTTTTTTACATATTTTAGACACCAGGGGTAGTGGAGAAGAAAAGTGGGATAACCTTGAGGGATATGACCCCAGGCGGCAGCGGGAAAATCTCTGCTGCCAAGCGTAGCTGGACGGTGGCCATGCGATAAGAAAATTAATATTCTGCATTTTGGTGACAGATGCACAGGGAAGATCAGCGTGGCAGCGCATGCCACATATCCTGGTGAAAGATTTGTATAGAAATTTTAGCGACTCGGGTCATCCTACGTTTAAATTCGGATACAGAATTTTTTTAGTTATGAATTAACGCCTTTGATATCAAAACAATTTCTTCCTTTGTATTTACGCCGATACAGAAAGTCTTCTTTCAGTCAGAATGGCATGGACCATGTAAAATGGCGACAGCAGGTAAAGATAGCGATTCTTTGCTGGCCTCAGAAATATATCAGGTGAAGGAAGAAACTCCCTTGCATACCTCACAATTGAAAGCTAAATTGAATCTGGCAATTTTAAATCATTCGGGGCAACTGGCGTATATATTGATACTAAAATCTAGGAACAAGCAATACATTGTCTAAATAAGACAAAGGGTAAATTAATCATTTATGTCTTTTACTGATAAATTAAAAGAGGTAAGAAGAAAGCAGGTAGAAAATGAGGCCACCATAGAAGATTTATTAATGATTCTGGCAGTAGAAAACACCAATACAGTTTGTCAGAGGATATTAAAAGACTTTGCAAAACCCAAATATTTTTGAAATGTCTGAGGCTTTTCAGAAGGTGTGTTCTCTTTTACATCAGGTGCAGGTAATGTATGCTGCGGTGTGCATGAGTAACAAAGCCTCTTTCAGAACTGGGGAAGTATGTCACTAATTTGCAGACTTTCGCAGGACCAGAGCTCTGTCTCTTTTGTCGGAAAGGATGATACTGAGCTAATCAATGTCATTCAAGTGAGAGAGGAAAGGGAAGCGTGTTTCGGCAAAATCCTGGAAGAGTTCGAATCAGGAATGCACTCAAAGTAGACAGAGAACTGATGAAAACCACTGATAGAGCAGAAAGAGCCGGAATGGATTTGGACGCAAGTTCTAAAGTAACTATAGAAGACCAGATATTGCACAGTCCTGCTAAACTTATAGGAGCTGTAAAGAGAGCCTTTCTTTTGGGTCTCTTTAGGATCATATTAAAGAGAATTTTTTTGTACTCACTGGGGTTATTGATATCAGGTATGATGGTCAGATACTTCCCATGTTATAGACTCCTTCTTCTCCTGTTTTTGTTCCCTGAGGGAAGGAGAACTGCACAACTAGTGACATTCAAAAGCCATGTCCTTTTACGGAGTCAAAAAGAGGGAGACAGTAGGTTTCTGTTCGACGGGCATTGATATTATAGAAAAAAGTGCTGCAGGTGCAAAAACCTATGTCGACGTGCACATTGTCTCATAGTCAATCAACTCAAAAAATCACTATACAAATAATGATAGATACTGGTGCTGAAGTCAACGTCATAGCCAATGGCGAGTGCAATCGTACCTGGCATATCAGAGCGTTATACTAATGTAGACTCAGGAGGAAAGCAAGATCTAAAAACACGTTTCTATTTCTGCAGCTTTGTTTAAAGTTGGTCTTTTATGACAGAACTGTAGAATTTGGTTGGCTTTTTTAGTTAGTATTTTTTGTACCCCAAGTTAATCGAAAAAATCACATGTTCTCTTTCACTCATTTCACTTTTCAATTGTGACCTGGACCATTACCAAAAGATATTTGGAAGGAGGAGCATAAGACCTTCTATTAAGTTACTATGGCTGTATTCCCAGAAATCTGGATCTGAATAGAAAACAGCAGCAAGGAAAAGATGCTTTTTGCTCTTCTTCCTTTGAGTATCTGCACAGTATCATGGAAGGAAAACACTTTAGCAATTCTATTTTATATCATCATGGGTCATTAAAAAACCCACCACAATATTAGACCCAGATGCAGTGGGTCAAACCATGGGGATGATTTTGAGCTGTTTAAACATAATGTCGAGAGTCACTTGAGTCCATTTTCCAAGATGTTTGTTTAACACAGGCATACAGATACAGACGCCCAGGATTTATAAGATTCCTGCATCTGTCTCGGGTAACAACTGGAGTCCAAGCAAAATATGTCATGCTTCATACAGTCATATTAGACACTAGATGTTTAACTCGGAAAAAAAGTCTCAGATTTTGCTTCATGCTTGCTTGGACTTTAAAGCATATAAATTAAAAAGCGTTTATTCTTGCTAAATTTCACATATGAATAGGTTGATTTAGTGCTATAAATTCTGCATTCCTTTTGCTTGTCAAAAATACTAAGACATTCATCTAATATGTAAAGGGTAAATATCAAGTACAAGTTTGTGCAATATTCAAAAATTGTGAAGTACGGAAAATAGAAATGGACAGTGAGGTGGATTGAAATCTGGCTGAACTGTGCAGCTCAAAAAATCTGTGATCAGCAGCAAAAAAATGAGATCGAGGCTCTCCGTACTACTGCTCTCCATGTGTACTTGGTCAATTCTGTTCACCATTTTCATTAATGATGTGGACAATGGGACAGATTACACCCTCAGCAAGTTCACAGTTGATACATAACTGGGAGACGCTTATACACCGTATGTTTCCTGTTGAGGCCTAACTCAAAAGGCTAGAAAATTGGGCTGAGAGGAATCTCATCGAACTCAATAAAGATCTGCATCTTGCGAGGAATAACCACCATGCAAAATTCCAAAAGGATTTGATGGAAAACAGTTCTGCAGAAAAGGACCTGGGGGTCTTTCCTTGTGGACAGCAAGATGAACATGAACAGCAATGTCCCCTTGTAGCAAAAGTGGCCAAGAGTATCCTGGGATGCATTAGGCATAGTCTTACCAGCAGGTTGAGTGATGTGATCGAAGAAGTGGTAAGACACATCTGGAGTGCTGGGTCCAACTCTGGTCTCCATAGTTAAAGGCAGACATGGATTTAGGGGAGCAAGTCCAGTGAAAGGCCATGAAGATGATTCTCGCGCATCTAACATGGGAGGAAAGGCTAAGTGAGCTGTGACTGTAAAACCCTTTCTGTTTGCTTCAGAGGGTCCTGAATTGCCCATGGTAAATGAAAGCTCTGTCCTTGCTCTTCTTTGCACTTCAACTCTTATTTGATCTTTCTGCTTCTTTATTGCTTACCTTGACCTAAGAATCATTGTAGATTTAATAAAAGTCTGGCTTTCCCACTCAGGGGAGTTGAAATTTTTTTAACCACTCTTTGAAACCATGGCCAGAAAAGAAGCTAAAAGTAAAAAACTAAAGCATATTAAACAGCACCAATGTGGCCAAGGCGAGGTCAGGTAGCAGATGCTAATGGAAATTTGCTGTGTCTATGTTCCTTTAAAAACTCTGTTGAAAATATCACAGTTTATAGGCAGAAATTTATTTGTCATCTTTGGTAATGCTTTCTCTACAGTTTCTGTTTCTCCCTCTCTTTTCATTACAGAAACAGGATTTGACATCAGTAAAAATAACAAGCCTAGATATATTTCATTTCCTCCCCCAAAGTATCATCCGTAACAGGAAAGTCCTGTTCTGTCAGCTCTTGGCTTCAACAATTATAGGCAATCACAATGCAAAACAGATTTAGTACTTTAATAAAATTCTTATCTTTTTTCTTTCATTGCATCTTAATATAAGAATAATAGAAGCTGTTGACTCTGTTCCCAGTGACAAAGGAGATAAGGGTCTCTGTACTCAAAACCTTAACCAGTAATTAACTGTCCAGTCCTGTGGCATGAGAACATAACCTAAGAATGTAAAAACAGCAGCAGTTTGATGCCTAGCAAAGATTAAAAGTAAGGTATTTCTCCTATGATATTCACCTAGCATAGAGTCCTTGAACCGAATTATGTTTCTATGGAATTCTATATGTCATACTCTTCCACTAAGGTGTCTATTGTCATAACCATGTTGTAGAGACTTTTATTATACAGCACATATTTGCCACATGTGTGCCTATTTTTTCCCATTAGAATTAGTTTAGTAGAATCATGCAAAGAGATGAAGGATTTAAGCTGTAGAGATCAAGGGAAGGGACCACAGTGATCACAGCACCTGTGGCAAAGAGGGTATGAAGACTAAATTATAGACTTTTTTCCAGATCACAGAGTGTGACAATTTCTACATAAGTTTATGAATAATTTAGTTAGTATTACCTTTTCTCTTTTGGGACACCTCATCTTTTAAAAACAGAGCTTTTTTTTTAAACTACTGTCTTAGGTGAGACTTCTCCAAGCTGCGAACACCAAAACGGATTTCAAGGCACGTGGGTACCAGTCAGCTAACGTGAGGTGATTGCGCTGCTCATACAGTCAGTTCAGAGCTGAACTGACAGCTGGACGGGGAGTAACTAATTTCAAATATACTGGATCAAATATCTGTCGCTGGGAGGGTGGCAGTAGGGAAATCTGCTGACCAGAATATGCAAAGCATGCTTCCCCTTCAGCATTTTAACTCGTAATAAGTGTTTGCTTTCAGTGTTTTTCTTCCATGAAGAAGATATTGCTTGAAAGATAATTTCTCATTTTTAGAAAAGCTTCAAAGTTTTTGCAGAAGTTATTAACTGAAGTGTTTGCTAAAGCTTAAGGAATTGACGCTGTTTAGCACTCCAAATCTTAAAAGACTCAGATTTGCTCTATGTGGCAGAAAAGAAAAGAGTGTTAGATAACCACGCCTGCTAGGTTTTTTTGCTCTGTTACAACAGACCTGGTCATGAGCCGAGCACCTTCTTGATGGCAGTGCTGCAGGAGCTGGCTGTTTTCAGTTACTGCTGAAGGAGGGAAAACTCTTCCGGTAAAATCAAGGACGAGGAAGGGTGATTCAGTTATTTAATGTTATTATGCTGCATTTCATTTGTTGTCCAAAGAAGTACATTGGCCTAGATCACAAAAGGGAAGTGAAACACAGGACTTTTTGGTTAAAAAGGGACTTAGCACCTAATCTCAAATTTATCTGCCTGAGCTTAAGCTCTACTGCACTCTATCCACTACTGTATGAGTTTTTGATAGTGCTGACAAGTTCATAGAGCTAGAAATTACGTGCTGGTCTGCCTGTCACCTTTCATCTGTCTCTGGAGCAGCCTTGACTGAACAATATGCGGTGGCGGCATGGCACCAAGGCGAAGACTTCAAGAAGAAATTGGTTTTGAAACGCTTTTTAATCTTGCCATTCCCTCATCTTGTGTCATACTTGAATCTCCTGTACTCTCAGTGCACTGCTGAATGCACCAAAGCTTTTTTGTTTAGAACTAAAAGACAGGAGAGCGTTTCAAAAAGTAATTCACAGATATGCAGAAGTTGGAGCAAGGCAAAAAATGCTAGCTTGGTCTCAGAAAGCCAAAAAGCACACACATGTAAAGAACCATACAAGAACTCTGCAGGCCAGAGATTAGCCAATTTACCTATCTGACATCTGGAGGTAATATATTGTTGCCAGATATTTGACAAACAGGACTACACTGGTATTGTACAGAGATCACAGATATGTCTTATAGAAGTTGGTTTGTAAACTATAACAAAATATTTCCCCTAATAAATAATTTCATTATTTTAACCAAGATGATAGTGGTTTTGTTATTTATCTTAGTCTTTAGCACCAAGGACAGTTAAAACGCTAAAATTTCTAATCTAATACTTGCAGACCCTATCCATTTTAATAATAGGTTAAGTAGTCTTTTAATGTAACAAAGTAATGTAACAGAGTAACAGGTTTGTGATATGTTTTAGAAACTGGGTGCTATGAAGAAAGAGAAAAGGTATATTAACAATGCGCATGCTCACAAGGAGGAGTCAATCAAAGGACATGTGGTACGACACCAAGAGACAACCAGACACCACAGGGGATGCCCCTCAGCTTTTACGGACACGTGTAATTACTACGTAAATATGATAATTAGTTCCAGGCAAAATAAGAGTATTATATTCTGATTCACGTTCTACCAAAAACCTATATTCTAAAAATTTTGATATTAGCCACTCTAATCCTTTTCGAGCCTCCTACTTAATAGGATATTGGTTTTGTCTTACCAGCTTAGCTCCAGGTTTTAAAGATACTTTTACCGGTTCTGCCAATTTAGATTGTCTCGGAACTTCACTGGCACAGACAAAATGAATTAATCTAAAATCCTCTTTTGATTCTGTATTAGTAACTTAATTTCTCCATCTTTGAAAGATATTTGTGCATTTAATTTGGTTAACAGATCTTTTCCTAACAAGGGTAAGGGACATTCAGGCATATAAAGAAACTGGTGAGTTAACCATTGTTTTCCCAATCTAAACTTTAGCGGGTTTAGGAAAGGCCGATTTTCTTTCTGCTCTGTCGCACTACAATCATCTACATACAGATTTATGACTAAATTTTACTTTGCATGTCTACAATGCAGAATAAGTGGCCCCTTGTCAACTAAAAATCCTTCTTGTTCTTTCCCTAGTTTCAAGGGGTTCAGATAGGGTTGATTTCCCCTGTTTCCCTTTATGATTCCTCCCCCAAGTCAGCAATTTGATGCACGGAGACCTGGGTTTAACTCCACATCTCTGGGGCATTCTCTATTCGAATGCCCGTGCTCCTTACAAATAGCACACTGATGCTCTGCCAACTGGAGGTTTACTTTCCTCCTTTCTCCAACATTTATTCCTCATCCCCTTCTTCTCTCTCTCCTATTATTCT
The DNA here is from genome assembly GCA_034008185.1 of Gorsachius magnificus. Classification (NCBI taxonomy): domain Eukaryota; kingdom Metazoa; phylum Chordata; class Aves; order Pelecaniformes; family Ardeidae; genus Gorsachius; species Gorsachius magnificus. Next base: position 41,911,198 of record CM067083.1, on the reverse strand, counting down.
CAGAAAGGACCACCAGTAATTGTACATCTCTCTGTGCTTGTCCCAATTCTCTTTCTTTTTCTCTATTATTATATACAGTCCAAGCTACTTCAAGTTTGGGTTCTTCCAGTTTTTGCAGTTTTCGCTTAGTATCTGAGGGCGACTGCCCCATAGATAGAGAGGCCAATTTTGCTGCTGCTTCTGGATTTTCCGTACCCAAATTAGTGTATTTTGTAGCAGTCACCTACAGTCTTTCCGTAAAGGCTGAGGGGGACTCATTTGGTTTTTGCCTTACTTCATAAATTTTTGACCAATTTAATGCTTTTCTTACACCGAATAAAATCCACATCTGACATTCCCAGTTTATTGGGGTCCCTCTCAGGATTTGCAGATGGAAATTTCTCCTCTACTGTCCCTTATCATGTTCTCTCTCTATCTGTTTTCTAGCTGCATTCAATACCATACTTTTTTCAGTATCATCAAGCAAAGTATCCAATATGAATTGTAAATCATTCCAGTCATGATATTGAGATTTAATTATTTTCTCAGTTGCTTTGGCAATGCTCCCAACAATGACCTGCATTCTCTTTCCATGGTCTTAAATCAGTAAATGAAAAAGGAACATTCAAAAACACTGGACCATCATTCCCTACTACTTCACGGAGAGGGGCTTGGAGGGGAGCCTGTGCTGCCTTCTCTCTCATTTCCTTCCCGAAATTGGGCTAAATCCCTCTGCTCCTTCTTCCATAGGAGGAGAAGAAGCATCATTATCTCCGAAATTTTGGGCTCCCTGACCCCTTCTAGGATGTGGTGCAACCTTTAATTCAATATCTTCTTCCTCTGTTCCTTTCTCTTGAGAGTGTTCATCAATATCACAAGTAGAACAACAGCTTTTTGAGTTCCTGACACATTTGTTGTTAGAGAATCTAGTGGATATATTCTTCACACTTTCTGTCACTCCGGATGATTCTGCAAAGTAAATAATAAATCAAATATTCCATTTCATCCCTTTTACCTTCCTTATTACAAAAAAAATCAACTGTAAGATGGTATTATACAATAACATCTCATTTTCTGGCCATCTCTTCCCACTCTCCAGGGTATACATAGAACACAAATGGTAACAATATTAAATTAATTGTTTGCAAGTTAGAGGATTTATTTATTTACTCAGCAGTAATTAACATTAAGCAATAAGTGAAAACTTGACTTAGTCATAGTAACCTCTAGGGTTGGTAAATCTTGTGCCAGCCACCGCGGTCATACAAGAAACCCAAATTAACTGTAACACGGCGTAAAGAGTGGTAACATACTATCACACCAACTAAGATCAAAATGCAACTAAGCTGTCATAAGCCCAAGCTGCACTTAAGATCGCTCTGAAAACGATCTTAGCATCCACGATTGATAGATCCCACGAAAGCTAAGGCACAAACTGGGATTAGATACCCCACTATGCTTAGCCCTAAATCTTGGTACTTAACCTACTAAAGTATCCGCCTGAGAACTACGAGCACAAACGCTTAAAACTCTAAGGACTTGGCGGTGCCCCAAATCCACCTAGAGGAGCCTGTTCTATAATCGATAACCCACGATGTACCTGACCGCTCCTTGCCAAAGCAGCCTACATACCGCCGTTGCCAGCTTACCTCCTCTGAGAGTACAGCAGTAAGCACAACAGCCACAACCACGCTAGTGGTTGTCAAGGTATAGCCCATGGAGTGGGAGAAATGGGCTACATTTTCTAAACTAGAAAACTTACAGAAAGGGGTGTGAAACCTCCCCTAGAAGGCGGATTTAGTAGTAAAGCAGAATAATAAAGCCTGCTTTAAACTGGCTCTGGGGCACGTACATACCGCCCATCACCCTCTTCACAAGCTATTAAGCCTGATAATTAACACCCTGCCAAGCCAAAGACAAGGTAAGTCGTAACAAGGTAAGTGTACCGGAAGGTGTACTTAGCATACCAAGGCGTAGCTATAAGACAAAGCATTCAGCTTACACCTGAAAGATATCTACCACCCACTAGATCGCCTTGAGCCTAAATCTAGCCCGACCACACACAATATTACATCTAAAAAATTTACCTGAACCGCTGAAACCAAAGCATTATCAGAACTTAGTATAGGCGATAGAAAAGACTACCCTCTGGCGCAATAGAAAGCTGTACCGTAAGGGAAAGATGAAATAGTAATGAAAAACCAAGCAACAAACAGCAAAGATAAACCCTTGTACCTTTTGCATCATGATTTAGCAAGAACAACCAAGCAAAACGAACTTAAGCTTGCCCCCCCGAAACCCAAGCGAGCTACTCACAGGCAGCTATTTTGAGCGAACCCGTCTCTGTTGCAAAAGAGTGGGATGATCTGTTAGTAGAGGTGAAAAGCCAACCGAGCTGGGTGATAGCTGGTTGCCCGTGAAATGAATCTAAGTTCTACCTTACTCCCTCCCCGCCAAATGAACTTCAACCAATCACCTCAGCGTGGAATGTTAAGAGCAATTTAAAGGAGGTACAGCCCCTTTAAAAAAGGACACAACCTCTTCTAGAGGATAAAACCCCTACCTCCCATCCCGTAGGCTTTAAAGCAGCCACCAATACAGAGTGCGTCAAAGCTCATCCCCAAAAATTCAAAAACACTATGATTCCCTTACCCCTAACGGGCCAACCTATGCCAATAGGAGAATTAATGCTAAAATAAGTAACCTGGAGTCCCTCTCCTCTCAAGCGCAAACTTACATACCCCAATTATTAACAGACCAACTAATACTGCTACCCCAACAAGCCTAATATTTTTCCCCCTGTTACCCCAACACCGGAGCGCTCATTAAGAAAGATTTAAATCTGTAAAAGGAACTAGGCAAACCCAGGACCCGACTGTTTACCAAAAACATAGCCTTCAGCCAACCAAGTATTGAAGGTGATGCCTGCCCAGTGACACACGTTCAACGGCCGTGGTATCCTAACCGTGCGAAGGTAGCGCAATCAATTGTCCCATAAATCGGGACTTGTATGAACGGCTAAATGAGGCCCTGACTGTCTCTTACAGATAATCAGTGAAATTGATCTTCCTGTGCAAAAGCACAAAAAAAAAAAGTGCAAAAAAAGGAATAAGCACATAAGACGAGAAGACCCTGTGGAACTTTAAAATCAAAGACCACCTCCCAAATAAACCCAAACCTACTAGGTCTACCACCACAAAAACGCTGGTCCGTATTTTTCGGTTGGGGCCAACTTGGAGAAAAACAAATCCTCCAAAAACAAGACCACACCTCTTAACCAAGAGAGACGCCTCCACGTGCTAACAGCAACCAGACCCAATACAATTGATCAATGAACCAAGCTACCCCAGGGATAACAGCGCAATCTCCTTCAAGAGCCCATATCGACAAGGAGTTTTACGACCTCGATGTTGGATCAGGACATCCTAATGGTGCAGCCGCTATTAAGGGTTCGTTTCTTCAACGATTAACAGTCCTACGTGATCTGAGTTCAGACCGGAGTAATCCAGGTCGGTTTCTATCTATGACGAACTTTCCCCAGTACGAAAGGACCCGAAAAGTGAGGCCAATACCACAAGCACGCCTCCCCCAAGTAATGAACACAACTAAATTACCAAAAAGGGGTTTCTCCCTCGCCCTAGATAAGGGCCAGCTAGCGTGGCAGAGTTTGGCAAATGCAAAAGGCTTAAGCCCTTTATTCAGAGGTTCAAATCCTCTCCCTAGCCCCCAAACCCCAAGCATGACCTGACCCTCCCTCACAACTTGCCTCATCATATCCCTATCCTATGCCGTCCCAATCCTGCTTGCAGTAGCCTTCCTAACCTTAGTCGAACGAAAAGTCCTAAGCTACATACAATCCCGTAAAGGTCCAAACATTGTAGGTCCCTTCGGCCTACTACAACCAGTAGCAGATGGGGTAAAACTTTTCATCAAAGAACCCATCCGCCCATCTACCTCTTCCCCCCTTCTCTTCATTCTCACCCCCATACTAGCCCTTCTCTTGGCAATCACAATCTGAACTCCCCTCCCCCTCCCCTTCCCTCTCGCCGACCTGAATCTGGGCCTCCTCTTCCTACTAGCCATGTCCAGCTTAGCAGTATACTGATCTGGGTGGGCTTCCAACTCAAAATATGCCCTAATCGGAGCGCTGCGAGCTGTAGAAACTATCTCCTACGAAGTGACACTAGCTATTATCCTCCTATCTGTTATTCTACTAAGCGGTAACTACACCCTGAACACCTTAGCCACTACTCAAGAACCGCTATATTTAATCTTCTCCTCTTGGCCCCTTGCAATAATATGGTACATCTCCACACTTGCCGAAACCAACCGCGCCCCATTTGACCTCACTGAAGGGGAATCCGAACTGGTCTCTGGCTTCAATGTAGAATATGCCGCAGGGCCATTTGCCCTATTCTTCTTAGCTGAATATGCTAACATCATACTAATAAATACACTAACCGTCATCCTATTTCTAAACCCCAGCTCACTTAACCCACCCTCCGAGCTATTCCCACTCGCCCTTGCCACAAAAGTACTACTTCTCTCCTCCGGCTTCCTATGAATTCGAGCCTCATACCCCCGATTCCGCTATGACCAGTTAATACACCTACTATGAAAAAACTTCCTCCCACTAACACTAGCACTATGCCTCTGACATACCAGCATGCCAATCTGCTACGCAGGTATCCCCCCCTTCCTAAGACCCAAGGAAATGTGCCTGAACATAAGGATCACTATGATAAAGTGAACATAGAGGTATACCACCCCTCTCATTTCCTAACACAGATCTTAGAAAAGTAGGAATTGAACCTACACAAGAGAGATCAAAACTCTCTATACTTCCTTTATATTATTTCCTAGTAGAGTAAGCTAATAAAGCTATCGGGCCCATACCCCGAAAATGATGGTTCGACCCCTTCCTCTACTAATGAACCCCCACGCAAAATTATTATCATCAATGAGCTTACTATTAGGGACCACTATCACAATTTCAAGCAACCATTGACTAATAGCCTGAACAGGACTAGAAATCAACACCCTTGCCATCATCCCCCTTATCTCAAAACCCCACCACCCCCGAGCTGTTGAAGCCACAATCAAGTACTTCCTAGTACAAGCAGCTGCCTCAGCATTAATCCTCTTTTCAAGCCTAATAAATGCATGATTTACGGGACAATGAGATATCACTCAACTAAACCACCCAACATCTTGCCTCCTACTAACAACGGCAATCGCAATAAAACTTGGACTAGCACCTTTCCACTTCTGATTCCCAGAAGTACTCCAAGGTTCAACCCTGACCACAGCCCTACTCCTATCCACACTAATAAAACTCCCCCCAATTTCCATCCTCCTCCTAACATCACACTCCCTAAATCCGACACTACTTACCACCATAGCCATCGCCTCAACTGCCCTAGGAGGATGGATGGGATTAAACCAAACACAATCTACGAAAAATCCTAGCTTTCTCATCCATCTCCCACCTTGGCTGAATAACCATCATCGTAACCTACAACCCAAAACTCACATTACTAACCTTCTACCTATACTCCCTAATCACCACCACCGTATTCCTTGCCCTGACCAAAACCAAAGCTCTAAAACTATCCACAATAATAACATCATGAACAAAAATTCCCACCTTAAACGCCACCTTTATACTAACACTACTATCCCTAGCAGGACTCCCCCCATTAACAGGCTTCCTGCCCAAATGACTTATCATCCAAGAACTCACTAAACAAGAACTAACCCCGGCAGCAACAATCATCACCATGCTCTCCCTACTAAGCCTATTCTTCTACCTCCGCCTCACATATACTCTACAGTTACACTCCCACCAAACTCAAAAACCATTAACAAACCCACAAGCACCACAATCGCCATTCTAACCTCTATATCCATTTTACTGTTACCATTATCCCCCATAATCCTGACAACCATCTAGAAACTTAGGATAACTATTCAAACCGAAGGCCTTCAAAGCCTTAAACAAGAGTTAAACCCTCTTAGTTTCTGCTAAGACCCGCAAGACATTAACCTGCATCCCCTGAATGCAACTCAGATGCTTTAATTAAGCTAGGGCCTTCAACACAACCCTAGACAGGTGGGCCTCGATCCCACAAAGTTCTAGTTAACAGCTAGATGCCCTAGCCTAACAGGCTTCCGTCTAAAAACAGGCCCTGGCACACTTTTAATGTACATCAATGAGCTTGCAACTCAACATGCACTTCACCACAGAGCCAGCAAGAAGAGGAATCAAACCTCTGTAAAAAGGACTAAAGCCTAACGCCTACGACACTCAGCGATCTTACCTATAACCTTACCTGTGACCTTCATTACCCGATGACTATTCTCGACCAATCACAAAGATATCGGCACCCTATACCTCATCTTTGGGGCATGAGCCGGTATAATTGGAACCGCCCTAAGCTTACTTATTCGAGCTGAACTTGGCCAACCAGGAACACTCCTAGGAGACGACCAAATTTACAACGTAATCGTCACCGCCCACGCCTTCGTAATAATCTTCTTTATAGTAATACCAATCATAATCGGGGGATTCGGGAAGTTTAACCAGCAAGAACTGCTAACTCTTGCATCTGAGCTTAAAACCTCAGCCCCCTTACTTTTAAAGGATAATAGCTAATCCACTGGTCTTAGGAACCACCCATCTTGGTGCAAATCCAAGTAAAAGTAATGGAAACAACACTTCTCCTCAACACCTCTATGCTACTCACACTAATAATCATCCTAACCCCCATCCTACTCCCCCTACTCTCAAAAAACCTAAAAAATTCCCCAACCACTATTATACTCACCATCAAAATCGCCTTCCTAACCAGCCTACTACCAATAACACTCTTCCTATGTTCAGGTACAGAGAGTATTACCTCCAACTGAGAATGAAAATTTATCACAAAATTTAAAATCCCCCTCAGCTTCAAAATTGACCAGTACTCCATACTATTTTTCCCCATCGCACTATTCGTAACATGATCCATCCTCCAATTCACAGCATGGTACATAAGCTCAGAGCCTTACCTCATAAAATTCTACTCCCACCTTCTAATATTCTTAACCGCCATACTAACCCTAACCATCGCTAACAACCTATTCCTACTATTCATTGGCTGAGAAGGAGTGGGAATCATATCATTCCTCCTAATTGGCTGATGACAAGGTCGATCAGACGCTAACACAGCCGCACTCCAAGCCGTACTCTACAACCGAATTGGAGACATTGGACTTATCCTGAGCATAGCCTGACTTGCCTCCTCCATAAACACCTGAGAAATCCAACAAACCTTTACCAACACCCAAACTCCAACCCTACCCCTCCTAGGTCTCATCCTTGCCGCCACAGGAAAATCAGCCCAATTCGGCCTTCACCCCTGACTACCAGCAGCCATAGAAGGCCCCACCCCGGTCTCTGCCCTACTCCACTCAAGCACCATAGTAGTCGCCGGCATCTTCCTTCTTATCCGCACGCACCCAATACTCTCTACCAACCAAACTGCTCTCACCCTATGCCTATGCCTATGAGCCCTATCCACACTCTTCGCTGCAACATGTGCCCTCACGCAAAACGATATCAAAAAAATTATTGCTTTCTCTACATCCAGCCAACTAGGCTTAATAATAGTGACAATTGGTCTAAACCTGCCACAACTAGCCTTCTTCCACATCTCAACCCACGCTTTCTTCAAAGCCATACTATTCCTATGCTCAGGGTCCATCATCCATAGCCTCAACAGAGAACAGGACATCCGAAAGATAGGAGGCCTACAAAAAACGCTCCCAACTACCACCTCCTGCCTAACCATCGGCAACCTAGCACTAATAGGAACCCCATTCTTAGCCGGATTCTACTCAAAAGACCTCATCATCGAAAACCTAAACACCTCTTACCTAAACACCTGAGCACTCCTCCTAACACTCCTAGCCACCTCATTCACCGCCACTTACAGCCTACGCATAACTCTCTTAGTCCAAACAGGATTCCCCCCATACTTCCATCCCCCCCAATAAAGGAAAACAACCCAGAGTTATCAATCCCATCACCCGCCTTGCCCTAGGCAGCATCGCAGCCGGCCTCCTCATCACATCCTACATTACCCCCACAAAAACTCCCCCCATAACCATACCCACAGCCACAAAAACCGCAGCCATCACCCTCACAATCCTGTCTCATCCTAGCCCTAGAGCTCTCAAGCATAGCCCACACCCTAACCACACCCTAACCCAGCCAAAACCAAACACCTCCCTAAGCTTCTCAAGCACGCTGGGCTACTTCAACCCCCTAACACATCGACTCAGCTCCACAAGCCTACTAAACAGCGGACAAAACATTGCTTCCCACCTAATCGACCTATCCTGGTACAAAAAAATAGGCCTTGAAGGACCCCAAGTTAATGGCCCCAAACCTCCGAAAATCCCACCCCCTACTAAAGATAATCAACACTCCCTCATTGATCTACCCACCCCACCAAACATCTCCGCCTGATGGAACTTCGGATCCCTCCTACGCATCTGCCTCACAACACAAATCCTAACTGGCCTACTTCTAGCCATGCACTATACTGCCGACACAACACTAGCCTTCTCATCCGTCGCCCACACATGCCGCAACGTACAGTACGGATGACTAATCCGCAACCTACATGCAAACGGTGCCTCATTCTTCTTCATCTGCATCTACCTCCACATCGGCCGTGGACTCTACTACAGCTCCTACCTATACAAGGAAACCTGAAATACAGGAGTCATCCTCCTCCTTACCCTAATAGCAACCGCCTTCGTAGGATATGTTCTACCATGAGGGCAAATATCCTTCTGAGGGGCCACAGTCATCACCAACCTATTCTCAGCCATCCCCTACATCGGCCAAACCCTAGTAGAATGGTTGAGGCGGATTCTCCGTAGACAACCCCACACTCACACGATTCTTCGCCCTCCACTTCCTCCTCCCATTTATAATCGCAGGACTCACTATAATTCACCTCACCTTCCTACACGAATCAGGATCAAACAACCCCCTAGGCATCACATCAAACTGTGATAAAATCCCATTTCACCCCTACTTCTCCACAAAGGATCTCCTAGGCTTCGCACTCATACTACTTCCAATCACAACCCTGCCCTATTCTCCCCCAACCTCCTAGGAGACCCAGAAAACTTCACCCCAGCAAACCCTTTAGTAACCCCTCCCCACATTAAACCAGAATGGTACTTCCTATTCGCCTACGCTATCCTCCGATCCATCCCCAATAAACTAGGAGGAGTACTAGCCCTCGCTGCATCCGTATTAATCCTCTTCTTAATCCCCTTCCTCCACAAATCTAAACAGCGCACCCTAACCTTCCGCCCACTCTCACAGGCCCTATTCTGAGCCCTCGCCGCCAACCTCCTCATCCTAACGTGAGTAGGAAGTCAACCAGTAGAACATCCCTTCATCATCATCGGCCAATTAGCTTCCATCACCTACTTCACAATCCTCTTAATTCTATTTCACGCCACCGGAGCCCTAGAGAACAAAATACTAAACTTCTAAAGCACTCTAATAGTTTACTAAAAACATTGGTCTTGTAAACCAAAGAATGAAGACTATACCTCTTCTTAGAGTTCAAACACTCACTCAGAAAGGGAGAACTCAAATCTCCACCTCCAACTCCCAAAGCTGGTATTCTTGCATTAAACTACTTTCTGACCCTCCACCCTCAACCACCCTCAACCTAACTGCCCGAATAGCCCCACGAGATAACCCCCGCACCAACTCCAGCACAACAGAGTCAACAGCAACCCCCAGCCCCCCACTAAAAATATCCCCACCCCACATGAGTACAGTATAGCCACCCCGCCAAAATCTAATCGAACAGAGAACACACCCCCAGCATCAACAGTAGCTACATCAAGCTTTCAGTACTCCACTAACCCTCCAGCAACCACTCCAACACTAAGCAGCAAAAGCAGCCCTACACCGTACCCAACAACACGCCAATCTCCCCAAGCCTCTGGAAAGGGATCAGCCGCCAGGGCTACAGAGTACACAAATACCACCAATATCCCACCCAAGTATACCAAGAACAACACCAACGAAATAAAGGACGCTCCTAAGCTTAGCAACCACCCACACCCAACCACTGAGGCCAACACCAACCCCACAACCCCATAATAGGGGGACGGGTTTGAAGAAACTGCCAGACCCCCTAAAACAAAGCATACCCCTAAAAAGACTACAAAGTAAGCCATAACAGTTCCTGCTTGGCCTCGCTCCAAGATCTGTGGCTTGAAAAACCACCGCTGACATATCATTCAACTACAGGAACCCCCCCTTCCCCCCATACACTCAGGTCTGCTAAGGCAGCCGTATGTATGGCCATGCATTGGTCTATATGCCCCATTGCATCAAGTAATGTTAAGCTATACATTTATTCTTATGTACTAGGCCCATAAGATGGTTGATATAATATTTATTCTTAATCGTCCATTCTGGATTTCCAGAGGATTAATCCTGTCATGGGTTTAGGATTTGCTCCATAAACTGGATCTGCTCCCAGATCTTTCTAATGTTTTTAAATACGTCCCAAAGTTGTTCTCTGCAGGATGGGATTTTTACTCGGAAGTGTATCCATTATAAATTACCAAAATCACAACCACTTCTTTTTATATATATTTTGAGAGTCAAACCCACAGTCTTACCAGGGGACTCTAACCCTTATCCTTACAAGACGATTCCAACCCCTATCCCTGCCCGGGATCATAGCCCAACACTACGAGGCTTTCATCTCGTCTGACAGGCAGGCAATAACTATGGGGATTCTAACCCTGCACAGGTACCTCCCAGCCCAACTCTGCATAGCTTTAGCTACATCTTACATTCACGCTGGTAAAATTTGAACCCAATTTTTTCTCAAAAGTATGCCTCATTACCTTTCCAGGGGACTTCCTTGGAATTCTTTCTTCCGGGGCTCAGATGTTCTCCACGAGAATCCCTTGGTGCCGGCTGGAGGTCCTGTGATATTTCGAGATTCACAAGTGGTTTCCCATCTTGGTCACCAAAAACTGTCACCGAAATCGGGAAGTACAAAGTTCGTAACACCAATGTACTGTTAAAAGACAGGCATTCTTTATTCATGTGCTGGATGCATGGGGGATTGCTCCACCTAACACCTGACACCTGTTTCATTCACGTTATATAAGTCAAATATATATATTCATTTTACTCATATATATTCAATATTATTCCCTTTGGTGATTGGTTCTATTTTACTCGCTTCTCATGTAAATCATTGCACAGATTCAGTTGTCCATTCCCATTGTTCTTATTTGAGTAGGTGGTATCATTTGTGTAGGTGGTCAATGAGTCAGTGGTCGCGATCTTCCCCTGCCGGAATTAACCTGCTCGGCTCTCAGTCTTGGTAGTCTTAGCCAGTTTTCTCAGTCCACTACACGAAGCTTCCTTCCATCTTCTTCTTTTGACAGATGCACTTTATCTATATTTTTAGTTCTTTTTGTAATTACCTTAAGACTAGAGACCATAGATACTGTACTCATTTTCCCTGGACCTAGTATCCAGCTGGGTAGGGCTGTACAGAGCAACATAGCAGCATTCATAGGTAATTGATTCAATCCCATCACTTTAGTGTTAAAACTAAGATACAGGACAATTTTACTATTATCTTTGTTAGAGTATCACTTTGAGACATTTGTCCGGGGGAGTGAACAGGAATGAGGTTTTTAGAATAGTAGAGCAGTGCGACTGTTTGTATTTTTAACATCAGCTGGATATAATCTCTAAAGTGTGTTGTGGCCCAGAGGTAAAATATCACACTTGTCCCTGCATTTGTTTCCCACCCCACAAAAAGTGACTAAGAACAACTACCTGAGTAAAATCCCTTGGGATTCTCAATGAGATGAATGGTGATTGTCGGAGTCTAATAAATTTTTGCTAGATTTACACTAAAGATGCCATTTTAGGTCTTTCCAAACTGAACGAAATTATTGTAATATTATCTTGGCTAAAGATATCCCCTGCTAAAAGCATAAAATGCACTTAAGGCAATTTCTCTTTCAGTACTATCAAAACACTACAAAAAATTCACCAAAGGCCCCCAAAGAGCAAATTCTCTAATGCTATTACTTGCCATATATTAAACTCTCATCTTTTTGCCAAATGACATGACGCTTGAGAGATTTATTTATATATTTTATATTCTCCTGAGCTTGTTTTTTTCTATTCCATTCTGCTAAAGCTATCAGTGGCAGCTTGACAGCTAGTTAGCTACCAGTCCTTTCTGGAGTGTGAATCACTCAGTGACATCAGGGAGATCCGTAACTGTCATCTCTGAGATTTATTTATGTCATTACCGGAGGTGATACAGGGCCACCTGAGAGAGCAGATTGAAAAGGTGTGTGTGAACTGTCTGTCAAAGCCTTACTGACTCTGGGTCTTGGGTATGGTGTCCACCTAAAGATCTAGTGATTAATTTAAATGCCCTGCCTTCAGCCCAAAGGTATTCTGCAGATAGAGTTCCAACAGATCTGTGAAACTGTTGTTGATACCGTAATGGTTGAAAGACCCCCAGATGTAAGCAGCCTACATGCATAAGATTTAGGCCTCATTTTCTAATTTGCTGAATCAGTAGTGTCCAGTTTGGATGTTTTGCTAAAGTCAGTAGTGTTTTTTTGTAAGTCAGTAGTGTACCTACTTATTAAATTTGGAACCCTATTCAAGGACGGGAAGAATAGGGAGAATGGAGCAGAAGGATAATAATGGTTTGCCAAGGTTGCTAGACTAGAAGGAATGAAAACTAATTGATGCAGGAAGATTTGTGGCTCCTTACGAAGGACAATTTTTTTATAAGAACCAGGAGTTTACCTCAAGAACTAGTCTACAAGGACCCTGCAGTTTGGGCGAGAGCCAAGGAGCAACTGAGTCTGCACAAGAACAAGGGGTTACTAGCGGTGACGAAGAAGAGCCGGCAGCCTTCGACACCCGACGACCACCACAAGGAGGCACTGAGCAAGCGCAGTGGGGAGGGATTTATGGAAATGACTACCTGAAGAAAATTTTAATACAAAGCGCAGACAGGTTATGCATATATAGGTATATCGGGAAACTTTTTGTATATGTAATACTTTGCTACATACCACCACCCAGAGGGAAAACGTACAGAAATTTGAAAATTAACAAGTTGGCACCAAAAGCCATGTATGGTATATTGGTCCGAAAAAAGCACCGGGTATGTTGTGAACCTGGATTACTCAGCATACGGGAAAACAGGGGAAGGCTCTGGGTGCTCCGAGCTGGGGTGTATTAGCCATGCTGTGTGCTCTCCTGCTTGCAGGACACCTGCCATTGCAATTGTAAATAAATGTATTTTTCCTTCACCAAAGAAAACAGCCTCAAGTAAAATTATTGAGACATTTCTCACATGATGCAGACAAAGAATGTGATTACATGGAGAGGAAAAAATGAGTGGTTGGTAGTACACAACAGAAACCATCATCGCAAAAATAATACTTACAGAGCACTTTTAACCTTCAGAGCATGGAAATGCTTTTCAGAATAAGATCCTATACTATTTTCCTAAAATAATATGCACCTAAGTCTATTACAGTGTCTCCTTATCTAACATCTCTCAAAATATTTGTTAGACTCAAGAGTACCTCGTAGCTGACCCCATTCAATGTAGGAGTCTCCTGTGTTCCGAAAAAAACACAATGCACACAAAACTGTCATACAAACGACGATAGACAGAAGGATGACTATAGTCTTTGGATAAACAATAGCTTTAGGCACGTTAATTTTGGTAACCAAGAGATTAATTTTTTATTAAGTCACTAAATCCCCAAAACGTGTTTCCTAAATTTGAGATAAATCCCTTTCAATCCTCCTCATGTTCACCATACAGAAGTCTACTTTGGCAGTCAATATATCTAATGCCATTCAATTCTGCAATACTAATGGATGACACCTCCATCTTCACATTCTTTATATCATGTATTGTTAGGTTGTCCATTTGCTCTAACACTACGGAAATTTTTACCGTGGCATTTCCTAGCCATAGCAGGAACCATCTGACAAAGCTATACCCATAACTGATCGAATGATTTCTGTCATGGCTCTGCTTAACATGCATTTCTGCGAGTGTCTGAGAAAGTTCTCTGTTCCCTGCTGTACGTTATCATGTTCTGCCCTGGCAGTTTCTATCATTATTGTATGTGGTACTTAACCAAAATGATGATGAAATTGTTATGTATCTTAGTTTCCAGCATTGGGGTGATGAGATCGAATCAGTTAACTACAAATTGCAGCCACGAACGCTGCTATGTTCTCTTCTGTACAGCCCTACCCAACTGAACACTAAGTTCAGGACAATGAGAATCTGTGGTCTGTAGTTTAAAGGTCATTATTAATGTAGCTGAAACTATAGACAATGTGCACTTGTCAGGGGAAGAAGATGAAGGGTAATTCCATGCAACGGACCAAGAAAGTTGAATCTGCGCAGTAATTTACATAGAAAGCGAGAGAATTTGTACTAATCATTAGAGAGAATGTTATTGATTATGTATGAATGTAATGAATATGTATATATTTGATTTACATAACCTGACTGAAACAGGTGCCAGGTATGCACGTTAGGTGGAGCGATCCCCCGTGCATCCAGCACCGTGAATAAAGAATGCCTGCCTTTTAACACTACGTTGGTGTTACAAGCTTTATTCTTCCCGATTTCGGTGACAGTGCCACTATTTTGCTTGTCATCATTAAAACCCATCCTCTTTCATCCTTTTTAGCCTGTAATTTAGTAATCAGTTTTCCATTCTTTTAATCATATTTTGGGGTTTTTTTATGTTATACCCCTTTGCCCCTTTCTGGGACTAAAGCTAGGATGTCTTTTTCTGCAGCCTCTCTAGCAGCCTCATCTGCCAATGATGATTTGGGGACAGTTTTACGTGACTGGTGTGCCTCACAGGGCATTATTGCAACTTCTGCTTTCTTCTGGATGGCTTCTGAAAATTTTATTACTTGTTCTTCATGCCGAGTGGTGGTTCCTTGTGCCGACAATAATCCTCTTTCTTTCCATGTGCTCCAAAAGCATATTTAGTGTCTGTCCCTATGCTGACGTGTTTTCCTTGGCTCAACTCTAGCACCCTGGTAAGAGCTGTTATTTCAGACTTCTGGGCTGACACATGCAGAGGTAGCGCTCACAATTCAATTACCTTATCAGTGGTGGTTACCACAAAACAGACAGGAATTTTCCTTTTCAGATAAAGCTGCTTCCATCCATATACAGCTCCAAATCCAGCCCTTCTAATGGGAGGTCTTAAGGTCTTGTCAGCTCAAGTAGACTTCCTCGGTCATCTGTTAGCAATCATGTTTCGGCTTTCCTTCAGCTTGACCACTTGTCAAGAACATGGTTAAACAATTGTGGTGGTTTTTAAATGGACATCATCCTGTTCAGAATGCAGCATTACTAGTGTCATTCCAGTCTGTAAAACCATAACTTGAACTATTAGAAGCTTTAAGTTGTTCATATCTAAAGTGCATAGTTCATAATCCATAGACGACACCATCCCACCATTCCCAGAAATGCTTATAGTTTTTCAAAGTCCTGAGTTCAGTGAGGCAACAAATTGCTTGTTTCTTCTTTTTTTTAGATCCCAATTGTCTTTGTCCTCAATTTTTCAAATCCCAGGGAAGTTACCACTTTCTGTGTTACCTGGACCTTTTTAACGCCTGATAACCGCTAGTTCCCATAAAGTTCAGGAGGCTAATTGTTAGTGCCATGCCCTATTCTCTTTCTGTTGCAATCAGTATGTCATCTACATAGAGTAACAAAGTCCCGTGACTGTTTTCTTCCAAATTTCTAATTCTTGTGCCAATTGATTTCCAAAAATAGTTGGGCTATTCTGTGCTGTAGTTGGGCTGTAGTAAGATTGTCCATGTCTATTGTGTTTTCCTCACAGTTTCAGGGTTTTCCCATTCAAAAACATAAAGCATAAAGCTCTTAGGCTCATAACGAAAGCAGAAAAAGGCATCTTTAAAGTCTAGCACTGTAAACCATTCTTGTTTTTCTGTGAGAGCTGTTAACAAGGTATATGGTTTTGAAAAAACAGGGTGGATATCCTGTGCTGCCTGATGATTGCTCTCAGATCTTGAAGTAGTCTGCAATCTTTTCCTTTAGCCTCTTTTACAGGAAATATTAAGGTATTTATATTCATTAATAATCTGTGCTTCAAAAATATTTATAACAATATAGAGGTACTTGCCCTTTTCTGTGTCCTGGTTTCAGCTGGGATAGAGTTTTCTTCATAGTAGCTGGCACAGTGCTTTGTTTTGGACTTAGTACTAGAAGAATGTTGATAACACACTGATGTTTTTAGTTGTTGATAAGTAGTGCTCAGACTACTGAAGGATTTTTTAGCTTTTCCTACTCGGCCAGGTGCATAACGAGCTGGGAGAGAGCACAGCAAGGACCGCTAACCCAAACTGACCAAAGAGCTATTTTCCAGACAATATAACATCATGTTCGTGGGGAGTTAGTCAGAGAGGGGGAGAGTGATTGCAGCTGAGGGAGTCATCGCTGCTTGGGACAGGCTGGGCATTGGTTAGCGGGTAGTGAGCAACGGCATTGTGCATCACTTGTTTTGTATATTCTGTATATTCTCTTATTATAATTTCTATTGTTATTCTTTTATTAAACTGTCTCCAGCTCAACCCACAGGTCTTAAATTTTTTCTGATTCTCTCCTCATCTCAGTGGGGATGAGGGCGTGAGCATGCGGCTGCATGGTGCTTACTTACAAGCTGGGTTAAGCCACGACAGTCTGCTTTCTAATTTTAGTGGATATTGTTTAATTCTTATGAGAGTCAGTCGTGGTTACTAGTCAATTTTCACAGGCTCAGTTTTCCTCGATCTACCCTCAAGATCACTAGCGGCTACTCTATCAGTCAGCAAACCTTCCTGCGTCTGTTAATTTGCACAATAGTTAGCAAAACATTTGAGAACTATCGATTTGATTCTCTGGGTTACGCAGCAATCTAGACAATTACTACACAGCACCTTATCTACTAAGAATCCCTTAACCCCTTTTCTCAATATGGATGTGTTTTGTTTACCACGGGAAAGTAATTTGATACGATTCTTTCCCTTTAAATGTCTCCTAAACAGAGGGACCTATAGTAATAATAATCTTCCTAAATTACCAATCCTAACATCAAGCCTGATGAGTACTTGCACTTGCACTGGTTTATTAATTACAGCATTTAACTTTTTTTTTAACATTTCCAGCTGGGGACTAATTGTAAAGACTCTACACTAGTTTTGGCTCTGTATGGAGATCTGTAGTCTCTTCCTGCCTCTTCCCATGGCTTGACGGGGTGCCCTGCTGCAGGACAGATTGCAGATATATCCTGGGCTCCTGCCCAAAGCTGACAGGAAGGCAGGATACTGGCAGAGGGGAGAGAACCAGGATTCATCACCAGCAAAACGTTAAATTATTTGCCTTACTTTTGCTTTCAGTATTGACAGAAAAAAGGCAATTACTTGATAGGCACGTTTCTTTTCCTTCCTCATCCTCTGTCTTCCCCGGGGAAGTCGAGAACTGACGTTCCTGCCAATATTGTCACAGAAATCGGAAGAACGAACCTCGTAACATCAATGTAGTGCTAAAAGGTGCCGGCTGCACAGGCGATCTCTCCACCTAATGTGTGTACCTCACACATATTTCAATCAGTTTATATAAATGAAATACTAACTTTGTATCAATTATACATTAAATTCATTCATAATCAATAACTGTCTTTCTAGTGATAGGTACAAATACTCTCGCTTCCCATGCAAATTACTGCACAGACTCTGTTGTACACTTCCATTGTTCTCTTTTGAGCAGGTGGTATAATTTGTGTAGGTGGTCAATGAGTCGGTGGTCACGACCTCCCCGTGACAGAATTACCTTACTTACTGGGCTCTCATTCTTGGCAGTCCTAGCCAGTTTTCACGGGCCAGTAAAAGAAACTACCTTCCATATTCTTCTTTTGATAGGTGCACATTTTCTGTAGCATCAGCTACATTAATATTTACATTAAAACTACAGACCAGAGACATGATATAATATACTCATTGTTCCTGGACTAATGTCCAGTTGGTTAGGTTTATACAGAGGAACATAGAAGCATTTGTATTTAACTGATTCATCCCATCTCCTCAGTGCTAAAAACTAAGATACATAAAAATTTTATTATGTTTACAATATGAAATTCAGACTGCAATTGAGCAGTGTGTCCATCTTGACTCATGCTCAAAGATGCCTGGCCTTGTCCTCACTTTGTTATTTGTGTCCCAAAATAAGGTCAAATGGCTATAATGAGGAAAATTGCTTTTCATTTGGGACTCACTGTTAAGGCAGCAGAGTTGGAATAACCTCTCTGCCAAACTATTTAAAGCATTATATGAATACCGCAGTCCATGGTGTCTGCTCAATCTGCACGTTTCCCTTATCTCAGTAATGCTAACTGAAAAAAATACCAATCTGAAAAATCAAAGTGCTACAGATTATTTATTGATTTTTTCCAAAACTTCAAATAAAACCAGTTGGAAAGATGGGCCAGCTGGCCCTGTCCCCCTGCCTCAAGTTTTTCCAGTCCTCCCTGATTTCCTGGATTTTCTTCTTGCCTTCGCCTAGCCAGGGAAGTTTTGTCTGTACACTGTCCCATTCCTCGCAGCCAGATGGGCTGCTCTGGAGCCAGGAGGCACCAGCATGGCATATGTCTGAGCTACTGCACCCTGCTGAATAAACAGTATGAGTTGTCAGGGAGCAGCTACATATCTGATCTGGCTCAGCTGTCCCCTGGGCTTCTTGGCTTTCTGGTCTTTTCCCCAGAAAGATGGATAAATAGCGGGAAAATTGCTGGTTTACTGAGCTGGACACCTTCGTCCTGGCTCGGAAGAAACACAGTGCAGTGAAATTCTGTAATATTTTTGTTCATTTTTTCTTTTTAATATTCTGATGCAAGATGTCATTGCTGTTTAAGATTGTGCTCATTGGAGAATTGTGCTTTTGATTCCCAATCTGCTGGGACTAGATCAAGAAAATTACATTCCAATTCTTTATTCATAAATAAGATGTATCTTAAGCTACTTCTTCAAAGAGGATCAAAAGAAGTAAATGAGTAGTCTTAGCAGCAAAAATCAGACCTGGGAAAGTTGTAAAAATTAAAGATGATCTTTGTATTTGATTTGCGTCTTCTTCACCTTTAAATTGCAAAAGGATTTAGCAAATACCCTTTTTATTTTTTCTTTCACAAGGATCAGAAAAGACCCTTAGATTGGGTTGAATTGAACGAAATGGATTTTTTAATTTTATTCCTCTATTAATTAATTGACTGTTTCCCAAGTTACTCATGCCTTTGTTAAGTTGCAATAAGCATTTTTTAGTTAAAACAATCCAGATGATTGAAATGAAACAGAAATCAAGCAATGAATAAAATCATTCCTAGAAAAAAAGTATTTTTATTTTTTTGGTTATATGTTTTGCAGAGTGAAGTTTAGGATATTTTTTCTCTAATTCAGTGACTAAGCTTTTTTCTAACACTAGTACTTATCTTAATATCTGTCATTTTCCAGCCCATTTATGCTATGTACTGCTAGAAACATTAGCAAAAGTGGCAAAGCTGAAATCAACTATCAGTCATTGCAATGAGCAACAGAGTTTTCTCTAGGTTTGCATGTGAAAATTCATTTGTCTGATGAAATGAGTTCGATCCTAGAAGTTCTTTGTACAAATTGTGTGGTATGTGTAGTTTTTAAAAGCTGTGTTAAAGAAAATGCACAAACAAAAGTCTTCAGACTGCGTAAGTCTATGTTTCAAGTTGCTTCAATTTTCTGGTAAAAGAAGGAAATTTTTTCCTGAGAAACACTGAAAAATATATTTGTAGCAATAACTATTGAAGCTCTTTGCATGTTCTTTTTTTTGATCTAATCCTATGGTGAAATATTATTTATTTCTTTTGTAGCACAGAGTCTGTCTGAAAACTACTTCTTTCTTCTTAGAGTACATCAAGAAATCCAGCATAGTTTCTTTTTTTATTTAGTCTTTCCAACTTTAATACTTGAGATCAACAAAATATTATGCTAACAGCCCTAAAGAAAGAAAATAAATCCAAGTCTCTGATTACTTTACCAGTGCCGTGAAGTCAGCACCAAATAAATAAGAAACCTTTGGTGAAGCTCAGCACATGCCCGAGTCACAAGGAGGGAAAAAATGCATGTCTCTTTTCAAATAGGGCCTGCCCCATATGTTCCATCAGTTAGCTCTAAACCTTCACTGTTGGAGTTGTGTCTTGTCTTCATTCACCCTTGGTTTTGCATTGGTGAACCTGAACAAACTCCTTTAATAAAAATGGCATACTCTCAACCAAGAACCTTCTCGTTTTGACTTATACACAATTTTTCTATAGTAATACAGATATTTCTGACAAGTTCTAGGTAGGAAAATTGTTTATTCCAGCATGCTGAGCAGCAATTTTTCAGCATTTTTACATTCAGCCTCCACCATGAGCATCTCCCTCGCATTCAAATCCTCATGCAAAGAGACTTGCCAAACTCAACAGGAATTGGGGTAAATCAAGTGGTGAACTATAAATTCCCTCCAGCCTGGTGACCCAAGCCCTTCTACAAAGCTGTAGGGCCTAGGAGTGCCACACACCTTCAACTTCTCTGTGGTCAAAGGACTGGGCAAGACAGTCAAGACTTTCCAAAAGATGTTTCCCCAGTGAGCAGGCCTGCAGGATGTCCAGCACTGGGATTTTATATACATAGCACTTTCTGTGCTGATTCCTCTAAACCCCCACATGAAGAGCACAGTAGGCATTTTCCTAATGGTCTGCTTTTATGTTCTGTTCTTCTGAATTTAATTTCTAGAAATGCCCACAGTGATTAAAGAATATAACACAACAGTGTAACAATCTACACAATCACTACTCTTAAACCAAATCATGAAAAAGGTAATTCCCAAAGGAAAAAGAAAAGAAATGTGATACTGCCTTCTCCTCTGTGTTAAGCTTGCCTCATTGAAGTTGTCACTGTTCTTGGGATAATGAAGATTTTGTCACTTTGCACCTCATTATTTTGGTAA
This sequence comes from Gorsachius magnificus, assembly GCA_034008185.1. Classification (NCBI taxonomy): domain Eukaryota; kingdom Metazoa; phylum Chordata; class Aves; order Pelecaniformes; family Ardeidae; genus Gorsachius; species Gorsachius magnificus. The sequence continues at coordinate 41,890,070 of CM067083.1, read as the reverse complement.
TTCACAGTATGAGATTTTTAATTCACAGTAGGAGATGTGTTCTGTATTAGCTTAAATTGTAATTCATTAATTGAGGTCAAATCCTCCTTTTAAGCATGGGGTTTGCTCCATCGCTAGCTTAGCTAGCTGTCTAAAGTGTGATACATTGCTCATATCTTTTTTTGTCATTAAACATCCGTTATGGCAGCTAAGAAAAAAGCGCCTTGTGTTTGCCTTATATGTCATTACAGTATATTTTCCAGTGCAGAAAAGCAAGATCCTTAATCTTTATGTGCTGATGTAGAATTCAAAGCCGAGAATGTGCAACGCTATGTGTAATTCATCTGGAAAATTAGATCCTTCAGAGACGTGAACTAAAGTTGTGTGTTGATTAAGGATTTTGTCTAAAGCTAGGAGCCACTGGGGCAATCATGCAAAGGGATATGAACTATCTGATTCTTCCTCTGGAAGTGTTTTCATCATTTTAGGATGTGCATGGGGAGACTTAGTTTTCTAGTGATTATCTGAATACTATAGATTCTAATCAGCAAGTTTCCTGAAGTATCCAGTTGGAAATAAGCTAACAGCCTGAATAGCTAGACAGATCTCAGCAAAGGAGATGCAGTAGTTCAGGTGCTCCAGCCCTGAGAAGCTTAAACAATTTTTTTGTTTAAAACACCCTAACAGATGGGCAGGGTACCTTCATGCTGTCTAGCCTAACTAGAACATAGTTCACCTCAAATTGCCAAATAACAAGACTAGTTGGAGAATGAAATAAATGGAATCTGACTCTGCTGCCAAGGGATTAGCTTAGTATCTGGCAGTCTTGTATTTTGGCCTCTATGGTGAGAAGAACAATCTTTAAGTCTGTCTTATCCCAGAGTTAAAAGAAAAAATTAAATATGAATGAATAGGGAAAAAAGCCCCAGCATGACAAACTGACACTTATCATCCACTGTTTTGCTTATACTTACCTTCCCACATGCACGGAAATATTTGAAGAGTTCGCTCTTGATGTTATAAACCTCTTAGCTTTCTAAAGGTCAAACTATTCTGTTTCAGCAATAACAACATGCAGACAATGACTCAACCTTTTCTTGAAATTTCATCTTCATTATATTTCTTTTCAGTTACCATTGCCAGTAATGTTGTATATTTTGATGAGACCCGTGATGATGAGCAGTATTTTGGCTGTAATTAAGTGTATTATTCATTAGTACTTTATTGCTGATGGCTTGTTTGGTACTGAGAACCATGTTCCCACTGTGTATCATTTTCTTTTATTGTATTATTAGAAAATCCGGTGTGATTCATGGATTTTATTATTGGAAGTATTACAGTGATAAATAACTGCAAAAGATACGGAGACCACATTAATTTAAACTTTAATTAGTTGAACAGGTGTTACAAATTTTACTTTGTTTTTATCTCACAGCTTTAGTGAGTATAATTGCAAAGAAAAACTAGCAATTAAAAAATAGTACAGAAATTGCAGTTATTGATAAATTTTCACCTTAAATTTTTTCTGTAACAGGCTCCACACTGTAGTGAAGCATGTGTTAGATTCATAATATAAACCTGATACTCCTGAGCATGAGACTCCACACCATTAATCCTCAGTTATTTACATCAAGAACTTTTTACCAAAGTGCTTATGGGCATGGGCTGGCTCCTCCTTACTCTTCAGGAAGTGCTTTTGCAGGGCTCCTCTGCATCCCCAGGGCCCCTCTGACAGATCCGCAACGCAAAGAGGCAGAGTGGGAAATACCTTTCGACCGATATACAAAAAATTGGAACTGAGTCATTCCCACCCACTTTACAGGTGCTTTGGAGAAAAGAATTTCTGCTGTTAACACACAGCTTTGTGATTATAAACCTTGGCATCCAGAAGGAACTGCCTGAATCTGAACTAAGAATATTACTTCTGTAAACTGGTCAATACCATGCTAAAAAATGCTTATCTTAATTTTGTTTTGGCTTCGCAAATTCCATTGAAAAGCTATTCCAAACTGTCAGTGATTTGGAAATACTTCCAGTGTTCAGTGTGCCTTTAAAGCCACTATCCATCTCTTCACTCCATGTGTCTTAATTTTTTCTAGTCGGGGTTCCTCTTTACTCTATACCTTGGAAATGGCTTTCCAAGTCTGTATCACACTGAAGCCTTATTGTTTTCACTGTGCCTGACCACTCCATGCACAAATCCTTTTCCTCTTTCATTGCTTCCTGTTGCTAAGGCTGCAGCTCAGAGCAGAATTTCACACTGTGTGTTTCTAAGGCTTACACATTTAGTTGTTGCACAGTTTAGGCCAGCCCTCAGGATTATTTATTTCTTCCTGTACACAGCAATGCGCTTCTGCACTTTTAGTATTGTTGGATTGCAGTTTTGCTGCCCCATAGTGTGTATTTTTGTTCTTACAAGATTAAAAGTTTGCTTTGTTGTATTTTTCACTATTTCACCTGTCTAGGAAAGAACGAAGGAGGTGAAGGGTATTTAATTCACTGTTGAGTTTACTACATCTCCAATTTACGCATGCTATTGTCTTTCACCCTGTAGTAACTGATCACTTTTTGATCCTTTTGATAGTGCTGCCTGCTCCTCGAGGCAGGAGTGTTTTGTTCATGCAGAAGGTTTCAGTGGTGCAGTGGGACTGCATTCACAGTTACTGCTTTTTCTGACACTGATAAAGAGTCACACTTACTAATGGGAAGATATGATTGACAACTCCTACTCTCAGTGTACGGTTTTAGTGATTAGGAGGAGATAACACATGCTTTTTAAATTTGTACAGATACAGCAAAGAAAGGTATGGGATCCTCAGTGGTTCTCTGTTGGTTGGTTCCTAGAGGAGGAGAGGATCTGACGTACAGTTTTTTATAAGAATACACATGGTTTTCTTCAGGAATAGTATCTTAAATTTGAAAAGATCGAGCAGGTTATTGTCTTTACAAGTTGCTAGGCTTCAGAAATAAAATGTGTTTAAATCAGTCTCCATTGCAGTTTTACCCCTTCCTTGATTTTAATACTTAAAAAAAATTTTTTTCAATAGCTAAGCCTTCCTCTGTGCTGAAGCAATTAACTCAGAGTTGCCCAGATGGTAAGCCTTCTGGACATTCTTTAAGCAGTGTAAGGTAAGGAGGCCCCTTGACAGGCTTGTTGAGAAAATGTGCGTGCGAGAATCTAAATATCCTCTCCTTGTAAGGCTGGGAAGAGACAACGCGTTTCTAGAAAGAGCGGTCAGCCTCAGCCCACAGGCCAAATGCAGTCTGCAAAAACAGATCAGCTGCCTGATTCCTGACTTCTTTCTGCCCTCTTTCCTCAGTGGCCATCTGCTATAAAGAGCTGCTTTGTCACTGTGTTTGAAAGCCCTAACCTGCATATAATGGTCTTGTCTGTAAGTGGGAGCCTTTGCTGTTTGCATAGTAATTAATCGACTTTTTTATATTTTTTTTTCTCCTGGAACACATAGTGCTCTCCTAGCACTTAAAAAAATTTTCTTCTGATGCAAATGAGAGTAAAATCAAAACATTAGCTTTATGATATAGAGAGATATTCCCCATTGCATAATTTTTTGTCCTCAGCTCTTTTCTGTAATAAATGCTGGGCTGCCAGTAGCTCTTAACCAGCTTGACATAAATGTTATGAAATCCTAGACGGGCACTGAAGTTGAGGCTCTGGATTTCTGGAACAGCTCTATGTATGCTGCAAGCAAAAAGTGCTGGGAAATTTACTACGTACAGGGGTAAAATAGAAATGTTCCTCTTCTAAGAGACCTGTGGGTCTCTTACCTGCAGGGAAGATTATCACTACCTGTTTTGAAAGTCATTCTATATGTAAGAATCACAGTGATGCCAAGCATTTCAGTGCCTAACTACAAAGCAAAATTCATGAGAAGCATGCTGTGTAGACAGAAAATGCAGCCCTGGAAGAGGTCAATATTACTTCTGGGATATAAGACACTTGTTGGTCTGGTAAGCGCTCAACAAAATGTATAATTGTTTTTATTATGGTCTGAGGTAGAAATACCCTGGTTTCATGAAGAAAAGGAAAACAGATCCCTGGTATGAAGCAGATGTTCAAAAGAGGTTAAATTCTAGAGCTACGCAGGAATAAAAGGCCAGATTTTCAGAAGGCAGGATGGCTCTGTTGTCTTAATTAATAATCAGGCACTGATTTTTTTTTTGAAAAGTGCAGGTCAAAATGCTTGACCTAAAATACTTTGCAATTACTAGAAAGACTCCTGAACTCCTTGAATTCAGTCCTGTGAGCACCATTTAACACTAAAAATCCACTTAAAGACAGTGATGGGGAAACTCCAAAATGCGCAGGCAGACATTCCCCATTAAGTGAGGTATCCCACATTGGGGGCTTTGAACCCAGCCTTTCACCAGCTTCCTCACACTCCTGTAAACACGCTGTGTGAAGCAGCTGCATGAAACTTGTGCTGACTTGAAAATTTTGCTGCATTGATGCATAATTTTGTGTTAGTATTTTTTCCAATTTATTTTAGGTAAACTTTTGACTCATTTATTTGGCTTTCTAGCACGCTGGAAGCATGGGCTGAAAGGATTGACCATTTTCCTGAATATCAGTGGATTTAGTTCACCATGATATGCTGTTTATTTTGACCCATCCGAGATTTGTAGTTCTTCCTAAAACATAGTCATGGACTAAGCCTCAGGAATAAGATAATTTAATAGTTTTGGATAAGTATATCAGGATGTAATTTGTATATTTTTAAAAATAAATTATCATTGCATGTTGTGCAGTTTCTTGGAGATTGCTCCCTTCTACCTGGCGATGGGTTGACAGCTCCTGCTGTTACACATGTAGTGTAAGCTGGTCTTTTTCACTGGACTCTGAGAGCGAGTGTTCTGAATGTAAGCCTGGACTATCATGCATTTAGTTTTTGAATATTCAAATCTATGCTGACCCCTTAACCTTCATCCCCACCCCCGCCTTCTCTATTAACCAGACCATAATTCTGCCTGCACAGAGATTTCTTCGGATACCTGTTTAGTATCTGGAACGGTTAAGAAGCCACTTACTGATTCTCATGCTGCGACTTCTGAAGTTTCTCTGTGACCTTCTGTAATTTGTGCTGGTGTTTGTAGTTCCCAGTGTATATCTTATGGCAGCTGAACGATGCCATGTCATTGTCCTAAGGTGCATGGTAGGGGTGACTAAAACTGGCTGAAGGGGTCACCATTGTTGACCTTTGAGAGATCCATGCTCCCTTTGGAAATCCTGGCTGGGCACCTCTAGCTCTGACATGGCTCTGCTATGGGCAGGTTTTGATTTAAATGCTGCTTACAGGAAGGTAAATTTAAATTGAGACCACTATTTAATTCAAGTTAAAACCATTGTGCATAATATGAAAATGCCTCATTATCTAGTTCCTGACTATTGTAAATTACCAAGATAAAGGTTTGTTATCAAATGAGATGTGCACATATTTCCCAGAACTGTTAGCACTCGATATGTTGGAAGAAAGAATATATCCTTTGAGTTCATCAGTGCAGCACTTGGTTAGCAGTAACAATGATTTTGTCTGCACGTTCTTCCTACATTTGTATTGAGGCATAAGACTGGAGGCAACAGGACTGAGTTTAGATTGCCTAAATAAGCAAATATCAGTTAAACCAAACTTCCACGTTGACAATTTTATCCCAGTCAGTTTGGCTATTCTAACCTGAAAAAAGACCTGTGGCTGAGGAATTTACTTGGGGACTTCACATGCCTCACAGATGGCTGCTGCCAGCAAAAACAGTCAGTCTGTGGTCATACCACTGCCATCAAGCTATGTTTTTTGCTATAAAATGGTGAAAGTGCTAGTACAAGTCAAGTCTGCTGCAAGAGGCAATAGTAATCATGTAGTCTTCTCCTTATATTTTTTTGGGCCTCGTCCTGGGGCATTTAATACATGAATGTTTTACTGTGAGTGGCATAGGTCTGTTGTCAGCAGTTCTCAAAGAAAACAGTTAGAAACAGATAAATAATATGTTAGCATATTTCAGAGTGCATCATGTTTCGGTAACAGCTCTTAATGTCCTGCAAGACGGATAAAAAAAATGGACTCTTCCTAGACCTATGAAATAATCCCCCACTGGTCTGCCACCCATTTATAACAGGAATCATTTAAATGTTTAATGATATTCAACTCCAGACTGGGGAGTAGGTGGACTCCTTGAGCAACATCCTCTGGCAGTATTGGGCAAGCTTCTTCTCCGGCCTTGACTCAGTGAAGCAATGCCAGTTTAGAGCTGCTGTATCTCTGACAGCAAAAAACTTATGGAAAAGTGATTAAAGTATTACTAGGAAATAGTGCCATTTTGAAAGAGGCCTGATCAGGTACTACAATACCAGTGACACCTGCTGTTATAATTTGGAAAGATTCTTTTACGAGCAAAGTAGGTATAGGCTGAAGTTTGGTAATGCTTTTCAGTGATAAGCAGAAACTGAAGCTGGTTTTATGTTTGGCAAGTCACATTAATTTTTATTTATTACTAAAATTCAGAATAGTTTCAGTGGTGTTACATAGGCATTTTAGATTGGATGAGGACAATTTCCCCCCATTAATGGTATTTTGGCTTACATCAAGGAATGGTTTCAAAGCCTGCAAATAAGTTTTCTTTTGATTGAACTAAAATAGTTAATGGGCATTCAGCCACCAGGGGCAGCCTAAATCTAGTCTGAGGTAAACACCTTGCCCAGAAAGGTGTGAAGAATAGACAACAGGATCTTGGAAATTTGGCACAGTCTTTGGTCTGCCTTTAGATCTTCTCTTACTGGGCTGTCATTCTGGTGCTTATTAAGCCATGTTCTGTTTCTCTTTTCTTTCAAATCTGCCAGTATTAAAAAACTTTCAGACAAGTTACACATGATTTTTTCCAGTCTTCTGCCTTTCAGACAGTGTGCCAGCTCCATCCATTTGTGTCTCACTGAAGAAAGGACTTACGGAAATAAAAAAAACACACGGGGTGGTGGTTTTAAAGTTAAAACAATTCATTCCACCTGTCTATCTCCCTGTTACTCAGAAATGTCTAGTTGGTTACAGGCACTTATTTGAGCAGCAATGACCTCCAAACCTCCTCACCACAGGTGGCACGTGGCGTGGCGTGCAAAACCCGGGCTCCCACCACCCGTCCCCTTAGTGGGACTCGGTCACTGGTGGTGCGTAAGAGTGCTTAGTCCTCTGTGGAACACCCACTTCAGAAATGGTTCTTCTCGGTTTTCGTAGCTAGCCACTTCCTTGGATAATTAAAAACAGATGGTAATCTTATGCCTGTTATGTGACTAATGGAAATCCCTTAGGTCTGAGAAGAAAAGATCAGCAGTGGCTTTTGGTATGGAAATGTGTGCTTGCATGACACCCAACTTTGAGTGTTTACTAAAGGTGTTAAAAGGATAGCTGTGAAAAAATGAACCATAGATTTAACACATTTCCTCTAATGTTCCACCTAAATTGCTAAATACTGTTTGGAATAACTACAGGTAAAAAGAAACTTTGCTAATTCAGGTTTGTTTCTTTTACATGTAACTGAAAAACATTCAAAATGTCATTGCTTAAAACCAAAATTATGCTCAAAGTGTTCTTTGATATCCAGCACTGTGCTCTTTGGAAAGCCTGATAAAAGCAACACGACTTGTCCTTGACCGTCTATTTCAGAATATTCTTCTGTCTTTCTCAGAGTGCAGAGAAGCCTTTTCATAAGCTAAAAAACCAAGGTAACAAAAATAGCATTGCATTGGTAAGAAAGCCTGGGGTTCAGGGAGTGACCTTATGCCAAATGCCTTCAATGCTCACTAGGACTTGTGCAAATTGAGAGAGAGGGAAACTGCAGTAATGGCAACTGTGTGTGGGTCTATGTACCGAAAGTAGAGCACATTTTCTGGTAAATCCTGTTCTGTTTGGAACTTAAACAATTATTTTTCCTTCCCTAAGCATAGTGAGGCTAGGAGAGCTTGGCTTGGTCTCCGCTGATTCCTGTCAGAGACACAAGTCCTTTTAAACCTGTGTTTCTGGGAACAGCCTTCTGCCAGATCCTGCAATCCCTTAAATAGCCACCATTATGTTTCTATGCTGGTGTGCACTATGTTCCCATTTTATAATCCCCAAGGCTCACTTTGTGCTAGGGAAACCAGAAATAAATTAAGATGCTTGTTTTGTTTAAATAACATGAAATAGTGGGTGAATGCCAGAATTGCAAGGTACTGATAATAATCAGTGTTTGTGGATGTGGCATTTGGATTTCCAATTTTTTGCAAATTTGTACTTCGAGGAAACCTCTCTTTTATTTAAACTTATGATCTTATTTATAGATAATCCATCATTAACAATTGTGTGCTCAGAAAATTAATTCTAGCTAGACCAGAGACTGCTATCTGGAAATATCTTGGGTTAATTAACTCATCATTTGATGTGTTCACATGTTAATCAGCTCTTGAGGATCAATAAATCCTCATTCAGTATAAATAAATTGGATTGGGGAAACAGTTAATACTGTAATAACAGTGGTGCCCATTTGGGCTGGTTTGTGTATGTATCTCACTTGTTAATCAACTATCAGTTTAAAATGAAAGGTACTGCAGGGTCTGAGTTGTTTTATTTTCTGTCCACTGGCTGAGAAGCTAAAAGGTCTGGTGTGGAAGGCTTGGGACACTGCCTGGCAAAAAGCTCAGTCTGGCTTACCACAGAACCTTTTATTTTTACCTATCTGACTACAGATCAGACTATTCTCATTTTTCACTCCTCACAGCATTGAATTCTCTCTCGTTTAAGCTTTCGAAATTAATTCCAGTGGTTTTGACTGAGCATATTTAATCCCCATCATGGATGCACTTTGCATATTTTCTTTCTCATCAACATTTTTAAGGCACGGTCATTCAGTAATGAAGACTAGAGGGACACAGAAGACATTTTAATAAGCTGTTATGAATCTTTGAAGACAAATGTCTCCTATCAGTTTTATTTTTCTCTTCAAAAATATTCACTTATTTTTTGAGTGCAGTTGAAAGCTGCCCTAATGATGATTTTATAGATCAAGGGTTTATCATGTAGCATCTCACATAGATAACATCTCCATCTATAAGATATGTCTTGGGAATCTTATCACAGGATAAATACCACATAGGATTGTTTGTATTGCAATGATCCTAGATGTAAGAAGAAAAATGAATCATAACATTATGAAAGAATAACCTATACACAATAAACCCTCTTGTCCAAATTTTTCTAAGTATTTTTAAGCTGTGGATTATGGAGTTAGTGTTATAGAGACAATTAAAAGGTACTGAAAATCATCTGGAGTCACACATCTGAGTCAGTGCTTTTTTAGATATGGAGATGTTTAACTGTCATTGTAAATCTTAATAGACAACTGTCCAGTGAGCATTTATCTTCCTATTTGTGACATTATAGGCATTCCTTTTTTCCATGTACTTCACACAGCTCTATGAATCTACAATCCTCATGCTCTAAAAATGTTTCTGCTTCTATGGCGTTTCTCTTCAAAAGCCTATTTACAATGGCATTCACACAAGATCACCAGTCTACCTATAATGAGTGGGTATTTTTATCATATGCTGTTGTGACTGCTAACACCTCTGGTGTTAGGATTGACAGGTTGCATTGTGCAATGATCTTTAATACAATAAATCCTGAAAACTGATCTAAGGCCAGACACCACAATGAGCAGCTTTGGCTTCTGCAGTGCTAAATACTTACAAACTGCATGAAAATCCATTGCCTTTAAGAAGTTAAGAGGTGTTAATCATACTGACAGCTTGTCGATCTGATCTAAATGGCTATAGCTAAACAAAAGAAATTACAGAAATCAGTACAACTGTGCTCTTTCTTACTTGTGAAGGATCTGACGCTCTGGGTTCTTTTGCTCTGTGTTTCCTTGGCATGTATTCCTCATTTTTACAGGGATATCATTGCTCTTTACAACGTAATTATTACTTCTTCAAGCTTTGCACTCTTGAAAAATCTCAGGTAGCTAAACCTTTAGCTCATACCTGGAGCTCACAGTTAAATAGGTCTCACAGACTGAACATTTGCCCTGATGTAAGTAACTTCAGTGGAGTTTATATCATTACACTTAAGTGTAAACTTTGTGCAGTCTAAAGGTTATCTTAGGGAGATTAAAGTAGCTACAAATCATGACATTACTGTAAAACCCCTAATCTGTATCTATCCTGTGCCATTGTCCTCTACTGGTTTCATTGCCAGACAGACAGGATAATTTTTTGACCCGCTATTTGCCTTTGCTGCTGCCAGCTTGTCATCCTGTATGTTTGAGTCACTGTTTTTGGAACTGGAAGGTGATCAGAGTTGGCTGTTGGGGGCTATGCAGTCCCCCTTTTTGATGAAAGATGCTTGTGAGCGGGCTCTCATCGTGCTCACACGGGATTAGAGGTGCAGGTGTGGGTGCGGGGCCACCCACAAGGTCTCTGGGTGTGCATGGGGCATGCAGCCCTCAGCCAGACCTGCTGGCAGGCAGGCAAAATCCTCAGTTAAGATGTGTTATACAGCTGGGTGGTGCCATAACACATCTTTGTTTTTATGCTTTTTGGAAACTGGAGACTGCAACAAAGCAGGATGTCAGCGGGCTCCAGGAGTGAATTTCTGAGGTTTGATTTTGGGCCAGGCTGGCACTTATGCTGTCTAGATTAAGCTCAGGCCAGTAGGACAAATCCTGGCTGGCATTGCTTGAATGGCAAATGAGCATGACCTTTGCTGGAAGAGGGGACCTTGACTCTTTCCTTTGTAATAACAGGATTTGCATTTTAAGGCTTCCCTGCTGAAAGATTTGTTTTCCTAAAGATTATTGTTAAGAAAGAACGCAACTGCATCCTGCCTGTTATTTTATTAACCAACTTCTATGGGAATCTGTCCTTGCTAGGCACTCTTGGGAGCAATGGGAGAGGAAGAGGAAAGATTGCATTGATCCTGAGTGCTGTGTGTTGGTCAATGGGTTTGCGTAAGGAGTCATGTCATGTAATAGATGAACTAACACTAATTTTTGTAATTGATTACTCATTGATTGCTCCCAGGAGATACATGTTTTGATATGAGAAAGTGACTTCAATTCAGTTATGGTATGTAAACAAAATGCAGGATTTATCTGAAGGAGATTGAAAAGGTGATGGGGAAAGTTCATGGTTTCTGTTCACTTCAGAGCAAGGTTGGTCTGACAGAGGAAGTTGATTTTGTTTGAGATTACCCAATTCTTATCAATACAAACTTTTTATTTTCTAGTATTCTGTAAGGTTAAGAGCATTGTGCTTTTTCATGCCAGTATACTGCCTAACTATAATTTTACCAATTCATCAAGTGATTCAGTCAGGGTTTTTTAAGCATAGTATAGCCATACTTGCTATGCTTGTTGTTGATATCCAGAAGCTCATATATGGTGACCTTAAATAGCTGGAGCGAAGGTTTGAGCTGTGAAGTCACACAACACATCTGCATTTCTTGAGCCAGTTGATTTGGATCCATATTTAGAGATTTTTGTAACACCATGTTGGAATAATCTGGAAATATGTTTGTGGTTCAGACTGATCTCTGTGTTGAAAACGGTTGTTTAATACAATCCTGCTTTATGGATCACAACAGGTTACCCAAGTGAACAGATCTAACAAAGTGTGTGTTGCTAATTTTAGTTGATGTCTATTTGAGTTGGAAAGTCTCTTTTGCCTGCTTTTATTGTCAAAGTCTTGCTTGGGTCAAAAAAGGAAAAAATCTTACATAAAAAGATAAGAATTTGTATAACTGAAATTTTAGCATTCTAATAAAATAACTATTGTTAATGCAGAGCTAAGAGAAAAAAATAAAAAAGAATTAATGTTTGTCCTGGTTTCGGCTGGGATAGCGTTAATTTTCTTCATAGAATTGCTGTGTTTTGGATTTAGTACTAGAAGAATGTTGATAACACACTGATGTTTTTAGTTGTTGCCAAGTAATGCTCAGACTACTCAAGGACTTTTTGAGCTTCTCCTGTTTGGTCAGGTGCATAACAAGCTGGGAGGGAGCACAGCTAGGACAGCTAACCCAAACTGACCAAAGAGCTATTCCATACCATGTAACGTCATGCTTGGGGGGGTTATTCAGTCAGTTGTGGGGAGAGTGATTGCTGCTTGGGGACTGATCATGGCTCAGGGAGTGATCGTGCATCGGGACGGGCTGGGCATCGGTGGGTGGGAGGGGAGCAAGTGCATTCTGCATCATTCGTTTTGTATATTCTGTTACCATTCTCATAATTACTATTATAATTTTTTTCTCTTATTAAACTGTCTTTATATCAGCCCATGGCTCTAACCTTTTTTTTTCCTTCCTGATTCTCTCCCCATCCCACTGAGGGAGGGGGAGTGAGTGAGCGGCTGCGTGGTGCTTAGTTGCCAGCTGGGTTAAATCATGACAATGTTACTGAACAGAAATTTCTGAACAATAAAAATTGTTAAAATTGTTATGTGTATTTCCTGATATCTAATCTTTTTCCTGGTGTTATATTCTTCTTTCCACTGTCCCTCTGTGTTCTAAGGTCATTGGCATCCTTTGCCAAGAGGAAGATGTGTTGAAGTCAATGGTTTCCTCATCTTCACTCTAGGATCTGCTTGGGTAATTTTTACGTATTTCCTAACATGTTTTTGCACCCTATTCTTTCTTCATTGCTCTGGAAGCCCAGGTCATTCTGATTGTACTGATTACAGTGAGTTTTATAGGTGGTGTTGTCATACAAAGAATGGCTTTCATGGCTAAGCCAAGCAGCAGCGAAGCTGCAGGCAGCCCTCAGCAAGTGCCAGCGAGCCTCGGGAACCAGCCTCAGCAAAGCCAGTGCAGAGCCTGAGGCACCAGCCCTGACCCCACTGCGTCACTGGGCAGGAAGGAAGATGCGCCTCCCAGGAGGAAACTGTCACAGTTAAAGATGCTTCAGGCCATTTGATAGATCAGCTAGAAAACCAGCAGTAGCACCCATATTTATGAAGGGAATGACTGATCTGAGATGAACATCCTGGACTGCAATTTACCTTTCTGTTTTTCTTTAATAATTCCAGCTGCAATGCAGTCAACATTGCCTGTAAACTAGTATCATAGTATATTTTCTCCTCAAAGAGTGGGACAAACTGGCATTGAGTAGCCAGACACATCACACTGCTTTTTTTCAACTGAAAGCCAGAAAACATTCTTCCTGTGTACAGGCCTGGATCCTTCCTTTACCCTGTTTACACTACTGTTTAATGTGAACTGGTCAAACAAACTGTTTGAAAGGCTCAAGTTACTCCCTGTCAGCAGGAAGATTTTTCACAGTCCAAATTTGTTAACTTTCGATCTTCACTTACAATAATACTCCTTGTACTGCAGTAAACTCTCTCACTAGGGCCATATAAAGAAATTAGTTTGTAATTAGGTTTTCCTAAAAAAATCTGACTACTTTAAAGTAGATACAGTCCAGCTTGGTCATTCACATTCAGGTTTTTTAGGGATTTGTAAGCTTTATTTAAACTAAACGTTAATCTATTAAGCCAATCAATATAGGTAAATATTTTTTTCTGCTTTCATTTAAATAGGCTAATTTAGTTTATATTTGACAGTCTTAAAGAAAATAATTCTTATGTGGACAAGAAGATTAACTTAAGCAAAAATGCTACTACTATATTTATTTATGAACTGTGAATGAAATATTTGTCAAAAAATCTGGTTTAGTTCAATTTACAGCTTTATTACACATGGGAATAAAAATATTAACTAAAAGCAATATATGTCTGGACTTCAGAAAATCTTCAGAGGACATGAAGAAGAAAGAGCACGATATATGAGACAAGAAGAATGTGACTGTGAAAAGTAACATCAAAGTTAAAATTATTTCTTCCTCTCTCTTAGAGCCTAGTCCCTAAACCAGGGTAAACAAAATGTTATTTTCCAAATAGCCAAAATAAAATTGAAAATTTAACATAATAAACCAGATTATTTGTTACTAATATGAGGTTTGGGTCCAGTGGTCAAGAACATAAGGAAAACAAAATATTTATATTTTGTTCGTAAAATTTTACCTGGATTTACTTACATTAGTGTCTAATGCATTTTTATCCTGCTGTCATATTTTGACTGTACCGAAATAACTAAAGCTACACTGATCTCACTACTGATCTCACTTATTGGGAGAGAGTGAGAACTGTTCTCTTTGACTTAAAAATTGAAAGGCTCAGCTGTATACTTCATAAAATGTATGCTTCCTTCTGGGCATGTTTTAAAACGTAAGATGAAATAGCTTTTTAAGTATGAGTTTCTCTCCAAAACTTGGGTAGTCTTTATTTGAAAATACTGCAGAAAATTTAGAACCTTACACAACAGATATCAGTAGATTTTCTAGATGCCATTCTTTTTCACTGCTGACAGTGACACTAACTGCCCTTCTTTTCTTTTTGCGCTGTCTTCCTTCTCTCTTCTTTCTCCTTTCCTAAGGCAGCATCTCTTCTGTTATTTGTCATCTTCAGTATGCACCATGTGAAATAGGAAAAAATTTAATTAACCAAGTTTAGAAGCCCATTGCTCAAGGGAGAAATAAGTAACCCATAACGACTAAGAAGAAATTATCAAGTCCCAAAAGATTTGTAAAGAAAAAGCAAATATTGCAAAGGTGGCATAAAAAAAATGCAAAGAAAAATTTTTGATGGATTTCTCCCTCAATAATTTTCTTCTATAAATCCTATTACTTTAGATGTTCTTTTATCTTCTATAAAAGTGGTATATATATTTTCTTTTTATAGTTTTATTTTTATGAATTTAAGGGCAAAGAGTGTGGGTTTGATGTCTGGCCTAGCAGCACTTCAGATTAGAACACTTGGGGCCTGATCTATGTCTTACGCTCTTAGTTCTTGTGATCCACATGCCTCAGCTAAGTTGGTGAATGGCTTGGTGTAACATTTTACCTTAAGGAAGCAAGAAAGGTAGTTCTTTTTGATCTTCAGATCTATAGCACCAACAAAGAAGGCAGAAGTCTTACAACTTGTTCTACTAAACAAAGTTTCATAGGTTGGATCTGTGGAATATTTTGGATGTTTTTTATTTCAGCTCTTATTTCAGATCCTTATCCTCTGTTTTTGCCTGGATTGCTGCCTGGGTGGAAGAAGGGGAAGTTGGTTATTTGGGAATTATGTAGCTCTTTTTACCTGTTGAATTTGCTGCTGATGGCAGAGGTGCTGGCAAATGCCTACCATGAGGAAGTGTGTTGGCAATGCAGACCAGGCTGGTGCAGGCAGAGCAAGTCCAGTGCCTTTTGGGAATCTGGCACTTACTGCCAGGCCTTTTCCAGGGTGTATGTGCTCATGTTTCTACTCAGGAGACCACACAGAAATGGGATCCTGGACACAGCTCATCATGTCACCCTGCACCAAATAATACAGTTGTAGTCCCCTGGTTTTGTGTGCCCTCCGTTTCACATTGGGTTGGGTCTGTCCCTGAAACATCCGCAATTTCAGGCCCTTAGGAAAACCTGGTGGAACCAGAAGCCCTTGGCTGTGCCTCACAACAGAAACAGCATGCAGCAATAGATGGTGAAAATAACTGATGATTTTTTTCCCCCAGGGCTTTCTTATTTGAAACGATCTTTTCTTTGCAGTCTCTTCTCCATCCTCTGAGCCTGCTAAGGGTCTCTCTTTTTTCTTTTCTTTCCTTTCCTCCTTTCTGAACTGGACAATTTTCTGTTCAAGCAGATTACAACCCAGTTTGAGTTGAAAGAAAAAGCAAATTTATGTGCTTGAGAGTGTGTGCCTTTCCAGCCCCCAGGCGCTGTCACAACACCCAGGAGCTATACTGGCACATGTGGCTGAAAAGAAAAGGCTCTAATAAATTTAGCTATGACTACTAAGAAGAAATCCCATGCTTATGATTGCAGAGGCATTTAGTTTTCAGAGATAGTTCTTTGTTAAAAGAAAAAACAAAGGAGACATTTTCTTTGTCTGAAGAATAGGATTTGCCCAAGTAAGAGGATTTTCCAAAGAGTATGTTAATTTATTTGTCTTCAGACAGTAGTGTCATTGCAGTGCCTGTCATATTTGCATATCTTCGTTGCATGTCTTTCAGGTGATTTTGCACAAACTATAAGTGAGCTATGTGTGTGGTATTGTTTTGGAAATTCTGGGAATGACAAGACTGTATGAATGGGAATTCATCAGGGCACCAGTGGATAATATTATATTTTGCAGTATGAACTCAACAAACAGGTGCCACCTGTAATCCTCCTCCATTTAGGCTGTGACTGCAGCATGAATAAGGACTGAAATTAGCAAGTCATTAAAAATGAGTGGGAGTATGTGTTTGTGGCCCTGCTTCATTCCACTCATTCAAAGTCAGCCCACTTGCATCCCCACAGACTTCATGCAGAAAACCGTGGAACACAGAAATAAAAATAGTTTCTAACTCTTAATGTTTTGTGTAGCATATGCTGTAACTGTAGATCTAATACTGCAGGGTTGCTTCCTGGAGTAAATCTTGAGTTCAGGGAATTACAGGCTCTCCTCAGCAGGAAGGTGAGGCACTCCAGCCTTTTGGGGCTGTGGTATAACTGGACTCAGTGGGTTGCTTCTGATTTTTTCCAGGAGAAAATGTGGTCTCTCTGACATGATTGTTCCCTCCAAGTATCCCAGAATATTAAGGAGAAATTCAAAATAGGAACTCTGAACACTTTCAGTGGCTCCCTGGAGTTAAGTGAGTTTCTCCAGCAACTATAGGAAAACCCAGGAGACACCAGCTGGGTAGAGAAAATTGCGTCTTCTTTTCCTTGTTCCTCCACTTTGCACAGTGTCCCCAGGGGCTCACCTTCAGGTCTGAACATCAACTTTATATATTTCTGTTTACCTCTTGCAGTAATTTATATGTTCCTACCTGTGTCCAGTCCTGAAAGATGCCTGACTTTTGATCAGTACCTCAATTTTCTGCAGAACAAAGTGGCTGATAGCAAATAGGAAGAGAGAAACTGGGTGCTCCAGCAGCAAGGAATGTCTGTGCAAGATTTTGCATGTTGGTTTTTGGTTTTTAAAAACTTTTGCCCTGCAGCTTGGTGCGATTTGGTGGTAATTACTATAGCTCATGCCAAATCCAGCCCTGTCAGTAATGCTGAAATGCTTGTCCCTGCTTAAGACCATAATTGATTGCTGCTCTCTATCAGTGGTAGCAGCAATTATCTGTCTGCAGGAATGCATAACTTTTCTTCTGTGAGGTTTTTTTCTGTGTGGGAGAGGCATGGTGCTGAGGAAGAGGTAGTGCCTCCTCTCACTTTGCAGCCTTGAGAGTTGTCCACTGGTGAACCCAGAGCTGACAGCAGCCCTGACTCCAGCCTCTGGATCTTTCTCCCCTCAGTGCATTCCAGTCACTGAGGGCTTGACTCATGCTGTAGATGATGAATATTGTTTGTAGCTTGCATGTACGTGAGGGGAATGGCTAAACTTCTCAGCCTATATGGACTTAAAAACTATGACATAATTTCTTTTGATTATGGAGGACAAAGCGTGGTGACTTACCTGGTCCTTTGCACTCCTGTTTTGCCAGGTAATTCTCATGCTTTTCTAATTTCTGGTCATAAATACAAATAAATAACCAGAAACAAAGATACAAGCTTGCCAAGATAGCAGTGAGTCAGATAGGAGATAACATATTTTCTGAATTTAGAGGGGTTTGTTCTCTCTCTTTTATTAGTCACTGTGGTTTTTTGGTGTCTTGAGATGAATTTGTTGGTCTGCAGTAACACTGTTATTTGGATTTTGCTCCTGCTCCAAGCAAGAAAGTAATTTAAACCATGGAATGCTCTGGATGTTATGTTATGGCTAATAGCGGAGCTGCCCCTGAGCTGTGAACAGCCATAAAATTAGTAGACATAGGTTTCCTTATTCTAGATTATTTTCTGAATGTAGGTAGTAAGAAAAAAGTCTGCCAGCTGGTGAGCAGTTATTTACCCTATCTTCTCCTCTGCTAATGGGCTTTTAGGGAACAGACTTTGGATCTGTGAAATTTTTCTCTGTCCTTACCCATCATTCTGCAGGCTGGTCATATGAGGTATAACACAGGAGAGAAGGATGAACTGTCCTCCCACACCGGACAAAGAAATATCATTGAAGCAGGGATTTATGTCTCTAGAAACATAGGTGATCATTTAACTACGTGTTAAACCATGAAGTAGCTATAAAGTATGACTTTGTTTTATTTTTTTAAATACAAAGAGGCTTAACTAGCCTGCCCTGTGTAAAGCCAGGAGAATCTTTTTGTACATAACTTCCTGGGATGGAGGTGATTGAAACTCAGCCAAACCTGAAATCAGAATATAGGACTTTTTCAGGACTGCTGTTTCATTTCATGTGTGGGCACTTATTGTAGCTAGGTAAAAACACTGCAGCCCATACTCTGACTTGCCTCCCTCCTTCCCCAATATACTCCTACATTTCTGTGTCACCAAAGTGCTCTAAAGTGAGGAAACTGTGCCAAAGGCAGTGTCCTGTGCATGCCTAATGGGGGATCTAGGGGTGGGAAGGATGGGGGACAGGGAGCATAAGGATGCTGAGAGAGTAACATAGTATCTGCATTTGGAGGAACTTCATCCCACGTGTACATTCAAGGGCAGAAAATATTTATGGTTATGTTGATTTTTAAGAAAAATCAGGAATGATAATTGTTTAAAACCTTTTTACATGGACAATAAATAATATTTATTATAAATAAGCCTTAGAGCTATAAAAATCCCTCCATGGCCACCTGAAACCTTCTGTATTACCATTATTTCATAATGCACTATAAACAATAATGTTTTTCTTAGACCAAAGCAAGAAATAAATGAGGTTTTTGAATCAAAGTCACCCTTTTTCCTAAAGGCAATGAGTGATACATTATTTATTGGAAGATTCAGGTTATTTCTAATTTTTTCCAGTTTCTTAGAGAAATTCAGTTCAATCTCTAATTTTGTAGCTGCAGATATTTGTAAGCACAAAGAAACATTGGTGGAATCAATGGCATTTGAATATCTGCCCATCAGTTTCAGTTATGTCTCTCCAGAGATGAAAACCAGATTTTTTTCTTTCAGAGGGTATGTGGACACTATGAAACAATTAAGAACAGCACACTGTTTGCGCAGTAATTTACATAGGAACCTAGAGAATTTGTACCAATCATTAGAGAAAATGTTATTGATTATGTATGAATGTAATGAATATGTATATATTTGATTTATATAACCTGACTGAAACAGGTGCCAGGTATGCACGTTAGGTGGAGCGATCCCCCGTGCATCCAGCGCCGTGAAGAAAGAATGCCTGCCTTTTAACACTACATTGGTGTTACGAGCTTTATACTTCCCGATTTCGGTGACAGTTTCTGGCGACCCAGATGGGACAACGCTTGTGAATCTCGATGGATCCGTGGGATCACGGGACCTCCAGGCAGCACCGAGGGATTCTCAGGGAGAACCTCTGATCGCCGGACCGAAGAATTCTGAGCAAGTTCCCTGGACAGGTAATAAGGCATTCTTTTAAGGGGATAAAGCTTCGGGTTCAAATCCCACCAGTCTGCTTTGTAAGGTGCAGCGAAAGCTAAGCAGAGTTGGGCTGGGAGGCACCTCTGCGGGGTTAGAGTCCCCAGGTATTGCCTGCCGATAGGACGAGACGAAAGCCTTGCAAGGTTGGGCTAAAATCCCGCATGAGGATAGGGGTTAGAATCCCCTGACTAACTCTTTGGCTAGTGCCTGTGATAGTGCACAATCACACCCACTAGTCTTTTAAGAAGATGGGTACATTTCTGAGTAAGAAATCCATTCCACAAAAAACACCTTTGGGATGTATTTTGAAACATTGGAAAGATCTGGGGGGTCTTCTTCTGCTGACTCAGAAGCAATTGATGGAGTTTTGTAATCACTGGTGGCCGATGTATATTTTGGAAGGTGAAGAGAAGTGGCCAGAGAATGGAACACTGCAATATAATATCATCTTACAGTTGATGTTGTTTTGTAAGAGAGAAGGTAAATAGGATGAAATGGCTTATGTTGATTTGTTCTTTATATTGTGGAATCATCTGGAGTGGCAGAAAGAGTGTGGAACATCATCTGGTTATTTAGCAATGGTTTTGAAGGAAAAAGAGTTTGATAAAATATGTTGTTTAGATGTAGTGAGGAGTGTGGTAAAAATCTGAGGAGGTGTTGTTCTCTTTGTAATATGAGTGAAGGAATAGAAGATAATGATATTGTATTGATGATTGCAACCCACCGTAGAAGAGGTCCAGGAGCTCAGAATTTAGGAGGTAACAATCCATCTTCCTCCCCTACGGGAGAGGAAGCAGAGGGGTTTAGCCCAATTTTGGGAAGGACATGAGGGAGGAGGGTGAAGGCCGGAGAGGCCCCCCCTCCAAGCCCCTCTCTGGGAAACAGTAGGAAATGATAGTCCAGTGGTGGTGAAGGTTCCTTTTTTGATTACTGAATTAAGATCATGGAAAGAGATTGCAGGTCCTTATCGGGGGGATCCCGAGAGGGTAGCCAAGGCAACTGAAACAATAATTAGAACTCAAGATCCTGATTGGAATGATTTACAAGTAATATTGGACACTTTGCTTGATGATACTGGTGTTGAATGCTGCTAGAAAACAGGTAGAGCACATGCTAACAGAGATTTACAAGGTACAGTAGACCAGAACTTTCCCTCTGCAAACCCCCAGTGGGACCCCAATCAACCGGGACCCAGGGGAATGCTGACTAGATATCAGAGGTGGATTTTGTTTGGTGTAAAACATGCAAAGCCAAAAGCATTAAATTGGTCAAAAATTTATGAAGTAAGACAAGAACCAAGTGAGTCCCCCTCAGCCTTTATGGAAAGACTGAGGGTGACTGCTAGAAAATATACCAATTTGGATCCAGAAAATCCAGAGGAAGCAGTACAATTGGCCTCTCTATTTATGGGGCAGTCAGCCTCAGATATTAGAAAAGAAGCTCCGAGAGATCTGAGTAAAATGTTTGAAGTAGCTTGGAATGTATATAATAATAGAGAAAAAGAAAGAAGTGAGACAAGCACGGAGAGATGGAAATTTACTGGCGGTCCTAGCTGAGAATAATAGGAGACGAAGAATGAATGTTAGAGGAAGGGGGAAAGTAAATCTCTGATTGGCAGAAGATCAATGTTCTGTTTGTAACGAATGTGGGCATTGGGAAAGGGAATACCCCAGAGCTGGAGAATTAGACCCAGCTCTCCAGGCAGTTCCACTTATTCCGTATTGAACACATGCAAAAGGGAAATTTAGTCATAAATCAGTAGATGTTGTTGGTGCGATGGAGCAGAAAGAAAATCAGCCTTTCCTAAAACCACTTAAGTTTAAACTGGGAAAACAATGTTAACTCACCAGTTTCTGTATATGCCTGAATGTCCCTTACCCTTGTTAGGATGAGATTTATTCAGCAAATTAAATGCATAAATAACTTTCAAAGATGGAGAAATTAAGTTACTAATACCAGAATTAAAAGCCATAGAGGCAAGAGTGTTTATGTTACAGGATTCCCCTACAGAATCTGGAACAGATTCCAGAAGAAGTGGAAAATGCAGTAATTCCTTTGGTCTGGGCGAGCAGAGTTCCGGGACGATCTAAATTGGCAGGACTGGTAAAAGTGGCTTTAAAACCTGGATCTAAGCCAGTAAGACAAAAAAAATCCTATTAAGTGGAAGGCTTGAAAAGGGTTAGAAGGTCTAATAAAAAAATTTTTAAAATATGGGCTCTTGGTAGAATGCGAATCGGAATATAATACTCCTATTTACAATAAAAAAATCCGGAGGTAAAGAATATCTATTGGTTCAGGATTTGAGAGCTATAAATCAAATAGTTCAGGATATACACCCAGTAGTTGCCAACCCATATACTTTCCTGACCTCTTTAAAGGAGGAACACAAATGTTTTACTGTACAAGATTTAAAGGATGCCTTCTTTTGCATACCTCTGGATGAAAAGAGACAAAGCATATTTGTTTTTGAATGGGAAAGCCCATCCACAGGACGAAGGATGCAATTAACCTGGACTGTACTTCCACAAGGATTTAAAAACAGCCCTACAATATTCGGAAATCAATTGGCAAAAGAATTAGATATATGGAAAAAAACAGAACCAAGAGAGAGGTGTGTTATTGCAGTACGTGGATGACGTTCTGATAGCAGCAAAAAGTAAAGAATGTTTTGAAATTACTATCAGTTTATTAAATTTTCTGGGACAAGCAGGATACAGAGTTTCAAGAAGTAAAGCCCAAATAGGAAAAGAAGCAGTGATTTATATGGGTTTTGAGATATCTCAGGGACAAAGACAACTCGGGAATGAAAGGAAAGAGGCCGTCTCTCAAATTCCAGAACCTAGCAGTCCAAAGGATCTGAGAGCCTTTTTGGGGATAATTGGATGGTGCTGACTCTGGATTTTGAACTATGGACTGTATGTGAAGCTGTGTGAGGCTCTGAAAGAGTCTAGAGATCAGTATAATAAATTGGATGAGCAATTAGCAGAGCAATAGAAAGCATTACAAAATACAGAAGGATGGTGGGTAACGCCAGAAAAACAGGTGATAGTAACCGCGCAAGTTATGTTAGAACTTGCAAAAGAAAAGCATGAGCAAAAACATTGGGATGTGGATGCTATGGTTTCAAGTTTGAAGACAGCCGTAGTGTGTGTAGGAATGATGGGAATAGTTAAATCAATAGTAGCTAATGTCCAATTTGTCTTAAAAACAACCCTCTGAACCAAAAGAAGCCACCTTTAGGAGTAACAAAACAAGGAAATTCTCCTGGAAATTATTGGCAAATTGATTTTTCTGAGTTACCCAGACAAAATGGATATAAGTATTTGCTAGTGTTGATACATTTTCAGGATAGCCAGAAGCTTTCCCTTGCCGCACCAACAAAGCTAGGGAAGTAGTTAAAATATTGCTGAAAGAAATAATATCAAAGTTTGGGGTGCCAGTAGGAATGTCCTCTTATAGAGGACCCCACTTTGTAGCGGATGTAGTTCAACGAATTAGTGAAATTTGGGGTATAAAATGGGACCTACATACCCCCTGGAGACCACAATCAAGTGGAAAACTGAGAGGTGAAACAAACACTGAAAAGACAAGTAAGATCTGTCAAGAAATGTCTTTAAAATGGCCGATGGTAAATCTTACCAAACTCCTTTCATCCCAGGGGATATGAAGGCAGCAGGGGAATAGATTTGAAAGTGTATTTGATTTCTTTAGGAAAAGTCCTTGGAGCCCTCCAAAGATATGTTGTGCTGACAAGATCGCTTGCCTTAGATATGCCTGCACATCAGTATCAGCCAGGTGATTTCATGTATGTAAAGACATAGAACTCTGAACCACTGCAGGAGAAGTGGAAGGGACCCTTCCAGGTACTGTTAACAACTTATACTGCAGTCAAACTAGAAGGAGTAGAATCGTGGATACACTACACTCGAGGTAAGAGGGCCCCTTCATAGAAGATCACAATAGGGATCCAGAGACTGCAAAGTTGACTTTAAAATATGTTTAAAAAGAGGAGAACATCATTGTAAAACATGAGAAAAATAGATTCTGATTTGGAGACTGATTACGATGGGAGCATTTTTGAAGTAGAGGCAGATTGAGCAAGATTGAGGACAGAGAGTGGGAATCTGTTGTCAACAGAGGCAGAACAGTTAATACACATCCCAAGAAGAATTCCAGAGGAAAATTTAATGGTAGGACTGATAAAAGAGTTTGCTAATTTGCAAAATGTTACCCAAATAACTGTATGTCTCCCAATCCCAAGAGCGGTAGATGAAGCAGTTCCATGGGGAATTTTGACGACAGATAGAAAAAGATACTCAAGAAATTTAACAAGACATGCAATAGAATTGGCTGGATAAGATTTTTAGTGGATTATGATGGAATTTGAGTTCATGGATCAAATCTCTGATTCAAACTTTATTGTTATTATTGGTGGTATTTTTAATAATACTACTTGTTTACTACTGTTTAAAAAGAGAAATTACCAGAAAAACAGCCCTCAATTGAATTGTTATGCAAGCAGAACGAAGAGACAGAACTTGAGTTATTCAACCAAGACGCTCCCACCATCATGCAGTGAATCCGTAAATTAATGAATTAAATGAATTAGTTGTTCAAAGTGGAAGTATTGAAAAGGTGATTATTTCAAAACTTCCAAAGGGGGGAAATGTAACCAAAATGATGATGAAATTGTTATGTATCTTAGTTTTCAGCATTGGGGTGATGGGATCGAATCAGTTAACTACAAATTGCAGCCACGAACGCTGCTATGTTCTCTTCTGTACAGCCCTACCAAACTAAACACTAAGTTCAGGACAATGAGAATCTGTGGTCTGTAGTTTAAAGGTCATTATTAATGTAGCTGAAACTATAGACAATGTGCACTTGTCAGGGGAAGAAGATGAAGGGTAATTCCATGCAACGGACCAAGAAAGTTGGCTAGGACTACCAAGATAGAAAGCCCAGTAGGTAAGAGGTAATTCCGGCAGGGGGAGATCACGACCACCGACTCATTGACCACCTACACAAATGATACCACCTACTCAAAAGAGAACAATAGAAGTAAACAACTGAATCTGCGCAGTAATTTACATAGAAAGCGAGAGAATTTGTACCAATCATTAGAGAGAATGTTATTGATTATGTATGAATGTAATGAATATGTATATATTTGATTTATATAACCTGACTGAAACAGGTGCCAGGTACGCACGTTAGGTGGAGCGATCCCCCGTGCATCCGGCGCCGTGAATAAAGAATGCCTGCCTTTTAACACTACATTGGTGTTACAAGCTTTATTCTTTCCGATTTCGGTGACAACAGAGTTGTCCATGAAAGAACAGTGTGTCTGTTTTTCCTCTCTAGAAGAGTGATTGGTACTGAACAGCATGGAAAATTGCTATCAGAGAACAGTGCCCTTCAAGGCTTAAAGATGTGACAAGCCAGGAGCAGAATTGTACCTGTTATGCATGCATATACACTGCAGCACCTTCCAACCTCAGAAACATTATCACTATTGATACATGCTTGTCGTTACATTTACTTAGATGTGACAGCATCAGGCCACAGCTACTCCTCTCTCTACTGATGGCTATGGCCAGTAAACAACTGATCATGATAAAATAAAGGGTTCACATATTAGAAGCAAATATTACAGACATCGCATGTGTTTGTGTTCCCCTTAGTTACTTCTAGTTTAGTAAAGCATGAGGGCTGTATCTCAATGATGCTTCTGGCCACTAATATGCTGTTTGTCTACTTTAGACTTTTGTTGAGAAACATAGAAAAATTGCTAGTAGAAAAACTGTTATTCATCCCAGGAGATTGAGTCTCGATTTATTTGGACTAGTGCACTGAACAGTCCCAGGACTGTGGCCTTGAAACCAACAGGAATGTTTTGCCCATGCCCATACTTTTAAGTTACCTTATCATTTAAAACAGAGTGGCTGTACCCAGATGGCCTAGTGGGAATGGTCCCTCACTCATCAGAAACCTCAAATTCTCTCTAGGAGCTGCATGAGAGTGTTGCCCCTGGTTCAAAACCATGTTAATAACCTTCCAATGATTATGCAGTAAAGAGACTACAATTGTGTAGTAAGATGCTGGTACTGTTGTTTAGATGGCTAGTTTCGATGTAGCCAGTCAGAGCTGGAAGCCTCCGAAAATGTGGGTTTCTAGATGAATTCCAGCATGGAAGTCATGTCTGAGTCTGTGTGTACACATGTATACTGTCTACTGTCATATATGTGTTAAAAAGTGACTGTGTTTATGCTGAGGTCTATATATTTGTTTCTGTTTTGGCTGCTTCCACAAATAAAAAAACACAGTTAATACTTTCCCAGGCTCTTTTCTGGTTGCCCTATCCTGCTGGCTAGACTACTGTAACATAGATTGTTCCCTTTCTCCACAGTCCTTTAGATAATGGTTGGGTGGAGGGGCTCCTCTGAACCTGTTTCTCAGAGACTCTTTGGGGCTCTGGATGGCTTCTGTGATCCAGGACTTGCAGGACTGCAGTACCTATGGCCTCTAAACCCAAATGCTTGGCCAAGAGAGCAGCTTGAATGATTTTAGCTCCACTATGGCCTCCTGAGCTTGGATGCATTGAAACTCTGATTCACTGGCACATCAGTGGGACAGGGTGATGATCAGCTTAATGTGGGTTACTGGGGTGGCATTCTCCATCTGGGCAACTTCTTTAGACACTTTTTCTTCTCTTTTGACCTTTATGGCTCCTTTCTGAATGTACATCCTGGATGATCTGGAAGATAAGCCGAAGGCTTCCTTTCCAGCTGCTGGATTCCCCATCTCTGGGAGGCTTAGCTGCTCAGGTATCTAAGTCTGGACAGATGAATTTCAGACCATGTGTGAAAGCTAAACCCACAGCTTGTATCTGCCTTGTGGGATCCAGTTTAGTGGTGCGATAACCAACAGCATGTATCTCCTTAGCCCTGCCCACTGCTTCCTTTCTGCTCACTGAGAACAGCACCACCTTCCCTAGACCTCAGCATTGCCTTCAGCTGAGCCCCTGTCGCGGGCTGGCTGTGAACTTCAAAGATTCCTCTTGTCTAGTAGCTCTAAAATGCAGATGTCGCTCCATCCCCTCAGCTAGTTCCATCCCTCATCCTTTCCTAGCTTGATTATTGCAGCATCTTCTTGCATCCTGTATTGCTCAAATTTATCTACAACACTGCTAACTCACTGCCTTCCCAGTTAAGAATTCTGGCTCTATCTTCTCCCTTCACATCTCATTCTTCTTTGTCCATCCTTTGTCCATTCTTCTTTTGTCCATTGCATCTGCCCGAAACATTCTGGTTTTCTGGGAAGTCATTATTGTCTCCATCTTGACTAGTAAATAGAAAGTGCCAGGGCACAGGCAGGGGTGCAGCAGTAGGCTGCTTACACTGTCAAACTGTTCAAACAGTGCCATGCACATTTGTGGTTAATTAGCAGCCTCCCAGGTAATTCCTGGGACAGTTTGGGAATTCATATCGGAGAGTCTATTAACCCTGCGCAGTTTGGATATGGTCATCCTATTTCCAGGCTGAGTTCACCATTCCTGGGTGGATGTGACCAGAGCTGTACCAGCTGGTCTCAGGACCAGAGAAGGGTCTCAGGACATCTGTGTAGTGCTTCAGGCTTCTGGAGGTCAGAAATGGTCATAGATTTCTACCGCAGAAAACTGAAGTGCACAGAAACAAGTAATTGAGATATGTAATAAAATTGATTGTAACACGTTTTCTCCTGGGGCTCACACTCGCACTGTGTTACTTAATTACTGCTGCTTAATATCCGTGCTCTAAACAAGCTCTTGGTTCCCGAGATTATTTCAGTCACCTTTACCAAAGTTTAATGGTCCAGGTAGTGATTATAATTTTGTTGTCTAGTACTTTGTAAAGTAATTGAGTCTCCAGACTTTAAAAATGCGGAAACATCTGCCTACAAGGTACCTTTTAATGAAGAAAGGAAAGACACATTTCCAAAAGATTCAACAGTACTATCTTTGAAATCACACTGTTCCTATAATCTCTTCTCAGACAGCCTCAGACTTGCCTTTCCCATGTATAATTTAATTGATGTATTATTCATTTGTCAAATCTGTTGTTACATTTGAAGTATTATTATTGAATTAAAATGTTTCCTATAAAAGAATGACTAGATACCTAAGCCTCCAGAATGAAAGCTTCAAAAATGTGCAGGAAAGCATCTATCATGAATGGCAAATTTTGTTACAATGTGATATAATTATGGAGGTCAGCCATTTCTCGCTCTAGTTCACCACTAAGTTATATTAAAAAATGACTTTGCAAACAGTGGGAGTGTCAGACACTGTAGAGACTGCTGAACTGCGAATACCTTGTGCTTTGCAGAGGGTCTTTGGTTTCAGAGAAATGTGAATGATTGGGTAAAGTTGTCCTCTGGTGGCTAACGTGTCCAATCATTTACTGCTAAGGACAGAACACCGGGCTGGGATTCAGGAAACTTGGATTTAATTTCCAAAGCTGTGTCAGTCTGATGGATCACTCTGGGTAGTCACTCTGCCTTTTGTGCCTTATTTTCTCTTCTGGAAAACAGGAAAAGTAAGTCTGACCCTGATACCTATTGATGAAAAGCAAGGTATAATATATGGCCATTAAATAAACTGTTATCCTGTAATTTATATAATCTTTTTTTTTTTTTTTGAGATAGAGAAGCCGTTTTGGGTCTCTCTCACAAAGTACATGTGATGCCATAATGGAGTAGCCAGTTTTCTTCTATTGCTCATTCTGCTTTAAATAAAACATGTGACTTTGAAAATGGAGCATATGGAATCATTCCTTCATTAGTATGCTTAGGTATATGTATGAAAATGTGTAACAGTTACTATTTTATTACAGTTTTCAGTTACTCGTGAGTACTTTTCCACTCTAGTTTTCTACACTAGGAATAGTACTAAAGACTACTTGCTGTATTTGAGAAGAAAAAAGGTATTTATACTCTCCATAGCACTAATTAATCCACAGAAGTGATGTTAGGAAGTTCTTGATCGCTAAAAAATATCACCAATATGGACAGGATGAGATGATTCTGGGAAGACTGTTGCAGTCTGGGTTTTCTGTGCATCCCATCCTCCTCTTCCCTCTGATGCTGCAGAAGTGGAAGATAAACCACGAAGTCTGGAGTGTGACCGCTGAAGCAAGTTGTGCAAGCAACGTGGCAGTTATCATCACCTCCTTGTCCTCTCAGGACTAGATCCTCCAGAGGATCTGTCCCAAAAGCTAAAGAGCTTCTCTGTAAGTGGAATTGATCTACAGCTCTTTCATGATGACTGACAGATGGGAGTAGAAAGAGAGGAGAGAGAATATATTTTTCATGCTTGGCTCTAACGTGTTATAACTTGGGGATCGGGAGAGGAATGTCTCTCACCCAAAGGGCACAAGTGGGACGTTGATTTTAGCTTTGAAATGCAATTTTTCCTTTATTGCCATCTTGTCATTGTAGAACTTTTTCTTTCTTAACCAGCAGCAAATCCTTAAGGCTTAGGCAACAGAATGATTGATGGAATTTGTCAGAGAAATGTTAGAAGTGTAGGCATTTTTGCATTTCCTACATTTTGCTGTTTTTCAAAGTACTGGATGTTCTGCGCTATTCTGACAGATACATCTGAGTTTGCCATGGGAAAATGCAGAGCCACAGTTCAACATTCCATGCTGACATACAACGAGGTGGCACAGCAGATTTGAGGGTGTGTTACAATAGTTTCTGGGAGCCCCTAGCCACTGTCCTAGGTGCAGTTGTGGGAGGTATTGCCCAGACACAGCTCTTATTGCCACTTCGCCCTTCCCTGACTGCTGTGTAACAGCACACGAAACCTTTCCATTCCTGTCCCAGGCTCAGTGCATAGGTGGGTGAACATTGGTACCAGGCAGGGCTACAGAGACATCAGCAGTGGTTGGGGACCTGCAATGCCAAATCTGGGTCTTAGGGGCTCCATGGGCTGCATCTCCATTGCGCGTAATTTCTAGATGAGTGAGGACCTAGTGAGAGGGACAAGGAGTTTAAACATACATCCTTGGGCCTCTTGTTTCCTTCTGGCTGGGTCTAAGCAGCTGTGCATTCAGCGTGCGTGCCTTTTTGGTTGCATTGCAAATTCCCTGCTCTCTGTTCCTTCTGTAGATGGCGTGGAAAAGGCCTCTGACTCTCACAGGAGCTCAGCTAATTGTAAGTGTTACACAGCTAGAGTTGGAGGTGTCTAATTAAATACTCTAGAGATCTTTCTTAATTTCTCTGGCCTCATTTCAACAGAGGAAGTCAAGCTGATATGTAATTTAGAACATTAGCCATTTCACTGAAGTCAATGAGTTGATTGCAAATGCTCATGAATAGGTCCCCATGTATTCCTGCCAGGTGAGAAGGCAATGTCTCTGCACTTCCAGGCAAGAAGCCACAAGTCCTGAGTCCTCAGGGCACTCACACAGGTGTTTATATCTTTCAGTAGTTCCCTGAGACCAAGAGAATGGTTTGTGCTTAAAGTCAGGCATGTGCTTAAATATCTGCTGTCTGTTTTAAGTTCCCCTGAGAGTAGTAAGTTGCAGTTATTCAGAATAAGGTTGAAGAACTTTTCAAGTGCATTGAACTCCTTAATGATTTGTGAAAGTTAGTGCATTGTGGTGTTTGAATGAACAAATAACATGGTAGATATAAAGAGAAAACTCTGTTCTCAGGGAGAAACCATTGTTCCAAAACTGGCTGCATTAGTCTGCCTCCTTGTGAAGGCACCAGATACAAGATGCTGCAACAGTGACAGAGGAGAATATTAATCTTGGTGGCTTCAGTGCATTGGAAATTTCCTATTACTGTTTTATCCAGATTTAACTCAAGATCTGCACATGAACTATTCAGGTGAGAGAGCACAATTTCAGTTAGAATAAACACCACGGGAAATTTTCTAACACTGCAACAAAATGCTGCAAGTGACCAGTTAACAAAACAAACTGTTATGGAATAAAATAATTGAAGCTTCTGTATTAAATTACATCTTTGTTTTCTGTAGCTACCTGCTCTCTTCATGTCTTTGACCTTGCTAACATATCTATCAAAAGAATTTGAAGACACTATTGCTTGATCCTTCCAACTCAACTGTACATGAAAACAAGACAACCAAGTTGTTGCTTTGGACTTACACTGCTTAATTCCAAATGAGATGTCCATTGCACCATATGAGGAAAGAATGGGAGAAATACTGAAGTGATTTCTTCTTTAGCTAATATTTTTTCTCTCATAGCTTTGGAAATTCTACAGGGAGGTATATGTTCCCATAGCATAGAAAAGGCAGGACATATTAGAGTAGATGCAGTAATTCTCAGTGATTCAGAAGCCAGTTTATGTGAAATAAATTCAGTTTGAGCATAAATAAAAGGTTTGGTTCAGTTATTGGAAAGTGAAGGTTATTATTTCATCTAGGATCTTTTAAGAACTCAATGTATTGTGAGTCACTTTCCCTATTTTGTGTTATTTTCCATTTTCATAGCACCTCCCTTCCTGACTTTAGCAAAGCAAGTTCCTCAGTACTGTGAGAAAGGCTGTGCTCCTAATGATAACACTGATGATGTTTGCAGAGCTGGGAAGCTTCATGAGCAAATTTGTTATGCAGATCCAGAAGGCTCAGATAAGCTGCTTATACTTCAATGGGATCAAAAATGGAGCCACATTTTAAGAAAAGCACTTGATACATATTTTCAGGTTTTTGAATCTGTTTCAAGCACACATGAGGAGGAGAACCTTAGCTGACTCAAGTCAAGTTGAGGGAGCTCTGCCAGGCTACATCTGCTTATTACCCGCTGCTGCAAAGTTCTCCCAGTGCTCTTTAGATAATAACTCAGCATATGAAAGAACTTTCAACTACTTCAGTAGAATTCCCTAAATGATAATATATATTAAGGTGACTTGTAACATCTGCAAACAAGTCTATTTTTTTTTACTTGGTGTAAAGAAGTTAGAAAGGGTGCAGAGGTAAACAGGTGGGGAAGAAATGATGCATTGCCTAGAAGCACACTTGAGAAATAAAATGAATGGAATTTTGTTTAATCAATACTCGTAAGTAGTGACTGATACACCTTCTAATGTAGAGGGGCTTCAAGAAGCACCTAGCAATTTTTGTACAGCACTCACGTTATAATAGACAACATAACTCTTGGAACAATGCACCACAGTCTTCTTCCTTGTTTTTTTTTTGTTAAAAGTTAGTGACCATTTCAACAGTTTTAAAATCAGAACAGGTAGCATCTGCCTGTAACAAATACTATAGATTTTCTCACTGCTTTACACTGAATACTTTCAATGCGTCTAGCCATTCATTTCCTCTGTTAAAGTGCTTTGCACCAGATGTCTATCATTAAGTCTATCATTTGGTGAATATGTTTGATTACTAGATAAGTAATTTCTATTATTTTCTCTGCATTCATGATCTCTTCTTTTAGTACAGTATATACATCCTTAAATCATGTTTTAGCAAATATGCCAGATTTCTGCTTTTTGTGGAAGTTTTGTGATCTGTTTACAAAAGACACCCAGGAATCCCAAACAGGTTTGATGACAAGATCTCTGTGTGCCCTGATTTACTGACATCTTCTGGCCATTTGTACCCATATCAGCTTTGCATGGACAGCAGGTCCAAAACTCCACATCGTCCACAAAGCTTGGCTGCATAATCCTGAGCCAAAAGGAAGTATTTTTGAATTCTTGCACTCTATGCTACTTTGTAATCTGTACTTTCTAAGTATTAATAATAACATTTGGATATATAATAAGCGTAAGTATATGAAGGAAGAGAACATCTGCTTGGCTCTGCTTTATGAGTTTTTATTTATGGCTAATGTAGAGAGTTGCGATAATTCTATGAAGCTTTCACTGTAATTTCCATCAACAGCAATCTCCTGAGGCTACCCAGATGTTTTGATGCCAGATCTTATCTGTGAAGACACCTTAAGTTTATCTTAGTTCTTGTTTCCATTCTGGGCTTCACATTCTAGTGTTTTTAATAAAACAAAATTTTTGCATGCCACTGCGTTTCAGTTGTATACAGTAAATTTTTAACTTGCTGTTAAAACCAGAACAGAACAGGAAGAGACTGGAAACTACACTTATTTTAACAGTGATTAAACAGTTCTTCCTCCTTTTAAGAAGTGCTTTGTGGCTATCTTATGAAAAGTGCTATGTGACTGCAACAGGCAGTAAGGTATGTGAGAAGCGCTTGATACAGGTTTTGAAATTCTCAAGGTAGGCACCCAAAACACCCATTGACAGTTTCCCAAAACTGTCAATGGCAGAGGGACAGATAAGAAGCCTTTGTAAATTTTTCCTAACAAGTTCAGTGTTCTATACATTTTCACACATATGCTGAAAACTAAGAACAGAATAAATCTAAAGGAGGGGATTGGAGCAGGGAGAGGGCCCGGTACCTTGGCTGGCAGCTGCTGGAGCCCTTTGGCAGGAGGGGGTGGCTGAGGCAGGTCTGGGGACAGAGGTGTAGGTGCTTGGAGAAGGTGGGAGCCCTTGGATCCATCTCTCCCTGCACTGGGGAGAAGGGAGAAATTGCAGTGATTGATGGCAATAAGGAAATAAGGAGGAAGGTAGAGTTTGTGTGGGCTCCTTCAGATGCTGCTTTCGGTTACACTGGTCCTCTTTCCCAGCCATAAATATCCTCAAACAGCTCCTACCTTCTTACCATCCCAGCTACCTCCTTTTGGGCACCACCTTCTCTGCTCCCAGTGGTTTCCTGACAGCATGTTTTTACCCTGATATGTTTTATAGTATTGTAAGTCCTCTTATCTGCCAACAGACTCTGGACATGGTTTTACAGTGGAGAGAGCCTAAAATCTGATGCAGGACGATTTAAACTAAAGGAAGCTTCCCTGAGGGTCAGGAAGGTATATTTGGAGACTGGTGCTAATGGAGCTTGTTTTATTTACCTTTTTGAAATAACTGAGAAGCTACTCGCACAGTAAAGCACATCTACTGTTGCCTTACAGCCAATGGCATTCAGTCTGTCAAGAAGACATTCAGTAAAGAAACGTAACTTGTCCTGTGGAACTTATATAGGTGTTTTCATAAATGTATTCATTTATCATAATGGCAACACAACACCTTGGGGAAATGACAGTACACATACAGTCATACTGCTAATTTCACTTGGTGGCATGTTTAAGGGGAGTAAGTAGTTGAGGAATACAGCCTGGTCAGAAGATTAGAGGTATTGGTATGAATCAATAATTTTTAGAATGTAAAGCAATCAGATTACATTTTACTACTAATGAAAGGTCTGAAGACATGGTCAAGAGAGTAATAGAAACCTATATTTAAATGCAGGGCAATTTTAAAGATTGTGATGTAGTTCCTGTGTTGTCCTCAGTTTGTTGTCTTTTTTAGTACTTTGATTCATCATTATTCTGCACCCACTGTAATCTAAGTAGAGATAAAAATACTGAATCTGTGCAAAAGTTCTCTTCTTTTTTTCTGTCAGAAAAGCTAGCAATAGCTGCAAGAATGTTAATCAATTTTGTACCTTGAAATGTCATCCAAAACTCTACTTATTTTCAGAAATGTGAGGGATTCGGGGAAAAATTCTGTTACTTTTTTCTTTCAAACATAAGAAATTGAAAAGTGAAGCAGGAGGAAAAGTTAATTTTGTTCATTATGAAAATTACCTATTGTAGTGGTCTTAACTACCTGGCAATACATGTAAATTTATTTAAAATAGATATGAGCTAGAAATAATTAAAATGTAAAAGTACTTTGAGCAATTTCATAAAACATAATATTTGTTAAGAGAACAAGTTATTTAAAGTAATATATTTATATTACTTTAGATAGGAAATGACTGGGACTAAGATTTTGTGGCAGAGGAAGTTAAAAGACCTGAACCATAAAAGTAGCTCTGTTGTTTAATACATGATGATTATCTTTTACTGCAACATCTCCAGCTGAAAAAGCAAGACTATTAAATCCACACATAATTTGAAGAGCTTCAAGTTCGCAAATAACAGTGCCTAAAGAATTAAAGAATGCTGGCATTACTGTGCATCTGCATACCTTGAATTCTAGGTGGAGAGCAAACTGTGAAATCCTCCTTCCAAATTTCATCTGTTAACGCTAGATCAATGTTGTGAAAAGACAGGTCTGATCTAGAGACCTAAGTTTTTAGTTAATGTGTTACTAAGTAGCATAAGGTGTTTTGAAATAATGTCACATTTCCTTCCGACTTAGACCCCAAACTGGTACATTGTCTTCAGTTTTTGTTCTCACAGAAGGCTAAATTTGGAAGGTGAATCAACTGTTTCAGCGGGAAGTGATTATTTGTTACAAACTATGCACATTCCTTGAGACAGAGCTAGATGCTTCATGTTAATTTAAATGTGTTTATCAATGAAGTTATCACCTACAGTGCTCCTAACTGCGAGAATGGAGTGGGAAAAACTTTTCCTCTTCAAGCTCAATAGTGTTCCATGGGGAGTGTCAGATGCTTCCTGTAATTCCACAGTTTTCCCCAGTGGCCAGGATTTACTGATCCTGGTGAAAAGGGAGACCCAGAAACCACAACAGCAACATGTCATGATAATGAACTAACATGACGCCAAGTTCTTTGTATCAAAATGGAGGTGAGGTAGTACAGAACATGCACCAAAGATTAAGAGATGGTAATGGAAAATGTAATAGAAATTAAAATGGAACAAATAATCCAGTTGCTTTTTAACTAGTCAAGACTAACCTAGAGAAGTCAAAGATTTCAAGTGCAGCTTGGAGTTTGGGGACCGACCTGTTTCCAAGGACCTTCTGTTTTGTTTTGTACTCTCTGGCACATTATTCATTTTCGTCACTGTCAAAATCTGTATCAGCCTCTGCAGTGATCAGGCTGTGCTCGCTGCAAATTTGACAGAAAGTCACCTGCATCTTGCAAAAAAATTACACATGTTGTAAGGGAGTAGGTGCCCTTGGATGTACAGCCTTCCCTCTGTTTTTGCTCATAAACCAGGAACCGACTGGTATGTTCAGAGACGAAATAACAAAATTCATTAAAATTGCCTGTAAAAACCCTTGGAATTGTACTCTAAAAATATGGCTAAAGGAAGTGAATGAGCTCTTCAGCTCAGAGGTCCAATTTTTCTAGCATGTCATTTGTACCAACTCTTCTGTGTGAAATTAAATACCTGACTTGCATTGTTTTTTCATTGCTCTTCTTTAAAATGTCAAATGGGAAAAATAAAGGGCAATTTTGAAATTTTGATTGTCCAAAGATAGGTAAGAAGGAAATAAAAGTTGTTACTTTCTCTTAACAATAAAAATGGAAAATGCAATAGCAGTTTTGATAAAGTCTAAGCTTTTACACTGAGAAAATAAAAAGAACCATTTTGTTTCAACCTAGATCCAAAGACTTTGAATTGGTTAGTTAAATGGAAATGCTTAACATCAAATGGTATTTCCTAGCAATTCCCAGGGTGTCATTTGGGAGTGCACTCTTCCCTGTGAGCTGAACTCCCTGGAGGACTACACAGCCCAGGACATAATGAATTCCCCTCTGAACAACATTGTCAGGCACTGGAATAGGCTGCCCAGGGGGGTGGACGTGTCCCCATCCCCATAAAAGAAGGGTAAATGAGGTGCTTAGGGACATGGTTTAGTGGTGGGATGGCAGTATTAAGTTAAGGGTTAGACTTGATGATCTTAAAGGTCTTTTCCAACCTAGATGATTCTATGATTCTATATGAGGTTCAATGATTCCTGTGAAGAAAAGAAAACAGTTTTTCTGGAGCAGATGTAATCAAAGATTAAAAAGTACCACAGCGCACGCAAAATTTTATGTTCTATATTTATGTCTGGGTTAGTCTTGGCAAATAGAAAATAATACCTTACTGAGAGCAGACCAAGTGACCAAGGCATCAGATTCATCGGTGTGCTCTGGCTGCTTGCTGCGCTGTCAGAGCGTACAACTGGTTTGTGGTGTTGGAGCAACAGAAAGCAGTCAGGAGTTACAAGAGAAACTGGGCCAGTGTACACTTTTTTTTATTATTATTATTTTTAAAGGTAAAATTAAAAAAAAAATTGTCAAACATCACAAAACCATGACATGATTGACTGACTTTTCAGAGGTGCTACAGTTATTCAAAACCAAGCTACTCTTGAGTATAATTGCTGTAACAAGTGTCCAGCAACAGGCCATACCCATTCACCATCTCTCTGCAAGCAGCCAGAGGCAAGCGAAGCCTGACTTACGTCTAGGAAAGGAGGACTTTTGATCCCTGGATTGGGTAAGTTAATTTTGGGTCAGAGTGCCTGCTGTTATCCTACCCTTTCTGTGCTGCGTGAGGGAATTCTCCTGGCAGGGGCAATTCACATATTACATCAAAGTGCTGTGCCAGTCCCCGAAATGTCTATTTAATGGGTACTGAAACCATGGCTGGGAAGGGGTTAGCTGCTTTGAAAGTACTGATCTCTCTGACACACTGAGGTGAAGGTGCCACCTCGGTCATAGCTTCAGTCTCCTGCATCCCACACGCATGCTCTAAAGGCAATTTGTGGTTATTTATAGCTGATTATATAAATTAAACCCCATGACAAAATTATAATTTATGATACTGCCCTCGCTGCTGAGGTTTTCTCTCAGAAATCACTATTGCCCGATTTACCAGTGGAGATGTTTGTGTGTTTGCTCAAACTTGCTACAATTCAAATTACTTTGCTTGCATACATACTGTGTTTTGACTGCTTAAACAAACCTAACTAATTTTGACTAAAGGAAATTACGGACAGATTGCCTCAGAGAGGTCGGTCAGCAGATGTGACTGAAAAGTGTCTTCCAATGGAGGTCAGTCAGGAGCTTTAGCCTCTTTAACTGGAATGCTGGCCAGAAGACAATGTGTGCACACAGGCTCGGCAAGCCTTCTGGGGCACAGGTTGTCATCTGATCATCTGTGCCATGCCAGCTGCTGGCCTCTGCTTGGGATTGAAAGCCTTCCTTCTACAGAGGTAAAGGCAAACAACGTGGTTCAAATCATCAAGCAAAAATCTGCTTGTGATTATTTCTTACTTTGTTGTACCTCCACACAGAGAAGAGCCAAAGAGAACATTGTCAAACTGTGCTGAAAAAATGTAATAACGGGGGTGGCTGGTAACTTGTATTAGCACTGGAGGAGCAAAACAGCTTGGAATGACTGCAAAGCAAATCCCCGGAACAGGAATTTTAGTTTAATCACTGCCGTAGTGTCATCTGCTGTAACAAATACCTGAGTATATATTTAAGAGATTTTATGAAAAAAATTTTCTAGTTAGTTGGATAATTTTGTTTAGTTCTTAGATTTACAAGGAGAATTTTGTGTTTAAGAGGACCACTTTTTCTACACCTGTTCATAAGTTCATAAATGCAGTTTTATAATGCACACGGTACCATCCTGGTTAGATGAGACCTACCATGGACATTTAGGAAGTGATCACTCTGTAGGTCAGGCCCTGTAAAACTGACAAACAGAGAAAATCCGACTCTCTCTCTTGTAGCTGGCACTAGGATAACAAGGATATTTTTATATTTTTATAGGCATGCAAGCAAGAATGTTAAATCTCATTTTGTTTTTTGTTTTGTTCTTTCTTGTCTTTTCTTCTTCTTGTCTTTTGTTTTGTTAGGACCTAGTGAGGCTTCAAATCTGAGCAGTAATTGAGACAAATTCCAGGCATGAAAGGACTTCCTGATGTTTAGAAATAATAAAAGGCTGAAAACTAGTCTCTGTGAGGGAGCTTGAATAAAACAGTTCTTTAGAAAATAAACAAAAACATTATAAATTGCTTTCAGAAGTTCTTCTGAGAGGTTGATTGTACAACTGCCATTTTTGCAAACATTTAAGTTGTTTGAATGAGTGCCTTGACCACAGCAAACAAGCAGCAAAGGGCAACTGATCTTGCTTCCAGCTGTGTGCTGATCAGTGGCTTATTAATTGGCTTTATAAAATTTAAATTTGGGGCTTATTTTTAACTAAACATAAAGGAATTATTGCTGGTATTACTACATAATGTATGCAAATGAACAAACATTGTCTTTTGCTGTATACAATTCATGAGTGGTTTTGTTGGTATTTTATGATTCATTCTTCTAGTATCAATGGGTACATAAAGTCATGCCTAAGAGGGGTCCATTTCTTTTGTTTTTTGCTTTCTGTTTTCTTTTATTTGTCCGTAGTTAATCTGGGATAGAGGAAGTCAGGCTTCACACCAAGCTCTGGTGAAAATTATTTGACAGTGCATTTATTCTTTGATGTACTTCAGAGAAGCATCAACAGGAGCACTTTACTCAAGGAGAGCACCTTGTAAGAGCTTCTGCAGAGCAAAAGTGTTGCAGTTCTCAAGGGAGATGATTGATTCCGGGGCATTAGTCTCTTTCAGAAACAGAAAACACTCAATGTGCTGCAGCAGCTGAGGTTGCTGAGATATTCCTGCTGCAGTTTTTTGTAGAATCATGGAATCATTTAGGTGGGAAAGGACCTTTAAGATCATTGAGTCCAACCATAAACCTGATACTGTCAAGTCCACCACTAAACCATGTCCCTAAGTTCCCTGTTCCTTCATGCAGTAAAAAGCCACCTCCTTTTGGTAGGTGTAATTGAACTGGGAGAGAGAAATTCTTGTTGGTCAAACAAGGGGGCTGCTAACTTGTGATGGCAAAGTGGGCTGCCTGGCTGGCGGCCACTTGGCTTCCACACTGTCAGGCACAGCGTAGTGCCTGTTTGTGGAGCACAGGGTGCTGCGGCAAGCTGAGCCGTTCTGCTTTTCTGTCTCTTGATGGGTGTTACCTGCGAAAGGGCTGACAAGTGCTCAGTACATGTGCTAAATATCTCTCTGTCACCATGTAAGACTCATTGTACAGCTCATAGTGTTTTAATTCTTATTCTTCTGGGATCAGGAGAGAAAACACTACTTTCATGCTACAAAATTATAACCTTCAGAGGTTAAGGAAGTTTATGAGTATGAATTTGAAATTGTACAATAAATACAGTATAACACTGGTCCCTGAAGCTAGTGCAGACTGTTGAATATGTTTTCCTTCTCTGGAGGCTTGTTTTTATCCAGATGACATGGTGATTGACAGACGGAGTGAATGTAGCTAAAATATTTCCCAAATTATTGGATTACAATGAATTCTGTTCATCCACCTTCGCATTAACTTTGGGTTTGTTTCTCCAGCTCTTCCAGTTTTCTGAGAGTTCCAGCTCTTGCAGTTTTCTGAGGAAACTTTTCCAGACTATGGATTTCAAAGCACATTTCTGTAATTTGCCTGAAAGTGCCCACACGCTCTTCTCCCTGGGTACCCAGACAGCATCGTGCCTGCATGCCCCACTCAGGGCCAGCCAAGCAGGGAGGAAAGAGGACACCATGAGTAGAAAAGAGACCCAGGAGGCAGACTGGATAATCAGCTGGGCATGATAATATAATGCCCATTTAGAGTGGGAAAGAGATGTGAGAGGTCTCTCTAGTCTGTAAAGACAGGAAGGTGCTCTCTGGTTTTATCATCTCTGAACCTGTGCAGCTAGGTGAAGTTCAGGATGCTGTGATCAACCCATATTGGTAAAGATTTAAAAGATAACAAAATCAAAATATATTTGATACCATTACGTCATGAGTGGAGGAAAGAGCTGAACTGAGGAGTACCTCCATGCATTAGGTGCGTTAGTGCTCACCTCTTGTTTTACTTGCAGTGATTCAGTCTGTCATCTCTCCTTGTAAGCGTATTTCCACATTTTTCAAGTGAAGCCTAAAAGAAGTTAAAAATTGCCAAACTTTTCAAATAAAAAGTGTGCTAGAGATATTTAGTGCATATTTTCATTTATCCTCTGGTTTTCATCTGTGCTTTAATAAGCAGAGCTAACACTTAAAAGTGACAATGGCCAACACCATGTCCTTGAAAATCAATACCACAAACCCTCTTGCAGTAATTTGAAGTCAGGGTTTTAATTTCTATAAACTGCAAAAGGGCTTCTATGTTTAATTTAAATGGTCAAAATGTTAGGATTCATAGTTTTTCTCTCATCTAGTTACCAACAGGTTCTGATCACACATTATAAATTGTCAGTAAGAACCTGGTTAGATGTTTGTTCCTAAATTTAAATGTGCTTCTATCTTTTCCCCACAGGTCTTTGTCACTCTCCTCTGAAACTCCCTGCGGAAGTAAATTTTTACTTCATGCAGAGAGAATGAATAAAAACATCTGTTATACTATTATGTTAATTATCTGTATATATATTTATATTTAAAATATTTTTAAGAAGAAGAAAGCCTAGCAATTCTTTCATTAGCTCAAATGGTGTCACTTGTTCTTTCAGAAGTAGCTGGCATCCATTCAGCCGCTGAATCACCGAGTCCTTTGGTGACAGTCAAGGAATATCCTTGTCAGTGAGTGCTTTGGGAACAATCTGACTCAAGAAATTCTTTTGCCAAAGGCGAACTAGGCTGTTCACATTGCAAATGTTAGACCTGGAGCTGGTCCTGGAAAGGATTTCACTGACAGCTGGGGTGAAAGTGGATTGAAAAAAAAAGAGGTTTTGACTGCACCAGAAAAGGACACCAGGCTAAAGGAGGAGGACCCTCCATTCAAGAAGGAAATTGAGTTGCTGAAGCATGTCCAGAGAAGGGCAACAAAGCTGGTGAAGGGTCTGGAGTACAAGTCTGATGAGGAGTGGCTGAGGTAACTGGGGTTGTTTAGTCTGGAGGAGGCTGAGGGGAGTTCTTAACACTTTACAACTACCTGACAGGAGGTTTGTAGTGAGGTGGATGTTGGTGTCTTCTCCCAGTAAATAGTGATAGGATGAGAGGGAAATGGCCTCACGTTGCATCAGGAGAGGTTTGAATTAGACATTAGGAAAAATTTCTTTACTGAAAGAGTGGTCAAGTATTAAAACAGGCTTCCCAGAGAGGCTGTGGAGTCCTGGAGGTGTTAAAAAAACACTGGCACTTCAGGATATGGTTTTGTAGGCATGGTGGTGTTGGGTTGATGGTTGGACCTGATGATCTTCGAGGTTTTTTCCAACCTTAATGATTCTATGATTCTATGAAAAGAAAGTCTTAGTTCATCCTTAAACCTCCCATGAGTTTTCTGCTGGCAAGCAGCTGCACCTGTCCTGAACTACCTGGGCCATCTATATGAATCATGCAGACATACCTCCTGATATATTCAAGTTGTACACCTGCAACAAGCAATTGGTAATTTTAGAATACGGTGGAAATAATGGATTTAGGATGCCTTATATAAAATCTTTGCATCGTTTAAAAATAAAAGCTCTGTAATATTCCTATTTGCTATCTTCCCCTCTTTCACCTGATTGCATAAATCCTGCTGCTTGTCCAGAGGCCAGAAAGCATTAAGATTCCAGATCACAGCATGTAGCACACTGTATATTCACCTAATCACAGTTTTATATGAGGATGTAATCCCAAGTTAATTTAGCATTCTGATAATATCAATGTCTATAACATTTTGATTAATTTAATTTTTTTACACCTTTCCTTTTGAGATTATTTTAAATAAATTCATCT
Source organism: Gorsachius magnificus (assembly GCA_034008185.1). NCBI lineage: Eukaryota > Metazoa > Chordata > Aves > Pelecaniformes > Ardeidae > Gorsachius > Gorsachius magnificus. The sequence goes on along the minus strand of CM067083.1, from coordinate 41,848,025 downwards.
AAGTCACCTGGAAATGGAATACACTGAATTATTTAGCTCAATACATTAAATCTGTTTTTTTTAATCTTGATGCATTTATTAATCACTGTTAGTCCCTATGAAACACTTGACAATCTTAGCAAATAATGATGTATTATGTAAGTGACTGAAGCTGAAGTAAAAAGTATTTTTTGGCTTTACATTTGTACCAAGGGATAATTCATTGTTGACATCATAAATAAAGGGAGATTGTTATTATTTTATGTCAAAATTATGCTGAAGATGTTTTGCTATAGCTGTGTTCTTCATTGCCTTATCTATCTCCTTTTCTATCTTACCATCCAATTACTATGTAATAGTTGTAATAACAAGAGAATTATAATTTCCTCTATTGTACCCTGTCACACTACTCGTCAGCTCCTACTGGGAAGAAAATGAAATGGGGAAATATTAAGGCATAGTATTATTTTTATTCTCCAAGTAGTTCAGTGGGACTATTCTTGCTTTCTGTCTCGTGTTCTACAACAAGGTCATGAAAACATTTGTTGTGTTAGAATCATAGAATCATAGAATGTTTTGGGTTGGAAGGGACCCCTAGAGGTCATCTAGTCCAACCCCCTGCAGTGAGCAGGGACACCATTAGATCAGGTTGCTCAGAGCCCCATCCAACCTGTCCTTGAATGTTTCCAGAGATGGGGCCTCCACTACCTCTCTGGGCAACCTGTTCCAGTGTTTCACCACCCTCATTGTAAAGAATTTCTTCCTTATATCCAGTCTAAACCTACCCTGCTTCAGTTTAAAACTACCCTGCTTCAGTTTAAAAAGGTTTTCAGTTTAAAACCCCTTGTCCTGACACAGCTGGCCCTACTAAAAAGATTTTCCCCATCTTTCCTATAGGCCCCCTTTAGGTACTGAAAGGCTGCAATCAGGTCTCCCCGCAGCCTTCTTTTCTCCAGGCTGAACAAGCCCAACTCTCTCAGCCTGTCCTCATAAGAGAGGTGCTCCAGCCCTCGGATCATTTTAGTAGCCCTCCTCTGGACCCGCTCCAACAGTTCCATGTCCTTCTTGTGCTGAGGGCTCCAGAGCTGGACGGAGTACTCTAGGTGAGGTCTCACCAGAGCAGAGTACAGGGGCACAATCACCTCCCTCGACCTGCTGGCCACGCTTCTCCTGATGCAGCCCAGGTACGGTTGGCCTTCGGGCTGCCAGGCACATGCGGTCATGTCCAGCTTTTCATCCACCAGTACCCCCAAGTCCCTCTCGGCAGGGCTGCTCTCGATCCTTTCTTCCCCCAGCCTGTACTGATACTGGGGGTTACCCCGACCCAGGTGCATGACCTTGCATTTGGCCTTGCTGAACCTCATGAGGTTCACACAGGCCCACCTCTCCAGCCTGTCCAGGTCTCTCTGGATGACACCCCATCCTTCTGGTGTGTCAACAGCACAACTCAGCTTGGTGTCATCTGCAAACTTGCTGAGGGTGCACTCGATCTTGCTGTCTAAGTCATTGATGAATATATTAAACAGCACCGGTCTCAGTACTGACCCCTGAGGGATACCACTCATCACTGGTCTCCATCTGGACATCAAGCCATTGACCACTACCCTCTGGATGCGGCCATCCAGCCAGTTCCTTATCCACCGAACAGTCTGCCCATCAAATCCATAGCTCTCCAATTTAGAGAGAAGGATGTTGTGGGGGACAGTGTCAAAGGCTTTCCAGAAGTCCAGATAGATGACATCCATTGGTTTTCCTTTGTCCAGTGTTGTTGTAACACCATCATAGAAAGTCACTAGGTTCGTCAGGCAGGACTTGCTCTTGGTGAGGCCATGCTTTCTATCTCCCTGGCCTCCATGTGCCTTAGCATAGCTTCTAGGAGGATCTGTTCCATGATCTTCCCAGGCACAGAGGTGAGGATATTCTCATTTCTAATTGCAAGTCTCTCCTCTCCCTACCTTCTCCTAGTGGTGACTGCAAAATATCCATGTCATTTTACAAATGCTCACAAAGAAAAATATTTAGAGGGTCTTTAATAATTTTTTTCTGTTTTTTTCAAACCTGCCATCCCTCTTGGTATAGTTGACCTCTGCTAGGGCTGTTACCAGGGGACGAGGCTCACCTGCAAAACCCAAGCAGAAGCTAAGGGAGGGGTACTGGGCACGTGGAGTAATTTTTACTATCATTATACCCTTGCTGCCACGAGGTTAATATGGTTTTCCTCAGGTAGAACATGAGAGATCAGTGGAAGCTGTTGCTTTTGTGAGGCAACCTACTTTGGGTTTTTTTTGAGGAAAATTCTTCAACTTTATAATTTCTATTGTTGGATTGCAGTAGCAGATGGTGAGGAAAAGAAATATTGCTGTTCTCAGCATGCCAAGTTAAGGTTGATCTTGGCTCTGCTCAGCTTGCTTTATCTTAAAACCAGCTAAGTGGCAGTAAGGGAAAGAAATCATGAATATGTACCCTTCAAAATATTTTTGTGTCACAACCACTAGGGATCACCCAGGACATGGAGTCAGAAAAGATTTCTGGTATACAAAATACTCATAGACACTGACACCAAAAGACACAGACTGCTACATGAAACTTTTCACTTGAGTCAAGGCCTTCTTTGAGGCCCAAGCTCCTTCTAAACAACACCTTTACTTTTTACAGCAGGAAGGCAATCCTGGTAAAACAAAGCTTTTTTTCAGCCATGGAGTATGTAAAACCTCTTGATTTTCTGTGGCTTACTGACACCCACTTCACGTCTTCAAGTTGCATGGCTTTGCCTGAAAGAGCAGGGGAGAAGGAAGGGCTACACAGTCCAGGAGGAAGGGTGGAGTTATGGTCTTTGGGTAGATCTGAACACCGGTCACTCCTTCTTACAACAAAGAAAGACCATGAAAGGGAATTAACATAAAACAAAAAAGCAAGGAAGAAAACTGCAGAGAACTTTATGTTTCTCTTGCAAATTCTCTTGCAAAACGAGAAACTGAAAAAATTAAGCTCTTGTGGCAGGCACTGCTTCTTACTGCCTCTCCAGGTCCAGCTCTCAAGCTCAGCAACAGCTGGAGAGGGTCTTTTTCCCATTTCATACACGTTTATTACTATTATTTTATAAGTATTGTAATATATTCTTAATAGCTTACTAAAAGGCATAGAGAAACTTGTCCTATTTTGGAGGTATGATATATATTCAGGGGGAACACACACAAAAAATCTTGTTCTACTGCTATTCAACATATTTTTGCTACTGAGCTCCCCTGCTGTATCTCACAAGGAGACTTTTCAAATGGATTCACTCAGATTTCCCTATAATCAAGAGAATAGCATGGTACTTATTTCATGCAAATCATTCCTCTGACTTGCACATGGAGCTAATTTATTTGCAGGAAGTGACATGTCCATAAAGCCTTTTTGAATACCAGCAATGTGGAGAAAAGATTAACAAGGTTTGTGGCAAGAAAAATTTCTGTAAATATTTTGGTGAAAGTACCTGGCAAGGAAGGTATTTCTTATGTTGTTTAAAATAATTGTAAACCGTTAATCTTCCTTATATTTCTCTTGAGCAGGACTGTTTATATTCATACACTTCTAAAAATATATTGTATGGTTTCAGTACATTTGAAGCTACAGGAAGAAATTTGCTCTACAATGTATTGCAATCTGGTATCAGTATGGCATGTTCTTTTATTATTACCATAACTATACTATAGTCAAAACTGCTTTTTCTCCCTCTAAACTTGTGGTTGATGTCTGTTGAAATCAAAGTGTGATATGCTTCTTTACACTTGCTGCTTTGCATCATGTTTAACAGTATTTTTCTGGAATAAAAGGTAACTGGAGTAAAAGGAAAGGTAACTTACTGAGATGAGCGAAACTAATTTAACAGTTTGTATTATTAGTTTGTCTACAGTTACTCTGTGCCTTCAGTCCCTTGTCGAGATGGACTGTAAGGGGCTCAGTCAGTCTCAGCTGTCACTTGTTTACCCACACAGTTCACAATCCCTTGTGTCTGTTGGCCAGTGCGAAACTGGTATGGCTGCAGTGTGTTTTTTCCTTCTTTATGTGGCTAATTTTCCACTCATGGAGTATTTTGAGATGTATTGCAGTGAATAGAATGACCATGGGTGCTATTAACCATCACCCCGTGCACCGAGGTGGTGGAGGTGAGGCTCTGAGCCTCCACCTTGAGCAGTGGCCACTGCCCTGCGGCTCCACAGGGCTTGTTGTGTAGCAGTCCAAAATGTACAAGCACTTGGTTGCATAACTGGCACTTTTAGATGTAAATGTTTGGATCTGCATTAAAAACCAGCATCTCTTCTGCCCAAATCAGTAGGGTTTTTCCCAACTCATTGGGGAGTGTGGTAAGATTAAGACTGTTGTGACAGGCAACAATGCAGCAGAAGTACAACCAGAGCTTAACTTGCCGAAATGGTGAGTCTTCCAAAATGTCATCTTATCCTCCTAGAAAGAGGAAAAAAATCATGCCACTTCTACTGCTTGTTGATATACTCATTTTCACAACCTGTTGGCATTATTCCTTTTACATTTTTGTCCCACTATCATGTCTACCATTATACTGAAAGTAAGGTACTATGTTTGTGGGGGCTTTTGTAACTTGAAGACATAATATTGGCACAGCTGTCTGTACTGGGTGTTTCTAACTCCTAAGTATAATGCAGAATAGTAAGTCCTTGAGCTAACTTTATGATACCCACAAAGAAACATCAATGCTTTGTGTTGTCTTCTTAGGAAGCATTTCAAGATCCTACAGAGCTTTGGAAATTCTAGCTTCAGCCTCAGATTGTAAGCTGAACTGAACTTTTGAAGAAGTATTCTTGTTTGTACTCTTTCCAGTTAGCCCCTCCCCCCGCTGTTTCATTGCTGTTAGCAGCTGTTGTACTTATTAGCATGTGCTCCAATCTTTCAGAAGAAACAGAAATTGTAAAATTGTGCCATGTGAGACGAGACAATGAGAGAGTAACTCGCATGGGCGTGGATGTGAAAGAGATTATACAACCTCAATTATGGCCCCTTCAGCAACTGACCTGTAAAATATTGATATTAAAACATAAGCATGAGCTTCATAGGTTTAGCCAATGTGTTCAATTTGCCTGCTGGTGTCTGGCCTCCTGTACAGCAGCATTATGGCAGCATATTGTTTTGAGAGAAAAATGCTTCCATCTGCTTCAAACTTTTCAGATTGGACAGGCACCATTTAAGATGACAGCAGATGTCCTAGCTGACAAAAGAATAGTTAAGATGATGAATTATGCCACATAACCAGGAAAAACTAACATAAAATCACACAGATCTTTAAATCAGCCGTCACTTATCACATGAGCATGTGCTTCTTCATTAGAAGACTTGTTCCATGAAACCAAGAGAAATACTTAATTTCATGGATTATAACATCATTGGTATATAACCTCTCTTTCTAATGCTTTTTGTGAAATCTCCTATTCAACTTTGTCCTCATTCTATTCTGATTTTCCTAGCCCAGGCAAGTCAGATTTGGCTTTCTGGGGTATGAAGTAAGCTATTGTTCAAATGCTGGATCTATGTCTTAACTTTCATTTTCCTAGCTTTCATAGGTTTATTTTGTGCTGTTACTATACAGGTGTCAGAAATACATAGGTATTAAATTGACACTTCACAAAATCTCCAGGAGTGCATGCTAGATGCACTCAAATCATTCTTAGTTTCTCTCTTTATTAGTTTTTTATATCCCTCGATTTGGCTTCAATTCAGGGAAGCACTCAAGCAAGTGCTTAACTTGGAGAATGTGTTTAAATCTAGGTATTCCCCCGCCCCATGGGGACTCACACTAAGTGCTTTGCAAAGCAAGAAATTTTGCATTTTCCCACAGGGTGTCCCCCATATTTTAGCCATGTGATTCCCTGTAACTTTAGGTTAAGGATTTCTGCACTTCTAGAAGAAATGCAAAAAATATCTATAAGTAGACTGGATGAATTCAAATCTGTTTTCCTATCTTTAGCCATAACTCTTAACTTTTTTTTTCTCCTGTAAAATGAATAAATGTATCTAAAATAGAACCCACATGAGTTTGAATATTTTTTCATCTACCTTTAAAAATGGAATCACTACTTTAGTGGTCTTGACAGGATACTTTCCCAGAGGATGCTATCTTCTTGGGAGTAATTGATCATCATTGAATCTCACAGGATTGTTCAGACGATTTCTGCATAATTCCAATTTATTCACATAAAATTTGCATGTGAGTGTTGAATGTAGGTTACATATTCTCCTCATCACTGCTAATAGATAAGCTGGGAGAAAAAAGTCTCAAAAGCAGATATGGAATATTACATAGTCTCAATTCCTGCTGTTTCTGGAACCCTATCTTAAACTAAGTTTTAAGTCCTCAGTTAGGAGAATTATCTATCCGAAGGAAGTTCAATGGATTCAGACCTGAGAATTTTGCTGTAATAAACCAGAACGTTCCTTTTTTGCATTAGCAACATTCTAACTACCAACAAGAGGGAAAGACATCAGTCATTTAATTATTTTCTCTCAATGAGAGACATGTGGAAAATGAGTCTTTTTTCTGTATTTAAAAATAATCCAAAGTTCTGAATAACATTTTTTATTTCTTTAATCAGTTATGATAGTACTTAATTGGAAGTCCTGAAAAACTAGACATTTCAGGAATTATTTTGCTGACACATACTGCGTCTTTTGTTTTGTTCTGCCTGTTCTTAAATTGCTAAAGCTAAGTAGATGATTGTCAGGTAGTTACTTCATAAAGTGGTACTTGGAGATAAGGTGAGATACCACCATTGAAAACAAATCCCACTGAGAAATTAAAATGACCGCATTTAAAAAAAAGGTCATTATAGTATTATTTTTGTGGTGTTAAATTAAGTAGTTGTTTTTCATATAATAACTGGTTAGGTAGTTCTTTTAGAAAATATTTTTAGTGGGGCATCGGAAATGGGAGTTTGGGGCATGGTAGCATATTTCTTGAAGGTGATGGAAAAGCATATTCAAAGACTGCATGTTTTCATAAGTGTTAAAAAAGTAGCAAGAATCAAATCCTTCCCCAAATCTTTTCAAATAACTTGAGATTGCAAAAAGAAAAACATACAGAAGGGTGCAGACTTTTCTAAAAAAAATATAAATGCAATATACAAGTGTAAAATACAATTCCTGTTTAACGTTTCCATAAATGGACAGGTTTTTTTTTAATTATTATTCATAAGCTACAATTTTATATACATCTAGTCCCTTGTTTGGTTGAGATTTTTAATAGCAATTAAGAACATTCTGTGAATCTGCAGAAATGCTATTTCTCTGCAGTTTTATGTGACAAAATATTTCTCTGCATAGATGATTCTTGAAAAGGATTCTGCACCTTGTGTGCCTGTGCCTCTGGGCAGGGACATGCTTGTTGCTCTCTTTCTGCACAGTCATAGCATTTCTGGACCAATAGATTGTGGTCCAGCCTAATTCTGTCTATTTTAGATATGTTATTAAGGCACCTGTGGTCAGATTTCAATTAGCCTATGCTATGTAGCCATGGGAGGGGGACAATTATTTCTAGGTGGTAACTCATCTAGCCTGCTCTGGCTCCTGTCTTGAGATGGGCTGCTGTGTCCTGTCTCTCTCCTCCAAGTAACAAGGAGGTGTGGGTGCTGCGGATGAAGGGATTGAGAGCAGCTCTGCTGAGAAGGACTTGAGGGTAATGGTGGATGAAAAGCTGGACATGACCCAGCAATGTGCACTTGCAGACCAGAAAGAACAGAAGAGAAAGCTCCAGGGAGACCTTATTGCAGCCTTTCAGCACTTAAGGGGGGCTTATAAGAAAGATCATAGAATCATAGAATCATAGAATGTTTTGGGTTGGAAGGGACCCTTAGAGGTCATCTAGTCCAACCCCCCTGCAGTGAGCACGGACACCATTAACTAGATCAGGTTGCTCAGAGCCCCATCCAACCTGACCTTGAATGTTTCCAGGGATGGGGCCTCCACCACCTCTCTGGGCAACCTGTTCCAGTGTTTTACCACCCTCATTGTAAAGAATTTCTTCCTTCTATCTAGTCTAAACCTACCCTGCTTCAGTTTAAAACCATTACACCTTGTCCTGTCACAAAAGATGGGGACAAATGTTTTAGCAGGGACTGTTGCGATAGGATAGTTACAGCTATTTTCTTTCACATTTTTCCCCTTCTGACTTAACCATTTTCTCTGATCTCTATTTAATTTTTTAAATTACTATTTTAATATGGAAAAACATCATAGATTTCAAGTTTGATACCTTGGGTTACACAAAATACTACAAATTAAAAGAAGTGTGCCTGATCCTCCAGGGATGGGTTAGTAGCACAAGTGACTTGTGCAAAAGCATTTATCACTGGGGCCACAGCCAGCAGTGACATCACTGCCACTGAGAGTGATTCCTAATCCACCAGAGGTGGCAAAGAAAAATAACAGCAACTGGAGAAACATTTCTTAGTCTGCATAATCGGTTTGTCTACATGTCTGCAGTCACCTGCAGGACATGAGGAGAAAGCAAATGACAGCCAGACAAAACAAGAACAGATAAAAAAAGCAAGTGAACTTTTTTTTTAGTGGGGTTTTCATTATTCAGTTGTCAATGTGCAAAGTTGCAAAGTATTTTTACTTTGAAAGTCAGCTTTAGCTAAAGTTTCAGACAAGCAAAAAAGATTCACTTATTTAGAAACAGGAGGCTTAATAATTCTTTAGAGTTCTGTATCAGAGGCCTGGACTTTTTGAATACTTGTCTCTGAGATTTAAATAAAATTATCAGGGATATCTCACTTCTGGGCTACAAACTATCTGTGGGTTTGTTATGCATGAAGTCATTATTAAGGAGAAAGATTTTAGAAGACTGGTAAGAGGGGAAAATAATGGGATCACAGTTGCATGGCATCTTAGCTGATAGTCTAGTGTGATGCTGTCAGCAGGATACGAGCGTGCCTTCCTCAGAAACAGTACTGGAAGGTGGGTGACTGGGGCAGGATGCTGTGATCAACCATGCAGCACCTTGACTCTGGGAGGAAATGAATTAGGAAAGCAGTTGATCAAATGCCCCAAAACTGGAGCAGTGTTTTTCTATTTACATGTGAGGCAGGAAAAGGAAAACTTTTCTTGGTCAAATTGCCTATAAAGGATAGAGTACAAAGGCTAAGAAGTTGCAATAATGGTTTTAGGAAGCTAAGATTGCAAAGCATTTACTGCTACAAAATACTTTAAACATGATTACGCTGCCAGAAATCTGTATAACACTGTTGACTCCTAGTATACAGAGATCAAGGAGGTTTATTTTAAAAAAGAGAGAGAGGGAGATAGGGAGATACCTATTGCTCCCTTTTCTAGTGGGTATAGCTTGTGATTCAAAATAACACAATATCCAGAAGACAAGCAAAGCCCTTGCTGGATATGGAAGGGGCTAAATTTTGTCCCTCAACTGTAGAGGGATTTTAATTAGTTGGCATCAAATAAGAATTCAGTTTTACCACATAAATGGTAGGTACATGTTAAAGTTTTGCCATATTCTGACACTTTCAAGGAAAATGCATGCAAATTTAGCATAAATTACGTGCTACAAGATTACACATATTGTTTAGAACCTCTCTACTTTCTACAAGTCAGAGTTTAGATAGGCTTGTTATGCAGTCATTTATGGTTCGTGACTATGCTATTTCACCCTGGGATGAAGTTGCTTTAAGGTAAGTATTTAAATAGCCTTGTAAAATAATGCCTTTTGCGATGTAACTACTTTCAGAAAGAGGACAAACAATTCTCTATCAGATAGTTACTCAAAAAGTTTTTTGCCTTTTTTTAATGACCATTACTGGGTAGAAAGGGTAGCTTAAAACAATCCCCATCAAAGGAGAGAATTTGCAAGTCTGATGTATTTCCTCCTTCACAGGAAGAACCATCCAAGTGACCAGGCTTGTCAATAAAAAGTAGATGGTCTCTCTGAAGTTGTGGATGCTTTTAAGGAGGTGCAGGTATGTGAATCTTGGATTGTTTTGATACTATTGTAGACGAATTGAATAAGTGTGTTTGGCAAATCCTTTCAGTATGTGAAAGTAGGTGTCCCAGGTACCCATACCAATCAGTTTTCCTTATTTAATTCCGTAAGTCCATAGCCCTCTGCTGCCATGAAATTCCCTATGGGAAAAAAGTGTTTTGAGCACATTCAGGGTCCTGTACACCCTAGAGTCATACTCTGTTCTTTCTGTTCTTTCTGTCTCTCCTTTAGGTCATGCCAGAATAGAAATTCTAAGTGTGGAAGAGACTCCATCATAGCCATGGAGGTGATACAAGCACCTGATTAGGTGGTAGTCCTTTGTACTAATTCAAGGACAACGTTTGATCATCAAAATGATGTTTTGCTCACCAGGGTTTCATCAGTTCTGCAGTTCTGTGGCATACATTCATTTGCAGAGAATGGTTATGAACATGTTTAATTTACCAGTATAGTCATGGCTACTGAGTCCAGGGAGAAGCTATGTCAGGTGAGGACATAGATCCCATCTCCCCACTGTACAGTAACTCACATTCTTAGGGATCTGCACCTTTCCTTAATTTGAAGAGTCTATGGGAACGGGGGGGAAAATACCCCATATACCTGCAGTGCCAAGTGGCCCTCCTGACAGGATTGAATATGCTGCTCTAAAGGATGATTTTCAATGAAGTGATTATCAAAACTGTTATTTATTTCAATAAATAGAGACAGCACAAAAACCAATGTTTGCCATAGTACTATTTTCTGTGTGATTTTTTTAGGCTGAAGGGTTTCAGATAAATTCAGACTCCAACACATGCAAGTCAAACCTAATGACTAAATTATGGATAAATTATGAGCAAATTAAAAACAGATTTCCTAATATAAACTGTTACACATATTTAACAAGACACAGTTTTCCAGGGCAAGTCTATCTTAAACATCAATCTCTTTCAGGCCTGCTTTTAGAAAGAAACTATTCTGGTCTACAGGCCTGTTTATATTCTATTCTAATGCTCAACTATTTGAATAGCTAATGATTTATGATTAAATCATTTGAGTTCTAACAGGATGGCATATAGCTTTCTGGGGAGTTACAATATTTATTGTAAAATATGATCTTAGGAGTTATTTTTCTACTAACATCAAGATTCTCTGGCATATTATAATTTTATTCATAATAACCTAAATTACTATTATTTTATGGTTTAAATAGGCTTATCTGAGAAAATTTGGGTAAATTTATGTACAAGTCAAAGTATGGCCAATATGCTCTGTGCAAGCTGGTTGTTCACATTTAAAGCCAGAGGTGCATTAAGGAAAATTGACAATTTGCAATGTTTAAGATTAATAATGAAACCTTCCCAATGGCATAATTTTTTTAACATTTCCTGTAGCCCCTTCCAGGAAGAAGTGAGTGAGTGCTACAAGCAAATCTAAATGCAGTAGCTGACACACTGAAAATTCAAAAGGCTTATATAATTTAAGGATTACTTCAAAGTTCCTATGAATATTTCACAAACCAACCTGCCTGATTGACAGAAACTACTGACACTTCTAGAAATCATTTATTCAAAGAGAAGCTTATCTAATAGAAAGTCCTTTTTTCAAGCTGGAATTTAATCCATAATTTTAAACTAAGTGGAAATGCCTTGCTGGTTGGAAGATGGTATGTTGTTTACTGGATTTATCAGCATGAAATTACAACCAAGGGGAGTGCTGTGTTCCTGCAAATAATTACAACAGGTTTCAATATGGTTTTGTTTGACTAGACAATGACTTCACTGAAATTGTGGACAGTTATGGTTAGTTTAGAACATGTTCCATGAAACACCTGAAATTTGTTATCTAGCAGTAAGCCATGACTTTTCAAATCTCTCTCTGAACAGGTTTGTTCTTCAGTTGTTATTTTGCAAGCTTGATGAGACTGAGTTATTTCTTATCTAGCCAGAGACCTTTTGAGGTATATCCTATATATGAGAAGTGCCTAAAAGAAATAAAAGAGGAGCTGTCTAAAAGCTAGCATAGATAAGACAAGAAAAGTTCTGTAGGGCTGATCTAGTTTTCATCTGTGACACGGCTGAAGCTGTGGTTTTGTGAATCACAGAAGATGTCATATCTATTAACTTAAAATTTTAAGACTTTTGATGTCGTCTTCCCCAACGCTCTCAGGAGTGAACTGGGTAGGTACGGCCAACATGGAAAGATGATTGGGTAGGTGTAGAACTGATGAAATAACTGCACCAAGGGCATGGGAAGTGGGACAAAAAGCTTCTTTATTGTTTATTTAATCCTACACTCCTTTTTCCCACTATGTTTTGTATACTTAATAAAGAATAGTTAGACTTGGATGTGGAAAGTCTTTAAAAAAGAAAAGAAATACTTTTTCACTGTCTTGTCTCTAAAATATGGCTTATTTGAAACACATTCAGTAAAAAGGTCACTATTTTTAAAGATAAGTGTTCCCGTTGTGACTTACAATAAAAGGTTTAGTCTAATTCGGACCCAACCTGGAACACGCTCTTGCCAGCTGATAAGATCCTGTGTTTCAACCTCAGCTGTAGCAGTGGTTCTGTGTCTGCACTATCCCTGAAGGGGACAGATACTGGGTTATTTATTAATAAATAAACCAAGAAGAAAAGGAAGAAATTATAAGCACAGTATGGTATAGTAGACAAATGGACAAAGCCCAAACATTTAAAATTTAATAAAGCTTTATTGATATCACCCATTGTATGCTATTTCAAAATAATTATATAGTATATTTCTGCTTGTAACAAGCATCTGGGACTATAAATGATAATTGAAAATAGGGTTCCATTATCAAAAAATTGGTTTCTCCTAGGTAAATTCAGAGAGGAGTTGTGTTGTGGTTTAACCTGGCTGGCAACTAAGCACCACGCAGCCGCTCGCTCACTCCCCCCCTCCCTCAGTGGGATGGGGGAGAGAATTGGGAAGAAAATAAAAGGTTAGAGCCAAGGGCTGAGATAAAGACAGTTTAATAAGAGAAAATAATAATAGTAATAATTAGAATGATAACAGAATATACAGAATATACAAAACGAATGATGCACAATGCAATTGCTCACCACCCGCCGACCGATGCCCAGCCGTCCTGAGCCGCGATCACTCCCCGAGCCGCGATAACACAGCCCGAGCTGTGACCACGCTGCCCATGACCGACCGACTACCCCCCTGAGCATGATGTTATATGGTTTGGAATAACTCTTTGGACAGTTTGGGTTAGCTGTCCTATCTGTGCTGTACTCCCAGCTTGTTATGCACCTGGCCAAGCAGGAGAAGCTCAAAAAGTCCTTGAGTAGTCTGAGCACTACTTGGCAACAACTAAAAACATCAGTGTGTTATCAACATTCTTCTAGTCCTAAATCCAAGACACAGCACTGTGCTAGCTACTATGAAGAAAATTAACTCTATCCCAGCCGAAACCAGGACAAGTTGGAACGTTTTAGAAGAAAATTTAGACTAGGAATTGACTTTTCAGAAGTGAGGACTCTTTCTGTTAGATAAGCAGACCCATAGCTTTTCTGCAATACACTTCTGTAAGTTTGAGGCAGTAGAGATCTGGGATCTTTACCAATTAAGCATTTACTTAATGCTTTGTGTTTTCTTTATACACAGAATGCTGGTTCTAGAGAAATGGTGTCCAAATGATGTTCAGTATACACCCATTGAAAGACAATGAGCATCAGAGTTTGTCTACGCTAGAAGGTTATAAAACTTTATCTTTCCTGAGGTTTAAGTTGAATGACTGCTTCATATCAATGCAGTCATACTGATCTTTATATTGGTTATTTGCTGATCCACTTTGGAAAAGAAAGACATTTTACCAATACATATCTGGTTTTATGGGCTCTTTATTGATAAAATCAATTCAGGGAATAAAAGAACCCTAAAAGCAAACCTGCAACTTACTGAAACAATTTTGATGTTGAAGCTTGTTAAAAGCTTTGTTAAAGTATCTAACTGCTCGAATATGTGGAAATAAGATTATTTCAAAGACAGCAGTTAGTATATTGCATCAGGACATGGCATCTTAATCTGAATTATTGATGAAAATAAAGAAGGAAAGAGGAAAGTTTCATAATTCTTTCATATCTTCCTCAACATTGTTAATAATGCATTGCCTACGAGCATTTGTTTCAGTCTTGTCCAAACCTAATATGTGACCATGTAACCCTTAATGGCAGTTTCTCACCCTGTGTCGGTCTATTGATATGAGAGATTATAAAGCTGCTGTATGGGCTTTTGCATTATCTTATTTGATTTTATAAATGCTAAGTCATCCATGACTGTTCATGTAAATGGAAACAGGAACAACGACAATGATGCACATAATTCCTCTTGATTTCAGCAGGATTTAGCTACTGAACTATCTTAGTATATTTGGATTGAAATTCCTCTCTATATTTTCATTAGTCTTCATTTCATTGAAAAAGAGTTCAGGAAAGCATTTTCAGAAGGAAGAACTAAAAGCTAATTTAGAAAGATATTCCTCTAGAAAATTCTCTTTGCCATAATATATGTAACTTCAGGTGCACACTGACCAAAAAGCAGCAGTCTTTTTGTCTGAACAAAATTTCAGCCAACAATATTAATATTTTTTCTTTAAGTAACATATTACTACTTATTCTAAGAATAACTACTGATTTGTTTGATGCTTCATAAATTAAAAAGGCATAAAAATACCATTCATACGTGACAGTAGATTGCACCTGCAATGTTTCTGTTAATCAGCAGCACAATTGCTGAAAAGCTTGGGGGGAGAGCTTGTGAACATTTTCCTTTTTTAAAGCGTGTGTGTTCTTTCTGCACAACTGATCAAAAAGTATGTGTGGGTGGGATGCAAAGAGCGAGAGGCGCTTTCGCTCTTTTGTGATTGAATTACAAAGAACTTTACTTTCTTTCTTTTATCTATATATTAGCTTGTGCAAGAAGATACTGAAACAACACTTACATAACCAAGCCTAAATAACACATAAATAAATAACAATTGTTTCACTTATGATGACTTCAGTGTTAAATTTGCTATATAACTGTGACTTTTTTACTTGAGGACTCCTATTTCCTATCAAATACCTAAAGTATACCTATTTCTGCTTGTAAAATTATATCTATTCTCCTTGTATATAGCTGTTGACTAACAAAGGGTAATTACACACAAATGCAGAAGACAAAATATGTTGGGGAATGAATCTCACTCATAGAAATGTCTGAATGAAAGTTTAAAGGCCATCTGCTGTGCACTCAACAGAGCACAGTGTCTGCAGGATGTCATCCTTTTCAGAGATCTGAAAAAAAAGCTGATCATGGGGGGTTGTTCTGTAGTGAATAGACTAAACCTGCATCTTTCCTTCCTCACTTACAAACAGGGGTTTTGCCTGCCCAGGCATCCCAAGCCACTCTTAAATGGAAATATTCCTTTGACTGGCCCCATCTGCATGTTCCTCCAGCTGCCCAGTATCACTCTGGCTACAACAGCACTTAAATCTTCACAGATGTCACCCATACAGCTTTTTCTACAGAGCTGTAGAAATAATAATTTGATGAACTCTGAAGATACCAATATTAGCTGTAATACTTTCCCATTTAACACCTGACATTTTTCTGAAGACATTTGCCTGCTGAGACATTTAGACATCTGGTGGCAGTTAGTAGGTTTCTAATTTGCACATTCATAAGATGATGGAAATAAGATGTAACTGATGAGTGGTAGTTGGTTCTTTAAAGTTGTAGGTTGTAATGATGATAGTGTCAGAAACACAACAGAGTATTAATTACTCCAAACAACTCAAGAGCAAGCCAAAAAAATTTGATGTTGTGCATTAGTGCAATGTTAATAGTCATTTGCCAAAACTGGTAATTTTTATTTTTTATTAGAGAATAAGGAACGGGCTGTTTGATGTCAGGTGTACATGTTGTGATTATGAATTATTCTAATGATTAAATTGGACTATTTTACAATAATGTATCAGAACACTGAGATTGTATAGTATTTTAAGTTTCATCTCCCTGTCAGTGTGAAATGAATATACCTTGGTTTTGGTTTTTTTTTGCTAGATAGCTAAACCAGAGGATTTGGGGAAAAAATTGCTTGAAATACATTATTACTTTTATTTGAGCAACATGCGTTTGGGAAATGAAAATATTTCCTTAAGAAAAAAATAGATCTCTTCTGTCTGACTCCAAACAAGTTGTTTTATTTTGCTTTATGATTATTTTTTCTTTAATAATTTTCATTTATGTTAATATTTTGAGGGAAATAGTGTCATTTAAACTGAAACATAAGATTTCCAGTTCAAAAAACAAAGATGCTCTTCAATATTTCTGGAATGAAATATTTCAGATCCATCAGACTGACTATTTTCAAAAAATGTTGCTTGTCATGTGGGTCTTGTTTTTTGCTGGCTACTTTTTTGCCAAAATAATCCTGGATTCAGGTTCATTCAGAGTTCAGGGATATTTATGTACGAGATCGCAATCTTCCAATGTTAATCTTTGTTATAGTTTCCTCAAAGGTTGTTTAATCTATTTATTTTAAAAAATAATGTAATTTTATTGCTATCAATATTTAAGGAAGGTCACCAACCCATGATGTTTTTTTTTCTGGTATAATTGGAACAATAATAATAATTGAGAAAGTTCCAAAACTTTGCATAGCAGTAGTAAGCAATGGGAATTTTGCTTGGTTTCCATCTTTATGGACATTTAAATTTCAGGGTAACAAATCCAGGCAGAACACCATCAAAATAGTCTCTTCTTATTTCACTTAATTGAGGAAAAATGTAGGCACTGCAAATATTGACTGTGGACTCAAGTGTGGCTATGTTGTACACCAGACTCCCATCCACCACTTAAGGTCTTTGTCATGTACTAAGAAAATGCCTTAACAACCCCATCCCATAGAAAAAACCATAATTGTATTCAGCAGTTTCTAGGCAAAGGTGACAGGAGCATTCAGGATGCTTTGTGGGGAAAAAATAAATTGTAATGTGTCAAAACATTTTCATTTTGGTAATGTGGAAGCATAAAAATTGGTTGTTACAAAGAGGCAATTTGATATCTGAAAGGAGTCAAAGCTCACATGCCACGTCTTGTGTTTCCCAACAAGAAATGCAGTCATAGCATGAGAGCTTGACTGTTTGATTTTTTGATTTCTCAGTGTATTTTATTAATGCTGTTGTATTTTATATTGCCATCTTTTAGTAGAACAAGTGTATAAGAAATCACTTTCAACATTTTCAAGGCATACATCAGATTATATGTAAGTAAAATGGCTGTCAAGCATTTGGTATGCAAAACAGTCAGTCTCAGTCTTCATAATGTCTTTCTGGCGTGTTAGATTTCTCTCACTGAAAATCAAGCACAGTGTGTTGTGTGCATATAATAATCTCTTTAGTATAAACAGCACTGGACAGCAGGGAAAATGCAATAGTAGTTTAAATATTCTCTTCCATCATTTATCAAAATGCTCTTCTTTTCATTGGCACTTTAGTGCTTAATTTTCCTAACTAGAAAAAAATAAAAAGCAAAAACAAAGCTAATTTTTTTTTTAAGTTCCAGTACCATAGCAAACATCCTTCAGTGTCTACTTTCTGCTTTCAAATTCATAATTTGAACTGCATGGCCTGTTTGAGGAGCTCTGCAGTATGAGCATAATGCTGTGTGATAAAATGAAAATGAACCAAAGGGGAACACTGAGAATAAACAGAACCCTTTGATTTCTCAAAATGACACATGCTTGGAGAAAGCAAATACAAACATTGCTCAAAACCAGCACCAACTCTAAGCTCCCCTTTTCAGACACATTGCTTGCCTTGTTCTCTACAGCACTGGCTTGCTTCTTTCCACACATCTTTTATCAGATGACCTCACTTACTATTCTTGACAGTTCACTTCTCACACGTTGGGTGATTTTTTTATTCCACTGGGTTAAATGAAGGACTAGTCAGGTTAACAAATGTCGAAATGCAGCTGTTCTTCACTTGCTGATTCTTCTCCTCACATTTGTGATCAATCTTGTCTCTCCTGGAAACCCCAATCTGAAGGCTTCCAAGGAATCATCCCATGTTTCTTCTAGGAGGTGCAGAACCCAAGGCAGGGTCCTCCTGCTTTCCCTCTACTGGCTCACTGGTCGATCTCAGACTCTTGCATCCCTGTCCAGGAAGCCTACATCTCTCGTCAGCACTCAGGGAGCACAAGGTACTTCTACCAAGCTCAGCCAGACTATGAGTTTGTCTTAATTGTACCAGGGTGATTTGTTACCTTCTCCATCTGTGGCTTGAGTGACTAGAGGTAGGAGGTATGCCAAAAAGAGAAATGGAGATAAATAAGTTTGGAGGCTGAAATCTTAAGTGGAAACTGTTTCTATGCTTATGGTATAGTTAATTACTTGTTGAGCCAGAGAGAGAGAAGGATTGCAGGATAATCCCCAGAGGCAATTTTTCAGTGGATGGTTAATGACCACACACAAAGCTGAACAACTGTGTCAGGGAGGCAGGGAGGAGCTTGCTCCATACCCAAATCTTTAACATAAGAGTCCAGGCACTTTTTAACAGTTATGACTCAAACCATGGATCACATTCCATGAAATGATGAATTTGTATTAATCAAAAGAGTAAAGGACATCATTGCTATGCAGAATTTGCTATTGCTTTTCTGCCTTACTGATGAAATACATTTCCGTGCTTATGCTCCCCTTGCTGAATTGAAACATGCAAAAATTAACCTTTCATCTGGTTCATCTATGCCAAGAACAGAACTGTTTTAATAGATAAATAACGGATTCCTCTGCAGTGAGCACTAATGACTGCAAATGCATAAAGAAATTAGGTTTAATCAGTGCCGTGTACAAGTCATTACCATTTTTAAGCCATGTAAAAGATACAACTTAACTAATTAGTTTATGTACTAATAGTCTCCTGGTGGCTGCATTGCAAGTTGGCTTGTGCTGGGAAGGCTGACAGGAGAGCATGCCGCTCGTGGTGACTCAGCCAGGGTGCTGTTTTGCCTGGGTCATCCTGGGTCAGAGAGCACAGGATACACTCAAGGTGCTGTCTTGCTAAATGAAATATTTAAGTGCAGATTTTTCCTCCCCTTAGTGGACAGCAGGCTACGAACAATTCTGTAAAACCACCACACGTGTGGGCTCCTTGCTTGTGGTGCTTGTCCCCCGTACCGACCCCTCACACTGATGATATGAGGGTGGCAGAGAAGGGTGTGAAAGGAATAAATGGCGATGTTTTGACTCAAGTTCAGGAAAGCAAACAGCTACGGTGGCTTAAAATAATCCTCTTCCCCTGGTAACTCACCTTCCTCCTCTCCACCAGTTAGGGATGTTTTGGAAAGGAAGACATAAGCAGATGTGTTTGTGTGACTTGCTTACTGCAGTTCAGCCTGTTGTATTGCTACCATCCCAGCTTTGCTGGTGGTTAAAGATCACATGTCAGCCAGGAACACATTTTCCTTTTTTCTGCAGTGATGTTTGGCAGAAAGGTGGGGTGGACAGATTGAGACAGCAACTTCCTAAATTGCCCTGTCTAAATTCACAGGATTCACCTGGCACAGCCCCCCATGACTCTGATTACTAATGTGATACAGGGCTTGAGATCACTCAGAAGTTCAAAATATTCTGTCCAGTATGCCCAGCTGATTATTTTTCCGTCTCTTCTTTCCACTGGCAGTCATCAATATGTGTTGCAATAAGATAAAAATTGTTTGATTTTTCTAAACTGTTAATGTAAGCTGTTCCAATAAATGACCACTATGCCAAAAGGAAGTCTAGCTGGCCTATTTCTCATAGGCACACATCCTAATTGTTCTGCTGTTTAATTTTGGTGATTGTCAAATTCCAGAACTTTCTTCAGTATACAGTTTTATCGGGCCAACACAGAGATCTGTTTTTGTGATGATGAGTTTGAAGTAACAGATAAAAATCCAAGATCAATTGTCAGAGATAGAATGAGGGCTTTTTTTTTTTGGTTGTTGGACATTACCAAGAATTAAAATATAGAAGCAGAAGAGATGGAGAACCAGAAGTTGTCAATGAAAATTACAAGACAGAGGAGGATTTCTAAAAGCTGTGCCAAAGAAACAGTTGGAGAGAGAAGGGAGTGAAAATCAGAAGATGGTGTCAATGGCACCAATGGAGAATAATATTTAAAGAAAGAGTGTTTCTGATGGTACTTCAACAGCTGACAGGTCCAGATTGATGCAGCTGAACAGGTTCTGTGCTTTGGTGAAGAGGAATCCATGCAGATTTCAGCAACAACAACAAAAAGAAGTCTTTTGATGAGTTTGAGCTGTATAGGAAAATGCCTAAAACGGCACTGGAAAATAAGGTCTCCAGGGGAAGCAACTAAAGAAGACTTACAAGTGAGAGAGAAAAGATGGCATGACAACTATTGAAAACCTGGAGTTGTGATGATGTGGGGTATTAAAAAGGGTGAAAAATAAGTTGTGATGAGGTAAAGACCAGAAGGGGTGCAGTGCAGGGATGCATGGATGGGTTAACCTGTGGTAAGTCGACCACACAAAAGAGCCCTTGGAGCAAGACCTTGAGAGTGAAAAATTTACTCATCAATGAATGAGAGAAATGTGTGTCAGATTTCTAAATATGTGCCAGTTGGCTTCCTTGTTTCTTCTATGTAGCCTGTTAGTCTGTGAGGGATTATCACAGTGTAGTTTTCTCCTGTTTTACATTTAGAGCCTGGTGTCTCTGTTCATGCATCCCTGCGTGGAGAAGTTAGTGAGAAAAGAAACAGAGAAAATAAATGAGGGTGCAAGGTTGATCAGGAGAGCAGCTAGGTTCTCTGAGGCAAACTGGAAGATGAGAGAAGAACAGTTAGGATGTTTCTAGGCCTGTGACATGGGAAAGAAAAAAAGAAATGTGGAGGAAAGGAAAGGCAGCCAAGCTGAGGAGACACAAAAAGTCCCAGAAAATGTTGGGGAAGAGGTTTGTAAAAGGATCTGTGAGGCTGGGGAAGGCGAATGAGTCCAAGGCAGCAGTGGTGCCACTCTGCCAGGCTGGGAGACCTGTGCAGCCCATGGTCAGCAGGACCAAAAGAGGGATGGAGTCCATGCTGGAGGCAAACTAGCTTCAGGGCTTCAACCTCTTCTACTCTAAAGTGTTAAGGTTTTATATAGATATTATTGTTATTGAGAAGTATTAGACACAGCATTGAGAGATGAAAATTTTCCATGAAGCGTAATTCCAAATTTAGAAAATGACAGTTAAAGGTAAAAATCGGGCAGGTTGAAAATGTAGTAACAATTTAGCATATGTGCAGAGGTCTCATGCACATAGGTCTCTCATGCTAGGGACACAGGGTCAAGACAGAACCAGCATAGTCATATAATTAGGGGAAAATACTTTTCACTGTGTTTAAAAGGAAGATTTCAAAGTGGAAGGGCCCATAGTTCACAAATATCAGTTGAAACTCACAGTACCCTAGAAGTTGACAAGCAGTACTGTCTGAATAGATATGCAAATAAATTGAGGTCCAAGAAAGTTAGGACATATGGACAGCTTTAAGTACTAGGTGATAAAACTATGGTTACTGTGATGTAACTAATGAACCTTTCGTAGGCACATCCTTCCTGTGGTCCTGGATGTTTCCAATTGCATGAGTCACATAATGTTTGTTTGCTTAACACATTACGTCAAAAAGAGAACAACTTCTGAAGCAAAGCACTCCCTTCCTTTAGAGTTTTCCTGTTATTCTGTTAGTTTCAGCAACTTGTTTAATGTTTTCTTTTATTTATTTTCATCTCTAAAATTAATTCAGTCCACACTCTGGAATTATTCCAGAGTGCTCTATCATTTGCTTTTGCAAGTGATTATATGAACCAGTCAAGTATGGCTCAGGAAACCTGAACGCTTAAGAAAAAATGTTTTTTCAGAGCACTTCAATTTGTCTAAAATGTCTGCCTGAAATTTACCAGAAATAAAAGTCTGTATCCAGAACCTTCTGCATTCAGAAATCCTCTGTAAAATTTGTCAAACACTTTGACCAGGTGAAAGTGACTGCAGTTCAATAAAGCCAGAGCAGCAAACACAGAAACATGCAAAACCAGTCGTAATAACTTCAAAGTGCCTTCTTGCATGTGCATAGCCATGTGCTTAAGTTTCTTAGAACAAGCCCAATGTGAATACAAACAAAAGACAAAGGATTGATTTTCATTCAGGGAAAAACTAACCCATCCCATGTCTAAAAGGTATCTAAGATAAAGTCTATCACTTTTGGTTCATATTAATAGCTATTTATGTGTTTGATTCCGTTTAGATAACATTGTGTTTTAAATTAGTTAGACTTAAAACTTGCCAAATACTTACTTTACAGACCAGTATGTCAGCGCCTCAACACAGGAGAAATATCCTTTAATAATATTTTCAAGTTTTTAAATAGCAAACACAATCCTTGCTCCCAGAGTTCTGTTTTAATCCAGACAACAGGTGGGAACAGAGTGAATTTGTATTTTGTGATTTTTGGGCTCGCTTATGGCTAACACCGTCCTGATTGCTTCACATTTCAGAAAAGCATAAGGGCTGAACCCATTCATCTTAGCCTTTACTGCACCTCTAGACACTAAATCTAGCATTTAATAGTGGTGAGAGGATGACAGGCCATTTTGATAGCTAATACCAATGAAATGAAAATTTTTCCAGTTCTCCCACCTTTCTCCCACGTCTTCTAATTGTACATCCTACATATAGGAAAACAGAAAAAGTGATGCAAGGGCTGGTGGTTTCTACACTGGATGTTCTATTTGACTGTCTTTGTGACTGCGCTTCCAATGACTTGGTAAGTTTGACAAATACTGAAATTTGGGAGTAAAATTCATATTTTGGCATGATTTACAAACAGTAAATGCCCTGTGGGTATTAAAATCAGAATACTTACCTAAGTACTTCAGTGAGGATCTAGATTGCTGTTTAGTTTATGCTTCTGGTTAAATTATCTAGAATAGAATAGACCAGAATAGAATATAGAAGAGAATAGACTATTTCAGTTGGAAGGGATCAACAATGACCACCTAGTCCCACTGCCTGAGTAATTCAGAGCTCACCAACAGTTAAAGTGTTTTATTAAGGACATTGTCCAAATGCATCTTCAACACTGACAGGTTTGGGGCATCTAGCACCTCTCCAGGAAGTCTGTTCCAGCGTTTGACCACTCTCTCGGTAAAGAAATGCTTCCTAATGTCCAGCCTAAGCCTCCATTGGGTCAGCTTTGAACCATTCCCATGCGTCCTATCACTGGATACCAGGGAGCTCAGCACCTCCCTCTCGACATCCCCTCCTCAGGAAGCAATGAGGTTGCCCCTCAAGGCCCTTTTCTCCAAACTAGACAAGTCTGAAGTGCTTAGCTGCTCCTCACAGGACACGCCTTCCAGACTTTCCAGCAGCTTTGTTGTCCTCCTCTTCACACCCTGCTGAAATGGTTGGGCCCAGACCTGCACCTCCAGGTGAGGCCACACCAATGCTGAATACATGGGGTATTCACCTCTTTTGACAAGCTGGTTATGCTGTGTTTGATGTCTCCCAGAATGTGGTTTGCCCTCTTGGCTGCAGGGCTGCTCTCCAGCCACTTCTCTCCCAATTTATACTCGTGCTCAGCATTACTCCGCCCCAGGTGTAGAATCTGGCATTTCAACTTATTAAATCTCATCCCATTAATCATAGCCCAATGCTGCAATTTACCTAGATCTCTCTGCAAGGCCTCTTGACCCTCACGAGAGTCAACAGCACCTCCCAGTTTGCTATCATCAACAAACTTGCTAGTGGTGCATTCAACTCCTGCATCCAGATTGTTGATAAACATATTGAACAGATCTGGCCCTAAACTGAACCATGAGCAACACTGCTGGTGACCGGTCGCCAGTCAGGTGTAGCCCCATTCTCCATTCACTGCAACCCTTTGAGCTCCATCTTTCAGACAGTTGAAGCCTTGTAAGCCCACTCATCCCACAGTTGGACAGTTTGTCCAGAAGGATGCTGTGAGGGACAGTGTCAAAAGCCTTACTAAAATCCAGAAAAACTACGTCCACCACCTTCCCTTCATCCACTAGGCAGGTGATCTTATCATAGAAGAATCCCAAATTAGCTAAATGGGACTTTCCCTTTGTGAACCCATGTTGATGGTGCCTGAGGATTGATTTATTCTTTTAATGCCTTTCAACAGTATCCAGCATAATCTTCTCCATAATTTTTCCAACTTGCAAATTTAGCCAGAACTTGCATTAACTTTTTAAACTAATGATTTTGCACTTGTCCTCTTGTAGAAGGCAGTGCAATGCAAGACTCACATATTGTGTGATACTGTAATGAATGACTTCATTGCAGGAAAAAAGAACTCATTTAAAATTAAACATGCGTCCTTAATCCTGATTTTCTTAACTTTTGACTGCTTGATTGTGCACATCAGGAATATTCCTCTATTGTATAAGGTAATAGACACTCACAGGACAGATATTTGTATTTGGCTAGTTTCCTTGCAGAATATAGTCATTCCCTGCAGTCTATAGGAGGAAACACTGGAGATACAATCACAAGACAGCAAAATGGAAAAGCAGTTTTGTCATTTTGAATGACACCCACAATGAGCATGTTGTTGAAAGTGCAATTAATAGTCCCATAGTTTTGACACAGAAGCATTATACAAATTATTTTTTCAGCATTTTTTTTGGTATTTAATATATGCAAAATATTATAAATCGAGCACAAATTACTGCCAGACAATCAAGAGAATGAAAAATATATTAAAGAAATGCCATATGCAAATAAAGTAGATTGTGGTTCTTAAAGATGTGTTGAGAATAACAGGAACATTTGTTCCTGTATTGCTCACTGTATACAATGTCATGTAAACATGGCTGAGATGTCTTATCAGGCGATATACATCTCTTCATGTAACATACTTTAAAGTCTCCATTGGGCTAGACACTTTGAAAAGTTAGGACAAATCTTCAGTAGTCAAAGAAGTGTAAATTCTAAGGAGCTGGTAATCTGTTAAACCAAGAAACTTTACAATTGCAGATGGCATTGTTAAGAATATGCTCAAACTATTCTTGAAAGAAAGTGTGAGTGGCTTATAGGGTAGTCAAGCTCAGGGGCCATTTGCCTTTCCAAAATTGTCGCTATACTTAGTGTGTCAGTCACCCTGGACTGCTGTCTGTAGTAAGGATGTGCAGGTGTTAGCCTGTCATCTATAGCAGCTGCACAATATATTATACATATATATATGTACCAAATATTAGAATCAGTACCAAGGCTTATAAAAATGCATGAGATAGATATACATCAGTAAAACAGGATCTTTGACTCTAGAAGGTAATAGATGGAGTTAATTTGAGGGATTTGAATGTAACTTTAAATTACTAACTTCACTAATTGTGGTCGCCCAGTAGCTGTTTGGTATTGGAGACTTTAAGGAACTAGTTGTTATACCTATGTCAGTTCTAAACTAATGACTGTGCTGATTTTAGCTGTTTATTCATAATTTTCTTTGGCAAATAGGTTCATTCTTTTTCTGTCATACTTCCTGGAAGGTAAAAAAAAATTTTACTCATTTTTGAATGGTATCAACCACAGCAGCAGCTGAGTAGGAGGACAGAAAGTCTAGATAATTTTGACTTTCCTTTTGTATCCTTTTCTTGATTTGTAGAGTAATTTTGCAACCTTTAATCACATAAGAAATACCAAATCACAAGATAGTATTAATATTTAGACAACTTCAGGCAGTATTCATACGAGTACTTTATACAGGATTCTCCCTTTAATGTTTCAAAGAAAATTAAATCTAGAAATACTACTCCTTTGATAATAATGTTTTCCTGAGGTTTCTTTCCCTTTTTCCTGTGTCAATATATGTTTTGTTAAGGCTACTACCTTGTTCAGCTAGCTCACGTTAAGTAATGTCACTAATAGCTTTTGCATACATTGTACCAACAAGCAGTTCAGAAAATGAAATATTAATTTAAAATGCACATAACTTAGTGCTAGCACAGAAGCAGCAGCAGCAGGCACAGAAACAGTACCTGAATTAATTAGCATCATAGCCTTTGGGGTTTTTATGTGCTTTTTGAATTTTAGGAATATCTTTACCATTTCATCCTAAATGTCAAAGGTAAATGTGAAAGCTTACAGTTTTTTCTTTCAAAAGAGGCACATCTATACTAACTTTGTTTCATATTTTGCTGTTTTTCTTCAAGTCTATCATGGGCTGATGTTGAGGTGTGAGGATACCTCACACACTTCCTTTACCTGTATGACAAATTTATGTCAAAAAAAGATATTTCCCTATTACCACTGATAGAATCTAAGCAGCACATTGAGTATTTATCCTAAGAAGGAATCCTTAGATTTTAGGTAATATCAGTGTAACCATCTGCCATTCTGATTTAAAAATTACTGTGTTACGCAATAAGTAGGGTTCCCTCCCTCTTCCCAGGTTCACAAATATCTCCAAGAGAACCACACCCAGCCCCCTCTCTCTGTGATTTGTCCAGATTGGATTCTTATTCACATTTGATGAAAATAACAATATGGAGAAGGGAATTCCTCCTTCAAAACAGAAGGAGCCCACTGCTGTCATGGACATAATGAAACAGCATCTGTGTGCATCTGCTCTACTGGCATGATGATAGGGTCCTCTGTATTATGAAGCGGAAGGAGTATCTCACAAAAGAGTGACACTGGTGACTTTTAAGGACTGTGATTCACCTGCCTTACAAGAAGCCCTCTGAAAGTCTGACTGTACAGGTGCATCACTCTGGACAGTTCCAACATCGAGGAGGACCATGACCCTAAAATATAGTAATGTTATTTGTACTTGCTATTGACTGAGTATCCAGGTCAAACTATCTGCTCTGTATGAAAAAAAATTGAATATATTAGTTGGCACAGCAAAGTACAAATAGATTTGAAGTTATTTAAGTTGCATCTCTAAAGCCTATAGAGCAAAGTTTATCGCAATTCACAAGGCATTTTCTGCTCAAGACATCATATGATCTGAACACTACAATAATTTTTGCTTCCAGGAGTCATAAAAAGAGCTGGAGAGATTTTAAGATTATCAAATCAGAACTTAATCCGCATTCAGATCTTGTGGTTAGCTAAGGACTGCTGGCTCCAAACCAGACATATAATGACAACAAGTCTTAAATGTTGTAAGCAAGAACGAAGTTACAACTATTTTTCTCTGTTATGCCTTTTTCATTTATATAGTGTCCTGTTTTCATCTGGGATAAAGTTAATTTTCTTAATAGTAGCTGTGTTGTTGCTTTAGTTGTTGCTAAGTAGCGTTCATACTAGTCAAGAACTTTTCAGCTTTCCATGCTCTGCCAGGTGCACCAGAAGCTGGGAGGGGACACAGCCAGAACAGTTGACCCCAACTGGCCAAAGGGCTATTCCACACCATATGATGTCATGCTCAGCAATACAAAGCTGGGGGAAGAAGAAGGAAGGGAGGGAAGTTCAGAGTGATGGCGTTTGTCTTCCCAAGTAACCATTACATGTGATGGAGCCCTGCTATCCTGGAGATGGCTGAGCACCTGCCTACCCATCGGAAGCAGTGAATGGATTCCTTGTCCTGCTTTGCTTCCGTGTGCAGCTTTTGCTTTCCCTATTAAACTGAAAACCCACAAGTTTTCTCACTTTCGCTCTTCCAGTTCTCTCTCTCATCCCACCAGGGAGAGAGTGAGAGAACAGCTGCATGGGGCTGAGTCGCCAGCCAGGGTTAAACAACCAAGAATCTTTAAGTATCTTGGATGCTGGAAGGGAGTTCTAGTGCAGGCAGGATCCAGTATAAAAGGAAAATAATAATTGTACAGAAATCTCTGGTGACAAATCCACAAACTGCTAGAAGAATTTTAAACAACTATGTAAAAATAGGTTATTTGGGCAAGAGAAAGTCTTGACATGTCAGATTGTTGCTAGGAATCTGCTGGGCAAGGAAAACTCAGCTTTCTCTACTTGTCTGCACATTCATTCTATGGCTGTAGCCAACAAGTGAAAAAACCCTAAAACATTAATGATTAATGATTAAAAATATGAAATAAGCTTTTCAATTTTAGGAAGATTTTTATTTATTCAAACATTTCATGCTGCACTAATTTTTTGAAAGCAGGACACTTCACATGCTGCCTTTTATACTTGTAAGGTGGAGGAGAACGGTGAAGGGACAACAAAGCTTTGTAAGCCTTTTAAGCTACCTCAGGCTGAATTTTGAGTCATCTTTTTCAGTTCTATGAGACTGTTTTGATATAAAAGGTTTTTTATAAATGTAAATGATGTAAAACCCTTGCTTGAAGTGATGTAAAGCACCATGTTTAAATGCATTTTTCTTTGAAATAAAACTCTAAGCACAGATACAGTGATACATATCTGGACAACTCAAACCCAAACCTGGCTGACACAGTTTATCTACTTTCCCCCCTGCTTCTACCTATCCATGGCAGAATGCAATGACTGTTGCTTGCTCAATAAGCAAACAGAAACCGGAAACTATTCCCTTCTCCTCCTTGCAGTGTTATTTAAACACTGTTTAAATGACAGCATTTTAAAAAACTGTAAAACTGGAGAACTACAAGATTAACAAAATTACGTTATCCAGGCCTGACAAGTCTCATATACCATATATTCTAAAATAAATGACCAAGGAAAATGTTACATCCGTTAGCTGTTGTTATGTTCCAGAGACGAATTTCCAAATCCTCCCTCTGTAAGTTTTAGCCCTCTGCCCTCAAAAGCAGACCAGAGGAGGTGGTCGATTCCCTCAGAAAATTCCATCCAGAGGTGGTGAAGGGAGGCATTAGGACATGGGCGCTTGCAATGCTTTACCCCAGAGATTATGCTATGTAATAGTCAAAAGACCCTTGATGAGTAGTATTTGTCAGAAAAGGGCCAGTGATAGAACAAACTCTTTGTGCTGTTTTAGACAAAAAATTCAGCCTCAGTGTCTCTCTGACGAAATGATATTTGCTGTAAAGTTTTAGGGTGAACCCTTTTATCACAAAATATTGTGAGAAGGCAATGCTGAAGCAGAGAGACTCAACAACATTCAAATTCATGTGATAGTCTTTTGTTTCCTCAGTAAATTCACCTGTGGGAAGAATCTGTGCCCTCCTTACTGAGGCAATAGCATAGGAAAGTTGAAATTCCCACCTGTATGAGGTGGCAGTGCACGAGGTCATTACTTACGATTTAGGTAACACAAGGGCAACTCTTTCCCTTGCTATGAACAGCCATGCAAATAAATAGGCAGTTGTTTCCATCCATGGAAACAGGCTTCTCCTGTTACAATTCATATCTCTCTGTCCATGACTCATTCTTTATAGGTATTTTAAAAGCTTTAATCATGTAGCGAGGAAGCCTAGCTAATGTTGCATAATTTAAGTGACCAGTCACACAACATGGGTAAAGACAAAGTAGCTGGCTGAAGCTGGTTTTTCAAAGCCATTTATAGATTCCAGTTTTCAAGCCATGAGCCAAGCACTTCTGGATTAAAAAAAAAAAAAACCACCACAGAATTCAGATCGATCTATGCATGGGAAGTTTAGGAATGGCAAACTACGTTGAAAATTTTGGAGCTTTATCTGGAACGAAGAGAGGATTAATGGTCCCCTGGCAAGTTAAGCTGAAGATTTGTAAACCTGAGAGTACACACCCAACCCTGTGCTGAGTGCTAGCAAATAGAAGTTTAACTACAGCAGTCGTAAGTGCAGTTAGCTATGCAGTTATGAATGAAAGCTTTCACTGTTACTTTTGTTGACTAAAGGAAAAGATCAGCAAAACAGTGATTCTTCCAAATGTCACTGGGTTGGAGTTGGAAAATTCTGTGTTCCAAACATGCGCTGGTTCACACAAAAGGTGAATTACGGCTGCTCTGAAGGAACTGAGCCCAGCTCAGGACAAATTGTAAAACTGGATGTCCTATGACACAGTAGCTTGTATTAAATTACCTAATGGGCCACTGAGTAGGCTCTTAATCTTTTTGTCTGTATTTCTATCTCAAGAAATGAAGATAATAATACTTTGAGGCCTTAAGCGATAGGACTTCTGTGATGCATGGGACTTGGTGCCAGCAGGGGCCTTCTCTCACCATGTCATTATGCAACGCGCTGTGGGTCCGCTGTTTTGTTTTGGACATGGAATCAGTCAGTAACCACAGCAGTTATCATCAAGTCAAAATGTTCTGTGTCTATTTTACCCTGGCAGCACTTTCATCCACAATAAACCAACACACTAATAGTGTTATTTTACACTACTATTGTATTAACCAGTTACTAACCATAGTTAGTGCATGCTACTTATTAATAGTTTGTGATGGAATACCATGCTATCTCAGTTGTTGTGTGATACCCATGACAAAACAGTATTTACAGAACTGTAACAACTGAGCCAATTGTCTAGCCAATGAACTATACTGCTGCTATAAAAAACCATCACAAAATGGATGTTTGGAAGTGAGGTGCTCCAACACCTACTGTGATTGTTATTGTTCTGAGCAAAGACAGATGTTTAACTATACCAATATATGTCCATCTTTCGTCCTGAACAAAAAGTAAAATTTTTCAGATAAACTGTGATGGAGTAACTAAACTCATCTGCCTGAAGCTTAAAGCAGACAGCTTGTGATTTATGCACTTGCAGTGAATTCCTTGCACAACTTTTCTCTTAGTGCTCTGTTATACTCTGAGCAGGATTAGCTACATCATGGTAGAAATATTCCTGCCAGGTAGGATGATATATGTTGTAAAGCACAGAAAGCTTCTCTTTGCAAAAAAAAGTGCCTATATTTTTTTAGGTTTTAGATTTTTTTTTGCTCTTTAGGACAGCTGCTTTTTACACTGCAATTCTTCTTATGGAAAAGTTTCTTAGACACATGCCTTTTTTGGCAGAGTAGCAAATAAAAGAACCTGGAAAACAAAGCAGAAGGATGATGTCAAGGAAAGGAAATAAGGGACAGTTACTAGCTGCATACTAATCTTGAATATCTTTTTACCTCTGTACCAAAAGGGAAAGAAAAATCATGTAAAAGGCTATAGCTGTTATGCAACAGATAAAATTAACAGATTATCTTGAATTTTCCAGGGAAGTACTGTATCTTCCTTGCAGTAAATGCATCTGAAAATTGGCTTGCTGTTTGAAGCAGTGCTCAGATGTTCCCCATGAAATGAGTTGTTTGTCAGCTGTGCAGAACAGAAAAGCTGTAGAGTGAAAAAGGGAAAGTTATTCTCAGTTTCCTCAGCCTCTGTTTGATCAGTAAGTATTAAAACCGTGTGCCTTCTTATGCTCTATAGCATAGTGCCAAGGGCCACAAGTTCATGGGGGCACATAGTAGTTTATCATAGCCAAAGATCTTAAAGACCTAAGACCATAATTATTTTTGGTATGTCGTTAATAACATGGAGTACACCTACAAGAATGTTTAATAAAAATCTATATCCTCCTCTGAAGAGTTATGCACCTCCATCTCTCACATGTAAACCAGCCTTTAATAGGTAGGTCCCAAGTATATATTCCTACACTGCAGTAAGACCTTTTGTCTGGCAAGACCATAGCCTCCAAAGCTGTAAGGTGCCTGTAATTACAAAGGCAAATATTTGTCATAGAGTGGACACAGTCTTATTATATGGACAATATTAAAAGTAGTTGATGGAGATTATCTTGGGACAAAAATGTTTAAAACCACTTAAACATCAGAAAGCCAGCAATGAAGGATCCAAGCTGCTAACCAGGAAAAATGCTGAGCCTGAAAAAGAAGGGGGGGAAGAAATTAAGTCTGTGAAATTTTAAGGGGTTTTTTTATAATTCATTGTTTACTTTTGCATGAAGTATTTTAATTCCAATAATGAAATTTATACTGCATGTATACGGAAAGATCTGATGGTCCTGGAATTGAAAAGGAAGATATGACTTTCTCATGCAATTTGTCAAAGCACTCTTCAACAGCACAGTTTTATCTGATCCTCTAAATTCAAGGTTAAGTTAAGGAGATTTTTTTTTTAAAAAAACTTTGTTTGCTTTTATGCAGAGACCCTATAAAGCCTTTGTATGGAGGATTACCCAGTGAGAAGTTATTTTCCGAACACATCCATAGTATCAGCCCTCAGACATGAACTCTCCAAAACTAATTTGATTTTCTGCCTAAGAATCTCCTAGTTCTTTTCTGATCTGATTAACAGAGAAAAATGCTGAAATATGCCTATACATATGCATGACTTGTCCCGCTTCGTATTAAAATTAGCCCCAAGAAGTCATTTCCATGAACTCCTCCCCACTGCGCTTGCTCAGTGCCTCCTTGTGGTGGTCGTCGGGGGTCGTTTGGTGGCCTTCAGGGGTCGTTTACTTCATCCACTTGTGAGAAACTATGGACTAGGGTATTGTTTATTAAGATTTATGTTAAGCTCAATGTAAAGGTTAGGCAACAAAAGATGAGATAACCAGACGCTGCTTGTGTAAGACAAGATAACTAGACGCTGCTTGTGTAAGATAAGATAACCAGATACCGCTTGATGACCAGGAAACCGACAGAAACAGGACAAACAACCCCCTAACAACAACTGAAGCATGCGCAGAGTACCTCCACTACTTCATTGAACACGGAAGCAAAGATGTATAAAAAGAGACTGTTTGAACTGCTCAGTACGGCAGTTGGCGGAGCACAGACTCCCCTGTCGTCGAGCGCTGTATTTGCTCATATTCTACTTGCTATAATTAATAAAATTTTAATTGGATTATGATCCATTGTGGTCTCAATTTATCACACACTCCTCTTCTTCACCTTGTCCTTTTGGTGAACTCCAGCTTCTACCCCCCTTATTCCACTGTCAGAACAACACAGCGGTACCAACCGGCTCCCCATCCTTGGCTATCCTCATATCAACAAAGTGCCAGATGCTTTGTTCTCCTACAGGCCTTCCAAGGCCTGTAACAAAGGTGGGCCATTTGCTACTAATCTCTCCTCTTCCACATTCCCTACAGTGTTAGTTTCTTATCTATAGTTTACTTCATATGATTAGTAAGTTAATCTAACCCACAATGCTAGCACTTTAAGATGGATCTACAGTTGGCTTCACAAAGGTCCTTTTGTTAACCCTTTAGCCTCCCTTCAGTGCCACCTATTCTTCCCCATGAAAGAAACAACATAATTTGCTGGTATTCCATATGTCTTGAATAGCTTTTTTTTTTTGCTACTCATGGAAAGCTGATTTTATTTATCTCTTTGTTAGAACTTCAGTGTCTTCCACAAAATTATTAGAGACTCCCCATGTATTATAGCAGCATGTGTAGCTTAGCCTTGAAATTGTTAAGTCTGTCAGGAGTGTTTCTCACCCAGACTTAGGACAGCTGCTGGTTTAAGTAATACCCATTCTCTGAATCGAGATACTTTCTGGTTACAGAGTCTTAGGCAAAATGTTTGGAGACTGCATGTTGGTAGAAGACTTTTTGAAAAATCAAAGCAATTATGGATACATGTGATTTATAAAATCTGAAAGAGACCAATGTAACACATTTGCACAAATAGTTCTACAGTGTTGTCAGTAAAAGTTTTCATTTATATCTTCTTTTAGATGGCTAATAACCATTCCTGCAATTGTCAGTCCACATTTTTTTTGGTGTGTGTGGCGCATGTGTAACTCCTTCTTCACAGCTTTTGCATCCTTGATGGCTGCGCCTTCTCCTGCCCTGGAGACCTCAGCACATGCTGTAGCAAACCTCTCTGGAGAGAGGAATCCGGGACCGTCAGCTCGTTCCTTCAGCTCTAGAGAATTAGAGGGCAGTGTTTCCTGCCTTCAAAACGTCTGGTCACACATACAGAATGATAAGAAGGGACTGGAATAAAAAGAAAGAAAGAAAGGATGCTTGGCTCCAGGCTGCAGCCCAGCCTCTCTTGCCTGGAGGAGAAGAGCCCAAGTGCCTCCTTTGCACAACAAGCACCTAATGATTTCTGTGTTTTTTGCTGCTGCTCATTACATGTCTATCATCACTCAGCAATGAAAGTGGTGTAGTCCAAAGCCAAGTATCCAGGAATTTCCACACCATCAGCTTAATACAATACTGACAATTGGCAAAGGAGCAGAAAAAACAAAGAAATGGCAGATACAGAAATACGTAATTGGAAAGATTTTAAACAAGTCATGTTGAATAAGTAGAAAAAATACTTAAGGTAAGCAGAACATTTTGTATTTATTTGAGGAATGCCTGACAATAAAACAAAATGCAGGGGCAAAATGAAATTCTGATTTTTTTTTTTATTCTGTGGACTTTTCATCTTAAAGATCTTGGGAACATTTTTGAGGGGAATATAAAGGTTTTCTCAGAAAGCATGGGTTTGTGGTTTGGTAATCCCACTGTTCTCAAGACAATATTCTGCTCTCATTTGATGATTTATGACACTTTCTCTGCACATAATTTTGAATAAATCCATAGCCAGCATGTTATATGCAAAAGAGGCAAGAGAAGCAGACAGGAGACTGAAATATGTGTGCAATAACTGCAGGATACTGAAAATAAAGGGATGCACATTATTTGGGGTTCTTAATGAAAAATCAGCATCCCAGAGAATGTGTAATATGTTGCCACTCAGTGTTTCTACTTCAATAATTTCAAAGGAATTAGGAACCACTGGACAAAGGATATACAAAATGTCTTTTTGAAACAGCAACTCCTCAGCGAGCCTAGCTTTATTTTTTGTTCCAAAAATGAAATAAAAATCTGAAAAAATGTACAAAAGACAGAACCACTTCTTTAGAGAGCTTTAGGTGATGCTGTTGAACTTTCATTGCTACAGCTTCTTCAGGAATTTCAAGGCAGTCAAATAACAAAGCCACCTTTCCACAGGGTCACAGCCTCCTTCAGGGCACATCCCCCTGCTCCGGTGTGGGGTCCTCCCTGGGCTGCAGGTGGGGATCTGCTCCCTCATGGGCCTCCCTGGGCTGCAGGGGCACAGCCTGCCCCGCCATGGGCTGCACCAGGGGCAGCAGAGGAATCTCTGGACCGCCTCCTGCCTCTCCTTCTGCACTGACCTGGGTGTTTGCAGGGCTGCTCCTCTCACATGTTCTCACTCCTCTCTTCCAGCTGCAGTTGCACAGGGTTTTTTTACCCTTTCCCTTTCTTAAATATGTTATCACAGAGGTGCTACCAATGTCACTGATGGGCTCAGCTTTGGCCAGCAGCGGGTCTGTCTTGGAGTCAGCTGGCACTGGCTGTGTCTGACATGGGGGCAACTTCTGGCATCTTCTCACAGAAGCCAGATCTGCATCTCCGTCCCCCCCCCGCTCCCCCTGCAACCTTGCCACATAAACCCAGTACAGTAACAATTAAAAAAAGACTGAGCATTCACATTCTCAACTCCCGTCCCTTCAGGAGAGACTGAAGGATGAGATCAACATTGCAACAGTTACTTTTTGTCAACAATTGCTCCATTATATCACTAATGAATATGCAACAGTAATATTATTTCCAGCAGCATCTTCTTATCTCCAACAGTTTAGAGTAACATTGTTTTCAATTGTTGCAGTGAAGAATTTGTACTGTATAATGTCATCAAGTTATTTAAACTTCAAATGAAGTGTGATTGTTGTGATTACTATAGTGGTGGTCTAGATAATAGTGCATTGGTTACTCGGTGACTACTTTCTTCTTCTCCATCTCACATTTGGGGTTATATTTTACACCTGTAACAGTTGCCTCCCTGGTCCTGAGCTGCTTTCTCAGACAAGATTTATCACTGACTTCAGGGGACAAGAGCTGGGTTTTACATCATTCAAAGCTGTTGAATCAGGTTTACATGGCAAGGTTTTGGTAGCAGGAGGGAACTGCAGGGGTGACTTCTGTGAAAAGACACCAAGAGCTGCCCATGTGATGGACAGAGATGGCTTCAGCTGGCTCCAAAAGTGACCTGCTGCAGGACACCACTGAGCCACCCGGGATGCTGGTGGCACCTCTGTGATAAGGGAGTTAAGGAAGGGTAGGAAAGTGCTGTGCAGCAGCTGTGAGAGAGGAGTGAGAGTGTGTGAGAGAAACAGCCCTGCAGACACCCAGATCAAGGCAGGAGGAAGGACAAGAGCTGCTCCAGGCGCTGGACCAGGGATTCCTCTGCAGTCTGTGGTGATGCAGCTTGTCTCCCTGCAGCCCATGGAGGTTCAAAAATTATTAGGGCTGGGAGGTTTGGGGCAG
This sequence comes from Gorsachius magnificus, assembly GCA_034008185.1. Taxonomy (NCBI): domain Eukaryota; kingdom Metazoa; phylum Chordata; class Aves; order Pelecaniformes; family Ardeidae; genus Gorsachius; species Gorsachius magnificus. The sequence continues at coordinate 41,811,861 of CM067083.1, read as the reverse complement.
GAAGGGGTGAAAATGAGGTTTTGGGCCTTTTTTTTTGCAACTGTGTTACAATTCTATAAAGAAATTTGATTTTTCTTAAAGGGAAAAAAATAAAAAAGAAAAACATCCCGGAGCTAAAACAGCATGCAGTCCTGTGGACATCTGGGTAACAGGGGTTAGCTATGTCTGAGTGTCACGCTCCTCTAGGGGCAAAACTTCACTGTTAGGGGTACATCACTTTTTTTACCAAAAGGTCAGATGACACCCAGCAGTTGCAGAGGCCACAAGGGCCTCTCAAGGCGCAGGAGGTGTTTGAGCAGTAGTTTGGCACGAAAGTATTATGAGTTTTGGAGAAAAATATATGAGCTTCCAGTTGTTTTCCACTAGTAACTCAAAATTTTCTATGGAATGAAAATATATTTTCTGAGTCCTTCTAACAAGAATGTTTACAGTGACAGAGTTATTTCAGGATTTTAAAAAGAATAGCCAGGAACTTTTCCCTGTGATTAGCTGAGAATACAAAGGATAAAAAGAAATTGTCCTGGGACTACTTCAAATATAAGCTGTCATCATCACAATGATGAGAGTTAAGTTCCCATTTCTGAAGGTTATAGAAGTGTTGCAAACGTGCTTTCATTTTGCCTTATTATACGAAAAGGCCAACCTAACTTATCCTTTCGGGACTGATGCATTCATTCACATTCTTTTTCGTTAAGTTATTACAGACAGCTGAAAGAAAGAATAACAAAATGGAATTTGATAGCAGTGAATATCTTTGGGGATTTTTTCAAATCACATTTGTAGGCTGCTAATACAATACTAATTGCTTAAATTCATACCTGAAGGCTTTATAAATTCCACCATTCGCCTTGACTGTTATCATCAGTAATGATCTGATCCAAAGCCCTCTGCAGTCAAAAAAAAAGATGCAGCTTATTACCTCTGGGAGAATAAGCTGTGGGTTGTAAATAAAACATGAAGAGATGGTTGCAAGTATTTGAGCTGCATTGCTTAGTCTTCATTAAGCACATATGCCACATTGTTTGTTTCCATTCTATTATCAGACTATAGTGTAAATATCCATTGTAACAATTGCAAATTTCAGATTATGAATAGTCTAGTATGTGATTAAAACACTGCCTGCAAGCATTCCTGGAAAACAGAAAAAAAAAGTCAGGATTTGTTTACAAGTTGCAACGTTAATACCTGTGGAATCCAACCGCAGTGCTCTATTGTTTGCTAACAGTGATTTCTTATCAAATGAAACTGGTTGAATTATTAGCGACAGGCCATGGGGATCAGGAAATTGATGCCAGCTGGTATCAGCAATGCTACCTGTGAGGAAAGTTTACTGAAAAATTTAACAACAAAGAAAAAGAGAGCAAAACCAAGAAAATAATCTAAAACTAAGAACTAAAACACTACTGTGAAGCTAATAATGAGCAAATATCTGAGGAAGGTGTGCTTAACATTGAATCAGTTACAGAAATTTTTCATGTACAGGTCAGCATGAGAATGTTATTTTAAATACGTATAAAACACTTGAAGTATCAGAAAACCTTCTCTTTCATGTACTGTACTTTGTGTTGTAACCACGTGGCTGAAATAGCCTAGATGAAGAAACCAGCATAACTTAGTACATTTTTGAACTATTAATGGATACTGAAATTGTTAGGAAACACTGCCACAACTTTATGGGCCCTGTCTGGAAAGTCTCACTTCAGCAAGGATTCTACATAGCATAAAGTGATAAAAGGAATTACACTATTTTTTCTTTTTCTTTTCCTAAGCCAAGCAGTAAAGCATCATCACACAACCAAAGATACCTGGAAAAAAAAAATCAACAAGGTTTCAGCCAGCTGTATGAAGAAAAACGCAAGGCACATGTAGCCAGGTAGAGAATAGATGGTAGCATTCCCCAGAATTAGGAGGTGAACTGTAGATAAAAAAGCTGTCAGAGGGACGCCTGGATTTATTGCTGTAGAGATCAAAACAAGTCAAGACATTAAGACCATCTACAGTTGGAGTCGTTGGAGAGCTCTGTTTAAGGGGACTTCACACTTCCAAACATGCTGACAATAACGGCGAATCTTAGGTGTGCTTTACAGTACATCTGAAAAACGTGTTGGTTCTGCTCTTGCTTTTAGAGAACTTCATGATGTTCTCAAGAGAGCTAATACTCAGAGGCAAAACATGTTGTCCTTTGTTTTGATTGTATCACCTTGCATCACTCAAAATTTAAGATAACATTCATTTTCTACCATGAATAGACATGGTCTAGGAATGTTTAAATGCTGGCCAAAAATATCAGCCAAGGACCAACAAGAAGAATATGGAATATCATCCATTTTTCAGAAGTCCTGTGATATTTTCTATGTGAATATACTTGATATTTTATGGATAGTTCTTCAAATGCTGTGCAAAACCCTAGGAATATTTGTGAGATTGGCAACAGCATTTTAAAAATATACTTTGTGCTCTCACCTTGAATCCAAAGCCCTTTCTAGAAGGTATATATTCCAAATACCTTTGTGTGACAACAGTGAAGACTTTCCATAAGGCTGCATTTTCTTTGCTTTGTTCTTGTTCTCTTGGCTTTTATTAGCATACTTGATTTAACTGCATTAGTTCTCAAACTGGAGGCATTGTTAATTAATGGTTAGATTCTTATATTATAGATCTAATATATATAGATTATTACATGCTTGACATACACTTTTAAACTTACAAATACCATGACTTGAATAGATTCCAAATCTAAACATGAACAAAGGCGGTTTATATATTTTTCTATGTCAGATTTCCACCCAAGTAAAATGGGGGTCAACTGGATTTGTCTTTTGACTAAAGACCTGGCACATGACAGTGCCTGAACTAACAGGGAAAACCACAAAACATTGTCCTGAATTAACTTAAACAAGCACAAAAAATATTGTCTTTCTCACTAAAGTAAGATCCAGTATGTTCTGGTTTTGTAGTGGAGTTATTCAGCATTTATACAGTAACACTGAGGCCCAGCATGTGTCAGTTCATGGGCTTTTTGTCTACCAACAGAAAGGCAACGTACCTGTTCCCTTTCAAAAGCTGCTTATGAGAAATCGAGTGGACATGACCAAATGCTTTCTCATACACAAAAGACATGCTTCAACTCTAGTATCTTCCCATGGGGTGTCCAAAGGAATGAGGTTGTTGACAAATCTGCCAGAGCAGCATGCTCCCCTGTTGGGATCTCTCTTCCATTTGAGGATTCCAGAGGACACTAAGCCAAAGGAGTAAAATACTATCATTTACTGAGTTAGGTATGACAGCATCTTTGCACAACCCACTGAACAGAAGCAACTTTTCTGGGACAAAATGATCGTTCCAAGTTCCTAAAAAGGAAAGGTTAATTGAAAAAATGAATAGAAAAAGAAGTGAGTTAATGTATGAGTCTACAGTGGGCTGTGAGTACTCACCGGAGTTCAATTAAGACAACATCTGCTGTTGCTGAACTTTTACTGTTACTCAACCTGTAGTCAGATCAGCTCTGAAGGGAAAAGGATCTCGGGTGTAGAACAGCATGAGCAATAAATTTGCACTGACATTATCCTAAAAATACCAGGTGCTATTCTTCTATAACATTTCTTTGCCCTCCTTCCCCTGAATCAGTACAAGCATGTATTACTATTTAATAGGAACAGATATATATGCATGTGTTAGAAAGAATGTTCACATACATCCTGGTGTATGGTAACACAGTCTTAGTGATTTTAATGATGTTGCAATCATTCTGTTCATGATAGTAATTCTTCCCCAGTGTAGGAGAAAGTGGACAAGACTTAGCATATTGGTCAACAAATTAGCTGAAAAATGTGGTAATACTGTCCTGAAGCTGAGCTTCGAGCAACTTTACCTTTTTCCCACTATGAACATTTCTTAGTTTCCATCCTGCAAAAAGCTTTCCTTCATCTGCTCCTTTGCTGAGTGCCACCTTTTGTGGTCCCCTGTTGGTTGCACACAGACTTACATGTTTCTTCTCACACACAGCCTAACCAAACAACACATTTCCATACTCTGAAGTGGGTGCCAATTTGCACAGGGTGAAATTCACTGTGCCCTGAAGAGTTTATATCCCAGCTATCTCAGCTGACACCTTTTTGAAAGCTGTGTACCAGCACATGACGAGAAAGCTTTCTGTTTGTGTTTTAGAGGTGGAGTTTCAAGGCTCAGGAAAGAGGATATTAAAAATGATAGGTCAGGCCCAATGTTTTCTCTTTCTCAACGTTGCACTAAGTGAAATTCTCATGTTTTTTGCTTCTGAGCCAGTAGTAAGGGGTGATTGCTTAATTGCCTAGTTATGGAAACTACATGCATGCACCATAGTATTCAATGCCTTAAAAACATACCACCCTCCAGCATCAAAAAAACTGAACAACTATATGTTCACTTCTTTTCATCACCTTCTATGAAGCATTTGTATTCAGTTAATCTCTGGCTTTTCCTGAGTGTCATTTATAGCTATGGCATTGACCTCCTCCTAGTTTACCTCCTTCCATAGTGTTGGCAGCAGGCACAACACAGCTATGGCATCAGCTCAGAAGTTCAATAAGAAGTTCAAAACCAAAAAAATGAAAGATAACATACTTGTAAATACCAATTCTGTGATTGAAGTCAGGGTATTAAGGGAAACTGGACAACTCATCTCTGAAGAAACTTTGGTGAGCTTTATTTTTGACAGGTAAGACTCATTAACTGTGCCTACAGATTGTGCCTTTTAAATCCCAGAACATAGGGGTCACTCCTCCTGTCTGGTTCATGGAAAAAGGTTAGGGAGGAATAGTTTATGAAACACGAAAAACAAACAGAGAGAAAATAGCATATAGTTAGTGCATAGACTAATGCAGAAGCATGGAGAGTATTACTCGGGTAACTCACAACATTGTGTGCACAAAGCAAGGTGCTCCGGTTCTGTTATTTTTTCTTTCTTTTTCAGCAGCTTAAGGGAGAGTGAGGGAGGAAAAAAGGCTTCTCATAGGCTTCTTGGATTCACTGATGATTTACTTCATTTTCTGAATTACATTCTACCTTGGCAGTGTGTGGCAGTAGTGTTGCAGTCTCTCAGGAGAAAAGCAGAAGTGTTAAAGCCTATTTCTTTTTCCCTGAATTTAAAGAAGTTTAGTTCAGTTTTGGTTGTGGCTTTCTTTTTTTGTTTTTTTTTTTTTGTGTGTGGTGGGTTTTTTTTCTATTGCTATTTCAAGCACAAATGCAAACCCTAAAATGGTGTTTTTGATGATTTGTGTCTTATACCTATAGTTTTCCTGAAGAGCCATGATTCCTACATAGCAACCTGATCTAGTTAGCGGTGTCCCTGATCACTGCAGGGGGGTTGGACTAGATGACCTCTAGGGGTCCCTTCCAACCCAAAACATTCTATGATTCTATGAAAATCAGCAGAAGAGATCCTATTGAGCATCCTAACGTAGTTAATGTTTTGTACTAGATCTTATGCCACAGAATAAAGTGGGTAAGAGAGATATTTAACTTATAAGCAGGAGAACCATGTTTTATTGCTTCCTTCTTCGTTCTGAAAATAACATTTTAATTTGTTTTTAAGTTTTGACACAGTCATGTATGGATTTTGATCGTGGAATCAATAACTGTGGTATAGTTAGTGCTTGGCTGTGACTCTTGAGATCACCAAGGTTGTTCTGATACCTTGCTACAGCTTTCTTGTCAGAAAATACATGTTAAACACTCAGATAGAAATGCATCTGTGATATGCATATTTCTGTGGCTGAGTTTAACTTGGAAATTCCCTTTCTCTTTTCTTTTCACCCTTTTTTTTTAATACTTCCGATGCAGTACGTCTATATTCTCCGCTTCCTGAGAGTTTCACTTTTACTGCGTCTGAGATTTATTCCATTATATTTTTGTAATTAATTATTGATTTGTTTCCTAGCCTCCCTCATTAAAAATGCAGAAGAAAAACTTTGATTCTTCTGAAGGAGAAGTGTGGAGGGGTCAACACACAGGATTAATCTTCCCCCTATGCTACAGATTCTTTTATGATTAGGAAAATCCCTCTATGCATCTGTAGATATATATGTAACATACGGTTGATGCTGGCCTATCTCAGGTGGGTAGCAAGAAGATTGTTTTGTTTAATCCCATCATTCTGGTTTTCTAGATTTGAAGAGCAAACATTCATAGCATCTGCAGTGTTGGCTAAAGAGAAATAAGGGAAGTTCATGTATGGAGAGAATAACGGGAGGTAGGGCAGAGAGGCAGAACAGAAGAGGGCTACAGAAGCAGCTGCTGGTGGCTGCAGAGGGGCAATACAGCCAAACAGCCACAATGAGAAAGGTTCCTGAGACCATGGGCTTTCCCAGGCATTTGGGTATTAATACTGGAACCTGCAGGCACTGGACATCATGGACTAAAGAGATCTGAATTTCGAAGTGTCCCTTGCCATTGCACTCTGGGGCTTCTACCATCTGATGGCAATGATGGAGACAACAGGGAACACCACAGTGGATGTCTAAAGAGAATCCCTGCTAAATTGCTGCACAGTTAATAAACTTCTTTCTCCATATGGGCTGGGGTAATATGTAGTCCACCCTCCTATAATGCCTATTTCATTCCTTACAGATATTTGTTAAGCCTGTTCTTTATCCAACTTTTTCTCTAAAAAGTCAGGACAATTTGTGGGAAACATCCAAAGCTCATATTTCTTTTAAACATTTAAGTGCAAAGGATATGACAGAATTATATAGAAAATTGAATGGATTTACCTGTTTATTTCCCTTGGATTTTCTAAGCCAAAGAATGTCACATTTACTAGGATCATTATGGACAAGTCTGTATTTAGACAAAAAAAAGTGAAACGTACCACCTGCTATCCAATATCTATCTATTCAAAGAAAGGTTTCGCAGAGCTGCAGAGGCATTCAGAAAACTACGTTCTGTCTCTTGTGCTGACTCGTGACTGTATGCTGCTCTCTGATTCTGAACATATTGCACATCATTGGTGTAAGACACAGAAATGTTATGGTTTGATGGTTTTGAAGATGTAACCAAAAGGGTCAGCCCAGGTTCTAGCATACACTAAATAGAATCATAGAATTATTTAGATTGAAAAAGACCTTTAAGGTCATTGAGTCCAACTGTTAACCTAACCCCGCCATCCCACCACTAAACCATGTCCCTAAGCACCACATACATGTGTCTTTAAATACCTCCAAGGATGGGAACTCAACCACTTCCCTGGGCAGCCTGTTCCAATGCTTGACAACCCCTTCTGTGAAGAAATTTTTCCTAATGTCCAATCTAAACCTCCCCTGGGGGCTATTTCCTCCTGTCCTATCATTTGTTACTTGGGAGAAGAGACCAACACCCATCTCGCTACACCCTCCCTTCAGGTAGTTGTAGAGAGTGATAAGGTCTCCCCTCAGTCTCTTCTTCTGCAGGCTAAACAACCCTAGTTCCCTCAGTCACTCCTCATAAGCCTCGATATAATCTAAGCTATCTCTACCCAAATGGGTGAGCTATAGCCAAGTCACTCTGACGCGTTAAAAATTACAAGTGATGGAGATTCCAGAATCCCCTCAGGCACTCTGCTTCAGAGCTTCAGTAACCTTTTATAAAGCTTTATAAACTTTTGTCTAAATTATGTGCTAGTTGCTGTCATTCCCCTGTCTCTTATCTTCTGCCCTGTGAAGAAGGGGAACAGCATATTCCTTTCTTTCTTCATAACCAACATAAAAGCCATTTAAGTCAAAAGGTTACAATATGAAACTAGAGGAACTCTGGTCTTAAACTAATTAGTCTCTCTTCGCAGAATCTGCTTGTGAGGGAGGTGACGATTTTTTCCAACAGTAAAGAGCCATCTCTTTAGCCTGGTAAATCCCCAGGGTGATTTTCAGTAAAGCCTTGTGTCCTCATAGAATCGTTTAGGTTGGAAAAGACCTTTAAGATCATCAAGTCCAACCTTTAACGTAATACTGCCATCCCACCACTAAATCATATTCCCAAGCACCTCGTCTACCTGTCTTTTAAATACCTCCAGGGATGGGGACTCGACCACTTCCCTGGGCAGTCCATTCCAGTGCCTGACAAGCCCTTCTGTGAAGAAATTTTTCCTAATGTCTAACCTAAACCTGCCCTGCTGCAACTTCAAACCATTGCCCCTCGTCCTATCATCTGTTACCAGGGAGAAGAGGTCGACCCCCACCTCGCTACAAGCCCCCTTTCAGGTTGTTGTAGAGGGCGATAAGGTCTCCCCTCAGCCTCCTCTACTCCAGGTTGTTTAAACCCCAGTTCCCTCAGCTGCTCCTCCTAAGACTTGCGCTCCAGACCCCTCACCAGCTTTGTTGCTCTCCTCTGAACATGCTCCAGCGTCTTTCTTGTAGTGAGGGGCCCAAAACTGAACACAGTATTCGAGGTGCAGCTGCATCAGTGCTGAGTACTGGGGGAAAATCACTTCCCTGGTCCTGCTGGCCACACTATTCCTGACACAAGCCAGGATGCTGTTGGGCCTCTTGGCCACTTGAGCACACTGCTGGCTCATATTCAGCTGGCTGTTGACCAATGTCCCTAGGTTCTTTTCTGAAGGGCAGCTCTCCAGCCACTCTTCCCCAAGCCTATAGTGTTGCATGGGGTTGTTGTGACCCAAGTGCAGGACCTGGCATTTGGCCTTATTGAACCTCATACAGTTGGACTCAGCCCATTGATTCAGCCTATCCAGATCCCTCTGTAGAGTCTCCCTACCCTCAAGCAGATCAATATTCCTGCCCAGCCTGGTGTCATCTGCAAACTTACTGAGGGTGCACTTGATCCCCTCGTCCAGATCATTGATAAAGATATTAAACAGAACTGGCCCCAGTACTGAGTCCTGGGGAACACCACTTGTGACTGTCTGCCAACTGGATTTAACTCCATTCACCACAACACTTTGGGCCTGACCATCCAGCCACTTTTTTACCCAGTCAAGAATAAAAGAAGGCTTGGATCATCTGGGAATTGTCACAAATGAAAAGCATGTTTTGGCTTTCAAAATCTGCCCTGGCTTGAAATAAATACAGATATGCTTGGTTTGTTAATTCACCTTGTGAACTGTAAGGAAGGACCTGTGGCTTCCATTAGAAAGCAGATGGACTCTAGAAATGCCTATGCTCTGACGAAAGGCTGTTCTGTCTTGCATCAGGTTCAATGCCTAGCGATGTTGCAGTGATTTTTCTTTTTTTTCCAGGCCTGACAGTCCCATCAATCATAACAAAACTGTTTGTGCTGACTGAGTAGTCACATGCAGGACAGCTTGCCCGAGATCTAACTCTGCTATCACTGCTCTTGTTAGCGTTTGTATTTCATCCCATCTCTGTGATCTTTTTTTTGATATATTTATCTGGTTTTAGTATCAAACAAAAAAATCTGAACAGGTCTGTTGTGTCTCTTGCTGCTCTGGTAACATGTTTCTGACTGCTGAAAAGCACATACCAGTAAGTGTGGCTACCAAAAGCAACAAAAAGCTGTTTTTAATCTCATTCTGGGGGAGAGCTTGTGACATCTGAAGATCTGTATAATTAAATTTCACACAAAGAAGCAGCAAATTAATATACATTTTTATTCATATCTGTTTTAAGTGCTGCATTTGATTACACATGTCTTTGTGTAATCTTAGAAAAAGAACAAAGTCTTATCATGTCCCAAGAAGAAAGCATTTTTAACAATTGTCTTTGGCTGCAACTGCGCCAGCTGAATAACCTCTACAAAACTTATGGATATCATGCTGGGAAAGGGTCTAGGATGTAACCAGTACCAGTTTGGGTTTGCCCACTCTACCACGCTTGTCTGAAGCTGCTGTTTTTGCCTGGTTGCAACCAGTGGGGACCTCTGAGCAGGCATTTGTTCTCTGTAAGTAGCTGATTTAATGAGCAGTGACAGATTCACTTAGGGAGCTGGTAGTGGGTCGAAATGTTACTACTTATGGGGTCCATAGTCTTAACAAACCTGCCAGGTTACAAATGCCAAAAAGCAGAGTGTTTATCTTGTTCATTGTCTCAGGGAAATAGCAAAGAGAAGCAGCTGGCAAATGGAAGAATATATTAAATCACCCTGTGCTTTTTCTCTTTTAGTTGGATGGCTGGTGCTAGCTGTGCTGTGCAGAGTGCTGGGGGGAGAGGGCTGTTCCCAGGTGGGACACCTACTTTTTGATGAATGACAAGGGGGTCAGCCAAGTCAGGGCACAAGGGAAGACTCAATTCTGGCCCGCACATTGCTGCCTCAGCTTCAGAGATTGCCAAGTGGAGAATAATTCAAATTATGGGTACTCCCTACATATTCTATGCTCAAAAAGTCCTTTTCATACTTGAAATTAAAGCTGCACTACCATAATATTGCTATATACCTGGGCTCTTTCACCCAGGGCCAGTAGGTGTAGGTCCCTGGTGTGGGCACCATGTGCGTGTCCTTCTGCTGTACTGCAAGTGTGGCACACTGACGTATGGTGGTGTCACAGTTAATAACATTGACTTGGAGGGGAAATGTCTTTCAGCAATAAAAGAGTGTTTGGGAACCAGCTAATAATGATCTTTTTTGATGTTTGTCTCTTCAAGTAAATATCTGCTATGAAGAATTATAGAAATGCAAGGACCCTCTAATTTAGGCATTAATACCACTTCAGAATCACTGGTTTTTTTTCATAAACAATGATGAATATCTCTTTGTGAATAGGATGTCAGGTAGCACAAGAATATGGAAGAGAAAAATATAATCTTGTCCAAGAGAAGCATAAAGTATTCAGGAGAGATCTGGGAGACCAAGGTTTTTTTATAGCTATTGTTAATGTGGCATTTAAATTAGGAGCCTAGGTAGATGTGCTTCTACACTGTGCTTCACATCCCTCCTCTGATTCACATTCCTTTACTGCAAAATGTGTCCCGAGTTTTACAGCAGCTGAACCTCAGAAGTTATTGTTGAAATTAATAACATTTTGTATGTATTCAGAAAGTATTGAAATGGGCTACTAACTACTCAGACCCTGTTAGTAACCTGATTTTAGGAAGACAATTTCGGAAATGTTGGTTTAAAAGTCTCTGTGGATCAAGTTGCCCATTTGTAAAATTAGGACAATACTGCATTAGAAAAATATTATGGAGATTATTCAACTAGTATTAAAGGAGTTTTAGGCTAAAATATAGATATAAAAAGCATAAAAGAGTGGAAACAGCTGATAATCTAGTTACCCCAAAATGTAAAGATTTCTTCTAAATAAAACTGCATTCTTGAGTATGCTTATTTTGCAAAGAGTAAGCAATTGTCCTAATAAAAGTCTGAAAATTTTTCACATTTTATGTGGTTCAATATATTTTATATAGTGTAATGCTCAAGTTATTTTATTGCAGATGAGCATCTGTTACTATTTATTGGGCAAAGAAGTAGTGTAGGCAGTGCCAGTGTAGGCAGTTCTGGCCCAGTGATTTTGGTACTTGCCAATTTGAATCTCAGGACAAATAATTTCAGCGTCAGTTATGCAGGATGTATTCTGACACTCAGTTTGTAAATAGAAGAGAAAATGAACAGAAAAAAAGCCCCAACCCAATAAAACAAAACATAATCTTAGCTGACTGTAAAGTGAGAACAGAAGATGGCAAAAAATTAATTATTGTCATTGTCCCCAGAGCCCTTCCCTGAGGTGCTAGATGGAAGGTCTGCATGATTTCCACTCCGCTGTGTGTCACTCATTGCTATGACAGCCCTCTGCCCTGTTGGGATGGTATTAGTCTTAGGGGATATTTCCTTGTCCCTTTCCAACCTTAGCTGAAATGGCAATCAGATGTTGAAATAGATTCATCTTAATTACTTTTGCCAGGTGTTACTCTGGGACAGATGATAGTCCATGGGCATGTTTTAATCTAGGTACACTGCTTGTGTTTTTCTGTTTTAGAGAGGGATTTCAGTACACAGGGGCCTTTCTTTGTATTTTATTGCAGCTCAGAATTCTGACATCTTTGCTTTTTAACTAAATATTTATTTGGAAAAATACTTGACTCAGGAGTTAAAGTCTTATTCTACTTCCCCCACCACTTCTTCACAATATGTTATAAGAATGATAGTGGCAGGCACAGGACCTCAGTTTGGAAGTCAATGTTTGGCTCCTGAGGCATACCTGCATGTACCAGCTGAACTTCACAGGAAGGGAACCAAGCACTGACCTCAAACTCCCTCGGAGAGGGCTCCAGTCATGAGGCTATCACAGAAAGAGAAGTGCTACCCTCACCACCTCCTCAGATAAGCTTCTGAAAGTGATAACTGGAACAGCAATCTGCGATACGTCAAATTTAACAGTACAATTTTTTTACTGGATTGAGTTCTCAAAAAGGATTTTGGCAGTGGTATGTCTTGTTTCTGGATCCTGCTTTGGTATTGGGATTTGGGATGCTCTGTCTAGTTAAGACAGACTGTTTTGAAGCATCCACAGCAGCGCAATTTTAGGCCATGACTCTGAAAAGCAGCAAGGCACTGATGGATCCTGGTTACATGCAGTTGAAAGCAGAGTGTTTTTCAAAGTAACAGACTTGTAGTCAGATGCCTAAATTCCACCCTACTCCCACTTTGAGTGATTCATTATCTGAAATCGTGGCAGGAAATCTTGCAGATTTTTCACCCAAATGCAGCACCCTGAAGAAGCTTGTAGCATCTTTTTTGTATCTTTCTGTAAGATTTCTATCTTATGTAAGTGACGTAGCTTCTTTAACAAAGCTACACACTACTGGCTGTCTCCCATTATGTTTCTACAGCAACCCAGGTCAGAGCTTTCTCTATAAGAAAAAAAAGCCGTTAAGTGTCATCTTCACAATGATTATAATGATTGTCTTGACTCACAAGGGCAATCCTTACTGCAACCATTTCACAACAATCTCAGAGAGCACAACACAGAGTCTTCCTATTATCTGCCATGTCTCATTTTCAGGTTCTCTGGGATGCTGGGTATTTTCCGATGCCCTAGAAAGGAATATATTTTTTGACCTTTTCATGGCTTTGATTAGGAAGTAAACAAATTTTTTTATTGTTAGCTGTAATTAAGACTTGAAGAAGAAGCTGAAAGTAAGACTTTAGAGCAGAAATAATGTTAGGAAAATTTCCTTTGAGCAAAAAATCCATTTTTTGGATGATATCTAGCTACTTATCAGAAAGCAAAAGGAGATACAGTGAGCTAGAATGTGGGTTTTTTTTAATGGAAGCGGTGCTGCTAGACTAAAATTTTCCAAATTTTCCCTCCATAGGATCATATGTGTGCTTAGAAACTTAGAAATTTACTAAATTTAGAATTCAGTAATCAGATACAACAACTTGCAAATAAGTCAAAGAAAAACTGTAATATCTGGCTCCGTACAGTTAGAGATAATGTGAAGATACTTGTATAGTATGCATATATGTATATATACACACATGCATAGTTAGTCACATTAACAAAACAGTTACATGGGACTACAAAACACATGGTGACACTTAGGCAAAAAGAAAATAAGGATCTTTAGGCAAACTGATTTGTAAGCCTAGCTGTGAACAGTGGAGCCTTCCACACTCTCACTAAATCCACTAATAACTTGCCTACTATACATCTGATAGACAACTGAATGGGATATTACAGAAAGAGCACTGAAGCTTTGGAATCCAAAATGGTTTTGCAAGGGTGTTTATCTATCTGTTAAGCTAGTTTGGGCATTTCTCCTCTCTTAGCTGTGCACATAATTGGGAAACTTTTAGAATAAAACATCAGAGAAAGAATTCTAACTATCCAGAAATCAGCTACTTGGTTCTCAGAAGTCTGAGGAACACTGGAATAAGGATACACCTGCAGGGAATTAGGCTGAAAATAGGAATTTTTTACTTCATAAGTCTGAGAAAACTTCCACTATTTTCTCAGAAATTAGCAAAAAATCCATTTTACTCCAGTTGGTGCTGAAACATATTGCTCTGGCTCATATAGGTCATGGAAAGCCATGAAGAAGAAATCCCACTCAATGTGGGAGTGATGCCCCACCACTCTAGGAATAAACTATTTCTGCGAAAAGTGCTAAGAAGAAATTCAGACAGCTTCAGGAGTTGGAATTAATCTAAAAAAAATATGTGTAATGAAACTTTGAAGGGTCTCATGGCTGCAAACAAGAAAGGCAAATAAATAATGTGCATGTTCAAGGGACTTTTGCTGCACAGAAGCCCCACAGAGACTGCAGAATATTGTCAACACACAGAGAAGTTTATGAATTTTAGAAAACCAAAATGAATTGTTAGGGTCATGTCCAGGATGCAATGAATCAAGAATAAGCAGAATAAACTAACTGGGTTAGGGGATGGACAGACTCATATAAGAACAATGAGGTTCTTGGCATTATTCTTCTTCCTGGCATTTTTTAGATGTGCTTTTGGTCATCAAAATGTTATGTAGGACAGCAGTATGTTTCCTAAATATTATCAATGTACCAATTTCAGTACAATAGTTTGATAAAAAATGATATATTACTTCAACCACTTCAGTTTATTCAGATTTGCAAAAAAAAAAGTGCTAATGAGCGCAGTTTCTAACCTTCACTTGTAATGATTGGTAAAGGAAGATGATAAAAATCAGCCTGCAGTGGTTTGGATATCCAAAACCATTACTATATCATGAGATTATGTACAGTCTGAATACCAATGGACCAGTGTTTTAAAGTGAAATTGTCATATGACTTTTTATTGCACACTTTAGTTGATTTTCCAGGGAATAACTTTCTCCAGCACTATTATTTATCTATATGCTATACAAAATCAATGTGGGAAGCAATAAATAACTCCAAATTCCACTTACCTTAATGAAGCTACTGGAACTCAGTGGAAGGTCTCAGCAGCACTTGCATGGAGAACTTGTGCAGCAGCAGAAAGTGGGATCAGCAATACTTAGTCTAAAAGTGCTTTGACTCCAGACAGCCATTCCCAGTCTGTTTCTGAAGGAAAAAAAAATGCAATCAGACACAGGAGAAATATTATATGGACCATTTTTTGGTAAATCATCCATAAGGAAATGTTGACAGTTTAGATGGACTATCTTCCTAGCTCCGGTGTATCAAAATGTTAGATTTCATATGGTCTCATTCTTCTCCTTGAAAAACAAGTGATCAGGTGAAAACCTGTAGATCTCCCTCTTTTGGTCACTTTGTCGAGGCAACATTTACTGAGCCCAAAGAGATTGTGCAAGCAGGACAGTGCAGCTGCAACACATGGCGCAGTTCCCCGTAACTGGATGTAGCTCCACCACCAAGCCGCTGAGAGTCTTGCCCCAACAGTCTTACCTCTGCCTGCAGTTTTACCTTTCTTATCTCTCTTGGTTCCTGTCTACATATTTTCTCACAGCTTCCTCAGAAACCTAGTGGGTTTTGCAGATGTTTGAGTGGAGTTAAGCATCTGTGCCAGGTCAAAGCTCGGCTGTGGATCAGAGCAAGCTGCACACACGGGAGGAAGCTTAAAAGTCTGGCAGGCAGCAGGCAGGCAATGTGCTCCCATCACTTACTTGGTGTAATGTTCTCACCTTCTATCTCACAATAAAATGTAATTCCTTATTCAGTTAATGTTATTTCCTTAGTACATTCTGAAATAGCGTGCTACGTGACATATACAGAGTAATATTTGTCTAGCAAGTTTTTTCTTAGATCATCACCCATTGGGACTATATCTTCATAAGAAAAGTAATAAACCCCCTCCCATCATTTATTTCATTATAAGTGAAGTCTCTAAGGCAAAACAGGGTGTACAAGTATATGCCAGAGCTCTGTAATTTTCTGTTAATTGGTTTTGAGGAAGCAGTAACTTGTTTTCCTCTGGATTTAATTCCAGCACGGGACGTAAGGAGAAGGAAGAATAGCATCTTATATTTCTGTGCTTGCTAATTTTAATGCCTCAAACATCATCTCATCTCCACTAATGTATGAGCTTTTGGAACTGAACTGCCAGGTGAATAGTGTACTGCATTTATTGCTGATAGAAGCTATTATCCACTCTTGATTATTACTACCCACTCTTGATTATACAGGCAGGCAGCGATGAAATGCCAGTGAGAAGCCCCAAATTGATCAAAAGGGACTTCAGGGCACTAGGGAAAATGGTTGAAGGATCAGGAGTGCAGGTAGTGCTCTCCTTGATCCCATTAGTGTCAGGAGGGAACACGGAAAGGAATAGGAAAGCTAGAGCAGTTAACGTGTGGCTCAAAGGTTGGTGCCATCGGAGGGGCTTGGGGTTCTTTGACCATGGGGAGGTTTCCATGGCACCGGGCCTGTCGACAACAGATGGTGCCCAGCTCTCTCGGAAGGGAAAAAGGATCCTTGCTCATGAACTGGCGGGGCTTGTAGAGAGGGCTTTAAACTAGGCCTGAAGGGGGGAGGGGATATCAACAGGCTCACTAGAGAGGAGCCTGGGGGTGTCACCCCATTGCTGGGGGTGAAACCGACAGCCCAGCTCAAGTGCATCTACACTAATGCATGCAGCATGGGCAACAAACAGGACGAGCTGGAAGCCATTGTACAGGAGGATGGTTATTATGTAGTCGCCATCACAGAAACGTGGTGGGATGCCTCCCATGACTGGAGTGCTGCGATGGATGGCTACAAACTCTTCAGAAGGGACAGGCAAGGAAGGAGAGGTGGCGGGGTGGCTCTGCATGTTAGGGAGTGTTTTGATTGTACAGAGCTTGACATTTGTGGTGAGGCAGAATGCTTATGGGTGAGGATGAGAGGGGAGGCCAACAGAAAAGATATCCTGTTGGAAGTGTTACAGACCACCTGACCAGGATGAGGATGTTTCTACAAGCGGCTGGCAGGAGTCTCTCAGTCACGAGCTCTTGTTCTTGTGGGGGACTTCAACTTCCCAGACATCTGCTGGAAATACAATACAGCAGAAAGGAAACAGTCCAGAAGGTTCCTGCAGTGTGTGGAAGATAACTTCCTGACACAGCTGGTAAGTGAGCCTACCAGGGGAGGTGCCCTGCTTGACCTCCTGTTCACTAACAGAGAAGGACTGGTGGGAGAGGTGGTGGTCGGAAATCATCTAAGCCTTAGTGATCATGAAATGGTAGAGTTTTCGATCTTTGGTGAGGTAAGGAAGGGAATCAGCAACACCGCCACCATGGATTTCCGGAGGGCAGACTTTGACCTGCTCAGAACGCTGGTTGGGAGAGTCCCCTGGGAGGTAGTCCTGAAGGGCAAAGGGGTCCGAGAAGGCTGGGTATTTTTCAAGGAAGAAGTCTTTAAGGCACAGGACCAGGCTGTCCCCATGTGCCGTAAGACAAATCAGCGGGGAAGACGACCGGCCTGGCTGGACA
Source organism: Gorsachius magnificus (assembly GCA_034008185.1). Classification (NCBI taxonomy): domain Eukaryota; kingdom Metazoa; phylum Chordata; class Aves; order Pelecaniformes; family Ardeidae; genus Gorsachius; species Gorsachius magnificus. Next base: position 41,794,556 of record CM067083.1, on the reverse strand, counting down.
GAGGTCTACTACTGCGATTAAGGGAAAAAAGGAGAGCTTACCAGCTCTGGAAGAAGGGGCAGGCAACCCAAGAAGAGTACAGGGATCTTGTCAGGTCCCTGACAGAGAGGAGATTAGAAAGGCAAAAGCCCAGCTGGAATTTAACCTGGCCACTGTTGTAAGGGATAATAAGAAAAGTTTTTATAAATATGTTAACAGCAAAAAGAGGGCCAGGGAGAACCTCCATCCTCTAGTGGATGCAAGGGGGAACATTGCCACTATAGACGAGGAAAAGGCTGAGATACTCAACGCCTTCTGGCCCGACGAGTTATCCCCAGGGTACCCAGCCTCCCGAGCTGGAAGATGGGGACAGTGAGTGGAATAAACCCCCCATAATCCAAGAGGAAGCAGTCTTTGACCTGCTATGCCACCTGGACATCCACAAGTCTATGGGGCTGGATGGGATCCACCCAAGAGTGCTGACGGAGTTGGCAGAGGAGCTTGCCAAGCCACTCTCTATCATTTATCAGCAGTCCTGGATAACAGGGGAGGTCCCAGATGACTGGAGGTTGGCAAATGTGACGCCTATCTTCAAGAAGGGCTGGAAGGAGGATCCAGGGAACTACAGACCAGTCAGCCTGACCTCAGTACCCGAGAAGATTATGGAGAGGTTCATCTTGAGTGTGCTCACCAGGCACATGGAGGACAATCAGGGGATCAGGCCCAGTCAGCATGGGTTCATGAAAGGCAGGTCTTGCCTAACCAATGTGATTTCCTTCTACGAGCAGGTGACCCGCCTGGTGGATGAGGGAAAGGCTGTGGATGTTGTCTACCTGGACTTCAGCAAAGCCTTTGACACAGTCTCCCATAGCATTCTCCTGGAGAATCTGGCAGTTCATGGCCTAGATGGATGTACTTTTCGCTGGGTTAAAAACTGGTTGGATGGCCGAGCCGAGAGAGTCATGGTGAATGGAGCTAAATCCAGTTGGCGGCCGGTCACCAGTGGCGTTCTCCAGGGCTCAGTTCTAGGGCCGGTCTTGTTTAATATCTTTATCAATGACCTGGATGAGGGGATTGAGTGTGCCCTCAGTAAATTTGCAGATGACACCAAACTGGGTGGTAGTGTTGATCTGCTGGAGGGGAGGAGGGCTCTGCAGAGAGACCTGGACAGGCTGGATTGATGGGCTGAGGCCAACTGTATGAGGTTCAGTAAGGCCAAGTGCCGGGTCCTGCACTTGGGTCACAACAACCCCATGCAGCGCTACAGGCTTGGCGAAGAGTGGCTGGAAAGCTGCCTGGTGGAAAAGGACCTGGGGGTGTTGGTTGACAGCTGGCTGAATATGAGCCAGCAGTGTGCCCAGGTGGCCAAGAAGGCCAATGGCATCCTGGCCTGTATCAGGAATAGTGTGACCAGCAGGAGTAGGGAAGCGATTGTGCCCCTGTACTCGGTGCTGGTGAGGCTGCACCTCGAATACTGTGTTCAGTTTTGGGCCCCTCACTACAAGAAAGATGTTGCATTGCTGGAACAGGTCCAGAGGAGAGCAACCAAGCTGGTGAGGGGTCTGGAACACAAGTCATACGAGGAACGGCTGAGGGAACTGGGGTTGTTTAGTCTGGAGTAGAGGAGGCTGAGGGGAGACCTGATTGCCCTCTACAACGACCTGAAAGGAGGCTGTAGTGAGGTGGGGGTCAGCCTCTTCTCCCTGGTGACGGACGATAGGACGAGGGGCAATGGCTTGAAGCTGCACCAGGGCAGGTTTAGGCTAGCCATTAGGAAAAATTCTTCACCGAGAGGGTTGTCAAGCTGTGGAATGGGCTGCCCAGGGAGGTGGTTGAGTCCCCATCCCTGGAGGTATTTAAAAGAAGGATAGATGAGGTGCTTAGGGACATGGTTTAGTGGTGGGATGGCAGTGCTAGGTTAACGGTTGGACTCGATGATCTTAAAGGTCTTTTCCAACCGAGGTGATTCTATGATTCTATTAACAAAATCACTAGCTTGTCCCCTTTTTTACTTACTCCCCCTTACAGCAGGAAAATGGATACCATATAGCTTCCCTTTGGATGTTTCTGGAGAAATACATAATGAATATACCATCTACCATTATGGATCATGATGATACTGCATAGCTACAAAAAATATACACGTACCATTATGTCACAATTGACAATGCAGATGAAATTACCTCCTAATTATTGCCCATGTAACTGCAAGGACTTGCATGTTACATGTGTTTAAAAATATTGTGTGACATTATCTAGTAGAATATGATGGATTATTCCCATGGCCCTTCATACAGTTCATTCTTAATCATCCTTTTCAATGCATATCTGTCTCCCTACACACCTGATCTTCCTTGTTCTGTTCTCAACTCCTGGTCTGTTATTTAAATATTTGCTGGTTGCTTATGTCAGATTCTTGGAGAAGGAACTTCTCTGGCATTTCTTACAGCACAGGGTTCAACTGCATAGGTGTAATGGAATAAGTCAGGAGGCAAAATATGCCTTCCAAAGAAATAAATGCTAAGAAATGCTAAGCTGATTTAAGCACATTAAAAAAACTTGCCTCTGAAACACTGTGATCCCTCAGAGAGCTCAGCTGTACCAGGTTGTTCAGAAATATTGAACAAAAGGCACTGGGTTGGTTTTTTTTGATTTTTCTTTTTTAACAGTGTGAATGTTTTCAAGGCTCTTCTTAAGAACAGTTTTATTCTAGAGATTAATAACTGGCCTGTTCTCTCTGTCCTGTGGGAATTGCATGTGGCATGCAGGAATTAACACCCTCCCACAAAAAAAACCCCAAACCACCCTACTTTTTTTAAAGTGGTTAGGGAAGAAAACTAGACATAAGGAGAACTACTTTAAAATGTAATGCCAGAAGAACTGCTCCTGCTTCATCCTGGCGCTCCCACATGTTGGCAACTCTTGTAGTGATTAAGTTAAATAGTCTACTGAGAAAAGTATGCAAGCTAGCTCTTTACCGCAATGTTAAATGAAATCTGGCCTGTGCAGGAGTCCTGCCCTTGACATTTACACCAGTCCTGTTTTATTATTTTCGTTTGTATTAGCACTGATATTTATATTTTTATATACCTTACATTGCTCTATACTGTACTGTGATGCATTGATACAGGCTATTAATAAAGATAGGCCTATTAAATACGTCTTTAATGAAGTTCATCCTTTCAAATGGGCATCTTAATACTATTACAAGCATTATAGAAAAAAAGGATGTGTTATACTTTAAAACCACAATTAACTTTTTTTTTTTTTCTGTATCTAGAAAATGGTACAATAAAGTGAACATTCAATGGTGGTTATACTTACAAACTTTCTGACTTAGCAAGAACAAGTAAAAGGACACAAACCAGATATCTCAGCATGTGGAAACAGCTTTAATGAATGTGTAAACGTATGTAAATATCCTTTAAATATCCTTTTATCCCTACAGACATCTACTGTACATGTGCATTTCTGATCACCAACTAGACATGCACAGTATGCTCTGAAATGCTTATGCTCTTCATTACCATTGATTTGACATCATTGGTGTGCTACAGTGTCACCAAGCACAATGTTAACAAATATTAACTTTACATTGAAAACTAGGGTCTGGTAAGGAATCTTAATGCAAGAAGCTGCTCATTGCCTTGTATGCAAATAGTTCCCACTAACATAGTAATTTAGTATAAGGTTACTCATATTGCTTTGATGAAAATACCATGTGCCCTCCCCTACATTAGTGATAAACTGTTATACACTTATATTTAAGGTGCTGTGCTCAGGTTCCTTATAAATGTTCTTTTGTGTCTGTCAGTGACATGTATACAAAAGCACTCTCTTTGAGACCTCTTAAAAGCCTCTCCATCTGAGGATATTCACAACCACTTTTTCCTAAAGGCCCAAGACAAACAGGGACATGGGTGGATTTAAAATAGTTTTAAAAAGGTGCTTTGTTTTTATGGATCCAAACAAAGAGTTTTGTCCAGAAAAGCTGAGAAACAACCAACCTCCTTCCCCAAGCAAAATTGATGTTTAATAAAAATGAGCCAATGTACCTCTTTTTTCAAAGTTGCAGTGTTTCCCCTTTCCTTTTCAATATCTGTTACTGTGTCCCTCTTGCAAACATGACATAGAAAAAGAATAAAAAATAAAAGAGGACTGAGAGAAGAAAAAGGAAACAGAAGAGAAAGGTAAAAATTAATCTAAGTTTCATATTTGAAAATTATGGATTTTAACTTATTTTAATGGAAATACTATTTTCAGTCTTATCTGATTTGCTGTCATGAACAATAATTTAAAAATAAATATTACCTCTAGACTGTACTGTAGTAAACCTGGTCTCAATTTGCAAGCAGATTGAAGCCATTCATGTTTAAACTGATCGAGATTTGAAGCCATTTGGACCAGTTGGCCTTTGACTTATACAGTAGAAGCAAACAAATTAGTATTTCAAAGACTACCAGAGGTAATAAATAATCATGAATGAGGATTGAGTGCCTTGAATAAATAAATAAAAAAATTCATTTCAAGAAGCTGAGATTGAATAATAAAATAAATACTATTTGAGGTAATTTCATCAGTTGTATTTTAATGAACATTACTGACAAAATTATTTTCCTTACCTGGAAGAAAAGAGGAAAACCTGTGTATCATTTAGTGACTCAAACAGGCCATAGGAATAACACTGAATTTCATTCTATAAAATTAAGACATAAAGAACAGAACAAACTTTGAGATCTAATTTATTCTCATAAATATAGTTATCCAATATAAAGACATATAGACACAACCATTTTAAGATATATATGAATATTTTATAAAATATTTTATGTACGTGATACATATAACAACTGATCAGTAGCACTGTTTGCTGTGCTTTGAAATGCAGAACAGAAAGCGATAAAGAAAGGTTAGTAGAGAAGATGAAGCAGGTTTACAAGTAAACCAAAAATGCACTTGCTTTTGACAATGTTGTCAATATAAGAGCTGAAGGGCTTTGTGAGGAGTATGCTCTGCTTTTTTTTGGTAAACAGAATAATGCAATTACTGAGATTAAAAAGAGCCATGATAAAACAAAGGGAAGGGGAAAAGTCTTAGAAGCAAGAGCTGATTTTAATGTAGCATGAAATCTTTACAGAATTCCTTGTCAAAGCAAAAAACTTCTATAAGCAGAACATGGTTGCAGAGACAAACAGAATAAAAATCCCCTTATGGAATGTCATCAAATTTAAGGAGGCAGGAAACAGTGGAATGTTCAGCCTTTTTGTGGTGTTCTTTAAGGAACTCTAAAGTAACAGTAAAACACCATTCTGCCTCCACTTTGCTTCCCAGCTGTGTTAGACCTAAAGGCACAGAGTGCTGACACAAGATCTACTGACTCGAGATTTTCAGTTCAGCTGATGAGAGTAAGTGACAATAGTTTGTAGCAGTTGGGGTTCTCTCATCCCCCTTAAGCACATGATGTGCTTGTGCCGCCTTCATTTATGCCATCTTTCAATTTTAAAATAACAAGTTTTAGTGTTTTAAAATAAATCCATCTCTCTGATTATAATAGAACATCTTAATAATCTGTTTAGGTCTCAGCTTTTGGAGGAGGGGGGGGTTTTATGTGCCCTGAACTTCACCACTTATTAAATAGGAACAATAATATTTCACTGTCCGAAAAGTATGTTCACATCTTGCCAATATTTCTAAGGTCCTTTGAACATTTACAGTTGGAAAAATCGAGTAGAATCATTCATTTTGCCTTCATTTGTTAAATAGTGTGTAAGTATTTGCTGTATTGCTCTGCAAGCTGCACCCTCTGAATTAGCAAAGCCTGATGAACCTAGTGGCTTTCTATGATGGTGTGACAACAACACTGGACAAGGGAAAACCAATGGATGTCATCTATCTGGACTTCTGCAAAGCCTTTGACACGGTCCCCCACAACATCCTTCTCTCTAAATTGGAGAGCTATGGATTTGATGGGTGGACTGTTCGGTGGATAAGGAACTGGCTGGATGGCCACATCCAGAGGGTAGTGGTCAATGGCTCGATGTCCGGATGGAGACCGGTGACGAGTGCTGTCCCTCAGGGGTCCGTACTGGGACCGGTGCTGTTTAATGTCTTCATCAGTGACTTAGACAGTGAGATCGAATGCACCCTCAGCACGTTTGCGGACGACACCAAACTGAGTGGTGCGGTTGACACACCAGAAGGACAGGATGTCATCCAAGGAGACCTGGACAGGCTGGAGAGGTGGGCCTGTGTGAACCTCATGAGGTTCAACAAGGCCAAATGCAAGGTCCTGCACCTGGGTCGGGGTAACCCCCGGTATCAGTACAGGCTGGGGGAAGAAAGGATCGAGAGCAGCCCTGCCGAGAGGGACTTGGGGGTGCTGGTGGATGAAAAGCTGGACATGAGCCGGCAATGTGCGCTGGCAGCCCGGAAGGCCAACCGTACCCTGGGCTGCATCAGGAGAAGCGTGGCCAGCAGGTCGAGGGAGGTGATTGTGCCCCTGTACTCTGCTCTGGTGAGACCTCACCTAGAGTACTCCGTCCAGCTCTGGAGCCCTCAGCACAAGAAGGACATGGAACTGTTGGAGCGGGTCCAGAGGAGGGCTACTAAAATGATCCGAGGGCTGGAGCACCACTCTTATGAGGACAGGCTGAGGGAGTTGGGCTTGTTCAGCCTGGAGAAGAGAAGGCTGCAGGGAGACCTGATTGCGGCCTTTCAGTATCTAAAGGGGGCCTATAGGAAAGATGGGGATAATCTTTTTAGTAGGGCCAGCTGTGTCAGGACAAGGGGTAATGGTTTTAAACTGAAGCAGGGTAGGTTTAGACTGGATATAAGGAGGAAATTCTTTACAACGAGGGTGGTGAAACACTGGAACAGGTTGACCAGAGAGGTGGTGGAGGCCCCATCCCTGGAAACATTCAAGGTCAGGTTGGATGGGGCTCTGAGCAACCTGATCTAGTTAGTGGTGTCCCTGCTCACTGCAGGGGGTTGGACTAGATGACCTCTAGGGGTCCCTTCCAACCCAAAACATTCTGTGATTCTATGATTAATAGTAAACATGGATAATAATAGTAACATGGATATCTTAATAGTAAACTGAATAATAATGTAGTAATCTTAATAGTAACATGGATGTTTTTTGGAGCCTAGAGCAGTAACTTAAATGGAAAATTAATATTAAGAACATACATTAAATCTTTCTCTTCAGAGCTGTAAGATATTTGGGACAAGGTTCATTTTTTCCTCTCTGTGCATTGCCTAATTTGTTGCACTCATGTGCAGAAACAAATAATGAGCAAGGGCATATCAGTCAAGGCCAGACATAAACATAAGAAGGAGCTCTGTATCCTGGCGCTGTCAGCTCTCTTCAGACAGCCACAAAGTGCTCCTCAACACCCGTTTTCAAAGCTTTTATGTCAATTAATATTTTCTGTACAAATCTTACACTGGAAAAACATACTGGCTTATGTAGTCCATTTCTTCAAAGGAAATATCTCTACATAATAAATTTTAACAATTCTTCAGTAGAAAAGAAGGAAATCAATGTCATAACGGCACACTCAGGGAAATGGCTATAATAATTTCACCACCTTCACATGCAATAAAAGATAAAGTATCAGATCTTATTTTTTGGCAGGAAATATTTATTCACAGAAAATTGCACAGGCCCAATGCCTTCTGCTGATGACAATTTTTCTTCAGTTAATCCACTCCAGCAAAGTTAAAGGCCTGAAAAATGTGTGCATATTGAAGGGCTCCCTCCCCTCTAAAGTCTCTTACCTTGACAGAGTGCCTTAATGCAGCCTTAGCTTAAGTGAGGGTCAAGCCTATACAAGGGCCATTCCCATTTGTCAGGGCTTTAAAGTCAAGTTTTCAAGGATATAGTTGATCACATTTGCAGCATAAGGAGGAATAGACAGACCTGCAATAATTACACTAAGGCTGTAATAGGAAAAATTGGATTAAGGGCACATACAAAATGTATTCTCATTGCTTTGTAACATTTTGATTATTAACTAGGCTGTCCATATGGAAAAATAAACAGTTTAAACTGTGAAGCCAAGGCTTAGAGGTATGTTTCAATGACATATCGTTTCAGCAGTGAAGCATGTTTTGCTACTTAGCCAACAATTACAATTCTTGTTAATATACAGTAATCAAAATCTGAATTTTATACTTATTAACTGGAACAGAAAGGTTAAAAATAGATAAAGGATCCTTCTTCTGGTGTAATTGTGCCTACCGAGACATTCATGTGATTATCCTTTTTAAGTTTATAAAATGTGAATTTCATTAAAAGTAATCTGATTAAATTGTGACATTAATTATACTCAGTAAAAGGCATCAAACTAGGAGTTTCTATGCATGTTAATGAGTGATACATCCTGTACTCTTGCTCACTGAAGTTAAACAAGTTGCAAGTTCTTTATCTTAAAATTTCAGTACAGTCTCAGTCTGCTGAGCATTTAAAGGATCTGTCAGAACCTTTTGAATTGTATTTAGTCATCCTGTAAGATAAAATATAAGCTACAAAGCTTTAATGAAAGCATCCTTAAAACTGAAATAATTAGTCAAATATAGTAGATTAGAAAAATCATGTGTTTATTCTCATTGTAAAGGACTAATTCACCTTAAAGAACTAGTACACTTAAAATAATTTCTAGTGCTGAAAGAAGGTCACTGAAATAAGAATGAGCCAGCACAGCCAATGAATCTGCTCTGGATCTTTTCTTTTTCTTATGGCCAGGAGGACTGTATTATATACTTACTTTAGTAGTGGGTCTTTAAGTAGCAAAGTAATAGACCTTCAATCATCTCCTGTATCAATAGGTGTGATGAAAAGCTGCTTTTCCTTATTTAATGCAAAGAATGGAGTATGGAATATGCTGAGCATTTTTCCTTTAACGTGTGACTATCCTCTGATGAGTCCTTTCTTTTGAAGTTTTCTGAAGCAGTATTTGGATTACTGTAGAAGGACAAAAAAGGTAAAGTGACCCAAGAGAATCTTGTTTCATGTTGCTTTCTCGTGGCCGTCCCTTCCATTTTGCAACACCTGGCAATTAAGACCTAAGGCAACCCCCTGCAAAGACACTAAGGCACCTACTTGCTGTGAGAATCTCTTCTGTCGATATGAATAGAAATGGCACCTAATTCTTTATTAAGAGAATAAAGTGGAGATTGTGTTCTGTCTCCATTTCTCCAAGCAAAGTGGCCTCTGGCCTTTTATGCCTTTAGAAGGAAATTCTTTAGTTTTCACATTCACTGACTTATCACTCCTAGCACACTTGACCTATCTGTGCATGTCACTGCTGCTTCTGCATCATACACCTGCACCATGCAAACCTTTTATTTGTCTTCAACAATTATCTCTACATCTTAACAAGATCTTTCTTGATTTTTTTAGCATTTAGATTTCCCAATTTATTCTTTTTGGACTAAGAGGCTGTCATATTCCAAATTGGAAGGTCATTATCCCACTCACAGATGAGCTGGAGTACATTGGCATAGAATGTAGTTTGGGTATAATAAAATGTATATGGATATATATCTCATAAGTGGAGGTTTTCAAGAACAGTTTAGAGAAATGCCTGTCAGGAATGATCCAGTAGCACTTGCTCCAGAGGTGTGATGGAAAGCAGTGCGAGGGGCAGACTGCATGATCTCAGAGTTCCTCTCACCCTACACTTCTGTGAGCTATCTATCTGCTCTATTGAAGCCAATTATTTTACAGAAACTCAATAATTATTTATCTACAGAGTTGTCCAGTATAGCAAATCTCATGCCTTGTTGGGCAATCCTTATATGATCAGGCAAATTCTGATACTGATTAAAACGGTATGTGTCTGGACTACTTTTGTTACATTCTAAGGGTTTACTCAGCATTACATAGCTCCGATGTTAGCTGTTCTGCACACATATATGCACAGAGGTATGTCCTAATGTGAGCATACTATCTTTATAAGAAAGCCTCTAAGAAAACACGGGCCACTTATTTCTGACATATTTTGAATTTCCATGACCATCTCCAGCACTGTCAATCAATTAGACTCAGCTAAACTCAGCAAAGCAGGAAAAATCTCTCCTTCTCCCCTTCCCTTTGTGCATTCTAATTCAAAGGAACCCAGCAGAAGAGAAGACATTTTATACTATATAATAAGCCATCCAAGATATTGGCAAAGGGGAAAACTGCTTTCTTGACAATGTGATTTTTTACCAGGGTGCTTGGTTTAGAGTCATACTTTTCTTTCTTCTTCAGACATCTGCCAGCTTATCTCAGAAAAAGACTGAGAAATGACAAGAGGAGAAAGAATACATTTTAAATCTGAAACCTGTCGTCAGTGTAGTACTTTTACTAAACTGGACACTTTGAAGCAATAGATGTATATTTGTATAAGTTTATATAATACCTAGCATAATAGGCCTTTAATTTTCAGTGAGGCATCTGAACCTATTGCATAATAAATATTTAAGAATTGTGTAGCTGTGTCTCCATCTCTGTGTACTTTGTCTTTAAATCTCTGGGAAATGCTGCTGTTTATCACACCCAGCAGCTGCTTAATGCTGGTGTCGGGGTGACCTGTAGGGCAGGAGGCTCATTCTGCCTCCTCTCATGGTTAATTTACAGCTGCATTTTCTCATTCAGCCCTTCTCTTAACAGAAAAGGGGGCACGGAGGCGGGGGGGGAACTTCTTCAGCTGTAAAGAATTAATTTGTTTTAGCTGCATGAAAGCACAGTCTCCAGAAGGGTAAGAAGCCCTGTTTAAAGTCACAGGGGAGTATTCACACCATAAAGTTGGGTGCCTGGATGTCTAGCTCAGGCTCCTTGTATAATGAGCGGAGCATCCAGAGCGTAATTCAGTGCAATTTTAAAAAATATGAGTGCTTTGGATTTATGTTGCACTGAGGATTTCAGCTGTAAAAACTATACATGCATACTGCCTCTCATCTCTCATCTACCACTTTCCTCTAGCTGATGGTTTTGGATGGTTCTCGATCCTGTGTGTAAAAGCTGTATGAAAGGCGCCCAGTGAGTCTGCTGCACTGGGGAGCCTTTGGGCTTTTGGCACACAAGGTGAGCTGTCGCAGGGTTCACAGCATCACGGAAGGGCTGAGGGGGGAAGACACCCCTGGAGTTTGCCTTGTCCAGCCCCTCTGCTCTGACCAGGGTCACGCAGAGCAGGGTGCTTGGGGCCACGCCCTGTCAAGTTTTTAATATCTCCAACATAAGTCCCTACAACCTCTCTTTGGCAACCTGTGCTAGTGCTCATTTACAAGTGAAATTGTTGAATCTATTTTCATGCAACTATTAAATCTACCCACAGTAGATAAAACAGACCACCTAACCTATGCCTATATTACACTTTCTACAAGCTCTATCTTCAAATAAAAAAGAACAAGAAAAAAAAGTCCATTAGTCCTTGCAGAAAAGCAGCAATATTAGAGTACTGTTGTATACAGTGCAACAAAGCAGCACCCAAAGGTAGTCAAGTGACATGCTTGGTTTGAAACAAACAAAAAGGAAGTACAAGTCCTTTGCTGGGGATTCATTTGGATAGTGTACTTTAAAAGATAAGCAGATGCTCCAGCCTTGGCATAAAAATAATTTTATGTAAAACCCATACAAGCCGCTTTTGTCACAAAATTAATTGACTTTAAAGCAAAGTTTGTTGTATTTCCCACAGGTGAAGTAATGCTTGAAGCTATTATTTGGGGCATAATTTTGGTAAGCAAATAACGTTTTTCTTATTCAAAGTAATGTTTAAATTCTCATTTTCACTCTTTATAACCCTATATTGGGTTTGCATGGCAAGGTTTTGGTAGTGTGTGGGTTATAGGGTGGCTTCTGTGAGAAGCTGCTAGAACCTTCCCCTATGTCTGATAGAGCCAATGCCAGCTGGCTCCAACACCAACCCGCCGCTGGCCAAGGCCGAGTTCATCAGAAATGGTGGTAGCATCTCTGGGATAAATATTTAAGAAGCAGGGGAAAAAAAAAGGTGGGCAATTGCAGGCAAAGAGTGGAGTAAGAATATGTGGGAGGGAACAACTCTGCAGACACCAAGGGCAGTGAAGAGTGAGAGTGAGAGAGAAGACCCATGCTGGAGCAGGTTTGTTGGCAGGACTTGTGACCTGTGGGGCACCCATGCTGGAGCAGTCTACTACTGAAGGACTGTGCCCCGTGGAAAGGATAGAGCAGTTTATGGAGATCTGTAGCCTGTGGGAAGGGCTCACATTGGAGCAGTTTGTGGACTATTGCCTCAGGGGGAGCATCCCCATGCTGGAGCAAGGGGCAGAGTGTGAGGAGTCCTCCCCCTGTGGAGGAAGGAGTGGTAGACACAATGTGTGATGAACTGGCCCCAACCTCCATTCCCGTGCCCCTGTGCTGCTGGAGGGGGGGAAGTGAAAAATTGGGAGTGAAGTTGAGCCTAGGAAGAAGAGAGGGGTGGGGGGAAGGTGTTTTAAGATTTAGTTTTTATTTCTCATTATCCTACTCTGATTTGACTGATAGTAAATTACACTTATTTCCCCAAGTTGAGTCAGTTTTGCCTGTGATGGTAACTGCTGAGTCTCCCCGTCCTTATGTCAACCCATGATCCTTTTGTTATATTTTCTTTCCCCTGTCCAGGTGAGGAGGGGAGTGAAAGAGAGGCTTTGGTGGGCACCTGGTGTCTAGCCAGGGTCAACCCACCACAAACACTTTGGTAGTTTTTGGTAGCCTTTGAAAGGCAATAAACTACATTTAAAATAAATTTAATATCAGGTCATACTACTTAAGTGTCATAGTAAGAATTCTGTAAGAATGAGAATGAAGTTTTAAACATTCACGGCAAAGTTATTTCTCTGACAAAAATTTGTTTCAGCACACAGGAAATAAAGGAATACAACTGAGACAGCACATTGACACCACATCCACAGCACCTGAGCCTTGCGCTTATAGTGTTAGCCACTGTGGTTTCACATCAGCCATCTGAAAACAGAAAGGTGGTGTCTGCAAAGTACTTCATTTGTATATGTATAGGTATTACAGATATTATATATGCATATACATAATAAATCTGTGTCTATATACACAAATTCTTTGTATGTTTGTATATATGTACACTGTGATGAGAAGACTGACTGCTACATTCTCCAGTAAAAAAAATCTTTTGCCAGTCTCTTTTAGTTAATTACAGAATTTGCATATTTGATAGATGATAAAATTTATTAGAGAATTTCTAGACTTTGCATAGCTTAATTTACATGTGCTTCATGTTACCTGTGTTGCATTGGAATGGAATACTAGAATGGGAATAGACCAAATGAAATGAAAACACATTAAATTTAATATAACTAAAAATATGTACACTCTTTGTACAAAAAATAATTAGTCAGTGAAACTGCTTGTCATAAGATACTGTAGCTGATTGCCTAATAGGATGAAAACTATTGGATATATATGACTAATTGTAATATCGTGCATAACTGCATTAGCTAAGCTGAAAATGTATAATGGATATCAATACTCATGATGTGGGATCAAATATAAGATTACCCATTCAACAGAGTAGGAAGTAATATTCCCTACAGACATGTGATTGCATAATCACCAATTATATATTTGGAGAGGCATAGATTTTAAGGCCAGGAGGGATTGTTCTGATTTTGTCGTCTGACCTTTGAATAAACGTGTACAGCAGAATCCCATTAAATCATTCCCAACTCAGCCCTTAGTTGTGAGCTATATTTCAGAAAGATGCTGAATCTTTTCATGCTTTTGCTTTTAATATTAATTTTTCTAGTTTCAGATTCCAACTTCTTATTGGACACTTGCTGGAGCCCTTCTCTTATGATTTTATTTGGAAAGAATAAAGAATCTTTCCTACTTCCAGCTCAGGTAATTTCTGTGGCTATGTAGATGTCTTTTATCATAATCTTTTTTTCAGATTTTTTGGTGCCAAGAAAATATCCAAAGATAAATAAATATATATATCAATTTATACATAAACTTCTGTTTGTGAATCAGCAGTTTATATGTTTATGAATCCATAAAATCTTTAAATCTAAATCTTGCTTAAATAATTTTGAGATATTTCAATTCAATATTGACTTTTTCCAATTTTAAAGTGTTAGTTGCATAGTAGTAGGGAAAAAATCATTACACTGGGGAAAACCTACTTCTTTTGACATTTAGAAATAAAACAGAGAAGGCTATTTCAACTCTTTTAGCTCTTCTGCACAACACTTTCAGACTAGAAAGTATATGAAAGTAATTTTTCCCTGTGAACAGATTCAACCTTTATAAAACCATATTTCTGGGAATTTTAATTTTTTAAAAAAATAAATAAACCAGTATTACAGATTTAAACATTTGTTTCTCCCTGACGTAATCCAGTCACCAGGTGAGTTTTGTACCTTTTTTCAAGATGTCTTTCAGTTTGTTACCATCTTTTAAGGATTGATACCAGAATTGGACAGATTATTCAACTGATAATTTCACCAGTTCCTCCTAACACTCCTGTTCCAGTTCTCCATTTCCACCTGATGGCCTTCTGTCTATAAAATGAATTTTTCCTCTTTTAGCATTTATTCTGTACTGTGAGGACATTTTTTTTGTTGTTGCAAGCATTTGATGCTGGCACATTATTTTCCATCTGCAAATAAAGATTGCACAAGTGCTGGTCAATATAGACTGTAGGGCTGACCTATTGGTATAGGGTATAGGGTATATCACACCTATGAAAGGTGTGATATAGCAGGACTAGTAGGAAAGGTGCAGCTACCCCCTGGCAGTGACTCAGAAATGTCCTAAAAATATGCATGGTCTAGTCATTATCTTAATCTCAATAATTCAGTCTTTCAACAAAAGTATATTGACTTATCATTGTAAGATATCTTCAAGGCATTTTCAGGAGGATTTTTTTCAAAGTCCTTTTGTTTCTAGGTGTGTCATGTGAATGGGAGACTTTCATAAAAATGTCAGGAACTGACACAAAATTTTTGAGAGTTTCTTGTCCTTAGAAGTCTTATTTCTGTCTATAAAGGAATTTAGATATATTTTTGCATATCTTAAGGAAATCATGCTATTTTCATACCATCAGCCTTTGTTCAGCTATAATTAAGACTGTGTCAGAAATTAGTAGCTCATAAAGCGACAAAGATCTATTCACTTCTCAGCAGAGATTTGACAAGTAGTATTTCAACTAATATATTTTAAGAAATATTTCCCAGAAAAGGAAAATGACAATTGTTCTAATTACACAGTGTTTCATCCTCAAAGATTTCAGGGTACCAATCACAAAGCTGCATATAAAATACAGCTCTTTCTACAGCAGCACTAATAGCTGAAAAAGTGTGATATACGCAGCTGAGTATTGGACAGAGTTTTATTAGTATTAAGCATGTTCAGTTATAGATTTAAAACATCCTTGAAAATCCACCTAGGAAGATATCTATCTTTTTCTAAGCAGAAAATGGATATACTTTTGAAAATTCAACTCTAGGGATTCATCGCAGTGGCCTTATGTCCTTATTTGTCCCTCTGCTCTCAGTTAATCTAGGGCATGTATTGACTCAGAAAAATTATTTGTTTAAACTCACTTTGAATAAGCTCATGTAATGTGGTTTTGCAGAAACAGGCCTATCCTCTTGAAGAGAAATACTCATTCTGCTGAAGTATGTGCACATCTCCTGTTTGACCAGATGTCCAAGAGGTGTGATTTGATTTTGATATCTTTGCTTTATATTTTTTCTCCCTTATTGATCTTTACTAATACAATTTTTTCTTCCATATTCTGGGTACAGTTCTCTTGTTTCCACTTGATTTGATTTTCTTTCTGCAAAGAAAATGTGAAGTTGTGACTTCTGTGGCTCTGAATGTTTGAGAAGACAGAACTGAGTAGTAGGTATGATGGATCTAATCTTGCTTGCCTGTTTTTTCCAATTTGTGTTTGCCTTATGACTGAAATTTGAAAATCTGAACTACACAGAACAAATTTAAAATCTTTATTTGGAAAGAAATAATTTTGTTGTAGAAGTGGATAAAATTTTTTACACAGACCATCTTTTTTCTGAGCATATTGAGATTCCTTGGCATAGGAGAGCACTGTATGACTCAAAACTGGTGTTGAAGTTTACTTACAGAAGAAACTTTTATTACTATGATGTTTTACTGAGCCTGCCTTGAACACTTGTAGTTGCCTTTTGTTTTTCCCAAAATGCCCCTAATGGTAAGAATCGGAACATTTTTAGCAGGCTTGTTCTTTGGAATGTATCTAACATACCGCTAAAGGTGCATTGTGAAAAAGGACAAATACTTTGCTGTAGCAGAAGAAAAAAACATGCTAATATAACGCAACAGGTTGCTTAAACTTCCCAAAGGGAGGGATCCAGAGCTGTCTGAAACTTCATCCTCTCTGTGCTGCTGTAGGCGCAGCACAGAGCCTCTTTGCTGCTGTAGATGCCACTTGTGAGTTATTTTACATATCCTCTATTATTTATGTAGATTTAAGTGATGGATAATGACATATTTAGCTTCATTCTGATTGCTTTGTAAAGTAATTTTTTCTTAGAGAATATCAAGCAAAGGCATGGGTAAGTGGCAGACTAACACCAGGAAATGAGTGACATGCAAGTCAGACGGAGGGGGAAAATCTGATCTCTCCCATCTTGAAAAAGAAAAGGAGTTTGCCTACATGCTTCTTGGTCTTCCACTTACTATTCATGCTCTGGCCTTTGGCTTTCCAGCTTGGTCTGTTCATTTGAAGGTTGCTACACCATGAAATATATTGAATTTCAGAGTCTAAGTTTTCTAAATTCTTGGTAATTATTTATAAATGGCAGAATTTATGTTTTCAAGATACTTTTCATTTATTTCACTCTCCATTTTGTTTTTCTCTGTCTTGCTCTGTAAAGCTCAGACAGTATAAAAAAACTGAAGGCAAGTTTTTTTTTTAAATTTTTATTCCCTCCCATTACCTTTTTCTACCACGGTTTTGTTTTTAAACAGATTTTTTCCTTCTGCTTTAACATATTAATTAATATGAGTTATACATCATTTTAATAAGAATGCCAGACACTCTCAACATTCACAGAATCACAGAATCACAGAATGGCAAGGGTTGGGAGGGACCTCAGGAGATCATCTAGTCCAACCCTCCTGCTAAAACAAGTTCACTTACAGCATGTTACACAGCACTTGTTTGTGAGACATAAAAATATGAAAAACAACAAAGGAATGGAGAGAATGAATGTGTAGTATCTTCCTCCTTTTTTTTTTTTCATTTTTCTATATCAAACACACAGATAGCTATCTATCAATCATAATAAAAACTGAATCCTCAGAGTCAGATATCTTAGAATACAATCCAGAAAGGAGGACAGCACTGAGCAGCTATTAAATGCATTAGAATACTCCTTGGTTATTTTTGCCCTATTTTAGACAAACATATTCAAGGATTACTATCACATTTAGATATGTTCAGCTGCATCGACTCCTATGGGGAGACAGAGAGTATTGACTCTCTGTATATGCAAGGCTAATAATAGACGTGGAGCTTGTTAAAGAAAATGGACTATCTGTAGTTTTCCTATGCCACACATGCTTAGAAGGTAACTGGCATAATTGTTTAACCTTGATTTCTTTAAAGACAAAAAAGATCCTTTGATTACATCCTGCATTTTCTGGTGTCTTTCTTTTATTAGATATTTCAAATGAAATATTGACCAGTGGACTAATCTTGGAATCTGTTTGTTTACATTTGTACATCCTTTAATTGTTTCCCAAAGCATTTAATGCGTATTAATTTCAATTCCTTTTTGATTGGAGGCATCAATATTTGAAAATAAAGAACTTGCATTTTATGAAAAGCTCATCTGTAACCCAAATGGGTAATAGATATTTTTCAATAATAAATATTTATATTTTATTTTTAATTAATTATATTTTAAATCCCTCAACCCTTCCTCCTGCCTGTTGGGGATACCATGATTCTCTCTTTGGGCAAAGTTTTCTCTACTCCCCTTCATACAGAGGATTGTATCTTTGGTCCTGTCATGAGCGGCTACCTATACCTTGTCCAACAGTGAACACCACTGAAGAGCCAGGAACTATCTATTAAATAAACAAGTGGTTTCCATATTACAGTGTGGCTGCTGTCCTGAGCCAGCAAAAAAAGGACTGCAATATATTTAGGAGACAAAGTTTAGAACAGATTTTTTCTCAGATTGCAGATGATTGGGAATAAAGTGTTGGTCAAAATACTGGTCGATATTCAATTACTGTCTAACCAGGGTGACTGTCACTAAGGGAACAGGGAATTATTCATTGCCACTTTATAATATTCTAAAAAGTATTCTAAAGAGCATCTTCCTCAAACATAATGTTGTAACTTGAAGCTTTTTTTTCTCTCTCCAGTGCAGTGAGTCTTTAGGTAGCCATGAATGTGGAATGGGCATTGGGCCTGAGGCAAAGCAGGGCTTTGATCAAACCTCTCCAGGCAGCACATCAACTACTGTGGCCTTTGGCAAAAGGGGCAGAAGGACCTGTGAGGCTGTGAAGGGAGGCTCATCCTTTGAGACCACTAAGACTGAGAGCCTCAGGTAACACTGGAGGCTGTCAAGTGAGCAGCTGTGATAGTAGGAAGGAGTAGTCAGGTGGGTATGACTTCACTGCTTGGCTAATGCTGCGCTAAGAGTGCTCTGGCTTTTGCACCTCCAAAATACGTCCAGATATTTCCAAGGCACCCAGATCCTGGATCTGCTGAGGTAGCCAGACAGGTATCTGACCTGACATACACATTTCACTCACAAACTTTAATCTTCTCCTGTGGCAAAGTTAACTTTGGATTCTTTGTTCACAAGGTGTTAGTCAGGGGTTCAGGATTTGAACATACCTTCTCTTCTTTCTTAGGGAAGATTTCTGGGATTTATTGCCAGATTTGTCTTGAAAGTTTCTAGATCTATTTAATCTTTTGTCCTGAAACTCAGCCCATTCTCTCCTTAAGTGGAATCAGGGCTCTTCCCCTTCCAGTGATAAGTCAACGTGTCTGTTGCATTAGAAGTTTCCTAATAAAAAGTTCTTTAATACATCAAACTCTCTTCTCTGTCTTTGGTAGCTACCTGGATTTCTTCAGCAAGCCTTACATTTTTTATCAAACTGTAGATTAAAAAAAACTTTATACAAATATCTTAGCAATTAATGTCTTTTAACTGAGATACTGCCAAATAACAATCAGTCATTTGGGGCTTACAACAGGTTTGAGGTGGCTGACCCCAAATTCTTAGACATATCAAAAAAGTGTTTTGCAAAACCTTCTGCAAGACAAGCTCATGGGTTCAGATAGCTTTTATTTCAAAGAAGAACACTCTATATGCACAATATTTGAATGGGTAGATATGAAGATTATGATATTATTACATATTAAATGCAGTGTGTTAGTGAAAATGTACTTCAAGGATAAAGTTGGGATTAAACCAAAATAGTGCTTGCTTTCATAAAAATTCTTATTGTGTTGCACAGGTGGGAAAAAAAAAAGAAGGCATTCAGGAGTCTTAGGAAGAGAAAAGAAGTACAACGTGCTAGTTTCTCACTGATTTATCTTTTCTAAGACTATTGATTTAAACACAGGTATGGGAATAAAAGGAGAACAATGCAAAGCAGATAGGAATTACAGTTTTGTTTGTTTTATTTTCTCACAATACAGTTTTGCCAAGGAGTTTTTGACTGATAAGATATTAAGGCCTAACGCTTATCTAGTCTCCCAAAGGGCACACTGAATGGATGACAAGATTACCCTGAGATACAACAGTTAATACTAGAACATTTTTTTAAAAAGTCAACCCTCATGCCTGAAGGTTTAGATGCAACTCTATTAGGCTTAGAGGAAATGTAATGTGGTGGGCATATTTTCATGCACAATTGGTTATATCTTCCTATAAAGCTTTTAGTACTAACCTCTAGAAATGGGATATTGGACTGGATAAGCTATGAATTGGAAACTGTGACAATTTTCTTAATTTATGGCCATACTGTTGCTGCTGCCTGAGTTTGAATTTGCTATGCTACTTGGAACAGCAACAAAATTATCAGTGACAGAAGATTGTGTGTGTGTGTATGTGCATGTGTATGTCTATGTGTGCCTCTGCTGACCAGAAGCAATTCTTAGTTTCATTTACAAGTTGTTTTATGGGATGTAGTTTAGCTGGGCAGTGAGAGATGCTCACCATCCAGGAGCATTTGCTGCATTGGAAGGGGAACAAGTTGATTGTGCTTACTGGGATGATTACAGTTTCTAGAAAACTTATTTCCACATAAGACATCGATTATTCATGTTTCTGTAAAAACAAATGGATGAAATGGAGGTTCACAATATCAGAAGGGGAAGCCAGAGTGCAAACAGACCCAAGTACTATCCACGTACCTGTTATGCAAAAAAAAGTGACACTTCTGTGACATAGGAGGTTTCTTTCAAACTGTGAGTCTTCTGCAGATGAAGTCTTGGAAAACAGGTGCTCTGCCTGCCCAGTGCGTGAGCTAAAGGAGAAATCTGAGTAAGAGGCTTGAATACTGTATACTCAGACATAAGATATTTATTTTCACCTGTATTTGCAAAGAGACCAATTTGAGACATATTTTTTTGATTTAAGGAACTTGGAAAAGATGTTGAAAATACAGAATACTGGGAAATAGACTAATAGCTTTTCCACCAAAATAACCCATGTGTAATGAATGGGCATATAATTAAACTGAGATTACAGTATATTTATTACATTATAATGGAAGTCCCATGCTGTTTTGATTTACAAACTGATTTTGGGGGAAGGTTAGCTTCAAGGGTACTCAAGTTTCTCCAGGAGTCTCAGAGCACCAGGACTCTCTTCCTACAGCAATCGGTAGTGCAGCTACTAACAATGCCGGCACAGACGTTGTGATTGGGCTTAGAATCAAACACCGTGCCTTTTAGATAACTGGAAAGCACACAACTTACTTCCCAACCTATCAGTCTTGCCATGTGTGAAGCATGTCTTGGCTGAATGATGTTTAAAGGCTTTCTTCCAACCACAAAGACTAGATTTTATCAGTCCTTAGCACAAAACAGAGCCTGAGGGGACTGTGGAGCTGGCTGGTTGGACCACTGAACAGACTGTCATATTTTTAAATAAAGAAAATAAAAATAAATAAAGTTCCTTCATAACTGGTGTCCTGCTGTGAAAACTGTGTAACTTCCTTCTCACAAAGAAACTGTACTGCAGAAGAAAAAGACTTCATTCTAAAAATAACACTGGGAAAAAAAGGCAAATCAGAAAATACATCTTTTTATATGTCATATACTATTGCAGAAATACCAGAAAGGAAAAAAAAGGTCCACCAGCCCCAAATAAAACCTGATAGAGAACAAATAATAAAAAATACTCTTCCCATGCTACTGTAAATGTTTAGAGACAAGGTTTTGTGGAAAGAAGAATAAAATTGACAGAGCAAGACAATGTTTCTTAGAATTATCTTCTGCTTTAAAAAAAATTCTCACTACAGATATTAACGTACTATGTTTTCTGATGCTCTAACGTTTTTCAAGATCTTACTGAAACCAAAATCAGTGTATAAATATTTCAAAAAGGTTTCACTGATAAATAGGCAACCTTGACTGACAATGTAGTTATATTATTCATGAAAGTGGGGGATTTTACTACATGTTTAGACTAAAATTTAGATTTCTTAAATGAGCAGTTGCTAAACTAGTGTTATAGAATTTTGTGATAACTAATTACTAAAGCACCACTAGTTATACTGCAAGGTTTTCTTTAAAGTCAAGCAAGTAAAAAATGAAATAAGACATCACAGAGAACACAACGGGACCTTTCAGCATTTAATAAATCATAGAGTTTTGAATTTCTTAATCAGAACTGCTTCTGTTGCCATCATGTACAAACCAAGGATTAAGGCATGACAATAAAATTCAACACTTAATCAGTTATCAAGAATGGGAACATTAATAATGATAAATTCCAAAGACAACTACAAGTGTGTTGGTGAAACAGGAGACCTGGGATTAGACTCAGGTAATATGAGGTTAGAATATCCCTTCTAAATGTCTTAAAAATAAGTCAAGACTTAAAAGAAAGATGTACGCAAACCATGAGCTTTTAATTGTTTTTGTAATTTCTTAGCTTCTTTAAATTACCTATTATTTGTAAAAGTAGTGTATGGTAACTGTAATGATCAAAGCATGTGAACAGGGCAACATTTCTGGAGAAAATTATACCTCCTGTAGCAAAGATGAGAGGGAAAAAACCCCAGAAAAAACACTGTGGCTCATAGTTTCTTCATTAAGGTCTCCTGTGTCTCTCAAACATCTGAATTCTTCCAACTGTTTCAGCTAACCTAGTAAAGAGATACATCCTTTCCTTACAAATCTTGCTCCTCCATTTTTACTTAATTTGTACAGATCCTTTCTTGTTTCCTTACCCACATTTTGTTGAATGGAAGAACTGTGAAAAGCATCTGCAAGATCAACATTACTGCAAATTATATGCTTCATTGTGCAAAACAGCTGAAAAGTCACATGAATTTGAAGAGTGACAGATGAACAAGACTTTTTCAGGAAAAAAATACAGAACTAATCAAATCTCCCTGAAATTCTAAGATAATTTTTCAGTTTAACTACAGAATATAATTGCATGGTTAATATTAAAATGATTTATTTTATTCAGGTGTTTTTCATGTAATATAATTGTATTATGTTTTATTAGATCCCTGGAGACTCATCAAGCCCTTGATTATGTTGTATGACTATACCATGAATCTGTGGGAAAAGAAACAAAGAGATATCTGCATCTCACTGGAGAAGCATCTTTTCTCCCTAATCCCGTCCTCATATTTACCAATCTGAGATCAGGCAGTCATGCCATCCTGATGTCTGAGCCTAACCTTTACACTGGGAACATTTAATCTGAAAAATTGACATTATGGGCATTTAACATTCTGTGAAACCTTCCCCCAAAGACTGCAAAAATCACAAAGTGCTTAGTGGCCTCCAGAAAGGATGAAGAGAAATAAATGCAACTGTGTGTAGATTTAGCATAAGTCCAGTCTGACAGCAAGGTATGACATCCTGGAAAGGAGCTTTCACAACCTTTTTTTCTTTCTATTTACTCTCAGAATTGCATACTGCCTTTCCAGCCAGCAGTGGGATAAGCAATACAGCCTATACCCTGTATGGAGGTACCTGCTACTCAAAATAAGAGCAAGCCACATTCACACTGTTTCCTGGCAGCAAATCCTAGTCTGCACTTGTTCTTCCTGAACTGTGCCCAGCTGGCTCAGGTCAAACCTCAGGCAGTGCTGAAGGAATGTGCTGAGGAGGACAGGGCATGTGTGGACATACACGTGCCGAGGGCTCAAGTCCTTTCCTTCCCCCTGGGTGTTTTACTGGAATAGCCCCAGACTCCTAATGTCTCAGTCCACTAATATTTTCTTCATATCCTAATTAATTGCAAATAAAATTATGGGTCGTAGCTTTCATTATTACACATTTTCCTTTCCCTAAATGATATCAGCATTCCAAACAACTTTCCTGGACTGCATGTTTCATTAATTTTGCATTTGGCACATAGATGAGTATGGAACAATCAGGCAGTAAAGGTAATAATCAGTATATAATTATTATATTTTAAAAATAAAATTTCTAGACATGCAAAAGTAGCAAATCTCAGAAATTAGTAAATTGGAAAAAAAAAGTTATAAAAGCAGTATTTACTTAACCGGAGTAAATCTTCATTTAATCATTCACTGCAAGCAAAGTTGCTCCTCATCACTCGTCATCATTTCTTCTTTCTCTATCTTCTCTCTATCTTTTCCAGTTTTAGTATAACCTTACTGAGAGTCAAGGAGCAGACTTGCATCTAGTGCTCAATATGTGGGAACACATATGGATGTTTTCCATTTTGTTCTTTATGACTTCTTTATGTTCTTTATGACTACTGGAAATATAGAGGCTCTACTTTAAAGTCTTAAATCAGGTTTTATTTATAAACCCATTCCATCTCTTTATATGCATAGAAAATCAGTCAGGTGCATGTTTATGTGGGGAGGTGAACATTTTACATTAAAATTTCCTTTTTTGGCTGTCGAATGTAAATACATAGACAAAAATAATCAGAAGAATAAGGTCTGCTTTTTCACTAGCCTAAGTGAAGAAAAAAAAGATGCTTTGTTTCAGCTTAAGCATTTCATTATTTTTTCCTGGAGACAGCTTCATTTTGCAGTACAGCATACAATATATTTTAAAACAAGTTAAAAAAAAGAATAAACCAAATAGCTATTAGAACCTGGTATCTGTTTTTCACTTGGTTGTTGGTTAGTTTGTGGGTTACGTCATTATTAACCAAGTTAAGAACAAAGCAAAATTCTGCTATCTGGCATCTGATTTATTCTTTAAGTGAAGCAGTCAGCAAAAAAGTGAGAACACAAAATCATTTAAAACACAGAAAATTCCAAATAAGGAGAAACTTTCTACTAAACATATGCACATCAAAGAAGAATCAGAAATTAAGGTTTTATATTAGAATGGATTTGAAATAACCTAATTCAACTGAGATTTATGAGCTTCTTACAGCAGAAGATCTTTGCCAGCTGAGTCACTTCTCAGGACACGGTAATGGAATATGCTTGGACTATCATTTCCTACAACTGCTGGTTCCAGTAAGAAGAACTGGCAGAATAATCAGGAGATAAATGACTTTCCTACTTCAAAACTATCACTAAATCAAGAGCAATCCCAGGCTGTCAGGTTTAGGCCTCCATTACCTGAAGTAACCACATAATACAAAGCTGTTGCTATTAGATACAAGTTGGAATTAAGTGGCTGTCCCATTTCAGCTGTCCAACCAAGCTTACTTTGAAAGGCTGCAGTAATGTAGCTTTTGAGTTAATGACTCACAAGGTTTCTCTTGTAATTGTCCTCTAGTACTCCATGTTCCTCCAAATACATTGATTTCTGTATCAGCAAAAGTGAGAAACATTCTTAAAGACTATTCCTTCTTTTTCTAGCATGGTTAAACTTGTGAAAGGTGGGGTTCAAGATCTAACTGTGAACACTGAAACTGTACTTTTGCCCCACAGGGCTCTCTTTATTATGGGATTTCTTGCCATTAAGGGGAGCATTGTTTGCTTGCAGTGTGTTTCTGTCAACATAGGACTCACTCCTTTCTACAGTCCAAAAAGAATTTTGGGATTTTAGCAATGCACGATGAATATCCCCTGTTGACTGTCTCTCTTTAATGCGAGCTGTCCTGATTTCAGCTGGATAGGGTTAATTTTCTTCATAGTAGCTGGTATAGTGCTGTGTTTTGGATTTAGTATGGGAAGAATGTTGATAACACTGATGCTTTAGTTGTTGCTGAGTAGTGCTAAGACTAGCCAAGGACTTCTCAGCTATCAGCTCTGCCAGGTGCACAAGAAGCTGGAAGGGGACACAGCCAGGACAGTTGACCCCAGCTGACCAAAGGGATATCCCAGGCCATGTGATATCATGCTCAGTACATAAGCTGGGCGAAGAAGAAGGAAAGGGGAGGATGTTCAGAGTGCTGGTATTTGTCTTCCCAAGTCACTGTTACGCGTGATGGAGCCCTGCTTTCCTGGAGATGTCTAAACACCTGCCTGCTGATGGGAAGCAGTGAATGAATTCCTTGTTCTGCTTTGCTTGCATGCGCAGCTTTTCCCTATTAAACTGTCTTTATCTCAACCCACGAGTTTTCTCACTTTTACCCTTCCAACTTTCTCCCCCATCCCACAGGGGGGAGTGAGCGAGCAGCTGTGTAGTGCTTAGTTGCCGACTGGGGTCAAACCGACAGGAACAAACTGGTTGGAAGTGTTATGTAAATGAGGAAGAAAGAAAAAGAAAAGTATGAAAAATATGTAAGCTTTCTACATAGAGCAGGTATTTATTTTCTCATTAAAATATGCAAATATATAATCCTTAATCAAAACATACTCTAAATCAAGATTTTCCATTAAAACAAATCCTCCTATACATTTTTTGATTGGGAAGGGAAAATGATTGAGACAAACATTTTTCTTTTTATCTCTGCAATATTGATAACTCTGTAAAAAACTGTTGGCATCCCAATTCCTTTGTGTTTCCTTAGTGAGTAAACTCTTCACTTAAACAGCTCATCTTCCTTAGAACTGTTGATAAAATTCTGACATTTCCTTTCATTTAGCCATCAGCTAAAAGTACGTATCCAGCCTCTGGTTTTTAAGGTTGCGTGGTCCCTTAAGAATAACAGTATTATAGGCACCTGTGTCATACCAGATTTTTAAGATACAAGTTCTTGGCAAGTATGTTTTTATTGCTTCTTGATCTCCTGCAAAGTCAGCTAAGCTTCCATGTAGATTGTTCCTTAGGGTAAGATTAAAAACAACAGAAAAGATGCTTTACTTTAAAGCTGTTGTTTCTGCTGGAGCTCTATAGTAAAGAGCAAATTGTGCATCAAGGGGAAAACCCAAACAATTGCATGGGGGAAAGGAAAGGTGGATACCTACTAAATTAGCCAGTGATGACAACTATCTGTTCAGATGTGCATATTCAGTGCATACTTTTTCCTTATTACCTCTCAGAAGATTTTCTGAATGGCAGTAATATGTTCTGATTTATTGTTGGCCCAACTTCTCACACTGTCCATACTTACAAAAGCGTACAAAACACAGTTTCAGTTCTAGCAAAGGAATCAGGAACTTGGGTCAAAGCATATCTTCTGTCCTGCGCTGAAGCCCACTAAACTGACTTGGTTGTGGTGGCACTGTACCCTCAGTAAGCCATGTTCTTCTTAGGTAGTTTAAAGTAGCTTTGGTGTAAGGCTCTTCCATAATGAATAATTCATTGCTTCTTATGCCTCAGGGCATGTAACAAAGAAGGAAATCAGTATTACGATATGGGTTTCTTTGTTACTATTATTTAACAAGATGGCTGTCATTTACAGGGAAAAACTAGTATGCCTTCACTAAGAGACACAAGATATTACTTTCAGAGTGAGTTACAAGAAGTATATGATTAACAGGCAAACATGATTGAAAATACATCTTCCACAGACTATTTATTGACATATGTGAATATTGTTATAGCTAATTAGACAAATTAAATATCCTCCTTCTTGATTTCCAATCTGAGAATATCTACTAAACATATTTGACATTTCAGCAGAGATGAGGATAACAGCAATTAATCTCTTAAAATTTCAATTTTTATAATTGAAAAGAAAAAAAACAATATTTGCATCTATTACTGGATGTAAATATGTCACCCAGGTCTATTTTTATGCCATCTTTGTACTATCTGTGCTGAGATGAGAGAGAGTTTGTCTGCTTGGACAAATACGACTGGCACTCAGAAGAGGTATGTTTTGTGTTTTCCTCCATCACAGACATCCTGCAAGCTCCTTCAAAGGCCACCTGACACATTTGTGTCAGAACCTTTCCAGCTGCAATGTCATTTTTGGCCCTTAAAACAAGTGGTGCATCAGGCTTGTGATGGAATCTGTTACAGGTGCAAACACTAGGGAAGCCATGAATGACCTGGCCATAAGGACATGCTGTCTAACAGATTTCAGGAAGCTCTGGGTAGGACAGATACAGAGGAAACGTAAACACAGATGGGCAGTCTTTGCACCAGGGAAGGAGATTTTTGGCTTGAGCCTGAGCTTGAGCGTGGGGCAAAGCACTAGCTGCTTGCCACCCTTGGTACCAGGGCATGGTGCCTGGGGAGAGGGAGGAGATGCCCGTGATGGATTTTTGAAGTGCTCTCACACTGCCCATGGCTCAACACTGCCAAGGAGGGCACGGTTAGGGTTCAGAACCTGCACAGCCTGGGGAGTCAGGCACCTCGAAATGGGCTCTAGCCTCCCAAGGAATCTCAGTTGTGAGTCTCTATTAGTGAGGCAGGGAAAATGTTGAGGGTATTCATACCTCTGTGGATAGTAAACCCATAATTTTGCTCATTATTCAGGGTGATGTCTTGATAGGACTGCTGGCGGGAGCTCCTCTTTTTACATGTTTGAATGAAAGAAGGAGGAATTGTTGGTTCATATCCCAGATGCAATAATCAAATGGTTATAGCACTGAGAAAGCATGATTTGCCTCCATAGATGCGCCCTAACCACTAGGCGATAATGAAAAAATGCAGCCAGACACTTCTCTTTTTAAAACTGTATCAGCTGAAGAAAGAAAGAAAGAAAAAAAAGGGAAGTTCTTAGGGACACAGGAAGAAGCTGTACTCCTGTAACCTAGTAGATTATTGGTTTGTAATCACAATAATCCTGAGTAAAATACTAGTTCAGATGAACTTGGTATCCCAAACAAAAACATATGTTTGAATTGAAAGGATTAAGGAATTGCATCTGTAATGTCTAAGAGAGTTCTTCAAGGCAGAATTCATCCTCCACCAATAAATTTCATGAGCAGTAATATTATCAAGCAAGAGTCTGGTATTTACACAGGAACTGACTATTGGGGACAGCAGTGTTTCATCATGTAATTTAATTAACATTTTCTTCAGCTGAATAGGATAGTATCAATGCCAATAAGACAAATGTCCACTGACATAACATCTGTGTCTTACTTCATGGCTCTAGAAAGCTAGAGATTTCTAGAGCCATGAAGTAGTGAAGGTGACTGATTTTATAAAGAGTAGTTTGCAATGAAACAACTGCTTGTAGGCTAGAAAGCACTCAAATGACTCCTAATTCAAATATCTTTCTGCTTTCATCTACTAACTTGGTTTGCCTTTAGGAAACACTAGTTTTACTAGATACCAAGACCCATTCCATGCTTGATACAGAAGTGCTCCAAACAACTAGTAGTGTAATTACCTATATTTTTGTCAATAACCCCAACCAACTCACAAGTGTTAGTTACTTCTTAATGACAACCCATAAGAACTAAAACAAAAGGCAAGCCCTCTTCAAAGTATTTATGCAGCAGATTTTCAGGTGTGACAAATGAGCAGGAGGAAATTCAGCTAAGTATTTCCTAGCTCTAGATCTGGCTGTGTGCCCTGATCATGTCCCAGGTACATATGGAGCGAGACCCTCAGGTGTGTATTCATTTTTGTGTTCCCTGTTCCATCTCATCTATCTCCATCGATCATCTCACACTCTGTTCCAATATTCATTGAAATAAAGCCTGGGAATGAGTGCTAGAAGAGAGGTACAATACATCTCACCATGTGAGACAGGCACAACCTTCAACAGTTGTATGCTCTATTTAGAGGTCAGAATTAGTAATCAGCCAGTGCAGATCTTAAAGAATTTTGTCCTGACATGCTAGAGCATGCATTTCAGACTCTAACTATTCTATGAGCAGACATATCTGTTCATAATGAAGCTCAGGCCTTTTAAAAGTTTTTTTTTTTGTTTTTTTTTATGTTCCTTTTTTAAAAAATGTGGAAATTCAGCAAGAAAATCAATATTAGATTCTGCCTGGATTTAAATTAAAACTTCATGTATGCTTCCTTTCAGTAGTGTAATCCTAAAGGGATAGTTGTGTAATCCTAAAGGGATAAAAGAACAATGATTCTTTTATCACAACACTCTCAAGATCAGGCAGAGAAGAATAAAAATGTTTTGGACAGTAAGTGCTCCTATCTGACTGCTAAAATCAAAAGCTTATAATCCAACCTTAGTGACAAACTAAAGAAGGATTTGAAAATCTCTGCTGCCTCCTCCAGTTGCTTCCCTGCTCTCATATTCTAGTATCACTTCAATGTTTTCTGTGATGAATCCAGCTACAGCCCAATCTCGACCATTTCTCAGTCACTGAAGTACAACTGCACCACGGCACCTTCTTGGAATTATGTGACTCTCAAGCAAGCTGTATCATCAGTGTACCCTTAAACATTCTACCCAATCTCGCATTGGCTATTGCTACTGCTGCCAACTTCCCTGTATGTTAATGCATATACATACACTGAACAGGAAATACTGACACATCTTCATCCTATAAGCAAGAACACTGTTTATGACCCTTTCATAAAGATCTCTAAATCATGACTTTTGGGTACACAGGTTTTACTACTGCTTCTTAATAACATGCTATGCCCTTCATATTTCTAAAGATTTGAAATGATTTTGATCACCTTAAAAGAGCTGCATTATCAGGAAATGTCAAACATTTTTAAAAAAAATATCTTACCTTGTGCAGAATGTTCTACAATGACATTAGCTTGCACATTACTCTAAATGAAAGTACAAATGAGGAGGGGACAATAAATGCATAAATTTTATATATTGCTCACTGTGGAAATACTCATCTTTGAAGATTATATAAGATGAAAACAACATTGTCCTGGTTTTCATGATGTACTAAAGGAACAACAATAGCTAAAGTTTAATTAATACAGAGATTTCAATAACAAACTCCATATCATATTTCAGATACAAGTATTGTGTGATCTTGATTAATACCAAAATCTAAAAGGTTTTTCTTTCACAGCTGATTTATGTAGCTTCAGCTCTTATATTTTCCAGCTTATTTGAAATTTTCTAGTTCACTGGCTGAGCCAAAATGACATATTACTTAATATGTATCACACCAGGCAGAAAATATTACTTGTCTATCCATCTAAATATGAATTTGTTTAAGTTTTCTTGGTTTGGGTATTTTTTCCCTAAGAAAAATCTACTTGCCCATTGATTAAAACGGTTTTTTGATAATTTCTGTCTAAATTATTTGCTTTAGCTTCTCTCAATGATTTGCTTCAGTGACAATTTTAGAGAACACTATTTGTGATATAAAAAAATATTAAATGGATTGGCAAAATTTCAATCCATTTTTCATCCTTTGTTTTCAGAAATGAGAGATTTTGAAAAAAGAGGTTTGCTGATGTGTGAACATAAAGCAGAAGTGAAGAGGAGGAAGATGATTGTAGATATAACCCAGACACAAATGACTTCAGATAGGCTTGCTGTCTTGGCTTTCCATCCAATTTCTTATTGTGGAAACAACTGAGGTCTAGAAAATATCTTTACTTTGATGTTACTAGAGAGAGAACAACACAAATCTGAGCAGTATAGACTGGCTGCGAATAAATTCAAGCTAAAAAATAGAAGGTTACTAATGATCAAAGCAGAGAGGTTCAAGGTGGAAAAAAAGTATCTGTTTTTACATGAAGTTTGATATGCTTTTGTCAGTGCTATATAAAACGTATCTGCATGAAGGATGAATGGGTGTGCTCTCCAGTACAGGGCCCTGGGCTGAAGTCTAGAACCAGGACAGAAGGCCATGTTCAGTAAGGTGGGGTTGGCACATTGTCCTCGAAAGTCAGTCATACACTGACTTATATAGAGATACTGCTCCAAATAAGTGAACATGCAAGGTGGCAGTTCATGTAATTTCTGTAACTCAGTGGGAAGGAGCAGTTATTGTAGAAAAGACCTCAGGCCTCAACCAGGTCAGAATAATCTTGATAAGGTTTGATAAGCCAGAAATGTCTTCTGGCCTTATGGTCCTTTTCTCAATGTACTTGATGCTCAGGGACATCACCTGAGGAGTCATCTATTATAAATGCAAGATTGCTCAGGAACACAGACTAAAGTAAGTATTTCAAACTGGGTAATGGATAAGAGATTACAAAGGGTCCCAGTGATTACTTTTTCTATCAGGTAAGTTGAAAGTTTTTTATGACAAATACTTTCTTTCTTTCTCCCTCAGCACCTCCTTTTTAGTGTGCATAAGTCTTGCACAAATGTCCCCTGTGGCTGCCCAGTGCTGCTCCCTTTCCTTCAATGTCAGTTTGGTTTTGCATGCTGCATGCAATCTAGTGGCTGGATTTCTTCTACCACATTCAGAAGATCAAAGTACTGATTAAAAAATATGGCATGCTCTATAGAAAATAGATGTAGCATTAAAAATTCAGTTGTTCATAGCTACTATTCTTCCCCTTCTAACCTATAAAGGAATTGTGTCCAGTCTGGGTCACAAAGGAGAAAATATTGCCTACGCTTCTATCTATCTGCATTAGCATGCTATTTGATTCTGCTCCTGCAGCTAGCAAATAAACGGAGAATATTAACTGACTGAATCACTACGTCCTCAAACATCTTTCTCTGTCAAAGACCTTCACCGGCATTTCAATTAATTGATCTGGGCAGATTGTCTGTGGCTGCTAAACACTGTCATTTCCTTAAAGCTAACACATCTTGTTCAGCGAAGATGCTGTTGTCAGCCAGGCTTGAGTAGTAGTGATGCAATCCAAGACATTTTCTACCCGTGACACCAATTTCTTGCCTGATGCTAATCTTGATAGCTTGTTTCCTTCTGCCATTAAAGATCTCAGTGACAGAGTGTGAGCTCTTCTCTTCATTTACTTCTAAAGTCTCTCCTACTTGTCCCAGTCCTATCAAGCTGCGAGAAGCTCTCTTTTGAATAACAGATTAGAGGTGGTCAGGAAGTAGCTGCATTTATCTTCTTGATATTGAAATACCTTCATTTATGTAATCTTTTCCCTTCTTTCCCCACCTTAAAAAGAGCATCTTTTTGCATACTTTCTCTGAGCAAATAAATAAGACTCATGTTTGTGCCGAGGGGATTACCAGGCTGGACATTCACATGCTTCATGGGAAATTTTTCAAGAAAAGCAACACAGAAATGTGCAAGAGTAGCCATCACTAGTAAAAGGATATGAGTAACAAAAGCACATGTGAGGTTACTTGGTCCGTCTTAGATGCTTACTGGAGGATAAGGCATACTTTAAAAGCTAAATATTAAGGCTGCAAATGAGAGAACGTTCAGAGTATGGGAGAGGACATTGGAGTTATGTGGTAACTTGGGGTTCCATGGGACCTTGGAAAATCCATCCTTCACCCATGCCACACTGCCCCAGTGAGCAGCCTCAGCCACATGTCCGCTCTGCCTCAGGTGTACAGCAGATCTGCAGTTGTGGTGGTGGAGTGATTTGGGGTGAGTTGTGTGGCAAGTGCTATGTAACCATAGGTAACAGAAAGGAGAATAGATCTCTTTTATGTGAAATTCAGGTGCTAACAATTACAGCTAAATGAAATTGAAGTACTGCCTTGGCCTTTTACTATTTCTTGAGTGGCTTAATCAACAACCTCTGACATCTTACCTAAAAATCAACCCTGTCTTTTTAGCTTACAGTAGGAGCAGATTGAAATGCAATTACAGTCATCCTTTGTTTACAACTGGATTGCCTCATAAATGCCAAATGATTTTTGAAGTTCTGAAAACAAATGGCCTGTATTTACCTTTCCTTCAGCTGAATGCAGCATATGGGTGTCTCAGACACTGAGCTCTCTTTCTTTGAAGGATTTTTTCAAGTTCTGTGAAATATGGACACATGAAACCTCCTTTTCCATATAATTTTCCCTTACCTTAAGTTGCTGGCTTTGCAGTAACTGTTGTAGATTGAATATGGTGGCAGTAGTTTGTGGCTGTTTATTCCTAAGCTCAACCTTTGCTTTACAAAGACTTGCAGAGTGACTCCTTCATAGGAGACAGTGATTTGGGGGGCTGGACTTGATTTAACCCAGACTTTCTCTGGCACCTGCAGTCATTAATTCCTTGTGTTTGCTTCCAGTTCTCCTCTAGGTAAGCAGCACCTACCTTACAGGAAGGTTATAAATGGCCCTGATCCTCCAGTAGCTTATTTGTGGGTTTATGTCATACATTGGGCTGATGTGTCTTAGGTTTCTCTGGTATAAATGGGCACAATCCCTGGGTCTCTCAGTTTCACTCACTTGGGGCTGGCTCTGTATCTGCCATCTTTGGTAAACTGGAGCCAGCTGCCCCTGTCCTCCTGAAACCAGCTCTGCTCCTCAGAAATGTCTCAAAGCTGCCCCAATCATTTGTGAGTTTCACTCAAAAGCAAGGAAATACCACATGGATGGGAATTTTAAAATATTAAGTCTTTCCTCCATATCTCCTTAAACTATACAGCTAAAAGCAAATCTCTGCTGGCACACTTTCTTCAGCATATCTGTTGTTCAGCTAAAAGCTAGTCTTCATGACTACTTGCTTCATTAACTTATTCTTTACCTTCTTGTCAACAGATGAAAGGAAATGCTAGTAAGACTCATGTCTTGTCAAGGCTCACTATATATTAAAGTATTCATTTTAATTTAAGTGAATTAACAGGAAGTATAGAGACAGCTACTTGAGATGACCACATCTGGTACAAAATATTACCTCCTTTTAAGAATACTGCTAGAAGATAACTTTTGAGAGCTTACTAAAGCTGGTTTTATCAGATACCTTCTTTTAGTTGAAATTATTCGGATTCTGGTCATGCAGCCTTTAAATGCTAATATGCAATATGCTAAGAGCACAGCAGCAATATTTATCTGAGCATCCAACAGTATTTACACATTACTTTTGGTAATGCATTTTGCATGTAAGTAAGATGCTCCATTAAGAGCTCCTAGAGTCACAACTCCAAAATGAAAAACTTATGTTTCATTAGCTATAGCAATATCCAGAGCATTTCCTGGAAATGGGTTACCAAATCTTATTGTCACCTATAATACCCATTAAATATTTAAAACTTAACCAATTTATTGTCAGAGTCCAACAGATAGAGCTTTGTCACTGAGGTATCTGAAGCTATTCAAGGAAAGACTCTTAATTCCATACATATCAGAATATATGATAAGCTGACTGTGTTATAGGTCTTGATTCAGAGTGCCTTCCTAAATAGCACCTGATCCAGACTAGGGGTGATATTGTAATGATATTCATAGTTGTTGAATATGTCCCTCTGAACAAGGATAATATTTAATATTTACTGGAGAGTAGCATTACATATTCCAATTCCAAGAAGATGCTGTAAATTTTGTCAGAAAAATAGTACTTCTAATAATTTATTGTAAGGTTGCATTTATTATGCTTACAAATGTTTACAGTATATATGTATTTCTCTATACTGCTAATAACAATGATTTGAGATACACTATTAAAATTTTATCATCTAGCTGAAGAATTTTATGATTGATACAGTAGAACAAGAACTGGAAATGATACTTTTATGACATGATTTTCCTTGACTGTCACAAATATATATCTATTCAACAGGTACAAAAGCATATTATAGATTTGCACAGAAATAATTTTTTACATATATAAGCTTTGACATTTTCAAGAAGGCAGGGTTCTTTTATCTCAGATAACCATCACCTAAGAGATTATGGGGAACAAGTCTGAGACTTAAGATACAAGTAAACAAAGAAGCAGATTCAGAAACACCAGCAAATGTAAACAAAGGAAGGATAGGACTGTAATGGGAGCTATCAGCCTGGCTAAACAAGGGGTTCTTGTTGGACCTCAACAAACAAGAGGAAAGTTTACAGAAAGCAGAAACTAGGTCAGATTAGAGGAAAAGATTATAGACTAATAACACAAAGGGACAAAATGAGGGAGTTCAAGGCACAAGGTTCAAGGCTAGGGACATGTGGTCTAGATGATGCTATCAGATATTGGCTATGAAACCTGTAACTGAGCCCACTGTCAAAAGGAAGAATGTATGGACTGAACTTCTACAAGTGTCTACTGACTCTGGTACTGCTTGCTGTAGCTAAGCAAACTGAAACTGGATGAGAATGGGTTACTGGAGTAGAACTGAAATGTGTCTTGATAAACCAGAGAAATGGCCTGAAAAATAAGATAAAATTCAGTAAAGACAAATGCAAAGTTTTCTACTTAGACATGAGCAAACAGTAGCATTACAAGCTATGAAACGTCTGATTTGGTAGCAGAAAAAGTCCTTCAGTTAAAATGGATTACAACATGAATATGACTAAAACATTAACATTTTTGGAAAGGGCATAAGAATGTGTAACAGTATGTATAAACAGTAGGTATAAACACTATTTATAATCAACATGTATAAACAGTAGCTTAGCTGTAACTTAAATTCATTGCCCAATTTTGGATGCTGTAATTCATGAAAGATGTTGATCCGTTGGACACAATCCAGAGAATGATCAGACGTTTAGAAAACATCAAAAACAACCAAAGAAGTTGAAAGTGGGTTATTTAAAAACTAGGGGAGATAAGGTTGTAGAGGAGAGTGACAATAGCCTTTAAAAGCATAAAAAACTGCCGCAAAGAGGAAGGGAACTATTTGCTCTTTATCATGTACAGAACAAGAAATAGTGTGCCTAAATAACAGCAAAAACTTTCAGTGTACATGTCAGGAAAACCTTTTAATGATAAAGATAGTAATGCACTAGAACAAATTGATCCAGAGGCTGTAGAAATCATTGGAAGTCTCTGAGAACAGGTTAGACAAGCATCAGCAAAGATCACTTAAAGATGGAGAAAGGGCAGGGAAAAGGATGACGTGCTGTTCTTTTCCAGGCCTATTTTTTAAAGTTTCTATGGACATGCTAGAAACAAGGTTGCGTCAAGTATAACTGAATCCTGTAATGGATGTATAATGCCAACAGCAGGGAGAAGGACCATGACTGCTTGCCAAGCTCAGCAGAATTCAAGTTCAAGGTTAGAAAGAAATGCCTGCCTTTCACAGGGAATGAGACAGAAATTTCTGCCTCCTATCTGGGGATCTGGGAGAGCTGTCGCCACATCCCAGTCTCCACCTGTATTCCTACTGTTCAATGGTAAAATGAGGTGGAAAGGTGAATGTACTCTTACTGTATTAAAATCCCTCCCTGTTATTGAGGTTAGTGTCTTAAAGACCATCTGGTGATCTGAACTGTTTTATAATGCATATCCTAGAAATTCATCCAAAACCCCCT
The DNA here is from genome assembly GCA_034008185.1 of Gorsachius magnificus. NCBI lineage: Eukaryota > Metazoa > Chordata > Aves > Pelecaniformes > Ardeidae > Gorsachius > Gorsachius magnificus. The sequence goes on along the minus strand of CM067083.1, from coordinate 41,757,842 downwards.
AAATTCCTGTGACTTAACTTCTTCAAGAAAAATGGCTTTATTAAAAAAAAGTTGTTTATTAAAAACTTCTAAAGAACAAGTCACAATTCCTGGGTCCCTGCTGATGACTTGCTGTCAATGATACATTTTTGCTGTTAAAGATATGCAGCTCATTCTATATTACTTGATTCCACCATGAAGCAAGCCCTCCAGAAAGACCATCTCCATAGTCATCCCAAATAACTATTTTACAACATTTTCAAGATTATAATTTTAGAATTTATAGGAACCATAATGGAGGTGTCTAAGTCCAAGAAGCAGGTCACTTGGAGTCACCCTTTCCTCCTTCTCAGAATACACAAAGAGCTGGCTAGCGCTTGCTTCCTTCTTTCCTCTGTTGAAGAAAAGCCAATGCTGATAGAGCCGTGATGTATGTCCAGCTTTGGCACTCCATCCCTGCTACCTAATGGATTATTAATACCTTAATAAAGCATTCTTTCTTCAGTTTCATGAGAATGCCAGTTTTTCACCATTTTCCTTTCTCAGGATCCGAGCTCTATCTTCACAGCTCAGCACACAGCAATCTCCATCCTACCTCTTCAGCTTGCTCAAAACTTATTACTGACCCTGATGTTTTTACCCTCAATATATTCTGAACAGTGATGTAACATACATAATTTCAGTCCTCTGTCAACAATTTTATGGCTGCACTCCTGGCCTTTGTTGTTTGATACCTCCTACTGATAGAATTATGCTGACTGCTGTGCATGGTTTTTGAAGGGGAGATCACAGGGAAGTTTCAAGTGCTGGTTTATATAATTTTCATGTGCTTTCTTACAGCATGGGATACTATCAGGGCGACTGTTGGTTTATGAGAAGAAAAATAGTGTGCGCATTTTTCATGAACAAAAGAAATAAGTTCTAGAAAGCCTTCACTTAGGATGACATATTATTCATTTATCAAAAATATTTAGACAACAGTTGTTCAATAAAATATTTGTAAACCCTGAAAATTTCATCAACTTTGGCATGAATAAGGGTTACCACTTATTTGCTTTTACGAACTATTCAGCAAACACTTACTGATGCTACACAAGATCAGTACATGATCAGTACATGAAAACCTGATGATGAAAAAGGCTTACATTCTTGAATAGCAACCAAAATGCATGTCATCCAAAATGCAACTTAGAGGTAACCTGCAAACATCTAGTAAGTGAAAGAGAGATGTAGTACCCAACTGTACTTAGAAGTAGTGCAAATCTAGAGGGCAGCATCAATTTGAGCTTACCAACAGTTGTCCAGCATAACCTGAAGCTAAATTATGCAGCAGAAAATCTTACAGGACCCAATGTTCAGGTGCCCACTTGTTTACTACAAGATGCCTGGAAGCTGTTGTCATAAATGCTGACAGAAACAGGGGACTGAACTGAAGAATCCAGACTCTCATCTCTCACAGAGTTCAGGGGTGGTTGTGTCCAGTGGCCTCACTGGCTCTGGTTAGTAAGAGAAAGCAAATAAATAAATCCTTTTTATCTTTTTTTTCAACTCTTTGTAAAATCCAGACATACTGTTGAGCAGTGGGGGATGATAAACATTAGAAGTGCCTATTTAGATCTTTGGCTTAGTGTGCTCACAGAAGTCTAAGGGATCCAGCTGGTACTGAGAATATTGCTGTGCTTTACAGGAAATGCTCTCCTAAATGAAATATTTAGTAAGCACGGATCATAAAATTAGTACATAGTCAAGTACTGCCATGTGTTAATATCTATGAAATATCCGAGAACATGTTAGCAAATGGATAGTTAACTATCCCAAACATTCATGGATTAAGCAGCCCTATATAAAGATTCATTTTATGTGTAAGGAGGAAATATATGATATTTATGGCAAAAATATAAGTCCCAAACTCAAACTGTGCTTCCTTCATTTAGAAAATCCATTAATTTAAAGCAAACAGGTAAATTGGTTTGCTTTTTCTTTATTTCTATATGCCTCTTCATCTCAATTGTCTAAAACCCCCTTCACTAACTTTCCTAAGTAACTATTCTATTTAAGTAATTTTTCTTATAATTTAATTGCAGTTACTGTTGAGATAGAAGGTGTTTAAAGCACACAAAAACAGTGAAGACTTCAAGATACAAAAGATTGTAAATGCATTTGACAACATCAAAGGACCTGAAATGGGAACAAAAGTTTTTTTCTTTCAGATAGCTCAGTACAAATGACATAGTGCAAAAAGTATTTTAGTTGTGGATTCCAGCACTCTGTAAGATATTAAGAACATAACTTTCTGAAAGAAGAAAACAAATGTTCTTGCCAGGATGCCATTTTCCCTGTTTATTCAAAATACTAAATTCATTTGACATTAATAAGTGAAATGAGCCAGTTGCATCAGAAGTAAGAAAGGTTCATCAGCAAGGGAATGAGCAGAGAGTCTGAAAACCAGTCTGGTAATTGATGTTCCCCTCATTAACTGAATCTATGGGGCTGTCACTCCAGTGAGAAAACACTTTGAAAAGTGTGGAATAATCAACTTCACATTCCAAGTAGGTGCATATGGACTACACGGATAATTACATGTCTCTTGTCAAACGTTAAGACATATGGATACTGATTGACCCTTGGTGTTTTTCTTTTTTTAATTTGAAAACAGTTTGAACTGAAAAAGCAAATCCCAGTGTCTTGGTAATTAGACAACCATCTAAAACAAAACAAAACCAGGCTGTTGGTTCTTCCAAAGATTTACCTCTGATTTGCGAACAGAAGGGAAAATAGCTGTGTTAAGTAATAACCTGGCACCCACTTCTCTTCCATTGAGACAGAATTTCACAGCTGGCAGCAAATTACTCCCTTGAGACAGTGCTTTAGCAAAGAGCTCCTGTTCTGTCTATTTTGGATGAGAGACAGCATACTGAACATGTCAGGCTCGGACTCTGCACCTTCCTGAAATCTCATCAAAATCTAGTGCCTGAGCAGCTTCAAGTCAGATGCCAGGAGTGACAAAAGGGCCAGCTAACTGCTTGCAGCTGCCCGACTGGCAAGCTGTCACTTTGCTGTCAGGGAGTAATCAATTTGATGTGTCATGCAAGAAAAGAAGTGATTATGGAGAGAAAAACAACAAACAGAGCTAGGCTTAGAGCAAAATAATCGGTGCCTCTAAGATTTTAAATTAGCATCACATTTAGGCATCTTGCCTTATTACTTGGATGAGATTATGAGCAGAGTGCATCCACTCCATTTAGGTCTATGCTTGCTACCTTTCTAACATGGTTTTGGGATGAGAAATTCTAACATCAGCTCAGATGCACCACTTGGTTCATTCCTTTCAATGTTGCAGTGACACTGCAAGGCATCTGATCCTCATTGCCTTAAATAGTCACTATCACCCACCCATGTGAAGGGAACACAGAGAAAGCATAGATGGCAACCCAACCAAAATGCTTGCTCTTTGCCTCCACAGTGCAGACAAGGAAAGGCAGAGGTGTGGTCGTGCTGGTGAGAAACTGAAGATACCAGAAGAAAGAAATTAAGAGCACAGTGTGTTCATTCCCTCCTTTCTGCCAAGCAAACACACTGAGGAGCTATTGAAAGCTCTGTGTCAGTGTATGTGTCTGTGGACAAGCAAAAGAATATGCTTGCTTTCTTGCTGAGTTACTTGAGGTAGAGGAATAGGAAACCTGGGGAATTCTCATTCCTGGAGGATAAAATGTTGAGCTAAACAACCAAGTCCAAAATGACTGTTGTTTACCAACATCTATTAAGGAGGTAGAGTATGTTATTGAAAAAATTGCTAGAAAATAACATATGTTTAAGTACCACTTACAGTTGAATTCAGTGTTAGTAAAGCAGCTAATAAGAAAGTAAAATATCAGTGAGGTATTTGGGTGGTGAAATGGTCCGATGCAGCTGATTTAGGAGCAGCTGGCATGCAAGTACCAGTGCTTGATGGTGATTCTTACAGTCCCACCTAATGCTCTAAATGATGATTTTATGAGTGGAGTTTTCCAACCCACTGATGAGCAGCCACCATACTGGCAAGAGAAGGCACAAAAATCTATAAATGTCTTCAGATGAGGCATTCCACTATTTTCCAGCATTTAGGGGCCAACCTTGTAGGTGTGCTCAGCACTGTAGAAATTGCCATTTAAATTATTCCGTTAATTTCTATGCCATATAACAGCAGAAAAAAATAGGTTCAGGGGACTCCGCAGCTTCCCCTTAATTTCTCAGCTGTGCCCTAACCCACGTGGCTAGGCTAGCTTAACACTTGTTAAAGGGGAACTGTTTTGTGAGATGGCTGCCTACTGGGTAGCTTAATGGCCAAACACATTAGGTGATCCTTGGAGCAGGGACCTGGTGCTGCACCTCCCGTCTTGCTCCTTTACTGCTTTTTAGAAATGAGTGAGAGAGTGTCTCCCTTTTTTCCTCCCAAGCCCAGTTTCTACATTTCTCCCAAAAAGTCAGATATGAAGATCTGAATCTTTTCAGACTGAGGAAAAAGAACCAAAATCCTGGGATGCTTGCTTTTATCTCAGCTGAGTAAAATCACAACGAATTAGATCAGTTGCTCATATATGCTCATTTCTCATAAATGGATAGGATTTACCATGCCCAAAACTATCTTTCACTTTTCAGCTTTGCTGCAACTTTTATTAGGCTACTGAAAGGCATTACTAGTGCTGTATCCAGTTTTTCAGAAGGAAAATCCAATATCAAAACATAAGTGTAAATTATAGGAAGGATGAAAGCAGGTGGATTTCTGCTCAGTAATACAGTGCTGAAAAGAATAAAAGTGTTATTAAAGCAAATATCATATTAAAATGTTACTCTTTACCAACTAGGAGGAAATATTTTCAAATGCATATATTGTCTGCATAATAAGCTCTGGTGAACTTCTTTAAAACAGGTATCTTCTATAAATAAAATACTAAATTTGTCTGTGATTCCAACCACACAATTTCAATATTTATGAGGCTCTGATATAGGGTTAAAAGTAGACTATCCTTGCTGAACATATAAATAATAGATTCTGAGCAAAGCCTATTTTTACAGTGTTAATCATTCAAAACCATTGATTGCATTAGAGCTAATTCAAAAATGCATTTAATGTATAACACTTAGGAAACTGTATCACATACTTTTGCCATATGCTTTTGTGTAGCCAAGGAAATGCAAATATCATTCTTAATAATATTACATGCTAATGCTCTGTGTGTGTTATTTATTTAATGATTTAATTATTTTTTCCCCACACAGGGTCATGTGTTTACTAGCAAATCCAAAGATAGTAAGTTTTTTAAAAATCTAAAGATTTGCATCTTTTAAACCACTCAAGTTTTCAGGCTTCTTTTCAAATACAGATAAATAGAATTGCATTATATAAGGGTACCAAGCATGAGAAAAAAAATTGCGTTTTCATTGATTTCAGGTGAAAATAAAGTGTTTAGCCTGTGGCAATTTTGTGAGCTACAGGGATACTCAGGCTGGGAGATACCATACAGTAAGTAGCCTGTTTATCTTTAACACGACGATTTTAATCTGAATTGCTTCTGTGTAATCAGTTGTTCATATAACATAACTTTTGGTGGAGGCAGCCAAATGTTTTAATTGGTCTCTGAACTGATGGATTGCGTCTCATTCGATGGATGTCTCTGATTTGATTCAAGGAAGTTCAAGAAGGGAAGGGAGGCTAAACAGTGTGTGATTGCATATCAGTTCTAACAAAAACAACTGTTTATAAAACTCCTTAACTGCAGTCAAATTATTGCAATTTGAAGCATGCTTGGTATATATTGCAATGTAGTCCACTGTTTTACTGTCTGAACTTTAAACTGGATTTTGAAGAGTTATAGAGCATGCAGTCAAGAACCACAAAGGACATTTCAGGGAAGAAGAAAATAGCATTTACTATAGGAAAGGGACTTACAAATAGTGTAAGCAGCATATAAGTGTGTTTATAAAGTGAGGCATAAATAGTCATAAAAAAAGCCAAAAGCTTTTTCAAACAATAAAACCAATTAACAACAAAATGCAGATTACTGCTTCTCAATCCAGCACACTGTCTCATTAAAGGACACAGAGTAGAGACATCTAGTTCTATGAGCTTTGATGGCTGAACAATCTACCCTTTTAAAACTGATTTTTTTTTTTTTGACAGGAATTTCTTGGTACCTAATGATGGTCATAGATGTTTTACTATGAGATAAACACTGAATTTTAACTTCTCCTAAGTCTTTTGCTCTGCTCCATAGCATGATATATGAGGTTTGAACTTAATTAACCATTAGAATTCAGCAGCATTTGGAGACCTAATTCTTCTAGTTCTCTTTGCATAGTTTTGTCTGAAGTAATAATACATGAAGTCTTGAGTCTTACTCTCTAAGTCTGTTTTCTTTTTTCTCTAAGTCTTACTTGAGTGGAGTTACTCTTCTAATGGCCTCTTTGTTTATTTTTTTTTTTTTGGATTTTAAATTAATGTTTCCTCCATGTTTATGTCCCTGTATAAGGTGTATCTTCTTCTAGTGAAATGAATTTCTAGTAATGTGATTTTTGTGCTCCAAGATCCTTGATTTTACTATAATTATCTCTGTCTTTTTAACAACACAATCCACTTTAATATATAACAACTTTATGTACTTTTAAAAAGATTTATATTCCAGCATAAGTCTACATCCCCACGCACCCTAATTTTATTACTCTAGTTTCTCTTGTGTTTTTCTGCCTTGCTTTCTTGTCTCTCCAATTAAAACTGTCTGTGGTTTGTTTCAGGCGATCCAGGGGAAACTCTTCATTTAGCCACTATTAGATTTATTAGGCAATCCCAGCAGTCATTAAGGAAGAACAATTTACTGTGTTCTTTTACAGGTTGGTCAAAACCAAAGTAATCAAAAATTCATCATCAAAACTTGTTCTCTGGTTTAGAAGACACTCAGCATTGAAACAAGTGGAAATATATTGCAGCCCAAGCACCTTCAAACACCACCCTTGCCCCAAGGGGAGCCTTGATTACGTACTATTTGTGGCCAGCACCATACCTTCCTGAAGGTGCCTTTTGAAGCCAGGGCTTCACAGGTCCACCCATCAGCCCACACCTCCTAGTAAGCATTCAGACTCACTCGTGTCTTTGGAGAGAGGTGAAACAAGAGGCAGCTGCTAGAAGTCAGAGAAGCCAAATGGAATTAAAAATCTAATCCACATGAGTGTCTAAACACTGGAATTAACATGAAAGGTGCTGACAGGCTCTTTTTATTAGTCACCTTTTAAACATGTGTAATTGGGATCACCACAAGAGAATGACAGTAATAGGTAGAGGAGGTGATATTAAAAAGAACAGATGAGATCAGAATTGAATGTACGAAGCCTGTTTTATCCATGAGGACCAATGTACTGCAGTTGAAGCATGAAGTACCCATGCCCCAGGAGTCATGTAGTATCATTAATTGACTTAAGTGGAATGTGAGCTAAAAAATTCAAGAAATTTTCACCTAAATCACCCAAAAGTTCTTATCAACTTAAAATGCATGAATCAGCAGTAGATGTAAGCAATATGTCCTCACTTTCATCTCTCACAGTGCTGTGTGCTTTCCCCAAAACAGAAAAGGGACTAAAGCCCTTCTGTACCCTCCCCATATTCTTCTGAATCCAGAGCCCTCCCAGGCTGCAGTGTGACATAGAACAAGTTGCTGGAGGACTGGCCTCAGCGACTCTTCCATCACCCTCCAGTGAAAGGTAAGGTCTTGCCACTCACATGTCCATCCAAAAAGATAGGGCTGGTATTAAACCTTTACACTTGGAGCAAATATGCAATATTTTAGAATTATTATCAGAGGCACAAGTGAGGTACTCATTTTGAGTACCACAGCCACTTTTCCAGACATTTAAAAATAATTATTGTGACTATTAGGAGAACTAAATAATTTTTTTTTTTCAAAAGATCTTAAGAAATGTTGGTGGTAATCAATTTCTTTAATGAATAAAATTTATTATCAATGAAAAGTTGCCATCTGTTGAGATGCTTTTTAAAAATATTTTGTCACAAATTATAAATCCCTGATAAGCTTTCTAATATTAAATGGTATTGTGAAATTGGCTTTCTAGAGGATATGCATAAGGAACAGGCTCTCATATTTTACAATGAAAACAAAATTTCAAATAAAGATGTAATATTTTTCCCTTTTTTGATGAATACTAAGTATGGGCTGCACCATCTTATTGTTTTCTTTTGGGTGGACAAGGAAAATAGGAGTCAGAAAGAAACAGGAAAAAACCACCCCACTATTTATTCAAAGAGACTAAATTAGAAAGTGTCTCAAACCTTATTAATCTCATTTGGGAAACTCCCATTGGCTTTAGTAATTTTTGGATCCAGCTCTTAAATTAAGTAATTAATATTTTGAATCACACTGATTCTACAGTTGCATTTTCACTGGCTGATGCTCATTTCCTATGAATCTTGTTTGCCATCCACCTACAAGGAATACAGAAAAGATGTTGCAGCCAGATACATTTCTGTATCTCACAGTAGTAATTTAGCACAGAGAATACCTAGCTGTCTCTATAGATTCAACAGATAAATGAAGCTATCATCGGTGAAACTGAAAAAATTTCATGCCTTGCTAGCAGATAATTGATCTTCGTTCTCTCATAGTCTTGCTTGCAAACAAAACAGATTTCTTCCAAGCTTTTTTTTTAACTGAGAGGTAAAATAAAGTGAAAGATTTCTAGGTTTTAATCTTAATTCCACAACCTGAAGGACTTTAAGGACAAGGAAAGGTCTGTAGAACAAAGGTTAATATCAACACAGAGAATTCATATGGAGGATATATGTCTGTCTAACAGAGGGTTCCACAATCCACAAATGCAAGAAAAAACATTTTCTTGTCTGCTAAGAAAAGAAAAGTGATGTTTTATGGTTTAGTCCTAAATTCACTGAAGATTTTGGTATCTGGTCTGAGCTATTATAATAAGACTGCATGTAGACATCTAACATATCCTTCTATTACAGGCCAGTGGACAGAGGTAAATACGGCTGGCTGGCTCAGCTTCCCCCATAGTTGCTACTGCAGCTGTTTTAAAGAAGTGCCTTTGTCAGCAGGGAAACCCTAAAATCGTAGTGTAGACTGAATTAACTTTTCATCTAAATGGGAGCTTTCTAACATTGACCAAAAGAGTATTAACAATTGGGAAAATTAGCATACCTTCTGACAGCACTGTGATGTCTCTAAGAATAAGAAAACCTCCACTGAAAGTGGCAGTCTGCTTCAAATATTTCATTGTAAAAAATTATGAGGAAGATTCCATTTTAATTTAAAAAAAAAATCAATTTTACTTCTATCCTGAAAGAATATTTCAATAGAGAAATATTAACTTGATGTAAAAACTTCAAACATTGTAATGCAGAAACAAGAATCACTTCTTATTCTAAAAATGTAGGTATATGTGTTAAAAAGTGTCTCATTTGTGTTAACCTGATTATATGTGAAATGTTTATTTTCAGGATAAATTCTGTTGACTGCTTAAGAACTCAGACGAGGGAGTGTATGCAGAGAATTCTCAGATATGGTAGATCCAAATCCATCATAAGTAGGACAATAGTAAACTACATAAGTAAGGTATATTAAACCTTAAAAGTATGTGTAATACTATAAATCATGAGTTATTTATCAGAGATATAAATATAAGCATGTTTTCTTGAGAGTTAAGGCTTGGGAATTGTGAAATTGATTACAGTGAGAAATATGAATGCAGTAAATATGGTGGGGTTTTTTGAAACTATATTCACAGCAGCATGTCGGAATGAATGAAGAAAATTATAATGGATAATTATGAGAGCTAGTTGTTGCATTCCACCTTATAATTTTGTGAATGGCCAAGTACATTAAATTATTACCATAGGCATATTTCTGCAATAGGGTAGAAGAAGCAGATCTTAGCCAAGGCTGCTTGGGGAGTGACATTGTAGGGAAGTTCCCTCCATGGATGATGATCCTCTGCTGTCACAGCTGGTTTCTACACAAGAGAAAGTGACACTTAACTGAAATGAGAGCAAAAATTGAGTGATAGACTATGTTTGTATTCCAGTTTTCCATACAGTTCTGTGCTCTACTGACAGCCACTTTGAGTTTAGGTACATTAGGCCTTACACCAAGTGCAGATGCACAACTTCTGCCTTCTTCCATCTCCACATGTGTAATTCTGAGCTGGCTCCTCAGACAGAGGAAGGGGGCAAAGTACTCACCGTTCTCAGTGGTGCCAGCCAGCACCTTACAGGACTGACTGACATGCTGCACAAAAGCAGTATGTATGGAAAATCCACTTGGAAAACTCATTTAGCTTCTCACCTAGGAGAGTATTTCTGTTGTAATCCTTGCAATAACTGTTGCTGTCAAACCTGCTTAAATGAGTAAATTATGACTCCTCTGTCCTGGCTTCAGCCCAGCAGTGGGTGTAGTGCACAGGTCGTTCTGGTCCACCCATAGCAGGGTAGACAGCAAGGGATAGACACAGCAATAGCTGCTTTCTCCATGCCGCCACCCCATGTAGATCCAGCACATCTCTAGCTTGCATCCACACACAAAGGGTCATTTTAGGAGTCTATTCCCACAGGAAGGCATGTGTCAGGGCACAACACCAGCACCTCACTAGGAAAACCTGAAATCCTTGCTTTAATCTGCATGAGTTTTGTAAAATTTTCTCCCTGTCCTGTCGCTATTGTCTGGTTGTTTCCTTCTGCCTGAAGGCCTTGGAAGGGGCCAGGGAACTGAGATAGTAATGTGGTACGAGGAATAAATTGATGACAGCCAAAGGGGCGACTAGAGAGAACTGAAGTCACAGCTGGATATTTGAGACCCAATTACTGGGAAAGTAACAGGCAGCCCTAATTTCATCAGACTTCTAAGTACTGACCAACTGCTCAAGGGAACAACAGATTCTCTTAAGTAGCACAGCAGTAAATTGAGGAATAACTGGCATCAGCCCAAAAATAAGGATGTGTAGCTCTGGGGGGGAAAAATAGCTGTAAGATTAATGCAAAAATACAGTTGTCAAAATTAAAGTGAATTTATTCTGGCAGAGACAGGAGAGATAGAAGGAAAAGTTAAATTCTTGTAATATGAAAGAGGTAAAAATTAAACAGCCTACAACATAAATATGAATATAATACAAACTATAAATGTTGTGGAATTGGAATTTGTGGTAACAAGTGCAGGAGAATCACAAAACCTGTTCTTAACTAGATGAACAGTAATAGGTTTTCCAGATATAGGTTAGGTGCCCACAATGGTGCTTCTGTGAATGACCACAGGTACTGTTGTCTTTATTGAACTATTAGGTATTGATTGGATCTTCACCTTACACTGAGGTCCACTTGCAGTTGAAAATTTAGATGCCTAAAATCCTGGAAAAGCTCATTCTGTTAGCATTGTGGAACTGACACTGACAGGATCGAGGTCAGAGAGCAGTGTCAGTCAGGACTACCAAGCACAGACTACCAAGGTCTTCTAGCACTGTAAAACTCAATCCCCACCCGGCAGAGATAAATTAGTAGTTTGCTGTCTGGAATATGCCTAACTGCAAATGACCACACATCTTGACTGCCCCTGCAACTTCTGAACTATCTGGATGTTGACGCGGAAGTCACGGACACTGCACACGATCAATGTGATCAAGCAAATGCCAATTTATTGTTGATACATCCCGGTTAATATAGCTCTTCTGCTTCCTTATCATGCACAAGCTCCTAAATAATTGGTTAACTATATCTGTACACGCGCTCTTAGCTATAATATGATTCGTTAAAGTCTCTTGTCCACGCGCACAGTCCTCTCTGTCTGCGTCCTGCTTTGCTTTCTGATCTCAGTCACGTACACCAACTTTTCTTCTTCTTTTCAAGGTTGTTCTCATCATTTTCTGACCGCAGGCGGCTCCCACAATGTCCTTGAGGCTTACTGCTCACAAGCATAACAAGTCCATTTGGTCTGGATTGTTCACTAAGTGTCCTTGATTCTTCAGATATCCCACATCTGGACAGCACAGAGCCAGCTCGACTTAACCAGCTGCATGTTCACATCAAAACCAATGTGGAGCTAGGTGTTTAGCTGAAGCAGTCTGGGCTGTCTTCTGGTTTTCCTTCCATTCCACTGCTTCTTGGGCAGCCGTGCATCTGTAGTAGCTCTCCAGCTGGGAGTCTCGGCACAGCACTCCTGTTTCTGCTCAGCTCTGGGTTCTCTTGTACTGCTAAGGACTCCTGGCTTTAGGACCTTACTTTCTTTCACTCATCTCTAAAACTTGCCCAGTTTCTTTGAGCCAAGATAGTGAATTGCATGACACAAATCATGAAGTTAATTTCTATGCTTAGGGAACAGAAAGAAGTTCTTTCTGTAAATAAAAACCCACATAAAAGATCAGGCCTGCTCATAAAAAAGTCTTGGTATAAAAAGTTTTTCCAGAGAAAACAATCAGTAGAACACATTTTCTTATTGGCTATCAAGTTCAAACTTCTGAATATTTATACTGTACATTCAAGGCTTTTTAAAAAAATGAACATTTTTATAGGTTTAACTGATTATAATTTCATGACAGCAGATTGTAAAAAGTTCAGAGGCAAGTCTAACTTTTAGTAGGTGATACATAAACTAGAAGAACATACTGAAGCAAGCAGGACAAGGAAATATATGAAAGTGGTTCTTAAAACTAGTATCACTCATTTTAACATACCACATAAGAATAATATCCATAGCGATCAAGGAAGGTGGTAGATATCTTGACAGAACATCATCCATCAGTAGAGGCATTACTTTCCGGAAATTTAAGTAGTAAGAATTCCAACAGCAGCAAAAAGTAAGTACATGGTATTGCAGTAGAAACTGATAATTGCATGTTATAATTGAGAGGGAACTATTGCCTTAATTCTACTTTTAAATTTGCTTCTAAGTTTCTAAAAGCAATTACTTTTTGCATGAAATTTTTCTATTCTGTATCTCAGGTTTAAAGTAAATTCTATCTGAAAACATTAAAACCTTTGCTTTTCCTGTGTGCAAGAAAACCACAAGCCACCTAAGCAGGGATTATCTGAAAACTAATATTTAATTATTTCAGTCTATATAACCGTCTGTTAAATGGCAATGTAGCGTTTACATTCTTCAGTCTTGATTTGATTACTAAAAAGATTGGATTACAAGCTTCATCAAGTTTGAAAAAAAATCCTGCTTGGATAGGTTTAAAGCAACGGATAGTTAAGCTGGTACTTTAATAATGCTGATGAAAATGGGCAATTTCCTTGGCATTCTCTGTTCCTTTCCAAGGAAGAAGTTTAGAATCCTAAGAGTTGCAGAAGTTTCAATTTTGCTTAGGCTGTGTGAATTTAAAGGGACAGCTTTAGCTAACGGAGGCATGCCAGTGGGAGACCTGCATTCTATGTGACCTCAGACCATCTCACTTCAAGACATAGCAATAGAGCAGGACAAAGCATAGTTTGACTCTCAGATCCAGAGTTCAGACAGTAATAAATGGAGTTTGTTCTTCCTTGTTTAAAATCCTCCTAAAGCTGAAAGATTTTTTTTTTCTTGAAAGTATTTCTTCGGAGTTTATTTTAACCCTGCAGAACAACATCTCAGCTCATGAATAACCCAGAAATCTAACTTCAGCAGTGAGACCTCTGGTGTTTTTGTCTACTTTGAATGCCTGTATTTGTTTATTTAAAATAAAACATTTTTCTTTATCAGTGTCAGCATTAGAAGATATGCAGTTTAATCATTCATAGCTACTTTACCTCCAAGTTATAATGGGTCCTTTCTCAGGCCTTTTGTTCACACTGTCAGCTGCACCAGGCTCCCTTAGACCTAAGGGAAACTCTTTCCTTGTTATCATATCACATTATAATACATTCTTCACTAGACTGTAATGATCACAGCTCATCTATGATGTCAATATTCAGCAATTCTGAAGCACAGTTTCAGCAGTCCGTGGCAAGCAAAGCCTGTGCAGTTAACTTTTAAATATGTAGTACAGCAAAGGAGATCAAATCCTTCTAAACAAGAGGAAAATTGAGAGGCAATTGCACATATGTTAATAACTAAATAATTGTTTCAGCAAACCAGCTGAAATCATTAAGTTCTTCAACAACTCTGCAGCACAGCCTACCAAATGCATTTTGTGGCAAGGTAACTCATTTTGTTACCTAATTTTTGTGATAAAATGTTTATTACACTCAGTCATGGAGTAACGTGGGACTAGTAGTGTGTAAGAGCCAAGGGAATTCCTTAGAGATGTCATATTCCTTGGTATAAAATTTCCAGGATAAAAAATGAACTTGGGTCCAATGAGGAAATATTTAAAATTTTGTTTGCCGTTTTAAAATATCTCTCAATTCAATTTTATTATTTTGGGGTTTTATTTTCATGTGTGTTAGGTAGGATTACACCAACTGGCTTTAAAATATGCTCAGTGATTTGTATAGCTGTAACGACAGTTGAGATTAGTTCTAAGAAAGGCCCCTTCATTCCTCATTTACCATACTAGTCATGTTTCAAAACAATCCAGATTTCCACTGCTATGTCTAATAATTATTTCTTACTTTAATTAGAGAGAGCATATGCAAATAAATTATTAGTGCTGCAAACTATTGTTTTCAGGGATTGACGTATTCATTTTCTATCCGGTTTTCAGCAATTAGAATAGCTTAGATAAGAATAGACAAATTAATGTAGGTGTTATAGAAATAAATTTATTACTACATTAGAGCAGTCTCTTTCATAGCTGAATTACACTTGGTTGTGTTCCTTTAAAAAATGCACATTAGAATTTACGACTCACTGGAATTAAGGTGCTCAGTTTTCTAGATTTTGTGTTCTTGGAAATTCTATTGTAACATGTAGTACATATTCAGCAACATAATGCTGGTGTAGCAATTATTTTGATTCATGTCAACTTGCACATCCAGAGGGTAGGTGTTTATTTCTGTAGGCCATGTTGATATCTGCTATCCTTTTGATTCCTTGAGGACAGTGGCAACTGAAGTCCATTAGTCTATACTTATAGGAAAATAAAAAGGAAGCTCTGAATTTATTGTTATGCTTCTAATCTGGAAAATATAATGTGTTAAATTCTGCTTTTATTTACACTAGTTCAATTTCAGAAGTTTTATCTATCCATAAAATGTAAACCATTTCATTCCTGACATATACTAGGGAAAATGTGCTAAAGATGTGGGTATGGTCTGCTAAGAGCTTTCATGTAACTATGCTCTTCTTTTCTATGAAGAATGCACTTGAATTTACAAATCAACAGTCAAACTTATGCAAGACAATAAAGACATCTATGCAAAGCAGTAGTCCCAATTAATGTCAAGATGGTAAAGAAACATTACAGTGCATTAAAAAACATGTCTTCTCTTCAAAACAATTGACTGAGCCAGAGTTACATGGGGAAAAAAAGGAAAATACTGATAAATTTCAGGGTTAACTTTTGAGAAACAATTTATAAGCCATTAATATTACATAGCATTTTACTAATCAAATGGAATAACTAATAGTACAGGAAATCATTGGAGCTTTAAATGAGTGATGGTTTGCACAAAACAAATACATCAATCTTTTTGATAAAGAAGCAATTCACTGAGTAATATTTTTCCAAATGTGTGCAAGTGTATGTACAATTTTTCTTCTAAATCTAACGTGTGCATACAAGTCTATGTATAACAGGGAAAACATGCAGAGTAGTAGCCTTTCTTAAATCTAAACTTTACAGTTTTTCTTTTATGTATTTATTTTAATGACTAAACAGATAAGTATAGAGATGTGTCACTTGCTTCTTGATGGAAATTTGCATCAGAATTTGCTTTTTGTAGCTTGCTTTCACTTCTCTGGATTGCATTTCCCTGGAGAGAAAAAACACACAGAAAAACAAGCGACCAACATACACACACACAAATACAAAAAAAACCAAACCTCCGATTATTCTTTACAAGGGTTTTGTACTTTTGAGATTATTTTGGAGAATTATTGTTTGGAAAGATATTAACAGTTAACATAAGGTCTCTTGTTCGTCATAACCATCAAAGGAGTCATTCACATTTACTTTTCCACAGTGCAGCTATATATTCATAGTTGTCTTCTAATATCGTGGGGAAAAAAAGCTGGCTTTCCTGGAGGATCTATCAGAATGGGAGCCTAGGTTAGCTACACTGAATTACCTCAGGAGGATGATGTCTGTCTCCAGGGGCTGCACAGGAGCCTGCAGACTTTGTCCTCATTCAGCTAGTTACCATTTATGAATAATCTTACCTCATTCCTATACAATGGACTGACTGCAGTAAGAGATACTTCACAGAAGTGCTACATGAGAGCTGTAGTTGTGGCTTGTGCACACTGATTTATTAATGATTTCTCACTAAGAAGCT
Organism: Gorsachius magnificus; assembly: GCA_034008185.1. NCBI lineage: Eukaryota > Metazoa > Chordata > Aves > Pelecaniformes > Ardeidae > Gorsachius > Gorsachius magnificus. Next base: position 41,741,464 of record CM067083.1, on the reverse strand, counting down.
TTAGCTTTTACAATGTTTTGAACAAACATAACATTTATAAAAAAAGATATTTACACTACAGTGTTATCCTTGGTCACTCACTACAGCATCGTGATATTAATGAGATTCTTCAACAGAACAAATGATCAGGTTTTTCAAAACAAAAATTTATAATATTTCAGTGTCCCTGACTTTAATGATAGTTCTAAAAAAAGACATTATTCTGGAAAGGCGAAATATATAAAAGCATGAGTGATAAAGAGATATGAAGTTTTATCAGGCTTCAACATTATTCCTTAGATATTAGTAAAATATTTCAAGCTGCTTTAACATATGTAGATTTCTTCTGATATGGTTGCCCAGAGCCCCATTCCAACCTGGCCTTGAATGTTTCCAGTGATGGGGTTTCCATTACCTCTCTGGGCAACCTGTTCCAGTGTTTCACTACCCTCATTGTAAAGAATTGCTTCCTTATATCTATTCTAAACCTACCCTCTTTTAGTTTAAAACCATTACCCCTTGTCCTGTCACAGCTGTCGCTACTAAAAAGAGCAGAGTAGAGGGGCAGAATCACCTCCCTTGACCCGCTAGCCACACTTCTCTTGATGCAGCCCAGGGTACAGTTGGCCTTCTGGACTGCCAGTGCACACTGCTGGATCATGTCCAGCTTTTCATCCATCAGTACCCCCAGATCCCTCTCAGCAGGGCTGCTCTCAATCCTTTCTTCCCCCAGCCTGTACTGATACTGGGGGTTACCCCGACCCAGGTGCAGCACCTTGCACTTGGCCTTGCTGAACCTCATGATGTTCACACAGGTCCACCTCTCCAGCTTGTCCAGGTCTCTTTGGACGACATCCCGTCCTTCTGGTGTGTCAACTGCACCACTCAGCTTGGTGCCTTCCGCAAACTTGCTGAGGGTGCACTCGATCTTGCTGTCTAAGTCATTGATGAATATATTAAACAGCACCGGTCCCAGTACAGACCCCTGAAGGACATGACTTGTCATTGTTCTCCACCTGGACATCAAGCCATTGACCACTACCCTCTGGATGTGGCCATCCAACCTTATCCACTGAACAGTCCACCCATCAAATCCATAGCTCTCCAATTTAGACAGAAGGATGTTGTGGGGAACTGTGTCAAAGGCTTTGCAGAAGTCCAGATAGATGACATCCATTGGTTTTCCTTTGTCCAGTGTTGTCACACCAGCATAGAAAACTACTAGGTTCGTCAGGCAGGATTTGCCCTTGGTGAAGCCATGCTGGCTCTCTCGAATTACCTCTCTGGCCTCCATCTGCTAAGGCATAGATTCAGGTCTATGCTATAGATTCGGTTCTATGTATAGATTCAGGTCTATTCAGGTTTTCAGGTGGATGAGTTGAAAAAAGGATACCCAAGGGTACACTGACAATGAAAGTAAATTATCTGATTTGTAAGCATGGGATACAATGACAGTATGGTACTTCCAGTCAGAGCAACAGCAAAAATATGAATATGATGGTGCTACAGAACTTTGAATAAGAGAACAGTTTCTTGGATTGTTTTCCAGAGTTAGTTGTGGATCAAGAATATTGCATGTCAAGCACACACACACCAAGAATCTTTCAGGAAAAAACTAAAAGTCTCTGACAGGAAAGGATTTGACTGTAATTTGTATAAGTGGATCCTCTTAGTCACCTTCCCCTTCTTAAATATGCAATCTAGTAGTTTAAAAATTAAAGAACAAAAGGTTACAGAGGAAAGTATCGTTTTATTAGCAATTCACAGTACTCTGAATTTGTTCACTGTTTTAGTCTCACCAGAGCAGAATATTTTTATTTTAGTAAATAAAGCAGTGAGGAAAGGTTATGCTTTATGCATTTGCATAATATATGCACACTAAAGTTGTCATGATGTCACACTTAATTTATTCATCTGTACTAATGATGGTTTAATTTTTACATTCACAGTACAACTGCCATTAATCTTTTTGTCTTACGGCTGAGAACTGAAGCATTTAGTTCATTTTGAATGTTGGAAAAATCTTATTGCATACACAAGTATAAAATAATTGGCCTATTTGAATGCTAATTATATTTAAGGGTCTTGCTTCTCTAGATACAGAAATTCAGCCTCGGCCATGAATTAGTAATAAACTTATTGGGATATGGCTGTGACTGTAAACAAAGATATCAGTGAAGAAACAAAAGCCATTAAAAGATGACAGGATGTGGGAGGCCAGAGAATAAAATAGATTCAGATAACATGGATTAATTTCTTCAGTTATACTTTGGGAGGGGTTAGAGGCAGGAGAAGGAAGGCAATTACCTCCAGAACCTAAACCAGTTTTGACTGGAAATGCTTCCAGTCAGTAAAAAGCAGGAGAAAAATCTCTGGTACAGCCAATTGCCTCAAACAAACACTGGTGTACCACAAGTTGATGTCATGTCACAGGTACTGCCTAGGCTATCAGCTTCTCTAGAATTGTCCTCTTTCAGCTTCCCTTTTTGGACTAATTATCTTTTGTAGTACTAGCTTAAATATCTTTTGACATAGGCACTTGAAATTAATTCTGCTAACTCTGTAATCACGCACCATAGTATGCAGTCTCTCTTCTTCCATCTGTAGTGCTCGTGTCGTTATTAACCCTCAATCAAAGTGATACAGAATAGCATCTCATAAGCTTTCCATTAATTTTCTTCTGTAATAAGAAACAATTTTAAATTCCAAACATTTGTAGAATAGAAGAACTTCCTTCCCAGATATACAGAGTATTTGGGAAATGATACTAGAAAGCTACATACAGACAAGCAGAGAAAGGGAAAAGGATATTGTGCTTTGTCTGTGAGTCTATATAGATTTGTATCTCTCTGGCAAGTGCAGAAGCCAGTGACAGGGAGCAGGGACTAAAAGATCATCCCTATCACTGATAGGGGGATGATGCTCCACAGTCCCAGGCACTGCGCTTTCTCTTATTCTCTTGTTGGGTCCTGTGGGTACAGCCACAGCAATGGGCAGCTCTTCTACTCTTCTGTCCCATAACTTCATATTCTTCTTAGTAAAAAGGAGTAGTGTGTTTTGTACTTAAACTTTTTATTACTTTCCCAAGGTCCCTCTGGGAGCTATCTACATCTATACCAACACTTATCTGAGGCAGGACTTAACAGGCAGGCCTAACCACTAAACAATATTAAGAATCCAGAGCTGTAGTCTCTAAGTGCAAGGTTTTCTTATTGCTCTGAACAAAAAAATCACCAATTCCTATATTTTTCCATGGCAAAGGCCATGATTTCCATTATCATAGTCCTCTGCCAGGGATACCACTGAGTGAAGGGAAGGCACTGTGTAGCTGGGCCTGGGGTGTGAACCCTAAGGCACGGCATTCAAAGAAAGGCACTAGGAGAGATTCAGTTTGCACAGATAGCGAGTATTGCACTTCTGGATCATTTTTCATTTCAAATGCATCTAAATGTGTCACTGACACTGTGAGAGTGACTCTATAGCTACGGAACATTACTAATAGCATTGCTTGTGTTTTCATTTAGAATTGCTAAAGCCAGGTACTTTGGGGAAAATATGAAAGTATGAACATCATGAAACTTCATTAAATGAAACCTTCCCCTTTGGCCAGAGGCACCCACAGCCTTAGAGACTCGTGATGTATTTTCAGGATAAACTGGCTATAGTCCCTATAATACTGGAAGACTGAAACTGTAACCCACTTTGTTAAAGTGTTCTGGTTCTTTAAGAAAATGAAAGGTCTGAGCATTTCACCTTCAACTACTGTTTCATTTAGTTACCTGGAGGCAAACTGTTTGCAGGCAGTCAAATAAAACAAGATTTGTGCTTTGGCAATAAAACAGCACACTGTCTGCGATGAACCATAGGCACTTCTACTCATGGCAGTTTTTCCTAATGCTCTGGAAGTCAGAATACCTGAACATAAATTATGTGGCAGAACAGATTAGGCTACCTAACATTGCCTTTAGAAAAGATCTTCCACAAACATTATATACTGCATCTAAATCACTGGGTTGTCAAGGGGGAATTGGTGAGAGCGATACGAAGATGACAAAGAATAGCTTCCAGCATCTCTTATTTGTTTATTACCGTGGTAAAATACCATATTCAGCAAAAGTTCTGGAGAGGGATAACCTCCGTTACAATAAGAAATCAATGTTTAAGTTGGGAGGATGGATGATTCTTACTAGATTATTCTTATTTGTTATAGTGTAATACTACTGTAACTGTTCACTGAAGCATTATTTTTCCAAATGAAGAAGATGAGGCACAATGAGGACAAAAGGAAAACAGAATATCTAGCTTTCTCTACCTATATGTATATATACGTACAGACATACACACACACGCATACACATGTAAATGGATGTCTATGCATAAAAATAAGCTTTATAATTTCAGAAGGCAGAAGCTAATATTCCTTACAGCTTATCTTGGAGGGCACTGGTTTAGCCACAATAAAGTGTAGTCCTTACTTGATTGCTCCCACCCTGTCATGTTTAATTTAGGTCTGAGCCAAGCTGATCTCTTTATCATCTGCTCAACTTTTAAAAATCTTTCCTCCTGTATTTTGTCCAGCCACAGACTTTGTCAGAACTACTTACAATTTTACAATTAAATTTTCCAGACAAATTGTGTGGTGGAGGAGAAGCAGACCATATTAACCAAACAATACATAGTTTCCAACCAGGCCTGTACCTTACGGGTGTGGTAGTGGATCTGCACCTTACCTGTGTGGCTCAGCTGTCTTCCCAGACTGAAAAGCAGGCACAGGGAGAACATGGCAGTAATTGTAGTCACTTTTGTACAACTCTCTTTGCTAGTCATATGTACTGATGTGTATCTGCAGGGAGGTGACTGCTCTGTAGCACTCCCCAGCCCCCCTTCAGCCTCCTCATCAGGGCTGCACCGCACCACTGCACCCCAACCTGGTGGCTCAGCCTGGCTGGGCCTCTGCTGCACTGCGCCCCGCTGGGAGAGCTCTGCCAGAAGATAGAGCAGATACAACAGGAAAAATACATTTTTTCCTTCAGCTGCAGATTCTTTCTTCCTTCTGACAGGAGGGGATTGAACTTGTTTCAGTGCTGAGGGTACTGCAGAGCCCATGTCTCCTGTCACTGGCTCAGAGACCAGGGCTGGGAGGAGGCCAGGCCTGTCCAGGTGCCTCACAGGGGTGCAGGGGAGCCCAGTCAGTGGGTGCAATGAAGGTGGCCTGGTGGTGTCGGTGTGTGTGGATGCTAGGCTGATGGCGCTGGGCCTCTGCTTGGCAGGAGCCTGCCCTGTCTGCCCCTGCAGTGGCCAAATCCCCAGTGCATGAGGGTTGCTGTGTGAAGAGGCCTCACGGAGAAGCGCAAAGAGATGCGGGTGCCAGCACGCTCTGCAGAGAGGGTGTTGGGAGCAGCAGCTCTGTCTAATTAATTTAAACAAACTCCAACTGGCTTTTTATGGGTGTTTGGTGACATTTACAAATAATAGCACGTTAATTAAGGATGCGTTGCAAGGAAACTTGGCTGGAAGTAGAAGTTTTGTCAAACCCTAATACCCCAATACATGCTCCAGGATTAATTGTTTTGTTTCCCAATGCTCTGGACCACAATTACCTTAATTAAACTGAGACACACCTCCCGTTTTCAACAAGTAGTATAATGCAGTGTTTACTAGGAATAAAATTAAAGTTTTACTTTTTCTCAAATGACCTTTTCTCTTTTTTAAATAAAATTGGGTCAGTGATTTTAACTCAAATCAACAGAAAGGGTTGAAATGCTAAATTACTGTGAATGGAATAACCAGCTGGGCTCAGGTTGTCCCCCTTGGAAGGGCATGGTTTGTCACACATAGAGAAACATGCTCGTTCTTTTTCTGCTGGAGGAATGTCTTCTTAGGCTGCCATTCTTAGACTAATCAGCTCCCACATGGTGGAGAATCTCAAGGAAAGGAGCTGAGCTGATGATGGCCTGGCAGACAGCAATGTGTTGGTCAAACCTCACTAGGTTTTAAGTTTCTAATATCTTTTCCCCTTCCTTTTCCCTTCCCAGCAGTAACAGTAGTACAGTTTCTCTCTGCCCTGAAGGAATTATTTGCTGTTTTGCATTTGCTGTTTTTTTTAATAAATAAGCTGGCAGGAAGCATGAAAGAAGACTTACAGTCATGGTTCATCAGAAGATGTTCCTCATGGTTCACCCACTTGGTGTGAGACATGTTAGTGAATACTTTGAAACTCTAATTGACAACTGTTTGCACAGGGGAAAAAAAGAAAAAGAAAAAGGCTGTGTGTGCAGCCATGACACAGTTCAGGGAAATGACAGTGCACAGAAGAGCTGAGCTTCTCCAAGCAATTATTCCCTGATCAAAACTACTGTTCAGGTCTTTTTATTTCCTTGAAGTTCGTGAAGTGCCATGAGTATGATGTGTGTGTGTGAAAATGTACACAGACACACACCAAAGCTCATTTATTTTGATCCATCCATCTCATATACATATTTATTCATACATATATATGAAAAATATATTTTAAAAAAATTCACCCTAGCCAACAAAAAAGAAGGCAGAAAATCCCACATAGCCAGCACATGGTAAAATATATAAAATAGGACATAATAGTGTATTTGTTCTGCCCTGTTACTCATCATCCTAGTTTATTGTCATAGAGGATATGAATTATTCATTTTTAAGCACAATAGGAAAACATTAGTACCGTTTAATAGCCAAGTGGGATTTTCTAATGAAAGATTTGTGAGTCAGGTTCATTGTAATGAGGAACATTTTTACAGAAACAGGTATTAAGTGTGAGAAGTAGTCATAACTTCTTGTTCAGAGTATGGCATTCTGGGTCATGAAAACAGCTGCATTTTGGTTATTGCTAGAGAAAATGAAAAGTGAATCACAGAGCTTTCTTTTTCTAAAATAAAAATAACTGTGTAAAATAGCTCCCAATTAGAAAACCATACTGGCTGTATTCCTAATAACATAGCAAATTACCAGCATAATAACAAACACTGGAAAAAAAAAGGGAAAAATATTTGGAAAATTCAGATTAAATATAATGATTCTGGGCAGCACGGGTCAGTGACAAAAAAATACTAGGTCACAGTATTCCTCCCCTGCCTAACGTTCACTCTAATTATATGTTGATATTATTACAAGTTAAGAAACATAGTGGTCATGGAAACAAATTCTCTCCTATGTAATAAAGTGGTACCTTTTCCGGGGTGTCTGAGCAGCCTGAGTTCTCCATGATGTTAAATGGTCCAAATGCCATGACTAACTCATGTTGATGAACACTGAATTATGGGATTGGCATAATTTAATTCCTCTTCAGATGAACAATTACTTCAGAAGGATTATACTGTCAGTGCTTGCCAGTTTAAGAATTCCTTGATTTTAGCTATCTTTTAAAAATGGTATTATATATATGAAAGTTGTATCCATTAACATTAGTGAAAATATTAGGTCCAGCTCTCCTTCCCTGGCAATCTTGCTCCTTTGAGCCTACAGTACAGCTGTCAACCTTATCCAGGAGGTCCTCTACAGGTATCAGCTTCAAGGGTCTCACCTTGCCCTGAGAGGCAGCAAAGAGGCATGCAGGAAGGCAAGATGCCACAAGTGGAGAGCTGTGCTGGGTGTTTGGCTAAATTCGAGGACACCTGAAGGCAGCAGGGTGGGAGACAAAGGGTTAGGAGGCCAACAATCACAAAAGCTCTAGGATGAGGTTGACCTGTGGCCAAGGGCGAGGCAGATTTAGCAAGGATAGATGCTCAGTGTGCATGGATTTGGAGAGAGCATTAAAATAAATTCTAATTATTAGGACTAATACTGCCTTCTCAACTCCCCCCTTTTTTACATGGACTATAATCCATGATCCATGAGAGAGTGACACTTCAACAGAAAATCTATTACCTTATATCTACCAGAAAAAAAAAACCACCCTTAGTTTAATTCTCATTCTTCTCTTTTTAATCCGCCCTACTCAACACAGTATTATTTTGAATCAGAGCCAGTCTTCTGTCATTTGCTTGACCTATTGCTTTACATAAACCTAATCCTAATGATCAGGTATTGTACTGATTAAGAACAATACTAATCTATATATTGACCTTAATTGATTTATGAAGGGAAATCACCTGGTATATGGCTTTAAATTTCTAGTTTACTCTTATTTAAGACTATATAATCCTAAGAGTTGATAGACTTAGAGGCATGCTCCATTCAAAGGGGAAAAGAGATAAGGTACTGTGTAAACAGAATTTTTTGTCCTGTATATTACTTCTTTTGCCAGCATTTTGTAACACTATCTTATATAAACTGTATTTTCACTATGACTCTAATCTGGAAAAGGGACAGACAAGATAAGTCTTACTGAAGCAAGTTTCATTTACAACACAGAGATTGATATTCCAAAGAGACTAGGGGTGTGCTGTATGTTTCCTACACAGAAAGTCTATGTTGCCTTTTGATTAAAATCTCTGACACTATTGCTGCAAATCCAAGGACCTGACTGGCTCGGGTGATTATTAGGGTTCCAACAAATTAAAACACAAGAGATATAAAAGGGCAATCAAAGTTAAGTAGATATTTCTGAATGAGAATGCCCCTATGCCTTCTTATTTGTTTTCCCAAATGATGGTGCAAGCCTAGTCTTCAAAGCATCTTATAGTTTTTCAGGAATTGTGGAAGTATGACACAACAATTTTTGATTTCAGTTTCCCAGAATCAGATGTAAATGCATGGCTCTGGGAAAGGATTTTTGTTGTCTTTCTTGTTTTTTTAAGATCAAGATCCCTACATATATTCACCCTCTCCTGTCTTACTGACAGCATTTACGCTTGCCTTACAAGACTTACGTGTTTTATAATGTTGCCATTATCCTGCTGAAACCAATAGGACCATTTATGAAGAATAAAGATAAATATGAACACAACCTTGCTGGACTGGTGGTGAAGTGGTCTGTGTAGTACATGAGGGAATCAGTAGATAGTGGGCAGGATGTGGATCTAACAAGTATCAGAATTGTCTGGGTCACGTCTGGGGCCACAATCATTATCATAATATTTCAGAATATTTTTCCACTCAAAATGTATCTTCTGGGAAAAGAAATAAGGCTTTTGCCTTGAAATACAGTAATGATAAAATAGTGCTGAATGTGACCTGGAGAACTAGTACTGCAAATGATCATTATGGAAAAAGAAATGGGCTTAGTGAAACAGATGGATATAAGTTTAGCAATAATAACATCACCTGCAAATAGGCATCCAAGAGTCATAGCAATTAAGTCTCAGGATTTCAGCTCAGGGAGCAAAATTAGTTGTGGCTGCTCTGAGGAGGACATTTTCTTGATTAAGACATCAGTCTGTATTTTGAAATTAGGTCATAACTTAAACTATCCAGGTAACTATACCCATTACTCATTGCTAAGGACAGAGACCAACTTCCCACTAGTTCCCAGGATGTTTTTGATTCTCACTACTCTATGACTTTGATTCAACATCATTTCTTGATGCACACATCTTCCCTGTGCAGATACTGTAATTTCATTTTAAAAGCTATTTAATCTAAAACAAGGCACTTATGTTAAAATACACATACAAACTACAGTTATAAACTGTTATTCCAGGCTATCTTTTTGGAATTAAGTTCCATCCCTGAACCAGGGATTTTTAAATGTGCACAGGTGATTTAGGTGTATGGGACATACTCTAAATTGGAGGAAAGCTTATGAAAAGCCTTGTAAAAGCTTATACACACAGATAAAACTCACGTATCACCATATAACATCAGACATTCATTAAGTTCAAAAATCATTGAACCATTTGTTTCATCTAAGTCACAATGAAATATGTCACATAATGCCCTGTAGTAATTGTACATCTGATTATGAGAATTCATTCTTTCTAATTGTGTTGCTGCAATTTCTATTTCATTGTCACAGTTCAAAGTATTTCTCAATGGATTTTAAAGACATAAATTTAGTCTTATCATATCATTATATACTTACGGTAAAGTATCCAGCATATGTTAATTGTCATTTCACTCTCTGTATTTGCCTAAGTACATTCAGAGGTATGCTTGTGAGAATGTGATGGCTCCATAGGGAGTTCTGCTCATCACTTAATTTTCTTTGTTCACTCTGAGAAAAAAGGAACATGTTATTTATGTAGTCGTGTAGACGTGTAAGTATGTCCTGCACGCTTAAGTGCTTTGTGAAATGAGAGTCCAAGACAGACATATGTATAAAGAGGAGTAATACAAAATAGCTGCTGGATCATAACATGCAGATTGCAACCTGCAATTCAAGCTCTTCCACAAGCCACTTGTAACCTCCTTTCCTGCACAGAGTTTTCTTGCCCATTTTCAAACAGTGGAGTTATCCATGTTCATCTGGAACTTCCCCCTCTTGGTCTGAAACATCCCTAACACATGGGATGTTACAAAGTTCATGTTACTGTCTGCACTGGCCCACCTCTGTGGGTAACATGGAATTGTTTACTGTTATATGTCATTCTGTAAAACTGTATTTGATTAAGTGCTTTCTATTTTGGAAAGTGGTGTAGGATGCGATAAAATAAAAATGAAAGGTTTGCCCATTATTAAAAAAAGCTTATGTAAAAATGACCTCAGCTTGATTCTCTGCTTAGGTCAATTTTAAAGTGTGCTCTATGGCTTGGGCAACAGTTCTCCATTCCATACAATGAACAAAGTTTTACTGTGACGAAGAATTATTTGGATGTACATGTATAGACTGTAAAGTAAATTGAGAAATAAATGTGATTGGACAACTCTTTAGAATGGCTCATGAAACCCAGGCTCCTGCACTGCCTCTATGGTGGCTGATATGCCAAATAAGGATGAATTTTTAACTGTTCAATTACATTTTACTATTAGAATGTTACATTGCTTAATTTTCCTTTTAACAAGGAACATAATTTAACCAAATGTAGTTCTGATAATGATTACACTCATTACATACAGGATAATCACATGCCTTTATCAGAAATCTCCCAGTTACAATAAAATTACTATCATCCCAGAGTGGTTTAAAGTCACTTACTAAGGCATGGAACATGCCCACAGGTTGGTGGAAATTCATGCTCAAGAGAGAAGTTCTAGTACAGAAATTAACTAGAAGTGCAGACACGTTTTCTCTTTCTCACTGAAAGACCTTATTTTTTCCTTCTGGTTTACCAACAATGACTAGTCCTATGGACTTTCAAACACAACAAAAACTACTGAATGAAAAACTGTTGGAAAAATACCACTACAGGAAAAAGATTCTCTACATGTAGCGACTTCATAATACTGTTCAGCAATTGCTGTAGCTATGTGTGCACAATCCTTGTGCTGCTCATCTGTCTGGGAAAACTTCCCTGAAGGATAACTTTAACTAGCCAGACTAAGTTCACTAGCAAAATATGTGAAAAGAAATAATCACATGTTTTTTTCCTCTTCTTTCTACTTTTCTGATTAGGAAAATGGCAAGCAAGCAAATTATAATAGAAGAAAAAGAAAACAACAACAAAGAGCTAGCAGATAGAAACACAATGCTGAGAGCCTTTGAATTTAACAGAGCCCTGACAACCTATCTTGATGTTCATTGTGAAGACGGAGGAGACCTGCAAAGAGAGGAAATCAGCTGTCAAAACTAATGCCACAGGAATCAAAGAATGAAAGCAGGGATGGAAGGCTGAATGAAAAAGTTTTTGAAACATCTGGAGGTTTCCTCAACTGAAAGAAGTTTTGCCTTAAAATAACCAGCTGTTTTATGAGTATGAGCAGTGTGTGTATAGACGAATCACTGTAGAAAGTTAAATAGATTCTAATGAATATTACTCATGTAAAAGAAATTCTTAGCAATATGAAGCCGAAACTGGAAATTCCTCTTTCCTCTCTCTACCATTTTAAAAGGAGCATATGAATCCCTTTACAAGATATTTGCCTTCTCCACTGTCCTTTTTCAGTATTGGGGAGGGCTAAAATAATGTGTTTTCTGTCTAACAATTTTGCATAACCCTGTCATACAGAAAATGTTCCCGTGCAATAGTTTCATTTGTGCTATTCTTTATGTAACAGAGTTACAAATTTTGTATTTCTAACCTTTCTAAAGAACCCCCAAAAAGGGGAAAGTTCATACACATTCCCAGGCTCTAGTCAGAATTTATCTGAGTGTTCAGTTGCACCTGGAACTATAGATTTCAATACTTGTTTATTTCTAGGGTTTATCTCCTCACCTTGTTTTATGTTAATTTGATTAGCCCAAAATAAAGTAAATGAAAGATTAAGCCACAATGCATGATTACATTGGCTTCCAATAAAAATACGGTCACTTTTTATTCTTAGATAATTAGCAATCATATTGCATCAATCCATCTATTACAGAAAGAGGTTGTACTTCAAAAGACGTTAATTGTTAAATGTATTAACTAGTCCCAGTAAATGCAAACTGGGAGTTTGAAGAAGGTTCCTAATGGTGGTAGTGATGAGTTTTGGAAAAACATCCCAGAGGAGGTGAGTAGAGAGAGAGCCCTCACTGGTTTTAAGACAAAGTTTATCAGTATTGAGAAAAAAACCCCAAAGCAGTTGCTTAAAATATCAGGGGAATGACCTCTGTGACCCAAGAGTCCCGTTGTACTTGAGTGCTTTGACAAGAATAACTGCAGCACACATACACATTTTAAAATGTATTGTTACTTGCTTCTGATGGGACAATATTAGAAAGGTAGAGTGAGTGAAGGGAGTTTTGTTTAATTCTGTCATGTGTAAAAAAAGTTACTTCAAGTCCTGTTACTTTTGTTTGGGCTGCGCTTTGCTGTTTTGTCAATAGCAAACTTCTACTTGACTGATCTGAATAAATTCAGCTTCAAGATCTGTGATCCTTTTGGGGGGTATCCTCTTGTGAAAATGAAGGGGCGCCATGAGACTTTAAGCTGACCTACCACAATAGTCCAATAACACCATCGTACCAAAAATCCCCAGCTGCCTTCTATCATGCTGATGCTGATGAGCCAATTCACAAGGCTACACTGGCAGAGTGCTAACCCTGCAAAAAAAGCACCATTTTCTGTCGATTGAGCACCTTGATCTCTCTTTCCACAAGACTAGAGAAGCGTGAACGCTGGAGCACAAGCTCTTATGTGGTGGGAAGGAGAAGAAAGAGAAAAGGTGAGACCTCAGAAATAATTTTCTGCATCGGACTTAACTGTTCTTAGAACTGGGGTCTGAGACTATGAAAAACAAAGAATGAAAGAAGTCAAATCCTGTCAAAGAATATGTATGTTTTTCCTGTCATTAATAATAATAGCGGATCTGTAAGGGACTGATGCTGGATAATACACAACGAGAGAGGATTTAATAATGCACTATTTCAGGACATTGCAATATTTCCCGGTAGAAGTAAAGCATAGAATCATTTAGGCTGGAATAGACCTTTAAGATCATCAAGTCCAACTTCAGACTTAACACTGCCAAGTTCCCTACTAAACGAATTTGCCTTTCCAGTTGATTTGTTGTGCTGGCCTGGCACAAGGAGAGGAGAGGGTCTGGTCATGGGTCTTTCATTTCAAAAATAAAATTTCAGGATTTTTAACAGAGTGAAAATTACAATTATTAAACCAGTGAGACAGTGCAAGGTATGAAGCATTTACCTGCAGAAATCTGATACCCATTTCAGAAAAGAATAAGGAGATCTATCCTCAAATTATTTGGCCCAATAGGTTTTAAAAATATGTGCTGAGCCTCACTCCCTTACACATTCCCTGTCTATCTGTAAGACACAAGCTTTCCAGCTGTGTGGACACAGAGCTGGGGATCAGGAACACGGTCCTGTCCATACTGCTCTACTAAATGCACTGCCAAGGGCTTGGGGAACTGAATCTGTTCGTTGCCCAGCCTAACTTAGACTCCTCTTTGGGCTGTGAACACAGTTTTTGTTTTGGAAAAGAGGGCTCGGGTGAGGAAGAACAGGAATTGGTGCAGAACTGTTGTTTTGCCAAAATACGAGGGCAAGGGCCAACAGCTGGGAAGTCTTGTCAAGGTGGTATCATGGGTACAGCCCTCTTCCACACCACTCAGTTTGAATGCTGTGCTTGGCATCTCCTTCCTGCCCTGGCTTACCTTCTCTCATACCAAGGATTTTGTGATTAAACGTTAGGGAACGTTGCTCAAACCCCAAACATTTTTTAACAAATAATGAAGTATGGACAGATAAATCTCAAGTTCAGAAAAAGTTATTTAAGTTTTACAATCTTTGGGCTATTTTTTTAAAGTCACTGCACTGAATATTTTCAGTAATAAATAATTCATTTTTGATACCTCTAAATTTGAGTATATAACTGCAGACATATTGAACCATGTTATTCAAATTTAGCGGTGAAATAATAGTTTGACAATGTTTTTCATATCTCTTAAATCAAATACGATGTTTCTTGGAGGCTTTGTTCTTCCACAAATCATATATTTTAAGCCTGATACACTATCATCTATTAAGTGTAAGCTGTGTTCCTTGAAACTAATAAAGGAAAGGGTGATGTGAATCATAATTCTGAACTGCAATTGTTTAATTTAACAAATGGAAATCAATTATTTTAGAAATATCAGATGTCATATAACATTTGTTTCAATATATTAATTTTCATTATACTTCATTGACTCCAGTTTATTTTAATGATTTTTCCCCTCTGGGCAGAATACTGGAGGTCACTTGGAGATAGACTTTTGAATTAATTTAAGAAAGTTTAAAAAATATGCTCTCAAAAGAAATGGTATGAAAAAGGGCGGGAGATGAAAAAGAATGTGATGTATTTGGATTAAAGCCTTGATTTTGAGTAACAATTATTGTACCTACTACAGAATTAAAATTAGTTTGGCTTTTAGCCTGTATACTACTGTTTATGTCCTTTCTGGAGAAGGAAAAGCTGAAATTGATGGTAAAACCTCCCACTTCTTGCATGTATAGCTATTTATTTCACTGTATTATATAGACACTATTTCATGCTGGAGTAAGAGCCAGACATGCTTGACCTGATATAGTTCCTTGAGTAGCAGCACCCACCAACGTGTGTGTTTTTAAGGGTTGTAAATTACTTAAGATGCAGCTGATATTCTAAAGATTATTTTTCTCCTGCTGAAGCTCTAGAACTTCCTTTCATCCTTCCATTCTGTGTTCTTCACTGATCACTTGTTTACCTGGAGTCTCGTAAAGATTTGCTTACAGTCAGCAACAGGGCTGGTCCTGTGGGGCATGCAGTCAGGCCTCCATTTCTGAGAGTAACAGAATATTCAAAAGACAGGATTACATTACGTATAAATTACATTATGTATTCACTGCTATTCTTATTTACTGCAAAACAAAATGTATCCAAGTGATTTTTTTTTTCCCCATTAACACGTGGGCAAAATTTCAGCCTTCTCTCTTCCTATACAAAAGCCTGCTTCCATCTCACTCATGAGTACCTTTCTCCCAAGTCTACTCAGCCCATGGCTGGAGTTTTAGCTGAGCGCCGTTGCCCTCTTTGCTCCCCCAAATCTGCTTCATGCTTTTGAGACACTGAGGTACCCACGCCTCCTTTTCTTGTGCTGTACACTTCCAGCTTTCTGGCTGTACTGCTACTGATATACTTCTCTTCTTGAAGTTGGAAGAGCTATTTTAACTCCTGCTAAATAACAAACTTGTCTGTCATTTTCAGCTGCTGCATGTTTTCACCCTTAATATCTCACAAACTTTATAACCCTGGTCTGAGGATAGAATGCATCTGACTATTTGTTCCCATAGGATCCATTGCAGGAGGCTTTCCATTTTTTTTCTCAGGGATGTTCTATGTGATGATCAACTGTTTGATCTCCAAGGTCTTCTGCAGGAAAAAAAAAAAGACCTTGGGAAAGTGACATATAATCTTGAATTATACTGACTCTTTTTATCCAGCCATGCTAGTTTGACCTCATCAGCAACACCTTCAGAACTGTTCAGACTTTGATACCAGCAATGAATTACAAGCTTTGCCAAGCTTTCAAATAAAGCAACACAGCCTTCACAGGGTGGGCCACAAGGCAGTTATCAGTCACTCACCACTCTTCAGTAAGCCGAATATTCCTAGCAGAGCACTGCTTTTAACGTTTCCTGTTCACTCTCCTGCCAAAAGAGGAGCTATTCTAATCCTCTGCAATGGTTTGGGAAAAGGAAGTAGCCGACTGTCTGCAAGAAAGGGCCAAATTAGGGAATTTTCCAAAGGACAGGGGAAGATCACATCCATCCTGTAGAGTAAGCATGTTTGGTGCCAGAGTGAGTAATCTGTGAAGATCTGTATGCTGGTTACCAAAGTGCATGTGATTCATAGGCTTTAATTCCCACACACTACAAATGACTTGTGACTATACAATTTTCAGAGGAGAAACCACTAGAGTTAAGTACTGCCATGGTTTATGACTTTGCAATGCTGCTGTGCTACTGTCCCACATTAGACCTGTTTCCACCTAAGGAAACAAGAAGTATTTGTTTTTACAGATTTAATTTATAAAGAGAAGGACAAGGACAAAGAACATGTCCGTTTATATGAACAGAGCATGGCATGTTGTCTTCTCAGCAGCATTCTGCATAAGACCCAGGGCTGGATTAAAAACAAGAAAACCATCTAAGTCATTAGAATTACACTGAAATGTGAATCAAATCAGGTCCTAGAATTAATAGCAAATATGCACATACCTTCCAATCTGTTGCTGGACTCCAAAGGTATAACAGTTTTTATACCAGATGTAAAACATACAAGTAAACAAAATGGAATGACTCTACGGATTTCTTGTGAAAATGGTACTGATTAATAATTATGACTATCATGATGTCTCTTGCCTGCCCAGACAAGAAAGCTTCCCCTGCACAGACAAGAAATCTTCCCCTATTTTCACCAGAAAATTTCTTATGCAGACAAAAAACCCAAACCCAACCAAACAAAAAATTTGGGCAAACTGGAATAGTGGAACTGGACTGCCCCCCTGCCTTTTTAAAGACAATTTCTAAGCTGTGACTGCAGTAATTCCTCACTTTTCAGTGCTGTGAATAAGAAATCTTCACTGAAGAGGTGAAAAATACTGAAAAATTTTTCTGTCTTGGTCATTATTATCAGAACATGGAGACTGCAGGACTTTGGCATTTGGCCAGGGTTGGCAATATCCTGGAATCCTGAATGATTGTAATCTATGATATAAAACATTTTTTCTCTAAAAAAACAATACACCATTCAACCTGGAATTTTCATTTTCTACTACTGCTGTTAACTACATTAATTGTTCATGAAACCTAATATTATCATTGGTTTGCATGATGCGTACGCCATACAGTCAACACCTGTGAAATGATACCGCATTTTTGGTCCTTTATGAACCAGACTTATGGACACTGAAAATGTCCATGTAACACTTCGATATTTCTCCTTTTGTCACTTCTTCCCCTGCGGCCACAAAAGACATTAAAACAGAGTATGTTTGTTTCTGCTATTCCATATTTTCTTCCTAAAAGTAATGGCAATTAAATAAGTACTGGTATAAAAGGTAGGAGGAATAACTAATACTATGACAGGAAAAATGTTGCTTGATGTTTATGAGCTATTTAACACTGGTCTCAGTAACACACTACTATTATTTCTGTGTAAAACTGACACTAAGTAATTTAATGCCCATTATATTTCCTATGAAAATTGTTTTAATATAATAATGGCAAGTGAAAAATACGCCATGGTGTCTGCACTTAGTAGTTCAGAGTACTCACACATATTATATGCTTGGTGGGTTTTAATTATGACTCAGAAATGGACCTTAGAGTAATAAATCTTATTCTTCTGAATGGGAAATTGTTCCTTTCCCTCTGTTCTTTTCATTCCTTCCTCTTCCTTTTTTTAATTGATTTTTTTATTCTCATCATCTAAATGGTAAGTGACAGAAACTTTTCCTATTTCTGAAACAAATTACTTCAAATAAGATTTAAATGGTTTAAGGAGTCCTGGGCTACACCTTTCTCCCATTCAGGCTTATCACTGTATAAGCTTATTAAAGTCTGAATAAAAGACTTACCAACTTGAATTAATATCCCTTTGTGAGATGTTTGGATTTCTTGTCCCTTTTCTACTGGGACAATGATTTTAGTGAATCCATTGCATATCACAGTAGCAGGGCATTTTATGCATTTAATGAATGCAATTGCCTTCCTAATGAAGTAGTGTATATTGCAATATACTCAGTTACATCAGAATAGTTTATCCAAATGTGGAAAAAAGAAAAAAAAAAAGACTGTGACTTTTCTACAGGTTTTTTGTATTAAAACCTTACATAAAGATAAATATAATTTAGGTTATTAATAATCAAATCCTGTAAAGGTCATCAGTGCTGAATACCTTAGCTTCCAGAATGAAATTCAGACCATGGTGTGTGCTGCTTGAGCTTCCAGTGCTTCCTAAGACAGGAGTCCACAGCAGCAGGGGGAAAGCACCCCAACCACTAATCCATACAGTCTCTTTGGGACTGTTCCTGGCCCAACAATTTTGTACAATTTCTACAAAAAAAGCAGGTGGATTTTTCCTCTGAGCCTAGTCCATAGCCTGGCTCAGACATTTGCCTATGACTAGAAAGTTTTAGGTCCCAGTGTTTGATCCTGTAGTTATTTATGAATTTTACACTAAATCGTAACAGCCAATAATTTTAAGCAAAAATATACAAAACTGCCACAGAATTTTTAGTCTAAGCAAGGCCATGTGACTTGGTGCCCCCTGGATTCATAGAGATAATAATTTTGGCTTTGTTTTGTACGCTGCTACCTGAACTGACAAATTCATTTTCAAAAATATAAAATCTGGTCTACCCTTGCATTTAAATACTCAATAAGTCTGAAAATAAGGAGTCACTGCAACATGCTCATCATAGTAAATTAGAAACACTAGATGTAAGTGTCCTGTGTATAAACAGAAAAGTTGTACCTTTCAGCAATGATCTCATTTGAAATATACAAATTTAGGAATAAAATTAATTCTCAGATTGAAGAACAAAAATGATTATACATATATTTTCTATAAAATGTGATTTTTTTCCCCCTGATAATTAATATGATTTTCATGAATCACAATGTCCTACATTGCCAATGACTGCAGCTTACTAGGGTATTTTTTGAGTGCAAAGGCTCATTCTAACAGTCTGTTCAGGTCAAATAACCTCACACATTAAATACTTCATCATTCTAGAACTTATTTATTTACCATCTGCTCATCTGAATTTCTCAGATGTCTGTCTGGGTAAAGTCATGGCAGGGAAGTCACTTAAGACCTTTCAAAGGACCATTTTCTCTGGTTTCCATCAGTGTCTCCCAGCCATATTCCCACATAAAGACACTTCATCAGTATGTGAGGAACGTTCAGCCTCCTAAAAACAGTTGGCTTTTTTCTTCTCCATGTGACTACTGCCGATCTTTTACCAATGCCCTAATTTATTACTGAGATGGACTTTTAGAAGATGAACCAATTCTTCTCTGCTCTGGCTCTCCTTACAGCTCACCTGACTGGGGGCTTACCTCAAATTCCACCTGGAAGGGATGGCTGCAGGCTGTCTGTGCTCCCACTGCAGCTGTACTCCACCTCAAGCCAAACAGTCAAACAGCCATAGCTGAAATCTTCTGTAATTGAAAAGTTGTTGTTGAACTTCCCAAACAACACAAGTGATTATTGCTCATTCACTTTCATCAGTTACCCAAGAATTCTAATTTTTAGCTGGATACTAGCCTGAGACCAAGTTTTTCTTATGACAAAGGTTACTATTTACTGAATACCAAAATTCTTTTTCTGTTAATTCCCCCTTATAATTTAACTACCTTCAGTCCTAAGCTTCCACTCATTCCTCACTTCTTTGTGTTTGCTGTATGATTGCCTCTCTGTGGCTGTTGTCCTCAGCAGGCCTGGGATTTTGTTTCTGTTCCCTGTCTGGATGAGTGATCAAGTACTCCTGACACTTGTGCTTTCAAATTCAGGATGTATTGTCAATGTGTGCTAATTCAGGTGACTTCAGAATTCTCTTTATGTAAACATTTGTGCTTATAAAATTCAGCCATGTGACCACAGGAAACAAACACAATAGATCCATGAGAAAGGTTGGAATAAATTTATTTTAAAAATGAATATTCATAGCCACTTATTTTTCATTGTTTGACTGGTAGCTCTGTACAAAGAACATATGACAAATAGGAAATAGACTGACAAGGGACAAAAAAAAATTATGGACCCAAAGAGAAAATTTAACAGCATTAAATGTCTTCTATACTGTAAAATAGACCTTTTACTGGAAAAGAAATACTCTAAGGCAGGAAACAAAAACATGGCCAGGCTAACAAAACTGTTGGACACCTCCAGCATATCCTGATTTTCTGTGCGTTTGATTCTACAGTTCTAATGTTGCATTTCATGTGGTTGTACATGGGTAAATACAAACTTAACAACAACAAAAATCCTTAATACAACTTAAAGAACAGTTGTATGGCATCTGGCTGAGATGGAGTTAGTGGTCCCCGTAGCAGCCCTCACAGTGCTGTGGTTTGTATTGGTAGCTAGAAAGGTGTTATTAACCCAACGGTGTTTTGTATACTGCTGAGCAGTGCTTGCACAGCATCAAGGCATGTCTCCAGCAGACTGGTGGTGGGCAAGATCTTGGGAGGGGACATAACCAGGACAGCTGACCCAAATTAACCAAAGGGATATTCTATACCATATGATGTCTGCCCAACAATAAAAGGTAAGAAAAAGGTGGAAGAAGTGGGGGCATTCATTATTTATAACGTTTGGATTCCAGAGCAACTGCTACATGTACTGAAGCCCTGCTTCCTGGCAAGTGGCTGGACATCACCTGCTGATGCGAAGTAGAGAATAAATCTTTTGTTTTCCTTTTGCTTCCGTGTGCGGCCTTTACTTTTATAAACTGCCTTTATCTTGAGCCACAAGTTGGGGTTTTTTTCCCATCTCATTTTGTGTCCCACCCCCATCCTGCTGAGGAGGGGAATGATAGGGCGGCTTGGTGGCACCTGGCATACAGCCAAGGTCAATCCACCACAACAGTTTAAAGGGAGTGTCAGTATTTCCATTGAAATAACACCAGCTGCTCAGCTGCAAAAACAAATGTGAGCTGCAGAAAGGACATTACTCACAAGGCATCCAGGTTCAAGTAAGAGTAAAGGCACCCAGGCCTACCAAACAGTAGTAAAGTGTTAGTTTTTATTAGATCTTGTACAGTAAGGGGCTGGCAAAAACCTGGTATTTTCAGATAAGTACTAAAAATCTCTACCCTGAAGAGATTTAAATGTTTAAATTCAAAAATAAGCCTCTTCTGTGGAGCATGGAGCAATGTTCATAAGAAGTAATGTTTTATTAGAGCAACTATTATAGCTTGAGAATGACAATCTTTCAGGCATACAAGACTTTTTTTCAGGTCTTAAGCAGAAGCAGCACAATTCAAGCTTAAATCGTATGAAAAACAATTGCTCTGACTTTAGATTTAATGATGCTAATTTGTTTTTGCAGTGCCTGAGTAGACATTTGGCAATTGGTGAAGTGGCAGGTGAGCACCAGCAAGACTGTGATAAGAAATGCTCTGTACATGCACTTGTCAGGGAAGCAGGGATATTCACAACAGAGCAGACTGTGAGGACTCATGGGAACACCTGCAGTAGCTCAGCCCAAGACCACTGTTTCATGACAAGGGAAGCTAGTGAAACAGGTCCTGCTCTGCCTTGCACTACTGCAGCTTGCTTGGCACTGCAGGGGGTGCAGCACAGAGCTAAACATAACAGAAAGTTACTTCTAAAAAAAAAATATTTTTTTTTTTTTGCTGGAAATGACTAGATGTGAGGTGTCTGACAGACCAGTGTCTGTACAAGTAAAGGATGCTTGGGGATGTACTGACCAGATTACCTCTAACTGACAAGGGTGTACACCCAGAGGTTAGCCTTAGACATGGGGCAGGACTTCCCTCCTTATTCTGACACTAGAAAAGCCAGGGAGTTTCTCACTAGTGGTTTCTGATCTTAATAGCACGCGGGGAAACAGGGCTGAAACTGGGGCTCTGACAGGGAGTTTGATTGCAGCATAAGTGTGACAAGCGTGTTTCCAACCTGGAGCTGTAGAGAACCATTACTGAATGTAGTTTGTCTTGACATTGCCATTGTACCACCGCTTCCCATCAGTCAGAAGATCCCACCCTCACCGTCTGCAGACGAACAACACCATGCGCCTGCGCAAGGCCCAAGGTGCGAAAAAGGTAGAAAGCGTCCTAAGGAGACAGCACGTATGGATGAACTGCACGTATGCCGGTGCAATCTGCGCATGAGCAAGGGAACCCAACCGCTATAAAAAGAGTGTGTGCACTCCAGTAGGGGGGCTCTTTCCCATCTTCGTCCCTCCCCTTCAGACCTCTTGGAACCCGCCTCAATGAAGCCAGCATCGCGTGGACTGAACCTGGACTAGCAGATGGGGGTACCGGAGTGTCAGCTACACCACAGATGGAGGCACCAGAACATCGCTGGCGGTGGCAGCTAGTCCTCTCTTTCTACCTCTCTCTTTCTCTGTCGTTCACCCGGTCCTCTCTGACATAAACTCGCTCCCTTTCTAGCTCTCCTTTTCTCTTTTCCCCTTTTTTTTTCCTCGGTTCTTCCCCTTTGCCTTTCCCCATTCACCTCCTCTGTTACCTCCTCACATGGTTCCCTCTTCCCTCTGCATCAAAAATAAAGTTGAAAGGTTGTACGACATTTGACCGGATTTAGTGTCTTAATCTTGCCCTTGGGATTGTATCAAAACGTCCCCGACATTGAATCAGGACAGGAGCTAATGCAGGCTCCTGCCTGGAAACCCTGGCATGGCTCAGTCCCAAATAAGGGAGGGGATAGAGATTTAAAGGGAGTTGAAAAAAGGCCTTCGCCACTTTTGGCAGTGCCCTGGAGTTGTCTCCAATTAAGTGTATCAACAAAGAACAGCCATCATTTTGGCCTTGGACCTCCAATATCTTCTTTAACTTTACATCCAGTGGACCCACAATGCACTTCTTGGCTTGAATTAGGTAAAAAGGCCTTTTGCGCCATGAAATACAGTTTTAACCTTTTAAATTGATTTTTTTAAAAGATTTTAAAATGTTTACCATACCTACAGCTGGTTCTTTCTCAAAACAGTTAGTTGAGATATAACTCCATACAGAACTTCCAGCTTTTAAAAATATTCATAAATCTATGTATTTCCTCTGTTAAGACATGTAGACAATAGAAGTTTCTTATCCATAGAAATATTTTAAGAAAAGGAACCTTCTTCATGAAGAAGGAGGAATTTAAGAACAAAAAAAAAAGACATTTGGAAAAGGGTGCTATGGAAACAGAATCTGCACTTTGTTTCAAAACAGTTGCAGTTTCCTGCAAAAATTCTTATCTTGGAAGAGAAGCAGAAATAAAGCGGAAGAGCTCAGGTCATCTCCACTTTTCAAAATGCTTTATAAACCTCATCTTTTTCTCCAGTGTATATGTTGCATACAAGAGATGGATAAAAATTCAGTGACATGAGATTACACATTGGGTAAATATGCAAATGGCATGTAATATTCTTCAGATCCCAGTGTCTGTCCTACTGACTTATGGGTCAGGGAAATTAATACCCTGAATGAGATGAGGTCCCTCTGTGATTAAGAATTAATCAAACTGTCTGTATAAACACGTATATGTATACACACTCTTGTCTCTGCATGTTGAGTTTTATTATCTAATATTATGCATACTATTTAGATGACTAAACTAAAAGTCTGCTATTTAAAAATCTTCTTTATTAGAAATCAGTCCATTAGAATTTGGGTTTGTGTAGAAGTAAAAGCCTTACACCTGATATATGTCCCTTAGAATACTTTAAGTTACCATATATCTGGCCAGCACCAGGGTCAAAAAGTCTCCTTTTTGACTTTTTGACCAGTCGGTCCTGTCTCTGACATGGTCTCTGCCAACTTCTGTATCCCCCTTGTCTCAGAGAAGCTATAGAACTTCATTTCTGTATCAGAGGGAAATCATGTTTAAGCGTCTCTTAAGCATTTTAAAAGCTTTGTAAAAATATAATAATGAAAAGGGCAAGACTATTGCATGGCAGTAAAATACTACAAAAATGAAAATTAAAGGCAAAAATGTGAGAAGTTTGTAGTGTGTTTATATTCATTAATTCGACATATAAATTTAACAACAAACCAGCACTCTATGCTTTAATGAACAGGCGCCCTCCAAAGAATAAGAGGCGATGAACACCAGCTCAATTCTAAGAAGGATGGCAGAAAATATGGAGTCACTTTTCTTGCCATGCACATATAGTAAGCCAATGTCTGTTCTCTCTATGTGAAAAACAAAAAATGCCGTGTAGAAAATCTCTTTCTTAAAATATGAGTGTGTAAGATTTGATCAGAGCACTTGTAACTTTTACCATGTCTACTGCTGAATGAGCTTGTCTTACCAGTGGGAAGGCTATGCTAAAACCACAGAAGTAAATGGCTTTGCAGAACAACTCAGGAAGGATTGTGGGAGTCACAAAATGTTCCTGTGTCTGAATGTGTCGTATTGTTTCAAAAGTTGGAAAATACAATAATAAAGGGACAGCCAAGAAGTCTCAAAAAAGAAAAGATTAGTATAGTATGCATTTGGATTTTTAGCCATTTTTCTTGATCAAATCTGATTACAGATGTCGAATTTGTAGTCTGCCACAAGAGTGCACAACAGGCTGTCTGGATGGCAAGCTGGTTTCTCCTGCTGGAGGCAGTGGTCTTGGTATGTCTCTGGGTTATTCTACCTTTACATCTCTGTGGGGTAAGCCAATGACTTTCCCAACAGTTTAAGTAAGGCTGTCTTTTTTTATGGGTCCACAGAAGCATTTTAATGTACTCACTGGCCAGCATTTGTTTGCAAATTCAGTTACTGTCTTATTCATACCTCTCCCATGTCCCATGATATTAATCTTAACATTAGCCCCAGTGGTATTTTGCTGCCCACTTCATACAAGCTCTGTGATTATGAGCTTTTATTACCCCTTTGTTTATATACCATAAAAATTGTATCACGCTTGTTAAAGCCAATTTAGACTCACAAAGAGGTAAAACTTCTGTGAGGCTACTGACTTTAAGATTCAAGTGGATGGAGGAAATACCTTGTCACCCACTCAGCCAGCTGCTATTTTAACAATTTGAATGTCAGATGTGCCCTCCTATTGCTGTCACTGAAGGCAAGTCATCCTATTCTTTCTGTGCAAGACTCTCAACCAGAGAGGAAGCAAAGCCAAGCAGCAGCAGGAAAGGGGTCTGCCCTGTGGACAAAGAGCCCAGCCCCCAGGCAGCAATGGATGGGGAGACACCAGGGAAGGCTCCTGGTCCTCACTGCTCCATGGCCTTGTATTGAGAAGGGAAGTCTGACTCCTCCAGGTGGTCATGGCTCTTCCCTGCATGCTAGTGCTACCTCAATTCATGGCCAGCAGCAAGTCATCCGATTCCTGTCTATCTTCATTTACCTCTCTGCAACAGGCTGGATTGCTTCGGCACGTATGGGGCAAACCTCTGACACGGAGTACTCTCACCGAATCTTAAAAAATAAAGATGTTTTTACTGGCAGTGAAAGTCTCTTGAGGCCCTTCAGAGGTCCCCACATTTCTGCCCAGGGGCTGGTGCCTCAAGAAGAGTCCTTTACACTGCACCCCAAGAGGGCTGGGATGCCAAATTCTTCTCATCACTGTCCAAAGTGACTTTTAATGTCTGCCTTTGACGTTTTCATATGATCTTTTAACTCAGGTGTAGCACTGTGCTAAAGAGCTGTCAGATAGCTGGGTCCCCAAGAGTTTTTAATTATGAAAACAAAAATCTTTAAATATTGGCTGCTTAAAAAAAAACCCCCTATTTTTAATTTTGCAATAAAAAAGGAGACTATACATTTATGGAATTAACACAGAATTCTATTATGTATCCATGTCTTTTAAGAGTTGCTGTTACAGTGACAACAAACGGAGCAATTCAGGTTGTGAGATCATTTGATGCTGGTGTTGCTAAGCATCTGGTGGTTTTGCACTGATTGTTATAATTCCAAACAAAATAGTTTCACAGTCGGCAAAAGCAAGGAAATAATATTTAGATGAGAAGGAATAACAGATATCCTACTGCACTAACTCCTGCAGCCAAATGACATACAAGCATATTTAGTTTAAGAAAGAAGTTTGGACACATTTCAGGGATCAAAGTTTTTGTGATGCTAAAAAGAATTACTTTTATTCTGCAGTCTGTTAAAAACACATTAGCAGATTATTTTCCATCCCAGTGGGCAAATGACTTATAAAATATTTGGGTGCTCAAAAACTACAGATCAAACTTCTGTCATTTATAAATTTTACCATGCACCATTATCTGAAAATATTGTGAAAGATGTAGACAGATGGAAATCTGTTAATTCTTGGCTCCCTAGCTTAAGCTTTGTGAAACTGAATGTTAGCCAGGCTCAATTATTTCTATTAGACATTATCCCTGTTTCACTGGTCAAGTGCAAGAGTGTTTTGAAGCAGAATTAACTAAACTGTGTGCACAGATTTGGCCAAATACGCAGAATAGAATGTAATAATAGCTGTCACAAAGCAAGCCAGCATGGGAGATTTAACTTTTGACTCATAAACTGCTTTATTGCTTTGTTCTGATGATCTGATGTAATTATGGCTACCATATTGAAAGAGCAGACAGGGCCAGACTGAACGGAAGTCTCTTCTCAATTTGGGACATATCCCTTTTTAATTTTAATTAAAAAAACCCCTTTTCTTTATCCAAACAAAACCTTTCATCATATCTTCCTTTTCAAACAGAGGAACACATTTATGAAAGCATAATTGATTTGATACTTTTGAAAATTGTTTCAAAATACTGGGTTCAATTCTGAGAAGTAAGAAACAGTGATAATTTTATCGTTGATGTCATAAATGAAATTTTGAGATTATGAAAATTCATAATTAAAATAGACATGTTTACAGTATTGCAGTTAGAAAATAAGTATATCCTACATTTGGTATAACAGTATAGCATCTTAGAAAGGTAAAGGTAGACTGGATAGCTTCGATAATGTGTTGTAGAAATATGTTTGCATTGCAAATGTTTCAGAAATTAGTTCTAAGGTTTTGAGCCTCTTCTTAGCTTTTATTTTTGAAACATGATGTTCTGGTTATTGATTTGGGTCGTTGCTGTGCACTGACAATTAACAGCTGAAATAATAGTTTGGCTTCAATCAGCCCTAGGTAATATCTTTGGTGGCAGAAAAGAAGTTCTGTGCATCCAGCCTCTTTTACACTCAGTTACACATCACGGCACAAAGTATATGGAGATTAGCATTAATTATACAAGCCTGCTAACTTTGGACTTTTACTCACTCTTTTAAATAAGTATGTATCTTTTAAGTAGTGACGTTCCTGCTGACTTACTAGGTGCCTTATGGGTCTTTGCTACTTTGATACACAGTTCAAAATGTTCATCTTATTCCATTTTTTACTTAAAAAATTGGGAAAAATGGAAATAGCATTGCTCAGATTATTTCCAAAGCAGTAAATTTAAAGAAAAAAAAAAATCAGTTTACACGCTGTCTTTGGCAGAACAGTGGTGTAAAACAGTGCTAGCCCTTGGGAGGCCACCAGGGCACGCAAAAGATGGAGTGGTAGGGTTACAGGATCCCTTCAGATACAATTTCCATTTCTTTCCTCAGCACTACAGTAATGTCAGAATATTACAAGCCAGAGAATGCCCTTTGATGGAAATTATTTAGTGATTGCTGTGACAGCTATCCAAAATTAAAAGAAGTTTGATTAGTAGTTAAGCTGGACAGATACAAAAGTGAAGAGTGTTAGTAATTTGATATTTGTATTTTCAAATGGAAATGAATTCTTGTTTTTCTGCACATTTATAGAGTTGCATTTTCCCCATCCCCTTATCATGGTAAGTCAAAATAACAAACCCTCCAGCCTTCATTTGGGAAATGAGCTAAAAAGCAATTAACCACAGAGAGAGGACAGAAGTCCCCTTTTAATTATTTGTTGAGTGATTTGATGGCAACCAAAACTTAAGTAACAGATACATTGCACAGACAAAGGAATCAACACCCCCCCAACCTTATAATACCATTTGAAGTAAGTCACTGAACAATGATATTTGTTTTAAACCCATCAATATGCAGAGTCAGTGGTAGCGAAGTGGCAAGAACAGCCTGATTGAGCAAAGAGGAAGATACATATCACTATTCCTGCTCTTATGTTTTCTCTTAAAATGCAGCAGTTTTGGGGGTGCTTACAAAGCCCAACCTTGGAAAATTTGTCTGGATGACAAATTGCTTTTTGGGGGTTACAGGAGTGTGCAAAGTGGATGCAGATGGAATACGCAAAACTGACTGTGGAGTCAATGCAAAGGAGGAGTTAGCTTGAAAGGAAGCATAAAAGAAACCTGAACATCTGTAATTGTGGGGAGAAAGAAGAGGGTACCAGAGCAGCAGTCAAACCCTGGTTTGATGCCATCAAAAGTCACCCCACCAGCAGCACCTATGCCAGACAGAGCCGCGTCCTGGTCAGATGCTGAGGTGAGCCTGTGCCCAGGGAGGGGACAGACATCACGGGGAGCAATAAGTATGTCCCACATCCCAGTGTGCACATCCTAGTTTTGCAGACAATTTATTAACATTTCAGAAGTGTTTAGTATTGAGATGCATCTGTTGTATTACTTGTAGTGATCCTGCACTTATAGTTCACTGACTGTCATTTAATTATGCGTCATCAATAAATCAATAAACTGCCTTGATCTGATGATATTCTAGCAATCTCATCCATGATTTCCAGACTTCAAAGTCATTGGTAAAAAAGGTTGAATTGAAAGAGAGTCTGTTGCCCAGGATTTCTACTTCCCAAATGTATAAACCAGATTTTGAACTCAGAGTGATGTTATTTTTCCTGCTTCTTTTGAATTACTTGCTGACTGTAGTCCTGCTTGCAAGGCAAAGCCTGAGCAGCTGATACCCAGGGGATGCTGTGATAGAAGGTGGGAAAAGCTTGTTCAGTTCTCCTGTGCAGATGAAGAAATTCAGCTGCAATCTCTCACCTCCAACACTGTTTTTAACACTCAGATATTTTAGAAAAGGAGAGCCTGTTCATGGACTTTTGACAGTTTCCTAGCATGAATTATTTCACATTCCCCCAGAAGGTGGAGTTTGGAAATAAGCACATCAGCTTTCAATACATTAGGAGGGAAAGCTGCCTGGCCACCCTTTTTCTGAGATACAAGTTAGACCTCTACAGAGAATATAGATCAACTGGGAAGCTTTAGCATCACAGACTGTATATTTAAACCCCCCACCTCCTATGCACAGTGAACTTTGAGAAAAAGCATTTGAAAATTAGAAATCTTCTAGGACCATTTATGGGGAAGACAGATTTTATCTTTTCCAGCAAGACCCTGACAAACACGAATTTAATTCAAATGTCTTTTGAAGCACATTCTGATTTTCCTTGAGTGCTACTTTATTTCTTGTTAGCAACTGGATTATTGACAGATGTTCAGCAAATTGTCCATCCTTATTATTTATCTATTCCTCCTGGAGTCTTTCTTTTCACAGTAAAATAAAGAACAAACATTACTTAAAAAATGATGAGACCATCAGTTTCTCAAAAATGTAATAGATAAGAAGATAAAATAAGCATTTCAGAATAACTTTTTCATGCATTTAGAATTTAAAAACATGAAAAAACCACTAGGAATATAGAAACAAGATACAGAAATACCTAAATTGTTTTCAAATCTAAATATTCAAGGACTCTGAGGGTTCTTGGATTTTGGGAACTTTTCCAGAAAAAAAAGGTGGTGCATTTATTGTAAACAGATACAGAGATGCATCCTAGGCTTTTTTGAAGCTACTAATGTATTTATTTTTTTTTTTTTCTCTGCAACCTTGAAGATGAAAACACATTTAACAAAGAAGAAAGCAGCCATTCCCACAAGATCAATAGAATCTAGGTGTGAAAAACAACAGCTATTGAGAAACATGTAATGCTACCAGGAGACCTGTCAGCTGTTTTCCACACCACTCTTGAAAATGCAGCCATTCTTTTGCAGTTCTGTTCTGTATCCATTAGAATAAAATGCATACTAAGTGAGATGCAAAAGATGTACTTAATTCTGAATATTAGTTCCTGTATTTCTTCATTTGAATATGAACACATTTCTAAAGATCTCTACTCTAGTCTTCCTTGTTTTTCCTTCTTTTTTTTCAGGCATTAAGAAAAAAGATCTTAAAAACCTTATTTTACATGCTTTGTAGTTTTCCACATGCAACAAATAAAGATATTGAGACCCCTGAGAAGGGAATTGGGAAAATGAGCAGAAGAGTGCAGGAAGTTTCCAAAGTGGATTAGCCACTGGGAGCAGAAACTCTTTCCATTGGTAACAGCTCCGTCCTCAGGAGCTTTTAGCTCTATCTCTCCCTTATGTTTACCACCAAATTAATGCCAAACTTGAGGGTGTAGAAACCTCTGTGGAGGCAGCAAGTGTGATGTTTTTCCCCCTACTCTTCTGATTACAAGGCAAAACTAAAAACTTTGTCATTCATTCTTGTTTTCACAGGCAACCTGTGAGGGTTTTTTTTTTACCTGTTTCAGTAATTACCTATGCTTCACCTTTGCTGGCACATCTGAGAGATTTAAAAATTTGTTCTCGCTTTCCTCTTTCTTTATTCAAACCCCAGTTCCTTTATCCTTTCCTCATGTCATCAGACTTTCTAGACTTGTGATGATTGCTTTCTGCTTGGCTTTCCATCTGGTTTACATCTGTCTTGGAGGGTTGGAGATAGGCAAGGTAGTCCAGCTGAGACCTTCCCAAAGCTGAATAATGAAAGAATTGTTTACTGTCCTGTAGGTGTAACTCCTGTATATAGATCCCTCTATGGGATGCTGCAGCACAATATTGCTGGTTCATGTTTAAATATGATTTGCTATTACACCCAGGATGTTTTCAATTGTTCCCAGTCCTGCAGGAGCAACTATTTCTGCTGAAGCATAGTATCTTGTATTTGTTGAATTCTGTTTTCTTTTCAATAGTCTCCAGTTTGACAAGGTTGTTTTAAATTTGAAGTCATCTTTCAGCAGTCCCTCCCATCTTGGAAACATCTACAAATGTCATTCGCACAATCTCTGTTCTTTCATGTTGCTTATTAATGAAGAATTAAACTCTGCAGAATCTCACATGCACATCTTTCCATTCTGGTTGGTTTGATACTTACTCCCTTCGGAAGGTTTGTCCAGTCATTGGATCCATGCTGCAGTGCGTCCACCTAAACAACATTTCCACAGATTGCTTATGAGATTTACCAGATGTGATTTGCTTTTTACTGGTCCAGACTGAACATTACTCATTTAATTGCTCTTGTTCTAGGTGTTCTGAGTTCACTTTTTTGTTCCAATATTTTTATAGAGGTCAAAAATAATCTGATTAGATCTGCAAGTCCCAAGATCCCCCCTTTTTTTTTCTCCTTTCTGAAGACATTTCCGATCTTCAGTTTTCTTTATTGTGCCTGAATATGCACAGACAATGCTATGATCACTGAGATTTCATTAGCCAGTTCTTTTAGTAACCTGGTATGTACTTTAGCACACCCATCACAATTGATACAAAACAAACACTTCAATCTCTTAATTTTATTTTGCTATTTGAAGAAACACACTAGCTGTTCAAATTATATCCTTTTAGATAAATATTTCAGTTTTCATTTAGTCTATCATGCCTCTGGTATAACAGTTAAATCATCATTTTAATCTTGTACCCAGACTACCTACTCCTACAATTGTCCCCATACTTCCTTTGATATTTTTCTTTACTCATCAGGAAAACACCATGTGGTTCTGCATGATATATCTCTGAAACATCAAGCTTATATGGATAACGCTTACATACAGGGACAGTATTACTCCTGTCATTCCTTTTGCTCTATGCTTTTTTATGAATAGTACAACACCTTAAAATGCTTTAAAAATATGTACTTACCATACAGATTGTCTACAATATTGTTTGCTCACAGGATGCAATTCTCATCCCCTGATTGACAAAAGGCCAGTGGCAAATCTCATTTCAATTTGTCAACTATTTAGGTACTTGGCATAATCACACTGCTTGCTAAGAACATCTTCTGCAGCTGTACCTTGGAGACAGGTAATGATGACAGACATACTCACATACAGCCTTTCTCCCAGGAGGATCCAGAAAATATTGCAGAGAACATAGTTTGAAAAGTATTTGCATTTTAGAATTGTTTTATCCACTGCAATGAAACGAACTGTGGCCACTGTTTAAGAATCTCACTCTAGGAACAAATAAAATAGTAGCTAGAAAAACACAAGAATCCTGTGTTTTGGTGAACAAAACCATGGAAAATTTGAAACGTCTGGTGTCATGTATTATCAAGGATATTCTAGGAGTACTGAGTTAATTTTATAACCTTTCCTTTCCTTACATGAATCAAAGGCAATATGGGAGCGGTTGAGAGGCAATGAAATTGAAGTGCTGAAACACTAGTCACAAGTTATTCTGAAATATTGTATACAAATTATTTAGGAATAAGCATGTGGACTTGTCTGAGTACTTCCCTGAGCTTAGAGGGAGACACCATCAGAGAATCCACAGGTATGAAACAGTAATGAAAATAAATCTGTCCCCTGGGACTTGGAACTTTCTGGGCCATCCTTGCAAAGGATGAGTGACTTACTAAACAAGAGAGGCTTGTATAATGTATAAAAAAGCAGCTGTAATTTCCAGGTAGGTTTTGTTTTTGCTGAATAACCCTTGTCCCTGAAACAGCACCAACACCTCTTCCTCTTCCCCACCCCCTCCCCCCCAAAAAAATCCAGCCAATGAGATGATCAAAGTTATTTTAGGAACCTGTGTGATTCAACGGTCTATGGAAGGAAAAAAATAATAAAAAAAAAATCAGTCATTATGTCCTGAGAAAGGTAATGGCAAGAACACAAAGACCTGAGTTCTCAGAGAGAAGGGCAGTTAATTTTGAATTGAGAGTTGGATTTAGGTTGGTCAAACCACCCTAAGTAATTCAAAGTGTCACAAGAACACTGATATGAGAAGTCAGCCAAAATCATCAGAAATTTCATAGAAAGAGAAACCTGTTCAGTATCACAGCATTTCCTACCACATTAGGAAAAAAAAAAAATCCATTATGTCAGTGATGTCATGAAGAGACAGGGTATTTAGACTTTGCTACCAATATTTGCTGAGCCATCTGACTAGCCAGGTACAGAGATAGTGACATCAGCGCTTTCTTTATAGGTGAGAACTCTAAGAAGATTCGTTTTCAAAGTTTTGCAGAAAACCATAGAAGATAGACTCTCTTAAAACCTAATTTTATCCCAAAGCTTGAAATACTTGGAAGGCTTCTAGAAGCTATTCACTGCCTAGACACCGTAAGAAAGCAATGACAGGAATTAAGGATGAAGAAATACATGGTTTCCTTTGGATGTGGATATGTTCTCCATGGAATGGAGGGCAGTGTGGGGCATTGATCACAGCTTTGGTGCTGTGCTGCTGACTAGTTCCAATTATTTCAGAAAAATTACCACATCTTTTATCTAGAAGCAGAAAAGGGAAGGTAATCATATACCAGATGCATATGTAATTGATCTTAAGCACAGAATAGGCAAAAATATTGTGTTTTAATTCACATTTAACCCACGGTATTTATAGGTCCTTTCTTTCTATTACAAAAGTGTAGCACCCCCCATTGTGATTACTATTACCGCAGTGGGTTTCCTCAATGTCTCTCCAGGCACCATGCTCGGTGTGATAACCTTGTCACGTTGTGCTCTTTCATTTGGTCTGCTGATGGAGAAGTTCCAGCAGCTTCCTGCTGAGGGCTTTCTGTAAAGGAACAACGGTGGCTTTGTTGGAGGTAAAAAAAAAAAAAAAAAAAAAAAAAAAAAAGCGCTACTTAGAGAGGCACGTTCTGGTAAGCCAGCAGAGTAGAAGGCAGGGTGGTAGAAGACAACTAAACAACTTTCCAGAATTGTTTATGGATCATACACTGAGTTATAATTTGCATTAACAGGAATTATAACTTCCAAGTGTTCTAAGTTGTCCTGAATAAGGGGAATAAAGGCAGAATGGTGTTTTATTCAGGTTAATTTTCTACCCCTCCAATATTGTGTACTGTGAAGGTAATACAACTAAATATTTCTGAAGTATTTCTATAAATGGAAAAAAAGCAGCAAAAAATCTGGAAAAAAAGCATGTGATTACTGGTGTAATAGAAAATACAGAAAAGAGAAGAGAAAGTGATAAACTTGTAAGACTGGAGAACATGGGAATATAACTTTGCAGATATGACTAGTCATCTTGAATACTTGCAGTCCTTTAGTAGTATAAGAATTAAAAAGTAAGTGTCATGTGCCTTTCCGGGGTGGGGGGATATTGTGTGCTGCAGTTCATGAGGGGTTGCCGGCAAAACTGCCTGTGTTCTCATGCTTAAACCTTGCCTTTGTCTATACATTTTTAGAAGACCAATGCACTTCAGAGAAACAGACTTTTTTTTCTTCCCAGGATGTTATCAGGACTCGCTTTCTAGTACCAATAATTGGAAGGTTGTCTCCAGTTTTTGTCTTACACAGATAATAAATTTGAAAAATTCAACATTGAAATATTAAAAGGGGACCTGTCATATAGTTTCATAACTTATATTGCTGTTATATCTGGAGTTATGACTTACAATATATTAGCCTGAAGGGAAACCTCTTTCCTCAGTCCATGGTTAACTCAGAATTATCTGGCATTTCTTATGCATTTGAAAATTATTTTAATAGGAAACTTTGAAGTATCTGATCAAGAGGACAGTCCTCCAGGAAAAAGCACATTATAATTAAAGTATTTGCATTAGGAACTGTTACACTGTAACTTAAATAATTTTATATTTTAATTTAAAAAATTAAATTTAGAAAATAAGAGTATTATATATAATTTTAGAAGGAAAAGAACCCATGTTGGACACAGGATACATCTTACTGCTCCTTTTCTGCTGCAGAAAGGTGAAGCACACATTTTTTTTCCATTACTGTTCTGGTGGTGATAGGTTAAATAAATTTGGAAAGGATTTATGAGAGGTTGGGGCTTGTTTTTTTTCCTGAGATAATATTGAAATGCCCTGAGGAGTTTTATAATGTATGTGCCAGAGATATTCACTGAATTGCTAATGACTTAGTGGGTATAGTGTTTCTGAAGGTAGACTTGCTTCAAAGCAGAGGCTGTGACTGACTTGCTGAACACTTGAGTGGGAAAATGTATGAACTGAGTAGAGAAACATTTCTGAGCAAGAGTAATTTCCTCCCACTGTCCCCAAAATAAAGTCAAAAGCCTATTAAAAATGTTAAGACATTGGCATCTTGAAGGGATCTAAGGTCTAAGGCCATAGAGGAGATTTTTGTGATCACCGTTTTCTCAGAAAGAGCATGTAGAAAGGGGTGCTCACACACGGATTTGTAGGGGAAGATGCTGAACAAAGGGCACAAAGTTTACCCTCTCTGAAAAATGCAGAACAGAAAAGGTAACAGTTGACAAAGTAAATGAAATCCGGCATGGAACCCTACATACTGTGAGGTCAATTGTGCTGAAGAAATAGCTGGAAGGACCCACATTTCCCATCCCTTGAGATGCCACCCTGTCTGGCACGCTGCAGGCCCTGCTCTCAGTTCTGCTGGACTGCCCTGTAACTGCTACGCCACACACATCTAGATTGCCAGCTTTGGGTACAAAGTCTTCCACCTCCAAATGCCCATTAATCTGTGCAGAAGATGAGTGGTGTGATAGCTGTCTGGGAAGTGCAGGCAGGAATAAACATTCTGGGAATTCACAATAGAAAAATTCATAATTAAAGAGAAAAATGTGACAGGTCAGATTTCACCAGGAACTTTTGCTAATAAATTCTCACTTCTCAGCTTCTGTAGCTAAAGACAAGGATGATTCAGGAAGATTCTTACAACTTAGTCTCATTCTCCCTTTATTTTAACCAGAATGAAATTTATTTGTTATTTCTTGAGTTTCTGTTTTTATTTGTCTAGTAGTGAGCCTGGATCCATACGTATATATAAATATATATAAGTATATATATATTTGTGCATCTATGTAGAAGCAGAGGAGGAATGATGTACAGGCTGAGATACTCAACGCCTTCTTTGCCTCGGTCTTTAATGGCCCGACAAGTTATCCCCAGGGTACCCAGCCTCCTGAGCTGGAAGATGGGGACAGAGAGTCGAATGAACGCCCCATAATCCAGGAGGAAGCAGTCTTTGACCTGCTATGCCACCTGGACATCCACAAGTCTATGGGGCCGGATGGGATCCACCCAAGAGTGCTGACGGAGTTGGCAGAGGAGCTTGCCAAGCCACTCTCTATCATTTACCAGCAGTCCTGGAGAACAGGGGAGGTCCCAGATGACTGGAGGTTGGCAAATGTGACGCCTATCTTCAAGAAGGGCTGGAAGGAGGATCCGGGGAACTACAGACCAGTCAGTCTAACCTCGGTACCAGGGAAAATTATGGAGCGGTTTATCTCGAGTGTGCTCACCAGGCACATGGAGGACAATCAGGGGATCAGGCCCAGTCAGCATGGGTTCACGAAAGGCAAGTCTTGCCTAACCAACCTGATTTCCTTCTATGACCAGGTGACCCGCCTGGTAGATGAGGGAAAGGCTGTGGATGTTGTCTACCTGGACTTCAGCAAAGCCTTCGACACAGTCTCCCATAGCATTCTCGTGGAGAAGCTGGCAGTTCATGGCCTAGACGGGTGTACTCTTCGCTGGGTTAAAAACTGGCTGGGTGGCCGAGCCCAGAGAGTCGTGGTGAATGGAGCTAAATCCAGTTGGCGGCTGGTCACAAGCGGTGTCCCCCAGGGGCTCAGTTCTAGGGCCAGTCTTGTTTAATATCTTTATCAATGACCTGGATGAGGGGATTGAGTGTGCCCTCAGTAAATTTGCAGATGACACCAAACTGGGTGGTAGTGTTGATCTGCTGGAGGGGAGGAGGGCTCTGCAAAGGGACCTGGACAGGCTGGATCGATGGGCCGAGGCCAACTGTATGAGGTTCAACAAGGCCAAGTGCCGGGTCCTGCACTTGGGTCACAACAACCCCATGCAGCGCTACAGGCTTGGCGAAGAGTGGCTGGAAAGCTGCCTGGTGGAAAAAGACCTGGGGGTACTGATTGACAGCCGGCTGAATATGAGCCAGCAGTGTGCCCAGGTGGCCAAGAAGGCCAATGGCATCCTGGCCTGTATCAGGAATAGTGTGGCCAGCAGGAGTAGGGAAGTGATCGTGCCCCTGTACTCGGTGCTGGTGAGGCCACACCTCAAGTACTGTGTTCAGTTTTGGGCCCCTCACTACAAGAAAGATGTTGCGTTGCTGGAGCATGTCCAGAGGAGAGCCACAAGGCTGGTGAGGGGTCTGGAGCACAAGTCTTGTGAAGAGCGGCTGAAGGAAGTGGGGTTGTTTAGTCTGGAGAAGAGGAGGCTGAGGGGAGACCTTATCACCCTCTACAACGACCTGAAAGGAGGCTGTAGTGAGATGGGGGTCGGCCTCTTCTCCCTGGTAACGGACGATAGGATGAAGGGCGATGGTTTGAAGTTGCACCAGGGCAGGTTTAGGTTAGACATTGGGGAAAATTTCTTCACAGAAGGGGTTGTCAGGCACTGGAATGGGCTGCCCAGGGAGGTGGTCGAGTCCCCATCCCTGGAGGTATTTAAAAGATGGGTAGACGAGGTGCTTAGGGACATGATTTAGTGGTGGGATGGCAGTGCTAGGTTAACGGTTGGACTCGATGATCTTAAAGGTCTTTTCCAACCGAGGTGATTCTATGATTCTATGATTTATAAGGCAAAGAGCTGTGTATAAAAAGCACAAAAGCTTAGGTATTTAATGGATGTCTGGATATCTTCCAATCTACATGCAATAGTTTTTAGCATTGTCTGGCTCTCTCATTCTCTTTCAAGTAGATTTTTATACCGTGTCTTTTTTAAAAAAAGACATGGATTTCAGTTAATCGTAAATGCCATTATGCACAATATAAGTTGTAGATACTTATAAATTACTGTCATATTAAAATGTTATATTAGCATTATTTAGTATAATTATGGAAATTATATTTTCCTATCTGTAAAATATAGATCTTTTACCAAGGGCATATTAAACACATAATTCCACACAATCAAAAAAAAATTGGAAAAGCCTGCAAAACATTGTTTCTAGCAGGACAATATAAAAAATTATAGAAGTTCCTATCCATCCCTATCCTTGCAAATATTTGGCCGTCTTTCCTTTGCTTAAGTTCCAGCATATTCACCTTTTGACCTCAGCACTGAACTGGATTGTTCATGCCAGCTATGCAGGGAGGGTTTACAACTCTACACATCCTTACACTACCAAAATCGCATGTATGTGTTTGTGTGTGTATATACACTTATATAAATAGCTTTCCTATTTTATCCTTAAGCTTTTTAAAGCCTAATCAGGATAATCTGACATACTGAAATTTTTATCTAGAAATCTCTTAGATGACGACGGAGTTGAAACATGCAGACAAAGGAGGAGTTGGAGGTGCAGGATCAATACAAAAGATAAACATGTCTTGGAAGTGGATATTGATTCCATTAAAGAAACATGCTGCAAGTGAAACCCAAATGTTTTTCTTCCTGTTGCACGTGGATTATGAAGAATAAGCTTTCCAGAAAAACAAAACCAAAATGGTTAAACCTCAAGGCAGAAATGTGTGGCTGGTGCTCTTGCTGTGGTTGTGATGGATGTGAGCTGGCAGCAACTGAGCAGAGAGGCACAACTGAATGAGTTGTGGAAAATTTTTGGTGTGTATGTGCAGCTGTGTATTTTTCTCTGAGCCTTAAAAATGCTCTGAAAATGAAGGAACTTACTATGGGCAGAGAGCAGACCATTCCCCAACTGCTTACCAGGCAGCTTTGAAGTTGAAGAGGATCCAGAGCCCAGTGACAGGGTCAGCAGAGAGGTTCAGCTCAGAGCGGAGACAGCTGAGGACGGGGCACAAGTCGCATCTCCTCCACACACCTCTGCACTTGCCCCTCTGGCACCAGTACAGGTATCGCCAGGTGTCTGGCTGAAATTCTCAGGACCCATCTGCTGCAAAGCAAAGCAAAGGCATTTCATTTGCTCAAAGGCTTTCCCATCCACTTTTGAAGGTCTGCTGACAGCCTGGGGAAGAGTGAGAGCCACGTCTCAGCTCAGCGATGATGGTTTCAAAATGTTATATGAGGGTGAAAAAAAAAGGATAGATTACATATTAGAAAAACACTTTTATAACTGTATGCTTATATGTATATGTAAGTTGTCCTGGTTTCGGCTGGGATAGAATTAATTTTCTTCATAGTAGCTAGCATAGTGCTGTGCTTTGGATTTAGTACTAGAAGAATGTTGATAACACACTGATGTTTTCAGTTGTTGCCAAGTATTGCTGAGACTACTCAAGGACTTTTTGAGCTTCTCCTGCTCGGCCAGGTGCATAACAAGCTGGGAGGGAGTACAGCACAGCTAGGACAGCTAACCCAAACTGACCAAAGAGCTATTCCATACCATATAGCGTCATGCTCGGGGGCGCTTAGTCGGTCAGTTGGTCGCGGGCAGACTGATCGCTGCTCGGGGGGAGTGATCGCTGCTCCGAACGGGCTGGGCATCAGTCGGCACGTGGTGAGCAAGTGCATTGTGCATCATTCGTTTTGTATATTCTGCTACCATTCTCATTATTACTATTATTATTATTTTCCCTTATTAAACTGTCTTCATCTCAGCCCACGGCTCTAACCTTTTTTCTCCTTCCCGATTTTCTCCCCCATCCCACTGAGGGAAGGGGGAGTGAGTGAGCGGCTGCGTGGTGCTTAGTTGCCAGCTGGGTTGAACCACGACATAAGTATATACACATATGTATATGTACACAGATATAAATATTTGTACATATTTCCCAACCATGCCTTAAGTGGACGTGACAAAGAAACCTTCCAGTACATCAGCCAGCTGAGTGAGACTATTACTTTTCACAGCTTTATTCTCAGCGGCTCAGTACACCCCACTGAGCGGAGGCACCACCAAGGTACCTGATCAGATAGTTCTTCCTGTGGAAAAAATCATCAGATCCTATCACGCTTCTCTTCCAAAACAGCATGTTACATTACCATCTCTTAGCATCTGTTGTGCTACCTGCATGTATCTGTAGAGACAATTTAAAGGCATATACATAAAATGATGAAGTAATACTTCTTATTAAAAAATGAAGAAAATAATTTCTCCCTTTTTTCATTGACCATTAAAGAACAATATAAAGTAAAGCTTACAATAATTTGAAAGTTGCCTTGAAGTCAACAGGATACTTGATAATTCTTGCAATCTGATTAGAAGCAAAAGCAAGGAATCAGTAATGAAACACATAAATACTTTTTTTAAAATATATATACACATTTCCAAGCATTTTAGCTATATTTAAAAGCAGGCAGGCAGATACACCTTAAAACCAGAGCTCTATGTGTATGCCACATTTAAAGGCTCAGATATTTGCTCCCTCAAAAGACACCTGGGAAAAAAATTAGATTCCTTGAAAGAGGAAAAAACCATGTGCTGGAGTCTTCAGGTGCAGTTCCAGCAATCATCATCCAGCTCTGGAGATGGGGCAGCTCCTGTTCCTGCCTGCCAAGGTGTATATGCAAACGCAAACTGTATCTAATAGCCAAGTAATTTCAGTGCCTGACACCAAGGTGTTATAAAAAATAAATTAGAAAATGAAGATAAAGTAAAAACTAACCTGCTTTCTCCACTTCTTTCCTGATTTTAGAGATATTAGCATTCAGTTAGGGCTATTAACACTTCATTAGCACATATTCCATTATCAGGTTATGCCTCCCAGGAAAACTGCTGATGAACCCTCCTGCTTCCTCCCTTATGCCCTGGCAAAAGGGGATTGTCCTAAGGTGAATGTAGGACTGTGCTTTGCACCTTCTCTTTTTCTTCCTTTCCTTCCCAACCTTTCTTCCCCAGTAAACCAGCAAAGCTTGCCTTTCCTTTCTGAACCTCTAAGTTATTTTACTGCATGGGAAGTATCTCAAATTAGTGACCCTTGTGTGAGTAATTTTTCAGGGTGGTGCTGAAGATATGTCATCATTGAAGAGTTACCTTCCAAGAACACCAAATATTTTAGTTACATTTGTAAACAGACCTTGAGTTCCATAAATATAGAAGGATACTTTCCCTTCCTCCTACAAAAAAAACTTTTGATGTTTATTATGCTTTGTTTGCTTTCTTCTTTCCTATCTTTCTCATTTTAAAATAGATGTCGGTCAGATTTACTCGCCACTGATACAACAACAAAGACTATTATTACTACAGAAATGGTTAATTTCAGCATCTCCATGCCAGAGAAAACAAACAAACAAAAACCCAAACAAACCCTACCCCTCCACCCCACCCCCCCAAGAGTCTACAAATGGATCTTGTGCTGATGAAATGATCGATAACACGCTAAAACCTGCTTCAGGCTGCTCCCATAAGCCAGGAAGAAAACAATCCACATTTCATTTACGATCTCTTCTAATCAATGGATAATGTCAATAAATAGCAATTTTTTCCAGTCATATCAAAGGAATAGACAGAAGAGCCAAATACAGCTTGCTGAAGTGGGAGCTATATTAAGAAAAACTTAAAAAGAAGCTCCTGGGCCTGCCTTACTTCTATGTTTATTCTGCATTTTATGTAGCGCTCCTCTCGGGATGTGTAGTGGAGGGTAGTTTTGCTCCAGCTGTGAAAAACGGAGATGCAGGTGAGGGCTGAGCTGCATTGTTACTCATATGCTTCATCATTTCTGCTAGCATTCATTATATCCTGTTACATAAGAGCCGACGTATTAAGGCTCAGGTGAGCCTTTACGCCTATAGATGGCACCGAGGGGGAGTCATGTATCGTGTTGAAGCTCCGACACATGCCAAAATGACCAACTGAGCCCCAATGAGGTGGAGGGGCCAAGGGGGCATGTGAGACCCCAGAGTGGCCAAACTCCCCCCTGCCTGCACAGGCAGCACCAGCATGGCAGTGGCACTGTGCACCCCCACTGCCCCCCGGTGCACATGATTGCTGTTGGAAAGTGATGAAAATCCCTATGCATTGCTAACAACTAATTGTACTGAAATCTAAATGTAAATTGTAATAAATACATATGGGAGAGGATACAGAATTTAGTTGTTTCTCTTTAAAGTACTTGAGACATTTTAAAACATTCAGGAGGCAATCTACAATTTGCTGTGTGAAGTGTATTTTGTCCGGGGTGGGGGAGGAAATCTTACTGAGTAAAAGTATAGCTGCCAAGGTATAGCTGTCTGATCTGGAGTTTGTTTCAAGCTGACTTGCCTTCACAGTGAAAAGAGAAAGTCCCTGCTTTTCACGTGCTTCTGACAGCATTTTCCATCTCAGTATTTTTTAGCGAAGTGGAATTTGGCAGCAGAGGAATGTCGTGTGTCTACTGAGAGGCAAGAACACTGAAGAAAGGCAAAAAACACTAAAAAAGCTTTAGAGCTTATTTACAACTCATAATGATTAGACCTTTCCCTCAGAGGTCCCCAGAAGAGTCCATCAGTGATACTTCTTCATCTAGAAATCCAGTAGAACAAAAGAACCTAATTTCATGGCAAAGTGAAATAATAACTGATTTTTGTGTTGGACTATTCACTGTACAACTTCTACTACAAAGCACTTCAGGTATTAAATAAGGGAATAACATCAAGACATAAAGAGAACAAATATTCTTCGAGCTTTCAAGAAATTATTTTTCCAGGAAGTAATAGAGCTGTCTGCAAATACAGTGGTGTTTTTCTTTAACATCTCTCTATTTTATCTAGGAGACTTGTTTACTCCAGTCTGCAATTGTTCCCCCTCTTTTTTTCTGTATTAAAAAAAAACCCCAACAAACTCTCAGCAATGTAACTCAGTAAGTTAACAGAAGTTGCAGATGACTCGAGTAGGGGGAGGGAAAATGTTATAATAAACACATAAAAAATCTGCCATTTTTTATTGTCTTTCTCAATAAAAAGAACACTTCTTAACAATACACCAAGAAAAGCATTTCTGTAAGGGTGAATATAGACATATAGCTGTGACAGAACAAGTTTGAGGGTCCTATTTCTTGGCAGAATAAGTTATTTTTTCTCAGTTTTGTGATGCTGCATGACATCTTCCAGCATCCAAGCTAACTTTTTCACTGTCACTATAGATTTCTCTCTCTTACAATATGATCTGCAGTATCAGCATGCTCTAAAAGTCAAAAGTTAAGATGTGGGGCCTTTTGATGTTAGAAGAGTCAGGTTTTTCACTCAATACCATTCTTGATCTATCAGGACATATGAATATAGTGGGTGAGCTGTGGTTAGATGATGTGAAAACACCTGTTTTGCTAGAGACAGCTAGTGAGGACAGATAAAGGTAAGACAGGCCTCCCAGGAAGAAAGGAATTAATTTTTATATTTTTTTATCCCCAATGGCTGAGATTGAAAGTAACTCGCAGTATTTGAGGCAGGAGAAAATACAGTAGAACAGGCAAAGTCCCAGGGTTGAAAATGCTACACATGTGCTCAGCTTCACATGCAGTATTGTCCATTTAACACTAGTGTGTACAGGTATGTATACTATATGCAAATATAAAAGGAGACATTTGCATAATGTGCTTTACGATCTAAAGAATGCCTTTGTGTATCTGCATATGCCAAATCAAGAGAGATCCTAGAAATAGACTTAATTTCTGTTATTTTGAGTTATGGAGGTTTTAACTGTAATTACTTACTAATATTAGCAT
Organism: Gorsachius magnificus; assembly: GCA_034008185.1. Classification (NCBI taxonomy): domain Eukaryota; kingdom Metazoa; phylum Chordata; class Aves; order Pelecaniformes; family Ardeidae; genus Gorsachius; species Gorsachius magnificus. The sequence goes on along the minus strand of CM067083.1, from coordinate 41,697,589 downwards.
GGTTGTAATCTTCAAAAAAAAATAAATAAAGTGACATAAGGACCCACCTATGGAAACAAAATCTATTCTTGGATACAAACAAAGGTATGCTTTAAAATATATATATATATATATAGTATATTTTAAAATACTATGCTAAAATTTCTTTAAAGGACCTGTCAACTTTACTAAATGCAACAGCTCAGACTTCTGCAAACTGTAAGGAAAGGAAAATAGCTCAGAAGTTTGTAATTTAGAAGCTAAAATACAGCTGTGTCTGTGACCCCTCTCAGGACTTCATTTACCAGTTGTGGGTACTTGTGAGAAAGCAGTTCCCAAAGACTACATATTTTTACAATTGTGTAGAAACAGTTGGGTTTGTTCCTACCACAAGACATGCAAAGGATCAGTGTGGTCTGCATTTATCATTTCTTTTAGCTGGTGACAAGATATCCACAAGGCAAATAGAATCAGAAATTTCCCTTCCTTTTCTTCTCTTTCCTTTCTCTCTCAGGCACTGTGGATAAGACCTGCATGAGCATTACAGTGAGAGCCTCCGTCAGCTTGATCCTTCCCTCTTAGCTTGCCCTGTGAGGTCAGGTTCCTAGGCATTGCTCAAATCTATTTTTTGTCATGTAAAATCTGGCTTTTTTTTATGTACACACATACACACGTGCGCACGCAAAACCTCATGACCATGAAAATTCTTATTTTGGGCTTTGTATCTTTTCTGGATTATTTAAACATTTTCCTGGCGAAGAATGATGAAGACCTGTCATTCTGAGATCTATTCAGGATACTAATGCAGCATATGAGGCATGGACCCCAGTCAGAGGTGCAACCAGAATCAGCTTTACTCAAAAAGAGCATGCTTTTTATACTCAGTGCTCAAAGAAAAACTTCCATTAAAACTTTTCCATTAGCCGTGCTGCAGGTACCACTTACGTGACTGTCCTCCAATCACAGTGCTGATCTCGTTCTGTTCATGCTTCCAGCTTCACTTCTGCATTCCTGCAGTTCGGCTCCTGTGACCTATGTGATTTCTATTCCTTCTCCCCCACATACTAATGAGGAAATCATTACTCCAGCCACAAGAGTTTTTTACCTTTCTCCACTGTGTAGATGGCTGACCTTTCTCCACAACATCAAGTTCCAGCTGTGGTCAAACCAATTTTCCTTCGTCCAGGGCCAAGTCTGCAGTGGTAACATGTGCCTGCCCTTGCTACAGCGCTGCCAGAATGATGGCCACTTCAGAGGGTGCTTAGAGCATCAGGCTGTAGAGATCCTAAAATAAAAAATCCCTCCTATGAAAATTTCTAATCCATGTATGCAGATAAAAATAAGTGAATATGATCCCCATTTTAGAGTAGTGAACCTCATCTATGCAAATGTGGATCAGATCACTAACTGGAATGCCCTTTCACTTTACGTGCCTACAGCTTGGGGGTGATTCACTTAATACATCTAGTTACAGATTTTCTGAAGTTTTGGGCAGCGTTAAATCACCTCAAAACACTGAAAAAAAAAAGGGATATTTTAAGTCACTGCCCAAGCCACAAGTAGTCTATGTCACTGCTTGAGCTTTCAGGAGGTAGTGGATTGTAGGCACACAAATAGGATTTTAATCTTGGTCTGAGTTTCTGCAGTTGTAAATCATGCTCAGAGGCATGTTTCAATGAAAGGCTGCAAGGCACTAAATGAAGGCCAAGCAGTGGCATAGGTCAGAGCAGATGTTCAGGAGTATCTGTGTTCATGTCTATAAAGCAGAGGTTTCTTTCCTCTGCTGTTGTGACCCAGCATGCTGGTGACCTGCCTGGTCTAGGAACAGACCACAGTGATGAGCTGAAAGGGCTTTTCATACATGAAAATCCTTACCAGCACTAAACCAAACAAGGCAATGTTGAGTCAAAAGCACAATGACCATTAATTAATAATTCATCTTAAAACCCTTTCTTTGCTCCAATGCTGTGGTTAACCCTTTGTGTGCTAGGAACGAAACCACTTGCGTTCACATCCCAATTTTTCTAGAACATAATGAAAGTGTCTTGGATTTAAAGGAAAAATATGTTTTGAAGAAAGCTTCCACGAGGTAATTAGCTACAATAATTAGGAATACTGAGTGTATAATATGGAAGAACATGCATGTTAATGTTATGTTTGATTATGTAATGCTGATTTTTCTAAAAACGTATATGGAATTGAATGTGCTTCCTTTGGCTGCAAAATACATGAGCAATGATGCATTAACATAATAATATAGTAAAGTGGGAGATATAGTTAACAAATTCTGGAATTTACCACATTTCTTTAAATACAAGAAATGAACTCACTACTAATATCTTAAAACTTTTATAAATGCCACATTGTATTTCACCATTCTGCATTTGAAATTTGCATGAGTCAAGGCACAAGTGGTATTTTCCTTCTGCACGAGCCTTTCACCTGCACTTTCCGAGGCTCTTTTGCAAACAATGTGAATTCTTTTTATGTACAGTTTTACACAGGGCCAACTAAAAACCCTTAAGCTGTAGCAAATAGTAATGACATCTGTCCAAGAGTTGAGGACTCATCTCTCTCCAGGATTCATCTCACCCGAGAGGCAAGTTCCGGGGAAGAAGGTGCATTTTGCCTCTTGGAGGGCAGAAGGGGGATTCGAAGGTACTGAGCAGTCTGAGCAAAAGTGGGGTGGCAGATGTTGCAGTCTCCTGCAGGCTGCTTTCCCGGTGAGGAGAACTCTCTCAAGCCTGGAGGTGGTGCATGATTGCCACCTACGAATGTGAGATTGCAGCCGCCCTGGACAAATGGCACTGGTATAAGCTGTATTTCAGTATCAGCCTGCACTATTGGAAATCTACAGTAATCAGCAAGCCCATTGCAAAATCGACCTGGCAGTGATAAAAGCAGCCTGGTAGTGATCCAGAAGAAGCCTTTGCATGGAAACAAACACAGATTGAACTCCACAGTGTGAAGGGAGGAAGAGAAGTCTTTTTCAGAAGAGGAAAGATTGAAGATAATAAGATTTTGAAGGCAAACATATACTCCCTACCTGCCTAGGAACAATAAAACATAAGCAGTTATCATCTGTTTGAAATTCCTTCCACCTCACTTGGCTTTTGTGGGAGGCTAGGGTTGATTTTTATGACTGAATATCTATAATCCTTTCTTGAATGTGCAGCTGATCTGCACCATCACAGAACTACCATTAGTTGTCCAGTTAGTGAAACTCTTCCATAATAGCCAGAAGCCAGAAGTTCCATGTACGATGCTGCAGGGCATGTTACTGCCTTTGTTAGTACTGAGGCAACATTATATTTATTTTTTCCCTCTCTGATGTAGCTTGGGTAACTTGTAGTAAAGACAACTGGAAATAAACTAGATAGGTATATTCAGGGAAGCTAGAAGAGATGTAAATGGACTTTACTGAGTTCAGTGGAGTAATAGTAGTTACTTTACTAGATAATCTGTTCTCCACCTCTCTGCTCTCAGAAGATTTTATCCAGTCCCACTACCTTTTTCTGCCCAAGCTGTGGAATATTATACTTGGAAACAATCAGTCATTCACAGTAACACAAAAATAACATTTTCACACCTGTGACCACTAACCATATTTCTGGAAAAGAAAAAAAAGAAAAGCTTTGAGGCATTACCCTTTAGATACTTTCAAGTAGTGTTCTGTGAACCTTTAAGGGACTAAAAACTTGTCTCAACATTGGTGGCAGGCAAGTTTAACTACCAAAGCCTAATCACCACGACAAGTGAGCGGGACAGTTTAATCACCAAGGCAGACACCTCGCCTGGGCCCAGGGTCGACTGACAATGGGGATGGTGCTCGGACCATCTAGTGACGGTACTGAGCATGCACCCCATTGCCAAGGGGGGAGGCCTGGGTATGCAAAACAGTTATTGACTATGCAAGAGGACAACCCTATAAAAAGGGGAAACCAGCGGAGACCAAGAGGAGCATCCAGGAATATCTACCCTCCACCAGATTCGGAGATACATCAGGCACACTGGCCACTCAGACTGCTCAGGCCTCACAGACCGCACGGACTGCTCAGGCCGCACGGACAGCACATAGGCCTGTGGTGGTAGCTATCGCAACACTGTTTGTTTCTGCCCCTCTTTTTCCCTTTCTCACTTTTCCTCTCTTTCTCTGCTTTTCTCTCATGTATTTGTTGTTGGCCAAATAAAGTGACTTGGCACTTGACTCCGTTTTGAGTCTTAATTCTGTTCCCGAGAATGTGAAAGAAACCTAGTCAAGATAAAAAAACATTGGAGTTAATCAGAAGTTAAGCCCAGCTGCCCCCAACCTCCCAGAATTATCTGAGGTCGGTTAGAAAGCAAGGGGGTTTAACCTCGGCCAAATTGTTCAACCCAACAGTGGATCATGACAGAACCAAAAAGTATACTTCAGTGTAATTTTTTTGAGGGGAAAATACTATTTACAGTTAAGAAAATAGACTGGATAAAAGTTTAGATCTATTTAATTTTCTAATGTAAAATGAAAGTAATAGTGCTGGTCTGTAACAGTATATGAATATTAATGTAACTGACAGCTCCATAAATTGCCATGTGTAGAACCAAAACCAAAGAACAAGTGCCTGTGGTGGGTTTTTCTAATGGATAATGAAAATTTGAGTTGTGTTTTGAGTTTGAAGCAAGTATATTGGCCCAAATATGTGCCATCTATCTGCTTGACTCCAAACTGAGTTTTGAATTATTCTTTCTACCAATATTTGCCATACTTTTGAATGTTACATTCCACTACAGAAAACTGAAACTAGCTGTGCCTTCTTTCATCTCATCCATATGCTGTAAAATCTTTGCCAGATCATAGAATCATGGAATCATCTAGGTTGGAAAAGACCTTTAAGATCATCAGGTCCAACCCTTACCTTAACACTGCCATCCCACCACTAAACCATGTCCCTAAGCACCTCATCTATCCTTCTTTTAAATACCTCCAGGGATGGGGAGTCAACCGCCTCCCTGGGCTGCCCATTCCAATGCCTGACAACCCTTTATGTGAAGAAATTTTTCCATATGTCCAACCTAAACCTGCCCTGGAGCAACTTTAGACCATTTCCCCTCGTCCTATCACCCATTACCAGGGAGAAGAAGCCAGCATCCACCTTGCTACAGCCCCTTTTCAGGTCGTTGTAGAGAGTGATAAGGTCTCCGCTCAGCCTCCTCTTCTCCAGACTAAACAACCCCAGTTCCCTCAGCCTCTCCTTGTATGACTTGTGCTCCAAACCCCTCACCAGCTTTGTTGCTCTCCTCTGGACATGTTCCAGCAACGCAACGTCTTTCTTGTAGTTGAGGGGCCTCACCAGCACTGAGTACAGGGGGTTGATCACTTCCCTACTCCTGCTGACCACACTATTCCTGATACAAGCCAGCATGCCACTGGACTTCTTGGCCACCTGGGCACACTGCTGGCTCATATTCAGCCAGCTGTCATCCAGTACCCCCAAGTCTTTTTCCGCCAGGCAGCTTTCCAGCCACTCTTCCCCAAGCCTGTAGCACTGCATGGGGTTGTTGTGACCAAAGTGCAGGACCTGGCACTTAGTAAGGAGGCATCTCAATTTGTTTAAGTACAATTTATTAAAAAAATATAGAAAGTGCAATAATGACCAGGCTACAGTCCAATGCTTTTCAATTTGCTTTGACAGTGTCCCAAAGGACCAAATGAACGAACCTCAGAAGAGATGAATTTAGAAGTATTTGCAATGTTGAAATGAACGTAGGGCACATTGGCAAGTGTTTGTGGTGAGGAAATTAGAATTAAGAGTCTGGGTTCCTTTTCCCAGCCGATATACTTTTCCCAAGCTATTTAAATAAACATTTTGCCAGTGTTATTCTTATATTTCACACTTCTCAGTGGTTTAGTAGGTCCAGTAAAATCATCTTTGGATTGTAGAATTTTCAACACTAGTACAAGTGGCAAAATCTAATGTTGAATTTTATTGGAGCATCAGTTTACACATCTTTAAAACTGGTGTGGTACTGTGAGGTTTTAATCAGATGCCATAGGTGAAAAGAAGTTTAAACCAAGTATTATGATTTAAAGAAACAGTAGAAATAAGTCAGCTACTATGCTATTAACACAAGCACTTCCATCTTCCTGGTCTCAACCCTCTCTTTTTTAGTACATGCAAGAATTACGCAAAATGTTCTATATATTTCACTTTGAGTAATGGAAATTCCAAGGCTTTTCTGAGACTCCTCTTACAAATAACACCATAACCTATAAAGAAATTTTCCTCTCTGACAGATAGTTTTTAGAGACACTGCTAGGTGCTTTCACAAGAGAATGTTGAATACTTTCCTGGAAAGCTTTTAGGCATCAGTTCAGAAGAAAAGACTCAAATGGCTCTTTGTAGCTGAATTTGTCGCTCATTTAGTAGTTCCTCATTATGTTTACAGAATTATTTCTGCCTCTTTTCGTTCGTATTACTTTATTATTTTTACTTGACAAATAGGGTAATTTCCCTCTTTTTTTTCAATACCAATCTTATTTGTGTTGTTTGTTCTGCCTTCTCTCTCTTCTCCTTGTGACTTGTTCACAGTTGCCAGCATTCCTTGTCTTCTTGATGAAGACAGAAGATTTGTTTTCCTGCCCCATCTGTTCTGTATTTCAGAACCCAGGCTGTTGTTTTTCTTTTTCCTGGTTTTCTTCACAACAGAGTGGAGTAGTGATTGCTGCTCACCGGAGCAGAGCACTGTGGGCCTCTTTGCTCTGTTGGTTGCATGAAGGGCTCATTTGGTACCAATGGCTAGTACCCACTCACCTTAAGCTATAGCTGCTCCAGGAGAGCACATGTTGAAAGTTTTCTACCAGTGGGATTTTCCTTGTTCCTTTTGAAAAATGTAAGATCCTATCTTAGAAAACAAACAATCAAAATGAGGAACAGACACAGAACAACATACAGACCTGCGCTGTCACTGTACACAAATGTTTTCCCATGTCACTGGTCACAGTCCTTTGATTGTCTTCCAAAAGAAACCTTAATTGTGAGAAGAAGCCAGATTTCTTGCTCACTGTCTCCAGTACAAGTAAGAAGGAAATATGTTGAGGCCAAAGATTCCTGTAGAAAGTCAGAATAAGCAAAATAAGATCCCAGCCGTGTGTCTGAGTTTCTCTATATGTCAGAGAAGTTCATGTTCTCATAACACAAATCTTTTAAGTAAGCCTGCTGCTCAGACATGCTTCTATTGCGTCCTCCTTCAGATCTACTATTCATATGGATAGAACTACAATACCAGATGAACAAGTGAAAATCCTGTTGAAAGTTTGAATACCTGAATGTTAAAAAATTTACCAAAAAAAGGACTAGCTGTCTTCTGCTATTTCTTGTCTCTCACTTATTCCAATGCACCTAAGTAAACCCTATGTTCCAAAACCACAAGTACTTGTCAGAAGAAATGTCATTACTCCTTGGCATTCAGGACACAGCTCTGAGATTTTCTTTGCAGTATGAAGGGACTTCTATTGCCTGACACTGAGAGGATTTTTTCTTCAGCTGTGTCACTAGTAGTTTAGGCATAAGGATGAAAGGAAGTGGAACTGTTCGTTAGCTTAACTTGTGCCATCTTGGCAAGACTTGGGATTGCATTCTTCATTTCAAACCTGATGTTACTGCATAACACTGCAGTAATAGCTTCACAAACCCTGAAACAACAGAAGCCTCGCTTGCTAAGATTTCATGCCCTGAGGCACACAACAGTGTCTGATGTCTAATAAGTGTGAGGTAAAGACAAAGCCTTTCTGTCAAAGCACTAATAGTGTCTCTGTCTCTACATATTCATCTATTTTCAGAGCAGTCTGTTGAATTTGGTTGAAATTGTTCACTGGCTTTAAGGATGACAAGTTCAAAACAGACTAGTAAGCAGAAATATATGGACTAACAGTAAGAGTAGACTCACATAAAGCCACTTTCTCTCAGAATCGAGTCTAAAAAGTATAGACAAACTGTAAGCTTTGCTTGTGTCATTAGTAAAAAGCAAGCAAATAAAACAAAATAGAGTAAGAAGTAGCATTGAGGGCTCATGAACCAAGCAGATCTTTCAAAACTGAACTTATCTAAGAACCTTTAACTTTACAAAACTGACTCCCCAAAGCCATGTCAAAATATTTTCTGCCTCTCTATCTTTTTAGCTGTCTATCCCTCTAACTCTTTATGTGTGTATCTATCTACCTCTATGTAAGAAAAGTATCTAAAGGACTGAGTAGAAGTCTGCATTTCTATTAACATTAATATTGAAATAAATTAGCTTTTATGTGATTTATCTGGCTGTCAGAAAAATTCTTGGCTTCCACACATCAACCATGATAAATTTATTCACCTAGTTTGCTTTTTCTGCACAATTAGGCAGATTTCTCTTTGATGTTTTGGGGACCTGATCTAGTTCGTCTTAGTGTTCACCCCTTTGAATTCAGCCGAAGCAGAATAAGTGTAAGGTAGCAATTGCTACAGTTGTCCTATAAATCCTTTGCTATAGTTGTCCCTTTAAAGTCCTTTTCTTCTTAATTAAGCAGTTTGAAGATAGAAGGAATGTACTACAGCCTGATCCCTGAAAGTGGATTTTGCTTTCAGGTTATATGCAATCAGTTTGAGTCAGCCTGAATCTTATAAGAATGTCAGATTGAAAGGGATTTCTCTTGTAGTAAATTAATAGTGTGAAAGCTATTATCAACACTTGAAACTAAACCCAAACTTTCTAGCCAGCCACAAGATGAAGTTAGAAAATAAGAAACAATACAACTGAAGCAAATCAACCATGTTGTCATTAAAGTCCAATGGACGTTTTGTCTTTGGCCTTGACAAGAGTGGGATCTGTCCCAAATTTTTCATTTCTCCCATTATAAAAAGGAAACTGAAATTCGTGTTGCCATTTTCCCACTCCTAATCTCATTTCCTCATTTTCCTCTCTCTCCCTCAAACCTAACTCTCCAGGGACTTTCTGAACAAAGTAGCAAGTATGAGTGGAGGGCTGCAGAAAGGGTGTGATAAGGTGCATGCAAAATAGCTTAAGTTCTGCTGGCTAATTGCTGCATCAATGTGCTTTTCTTACAGCTTGCAAAACTTTGCTTTACTTAAGTTTGATATAGACCCAGGTATTTTGCAAGCAAAAAAATATCATCCTCTGACTGGTAAGCAAGTAGTTTTCACCCCAGAGCTAAAAACTGGAAGATATTTTAATACCACTGAAATCACTGGGGGGCAGCATCATCTAGTGAAGTGTGTGTTGGTGCAGCCGCTCTGCCATCCACCTGGGGTATCACCTCCAGGAGGGACTCCTGTCTTTATCGGGCAGCTTTGCTGTACCTCCTTGAAGGGCTGAGGGTATGTGTGAGTGCTCTGACTCTTCTGGGTGACTTAGAAGCTGGGTGATGAGGCACTGTAAAATAAACTAAAATGGAATGTTAACAAAGACTGACAGTCTAAAAGGTTTGACTTACTATGAACATGCTATGAATATGTGGATACTTGTTTCTCTGTGGGACCATCTGAACTCTGAGAACAAGCAGAGAAGTCTCTGTGGTGCCTGGGTCTACGACTGTGTCTGGCAAGGAAAGCAAATTTGTATATTGTTTCCAAAGTACACCTCTTCCTGACAGTAGAGTATGAAGAGTGCTGCAAATTGTTATTGTCTGTTATATGTTTTCTACTTGTTTTGTTGTTTATAATTTATTAATTCTTATCTTGCACAAAAGCAAGCAAGCAAACTAATCAACTATATAATATCAGCTAACCTGGAAAGCAAACAAAGTGACTGCAAACACAGGGGAAACAATATACAAACACAGCATTTCCCAGAAGGTGCTTATGTAAATAATTGATTTTAATTTTTAATATCAGAGGGTACTGCTATTCTTATTGGCCTTTTATTTCAGAAAATTCTGCCTTGTTGCATGTCACTGGAGCTTCTAAATGATACAGAGAAATGGTGGAAACCTGGTAGTTCTTCAAACAACCAAAATGTCTAACGCTGAGGTTTTAATTTGACAATTGTAAGTAGCCATTCATAAGCAGAGCATGGTCTTTACAAATGACTTCTATCTGAAAAGAATACTCTAAAGGGGTTGCAGTGTTATAGGCCTGACTAACAAAAAATTCCCCAAAGGAGTTTCTAGTTTAAGAGCAGGGGAACTGTTACTGCTTTAATCATGAGATGAAGGCTGAGCCCTAGAAATGGTATCAAAGGGTAACTTCCACTCAGGCATCTTAGGAGGAATTCTGACCCTTGGGCCTTCAACATGGCATAAGGTAATATGCAATGTATGAGCTAGCTTGAATATGAAAGGCAGTACAGTTATAGTCTCAAGGGACTCTTTCATATCATGTATTGCTTCTGGTCTTCAGCCAAAAATCAGTCACTTTTCCTCCTGCAGTGTTTCCAAAACAACTCCTAAAACAAGAATTGTGACGCCCTCTGTCCCATGCTCAGTAGTCCTGCTGTTGGTATTAACTCATCTTGACAGCATCAGTAGTCACATTTATGTTTTCCAACAGCCAGATACACTTGGAAAAAGGACGAAATGTTATAACAAAAGCTGTTTGTGCACTCTATTCACAGATTGTACTCAAAAAAGAGCAGCCATACCTTACCTCCATAAGGCTCTCTTGGAGTATGTAAGGTTGTCCTAACCAAACCACCAATGGAATGAAACTTGACATGTTCCTTTTTTTTTTTTTCTTATTGAGAGCTTTTATGCTAAAAGAAAACAATACAGAACAAAACAAAGAAAACAGAAAAACATGCATATGGCTATGACACTATTGCTATCCTTGTGGTAGCAATACCCTTGTGCTACTTTTAAGGAGGAACATGTCTAGTCTTGGCTCATACAAGATAGACATTTTGGGGGGGTACACTTGATTTTACAGCCAGGCTCATAATCCTGCTTTGGATCTGTTTTATATATGTAATTTTAATTGTCTTTTGCTACTCTTTCATATAACTGTATATAAGTATATGAAGATAGAATATGTGGTCATATGAATGCTATATGTGCCAGAAAACAGGTTTCACATGCAAATCTACATGGGGTAAAACAAGGATAAGTAGACTGTCCTCCTCTGTCCTGTATGGAGGACAATCCCTGTAAGCAGAAGCAGTGATGAAGGCTGGCGCTGCCAGAAAAGTAGCCCATATTTTATAAGGTGCTGAGAAAGGTTAGGGTGAGGTTGTTGCCAGCAGAGATAGACAGATGTCCAGCGGTGGTAAGCTGGGGGTTTTTCTTGGCATCGTCAAGTTTATTGGCTGACCTCATATTTCTGATTAATACCCAGGAAATCACCAAATGAGAAAAGAGCTACAGCAAACACTAATTAAATGTGTGCTCTCTCTCTTTCGGGCTAATTAGCACACGTAGAGGCTAAGCCCTGGAGTATAAAATGTTCAGACTGGAGGGCGCAAGAAAAAATACAATTAAAACCCCCAAATCTTACAATTTGAAAGTATATTTGTTTCTACTCACTGTGGGTTGATGTTTGCATGCCACTCGACCAAGTTCACTTGAAAATCCAGGCATCCTTAGAAAGCCATTCAGATAGTTTGAGAATGTAGTGCTTATTGCCTCTAAATTGCATAGATCAACTTCTTCCAGAGAGCAGACCAGGGCCTGACGTTCAGACAATGTGACTGTATTCAGAGGGCACCATTAAAGTGCTATCTTGAGCCGCTTCAGTTCTCTAGGTCTCAATTTCTTTTTCTAAAGCCACTTCAGATGTGTACAACGTGACAGTTAAAAAATGGTTTTTATCATTCTATGTTATTTTTCAAGTTTCAAGCCAGGGAGCAAATTCTAATCTGGCAAAATTAAATGTAGTTGTAGGATTTTTAATCTTGACATTCCATAGCCTCTGCATGAACATTTTTAATCTGTATTGTCAGACTTCAACTCATCCTCATTATCTTTCATATCACATATTAATAGGAAAAATAATACCTCCACACCAGCAATGTTTGTCATTTTTACCTCTTTAGTCTATCAGCTTCCTTCTCTAAATACAAAGGCTACCATGATTTCCTGCTTTTACCAAGATGTGTACCCTTGCATATTTTTATTTGCATTCAACTATGTTATGATCATTGCAGCACATGCAATAAAAAGTGGTATATATTCTCCAAGTAGATTCCTTTGGGATACTATAAAGCACGAGTTTTAAAAAGACTTTTTTTTTAGAAATACTGAATACCAATGATGTCCATCAATTGCCCTGAGGACACACATGTAATTATTAAACTTAGCCAAGACCCTTTCCTGTTGAAGAACCTGTTGTTAAAATAACAAACAGTGGGAAAAACTTAGGTCTCCATGAAATGCTAGCAGCTGCTTTTTATAGCAGAGTACAGCTAAGTGCATGGCCTAATGAAACAGATTTTAAAATCCCAAGACAAAGTGCACATGCAGTCAGAATAGTCCCATACACTCCTCTTTAAGAAGTTGATCTTGAGGGACATTTATTTATGTTGGGTCTTAAAACATCATGAAAAAAAATCAAAGGAATCTGATCTTCCTCTGCTTCTTCATTGGGATTTTAAGATATATGTCCTGTATCTTCAGATCAGCACAAATTAGATTCATGTTGCACCGTACCAAAATCTGAGTGTCACCTTCAGGCCTACTTCCTTTTCCTGGTAGCCTTGTGACAGTCAGCAAAGTACTTTGAAAGTGGCTAGGTAATGTAGGAACATATACCCATGAGTGTGTACTTGTGAGATTCACAGAATTCACTTTTCAAAAAGAGTACTTCAACCCCAGCACTGGGGTCTAGACATTCATGCAAGGAGTTACCTGTTCCACTCCCAGTCTCAGCAGGCTTGCAGTTCACTATACCCTAAGAGGTACCCACAGGGAAAATTAGGAGTCACGGCCCACCTCAGCATCTTCCCTTCTGGTCTGCCTTTGCACCTTGTCACTCTCTCTTTGCCTGGGCTCCTGGGCTCCCAGTTGCTTGGTTTCCAGCTCTACTGACTCTGTTCTTGTAACTGTTGATCTGAGCCATTTGCCTTCATTTGACCTAAGAGGACCAAGTCAGCTGGATGTCTGTACGCTAAAACCAAGGCCTTATTGCAAAATTTGTGAATGATTCCAGAGCTAGTATGGTGGCTAACAGTGGATTGGATCCATCTAGCTGGCCAAACCAATCCTCATTATTCCCTTTCAATAAAGGGGATTGGAACTGGCTGTTGGATCAGGAGGCACACTTCTGTGTCTGTGAACAGCCTGGAGACCACAGACAGCACACCGCTCTGGAATGAGAAGGTGGTAAAAACTACACCTGACAGTCATGGTTGAGAGGATGGTCCTTAGTGACTACATCTAAACCTAATGGTTCATCTAGAAATTGAAATAAATGTTTTAGGCATAAGAATGACAGTGAAATTAAACATAGTAGTCCTAGATCCATTGCAGTGGCTCTCTTCAGAGACATCATCTATGATGAGATCTGTTATTGATGTCTGTGTACCCAGTGTGAGCAGACTAAGTTCTCCCCTTTGGCATCCAGATAAACTGGGGATACAGAGCTGGGTGTTCACCAAAACCATCGTTATTTCTCATCACAGCAACTGAGTGGATGTGAAATAGACAAAGTTACTGATAATAGCATGACAGATATTAATATTCATTGAAAATGTGTATTTCAAATGACATTAGTATTTGTGCACTGTTTTCTAAGATACAAAATTGGTCACAAATAACATTTAGAAGGTGTGGTATATATTCACACGGAGCAGACCATTGCAGCTTACATTAATTCATACATATGTAAGACATCATTAATTCAAAAGTATGTGTTATACAGTCAGATTATATAAATCTCACTGGAAGACTAAAGAGATTTACAAGAAAGTCATATTATGTATGCTGAGTTAAGCCCAGTAAAGCTGACAGAAGAATCTGCAACTCTGCTTTGGGTCTGCAGAGCTTCATCTATTGGCATAAATAGCCACCCTTGTCAATCAAACTTTAATTACAACTACTGGCAAGGGCAACTTCATCCCATCAGACTTTAGTAAACACACATACCGCTAGACACAGTGTTATGGACACAAATGATGAAGAGAATGGAGAGGACGCTCTGATAGGATGCCACTGAGTATTCACTTTTGTTAGGTGGATACTATTGTTAGGAAAGCAAGGCACCCAATGAAATCCTTGGAAAAGGATTTGGCTACCAGTATACTTTAAACAGTACAGTGTTTTTAAAACATCCGGGGAATTCTAAAAAGAAGTATTTGTCATTCCTCATTGGGAAAGAATGGCATCTTGGCCACTAAATTTCATAATTTTTCAGCATTCGTATGTTACTCATAATCTGATTTGATCGCGATCTTACTTCCTTTTCTCCTTCCTTTTTTTTTTCCTGTCTGACTTCCTGCCTTCCTGTGTTCTTTATTCTCTCAGAGGAGCTCAAAAAATTACGGGGTTCAGCCTCTCAACAAACACCCCGAGAGAAGCTGCAAAATGAAATTATTATTTCAGTAGCCAGAGCAGCCATATTTCTAGATATGTATTATTTAAACATATTAGCTGTGATTCCAAATTAAATGGTACAGTAGAAGTACATGATGTGAATAAAGACTCCAAGCATCACATGCTGCAACCAAGTTACCCTTGCGCATTGGAGGCTGGACACCAGAACAGCTTCTCTCCACTCCCTTCCTTCGAGCCTGAACATGGAGCGCTGAGCTTTGGGGCAGAGTGTTTCCACTATGGATTTGCCTTTGTTGACTGATTGCACCACTGTGACTGGCGATCACAGCACCACCTAACAGGTATTACTGAGTTTGGCCCTGCTTGTGAAGGATTGCAAAGCCTTTTTCAAAATGGACATTTTCTCATACTAGTGGATAAACTGGCTGGGAAATCATTCTGAAGAGCTCACCAAAGCTATTGAGGCAGCCACAGCCATGACATAAGGCTAGCTTCATCTTGTACTTTTGTGAGCAATGTTACAATGAAACTCTAGGTTTCACAAGGGCAAAATATCAAGAAATAACTCACATAGTACTTTGGTATTTCTGTTTTCTCATGAAACTAAAAAAAACAAAACTCAAAAATAAGTACATTTTTTTTCTGGAGTCCAGAAGTTTGTGTACGTGAAAGTGGAGATTTTCACCTGAGACTCTTGCTCCTATGTGAACAACATGTGTAAGCCTTAATATGAGTATGTCCTATACAGTGAATAATTTTCATTCAAATGTAAGTATCAGTACAGAACAAGTGTTCTGGTAAATAAGATTGGACATCCAAGTGAGGACCTGGAAATAAAACAATAGCCAGTAGAGAGAAAATACTTGACAAAGCAATCTTTTTGAAAACCTGACTTTGTGAAATGTTTATAGTAATTTTGTTTACAATTAAAAAGCTTTTGAATTGAAATGGAAATAAATCATTTTGATTGACCACAAACCAATTTACATCAGTTTGGAAATTTGTTTTCTGATTGTCTTTACTGTGCAGTGCACCATGATTACTGTTTAACTACATCTTTATCTTACTATGCTATATTCTTCTACCCATTATTTTTGTTTTGTATCTTCTAGTGACCTCAAAATGCTCTGTGCATGCTTTGAAATAACATGAATGTTTATATTTACATTAGAGAGAACAAAGGTAACACTACTTGGATAACCTTGTTTGCAAAACACTTCCATTTCTTCATAGCAAAAACAATTCCTTGTGTGCTTCAATAGCAAGGGAAGCTTCAACTACGTCTGCTACGCACTTTGATGCATTCTGAGCTTTGGTAATCTGCTGAACTTTAAGGAGGGCAATCAGAGTGGCAAAGCAAGAATTCATAAGCAATTGCCGTTTAGGCAAGAGGCATAAAATTTTTGATTAGGCAATTCAGGCATTGTTTAAACTGAAGTTGCAATTAGGTAACCTTCACTTACTTAATATATCATAATTAATTTTAATCAGGCATATTTGTTATTTTTGGCATTAGAAAAAAGCTAATTAAATTCTAATTCAAAATTCACATCTATATCTTGGCACAGACAGACTGCTGCAGCATTGCTTTAGTGAAAATATCTGTTTCTCTTGACATCCCGTTAATGAAATCACCCTGTCTGCAGAACTGTGGTTCATACACATAGATTAATAATGCCATGTTTTACAACCCAGTCTTAAACTAGTAAGGAGGTTGCTCTCATACTTCTTTTTAATAGAGTAATAAACAGTTTACATTGAATTTGATTGCATAATTTACAAGAATTCTTTTTATAGTATTTTAATTGGATTACTAATAAGTTTTCCCCACATTTACTTTACTGATACTGAAAATTATTCATGTAAGTTTCATTAACAATTCTTCATGAATTATTTCTCCAAGTTCTCATTTTAATGAGGTATCATCTCCGTGATATATTTCAGTTTCCAGATTGAATAAACCAATTTTTCTAATAAAAATACTTGCTCTTACTGACCAGAAGCTGTTTTCTTCTTTTCAAGTATTCCCCAAAATCTGTCAGGTTCCAATTCTATTGCAGCAAGTAAATAACTTACTTAAACACTTAAAAAAATGAATAAATAAAGGTAAAGGTAGAAGAAACTGAGGTTGAGAAAACTTGAAAGCTACACATCTCAACCTTGTATTATAAATAAACTTTGTTGCATAAATTAAGTTGTGTTCTACAGTTTCAGATGTAACTACAACAAAGATATGGAAATATTTATTTATGTTATAGCTATAGGAAAGGGATGACATTTAAAAAATTAATTTAAGAGTACTTAGTCCATGCTCACTGAAAGGCAACAGGGACTGTCAGCTGCTGCTATCTGCAAACTTTAGTCGTTATTAATACTATATCTAATATTTGGGTGTTTGACTAAACAATATTTTAATATTTATTAGTTAGTTATTGAATTAATATGTAATTAATTAATTAGTCAATTACATTAATTATAACACACATGTAATGGAAAAAGAATGGTATAAAATCTGCATTGAGAGGGAAGAGGGAAGAGGGGAGAGGGGGGAGGGGAGAGGGGAGAGGGGAGAGAGGAGAGAGGAGAGAGGAGAGAGTTGGTTTTTAAAGGGTTAGACTAGAATAGTTCAGTCTATACACAGTAGAATAGTTACAAGTCATCCTTAGGCTTCTGCTTGAAATTTTTATTAGAGTGGTTTGTAACTAGCTGTCTTGCTCTGGGACATTGTTAACTGCATCTCTTGGAAAGTTTTAAGCTTAATGATTTGAAACTGCCCTTCTTTAGCACAGTAGGAAATAATGTAAATCATTGTTAGAGTTAATAGTTTAGATAATTAAAGAAGTTTTCAGACTTGCTTTTTAATTTGACAGGCAATTTAGAGGACCAAGAAAATGTAAGTGTCACTTGTGAACCCTATCAAGAAAATGCTTTTTTTCTCTCTGCTTCACTACTCTCTGCTAATTCAACGGCAGAATGAGAATAGAAACATCTTTGCAATATCAAATTTACTGGCAATATATAGCACTTCTTTTGCTCAGTGGCTGTTTCAGCTTATTGCAGAAATACAAGAGAATAATGGAGACAGCGCGATGTTATCCTATGATAAGCAATTCACTCATACGGATTTTTGGCTCCATCGGTAAAATTGATTATTCAAAGTTCAGATGTAGAAGATTCAGGAGATAATTCAATATCTGATAAATGAAAAGAAATTCAGACCTTTATTTAAGAGCTGTAATTTCACAGCTTTATTTGGAAGAGAGTAACAGGATTTTAGCAACTGCTAAAAAGAGGAAAACTCATTTACTGTAGAACATTAGCTATATACTTAATTAAAGTTTAAGAATCACAACTGTAGCCTTGCTGGAGTTTATGAAGTTTAAACTCAGCCATTGATTCCTAACTGAATCCTGACAGACTGTAAACTTGTAATTTCCTGCCTATTAGAAGATGTACTCGATATATCTGACCAAAAGGCAAACATGATGATTGACCATAGACATATCAATATTTAGTATGAAGTTGACTTACATTTTATAGTCTGTAGGCACTGGGACTGACATTAATGACTGAGCCACAGAAAGTTATCTGGTCCTTGTTGGTTACCAGGTGAGTAAGTGTACTAAGAACCCTTTGTAGGCCATAGAAGAGGGTGTCTGCTCTGATTTTTATATGTAGGATTGATTTATAATGCTTTAGACAATAGACACAGCCTTTAGATAAGACAGGTAAAACGGCAGGACTGGTATTAGAACAACAGTGCTCCATTTGCCATAGGCAGAGGCCTGCACCATTGGAGATAAGGACACTTTTTTTCATGGAGGAGGTCCTTTTCTAAGCATCCAACTAGTGAGAAACATCACACACATTATGACGCTTGCTGTGAATGTCTGTAAACAAGTGAAATGGAACCGCTTTATTTCACAGCCAAAGCAACCTAACAGTGTTGGGATTGAAAGCCTTGAGAGATGGAGACTATGAAACCCAGCAGCAGGCTGCTTCTATGTGCTATGTGCGTGTTTCACCCGGCAAAGAGACAAATCATGTTGTGAGTCCATTTGGGAGAGAAGAGATAGGGAAGCTCGGTCATAGAGCTCTGCTGTCTGGAGAGGATGCTCCTGTCAGCATCAGTGCCTTGCACCTGCCTGCCCATGCTGCAGGTGCAGCAAATACCCATTTTAGATTTTAAAGGAAAACTTTTAAACTGCTTCTGTCTCTGAATTTTTGATAGATTCATACCTTACAGAAAAAGAGCACTCACACCGGCTAGTAGACTAAGAATTTCGCACCCTTCCACTGAGTTTTGGTAACAGACATTTCTCTTCTCTCCTACCTGAGAATACGCCCTGCAGAGGAGAGCCCTGCCTGCCTGCCCTGGGAGAGCCACCCTTCACAGCCCTGCCAGGGTCCTCTCACCCACGTCATCTCATGTCTCAGGTTAGTGTGGTGGTCCTGACACGCAGAGTTACTAATTCCTGTCCTTTAGCCAGGCCCAAATAGTCCAAATCCTGAATGAAGACCAGGGATGACTTTGTTTCACGTATAATAACTCTCCTTTTAGGCCACAATTCATGGACAAGTCGTAGGGTTCTCGTGCCTCACAGCCTGTCACATATCAAGTTCCCTAATTCACACATAGGCAATTTGTATGACATTTGTACAACCAGTTAGCATCAAGATGTTAAAAAGAATAACTCCTCTTCTACTTAAAATAGGAAACTGCTGTGTACTGGATTCAACAATGTGGCAGTATTCGGCTTATTTTCATAAATTGCATCTGCTTTTACACATAGGTAACTAGGAAGAAGAGGGGTGTTGCAGTTAAATCTCAGCTGAGAGCTGGGTAGATACAAACATTGATTTTTAGTTCATTATTGTAGAAAAGCATGAGACTGAGACTTGAATATCAAGTCTGCATGGATCATAATGATACAACTAATTTCTTTTATGCAAAATGCAACAGCCAGGTGCATACTTACATATTCTTTAAATCTACCTAGCCAGAAAGGCTACCAGTGATAATTGTCTTTTAGAAACAATAAACAAAATGTCCATATCTAAATGCAATGGGGGGACAGTTCCAATAGCAAATGTCATCATTATTAAGATAAAAAAATAACAAAGAAATTTCTTTTCCTGGATAATTCCAAACTGCTGGGCTGCAGAATAGTCTCTGAGGCAATCTATTCCTTCACCTAACCTACATAGCCTGAAGCTAATTTCATTCACTGTGACTTGCAGGAAAAAACCAGCAGTGAGTGTCACTTAACAGTAATGGATATTTGAAGCTACTTAAGCCCTTAATACTGTTTTTCTTCTCATATATATGAAATTAATCTCCATTTATTTTCATGAGAAGGCAGTGCTATGGAAATCAGGTTTTTGGAAATGTCAGCAGGTTGTAGCAAGATGAAATGAAAAAAATGCTTTATATAAGGGGAAGTAACAATACCACTACTGCTGTTGTTGTTGTTTATATTTTTGACATACTGGATCCTCGGAACTGAGATAAATTCAGGCACTAGAAAGATTTTTTTTTGTCAATGTGAATGTCTCTGTTATGTTTGCCACAGGATATTGTCAAAGAGAAGAGTTGGTAGGATGCTTTTTCATTTCCACAGTGCATTTAAATTTTTTTTTTTTTTTCCAGAATATTTGAAAGGCTGCTCATTTTGCAGTGAAAAACAAATGAGAAAAATTGCTATTGGAAGGCAAGAAGCAGCAAGAATAAATAAGTTCAGCCAATTTTAAACCTCATTGGAATCCTGCACATTTAAACAGCTCCCTTTTTACTAGATGGTCCGTGATGATGAAAATAAATACAGACCAAGATCTTATTAACCACAGCCTATGCAACTGCAGATATAACCTCCATAGTAACTGCTCACATAGCTCCGTGCACAGCTGTTAGGAGATGTAAACATGAGCATAAACTGCGAGCTAGTGATGTGATGGGGTCTTCGTAGCAAAAGCTGTTGTCAGTCAGATGTGATTCCTTCATAACCGTAGCTCTTGCATGTTGGAGAGTCCAGGTGGTGCTTCCCGTAGCTCCTGTGATGGTGCTCCCTGCAGAAAAACATGCTTTAATATATTGGGAAAGGCAATGTTTGAATGGCATATTCTTTCCATGATCCTCCTGGTGCATCACACACACAATCTATAGAATATAAAAATGGTTCAAATACTGCGCTTAAGCTCTCAGTGGAAAGTCTGACTTCCCAGGCTGTTATTCAGCAATTAATTGGAAGCAGTAACCTTATCTTTTTCTTAAATTAGACTGGTTGTCACCCTTTTATTAGATGGTATGACAGTTTCTTTTTCACTCAAAATCTTTAAATCCAAAGTTTCCCTAAAACTGTTCTCTAGTTTTTGAAATTTTTGTGTGATGCAGAATAAAATTCTCCAGCTTGTCACAATACAAGACAAACTGGCTGGTATTAACGTTCCTTTTGACCTTTATGATAGCACATTGCACAGAAAGACTTCTGCCCTGGAGGGAAAAGCAAGTCTACCAGCAGGTCTTTCCCATCTCAAATGATGTGAGTCAGTATTCCCAGAAAATATCGCAGCAGAAGATTGGGCTTCTAGGAACTGTAGAGCTTGGAGCACAGGGCTCCTGATATAGACTACAGGTTTTCTGATATTGTAAGGCCATTCCATAAAGATAAAGGTGGAATTTCTTTAAAACATATAAAGCTGGACAGCGTTAAAAATGTATAAACAAACCATATACAGTTGGAGGCAAAATGGCCTTTGCTGGCACAGAGCGTGTGGGCAATGATACCTTCTAAGGAGGAACGACCTAGGAAATCAAAATCCCCCAAATCATCACTCAGTGCCATCATTTCAGGAAAAGGAATAATTTAGCTCAGCTCATCTCAACTACAAGCACTTAGTACATTAGCTTCTTTGAAAAAGGAATAATCTTTGCTTAGGCTATACAGGACAGCACTGAATATAACCATATCTGCTTCTTTTAGGAACTTGCACAAAGTTCAGGACCTTGAACTTTCTGCCATGGACAAGTCTAAACAAGCCACAGTGGAGTTAGTCAGGACACTGCAATGCTCAGCATGGGTGAAAGTCAAGCATAAACAAATTTGTCCACAGGATCATTGTTTCAATGCGTGCCCTCAGAAACGGGGTATGAATTGGCTATACTGAGCATATTCAGGGCTTTGTTTATATAAATTATATACATTTATATAAATTGTTTGTTGTGAGAAATCATGTATTTGACTACTGTGTCTCATCGCCGGAAGCTAATGCTCCATCCAGAATTCCTGGCTGTATCTTTGACTTCATACTGTTTAGCTTAATCCTGCTTCTCTTCAGTTCTCAATATTCTCCTGTCATTGCATGGTATCCTCCTGTGCATCTCTTTAATTCAGATCATAAGAAAATATTTTTCACCCTTTTAAATTACTGCATAACTAAACACCACAAAAACTTCCATTAGGTTGAGTAAGAGCAGGATGTCTTGAGTAACACACACACACATACTCCATATTCATGTATTTTCCAGACTACCCACAAAGCATGCCTAATGGTGTGTAAATACATTTTCCCCTCCTCTCTCCAAAATAAGTAAAATGGGTGCTCGGGAAATATTTGACATCTTTTCCTCATTCATCTGTATGCATTAAATTGCAACAGTGACCTTGAGTGACAGTTTTAAACTACACCCCGTTCTTCCTCTCAAAAGAAGTATCCTCTCTGCTTTGTTAAATGAACAAAAGCTGGAAACTCTATGTTCAAAAAAAAGTTTTGTTTTGGGTAGCATTACTTAGAAATTCATAATTGTTCTGTGTCATTCATCACTTGTCTTTCCGAATGTCACCCATTGCTTAGTCATATAGGGTACAGCTTGGGACACCAAGCATTTGGAACCAGCTCATTTATGCAGTTTTTTTTCTTTCATCAATGACTATTTTGTGTACATCTGTCCTTCCTAACACAATTAGCTCCGAAATAAACTTCATTTATGCCAGCACGACTTCTCTGGGGCATCTCTGGCCTTGGTTCCCTGGAGAGAATAAATGACAGTTGCAGGGAAATGTTTATCATTCATGCATGCTCCCTCCTTTTTTCATCTTTTTCAAGCTTGCCTAGATTTCACATGATAATGTTCATGTGAACCCACTGATTCTAACTGTAATCAGGAGAAAAGAAGATGAAATACCAGAAGTGTGAAATGTGGTTTAATTTTAAAGAACTACTTTTCTCTTTTCCAAGCACATATTCACAATAAAATTAAATTATATCCACCCTAAAAGTAATTTTTATCCTAGAATAGAAAAAATTCCCAAATGCTATCTAACACAGTCTCCATATGTTTGCTTTCCATTCTTTATATCAATATTTTGCCAAGAAAAAACCTAACTACTATAATTATGCCTTCCATTTTAAAAATAATACATTGTGGAAATACATTGATTGCTGCCTACAAGTTTCCAACATCACTGACTACATGTATAAATCTAATAGCACAGTCTGGACACCACAGCTGGTATTACAGTTTTATTCAGATTCTGATACTTGCTTATCATAAATTCAGGGATTACTAGACAGCTGGGATCAGCGTAACTTCTATTTTCAGCCAAGTGTGATTACATTCAATTTATCCTCCCTGTGTGCTGCATAAGTGGTATGAACCAACATTAGTGACATTGCAAATCATGCCTTTGTTTTCTTCACCTTATTTGTGGTCTTGTCTGGTGAGAGAAAGGTCCCTCCTCCTGGGAAAGGACTGAGTGGTTGAAGAGGCCATACCAGACCTGGCTGGGAACAGGCTGAACTAAAAATAATAACGATACTCTTTAGCAAGACTGTTGCTCAAACAATTCCCTTTGGCCATTTGGCAGAAACGCATCATAAGACAAAGAAAACTTCACCACTTTGGTAGGTGCTCTCTATGAAAACATTGGAAACATAAGGCATGTGTTTGATGCAACCCTCTGCGGTTCTTCTGAGGAGAACTGCAGGCAAAGTTTTACAGTCTATATCTCTTTCCAGTTAGATTTGACTAGGGCAGTAGCAATAGCCCGGGCCAAGGGGTCAGAGCCAATGCCGCAGTTCAGAGCCTCTTGTAGTGATTTAAGTCAGGCCCAGACCCCAGGGCTTCAAGTTCAATGGTTTCTAGCTTCCTTCTTATTTTCAATCATTTCCTTGCAGATTCTCTGGATGAGACAGGAGGCCACGGAGGATAGATAAACAAATTATTAAAGCAGTTGTTTTCTAATGCAGTCAACAGTTTGAGTGCAAATGCTTCCTTTCCTTTATTCTGCCGGATTCCTGGCTATTATAGAGAGAATAAAATAACTATCTAAAAAGCAAATAATAAGGCAAGTATCTCAGTTTGCATTATAGCTTTGAGTGCATTTTTGTGATTATTTAATGCAGTTCTATGCTATCCTTCCTGAGCAGATGCTGAATAAAATACAAAAAGCCTCTATTTTCAAGGTGTTAAAATGAAATAAATTGTTAGTGCTATTGCTTGTAACAGGAACCAAATTTTAGTTTCCTGGGACCAAGGTCTCTCAAAAACTTAGTCAACCATGACTAGAAAACAAGGTCATTATTTCTGCTCTTCTAATTGTGATTTTGAACAGCACTTTTACTTTCAAGCTACTGGAAACAAACCTGCATACTTTATTTCTACTGTTGAATGGTTTGAATGCACAAATTACCTCCTCTGCATATTTAGTGGGAAAATTTTGTGACTTTTTGTTTGACTGAAAAGAAGATAGAGATGAAATTGAGAGACATCTATTCTACTGGTATTGGCATACACCAATTATTATTTGATAAATTTAAAAGATGTTCACATGCAAAATGGTTTTGTTCTTACAAATGAAAATGGGAAAGTTCAAATGAAAACCTAAAGTTTAACTGAGGAGAATTCTATAAGAAAATAGACATACAGAGAAATTACATGTTCTAACATGAAAAGAAAATATTTCCTTTAAAGCAAAAATTTAATTAAAAAAAGGTTAAACTAGAATTTAGTCTTGAATCATAAGGCAGAACATGAAAATTCATGAAATTATTTATGTGTAGTTCAGATTTAATTTATGTCCTGGTTTCGGCTGGGACAGAGTTAATTTTTTTCACAGAAGCTATCATAGTGCTGTGCTTTGGATTTAGTACTAGAAGAATGTTGATAACACAATGATGTTTTTAGGTGTTGCCAAGTATTGCTGAGACTACTCAAGGACTTTTTGAGCTTCTCCTGCTCGGCCAGGTGCATAACAAGCTGGGAGGGAGTACAGCACAGCTAGGACAGCTAGCCCAAACTGTCCAAAGAGCTATTCCATACCATATAATGTCATGCTCGGGGGGGTTACTCGGTCAGTCGCGGGAAGAGTGGTCTCAGCTCAGGCAGAGTGATCGCAGCTTGGGCTGTGTGATCGCGGCTTGGCAGAGTGATCGCGGCTCAGGATGGGCTGGGCATCGGTCAGCGGGTGGTGAGCAATTACATTGTTCGTCACTTGTTTTATATATTCTGTATATTCTCTTACCATTATTATTATTATTATTATTATTATTATTATTATTATTATTATTCTCTCTTATTAAACTGCCTCTATCTCAACCCACGGGTCTTACTTTTTTTTCCTTTTCTCTGATTCTCTCCCCCATCCCACTGAGGGGTGGGAGGGGGAGTGAGTGAGCAGCTGCGTGGTGCTTAGTTGCCAGCCGGGTTAAACCACGACAATTTATCACAGATTAAATACTTCAGGCATTCATCTGACTTCAGCCAGATGTAAAAGTGAGACTTTTAGTCTCACTTCATTCAGGTTTAGTAATCTCAGGTCCTTTCTTATTCATCAGAGTGCTATCGAAAGCACATACATTTTGTGCAAGAAAATAAGGAGAGAATGTACCTTCTATTTCCAAACACCAGAGTTTCCCTTACGGATGTCTGAGGGTCTGAATCAGAGCCTAAATCAATACAATGGATTTTTTTTTTATTGTTTCTTTCCTTGGATAACTCAAAGAACCAATATTGAATTCTATCTGGATATGTAAAATTCTCTTTAATTTCCATGACTATTTGTACTAGTGAACTTAGGGATTCAAACATTTCTAGGTGTAGCCAGAGTATAATTAACTCATGTACGAACATTCGGAAAGTCTACAGCTCTACAGTCAGAAATTGTGGTGTTTCCAAAACACTTTTCCACCTGCTTTTCCAAAATACCATTTTTACTGTATCCAACCACTATATAAAGGCATAGGGAAACTATGTTGCAATAAAGCTACCCAGATGAACTCCCCCCAGGTGGTATGGATGCCCACTTTCAAATTCCGCAGCAGCCAAAGGGTCCTGGCAGGATCATACACCTCAAAACCTGAGATCCAAGTTGGTGTCAACAATGCTGTGTGATTTTCAGAAAACCAATGACAAGAAAAGGCCATACGTAGAATTATAAACACTGGGAAACTCAGGGATAACTAAGAAATCAAAATTAAGTTCACACATCTATATTCCCATTACAAATAAGGAAAAGAGATCATGCTGTGCTAATGCATGCTATTGCATTCAATTCTGAAATGTTTGGACAGCATTTTTCTTCCTCCTCTGCTATTTTAATTTTCACATGCTTATCCTCTCAGATTGGTGCTGGAAAAGGAAGAATAAAACATCATGAGAAAGCACTTGCTTACTAAACTTGAAGAGAAACCTTGAAGCCCATGTATTTAATTGTTTTACAATTGCTAAACATCTGGAAATAGAAACTCTTCCTAAAAGTGAACTAAACCTTCAAAGCAGCTGTTTGTCAATAACTGTTTCTCTTTAATATTAGGTTGATATCCAAAGATTTAGCGGAGCTTTCAGCAAGACTCCAGTGTTGCCCAGCAATTAAAATCTTCTTTGCAAAGTACTCCACTGAGGCAGAACTTGCTTTGTAATGCCACCCTTCTGACAGAAAGGTGTCCTCAATGACTCAGACCTGAAAGCCGGGCAATACAGGGCAGGGTAGTCACCAGTGGAACCCTTTCCCTGCTGTATCTGAGTCATTGCTCAGCATGCCCCTAACATACATCCTTGCAGCCTGTTTCTGAAGTGTGCACATCACACCCACAAAACAAGCCATACGTACTTTGCTAAAGTAAAAGGTCTTCTGGATGGTAATCTACTTTCATTTTTTTTCTGCAGTTGAACACTGAGCTTTCTGCTGGAAATAAATAAGAAGTGTGTTTCCAAGCAGTGTGGTTCTTTGCACATCCCATCCTCTCTAATTCACAGATTTCTACACATTGCTATGCTTCTGCCCAGGCACCGTTATCCCCAGAGCATGCTCTCTTGTCCTCTCCCAGCAGAGCAGAGAGCCCTGCTCTGCGGGTACTTGTGCAGCCTGCACCTCTGCACACCTCTGCACATCTCTGCACCTCTCTGCACATCTCTGCACCGCAGTGCCTTGATCTCACTTGCGCTTCCAGTCTTACATCAAAATCCCAGAGAACAGGGATACTTTATACCACAACTGTAGCATAACTGCAGCTCTGCCTCATCCCCTGAAACAATTCCCAGGTCTCTTTACATTCCAATCCTATCCCTGACAAGCCAATTCAGTCAAGCTAGGACACTAACTTCACTCCTCTAAGGACATAACTCTCTGTCAATAGTGACAGCTCTGGAGAAGCAGGTTCTGTATTTTGATTAATTTCCTTTTTTTAATAAACCTTAAAATGAATTGAAAAGGTGCTTTGTTTGTAATGTTGTAATATTCCTCAGTATGGAGGATGTCAGGACTGAACATTATTTCAAATAAAAGTGTTAAGCTTTTGTCAGCGGGAGAGGTCAAACAAGCAGCGCCTGCAGCTGTGAAGACAGCGTAAGGGCTGATTTCTCAGGGATGCTTGTCCTGTGATTTCAGTTTGAACTGTGAGCATATCTGAAAAACATTAAGCCTTTTAAAAGAGCACAAGCTGCTTTCTGATCCCACTGCTGACGTATCTTCTCTTCCTTTTCTTTCCCTCAGCCAGGCAAAAGAGATCCTCTCACTCCTTCCTGCTGGAGCAGACAAAGCCATCAAGCCTTCAAAACCTGCATGTGACACAAGGGTTGTGCCCCAACAGCTCCTGCCCTGCTGAAGTGCCCTTTGCAGAAGGCACCTGGAAGTGCGGGGAGAGCCGTGCTCAGAAGCCTGCTCTGCTGAGCTCTGGCGCTTTATTGCAGATCCATGCCTTTGTACCACAGGAGCTGCCCCCCAAGATTTGGCCTCTTGTCAAATCCTACTCTGTAATGTACACTAAATGAGTGCAGGTTTCCTGATACTAACAGCCTTTTCTAGGAATTAGAGCTGAGGCTATCAAAGTTATAATTCTTCACTTAGAGAAATTTGATAAGAATAATTTTTTAGTCAGGTCTGGTCAGAGATGATTTGCAGACATGAGTGCTGTGGGGAAAAATCTATTTAGATAACCTAACTCATCAGCAATGGAACATGAGGCTACATGTAAGGTAAATCTAGTCTTGTAGGCCAATAATATATGTGACATGCAAGTTGTTTTTGTTTAGTTCACTTAAATTTAACTCCCATTTAGACGTATTTTTGTATTTCTGAAATAATTTAATCCAACTAAACCCAGGCTACAGTAAGCTGCCTTGTGTTAGCATTTTTATGGGTTTTTCTAACACTGATCTCCCTTACAGGTAAAAGATTTGTGAGTGAGGAAAGCATAAAAAAATAGAGTCTTGTATGCAGAGATTAGTTAAAATGCAAGAGCTCCAAATTTAGTCAGGTGACTTCCTTCTCTGTACCTCAGTTGCCTCATCTGTAAAACAACATTGACTTCCCCAGTGAAGTATTTTGAAATCCAAAGGTAAAAAAACCACAGTAGCAGTAATGGTGCTGCCATCAGCTCTGTTTAATGTTAAGCCAAATAACAGTTAATTTGTCATATGGGATTTTTTAGAAGGATAATATTTTCTCCTACTAGAGAAGATAGAGGTTATATTGAGAACCGCAGTCAGAATAAAATTAGGCAAAGCATTGAAGTCCGGCTAAACACCTACTGAGTTTCCACACCTTTCTTCAGGATCTGAAATTCAAACTTTTAGTGCCTGGATATAAAAGAGTTAAAGGAAACATTCCACAGCCACCTTGTTCCTGTGAATATTGATCACTAAAGGACTTTCTACACTTGCACTCTCATAATTTGTTTGACAATTTTTTTTTTTTTCCAGTACTGCTTCTCCAAAATGTCTTCAAGAGCAACACATTACTGCAGAAGAAAGTTGCGAACTTTGAATACAGCAAGTGCCTGGAAGGAGTTGACTTCAGAAGAGCAGAGGCCATATTGACTGGAGTTGTTGCTATTTTTCCTCACCACCCCAACTGCTGTGTGTGAATTCCCACCCAGACCTACACCAGCAGCCAGATTTGATGACATTGGTACATAGTTATTAATACAAAGTAGTTGTATAAAAATATGAAAATAAACATCCAATACAATAGAGGCAATGAGTTCCTGCAGCTTAACAGGCCACACAGGTTTGGTGACCTAACTGAAGACAAAAGGTCTGTGTGAAACTGGCTCTAACTACTTAACATACAGTCATGGTATTGTAATACTGACAAAAAAAATTCTGTTTGAATCTGAATATTGTCATTAATATTTTTAGGATATGAGTGTCCACTGTACATACAGTGTTTCAAGCATGCTTATGCACATATTAGCTCCTCTTTCTGGTTTCTGCAGACATCACAGTCCCATACAAAAAGTCATGCAAACATGTCTTTAGTAGATCTCTTTATTCCTGTGATGTATAAATGTGCTTTTGTAGTGCACCTCATCTGATTATAAACTCTGCTGTGGTCATGATGGCAGTGTTGCCCTGCCTCTGAGAAGAGAAGGGACACATTCCAAACAATTGTAAAAGGCAACATGAGTTTTTAACCCCATGGGGAAAAGCAATTGGAGAGAAACCTCTTGATTCTCAAGTAAAAGTTAACTAATCTGAAGTGGGAAATAAGATAAGAAAATGGAAAAAAAGCTGAAGCTTTATTTGAGATTTATGGTACTATCTGTACTAATCAAGGGTCTTGCTGTTCTAGTACGATACACTAAATAACAGCGTTTCATTTCATGCAGTTGTCCTTTGTCTCAAGGGCAAGGGCTTTTTCCTAAGTAATAATGCCATTGTCACAGATCAGTTGTTTTTTCTGCCAGCTTCTCCCTTTTTTCCTTGGGGCATGGGACAGGATGACTAGACAGAAACATTTCTATCAATTTCATCCTTCCTGTGAAGCCTTGATAACTCTGTTACAAACTTGGTAAAAAACAAGCTATGAAAGACAGACTTCTAATTTCTGTCTCAAAAAGGTGACTGTACAGCAAAGTATAGGGATTTTTCACAATGAAATCACCCGTGCCCCGGTCTGGAGTTTTGCTTTTGCCTGTGTAATTTATTTATAAGATGGATTAAATATTTGTAAAGCTTGCTTCTGGTCTTGTCTTTCAAGGCAATAAATAGAAAAAATGTCTACTCTTGTGGTTTTCAACGAGTATTGTTTTTTTAATTTGACTAGTGCTTAATTCCACATTTCAGTTGTTTGACTTCAGAAGTTTCACAGATGAAGCAATTCTACTGGAGTACTGGAGGGGTACATTTTGCTAAAATAAGTGATCGTTAATATATAACCTTAGAAATGAGTCTAGAAATAGTCTGAAAAGGCGTAATTTAAGTGCTTCTGAGCCTGAAGCTTTTCAAAAGTTAGATGAATGGGCTTGGCTTACAGAGATCCCCCTCTCGCACCTAGGGATCCCCTCTCTACCTAAGCAACCACCTGAGCCCTCCCCCTTCCACCTTCCTCCCTGCCTAAGCACCATCCTCTGCTCTGCTACTGCTCTGGTTTACATGTTATCGCTGCACAGTTTTAACTCAGAAGAGCATTAAGGATGGATGGTTCGCTGGCTGAGCAGCTAGCTTGCTCCATTGCTCATGGGAAGTGGTCGAGTCACCATCTCTGGAAGTATTTAAAAGATGGGTAGACGAGGTGCTTAGAGACATGGTTTAGTAGTGGACAGCTATGGTTGGACTCGATGATCTTTTCCAATCAAATGATTCTATGATTCTATGTTTTCAGGACACTTTCCAGGGTACAGGTTACTTAGAAGAGTCCTTTCCTTACCAGACCAGCATTTCCTCCAGTACAACCTAAACCAAATAGACACAAAACCACTGGGTGTTTGGGTTTAAGCCACAATACTCAGACTTATCCAGACAGCTTGGAGGATTTGCTTGGAGAGCTCTGTCACTCATGAGAGTTGTTCCCTTATGTGAAAACCCACAAACATCAGTGCCCTGCAGCTGCAGCTCCTGGCATGCATCGCGTTGCCTTCCTGGCAGCCCTAGTCCTGTGCACCTCCCTGGGGACTGGCCAAGGCCAGGCTTGGATGTGGTCCCATGGGTAGGCCCAGCTTCTGGCAGTAACACCTCCAAATGCCCTCAGAGTGCCAGCAGCATCTTGCTACGAAATTGTTAAATACTCCTGAAATAAGACACCTGCCTCCAGCACCTCACACCGTTAATATGGGCCCAACAATATTTGCATTTCTGAGGCTAGAATGGTATCAGCTCTAGAGAAAACCCAGAATCAGTTCTAGTCACCACTTTTCACTCTCAGGCAGTCTGGACTTCACCCCCAAAGGCAACACCATATAGAAGATCTCACCAGAAATGGCTCTCCAAACACAGTGTGACCACCCCTGCCCAGTGTGGTCTTGCTTTGACAGTCTCTGGCCAAGGTGAGGTTTGTCAGGCCTTTGAGATGGCCATGCACACAGAGGAGAGCTCGGCATTTGGGTCCAGACTCCAAGTATGTCTGCTGTTGGGGATGAAGCATTTGGCAAAGATTTGGGCTTGGAGTTCTGGTTTGGGTCCATCCTTCCTCCAAACATCTAACAGTTTCAATGAATGAAAATCCAAGAGGTGAATTCTGGTATTTTTCTGATTTGACATATGAGAAAAATATTTATGCAATAAGAAATGCTACTACATTTTCTCATAGACTGTAGCATCCTGTGAGAGCAATTAGCAAAAGTCAGAAACCTCCCCAAAGATTAAGTCAAGAAGAAAGATGAAGAGTTATTCTTTTCTCTGCTTGTTTCCAGTGATTCAGCTGGAAATTTATCAAGTGTCATGAAAATACAAAAGGTGAGAATGATCCAGCTGTTGCATAAAACCCTGTTAGTGGCAAGCTTGTAGTTTACACCATAGGTGGTCTTAGCTTTATTGCTTAGAGTCTTGTTCATTCCCTCTCTCACTGGATACATCTGGAAACATGCCTTTCAAGCCATATTCTGTGCAGCTGCCAGATGAGACCAATACCTACTTTAAGCTTACATGACATAATGTATTTTTCCTGAAGGGGCTGAAAATATTCACCCCCTACAACTCAGAAATGAGAGGAGTTTGGCTTTGTCTTCTCCATCTTTAAGAGATAATAGTGCACAAAGGTATATGAAAGTTATTCTATATAACATCTGCAGTTCTTTACTCAGGAAAAGCGTAGTTTTATTTAAGCCTGAAACCAAATTGCTACTTACCTTTCCAAAAAGCAATTAGAAACATCTGCAATATGGTGGGAATGTTGTATGGGAGCCACAGGCTTAAAGAAACTGCACCATACCTCACAGCAGCAATAAGTGATAAAGTTCATCATTCACTCTGAAAAAACACCTTTGAGTGTCTGCTTGCTCTCATTCTTCCTCTCCTTCTAGAAAAAAGAGAAGCACATAGCAAATGCATTTGTCATCCTCCATAAAAACAGAAATGGAAGAGTAAGATAATATAATTTTGCCACATTTCATTTGATACCAGCCAATGGATTTAGCTCTGCTGAAAGAAATCATCATAAGAAATGTTCTAGGAGAAAGACAACAAAGAAATCTATTCACCAATTTCCTTAACACTTTTAATTGCTTATGAGAGATAAGCATTTCGTTACCAGTCAGATTTGGTTTACAAACAAGAAATTAAAAAATGAAAAATGACATAGAGTTTCTTAGGAGAAAGAAAAGGTCACTGGCATATGATTTAACTGGACTTTAATATTGTAGAAATATCAGGAGCCAGTGAACTGTACATCTTTGAGCCCTCCAAGCTTTTTTAAGTGGGTTGTCATAGCACCCCACTCTTTCCAGTCTGGTCTTAGTACATTATTCCCCCTTTCTTCTCAGGGGCAACATTTGCTGGTAGAAAAGTGTGGCAGCTAAGAACCCACCTCCAGTATTGTCCAAATTATTCCAGTACTGGGCACCTTACTGTAGGCTGCTGCACTGCCATGTCATACCAAAAGTAAGTCTGCTGCACTAGAAGAGACTTGCCTGATGATAAATGTCACCAAGAAAACTCTAAAGGAGTGAGATTTGAGAAAGGTTATCTCATTGCTACTTTTTAAAAATTTTACTTGGTCTGTCTATTTATGATCGGAGTAATACTAACATATTGGAAATAATTGCTAAGGTATGTGATCTATTATAGTTTATTGCGACCTTGCAACTAAACATCCTGTCTCCCTTTCCTTTCCTCTCTTCCTTCCCACTTTCCCCAAAGGTCTGGAACACTTCTTCTATTAAAATTGTAATTTATCAGTGATGAAGATTGAAGAAGTATCTTGCCCTCAAAAATAGATCACAAGAAAAAAATAATAAAAAAGACCCACTTCTTTTTTTCAAAATGCATGAATCATTAACCTCTATCGCTAGCTGTACTTTTGGCATTATGGATCTGTACACCAACTTGAAAGTCAATCATTCACTTACATCCACAAATCAGCAGCTCCAGTAGTTCCATGTGAGCTTTTGATGACCACTGAAAATCTAATCCAAAAAGCAAGGCCTCTCCTGTGTAGTTATTGATCCTTGGAAACTTGGAAATAAAACCACTGTTATACCTCAAAAAATATTAACATCTTCCTCATATGTCTAACTGATTTGGATGGAGGACTGGCTTGAGGTAAAAGTCAACTGCCTGGCTTTCAGATATGCTCCTGTCTTTGAAATCAAACTCCTTTGCTTATTATCCTCTTTATGCTAATTACATAGAGATATTGCTCAAAGGTACCCCAAAGTTAGTAGTTTCAGCTACTATGAAACTGGTTCCCACTTTTTTCTGACACTTGCAAATTGCTACTATAGCACACAAGCCCACACTCCCCTCTTGTAAGACAAACCCGAGAAAACTACAGTGTACAACCTCTGTCCTAAGACCCCAGAAATCTGCTCTCCTTTGTCATGAACAACTGTCTGCTTGGGAAAATACCCACTGTAACTTGGACATCACTTTCCTTTGCCCACAGATATATTCACTTCTTTAAGAAGTTCTCCAAACACATCAGCAGGTCTTGATCAACTGAATAGGAGCAGAATTACTTCCCAGTCCTATGGTAACTAGGTAATTCCGCCTCCCAGTTTCTTCTGGTTAGATTTAGTTTCAGACTTCTCCATCATTCATAAAGTAGTGCTTTTAACAAAGATCTAAACCAGTCCCTTCCTGTAAGCCAAATTCTCTCCTGTCTCATGCCCGCCTTGTACCCCATGTGTCAGTGGGAAAATCACATACTTCCTATAGCACAAGGCCAGCAAATGATGTGATTATAAGTAATCAGATTATCTGACCATTCATTTTCCTTTTGTTGGAGGATGAAGTGGGAGAAGAGATAACATTTTATGCCTCTTTGGTCTGCATCACTGTAATGTCTATGTGTTCTGATATTTTGTTTCTTACCCAATTTTTTCTCCTGGTTTGAAAAACTACGTGTAAATGTTTGGAAGAGCTATGGAGCAGATGGTTAGATCAGAGCATTACCCTGTGTGGTCCCTTTCCTCTCTCCAAAAAACCCAGTTCTGAAACTAGCCATTAATTAGATCCAGTAGCAGAGCAGGATTATCTACAACCCTTGAACATAATTCAGAGATGAGTTACTGAACAATGCTCCAAATTCAGGAAAGACTAAAATATTCTAACAAAGAACAGACAATAGAGTCTTCAGAAATATATATTTGGGTAAATATCTCTTAATACTAGTCACTTTTTAATTTTGATATTGTGTGCAAAACAAGAAAATGCATTCTTATTGCAGTGACATACCATCATGTGCATAACGTTTGATCAACTTGCTTGGACCAGTTCCACATTCACTTCAGCATGTATAGACCAGCTGTGAGTGACTTTAACCTGCCTTGCAATCCATCGGGGCTGAGATTTTGTAGCTCAACATTGTAGTGGCTTTATTTCTTCTTGTTTCTTTGTTTGTTCTTCGTTAGTGGAAGGATAATGTAGAGGAAGTCCTTGTTCATGGTAATAATCATGTTTAGTCTAGAGCTACAGGACTGTGTAGGTTACTTAAGTAATTGCCACTGAATTCACCAAGGGAAATGAACAGCAATAAAAAGGGACTATTCAACATAAAGTGAAACTTATTTAGTTTATGCTATGCAAATTACTTGGCAACTTCTTAATTATTTGTTTAATATTGGTAAAATTTTCTCCAGATGTTTTTTAACACATGGAGCTTTCAATTATAACAAAGAGGCACAGCGAGGGAAAGGCATTCAGGGATGTAGGGCTATGCTATAGCATGATAGAAATATATTGTACCAGAAGGGGTCATTCCCTCTTGTCCTCTGTGCTGAGGCAGCACACATAAATCTATAGTAGCTTAAAAAAAATCTGTATTGTCTTTAAAAGTTTTAGTGAAGGAGATTACCTAATCCCTTTAGCTGACAGATTACTATACTAACATGAATTTATGGCTTTAGAGTATTTCCCTAATATCTGACCTAAAATTCTATTTTGAGGGAAAAAAGGAGGAGAATGTAGTCTTCCTTGTAACAGACTTTTATATTTTGAAAAACTGTCATCTTCCCTTTTTTGATTAAATAAAGCTAAATTAAAACACTTGAGCATTCTGTCACTTTCCTCTGGACTATAACCTTGTACTGAGGAAGAGTATCTGAAACCAAGCACAATGTTCCAGTTTAGACACCACCAGAATTTAGCAAACAGTTAAAATATTGTCCTGTGTTTTGCAGGAAACATTTTGGTTAGTATATCACATCACAAGTTTTGTCTTATTTAAAATAGTATCACACTGTAGATCATTGTTGGTCTGTTGTCCAACATAACTCCCACACTTTTCTTATTGAACTGCTGCCTAGTCAGGTTTTTGAATTTTGCCTTTAAACATATGATTTCCCCTTTCTGGATACAACCATTTATGTGTACCTTTTCTGAATTTCATCATGTTGATTTTGATTCATGTTACAGTTTAAGAATAAAAAATAAACATTTAATCTTTGTCTCCAGCCTGCCACCTTTCCTAGGCTGGTATCATTTTATAAATTTGATAAGCATGTTTACCATTTTCCAAGCTGCCAGTGAAAATATTAAATAGAAGCTCGCTATGGACAGACCAAGTTTGGGTCCCTCCTGAGGGTTCTGCCAATGTGAGAGCGTGTCAGTGACTGCTGTTGTCTGAATACGCTTTTGAACTGCTTCTAGTTGCAGATCACCTTGGACTTATCTATGTCATGCTTCCTTAGCCTGTTTATGAAAACAGTGTGTGGATAGTAGGATCAACTGTTCCCTCCTTATTTATGCTGTGAAAACCAAAACTAATTTGCTTTGGCTTGATTTGGTCCACTTCATGGTGGGTGGATGTTTTATTTTGTTACTTCATTATCTCAGTGTTTACAACTTGATTACTTAATAATATCTTCCAGTAATTTTCTGACTATTTAAGCTAAGATGACTGATTGAGAATTCCTCTGGTTTTCCCATATTCCTTTATTCTGAAGAACTATTTTGTTTGTTTTCCCCTTTTGTCTTTCACAGTTTTCCAAAGATACTCATTGTTCCTTCTGCCCAGTTTTGAGTAGTTCTTCATGTACCCTAGGTTGAATTTCTGGGGTGTTGCTGACACACATTGATCTCATTCACATTAATACTCTTTGTTCTTGCCCTACTCACATAGTCTCTGTGGGTGTCTGGCTTAGGGAGAACACATCATTATTACCTTTAATTTTCTGATTTCTTCGCCAAAGTTGATTAGCATCCTGAGTTCCCATTAAGGACACTAAAATTTTGGATTATTGAAGATACCTCACAACATCTGGCCCTATTATATTTCTGTCTTTTAATTGTATAATGTAGGCCTCTTCCTACAAGCGTTTGAATATCGCTAGCCTCTGTTGACACTGTTGGGAGAGGAGTGCTTCCCATTCCATAGGTTTTCTCTCCAACCTGCGAAATCACATTGAATAACATTCTTAAAAATTTTTTTAAAAAAACCCATTTTATTCTGGATCATCTGCTTAGAATAATGTTTATTGGTTGATCTTATTTATAATTTGGCTGATTGCTTCATTTACCATAGCCTTTGTGCCTTTCAAAAGCTATTAGGCTGTCACTCTACTATGTTCAATCCTGCTTAGTCATGCTTGGCTTAGCTCTATTAGCTTATTTGATGTGTTTGATTCTAAATCTTCACTGGCATGATCACAGTATATCCATTTTCAAATTATGACATTAATAACTCCCATTCCCCAAATTTCTTTAAAGCAAGTAATTGACTGGAATCAAGGGTCGGAATGTTTTCGCACAGCTTCATATTCATCTGTCTGCCACAAAATTTTATTACAAACCAAAGAAAACAAGCAGACAAAACCAGGGGTTCTTCCATGAAGCGCTGTTTCAATTTGAAAAGGCACCATGTAAAGTTAAGCTACATTCTCATGCCAATCAAATATTACTGCCTCAAAAATTGTGTCATTAATAAAAATAAAACCACTGCAAATACCCTGATAAAGAAGTGAACCATGATGAAAATAGATTTTTGTTTCAAATTTTATTCAAAATTATATGTTAGACAAATTTCATCCTTTGAATTTCTACCTCTACCATCAAATCTGATATTAAAAGATGACTTGTCTATATTGCTTAGGCTCCTAAACATTTATTACGGGGTCACAGCTCAGAGGAGACTAGGTTCTTGTTTAAATTTTTAACGTCCCCTTGAAAGCTGTTTAATTTCACCACATATGCTCACAATTAGATACCTTGGTTTTATTTAGCTTCCAAAACATGGTTGGTGATATGTTTGTGATTAATTGGACAGAAATCATATGTACAAGTTTTGAAATCAGTATCTGAATGCATTTTGACTCTTGTTTTTATGGAAAATAATTTTCCCATAAGCCACTTCTCTGTAACTATTTTTAATTTTAAAAAAGAGGCATTTTTATTGTTTAATGAACCAGTGAAGAAACACTGTGCAAAAATAAGCTAATCTGCTGACATCTTTTTGTAATAGGTAATTACTTCAATTTTTTCAGAAGAACAAAAGAGAAAGAGAGACAAATTATTTTGCCAGAGACCAAGATGCTGATGCAAGACACAAAATGCCAGTGGCAAGTAAGAATCATATGCATGGATTCACTCTGCCACTGCAAAACATGTTTGATAGTGTGCATAGTTATACATAAAAAATTTAAAATTGGTCTTGCATCATCAAGAACTCACAAAACTTTTAAAATGCCTTCTCAACACAAAGAACAAGGAAATGCCTGTCTCTTATTCAGCCCATTTTCTTAATATCAGATTGTTAGTACACTGAGTGGGAGTCTGTTAATTGATCCACTAAATTCTCAGCTTCATAGGAAGACAGATCCTACCCTGTGGCTTTTCCATTCCTCCTTTTCCAACATTTCATGTGATGGAATACTTTTAAACAATTTTTTTATGTGCATGTTGTGCAGAACGGTGGTTTGGTGTCTGGTATGACCTCCTGTGGATCAGAGCTACATCGAGTTTCTGTGATTTATTAATCAGCGTTGAATTCTGTAGGAAATGGAGCACCATTGTTCTCGAAGAAGTCCACACACTCTCAAAGTTTCTGGATCCAATACTGTGAACTACCCTCACATGAGCCTGCTTTTAAAATGCCCTATAAATGACATCCTCCACTCACCCTTCCAGAGCACTTCAAGTTTGCTAATGTTGTGATCAGATTCTGAATGCCAGCCAGCTTTAATAATATTTATTTTAACTGGCTTGATTCCTAGGACTAAGTCCACAGTGTCCTTTGGTCTTGTTAGTTTGTCAAATAAGCATATACTGTCCATAAATTATATTCCTCTTTCTCCAACTTTCATGACATCTGTGACTCTTAGCTGCCCTTATTATAAGCTCAAAATTATTATTTTATGTATTATTACTTAAATTATGATAAACTATTGACATTAAAGAACTGAATCATGAACCCAGAGCAATCTATTATTATGCTGAGAAAACAGATCCTACTGTATTACAAGCTTCCTCCTAACAGACCTGTGCTTCATTAACTATTATTGTGCAGAAAAAAATATTGTGTTTTTCCCTTGCTCATACCTTTATACTCCTCCTTCGTTGTTAGTTTACAGCAATGGACATTCTTTACTTATTTCCTTACAGTGGGAAAGCTTCAGGTCCTTCTGAGCTAGAAGAAGACTGAGAAAAGCTATGGGAGATGAATAGAACTGAAGAACGAGCTGTTATTGAAAGCTTCACCAGAAAAAAAAGTTGCTTTATTTTAGGGTTGGTGCATATTGGGTATATGTTTTTAGGTTATCCATTTTGTCAGTATTTGCAGTGCCTCAATTACTAAATCCTCTTTTCATTTTTTTAATTGCTATTGCAATTTTTGCAAGAGCCTCTGTTCTGATTAAGGGTCTTTCACCCTAAAGTACCCACTGCCCAAATATTTCTTCCATATAGTTTTGATATTCTTCCTGCCGATTTTCATACGATTCAATAATTGAATGAGAAACATACTAGATTTTCTTTAAGAATCTCTGATTTCAAGAATGCTCAATGCCTTTTTTTTTTCCTAGATGTTCCTCCCTCTTATCTCTTCTAAGAAAGTCCTGATATTCTTTCATCCTGAAAACTGAATGCAAACTGGAGTCTTTCATCCCTATGTTGTGGATATACACATGCAAAGAATGTCCCCCAAAGCCTGAAACAGGACTCCGACTTCACAGGGCTATAGCACTTTGCAGGAACGCAGTAAGGCGCAGACCATCTCCAGGTATCTTCATCTACATTGAAGAGGTCAGATGGGACTCAGGAATGGAAACAAAAGAAAAAAAGAAACAAACAAATGAAATAACCCATAAAATAGTAACATTCGCTTTTTTAGCCCAAATACTTATGCTTCTACTTGCTTGGTCCTTTGGAAGATTAAGGTTTCCCAAACACATTATTTTTTGAATGGACAAGTAATTTCAGTAATATAAATATACATATATATAAGCCAAAAGTTAAACCAAAGTGCTTTAAAAAAAAGTTGTTTGAAAATTAAAATATTGGTCGTTATATTTTCTGCAGAAAAATGACAGCTTTTTATGAAAAAGGGCATTTTCCTTAAAATTATGTGTGTCATCAGCTGAACACTCAACAATTCATCTCTGTTGACAAAAAAGGAATTGAGAACAGACAAAGGACAGAAGAATAAATTGACCAAAATCACTGTGTGTCATAAAGGGTAGTGACAACATATACCAAGTCCCCGTCCAGCGCACTATTCTTTGGATCAGTCTGTCTGCCTGACTCTTTCCCTTGCAGTTAATCCAATATTACTTTTGAAGTCAAACATCAAAATAGCATTCAAATACTATTTCTTTTAACACCATCTAGCTGCTTCACATCTTGATGTGTTCTGTTTAATCAAATAACAAGAATGAAAAGTGTTAAATATTCTTCTAGAAGCTTATATTTCACAGATATACTGAAAGATAGAATTCAGTTTGATTACTGTAAATCCCCCAGGTTTATGTAAATGTGGCTCATAACTGGAAATTAATGCTTGTCCCTCCAATGGAGCTAGTGAACTTAATAATTGCTTTATCACTGATATTTACAATGATGTAACTTGTTTGATTTTTAATCTCATATTTATATAAACCAAATATAACAGTATCATGCTAGAGATAATAGGACACATTTATCATCCAGCACCATAATTATCAGTTTGATTAGAAATACTGAATATATTAGTTGTTTACCTTCCATATTCTTCCTAGCTCCCATGAGCCACCTTAGAATCATAGAATCATATATTTGTTTAGGTTGGAAAAGACCTTTAAAATCATCAAGTCCAACCGTTAACCTAACACTGCCATCCCACCACTAAACCATGTCCCTAAGCACCTTGTCTACCCGTCTTTTAAATACCTCCAGGGATGGGGACTCAACCACTTCCCTGGGCAGTCCATTCCAGTGCCTGACAACCCTTTCTGTGAAGAAATTTTTCCTAATGTCTAACCTTAGCTGTTACAGAGACTCCTGGGAAGCAGATTAGTGTTCTCCAGGGAAAGGGTTTGGAGAAAGTCACTAAAGAAGGCCAGATATAGATGCCTGCCTCCATTGCTGATATATATGAGTGTTCATTTAAATGGAAGCAGAAGTGGTTGTCCTAAACATCTTGGACATGGAAAGCCTCCTTGGCTCAGTTCAGACCTCTTCTCCAAATCACCATGATACTCATAGTCCCTCTGACATCGATTGCATCTCAGCCTTAGAACACTTGTTTTGAACTGCAGGAGAGCTGGTAAATTTTAGGCCATGTCCACTAGGCTTGCATGTGTTGAGTCATTGTATTCCAACAATCAGATTATTCATGTGAAGTGTACAGAAATTTAAGAAAGTAGTATGGCACAAAGTTTAAGAAATGTGGTGCTTTGAATGCTGTTTCAGCTATTCATAATAGTACATTCTTGTACTATTGTGTTGCTAGGTAATAAAAATTCAGATTTTTCATTGCAGGAAACATTGAAATGAACACTTACAGGTAAAGGACCCATCCTAAAAACTGATGGCTTTGTATTACCATATCATAAAAAAACCTCACAGGAAACACACCTAGTTCTCCAGTAGACGAAAATAAAAATAAGAGTAAAGAAATCCAGTATATGGCCTGAATCCAGTTATTCTGATCTATCCAATATACTGGTGACAGAGATGCTGGATTTTACAGCACAAGATCAATAGAAATCTGAAAACCAGCAATATCTGTAGTAACATATAATGTTTGCTAATGAAGACATAAAATGTTTTGTCAGCAGTGTATGGTCTATGCAGTATTGTTGACAGGTTATTCAAGTTCTTATCTGTTTTAAATGTCACTTAAATTTGAGGGTATGAACTGTTCACATTTTCTC
Organism: Gorsachius magnificus; assembly: GCA_034008185.1. Lineage (NCBI taxonomy): Eukaryota > Metazoa > Chordata > Aves > Pelecaniformes > Ardeidae > Gorsachius > Gorsachius magnificus. Next base: position 41,655,945 of record CM067083.1, on the reverse strand, counting down.
TCCTTCAGTGAAGAGCATATTATATGCCATTATTTAACAAAATAAAATTACGAAGTGATGGCATTACAGAAACTAGGTTGCATATATAAAATCGAAAAAAAAAGGTTCTGTGAAACTACTGAAAGGAGTAATGGTAACCTATGCCTTGGTTATCTTCTTTGATGTCTCACTTTTTGCAGCACATGCATGAATCAATGCATCCAGTGTTCCAGCTACTTATTTATTTCCTGTGTAGGATGCTTTCTTTCCTTTCTTTCTCCATTCTTTCTGTTTCTTCCATTTGAATTTATGCTTGCCTCAGTTAAATGTTGATATTTTTATCATGGTAAAATATACTTTGAATTGTCACCTAGGAATCCCTTTTACATCCACAGGACAGGTCATTAATTCATCTGCAGACTGTCCATCCCAAATATAAACTGTGTGCTAGACCGAACATCTAAGGAGACTCCTCGTTTTGTCACTAGCTTGTGCAGTGTGACCAGCTGGCTCCCTGACACACTCATTACACAAGACCTCCTTATACTACTGTGTATTTGCCCACCTTAGCCTTTTACGATATTTTTTTGTGACCTAGACATGTATATGCATGCTGCTATTTGTTTGGGGGGCGGGGAAGAGTACTGTGGGGGGAAGAGCAGGAACAGATGTATCTGCATTTGTGTATTTTGCCTGCCCTTGCACCTCTGGGCCATTTTCCCCTCCTCAAACTCCTTTCCTCCATGCACTTGTAACGGTGGGGCACAAATTGACTTTGAAGGTCTGTGTTGGACTTCCATTAACGTTTTATCAATATTGCCCTTTTTCTCTACACTTGTCATGCCAATACTCTCAGTAGAGCAAGACTTGGCATAGAACCTCAGTCTAAGAGATTTTGTGTACAGGCCTGTTCTCCACAGTTTCTCAACAAGGATATCATATGAAACAGATGGGCTGGACGAAGTGTGGCAACCACTGGCTCACGCACATCAGGTACACAGCCAGGAGCTGAAGTGTTCCTTTGGGGGCCAAGGGTACAGCTCTCACCCCCAGGAGTCCATTATCACACCACAAATGACGTCCATGAAAGGCTATGGGCAGTACAGCAACCAGGACTAAAGCATCTTACTCTCAGTCATACCATTACTCAGTAAATCCACAGTCTTAAATTAGGTATCTAAGCTCTAGAGCAATTCACAGATAGGATTGAATTAATGAGTAAGAAATTACGAAGGAATCATATGTCAGGGTCTTGTAATTAAGCCACTTTGGAGGGGCAGGAACAATTCTTCCTGACAGAGATTTCTAATGGGAAACACTGTCCTGGGAGCTACATGTGGTCCTCAGACCTTCTATATGCAGCACCACCTGAGGAATGGGCTATTGTAAGCAACTTTTCCTGTGGTTAACACACTCAGGGAGGATGCATTAAAAAAATTAATTTCTTCCTCTCATGAAGTGGAGTTAAAGCTCTTCTCCTCTGATTGAAATACTTGAATATTAATTAGGCCATGGAGAGAGAACAAAAGGCCTGCATGAAGGTTAGACCATTTTTGTAGGTGTCACGTTTAAATATTTTATAATAATTATCCACTGGAGCTGAGCATCAGTCCTCCCAGGTGAATGTCCTTCTCTTCTTGTTCTCTTCTTGCCCAGTCTGCTTCAACACCTTCTGAAGCTAGCTGGCTTGATACAATAAAGACAAGGGAAAAAGTATGGAAAGTGTTTGCAGAAGTGGGTTTCCTGAAGGACTGTGGGTGTTCAGTAGTCCTGCTGCATCAATGACATGACTTTTTCCTTATTGATCTCCTTAAACATGTGGCAGCAACTGTCTTTCAGCCCTCCTTTTTTGTTTTCTCTCTTCTTGTAGAGAAAGGAGGCTGTAGCGCCTCGTAACAATTTACATGTTCAAGGACATATAGCTCAAGTTAGAAAAAGGAAAAATTAATTTAGCGTTGATTTTTGGAACAAGATCTGTCATACATTTGCAATTGGAAATGTCCGTAATTTATCTGAGCCTTAGATACTTCTTTAAACAAAATCAAGTATCCCTCAGATATGCACCTGATGGATAGATACAGATATTGGTATTTTTGCAAATTTGTGGAAAACCTTGCAAATCTTGTCCTACAGTGCTTTAAGGAGTCTTTCTACTTCACTAGTTTTTTGCACAGAGGTAGAGCTCTAATAAGGAGGTTGGGGATGGAGGAGACAGACCTTCTTTTTCACAGAAACTTACATTCACAGATTGCCCTGATGCAAAAATTAGTCCTTCGGTAGAGAAAAGCTGAGGTGGGAGAACAGGGGTAAATCTTCTATGTTGACAGTGACAGCACATCTCTGCTTCTTTTTGTCCCATACTAAAAATGCATCCTTTCTTGGGGCAGTAAGATGCAAAGAGGTCATATCTGTCAGGGCTTGCTTGAAGTCAGGGGTGAGATATCATCTGTGAGGCATCCCAAAAGAAAGACTAAAACCTCCTAGTAATGGACTTATGGTCCTCAGCAGAAGGCAATGATAGAGAACAAGGTGGAAAGCCATAAGTAGCTAAGAGAATAAGAGGAGCTACCATATAATTAACAATGGAAAATGTACATTTTGCATTGAAGGAAACATCAAAATTTGCATTGACATTGGAATTGGGCAACTACCAGGCTCTATGGCAATGCTGAACTAAGACAGCATTGGCAATTGTAATTTTAGTAATTTTGACAGCTATGATTTTTGTCTAAAACTGGAAGCTGCTGTTTCCCAGGCTGTCATTAGTAATTGTCACCTGGAAGAAGCACTTGCTTATCGACTGAGAATGAAAGTGATGATGCCCCCAGCAAAGCCTTACTGCTGTTACCGTGCCCTCACTGCTTCTGCACTTGTCTATGCTCACCTTGACATTTATCTCATGCTTTTTCTACATCAGATTTTTTTCATATCAGTTACACTGGCTGTAGAATATTAGCCTCTTTTTTATGAGAAATTGTCGGAAGGCCACTGGAAAATTATTTCTCTTATTTTTGCCTTTTTCAGAGACATGTTCTAGACCTTAGGACACTAGTAGTGGCATTTAACCCATTCTTCAAGCAAGTAGATAATATGAATTTTAAAACCTCTTATCATATTGTCCATACGAGTGGTAGGGAGATTTGAGTTAGAGATTAAATGAGAGCCCATATTATCTGGAAAAAGAGTCACAACCTTTAACAGAAAGTTCCTCTTTCAAGCCAGTGGCGTCCTTTAAGTTGAGAAATATACCAAAATATATTAGCATCTTCAATGAAGACAACACATCTATAAAATGTGATAATCCTACTTCTCCTTTCAAAATGTAACTAACACACTACAGTTCATTGGTTCACTGTCTCCGTTTTACAAATCAGAGGCAAGCAATAAAAAGAATTAAGATATTTAATTTTAAAAAATATTTTTCAAATGTCTTTCTACTTTAAGGTTAACTAAAATTAAACAAAATTGATTTGTAAAATGTGACAAATCTCCAAAACTGCATCAAGAAGCAATATATTAAAAAACAATGCCTTTAAAGGTTAAAGGTGAAGAATTTTCACACTTTGAATGTCACTGTCTTCCTAATAGCTCTTTAGACATAGAATTCACGTGATAATGCACTGTTTCATAGTTACTGTCTCTAGCTGAATTCCATCTTGGTTTTTATTCACCTCAGTTTCCTACCACTCAACTAAACAAAGCCATTAACCCAGAGTATTTTATTTCTAGATGTGAAAAGGTAGAGATGGGTGCTTTAGTCCAGTATTTCTCTTTAAATGGCATTTTTCAAGGAAACAACATTTAAGGAAAAAAATAGTAACTCAAGATAATGCACAACACAGTACTTGCATACCACCATATTTTAATACATTTGGAACACAAAACTACAAGAGTAGAAGGAAAGAATTTTAGCTGCTACTGTTACTATTAACCATGTACTATTCACCCAGGCAAATTAGGTAAACTCAGTCCTGCACTAAACAGGTGCAGCTTTGTAACAGTTGTGTGTTAGGTATTTTACATCATGTGGCTGATATTAAGCATTCCAAAGTGCTCATTTGTGAATATTACCTACTTTTCCTTCAGAAAACTTACACAGATCCAAAAAAACTGGGAACAGAAAATTTTGTGCAGCAAGATTTAATCATTAAAGCACAGCCTGAAGCTAATGACTTCTAATCTTGATCCTGACACTGCCTTCTTCAACCTCCTTTTGTTTGTTTCCTGACCCATAAAACATAGATAAAACTTTACTTTGATATTAAGGGCCTTAGATATAAAACATTGAAGAATGTAAAAAATAGATCTGTTTTATGCAACATACATGTCTTTCTTCACAGTATTTCTTAATTTTTCCTTGTGGTACACACACAAAAAATATAGATTTTTTTCCCCAGACTATAAATTCTCATATACACTTACACAGGGCAAACCCAAACAGTCAGATTATCTTTGAGATGTGGGAAACTCATTCGTTTCTGCTTAAACTGAAAAATAAAATTGAAATGAACAACATATTGACTTGAGATGGAGAAATGAAAATTGAATAATGGATTTGAAAACTGCCACAATTTCAATTTAACACATGAATAATTTGTATTAACATGTTTGTGAGCTATTTCTTAGTCTTTTATGTATAAATACCATAGCAAGACCATTTCTAGGGGACCAGTTATTGGTTATCTCTCAGTATTAAACTAACTCTGTATTTTAAGGTACTCTTGCATTATTCGGATGTGCTATATCTTCCTATTTTTCTGTGAAGTGTATGTCTGGCAACAAAGGACAATGTAGTGTTAAAATTTTTTAGTTGCATGGTAAATAATCATTGAGAAGAAAGTAAGACAGAATTTACAAAAAAGTGTAAAAGACCTCAAGAGCACAAAGTGGTGGCTGTATGCACATATATGCAACTGCTAGTACCAGCTTTGAACAACTAAATAGGATACCAAGCCCCAACTGATAAATGAGTCCTCAGATTTTGATTCTGTCCCACCCCTGTTGCTCCACCACAGCAAAGTGATAGCGGCCTTGCATGGGGCAGAGATACTGCTGCTGCTCCTGTCATCAGGAGCCAGGTGGGGGCATATCCTGGCTCAGTATCCAGCCATAACTACACTGTCTTGGCCAGAAGCAGTCCAGAAAATAGTCATTAGACTAAACATTTCAGACAGTCCAAGAGGGGACTGCCAAAAAACCTGTCAAATGTTAACCAGGAGATGATCAGCTTGTAGCCTGGCTTGATCTGTGCTAGGACAGAAATACAATAATCAACATGAGAAGTCTGGTGCAGTAGGGGACCTGGGGTGAGGCTCTCCACCTTGATCAGCTCTGAGTTCAAAGTTTTCCTTAGTCCTCTGCAGCAGAGTTGTCTAATTTATGAAATGGGGATGAAATCCTTATAACTGTTATGACATGAAACTCTGAATGTAATCAGCTTCCTACATTCATTACATGCTTTATTTCTGATAATTTATGTGGTGATACTGAAGCAAGCATTATTCACTCTAGTGTAATAAATTGATTTGTTAATTCTGGTCCTACTGAGACACATAAACAGACCACACACCGAACTGCAAAACATGAACTGCTGGATGATGTTCTGATAATTCATAAGCCTTTCTAATACAAAATTACACACCCCCTGCCAGTGGGTTTAGGAATGTTTTCTAAGTTTCATAAAACACTAACAAAACAAGAATTAGGAAATAAAAATGCTATTCAAACTGGTAGAGCATTTTTTTTGTACAGGTAGCGCTGCTTGCCCAGTAAAACTGTAGCAGTTTCTCTTGTCTGAAATACAATTCAACAATTTTACATTGGTTTACTGATGGGACCTTCCAATTTTTCTTCTACTTTTGAAGTCAGTTCATACATACACCTAGAAAACTTGGCACTTAGAGAACAAACATGCTCTTCAATGCAGGTGGCTCCAAGTATTTTCCTGGGGAAAAAAAATAGGCTGCAAAATCTAATGAGTCTTTAGAATGAGGCAGTGCAGCTTCAGGTGATGGCTGGGACACAGGAGGGAGGTTTAGGGGACACTGATCTTCAGCTGCAGCTGAGGGGTTCTTGGAGAAAACCCAGAGGTCAAGAGGGAGGTAGGCTTATCTGTGCCTATATTTAGATGACAGCTGTCAACAGCTTCCCTCAGATAACAGTCTTACCTAGAGGGGCTAGAGGAATGCTGGCAGGCTCTGCGTTAGCGGAAATCCATGAATAGGGCATTTTGAGGGTCCTAGTTAGACTTTGGCTCATATGAAGTTATCAAATACAGCACAAATCTGTTCCTTTGCAATCAGTGAAATAAATATTCAGTTGCTTGAAAGATTATAATCTCCCATGAATTCTGTGTTTTCCCTTATTTTTAGAAAGAAAATATCACCAGAGGCAGAGTGAGAATATATGTCTGTAATGAAGAACATTGTGTCATGGTAATTAAAAAATCTGAATCTAGAGAAATTTGCATAAAGTAATAGAGAACATTTTACCTGCCTTTCTTCTCATCTTCTGGTGGCTTTCCCTCTACTGTACAGTGGTCATGGCATTTTGGAAGCCCTTTTAGTTATTGATTGAAATAAAGCAATCCATTTTGCTGATGTTAGTGTCATATTCCTAAAACAAACTAAAAAATATTATCACATCTTTGCATTTTTATGTCCTCACTTGCAAGGCTCAAGTTGCAGTTTATTTTAGGCATTGCACTTCAGTTTTAGAAACTCAGTTTATTGGACCTGTTGTAAAATAATAACATATGAGTAATATGTTTAATGGAGCATAGAATGCCTTTGCGTATGAAGCATAGTCAGAATTGGTTTTGAGAACTAGATTGCTCAAATGATGCTGTATCTAATACAGACAAGGCCCAAGAGTGGAAGTTGTTTATGCAACTGGAATAGTCTAGTTTGCTGTCTTCACTTTTAAATACTCTGCTGACTGGGAGGGCACGTGAAGTCTAAATCACCTGTTACAACACCGTCTTCATTGTTCTGCCACATGTTTTTATGTGGATTGAAATTACCAATGTGGTAACTACTGAACATTTCATTTTTATAATCTCTGCTACCCTCTCAGTATTTCTTTCCCTGAAGTACCTTCTAGCTGGATTCATTTTATCTTAATACTCTGGGTGGAAAACTGTATTTCAAGGTCTGATTCTTGAATAGCTGGATAACAGCACCATTTAATATAAGGCTGCAAGTCTGGAGCAGATTTCAGCACAATGCTGTTGGCTGTTGGAGAGCTGGCAGCAATTACAAGGAGACAGTAAGAAGGTCAGGATTCTCTTATTTTGTGGCTAATATGCCATAAGTGATAGCTACGAGACTTACATGGAGCATGTACAGTGTACATGCTTGTCTCATATGCCTGATATGTTGGCTGACATTGCTCATTTCTTCAGAGACAGTAAATCAGAGCAAAGCTCGTTCTACACGGGGGAGGTCATGATCAGAATAATTCTGAACAGCTTTCGTTAAAATAACGAGCAGAAAAACTCAGGATTCCATGTACCTCTATGAGAATATTAGACTTGTCAGAGATATGTAAGCAATATGGAAATGTGATGGTTAGTTAAAATGCATTTTTTCTTCATTGAGAAATGAGAATTGGACATTGGAGAATTAGAAGCAGTAACTATTTTGGGAGAGGGCAACTTATGCATAGTCAGATGGTTGATCTATCATAGACAACACACTTTAGAAAAGAAGCGGAAACAAATAGGACAGAATAAGTAGACAGTAGGAACAATCCTGGGTAACAAAGGAAGAGAATGGAAAGATCCAGATAGAAAGAAAAAGAAAACTGAGTATGGAAGATGAATTAGTCCAAATCAAGGCAGCTAATACTATAGAATACACTATTTCAGTTGGAAGAGAACTACAGCAATTGTCTAGTCCAACTGCCTGAGCAATTCAGGGCTGACCAAAAGTTAAAGTATGTTATTAAGGGCATTGTCCAAATGCCTGTCCAACACTGACAGGCTTGGGGCATCAACCACCTCTCTAGGAAGCCTGGTACAGTCTCTGACCACCCTCTTGGTAAGGAAATGCTTCCTAATGCTGCTCTTCACATGACATGCCTTCCATCCCTTCCACCAGCTTTGTTGCCCTCCTGCCCTGCGTGCATTCAAGGACCTTCACACCCTTCTGAAATGGTGAAATCCAGACCTGCACACAGTGACTCCAGGTGAGGCCTCACCAACGCTGAATACAGTGCGATAATCACTATTTTGGCCATCTGGTTATGCTGTGTGTGATGCCACCCAGGATGGGGTTTGCCCTCTGGGCTGCCAGGGCACACCGCTGCCTCATGCTGAGACTGCTGCTGAACAGCACCCCCAGATCCCTTTCTGCAGGGCTGCTCTCCAGCCACTCCTCTCCCAGTTTATACTGGTGCCCAGCATTACTCTGTCCTAGATGCAGAACATGACTACATACAGGACCTTAAGCCTTCCTTTTTCAGGTACCACTGCCTTCAATCACCCATTCAATGATCTTGCACTGCTATACATCATGAAGGGCCACAGGTTACAGCCAGAGTTGGCTGTAAGCAACAAGAATATATGCAGTGTAAAAAAGACATTATTCATATAACTCTGCTGGAAATCATCAACCATTACTCCAGAAAAAAGCAGACTCATCCACTTGATTTGGATATGCAAGAACAGATGTTTCCTAATTAGAGTCTAATAGAAACTCATCAGCATTATGTATCTATTAGATTTGCAACAGAAGACAAATTCCTCTTTGATATCTCTTAATGTTATCAGCCAAGTATATTAGCAAATAGAGCACAGAAAATTTTCAGAAGACACTGGTGCCGCTTCAGCAGCGTTCACAGATTTCTGGTTGCCATTGTGTTGCAGCAGCATTAGACGCTACTGCATGTACCTGCACCCTCATTACACCCTCCTTCTTGTCACTAGTGGTCCCTGTGTCCTCACATCTATGGGCAAAACTGCACGTTACAGTTACCCTACCCTCATTCTGTCAGAGAGCCCTGAGGGAGGCTGAGTGCTTTCAAGAAGGAGGTTGGTGCTTGCTTTTGGTTGGCTTTTTTTTTTTTTCCTTCTCCACCAAGTTCATTTGACAGCAGCAGGTTACAGAAGGGAACATGCATGATAGTGCCGGCAAACCTGACAGGATAGTAATCTCCAGTGGGAACATGGTGATAACTTGCTTAGGAAGGTAGTGTTTTATCTCCTCAAGAAAAACTTTAGGCACCTTATGCTAGTACACCAGCTCTTGCCTTACTAGTTATGCTGCTTTGATATGTTTATCTTTCTCTCGCCCCTTCCCCACAAACCCTCCAGTAGTACAGCAACATATAACTTTTCTGCATTATGATTTTATGTTTTGTAACAATTTTAGGAAGAATTACACTTTTGAGACCCTCTAATAGTAATTTTTTTGTTTTCTTATCAATTGCAAGCTATTCCCAAACAGTTCATCCACTTCTTTCTTTACTTAAAAAAAACCCCAGACAATAAAACTGGATAACTGTTCAATTTTAGTTTTGATCATTTCCCTATGATTCACATTCAAAATTTTGTTTGTAGAACATAATGTATAGAAATCAGTGATTCTTAATCTAAGAGGTCTTATGCCTGTGCTCTTAGCATGTAGAAGAGAATGTGCGGTTAGGAAAGGATGGCTGGCTAGGTGTTGAAAGTAATGTATGTTCTGGCTGTCTGGGATTCTTGGCAGTTTTATGATTTGAGTAAGCACACTCTTTAAATGGTGCTCAAGCATTACAGAGGCTTACCTTTCTCTTCCCCCTGCCTCTTCTTAGCACAAACTCTTTCACTGACTTCCATATCTATAATTTGGCCCTGAGCATGTAAAGATTGATGAACTCATCTTGGAAACAATTGAGAAGGGAGAGAGAGAAAAATCCATGTGAGGATGTTTTACATTCCCTGGAGCCCCTGGTATTCAGCCTTCAAATTCCCTGTTTGCCTGAAGAGGTGATAATATTAAAAAACAAGAAGAATTACAAGCTAAACCTAAGCTTTTAGTGCTGTCTCATCTGCACTGCATTCCCTACTGTGTCTGTTGGAAATACTCCTTAACTTCTAGTATCTGATACTGAAATGGTATCAGACGCATAAGAGATGAAGCCAGAGTAGAGCCATTGTGAGGGGTTTGCTTTCCAGTTTGGATTTGGGTGTGTAGGAAGTTCGTTAGGATTTTTTTTTTTTTTTTGTCATGCAGTTCTGGTATCTAGATGTACTGCAGACAGCCTGAATCAATATGATGGTCAAACCACAGAAGACATCACCCACCCACTCATGGTTCTCAAATCAGAATAAGAGTGAAAAAGCTTCCCTGATGTATCAAGAATGTCAGTTTTCTGTGCAAAGTGAGAGCTGAGGCTTTGCAGGATAAATCAGTCTGAGAAATAACAAAGAGCTCTTATCCATTTCAGAGTGAAAAGAAAAAGCAGGCAATCTTTTTAAAGTATAGCTTTGCTTCAAGTGAATCAATTAGTAGTTAACATGCTTAATTTTAAAAGATTGAAATGCAAATAATTGCATAATGTTACTTGAATTGTTTTTAAATATATTTATAAAAATTCCTGTCTTGGATAAGAGTGTTAGCTGATACTTCACTCGTGCCAACATGCATTTCCATACTTACAGTCACTTTTACTCTCTCTGATCATCTTTGATGAGGCTCTGACTGGCAAAATTGCAGGCACTAGTGAAAAAAAAAAAAGAGCACAAAGGACAAGTTCTTCTAGCGGTCCTTAAAAGACTCATGTAACAAAAAGGAGAATTTCCTCTTCCCAAATCCAATGAGCATGCATGACAAGCATATCTATGCAGTATTGAAAAAAAGGAGACTTTCAGCTCTAGAGGAACTACAGGTTGTTTTTACTTCTACGATAGCTCTCAGTTCCTGCTCGAGACTGGTCTTTGGGAGAGACCAGTTTAAGAAGCTTTATTGGTGCCACCAAACTACTCAGTTGCTGTTTTTCCAGGTAATCAATGATTCGGTAGATATAAATTTGCCATAAAGAGTTCCAATCTGATGTTAGTTTTGCTGATAACCTACAGATTATGTTCACTAAAATGCTATTTGACTCATGTTTTTACTGTCATGAGAAAAAAAAAAAAGCATAGTACATGAATATATGGTCACTAAATTTACTTGTTAAATATCCTCTCAAACTATAAACAACTAGCTACTTGAAAGCCTCTGTATTATCTGTGTTTCTATTTGGATTTAGCAACGATGACTTTCTGTTGTCACTGGCATTTCTTCTACTTTATTTTATTGTTTAGTTTTGTTTGCCTTTTTTTTCCCCTTAACTGACACGCTTTCAAAATTTATGGTGTTTTTCTTTTTTTAGGAATGTTGCTAAAGAGAAGCTTTAATTTAAAAATGTAAACAGTGGTTCCCTGGCAGGCATAGATGATCATGTGAAGGGCGAGCCAGATATAATTCCTGTTAAGAAAGCTGGAAAGCACTAGTTTTTTCATTCCTCAACATCTTTGAAAGGGGAGGAAACCTCTACTAGCTCTTTATTTTGCAGCAATCAGGAGGAAAATTCTTTATGTGAACCCCACAACTTTGTGTTGCTTGCTGACTGAGTTGGCTGAATATCAGGTGCATTCATATACCTTAGTTTCTTGGTGGCATTTAGAACTAGAGGAAAATAAGGTGCTTTGCATGAAATAATTCACCACATTTATTTATCACAGGACAAAGTATATTAGGGTGGTCACAGAGTCAAGATGTTTAACCCTGAAAGAAAACATCTCTCTGATACTGGTGGATGCAGCCTCCTGAATCATTAAAAGCACAGGCTATTTCTTTCCACTTGACACCAGAAATAGTGTTTGACACCCAAAAAATGTTTAAACAGAGACTCACTTTTCTGGTGAAATGTGAATCTGTGAAGAGAAGGCTCTGCTAAGTTTTTTTTTTATAACTAAATTAAAAAATATGCAAATTGAAATAATTTTATTTAATTTGTCCAAAAATTTAGAAAATGAACTAATATTGGTCAAAGCAGCAGAACACTTTGCCTCAGAATATAACCTCTCTCATACCATTAACATTAACTCCGGCGTTTACCTGAAATAACTCTGTTTTGACAGGCCTTTGGAACTGTTTTGAACCTGCTGTTCAGGAGCCATGGGAATACCTAAAGAGAATTCAGGAAAAAGTAAATGTATGATAGCTATTTGGATTGCATGCAACAGTAAAAAAAAAACAAACCAACAAACAAAAGCAAACATCCCTCCTGCCCCCAAATTATTAAAACTTCTGGCATATGGCATGTGCAGACCATACATTAACAAAACACCCAACATTCTCCAAAACATGTGGCATAGAATAATTGAAACTTCAGACAAATGTGCAGTAAGGTACAGTTTATTCCAGAAGCTGACTGTTCCACACACAGTGCCTTAGCTTTACAACCTTCACTTATACTTTCAGGCATTTCAGGAATTGATCTAATTCAAAAAAGAGTCAACAAGATGACTCAGAAAATCTTTTTGGTATTTTTGACTTTTGTTAGTAAAGAAATCTCTCAACTCTTCTCTATCCATATTGTATTTTACCCAAACTCATATCACAGCTTGAGAGAACTGCAGGAAGCACAGAATAGCAGGAGGACACTCATCATCTGAAGTGCACCAACTTTCCAATTACTACATCCAGTCTCTCTGTGTATCATTTGCTCAGAATGTGTGTGTACGTATATACGGCTGATGGATTTTTTGCAAATAATCAGCCTTTATTAGCAAAGACAAAGAAACCTGATTCACTTCCTAATTGCTTCTTTTCAAATGAGCTTGGCTTGCAACTTCTTTACTGACATGGGATGGACAATAGAGAAATTTTGACCCTTAAAAAGTTTTCCAACAGCATATGCAATCATAAGATAGAAAAGAGCTGATGTTCACTGGGCTAAAAGATGAACTTGTGCCAACAATGTAGTGTTGTTTCGGAAAAGAAACTTGCGTGTGTAGACATGAGAGCTGCCAGTAAGATCAACAGATAACCCTGCAACTCTGGTCAGGACTGGTAGGACTCATTGGGAATACCATGTTCAAGTTTATGTAGCACACCTCAAGAGAGGTGTTGACAAAGTGAGAAAGACCAGGGGAGAGCCAGAAGAAAAAAAGTCAAAGGTGCTGGAAGCACAAAATGGGAAAAAAGAAAAAAAAAAAAAGGCCATTATTTAAGACTACAGGAGAGAATCTTAAGAGGGGACAAGATAAAGCTCTCCAGTTACACTAAAGCTCATGCAAAAAGCAAGGAAAAAAGTTGTCGGTTGACAGGAGAAGTGGTTAAATCTTTACTTTAGACGAAAGCAAACAAGGGCTAGATTATATGGAGGAAAAGCTAAACCTTTCCAAAAAAAATCAAACCTCAACAAACCAACCCCGAGGCTGTGGTTACTCATGTGGGCTGAGTACCCTCCTTTGCTGGTTGGAGTATGAGAGGAAACATCTCACAGGAGGGGTGTAGACAGCTGATCCTGTATTGTGGCAGAGAATAGCAGGTTATTTCCTGAAGTCTTCTCTAAGCCTCGTTCACTGTGATCCTCTGAATCTATGTCTTAGTAAGAAGAGAGTAGAGAGGGATTGAACAACAATCGTGTTAGTTCTGATTAGAGAAAAGACTCAGGGTGTTACAGGCAATATTTCTGGCATTTGGCAACAGAGAAATGAGAAGAAAGAGAAGGAATTGCTAGGTAATTGTAGCCCAGGGTTTGAGAAAAATAAGCTGATTATATGGCAGTCACGTACCAAGCCATTTTATCAATAAGTGGATTGTCCGTACTACAGGGGTCATTCTTCAAATATTATCATTACCCCAAAGAGAAAACTAGAATCATATTTCTGCATGTCATTACAATTCATTTCCTTGCTATGCTGCTTACTCATGCCATCAGTTACGACTTGCTGCTAAAGCTCACAAACACATTTCTACAGAGAAAATTTACATCATGTAACATCCTCTCTCTAACAAATACACCATTTTAAACTGGCAATAGCTGAATATCTTCACCAAAACCAAGCAAACACTCAGTGTGTGTGCTTCAAAACTTGCCAACTCTGGTTGCAATTGTAAGAAAGTGCTATTGCTTAAACGAATAAATAAATTGAAAGATTTGGCATTGTCTGCCATTGTTCCTCCTTTTGGTAACTCTTCCTTGTCCAGCAATGGAGAAGGTTTTGTGGTGCTGGTCTGTGCAAGGGCACCGGTTTGATGGTGGGAATATCTTTGGCAAGTTGTTGGCAGCAGAGAGGACATGGCCGGGCAGCTGGGCTGCCCTTTGCTGTGGGAGGTGGTTGGTGAAACCACATGGAGGAGCAGGTGTAGCCTGCTAGTGCTAGGCTCGTACTTATCATGGGAAAACCCAGAGATTTGTGAGTATTGGGAAAAAGTGAAGTGTATTTTCTGCCAGAGAGCTACTGACTTCTTAACTTTCAAAGAGTAAGCAGGCTCTCAGGGGAGAGGAGAGGTTTGTGATAGCCTTTCCACATAATCTGGGGGACAGAAACTGTGTTTACTCAAGCATTGCTTCTTCCTTTTGCAGGCAAGCAAGAAGCGCACTGTTTTGCTTGTGTCTATACTCCGGGCAGTGAGTTCTCACCTGGGTTTCCTAAGTGGAGTACTACATGCTTTCCTACATGAAAATTTCATCCTCATTTTTAAAAATGTTAGGGAGCAAAAGAAATTTCTGCCAAGCAATTCATCTGTTTTAAAATGAAGGATAATGCCATAACAATTATATGATTTTTAAGGATATTTTTTATACAGAAATAAAATTTCTGACTAAGAGACATTATAAAGAAACCAAAAAGTAAGAGTCACATGTGCCTACCCTTTTGGAGACAAAAGTATGACAGAAAGGAGGCAATCACTTAGAGTTTTGTTTTGTTGTGTTGACCTTTAAATTTTGAATGGATAACTGTGTGTGTATATAAATATATGCATATTCAACCACATTATGCCACAAGATTTACCCACTCACAATTTACCGGAGTAATTTTTTAGTCACTTTAGTCACTTTACCTCAATCCTATCCTAAGAAAATGTGAATTGAGGACAGCTGTGTGAAAATCAACACCTTCAACAAAAAGTTCATGACTTCATGACTAGCAAGAGGACTGGAGTTCACAGACTGGTTCAGCAACTACTTAACACCTTGCCCTCAAGGTATAAGAGAAAAGTGAAGTAGTTTGAGTTAACACTTTGTTTTATATTGTCTACAAATGCCTTGAAGGAATTTGATATGTTATAATGAGCTAGAAATTGGAAGCTGAAGTGAAGAACATGAAGGGTCATGCACTAGTATGTGGCTTAAAAAGGTTTCTAGATTTATTTTTTTCTCATTTTTGGATAAGTAAATATATTTGATTTATTAAGTGTATTACATGTGACTATAGCAGATTCCCTAGAAAACTCAGGGGTAGCTATGGTATTGCCTGTCATTTTAATTTTTCTAATTCATTTGGCACAGTCTTTGCCAAAAGACACTTGTGTTGCATGAAAATCATTCCTTGTATAAATTGATATCAGCTGCTGATTTTCTTTTGATAGCTCAGTAATTATTTCAAAAACAAAACACAAGTGAAGGATACATTATCCAAAAACTTATGCAGAAAAGGTTTTTCCTCAACTGAAAGTTAAGCCCCACATGTTAAAAAACATTAATTATATGCTGATATGCTTCTACTTTCTGCTTCTTAGTAACTTTTCTAATTTTAGTATTTAGTAGTTTTATTTTAATTTTTTTCAAGACTAAGTGCTTAGTACCTAGTTAGTTGTATGTCTGGTCTGACCCTTGTCACCAGCTGTGCCATGTCTTTAATAGCTCTCACTGAACTCTGTAAACTCCTATGCTTTTACCTATGCAGAAAGGCACAGCCCTTTAATTTGTGTTTTGTCAAACTTTAAGCCCAGCTTTAATCTCTTAGCATCACTCACAGACAAAAATGAAGCCATGTAAGAACGTGTGCTTGCTCCATAGTCTGTTATTTCCCCCCATAGAGTTAGTGTAATAGTTTGATAGTTGCAGTCAATCCAAAGGATGACAACATGTGAAACTGTATATAAAATAACCGCTTGACTCATTTCTAGACATGACCTCTCTGAACTTTGTTAGCCCTACTGCTAAGTGGAAGAGTGGGCTGGTAAGACCGATATCGTGGAAATATATTCATTAAGATTCCTCATTGTTGCTATTTTATATCTGAAATCAAAGTAGTTCTGGTGGGCTGTGTGTGAAATGTAATAAGGGTGTGATTTTTGATATTGTGGACCACTAAAAGAAGAAGGTCTGATAGTCACGGAAGCCGATTGAAGGATACCTTCAATCTCATGGTCCTAGACTTTATATTGGAAGTTTTGTTGTTGTACTTAAACTGTATGAAACTACAAACCAGCTGAACAGCTTATGTTTGAATATGACACACAAGCTGTGGAACTCAATTCCTTACACAGAATTTCACATACAATTCTGTTTCCTTGAACAGGAAGATAACCAGGCAAATTACAGATCCTACTGAAGTTAATATATGCAGGCTTACTGAATCTGTCCTTGTCCAGCTCAATGTATGTGGGAATTTTTTTTTTTTTTAAATGTGAATGGAGTAAAAAAATTGCATTTTTTACTGTTTTCCACTTGCACTGAAAATGATCCTGTTAAATCTTTCCTTTTTCTTTTTTCCTAGCATTGGAAATTATAAGGAAAGTTTTATTTTTAGTAATTGTAATTCATGTCTTCTCAGTTTATCAATACACTATGTAGTGTATGTTTTTCAGTAGGCTTAAAAAAGTGAGCTTTAATTAAAAAAAAATCATAGATATTTGACTGAAACTTTTCTATTGTTTCAGCCTTTGTGGTTTGCATCTATATGGTGTACTCTAACTGATCATGAATTTCCATTTCATCAGCACTCAGAAAATTACTTATTTACTCATTTATGGCTGGAATACAGCATTTGAATTCTCCACAGACAAGTAGCAACTGTGAAATCAGTATCCTTGGCAGTAAAGTTGATGATCTTGGATGAAATGTTGTGCTTTGAGTGGCACTAGGCTGTGCTTCTAAGTCTCAGTCTTTTATGTGTGCCTACAGCTCAGACTGTCACTGTAGATAGGCCACAGTCACCACCTGCTCTGCCAGAGCCCAAGGCTCACACAGCAGCAACTGGAAATTTTACATACAGCTGGATTGCCAGAGAGTTCAGGAAAATGCATCCTGATTTATGGATGCTACTGTATTTCTGTGATAGAAAAAATCAAAATAGCTATGAATTTCATAGTCAAAATTCACCCAGATCCTTTAGTCTAGTTCTCTTGTGTGTTCTCTGCTGCCAGCTGTAATTATTTTCTCTAAAGGTAACATACTTTAAAGCAGAAGGACCAAAAATTTGTCCTTTTTGGCAAGTATTTTGTTTTCTGTGCAAAACGTAGTATTAATATTATTTGAGGAAAAAACCCAAACATGTAAGTTCATCATCCTAATGAATATTAGCACAATTTAGTTATTTGAGTTACCTATGCACAAAGAGAAGAGATTGTCAGATGAAGGGCATGAGCTGGAGCAGCAGGTAGTAGACCCACATGCTATTAACATCACCGGAACTCTACAGTTTCTAGTCACATGGCTCTCTGTCATTCCATTGCAAAGGCTTTTATTTTGTATGTTTGAAAAATGATTGCTGGGAAGACCACAAAGCCCTATGTGCAGTAAAGTATGCTTTCTATATTTTCTATATGTAGCACATACTTTGTGCATTCTCGGGGAAAACCCTGAGAAGTGGTTTGACAGTATAGTTTCAGCTTCTAATTAAAGAAATTTTTCAGGTCCAAAGGAAATGCATGGTCCTGGGAAGATAAAAATGCCACCGTTCACTGGATGTGGCAGACTCCACTGACAAAGGTCTTGCTGCTTGTTAAGAATGTGATGGCAGCTACACCATAGTGGAGACTGGCAAAATTTGGGCATGAAAGAGCTAAACACCTTTCTTGAGGTCACACCTGACTTTATAATTTTGGACACATTTCCCTTGTGCCCTTTTATTTGCCATTGTGGTACTCTTACTTGATTACAGAATGTGTTTAGAAACAAGGATGCTGAGCAGAGCGTTATGGTGCTACGCAGTTCTGTCCTGTGCCAGTTCAGAGAGATGTCTGATTAGATTATTTCAGACCAGCTCATGCGAAAGAACTATACAAGGCATTTGTGAATGATATTGTTTGAACCAGAACAAAAAGCTGTATTTATTTCTGCCTAAATGGAAACCTATTATGTTGAAAGCTAAAATTACAATGTGGTGGTCTTCAAATCACATGTAAGCAATGTAATTACCAATGCAAAAGCAGAGTAAACAAGAAAGCAGTCTGTGCATCTAGTGAACACTCAGAATCCCCGTTCCTTTCTGTAATTCAAAGTAAGGATTCCAGTTTGACTTCTTTAGCTATAGTTAAGCGCAAGAACACAAATTTTTCAGAATTGGGAACATACCAGTTTGTTCCATCAAAGAATTTGACTCATGGCATTTGCAAGAGACTTTTTTTTAGCACCAAGAGAAACATAAAAGCTTAGGCTGTGCAATTCTGAAAGGACTTAGAAAGCTGAGTCCTGCTCAACCTCTCCATACCTGTGACTGCCTATAGTGTGAAAAATGTTACCTTTGTCATTTAAATGCACCTTTTAAACCATTTTTACTGCTTCTCATTGTATAAAGATATCTGGCAGTTTGGGGGTTGGTTTTTTATTGTTTGGTTTTTGGTTTTTTATTGTTTTGGTTTTTTTTTTTCCCTGCAATGGGACCCATGTCTGTGGATTTAGAGACTATTGACAAATATGGTATCCTATAGCATAACACTTCCCGAAGATGGAAAATTCTAATTGCCATTAGGAAGAACATAATCTCTGATCTTTCATATACCTGTAGATCCAGGAGAGTTTAATAAAGCATTTTTGATTGACAGCTATCCATCACCACACAATGAAGGAGTGGTGCTGCATCTGTGAGGAATATGAGGTTTAGCATAGGGGTTTGAAGGGTGCTTGTCAGCCAGCACTGCTTTTCTGACAAATGCAGGTAGGAGTTGCTCCTAGGGTGATGTTAAACCTGAGAGATTGAAATTAATCCTTTTTTTTTTTCTGGAGGATAATGGCATGGACTCTCACAGACCTGTCTGAATTCCATTGATTTTAGAGAGCCCTTTAAGTGGAGAGATTTCAATGTATCATGAAAACTTCCTATTTGAACGAAAAAAGGAAGCTGGTCTGGAAGTAAAGGGTCAGCTCTCTGTTAAATAGAGCACTGAGTAGTATGTACACCATCTATACTAGTTTAAGACAATCTTTTACTTCAAAACAGCACATGTAAATGTTGGTGAGCCTTGATTTCTAATGCATCATAGTCCCTCTCATTTCCAGCTAGAGCTCACTCAATTTCCTTGACAAACCCTTTAAATGAAATGTGAAGAGATCTTGTCAGGCATATCGGTAAGGAAACACAAGGCTTGACACTTGTCATGAACATAACAAAATACCTGTAATAAATACTGGAATTTTTTCACATGACTTTTCACTGAGATCACTGCAAACTGCCTTTGCTATCTAATACTAGTTTAAAAGAATAAATAGTTAATTTGATCAAGTTTTGTTTTTTGGTTTTTGGTTTTTTTTTTTTACTAAGAAAACCCTCCATCGGTCATCTGAAGCAACTAATCTTGACCAATAAACTTTGGACTCCATAAGTCAAAGAAGCATTAAAGGAGACTAACACTGTGCATGTATGCATACATATATGGGGATACAGATGGGTGAAAACTGGTATGCCTAGTCCCAGTAGACATGCAGAACACTTGCTTGTGTCTAATTTTAAAGATGTAAGCCATCTGGTAGAGTTAACTGGCAAGGTTCATACTGAAAGTAAGCGCATGTATGAGGAAAGCAGCTATCTGATGCATAACTTGGCCAAATGTGTATGACTTGCCCAAATGAGCTGACAGTCATGTGTCCAGGTTGTGAAGGAGGAATGTCGGAATATATGGGCTCAGCAATACTTTTAGGACCACAGAAATATTTAGGTGAGCCTCTGAAAAACATATGCTATATGTGGTAGCACATATGTACAAAGTGTCTTACTGAGCTACTTCATTTTCCTCCCAGAGAAATATTGCATATCAAATGCTGTGTCTGAACTGGTCAAAACTTTTTACCAGCTAATCAGGTGTGTAAATCCACAGAGCTGTTCAGGAGTTTATAAAGCATGCATTTAAACTTACTTCCCTGATGCAGGTTTAGGTTCATGTTGTGATACCTTGGGGGAAAATACATAATGCTATCTTTCCTGTTCAGCCTCATTAACGAGGAAGATTGAACATCTCCTGCTATCTTCTTAGCTTTTTTTTTTCCCTCCTTACTGTGAAAATAGGTTTTCTAGCAAAGCAAGTAAAATTTCCTTCATATGGGCTTGAATGACCTGCCTGAAAAAAGCTTGTAGCTATATTTCCTCCACTGTTTTAGTCTTGTGACTTCAGTAGAGAACCATCACTGGTACAGACTTTGTCACATGGAAGTTTAAAAGCCATAAACTGTTATTTTAAAATATAATTTAATAGAAACTAAGAGCAAAATTGTAATACTGACTGTTTGTTAAACTTCATGAAATTTCAAGGGGCATTGTTTACATATTTTTCAGGTCTTTTGATGGGAAGAAATCCGTTAATGGAAACCCAGACAACCTCCTATGAAGTTAAAACAGGTCTCTTTTGAAGGAAACTGTCTAGCAGAGCAGTCCTAAAGTTAGGTAAAAATGATTCTCACTTAGCTAGAGAGAGAGAACGGGCAGTAAGTGTGAAAAAAAAATCTTTTCTTTCTTTAAATTTCTGGCTCCAAAACTGAAAACTCTGATATGAAATGCAAAGGTATGAGGTGAATTAGTAGATTATGGAGTCTTCATACTTCAAGTGCTCAACACACTCAAATTTTGACAGTAGAGGAATGGGGAAACATTCAAAAGTGGCTTTTTGTATGTTGAGATAATTTGAAATACCTTCCTATTTATTAGATGCCTTTGTTGAGCTGAGGTCTTAAAAAAATTTACTTGAAGTAGATACCTACATAATATAAAAAAGATAGCATAGACTAAAGTGTAGACATCCTTTAAAAAAAAAACCCCAAAAGCATAAGAATGCCAGGTAAAGTGTATCTACATTTCTCTTCAGAGAAGTCCTCTGAAATTAGTACATAAGCTCAAACTCTACTCAAGTGAAGTTATTGGAATTATGTTTTGATTTAAAAACATAACCAAAAAACCCTAATACTTGAACAGCCACTGAAATCCTGGTTCTGTTTTAGATAATGGGAAGATTTAAAGAACTGTGTATATGTTCTAATTTGCATATTTTTATTCCTGCTTTAAAATTTATATAAAGTTGAAGGAAGGAATGAAGAACTTCCTTTAGCGCAAAGCAAATGGTATTTATTTACCTAAATCATTCTTCATTGTCTGACATGATGAAAATTGGTACCAACATGCACTGTGACTCTTGCTTCTCCTGACTGAAGTCCTCAGTTTTAGTGTTTGGATGTTCCGGACTTTGAAATTTTATGGCGTAATAATATTCTCAGTGCGGTAAAGCTGAAAATTATTCAACATGGGGCTGACAGTTTCATTTTGGGTGTGTTTTATCTTGCTTTATTGATGACATGACTGATGATAAAAAAACTACTGTTGCAACAACTGCGATGTGCTTAACGTGCATGTGGTTGACATTTTTATAAATCAGCTACACAAATAATATCAAATTAAGAAGAAAGGAATAGAATAGAATATCTCAGAGGTTTTTGCTGGTCACACATTAAGTCCCACAAGTACTACGAGCAGTTTGTTCAGTGAGATGGTTGGACCCACAGAGCATTCATGGCCATGTGGTTTTGAACACCACTGTGTGCTCCAGGCTCAGGCTTCCTTCTGTCTCTCACTGTTCCACACCAGGTTTTAGACAAGGTGGGAAAATACATACTTCTGGTAGAACTATAAGGGCATTTCAGCATTTCACATGTCTAAGACCGCTTAGGAAGCACACCATATCTTGGAAGAATACTTTTTTTTACTCCGCCATCCCTCACTAATCTAGGGTTTATCATGGTGTCTACTACTGTGTTTTGCTAGTGTTTTAAAAAGTACTTCTTGAATCTTTCCAAGCTTTTACTTCCTTTCTATCCTCTGGAACTGATGCTGTATCTGAATGTGTTTGTTTCTCCTGTTTCTTCTCTCTTTTTCTGTTTCTTTCTTATGTTCTTTGCCTTCACTCTTTTAAATAGAAAAAGTACATTTTTAACCTCCTTACTTAGTATTTAACTCTCATAATCCTTCCACATAAATTCCCACTCTCTTGTCTCTTTCTGAGCACTTGAAATAATCTGTGACAGCTCTCCGTTTTGTCTTCACATTATGCTAAGAATGACAGTCTATATGGAGTAGAAATGTTGCATCCCAGCTTTATCTTATGATGGCTCTCTGCAGAAAATCATGTTGACCATTTTTGCTTGCTTATCACAAGCTCTGATACCTTTATACTGCCAGCCTACATTGGTCACGGATTGTGTCATGGCAGGAAATGGAGATATCCATAAGGCTCTATATGCTTTTAGAGGGGAGGATGATAGAAATACTATTTGATAAAGTTAAATATTATGCCAGCCTGTTTTGGTTTTCTTGACATGTGCAAAGCTATATTATTCTGTTGTTATTACTTTAAGTACCATGGTTTTGACTTTTAAACAAGTGATTTCTGATTCTTATATGTCTGTACATCTTGCCTGAGGTATGCTCCCATTCTGTATTGCTTCCATAGGAATGACTTGTACCATATTAATTTCTAGAATAAAAGAAAATACCACAGAAATTCCAAATGCCCTTTTTCCCTTGACCTTTCTATTACAGCTTTGAGGAACAAGTTTATTACTTATTAGGAAGGATAAATAATCAACAGTCATTAAAGCAAAGTAATATGTCTTAGTGAATTAATTATGCCCACAACACAAGACAATAGCTGCTGTTACCCACAAGAAGTTCAGAAAATAATTTACTGTTGTGTTTCTGTCTTACCCCATGATAAATGCATCTGTGACCTACTAGCTACCCATGTATGGCCAGATTCAAATGTAATATTTTGTTGCATTTAAGGATGACAGCCCTGAAAATCCCCCTCTCAGATGCTGCCCAGCTCTGTTAGGGCTTAGATTTGAAGACTGAGCGAGCTGTTTCTTTTAATGTGCCTTTCCCAGTTGCTATAGTTGGGATAACATTGGAAAGCTTGGCATGTGTTTCATATTTGGAATAGCTGGGGTTTCAAAAATAGGCATTCTTCAGACAGGCCTGTCCTGTACTTATTTTAAGAGCACATCTACAACCTCAGTTTGCGATCTGCACAAAAAATAGCACTGTTTGCTATCACTGACGTGTGAGATCAGAGAAGTCTCTGAGACAGACATAGTCCTTGGCATCTTTCACCTCATAGGAGGGCATATGAATCAGCAGGCCATTAAGGCTATTTTCCTTTTGTTGCAGAAAAGATTAGTTGCATTACCTAGAAATAGGTAGTGTAACTGTTGATCAAAGTGAACTTTCTTCCCTGAGTTCTGATTCCTTCTTTAACGAGCATTTGTGTTTCAGTTTTATAAATGAAGAACGAAAATCTAATTCAGAAAGGTCCTCTTTGTTCCTCCCAATTCACAGAATGTTACTGTGAACTCAGAAGACACCAAATGGATGTTGAACTATTACTGTTTGTGCAAAAGGTAAATCATGATGCAGTTTTAAACTTTACTATTATTAATAAGCATATATCTTATATGCATCTTTCCTCCTTTAAACAGAAGGTGAGTTACTACTGAAACAAATTCTGTGTATATGGTTTTTCAATACAGAAGTTCATTCAATATTTATTATCTGAACATTGACAAGACGTTTGACAAAACAGGGCCAAGCTTTTCTATTCACCGAAAGCTGAGCTCCCTTATGGTGGTGAGCATGAATCTATATTGGCCATCACCTGTGCCAGTAGGTACTTCACTAATGAGTCCAATTTCCTATATTAAGTGTAACACCTCTGAAATTAAATTACAAGAAAAAATACAGAAATTTATTTCTTCAGAGGTTGCTTTATCTTATGTGTCAGAATTCTGGTTATGCTATCCTACCTTGGGCCGATTATTCTCTGAACAGTGAATTTGCCATTCCTGAATTTCCAAATACTCTTCCATCAGGTGTGCTTCAGTCAACAAACAAACAAGCAAACCTTTCTAAGCAGAAAGATAATTTGGTGTCTCTGACTTGTTTATTTCTTACTGTGAGGTTGACAATATCAAGAGTAGTTAAGGTTCTAACACATAACCTTAGCCACCACAGTTCTGATGTAGACTAGGGTCACTTTTCATACAAGTTAACAAATAGCCATCAACCTAAAGCTGTTATAAATCTTACTGAGACAGTGATTTTCTTTGGTGACCTAGTGTAGAGCAGTCCATATTTCTGAGATCTGAAAGGTAGAAGTGACAAGGATACTGAGGCTGCTGAATTTTTCTAGCCCCTTCATTACTTTCTCAGGTGCTACGACAAAGTACAAAGGAATGGCAAGATTATGAATGATGGAAATAATGACATCAATAGGGATTGGAATAATCGCATTGAGGTTTATCATCACCAGGGAAAGAATGAAGGAAAAATAAGGGGAATAGAACAGCAAATGCAATAGGTAAGATGAGAAAATAAAACTACAAACATGAACATTTCATATGGTGTGGGGAAGGACAGAAAAACGTGAAATACTTTTCAGAGATAGAAGAGGTAAAGTTCGTGGACAATGAATATTATTTCTGCTTTTTTCTTCTAATTCCAGCTGCTACCTCTCTGACTTCTTGTATGTTCTGTGACTATTTCACGCTGGTTTTTTCTACTACCTTTGCCTTTTTGCTACTCCATTATTTTTAAGTGAATGAAATGCCCCTTAGCGCATGAACCACTTTTGCCCATAGCAACATTTGAAAGAAGTGTGCAATGCATCAAATTAAAATCAAAACAAACTTAAGCACTGCCTATGCTTTACCAGTTTTTTGTTGGCTTTCTGATTACAAAACATCATTCACTCTCCAGATGAAAAACAGGCTTAGAATAATATGGGCAATATGCAGAATAGCAAATTCTGTTGAAACTTGGAACATCAGCTGAAATAATAATGAATCAACTCTGCAGATAACATTTTGATGGAAATAGGTGCAGTCAAATTATCCACTGCAGATGAATAAGAATGAATCCTCAGAATGTTCTGATTCTGCTACAAGATTAAAAGGCTAAGATAAATATTTTAAAGATATTAGCTATTTTAAATAATTAGTAGTCATTAAAGGAGTTATTAAATAGTCAAGATTGTTTTAAAGGTCTTGCCTAGGTCTGCAGTTCCTTCAGGGCAAAATTTTTTGGAAGAAAAACCTTCAAACTCCTCAATACCTGAAAACCTTCAAATACCTCACAATTTTGCCATGTAAAATTTGTTTTATTAACATTAGAACACATGTAAGATTAAAGAAACCCAATGCATAGGTATGGTTGGGGTTGAAAAACAAAGTTGATTTAGTTTTAGCTATGCATCTGAAAACTAGAAAATACTGGGATAGGTTTCAGCTGCTGCAAACAGGGTTTTTCAAGGTTTGTGGAGCAGAAGGAGATGGATGCACTATCACTTTGAAAACAAGTACAATATTATGTGACACTACCTCAGAATATTATGTTAATGAAAGAGGTTGTGGACCAGCATATACCAACATTCCTTAGATGCTACAAGGCAATGTGAGATGCCTTAATATTGGTGGAGATTAAGAGACCTCATGTAACTGTCTTGCTTGTTCTTCTGTGAAGATAAAAACCTTTTTAAGATTTTCTTCATTAAAAATGCCATAGGATAGATTCTGCAATCATTACTCATGCTGAGCAGTAGAATTACCATGTGAACAGGTTCACTGAATTACAATAGCTGCATCAAAACACAGTTTGTGATGGGAATGCCTTTCAGTAAATGATCCAAAATTAAGTCAAGGCTCCACAGGATGGGGTCCAGGGATGGCTTAAGAGAATAAGATAATTGTCTGCAAGAGTTTTGGGGGAAAAAAAGAAAATCAGCCCTTTGCTGCTGTCAATCCTGGAAAGTACATAATTCAGAAATCTCCTACTTGCCTAATATGTATGCTAGTATAAATTGGATCAGTGAGGTTTTAAATGTTTGAGATGAAGGTGGTGCAGCTCAGCAATGTACCTTGATCTCAACCACACCTGAAAATGCATAACTATCTTATAGCCTCGTTCAGCATCTCACTTTCCTGCAGTACAAACCCCCAAGTTTGTAAAATTAAAGCAACTCACAAACAGAACACTTTGAAAAATTAACATTACCATGCTGCTGACTGCTTGAAATATTAGATGAAAATTATGTGCATTGACAGGGCAGAATGTTCTTTGAAATGCTTTTTAACACAATTTGATTTGAAGTCAGTCTAACAGTCAGTGAACAAATGAAGGAATACATTTTGCTAAGAGAAATCTGCCATTGTCATAAAACATGCAGCTGTACTATGTTGATGGACCCTCAATCTGCACCAAACCTGTGGATGAGATTTCAGAATAAATGGGAATAACACATGCTTTTCCACAAACACCTTTATTTGACCTCTGTCTTCTGAAATTACACTATCAGTAAAAGATCTTTTCTGTATACTTGAAGCAGACATCCACCAAACACATGTGGAGAGGACTTGTCTAAGCCATTTTTAGGCTTTTGCACTGAGCAATGTTTTTTAACTGGAATCATGCTAGAATAGCACTGGTATGGATCTTTGTAAAATGCAACAACCATTGGAGGTTCAAATAGGGATTTCTGATTCTTTTAGTTTCAAAGTAAGATGTGGAATTTAAAATCCATGTGTGCAAAATCAAAACTCAGTGCTAGTATAAAATTTAGCAAAGAGTAAAATGCCAAGTGTGTAACATCTCTTTCTCAGTTCATGTAGACAGTTGGGGCAAGAGGTTGTATAAAAAGTTCCCATTATCCTCATAGGAAATTAAGAGGAAGCATTGTCTGCCATTAATTTTCAAATAAGCTACAAAATGAAAGCTAATCAGTATTTGATAATGATGAGAGTAATTTTGAAGAGCAATTACAATCAGTGACTATTTTCTTCAAGATATTAGTTTGCAAATAGTTGTGGTCTGGCCTGCATTCAGGGTAATGGCTGTGGCTGCTTGCTGGATGGGGTGAGTTCAGCCCTGGCGACAGCAAGCTGCAGCGAAGCTCTCCCATCGCTGCAGGCTTTAGCAGTGTGGCAGGACACTTCCATAGAGCCCAAGATGCACCTTTACCACTTTTTTTTTTTTTTTTTTTTTTTTTTACACCTTTTAATTTGTGGGTGTTTGTCTTGTGGTTCATTGCTTCCCCAGCCACTGTGTCTAATTTGGAATTACTTTTGTTTCTACATGTTCTTCCCTCCTTGCCTTTGTATAAACTTAAGGCTGCAAGTAGAAGCTCCTGAAATCACCTAAGCTAAGCCTGTGTCTTATGCTAGTGGTGTGTGAGTACTGCCTTTTTGCTGTTACAGTCAGAGTAAAGATCTCTGGAATTTTGTCATATTTGGATTCTTTTATCAACTGTGTGTTTATATATGCAACATACATTACCTGAAGTAAGTATTCCCAACTTTATCAGGCAACAGATGCAGTTTGCTGGTGTTTGACTGCTTTTTTTCTTGTTGTCTTGAAATTTTACTCTGTCCTTCAAGATGTTTTTATCCTGTCAGTCAGAGTGACCCTAGACTGCATCAATATCTGATATAACCAGACTTATAGAAGCTGAATTGTGACAGAATAGCTTGGTACTGGGGAAGAAAAGAATGTGATAATGGAGGTAAACCATGATAAATTTTATGTTTATAAATATTCCTGATATTTTAAGTTTTTAATGAAGGAAGATTGTAGGGGGAAAGTGCTGCATAAATGGATATCATCTATAGATCACACAATACTAATAAAATTAATATCAATAGTTGTGAATCTGCAAATTAAGGTTGTCTGATTATTTTAATAACAAAACAACAGTAGAGCTATGGCAGGAGGGCTGTATTGGTAATGTGCAAAATACCAGTGAACAGAGAAGCTAAACCAACGTGTCTGGGTGTATTTTTGGGGGGGGTTGTTGGTTTATTTTTTTTAATGTGTAGTATCTCATCCCAGTTCCCGAGAAAACGGATCCATCACTGTGTAGCAGCATTTGAAGCTGGGAACTCATGCAGCAGAAGCTGGCTGGGATTTCACAGCAAATGATGCACGACCTGTGCTATTTAACATCAGCAGCCTCAACAGTGCCTGTTGCCAGACCCAGCCTTAAAGGATCTGTGTCTGATGGCTGTGGTAGCAGTGTGTTTCAACAGAAATGAACACAAAATGTGTCGCCACGTCAGTGTGACCAGCTGTCTCCCCACAGTGACTCAGGGAGGGGTTTTGTCTGTGTTCCAGGGTATTTTCGTTACAAAGTTTTTCACTCTTTCCCCAGGACTGAGCCCTGATACTAGCATGTATGTGTTTACTAGTCTGCTCTTCCAAGGCCGGCTGAAGATTTTTCAGTACTTTAAGGACTATTTTTCAGTGAGTGGGTGTCTAAAGCTATCAGAAACATGAGCCCACAAACAGAAATAAAAATCACCCAAATCTGCAGGCACTTTCAGACAACTGCTGGTACATATTTTGTCAGCCTCCTGAATCCAGAGGCAGTAAGTTAAGACCAGATTGCACACAGCCTAGATCAGTCTCTAGCTGCTCCTACACATGCAGACTTGTATGCAATGGAGGATGCTAGCCAGTTTGAGACTGCTGATTATCTGCATAATCTTAGTTCAAGATAGCCTGAAAAAAAGTCTTTCTTAAGGTTGCCAACTGCATTTTTAAAGGGTCCACCTGCTGACCATGCTATCTCATGGGGCTGTAAAGGATTTCATACTCAGGTGTTGCAGAGTCACACCGCTTTCAGACCCAGAGCTTGCTCCCTGTAAGACCAGCACCAGCTGTGTCTTGCACAATGCAGACGTCTTCTGCTCAGCTGGGATTTAGCATGGTCACCCAGAAAATTAAAGAATGAACACTTAAAGGGAACCTTTCCAAGGTGGTTGGCTGGGGACTCTCTTCTTGGAAGCCGTGCTTTAATTTTATTTCTCTGTGATGTAGCTCCAATTGCTCAGTAAGATAACAGTTAAGTCTTCATGTCACATGGAAGTTGTGAAATACAGCTCTGTATGTGAATCCCATCATCAGTTGCTCTGATGAGTGCCATAAAATCGCATTGTATAAATAACAGAATTTAGATGGTGCATACATAATTTTGTAAAACAAAGGTGCAGGGGAGAGATGAGTATTTGCTTCTTCTGAACTATATACTGCTTGTAACTTAGCCATAAGCTCCCACTAAAATCAAACATTTAAGGTGTTGTTATGTTTACCTTCTGCTATTTCAGCCATAGAACTATAAATATTTATGTCTGACACTGCAATATTTATTTGCAGAGCTCAGACACTGTTGCAAAGGTAAGAAGACATTGTTATTACACATTACAAATGAAACAAATGGAGTCAAAGAGATGAGATGACCTGGCAAGAAACACTGATGAGAAAAAATGTGATAAGGTTTGTAGATCTCTTGTGCAGTGCCATGACCCCTCCCTTGCATTTGTCCAGAAATAACAGAATAAACAACAACAGGATAAATGGAATATTCTGTGTTTCTTTCTCTAAAATACAGAGTGAAAAGGCAACAAATAAGTACTGTTGGTAAATGAAATAAGCAGATGCCTAGACAGTAATTTTTTTTTAGGCATCCTAGAAGGAAAAATGCATTTTAGAAAGGATTATGAAGAGGATAAACATCTTACTTTGCAGGTGTTTAAAAAGACCGACCTTCCCAGTCATGTACTATATCATCAAAGGAAGAACAGCCACATGTTTGAAAACATAAGGAAGACAGAGGCTGGTGTCATGGAATGATCAGGGGTAGGAATGAATCCCAAAGCGTAAATAAAAGATGAGAAGGAGAAAAGGCCTTGATAATTATTTTTGCACAGAAACAGCTGAATATTTTATTTGGATATCCTCTGTTGTCAGCCAAAAAGGAATTAGATCTCAGAATGACGTTTCCAAAACCATATCCTGACAGTGAAGGGCACCTGCCAGAGGTTGTTGGCTTTGCCCTCCTTCAGTTGGCATTCCAGGAGAGACCTGCCATTCCCACCATTGCAACACCCTTCTGTCCTTTGTAATGAAATTAATTAACTGATACAAAAAAATTGATACAGTCCGCTGCTTGGAAAGCTTAAGCAGGGGAGAAGTCGCAGACTTACTGTAAATTGAGTGTAATAATCAATATAATTTCTTGTATAACTTAAGCCTAGCAGATGGTCAAAATCTTTGCTACTGGGTCCTCCATCCTAATCATTCTCACCTGCATATTCCAATTTTCTGTATTTGAAGCTGGGAACAAGAGAAGAGCTAACTGGGAAAGAAGTTATCTACAGATTGCAGCTTATAACTACAACACAATAGAACTTACTGTTTGCTGTCAGAAAAAAAGTAAAAAAATCTACACGAGAGGTCCAGATACAGCTGTTTGAAATAGAAATGTTAATTAAAAAAAAAAAGAAATTTAATAAAAATTGAATGATTAAAGGGTTGATCTGATGCTATTTTATTTTTAAATTAGTAAACTGGGAACGTAGTCATGTTTCTGTATTCCATGTTAGGTCTTCTCAGAACAGACGTGATTCCTAAAACTTAATCACAACAGAAGCTAAACAAACTATTCTGAATAATCCTAATGACTTCAAAATCAATGGAACTATAAGAAAAAAGTATTTTATTTCACCTTAGAAAAATCTTGTACTGTGAAACAGAAGAATTTGATTCCCATATTTTAGCACTCATGGGTCTATACTGCCAAAAGTTTCTTTTCCCTTATTGAGACTGTCCTGTTAAACTAGAGCTTAGCATCCTCCTAGAGTTTATCCTACTGTTTTCTAAAATAATTTTCTCATTAGCTACAGGTGTATGTCTAACTAAATTAAGAAGTTACTATGAAAGGATATGCTAAAGTAAGTTAAAGTCATTAAGAAAATGCAGTAAATGCTTGCATATGCATAATGCTTCACCAGCTTACCGTAGTATTAGTATTCTTACGAATTTTAAGAGGATACTAGTTTCAGGATATCACAACAGTAACATTTCTAATATTTCAAAAGCACACCCAACTTCACAGATTTCCATGTGGGAGAGCACTGAATTTAAGTAACCTGTGTATTAAACCTCCTTTTACGCTTCTGTCACTAATTCTGCTGACAGTTCATCAGGATTCATCTCTCTCTCACACCAGCCTATAAAAAACTAATGCCTAAGTCTTTCTTCTGTTAACTTTTGTAGCTTGAAACTGTCACCTTCAATAATATTGGTTTTTTTCTCCTTTTTTTTTTTAAATGCAGTCAGGTTATTCATATTCTGTGACATTAAGCATATACAATAATTTATTTTGAAACTAGTGTTTAAACTTTTTGCTTTTTACAGTGCTGAAACAACATTAAGAAATTGAAGTAAATAAATAAAATCAAATGTCCTTCTTTTCTATGTCTGGAAAATGGATTTGATTTTATGGAAATATGTTTGACATGGATGTACATTCTCTTTACATCAAAAATTATCTATACTAAAATAAATATCATGTTAATAAATTTCAAAAGAGGATAATCAATCTTCTCAGCCTGATTCTGTAGCTGTGTATGTATTGAAAGACTACTAGAATTGAATAGACCAGTCATTTTTTTTTTATCACATGAGAAAAGTCTCATAAGTCTCATAAGTCATATATGAGAAAAGTCTCATAAGTCATAAATAGCATTACGCCTTATGTTCAAAGACTTAATGGACAGAGATTGGCTTTCAGTTGATTATTATTAAGGAATCTTTTTGAATGTAAAACACATCTTTCAAACCTTTTAAAAAGTGTGGTAAGGGAATTATTTCCAGAAATATTGTTCCAGATATTTTAGGTCAGGATGACAACTATGATGGTAGTAGTAGGAGTCTGTCTTTTTCAAGCACATACCAGACATTAAGCTGAAGTTATGTGCCTTTATAAAAGAGAAAAGAAAAAAAAAAAAAAGGGACGATACAGTCAACAAAATGTAATGTTTTTGTGTAATTCTTTGCCTACGTTTCGGAAGTTTTTTATAATGCACTTTTGTGGAAGATTTATTTTGACAATAACCTATTAAGGTAAATAAGATACCATTTATAGGAACAAAAACTTGTAGTTCTGGCTGAGGGGTCATCAAGCCCAATATTGCATCTGAAACACCTAAGGAAGAGCAAGCACAGGGAAAAGGAACTGTTGTACATCCTCTGTCCCCTTCTCCCAGTCCACAGGTAGCTTTCAGGGGGTTTCCTGGGACTGATATGGTTGGCTAGTAGCCCACTGTATATCTCTCTTCCAAGTACATGTTTAGTTTCTCCTTGATCTCCACTAATCATATTGCAGCCTCAGAAGTGAGTTCCTAATTTACAGCACAGTAATCTGGTGTAGTACTGCAAATTAGCTTGGGAGAAACTTCACTATAAAATTCTCGCCTTGTGTTTCTGCATTTCTCTCTCTCCTCAGAGAAGCGCTCAGCCTTCCTGCCACCAAGGGCTCATGGAAACAACTCCCTTGGTCTCTATCTTTCTCAGGATATCAGCTTTCTCACAGTTTCTTTCAAAAATGATGGTAACTTGAAGGGGGAAATACATCTGAGAGATGTACCATTGCAGCAGCAGCCTCCTCCTTGTTTCCTAGCACTAATCCAAGTTTCAATCCTATTCCTCGCTTTAGCACAGCTGTCTTTTCCCTTTCTCTATGCACAGCTGTGAGAATGGCTCCCCGATTTACTGAACTGCTATCCTGAAGTTACTCTTGCAAAATACTTTCCAGTGAATCCATGTCTTTCCTCTTATGCAGCTAACCACTGTCCTTCATCTCCTGCCCCATGCTATTCATGTCATATCTCAACTTATCTCATAAACTAATTATACGCAATGCCACATAAGGATTGAGCTAAGTTCTGTTGCTAATTTTTGTAAAGAAATGACAGTTGTGGACTGAGAAAAGACAACTAAAGACAACATCCTTGTGATCAGGCACAACGTCTCATTCATGTTGGTTGTGGATGACACATAAACTTCAGCATGGATTTTCTACAGTCTTGCTATGTATGCTTATTCTTTCCTTAAAAACGTCTAGCAACAGTAAATAGCAAAACTGAATTCAGAAATGATAAAAATATATTAACAAAAATCCTATCAAGCTATAGGTGAAAATTCAGAAGCAAGAAAAGTATCTTTTTGTTCTTTAAATCCTTCTGAAAGTTTTGGTTATAACTTTAGGATAATAAAAAAAATTACGATAATTGGCAAGTAGATGTCAATCTCCTTCAAGATTGTTCAAGAACAGTTACTACCAAGATATATAAAAAAAAGTATGAAGTACAGTTATGTGCAGATGGTGAATAAGAAATGCATGGACTTCTATAGAACCCTTTAATTCTATTTCTTGAAAAAAATGATTAAAATTTTTATAATTGGCTCTGAAATTATTTGTTTTAGGCATACATATCTTGGACTGTCAGACTAAGATAGTAAAAAATGTCTACATGGACAACAGAAGCTCTCCACAACAGGCCAAAACTGTGTGTCCACATTTAGTAATACGCATTTCGGTTTTGATGCAAAACGAAGAAGTAACTGGACTTGGTCTCCAAAATTTGGCTTATTATATTCAGAAAGTCAATTTACTGCTGCTGACAAAAAAAGGGGGTTTAGGCTCATCATTTTATTGTGTGATATTATAGCTACTTATATGGTACAAAATAATCATAGGATAAGCTCACAAAAATACAGTAACATTTGAATTTCTAGAATAAACCATTCCAGACATCAGATGTTCCAAAGATAAAATATAACATTTTTTCCAGGATGAAAAACAGAGGAGCATATGCATATTGAAAATTATTTGTTTGATTTCCTGATCAACAGAAAACACATAAAATAAATGTAAACAGATGTTATTTTGCAACAGTTACATTATGGATGTGTATGTGTGAAAGAAATAGATGGACAACCAAATATGTCATTGAGAAATTAATTGAGATTGCAACTGTGTTAAAGGTAAATCCTGCTTTTTAACGTGCTTTTCTTCATATGAGTTCTTGCTTTCTACAGGTGCATGGACAAGATACATGAGAAATTATCTATTCACACTACAGATATATTTTTTTATATTTTCATTTCACTGCCATATCGCATTGCATTATTTCATGACTCAGAGGATAGCCAAACCCTTTGACTAGATCTCTTCTGGGCCACTGTCAAAAGTACTGACAAGTCTTACATATGTATTTACATATACATTGCTCTCAAAATAATTGTAATTTTATTCAGGCATGTGCTCTGCAGAAACATGAAAAATGAATAAAACCATCTAAAATATGCTATAACTTTACAAGGTGGTGGTGGTGGTGTGTACATAAAGGAAATAAGGAACATAACCACAAAAACTCAAGATTTGGAAGTGAGTAGGATGCTAAGAGCATTTTATAGAAAAGGATATTTAATTTCCTGGTGGAAAGCACAAAATGGATATCTAAGTTTCAAGTGAGAATGAATGACTGAATAATGCAAATATTAACCTATACCTGAACGTTCAGAACACTGAGAAAAATATATTCTGCCTCTGTACTTTCCCCTTTTCTATCTCCTTTTGCCTCCTCCTTTGTTAGAAACGAACCTGGGTTATCACTGTAAGGAAAAAGTAGAAACTAGAGGTATTATTTACTTGTTAGGGCCATAGGTGAGTAGTTAAGCCATCACTCTTCAAGTTCTTACTAAAACACTTTCAGAGTCTTAATTCAAAATCGTTCATAACTGCACCTTGACAAGGCTATAGGGAAACCTAGAGGTCTTAGACTGATTTAATATGCACTGAGGTAAGGGTCTTCCCAAGGCTTAAGCCGAAAGGTTTTTAAAGGTGCTGCTTTACAAGTGGTCTGGGCATACCGGGTGTTTTTAAAACATATCTGAAAAGAGTTTCAAAGCAGACAAAGCACGAATTACGTATCATCCTCCTATGTACTGCAGCCACTCCTAAGCTTGTCTTCCCCTCCCTTGCTCCCTTCATCTCCCAGCCCAGACAAAACTATAGTGCGACTCTCAAATTTCAGAAACATACCAAGCCAAGCTATACTTCTGCCATCTCACATTTCTGACATCCTATTTGTGAAAAGAGACTAGATGGATCCATTAAACATGTAATGATGGGAATGAGAGTAAGGAACTGCCACGTGGATGCAGTTCAGGGCCAGTAAGTGCCCCAAGGAGAAAGGCTTGCCTGACCTTGGAAGCTAATTTGAATTAAAGAAAGGTGTGTGAATTTTACTGTGAGTGTGAATCCAGGCTAGAATGAAGGCAATTTACTCATGAGCAAGAATGTCTACTATCACAGTTTCTCCAGAATAGCTGTTCTTTACCAAGTCCTATTCAGTATCTGAAAAAATCTACTGCCAACATATGACTGCTTTTAAAGGTCAAAGGCTGGTGGGCATTCAAGACTAACAGACTGACTTAAAGGGAACTTTTTCGCTCTTTATGCTACTGCACCATTCTTAAATCAGTGTGGCTCACTAGAGTTATTCCTAATCTAAACAAGCATGCCAAAAAAGTATACCTTACAATTCTAAATCCTTTCTAAAACATAAATGTACAACTGTAGAAACACATATCGTTTGGGATTTCATTTCTATTTGATTCAGATATGAGAAACCACTTTTTTTTTAATGACCATGGCATTTTCTAATAAAAAGTTAATTTCTTAAAGAATCCTCACCTCACGTACTATGCACAGTGATCTAGTTCATTAGCTGCTTCCTGTCAAAACTGGTTACAAGTCTAAAGCTTAGAAGTCACTTGACACTTTTTACTGCGCTATGTTTTGCAGTGACATCCTATCAGTTTTTCTGGAGAACTATTTTGAGGAGTGAAAGAACAGTTTAATAAACTCTTGTTGGGGTAGACCACCTCTAGCACTCTTGGTGCTGTAGATGCCTAACCACAAGCAAATTTAGAACAGAAAAGAGATCTTAACTTTGCAGAAATGGTGGAAAACAGGACTGGGCTTTAGAAACATAAGGTCTCTACTGGTGTTTAACATACAGGGTTTAAGAGATAATATGAAAGTGGAATGAAGAAACCCAATCTTGAGATCAATTCTGACCCTTTCTAAGTGGAAATACCATGTACTATTAATAATGGACCATTATTTCAAATGCCCATCTTCTTGATGGCAATTATAAGTTTATCACTTAGTTGTTCAAAGTGATGCCTGGTTGGTTTAATTTCTACTTGACATTGTAAATGAGTTCCCTGAGAAACTACTGCTTGTTAGAAGTTTCTCAGTTCTTATACCGGCTTTCTTGCTAATTCACTTTGTGAGCGTGGACAGGTCACTAATTTTCTGAAAAGGTTAGTCTATACAGCAAACTGACAGCATAGCACACAGGTGCAGAGCTTTATTTAATAGAATTAATTCAGGTGTGAAGAAGGGTCTATGCATGCCAATCCAGTGCTCTTCTGTGTGGACTGATTCACCTTGCAAGAGTTAGTATGTAGACATATCCCAACTTCATTTGTTTGTTGATCCAAACAAGTGGACTGATATCACACATTCAGCTCTCTCAGAGGGTCCAGAGACAACACTATGCTGTGAAACAGACAGAGATGGCAGGCTTGTTTTCTTATTGGTCTAGTCCTTTAGGAGTACTTGGTACTCATCCCACGGGAAATGGCGTATTTTACATTTGGGGACATTTCCAACTGATTTGGGCCAAGTTTTTTTAATGTACTCAGATTATATCCTTCCTGTATCTATTATTTTACCTTTGTGTTGTAACCCTCAGGCTCCTGCATCTCTGACAGTACAACATTGCCTCCAGAAATAAGACAACAATTTTTATCTGTTCCCTATTACCCTACTTGAGAACACTAACTTTTGAGGATGATACTATACTTTCTTTACTAGCTCTATAATCAACAGTCTTAACTGTTTATTAGTGCTCTTGATTTATAGGAAAAATTTGATCATGGAATAAGCCTTTTTTATTTTTGATTGTCTGATTTTATGCTTCATAGTTCTCATATTGCCTTGAAACACTAATGTATTTCGGTGTGCAACTAAATATCAAATGATACTAATAACTGTGAGGCTATCTATTAACCTGTCTCCTCTAGAATATTTCATATGTTATGCTCTTTTATACTACTTAGTCAATAAAAAATTCATATGCCATAAAAGATACAGGCATGGGCTATGGGTGTAGGATAATCAGTTGTTCTGGAGTAGAGCTGGACTAAGAGTAGGGTTGAAAGTTTTCTGGTCAAACAATGATCTGTAAAATAGTATCAGTCTTCCTTTAAAAATACCCACCTATTATTGAATTAAGGTGAATGTCTTGTTGAGCCTTTTTTATGCAGATAAAAGTCTAAGTGCTTCATATTAAAAATATCAAAACAACACATTCAGGTTGTTTGGATATTTGTTCCCATCCCCTCTGGTTTTTTGGCTGAAGTAGCTGAAATTCAACTGGGATTACAATTTACAGTCATCCTGAGCATGCCCTTTACTGTTTAAAAGCAAATAAAATATCTGAAAAAAAAAGACCACAATCCCCCCCCCCCCCCCCCCCCCCCCCCGCTCAAGTGTATTTCTCAGTGAACAGACAGGCATGTTGAGATCATGACCCCAATCCAACAAAACACTGAAATACATACATCTTTATTTTGGGTCCTCTTTCCATTTACTTTACTTCTAGCAAGATCACAAGCAAGTTAAAAACATGGTAATTGTCACTCCTGGATCAATAAAGATTCCCCTGAGAGTATAAGAGTAGTTTTGCAAAAGCCTGTGTTTACTGGTGCCTGACCATATTCATTCTATCCTCTTTTTCTTCTTTCATGGACAGTTTCATAGGAATCTGATGTGACTGATAGAAACAACTTTTACTTTGCTCCAAGTGCCAGCAGAACACTGATTCCCTGCTATTACAGGGCTGACCCTGTGGAAGCGTTATACTTTTTTCATCCCAGGCTAACCATAAACCAGGTGGAATAATGCAATTTTTCCTTCTCAAACATTTTGGTTAAACCTTGGGGATGTTAAAATTTGTATTTAAAGCCATGGTAGAGTTCAGATCTTTCTGAATTATGACTGTTTCTCCTCCTTGTTTACAGCTTTCTGTAGTGTTCAGAAAGCGTGAATACCTGATTTTCCAAAAAAGCGCCGAGGTCCCCCAAAGTAGATCTCAGACATACATTATGAAACATCATAATCATAATCGTTATTATTATTATTATTGTTGTTGTTGTTGTAAACCATTATTTTTTAATTAGCTTTTTAACAGATATTCACCTCTGGCCTCTCAGGTATTTCCTCTCTCACTAGCACAGTGGTTTTGAAAACAAAGAACCTGGTCTTGGTATATTCTGAGTGTAAAACTGAGAAGGAGGACTATAAACAAAAATAACCCTCTCAAGAAGTCTGGCACGAAACTGTAATTTTCACAGACTACTATTTTTTATTAAAGCTGTGTTCAGAAAGACACTTCCTATACATTCCTTGGGTATACTGCAGATTTACATTTATATAACCAATTATAACAACAGTCAGTCAGAGGAAGCTGTTTTTATTTAATAACATAGATTTAAATTGCATGCTATATATAAATTCTGTAGCAGCTCACCAACAGAAGAGTGATTCATACTGGAAAAGCAGAGGTCACAAAAGGAGAAGATTAAGAGCACATCTAAACTGTCAGCCATTCTCTGTGGTTGGTTTTTTTGTAGGGGAAGATCCCAGGGGGCTCTGGGAGAGTTCTTTTCCTCCATGACTATTGGATAAGAGATACATGTTCTAATCTGGTTTTAAATGTATAAATAAATCCCACACTATTTCTCTTTAGAAAATTAAAACTTAGTGAGCAGAGAAGCAGAAGAGGAGTAATCAGCAGACGGTCAGGCCGGTTGGTGGGGACAATCTTCGCTGTACAGTTAGAATTTAATTAAATCTACTGGGATTTGTCCTGGTTTTGGCTGGGATAGAGTTAATTTTTTTCCTAGCAGCTGTCATAGTGCTGTGGTTTGGATTTAGTATGAGAAGAACCTTGATAACACCCTGATGGTTTAGTTGTTGCCGAGCAGTGCTTACACCAGTCAAGGACTTTATCAGCTCCCTGTGCTCTGCCAGGTGCACCAGAAGCTGGGAGGGGGCACAGTCAGGGCAGCTAACCCCAAACTGGCCGAAGGGCTCTTCCACACCATATGATGTCATGCTTGGGGGGAGTTGGCTGGGGAGAGAGCGATCGCTGCTTGGGGCTGGGCTGGGCATAGGTCAGCCGGTGGTGAGCAATTGCATTGTGCATCATTTGTTTTGTATATTCTGTATATTCTTTTACTATTATTATTATTATCATCATCATCATCATCATCATCATTATCTTCTGTTTTGTTAAACTGTCTTTATTTCAAACCACAGGTTTTACATTTTTCCAATTCTCTTCCCCATCCCACTGAGGGAGGCAGGGAGGGAGCGAGCAGCTGTGTGATGTTCAGCTGCCTGCTGGGTTAAACCACAACAGGATTCTGTAAGCTTCTTTCAACAAAAATGTGTGGAAAGTGGTTAAAATCTTA
Organism: Gorsachius magnificus; assembly: GCA_034008185.1. Lineage (NCBI taxonomy): Eukaryota > Metazoa > Chordata > Aves > Pelecaniformes > Ardeidae > Gorsachius > Gorsachius magnificus. Next base: position 41,616,122 of record CM067083.1, on the reverse strand, counting down.
CAGAATTGCCCATTTCTGTATGTGCCTACACTTAAAGGGGAAATTTGCTTGGGTTTGGTTTTGGGCAAAATTCTGAAATTAAAAGCTGTCCAGGGCAAAGGTTTTGTTAAGGTTCTTAAATATGTACTATGTATAAAAACACACACCACAAGTATATATGTAAAATATATACATACATACATGTAAAATATGTAGTGAGAAAAATAAATTTGCTTAAATCATTACGGATAGTAACTTATATTCCCTTGCATTTATACATAGACCTACAACTTAGTTATGCAGATTGTAGTGACTTTCTCTGGGCTGTGGGTTCTTGAGGAAGACCCAATTTTTTATTAGTTTTCTTCAGGGATTTTATATACATTTTCAAAATGAGTAACTATCTACCCACACCCTCAGCTTGAGTACCTTTTTGTCGAATAACTGGTAAGTAATTTTTTGTTGTTGCTCTAGGGATTTGTTTTAAACTTATAAGAGAGGTGAGGAAATGTCATGTGAGAGACCCAATTTGTGCAAAGATTGATTAATGATAAAGTGGCAAATGCTCATTTCATCTAGTTGTTAGCATGCTGTATTGCGATTATTCTGAGAGTGAAGTGGGCACAGTAGAGCCAGCCAGAAAGCATGGTAGCAAGCCAGCTCTTCCCGGCACATACTGAGGGAAGTTCCTCTGGAGAGACCTCATCAAACAGCATAGGAGGCCTTACTGCATTGCGGCAGTGGTGGGTCTTGTTTTGTTCAGCAGAAGAGTCTGAATTGCTTGATAAACTCTGCCTGTTTGAATAAAAACCTGTAATACAGCCAAATGAGGAGTTTTGCACAACTGAAAACAAAAAAAAAAAAAAAGGAAAGCATACAAATAGAGCAGGAAAATCAGTGTCCTGGAAAAAGGGTGTCTCAGAAAATGGTGTAGGGATTCACAGTGGATAGACAACTCAATTGGAGCTACCATTGTAATGCTGGGTCAAAAAGGCCTAATGCAAACTTTAGATAAATACAGAGAAAAAGAGTGAATAGAAGGAAAGAAGTGATTTTCCTTCTGTACTGGAATGTCATGTAGGATCTTTATCTAACAATTATAAAAAGGTTGTTGACAATGTGAAGAGATGCCAACAAGAGATGTAAAAATTAGTTGAGGGGTATAGAAAGCCCCTTTCAGGAAGGTACTTAGTCTGTTTAAACTATCAAAAATAAGTCTGAGAAGTGAGTTGAATGGTGAACATAATTACCTTTAAAGGGAGAAAACACTGGGAAGTGAAGGGCACTCTAATCCTGGAGAGAATCATAGAATCATAGAATCACACAATCACCTCGGTTGGAAAAGACCTTTAAGATCATCGAGTCCAACCGTTAACCTAACACTGCCATCCCACCACTAAACCATGTCCCTAAGCACCTCATCTATCCTTCTTTTAAATACCTCCAGGGATGAGGACTCCACCACCTCCCTGGGCAGCCCATTCCAGTGCCTGACAACCCTCTCGGTGAAGAAGTTTTTCCTAATGTCTAGCCTAAACCTGCCCTGGCGCAGCTTCAAGCCATTCCCCCTCGTCCTACTGTCTGTTACCAGGGAGAAGAAGCCAGCATCCACCTTGCTACAGCCCCTTTTCAGGTAGTTGTAGAGGGCAATCAGGTCTCCCCTCAGCCTCCTCTACTCCAGACTAAACAACCCCAGTTCCCTCAGCAGTTCCTCGTATGACTTGTGTTCCAGACCCCTCACCAGCTTGGTTGCTCTCCTCTGGACATGTTCCAGCAATGCAACATCTTTCTTGTAGTGAGGGGCCCAAAACTGAACACAGTATTCGAGTTGCGGCCTCACCAGCACCGAGTACAGGGGCACGATCACTTCCCTGCTCCTGCTGGTCACACTATTTCTGATACAGGCCAGGATGCCATTGGCCTTCTTGGCCACCTGGGCACACTGCTGGCTCATATTCAGCCAGCTGTCAACCAGTATCCCCAGGTCTTTTTCCACCAGGCAGCTTTCCAGCCACTCTTCGCCAAGCCTGTAGCGCTGCATGGGGTTGTTGTGACCAAAGTGCAGGACCCGGCACTTGGCCTTGTTGAACCTCATACAATTGGCCTCGGCCCATCGATCCAGCCTGTCCAGGTCTCTCTGCAGCAGAGAGGTGCAGCAAGGACCAGCAGCTGCAGAGCAAACCCAGGGCAACTGAAACTTGAAACAAGTCACATCTTTTTAAACAATGAGTACAGTTAATCACCGGACAAATGGCAAAGGGTAGTAGATTTGCATACCCTAAGGTCTTCACAGGTAGAGGGAGAAAAGCAGCAGATGAACTGACTGAATCTGAGCAACCTGAGACCTTTCCTGGAGCATCCCAGACATAAGTCAGAAGCCCATAAAGCTTATTTCAGAAAGTAAGAGCAGCAAACATCAGGGGAAACTACAGTCTGTGGCTCTACTCTGGCCACTTTCACATAACTGGAGCCCTAAACACTACTTTGGGTTTAGGAAGCACGGCAAGAGCTTCATGTAGGAAAGGATAAAGAGGGACAAGCTGGGACTAGTGTGGGCTTAGGTACCTGCATTTGCCATAAAGCTGTGGCACCCTTGACAGCAAGAGGGGACAAAACACCTTGTGAAAGGCAGAGCCAACAGCCTGAGTGTGGGCACTGTCAGTCCTTAGCGGTGCCTGTGCTGGCAGCCTGGTGAGACTCTGGACCCTGTTACATGCCAGTTTGTTTCTCTGAGTCACTGTCACACGCATGCTCATGGGAAGTCCAATTTCAGAGTCATTCTTCCTACTTTGATCACAGTCTCCCTAAATTGTTTTTTCCTGAGATAGTCACATCTTTCATAAAAAATAATTTCTAAGGGGCTATTCTAAATATTTTTGCATGTCTATCTTAAACTAATTTTCCTTAAATATACATATAGATACATACAGTTCAATTTAGATTGACTATGCAATCTTTTTTTCTTCATTTTTGCCTTGCTGAATGATAACCTGGAAGGATTTCTGCATTTTCTCTTGGGGTATTCATAATGAAAGAAGTGGAAACAAATATCTGAAGTCTCCAATACAGTGGTGGCATCCCCTGCCTTCATTCTGGAAAGCAGAATAGGGAAAGAATTAATCTGATACCTACTGTATTCCAAGCAGATTTCTTCTGCTGTTGAGTAATCTATGTTGTTGAGTCGCTTGCCTCATTTTTTATGCCTTTTGTCTCTAATTCTTAACTGGTTTCAGGATGGATAGATGCACATTTCTGACAAGCATAACTGTTTATGGGAAGGAAGGGGAGAAGCCTCTTCGTTCTAGCTGGAAGTTTTTTTCCTCTGAAAATGGCATTAGAAATATAAAGTGATGTGACTCAAACTCCAGAATTCAAACTTTAGCCATGGATAATTTTTTCCAACGATTTATCTACTTGCTTATGTGTTGTGTTTTTTTTTTTTTCTTTCTGTGGGACCAGTATAAAATATATATAGAGAGGGTCCCATACAATCCCAGATTTTATTTCTTCTTAGAGAAACTTTCACTATGTTATGGAAAACTGCTGTTGATGAGACTGGTACATGTCCTACAAGGTAAGAATATGATTAAGCCACTCCTCTCTGACATCCAGATACTACCATCTTATTTTGGTACTGTTAAATCCTGAAAACAAGTTCCCTGTATACATCTGCTCTGAAAAACAGATTTTACCACACACACTTGTATATGTCATCATACAGAAGGTGTTTTCATGGCTTCATGGACTTACTGCAGCTTGGAAAATCTTGCGTGTTACTCTGGGTTAACATTTTACCTGTTGCTGAATCTTTGCTGCTATTTTTACTCATGATACCTAAATGCAAATATAACTACTTCTGCTTTTAGACCGAAAGCTCATTTCACATGTGTCAATGCACAGCCTTCAGAAGGTAAGAACACACTTTCATTTTTTCTCACTCCATTTAGATGTGAACTGAAAAACTGGAAGCAGATATCATGTATCCATTTACAGTGCAAACACTAATCACCCATACATTAGGGTTTTCTTCATTCTTTTAAAAATTAGTTCCATCCAATAAGAAAATTATTCCGCTTTAAAATAAAATTAATGAATCCTATAGTGAGTTTTATAAAAATATTACTTTAACATTTATTTCTCCTGTCCCAAGAAAGGAGAAAGCTTCAAAGATCTATAAATCTTAATCCTTACAGTATTATCCACCACATTTCTCTTTGGTACTTGTGTCAAAATAAGATACAGCTGTAACTTGGTGGAGTCAATCCAACAACAAAACAAAAAGTCAAAGGCACCTTTTCTGCTCAGTCTTTACTGCTCACCTGCTGTTCAATGACAACAGTAAAGTTAGGCAAGAAAGATACCTTGTAGCCAACAGCATTGGTGCCAGACGGTGTCAGACAAGCAGGTAAAAGTATGGAGACAGGGCTGGAAACTCAAGGTAATTCCTTCTAGAAAGTTGCATTGCAATGGAGGGGAGATGTTAAATCAGTCACTGGGATCATGAGAGACTGGCAAGTGTCAGAGAAAGGAGGGTGCTGAACAGTCTCCGGGTGGGGGTGTAATTCATGTCTGCAAGTTACAGAAGTTGCGTTTAGTGCAGGCAACTGCCTGGCAGCTGTGGCTTGGGCTCTCGGTGGCACAGGGGCATCTGAGGCAGCTGGGGCTCAGACCTCACCAAAAGGGTGAGAAAAAGCTTTTCCTCCCTACTGGATACTTAACGTTTCAGCATGTCACCATGTCACCTCTCACCAACGTGAAAGGCTGAGCAGTGCCTTCTGCCTCACCACATGTGCAGCCCTGAAGGACCTTGGTGGGAGCTAGCACAGATTTTCTGGAGGAATGCCTTGTCTCTCACTTTGGCTCAAGGGGCAGAACTGTCACGGGAAATTGCTGGCTTGCTCTTTTCAGAAAATTAAATTTTATAGGCAAATGCAGCCTAACAGTCAGGTGAGAGGCATTACCTTACATGGTACTAGAATAGTTTTACAGTAGAATAGTTTTACTAGAATAACTGGAATAGTTTTATGTTCCTGAGGCTGGACCAGCTTAAATAAGCATGAAGGGGGATTAGTAAATTTAAGAAAGAGGAACAGCAACCACATTTTCAAACTGGAAAAAACTCCCCTTGGAGCTGCAGCCCTAACTAGGCAATTAGGCTCCAAGAGACAGTCAATGACTACTTTGTCTGTTGTCTTGGGGATGAAGATCTATGTTCTGACATAGCACGTAGCATAGCGTGCTGACACTAAATAGTCAGAGCAAGTATGTAAATGCATTTTTCCCATTGCAGAGAGGTAAGGAGAACCCAGCTCTGAGGGGGTTCACCCAACGAAGAAGAATTTACATCTGTGGCGGTCAGGGTGACAGATTTTGAAATGAGGGCATGAGACAAGCCTAGTGGCTAACAGAAGCCCCTCCCAGAGATCTCTGGAGGGATGGGAGATCAGGAGAGATTACAGATGATCCCTGCTTTCTGAAGCAAGAGAACTGAATAAGCACAACCAGTGGTCAGGCTTCAGACATATTCCAGTTATCTGTATGTATTACTGCATTTAGGGGTAAACCAAAGAATCTCCACATATGTCATGAAATTGAGGAGATTATATGCTTCCTCGAAAGTGTTTATTCTCTAGGCCAGTCAGCTGTGCTTAACTATGACTGGTGACTTAGTCGCTTGCAGACCTGGAGCAGCTGAAGTAGACGGTGTCCATTTATGACACTTTACGGGGGTGGCAAGAACAATGTACAGTGATGACCTTACTCCCTAACGTGAATCTACTAGAGTGCATAGATGAAGCGTTGGGGTCAGAGGAGCAGCGAGCGGCCCACCAACAAAGGGTGCAGCTAAGAGACTGACTGGCTGATGGGAGAGCAAACAGGCATGCCCAGCCCATGCTGCAGGGTCAGCAGCTTTTATGCCCAGCCTAAATTACAGTACATAAATGGGGTCTGGGCTTTCACACCAAAAATCTGTGACTAAGGCATTACTAGAATATGGGATGTTAGTCAGGCTAAGCTGTTTCCTTACCAAGAAAACAGAAGGGAAGGCTTTATTATTTGAGAAAGTTTATCCTACTTTCTTATCTTTTTTTCTGTTTCTTTCTCTCCCTTCAATACCGTGCTTTTTGTGAACCATTTGACTCTTCTTTTGTGAATCATTTGACACTGTGTGTCCAGGCAGTGTTGATAAAACTGGATGTTTATTAATGGTCCTTAAACTGAACCTGCAGAAAGTTTTTTCATACTGGAGCTAGTGATGAAACTGTATCACAGATAGTAATTAGTTGTGCAGATCAGAGAGAGATGAGTTTGGCCACTGTCTCAGTTCTATGAGACTTTCATTCCCTGATGGGACTGATGGATAGGAAATTATATCAACTTTGGTTCCTGTCCCATTGCAACTGCATAATTATTATAAAGTTCTCATTAGTGGTACCTCAGCAAAGACCAGATAGATCTTGAGGGAAGAGTAGGGGATTTTTACCTTTTTTTTTTTCTCCCTGAAAAGGTCATCAGTTTCAGATTGTTAAAAAAATTGACTAGAAACCTGAAGGCTGGCAAGTACCTGGTGATGAGTCTACATTACCCAGTCTTGATTAATAGTGGAGACTCTGAAAATACAACCTTCACTGCCTTTCTTAAACTTCTGATGACATGTTTAGAAATATATTAGTTTATCTCTCTAAACAAGTTTCTGACATCTGTCAAGAGTGACAGATTCCTGGCTCCATAATAAAATGACAGTATCTTAACCAAAATGGGAAGATAGCTATATTACAAACACATAAGTTGTTTCACAGAGTGATTAGTTCCTCCCTATAAATGTATGTGATTGCATTAGGTTCAGAATCTGTCATTATTTGCTTAATCTGATGTTAACATGATAGGAAAGTCAAGATCATTTTCATATGTTATAATCCTTTGCCCTTTTCTTTGGTTTTCTGCCCACAAGATGAAACACGAAATATACTGTCTTTTTGAAGTACTATTCATTGCTTTCACCTGCCTCCATTCCTTACTGTAGTTGTGTTTAAAGAAGCAATACTTCCTTGCAGTGACAAAGAGACCATTTCAGAAAAGTGTTGGGCAAGCTGATGAAAGAATTGCAGCAAGCCCAGAGTGCTTTACATTCTCTGAAAAGTGGTATGATGTCATATTTCCACTTACCTTACTGAGCAGATAGTGAAAGTTACTTGCTTTTCTCTGCAATACCTTTTAACAAGCTCTCCTAGCTGTGTGGTTATGGTGCAAGAGTATCCAGGATAGCAAAGATCTTTTTGAAATGAAAAAGGGGAGCTTGTGTTATAAAATAGAAGTGTTCCTTTTTTCAAGATCTGAAAAAAAGTTGCCTTCAGAAAGGTGTATTTTCTCTATTAATCTGGTCCTTGTATTGTGATATATGTCAGTGGGTGACTAGGTCTAAATCTGAAAGGAATAGATTTGGCTTTCCTAGGAATTAAAGATACTCAGATACATTTCCTTTCAAAAAGAAATATTAAAAAGAGAGTCTCACATTTTCCAGAAAAGCCATTATCAGCCAGGTAAATGTGCATTTATACAAGGTTGATTAGTTTCAATAGAAAAAGTGAAAAGAAGCTTAACATGAGATAAACCGGGAACCTGATGCCATGGTAGATTTAAGAAGAGACTAACCAAAGGATGGTTAACTATTTTTGAATAAGCTGGTTTTGAACTAAAGGTCCTTATCTTTCTCTTGTGTTTTGTGTTTTATCAAAACCATCAGTCTTCATATAACTCAAAGGAAGAGAGTGGCAGGAAGAGCTGAAATCTCAGGCTCATATGGGAAGGAAAATTCTTTAACAGACTTTATTCTGCAACAAACTCCTTTTATTCCTACATGTCGCAGCATTTTGTCATCAGTAAGCAACTCGTCATGTTTTCCAGTTTAACTAACCTTCAGAAGCCAGAGGTGCCATAGTCATATTGTCTGGTATTTATGTATGAGGGAGAAGGTGAGCAATTGATTGTGAGTCATTCATACAAATAATGTGGTTGATCCTTTGCTGACTGAGGAAGGCTATGAAGACTAAGTAGGATACCTGTGTATATACTTCATCCACCATGAAGACAAAGGCATGAAGGAAATCTATTCATTATTACACCTTTCTCTGTTCTGTGTATCTTCTCCATTGGTTTAGAGGGAGAAGGTAGTGGAAGGAAAGGAGAGCAGGAAATACATCAGAATTCTCCAGCAAGGATTCTTCCGTACAGGAATACATATAATTATCGGGTGTCACTGTCTTTGAGACATAAATTGTAATTGCAAATTAATCAACAGGATGTGAATTGTCCCTTGATAGCCAAATTTAATTTCAATTAGAAGAAATTAGAAGAAATTAAATTTCTTCTCATGAGTGTCATGTAATTACAATCGGAATCTGAATTTAATTTTCTCTGGCAGCCTCCTTTTTGCAAGAAGTGAGCCTGCACTTCCATTTTATGCAGGCCCATAGCAATTGCCCAGTGCTCTGCCTCAGAGATGCAGTACTGGAATTTCATGTGGTCAGATGAAGTCTGAAAACATGACAGGAAGGTCATAGCAACTCTAATTCAGGAAGTTCTTATAAAATGCATAGGTAAAAGTTGTCTCAGCTGTTAGAAAGGGAAAAGGTAAATTGATCCTGGTGAGGCACCCTTTGAAAAATTGTCAGCATTTGGTGTGTGAATGTTCAGTTATGTTGAGGACAAATTCCAAAATAATTTCTGACTGAAATGCTACTAGACATCTCAGCAGGAGCAAGGGTGCACCATTAAACCCCCCGCCACTGAAAGACAAGTGATATGTGCTGGTCACTGTGCATGAGAGGAGATGTGGCAGAGACCGAAAAGCCCAAATGCCAGCAGCTGCCCATTAGAAGGGTAGATATGTCTAAGGGGGCATTTGAACTGAGGTGTTTACAGAGTCTCTGTCTCTCAGGGCTTTTCTGACCCCACACTGAGTTACCTCGAGGGAGCTCTGGAGCTGGAAGTTGTTTATAGCTTAGGAGAAAATTCAAGAAAATAAATGCTTCCTGATAGATTTAACCTGGAAGATCATTTTAATGCAGGTGAATTTAGTCAGCAATGTATAAGGTGTTGCAAAGCCCTCTACTTTCAGGTATAGATTTTGTAAGCTACTGTTGTATTTAAAACATCCTCTTTCATTATATTACCAACGTCTGCAATGCCTCACTGTGCTAGACACAAGGAAAATATCGATTACACAAAAATACAACACAAAAACAGATTATACTGAATATTAATTTTCTTTTCTGCGGGTGACAAGTATCTGTCCTGCATTGAGTAGTCCTTTCAGAGACAGGCTGACAAGGATTATTTGTACCAGGAATTATGTTGTCTGCGCCCTTTGGAATCTAGTTCACAGAAAATCAGTAATACAAGTGTGAATTCATGAGTTTCCTCCCTTGATGGTCACAGTTCCTGGAGATTTCCCTTCAGCCTTTGTTTTCCTATAGAGGTCCACAGTGGTCAGGCCAGACATTTTCTCTTCTGTGGTTTCAGGCACAACATCCTCTTTACTAGATCTCAGTTAAATTAGGAGTAACTTTGAGAGCAATCTCCAGACCTCATTCTTCCACTTTCTATTAGCCATAGAGACTGTCTAAATATCACCACTGTCCGGAGACATGGCTTTTAGACAAAGTCAGATGAGATAGGCCTTACCCTTGGACAAAAAGATGTCAACAGAGGTGGTGAGGTGGGAGAAGTGCATTTAATTTTAGAAGATAATAACTTTTAAATTTGCTTTAATAAAAGGTACTTCATATATCATAACTTCTCAACTGATAAGACTTCATTGGGTTATAAGAGAACCTTTTTTCTCTAAAAAAATTCTCTTTTTTTTTTAACTAAAAATATTGAATAAGCATGTCTGTAAGACTGCTTATTTTTCCCTATAAACTGGAATGTCTGTACTGAATGAGACACTACATTCAAGGTATCTTTATCCAAATATTACTGTCCTGGAGAAATGCAGTGCATTCATTCTCCCCCTGCCACATCAGGGCACAGCATTAGTCCCACATTTGCCATTGGTTAGCAAGAATAACTGATACAGATGAAGGTGAAAAATACACTGAGATGGTATTAATATGTTTTTACTAGGGCAGTAACTGCGCAGAAAAGGCAAGAAAGAATCAACATCCAAATAAAGAGGTTTTTTTTTAGGCTTATAAATGCCATTGATGAACTTAGTGCCCTCATCAACACTGGTGTAAGGCAATAGAATAAGATACTCTTATTTGCCCAGACAGTTTTCATTCAAAATGAATAGCACAAAAATACACTTGTAATAAAATTATGCATGGGTGAAGTTAAAGGAGCACTGCATGGCACAGGTAAGTCAGAAATAGTATTGTCATTAACTAAAATGTATTTGTCTGCTTGATTCACAGCATAATGAAGTTTCATTCCAGCTATTAAATAGAGCAGATAGGATGACAATGACATATTCTGCTAGGGCAGAATTACATGCAGTGAAACCTGGGATCGTTGCTGGTGGATATCCTTCCAGGCAACCAGGGGGTGCGAACAGAGAGGGGAGCAGTGCCTGTCTGCTCCACCACCGCCTCGCTGGGAGCCTCCAGCTACACACGATGCCAGGCCCAAAACCCATTCAAGAGTGGTCATCAACAGTTATCTGGTTTCTAAACCTGGCTCAGCACCAGGCTGGAAACTGAACTATGCCACTTAAGCAAAGAAACAGAGAAACATGGTTTGAATTGAGCAATTTCTTATCTGTCTCGCATCATGGCACCTGCCAAAATAAGAGATTCTGTTGTATTTCTAGGCCATGTTTCATTCTCGCTGTTATTTTATATGAGATTCTTCACTTCTTTCTATCAGCTTTGTTTTCTGGGTTTTGAAAGACAAATAAAAAAAAGTTTATCTGACCCTATAGATAAAGAGGCAAAACTATGTGAACTAATTAAGACTGCTGAAGCAAATAGCATAATAAATTGGTTTATGAGGAAAGTAAGTGTCTTTACAGAGAAAGAGTTGATAGGAGAAAATGATGGCAGAATGGGAAAGCCAAGTAGCAACAAACTACAGGAAATTCAGTAGCTTTTCTCAACAACTTCTTGTGCTTTTATGTTAACCTAATATGTAGAAATTAACATAGAAATGCATTATTTTCTGCTATTTATTTCTTAGTTTTCCAGTTCCAATAGGATTTTTATTCTTCTTAATGAAACAGAAATTGATAAATACCCTGCAAAGCATTTCACAGGAACAGCATTTAAACTTGAAGACAGGAAAGTGAAGCAATCTTACTTGAAGCTGCTCAAAACAGAAATCCACTCTAAATGACTGACATTCACTGGAAAAAAAGTTCAGAAACAAGATGTTCTCTGGCCTTCAATCTTTGCTGAACAATGACACCAAAATCAACAGTCTCTACTAGAACTCAAATGTTTTGTGGTTCACAAAAACAAGGAATAAATAAGCATTGACTGTTCTAATTTTCTGCTATGTTTAGCAGAGCAAGCTGCTTTCTCTCTGTGACAAACTATGGAACAAAATGCTAGCATTATGGCCTTCCAACAAGGCTTGTGAGGCTGAAGGGAAAGAAAATGGTATACCACAATAATTGATTGCTACATAGTGATTTTCGTATTAGTAGGAGAGACAATCTTTAGTGCAAGAATAAATGTCATAATTATAATCCCTTCTTACTACTATTCTTTACTGACCAAACAAAAAGGGGAAAAAATGAAGTGGTTCTATGAAAATGTTAGAGTAGGAAAAGAGAGGATTTGGGCAAAGCAAGCAAGGAGATTAGTCTTCTGTAAGACAAACAGACACTTCAAAACTGTATTCTGGGTAAAAGGAACCACTTGTTCTAAGACAAAAGCGTATTTGGAAATGTTGAAGAATCTAAGACAGGAAAATGGGGGTGAATGTCTATTCTTTCTAGCTGCATACATGCTTTTCCTCTGCATTGTTTGATTACAAGAGCTCCAAACCAGAGGATATTTGTATTTCCACAATTAGGTGCTTCTGAAATGAAGGAAAGGTATATTCGCAGAGTACTTGTAAAGCTGCTGCATGGTGAAAGGTTTTGAAATTGTTTGAAAGCCTGTGTCTGATCCTCTAGGGAATCCATGCTGCAAAATCCCCTTTGCATGATGAGAGTACAGACGTAATGTCTGCACCTGGCATCCATTCCAGTCGAGGAAAATGTAAGAACACATGGGCCTAATATCATGGGATTCAAAAGAGCAGCTCTGCAGGTATTCACCTGGGGTATACAATATGTTTGTTATATAAGATAACTACATGAAAATAAATCATTAGAAGAACATGATTAAAGTTGCAAACTAAAAATCAAACTAAAATTTATTTCTTTCTGATTTTGCTATTGGGCTCATGATTATTCTATAGATGTGGATGCTTCTGGTTTTTACATTATCAACACAGAAAAGACCTTAAGGATGCAGTCTAAAAGACACAGACTAAAGCACCTGTTAAGATGGAAGAGCCAAATTAACTAGACATCAGAGTTGAAGATGTCTAAATTGGTCTGAGTTCCTGAGTGTAGGCTGCATGTATTTTAACTGACAGATACAGAGGCTTCAAAGGATTTTCAGCCTCTTTATACTTTCCATGTGGACGTGAAGACTTTCAGAAAGATCTGTATAGATAATTTGTAGATGTTTTTTAGTCATCTTTCTCAAAGACGTTACTTTGTGGTAGAAGTAACAAGAGAGAAGACACTTACTAGATGATTAAGCAGAAGTCCATGCTTCTGCACCATTCTGGTAGGGTTTTTTCAGAGGATGTGTGTAATCTCCAATGCAAATTGTAGGGTCAGTTCTACGTTTGGAGATATGTACATGAGGTCCCGTATGACAAGAAAAAAGCCAAGAGCCCCTGAGGTAAACAACCCTCAAAGGCAGATGTACAAGGAGAAGCTGAAGACTCATTGAATTTAAAGACAATGGAAGGTAAAGTGTTAGTCCTGGCCACTAGCCTGCCAAGTGAAAAAAAATTGATTTGTTACTCTCTGTTACACAAATGTGAAACTGAGACACTAAATGACTTATCCTAGGTCCCATTGGGAATTCAGACCCAGAAGGGATTTCAGTCTCTGTCTTTCCCATCTGGGCTCAAAGACAGCTTTCTCCCTCTTCCGCTGGATATCCTATCTGAGTCTTCCCTGAAATAAGACAAATCACTCAACACTGAAGCATTTCAATCTAAACTACCATTGTCTCTTCACTTTTTTCAAGTGTTTTCTCATTATACTACTTTCTATCACTTATCCCATAGATCTAATCTATCTAAAATCTACAGCCACAGTCAGTTAGAATCATAGAATGTTTTGGGTTGGAAGGGACCCCTAGAGGTCATCTAGTCCAACCCCCCTACAGTGAGCAGGGACACTGCTAACTAGATCAGGTTGCTCAGAGCCCCATCCAACCTGACCTTGAATGTTTCCAGGCATGGGGCCTCCACCACCTCTCTGGGCAACCTGTTCCAGTGTTTTACCACCCTCATTGTAAAGAATTTCTTCCTTATATCCATCTAAACCTACCCTGCTTCAGTTTAAACCATTACCCCTTGTCCTGTCACAGCTGGCCCTACTAAAGATTATCCCCATCTTTCCTATAGGCCCCCTTTAGATACTGAAAGGCCGTAATCAGGTCTCCCTGCAGCCTTCTTTTCTCCAGGCTGAACAAGCCCAATTCTCTCAGCCTGTCCCCGTAGGAAAGGTGCTCCAGCCCTTGGATCATTTTTGTAGCCTTCCCCTGGACCCGCTCCAACAGTTCCATGTCCTTCTTGTGCTGAGGGCTCCAGAGCTGGACGCAGTACTCTAGGTGAGGTCTGACCAGAGCAGAGTAGAGGGGCAGAATCACCTCCCTCGACCTGTTGGCCATGCTTCTCCTGATGCAGCCCAGAGTACAGTTGGCCTTCTGGGCTGCCAGCGCACATTGCCGGCTCATGTCCAGCTTTTCATCCACCAGCACCCCCAAGTCCCTCTTGATCCTTTCTTCCCCCAGCCTATATTGATACCGGGGGTTACCCCAACCCAGGTGCAGGACCTTGCACTTGGCCTTGTTGAACCTCATGAGGTTCACACAGGCCCACCTCTCCAGCTTGTCCAGGTCTCTCTGGATGACTTCCCATCCTTCTGGTGTGTCAACTGCACCACTCAGTTTGGTGTCATCTGCAAACTTGCTGAGGGTGCACTACATCACAAAGTAGTTTTGAGTGGAGAATTCGTTTCACAGAGGTGAATTTATACAAACTTGGGTTTTTCCATTAATGAAACTGAACCCACACCATAAAATCACACTGTAGCTGATTATTTCTAGCTTTCAGAACAATTTAAAAATCATGCAACTTTTACAAGAATTGGAAGTAATGAAGCCTCTCGGGAGAAGCCAAATTTCCTGGAAGCATTGGCTGAATTTTGAATTTGGAGCAGAAGAGAGGCCAATTATGTTGTAAGAAGAAAGTCATGTGAAACTGGATGGTTTGTTTTGTGGGGAAAGGAAATTTTCCCAAATTAGAATTTTTTTATTATTTTCCTGGTTTACATTAGTGAGCTACTAATTTATTCAAGTCAGAAATTAAAAGAAAAACTCAAAGAGTTAAATCCTGGCTTCATTGAAGACAGTGAAACTTTTATTCCTGAAATTAATATCACAATGAACCACCCCTCACCCCTAATTAATTGCATTAACATTTGGGGAAAAAAATATGGAAGTGTTGCCTCTGTGTGCCCAAGCAAAAGGGAAGTTGCATGTTTAAATATGGTTGTTCCTATGAAGTACCGAAAAACTATTTTGGAAACTTTCCCATCAAAGCAGCTGTGTCCTTTTAACTTGGATCTGACTAAGGACCCTGTTTTTCATTCACATTGCGAGAACTGCTGAATGTAAAGCCATTAAAAGGAGCTTTCAAAATTGCTTGGGCAGACTTAACATTTTTTAAATGTTAAGGCATTAGCTTTTTTGGTAAAAATACCATATTTCAAAAGGAAGTTAATCTATAAAGTATTTTGATAATCAATGATAAAACTCTTTTCAGCCCTTTAATCTTAACAAACACCTCTTAATAATTCCCATGTATTCTATCACTGCTTTATTTCCTTTTTGCTTTGTCATTTGTTTTAGTGAGAGTTAAATAAAATATTATATCAAAAGGAGATTTATATATCCTTGTTCTGATAAAGGCAAAAACATTTTACAATACTGGAAAGTCACTAGCAAGGCTCTATAAGGAAATGTTATTTTATAAACAGCAAGAATCTAATAAACATGTGGGACATTAATAGAATTTTTAAATGTCTTGGGTTTTTGCCACCAGATAATAAAGTGTGGATCTCCTGAGTCACCAAGGAAAAAGGTGTATTCTGAGTACTGGTAATTCCAATCCATATATGAACTTCGGTATTTATTCTAGCTAGACTCTGCTGGATCATTCACTCAAAGGGGATGATTGTATAAATCAAACCACAAGTTACTGGACTCATTAAAACTGCAGGATTAAATACTAGGACCAAGGTTCAGGTAAGAAGTCAAGCTAAGCAATCATGTAAGGCCTTGCTATGACTAACTTTCAATAAACCATTATTTTTCTTATGAACGTTCTTATTGCAAAGAAAGCCAAGTAAGCAGTGCTGTGGGAATATGAAGCTGCTCTGCCAATAAAGTAGCTTATTCTTCAGTGATATTTAAGAATTTGATGTTCCAGCAGGAATAGCTAGATACAAAAATTTCCATATCCTTGACTGGTTGTCCTATTCAAACAAAATGAAGTAGTCTTAACAGCTAAAGCAAGACAGCAAAGAAGAGAAAACTGCTTTACTCTTTAGTGATGGAAAAATAAAATACTATATTGATGATACGGAAATGGTAAAAAAGCATACCCCATTGAGGTACTATCAGCTATGAAACTCTTTTTCCAGCGGAATGACTCCAGGAAATTAGAAAAACAGTCAAAATGCTATTGGTTCCTATTTTATTACTTTGCTTCATACATACCAATTATAAATGTTAGCCCTTTGGTAGGGTTGACTCACTTAAAAAACAATGGTTTTCTCACATCTGATTTCTCAGCACTTGAAAAGCTGTCATCCATGAGGTTATAAATACTGAAAAATATGGATGTGAGTTCATTACTTTTTAATTACAAAGAGAAAACATTAAAAAGAAATAACCTGTTAGAAATCCTGTTCTTCTGTTGGTAATCTATTCCAATAAATGTATCTATTGTTGCCGTACATAAAGAGTGAACTTTAAGGAAACAGAAGAGTATGTGTTTGTCAGAGGAAAATATGTCTTATTTAATTGTGCTGCAATAAACATTTAAGAAGAATTATTAAATTATTTTCATGTATATGTTACAAAACTCTCTTTTTGCATTTCTGTTTGACTTTTTCCTTCTCATAAATCAAGAAGATGTATGCAAAATTAATTCCAAATAATAGTTATTTTGCTTTTTTATGAGTCTACTTTGTCATAATGAATACCTAGGTGGCTATTTCACATTTAAAGTAGTTCTATAATGGCTTTCATTTATTGCTCTATAATGTGCATGTCAGCAGTTTTCGTATGTGACTGCCTTATAGCTCCTGATGCAAAGACTAATTCTAGCTTGTTTCTCATCTAAATAACTACACACTGACAAAATGGAAAAAAGAGCTGTTACTTTCGGAGTTCTGTGCAAAATTGGTCAGTGCTATTGCTAATGTTGTTTTTGGAAAACTACCCACAGGAGCTGACAGACAATTTTCTTTTGAAGCACTCTGCCTTTGAAAAGATTTTTTCAAGGGTAGGGATCACTCCAGCTACCTCAAATAGGTGGATTAAACCATTTAAAAGAATCTGTTCATTTAAGTGTTGTATTCAAATGTTCAACCGCTACTCCAGGAGATCATATGTCTCTTGCAGGTCTTATGTTAGTTATATGTGTGATCTGAACAAATGTCCTTGTTACCTCAAGTATCATCAAAATCTGGAACCAGAAAACTGCCTCAATGGCTGCTGTTTGTTTGGGGGGCTGCTATTTTTATTAATAAAGTTTTATGGACTTCATGTTTTCATTTTTGAGATGAAATGTCTCAGAATCAATGTAGTAAAACAGGAAAAAGTACAGATATGAGTAATAAGATTACCACAATCTTATGGTGTGGGAATGCTTCTATATTAAGGATAATTCACTTGGAAGTTCTGCTTGGAAAAAAAAGTAAACTGAAGTGAGATCTAAGAAATTATACAGTTGTGAACGGTATGGAAAATTAGATAAAGAATGATTATTTATTGTTTTTCTTAAACTGAATGTTATGGTTGGGTACCAGAATGACAAGAAAAGGGAAGCCTTTTTTTTCCCCACAAGAGAGTTTATTTTTACAGAAATTTTTAGACATCACAAGTGTATGTAGGATCAAAAGAAGAATTGCTTAAATTCACTGAAGGTAGATTCAGCTGAGGCTATTACCTATGGCAATTTTAATTCAAATTCTAGGTCAGGAAATTTCTAGGTAATTTATTGCTGGGAAGATAAAATAAGCCTAAGATCTCTTTATTATTTTTTCTTATACTCTAATCTTACATTTCTAGGTGCTCCCAGACAGATGTCTTGCTCATCTGACCTGGCTTCTTGGTGGAGTGACCTGTTGACCAGGAAGAGTGCTGAGGTAAATTATGATCGTTATGGGAAATGGGGTGGTGGTGGTGGATATGACACTAATTGGCTGGATTGGGTATATAAATAAGTCTCCTTCACTTGCCAGGTGTAGTCTACCTGATCGTGTGTGATGGCTGGTGAACATACATGACACAATTCTCCATCTGCTTTCTTTCAAACATATCTGACAAATTTACTTGTTGAGTGTGAACCACTGAGAATGTCTTGCTTTATTGCAATAGCATCGTGTCATGTGGTAGTGTTCCTCTTGGGAGTTAGTCTACATTATGCCTCCTTGTGTATGTATTCCACTTGTGTCAGATCACTGAAGTGATAAATATATCTCAATATTGGGCGTGGAGTCATCTTCTTGAACATTGTTTTGCCTCTTACTTTCTTTTGTAAATGATCTGGCTCATTTCCTTTACCTGACAGACTGAAACTGGAGTGGCAATGTCGCTAGCCACTAACCATATGCAAAACTGAAAGCAGTAATAGTCCACAGCAAAATAGGTGAAAATCAATAACAAGTATTTTCAGGGTATGTTCTACATGAATTCCTCACTACTCCCATTGAAACTTAAATTTCAAAGAACAAGTTCTGACAGTAAATTTGAAGAGAAATAGGAAAAATATAGCATAGATATAGATTGTCTCCATTGTTATTCTAGATTTTTGTTTTTCCAGTCAACTGTTTCTGTGAACATAATTGCAGAGAGCTGTCAAGAAGTGTTCTTCCCTGAAACACAGATATGAGGAACCCTTGCCAATGACTCTAAATGATTAGTACTCATGGGACTATTTATTAATACTATGGGACTATAAGCAAGTGCAAATTCTGAACTATTTTGATGATATACCACAGTTTTCCTCAACGTTGTCTTTTCAGATCTTAGCCTACTGTCTTTGTAGAAGAAAAGTATTCTTTGAAGGAAAGTGACTCCCACGTTCTGTAAGTTCAGGTCTTCTCAAGTGTGCTATACTGGCTAGTATGATTAGCCTTATTTTCATATGGTCTTTTGATAAGTAGCCTTACTGCTCTTGTCCATTGATTTAAACATTATAAAGATCAATTACTTGCAGTGCAAGTGTTGTAAAATTGCACAGCATGCTTTATTCTTGAAAACGTTCTATTCGTTTTTGCTATATTTATAAAACAAGCTTGAGGTTTAAATATTTGGATCCAGACTAAGAGATTAAAACATAAACTCATTGCAGTAAACTGACAAAAATTTCCATTCATTTCCGTGAGAGAGTTTTGACCTAAAACATTTATATACTTTGGGTAGGATTCATTAAGGGTCTACGAGTTAGGCAAGACAGGCCAAATGAGTCATCTTGTCTGTGCTTCCTACGTGAACAACAGGGTGGAACAACTCTTGATATGATTGATCTGACACAGATTTTCCCAGATAGGGAAGAGGACGCCAGTCTAGAAATGCCTCCTTCTCTCCTGTAATGATGCAGGGCTCCTAGACAACAGCCTTAAACTAGATGCCTATCTTTAGATGTCTAAATTGGAAGAAATTAATTCACAAGAAATAAATAACCCTCGATGTTAAACATTTCATAGCTTTACATTTAAGCAAAATTAGTCCTTCTTAAGGTCAGGGTTCTCGCGCAATCAAATCTTTCTTAATCTCTCTGAATATTTACTTTAGGCTGAAGGGGGAGGAGAGTTGGCTTTTCTTTTTTAACCTTCCAGGGTTATTAATCAACAGATTCATTCATTCATTAAAGCACCAACAATTATACCATCTAGCAAACACTGGTTACTAACCGACTTGAAGGAAAACTGCTATGAGGATATGTGTATAGAGCCATAAGGCACCTTCAGACAAAAAAGCACCACTTGTGTCATGAAAGCTTGGAGGTATATGAGGCAAGAAGCAAAGACAAAAGAGGACAGAAGATGATAGAAAAGGGGGCATGGATGGGGAAAGTTACAGCAAAGAAAACCTGAGTGTTAATTTACAGCACACCTGTTATTTCAAAAGCACTGACCAGAGGACTTCACATGACTGCCTTGCGAAAATGCAGACAGGCTTCTTCTCACAGCAAGGGGCAAACTATCTTGCATTTACCAGAGCTAGAAAACATGTGCAGAAACATAAATTCCTACTATCCTAAGGCTCTGAGGTTGTTTAGGCACTAAAATGCTCCTGCTTGCTTTTTCTTATAACACAAGAAAAAAGAAGAAACCTAACAATCATTTCTTTGCTGCTGAAGTCAATCCAACTAGCTTAAAAAAGGACACTGCCAGTTAACAGTAGATCATTGAAAAAGTAGTTTAAAGTGTTTCCTCTTGGGTTTGTGAAGGTGGGTTGTCTTCTGGGATGCGGATTCCTTTGCGGAAAGTGATGGGCAGCAGGCAATTGATCAGAAGCCAAGTCTAAGGAAGAACCAAAAAGAGGGTGAGAACTGACTAAGGGCAAAGAAAAGCAAACAGTAGAGATGCTGCCCTGAGCTCAGTGTGGCTCAGTGAGCGTCCCCACGCTGCAGTGATTACTGACCTTACTGCTGACTGCGCGGTTGCTTCCAGTGAAGATGAACAAAACAGAGGAGCCTGAGCCAGGGAGATGCCCTCACTTAAGTGAGGTGAAGGCGGCTGGACACAGGTGCCACAGCAAAGAGACCCTGCAGCTCCTCTCGAAGCCCCTCTCTGTCACCAGAGTGTGGCCAGATGCTTGGGTGATGAGTGATTTAAGATATGCAGCCAGTGAGATTTTTCTAATGCTGCTGGTGGTTAAAACCTCAGCAACAAACAGAAAATTATTGCATTCTTGATTATAGTAATAAAAAACTTGAAATGTAAAACTTCAATTTGATTTGAGGTCACCAAAGTTGGTTTAAATAATTTGTTATCACAATGGATGAACTGCAAATACACTTTAGAAGAGACAGAGATTATTTTCCCTGTATATAAATCTTACAAATTTTAGGAATTTGTATAGACTCTACATTAAAAAGCAAAACCAAAATTAACCTCTAAAATTAAGAAAGAAAAATTGATATTCTGTATAATTTGAAGAATGGTATTTTACATTTTTATTGGAGATATATTTTTCAGGACCCTTTTCCTAGGTGCTATATAGGTGCTATAAAAAACACTGAAGTAGACGGGTAGCTTCTCAGTATATTTTTTTCTGCATAATGAATAGCAGTTATAGTGTTTTTACACAGATTTCAATTAGCTTTATGAAAAGCTATTGTTCTGTTGATATTAAAAAGGAAAAATAAGATGTCTAATCTCATCCTGTGTAAGGAAATTACTTTTATTTTATTAAGTTGCATGCATGTACAATGTGTTTAATTCAGAAAAAGAGATGTTTTAATAGTATAGTACATATTCTATTTGCATTGGATGTAATCAGATGCCAGAAGAGTAGCAATGACTGAGAGACTAATAAAATAGAGCAGTTAATACTCTTTAATGCTTTTCTTAGGGATTCCACAAATTCTCTTGAAATCTTCCTGTGAGAAGAGGTGTACATGCTCTAGAAGAAATTGTTGTACAAATTGAGCATTGGCCTGTGCCTGACTTCTGAACTGCAGGAAGGCTGTACTACATTTCCCTACTTGAAAATATTTATTGTGTTTATAATCTTAGACAGGTTGGAAGGACTTGCTGCTAGAAAGCTACGACCTGATCGCCGTTACGGAAACTTGGTGGGATGAATCCCATGACTGGAATGTAGCTATTGATGGCTACAGGCTGTTCAGAAGGGACAGGCGAGGAAGGAGGGGCGGAGGCGTTGCCCTTTACATCAAGAAATCATTAGAGAGTGAAGAGCTGGCCCTGAAGAATAGCCATGAGCAGGTCGAAAGCTTATGGATAAGAATCAGAGAGAGAGGCAACAAAGGGAACCTGGTGGTTGGTGTCTACTACAGGCCGCCAGATCAAGAGGAGCCGACGGACAAAGCGTTCTTCCTCCAACTCCGGGAGGCTTCGTGCTCGCAGGCTCTCGTCCTGCTGGGGGACTTCAACCACCCCGACATCTGCTGGAAAACCAACACGGCAAGCTGTAGGCAATCCAGCAGGTTTCTTGAATGCATTGAGGACAACTTCTTAAGCCAGGTAATAGACACCCCTACCCGAGGGGATGTGATACTGGACCTGGTGGTCACCAATGCAAGTGAGCTCGTCGGAAATGTCAAGATCGGAGGCAGCTTGGGTTGCAGTGATCATGTGATGGTAGAGCTCACGCTCCAGAGGGAAATGGGAAGAACAAAGAGTACAGTCAGGACCCTGAATTTTAGAAAAGCAAACTTCCAGCTCCTCAAGGAGATAGTCAGAAGGACTCCCTGGGAAACGGTCCTCAGGGACAGGGGAACAGAACAGAGCTGGCAGATCTTTAAGGATGTGATCCACAGAGCGCAAGAGCTCTCGATCCCTAGGTGTAAGAAATCGGGCAAAGAAGGGCAGAGACCGGCATGGCTGAGACGAGAGATGCTGGTCAAACTAAGGAGGAAGAGGGAACTGCACAGGCAGTGGAAGCAGAGACAGGCATCCTGGGAAGAGTATAGGGACGCGGTCCGGTTGTGTAGGAATGGGGTCAGGAAAGCCAAGGCTCAGCTGGAGCTAAACTTGGCTAGGGATGCAAAGAATAACAAGAAGGGTTTCTACAGGTATATCAGCCGGAAAAGGATGGTTAAAGAAAGCGTACCCCCGCTGATGAGCGAGACCGGCAAGCTGGTAACAGCAGATGAAGAGAAGGCTGAGGTACTCAACAACTTTTTTGCCTCAGTCTTCACTGGGAACCTCTCTCCCCACCCCACCCGAGTTGATGAATGGCATGAGGGGGGTCGGGAGGGCAAAACCCTTCCTGCTGTAGGAGAACCCTTCCTCACCTGAGGAACCTGAACGCACATAAGTCCATGGGACCCGATGAGATGCATCCCAGAGTCCTGAGGGAATTGGCCGATGTAGTCTCCAAGCCACTCTCCATGATATTTGAAAAGTCATGGCAGTCAGGTGAAGTCCCTGGTGACTGGAAGAAGGGAAACATTGTGCCCATTTTCAAAAAGGGTAGAAAGGAAGACCCTGGGAACTACCGACCTGTCAGCCTCACCTCTGTGCCTGGGAAGATCATGGAACAGATCCTCCTAGAAGCTATGCTAAAGCACATGGAGGCCAGGGAGATGATTCGAGATAGCCAGCATGGCTTCACCAAGGGCAAGTCCTGCCTGACAAACCTAGTGTCTTTCTATGATGGTGTGACAACAACAGTGGACAAAGGAAAACCAATGGATGTCATCTATCTGGACTTCTGCAAAGCCTTTGACACGGTCCCCCACAACATCCTTCTCTCTAAATTGGAGAGCTATGGATTTGATGGGTGGACTGTTCGGTGGATAAGGAACTGGCTGGATGGCCGCATCCAGAGGGTAGTGGTCAATGGCTCGATGTCCGGATGGAGACCAGTGACGAGTGGTGTCCCTCAGGGGTCCGTACTGGGACCGGTGCTGTTTAACGTTTTCATCAATGACTTAGACAGTGAGATCGAATGCACCCTCAGCAAGTTTGCGGACGACACCAAACTGAGTGGTGCGGTTGACACACCAGAAGGACAGGATGTCATCCAAGGAGACCTGGACAGGCTGGAGAGGTGGGCCTGTGTGAACCTCATGAGGTTCAACAAGGCCAAATGCAAGGTCCTGCACCTGGGTCGGGGTAACCCCCGGTATCAATATAGGCTGGGGGAAGAAAGGATCGAGAGCAGCCCTGCCGAGAGGGACTTGGGGGTGCTGGTGGATGAAAAGCTGGACATGAGCCGGCAATGTGCGCTGGCAGCCCAGAAGGCCAACCGTACCCTGGGCTGTATCAGGAGAAGCGTGGCCAGCAGGTTGAGGGAGGTGATTCTGCCCGTCTACTCTGCTCTGGTGAGACCTCACCTGGAGTACTGCATCCAGCTCTGGAGCCCTCAGCACAAGAAGGACATGGAACTGTTGGAGCGGGTCCAGAGGAGGGCTACAAAAATGATCCGAGGGCTGGAGCACCTCTCCTATGGGGACAGGCTGAGGGAGTTGGGCTTGTTCAGCCTGGAGAAAAGAAGGCTGCGGGGAGACCTGATTGCGGCCTTTCAGTATCTAAAGGGGGCCTATAGGAAAGATGGGGATAATCTTTTTAGTAGGGCCAGCTGTGACAGGACAAGGGGTAATGGTTTTAAACTGAAGCAGGGTAGGTTTAGACTGGATATAAGGAGGAAATTCTTTACAACGAGGGTGGTGAAACACTGGAACAGGTTGCCCAGAGAGGTGGTGGAGGCCCCATGCCTGGAAACATTCAAGGCCAGGTTGGATGGGGCTCTGAGCAACCTGATCTAGTTAGCGGTGTCCCTGCTCACTGCAGGGGTGTTGGACTAGATGACCTCTAGGGGTCCCTTCCAACCTAAAACATTCTATGATTCTATGACTTGGTCACCCTTCATATACAGCAAGTATCAGTTCTACCTCTAATGTTTTATTAATTTATGTTTTATATAAACAGTTATATGTAATATATATATTATATGTATTATATTTTTATATATTTTATAATTTTATTAATATATGTTTTATATTTTATTTATTAGCATAAATAACACGTCCCCCCAAATCCTGATAAAGACAGATACATTTGGCTTTTGATGGTCTATGATAGTCTAAGAAGAGCATGATAGAAATGATATAGAGTTCTATACATGTCGTCTTATCTCTATTTCAGCGGAATTATTTGCATACATTAATGAGATCCCCCTAAGCCTTCTCTTCTCCAGGCTGAAAAGTCCCAGCTCTCTCACCCTTTCCTCATAGAAGAGATGCTCCAATCCCTTAATCATCTCCGTGGCCCTTTGTTGGACTCTCTCCAGCAGCTCCATGCAGAGCCCAGACCTAGGCACAGCTCTCCAGGTGTGGCCTCACCAGTGCTAAGTAGAGGAGAAAGATCACCTCCCTCAACCTGGTGGCAACACTACTCCTAATGGAGCCCAGCATACCATTAGCCTTCCTTGCTACTTAACACAAAGGTAATCAAAACCTTACTTATAGCTGTTTGACCAACCCTTGATAAATGCTTGGATTAGGCTGCTTTTACTTTTATTCATTTATTTATGTTTCAGGGAAAGGGAAGTTGAGACACTGCAAATGACTTAAAGCATGGATTTAAATTGGTTTAAGAGTCCTTGCATAAGAATGATCATCACTCAGGTAATTTTCCTGTCCCCTTTCTGTTTCTTTCCAGTATTTCACCCCAGGAGTGAAGCACTAAATAGGCAAAGAAGGGCTTTTATAAAATCTTCAGTTATTGTTTGCTGCTTGATGTGTGTAGGTAAATTAAATGCAAAGCACATAAAGCACATCCACAAACCCTGTCACTCTTCTGCAGATCTGGGAATTGCAATGATGTCTCAACAGTTCAGTCACTGTCATGTTGTTTGCAGAAGTTAAAAGCCACTGTAAACTCACATGGTAGGAGACTGTAGCTTGTATATGAATAAAATGTCAATTGGGAGTAAAGGTTCATTAGAAGAGTTGGTAACAATATGTTTTTTACATATCTCCAGTTCATTTTTTGGAATTAATTTTGAAGATTTTAATCTATTTAAATAATCCAAAGGTGCATCAGAACAATGAGAAACAAAGCTTTTGGCTTTTTCTCAAGCAAAGCTGTTATGCTTTTTTACAAAGGAATTGCCATCAAATGACGTACTATGTGTTCATTTTACTGCTCACTATAATTATGATCACAATTACCTCAAAAATTGTTACTGTCAGTTTAGGATGTATGAAGCTGAAAAGACAGTTTGCACTGCAACAAATTTTATTATTAAAGACTGGGTATTCATAGCCAGCTGCAGTTGATCAATCTGGAAATCTCACGCATTTAAGAACATGTCACTGAGCTGATTCTCTTAACTTTGGGTTGGGTTTGGGGTTTTTTTTGCAGTTAAATTCTAGCTATCTCTGTGGAAAGAGCACTCTTAAATATCTTTCCTCCTTCACTGCCCTTGTCCAAACCATCATGAGCAGGTTAAGTCCTTTCTTAAGCATTTTTCAATGCAATTGGAAATTCTTTGTGATCAGATATGGACTTCTATGGATGTGGAAGTAAGGTATGAAATGTTAACTTTACATTCTCACATTAGACCTTGGACTCAGAAAATTCTCATTTGAAACTCTCTCTTGTAGTATTATGAGATAAAGCCCTGAATTTATAGGATTAAAGCATTTTTCCCTAGATTTTCAAATTCATAGTATTTGAGTTTGATATACAAAACTTTAGTGCTTTAGTTGATACCACAGTGTAATGCTTGGCTATATATCAAAATGTATATGTATTTCTGATCTCAGAAAGCAGGAGTACTTAGATTGCCATATTTGATGTGTCCTATATTTTCCAGACTGGTTAGTAGGTAGGGGACTTGAGCCCTTGACACGTACCAAGAACTACTAATGCTTCTTTCTCTACTGGACTTAACTCTGAAAGTTTTGAGTTTGTAACATTTGATTTTTGTTATAATAGTAAAAGCTCTGCATGTTTTCCAAACTTCAGTCACTTGTTCCTTAACTTGTAATACAACTATAGGTTTTTGTGTTGGGGAGAGTAAGAACAATACAGGTTAGAACTATGAGAAATCATGAGAAATATTCTCACAAAAAGTAATTTTTAAAAATATGGCATGAAAATTTAGTTGTTGAAAAGGGACTACAGATTTCAAATTTATTTCTATGATTATTTGAAAGCTAATTTGCATAGACCATTACAATAAACACAATGTCACTGCTATTGTGATATGCATTTCTAAATGTAAAAGAAATTAATTATAGTTTTTTCACATTCACCTTATAAACAAAATCTGTGACTTTATAAAATAGCATCCATTTGCCAACTACAAAACATCATTTGAGTTTCTTGTGTTGTACTCAATCTAGCTATTTACTATGCATATGTGAGAATATATAAGAAAGTGAGGGTCTAAAGTGCATAAAAATAGGAGAAAGAAATTAGAGGCAGAGTAGTGTCAGGAAAAAAGGCACTTGGATAGAACCTGTATGTCTGTGGGTATTTAAGATGGAAAAACTGAGCCTGATGAGACTGCATGGGAATATGAATTCAAGTTCATTCAAAATTTGGATTAAAGGCATAATCCAAAGTTTTAAACTATGAGTATTTCATATTCTGCCTAGCATGTTCATTACACTTCATCCCACCTCGTGCAACAAGCTCAGTAATATCTCTGACTGAAATAGAAGGTGTAGCTCCTTCTCCAAGTGAAGTTTTGTAGTCAAACTTCATACTTCAAACCTGGCAATAATATATTTTTGTGTAATTCCTGTAGGTGATAGTAGTTCAAATACTGTCTTCCTGAAGGAGAATTAAAGAGTATGAAAATTATGTATGAGGATAAACAGTAATAGGATGGAAAAGAAAATCCACTATTCTTTGTTCTTCAGTGGTCTTCAAATCCGATCATTATTTCCACACTCAGAGAATAAAATGTTTAAAAATGCCACTTAAATACACATGACTTCTTTTTAAGTTTGTGTAATGATTATAGTTATCAGACCTACCTCTGAAGTTCACAGCTTTTGATTTCATATCAGTATGTTTATTCTGTTCACTAATAAATTAATTAGAAATGCCTTCATTATTGTGGATGATACTTGGATTTCCAGGCACACCTGAGCTGTGTCCTTAACAGCAACTACCAGAATCCAATTACAAGAATTCTTATTAAACCTTTTATTTGTACTTTTTGTAATTTCAATGATATAAAGACAACTGTTTTCCAGTAAAAAGAACAGCCATGGGAATTAATCAAATTTTTATTGTAATTCAAGTATCTGCAGTTACAATGGAAATGACTAGAAAAACCTTTGAAAATATTTTAATCATATTTTCTAATCTATTCTAATCCATTTCTAATTCAAAATATCTCTTTTATCACATTACAGAAAATAAAAGGTAACTAAATAATCTTTTTTGTTACTCATAAGATAGCTATGAAAAAAATTGGAAACAATTTCCCCTTGCTGAAGTCTTTCTTTGAGCTTATCCAAACCTATACAATTATTGAAGACTCTTTTTCACAGTTATCAGTATGCCATTTGTAGCAATACAGGACACTCATTTTCATTCTGCAGTTCTGGTTTATAGGCATAGAATTATAGAATCATAGGTTTATAGAATGGTTTGGGTTGGTAGGGACCTTAAAGATCATCTAGTTCCAACCCCCCTGCCATGGGCAGGGACACCTTCCACTAGACCAGGCTGATCAAAGCTCCATCCAACCTTGACATCTATAGAAAATACTTGGATATTACTAAAAGAAGCTATAAATTCACTTTATTTATCTGTGTTGTTTCAAAAGCAGGATCCAAATTATACATCCTTTTTCTAATCCAGCAGAACTAAAGGCAGAAGGATAAAGGCTATTGCCCTGTTCTTTTTATAGGCAATACATGGCTTGGGTCTTGTCTACTGCACAGTCTGTGGGCAAGTTAAAGAGTTTGAGCTCATTGAACAAGCTCTAAGTTTTGATGGGAACAGCATTTTAGGAGCTGCTCTGGTCCTGCAAATGTGCAGGGCTGGTGCATCCCTCAGAGCCCACCAATCCTGGGCAGACAGAAGCGAGCATTGCTGGAGGTGGGTAAGGAGGACTCCATTCTCAGACTTCAGTGTTTAAAAATTAAAACCTGAATGTTGTAATGCTAAACCAATTTCAGAAAAAAGTGAAAAAGTGAATTAACTTATTTGTGTTGTCACCCAGAAGAACACACTAAAGATAATACCAGTGCTGAATGGCCACTGCTTTGCAGGTGAAAGCCTTTGGGGAAGTCCTGTGTCTCTGCTGGCCACCCAGACTGCAGATGCAGGAACAGGAGGGAGACGTTTGATGCCAGCTTGGCCCCATGCTGGCTCCTTGCACAGAAGAACAACATTTCCTGACTGGCAACAGCAAATGACACTTGCTGTGGGTGAGGTTTCTAGTTCATTCCTGCTGATCACATTATTGCATGCTCTTGTCTTGTTACTGTGTTTGATTTGAGATTTACTGCACTTGCAGGTTTCTATTATCCTTGCCAATGCTGTAAACTGGTATCCACCAATGCCCATGAAAGTCAGGAACACAGTTGTGTAGGATTAGTAGCAGGTAAGATAGGGTCAATGACTGATGAAGGAAATCACCCGATATAAGCTTTCTTCCACTTACAAACATATTCTAGTATAACTTTTTTATATACTACTACAAACATAACGTACTGTAGCTTTTTATAATTTTCTAATTTCCTGTTTGCAAACCCAAACTGTTTTTAAATCTCAAACTCTTTCCCATGCAATTAATTTTCCTCATGGATAAGTGGTTTAAAAATAACCTATCTGGAGAAAAACATAAAGTTTCCTCAGTTACTGCAGTAAGTGGTTTCATTATTATAGAAATACTTACAGTAACAAAGATACTGAGGATATCTCACAGAATTATTCATACATAACTGGCATGTTTTAGAAAGAAAACAAAAAGGGTGTATCCAAAGCATACCCTTTACTAATGGATCTCCAGTCCACGCTTTCTCTCACACAGAGAATGAATCATACTTGAAATTATGAGATCTATAGATATTGACAGAAGTTGTTCTTTCTCAGAGGAAAAGCACTGTTGCCTTTAAAAGCAGTTAGTTTTACCATGGAGCTGACTCAACAAACGAAGCTGTCTGTCTGCATTTACCATCATCAAACCAAGGCAGAGCCCTGCTGTTCATTTCTGATAGGCATCAGTAGAGCTCCACAAGCGGAACTACCGCAGACAGCTGCTTCAGCTGGCATCTAAATTCACACTCCACTCTGTTTCTGGGCGTAACCTGGAGGTAGAGGGCCCTCATTCCCTGTGCAAGCTTGCTCCTCATGGGCATCCAAGCATGCCTTCTTTCTGTCCCACCAAGCTGGGACAAGGCCCTTTCTGTTTTCCTTAAGGAAGTCCGATAAATAACATAATGGCAGAAGCTTATAAGTGACATGGTGGCAGTTATTCATTATCATTGTTTTTAAGCTAGTTTAAGACCAAAGGCAGAACTTGCACCCATCTTAAAAGTGTGCATTTACAACATGGGAGGCAGCCACGAAGCCCAACCTGTATAGTCTATTTATTTGGTTGAGAATAAAGTTTTATGCTCTTTTTGTAAGAGAAATTATTTTCCATCTCCATTACATACTGTAATCTTAATTTTTGTTCAGTTGTTGAGTACATAACGAGCTTCTCTAGAAAAAAATCGGAGTTGTTCAGTGTGAGAATACCATGAGGGATAAATTTTATAAATAACCCATAATATCAAGGAAAACCAGGTCAATATGTAAACAATCCCATTTTGTTTCAAATAACACAAAAGTTAAACCTTACAATATGCAACACTACTATAACAGCAAGGTCATAAATACATTATGAATGGGTACATTTTAAAATTCACCTTTCTTTGCAGGCTGGATGAATTTTAACTTTTCTGGTACATGCCTTGATAATAGAAAAATCAGAAAATGAAATTACAAATGCTAAAGTTTTTATCTCCTACTTTATGCCTACTTGAAAATAATCCAGTTGATTAAAAAAGCAAGCAAACAAACAAACAAAAACCCAGACACTCACAGCTTTCAACTTGAGGGTTTATTTTTACAATTTCTATAATAAATATCATTGTGAAGAACTTCAGTTTTCATGGTGTGTGCTTGCAGCTTGATGTTACCAACACTGAATCTTTGGGATTCTCAGAAAGCTTTTTATGCAATTTGCAGAAAACAATAGTTTAATCACAAGGCAACATGTGGAGTAAGGAGACCTCATTTTGAGCTGATGCTGAGGTACAAGAGATCATTATATGCTTAGTTTTGTTATATGGAAAAATATAAAATAAGATAAACTTTCTTCTTGCTTTAGAAAGGCCATTTCAATAAGGGATAAATCCAGAACGAAATCATCTGGGAGATATAATTGAAGACTGAAATTTTTAATTAAATTGATGCAGAAAATTTTAAGAGGCATCCAAAAAATGCCGCGCTAATGAAATAAAACAAGATATAGTCTTAAAACAATAAACCAAGATTAAATCAGAAGCAAACCCAGCTATAATCAAATCTAAAAAAGAAATACAGACAAAAGGAAGAAGATGGTTATAGCAATAAAGATTAGTGTTAAGAAGTCAGAAAATTGATAAACTTTCTAGAAAAACATAAGGACTATATGAACTCAATGGACATTTCAGAGGGATAGTCCATAGACTAAGGGAATGATACCTGTGTATGTATCAAAAAGATGAGAAAATGGTGGTGATTAATTGGAATGTATTGTAAGGGTAGGACCTAAGCATGATGTAAATGGTATAGAATAAGGGGTGGATAATGTCCTGGTTTCATCTGGGATAGAGTTAATTTTCTTCACAGAAGCTAGCATAGTGCTGTGCTTTGGATTTAGTACTAGAAGAATGTTGATAACACAATGATGTTTTTAGGTGTTGCCAAGCAGTGCTCAGACTGCTCAAGGACTTTTTGAGCTTCTCCTGCTTGGCCAGGTGCATAACAAGCTGGGAGTACAGCACAGCCAGGACAGCTAACCCAAACTGTTCAAAGAGCTATTCCATACCATATAACGTCATGCTCGGGTGGGTCGATCGGTCGGTCGCGGGCAGACTGGTCGCAGCTCGGGCTGTGTGATCGCGGCTCGGGGGGAGTGATTGCGGCTCGGGACGGGCTGGGCATCGGTCAGCGGGTTTTGAGCAATTGCATTGTGCATCACTTGTTTTATATATTCTGTATATTTTCTTCCCATTATTATTATTATTATTATTGTTATTCTTCTCTCTTATTAAACTGTCTCTATCTCAACCCACAGGTCTTACTTTTTTTTTTTTCCTTTTCTCCGATTCTCTCCCCCATCCCACTGAGAGAGGGGGGGGAGTGAGCGAGCGGCTGTGTGGTGCTTAATTGCCAGCCGGGTTAAACCACGACATTGACTCAGCACCAAGAAATAATCCTGGCCATGCTCAGTTTGTGGAGGTCGAGGCAGTCAGAGTGCCTGTATTTGTCACTGTTGCCATCTCACACAGGAGTTCTCTGTATAGCCCAGAAGTTAGTGATTATGGTGGTTGCTAGCAACCTAAGATGTCATGGAAAAGCCACAAGAATAGCTGGAAGGCTGGAAGGGGTTTTAGAGTCCAAGAAGTCCTCCACTGTGTCTGAAAGCTTAGCAAAAATGAAGGTGTGATTTGATAACCTCTTGTAAGTGCTTACAGAGGAAACAGGAGTTTGGTAGTGGAGAATAGATGTCCCATGGTTACAAACTGATGTTAAATACTTCAGACTAAAGAAAAAAAAAGACATAATTTTTCAACTACAAGAGTTATAATAATGACCACTTACCAAGGACTACAGTGTTTTTTCCATTACTTGCTTTAAGGAACATGATTATATGTTTTCATTCAAGATACACTTCATACAAAAAGGGAATTAAGACAATATAACTATAGACGAAGTCAGAACAGATGTGTTAGAGCTGCTGATTGTGATTCAGCTCACAGGTGTGATACAGAGGCTGTTACTATCACCACAGGTTATATGCCATGAACAGCTGTACAAATATTGCTGAGAACAATCTATTATTTTGAGACACCATTAGCTTCACAGGCTTTTGCACCTACTCACCAGCTGGGAGGCATAAGAACTTGCTTGGGGATAAGATTCAGAGCATGCTATTGCTAATTTCAAAGATGGAATTTCATTAAGAGACAACAACTTGGGAGCAAGTAGAAGGATACAATTACCCTATACGTTCAGGTATTTTACTGAGGGATTGTACCATGGCAGGCACTGACTGTACATTGTGTTACTGTCATCTAGCTGAGGGGAACATCTGACAGAGCTAACTTAATTATTCCATTGACGCTCTAGGAAGCAGAGACTTCTAACAACGCACTCTGAACTGCACCAAATGTAGGTGCCTACAGTAGGCAGCACAAATATCTTCCATTGTGGGCAGCTGTTTGCACCAAGTGAAAATGAAAAGAAAAAAAGAGGTGTATCACCCCAGCTTGTTCAAGGAACATGCTATGAGCACTGTGCCTAACTCACACTGGAAGTCAACAATGAGTAGATATCTAAACGCATAAATGGCACTAAGCACCTAAACACCTTTGACTTACAAGGATGCACTGCCTGACTGTGGAATTCTGTGCTCCAAGTACCTCACTTCTCTGCAAATCCCAAATTTAGGACTAGGACTACTGTGCAGGCCACAGAAGTAGCTGCATTTCTGACCACAACTGTTTTGTGCTCTACATTCCCTTGGGCTATTTAGAGCTGTTAGTGTGTCTCAGGAGAGCTGAGCTACGCTAGCATATACACATATATATATATATGCATTCTGATCTATTCCTCTGATTTAGAGCCTTTGCAATGCATTTGTGCTACAAGTATGTAAGACCAAACATTTAAAGCTGAAAATGTCAAATGCCCTTAAATACAAAAAAAGTAAAAAGTAAGAGAAGTCTTATAGTCCTGTTGAGGATAGTGAGAAACAGTCAAGACATGGTCCTAAGCTTATGTTTCTAAGCAGCTTCTCTAATCGTCTTAAGCAAATACAAGTTTTATTCCTTTGATGTACAGATGTAATTCCCACTGGTGCTAACAAGAATTATGCGTACAACTCAACAGAATAAACCCTATAATTTTAGCGGCATTTTGAGGGGGACTTAAAACAGCTAATGTCTGTTTGAACATTTGAATAGCAATCAATATTTGTAATGATCTCGAATTTTGTAATATATTACAAGAATTTTAGTGTGCAGAAGTCCAATACACAGGTGTCCAATTGAACTATAATAATCTAAAAAGACAAAAAATAAGAACATGAACACATTCCAGACTTATTGAAGTGCAGCCATAAAAATGGAAGTGATTCAATTTTTATTATGTGTAAAAAACTATAAAAGACAAAAAATGTGGGATTTTGATCGGAATCTTCTTTGATACAAAAAGAATCCCTATTAAGCCCTTGGTGAACCAGAAAGAGAAAAAGCAAGGCAGACAGATAGATAGACAGAGACTAAATTTTAGATTTCCACTGCATTTCTAAATCTTTTAGGCTTACAATTTTGATTTATTGTGGGCTCAGTAATATATGCATAATGATTACACAAGAAGTCATTTCCAAACTTGGACTGCACATCAGAACAAAAGCTAAGCAAAGGCACTGTGCTCCGCCCTTCTTGCTGCAGCGATGGTCCATGCTGGGATTATACAGTTTGCTAAGAAACAGAACCACAGTATGCCTGGTACCCAACCTGTAGGATAAATACCTCATTAATATTGCTGGTACCTGTGTGGACCTGCTTGCTGGGTGTACTGGAGACATTCAAATTGACAAGTCTGGTAATGACTTGACGAGGTGAATCCCCAGCTTTAGGTATCTGGAGTACTGATGTCTGCACCTGTCTAGTTGTCTACAGTCTCCTAAGTGTTAGTAGAACAATCCTGGAGAGAAATTAATCTCATCCCACAGTACATGTCTAAAACTGACTAGATTAATTGGTCATTAAATTTGTCCATTTTATTTTTGTGAGTGTACAGAGTAGGAACTAAGTAGCTCAGACATGCATCTAAAGCAAGGTGAGAAGACTCACACACAGTTTATCCACTGATACAGAAGTTGTTCTGACCTCCAGTGACAGAGACTCTAATAACCACTTTAATTAATGCATTACTGAGTTCATTATAATTTGAAAAACATTTGTTAATGATTATCTGTAAATTAAGCCAAATATTTTAATATAGTCTATCATAAACAAATAGAACAGATAGTCATCTTCCTATTCTGAATCTTTTCTTTACATACTTGAAGAAAGACATATCTGACTTCACTTTTGTCTTCTTCAGGTTAAACCAATCCAGTATTTTTGATACTTATCTGCAGGTCAGGTTTTCTGCAACTCTG
Organism: Gorsachius magnificus; assembly: GCA_034008185.1. Classification (NCBI taxonomy): domain Eukaryota; kingdom Metazoa; phylum Chordata; class Aves; order Pelecaniformes; family Ardeidae; genus Gorsachius; species Gorsachius magnificus. Next base: position 41,581,530 of record CM067083.1, on the reverse strand, counting down.
CTCATCCCAAACAATGTCCATTTGATCAAAGATTTTTTTGCTGAAGCATTCAAGGATGGCTGTAATATTCTAGCTAAGACCTTATCACAGTAATGCAGACACCAGAGAAAATCTACTTCAGATGTCATAGGGACATTTTTTCTGCATGGAATTTGCTTTCTTTTCCCCTCTCCTTTTGTTGTTGTTGTTGTTGTTTGGTTTTTGTTCCCCAACAGCGTAAGATTACTCATCCTTGTTCTCTTTGTGATTCAGGTTATTTTCCAGGTCTTTTTCAGCCAGTGACCTAACTTGCTTATTCCTGCCTGTATACAATAACTTGCCCTAGAAAAATAGCATGGTTTTGTTTTTTTTTTTTCTTTTTCCTGACCCTATCTAAAACCTTCCAAGATTTCTTTGAATTTCATGCTAATAATTACAATTCTTCCTTGATGACCCTTCATACTTAATGGTTCTTCTGTTTGCTTCTCTGCATCATTCATCAAACATTGAATAGTTTTCTACCCTGAAGAGACCCTTTGGAGGGTGGAAAATGCTCAGCTTTCCATTTACCTGTGGCATTTTTATCTAAACCAAGCTTTTCCAGTTTCCTTCTAGGAAACACACGAGAGTCTGTGTTGAAAACCACACTGGAACTGTGAAATGATATCTGCTGTTTCTTCTCCATCCATAAGACCTTTGCCTCTTGTAGGAGGAATTGAAGCTGGTTTGTCATGATTCATCCCTGACACGCAAAGGTTGGTGATTATTCATCCTTCTGCTTTACTCGATGTGTTCACAGTTTGATTGCTTATTGGCTCCATGTGTTTTTCAGAAGTGGAAGTTAGGATATCTGCAATTTTCTGGCGCCTCCTTTATAAAGCATCACACCGCTTTTGCCTATTGCTATTTTTTCATATCCATCTGTCACAACTTCTCAGAAGAAACTTAACACTGAGCTTTTTTTTTAATGAATTCTTTCAGTGCTCTGGAAAAAAAAGTTGTCAGATGAAGGCAGTTTGAAAACATCTGATTAAGTCAAGTATCAATTTGTTCCTTGCTATACCAGGCTGAAGCCTTGATCCTTCATGCCTGATATTAATTATGATAGCATCTGATAGCAAATGAGCTTTTTTAGAGAAGGTGAAAAAAGTAATTTAGTGTTTAGAAATGTTCAGTATCATATGTCAATCACTTTCAGTCTCTGCAGGGGCAAACTAACCATCTCTCTTGTTTTAATCTTACCTCTGGAAATCTTGCTTATAAGTGGTTGCCTGTTGCAGTTCTTTTCCTCTGCGAGTTTCCTCTTGTGACTTTGTTTTTCTAACCCAGACTTTAATTGCAGTGCTGTGTTTTCGCTTGCATCCTCAGTAGTTTGACCTGGTGTCCATTTTCTATGCAGTTCTTTTTTGTGCTTAAAACGCTAATGAGATATTTCATCATACTTACAGTTTCTCAGCTGTGTGCCATTAATATTCTTTTAAATTGCTATTCTATTTTACACCTTTTCCTCACACAAGCCATGTGAAATGATCTTTCCTTCCAGTCCTCTGGAATTGAAGTCTGACTTTCTGAAAGCCGTGTGTTCATTCTGCTTTTATTTGTGCACTTTGTTTGAAGGGTCATGAAGATACAATGTAATGTTCACGCACACCCGAGTTATCTTTCATCTTGGTTGACATAATATGTAGAATTTCTCCCTTACAAATATCCTACAGTTTTGCTACTAATTGGAAGAACTTACAGGGCAGGCAGTGTCTCACTATGTCCATTTTTCATAAGTAGTTTCTGTTATTAAACTTTTCTACTGATGACTGCTCATTTAAGGGTTTTAAAGGATCAGAATGACATCACCTACTCTTGCTTAAAATTGCAACAAATGTTTCTGCTTGAGATTGTTCACTGGCTAATTTTATATTTTGTGAGACTTTGCCACTGTAATATCTTCTGTTTCTAGGCCTCTCTATTTGCATAGTGCCATTTACAAGTCTCAGCTATGGCTGAGGATTCAATCTTTTGAGACACTCTGCAAGCATCTGCAAAGATAATACCCCCCCGCCGTCATTCTCACATGCTTTCACAATGAACTTAATTCTACCCAATTCCTTTGCTTTGCTTGTGATGCCATTTTGTCTCTAACTACTTGTTCAGCACAGTGAACATGTGCATATGTGTATATGTGTGTATGCCTGCACTTACTGAACTTAGAGGATTATTTTGCATCCTAAGGAGGCTAAATAATAACAGATAAAGGAGTGTTTGTCTGATTCCTAGAACTACAAGTGACAACCAAGCTGCCTATAATGTGTAGATTTAAAAATTTCTGGGCACAGCAGGCAGATCCATGAGAACAGCAACCTCAAAAATACTTCAAATATGCCCTGTTATGGAAATAAAGAAAAAGTTACTTTAGCCTCATGTAAGCAGAGACATCATAAAAAACCACGAGATGAATAATCTTAATAAAACCTGTTTGAATTTAATTTTTAAAAGCATTTAATTTTTCTCCTTCCTTACCATGCATCTCTTTGGTTATGTCTTTACTTAAGGGGTCTTGGAATTGGAACTAGACTGGCTGAGTTACTTTGGCTCATGTTTCATATAAGTCCGTATTTAAGCATCTTATCCATGTGAGACATATAAAAAGAAAACATATACAGGATTCAGAGGTCTGAGAAAAGTGAGTTGATTTTCCATCCCAGAATTAAAATACTGAGGAATTATAATTTCAATCTACATTAAAAGCAAACTATACTATTTAACCCTGTGTGTCCTTAAAATCCTGATTCAAGGAGGCTTTTAAACACCTGCTCTAATTCAAAGTATGTTCACAATTGCTTTATTGGATCAGGTTCTAATTCACTCAAAAACATAAATGGACCTTATTAAAAGTCAACAAGCTTGTGGTCTGTGGCTTACTTTCAAGTTATTTCATTTGAAGCACAGGGATCCAATTAATTCTGATGGAGCTGTTCTACAGATATTAAATTTACACATTAAGTACTAAATTGAGGCCAAACTGAGGTTTACTGGTGGTCTAAAGGCTTCTGATTCTATAGCTGTCTGCAGTGCAAAACTACTTTTGTGGACTATTTTCCTGTTATTAGACAATGCTATAAACTACAGAGATATCACTCTTTTCACCTAGCATTCACTTCATAAATACATAGCACCAGCACATAGTCAAGGCATGATTTTCAAATATAAATAATAAAATACGTTAGAGTAAACAAATGATAATATTTATCCACTGGGAATATTATGTACTGAAATCCTCACAAATAATTTTTGGAATGCTTTAGCTGAGTCTTGTTAAGATGAAGGTTGGTTCTGTATTATAAGATCACTGTGGAGTTCCTTATTAAACTGTCACTCAGAGAGTAGAAGAGTGGAAAACCCATTACTGTGTTAATTAGGTCTGTAGTAGTTTTCAGACTGGTGACAGCTGCCCGTATGTGGCCTAGCATATATATTAACCACATGACAATGCTACCTCTATTGGGGTAGAAGACTTTGCACAGTCATGACAAAAGGGAAAAGGATGTTGCTTTGCCCCTTAGAGGGCAATATCACAATCCAGGAAAAAGCTTCAAAGCTTAGATTTATTTTCTTGCAAAATATGTGTAATGGCAAAACTTGCTGTGGCTTTATTTCATTTTGCACTTTTTTAATTTCTTGCTTACCCAGGGGTAGGTGCTTTGCGCAAACACATAGTTACATTCCTCTAGGTACAAATGTTATTGAGAAAAAATTAGATAAATTAATGCCAGAGGACTATATTGTTCCAAACCCTTATGTTTCTTGCATGATCTTAGCCACAGGATTTCAGGAAATAATTCCATGATAAAATAGGTAGCTGCATTTCTGGGTTTAGGTGATAGGTAGCCCCTCACATCTCTTGGTATTTTTCAGTTCTTAATTACTTTCAGTTTCAGAAAATGAGGGTGAGACAGAAATTCCTAATGTGCCCCTGTGACATGGAGACTAATAAAATTTTCAAAAGTTATCTTGAAAGCTATGTCCCTGGTCTTTCAATCAGACCTGCACTATACACATCTGTTACTGTGAAGCAAACTAAGGTACAATATTCTGATAATTAGCCACTCTAGAGCAAATTCATGTAGGCCTACAACTGGCCTGTGGTAAATGTGTAGTAGGAAACTCCATCTCCATTGATAGGAACATCTTTGGAAAGGTTGATGAATTCTTTCAAACTGCCTCAAATTTACTCAAAGCTGTTATTGCTTAGTAGCTAATACTCCTTATAATCCCTAAAAATCCATATCCTCACCAGTAAAGCTTGTTCATGTAGCCAGCATGCCAAGTCACATTTGAAAAGCAGAACATTCTTTGCTAAGTCAGTAAAGCATGTCTTAAATAGTGTCTCAAAACTAGGTACAGGAAGTCAGGTCAGGCCCACCAAAAGCAATACTATTGCCTCCTGAACCCCAAGAGATTTTTCTTTTATTCTACTTTCAGAGGAAAACTACTGTCTCTTTTTGCTCCAGCATTGCACCAGGAGATGCTGTTCAGCAGTGTGTCAAGCAGATGTGGTACACAACTTGAATCATTCATAAGCAAGTATTTGTGGGCTGACACTAACACCTATGCTTGGGGAGTATACTAAGTATCTGTTCCTATGCACATTGCTGTTGCTGTGCCTTAAAAAGAAGACCAGTCCAAACAAGAACCTGCCGTGAATCCATTGAAGTCAGTGAACAGCCTCCTCCTGCACTGGACAGGCTTTGTGCCTGGTCTCATACTGTGCCCTGCTGAGAAAAATGACCTAATGCATTTTTCCCCATATATGACTTTGATGACTCCCTGATATTATTTTTCCCACGTTTCCATTCCAATCTCGCTTTCTTCTACATACCTCACTTCATCATATTTTCTGTCATATTTTTAAAATTCATCATTTAATACTGGAAATTATGTAGAGATTTTTGACATTTAAAAAATCATGGACGCTCAGCAGAAATAAGCAAAGTCTGCCAGTCAGAAGACAGGCCACAATTAGGGTGCAGTCAAAACTTCTCCCATGCATATAAATTACTCCATCTCCCAAAGTCAGAAAGAACAGGTGGATGAGGCACTAGTATCATAAAATGCTGTTGACTAAAAAAAGAAGCAGTAATTAGGAAAGGAAAAATCTTTCTGCTCTTCACTTCTCTGTTTGCAAACAGAGAAGGACTTGCAGGTGATATGATGATTGGAGGCCATCTTGGGCATAGTGATCACGAAATGATGGAGCTTTTGATTCTTGGAGAATTAAGGAGGGGAAACGGCAAAACTGCCACCTTGAAATTCCTAAACAGACTTCAGTCTGTTTAGGAGACTGGTTGACAGAGTCCCTTAAGAGGCAGTCCTGAAGGACAAAGAAGTCCAAGAAGGCTGGATGCTCTTCAAGAAGGAAATCTTAAAGGTGCAGGAGCAGGCTGTCCCCATGTGCGGAAAGATGAGCCAGTGGGGAAGAAGACTGGCGTGGCTGAACAGAGAGCTTAGGCTGGAACTCAGGAAAAAAAGGAGAGTTTATGACCTGTGGAAGAAGGGGCAAGCAACTCAGGAGGACTACAAGGACCTTGTGATGTTATGCAGAGAGAAAATTAGGAGGGCCAAAGCCCAACTAGAACTTAATCTGGCTGTTGCTGTAAAAGACAATAAAAAAATGTTTCTATAAATACATTAGCAATAAGGAGAATCTCCATCCCTTATTGGATCCAGGGGGAAACATAGTGATAAAGGATGAAGAAAACTATGAGGTAGTTAATGCCTTCTTTGCCTCAGTCTTTAATAGTCAGACCAGTTGTCCTCTGGGTACCCAGCCCACTGAGCTGGAACACAGGGATGGGGAGCAGAATGAAGCCCCCATAATCCAAGGGGGAATGTTTAGTGACCTGCTACATGACTTAGACACACACAAGTCTATGGGGCTGGATGGGGTCCACCCAAGGGTACCAAGGGAGCTGGCAGAAATGCTCACCAAGCCACTTTCTATCATTTACCAGCAGTCCTGGCTAACCGGGGAGGTTCCAGCTGACTGGAAGTTAGAAAATGTGATGCCCACCTACAAGAAAAGGAGGCTCAGGGGACACCTTATCCCTCTCTACAACTACCTGAAAGGAGGTTGTAGTGAGGTGGAGGTTGGTCTCTTCTCCCAAGTAACAACTGGATAGGACAAGAGGAAATGGCCACAAGTTGTACCAGGGGAGGTTTAGATTCGATATTAGGAAAAATTTATTCACCGAAAGGGTTGTCAAGCAAGTGGTTGAGTCACCATCCCTGGAGGTATTTAAAAAATGTGAAGATGCAGTTCTTAAGGACATAGTTTAATGGTGGACTTGGCAGTGCTACATTTATGGTTGGACTCAATGACCTTAAAGGTCTTTTCCAACCTAAACATTTCTATGATTCTGATTCACTATTTAGGCTGAGCTCATGGGCTTGCTTTTAGTCAAAGGACAGAATACAGAGCTATTTGTCTGGAAAAATACAGTTGCAGTCAGCTAGCAAATAGGATAATTCAGCCAGAATATTTACAAAACAGAAAAAAATGTTAACTCATTTGTCTGATATCTTTGTGATCACTTAAGGGGATGTTTGACTGAGCTACTAAATGCCAAGCAAAGGCAGCTAGAGTATTACAGAGAAAAAAGAAAGTTGTCCCAAGATTACCTGTTCAGTGTTCATGGCCATTCTTCACATGATGGAAGAATATAACAATAAGATTTTTTTCCTCTCTGAATTAAGGAGTCTCTGCTTATGGAAATCACACATCATCTTGCTTCCATTATGATGTCCTTTGGAGGTTTCTACTGGTCAAAGATTTTAAAAAGTTGCAGGTAATCCATGTTAGAACAGGGAAATAGGAAACATACCATCCTTTTGCCAACAAAAGAGTTTACATTACTAGCTTTCCTTGAATTACCTTTCTGATGATGTGGGTAAGACCTTCCAGACAGACAGTGAATGAAGAATCACATTTTTGAGCTGTCTCCACTAAAGCAGGGATGCTAAGAAACAGTGGATATTCAGAGGGAGGCACAAGAAATCTGGAGCTGATATGAACATTTCAAGCTTTCTGCTGATTTCATCAAACTCATTTTCATGTATTATATAAAACAGAGTTCAAACTTGGGATCACAATCAGTTTCCTCGATTGTATTCTCAGATGCAGTAACTGCGCCCCCCCCCCCCCCCCAAAGGATTTGGATTTCTTTGTTCACCTTCATATCTCAAAACTTGTTTGGAAAACAAATTGTCAGAAGTAGTAGCATGTGACTTCATGTGGGGGGTGAAAACTTGTAGTGATGTAGTACATAAGCTTTACATGTTTGACAATTATGGTTCTATACCAGGAATACTCAGCTTATTCTGTATATCCAATGGAGAAATTAAGTGACATATCATTTGTGATGTTGGTATAAAGAAGAGTCTATGCCTCAGAAGTGAGTCAAATCCTCTTCTTTACACCTGGCCAAAACCAAAACTGAACACTTTATTGTCAAATGAAGATTGCTACATCCAACAGGTGTATGCTGCACTTCAGCATGCAGACTGTTGAATGGGTGTTAAGGAAGGCGATGTGATTTAAATTATGAAAGATTTCTAAAGATACCATAATTCAGGAATCCATTCATAGCAGAATTCAGTCCAGCAGCTCTAATGAAACTGGTAAGATACGTCAGCTGAAGTTATGAATTGCAATATATGCAACAGCACTGAAGTGAATTAATTGCTATTAATCACTCCTGAACTAGCTACTTACATGCCTATAACCATGTTTATTCCAATAACCACTCTGTATAACACCCAGACAATTTTGTTTCTGACAGCAATAATTTGACAAAGGAGGTGGAGAAGCATATACCTCTATTGCACATTCTAAGAAGAAAAGAGAAAAAACCTTTTTTTTTTTTTAAAACTTGGATTTGCCATTCTACCTTAACTCTTACTACCAGAAATTTCAATCTTACAGTATAATGCAGCAACACAAAACACCAGTCTCTCATGCCAATATGTTTGTTTCCATGTGGGAGGTTAGAAGAGGATTAGATTTGTAAAATCAATGCTATAAGGAAACACTTGGTCTCCTAGCTGCCATAATTATTATCAGCTGCAAACTTACTGGGTTTCCTCTTATTAATGTTATCACATGGCACAGAATTATAATGCAGGTTTAGCCAGTTATTTAGCCATCTGTGAAGTGGCTTAACTCTGTAAGGAATGGTATTAAACAAAATTCATTTTAGTTTTGAGGAATACACCGTTCATAACGTCTGCAATTCAGTTGCAAGTCCGTTGGGAAATTGGTATAGTTTGACTAATTACATATACATAATAGCATAGAAAAATATGGTGATTATAGGTGAAACTAAATCCTTCAATAAAGCTTCCTTGTGCTAGATGCTTTTTGGATTCCCTTCCTCTCCTTGCCCTGCAATAAATTATGAAAAAATTGAACATCTTGCTAAGCTATTTTCCTTTAATTAGTCAGATTTCAAACAGAATATTTTTCATCCCTTGTCTTCATTTCTGGCAGAGAGCACAACAAATAAATTAATTCTATTAAGAGCCATTAGAGGAACAATATGGAATACTAAATCTGGACAATAATAAACTGACCTATTGAATCACTTTGTAGTAAATTAAAATAATTTAAACAGCCCACAGGCTAAAGTATTAAAAACAACATCAAACCCCTTTTAGTTTCACATGTGAGAATTAAAGGAACCAAGGAAAGGAAAGGAAAGCTCTGGAGTATAAACACTGAGTTCTCTGCTCATTTATTCCCATGTGATCCCACCAGCAGCTTCAGGCTTTGTACCAACAAATGATGTCAAGACTTACATTCCTATAAATGAGCATAATGTCATAAGTGTATCTGTCTGCACCGGTCTACATTGCTGGAGGTGCAGTTTTCTGAGTAGTGCACTAGAAAGATCAGTATGTTCTGAAGCCCAGTGCCAACACTGTTACAGAAAAACTTAAAAACAAAGTTGTTAGGTTGCCACTCTTCCCCCCTGAGAAGCCAGCATATTATTTTCATTGTGTCTGATGAGGGCTAGATCAGATTAAAGAAAAAAACCCCAAATTTCTTTTTATATAAAAATCAAGTATGCTTTTTTTCTAAAACAAAAATATGTCCCTCAATAGAAAACCTGTTAAAAAATGGTATCCAAAATTAAGAGCAGTTTCTTATGAACACAACAAGGAATCATAGAAAATTAACATTTAGGAGACATAATTGTTTTATAAAGGGATAAAATAATTCCCACTTTCCACATCTTTGCTTGTTTAGTGGATGGATGGGAGTGTTCACAAATTTTATGTTCCTTGTTTGAGCTTTATATAGATGAGTATATATACATGTATACATACATATATATACATATACAAATAAAATTCCCTCCAGGCAACGTATAGTCTGTAAAGATACTGAAGGTTATTGCACAAAGGAACAGAATGATCTGTTCATGTCTGTGGTGGATGGGATGAGAAGCAGTGGATTTAACAGCATGAAGGAAGATTCAGATTAATCTTTATTAGAAGGGTTTGTAATGTGAAGCAATTGCCATGAGGGAACAAACTAGAATAGATTATGTGGGAGGTGATTGAGTCTCCATTTTTGGAGGCCTTCACAAGCAAGCTGGAAAATACCAGAAAAAATACAGTTAATCCTACCTGAGGGGAAGAAGGAAGATCAGATGATCTCCTGAGACCCCTAGACAACCAAAGCAGAGTTTTGTACATCCTTCCAGAGCCAAAGACAAGCTTAGGTGTTTAAAAGTGCATCTGCTTGATTGTTTTAGTTAGTCTCAGGAAGATGTTGTCCAAGTCAATTTTGCAATTGTTCTCACTTGCTGCACCTTGGTTTGCGTAGCAGAGAGGTCTCAGGAGGCATGAACTCTGTTCCCTTTAGGTAATACTCAACTGGAAGATGCACTCTGGGATCACACTTAATAAATTTAGGTGCTAATTGGCAATCATCTCACAGGGTCAAACTATATTTGTCTGGAGGAATGTGACTATAGGGCAGACAAAGGTCCTTACACCACCCCTTTTGCTCTACAGAGCCTCTCCTGTTAGACCATTCTTTTTGCTAGTGTAGACATGACTTAAGACTTTTACTGATTATGACCATAAGTTCCTGAGGAACTGATGCAGACAGGATCTGTTGTACTTCTGAGTCCTGTACCACAGCTACAAGGAAAATCAAGCAGAGGAAAATAAAAAGAGAGACAGAACTTAAGATCAGCCCCTTTTAGTCCCTTTTAAAAGCAGGAATAATTTTATTAGACCATATTTATACCATATATTACATCATCTATATAAATCTCTATTTATGTATATAAAAAACCATTCATAACACTGAGGTTCAGTCAGCTGAAGGCAAATCAACAGACACCAGGAGTCTGCTCAGGCATCACTATTCTTCATCTTTCCTGAATGTACTTTCCAAAGTAAACATTTCTAATACAGATTGCAAATGAAATACAAAGCTTTTTGCTAAAAGCTTATGCCTTTTATTCTTTTTCCTGATTAATATCTGACCTATTCTTTATCTTAGAAAGGAACTGTCTTCTGAAAATAATGTCACTGACAGAATGTAAATTAGTAGGTCACCTCGCAATATGGTGGTCTTCCTGTTCTCGTGGCCCCCCATGCTTTCAGCCGTCATCCAGCTACCAATACGTTAAATGCAATAGACTGGGATATAAAAACCTGTGAAGACCTGGAGAATAGGCCTAGGACTGACTTGTGATTTCTCTGACATCATAAGCTCTTTGTGTTCAACCTCAGGCTTATTTCCAAATGCTTGAATGGTTCTTGTCTCTCTTGGCAGCTCCTCAGAGCATTTCACACCATGCTGTAACCCACAGAGAAGCACAGCCATGGCTAACCACTTCTCCACTCTACAAAAATGTATGCAACAGATGATACTTTCTGGCTAGGACAACTCATTTATAACAGGGAAAAGGAGTCTGCGGTCAGGAGCAGACCTGGACAGAGAAACTGGGACTTTAAAAAAAAAGGAGTGAGTCTATTTTGAGAACTTTTTCCTGATGGTTGCAAACTGCAGACTGGAGTCTGGATGCTGGAGGTACTGGATGAGGGAGGGTAATGTGCTAAATGTCAGTAAGCAAAGATTAGCCAGGGAGTGTTGTGTTCAGGTTGGCTTCTATATTCAAAATTGAGCTGTCCTTTGATGTTTCATTACTTCGGCAAAAGATAAGAGTTAGAGGTTTGGCAAAGCTTATGTCTATTTTTGAAATTTTATGTCCCTGGAAAGAGCTAAATCATAAACCAGAATATCTGCACTTTGGCCGAAATGTTAAGGGGATGTGCAAGAGTGATTGTGAAGGTTCGGGGACAGCTTTGTTCATTTTGACATAAAAAATTTGGCCTACGGATCACCAGACTCTTCAGAGTCCTTCTCACAAAGGCATGAAATTCTCCTCTGAAATGGGCATATTAAGGCTGGAGGATAAATTCAGAGCCAAAATACTGTAATATCCTAGATGATGACAAAATGGGAATTTCTGTACATATGCACAGCAAACATACATCTCTGAGACACATACACACATATGTACTTAGATATATAGCAATTGCTAGTAAGTTAGAAAAGGTCTGGTAAAATTTGTTAGAAAAATTGACAAAAAAATGAAATGGCAAGTTGTCTAAAATGCAAGAAGTGGCTCCTCTGACCAACTGCAAATGATGAGATAAGATTTGCAACTTGAAATCTGCAGGCTTTTTATGATCCAGCTACAAGATGCTGCAGATCTGTCCTCCCCCAGATCCTGTCATTTGGAAGGCACTTCAAAGTAGCCTAGGCACCCAAAAGGAGGGTGGACTGTTACTGAGGATGCATATGTTTATGAAATACTGAACTTTTAAAAACCTGCTGATAATTGCCTCTCTGTCTTACAAAGCCATTTTTTCCTTCTCCTAACAGAGTGCTGCTTCTACTAGCTTTGGTTACAGAAAAGCACAATCTCCTATTCAAATAATGAAGGACTGGCTTCTCTTTTAAACACTGAGCACTGGTAGGCTGCAGCATTTCGCTAAAGACTGAGGGTAGTCTGAAGATAGCGCACCAACCAGGGGAGAAGATAAAAAGAGCAGTGCATTTCTGTGTGAAATGTTATATTCAGGTTGTCTCAGACACCAGCTTCCGCCCCATGCACATGTGCAAGCAGGCGCCCAGCGGCACCGCAGGGTATCGTTTCCCCTTGCCCAAAGTCACTGTGTCAAGATTTTGAAACTGCACCTGAGCTTAACTCTCTCACTGACACGTGGTCCGAGCTCAGCAGCTGCTTACAAGCACCTGTACAGCTGAACTGCAATAAATGCTGAGGAAATAGTAAATCCTGGTGCCTCCCTGCAGAGCTCTCCCTGCCCAGCATTACTTTTTGTCTCCCTACAGGCTCTGACCTTGAGGTCCATATATCCAAAGTTTAAGGAGTTTCAGCATCCAGTCAGCTTTCTTCCACAGAAAATGTTAGACTTTGAGACTGGCATTTTTGGGGAGGAACAGATTTCTAGCTCTAACTGCGGGATAATAAACCCCACTTTCTACAAACAAGAAAGAAAACTTCCTTAAAGCATAAGACAGCTATCTTGACTGGATTGTATAAGAAGGCATTAATTTCATAATCGGTGTCCTTTTTCTGCGGAAAGAATGAATGATTCCTCAATCAGCAATGTAACTTAAAAATACAGAGCCTTGTTCTTTTTACAGTCCACATCCAAAACAACCTTTGAAACTAAAAAATATATTATTTTGCTCTCATGTTTCACATTATTACTGATTGAAATGCAAACTTACTTTGGCATATGCAGTTTTACTCATTTATTTAGGGAAATGTCAACATAGTATTTAAAGCAAACATGGCGAAGGGATGATCCCTCATTGCCTGCTTAGGCCTTTACACATATCACATCTCCTGAATTTTTTAGGGAGAGGACACACGGAAAATTAATGCTGTGCAGCTGACATATACCTGTTCCTTTGGATATTGTCTGTGACAGCTGGCTCTCATACAAAAACAGGTGAATTCCTCGCAGCTGTGTAAGTGTTTGAGGCAGCTGACAATTGCTGCAATAACTAGTGAACACATAGTTCAGGTTAGAAATTTGTGCCAGGAGACAAGGTTACAGATGTTTTCCAGAAAGTAGAAAACAAAAGGCCAGTTATTTAACTGCTCCAAACTGTGGAGGACAGAAGAGTCGGTCAGTTTTGTGTCTCTATCTGTGAATAATCCCATGTGGCTTCTCAAGGGAGCACTTTTTTAACATACAAAAGCTCAAATCAGCTCACTAACAGCAATTCAGGAAAGATTTTTCCTGCTCCCACAGTAAACCAAAACAGTTTTTCTCCTACTGAGGTAAATTTTCTGTCAGTCTTACTGGCATAGTCTCTAACAACAGTAATTTCTGTAGTTCACATAAACCATGAAGTTCTTCATGCCAACGTGCTTGATAGCTTCTTGTGAGCAGAGACTGTGTGAGGGGTTTTTTTTAACAAGGTAGTCACTGCATGTTACTCATGAGGTCATTGGAGACCACCACACAATGGGTCTTTGTTCTCTGCTTTGCTGGCAATTTTGCCAACAGAGCTACTTATGCAACAGCACAGTTGCAGTCCTCCCTTTAGAAAAGCATCATGAGATAAGTTTTTATTTTTAAATTTATTGGATAGTCTGACAAAAAATACATGCAGTATATATTATGTTGTACTGTTACAATGTTACACTCTCCAAAGCAAATTCTCTTTGATTTAGAAGAAGAAGAAAAAAAATGAGCTGACAAGTAAAACCAATCTGAAAAATGAGTCAAACACACAGAAATGGTTGACTTAAACATATGTTTTCCTTTTTCCTTTTTTTTTTTTTTCTTCATGTGATAGAATTGCTTTGTCACCTTGTTTTGAAACCTGTAGGGTTCACTCAGGTTACATTTTTAAGGTTTTGTCTGCAACTACAGGGAAATTTTCCTGTAGCTGAAAGTTAAGATTGGCATGGACCCTTGCCCCCTCCTAGTCCTCAAAACCAGGTGTTGTATAATGCTGCAAGTGCGTAGCCTGTGCTAGAACTGGAATATCAGCTTCACCGGAAAAGCAGTGAAATATAATATGAAAAGGTTACCTCTGTGGTAAAGTGCCCCTGCACTTTCTGGTGGGGGAGCACAAGGCTTCTGTTGACTTTGCAGAACAAATCAGAAACAGAGCAATTTGGATCCAGGCTTTCCCCATGCCAGAGGCTGATCCCCTTACATAAGCTGAAATGCAAGAAAGTCAACATACCACCTCACCTGGATTAAGAGAACTGTCTGCAGGCTAAAATATCCTCAGTCATGGAGTGACCATGCTTGAAAAGGTAATTTTTAATCATTATCGGCCATGAATCTTCATTAATCCAGACTCTGTTTTGCTATATAACAGTGAATCCAGAGCAGCTCCGTTGACTCATCTGCGTTCTTACCAGGGTTTCTGAGAATAAAATCAGGACAAGACTCTCAGATTTTTATCATCTAATTTCTAAATGGAGATGTATGCCCTTCAACACATAAAAAGATTATTTGTTCATTTCCATTTTCATAGAATCATAGAATCGGAGAATGTTTTGGATTGGAAGGGACCTTTAGAGGTCGTCTAACTCAAACCCCCTGCAATGAGCAGGGACATCTTCAGCAAGATCAGGTTGCTCAGAGCCCCATCCAGCCTGACCTTGAATGTTTCTAGGGATGAGGCCTCCACTACTTCTCTGGGCAACCCATTCCAGTGTTTCACCACCCTCACTTTAAAAAGATTCTTCCTTAAATCCAATCTAAATCTACCCTCCTTTAGTTTAAACCCATTACCCCTTGTCCTGTCACAGCAGGCCTTGCTAAAAAGATTGTCTCCACCTTTCCTGTAGGCCCCCTTTAAGTACTGAAAGACCACAATGAGGCCTCCCTGCAGCCTTCTCTTCTCCAAGCTGAACAACCCCAACTCTCTCAGCCTGGCCTCATAAGAGAGGGGCTCCAGCCCTCGGATCATTTTAGTAGCCCTCCTCTGGACCCGCTCCAATAGGTCCAGGTCTTTCCTGGGCTGAGGGCTCCAGAGCTGTATGCAGTGCTCCAGGTGGGGTCTAACCTCCCTCAACCTGCTGGCCACCCTGCTTTTGATGCAGGCCAGGATATGGTTGGTCTTCTGGGCTGCAGGCGCACATTGTTGGCTCATGTCCAGCTTTTCATCCATCAGTACCCCCATTTTAATGGAGTTTCTTACAGGTTGCTAATATGTTCAAAATACAAAAGGAGAGGCAATTCCCACTGCCAGGAATAAAAAGAGAGAAGTGCTGGTTTGCGATTTATTCTACCAAAACTTGCCAAAAGGTTTTGTTGAAAGTGGCTTTGATTAAAGGATGCATTAAAGCAATTTTAAATAACATTAATTAAGAAAGTGAGCATAACATGAGGATAGATTTTAGTGGACAGGTTAATATTTACGCTGAAAAAAACAACTTCATGGCTTGAGTGAGTCGGCACGGTGTGTGGGAGAAGGGCTGGTGGAAGGCTTCTCAGTGGTGGAAAAAAACCTGAATTATTCTTCCTGAATGAAAATGGTAAAATGAAGTAGCTCTTGATGGCAAGGTGTCTGTTCTCCTTTTTCCTTATTTTCCCTTCATTTCTGTCTCCTGTCTTGTTGCAGTAGCTGTTTCCGAGACTCTCTGGCCCATTGCTTGCAAAGGAGGATTTCATATTCTGCAGCTTTGTGTTGCAGGGTAAAATGGACAAGATAGCCTAATGCAGTCTCTTTTTGAGACACCTGCTGCCCTCCAGCACTCAGTCTGGCTACAAAAATGCCTGTTTTGCCCACACCTACAGTGACAACAGTCAGACCTTCCAACTAGATGCATCTCATTGATTTAAACAGCTTTCCTTCTATATATTGAAGAGCAAGACAAGTCAAAGTCCCTATGCTAGCCTGTTTTAGAGTAACCTGTCTCTGCATTAACTATCTAGAAAAACTGACCTCCCTAGACATCTAGTGCAGGTGTCTAGAATTAATTAAATTTTCTATATTGTTGCATTATTATGCAAACACACCCTTATTAAAATTTCCTTTCTGCAGGAACTGTCCTGCTCACAAGAAAAGAGGTCTGCAGAAAACTGGTCATTTCTGCTAGCTATTCCTGCATATTTTGGTCTTATTTAGGCTGAAATTTGAATTTTAAATAAAATTTTAATGATTAATAGAAGAACCTGATGAACTTATGCAAAATTTTGTGTGAGCTCTAAAGATGTGACTGAAGCAGCAACTTTTGCAAGTACCTTCAAGTGATCTAGAGAAATAATAGGTATTGATTTTTTGAGGATGAAATCTCATGCGTAGTCTTGCTTATTTGCAGGAATATGTTAGTGGAAGAAGTACAGGGATGTTGACAAGTGTACGTTCAAAGACAAAATCTTGGGTTAACTTGAGAGGAAGCTTAAATGTTCTATTTATTCTTCAATAATATTTTTTATGTAATTGGATTTATTTTTCAGTCAGATCCAAACAAGCAAAGGCTAAAAAATACAACATATTTCATGTCTCTGGTGGCTCAAGTCACCTCTTTCAATCCCTAAGATACTGACTATCTGGGTCTCAATACATGTATTAGAAACGACCTTGTACCTTTAGCCTGGAGTTCAAACCTCCATTCATATCTGAGTCTGTCATACTTTTTTTTTCCTTAACTCCTTAAATCCTGAAACTGCCAAACTTCATTCAGCTACAAAAAAGTTACATGATTTTTAACCTTGTAAAAATCAAGTGTGAGATATTTGAGTGCATATAGAATTCAAAGGTAAAATGAAAGTTGTAAAGCTAGATCTGGCCTGCATAGCTATTTGTATTGATTATCAGGCATTGTGTATTAAGGGAAAGTGGGGAAAAAAAAAAAATCTGTGACTTGTGATGTCTGTGGCACCAAGTATGAAAACTGAAAACAAGACAGAAGATTTCATATCTCATTTCAAGTACTTTTATGTCTGAATGTTCCCCTTTTGGTGACCTTGCAGTATACCTAGAATATAGCTAAAGCCAAACTTAAAGTGATGCTGATTTGAATAAGCTTCAGCAAATGTACACAAAAGCCTTCATTCTCCCTATAGAAAAATCATAGAATCTCACTCTGATTTAAGTAAAAGCTGCCTTTGTTGAAGGAAAGGAAATTGCTTTACAAAATAACAGGGACTGATACGATCTTTCAATAGAATAAGATCCTGCATTGTAAATGGACACATTTGGAGTTTAAAATATCACTGTTAAACAAACTCATAACCAAACTCATAATCTTTATGTTTTGGAAAGAAATAGTCATACCATGTGAAATACTATAGCATTTTATGTTTTATAATATAAAAGAAAAAATTTACATATGAAAGTTTTTCTTATACCTACAAAACCCCTGCCTCTTAAATGGCTGCCTTCCAAAGAGTTCTTGCTATCAAATCAAGCTTCATAAATTCTTCAGTTGTATTCTCTATGGAGAACTCACTGATGTATGAGAATTATGTAGGTTTTCCTTTTGTTTTGAAGGAGCTATCTCAGTCATCCTTTTATTCTTAGGGGATTAACACTCACTGGAAAACATGAGCATTAATTTCTGCAGGACATCATCCTAGCCATAGCAATAATGGAAAAATTTATTTCTGAAGCTTTAAGAGGCTATTCAAATTTCTATGGAGAATTCCTGTTGAAGATCTAAACATCACCTTCTCTTCACAACCTTGTAATACAAAGAAAAAAAATTAAGTAGAACTTTACAAAAAGACTTTGTGGACATGCTTTTCTGGTAATTGCATATAGAATATTTCCACCATAAGTGTCTTATGGATAATGAGGGCTGCAAGGACCAGGAGGCAACATCAGTGTCCCTTCCAAAGTATAGCATTTATTGCCCTGGCTGTCAGAGTGATACCTTAAGGGTTGAAAGACCCCAGATGTAAGCAGCCTACATGCATAATATTTACGCCTCATTGTCTAATTTGCTGATGCTTTGCTAAAAATCAGTAGTGTCTAGTTTGGATGTTTTGCTAAAGTCAGTAGTGTCTACTTGGATGTTTTTCTAATGGTGTCTAGCTTGGATGTTTTTTTGTAAGTCAGTAGTGTACCTACTTATTAAATTTGGAACCGTATTCAAGGACGGGAAGAATCGGGGGCGGGGGGGGGGAAATGGAGCAGAAGGATAATAATGGTTTGCCAAGGTTGCTAGACTAGAAGGAATGAGAACTAATTGATGCAGGAAGATTTGTGGCTCCTTACGAAGGACAGTTTTTTGATAAGAACTAGGAGTTTACCTCAAGAACTGGTCTACACCGACCCTGCAGTTTGGGCGAGAGCCAAGGAGCAACTGAGTCTGTGCAAGAACAAGGGGTTACTAGCAGTGATGAAGAAGAGCCGGCAGCCTTCGACCCCCGACGACCACCACAAGGAGGCACTGAGCAAGTGCAGTGGGGAGGGATTTATGGAAATGACCACCTGAAGCTAATTTTAATACAAAGCAGAGATAGGTTATGCATATGTATAGGCATATCAGGAAACTTTATGCATATGTAATACTTTGCTACATATAAATGGGGCAAGTTGCCACTTATAGGTATGCACGTTAGGTGAAGCGATCCCCCGTGCATCTGGCGCCGTGAATAAAGAATGCCTGCCTTTTAACACTACATTGGTGTTACGAGGTTCGTTCTTCCTGACTTTGGTGACAAGAGCTGAATGGATTTAGCATGTGGTGCTTATAACAACTCATTAGCTGTTATATCTTTGATATGTGGCAACAGCTTAAAACAATTTGGAAGCAGAGGCTTCTGCACAGTGAAGGATGAAATTGCTGGAGCAAACACTACTGCACCTATGAGGCTGGCCTACAGCCGCTGCCTTTCAGATACATCCTACTGCAAGAAACCTGTTGGCATGGTGCAAGCCTGCATTTTGGAAAGGCTGGCTGCTCATCTGAAGAGCAGGTGAGTTAAAACCAGCCTGTGCTTTGTGGGCCCCATCATTCTGAAAACAGGTTTCTTTGAAAGGAAAGGAATTGTGTTCGCTCTCACCTGAGGTGTCACCAATGGCTGCATCAGAAAATTATTATGACATAAAATATGGTAATATAGAGCAAAACCAGCAAGAGATTTGGCAGTCCATTCACCTGGACTCAGATGTCAAGTGCCAAGACTCTGCTTTGGAAATAGCAAAGCAGTGCATTTACCATGGTAGTCAGGCTGTGTCCTTTCTTCTAGGTAGTTAGAGGTTTGAAGCAAGAATTAATGGTCCAGTATTGCACATAGGGCAAAAGGCCCAAAAGACTGATTTGATGGCCTTCTCTGGCCTTAAATTCTATGTATACCAGGCATAAATGCAAAGGCAACAGCCATAAAATTAGTGCTAAGATCATCTTTACTCTCCTACAGGTACTGCTGCCTAGACTCTTCCCCAGTTTTTTTTTTAAATGCAGACTAATACAACCGCAGCATTCAACAAACAGCTCATGTACTAAGGTTGTTTGCCCTTTTTTTTTTTCATTCTAGAAGGAACTTTACTAAGCATCAGTTTTCCTGTAACTATAGAAGATAATAAATGAACTCAAATCTAAAGAAAATAATATTGTAAGTGGAATGAAGCTGTGATGTTTTGTGACTGCTATACAACTTCTCATGTTGAATACAAACAAGGCGTAGAAAGTTAAACTCTGTATCACAGTTCTGCAGAGTCAACATTTTCTTGCTTTTAAGAAAAATTTTACAAATATTGGAGACTGCTTTCCCACTACACAAAATCCAAATATCTGGGAATAAAGAAACCCAAACACACAGCACCAAAGTACATAGTTTTTGCCAGAACCAGTGGGCTTGACATAAAATACATGAAGAATCAACTTTGAATAATAAAAACCTTCACAAACTGTGCTCACTTCAGCAGTTAGGATCTGCAACCCACAAGAATATGATGCCAATTTTACACTGAGATTCCCCTCCCCCAGTAAATCAGGCTTCCTGAATCTCAGGGGAAACTGCATGTTAATCAGCAGAGATAAGTTTCAGATAATTCTAGTAGTTTGACCTCAAACAAAGCCTGCTGATAAAACCCAAAGTATTTTCACAAGAGCTGTTGATTATACTCTCATACTAAATCAAGTATTGCTTTTCAATGAGACTGTGGCATGCACAGCCCTGCAAGTCAGTGGGAAGGTTAGAAAAGTCATCTTGTCCTGAATTAATCTATTAACATAAGTGCTTGTGTCTTTAAATGCTTTTGTCTTCTTAACACTTCCTCCAAGCTATTTCGAAAGCCTCTGCTTCACTTTGTTCCTGTCTCCTGAGACAGACGACTGTCCAAAGTTGTGTTTGTTTTGTATGAACAACAACAAAAAAAGCACTGTAAACCAAGTTGAAGTTGTTGGACAGGTTTCTACTTTTACAGACATTATTACTCTTTTATAAGCTGGAGCTTGCTAATGGAAAACACTAAAATGTTCTTTCACTAAGAATTTTGTGTGGTTATGTTATAATTTACAAGGTAAAGCATAGTTATAACTATCACTTGACTGACAAAGCTTCTTAATGAGATCCAGCACAGATGAGAACTCCCATACCCCATTAATGATTTACATTTGTCATAGAACATGCAGAAAAAGGAAAAACATTTTAGCAATAGACAGGGAACAGTCTCAGGCCTAAATGAATAAATATGTAATTTATTTCTTACCTCTCAAGCCAGGAGGAAAGGAGGCAATATACTGGGACAACATCCATACAAACAGGTCTTAACTGCATTTGACCCAAAAGTTTTCAAGTTTTGAAGATATCTAAAGATATCCAGCAAAAAACAAGGGCATATCAATAAGGCCTCACAGTTCTATGGAGGCTGCTGGTATGTTTCTGGTTAAAATTACCAGCAGCAGGCCAAATGCTCCCAACCTTCACTCAGGGTCTGGGGCTGAGGGTCTTGCATTTGCACCAGGACAAAGCTCTTGTCCTGGCATATAAGCTTCTACTGCAGGAAGACCGTAGCCCCTTAGCTCTTCACACAATTGTACCCCACCACAACTTTGTTAGGCCAGTTTTTGGATACCTGAGCTATGAAGGCTTTTCATTTTCCTGAATGCTGTCTCCCTACCTCTTTACATAACTTTGCCTGCATTGACTCTTTTCTCCTAGACTCTTGAAGGGGCATTAGGAATGGGAAAAGAAAAACAAAGGGAGAATGTTTATGTTCTGTTGGTAAATGTGGTTGATGCAGGAGGTTCTGATTGCTAAGGGGCAAAGAAAATCTCAAATTTGTGAGGAAGCTGTGAGGAGAAGTGACTCTGAAAAACCTCAGTGCTTAAAAAACTTAAGATACACTAAAATAGTGAAGCATTTAATGTTCTGTCTCTGTTTTTCAGTCTTAGGTGCTTTGAAAATGGCTGGTTTAGGAGTAATTTGTCCAGTAATTCTGGGTATAACTACACTAGCATTGCCAGGGAACGTTGCTTGGGCAGTGAGAGTCAAGTCTGTGGTGTCACGCTTTGGGGATGTCACTGGCCTGGTGTGGACCCAGGCTAACAAACAGTCCCCCTGTTTGTCCCTGGAGCCACCTGTCTGCCAGCCTCTGTTCCTGAGGAAAAGGGCATTTCACAGGAGAGAGCTAGGCTGTCTTGTACCTGTCAGTCTTGGTGCCAACCCTTGTGTCCTGGCTCCATGAATTTTTAATGCAGTTGTAGTGTAACCCTCCTAAAAACCTGAAAAGTTTGAGTTTCACTTTGAGTTTCATTTCTCTCACTTGTAACTCTGGTAGATTTTTAGAGATGCTTCAGCTCTGTAGCAGCACAAACTTCCACATAATAAACATAAACAGATAAATAAATAAATCTCAGCAGGCTTAAACAGCCTGGTACAGACATCTGGTTGCATATTATGATTATCCACATATTTCATCAACTAACTTAGTGTTGCTCCCTCCACGATTAGCCTCTGATAAAAAATACCATTTTCAGAGCAAAAAAGCAATATTTATCTGTTCTGTTACAGCTGAGTACCTAGTTCTTGTTCACTAGCAAATTGTAGTATCAACTTTATTGGCACAATTTAATTTTACCAGGAAACAAAATTCTTCAACCAGAATAACTGGTTGCGGCTTTTATTTTACAAAGTTACAGTGAAGTGGGTTTCAGAGAACAAAGTAAATATTTAATTAGTAACAAGTTATATAAAGCAATTACCTCTATAGGAAGTGTGCTTTCCCCTTCTTTATGTAAGAGATTCATTGTTTCCAAAGAGGAATTTTGCCAGAATAATGACTGTATGACACACTTACATAAAAGGAGAGAATATCATCCACCAATAAGGATCATAAGTAATACATGGCCATTATTATTATCTCTTTTGGCAAATGTTTCACAGAGTATCCAATGTATATTAAAGAGGCCTCATTTGCGTACCACATAAGGCTGCCTGTATTATAAGTGTTTATTGCATTGAAATCTCAGAAATGTGTTTGTGTAAACTGGCACTTTTACTAGCTGATGTGTTCAGAAAGTGCCAACACCTTATTGCTCTAAATCACTGTCCTTAGGGCTGACATTATAGAACAGGCAGATATCTTCAAAAGCATGTAAAATTGAAATGAGAGACCTGTCTCTGTTGCTCGTTTTGCCTGTGTTGTGGTTTAAGCCGGCAGGCAGCTGAAAACAACACAGCTGCTCTTTTACTCCCTCCCTCCCTCAGTGGGATGGGGGAGAGAATTGGAAAAAAAATAAAACCCGTGGGTTGAAATAAAGACCGTTTAATAAAATAGCAGAGGAAAAGAATAATCATAACAACAACAATAATAATAATACACAGAATATACAAAACAAGTGATGCACAGTGCAATTGCTCACCACCCGCTGACCGATGCCCAGCCTATCCCCAAGCAGAGATTGCTCTCTCCTCGGCCAACTCCCCCTGAGCATGACAACATACGCTGTGGAAGAGCCCTTTGGCCAGTTGGGGTCAGCTGTCCTGGCTGTGCCCCCTCCCAGCTTCTGGTGCATTTGGCAGAGCACAGGAAGCTGAAAAGTCCTTGACTGGTGTAAGCACTGCTCAGCAACAACGAAACCATCAGGGCATTATCAACTTTCTTCTAGTACTAAATCCAAAACACAGCACTATGCCAGCTACTAGGAAGAAATTTAACTCTATCCCTGCTGAAACCAAGATATTTCTCTGGTGCCCACTGTACCCCTCATGCCTTCCCCTCATTCCATTATCATCATTAGAGTTTTGGTTTTGATTATGAAAATATTTCACTGTTTTATCCTAATAGTTACCCTAACTATACAAAATATTATAATATTATGTCATAAGCTCTCTTTAGTCCTTCCAGTCTTAAAGATGTGTAAAATTATATAGTCAGATTTTGAGGTTTAAAAATTGCACTTGAGATATCTGAAAAAGGGAAGACCCAGTGGGTTTTTTTTCCTTTTGTCTACTGAAGCATTCTATTTTTGAATTAAAATATATTAGGTTTCTGAATGCCAGGAGGGATTTACTGGAAATGCAATGATTGCTGTGGTGCTGGCACTTAGAGTAAAATTAAATGCATACAAAAGATCTGTTCTGTGATTCCACAGAAATATTGTTCGTTTGTTTAATCAGCCATAGGGCTCAGTAATGGGGATAATAGTTGTCCCTAGTGGTGGTGTTGCTCTTTGCCTTTACAAGAGCACTCTCGTGGCTAACGTATCTCTTACAATACAGAGCAAGCTGTGAAAGCACAATCATTTACACTGGGATTGAGTGGTAGCACCATAGTTCATTTTTTATAGTCTTTCACTAACACGGTATAACAAAAGTTATGCCTTCATATGACTGAATTCCTGTTGACGTGGAAGTCACGGACACTGCACACGATCAATGTGATCAAGCAAATGCCAATTTATTGTTGATACATCCCAGTTAATATAGCTCTTCTACTACCTTATCATGCACAAGCTCTTCACTAATTGGTTAACTATGTCTGTCCACGCGCTCTTAGTTACGATATGATTTGTTAAAGTCTCTTGTCCACACGCACGGTCCTCTCCACCTGTGTCCTGCTTTGCTTTCTGATCTCAGTCACGTACACCAACTTTTCTTCTTCTCAAGGTTGTTCTCATCATTATTTGACTGCAGGTGGCTTCCACAAAGTCCTTGAGGCTTACTGCTCACAAACACAACAGGTGCATTCGCTCTGGGTTGTTCACTAAGTGTCCTTGATTCTTCAGATATCCCACAAATTCCCACCTTAAGTGTAAAATATTGTATCCATTTTCTGCTTCAGAAGTTCTGTCAGCCTACATGAGATGGGTAAACTGATTAGCTGTGAGGATTGTTGTCTACTACAGAATGGACAAAAACTCAAATCCTGCTTTTGGAAGTAAAGAAAATCACAGTTACAGATACCATAATTTTAATCCATCTTGATCACAAAACATATTATCTGTATATTGGAACTCACTCATAATTTCTAAATAAGCACACAGAGAGGATTAATTTTTAAACTCTTTTGTTTTCAAATGATAAAAATCAAGATAAAAATCAAGAGACAAAAATATTTTTGACAACTGGAAGCTACACACATGATTTCTATTATGAAAGAGTTCGTTTTCTGTAGAAAGAAGCTAAGAACAAGGAGTTGCATTTTTATCGCTCGTCATTCAGATAAAAAAATCACTTAAAGTCTAATTGAAATCACATTTTGAAGCTTTCTAGTAAGTTTGTGTGAAGTTTCTGGACATTAGATATAAATCTTATTTTTAATGAAATCATGGTATGTGAACATATTATATTCTATTAACAATGAACATTTAGAATGATATATATATCTTATATTCTTATTGTATAAGATCTATAATTAACTTATAAGTTTACATTTTAAAAATATGTATGTAATAGTGGGTCTTTTTGATAAAGATAGCAGTACTAGAAATGTCAGAGTTTTAATCAATACATTGTTTGACTATACCAAACCTATTTAGATTATAATAAACATTTGGGACTTGCCATTTGTAAATCAAAAGCAAATTTACAAGCGTGGAAAATTGTTATTGTTTTTGTTTATGATTAGAAGAAGGAACTCAGAGATGTAATTGCTTAAATTTTGAACAAGAAGTTCTTGCCAGAGCTGGGATTAAGCTAGAGATGAAATTCAGACTGTCTTGAAATTGGAGAGGATATAAACAATTACTATTATTATAAATAATAATATTGACACATTTGTTTCCCACTTCTTGGCTACAGATGAGTCAATCCTGTCTACTGCTTCAAGTGCAGTTGTTTGGGGCATCACCATTCTGATACCCAGTGAATACCCAGCTTCATCTCACAGGTGTTTTGCAATGTCTTTTAAGTTTACAGTAAGTTATCAGAAAATGCACTGATTGTTTCTTGCTTTTGGCTTGGCTTGCACCATGTGTCTTATTGCAAAGATACATGCCTTTGATTGCATCTATTTGTTATGTGAGCCCCAGGAAAAGTTATTCTCAGAATTCTGATGAATCCAGTTGCAAGACCAAATATTTTTTTAAAAGTTGCTCTAAGAGGTTGATAAGCATTGCCACAGACATATTGTCCATAGGACCTGGCAATTTAGTAACATATTTATTTTCAGAATTATATTTCCTAGATTTTACATTTAGTTTGTCAAATACATTACTGTTGCCTATCACAGAAACATCAGTGATCCAAATCAGTGAGGATATTGACTCTGTTTGTATTGGAAATTGCAACATTTTGCTCACAAACAAGAAGGCAGTAAAAAGCTTGAAATTGCTTCATCGTCATTCCCTCTGAAGGACAGAAAAAGGCCTGGACAATTGTTTTTAGGAAGCAGCCCTAAGAAGTGCAGTACTGAGTCTCACCCAAAAGGCAAACGCAGAAATAGAATACAGGATCATACCTTCAGTGAAAGAAGGGAAGGACAAGCTAAATACAACCAGATGCTAAAGAACTATCAGGAGGCACAACAAAACACTGCTTAGGAAATACCTGTATAAAAATTAAGCTGATAAAATAGTAGGTCCAGTTCAATGCTCCAAGTTTCATACTCTTGTAAGCAAGAGGGGACAAAAATTGCTCTTGATTCACCCTTTTCCCACCCAGATTTGACTGAGAATAGTCACCATTGTATATGTTTTAGTGTAAAGTGTTCAACATCCTAACCTATTCCACGTCCAAGCTTTTTTAAGAAGACTGTGTCTGAACCCAGTGCCTGTCAGATTTTCCTCAGCACCAAAGGTACACTTTGCCACCTTAAATTTATCAAGATGCCCACTGTTGATTCTTCCAGCTTGAACATCTCTCTCTTCTGTTATTATCATGCATTTAATTCTCAGGCAAGTTATACAAAATGCAGCTCTCAGTTTTCAAATTCAAACAATCTCTCCAGGTGTTTTATTCTCTGGTCTATCTCTTAAAGACTAAAATTAGTGTTTGGGGTTTTTTTATCTGTTATGTTCAGAACAGAAAACAATAAGCTATGTGTTTACTGAACTGATCTCATACAGCGATTCCCTACATGAACCTCAAATTATATATGCCTCCAAACCAGTTTGCAGTAAAATGTGCCTTGAATGGCAACCTGCACTTGTATTATCACAGAATTACTTTCATATCTTTTCTTCACTTTTCACTTCAGCTTTCACTGAAAACTTCTTGGAAGTTTTGTTCCATAATGCAATAATATTCCTCAAAATTTATCAAGACATAATCTGTAATTCTAATCTCCCCAAACTTTTTCTGTTCCAACCTTGTCCTTTTGTATTTCTAACTCTGTGGCATGTTGGCCCTGGCTGGATGCCAGGTGTCCACTAAAGCCTCTCTGTCTCTCCCCTCCTCAGCTGGGCAGGGGAAAGAAAATATGACGAAAGGCTCATGGGTTGAGATAAGGGCAGGGAAAGATCACTCAGCAGTTACTGTCATGGGCAAAACAGACTCAACATGGGGAAATTAGTTTAATTTATTACCAATAAAAATCAGAGTAGGATAATGAGAAAACAATAAAAAAAAAATCTTAAAACATCTTCCCCCCACCCCTCCCTTCTTCTCAGGCTTAACTTTACTCCTGAATTGTCTTCCTCCTTCCCCCACAGTGGCACCAGGGGACAGGGAATGGGGGTTGGGGTCAGTCCATCACACGCTATCTCTGTCGCCTCTTGCTCCTCAGGGGAGGACTCCTCACACTCCAGCCTGGGGTGCCTCCCACAGCAGACAGTTCTCCATGGACTTCTCCAACGTGAGTCCTTTTCATGGGCTGCAGTTCTTCATGAACTGCTCCAGCATGGGTCCCTCCCATAGGGCGCAGTCCTTCAGGAACAGCCTGCTCCAGCATGGGTCCCCCACGGGGTCACCAGCCTGGCCAGCAAACCTGCTCCAGCACGGGCTCCTCTCCGCACAGGGCCACAGGTCCTGCCAGGAGCCTGCTCCAGTGTGGGCTTCCCATGGAGTCACAGCCTCCTTCGGGTGCATCCACCTGTTCCAGCATGGGGTCCTCCCCAGGCTGCAAGTCCATAACTGCTCCCCCATGCCCTCTATGGGCTGTAGGGGCACAGCCTGCCTCACCAGTGGCTGCACCAGGGGCTGCAGGGGAATCTCTGCTCTGGCACCTGGAGCGCCTCCACCCCTCCTTCTTCACTGACCTGGGTGTCTGCAGGGCTGCTCGTCTTGCATATTCTCACTCCTCTCTCTGGCGACAATTGCTGTTGCACAGGTTCCCCGCCCCCCCCCGCCTTCTTAACTATGTTATCCTAGAGGCACTACCACTGTTGCTGATGGGCTCAGCCTTGGCCAGTGGCGAGTATGCCTTGGAGTCATCTGGCACTGGCTCTGTCGGACACCGGGGAAGCTTCCAACAGCTTTGCACAGAGGCCACCCCCTGCTACCAAAACCTTGCCATGCAAACCCAATACAAAGTCCCAATTTAAATTAATCTTGTTAATTTATGTTAATAATAACATGTTACTGAAGATTTATAATCCCCTTTCTTTGGAACAATAATGGACATGTTAAAATTGCAAAAAGTATTTATCACTGTAATGTCTCTCCATAGTTCAACGGGACATCTTTTATTATCTTTTCAGTATGTACTCTTTAGGAAGAGCATCCTTTCTTGTTTAAGGCTTTTTTATTATAAAAAAATTGATACTGTAAACTTTCTAAAAAATATTCACAACAAATGTTCATGGCTTTTAAAATATGAAATAAGCGTGGATATGCTATGTATCTATGCACATTTACTCCTTTGCTTTTGAGCCATATATAAAATACATTAAGTAATCAACTTCTGGCTTTGAATTCTGGTGCTGCATTTACTTTTCTAAAATCCCTCAGTTCATCATCAGTTTTCTTCCTGACTTGTAAAAATGTTGCTTAGTGGTACATGTTAGCTAACCTTCCTAATGGCCTAGAAGGATCAGGAAACCTGCCCATGTTCCTTCTTAAGTACTTTTTTTCCTCTTAGCAAGTTATTTCTACTGTCTTATTTTGATACCTCATTTTTTTTCCAGTAATTTAATTTACTTACCCTCATCTGGTAAACATTCTGTGTTATATTTTGCAATATTTTTCTCCTACGCCTTTATGAGAAACTTTTCTTTATTTTTTTCCCTACCATCTAATTAATTCCTATTGGACTGTATGTATTAGATATTAATAATATTAAATTATTCTGAAGAGATATTTTGTAATTGTTGGAATTTCTGTTTCAGTCATTAAGATGGCAGATGCATACATTGTTACAGCTGGAACAAACCTGTCTAAGTGGCACCAGGAAAATGGCATGTAGAGGAGCAAATGAGGGAGGAGGTTGCAGCTCCCAGGAACTCTCTTTTAATGCTTGAATGCTGCTTGCAACAAAAGCAATGTCTGCATGAATATGCAGGTAGCACAAAAAAGAAAACATTGTGAGTCTACCACTCACTAGGTACACAGCTTTGCTCCAAGCAGAAGACAAATTTCAGCAGAAGTTAAAATTTGATAAGAAAGAAAAAATAAAGACTCAGCTTTAGAAAAGATTCAAGATTCATCTTGAAACTATAAAACTTGTCTTTTTCTGCATATAAACATGATATGCATCACATGAAAGCATGCACTGCTTTCAGATTCGTTACATTCCTTTTTACTCTTGCTTAATTAGATCCTTGTTTGTTGTTTCATGTTTTCTGTGAGTGGCATCCCTATCACCTGTCTGTCATGCATCAGGTGACTGGTTGCTTTATGTGTACGCTAAGCACTCCCAAGCACCAAACATTTATAGCATTGTGTGCTCAACACATTTTATATTTTAATTGTTTATTTAGACACTGAACGATCTGCATATGCCACAGATGTTGCATTTAGACCTTTGTTATGGTGTTGATACTTTTTTAGTATTTATTTAGTATTAGCTGTCCAGTCATCTTGCCTAGATGAGGTGGTCAAAGCCCCATTCCTAGAAACATTTAAGGTCGGGTTGGACAGGGCTCTGAGCAACCTGATCTATTGAAGATGTCCCTGCTCACTGCAGGGGGGGTGGACAAGATGACCTCTAAAGGTCTCTCCCAACCCAAAGCTTTCTATGATTTTACGATTCTATGAAATATTACAAAACTAGTGAGCATAAGAAGGACTAATGTTGAGTTGCTTTTAATGAACAGAAATCGGGGATTAAAAAATAAATGAGTGCTGCTTTTTTAAAAAATAAAAAAATGCACTCTTTTTTTTTTACAGTTTTGGTTGTCTAAATATGAACCTCTGGAATAACATTCTTGTGTACCTACATGGTTTCATACCTTCCTCACTCCCACTTTTTTGTGTAGTGAAAACACAGGTAGTCGCTAGAAACAGAATTGCATCAGCTGAACCTAAGCTTCAAGGCTGGGTTTCAGCACAGGAAAGGAAATGGGAAGACACCACTTGCAGTATATTGATGAGGGAAGAGCTAAATGTTGAAATATTCTCTACCATAATTGAGTGGTTCACACCAGATGGAACACATCAAAAAATTTAATACATTACTCAAATCTGCATTTCTGTTGCTGTGGGGTGATCTGATCTGTGGTGTGTCTTTAACGCCATGAAACAGACTGGAAGCTGCTGTTGTACTCATGCCTTGCACTGAAACTCTCCTACACATTGCAGTCAAGATGATAACCACACTGTGGGCCTCACTGGGATACAAAACCAAACCCAAATAATGAGTAGTCATAAAACCTAAAGGTTTTAGTGGGAATGGTGGGAATAATTTGCAGCATCAGCCAATTAATATTGCCAAATGGTATATGACTTCCCCAGGGTGTGTACCTGAGGAACTGCAGTAGCTCCTGTATTTTTGTGTACTCTTCCTCTGCCTGAATAATTCCAGTCTATTCCATATACTTTCTTCGAAGGTGGCCATTTTTACTCTAATCCACTGTTGTTCATAATAGGTAGATTTCAGGCCATGTCTTGGGTTTCAGATGATGTTGACAGATGGCTGTTGATTTCACTGGACATACGTGTGCATGAGGCTACATAATTACCAAGCTTCAAAGTAAATACCCACTAAAGATCAAGGCCATTATATATCTCCAAAATTCTAGACCTAAGGTTTTACTTAGACCCTTTATGATGTGAATTTTTCATCCCGTTCCAGTATTAAGTGGTGAGTATAGTGGCAGGAAAATAAAGACTTTGCAGTGCTGTGCAGGGAGTGAAAGTTCAAATTTGGGACTTGCACTGAAGGATGTCCCCACATGTAATCCCCATGCCAGGGGGTACCTAACCTTTCATTCTACAGATGCAGGGCAAGTGGATGAAATCTTAGCCATACCACTGTCTTGTTACTTTATCAAAATAAAGTTGTATGCACTTTGCAGGCTTCAAAACTCCCTTTTGAACCATCTATATCTGTTCTGAGGTTATTTTTACTGTAAAGGACTTCTTTACATTCCTGACAAAAATTAGGGAAAACCATTTAATCAGCAACAGAACAGTGAATCTCTGTACAACCTTGCACCTTCCACCCCATAACTTAATACCCACCCCATAACTTGACACCTGATCACACTCTTGTATATACTTACTTGCTCCTGCAGGGAGTTTGTTAATAGTGCTATATTGGGCCAGATTTCACTTTATAGGTTTCACATTTCCAGGTTCAATCATTTCATGGTTTCCCCCATTCCTTTCATAGTCATAGGCAGCTATCCTTTAAACTGTACTCTTCGAGGGCCATTTACTCCAAATGATGAAAATTGCTGCCCTGTGGCAACATGGTTTCTATCTGGGAGGGGGGTCTGGATCCATCCCCTCTTTCCAGGGCAGTTCATGTGTTTCACATTAAACAGAATAAAAGGCCCTGAAGCAAATATCTTATCCAGCAAGAAGCATGTGCTCATTTCAGATGGTGTACGATGCCAGAAAAGCACTGCATTCAGCTTGCTAATTAGGCTGTTCGTTTTGTCCCCTTGCCTTGCTTCTGGCCCTTTGGAGAAGCAGTTTTTAAAAACAGACTGGTAAGAACTAAATTACTGTTTGGAAATCTTTCCCTAAAAATATTCTTTGTTTCTTTCTTCTTGGAGACACTTGGTTAAAGATATGTGTTAAGTAACAATTCAAAAGCTAATGATATGTGAATTAGACTCTGGGGCAGTCAGAGTATTTGGATTAGAATTAGTGTTAACCTTCAGCAAATCTCTGCAGAGGTTCCACTGTAGTGTCTTGCCTCCCCCTTCTCTTTGTTAGAACGTGCTTTCTTCAGTCACTCTCTTTCCTGAAATAATATTTTTCTGGAAGTATGCTGAAGAAGTAACATGGGTAGCAAAGAAACATGAAAAAGTGTTGAAAGGTGGGGAAAAAAATGTAAGAAATATGTCTGGTTTACCTCACCCAATTAAGAGTCTGATATGCAATCAGCATACACAGCCTGTGGCATTTCCCAATCCTCTCTTAAAGATTTTGAAGCAAATGATTTTTGAGAAAAGGCTGAGAGAGTGTGGTTTGGAAAATTTGGAAAAGGGATGGGAGAGATGAGGGTCTTTTTACTTTCTTCTACTACTTAAGGAGTAGTTACAGAGGAAGTAGAAAGAGACATTTATTGGAGGTGCACCCTGAAAGCCTAAGAGGTAGCAGGCACGTATTTCTGCAAAGAACACTTCAATTAGATGTAAGAAAAAAAATTTCTCTGTGTTCGTCAAACCATTTGCCCAGAGATTTGTCTGGAATCTCCCACTTCGGAGAGATTGTAAACTCAACTGGAAAAGGACATGACTAACACCAACTAACTTTTACTTTGGCCCTGCTTTGGGCAGGGGGTTGGACAAGATGACCTCCATAGGTCCCTTCCAACCTCAATTACACTTTTTTTCAATAATTTAGCAGTAGAACCTGTGTCTGAGATATGATTAGAAACAAAGAATGTGTATCTATCATCTTCACCTTCCCTTTTTATACTTTCTATCTGTTTTTTAGCTTTCTTTTTATTTTCCACCTCTAACATTTGTGGTACAGCACTGTTGGAAAGAACAACTTCCTTGACCTATTAAAATTATTTGCATGATTGCTTAAAACTCTTCCTTTATCTCCATAAGAATAATGGAAGTTTTTTAAAGATATGAAATTCCCAGTGAAAGTACCCATTATAAAGTTAAATAAAAATATTTACAAGAAACAGGAGAAATAGTAAGAAAAAAAAAAGTCCAAAACTCCAAAAGTTTTGAAAGCTCACCTCACCTGAATAGTTTGTTTCAATATAATTTTTTTATCATTCTCGGATCAACCTGATGTGCTCTCCATGCTGTTAAGAAAGTCTCCTTCCTTACTGCAAGACTCTAGTGGTATGAAGATCAAAGAGCTAATGTTCATTATCATACCCAGCTGTGGTTACAGTACTTCCAGAGAACAGTAGTAGTACCTAATCAGGTAGGGCACGCAGCATTTGTTATGCTTCTCAGATATTTCCTACTATGACACTCAGTGCTCAAATGCATCTTAATTTCACCAAGGCTTTACATATTTGTGTTAATTTTTCCATATTGGAGCACTGCCTCAAGTGTAACATTTTTCAGACAACTTTAGGTAAAATTCCTTGTCTATTTTCCAGAATGAAAGTAAATGAAAAAATGTTGTTCTGCGTCCTGCAATAAAAAATTCTGCTTAACTTCTTCCTGTGTAAAGACTGTACAAACACTGCACTCTGAAAAAGAGACTTGCATCCTGTGCCATAGTCTGCATAAACGTGTATGAATTTCACAATTTAAAAGCTAATCTTTGCTTTCACACCCTTATAGAAAGTAAAATTCCCCAAAGCTCCTATCAGCTTTGGCCAGATCAGGTCCTCATCCACCATGAGACCTTGTGCAGCAGTTTGGGGTGGGGGTCAAGCTGGGTGGGCAGGGTCCCTGCCAGCAGTGTGGCTCTTTGCCCAGTCCGGGAAGCACAAAGGAAATCCCACACCTCAGACTCTCTTGTAGAGAAGAAAAACTCAATTTTGTAATGAGGGAAAAGATATAAATGTATCTTCTCAGAGAAAAGACAGTTGTCAAACTATAACTTCTGCAATTAAAAATAACGCAAGAAGAAAATGCCTATGAATAAAAGGCCCTCACTGACCACCAAGATGGCCTCCCTTAACAGTGCTCATCAATTTTCCCTTGACATAAAATCTAAATTTTATAAGTCTAGATGAACTGCCTATATATCCTATCTGTACGACTTACAATATTTTCATCATCAAATTAACAAGGACTCCTAAAAACTATTTTGAGATACAGAGTCCTGAATTTATCTTTTAATTGGAACTACACAGCTTTATGTTAGCTAATTGCCATAGCTTGGTTACCCAGACTTTTCACTTGGTCCTTACTTACATACATTTTAGGATTTTAAATTATTTATCTAACCTAAAATATACCTGTATCTATGATATCTAATATAAAAAGCAATGAAAATGTCCTGTGTTTTTGTCTTTACCACAAAGTCTTTTCTGTAACCATTACATGTTTTTCTCAGTTCACAAAAATGTCCATTGTATACGTTCTGGTTCATGTTTACTACAAATGAGTTTTCTAACCTGCTGAACCCCAGTACCTCATTTGCAAGTGGTTGTCAAGTCACAGGACTGCAGTGATTTGTTTTATGCAGTAGATTGGAGAGTATAAGAGTATGAAATTTTACTAACTTTTTCACAGTCTCAAAGTTTTCTATAAGCAAGTTGCAAGTGAAAATAAGAATAGCTCTGGAATTGTTAAACCAAAAAAATGAGCTTCAGTAAGAGGTCAAGATTTGTTGCTGAAGTAGAAGTGTTTCCTTCTGAAAAACAAGGCAGTTTTGCTCTTTTTAGCAAGGTCATGCAGTCAATTCATTTCATCTAACTTTAAGAAACCATTTTTAAAACACTCAATTTATTAAATTTAGGGCTTTGGGCTGATATAGATTGTTGTGGCACCAGCAAACCTCTGGAGTCATGTCAGCTTGGGATCTGGTGCTTAAATTTTTATTCTGTGTCTTGTCACATAAATAAAAGTGACTATGACAAGATTTCTCCTCACAGGATTTTACAGGTCATGGATGAGCTCACCAGCAACAGCAACTCACTGAAATTTGCAGGTTCTTGTGTAACAGGATATGCTGCTACGTTCTTCCTCCTCTTCCCTTTCCCCCCCGCCCTGCCCCCAAAAAAGCAACAATACAGTCCTAAAGACCACAGAAGACTTGCTACATGTGGGTTTTGAAGGGATCCCGCCTGCCACTAATATCCAGTATGAACTGGTAAGACATATATGTACTTCCTTGACCACCTATGCCTCCTCCCAGGGGAGTGTCCTCCCTCCAGAAGGTGCAAGAGCAGTCTGAGTGCCTGTAGCAAAGGACCAATCCTAAAACTTAATTTGGCTTCCAAATTTTTGGAAGCAGGTCACACAATATAAGAAGGCCAAGTCATAGTGTGTGTGTGTTAGGACCAAGGGTACAGCTGTTCTGGCTCAAAACCTGGTGTCAGTGAAGCACCACCATGGGACCTGGGCTTGGTTTGACTGCAAAAGCAGGTAGGATGTAAGAAGGTGCTGGAGGTAGACCCACTTAACTACAAGTAAGAGGTCCCATGGCTGCAGCTGCTGGGTCCATAACACTTAGCAACTCAAGGATTCAAGACTCCTGACATGAAGAAGTCAAAAAAATAAAAAACAAACGTAAAAAGGTGTAAAAGGGAACCTATAGAGAGTAACTCAGCAAGTCCAAGGCTCAGCCTGCTTCAGGCTGCAGTGAAGGCTCACCCATCCATCCCTGACTGACAGCTGCCTGCAGAAGTGTTTTGTCAGGCCTATGAGGAGCGTATTAGTGCTTATCTTGGCACTGTGTTGGTCCTGGCGATCTACTGAATGTATTAATAAATAACTGCTGTGCTCTCTCCATGCTGTGTACAGCCTGCTTGCAAAGTCTCTTTGCATGTGCGTAAACCAAGGTGACTCATGAGGGAAAGTAATGTGTGCTTTGGCATAAAGATTCCTGTTGACTTAACTTCAGTGTTTGCACTTCACTATCAATATTTTAATTATTGATAAAACCATGCTAAGGAGGGAATGGAAAGGGACAATTAATGGGAAGAGACAGAGGAATGGGGAAGAAGGGAGAAAAGCGAACCAGAAATACTGTCTCTGCACTTTGCTTGAAGCACGGGTTGTAAGTATAATAATGTACTCAAGCCAGGACTGTGTCCATGCATGAGCAGAGATCTCCATTGTGAGCTGGAGAAGGTTGCTGAGACCTCCACAATGCTCCACAGACTGCCCTGCACCCCTAACGATGCAGGGTGGCAATTTGGCCCCAGCGGTGTGGGGGACACACTGACTCCTTAAATCCATTCTCTCCTGATGTTCACACCAGGGTTAAGAACAGAGGAGGGAAACCAGGAAGAGAGCAGGGTGTAGGACAGAGAAGGAAAAGGGCAGAGGAAAGAAAAGCAGCCTGCCTGAAAAAATGAAATAGTTATCCCACAGTGGAATGGAGGTATGGTAATTTTAAATTTCTCACATTTTTCTTGGTCTAAGTGTACCTAGCCACAGATAAATATTGCAGATGAGCTGACCATAAAGAAAATGTTAACCTTAAGTATTCTGTACTCTTAAATGTTAAAATTGGCTTGAAATAAAAGTTTCTATGTCATAGATGAAATATTTAATTATACACTGATGAAAACAAATTCCCCATGTAATGGATCTGAGTGTGTTTTGTTTTACTGCTGAGGGAAATTCTGTGTGCAATATGGCACAAGCCAGATCATTCAGTTTCTTCTACTACAAGCCTCCACAGATCATGGAAAATCTCAGATAGAACTCATTAGCTTTTCTGCATGTGTGTCTCTAATTACAAAGACGATTTGACTGAGGAAACGTACAAAAGGAATACTTTGGCTTGACCTTACGGCTTATTCCAACTCTGGCTGGTGTCCATCAGGATCATTAAAATCAGTTAAGGAGTTAAGTACAGGACATCTATTGTACTGCCATAGAATCAATAGACCTTTCAAATCTCCTGTAATTTTAGGGTTCACAGCAGACAGTTTAAAGAATTACTCTTTTGTAGAATCATAGGTTCTAATCCTACATACAATGACTTTGTTAGGTTTATTTGCCTCTTTAAAGGCAAACATGCACACTTTGCGGGATTGGAAATATAGTTGATCTAGAAGAGAGGTGTTCGGTCCACATTTCATCTTTGGTACCGCGGACACACTGCATGAAAACTAAAGTACAGCTGATTTCTTTGCTCCAATCTATTTAACTGAAATTGCTAAATATTCAGTCCACTAATGGTTGGTCATTTGTAGCTGCAGCTATATTTAGAAAAAGGAAAAAAAAGAGATATTTGTATCCAAGTAACAAAGATGTGGCCCACGTCATAGCTATGTAGTTGGATCAGCCAGTGGCAGTCATTGCAGCAACTGAAATAAGAAGTGTGGGAAGGACAGACTAAGTCCTGAAGGCCCAGAATCTACACTGTTGCAATAATAACTTGGAGCCAGAAATAAGCTTAACCTTTTTGGTGAAATAAGATTATTTCCTGTGAAGCATGGCTCCATTCAGAAACTGTAAACTCAGAGTTGGGGAGGTGTTCGCTCATATTTGTGCAGCACCTCACAAATGGGACTGATAGTGCCTAGGGATGTCAGTACTAATGCTGGGTAAATGTTAAATGACTCTTGTGCATTTTATTATTTAGCAGCTATCACTGGGCTGTGAAGGAGCTGGTGCTAAATATAATCAGTTTCAATCACAGTGAAATATTACAGACCAGATAGTCATGCTGGAAGCTAAGGATGAATGGAGAATAATACCACACACCTTATTTATGACCAAGTTTAAAACATTTGAAGGAGAAATGAACGAGGAGAGGAAATTCTCTAAAGTCAGTGCCTACAGTTACGCTCAAATCTTATTTATGGGCAAAGAGGAACCACACTTTACATAAATGAAGCCAAGAGTTTATTGCTCATATAATCGAAATTGAAAAAATTTAATCACTTTTAGTCTACAGCTAATAGTTACAGAAAAAGAAAGAAGAATAATAGAATTATCAAAAGTATATGCACACATCTTCATTTCCACCCCTTTTCCTGGGGTTATGCTCTCCCTTTCCCTGCTCCAGCAGCGGAGGCGCTTATGGCAAGCCGTCAGCATCTGGAGTCCCATAATGAGAGGAACACTTTGTTCATGTTGATGGTTTCACCTCACTTGGAGTCCTTCTTACATATTTGCTAACATGATCTTTCTTCATTGGTCTGCAGCTCTATGCTATGTCCAATCTTACTAGTTTGGTGTCTTTTTTCTATGCTGGGTACTATTTCTTTGTTCTCTTTTCCACCCTGGATCACGGCTGTGGGGTCTCCAGCGCCAGCCTCTGCCCCATCTCATCATTCATCTGTGTTAGGTGCTTCCACTTCTCAAGGCTGCTATCTCACCAACCTGTGTCTCTGTACGTGACAACATTATGGTAGAGTCATCAAATCAAGGTGGTATCATACAAAGACAAACCAAAGGAAAACAAATTAGCTGTAGACACCTGGCAGTTAAGAAAAATGTTGTTACAGCTAAAGCACATTAAAGTAAAGCTGCTGGCAGGTGAAGAAAAGTTCAGACAGAGCAAGCCTGACAATCCTTAGATTGTCAAACTCAGCTGACAGGCCTTGCAAACTCAGTGCAACGCTTACGGTCACTTGCTAGCAATGGCAACCCTGTATTGTAGAGCTACAGTGTAACGCTACTAACTACGTGCAAGTTCAACACTAAATAAAATTTTCTTCATCTGACAAGATGCTTAGTTCAATATGTTGTCTGTCCACAGTGAGAAATAATCACTCATTTTTTTCTACTGAAAAGCCAAATTAAATATGTTTCCTTATTCAGTGGGAGGACTCCTAAGCACTGATTACTGCATAATCTGTAATAAAACTGCCATAGAAGGTGACTAACTATAAAATAATGAGTAAAATATCAATCATGTAACTTCACTTTATACTGTGGCTTCCAGCTTCTGTGAGAATAAGCCTAAACATAAGCATAATACATCTCACAGTACATAACACCATATATATTTGTTATCATCCACAACATAGAATCATAGAATCATAGAATGTTTTGGGTTGGAAGGGACCCCTAGAGGTCATCTAGTCCAACCCCCCTGCAGTCAGCAGGGACACCGCTAACTAGATCAGGTTGCTCAGAGCCCCATCCAACCTGGCCTTGAATGTTTCCAGGCATGGGGCCTCCACCACCTCTCTGGTCAACCTGTTCCAGTGTTTTACCACCCTCATTGTAAAGAATTTCTTCCTTATATCTAGTCTAAACCTACCCTGCTTCAGTTTAAAACCATTACCCCTTGTCCTGTCACAGCTGGCCCTACTAAAAAGATTTTCCCCATCTTTCCTATAGGCCCCCTTTAGATACTGAAAGGCCGCAATCAGGTCTCCCCGCAGCCTTCTTTTCTCCAGGCTGAACAAGCCCAATTCTCTCAGCCTGTCCCCATAGGAGAGGTGCTCCAGCCCTCGGATCATTTTAGTAGCCCTCCTCTGGACCCGCTCCAACAGGTCCACGTCCTTCTTGTGCTGAGGGCTCCAGAGCTGGACGGAGTACTCTAGGTGAGGTCTCACCAGAGCAGAGTAGAGGGGCACAATCACCTCCCTCGACCTGCTGGCCACGTTTCTCCTGATGCAGCCCAGAATACGGTTGGCCTTCTGGGCTGCCAGCGCACATTGCCGGCTCATGTCCAGCTTTTCATCCACCAGCACCCCCAAGTCCCTCTCGGCAGGGCTGCTCTCGATCCTTTCTTCCCCCAGCCTGTACTGATACCGGGGGTTACCCCGACCCAGGTGCAGGACCTTGCACTTGGCCTTGTTGAACCTCATGAGGTTCACACAGGCCCACCTCTCCAGCCTGTCCAGGTCTCCTTGGATGACATCCTGTCCTTCTGGTGTGTCAACCGCACCACTCAGTTTGGTGTCGTCCGCAAACGTGCTGAGGGTGCATTCGATCTCACTGTCTAAGTCACTGATGAAGACATTAAACAGCACCGGTCTCAGTACGGACCCCTGAGGGACAGCACTCGTCACCGGTCTCCATCCGGACATCGAGCCATTGACCACTACCCTCTGGATGCGGCCATCCAGCCAGTTCCTTATCCACCGAACAGTCCACCCATCAAATCCATAGCTCTCCAATTTAGAGAGAAGGATGTTGTGGGGGACCGTGTCAAAGGCTTTGCAGAAGTCCAGATAGATGACATCCATTGGTTTTCCTTTGTCCACTGTTGTTGTCACACCATCATAGAAAGTCACTAGGTTCGTCAGGCAGGACTTGCCCAATAAGGGTAATTCAAAGTACTTTCTTAATTTGGGAAGAAGCACTCGGTTTCTACAATGGCATGTGAAGACATTAAAGAATGTGTTGTTTTTTCTAGCAGGCAATCCCCGTTCCTCTTTGATCCTCAAATTCTCAAGCAAATACCCCATCAGGTTGCAATTAACTCTGCTGCCATCTGAGCAGTAGTGGAGGTGAATGTCCCTTCTGCCTGGGGATGCCTGGCCAGGCAGGGACAGGAGTGAGACCCAGGAGGGGGCAGTGGGAAGGGATGATGGCAGGGCAACCCCCTCCAAGGCCACTCGCCACTTGGGGTTGAAGGGAGAGCTCCTCTCTCTGTTGGTCATGGATGAAGGTACAACCACTACCTGTATGACAGGCTTGGAGAAAGGACCACAGGAGACCTCAGAGAATCCCCACTGCTCCTGTGGTGAAGAAGCAGGGCCAGAGATTCAGTGTCCCCTTGTGCCATGCCTCCACATCTGCCTGCCGGCATGCCCTCGGAGGGCTTCTTCATCCTGTTCTGACAAGCAGCTTTAGCCATCTTTCTTGCATATGTGGGTACCAGGTAGATTTCTAAAAGTGGAGTGAGGCTGTCAAAGTGAGAAGCTGGAGTTAAATGCCCTGCTGCTCCTTGGCTTGCCCTGTCAGCTAGCTGGGAAGCTGCAAAATGCTGACAGCTGAAAATTCATCACTAAAATGTTCTTCAGCATCTGTCTTTCTTTACAACCCCCGATGTCAAGACAAACAGAGTGACCCTGACAAAGAGCTGACTATTGGCTTGTGTGTGTCAGCTCATGTTTTACTACTGTAAAAAGTAAAATGCTGCCTATATTTCTTTTTTTTTTTCCCTTTAGAAATATTAGATGGGGAATTTAAAAACCGGTTTTTTTCAACTCCGACATTTTGATGTTTCAGATTGTACCATATTTCCACCATGGAGCCCATGGGAAGAACACTTGCAAATTGGAACCCATGTTGAGAAAAACACCTGCATATCTATTACATTAATGTATTCCTAGCAAAAGCAAAAGGTGCTGCTGACTGCTGTCAGAGTTTATAGAGTTTATCTTTTTTGAAGCAGATTGTAATTTTCTAGGAAAGCATGAGGCCCTGGTTTTCTACAGTGCACTTGCCACACCTAAACTGTTTATTCTGAATTTTTTCTTTGGGAAGTGTTAATTATTTATACCTGGAAGACACAAACTTTTGTAGATTTAAGAAAGTGGCCATTATGTTTTTCAGTGTTACAGACTGTTTTTTTCTGCTTCCTTATTATGTTTTTAAGCTTAAATTCCTTTTAGCCCTTTTTCTTTTACTTGAGAAATTAGACATATAAAATCTATGTTACTACTATAGATCATGAAGTTTCTCCTTACAATTTTATCTTTCATGCAGTTTGCACTGTTATCCTATGCAAATGGTTGAGTAGTCCAATTTCTACAAATATCTTAACTCTCAGAAATATGTCATAGTATTTTATTTTCAATGTTTATTCCCTTTGAAAAGAAAAAGCTGTTTACCATTTTAATTAGCCATCAGATGGCACAGTTATTTTCACATTTCTTCTTTTATATTACACAGATTACAAACCCTGGAAAAAAATCTGTTAGGTAATAAAATTACTTTTAAAAAAGGGAACCATATAAATTTGACGTAGTATACCTACATTTCTAAGTGGCTTGTATTGCAGATAAAAGGGATAATGTACAAGTCCCTTATTTTTCAGTTATATTGTTACATTCAGAAAAAAAAAAATCATTACACCTAGCAGAGTTCAAAGTAGAATTAAAATTCTCCCATTTAACTCCAGTTCCTCTGCTTTTTTTTTTCTGAAAAGCACTTCAACAAAGGCCTGCCAGAATATTTTATAACAAAAATTCAATACCCAAAAGATAATGATACATGATAGCAAACTTACACAGTGGGTTTGACTACCCTGTAATAAATAGGGGGGAAAGTTATATAACCCCAATGGATAACATATTTCTCTTCTGTGAGATTTCTATTTGCTGGATTAAAAAAATCTTATTGTGGCTACATAGAAAGAATAGTTCAATTTTTCTTTTTTTTCTCTTGTATTTTTTTTCTCTTTCTTCTAAATGAAATCTGGTGCTATGCTTTTTACAGCCTCTAAACCTGTTCAGTAAGAAAAGGTACATTGTATATTTAATTCTGTATAGGAGGGAAACCTGCCTTTTAAATGCCAGTCCTCTTGAACTGGAAGGTTGAATGCACCTTCCTACACAAATTAAAAAGAAGAAGAAAAAAAAAAAGAAACAATCAGTGCTCGTTTAGCTCAAAGTCAAAAGGAATAAGTAATTTTTCAGAATTTTTACCCAAATCCATTATCAACAAAAGCTTTGTTTACCAAAATTTCTATAGTCATTTAAATCCAGGTCTTCCTCCTCACCCTTTTTTCATAACAATGTTTAGCCAACACAATAGCCTGAGCTGCTGAATGGAGCAAAGCCAAAGTGCAATGGACTTTACCAATGAAAGCAACTCTCTTGCATTTTGTCAGTGTGCTTGTATTTGCACTTTCTCACTGCAGATCCTTATCCATGGGAACAGTTAATTTACATTTCAGCCTAACCCATTTTCTTATTCTACTCTTCCATTAGTACAGGATCTGGGCACAGGCAAGCCTTATATCTAGTGCAGGTAGTGCAAACAGATGGTTTGTTTGTATTGTGCTGTCATCACTATGATTTATTGCAACCCCTCCCAAAATAAGACATTAAATTTACTGTACTGTCCCTCAAGGACCATGTTTTAGAGTTTATAGTGGAGAGTAGAGTAGAGTAGATGAAGTCTGTAAGGCTTCCCACAGTCACCAAATTGATTCTTTATATCCCTGTGGCGTTGAACCGCAGATTCATAAAGTTAGGTCGAAATCAAGGTTTTCATGTGAATATTTCAAAAGTGCTGGTACACAGTGATATGTCTTCCTTTGTAAAGCATGAAAATGCCAAATGCTAAGTACTCGCTACCCCAGGATTGGCACCCTGCTGATACATTAACACAGGAGCTCTGTTAACTGTTATTTTCCTTGCTACATATACCACAATGGTGAATAAATGCAGTCAGAATATTAGCACAGTGGTCATGGCACCAAGAACCAAGAGCCAGTCTTTCTTTGCCTGCACAATGAAGATAGCTGGAGGAAATGCTAATTTTAAAACTTTCTGGTTACCTTTACTTTCAAAAATTTCTTACAGAAAATGTTTTAATTTATCCTGCTATGTAACCACGCCTGTCATCTGCTTCAGGAAAGTGCAGTCTGCTGGTGTGGGGAGAAAAAGAGACTGAATCAGGAAGACATAGCCCTCCACATCTGCACCTAAGAGGATCATTCTTAAGAAAACAACACAAGACGATCCAAACAAACTGGTCATTCACTAATTTTACTAAAGGAGACATGACAGTCCACTGTTGACTCACTTGTAACGTTTGGAGTTGTGTGACCATTTCATCACACTTTAAGAATTTTTCACACGGAGGTATGTGATAAAGCTGTGAACTAGCACAGGTCGTTATTCACAGCACACAAACCCTCTGCAGAAGCAAGAAAATGCAACACAACCCCCCCTTAGAACAATGTAAAGCTCTGCGCTTTTGTCTTTCTTTTCTATTGTCTGTGCCCTTAGCTGAATGGCTCTCTTCCACCAGAGAAGCCCAATTCAATTTGCTATGCTGTGCTTACTTCTTTAATGATACTTTCCATCTACCTACAGTCCCAGACCACTGGACCTACAGGTTAAGCATGTTTTGGGGTCAGGTACACCTGACTGAATAAACCTGCAAACCAAGCCAAACTTCAGCATGTAGTGCATGTTAAAGGAGTCAAAAAAATGCACTTTTTACTGTGGGAGGGTTTTTCTGACACAACTGAGTTGCTGTGAGTAATGATAGCACCTTATGAATTTAAGAAACACTAAACTAAAATTTCTTGCTGTCCTGGTTTCGGCTGGGATAGAGTTAATTTTCTTCACAGAAGCTAGCATAGTGCTGTGCTTTGGATTCAGTGCTAGAAGAATGTTGATAACACGCTGATGTTTTTAGTTGTTGCCAAGTAGTGCTCAGACTGCTCAAGGACTTTTTGAGCTTCTCCTGCTCGGCCAGGTGCATAACAAGCTGGGAGTACAGCACAGCTAGGACCCAAACTGTCCAAAGAGCTCTTCCATACCATATAACGTCATGCTCGGGGGGGTTAGTCGGTCGGGTTGGTCGGGTCGGTCGGTCGGTCGCGGGCAGAGTGGTCGCAGCTCGGGCTGTGTGATCGCGGCCGGGGGGAGTGATCGCTGCTCGGGACGGGCTGGGCATCGGTCAGCGGGTGGTGAGCAATTGCATTATGCATCACTTGTTTTATATATTCTGTATATTTTCTTACCATTATTATTATTATTATTATTATTATTATTATTATTGTTATTCTTCTCTCTTATTAAACTGTCTCTATCTCAACCCACGGGTCTTACTTTTTTTTTCTTTTCTCCGATTCTCTCCCCCATCCCACTGAGGGAGGGGGGGGAGTGAGCGAGCGGCTGCGTGGTGCTTAGTTGCCAGCCGGGTTAAACCACGACAGTCCTATTTTGGCGCCCAACGTGGGGCCCAAAGGGTTGAGATAACAACAGATCTGAACATTTTTAAAACGCATTTGTGATAAGCATTCGTTATATTAGTCTAATAGTCACTGATCGCAATGTTGTTTTATTTGCTCTCAGAGTTGCTGTCCTTGTTCATGGAGTTCTTTTATATATCACCTTACCTTCTGTATGCACTCCCTGTGCTGCTGGTTG
Source organism: Gorsachius magnificus (assembly GCA_034008185.1). NCBI lineage: Eukaryota > Metazoa > Chordata > Aves > Pelecaniformes > Ardeidae > Gorsachius > Gorsachius magnificus. Next base: position 41,536,910 of record CM067083.1, on the reverse strand, counting down.
TCACTTTTCGCAAGTGGATTAAAGCTACTGTTCTGCTGTACTGTTTAATACTGGCTTATGCTATGATAAAAATATTGGTCATCACATTAAGCTCATATTTGTACTCAGTATTGCTGTCACCTCTGTATTTTGGGAACCATCTATTGGGAATTATGAATAATTATACATTTTACTTTTTATCCTCGGAGAGCCAGCCTGTGGGGGAGTCACCTTACTCCATCTTCCCCTTCTTCTCTGAGCTAATTAAAACAGTTCTTGAGAATGTTGAATATCCTTGGGATGTTCCAACTAGCATGGCCCTATTGCTAGGTCTCCTGAATATAGTTCAGCTTTTACTCAGGGTTAGACTCCTACGTAAATTATATACCATCCAAAGATTGATTCCTGCAGCAGGCACTGCAGCTACTCCAACCCCTGTGACACCCACTGTAGCTACTCCAGCTGTGGGCACAGGCACTGCTGCTACCCACCCCAGTGACACCCACTGTAGCTACTCCAACTGCAGACACAGGCACTGCAGCTACTCCAGCCCCTGCAACACCCCTGTACTACTCCAGCTGTGGACGGCCGCTGCTACTCCAACCCCTGCGACAGGCACCGCTGCTACTCCAACCCCTGCAACCTGCACTGCAGCTACTCAAACCCCAGCAACAGGCATTGCAGCTAAGACAGGGAGCGAACCTGTGCCGGTATCAGTTGCCCCTATACACAAGAAGAAATCTTGGAAGCGAAAGTCAACTCGTTTAGAAAGGGAGGATGAATCAGGGCCATCACAAAAGGAGGAGGAAGAGGAAGAGCTCATAAATGAGACAGAAACTACACGGTCTCTATCCTTGGGTGAGCTGCGAGATATGAGAAAAGATTTCAGCCGTCGTGCAGGAGAGCATCTTGTCACCTGGTTGCTCCGATGCTGGGATAATGGGGCCAGTAGCCTGGAACTGGAGGGTAAGGAAGCCAAGCAACTAGGATCCCTTTCTAGGGAAGGCGGCATTGACAAAGCGATTGGAAAAGGGACACAAGTCCTCAGCCTCTGGAGGTGACTACTGTCAGCCATGAAGGAAAGATATCCCTTCAAGGAAGATGTCATACATCGCCCAGGCAAATGGACCACCGTGGAGAAAGGCATCCAGTACCTGAGGGAATTGGCTGTCCTGGAAGTGATTTATAGTGACCTGGACAATGACCAGTTGCCTAAAGATCCAGACAGTGTCCAGTGCACACGACCCATGTGGCGGAAGTTGTTACGGAGCGCACCAACATCATATGCCAACACATGGGCAATAATGAACTGGGAAGCTGGACGGGGACCAACAGTGGATGAAATGGCTAGCCAGCTCCGGGAATACGAAGAAAGTATCTCTTCTTCCCTCGTCTCTGCTGTGGAGAAACTGTCCCAAAAGGTTGAACGACTCGAAAAGTGTATACCCTACACCTCTCCTGTACAGACCAGTATCTCAGCCATTAGAAGTAAGCGCCCTTCTGCTCAAGGAAAAGAATATCGAGGGTACACACCACGGGGCACTCTATGGTTTTACCTGCGTGACCATGGAGAGGACATGAGGAAATGGGACGGAAAACCTACCTCAACCCTAGAGGCACGAGTACGCGAGTTGCAAAGAAAAACAAGCACAAAAGGGGGCTCTTCCAGGAAACTTGTTGCTCCAATTTCCAAAGACGGGGTAGATCGTCATTTTTTCAGACAGAATAGAAGAGCTGATCTTAATTCTGATTGTGATGAAGGAACTTCTGACTCATATACACAAACCATGAGCAACAGTGACCAGAATTAGAGGGGCCCTGCCTCCAGCCAGGTGGAGGAAAGGGACAACCGGGTCTACTGGACTGTGTGGATTCGATGGCCTGGCACGTCAGACCCACAGAAGTATAGAGCTCTAGTAGACACCGGTGCACAGTGTACTCTAATGCCATCAAGCCATATAGGGGCAGAATCCATTTGTATTTCTGGAGTGACAGGGGGATCTCAAGAGCTGACTGTATTGGAGGCCGAAGTGAGCCTAACCGGGAATGAGTGGCAAAAGCACCGCATTGTGACTGGGCCAGATGCTCCGTGCATCCTTGGCATAGACTACCTCAGGAGAGGGTATTTCAAGGACCCAAAAGGGTACCGGTGGGCTTTTGGTATAGCTGCATTGGAGGCAGAAGAAATTAAGCAGCTATCTACCTTGCCTGGTCTCTCAAAGGACCCTTCGGTTGTGGGATTGCTGAGTGCTGAAGACCAACAAGTGCCGATTGCCACCACAACAGTGCACAGGTGGCAATATCGCACCAATCGAGACTCCCTGATTCCCATCCATAAGCTGATTTGTCGACTGGAGAGCCAAGGAGTGATCAGCAAGCCTCAATCACCCTTTAACAGTCCCATATGGCCAGTGAGAAAGTCTGATGGAGAGTGGAGACTGACAGTAGACTATCGTGGCCTGAATGAAGTTACGCCACCACTGAGTGCTGCCGTGCCGGACATGTTAGAACTTCAATACGAACTGGAGTCAAAGGCAGCCAAGTGGTATGCCACAATTTATATTGCAAATGCTTTCTTTTCAATCCCTTTGGCAGCAGACTGCAGGCCACAGTTTGCTTTCACTTGGAGGGGCATCCAGTATACCTGGAATCGACTGCCCCAGGGGTGGAAACACAGCCCTACCATTTGCCATGGACTGATCCAGACAGCACTGGAACAGGGTAAGGCTCCAGAACACCTGCAATACATTGATGACATCATTGTGTGGGGCAATACAGCAGAAGAAGTTTTTGAGAAAGGGAAGAAAATAGTCCAAATCCTTCTGAAGGCCGGTTTTGCCATAAAACAAAGTAAGGTCAAAGGACCTGCACAGGAGATCCAGTTTTTAGGAATCAAATGGCAAGATGGACGTCGTCAGATTCCAATGGATGTGATCAACAAAATAACAGCTATGTCTCCACCAGCTAGCAAAAAGGAAACACAAGCTTTCTTGGGCGTTGTGGGTTTTTGGAGAATGCATATTCCAAATTACAGCCAGATTGTAAGCCCTCTCTACCAAGTGACCCGGAAGAAGAATGATTTCAAATGGGGCCCTGAACAACGACAAGCCTTTGAACAAATTAAACGGGAGATAGTGCACGCAGTAGCCCTTGGGCCGGTCCGGGCAGGGCAAGATGTAAAGAATGTGCTCTACACCGCAGCCGGGGAGAATGGCCCTACCTGGAGCCTTTGGCAGAAAGCACCAGGGGAGACTCGAGGCCGACCCCTAGGCTTTTGGAGTCGGGGATACAGAGGATCTGAAGCCAACTATACTCCAACTGAAAAAGAGATATTAGCAGCATATGAAGGGGTTCGAGCTGCTTCAGAAGTGATTGGTACTGAAGCACAGCTCCTTCTGGCACCCCGACTGCCGGTGCTGGGCTGGATGTTCAAAGGGAAGGTCCCCTCTACACATCATGCAACTGATGCTACGTGGAGTAAGTGGGTCGCACTGATTACTCAACGGACTCGAATAGGAAACCTCAGTCGCCCAGGAATCTTGGAAGTGATCACGGACTGGCCAGAAGGCAAAGATTTTGGAGTATCACCAGAGGAGGAGGTGGTGCGTGCTGAAGAAGCCCCGCTGTACAATAAATTGCCAGAAAACGAGAAGCAATATGCCCTGTTCACTGATGGATCCTGTCGTCTTGTGGGAAAGCATCGAAGGTGGAAGGCTGCTGTATGGAGTCCTACAAGACAAGTCACAGAGACTGCTGAAGGAGAAGGCGAATCAAGTCAATTTGCAGAGGTGAAAGCCATCCAGCTGGCTTTAGATATTGCTGAAAGAGAAAAATGGCCAGTGCTCTATCTCTATACTGACTCATGGATGGTGGCAAATGCTTTGTGGGGGTGGTTGCAGCAATGGAAGCAGAACAACTGGCAGCGCAGGGGCAAACCCATCTGGGCTGCCGCATTATGGCAAGATATTGCTTCCCGGGTGGAGAACCTGGTTGTAAAGGTACGTCATGTAGATGCTCATGTACCCAAGAGTCGGGCCTCTGAAGAACATTACAACAACCAGCAGGCAGATCAGGCTGCTAAGATTGAAGTGGCTCAGGTGGATCTGGACTGGCAACATAAGGGTGAATTGTTTCTAGCTCGGTGGGCCCATGATACCTCAGGCCATCAAGGAAGAGATGCAACATACAGATGGGCTCGTGATCGAGGGGTGGACTTAACTATGGACGCTATTGCACAGGTTATCCATGAATGTGAAACATGTGCTGCGATCAAACAAGCCAAGCGGTTAAAGCCTCTCTGGTATGGAGGATGGTGGCTGAAATACAAATATGGAGAGGCCTGGCAGATCAATTACATCACACTTCCACAAACCCGCCATGGCAAGCGCTATGCGCTCACCATGGTGGAAGCGACCACTGGATGGCTGGAAACATATCCCGTGCCCCATGCCACCGCCCGGAACACTATCCTAGGCCTTGAAAAACAAGTCCTGTGGTGACATGGCACCCCAGGAAGAATTGAGTCAGACAACGGAACTCACTTCCGAAACAGCCTCATAGACAAATGGGCCAAAGAGCATGGCATTGAGTGGGTCTATCACATCCCCTATCATGCACCAGCCTCTGGGAAAATTGAACGATACAATGGACTGTTAAAAACTACACTGAAAGCAATGGGTGGTGGAACATTCAAACATTGGGATACACATTTAGCAAAAGCCACCTGGTTAGTCAACACTAGAGGATCTGCCAACCGAGCTGGCCCTGCCCAATCAAACCTCTTACGTACTGTAGAAGGGGATAAAGTCCCTGTAGTGCATGTAAAAAATATGCTGGGGAAGACAGTCTGGGTTTCTCCTGCCTCAGGTAAAGGCAAACCCATCCGTGGGATTGCTTTTGCTCAAGGACCTGGCTCTACTTGGTGGGTGATGCGGAACGATGGGGAAGTCCGATGTGTACCCCAAAGGGATTTGATTTTGGGTGAAAATAGCCAATGAACTGAATTGTATAATGTTAATTGTTGTGTAATACAGTATGTCATCATTTTTACTATTGCTGTATGTCCTATCAATGGTATAGCAGTAGGAATCACCCAGATTAAAAAGAATGAATTTTGAAGAAACTGAGGAAGTGCAGCGAATGGAACCAGAACTGACTTCAGCAAGCAACAACCCAACACCAGACCCCATCTCTCCTGCCCTGAAAGACTGTTATGACAGATGGAGCCCAAAACCGTGGACTAAATGAACCCAATGGACATTTCAGAGGGATGGTCCACAGACTAAGGGAATGATATCTGTGTATATATATATATCAAAATGGTGGTGATTAATTGGAATGTATTGTAAGGGTAGGACCTAAGCATGACGTAAATGGTATAGAATAAGGGGTGGAATGTCCTGGTTTCGGCTGGGATAGAGTTAATTTTCTTCACAGAAGCTAGCATAGTGCTGTGCTTTGGATTCAGTGCTAGAAGAATGTTGATAACACGCTGATGTTTTTAGTTGTTGCCAAGTAGTGCTCAGACTGCTCAAGGACTTTTTGAGCTTCTCCTGCTCGGCCAGCTGCATAACAAGCTGGGAGTACAGCACAGCTAGGACCCAAACTGTCCAAAGAGCTATTCCATACCATATAACGTCATGCTCAGGGGGGTTAGTCGGTCGGGTCGGTCGGGTCGGTCGGTCGGTCGCGGGCAGAGTAGTCGCAGCTCGGGCTGTGTGATCGCGGCCCAGGAGGAGTGATCGCTGCTCGGGACGGGCTGGGCATCGGTCAGCGGGTGGTGAGCAATTGCATTATGCATCACTTGTTTTATATATTCTGTATATTTTCTTACCATTATTATTATTATTATTATTATTATTATTATTATTGTTATTCTTCTCTCTTATTAAACTGTCTCTATCTCAACCCACAGGACTTACTTTTTTTTCTTTTCTCTGATTCTCTCCCCCATCCCACTGAGGGAGGGGGGGGAGTGAGCGAGCGGCTGCGTGGTGCTTAGTTGCTAGCCGGGTTAAACCACGACACTTGCCATCTCCATTTTAAAATTTTTTTTTAATACCAGTAAAATTAAAATGTAAGCAAGTAACTTAGTTGAAGATTCATGCTTTAGAGAATGAGCACTTTAGAGTGCTTTAGTTTTGGTTGGCTTATCATATATTATAGAATCATAGAATCATAGAATGTTTTGGGTTGGAAGGGACCCCTGGAGGTCATCTAGTCCAACCCCCCTGCAGTCAGCAGGGACACCGCTAACTAGATCAGGTTGCTCAGAGCCCCATCCAACCTGGCCTTGAATGTTTCCAGGCATGGGGCCTCCACCACCTCTCTGGTCAACCTGTTCCAGTGTTTTACCACCCTCATTGTAAAGAATTTCTTCCTTATATCTAGTCTAAACCTACCCTGCTTCAGTTTAAAACCATTACCCCTTGTCCTGTCACAGCTGGCCCTACTAAAAAGATTTTCCCCATCTTTCCTATAGGCCCCCTTTAGATACTGAAAGGCCGCAATCAGGTCTCCCCGCAGCCTTCTTTTCTCCAGGCTGAACAAGCCCAATTCTCTCAGCCTGTCCCCGTAGGAAAGGTGCTCCAGCCCTCGGATCATTTTAGTAGCCCTCCTCTGGACCCGCTCCAACAGGTCCATGTCCTTCTTGTGCTGAGGGCTCCAGAGCTGGATGCAGTACTCTAGGTGAGGTCTCACCAGAGCAGAGTAGAGGGGCACAATCACCTCCCTCGACCTGCTGGCCATGCTTCTACTGATGCAGCCCAGAGTACAGTTGGTAAAGGTGCTTAAGAGGTACTTCATATTGAGAATTGAAAATATAGGAAGTTATAGAAGAGCAAAAGAGAAAGGATGTGCTGGAGGTTTTGGTGAATAGGAAAGACCGGAGTAGCACATGACTAATTCTATCTGTGGCCACAAAAGGCTGTGAACATGAACTAAGATTGAAAAAGGAAGTTAAAGATAGGAAAGCCAAAGACATTAAGCATGGAGCACAATGGCACAAAGTAATGAAGAACAGCAGATACTCCCATGCACAGATTAGAGGAAATCTGTAGTCTGAGAAAGTCAGTTTACAAAGACACTCACGCAATGTTAGCCCATCCCTACACTCTCCTGTTTGGCATACGTAAGAACAAGCTTTCTGCAGCACTTTGTGCAAGAGCTTTTACCTTACTGAGTCTATCAACAACCTATTAGATGGTTGCTCTGCACAGACGCGCAGTGGATTCCTCTCACTGTTAACAAAGAAGTATCCTCCTGCAAAGGGGCAGAAATGCTGTCTCCATCAATCATCTAACTTCAAGTATCAAGCCATGATACACAGAGCATGAAAATTTGGGCTGAATATCTAACCTATATTTGTTCAACCCAGGGACAGACTGTTCCTGCTCTGAGACACAGGACACATCCTGGACACAATTACTTTGGTCACATCACTTGAACCCAGCATCTCGGCCACACAGAATGTGCCACCTGAGGCAAAGTGTCCCCCTTGTCAGCCCCAAGGATGGGGCTTTGCTGCACTTGTGTGTGTCTTGTGTTAGGAAGTACCTTTGCTTCTTGGTCAGCTGCAACAGGAGGTTGACTGAGGCTGGCATAGGATGCTCCAGAGAAAATCTCCTGTGGGGGAATCTTCTGCCATGCTGCTAAGGACCCTAGGAGGGTAGAAAGCTGCGGACATGGATAATTCAGAGATCATCAGGAACAAATGAAAACAGTGGCAGAATGGCCTGGCCTGGTTCTGAGGAGTTGGGAGAGGAGATCCTAGGAAACCGTACGAAACCTGTGATGGAGAAGAATTTAAATAAGGCAGAGAAACATCAGTAACTGAAAGGATCTGAGCAGGGAAATGTGTCCCCTATGGGTAATGCTAAAGCTAAAAAGTCCCCAGCTTGATATGCAGTGTGTACACACTCTGTGTGATGCTGGGCAATCACCTGCAAGAGAAAAGCTGATCACAAAGTCGGCAGACCAGAGGATATAGCACTGCAAACAACACAGACAAACATAATTTAACATCATGACTAGAGATATATACAGGTGGATTCAAGGTACTTTCTATTTATTTAAAAGCTGTCTGTATTCTTCACCCCATAAATAGCAGGATAACTTCCAAAAACATGTTCAGAGTTCTGGAAAACAGGCATTTCAAAATATGAAATAGATAAAGTCCCTCTTAAGTGCTAAGGATCATATAAACTTGGCCATGTGTCCATGACCATGAGAACACGATAATGTTATCTGCCTTATGAACTCCTGATTTCCTCTGGCATGTACCTGGGTAGCATGTACAACATTTTTATTACCCAGAAAACTTCTGCTAAAAAAAAAAAAAAAAGAATGCTTACTCCTGAAAGGTTGTATACTTTATAATAGGAAAGCCTTTCTGACTCATATACTTAAACTGAATAAGGGAAAACTTGCTGCTTCCCCACATAGGACCCTGTGTATTAAATTTTGTGTGTTACAATGTCTACACCGAAACTGGCAAGTTAGTCAAAATAGAGAATTATCACCTTTATCCATTTTTCATATATTTTTAAATTGTTTTTGTACTTCTGCTTTCTTCCATACCTGTATAATGTATGAAATTAAGCCTTTTGATATTCTCAAGCTAATTCTGCAGTTTCTCATTTACTGGCTTTTGCACATCAAGATGAGAAATATTTGTCAAGGTATGTCTTTAACTTGTTTCAGAGCATCATATTTCCTTTAACAATTATGATTATTAAAATCATATCAAATACTAGTGTGGAAAAATAATTTAAAAAATCAAATAAGATGACAGTATGGATCATCTAAGAGGTTTTATAGCTTAACTCATCAACAATACTTGAGTTCAAAACTACACATCATAATGAAGAAAAAACCAAACTAGACCCTATGTGTGCATTCATAACTGCACTGATAGTCTTTGAAAAACAGACATGAAAATACATAATACAGAAAAAGCATCAGAATCCTGTAAGCATCCAAATCTGGGGTGCTAAATATAAAGGAAAATATTTACACTTCAAATGAAACATAAGCAAATTAGTCCCAAAGAATAATGCTCAAAACCCTCTCCACACCTTCAACAAAAATTTTTGAGATGCTGTGCAGTATAACTCTGTAACTGTTCTTAAGAAATCTGCTAGTAGCAGGCTGACTGGTGTTACTCAACTAAATTTCCCCAACTGAGTGAGAGGATACAAGAATTCATTTTGAAATATTTTCATATCTAAATGTTGAGATGATACCAATTTCTCATGGGGTTAGGCCATTCCCTGTTCAATACCACTTCTAAAAAAGGTTAATAAATTCAGTAAATGTCATAAATGTCTTGTTGATGTTCCTTGTTTTCATCTTTCAGAAGCTTGTGGCATCCAGTCAGGAAATATAAACAGCACCATGTGCCAGTGGAAACATTCATATCCTGCACCTCACAAATTTTGAATTTTCCGCTTCACCAGTGTGTTTGGACTGTTCACTAACCCACCCATAAACTGTGAAAGTGGTTTACACACATGATTTAAGCCTTGAAATCTATAGACTTTCTTCCTACTCATCATAACATTTAAACTGAGCCTAGTCTTATGTGTGCATGAGTGTCATTTACTTACCCAAAGTGGATTGAGGCAAATGCCTACACTCTTTGCCAAACTCAGGTCTTGGCTAGTGTTAATGGATTCATGCATATGTTAGCTCAGATGAAGGCCATATAACTTCATAAGGAGATGACTTTAAACCGATTATTCTTACGAGTGCTGCCAAAGAAAATCTTCGGGAAGAATGAAATAATTAATCAAGATTGTACTATTAACAACCCACATATATTCCACTTTCAGTGCTCAGATATTCCCCTTTAGGACTTTCTGTACCCAGGCTTGTCATGCAGCACTTAGGAGGAAAAACAAAAAAAGCACATGCTTCTAGATTTAACAATTTGTGACTTACATAAAGACACACTGATAGATGGATGTCTGGACTCATTAAATGAACTGGACACTGTTTTGTAGGAAGTGGTAGCTGGTCTTAAATAGCTGCTTTGAAAAAAGGTCTCTGTGCTGCTTTTGCTAGCAAGCAGCTAATACGTTACTGTAGACAGGAACCATGCTTACATTAACATATTAGGCAAGATACAGCTCTACCAGCGGTTGCCGTATTTGTATTTGCTTATGTTATAATAAATTACTATTTAGTTCAAGATAAAACTGAACACCAAAGCCCCTTTATGAGTCTATCTATTTGACATTGGCAGGCAACCCTCAAGTAGCTGCACAGTATCTCCACGGAAAGCGACCAGTGACCTGGAAACTCCTAGTGAAGAATCTCATGTCAATGTTTTCACAGCAATACTGACTGAGGCAAAACAAAAGACAGATGATTCTTTGAAAACCAAATATAGAGATCATGGAGAGGAAAGAGTATACAGGGAAATGCTTCTTTCATTAAACTTCTCCAAGTCAGAATCGGTAGCCAACTTGAATTTACTTGTCACTGTTCCATTTTACCCTTGTGCCCTGGCAACAAAAAGTATCTACCATGGCACAAAGCCTCACTTGGCAGGTGAAATGGTGAAGAGGCCACTCTGCCTAGAATGAATTTACAGACCTTAAATCAGGGACAGAGGCAAAATTTGGTTACAATGTGTAAAAAGGTCATTAGCACTTGCAGCCCATGTTAATTTTCCTAAATGAATATTAACTTTTAACCAGGCAAAAAAATAATCTTAACAAAATATTCCTTGTGCAAAAAGAAATAATAGTCCTTTGCTCTTAAATGTTGTGTGCCAAATATATAGAAGCATTTAGTGTCACATCATCAAAAGTATTTAGAAGACCAGCTCTCACTGTGATTTTAAATTTGAGTCAAACTTTCCTGAGAATTGTCAGCAACTTCTCATTTTTAAATGTGAACTTTTGTTACATGGTTTTGTAATGAATTCTGTGGAATGTATATAGATGACAAGTAACAACTGTTCTAAAAATATGCCCTGATTTTCTCCCTGTCCAAAGAATAATTTCATACTATCTTCAAATATTTAAAATTATTACTGCTTTCTAAAAAAGGAGGAGAAAAAAAAAAAAAAGCAGCCTGTCACAACAAATCAGGATTGTCACATAATTTGAACCGATGTTTCTGATTTGCTGTATATGCCCTACACATCACCACTATGTGTAAGTGTAAAATAAAGTCTCACATTTCAGGACAACCTTTTATTTTAAAGATTTTTGATTTATACAGTCAGACTCCCAGTCCTGTTCCTCATTTGTGACACTCCAACAATCCCCTACAACTATGTGAGAATCTTAGTTTAATTCTTGAAGTTATTTCTAAAGGCTTCTGTACAGGAGGACTGTGGAGAAAGGTTTAAGATTTTGAGTCAATCTTAAATCAAACCCAGAAACCTGAGGAAAAGAATACAAAATATTGTATCTACAAGTTTTCCTTTCTGTTAAAGCCAAAACCCAACACTATGCCACTTTCAATGGAACCAGAAAAGTCACTGCACACCTCTTGACCAAGGTTTTATTATTACATTCATCTGTCTGCATAATAAGGACCAGCACAAATTGTCGTATCACAACTACACCATAAACAACCAAGCCCATTCTCAGACATGGGCTTAATAAAACCTTCAAATCGTTAAGAAATGATGTTATATTCTGTGCAGTTCTTAGCACAGATGTCGATGAATCAGTGTCTCCCACCTGACTCTAAACATCCTCTCTTAGGTCACATATCTGCAGGGCTTTCTTGGAAGGAAAAGTTGTTGCTTGCCACCAGAAACATCTACATTTGTTTATTTAGAATCAGATTATGCCAGTGTGTTGACAGGGAGTGGGCAGTCATTGCCTGTTATCTATTCACCTGTCTTGTGGCACCAAAGACTGCAAAAATCCTTCTGACTTTTTTTTTTTTGAAATACAGTCATCTTTTAAATATTTCCCTGTGTGAAGACAACTGCATAACTTTGGTCATCTTTGTCACTCTTCTTCTGCACTTTTTCATTCTATTATATTCTTTTTGTGATGGGAATCAGGATTGCAAGCAATTCGCAAACCAGAAAGGTGTCGTGTGGATTACTGCAGTGACAGTGTGATGTTTTTCTTGATTTCCTAACATTCCTTTTGCTTTTCAAATTGTTGTTTTCCCTTTAAATATCGTGAGTATTGGTGATTGCTCTCAAAAATTCTGTTAAAAAAGGCAAAAATCTCATAATAATTTTTGTAATTACTTGGCAATGTTATAAAACCACCTTGAGATCATGAAAATTACAACTACTATAGCCTGCTGACTCTACACTGTAGGTGGATTTTAGCATTTCTATGTACTCCTGAATGATCTTCTGAAAGTTTGTCATCATTTCCTGAAGTGTCTGTTAGCATTATGCTAAATTCCACATTATAATTATAGTTTGCTCTTGCCTGGTACCAAATTGGTTATTCGTGTTTAAGGTATGATTGTTACCTTGTTTTTGAAAAAGTAAAAATATTTGTGGTGGCTGAATGTATTTGTAGTTGATTTTAAAGGCATTTGTACTTTGATATCCAAATGGCATATCCACTGATGAGGTCTAAGGATGACATAAAGAATGACTTGCCTTAAATAAGATCCATAATTTCCCTATCAATTAATGAGTAGAAATGTTTCTTGCAAGATTCATTTTAAGTCAGCATAAAAAAAAAACCAAAAAGGTGTCTTTATCAAGTGGAAACTGGTATCCTCTGATTACGATTTCTAAGTTTGATTGCTAACCTAGTCTAAAGATTTCCTACAGCACTGGGAAATACTCTCATTGGGTAGGGCCTAACACAGCTTCCCTGAGGACAAAATAATTGTCTGTCACTGAAGATTGGTGACATTGCTAATGCATACCAAAAGCTGACCTGGATTATCTGCCTCTCTATTGTGTCTTGTATTTGTAACTCTTTCTACATTTCTTATCAGTAATTGCAGTGCATGCAAAGGATGCCTTGATGCAGGCACAGCACTGTAAACAGAACCGTAGTCAGAAATAAGGCTTGCATGTGGAAGAACAGCTGGTACAGATGGCGGCTCTGCAGATAGCACCGCAAACACAACATCCATCTGGGAACAGAGCTGGATGAATGTAGCATAATGGGATTTCTGAATATTTCTGTGAAACCTGCTGAGTTTCACGCTAGTGTCACTGAGGGCCCCATACCCCTTTGTTCACTGAAGAGCAAAACTGGAAGGTTTTTTCATTGTTCTTGTAAAAGGCCTCCACAGTTGCAATAGTTCAGGGATAATCCAAAGGAAATAATGGGGCCTTCCTCTACGAACACATATAGAATGATTTGATGATCACATAATATGCTATGAATATAAAATACTCATTCACAGTCAGTCACAGACAATTTACTTGTCTAAACTGATGGTACCAGCAGTTCCCCAAATAATTATGAATAGTAAATGTACAATAATAGTTGTGGTTTGAGAAGAGATTATTCATGCACAGATGTAGTAACTATATCTAGTAATTGGGTGAAAGTTCAAATTCAGTTCGTTCTCAGATTGATTATGCCTGGCTTTGGAGCCTATGAAGTTGAAGACCACAACTCCTACATAGACCTCATAACCACAACTTTTTAGTCAACTGTAATAAAAGCCTACAGAGGACAAATCTTCAAAAAAATCAAATTCCCCCTGTTTGATGGGTACTCTATGTCATTAGGCTGACTCACCTTTGAGCACTCTGCAAGGACATATTATGTATCTTCATTAATACCTGACACTTTTTCCCATGACAGTCTCCTAGGCAAGGTAGAAACATACCGTGGACAAGAACACCAGTAGGTGGAAAACAGTGTTAAGAGTGGTTACCATGAGCCTGTGCTCCTGGGTGTGGTAACAGTCAAGACTTTTGTTCATTGTTTTGGAAATGCAATAATCATATTCTTTTTCACTTTCAAATGAAATGGAGGAGTGGAGGTCATGGAGGACATGAGCAACACAGTATCTTGAGACACCACTTTCTTAAACCATGTCTCTATGTTCCATAGCTTTGTTCGGATCTAGACATTACTGCTTAGCAGCACCTTCCTGGAGATGATTTCCATTCAAATAATATTCAGTTTGGTTTGAAAGAGATTTTATTCAATAGAGATGAATGCAGACTAGGAAAATGGCCAACTGACTGCAAGTTCTGCAAGAGACTATGCAGGTGATCGTGGTTTATAAAGTAGACGTGTCAACAGTGATGCTTATTCTGAAAAAAAAAGCAAAGCATCTCACTGGATGTGTAAGCAAGAGACGTATGAGACATGAAGTAATCCTTTGGCTTTACTCAACTGTACTTCAAGGGCCAGCTTTAACCCCCACTTTTAAAAAAGGTGCTGAACAGCAGAGACAGCATGCACACAGCAAAAGTTGCCAGAAGTTTAGAAAAAATAACCTTCAAAGAGGGAAACAAGGTTATTCAGTGTACCAAACAAAAAAACAAAGAGAAAGACATAGTAAGTATACTAACACATAAGAAGCAGCTACGAAGAGGAAGGAAATAAACTCTTTTTGCAATAGGCAAAGAAGTTATAGGCTTGAATTACAGCAAGTGCAGCTGAGGTTGGGCTAGGAAAAGCTTTCTAATAGTAAAGATGACGAAGTATGGAAAAGGAATGTTGCATCTGGACAATGACAGATTAGTTCTTACTTGAACCTATTTTCTGTGATCTTACACTCCTTTTGTAGAAGCAAACCAACCTATTTCTTTTGTTAATGTAAAATAAGAAAAACAAACCCTGTTGTTTTTCAAAACACATGGAAACATATATATTGATGTTAATGGAGTAACATGATGTCAGTGATGTTCTTCAACTCTATTCTAGGTATATTGACTCTAAGACAACCTGCTCATCCTGATGATTAGCACAGTGGAACAAGTTTAAATCTGGTGGAAGTTTACTTTCTTAACATAAAGGGATCCAGATTAATGTATATTCGATCTAAAATTGACAGTGAGAGCAGGAGTGCTTTGACTTTCTTAATTTAAAAAAATCATTGCTATTTCCATGGGGACAAGCCCACCCATTCATTGTTCTTTGGGTTAACCCACCCATCCATTCTCCTTCCTGATCCCATTTGTTTTATTTTAGCTTCCTTATCTTCTGTATTTCCTTCTTGAATTCTAATATTTATTTTAAGCTATAAAAGCTAATAAGATCTGCCAGTAACTTAAAATTCAAAACTAGAGATTACAGGTGATTATAATGTTATCTGATTTGTTATCTAACTGTTGGCAAGTACTCTATAGTTACTAGTGAAAACTTCAGTAACTGATTTTATTAAGCTTATAATAAATGAAATCATTAAGCTAAAATGAAAACATTAAAATTTTTACATTAAAGAATGAATTTCTATTGATATTTTAATAAGATGTAAAATAAAACTGAACCTTCCACAATGGAATGCCTTTTCATTATTACATAGAAACAATTGGTTATGCACATGTTCATGTATTTCTAAATGCAGTAAATGCAAAATAATGCAACAAAATACCAGGTTAAATGCCATTGTTGTTAACTGGATCATTGCATAAAAAATAACAAAATACACATTCACCAGATTTTAGTTTCACGAGCATACTCCGTCTCCTTTGGATTGAAGACTAACAGTTCCAACTGAGCCACTTTAACTGAGTCGGCTGCATTGTGTTACTGCACTTAGAGTGCGCCATGCCTCTCGGGAGTGAACTATTCTGATACATGCAAATGCATTTTATTCAGCACCTGTAATGTGCTAAGATCATGCATACGGACAGCTTTGATGGCTTATCTAGTAAGCAATAGATTGATTGCTTGCAATCATTCTTTTTACCCTAAGATAAATACTAGGTATGTTAACTTGTGCATCACAGGCTGGAGCTATAGACAATGTTATATTTATGGCTAACAAAATTCAATACACATTCACTGAGCTGAAAAAAAAAATATTTTATTAGTGTAGGACATCAACCAGTGAACACTGAGATGCAGGTGATGTGAAACCTCTTGCAAAGAAAGTTCTGAACTTGCTTGGGACACTGTCATTATAGCTCTCATCACCATCAGAGGCTTACCAAAATACTGTAGACCCCAACAGACACCTTTTCTCTATTTGTTGGTCAAAGAATCCTTTTGATGACGACAGATCGCTATTTTGGACAATAAACAATATCAGCATCTTTTAAAGGAAATATCAGCACTGCATGAACAAAGCCAACTGGCTGTGATTTAATAACAGTTTTTAAAAGAACCCCCATGTACATCTGTGGAAAGCACTGAGTTTTTAACTTAACTTGTGAATCTACTTTTTCTACCATGTAAGCCTTCTGTCCTTTGAATCAGCATAAATAATATGTATGTATGTATGTATGGTCTTCTATATCTCTCATAGTATCTGAGGAACAATTTACTCTAAATATAGGAAAATTCCATCAACAACATAATTTAAGAACGATTAGGAAATTGTTGGATTTTCTAATGGCAACCACTATCTTTTTTGTTACTGACCGTCATATTGTCTTAAATTGATCACAGGTTGTTCCTTACATGAATATAATGGGTGCACAACATAATTTTAAATTAATGCCACTAGAATTCCTCCACATAGCATCAATTGGTCTTGGTTGCTGTTGCACTCCAGGGCTACATTGTCACCTCACACACAGATTAATGTTTTAATATGGGTCTTCTCAGACATGATTTCACAGAGGACTCGTAGTGCTACTGTGGACTAACTATAGATATATGTTTTTCTGATTCATCAAATTAGTGTAGGAGTTTGAAAAGGGACTTGTGAATTTTGGGCCAGGATTCTACCTATGTGATCTTGGAAAGGATGGAATTTGGAGAAAAAGGAGAGAAATGAAATAGGAAGAAGAGACAGGGGTTGGAAGATTGCAAATCATGATAGAGGAATTGCTAGATAGTAGTCTACTAAGACGGAAAAAAGAATAGCTTGGAATACTGTGCAAGAATAAATAAATAGTACTGTAATAACTTACAGATAGCTACCAAGACCCATAGTAATGCAATAAGGGAAAGCAGATAGATTCTCTTTTATCTCTCTCTACACCTTTATCCAAAATGTCAGTGTGCCATGCAAACTTCATTGCTAGTATTTTTTATTAATTATTGCATATATATGATGTGCTATTAAAAACAATATGCAGATTGATATTGTGCAATTTCAGAACTTTTGTTGGAGGAAGTACCTGAAGTGTGTAAGATCCATGTCTGAATTATTAAGTTAGATTTTCCTTATTTGACTATTCTAAATGAATCTAGAGCCTCCTGTTTTCACAGGAGCAGAGCTTTTGTCAAAATTAATACAGATCCAATGAAATACTGTTTTACCTGAACAGTATTTCATTGGATCTGTATTAATTTTATCTTATCTTTTCCTCTTCTCAAAACTTGTATATCCTTTAAGACCAGAAAATACAGGTGTCCTTATCCTTGACTTGTTTGATTGCGTACAGAATATACTGAGTAGCTTTTAATTTAATGAGTGTTATTCCCCTGTTTCTTTCAAAATTTCTGAAGCCCATCTCTCAGACTCCACGTCTTGAAAAAGTATTTTCTAAGCAGTGCCAACCTGTCCCACTTTACTAAAGCTGGTGATTTTCTTAATTTTCTTACAGCAGCTTCTGTGACTTTGATGAAGGTTAACTTCTCCCATTTTCTATTTACAATCACCATAGTGGAATAAACTTACTGCTCTGCTATACTGAAATTTTCTTTGCTGTTCCACCATCTTTGTGAAAAGCAAGACCCTAAATGATTAATTTGACTGTACTACAGCAAGTTTTTCAATTTTAACAGTGGTATTACTTGTGGGACAGGCAATATTATTGTTTTATAAACCTGCTAATTTATTAAATATTTTCATATGTTATGAGAACATACATTCTTAGGCAAACAGTAATATAGAAACATTAATTTTAATATAACTTTGGTCAGATTTGTGGCAATACATACACATAATTCAGTTGGTCAAAAAGTCCTTTCACTCTTTCATTAAGCAGTCATATCAAATCTGAAATACACATAAAGCACAAATGTTGCTGTACTTTATAGTTACTCTCCATTTTACAGTTATGCTCTATTTAGTTCACAAAAATGTCCCTAAATCATGAGTAAAGCAACAAGTGATGACAAATGACAAGCCAATTCTCACTGCTTATGGAGGAGAAAGACCTTTATGATCCTGCCATATACCTCTAGCCAAAGGGTTTACTGTTGGACAGGAATTCCATTTGTGGCGTGCTCTTCACAGTTGTCCCTCAAAGCTGTCAGAAGAGACTGATAAGAGGGAAAAAACATAAGGAAGAGGACATGTACTTGTTTTCCACTGACATGGAGACCATAAGGGTCCTGGAAAAGTTTCTGGACTGCTTCATTGTTTGTCAATGTCTATGTATAAAGAAATCACAGTAGGCTTTCTGAAATACATTTATTCCCTACACATTGCCCTAGCTAGAAAAAGGAGATAACAAAGAGTCTGTTTTGAAATCTTTGCAAGTTGATCTTGATTATTTTATTATACAGAAGCCAGAGGGCATCTGGGATATTTGTAAAGAACTGTCTTTCCATAGAGTCTTCTTTTGGAATAAAAAACTAAAAAAAGGTGTGATATGCAGAACTTCTAATCATCTCATGGAAGCACTGTTAGGAACATCCCATAACTCAAGAGAATATGACTAGCAGTAAAAAAATAAAAAGATGAGGTTAGCAAGTGATTGCCTTTTCAGTGGAACTGACTCACAAAGGTATTATTTCTCAGAAGTGCCCATATCCTATTTCAAAAATGATTGAGGTTCTTGGGAGCCAGTATCTTGCTTCACGTCAAAACTAACTCTCTTTACATCTTGTAAAAATGTTATTCTTTATGTTTGTAGTATATTGCTACCCTTTTCCACCAGACTAGTTAATCAAAATTTATTTCTTTGTCTTCTTTCTGTGTGGGACAACTTGATAGTGGGGCCAGGTATTTCGTTGCACACATTCTTGGTAAATAAAAAGGATTTACGTCAAAGTCTGATTCCTCCGAATGCAGCAGGAATCAAACAAGAAGGGAATGTGTTTACTCCCTACTCCAATATTTTATAACACATATCATTCAGACTCTGTCTGAGATTCATTTCAGGTCATACTTTAAGCTCTTTTTTGGCTGTCCACTGTTTTATGCTGTCTCTGCTCTTTCTCTCAGGCACAGAAACACACTGCTGCAATCCAATCGATATCTCACCCCACCTCTGTTAGCAGAACCTCAGCATCTCCTCATAGCCCATTACTTAAGTTCTGCTACATACAATCATACATAATCTGTTTTGGCAATCCAATCATATTGTTTTGGATTAGTATTCCAGGGAAAATACAATTTTCTAATTTCTCTGAATGAAAGGTTGCCAAACCCAGTTTTCATTACATTTACTCATACCTTAACTGTGGGTTTTATGTATTAATGGTAAGCCTTCTCAACTAAAAAATTGTGAGGAATTTATCTATTTTTAACATTTAGTCACTGTGGTCAGAAGTAGAGAGGACTGATTGATTGCAAATACCCAACATACTGCTGTTTTCAGGAGGTCCTCGGCTATACATCCCATTAGTGATAGCTCAACCTGCTGGTTGACTGAAATAATCTACTTTATCTTCCTGAAATGTTGGCAGCCAGTGCACAGTGGAAGATGGTGAGAGGGATCCCAGCCATACTGGAAGTCTGTACAGTTCTACTGAAGCAAATGAAGAAGTCTGAATTTCTGAAAAGGCAGAACGGGGCTGAGGCTTTTGCATTTCCCTAAGAGGGTAAGTGATATTCACCCCCAGAAGCGCAAGGCATGTTAGGGGCTTCCCTATTGATCATGGTGATGGTATAAAGCCTGACACAATTACTCCTGAAGCATCTCAGGAGTTTCAAACATGAAAATGACCAAGTTGGGTAAAAGTATGTGTTCACTAGAATGATACCAAAAAACCTAACACCAAAAAAAACAACACAAAAAATTTGCTTTACAGTCAATATCAGCAAAAATCAAATCTTAACTAATATGGAAATCAATTGACCTTGAAACAACTTACTGGATCACACACTGAGAAAGGATCAGACATATATGTAGTGAATATTACACTTACCTTTAGGCTTAAACTCCATTTAAGCAATTACTTCAGAAGTGGTGCCTCTAAGTAGGTAATTTATATGTGTCAAATGTATCTGTCTCTGGCTTAGTATAACCAAAAGTACGATTTTTCAAGTCAAAGTAGAAATAACTACAGAACACACATAATAAGAGAATATGAGGAAGAGTAGAATTGCCAAATGTAGATTTTATACCTGTTCTTTCTTCATTTGACTTGGGTTTAGGAAAAGCTAATGTTTATTTTCAGATTATTTCCTAGGGAGACTTGAGCAAATATAAAGCCACATTATTTTCCTGGTGCAACTGCTCAAATTCACATCAAAATTAACAGATTCTGTTTATAGCAGCAGATAATAGAACCCCAAATATTTGCTCAAAATCAGTGCATGTTGTGAGTGATTAACAACATATCTTATTCTACTGCAGCAAATCTGCTGTGAGTCAGTAAGTCTTATCCTGTGAATGACTCCCACAAAAGTTATTCTCTTTTTAAAAAGATGACCTTTTTCAGACTGTTCCTCATCTTGCTGGCAAGAAATGTACAAATTCCAGCTCATTAAGTCTTCCATAGTGCACATGGATCATCCTGGAATAAATTTATTCCTTCTGTCAAGGGTATACTTCAGAAGGATAACTTCCACTGTGCTGCTCCAGCTATAACAAGTCATCCACAAAACTGGGGTTTTACTCCAGTTCTGTCAGAATCCTGCCACTCCTCCTCTAACAGCACCTTTTTAAAACCATAGTGCTTATGAAAGGATTATGCAGCAAATAGAGTTTCCAAGAGATGTATGTGGTGGTATTAATAATCAGGACTTTTCTCATTCTCAGTTATGAAGTCTCTCCAAAATGTTTTTAATTTACATTTAAATCTTGCAAGAACTTGATGTTTAAAAAAAAGATGTGAGGCAATTAATATTTTAATTCACCATGAACTAATTGCCTTAAAAAGCCATGATGGGAATCGATATTTCATATACTTAAGATACATATGCTATGTTAAGCATTAAGTGCATGTTGCTAGCTTGGTGTTAGTCTTGCCTGGAAGACTGCCAGTGAAGCTGAAACTAGCATTTTGACACACTCAAAATCACAGGAAACCTTTAAATGAATAATTATTTCTACAGAATTGTTTACATTCAGAAGTTTTAACCAAATCTAATGCTTGTTTTAAGTAGAACCACATTTGTTTTAGTGTGCTGTTAAATTGCATATAAATCATAATTTACCTTTGCTGCATATCCTAATACAATCTGTTAAGGAAATAGTCCTTTTAATAACAAGACTTCAGGAAACAGAGAGCTCAATCACACATAAATAGACAATAAGATTACTGTTAATACACTTTTAACCTTTTAATAACTCATTCCAATTAGCACACAGAGCTGAAGGGTCAGTGGCCATTTTCCTGCAAGCCCCCTTTATGGACTGACAGATTTTTCATCCCAGAAAACAAACCCTGGGCCAGAAATGTCCCACCTCACTCCCTGATCTCCTGAGGAGCGGGGCTGGGCCCTGAGCATGTCACTCTGGGCAGCTGCCTGTACAGTGAGGGAGGAGGCACCAAGCACCATGAGGCTCATTTGAACAGAGATGTTTTACTTTGCAGTTGGGCAGCTGTAGACAATTTGCATGGTTGAATCACTTGGAGGTAACTCAGTAAGCTTCTATAATTCAACACCACTGTCTGAAATACCTAAGTTCCCTCCTTCTGCCTGTATCCACACTGTTGGTGTCTATGGAAAATTTGTTTACTTCTTCCATGTCCATCCCCACATCAATCTTTAGCAAATGTCTCAACTTCCCAGAGAACTTTGACGTTCACAGCCAATATTTTTCTAATTAAAAGAAATATTTTTAAAAGGAAAAATGGATGTCATTCCAATATTTATCTGTGGTTCAAAACATTCAAAAAAGTATAAAATACAAAACTCGGAAGTTAAATGGACACTTTCATGTCTTTCAAAAATTACAGAATTTTAGTATTTTGAAAATATTTAATAAACCTTTTTTTTTATTTTGGAGACAACTTTCAATAAAACATCCATTAGTGCAATCAGTGAAGCACTAAGCTAATAGAGGTATATAGTGTGATGAGGCTATTCTTATTTGGTCTTAAAGTTGAAAGAAGGCATCGTATCTGATGATTCAAAGAATTTTAACCGTCACACTGAGCTCACATTGTTCACCCCTGAACAGTTATAAACAATTGAAAGCTTACAGTCAAAATATTGATTTGTTTTACTAGAACAGGTTTATAATATCCTACTGGCAATCAGGAGACTGTTAAAAATTTAAATGATGGATCGATGTGGAAAAATATTGATAATCTGAAACAATCAGACCTCTGGCATCTGTAAAACTGAGGAACAAATTTCCTCTTAAGACTGATGGCGCTTCTCACTTCTGGTCTCTGGCCAGGGCCAAACTGGTGCCAGTGCCAAACAAGTGATGTCTCTGAGGATTCCTCAGAGCTTCCACACAAACTCTGTGCATTTATTTCCAACTTTCAGAAAGTTTGGTCTGATCTTTCATGCTAACAATATCCATGGGTAGAAGGAAGCTGCTGTTTTTCACAGGCGTTTGTTAGATTCAGGAGTACAAGCTGGTTCTCACCGTATTTTAGTCTTCCACTTTCTTTTCTTTCTCATTTCAAGTAACTCGGTTAAATCATTGATAGATCACAGGAAACCTTGAGGTTTGCTTCAGAAGAGCAAACATTTTTCTAATCTCCCTCTGATTTACTAGTCTGACTGGTTGATGGCTGCTGAATAGTCAGCAAGCACACAGATCAGTATCTCGCTAACAAAATAAAAACAAAAAAAAAGAGACACTTTTGACATCTGAGGAAGGCATATGCACATTTTTACAGCGTTTTTTTTTAATGTACCTGCACAACTCGGGGACTTTGAACTTCCTTCCAGGAAAAGGATGTATTCATTAAATGTACCCTGAGACATCTTTAAACATAGAGCACATATTGAACAAGGTAACGCTTTGTTCTGGCTTCCAGTGTGCTCCTCCCATATTTCGCTGAAGGGTTTTTTATTTAGTCAGTGTTGGCTCTACAAGGCACATTTGGCTGGTGGCATCCTCAGTATTTCTCTCTGTCTTCTAAGCAATAAAGCTACAAAAGCATTATAGATTGCAGTTAGGTTGGAAATTAGGACTTAACAGAGTCAATTTCCAGTTTTCTATTATTAGAATGACCATCACTGAGCTGCGTGGCTTGATGTCTGGATGGAGACCAGTGACAAGTGGTGTCCCTCAGGGGTCCGTACTGGGACCAGTGCTGTTTAACGTTTTCATCAATGACTTAGACAGCGAGATCGAGTGCACCCTCAGCAAGTTTGCAGATGACACCAAGCTGAGTGGTGCAGTTGATACGCCACAAGGACGGGATGTCATCCAGAGAGACCTGGACAAGCTGGAGAGGTGGGCCTGTGTGAACCTCATTAGGTTCAACAAGGCCAAGTGCAAGGTCATGCACCTGGGTTGGGGTAACCCCCGGTATCAGTACAGGCTGGGGGAAGAAAGGATCGAGAGCAGCCCTGCCGAGAGGGACTTGGGGGTGCTGGTGGATGAAAAGCTGGACATGAGCCGGCAATGTGCGCTGGCAGCCCAGAAGGCCAACCGTACCCTGGGCTGCATCAAGAGAAGTGTGGCCAGCAGGTCAAGGGAGGTGATTGTGCCCCTCTACTCTGTTCTGGTGAGACCTCACCTAGAGTACTGCATCCAGCTCTGGAGCCCTCAGCACAAGAAGGACATGGAACTGTTGGAGCGGGTCCAGAGGAGGGCTACTAAAATGATCCGAGGGCTGGAGCACCTTTCCTACGGGGACAGGCTGAGAGAATTGGGCTTGTTCAGCCTGGAGTAGAGAAGGCTGCGGGGATACCTAATTATGGCCTTTCAGTACCTAAAGGGGGCCTATAGGAAAGATGGGGATAATCTTTTTAGTAGGGCCAGCTGTGACAGGACAAGGGGTAATGGTTTTAAACTAAAACAGGGTAGGTTTAGACTAGATATAAGGAAGAAATTCTTTACAATGAGGGTGGTAAAACACTGGAACAGGTTGCCTAGAGAGGTAGTGGAGGCCCCATGCCTGGAAACATTCAAGGTCAGGTTGGATGGGGCTCTGAGCAACCTGATCTAGTTAGCGGTGTCCCTGCTCACTGCAGGGGGGTTGGACTAGATGACCTCTAGGGGTCCCTTCCAACCCAAAACATTCTATGATTCTATGGTATTTTGAATTTGCTTATTTAAAATACGCCCGATTTGCAGCTAGACATCCTGGCTAGCAACTGAGAGCATTTAAGAGCATTTCACAGGACTCTCCATGCCACACCAGCCCTTCATGGTGCCTTCCCCTGGGCTTTTGTGGCCTCTACACCACACACTGGCCCCCAGGACAACCCCAGGCCCATCAGCCCTCGCACTGCCACAGGGACACCCCACACACCCTGTTGTGTGTCCGCATGAGGCACTCCGATTAATCAAGGGACAAGGCTGTGGCTGCTGGGTGTAGGCTGCATCTAGTATTGGGGACTGTCCAGGAAAACTAAATCCTAAGGAAGCCTGTAGTTAACTGAAATATTACAGCATTCTACAAAGACGTTTGGAGGAGGGCAACTGCTTCTTCACTGACGAACTTCAGTTGTTAATGTTTGGCTCTGTAACACCCTCTGCAGCCTCAAGGAACAGCACCTTACAACTGAACAAGGTGTCATATGGACTTCAGGAGCCTTGTCTTTATAACACCGACTACCTTCATATCCATGACAAACAGAAAAAGCTGATCATGTGCTGTTTGTGCAATCAAAAGGGTAGATAAGACCAAAAGCACATAGAAAAACAACAAAGTAAAATTAATTTTTAAAAATTAAATAGCTACATATATATACAAGGTAAAAACATGCAAACAAACACATATATTGTATGATAAAAGCTCTAGGTAAGAAGAAAAAACTTAGAGTTTAAAAAATAACCAAGGCGTGTCTAAGTGTAGAGTTTGCTTCTGTATCACAGGACACTCTTACTTCCAGCTTTAACTTCTTCACGGCTGATCCCTTCACCTCAGCTCAGGCCATACACTTGAGGAGAACATCTTTACCTTGGTTTTATCTGAATGAATATTCACAGAAGCCACTTGCTACTATTTTCTCATAAGGGGTATTTGAAAGAAAAGGAATATCTTTAAAAAGTTAGGCAGAAGGTTTCAGGTTGTAGTGAAGAGAAGAGAAACACGTGAATATGGTTACCATTATCCAACAACATTTAAACAGCAAAAAGCTACAAAAATTGATTCCAGTGAATGTTTGCACATTTTTATAAATTTATTTACTGAAGACCAGAAGTAAGTAATTTTCTCCTCAGGGCTATTACACAAGCAGCAAGAATATCTAAGTGAACTGAAAATACTAGTTATAAATTATCTACTCAGTTTTTACTCTCCAATACTGGCAAGTAGAGCTCTGAACTACTGGATTTAGGCTTCCTTTCCTCTTAGTGGACTACAAAAAAACCCCAGGTTAAGTGGCAGAGCAGAATACCTGTAGTCCTCCCTGCATCTTCATCCAACATGAAGCTTGAACACAGCAGGAAAAATGGCTGCTACTACAGCAGGTTGAGTTTTTTTCCTTTTTACAAAATTTTTTGGAAATGCTGAATTCTCAAATCTGAAACTTTTGTGCAGGAACATACAAGTATAACTGATGAATAACATGGAACTGACAGGCACAAGAAAAAATGTAAGCAGGTGGTTGGTTTGCAGACTTGGAAGATGATCATCTGAGATGTGAAGTTTTTAGGACATTGAAAGTAAGAACTGGCTCATACCATTGCCCCTCTCCTGTGCAAAGAACAAAGCTCCACTTTTTTCCCAAAAGGTGGGCATATTTCTCATCTTTGGAGGTGCTCCCCGAATTCTGAAAAGTAGTTGCCATTTCCTGACTATTAAAAAGAAGGAAATAGCTGTTCCTTAACTCTTTTGTTCCTGCTTGGAAGAGTAGCCCTTGTACTCATCTCTTTACCACGTGCAGCTTTTCTGGAAATCTTTGTTCATTTTTAGATACTATTACTTTCCAGAATGTCCTTTTTAGAAGAATATATTTTCTTTCTTATGTATTCACTGCATAATAAACTTTTGCTGTTCAAAGAGGGTTTTTTCCTTAACAGAGAACAATTTTCTATATAAATTCTGAGTAATAAAGAGCTTTACAAGTAAAGTTTAGGGATTATGAGATTGTTATAAAACCATGATAAATTTTACATTCCTGTTGTTGGCTGAAAGGTGCTTTGGAACATTTTTGTTCACTTGTTCTCTCAGTAAATCTGGTGTCACAGGAAGACAATTCCGGTTTTCTCCACTTTCAGCTTGGCTTCTCTGATTTGGGTTAACATATTTTGATTAAATGAGAGAAGATGATGACTGTGCTTGCAGGTATTTTCCAATTTGTTATGATGATATACTGAACAGCAGTGTAGTCTTCATTCTCAGTCTATAGACCAGATGTAGCAAACAGAAATATGCACTTTTTTCTGTGCTGTTGTTTCTGGCTATATGACTTCATATAGTCATGATTATCCAGCTTGCGACACAACCAAGACATCATCAAGCAGAATAGATCACAGCAATATAGTAATTAATACATAGATAATTTAGATGATATATGATGTAGCATGACAAGGACAGAAAGAATACCTCTAGGTGGCATAACATGATGACTTTTCCTAGCATCAAAGCCAGTTGGTAGGAACCAGAAGCTCTGACCTTGCAAAGAAGCATTTAGAAATAAGTGAAACACTGACCTAATGCAATACAATTAATATTATTTTCCAAAGTTGCTCAATGTAAGATAATTCTTTAGTTTATGAATGTTTCTGTAACTGAAATTCCAGAAATGTCAACAGATGTCAATAGTCAAAAGCAAGGAAATTCACAGGATAAAACAATTAAAAAATTGTAATACAGGGAAGACTTTGTGGACCATGGCATGTTATATTCATTCCATACCATAACTAAAATATGGTAGAGAAAATATCTGGTAGACAAATTATGTATGGATTCCTGAATTTTTTTTTGCTGAGGTTGGGTATATGAGTGATAGCAACTGGGAATGGCTGCTATGGTCTGTGTCGCTTAGAAAGCTGCCTGTACAAATGGTGTGTCCCCCTGTCCCAGCCATTCATTTTGATGCTGTCAAGGTTTGTAGTTTCTTCCAAAGAAACCGGCCAAGAATCAGAAAGACTTCTCCTCCTGTGTCCTCTCTGTATTTTCTGTGCATAATGCAGAATGCCCATGCACTCACCTATGAGAGTCCTCACTATGTGGTTACTTTTCTAGGTTTTTTTTAAGGTGTCCACAGTATTCCCACAGTCTGTGTTGGCCACAAGCCATGTATTTTTCTTAGTATTCTTTTCCTCTCCAACAGGTTTTATTAGATTGGGCTAACCTTAGTTACACAGCTTCCAATTCGAATCTGGCTCACATTTAGGTGCTTTAGAAAGAGGATAAAGTTCTTACATAGCTATCTGCAAAATTTCATTTAACTGTAGTCTCCATTGAAGTACAAGGTTAACAGTACTTCACTGGCTCTAGCATTGAAATTTTTTAACTGAAATCAAGTACTTGCAATTTAAAAGCAGAGAATTTTTGGTTATCTATCATTTTAAGTAAGAGATCTAAACTCTGTTTTGAGAGTTTTTGAGGCAGAGCTGGATGACTATTCACAAAAGAGAATGTGAATGTCATAAAACATGATATCCCACTCAGAATAGAATTAAAGTCCCATGTTCTTCTTCCCTATACCAAAATGTGTCATTTCTTGAGCTACCATATATCCTATAATTTTTATGTACTTCATAACGGCAGATACTTGGTAGCTGCTTCTGATGCTTCTGCTGTCCCTGCATACACTCTGTAGGAAACGTCTACAGGAAATGCTCTTGAATTCAAAGTTAAAATAATTTATCTGAGAGCAGTTGAATGTGTATATAAAAGTTTACCAATCCACACTTAGACCACAATCTTGAAAGTGACTTTGAGTGAAGGAAGAGCTTTGACAGTTCTTTGAGAGCCCATTTCCTAGGGATTTCATCATGAAACCTGACCAACTTGAGTGTTCCTCTAGTGACTGCAGTAAAAATCTATTCCCTGGCAGTGATTTTAATATGGTTTCAGTTCACCAGGTTGGTGTTTGTATTGAAAAACAAGTTATTACTTTCCACTTGTCATCCACTTTTTTTCCTCACATTTTTGATTCTATTTTTCTAAACTATTCTTATCTCATTATCAGAATTTAGTGACTATGCTAAAATTGATCATTTTTTTGCACACACTTACTAGAATCCATATCTCCAAGTACTTAAATTGGCTTGACTCCCTCATACATCATGCCTATTAAATTGTCCTTTCCAAATGCATCCAAATATATAATTATCTTCAACACATATACACTCAACAGCCATCAGATTTTTTTAGGTCTATAATTTCCATAGTACTTTTTAGGATTTTATCTTTTTCAATAATGGAGCTTTATTTGTGTTTTCTCCAGATAACATGAAACTTCTGCTACATTAAAAGATTATTTTAAATTACTGACATCAGGATGCTTTCTTCTCCAGTCCCATTAAGGTTAAAGTCTCTCACATGCAGAGTCTCTGGGTCACTCAGAATGAATTCTGAAGATTTAAACTTTGAATAGCCTTGACTAAGAAACGCCTCAGAATACAGAACATCAGAAAAAATAGCAAAGTTCTGGTCACTTTAGTTTAGCCTAGGACCCCCTAAAGTAATGAAAAAATCCTGTTGACCTCAAAAGATCAAGTTCTCTTTGCATGCAGACTGATTAAAGTTAATTTAGAGTGGTAGACTGGTGAAAATCTGACACTGAGTCTATTAAAGTTGATGTAGCTTGAATTAATCTTGTTCTCAAAGACCTTCTTGCATCCTTACTAACAGATAAACAAAGGAAAACAGTATGCATTGACAACACTTTGTGTAGGAGTAGTCTATTTTCATGTATAAAGTCTAACACCCATCAGAGCAGGTGAGGGACATCAGACTGACTTCATTGTACTTTTATACTGCAGTGAGGTGACGTACAGAAAGGTATGCAAATAACCTAACGCTGTGTAAGACTGAGTTTATTTAAGTCTGACTGGTTCATAGAGATTGACACAAAGATACATACACATTCACTAAAGCAGCATGCATATTTGTCTTCAAACAGCTTATTTGGTACTAGGCAAACAATAGTAGAGTTTTCCCTTGTTAGCAAAGAAATTGCATGTATTTATATATATATACACAAAGGAAATCTGACAGAGAGAATGTTAAATGTTTGAATTTCACGTCCAAAGGATAAAGTCATTCATCCATGGGGAAAAGACAGTTATGTGCAGAGGCAAAGAAGCTCCCATTGGCTAACTCTTTGGATCAATCTTCCAGTTTTGGAATTAGTAAACAATTTCTCCTGATCCTTGAAAACTTTTTAAGTCTGAATATTGCTTACAGTATACAAGGTGTAATTGAGACTCCATTTGTCTGAGATAAAACCTGAGGTGCCTGAAGTTGAGTGCACTAGTCATTTTAATTTAAAATAGATTTCTGAAAACAGCATGGGCTTAGTTTGTTTGCCTGTTTATTTTTTAACTTGGCATCTTCCTACCAACTGTTTGGTAAAAGTCCGTAATTAAAGGTGGGTGTTATTGTGAGCAGCCAGATTGGTTTTATGAAGAAGCAGAGGTTCTAGGAAAGGTCTATTATGATCAGCGTAGAAGGAAGCAGCACATTTATCTTAGTTTGTGTCAACCTTTTTTTTTCCTTACCAGTAAAGTAGTGGAGTTTCAAAGCCAAACACTGCAGCTTGGGGAAAGAAATGTCAGGCACATTTTGCATCAGAAGTGCAAGGCAAGTAATTGCAACTGCCTTTAGAAAAATCCTAACAGGACATCTGCCTGTGTGTGAAGCGTAGGTGTATATCTAACAGCACACAGACATAATCTTTGCAATTTTGCAGGACACTTTATGTAACTTTCATATGTTGCAGAAAGTTAAGAAAAGCATTAAATGACAGTGGGAACAGTTCTCTAACATTTTCACTCCCCTGCAGAGGACAAAGGACTCCACAAGCTGGAAACCTCTTGATCTGATGCCTGCTTATCCAATAGCAGGAACAACAATGCCCAGAAAATTATCTTAATGGGTTTTTTTTGGGTCGCTACAATTCTATCCTAGCTACATTTACTGGCAAACTTACTAAACAAACAAGGCTGTCCAAACTCTCCATCTTCTATGCTAGCTGAAAGTGGAAGTTTGATTATACACGCCCTTGTTATGGACTGATCATTATCTCTTTGTATATGATTTGTGGGGTGCTGTTTTTGTGAGACAAATGGGGCCAACAGAAGCACATAGAGGTACAGTGTGTAGGTTTTCTATCTTCTGCCAACTAATTGTTAGAGATATATCTAGTGAAGGATCTATTGCTTCACTTTTAATTGTTGGGAAAACAATGCTTACACTGTGTGCACCTTTCAGTGGAGGGAAGCAAAAGGAGCCAAAAGCAGATAAGGAATGGGTCTTCCACTTCTTTTAGCCATCCGCAAGGAACATGTATGAAACCATATATAAAACTTCACTCGAGTCGAAATCTCCCAAGCTGAGATATAGCAATACTGGTTAGCACAACTGGGAATACCTATGTACTTTAGCTATGCCTTTTTACTTCAGTCACTTATTTCAAATCAGTGGCAATA
This sequence comes from Gorsachius magnificus, assembly GCA_034008185.1. Taxonomy (NCBI): domain Eukaryota; kingdom Metazoa; phylum Chordata; class Aves; order Pelecaniformes; family Ardeidae; genus Gorsachius; species Gorsachius magnificus. The sequence goes on along the minus strand of CM067083.1, from coordinate 41,506,045 downwards.
CCTGAACAGAGCTCCTGCTTGGAGAAGAAGACTGAAAATACAAGATATGGGGAGCATCACTCTTGCTCTACAGTGCAACTCCTAAGAGTGAATTCTTTCACATTCTTTGTTATAAAGCATATTTTTAAACTAGGATATTAAGTTAGATGATTTGTTTTCACTCTGAAAACTTGCCGTCATGAAACTGAAGACTGAAGGATGAAAAGGAATACAAATGTAGAATCACTGACCATGATTGAAGGGTCTGGTGCAGAACCATGAAAAGCAGCCACAGCTACCACAGAGGTCAGATGATTTTTTTTTTTTCTCTACCACAATACTGTGTCTTATCCTGATCTTTGTAGTTTTGTAGAAAGTTGTTCCTGGGATACTAAACACAGGGAAAGCTAAAGGAGCGCTCTGCATGTTTCTTCATATACATAGCCAGGTCCCAAAAATCTGAGGGATAATCAGTGGATGGGATTCAAAACCACTCTTATACCAGCCACAACAGTTCTGCCAAAGCAGCTATATTATGCTCATATTTAGGGAGAAAAGCAAACAGGGCCAAGAGCTATTTTCCCATGTTTTGCATCTGACAGAGCTGTTTCATGTCAACATGACCAAAAAGACCATGGGTTTGGGAAAAAATTGTTGTCGAACTCAGTCCAGAAAAACAACGTGAGGACCATTTCCCAAGCAGAGAATGGCTCAGGGGTAATTTCAAACAGGAACAAAAATCCAGGCCAGACTGGGAGTTCAACTGAGTTTTGTATTTGTTTGCCCCTGGGCCAAAACCAGATGATTAAAAAGCCAGAGCTGCATCCTTGTAACCTTTGCTGTGACCTGGACCAGGAGGGAGGGTGCTGAGCTCTCTCCTGTTTCTGAACCTTGCCTCTGCTGGGTGCCGCCCAGTCTGTGGTCCCCAGCCTACAAACCTGGCTTGCTCTGGGTGTGTTTTGCAAGACAGCAAGGCTGTCACCTGTGGGGCTTGCTCCTCCATCTTACAGTTTGTTCCATTCAGTTCTTTATATAGTCAGGCCCTCCTCTAGCATGTTTACCAGTGGAAATAAGTTCAGTCCCCAGTTATTGAGTAGGCATCCCAAATTTTGCACATCAGTGCAGTTGAACTGTTGTGATTAGAGTCTGTCCTGAAAATAGTATGATATATCTTTGATTACAAATAGCAATTTTAATGTTAAAATGACAAGTTTTACATTTCATCAAGCATAGCCCCGAATAAAAACCTGAAAAATAAGGCATATGACAACAAGCACTATGAAAATAAGATATGAAAGGTATAATTTATTATTCAAGAACTATTGATTATCAAAATATTAAAAAGACTGTGCAATCATAAAGTATAATCACAAAAAAACCCCTATGAAAAAGTCATGGGAAAGCATGTAACCAGATACTTTCTGGTTTGTACGATGAATTGGTAAAAAATGGAGAGAAGAAAATATTAAACTTCACACTGAATTAAACTGATCAACTATTAACTGGAACTATCGCTCTATTTTTATACGCAGATGACTAGTTTAGAAGGGAAGATGCTGTGGGTAAGCAGTTTAGTGTAGAATAATTGAACTTCAAAACTTTTTAATAGAAGTTTCCCATGTATTTATAAATGTAGCAGCAGAGCAAAAAAGGTATGCTTTCCACTTTATCAGAAAGCTGAAATTTTACACACACCACCTATTTACATTTCAAAATCAGTCTTACATGCTGAAATGGTACTTTGAGGGTATATTTTACAAAGCAGATTGATGGCCCTCCTGGGGAAGAGAGTAACATTGGAGTTCAAACATTGCTGTGTAAGAATAACTAAAAATTTCCAGGCTACAATTTTCAATTCACACAAGTGGAATTGATTGGACCCTAAACTCTGAGTTGCCACCAGTGGGCTACACAGCCTCTGTCTGCAGTCTGGTGAGGAGAGAAGTTGATTGCAATAGTTACACCAGAATTACTGAAAATACTGCTGTAATTATGGCAAAATAGTGATCCCAGTGTTAATTTGATTGTGCTTTTGCAACAGTAAGCAGCCATAAATGAAAAATGTCCATGGATTGGTGTATAAAACTATTTTGTATGGTTGCTGTAAAATGCTCTCTGGCCTTTCCTAAATCTGCCTGATGTTTGGACAATTTGTCAAGTTGCCTACGTTGTTTATGGTGAAGGGTATCCCCTCTCAGAGGACCAGTGGAGGAAGGAAGGAGGAGGAAGCATGGGGCTCAGGGACTCAGCACTCATCTTCCCAGCACTGGGTCTGGGAGGCTGTGAGCTTTGGGAATACGTACCCCAAACAGCTGGTGGATCCTGCAGCACGGCCACTCAGAAGACTTTGTGTTGGTTCAGAAAGATCTGGTTCCGTTTTTACAAAGAAACTCTTTCAATAAATTCCCTTTTTGTGGAAAATGTAAATATTTTCAGTCCTCATTCCAACTGAAAACAAAAGCTTCAGAATGTTAGAATTTCACCTGGAATGCAAAGTCCAAGCTTTAGTATGCAGGTCCTTTTATTTGTCTTTTCTTTTGCTTAATCTCTCTTTTGTTTTGGATTTCTTTTTCGTGCTGCTTCACATAACTTCATGAGCAGGACAGCTGTTTCTTGGCAAGCTTGGAAGAGAGGTTCTGCAGAGCAATTTCTTTATTTATCAGTTGGATTTTCAAAGTATTGGATGTTATTGGAGTGTCCCAGAAATTACAAAAATGAAATACATATTTTAAGTTATTAAATGTATTCTAAAATACTAGGTTGGGGGGGAAGTGGTTTTAAGTTTGTTTTCAGTTTAACAATATCTTGTCCCAAATTTGTATTTTCTCATTTATCATGTTTGATTAACCATGAACATGAGGCCTTTCAGACACCAAGATCAATCCAGGTGATGGGAGAGAAGCATGTCCCTTGCACGTTCCTTTCCCAAAATAGACAGCTGTCACCTTAGCATCAGTTAGACCTATGTCTGACATGCAAAGGTGCTGGGAAACTATATATATATATATATATATTTTCAGGTTTTGGACTTTATCTAGCTGCCTCACTGCTGCTGTCAGTGAACACATCCACGGTGGTAGTGTGGTCAACAGGCTACTTAGCCCTCCTTGGGCTTTAGGCCACAGTATTAGCCACAGCCTTTTTCTCATACACATATATTTCAATCCCTACTGCAAAACAACAGTGCAAAACCAAAAATGTGAAAGCTGCATTAGCTTTAGTTAGTGACATTTAAATCTTCATCAAAGCTGCCACAGAGCAAGCTGACCTTTTGTTAACGAGAGCTAGCCCTTCATGTTGTTCGAACAAAAGTCTGCTTTAACAATTTACTCTTCAAAAGTGTAAAACACTTCATGTTTGTTTCTTGAAAATTACTTTCTTGTTACACTTCAAAGTTACTACTGATAACAAAACCTACAAACCTCAAAGTAAACAAAAGGCAAAGAGAAAGAAGACAGAACATTTCTGAAAAGGTTATGCAAATAACTAAGAATTATTAAAGCATTAAAGTATTAAGTTTGATCTGCATTCTTAGGCCAATAAAGCACAACATGCCGAAGTATTTTAAAACAAGATTTAAATTAGGTAGTTGTGATAGCCTGCATTAAAAGGCTCATACACGTCTGGATCTTCCACAGCCCACACCACTTGTTACTTGTAGGCAAGAAGGTTTTGAACCTCAACGTTATGGCTTTGGAGAACAAGTAATACCCAGCTATTTGTCCTTTGAATATCCACATATGTACACATTCTGATACCCCAAGGTTTCCTCAGCTGTGGCGTCTCCTTCCAAATGTTTGTGGGGCTTCTCCATCTCCCCTTCTGCCACTGTGGGTTGTGCCCTCGCCCATCCCTGCCCTGAGCCATTTGGGGGCAGGGTGAGCCACACTTCCCAGGGTGGTCAAGCAGCACGGGCAAGCGGGGAACCCCCAGCCTCCTCTTAATCCTCCTGTGTAGAACTGTGCCCCCACGTCTGCTCCGCTCCCTCCCCTTTTCCTTTGCTCAGGTTGAGAGTAGAAGGCACATCCTGAGGTGGCATATATGTTAAGTGTACAAGCAGGTGGCTAAGCCCAATATGAAACAAGACATTAACAACAAGTATTTATACTACAGCTCTGTGCTTTGTAAATTCTCTCTTCTCTTTAAATTTTTAATTTTGCCTTCAAAGCCACCTGTGCACTCAGAGTTTATCGGTTCTTTTCAAGCTGATTAGATTTTCCTTTCCTTTTCGTTCTTGCAGTTTAACCCATCTTTCTCTGCTAATAAAATCACACTGGCAACCTCATGTTGTGCTCTTATTTAATTTGTGACAATCCCAGCTGTTTGTTTATTTTTAATTCCATTATTAGATTTAAATAATGCCTTCCAAAGAGTCCACCTTTTGCTTTAAAAGTCCTTTAGCTGCCCGTGACCTTGGATTGCAGTTCCCTCTTTTGCAAGTTCAAACGCTAAATTGCTTTCTCATTCTCCTTTTTTGACACAGTCATCTGAGGACCCAGGTTAATATACTCTGAATTTCTTTTGGCCATTCTGTTGTGAGCTTCTTTCAAAATTTCCTTCATAAAAGCCAACTCCTTATCCTTTTCTCATAATCTCCTTCCTAGTTCTCCCTGTAAAGTTGCTACACTTCCCTTGGACTTAGAGTTTTACTTCAGCGCACAGCCCAGCTGCTGAAACAATACCCTGTGACTGACTGTTGTGCTTTAAACCAATAAAGCAGGTATGAGTTGCCAGCACTAAATAAACAGCATGCTAAAGTTTCTGTTTTGCACTGCCTGATTTTTTTTTTTTTTTTTAAATTCCCACACTTCTTTACAACTGAATCACTGATTTCTAACTTTCTATTATTGCAGCTAAATCTTCCAAAGAGCATGCTGTCCTGAAGCATGCTTACACTCACAGTGCAGGGGGGAAGATGCAAGTATGGAAGGACACTACCTACAAATTTAGGCTCTGTTCAGACTATATTTAATACCCTTAGCTCTTTGAGTAGGACCATGTGTTTGGTGCTTAGGCTACTTCCACACCAAACAGACACAGCGGGTTATTGTGGGGCAGGTCCAGAGGCAGCCACAGTGGGAAGAGCATGGCCAGGATCCGTCCCACCTCGGATGCTGTGCTGAGCACAAGCCAGTAGGGAAAAGCTTCAGCCCTTCCCTTAAGGAGGCTTATTCTCATCCAAAGAAAGGACTGAAAGAGGCATGCTCTGGACTTTCTTTCAAATGCCTGGCCAGGCACCCTCCTTTCAAGGCAGGGTCAAGCGGCAGGGGTGCCTGGGGTGCTGTGCCCAGTGTTTCCTCGCCAGTGCCTCCAGAGCACTGGAGCCACCACAGCAGCTGCCTGGGGTGGACATCTCAGCTCTGAAGGTCCTGGGTTCCCCATGATCCACCTGAAGCTCCTAAACACTTTTTTACAGCTAGCCCTGAGAGTTCCAGTCCTTAGGCCTCTGTCACTTACAAGAAGAGAGTCACAGCAGAATTAAAATCCTTTGAAACAAAGCAGGCGTGCGATCCATCACTGGTTTGAAGCCCTAGAGCTATGTCAGCATGAGGAGTAACTGTTCATTACCCTGGAGAGCTGAAAAATCAGGCTGTGAGTTTTCTTCCATCTTTTTTATTTCTTTCAAGTTTTGGCATTTTCTTGACATTTTCCTGTTGGTTTTTTGCCTCTCTGGAAAATATTTTAACTCAAAAAAGGTTACTGCCCTTACCACCACCAGCAGTCCAAACACAGAAAAAGAAAGAAACCTCCAACCACAAATATTAAAAAAACCCTTAAGTAACAAAGAAATTTAGTAGTTGCAAGAAGATAAGAAAAATATGAAAACCTATGTCGTCAATGCAGCAGTACTACAAATCAGAGAAGTCTGAAATACGGTCAGAATAAATCCCTATGGTATTGCAGCAATAAGCCAGTTACTTCTTCTATAAATCAAATTATTTGTTAACAAACCCTTGGGGTTTGTCCAAACCAAGTTTAAAAAGGAATACTCATTTTCAAAAGTACAAGATCTCTGGGATGTGTGTTAACCTCAGGGCTCCTGGCTGGTTTATCAAATTTTGCTATGTTCATTTTAATGTAATAAAAGACACCTAGGTGGCTAGAGATTGATAATTGTGTTGCTGCCGATCTTTCAGTGAGTTCTTGGAGGTGTGAGTGCACATACCTCCACTCACCACCTATGCCGGTGACACCTATTAACCATCTCACTCTCTTATTTAAACATACAAAGAAATAAAGGGGAAAAACAAGTGTAAACATCTGTTATTGGTGCAATCCACCTTTTTGTTACCATTTGAAAACTGGGAAAAAGTTGGTGGGCTGCCCTGAAATGTGGGCAAGGCTACCCCAGGCACTGCAGAGTACCACCCCCTCCAAGAGCACACCTGGCGGGCAACAGCTGTCACCCTGCCTGTGCGACCGTGTCCCCCTCATCCACTGGCCCAGCCACGTGGAGATGCAGTACCCTGCTGGGTATGTGTGCCCAGACTGCTGTGGATTCTCCTTTTAATTATATCCTGTCCTTGCAACCTGAGCGATAGGTTGACCATGGTTTTTAAAGTTTGTCCCAGAAACCAGGAGTAACAAATTGCTCATGGCAAATAAAACCGAAATCCTACATTTTCTAGAAACATGATTCCATGAGTTTAGGCTTTAGAGAAATAAAAAGCATTGCAAAGTTTTATGATAACTGTGTGAAACTTGTTAGGGCTGCATGATAGAGGAGGTGGTTAGAAATCCAAAGATTTGGTTAAAATCACAGAATCGCAAGGGTTGGAAGGGACCTCATGAGATCATCTAGTCCAACCCTCCTGCTAAAGCAGGTTCTCCTAGAGTATGTTACCCAGGACTTCATCCAGGCGGGCTTTGAATATCTCCAGAGAAGGAGACTCCACAACCCCCCTGGGCAGCCTGTTCCAGTGCTCCGTCACCCTCAGAGTAAAGAAGTTCCTCCTCATGTTCAATTTAAACCTCTTATGTTTCAGTTTGTATCCGTTGCCCCTTGTCCTGTCGCTGGGCTCCACTGCAAAGAGACTGGTTCCGTCCTCGTGATTTCTGCCCTTAAGATATTTGTATGTGTTAATGAGGTCCCCTCTCAGTCTTCTCTTCTTCAGGCTGAACAAGCCCAACTCCCTCAGCCTTTCCTCATAGGGGAGATGTTCGAGTCCCTTTATAATCCTAGTTGCTCTAGAGATTTTAAATTTTCAAAAGACTAGTTGCTCTAAAGATTTGACATGCTCATAATAGAGCTTATGCTCAGATACCGTCCAGTACAGACACCGACACCGGTGGCAGATAGACGGGGTGGTGGATGGAGTGAGAAGGTTTCTCCAGGTGTGATAGGAGTTACTCTCGCTGGCAACTATGGCTGCTGTGGGGATACTGTACATGAGACAGCTTGCTGCAGGGGATTGCTTTCAGCAGGTGACATACTCTGTCCACCTTCACCATATCGGAAGGCTCTTTATGAAATCGCCTCATAGCTGATACAGTCACAGCATAAGGTCCTCATGTGATGTTTTTACTATGCAGATCCACAAGCACTTAACAGGGTTAGCTCTACAGGTCTTAGGAATCAGTTGAAAACGTTTTTCTTCAGTCCAAGAATATAAAAATGAAAATAAGCAATGCTGGAATATTTGGCTGGTCTGATCATTTAATGAAAATGAAATTTTCATTTTTATTTAATGATAATGAAAACCCCTCCTTCTCCTCCACTCTGCTCAGGCATTTGCACTGGGCTACTGACCGTTCAGTGTATTTATCTCCATGTATTTCTTCATAAAAATTAAAAATAAAAACATTTAATAACTTTGATTCAGTCTCTGAGGCAATTTTGCAAAACAAACTACACCTTTTGTTTGAAATATCTTTGGCACAGCCTTAGCAGGCAGCAGTACCCCTATTTGCTGCAAGCAGAAGCCAGCAGAGGAAGAGGTTCGCCCAGCAAGGCAAGGGCAGACCTTGAACTGGAGTCCCTCAAAATTTGCTCGGTGCTTTGGCACATTGCCTCCCACTGGCCTCCTCTATTTGCCTTTCACAGGGTGAAAGCCCAGCCCTTTGTGCCCACGGTTACTGCTCTGCTTTGCCTTTGACAGCGAGGCATGGTCCTGCCTGCCTGCCTGCACTTCTTGGGCAGGGGTGAACAGGAACAGGATAACATACAGCATAAGGTCAAGCTCATCAAACACAAGACTTGAAAGGGAAGTTGCTGTTCACAAAGCCAGAACTCTGCTGGCAGAAGTGTCACAGAAGTGGTGAGAAATTCAATTTTCTTGCCCTTTTTTCTACTTCCATGGTCACAGTCCAGCAAAGAGATAGAAAAGTCATAAGGTTGTCTTATGTTCTTTTGATGAGTATAAATGACAGTGAAAGAGAACTGGCAATGATTCCTGTGTGCTAATATTCATATTTATGAGAAAAAAGAAATTTTGTGTGTTTGTAAAAGACAAAGATAATTTCACCGTATTCTCTTTTTTGGCCAAGAGTCTTTTGAAAATTTAAACTGGTGGTATTTTTTACACTTTGAATACCTGCATACTAACATTACCACCTTTAGTTAAGAAATAAATGAAGTACCTGCACATTTCAGAGGCAAAACTCTAACAATATTACGCTTGATTTTAATGGCAATAGGCCTCTTGTATAGATAACAAGAGGAACTGATAGATCACGATTATACTGCTATGGTTGCTTGAAAAAGCATTGGGGTGAGGGAACCTCGAACTCCTGATTAGCATTCATGTGGCAGATGGACAGTCCCTGTTGGTCTAGCCTTTAGGTCCACATATGGCACTTCAAAACCAGGGGCTTTCTCTGGCTTGCTGCCTTCTGTCCTGCCTGAACTTTCCTGGATCGAGGCAGCCCTCTTCCACCTCATGCAGCCTTGGCCACGGAGCACTCTCACAGCTTCTTCACCTTCTAGTACATTATTGCTTCTCAGCTTTACACAATTTCATGACAACTGTAAGTGTAAAAGTAAAACCTGCCTCCTGACCTAGCTCTGTGAATCTTAAACACATTTTTCTATCAACTCAAGCCAGATATTTTTCTCGCAAGAAGAGTTTTGTAAGGGTGTTCCTGCACTGTTTGCGACTTACAGCTCAGCCAGGCGCCAAGGGAACAGCTGGCCGGGGCCAAAGCTGGGAGCTGCATGGTGCAGATCAGCAGCAGAGCCCTGGCGAGGTGGGAGGCTGGCCGGCCTGGTTGCCGGCCAGCATGGTCTCGGGGCACATTTGGAGCGACTGCGGAGGGAGCCAGCGCCCTTACCATCTTAGCCATGTTTGTGGAGCCAATGCAATATGTTGGGTTACGGTGACACGTGGATGAGAAATGTGTTGAAAGGGAAAAATGCTTTACTTCTGGTGTGCTTAAAAAAAATAATAATCCCCAAAGTGCTGTATTTTCCTTTTGCAAAGAGTGTGGGGGAGTCTTCCATTAAATCACCTCCTGCATACCCTCCCTCATCAGTGCGTGGTGCCCAGGCAGCAGTGTGCCGGTCGGGTGCCCTGCTGTCCTCCCCTCTCATAGAATCATAGAATCATAGAATGTTTTAGGTTGGAAGGGACCCCTAGAGGTCATCTAGTCCAACCCCCCTGCAGTGAGCAGGGACACCACTAACTAGATCAGGTTGCTCAGAGCCCCATCCAACCTGACCTTGAATGTTTCCAGGGATGGGGCCTCCACCACCTCTCTGGGCAACCTGTTCCAGTGTTTCACCACCCTCGTTGTAAAGAATTTCTTCCTTATATCTAGTCTAAACCTACCCTGCTTCAGTTTAAAACCATTACCCCTTGTCCTGTCACAGCTGGCCCTACTAAAAAGATTTTCCCCATCTTTCCTATAGGCCCCCTTTAGATACTGAAAGGCCGCAATCAGGTCTCCCCGCAGCCTTCTTTTCTCCAGGCTGAACAAGCCCAACTCCCTCAGCCTGTCCTCATAGGAGAGGTGCTCCAGCCCTCGGATCATTTTAGTAGCCCTCCTCTGGACCCGCTCCAACAGGTCCATGTCCTTCTTGTGCTGAGGGCTCCAGAGCTGGACGGAGTACTCTAGGTGAGGTCTCACCAGAGCAGAGTAGAGGGGCACAATCACCTCCCTCGACCTGCTGGCCACGCTTCTCCTGATGCAGCCCAGGGTACGGTTGGCCTTCTGGGCTGCCAGCGCACATTGCCGGCTCATGTCCAGCTTTTCATCCACCAGTACCCCCAAGTCCCTCTCGGCAGGGCTGCTCTCGATCCTTTCTTCCCCCAGCCTGTATTGATACCAGGGGGTTACCCCGACCCAGGTGCATGACCTTGCACTTGGCCTTGTTGAACCTCATGAGGTTCACACAGGCCCACCTCTCCAGCCTGTCCAGGTCTCCTTGGATGACATCCTGTCCTTCTGGTGTGTCAACCGCACCACTCAGTTTGGTGTCGTCCGCAAACTGCTGAGGGTGCATTCGATCTCACTGTCTAAGTCATTGATGAAAACGTTAAACAGCACCGGTCCCAGTACGGACCCCTGAGGGACACCACTCGTCACCGGTCTCCATCCGGACATCGAGCCATTGACCACTACCCTCTGGATGCGGCCATCCAGCCAGTTCCTTATCCACCGAACAGTCCACCCATCAAATCCATAGCTCTCCAATTTAGAGAGAAGGATGTTGTGGGGGACCGTGTCAAAGGCTTTGCAGAAGTCCAGATAGATGACGTCCATTGGTTTTCCCTTGTCCACTGATGCTGTCACACCATCATAGAAAGACACTAGGTTTGTCAGGCAGGACTTGCCCTTGGTGAAGCCATGCTGGCTATCTCGAATCATCTCCCTGGCCTCCATGTGCTTTAGCATAGCTTCTAGGAGGATCTGTTCCATGATCTTCCCAGGCACAGAGGTGAGGCTGACAGGTCGGTAGTTCCCAGGGTCTTCCTTTCTACCCTTTTTGAAAATGGGCACAATGTTTCCCTTCTTCCAGTCACCAGGGACTTCACCTGACTGCCATGACTTTTCAAATATCATGGAGAGTGGCTTGGAGACTACATCGGCCAATTCCCTCAGGACTCTGGGATGCATCTCATCGGGTCCCATGGACTTATGTGCGTTCAGGTTCCTCAGGTGGTCACGAACCTGATCTTCTCCTACAGCAGGAAGGGTTTTGCCCTCCCGACCCCCCTCATGCCATTCATCAACTCGGGTGGGGTGGGGAGAGAGGTTCCCAGTGAAGACTGAGGCAAAAAAGTTGTTGAGTACCTCAGCCTTCTCTTCATCTGCTGTTACCAGCTTGCCGGTCTCGCTCATCAGCGGGGGTACGCTTTCTTTAACCATCCTTTTCCGGCTGATATACCTGTAGAAACCCTTCTTGCTATTCTTTGCATCCCTAGCCAAGTTTAGCTCCAGCTGAGCCTTGGCTTTCCTGACCCCATTCCTACACAACCGGACCGCGTCCCTATACTCTTCCCAGGATGCCTGTCTCTGCTTCCACTGCCTGTGCAGTTCCCTCTTCCTCCTTAGTTTGACCAGCATGTCTCGTCTCAGCCATGCCGGTCTCTGCCCTTCTTTGCCCAATTTCTTACACCTAGGGATCGAGAGCTCTTGCGCTCTGTGGATCACATCCTTAAAGATCTGCCAGCTCTGTTCTGTTCCCCTGTCCCTGAGGACTGTTTCCCAGGGAGTCCTTCTGACTATCTCCTTGAGGAGCTGGAAGTTTGCTTTTCTAAAATTCAGGGTCCTGACTGTACTCTTCGTTCTTCCCATTTCCCTCTGGAGCGTGAGCTCTACCATCGCATGATCACTGCAACCCAAGCTGCCTCCGATCTTGACATTTCTGACGAGCTCACTTGCATTGGTGACCACCAGGTCCAGTATCACATCCCCTCGGGTAGGGGTGTCTATTACCTGGCTTAAGAAGTTGTCCTCAATGCATTCGAGAAACCTGCTGGATTGCCTACAGCTTGCCGTGTTGGTTTTCCAGCAGATGTCGGGGTGGTTGAAGTCCCCCAGCAGGACGAGAGCCTGCGAGCACGAAGCCTCCCGGAGTTGGAGGAAGAACGCTTTGTCCGTCGGCTCCTCTTGATCTGGCGGCCTGTAGTAGACACCAACCACCAGGTTCCCTTTGTTGCCTCTCTCTCTGATTCTTATCCATAAGCTTTCGACCTGCGCATGGCTATTCTTCAGGGCCAGCTCTTCACTCTCTAATGATTTCTTGATGTAAAGGGCAACGCCTCCGCCCCTCCTTCCTCGCCTGTCCCTTCTGAACAGCCTGTAGCCATCAATAGCTACATTCCAGTCGTGGGATTCATCCCACCAAGTTTCCGTAACGGCGATCAGGTCGTAGCTTTCTAGCAGCACGATAGCTTCCAACTCCTCTTGTTTGTTTCCCATGCTGCGCGCGTTTGTATAGAGGCATTTCATATGAGCTGTCGGCCTCGTCACCTTCATAGCAGAATACCCTTCATTTACTTTGAGGTGTTTCACGGGCTTTTCCTTGTTGGCTCCTACTACCTCAGGAGCCTCTGGCTCACCTCCGCCATACGTAAACTTCTCTGCAGTGCCCCTGGCACACTGCTGGGCAACACCCACCCTCCATTCCCTCCCACCCTTCCATTTCCTCCCCCCCTTTGACTACTCCCAGGAACTTAGTACTGGTTACCAGTTGTTTCTATTCTTCTGTTAGTCCTAGTATGTGCCTTCTCAGTGTGGCATTTTATAGGTATCCTACTGCTATCTATATGAAGATAATTTTTTTAAAATGCAATTTACAGTGTAATTATTAGAAGTGACTCTTTTCCTCAGTTTGGAAATACCTCTGCTGGAACACAGCTATATAAATAGTCTTGAGATGATTTGGGTGTAGAAAAGCAAGAAAATAGCTTTCTGGAGTCAACAACATACATTTTGTTCAGTCCAAAGAAGCCACCCTAAACACAATATTTCTGTTTTATTTAAAATAACTAGATTTCTAGACAGAATATTGTGTTAAGGTTTCTAGCACAGAAAGAATTCAGGCTATTTTGACAAAATAAATCTGAAATATTTTACATTTTATTACTTATTTTTGTGGTGAAAATGATACCTAGTAAATCAATTCAGGTTTATTCCTGAGTTTATCTCTTGGATTAAGATTTTTTAAAAATCTAACATTTTTGTAATAAATCCATATTACAATTTTCAAGACGATGCTAAAAATTACGTTGAAGTAAAAGATTGAGGGTCTTTGTAAAGGTATTGTGAAAAAAATTACATTAAGTTACTATAATTTTTCTAGGTGTTAGAGAAGTGACTAGATTTGAAAGGTCTTGTGTCCTCAGAGAGAGCTCACAGATTAGTACAGCATACTGCCTATTATCTTTACAGTTGTTTTGCACTACGTTTTTAAGAACTATTCAGCTAATTCCTAGCTGGCTGCTATCTGAGGCAATCAAACTGAGGATGTAATATGTATATAAACTATCCTTCCGAAAAACACTGTCTTTATTGGCATCTGTCACTGAGTGGAATGAACAGGTTAAGTTTCTCTAATATGGTGACAATTTGAATTTTTAAACTAATTTTATTTTATGTTGTATCTGAAATGTGCTACTCATTTGCATGATCGGTATTCTAGAGGATTTTATGGTATTGCAGAAAATCTTATTTACTTGAAATTCAAGTTCATTTCTTTTTCAGAGGGATTAAGGCACTGAATGTTTCCATGTCTGACATGCATGCACTGGAATCCATTATGCACCCAGAGACATCAGGCTTCCTACAGACACCTTGGAGCAGGGGCCACAAGAATTCAGCTTGCTTAACAGGACACCGTGCTGGAAACCAACTAGTTGAGCTGCCACTTTTCAAAATTCAGGCTCAGGTGACTGAGCGCCCACACCTTCAAGCTCCCAGAAGCACATCCTATGAGCCATCTTTGCAGCTCGGCTCTTGCTAGCCAGGTAGCAGAAAAGTTGGTGCAGCTAAGCCCTGGACTTCAGCCAGGTGAGCAAAGTGTCCAGGGAGAGCTCATCACATCCACGTTTGTAACCTCAGCCTTCACTGTCTGGAGAAAGAGGATAGGTGTTTTGGTCTTTCATCTTGAAAACCCCTGTGTAGTAAAAGATGACATTTATTTGGGTCACCACAGGAAAACAGGGAATGCTAAAGATACTTATGGACTTTTAAAATTACATCTTCTTCGTGTTCCTAAAATAAATATTAAGAAACAAAACTATTTCCTTCCTAAAAACAAAGTTTTCTTTTATCACTGTATTATAATTGACATTGTCTATAATCTAATACTTTCAGGAATCATCTTTCAGGAATACTTTCACAGATGGGTGAATGTGCTCTCCTATTCTGTTGAATAAGAGGAGCAGGGGCTAGTGTCTGCCTGTCAAGAGACACACTTTGTCTAAGGCTGGCACCATCCAGAACAGACTGCTCCTTCTACTTGCTGCTGTATTCTTCTGGTATCCAGTGGCCCTAAAAGACAAATATTATTTTTGTTTGTAAGATGTATGAAGTGACATTGAAGCTCACCAAAATCTTGTTCCCAGAGCAGGAACCAGAGGATTTGCATGCCCTGAGGTCTGGCATGAAGGTATGGAAGGCTCTAAAGCTTTCTGGAGAAGTGTTGCAGGACTCTTGGGAGCCAAACTGAGTTCAGTTTTGGGAACACTGCCTTTTGTGATCCATCCTTGGAATGAACTACCTTCAGACTGTCCTTGGAGAAAGCTAGCTGATGTGACCCTGCAGGAGAATTGGGGGATAAGCTAATATTAGGGTCAGACAAGCAGGTGTCCAGTAAAAAAGGTCTCCCCAGTCTTCTTTTATTTTGCAGCACAAACACATTCTGAAGTCATTTAAAAGAATGAATTAATTATAATTATCCATGACAGCCCATGAAATATACAGCCATAGCTGCACTCAGGAGTCATGGTCACATTGAAATATCATACACGGGGTAAAAAATTCCCCCCTTGCAAAAAGCAAGCACTGTTTATCCCAGTCACATTTTACTTTGACCTGAATGCAAGTGAGATATAGACCGTGTGTAACATAGCAGATTTTTGGCTCAATAATTAAATTGAATTCATGGAGGAGATGAACTGTATCATATGGTTGAGAAATTCTGAGGCTACTGATAAGGATCTATCCAACACCTTGCAGGTGTAGCATGAGCTTTTAATCCAACCCTCTCCTCTACTCACCAACAGCACTAAGTGCTGATCTGGAAGTGGTGGCTCTTACACTTCTCACTGCTGAAGTCAGAGCTATGACTCCTCGTCAGTAGCACAGGTCCTGAGAGTTAACCGCGGTGTCTCAAGGAATACCTCTGCTGCAGTGTTGCCTGTCACGGCTATAACAGTGGCTAATGGTTTTGCTATTATTTATTTTATTTTGGGATGACAATGATAGATCTTTGTTTGAAATATAGATGTACTCCTTCCAGTTAGCCGGAGTGTGATGTCTAAACTACTTGGAAGTATCTCTTTAAACACATATGTAAGGAAAAGAAGACTTCTGAGTTGTAAAGCAGAAAATTTTAGTAAGTAAAGAGAAACACAGGGCAAAGAAAATACATTTAATCAGTTCTAGAAATGCAAAAGGATTCTGACATGGCACAAGATCAATATTTTTCACTCCTCTATAAATTACAGTTAATTTTCTCTTAAAACAAGAATGTGATTCTAGTCTTTGGACAATGGTACATTCATTCTTGACCCTTGTTTGGCCAACCTCAATCAAAGCCCATCCCCATATTACTATCCACATGTGCCTTTCCAACCATCATCCCCTCCCTGAGGCTTGAGAGTGACATTCAGTGGAAAAGGGGTTGGGGGAATTCTTGTGCTACAGAGACCTTACTCTCACCCTCCTTCCTGCTCACCTTCCCCTCTTACTTAAGTCACCCCACGCGTGGCTCTGTGGGGTTTCTAGGCCTCCTTCATAGAGAGCTTTATGTGCCACACTTTGGCCTGGAGGGACACAAGAGTGGCTGGGTGTAACGCAGATATGCTCAGCAGTATGTGTAGGGCCAAAGGCTGCTTTCTGCCATTGCACTCTTAATTTATATGGGACATGACTTTACAAAACACATTTCTGCTAAAAACTCTGGAATGAAGAATTGCCATCAGTATGAACAGACACAGAATAATTGGGTACTAAATGTACAGCATAATTGACTTCCGCTAAAAATGGGGCTTTGAAGAATAATTCCTGATATCTTTTTCTTATATAAAAAATGTTTTGCAGATTATGAATAAATAAAATGGAGGGAATTGAACCTTTTTTTATAAAAAAAGTTCACTAGCACAAAATGTATTTGAGAACAGTAAGTATCTCCATGAATAAAGACCATGATTTAAGACGATTTCTTGTAAGGATATGTTAAATTACACACTAAATGACGTGTTACTATACCCAATACTTAAAGTTAAGGCCATGCTATCCTAAATGCTGCAATAAGACAGCTGCAGGAAATGAAGCAGAAACTATCCCTGAGATGGTGAAAACCACTGTGGGTCTCTTTCTTTGACCATGCTGCTGTCAATGACCCTGCTGATATCAAGGGGAGTTGTGGGGAGAACCCAACTCATCTCCCTACTCTCCAGTCTAGCCAGGCACAGGCCAGCTCTTGTCCAAAAGCTGCAGAGCTGAGTCAGGGTGGTGCTGAGCATGGGCTTCACTCACCTGGGCAGCTGGATCAAGCCCAAGCAATTTAAAGCACAGAAGCAAAGTAAGTTCATGTCCATTTTCGGACTCTGCATAGAAATGCCCACAGTGTCTCAGCATTTCCCTGTTCTGACTGGAGAGTAAAATCCTTTGGATGTCTGTTTTTCACTGCAGGGTGGGGTGTAAATCAGCTCCTGTTTCTTTGTATTCTGGAGCTGCTGAAAGAAAAACATGTGACAGGTCCCTATATTGTATTTTCGTGCACGCCAACAATTACTCGCGTTGTTTGGGGTCTTTGGACTCTAAAAGAAGGAACAAGTAAGATAACACAAGTCTCCACTGTGTAAGCAGCAAACAGAACACTTGAAGGACCAGTATATTATGTATTCTTTAGTTGATCCTACAACTAGCTGCAACTTTTACTCTGATAAGACAAAAAAAGGGTGATAGGAAATTGAAAATTCAACTAGTGTAAACCCAACATAGCCTTTTACATTTTTTATTTATTTTTTCATATTTTATTAATTTTTGACTTCACAAAATGAAGAAATCAGTAACATAATTTAAACTGGAATAATACTATGAATGCTTTCAGTGCACATAATACTGATATTTTATGTTTTACAGTTAATTTGACATTTAAAGCTGTATTGGGAGTCAAATCCAAATGACCTGTGTTATATTGCCAAACCTGTTCAATAAAATTTGCTAGGAATTTTTCAATTAAACAATTTTTAATTCAAAACATTTCCTGGAAAAGGTCTAGAATTCCAATCAAATGAAAAAGAAAATTAGTGAACAAGATGTACAGAAAACAGCCAAGGAGTAAGCAGTCATGGCACTTATCAGGACAAGGGAAACTCTGGTTCATGTCCTTCCTGTACTCCTGAGCTCATTTCTCAATAATGTTGCCATCATAATTTCTAAAAAATTTGAATAGGAATTTAAAAAATATTTTAAACATCATCATTGTGTAGGACAGGGAAACTACCTACTCTTCGGCCTCAGTGGCCAGGATCATCTGAAAGACCCACATTTATTTTTACGGAATAAAAGTATACGTCAACCTTGCAGAAGAAATCTGGGTCAATCAGATCTGTATCCATCATAACTTCGTTCCTTCAAGAGCTGCCTTTATGCAGCAGACAAACAATAACGCTGTAATTTCATACTGGTAGTGAGTATTCATTTGAATTTTATAACTTCAGTTAGAAATATGTAACAGCAGCAAAGCAAATGATGGTGGCAAAGCAATGGCAAAGTGGTTCATCTTTCTTTATCCACTGTGACCTTAGAAGATTATATATTGGAAAAGATAACTTTTTTTATTGGTGGTTTCCAAAGGAGCCACAACGTAAATATTCAGCTATCTCCAAAGTGCTGCATACTTAATTTAGGGTCAAATCTTTCTCTAGCAAGCAGGAACTTAGTATTTATCTAAATGGAACAGCAGATATGAAACAAAATGTATCTGATGATTAGATATAATGTTTATCAGCATGATCAGAACTTGTGTGAAGAAAAAAAATCCAGCAGAAATATTTATTTTCACAATCTTCAGTGGTTTGAAAAATAACACCCTTACCTGTGAGAACCAGCCTTTGCCATAGCAACTCATGCTTTTTTCCCCCAGCTTAGATCATTCCTTGAGATAAATTACTCTAAGCTGTCTGCAGACGCCACCGAGAATGATGGGGGAATGTATCTGGCCACTTCCAATGCAGCATAAAAAGGCGAGAGCTGCATTGCCTGAAAGTCTTGCAGCACTGCTCAGAGAAGTTGCTTGAGATATAAATAATTTGGGCAAGAGACATTCCAGAGACCTCATTGTCTCCAGCTGCTACTGCCAAGAGGCCATATTCTTAACAATTCAAAGCCAGTATTCATTTGTTTTGGCTCAACTGTATCAGAGGACAAGGTAGACAATACAAAACTGTTCAGAAGTTTAGCAAGAGAAAAGAAATTCTAAAAGCCTGAGATGCTTTGAGTGACATGGTGTAGTACAGGGTATCTCATCACCTGCTGCTGTTGACAAGTGAACTGAGGAGGCTGCCTCTATTCTCTGAGCAGTGTTATAGTGTGGATGCTCCCCAGAAACAAAAATTACAGAAAATACAGGTGTGGAGGTAGCCCACTGCACCAGGGAAGGATAAGCTATACCTAAACCATTCCTAGTAGAGAAATGTGTGTCAAATCAAAGCCAGATGTTTTCCCCCTTTGATGCCCATCCCGCAGGCTTCCTGGCCAGCCTGCTCCATGCCCTGCAAACACCTGGCAGCAGCCAGGGTGGGAAGCTGTCAACTCTCTCTCTGCCTGAGGACAGGGAGAGGGAAAAGGCTATTCTGCAAGGCTTTTCTTCTCTGCGCTGAAAGACAAGCCAGGATGGAGGTGAAGAAACAGGTCCTGCTGTGCAGGCAGCATCTCCGGCAGCAACAGCAGAAATCTCTCTGCAGCCTCCTCCTGTTTTCTTCATCTCAAGTTTTTCTCCTCCCACAGTAGTAGGATGAGACTCTGGCTCTGGTTTTGGCATTGTCACACCTGCAAACACTGTCAGGAGCCAGGAAAGGCTCAGCGTAAAGCTGAGGGGCTCTGGAGGGTTGACTCCAGCTCTCCAACATCTATAGCACCTCAAAACACCCCTGAGCTCCTCCACCCCCAGGACACCACCACAAAACTGTTTCATCCTTCTTTGTCACTTGCAGCCCTCCAGTGACATCCTTTCCCGCTACAAGCTGCCACGCTTGAGCTCCAGCCCAGTGCCCTTGTCCGTCCTAGGAAGGCCCTGCACCCACCAGCACCCTTTCCTTCCCCCTGCACCCCATCTCCTTTGCATTCCAACCACTGCAATGCCTAAGCTTCACCCAGCAAGTTCTTTCATCTGACCATGTCTCATATTTGTACCAGGGCTTCACTCTGAGCACAGCACATTTATTTCGCTATCAGACTTGTACAAAAAGCCCATTAACAGAGACATATGTCTGCACTTCCATAACACCTTATCTAACACAGACAATCTTTTCTCTTAATAAAGTGCACATGGCACAGCCATTAATAGTGAATGCTCTGCAGCACCACTATTTGTTTTTAGAATGAGGTAACACTTACTTCTACATTTTCAGTGTTTGCTCCTCCATCCACTCTACCTTTTATTTGAGCTTTGGCTGAGCACAGGAAATGGTTCAAATAATTATTCATCTATTTGGACAATAATAGGTAACTTCTCCATAGTTACACCCGAAATCAGTCTGTCTTATTTTACACTTCTATAATTTTAATTCCACAAAATGACTTTGACGTGGAATTTTAATCCCATATTACCTCCAGATTCAGAGAGAAATAATTAAACTGTCTTTAAGCTAAATTTAAATAGCACAAAGGAAAAGACAGTAAAAGCTTGTTCAAGGTTTGCATTTTCTCTAACATTCCTTTGTCTACCTCAAGCTTCTTAAAAATTCATGCTCAAGGTATACCTGGCAGCAGTTTTATAATTACAAAGGTATTGTAGGGAAAAAGTGAAGCTGTTTTTTTCCTAATTAGCTAATCATAAATTTTTCAGGGAAATAGTCTTCTGCTAGAAAATGATGATTTGAGGAAGCAAAGTTTTCAGCAGGAGTATGTTGATTATAATATATTTTCTAACAAAAATCAGTACATCTCTCCAGTTAATTAAGTTTGTCTTTTGGTAGCAAGTCCACTTCTCTGCCTGGATATCTCGTATTCTTCCTCCCACCTCTGCCTTTTTAGATGCTGCACAATGACATGCCAGGAAATCCAGCAGCTGAAAAGTTAAGAGAAACTTCTGAATCTTTATTTCATAATGGAATTTCTGAATTCAGTGGGAAATATTCATGCCTATAAGGAAATTTTTAGTAATTTGGAGAAATTCTTACAAAACAGATTTCTGACCTCTCCAGCTGATGCAACATAATTGTAGCTTAGACTTGTAATGCATTTTCCCAAAGACCATATAGATCCTGACAGTATTAACCGTCTGTTACAGGCATGAGAAGGCCCAGCTGAGGATACGTTTATATTAATCATAGCTCTTCACTGCAAAAGGAGGTACTCATACCTGGACCCATGATTCTACTGCTGCGTTAGAAAAAACAAAGGCTCACAAACACACTGGTAAAGCATGTTGTTGCTTAACAACAAAGAAATCATTGGGTGTATTTTCCTCAGTCCATGCAAGCCCTTCCTTCTGCTTGCAGAACCCATCTTAAAGATACAGAAAGATTTTTCTCAAGGCATTTTATAATTCAACATGAGATGCATATGTTCCCGGTAGGGTTTAGACACTAAAGGAAAAAAAGGCTTAGCAAAAAGAATAAGGCTTCTGTATTCAATGTACAGAACAAAGACCTTTCCACACCCATTCAGTCACACACACCCTTCCACACATGCACCAACAGTAACTGAATTTCCTGTCACAAAGAGTTTCTACCTGCTTTTGCAAGCTGTTATGAGAATTCTTACTTAAAATTCATATTTGATATCTGATACCAAGCTGGCAAAAGGCTCCTCCAGCTTTTAAGTTCAAAGCAAAATCCTTTATGCAACCACCAAGGGTGAAAGCTGAGCCTATGCATCTGCGTTATCTAAACTGACTTAGGGAGCTTGTTAGCAGGAATTTGAGTGATTCATGAATACCTAAAGCACAGCGACAGCTATCTTTCTCCCCGACCTCTAAAACCAAAGTTAAGTGTGACAGGCAGGGAGAAAAAAGGGAATAAGACAAGAAATTGGTGAATCTCCAGTGGGAAAGGTTTTTATTGCTAAGTAGAATAAGAAACTAGCAACTGAGAAGTGAAGACCGGAGACCTTAAAAGATACAATCTTCTTCTATCTCCCCAATGAGCAGAGAACTTTTTCTACCATTCCCTATCCCCAGAACAGATGACTTATCCCACTTGTCGAGGATTATAGTCCAAGTTGCTCTCAAGTCTTTCCCCATGTTCCTGAAATAAAAAACTGACAGAGGCCCTGTATCCTTTGCTTAAGTACTCATAAATAAGCTGTTTCCAAAAAAAGAAAGTGTTTCATTGAAGAGGTCCATTGCTCCTCCATCCTAATTTTATATTTTCCATTGCCTCTCAGTTACTGTGTTTGGAGAGTGTGAAAATAACTTTGGTAGTGTAAAATTAAAAAATAAAAACATGTATGTCCATCTTTTAAAAACACTATTCGTTTAGTGTTGGACTCTTGAGGACATTCTTGGATACCTGAGCTGCCGGTAAAGCTGCCCCTTTACTATATCCTATTACTCCACCACCATACCTCTGGGTTCACTGGGCCACAGACAGACAGGAGATGTAGTCTTGAATTTTTACTTTGGGGGGAAGCATAAGTGAATAACAATAAAAGCAAGCAAGAAAGGAACCTTTGCAGCATATTCCCATCTTTATCTCTGCCTTTTGGGTAGCTGTTGCCTTAAGAACACAGATATCTTGAGCTCCCAGTGAAGTCAACATGAAGGGCACCCCGAATAGGGACACCCCATATCCGAGCTGTCCCTTGTGATCTGCTGCATCTCTCTTCTTTGACAATATAAGCTGTGCTTATGCTAGCAGTTTGATTCAGAGCAGTGTGTAGCTGTGAAGTAAATCCTCTGGTTTTATTTATCCTGTGTGGTTTGGTTCTCAGAGAAGTTTTGGTGTATGTGAGCTGGGTTCACTTTGGAAACTTGACCCTTATAGCACTCCCTGAAGATTTTAACTGGAGCACTGCTCCTCCCACTTTATCTGCCTTTGCCCCCCGTTCCCAGCAGCTGCCAAGCCTCTTTTCAAAGGCCACAGGGGCATCTTGAGTTGCTGAGTTCCTTCACAATGTGGGAAGGACAGGTTCAGTGGGAATGGCAATCTTTGACTTTGAAGGGGAGATAGTCTTCTGCCTGCTATACTGTGCAGGAGAGGGCGAGTCATTTCTGCAGCTGAAGGTGTATCTTTTGGAGAGATCACAGGTGGCAGCGTGCTGGTATCCCACCGTGAGGCTGGAAGAGGGCAGAATTTTTTAATAGTGTTTCACCATGGGATAGATAGGTCATTTCTTCCAAAGGGTGAAAAGAGGTGTGAGGTAGATGGGAGTTGTAGGAGGGCACAAAGCAAGCCCGCTGCTCAGGAGACTCATTTCCTTCTCTCAGAGCCTGAACAGCTTTGCAACACCCTCTGTATTTCTATTCCTTGCCAGGTTTCCCATTGCCAGCCCTTTCCTCCAGCACCTCCATGGAGACCAGCAAGCAAGTACACTTCTGTGTCCCATATATGGGCTCATGCACGCAGTCCCTAGCAATTGCATTCCCCATAATGATCCATTTTACTGAGGCCTGGGAAGGACAGCACAATACAGAGCATAAAGATGCAGGCTTGCTAATGGAAGGAGTAAATAATGTGGATTTACTGAAGTGGCTCCTCTAAAACAGATGAAAAATACTTGGGAATGTAGTTCAGCCCTCTCACATTGGTATGTGAGAAAGCCTGGGATGAGTGTTCAAAAGTTACAAAGAGATGCCTTCAGGCTCAAGTGAAAATGTGAGGCGTGAAGGTAGGTCGAGAAAATTCTTCAACAAGGAAAAAGGCGATGCCTAAGGAAAAATAGCCATGGGATGGACAAGATTATGTCAGGTTCTGTCATTTTCCTTAGGAAGAATATTACTCTGTGAAAGAGTGAGGGTTATAGGAAAGTCAGGTTGGGTGAGTCAATTCAAAGTTGTGAAAAGATTACTTCTTCAATGAAGCAGCCAAAAATTAGTTTCCTCAGTTATGAGGAGACTAAAATCAAGACAACCCAGATTTCTTTCCTTGGAGAATAATAAGAGAAGAAAAACAAGAAAATATTTGGCAGTCTTATGTCATTATTGTTAATATTAGAGATTATATAAATAATTTATTATGTAAATAGCTTTTTAAACTAAATGACAAATCATTGTAATTTATTCTGAGCACTGTAAGTGTAACCATAGGTGCACTGCCAGTTTGACTCTGATAGAACAATCAGGGCCTGAATTAATAGATGGTGAGAGATACTGTTGACTGACATGTCTTCCATTTGAGAGGCCGGTGTTAGCCAATTTGGTCTTAAATGACAGAGAAATAATTTTCAATCTACATATCCGTTCTGTTTTGTTAGCAGATTGTCTACTTTTGTTTGTGGATCAGCATGAGTTCCTGATGACAGCTGACTCACACATACTTTCAACCAAGAAATATCAAGTAAAATGATGTTTGGCAGCAAAGTAACTAAAACATATAACCATTTAAATATTGACACTTGACTTGTCATCTGAGCAGCAGCATATTTTTATGGGTCTTTTAACAATGAATCTAGAATGCTTAAGATCTTGTTGGTGCACAGTATTTTGTGCACCATGGAGATATCTTCAACACTCTAGATGTCAAAAGGGGCATGGAAGTGATACAGACATTTTTGCCAAACTTGTTAGAAGTGACGCAGAACCGAGGAGTCCCCCACTATGTACACAGCAGTGATGCTGTTGGGCTCCTGTAAGCTCTCTTAGAGCCTACAGGTTTCTGCTATGGGCAGAAGTAGGGGTACAAGGTGGGGTGCTGTGGGCCTTTGCTGAAGGCTGAGGAGAGCTGGAGGTGCCCCACAGTGGGGCATCCTCTCAGCGGCAAAGGAGATGCCATCTCATTATGCAGAGGGGTGAACTCTCCAATTTCTGTCAGGCGATGTGCCAGCTTATCAGAGCCGCCTGATGTCATGAAGCTGCCCAACCTTTGCTTGCCCTTCACTTCTGATGAGCACCCCGTGATGGGCTTTCCAGAAGTACAGCACTAGTGTTCAGCCCAGGTTTTCCAAAGCTGAATCATGCAACGGGTGCAGCAGAATCCAAATTAGGGGGAATTGAGGGGAGCCATAAGCTTCTTGGACTGGCGGCCAAACTGTTGGTTCCAGAGTTGGAAAAGCTGTGCAGAAAGAATAAAGTATAACAAACCTAGTGCCTCCAGGTTCAATAGGACCTGCTATTTAGATACAGCTGATGTGTGTAAGGACAGGTTTCCAAAGCACTGACAAAAATAAAGATGAGACCCATGTGTTTTCTCATCTGTATAAGGAAATGAAGATACATTATGCCTTATGTGTCATTTTTAACAGGAAAAAATCCCTTAAATACCTGTTAACAGCATTATGCTTTTACAGATTGTATTTATTCTTAAACTTTCACATTATTATTATTTTTAACATTATTACACAAAAACCATTAAAGAGAGTTTTATACAGAAAAAGAATTTTCATACTCGGTTAAATACAAAGGTTTTCTGAACTCTGTTTTTGGTTCATGAGCAGGGAAATGTATGTGCAGATTCGAACTAAGGACCCAAGCCTCTTAATGCCTAAGAAATTATTTCTTACTTGGAGTGTTATAGGAACATTATTTTAACTAAACTGTTTTTTGATGGGATTCAGTGACATGGAAAATTAGTTAATTTATGTTAGTTTTACCAGATTATTCAGTTTGGCATTATAGAGTTTTCTTCTGACATTTCAAAGAAATTGAAGTTTCTTTCAATTTGGGTGTAAAGTCTTTTAATAAAACTAATGCCCAAATCCAAAATAATATTTGTTATTTGTCAAAAAGTTGACTTTTCAGTTTGGTTTTGAGTTGATTAGAGCTGAATTTTTCCAGCCAACCAACCAATCAAACAACTGAAGAAATCAATTAGTTTCATGTGCTTAACTTGCAAGCATCCCAGGAAAACCATTTGGTATGTAGCTCGGTGATATAGTAAAGAATAAATGCTAATGATTAATGTAGTACTAATTAATCTAGTAAAGTTTACTCTCTTCTCACATGCTTCACTCTGTGACTGTTGACTTTCCTCTTTTCTGTTACACCACTGACATACCTCTTCATTAGAGAAATCATATGATATAGATCATGCTCCATTAAAACTGTACATCAGTTGGGCATCCCAGGAATCCTCTTCCAAATTTTTTTCCTGAAAAATATCACTGTATGGGTGGAACTGTGTAACCACAATGGCCAATATGATGTCAGATTAAGTTAGTCTTGAGTCTAAGTAAGTCCTTCAATACTGTATTAGGATAATTGTCTCAAAAGATAGAGGCTTTGAAGAGCTACTAATAAAATGAAAGATCTGTTGCTGTTCTGAGACAAGACTACTATTCTTTCATTTCCCAATAAGGCTCAATAGTAGCTCTTCTGATTAAATGGATCCTAATAATTAGAACTTTATTGACAATAGCTCAAATGGCTTTACTAAGAGTGGAAGTCAACTAGGAAAATAACTTACAGAAAAAACCTGTGTTCAATGATTATCCTAACTGTTGTAGATTCTAGGCTTCTGTATCTTTAAGTTAAAAAATTATTTTCACATAAACTATTGGCTTTCAAAACACTAAAAAAGTGTGCTTTGTATGCTGTGACCATTTTTATTGTTCTTTGTGTAATGGGTTTATAAAGAAGGATTTTGTTTCAGTTTAAAAATCTCAGGCAATTCTAAAATACCAGGTGGGAATATCAAGCTTTTCTGGTTGTAATTAATGCTGACCCATGCAGATTTTATCATATTTAAGAGCTATACTTTGGGCTATGCTGTGCTTCTGGCCTCCTACGAGAAGCAGAGTTGAAGTAAACGTCCTTGAGGAAGAGCACTGGCATGTCTCAAAAAGGTGCTATTTTTTATCTTACTCCTTGTTTATGCTTGGAGATACAAAATTGCAGCATCCCTTTGTAAAGCAGCACTGTTCTGCCCAAACTGTGAGCAAGCAGGCTACCAGCTACTCCATGGTGCAAAACCTGATGCAACTGCACAGGCTCTTCAGTCTCTGTCGTCCTTGGGTATCACACAGCCTGGGTATGCCAGGAACAGAAACAGGAGGAAGAATAGATTAGAAATCATAATTCCTAATACATGGTCACTTTTGCCAGATTTAGGCTCATCCGTAAATGCCACTTTTTTCTGAGAATGCATTTATAGTGTGTATATAGTTAAATGAAAGATGAGGTTTTAGTCATTGCTTCTGCTATCATTGTTTCTTGCCCAGCTGCCACAGAAATTAAACTTTCCTGCAGCTGCCTTCTGTTTCCAAGAAAACTATAACATGTTCATCTTCACATGGTTTTGGAAGATATGATAAAAGATGCATATATAAACCATTGTTTTCTCTTTCTCTTGTTTCTAATGTCAATATGCTGTGTGAGGGAGGAAGCTGGGAGGAAATTGAAGTTTTCCTGTGAAAGATCATAAATCTAGATCTGTTACTCATTAATGAATTCCATATAGCTCTTAATTGCTGGTGGCTTTGCTGCCAGAAGCATGTGGTAGAGAGTCAGGAAGGCATGCAGGCAGCAGTGATCACAGTTGTGACCAGTGCATTCCCTCCTTTCACTTACTAAAGTGCCTGACAGCCATACTGAAAAAGTAGGAAAATTGTGATAGAACCAAGCCTACTTGGTCTGCATTCATCATCAGACTGGTAGCAAAACCAGAAGTATTTTCCACTTAGGGCATTTCCTCAGATGAAAAAACTCCTCTGCCTGTTAAGATCGTTTTGGTGATGAAGCTCGCTGCCTCATTGCTATATCAGCTGCTGGATTTATGAGAGCTGGCACTTAGCCTGTGGTCCCCTTTGTGGAAGCTGCTGAAAGAAATCATCATAAAAACAAAGCAGACTCACACATGTAGCCAAAACCTAGAGTTTCAGGCCATAAGTAGCTATTTATATAAGCTGTATAGTATCTACAATTGTAAAAACCCAGTATGTCCTGTCATTGGGAATTACAGCCTTGGTGCCTGGGAGAAATCTGTTTGGAATGGCTAAAATGTGATAGGATGATCTTACCTGGGATGTAGAGGGAGAAACTGCATTTTTGCATTTTGATAAGAGGTACTGGAATAACTTGGACAGAAACAAGCAAACAGGAGGGGATGAACTGCAGAATGACACAAGGTAAAGCAGGTTTTTTCGTCTAAGTTACCATTTGAATCTAACAGAGCTGTTATTGGTGAGACAATGGAAAAACAGTTTTTTCCCAAATGTCTTAGCCAACGGGTACAGGCTGGAACAACTAAAATTTCTAACCCAAATAAACATAGTCTGTTATTGAAGGCAGCCCAGTTAGTTCATTTTTACGTAGTACTTTTCAGCAATAACAGAGAGAACTCTGCCTTATCACACTTGGGTTTATGCCCAACAGCAGGGGAGGCAGAGTTATGGGAAAATCTTGTATCTCATATACTTGATGATACCCAAATTGCTGCTATGCATTGGGTGATGGAGGCATGTATGAAATGGCACCTTGCAACATGTATGCTCCCTGCCTGAGGTCAGTGGGTGCTGCCAAACCTCCAATGTGCAACAGTCATGGGATAAGTAGAAAGACACAAGAAGAATTCACCTAGTGCCTCCTCTGGAAAATAAAAAATTCTGTGCTTTGTTTTCATCAGGGGCTTAATGCTAAGTCATACAATGACTATTTGAGTGCCTAAAGTGCACACTTTTCTGATAAAGCGATCCACATAGAAAAGGTGAAACTGTCAAATGCTGTGAAGGATCTTGCAACTGGGACCGCTGGTGGCTCCTGGCTCTCTCCTGCTGTGCAGGGATGGGCTTAGCTGTTCTGGAGGAACCAAATGAGCTGGCTACCCTGAAATTGTTATTTCCTTTTCTTTTGTCCATACTGAAAACACATCATATTCACCCAACTGATAAACTTTAGAAGTTGAAGCTGCAGCAGCAATCAACATGACCACCTCTTCTGGACAAAGAACCATGTCTGGTTTATCTGAACAAAATCATTTTAGTTGCTTAGTAGCAGGACAGGACATACAGTTGTTACAAAGGAACATATGGTGTGCCTCCTGTTTGATTTCCCCCTGCAGCGTAGATGTAGCCTTTGATTTCTGCTTCTAGTTCAGGTGTGATCCTACCAGTTTCATCCTCTCATGTCCATTCACCATTCTGCTTTTCCTTTCTTTCCACCATCAGAGTCTGCAGACAGAAAGCTGAGGTGAAGTATTGTTTTATTGCTGATTTTCAGTGTTAGTCTTTGCTTCACTCCTCGACTTCCAGGACTTTAGACTCTCTTTTGTAATTTCTAATTCATCTTGATCTTTCTTTTTCTCAGTTGACCCTTACACATCTTGACCTCTAAGTCCCAAACATTTCCCAGCAACCCTTTTTCTGCTTCTTAGGCTCTCTTCTTAGATCTCACATCTGTTTTATGGAAAAGAGGATGAAAGGGACAGGAATGAGGGCAGAGGAGAGGAAGATGTCAGGCTTTACCAAAAGGTTTTTTTCCTTTTCCTTCGCATACAGGGTAATTTTGTACTGATCAATGTATGTAGTTGACTAAAATGGCTTAAAACAGAAAGCAAACAAAAGACACCAAACAAAAAAACCCCTATGGAAATAGCAGAATGTGTGATTATTGTTTGCTCAGTTCTGATTTATCCCTGGTTACAATAGTGCATCTACATTTAAAATGCCATTACATGTTATCAGTCACACTTTTTAGGCTGTACACATCTTGCATTTAGTGATCTGAAGTACATTCTTTATCAGAATTATTTCTTAAATATATCTTTTTTCCTTTGGGAGATTTTTACATCTTTCCAGATCTGTCCTTATTTTAAAGAAAATGAAAAAAAAAAAAATTCTGAACTTTCATTGTTAGATAGTTAAGCTATCTGGAAACAAACTTCCTTGCAAGGATTGCCTTCAGACAGTTAAATATTGCTGTCTGTTGGAATTCTCCATTAAATTATAGTTCCTCAAACTGACCTTATCAACAGGCTGTTTTACTTACATCTCAAAGATGGTTAGGGCTGTTATACTTAAATGGTCTTATTGCAAAAGGGGATGGTATGATTTATGACATGTAAAAAACAACCTTGCCACTTTTATTGAAATACTCGTGTCCAAAATATTAGCTGAATAAAGTCAGACACTTGTATTAATTTGTGTAGCTTCTGTACTTTGACTAGTCTTTCGTGCAAACTGCTGGTCTGAATCCCAGTTGGCAAAGCAGCAGTCTTATTTTTCCATAGATGAAAACTAGGTGATGTTTGATGAAATTCATAATTAACTTGGAAGTATCTTATCCATGCTGAATAATCACAGGCATAATATCTTAATCCATACGTGTGTGAGTATGAACAATACTTTATTGCTCAGCCCCATTAGTTCCTTGTAAGATGCTAAGATCAAGTTTGCTCTGCTGTGGTTGAGTTGCGCGCAGGTTTCATTTTCTAGGACTCCATGACACTCTCATTTTTCTTTGGGTAGAATTCATTCTAGTAAATTTGGTCAACAGGCTTCACCCTACCTTTTTTCTCAAAATCTTTTACTGTGTCATCTGAATATCGTAAGGTGAATAGTCGTCTTTCGCTCCAGTAGCAGGTAATGTGCTGGAAAATTTTTTCAGCAGCTCAAAAAAACCCCTCTGACTCCACTCACTTTTAGGAGGAAAAAAACACAGAGGGAACCCTGGCAAAGATCACTGTAGAAAGTGTGTAAGTTTTTCAGCTGGGGAAACTGTAGCACAAAAAAGCTTAAGTGACTGCACAGCAAGGATGTGGTAAGTGTAGAATAAAATGGAAAATCTACTATTGTTAATCTAGGCCTAATTTATTACTGATTCCACTTCCCGCTGTAGTTCCTTCTCTCTTAAAACTGACAAAATTGGAGTTAAAAATTAACTTTCCATTAAGATGAATGAGAGCATCTCTTACCATCTCATACTTTTTTGTTCTGTTTGAGGATTTAGTAAGACCACAAAAAAATTCCTTTTCCCCTGATGTAAAATTATATAGTATACAGTACAGTTGACTATGGAGCAACATCACAGCTAACATAGAACACAAATGTTAAAAATATTTTTTTGTTTACAGGTTCTTAACACTGTTTTCGAATTCACTGTTCCTCCTTAAGCTTTTTTAAACTATTTCATCCTCAACTCCTCCTCTTGCCAACATCACTGATAAACTTAGAGATTTGGGTTTTTTCACAGCTCTTTATTGAACTACACGGAAGAATTGAAAAATTGGAATAGAAATCTCAGCCATTTTATCTTGTTGAGGACTAAGATTAAAATACAGATTGATTTTTAGTTATAATGGATCTACAAGTCAATAATGAGGCTGATAAAGTATGTTTTCAAAACAGCAGGATATTAAGAATTCTGTGTTAGAGAACAATTTGGATCCAAGCACCAGACTGTTCTTTTGAAAAGAGAGGAGTTTCAATACCATCAAGTGAGCTAAAGCTTTTACAATTGTTACTCCTTTAATTACCATAGAATTCATTAGCAAAGACTAACCAGTTTGTTAGTTTGTTTTTCTCATTTGGAAACACATTAACTCAGTGTCAGGCTGTGAAAGTGTATTTGTGCTGGTATATGAAGAAATTTTTAACTTTGTCTTTGCAAATGGCAATAGCCCTTAAGAAGAAGTCTTCTAAGTTTTGTAAGAAAAATTCCTACAAAATTTAACTCTGGAAATATGCAATATATGATATATGCCTGAGTGACATATGATTACATTAGGAGATTAATATTGGATTCTGAACACACTTTTTGATCAGGCAGAAATGAGCATGTTGATTGCTTGCTGCACAGTTACATGTTTCAGATCCATCCAGCAAAAGTGAAGAGCTTGATGTCAGGTTCTTGTAAGTGGTGTCTTTCTCCCTCTACATATATCCTATATAGGCCAGCCTGGCAGGCAGGTGCCCTTCCCATCCCCCTTCCATTTCTTAGTCAGATGCCAGTGATCATCACAGACAATAATCGCCGTATCTGTAGGTAAAGATCTTTCCTATTTGATCTGAAAAAATACTTCTTAATAGTTTATCTCCTATGTACCACCTAACTATGGAAATTATAAAGAAGTGGACCAAGAGAGGCCTTCAAAAGACCATAGAATCCAGCCCCCCTTTTTTTGGATATAGGATCAAATATTCACATATTGCCCTAGTCAGAAGCCTTTCTAACTTCAGTGTAGAAGAGATGAAGGGAAAATGGGCAGTATGCATACCCAGACTCACATGAACGTGTTGCTGACACATAGCCACTGCCCAGAAGTAACTGCTGTCCTCTGTACCCTGATAACTGATTTCAGCATTTTACATTTTATGCAGCTTAAACACACATTTTCAAAGTGTTACTTTTTTTTTTAATAATGGTATGCAAGTAAATATAACACTTTAAAATAGAAGCATTTCATTTTCTTATATGGACTTCTTTGACTATGTTTTCTTATTTCGGAAGAAATGCAGCCTCTTTCTGTCTTTGTCCACATGTAAACAGATACTATATTCATCAGCCAACTACGCAGCCTTCAGAAACTTATGTCAACTAATTCTTCAACTGTAGAAAAGTTACAGAATGCTACAGAGAATCTAAGGGAAGGAGAAGATTTTTTTTCATGACTTACTATATTTGGCCCATGTTGCTATAACTCATTTATTTTTTTGTACAATTGTTTCTTCCTGCCCTGCCATACACTAATACATGTGCAAAATGCTTTAAAAAGGAATTTTGAAATGCTTATTGGGCATTCATATTTCATATCTCAGGCTGTGACAACATGTGATTTTTAAAATGAGATATTTTTCATTCAGTCCTGGCATCTGGTTTACAGGCATTTATACTATACAGATATTGCATTAATTACAACCACTCACAGATACAAGGAAACACAAACTATCCATATTGTGATGAAGTTCAAGTTTAGACCAGCAAAAAGGTGATGTGATAGCTGTCTTTATTGTGTAATAACAGTGCACAGTTTTTCCTTTTGTGTGTAGTGGTAACTTAATTTCATGGTCTACTGTGTAACTAGTCTCTATGGACTACTAGAAAGCATGTGAAAGATTAAATTATTGATGTCAGCATGTTTCTCATGCAGATACTTACAAGGAAAGAATTACCTGAGAAAACAATTATTCCCTTCCAGTAACATGAAGGAAAAAATTATTCTCTAAAGCATAATTTTGGAAATAAAATAATCCTGAAGTTACCTCAGAACCATGTATCCCATTTTTTTCTCATGTTTGAAAGAAAGAATGGCTCTCACTTGCCTTAGTCAAGGATCCTCTGATCTACAAATGGGATCACAGAATCACAGAAAGGTTGAGGTTGGAAGGTACCTCTGGATGTCATCTGGTCCAACTCCACTGCTCAAGCAGGACCACCTAGAACAGGCTGCCTGGGACCATGTCCAGACAGCTATTGAATATCTCCAAGGTGAGAGACTCCACAACTTCTATGGACAACCTGTGCCAGTGCTCAGTCACTCTCACATTGAAAAGTGTTTCCTGATGTTCTGACAAAACCTCCTGCATTTCAGTTTGTGTCCATTGCCTCTTGGCCTGTCACTGGACACCACTGGAAAGAGCTTGGCTCCATCCTTTTTGTACTCTCCCACCATTTATACACATATATACCTCCCACCAGGTATTTCTAGACATTGATGAGATCCCTTCTGAGCCTTCTTTTCTCCAGGCTGAACAGTCCCAGCTCCTTCAGCTTTTTTTCACAGGAGGGATGGTCCTGTCCCTTCATCAACTTGGTGGCCCTTCATTGGACTCTCTCTAGTATATCCACATCTCTCTTGTACTGGGAAGCCCAGAACTGATCACAGTCCTCCAGCTGTGGCCTCACCAGTGCTGAGTAGAGGGGAAGGATCACCTCCCTCAGTCTGGTGGCAACACTGCTCCTAATGGGGCCCAGAATACTATTAGACTTTTTTGCTGCAAGGGCACATTGCTGAGGCAAAGACGACATTCAGTACTTCAACCTTTTACACGTCCCATGTAACTAGGTCCCCCATCTTGTTGAGCAATGGGCCTACATTTTCTTTAGTCTTCCTTTTGTCACCTATGTACTTGTAGAAGTCCTGTGTGGGATGAGAGGATTACACTGAAAAACACCAGATTAATTCTGCAGTATTTTGGGCCTTACTGCAAAATACTTTTTCCAAAAATTTCCCCCCCCAAAATTGATTTACTATATTTATTTTTTTTTAAATTAAGTTTTACTGCCTTTTTAATGCATGCTGCCAACAGGGGATGTAATAAACACCAGGGCAAAACCATCCTCTTCTGTATCTTTTCTTGTCTAAACATAGAGACTGGGAAAACCTGCACCTCTACCTATATGAAAATGTCTTTAAGTATTTCTTTATGGTTTATGCAGAGGTACCCTAGCTCAAAAGGCCACTGAAAAAAAATAAAGGTATCTTGCTAGAAAACTTTAATTCAGCTGAAAACTGGTGGCTTTTAAATTCAGTTCTGCCAGGTGTTTTTTTTGGCCAGGTCACAATCAAGTTCATTAAGGAAGTCCTATCTGAAGGGAGGTTGTTGTTAGCTACCGCCTAGCAGGATGGCTCCAGCTGAAGTGTGTCCTTGGCTTCCTCCTTCCAATCCAGGAGAACAGTTTCTGTTATCCATGTTGCAAGTTTTTGGCAATGTTTGGTACATAGTGGAAGTGTGTGAAATGAGATACATCCTAGTTAACTAAGAAATTGACTTCAGCAACTGGAATAAATGCTTGCTAAAAAGATGGAATAAATATTTATTTGCTGGTAGGTATTTTTGGTGTTTGCTAAGAAGATAGGGAACTTTCTGTCTCATTAACTTTGTGTGTAAGAAGATCATGAATCCAATTGCATAAGCTTTGAGTTTCTAACTCAAATACGAGTTCTCAGTGGTACAGATCTCTATCTGAAGTATGAGTCAAAAGATAAATTTCAGCTTTATCTACTAGAACTCCCCCAGATTTCAGTCTTATTGGGGAGCATGAGGGATTGCTAGTCTACCTAATTTTCATGGCAAGGTTTCTGAAATCTGGGTTTCAATAAGTCTTTGTTCCTAGGTAGGACTAAGTTGCATCTAGAGTTGTATTTTCTAGGGTAAGAGCCTTGAATATGCAGCAGCTCTAGGGATCCCCTTCCCATGATCTTTGAACTGAAAAATCAAAAATAAATTATCAAGCAATAGACCATGACAGAAAATCTGGACCAATAGCAGTTGAGCTAGATCCCACCCACTGCTTTTTCTCATTGTGATAACTGTCAGGATCAGAGAAAAAAAGAAGCCAGTACAAAAAAAGCATATTGGGTGTAAAAGATATTTTTTATTATGCTTAACACAAAACAAAGAAGAATAAATTAACCTATTTAGGCATATGCATAGAGAGGAATGTTGGACTTTCAGATGGGAACAATCCTGCTTTTACAACTTTAAACAACTAGGTGCTATATGGTGACTTTTTCTTTTCTACTTCCCTTTTTTATCCTTTAAATGTCTGTCAAACTCAGAATGAAGGTTAAGGAAGCTCCAGTACCTATGTGCTACCTTTGGCATCTGTTCCCTTACCCTGTAATGGCTTTTGCAGAGCCTAAATTGGATGAGGTAAACATGAGAGAAGACTCCTGTCACAGGTAAGGCATTTTTACTTTTTTTCCCTATTATAATTTCCTTTAAAAAAATCCCCAAACTATTATTTTTTCTTTCTCTGTTATTCTGAAATAATGGTTCAAATCCCAATCAGAGGCATTGAGCCAACTTTAGTCTAAATATCAGGAATTATTTTTTTTCTTTTTAACTCCCTGAATGTACAATGAGTTTGTTCCTACTTCATGGAAGCACCATGCAGTCTCTTGTTTT
Organism: Gorsachius magnificus; assembly: GCA_034008185.1. Lineage (NCBI taxonomy): Eukaryota > Metazoa > Chordata > Aves > Pelecaniformes > Ardeidae > Gorsachius > Gorsachius magnificus. The sequence goes on along the minus strand of CM067083.1, from coordinate 41,470,786 downwards.
GTGGATTTTCACATGCCATCCTAAAAAATTACATCCCCTGTGATTACTGTGTGAAATTACTATGGTATTTTCTGTAAGTACATGGAGGATTTCTTCCAGTGTCTTTGTGGGAAGTTTCTCTATTCCTTACAAGCACAACCTCGTAAAGCACCCTTCAGTTCATGTCTGCTGCAAACTGTTTCAGGCCTTTCAGAAACTGCAGTGCCTATGAGAAGGTGGCAGCATCCAAAACTGCAAACCCAAAAGCCCTTTTAGAAGTATAAAATCTGGAAATAAAGGTGAGGCAGAACCAGCCTAGAGAAACCACCAGTATCCCAGGAGACACAGAGAACATTAACCAACAATAGCTTTCCCTAATAATTATTGGTTTTATTCTTTTACTACATGTTTGGGTGAAATTATAAGCAGGTCAAAGTCTGCAATGTTTAAGAACATTTCCCTAAGAGAGGATTATACTTATCTGTTATGAATGAAAAATTAAATGTTCACTTTTGCTTTTTCCTGAGTAAATTGTAATTTCTGAAAATCGGGGTTTGATCAAACATGCAAACTGAGAAAATAGCCTTTGCAAGTCACTTTACTCTTTTTGAAAAAGAATTCAAAGTACTGAAATAATGATGTGTTAAGCAATAGAAGTGGCATGTTTCTGAATCACTACATCTTGCAGGCTGTAATTTTCAGCCTGCTCAGGGATTCTTGATCATGCAAACTAAATTGAACATTGCATGAACAATTTAAAAAGTATGGATGCTTTTATCCAGGACTGAGTACTCCAGCTGAAACACCCCAAATTAGATCACATTGTTGTCACCATCCTGTCCACCTGCAAAACTCTACATGGATATTTGCATTCCCAAGTAAAAGAGGGACAATACTGGCAAGAGACTGGGGCAAAAGAAGGAAACAAAAGAGATCCTGCACTATTTTAAAAACTAGCAAAAGATATACCTGAAAGTAGGTTTCCCTCCCCAGCCAAAAGTGTGGAATATACCATATACTGCCAGGGGATGTCTGAATGCACAGTGGCTTACTCACTGAACAAAGTATCCTTTTACATCCCAGTTGGGTGACAAAATCCAGCAAGATAATCGTACTGATAATTTTCCTTCATTACAGTTCCCATTCCCCATATACTATACAGCTAGAATAAAAAAAACCCAACAAAAACCAAACCACAACCCACATTTGCTAATCACCTGTATTTGGACATAAAGAAACTAAAGTAAGGGTTGGGTGTTTATCTTCTACCTTTTTACCTTCGCTGCCTTTGTTTCTGCTTATTAACGCTGTGCTGGTTTCACCAGTGTTACTGTACTTAGAAGCTGGGAGAGCTTCCACATGTTTGTATCCATGGACTGCCAACACACCACCCCAGCCTGGGAGGATGCTTGCTTGATGTGTGAGCAAAACAGCATTAACCAAACGATGGGAAGCATGCAGCAGACTGCCTATATAACTGGTCATAAACAACCACCTAAAGGACAAAACTTTTCCTTTAACATCAGAAAGTCTCCTCTGTTAAAGGTCAGGAAAAAGTGTGTCAGAAGCATGACCCTGGGTAACACATTGTCTCCTCAGAAAATGGAACACTTCAATTTGATATATTGCAATATATTTAGGTGCAAATAAACAATATTTAGTAATATTTAATAAAGTATAGACTTTTATTGCCCATTAATAGTTTGTCTATGCAACAATGAGAATGAAACTAAAGCTATGTAATTTTTCCTGATAAAGGAAATGGAAGGAGGAAATGCATCCACCTGGGAGCATGTACTGCTCATGCTAACTGTATTCGTATTAACAGAGATGGTGTATATCCCACCAGTATGTAGAACAAAGGAATGAATCTCCGCTTGGTATGAATTTTTATTTTCCTTCAATTCCACCGCCAAACTGAAAAATCAGTTTGCAGAGTTCTGGCCAGCAATATTGTATTATTACACAAGTAAAATATTTTCTTGCTACAAAGTTAGCTTCAGTCCCCAGCCTTTTAGTTTAGGTTTTGGGGTGGGTTTTTTAATTGTAAATTCTTTGGAACTTGGGACATATTATGTGTGTGCATGTTCTGATGTTATTTTCATAGTAACTAAATATGAATTCTAGTCTTAGCTAGATTTTCAAGAAAACCTACCAGCCCCAATCTCTCTGTTAGAGAATTCTGCTTCCCCATTAGAAGAGTGATCAAGACTGTAATAACTATGTAGTCTGAAGCACATTAGTGATCACACTTCAAAATGTAATTTCGTATCTTCCCACCTTGCTGTCCTACTTCTCAAGCTCTGAGCAGAGAAACTGCAGAAGAATGGAAGGGAGGTGGGAGGGAATTAATCAACTCTCATCTGCCCCTATTGTGCCATTTTAATGACAGGTTCGCCTTCTGTGTTCCTCTGGGAAACAGAGGAAGATGACAGAGGATCAAGTGAAATAAAGTGGTAGTGGAGTGCAAAATAAGTTAGAATAAGGTAGACCATGGACAACAGCTAAAATAGAACAAATGAGGGGGGAGTGGAAAGGTGGAATTGGAGGGAAAATAGAAAAGTGGACCAGATAAAACTTCGTGCAACCTGAGAAAGTGAACAGCAAATTTAAAGGTGCAGCAGTTGGGATGGGAAAAGCAATCATTGAAAAGGAGAAGACTGTCTTCTCAGAGAATAGAAGCAGAAAACACAATGGTGTCTAAGAATATGTAGGAGAAAGATTCAACAAACAAAGATGGGGGGGGGGGGGTGGAGAAAGCAGGGATAAGAAACATAACAGTAAAAAAGTAGGAATGAAGAATGCCATTGAAGAAATGGAAGGCAAAACAAAAGATGCAAGGAAAAAAAATGAGAGTATAGGCAATGAAGAGGAAGAAAATTCATACACAGGAAAAAAAGTATGGAATAAATAAGATATAAACACACATATGAAGAATGACCACAAAAGATGATGACATTGTGCCATGTGGGTATGGCTGAAGTTTGCCTTAAGAACAGGTAGTCGTTTTCCCACTGCTGGTCTTGCATTTATAGAATAAAAATATTAATATATTATACTAGCATAAACGTATTTCACAGCAAAAAGCTGTATATCCCTAATAGAAACAGACTTGATGTCAAGATTGTCTGAGGAGAGATATTCAGATTGTTTTCTATTCTTCATTGTACTGACTTACCTAAAAATGGGACCTACGGCTTTATTCTGTCATTCTGATACATGCTGAGCAGTACCATGACCTACAAGTGATTTGAATGAAATCAATAGGACTGCTTGCTGAGCAAGGACTTCATTGCTGCTTTGCCTAGGGTCAACCACAGAATTGCTTCCAGTGAAAAAACACATGCTCCATTTATTTTAATACAGCATAAATAGATAGAATGGGTACTGAGGATCGGCAGCTGTAATGTGTTTATTTACATTCTCTTCCAAATCTAGCTAATAGGTTCCCATCGCCTTGAAAGTTTTAGATGACCAAATGTCCATACAATAATATATGGACCTTTTTTCACCAAATCAGCAAAACTTTTAAATGTGTTTATAACATAAGCAATAATCCATTGCAAAACTTTTTACAATTTTGACCCTTCTGGACTTTGGGTAACTTTTGTTTTATATAGATATAAAGGAAATAGTCTCTGACTTAATGCCCTTTTAAAAAAAAATCTGGACATTTTCGCAGAACTGGTTTCACTGCCGTGGACTCAGTGAGATTGTTCATTTGATTCATCTCCAACTTTCTCTCCACTTGATTCAATAAGTTGAATACCAAGAGAGGAGAGGGGTTTCTTTTTTAACTGAAGGTCTCTTTTTATTACACTTAGGCATCAGTCTCTTAATATTTCAGAGGCTCATTTCTGAGCACACAAACTCACTAAGGGCTTGAATTTTTGATAGCAAATTATCAAATTACATTTGTACCCCAAAGATGTGTTTGTTACACCTAACTTTCAGAGTACACCTCTAGGGTAAAAAAAAACCCTCTAGGTCACTCAAAAAACAGATCAAATAGATACATAATTATGAAACCATATAGTTCAAATTGCACAATTAAACAATCAAAGGAGATCGCGAAGAGTAAATAAAGGTGTGTGTAGGCTTATAACAGGTGGTAGTTTTCTGACTATTCAAATTAATTGTCTTTCAGTATCTACAGTATTAAATACTGGAACTTATATTTTTAGTTAGCATGACTAGAAAATTGCACAAAAGGGAACATTTGGAACAATGAAGCAAGGGGAGGAAAATGAGAACCAGTAACAAGAAGATAAATTCTATTATATTACCCATTCCTTTCACAAAATGCGTCCTACTGAACTCCATGCCATTGGAAATCCATCCAAGCTCATTTTTGCTAACTGACAAAAAATATCACACAAGTATCCTCTTCCCAGACAGATCTTTGCTGAACAGGTCTTCTGTATCTATGAATAATATTTTATAGTTGGTTTGTTCACAATGAGCCAACACACTATGGAGACATATCCATGAGTGAAAATAACTTCATATATCTTCATATATGACTACAATCATGGAGAAAATACCAATAAGTTACAATAAATCTAATAAAAGAAATAATGCCAGAAATTAATGTAGTGCTATGAATTTTGTCACACTGTCTGGGTTTGTGATTCAGTAGGATTTCACAAATTAAATAAACTGGGGCCTAGTATAATAAAGTTCTGTGCTTACAGACAGATTCATTTACCAGATCCATCATACAGGCATCTCATGACCCAGGTCTGGACTCCAGCCCTGCCACCCCAAAGTCACTGACCCCTTAGGCATACAGGGAGCTAGTTAGCTGCCTACAGCTGGTGATATGGTCTTGTCTTCTCTGTAATCCAGCCACTGTCAGAAAAAATGAAACAAAAGCTTTGACCAACTCTTCATTCAATTTTGAATAAATATTATTATTTTTTAAGAAGATGAGACTATTTTCAGTTTATCATAGAAGTGCCTCTGTTGCACTGGCTATGAGAGATGGTGGTTGGAGTGGTGACATCCTGGCTAACCTGGCCGCCAGTTCCCCAGAGAACTCCCACCACAATCCCTGGGGCTTGACCCAAACCTTCTCTTCGGTATCCTCCTGGGGAACAACATTGGGTCTCCTTAAATTTTGTAGCAGCAATTAGATAATTCATTCTTGAGGACAAATGTGCTTCAGGCCAAGTACTAGATGCAGTATCCCAATGTAGAATACATGCATTAACTCCCTCAACCATATTCTGCATGAAATCAAAACAGCCTTTTATTTGTTCAGAAAACTGTCCTTCCATTTATCCACTGCCAATTTTCATCTGTATCTCAAAATTCTTCCAGTGTCATCAACTGAGAAAGCATATAGCTCTCATCTGCCTCTTCCCAACAACAGAGGCTTATTAATTTCCTTCTCTGTAAGAGAAATGGGAACAAGCATCTTGAGTACTGTTAGTCACCATCTTTTCAAGTTTGGGATCTCTAATGATATGTTTTCTACTAGACTCTGATTTTTTGCAGCTCTGCAGAATCTCACACATGGTCCTGAAGCTGTGTAAGTTCTGTAGATTGTTTCTGTGTTATAAATAAAATATCTGTGGTGGGATTATAGAAGAAAAGAAATCCCGGTATTTATCAACATCCCTTCCACGAGGTCCTTGAAGATACTTAAGTATCTAAGTCCTGTTATAAACACACTAAATCTAATACAAAGACTAGAAAAGCTACAAGGCAAATATGAAGGTCAAGAAATCAGAGTGTATTTAAGACAAACAGTCATTTAGGTTGATGCATTTGCACTGTGTTGTCTTAGTGCCCACAGTGGGATCCCACAAAGGACAGAGCACACTGAGGACAGTTTTTAATAAGTCAGCTTCACAAATGTATCTCCAGCTCTTCCCAACTCATTCCAAAACTCAGACAATCAAGGCTGTTACTAGCAAATCTGGTGTCCTTTGTGACCAGGGCCATTCCTAATACTAACCCTATATAGCTGTCAAAATATTTTCTATTAGACATTGCCTAAAGAGAAGAGTTGTTTTGGAGAGAAAAAAACAACAAAACAACTTTAGCAACCAATGTTATAAATCAAACCCAACCCCAAACCTTCACAGGGTATTTTATAGATCACACCAAAATGTTCAAATCAAAGTGTTTAATTTTGGAAAGTAAAGACAATTATGTGATAGAAGTTAATTATCTTTTGCAGGAACATCAGCTGGCCTCATTTAAAACAGTGATGTCTAATAGTTCCCATTCATTGTGCAGGGATAGAATTCAATATATAGTAAGATACCATGATGAGTTACCTGAACCCTTGGAAGCTCTTATTTATATTTTTTTCAAGGCCTGATACCTCTGTAAATACACATCTCTGAATTTTGTCATGCATGTTGGATCAATGTGCAGATGGGCTGCCTCTAAAAAAAAGTCCATTGGCTTCTGGAAGAGATTCAGAAAGTGTCATTAATCTGCTCTCTGCACTACAATAACTTGGTGCTCCAATATGACACTAAAGCTACTATGCCTCAAAGAAACAGAAAAAATTAAGGTTATTATCACCTGAGACTACTACAGGTAACAGAGTGAAAGTTCTTTTTAGCATGCTGTGCTATCCACAGATTCTCCCAGATTTCATTTACTATATCATCCATTATTTCTACATGATATAATAATATCATTGTCCTAGATCTTTGTTCTAGATGTCCTAGAACAAACCATAACAACAGGAGACTGGTCCCAATCGCATTCAGTGGAAATATTTACACTGCTTGGTTTAAGACTGCCTGGGTTTGTTGCTACCTGTTTAGTAGTACTGGAGCATTTTGCTGCCAAACAGACATGGTTTACTTCTAAGTCTAGAGACTAGAGCTTTTAGGACTAAGATGTTTCCAATGCTGATATGAATTTATGATTTGACTCCCTGATTTTCATACATATGTTGCAGACATTCTTATTTAGATACAATAATAAGACAAACTTCATTCGTCTCCTTGTGTAATGTTTTCAATCACTCTATTACATCATTTCACATTGTAAAGGCATTTAAAAACCAAAACAAAACAGCTCTGAGGAACTTGTCTTTAAATGTTTCAAAATTCAGTAAATAACAATAATCCTATCAGCGATATTAGCCAAAGCAGTATCCCTCCTTTTTTTTTAATGACAACCTTGCAGCAATTTGACAAGCTCATTAAAAAATCTTCCTGTCCTCTTGCAACAATTTCATGTGCCTTTAACAAGACATCTGGATCTATCTGCAGCTTTTCTAACCAGTTCTAGCCCTTGCTATTTCAGTTCTCTGAAGAATACAAATGCATCCACCCCCTCGTCCATATCCCTATAATTTACTCTGCTCGCCAATTAGAAACCTCTGAACGAAATTGTGAAGGGGGAGACACAGAGTCTATACGTAGATGGAAAACCTAATAATGTAAACATGAGTTCCAGGAACAGAACAAGCAAATAAAAAAAATTCACCCTCCAAGTGAAGAGTTAAATTTCTTTTCAGTTTTCATGTGGCATGCATATTTATTGTGTGCCTTCTCAAGCAGACAATGCCACCAGGGGTTTCTCCACACCTGTCCTGGGGGAAAAGAGTTTACTGAAAACCAAGAAATTGCCTTTATGTTGCTTTGCCTTTTTATTTTGCTAATACTAAAAGGCAGCTAAAAGGGGAAATTGGTCCAGAAGCTCAGCTGTAATTCAGACAGCGGACAGCCTGCCCCAGCCCAAACTATCCCCTTTGTGCCTGGGGACCCAGTCCTTCCAGAGGCCCTGGTACTGAACACCTCCCTCAAAGGCAGCACAAGCTTCCTCACTGACCTTGGTCACCAAAGGGACTTTTGCATTTAAGAGTTTCCCATTGATTAGGGTTATCAAATGAAGCCCCAAATAAATGAAAGTAATAGTAGTCATGCAAGCTGCCATACAAGCTTGTCTCTTAGACCTCTCTGCCCATGCTCATGTCCTCTGTATTGCTATTGCTGCCCTTGGGGTGCAAGGTAGAGGCTAACTCCTGTTTCCACAGGAAAGGGATTAGAGCTACATTTTGGTTAGGTATTACCCTTTTTTTTTTTATTATCTTCAGAGAAACTAAGACACCTGAACTGATCACACACCAACTTTATCTTGTTTTGCATTCTGTACATGGTCTTCTGTAAAGTTACTCCTGAACAGGACTTTGTAAGTGAAGAGAACATTGGGACAACTGTCTTTAGGGAAAAGGAAACCGTAACCCTAATAGATTATAAGCAAGGATTTATTAGAGCATCTTATGATTCAGGCAACCTGTAGATATGTAGATACTGTTTTTTAGCTGGGACAGCATTAATTCTCTTCATAGTAGCTCATGTGGTGCCGCTCTGGATTTGTGAACAAACCAGTGTTGATAACACACTGATGTTTCAGTTATTGCTGAGCAGTGCTTACACAGTGTCGAGGCCTGTTATTGCTGTTTCTCACACTGCCCTGCCAGCAAGTTGGCTGGGGGTACACAAGAAATTGGGAGAGGACACAGCTGGGACAGCTGACTCCAACTGACCACAGGGCTATTCTATACCATAGGGCATCCTATTCAGCAATAAAACTGGGGAGGGAGGGAGACTGGCCGGTTGGCTGGTGGTGAGCAATTGGGGTTTTTTCAGATAATCACAGAATCATAGAATGTTTTGGGTTGGAAGGGACCCCTAGAGGTCATCTAGTCCAACCCCCCTGCAGTCAGCAGGGACACCGCTAACTAGATCAGGTTGCTCAGAGCCCCATCCAACCTGGCCTTGAATGTTTCCAGGCATGGGGCCTCCACCACCTCTCTGGGCAACCTGTTCCACCCTTTACAACAACCACCCTTGTTGTAGAGAATTTCCTCCTTATATCCAGTCTAAATCTACCCTGTTTTAGTTTAAAACCATTACCCCTTGTCCTGTCACAGCTGGCCCTACTAAAAAGATTTTCCCCATCTTTCCTATAGGCCCCCTTTAGGTACTGAAAGGCCCTAATCAGGTCTTCCCGCAGCCTTCTCTTCTCCAGGCTGAACAAGCCCAACTCCCTCGGCCTGTCCTCATAAGAGAGGTGCTCCAGCCCTCGGATCATTTTTGTAGCCCTCCTCTGGACCCACTCCAGCAGTTCCATGTCCTTCTTGTGCTGAGGGCTCCAGAGCTGGAGCAGTACTCTAGGTGAGGTCTCACCAGAGCAGAGTAGAGGGGCAGAATCACCTCCCTCGACCTGCTGGCCACGCTTCTCCTGATGCAGCCCAGAATACGGTTGGCCTTCTGGGCTGCCAGCGCACATTGCTGGCTCATGTCCAGCTTTTCATCCACCAGTACCCCCAAGTCCCTCTCAGCAGGGCTGCTTTCGATCCTTTCTTCCCCCAGCCTGTACTGATACCGGGGGTTACCCCGACCCAGGTGCATGACCTTGCACTTGGCCTTGTTGAACCTCATGAGGTTCACACAGGCCCACCTCTCCAGCCTGTCCAGGTCTCTCTGGATGACATCCCGTCCTTCTGGTGTGTCAACAGCACCACTCAGTTTGGTGTCATCCGCAAACTTGCTGAGGGTGCATTCGATCTCGCTGTCTAAGTCATTGATGAAGAATTTTTTTTCTTGGTTTTGTTTCTTTTCCTCTTTATTGTTTTTCTTTGTTTGTTCTTTTTTACTTTTTATTAAACTGTCTTTACCTCAAGTCACAAGTTTTCTCAATTTTACCCTTCTGATTCTCTCCCCCATCCCACTGGGTGGGGGAGTGAATGAGCATCTGTGTGGGGCTGAGCTGCGTACATTAACCATGTATATAGAATCAAGTCTTCTTCAAAGTAATTTTAGGACAGGGGCTTGAAAATAGGAATCAAAATGCTGTAAAATCGAGTTTTTATCAGCTTCTATATCTACAAGTGCAGAACTGTGCTAATTACTTTTAACTAGAAAGGATTGTCTTACAGTCATTTTGTACATTAATGGTAGCTATTTATCACTGTTGAACAATTTTGTTATATGACATCATATTAAGAAAACAACATAAATTATCATGTTGGACTTTTCCCCTTTTATTTTCACTTAAATTGCTGTATCTTAGGTAAATGAAGATATTTTTTTTTTCCTGGATACATTATTGGTGAGAAATTCAGCAGTTATGCCTGCTAAAGGTCATGGTAACATTGTGGGTTTTTTCATTCTTGATCCAATCTTTAAGCCAACAAGGGCAGCAACAAATTTTGTAAGACCATTAACAAGTTGAGAAACAACGTAATAGCTGCACTTCCATTTAATTGGCATTTGATTCTTTCTAGATTAAAAAGCATGCCTTGGAGCCCGAATGTATTACTTACATATTTTTCATGATTTTTATACTGCTGATGCTAAGAACAAAATAACAATTGCTGTCACCTCCCAGAGTGTGTGTGTGCACTCTGCATGCATGTGTCCCGAGCGGAAGACAGAAGAGTAAGGAAAATAAATTTGATTAAAAACAAAGCTGTTCTCTTCTTTCATCCTTCAGTCTAGTGCAAGGTTACAGAAAAAAATGCCTGATAAAGAACTCTCCTTTGTGATCCATTTGAAAACATACATATTTTTGTTTTCTTTTAAGTTGAAGTTAAATATTACAAATATTCAAAACTGAATATTGTTTGAAGCAGAGGCCCTGCATTTTCTAACTGAAAATCAAAGAGACTGATGGAAGAGGACAGAAGGAAAGGATGCAGAGTGAGAAGAAAGGAGTGAGATTTTCAATAAAACAATGTTCTTGTCTGAGATTTTTCTGTGGCTCATTTGTTTGAAGACACAACAACGAAGGAGGACAGTGGGATGCTGAGATGATAATCAGGAACAGAGACTGCTCTTCCCCACATGCTGCAGTGTCACTGCAGTTATCTCATTTCTGAAATTTAGTCCTCAAAAATACATTCATTTGGGTGATATAAAAATAAGTCTTAAATTACAGCCATTACCATGGTAATTGTCTTTTTTTTTCTTCCTAAGTTTTACACCTTGATGCTCCTCTTCCTTCTGGGTATCTGTCACTGTCTTTGTTCTCACTGTGCGATGGGGGCCAGCATTAACCCCAGATAAGGCAGCAGCCAAATGGTCCCAGTTGTTTTGGTCTTTTTTTTTTTTTCAAACCTCTTATTCTCAGAACTAATAATGTCTCTTTAATTACTGCTGTGCTATGATGGGATGTGACCCAGGATTGATCTTTTATCTGTTGTCTTGGAATTGATGAAGTGTTATAGAGGTACCCAATATCAGACAGGCTGTATAATGACCAAATCTGTCCAGCTTTCCTTATACTATTTGTAGGGATTTTGGTACCAACATCTCTTCTAACACCTCTTTATTTATTAGTTTTTAATTTAGTTTTAAATATTTTGCTCCAAAAGCTGCACTGAATGTTGCTCATTTTGCCTTCCATCTTATTATTTTATTTCACAGGTCATTTTTCCACTACATGTTTTTACTTATACAGATTATGGGAACTTAAATAATAAACACGCTTGTGTACTCCATCAGTGATTGTAACCAGAGCAGCTTGAGTGGCGACTGACATAAAATAATATACAATAAAGGATTAAAGGAAAATAAGCATGCAGAATGAATTGAGCAGAATTTGTTTGTATTTCCACACAAATAATACCTTACACCAGCTGCCTGTCTGGCAAACTTATGTGCCTGTATAGGGGAAAATCAAACTGAGTAGGTGTCCGAAATCACATAATAGAAGTAGCTGTTCTGATTTTAAAGTTGATCTCCTTATGATCTTTCTCTTGCAGCTTAGCTGCAGTACTTTCTCTCCCGTATTGTACTGGCAACAATGTAGAAGATCTACTTTCTGTTCACCTGCAAAAAATACTATCCCAGCAACTAGTGGAGGTCCAAGCCAGAAGTTTTCCACAAAATTTGGTATGTGTACTGCTTAAACTAGAAAACAAACGTTTGTCAGATAGAGCAAGGAATAAGTTGAAGGATAAGTGAAAGGTCCAAATTGTCCTGGATGTAGTTCACATCTATCATTCACTGATCTTCCATTTGGACTGTTTCCTTGAATAGCAGGATGCATTTCCATTTTGCATAGAAACCAAAGCCTGGCAGAGGTGGGCTGGGAAGGGCAATAACTGTAGGTGAATGCTGTGCTGGGCACTGCCCCCCAACCATGGGTAGCTGACTGGGCACTTGCTGTGAAAAGGACTTGGGAGAAGACTGGAAAACTGCTGTGCTCTGAGCTCCTGAATGTTTTGCTAAAAATAACAGCTTTTTTTTCTAGGAAAGAGAACTGTAGATCTGAGGGAAAACAGGATACTAGCTGTGGCTCTCTGGTCATAACTGTTTGGTGCCGGTCCTGTTGAATTTTCCCAGGACAGGTTTATGGTTTGGAACTACAGTCTAAGGCTTTATCTGGACACTCCTAGTATCTCAGACATCAGGTTTCTCCCCAAGATCCATATTTCCAACTGCTTTGCACGCTCTGGGACAGCAGCTGCACAATGTTGCCATAGTCTCATTGCAGGGACTGAAGTCATGAAAAGGAAAAGCTGGTGCCATGAACTGTTTCCCACTGAATAGATCTCAGTTAAAATTATTTCAGTAGTCTTGCTTTATCTGAAATTAATATTGCATGGGTCCTGAGGAGCAACAGGTTATGTAAGACCTTCTTTCTGGTTATGTAGCAGGAGACCCTGAAAATTTGGTGCCTCCTGGCTTGCACAGGGGACCTGAGGACCAGGGAACTTGGCCATCAGTAAGAATGAGATCTCTCAAACAGAGTCAACAATGAAGTTATGAAGCAGGATAAATCACTATTCCACTAAAACCTGTACAATTTTTGTAGCTTTCCTTTAACAGCCCACAGCTACCGTTTGAAGGAGTGGATAAAGAGTGGGGCAGGAAAGATGCTGTTTCCATTGCTGCAAAGGACACCACAGTGGTTCTGTACACAAGGAATGTCACTGTTGTACCCTTGTCAATCATTTAAGCTGGGACAGTGAGTCGTTTGGTGTTCTCCTAAAAACTTCCTTCATCACTGCATCTTTAGTTTCCAGCATGACCTATGACCATGTGCTATAAAATTCTGCAGATGAGACTTGTTCCATGGCCACATGATGAATCACACTGGCAGCTGTGGGAGCAGATCCTCTTGTTGGTGGAGTAACATCTCTCATTTATAGTGTGACCTTTTTGGCAAACTGGACAGAGCCAGTCTCTGGGATCTCTCAGACCAAGAACCACAATTAAAATTTGTGGATACAACAATATCTATATTAACATCCCTAGGATATTTTTTCAGAGGTTATTTTCAGAAGTGTTTTTAACATGCATTAGGAAATCAGATCAGTAAGAAAAGGTGCTTCCTGAAGGCGCAGAAAGAGATTGAGCAGCACTGATTTTCCCATTGCTAATGCAAAGCTTCTTCATTGCTCACATTGCTACCTAACAGTTAACCTAGCAACTATATAACAGGAAGCAGGCTGGAGACAATCAATTAGCATTGATTATTATGTAGCATAAGCCTAGCAAATAGCATATTTGGTATTTGCTGTTGTATTCATATTTGTCTATTTCAGAGGAAACACTTAATCAAGGCTGTAAATAATAATATTTTCCAATTATTTCTTTTATCTAGGACAAATGTCTCATTGAAAAAAATTAACAAATTCTCCAAGTATTCTAGATAATTGGCATTTCACATTAGTCAGTTGAGAGGAAGTGCTTCTATGATATTAAGATAAAACTGTTACAAGTCTAGATATTATTAAATATTTGAAGGTGTTAAACGTGAAAATTATGATAGTTGCAAGGCAAAGTTAACTCAAATGCTGTACAGTGCATCAGGCTTTTACAGGTTGGTAGCTGTCAAAGTCTAAAGAAAATTTATAGTGACCTGATCACGATATTGACAAAAACTCCTGTGGAATCAGTGGAATTTCAGCAGTGTTAAAGACCAAAACATGATGCGGTGTTCTGATCAAGACAATATTTGACCATTAAAAATTCCTAAAATTAAGCATTCTCCTGACAAAAAGACAAAGAAATCACTGTTCTGACCAGCTTAATTATGTCAAAGCTGTGAGCATAGCCAACCTATTCCTATACATTTTTCCTGCACGATATTTACTATTGATTTCTAATTAAACAGGAATTAATTTAAAACATGACTCAGAGAACTCACTGAAGGCTTGTAACAGCAATGCCTAGTAGTATGCTTTCCTAATTTTCCTGACGTTGAAAGTTGGCGTTCAGTTGATTTAAACTTTTCACGAAGCACAATTTATCGAACAGACAGGCGGAAGCACCAAATAAGCAATTTTTGCATCTTGAGAGCTCAAAAAAGTGTGGTCTTTAGTTAAAAAGGAATGCAACTATACTGGAAAATGGCTTTTAATTGTCTGTCCTGAGTACTTCAAAATGGGCCATGAATTCTTCTAAAATATCTTGGGTTTCTGTTTTCTGGAAACACGTGAGCCCTTCCTTGGTGTGCGATCTGGGCTATGTTGCTATTCCTAGTGTCTGGGGTTTACTTTCTTTTTTGATTTTTTTATGGTCTGCTTGACAAACATAAGACTAGCATGTTATGAGAAAGAAAAACTAGATTAATCAAAGATTAATCCATAGAATCTTGAAAATGTATATAAAAATAAGACTGGTTTCATAATATCACAGTGATGTGTTTGTTAAAAGTATTTTCCTTTTTTTTTTTAACTGGGAGTATATTGGTCAAAGCTGTGGGGGATTTTTTTAAATGTTCAGACATGACATTGACAAAGAGTTGTTTCTAGCACTGAAGTCCAGCCAGCAGAAGCTGTGCCCATACTCCTGCTGCATAGTGTTACCCTACCTAACATAATGGAGGAGCTGAATAAAACATTGTACTTTGAGACACGCCGAAGCAAGGTCATCTGTTCAGAAAATGTAAAATATTGTAAGGCAAAAAAGGGTAAGACAGGCTAGTGATTTGTTTAGGGCAGTGCCACCAAAGGAGGACCTGAAATATCACTGATCCCAGCTCAGCCATAGAGATGTTCAAAAAGGACTGAATTTTAGATTTTATGTGAAAGGTAAATCTCAGGATACTAGTAGTTGGATTATCAGTGGAGCCACAAGGCTGATAGAATAGATTCATTTGTTATATGATGTTTTGAAGACAAAACACTACTGAAAAATTATGCAGTAAACAGGGCATTCATATTTTAAATAGGCTACATGTAGACAAATTGGAAGATTAAACGCTAAGGTCTTTTTTAAGCAAAGCGTGACACTACTTGTGCATGTAAATGCTAGAACAGCTATACAGAGAATAAATCCAATGGGGATATGCCCTCTTTTGGCTACTGCTTTCTATGTGGTCAAAAGTTCTTTTTTATTTTTCAAGTATCTACCACTGGTCAGTTGTGGACCTTGACCACAAACAATTTAAAAGTTTGGGAATCATGCACTTAAAGTGACTGTGCAAATGGATTTTGTTCTGAAAAGTCTTTTCATTGGTGACAGATTACCAATGGAATTTCTGTAGTTTCAATTGATTATCTGCTTCTTTGGTGACTGAGTGGCTATAGTTCATAGATTGCAATAAACATTTATTGTTTCCTACCTCCATTTGACTTTTTGCTCTGGTTTTCTGACTTAGAAAGTTAATGGATATCAAATGAAATACAACAGCTAATAAATGAGGCAAATATCAATAACATGTATGTATACGTTTGCATTGTGCATATCCAAAACAAGGAAAGGTCTCAAAGTTGTTCAAATTGTTATATGACAGATTCCCTGATACCTCCGTGAACATTCCTGAACGTGCTACATGTGCTGAGCAGGGCACTGAAGGGCCAGTCTCCAGCTGCCTTGGAGAGGGCCTAGTACATGTGCATTGATGGAAAATCTGCTGTTCCTTCACAGGCAGAAAACACAACTTGAGTGCTATGTGATTTCATCATCATGTGCCACCTTGCAATAAGCTGGTGCTCTTACTGTGTTATTTATGAGGGATGACATGCCCTTCGACCAAGAAACAGAGATAGCAGAAGTGTCCCACATACTTCCTCTCTCATTTCACAGCCCTTCAGGGACTCTTAGGGATTAACTATGGCTAGCTGGGTCCATGGGGTTTAGTGTCATCTCTAGTTAAATTTAAACAAGCTAAGTCACAGCTTTTCATGTCCCCTCACATGAATGAATCTAATTCTGGTCTGAGATTTTCTAATAGTTTTGTGAATTAAATTGATTTTTACCTTTCCTGTTCATTTGTATAGTTACATGAGTAAGTTTAAAGTGAGTTAGTGCAGTGAGCTGGGTTAGAGATTTATTTTCATATGATTTCTGGAACTAGACTGAAAAATGCTCAGCACCTAAAGAACCAGGTTTTCAAAACTTAAAGGAATCAAAAGAACTTGCTTTATTTTGTGTCCAATCGTTCTGCTGTTGCAAGCACCCATAGTATGTATGGCCTCTTTTCCTATTTAGCCAAAACAACCAGCCAGATCTTCAAAACAGCATATTCTATTGGGAGACATTCAACACAGGTTTGCCTCTGACAGGAGAGGAATCAGTGATCCCAGGTTTTTAACTCCATGAGACCTGAGACAGAAAATAACAACCAATGTTTAGAGAACTTGGAATGAGAACTGGGTCTTTCAGGCAAACACAGAGACACAAAGTATTATGAAAAAGAATCAGGGCAGTGTCTGGAGAGACCTGGATGTACTCAGAGCTGGAAAGGACAAAGGATTGGGGTTTTTTTTACACAGAGTCACTGAAAAGGGATTTATTGTACTTTTCCTTTTGTGTGGCTTAAAATTCCTGCGAGCTTAAACCAGTATCATGTACTTTTCATTAGTCATTGCATTCATTAAGGACCAACTGTCAAGTACAATTGTAGCAGCTCTGGGCACGTAGTTCAGTCAGGCTCCAGGCAGCTGTTGTGCAAGTTGTGATAAAGAGTCTTTACCAGGACTGAAATGAGGGTCTTGTTTTTGTTATACATGTCAAATTGTCCCTGCCTGAAATACTTCTAGTGAATATTATAATCCTTTAGTTTAACCCTGAGCTTAAATCAAAATGCATAAATCAAGATACATAACTAAATGAAGGCATATTTTTTGGTTGTTTTGGAATCTAAATTCACTCCTAGTTTACTTAGCTGTTTGGTAGAAAAATGTTTCCTATTTATTGTCTTTGGCATTTGATGTAGAGAAGTAAGGTGTGTGAAAGTGACTGACTTTGAAATCCTAATAGTTTGGGGAGGGAGGTCCAACATAATCAGACTTTTCCTTTTTTCCAGCCTCTCTATCAGTCTCAGTGAAAGCAGTAGAACATCTGACTTACTAGGAAAGAAAGAGAGATCGATATTCCAAATTACTTATTTATATAATTAACTATCTTTAAATAAATCAAGCTGTAGTTCAAAAAAGCTTCATATTTCTTACTGACAGCTGATCAGATACTTGCAGAGAAAGCCATTAGCAAATCCCATGTGCAGTATTCACCATTTGTATGGTGTATTTACAGTTCTTTTCAAAGCAAGTGTTGGAAGGGTAAATAATTTGCCTTACAGAGCAACCCAAGAAACTGTTTTTCATTAAATGTAGAGTTAGATGAGCTGCTTACAGAAGCAAGACAAGTAGGAAATGGAGTTAAACCTCCAGGGAGGAAGACACTGCTCCAACAGGAGAGACATTTTGAAAACTTTCTAAAACACAAATGTGAAAACCTCGATGCCCCAGATGCATCAACTTTCAGCTGCCAGGTGGATTGCTTACTGAGTTCACCACAGCCTGGATTTTATAGAGGTGTGGCACAATGGTTGGACTATAAAATACTGCTAAAGGTTCTGCCACCGATTCAAACTCTCTAGCTGAGCTACAGCTAAAAAGTTCCCCATGTCAGAGTAAGTGCCTTACACAGCAAGTGGGAAACCTGTTCTACTCAAGTTAAATGTGCCTCCTCAAAGAGCTGAACTCCATGTGTTCCCCATCAGTCTCAGGCCGAGAGTGTAGTGTTGTCTGAGTAGAAAAGCATCCTTATAGACTCTTTTCTCCCTTTTACAGTAAGCCTTTGGCTGGGTTCTAATGGGGATCAGGTGACAGCTTTCATCTAAGAGCGGCACCGTGGAAACCTAAGGGGTGTGTGAGGTGTCCAAGGTCACCAGTAGGAAATAACGTGAAGAAAGGCTACATCTAAATCCTATTGAAGAGAGATTTAAAAGACAGAGACCCATCTGGACCAACTGGAGAGTAGAGTATTCAATAAGTAAGAAAAGTCCTGGAAGAAAACACAAAGGTTTACAAAGGAGAGAGGGACTGAAGGACAGTGTCACTGACATGAAAACACTGATTTTTTGACTCTGTATAGGAATGAAAAGTTTGATTCCTATGTGAAAAATCTACGAAACATTAGTGAAGAAAACATTACTGCTGTCATCCAAGTAATAGGCTTTGGGCTTGCACACATAAGAAAACCCCAAAGCATGAGGTATATTTGCAGTTCTGTGTACCTGCTGTCACAGAAGCAGCGCAGAGCCTGTGAGCTCAGCTCCCCTCCCTTACAGAGCCCCATGCCACTCCAGCTGGGTCACAGGGTCCCTGCCATCTACCCTGAGAAGGGACATCAGCATGGATGGCACTGAACCATCACCTTCCTGAGTATTGTCTATCACACAGGGCAAAACAGAACCGGCTGCACCAGTTTATTTTGCCAGAGGGAGGAATCTGCAAAATCATTAGGTGCAGAAAATAGAGCAATACCTTTGAGCATAACCATCCAAGCACCCAACCCTAGACATAAATTACCAAGTTCTCCCTAGATACATTAACAATGAGGTCTACCTAATTCCTAAGTGCTTGGTCAAGAGTCAGATTTAAACTTACACTGAGTTCTGAAGACAACTTCATTCAGTTCATATGATGAAGCAAATGATGGCATAGAAATATATTTTTTTAAAGAGTTTATGAAAAATATTGTGGCAAAGAAACCAAAAGCCAGAATGTATTCTGGTGATGCTGGAAGACACATATATATGGAATGTGTTCATGTACATGAAAGAAAAATTGCTGCAGAAATGTTACCAATAATCTCTGCATACAGACTGGAGCTTCAAAAAGAAAAATTTTGATCGCTTGTGGCATTTTAATACATCTACTGTCTGTGTTTTCAGCTTTGTCTGCAGCTCGAATGGTGAAGTAAAGTCGAAAATGTGGTAGGAGCAGAAAGCATTGTGCTTCTTTACTCTTGGTATTCGACTGCAGGAGTATCTCCTCTAACAGTAAAATCCTTGGAGGGAAAAGAGAAAGGGGAGAGGAGGGTAAGCAACAATTGTTTCATTTATCAATTCAAAGTAAATACTGACATTTATACAGCATATAATTATTAATATTTTAACATCTGTTATGTCTTCCTCATCAAAACGAGTTATGAAGTATTTTTGCTGTGATCATGAGCTTTTCCTGTCTCTTGTCCTTTATTTGGATGAACAGTCTCATTTCCCAATGAAGGCAGCTGGAAGAATGGGAACAAGAAAGTGTGAGCTTTTTCATATAAAAGACTAGAAATCTTTAAAAGAAAAGAAACAGCAAATTATTATGACACACAGAGGCTGAAACTAGGAATATCTAGAACTGAATTTAGAAAAAAAAAATTTCTAAGGAATTTAAAAGAAACTAGGTGGAAGAAAAGTGTCATGTAAACCTTGCTGAACTGCTGATACGAGTTCTACAGCTGAACAGAACTTTAGATTTGTTAGCAGAGTTTATTTATTTTGTAGCTTAACTAGATTTAGTTGTTTTAGTTGCTTAGTGCTTCCTGCCTTCATTCCCCTTCTATTATTTGCCCCCTCTACATTTTTTTTATAGCATGTCTTTATAGGATATAACCTCTTACTCATTTTCTCTCTAAATGAAACAATATTTCAATTTCCTTCCATAAAGTAGCCTTTCTGTAACTCTAATAACACCACTTGACTGTTTGTGAACCTCTTTTATTGCTGTCGTATCCTTTCCTGAGATAGAATGATAAGAACTGAGCCAAATATTCCAAAGAAGAGCCTATAAGTGATCCTTATAATGACAGTATAATATTTTTTTGTGCTATTTTCTAGCTTATTTTTCACATCTTATTCTTTCCAGCCATGCTTTGGACTTGAACAATCATTAGAGCAGAAGATGTGAGAGGCTCAAATTTCCCTTCCATTGTAGAACAGCCTGATTTTTTTCAATAATACAATTAACTGACAGCTTCAAGCACTCTGACCTCTCTGAAGGTGCTCAGAGCTTTTGCTAGTTATTTACAGCTCAAATGTTTGTTTCTCAAATATCCATGCTGAAGTTGTCCATGCTGCATCACAAGATATACGTGAATCTCCTCTTTCCCAGCTGCTCTCATACAGTCAACCACTTCTCATAACTTTCCAAGAATAATTAAAAACAAAAACTGCCAACAAAAACAAGGGCTTGTAAGATCCCAGGTTGACTTTCCATTATGGTTCTCTGATGGGCTGCAAATGTATATGATTAACTTCTTTTTACTAAATTCTTTCACCATCTGTGAGGAGGAGAGAAAAGTTTCCACCAAATGTTCTGAAAAACTTGAAATATTATTTATCCATAAATATAAAAGCTAATTTTTGAAAGCAGTGGTCCCAAACACATCCTCCTCCCCCTTAAGCTGGAAGCCAGTACCCAGAGACTGACAGTGTGTGCGCCAAGGGACAGCCCATGTGTCTGTCTTGTGCACACCTTCGCACCTCCCAGCCACCCATGGCTTTCCCTGGCACCTAACCAAGTCCTCTCATGAGGTGTCAGTGCTTGTATAGCACGATGCTGCTCCTCTCTTTCCCCCTCTTACTTCCTTTCTCATTTCTGTGCTCTCTCCCCCTCAGTAGCCCCCAGCTCCTTATCCCCACCTCTCTCCTCCCCCTGCAGGTCTCCTGCCCTTTCCTGAAGTGAGCTCTGCCACCTCCCATCCCTTCACCCATGGGGACTGGGGACGAAAGCAGCTGGGGAAGGGGGTGATGTGTGCACCCTGTCCCCTCTGTCACTCCTGCTGACCTTGATCCAGACTTGGCACAAGTCTACCTGCACATGTCCCCCACAGGAGTTTAGCCTTTTTGTTTGCACAGTCTCTTTACCCTTTTGTTCCCCCAAGACTTTCTCATTCAGAGAATGCACACACCTAACGCAATTAGCAATGCTTTGCTGTAGCCTTTTGCAATTCATTCCATCCACTGCCTTTTCAAAAGTCTTGTGGTATAATACTTACTGCTCTTCCTTCAGGTACGATTCTTATAATTCTCTTAAAAGCAATCAGGACAAATTTATGCTGCTTATGGCTTACAGCTTCATCATTTTCTGTATATATTTAAGGTCTTTTCTCTTGCCATTTTCCTTACAGAGTGGAATTCTATAGATACATGAATACATTAAATATGTTTGTTGTAACATGTTACTTGCATTTCCTCACATGCGGGTGCATGTCTCGATTAAATGACTCATACAGATCAATGACTCAAAGGCACTTTATATGCAGATATATGCTATGTTTATCCTGCAGACCACCCACTGCCAGCAAATACAATTATCATTTTATAATTGGAGAAGAGCTGGAGGGATACAGGAGTGTGCGTGTACACGTGCATGCATATGTGTGTGTCTCTGTTGCTGTATATATGTGTATGTATGTACATGTGTATGCATGTATAAAATGCACGTGTGCATACTTGCTGAGGGTGAAAAAAAATAAAGGAATGCAAGAGAATTGAAAAGTCCTGGATAATATGATTTCAGCACATTTTTAAAATGTAGCATAGCTGCACTAAGTGCACTGCAAATTAATAGTAAGGTCTGCACTAAGTGTAAGGCTAATGGTATTCCAAACCTCCTGCCCAGGCTGGCTTTGAAAGAGCATTCAAAACACAGCAGTCAAGGAATGGGGTGGGGGGAAGAGTGATGCAATGGCCAGGCTCATTGTTTCTTTCTCACCCCCAATCACATCTTTCTGTCACTTCATATATTTTATGCAATTAGGATTAATTAAGGAAATAATTGCAGGAGATTAAATAATAAGATTGTATTCTAGGGGAATGTGTTTTATCCAGGCTTAAAAAAATAAATAAATACAAGAGCAGAAAAACCTGGGAACAGTTTTGAAAGAAGACACCTTGCTGTGATATGATTTGTAGCAACAGCTACAATACAGTCACTATGACTGAGCGTGTGCAGTGCTAATAGGTGTTTATTTCCATACAGAGATGGCTGGGAATTTTTCATCAAAGCATGTTTTCAACTAATCATGCTGGTTTTGTCTGAATTCTCAAATTTAATTTTCTTGGAAAAAAAGAAAAAAAAGCATAGTTTTTCTGTCCTTTGTGAAAGGTCATAATAACTTATTAGTCAAAGCATAATTTTCTATTCTGGTAGCTTATTTTTCAAATACAAAAGCATTTCTTGTTTTCATTGCAATGAAAACTGAACACTGGGTTTTTAAAGAGCACAGAAAGGATGTGTTTGGTCTGAAAAATAAGGTAAAATATTTCAGTGAAGTAGTTAAGAATAAAATGAAAGTAGGACATCTCAAGAGAGTTAACATGCATTAGTGTTATGCTAGTGACTGCCATTTCTGACGGTGAAAAACAGTGAAATAAGAGATGTGACTCAAAACTTGGAAACAACTTTGAATTTTTCCAAACAACTTAAATTCCAAATGTTGAGTTTCTTTATAAAGGAATGTTTTTGTTGTGTCAGAAGGGGAAAGATATTTGAAGAGAGTGGAAATGAAAACTACAATGATTACTTTCACTATTTATTTGGTTTACATATATATTTTTAGACAGGCATTACACAATGAAGAAGTGCCTGGAGAAGGTGAGACACATCGATTCCAGTGAAATCCTGTGTGTTGTGTCAAATCTATTGCCTGCTGCTGCTCATCAGCCATAGTATTCATTTCACATCTTATGCATTGTGTGATCAGAAAAGGAAAATATTTTCTCTTCTGTTCCCCCAGTTTATAGTGCCAATGCATCACTGTATCATGCAGAGTATGACACAGACTTCTCTCCAGCAAAGTTAATGAAGTGAGATCACCCACATCATAATTTCATGAGTTTAAATCTGCATGCCTTAGTAATAAGTCAAGCATGCCAGCTATTTGCCAGCAACTTTAAGGGCCCCAACAGGGTAATCAAAATACAAATGAGCACATTGAATTCCAGGTGGGAAAAAACCATCAGTCTTTACGCCACCATAGGTGGTGGTGGCAGAAGTTTCTCCCCACTATGGTGTGTTGTGAATTGGTGTGTTTCAGCCTCAGACTGCACGGATCACCCACAGGGGTACAAGGAGAAGTAATTTTTTGTGCTTATCTTTCAAGTCCTGACTGTCAGCATGGGTCCCAATTAATGTAGGGCACTGGAAATGGCTTACTTACACAGGCGCTCCTTCTGCTACACTATCTCCATCTTTCATCTTTGTCCCATCACATTGAGGCAAAGCACTGAAAAGTCTAAACAGAATCAGTTGCTGCAGAAATAGCTCTTGACAGTGACCTATGTGGGAAAATATATTCATGTTGAATTTCCCAAGCAAAAGACTAATTTACCTCATTAATACTGATTATTTCTCCATTTTCTCTCAGTTTTGGGAAGGCTGCGTCTTTAAACCATGCTGAAACATAGTAAAGCCCCCACTGATCAGTCATGGTTATGCATGATGCCTTTCAAAGAGCTGTCTTGCACTCCTGACTAGCTTCATCTAGACTTAAATTGGATGCTGCAAGCAAAAAATTACAGACTATATTTAATCAGTCTCCTGAAACATCTGGTCCTGTTCAAGAACTTCCTTCACATGTAGTTATTAGAACATGGTGGGGAATAAAAATCTCCCCTTCCTCTGTGACAGCTCACACCATGAGGCTACCAAGTAATTTTCTAAATACCTTCCCTCCAGGCAGAGACACCTTTCAGTTTGGCAAGACCTACTGAGAGCTTCACCCAGAGCAATCTGTGGCCAGAAATATCTGATGGCTGCTTCTTGCTTTTGTGCAAGAAAAGATCATAACTTTTCAGACTAAGAGTAAACAATAAAGCTTGTAGGGAAGGTAAACCAAGCAGCTCCTTCCCCCTCTTAAATAATTTTCTCTGTCTTATTTGAGCTTAGCTGAGTTGCAGCCCCATAGCCAGGTTCTTCACTTTCATAGCCTTATTTTAAACACTTTTCTCTCTTCTGTTCCTCTGATGTCACAATCAAGATTGCTATGAGGAAAAGAGATAAATTAGTTATCTACCTGTTGTTTTGTGTTGACCTCCTTTCTGGTTTGTGCTTTTTGCCCCGGTCACTACGTACAGGCATCTTTGGCCTGGAAAAACAAATCAAAGCAAAATTATTCACTGATTAACAGGTTGGGTTTTTTTACAGTGAAGTAGAGCAGGGAAAGTAGCTTGCAATTGCATCAATTTCTCTTGTCCTGTGGGCAATTTATGTTTGCACATACACAACTTCCAGATTTCCTATATCTCAAACACATTCCTGCATTGTACTCAAGGACTTTTCATCGCTTCCCCAGCCAGGCTCACTTGTTATACTGCACTGTGTTTGATTGTACTCGCCTTCAAATTTTCAATTTGCATCCTCCAGTTAAGTTTTAGACCAACTGAAGGGTCAGAACAACTCTCTTTAATTAAGGCTTTTCATCTGCCTTCTTTGTAGATAATTAGTGATAACAATAATTCAAGAACATTAATAGAAATCAGATAATGGTGCTTCTTAAACCAGCTACATTTTAAGCTAAAAACACAAAACAAATCTATCTTTATGACATTAAGCAGTCTTGAACTGTCCCCAAGATGAAATGCACTTTTAATTTTGGATGTATAGTTTCTTCCAAAGCATTAGTGGTTTTGGCTGGCTAACCAGTACATTTCTCCTACCAAATTATTAATTACACAATCTATCAAAGCAAGTAGTCAGAAAAATTGTTTGCCTTGCCTTCTTTGCCTTTTTGCTGTCTCAAATCATCTTCCCACTCATGTGGAAGGATGAACACCACAACATATTATACTTCACCCTTAACCTGAAAGAATTCAGGGTTTGGTGTTCGTGACTGAAGGGTGAGAAGGAGAGAACTTTTGGGGCAGGCGAGAGTAGTACTGCTCTCCCCTGTGGTCCTGGGCTGACTCTGCAGCCTTTACATGGAAAGGTAATGAAGGTTACAGTGCTGTTAACTATACTAAACCTAAATTTTCTGATAGGAAGAAAGCCTGTAGGGAGTCTGGAAGGGCAGCAGACTTGATTATAATTTTTTGTGTACTGTCATGATTCTCATTTCTCTAACATTGCCAACTCATTTGACCTCACTGAATGAGTGGAATAAGCTTTTCAGTAATTAAGGTACTAACTATTTAAAAACAAAAATTGAAACACCTGTTCTAATTCAGCAGTTGGAAGATCATTCTTCTTCTAAAACGAAGGGACGTAGTATCTGGTAACTCATATTTCATACTTGTTCCTTGAATAGCACAGCCTTGGCCCCTAGAACTCTGCAGAACTCCTTCCAGTCTCCATTACTAATGACGTTCTTCCAGAATCTGTTCTGTCTAAAATTCTTCTGTTATTTTTTCAAAATCATGCAAATCATACACAACTCAAAAGTAAGTTTAAATCTTCGCCTGACTCCTCATGTGCAGCCACCAGCTAACCAATTTGAACAACTTGCATAGAGGAAATAAGGAATTATTAATTTTGTTTGCTATTCTTATTTTCAGTATTCTCCTTAGAAAAATAATAATTTCCCTGTGGCCTCCAAAAAACTTCATAAAATAGTTTAATCCCATGATTTCTGCAGAAACTCAACTCTTAACAGTTCCTTCTGGGAATAAGTAATGAGTTTAGTCCTGCTACAGCTCTTCTTTATTAAGACTGTGTTTTGGAAAGTGAAAATACAGTCTGTCTTGCTTGAAATACTCTGATCCCACATCAGCTCAGGGTTTTATCTTTGATCTTCTGAATACTATAATAAATGCATCTGAGTAAGTGAGGAATTTTGCAAATCCTTTCTCTTCTTACACTGGAACGAGCCCAGAGTAACACTTCTCCAGTCCTACATCCTGCTGTGCCTGAAGCTCAGCCCTGAAGAGGTGACCACCTCCAGCTACCCAACATGTAGACTTCACCTAATCAGCCTGGCCCCTTTGTCCTGACAACAAAGCTGATATAACCGTGTGTCTTGTCACTCCCTAACTCTTCCCTGTCAAAGTGATTTGGACTAGAAAAGACCTATTGGTGGAAGGGTCTAAGCTTGCCATGTCTCCTTGGCAGGCACCTGGATGCTAACTTCTGCCATTGAGCATTACAGCTCCAGATTTTTACCTTTCTTTTGCTTTGATCCCCTTCTGGCACATAAGCTGTATCAATCTAGCATTGTGACTTCAAATTTAGGAAGTAAGAAAATTAAGCACTTGCTGTGTCTTCAAAAGCTGCAATGATATGTGATAATGGTGTTTCTACATAACAGCTGATGGTTTTCCCCTGCCGCAGTGAAAATTGTGACAATGTATGAAATCACCTCTGTAGCTGACATCTCAAAACATATCCAAAAATGCTAATATGGGCACAGATAGGCATTCATTGTGATCAAACAGTTCTAGATGGAGAGTTTTCAATATAATTTTTCATGAAAAAAACAATTAAGGAGCAGAAAGAATCTGGAATGTGTTAGAATGAATCTTTGATATTATGCAACGCTTCTGATAAAAAAATTTTACAAAATAATTTTTTTTTAATTAATATGGTTGCATTGATTGCAATGAGCTTATACGGGCAGCTTGTATTTTACTTGTATATTTTTTACCAGTTAAGCCTGCATTAGGACCATATTTTTGTGTACTGATGACATCAAAAGAAAAGAGGCAGCATCCAAGGGGAGCAAATTTAGGATTCAAAGCCTTGAAAAGCTCTGTAAAGCTGTCTCTACACTAAAAAGAAGTGGTATTTCAGTCACACTCCACTCATCGGTGTTTTCTACAGGCTAATAGAAGCTGTTCAACATGCAAACTGATGAGAATCTTTCTTCTGTGTAGAAGATCACTATGTATTTTCTGGAGAAGTAGTGGGTCCAACATAGGAGAGTGGTTTCCAGTTCTGGCTGCAGACACATAAAAGTAGGTGTGATGACATTTGCTATACATCTCCAGATAAGGAATACTCAAGGCTTCATAGCCTTTTCTGATCTATTTTAAGAGGGATGTGTTGGCTTTCAAGTGGAAGAGTTATAGTCCATATGATATCTGCTTTATGTCTCCGGAGACAGTGTGTATATGCAGACTCTGAAAAAAATTACACTCACATCATTATTTTGTCACATTAATTTGAACCATCCCAACATGAGATTTCTAATTTCAGTTTAGATTCTATTATTTTGACAAAGATGCTGCATATCTAGGGCAAAAATAACAACTACATTATACTGCCTTCCAGACTGAAATGGTGGAAGTGAAGGATTCTGAGTTCAAAGCTACTATAACTTTAATTAAAGTTAGGAACTCTGATTCTGTGTCTGGCCCATAATTAAATTTGCTGTCTTATTGTTAAATGATTTTTGCTATTAAAAGATAAGGAAGTTGTCATGTGCATTTGTTGCATTTTAGTATGCTTTTCAAATCTGTTGGTAGCATTCAAATATTGTCCTCAAATATATAAGTTGTTTTAAAATTGTGTTAATACAAATTTAAAAAATCTGTACTCATTATTACTCATGGTACTATTTTCTTGCTACTGTGGGAAGAACCAATTGCTTTCTTCAGTCAGATATTGACCAGAAGGATATCTACAATTATAATCACCTAATATCCTTTCTCCCAAATGAATATTTATAGTTCTTAAAAAAAACCCTATTCCTGTTACACAGTTGGTCTAACTTCATGGACTCATCTACAGCCATTTTCATTCCTTCATTGTCACGATGGGAGCCTAGTGAACCATGCCTGGTATTGCATGCCTAACATTTTACATTGTATTGTGTCTTTTGGTTCAGGAAGGCGAGTATACTCCTCTGCCAATGATAGGTACTGCCTAAAAGGAGTGCTGGAACAGTGTAGAGGGATGCTAAAAGGTCTGTTTTCTTCCATTACAAGGCTTTTAGAAGTATTTTTATGTATTGCCCCTCAAAAATGGTGGCAGCCTTTGGTTGATTTGGAGGGGAATACAACAGGATCAGAAGCTGCTCAGGATCAGAAGCCGTTCAAGAGTTTTAACTCCTTTTTTTTCCTTTATAATCTTTACTATCACATGGTAATCCCT
Source organism: Gorsachius magnificus (assembly GCA_034008185.1). Taxonomy (NCBI): domain Eukaryota; kingdom Metazoa; phylum Chordata; class Aves; order Pelecaniformes; family Ardeidae; genus Gorsachius; species Gorsachius magnificus. The sequence continues at coordinate 41,442,564 of CM067083.1, read as the reverse complement.
GGAGAGCCTGGGTTCAGGTCTTCCCTGCTGAGCAGGTGGGGATGGGCAGAGCTGTCAGGGGCTTTTCAGAGCTCAAGGGGAAAGTGGATGCTGGTGTGTACATAGCTGGTCCCACAGATTTCCGATGACTCATGTCAACTCACAGGTCACATTTAGATGTTACAACTGTCCCAGCTCTCCACAACTCCTGGAACAGGCCATGGCCAATAATCATAAAGCAAAAGCTAATAGAAATTCACCCACCAGCTATTTTTTTCCACCCAGTCCTGTTTGGTTCAGTGTAAATACTTCACAGAGTTCAATTTCTATGAAGGCTAGAAAGAAAACAAGCAGGTCTCTGACCTAGTAGGCAGATAAAGATTTGAGAGGAGTAAGGACTACTCACCAAGTGTCTGTTTCCCCTTATGCTGAGCTGCCAGGGTCTGGTGTTCTGAGACTGGATCTGAGACCTCAGGCTTTCACAACAAATCCTGGAACAGAGGGTACAGGAGGGAACTCTTCAAAACCCCCATGAAACCACCTTTTCATTGGTTTTGTTCTCTGTGGAAACAGAACTACATTGCTCTACCGCAAGTGCGTTTAATATCTGTCCTTCCCGAGTTTTTGAAATCTGCTTTTGTTGTGCTTACTTCTGTATGCTTGCTTGATAGAGAAAGGTATTGGCCAGCTGAGAAAAATGAAAGGATGGAGAAAAACAAAAGAAAAAGTCTTAAATGCATATGCCTGGATTAACAGATGGCTGAGGAGAGTGGGATGGCAAAAGCATGATGGCCTATAAATATCTGAAGGATGGAGTTAAAAGACACTGTTGGGCTACCAGGAGATATCTTTTATGAAATATTGAGATTTTATCATAAAAGTATCAAGATATATTATAGATTGTTAAAACAATAAATATTTTAAAAGAATGGTCTATTGGAAGACTCTCTCTCTCTCTCTCCCCTCCCCCCCCCATCTTCCATATTTCCAAAATGCAACAAAAAGAATAAGCCATCCTTTTCTGTGGATGATGTAATTACTTGCTAAAGCAGCATTGGAAAATATTACAATTAATACTCAAAGAAGCTGCTCTTACATGAAAAATTTGTCCAGATAATGAAGATGATCAGGATCAGAACTAATGTGGCCAAAGTCATGTTCAGTCATCCCGCCACTGTTTATAACAAGATGTCCACTGATCTCAAAAAAAAAAAAAAAAAAAAAAAGTAAAGCAAAAGCAGTGCATTTAAGGGTTTAATACCTTCTTATTATTCATTGTGTTTGTTTCTGTTTGAGGTATCTGATTACACTTGAAGGCAGATCAGAACAAATTCCTTTGCCATGATAAAAGTTAATAAGGATTTTGATTTACCTATTTTAGGGGAAAATGTCCAAAACAACATCATGGATTTACCATGGATTATACAGACCAAACTCTTCAAATGTTAAATTCCATGAGGGATGCTAATCCTAAGAGAAACAGTAACAGCCTGTTTTGTTAAGGGAATACAATGAAACATGCTCCAGATTTGCCACATACCCCCTTCCTTTTTTTTTTTTCCTGTTTTGTGTCTTCAATCATTCTGATGCCATATGACTGACTACCATGTGTTGTAACCTGTTGTCTCCTCAAAAGTTGTCTGAAAACTCACTGTGGCCAACTGTGTGGATTTAAACACTACTAAAGCTTTTACCTGTATAAAATTGAAGGCAAGAGCTTAAAAAGCATAGAATTTGCACAAATTATAAGTAAAATTCAGATACATAAATTAAAAATTGCAATCTGATCTAATTTTCTACTAGTTTAAAAATGTCTGGATTGTATTTACGTCTCCCATATGAAAAAATTAGCTAAGCATCTTAACTTCTGCTCCTTTGAATACCCAATGCAATTTGAAAATCTCGGAGTCTAGTTTCTAGCTAACACTTGAACCAATTTAGAAGCAAGCATGTCTATACTTAAGGTATATTGACATTTACATATTAGTTCAGATCAAGAAAAGTTAATTTCTCCATTGTCTCCACCTACCAAGGTTTGGCCTGCCATGATAGAGTTGTCTCAGAGCATGTGAACCGGTGGTTTTTTGGGGGATGAAACTAAATTGAAAGATTGAAAGGATGGCTCAGGAGGGAACATGGATCCATGAATTTGCATTTAGGGTGCACTCCTTGGAAGAAGGTCACAGAAATATGATTTTAAAAATAATTTCTAGAGAAAAAAAGGCTTAGGAGCTGCTCCCAGAACTACTTTTGATCTGCAACCAATGCATCCAAGCCTATCAGCTGGGCTTGCACAGCCACAGTCCTTCTCGTGCTTTTGGGTTTTAGCACTGTGAATCTTTCTTTGCTCTCTGAGTCCTTCATTGCTTTCTACACAGTGTCATAGTCTCAGCAGGAGAGACGGAATAGACCACCTGGCAGTGGTTACAGCACAGTCCATAAGCTCCTTGAAGAGGTTCCCTGGCTTAGTTTTTCCCAGAAGGACATCAGTTTGTGTGTTCCCACGTTGTTCCACAGTGCAAGCCAAAGCACAGTAAAGGGTGATGAGGACATTTGCTTTGAAGGTACGCTCTTGGCCCAAATGGAGCCTTTAACACAGATGTACCTTGTAGAAATCCTCTTAAAAATGGGATTTTTTGCTTGGGCGCCCTGAGGATGAAAACAGTATCAGACTTCAGCCCCCAGTATCCTGCTCAAATGCCATTGCGCTCTGGCATCAAAAAGGATACAATAATCATTCTTCCTCCAGCAACCCTCTTCTAAGTGGCTGTAGGTTTGGGGGTACAGCTCTGTCCATTGCAATAGCAGCTCTCAGGGCAGGAGTCCCTGCCGTGGCTAGATGTCCACTGAAAGCAGTGCCTCCATGAATCCCTGAGCCAGGGGGTTTTAATGTCCTTTCTGGATAGCTCCAGATGTTGCCTCACTTAACTGAAGAAAGTTTTTTCGATTGGAGTTTGACATCCCCTCTGTAGGCCAACACCTGCTTTGGGGATTTGGTATCAGGAAGTTGGGCACTACATCCAACAAATTAAGAAAGAAAGAAAAAAAAAGAAAAAAACACATTAGGACTGTCTCCTACAAAACAGAATGTCATAGAGGCTAAGAGTTTCAGAATCAGAATATACAGATTTCATATTTCAGGTTCAGAAATACACAGGCGGTACGTTTTTAAAAGAAACATCATTTCATAATGTTTCTTGCTGATTTACTGAGCATCACTGACTACTGTCTGCTGGTGGCAGTGCTTAGTTGGCTACTTCTGCCTCTTGTGCCTGTTTTCCGTCTCTCATACAAACACAGCAAATCCCCAGCAGTAGCATTTTACATTTAATCTTTTGGCTGAGAGCAGGTGAAACTCACATATTCACTTCTCCACAGTTTAGCAGGCTGTCATATTAAAAATAAAAAACCCCACCAACCCAGCCACAGAAATTTAAGCACCAAAATTACATTCCTGAAATAAATAAGTACAATACACCCAACTTTGCAAAAATAACTAAAATTAAACCAGATCACCATATGGGACTCTGTCAAGCTCTGTGCCTGTGGGTGTAGGCTAATCATCACAAACCACCTCTTTGTATCTGAATGTTTTTATTTTTAAAACATATAAAGGCAAAACTACAATAACAACAACAATAATACTAATAAAACAAAGATCTCAGTATTTTTCACGCTCAGTGATTCCTATGCAGCAGATACATATGAGCCAAAAATAATATGGGCAAGAGTACATACACCCTCCTTCTGTCCACCCACATACACAAGGGCAATTATAGCCCAAATGACAAGATGAGTTTAGAAGATTTTTCTACCAGCTTTTGTGATTTTCACGGCAGAACATCTCTAGTCTGAATAGTAAGGGCCAGAAAAGATCCCTGATAATTAACACATGTAGTCCATAATGTCTGTTAAAGCAGCAGCATATCTTTTAGACAGACTACCCTTTGGATAGAAAACTTTCAAGTATGTAGAATCTTGTATTTTTCTAGGTAAATTGGTACAGTGTTTTTCTACTCTTGCTACTAAATTGCATACAATTTCTACTCTGAATTTGTCTAAATTCAATTTCCAGGCATTGGATTTCATTATCCTTATTTTACCAAATTAAAGAAGTCATTATAGGAAGTCTTCTCTCCACAGAGGTACTTCTGAAGGCCATGATCACATCACGTGTTAGACTAATTAACGACCTTGGGTCTCTTAATTATCTCTAGACCTCAAATCAAGTTTGTAGCTCTTTCCTGAACTTTTCTAATCTTTCAGCATCCAAAGCGTGGGTAGAATCAGACCTGCTCCTGCCCCACAGGAGCCTCACCATGAGGATGCAGGACTGTCATGTCCCTATCCCTTTTTGGCAATCCTCAGCTCAAACATCCGAGGACTGTGTTCACCTTTGTGGCTCCAACTCTGAATAGGAATTTTTATGCAAATTATTTGGCTCCTAGATGTCTGACTTTTTATTTAGCTATGCCAGAAGGCATTTCTCTCTGATAATCCTGTATATTCGCTTTGTCCTCAGCAACATATAGCATTTTACCAGTTTTTGTGTAGTCTACCCTCATTTCTGGTAAAGACATTTTATATTTTCTCCAGATCATGCTTAGGGTTACTGAAAAGTACTAATCTAAGGAGCTCAATAAATATATATGCAGAAAAGGGTTATACTATTTGAACACAATAAAGCAATTTTTAAGTCGTACGATGAAGACTGTCATTTTATTTGCTTTGTGAAATGTACAAGATCAAACTATTTGGAGATGTTTAAAGTTGATGTGATACACTGTTATTAAACATATTTCCAGTTTTAATTGAAAACAGAATCTAAATTGTTTGGCAAGAATAAGTTCTCTACTCAAACGCATGTGAATTTGTGTGAGCCGTACTTCCACCCTGCGGGTTACCTCGAGGAACATTCCCAGGCAGCATGTGCGCAGCTCAGCCTGTGCACCACACCATATAGCCAAGGCTGAGTCCTGACTAGTCTTCATTGCCAAATTTGTATCATTTTCCTGCAAATTTTTCTTCACCAGTGATCCTGAAATGTTTAAACACGTTTAATTCCCTGTCTGTGCCTGGATTTTCCTTGCAATGTTTATTTCACTGCTGTATTTTAACTTCCTGTACCTTTAAAATGAGGTATCCTGCAAATGTTATCAGGAAACCTAACTCCTGCACAAACAGCAAATGCAAAGCTTACAATGGACACCACTTTGCACTGGTTTTGACTCACTTTTCCAGCCCTAAATACATGAAATGTTCACTCCAAAAGGATGGCTTAAGTGGATGAAAGGCCATTATTTAAAAATTGTTTTAGTCTGAAAGTGTTCCTGTAAATTTGTTTGATCCTAGCAAGAGTGGGGTTCCGTTCTCCTTTTGGAAGGGCAGTGTGCTAAAAGGGCCAGCAAGCGTATCTGGGTCTGGGTCACATCCTAGGTGCTGCATCAGTCCTTCCCTCAGGGTCTTGTTGCAGAAGCTCGGGCTGGAGATCAGGGACCCAGAAAGACCCCAGCCTGATTTCAGTATTTGTCTGAGGGTTGTTGAACATTTGGAAAGATTACTTTCTCCTTGTGAATGGAACATGGTTTTTATCTGCAAATCTCAGAGAGAAAATGGTAGTGGAATCCGCAATGCTGCTTCCACAGTCATTTATTGGAATATAGTTGTGCTTTAAGAGCATTTAAGAGGGTACCTTGACTGGTAATTTAAGGATTCAGTTACTTCAACTATAAAGACAATGCATTTGAAAAATACATGTGACATTTTCTGTAGATTAATGAATATAATCACGAAGAACAAATTAAATGAAGAAGTCTTCCAGGGAGAGTAAATTCACTTTACAATCTGGAGAAAGGGTAATTTATATCTAAATATAGCTCTACTAAGGATGAGCATCCATGAACCCACAGCTTTTTTTGTATTCTGCAAGAGAGTTTCCTCCCATTCAGATTTCTTTGAGTTTTTGTTTTTCCTTCACAGAATAGCAAACTGATAAAAAATATTACAAAGGGAGCTTTTAAGACCGTCAGGATGACAGGTTTCCTCCTTCGCTATTGTGACCTGATTCATTCCTGGCTGAGAAATAAGCACTCTCAATCACACTCAACAGGTCTCCATGAGACGAAAGGTACAATTGCTTTATCCAATACAATAAAAGTTAATTTGTGTCCTGGTCTTAGCTAATTAAGATTGTATACACTGAGGAAGTAGCTGAGTGTTCAGTCAGGGCAAACAGATTATTTTCTCATATTCACAGTGCATAGCTAGAGGAATAACATGCTCAGATCTTATTCTGCACACACACGTAGCCCAAATTTCAGGAGAGCTCTTTCTAATTGGGAAATGCTATCACTTCTTAATTCCTGACAAGTCCAGGGGCAGGCTGAAAGATCCCTCATGCAAAACCTTTTTAATTTTTTTTTTTTTTAACCAGTTAAAGATTTCTTCTCAGGTAGACTAGAAAAAAGTCTTGAAATCATTTGAAAATTTCCCAGGCTAGGGACACAGTCTTATGTCCTAAGTCTTATTAGAAACGTAAGTCATTTTCTTTGACCCTAATGAAAGCAGCGTCATTAAATCCAGAGCAATCATTTTATGAGACAGAGCTACATCTCTCCAGAATCAACTGAAGCAAATTTTCAGTAATGTCAGGGCAGCAGAAATAGAGCTTCAGATTGTACCAAAGCCATTGTAGATAGGCCAATATGCTTATTTGTCACATGTTTCTCTAACTAGCCCAACTGCTTCTGTTGAAGATAGCTGAAACTGAGAAAACGCAATTGATTTTCAGAAAATAGTTATTCTTACAGCTGTAGCTCTAAGTGCTGTTTCATTAATAATATATCAATATAATATGATAAATATTAACGTAGTCCTGCAACAGTTACCAGAAAAGCACTCCTTATTTATTCAGCTGTGAAAATAAATTCAGATAGTCCCTTGATAATTGTTACAAATATAAGGTTACGTTAATGATATCTACTGAGGATGAGCTACAAAAATGAAGTTTACTTGGGAATGTTTCCAGCAACATGTATAATCGCAGATTTCAGAAAACATTTTATTTGAACAAAGCACACGACTTCAATGATGTTAACATCAGTCTTGTGATGATTTTTAATAGTCCCTTTAGAAAGCTGATAGGCCTAATCAAAGCTTGCATAATTTCTGTTTATCATTTAGGAAAGTTAGCAAGTCTCCACCAAAGGAAAACATCTCTAGCAAACAGTACACCTCGGCTCATAACTGAAAGATGTGGGCTGGTTCTCTGATGCAATTACTAACAACAATAGTGGTAACTAGAAAGTTATTTGTATCCTTAAACAAATATCTAAAGTCTTCAGTTTTATATTTATAAAAATTTCATCTGGTTTTACAGCAATACTAAAAGTATTACTAAAGTAATTGATTTATGAATTAGTAATTATTATTCCTGCTAACAATGCAGCTAGTAACTACTGAAGCATTTTTGCACTTTGATGAGATGAGGCAACAAAAAATACGAATGTATCACTGACAGTTTTCCTTTTCCTGTAAAATTCAAATTTTGTTAAATCAAACTAGATTTGACTATGTGAAGTTTGGAAATTTGCAAAATTCTTAAGAAAATATACATATTTCTAAATATGAAATATGCAGGAATGAGGGTTCTCACCAGCAGACAGATACAATCATCTGTCTCACTGGCAAGAACATTGGTTAAAAATAAACAGTCTTTGCTTAATGGCTCCATCCAGCTTCAGCTGGCAGGGAATCCCGCACGGGGACAGCTACAGACCTACCCAAATGTGACCATGCACTTGAGCTGGTGTAGTGGCAGCATTCTGGTTTTGTCACTGTTTGCCATTTTTACAGAATGGTGGACTTTCTCTTTTGCTTATTGTTATGAAAATTACTCCTTGGAAATGCTTTTGTTATATTCAACTGATGCTAGTTTTATAGAGGTAAAAGTGCTTTTTTCCATTAAATGCAAAGCTTGTACCCCTCTTGACCCATGTCTACTATTGCTCTCACTATCACAACTTCCACGCAGTCTACAGTTTGCCTAGATTTCTTTCCTGAATCTTATCATCCATAAGGAGATAACCAAGCCCACTAGTGTATGCCAATACAGATTATTTTATTCCTTTAATTGTTTCAAAATGCTTTTAAGATCAATATGCAGATGAATATTTACTGAATTTAGTTCCAGCATCTTAAACAAATACATGTATCCAAAGCATTTTGGAGAGTGAAGGAGTATAACCAAACAAATGTTATGTGTGCAGTAGTGGGTGAAAGACTGTTTCATGTGCACTCACTTTTTTTCCTAAGTCAGATTTAGTTTTAATTGTTATTTATATTGAGATTTTATTGCAGACTAGATTGTTGAAGTACTGTGGAAAACAAGGCTGAACAGACTTAGAAGCAAGGCACAGGACTATCCAGCTTCTCGTGGGGTGTGGAGGCCTCAGAGTGTTTTCTTAATCATAAAATCTTTAAACTACAGCAGAACTTTACTGATCTCCAAGCTATAACTAAAACCACTTCTAAATAATATGCATCTGATTTTAACAAAAGCAAGAATGAAGAAGACATTTTTTCTCGTTAGTACAGAAAAAAAGATGGGTTTGTGTTTAGGATGGAGTAGTGAAATTCACAAAACCCAGGACATAGTCTCCTTGGTACGACATTCTAATGCATCAGTTTTGCTAATGTAAAGGCTACTATCAAAACCATCACGTTTGAAAGTAACTGTGCAATCAAGGAGAAAATAACTGTGTGATAAATTAATATTTGTCCCTACAATCATGGCCATTGGGAATTCCAGTGTGTTCACAGGAAATCATGCAATATCTCTGTCTGTCCCTTGGAGTGTAAAATTAGATAATACCTGTTGATCCACCTGGCAGGTGGATCTGAGACACACACAGATCCCTGGAAAGAAGATGCTTCAAAAAATCCAGGTAAGTTATCCCCAGCCTTAATTGCTGTCTGGATGATGTGCATGCCCCTACCTGACTCATCAGACCAACCAGACTCAGCTCACCATACCTTTGACATCGGAATTGTACCACCACCTTAGCTATGACTTTTTCTGGGATTATTTTTTTTTCTGCTATTTCTCACTGTTGTTATTTCTTGGAGGCAGCCATTAATTTTGCATTGTGTTACTACTAAAAGTTACTATCTGATTATTTTAAAACCTAGTTTTTCAATGGAGTTTGAAAATTTATTGAGAAGAAGAGGAATGACATTTGATGGGGTTATGTTGGTTTTGTGTCCTACAAATATATAAAAAAGGTAGGGAAAGTATTGTTTTACTGAGTGTGTCAGTTTAAAATACGATCTTAAAATATAGTACAACTGGAGATTAATCGCTAATTAGAACTTATATTTTTTTAAAAAATATTACTTCTCAGATACTTCAGGATAATTTAGATAAAGTGTCCTTGGCAATGCCAAGTATATATTTGTACATCATAAACTCCTAACCAGAACAGGATTAACAAAAATTCCCTTATTAGCTCAAGATGTAAACAGATCAGCCAAGTGAGACTTGAACCACTAAAGATGTTTAAAAAAAGAGATGTTCATTGTGGAATATGTAGCTCATACTCAAAAGATACATAGGACTCAAGGCTTCCAATACAATGTCCTGGATCACTACATTTGCTTATAAGGAATTGATAGGGGCCTGCCCAAAACAAGGTGGTCAGCCTTAAGCTGATAAATTCCCTTCCAACCCCCCAGTTAATTTTTCTGAATACATGGCTTAATCATCAAGGGACTTGATTCTACGTCTGAGCCAGACAAATGGCTTCCTAGTTTTGTGATTTGGCTGCCTGTCTTGAACTTTAGCTTTTGCAATGATGGTCTTTGAACTGTAGTTTAGCAGTATGGACTAAACAGCGTAAACTGTCATGGTCAAGCATCACCAGAGTTTCCCAGCAGGGTTGCAAGGTCTTATGGTTCCCAAGCCAAACTTACATTTTCTTTTCTATTTTTTTTTTCCTCAGATCAAAAAATTAATGGTACTGTAGAAATAAAGAGCTGGCTTCTTAATTTAGCACTATCTTACTTAGCAATTTTAGAAGCTTTACTGGACTAGGAAGGATACAAAACAGTCACTGGTTGGAACTAATATTTTTCTTCTCTTGTGATCAAATGGTCAGATGGGTGGTGCGTTGATCCTGGACAGTGGTCTGGCTTTCCCTGTGCCACCCTCCCAGCACCTGTATTTCAGAGAACTCTGTAAGACTGTGACAATTTCACTATATGCCCTATTAAGTGCAGCGTTGGTAAAATACAGTTGCAGCACTGGTATACTATAACTCCATATATGGTCTGCGTATAATGTATACAGCATACATACATATATGTGTGTGCTTGTGAGTGTGTGTGTGTGCACCTGTGTAGAGAACGGCTGTATATAACTGTACTGTGCTCCCCAGCACAATTTGTGCACAAACATTATCTGTTCAGCTGTGTCTGTCTGTACAACAGACACTCTTTGAGCACAAATTAAGTTACCCTCACTCTGAAAAGCAATTTATTGATCCAGTTCCTGATAGATTTCCTGTTCGCTCAATTTTTACCTACTGTTACATGGAACTCTAAAGGGAAAATTTAGTAATTGCTGTTCTTATTGGGTACTGTGTATCTGGAAGACCTAGACCTTTAAAAGCATCTGAACTTGTAAAAGAACTCAAATTCTACAGAGAAAAAAAAAAAAAAGTAAAAAAAGAAACAGAGAGAAAGCTGTCGCTTGCTGCTTTGGGGAGATCAGGAGAGCTAGATTTAAATCCTTATTTTTTCTGAGCCAAATCAGAGAAATGAATTTAAGTATAATCCCAATTCTTCACCATCAGGCTGTGAGCCATTTATTCTCCACACTTCATAAAAAAAGGACCTGCTTCAGTCTCTGGACAAAACATTAAAAAAAGCTGAAATCTCAGAAATATTTCCAGCTGTAATTCTTTGAGATGTATAACTACTATTGGCATTTTTCTTTGGAAGAAGTATTCTTCAAAAGAAGAACATATTCTTCAAATGAACAGTGCCTTGATTTATTATGAGGACTTGTTTATGAAGTTTTTGTTACACCAGGAAGGTTCCTGCTTTTCTGTTTGCTTTTAAAATGAAGCTAATACACTTTTGATAGTTTTTGCATTGTCCTAGTGAGGCATATTAACCGTGGTTTGGGAGAAGAATCTCACTTTTTCTGTGTACAACTTCCTTTTTCCTCCTCTCCCCCAGGTCCAGGTGTAATCTTTTTTTCGGCATTGCTTAGGTTTTTTCCTGTTCTTTCTTGATTTGTATTCTAACATGGGCAAGTCAGACAAGTGGTTAGAGCTTCTAATCTTTGCCTCATATGTGTGACAAGTTAGATTTGGGCCCTGGTCTTGCAATTGGATCTGACAGCCTGCACAGCCCCTCTGCAGGGACTCTCTTGGGCTTGGTGCGGTCAGTGTTGAGCTGTTCACACTGCCTGCTCTATTACTTGTGAGAAACCTTTGGCCTCCCTCTCTCTAGCTTGCTTTGTTTTCATGCCAGCAAAACAAACAATAACAACTTTCTTTTCCCTTTTCTTCATTGCTTTATTGTATTATCACTGCCTTTGTAATATCAGGTGAGCGATACTGGCAGCTGTCTTCCCACAAATGCTTCCCACAGCCAAATGCTGCCCCAGGACATATAGTATTCAAATTGCCAGGACTCATCGCTCTCACACCAAATATGAGGACCTCTGGTAAGACCAATACAACTTATTAATAAAAGAGACCGGTCATTAATGATAAATGGCTCCAAGTGTACATTAAGCATTGTATAACCATACAGAGAGATATGCAGGGGTTTATGACCTCAAATACTCAAATGCATTCAACTTAATATTTGCAGTGATTTACATTCTTCCACAATAGCAGTAATACAGGGAAGTTTACTTTGTCATGCTCAGATTTCATAAAATAACATCTTCAAATATAACTTCCCCATCCTCAGTAAAACAAGCAAGCTTTTGTGTGTTCCAGTACTACACAGAATGCAGGTCCTGAAGAGCATCTTAAATATATTGAGAGGAATAAATGATTGTATGGTGTTAATATGATTTAATACAGCAAAACATATAAGGCAGCATTTCCCAGAATTTCTTCAGAGAAGTCAGAGTCGCCAGAGGAAATGCTTACTATGAAAATTATACTATAGCCTTTGGCAAATGGTGAAAATAAATTATGTGAAAAACTGGGAGCAGAGTGTGTTTGATGGATTCAGAACAGGAGTTGAAATTAAAGAATGACACATAGACAGAAGGAAAGATTTCAGAGTGCCTGGAAATCAAAAGCTCATATTTAAAGTAATAGACTGATAGGTAGGAATTTTATTCCCAGTTCCACCCTTGACTTGCAACACAACCTTGAGTTAGTCTCTTGACTTCTCTGTCAGGTTTGGCATAATGCTGTGCTGGTTTTCTTGCACAAAATGCCCATAAAAAAAGATTCCTTCCATTGAATTTTTTTTTCGTTAGAAACAATCAAACACTGAACCATCAAACATTTTAAGTAAAAAAAATACTGAAAACTTACAAAAAGTTTAAAATTCAAAATGGAATTCTTCGTTTGCATTTCCCATCAAGAATTTTCAAGGAATATTTTCAAGGAATGCAAGCACTTCCTGGAAAAATATTTGTCAAGAAACACATTTTCCCATCAAAATTAAATTTCAGTAGAAAAACACAGCAAATTAGGCCAACCAACATCATTACATGCCTGCTCAAATATATATCATGAAACAAGATTTTTCAGTGCCCAGATAGATATGGCTTTCAGCTGACTAGGTGGGCTGAATGACACAGACCTAGCAGTTTTTCAGTGTGCGATATGCTTTCTTCTGAGGGTCCCCTCCATCTCTCTGCAGTCTCTTCTCAGCAGCATGGCATACCCTCAGTGGCATTCATGAGGTACCTTCTAAGAATATAACAGTGCTAAAACAATTTCCTCTTAGCAACAAGTCAACCCATGATTTCTCCAACAACATACATTTATCCTAATCCCTTTGCTTCTAATTAGTCCAAATGATTGTTCATTGCTTTCTCACACAGCTCCTACCACCTCATGTATAAACTAGCAAGGTAGTGACAGAGTATGTCTACTCAGCTGACAACAAGATGGAATTATTTCTGCGTTCATTCAGACTGTAGCACATATAATGACATACATCTGATAGGGATGTATTGAACACTCCACAGTATCCATAAGGTTCATTGGCACAGCTTGGAACAAAATGCATACAAGGCATACATAGAAAGTAGATCTCCAGAGCCTAAGACGAGCCCTTTACCATAAAGAACAAAAAACTGTCTGAGATGTCAGAGTTGTAGGATAAATAAGGAGGAAAGGCTGGTGAACAGAATTAGCTTTGTCCAACACACAGTTCACAGGATCTCCAAAGAGTCTCTCTAAAATGCCTTTCTTACTCCCTCATTTCCTGGTGAAGCCAACGAAATGTTACTAACTTCTCAGTTTCATCACACGTTTGGTTCCCCTTCAAAGCTAAGTCCTTGGTTCTTTTACTTTCCGGCTTCCTGGAAATTCACATGTCAATGAGTGAGTTTCATTTTATTAATGCAGGACTGTTTTTTGGTGCTAGTTGTTCACACATCCCTCATGAGGAGACCTGCAGTTTTCAAACAGCTGGTTTGGTTTTGACCGAGACAAAATTGCAGTTTCCTTAATATCTTCTTGGCTTCACCAAGACTGAGGTTAGTTCTTGAGAAAGAGAAGATAGATAGGGAGTGTTCCCAGCCTTCACTTTGCTTTTACACCCTTGGTACATAAATAAAACATGGACAGTAATTTATAACACCTCTAAAGTCATTCTGCTTGTGGTCTCATTGCACTCATTATTGCTTCTACTGGATCCGACCTAGATAAACTCTTACTTCACGGCCACAGCTACACAGCTACACCTTTCTCATGCAGAGAAAATCTTAGGTAGCAGTGAGCTTGATTCCTGCCTGTCTTGTATAGTCATGTACAGGTAAATAGATATGAATTGTTGCTTTTCTGATGTAGTATTTTGCACTTTGCCAAGATATAAACAGAAGAAAGCACAAAGCAGTGAAGAAAGATTAAATCACTGGAGAAATGATCTATCTTTAACAGTTCTATGTAAACTATGTAAATTAACTAATTTAGAGCAATTATATTTATTAGAAATAACACAGGTTTATGCTGATATCTTCTTAAATATTTTTTCTTTATTTGTCATCAAATATTACCCTTGCTTACTGGGTAATAAACTTTTAAAGCAATTCTTGAAAGGGCACAAGCCCAGTCAAGCATCTGTGACTCCACAAATTATCTCTGCTAATTGAAATAGTACATCTCCTCCCCAAGTTGCTACTTTTAAAACCCTGCATGACAAATAGATCAAGAGCTCCATATTCTGTGGTATACAAACAAAATGAATCATGCATTCTTAAAAAAAAGAAGTTTATTATAAAGATGACTAGCCTTTCAGTTAAGCTTTTTCTGAACAATCTTGATGGTTTCAGAATATTACTTGCCCATTTCTATGCACAACAGGTTAGGGTTTGGCATAGTTTAGATGAAATTCAGTATTATCATTATTGTAGTTATGATGATGCATAGTAGTTAAGTCATTAGTTAGATAATAGAAAAAATAGACTTTTTAGACAAAGGCATTATTTAAAAGAGAAAAATACTTTTACATACATGCAATTGGATACTCAAGTTATTTGAACACAAGAATTTTTCAGCAGAAGGAGTCTAGCCCTGAAATGGATGATACTGTGATGTGCTTGCCTTCTATTTCTTAACTTTATAGTATACCAAAAGGGATGGCTGGGTGGATGGATAGACAGATACAGAAAAAAACCAAACCTAAATAAAAACAAACAACCCCAAACCCTCCTTGAGTCTGGCCTTGAAAAATACCATAATTTTTCTTATCTGTTTATACCAAAGGATTATTATATGTGCTTGTGGGGCCAGGAATTCACATGTTGTCATTCAGTCCTGTCAGTGCTGGGCATGGGCCAGGGAGGTGATGCTGGAGCACATTTATTGGTTAGCAAGCAGTCAAGCAAGTTCAGAGATGTCATAGCAGCATTTTAAGATTCTTGGACAGCTATTACATGACCACCTGTAAATAGGTACTAAGAAAGCCTCCAGATCACTCTTTCTACTGGCATCAGTTTAAAACTCATAAGGAAGGCATCCAGTGTTGAAATGAGATGTACAGTTTTGCTAACAAGTTAAGAAGCATTATGAAGGGCTGCTTTTGAAAACTCATTACTCCTGCTACTACCTCAGGATCCAGGATTTGCTTTCCTGAAGGCTTCATCAAATGCTTCCGAAAGGGTCAATGTTTCCTTTTTAATAAAAATCCTGAACACAGTAGAGAAGGAGGTTAATCAGAGCAGTTAATCCAGTAACTCCATGTTTTGTCTTTTTCTATTAGGATTCTATTAGGATTAGCAGTCACTGTCTACTAACATGTAAATTTGGAGCAGTTAATTTCCTACTCTTTAACTGACCATGATCTCTATGAACATATGCATGCTTATCAGTACAAATATGCACATTTTAGGCCTTGGCTTTGCACAACAATGAAATCAAATATTTACAAATTATACACAATAGAATCCTCCATTTGTTAGTGTGATTCATTTTAACACTAGTGTGTAATAAATTCATGTCAGTGTTAGCATAACCATTTGCTTGTACTTTTAAAATGCAGAGGGTTAAAAAAAAAAAAAGGAAAACCATCACTTTTCTCTTGTAGGTGCATATTACCTTGCTAATAAATCATCTCTAGAAAAAGTTGTGCACCCAAATTTGAGAAGAGGTCACCATGAGCAAAAGTGAAATAACTAAAAAAATCTGACAGAACATGCTGGTTTCATTTGGGTTTTGTAATAGAAACTCTGCTGCACTCTTTACCTGAATCTTATTCTGTGTTAGTGCAAAGTACTTTTCAAATTTGTGAGTTTCTCCATCAATTATCCTGCCAGGATAACTGATTCAACCAGGCTCACTAGAGAGGAGCCTGTGGGTGACACCCCAATACTGGAGGTGAAACTGATAGCCCAGCTCAAGTGCATCTACACTAATGCACGCAGCCTGGGCAAGAAACAGGAGGAGCTGGAAGCCATTGTGCAGCAGGATGGGTATGATGTAGTTGCCATCACAGAAACGTGGTGGGATGCCTCTCTTGACTGGAGTGCTGAAATGGATGGCTATGAGCTAGGGACAGGCAAGGAAGGAGAGGAGGTGGTGTGGCTCTGTATATTAGGGAGTGTTTTGATTGTACAGAGCTCGACGCTTGTGATGAGGCCTAGTGCTTATGGGCGAGGATGAGGGGGAAGGCCAACAAGAAGGATATCCTGTTATAAATCACCCAACCAGGATGAGGAGGTTGACAAAATATTCTCAATCTCAAGCTCTTGTTCTCGTGGGGGACTTCAATTTACCAAGCATCTGCTGGAAATACAACACAGCAGAAAGGAAACAGTCTAGGAGGTTCCTGCAGTGTGTGGAAGAGAACTTCCTGACACAGCTGGTAAGTGAGCCTACCAGGGGAGGTGCCCTGCTTGACCTCCTGTTTACTAACAGAGAAGGACTGGTGGGAGAGATGGTGATCGGAGGTCGTTTTGGCCTTAGCAACCATGAAATGGTAGAGTTTTCAATTCTTGGTGAGGTAAGGCAGGGGGTCAGCAAAACTACCACCACAGACTTCCGTAGGGCAGACTTTGACCTGCTCAGAATGCTGGTTGGGAAAGTCCCTTGGGAGACAGTCCTGAAGGGCAAAGGGGTCCAGGAAGGTTAGGCATTCTTCAAGGAAGAGGTCTTAAAGGTAGAGGAGTGGGCTGTCCCCATGTGCCATAAGACGAATCGGTGGGGAAGACGACAGGCCTGGCTGAACAGGATCTTTTACTGAGACTCAGGAAGAAAAGGAGAGCTTACCAGCTTTGGAAGAAGGGGCAGGCAACCCAAGAAGAGTACAGGGATCTTGTCAGGTCACACAGAGAGGAAATTAGAAAGGCAAAAGTCCAACTAGAACTCAACCTGGCCACTGTTGTAAGGGATAATAAGAAAAGTTTTTATAAAGATGTTAACAGCAAAAAGAGAGCCAGGGAGAACCTCCATCCTCTAGTGGATGCAAGGGGGAACATTGCCACTAAGGATGAGGAAAAGGCTGAGATACTTAATGCCTTCTTTGCCTCGGTCTTTAATGGCCCAATAAGTTATCCCCAGGGTACTCGGCCCTCCGAGCTGGAAGATGGGGATGGTGAGTGGAATAAATCCCCCATAATCCAGGAGGAAGCAGTTTTCAACCTACTATGCCACCTGGACGTCCACAAGTCTATGGGGCTGGATGGGATCCACCCAAGAGTGCTGAGAGAGCTGGCAGAGGAGCTTGTCAAACCACTCTCTATCATTTATCAGCAGTCCTGGAGAACAGGGGAGGTCCCAGATGACTGGAGGTTGGCAAATGTGACGCCTATCTTCAAGAAGGCCCATAAGGAAGATCCGGGAACTACAGACCTGTCAGCCTGACCTCAGTACTAGGGAAGATTATGGAGCGGTTCATCTTGATTGTGCTCGCCAGGCACATGGAGGACAATCAGGGGATCGGGCCCAGCCAGCATGGGTTCATGAAAGTCAGGTCCTGCCTGACCAACCTGATTTCCTTCTATGTCCAGGTGACCCACCTGGTAGATGAGGAAAAGGCTGTGGATGTTGTATACCTGGACTTCAGCAAAGCCTTTGGCACAATGTCCCACAACTTTCTCTGAGAGAAGCTGGCGGTTCATGGCCTAGACAGGTGTACTCTTCGCTGGGTAAAAAACTGGCTGGATGGCTGAGCCCAGAGAGTTGTGGTCAATGGATTTAAATCCAGTTGGCGGCAGGTCACAAGCGGTGTCCCCCAGGGCTCAGTTCTAGGGCTGGTCTTGTTTAATATCTTTATCAATGACCTGGATGAGGGGATTGGGTGTACTCTCAGTAAGTTTGTAGATGACCCCAAACTGGGTGGGAGTGTTGATCTGCTTGAGGGGAGGAGGGCTCTGCAAAGGGACGTGGACAGGCTGGATTGATGGGCCGAGGCCAACTGTATGAGGTTCAACAAGGCCAACTGCTGGGTCCTGCACTTGGGTCACAACAACCCCATGCAACGCTACAGGCTTGGGGAAGAGTGGCTGGAAAGCTGCCTGGCGGAAAAAGACCTGGGGATACTGGTTGACAGCTGGCTGAATATGAGCCAGCAGTGTGCCCAGGTGGCCAAGAAAGCCAATGGCATCCTGGCTTGTATCAGGAATAGTGTGGCCAGCAGGAGTAGGGAAGTGATTGTGCCCCTGTACTCAGCACTGGTGAGGCTGCACCTCGAATACTGTGTTCAGTTTTGGGCCCCTCACTACAAGAAAGATGTTGCGTTGCTGCAGCATGTCCAGAGGAGAGCAACAAAGCTGGTGAGGGGTCTGGAACACAAGTCTTACGAGGAGAGGCTGAGGGAACTGGGGTTGTTTAGTCTGGAGAAGAGAAGGCTGAGGGGAGACCTTATTGCCCTCTACAATGACCTGAAAGGAGGCTGTAGCGAGGTGGGGGTTGGCCTCTTCTCCCTGGTAATGGGTGATAGGACGAGGAGAAATGGTCTGAAGTTGCGCCAGGGCAGGTTTAGGTTAGACATTAAGAAAAATTTCTTCACAAAAGGGTTGTCAGGCACTGGAATGGGCTGCCCAGGGAAGTGGTCGAGTTCCCATCCCTAGAGGTATTTAAAAGACGGGTAGACGAGGTGCTTAGGGACATGGTTTAGTGGTGGGATGGCAGTGCTAGGTTAACAGCTGGACTTGATTATCTTAAAGGTAACCTAAACAATTCTATTCTATGATTCTAACTGATTAAAATATCTGCTGGAATGCCCCAGAAAAATATACTCTTTTATGGGCACGCCTTTTGCATATGGATATGAATATGAACATAGGAAAAGTATGAAAAATCCATGAGACTCTGAAGCAGATAATTAGCCTCTTATTGAAAGCTGTTTAAAAAAACACAACTTGATTTGTGAACCTTTTGACTGTATATTCCCATAAAATTAATTATGCTGCACATTCCGAAGAGTGGAACTTCAGCACTTCAAGGTTGTTCATGTTGCCTTTTTCATTCAGAGCCCTCAAAATAGATCACAAATATTAATTTATTACAACCCAGGTTCTCATGAAAAAAAAAGTAGTCTCCTTGCCCCTGCTTCTTTCCCTCTTACCTTTCAAAAGACTGCTGTTTCTCCTGGCAGCCCCAGCCCAGAAGCAAGCATTTTTCAGGGGCCCTTGGAAACACCTTCAGCCATACAGATGAACCTTTCCCTATGGATAATTTCCACTGGAATGTAAGGATCTTAGGGAAGCCACCAAATTCTTTTCCTACACTGCTGAACTGCAGGGATTTTGCTGCAGAGGTGGCACCTAACAATACCTCAGGGGACTTCTAGGGGAATTTGTTAAGACTCCTGATGATAAAGGCCAACCATTATTGTCTTTATTTTTTTCAGATCTCAACAGGACTGTACTAACTGCTCTCTAGTCTGCAGCATGACATGCTCTATTGAAGTGATAAGGCACAGAAATACACATTTTTCTGTATTGAGTGAATTGGAAAATCATGTGTTTTTAATTAGCTGTAAAAGGACACTACAGCAGCTGGTACTACAAAGCATATGAAAACACTTGCTTTGGCTTTGCACTTGGAGAATCAAACAGCTAAGTGCCTGCTTTTCTGCAGCAAGTGCTGAATGTGAATTATGTGGACTGGAGAAGGCGTGGGGTTTTAAACACAGGCTCTTCCCATCTCACTTTGGTGCTGCTGGGTGGCTGCTAATTTATTCTTGCTCTGTTGCCTGTTTCTGGATCGTTACTGAAACCGTGTAAGTCATAGACTCCCTGAGATGTTTTACAACATTTCTAGAATAACAGGCAGCTGGCGTACAGCAAGAGCACACCATACAGGCTCCAGTCCCCCTTACACTCGCACGTATGCTCCTGGGCAGGCAAGGGCAAAACACAGAAGCCTGCAGAAAATCTCTAGGGAGAGAAAAGATTTCGCCAGAGTGGGATTTCCACCTCCCTCTTATTCTGTAAACTGCTCTGCTCTGAAAGAAAGAGAGCAGGAATTGCAGGTGGCCAGGTGGCACATTTCCCTCCCCAGAGTCTCTGCTTTGGCTTCTGTGATGGAGAAGCTAAGAAGCTGTGCCAAATGTGCTCAGTTAATATTTCTTGAAGCTGGATGAATTTGCCTCACGTGCCCCATGGTACTCATTTTAGGACGGCACAAACTTCCTCTCAGGCTTCAGCTTTCCAGCCATCAGCAATAGCCTCACTCAGATGAAAGGGATATTGCACAACAGTGTTGAAGATTGGGATGGGCAAGCAGTGAACATTAACAGCAAATTAATATTTTCTGTCTTTTGCCACAGTTTGGCCTCAGCCTTTGAAAGTATATACAAGCAACTTTTCCATCATCCTCTACTTAATTCATGGATACATGGACTAAACGAGGCTTGAACTTTTCCATGTTGTTTTCCCCTCCTCACTATCACTCTCAGATTCTCATCTATTCAAAACTGATAACATTTATGAAAGCTTGAGTTCCCTTCAGCATCCAGCATCACCACTCCCAGTTAGCACTACCATGCTATTATGATTCCATGGAAATGGAAGATGTATGTAAGTGCTAAATAGCCAGTATTATTTATTGGTATGAAAATTATACACCCTTCCAGATCTGTGCATATCAACCTTAAGGCTCTAGAAATGAGTCACATTTTTAATCATATGCATATAGTTTCATGTAGCATGTTCTGGGTACTTATGGTGAAGGGTTTCCATGTTTTGATAACTAGTCTGCTGTTACTACAGAACACTTTGCCAAAGTGCTGAAATCCTGGCCAAAATTGCAGCTGCATAACCACAGACTGTCTTACCAAAGTAATTATAGGTGCTTACTTTGGTACACTTTCCAGACTGATTCCTCTAAGGCTCTTTCTCCTCCTCCCAATTTCTATGCAAGTCACTACACTTTCAAAACACTCCTATAGGTTTTTTCATTGTTCTAACAAACATAACTGAAGGTGAATTATTTACCATAAGGGGTAGCAAACACATACTCTTTGAAAAATTTCCAGGTCAATGATCAAAAAATATTACCTGCATCCTAAAGATGGATTTGCATGAATTGGCACAGTGCTGATTTGTCTCTGTTACAGTGTGAAGAAGTATCTTTTCCAGCTCATTTGATGCTCCATTGAAGAATTTTCTCAATGTGTTCTCCGTATGAGAACTGGACTCAATCAATTTCCATTAGTGAGAAAGCTATCTCTGCGGAAAAAAAAAAAAAGTTTTAACTCATCATAGCAGAAACACCATTTCATTTTTTTAAACCTGTCAAAACCTGTCAAAAATGAAATTCCTGTTGGTTTAAGCAGAATAAGTAACTCAGGTGGGGAGATACTAAGGATAGGTAAATGGGTATTTGTTTCTACTCACAGACTATTAACTTTTGGTCCCTCAAAACTACCGAACTTCATTCTTCCATGTGTTTTCCTGTTTTGGAACCAAAATTTGGCATCAAATAAGCCAGTGAATGTGCTGGCTTTTCCCTATATTTATACATACACAACACCATAGGCGCCTGTCCATATAGATCTCTCAGCAGCACTTGCTAATTCACCTGTAGAGGTATGGTGGGTTGCCCTTGGCCAGCTGCCAGACACCCACCTGGCTCCTCTCTCAATCCCCTGCCTCAACAGGAAAGGAGGATAGAAAAAAAAAGAAAGAAAAGCTTGCAGGTCAGGACAAAATCACTCGCCAGTCACCCTGACTTGGCAAAAATGAATTTAATTTATTGCTAATTAATAACAGAGTTGGATGGTGAGAAATAAAGACAAAAACTAAAACACCTTCCCCACACCTTTCACCCTTTTTTTTTCCCAGGCTCAACTTCACTCCTTCATTTCCAGCTCCTCTACCTTCCCCCCCCAGTCCTGGGCAGCACAGGAGGACGGTGACAGGGGCTGTGGCCAGTCCATGGCAGCTCCTCTCTGCTGCTCCTTCCTCCTCATGCTGCTCCCTGCTCTAGCATGGGGCCTCTGTGGGCTGCCATCCTTCAGGATGAACCTGTTCCAGCCTGGGCTCTCCATGGGCTGCAGTTTCTTCAGGATATGTCCACCTGCTGTGGTGTCACCCTTCCCAGGGGCTGCAGGGGAAACCCTGCCCTGGTGCCTGGAGCACCTCCTCCCCCTCCTGCTGTCACCTTGATGTTCACACTGTTGTTTCTCACAGCTCTTAAAGATGTTAAAGTGTTTTTGCCTTTCTGAAACACTCTGTCCTGGTTTCAGCTGGGATAGAGTTAATTTTCTTCCTAGTAGCTGGCATAGGGCTGTGTTTTGGATATAGGATGAGAAGAATGTTGATAACACCCTGATGTTTTAGTTGTTGCTCAGCAGTGCTTACACAGAGTCAAGGACTTTTCAGCTTCTCATACCGCCCTGCCAGTGGGGAGGCTGGAAGTGCACAAGAAGCTGGGAGGGGACACAACCAGAACAGCTGACCCAAACTGGCGAACAGGATACTCCATACCATATGATGTCACGCTGAACAAAAACTGGGGGGTGTTGGCCAGACGGGGCTCGGTCACTGTTCAGGAACTGGCTGGGCATCGGTCAACAGGTGGTGAGCAATTGCATTGTGCATCACTTGTTCTGTATATTCTTTTATCATTATTGTTATTTTTCCTTCCCTTTTCTGTCCTATTAAATTGTCTTTATCTCAACCTGTGAGTTTTACTTTTCTTCTGATTCTCTCCCCCATCCCACTGGGAGGGAGGGAGCAAACGGCTGTGTGGTGTCCAGCTGCCTGCCAGGCAGGCACAGCAGGCCACAGGCATTCCCCGAGGCACCAGGAGCATGGCTGCAGGGCTCAGCTGTGTCCTGCCGTGGGGCGGCTGTGCCTGTCAGGAGGAGAGGCTGTCCTGCAGCACCACTCCACCAGCCCCTCACCACTGACATCTGACACAAGAGGTAAAGAGAGTCCTAAACCCACAGTTTGACACACCTTAAAAATGCATGACCTCTTCTTAAAAGCATTTGAAGTACGTTGAACAGATTTTAAAGGGATGTGGCTATCTAGATACTCTGAGGTAATGGAGCTTGGCCTACACATTTGAAGTTCATACAGTGCACTGGAATAATACTTGCCTAATGTTTACTTTTACAACTTAGAACCAATTAAAATATGTGCTTCGAAACCTGAACCTTACCAACCTGAATAATCTGAAAGATTTTTATCAGTTTAAAGTATTCAACTATAAATGCTAGAAATTTATGCTGAGCAACACAATCTGCCAGCCGACCCTCTCCTAACTTCTCTGTTACTGTGTCACCATCTACATCTGATTGATGGTGCTTCAGTACGTCAAAGTCTGAGATTAATAATCAAGTTCCTACATCTTGGTCACCTGATTTTGAAGGCAGGAGTGTGATTTGAATTGTGGAGGTTAAAAAAGGAAAATATCTTTCTTGTCTTGTGATGGCTGAAAGGTCATTCTTGAGCACGAGTGGTTTAAATAATTTATCGTGAGCTGCTGAGTCATAACAGAGTTACTGATCTGTCTTTTACTATGGTGACATTCTATTTTTCAACTCTGAATTTTTTTTATTCTGCAGTAGGATTAAATAGCTCTCAATCTGCAGTGACCAGAAATGCTTAAGCACGCTGCAACTGCATAATGATGCGTCAGATCTGTACCTTTCATAGTCTGACTAACAGAGAAATGCCTTGATGGGGCTACATGCTAAAAAGAAGTGTTTTGCCTGGGAACAACATGCCTCTATCAGCTTTGAGCACTTCATTTATTTTCTAAGTAGCCTGTGCTTACTCACTTTGCAACAGCAAATGGTTTGAGACTCCAATGCTGATCTAGTTTTTGCATTTCTCTTTTGGCACTGAGGGTCTTCACACCTCGTTAAGCTTGTCTTCTTTATTTTCTATTTTCTGTGCTTCATTGTTCTGTGCAGTCTGTGTGTGTGTGTGTGTGCGATATATGCCTTACTATATCTTTTAGTAACTCTGAAAGGTTGCCTAGAAGTTAAAAGAATTCTCACAGCTGCTAGTATTTCACAAATTTCATTTTGTCTTCAAGGCAAGTATCAACTATCAAAATATTTTTGTTTTCCCCACCTAACTTAAAATTATTTATATGTACTGAAGACAGTCTCGATATTTCCTCAGAGAATGTAGAAGTTTGCCCGCTTGAAAAGTGTATCTACCAAAAATGTCTTTCCAGTTTCTGACTACTTTGATTGTAAAACCTTCCTTCACCATAACTGCAAATGCTTCTAACTGCTGTGTAAAACAGCCCAAACACCTTTCCTCAGAAAGACTACACAATGCTCCTCTTCCCTCTGCTTCCTTGTCTCTTCTTTTGACCCTAAACAATGATTATGGACAGGAGCTAAGGCCTCTGTGGAGATATGGGTCTCATTATGAGACAAAGGTCTGCTCAGTAGAATTTCTGTAGTTCAAGAAATGAGGAGTAGTGTAACACTGTTGTATAAAATAAAAAGTAGAGGAAAGAAGAAAAACTCACATAAAACCGGAAAGGAAACACCAGATCTGGTCATGAAGCTGTTGGGCTCCATGCAGAGCTGGCCCCTGTGGTGGTTGTGTTTTGGTGACATAGCCTGGCTGAGGCCAGCAATTCTGCTGGGTCCCTCTGTGTGGGCAAGGGGTCCATGGGCTGCCACAAATTTCCACCCTTCCAGGTCTGCAGCCCAACTGCCCCTTCGAGCCCACAGGAATCTCTCCTCATGCAGTTTCCTCTCACCTGTCCTGCACAGCTGGTCCTGCCCAGGCTGAGCTGGGGCATCCTTAGGAGTCTGTTCCCCCGACATGGAAAGAGGTGGAAGCTAAAAACAAGCAAGGTGAAAGAATATGGGAAATCATAACACTGAAATGAGCTATGGAAAATCTGGTTTTAAAAGGGAAGCACTGCTGTTACTGGGAGCGTACATTCAATTTCTACTTCTGCTGGGCATTATCAGGTGCCAGAGGAGGAAGGTGGTATATATGTTTTATTACATTGAGAAAGACAACTTCATTTCTACTTACCGCATTATTAGATCTGCCATTGCTATTGCATCCATTTCAAAATTTGGGAATATTAAGTTTACAAAGGTCTTGAAAGGGTTAGTTAATTCTTTTGGAAGGGTTCCCCATTGTGTGAAATCATAGCGTTATAAAAATCAAATCATTATGTTACCAAATAATAGGCCTAGAGCTTGAATTTCAGCCTTGACTAGACCAGTTTTATGTAGAGAAGGCCCCATCTAAACACACTTTTCTGCTTGTGCATGTTTGTCTCACAACCAACCAGTCAGACATTATATCCAATGACGTTTGAAATAATCTATCAGCTTGGAAAATTGTGAACTACTGTCATCTTCATTGGACATTCTCTGAAACTGTTATGAAACATGAATGAAACCGTACTCTAGCTGTATTAAACAGCAGAAAGCTCCACAAATTTTGTCTCATTTTTTCAGATGTACTTTATGGTTGGCTTTAGTGTGACCTCTATCATCAGCCATTAACATGATTTTGATTTTGCTTGCACTCCAAGCATCACCTGACTTCATGGAGCGAAGTATGGTTTGCACTGATTTAGACGATGGAAAATCAGATAAAATGCACCGTTAGCAGATTGTGCCAGGCTAACTTGATCCCTTTTTTTTAGATGAGATAATTTTCTTCACAAGGGTAATTCTGCACACTTGATCTATTTGGAGCTCAGTAAAGCTTTTGGCACAGTGTCACGCGGGGAATTGTTAGTTAAGCTGAAGAGGATGAGGATTAGTACAGGAATGTCAATACAGTAAGGCACAGGCAAAAGGGGAGACACTGAGGTGTGTTGTGCTGACAGACTGTCAGCTGGATGGATACTGCTGGTGAAATTCCTCATGGAGCAGCAGTTGCTCAGCCTTGGCCAAAGGGAGGGATCTGCCATCTGAGGCTGTTGGTGAGATGATGTTCAGAGGCACCTGCCAATGCTGACTGATGAGTATCTGGTGACTGGACAAAAAAACTGGGGTGACCGTGGGGTCATAGTAAAGCATAAAGTAAGAAATACAATAGGACAAAAGAGGATAATTCAGGTAGGAGCTAAAGATAGGAATTTTGGCCATGAGATGGGGGGTATCACCTGGAAACAAAAGAAGCGAAAGAAATACCTGTCAGTACTATTTGGCCAGAGGGTAGCTATTCTGCCAGCAAGGTGATGGAGCAGTGAAAACAGCAAGGTGAACGCCAGCTTACAGTCCAGGGCACTGTCACCACTTCTGAGCTCTTTCTAACTGGTCATATTTAGCACCTTGTCTAAAACCGATACATAATTTCACCCATATGGAAGGAAACTCAACTCAAAAGTAAAGATGATACACAAATGCAGCTTGGATAAGCAGGAGAGAAGAGGATGTGTTACAAAAGAAGACTAGGAAAACATGTTTAGCCTAGTAAAACTATGAAGCATCATAGAGATCTTAAAACACAGAACAGTGAGCTCGTTCAAGACAAAGTTCGTATCATCAGGCAAGACACATGGTTGTAAAGCATTCAGAAATAAATGGAAGCTTAAAATTAGAAGTTCCTAGCTATTACGGACATGAGGTTCTGATGTCTCAGAGAAGCAAAAAAGGAGGGAGCAAAACATAAAAGATGTGCATAATCATTTGAACTTCTGAACAAAACTGTGTGATTCCTTATTCCATGTGATGAATGACATGATGGATGAGGAAGTGGTGCTGCCCAAGAAGGTCCTTCGAGGATAACTTATGAGTGGTCATTAGAGATAACTGAGTTGATTTCCTAATGAGCTCGTTTGGATCTTAGCTGCAAATATACAACAACAGAGCATCCAGAGGATGACTGCAGAGATTCTGAGAATGGCAGTGGCATGCACACAGGCACGACAAGTGCAGAGGCCAAGGATGGAGAATCAGCATCAACAAAGATGAGGCTGCAAATGCAGTGGTCCTCAATGTGTAACAAAAAGTGTGTGCTGTGCATCAGCTTGTCCAGCCATCCAGCCGCATGGTGCTCACTTGTATGTCCCCATCTTTTTTGCAGTGCTGTTCTCTGCGAGGGCTGGCATGCTCATGGTGACTTGGTCTTGATCCTCCAGAGAGTCCCACATGGCAGGTAAGTTCTATGTTGTTCAGTGAGAGGACAAATAAATCAAGACATTGAGAGATGTGCAACTTCTGATGCCAGATTTGCTTCTTATTCCCAGACACCTCCTGAAAAATAATCGAGTAGTATTTCCTAGTTAGGAAAAAAAAGCAATCAAAACAACAGTCTTCTAACAATGTTCACCTCTGTCCCTTCCTAAGAATATATTGTAAAGGCTCCTGTTATACCTAGGAGCTGTACCACACCTAAGAGCTGTGCTATGCAGGTTTGAACCTCTGGTCTCTGCTCAGCCAAAGATCTTGTTAAAGTCAATGGATTTTTTCTGTAAAGGGTACTATTTAGCAGTGTCACTGCAAAATTTATTCCGCTACCTTAGACTTCCCTAAACAGTTCCTTGACTATCTTGACACATACTCCTTTATACAAGACATTCTCCAATATGTGTTTTCTAGGTTCATTGATTCTAATGTGTATACACTTGCTTTAAAGGCTCATTTTGCATGACTCAAGGTTAAATATATTCATGGTACACAATTGTACTAGGCAGCTGGTTCCTGATTTATAAGGTATTGATATGTGTCTTAAAGCAAGGCAGATTCAAAGCCAAGCTGATCTCGGCTTGCTTTGAATCTTAAAAGCCCCCGTATTTTCTAAAATACATTCTGCATTATATACATAGATGATTTTTGCCACAACCTCAGAAAATAATGAGGGTTTGGTAGATACAAAGCTTTGTACTTTTTGACCCTGGTTTAATCATACTGTGATTCACCATTTGTAATTCCCCCCCCATATGAATGGTCCATGTATGAATATATTACCCACCTCTTAGCTGTATTTTGTGTGCTCACAACTGGGAAGCCCGTAAGCAAATGTAACAGTTAATGCAAGAGACAAAGGGGAAAAGATCATCAAATTATCTAGGATTTTTTTTTCACCTACAGCTTCAATGGCATAAAAGAAATGTACTATATCTAATAAAATCTTAAAAAATAGGGGTGTAACAGCACTGACACACAAGGGGTGCTGAGCCCTCAGCAGCTGAGGTGCAGAAACTCCAAGGACAACCCCCTCTCTGAAGGGTCATCTAAGACGACTCAGCCACCGGGGCTGCTCTGAAACCCCAGCCTAGTGTTACAGGGTACAGTGTTACTTCTGGCACTATTTTTAGGTGCAAGGTGAAAGGAAAAGCACAGACGGGCAGTAAAGCAAACGTACGCAAAGCTCAGGAACAGGGGAATCTTTGCACACCAAAAGGTCTTGATTTTGTGTGTGTAAGAACTTTCTTTTTTTTTATTTTCTTATTCATCCCATGGGTATTTTTTAGGGAGTTATGAATTACTCATTGAATTCATTGAAAACCAGCAGGTTTCTAATTTATATTTTAAGTGTTGAAAATTTAGTACCCCAAATTTTATATATGCTTTCACAGTCTCTGGTCACGACTACTTGTCACTGAGGAACCTACTGGATGTTCTGTGAAAATCCTGGTGCCAGGGTGTGGGACACAGCCCCTCACATGCATGACAGCAGCACAGGGCTGGCATCGGAGGGAGCAGGGCCGCATGCGTAAGGTGCAGGGTGGACCCCAAGTTTATGAAATTTCTTTCTGAAGGTAGTAGATAATTGAAATAATAGTATTTATAGAATTAATACAGAATTAGAACCTTCCAAAGTATATACCACTGTTCTATTTATATTTTCCAGAGCACAAATTTGTAAACTTTTCTCTTACGTGTAACCACGAAATACACTAGCAGGCAAACAGAACACACCCTGCTCCCTCGTGCCATAGCAACCTTACAGCAAGCAATGCGGACCGCAAAAACAAGTACTAAATTCTGAAATTCCTTTGTGTTGCGTGATTTCAAGTTAAATTTATTAATCTGTCACGACAGAAGAAACCCAGCAGTGTGAGACACCTCAGTTTGCTGTAATAATTTATCACGTGCATTTACAGGATCTTGTAAAACGCAGAGGATTTCCTATGTTATTCTGGCTCAACGTGTTTTAATTGTGCATAAGCATACATTAATATATTATTTGGCTTCTTTCTGTGAGTTCATAGCATGCCCTGATTAGCTGAAAGGGGAGAGTATTTTAAGCAGGCCTTCTGAAAGATTGCTAGAAATTAATCAATACCATATTAATATATATTGCAGAGCTATGTGATGATCCATGACTTGGTTGATGTTATATCATAGAATCATAGAATCACCTCGGTTGGAAAAGACCTTTAAGATCATCGAGTCCAACCGTTAACCTAGCACTGCCATCCCACCACTAAACCATGTCTCTGAGCACCTCATCTATCCTTCTTTTAAAGACCTCAAGGGATGAGGACTCCACCACCTCCCTGGACAGCCCATTCCAGAGCCTGACAACCCTCTCGGTGAAGAAGTTTTTCCTAATGTCTAGCCTAAACCTGCCCTGGCGCAGCTTCAAGCCATTCCCCCTCGTCCTATCATCTGTTACCAGGGAGAAGAGGCCGACCCCCACCTCACTACAGCCTCCTGTCAGGCAGTTGTAGAGGGCGATCAGGTCTCCCCTCAGCCTTCTCTTCTCCAGACTAAACAACCCCAGTTCCCTCAGCCGCTCCTCGTATGACTTGTGTTCCAGACCCCTCACCAGCTTGGTTGCTCTCCTCTGGACCTGTTCTAGCAAGGCAACATCTTTCTTGTAGTGAGGGGCCCAAAACTGAACACAGTATTCGAGGTGCGGCCTCACCAGCACCGAGTACAGGGGCACGATCACTTCCCTGCTCCTGCTGGCCACACTATTCCTGATACAAGCCAGGATGCCATTGGCCTTCTTGGCCACCTGGGCACACTGCTGGCTCATATTCAGCTTGCTGTCAATCAGTACCCCCAGGTCTTTTTCCACCAGGAAAATATGCTCCATTAAGAGGTGTATTTAATATGCAATGAAAAATTATTTACTTTCAACAGGCAGGACCACAGTCTTCAAGCCATAGCTGCTCATATGTCTCAATTAAAACCAATAAAAATAGGTAACAACAAAAAGAACATGGGAAAAGAGACCATCGCAGACTAATGGAAGACTTCCCCGCATAATCTCATTTTCTGTGAGTCATTTCTACTTCGCAGGCAGTTTGCAAGGGCAGGGGACGGTTTGTCCAAACCTGTTTTGAGCTTCCCCGCACCCCGGGGCAGGGGCCGCAGGCAGACCCCCCGCCGCTCACCCCCGAAATGCCCGCCCGCACACCACCGCCGCCCCCCGCAGCGTCCCACCGGCTCAGGGGCGCTACGGGGCCGCCGGCCACCCGGCATCGCGCCTCGGAGGTGCCGCCCGGTGGCCGCAGCCCGCCCGCCCCACTGCCGCTGCTGCCCGGCTCCCCGCGCGGCGGCCCCGGGACGCCGGGCCGGGCCGGGCCGGGCCGGGGGCGGTGAGAGGGAGGGGCGGGGCCGGGCCGGGCCGGGCCCCGTGAGGTCAGCGGCAGGCGGGCCAATGAGCGGCGCGGCGGGGCCAGGGCGCCCCTCGTGCGGCGGCGGCGGGGCGAAGGGTCTGGGCGCGCCCACGCCCACCCAGGGGGCGAGACTGAAGGCGGCGGCGGCGGGGCTGGTGCCGCCGCCCGGGCACAGGTGCGGCGGCGGAGCGCCCTCCTCCCGGCGGCGCTCGGCGGGGGATGTGCAGGCCGCCGGGGGCGCGCCGCCCGTGGGAAGCGCGCTCCTAACGCCACCTGGGCGCCGCGGGGAGCGCTGGGCGCGGAGCGGGCGCCGCGGGGTCGCCGGGAACCGGGCAGGTAGGAAGCGAAGCGCCGGTTCGGGAGGGTCTGAGGGGCTTTTGTTCGTTTTTCATCTCCTGTGTGCGGGGCTGCCCGGGCTGGCAGTGCAGCGGTGCTCCCTGCGGGGAAAGTTGCGTGGCGCCTCGGCCGCCGGGGCGGGGGCTGCCCGGGGCGGGAGCGGCGGCGGTGGTCGCCGGCGGGCTACGCGGAGCAGCGGGGCTGCCCCAATTCCCCGTGGGGCTCGGAGGAGCGGCCGCCGCCGGGGACCGCTGCGCCCCTTCGGCGGCGAGGCGAGGTGCCAGCCGTCCTGCTGTGCGCGCAAGGGCCCCCCCCGGCGGCTCGCACCGGGACCCTGGAGCGACGGGCCGCTGGGCACGTCCCGCTGGGGCGGTGCGGGAGCGCGCAGCGGTGCGCGGCCCCCCCCCCCGGCCGGTCGGTGCCCCCGCGGCATCCCCGCGCAAAGTCTGCTCCGTTCTGGAACCGGGAACCGTCGGGTATGTGCCGGGGTGCGGACTGTCTCGCTGCCTTCGGGAAGGCGTCGGTGGGCAGGGTGTTCGCCGCCAGGGCGCCCGCGGGAGTACCTGAAGCGGAGCCCGAGTGTTTGCTTAAAACCCGAGCGAGCCCCGTTTCCTTCGCTGTGTAAGTCTCAGGGCAGAGAAACCGGAATGTGCTCCTGTGTGCAGGGCTACGGATCTGCTCGTGGGGGGTTTCTTACCGGTTAACAGGCTTCTGGTTGTCTGGGGTCATTTTTGGAAGAATGCAAATCCAAGCAAATATCTGTGCTGACCATATATAGAAGTAGTCACAGGCAGAAGAACTGTTAACTTCAGTATTGCTGACACACGTTGAGAAACTAAAAAAAAAAAAAAAAAAAAAAAGGAAACAAAAGCCGGGATATGTCCTGAGGATGTTTTTGCCCAAGCAATATATTTTTCTGTGTTTACACCCTACGTTAACTAAAATGTTCCTGCTTATTTATTTATTTATTTATTTACATGCCTATGCACCTCAAAGCCAGTGAATCATATATATTGATTTTACTTTATCTGTTTCTGTGTATTTAATCTGACAGCATTTGGTTTGCTTACTTGTGTTGGACTGGGACTGCAGTAGACAATGCTGCTTTTTCCAGAACGGAAGCGCGGTTTGGTGGCTTTCAGAAATGTACCTCAGCATGGAAGCAAGCTGGTCACTCGTACGGGAACTATTCTCCATGGCATGGAAGAAGCATTGCAGGGTTTTCTGATGTTGTGTGTCCTAAAGAGTTTCCATGTTTTGCTCTTTTTTTTTTTTTTCCCTTTATTTTTTAATAGTTCTGTTGTTACCAGAAGCTTTTGCATGTATGTTATTGCCCTGTAGAGCAATATGAAGATTATATTTTCTAGTGCTGAATCTCATTTGAAGTCATGTGTTTTTACTTCGGTGCTGTGTGCATTTTAATAAGGTAACTTCAGCTTTAGGGAAGAAGAATGGGTTGACTTAACTGAAACACTGAAAACCATTCTCTTGGACTATTTTGGACATAGCAGTTTTGCTGGATTTTAGTAGCAAAGCAATGAAATACTCCAGGGATAATCCAGTATGAAATTCATCTGACTTGCTACCAGCTATATCAAAACAGGTTGCAAGTTTTCTTCTTTTCTTCTACCAGCTGCACTCTGTCACCAAACCCAGTAATTCTGTTTTGTATTCTTTCACGTTTCATTCAAAAGAAGTAGAACCTAATTTATTACAGAAACTGTTGGGAGCTGCAAATTCCTGTCATTTTAAAGCAGATGAATAGTAACTTTCTGGAGGGAGCCGATTGCATGCTTTATATCCTATATCTGTATACTGCCAAGTGTAATCCATTTTTATTTCTGTTATTGAAAGGAACTTAAATTCCATCTTACTTGTAGTAATATAGTCTTCATCCAACAACTTATCAATCTATTTTAAAGTAGCGGTCTCAGAAGTAGGTTTTGATGGTGAAAACCAACCGTGACCATATGAAACATCACAAGCACAGTACTCAATGTCTTAAATTACAGTTCTAAATATTAGTGTTAAGGATTAAAATGTCTTGATTGAATTGTAAGATGGTCTAAAAAAATTGTCACACTGAATGATGCTCTTCATTCTAAAGCTATATTTTCTACTTCAAAACTATCTGACCTCCCTTTCTTGCATTAGTTTTTGGATTTTTGTCTTCGGGCTATGAATATTTTCAGGACCAGATCCTGAAATGCTAAAGAAAAGTCTTGTGATGACTAAGATGGAAATTTCTCCTGCGTAAATACTACAATGTTATGGTTCTTGCGTTCATATGTTCCCTCCTGCCTCAGTCTTGATTTTAGCAGATAGCCTAACTGCATACTTTTTGTGCCCGCAATGACTGTACTTACACAGTGTTACATGACTTGAAAAGGAGGGGGAAGGGGTGCTTGACATTAGAAGAAGGTTGAAGTGATCTGGATGACCTTAATTAATTTTGTCCATTACCACATTATGCCTTGTTTGCCATTAAGAAGAGGTTGCACTCTGAGCAGATGAGGCAAAGTATCTGGGAGGTATGTGAGGCAATTAAAGCTCTGCTTAGTGCATGTAAATGCATGGCTGCTGAGTTTAGTACATAACACAATAGAACAGTTTACTAATGTTATTAGTATCCCTTGCTGTAGTTGCAGCTTTTTGTTTAACGAAGACATATAATTAGGCTTTAAAATAAGGAGCAGTATGGATGAGAATATGTGGAGGATATGCAGTGCCGCTCTATCAGTATCCTCAGCTATATTTAAGTACCTTAGTTTGTGAATATGTAACAAATGCTTAAATGGAGCTGTGAGTTTGGAATGAAAGGAATGAGCCTGGTAACTCCAAAAGTAGTCTGCTTTGCAAATTCATTCAACAGCAGTGCTGCATCCTCCATGACTTCATTCTACGTCTTTCTTCAGTAGAAGAACATCAGTTCTGCTAGACTGCACAGCTGCTGTAACACGTGAAGCTCTGTCAGAGATGCTGGGAGTGCATATATCAACTACACCTCTAGGCGCACCACCGGTGCCTGTTGGTGCGTGCAACAGAGAGTGATGTAGAATATGCGCTTGGGGTGTGTTCCTGGTGATGTTGAGGTGCAGAACAGAATAAATGAATTCAGTATAAGCCTGGTGTGTGATATTTAGATCGGGACTTCACACTCAGGAGTTGTTTGTGCCTTATTTTTGTTTTAAGAAAGGGTAAGAGCATGCTGCGATGCTTTCTACTCCTTATGCCTTGGTTGAGTGCCAACGGAACGCAACTTTCTGTGTGCAAGCCTGGCTAGGAGATTCATTGAGGGCAAGGAAAAGCTGTTCTGAATATATAAATTGTCAAAATTACTGTGTGTTAAAATAGGAGAGGATGGAAGATTAACCCTTTCACCTATTCTGAGTATGTGGTTTCATGGTGGAGGCATCAATTAGTGTAAAGGAAGGTAGGTTTTAGTGAAGGTCTTCGTTAAATGTTTACAAACTGAAGGCAAGGTCTTTTCTATGCTTAGAAGATTTTTTGAAAAAGAAAACCAAACCATGTAATTTATATTACCAATCATAAATACTCAGTTGCTGAAATGAGAGCTGAAGGGAGTTTAATACTTCCATAAATTAATCTTGATGGAGATAGTTACAGAGAAATATTTAATAATACAGCTACAGTATGGATTATGGGAAAATGTTTTCCTGGATATGATTTGAAAACGCAGCCACTTGTCAATGCTGTTACCTTTCCTCCTCTGTTTTCTCTGCTTTTGTTCTAAAGTTGGAGTAAACAAACCCCTAACTGTTTCATTTAGAAAATTTTCCTACAAGCAAATTCAGGGTCTTGTTCATTTAGCCAGATGCAGTACAGCAGCGTAGCCACGGTATTGCAGAGCTCTCTGCAGAGACCAACCATCTGATAATTTGCGTGGTCTCTGTCAAGAGCATTACGCCTGGTACTGATCTCCAGCAGTTTGTGGCTGCTCTGCTAGTCTGTAGCAAGTTCTTGTCAGGGTAGTGAATGTGGTTGAGCAATTCAGGATTGTCCAGTTGCATTCAACAGTTGATGGAATTATGCCGATAATGCTTTTACATGTAAGGATGATCTCCTGGTTATGTGTATAGATGATGATAATCTGTCCTTCTGCATTCCAACTGTATCCCCATGGAAAAACATTAATTATGACATGCAAAACCTTCTAATACAAAAAGTCAGAGGTTTCCTCTTATTTATAAATTCATAGAGGATTAAGAAATTTGGGGGGGATGGGATTAAAAAAAATGCTTGGAATTTCTATTACATGCCTCTGTCGATGTGCCTCACTTCTGTTAAAGAAAATGATCTCATCTCAATGCCTGTGGTTGGCTAAGATGTTTTGTACAATGTAGTTTACTTGCTTAGCTCTGGCTGTATTTGTCTGCCTTATCTGACAGCATTAGGTGTACTGGAGCCAGATGCTGAGGGCTCTACATGGGTCTTGGAGCTCCATGTGAGACATAAAGGGACCCTTTTCCAGGTCAAGTCTACATGGTTGTGACAACAAGCATTGTCCTGCAGCCTCCTTACTCTTGCCTCTCTTTCTCCTAAGCAGGAGAAGGCCCCTCCAGCATCTAGGATTAATGGTTTTCAAGAAATCTTCCCAACATTCCTGCATGAAGGTCTTTGGTATCATCTGTGGCATCTAAAGGAAATAACACTGACAGTCTTGAAGGGAAAATAATGCTATATATCATCCACAAGGATTTATAAAATAGCTCTGAGGGGCAAACTGCCACTAGCCTACAATTCCATAATTTCATTGTGAAATAAGTAGATTTGACGTCAGTGATCATGTGGGTTTCTGGTAGCAGAAAATACATTATTAAGGCAGTCAAATAATACTTTTAGAAAAATCTTACTAAATACATACCAAAGATGCAAAGCATTTCACTTCCTTTAGCCTTGCATTGTAAGCGGTTATGTAGAGCCACACTATTCTTCATAGGGTAGCAAGTCAGGCCTAAAAAACCAATGACAATTCTCTTTAAAACCTTAAATACCTCGTAGAAGATAGTGGGCTGCAACAAAACCAAATAATTTGGTGAGATAATAGTAATCTTAGTGTAGAATATTAATTACTTCTTTTGGTTTCATACAACCTGGAAAACATTTATTTGCTTCATAGCTGTTACTCAGGAATGAGAGCGAGCAGGTCATTATCTTGAAGCAACATTCTTGTGTTCGCTACAAATGCAAAAAAAAAAAAGGTCTTTGCAAAACACTGAAAGAACACTGTCAAATCTGTAGAGAAAAGTATTGAATTACCCTTCCTTATACTAATGTAGAGGAGCTTGTCCCTCAGGGTGCCCTTATATATGAAAGCAGACACATCCCTGTGCGCTTGTAGGACATCCTGAAGCACCAGAGGCTTCTTGGGGTATGATGGCAGCAATGTTCATGCTGCACATTCTGAAGCATGAAATACCCATTATACGTATAGAATTTGATGACATGAAAGGCTTGGATTTATAGCTACAAGCTCTGTATTGGTCACCTCTGCACGATCGTGCTGCTTCTTTTGGCTAGAAGCCTTTTAGCACTCTCCCATGTTTCTCTAGTAAAAATTAATAGTACTAATTGCCACTTCTTTTATCATTAATTTCTGAATCAACATGAAGTATTGCTATAGCAACAAATCCTTTCAAACTTCACTGCAGACAATTAGTAGGAGAATTCAATCTCAATATGTAATAATCACAATAGTAAGAACTATTTAAAGGATTAAGGAACTTTCTTTTAAAAAGGAGGAGAGTAATGCAGACATTCAAAACTGTCATGGAAGAACAGAACTTGAAAATTTTTAGAATTATCTTTTTATTAATCATCTCCAATTGCTGTACAAAGGTGCATACTTGCTTCTAACAAAATAATTACAGCACACTGTGTCTCCTCGGAGATAAAATATATCACCCTGTGGAATACTCTGCAGATTTTTATCTCCGATAATGATGTTTCACCATAAACTGCTGCATCTTCTCTCAAAGGATGGCTGTTCTTCATCCCTGGCAGTGGATGTGTGGGAAAATCCTAAGTAGGTTTCAGGACTAGCTGGACGTCAAACAATCCAAATTTATGAAGTCAGAACTAGATAGTGCTTTATCTCTACTTTTTTGCCAGCTGAAGCATCCTTCTCTCTTTCATTGAAATGGATTGCTATTTGCATTTTACCTTGTCATCTCTCTAGATAACAGTCAGACAAGGGAATTTACACACACATCCCCACCCCCACCCCACCCCCACCCCCAGGTGGCATAAGGGGTGTGGAAGTGCCAAATACCCGAGGAACAGTGGAATAAAATGTATCTGTCTCGGACTACGAGTCTGTGATTGGTGTTATTGTTTGTGATAGATTTTGAGATAGTGAAAGCTTATAAATTTTTAGGGGGAGATAAGTTTCTGAGGATATTGATTGTAGTGGAAGAAGGCTGTGTGAGAAGGGAGCATAAGGGCAGGTGAACGGTAAGAACAAGAAAACTGTAAATTAAGGAAATTAAGAAGATAGTCAAAGAAGTAGTGCTTGTAGGAGGGAAGTCTGAAGGGAGTATCCCAGGAGCCTGTGACTGCTGCATATATACAGGACAGAGAAAAGAAGAAGGGGGAGGATAAAAGATCCAGAAAAATGGAACAACCTGACTCCAGGTGCTGAGGGAAGAACATGCCTGTGGCAGAGATCCTGGGAAGGATGTGGCAGGTTCCTGGGGAGGAAGGGTTGCTGTGTGGACTCCTGCTTCACCTCATGCAGTGGGTGGCTTCTTCATAAAATAGTACTTCACTGGATGTCAAGGCTGGCTCATCTGTATATTATTAAAGCATGTTTCCTTGTATGTAGAGCCCCGCCACACACCAGACCTTCTCTGGTTCCCTTGGCCAGGCTGTTAACCTTGCAAGTAATAATTGGTAGAAGGCAAACTTTGAAAATGCAGCTGCATGCAAGGCCACAGCTCTCCAGCTTTCTCTTGTCAGAACACCTCTTCTTGGAGAGCCCTCTGGAGCCCTTTGCATAATGTCAAAGGTACCATTTTCAAGCAGTCAGATCTTGAAATCTCTCTTTAAGTTTTATCTCTTGGTTGTTCCTTTTATTAGCATAGTGATCTGGCTTTGTTAACTGGGACATCTTAAAAAAAATCTGTAATAAAAGCTGAAGGAGCATTACAAAAGCCTATAGTGAAGAAATGCTGAGTGTGTTTTACTTCCAGGATTCTTGGAAGACAAATGATCCCTGGAATATTTATGTATGTAAATGCCTTTCTAAAATACCTGTTGCAGAAAGCATCTCCCAATAAATAGAGAATGAGCAAAGTCACTTGAACAAAGTGTCTCTTAAGGAGGACTAAAAAAAAAAAAAAAGAATTGGAGTCCCAACTTGGCTCTGGAGCTGCTGAGATAAATCTACTGAAGAGGCCTGGTAGAGGACAGAGTTGTTTATTTCAAATTTGTTTCTTTGTGTTCTTTTTCTACTTATTGTTTTGTATACAATTATCTTGGGTTTCCTGTGGAAAGAGGTGGAAAAGTTCACTCTTAAGAGAAAGGACATACTTTTTCTGTCTTCCAGAGAAAATCTATCTGGATGCAGCATAAAAAAGCTAACAAAGAATGACTTTAGAACAAATACTGTTGAAAGAAAGGAAAAGGTCTGCATTGAAGCAGGAAGTTGAATGGGCTAACCCTTCAACTGTGTGTGGAAGAGAAGCTTACAGGACTACAATTCTAGGGGTAAAGGGTTGTGCTGTAGAAAATAGTTACTAAAAATAATGCTGTAAAATGCAAAGGGAACTAATATAAATAGAAAAGCAATGAGAATAATTTGTAGCTTCATTTCTGGAAACTGCAGTTCTGTAGTTACTGGCTAGTGGTGGTTTGCTATGTATTGGTTCTCCTTTTCCTTGGTCTTAAACTGCAGTGTGATAAGGGAATATATCAACCAAACTGAAGACAGTGTTTGACTTTCCTGTTGATAGTCATAGTTGTGTGCCTCAAATTGTCAGACTTTTCAGTCATGCATGCAGTTTTCACTGAAAAAGCATAATGCCTACTAAGACTTCCAAATAAAAATGAGTGACTATTACTTTTCTTGCTGTTCCATATCTCCATTCAAAAAATTCAGTTGTTTTGTGAAAGCAAGTACATGGAAGGTGCAGATACTTGTGAGGATGGACTGTACTTTTCAGAAGAAGCAGACAGTGTTTATACTGTTCACTACTGAGTAATTTTCATTCTCACTCAATGAAAGCTGTTTGTTTGCCAAAGGGAATGCTAAAGAGGCAAAAATGTGCAAGGAAGATTGAAAAAAAAAAAAAAGTCTTATAAAAATAGCAGTAGGTTTGTTCATCCTTGAAAAATGGTAGTAGATTAAAGAAAAAGCAGAGTGGGTTTAATACATAGAAACCTTTCAGTTAGTCTTTAAAGACTGCCTGAGACATGATCACTTTCTGCTGCAGTCTGTCTAGAAATTTTCTGATTTTCTTCCATAATTATGTTAGCTTGAATGCTTCCAGCTTGAGCTGGATCTCATGGATAGAACTTAAAGTTACAAATTTTATGACTTTGGACACAATGCTGTTGTGACTTTCTTTAGTGTCCAAAGTATTTGGGAACTGATGAGGGTTTTTGTGCTGATACCAAAGTTTTAGATTCATACTCAGTCATCAGAGATATTGGAAGTTTATTTTACTGGTAAAAATTTCATTAAAGCATTCACTCAAATCTAATTTTCATTACTATGATTCTGAAGATCATATTTTATATGAGCTATGTTTCTCGTAAGCCCAACCCAAGTGATCCATTGTTAAAAACACATTCTTACAAGCTGTGAAGAAGATAATTTTAAAGCTATTTACCTTTCCATCCAGTTTTGGGGAAGAAAAAATGTCATTTGTCATATTTATGTCTGCATTCACTGTGATGTATTGCCATCTGTGAATAAAATACTGAAGCTGAATAGAGAGCATGATTCTTACTAATGTATATTAGTTTGCTTCCCTGTCTCCTCCCCAAATAACAAGTTAAATTGTAAAATGAAAATCATGATTCTGGAAAGACTTTCTCTTCAGGAATGCTAAGCAAGCATGGATTTAGTTTTATAGATTTGTACTACCTGCCTTCTTGAATTAGGTTGGAAAAAACCAATAGCTGTAGGACTCTCGGCCACTCATTTAAGTAAGTGTGTGTTGAGTCCACCATCCAGAAATGTAGTTCAGTAAAAAGGTACTTGGAGTGCAGAACTTTTGTGAAGCATTACATGCTGAAGCTTTTCAGGGAACTTGTGAGCAAATCTGCTGCTGAAGTAAGTTGCCAGGAGCAGCTATTTGAATTATGGGTACGGTAAAATCAAGTTTTAAATGCCTGAAACAAAAGAATGAGGATTATGCAACTCTTGTGCGCTGACAACAATGATCAGATCTGTTAAGATCCAGGATATAGCTGAAGATATTGAGGCCTAAAAAAGCAGATACGATCTCAACTGAACTTCATCTGAAAGAAAATACACAAAAAGCACACCTCACCTACTTTATTTCGCTCACATACACAATTCTAACTTGCTCTGATATTTGCAAGTTAAGAAAATGGAGATTCAAAGATAAATGTGATCAAACCTGATTGTTTCCAAGAAAAAAACCTGATTGTTTGCAAGAAGAAAATGTTGAATTTGAAACAATTTTTAATGTACTGATTACCTTTTAATGTAGCTGAATG
Organism: Gorsachius magnificus; assembly: GCA_034008185.1. Lineage (NCBI taxonomy): Eukaryota > Metazoa > Chordata > Aves > Pelecaniformes > Ardeidae > Gorsachius > Gorsachius magnificus. The sequence continues at coordinate 41,401,876 of CM067083.1, read as the reverse complement.
TCTAATATCTATCAACCTGCCAATATTAACATGCAGAGGTCTTACCCTTGTTGTATCAGTTTGAAACTTTCTATGGTACAATGAGTCATATGGGTGACCAGTAACTTTCTCTGGGTCAGATCCCATCAACTTATTTAATGTTGGTTGGTTGGTTTGTTTCTAGGAATAATACATCCATCTTACAACAGCTGTATGGTTTTGCTTCTGCTTCTCTTCAATTTCATTGTAGTTACTGTTTTTATTGCTGTTATGGAGAGCAAAGGTTCATTGAAAAAAAAGAAAAAAAAAAAACAAAAGCTCATCCTTCTGTTTTTATAAGGTGGGAACATTTTCTTAATATGTCTTACGTAATGGGATGGGTAAGAATTTATTTGCATTGTGTATTGATTTATGTGACGAAGAACAGTTGAATACTGAGAACACTTGTGTTTTAGCCTTTTGTGGTTGTATGGCTTGCGTGACTTTGATCCTGCTTTCTGTACTGTAGTTGGAATCAGGAGTTGCAATGTTGTAAGGAGAGTGTTTCTGAATCTTAATGTTGGACATACCAAAAACCTGATTTTCAAGAGAATTCTTTTCAATTACTTAAAATTTTTTCATGTTTTTGAAACTCTGGTAGTGTTTGTTTTTTGCTTTAGTGGCTATTTTCCTTCATTATGTATTTATTTTTTCCAGTATTAAAAATAACTTTTGATGGCCTTTCTCTGAGTTTTTCAACTGGTAATGCTGCTGCTCCTGATCGCAGTGTAAACAAATGCAAGGCTTTGTGGATTTATTGGCAACTGGGTCGAAATGACAATATTAAATTATTAATTTAATTTCTGCATGGATTGTGGAAAGCCTTGTACCTAAGTCATGGCCAGTTATAGGTTAGTATGAGCAGTTCAGGGAATGCAAGATAGTTACCATACTGTTTTTGACAAAAAGAAATATTTCTGTAAGAAACTTGAGAGTTCTGGTGGTTAAGATGGTAAGTTATGCTTGGGCCTGAACATGTGTACTAGAAAACTTTAGTGCTGACACCTGTGCCCCCTCCTCCCCAAACTGATGCCAGGTGTCTTGGATTATTAATGATTAAGAGCAATAAACAGATGCAGAAAAGCTTCACTCTTCGTGCTGGGCTAGCTAATGAGGAAGGTTAAATCTAAAAGGTAAAACAGTAAGAGGAAGCACATCAGAAATGTTCATAAATATGATGGTTTTATGTATACACCATCTGGCTGTGTGTTTCTATCTTTCTTAAAGATGTGGGGTGACACTTAGCACAATTAAGCTATAAAGGCTGTGGTTTTTCATTTTGTATTTGGACAAACGGAGATTTCAGTTCATCTTGTATTTCGCTTTCCTTTTCTTTCCTTTTTTTTTAAGCTTGAACAATGAAAAGTATAGGTTTTTTCTGCTCAGTTTTACTTGTGTATTTTCTTTATAACACTTGTTTGATGTTTTCTACCGAAGATATTACCCTCTCCTAGTTAAAATGAAACAGCAATGCGAATTATGGAAATATGTGTCCCAGTTGGTCTTGTTTTGGCCAACAACGTGCATGGAGTGTACGTGTGCAAAAGATACTTCGAGGCCTGTCGTAATCAACTTAAGCAAAATAAATTGAAATAAATATCCCCAAACTATTTGCAACAGTTAAATTATATTAATTTAAATGAGATTAAAGCTATAATATGTGTAGCTATTTTCATGTGAAGATAAGCCTAAGCAATATTCTTACTGTGATCCTAGTTCAGAGTAACAACCAGGCCAGAACCCTTTGTTTGAGGATTACCATTTCCCTTCTGAATTTCTAGTCTCCTCTTTTTTTTTTTTCCTCCCCTACTGGTTAGCTTTATAATTTTTCCAAATATTCTTGTTTGTATGTTATTTACAAATTTGGTTCTGATGCAGTGATCCATATGTATATTAAGATTTGTAGTTGTGAGAATCATGGAACTGGAACAAATATTCTAAATAGCTAATCAAGCACAGAATCATAATAATAGACGTTGGTATCCACAGCCTCAGGTAGGAATTTTTGGTTTTGATTGTGCTTGTTAACAGATATCAATTGTGGAAAACACATGAATTATTGGGGAAACTTGAGTGAAATGGCACACATGGAGTAGAGTTGAAGTTCTACAGATTAAACCCCAATTGTATTGTGCTTGTGAAAGTAAGAAAGTCATGTTCTGAATCAGCCTGTAAGAGTGAAAGGTCCTTGATATAGTATTGCTGTAATAGGAATAGGATTAATTATGGATTTATGACATTTTTGCATTTTATCTTTTAGCAAAATTTGGACAGAGAATGCTGACTGAAAGCTAAATATATAGAACAAAAAGATGAGCATCTAATGACTTTTATCATTTAAGCAGTTGTCAACAGCTTTAACTCAGTGTCGCAATGAGATTAATAGATTGCTAGACTGCATTGTTTAGTAGCAAGGCCTTACCTTGCTACTAAATCCTATCTGGTGTTAGTGAAATGTTATGTCCACTTGAACTGTTATCATGGATGTCACTGGCATATCATGTAAATATGTGAAAATGGCTTCAGCAGTAATGTAGTGCAGAATGCTTTAAAATGGATAAATGACGGTATGTTAAAGCTTTGCACAGTCAGCTACATGTAGCAATACAGTTACTGAGTATTTGTTAATCAGCTGAACTTTACCTAAATTCATGGTCATATAAAGTTAACTAAAATTTCTGATTTGGGCAAAGAAAATGTCATTAAAATATGAAGGTTGTTCATGGGTCTGTACTGTCACCAGAAGATAGGCAGTTGAATGTGCACGGTATGTTTGACCGAAAGGCTAGTTTTACTTCTGTAATTACAAATGCGGCGTGAAAACAGCTGTAGAAGTGATATATTGCAACACTTTATCCCAAAGAGCTTATTGTAAAGAAATGTGGCCTAGCATTCAGGGTGGGTATGAGTTGGGTATGTCCCATTAGCTCGTGTTTACTTATGTCAATTTGCAGCTCCTCTAAAGTAGTCTTTAGCTTTGCACAGAACGCCTATGTGCACTCTGCCAGCCCTGAGAATTTTAAAAAAGCTGAAGCTTTTTAGGCCTCTTGGCTGGAGGGGGGGGGGAAATAATATGAAAAGGCAGTATGTAGACAGACTGTGTACCAGCTGCTTTGTTTTCCTTTTGCGCACCCTTGGTGTCCTACGCTTCTGTGTTCCTTCTATATTGTTTGTTGGTCTTTCTGAGATGAAAGTTGCTGAAAACATCATCTGAGTGTTGCAGTTTCCACACTGGCAAAGGAAATGCATGAGTATTGAGTTGTGAATTCCCATGTTCGTATTTAGAAGCTTTGACTGCCAATCCTATATTTCAGGAGTTCCTTGAAGTTGTTGTAATGAGAGTTGAGCTTAAATGCACAAAACTTCATATGCTACAAAGCAACTTTATTACAGAACAACTTCAATACAGCAATCTGAGAGAAGTAACACAGGACTGAGGAACTTGTTTACTTTTCTGACAAAGCTTGTAAAAATTAATCAACTAGCTACGGTCGAGGGAACTTATCTGACTTTTCAGGCATGATCTCTGCTGTTCCATAACAGCTATCTTACCACCTCAGAAAACTTTTGAACTCTTTAGTTTAGACAGCAGATAGATGCAATACTGTCTAATTTTCACTGAGTTAGTGCTATGGGATTTCCCCTTTGCTGTTTCTATTAATCCTCTCTGTTTAGTTAAAATTCAGAAAAAGGAGATGAGGACAGTTATCTGACCGCAGAGACAGACTGGCCACCCAGGAGAGTTTAAAGCTTTGTAATGGCAATGGGGAAGAGTCGGGGAAGTTTAAGTTTCTGTTATTTGTGGATTTGAAGTGGCAGTGCTTTGAAAGTTCGGCATTACTATTATGTCTTGAAAATCTAGATAGATATTTTCAGTTTTCACAAGATGGCAGAAGTTCTCTGATAGTGAGGGACTGGGAGCCTGCAGGCAATGGCAGACATTAGATAATGGGAAGCGGTGTTGAAATCGTTCACTAGCATGTATTTCTGTTTTGTACATGTGTAAGCATTCATGCAGGTACCTCTTGGTGAGGGAGAAATACCAAGATTTGGCTCCTGGAAGTCTTAAAAACTTAACATGACTCCATCATGGTAGGATGCAGCTGTATCTCAATAAGCTTGTGACCTTGTAAGCTGCTGGTTACTAATGAATCATTTATGCAAAGGGTTTTGGTTTTTGCTCTCTGAAAAATGGAGCTGCTAACCTGCTTCAACAAAAAAAACTCCCCCCCGCCCCCCCCCCCCCCCCCCCCCCAAGAATTTGCTTTATTCTGTGGCAGTTAATTCCGTGGGTCCTTGACCATGAGGTAGGTCAAGTGATGATGTTTTTTCCAGGTGTTTAGCTAGAGGAAGTAGTTTGGAAGTGGGTTTCCAGTTTCCCAGCCATCTGTTAAAGTTTTTTTTCTTGAAACTTATTTCTGAGGCTGCAGTGTATTTCTCACTCAACTGTATGTAAGGCTGCAGTAGTCAAAGAGTTCCCCAAGCCAGGTTGCTAAAAAATCCTTCAATGACAAATTTGTCAGTACTGCTGTGTGTCAGTATAGCAGGAGTTTCACCATTAATGTGTACTTCAGTCAGTACCATAAGTATGTCACAGGAGAGAAGTGAATTGTGTATGTTGGAGAAAAAAAATGAGTGAGTACGGGTGACTGTAGACTGAAGCATTTGGAAGCTCTTGTACAGGGGAAGAAAGCAGAATTAGGGTTGATATTGGAAGATAATAGACTTTCTTTATACAAAGCCATGGTATTTTAAATTGCCTAACAGATCAGAAGTGAAATGTTTTCTCCCTTACAGTCAGGGATAGCACATTAGCAGGCAGTTTTCTAGCTCATGTTGATCTTGGTGACAGGGCAGTTTTGAATTGGGTAGATTTGCCAGCACTCTTCTGCCCAATAGCTGTTGCCATAATCAGGATGGAAAGAATTCCTCCATATGCTCACACAAATTGGGTCCATTTTTTTTGTCTGTTTATGAGTCTGCTCTTTGCAAAAGGGATTCCTGTGCTCTGCCTCAGTTGCAGACCACTTCGCTACCACAAGTGCAGTAGTCTGGCAAGCTAGCAGAAAGGGTGAGAACGTGGACAGCGATTGCCAGACCATGAGAGTCCATTAATTTTACTTTAATTATACTTCTGGCCATGATTAATACAGGTCATTGCTTGCCTGGTCACATTGTAGATCATGCTGAATATTGTACAATGACAAGTATGACTCCTTTGAGTCATTTTGACTCTGTGGCTTAAACAATCATTGTTTAAACAGGGTAAGGAAACTGTTTATTTTAAAAATATTTCCAAGAAGTCCTAATCCCCTTTTGGGGTAAATGGAAAGGTTTCTTCTATGAGATTACTTTTAACTGTAGCAAACAGTCAGGTTGAACATTGTAAAGGAAACAAAAAAGATAATTAAAGAGCTGTTCTGGTTTCTCAGCATGTAAAGTGACAATTTCTTTGGATTGGGTAAATTTGCTCTTTAGCCCAAGGGATGGGTGAAGTGTCTTTGCAGGTCAAGAGATGAGTTGATCAGGCAAAAAATGTGTTCTCAGGAGAAGACTTTGGATCAGGAGTGCTTAGAAGCAGCCTAGCTCAATGCCTGCACATCCACAAAACTCATCAGTGTGGTAGGAATATCACTGGATGGGGGGAAATCATTAGCTTACGATAAATCCTTCATTTGCCATACAAGGTAGCGTCACATGCTTTGTTTTAAGGAGTTTTGAATGTTGTTGTGGCCATTTCCCTGGAGACTGCCCCCAGCATCCAGCTCCTCTGGTTTGCATTGCTTGCAGGTCATGGAACCAGCTAGTATCCACCTGAGCAAGAACTGCAGCCTTGCTGTCACATTCCTCTTCCTTCCTTAGCAAGCATCCCTCTTACTGTCCTAATTGCAAGTCAGACGTTTTCTTTCTCCATATGTTTCATTTCACATGGTATAGCTTCAATGGGAGGGTCCAGTGTCTGTGTCTCACGAAGGGAAGAGTTGCATGTGAGTGACTTGGGAGATGGCTGTCCTGTAGCTGTGCCCCCTGCTGTCACCACACAGGCCACTGAGCATCCCTCCAAGTGTCATGCCTTGTCCTGGGGTTTTCAGGGGAACTGAAGTTACCACTGCTTTGCTTGAAAATGTTTGACTATAAAATGCAGAAATCCTGGAGCTACCTCAGGAGTAGCTGGGCTGTCTGCAGCAAGGGCAGGAGCACAGATAGGATAGTCTCTGTGTACGTTATTCCTGTTCACCATTCAAAGCCTTTAGAAAAAGCCCTAATAAGGAAAACATTGTAGTTTCAAACTTAAATGTGGTCTTGGGAAGTCAAAAATGTATGTTTGAACCCACAGCTTCAATTCCCTGCTGCCTTTGAGAGGATACGGTTTGGCCTGGGTGGCAATTGTAAACCCTATGTATAGGCTTTTCTTTCAACCCGAAGTTTGTATTTACATGCCTTTTCTTAGTTGGTTGGGTATAATGTATTTGTTTGACAGAAGATGATTCAGTTTGGTGTATGTTTTGCCAGAAAAAAGTATTGAACAACAGTAGTTCAGGCTGAACCCCCCAAAATTAATTAAATCTGTTGGCTTCACAGTTTTATTTAAAAGCCTAAAGATTTATAATTCTGAGTTTCTTTTGTGTTTATATAAGAAACAATGTGAGAGGATTAAAAGTTGAGTCACTTCAAAACATAAAGCAAATTAAATTCTTTGCTGACAAAATCACAGCAAAAAATGTTTAAAAAAACAAACAAAAAACCAACCCCAAACTCTTCCTATGTAATCCTAGTAGAGGTTATATTCTTGGGAGTTGTTTGCTTACTGGAACCTTCTTTCAGGAGTAAGGACTAAATACATAAGTGGATGTAAGTACAGTTCTGCAGCCCCTACTTCTTGTTCCAGGATTGCAAGAGTCTGGCAGAAGCTTCCGTAAATGGTGACTGCTCTTCTCTTCAGTTTTAATTACATGTAGACGTAGTATGTCTTCACAAGCTCAAAATTCCCTTCTTGTCATCATGTACAGTTATGTGAGAAGTTTTTTTGCTCATAGGACCACATGATAGCTTTCTTGCAGTGATGAGCAAGTGGGAGTAGGAGGAAAAGAGCTCTTGTCACTGGGAGTCCTACATAATTACATTTCCAAAGATGGAATGAGTCAAGGCTAAGTTTTCTGGGCATGTATTCATACTTAGAGGTTAATATATGTACAGTAGTTGTATTTCTTAAATAATTTTCTTATTATTTTTATGTGTTTGCAAGAATATGAAAATTGCATTCATTAATTTGTCAATAATTAATTTCTACCAGTAGGCAAAAAAGTAACAACAGAAAGCTCTCTCCGTTATAGCGAATTCTATATACATAGTACTTGAATAATTTGACACAGAAGCTGTTCCGCTCTCTCATATACATATATTCTTCATTGCCTTGATAACTCGGGGAGTTTTGTTCTTGTGTGGAAGTAAACAAAAATGTTCTGTCTTTGCTATTTTAAGCAACAAGTGGAAACTTTCATGGGTGAAACAAAGAGTTGAAATGTAAACTCAAACAGCTTTCAAGTTGAAGTTCAGTTTTGGGGTTATAAACTGCTTTTGTAAGACTTCACTGTAGCTTCATTGCTTCTTTCGGATATGATATGAGTGTGATCGCAAAATGCTGTTAGTGTTTTGCTAACAGGAGGGGGTGAATGCCTGTCTAAGGCTGAGAAGCTGGAAAGCTTCACTCTTTCATTCAAAGTCTCTGTTGGCTTCTGTGGTGGGAAGCGAATAATGAGAAAAGCACTTGTAAAAACTGTAACTGCCTACTGTGTTTTGTCTCATCTTCCCTTCACCTGCTTTTTGGTCTCTTCTAGATGCTTTGTACATCTAGAATCTAGAAAAACTGGTCTCGCCCACCAAACCTCTATCTAGGTGCTGTTATGTTATAAACTTATCCTTTTGTTTATATTTCAAATTTTTGCAGGGTGTTGGCTGTTGTCAAAATATAAATTGTAACTACTGGCATGCCTCATCTCAACTCCTATTTTTGAGTTGCATTTAACTGAAGATAAAGTGCCTGCAAGTGCACATCAGGTTTGGTATGCTGCTCTGCCGCAGTGATAACAGCCGACTAGAGAGACTAATCAGTGGTTGGAGAATAGTAAAACAGACATATGAAGCTCATGATGATCCAGATTTGTCACTTTGGATACTGAATAGCCTTTTTCTGGGGTGCTGGTGTAGTTCTGTGAGAAATAAGTTGAACATCCTTTTGATCATCAGGTGCTTAACTGAGATGAATGAAACTGGAATCAATTCAAATGTTGTGCCCAGTCTGTTCCCGGCAGCATGCTTGAGGAAAATACGTGCTGAATTGGCTCCATAACAGCCAATATAAATTAATGAATTCACCTCTATAGAAACAGGGTCCAATTAAATTTATTATATTGGACTGAAATTTCTTCCTGATACCTGTATAAAAAAAACTGAAGAGGAAAAGCTAGTGGCTCTTACTATCCAGGTATGTGAGCTTTGTTAGTGCAGCTCCAACTACATCAGTCTTTCAGGTTTGCAGCATCTGCACAAGAACTGAGATGGAATGGTGGGTTGTTAAGGTGGTGTGTTTGGTTTTTTTTTTGTGTGGGTTTTTTTTTTTTTTTTGGTAGTTCTTAGCACCATGTTAAATTAGAGAAATGTTTATCTTTTAAAAAGTCATATTTTTTTACTGTGCTGTTTTGAACTCTAAAACCATGATGGCCTGCAAGGCGAGAATACCTGGATTAAAGCTCAGTTGATTTTGAGCCTAGGGCTATAGTATCAGTACTAGGGGAGCCTGGATCAAAACGTTCAATTTTTGGAAGATGCTCCCACTTTAACATGGCTTGAATTTTCTGTGACATGGACTTTCTCTTTAATTCTCTTGTTTCTTCAAGTTCTATTTTAATTTATTACCATTTGGAAAAGTGAAAAGCTGCACCAGGTGAGCTAAAGATTTATCAGCTTAAATAATTTTTGTGAACAGTGGAATGATACTTTTTGTCTTGCATAGCTGGTTTAAACAATGCTTATTATTAGCAGAAACCATTCTGAGTTGGAGAAATATGAAGTACTATGTAATCGGCACAATATACTTACTGTACAGAATGTGTTTCAACAAATACTGACAAATGTGTTTTAATAATCCATTCGGATATCTACTTGAGAAACTGTTGATGCTATTATCATTGCAATGAGGTTTTCCTGTGAAACATGTGACATGAGTAATTCTGTGTTTCCATACCTCATTTTAGTTCCTGAACTGGGCTAAATTGTGCTATAAGCATATTTATGCTAGTCTAGTAATACCCATGTTGATGAAGTGGTAGCAGGCAAGAGGAGGTTGAAGCATACCTCTTTCTGCTGCAGCTGAACCTTTTAAATGCTACAGGGGTCACCTCCGTCACTCCTGAAGCATAGCAGTCTCTGAGGCAATACATAGGAAATGTAAAAATCTACACGTGTGCCATATGACAGTTTGGGATAGGAGGTAATGCATTTAAACTGCAGGCATGATACAGTTGTCTAAAACGAAATTTTGCTGCTGGCTTAAGGTTAAAGCTCATCCCTATGAATGACATCAGATATCTGGTTACAAATGATCAAAGAAAGTGTAAGTCAAAGTTTACACCTGTTTAATGGTTCTTGCCAACAGGCTCACTGGTTTTTGGTGTGATACTGACACCCGTGGATGAAGACTTCCATAAAGATACCATTGCATGTACACTGCTCGGTTCTCTTCCACTTAAATACCTACCTAGTGCAAACTGTGTTTTCTTGTTGCCCTACAAAGCATGTCTATGACATCTGAGAATTCGCCGCACCTTTTTGCATGGTGTGAAGTACCTAGCTTATTTTTACTGTACGATGCTTTGCATAATTATGCTTTATCAATGTATGAATTTGTTAAATGCTCTGGAGTGCTATGAAAGCATTCAAGCTTTCATATATCTTAAAAAAAAAAATGCTAGTTTTAAACAGCAGTTCACAGGTGAGATATTGTAAAGTCAGTGAGATACTTCTGTCCAGTTTATGTATGCTATTCTCTTTCTTCTTAAGGCTAGATGAAACTGGCTTTAGACAGGTGGTATCATTTGTTAATACACATGAGAAAAGAGCTTGAGATTTTTTCCTCAACATTTCTTCACCATAGAATCATTTAGGTTGGGAAAGACCTTTAAGATCATCAAGTCCAACCCATACACATAACAAGAGGAGGAAAAACAATGGTACTCATGTCAAGTAGTTGTTTTAATAGAAAATATATTTACTTGACATGAGTACCATTGTTTTTCCTCCTTGGCTATGGTAGGCTATTTTTGTGTATTCTGTTAAAAGCATAAACAAGTTATACCACCTTCTCACATGTGCACACATCTATCTTAAAATAAATTGTTAGTGTATCTTACTCTTAATTTTCAATATTTTTTTTAAAAAATGGTTAATTTCAAGTTGCTTATTTCCTTAAAATATATATATACCCATTAATAGAAAAGATTAATGTAACTTTTGAGAAATAGAATACAGTAAGTTGAAAAGACAGATTTTTTTTATATTTTCCAAAAATATATCAGAAAAAATAATTTAAGATTTCTTTTTTAGAATTTTATGCTTTTAGGTTATTGGATTAGTTTCCTGTGAAATAATGAGTCATTATGCAAGTTTCAGATATTCATGGGAAGACTTGAAAATACTGAGTAGAATCTAAGCCTTCAACTAAGACTGTGGCCAACATCTAGAACTATCTCTGAAGGCCCTTTTATCAAAAGATATATCAGGCTTGCTTGAAATTATGTTGAAATTTAGTGCTCTTAGAAGTAATTTTAAAGTGATACTTTTGATTTATGGATGAACTTTAAAAGATATATTTAGGAGGTGTTTAATTTATTGGCTAGAAGGGGAAGGAGATGTTTGCAGTTTCTGCTTGTTTCTTTAGTTCCTCCAGTTGTATTCATGGTCTAAAGTAAGTGTAGTCAACTTTTTGGTCTGAAATACTTCTTGGAATAAATGAAATTTGCAACTTTGAAATTTTGTAGAGGAAGAAATAGACATGTTTAATCAGGAAAAATTTAAATGAATGAGGTCAGTTTAGTTGAGATTGACATTTAAATCTCTGAGTAATTGTGGTATATCACAAGAGTTGCAGCTCTGCCTCCCGTACTGGCTTTTAGCTGTATAATGCATGGTAGTCGCTAGCATGCATTGTGTCCTGGCTTGTTCAGAAATTAAAACAGACACAAAGTAAGATGTCTCTGCCATTTTCTAAAAACTGCTTATTTTGCAAAAGTGAGTTCTTTATTTGGTTTCTAAATTCATCCTGGAGGTGAATTCAACTGTAACTAGTTCAATTAGTCTACTCTGTGCCTATGTAGAGTACTTAAGGCACACTAATGGAAAGTCTGAAAGATAAGGTGCTTAACTTTCAGCCTTGCGGGGTGTGTGTGTGTGTGTGCAGATCCCTACTCCTCCCCCAATGTATTTTAATGTTACCATTCCTTCAAATAATTCTGCTTTACGCCATTATTTTCAGTCTCTAGAGAAAGACTGTATGCAACAGAAAAAAAAGAGCATCTAGAATGTGGCTCAGTCAGAATTCAGGAATCTCTGTCTAAAGAACCATATACCTTGTTAAGTGGCAGAGGCTGCATATGTCTTGATACTCTAATATTTCCACCACTGTACAGGGAAAAGTGTGTGGAAGGCTGTAAATCACTAAGTGATTTGGGAAGGGAGGGATAAAAAACCCCAGTGTTGTCTGCAGTGAATGAGTGAGAACTGGAGGGAAAACAAATGCATTAGGAAGCTTTCTGACTGTTGGCCTTTCTCTGTAAATTGAAGGAGAGCATTTCTTCCCTTGAATCCTTAAGACTTACCAAAGCTTTAGGTGGTCCCAGTCACCCTTGAGATTTCTGGCTGCCCTGGTAATGGCTTAAAAAGAGCTGGCTGAGGCTGGAGCTGGGAAGTCAGCCCAGGTTGTGCAGCCAAGAAAGGAAGGAAGGTCATGCAAAGGGAAACCGTGCAAGGAGCCAGAGGATCACATTGCCTGCTTGAGGAGGGAACATCAGTCCCCTGTAACAGCCTGAAACGTTGAAAGCTGTTCCTTTGCTGGGAGGTACCTTACCTGTACTGAAGGGGAGGCAGCAGAAGCAGTGTCACTTTTGCAGTCCATTAGCCCTCGTTGGGAAGGGAGAGAGCAGCTTCTGTTCCTTGCTTCCAGGACAGGTTATGCATTATTTCTAGTGAGTGCTAATACAAAATGCGTAAGCAGTCCCGGAAGCAAAGAATGGAAGTTGGGAATGTGCTCATTGCTTTACTGCACTAACTGTGTTATCAATAAAGCATGTGCTAAATATATTAAGAATAGTCTGCCATCTCAAAAGTGGCTCTTCAAAAAGAAGCCTGGCTGTCTCTTCAGAGCTTACAATAATTTTTGTTAATGATCTAGAAACAAAGATGGAGTAATTGACAATTATGCTGTCTACACATTTTATCAAAACAGTAAACAACTATGACAGTGAAATCAAAGGAGTTATACAGTTGAAACAGCCAATTTCCAAAGTCGAGGAAGGCAGACTCTAGTCACAGGGCTGAGAATCACAGTCTGAAACACTTGGATGTTGAAAGGACCAGTAACTCAATTCAGGTCCCCTAGTGGTGCTGTAGAAGAAAATGCTAGTGATATTTGTATATTCATTTTTTTAATATATCTGTATGAGAGAATATACAAATATATATAGGAATTTATATACACACCAGTATATATGTGTGTATATATATATAAAAAAACCCCAAACCAACCAACCGGTGCAGATTGGTGAGGCTGGCCCTAGACAGCATACATACGCTTTTGGTATTCGTATTGAAAGGAAGTGCTAGCGAAGGAGGGAGAAATGATTGAAGAGAACACATGAACAAGGATTTAGGAGAAATGCCTCTGAATAAAAAACTTCAGAGCTCAGTTTGCTAACCAAATCAAAGGGTGGAAGTTAACACAATAATAGTGCAGAGGAATTTTGAGGACAAAGCCAACAATTAAAGCATTCTCCCTCTAGCGTTACAGACAGATGTAGGATGACTGAGAGTGAGGTCCAGATTTTAGCATCAGCAGGGACAAGTTACCAGAATCTGTGGAGGTTCTCCAGCCCCCAGCACTCCTCATCACGCCTCCATGCTGTGCTGGCAGGTCTGCTCTGGCAAGCTAGCACAAGTAGGATTAAATACAGGAGAATAAGTGATTGAAATGAGATTTGCAACATACAGAAGATGAGAAAAAAAGTCTTTGTATAAATATATAGTATTTTCTGGCCTTAAGTCTGATTAAATGTCCTTATACCTCAAAGGAACGTTCCTGTTGTTTTACGGTTGACTACTGTTGCAATAGGACAAAGGTTAATGATTTTGTACTAAAAGAGGGTAGATTCAGACTAGATTTAAGGAAGAAATTTTTTGCGATGAAGGTGGTAAAACATTGGAAAAGGTTGCCCGGAGAGGTGGCGGATGCCTCATCCCTGGAAACATCCAAGGCCAGGTTGGATGGGGCTCTGAGCAACCTGATCTCGTTGAAGATGTCCCTGGTCACTCAGGGGGTTGGACTGGATGACCTCTAAAGGTCCTTTCCAACCCAAAGCATTCTATGATTCTATAATTACTTCATCTATACCAGAGTTGTATGATGGCCTTACTAACAAGGTGGGTTTGGTTAAAATGTAATTCAGTTGCATTGCATTTGGCATCTTCCCAAATCTGTGAGTGCCCTCCCTCCTGCTTTAACAAATTGTGTAGCAGAAATACCTCTCCATAATGTTGGATTTCATATCAAATAGTAGTATAAAGGAAGACCTAATGAAGACCTTTGTCTAAACCCTTATTGCTACAGTTCAGAAGAATTGATGATAATGACACACTAACCTCAGTGTGCTAGTTGTTTTGGAGAACTCTAGGGGAATCATTCTTTCACCTTGCACTGATAATCAGAAGACATTCAATTTAAGGTTTCCTTCCAAGAAACTATGGTTAATTTGTATATTAATGCCTAAGTAAGGATTCAGATTGTGCAAGGCTTAAATAATTTCTATTCACTTGACGATTCAGTCAATAAAGATCCCTTGTGCTTTAAGACCACAAAAATATTTTAAAAATTTAATGAGATTTAATTAAAGATGCTGATGTTTCTGTTGCTTCTGATATTACCCTAGCGGTAAACTACTTGCCTACAGAATCTTCCAATAATGTTATTTATTAGTGGTAGTTGTGGGGGGGTTTTGGTTGTTTTTCTTAGTTAAACTTCCCAAACCACTGCTGTTCCTTCTCCTCATGGCAACAACCCTACGTGGGAGCAGCAGACCAGAAGGACATCTGTCTTGGTCTGTACCCACAAGCGATGCCTTTTTCCCCACGGCATGTGCACAAATGCTGCCAGGGACCCTGAGCAGCTGGAAATGGCCACTTCCTTACAATTTGTCTGATGAAGGAGGTGGAGTTCTTCATGAAGAAAACCTCTGTTTACCTTCATCAGTTCCCATTCAGCATCTCTGAATAGGTGGGTGTCCTCTAGACAGTTGAAAAGAAAATGTCAAAATGCAGCTGTCAGCTTTGTCTCCATTATATCATTCAAGTAACTTTTTAGAAATAAGGAATCAAAAATTAATTCAAGTAAAATTAATTCAGTAGCTGTTTTGAATATGTTAGTACAATAGAAATCCTGTTATGCTAAAAGAAAGAAGATTGAGGTTATCTTTCAGCACTGATGCCACTGTTAGTACCTTTCATTTTATACTCTTCCTCCCTGGGGAAGGAAGAAAGATAAAGGGAAGGTAAGGCTTGTGTGCCGGTGTGCACCTCACGGTTTGTTCTGTCATTGTACTAGTAATCTCTGCTTTTTTCCTTTTTTTTTTTTATTATTTTGTGTCCAGGAAGCAGTGTTATATATTTATTGAAAACAGACTTCCATAGGATTTTGAAATTTATAATTTTTTTCTCTTCTACCTTACACGCAGTGCATTTCTTGAGGTCAGTACATGTGTGTGGATGAAGAACTTATTTTTGCATTATTTTCTGTTTAACAGTTAAATCTTTTCCTGCTGATCATTGTCTTGGGTCTTTTATATGCTTTTTTCTGGCTGTGTGACTTTCTGACTGTCTGCACCAAGTCCTTAAAGTTCTTGCGTGGTGAAATGCTGAGAGAAATCTTGTAATACCATGGATTTGGCTGGTAGTAAGGCAGAACATCAAAATCTCAGAATTTTCTCTCAGGTACTCTGCATTGCTGTTAGGAAAAACAGCTCTCAAACTAAAAGCTTCCACTTGAGTTCTGTGAAGGTGCTTTGAACTGCATGATGCTCCCACCCCTCAAACATTTGCTTCTCCAGTGAACTTCTTCAAACCCAGTTGATCTGGGCTTGACTATTTCTGCAAGCCTCCTAAGTATTTGTGGCTTCAAAATCTTTAGGTCTGTGGCACTGCTGCAGCTGCTATTAATACTTTTTTCCTGCTATTTGTTGTATACCTACAGTTGGCTGTCTCTGCCATCGCTTTCTCACTTATTGTGTAGTTGGCTCAAAAAAAAAAAAAAAATTTGGCCTGGTTATTGTGCTAAGTATCACTTACCTATGGTGATATACTGAAATTTAAAAAAAAAAGAAAACAAAAAAAGGCAATTGACTCCTTCCTCCTTAACGTAAAAGCTGTTAGTAAGTAGAAGGCGGATAGGCTGGGAGCCAGGAGACTGGGTGCTCTTGTGTCTCCTCTGCAAGCTGGGGTTGGTCGTTCTGGGCAGTTCACATCCATAAGCCTCTGGTCTGATTTTTAATGTTGATATAACTAGCATTTTGTATATTTTTAACTGATGCTATACTCAATCATTTTAGTGAGTGTTTGAAACAGGGTTCAAATGTCAACTGTTTATCATGCTTTGATCTAATATTTCTGGCATGAATGTGCAAAATACATATTCAGTGGTATGTGTTGACATTTGACTTCCTTAGTAGGGCATAGTTTTGCTTCAGAGATGAGCAAGTAATTCAGGAACCACAATACTGGACCTGCCATTGTCCTGTGGTAATACAAACAATCGGCATGGAAAAGTGTGGGCAGAAAGGATGTCTTAAGGAAAAAAAAAAAATTAAAAATCCTATGCTAGCTGTTAGCTGTGAGCGCCTTCAGGAGTCCATAGTGCAGCCAGCTGTGCTGTCTATTCCTCTTGCTGCTTCTCCATTACCATGGGAGGCAAGGAGAGATCTAAAAGATCATGTGTTCGTATCCTCTGCTATATGAAAGGAATAGTGTGGGACAGGCATTTATTATGAAAACTGTAATAGCATATGCAGTACTCCTGCCCTTGTGCATTATGCATTTTCATATTAAAACTTTGTGAGCACCTCTCTTCTCCTCTCCTCATTGTGCTACTTTCTACACTGGAAGGTTTCATAGCAATAGAAGTGCTGTAGAAATAGAATGCTGTATCAATAAACGGATTAGTAAAGGATTTTAGTAAAAAAATGTAATTTTGCTAAGCTTTAGTTCTACTCCTTGATCTGCATGCTGCTGCATAAAGACAAGTAGAATTACTGAAAGGGAAGATATGTGGGAAGGTGGTACCTCTTCGTGTTTTGCTGAGCTGATAGCTGTTTGCTAGTGTGCAGTTAAGGAAAGAACAACAAACCAGACGTCGGTTTGTTACAGAAATGTGAGTAATATAGCACTTGAAATATTTGTGCTATTAGCTTCATATATAAGCTCAAAGATCTGCTTGATTTTTATTTGCATATTTGAGGCTGATGAAAAATGGGATTGCGAAGGATGCGAGTACAATCTCTGTAGTGATGCCTGAACATGATTTGTGTCTGAGAACCAGTCTGAAAAAAGGAAATCCCAGTTTCCGTTTAGATTTCTGACAACAGTAATAGATAATGCCATTATGTCAGAAATCTAACTTTCAGTCCAAAACATACACAGCATGTCACCCAAAGAAAGAAGGAGAAGCAAGGCAAAGGAAAAATTCTTCAGAGGAATCTCCAAAATGCAGACAGTTTGCTTGAAAGGAGCAGTGTGAAGCATGGGACAGAGAGGCATGCATGCTGGCATAAGCAGGATTTTCTTTTTGGACAGAGAGACCGAACTTGTAGGATAGTTATGCTTCTCACAAAACTAAGCAGAAAAGTTCATAATGTACCTAAAAAAAGAAACAGAAGTATACATATCCTGCAAGATGAAATGATTTGTTTAATAAACTACATCCCCTAGTTGGAATAATTTCCTTGAACATGATGGAACATGGGTGTTGCTTATATATTTGACACTGAAACATGAATTGTTTGATAGTCAAAGTTGAAGCAGTTGAAGGTAAAATCTAATCATGTGAGCATAAGTAAAAAGTTAGGTGGTATAGTAGCTAAATCGAATTTGTAGTGGACAGAGAAAGCAGTACTCTTGACAGCTGAAATCAGGTGGAGACTACAACAGTTTGAGTGTACACAGCAGTTATATATATATATATAAGTACAATGCTGGAGAGAACATCAGGAGCCTGCTTAGTCCCTCCTCTATTTTCTGGTGACATCTGATTCTGTAAGTAGGGTTGGTTTATATAAAAGTAAATTTAAAAACAAACAAATGAAACAAATGAGTGCAAACAAAAATGAAACAGTAAATATACCGTGACTGAAGATCATACCAGTTAAACCGTCATAGCTTACAAATGATGTGCACATAATGGTGAAAGAGGGCCATTTCAAAAGCCAGCAGTCTCAGACCTTAAGAATGGGCTAGGGGATGAAAGGGCAGCCAAAAGAAAAAGTATTAAATATCTTCAGCTTCACTGTAGAGGTAAATGTGAGTGCTTTAGGATGGCACTCTGATCAGGAAGAGTTGCACGTAGTGTCACATTTTTTGTGACCAGAGGTTTTCCAGAGTTGGTCCCTGCTGCGGTGAGGCTGTCTGGAGGCTGGGTCCTCGGCAGTGTGAGGGAGCCCGTCCCTCCTTCCCAAGGTCAGTCTGCTTGTGTGTGCTGGCAGCTGCATTGCAGCTTCATCCCAGGGGGTCCATCTCTGGGTTGCTCTCTGCCACCGCTTTCTAAAAGTACTATCTGAGACTTGTGGATGTAAGACACTAAGCTATGAATACAACTGTGGAGTCAGAAACAATGTGTGTATATGCTATCCGGTAAAGGTTGCTGTACAGCTCCATCACAGAAGCACCAGTTATGTCAAATTGAGAATTCTTTTTCTTCTACTGAAGAGCTGGAAACTTTGCCCCATCGTCAGACTTTCACAAGTTTGCATTTGTGTTATCTGGAAAAAGGGTGAGGGGCAAACTACAAGTTCCTTCTGCTCCCCTGAAGTAGCAGGCAAGATATTGGCTACATTGCCTATGTTCCAAAGACCACTGGCAGAAGTCAACAGGAAAAACAAGGTATCGATTTTTATTACTACTAATTTACTGAAATTTCACCCTAGGTTATCTAGGGTATGAGGAAAGAAAACTATTTGTTTTAAAACTATTTGTTTTCTAGAAAAGGCCAAACCAAAGCAACAGTGAGAACGTCTCATAAGGACTGCAGCAGGCAAACAGGGTAGGAACCGGTGGTGCTGCATGCCCAGCAGTGCTTCCCGCAAGGGAAATTTGCAGTTGATCTGTGCCTCTCGACAATAGCTAAAAATAATAATTCAATGTATTGCATTGGCTTCTTACTGAGTTTTGTGAAGAGCGGTTCTGATCTGTGTTTGCATTAATTAGCTGCTATTTCAAAATTATGTCCCAATAGTAGAAACTGAAATTTATTAAAAAACCCAGATGTTTTGTATTATGGCTTAATCATTTATTATTTCTTATCGATAAATCAGAATTCTTAACATGGGTCTTATTTTAGCCTTGTTAAAGGAAAGGGAAATAAAATGTTTTGACCTCAGTTTCTACATGGTAACTATTGGGTCTTCTGGGAAGGTTCCCAGCTCTTGGATGTGTCTGCATGTCCTGCTTCCCAGAGGATCACAAAACCAAGTGGTTGCTTAAGAGAGAGACTCTTGAGTGTGTATTTCTGGATGTCTGGTGAGAGAAGCCTGGTGTTCATCTGTTGGCCTTGGGCATGCTGCTTCTTGAGGAATATGGTAGCAAGGTCTGTTTGGAAGTTTTTTTGGGGGGTGGGGAAACAAAAAATGAACTCTGGATTGGTGTGTTAAAAACATGATTTATGTGTTTAATGCTGATTTAAAAAATGCCTTGAAGGCTATGCTTTAATTCATTAGTACTGGTTTTCCATCTCCCTAAACCTTTCTAGCTAGTCAGGCTTCCTGGCTAGAGTAAGGAACTTTCTTTTCTTGTTGGTCTTCTGATGTAATTGAGCAGATGGCAAAATAACAATGTTGATTAAACAAATGGTTTGGTGTTTATAAACTAGGATTTGCTATACTTTCTTTGCAGAACACAAATATTTGGCCCAGGTACTGGGCCTTAATGAGTTACTGTAGTTCAGCTGAGCTGTGTTTTTCCTTGAATTTACAGGGAGCTGACAGTGTGAACCTGGTGATTGATGGTGGGGTTACCTGACGCGCAGCATCTGAATAAGCCATAAGGTAAATTTATGTCAGAGATCTTTTAGAATCACTACCCAACCACATCTGACGGCAAATACATTTTTTTCGAACTTGTTACACAGAGTGTTTCTGCCCTGGAAAGTGTGTTAATCCTGAGTCACTGATCTTAAATAATTAGAAAGTAAAACTTTGTCTACTTGATTTAAATAGGTGGAAAGGCCTGTGTCTGTAAGGAAACTCTTGTTTAATGTTAAATGTTTGAATGTTTAACATTTATTTTTGTCTAGCTTAAGATGCATCTTGTTAGACTAAATATAATCTTAAACTGTAGGCAGATGGGTGTCTGCAGGTGATTCCACAAATTTAACTCAAAACAGTTTGAATTTTTTTAAGTTTTAATTCACATTTTCAGTAAAAAGGATTTGACCTTCTTTTATTGAGGAATCTTACGTGTTTATAGCATGCAGGTGGCAGTTGGGCAGTTGGAAATAGGTGGGTGGTTCTCTGTGTTATGTTTTAAGTAAAGATTGGAGTTTTTTGCATTCTTCAAAGTTTGTAGCTAAAATTAAAAACAAAAGCCCTTCAAACCTTTCCATTCTACACTGAAATGGAAGTGGCAGCTGTTGAAATGTTGAGAGTAAGACTTCTGTAGTCAGTAGGAGGCAAGAATTTGATTGAACCCTCAGGTGCTTACATACGGGAGAAGGGGAAACCTTAATACCCATCCTTGCCTGAGGGACCCTAATGGAGTCTAACCAGGGAGCTATTGCTTGAGGGGCAGCAGATGGGGTATCACCATACCACCTCTCTTCTCCGCCCCTCTCCCCCTCGTTGATTTTTATTATTAAGAGAAATACCTAAGTGCTTGTAAGGTAGCAGGAGGAATGGGTTTGGTAGATAGTTTGAAGATCTGTGAGGAGTTAAGATAGGAGACACTCATTGTCTTGACACTGTTGGACAACTAAGGCATATATGGAATCAGAGGCTGGGTGTTAAAGGACATTTGCTTGTGAAAATCTAAATCCCATAGGGACTCAGGGACTAGGGGAGGTATTTGAAGTCTGCTGGTTTCAACCTATGTACCTGAATTTCTTCCAGTCCATTTGTTGATCTGGCCTAACTACCTCATAGGACTGAGCATAAAAATCTTTCCTAAATGATAGGAAAAAAAGATTGGTTTAAGCATCTTGCTTCAAACAGGTATCCACTGTGGAGGAGCTCTAATGCAAACCAATACATGATAATGCTTTTAAATTGTGCTTTAGGGTGCGATAATCATGTTTATTTCAGTAAAAAAATATGACAGGTTGCACAAGTCTGAGGTAATAGCTCTGTATAGCTTGTTAAGGACTTCTTAGGTCTTCACCGCCTCTCTTCCTTAACCCCAGTTCAGTTTGTAACTGTAGATAAAATTAACTGAGGGGAGGAAAAAAAAATCTACTATGGTAGTTAGTTTTCCAAGGGCTGTTTTTTATATATATATTCAATGACAAGAAAAATTAAAGCTTTACAGAGGTAGAAAAACCATATTATTCAGAGTGAATTCAGGTTACATAGTATTTTAGAAAGACTGTAAAATAAAACCCCTGCTAACTCTAACCTGTGGAATAGGGCTTAATTCACCATGAAGTTCTTTGGATTCATCAGTGTTTTCAATTTAATTAATAATTTATTTTAAAATCTATTAAGAATAGTTTGCATTGAGGACAACTTCTTAAGCCAGGTAATAGACACCCCTACCCGAGGGGATGCGATACTGGACCTGGTGGTCACCAATGCAAGTGAGCCTGTCGGAAATGTCAAGATCGGAGGCAGCCTGGGTTGCAGTGATCATGCGATGGTAGAGCTCACGCTCCAGAGGGAAATGGGAAGAACGAAGAGTATAGTCAGGACCCTGAATTTTAGAAAAGCAAACTTCCAGCTCCTCAAGGAGATAATCAGAAGGACTCCTTGGGAAACGGTCCTCAGGGACAGGGGAACAGAACAGAGCTGGCAGATCTTTAAGGATGTGATCCACAGAGCACAAGAGCTCTCGATCCCTAGGTGTAAGAAATCGGGCAAAGAAGGGCAGAGACCGGCATGGCTGAGACGAGACATGCTGGTCAAACTAAGGAGGAAGAGGGAACTGCACAGGCAGTGGAAGCAGAGACAGGCATCCTGGGAAGAGTATAGGGACGCGGTCCGGTTGTGTAGGAATGGGGTCAGGAAAGCCAAGGCTCAGCTGGAGCTAAACTTGGCTAGGGATGCAAAGAATAACAAGAAGGGTTTCTACAGGTATATCAGCCGGAAAAGGATGGTTAAAGAAAGCGTACCCCCGCTGATGGGCGAGACTGGCAAGCTGGTAATAGCAGATGAGGAGAAGGCTGAGGTACTCAACAACTTTTTTGCCTCAGTCTTCACTGGGAACCTCTCTCCTCACCCCTCCTGAGTTGATGGATGGCATGAGCGGGACCGGGATGACAAAACCCCTCCTGCTGTAAGAGAAGATCAGGTTCGTGACCACCTGAGGAACCTGAATGCACATAAGTCCATGGGACCTGATGAGATGCATCCCAGAGTCCTGAGGGAATTGACTGATGTAGTTGCCAAGCCACTCTCCATGATATTTGAAAAGTCATGGCAGTCAGGTGAAGTCCCTGGTGACTGGAGGAAGGGAAACATTGTGCCCATTTTCAAAAAGGGTAGAAAGGAAGACCCTGGGAACTACCGACCTGTCAGCCTCACCTCTGTGCCTGGGAAGATCATGGAACGGATCCTCCTAGAAGCTATGCTAAGGCACATGGAGGCCAGGGAGATAATTCGAGATAGCCAGCATGGCTTCACCAAGGGCAAGTCCTGCCTGATGAACCTAGTGGCTTTCTATGCTGGTGTGACAGCATCAGTGGACAAGGGAAAACCAATGGATGTCATCTATCTGGACTTCTGCAAAGCGTTTGACACGGTCCCCCACAACATCCCCCACAACATCCTTCTCTCTAAATTGGAGAGCTATGGATTTGATGGGTGGACTGTTCGGTGGATAAGGAACTGGCTGGATGGTCACATCCAGAGAGTAGTGGTCAATGGCTTGATGTCCGGATGGAGACCAGTGATGAGTGGTGTCCCTCAGGGGTCCGTACTGGGACCGGTGCTGTTTAATGTCTTCATCAGTGACTTAGCGAGATCGAGTGCACCCTCAGCAAGTTTGCAGATGACACCAAACTGAGTGGTGCGGTTGACACACCAGAAGGACGGGATGTCACCCAAGGAGACCTGGACAGGCTGGAGAGGTGGGCCTGTGTGAACCTCATGAGGTTCAACAAGGCCAAGTGCAAGGTCATGCACCTGGGTCGGGGTAACCCCCAGTATCAGTACAGGCTGGGGGAAGAAAGGATCGAGAGCAGCCCTGCCGAGAGGGACTTGGGCGTGCTGGTGGATAAAAAGCTGGACATGAGCCGGCAATGTGCGCTGGCAGCCCAGAAGGCCAACTGTACTCTGGGCTGCATCAGGAGAAGTGTGGCCAGCAGGTCGAGGGAGGTGATTGTGCCCCTGTACTCTGCTCTGGTGAGACCTCACCTGGAGTACTGTGTCCAGCTCTGGAGCCCTCAGCACAAGAAGGACATGGAACTGTTGGAGCGGGTCCAGAGGAAGGCTACTAAAATGATCCGAGGGCTGGAGCACCTCTCTTATGAGGACAGGCTGAGGGAGTTGGGCTTGTTCAGCCTGGAGAAAGAAGGCTGCGGGAAGACCTGATTACGGCCTTTCAGTACCTAAAGGGGGCCTATAGGAAAGATGGGGAAAATCTTTTTAGTAGGGCCAGCTGTGTCAGGACAAGGGGTAATGGTTTTAAACTGAAGCAGGGTAGGTTTAGACTGGATATAAGGAAGAAATTCTTTACAATGAGAGTGGTGAAACACTGAACTGGGTTGCCCAGAGAGGTAGTGGAGGCCCCATCCCTGGGAACATTCAAGGCCAGGTTGGATGGGGCTCTGAGCAACCTGATCTAGTTAATGGTGTCCCTGCTCACTGCAGGGGGGTTGGACTAGATGACCTCTAGGGGTCCCTTCCAACCCAAAACATTCTGTGATTCTATAAAGTGGCTTATTTACGCACTTTTTACTTGCGCACATTTTGTGTGGCACACTTTCATTTCGTCTTAGGAGCTTTATAAAAGTTAAGCTTTATAGACCCCTTTTCTTCAGATATTATCCCCATTACACAGGAAGGTAAGTAAATACAGGGGAAAGTTAATTGTATTGCCCTGCAGCAGTATGTGAGTATTGGAGCTGGAACTACAATTTGGGAATGTTCATACCCAAGTCAGTATTTTTATGTAGCACAGTCGTCTTTCCTCTGGTATTGTAACTATAGAAAAAAGAAGGGCAAAAAATGCAAAGTTAATAAGGTCTTGAAATTAAGCTCTAAGGTATTGATTTTCATCCTTTTAAGGCTGTTTTCTTTTATTTCCAATAACAGCTGCCTTTCCTTCGTGCCGTAGCAGGTAAGATAAATGGGACCAACTGTAGCCAAGAGGAACCTTGGTTGTTCATTTCAGGGACCAGAGTTTTAGCTGATCATACAGCTTGGTTATGTTTTTCTATGCTTTTGAATAAGTGGTCACTATCCTGATAAAATTAAATCCCTGACACTTTGAAAAGCTGTGATAAAAGTGATCTGTGATATGTATGAGTGGCTGACTTCTACCAAACTACTTTATCTATTTGTTATAGCTTTAACTCCTGTTTGGCATTTGTTTCACCTAAATCAGGATTGAAAGTTGAGATCTGGTCGTGAAATAAGTATATTGCATGATTTTCTGATTTTGGAAGAATTATTCAGTTAAAGCCTTTACTTTCTTGCTCTAATATGAGTTCCTGTGAATCACTTAGTCTGGCAATCCTGTTGGATTTGTAGTGGAGTTTGAGGTAAGCAATGCTGGCATGGGGCTCATTTAATGCCAGACCCCTCAAATAGAAGGCTGTGCAGGGAAAGGGGGGGAGCACAGCAGGAAGGGGGGCTTGGACCCTTTCCTGGAAGGGATCCTCATGCACGCAGGACAGCAGCACCAGGCAGAGGTACCAGGCTCCCTTTCAGACAGCTGCATAAGGGCAGCCTTTGGGTATTCGAGGAGGGAGGGGAAGGGGTTGTGGAAAAGGAGATGCTCAAGATCTGCTTTCTCCCTGTGCTCTTGGAGCCGCACAGCACTCTCTGTTGATGGGGAGCAAGGCTATGGATACGTTGCACCCTCTGCGGCAGCAATTCCTTTGTAATTCTGTGTTTCAGCTGCTCGTTATCCTGAGCATTTGGCACAAATGTGTTTATGGAAAAATTAAGACTTTTGTGTGGAAGTGGAGGGGCAACAATCTCTCCTCCTTCAGGAGGGTGTTTTAGCAAGAAACACTTTTTTTGTCAAAGCAAATGTCCAACTCCTTTATTACTTTTCTGGGACTGTTTTTAGGTTATTGTAGCTTGGTTTTAGACTGCATGTCAAAAGATGATTTACCACAGCATCTATAAAATGTTCTGGGGACCTTGGCAAATACCTGATAGTTTAGGTTCATGTCCAGATACTGGGTCCTATCCTCAAAATAGTTTTGTGATAAATGGATGAACTGCTGGCAGTTAAGCACACAAAGAAAAAAAATCAACATGAATTGGATTTGTTATTTTTGAGGTGTCTTTTTAGTAGATTTCTTTTATGAAAGATGTTGCCATAGCTCCTGTTGTGGAAAAACTTGTTTACTTGGGACTACAATTTTAATGCAGGAACAAAATTTATATGCTTCCTTTTTCTTGCTGAAACTTTTAGAAATATAACAAAGCTGTAATACTTTTTCCCTTTCTCTGAAAAACTGAAGAGACAGAGTCCAAAGGAATTTGATTACTGTGTGGTATGATAAAGTAGGCTAACTTGTCTCCATGTGAGGGAAGTATCCAGGGCTCTTTGCCTTGCCTCCTAGGGAAAACTAAGGAAAACGTCTTTCTATACAAATATGGTGACTGTATATACTAGGGAATAAGGGAATGTATTTGCCATTGACAAGCTGCAAGTTCAACATCTTATTTACACTATGGTAGGGTGTTCATCTGTATCTATCTCTCTATATAATAATATATTATATAATATAATTCCCCTCTAGTCCTGGTGCCTCATGAAAGTTTGACTTTTTTGCACAAAGATTTGCAGTGTCTGCAACCAGGAGCAGTTCTGTCATTCCCTGGCAATGGGAATACCAAACCTCTATGAATTTTTTTCTAGTTTTGCATGCACCTGTGTCAGTGATAAGCAGTACCAGTTGCATGTTGATTGTTAAGGATGCAGAAAAACAAAAGTGTATTGAGATACTATGAAACACTCTGGGAAGTATTAACTTCTAAAATCAGTTTATTGAAATGCCACAGATTGTTCCTAATGAGTGCTGTTGAACTGTGTTTTGAGGACTATGGTAGAACTGGGCCACCAGGTGAGACCACAGCTATTAGGTGCTTCTGTTATGCTGTAGTACTGGGAACTTTTTCAGCTCTGCAAAAGCCACCTCTGGTCTTAGCTGTACTCCTCTGTTTTTTTGAGAGGCTTCAAGTAAAGGACTGCTGCGACAATTCCGTACTCTTCTGCAGTATGAGTTTTACTGACCCACATTGGATGAGGTGGGGTAAGCAACCTGGTTGTTCTGTACAAACTGTTTCTGGAGTAAAGGCAGGCAGTAGTGTTGGTTGTCCTGGGCACTTCAAGCTGAAGTTGTACTGCAGCACCTGCTGTACGCTGCTTTCTCTGTAGCAGCTGGTAAACTTCTCTGGTTCAAAAAGTTTCAGAGCAGAATTGAGAGACTTGCATCATTCTTTTGAGGCTCAGTAAGGCCTCACCAATTTTCTAAAAGTCCAAGGCCCGCATTCATGTTCAAGGTAAACTTTTCCCTTGCCTCTGCTTTTTTCCCTGCAGTGATTCCAGTGGCTGTATAAATTCCTTCAAAGGGAGGGAGCGAGTTGCACTGAGAAATGTAGGGATCATTTGTGTCCTGAGCTGTTTCCCCATTTGCCTAAGAAAATGGAGACTGATCTGTCCTTTACCTTCCGTATAATAGAGAGAAACAGGATTGGACTTACAACTAGCTTTGAGTTGCTGATCAGCACATCCCATACTCAATATAAATTCAGGAGAGGTGTATAATTTTCCTCTTTATGAGAAAGAGATCACTAACAACTTGCTATTTTTGTCTGATCTTTGACTAAATTTTTGCAGTTCTCTGAAGAAATATATTGTGGGGAAAAAATATTAATAGAAAACTCTCAAACAAACCTGTCTGACTTTAAGGAACAAGGCACAAAGACCAGACTGTGTGCAATAGATAGGTGTGCACGAGCCATACATTCTCTCTACCCAAAAGGAGTTATCTGCTGTCAAGAAGGCCATTGTATTTTGAGAATGAAACTGTGAAATAGTTTAAGAACAAATATAAACATTTTAAAAAATAATTTAATGACAAATATAAACAAGATAATTGAGTCCATTAGGCTATTTGGGAAATAATACTTGGGAGGTATGCTGCTGTGCAGTTAAAGCTGTGTCCTCATAGATCTGGAAAAGATGTATGTGTTGGAGCAGGAAAGCTTGCTTTTCCTCCTGCAAGCCCCAGGAGAGGGCTGAGGCTTGTGCTTGTGGTGACCTGTATGGTCCTTGGGCTCATCCCCAGCTGCAAACTGATGCAGGGTGCCTGGGCAGCAGGGAGAGGCTGGGGTATGGGGAAACCCAGAAGGCAGATGGTCCTCTTTTCCATCTGCCCACCTTTTGCTGCAACCATGATCTTTACTAGCCAAGCATTCCTGTGGCTTTGGTTAGTTGACTGTCTGTCCTATAATGAAGAGGGCTGGAGTTACTCTCCACATTTTGGGCAGTCTGTTTTATTCTCCTCACTCCTAGCTGCTATTGGTGGTGCCATTGGGAAAAGCTCTGTTGAGTCTGATGGGAAGGTTGGGAGTCCTCTGACATGCAGGTGCCCCCAGGAGAAGGAGAAAAAACACCCAATAGTTTTGAATCCTCTTTGTACTGGATAGCGTTTCCTCCCTCACCCCCATCGTTCTGTGTCTTCAGGTCACCACCATATGTCCAGTAGCTTGCCCTCAGTGTCTGCGTACTGGCAGCAAAATTACTTTTTTTTTTTTTTTTAATATTACTTAAATGACTGGTTGCAGAGGCTGTGCAGGCACACAGGCCAGCAGAAAACCCCTTGGAGGACCCCAGCCCCCTTGGCTTAGGATGGGAGGAGATGCCTGTGCTCAGTGCAGAGGCAGAGCCTGGAGAAGAGGGGTGGGGGGCTGCGAGCCCATTGTCCTCTACCACCAACACCCCTTCAGCTTTGGCCACCTTGGAGGTGTCTCCCCCAGGCGAGGAGCTGGGGGTGGCCTAGGAAGGAGCGGGTCGGGGTCCCCACAGCACCTCCGATTGAGGTGGGGTGCCCAACAGCTAGGGGAGGAGCAGGTGCCACGGACTTTCCCTGCTTGCTCTGCCCTGGTAGGTGAGGAACAAGCAACGGCGTGTCCTTATGCCATCCCTTCTCCAATGTTTTTCCTCTTGCCCTGCCTCATCAATTTAACCTGCACCTGTATGGTGTTTCCAAAGACTTTTGGTAATAACCTCTTGTCTTGAGGGAAGAAAGAAACATCTTTTCCTGCAGTTGTGTATAGAGAACCCAAGCATAAATACCTGCTAATTTTTGGGTCCCAAACTCCAAAATTCAGGGGTGCAGGGTGCCAGGAGGGTCTCTAACTATAACTGAAGCTGTGCCGTCATTACTGTACTGCCTGCTCCAATATCCTGAATTCTTGGAGGCAGCCTAACACCAGCTAGCGTTATCAACTGTGTCACAGTTCTTACCTGAGAATTTAGCTAGTTTTATTTTCTCCTTTTTTTCCAGAGGATCACAAATTGAACTTCTGCAGGCCAGTAGGTTTCTTCGGTGGCTTTTTCTGTGGTTCCGCTATTATAAATGAGGACTTGAAGCACGAAACAATAAACATCCACAGATTTTAGAGTTCAGATGCATAGTTACCGTGGTGCTTTTAGTGCTGAGTACTTTACATGGGCTTGATTTAAAGGACTTACTTTGCATGCTGTTGAGTGTTGTATGTGTCTGGAAATCCAACAACATAAGGTTTTCAGGGATTATTTTTCCTTTTTTAACTTGTAGAATACAAAAGTATCAGGATCAAGTTTAACTTTAGAATACCTGAACATACACTGAGCATTATTGTTTTCTAGGTTTTGGATATAAATATAACTATTTTTCTATGGATTTCACAATCTGTAGAGGTTGTCAAATTTAAGTAAATTTACAGCTAATCCATGTTAAAGAGGAAGAATTAAACTGAAATTTTGGATTACTGACTCTTTAATAATTGGACTATTACTGTAGGTAAACCGTACTATTATTTTCAATAACTGCTCCAATTCTAATTTCAGTAACTAAAACTCGAAAGTGAAGACTAAAGAGCTAAACAATGCGTAAGGTTTGAAAAAAGATCAGTGTTGCTACTTTGATTGGATTTTAACACCAAGGTTCTGTTTATTATAACAGTTTGTTACCATAGAAGTATAAACTGAAAGGTAGCAATGATGACTTAGAGTAATATATTATATTAAATAAACTTGTCCTGTTAGCACTGCATGCAAGGCTTTATTTACATTACAGTAAGCTGTTTTCTGCTGCATTTACAATTCTGCTATACAAATAAATTAAGGGATCTCATGACAGTATGATTTACTTTCTCCCTGAAAACTGAAAGTCATTAATATTTTTAAGCATATTTGCTTGGAAGTGGTTACATTAAATTTTCTGTTGGGGCACCATCAAACCTACCATCTAAGAAAGGAAATATCTTCTTGTTCCTCATACTTAAAGGATGGGCAAATATTAAATACCGTATTTAGAATTCAATGCTCTTGCAAACAGTATTGAATAACCTTTTAAAATGTATTCCTGTCCTGCAACAACAGATGAACAGCCACAAAATTAAATAACTTGAATGAGCTGGTACAGTTGCAGACAAAGCTTTGACTGTTTGATCTTCTGTGTTGTACAAATGTACTCTTTCGGAAATCAGGGAACTTATGCTTCAGCTTTGGTTGTGTTGAAGAGGTGTAGCTGAGTGAATGATTTGTCCTGTGATAGTGGTGATAGATAAGCTGAGAGGGAAAAACTGAGTCTGAACTTCCACTCCCAGGATTATTTGCAGGGCTGATAAACTGGGGGGTGAGGGCAGGGAAGAAGTATTTCTGTTTAGATAAAGGAGCAGATTCTGTCTGCATTTCAGGTACAAAGGCCGTGGAACATCACAGTCCAATCTGGTTTTATATAATATTTTCATTAAGATACGTACTTCTGACATGATACAGGTATAACTTCTTCTGTGAACGTCTGTTCCTTTAAAAAAAAAAAGTGTCAAGTATAATTTCATTTGCTGTAAGGGTAGAGCTGGTAGAGTTCATTTGAGATATCTTGGTACATGTATTTGGAGTTAAGCTCTTACTCTTTCTACCCTTTTTCACTACAAGCTGTTTGACAAAACACAGGATAACCTATTCTTTTTGTAAACATTGCCTCCTCTTGTTGCTCAGCCGGATGCAGTTCCTGTTCATTAGGAGCCTGGGTCCTGGGAGGAGAGGGATGCTGCTCCCTTCCTGTGCAGGGCACCATATGGTAAAGTTCCCCCTGTGAGGGTTTTCTGAGCCACCAAATTCAACATCATTTGAAGTTATAAACTGTCCAGCTAAAACATTTGCAGGATTTCTAGTTATTTATCTGACAAATTGAAAAAAAAAAAAAGTAATGCCGCCCGTTTATCTGCAGAAGCTCCCTTGCTTACAGAAAATGCTACATAGAGGGCTTCCATGATGGTATTACGCATTCATACTTTGATTTCCAGTATACGTAGGAGCACAAGAGACATGCCAGCTCTGCTGTGCTCGGCTGGTGGTGCAGCGATGCTGCTTACATCCACCCTTAGCTTTTTGTGTTCTTCCCAGCTGGATACTTTTCTCGGTTACAGTTTTGTGTTTTGTGCATCTCTGGCATGATGCTGTCGGTTTCAAGGTCCCATGTGCTGTTCGGTCTGTTTTCAAAGAATTTCCTCCAGTGTTCAGGTTCGGTTTAATGCTTGTAGAAGGCAGCAAAGTGGTCATTAGTCCCACCCATGGAAACAAAGTGTTGGTATTTGGAAAAACCCTAGATATTGCCATACTTTTAAATAATTTGGGGAGTGGAAGCAGGAGGGGGCACTACTCTCATGCCCTCTAGCAGATCAATGTGAAAATGTTACTTTTACTAACTATTTGCTTACATTTTTCCTTCTCTTTTCAAATTTCTTTTCCTGGAGCAGTGGGGTGGGGGAATAAACTTGCAGCTCTGTTACTGTTTTTCTCAACTGTGTGTCCTACTACTTAAAAGCTGATACTAGGTTTTCTTTTTTCCAGAATGAGCCTCCCATTATGTTTCAATGGAACAAAAGCTTGCAAAGAATACTGATAAATAAGAATAAACAAATCTCACGGGAAAACTTAGAAGTTAGTGAAATGTGATTTAAACATTTCCAACCTAGTGGATCTGCTTTGTCTGAAAGCATGTTAGAAGTATGATATTGTTTTGGTTACTGTGGCAACATTACAGTAGTGTGAAGTATTTTTAAAAGAAATATTTTCTAGTTTGTATAAGGGGTCTTTTAATTAAAAGTGGACTATTTGGCTATGGTAACACATTTTCTCCTTTGATATATCCTTTTAGTAGTCATCATTAATATTATATTGAAGATTTTTTGCATGAAACAAGTAATGCAAACTCCCTGGGGCTGAATATCAGATAATAATCAGGTAAACCAACCCACCAAAAAAACAACCAACAAAAGAAAAAAGTAAGCAATGATACGTAATTGAGAGAGAAGCTGCTTTTTAGTGTTCTGAGCTGGACACAGTGATGACTTATCTGGGAAATTACAAGTTATCTGAGACCAATTGCTGCTGATTTGAAGTTTCATGAGAAAATACTGTTTATTTTGCCATTTCTGGTGAAGATGAGCTGAAATGATTTGTGTAATGTGTCTGCAGCTCTGTAAGCAGTAATTCAAATATAAGTTGATACTACCTGACCTCTCTTCTTAGTTTCTATGTCAGTAGAAAACCTAACTGGAAGCACAACTTTATTGCTATTTGGCAAAATATTAATGAACCTTGTAGGAAGGCTTTATGCATTTATCAGATAATGATTACAAAAAGCCCTGAATTTGACAAACACAGAAGAGTAGAAGACTTTGAAAGAGTAACGTAGACAAATAGGCTTTCTGGTATTGAGTCTGTCTGTCTTCAATCTGTCTGTGTGTCCATGGCCTCCTAGGAGGGCAGGGGGCTGCTGGTGGTCCTGGCCCTCTGCGGAAGCCCTGGGAGGTGTCTCACTTGCCTTAGGATGTCTTGGGTAACACCAGGTACCTATGCTTAAGCAACAGAAATGGTTCTTAGATGTCTGTCTTATTTAACAGGCCTCTAGACACCTAAATATAGGTGTAGGAATCTCAAAGCGGGCCCTGCACTAGGAGCTTGAAGTGTTTCATTACAGCTTAAAGCAAGAGTATCTATAACCATTGCACAAGGTCAAGTTTGCTGTCAGTCTTCCTGAACATTAATACATTTGCATAGATTTATTGTTGACAGTTTTTCTTAATTTTTTTTCTCCTTGTTGTGAGAAAAATTTGGACAGTAGTTTGTCATCAGTGTGAAAACACTGAGAAATTCTGACCCAGGGCATCTCCCACCTAGTTCAGAATCCCCCTTATGTACTTTACTTTGACACCTACTCATGTAAAGTTTTTTCTTTCAGTGCCTAGCTTATGATTTTTGTCCTTTCAGAAGAAATAAAAGGAAAAAACCCCATCATTTTTCATTACTTCATTTAATTTTGTTATCACTATTTAACCATCAATACTTACATGAAAAGTTTTCTTCTTGCACTGGGGTGACTAGAATATATCTTCCTTTATCCAAGTTGGGCATATTTCTGTGCATGTGTTAGTTTTTTCAAAGTAAATTCTTCCATTGTATTTCTCACTTTTATTGCTCTGACCTATCTGTAGCAATTTTCCAGCTACATCTGTAATGGACATGAGCTTCAACTATCCTAGTATGGGTGGAGTTGAAATATACTTCTATATGAAGGGTTCCATTTTTATCCTTTATGATGTTTTTTTTATGTGGTTTAAAATTATACTGGCTGTTCTGTAGTCCTGTTGCATACCATTCAGGTTTCATTTCAAATTAATTTCCTCCAGGGCTCTTATTACTGTTGCTTTTCAACTTCTCCCTGTATGCTAAATTATTATGAGGACCCTCAGGTAAGAAAGGCCTGGTAGTGCTAGGAAAAAAAAAAAGAGCAGTGCAACAGAGGTCATTCCTACCTGGGGAGCAAGAAAAGGTTTATGTCACTGGGGAGCTGTTGAAATCTCTAAGACATACGGGCAGGGAGAGTGAGGTTTTTTTGCCATTGCTGTAGTTTTTTTAATATCTGAAGCACTACTAATTTAAAGACTTCATTGTTAAATAGTCTGGGTTTGTAACTTGCCCTTTAAGTGTTGCATAACTACTGAATATGGGAGCGTTCCATTGAAGTGATTTTATTTTTTTTTTTTTGCCTCTGGAAAAGGCCAAGTACAAATACTAGGAAATGTAATAATGTATTTTTTGGTAAATATTAGCCAATATACTTTTTCAGTCCAAACAGTTTGCATTAAAAAAAAAAGTTATTGCTACACAGATTATTGACATAGGAAATATGTTGTTCGTGACACCTACCTATAGAAATTTTATGGTGTCTCTACATAACATTAAGATCAAGTGACATGATGAGGAATTTATCAATTTACCAGACTTTGATTTTGCTGTATGAAGGAAATATGGGGTTTTGGTTTGGTGTGGGGGGTGGGGGGGTTGGTTTTGGGGGCGGGTATTTGGTTTTGAGGGGAGGGTTTACACTTTTTAAAAAGTATGCCCATTTGTTTGAAATATTTTACTGATGGAAGAGAATTTTGCAGAAATCCCTAGGGAGATGCTTACTATCTGCATTCTTCTAACTTTTCAGCCCTTTTCCCTAACTATTAATTCCTGTAGAATATCAATACCTAAGGAAAAGGTAAGACAGCCAGTTAATCTAGGTAAAGCTATTAAACTTTTTCTGTCAAAATATCCAAGGTAATCAATGTCCAAAAGTGATTTTAATTTATAAATATGGTTTTTACTTCATTACTTACTGTTGAATTCAGTGTTCCAGCTGGTGGCAAGAAGGCTCCATGGCATTCTGCCTGTTTGTTGTTTTTGGTTAATGTTTTAGTTACACCTGGAAAATATCCTGGATTTGGGTTTGGTCCTATAGGGCGTGCTGATAGCCCAGGATACTCCTTTCCTGTGCAGAGAGCAGAAGGGGATGTAAGGAAGAAGAGTGCATGATCTAAACTGGGAATTAGGCAGGGAGAAAACAAAAATAACAAAAAATGTCTTCATCTATAAAATTTTGCGATAAATACTGCAGAGATTTTCATGTGACTGACTTAAAAATTGCTCCTTTGGTGGCAGCTCAGCAGAGACAGCCTCCGTGCATCTCTGCTGGGAGGGAGCTGGGGCACGCTGTTACCCTCCTGCTTATCCCTGCTGTCAGGGAACATTCTCTTGTGGGCTGCATTTGAGTCATGTACACGTACCCAAGGAAGACATTTCCTCTGTGGCTTAAGCAGCCTTTTAGATGCTTTGTGTATTGCCACTGTCAACTTCAGGCTAGACAGTTCACCTAGATTTTTTTTTTACTTGTTCTTAGGAAGTCACCTTTCCCATTTATCTTAACCGATGATGTGAAATGGTTTTCAGGAAGTTGCTGCCTGTGGGTGCGTGCGATCATCCACAAAGCGCTGTGAGGAACGGTGGATGGCTATGCTGCCAGCGTCCTGCTTCTTGCCACCTCAGGGGGATGGGGCTGCTGCCCTCCTTGTGGGTACAGATGGGATGCTTTGGAGTGAAGTGGCAAATGGCTGTAAATTTTAATGGGATTTAGCTGCCAGAATCTCTTAGGCCACTTTTAAAACTTCAATCTGTGGCTGAATGTTTCTTGGGAAGAGACTTTCCCTCTAAATATTCATTTCTTGTCGGCTGAAGGAAAGCGGGTTTTCATTGCACTGGTTTTTGAAGCTGCAAGAGTCAGACTTGACTGAAAGTATTTGTTCTACATTATCATATGTAATCATATAATTCTGAAGGATGATGCTGTCTGTATACTACATGCCAGTCTTCTAGAAGTTGTTTCTGTTGACATATCTGGCCTGTTCATAATGCCTTTATTTTTTAATCATATCGAGTGCCCTAGTGCATTATTTTTATACCTCATACTTCATGAATTATTAGGCTGAATTATTTATTATAAATTTCTGATCTGATACAACAACATAGACTCCGATTATTTTCTCTATGTATCCTTTTTTCTTTACACTTACATTCTAGGAAATTGCAGGTTGCATGGAAGAAAGCTCTCCCATTCATTGCTATGACCTGTGAAAACAGCTAGCAGACAGGTCTTGGTACTTGTGTGGAAGTCCAACCTTGCAACAGCAACAGGACTGATCAGCCTTCATCCGAGGCTTCAGGAAGGATGGGGAGGCATGGCAGGGAAAGGTGCGTTTCAGACACAGGGGCTGGTGGGAAGCAGGGTCATGTTCAGAAAGGACAGGTCCCTTCTCCTGTTTGTCGTTTCTATTAAGTCCACTGATGATTCAATGTAATGAATAAGTAAATACCAAAGCTATGCAACAGCAGTCTTTTTATTAGTAAACCAACTCCACCCAGTTCAGAGGAAGTCAAATTTCAAAACTACTGCTGAGAAAATGATGTCAAATATGACATTCAGCTGAAGCAGAACAATTAGGGTTGGGTGGTTTGGTTTTTTAATAATTATATAACTAATATATATTACAAAAGTGGATTTAACAGGGGAAGAACAAAGTGGCTGGGTACCACTTTTAATGACGCACTAAACTATTAGCCCAATGATGAGGGTGGTCATGCTAGACATAGTAGAATCAGATTCAGTTCGCTTTTTTGTGTAAGCACCCAACTCCCCTCTCCGTTAACCAGGCTAGAAATAACTTGGAATTAAGGTCTGTTGTGCTGCTCTGTATACAAAATTAAACATTCAGGGGAGCAGGGACTGGAACCAGATGTCTCGTTTCCCAAGTGACTAATCTAGCCACCAGGCTTGAGAGTTGCATTTTCTCATTACCCCTCCATTCCTCCATTTACATACCGTTTATACGCGGGAGACAGTTCCAATTGGCCTGTAGCATTAGAAATTATCACACTGGCATATAATTTTCCACAGGGTATAACTGGACCATGCTTGAATTCAAGTGCAGGAGGGAGCGATTAGCTAAAAGATATTTTGGTAGGTCCAGCACCAAGACCTGTGTGGTTTGTCTTAGAGACAAAGTGTTATTTTTATTTGCCTTATCTGAGGGATTTTTCTGCCCTTGGGGTTGTCTCGAGGAGCCAAGACACCTTCAGTTCCAGTTTGAATATGAGGAAATGGCTGCCTGAGCTGTGTTAGGAGGAGTGTTGCCTGCAGGTTGGGGGAGGTGGTCCTTCCACTCTACTCCGCACTGGTGAGGCCACATCAGCAGTGCTGGTTCAGTTCTGGGCTCCCCAGTACAAGAGAGATGTGGACACACCGAAGCAAGTCCAGCACAAGGCCACAAAGATGATAAGGGGACTGGAGCATCTCCTCTGTGAGGAGAGGCTGGGACTGTTCAGCTTGGAGAAGAGAAGGTTCAGGGGGATCTCATCAATGTGTACAAAAACCTGAAGGGAGGGAAGGAAGTGGAGGGAGCCAATGCTTTCAAGTGGTGGCCTGTGACAGGGCAAGAGCCAGTGGGCACAAGCTAAAACAGAGCAGCTCCTGTCTGAAAAACAAGAAACACTGTGTCACTGTGAGGGTGACCAAGCACTGGTATGCGTTGCCCAGAGAAGTTGTGGAGCCTCCATCCCTGGAGATATTCAAAACTTTACTGGATACTGTCCTGGGCTTACCTGCTTTAGCTGACCTTGCTTGAGCGGGGGAGTTGGACTAGATGATCCTCGGAGGCCTATTCTGACTTCAGTTTTTCTGTGAAAAATGTGCAGTTCTGTTATCCTCTTCTACTTGTACTCATTGACCATATAAATGTCATCTACCTAGGTTTCTTACTCTGTCAGATTAAGATATGAAACCTATATAAAAAACAACAACAAAAAACAAACCAACCCCCCCCCCCCAAAAAAAAAAAACCCAGACCAAAACCCTGAAAAAAGTTAAATCAAGAATGAAGTCTTCCCTTAAATTCGTAGGTGACAGAAGCTGATTAGACTGATGATATTAGTATGATTATGTGAAGCACAAGAAACTTTTGGAGTTTATATAAACTCTGAGGAGTTGTTTGAAATGAAGTTTCCTTAACAAATGCTTATTTTCCTTGTGTTAGCTTACACTTGCTTTTGGGATAGGGGATTAGATGGCAGAAGAACTTATCCTTTGAGTCTGAAGATCGTATGTGAGTGACTTGAAATATTGTTTTCCTTATCTAGACAGAATAATTCTTTAAAAAAAAAAAAAGAGAAACTTATTGAGAAAAGGTAGAAAAAATGTGAAAGCAGTAGGTTTATTTCAATGTTAACCTGATGACTTTCGAATCCCAGAATACTGCAGC
Organism: Gorsachius magnificus; assembly: GCA_034008185.1. Lineage (NCBI taxonomy): Eukaryota > Metazoa > Chordata > Aves > Pelecaniformes > Ardeidae > Gorsachius > Gorsachius magnificus. The sequence continues at coordinate 41,364,596 of CM067083.1, read as the reverse complement.
AGTGAGGAACAGCACGTTCAGATGTAGTCCTCGCTCCCAGCACACAATCACCGGGAATCTTAGTATGTAGTTTGAAGAGGGAAAGCTGTAGTGACTTTTTTTTTTTCCTGAATCCACTTATCTCCCTGGTGTTGGGTGCCACTAAAGCTGCAATTATAAACAAAGCTTCAACAGAGAAAAATGCAAATTAGTTTTCATTAATTTATTCAAGGAAAGAGAAGATTTTAATAGATTCTCTTCAAAAATTTAAATGTAAAGCACATCTTACTAAAATTCTGAGCCTCCTTGTTCCAGTGTGATGTTGGGAACCCACTTCTGTTTTGGAGGGTCTTTGGTACTTTCAGGTCTCCGTGATCTGGTCTTCCATGGCTGACTTAAAATGCAACTGGTATCAACAGAAAGGTCCTTGTTTACTTTCAGTTGGAGCTGGATAGCGTCTCTAATGATCGTAGGTTTTGCCTGGAAAATGTTAGTACATATGTTATTTATGTTTATTATGTAAGTATGTTAGCATATGCTTCTGTCTGGTTGAAGTGGCTTGACTCCTCTCTGTGTTCAAAAGCAGGCAGGCTGGGTCTGTGTGTGTGTGTTAAAGGTTTGAGGGTCTTTCCCCTCGGTGGTTCCTTGATACCTCACCTGCTTGTCCCCATGCACGGTCTATAAGGCATGGCTGGAGGCTAAGAACAGGCATTTTTACAGAGCTGTTTTCAGCCTTCATCACTTCCCTGCCCCGGATCACTGCCTGCCCCCCTGGCCCTGGATACTCAAGTTGGCGTGAGGGTGGTGGCGGCCGAGCAGCGGGCAGGGAGGGCTGCCTTGTGCCTGCCCTGCTGCCAAGGAAAGGGCGCTGCAGCCTGCATAGGGGAAGGCAGATGCACACAGAAGGTGTGTCATGGGGAATCAAGTGAAGAAATATTGTTGTATTTCTGAATGCAGTCTGCAAGTTGTGTGTATATATTAACTCTGTGTGATCAACAAGCCTATTTCTAATCGTTGTCATTTTAGTCATTTGTACAAAATTAAAATGTTGTGCTGTGGAGCCTTGTGTTTTCTGTGACTGAATATGTTTCAACACATTCACATGTAACTGAGTGATTATTTTTGCCTTTCACAATCATATTTTTCATTTTTCTAGTGAAAACTTCATAAAACAGCAGCCCATGGGATTCAGACCAACTTCAGGGCAAGGTGTGAGTCCCGAACATCATCTTTCAAATTTTTCTATTTAAATCTCCTCCTCCTCCTCCCATTTCATTAAACTGAATCCTTTGCAATTATTGGGAAATACAGCCTGGGCAAACTTGACATCCTGACTTGCAACTCAGAAATCGGTTATGAAGATGTACCTTGAAGGGGCTTGGTTAATATTTGATTATAGTAGACAGTGCTTGTAAGTTTATTGACAATTTGTTAGTAAATCAGATAGCACATATTGAAGAGCAGAGTGGCAAGTTCTTTCACTTCAAAGTTTTTTATGACATTTAATATTAATTGTAAAAAGAAAACGCTAAAATCTCACTTATAGTACATTCCAAGAGAGGAATGTCCCTATGGCTTTTCTTTTTACCTCCTTTGAATCTGCAACTTGACTGAAGGAAACTAATCGTTTCATTTTAATAGCTATCAGCAAGTGGGCTGGGACAACATAGTTGCTGCTTATTTACACTTAATGCTTTCATTTCAGTCCTTTATGGTGATTTTTTTTTAATTAATGATAAACCTAATGAAAAGTTGATTATATTTTTTAAAGATGAACTGAGAAAGGGAAAAAATTATGCATTATATATTTTATTACAAGAACTTTAGAAACAGAAGATGTGCATGTATATATAGGGAAGAAAGGGAGCATAGGTGCTAAACTGAATAAAATTACTGTTTTCAGCTATTAATTTTGAACTACTACTTAGGCTACCCAGAAGCTGGGTACTGAGGGAATCCTAAGCTTTTAAGTATGAGAGTAAGCAATTTTGATTGCCAAAAATATTTTTTTAAAATATTTTTAATACCTGTATAAAGCAATTAAAAAAGGGAACATTCAAGAGCTGGAATATGTTAGATAAGTTAGTTAATTTACATTGCCTCAAGATGTCTCCTAATTTTACTTCATAGTAGTGGAAATAGTGGGTGACAGCTGAACAAGCAGCACGAGCAAAGAGGAGAGCTCTCTGCCTACATTATCTGTTAGTTGAATATTAGAATGAACAAAATCAGTAAAATAGCAACATTTGAATTACTGAAGTTTCTCTTTGTAGATTAAGGGAATTGAAAGTGATGGCCCTGTTTGACATCAGTTTGAGTCAATTTGAGCTAATTTCATTTCAGTGGTTGAAAATAGTTTAAGACAATTCCATGTTTTCCTTAAGAAGTATATTTTTCCTTTTGTTGCTGATTTTCTACCTCTGTGCTCTTGAGAGCTGTTTAATTATTCCCACTGAAATAATTTATGGCTAAATGTTCTGTTTCTTCACTTTTTTTTCTTGATTTGTAAGTTTCAACTTTGCTGGAAAGTGTAAATGCAAAAAATAAAATTAGTTTCAGCCCAACCTAATTTAAGATATTTTGTTCTTTGAATGCATCCACAGAATTTTATTACAGTTCAACAAAATGTTTCATGATGGTTTCTTGAGATTCATTTCAACTTCCTTGAACTGCATTTTCCGTAAGAGAAGGTAGCTTGATATTTTAGTTAATTTTCTTTTTTTGCCTTAGTTTAACAAATGGAAAACAATTTGCTATCTGGAATATTAAGGAATATCTATTACTTCAGTAGAAGAATTCAGCTTATTTAAATATTTCTAAACTGTCTTATTTCTGTTGTACAAATTTTTTTAAACATATTGAAATTTTATCACTTTTAGAAACAGGAATAGTGAAATTTATTCTGCAACCTTGACTAATTTTATAATGGCATTCTGCCTAATTTCCTTTCTAACTTTTATTTTCCTTGTAAGCTGCTTCTAACATATTTCTGCAGTGATTTTAATCTAATTGGTAATACCTTAATTCTTCAAGTTGTTCACACATATATTTTACTGTCCCTGAGGAAAAAAAGCGGTGCAAGAAGTATCCATTGTTAGTAAATCTTGGTTTTGATGTATCCTGAAAAATACAGAAAATTAGTGCCAAATTGTTGGTCCTCCCGAGAGAAGGATTCTTGGAGCTGCTTAACAACTCCTCTCTCCAGCTGTTCCCTTTCAAGCCTCTGCTGCTGTTTATCCCTCCGAGAGGGTGTTTGGACTGTTTGTGAGGCGATACTGGTAGCGATCATTGCACTGATGGGGTTCATTGCTTACCTGAAAACAGGGAAGTCAGGCAGCAGAAAACTTCTTAAATCCGCTTCTTTTCCAGAACGGGGACTCATGCAGTTTCTCCTCAATGCAAGGTGCAGCCTGACTCCCTGGAATGCTGTGCCTTACTTTTTCTCCCTGAAGTCCCTTTCAGTCTCTTCTTTGGCATTGTCTATGAGCATACAGATAATTTTTTAAGTAAGTTAGCTTTGGTAGGATAACTTGAATATGTAAAGCTAGACATACTTGAATACTTTATTGAATCAGGGACCAGATTTTTCATAATCTTCTCTTTATTTTTAATCTGAATGAGTGGGTCAGTCTCAGGAACCAGACGTCTTACTTTCAGAGCTCTGTACTTTGTCAGTTGTGATCAGTCCATGCTTTTTTTTTTACCAACAGTTATTTGATTTTTTTTTTTCTTCCAGTCCACAGAAAATAATGTGATTCTTACTGTGTTAACAGCTATTTAAAGAAGGCATAAGTAATAAACCCACAGAATGAGCAGTAGCTGCCTCATTAGTTCATTATACTGCCTCAGCAGTACAGCTTTGGGAAGTGGCAAAGTAATTTTTAAATTTCCTTTGAGATGAAGACAAACAACTACTTCTGAGGCTGCTCTTTGTTGGTGCATCTTGCATAGAGAGGTTAAATTACAATAAGCGAGCAAGGTATTTAACATGACTTCTCTATGTTGTGCATGCCAGGGCTCCTGGCGCTGCTGGAAAATAACATCAGGCTGAGTTACGGGTCGTATAAAGTATTGAAGAAACTCTTTTTAAGCTTGGAGAGTGGAAGATTCTTAGTGTGCATATTTCCTTGACCTAAGAGACACCTAAATTGTAATTACAGGGTAATGTCCCCCAAATGGCATTATTTCCAATTATATGCAGATTTTGTTTCCTTTCATACTTTTCCAGAAATTTTTAGAAGCTTTAATATTAGCTTCCTAGTGTTTTGAGGAGGCATAAGTGTATCCTGGAATAAAATACATGTTTTCATTCCCTTGGTGTTACATGCAGTCTATACAATTTTAACATTCAGAAGCCAACCAATAATTTAAAATTATTCTTAATATTTACTGTTCCCTGTATTGGAAAAGCTCTTAAGAGTAAAGTAACTGCCTGACTTCTAGAACATTAGGTTCCATTAAGGCTGCCACAGGAGGTTGGCCAGTATTGCGTAGCCACTGTAATTGTATTTAGAAATGGAAATGTTCACTTTAAAAAAAAAAAAAAAAAAAAAAAGTGAGAACAAATGTTGATTAATCTGAAGTGGTGCAGTAGCCAGTGGTCCTGTTCTTCAATGCGTTTCTTTTCACAACGTTATTGGGAGATCACAAATCCCAGTAGGGCTCCAGCTGTGACATGGATATGAGGTACAGAGACTATGGCAAAAATGTAAAGATGAATAGATGCTTAAAACTTATTTAAAGAGATAAATACTTTTGAAATCAAGAGCTACCATTTTAAAACACCTTATTTTTTTCCTCTTCAGTTGTTAAGCAAGTGGCTAAACCTGGTTTGTTATCTCTTAAATTGAGAGAGCAAAGTGGAAAGGAAAGAACAAAGAAATGGAAACTTCTGAATACATACTAGGATTAATTGCAGGGTGTTTTCTGAATTCAAGTTTGGAAGCAATTCAGTGAAAGTTGTGATGCTTTTTATATTGTGTTAGTTTCTTAATTGAGGTACGGTGTTGCACCAGGTCTTAATAAAAACAAGGTTACAGTGGTAATACGCTTAACCAAGTCTATAATCTTATAAATAAAGATTTGACAAAAGTAATGTTACAAAACCTCATATTGAGTAAACTTTTATTATATTCACTTCCATTGCTAATTTTGATTAATTTATCACTGTTTTCTGGCAAATTCATAATACCTGTAGTTTTTTTGTTACCTTGTTAACTGTGCTAAATATCTGTACTGTAGCTTTCAGTCTTCTGGAAGTGTTGCTGAATTCTAAGTGGCAGTCTAGGTGGTAGAATACTTCTTGGGCAGGTCTTGTAAAATTTTTAAAAGGTAATAGTTTCAATTTGCTGATGAAAAGTACCGATTTGTAGCTGCTGCTTAGCATTGTTCTTACATATTATCATAGAAATACTTACTCATAAATATTGCCTGACTTTGAGCTACATATTGGTATTGTTTGCCATTTGCCTATTACTGCTTATTAAAGTACTAATATTTTATAAAAAAGTAGTTTTTTCTTCCACATCATAAAGAATACTGGACCATGTGTTGTCCATCAAAGGTTTCTCAGTATGTATGTACTGTACATACAGTAACCCATATGTACTTCACGGAGAAGTGGCCCATCACTGGAAAGATTTTTTGCAGTTATAAATAAAATACTTGAGTAACTTTTGTCCTTTTTAGTAGAATTAGTTTTGCTCTTAAAATCAGACATCAAATTGATCACATTCACAGAGATAAAAATATCCACAAGCACATCCTCTTTCACATCGGCATGAAGGCAAGTAGATGATAACTATTATTTTATCATTTTAATGTATTCTTTATATAGCATTTCACAGATTTTCAGGAACAAGTTATAATGGACAATTTTCCCAGTGTGTTTCATTAACTCATAAATATACCAGCTTACAGTTATCTATTTGCTCCTTACATACTTAAAGTTCACATCTAAATTTTGTGGAAGAATGGAAAAATCTATTTTTCATGCAACTTTATTTCTTACGTTGCTTCTTGCATGAGATTTCTGATAAGAGTAGCCAGGGTTTTATCCATATTGCCAGATAGTCACATACCTTCTTAAAAGTGTGTTCTAAGAAACAGGCCTGCTGATCAACCTAATCTTTCATTTGCTGTTTCTATAAAGCACCTCTGAGTTTTACTTGAGCTTAAAATGTTTGATCCCATGTGCTCTCCTTTTCTCTCCTTTCTGTACTTTTCACAGTTTCTGATGTCTTTGAGTGGTAATGTATCTTTCCATGCATTTCTTAATTTTCCTTCTTCAGATTTGAATGTAGTTCTTTCCTATATCTCTAATTCATACCCTTCCTTCATGCTTTCCCTGCCATCTAGTACGGATTGCTCCTAGATTATTCTTTTCATTATATTTGTTTTAAGGCACTGTGATCAATCAATGAATTACATTCAACCTCTTTGAAAAAAACTTTTTCCCTTTCTGAGTACCTGTCATTAAGTCACAAAATGTTCTAAGATATTCTTGCTTATGTATAAGCTATACAATTCTTATTTGTATTTGCATTTCTAATAACCTTATAATTGTCCTTTTTGTCACCATTTGGGAGTTTTGCTGAAAAAGCATATCCATGTACTTCTTTCTTCAAAATCTGCATTCAAGTCTATTATGAGGCAGAATGAAAATAATTTTCAGTCTTAGTCTAGTCTTTCATTTTTATCCCATAATAAAGCATAATGCAGAATAACTGTCCTCTTCTGCCTCAGTTGGTTTGAGTGTCAGGGATGCTGCAGTACATAAAAGCTTGCTCAGCACATCACTGCTGTTTGTCTTAATATATTTCTTGAGATCACTTAAAGTAAAAAGGAAACATTAAGCTAAACTCTTCATGAGGAGAAATAAAGACACAAATCATCCCATTTTGATGCCATCATATAAATTCCCGGAACCATGAACAACAACATTTTCACTGACCTTTCCTTAATTTCTACTATGCATTCATCTTTTTTGGACTGGATCCTTAAAGTTAATGTAATGTTAAACTTGTTAGCTCATTTTGGTCATTACATGGTCTGTTAATCACTGCGTTGTTTCGCATTTGCTCATGTTATTCAGGACTTATAAAGTATAGGTACATTCTTATAATATGAAATATAATGCTTAACATTAATTACTAAATCTGCTTTGCCATGCAGTAGTCTTGTTTGAATGCTGTCATCTTAGGTAAGTATAAAATGATTAGTCTGTATTGGCAATTAATTTAGTTTTACATCTTTATTGTGCACTTCTATGTAATGAAACAGTTAAGCATGGCTTGTTTTACCTGAACTCACAAAGCAAAATGGGTCAACCTTTTATTTGTTGGTGACTAATCCTGATGCTTTCTCACTGTTATATTGTACTTATAACATTGTTTTCTAATGATGCAAAACATAATTATAGATATCAGAAACTGTTGAAGCCTGCTGCGGTTGTTAATGATGGGCATATCGAAGCCTTGATAACATTCATATCACAGAGACAAGTATCTACTAATTTGCAAAGAGAGAAAATAAAGAGCCAGGATGGTAGATGGCATCTTCCAGGGCCTTCCTGCAGGAGTGGCCGATTCCCACTCTCACAGGTGCTGGTGAGCTGACTGCTAAAGGAAGAAATGTTATAAACAGTGTCATGGTGTAAATCACACCAGTTGTCTTCCCAGTTAAAGTACAGAGGAAGGAAGTGATACCTGTGCAGAGGACACACTTTTAAAAGCTTCTCTGTTTAATCTCTGTTGGCAACGTCTAATCAGGGGAGTTCGTTCTTGCACATATGTTCTCTTTAGCTTCTGTGCCCTGCCTTTTTTTCAGCCCACCTGATTTATCCCCCTTTGCTTATATGGGCTAGAATCCTTGACTTTTCATGCCATTCTCTCTCTTCTGTTTGAAGCGTGGATTTGGGGGGGTGGGGAGTAGGGATATTGGATTTGGATTTCCACACACCCCCACCCCTCCCCCCCAGTAAATTCCAGAGACTGCCCATGCAATTCAGAAACGTTAGTAGCTGAAAAATATCACAGAAGAAAATAAGTGTTTTACAAGTCACTGAGGATTTTTATTACCATTACTAACCAAACTATCTTCTTTTTACTCCAAATAGATACATTTATATGAATAAATAGAAATTAAATGTGATTTTCTCCACAATGAAATCTACCCGGTGACAAATACATTTCTAAGGTCCAGTGCCATCAAAAGAATGATCTAAGTGTATGACTATAGATGGTTATGAATGTTATGGTCATTAATGAATCTTATGGTCATTATTAAAGTATTACTCGAAGAGTAGTGTTAAATAGCTTTCTGGTCATAAATTTATTTTCTGGATATATTTTTCTCTTATCACTAAACGAGGTATTTGAAAGGGCTGGCAACCATAACCTTTCATTAACAAGAATTTCAACAGTTTATTTCCTTGCTGATTTTGTTTTTATTCAGAAAGAAAAATATTCATATTGGTAGTTGAGTTGACAGCTATGATAATTATTTCATTTACTGTGTTTAAGAACAAGTAAAGGGTAATTGGTGACTAAGTAACTCTTTTCCTTTATTTATAATAAAAAGGGTTTTATGGTCATTCATGGAAGTATGGAGAATATTTTATGATAGAGCTGATGAGAAAACAAATCACAGATGTGTACCATATTTTATATGCATATTGATTATTCTAAGGTTAAGCAAAGAAGGAAAGCCTAGTGTGTGCCATTTGGTTGACTGTGTTCCTCTCCCCCAGCTCCAACCAGATTCTTGTCTCTTTAAGGAAGCCGTTGGTATTTTAGAAGAGCTTTTATAAAGCTAACGTGAATAACTGTCTTTCTGGTTACAAAAAAAGCAACAGAAAAGGAAGGATGTGTTAAGAAAACTGCCACAGATTAAGTAATTGTCATCTTTTTATAAAATAATTCTGTAACTTGTGCTTGGTTCCTTCCTCTGCCTGAAAGGTATTTCCTCCCTGGGACAGTGCAATGACTGCGAGGCTATAGGAAATTTAGGTATTTTTAAAAGCTGATTACAGTTGGCAGTCCTCTTAATTTCTGCAGGTCATACTGTTCCTGTTATTGCACTCTTTGCAAAGGGGGGGAGAGGTGTGTGTGGGGTTTTTTTTTTTTGTGTGTATGCAAGTGGGAGGAGTGGTTCCAGGGAGGTTTAGGCAGGTGTCTCTTGTCTCCTGTGGTAGTGAGCGGAGGAGCCTGGATGCTTGCAGAGAGCTGACCCCTCATCCCTCTGCCTTGGTGTCAGCATGTCTTAAGCACAGGTGTGCAGGGGGTTGGCAGGCAGCCCCTCTCAGGTTCCTTTCATTACATGACCACATTGCATCCCCCCCAATCCCCCCTTTTTTTCTTTTTTTTTTTCCTCACTTCTCCCAGCCCTTTAATCTTTGCTTCTTATCTGCCTGAGTTTGCTATTTTTTTTCTTTTTGGCTTTTACTGGAATTATTTTTTCCCATTCAGAGGGTTTCTTGGTTTTAATTCTAGCCTGGCTTAGGGTCAACCAGACCCTAGGCTGGTGGTTTTTTTTTTTTCTTTGTCTGCCAGTGTTTCCTGACAACCCCTAGCACAGACAGGGCTGACAGTTTGCCTGTCCCCTACCCTCTTTGTACACCTGCCTGCAGGTGGTTGCTGTGGCCTGGGAATCAGCCCTGCCCCTGCCTGAAGAAAGCCAGTGCCTTTCAGATACTAGAGGTTATACCTTGAGCCTGCTTTAAAGGTGTTTAAAGGCAGGACTGCGTTCCAGAGTTTGTGCACTGGAAAGGCATTAACTGGATTTGTCGATCTTGAGAAATACTGCTTAATTTGCGGGGCTGTTTTGGTAACGAACAACCTCCTCCCTGAAACACCACAGCTCCCTTGCACTCTGAGGAGGCAGGGTTAGCAGCTAAATATTGTGAGATTTGGAGCATCTAAGAGTCCATCATTACTTATGGAACTGAATTCATTTTACATTCAAAGTTGAGAAAAAATATCCCTAGTTGGGCAGGTACCCTAAATTATTATTATTGTTTTGTTTAAAATAAACTATTACACATTCTCAGTTCAAACCTGCAGTTTCAGAATTGTGGAGGCAGCATCACTGCAGTAGATCGTGCCCAGGAACAAAATGGCCCAAGTGATTAAAGGGCAATAAAAGGCAAAAGATTGTCAGAAACTTATAAAGAAGGGAAGACAAAAAAAGGAATCATGCTATTTAGACTACAGTAATATAAATTTGGACTGCAGTGTGTGGATACATTCCTTCAGACAGCTGGGGCGGACACAATTTTTTTTATTCTGAAAGTGATACCAAAGCCAAAAAATGGGAACAGTTACTCTTTCTTTTCCCCAGAAAAAGAGAAAATAAATTTTTTTTTCTGTCCTCTTCAAATAGTTTTCTTTTACTTACTCCAAACTGTGTTTTTAACATACAAATGTTGCCAGAACTCATACAGTATTTGTGTGTAATACCAGGACTGATTGCATCACTATTTAGAAATATCACCAGTAAGAGATGTGCGTGATAATCCAGCATGGATTTAAATGCATGAATCAGTGCCATTCTGTAAGTTTACATACTATGTGAAACCGGGCACAAATATGATAACACATCTAACCGTTTGTGGCTGTTATGATGCATTTTCACATGTGAAAATGAAGTTAGGTCAGAATTATTATGGTATGAGTAGAAAACTGTCTGTGAGCTCAAGTCTGAATGTAGACACATTAATCATGTGTGGTTTATTATTCTGTGCACATTGCATATGAAGAGCCTGGGCTTGAATTTGTTTCACCTACACTGTCTGTAATAACATTATTTGCATTTGCTTTATCAAGAGAGTTGTTTCAGAAAATGTTAATTCTTCAATGTTCCTCCAAAGCGAGCTGATCATTCTTTGTTGTTCTCTGACCACCTAAATGCAGCAGGAAGCCATAGACTTATTTAGGTGGTGTTGCATTTTCCCTTAAAAGACACAAATTTTAGCCATCAATCATAGGTTGCGTTTTTTTATGTTTGAGATAAGAAACTGAAAAAGTGTCACTCATATAAAAACAACAGTTCTTTGTGGTTTTTTTCATCCACAACAATAAGCACTAAGTATTAGAAGACACTGCAGATCTTATTTAGAGTCTTGGCAGCTACTGTAAACATCCTCTTTGCCTTCCACCGTTTTTTTTCTTCTCGAATATGTGACGTTTCCCTTTGCAGGAAGAGGGATAATGGCTATCTCATTTTACCCTAGGACCATCCATATGCTTTTGAACTGTTTTCCACAGCATTGTGTCTAAAAAAAACTTTTTGGCAGGAATAGTTTTTTGGTTTGTGCTGTGTTTTGTTCCTTTCCCCCCCAAATTCTTTCTTTCTTCTTGAGGAAACCTAGAGTAACTCTTTTCAGTGAACTAGCACAAGAAATCTGGTGTCAAGTGGTACCCACACTCATGCCTGGCTCTGCTTTTCTAGAGAGTGCTTTAGCAGAATGCTGCGGGCTAGTACTTTTTAAGGGGCATCTATGCCCATTTTTATACTTTTAGCAGGTTTTTCAGTCTCTTGTTCTGGCCACCAAACAGACTGGATTTTATACAGTAGCTGAGAAACTTACCTTGGACAAAGTCTTGTCAAAATGGAAACATTCTTGCCAAATATCTGTGCCAACAAATGGATATTTCTGATTAGAAGGACTTTGACTAGTTACGATTGACAGCTGTCTCTTTTTCTTACAGTTCTGTGTCTTTGAGCACAGAGGTGGTACAATACTGAAAGGGGTTTGTTTACCTTTTACAGTCAATATCTTCTTAGCACATAAATCTAGCTGAATTTGATTTGCAAGATCGGTATATGTGCGAGGAAAGATGTGGACTAGTGTGGTACACTCTGTAAAACGTGTGATTTAACTTTCAGCCTTACTGTGCATCAGCTTCATAATTTCCAAAGGTTTTATCTTCTAGATACATTTTTGAAAGAGGTTTTACTGACTCCACTATATTTATGTCCAAACTTGACTAAGTTATGTCATTTATTTAGATGATACTCAGCTCTGCTTAGGTTTCTGTGACTTTCTTGTACAAGTTACCTTTTCCTTCATTTTTTCAATCCAATAAAAAAAAAAAAAAAACCAACAACAAAAAAACCAGAAACCAAAAAAACCCCAAAAAACCCTCTTTGGGCAAGATGGTTTCCAAACTCAGTTTGATACTTTTGCTTTAGATACTTAGTTAAGATTCTCTCTGGTTTTTGTTTTGGTATGTTGCCACTTTTCTTTTTAGGGAAAAAAAAGGGTTGCCTCATTGCAGTTTGCTAGCACACCCCTGTCAGTTGTGAAACTGTGGGCTGTTTGAAAGAAAACTTGTGAGAAGTGGTGCCATGTGCTGAATGAGTACCCGAGCGAGCTCTATCCCATCTCCATCTGGACAAGCAGCATCCTGCTATTCAGTCAGTGCCTGTAAACTGGGCACCTCTCAGGGAGGTGAAATCAGCTGCCTTATGTTCTGCTGGGAGCTGGGGAGGTGGACGGGGCTGGTGACCTGGCTGCATTTCCTTCCTCGCCAGCTTCCTGTAAGAGTTCAAAACTTTATGTTCCAGTGTATGCAAAATGTAGTTGCTGGACCTCTCCTGTGGAGCACAAACATGCGAACAGTAATCCTGAAAATAGTACTTCTGCATAGTAGGGGTTTTTGGGTTATTTTTGAGTTAAGAAACTTTTTTCCTCTTTCTTCTTGTGCTTCTCTGTATTTCTGCTCAAAGTGGCATATACTTCTGCAAGTGAAAATGGGGGATGTCCCCCTCCATTCTGCTTCATTTGTATGTAAGGTCTCATGAATTTAAATTTCTAGTGAAATTTCTTTACAAATACGACTTAAAAACACATTTCTTCTTGCCTTTCATCTTAATGCTTCTTCCTAGCTTTGATGTATTATTTAACTCTAATTTTATTATTTAACACCTGAAACTGCGCTGGAGTACAATTTCTGAGAAGCCCACTGTATAGACATACACACTGTTTAAAGCTGGTTAGAAATTTTCTGAAAACAGACAAACATCTTTTGAAAATGGAAATTGTTTGAGCCTAAACATTTCAATTTAAATACCTGGGTTGAGAGGACTTTGCCAGTTTGAAGGGGGGAGTCTGATGAGAACCTGTCAGTGTGAGGAGCTGTGGCTTTCTTCAGATAGACAAAAGCAAACTTTTGGGAAAAAGATGAATAAATAAAAAAAGCATAATTTTATGATTGGACAGTCAATAATGACAAAGAGAAAAAAAATCACCAGTTCTAGCTCCTTGCTCTTGGTTCCTCAGAAATACCATAAACCCAACGAGAAATCCAGTCACGGGTCAGATCCCACAGACCTGAGTCCTTTGCAGCAAATAGCTCAAGTGATTCAAAGTCTCATTTTGTGTATACAAAGCAACAACCACAGAAGAGAGAAGCGAACACTATTAAATAAAGATGAGTATTTGGCATTGAGCCCATATTCCTGAAAGCACCATTTGCCTGATCCCTCTGGGATCAATGGTGAGTACCATCCTAAAGCAGTGGCAAAATATCAACTTAGTCCTAAGACTCTCCGAGCCACAGCGAGGTCTCCAGAAGAAGGAGTTATGGCTTACAGCTGGCTGAATTTCATTCTTAGAGTTACTGTATGTCAGAACAGATCAGACTTAATTGCAGATAGGTTGCTTGCTTCTGGAAAATGCCAGAAAATGGTGATTTTTCTATTTATTTTGTTATCTGGGATATCTTTTGCCTTGACTGTCTACTAAACATCAGGACTAAATTAAAAAATAATTTTCAAGACCTACTTAGAATATAGTTATAGGAAGTGACACCTGATTTTGTGAAAGGCAGGTAGTAAAAATACTGCGTTATGGTCCTTCTCCCTGAGAGATGACTTTTCTGCAACGCTTCTGGTACATCTATATGCACAGTGTTATGCCATGGGGAAATAATTGAGTGAGCCTTGAATAAGCAGTGTAGCCTTGTCGGAAGCGTGTTCTACTCAGGCTAAACGCTGCTTCACAGCAGTGCTAATTGGAGTGTTGCACGAATATTAACTAAACTGCTGCCTTCACATTAGTGACCTGGCACTTTCGATTCAACTCAGCTTTGGTGAGATTAGGCCTTTGGATTTCTCTACAGTTCAGGATATTTTTCCAGTTACCATTCTGTGAGAAATAATTAAACATTCAAAATTATGTTGTTTTTTATATCATTAAGAGTATGCCCATGTACATCAGGGGAGTTTTGAAAGATGCAACACTATTGCATGCCTAAAAGTAAAACAAAAGCCACTTAGTAATTATATCTTTCCTAGTTTTTTTCTTTTGTGTTTCTTATCTATTTCAAATCCTGGTTTAAAAATGTATCTTTTTGAAGAGTATGAGAAACAGCTGAGGGGCTGTCAGTCAAATAAGATTTCTTCATCTGACAGAAGAGATTAACAAGCGAAGTTCAAATATGTAGTTCAATGTGTTAAGTCTTCTAGGAAATGCATAAGTATATATTTGATTGGATAAAGCTACAACATTTATTTGACTATATGGACTTTTTAATATGTTTACATTATGTTAATCCTGGATTTGTGATCTAGAACTAGAGCCAGGAGACCAAAGGCTAAAACTATCCTCAAGATTTACAACACTGTGAAAATGTAACTTAATATTTTATGTGGCTTTGGGCCAACTTCCTTAGAAAAGTAGACTAAAAAGTTGAGGGTTGTTTTTTTTGTTGACATTCTGGGTCTGTTCTAATGTTTCAGAAACTTCCTATAGCTGTAAATATTTCTGTACAGATGCAAAGTCAATTCTTTCAAGATTCTTATTCATGATTTAGGTTTAATCGGATTTGCCTTATAGCCATAGCTTCAGATGAGAAATCCATCTTTTCTTTCTCAAAATTTTCATTTCCTTTTAGCCCTTAGCATTTAGAAAATTTGCTAGGCAGTTCCAGCTGGCAGGATTTGATGTCATGGTGCAGCTCAGGAAAATACATCCAGGACTTTTCTACCTATCTACCTATGTAGGTTCCCTACATAACTAAGCCACGTGCAAATGTTTATGTACTACGTGACATCCCCATGATGCCATAAAGTGGCATTCTACATGTGGCAATTAGCAGCATCTCCCTTATAACCGGTGTGTGGTTGAGGCAGTGTAGGCTGCTTGATAATCCCTTGTCAGCCTGCCAGCTGGGGGGTGGAACTGAACCAGGTGCCCTGATAATCTTCATGTGCTGTCGAATTGCAGAGTCAGAGAACACTTTTTCTCAGAATTTCTTTCTCTGTCATGATCTACGTTTGTTCAGGGACAGCGTCTCTGGAGGAACAGAGGAAATCTGCTGATCATTCATATTACGGCATTGTAGTGGGCAAAGGACACCCTCTGAATGTGAAGCAAAACATAGGTTAGGTAAACTAGAGATACTAGGAAAAGATATATTTTAGGTGTCTTTTCAATGTACTGAGGAGTGCGTGAGAGCCATAGATTCTAGCTTGACAGCAACTAGAATTAAAAGTGAGAGTTAAAGCAAGATAATTATTTTCTTAAAAGAAGTAGAGAGGCTTGCTATCACAGCCACGCCAAAGAATCCTTCATCCTAAAGATTGTCCTGGAGAAACATTGATAACTGTCATGCTATGTGTACAGGAGCCCAGTAACAGTACTCTGTTCATCCTCTGGAAGATACATCATGAAGAGCCTGATGGCTTAAGCCAGGCCATAAAGAGGGTGGTAGATAATAAGTCTGTCTTCCCATATATGTATTAAGGGCACACTAATTTATGGCACATAGCATTATCTAATGGTTCTGCTCATTAATGCAAATCTTTATTATGGTTTCAGTAGCTTCATCATTTTAGACACTAGCTTCTGCCTCTCTTTGATGCAGCCAGATAATTTGAATTATACCATTAGCAGGAGAAAACATTTTCATGCCAAAACCTCTTGCTGATCAGCATCTCTTATATCACTCTTCTACTTTGCTGCTTGTTCTGCATGACTTTTTTGTATGTATTTCTGCTGAATCGCTTTAACTTGCTACCTTTGTATTGGCTTACCACTTAATTAAGCTAGCTGACCATCAGTGTAAACAGAACCAGTGATGATGGTAGCATCTATATGTAAGTTCAGAATATTTTAGTGTAACTCATTAAAGCAACTGTTTAAGTTCATGTTAACTGTAAGGGGAATGTGGGTGGGAAGGGCTGTGGAAACTGGGTTGGCTTATGGGCTGGAATGAAATTACTACCCCTCTTCAGAGAAGAACAGTTCCTGTAAAGACTACCATTTGGGGCAACTGAGGGAATTTTTGTAATGAATTTCTTTTGGAGGGGGAGGGGAAAATTCTTGAAATACTTCTTTTACTGAAGATGCAGAGGTATGTTATTAAAAGGCCCAAAGCTGCTGAAATACTCAATCAGAAAAAAGTGCTGTTTAAAATCAGGCTTAACATTGCCCAGCAGATGTGCTTTAGCAAGCTTCACCTTCTTGACGTCAGTTCTGGTGAAGTTAAATTTAGCTTGAGTGCTGCCTTTGTCACATAGAGCTTCCCCTGATCAATAGAATGAGGGGTGGACCAGTATGGGAGTGCGTCTTTAAAATAAAATTCACAGTTCCTTTGGGTACTTGTGCTATGGAACATCTTTTTTTTTGTTGTTGTTCTTGGGGGTTTTTTTGTGAACACTTGACTTAAAAATTGTGATGCTTATTTCATCTAGAATTAGGTCATTACTGATGTGACTTAATGTTGAAACTAGTGAATTTAGTAGAAATATTTCACAGTTGAACTCTAAAGCTATTCAATATCAAAAAGTTTTGATTGTTTTTTTGTTTGTTTTGTTTTAATATATGGCAATTAACATTTATCAGAAAATTGAAAGAGAAGTTCTTTTGTGGAACATTCTTCAGTTACTGCGGTATGGTGGATAGAAGAATCTGTATTATGTGCCCACTTGAGGGGCAAATAAAGTTCTAAGGGTTATCAGATGGTAGTAAAATTTATTTTAATAAGAGGAAAAGAAAAACAGGAAAAATATTACTTGTCGTTTTTACCCAAAGAAGCAGTACTTTCTTATTCCCACATAACTACTTTTAAGAGGCTCTTCTGTGTTTAAAATAACATTTATTTTTAAAAGAATGTTAAGTATTACTTTGTTAACACGTGGCATATTTTCCATCTCCTTGCTATAGTAAACTGCTGTAGTAATACTGTTTAGTGTTTAGCCTTTACCCTGCTTGAATTAATATAACTACTTTGAAAGGCTTGATAATTATAAGTCCCTTCTTCCAGATTGCAGTTCAGACGAAGATGGTTCATAAATCTTAATGTGACGTGAATGGTAGAAGGATGGCAATTGTTCATGTGCCAGGACAATTAGGAATAATTTATCTTCTAAGAATCTACCCCTATGTATTCAGTTAAACCCATTCTCTATGAAATTTAAACTGTAAAGCTTCTAGAAGGCCTGTGTATCAAAAGGATACAATCCTTTAATTGCCAGAGAGGAAACAGAAAGATTGTTGAATCACAAACATAAGCGTTGTGGAGATTTAGAGAAGAGTGCTTTGCTCTGATTAACAAAGCGTCAAGTTGAGCACCAGTTGCAATGTTACAATTTCATGAAAGAGGAATTACAGGAGGTTGACAAAGCTGGAAAGACATATTAAAGATAAGAAAAAACAAGTTCAAAGGATGGGGCAAACTCATCTAAATGCAACTTTGATGTTTGATACTATTTCCCTGTGGGAGTGTTCAAAGCCATTAGCCTTTGGACTGACTTGCTTGAGCCTCGTTCTTTGTCAGCTCTGCTTCCCCCCCACTTCCCCAATCAGGGAACAATATTTTGGCTTTGCAAAATAAGTTGGCTTAAAAGAATTGGGTTTATTTTAAAACTTGTTTAGTAACTAGCAACTTTGAGAATCAAGGCAGCTCCAAGTAGCCCAGCTATCTTAGAAATCTGGCTCTGTAGATGGACTGACAAATAGTAATTTTTAGATGCTGTGCTTCACTGACAGGAGGCAGATTGTTTGCATAATTCTACCTTGATAAAATCTAATAACAGGTAAAAAGCTAAAAACTGCCCTTATCCTGGTTATATATTTGGATTCTATCAATTTTGATCTGAAAAAAATAAAAATAGAATTTCTAATAACTCCTAGATGTTATTTCTGTCATTAAGAGATCAGCTTTGGCCCCATGCCTTTCCCTGTTCCACAAAAACAGCCATGCTGCAGGATTCGTGGCATGGCATTGTCAGTTTTTCTCCTCTGTGCAGAGAAGTGGCTTATAGTTAAAAGGCAACAAACACAGTGCCAGGCACCTAGCTCCTCTTCAAAAGTAACTTACAGAAAATAAATAAT
The DNA here is from genome assembly GCA_034008185.1 of Gorsachius magnificus. Taxonomy (NCBI): domain Eukaryota; kingdom Metazoa; phylum Chordata; class Aves; order Pelecaniformes; family Ardeidae; genus Gorsachius; species Gorsachius magnificus. The sequence continues at coordinate 41,346,277 of CM067083.1, read as the reverse complement.
AAAGCTCATTTGATTCTGTGCAAATCAGTGTCTTTAAAGAACAAAGAACATGTGTTGCTTCTTGCATGGCTTTACTGTTTTCTTTTAATGAAAAAATAATTTTGTTCTGATTCAATATTTCAGTCCTTCTATACATCACTTGCTCCATATGCGTTAGTGTTCATTTCTGATCAGTGGTGTGGTTTTAATGCAAATTCCCTGTTCGTCCCTACTTGGCGCATGTTGCTTCATTACCTGGCTTTGACAAGCATGAACTGGCTGCTTCTCAGAGGAAATGAAACCAGGAGTCCCATTTCAGATCCACACCAATGGAGTTTTATCCTGGTCTCTCTTCTACATAGGGTAATTACATGATTTGGATTATAAAATTGTTTGAAACCTTAAATCTGGCTTAATTTTTAAGGCAGGTAAAACAGAAAACATAGGGAATTGTGATTCATAATTTTCTTTTTTACGCCCTTGGTCATTTGCTTTTAAATTAATATTAAAATTAATAGCCTTTTATTTTCCTGTTTGGCTATTTAATCTTTTGAGTCTTACAGCATTTTCCTAGTGCTGAGTTTTGAGGTATTCCCTTTATGTAGAAAGCACTTCTAAAGAGAATACAGTTTTCTTTAAAATTCACAGTGGTACAGGCAACTACTTACAATTTTTTAAAAAGTGGGTATATATATAGTCAATGGGTTGTTTGAAACTGTTCTAAAGGAAAATTAATTTTATTTTGCCTATGTATTTTGAAAATTGGAAACTGGGGTTTCAATTTATACTGGTTCAGAAATGACATGTTTTTAGTCTTTTTTGTTAGTGTTATTAGTTATAAAGCATATGTAAACTTGAAAATTAGTTGGTCGGCTAATTGTAGAAGTAAAAAACCACAGCTATAAAAGAAATTGTTTAAGAAGGTAGAACAAGCATCTTTCTTCCTTTTGATTTATGAAAGCAATTGAAATACGGTGCAGTATTATCCTCAACACTTATATCTAATGGACAATTAACTTAAGCTTATTTAAGAAAGTGCAGTGAAGAAACAAAAGGGTTGGGCTGCCAGTAGGAGAGGATGTGAACATCAAGCATGGTGGATCAGAAATGAATTGGCAATTTGCCATTTAAAGGCAAATATCTGGTATGATCTACAGCTTTCAAATGCTTGGAGCTGACACTTCATATAAATGTTGTAAGGGATTATAGCTACCGCTGGTTGAAAACCAAAAATACTTCTTGTAAGGAAGCATTTTCAAAATTGTAGTTTTGTTCCAATGAGGAAACAAAATGAAGTGTCTCCATTTTGTTCATGACAAAGGAGAAGATGGATGCACTTTCTCCCTCCTCTTCCTCCCCTTCGTCTGTGCAGTGGGGTGCTGGTTGGGATACTCAGCTCCAGTGAGGTCCTTGTTCTGGGCTTTGTGTGGCGGGTCTTGCTCTTCCCTGCTTTGAAAGCCTTTTTTCTTGATCTTGAGAAACATTCTTCATGAAAATATGAGTCCAGGGATGCTTTCCAGTGAAGAACGCAAAAGTTCAAAAATTTCATCTTAGCCTTAGTGTATTCAGTCATGTGCTTCTTGTTCCAGTCCAGGTTATGTTGGTGTACTCAGTTGTGGCTTCTGTGAATTACAGATCTCAGAGTCTTCTCCAAGTTCCTAGCAAATATCTACACCAGCAAAAAAAAAAAAAGTCATAACAGTGTTTCTGCTGGGAATTACTGGGACATGTTGTGTGGGGGGTTTGTTTTGTTTTGATTTTTTTTTTTTTTTTTTTTTTGGACTTATGCCTCTCTTCATCTTCTCTGCTATCCCTGTCGCACTCTGGGTGGAAGAAGCAGTTAGAGAAACCTTCCACAGTCACCGAAGCAGGAGGGCACATGGCTTTAACACATTTGCATGTTTGATGAACTGGTCTGGTAACATAAACCAAAAGCAAACACAAGTGATGATGTGCGCATCTAACATGAAATCAAGCAAAAGCAAAAAAATTTTCCAAATAGATTGCAACAGTGTATTTGACATGTGATGTTATACAAAAAAAAAAAAAAAAATTACAGCTGTTTTTGGGAGGAGATGGGCAATGTCTAACCTAAGGGTCACCTTGTCATTGGAGCAAGTGGGTGGACTCTCTGCACTCTGTGCTTGTGTTACACTTCAGCTGCTGTGAACTGACAGCTGAAATGTCACCCTAAGGAAATTGGTCCAGTTCCAACCTGTCTGCTCGCTGTTGAGTGGTGGCATTTTCTAGCACATGAGTAAGTCTCTGGGCAATGGCTAGTTTATTAGATATGCTTTTAGAGCTTTTACCTGTTGTAATTTGTGTTGGGAGACTGCACCCTTTGTTTCAATAAGCATTGCATGCTTCTCTCTTTCTGCTTGAAAATACTTTTAAACTGGCTTTGCTAATCTTTCTTATGTCTTTGAGTGGTATATCCTCTCAGTTATTTCGAATTGGCTGCTTTTTGTCTGCAGCTTGTTGGTTCTGTTTATCCTATGATAGACTTGGTGTGTCAGTGTGGTCCACTAAATGTATTTCGTGGCACTATCCCACCTGTATGGCCAGCTGGCCTCTCCCATGTCATGGGGCACATGTGGCTATTGCTAAAGCAGTTCTCTACTTGGGCTTCTTTTGTGGCTTCTTCTGCTCCCTCCGTCAGGTGGTTTCTCCAGTTTTCTTTCGAAGAAGGCCAACTGTGAGTATTTGTAACACAGACGTAGCCTTACTCTGTAGCGGCTGGGAGAAGCTTCTGGGTCCACGTGTCACCTTAGCCACATCTTCTCACTTCATGCACCTCCTCTTCTCCCTAGGTGCTCAGGCCTAAGGAGAGGACAAAACTTTCTGAGCAATCCCCTGACTGGGTAATGAGGTGCCAGGGTGGCTGGGATGCTTTGCAGATCTGGGATGACCAAGGCTGGCAGGGCTCCCTGGGTGGCCATGGGCACTACAAAACAAAAGATCCCTCTTTGGATGTTTTTTGGTGCTGGGTGCCTTGCCATCACCTGCAGTGGCAGTGTGGGCTCACCCCCTGAGCTGATGCTCTTAAACCACAATTTACATTCATAGAGGCCAGTGTAAACCAGGAGTGAAATGGATGTTGAAGGTCCAAGACAGGTTCTTCCCTACAAGAAGTGTAGGTCCCTAGTGCAGTTACCTGAAGACTTGTTTTGGGAATGAGTGACACGTAGGGCTTTATCCTCCTATGAATCTCTCCACTCATAGCAGTCCTGTTATGCTCTTACCACATACCACTCTCCTGATTTAAAAAAATAAATGTACCAATTCTGGGTGGTACAGTAACAGTTAATTGTAGTAATCCTGAGGAGTTCTGTGTTTTATGTATAAGTTGCACAGTGTGTTGTGACAACATCCTTTATCTAGTTTCGTGGTTAATCTCTGCCTCAGTAACATGTACTATGATGAGAAAATACAAGTACTGAAGAATTTAAAACACAGTTCGGTGTAGCCCAGGTGATTGGCACCAGAGTGAGAAAAAAAAGCTCTCTGCATCCTTACCTCTGCCACCAGTTGGTAAAGGGGCTTCGAGGAAGTTAATTAATATCTGTTCTTTGTTCCCTGACTGAGATTCACTCCTGAAGATTTTCAGGAAGTGCAATGTAATTTATAGATCTTTTATAAAGGGGAACCTGCTTTCTAACTTCAGGCTGTACCTTCTAGAGAACAAATAATTTCTGTTGGATGGGATACTGACAGTGTCTCATTATTGAATGGTTAGAGCTTCAAAGAACAAGTTCTGGTGACTGTGGTGTAGCTTGATTTATGCCTGTCAGTAAAGTAATTAGAAAACTTCTGACAAATTTAGATTCTTTTCCTATCACTAATATTCTCATATTGCAGCATGGAAACAAGTCTACTGGCATAAATCTGTGCAGAAAGAATTAAAGTACTACATGTAACAGAAAAAGGGGGAAAAATATACATGGACAAAAGAAGAAAAGATTTCTACAAAGCAAGATGGTTCAAAATAAAATAGATATGAAATGCAGCATTAGACAGTAAAAATATATAAAGCTTCATCTGTTACCCTGTGGTTGTAAGGCTGAACCCCCTGTCTCGTGTACTGCTGATCAAACTGTACATCAAACATTATTGATGGCTCTAGATGTTTTCAGGAATGAGCGAAAACTGATTCACTGTGTTTAATTGCTACTTTACAAACACCCAAGTACAAAGTAGCAATAAAAATGCTGGTCAAATAGTGCAGCAGCGAATGTGGTAAGTGTGTGGGGGTTTTTTGGTGTGTTTTGGGGTTTTTGTGGTTGGTTTTTTTTTTTTTTTTGCAAATGAGAAACACCTTTAGGTTTTTAATTTACTTTGAGGCACAGGAGCCGTTCTTTTTAATAAGCATTTTAAAAAAATAATACTGGCTTGGCACATCACTTAGACTGGCACAAATCTGGAGGAATATATGTGCCTTGGAGCAACTCTCTGTCTTGGTAGGCAGAGACACAGATTCACTGAATAAGCTTTTTCACAAACTTAAATTGGTTTTGATTGCAAAATGAGTATTTTTACCCTTAGTTTTGTCTTTGAATTCTTAACTGTGACTTCAGCTTCTCCAGTATAAATCGCTATGGTTATGTAAAGACACCTGGAGGTACCGTAAGTTCCTGTATTGGAATGGAGCAGATTAATTTTATGTTTTCTTGGCTGGAGATGAGGTCTTCTCCATGTGGCTTTCTGACAAAAACATGGAAAGTTAATGGTGTTTCAACATGTGAAGGCGTCCTGTAGCTCTAACAGACATCTCTATTTCTGAGATGAAAGTGTCAGGTCCCATCACTCCTCTCCTTTGCCCATCCTTTTTGGTTCATTTCCTTTAGTTCTTTTCTGCTATCCTAAGCCCGGTTTATTCCAGTTGGACATCAAAGTAATAAAGCAGAAATGAATCATTCATGCATCTGATGAGATAAAGACGTTTCAACGTGAAGTTTTAGTTTAATTGTCTTTTATGGAGCACAAGGGAATTCTAAATAGCCAAATGAGCTTTCTGTAGATATCTGTGATCAGTAAAACTGGCCTTTCCCAGAAAATGATAAACTGGAGAAAACTTACATTTTGACAATTGAAAAAGGAAAATGATATAACTGAAATATAATTTTTTCATATTTTTTTGCTATGTACCAAAGCATTAAGTGCTTCAGAATTGATCAATGCATTTACGGCAGGAAACAATAAGAAACATTTAAAATTATTAATTTAAATTTCCCCCTTTTTCAGAAGCCAAAAATAAATGTTTAAAAAATGGCAATCCCTTTTAGGGAGATTTGATGAATCAGAATCCAGGTACAACCTGATTAAACTGGGTTCTTGATATAATTCCTATAACCCGATAGGCTCTCACACACCTGAATACTCTTCAAAGGTGGAGTATGAAGTAGTTAAGGGACTTTTTCAAGGCCTGACAGGAATGGTGTGTTGAAGCAAGGAAACTTGCTTCATCTTCCTGGTGAAAGTCAGTCTGGTCCCATAATCACAACGGCATCTGCTGACGCTGCTGTCTTTGGAAGCAGATCTCTTCCCGACACCCTCCTGGTATAAACAGGTGACTCCAAGGACGTGGCATGTCCAGATTTAATTTAGGTATCTCTAGCCAAGCAGTGAACTGAAAAATAGGCAAGTTGCCGGTGAGTTGTTAGCAGATTTCGGAGAAAATTGTACAGCTACAGCTCACTACTTGGCACAAATTGTAAGGAAATTTTTGCCTTTTAATTATTCATAGGGAAAAATCATCCTTTGAAATACTTATTTTCTCACATGGTATTGAAGGTGGCTTTGTATGCAGATACCTGGTAGGTCTTTTTCACATTAAAAATCAAAGTTTAAAGGATTTTATAGACCTCTTTGATTCTTTGCCTTTAGGAAAGACAGATGGCTTCTTATTATTCTTGATATATGGCTGTGTACAATTGGAGTTGTCTGTCCAGCCATAACTTCATGAAGCCCTTTATGATATACAGAGTCATTTAAATACTTTTAACTGGAAACCCACAATAGTTGTAATAATTGAAGAAGAAAGATGTATTTCCAGTGCTCACTACAGAGCTACACTTTAGAGAGTACTGATCTTTAGAAAAGTTCTACAATGGAGAAGACAGACATTACTTGTTCAGGCCTAAGAATGATGAGCAGTGTTTAAGCTAAAAATATATCTGAGATTCAGCCTCTCTTAAGAGAGCATTATTCTTCCTGCCCGGAGTCACATCTTTGGTTTGTTTCCTTTCTCTGTGACCGTTTCCTTTACCCTTTTCCATATGTGATATCCACGTGCAATGGCTGTGCTCGTACCAATCCTGCCTTCCCTCTGCCTGTATGCACTTCAGAGCCAGCATTTCAGAGAAAAGAAATATACAAACCATTTATTCATTCATTCATCCCTTTCCTGCCGCCTCCTTGTTTGCAAATCGAGCAGGAAGCTATTTGTGCCTGGTGACTCACCATCAGATTTTATGAGGGGATTATGCTGAACATCACCGATTTGCACACTCTTAGCTCTGTTGGAGGTCAGTGTCTTGGCACCATTCCCCTGTAAATACCACGCAAGTACCGAGCTGTTGATCTCGAGAGCTTTGAGTCATTTCTGTCTTCATGGTAGTGGCTGCATGTCTTGTTCAGAACAGTTGCCGACAAAGGGGTGTGGTGACAAATTCTGTCTCTGTATTGAATAGAGAAATTTCCTGACCTTTGGTTGGTGCATGGGTACCTGCTCAGCAGCAGCCTCCTCCCCTCCCCTTCACCCTGAATTCATTAATTCAAAGAGCTGTTGAGATGAACACACAAAATCTGATTAGATATTGTTCTTGGCCTTTCACTTTGTAATTCTCCTCCCCTCTTAACACGCGGTTGCTTCCTGCCCCTTTATATCTATTCTCGCATTTTCTGTTGCCTTCCTCAGGGTGCTAATTTATAAGGTCCCTTAGCTTAAGGAGCTATCAGCTCTTTGAAATCGGGGAGATTTCGGTGAATTTAAGAGTTAGCCTACAGAATTCCAGCTGGGGATTTGGGCATTTACTTTTTTGTATTTCTCTAATGCTTTCTTCGTATTTACACATGCACATGACACAGCTGTAGTAAGCTGTGTATTCAGTAGCATATGGGGAGGTCCAAGAGGCAGTCCTGCAAGCAGTAAGACAACTGACTTACTATCTTTGTTTTCCTGAGCTGTGCCAATGACATCAATTTCTTGCAGAATGAGCCACTGTGCAGGTTTACACAAGATCCTGAAAAGGAAAAGGTCAGTTGAAGGCTTATCAATGATGGAATACAAGACGTATTCCACAGAGTTGATACAAATTTGAAAATATTCTTCTTTGTATTGTAGTAATTTTCAGATTTTAAAAAAGTTTACTTGCTTATTTTACTTTTAAAATGCTTTGAGCGCCTTGGACTGTTAAGATAGAGGAGCTGAAAAACTTTCCAGACATGGATATACGTTTCTGCCATCTGACACCCTCATTTCCCATATGTTGCTCTGCTCCTACAGGGCATTTGCTTTCAGTTTTTCTGTCTCCACTGGAAATACAGAGCTCCCCCAGATCTCGCTGGGAAAGTGAATTATTTGGCTTGGGAAGGCTTTTGTATAGGTGAGCTCTGCTGCCACCAGGCATGCCACTGGATGCTTTGTTTAATTTGCTGATGGCTGTAACTACCAAAAAATCCCAAGAAGTCTTCTATAGAAGAAAAACCCTAATTTGAGATATCAGATTTTTTATTTCTATTCTAGTGAAACAAGAATAACACGGTTCTTCAGATATCTACCTAAAGTTTATGAAGGGATTATCCCTCCATATATAGCATGTTCTTGCTTGCCTTTTGGAAGCATTTTTAATATCTGAAGGTTAGCCTTTAGGTCATAGCTTTTATAGGTTTAGCATAAGCCTTTAATCTCTCTTTAATGATTTTTGTATGTAACATTCTCATAATTATTACTAATAAAGCTACTACACAGCAAAGTACAGTACGTCCTTGTAGCATCAGAATTTGTTATTTGTTTATATCTTATTAGCAGAAAAAATACTGTCTGTCTCTTTTTAAATTTCCTAAAAAAGGACCTTCCTATAATAGCACAGAGAAAGAGTAATGTAGGAAAAAAATATTTAGATTTGGCTAACAACATCTTGGTTAGGGAAGCAGTGTTAATTTTGAGGGAAAAGGTTGCTGATTTTTTTATCTCTTTTTTTGTTGTTGTTGTTGCCTGGGGTTAAGTTACAATAAGAATTATACTAAAATAGTAATAAAAATAGGGTTTTAAACATTGGGTTTTATCACCCATATAAAAATCAGTAATACAGCTTGACTATCTGGGGTTTGTACAATATGTACTTATGCCTTAATAACAGAAGACATCTGCTGAACTAATTTCCTCAGCAATTTAAAGAGCTGCATATATTGTGAACTGATTGATATTCTCTGTTACCTCAGAGCCTTTTGAACTTCGTCATCTTATTCGTTACAGCAAAATTACTTCTTCCTTAGTGATTTTGCTATATGGTATTTTCACAGAAAAGTAGATGTAATGAAACGATTTTCCCCTAATTTCAGAATGCTACTTCCAATACAATTTTTCTAGCAATGAGAAGAAAATTTCCTGATTATCTCTGGTATCTCCTTTTTTTTTTTTCTTTGGTCCCTCAAGAGGAAAAAGCTCTGACAAATGGTCCAGCTGGCTCCCTTCCCCAAGACACAGACAGTAATTTTCCGTGTTCCTATATTCCCTGTTTTGAGGTTCCAACCTGCCCTCTCCCCAAACATGCTATGAATTGCTTAGAGCATTGCTAGAAAGCTTCAGGGTAAAGCAACACTTCAAGTGTTCAGTAACTCATCAATGTACAAGGTAGGTGAGGTACAGTATTGACACTTTTCAACTTCTTCCCAACCAGTTTTTAAATTTTTTTTCCCTCCAGTGGTGTCTGCTGCACCCTTTGAGAAGTACCCATATGTTTCTAGCTTGAACCTCTGACTGTAAGATCGCTGAGGTTTTTTGGCTGATGCTTGACTGTACCATTGTAAGTGCCTAAATGCTGGCCACGCTTTAGCTGGTAGCGTGGTTTAGCAAAAAGCAGCACCAGTGCAGAGGAGTTGAGAGCTCAGTACCTGTTTTATTGCTAGTCAGCAGAGCTGGATGTGAAGTTTTGGGAACATATTTGACTATCCCATGATTTCAGAAAGAAAAAAATACCAGGGAAGTTTGTCTTGACGCTAATCCTCAAACCTTTCAATTTTGCAATAACCTACTTTCTTGCACTGCCCCTAGTGGGTTTTCTTCAGTTTAGAGGAACACAGATAAGTTATTTTCCATTCTGAAGTGCAACTTTTTTTTTTTCCTTCTCCTTGGGGGATTGGGGGGTGGGGGGTGGGAATCAGCATTTCACACCTGTATCCCTGGAAGAAAACACTGAGCAAGATCTGGGGCCTCAGAGGAAGTCTTTAGAGCAACCAAGTACATGGCTGTTAGGGAATTACAAATAATAAACACTACACAAACACGGAACATCAAAATTTGCCAGGTGAAGACAACTAATGCAACTAATATGAAGGCCATGAATGGAAAGGTAGCTGAACAGGTTTTTTTTATAAGGTCATAATGAGCATTAATCTGTGCACTGCATAATGGTTGATTACTGACTGCTTAAATTACCTTATATAGTGAGACTTCATCTGGTAATCCACAAACTCTGAAACAGCTGCTTTGTTTCCCCTGCATCTCAAAATTTAATTTTGCTCCCAAGAAACCAAGATTGTTTTCATATTTTGTGATCCAAATTAGTGTGTGTCGTGGGCATTTGCTGTGCCAAGTTGGGTGTCATACCCTTCTGAGGAGGTCTGTCATCCCCTCATTTCTGAGTCCAAGTCCACATTGCTGGTGTTAAGGAGCAATTAAGGAGGAGGTGTCATGTAGCTGTTCCAACCTCATTTCTCCTAGGCAGGTTTTATTACAATATTATATAGGTGATATCTTAAGCTGTATTTATTTTTTCCACAAGTGATATGGCTGGCATATTTAGAGGTTTATTGTTAATTAACACCAGTTTATTAAAGGATTAGTTCAGGGGGCACATGCTAAGCAGAACTGCAGCTGTGTGAGGGTAAGTTGACCAAGGGAACCATATTCTGCTCTCAGACTCTATCCACAGTCAATCCTGGATAAGGATTCTTTCCTAGATAAAGAGTAATTTTCTTTCCCTCTTTTTTTATTTTTTTAAAATAAACTGTTATTACTAAATGGTATAATATCTGCTCAAACCATCAATTCTGACTTTATTCATTGCCCTCCTACTTTATTCATATCTCACACAGGCAAAAGGTGATGAAATAACAATACAGAAAAAGTTGGATTTGGCTTTAACTGTTGTGTAGCACAACAGGCTGCACAGGGACTTCTGTAGTTCCCCAAAATATTGTCTGGTTCATAGAATATGAAGAAACAAATACTTACGTTGCCAAGCAATATCAGTGGCTGTTCACAGAATTTAAATGTGTTGTGTTGAGCAGCAGTATCTCTGCATGTGACATCGCCTTTCTGTTGCTGATACGGTAAAAATATCCTGGTGGGTCAGCCATTTTCTGCAAGGTGGAAAAGAAACAAAGCTATTCCTCTAAAGTAAGAAGAAAAAATAGGTAGTTGACAGGGACTAAGTACAGCTTTTCCTGACGTCCATTGGTAAAGAATCTGTTAGAGACCAAATACTGCCGTGAAAGTTAATCTTGCATCATGGAAAGGATGTGCACCGCAGCACTGGAGAATGAATGTAACATTTTTGTTATGTATTTGCTCAGAACAGAGCTCTCTCTCAGGAAATACATTAGGCTTATTTCTTCACTTGATGTCCTGCTAATGTAAGAGAGTGAGTGACAAGGGAAGTTCATGGGCTGATTTAGGAGGAAAGTATTTTTAAAATTACACGGCTTTTAAAAATTATGCTCGGATGATATTAAATGCACAGTTTATTACCATGCATATAGGAAGTGATATTCAGAACCTGTTGATATAAACTGACACATTCCTCTGTTCTGTTTCAGCAGCAAAGGGTATTTTTCCCACAAAGAGCTTAAAAAAACCCATGCAGACAAATATCAACATAGTATTGCAAGGCTTCATGCAGATCTGAAGTAAATACCCTAAATGAAGGCTGTGGTTTGAAAGGGAAATTAGGAGTAAAATGTTCATCCAAATACTTCTAAAAAATACTCAACAGAAATAATAGATGCCACTAGTGACTACATGGTGTCCTAGCCAAATTTCAAACCAAATTGACATTGTGCATCAGTAAATTGTTACTAGAATTTTTATTTTAAAATAAATTACAATAAAATCATAAACAATTTTATATAAACCACAGTGCTTGAAGCATTGAAGCATATAACCTTAAATCCATTGCAAACACTGAATGAGAACGTAGTAAGGTGGGGGATCATTATGGAGAAAAAAGCAAAAAAGGTACAAAAGAAGTGTAGGTTATGTTTCCCAGTTTCACTTGCTCTGCTACATGCAGTATTCACTGTTCAGAGATTACAGGTAAATAGTCTTTCCTTCCTGAGACTGAAAAATCTATTGTTTGAAAAGTTAGCATCAGCCAATTCTTTGTGAAAATTCAGATTTGTTTTGAACAATGCATGCTGCCAGATGCACTTTTAATGAACTGTGCTCCGAATGCAGTTTCATTATGTTTATTTTTTTGGACATTTTTTCCTTTTTGGGAAATATTTTAATGGAAAATGATATTCTTTGGTTTCTGAGTATTAGATTTTTTTGTTGTAAGTGTAAGCTGAATTAGTTACACTTTGAAAATAGGTCAATGGCTAGTAGAGTTTGTATAAGGGCTAAAAAGCACTTTATCGGTACTCATTATGCATTGTGGTTATAAGGGCTCACTGTTAAAACATCTTGAGAATTTCAAGCAATAATATGCTACTCCACAGTTTTTAAATATTGCATATTCATAATATTAAACAAAGTTTGATTAAAACAACAGTTACAATAGTTGCTAGGGGCCACAATGTTTGGTCGTTTGAATATGATCCAGTTTTGTTCATTATAAGGGGACAAATGCATCCAGTTTCACTTCCTTCTGTAAACAATTAATATATTGTTATTTTTCAGCATGTTATAATAATCAGTTGGCATTAGTGTGTTGTTGATGCAAGTCTTAACCTCTCATTGGGTTTGGTTATGATTTCATTTAAATAAAGAAAACTATATAAATAGCAATCAGTTTGAATATAGTCAGTGATTTAAAACAAGTTGTACCTTTTGGTGTTTTATCGTGAAAGCTCTTTAGCACTTGTACACATTTATACAGTGTGTCCCTCCAGGTTTGCACAGTGTGTAGCCGGCAGCGCCTGTTGTGTTTTTCTTTTTGTTGCATTACACCAGGTAATAACTGTGGGTTTGACTAATTAAAAAAAAAAAAAAAAAAAAAAACCAAAAAAAACACACCAAAAAAACCAAACAAACAAGGGCCAAGAATTATGTTTAGAATTAGAGGTACAGGTACACAAAATGTTCTCCTCTGTGACATGTTTAATGAGTGAAAATAAATGTATCCAGCAACTAGATGTGTATCCAATACTAAATACATGGTTTGGCTCTGAGGGGTGCATAAAGGGTAGCAGGGGGTGGTCACTTGCTGGGATGACTGCCTGCCACTCTGCCCTTGCCAGGGAGCAGCATTGGGACAGGCTCCTATAACCTGACCATAAAGATGGGGTGAGTCGCTCATGAATTTTTTCTGTACCAGCTGAGCCATTTGCAGTTAGCTATTCGAGATTAGCCTTTCACTGGCTGTAAAATACACACAAAATACCTGTGGTTTCTAATTAGTGTGCAGTGCAGGTTGCCTGTTAGGAAAAAAACCTTTGCATTTATTGAAATGACAGCTTACATTTCGATAGAGACAACGCTTGCAAGCTACTTCTGTCAATAATGTTCACTTCCTTAAAAGCAACTTTTCTAATTAATGAAATCAGTTGCTAATTCATGTTCCATCTGCATACTTCTAGAGCTGCGTAGGACACTCACAAAATTGTCCTTTTTTTAGAAAGACGTTTGTGGAGATGGCAGTGAGACATATGTACAGCCTAAAACTGTATCTGCATTTCTGTGAAGTGAATCCAGGATAAAATTTTTACTTCATCGTCGGAGCCTGTCTTGAGTCTTTTTGAATTCACCTGACCTTAGGACCTTGGCACTCAGAGCAGGCTGCCCTTTGTGCTGGAGGTGGTTACTGGTGCCAGTCCCTGTACCTGTGCTGGGCTTCTGCCGACCTTGTCAGGGCTGGCTGCAGGGACGAGCGGTCTCTGCCTAATGCTGATGCACAGGGACCCGTTTTTCATGTAGTTGTAGGTGTGACTGTAATTTCAGCCAGGTGTTTTGTGTCCAGCAGTGGAGTCACAAATGAACTACTACTGTCCATCTGTGCCACTTAAGTGCTGGTCAAGGCTCTGGTGACAATGAGCAAATTTTTAGTTGTTGGCATTTCAGGTGTTTTATAAATTCCACTAATATTTAGTAGCTTCCTTAAGAAGCCTCTACATTGAGGATACTACCTTATTTGGTTTTGTGTCAACTCCAAAAAATATAACCATGTTAATCCTTGCAAGGTTTATTTTTCTTTCATATTCTTAAAGTATTTGAAAACATCAGTCTTTTTTTTTTTATGGCTTTTAATTTTATGGGCAGTCAAAATACCACAGGAAGGCCAAAACTTGCATTGTTTTGGCTCTGCAGATGTCTTCTTGAAGGATTAAGGCGGTCACCAGAATGTGTAAATGCTGTTTCCAGCTTTTTAAGTTGGTCACTAAAGCATCCTTAAGGGTAGCTTGGGAATCTAGTCATGCAAGACAAAGCCCTCAATCTTGTGATTGAATGCTAGTCAGGGACTTCTGTTAAAATGCTTTAGTAACTTTGCACTTCAGAGCAGTTAGTCAATTCTCTTGCATTTGAGGCGCAGTGATTGATCATGTGAATGTAACTGTTCTGCTGATATATAGAGTGCATTTACCATAACCACAAGTTTACCTCAAGTTAGGACAGTGTAATTATTTAAACAAGGGTGTAGTTATTCAGAAATTATAATGTGACCGCAGCAGTTATCTGACCAGGCCCTGTTCATATGCACATTGGTGGATTTCTACATTCTATAGCTTCTCACACTGCAAAGAAATAATACGAAAAGTTTGTGAAAATTTTAGGGAAGATACTGCTTTGGTGGAAAGGGGAATTTATGCCGATATAAAAAAAAGACTCTTGGTGTTATTGCATTAATTTTCTATTTTTCAAAGGAAAGAACTAGGAGAATGGAAAATTGTCTTATCTCAGTTTTCTTAAACATAAAAAAAACCCCAAATCTTAAAGCTTTTTTCCTAGTTTTTGTGGTGGTGGTGTCAGGGTTTGGTTTTTGGGGTTGGTTGGGGTTTTTTTTTGTCCTTTAATCACCTGGAAGGAAGTAGTTCAATGAAGTCTAAACCTGTTTAAGGAGCAACGCAGGGGAAAAACTAATTGTCTGATTACCCACCTCAGTGTCTTGGCAGGGCCAAGCTGATGCCCTTTCATAAGTTCAGACCTGGAAACAATGAAAAGAAAGTAATTGGAAAAAAATAACAAATAAATCACTTCATCTAAATAAGTTATGGGAAGAGCTTATCAGGTTACTGGTTCTTCTAGACTTTGAGGGGAAAAAAGATAATACCCTATAAAAGACCCCAAATAACCATACCAGTTCTGTTCCATATTTTTCACATATTATTTTAATTTAATTTGGTCTTTAGAAAGCCTTAAATTTTTGAAGTTTGTACTGCATAATACATTGACACAGCAAAGCTGTGAACTTGCAATACTGGGTTAAAATACCAATGTATTCATATAAATATTTCTCAAAACAAGGGTGCAGTCTGATGTGCGTTTTAGTAGTAGCAGTGGCAGGTTAAGCAGTTTGTCTTCTCCTCTATGTGCTTGCTGCTGTGCTACCTCGTCCGTTACGCCATTGTGGTGGGTTTTGTAGCCAAGTGGTGAAGTGAGTTGGGAAAACAGGCCTGCCTTAAAAAAAAAAAAAAAAAAAGTTTTTGGCAAGTTATTTTTGAGTTAGACCAATTCCCCACTCCTGTTCCCTTGTGCTGAAAAGATGGTGGGGATGCAAGAAGCAGCAGCAATAAGTAGCCTGGTGTAAGATCTGCTTAAAGTTGCTGATTGTCTGAACAAAGCCTGACTATACTTGAAAATAGGTAATTTTGTCCTTTGAAGAGCATTAGAAAATGAGTACAGAAAAGTATGTAAAAGAACATGCACATAAAAAAATATTGTGAGTGAAATGTCTTTTTCTAAGCATATTTGTTTTGACTTCCATGCAGGTTTCCACCATGACAAAATATTCTCACGTTTAGGACAATTAAGAATTTATTTTCTTTGTAAAACAAACCTGGATAACAGTTGGTTATAGTAGATTTGAGTGATGACGCTTTCTACCCATCCAATTTTCATAAATTGACATATCACTTGGCTGAGCCTGTAATTCAGCATTTCTAATGTTTTTTTTAGAGGAGAAAGGCAGAGCAGAAAGGTTAAATGTTTGGAAGGGTCAGGTAGCTGCCCTTAAGCTGTTAACAGAATTTAGATGTAGAATTTCAGCAGAAGGGGGCAAAAGTGTGATTGATGCAGACAAAAATAATCTGTGGAAAATTGTCTGAAAATTATATTCATTTTACCTAAGCTTTTCTCATTAAAGGTGAAAAGAAACTCAATTCCCTAGCTTTTAAGATTCTGCAGTTCTGTGGAAAATGTAAAACTCCACTTCAGAAAGCTTTGAAATCTCTTTCTGCATCTGATGAAAAGTGTGTTTTGGAACCCCCTACTTTCAAAATGTTCCATGAAAGAGGAACCACCATGCTGGGGTCACACTTTCACTTTAGTCTTGACTTTCTTTTAACTTAAGATGTGACATTAAATATAATTGAAATAAAAAGCCTCTTTTGAGAGGAAATATTTAAATCTGAAACAATTGGAATGGGGTGCTTCAAGAGTGGAAGAACTCTCCCATCCCTTTTTGCTTTGAGAAAATAAACTAAACCAAAACAAACCCAGATTTGTCAGATTTCTGGTTTGAGCTTGTGTTTCAGTTTAAGTGTCTGCACTTTCTGGCAATTTGGAGGAACCATGAAAGAATGGTTTTGTACAAAAAAAAAAAAAGTATGCAAGAAGCTCTACTAAGGATTTACTGGGAGAAAACGAAAACAAGTTTGCTGAAAATTTTAAATATTGTATGTTATTTAGTGAAACTCCATCAGCTTTTACTTCAGCACTTTACAGCCACTTGGCCTGGAGACCGCCTTTCTGCCCATCAAATGCAACTTTGAGGTCAGATCCTCAAATGAGGCTTGTGTCACTCTGGCCTTCATCTTTAGTGAAATAGAAACAAGAAATTAATAGGAATACATTGCTGTTGGTGGGATGATGGGTGTTCCTTGTTTTGCGTGCAATCCTAACCCAAGTTAAGCAGCATACCTTGTGTCAGAGGTGTTGGCATCATCAGCCACCTGCCGATGTGTGTGCCTGGCCGCAGGCCCAGCAGGGCTGCCCCCTCACGCGCGGCACTTTTCCCTGTCATGCACCCTTGTAGTTCATTTTGGTGTGTGGATTTTATGCTTCGGTGGAAAGTGCACTGTGAAGGCCTGCATAAAAGAAACAAAAAGGAAATTAAATAGTGCTTGAAAAATGTTTTGAGTAAAACGGTGATGCATAAAACTATCATCATTAAACAACAATGAATAAAAGACCTAAGTCTTGAAAAGCCAGCTGAAAGCAAAAAAAACCAAAAAACAAAAAAAACCCCACAAAACCAAAAAACCACCGACCTGGAAAAGCACTGCAAATGAAGTATCTGAGAAGAGTGCATTGCAGCGATCGTAAGAGAAGTTCTTGCTGCATGTTGATGGTGTGCAACAGGCTCTTTTCTAACTGTCTTTTAAAAAGTGCACTTTAAAGAGCAGTGAAATTGTCCTTTAAATAAGGAACACTCACTTTTCACTATTTCCGTGTCTGATTATGTTTTCTGTGTTTTCTTTTTTGTGTGTGTTTTTTTTTTTAAGATCTTGATGGTTATGGCAAAATCTTTCATCAGCGTATGGTATAATGGACTACTAGTTGGGTGATTTACAGACATCTGAAACATGATATATGCTTATCTTCTTCCTTGTCTATGGTAAGTTTTGTTTCTGTACATGCCTATTAAATACTTGACTTCAGAGAAGGAACTAAAAGCTTGCAGCAATCCGCATTGGGCGTCCTTCCCATGGTTTTCATATGGACTAGCCTAAAGTTGTAATTCACTGAATATGTCAAACCCAGTTCTTTTTCTTAAGCTGTTTGAGGATGTTTTAAAAACTCAACTTCAAGCAATAACCATACAAATTTTGTGTCTCTTTTGAATAATTTTAGGGCTGTGCAAAAATCCTGATACACAGCTTGAAATGTTATCTTTCAGCTTGAAAGCATCTTCACCTCTGTGTGGACTGTCTTAGTTCAAATTAGATTCCAGCCAAATGTTCTTTTTGGTACGACACATACCACAATGTATTTAAGAACAAAATAACTGTAACTGTCTTACAAATATAATTCAGAACACAGGGAAAAAAGAAATTGGAGAAAATATTTAGAAAGAACTTTTCAGTTTTATTTTTGTACAGCTTCTATGTTTTGTGCCTGCAATTAATCCGGTTATCATATCTGTGAGCAGTGTTAAGTACTGTATAAACAATAATATTAAAAGCAAAGCTCTTTATAGTATAACTGAACTATCACTTCTGATTTACAGTGTCCAGACATGCAATAATGAGATCCAAAGCACCAGTTGTTCATTTGGCTAAATGCATTGAGAAACCAAATTTGGGTATCAAAATGTTCCACTGACTGCTCTTTAATGCACCAGAAATAGCAGCCCAGTCTCCTCCTGTCCAAATATCAGGTTAAGTGTTTGAGGTTAAAATCCCTGTTGTCTTGCTCTTCTCCTTTTTAAGGGTTTTGGCATGGCTCTTACACCAGAAGTTATTTGTGAATAGTACTGAATTTTCTGAAATACTTGCTTAGCCATTGTTAAAATCTGTCTGCAAATGTTTGTTACCTTGTGTCTAGGGTTCAAGTCAGAAAAGATAGGGCTTGCTAGCATGAAAGGTATCTTTCCTTTTCTATTCCCATTCCTGGGTCCTTAGAGGTATGCAGAAGTAGTGAGAAAAGCAGAGATGCAAGCATTGAGAATAGAAGAGGCAAATTAATGGCATTAGTCAAAGCTGTTCTTATGATATGCTTAAGTACTGTAATGAACTAAGACAGAGGCCATACAGTTTCCAGAGTTGTGTTTGCACTTGATAATGGAAAGATATGTTTAAACATCCCGTATAAACGGATAGAGCTATTTACCACCAAAACTGTTTACTATTATTTTTGATGGAAGTAGGTGTTTACATGGTGAAATTGGCAGACACATAGCACATCTTTTTCACCCTTCTGCCTGCCTCTTGGTTACCAATTTCAGGCAGCTTTGCATTTCAAATGATACATCTCCCAGGTACTAATCATGCAACTCTGAAAACTGGGAGCCAGATAAATAGCAAAGAAAATCTCACCTCACTTGTTTCCTCTAGCAAATTATTGAGAAGAAAAAAAGATATTGTTTGATGGGTTATCTAGCACCTGTTGATCCTGCCAGGCAGTTCCCCAGGTATTCACTGAGTTCTGCATTGTTCCCTAACCAACCTTTTTAGTTGCTGAATTAGCCAATTTGCTTTGAAGATTTGACCTTTTCTTTTCTCCTCTTACTTATCACAATGTGCCTTACATTTCTGTGCCTGGTTTTGCATCCTGAATGTGCACTGATTCATGATGAAATAAGGGCTTTGTGACAGGTCTGGTGGAAGAACTAACTTCTCTAAACAGAGAAAAGGATGTCTATCCCATATGTGTCAACAGGGTAGGATTTTGTCTCCTTACCCAGAGGTCTACTACACCACTTCTTACTGCAATTATTCCCTGTGTCCACCAGCACGAGAACAGAATCTAGTCCTCTGTGTTTCCTTTGTGGCTAAATTAAAAAAAAAAAAAGTGTGATGATGTCTTAAATTGTTTAAAAAATGCCATTTTATGTTGCCCTGATAATTAAAAAGCACTGCTTGCTTTGGCAGTCTTATTTGTCAGAATTGCTCTTCTCAGTAGTCAAAACTCTTCAAGCAAAGAGGATGTGTGCATGAAAGGGCATCTCCCCCCCCCCCCCCCCCCCCACTATTGTATCCACTCAAGACTCATGTAGGCTCTCAAAAGCCCAGTGAGTTACTCCACTGTTTCTTTCTGACCAGATTAAAGCTAAGTTGGACATCAGGTAGTAAACTGAATGTCACCACACACAATGTGAAACCTAGAGGGTTTCTGCCCTTAGTACTTGTGGAATTATACCTGAAGGCTAAATAAGCCTCACTTGTCCAATTCAAACCTTCCAAGAGAAGAAACAATATTCAAACCAGTAATATACATTTAGAATCTGTAAAATAATAATGATTATATAGTTCCAGCTTGTTCCCAAATCCTATACTCCATTAGCTAGACCAGGGAAACCTGCTACAGAAAGATATGTTTAGATGATGAAGTCAGGCTTTTAGAGGAGATGGTGGGATATGAGAAGAACTTATGTGAAAGGGAAATGGAATCTCTTTGAGGGAAGTACTGGAAGTATTGAAGAAGAATTGTACATCAGCTTGTAGTTGTTGAGTGTCTTCTGTATCTTCATTCTGCATTGGACCGGCTGATACCAACTTTGGCAGTTTTTTGTGGCTGGAAAGCAGTCAATGCCACTGAGAGGAAAAAAAGAAAAAAACAAACAAAAAAAAAACCCAAACAAGAACAACAAAAAGTGGAAAATCTTAATTGCCTCCTATATATTGAGAAAATTCGTATGGTATTTTAATACTGAACAGATTCTTTTAAAGATATTTAATATGTAAAGTTAGCACAGGATGACAAAGAAGCAATAAAGCAGAAGCCAGGTGCTGTTTAGGAGATATTTATGATAACTAAAATGAGAATATATAAAACATTAAAGGCCAGGACATCTACAAACAATAAGTGGTACAGACCTGTTGTTAAGTTATAAGAATAACAAAGAGATTTTTAGTACATAATCGCACCAATTTACTTGGAAGACACACTGAAAATAAGTCTAGGAAGCTCAATAAAAAAACTGTAGCAGGTATCCCAAAGTCCTAATACTTACCAGCTGTATTTTCCGAGTGTTATGGAGTATAGACAACAACTTGTAGGGACAACATCAGCAACTGCTAGGTAGTGTTACAGTCCAATTACCTGACTTTAAAAAAAAAAAAAAAAAAAAAAAAAAAAAAAAAAAAAAAGCAACAAGAAGAAAACATGGAGAAAGCCTAGCCCTGGATCCCAATTTCTCAACTCAAAAAAATCTGTCAAAAACAATGTACTGACACCACCTATACCAACACTAAGCAATGGGAAGCTTGCATTTTGGATGTTTCTGTTTCCAACTTTTGTTTCAGACTCTCTGTGCTAATGGCTTGTTGCAGTTTACAGATAGTGCTGTAACTGAAATACTCCATTTTAACTGTAAATCATCATTAGTAAGTATTAAAAACAATCAATTTTTCTTATTTCCATTACTTTATTGTGGAAATTCAGGGCTCTCTAGACTGCAACTGATTTTGGTCAGTGTTGCTCTGTCGGAGTTCATGCAGATGCATCCAGTGAATCTGGGTCCGTCCTGCTGTGCCACTGGCTAGCCGGGCTGACCGGATACGCTGCAGCCTTCATTGAGATTCCAGAATAAATGGTATAGCAGGTACCCCAAGAGAATCAAAATGAAGCATGCATTATTTATGGAAGTAATCACAATCCTACTGGGATACATCCTGAACTGAGATGCATGCAGCTAATAACAGAAACAAAATAGTAACTGTTAAGTGCTTGTCTTGAAAATTTCTGGTTTAGGTGAATTTAAACTAAGTTTTTAATGTTGCCTCAATACATTCAAATAAAGGAAGAATTCCCCTTCACCCTTTTACTTTCATTTCCACACACTTCTGTGTACTTCATTTTCAAGGCAATACTGTGATGTGGAAGGACTGCACTATGTCAAGAGTCTTGAATAAATTATGCCACAGAAGCTTCAAAAGCTCCAGAGCAACTAGCCTCAAAGTTAGATGTTGGTTAAGGGAAGGCTCAGTACAAAGAGGCATTGCTGCTGATATGCTGTCTACTAATGATTTTCTATTAGTAGGAAATCTTGACTAATGATTCTCTATCAGCGTGTCCTGATTGATGCGTTAGTCAACAGATCGGTGCGTCATTTTATTTCCTCTTAAAAAACATCCCTCTAATGTGAGTGTGATAGGATTTGGCTTTAAATGAATAGAAATAGGAAAATATTTTCACTTTTTATAGGTTTGAATTTGTGCATAATTTTCTTCTGAATTCATAAATTATTTGTACCAAGTAACTACCTCTGTGGGCTTTTTGCATTTAAAAAAACCCAGTAAATAAGTAAAGGTGCTTGGAATGGGAAGAGGTTCTGTGGTAACGTTACTGTTGTGTTTAAATTCTATGCTTTTTAACTACAGCAGGCTCTTAAAGTGGTGGATTTAAAGCTCCAGCAAACTTGCTTGAAAATATATCCAATGAATTAATATTTAACTTTTAGCCTTTCTATTGTGCTACCATAAAAAAGCAATGCCAGCCATTTTCTACAAAAGACTAAGGGCTTGACAGTTTTGTTATTAGTGTAAAAAAAAGCCTCATACAAATACTAGTAAAGTGATTATTTGTTTTTGTCCTTAGAATGGTAATCTTGTTTTTTTTTTTTTCTCGTTAACAATGAGTGATGTAAGAATATACTGTGAGTGCTTCAGATCTGTGTGGGTTATTTATTCTCCTGCTATGAAGGTAAAGTTGCCAATGGAAAACCAAGCTGCAGTACAGAACTATCCAACCCATTATCAGTTTGATAGGGGAGGATGCTGGAAAGCTGGAGGGGTTTAAATGGCTTGCGATCAAGGAGAGCCCTA
This sequence comes from Gorsachius magnificus, assembly GCA_034008185.1. Classification (NCBI taxonomy): domain Eukaryota; kingdom Metazoa; phylum Chordata; class Aves; order Pelecaniformes; family Ardeidae; genus Gorsachius; species Gorsachius magnificus. The sequence goes on along the minus strand of CM067083.1, from coordinate 41,324,215 downwards.
TCAATGATGAATATCCTTTTGTGCCCTAGCAGCACCAAATCCTTCCCTCAAAGTTAGACCCTGTTGAGCTGCAGGAAATTAGTGCAATTAGCTCAGTGAGAGATGGCTGTATTTTAGATAATCTGTAATTAAGTTGATTTTACCCATTTGTGTTCTCACACTGGCATACTCCTGGCTCTGAAATAGAATCATAGAATCATAGAATGTTTTGGCTTGGAAGGGACCCCTAGAGGTCCAACCCCCCTGCAGTGAGCAGGGACACCATTAACTAGATCAGGTTGCTCAGAGCCCCATCCAACCTGGCCTTGAATGTTTCCAGGGATGGGGCCTCCACCACCTCTCTGGGCAACACATTCCAGTGTTTTACCACCCTCATTGTAAAGAATTTCTTCCTTGTATCCAGTCTAAACCTACCCTGTTTTGATGTAAAACCATCACCCCTTGCCCTGTCACAGCTGGCCCTACTAAAAGGATTTTCCCCATCTTTCCTATAGGCCCCCTTTAAGTACTGAAAGGCCACAGTTCGCCCTGCAGCCTTCTCTTCTCCAGGCTGAACAAGCCCAACTCTGTCAGCCTGTCCTCATAAGAGAGGTGCTCCAGCCCTCGGATCATTTTTGTAGCCCTCCTCTGGACCCGCTCCAACAGTTCCATGTCCTTCTTGTGCTGAGGGCTCCAGAGCTGGATGCAGTACTCTAGGTGAGGTCTCACCAGAGCAGAGTAGAGGGGCACAATCACCTCCTTCGACCTGCTGGCCATGCTGCTTTTGATGCAGCCCAGAGTACGGTTGGCCTTTGGGCCGCCAGCGCACATTGCCGGCTCATGTCCAGCTTTTTATCCACCAGCACCCCCAAGTCCCTCTCGGCAGGGCTGCTCTCGATCCTTTCTTCCCCCAGCCTGTACTGATACTGGGGGTTACCCCGACCCAGGTGCATGACCTTGCACTTGGTCTTGTTGAACCTCATGAGGTTCACACAGGCCCACCTCTCCAGCCTGTCCAGGTCTCTCTGGATGACATCCCATCCTTCTGGCGTATCAACTGCACCACTCAGCTTGGTGTCATCTGCAAACTTGCTGAGGGTACACTCGATCTCGCTGTCTCTGGCCAGCATCACTCATGTGCAAGTCTGGAGGCCAGGAGATGTCAGCAGTTGGATCCTCACCAGCTCTTTAGGGTTCCTCTTGGTTGGTGGCAACAGATGAGTTTTGGGGAAGCTCTTTTTTATTATATGGTACCCAACAGTTGCTATATTTTGATTGTTCACCTCAGAATTTTGCTTACTTCAGCCTCTGTGTCAGGCAAATCTGCTGCCCCAGTGTTTGTGTGTTCTTTTGTCTTTCTCAGGGCAGCTGGGTTGGCAGGAAGAGGCACATGGCATTGCCACATGTGGCGTCCTCTCTCCTGCCTGCTCACACTTCTGACCCACGCAGCTGCCTGGTTTACAGTGTAATTAACTATGCAGTTTTAATTTGGATACCTAGCTTGAGAGAATATGCTAAATGCTTACTATGAAAATTGAGGACCTTAAAGTTACCTAGGATTAAGAACACAAAAATATGCCTAGAAATGTCCTGTTTGTTGGACGTTGACTGCTGGAGGCAGATGGTGCTTCCCATATGCCTGAGAAGCCTGAATTTGATAACTCCTAGAGTTTCTCACAGAATGGACTCAGTAGGGACTTCTGAAAAGAAAAATAATAGTAGTAGTATGCTGTTTAGAGCAATCAGTATTTTTTTTCTTTGTTCTTTTATAGTTAGCAGGCAGAGTTCCTTTCTGAACACTTATTATTTTGGAGGTTTTGGAGATTTATGTTACATATATATTTATGTTGGAACTAGTTTTTTGTACTTGCATAATTCTGAAATAAACAAGATAATATTGAGATATTTAAAAGCTATGTGGCCCCAACTGTGGGAGAGGAAAGCAGGCCTTTGATAATCAATGTAAATAACATTTTTTTAAAAAAAAAAGTGCTTTTAAAGAGACTGAATTACATTTTTTTTCCCCAATCATCTAAACAATTAGAATATTCATTAATATTTATAAACCCAGGGACATGTTGGCTGTAAGGCCCTTGGGAGGACTCCTCCCACTCTAGGCAGGACCATTGCCCACCTGCACGAGGGCAGCCGTGGCTGGCTGCCCATCACCTCCAGTCCTGGTCTCTACTCGCATCGGGGGTTATTCTGTGCCATGAACCCCACCCTGGCACCTGGGTAATGTCATGAGGTTTCTGTTGGCCCAAACCTCAAGAGTATAAAGGTCTTTCTGGCTGGAGGCTCTGCCATCAGCCATGTCAGCACTCCCCCTAATTTACTGTCAGCTGTGTATTTGCCAATGGGACCGCTTTGGCAACCAGCAGGTCACTGATGAAACTGTTGAACAACATAGGCTGCTGAAATTTACCTTTACAAAGAGGTACAGATTTGGTTTTAATTTTATTTTTAATTATGTTATCCTATAATTTACTTAATAGTAGAGAACTGTTATAAGGATATGTGCCTGAACTAAGCATAATCACTTTAAGACTCCTTTGAAAAGTAGTTGTCGCAAAGCACAACGTAGGAACCAGGTAAGAATCACTGCAGTTCTCTGCCTTCCAACTGTTCAAATGCATATGCTGTCTGTATCTCCTCTAACTTTGATTATTAGCCAGCATTAGCAATAGGAGAAATGGGGAAAAGGGGGTACTAGTAGAAAAGACATAGCTTCTGAAAAATAATTTACATTTTTCAGCTCAGGGAAACAAAATTTAGGCTTTGTGAACCTGCTTTAGCAGGAGGATTGGACTAGATGATCTCCTGAGTTCCCTTCCAACCCTTGCCATTCTGTGATTCTGTGAAAGGACTGATGAAGTGCTTGAGAAGAGGAGGAATGAGATTCATAAGTTTAATTCATGCTGTTACAGCAAGCTTCCACAGTTCCATTCTGCCTTCACTGCTTTTAGATGAGCTCTATAGTAATTCTGAGTAAATTTATTCAGAAATTTAGGTAAGATTTTTTTTTTCCTCTTACTGTTGTCAATAAAAGCATCTAGATACTGGCAATTTGTTAGCTTGCAGAGAACTATCTCACTGAGATCAGGACTGTTGCTAGAAAACTAGATCAGTGCAGGTTTTTACAAGTAGATCAGTCATACTTTCTGATAGAATAACTACTGTTTGTGATAATGTTTGCCTCCCTGGTTACACTGAAATGCTATTCAATACCCTTCTTTACCAGAAAATTAACAAAGTTGGAGTAAACCAGCATAAAATTCTCGAAAATCTAAGGGGCATCTTTTGTGGAGTTATTCTTTGACTTAACCTTTAATATCCATCTTTGTTAAGTTTAACGTCTGCTTTTCGTAAAACCATGTAACACTTCCCCTTATCAGCTTTCCTTTTATTTTGTTTCCCTTTGTCTTATACTGTTTTCTACAGCTTTTCAAAAACATGTCTTCTGACTGTATTTTAGTTTTAATTGAGTGCATTTTACAGTGGTTTGTAGCAACTAATTTGGGCTATAAGCTTCTGTGGGTAAGCATTTCTCTTGGCAAATTTTATTTTTTCTGCTAAATTAATTGCTTAAATGCTCCAGTGAATACAATTGTTACCAAAAGTAGTTCTTTGCCATGCTAATATTAAAGAAATAATAATTTAGATATATCAGAATACTGATTTTGAATAATTGGTACCACTGGCTTGGTGAGACATATTTATTATTCTAAGGATTATTATATGCTCTTATATCTCAATGTCAGTTTGCTGTATGTCATTAACTGATGTCTATTTTTGCGTGTTTTGTGTGTATATATATAGACATGCATGCATACATAAAAAGATGAAAGAACAGTTAATTTATACAGACACACTTAAAAAAGTAAGTTGTTTGGGGGGAAAAAAAGGGGATCATCCTCTTGTGAGTGATGAGCAAACTTGGAACATAATTTATTTCCTTTAAAATAAATCCTATATTTTCTAAAAAAATCGCACGCTTTATCTGTGTCCAGAATCCATTGCTGTGCATCTCTTATTACACAGATCTTTATAATAAAGTTAGGATTCATCTGGTGTCTCAGTTGTCAATGGGGAGAGGCAGGCAACTCCAGAAGGCAATTCCTCTCTTACATCTATCTCTAGATACTTATCTTAGAAGGGGATATATTAACCTCTGGAGTTGGCTGTGCATGCAATATTGTTATTTCCTATTTTAAAAACAGGCCAAGATAAGTATGAAGAGCTCAGTGCTTCCTATAGTTCTTTTTATTTTGTTGGAGCTATAGCAATTGCATCTCTGGAGTGACCACACTTGTTCAAGTGTATTCTACATTTTAAGTACACAAAAGGCACTCTCAAAATTATAGAAACTTTCAGGCTGGAAAATACAGTACTTCAACCACTGATATTATGTAGCACAATTAAAAAAAAAAAAATCTTCAATTATACTAGTATTTAATCCAAAAGAGTGGTGGTCTTCAGATCTTTTGTTTGCTTGATGGTTTGACGTTCACTGAAATACCACACTTGCCATTCTACCTGCCGCCTTTTTATATATAAGCAGAATGTTAAATTTATTAAAACTAGGAGTTTGATTGCAAAAAAGACAAGGTCAGGAGAAGCAAAACTTTTTGAACCATTTTGTAATTTTTCTATTTGTTCCTGAAAAAGAGTCATGTATATCAATAATACTCCTTTAACTAGTTTGTGTAACGTAATTTCTCTCATATTGAATCCTGTGTCACCTCTTTTCTAGAAAACCTTAGTCTTTCTTATTATTTTATTGTTGGTTTTTTACTATTTTTTTCTGTTTTGGACAAGCTTGTGCTGCTTGTTGCCTTTCACGTTGCCTATTCTAGCCGAACAAATAAAAATCTTTGCCTCTGTTAGATTCTTTTTCCTTACACAGAAACAACTATAAAAATACAGTGGTGCTTCAGTGCAGTGTCAAACTAGAGTTTTGCCTATGTTTACTCACTACAGTAGCTTTTATCCAAATACTTTTTAATTCTAATGTCTTTGCCATGTCCTTTCTTTGGCAAGAGCTTTACCAGTTTAACATGTTTACTCATCTGTAGTTTTCCATGGATTAGGCAGTCTTCATTTCCTCTCCTAAGTGAAAGCGGTGTGGTGCCCTGTTAAATAGTCTGTGTTTCACCACAGCAATGTGGGCTTTTTAGTGGTGTGGAAATTATTTCCCATTGGGCAATATATAGCTTTATTCAGGACTTAATACTTACAGTCTGAGTTTAATTTTCAACCAAGTGAAGTTAATGGCTTGACTCTGTGTTATACAAGACCTTGTGTAGTGCTAATTAATCAATGCTATGCATCAAAGCTGAAACTTTTTGGATAAGAAATAATGACAAGGTTTCAACCACTTGTACTAGTAAAAGAAAATGTGCCATTTGGGGTTATCCTGACCAGATTTCAGCTTGTATTACAACCTGTGTAATAACCTTCGTACTACATTTCAATTGCATAGTCTGCTGTTCTTTAATTCTTCCTCTAAGATGTTTTGTTGCTTGGCACAGTTGAGCAGCTGCTGTGTTTCCTCCTCCAGGTGGCTTCTCTTCAAATGCCTGGGAAAAAATGATTCCACTTAAAAATAGGTAACACCACAGTAACATATAGGAGGTATTTCAAATATCTCATGATCCACTTTTTCCTGCCTGAAAGATTGTTGATATTTTGCCTTTATTACATTAGAAGAAGGAGAGAGCATTTTTCTTGTGAGGAAAAGAATTTAATTGTTTTATGGGCTGCCCAGCTACATAGATATCAAAGAGCGGATGGAGGCTTTTGAGAGATGGTTTGTGGGTGTGATTATGCTCAGGGGAGAGGATGGGAGTGAAGGATCTGCCCCAAAGTGGTGAATCCTGTGAGAACTGAGGCATCAAACAACCTTTCCAAGAAGAGCCTGAAGCGATGCATTAGCATCTGCAGCAGGTGATGCCAACAAGTTGAAAAAGCTCAGATTAAATGAATGCAGGTGTTGATGTTAGAAAATCAGGTCTCTGAAGATTAGCTCTAGTTACTATCAAGTTATTGTTCTTGCCAAAGGAAGTTTGGAGGTAATTTAAATTGCAGTGCAACTCAACTTTATGTTGACTCCAAGCAAGGTCATAAAATAATCATGCATTGGATTTAGTTTGGAATGTGAGTCAGCTATGGAGCAGGACTTAGATTTCTTTTTTTGGGAAAATTTACATACCTGAGCTGATTCAAGCACAAGCTCACTGCATTTGTTAAAGATCTACCATTTTTTTAAAACCAGAACAAGAGCCTAACTAAGGAGAAACAGTTCAAAATAGATTTCTTTTTTAATAAGTTTGCCAGTTTTCTGTCCTGTGCATAATAAGGAAGAACAGCTTTTTCAAATAAATCGATAAATAGAAACCTTGATGTGCATATAAAGGGCACTATTTAAATCCTTTTAAAGTATATTAACATTGTGAATAAGCAAGATGGGTTATTCTTACAAAAAGGTAAAAAAGGTGTTCTTCCAAGATGTAGGAACTTATCATCCATGGTGTTTGGGTGTAGTTTAGTTGGATAAGAGAGACAGAACCTTTGGCCATTTTTAAAAGGATGTGGCTTTGGGAAGAGGTGACTTCATTTCTGTGTTTCAAGTAGACACGATGACTGCATGTGGGGCAACGTTGTCCAGTGCTCCCAGCTTTTTGAGGGTGATACTGGTAAGAGAAAGGAGAAGCTTGTAACTCTGATGCTATCCATGGGAGGGCTGCACGCATCCTCTCCTATTATGTATGTCTATAATCTTGAGCCATTTATAAGATAAGGGCTAATTCAGCCATTCCTGAAGAGTCATTGTTATTTCAGAGGATAAATAATGCTGTCATATTATCATCACTTCACTGAGTATTATGAGGCTGCTAACACTGATGTCCCCTCTATTTGGTTAGTTTAAAGAAAGCTATAAACCTTGCTTGTAAACTGTGTTTTGTGCAGCTGCTTTTATACCGCGTTGAGCCATATCATTGTTGACAGAGTTTTTGATTATGTTTGATTTTTATTTTTGCTCCCAGTGTTCTATGAGCTTTCGATCAAATTAGTGATTATAAGGTGCCTGATTACTGATAAGCTCCTAACTATTTGAAGGACTGAGATAAAACTTTTCCTCTGCCTCTCCTCTCCCTTTCCTTAAATTAGTCATACAGGAGAAGAAAGCCAAAGCAAGACACCAATATTCATGTGCAAAGAAATTTGTCATGATCTGGTTATGCTGTTGCTAAGAATGCTTTAACTCGTCAAAGGCATGTGATACAATGCACTTAAAAAGCTGCCTGCGCTCAGTCTGAACTAAATTATTGGGATAATTGGACACTTCTCAAATTTGATGGGCAATATCATAGAATACCAGGTTGGAACGGACCTCAAGGATCATCTGGTCCAACCTTTCTAGGCAAGAGCACAGTCTAAACAAAATGGCCCAGCACCCTATCCAGCTGCATCTTGAAAGTGTTCAGTGTAGTGGAGTCAACCAAAATAAAGCTATATTATTTTTTTCAAATACTTTCATTAATCGTTAAGGTTTCAGTTTCCTGATGTGATAGGTGAAAAATCAACTAAGTGGAGAAATGTTTTTGTGGTGGTGTGATTGGCTATCCCTGCCAGGAACAGCACTGAAACACCAGACTTGAGAAGGGTTCGTTCTGCACTGAAGCTGAACGTGCTCCCCCTTTCTTTCCTCCCCCATGTCTGATCCCTGGGCAGCATAGATGTCACTGACTTCCAGCAATATTTTGCCTGTCTCCACCAGTTCTTAGGAACTGGGAGATTCCAGGAAGTTTTTGAAAACTGAGTTTTTTGTAAATTTCCCAAACTCAATGTTTTTGCGGTCTTAAAGTTCTGCAGGTCCCCGAGATCTGGGGAAAACGCATGTCTTGTGGCCTACTGTGATGAGTGATAAACTAGTGTTATGTCTATGTTTTCACTGCAGTTGTGGGGCTTGTCCTCTACTTATGGAGCATATGGATAAACTAAAATTCATAATCCAGGAAAAGAATAGGTGAGGTTCATTTAAGACATCTGTGACACAGTGGGAAAAGACCCGCAGGTCAGTTTAGCAGCTAGTGTGTGTGCTGTTAAACGTATTGGAGGTACAAAGAAAATAGAGCAGAAATCAGGAATAATGGGGCAGGTGATGGCGCGGAGGAGCGTTGCAAAGAGAGAAAGAAAAAGTGCATATGTAGCTTGAAAAAAAAAAAATTCTTTTGTTTGGAAGTCAGAAAGTTTCTGCTGTTCAAGGCTTCCTGCTACTTGCCTCTTGGGGTGGGAGTGCTTCTTTGGAATTGTCTTCCTTAGAAAGTATGTCAAGAAGCTTCTGTCACAGAGGTGTTTTGCTTATGAGGGAAAGGGCAAATTGAAAATAATTTGTTAGCAATGCTTGAGAACTGTGGCCATCTACTCTGACAGAGTGCAGATGACAGTAAGTGGCGTGTTAGGGTACAAGTTAAATTAGCAGTATTAATTAGCTGTCTGAGCTCTCTGTGGGTCCTACAAAATATAATCAGAGCAGTTGAGACTATTGTATGTATATTTACTTATCTCTGTTTTATAATCTACTTGTTCAAACATGCAAATTGCTCTGATTAACTCTGCTTGGTTAATCTGGCCCAGAGTGGTGACATTTGTGTCAACTTTTTGTGCTTCAACATAGAGATTTTATCATTCAATTGAATTTGAAAAGTCAAAAGTATGTGAGTTAATATTGGCTGGTACAGGAGTGATTTCAAGGACTTTAAACGGAGGAGAAACTGGCAATGTATCAAATTTACAATCTGTAAATTCATCAAATTTAGATTGAATGGATTGCGGGGACATTTTTGAATTATGCAGCTATTCAGCTTTTTTTTAGTAAAAGTGTCTCAATATGTTCCTTATAATTTGGTCTTTGAACCATGTCTAGTTTGATGTAGGATAAATTACCTTTTTAGTAGTGTCAGGAGAGCAGTAATTAACCTTAGCAAGGTGTTTTGGACTGTCTTGGTCAGTTGACAAACAGTTTGGATGTAACCTGTATTTCTGGAAATAAACTCTTCTCATATAGCTTGCAGAAAGAGTTACAGCAATGCGTAGTGGAAGGTACAATACAATACATTGAGCACTTGCTTGCGTCCACATGCGCTGAAATCTCTGCCTGTCCTGGCGCTAGCACCATGAAAGCTGTTGGTTTCACCATGCGTCGGCTATGATGCTGACGTGGTTGGTTGTCTTTCCGCAGCTCACCATCTCCTTGCTCTTCTTCAGAGGTCGGGATCAGCTGTCTGCTGGCGTGCCTTCCCAAAAACAAGAAGCTGGTCCTGAGCTGTTCAGTGCCAGTGTAGCTTAACGCAGTGCTTCATCAAAAGAGGTTAAACGGTGCCTCGAAGGTAGGATTTGTAACCTGGCTTTCTGCACGGGGGGTGCTTGGGCTGCATCTCCCCGGTGCTGGGAGGTGTAATGCAGAGGGGACATTGTTCCCATCCCCTGTTTGCCAACAGCCCCTGATTGCTCGTGTCCCTTCCTCCTCAGTTCATTCACAGCCCTCCCTTGGTGGGAAAGGGGCAAAATTTTCAGTGGTAACAGCAGAGTAATTACTTCAAGTAGTCTTTGTAAGTCCCGTTTGGGCTTGGGTTTGTTTCCTACTTGTACTTAGTGATTTGGCAAAATAATTGACGTCCAAATTAGGTTTATAGTGGGCTCCAATATGGATAGAAAGTTACCCTTTTTTTTTTTTTAAATTTTGTTTTAAATGGACCTCTTCAATATTTACTGAGTCCTGTAGGAGGGCATGTATAAGCTCTAATGACTTAGCCAAGTCTCTGCTTTGTCTGTGTCTCTGCTTTTATACAGGCTTTTTCAGTCACTGCAGTGCTTGCTGCTTCTTCCTTGTGAAAGAGATTGCAGGTTGTGTTTTCCCCCTATTTACCAATGGATTTATTATGTATTCAGAACCAATTTTTGCTACGTTTGCTGCCACCAGTGTCTTTGCAAACTGCTTTGGCTTTTATTGAGGTGCTGGTGCTGTTTTGGGAGGTTTTATTGGTTTGTTTTTTTTTTTCTCTTGCTATCATTATCCTTGAAAGAGAATAATGAAGACCAACCCTCATTAAATGGAAGAGTAATTTTTGCACAAGACCAAATGGTATAAACTATGTATAAATGTATGTTAGGAGTTAGAAGGGAAGTTCTTAATCATTAGGGCAGTTTGACTCTGCAGCAGCTCTGAAATATAAATAATGAATTTAAAAACTGTATTAAATGGATCATATGACCCCTTGATATTGAGCATCTCGGTATCTGAAGCTCACCTTGCTAGTTCCATACATATACAATCAGTGGTTCACGGAAATGGGGTGGCTTTTAGAAGCATAACTGCTTCAGTGATTTTTCAGAGACCAGCAAGACATGGGGGCTTAGCAACATAACAGGACAGATTCATTGTCAGCTAAATCTAATTGTGTCTGAAGAATGGCATTGTTTATCCATATGGGATCCCCCTTAAAACAAACAAATACAGAACTTTCTAGCTGCCGCTCTTTTACAGAGCAGCTTCTGGCTGCTACCCTTACCCGGGTAGGTGGGGGAAATGCTGCATCCCAAGGACCAGCATGAATGGCCACTCGCAGCCTGCTTCTCAGGATCCCGTCCTAACCCCTCCACTCATCTGGAAAACTTTGAGCCCTTCTGTGCCTGTTCTTTGATCCTTTCATCAGGGAGCCCAAAGCCTTGAACTAAGTATCTCAATCACTGTTTCCCACCAAACATGGTAAAACAATTGAGGATTTTGGTGGGGGAAAAGGTGGGGGTCTTGTGTGAACTAGCAGTGACTGAAACCAGCAAAAGCTTGTCTAATTAGACTTTTCCTTCTTTTTTTTTTTTTTTTTAAATTACTTTTATTTTTTAATACAGTGCTGTTGAAGAAGCTGAGGTGCTCTCAGCTGCAGTGGTAGAAGCATTACCATTTCATGCCCTGCAAAATCAAGAACAGTATGTTGTTGATCTGTTAGCTTAAAGTTCCTATTCTCTAAAGTTTTAAAATGTCACTGATACAAAACTTTGCTAAGATATCCTAGCTCTGCTTTACAGAGCTTTGACATTTTGCATTATAAAATACTTCTTGAAGCAAGGGGGTTATTTATTATCTCATCCCTCTAGGCTGATAACCAGTGCAGAAGTTGTCACTCAAGATACAGATTACAGTATGTAACAAAAATTATTTAAATTTTTGCAGATGTTTTTGAGCAAGAGATATAAAATATGGTAACATTAATTTGTGACCTTGAAATTAGATTTGTTTTCAAATAAAAATGGTGCATTATGGAAGGTTCACATTTCAGAATATCTGATCATAATAATGGGATACAATAATAGTTTCATTTTTCTCATCTGAAAGGTAAATTAATATTTAGGCATACAAGTAAAAGTGGTCTTGATATATTTTTTTAATCCTATCCTAGAAGCATTGAGTCTACAGAAATTTTCTGTACTCTGCAAATGCAACTTTTTTTTTTGTCTGCAGCTTGACACAGTGTAATTTTAACACTGAAATGTTAATAGCATTTTCAGGGGGATAATTCATACAGTTCTATTGCTTATGTCACTGTCAAAAAGGAAGGAAATTTGCCAGACCTGGGTAGCTGTTAAAAGGCAGCATAAGCTTGAACAACTTTGTGAAGGGCGTGCATGTCCTTCACGGCACAGAACCCTGCCCACCGGATGAGAATTGAGGACATCCTTCAGATTTCAGTTTCTGCCTTTCTTTTTAGTTTTGTTGGCAATGGATGATATTGCTGAACTTTCCTTTGAATGCTCACAGTACTTCCTGCAAAATCATTTTCTCATGCTGGGCACATTTAGGAGCATACCTGAGCCATGGATGGGCTGGGAAACCTCTCTGACCCTATTAATGTGCTGTAGAACAACTTGTCTACTAGGATAGATTGACCTGACCTGGTGAAATGATTGTGTTGGTTTTAAATTGTGCTTTGCTCTTGTTTTTAATATAGCTTCACGTTTTTGGGGCATAATCTGGCTCTTTTCATACTGTGACTTTCTCTCTGAATTTCAGCAGAACTGCTCACTTGTTTAAAATAAAACATGTGCCTAAGTGCTCTGGTGGCTGGGGGCCAGAGCACTCAACACATTGCAGGGCTGAGCCCTAAGTGCGTGCTGCTTTAAGGTATAGTCTTCTCTAGCCCAGGGTAAATCAGGATTAACTCTATAGGAAGTGTCACAGTACTGTGAGGATTGGGAAAATACCTCGCTATGTGGAGAGGGTAACTCGGGCTCCTGGCAAATGCAGGTGCAAAGGAAGCAATGCCTGTGGTGTAATGCTTTTTTAAGTCTGTCATCAAACGAGGTGCTTTTTGTGGCTAATGAATTGGTCACTTAATTTTCTCATCACCGTGATCGAACTTGTACCTGCCGTTGAACACTGCTCTCGTCTTTTCACACGTTGAATATGGCATTAACGTAACCTTCTTTCCTGTTATAAGGGCTTTAAATGCCTTCATACTAATATTGAATAAATGGAATTTGTGGTTTAATCTGTGCATAGAGCACGTTATTCATGCTGAGGAAGCAGATGGGGGAGGCAGGCAGGAGCTCTCCATTCTCTGTCTTTTATTCCCATCAGATCACAGAGACATTCCAGGGTCCCTATCAGCAAAGCAGTTTATGTGGGTTTTTCCATGGTAATAGTGACATAAAGTGTGATATAATTCAGACATGCATTTTGGCAAGTATTATTTGATAACTAAGTCTTCAACAACTAATTATATGCATATTCTATTTTTCTATCCATTTCTGTGAAAGAACTTTTTCTGTTTGGGGGATAATTGAAAGACATCCTTTTTATTTATTTTTTAATGACTTTAATTTGAATAAAAATCTGGGTTATTTTGCTTTGCATAAGATACCTAGAGGCAGAAGATAAGAAAGGTAAAGGTTCATGTTAACTAGTGTATGGTTAAATTTTGTTTCTTGATCACCAAACTCTGAGTGGCTGGTTCTGTTGCTTAGTTGTCTGGTTTACTCTTGTTCTGCTTCTATTTTTTTTTTTTTTTTAATTCAGCTAGTTTTATGCAAATTGTTGCACAGCATACTGAAGAGGCTTTTTTGAGCCGTTGGTTTCCAGAGGATCTTTCTTCCCTTATGCTTGCCAGAGCTGTCCTGTTTCAAATCTGACTGGGCTGAACAGCTTAGCTCCAATCCTCAGGAATCTTGGGGTAAACATTTAAAATGCTACAGAAGCAAAATTTAGGAATTGTGTTTATTGAGTCAGTAAAGTATGGAAAGGGGCAAGTTGCTTTCTAGTCTCCTGAGGGGAATCTCTTGACTTGGTGACAGAAGATGAAATTACGGGTGTAGGACAAAAATAAAGTAATGTGTATAGAGCTAGGAAAGCTTCAAAATATGAAAACCAAATATATAAATAAAGGGCTGGAAGTGGGGCAGGCCTAGGGCTGGGAGTTGCAGAATGTGACATGGGAGAGGGCCACAGCTGAACATCTGGATGTTTTGGGGGATTTTCTCAAAAAAAACCTCAACGAAAAAACCAACCAACCAAATCCTGCAGTCTCAACTGTGGTGATGGAGAGGTATAAATAATACTGAGAATACACTCACAATTCAGAGTGGTTGCAGTGGGTTCTCTGTATAAGAGTCACAGCTGGGTTTTGTTCTGTGTAGGGGCCTGTTTTCCCCCCTTCTGTAATTACTGTTTAGTCCTCAAATGAACTTCCATACCATCAAATATTTTGGTTCCCTAAACTTGCCTCGGCTACCTTAGCTGATGGATTGTCCTGCTGGGCGGTACTGATGCCTGCGAGCTGGTATGAAGGGGTTCAGCACTGTTTATTCCCCAACCCATTGCAGTTGTTTATTTCCAAGCAAGTTTAATTATGTGTTTCTAGACAAAACATATGCTGGCATCTGCTAAGTGCAAAGTGCTTACTGTGAATGAAAATAAACGGAGCATACAGTTTGACTCTTCTTCAGATGTTTTAGGTAGTGATATAATAACTGTTAAGCCAGGTTTTGTGCTTTTTTGTACCCTCTGCAACATTCTGTGCTTGCCAATCATACCTATTTCTCCACAGTAATCCTGAAGCCTTGCTTTTTTCTCTCCCTCTGTTTCTTTTTTCAGCAGAGATCGAATCACTTCTCTCTACAATTCTTTTTTATTATTAATGAAAAAAAAGTCACGTATATTAAGTCCAGTGATCTTGTGAGAAAACTTTTATTGTAGAGTGCAAATAAAAAGAGTATGAAGAAAAACGGTCCAAAATCTAAAATAGGCAAAAGGTCTAAAAAGGTATTTGTTGGACGTTATGCTACTTGATGGTTATGTGTGACTTTTGGGCTTGCCAAAATCTACAGGTTAGGAGGTAAGAGAAACACATTCCTGTGTCTAGGGAGATCCTCCTTGTATGCTGTTCAGACAATATTTAAATAGTCCTTAAAAGATGCTATACCTAGCATGAAAAGAAGCTGGCATAGAAGTATGCTGAAAACAAAAGGAACTAATATTGTTATGCTCAGACCTTTGAAATTTTTTTTTTGGGGGGGGGAATAAGAAGCAAAGGCTACTTTGCGGTGGAAAGGACCTCTGGAGGTACCTTGTTCAGTTCACTTCTAGCATCGGAGCTAATTTCATAGTTCGATGGGGCTGTGCCCTTGTCCTCGGTACTTGGTTTTGAAAACATCCAAGGGTGGGGCTTCCCACCCTGCTTGGCTTCTGACATTCCTCCACTTGGCCTCCTGGTCCCAGCATGGTGTTGCCCGGTGCCTCTGGCTTCCAGCACCTCCAGGAGGCGGGCAGATGAGTCAGCTTCTGCCTGTGGAGGACCATGTGAAACCTGTGAGATGGAGAGTGGAGAGCTTTTTAGCAGAAATACAGATAACTCAGAGATGTGGGAACAAAAATGCTCCCTTAAGATTTGAAAAGCAAAATAGTAGATGAAATAAGCAGGTTTCTTCCACTTCTGGTACCAAGTGCTGTTGCTTTGATTAAAATCTGGAAGGAGTACACTGCTACCTTGCTAGAAAGCAATGCTTGCATTTTTCAAAGAGGAGACAAAGTTTCATCTTCTTTAATTATGATAGAGATGAAGAACTTTCTAAACAGCAAAATCATTGCAGAATACCTTAAATTGTGCTAAGTAATGTCTTTCAACATTGCAATAAAACATGACTACATAGAGCATAGTTGTACCTTCACTAGTAACATGTCTTTTTGAAGTGGGTTACCATCGCCAATAGTCAAAAATTGCTCTGTGTCATAAGCCATTGTAACTCACTGTAGCACTGTGGTACTAAAATATATTTATTTCTTATGGAACTATCCTCAAACAACCTGCAAGATATTTCAGGATACATGGTACTGCAGTAGTGGTTTTACATATATAAGGAAATAAGCTTTTTCACATTGTATTGATGTTTATGATTTGAAAAGTCAATATTTATTGTCATTAAAGGATATGTTGTTGAGAAAGTAAGCTGATGTTTGTGGATATAAGTAATCCTACAAAAGACTGATTAGGAGGATTGCCAATTGCCTTCTTTTTATGGAGCATAATGACAGGCTTCAGATGTGTTTTCCACTGAGCTCCCTCTGAAGGAGCTCGGCAACCACACGATAATAATGTCAGAAAGCAGTTTGTGTTTCTGCTCGATTAGCTCATGTTACTTTTGTCGCTTTTCTGAGTTTGCTTTAAAATCCTGCTAAATCCTTCTATTGCTCCGTACATGCCTCAACCCCTTCTGTCAAATCGTAGGGGATGATGCTTGCGAAAAGATCTTGCTGAATCATCTGGAGCATCTCTGGGGATTCTCTGGCTATAGCATAGCAGTGCGCTGAGCCTAGGGAGGACAGGGCTGATGGCAGGGAAAGGGCCACCCTCCAAGGGAAGAGGGCTGCCCCCAGGGGACATCCCTCCTTGGTGGCCACTGGGCAAAGCCTCTAGTCATGTTGGAGCAAGTTATACTGTGTGGCCACCTAAATGCGCAGTCATAGCCAGGGTCCCCTTTTGCCTGTCCTGGAAAGATAGCTCAGAGACTACCCATGCCTCTGAGTGCTTTGGGAAGGATATTTGTTTTACTCCTCCCAGCAAATTACATCATGAACTGTTTCCTGCACTTAGGAACGATTTAGGTGCCTGTTCTGAAATGGTACGAGCAAGAGTTCCTTTGATAGCCACCCACCCAGGAGTGTTAGCAGAAAGCAGCCGTAGTAGCTTGACTTTGTAGTAGAAGTTACAGAAATTTGTAAGGGGGCTCATCGTTTTTGCTCTGCAATGGAGTACTTGAGCAGGTTACAGTCCTTGTATCTCCAGGGATGGCTATAAGCCTGCTGCTTTTACCTTATGGTGATTCTGTGTGATCTGCTCACCTCCAGAGTGAGAAGAGGTATGGGTATGTGACAGATGAGAGACAAAAGAAATCTTGTTTAGGATTTGGAATGATACTAGAGATGTGATTGTGAGGAGATACCTCAGTGAAGTTTGAGAGTCTGACTAAATGCAAACCTTTGATGAAGTGACTCTGTATTTGGTCATGTCTTTGTGTTGCAGTTATTCTAGAGCTCTTAAGTTTTTCCTTTTGTTCAATAAACTAGCACTAAAATCTAAAGCAAAAGTAAGCTCAACAAAAAAAAATAATCCTTTATAATACTGTTCCAGGCAGCACAAAAGGGACAGATAACACCAAGTAGTGGCATTCAAAGTTTCCTTTGTTTTCCTCAGGCTTCTGTGTTTTTCTGCCTTTCATTGCTGTTTCTCTATGAGAATAACAGGCATAAATGTTTCCTAACAACACATCAGCAGCTTGTTCTGATTTCTGTATACTAAGGATGTGTCCTCTGTCAGGTGTTTGGGAGGGAAAGAAGTAATTTCACTAATCTGTAATATTTCTAATAATAAATAGCTTTGAAGAGAGGCAAAAATCTCTAATACAGAGATAGACACTAATGGGTATTAGAGATAACAACATGTAGAATTAAACTATTTTATCCTTTGATAAGTTAACTGAAATCCTTCACAAAGTGCTGCATCCTATTTTGTCATTTTCTGCTGCAAAACAGTAAGTATTGATGAAGCGGTGAATGCTTATAAAGCCTTTTCATGGCATGCTATCTTCAACAAGAAGCTTGTAGTTTGCAGCAGGGATCAGGATAACATATTGCTTGTGACTAAGCATTGTGGAAACTTTCAGACCTGCTTAAGATCAAAGAATTCAAAGCTTTTAAATCTGTGCGTGATTGCTACCTTAGTTGGTTGTAGACATGTGTACACATCCACATTACATAGAGCTGAGTTCATGTTATCACACTTAAATGAGGACCTGAGCAGGAGCTTGGGCATCCAGCACAAAAATGTCCGAATTCCTTGGTGAATGATAGCTCAGAACGTGACAGCTGGTGCAGCTGTTCTCTGGAAGGAGGCATGGCAGGACTCCAGCCTCCCGCCTGAACTTTCCATTCTTGTCAAGCAACGCAGAAAATAGCTCAGGTCTCTTAGAACTCGGAGCGTTACAGCAGAAAGGCTCTATAAGAAGCAATTGAGACCTGGGAACTAATTACAGGAGTCTGGAAAAAGTAGAGGAGGATAAGTGCCTCCTGTTTAGGCACAAGTTGAAAAGGAATAAGGAGGAAGAAATACTCAGCTCAGTGAAATTCCTACAGATAAAAAGTTCCTGTCCTTGCATATCTGATTTGGATATATAACAACACTCCATAACAATAATTCTCAAAGGAAAAGTTGGAAGAACGTAATAGTTATGTTCTCTTAATTTCTGCTATAGAGCAAGGGGAAACCCAGGGAGATGCGAAATCGCTGTCCCAGGACAGAGAGGAAGTCTGGCTACAAACCCTGGCTTAAAATTCATCCTTTGCCCCTGAGATGCATGGGCCTAGCCACCATTTGCAGCCCAGACATGAGCACTTCACCCCCTGAAGCCCTGTAACTGTGCCTGCCCCAGGGCAGCCGTTGCCCCTCGACTCCAAAGCCCCTGGGGACACCTTTGCTGTGGAGCAGTGATGTCCTGAAGGTATCCAGGAGAGAGCAAGGGAGCTACAACAAATAAGGGCAGGTTCAGAGGGAAGCCTGGAGCGTGCTCTTCACATTCTCATAGTGGAATACAGTAGCTCCTTGGCACTCTGAAGAGTTGGGTTGATGGGTACAAATGATGCTCTCTCCTGGCATTTTCTTGTCCCACAATTCTGCTGCAGTCCTCTTCATCAGGCAAAGGTAACCTTGCAACCATGCACTTAAAAATCGAAAGCAAAATTTGTCTTTTAACTCCTCTTCCGTCTCCCTGCTCCATCTTTTTTACATTATATTAGAAACTAAATAGTCTTTTCCATGCTAGTGTTTCCTTTCTTTTTTGTGTTTGTGTGTGTATGTGTAACTTGCCAAGCCTAGTGCTGATCTTCAGCAGGCTCTCTCTGGAATCCCAGAGACGAAAAGCATATGCCAGGTAGCCAAGCACCATCTCTCTCTTTCAGAAATATCTTCCTTTGAAAAGGGGGCAGTGGCTTTTCCCCTGCAGCCTGTGCATCAACTCTAACACCCCTTCCTCCTTGAGGCCTTTGCCTTTCCTGTCATTGAGGCCATTAATCAATTTCTGGTGTCTATTCTATTAATCCAGGCACCTTGTCAGTGTTGCAGTGGTGACCAGGCACTTCTCTACAGGCGGTGACATCCAAGCTGACTTTCAGCTGGCTGCCATCCCTGACTTTCATTTTCCTCTCTGGATACTTGCAGAGCTGTGCCAGACAGTGCAGAAATTTTTATGGTAACATAAGTATAGAAGGGAATATCCTGGTAGGATAGATCTAGGACAATCTTTGTGCCCATTTATGCAGATATCCAGACATGTTGGTCCTGGATCTTTCTTGAAATAATTTTTCTGAGTTAATTTTTAAAATAAAAATTTGTTTTCAGTCTAAAGCATTGCGTATTGTAATATTGTGGATTTTTTTTTAATTAGTTTTTAGGCAGTTAAGCACTAGACTTTGAGTTGACTTTGTCTTCCACCATATCAGTATTTTACTGGGCTTTATTTGGTTTGTACTAATTACATATGCAGTTTGGTTTGCTAGTGTAGCAAGCTTTGAAAGTAGTATTCAAAAGATAATTAGTAAGATTTACCCTTACAATTACTTATCTTGATCACATTTAAAAATGTTGTGTAATACAGTGTCTGCAGTAACAGGAAACCCCAGTTAGCACCTCAGGAGGTACCTTCTGATCCTACAAAGTTAATGACTGAAACTCAATAATATTTTCTGCGTTGCACTGATAATAGGCACCAAGATTCTTTGTAGGAAAAGAGAAGTATGTTGACTCATTGTGTGGCAAAGCTAATCTCAGAAGTACCTAGGCATTCTCGTCTCTTCTCTTTGAGCTTGCTCCCTGCCCTCCTAGGATGTCGTGAAGAATAGTTCACCAAAATTTTCATTTTAGGCAATGGCAATGAATTACAGTGTTGGACTGTTCTCCAATCCTGAAATGAGTGCACAGATGAGTCAATAAAATGCTGCATCATTTAATAATTTATTATAGGGATAATCATATAGGAAATAAAAGGGACAGAGGCAGCCTTTGTCTGCTTGCATCATTTCTGACCATTGAGAGATATATTGTATGCCTGATGGAGGTTCTTAATGCTGCTTAAGAAACATTGGCCTGTAACTATGCAGAACACCTTAGAGAACTATTACCATAGCCCATAAAATACTGAAAGACTAGTTACTTATTAAAGGTCTGAACACCAGGGGGAAATAGTGCAGCTTTAAAAGTTTTAGTTGAGCTGAACAATGAAGTTTTCATTAAAAAAAAATCATTAAAGTAATTTAAAGTCAACAAACAGCCTTGTCAATATCTTGCATACTTTTTCACCAGTACATTTCTCATGCCCAAATACGACTTTTGGAGGATCAGAATAATGAGCACAGAACAAGATCCTCTCTTCTAGAAAGGTGGGACAGACTTTCTGTTAGCTTCCACAGATCCAGGTTTCATGCTGGCATCTTCCTGCAGACTGATAAATAATGCATTAATCAATACAAAGTCCTGTTGTACTTATAAAACATCCCTTTTTGTGTTCAAAATGAACCTGAGTATCATTCATAGATTGAAGCCAGGAGGAAGTGTTGAAATTGCAAATTCTCAGGCTGCAGCAATATCCTCAGTAGATTTCAGCTGAACCAAAGATACTTTCCCCACCCCCACTGGAAAACATTTTAGATGCCCTCCCCTCCCTGTCCTAGCCAATTTTGATTTTTAAACTTGGTGGTGGTGAATCTAGATGAATTTGAGAGAAACATATTGCCCAACTTGTTTGAAGACAAACCACCTTGCACATCATATCTACGCTAAATGCTGTCACTGAGACAAGAAGACTGATTTTTTATTTTTTTTTTTTAATAAGAAGAAACCTTACAAGCCTATCACTTTGCCCCTTAGAAGGTTGGGCTGACCAAGGTGGGTGAGGATGGTTGAGGTAACTATATAATTTTAGATGCTTGTTCTCTTTTATTGCCCATACAGTGAGAATAATGTGTCTAGAGAAATTACCCACAGTAGCAAAATTAAGCTTATGTGGCAAGTCCCGGTCACTGAATCTGATCTCTCTCATTTCAGGCCAAAAAAGCAGGTGGGTTAGTATCATTTTTCATTTCCATTATAGCTCGTGTTTCCCAGTGCTCTGTGTCATGTTTTAAAACCAGTCACTGGAAGCAATGTGCCCTCATTTCTTCAAACCTTGCTGAAGCCTTGAGACAGAACTTATGTTTTTGTTGTGTGGCACCAAACTTGTTACAACAACAGGAGACATGACAGGCTCTCTAGGCACATTTTTCTTACAAGATCTCGACAGAGACCTGGTAACGAATTACTGGGGCAACTCTCCATCCTGCAGGCAAAAGAGAGCAAGGATGATGTTCTCTGCTCCCTCCCCACCCCCACCCCCCCCGCCCTTTTCTTTAGGCTCCCTTACCCTCTTCTGGATACTTTCCACACCAAGCAGCTGGGAAGGTGTCCCCAGGGGCTTTGGGGGAGAGAGGCAGTGCGTGGCTGCCCAGGGCAGGTGGCTGCAGGGCCTCAGGAGGTGAAGTGCTCGCTGCTGGGCTGCAAACTGCAGCTGGCCCCATGCATCTCAGGGGCAAAGGATGAATTTTAAGCCAGGGTTTGTAGCCAGACTTCCTCTCCCTCCTTGTAGTTTTCCTTACACCGTAGTAGAAATTTTCTATAGGTTCCCTGGCTGTTTCTTTTGAGAATTAGTGCCGATGGAGTGGTGTTAAATATGCAAAGGAATACAAGACAAAGCTTTCTGTTACTTCCATTGCATGCCATTGTCAGCCTTTGAATAGGTAATTTAAACCATTCTCATTTGAGTGGTGTTTGTTTGAGAAGAAAGTTTATTGTATCTCCCTTGGAGAAGTTAGGCAATTAGGGTTATTGCATCTAACTTTTGTTTTAATTTTTGGCTTAAAGGAGAAAAACTTCATCCAATGTAGAGATATTTTAATGCAGATAAGCAGACTTCTGAAGCACAATAGACATTTAAAATGTGATTTTAAAGTTGTTTACCATTATAAAGAGCAGCTCTGGTGGAACTATGGAAACACATGAGCGTGTGTGAAATCCCTCCTGTTTCATATACATGTGAAGAGCTCTATATAGGTATATTATAAGAAATACTTGAATTAGCCACTGTAGAGGGTGTTCCCTTAGACATGCGATAAAGCATTCTATTTGAAGAATGAGAATCAAAGCAGTTAGGTTGAAGCATTGGAGTCTCTGTGCTCAGGGGCATAAATGCTGACTTGTGCCTTGTTTAGGTTAGGCTGCATGGCCTCTCTTAGCCAGTCAGCCTGGTGGGAGGCAGCGTGTGCGCTGGGGCAGAGACGAGACCCATTTTCTTTTATAATTCCCCAAGCCCAAACTTCTCTCTCAAATGGGCATCTCCTTACTGTCAGTGCTCGTGGCTGAGTTTTTTCATTTATGTGGACAGGGTTCATCCCCATTCACAGCTCTGACAAAGGGCACTCTCAGCCCTTAAAACAAGTGACGTTTTCAAAGAACTGCTCCCTCTTAGGATGTATTTCTGAGCTGGCTGCTCTCTGGGCTCCTGCACTTTGAACAGGGAGGTTTGGACAGGGGACAGGTGGGACCGGTGTGAAGCCCTGCGGTGCCTGCACGTGCCCTGCTCCAGCACTGGCTGCTGCGCTGCATGGCGCCCGCTGTTGTGTGCCACACCGCCTACTGATGCTGGTGTAGCCTCTCCTTGCTCTCTGGACACAGAAGCCTTCAAACCCCTCTTTTTTTTTTTTTCTCCTTCTTTTTCCCTTTTTTCTTTTTGTCCTGGAAGCTGAAAAGTGAGTGCAAAGCACTTTTGATAAAATGCTGCTGGGTGGAAACCCAAACACATCATATGGGACAAGCTTTTGAAGAGATGAGAGCTTTCCTAATGTGTTCGGTAGTCAAGGTTAGTTTGAGGGAGTGACAGCTCCCTTTGATGTCCTGGGCTCCAAATATTTAGGGAGAGTGGTGCAGGAAAGGAATAGAAGGCCGGTGATGTGCTATTTTGTTCTGAAATCATGAGCTGTGCAAAGAAAACCTTGAAAATGTATGAATTTAAGGAAGAGAAATGTTCATGCCTCAGGAGAGAGATACTATGACTCCCAAGAGGCTGAAAATTAGATATTATGACTCCCAAGAAGCTGAAAATTAGGTAATTATGTGGTTTGCCATTTTGATCTACATATCATTTTATCTTTTGTGCTAGTTCACTCATGCACATGTGGGCTTTGGGTTGCTAGGAAAGTTTAATTAGAAATGTGCTGAACAGATTAACAGTAGTTGGAAATATTTGAAAACTACATTTTTGCAGTAAGTCCTAAAGAAGGCAAGATGCTTACTGTTACGGTCCCTCTCTGTCTTCCTTCCCCTTTACAACTGGTGTTTGAGCGCTGAAAAGTTAGTGACTGATATAGACAGCATTTCTAATCTAGTTGTGTGCACTTCATCACAGCATGTTGCAATCCTTAGGAAAGGTTTAGTCGATAATATCATAGTGTGTATTTTCTAGTGGCCTGTGTTGAACATAGGTGATGATTTTTATCTCAAGTCTGCCTGTTCCAAGCTGTGTGTCTGGGAAAGGAAAGGAATCCTACGGTTCCTTCTTTGATACCAAAACTGTAGCAGTTTTCAACTTACCCATTTCTCTAATGGTATCATAGCTCAATTCTATCACTTCAGCTGTTCAGACGAAGAATCCTAATTAAAGGACCGCATGGTCTTTGAAGTAATTGATACTTTATTCCTCTCTCTTCTTTAAGAAGCCCTGCTTTTGTACATTATGACCATTAATACTTTTTCACTTCAGGAAAAGTGATCTGCTAAAATTTTTCCTCTTTTTTTTCAGAGAGCGTGAGGAAGTGGCTTAAGATATTTCAGAATAACAGCAGATTTTCTAGACCTTTCAGTCTCACAGTGCAGATACGTATGCATTTCCAGTGAAATGCTCTTTTGAGCAGTGATAGCATAAGGTATGCAAGCCACAGAAGTCCCATTAAACTATCAAAATGAATCTTACTGGGACTCTGGTAGTGTTTGTGCTGCCTTGATGGAAGGAAGGAATTTTTGTGTCGGATCACCCACCAGTAGCTCTGTAAAAGAAATACAGGGTGACAAGGCTAGCTGAGCGTTAAAGATAACCATCTGTCTCTGCTCTGTCTCAACACAGTCTTACTGCAGTGGAGTCATACCAGTGTAATTCTGGGGTAGAGAACTGGAGAATCTGTCCCCAAGCACATTTGCTTGTTCTGAGCATACAAGCAGTTCTCTGCCATCAATTTTATTACAAGAAAAGGTACTGTAAAATCTACTTGGTGATGGTGCTAATCAGAGAGTTTATTGGCTCCCTTCAGGGGCTCTGTCTAGCACACTGAATCTGTATTTGTCATGTGAAAGGCCAGATCTTTCAGAGTGCAGGCAACATACTTGTGTATGTAGGATTTCCTTGCAGCCTGCCCCAGCATTTCCCAAATTCTGTGCAATCACAGAATGGTTTGGGTTGGAAGGGACCTTTAAAGGTCATCTAGTCCAATGCCCCTGCCTTGGGCAGGGACGTCTTTCACTAGATCAGGTTGCTCAAAGCTCTATTCAACCTGACCTTGAACACTTCCAATGATGTCTGGTCCAAGAGGTTCTCAGGACAGTAGGAGGTGGAGGGACCCCCTCCCTGCTAGGGTGTGGCAGAAAAGAGGAAGGTAAATACAAAAGGATATAGCAAAATCAGAACACCTCACTGGAGTATCAGTCGTGATCATCAGGCTATGGGCTTTTCTGAGGTGCCTCCCTATTGTTTTGACTTGTTATTTGATTTGGGAAAGTATCTGTAAGAACTCTGTACTGATACAGCACCCATCTTCATTCATCATAATAATACCCACGAGATGTAGCTGAGTCACCAAGCTGAGTTGGTTTTTCTAATGCACATCTGTGTTTTATTTGATTATGAAGTCTAGATCCTCCTGCTTTCAGTTACAGGCTTTTTATTTTACTCTGGTTGGGTCAAAATCAATTTGTAATTCTGTGGTGCCCACATGAAATTAGTTTTAATTTGCTATGTGTTTCTAAGGGTGACTGACATTTAATATTTTGTTCTGAGGGTCTCATTAGTACTGTGTACCCATAATCTTTTCTGTGGGTTTAATGACAGAGGGTAAGTGAGCTGTTGAACAGCATCCATCTGTCCACTTAACAAATTACCAGAGGGAAATACAGGGGGAAAAATAGATGGATAATTGTCAGCATTTCTGTATTTGTAGTTTAGAAAAGTCAAATATAATACTGTGGGTTTGCTGTGAACTTCAAGGATTTTAGCCCTCCATGATCAGGAAGACATTTCTTAGTAGTAATTCATACACATCAAGTGACGAGAAGATCATGGCAAAGCCTATAGAAGCAGAACTCATTTTCAAGCATGACAGCAATTGCTACAGTGTGAAAGAGTAGTGCCTTTTGTGTCCCTCAGCTCAATATTGAGAGGCAAGTTACTTTAATCTAGTCTCTGTGAGCCCATCCCTTATCTGCGCTGTAGTCAATATGCATGTGGCTGCATACCACTTACGGCCTTTTATTTATTTATTTATTTATTTATTTATTTGCTTTCCTGTGAGGGACTTGTCTCAGGGGTGTTGAAGGCCTGTATGGTTCTGTAAACCTGGTGTCGACTGAAGTTACAGAATAAAGATTATTTTTTATTCTGTTTTTTGTGTGGCCACTGAAGTAGCTGTCTGCTTCGTCTCTAGACTTTAATGAGCTTGGGGGATGGGTGGTAAAAGAATTAAAAACATGCCCAGAATGTAGAGCCACCAGAAGTATTGTTAACAAAGTTCTCTAAAGTCTCTGAGAAACCTACCCATCGCTCTTCTCCTTGGCTCAGTCTTTGCTCTTGTCCTCATCCTGGAAAGATGCTGTAAGTATTTCCAGTGCACTTTGAATTGATATAGAAGAAAAAGAGATCTACAGTGGTAATTGGTAGAGAAAATAAAAATACTATATTTAGTATTTAAGGAATTATGGAGAAGTTTATATTTGTCTCCAACTGATATTAAATTTTCCTGTACTTATTAGCGATAAGTAACAATGTGGCCATTTCCTTTGCAGTTTACTCAGCTTTTTGACTAAAATCTTGAAGTTGATAGTTTGGAAAGAGGCTTGATGCTTTAACTTCATTTAATCTGTTCAGGAAAGCACTACTACTTTCTTGTATTATGTGTATTTATATTTTACTGTACAGTGGGATCCCTACTAGTAACTTAGCACATTGTGTTTAAAAACAAAAACAAACCACAAAACCAAAATCCAAAAGATCAGTAGTGAGAGCTCATTCACTTTGCTAAAACATCATCAGGTGTGACTCTATACTTCTTGAGTATTTTTCAATAAGTTTTGCTATTAAGCTGTAGTAAGTTGCCTTATAATTTTAGTATCTGCGACTTGCTGCATTGAAGTATTTTGAAAAGCTTTCCTTTTCAGTGTAGTGACTAAAATTGGCTGGAGATTTTTCCCTGGAAGGAAAGTTTGTTTTGTGTTAAGTCGTATTTTTTTTAAAAAACACTATTTTGGTTTGTTTTATCTGGCAAAATAAATGGCTGTTCAGTAAAATAACAGTGATTTCTACTAAAAATAAGGATAGAATGGATTAAAAAAAGCCTATTATTCTGTCAACATAAACATTTACTCGAAAATATTTTGCAGTTGTTTTCAATAATGTATTTTTTAACTGTGAATGATAAGAATTTAATCTGAGCATAGAATTGTATTTTAAAAAGTGTGTACATATAAACTATTGGCTATTATTTAGGTACAAAAAATGTCCTTAATGGAATAAATCATGTAAGCCTAATACGTTGAATTGCATACCAGAGGTTGCTTTTATAGTTTGTATTGATATACTAGTTGTAAGGTAACTTTGGTTTCCATGAGAAGTTCAACTCAAGCTGCGATGAAAAACCCAGTTACCCTCAACTATAGCAATTGCGTAACAGTTACTCATAGAAAATACCATTATATAATTTCACAGCTACTTTAGCAGTTGGTTTGAATGGGAAAGTTGACTAAATTCCTAATCTAGAAGGAGAAGCATCTTAAAAATAGAGCAAGAATGTTTTGATTGTGAGGTGCTGCGTGTAAGACATGCTACTACTGATTAAGTTATGGTGCTGAGACTTCTTCCCACCTCTAATCTTTTTGCGCTTACAGCCTTATACCCCATTGACTTCCTGTGGGAGAGTGATGTACAGAGGAAATGGGAGTGAGATTGATGCTTTCAGGAATGTTGTATGTCTTCTACAAAATGCTGTCAAACTTACCCCAAAAGACATTTTTATGTGGGATGTTTTAAATACCTGTGGTATCTCACCTCACTGTGTTTAACAAGAAATATTGGTTCACAGAGAAGCATTTCACTTGAAACTTCTTTGTTTCTTAAATGTCAAAAGAAAGTAGGTTTTTCTTTTTTATAGAGGTAAGATGTTTGGAGAACTTTGCGTTGCCAGAAACAAGCTTCACAGTCTTGGCTTGTTAGCAAGATTATTTAACCTATAACTGAAGTAAGCAAACCCAGGAGTAGTCAGTACAATCAGCATAAATACCATGGGAAATGAAGCAAAGAAAGAAAAATACAATGAAGTGATTCTGAGATAAGAGAAACCTGTGTGAAAGTAGGTAAAGAGAGTGGTGACTTACTGTAAAGCAAAGGATTTCCAACCTCTTCTGCCCTGGAGAAATCTTGAGATTGATTTTTTTAGGTTATTCACTTTTATCACACTCATGTGAATTGTCTTGGTGGTTTTGTTTGTTTCTTTACGAAAAAAAAACCAACCTGCAAGTTTTTTTCCCTCTGACCTTTCAATAATCCGTTTTTAAATCTATTTTCTTCTCTATGTTGTTCTTCACCTCGGTCTGATAAAATTCCCCTACCTCATTCATTAGACTCAAGGTGCCTACTGTGGTTATGCGAAAGCAGGACAAATAGTAAGGGCAGAAGAAAGAGCAGATTGTACTGTTAGATTGCAGTTATTTATGCTAGGGCAAAGGACATGCAGAGGATTGCTTTCCAGAACAACTGCTCTTATCTAGACCTTTTACAGTGCTTTTGAAGTTGTGTCCAGTGCTTACAGTGTCTGTCGCCACTGACCCTTTGACTTTCAGCAGTCCACGTGACCAGCTATGGCATGACATTTTCTTATTTGGAGAAATGTTATTCTGCAGTACAGAGGGGTTACATATGTTTTCCTTACATTCGATCCTGCTGTGAATTCTTGCATTTGTCATGTATGTTTCCATGTCCTATTTATAGAAAACTTTTTAGGTGACTTTTGTTCTTTTATCACACCGAATTCATGTAGAGCTTGTACTTAAAGAAACTCTAAATTCTATTAGAATTTATATTTAGATGTCTCTATATATTTACATATTCTATAGAAAATATATTTAGATATGTAGTGAATAACTAGTAATAGTTGCATGCAATATTCCCCCTGAAAATGTTTTATAGCTTTATACTAATTAACCAGCAGTAGTAAAACATTAATTGTATCTATGTAAATCTTAAAACAAACAATACTTTCATTTGACACTTTTCAGCAAGCAGTGGAAACTGCAAGAATCTGCCAGAAAATATATGCATATATATCCCCAAATATGCTTTTAATTTTTCCTTTGTTTTTTTTTATAAAATTAAAGTTTATGTTTTATAATATAAAGCTCTATTACAGCTTTATAAATTGTATATATATTTTAACTTACATATCTATATGTATATAATTTACAATATATTATAAGGATATAATATGGCTTTATATCAGGAAATGTTTTTGTATCAGGAGATTATTACAAGGAGACAGAAAGAATAATTAACAATATGTGTCCTGTAATCAGAAACAAGCCAGTTGTATTCCTTTTCAGGTGTCTGTAGAAAAAATGTAAGGACTCGTGTGTGTCTTCTGTTTCTTATCTCAAAGAATAGGCTAGGCTTTTTGACTGGTCTCATTTGCTAACCAGTCGCACTCAGCTCCTCTCATGCCCCATATAAGAAAATTGTATGGAGCTGGGAAGTTCAGTATTGTATTAGAATCATCTTTCTGTATGAGAAACAGCATCACTGTTTATCGTGAAGCTGGTTTGGTTGTATATAGCTACTGGCCATCCTTACATGTAGGTAGCTCCATTTATGTTAATGACATATGAAAACAGAAAAGGAAAATACATTCTTGACATTCAAAAGTTAAAATTTTTCTTTCCTAATTTATGTGCAGTAATTTTATCGGAAAGTATTATTTCCTGAAGAAATACTAATGTTGGCATTGACATTTTTTTCCTTATAGATATTAGTCTCAGTGGCAACGGCTGTTCAAAATTATTCCCCCAAATAGTCTTAACCATTTGGAAAAACATGTGAAGGGATGAGAGGATGGAAAGGAGAGGCCTGTTTCCAAAGTTTGTTTCTCATACAGAGGAGTGAGATATGGTGGACAGGCTATCGGTTACAAGAGAGTGTGCTATAACTTTTATGCTCCTGAGCACCTCCCACGCCTAAGCTGACTTTCACAGAATCACAGAATGGCAGGGGTTGGAAGGGACCTCGGGAGATCATCCAGTCCAACCCCCCTGCTAAAGCAGGTTCTCCTAGAGCAGGTTGCACAGGACATTGCCCAGGCAGGCTTTGAATATCTCCAGAGAAGGAGACTCCACAACCCCCCTGGGCAGCCTGTTCCAGTGCTCTGTCACCCTCAGAGTAAAGAAGTTGTTCCTCACCTTCAACTGAAACCTCTTATGCTTCAGTTTGTGCCCATTGTTCCTTGTCCTGTCGCTGGGCACCACTGAGAAGAGTCTGGCTCCATCCTCGTGACATGCACCCTTAAGATATTTAATATAGTTTGGTCACTTATCCCTAGACTTCCTGGCCTGAAGCAAGGTTGCTTACTGCATTTTAGCGTATCACAGCAATTACATCACTTCAGAGTTCAGCTGAGCTTGTCAAACTTGCCTGCTCAATTTAAGGAGAAGACAAGAAGGACAGGAGAGAGGAAGACACGGGAGTGAGGGTCAAGTGCTGCATGAACACATAAAGAATGGAGCAATAAGGATCTTAATCTGTGTTTAACATATTCAGCCTATTTGCCCATATTGAATGTGTTTAGCACTGGCAGCCTGACAGGGTATCAGGCAGGTTTTAGAGTCGCCTTCTTTTGGACTCCAGGTTTGCTGTTGCAGATTCAGGGGATCTTGCCTCTTCCAAAATTGTATAGCTGCTGGTTTGATACCTGCTCCTTCAAGATAAAAATCAAACATCACTGTCATATCCTGTTGAAGAATCCATATCAAATTGTAGTAATTAAATGTTAAGTCTGTCTTTTTGTTTAGTCTCCTGCTCCAACTTTTTAGGTCATCAATATCCTAGCTTGTAACTTCAGTCGGTATGAGCCAGTATCACCATGAGAGTAATAAAGTGAGCAAAGACTAAAAATCTGCCTAATTCTTAAAATTTATCTCAAATAAGGGGCTCTAACAAAGCATAGAAAAGATCTATGTCATTTTCTCATGCACCTACAGAAGTGCATGACCATTTTTTGGTCAAAGAATGCACACTACTAAAACAAAGGCACACAGATTCTGTCTTTTTAGTTTAGAATATTTTATTAATTTTTTCTTCCAAGTTTTAGAAAGGAATAAAGAAGACTTAGAGTGTAAATGTGCTGTCTTGCCAAAAAGGAAACCCCATTTCAGTAGAACTTTCTTCAGATGAAGTCAATATGGGTCTTTTCTCATTGTTCCTCAAGTAGCTTTCAGTGGGTGAGTTTACACAAATATAAATGATGTTCTTATAGTCACATAACAGCAAGGGTTTTGACTTCTGCAGTTCAGCAGAGTCAAAAGCAAATATTAAATGTCACACTCTGTTATAATAACTGTGACTGTATATACAGATGTCTAGTTTACAGTTTCTATAACCCAAGAATAATTGTAGGAGGAGGGTGGTTGACAAAAATTAACTGCGTCCCTTCGGTGACTGTTGGTCTACCGAGACTTTTAGTTGCACCCATTGAGCAACTCTCCTGATCTGACGTTTTGTTCATGTTGCAAAGCCATCTTGGTGCATGCAATGTAGATGCCTGTGATGAAACTAAACTGGAAGAAAAATGCACTTTAGAAGCCAAAATTGTAAGTAAAGGACTCTATAGAGATTCTGTGTATTTCATGTGCTTCAATTCATGGTAAGCTCTTTCTCAAAATGTTTCACGTGTGACTTTGAATTTCTCCACTGAGCAATGAAGCAGAAAACGTTTGATATGGGTCTGCAGTCCTTGATTTCAGCCTGAACTTAGTCCAAAATCAAATGCAGCATGTTTTCACTATTCCTAGGTGGTGATAAGCATGTGAAATTCAGAGATTAAAAAAACCCAAACAAACCAACCCCAAAGAACTGAAACAAACAAAAAGCTCCACCCAAACCCAAGCAAAATATTAGTATTAATCTAGGCTTATTAACATTTTTTTTTTTAAAATAATGCTCTACAATATTTTGTTTCATGCTAATGTAGCATAAAGCAAAACTAGCTTTTCTCTGTCTCCAGCCCTTCTACTTTTTGTTGAATGACTTTTTCGGATTTGATTTTGGTACAGAAAACAAAAGAGCTCTTATGTAATTTTTTTAATTGATGGATTCATTTCATGTTAATATTAAAAATGTCCCATTGTGAAGCCTTTAATTTTAGAAATATTCTAAAGCTAATTCTAAAAAATCTGTATGATTCCCAGACTTTATTTCTGGGGCTTCAGAGTAGTGTTGTCTGGAAACAAACAAACAAAAAATTGAGGCACTTGAAATCATATATGTTCTCATATTCCCTTTGTCTTTGGTTTGAAATTTTGGATTTATTCCATCTGAAAACCAATTATGGGAGCAATTGTTTCAAGCCTTGTTATAAGAGAAATAAAAATTCTAATCAGTGTTGAAGCATCTATATCTATTCGGAGACAACAAAACCTCTTATCTAAGTTTTGATATATGCAGGATTAAAGACTACAAAACCTCTTATCAGAGTTCTGATATATGTAGGATTAGAAATAATTGTTGCGTGCTTTGTGGCCTGTTTATCAGCATTTGCTAAGGATGTATTGCTGAGATACTACTCTACACTCTGGGCTTATTTTCAGGCTACAGATTTAAAATGCAAAAATGTAAATCCTGTAGCATTTAAATGTATTAAATGTAAATAAGAGGACTTGACAAGGGAGATGAAATTCAGCAAATTACTTCTGTGATCTAAATTTTGCTTTATTTGGAAAAAAATGCTATATATTTGGAAAAAAAAAAGTCAAAATGCTTAAAGGAAGGACCTATGTAGAAATTATGATGACATTTTTATTTTTTCTCATTTCTAATAAGGATATTGAGTATGTAGGATAGTGCATAAGGAGTATGAAATCGCTTGGTGCCTTTTACTTTTCTAAGTTTTGATTGGAATAATGTGTATCTCACCACTGAGGACTGACTGGAACACGTGGCTGTGTAAAACATTGTCTCAGGGGTGTCTTATTTACACTACAGACCAAGGACAACATTCTTTATCTGGTATTTTGCAGAATAGGTGTAAATAGGGGCAGATAGAATATATGTACTTCTGCTTGTCAGTTCTGACCTTTCTAAAATTTTAAGGCTGCTGAAATTTCACAAAAAGTATTTATATGAACTAATTAGGTGACATTTATGTCAACTAAAGGTGACGTTTAGATTTGACATGCTAAATGATGATATTATCAAAAAGCCCTTAACTTATGGTGAAGACATGTTAGTATTTTCATTTGTGTCTCTATATCCTGAAATAGCTTCCAGTCTGTGTTATGTTGAGAGATATATATATATTTATTCACTGGGCTTCCTCAGAATTTACACTGGTCTGACATTAGCCAGAGCAAATTTTTAGTCTCAAAAAGATCCCGGGCGGGACTCCAAATTCTTCCTTTTGAACTCTTGAGATGATGTAAACTCACTTCCCTGAATGAATTTGTATTCTGTCTTTTTGCCTTCTGAGAGAACATTTTTTTTTTTTAAATATGTAAGAATATTAACATATCATATATAGCTGCTAGGTGTAAGTATATAATACATACTGCAGAGCCTTTCATGTTAATTCATTGTAGTCAGCAGTGGGTGTGACAGTGAGGTGTTATTAATGTAAAGAGATTAAGAAGTAAATTGTACTGACTCACCACATGATTAATTTGCTCTGGTGTGGTGGCAGCAGAAGTGGGGACTGGTTTGGCATCTTGGGGCTCTTTGTCTGCTGGTTCTTCCCCAGCACCCTCTTTACCCTACTGGCTGACTGCAGGGGCTCCTGCTGGCTTTGCTAAAAGTTGGGCTGAATGCAAAACCCAGGTTAGCTAAGTTTTATTAGAGTGCACTTTCTGGCCAATGGTAATAAGCTGAAACGAGTGAAAATGGGAGAAAAAAGGAAGGGGCAAAATACATGTAAGCCGTGCCATAAGGGAAGCTCACCTGTCATTCTCAAGCAGATTACTCTGTGTCAGAAAAGCAATGCCAATATTAGAGTTGACAGGTGGTGACATCTGATTTATATCGTAACTTTTATGGTATCTTTATATCCTATGTGTGTACATAAAATGAGATATAAAAATATATTAATTTTCTGCTTTGGTTCACCTAAAGTTCAGGAAGACAGAAGAAGCTGTCATTTCAAAGAAATACTTCTTCAGTCAAGAGGTATGCTGAGAGCATAGCGTACATCCTATCACAGGGGTAACCCCACATACCATTTTCTGTGTTTCTCAAGTGTTTTCAAATACATAATTGACTTTTAGAGCTGTTCCCAAAACTCGCAGCTTTTCCTATCTTGTCTGTTTTTACTTTTGTGCAACCAAAGCAGAGCACTGGGGGGACACGGGGGGACTACTGACAGGTCAGGGGTAACTGGTTGGGCGCCTCCTTTAGGAGTTTGGGGAAAGGTGTCAATACCAAAACCACATCAAGGTGGGGAATGATGGTTTTGAGTCTTCTTTGCTCTTATGGCTTCGGGTTTTTCCCAGCTCTAACAAAATGGAAAATTGGTTCTAGGGAGCATTTTTGATGGCAATGATTTTTGGATAATTCTCTTTTGCCGAGTTTTCTCTTTGCTGAGGTTACTGTTGGGAAATTCTTCACTTCTTGGAGTGTTCTCATCAATAATAGGATTTTGCACCTTGTCAGAGATATGTAACCTCGCAGTACAATTACACATGAAGAAATATTAGAGCAGCATTAAGAGCTTGCAATGTAACTATGTGGAAAGTCAGAGATAAGTGTGAAGAATAGAGTTAGTAAATTCTTTACCCATACAGAAATGTCTAAATAATGAGGGTTTTCAAACTAAGCCTTCAATTTCTATTAGATATGAGAATTCCATTGTCGGTCTCTTTTTAAGAAGTTATTCTCTGTCACCTCTTGGTTAGAGCACTGTTCCCACATCCTCCTGCCAGCGAATAGAAACTGAAAATTATTCACTGTGGTTTGGGGCATTTGTTTTATTCTTATGAAGAATTTCTCTCCCATTATCCACTCCATTGGCACAGCCAGCATATAATCCCTCAAAACTGAAAAGAAAAAGGAAAAAAAAAAAAAAAAAAAAAAGCTTAGCTACTCTCCAAATCTTTATCTAATTGAAATGATACATGGCACAACTTAAATTTCAGTAACATAGCTGCAATCAAAGGTTTATTGCTAAGCCTGGCTGACACATGAATGTTTAATGGACTAGATTTTATTTTGTTTATTATTTTATTAAGAAATGTATGTCTCGCTCCAACAACAGGCTCAAAGGATTTTGCCACAGTGTGTAGTCATGTGACTAAATGTTGTCCTCTATTTAATACCTAAGCAGTTCTCTGTGCCTTATTTTTTTTTGTTTGTTTTGAATCTATGCTTATGCTGTATAGTCTTGCCAAGGCAGAAGTTGCCACAAACTCAGAATGCCCAAATTTCAATTTAGTTGAAGTGCAAAATAGCTGTTAATAATGGCTTTTGGATTTGAGGAATTTAGCAGATTGTTTTTAATGATCCATGCTGATTTACTGAGTTTACAACTTAATATGTTTCATTTTGCACAACCCAAAAGAAGACAGTAAAGTTAATTGGAACCTTGTTAGATTTCCATGTATACCTTTTTTTTTTTTTTAAAATACGCTGGGAATGAGAATGAATAGTTTTCTCATTACAGAAAATTGCTATGATTGGATATCCTTCTTATCAACACATCATTATAAAGTAGATGAGTATGTATGAGTTATATCCAAAATATATATTATATCTCACATTTTTAGCAAAAAGAGGTTAAGATAATCATTGAAAGCAACAATAATCAGTGAAGCATTGAATGTTAATTAGTTTTTTACATAAAATAAACTTCAGCAGAACAAGAGCAATTTACGGAAAGGCAATTTTTCATGTCCAATAAAAGCTATTAAAAAGTTGTGTTTAGAATGGATTCTATTTCTTAAGTCATGTATGCTATTAAATATGCTATTGTGAAGATAATACTGCATTATTAAATGTATCTACTACAATTTGACTTTAGCATATGTGCTGCTTGTGAAAATACTGCATAAATCATGTAGTTGATATTTTTAAAAGCTTAATCTAGAGGCATATACGAGATTTGTTGGAACACTGAGGAGACGTACATAAGTACTTTCCATCCACAGTCATAGAATCATAGAATGTTTTGGCTTGGAAGGGACCCCTAGAGGTCATCTAGTCCAACCCCCCTGCAGTGAGCAGGGACACCACTAACCAGATCAGGTTGCTCAGAGCCCCATCCAACCTGCCCTTGAATGTTTCCAGGGATGGGGCCTCCACTACCTCTCTGGGCAACCTGTTCCAGTGTTTCACCACCCTCATTGTAAAGAATTTCTTCCTTATATCCAGTCTAAACCTACCCTGCTTCAGTTTAAAACCATTACCCCTTGTCCTGTCACAGCTGGCCCTACTAAAAAGATTTTCCCCATCTTTCCTATAGGCCCCCTTTAGGTACTGAAAGGCTGCAATCAGGTCTCCCCTCAGCCTTCTCTTCTCCAGGCTGAACAAGCCCAACTCCCTCAGCCTGTCCTCATAAGAGAGTTGCTCCAGCCCTCGGATCATTTTAGTAGCCCTCCTCTGGACCCGCTCCAACAGTTCCATGTCCTTCTTGTGCTGAGGGCTCCAGAGCTGGATGCAGTACTCTAGGTGAGGTCTCACCAGAGCAGAGTAGAGGGGCAGAATCACCTTCCTCGACCCTCTGGCCACTCTTCTTCTGATGCAGCCCAGAGTATGCTTGGCCTTCTGGGCTGCCAGCGCACATTGCCGGCTCACGTCCAGCTTTTCACCCACCAGTACCTCCAAGTCCCTCTCGGCAGGGCTGCTTTCGATCCTTTCTTCCCCCAGCCTGTACTGATACTGGGGGTTACCCCGACCCAGGTGCATGACCTTGCACTTGGTCTTGTTGAACCTCATGAGGTTCACACAGGCCCACCTCTCCAGCCTGTCCAGGTCTCTCTGGATGACATCCCGTCCTTCTGGTGTGTCAACCGCACCACTCAGTTTGGTGTCATCCGCAAACTTGCTGAGGGTGCATTCGATCTCGCTGTCTAAGTCATTGATGAATATATTAAACAGCACCGGTCCCAGTACAGACCCCTGAGGGACACCACTCGTCACCGGTCTCCATCCGGACATCGAAGCCATTGACCACTGCTCTCTGGATGTGACCATCCAGCCAGTTCCTTATCCCCCAAACAGTCCACCCATCAAATCCATAGCCCTCCAATTTAGAGAGAAGGATGTTGTGGGGGACCGTGTCAAAGGCTTTGCAGAAGTCCAGATAGATGACGTCCATTGGTTTTCCCTTGTCCACTGATGCTGTCACACCATCATAGAAAGCCACTAGGTTTGTCAGGCAGGACTTGCCCTTGGTGAAGCCATGCTGGCTATCTCGAATCATCTCCCTGGCCTCCATGTGCCTTAGCATAGCTTCTAGGAGGATCTGTTCCATGATCTTCCCAGGCACAGAGGTGAGGCTGACAGGTCGGTAGTTCCCAGGGTCTTCCTTTCTACCCTTTTTGAAAATGGGCACAATGTTTCCCTTCTTCCACTCACCAGGGACTTCACCTGACTGCCATGACTTTTCAAATATCATGGAGAGTGGCTTGGCGACTACATCGGCCAATTCCCTCAGGACTCTGGGATGCATCTCATCAGGTCCCATGGACTTATGTGCATTCAGGTTCCTCAGGTGGTCACGAACCTGATCTTCTCTTACAGCAGGAGGGGTTTTGTCATCCCGGTCCCGCTCATGCCATCCGTCAACTCAGGAGGGGTGAGGAGAGAGGTTCCCAGTGAAGACTGAGGCAAAAAAGTTGTTGAGTACCTCAGCCTTCTCTTCATCTGCTGTTACCAGCTTGCCAGTCTCGCCCATTAGTGGGGGTACGCTTTCTTTAACCATCCTTTTCCGGCTGATATACCTGTAGAAACCCTTCTTGTTATTCTTTGCATCTCTAGCCAAGTTTAGCTCCAGCTGAGCCTTGGCCTTCCTGACCCCATTCCTACACAACCAGGCAGCGTCCCTATACTCTTCCCAGGATGCCTGTCCCTGCTTCCACTGCCTGTGCAGTTCCCCCTTCCTCAGCTCTTAGACCAAGCCTCTGACTTGCTCTGATTTATTCTGGCTGATGTAACAGTTATGCTAGTTTGAAGTCCAAAGAGTAAAATATGAATTAGAAATTTCCTAACCAGCTGTTAACGCAAGTCTTGGGAGATTTCTGCTTGGGGGGGGAAAAAAAAAGTATACAGTACAGTATTACTGCTATAGTAACTTTTTTACCTTTCATTCTTTTTAAATGATGAAGCAGAGGCAAAGAAAATGGCCATAGAATTCAAGGTGATGTAAAGTTTTTAATGTACTTTTTGGTGTGATTTCTCATCATTCCTGCAATATTTTTCTGCTTGCAAGAGATGCATGCAGTTCGATCTCGTGGCAATAAAAGCTTTTAACACAACAATCTATCATAAGTCTTTGCATGCGTAATATGTGCAGGATAACTCTGTCAGATTAATTTCAAACAGTAGGTGGGGTTTTTGTCCTCTCAGCTATTGAACTTACTTGTCATTATCTATGTGAACAAAACTAAAAGAAAAGCTTTTAAAACTCTTCTCAGAATGGCTATTTCTTTACTTTGTGCATGTATTCATTCATTCAGTGTTTGAATCAGAGGTTACAAGTTACAAGTCAACAGGACCAAGACTGGCATTTAGTGTCCAGTAAGGGTGGTTCAAGTGTTGAACCCAAGACAAGAAAAAACAGATTCACTAGTAATCTGAGAAATATCCTGGGTAAATTTTCAGAATTAATGTTCATGATGGTCTACAGATGCTGTCTTTCTAAATTTCCAAATGGCACTGTATCAAAGGCAGTGCTTCACAGTTTAGCTCAAAAAACCTTTTGCCTTATGGCAAAGGTGTAAAGTTGGCATTGTTTGTTGATTAACAAAGAGAATTAGCTTCTTTCTTCTGGTTTGAAAGGAGAAGTTGGTTTACATTAGATTCATCCAGAAATCATTGTACACAAATTATTCTTCCAGTTACAAAACTTGTCCGTTATGGTTCTCATGGAAATTCTCCTGGTGAAGCCCACGAGGCCAGGTGTTTAATAATCCCAGTGAAATATATCTGTAGTTTATTAACATAGAGATATCTTCCAACTGATGTTTACTTCTAACTCATCCCGCAATTTAAGAGTTTTAATTGGATTCTCTTCTGTATTTAATCGGATTCTCTTCTGTATTTAATCATGAACAATAATTAGGCAATTGCTATTTCCCAGCCATTTCCATCTTCTGTGGCTATGATGATTCTGAAGTGTTAATGTGAGTTATTAACAATAGTTAATAACTGTGCCTATAGTAACTTTGCTTCTACAGTACACAAGGGTTAGATATTCTGAGAGAGCAGGTTCTGCATTGTTTCCTAATTGTGCAGTCTCAGTTTCTGCAGAGATAGATGGTCAACTTTAAGAACTCTGAATAATTCATTTGTCTCCAGTAACATCATTTGAAGGCAAGGATACCCTGTGGTTTCAGCAGCACCAACAACTTCAAATGCAGTATTAATCTTGGGTTTCACAACACAGATACCCAGCTATGCTGAAGTCTGGTATTTTCTGCCTGTTGCATGCTCCTGTGTTATCACAAAACTGTATGTGCAGCAATGTGGTGAAACAGATAGGAAAGCTGATTAATCTTTTTTTTTTCTTGAGAGAGGTAGAAAAAGGAATAGGGAGATTACCAAGAGATTGTCTGATGTTTTATATTATAAACTGTAGTTTAAATCTTTCTGTATGCATCCAGAGATATTGCTTACTGTTTATGACCTCCATTTGACAAAAGTAAAATAAGTTACAAGATTTAAAGCATAATGCAGAAGCATTTTGCAGTTGGCTGTAGAGTAGAGTGTGTGATGTTAAAAACTATCAAGATGTAACGGTCACATTGTGAATAACTCTGCTGCTGCCATTTAGTAGTAAAGCTGCTGTTAACCCAAATTGTGACAGCAAACTGACTTCAGCCATGGAAGAGTACCAGCAAAAATGGAAGTGAGTGGTACCCTTCAAAGCTTTGTAGTGTGCATAAAAATGTTAATACATTAGGTACCAGCAGTTATAATTTTCTTTTATAAAGAGGAAAAAGGAAGTATTCCATTATTAAATAGAGATGTTTCAAACTTCAGCATCTCAGGCTGTACTTTCATAGTCGTTAATAATTGATCTATGCCCTACAGGATCACCTAGAAATACAGGTATAATCTGCACCAAGAAGAGGCAAAACTCTTTTGTGTGTTTCTCTACAAACTTTTCAACCCATGTGTTAGGGAGTTTCTACCCCCTTTATCCTTCTATACCTCACAGTACATCGGAACAGTACAGGCAGCACATAGGAGTAAAGAGAAAACACAGAAGTGAAAGCAGAAGCTTAAACATATTAGCCTAAGACAGTTCTGGTCCAGAAATGAGAATCTCACAATTCGTGGAGTTCGTTGCTTAGCAAAAGTCAACATCAAACATGTAGGTTCTGAGAGAGCTGAGTAAGAGTGCTGCATGAAGTGTAAAAGGGAAAAATAGTTGGAGTAAAGGCTGAGTGCTAAGGCAGGCTGTGTCAGTGCCATGTATTTCTTCGGTTCATTTCAGTACTCTGCCAGCATTTGCCTGTGGATTCCGCTTCAAAAAGAAAGTTACAATCATGCCTTTTTCCTGCAAAGTTCAATTGATAACTGTTATTCTGTGAAAAATGGAGACGCTCCTACTTGTAGTCATGTTCTCCATTCTGGAGTACTGGAATAAGAGACCAAATGGTGCGCTTTGCCAGAATCTGTAACAGAGCAGGCATTTCACCTTTATAGAATCTGTAAAAAGAGAAGGCGGTATTTTCCTAACATGCTCCTTGACATGCACAGCGCTGTGGAATATAAAGAGATTTAGTACACACCAGTCAGGCACAGGAGGAATAATTTTTTTTTCTATAATATTTCAAATGGATTGAAAAGCTGATGCTAGGACTTAAATATCAATCATTTAAATCAAAAACAATCACAGCAATAGTATCAACTGATACTATCAAGTGATCAGCAACACCATATCAATTTTCAGTAGAAATAAGTCACTTCTGGTTAAGTGCTTTAATCTGCTTTAAATGCAAAAAAAATCAGTCCACTGAAATCAGAAGTGTGAAAACAAAATTTCTGACATACACTTCTTATATGCTTGAAGTGTCTTAATTTACATTTACTTTGAAATTCAGAGTTTGAATGTTGGTTTTCTTCTGGAACTAGCATTGGGGATAAATGTGAAGTACAGGCATTTTTGCACAGGATTTGCCTTGCTGCTTAAACTAAGTATAGTTGGGACCAGTTTTAGTTTTGTTTGGTTTTTGGTTTTGGTTTGTTGTTTTGGTTTTTTTTCCTACAATAGATTTAATTGCGTGTAATAAAAGAAAGTGTACGAGAGTGATGATGAGAGTATGGACACTAATTTAGTTCAGATGCTAAAAAGTCTTCGGGAAGGACATTGTCAGAAAATTTATTCTGACCTAACTCAGATGATTTTTATTTTGCAGCCATTAAAACATGGAGTGTACTGCATTTAAGCTGTCTAAAGTAGTCATCATCTAACCAGACCACTTAAAGCAGACCAGAGCATCTAATTCTTAAGTAAAATATTATAAAAAGGGGTGTAGGTAGTCAGTTCATCTACTTGATAGTTACCAATACCTAGTTATCTTTCTAATGGTGTGAAGCTTCTTGCTCTAATTTGCATCTCTCTGTGGAAGTAATGCTAAAGTTCCACTGACAATTATATAGTTTTAATCTGTGTACAGGAAAAAAATATTTTCTTATATTTTTGTTTGCCAGCATTGCTGCCACCCAAAAAGTTGGCAATAGCTAGAAAGAACTGAGTAGGCTTACCATACTTTTCCAGTTCTGTGAATGGCCTAGTTCCTTCACTTCCGTGTGGTTGTTAGCAGCTGCTAAAGACGTTACCTTGCTGTCCATGTAAGTGCTGTTTCTATCAGCAGACATGCTCTTCAGGATGGGATGCAAGATACTCTTCTCTATGTTTATCCTCTATTTGGAAGCAGGCTCCTCCGCCTCTCTAGACAAATCAGGCTTCAAACAGTTTTCCTTTCACTGATGGTTTTCTTTCTGTGAGCTCATTGAAGTGTGTTAGCTTAAATTTCCCAGAATTGCCCAACACTAGTCAGAGCAATGAAACAGGTGCCCCAAAATCATGGAGCTGGCTTTGAAAATGAGAAAATAGAAAATGGGATGTGACATTATCTTTTTATGTGGTGGATTGTTTTTTGTCTACAGCTATGAGGCTTAGATTTATTTATTTTCATGTTTGTCAATAAAAATAGAAATACTTACCCAAGTGCATAAATATATAAATCTGTGGCCTAAAATAAGAAGAGAAATGTCAGAAGACTCTCAGAAAAATTGTCAGCTAGGTGGTTGGCTTGTTCAGAGCTTTCTACTGTTTTCTGATTTTTCAGAAGTTTCTTTTTTCAGACCAACTCATCTGATTTTTATAACTTCCTCTAGAAAGAAATCTTCTCAGGCATTGTAATGACACCTGGCAGTTCTTTCTGATCCTCTTAGGTGTTCTGCTCTTGCTGAAGAGCCTTTCCTTGCCAAGATATACTAACTCCTAGATTTCTGTTTTTCTGTGAATAAATGAGAATTCTTGGAAAGTGAAATAACTTGTCAAGATTTATCATGTCATCTTATGAGGAAGCAGATATATTCCCTGTAACTCAGGTTATATCCCCTTGCCTTCATTATTAATTTTCCAAGCAAGACTAAAAAAAAAAGAATCCCAGGAATTGAAACTTTGGGTTGTTTTTTCTTTTTATTTCTTCGTTGGTGTTTTTAATAGGTGTGTGAAAGCAAATAGCATATCTAGTATTCTATTCGAGTGTTATACTATAAAATATTAGTAATCTGTAAATATCCCTGAATGAATTTCACAGTTCTCTGACTCGCTTTTCTCTTTCCTGTGCTTATATCAACACTGATGCCCAGGGTTTTTCTTTACAGGCTATCATAGTTGTAGTTCACAATGTAGTGTGCCTCCTCACCAGTTTAATTCCCTCCTTACCATACTTTATAAGGGACATATGCAGAGATAAATATCTCCACCCTGTACACTGGAAAAGTAAATTAGAGCAGAGGTAATGCATTTCCTTCCCTCTCTCTCCATGACGCTGTTAGGGCATCTTTCTGAAACAGGTCCAAATTCTAAGTGTCCTTTCTACTTCCCCACCAGAAGGCAAAGGAAGGCTCTGTTCCACACTTGCTCCCTTGGCCACAGTGGTGGTGGGTCCCCATGTCTTGAGTTAGGGACCACCCCTTGCGCTTCTGAGGGCACTTGGCAGTGGAAGCTGCCTGGGGATGAAAGCGATATGTTTGTTTTTTCTTGTTTCGAGATTGCTGTTTGCAAACTGTCTCCAGCTCTTTTATGGTGTTTACTTGCCTCTGCTTCCACCTTCCCTCTCCTCCAAAACCCCCATGGAAAGTCCCATTCAGAATAAAGAATTTTAAAGTATAAATCAACGAAATAGACTGTGACAAAAGAATTCAAAGCCATTTAAACAACTTCCAAGCTACGGTGGCACTGATGCAGCTGTTCAGATACTACTTGTTGCTGAAAAAAGATCATCAAGAGGGGTAAATGCTCACAGAAATGAGATGTAGTGGGAAGAAGGAAAAGGAATAGGAAACATCTCAGTAACAGGGAGAGACAGAGAGGAAGGGTATGAAAATGAAAAGGAAATTTTAGAGGCTGTAGGATGCTAGAGGCACCCACAAAAAAAAAAATTTTACAGCTCAAGAAAAAGCAAGTTAGAAGATTGATACTGTGTTTACAGAAGTGGAAGGCAAAGTAGGGCAAATAGAGAAAGAAGGATGAAAGAAAATACAGGCTTCATTATTGCATTTGTATTGCTATATTATAAAGTAGTTTCTTTTTTCAAATATAGCATGAAATGTGATATAGTGGTGTTCTGACAACTGCTTACTTTTCAAAGTGTTCTTTGAATATTATACTGTACTTAATTTTGGAAGGAAAGGGGGAGTATTGTGGCTACCTTGCCTTACCACAGTGGGCTAGTCAGCAGCCAGCTCGGTTATGGGTTTGGTGTGAGCATCCTCATGGGAGAGACCCACTTGATCAGGTGTACTACAAAACATAATCAGGGGGAAGAAAAAGCAGAGAGTTGCAGAGAGAAAATGTTGGATCAGAAATCAAACCACATTTCTCAGCAAAGGCTCAGGTAGCATGTAATACTGCAAGCAAACACCTACAGAACTGGGGGGGTGGAGGTGGAGGTGCTGATTTTTTTTTTTTTTTTTTTTTTTTTTTGGTGATCACCAATTACAATGCATGTAGAAGTCACTTATGTTTTGTGTTGATTCTTGTACAAAAATTAGAGAGGTTTTTTCCCTCCAATGCATGGTATAATATACCTTTTGTTTACATAGCTACTGGACCACTTCAGCTGTCTCTTTAGAAAACACTGTCCTTTTTCATTTACTTATGTTGTTTTATGACTTCTTATCCTACTTCAGGAAAAAAAAAACCCAAAACCAAACCAACCCTGATCCAAAAACCGAATCCACAACAACAACCAAAAAACCCCACTCAGAGTTCTATTTTAGAAAAAAAAAAAAATCTGTCATTGAATAAAGTGTTCTGCATTTTAGACTGCCATAACTCTTTAACAGTATCCTTTCATCTTGTCTTGTAGGA
Organism: Gorsachius magnificus; assembly: GCA_034008185.1. Classification (NCBI taxonomy): domain Eukaryota; kingdom Metazoa; phylum Chordata; class Aves; order Pelecaniformes; family Ardeidae; genus Gorsachius; species Gorsachius magnificus. The sequence goes on along the minus strand of CM067083.1, from coordinate 41,280,330 downwards.
GCTGGAGTAAGATTTGATAACTACATAGAGATAGTCTTTAAGCTGCGAGGGATGCTTGGAACAGGAAAGATTCCAAAGAAATTGTTATCCTTTATAGGATAATACTTTGTAAATCATCCTGTATGCTACTTTTTATTAAATTAAGTATATAATCAGAAAACTTTTTCAGATCCAAAACCTTGATTGCTTTGAAGTCACAATTCAAAGGGAAAGCTATCTGATTGTTTTAGAGATGAGGAGTAAAATATTGATGGGACTGCTGGTTCAAGAAGAGTGCATGGGTTATGGACCGTGTCTTCCTTGGACCTCCATGTATATCTCTGGGAACTTGTAACGAGATAAATTACCCAAGGCAAAGTGTGCTCAAGCTGCTTAGCTGCTTTTTTTTTGTTTTGTTTTTTTTTTGTTTTTTTAACTGCTTGTCTCAGTTTCTCCATTCATCTCTATTAGCTTTTGAAGCAATGACCTTCCTTTGGTCTGGATCAGCTAGAGCTAATACACAGCAGATACTGTGTAAGAGTAGCTAACAGAGGATGCTTCTGCTCTAGAGATGCTCCCGGGATAGATAATGCATGTGCCTGGCTTCTCTGTGGTTACTATCTCTCGCTTGATGGTGTTCAGGGCAGTTACAGAGACAAAATAAGAACAGAGATTACAGCTAGGATAGTGTTAAGATCCAGTGTTCCACAAATGAGACTACAGAACAGTCTCCTATAGAGATTTAGTTAGGTTTAATTTGTCCAGGTTTGACACTGACTTGGCAAAAACCCAGAAAATGTGCCAATTTCCACACAGGGTAGACAAGAATTTGCTCATTAATTTCTGGGATATTTGCTTACTCTAATCTTTGGTTTCTGTAGTAGATGTTCCTATCTGGAACAGGAATGAATGAATGAGATTCTTATACATTTAATGCATTTAAAGTAATTTTACTCAAACTGTTTGTTTTGGATCAGTGAACTGTAGAATTCAGAAGCAGTTCCCTAGAAATACCTACTTTTATTAGGTTTCAATAAATCTCATAAGTATGCAAAAAAAAGCTGAAGAGAGTATAGTTTAAGAAGTGTCTTTTTAAATATATCTATACATGTATATGTATTATTTCTGATAGTTGAACAAAAACTTGTCTTGAAGTTTTGAAATATGTTGCTAATCTGTCCCTTTCACTATTCATTTATTACCTGCTTGAAACCACATAAGGGATCTTGTGACCAGTACAGCTATGTATGCCCAGGCACAAATGAAAGAAAGAAAAAAACCCCAACCTTTTAATTTTGTAAAATAAGACACAGGACTAATGCAAAGGAAAAATAAATTACTCCCATCACATTTACCATCTTGGCTATTCGTAATGTCCCAGAATTAAGCTATGTGTATCTTGCTGTGGTAATAAGCCAGTTATGTTTCCATTATTGTAAAAATATGTAACTCACTGACAAGATTAAAATAAATAAATAATCAAATCTGTATTTTCCTTGCTAAAATATGTTTAGGTTTTGTTAGCAAACATGCTGTCTATCATCTAGTTAGTCTATCTAGTTATCCATTAATATTCATCTCTTACTTCCAACACTTGTAAATCATTTGATCAGGATACAACTCTGCATGGATTGCCAGCTATTCTCTCACATCAGATGGTTCCTCCACCTTTTTCCCTTCTTGGATGGCAATCACAGAATGCAAATGGCAAGTTCTTGTGAGATATTTTCTAACATCTGGTTCTTGATGGGCTCCTCAGGCAGCTGGGCTAGACATGCGGGAAGAACTTCTGAGCTACTCTCGTAATGAAGTAGCTTCCTGGCCTCTTAAATGCAGTGTCCCCTCCAAGCGCCCTTTGAGTGCGAAATGATCTGCATGTTTTGTCTTGCCACAGATTGCAAAGATGCGGATTAGGATACAGCTAGAAACTGCAAATGTATGGTGTAAATCGAATGTGCTGCATAACCATAAGGCATGTGGACAGTTGGGTAGACTGTTGTGATGGCCGCTGTGTTTCACATCAGCATGTGAAAAGCCAAAACACCCGAGTTATAGGAAATAATTTTGCAATTTGTTGGAGTAACGAGGCTCAAAGTAGAGGCAAAGAAAAGAAAGTTTAGATATTTTGATTTTTAAATTGGAAATGAAAATTTGCTTTGTGTGACACTTGTCTGCATGCTCATGCTCTTCTATTGGTGGTTATTCCTAGGCTGTAGTTCTGTATTACAAATAGATAACCAGAGGCTCTTTATAGCCTCTGCTGCTTTCAGGCACCCCAAAGGAGAATGTTTACCTGTAAGTACAACCCAACTGCATTTTTCTGTGACATGGAGTTTCAACTTCAAGTAAATGTGATGCTTAATATTCAAGATTGCAAAACATGTACCAGCCTAGTATGTTAACAGTGGTAACAGGAAGCCTAAAAATAGAGAGCGTATCTTTTTGTCAATTAAATTAAGTTGTTGTTATCTAACCACACAAATGGATTTGACAGTTATTTGTAAAATACCTGCTTTCTGGTTTTTGTCACTGATTATTGTCTTAGATAATCAAGATTGTTGTCTTGAGAACTACTTGCTGGGGAAAGAAAGAAAAACAGAAGATAAAACTTGAGGAAGTTTAGATATCACATTTAAAAGAAAAGTTGAAAAAACGTGGGAATAAAACCAAAATAACATGTCACTTGAACAACTGTTTTCCAAAATGCTTTTGGTTTTTTTCAAAATGCAAGAATTTTCTCCATAAATTGATACCTGATTATAGCTAAAACTCTGAAAGCTTAAAAAAAAAATAATAAAATTGAATAAGCAGATAAAACTGGAATACTTTTAATTTTTGCTTGGGCTCTATTTGAAGAAATAACCTGGATTGAAAAGACTGCATCTGGCTGGATTCTTTGGATTCCTTTTGCAATAAAAAGAACTTTAAGTAATCTTCAAAACTTTTATTGATGCAAGTGATTTTTATTGATTTTTATTGATGCAAGTGAAAAAGGTGAAATCAGTTGAGGTATTATAACAATGTAATTTAAATTTATCTTTGTTTGTTTTGCTTTATTACTTGATCTGTATCTATATTTTACTCTTGATGTTATATATTTGCTAAAAGGTTTTTTTGGACCTTTTTATCTTTTCACTTAAATTCTTACAGATACAGAATTCCCATGTAGCTGATCTTCTGATCCTGTGGCTGGAAAATTGAAGTTAGTAGATACAATTAATCTGGACATACAAAACTTTAGTGGTTCCCTGGCAGAAGAAAAATTTAATTTCCTTTTAGTGAATGAGCTACAGCTCAACATATTTTTCTGATATGACTTGCAGTGCAATGTTGTGGAATGTGCCACCACGGAGCGTGTAGCAATCTTGCCATCTCACCAACTGTTGTGGGATAACTTGGCAAACTTGTTCCTTAAACAAGAGATAGAGGTAGATTGGAGAGTGTGTATAGATCATGCACTATATGTTCCTATATTTAAGAAGGGCAAGGAAAGAGAAAGAAAAGTGTAGCTGGCAATTTCTCTGTGAGGCTTTGTTTTGGAGCACCTGTGTGGTTCCTCTGTTTCTCTGGGACTGATTGCGGCATGAGACTCGCTGGTCTGTGTGATGAGCCCAGGGGAATTGCTGTGCTGTACAAACTGGTTGGCACTGAGGCTTGCAGGGTGCTTGGCACAGCAGCAGTATTTCAGCAAAGCCTACAAGTTCCATCCAGCAGTACAATACAAATTCAGGATCACCCTAAACTCTCTGCTCCTGGCAATATTTGGTTGGTTTTTGGTTGAGTGGCGTTTTTTTTTTCTTTAGCTTCTAAGAATGAATAAACTTAAATGCTAGGCATAGATTTATTGCAAAAATTGTATCAACATTGTCTTTTAAAAAACAGTGATCTTGACTCTTCATCTTGAGCGAGGTGCATTCAAAAGTGCAGAAGAGTGACTTCTTTCCTTGTACCTCTTCCTTCTGAGTTGAGCTTTGGGTTGAGTAGAGTAGTTGGGTTGCAGCAGCTTTAATTAATAATTGGGATTACTAGCAGGCAAGGATATGGACAATAACCTGTTACTCCAGAGGAACAGAGTATGTTGATGGTGAGCTGTTTTTCTAGTAACCTCATGTGAATTTAAGGGTTTTTTTAGTAATCTCAGATTTGAGAGAATAAGCTAGGGTGTAAAGCCCAGCAATATGCCCTATCATTTAGTAAGTACTGTTGCACCATTAGAAGGATGAGAAACAAACTATGAAAAATATGTGTTCAGAGTAGAGTTTCTCCCCTTCCCCCAAACAAGGTGCTTGCTTCTTCATTAAAGTATAAAATCTTAGAGAAAAGGTCCTGGCTGAAGTAAACAGCCACAGATTGGTTGCACATTGATTTACTGGAGAGAGCATCATGAGTTTACAAAGTAATTTGAATGCTAGACAGTTGTGAAAAGGTAGGCTTCTTTTAAAGAAAAGCAATTGTCAAAATCATGTCCATTACAAAATTCTGTTCTCTGCACCAGAGCAAAACTCTGTCTTGGCTAACATTGCTTTGAAATGAATCTCATTTAAATTTGCAAGTAAACAACCAACAGCCACTGTCTCTGCCTGAAATAAGATGATTACACCTGGATGAAGGCTTACCCCACCTGGGAGCTTGCATTGCAGGACCCTTACTCTTACCCATCATGTGTTCCCTTACTCTGCTTTCTTCTCTTTCAGAGTACAGAGTGGTATGCTTTTAAACAGGTGACAGTTTTGCATCTAATGCATATACAACAGTGTTTGAGGCATCAACACACTTTTTATAATTTCTCACTGCTTTTTGATTTTACAGACTTATTAAAATGTCCCCGGTTGTTCCTTTTGTTTGCTGGGCTGAGAAAGATCTATTCTTATACTGTGTAACTACAGAAATAGCAGGGCCTTGAAAAGTTCACTTGTTTCAAATTACGTGGTCGGGAAGAAAGTTTTGTGGATGGAATTTATCTGCTGCAAGGTAGAAGGGCTGTCCTTGAAAATGAGTAGCTATTGAAGTATAACTACCCTGTTGTTTGAACTGATATTCCCTTTAAATTGGCTCCCCACAAGAAAACTGTGCTACTCAAAGGAATAGATGACATCAGAAGCAGTTTCAGCAGTGCTTTGCCAAGCCTTTTTTCAGAATAGGACCAATATAGAGTAATTAGGAATGCTTGCTTCTCTTTTTGCATTGTTTTTGTTTCATGGGGGTTGATGCTAGATTTATTTCATTGACTTAAAGTAGAATGAGATTATGACCTGATTCCTAAACTGGAAAAAAGCACATACAGACAATTTCTTTTTTAAAGAGATTAATATCTATAGGAATATGATAACATTCAGAGTCGAAGCAGCTAGTTTTCCTGTCTGTAAACAATATATTTACTTGGCTGCCAACACATTTTAAAAAAATAGGAGGGCATGAAGTACTACCTGTTGGAGCTGAGCTGTGCTGTACCAAAGTGTTTAGAGGAGGAGAAGATGTCTGCAGGACCACCAGGATGCCTACGCTGAAAGAAAGGTGGCATGAGCGGTGCTGAATGGGTGGGATTGTGGCTTTGTGCTCTCAGAATAATCTGGTCAATGCAAGGACAGTCTCTTTCTCATGGACCAGGATAGTTAAGGGACGCATTATCTTTGGAACAAGAGGGAATTTGGAGCAGAAGTGCAGAGTAACACCTTGCTCCACTCTGCATCGGGGCTCAGTTCAACAGCATGCTGTCCTTGGTAGAGTTCATGGCAAAGCCAAAGTTATTAATCATGAAACCAACTGATTGACATATGTTTACAGAGGTTGGGGATGTTATGATAGAAACCCATAAAACATTAAGTATTCCTGTGTGCGGTGTCAAACTTGTTTTCTCATTATACATTTTTAATGCTTAGATTTCTGTTCAGAAATGTCACTAACTAAAAAACAGCCAAACAAATCAGGTAGGAGCATAGGAATTGCTGAGTGGGCTGTGTTGCTTTGACAGACTTGATATAAGCTTTAGAAGTTTAATTTAGCAATCAATGGATTTCAGATCATTTTCAGGTGGCTGTGAAGAAGGCGATATTTACTGGCTTGCAAAATATTCAGATCTTGACTGTGTCACTGCTTTATAAGAAGGAAAAGGCCAGATTTTTATTCAGATTCTTGACTTAGTTTTGGGTGGAATGTTGGACATTTAATCTAAATTAGCTATTGGGCTTCTTCCTATGATCATGGAGAGAGGCTGCTGCAAGGGATGATTCACATCAGACTAAAATAAGTAGTTAAACTACATGGTATCAACAGTCCTCTTCAGGGCATTTCCTATGTCTCTGGGAAATTGAGCCATAGGGATATTGCTGAAGGAAAAGATGCCATGTTTTTCAGAATTGATACAGTTATCATTTTCATAACACTGGAGTGGTATTATTCCTCCTGAAGTCACTTAATTCAGAAGTTACATATTGGTCCATTTCCTGCAAGAGAAAAGAAAAAAGAAAGAAACAAAAAAAACCCCAAACAAAACCCAACACAGTAAGTTCTGTTGGGTATTCTGCATTGGCATGTCATTATACTAATGCAAGACTGCTATCAGAGCTCAGCCTTCAGAGTTTTAACTCTGGCTTTAACATTATTCCTCTTACTGCATTTAGAAAAGTAGCTGAGCTTTCTGTCTCATTTTCTGTAATGTCAGCAAGATACATAAAATCTGTAATTTCATTGTTAGCTTGTAATAAATCAGGACTTTACTTGACTCATGAACCCCATGAAGATGATCACAGAATTTTTGTCTGTGAAGTCTTTATTAAATAATTTAAAATCTTATCCTAGTGAGAGCCCTTGGTTGGGCTGATGATATGCTAATGTTGTGTTGCCTTCCAGAGGCAGCAACTGTCATAAGACAATGTTGCTAAAGATCTTAATTGTCTCAGTACATCTTGGTGTGCTTTAATGCCTCTAAATTAATTATGCAATTTAATACTGTTACTATGTCTTGAATTTCATTACTTCAGCAGAAACATAAAGCTAATGTGATTGTGTGCCATAGGAATGGAAGCACCTGTCTTTTTAAGGATTATCCCCAACATTGCAATTATTCAGTAAATGTCTAGTTCAGAAGGTTCACAAAACATTTTGCTCATATGCTCCTGGGGGCCACTGAAGACCTTACATGTAACTTACAATAAAAGGTCAAAAGCCACAATTACAAGATGTCTCAGAAAGAGAGTATAAGAAATGAAGGCCATTACCAATAGCTTAAGTGCCCTGTAAAAGTATAGAATATGTTAAATAAAACATATTTGTAGGTAATACACTGTACCCCGTATTTCAGGGAAAGACAATAATAAAAAAAATCGAACACAACAGTCCCTGCCAATCTAACGTGGGGACTTTTCTTCTTACCTTCAGATTTGGTTATTGGCTTTGGTAACTGGATTTTATTTTTTTTTTTTTTTTCCCCAAACCTAGCTAGGTACCTAAAGGTTTTAGTATTGCTGGCAGCATTGGTTCACATTACTTTAAGATTGGTCTGGTATGGTTCACCTTTCCTTGAAGAGGAAAATGGGCTTCCGGTATACTCTCACCTCTGCCTGTAAAGGGAAAGAAAACAGATATGAACCCTCTCCCGAGTTTCTGAGGCATCTTATTTTTCTTAAACATTTTAAAATCTAAGTCACCTCCACTCATATCACCTATCAAAAAACCCCATAATTTTCTTTGCTTCCCAAAGCATCACTGTGAAAACTGTATATACAGGAAAACAGAATCATTATGCTTTAGGGCACATCACTTCTACTTTGAATCTATAGAAACAATACTACCACTATTTGATTTAAATTGAAATAGAGAAGGAAGAGTGTAGAGTCAAAACCCATGGTTATTCCAGATAGAAAATGTGATTGGGGTTGATATCAGTTCTCAAGGGAAATGTGTACTTTTCCATTTTGTCTAGATGACAGCACTTCCATTACTGTAATGACCTGTAAAATCACAGAATAGCAAAGCAGGACTGCAACACAGGAGTGATTATAGGGAATCAGCCAGAAGTGCCTGTTCTTGTGATATTGCCTGTGGAAGTCAAAGCCTACATACAGTGCAGACAGGTTCTGGTCCACACCAATTCTCTGTCCTGGTAGGGTATAGGTCATTCTGCTCCTTTCATAGGTACATCTCATTAGAGCTTAATCTCATATATCACCAACTGAGTTTACATACTGCCGGAGTTATTTACAGTATTATTCTCATATTAACTCATCTGAGTAAACTGATATCGACAATAAATGTTGATTACTGCTGTCCTCAGTAGTAATCAGTTGCAAGCTTTTTCTGATACTTAGAATTAAATAAATCCTGTGCAAAGCCAAACCTCTGTTACCCGAGCAGAAGAGTTAAACAATGATAGGAAAGCCATTGGCTTATTTCCCCTGGGCTGTCTGTCTAGTTTTAGTAAGGTATTGGCATCGGGATGACATAGTATACTTTGGAATTTTAGGAATCTGATTTGTTGATTAAATTGTGAATTTAATGACAGAATGTGGCATAACAAGGGTTCCATGTCAGGGTTGTTATATTCCCACATATCATTCCTTTCTTTTTTTTCTTCCTCATCCCTTCTCCCCACCAGCTGAAAGCTGCTTGGCTTTTTAGTTTATATAAATGTTCAAACAAAAATCAAGATACCAGTAGGGAAAGAAATAGCTGAGCTGCTTTTTCCAATATTGAAGTTCTGTATGCTAATTCAGTACAAAATTTATTAAATTAAACAGGTCTTTAACTTCAGCTGCCCAGAAAGTCACGCTGCCAGTGATCTACAGAGGTTAACAGGTTTTCAGAGATGAGAGAAGGTATATTACAGTCCCAAAACTTATTTATGATGTTCTCCCACAGGGGTTCAGGATTATGTCCCTGCAGTGGGTGCTTTGCTCAGTTTTTGCTCCTCAGCCTTGATGCCTGTGTGGCTGTTCATGATCACACAGAAAAACAGCGAGCAATAAGTTGTATTCTTATTGATGAGAAATTTTAGTTAAAATTCAGAATCAGCAGCTTTTGCTACACTGGTTTCTGTTATGTTAGATGTTGCTATAGTCCATTAATGGTATTTAACTATATGTATTCAGTCCTGGGGCTTAATTACAGTTTAGGCTTTCATATAAAGAAGTGCCGATCTCCCTGTTATACACCGAGACCCAAAGTGGCCAACCTGTGCCTTTGAACACTGGCATCAAAGACAGCAGTGGCTGCCAAACCATGCAAAACTGCCTTTGCTGGGTAGCAGAAGCATCCTGATAGAGTCTGGTGTTGTGATCCTCACCAATTCATTGGGTGTTTCGTACTGTATGGAGCTGTAGCCTGTGGGAGTTCGTTTTGAACGTAGTCCAACCAAAGAGCAACTCTTCTGGGCACCGCTCCATGGACCGGAGCGGCTGGCTGAGTCACTTCTGTAGTGGCGCAGGAGGACAGGGGCTGTGGCCTGTCCATGGCAGCTCCTCTCTGCTGCTCCTTCCTCCTCATGCCATTCCTCGCTCTAGCATGGGGCCTCTGTGAGCTGCTGTCCTTCAGGATGAACCTGTTCCAACCTGGGCTCTCCGTGGGCTTCAGGTCCTTCAGGGCATGTCCACCTGCTCCTGTGTGGACTGCTGGAAAGTTCTTTTCTAAATACCCTTTCCCTGAGGCACCCACCCATGGCTGTGGGGCTCAGCTGTGCCCTGTGGTGGGGCCCTTTAGAGCTGGCTGGAACCAGCCTATGCCCGTTATGGGGCAGCCTCGCCCTCTCCTCACAGAGGGCCCTGCAGCTCCCCCCGCTGGCAGCTGGGCATGGACACCCAAGGCAGAGGTAAATCCAAGGCCTATTAGCTGTTTTCATTTCATTGTTGAAAGTGATGTTTGCACTGGAGGTTGTGTCAGCGCTGCCATGTTTGCTGGTGTCCCCAGGGCATGCAGGAGTGTCTCCCTCCCCTTCCCAGGGGGGTGCCGTTTGCCCTGCTCCCTCCAGGTGCTGGGGAATAGCCACAGCTGCAAGAGATGGTGCCAACGCCTCTGTCGCAGTGTCCCAGGGTCCTGCCTGCAGGCCTGGGAAGTTGCCTGCTCCACAGGGAGCTGAAAATCAGGCTGAAGCTGGCCTGGTGCCCCCAGGCCAGGCCATCAGCCCTGCAGGCCTGCTGTGGGGGCTGGCAGGTTTAGTGCTGGTGGGTTTTGGGCGGGGTGGCCCTGGCTTCTGGTCATGCCTTCACCCCATGGCAGTTTTACGATGATCGGTTCCTTTCTGACCTGTAAGGATTTAAAATTACTCTTTAATTGAAAAGAAGAAGAAAAAAGTGATTACTTTTCTAAAGCTCTGCAAATAGAGTTAGTGAAACTTTTTGGATAAAGAGGTTTAATTCCAATAAATGCAATTATAGCTTCTGTTGTGTCTATAACTCTTAGGTGTTGAAGGAGTTGAACATTTAATGTTTTACTGTCTTTTTTTTTTTTCCCCAGAGAAAGGTTTATATATTTGAATATAGAAGCTGCATTGCAGGTAGTGTCTGGGTTCATTTAGGAGGTTGATTAAGGTTTGCATATACATACTGTTAACTTTCTTTTGATGTAGAAGAGTGGATTTTGGTAGGTTAAGTGTGGAAGATTATTGCACCTCTTGCCAACAGCTTATCTCTTCTCTGTGCTTCTAAACATCTTCATTAACCCCATAATTTCTCATCAGAAGTTTCATTAAGATAATTGTTGGGTAATTTTGTGTATACTTTGCACAAAATGGAGTTTAGAAAGAAATTCTTGATTACTGAGCTTTTCCTCTGTTACCCAGCAGGCATAGTTAGGAAAGACCAAATTACGGGATATTTCCTACCCGGGTACCCCAGTGAACAGGCAGCACATTTCCATTAACAGACTTAACATCCTTTTTCAGGAAAGTCCATCTGCTTCCAACTGATAAAGTAGCATATTACTCACAGTGCATTCAACTGCCTCACATGATAATTCAAAACTTTACTTATGCTTTCCCACTCTCTTCAGATTTAACACACCAAATATGTGTCTTGTAAGTCACACTCATATATTTCCTGAAATACTGAAATTTCTAATGTTTTGTGAAATTTTTCTAAATATTATTTTTCTGTTTAGAGTAATCAGTGACACTGAAAGGGGTACGTGGTTTTTTCCACCCATATATATATATATGTAGTGGAGCCTAATCTCACTCTAAATGGTGGGATGGATCAGAGTATTTATAGACTAAATAGTGGGCAAAGGGGATTTGTCAAAACAGTTATTACAGATACCCATTTATGATCACAAGAAGTGAACACTCAGGATGGGGTTCATCAAATCAGATTTAGATGTGCTGTGTAATGGATGGAGGACATGAGATACTCCTAAGGCTTACTTCATCTCATCCTGGGGCAAATAACTAAGATACATCAGCTCTGTTGAATGGTCCTTTGATGTGGCAGCTTTTCTTGTGTTGACTGTGCAGAGTCTGTACAGCTCAGGGGTAGATGCCTATAACTGTAAAGATATCTAAAGTTAAATGGGACCACTTCCTAAATTATTAATGCAGATAACTGTATATCAAGTAGTGAGCTTCCTGGTTTGGTCTGTTTAGCCATGATTATCTTGTGTCATGTAAAATCCTATATGACATTTAACAAACTTTGCTTTAAAAAAAATAATTTTTGCTTTTTTAAAAACAGAGGTGCTAGAGGTCAGGCATCAGTAAGCACCCAAATGAATCACAGTCTAAGAAAGATTCTAATTACTTCTCAAATTTTAAAAAGCTTTTGTGAGTATATATCAAATGCATAGAAAATGTAAGTAATAAAGACCAGTTAAACTGAAGTACTCTCCTACTAGTTGTTTTTTCCTCATGTTTTCCTTTTTCCTAACTGCTTGTGCTACTGATTATATTCAGACACTGTAGTGTACTTATGAGATGCTTTGTACGTGAACTGAACTGAGTTGAACACTTTTACACTGAGCAGATCGAACTGAATATTTACAAAATAACCACTCAACTTTGCCAATAAAAAACTGCAGTCACTATTCTAGAGTGAAACCAAATGTGATATGTTTAGACTGAACAATTTTTGAGCTATGAGACTACCAAATTAAAATCATACCTGAAATATCTGGATTTTGTTTTACCATACTCCTGAGAACTTCAAAACAAAATGAAGCCTTCTAGTTATTCAGCAGCTGAAACAGATTTGGCTGAGTCAGTACTAGGGATTGACATCTCTTCAGTGAGAACATTGTCTAAATTCAGGATGAGAATCATTAATTTTTATCTTGGTTAAACTGGATGAAAGGGGCATAAAATTATGGTTTTCAGTCACCCTCAAAAAATAAAAGTTGAGCAAGTTGAATGAACTGTTGTATGACATTGAAATTGTCCTTTTATTTTGGCCTTATGGAATTTCTGCTACAACAGCAGAAATGCAGAAAATGATTCAGTTCAGTGGGGACTTAGTTGACATTTGCACAACATAGGAAGAATTTATCTTTATAGCTACTGTTTAGAACAGGCAGAATATCAATTTTTCTTTCAAGTCCAAGTTGGTAGAATGAGCCTCTACCTCCTCCTTCCATCGAATTTATAGGATATTCTAGAACTGTTCTTCCTTAACGTAGCCTTTTGAAGCAGTTCAACATTAAATACAATATTAACATGCTTCTTGGGCTAGGGTTAGAGAGAAGATGATCCCATCATTTTGGATTTCATGTGGAGGGACCACTGGTAGCCAGTGATTGATGTGCTCTGAGCACATCAAGCCATTCATCATTTTACAGACTACTTCCCTAACAAACATGGAGCTAAAGTTAATCTTGTGCTTCTTTTAAAGTATTTGACAGGTCTAGTCTCCGAACTTCAAGCAGTGTGTTCAGGCCAAAGATGCTGGCAATACAAATTTTTGAATAAAGAATGAAAAATTCTGAAAAGATCTCCCTACTGCATTGCCAGAAAATTGTAAACAATTTTGTTTCACTTTTGATCTCTACGAAGAATTGTTTTGGGTTTTTTTAATGTAGTTTTTTGACTGTTCCATGTATTCGTCTGGATTCATGACTCATGTTTATTTATTGACAGTGCTCATTTTTGATGCATCTAATTAGAAAATGTACATTTCTGTAGTATCTCAACTTTTCAAAATTCTTACCTACTTCTGACCTGTGCTGGCTGGGAGTCAAGTCAGCACCTTGTGCTTGGAAACTGGCCTGATTCCTTTCGTCAACCATACAAGAAAAATCTTTTTATAAATGGACTCTTTCCTTAAGGTAAAAGACAAACTCTAAGAATGTGAAAATAAATCAACAACAACAAAAAAAACCCTGTTCCCAGCAGGAAATTCTGTTTTGAACTAAGGGTAGCACGTTTGCCTCTCATATCAGTGCAGAGGTTCTTTTCAAGAGTATAAACATTGCAGTTGCAATCTCTTACCATGCAGCTTTGATCTTGTATTGGTCCAGAGTGATTCTAACCTCTTTCTAATTAGATCCAGGGAAAGAAGGGCAAGGCAGACACACCTCTTTCAGCTTGCAGACTTTTTAATACCTGAAGCTCAAGAATAAAAAGATTTTCTGCTCTTTAAAACCACTAGAAATAGAAGCTGCAGGGCTCATACTGTAATATGCCTTTTTTTCTGATTTTTTTAAAGTCATCAGGATTATATCCATAAAACTATTAAAGTGCATTTTATCTGTGTAGGTATACCTATAGGCATTTTTGAGAATGATAAATGTGATGTGTAGTAGTGTTGATTTGGGTTTTAAGATATTATTTAGGCAAGAAAATACAAATATGTAACTAAGTCTCTCCAATTTTTGAGACTTTTTTTTTCCCCCACAGCAAGACAAAAATTGCCCAAAGTTCATTAAAAATAATAAAAAAAAAGGACCCATGAGATCACCTTTATCTGTTGATAAACACTCAGGTGAAATACCCACCTTATTATGTATAAGTTTAACCAGTCTGCGAAATTTATTTCTGATAGTGAGAAACCTACTTCATGATGCACCTCTGTATAAGCACAGGAACTCAATTTTTCAGTGCAGAGTCAATGCGTGCATTAATCTTATCAAGTAAATGAAGCAGAAATTACTGTATCCAGAGTTCTGCTTTCCACAGAAGTAGTTCTCTTATTTGAAGGCTTTTCTGACACTCTAGTCTCAAGTAAGCTTTTATCAAAAATAAATAAAAAGCTAAAGGTGGCACAAGGGTGCACTTCTTATTTTAAATAGTAATTCTCATGATTATAGGAAAGGAATCATACAAGTAATAAAATGTGATGATCAGTTCCATACCTGGAACGCAGAGCACCCGCCTGTCCACACCATCTTTTAAGGTATCGTAATCACAGAGGTATTTGTAATAAATACCACAAATCCTCTCCTCTCCATAGCGTGCCCATGTGCACAGAGCTTAACTCAGTTTTCTTGGTTGTGCTGCCTCCCAAACCATCCCCAAGCTAAAATCCTGCTAGGACCATTCTCACAGTTTAATAGCACAGATCAAGTGCCAATGCCTAGAAGCACCCCACAAATAAAATTTTCTAGCATAGATGAGGTTTTTTGAGGTCGGAACTAGCTGATGTTGTCTTAAATAGGTCCATGATTCATGATGATAACTGGGGTGGTGTTTTGGGTGGGGGTTGTTGGGTTTTGGTGGGTTTGGGTTTTTTGGGTTTTTTTTTTTGACAAATATCCCAGAAGGAATAAAGGAGAACTAATGAACTGTATCGGCGCAGAAGAATGGTTCAAACCATTGTTTCCCAGGCGCAAAATACAAATGAACCAGATTTCCATCCTCCCTGATATTATCTTGCATATTTAAGGGGTTAACAACCACATTTTATGATGTCTATTACAGATCCACCCTCACATTAACTACAAGCATCTACTTCCAAATGCTTTGTGTTAAATAATAGCCTTTCTGTCTTTTCTAAAAGAATCAAACTGAACCAAAGTGGAAGGATGTGTGGGGATAAAACTTTGACATGGTTGCTTTAAATGGACCTTGATGTTCTCCACCAGCTGAATTGTCAACTGGGTTTGATTGCTTTTCATAAAGAGTAGAGTTTATTAGTTTTGTAGCTGAATATACAAACAACACATGCTTATTTGAGGAGCCTTAGTTTATCGTAAATTAGGGCAATGAATTCCAAAGCTCTGAGTCACGACCTGCGTTGTTAGGGGAGTAAAACTGGATTCTTGATAGTAATGGCATAAAATTAAAATATAATAGAAAATTACTGGGAAGAAATTTCTTTATTGAGAATAGCTTGAAAAGCTAATTTAATAATGAATTAGTTTATTGCTAGCTAAAAACATAATAACTTGCTAAGAGGAAAATTATTAAGCATTATTTTTAATTGTTTCATAGTTTTGTCAAAAAAAAAAGGTTCCCTTTTAATTTTTTGAAGCCTTAAAAGTGCAAAAATTACTTAAAACTGGCTTTGGTCATGAAGCAGACTTTAAAAAATTATTTTTCTGCATGGCTCATGTGAATGAGAAATGCTTTTCATCCTTTATACTTTCAGTGGTTTTGGGTGTATTTCTCATTGTTGTTTCATGGGTGACTATGTAAGAGTACCACCAAGGACCTTTAGGGACCTCAGTTAAACAGTAATTGGTACATGCTGTGCTCATTGTAGTTTTAGTAGAAGAGTGAATTACTAACGTGTGGATTCACTGCTGCATCACTGGAGTGAAGTACTGAAACCAGAGCTGCTGTTTTGAAAAGTCTGGAACTAACCTTCCTGAGCTGAAAGATCAAGCTCTCCCACCAAAGGCTTCACACCGTCCTTACAGAGCTTCTGCGTCCCTTTAGAGAGTGAAAGCCTTCTCCAGGCGGGAGGTGGTTAAATGATGGGGCGAACTCCCTGGCTGCTCCTTGCCTCTTACTGAGCAAAGAAAGCAAAATTCTCAGAGACCTTCAGTGCAGGCACGTTTCCTTGCACTGCGCTTCCTGTGCATTGTCCCTCTGGGAGCAGAAGGAACAGAGCCTTAGAGTAGTGGTGTAACAGCTTGGCAAAGAAATGCCTAGAGAAAGAAATGCTGTAGGAAGTGGATTTGGAGTGATTGTCTCTCATCTAAGCGTTGATTTGGGCTGAGAGGGTATCAAAGCCTGCTCTTACGGAAGGGTTTGCCACACTGACATGTCCAGGCTCCTTCCAGTTAAGAACTGCATGGCACTATTTGTAGGATAAATAATGCATATTACATCTTTCCTGGCCCTATTTCATCTGATCTGCTTCCTTTACACTCATTCTCACAAATACAGCCTCTTGTTTTCATTTGTTGTAAGGGTGTGTTCAGATTCGCTTCCACTCTAACGCATTGCGTTCTTGGCTGCGCAGGGTTAGTGGAGGGAATTGCTGTCTTCCAGGAATGTGTTCTGCCAGAGGAGGGAGAGACCTTTGTGATTAATAATATAGCAGAGCTGTGTTAGAAGCGCTGTGTTGATGTGCAGCAATGTACATGGGCAGTAAATGTGTATTTTCTTCCATTCTGAAAATGAACTGGAATATAGTCTCAGTCTTGTTTGTTAATAATCTCAACCTTGTTGTTGCTGGTTTGATTTGGTTTTTTTTTTCCCCCTGAGAAACTGAGGATCCAGCATAGCCAGTGTGTTCTCTCTCTGGTCTGCTGCTTCCTTTTTATAACGCCTGGGGGTGAAATCCCTTGGTGTGCTGGTAAGGGCTGAGACACTGAGCAAACGTGGAGCATCTATTGATTCCGAATCACTCTTCTGTTTTAAGTTATTCAAAGGGATCTTGAAGCCTTAGGCTGCAATGGCATGCAATGCATGGGATGATAACGGCATATGGTTCTACTTGGCACTAAATACATATAATGAAATGTAATATGGTAGTCAGTGGCTATTCAGTCTCATACACTCTGACTTCAGGAATTTACAACTTTTGTTTTATGTTGTTTAGGTTTTAATTATTGTTATTTTTACTTCCTCTGTAGCCATGTCAAATTTTAAAAGCAACAGTATATTAAATGCATCTGAAAATATTATATATGGAATTCATTAGGGGTTTTGTTTTTCTAGGTTTTTACAATTTTGACATGAAAGTTAATATTCTAAACCAGCTTTCTAAATTGGTTAACTTGAGAAACTGCATATTTTGGGGAAGAAAAGGAGAGCTCAGTATTTAGTTCTGTCCCTGTATTGAGCTGCTTCCAGGGTCTAGGCAGGCTCAGCATCCCATCTCAATCTGTGCCTGGAGGTGCCAATTTTCGGGCAGAAGCCAGCCAAGTTCCCCTGCTGATTCAGCTGCAGACTTCTTTGTGTTGTCTTAGAGAAATTATTATCCTCACTCCAATTTGCTCACTGTGTTTGAAAAAATCATCTGAAAGTACTGTAATCGTACCTATACCTTGGGGAGTAGGTATGAACAGCCCGAAAGCTTGTCAATACTATCTTATTACCACTGCTCCAGATCTCTGTGATACATGCATGCTTGAGTTTTTATATTTTCAGCTAGGTCTCTAAGATTTAAAAAAAAGAAAAAATAGGGAAAAAAAGAAAAAGAAGATATTATTCAGCAATAGAAAGTATTAATAGCTTTTGTCTTCTTTTGGTCCAAAGGAGACATTTTGGCTTATATATCTATAAGTCTCCTCCATATGTCCGTAATTTATTTTAATAATTCTTCTTTTGTTTTGTTCACAGCCTACATGCTGACATGCTACCAGTTTTGTTTCCAAAAGAGGAGTTCACAGAACTACACAGTGCCTGATCTAACTAGCTGCTTTGATGTTCCTCACTGGACCATGTAGGTAAAATTCAAAGAAACATATACATTAACACTGTATCTTTCCAAGTATTTAGCATATTGAGAAACAGCTGATTTTTGGCAAGAGTGCTTGCTTTGTGAAATCAGGGTCTCTTGGAATTTATAGACTACAAAATAATTTATTAAGGCCCTCCAACTTTGCGATGTGTTTTATCATCAACAGACATGTAACTGTAGACTGTCATATGTCACAATGTGTTTGGTCTCCTTGCCACGTCTGTTTTAAGCTGTCATGGGTGCTGGGAACGCTGTGATACCTGTCATTCCTGTAGGTGTACCTGAGCTAACTTTAATAGCAGCTGCAGGGGTGCAAATTTCAGCTTAGGCACAAAACCCAGCAGAGGAATTGAATATGTTCTCAAGCAGTTGGCAAACCTTGAGCTTCCTGTTATTACAACTGCACAACTAGCAGAATAAGAGCTAGCCAGGGTGAGAGCTAGGCTGAACAAGTTTACATCAATAAGCCTCTATGCTTGTCTTAAGAAGAGTAGAGTACTATCATGGTATTGGTAATCAGGACAAAGATGCTTTCAGGTTATTCCTGTTGATCGTCTTGAACTTCTGCACAAACCTTGAAGTTTTCTATGAGTTTCAGACAAAATAAAAAATGTAGTTGATATTCCACCTCCAGGATTTCCCTGCAGAATAATTCAGTCTTGCTATAGTAGATGTGGGAATCCAAGAAGTTAAGTTCAATTTCTTGAAAAGTGTGTTTTCCCTCCTGATTTTGATATGCTACCTGGGTTTAGTTTCAACAAGTCATTTCCCTCTGTGAGAATAAACCTAGGCAAAGAACTAAATTGTTCTGATAAAATTGCCAGCATTCATTATCACCTGACTGCTTTCTCCCTTGTATGTAATGCTGTTTTAGGTCTCAGTTGCAGTGGCATTTAAAGTAAGTTACATGAATTAATAGGCTGCAGTGTTTATGTCTATGTTACAGCTGGTGTTTCTTTTACATTCCTTACTTGTTTCTGTAAAATGCCCACCTTGGTTTGCATTTCCATATTTGTGGAAATGAGCTGTAAACATGGATATGTAGCAGTGGTTTAGGTGGCCTGTATCTACACATGCAGGCATGCTCTCCTTACACAGAAAACAGCTGTCCTCACATACTTGCTCTAGGGCCTGTGGCACTGACAGTTTATTGTGATTGTTTCTGGAGTGTTTTGAGATTTCAGTCACTCATTTCTGTCTGGATGAGGCTTCTAACCAAGTCACCTCAGGAAAGCACTCTCATAGCATACTGGCTGAATCTTTATGGCTTCAATACTAACATTAGGTGTCTCAGATGAATGCTGAAATTATGCTTATGCCTGCTTTCATATCCTGAAATTAGGACCATAGTATCTTGCACACTGTTACACAGCTGGCCGTATTTAGTTACAATTGGTTTTGCCTTTCATGTTGCGTTAACCATATTCCAGCTTTACTTAAGATATTTCTTCAGGCATTTTGTGTTAGGTGAAAGGTTTTGGGTTTGGGTGGTGGTTTTGGTTTTGGATTTTTTTTTTTCAGATAACATTTTCTATAAATAAAATACTGGAAACACATACATTTTATAGTTTAGTAGTTAAATTGAAATTGTCACAATTCCTAAGTGGGTTGCTAGCTCTAGACTGGAGAAGAGATTCATGCTACCTGTTGTGAGTATCCAAAATCTTCCCCAGCTGTAACTGATGGGTGGGATAACAATCCCAAAAGACATTTATTATGCTGAGAGGGTATAGAGTCTGAGGAGAATGCATTTTCTGTAGGTGTCAGTGGCTCAACTATTCCTTGGCAAGAAATTTTTTAATTGGTGCCAAAATTCAGAGTACCCCAGAGGAACTGGAATTAGACTGTATTCAGTTTTAGCGTAAAAAGAAAGTAACAACAGAATACCTGAATTAATATAATTAACTTCTGCAAATTTTATTACTATCCACATCTCTCTCCCTGTGCAAACATATATTATTTGTCACTTAGACGCTGATGTGATAGTGGGGAGACAGCAAAAAACGGGTTAAAGCATCAAACCACATAATCTGTCTACAAGAAATGTAGCAACAAAGTTTTCAGAAAGCCAGAAATTAATGTATCTTTTTTTTTTTTTCTGATACTAAATTAACAACAACAAAGCCATTCATGCAAATAAATCTAATGGATTGCTTTAGATTTACACTACGCTGTTATGCTACATCTTAAGGGATTATATGCATAAAGAAATAATAAAATAATGTGCTTTACTACCCACAAGTGGGCAGCGCTTTAAACAGAATTTGTCAGTTTGTCTGAACACATTACATTAGTCAAGACGAGCAGCATCATTTTGCTTAGCAAAGGTACATTAGCTCGGCTGTGTGGGCTTTTAGAATCTTAAAATCTTGCCTCAAATTCAAGGGTAATGGTCAGTATGTGTCGTGGTTTAACCCGGCTGGCTACTAAGCACCACGCAGCCGCTCGCTCACTCCCCCCCCTCCCTCAGTGGGATGGGGGAGAGAATCGGAGAAAAGAAAAAAAAAGTAAGACCCGTGGGTTGAGATAGAGACAGTTTAATAAGAGAGAAGAATAACAACAATAATAATAATAATAATAATAATGGTAAGAAAATATACAGAATATATAAAACAAGTGATGCACAATGCAATTGCTCACCACTCGCTGACCGATGCCCAGCCCGTCCCGAGCAGCGATCACTCCCCCCGAGCCGCGATCGCACAGCCCGAGCTGCGACCACACTGCCCGCACCGACCGACCGACTCGACCGACCCGACGACTAACCCCCCACCCCCGCCACCGAGCGTGACGTTATATGGTATGGAAGAGCTCTTTGGACAGTTTGGGTCCTAGCTGTGCTGTACTCCCAGCTTGTTATGCACCTGGCCGAGCAGGAGAAGCTCAAAAAGTCCTTGAACAGTCTGAGCACTACTTGGCAACAACTAAAAACATCAGCGTGTTATCAACATTCTTCTAGCACTGAATCCAAAGCACAGCACTATGCTAGCTTCTGTGAAGAAAATTAACTCTATCCCAGCCAAAACCAGGACATTCCACCCCTTATTCTATACCATTTACGTCATGCTTAGGTCCTACCCTTACAATACATTCCAATTAATCACCACCATTTTCTCATCTTTTTGGTACATACACAGATATCATTCCCTTAGTCTATGGACCATCCCTCGAAAATGTCCATTGGGTTCATTTAGTCCACGGTTTTGGGCTCCATCTGTCATAACAGTCTTTCAGGGCAGGAGAGATGGGGTCTGGTGTTGGGTTGTTATATGCTGAAGTCAGTTCTGGTTCCATCCGCTGCACTTCCTCAGTTTCTTCAAAATTCATTCTTCTTAATCTCGGCGATTCCTACTGCTATACCATTGATAAAATATACAGCAATAGTAAAAATGATGACATACTATATTATACAGCAATTAACATTATACAATTCAGTTCATTGGCTGTTTTCACCCAAAATCAAATCCTTTTGAGGTACACATCGGACTTCCCCATCCTTCTGCATCACCCACCAAGTAGAGCCAGGTCCTTGAGCAAAAGCAATCCCACGGATGGGTTTGCCTTTACCTGAGGCAGGAGTAACCCAGACTGTCTTCCCCAGCATATTTTTCACATGCACTACACAGACTTTATCCCCTTCTACAGTACGTAAGAGGCTTGATTGGGCAGGGCCAGCTCGGTTGGCAGATCCTCTAGTGTTGACTAACCAGGTAGCTTTTGCTAAATGTGTATCCCAATGTTTGAATGTTCCACCACCCGTTGCTTTCAGTGTAGTTTTTAACAGTCCATTGTATCATTCAATTTTCCCAGAGGCTGGTGCATGATAGGGGATGTGATAGACCCACTCAATGCCATGCTCTTTGGCCCATTTGTCTATGAGGCTGTTTCGGAAATGAGTTCTGTTGTCTGACTCAATTCTTTCTAGGGTGCCATGTCGCCACAGGACTTGTTTTTCAAGGCCTAGGATAGTGTTTCGGGCGGTGGCATGGGGCACGGGATATGTTTCCAACCATCTGGTGGTCACTTCCACCATGGTGAGCACATAGCGCTTGCCATGGCGGGTTTGTGGGAGTGTGATATAATCAATCTGCCAAGCCTCTCCATATTTGTATTTCAGCCACCGTCCTCCATACCAGAGAGGCTTTAACCGCTTGGCTTGTTTGATCGCAGCACATGTTTCACATTCATGGATAACCTGTGCAATAGCGTCCATAGTTAAGTCCACCCCTCGATCACGAGCCCATCTGTATGTTGCATCTCTTCCTTGATGACCTGAGGTGTCATGGGCCCACCGAGCTAGAAACAATTCACCCTTATGCTGCCAGTCCAGATCTACCTGAGCCACTTCAATCTTAGCAGCCTGATCTGCCTGCTGGTTGTTTTGGTGTTCTTCAGTGGCCCGACTCTTGGGTACATGAGTATCTACATGACGTACCTTTACAACCAGGTTCTCTACCCGGGCAGCAATATCTTGCCACAATGCGGCTGCCCAAATGGGTTTGCCCCTGCGCTGCCAGTTGCTCTGCTTCCATTGCTGTAACCACCCCCACAGGGCATTTGCCACCATCCATGAGTCAGTATAGAGATAGAGCACTGGCCATTTTTCTCTTTCAGCAATATCTAAAGCCAGCTGGATGGCTTTCACCTCTGCAAACTGACTTGATTCACCTTCTCCTTCAGCAGTCTCTGCAACTTGTCTTGTAGGACTCCATACAGCAGCCTTCCACCTTCGATGCTTTCCCACAAGACGACAGGATCCATCAGTGAACAGGGCATGTTGCTTCTCGTTTTCTGGCAATTTATTGTACAGCGGGGCCTCTTCAGCACGCACCACCTCTTCCTCTGGTGATACTCCAAAATCTTTGCCTTCTGGCCAGTCCGTGATCACTTCCAAGATTCCTGGGCGACTGAGGTTTCCTATTCGAGCCCGTTGTGTAATCAGTGCGACCCACTTACTCCACGTAGCATCAGTTGCATGATGTGTAGAGGGGACCTTCCCTTTGAACATCCAGCCCAGCACCGGCAGTCGGGGTGCCAGGAGGAGCTGTGCTTCAGTACCAACCACTTCTGAAGCAGCTCGAACCCCTTCATATGCTGCTAATATCTCTTTTTCAGTTGGAGTATAGTTGGTTTCAGATCCTCTGTATCCCCGACTCCAAAACCCTAGGGGTCGGCCTCGAGTCTCTCCTGGTGCTTTCTGCCAGAGGCTCCAGGTAGGGCCATTCTCCCCGGCTGCGGTGTAGAGCACATTCTTTACATCTTGCCCTGCCCGGACCGGCCCAAGGGCTACTGCATGCACTATCTCCCGTTTAATTTGTTCAAAGGCTTGTCGTTGTTCAGGGCCCCATTTGAAATCATCCTTCTTCCGGGTCACTTGGTAGAGAGGGCTTACAATCTGGCTATAATTTGGAATATGCATTCTCCAAAAACCCACAACACCCAAGAAAGCTTGTGTTTCCTTTTTGCTAGTTGGTGGAGACATAGCTGTTATTTTATTGATTACAGCCATTGGAATCTGACGACGTCCATCTTGCCATTTGATTCCTAAAAACTGGATCTCCTGTGCAGGTCCTTTGACTTTACTTTGTTTTATAGCGAAACCGGCTTTCAGAAGGATTTGGACTATTTTCTTCCCTTTCTCAAAAACTTCTTCTGCTGTATTGCCCCACACAATGATGTCATCAATATATTGCAGATGTTCTGGAGCATTACCCTGTTCCAGTGCTGTCTGGATCAGTCCATGGCAAATGGTAGGGCTGTGTTTCCACCCCTGGGGCAGTCGATTCCAGGTGTACTGGATGCCCCTCCAAGTGAAAGCGAACTGTGGCCTGCACTCTGCTGCCAAAGGGATTGAAAAGAAAGCATTTGCAATATAAATTGTGGCATACCACTTGGCTGCCTTTGACTCCAGTTCGTATTGAAGTTCTAGCATGTCTGGCATGGCAGCACTCAGTGGTGACGTAACTTCATTCAGGCCACGATAGTCTACTGTTAGTCTTCACTCTCCATCAGACTTTCTCACTGGCCATATGGGACTGTTAAAGGGTGATAGAGTCTTGCTGATCACTCCTTGGCTCTCCAGTCGACAAATCAGCTTATGGATGGGAATCAGGGAGTCTCGATTGGTGCAATATTGCCACCTGTGCACTGTTGTGGTGGCAATCGGCACTTGTTGTTCTTCAACACTCAGCAACCCCACAACCGAAGGGTCCTTTGAGAGACGAGGCAAGGTAGATAGCTGCTTAATTTCTTCTGCCTCCAATGCAGCTATACCAAAAGCCCACCGGTACCCTTTTGGGTCCTTGAAATACCCTCTCCTGAGGTAGTCTATGCCAAGGATGCACGGAGCATCTGGGCCAGTCACAATGGGGTGCTTTTGCCACTCATTCCTGGTTAGGCTCACTTCGGCCTCCAATACAGTCAGCTCTTGAGATCCCCCTGTCACTCCAGAAATACAAATGGATTCTGCCCCTATATGGCTTGATGGCATTAGAGTACACTGTGCACCGGTGTCTACTAGAGCTCTATACTTCTGTGGGTCTGACATGCCAGGCCATCGAATCCACACAGTCCAGTAAACCCTGTTGTCCCTTTCCTCCACCTGGCTGGAGGCAGGGCCCCTCTAATCCTGGTCACTGTTGCTCATGGTTTGTGTGTATGAGTCAGAAGTTCCTTCATCACAATCAGAATTAAGATCAGTCCTTCTATTCTGTCTGAAAAAATGACGATCTACCCCATCTCTGGAAATTGGAGCAACAAGTTTCCTGGAAGAGCCCCCTTTTGTGCTTGTTTTTCTTTGCAACTCACATACTTGTGCCTCTAGGGTTGAGGTAGGTTTTCCGTCCCATTTCCTCATGTCCTCTCCATGGTCACACAGGTAAAACCATAGAGTGCCCCGTGGTGTGTACCCTCGATATTCTTTTCCTTGAGCAGGAGGGCGCTTACTTCTAATGGCTGAGATGCTGGCCTGTACAGGAGGGGAGTAGGACATACGCTTTTCGAGTCATTCAACCTTTTGGGACAGTTTATCCACAGCAGAGACAAGGGAAGAAGAGATACTTTCTTCGTATTCCCGGAGCTGGCTAGCCATTTCATCCGCTGTTGGTCCCCGTCCATCTTCCCAGATCATTATTGCCCATGTGTTGGCATATGATGTTGGTGCGCTCCGTAACAACTTCCGCCACATGGGTCGTGTGCACCGGACACTATCTGGATCTTTAGGCAACTGGTCATTGTCCAGGTCACTATAAATCACTTCCAGGACAGCCAATTCCCTCAGGTACTGGATGCCTTTCTCCACAGTGGTCCATTTGCCTGGGCGATGTATGACATCTTCCTTGAAGGGATATCTTTCCTTCATGGCTGACAGTAGTCACCTCCAGAGGCTGAGGACTTGTGTCCCTTTTCCAATCGCTTTGTCAATGCCCCCTTCCCTAGAAAGGGATCCCAGCTGTTTGGCTTCTTTACCCTCCAGTTCCAGGCTACTGGCCCCATTATCCCAGCATCGGAGCAACCAGGTGACAAGATGCTCTCCTACACGACGGCTGAAATCTTTTCTCATATCTCGCAGCTCACCCAAGGATAGAGACCGTGTAGTTTCTGTCTCATTTATGAGCTCTTCCTCCTCCTTTTGTGATGGTCCTGGTCTTTCATCCTCCCTTTCTAAACGAGTTGACTTTCGCTTCCAAGATTTCTTCTTGTGTATAGGGGCAACTGATACTGGCACAGGTTCGCTCCCTGTCTCAGCTGCAATGCCTGTTGCTGGGGTTTGCGTAGCTACAGTGCATGTTGCAGGTGTTGGAGTAGCAACGGTGCCTGTGTCCACAGTTTGGGTAGCTACAGTAGGTGTCGCTGGGGTTGGAGTAGCCGCAGTGCCTGTGTCCACAGTTGGAGTGGGTACAGTGGGTGTCACAGGGTTTGGAGTAGCCGCAGTGCCTGTGTCCACAGTGCGGGTAGCTACAGTGGGTGTGCAGGGGCTGGAGTAGCAGCAGTGCCTGTGTCCAAGTGGGTAGCTACAGTGGGCGTTGCTGGGGTTGGAGTAGCCGCGTGCCTGTGTCTGCAGTTGGAGTAGCTACAGTGGGTTCATGAGGTTGGAGTAGCTGAGGGCCGTCTCCGACTGACTTGTGAGGGCCTGCTGCAGGAATCAATCTTTGGATGGTATATAATTTACGTAGGAGTCTAACCCTGAGTAAAAGCTGAACTATATTCAGGAGACCTAGCAATAGGGCCATGCTAGTTGGAACATCCCAAGGATATTCAACATTCTCAAGAACTGTTTTAATTAGCTCAGAGAAGAAGGGGAAGATGGAGTAAGGTGACTCCCCCAAAGGCTGGCTCTCCGAGGATAAAAAGTAAAATGTATAATTATTCATAATTCCCAATAGATGGTTCCCAAAATACAGAGGTGACCGCAATACTGAGTACAAACATGAGCTTAATGTGATGACCAATATTTTATCATAGCATAAGCCAGTATTATACAATACAGCAGGACAGTAACTTTAATCCACTTGCGAAAAGTGATAGCCAGCAGCACAGGGAGTGCATACAGCAGGTAAGGTGATATATAAAAGAACGCTGTGAACAAGGACAGCAACTCTGAGAGCAAATGAAACAACATTGCGACCAGCGACTATTAGACTAATATAACGAATGCTTATCACAAATGCGTTTTAAAAATGTTCAGATCTGTCGTTATCTCAACCCTTCGGGCCCCACGTTGGGCGCCAAAATAGGACTGTCGTGGTTTAACCCGGCTGGCTACTAAGCACCACGCAGCCGCTCGCTCACCACCACCCCCCCCCCCAGTGGGATGGGGGAGAGAATCGGAGAAAAGAAAAAAAAAGTAAGACCCGTGGGTTGAGATAGAGACGGTTTAATAAGAGAGAAGAATAACAATAACAATAATAATAACAATAATAATAATAATAATAATTGGTAAGAAAATATACAGAATATATAAAACAAGTGATGCACAATGCAATTGCTCACCACCCGCTGACCGATGCCCAGCCCGTCCCGAGCAGTGATCACTCCCCCCGAGCCGCGATCACACAGCCCGAGCTGCGACCACACTGCCTGCGACCGACCGATCGACCCGACCAACCCGACCAACTAACCCCCCCCCCCCCCCCCGAGCGTGACGTTATATGGTATGGAATAGCTCTTTGGACAGTTTGGGTCCTAGCTGTGCTGTACTCCCAGCTTGTTATGCACCTGGCCGAGCAGGAGAAGCTCAAAAAGTCCTTGAGCAGTCTGAGCACTACTTGGCAACAACTAAAAACATCAGCGTGTTATCAACATTCTTCTAGCACTGAATCCAAAGCACAGCACTGTGCTAGCTTCTGTGAAGAAAATTAACTCTATCCCAGCCAAAACCAGGACAGTATGACATGCATTTGTCATTTAGCACAAATAATGCTCGTACTTTAGTAGCTTTTCGCGAAGTATAGATGTCTGCAAAGGTTGTGGTACAGGCCAGCACTCTAATGCAAAGTGCAAATTCTAACACAACTGATGCAGCTTTCAATTGTGAACTACATAACATCTGTCTAAGAAGAGCCAGAGTAAATGTCTTCTCTTAGAAGGTTTGTACAGCAATATATTTGTGTTGATTTAAAAAAAAAAGTTAATGTGTTAAAATTAATTCATATTTGTTACATATAGTCATAAATGTGATAAAAATATTCTTTGTACATTTAAATATTTACCTGAACCTTTGTGATATTGATAAAATGTACTAAGTCGAGCAGAAGTTTTAACTTCGGAGTATTGGGAGTAGTGACACAGAAATACTTGCTTCTGTACATTATTGAAAAATTATTCCAGCTCTTAATCCAAAGCTGAGAACTTGTATTTTTATTTACTTATCTATTTATCCATTTATTTATTTATAGATTTTGGTACTAGGTTAGAGCAGAAGAGTGGCTTTGACAAAGAGCATTCAAAGCATATGTAATTTGTCACTATGGCTGTCATAAATTCAGCCAAATCTTACAGTGCTTACTTGCTTAGTCCACTTGAAGTGACTCAGCCTGACATTATTTCAGGAGAAGCATCACAGCTTAGACCATTGTATATCTATGGCTGGTGTGTTGAGTTAATTGTTCATCCATGAGGTACTATTATGCTTTAAAAAGATTATTAGTGGACAAAATTAATTTTCTAGAGGCAAGTTCATCTCTGTCTCTAGTTATTTAACTGAGCCTATGCAGTAGCTGTTGATGGTGAGGAGAGCACTTTGACTGAGGTTCAATTTATTCATTCATATTTTCTTATTTATTCATAAATAGATTATTTTCATTACTCGGAGGAAACAAGTGACACAAACTGGTTGTTTGTAATTTGCATCCTGAAAGAAAGTGTACTTTTTATACCAGAATTATTTTTTTTAAGGATTTGTGATTTAAATGAGAGATGGAAATATTTACATATTTAAATGTAAGCATACAAATATAATTACTCTCAGCTGAAACTCTGTCTAGGTTATAGTGTAAACAATTCTTCTTTCATTAAATGTATTAAAAACTCAAGTCAAATTATTATGGCTGAGTTCCATTCCCTCTGAAAAAAACATAACTTTTATCAACAAAGTTCTTTTAATACCTTTTTTTTTTGGAGGGAAGACTATTAGTTTTTGAAATTACAGATTTCTATTTCCTGTGGCATTTTTAAAACATCTTGGGTTTTCCTGTCTTGTTTTCCTGTTTTTCACGCATGTCACCAGACTGATCATGTTTAACTTGTGAGGACTGACTAGTTTGCAGCAGTAGGTGGTATGTGAGATAGAGACTTCAGGAAGAGCATGATTTCCATAACCACTTCAAAGGAAATACATTATAAATAAAATACATTTCTCTGGGGGCTTACAAAACCATTCTGTTTATAATTTAAATTACATTAAGCTAAATAAAATAGTACAGTAAAACCCTCAAGGGAAAAATACTTCATTTAAGTTTGAACATTACATTACTTCCATTAATTGGAAGTATTTTACTCTTTCTCAAATAGTTTACTTTTCATTGAATATATATGATTAAAAGTATTGTCATTATAATAGGAGTCATTCTTTCCCATGTTGTGTTCCAACTCCTTCTCTTCAGCAGACCACTATAGCTTTATTTGCCTACCTCCCGTCATTTCTCAGCACTTTACTCCTGGTGAGTAACCCTCTGGGCATCAGTGTATGACAGAAAATTACCATTGCTTTGTCGCACTTATTCAACTTAATCAAACTCATACTGGAACTGAGATTCTCAACCAGCCTGAAGTTTTGTATCAAAACCATGGAGTGTGACACTTTCTTCTGTTGGAATATTTTAGAGTCTGCTCATCCAAACCACACACCTTACTCCTTCCAGAGTCCTTACAGGTGTAACTGTTGAGCAGGGGCTGCAACACAAGCAAGAGAATCCATTGGTCTCCCTTACATTATAAATGTGACATGGAGGCAGAGAGGAGATGCTGTACCTGCATGCGTACATACACATGTGTGTATATTCTGTGTATCTACAGATTTAAAGTCATGCGTGTTTGTGCATGTGTGTGCATGTGATTTGCTCACATATATATGGTTTCCTTTCTTTCCTTGCTATAAATTTATGCCTATTCGGCTTCATATGGGAACCTGATACGATATTCCACTTTGAATCATATGAAAATAATATGACTTCCAGGAGAGGGTGACTAGGAAAATATTGGAAAACCTCAGTGAACTATCTAATTCTAAGAGTGATTTAGTCCACCTTCCTTTTTCACCCCATGACAAGAGACCATACAGGCTGAACTAAATCAGGTTATCGTTCTTAACAGCATAGAAGGCAGTAAATCAGTAGTGCCAAGCTCCTCTAATACTGACAGCTTTCCAATATGGGTATCTGTAGAAATCGTCTAAGCACATATAAGCTTACAGAAGACAAACCAGGTTGTAATATAGGAGCAGGCCAGGCCCGTATGCAATATTTATTCCCACTTTAGAGTCATCTTTAAACCAGCCACTAACTTCAAATTAATCCCCATTTAAGGTCTAAAACAAATTTGTGTGTATTTCATATAAATTAATTTCAAATGATTAAAAATATGTTTTCTGTGGGAAAATAAACCTTTACAGCTAAATATTAACAATATTGAAATATAAAAAAGAAAGAAGCCATGCACAAAATTTCCCCTAATTTATATAATGTTTGCTTTTTTAAAAGAGCACTTTCAAAGGCAATAATAATTAAAACTAGTGCTGGATTCAATAAAAAATGTGTTGACCCGAGAGTTTCACATTAGACTAAATAAACCTTGAGGGGGAAAAAGTAGGTATGTAAAGGTATGTAAAAATATCAGAGCTTAGACGTATTTTCTGCTAACTCAGAACTTAAAATTTTTATGAAAAAAGTAAGAATACTTAGTCACAAAAGTCTAAAGAAATTACTTCTTCAGTATATTTTCTAAGATATTCATTAAGGCTTAAATAAGTTTACAGCTCCATTGTATAACCTTAGGAAACATTTATTATTTATTTTTCCTTTTTGCCACTATTACTTGATTGCATTTTAAAACTAGCTTTTGTTCCAACTATAAAGGGTCACAGTGTGATTAAATGATCAAAGTAATGAACTCTACAATGAAATACTGAATTTACTATACCCTAGCAAGTCGGAATTGATCTGAATTTTTCTGTATTGTTTTTAACTTTGTCCAAATTGGGGATACTGATGGATGAAAAGCTGGACATGAGCCGGCAATGTGCACTGGCAGCCCAGAAGGCCAACCATACTCTGGGTTGCATCAGGAGAAGCGTGGCCAGCAGGTCGAGGGAGGTGATTCTGCCCCTCTACTCTGCTCTGGTGAGACCCCACCTGGAGTACTGTGTCCAGCTCTGGAGCCCTCACCACAAGAAGGACATGGAACTGTTGAGCAGGTCCAGAGGAGGGCTACAAAAATGATCTGAGGGCTGGAGTACCTCTCCTACAAGAACAGGCTGAGAGCATTGGGCTTGTTCAGCCTGGAGAAAAGGCTGCAGGGAGACCTGATTGCGGCCTTTCAGTACCTAAAGGGGGCCTATAGGAAAGATAGGGACAATCTTGTTAGTAGGGCCAGCTGTGTCAGGACAAGGGTTAATGGTTTTAAACTAAAAGAGTGAATATAAAAAAGAAATTTTTTACGATTAGGGTAGTGAAACCCTGGAATGGGTTGCTCAGAGATGTGATAGATACCCCATCCCTGGGAACATTCAAGGCCAGGTTGGACGGGGCTCTGAGCAACCTCTTCTCGTTGAAGATGTCCCTGCTCACTGCAGGGGGGTTGGACTAGAAGACCTCTAGGGGTCCCTCCCAACCAAAACTATTCTATGATTCTATGAAATTTATTCAAAAATATTTTTCATTATGCAATTAAATTGCACCATGATTAATTCATTTTTTTCCTTTCTTGTCTCCTGTCCCTTTCCACCACTTTTAAAGTTAATAGAGAATTATTTTATAATTCTAATAAATGTATATGCATACATCACCACATATTTTGTTTAGCTTTCTGGCTGGGATGATTGGTGGTAGGCTGAATAAAAAAGTAATGCCTCGTTAATAATCTGAAAGTGTTGTTCAACGGAAGTCCATCTTTCCGTAGGTAAATGCATGCTTATATCACCAGCTGAAACTCGGCATGCTAAGGTAGTTCAGGTCCTACTCAGCGCTGACTTCTTGATCATAACAAAGAAACAGAAGCCCTTGGAGAAATTTGGGTTGGTAGCAAACACTGGAGAAGTGGGAGGGCAGCAGTCCCTCCTTCCCCTCCCCTGGCTCTCACTACAGCCGTGTCCCCCTCGTGATCCTTGCTCCTTTCCAGACCCATGGTACACAAGGTGACAGTCATGTTCTCTTTATAACCCCTCACGCACAAGGACTTAAGGTGGAAATTTTAGTCATTAACCTAGTGATATAGTATTTAGATTTTGCTGAAATGTCTGTATGTAGCTGTCATAGAGGTGCATAGCTGAAGCTGTGAGGTAACAGGAGTTTACTTAAACACAGAACCATAATACTTTCAAGTGAAGCTTTGTTCTGAATTTGCAAATTTGTCCATTTGTCTACTTCGTGCACTTCATCACGTGCTCTGTCTTCATAGGCACACAGCTGCCACCCAGTCATGCTCTGAAGGCACTATATTCTGAATTCACCTATTCAGAATACGAGTCATAGGAGAACATAGTTGCAATTACACCAAATCTTTTTTTTTAATGTAATTTATAAGTAAAATCAGCTTGCAAGGGGACAGTTGATGTGAAAAGGAAAATAATTTAATTCCAAAATGTCCAAAAGTTTCATTACAAAACATTTTCAACCTTCTGTACATATGATAACACCTTGCCTGGTCTGTTTTTCTAGTTACATTGCTCTGAACTACAATCTCATCTCACACTTGTGCCTTTCATATTGTCTCTCATGCTATAGCACTGTCTTGAAATATCCCCTCAAAAATCATACTCTTTTTTTATTATTTTGAACACTGTGGTGAGCAAGAGAAAATGAAAGATTGTGGTAATAAAGTCAGGTATACTTCAGGATGTGTTAAGTTACTTAAACATATAAAAATGTTTTAACACACATATGTAACATAAAACATACTGCTTTTATATAGAAGTTAGCCATCTCTTTCTCGCTTTCTTATTCAGCCCGTGAGTTTTCTGGGGAACGCATTGTGTCTGGTTTGTTGGTGGCTGCTACCAACATACAAATAATAAAAGATAGCACAGTGGAGGTGTCAGTCCAGCTGCAGTTAGTAATCAGTGTTGCTTTGGAGTAGAGAATGTAGGAGGAAAGGAAATGGTCTGAACAAAGAAGCCGCATTTGTACTTTTTCCCTGGGATTTTTCAACCTTTTCCCGTTTTAGACATCAGAAGAATAAGCAGTTATAAAACTGAACTTTATCTTCAGTTCTTGGGCACAGTGTATCACTTATGCATGAAAGCTACAGGGGTTCACAGTCAGCCCTAGCAAGATGGTCACTGCTGATTTATCTGGTGCTGGGTGAATTACAAAGCTTATGCTTTCATGTCAGTGCATATCTTCTGAAAAATGCCCATATTTTGTTGGGCTACTGTTACAGAGCTGATCCTACCAAGTAAGGTGCGACGGGTTGATTCCCTAAGGTATAGCAACTCTCAACATTGGCCCTTGTATTGATTTAAATCTTAATACAGTTGTTTACATGAGACAAAAAACCACCAAAAACCAAGAAACCACCAAAAAAGCCAAAAAATTCCTCAATGTTCAAAGTGTTTTAAAATCTCTGTTTGTTCAGTGAGGTTTTTGAATAAGTGACTTTGGCTGAAGCTCACTATTTCAGAACAAATTAAGCAGGTCCTAACTTAGGCTTGCAGCATGCACTGACACAGTGTACATGAGAGAAGAGTTACAACCACATTCACTGCAACCTGTAATTAGTTTGTTGGCAAGTTCATAAAACTTATTCTAATGATTAAAAGAAAAGAAGAAATTAATAGCGTGCTTCTTACTTTTTTCTATGGAAAATATTCCATCTCATATGCTAATATATATTAACTGGTTGACTGTGTTGACAGACTGACACTATGGATTGGAGCTTATGAAAGATGGTGTCCTAGGTGTAAAATGAATTACTCAGAGTCATAAATTTCAAACTTTTCTTAAAATTAATCAATTAAAGGATTCATTTAATTAATTAAAAGAATTCTTTTTGTTGCTTTGATACTTATTTTAAAGTGAAAAGTATTTTCAACAACAGCACAACAAATTTGCAGTGTCAATCTGTGGCCCAAGGGATGCCCAAGACAACGTATTGTGGTGCTTGGGAAGGATCAATAGCGAAGTTGTACAACTGAGAGAAGAGCTTTCCATGTCATGGTGACAGGGACTCAGCCTCAGGAACTCAAATGCCCTCTGCTTCTCTTTGTAGCCAGCAGTCTGCCCAAGCATTTTCATTATTTGTTTCAGTTTGTCTTTGTGCTCCCTTTTTGGCATTTGCCTCATAGATTTTTCCACTGCTCTGTGCCATCTGTGGGGTTTGATGATCAGGGTCTCAAATTCTGTGTAATCATTGACCATTTGCTATGTAATTGCTAGGTGACAGAGCTGCAGGCAACACAGCTTGCAAGAGAGGACTTTTCAGCCTGATTTCTGATTTTCAGGTGAGCTCTAGGCACCACTCCTGTACCACTTTAGATGAAGTTATTGCAGCCCTGGTGTGACTGCAAAGGGTTTTGAACAGCTGGAGGCTCAAGTGGGCTGAAAAACATGTACTGGGCTGCTCATCAGCTGACACTTACCAGCTTGACTCACTTATAAAAGAAAACTTGAGAAGCAACGTTTTGACGTACAATTTGTCAGTGACATTTGTATTAAATGGATATAATGTCTGTTTTCAAAAGTACTGAGCCACATCTTCAGGCTGTGTTACTCTGAAAAATTTTTAAAAGTGCATCTTCCCTTCTGAAACATTAGCAGACATTGCATGATTAATAAGAACCAGGTGTACCTAAAGGTCCCTGAGGAAAGAAACAACAGGTGCTTTGTGTCAGTATTTCTTTTCTTCGGGGAACATCAAATTGAAGATTGGCTGTGATACGCTATGTTGTTTTATTTCTCTTTCCATGGAAAATAAGTTGCGTTATATACCAAGGTATTACCTAGTGCATGTTGGGGAGAGGTTATGGATTCCTTAAGTTTCTGGTCTTTTATTTGCCTAAGCCAGTGCCTCTTTGATGAACTGCATTTGTACTTTCTTCACACTGCATCCATTCCTGGTGGTTACCTTTCCTCTAAATAGCAGCCGTGGTGGACTAGTTATTATTATCCATTATCTTTATGCATCTGTCTTTTTGGGACTTTTTGGATTATATGCCTAAACCCCAGCCAGGATTAATAAAGATTTAAAGTACTGAAAAATCCATTTTTTTCATTACTCTTCTAAA
Source organism: Gorsachius magnificus (assembly GCA_034008185.1). Lineage (NCBI taxonomy): Eukaryota > Metazoa > Chordata > Aves > Pelecaniformes > Ardeidae > Gorsachius > Gorsachius magnificus. The sequence goes on along the minus strand of CM067083.1, from coordinate 41,245,650 downwards.
CCTAAGGACTACCAATCCATACATCCCTTTTTCACTCTAGCCAACATGTTTTGCATTAACAGGGGTTCTAGTAGCAATTTTCTGGTTATCTCTAATTGCAGAAGAGGCCTGTGGGACAAACTGTACCAAGCAGCTACCAAAAATATATAGGGCTGTGTAAAGCATTAGGTGTCATTAAATGCTTAAATTAGATCCCTAGTGCACACATGCATAATCATTACTACTTGTAATATGTATCAACCATTTTAGCTCTAAAACTTTATGTTCAAGCTCAGTAGTAGCCACTGTCATTAATTTGCTCAGACTGTTCTCAGTACATACAGGGATTTGTTGGAGAAGATCAATAATTAGTGGGATATTTGCTGAGGTTTCTTCCTCTTTTTAAAGATAGTTGTAAATTTTATTTCAATGTTTTCAGTGAGTCTGATTAGCTTTTGGCAGATCAAAGACAGGAAAAGAGCAAATCTTGAACTGGGAAGAAATGCCTCTATTCTTCTGGGCCCTGATTTCTACTAACACTGCCTGCAGAGTAGAACAATTCTAAAGGAGAGTGTCTATCGCTTATGCTAAAATAGAGAATCAAGGAAATAAAGCTTCAAAACTTTCAAGACAAGAAGGTAGGGAGCTGCCTGGAAAAGAGAAATATCTTTAGAAAAATTATTTCAAGTTTCTAGGACTTATTTCTAAGGGGAAAAAATAAGAGGGAGAAAATATGTTATATTTAACAACACTTAGAGGAGATAGGACTTCATCTTCTAAAAGTCCTGTGGAGGACCCCTATATGCTAAGCTACACAGAATTTAATCTGCCTCTGAAAGATGAAAGGATGAGATGAGCCTGCCAGAATTTAAGCTTTTGCTTCCAGAGAGTCTAGGTTTTTCTACCTTAGTGATTAGATTTTAGTGCTACTTTCTCTGGCTGTAAATCGCTCTAAATCATTGCTTTAAAGAATTGTGTACAAACCAACTGTATCTTCACAAGGTAGTGAGCAGTCCATTATTTCAGTGCTGGAACCAAGAAGATTGTGAGTCAGGTATTTGAGAAGAACAAACTAGTCTCTGTTGGTTTCTTCTTTCTCAGTCATTTTTCATTTAGGATATAGTGGCAAAAATAGTAATACAGCTTTGATTTTCCAGTTCAGTTTCTGATGTAAAGATCCCCAAATGCATAGGGATACATAGTACTTACATATCAGATTTAGAAAGTTCCCTGCAGATTAAGCTGAAGGGATTTCTTTCATTATCTGTGTATTTATGTATGTATGTATGTATTTATGTTTGTTTGGTTTATTTCTTACATTTGGTCTCATGATTATATATTTAAAACCACTCATGGTTACATGTTTAAAACCAGTGGAATTCTGTTGTTCCACTTTTGTGAGGCTTAAATAAGCATATGATAATGGAAATACAGAATATCAGGTGACTGCTCTTGCTCTCCTTTTAAATTAATAGTTAAAAAAGGCTGGACTTTGTATTCAGAGTTTTACAATTCATATGAATGAAAACATCTTTTTTCTTCAAATTTATGATGAAATATAATAGCACATGTTTTCATTTTAGTGACATTCTCTATCATCAAAACTTTTAAGTTAAACGTGATCAGACATATTAACTGGTTTTGTATCAAAATTTTTATATTTTTAAATTTTTTTTTCATTGACTGCATTTTTAATATAGCATGATATAAATAACCTAAATAGTGACTTGTTGCATGTAGGAATGAAGTTTCTGTGAGCTATGTAGTCACATGAACTTACAGAAGAATATCAAAAGATTTTCCCGCATAAAAGCAGATAGAATAAGTGAGACTTCAGTGTTTTGGTTTCAGTATTGTTTCCTTTCCAGCTCTTTTCATTGGTATGGCTATTAGTGAATTATACACAAAGATTTTTGTTTTCAACCTTTATGCAATTGTTGGCACATGCCAAATAAGATGGAAAGCACATGCCAAATAATAGCCAGATCTTTAGTTTTCATTAATTAAATGTTAAAATGTATATAAGAAGGGAGAGTGCAAATTGATTAATGCTTTGTTTTTATAAGACAGGTGTAATAGCACTATCTTCATGAAAATTTTGTGAAGGAGTAATTAGGTTGTGGGTTTCTGGAATTGTCTAAAGGAGGTTAAACTTTCAACAAGAAGTTTTAGATTCTTTTTTTTTTTTTTTTTTTTTTAGAATAAAATAACCTGTTTCTGAGAGTTTCCTGACCCAGAATACCAAATTTACTAGATGCTGGTAATGGCTGTAAACTCAGTTTTAAGTGAGGAATGGGTCAGAGAGGAGAAGCACATGGTTTCTGAGATTTGTGCCAGGGGGAGGGACTTGAACCTGGATTTTTCTGCACCATTTACAGGGAGCTGAGCAGCAGCAGCAGCAGCAACAGTATTGCAGTAGGAAAAGCTGTGCATTCCTTCATTTCTCACCTTTGTGCAGGTATATGAAAAACAGGGTAGTTGGGATAGTCCACCTTATCTGATTTTCATCAGAAAAAAACAAGCACAATCAGTCCTTTTATAAGTGCAAGCAGATCTCGGAAAGACACGGGCATCTGGCTGACAGTGACTGAATGGGCTTATACACGTGTTTCACAAATGTAATAGACGAGGAAGCAGAACATTTATGTGGCACTGTTAATCTCAGAATACTGCAGGTGACTTGTCTGCAGCTTCTGATAATGACTGGATAGCAAGCATGGATAAACTGTGGGAGACTGCCAGCTCAGATCGGATCTCTGTAGGCAAGAACTTGAGAGCACAGCTGTCTGAAGGCAAGTACAGTGCTCTCTTTTCCGCAGGTACAGATGTCTGTATCAAGGTATCTGTTGCTATGTTCAGTGCTCCACAGAGGTATGTGATAAGTGGGCAGGAGTGGATATGGTCTAAGCTTCAATATGATTTTAAAGGAGTTTAACTAATTGTCATAGATCAGTATCACAAGGAAGAAATTCTACAAAATCAACACGATGGATATGTGATCTGTTCAAAGCATGACTTCTTAGAGCAGGCTGCGTTAGAGTGAGCTCGCAGGTAATACAAGGGATAAGGTTGCTGTAGCACAACAATCACATGGAGTGAAAGTACAGCTGTCCCATTTAATTGTAATAGTTGAAAAGTCAATTCTGGTATAATATTCTTCAAAAGTCACTAGAAAAAAAACCAAACACTTTAATTACTGTGCCCATGGTCCTTCCTTATCTCTACAGTCAGGACTGGTCATTCTAAATGTATGATTTATTTATTTTTTAAAATAAATTTACAAGGGCTGAAACAGAAACAATAGGACATACATTGAAACACTTAATCAGGGGTTGTGTAGAGACTTCTAAATTTGGATCATAATACACACTCTAGTAAGCAATAGGGTTTGCAAACAGAAAGCAATTCTTGTTTTATAGTGGACATGTTGATTGCTTGCTAGATGCTGTTCTCCATCACTTTTAATGCTGTTCTTCCCATAGCAATATTGTAATATCTTTTGGATATGATTTGATCACTTATTACATATGCAAAGAAACGCATCCAATATTGTGTTCTGTTGTGGACGTTTTTTTCTGAAGCATTCACACTGCTAGGGAAGGGTAGACAGCATTGAGGCAAGGTTGTGCTGCTGCTTTGTTTCTGTGGGAATTCATTTGTCATGTTCTGGCTAATTTCTAGGAAAACTTTCTTTACTTCCCATGTAATCAGTATCCCCACAGAAATTTCTATTATGCCAAAGAAGTAAAGTCATATGTTTGTAAAAAGACCAAGTCCCTAGAGGACAACTTGAAATATCACTCCCAGGTGGATCAGCCCGAACAATGCATTGCCAAAATGTAATCATGTTCAGGGACCTGCCCATGAAGGGATATTGCCATTAGTGTTTATGACATTTTTGTTGTGCAGCTGAAAATACCACGCTGTATTATTTTCTATTCACTATTGCATGCCATGTAACACTGAAGTTCCTCTCTTTTGTTCTGCATGAAGTTTTCTCTGTAAATTGCTTTCCTTCAAAAACAAAGCTTCTGCCACCCTGTCTGCCCCTTCCTAGTCAGTCCAGATGGTGACAAGTTAAGAGAATTTGTCACAGTGGAAGCAGTGGAAGAGCTTCAGGATGTATTTAACTCTCACTGAGCTCAGTTGCTGCTCATGAGCATGTAGCGGGGAGATACTTTGAATTAAGGAGAAAATTGCTTGGTTTTCACACATTGAGAGGTATTAGGAACCTCCACCCTACTCAAGATATCTTACATGTCTAAGAAAAATCTCTGATATACTACAAATGCTGCTGCCGCTCACTCAGCTGTTAGGAAGCCTTCTTCCACTAGATTTTAACCTTTGATGCAGTGGAAAAGAAATACAATATTTGTAAAAACAAAGAATTAACCAAAGGATATTTTACATCTATATCAGTTCTATTTCTTGCTGTTTCTGTTGGAGCAAGGTCACCTTTTAAACAAGCAAAATACTAACTCTGGCTTCCCATCTCTTGAAAATGAAACAATATCTAAAATGTACCTTCATAAAAGTATCATCAACTTGATATCATTGTTGTTGTATCTTGTGACTCGGCACAACACATTTATTCAGTCTGCAGGCCAAAAAACTATTGCTACCTCTTAGTCCACTAACTTTGAGGATGCAGATAGTCAAAATAAGCTCTTTCCATCTTCAATCCTTTCATCTTCCATCCTTTATCACCTGTAGTTGAGGCTCTTTGAACTTACTGTCAATCCATTATTATTCATTGCCTGCTTATGAGGTCTTCAATTATACCTATGCTTTTCACAGCTGCTACGGAAGAAATCTTAATATAATGTGTTTCAGAGCTAGCTGAGGCTGAGTACATTCAAATGCTAGGAATTTTTAGGAAAGTTCAGAACCTTATTCAGCCTATATATGTACACAGATTTATATTTTTTAAATAAAGGAGGAAATAAATCAGAACTGTTTTAATTCTATGTAGGCAGTGTAACAAAGAATAGAGCTCGCGAGTGGATGGCAGTGTTGTTCACGGAAAACATAGGAACAACATGGTTTCAATGAAATTTTCTTGGGGGAAGTGGGAGGAGGGAGGGAGAACACAGATTCAGAAAACACCAACAGGAGTAAGAAAAAGTTAGCCCACCTCAAAAAAAAATTGCTTAAGGCACTCACACTGAGGTATTTTAGTCTGGAGAAGAGAAGGCTTCAGGGAGACCTTATTGTGATGTTTCAGTACTTAAAGGGAGTTTATAGGAAAGATGTAGAGAGAATTTTTACCAGGGCCTGTAATGACAGGACAAGGGGTAATGGTTTTAAATGAAAAGAGGGTACATTTAGGTTAGATATAACAAAGAAATTCTTTATTATAAGAGATGGTGAGATAGTGGAACAGGATTCCTGGAAAAACTGTGGATTCCCCATCCTTGGAAGTGTCCAAGGTCAGATTGGATGGAGCTTTGAGCAACCTGATCTAGTGAAAGAAGTCCCTGCCCATAACAAGGGGGTTGGACTATATGACCTTTAGAGGTCCCTTCCAAACCAAACTGTTCTGTGATTCTATGATTCATCCTATTACTCTATGTAAGAGACAGTCTTCGCTTTAAACCAGTCAAGTGTAATCAGTATCTCTATATTCTCATGTAAAAGATCCAGATCTTGTGTTAGTGGATATTCTGGTAAACATAAGTCTGTGTATCCTATTTATAATTTTAAAAAATTAATTTCCATTTCCCTCCTAATGAAGAACAGGAAAATGCAACCATGACCTCTCAAATGCGAGGTGGGTGCGAGGACGTTTTCCAATAAGATTTGCTTGGTTATGCATTTTTGTTTTCAAAGGTGGTCCCAGCACAGGAAAGAACATTTCACTTTCTTTTCTCAGTTTTCTGATTATAAGGGTGGACATAATAGCTTTTTATGAACTCTCAGAGAACTCCAGAGAATACTGAGTCATATACTACTACATTTGCTTGTATTACCCTAATTCTGGTTAAGAAATGTGTTCTTAGATATATATAATGATTTTTACATGCATCCTGTTTTATCTTTTGAGAGAATCACTATAATCACCAGTCTGCTTAACCCCCAATCTAAGGTAATTTCATAGACCCTTTGTGAGGGCATAATATGAAACTGTACCCCCCGATTGCTCTATTTCTGTGTGAGCCGTTTTCAAACTTTCCTCACAGACCAAGGATGCCGCAATTAGGTAATGTGGCAACCCCTCCTAATCTGCCAAGTTTTTAAGACCAAGCCCTTCAGTTTCTGCAGAAATTTTCAGAGATGGGCTCGAGATAAAAGTTTTAAATCTGTATTGTTATGCCCATTTAAAGCACAGCTCTTCCTGTTACACTAGGGAAAAACACTGGCTGCATTTCAAAGTTGAATGCATTTCTTAGCTTTTCTATTCCTGTTCCTACTTTTCTCTTTCATCGTTTTAATGTAGATATGCTAAATGGATTAACATGTGCTCACTACAAATCAAAACGTTTGCAAAGGGGACCCTGTATCTGTGGACTTCTGTGAGGAATCTTGATATTCTGCTGCAGCCCATATTTTCAGCCTTATTTTCCATCTTTTCAGTTCTGTCAGCCACAGACATGACTGAGAAATATAGTTAACACAATCATTGCTATCTTATTCTCAAGTAGCCACCCTGCTTTGTTTTTTAAAACTCATATACTGTAACCTATCCTAACTTTAATAGTCTATGAAAATGTAAAAATAGCAGGTGGGTTAAAAAAAAAAAAATGAACAAGAGGAAAATTTGCTTTAATTTTTTTTCCTTTGCTAGAGATATCTGTAATTTTTAAAATATCATTTTCTTAACGTCCTAATCCCTGGGACTGTGAAGAAGTTTGCCTCTAAGTCTTTAAAATTTTTTTAAAATATAAATAGAGCTATTTGAAAGGTGTTGTCAGATCTTTCCATGCTTGCAGAGATATCACAGGAACAAGAGGACAGTTCCCAGAAGAATGTATCTCTATTTAAACAGAGTTAAGACTAGTTACGTTGGTGATTAGATTAGCCTATCACACATACTTTTCTTTCCAGATTAATTTCCTGCATGACTTTCATCTGATTTAGATAACAGATAAGTGATGTTTGTAGACCTTCTAATCCGTGACTATGAAATCTTTTCTGAAATAATATATTATGCCAGCACATAATCAAAATGACAGTTTGACTTTGGAGGAGTCGGGAATAAAGTGGGGAACTGTCTTGATTTTCGCTCTCCTTAGCATAAACAGATGCTGAAAGAGTTGAAGATCTGATACTCTGGGCAGCATAACCTCTTCCAGATTTTGCAGACTCAATCATAAATTCTAGGTTTGACACAGATTTTACTCCAGACCAAGCCAGAACCTCCAGAGAGAGTTGGATTTCTCCTCATACCTGGTTCCTGCTATATCTGCCCATCTATTTTTGTCTCCTCTTAGCAATGCATATTTTCATTTCTTCTTGGCCCACATGAACATGAATGGCTTGGGTTCTCCTTGCTGTCACTGACCTCTTCAGGAATTAGCTGCTTTAATATCTTTGAGGGTCTGTACTGACATACATGAAGTGAGGAAAATTATAGTGGGAACCAGGTCTCCATGTGGTGGGGCAACTGGGATAGTTAGGATAAAGATATGGGCCTAAGTAAGTCTATGATTTATGATGGCAGTGATCTATGTTATCAGAAAAAAAATTCTCTTCATATCCTTTTGATTTCTTGGATTATTTCTTTATTTTGCTGCCAGTCACTATTTGAAGTTTTTTGTTCTTATGCCTGTATTCTAACACTTTTGTTATAATTTACTAATGAATGGCGTTTACAAATTTGCAGTAATAACCATTAATGGGAAAGAATGGAAAGAAGTAACTTAATATGAGACAGCATAGTCATCTATAGGTAGCAGGAGTAGATTTATTATATATGCCATTATATAAAACAAGCTTGGTTTCCAAGACTTCTGGGATTTCAGATCAAAACATTATTTGCTTTAGTTATGTCCACTGTGAGATTTTTGGAGTAATTGTATGTGGGAGACTGAATAGCCAGCTAACTGTCTCAAAGCTTGATCCTTTGTGTGGCGATGTGCGACTGTCAGCATTGCTGCAGGCAAGGTGGCTTGCAGGCTTGCTGAAGCAGGGGACACCCAGGCGGGGCCACCTGCCCACCAAAGCTTGCAGTTTGCTGCCACTTAAAGCATGCGAGCAGAACCCTGCCCCTGCCCAGCAACAAGAAAGCGCGTGAACGGAGCCCGCCAAAAGTAAAGCGCGCAAAATGTGTGTGCATAACATTGTATCTTATATGTGAAACTCAAAAGATGTCTTAAGATCTAGACTCTACAAAACCATGGAGGAAACTACATGGCACCTTGCTGCAAACTGAAATAGCTATAGTTTACACATATCTAGTATTTTTCATCAAAGTACAAAAATATCTAACTTGATTCCTAGTAGTCTAATACAGCACAGTGTATTTTGTGTTCTCGCTGAATACTTATGTCATGCAGGTGACTGGGTGGAAGTGTTGATCTGCTTGAGGATAGGGAGGCTCTACAGAGGGATCAGGACTGGGTGGACCAATGGGACAAAGCCAACTGTATGAGGTTCAACAAGGCCAAGTGCTGGGTCCTCCACTTGGGTCACAAGAGCCCCATGCAACACTACAGGCTTGGGGAAGAGTGGCTGGAAAGCTGCCCAGTAGAAAAGGACCTGGGGGTGCTGGTCAACATCTGGCTGAATATGAGCTGGTGGTGTCCCCAGGTGGCCAAGAGGGCCAATAGCATCCTGGCTTGTATCAGAACTAGTGTGGCCACCAGGACTAGGGAAGTCATACTTCCCCCGTACTCAGCACTAGTGAGGCCAAACTTCAAATACTGTGTTGAGTTTTGGGCCCCTCACTGCAAGAAAGACATTGAGGTGCAGGAGCATGTCCAGAGAAGGGCAATGAAGCTGATGCAGGGTCTGGAGCACAAGTCTTATAAGGAGTGGCTGAGGGAACTGGGGTTGTTTAGCCTGGAGAAGAAGAGGCTGAGGGGAGACCTTACTGCTCTCTACAACTACCTGACAGGAGGCTGTAGCAAGGTGGGTGTTGGTCTCTTCTCCCAAGTAACAAGAGATAGGACAAGAGGAAATAGCCTCAAGTTGCGCCAGGGGAGTTTTAGATTGGATATTGGGAAAAAATTCTTGATCAAAAGGGTTGCCAAGCATTGGAACAGGCTGCCCAGGGAAATGGTTGAGTCCCCATCCCTGGAGGTATTTAGAAGACAGGTAGATGAGGTGCTTAGAGCCATGGTTTAGTGTTGGACTTGGCAATGTTGGACTCCATGGTCTTAAAGGTCTTTAACCTAAACAATTCTATGACTCTATGATTCTGGTTATCATGAATTATTTAGGAAAAAAAAAAGTTTATGAATTTTGTGAGTGCCAGGTTTTTTTTGCTTAAAATCTGCAATAAACTAAGTAAAAATTAGAATAATCATCTATAAAATTTCATAAGAGTAAGCTCTGGATTTCTATCTGTAAATTGGCAAAACTGGTGAAAGGCTGCTGTTGTCGTCTTACTGCAGTTCTCTGTCTTAATAATTTTTTGATATATCTTTCATGGGTTCAAGGGAAAGAGAGTAATTCTCCCATTCTGCCACCTGCAAACACATCTTAAGAGGGACATAAACTCCTGCAACACTGTAAGGTCTGGAAGTAGGACAGTAAGAGGCAGCATCTGCTGGTACTGCAGATGACTGCAGAACTACGAGGTGCCTAAAGCCAGCTTGCATTTCCAAGTGTTTATTGGGACCTTTGGTATTTATTCTTGTTTTCAGCCTTGTTTTCTAGTAGAGTTCACTGAATCAATAATTCCCTGCAGTGGTCTTTCTGTGAAGCTCCATGAAGGAATGAAAGCTACTCAGGAGAGCAATCATGAGAGCCTCAGTGGCAGCACTGAGAACAACAGTGGCCTCCCCAGAGATGCCATCCTCTCAGGAAATAGTAACTATTATTTTTGATAAGTACAGTCAGCATTGTTCCTGCATCCTTAGATCTCGTCTTTGTTTAGAGATGAATTGGTTCCATTTTGCCAAGCTTCTTGGTTGATACCATTGATAGTTAAGGTAAGGACAACTAGAGTGTTGATAAAAAATTATATGTATGGCTCATTTCAAAGATCAATTAAAAATTTTTGAGTTAGTAGTTTTTCCTTCTCAGCCTCCAGTTAGCAGGGTGAAAAGAACATGGTGGCATCATGAAAAGTCCGGTAAAATGTATATTGGTCTATTTTGAAAATAGGCCATGGTGTTTTTATCTACCAGACTATGATAAACTATATCTACAGTGTAATCACTCGAGATAATGTTCTTCATATAAACATCTCACAGCTGGCTTAGAATTGCTGTATCTGGGATAATCAGAGAGTTCAGTTCAAGTTAGCCTACATGTCTACCCAACTTCTCAGATGGGCTGTGCAGTTAGTGTGTTAACTGACCTTGGGCTTTGTGTCACCACAGCCGTCATTAACACTCGGTATCATCAAACTAAAATCTCATTGCCCATTAAAGCTTCTAGAGTTTTAGTTGAACAAGGAAGGTGAAATGAACTGGCAGCATTGGTCTTTGCATTGATTTTATGGGGCTTGTGCACTCACCATTTCACCAGTGGATTTTTGGCCTAATGGAATATGACAGCTATTGTTCAGCTTCGGCATTAGAACAGAAAGCAGTAATAAAGTGCTTTTGCATATCATGGTTAATCTCAAACTTTATAGCTACACTTAAAGGTAGATGCAAGATGAATAAACATCCCTTAAGAGTCTTTAGTGTGGCAATATGCTTGATTCCTTTTAATTTAAAGTAGCGTGCTCTACAAACCATACTGACATTGGCCATATTGGATTTTAAATTATGCTGATTACTCTGCAGTGCCTCAATCCATGGAATTATTTGCAGGCTTCTCTTAGGCTTTCTTTGGCTCTGAAAAGTCAAGTCCAGTGAATGTATAGCAAGGTCTGATGTTTATATTTCATATAATACATACAAAATGTCAAAGCCCTTCTGAGCACAGCCAGAATACATCTTTAATGAGGGTCTGCAACCTCAAACTATAAAAGGTGAACCACGTTGTCATCTCTGTCCAGAGAGCACACCTGAGTTGTTCCAGCAGGAAGCCCAGGCTGAGCAGAAGATGTCTCTACTGGAGTTTTCAAGCTTCAGAGGCTTGATTTTGCCAGCTAATCAACTAAGCAGCAATGACAGAAACACTGCACCTGCTAACACAATTCAGAGTTGTGCTGCAGGAGGAAGTTGCTCTGTGATCTTATGCACCTCCAGAGACAGTGATTTTCCTGCTTTTTGGTCTGTATGCCCATGCTGGTTGCTTTTCTATCTGGCTGATGAGGACTTGCAGTTTGGTACGTGGTTGGTGTGCACATGTTGCAGCCTTGCATCTTCACTACCTCTGCTTAGTCCCCTGGGGAAGAAGCTGTCCCTTCATGATATGTGCAGTGCTTTATATACAGTCACATGGGCAAATAAATCCTCTGTGAGTTACCCTCATAATCCTATGCCATGATATGGTTAAGCAGCAGAATTTAATAATAAAATGTGCTGAGCTTGCCTTCAGTATAAGGGGGAATTCCTGCATAGCCCTTTTCAAATTAGAAGAGCATCTATGTTTGATTTATTTGGCCTTTTGTGTTTATTTTTTGAGGGTTTGGGATAGTTTTTAAGCATTCCTGAAGACGCTTAATTCTTCTAGATCCACATTTTGCATATGTGTCATCAAGACAGCCTATTTATCTTCTGCCTCTGTTGATGCAACAGCTGTTGATACCAAATAACCTCTCACATTACAAATTAAATTTCTGAGGAACATATTTACCCCTTTCACTCTCATTAAATGGGAATAAAACACTTGTATATTTCTCCCTGGGTGCAAATAAGGGAAAACTGTGGTCTTAAAACAAAATTGATATGTAAACCAATCTTCTCTCTACTGATCTTTCCTGCTCTCCCATCTCAAATTGCAAATTAAAAATTCAATAACCCAGATGTATTTATATAATGTTACAATATTTTTAAACTTAAGAAAACAAAAACTAAACCACTGTTTTGCTGGACTTTGATGAAGGATAAACTGGGCTTAAACATTGCATTTGGGGCAGGTTTTCTTTTGGTTGGTTGTCTGATTTTGTTTGTTAGGACTAATTATGTGCTGATGTTATATAAACACATCTAAGTTATTATATTATTTTATTTTTAATTGGAGAACAGCAGGAACCAGGAGGCAGAAAACATCTCTGGGATAAGAAATGCTATGAAGAGGACTCAGGTGTCAGTAAAGAGTGTCAGCAGGGCACTGGGTGTGAGCACGACGTACAAATCGTGGTCGTGCAGGACTGGTGTGTCACGCTGTTGCTGTTTCCACACTTGTGCAAGTATCTGGCATGCTTCAGTCCCTTAGATACCATTCAGAATAATCTGCTCCGGATTAAAAACATAGAAATAGAAAAACGAAAGTAGACTTTACAAAACTGTATGATGTGCCTGTAGAACTCACCATCAGAAAGTGTTTCAAGACACAAAGTAAATTTATATTTTCCTGGATTTTGCATGTTACAGACATGATGAAACTACTTTACAGGATGTTCCATGAGCCATTTACAGTAGGTCTTCTTTGGTTCTAGTGATAAACACTTTTTTTTCTAAATCAGTGCAGGGCTTACAATTCATTTAACTTCTTGACACCATTGCTTTTGTTTATGGTCATATTTTATTATTATTATCTATATCAATATGCTATTATTTATTATTAATTATTATTATTATTTATATTATTATACCTATCTTTTTTTTGCATAAAAGAAAACACAGAGGGCAAGAAAAAAACATTATAATCAACAATAACAAAATTCCTATTTTTTTTATTCATTCATCTTACTTAGTATGGCAAATTCATTTCTCCTTCTGCCTAGAAAATTCAGGGCACAATTAAAGTGAGTATATGCAATAAAGATCTAATCTATGGTAAATTTCTCAAGTAATGCTTATGGTTATATAATGGAAGTTTATTTCACTGAAACTGAACAGGTACTGCTTTATATGGACAAAGAGAAAGCCAAAATTTAACTCACAAAATTATGTGTTGTCTATAATAAGAAAGGTTTAAAATTCCCTAATATCAGGATTTATGAAATTATATTTAATGTATTCCAGATGTTACAATTAATCTTCAAAAGAACATATGGAAGAGTTCTGTCTTCTCCAAATTCATTTATTGGTGTCCTTTCAGTTACGGCTGAAACTGCTTTAGGTCAATGTCTATATTTTCAGTTACATGTTTCTGAAGATAGCTTCTTTATGGATTATTCATAGTTAATTCTATTTTTTGATCAATCACTGGTTAGAAAACTATGTAGTTATCAGGACCAAATTATTGTCAGACTAACTATTTTATAATCTTTGAATGGTTTTAAAAGCCATAAGATACAAATAATGTTGCGTTTTTTACTATTGCACCAAATACAATATATCCAATGTATGTATCTAAAATATTTCCTGCCTCAAAGTGATTAAAATTAAATTAAGTAGTTACTTGCAACTTCTAATTTAGGGTCTCTTCATAATCTTTTGTCAAGGGCATGAGCCCTAGATATGTGAAGACTTAACCAGCTCTTCACTGCAGAACACTGACTATTGCAAAACTGCATTTTTGGGTTCTGTACTTTCTTACAAGAGCTTAACTGTAAACCTAGCACCTTATATATATGTGTGTGTGTGTGTGTGTGTGTATATATATATGAAGTGGCACCTAAAGGCATCACACTGCATGGGAATCTGCTTAAAAGAGATGCTGAGGAGGGAGATGGGGTCTGTGGCACAACTTTCATGCAGAGTAAAGTGAAACATCATCTTGCACTTGTGAATTTTCTGCTGTAGTCAGTCAGCAGCCTTTGGCACACAGTGCAGTTGGAGGAAAAAAATATCTTTTGCTTATTGGTTAAAGCATTCACCAAGGTTTGAGGAAAATAATTTGCTTGCAGGCAACCCATGCTTCCTGCTCTCACAGAGCACCCCAACAATGGGGGGTGAAGCGCTGCAGCTGGGGATCCCCCAGCAGTGCTGCCAGCAGGGCCCTCCTTTGCCTAAAGCACCAAGGCTCAGCGGTGCCTGCAGAGCTGGAGCACTGTGGCCTTCAGAGGTTGTGGGGTTCCCCTCCCCTCTGAATAACCTGAATATTTTTATGTAAATGTGAAGATTTGCAGTTTGTATCCCCTCTGTTTTATTCTGCAGCCAGTTTGGTGACTCCTCTGAAATCCTGACACCAGGGCAAGATGTCAGAGAAAGCCAAAGAAAGGGGCTGTGCGCTACTCCCCCTCTTTACATCTTTTGGGGGTTTGGGTTTTGAGGGGAAAGTTTTGTGTAGTTTTGAGGGGGGTTGTGGCTTTGGAGGGTTTTTTTTCCCCCTTGAGGGCATCATTTTGAATTAAGTAGCACATAAAGTTATGGAATTTTGTGTAGTGTCTCTATAACTCAGTGTTATGAAGAAAACCTTCAGTCAAGCATGGTTTTAATAACTGCAAATGGGTGCCAAAATATTAATGGGTTTAAAGGATTTCATCCTCTCAGGTCTTCAGGAGAGTAATTTAAAGTTTTTATTTTTCCTTTTTTTTTTTTTCTTTTTAAAAGCTTTTCATTGTCAAATATCAGTGTGTTTCCTACTTCTGATACCCTTCTGAAGGGTTTTTATGCTTTGTCAGCTCTCAAGTAAAGTGAGAGCTTTTTCAAATGACCCAGTTATCCCTATACAACATTGTTCATACAAAGAAGGAAGAGGAATGGGAATGACGACAGCTGAGAGAAGAGAGAGACAGGGCTGAGAGCTGTAGACTAAAATCCTTGCAATTAAGGTACCATGATAACTGAGGTTGAATTGTTTAATGAGTATGTCTATACCTAACTTGAAATCTCAGTAAATGGGGTGGAAGCTTTGTTTAAGTAATGGTCAATATTTCACTTATTTGGCTTCCCCCAAAAGTCTCTTGTTTCTGCAGAGTTTTAAGATTGATGATACCTTTGCACATTGAATCCCCAGGGAGCGCTGCAGAAGTGAATGCTGTCTCCCTGCCACCTGCCTTTGGCAGAAGGGCTTTAGCTAATGCCTGAGGGAGATTTCTTTGCATCCTGGCAGGTGATGTTATCAGTCATTGACACTAACAACTTGTTGGAAAATGCATCTTTTTTTCTGAGGCCTAGGTTTGCACCCAGTTGAAAGGATTTTGTCTGCATGCTATTTATCGGTGTTACCTTCTTCTTGAGAAATAAAGTGCCTCCCACCTGTCAGGTTAGCTAGAGACCCCTCTCTAAACATTTTAGCAAAAATTATATTGTCTGTAGAAAATCAAAGGCTCCTTCTTAATTGCCGTGGGTAGCTTGTAAAGGTGGTGAGGGCATCCCCACCTCAGAGCTGCTCTGGCCCAGCAGCTTTCCTTGAGCAGGGGAGCAGAGGCAGGACCTCTGTCCCTGCCCCTGGGCCAGCCCTGGGCTGTGGCCCCTGCTCTCACGTTGGCTCTACCATTTGCAAGACGACAGGCGGCTGCAAGGGGCTGACCAGGCTGAACGCTAATCGCTCCAGGTCTGAGGGGTAGGGGGCTGCAGCAACCTACACTCCAATTAAACTGCTCCATAATTTGAGCTACATCTGCTCCATCACCTCCCTGAAAGTGCAGTCCCTCTCCTTGCCCACATGTGTGTTTCTTGAAGACCCTTCTTGGTCCTTCGTGCAGGAGGAGTGAATTTGAATACATCTGTGCTTGTGTTATTTACTCTTCCACCTTTTTGTGCTTCTTAAATTTGGTTATAAAATCAGGAGCTTCCCTTTTGCTGGAGATTGTCTCTACATTTACATTTTTACTACATTCTAAACTATTTTTTTTTTAATTTACTTCTGGTTGTTTACAGTGTTTTCATGAACTGACAGAGTATTTTATGAATCACAGGCCATAAAATGTGCATAGTGTGCAAGGACTGCTTTTTAAGCTGCCCTAAAACCATCCATGACATACTGATGTTTTAGGTATCAAGTTGGGAACTTGAAGTGCTTTTCCCATGGTAGCTTTGTCCTACTTTTTCAGCCTTAGGAACATGCAGCATTACATGGTCAGAGACCCCATTTCAGCTCCAAGAGAGCTCCAAGTTTTTACAGTCCATGTGCATTCAACTCTTCTATGTGAGCCCGTGACCCTTTTTTCCCTGATTTACATCTGAATGATCAAATCTTTAAGGCTTAAGCTGTGTTTAATGCCAACCTCCACAAGTAAGCTGGAAATCATTTTACATTCAAATAAGGATAGTGCAGTTCTACAAACAGTGATTAGTTCCCAGCTCACTCCTCTGGTTCACAGGTGTCAGTGCTGGTATGGTGTCAGAGCTAGAGTATGTGGCTAGTGACTTGAAGAACAGCAAGCCCATGGTTGCCTTGATTTAAATGAGTTGTAGCTGCTGTGCAGCCACACTAGAAATTTATATTCTGAAGTTACAGAAAGCTGACAGACCAAGTGATCTGACTCTGAAGAGAAGTCCCATTTCTGCTTCCCTATTTCCAAGGTTCCAAGAAATGTGACGTAATTTGTCCCCTGTCTTATTTCTAAAGGTAGAGGTAGATATCCCTTGCACAGGACATATCACAGAGCACAGCAATAAACCGGTGTGTCACCATGTCTTTTTTTACGCTCCAGAAAGAATGAGGCATCCTTTGTTCCCGATAAATCCTGAGTGCTGGGGCTGAATGAACAGATGAAGCTCTGGCCTGAGTGCAGATCTGGGCTTTCACTGAGGCCATTAGTATTATCACTCCACAGGTTCCAGAGACAAACATCAGCTTACACGGGAATAAAGAGTAAGAGTGATGGTACCTACATTGCATGTGACTGTGTCACTTGATTCAAAGTATTCATATGTTTCTGGGAATGTGTATAATTTTTTCTCTTGGGTCTGATTTGGAGCCTGACTTGCATATACAAAATCTGTGAGAAAATTTAAATTGTCTTCGTTTTCTATTAAAAAATTAAACAGAATTTCATCACCATTTTTGTATTGGTTGATAAGTATCTGCAGAACCACTGCGTGTTTTAAGATTACTAGTACAAAATAGATTCCACAGCAGAGACTGAATATTGGCCAGATTTCTCAGCAGAGACCACGGGAGGATATTCCTTCTTCATTTTGTCTCTCTGCCAAGGAAGTGATGCAGATCATCTTTTTACCAGAGAACTCGATGTTGTCTGCTATTGTTGTCACAAGAAGTGTGCACACGTCTGTATATAGCTAAGTATGATTCATTAGTACCAGTCCCTGCCATTTTGTGTCATTGGCTAGCAAAGTTTCCAGAGATGGACATCAGTTTAGTCTTCAATGCGTAGTAAAAGCAATAGTACCAACGTTTGATGCATGTGACTGAGAATTGAGATAGCTGCTTATGCTGATTCGATTTGTAGTTGTATTCAGGTTGACAGAAAGAAATTCAATCTTTCCTGACCTCCTGGCTGCTCCAGAAAGAGCCTACTTAATGAAACACTTTACCAAGGTTCTGAATTTATTCCTTATACTTAGCAGAGAGATCACTTCCTAAATAAAGGTACATGTATCTATTTATCCCTAACCACTGATCTTAGCAGTGCTGCAAGTGGTAATAAAGAGCAACCATAGAACCACTTGTGCCTCTGCATCAATGCCAGGATAATCTTTATTTTACTGATGCACCTTAGCACTTATCACAAGGACTAAACTCCTCTCAACTTATGCAAACATGGCAGATGATATAGCTGTATCATAGTGTATGTTATTTATCTGCTAAACTTTATTTCTCATGAGGTAATGGCAAGATGTTTATTTTTGTACGTTATATTTCCGTAAGTGTTGGCACTCAAATCCTATGGTTGTGTATCCAAAAGCTTTATTTTAATTTTGTGAAATACTGGTCATCTTCGCTAATTTTTTTTAAACTTCTTTTCCTGTGGCTACTTTTCCTGATTTAATGGTAATGCAGTTAATATAATCTAAAAAATAACCATTGTCTCACCATTGCTGATTGCTGCAACAGGATACAAAAGTAATATTAGCTATATTTTTTTTTCTAGTTCAGTAATAATGGATCCTAAAATGCAAACCTTTTCTAAATTAAGTAGGTGATGCAAAATGCTGCAGCTCAAAAAGGGAAACTGTCCAAAAAGTCAAAGCTGCTATGACTACATCCAGGAGCAGAAGCCTCATGGCTTTGCAGGAAGGTGCAGAAGACAGGACTGGCTGCTTTCGTTGATAATACACATCTGGCAAAATAAAATTTGAGGTTTTGCTGACTCTCCAGGAGACATCCTGTGGGATGTCATGATTTCATTCTTCTGAGAAATCTCAATGATTGCTTTGTTTTTTTCTGATTTTGGCTAAATTGATGGAAATGTTTCTTAGGGTCATTTATGCATGGACTATGTTTTCATTATTTTAGTAAATTTAAGAGGCAGGAAAGTGGCAAACAGAGTAAATAGATTTTATTTTTTTTTTTTATTTTTTTTTTTTTAAATATTGGGAACTTAAAGACCATTTGGGAGATTTCTCTCATGAGAGAAAGGTTGGGATCCTGTCGTGATAATTTGAATTACATTTGCATAAACATTGTACTTTTACAGAATTGATCAAAGGACAACTCTGGATATTTTAAAGTTCATAGTACTCATTTATATGGCTCAGAAAAAATAACATTACATTTCCTATTCTAGTAAATTAATAGGTATAGGACTCTAAGTTCATGGCTTGTTCCTCAGTTGTCCTTTCGGTCCTGTAATACTTGCCATTTTTCTCACACATAGCTATCTGTACGCAGTCTCTAGATGAGATCTGAAGTAAGCTGATTTTTATCAAGCCACTGGGTAATTCTGACCACTTTGTCTGACAATTTCAGTACTGTGCCATGGCAGCTGACCTATGTAAGTCAGGGATTCTTCTCTCACCAGCATGCTGAAAAATGTCTTGGAGCATTTTTTCAGCACATGCCTGTTAAAGGTAAGAGAAGGAAACACTTGATTCTGTGTATTAAAATTGTAATACCTGTTATGTGGAATTAGGAGATGAGCTCTATTTTCATTCTGGGTTTGTGAAGGCTTTGAAGGAAGGAGCTGTGTGGGACTGTCATGGCATCACATTGGTTTTGTGTAGAAAACATGCTATTGTCATTGCACTGTTCTTCAGTCCAGAAGGAAATTTGTTCTTCCTGCAATCTCTTACACTACTGTGAATGTAAGATTTTAGTGGGGCAAAACCATGAATTCCCGGTATTAAGAGGCTTTGTATAAAATACTTAGCAGCAGCAGTGCTCAGTATGCTCCTGGTGCTTTTATTTCAGCTCAAAGACCAGCATTTTCTCTTAGTGTGAGTGCTGAAACAAGGCAGTATGTTTTTCTTTATCATATTTAGTGTTGCATGAGGAGTAGATAATCCTCAATTCAAGCAGATAAGCCTGAAAGGGATTTCAGCTGCTTGTCTTCAGCAAAAAATCTTTTCTCCGCCTGTTTTCTTTTTTGTTGTTGGTGGGGTTTTTTAATAAACAGTTTGTATTATCAGTACAACAGGAGGGTATTTTTTGTCTAGCGTGACAGACATTTTGGCTGTCTGACCTGTTGGTTTGGTGTAGGATAGAGCGAGAAAAATACTAAATTCTGATCAAGGCAAAAATGTGATTATGAATCATTCTCATCTTCTGAAAAAATAACGTCGTCTGTAGGAAGCATCATTTCATAAGCAAAACCAGATTGTTGAAAACTGCTCAGGCACAAACATACACTCTTAAATGGCATTGTGTCATCTAGGAAACTCACAATGGCAATCCTTTCCAGTTAGAGACTAAGGTAGTCAGTTAATCAACTGGCTTTTGCATCAGAGATATCCTTATCATATGCCTTGCCAAAGATTTAAGTCAAGAATAGGTTTCAGAACTTAGCATGCAGTTTGCATAAATGATTGCTGTTCTTGTGATGCTCCTCTGTCAGGAAAAAAAAAAAAAAAAAGCACTGCAACAAGACTGAGAACACTTTGTTTTACAGATTCTGGGTTTTTTTTCAGCTCTGTAGCCCGGGAAATTCAGAGCACATTGTATAACTAGATTATTCACAGTAATCCTTATATCTTCTTCTGAGGTCATGAGAACTTTTAGCTCTTGGTCTTTTCTGAGTAGCTTTCTGAAAGAATAAGATGGAGAATAAAATGTTTTCTTCTACCTGAGAGCCATGTGTGCTGCAGAGTTCAGCAGGGAGATAGTGTAGGTGCTACTGAAATTGCCAGCTCGCTACCCTGTGATTGTCTTCAATGCTTGATGATAACAATGACTGGCAGGGTTTGGGACCATTCTAAAACTTGTCTTTTGGGCCAGACATTCTTAGGCACTTGCTTTCTTAAAAGGTATTTTCACTTTTACCTGTTATGAAGATATGCCATATTAAGCTCTTTTATAAAGATTTTTAAAGACTCCAAATTTTCCTTTCACTTACCTTTGTTAAAGCATAGGCAGGAATCTCTGGTGCAAGCAGACTAAGACTGGCTTTTACATTAGGAGCATTATAAGGTACATTGCATAATGCCATTTGTGCTGATATGATTTTATTAGACAAGTAAAACTGAGGAGAGAGAAAGCCAAATTCATATTGAGTTAGAAACACTAATACTTAAGGGAATTGTTCTATGCACTGCATGTTAAAAGAATAAATGATTTTTCCTATAAAGAGCATTGTGCATTGTAATTTTTAGAACTGCTACTTACATGAGTAGTGCTTTTCCATTTGTTGTAAAGAAGACTTAATGTTTTAAATCGTATTATTGGAGAGAAGATGAATAAAGATCCTTCTGCGAGGTATTTAATTTGAGGGAGGCAAAAAGAAAGGAAACATGTTTGGTGTTTTGGGTTTTTTTTGTTTTTCCTTGTTAGATGTTTGCAGATGAAATTGCATTAGTGGAGTAATTTATTTTATAAACAAAACTAAGTGCCTTTATTGCCCTAACCACCAAGGGAGTGATCTGGTTTTTTCCACCAGAAATTAAGCAAGATGCCTGCTGTCAGGAACAAATCACCTGAATGGTACTTGAGTCCAACTACTCTGTTCCAAACCCAGCACCTACCCTCCACCCTGGGTAGCATATGATGCATATGCTCATGCAATAAGCTGGTCAGGAAATGCAAATTCTAACCGATTTTTTTTCCTCCCTCACTGGAATGATTTATGATGTGCATTCTCTAATATTTAAAAAGTATGGTCACAGTGAAGCACAGCTCAGAGCCACTTTATCATATTGCTTATGAATTATGGTATTACCAGCCAAAAGCATAGCCCTAGGAATTCTTGCAAGGATCCCATCGAATTTAGCAAAAGAAGCTGCCGTTGTGTCAATAGCCTGGCTGCTCTGCCCACCGAATCCTCTTGATATTTTTATATCTGAGCCAAGAACTGAAAGGGAGATGAAACAGGGAAAGAATAGAGAAGCCAGGATGGCAGAACATGTTTCTGTCTGTGTAGCCTGCTAGAAGATGGCTAAAAGAGTCTTCCAGATGATACAATGTTATTAAAATACATAGAAAATGAAATTGCCTAAAGTCCTTGTGTGCTGTGGAGAAGCACAGTGCGGTAACACAGCATCTAGGTATTGCAGCTCCATTCGTTTGTACTTCTACTCGCAGTGAAGCCTGGGGACCTGCAGTTTTACAGAAATTATTGAACATCCTCGTGACTTGAACTGGGAGGCAGGTCAGAGCCTCCTAAACCCTATCTCAATTCCTCTCCAGTGGTGCTGAACTTGGCTCTGAGTGTGTGTTTGCTCAGAACTGTTTGTTTTCTCATCCCTATCTGAAGTTTCTCTCACTGATTACTTCTGACAGCTTACTATTCCTGCTAATTAGGTGACAATTTAATAATTGATTTGTAGGTGTTTGCTAATTAAAGTTAATCATGAATTCACACTTGTAATTTTATGTCATTTCAAAGGAGTGTGATCACAGCCAATGAAAAGAGGGCAGGAGGGAATGATTCAATGCGTGTGCATAATTTTCTCGAAAACCATGTAAACACGCTTCAGATGTTTTAAATGCTGTAGATTCATCTACCAGTTGAGCTGAAAATGCTGCCAGTAACTGAACAGACAATGGGTTACTTAATCTAAAGAAAATCCTACCTGAATGGCTAAAACCATAAAAGCCCAAAAGGGAATCCTCAGACACATCTCCAGGAGTCTCAAGCACATGGAATGCAACCTGTGGTGACATAAGTGAGAGCTGGGCTGTTCAGAATTTGTCAGCATCAGCCTCCGTACTTACATTTCTGTAGCTGTATTTATTCTTCATTCTCCCACTTACAGTTTATCCCGTAGGTTTAAAACATTTGAGAGTTGTAGTCTAACATTAGTCTGTAAGTGTCTGCGGATGTCCTCTCCTAAGTGTTAGTTGGTGAATATATCAGTGGTGGTTTTTGCAAACCATCCACTTGAGAGAGAAGTGAATATAACCCAAGTGGATGTCTCCCTTGTCCTTATACCAGTAAATTTGAACTCTTCCTTCATCTGGGGTTCTAGAACATAGTATTTGCACCTAAATCTTCCTGGTGCAATTTTAGGTAAACTTTGGTTAACAATATATTTGCCTGTGCCTTTTAATCTCCCCTGGACTTTCCTAAGAATTGAACTCTCCTGCTGGTCTTTTGGAAATAAAAGGGACAAAGGATATATAAAGTATTTCCTTCTTTTCCCTGTATATCAGAAGATGATTTTGAATTCATTTGATAATAGGGCTTAAATTCATTTGGAATTGGAAAAAATTCATATTAGTGTAAGGAAATGTGGGCTTTGCAGTTACACCGTGGACTTGGCCATGAACAGCAGTGCTGAAGTGGAGACACGCAGTGAGGCTGCGAGTATAAAGGGGGTGTGAGCTGGTGAAAGTGCAGAGCTGCACCTGGGGAGGCCACCTTGTTATCTCCTGACCTGGATAACAGGTCGTAAGTTATTTTCTTGTTCTAAAGGAAATACATGGGTAAGGAAGTTCACTTTTGCTTCCCACCTCTGCAGTGGGCTGGCAGCTGGCCAGACACAAGCATAGCATGTGAAACTGCTTGCATGCAACTGAGCAGCTGTGGATTAGTTTCTCACACATGAAGGGGGCCTGAAGTGCATTTAGCACCTTTGCCACGCTCCTGCTACCTTTACTGCATGTCCTGCTTTTCTCACCCGTGGGTGGATAGTGCCAAAGTGGGTGCCTGTGTCTCACCACCTGGGAACTGTCATGAAGTGTTTGTAAGAGGTGTTTCATTTAAAACTGAAGTGTGCTAAAGTGCTTCAGAGAGCTCAACTTCAGCGATGGCAGTATAAGTGCTTTGCTGAGCAGTATCTTACAAATTGCAGGTATGCATCATAGGCCCCATTGTTTTCCTGAGGTATAGTGTTTTGGGTTCCCCCCCCCCCCCTTCTATTATAGCTCTTAGTAACACATCATTAGATTTGTTCATCTGTTTGTACCATTTACATTCACTGATCCCAGTCCTGCCCTGGCTCTGTGCTGGACTGCAGCTGAGCGCTGTTGTACAACAAGAGTCAGGGTTAGTGATCACCTTCAGTTCGCACCAGCTTTATGCTGTGGAGCTTCTTCAGGGTGAGTAACATGACAGTAATGGTATATAGGTTTTAAGTTCAGGATGGGTGAAAGGAGCAGGAGGGCAACTAGTGAGCTTAATCCTGTAAAATTGCCAGGGGCAGCTGCGTCCCTGGCTGCAGGTAATGCACTGTAAAGTGCCTGAGCTGCTCCTCCAGCAGGTCTGTTGAGATGCCTACCTACAGCTAATTTTCACAAAATATGCCCAAACAGTGGCTCAAAGAGGAGAGAGGACAGACATGTAGAGGACAGAGATGTGAAGAATAAGAAGAGGTTTTTCAAATTGGTTTGTGCTATGTCTGTGATGAGTTGCTCTGTGCCACCTTGGTGATGCAGAACAGCCATAAAGCTGGTTTAACAACATGGATTTTCTGGATTTACTGCTTCAC
The DNA here is from genome assembly GCA_034008185.1 of Gorsachius magnificus. Classification (NCBI taxonomy): domain Eukaryota; kingdom Metazoa; phylum Chordata; class Aves; order Pelecaniformes; family Ardeidae; genus Gorsachius; species Gorsachius magnificus. The sequence goes on along the minus strand of CM067083.1, from coordinate 41,221,630 downwards.
CAGAGCAGTATGAAGCAACTGGAGTGCAATGATGAATCAGTCCTGTTTATTTAATTTTGTTTTGTATACTTGATCTTTACAGTGACATTATTAGTGGTTAAAACTCGAGAAACATTCATCTTTGTTTACAGCAGAAGCTGAAATTATTTGAGAAAGAAGATGTTTTCCTCTGATCTTTTTCAACTTTTTCAATTAAACCACATTTGAGTTTTGAACCTCTTGAGACTCATTCCTCATTATGTTTTCTCAGGGTTGTGTGTGTCATTTCCCCAGAGCTGAACCCCCCATGGCTAAGAGTAAAGTTTACGTATTTAAATATGAGGCAATAAAGAACAAATGCATTCAACAAATAGGAAGAACAATGCAGTATAAGTAAAGTCATAACCATGTGTGGTTATAATTACTGGGTGTTACCTTCTGTTGTATCGCTGTTTTACCTCAGATGTCCTCTTACCTACTTTTCTGTGCACACATTGTGCTTAACTGTAACTTAACTATGTATTGGACCAGTTCTTCATCAAATAGACTCTGCCAATGATGGGGAGATTGGAGGCTAACAGTGTACGTGTTGTGAGTCCTGCCAAAGACTTTGGACTGTTCCCACTGAATTCAAAAGTGACTTTCGCAATTTAAACTGTGGAAATGAAATCTTAAAGTATGGTAAAAATTATCAGCTGGATTCTTTAGTAGCTCCTTAGAAAGTTTTGGTTCAATGCAGATCTTCTCTTGGGCTGAAGGGTTTGGCATTTTCCTTTGTATTACATTTATTGCTCCACTACTTCTTACAGCCACAAATGACAGCTAAATCTAGAGCACCTCCCTTCTTGATGGCATTTGATTAGTAGTTTTCTAAGGCAGTAGCTTTAGAAGCCAGAAGATGAAAATTGGGCTTCAGGTATTTGTGTTCAAGTGGAAAGACCTTGTCTTTATCCCCTGTGAATTTATGGGCGTTATGTTTGTTCCTTTTCAGCCAGCTCTAAAGAAAAAACTTAGGATCATAAACACCTAAAACTGAAATGCAATGACATTTAGTAAAATAATTCTTATAATACATCAACTATTTTTCCCCTATAGATGGCTTCACTGGATATCCCCCTCTGAATTCCATAGGGTTGTCTATACGAGATTTCAAAGGGGCTCAGTCCTTCCTTCGCCCTTGGTCTTGTTCATATACATAAAAGGGCTAAGGGAAGAGACTGAGGCCAGGCTAAGTTTGCTTCTTGTCCCAATTTCACAATTTGCTGTTTGATTAAGTGGTTCATTTTCTCTACTTGACCACTCGACTGAGGGCGGTATGGGGTATGAAGTTGCCAATTTATACCCAAAAGGTGGCTAATTTGTTGTACCACTTTTGAGGTAAAATGTGGTCCTCTGTCAGAGGATATAGTTGCTGGAACCCCAAAACGTGGTATTATCTTCTGCATTAACACTTTAGTTACCTCCCGAGCCTTAGCTGTTCTAGCTGGGAATGCTTCCAGCCAACCTGAAAAGGTATCAGTTAGTACCAATAAATATCGATACCCCCCCTTTTCTTGGGAGTTCTGTAAAATCAATCTGCCATTGTTGTCCAGGCCCATTGCCTTTTCCAATTTGGCCCATTTCTGGCCTGGGGTTATTTTTGGGATTGGTCTGAAGGCAAAGATCACACTGCTGAGTCACCTGTCTCACCGTGGTATATAAGTTTCTGGCCACAATTTCTCTGATTAAATGTCTATATAGGGCCTCTGTCCCCCAGTGCCTTTTTCTATGTTCTTCCCTTACCAAATGCCATATTAGGCAGGAGGGAATGATTAGTTTTCCTTGTGGGGTGTAAGCCCATCCTTCTTTGTTATACGACCCTTCTAGATCTGATAAGCTTCTGATCTTCCTTGGTATATTCTGGCTTACCTTCTAGGGAGATTTGCCCGTCAGGGACCAAAGCCCCTTCTGTTTTTACCTCTGTTTTGGCTACTTGTTTTGCCTCTCTGTCCGCCAGCTCATTTCCTCTTTCCAACTCTGAGCTCACTTTCTGGTGTGCCTTAATGTGCATAATTGCTATTTTTTCAGGGAGTTGGACTGCTTCCAGAAGTTTCAAGATCTCCTCTGCATGCTTGATATTTTTCTCCTGAGAGTTTAAAAGTCTTCTCTCCTTCCAGATTGCTCCATGCGTGTGTACGACCCCGAAGGCATATTTCGAGTCTGTATAGATATTCACAGTTTTGCCTTGGGCCAATTCCAAAGCACAGGTCAGAGCAATTATTTCTGCCTTCTGTGCAGAGGTATTCATGGGTAGACGTCTTGACTCTATTACCTTTTGACTGGTGGTAATGGCATATCCCGCATGTCTCTTACCACTTAAGACATAGCTGCTCCCATCTGTAAACTAGTTTTCCCCTTTTTCCATGGGGCTATCCTTCAGATCCGTGCGGCTTGCATATGTTGCTTCAATGGTCTCCAAGCAGTCATGATGCACTGGTTGTCCTGTGTTTCCACTGAGGAAAGAAGCTGGGTTGACAATGTTAGTAACTACGATCTCCACATCATCCTGTTCTACCAGTATAGCCTGACACCTCAGGAATCTTTGTGGAGAGAGCCAGTGTCCACCCTTTGCTTCCAGCACTGCCGATACTGTATGGGACACCAAGACAGTCATTTTCTGGCCCAGAGTAAATTTTCAGGTCTCTTGTATGTTTAATATTACGGCTGCAACCACTTGCAGGCATCCAGGCCAACCCTTTGCAGTTGTCTCTAACTGTTTGGAGAAGTAGGCAACTGCTCGTCGATATGGGCCCAGATCTTGTGTTAATATTCCCAGGGCAATCTCCTGCTTCTCGTGGGAGAAAAGGAAAAATGGCTTACTTGTGTCCGGGAGCCCTAAGGCTGGGGCCAACATCAAAGCCTTTTTCAGTAGTTCAAAGGCTCACGTGGTCTCCTTGTTCCACTTAAGGTGTTCCTGTCCAATAGCTATTAGTGCATATAGTGGTTTAACAAGCAGTCCATAATTATAGATCCACAGTCGACACCACCCAGTCATTCCCAAGAAAGTCCGTAACTCTTTCACTGTCTGGGGTCTCTGAGTTTGGCAGATTGCCTCCTTGCGGGCCTGTCCCAAAGTTCTTTGTCCAGCACTAATTTCATAGCCCAAATAAATCACTTTGCGCTGCATTACTTGCGCTGCCTTCTTAGATACCGTCCAGGCCATACAATCGTCCTCTGTTTTGGTGGCGATTAAGATATCATCCACATATTGTAACAATTTCCCTTCTTCAGACGGCATTTCTCAAGATTCCAAGTCTTTTGCGAGCTGATTGCCAAAGATGGTAGGACTGTTCTTAAATCCTTGCGGCAACACCGTTCAAGTGAGCTGAGTCTTACAACCACTTTTGGGGTTTTCCTATTCAAATGCAAATAACTTTTGGCTGGCTTCATGGAGAGGGAGGCAAAAGAAGGCATCCTTTAGATCTAGAACGGTAAACCAAGTTAGTTCAGGTGTTAACACAGGGTATATGGATTTGCCACTACTGGGTAAAGGTCCTCAGTTATCTTATTTATGGCCCATAAGTCCTGGACCACCCGATATGACCCGTCGGGTTTACGAACTGGTAATATAGGGGTGTTGAAATCAGATTCACACTCCTTTAGCAATCCTAATTGTAGAAATTTTCCAATCACTGGCTGGATTCCTTCCCTATCTTCCTTCTTTAAGGGATATTGCTTAACTCTTGCTGGTTGTTGGCCTTCTTTGAGTCTAACTTCAACAGGTGGTGCATTTTTCGCCCTTCCAGGTACATTGGTGGCCCATACCCCAGGATAAACCTGGTTTAGGATTTCCTCACTAATCTTTCCTTCTGTGGGGAGACTGGTTAAAAATAGACTCAGTACTTGAACATATTGCTGATCTTTTACCTCCAGAGTAATTTCTCCTTTTTCAAATGTAATTTTTGCACCCAGTTGTTCCAACAAATCCTTTCCCAAGAGTGCCTTTGGGGAGTTGGGCATATACAGAAATTTGTGGATGCCCCATTGTTTTCCCAATTTATACTTCAAAGGTTTACAAAAATATGCGTTTTCACTTTGGCCAGTCGCCCCTTTTACCATGATGTAGTCATTTCCCAGGGGCACCAAGGCTTGATTTAAAACCGAATATGTTGCCCCTATGTCAACCAAAAATTCTACCTCTTGTTGTTGTCCCTTCCCTAGCTTCATTATAACCAGTGGATCCGCTAGGGTAGATTCCCCAGGTCCTCGTCAATCTTCCATCATATGGGCCTACTATTCTTTCTGTCAGGTGGGTTCGCCCCTGCTCCTTGTTCTTTGGACATTCTTTTTTCCAATGACCGACTTTCTTGCACAGCGCACATTGATCCTTGCCTAATCGGGGCGGTCCTCGCTTAGGTCTCCTTCCTTCATCTTCCCTAACAACTGCCACCATTCTTCTCTGTCCTTGTCTGTATCCTTCCTCTCTATTACTAAACACCCTCCACGCTTCATCCAGTGACACTTCCAAGTTCCTGCTTTCTGTGGGATGCAAGTTCTGGAGTTTGCACCTAATATCTCCTGTTGACTGGCCCAAAAACAGGGAAACTAGTTGTTGTATCCCTACCTCTGACCCGGGATCCAGCGGTGTGCTGCGGTGCATTACATCCCTCAATCGATCCAGGAATTCAGATGGGGACTCGGAAGGACCTTGTTTAATTGCATAAAACGCTGACCAATTTATGGTTTTGGGGATGGCCCTTTCCATCTCCTTTGAAATCCACTCCTGATACGCCTGCAGTCTTTCCATATGCACAGTCCTATTCGCATCCCACTTTGGATCTTGGAGAGGGAAATACTCCTTTACGTCCCCTCCTGTAATTTTATAATGATCTTCAGCCAAATTGCCTGCCATTTTTAAAATCAATTGTTTCTCTGTCTCGGTCATGAATTCTAATAATAACTGTATATCATTCCAATTGGAGTTGTGTTGTTTTATAATAAACTGAAAATGTTTAGTTACACTTACCGGATCATCCCTGTAATCTTTTGCAACCCTTTTCCATACTTCTAAATCGGTGGTGGAAAAAGGTACCTTAATTAACATTGTCCCGCCATCAGGCCCTACCGCCTCTCGAAGGGGTGCTTGTAAGGCCGCTGGGGCAGATTTCTTCCTAGTACAGGAAGACACAGGGCTGTTCGAGGGGATGGAGGTTCTGTCCGAGTCTGCTTCCTGTTCCTGTGGTCGAGGGAGAGGCTTAAACAGATCAGTTAGATCTTGTTCCGGTGCCTGGTGAATTTTATTTCTTTTAGTACACCTTTGTCCAATACTACATGCCGAGCAACACCGCCTCAGTTTACTTCTAAGTTCTTTGTTATTTTCTCGCTCAAGTGCGAGTACCATGGGGTCCTGTGGTGGTACCATTCCACAGTCCCTTTGCCACTCCAGGTGGTTTCGGAGGGTGAAAAACATGTCTGCATATGAAACTTCATCCCATTTTCCTTGTCTCCTTAAAAACAGCATTAATTGCAAGAGTGTGTTATAATCTATTGACCCATTGAGTGGCCACTTAGCTTTGTTTTCCAGTTTATACAAGGGCCACCATTGATTACAATACTTAATAAGGGTCGTCTTATTCTCAGTGCCCCCAGTCCCGACAATGTCTTTCCAATGAGTGAGTACACAGCCCAAGGGACTCTTTTTCAAAATTTCCCCTTGAGTGTTACCCATTGTGTAACTTCTCCTATTGATCCTTTAATTTGACTTCTGTTATTTTTTTAGTAAGTTTCCACGCAAATCGTCTTTTGCAATTCCCTATGGTTTTCTCCCAGTCTTCCACACATCCCAGATTTCTGGGATTAAGTTTTCTTTCCCCCGCACCAGTCTCACTATTTCAGATTCTTGCTGGGCTCTTTCTCAGTCATAAAACTATGGGGTTTGAGGAAGGCACCTAGAGCACTCTGCTTTCTGCCTGCTAGATATACGATACCACCTTTTCCCGCAAGATTTACATTTCAGCAAAATCCAAGCCTGATGTCAAACTTCATAAAACTTAGGAACTAGCCCACATGTAAAGCAGGGAATTACCCCTGTTTTCCACCAACTCTGGGGCTTATATAGGCATCCAAAGGCTGCTTCCAAGCTAAGGCTACTCTCCTCCCTGCGGGAGTCAAATATACTCCTTTTAAATAAAACTGCTCATTCCCCTCCTTATCCAATGCCCCCCCGCCTCACTCAAATATTCCCAAGGCTCAAGCCCAAACCGCCGAAGGAGTTAATTCCCTTCACTCTGCTACCCTGATGATTAGCCAGCTCCCCAAAACTTAGGAGAATCGGCCAAGCACCACAGTAGCTCAATTCACACATCAAAGACTTACAAATCTTAAAAGCATTCCAGGCGCTTTGTCCGTTCTTGGCCGTGCTCCTCGCGGAGTTATGGAACCGCAAATCAGGACTCCCACTCGCTTCACAGCGATGCTGTGTCTCAAACACACATACACACACACACGCGAAGATCAGACTTTTAACATAAAATTCCTGGGCATTCAGATGGTACAATTATCACTCCAGCTAACATCCATCCGCAGCTGCAAATATGAAATGTAAGCGCAATTGCGAGGAGGCCCACTTACCCTTCTCCTGCTTCTTATATACCAGTCATTAGCAGGTCCGTTCTGGCTCCCGATACCGGGATGCAGCGGTGACCTCAGATTCACTCGATCTACCCCCAAGATCACTAGTGGCCGCTCTATCGGTCAGCAAATCTCTTTGGCCGCTCTATCGGCCCGGGTACCCTTCTACACGGGGACTACGCTGCACGCCAGATGTCTCTGCGCGATTTACCAGCAGCCCTGGCCACGCGTACGACTTACAGGCCTTTCTTATAAAACATACCGTTTTCTTCCGCGGCTTCAGGAGGTTCTTGTCTGCTCCCACAGTGAGCGGCCGGCAGTGGAGGCTCCTCCGAGGAAAGCGCTCAGGGCGCACCCAGGGGCATCCGCTCCACAGTCGATGCCACGGTCCAGCAGAGAGTCTCCTGCCTGGCTCGCCAAACTGACGTGCGGAAAACAGACTCCACAATCTGTAAGATTGTAAAGTATGTATGTTTATTCAGCGCTGGGCAGCACGGGGGGTAGTCCCACCAAAGTCATGCGCACCTCCACGTGGCAACTTGTCCTGTTTATATGTAGCAAAGTCTTACATATGCATGAAGTTTCCCAATACGCCTATACATATGCATAACCTGTCCCCGCTTCATATTAAAATTAGTTTCATGAGGTCATCTCCATAAGTCCCTCCCAACTGCGCTTGCTCAGTGTCTCCTGGTGGTGGTCGCGGGGGTTGTGGGGGATGAAGGCCGATGACTCCTCTTCGTCACCGCTAGTAACCCCTTGTTCTTGCGCAGACTCAGTTGCTCCTTGGCTCTTGTCCAGACTGCAGAGTCGGTTTTAGCTGGTTCTCAAGGCAACTTCTCAGTTCTTATCAAGAACTTCTACAATAGACAATAGTGAGCACAGTTTTAAGTAACATCTTCTCTACTAAGGTCCCCTTTTCATCACCATCCTGATGAAATTCGAGTAAGGGCCTGTATTTGTCATTTGTCTTACAACTTACAGCCAGAGCCAGTCTCCCTTTATTGCAAAAGAATGGTCCACAGAGATTATCCTGCAGTGTTATGAACCATTGTCCTGTCCACCACAGACAACTCGACATACACCTGTCTCTTAAGGTCTGTTTGCAAAACATAGCTGCCAGCTGTGGGGCTCTTGTATGGCTGATGCTTTACTCTAATACACTGTGTTCCAGAATGCGCAGAATGATAGATACGCAGTGTTTGCAGGGGGAGCAGAGTACAAGTCACATAGATCAAAAAAAGCTGTATATTCTCTGCCGGAAATCAAATCCTAATGATTTTTTTTTCAAAACAGCTAAAGAAAGTTGCATACTGTTTATTTACCTGTGGATTTTTAAAATGTGATTTTGAGTGAAATATGGCATAGTCACATTGAAAATATCTTGAACTTAAGTTGAAATTTGGATTTCAAGTCTTTCGGTATCTGTGGTTATCCACTTAGTTATTAAGAGCAAATTCTAATGGGAAATAAGCCCATTATTACATTCTGACACTGAAATCAGTAATTCCATTGCTTTATTAAGCAGGTACCAATAAGTTCTGTGTCCCATCTGAAATATTTTTCCTAAGTCACGTTATTGCAAATATCTGAGATAAATCCATCCAGGAAATCTGATTTTTCTTAAAGCTGCCAGTGAATAAACACACCAGTAGAGACATCCTACTACCATTCCTTTATTATTTTGTTCTACTACTTAGAATGAGGTTAGTTTTAAAGAATGCCTCATTTTGGCCTCATTAAAGAAAAGGCACCGTCAATGACTTTATTTAGAAAAATCCATGCAAATTTTGGAATTTGTATGTATAGCTGCCTTGCAATTTCATGTCATCTTCTGCAAAGTTAGTGGTAATCGTTTTGTAGTAAAGTTTATCAGTATGTACCCATGGAGTCAAACAGTTCACTTTTTTTGTAGTACAAAAGTTTAGTTCAGTTTAGCATGCTTATAAGCAACAGGTTTCTTGTTTGCTTAAAGAAAAGTAAGGAGGCTGTTGAGATATCCGGGATGGGTTTTGCCACTTTTTTCTTTAAAGCTGGAGCACCACCTCTTGTTTTGCTTTTCAGTTTCCCCCTCAGGGAACTTGCCTGCCTCTGGGTTCTTGGCATCAGCCTTTTCACCATTGCGTGTCCCCAGGAGCGGCTGCTTACGGGCTCGCCTCCAGCAATGCTGCCCACATCCCTCACAGCTCTGCCCCCAGAAGGCCTCGGCACCCACGTTTCACTGGGTCTCACTGGCATGGTTTGGGGGATGCTGGGAAGGCAAGGGGTTTGCATGGCTGCCAGTGAGCCTCCAGCACTCCCAGCCATCCATCTGGGGAGGGAAGTGTTGCGTGACTGCTTTGAGGCTGAGTATGCACAACTGGGTTTTAAACAAAATCCCTTCAGCCTGAGGATCACTGACACAAAGCCTTCCAGGTTTGCTGTAGTGCCAGGTGGAGTGTGTGGGTGGGATTTTTAAGCGAATTTATTTAATAAGGCTGCAGTTGCCAGGTGCAGAAAGCACCCCTTCATTGGCAGCTCTCTCCTTCGCTCCGAAGCGGCTGGCCTGCCTGGGGAAGCCATGCTGGCCAGTGGCCACAGACACACTGGCCCGCACCAGGGCTCTCACCCAGGCCGTCAAAACACTTTGAAAATGGGTTTTCACTTAACAACTCCAGGACATGTGTGGAATTGGCATAAAGCTGCCATGCTATTTCCTTCTTTGCATGAAGTAAAGCACCCAGTGCTGCAAGAGGTATCCGAGCTCCTCGCTGGTGAAGGAAGGTGTCCTGATCTGCTAAGCCAGTACAGAGCAGCCTGGTTAGTGCTGAGCAGAGATGTTAGGGCAGCGGCAGCTTGTTTAGCATTTTTCTTTTTGTTTTCAATTCTAGCTTTCCAGGGGCCTGCTTCGAAGCCCAGTGAAGTCCCCCGGAGGCTCTGTGGGTTTAGGCTGAAGTAAAATAAGCAGTATCTTGCTTTTCAGTTCCAGAGGAGTGAGTGCCAAAATACATCTTTTAAAAGGATAAGTTTTGAACTTGAAAAGTTGCCTGCTTTCTCATGTATGACCCTTTCAACTTGCTCTGGTATTATGAATTGTTTACATTTCCTCACATAAATCTGAAGAGATTCTGTTCCTTTTTCCTTCATGTTTATTGCAGGACTTGCACCATAAACTGTAACATGACTTTGGTAGTTAATTCAGTTTGTGACTCCACATTAACAGGATCATAATGACTTTATTTCTTATTTGGAGTCAAAGTTGTCACAGGTGTTGAGACTTAGGGTCTCTAAAAGTACAGAAGCACGAGTAAATTTACTGTACAACTCCATGGATTTCGCAAATAGATTTGAAACAACCTGATAAAATTAAGATGTGCTATTTTTTGTGCAAATGTGCTTTTTTTTTTTTAATCCTTGATAATAGTTTTATTCAAGAGTTTGAGTCTAAGAACATTCTTTGAACACAGCTATAATTGCTTATGAATATTCCAATTATGGAGAAGGCAGTGGTAAATCATCTTGTCTTTGGGAGAAAGAGGAGTGTTGTTGTGTGATGAAGACTGTGGGTGGGTAATCAGGACTGTAGAATCTGAAGTACTCTTTTTTGCCATTGACTTTCTGTTTGATTTTCAGCAGTCATCAGTACTTTTCTTGCTTCGATTCTTCTAAATATGTCAATAATAGAAACATCAACTTAGAGGGATACTTAATATTTACAAAATGCTTTTCAGCTCTTAGCAGAAAAATGCAAAGATAAAACAAAATTACTTTATTACCTTGGTAATGATTAATTTCTTTTACTTGTTGTCATGATTTAACCTGGCTGGCAACTAAGCACCACGTAGTCGCTCGCTCACTCTGTCCCCCCCCCTCAGTGGGATGGGGGAGAGAATTGGGGGGGGAAGTAAGACCCGTGGGTTGAGATGGAGACAGTTTAATAAGATAGAAGAATAACAATAGTAATAATAATGGTAAGAGAATATACAGAATATGTAAAACAAGTGATGCACAATGCAATTGCTCACCACCCGCCGACCGATGCCCAGACTGTCGCGAGCAGCGATCACTCCCTGAGCCGTGATCACTCTCCCCCAACCAACCAACTAACTCCCCCCAAGCATGACATTATATGGTATGGAATAGCTCTTTGGTCAGTTTGGGTTAGCTGTCCTAGCTGTGCTCCCTCCCAGCTTGTTATGCACCTGACCGAGCAGGAGAAGTTCAAAAAGTCCTTGAGTAGTCTAAGCACTACTTAGCAACAACTAAAAACATCAGTGTGTTATCAACATTCTTCTAGTACTAAATCCAAAACACAGCACAGTGCTAGCTACTATGAAGAAAATTAACTCTATCCCAGCTGAAACCAGGACACTTGTGATATTCTAAAATTAAAAGGAAGTTATTTTCAATCGTTTCTTGATGTAAAATTACTACTAATAGATATTTGAATGGTCTTACAGGTATGCAGATACTGACACAACAAAAAGTAATACAGCTTTTCCTTTTATTTACTAAGTTCTGGATTCTTCCTTCTTTTCTAGTAGCCCATTTTGGTTACTGTTGGAAGTAAGAGTAGTAAGGGTAAACTTAGTTCCATTATCCATTGCCTTCAATAGGGAGTTTAATAACATCAACATCAGAACGACAGAATTTTTGGAGGCTTTCAGTAAATTATCCAAAAATAATTGAATACTCTGTGACCAAAGGAGTTTTGAAAAGGGTTTTTGGCAATTACCTCTTCATTTTCTTCCGTTAAATATGATTGGATGAATCTTACATTTCAGCAGGTTTATCTGGACTTTGTGCTGCTTTGAATTATTTATAATGCTTCAAATGGAAACACAGAGGTAGTGTTGAGAAGAAAAAACACTAGGTAGTGTTGAGAAGAAAAAAAAATTACACATCATGTCCGCAGTAAACATATTAGAACTACACAGAAGTCCAATGGAGCTTGAAACACAGGTGAAAAATACACCTTTTTTTTTACTATGTTTTTTTTTTTTTAATATAAGTTGTATGACAGTCACCAGTTCAGAGGAAGAATGACTGAACAGCACCGACTGCTAGTTATGTCACTCTTATTAGGGATATTCTGACCTCCTACCAGGAGAAAGAGGCGGGGAGGAAGAAAAAACCCTGTCAGGGCGACCCCACGTGCAGTGCTTAAACTCCTCTCCCCAAGGAAGTTCGGGTTCTTCATTTCTTTCCATCTTCTTTTTTAATCTCTTTACAATTGTTAGTTTGATGCAATCAATATTTATTCTATACATATACAGATGTGTTTTTAATTAATGCCACATAGATTAATTAAGGAGTTTCCAGTCCTGAAACCATTATCTATTAAAATGTGAGGCTCACTTGATTTTCAGAGGAGTACAGGGTGGAATTTGTACCAGATACTCCTCTCTGGTACTCAGAGCCAGAGAGGAAAATTTTCTCTACGTTTTGATATCTAATCACAATATACTGTGTGCTTGGTGTGTGAGTGCTTTGTGCTGGTTATCTCCTCCTCTTCAACTCTTACTGCCTGAAGTTCACTTAGTGTCTTAAGTGAATTTAATGCCTTAAGTGAATTAAGTTTGTCCACTGATGTGTGACTTTGTCTCTTGTTTTATCAAACACACTGCAAAAAACTGATGAGGTAATTGCAGGTGAACCTCTCCCAAGATATTGGCTGAATTATTAAAACCAATGCTTAAATGGCGGTTTAGTCCTTCTTTAGAGTAATAAAAACACATAGGACAAGATCTGCAAAACACTTCCTACACTGAAGTAATTTTAAAACATCCTCCAAAATTTATATGACATTTTGAGAAAGGAGTATATCTTCTGTATTTTCAGGCCAAGTGTTATGGATAATATGAGTTATGGTAAACCATGCAATATCATTTAGAGCTCCAGAAAGTAAAATGCCCTAGGTCCTTTAGGCTGAGAGAGGAAAAAAAAAAGTCATTAATCAACTAGGAGCTTCCTTAAGATACAGAAGCACATTATGGAATGAGGGTGAAATGGATGTCAATTATCCATATTTTAACTATGTTTTTATGGTGGATCATTACTTACTGAATTGCAATGAAGCAGTAATAAAACATGAAAATGGTGAGATAAACTCCAAACCCCTTTACTGTGCATTTCTTTGGTTGTAGTCACGTGTTTCAGCTGACATCTGCTTGGTAAAATGAGCTGCTGTACTTCAAGCTGGGAGCTTGGCACCACTTTGTGAAACACAGTTTGTGAGACAAATGTAGGCTTACTACATAAGAATTATCGATGTGTCTCTGAAAGTATGATTTATGTCTTTGGGATCTCCCAGACACGGGAGGGAGACGCTTCCTCAGCACTTTCACCCAAATACAGAAGGCGCTTCCAAGGCTGGTGGTTACAGCCGAGACACGGAAAGAAAATGCCAGAGCGCATAGCCTGCAGTGATGGCATTTTAGCACTTAACACGCACACAGTGGCAAAAGAAATCAGTAACCATGTGCAAACCTTTATGGCAGCCCCTGAGGGGTCATAGCCATCATATCTAAGGGTGCAGTGCCATGTCTATGATAGATGTGTGGCACACCCAGCCTTCCCAGGATCCCGGGCTGTTGATATAGGGAAAGCATTGCTGCCTTCCTCTCAGCATGGACTGGTATGCCAGACACGCATGTTGTAATCTTGGTGGAGAGAGGAGGTTATTTTGTGCTTACAGTCTCGAATAAAGGCAATTCATGTGAAAACTGCTTCTTCTGTGTGTAAAGAAAAATAAAAGATTACCTCTGACTGTTAACCTTGTGTTAACCTGTTATGTGAAGATACACTGCCAAAATATATGGACTGAGACTAAAAGTACAAATCATATACATAAAAATTTATAAAAAAATAAAACCTAATTTTTTATCATACAGGGGACATAACTTCACAAAGATTCATGTAATGAACCTCTTATGCATTCCTTTGTTGTTTTCATTGTTACTCAATGAAATAATGAAGCTATTGATACTGTTGTATTCTGAATCAGTGATTTGAGATTAACATGTTTAATGACATAGCTTCAGATTTTTTTCCAAAAAGATAATGCATTATTTTATGTGCAATAAAGGGATAATATTTAATACCTCTTTAGTTATAGTTATCATTAAAAGTTAGAATTGTTAACATCAAGTGGTCACAAGAGAGCCTCTTCTCCTTATTCCTGCTTCAGTTCCTGCTTTTTCCTCCTAAACCTGTATGGTTTGGGTCATGGGTAGACCCCCTGACTCTCAGCAAGGTTGGGCTACTGGTAGATCTCTGTGCAACAATTAAGTATAAACAGGCTTACTAGTCAATGTCTGCATGGTGTTGAAATACATACATGTATGTATGTATATAGACACGTGTGCACTTCTACTATTTTGTTAAGATGCTATTCCTATTAAAACTTTGCATCTAGGATTGATTATTACAGTAAAATTCACTTTTTTCTTTTGTTTCACTGGAGTACAGTTAGTGATATTTCATTCTGCTGAAACTATTACGGTAAAATAAATTCCCTGACAAAAAACAAAAATTGGGAAAATGTTTCCACATTATGATCTATTTTAAAATGCCTTGATTTAGCTCTTTCAGGGCAATGCAAATGACTCTGGTTTTGGTTTTAAGAACATTTTTTGGGCATAAGTTCCAAATCAACTTATTTAGAGTGACAGAGTTTAAGACAAATTTGGATTTCAATAGAAAAATAGAAACTGTGGGAACAACAAACAATAATTGTGCTGCCACTCTAATGACTTTGGACAGAAGAAAGTGCTTTAAGGAAAACACGTTTCATGCTAACATAATACATGTTTAATTTCCCTCATTTGATGTGAAGAAAATCAGATAAATTGATGCAATCTGTAAATCCAAAATTAAAACCACATGTGTGAAATAAATTTGGACAATTTATCAGTTGGACTAAGTGTGCTTTTCTCTAAAAAGGGTATGAATAAACCCAGCACATAGCCTTTTTTATACATAACAGATGTTATGTTGAAACTATCCCCTGTGGAGTTTGTTTCACAGTTAAATATGTGACCTGTTTGTCATTTTTCGTATGTCATGAGTTCATGTTGTTTAGCTCTATCAAATCAAATGTGAGATTATGGATTTTTCCTAGCTTTTCTAGAGTCTGGTATGGAGGACTTGCTTGTCAAACCAGTAGACACCCTGGCGAGGTTCAGCACATGAAAATGAGGGAAAATGAAGTCAGCAGCAGAGGAATTGCAGGGACAGCAAAATATCTCCAGTTTCAGTGAGGAGCTGGTCAAGCAAACCTTCATAACTACGTGTTTTCCAGATGCTGGGCAAAACTGTTAGTGGAGGATGAGTAAATATGCATATAGTTACATGAGTTTGCAGTGGTTTAGGACCCTTCTTAACTCGCCTGAATTAAAGCTTAAAAATCCTCTTTCACACAGACAGTACTAATATAGGTAGGAAATTAAGCACATTTTAAGCACCTCTTGTTCTCTACCAGGGGTTTTCCTCATGTCTTTAACAGAGATGCAGACTGTTAATATTTTTTCTCTAGGTGAAGGCCATGCCTGTGACCCAGTTTTGCCCACTTGCAGTGGAGAGCAGGGTGCTGCTTGGCTCATTGGCATGATGGAAGTTCATCAGCGAAGTAGACACAGGGTGTGCCCTGAGTTCCCACTGAAGCCCGGCTCGAAAAGCACTCCTTCCAATAGGTGAAAGCATCTTTTAGCCAGAAGATAAATTCATGCTGCTTGTCTGAGAGATTAGCAATGCCTCTCAGTCCATTGGAGGGGCCCATAGCACATATTTTTGACCAAACGAAAAATTCAGGTGATTATTGCAGGAGGGAGGGGAGTGAGCATTGTCAGAGCTGTAATATGGAGCAGAAGATAGGAAATAGGGATACAGGAGAATTATTATTATGGTAAGAGGAATCAGTGGGAAGAGAACAGGGTAGGAAAAAGAAATATAATTTTATGATGATAATGCTTCACCCTGTTCCTGACCTAGGAATGCTTGTCCTAGGTCCTTGATCCTGAAGAGGATGTTTGTCTTGTGGCAGTTCCTCTAGTCCCACACTATTGATATAATGCAGTCAAGCGTCTCTGAAGTATTGATTTTGAGGGTAAACATTACAGAAATATAATACCTGTAAGCAGTGACGTTGAGTACCATTAATGTGTAGCCAGCCTGAGGCATTGCTAAGCCTCTACAGACTTACACGCTGCAAGCACACTGGGACCTGCATCTGTTCAGAACTCCCTGCCTGTGTTCTCTGCAAACTCCCTTTTTGGAGGATTTCCAAGAAAACAGGAACAGAGTTTCTCTCCATGCTTAGGAACTGACTTTTTAGTTTGGAAGTTGAAATTGTACCTAATACCCCATTCCCATAGTGATGCTTCTAGGGCAATCCTTAGAACTAAACCTGGCTTGCTCCACCTCTCTCTGAAGAGTTTTATATGACAGAGCCTTTATCTATGTGTTTTCTCTTAATGTTCTTTGATCAGAATGATCCTGTTTTCACTACAAGCTTTTTATTTCTGAAATACTGCAATCAGCAAGTCAATCCCAGTCACTCTGAAAAGGATCATTACTTATTCATTAATCATGAGTTATTCATAATTCATTACTTATTACTTAACCTTCAAAAGCAAACAGAAGGTCACATGACAATAGGACTTTGTGCTGGTGAGAAAAAATAAGAATATAAGTTCCTCCCAAGTTTTGTAGCTCCATATCTGGCAAGGAGAAAAGACCTTTCCTGCTTTAAGGCTCCTTATTATCCTTGATCAAGCTAACAGCTTTTGCTATCATTGCCCTGAAAGCCTTGAACTGTTCACTGTGCTTCTGGCTCCACCAGCTTCCCAAAGCCCCGAAAGATTTAATATTCCCTCATGTCTCTGTCCTCTGCCTTGGCAGCTATGTCATGGGCTGGACAGGGCGAAGGAGCTGTTCCTGTGTGGCTGTTGGATTAGCATTTATTACTTGCTTGGGTGCTCCTAAGTAGCTTCATTGCTTTTCTTTCTCTGTCTGAAAGCCTGTAACATTTAATTCCATAGCAATTTGCTTTGATTGCAAACACACAGAGGTTGGCACCAAATTCAGAAAATATGTGGTATATTTTCATAAGTATGCAGTGTTTCCTTGTTGAGCTTGGCATTGTACTCTGCCTCAATAGGAAAAGGTAAACGTGAAGATGGCCATAAAGCTTTAGTTAACAAAGAATAAATAAATAAATAAACACTCCTACTATCTATATAGAAGGAACATCTTCTACCAAAACAGTCAGGTGAATGGCAATGAGAGAAGACTCCTCAGCTCCGGATATGGTTTACTGAGATTGGTAAATAGCTGTATGCCTGTCATACTAGAAGCAACCCCTTTAAAAAGGATAAAATAAAAAAAAAATGTGGAGGATGAACTGAAAGGGAAAGTCAGTGAAAAGCTGGGAAGTCCTGGGGAGATTGCTGCAAGGAGCTGAGGTTCTCTTTGTCACTTTCAGAAAGCCAAACCTTCCTCAGCTGTGAGAGAAGTTAGTCACCTGTGCCTTGTTTGTTTCTTTGCTTTTATACCTGGTACAGACATGTCCTCATTTAACATTGAGAACTCATGAAATTTCACCAATTTATTCTTGTGTTGATCTAAACCACTTTAAATTAAAGAGTAAGTGACTTTCTGAATGATGCATAAGACATTAAGTGATAGAGGATCTGTTGCTTCTTTCAATGGTTTTCCTAGTGGATGACTATACTCCATGATAACGTGTGCATTTTGCTTGTTTCCAGACATTCATTTCAGGCCACTAACTCCAGTGATCTTCTTTGACAGAATGAAGGTCCTTTTAGTATTTTCTGGTTTTGATAACACGTGTACACTAAATAGGTTACAGGTAGGTTTTCTTTTGAGGAAGGTAGAGAAAATACAGTTTAAAAAAAAAGAAGAATAGCTCTCTATTCTGCAGCTACTCTTAATTTTCTATTTCTTTTACAACACCCACCAGAATTGCATGTATTTTTTATTATAAGTTCTTCCCAATTTTACCTGCAGAGATAAAATTACCTCCTCCCATATATGTGTATACGTATGTATACACATCTCTTGTTTATATGGCTTATTGGTCTTATAACCCTTCTATGAAAGTATTGCTCTAGGAGCATCTCTTAGTCTGCTTGAACCAATAGGGCTTCTCCATATTCACTACTTTCTAGGCTGGGTACCTGCCCAGTAAATAAAGACCACCTTTAAAATAATTTGTCATGCAGATTCTGAAACCAGAGCCTTCCAAACGCTCCCCCAGGGGACTTCCACAGACTTCTGCGGGGTTTTTCTGTGAGGCCAGAGATTTCCCTTCATGTAGCTGATTACCAGAACAAGCCTTGCCCTAGGAAATCGTATCCACGTGTCCTTTACCATTAATTTGCATGCAGTCTTATGTATAATGTGCCCCTTTTGCTTCTCTGCTGTGAAACTCATCTGGTGACACCAAAAGGAAAAAAAAAACAAACACACTATTGCCAACATTTTTGTTAATTTTGCATTGTCGGTTGTCACTGCTGTTTGTTAAAAATATTTTATGTGCAACCTGATTTTCACTGCCTCCTTGCTCTGTGCTTAGGGCAGAGAAAATATGTCAGTAAATATTGAACAGCAAAGCTGTATTATGACTGACAGTTATCCTAATTCTTTCAGATATACTGGTATCAGTACAGTAATGTCTGTTCAAGAATGAAGTGTCTAATTTCACTTTGATTGCAGAGCTGATTTGGTTCAATCAAAGAGTGATGGCTGGTATCATTTTTAAGGCAGGTGTCATATGTGCTTTATTTTTTAGTTCCATGGTCCAAAATTGCAAATAACTGATTTTCTGTGTCACGATCATCTCTAAATATAACAACATAAGAGCACAAATACCAGGACAAATCAGTGGGTCATCTGTCTCAGATGCATCCAGTAGAACCTGTTCCTAAATGCCTCTTGACCTGCCAAAGAAGCTCCCACCACAGGCAACCCTGTGGGCAAATAGAGGGTCCAGAGAGTCCAGCCAATTTTGTAGCAGGCTACCTGTAGTCTTCGGCTATCTCTGCACTTTTAGAAGGCCTGTCTCTGCCCCTCTACTTAGTGGATGTCTCTGCCACCACCCTTCACCTTAGTTTTACTTCACATCTGTCCCAAGTGCTTCTATCCTGGTCATGCTCACCTACATTTCTTTGTATTTTTTTTCTTTTCTGCTTGAGCTGTCCTTTTCTTAGTGTCCCCTTCTCCCCCCTTGTCCCATCTCAGCCTCTTCTATCTTTCTCATTGCAAAACCAACATTTGCTATGTTTGCGTTGCTCACGCCACTCATTTTTTGTACCAGTTTCCCCTCCGGTACCTATATTGTTTACCTCATCTATAAACTCTTCAGGCTAGCTGTGGTGTTCTGCTGTTTATCTCTGCATACTACAAAATCCTACAAGGCTTATCTTTTGCATGGGTTTAAGCATTACTTTAGTAAACATGATTAATAATACTAACACCTACTGTAATGCACGTGGTTTATAACTGTACCATAAAGGAGTATTACTTCCTCACCCAGCTGCTGATTGTATTTTGTTTACTGTAACTGTAGATATATGTCTCCCTCTATAAAATAGTTTAATATCCTAAATTTTTCTGGGCTGAAATTGTAACACTGATCTATTTCTTAGTTTTTTTAAGGCAAGTGATTCCAGCTAGTTTGATCTCACTGAAGTTCATCAGATTGCCCCTAAATCAGGTAGAATAGCTTGTCTGATGATAAGAATGTTATTTAATTTTCAGTATTACTACAATGCCCAGGAGCTTTCTTGACAAAGCACAATAAAAATACCAAAAAAGAAAAAGAAAAGAAGATAAATTGTCCCACTGGCTTACAATTGAATACAGGGAAACAATGAAAAACTACTCACTATTCCCACACCAGATGCATGGTCTATATACATTGTCTGGGTTTTTTTGGAAGTCATCATGGTGGAGGAAAACTTTAGGGAGACATTTCGAGGAGCCTAGGCAGGGGTATTTTTATTATTTCTTTTATGCTGCCCCAAGTGTTTGAGGACTTCATCTATCAGGGTACTAGACTGGCTCCAGAAACCTTAAAAAATTGTAATGGTAGCTAGAAAAAAGATGTTTTGTGTTCCTCTCCAAAGCGCTGAAGAGCTGTGGGCTCACACAGACCCAGTGTGATATAGCACATCTTTGTGCTCTAAATTATGGTGAAATTGAGTTTGGCATAAATCCAACCCAAAACTAAGGCAGCTAGTATGGCTCCTTTTGAAGATACCTCAGCAGCTGCATTTACCTCTTGTTGAGAACAAAGCAGCGGAATTTATGGACTAATACTGTAATTAGCATTGTATGCATATTGCCCACACCTGCATACCTCTGCAAATGCCATGGAATGTAGTGGGTCTTGGTAGCCTATGTTTTATATGCTCTATTAACAATCCTAGTCGTGTCTGTTCCCCACATGAGTACTCCTCTCACATCAGGGTAGTCTCACACATTCATTGTTGCATTTTTGGTGTTCTGTTGTTAAAATAACATGGTTGTGGTTTTCTGCAGCAAGCCATTACAGAACTCATGTTTTATATTACTCTTTTTTTAACAAGAGTAGGGAAAATATTAATTTCCTTTAAGCTGAATTATGCTGCCATGTTGTCAAAATGATAATACCAAAATTAATATTTACCAAAAATCCCATCTTTATACAACTTGGCTAACAAAGCAAATGATACACCATACCTCACAAGTGTTTTCTAGTATTAAAAACCGTGAAAACTTGACAAAAAATTCTCCCCCAAATATACAGCTGTGCATGTTGTGTGTATTACATATACAAGTCTACTGATAGTACTAGTACAAAGAATTGCTTATGGTGTTGGTTAGCTGCAGCTGAATTTTTGACTTCACTAAAACAATAACTGACTCTAATCTGAAAGGAAATTTCTGTGGTCTACAGCAGCATCGTAATTTCTGATGATGCTTGAGAATTCATTCAGTAAAATCAGGTTTTCCTGTTGATTATCAGCTGACCAACCAGACTGGTTGCAGAGCCCTTACTGATAGATATACTGCCCACTTCTGAAACTTAACTCACACCAATTTGCTTTTCCAAATTCAATTAAAAATCTAGACTTTTCTTCCATAAATGATAAAAATAAAATGACACTGATTTTTAGACTGACAGCATAAAGTACAGTGTATGCAGGTAATTACAGACAATTGAAGAACACCTGGCTCACAGTAGCTGAGATACCAATAATATTGAATGGAAACTATTTTCACCTAAAATGAATTAGCAAGTAGAGAAATGAGCCCAAAGATACGAGTTCCTGTACTTTTGGAAATGTGTTGCAACCTGTTTTCCCCTTCCAAATACATTTCACTTCCCAAATATTTAAACTTGCTATTTTTAATAGGGTTCTTATCACTGAAATGAATGAACACTTTAAAGCTTTTAGTTAACATCATAACTTCTCTATGATTCTTGCATTATTCCTTATTTAATTTATTTTTTTTAATTAATAGGGAGGCAAATTGAAATCTTGATCCAGGCTAAGTGGGAGCAGGGTTATTCATAAAATGTTGTCTAGAACTCCCTTAAAACTGACTTACGGAGTTCAGTTGTCTTCTATGGCTAATACACTTGACAAGATAAATGTAGGTGGCCTGATAAATGGTAGGTACACTCAAGATATTCACATCACGATTGTTCTGACATACATTTAGTCTAGAATTTATGTCCCTGGTGTTTTCCCACGTAAAAGTTAAGCATCTTGTATCAGCTAGTGGACATCCTAGAGAGAGAGGTGCTTCAGGAATGGGTGGTTCATTCAGCAGTGGTGTTGAAGGCATGTGAAGTGAATAACTCCCCAGAGAAAGGTTTTTTCTGTGAGCAATTTGCTTCTGAGGCTGAAGGCCAGACATAGCAGTCTCACTGGATTCCTATTAATGAATACTTATGTATGTTCCAGTATCTTAGTCTATTTGTACTTGCTTAAATACATTCTCTCCATAATTTCAGTCAGGAAAAATTATCTTTCTGCATATTATCTTATGCTTGTGTTGTCTTGTACAATTAAACTACCACAACATTATTTATAAACTTCTATATTTTTAGTTGTTTTATACCAGTTTGCAAAGCTGAAGGAAGTCCCTGGCTCTAATGTCAGTGATAAGGCATCTGAAGTGTAGATGTAAAGATTTTCCCCAAGTCATGCAGATGGTTACTGGCTTATGAAAAGCAACCTGCGCATCTTCAGTCTTGGTCTAGTGCTGTAATTGTTAGAGAAAAAAATATCATAGAATCATAGAATGTTTTTGGTTGGAAGGGACCCCTAGAGGTCATCTAGTGCAACCCCCCTGCAGTGAGCAGGGACACCTTCAATGAGATCAGGGCCTCCGCTACCTCTCTGGGCAACCTGGTCCAGTGTTTCACTACCCTCATTGTAAAGAATTTCTTCCTTATATCCAGTCTAAACCTACCCTGCTTCAGTTTAAAACCATTACCCCTTGTCCTGTCACAGCTGTCCCTACTAAAAAGATTTTCCCCATCTTTCCTATACTTTATAATGTTCAGTAGTCTGAACCCATCATCCTGTAAGTTTGTAAAAACTTCCTGTGCTTAACTTTGACACATAAAAGTAATCACACCAACTTAAAGCTCATCAAATTTTAGAGGCATTGACAGGCTCACACCCTGTTATTACATGTAGTTGTATTTAAATGTTGTAGATAATTTAGGTAAAACTTTTTATTGTTTTTGACTGCTGATTATCATTATTAATGATTAGTTAATCATTATTAATCATTATTAAATGCCAGGACATTCCTTGTACAAGGAATACTGTGGCCAGCAGGAGTCCCCCTGAACTCAGTGCTGGTGAGGCCGGACCTTGAATACTGTGTTCAGTTTTGGGCCCCTCACTAAAAGAAAGATGTTGTGTTGCTGGAATATGTCCAGAGGAGAGCAACAAAGCTGGTGAGGGGTCTGGAGCACAAGTTTTACAAGGAGAGGCTGAGGGAACTGGGGTTGTTTAGTCTGGAGAAGAGGAGGCTGAGGGGAGACCTTATCGCCCTCTACAACTACCTGAAAGGAGGCTGTAGCGAGGTGGGGATTGGCCTCTTCTCCCTGGTAATGGGTGATAGGACGAGGGGCAATGGTTTGAAGTTGCATCAGGGCAGGTTTAGGTTAGACATTAGGAAAAATTTCTTCACAGAAGGGGTTGTCAGGCACTGGAGTGGGCTGCCCAGGGAGGTGGTCGAGTCCCCATCCCTGGAAGTATTTAAAAGAAGGGTAGATGAGGTGCTTAGGGACATGGTTTAGTGGTGGGATGGCAGTGTTAGATTAAGGGTTGGACTCGATGATCTTAAAGGTCTTTTCCAACCTAAACAATTCTATGATTCTATGACACATTAAGAAAAAAATCAAATTGTATTTTAACCTTCAAAATACAGTGTGAAACACCTTGAAAAGATACAAAACTTCTGCTGTAGATTTCTTTGACAGCAGGGAATGTCCACATTGTCCTGAGAATAAACCCCCTAACACGTAGAAGATAAAGAATGTGGAGGGAAAGACCGGGGAAAGAGATAGCTTTGTTGTATCTTTTAAACAAGGTGGCCAACACTCTGCTCTCAGAACTGTGGTGGCACTGAGATGGAAAAACCTTCACTGTTATTCTCCATTGCAGTAATGCAGGAAAAATTAAATTGTTTGATATCTTACAGAAAAATTCTGAAATGAAAAATGTTGTGAGCTGAAATGTGAAGAGGCCCATGTCCTCTTCTTCCTGCCGTTGGATATCATTAAACTCTCTGTGAGTCTAACAGACTTGCAAATGTGCCATCAATCACACCAAATAACGGCTGTAGGAGAACAAGATTATGGAGAGTCACAGACACAGCTGCAGTGATCAGGTAACTTAATTGGTCCCACCTATGACAAATGCATTGTTTCTTGTAGCATTTGATGGATTAAAATTGTATAGGCATCACTGAAACATGCTGATTATTGTATTAAGAGATCTCTCTTTGATTATTTAGTAGTTTTAGGGTGATGTTCAGTGTAAATGAGAGGATAAAATGAACATTAAATAGTTTACAGGCATTTTACAATTACCTAAGAAAACTGAGGTGGTCACGATAGACATCCTTTTCCTTGTGTAAGAAAGTACTTTAGCAACTAAGCTTTTATAATGGATAGACTATCATGTTGACATGCTTGATATTACATCTTGTGTGTTTTCTCAAAATAATAGAAGGATCTTTTTGCTAGATGCTCCAACTGGTGGTCGGGTTTGACCTAAATATGCTTCCTTTAATGAATGTGTCATAGCTGTCTTGCTGATTAGACCACAGATCCATTGCTTGGTATCCTTTTCTGCTGAAGCTCTGTTTTATACTCAGTGGGAAGACAACGTTCTCTTACCCGCATAGTTGTGTATCATATTGTGGGGTAATAGAAATTTCCCTGCCTTCTATCTGGTGAGAAGGAATTCTTTCCAGTGCAGCCTGAAAATATGTCTCTGGCATATTGCTAATTTCCATCTGTCTGGATATACTGATAGGGCTTCTGGAAAAGGATCTGCCTGTGGTGCTTTTGAGAATCCCCGACAGGCTGTACGCAGAACGGCTTAAGGGGTCTCTTGCTTCTCTCAGCAGCAGTATCGTGGTCACATGAAATGTTCTGAACTTCTGCAAGGTTAGAATAAAGGCATTGCAGGAAAATGAAAATACATGTTCTGTTCAAAGTCTTAACTTGGCTTCACACCTTCTGAAGGGTGACTCATATGCCTTTATCTAGGCAACAGGAATGCAAGATTTTAATGAAATATGCAAACTGCAAAATTTTAATGAAATATTGGCATGCTAGAATAAATCACTGCCACCAATGCTTAAGAACCCTCACTCTGTTTAGCTTGGTTTAGACCTGGAAACTATTCTCCTTGGTAGATATTAGGCAGTGTTTCAGTATGCCATGCTATCTGAAATGACAGCTCAATTAGCATTTACTATCTAATGTGTGTTTTTTGAAAGACCTTTAGGACCAAATTCTGTCCCACACAGTCTTTCTGATTTAAAAGGTCATTAGAATCAGCCTGAACACCTCCTTCTGCTCTTATTCTCTCAGGCCTGGAAAAGGTTAAGAGGCATTTGTTGGCTCAGCAAGGCAGATGACTCATAACTTCTGGATATAAGAGGGGGAAGTGGCTGCCTGAAAAGATAGAATCCAGGGCGTGGGCTCAGAAGTCCCAGAGTAGTCATCTTAGCAACAGGCTCAATAAAATGAAACAGCACTGGCAGAAGTTTTGAGCTGAAGTTTATCTTACTTTCTTTGTTAATAAAGGCAAATCCCTGAAAGACACTGCAATAGGATTTTATGTAACGTGGACTCTGTGGAGAGCAAGTGAATGAGGTACCTATTCACAGAAGGGAGCACCGAACACTAATGCAATAGGTTTATGCCAGATGAGCAGAGCAAGATCATAATACTGAACTAAGTGATTATACCAGTAAACTTGCATAACCCAGTTTATACCCTTCTCTTAATTGTTGTGGGTTTTCTTGCAAATATTTTGTTGAAATTTCTTTTTTCCTCTGTTTAACTGACACCTGTGTTCTACCTTGGCCTCATGGAAACAGGTACATAGCACGCAGCATGCCTAGAACCAGAAATATACCTTTTAGGTTTTTTCTGTGTGGGATATGAAAGAAATGCATTCAAAGTGAATATAAGAGAAAAATAAGAGAAAAGTAAACTGAAATCATTTAGCTGTGTTTTCCCTCTGACATTCTGATTTCCCGCATGGAAAAATGTCCTGGTGTATATAATAAAAATAATCTCTTATATTATTATCTCCATGCCACTGCTAAATTCAATTTGCCCTTCTTTAAAAGCATCTAGCTGCTGAGCAGACTATTCTTTGTTTCTGAGCTCAAATAATTTCTTCTGTCTGCAGTCCACGTCAAGTTGAATTTTTTTCCTGTTCCATCATAACACTTTTGATGAGATTCTGGTTCTCATTATCTTCAGAGGACCAGGACTAACAGTGTACCTCCTTTTATAAAGTTCATATGTTCCTGCAATGTCATCTCCTCAAGAGACACTGGTTTCTGTTATATTCAACTGATTATGTTTTCCTGACCACAGCTGAAATTCATGTCTGTGTTCAGCAGCTGCTGTCTTTGCTATAGGTGGATTTTTATTTTGCTAACAAACTTGGAATGTGTGCTTTGCAGTAACAGGAATTGCATCTAATACCTTGTATTTTTAGTTTATTGCTTCAAATGATTGCTTTGAAATTAAGGCATATGTAAGTCTTCCACATCAATCATCCTCAGACATTAGCATTATGATTTAAGATTGAAAGGTTAAGTAGAGTGCAAGAACATGCAAGGGGACAACAAAGCTATCCCTGAGCCTGTGTTGTACAATTTGGGGAACAGAGGCAATGGGACATTGTTTTGCAAGCTGTTCCACTTTGTAGCAGTTCAGAGTGAAAACAACATGGATACAGGATCTCTGGGCTTTTTATCAATTTAAATATTTGTAAGCAGGTAACAGCAGTGGATGTGTAGCCACAGCTTACTGTATTCCACTAATACCTATTTACCACAACATTTATGGGTCGTTGGAATGGGAATATATTCTAAGAACTAGGAACAAGGAATATATTCTAACAGAGAAAACACGTCTTGCCTTGAATTCACCTGGGGTTTACCAGGAAGTCTTGCGGTACTTTAATTTGAGATCCAGCTCAAGCTCACAATCTGCCATCATCCTAGTTATCTTTCTTCTCTCTGCTTTTACAACCCCTGTAAGCTATTTATTTCTCTAGGCATTCTAGCCCATCTCCTTGTGTTGCCATGTACAGTCAATATTCATGTATATGTGATTTTAGAAATGAAGTTTCTGCAACCTCTTTCTGTTTTATGTTAAACTTTGAATTTTATGTAGCTCCTGATGTCTTAAGAGTTTACACCCACAACTTCCCTCTACCAGGCTAACCTAGGAGTGCCATTCCTTCAGTCCTTTTTTTTTCAAAATTGATTTATTTTTCTTCTTCAAGAAATAACTCAAATTGCCCTCAGCTGAGTAGTTCTAATTAAGAAATATGAACTGCTTTTCATATAGCCATCTCTGGCAAAAAAAAAAAAAAGGATGAGAATTTACACCTAAGCAGTCAGTTCAATGCATAATTCTTGCTTAATGTTTCCCTTACAAGCATCATAAATGAGACAGTGGCAAACAGGTGCAATCGCTAAAGGGTATGGCTCATACAAGTGATCTCTGTCAAGCACAGAATTCCTTTTCTAACATTTTCTGAGTGCTTCAGAGTCTTAGAGTCAAAGTCAGAAGGAGCTTATTGGTTTTATAAAGAATAAATTTAGAAAAAGAAGTGTCAGGGTCCTCTCTTAGGCCATTTTTCATTAATGTGACACAATTAACGTAAGCCATCTTTGCTTTACATTAGAGTGTGAATGGACTCTGTGAGGCAGTATTTTCTTATGTAGAAAATTATATAATACCGGAATGGTATTTTTTACTCTCATCTCCAAGTATTTAATGCTATGGTATTTCCATACCATTCAGTGCCACAGAGAACTATGAAGACATAACACATGCTTATTACATTTACCAGATTTTAGGGTAATTGACTAAAGCACTCAGTGAAAAAAAGAAATCATTAGCACAAAATTTGGGGAGACCTACTAGAATATCCAGTCCATTATTTGCCAAGCCTCAGGTGCACCCCTTTTCACCTTTTCTCTGCCGTCTGCAGTGTATTCTATTACAAACATAACAAATAGACTCTCATCCTTCCTTGGAACTGCAGTGGACAGGAGCTTCTTCCTTGAAAACTGTTTATTCCATTAAAAAATCACTATAATGTCTGCTGAATTTTGTAGTCTATAAATCTCCTCATCCAGTGCCTTGCCTCTTATGCATATAATGCCACTTAACACTATAGTTCTCTTATCCAGACTAAATACATCTCCTATATGTCTGCTAAGAATCCTGCTAGAGCTTCTTTCCCTTGCTGTCTGCATAACAGTACTGAAAAGAGACATTCAGCACCATAAATCTTTTCTTCCACTGCACTGAGGTCATCCCCAGGCATAACTCAGGTACATCCACCCATAAAGTGCTAGGTCTCCCTCTAATCGCTATTGCAGCCTGCTCAGCAGCTCAGCCTTCTCTGTGCACCATTCATTGCAACCATGCCATACAGCTCACATGGTGGCCTGCTCACAGGTAATCTGTCCCCATCAGTATGGCTGATGCCCATTTGGGAGGGAAAGCTGGATGGACATGTCTTACTAAGTTGTGAGTGCTGAAAGGTCAGGCAGCATTCATATGAGATGAAGGACATGCTTTGTCAACATTTTTTTTATTATATATCTTAAATAAAGATACTTGCTTGTAAGAGTATTTAGATAACTGTAGCTGTACTGCTGGTTTGCATTTGAGGCAGTAACAGTCGAGTGTATGATACACTCTGTAACTAGTAAACTTGCTTCTCAGCTCCTGGACAGTCGGTAGTAATGGAATGAAAGTTTCCCATTGTCGGAGTGGGAGATGGACCCCGAGTAATGATGAATCTCAATATGAGTATGGTCGTTCTCGTTTATTGCGCAGCTAACAAAAGCATATATAGTCAGAAAACAATAACTTACACACACGTCACACTGTGATTGGTAGAACACCGTTATACACACACCTACGTCGCTACTGTGACTGAGTCGGATCATCTGTCCAACGGAGGGGCTTCACCTTCTCTTCCGGTCATAGTTCCGCCCACATCTGCTTGAGAGCAGGGGCTGTCAAATGGGACTAAATCATGCCCATTCTCACTCAGCCACTCCTCCACACCTTTCCTTGCTCGTTAGGGAGAGATCACGGTCTCATCTGCTTCAAGGACTGGATCGCTCATAATCAGACCGTGTCCTTTGTTCTGTAGCCATTCCTCCACAATTCTCCCTTCTTGTTTTTGAGCAATCCAGGCCTGATCCACTACTCTTAACATTGCTTTCTTAATACAGCTTAGTAACACACAAAGACATAAACCTATGATTATAAGAATTACTATAATGCGCAAGCCTTCAGTTAACAAGCTTATTAGCCATTGTGGCAAACTTCCAAACAAACTAGCTAGCCACCCATCTAAAAACCCATGATTCTGACGAATTTTGTTTGCATGTTCCTTTAACCATTGTAATTGCTTATGAATTGATTTGCTATGATCAGACAGATTTAAGCAACACATGCCTTCAAAATCCTCACAACCATGACCTTGAGCTAATAGCAAAAAATCAATTGCTGCTCTATTCTGCAAAACTGCATGCTGTAAGTTGCTCTGGTCTTCTAATAATGATTCTCTTACCTCAGTGGTGGCATCAGCTTGCTTTTTAGCCCAACAAGCTAATTTCCCTACTTCATTCAATGCTCTACCTGCCGCTGCTCCAGGCACAAACAAAGATAAAAACACTCTCTCAGTAGGACTAAGTAAGGTGACTTCATCATTACAATTTGGTGAGAGACCTGTGACCGTGCATTTTCTACGACTGAGGGTCACATTCTGGGCCACATTTTTCCACCAGTTCTGATTTGGGGCTATTAATGTTAATTTACCAAGATAACATGGACCACCAAATATATTTTTTGGAATTCCCTGCCATGCCCTGTCTCCACATATTAAAAATACGTCTGGCGGCAAGGCTTTCGGGGTGCCATTGTTCCAAATTGGGGATCCTTCACGTACTTCACCCCCAAGGGCTCCCAGTCCTTGGCTTACTGAGTCATTCGTGCCACAAAATGCACCACTTTTCTGATAGTCATAATAATTTTCTTTTGAGGTGACGTTCGTCCACCCCATCCAATTAGATGTTCGGTAAAGGTTTGTTCCGATAAGGCTAGGTCTTCCAAAAATTATACAGGTTTGAGTCCAGTTTTTTGAGGTGTTCCCAATTCTCATTGATCCTAACAGGTCTAATTCTTGAGGGTTCCAGGGCAGCGTAACATTCAAGCCACCAATAAGCATAGCACTACAATTGCTAACACTCATAGATTTACTACAGTTCTGCTTACTATAGGCGCTAAACTTTTCTACCTTAAAACTAGGTACTCCTATCAAACATGTTCGAAAAGGTTCTGTAGCAGAAGCGAGTGACAAATAAAAGGCTTGCTGTCCTGTCTTGTTCGCCCAGGTAACCCACAGGTTCTCTCTGGGTTCAATTCTGTGGAAGGTCATTGCTCTCGGGAGCACCATCCCTAGGAGCAGGATCTTGAGCATCTTTGCTGTTGGGCAGATCTCATTGAGTCAGAGCAGGTTTTACAGCTCGACTAGGCACCCACACTGGACCGCGATCTGTGGAGACACACATATAACCTCGACCATTAAATTTAACAGGAACAGGCCCCAGCCACGCTCCAGAGACTGGATCTCTATATATTACTTTGAGTTGTGGGAGTGTTGTTGTACTATTGAACTTAAGGTTTCTATGGTGGATCATCACTGGCATTTCTTCTCAATCACCCATAAGACAAAGAAAGTTCAACGTAAAAAGTACACGATGTAGTCTTTGCTGGGCGTCTGTTTCTACTCCTTTTTGTTTCATTAGATAGTCTTTCAACACTTGATGAGTGCGTTCTACTAATCCCTGTCCTGTAGGTGAATGCGGAATCCCTGTCAAGTGCTCGACCCTCCATCTCAACAGGAACGCTCTAACCTTTTGACTAACATAAGCAGGCCCTTTATCAGTTTTAATATGTTCAGGCACTCCTAATACAGCAAAACAGGCAAGCGTTTACATACATGATGTGCTTTTTCGCCAGGCAATGCGGTTGCCCAGGTCATTTTTGAAAAGGTGTCAATGGTCACGTGTACATACTTAAAGCGACCAAACTCTGGGATGTGTGTAACATCCATCTGCCATAATTCTAGTGCCTTTAAACCTTTTGGATTCACTCCCAGTCCTATGCCGGGACCATGATTTCCACATTTTGGACAGGCTTGAACAATGTTTCAAGTCTCATTCTCCGTCAACCCAAATTGTCTTTTTAGGCCTTTAGCATTTTGATGAAAGTTCTCATGACTCTGTCTGGCTTGCTGAAATTTATCCACAGGAGGCACATGACACACTGGACTAACCAGGCTATCAGCAATTTGATTGCCTCGGCCTAATCCAATGTCCAGCTGATGGCTCCAAATATGGATAATACAACAAGCGCCTGTTCGTTGACTAAGTACAGATCGTAACTGAATAAACAAATCTCCCAGTCTAGGACTAGCTGTCTCTCTGAACAGTGCATCTTCCAAGCGTGGCACTATTCCAGCCACGTATAATGAGTCTGTTACCACATTCAAAGGAGTGCTCAACCACGATCACCACGATAAATGTTTGACTCTGGCGGAGAACCCGATGGACTATGAATAGCGACTAATTGTGCAACTCGGCTACCCTTAGGAATAAACAAAGGAGGACAAACAGTATAGGCCAGAATATAGACACGACCAGTATAGTCTGCATCAATCACCCCAGGCAATACGATCAGTCCCTTAATCCCTGCTGACGATCGGCCTAGTAACAATCCTCCAATAACACGTTTGGTGAAATAAGGGTCCCACAGCGTTACTAGGAATTTTTTGGACATTGGAGTCAATGAGGGTAACATCTACTGTGGTTTCCACGTCGACTCCCATGCTTCCCTGGGCTGCTGGTTGATGTTGTTGTAGAAAGCCTTTGTCTCATTTTGAGAGTTTACTTGTTTCTGCACGCAGTCTCTCCCCGCGCTCATTTTGTAGTTTCCCATACAGATCTTTGTGGCATGGGTGCTTTTCTGGCATCGATCACACCAAACAGTTTTGTGACGGTTAGATTTAATATGTCCTTCTTCACCACAGCGATAGCATCTTCCTCGGAAAAGTTGACCAGGTGAGTGATTTTGCCTTTTCTGGGCTACTGCAGCAAAGGGTTGCATTACTTCTTGAATAGCTCCTCGAACTGCCACAGCGACCGTGTTGCTTTGTTTTTGAGCTTCGGCTCTATCCATTCTCAGCAGCATATCTTCAACGCCAGCTTCTTTAGGTAGAGTGGCCAAGATTTGTTTAGTAATTTTGTTTGCATTGTCAAAGGCTAATATTTTGAACATTTGTTGTTTGCCTCTTGCATCTAAATCGGGATGATTCTCAATTGCTTCCCACAGCCTATCAATAAAATTACTATACTTTTCCATAGTTCCTTGTGACAAGTTGCCAAATGATGGGATGTTGGATCCAGGAAGGCTAAGAAATGCATCTAGGGCCAGCTGAGCTGAAAGTCGCAGCATGTCGGCAGGAAATGTTAACTGAGTATTTAGGTTGCTGTAGCTTCCAGTCCCAGTAAGCATTTCAGCTGTTACGCCGTGGAGCGGATCTCTTGCTGCTTGTCGGTGAGCTGACTCATTCACCGCTTGATGTCCCCAAGAAGAGTCCCAGAGTAGAAATTGATGGGGGTTGAGTAGTAATCTCATCAGACTGCAACAGTCATATGGACACATTAGATCAGCAGAAAAAATCCAGCTAATAATTTGGCGAGTTGCTTCAGATTTTATTCCATAAGTAGACACGGTGGAGCGAGCTTGTTGTAAAATTTTCCAATCATGTGGCTCCCATTTTCCTGCATTGTTTTCATGTATGACCGGAAAGGCAGATGGTGGAGGTGGGGTTCCGCCAACGCAAGCAGCTGCACTCCACTGTCCGTCCAAGATTGCATTTCTGATAATGCCACTCCAGTGCGTGGCTTTCAAATTGGTTGAAGAGTTCACTAGCCATGGTGGGTGTCTCAGTCTTTTTTCCTTCCCCTGTGACTCTAATACTTCGAGTCGTTTTAATATTGTTCGTAATACTTTGTCGGTGGAATTGAGAGCAGTTTAGGATTTTCACCGCTAGGTAGAGTTGGCGAACCAGACGATTCACTGAAGGAGGGCAGACACGGATACAGGGGAGGCGCAGTGGGCGGTGGTCGGCGCGCTGCTCCTCCCAGAGCTATGAGATCAGTAGACCTTTCAGGGTCCTCCTCCACCGGAGTTTCCTGAAGAGGCTCTTCCTCATACGCCTCACTCTGTTGCCTCAGCTCGGCACTGTTCACTTCCGGTTGTGACGCACTTTGTGAGCGTTTCAACACCAAGACCTTTACTTCCCCCTTTAACGAGCTGAAAGGCTCTCTGCCGCCTTCAACTCTTTTTTTATTCCACAAACTGTCCCAGTCATGCCTCTGACAGCAGGTAATCCAAAAATTCGAGCAATAGGTCTGGGCTTATTCTGCGGTTTTAAAGCGGGCGTCCCTGGACCTAGCATCTGCGCGGCAGCACACGCAACCTCTCTTTCCGCTTTCATTGCTTTTAGAGTCTCTAATACCGTATTCCACAATTCACGAACAGCTTTTATCTCCTTCTCTTCTTTTTCGTTCCCTTCAATTGTTTTTTTCCACATCATCTCTCCAAGGACCAGCCATTCCGAGACAGAAAACAGCATCGGTGTGTCAGAAAAATGACCCCATCGCTGTCCTAATTTGATTAATTTAATCAACTGCTTCGTCTGAGCTTCAATTCCTCTCTTAGAGAGAATACCAGCAAGCAAGGTGGCCGCACAACCCCCACAACCGTTGTCTACCGCACTTCTTGTGCCCGAGTAGCACTTCTCTCAGCCGTGTTTTTCCCACTCCCCTCCTCTAGCTGCTTACCGCAGTCTTGGAGAACTCAGTCCAGCTGAACTATGGTCATCCTCTGCTACCAGATGTCGGAGTGGGAGACGGACCCCGAGTAATGATGAATCTCAATATGAGTATGGTCGTTCTCGTTTATTGCGCAGCTAACAAAAGAGGCAGAAAACAATAACATACACACACGTCACACTGCGATTGGTAGAACACCGTTATACACACACCTACGTTGCTACTGTGACTGGGTCGGATCATCTGTCCAACGGAGGGGCTTCACCTTCTCTTCCAGTCATAGTTCCGCCCACATCTGCTTGAGAGCAGGGGCTGTCAAATGGGACTAAATCATGCCCATTCTCACTCAGCCACTCCTCCACACCTTTCCTTGCTCGTTAGGGAGAGATCACGGTCTCATCTGCTTCAAGGACTGGATCGCTCATAATCAGACCGTGTCCTTTGTTCTGTAGCCATTCCTCCACATCCCATCATTGGAATATTTTAAGTGTGATGTTACAAACACAGCCAGAGAGAAATCACAGATATTGTTGACTATCCATTAGGCAGTAGCACAGGAACTTTTAGCATCTGAGTGAAGAAACAACACATGAATTCTTCTCTCTCCTCTTATTTCACAGTCTCCTTCAGGTTTCAGTGCTGCCCACCACACATCTCATCATTTGACTTCATTAGCATGAACATAGTTGCTCTCTGTTGCCTACTGTTTTCTGCTTTATACCTGTTTTTATCACAGGCACCTCTGATTAGAAGTACACATCTTTCCTCAGTTACAGTACCTGACATACACTGACAGGTAGATAATGTTAAGGCTCTTGATCTCTCACTTCGAGGTGTTCAGAGTCATTTTTACCAAGTTACTCCCTCTAGTAAATGCTCTTAATTCAGATAATTTTGAGGTGATCTGTAGAGACTTTCCAGGATCCTTTTAAAATTCAGTTCACCTGGCTCCAGAAAGAAGAATTCAGACTACAGAAGGAAATGATGGCCTTGCAAGTGAACCTTGTGCAGTCTTTGCACATATGCAGTGGGGGAGAAAATAACTCTGAAGAGCACCACAGATTCTGGATCCTGCAGGGATGTGGGCTTGCACACAAAGAGAGAGGCAGAGAAGTGTTACCTCCAGAGCATTTAGTTAGCTCTTTGCTATTTCCTGAATACGCTGGCCAATATTACACAAAGGCAAAAAACTATGTGGTTTACAGTTAAGGAGAACATTGAACCCGTGACAGGAGTCATGCTGTTATTTCCAGGTGTGCATGAAAGAAGGTTTAATATCTGCCAGCCCTCAAGAAAAGCAGTATCTGCTGGCTCATTTATCTATGAAAATACTGGCTAGAGTGACATCTAAATTTGGTGTCTTTACTATGCCCTATCCTGTCAGGAGAGACACCAAATCTGAATGTGTATCTGAACTTTGTAGTAGTAGGTAGAACTGTTGGCCTTTAAAAAAACATGATTCACACTATTGGTTGCAATAGAGCTAGTCGCCCGTATGTTAAAAGTTATGTTGAAAAAGTTATGTGAGGGGGGTTTTTTTCTTCTCTACCTGATTTCTGTCACTGTGGTTCAACACTGGGAAAATAGCCATGGAGCAGCAGCAACTCAAACATAGGCACTGAGCTGACCTGCATGAATTCTTGGAGATCTTAGGAAAGAAACTTAGCAGGCAGAAGACTTTGAAGTAGGACAGCATTTATGCCCATTAGTGTCCAGGCTGCAGTATATTACATTTCAGACTTGAGATTTTTGTTTGTTTTCTAGTACAGTCTATTTTGACTTGTTTGTTACAATGAAAGTGAACACAATAAAACAGTTATATAAATGTTATAGATTATGTTATTTTATATAATAAGACATCAAGGAAGGAAACTTGCTGACTGAAAGAACATTGCTGTGTGACCGTATGGTCAGCCTTTAAGGAAGAAAAAACAGTCTGAACTCGTCATACCATCCTGGAAAATCTGAGCCTTAAAGTTACTGAGGACAGTCATTCACTGAGGAAGTGATGGAAAATATATAATTTCTGTGATCCAGCCCACGAATGTTCTTTGGAGTCTGTATATCCCACCTATATCCACTTGTCCCATCACCTCAGCCACCTGGCCATTGCTATCAAAGTGCTACTAGTGCTGAAAAAGTGGTTTAGAAATACACCGTGGAAATAACTCTGCTCCTGCCAGAGATGTGCTTTTAGGTTTTCCTAATCAATTGTCTTTATAATGTTTCCTCAGTCAATAGGAACTGAACTCTTCTGAGAACTTTGATGAGATTGGCTAAGCATGCAATGAAAATAACACCCAGAGGGATTGCAAGGGATAACCATTGCAGTTATGCAAGCGTCTCTTCCTCCTTTTAAGCAACAGAGGAATCACTGTTCTTTCCTGAATCAGATCAGAACAACACGGAAAATTCCCCAACAGGTTCAGACTTGCATCTAGTGATTTTCCTGCTTATATCTGGGCACCGTGGAAAAGTGACATTCCTAAGGCACAGCTCTGCCCAGTTGTGTGCAAGCCTATGAGCCCAACAGCTTGAATGAGCACCAAAATCCAGTGTGCTGTTCTTTTACTGCCAGATGTGGCAGCTTTACTGCTGCCCAGCCTGTGGACAACTGGAGTGGGGTCAGTGCACAAGAACTGCCATCACTGCAGTTACTTTAGTGAAAGCTTTATCCATTTGGGGGCACGTCCATTTGTACCACAGTAGACTGTGGAGCAGGGGCAGAAGTGGTAGTCCTTCTTGTCCTGCCAATAAGATGGCCTTCTCCTGCCTCACTTGTCTTGCCTCACCCTGTAGAGAGGGTTAAGGCTGCAGGTCATGGAATATCTATTAAAATGCTCCTTCTTTCTTCTGCACTTAAATGGAGTCGAGGGCTACCGTCACTGACTAGTGATGTGTTCCAAGCAGTCTTGGCAACAGCAATAACATCAAAAAATAATGCCTCACTGTTCCACATTTGTGGTTGCCACAGGTTGTCTTGCTTCATTGCAATGACTTGGAATACTCTGGATGTTTTATACTTCTCGTTCACGTGAATCAGGACACACTGCCTCCTTTACAGTCATGGAAAGAATGTGCTTGAGATTGCAGTTATGATGTACTGCAAGTCTGCAAAAAGCTCTTAAAGTCAAACCTTTCTTAATGGTTCATTTTCCACTTCCATAATGTCAGCAGTGTTGTCTCTGTGAGTGCCTGTTTTGGTAACCAGCACAGTAGTAGAGCTCAAAACTCCTTTAACAGTTTTACAGTTCAATTCTGTATGGGATCCTATGCTGAACAGCAAGCAGCACGAGTCATGCTGAAGAGAGTACATCTTGTGACAGTGTGCTCATTTGCGTCCATATTTATCTAGTATTTTGTTTTCAGCGATTTAAAAGCAGTATGAAGTGTAAATCATAGTCTCCTCCCAGTAAACCAGAGCAGTCAGAAGGAGGTTGAAAGCAGCGGAGGCTAAATGGGGGAAGCAGCACTGCTGATGTTTGGCCCCACGGCCCTTCTCCTCCTCCCACTCTCTTGCAAAGGCCAGGTAGAGCAGCAGGTTGGGGAAAATGCAGCCTAAGCATCACAATTCATGCTGTAGTCTTCACATTTCCTCCATCTTTTATCATGAGGCTTGTATTTTGTCCTAATATTTTGTGCATTAGCAATTAGCATTTTTTTTTTATATTTTTTAATTATACTGGTTTACATCTAAGAAATGGGAGTGAACTTGATGTTAAAACTCCAGCAAGGTGTAGGGATTGTCAGTGAAGTCTTACTTTAATTCTCCTAAAAACTTAACTCTCCATTTAGTAAATATGACTAGAAGTCTGCCGTCGAGGGTCCAAATAAGTGTATAATTTCATAAAGATCTTATGCTTGAAAAAAATGCAGTTGTTAAGACCACACTTATGTAGTGAAACACAATAAGGCATGTATGAAAAAAGAAAATAATCTTTAAAAAAATCACCCTCAGGATCTCTGCTCACTGTGTTGTAGATATAGACTCTGATCTGAGCCCCCTACAGTCCCTGCAGAGCTTCTATTTCAATGGATTTTGGACTGAAACTGTGAGTGGCTGAGGACTAGGACAGTCCATGTATAACACTGTACAGATAGGATGAAAACATTCTAGTCAGGAATAATTTTGGCTAGTTTAAGTTTATCACTTATGCTCCATTTGAAAAGGGGTAGTGAGTCTTATAAGTTGGTTTACACATCAGTGTTTCCATAAAAAAAGTTCCTTCCTTCTTTGCATTGTGTGTTCAGTAAACCAATCGCTTCCTGCCCCAGATACCTAGGGAACTTTTTTGCACTATTTCACAAATGAAAATCCTTTTTTTTTTTAAACCAGTTTAATGCATTTTTTCTGGTTAGAAGTGTGTCTAGCAGCATATGAAAAAATAGAAATGCTTATTCTAAGTTGAAAATACTTATGCTAGGGTAGCTATTGTTTTATGTAAATACTAAAGTAAGATATTTCCAAAACATTAATTTTACAAATTATTATTTCCTATGTATATGTTACACCTATTTTTCTGTGTTTAAAGGGATGAATTCTTGACTCGTTATGTTTAGACTGAGCAGTGCAGCCTGTCTCTGGATGGCTCTGCCATGACTTGGCAGTGGAGTGTATCCATCACTGTGTGCCTCTTACAAACAAGGTTGGAATCTAGCTCATTAAAGGCAGAAAAAACCTTAGAAATCATCAAGTGAGAACTAATGACAGTGTCAGTTGTAGCTGTTGTGTTCATCTTTCTGTGAAGATAGGTCTATGCGCTCTGGCAAGTTGACCGTTACATGGACTTCTCAAACAAAGGAACTCAGGCCCAGGTGGAGCCGGCACTGGTTTTGGGGACCAGGTAAGGGGCCCATACTTTGCATGGGATTTAGCCATGTAAAAATATACTGAGAGAAGATCATGTACTTAAAAGCTTGATTGTGATTTTGAATAAAACACAAGGAAGGAGCAGTGTTTTGCTCTGTTACCCTGTGAGAAGCCAGAGATCATGCCTGTGTGAGCCAAAAGAGATACATGCATGCAATTAAAAGGGGAATTATTTTGCTAGCCCCAAATAATTTTACATCTGTCCTGCATGTCTTACATATCAGAGGCTAGAACCAGAGAGGTTAAACTACATGTCACTTTCCCCTGCCAGAGACCCTTGCTGTTAAGGTTCTTCTGAAGGAAGACTTGGGTAGCTCAGTAGGATGTTTTGGCAAACTAAATCTGTGCATGAACCACTGTAAAACATTAGCACAGTGAAATAAATGCACACTAAGTATAGACACATCCTTGTCATGGATGTTTCTCAACCTAAAGAGTATTCACTGAAAGTAGGTAATAGCAGGAGCAATATTGTGCACTGTGGTAGGCTTGTGAAGTGTAATATGCTAGAAATCTGCCAACTATTTTTGCTGGGAAAAAAAAAGTTAGTATCGGCAATAGAAAAGAGAACTCGCTGCACCTTGATTCAGCAAATAATGACATATCTTAAAGTTTTGGTTCATACCTATGCAGTTCCAGAGGAGACGCTAAGTATCACTCAGGATATTTAAAATCTTCGAGTACGTGTTCATTGGTTGGGTTAAGATGACAAAAATGGCAAATCCAAGGATTCAAGTGATAATTTGAAGGAAACTTCTCACTTCTCTGGCCTAAGTAGTGTTTTGAACATATCACTACTAATATTTGTCTGGTTTAGATTCTTAGTTATATTGTTTTGTTTTTCCATATAGTATTTCCATGCTCTACTTCCAAAATATTTATTAAAATTTAACATTTATATAAAATTTTATTTAGGTTGGAGATTCAGTATCAAAAAATAGTTCCTTTCCTTTGTACTCATTCTGAGTTTAATTTGTATTCGTCCCATGAATATGTTGGCTTAGTGTGTAGTGAGGTAAAACAAGTAGGCTCAAAGCAAAGCTCTTTCTAAAAGAACCCTGGAGAGCTGATAATATACTAGGAAAGAAGAGGAAAAGATTCAGGAAGACACAAGTTTAAAGAACCAAGGCAGATTTAAAGGAAAGTTTCCCCAGTCAAAGGACTGGGTAATCTTCTGGTAAGTGTGACTGGGGAAGTTACCTCTACTTAAATGTGTATTTTTATATATATATATATATATACTATATATACTGTTCATGTCTGACTTTGGAAGTGAAGATCCTCCTGTTTTGACTATTCCTGACAGAGTGGAAAACCACTGATGAGCGAGTGTTGTGATTCAGAGCCTTGCCTGAGAGTAGGGTATTGCAAAACTTTACCTGGCATTAGAGAGGCAATACAGAGGTGTTTGGCCCTTTTGCAATTTTGAAGTACTCTGTAATGAAGGACATGCTCATTTTTACTTGGGGTGAATAAACATGTGTTAATTTTGTCACTATTTAATTCAACACAAAGTTCAGTTGGTAACCGTAGCAATAGTGGAATGATGGTCATATTTTAGAGAACAGTAAAATTCACAGGAAATAGGTTGTTCCCTGGTAATTGTGAACGTTCTGGGGTAGAAAAACAAACATGAAATATTACATTAATTATTATGTATCTTAGAAGGCTAATGAATTAACAGATCTGTTTCATTAGAAGAAATATACATCAAACGTACAATATCTTTAAAGAAATTAAAAACAATAGAGATCCAATAATTTAATTTTTAGAGTGCTTTTGATACTTCACAGTATAAAAGTTCATTAAGATCTCCTTAGGGAAAGGAGGAAATGGGAGCACATCATTTAATCAGAAAGCCACAAACGTTTGACAGATCAGAAAGTGAAAGCCTTACCCATAACTTTAAAGCATATTCTCTTTTTATAGATAGATTTTTAAGTTTCATTAAAAGTATGCCTGTGAAGTCCCTGTATTCCCATATTTTGTCTTTAAATATTTACATCTTGCTTGCGTATTCTCCAGAGAAGGCACAAGTTATACAGTACAGTTTCTTAATTAGCTACCTGGCCAGTTTTGCTCACTTCAGGTTTTTTAGCAGTATATTAATTTACAAGAGGAAAAAATTTAATCACATAGAGAAGAATGGAAGTGATTAATTGGCCCAGAAAAAGTCTGCTGAAAACAATGGTAGGGGTTTTTATTCTGTATTATTTCAACAGCTTTGAAATGCATCGCTTTATAGAATTACTTAATGATTTGTTTTCATTTCTACCAGTGCTAAACTTTTAGTGTGCTTGACTTTAGTAAAGCCTCTGTTTATTGTTTTGTGGGGGAAAAAAATTTAAACTCTACAGTCTCAAGCTATCTAGAACAGAGGTGCACAATCCAACAAAAACAACTTTTAAGAAAAGGAGATTATCCCTTCAGTGAAATGCTCAGTTTGACTTCATGGAGGAAGCTGTGAGGATGTGGAGCTTTTTGTATTGCCCAGGAGGTATTCTAAATGTGACAAGTGAGTAACAAGCAGGAATTTCAAAGTGGAACTGCTCCTATTAAGTTCAAAAGGAGTTTACTTGATCTTAAGATTAGTAAAATTGAATCTTGTATTATTTTTATTACAAAGAAACTCACCTCCTGCCTGCAGCAGAGTGCTGTCTGTGGTGTGTTAGTTTCGTTTTCATCCTGCTTGAACCATCTTAACCATTTTTTGCTGCCCACTGCCTTGGGAATAGAATGGCAAGCAGGGCTTCCTGCTTGTAGCAGTGTCAGTAATTTTGGGGTTTTAATTAAAATCAATTCTAGATTAAAAATGCAACAGATTTGTTTCTCTGGTTCCCATATGCTCAGGAGTGTTGGCTAGCATTGGGTGATGGTGCAGCAGTCCTTCTGCAGAGGTGACTAGCGCATCAGGAGCTGCTTCAGAAGGGAGCTGTGCATGTGGAGGACTTCCAGGGTGCTGGAACTAGAGTGGAAGACCATTCATAGCCAGCAAATGTGAAGGGCTTTAGTGTGTCCTTCCTTTTGGAGGTGGAGGGAGGGGGAATTAGATGGGGGGTTGGAGCTTGATATGTTTATGAATTACAGGATTTGATTTCTTAACATTGCTTTCATGATCCAGAAGATGCATTCTAGTTCTGAGTTCCTAACATAAAGT
This sequence comes from Gorsachius magnificus, assembly GCA_034008185.1. NCBI lineage: Eukaryota > Metazoa > Chordata > Aves > Pelecaniformes > Ardeidae > Gorsachius > Gorsachius magnificus. The sequence continues at coordinate 41,180,318 of CM067083.1, read as the reverse complement.
TGCATTATATCTAGAAATTAGAACAACTGTAATGGGGAAATCCTAGCAAATAAATAGGAAGAGTAAGTGAACTTTAAAAGTTCAAAAAGAATCTCCACAAACACGTTTATAACTCCCCCTTCACATTTCCTTGTTCTGTCCTTTACAGAGGTCACTGAAATTTGAGAGTGAAGGTTGCATGCAAGACCATTAGCAATTCTTAATGTCTCCTCCAATTCGCAAAAATCCCAGATATGAAATCAAGAAGGTAATTAAAGACACGATTCCAATTACAATGAGTTTTTGCACTGCAAGTGACTCAAAAATTGCATAATGAGCCTTCTTTATCTCTCAGTGATTTCAGAACAAAAGTAGCTAGTCTATCAGGAATAGTTAAACTTCCTCCTGTAAATTCTCACTCTGCAAAACAAGTCTGCAATTTAAAAACGAAGTTTTAAAGCTCATACATACTTTGGTTGCTTGCTAGTCCTTCCCAGAATGGCACAGTGGGTAGTTCTCTTCCCCAGGTTACAGGTGCACATCATGTCAATTTGACAGGCATGAGAATGAGCAAAGTCTTTTCCACTGGTCCTCAAGGGTTTTAATCTTGCCGGGTGCCTCCCTGTGATGGTGTGCAGAGCTGAGGCAGTAGCCTGTGGTCTCCCTACTACTACATGGTGCTCTGATAATGTCTCAGATGTGCAGTGTCAGATCCAGTGGGCTCCAGTTGTGCAGTCCTTCTCCAAGAGGCATATCCATTCATGCTTTAAGACAGCAATGCTTATAATGGTAAGAAAAAGCATACTTAATGTGCAGACAATGCATGATTTCTATAAGATTTGGTTTGAGATTAAGGCACATAAATTTAGGTGCCTGTGGGTGGATGCCTTCATATGAATGAAGTAGGTAATCTTCTACTGCGGCCAATGGTGATGTTGCCAGTAATCACTGAAGTCTGAAGAAAGATTTCATTTAGCTGCTTTAATTGTTTACATAGTGAATTAAACCACCAGAGCTGTAACACAAAATCTATGAACACGTGCTCCCTACAAAAGAATGTTTAAAATCCACAGATCCTACAAATGCTCAACACAAAGTGACTATACTATAGCTCGCACATTCAATGCCCTCTTGGAAATTTTAGAAAAACATGAACTATGACCCCATATGCACTTACACAGACAATTGTCTTATACAGATGACTGGTGAAGAAAAGAAATACTAAGCTATTGTTCAAGGGAAATTCCCCACAAATAAACACCTTTTATTGAAGTTAAATCCAACCATCATCACTATGAGATTCATATAAAAGGTATTTAAGTAACAGAGTCTGGGAAGTGAAATTCAACCCTTCCCAGGTTACCAAAAAATAACGGACTCAGAAGAGACCTTGGTTTTATGTCATCTGACAGTCTTTCTGCTGCCACATCTCTTAATCTCTGATATCCAGAACTTCTCTTTGTGTGTCCCAAAGTATCCTAGCCTATAAGTTCTTCTGCCCTTAAATTGTGCTACCTACCTGGTTTACCCCAGTATCTGAAGAACATTGTAAGTAAGTTTAAGATAAGGACTCTTGTGACTGACCTGTTCCAATGTGGGATTTTGCTTCATCATAATAGCTTGGATGAGGGAACTGCAAAACTGGATTTCCACAAGAGAACAGCCTCATTGCCAAAGGTAGTTGTTCCTACTCACTCGTTCCTGCCCCAGCACTATATTCTGCCATCCCCTCAGCTTTTCTAATACAGCTGCTTACAATGTCTTAAAACCCCAAAACCAAAACCAAGTCTGCCGCCTTTCCTGAAAGGGGACTATTTTTACCCAGATTACACCAATAATAAAATTCACCTTGTGGCCCATTACTACTTGCATTGACAGCAGTGGTGGTGTGAGGAGCTGCAGTGTAGGGATAGGATATTTTTCATGCTGGCTTCCTTGACAAAGAAAATTTATCAGGTAACGCTGAATCTAAAAGTTGTCTTCTGATCCTAATTATCACAATTTGTCTAATAGAAGATTAGTGGATTACCTATGCCTTCAGGCTGTTTCCCTTCTATCCTTATACCATCACAGCTGCAGAAATGTTATTTTAAAGAACAAAATTAACTTATTTTTTAATTAAATGGGACTCTGAATAGCAAAAAACCTATGTCTGTTGAATAAAAAGCTGGATATTTTACAAATTTGCATTTACTTCTATAAAAGGAATATTCAATTTAATTCCAAGTTAGAAATATCAATATTAAATTTTAGTTTTGGCCCCAAAGCACGATTTTACAGGTGGCTTAAGATTCACAGATACAAAGTTTGTTGTGCTTACCTTCAGTAGTACCGTACCCGTTATTGATATGCATGTAAAAAGGCAGGCAAACTTACTAAACATCTCTTGCAAACTCTTTGTTTCAAAATACATTGTGCTTACTCATAATCCTTACTTGTATTTCTCATCACAAATAAACTCGCAATAGGTTAGAGCTGTGATCCCATATTATGAAAATTTAACTTTGTAATAGGTACATCTAGTGCAGTTTACTTCGCATTAATATTGATTCAATTCTTAGTGTAATGTTAGTAATATGAAATTAATTACTTTTCCTATCAGCAGTCACTAATCCAATTCTGTTGTTGATGCATTTTTATGTGTGTGCTCTATGAGTTCATTCATTTTTTCTATTAGAAATAGAAACACAGCAGGTAGGGCAGGGGCAAGTTTGCTGGGTAGACGGCAAAGGTTAGTTGGTAGCTGGGCACCCTGCAGCCCTGTCCAGGTGGTAAGAAGGGGAGCAGCTGGAGCTCCTGGCTGCGTGGCACCCGCGTGAAGGCTGTGCCCCCTTTTCCCCCCTCCCCAAGCTGCAGCTGCCCTTGTCTGGCAGATTGTCTGGTAGGCGGGTATATAGAAGCCGAATCTGCTTTCAAAGTGCATTACCCTCAGTGGTCAGCTCTCTTTCCTTAAAGGCTACACAAGGGTAAATTAAATTATTTGGCTGTCACAATGCTTAAAAAAATCCAATTAAATAAAATTTAAAAAGGGTTATTTTAATTGTTCTTGTTAGTTACAAAATTAGCTTAGATATTGAGTTCTTTTAACATTGGACTTGTACTTTTAACAGTGAACAATTTTGAAAATCACATTTAAATTCCCTTTTTATTTTGATGTTTTCTACAATGTCTTTCATTTGTTTCCACCAATGTTATTTCCTTGTACTCCATATCATTCTCCCTTTCTTTTCCTTTCCTATTTCACAGTTCTTTTTTTTGAATAGCCATTTGAAAACAATGTTTGTCTGGTAAGACAGTTCATATTTAAATATACTAGAATACTAAAAGTTACACTGTGATTGAACACCAGTCCAAAGACAACTGTAAAGTTTAACACTGCTATACAAAAGGCAGAAAAACACATTTCTGAAAAATTCTGAGGGCTTCAAAATGCAGTTTCATTTTCTATCAGAATTGAGCCTCTAAATTCTTCATACCACCCAGTAAAAATAAAATCTGCTTTGAAATGATTCAGCAAAATCATCTGAGATTTTGATGGACTCTCCGATGCTTATAATGTAGCATGTAATGAAAATATCAAAACCAGATATAATGCCAATTTCAGGGTCACTGCATTTTATTCAGGGTATGTTATAACTGAATATTTCAATATTTTCAATGCATCTCCTTTATTATTATTATTTGAATTGTTGGTAACATTGGAATGGATTCAGAAAAATAATTTTGGCGGTTCATTTAGTAGATTTGATAGATTTGTGTTAAATATAATTCGTTAGCATTTTTCAGTTAATGAAAATGGTTTCTTTAGCATTTCTAACTTTTCTTTCTACTTGAAATTTTGGGATCCCTTGTGTCTTTGTTTACAGTGCCACACGGTCTTATTTACTCCATACACAACATGTGTCTTAGATATTACTCAGTTTACATCCAGGATTCTTGCTTTTCCTACTCTGCATAACTATATTTCAATCCATGTCTATCAGATATGCAAAATTAGTGAGGTTTCCCTTCACACAAGTGCATGGAATACCTTAACTATACACAGAGATACTACAGAAAATATGAAACTTCAAGAGGTACAAGGAAGAAAATGGTTTCATTTTCTCACAATGATATTCTTACTGGGGACTTTTTTAGTTTTGTAAAATGTGAATTCATATGTTTATTTTATTATGTTGTCTTTCATGAGATCTGTACTCTAAAGTACTCACTGAATTGAATGACTGGAAGAGGGACATTTGAGGCTTGGGGCAATATTTGCTGTATGCTTTAAACACAAAAGAGCGAAGAGTGTCACTGTTTACTAAAAATGGTGTTTAAGTGTTACTGCCTGCTAGAGAAGTCCACGGTAAGGAGAGCAGCCAACCCAGGAGGGGTGTTCATACACGTGTGATGATGAGAGAGGTGCTTCATCCATTGGGTGCGGAAGGGAGGAGGGCTCCCAACATAGGAGGTGGGATGCAGGAGCTGTGCCACTGCAGCCAGGGAGTGGAGGACCAGAGGAAAATGCTTCTACCCATTTCCCAAAGCCTGCAAACCCAAAGGGAAGTCAGATGTTTCTCATGTGCCCTTTTTGCTTCACACCTGTAGGGAATTCAGCAAAAGAGGCAATGAGTCAGTCCCTGATGGGAAAATGTATCGTGAGCTCTGTGTGAGGAGCCAGAGGGGATGGATTTGATTCAAAACCATCTACAGCAAAATGTACTTTAATCAGTATAAAATATTGTAATACCATTTTTAGATCCACAATTAAAGGAGAACTGAGGGTCTATTAATTTTAGCTTTGTCGAGCTTTCTCTTTGGCAGATTGCAGACTCCAGCCAGAACCATATAAGGCTTTAAAAATAAAAATAGGTCGCAAATGGTTTCATGTCAAAAGCCTTTATTTTTGACAATGCAATCAATAATCAGATCCTTGAAACGTTCCTGTGGCGTATAACTAAGCATATGCATAAATGAATATATATGTGCATTCATACATCAGACATTTTTTTATCATTTTATGATTGTCCTTCATCAATAGTATTCAGAGAGCGAACAGAACCCCTCTAATTTCTTTCTCAAGTTATTTTCCAAGTGTTAGGATCCTTGCCAGCTTGTGTATGTTTTACTGACCTTTCTTTAATTGCCCTGGCATTTCCATTACAGCATTTGAAAATTGCCATTAGTTTATTTGCTGGGTTGCCAATGCTTGTATTATGTTCGCCACCTGCAGAGAACCACAGTAATACTTGCTGATAATATCACACATTATTCTTGGCTGTACTTTGGCTCAAAGAGTAGAGGGGGGCTGTGTGTCTTTTCCCTAGCTTCAGTGATCTGTTTTGTTCCAGATAAAATCATTTCACTGAGATACAGTGTCTCTTTCCACCCAACAGGACAGTTTAAAAGGCTCACCTCTGAACTTAAATGATTTTTTCAGTTCAGAGGATAACAATAGCAGCTCTGAACACCATACATGTAAACTGATAGATGCTGCACTGCATGAATAAAAAATTAATCTCAACATATTTTTACATTTTATTTTCATATTTGTGAATTTAAAAAATATCTCAAGTGTCATGTTATTTGAAGTCCTGTCACAGACAGTGAAGCAATACACAGCTGTTAAATAAGTGTCTGCTGACTTTAAATAGGAGAAATATATTTTGCAAAAAGTATAATGCTTTTTAAAACTGAAATTTCTGTAACACCGAGAAGATGTGGAAGTCTAACAAAAATACTGTAATAGAATCGAGCTTTTTGGATGATGACAGACCCACTTTCCATGTAACTCTATTCAGGGTGTTTTTTCTCAGCTGTATAAACCTGCTTTTCTAAAAAAAAAAGTGGATATTACATTTCTGTGGGGTTTTTTTTCCCTATCTGTATGCATTTTCATTCTGTTTTTAATTTGGCATTATTTGCTATCTATATGCATTTTGGTTTGTTTCACTATTTCATCACATGCTGGTGTGTAAAATCATATTTTACCACCATTCAAGATGGATTTTTGAAAACTTTCTAGAGGAATTTAGTAATCAAAATCACAGTAATTCAGGGGGATTACCTACCTGTGGTATTTAGTTCCAGTTTAAATATTTATTTAAGTAGAATCATGGGAATACTTTCTGCCGTGGAGCCACCTACATAAGTTTGTATTTTCTACTGATGTCCATCAGGCATATACAGCAGGTGGAGAGTAATAAGCATAATTGACTAAGGACTTTCTAACATTTATCAAGGACTTTTGGAATACCAGTTCCACCACTCTGTATTAACCTTGATCTTCCATCTCTGTATCTTTTTTTCTTCTTTTTTTTTCATCAGCACCTTTGTGTCCTCCCAGTCAGGGAGGATCTTTCCTTTCATATGTGACCTTTTCTAAAACTGAAGATGTGAAATCTACTTATCATTTGAAATCATAGGCATGGCACATGTATTTAAGATCAGGAAAGTTAATACATTATGGTTTTGTGTCAGTAGTAATAGCATCATAGAATGTTTTGGGTTGGAAGGGACCCCTAGAGGTCATCTAGTCCAACCCCCCTGCAGTGAGCAGGGACACCATTAACTAGATCAGGTTGCTCAGAGCCCCATCCAACCTGCCCTTGAATGTTTCCAGAGATGGGGCCTCCACAAACTCTCTGAGCAACCTGTTCCAGTGTTTTACCACCCTCATTGTAAAGAATTTCTTCCTTATATCCAGTCTAATCCTACCCTGCTTCAGTTTAAAACCATTACCCCTTGTCCTGTCACAGCTGGCCCTACTAAAAAGATTTTTCCCCATCTTTCCTATAGGCCCCCTTTAGGTACTGAAAGGCTGCAATCAGGTCTCCCAGCAGCCTTCTCTTCTCCAGGCTGAACAAGCCCAACTCTGTCAGCCTGTCCTCATAAGAGAGGTGCTCCAGCCCTCGGATCATTTTAGTAGCCCTCCTCTGGACCCGCTCCAACAGTTCCATGTCCTTCTTGTGCTGAGGGCTCCAGAGCTGGATGCAGTACTCCAGGTGAGGTCTCACCAGAGCAGAATAGAGGGGCAGAATCACCTCCCTTGACCTGCTGGCCATGCTGCTTTTGATGCAGCCCAGGGTACGGTTGGCTTTCTGGGCTGCAGATGCACATTGTTGGCTCATGTCCAGCTTTTCATCCATCAGTACCTCCAGGTCCTTCTCCGCAGGGCAATTCCTTCATCCCCCAGCCTGTATTGGTATCGGGAGTTGCCCAAACCCAGGTGCAGAACCTTGCACTTGGCTGTGTTGAACCTCATGAGATTCACACCAGCCCACATCTCCAACTTGTCTAGGTCTCCTTGGATGACATCCCGTCCTTCTGGCATGCTGACTACACCACTCAGCTTGGTGTCATCCGCAAACTTGCTGAGGGTGCACTTGATCTCTCTGTCTGTGTCATTGATGAAAATATTAAACACCACTGGTCCCAGTACGGACCCCTGAGGGACACCACTTGTCACTGGTCTCCATCCAACCAATTTCTCATCCACCAAACAGCCCACCTATGAAATCTGTATCTTTCCAATTTAGAGAGAAGGATGTTGTGGGGGGTGTTGTGGGGGACCGTGTCAAAGGCTTTGCAGAAGTCCAGATAGATGACATCCATTGCTTTTCCCTTGCCCACTTATGCAGTCACCCCATCATAGAAGGCCATTAGGTTGCTCAGGCAGGACTTTCCCTTGGTGAAGCCATGCTGGCTGTCTCAAATCACCTCCCTGTCCTCCATGTGCCTTAGCATAGCTTCTAGGAGGATCTGTTCCATGATTTTCCTAGGAACAGAGGTGAGGCTGACAGGTCAGTAGCTCCCAGGGTCCTCCTTTCTACCCTTTTTAAAGATGGGCACAATGTTTCCCTTCCAGTCCCCAGGGACTTCACCTGACTGCCATGACTCTTCAAATATTATGGAGAATGGCTTGGCAATTACATCAGCCAATTCCCTCAGGACTCTGGGATGCCTCTCATCAGGTCCCATAGACTTATGTACATTCAGGTTCCTCAGGTGGTCACAAACCTGATCCTCTCTTACAGTGGGAGGGGTTTTACCCCCCTGGTCCCCACTTGGGAGGGATGAGGAGAGAGGTTACCAGTGAAGACTGAGGCAACAAAGTTGTGAGTACCTCGGTCTTCTCTTCATCTGTTGATAGTGGGTCACCATTCTTGTTCATTGGGGGGTACGCTTTCTTTAACCATCCTTTTCTGGCTGACATACCTGTAGAAGCCCTTCTTGTTATTCTTTGCATCCCTTGCCAAGTTCAGCTCCAGCCATGCCATGGCCTTCCTGACCCCATCCCTACACAACCGGGCAGCATCCCTATACTCTTTGCAGGATACCTGTCCCTGCTTTCCCTGTCTGGGCAGTTCCCTCTTGCTCTTTAGTTTGACCAGCATCTCTCATCTCAGCCACGCTCATCTCTTCCCTTTCTTGCCTGATTTCTTACACCTGGGGACTGAGAGCTCTTGCACTCTATGGAATGCATCCTTAAAGATCTGCCAGCTCTGTTCTGTTTCCCTGTCCCTGAAGACTGTTTCCCAGGGCATCCTTCTGACTAACTCCTTGAAGAGTTGGAATTTTGCTTTCCTAAAATGTAGGGTCCTGACTATATTCCTCGCTTTTCCCATATCCCTCAGGGGTGTGAACTCCACCAACGCATGATCACTGCAGCCCAGGCTGCCTCCCATCTTGACGTCACTAATACTCTGCACATCACCTGCTCCTTCAAAACACTGCTTCCAATAATGCTAATTACCTATTCCTTGCAACCCACCAAAAAGCACAGAAAAATGTCACACTTAAATTAAGGGTCTCAAATGAAAAGGTGGAGTTATGTAATGAAAATTATTTTATTGGGGAAAACTGAAATATAATATTTCACTATTGGAGGCAAAACCAACTGAATGAAAATGATCTTGAACACAGGCTGTTTTGTTCTATTTCTGGATTGTTTAGGACTCTTTGACCCTTTTGCACCTGGACCAATTTGTTCCAGCTGATTTACAAAATACAGAACAAAAGAATGATGCCTGTACCAAATTTTGGAATTAACACTGAAACAAATTAATAGAAAAAGCAATACTGATGTGAGTTTGCAAAGATGTGATGTGACTTGCCTGTGTGCAAACTTTTAACATAACAGGAATACTGGTGAATCTACACCTAAAACTTGAATCTGGACGGTTGGATGTTCCAAATGCTGACAACACTTGGAGCACAAGTAAGGTATTCAGAAAGGGTAATAAAAGAATCAATACAACTGAGGCACCAAAGAACTGCTTTACAAGGATTAAAATCACAAATGTACTTTCTAAGAGGAAGATAAGAGTGGCAAGCATTTGAGGGATGTAAGCATGAAAATAAGTGATGAGAATACTCAAAATGGATGTGTCTAGATGTGATGGGATAGATGAAAAGGATTGGAATTTGACAGGGAAAGGAAGTTTGTTAGGTATGAGATCTTTAAACTGTTTAACAGTCCACTTATACCAATAATAGGAACTTTATCATATAAGTTTAAAATCAAAGTAAAAAATACATGTTAGAGGATTCATTTTATACAGGCAGAGGAGGAATGAGATCATAGAATCATAGAATCATAGAATGTTTTGGGTTGGAAGGGACCCCTAGAGGTCATCTAGTCCAACCCCCCTGCAGTGAGCAGGGACACCACTAACTAGATCAGGTTGCTCAGGGCCCCATCCAACCTGTCCTTGAATGTTCCCAGGGATGGGGCCTCCACCACCTCTCTGGGCAACCTGTTCCAGTGTTTTACCACCCTCATTGTAAAGAATTTCTTCCTTATATCCAGTCTAAACCTACCCTGTTTTAATGTAAAACCATCACCCCTTGCCCTGTCAGCTGGCCCTACTAAAAAGATTTTCCCCATCTTTCCTATAGGCCCCCTTTAGATACTGAAAGGCCGTAATCAGGTCGCCCTGCAGCCTTCTCTTCTCCAGGCTGAACAAGCCCAACTCCCTCAGCCTGTCCTCATAAGAGAGGTGCTCCAGCCCTCGGATCATTTTAGTAGCCCTCCTCTGGACCCGCTCCAACAGTTCCATGTCCTTCTTGTGCTGAGGGCTCCAGAGCTGGATGCAGTACTCCAGGTGAGGTCTCACCAGAGCAGAGTAGAGGGGCAGAATCACCTCCCTCGACCTGCTGGCCACGCTTCTCCTGATGCAGCCCAGGGTATGCTTGGCCTTCTGGGCTGCCAGCGCACATTGCCGGCTCATGTCCAGCTTTTCATCCACCAGCACGCCCAAGTCCCTCTCGGCAGGGCTGCTCTCGATCCTTTCTTCCCCCAGCCTGTATTGATACTGGGGGTTACCCCGACCCAGGTGCATGACCTTGCACTTTGCCTTGTTGAACCTCATGAGGTTCACACAGGCCCACCTCTCCAGCCTGTCCAGGTCTCTCTGGATGACATCCCGTCCTTCTGGTGTGTCAACCGCACCACTCAGTTTGGTGTCATCCGCAAACTTGCTGAGGGTGCATTCGATCTCGCTGTCTAAGTCATTGATGAATATATTAAAGAGCGCCGGTCCCAGTACGGACCCCTGAGGGACACCACTCGTCACCGGTCTCCATCTGGACATCGAGCCATTGACCACTACCCTCTGGATGCGGCCATCCAGCCAGTTCCTTATCCACCGAACAGTCCACCCGTCAAATCCATAGCCCTCCAATTTAGAGAGAAGGATGTTGTGGGGGACCGTGTCAAAGGCTTTGCAGAAGTCCAGATAGATGACATCTATTGGTTTTCCCTTGTCCACTGTTGCTGTCACACCATCATAGAAAGCCACTAGGTTCGTCAGGCAGGACTTGCCCTTGGTGAAGCCATGCTGGCTATCTCGAATTATCTCCCTGGCCTCCATGTGCCTTAGCATAGCTTCTAGGAGGATCTGTTCCATGATCTTCCCAGGCACAGAGGTGAGGCTGACAGGTCGGTAGTTCCCAGGGTCTTCCTTTCTAGCCCAATATTTCCCTTCTTCCAGTCACCAGGGACTTCACCTGACTGCCATGACTTTTCAAATATCATGGAGAGTGGCTTGGCGACTACATCGGCCAATTCCCTCAGGACTCTGGGATGCATCTCATCAGGTCCCATGGACTTATGCGCATTCAGGTTCCTCAGGTGGTCACGAACCTGATCTTCTCCTACAGCAGGAAGGGTTTTGCCCTCCCTGTCTCCCTCATGCCATCCATCAACTCGGGTGGGGTGAGGAGAGAGCTTCCCAGTGAAGACTGAGGCAAAAAAGTTGTTGAGTACCTCAGCCTTCTCCTCATCTGCTATTACCAGCTTGCCAGTCTCGCTCATCAGTGGGGGTACGCTTTCTTTAACCATCCTTTTCCGGCTGATATACCTGTAGAAACCCTTCTTGTTATTCTTTGCATCCCTAGCCAAGTTTAGCTCCAGCTGAGCCTTGGCCTTCCTGACCCCATTCCTACACAACCAGGCCGCGTCCCTATACTCTTCCCAGGATGCCTGTCCCTGCTTCCACTGCCTGTGCAGCTCCCTCTTCCTCCTTAGTTTGTCCAGCATGTCTCGTCTCAGCCATGCTGGTCTCTTCCCTTCTTTGCCCGACTTCTTACACCTGGGGATCGAGAGCTCTTGCGCTCTTGGATCACTTCCTTAAAGAGCTGCCAGCTCTGTTCTGTTCCCCTGTCTCTGAGGACCGTTTCCCAGGGAGTCCTTCCGACTATCTCCTTGAGGAGCTGGAAGTTTGCTTTTCTAAAATTCAGGGTCCTGACTATACTCTTCATTCTTCCCATTTCCCTCTGGAGTGTGAGCTCTACCAGCGCATGATCACTGCAACTCAAGCTGCCTCCGATCTTGACATTTCCGACGAGCTCACTTGCATTGGTGACCACCAGGTCCAGTATCGCATCCCCTCGGGTAGGGGTGTCTATTACCTGGCTTAAGAAGTTGTCCTCAATGCATTCAAGAAACCTGCTGGATTGCCTACAGCTTGCCGTGCTGGTTTTCCAGCAGATGTCAGGGTGGTTGAAGTCCCCCAGCAGGACGAGAGCCTGCGAGCACGAAGCCTCCCGGAGTTGGAGGAAGAACGCTTTGTCCGTCGGCTCCTCTTGATCTGGCGGCCTGTAGTAGACACCAACCACCAGGTTCCCTTTGTTGCCTCTCTCTCTGATTCTTATCCATAAGCTTTCGACCTGCTCATGGCTATTCTTCAGGGCCAGCTCTTCGCACTGTATTGATTTCTTGATGTAAAGGGCAACGCCTCCGCCCCTCCTTCCTCGCCTGTCCCTTCTGAACAGCCTGTAGCCATCAATAGCTACATTCCAGTCGTGGGATTCATCATTTCAGATGATTTTCTGATAATATGACATCCCTGATTAATGAACTCCTGAATAATCAGAAAATAATTTTCCTTATGAGAGCTCATGACCAGTGTCTTGAGGTGCTAGGACAGCCCTGTGAGTTCTGAGGAGTCAAAATAAAGGAGATTTAGGTCCAAGTGATGTAAGCATGAGAAGGATCCAAAGCCCAGTTCCATCTTGTCCTTGAATCAGGACCGGGACACTCTGCAAAAGCAAGCTGCACAGCTGTTTCCTTGGTTCACCCAATAAAGCCTGGGTCTTCATGTTGTGTTTGGAGGGATATGGGCACTCATTTATCTGTATAAATGTGTTGCTGGGTCTACATATCTGCCTGAACTTAAAATCTGAGAGAACTCTCAGCTCAAGAGAGGGCACTTGTGGGTACTTTCAAGGTTGTCTTGTTCATTATCTAGACTTACAGCATTTTAATTTTCTTCAGATTGTTATATTCCATCCTCACTTATTCTGATACAAGCTAATGGAGAGTCAGACAATTTTCTTTTTCTGAGAAAAGAGGAAAATAATAATTACAGATGACATTGTTCCTTAGAAGTAGACACTTAGTGCTAATATATTTAATATTGCACCTGTATTGACTCTCAGTACTTGTTCTTATTGCCAAAGCATGCCTTTCTACATCATGTTAAGTTAGTGAGACAGCTTTTCCACTGTAGCAGATTTTTGAGGTTTTTTCAGATCTTTGTATGAAAATTTTTTCTGACACCTCCGTGTTTGGTCCATCACATTTGCTAACTGTTCTCAAGTTGCTAAGCAGCTTTTTGCATTTCCTCCCCCTTGATTTTAGAATGAAGCCTTTTGATTCTTCAAGAGTTCAGGTTTATTGCTTACTTTTTACAATATCTCTGCACAATGGAATATTAAAAATACAAAGCAATGTTTTATACTTGACTGTCTTCTTCCTTGAAATTACACCAGTACCTCAGCATAGTACCAAATAATACCAAATTAAAATGAACCCTGCTACCATATATGGGTCTGATTTTAAATTTCTGGGGAATTGGGAACTGGTACTACATGGCAAATGCTTTCTTCATAGTTATATGCTATCCAGCTGAACAGAGTATGGTATATAGTATTAGCAAGAAAAGGAAAAAAGAATATGAGAAGTAAAATGAATGAAGCTTTTACTCACTTGATCTATGTGTTCAGATGAGATTCTCTGGCTTTTATAAGATAGAGATTCTGATGCTTTTCCTGTAGTTGAGACATTTTTAAAACCGCTCTGCTATCAAAATTTAGGGTCATATTTCCCAAGAACACCATGAAGATAGTGTCTCTCTCTTTTATCCAGACACTCATTTTCATGAAACTTGTAAGCATTTCATACTTCTGAGGTCTTTTCTTCCATACTGAATGTGAATTAAATTGGCAGACGACTCAAAGGCTTGTAAGAGGAGGACACAAAAAGTGCATATACTTACACATAGACACAGATTGATACTTAAGCCATGTCTGTGAAGGAAGCAAGGCTAGAAACTACACTAAAAATCTTCCAAAGACTTCTTAAGTGCCTTTGGTCCTTGCAAATCCTTAACGTATTTATTTTTCCTATGTGCTAGAGAAAAGCATTGAAGAGACATAAAAAAACCAAACAGAATACTTAACCACAAATGATTGTCATATATGTTCATTACTGAGGCCAGAGTAAGTACATTGACAAACTAGAGACAGAATCAAAATGATACAGGCATTACTGTGCCATCACTGCAGAGTGGCATGTGTTATAATACTCAGCCAAACAAGTCCAGGGAGCTTAAGTTTTATAAAATTATTTTCAATCCAAAACCATTGGTTGTGCCTGTTAAGTGTGAAGTTCAGAAGTTAGGAGAATTATGGAAATTATGTGATGTTTCTATTTGTCTGATCAATTAAAGTGTTGTGTCACTCAGGCCTTGGTCTCAGGCCTCCATCATTACTCTGTGGTATAGCTGCAATGCAGAGCAGTGGTGCAATAAGCCAGCTTCCTTACCCTCAAATGCAGGGGTCTTTATGTCCACTGGATCTCTGTTACTAGTTCAGCTCCACTAAATCAACTAGCCCTAATTGTCACCCATGTTCCTCACAGGACTGCCATGCACACTTCTCTGCCACAGTGCAGAGGAAGGCTGGTAGTGAGCTCTTCTTTAAAGTCAAATCTTCCACCATCTTTCTTGAGTTTGCATCTCAGTCTTAATCAAAATGTTGTTCTCTTTTGAAGACTTGTTTCCTCAACATAGTGGCAGCTCTTTCTACTGCAATAATTCTGAGCTTGTATTAAGACAATAATTTTGGGGTTTGAGGTGTGTTTGTTCTGGTGAAACCAAAGCAAAAATGAAAACTGAAATTCAGTATTTGAAATTAGAATAGAAGTGAAAGACTTAGCAGCCATACGCAGAAGGGATGTTGGTATCTGCCAACATGAAGGCAAAAAGTATGCTGTTCCAGTCACTGAGAAGTCCTGTGTTAGCTTAATGTACAATGTTATAACCCCCAGAGACACAGACAGCAGTAACTCTGAACATCAGGCTTCTTCCAGAAGAGTGTTCACCTGGAAAGGTTTATTTTCGATTAATTTACCTGGGTTTGAGAACGGGGCTTATCAAGTCCCACCTCAGAAACTCTGCCCCAGCAGTGCCCCACTTCTCATGTGGCTCCAGTTTCTTGTGGTGCAGGGTGCACACTAGCCAAGAGATACTGAGGGCTGGTAGGGCGTGAGGTTCAGCTATAAATCCTCACAAACATGAGATCTCAAACTAGCAATGTGTCATGCCCACTTCCTCTATCTTTCCCCTCCTCTCCTTCGGAAATTCAAGTTCTCTGACAGGGGGAGATCAAAGGTCCTATCTGTCCTGTCTTGTATTCTTAGAGGAACTGCTGGGCAAATGTTATTTCTGGGAAACTCTGGTATTTTGATATTTGGCTTCCATACATAAAAGTCAAAACTTTCATTTTATTGCTTGGAATTAATGTGGCCTTACTGTAACATAGAATTTTAATTAGTAATAAAATATATAGAGCATATAGAAATAAAGTATAAGTCTAGCAAATCATATATACTTTATCAGATATATTACTTTAGCTGAATGCAAGATTGATCAAAATGAAATACTGTATATTGGAACCAAATTGTTTTGAAATGTTTCCAATGATGTAATCAAAGAGTTATGTTCCAGCAAGCCATTTCAAGTCTGACATAACATTTTCTAATGAAAAGTCTTCCATCAATCATTTTTTCTCTAACCAGCTCTGGCTATTAAGCATTGTTTCTTGTAGGGAGAACATGACATTTGTTTCACATAATTCATACTGATTTCCAGGAGATACAATTTCCGAGAGATAACTTCAATTAATGACTGATGCCTCCACTGTGATCTGGCTACTGTAATGTTTGCCTCTGTCACTGTGATGCCTTGCAATAATTGTAACTGCCAAAAAATGCAAGGCAGGAGCTAATACAGAAGGAACATGGTGGTAGAAAGTTCTCTGAAAAGGAGTGGCCATTTTTCTCTTGTTCACCAAAGCCAAGCTTCGGGCCACCAAACATGTTTTTCATTTGAGGCTTTTTCTTGTGTTGAGGATGGGGGGATGGACACGCACACAGACGTGTCTGTGATAAAATTTCAACTTTGAATAATCAATTTTTCAGAGTCCTGTATGTGATTTTGTATGCAAGCCGAGAGTTTTTATTGGCTGTGTTTTTAATAACATTTTTTATTGGCTGTATTTTAAATAGGTATTAGTTGATGTGTTGAATTAGCAGGGGAAGGGTGAAGGGTAGAGTTGCCTAACAGATTTTTAGCTATTTCCCTTGCCAATTTCTAGCAAAGTGTAGTGGGCATTTTTGCCAAGAGCTGTTCCGCGTGAAGCCAGAGTACTGGCCCCGGCTGTATGGAGCAAACCAGGCACAGCAAACCACTTCCATAGCTGGCAAGTGTGATGGCAAGCCATAGCTGCTCTTAGACAGACTGGGAAAATGGCAGCATCTCCCACAGAAGTGCAGGAGCCATCACATACACGTGACCTTGGCCAGATCAAACAAAGTTTACTTGTGGTCTAGTTCCAAGTTGGAGTCAGGGCTTCTTTCCTCCATTGCTAGTTTTGATACTAATCCAACAAAGTGTGAAAATAATTTACAACTCTAATTTTCAGAAAGAGACACTCTATAAAAGAAGGCTCAGCATTTATATAAAGGCAGTCCCAGGGCTATTGATTGTTCACCTGAAATAAATGATTGCTTTTTCTCAGCTGGTTCTCTTCACTACGTTATAATTTAGTGTCAGTATTTGCAACATTTTTTGCATTTCTGTGATCACTGTTGTCAAAAGATCCTGAAAAGCATCCCAGTCCATCGGTTGCATTTCCTCCCTTTGTGAATTCTTTTCTGCATAAACACACACACACAAAATCGCTCTGTGACTGGTGTCCTGCCCTAACGTTGTGTGCTTAATGCTGCATTGAGATGGGATGATAGAGCATATGCCTCCAGAGCCCAGCCAAAGGCATCTTTAATCTTTTTAATATTTCTGCCTTTTTAGTTTTGTGGTTTTTTTGTTTACTGTCTTTGTCAGCCCTGAGTGAAATTTGTCCAATGTCTCAAATGGTTAAAGACCATTAAAAGGATTTGCAGCTTTAAATGAAGTGTAACCTCTTTCCTTGTAGCTGTGAATTAACTGGGTTCCAAGCTATGGAGGTTTCAAAACATTTTGAAAGTATGAGATGATAAGACTTCAAACATCATAAGGCTTTTCTCATTTCCCTAGATGGTCACATTCTACAAATTGTCAGATTCATCTTGGTTTACTAGCAGAGGATAAAGTCCTAACTCCTTTATTTTAATTCTGCAGTTTTATAGCCCTTTTATATGGCTGAAATTCTGGAGATTCTGGAGAATTCTGGAGAAAAAAGGTTTGAGAAAAGAAAGGTTCGGAACATAATTTTCAAAAGTTATTTAATTGGTTGTCTCCCAGGGAAAATAGTCAGCTAGTCAAGTGACGTAAATAGATGAAATGTCTAGGTATCTTTATGCTTCTGTCCTACCCCTATGTATTTCCATGTGAATTCATACATTTTTAGCTGTGTTTTGTTTTACAAGCTGCAGTATTTTACATGCAAAATAGGATGAAAAGTGTGGTTTGCTGTTCTCGTACTTAACAACAGAGACATCTACAAGGAAACCCCCATTAGGAAATGCTAAATACAGTATCATATTCCTTTCTGCACTTTATCCTTCGCTGTTGCAGAACATCGTTGTGTGCCATTGAACAGCTGCTGTGTTCTACCCCAGAAACACACTTCATTTCACGGAATGAAAATATGTCAACATAGCAGAGACCATGTCATGGTAAGAGCGCATGGCTGCACTGGCATCTGTGCTGCACATGGAGAACGTTCACCCATATGCTCACATGCTGTGGACATGACGGCATGTACAGGCATCATGAGACAAAAACTTCACTGAATATCAACTCTTTTTCCCATTGTAATTACAGGACTTTCTGGCAACTAAAATCCTATTTGTATTCTCGTACGGTCCTAATGTACATTGCATTTGTAAACAGAACAGTAATTTTAATGTATGGCCTAGCTGATTTTTTGCTTTCAACTCCAGGGCATCTCATGCTTTTTTTAATCTTAAAAGAGCACACCATTGCACAGGTTCATGGTAGACAGTTGATGCTTCTCCATTCTGAAGAAGTTATGGCTCTTTTAACTAAGCATATAAATCTAGTGCAATGCATATTGAGAGACTTGAGTGAAATGTACTGTGCAAAAAGGGTAGCAACATATTAAATCAAGTCCTATTTTCCATCTGTCCTGAGATATATAATGGAGAGCAGGTTTTAACTATATTTTGACCTTTTTACAGTTATATTCAAATATTAGTTACCTCCCTTTACATCTGTTTTTACACCCTTGTATCATGCATTTGCTTTTGGTCATAGCTAACCTCCTTTTTGGGGGAGGGGGAACGAGTTGTCTGTTGCTATGTTTATGGGCAGAAATCATGCTCCTCAGCCTCCAGCATGATGCCACTGCCAGGATGACTCCCCCTTATTCTCCTCATAGGTCGTCTCTGATCCTGCTGTGGTCTTCCTTCTTGAACATGGGAGGCCAGAACTGCACAAGGTAGTCCAGACCACTTCTGCTAGAATCATAGGATCATTTAGGTTGGAAAAGACCTTTAAGATTATGGAGTCCAACCGTTAACCTAACACTGCCATTCCACCACTAAACCATGTCCCTAAGCACCACATCTACACGTCTTTTAAATACCTCCAGGGATGGTGACTCAACCAGTTCCCTGGGCAGCCTGTTCCAATCCTTTTGGTGAAGAAATTTCTCCTAATATCCAACCTAAACCTTCCCTGGTACAACTTGAAGCCATTTTCTCTCATCCTATTGCTTATTGCTTGGCAGAAGAGACCAATTCCCCCTTGCTACAGCTTCCTTTCAGGTAGTTGTAGAGGGCAATAAGGTCTCCCCTTAGCCTTCTCTTCTCCAGGCTAAACAACCCCAGTTCCCTCAGCTATTCCTCATAAGACTTGTTGTGATGATTTGACCTTGGCTGGATGCCAGGTACCACCAAGCCACTCTATTGCTCCCCTCTTCAGCGGGACAGGTGGGCAGAAATGAGATGGAAAAAAACCCCAAACAAACTCATGGGTCAAGATAAAGGCAGT
Organism: Gorsachius magnificus; assembly: GCA_034008185.1. Classification (NCBI taxonomy): domain Eukaryota; kingdom Metazoa; phylum Chordata; class Aves; order Pelecaniformes; family Ardeidae; genus Gorsachius; species Gorsachius magnificus. The sequence goes on along the minus strand of CM067083.1, from coordinate 41,161,338 downwards.
TTAATAAAGAAAAAGCAAAAGCAAAGGCTGCACATGGTAGCAAAAAATAAAACAAGATTTTATTCTCTACTTCCCATTAGCAGGTGATATCCAGCCACCTCCTGAGAAGTAGGGCTTCAGTATACATAGTTGTTCCTCTGGAAGACAAAACATCATAAAAGACGAATGTCCCCCGTCCTCTTCCTTTTCCCTTAGTTTTTATGTCTTAGCTGATGTCATATGATATGGAATATCCCTTTGGTAGGTTTGGGTCATGTGTCTTGGCTATGTCCCCTCCCAAGATCTTCCCCCAATCCAGCCCACTGGTGGAGGGGAAATACGGGAGACACAGCCTTGATGCTGTTCAAGCACTGCTCAGCAGTAGCCAAAACATTGGTGTGTTCTCAACCCCTTTCTGCATACCAATAGAAAACACATCCTATGCAGCTTGACCCAATACACTTGTGCTCCAGACCCCTCACCAGCCTCATTGCCCTTCTTTGGACATGCTCCAGCACCTCAGTGTCTTTCTTGTTGTGAAGGGCCCAAAACTGAACACAGTATTCAAGTTGCGGCCTCACCAGAGATGTTTTGCTCAGCAAAAAAAGTACAGCTACTTCTTCTGTGGCATAGGTATAATCCTACTTAAGTTTTGAGCACATGTGCTGTCCTTCATATCACATCTTTTCTTGACCATCCCCTTGATTTCTTTTCCACTTTATTTCTATGTTTTGCCATTTGAATTTTTTTCCAGTCTCTGGCAAGCAGTGTGCTTCTATCAATTTCCACATGTCACACAGCTGCAGCATGCTTTCATTTCCCCTTCTTTGTGTCCATACCTCACTTCTGCAACTGTGCCAATACTGATGTCTTTAGGCAAAACGTCACCCTGTACAACATTGATAGCCTTCTATGATGGCATGTCCGGCTGGGTAGACAAGGGGAGAGCGGTGGATATTGTCTACCTTGACTTCAGCAAGGCTTTTGATACTGTATCCCATAACATCCTCATAGGGAAGCTCAAGAAGTGTGGGTTGGATGAGTGGACAGTGAGGTGGATTGAGAACTGGCTGAACGACAGGGCTCAGAGGGTTCTGATTGGCGGGGCAGAGTCCAGTTGGAGGCTGGTATTTAGTGGAGTTCCCCAGGGCTCAGTACTCGGCTCGGTCTTGTTCAACTTGTTCATCAGTGACCTGGACGAGGGGACAGAGTGTACCATCAGAAAGTTTGCTGACGACACAAAACTGGGAGGAGCGGTTGATATGCCGGAAGGCTGCGCTGCCATTCAGCGAGACCTGGACAGGCTGGAGAGTTGGGCGGAGAGGAACCTGATGAAATTCAACAAGGGCAAGTGCCGAGTGCTGCACCTTGGGAAGGTTGAACCCCATGCACCAGTACAGGCTGGGGGCTGACCTGCTGGAAAGCAGCTCTGCTGAGAGGGACCTGGGAATCCTGCTGGACGACAAGCTGACCATGAGCCAGCAGTGTGCCCTTGTTGCCAAGAAGGCCAATGGTATCCTTGGGTGCATTAAGAAGAGTGTGGCCAGCAGGTCGAGGGAGGTTATCCTCCCCCTCTACTCTGCCCTAGGGAGACCCCACCTGGAGTACTGTATCCAGTTCTGGGCTCCCCAGTTCAAGAAAGATGAGGAACTCTTAGAAAGAGTCCAGAGGAGAGCAACTAGGATGATAAAGGGACTGGAGCATCTCCCCTATGAGGAAAGGCTGAGAGAGCTGGGCTTGTTCAGCCTGAAGAAGAGAAGACTGAGAGGGGACCTCATCAACACATACAAATATCTTAAGGGTGGATGTCACGAGGACAGAGCCAGTCTCTTTGCAGTGGTGCCCAGTGAGATGACAAGGGGCAATGGGTACAAACTGAAACATAAGAGGTTTCAGTTGAATATGAGTAAAAACTTAATAGTATTTTTCTTTTTGGTGGTATTGCTTTAATGGTAAGAGTCTCCAGTTTTACCATGAAGGGATTTTTGATTTATTTTGGTTTTCTCTTTTGTCAAACAATGAGGTATATTATCATGTATTCTCCCTCTACTTGGACAATGTTGGATCAGAAGGATTTTTTTCCCAGCTAGATTGAGCTAGCAATGTCTCTGTTCTGTTCTGTTCTGTTCTGGGTTCAACTCAACTTTGCTTAGTATTATCTATGAAAGGCTGTTAGCCACATCCTTTGGGTTTGTTGAAGAGAAAATAGTATGTATGGATAGAACAGTTCATAATGTTGCAACTTAAACTCTATCATACATTTGTAAAGAAGCTGTGCAAAAACAATTACAGAAAACTGTTAATCTCCAAGCTAGGTTTTTCAAGTTGTGCCCAAGTTTCTTCCATGAGGTGACCAAAATAAACACTGACAGCCAAACCCTAGGAATAAATCTGTGCTGTAGTCAGAGGGGTAGATCTGTGCCCTCGTCAGTGCCCTGCCATAGGAGGCCCTAAAGATGTAACTCCCCCTTCTGTGTTAAACGTGGCTGTATAACCATCGGCAGCCCCCTTTGCTAACTGGGAGCATTAACATTTCTCGATCTCACAAGACATTATTCAGAGGCTGCAGTCATAGTCTCCATATAAACACGTAAGAATGAGGGATTGCTATCTGAAAATATTTTTAATCAATAAAAATATGGAGAAATATGTTGATTCTATGCCCTGAAGGGTGAAATAAAGGTGCATAAATTTAGCAGTCTTTCTAATTCTAATACTCAAATATTAAATTCATTTAGAAAGGGATCTGCATGGTGATATTGTACCTTGAAGGTCTAGCGTCTCATTCTTGGGTTTTTCCGTAGGGTCTTTTAAAATGATGAAAATGTTCTCTCTATATAAGAATATTTACTCCTACTGTTTAGGAATTATTAGGATTAGACAGATTAGTCAGCTGGATCCCTGTCATGTTTCCTAATTTAGTTCCTAATTGGCTTAAATTCTAAAAATTATGGGTGTCTAGTTAAACCAGTCATTTACATGGGGTGAGGGAACATGTTTTCACAAGTTTATAGCTTCTAGAGAAGTCAGCTGCATTGTAAGATTTTTTTTAAACAGACCATGCATTTAGGTGACTGATATATATTGTTGCTCAGTTTTGTCCAGCTGAGCTGCTATTAAAGCTAAATAAAAAAAATGTGATTCTTTTTATCAGGAGACTGGCCTGAGTCAACAAGTATGTCCCTGCAGAGGAGTAAGGGTGCATCATTTACATTTATTGCCTGAACTATGTATTGCAGGACAAGAAGACCAACCCCACAAGTCAAAAACCAGAATGGACAGAGAAGATCTTTTCCAGGTCTGCCTGGGGCCTTTGATCTGCTTCCACGATGGAGGAAATAGTTTGCGCTAGATGTTTGCTGCCCTGTATTACCTCTTGCCCCTGCCACAGGGAGAGCAAGGATGATACTGTAACTATATGACATTTCTCAGTCCACTCGTGGGACGGCTGCTCTTTGTACTGTGCCTGGCAGGAGGTTAAAAACCAAGCCGAGATGCAATGCCAGATTGTATAATTGGTTAATAAATAAGAGCATAAAAAAGAAACAAGCAGTTGTAAATGTGCATACGTATTGAACACAAACTCGTGGCTTTGTTTAAGAGCCTGTATCTCTTGTTTCTATTGCTAGGATCAATGTAGCTCAAGGAAATTCACATCTGTTTTCTCTGTACATGAGTGCTTCTGACACTTCATTTTGCAAATGTGCATATAACAGCACCTTTATTTAGTGTTAATGTCAACACACACAGCCTTGCAACATCTGCAGAATGCTTAGAAACAAGGCTTAAGGGAAAAATCATTCAAACTTCTTCAGTTTCTTTCAAGTGGAACACGGAGCAATCAGACTTGTATGAATCAGATTTATGTAGTCTGAGGCGGAAGGTATATCCTGCTTTCAACAAATACTCCACTAATATGATAAGAACATATCAGAAACAACATTATATTTATCAAACCTGACTTGAAACTTTACTTTTATAAAGAGCACTGAGACTCCCTGTTTGCATGTTTTAAGAAAAAGTGATAGTATTGTCAGCCACTATAGAGTCCATTTATAACATCTACCAAATCAGGCATTTTTCAGTGCATGCCGCTTCTTGGAACAGGTACAGCATGCAGCCAGCCTTCTGCTCAGGGACAGAAGCAGCTGAGGGGCTTCCTTTAAAAATCAAGTTTTATGCTAAAGTACACTTTTCATAGGGAATTTCATTCTCCTCTGTTAACTTTTCAAATGTAAAATAAAAATAGGGAAATTTTAATTTATAAATTAACAATTTTTCACACTTCACTGAGGTTTTCCAAATGTTAAGAACAATTTATAACAATTCTTCTTAAATATTGTCTTCTCTGGCACGTCTTTTTTTTTAATCTTAGTTCTGAAAACAGTACTTTCAACACTAACTGCTTTTTGAACTAGCAGATGCTGGACAGCTGTCAGAAACTGGGAAATCTAGTTTCTGAATGCCTTCCAGCTTTTTCCAGCTAGAAACACAGTATAAAAAGAACAAGAATTGCAAAAATATATTTATTTATATAAAAAACTTGAACTAGAACCATAGCAGGAAGAATCTGTTAAGTTCAACTTTTAAGAAAATTCATGCTGTCTTCTGTGGACTCAAATTTCTATACAATTTCTTTTAAACTACTCTGTTTCTAGAATTTTAAACAATTGCCTTTAGACATTCATCCAAACCGCAATTAGGATTAGATAATTGCTTAATGCAATGGTCTTTATGCAAGGGGTTGCAATTACTGCAGTGAAGTCCATGGCAGAAGTTCTGGCTGAATTTCCTTCAAGGGTCAGGAGTGAGTGCACACAGAAGAGGCAGCTGTACTGTCCTTTGGAAAGAGGATCCTTTCTTCTCCATCTGTTCCACTCCCAGCCAGCTCCACTTGGCCAGGTCCCTGTCCTCACTGGGAGCACAGATGGCAACCTGTGGATTTTCTCCAAATTACCTGGAGCTAGGGTGCCCAGATTTCCTGGGACAGGACATATTTCCCCATGCATTTTTGAGTCTTTTGTATTTTTTCCCTAGCTTTTTTTTTTAACTGAAAATTGTGGAAGCTTCATCAGGAAGGTTTGAATATTTCAGTGGACTCAGAATTTTGTTCTCCTCTTTTTGGCCAAATACTCTTCCCCAGCTTTAGTACTAGAAACAGTCTTGTATGGGAGATACCCGAGAGACATTGATATGCACTAGAAAATAAGAAGTGCCTACTGTGAGTGTTGTCAGGTGATATCCAAAAAAACCTCAGGGAACTTTGTACAACCCTCTCCTTTTAGGTCATAGCAGCTTATTTATTAATATAAATCTTCCTAGGTGAAGTGCAGCCTCAGCAATAACCAGTGGTGAATGAGCTGACTGGAGCAGCTGGAAACCATTTGGGTCCCTCACCAACAGCTGAAGCTGCTGTACGATGCCTGTGCTGGGGCTGGGGCTGCCATACAAAATGCTGAGAAAACAGGACTTTTTCTCACCGTGTGGGTGAGTCAGGCCCATTTTGCTATCTGGATTGTCAGGCTTTTGTTAGGAGTTTTAATAAAACAGTTTGATTTGAAATCTCAGAAATACTGTTCCTTTTTCTACAGTCCCAATGTCACAGTTTCCTTTAGCTGTCCATCTTAGTGACAAGAGGGATCCCACGTAAGTTAAAGTGTATGATGAAAAATACTTGCTCATATTCACACCTACCACAGGGTTGCATCCCAGTGGTTCTGAGAGTCGGTGCAAAAGGAGCTGCAGGGCTGCAAAGAGATAAGAGAATCTATGTGCCTTCAGGGAAATTTATTGGGGCACGTAAAGGGGAATGGAGGAAGGAGAAACAAGGCCAATATGTAAAGCACCATTAAGAATTTCATCATATGGACAATGACAGTTTTATAGCCTGTTGGAAAAATATAAAATGGATTTCTCACAAAATCAATAAGCCTCCTAGAAGATGGTTCCAAGAGGATAGAGCAGCACATATCAAAGTAATCAAAAAGCTGAAATAGAGGACTATTTAAGCTCTTGGATACAAGGGAACAAGCTGTTAAAAATCAAATGGTCTCAGCTGAGTTTTCTGTATTACTCTACTTTATGAATCTATCCTGTTTAATTTTCATCAGATGAAAGGCTGACCATTTTTGAAGGGAAATGTGAGACTAAAATAAAATTTCTGTAATGATTGCTCATCACTACTTCAGGAAAGTGTTTTAATTAGGTGGGTGAATAGGCAATTAATAAAGCCCTGAGTAACCTGAGTACAATCACAGTGGTTTCTTGGAGGATTTTCTTAACTGGTCCTGTAGTTAATTTGCCACATTCTTCTTGTATTATCAGATTTTAAATTCAGTGCCTTAATAAGGAAGACTTGGTAATATATTTGGTTGCAGAATGGTGTTTTTCAAGCAGTGAGCTGTAACCCCTCCTGAGGATCACAAAGGCTTTGAGACTGACTGAAAAGCTTTAGGAAAAGCTTAAGAAATACTTTCTTCTAAGACAGCTCAGGCCTTGTACGGGTGCAATACAGACAACCAAAAACAGAGGAGTCAGGTTTCAAAAAGTCAGAGAAACACTTCTATAGATTATGTAATATTTTAAAATTATAGCCTGAGAAGTGTTGAAAAAACAAAAATCCAAGCAAATAGGTTATGATTCAGGGGCTGTGTGATTAAAATGTGGGAATACATTAGGAGGGGAAATATATAACAGCACCCTTCTGATCCAGAAATCCCATGGCCTCTGGTGTCCAGGGCTGCACGTGCTGTTCCAGCAGCCCCTGCTTCTGCCTGCTGTGGGGTGGGCTAAGGGTGAGGTCAGCTAAGGATTTATTCTGATACACAAGTACTTTTTAAAGGCTGATGATTACTTGAGGAGTGAACCATTCACTCAGTGTCACTGATGTAAGGAAAAGCTAAAGCAGTGGCATGTTTAGATGGAAATGCCTGTAGGAAAACATGGAATGAATCCATCAAGAGTAAGGAGGTAGAAGCACTCCGAAGAGCCGGATAAAGCCCTAAAAGCAACTGTCAAGGAGAACTAGATGGGGGGGGAAAAAAGCCAAACTCAACAAGTTTTAGGTTTCTCTTTCCAAGCCTAAAGTTCTTTGCTGTATCTGCAGGGTTGGAGAAAAATACACCTAAGTAGATCAAAAATACAGTCATTAATTTTGTGCAGCATGGAAAGTCTACTTAACGGGAGACAGGGCATGTCATAAACTTGCAAACCAGGTGGACAAAGGACATAAGTTTCCAATTTCTGTTGTCCTTTAGTGGCCTGCAGTCATGCATGTTGTAGTTTCTCACACTTCAAGTCTTCCTACAAAAAGAGTTGGAAAGCTTTTGTGCTTGCATTAATGTAGGATGAAAGCAAATACAAAAACCTGAGAGTTTTGCAGGGAACAGTCATTGTCTTGTCAGTGCTGTTAGTAAGTGCTGTACCATTGTGCCTCCACATAACCTTATCTTACAGTAGACTTTCTTGTCTTGCTCTTGTCATTGCTGTTGATATGACTGTGCTTCAGAAGAGTCTTCTGATCTTCACGCTGGACATCCCTTGCTGGAGTCCCAGTGTGGTTGTGTGCAGGGTAATGGGATAGGAAGCAGTCACACCCCAAGGGAGAGGCTACCACCATCCCTGTCACCTTTGTGGCTGCATCCAGCCCTTACTTATCTGTAAGATAAATATATGGGAGAAGCCAAAGTTAGTGTAATTCCTAACTTCACTGCTTGATGACTTAGCATCAAGCATTTTTCTCCTGCAGTACTTTAGAATTGTGTTACCATCTTAGCTGACACTGTAAACTTGTAAGCATTTGTTTTTAGGTGGGGGACTGAAGGTACCAGCACTTGACCTTTAAAATTCTCTGACCACGAAATCCTGAAGGACTCCCACAGAGTGAGTGTTACAATAGCATGCATCTGGTTTCACTGTTTCTTATCGGAATTTCAGGTGCTGTCTTGTTTACATATGTAATTGTCATATTACTGGTTTTCATCTACTAGGAGCCTGGGAGTCTGCTAACGCTGCTGAATTTTGAAAAGCTGCTGTAGTGTATCTAACTTCTCTAACCTTTGGACAGAAATATTCATCACTTGTTTTACAGAGTATATTTAGTTTTATTATTCAGCTTGAAACAAGAATGATGATTTCAGGTTACTTATTGAGTTTCTGATCTAGAGTACTGGATGTTTCTTGAGGGCAGTTTGTTTTAAAGCAAATGCCATGCACATAGGCACGTAGGTCACAATAATGATCGATCCATTGAAAGCCTTGAGCTGTCACTGTGCAGATGCAGCATTCTCTGCTATGTTCTAGAGTTTTCTCTCAAGCACTGGCCTGCACAGTTGCTAGTCACTGACGGTGGGTAGCACTCCTGCCCGCACCATGGTACTGTTTGCTATGATGGTCCCAGGGACAGAGAAGCCTGTGCAGCAGCATGGAGGGCCTGCAGGTCACCACTCTCTTTGAGCATTGGTGCATTCACTGCTCAAAATGTCAGGTGGAGCTGCAAGGGGCAAGACTGTCCTGCTTGCCCTGGCCATCCCCTCCTCTCCCTCCTGTGGCCAACCACCAGTGGCTCAGCAATCCAATCCAACCACTAATTCATCTCACAGATGGGTACATGGAGTTTACCTACAAATCCTAATGCTGATGCAAGGCGGAGGCTGGAAGGCATAGCTGGGAGTGGAGAGAAAGGTTGTCAGCAGCTAGTGCTTAGACTGACTAAAGCAACCAAGACATCTTGGCCACAGACTGGATGAGATGCACACAGACAAGCAGGTGGAAGAGCTTGTTCTGGAGCTACATCACTGAGGGCTGGCTGGCTGCGACCAGGTATTTGACAGCCAAATTTCTCACCTCTGTAGGACATGTCCTCATGCAGGGACAAGTTCCTGGAGCCTCAGTATGCAGCCTGTTCTCCAGAGTCACGTGCCAGGCCCCTGTTTATATGGGTATATCCACCACAACAGCAGTATACCTTGGTTTTCCAGACCAGCTTAGCCCAGTACAGTTGGAGGTAGTTACTGCCTAAGACAAATGGACAAGTTTGTCAAATTCCACCCAGACAGTAATTCTGGAAGGGAGCGGGGGTGGAAGGGGGTGGGAAAAAATACCAGTCCCCAGGTCTTCCTATAAATCTGATAGATAAAACTGAAGAAAAAGAGAATTTGCTTCTCTTCCAGCTCTGGGAGTTGCAGTGAGGCTTAACCAACTTTTTTTAAGCACCACACGATGCCAATCAGCATTTGACAGGATTTCAGAACCACTTGTATGCCACTCTGCTATGGATTTGTTTTAGCTCTGACTGTGAAGGCTTGTTCTTTCAAGTGCCTCAGGTCCAACATTCCCTCTTCAGGGTTCAGAAAATGGGCGCTATGCAGCCATCTCTGAAGGCTGCCACAACGGGGCATGGCCTCATCTAATTATGAATGAAACTGTAATTCTTGCCTTGGTGGGTTGAAGTTTGATTCAATGTTGTTTGTGTGGGTTGCAGTGTTCTAATTCGAGGAAGAGGTTATTAAGTTTTGAGCGTGCCACTGAAGCTTGAAAGCACTAACTTTCCAGACACACCCTCACCCACAAAATTGACGTGAGGGTGCAACTGAGAATGTAAACCAGAAATGCTGTCATTAACTTCAAACCCTGCATAATAAGTGAAAAAAAAAGGTTTCAAGCCCAGGATAAATGTAAAAAAGCTGAAAATGTTAAGATATAGGTAATAGCAGTTAAATCTCCCAGGAACTTTTACTGTGATAATAAATGACAAAGTGCCAGAAGAAATAAAAAGGAAAATGGTAACGGACTTTAACAAGCAATTTACAGAGTCTATAAATACTGCAATAGTTTAATCATTAATAGTATGCTTTAGCATGATCTCAGGCAAAGTTTATATTTGATATTTTTATTCTGATGTTTGTAATACTTGCAGTATTGAACAAAGAAGTATTGTCTACCTTGATAAAGACACTATGTGGTAAAATGCAAGACGATAAGGCCAGCAATACTTCCTGGGTAACATTTGGCAAAACTGTTTTTAATTTTTGACTGAGCTTTTTTATACAGTTTCAGTACCTACACATACAAAATGATGAAACATGCACAGCAGATACTGAAATGAGGCCTGCTGAATAAAAAGAGCCCCTTGCTGTCCTACCTAGTGTCTTAGGCCATCCATCCTTAAGAAAGGCTGACTCTAATCATCCAGGTTTATATTTTTGGGTGATTATATGAGGGAGATCAATGGCCTCCTTTTTCCTTCAGTGCACTGTGGGGTTCAGAGAGTAAATCTCCCAGGTCATCGCTCTGGAGCCACTGGGCAGCCCCAAGATCAGTTTATTCATGGAGGCAGAGTCTGGCCCAGGAGCAAGTGTTGAGGAACACAGCTACACTGTGAGATTAAATATGTCATGAGTCATTGTCTCAAGTTTGATGTCAAAACGAGTTGGATGTAGAATAAAGTAAGCAGATGTAAGGCAAATCTCATTGCAAAATCAAGAAATGGTAGAGGAACATAAATAACAGCAATGTCCAAAACCAAAGTATATCAGCTGACCGTCTTTTCTTTTCCTTGAATGACCCTATTCTTTCTATGCAAACAGCTTTCAGATGCACATAGTTCTGGATCCTTCTCTTGCCTCCAGCCTTTCAGGTCTCTTTTCTCTAGGGCAACTGGGACATATCCTTCCAGATAACTTCCCGTCATTTTATTGTACTGACACTCGTTCTTCTTTTCTGTTTGCTCAATCCCCTTTCCACTATTTGAGTTTGCTCCTAATGTCACACTAAATCATGACTGTCCACCCTTCTGGGCAGCAGTTGTATCTTTATTTGTTAGTGGTGGCCACTTGTTGGCTTAACTGACACAAAGCTCCCACTAAAGGCAGAATGGGTGATGTCTGAGTAAAATCAGATTAACTTTTGTTCATAGAATCAGTGAAGACTCAAAGGTTTGCATATAAAGAAATTCACTTGGTTTTTGTCTCCCTTTTTAACTAGCTTGCAATACAAATTACATCATCATATTCTGTGATATCTATTGCCTAACAAATACATTCGGAGAGGCAGATTCCTTCTGCAGATGGATGTGTTTGCTTTACCATTTCCTCTTTATTTTCCTACATTTCATTTCCTTGTAAATCTGAAGTTTGCAGTTTGTGCTATGAAATGAGAACTGATTATAATACTTAAACAACATAGTGATAATAGCTGAAAGCCAAAATGCAGTGACAGTAGATCTCCATAGCAAATAATTGATACATTATGAAAGCCCATTTCAAAGCAGTTCTCTTTATGTAAAATACAAGGGAGGTTTTGTTTAGCTTTTCTGCTTTATTCACTGGGATACCTGTAAGAATAAGGCCTTTATTTTTCAGTGCAACCCTCTGTTTGCTATTAAAAAAAAATTCACTAAATTAGTTTCTGAGAAGACAGTAATGATAACATGGATAGTGCAATATGTTACATTCATATTAACATATATTTTCTTTTATTTTTCATGGATCTGTTCGTTGTTTGGAAGTATGAAGCACTTTAGATGAGCACAGGTATGTGCCTTTTCAGTAAAAAGTCAGAGGCTCCTCAGAGTCTTTCATGGAATTTAACCAGGTGTTGATGATGTGCCTATTGAGCAAGCCAACATTATTCTTCTGACTGTTTCTGGAGAGCAGGCGAGTAAGGTCTTCTTAGTTTCAGGACTGGAGAGTTAATCTGAATAGTTCCTTGAGCCAGAAAGAAGTACGGCCAGGAAGTGAATGATTCCATGGACATTTTGTTGAAATGATCAGCCAAAATTCATGTCATATTTGTATTTATCATTTATTTATGTTAGTAACAGAAGAAAATCACAGAAAGGAGTGAAATATGGCAGTGTGATTCGTAGTTTAAGGAAAAAAACATCACAATTTCAGAGCAAAAGAAGCAAAACATGCTAATAAGCAAATTAGATTATCAAAATTGCCTGTTATAGGCAGCTTATAAGTCTAGCAGTTGCATCAAAGGAATTTAGGCACAATTTTTATGTGGATTTTTAAGGTAGAGGCTGAACTCTTTCAGTCTATTTGGAAAATATTTTAGAACTTTCTTATTTTCAGGAGGTTTGTATGATATTCCAAATTATAACCCTGTATGTCATTACCTACGTGGTAGTTTCAGTGATAAAAATACAGCACTTGGTGCAACTTCTGCTATGATGTGCCCTGCCCACATGGCTTTATTGAGGTATTACAAAGAAGAGCCACAGCAGGAGACCACTGTACAATGCAGCACACATTGGTTATAATTTCTGAATCTGTGCTGGTGCAATGACAAGAACTACAAGTGTCTTCAGCACTACACAATTCTTAATGCAGTTTCTTAGCTTGCTATACTGTTATTCTTCTTTCAGTAAAGATAGTTTTCAAGCAACATTTCATATTACAAGTTCTTAACTGGCAGGGTCCCTGAGTCCTAGCATTTCTGGCAAGAAAGCCAGTGACATCACCTATGATGCCAAACAATCCAGATCACATCTGGGATAATGTATAACAAGAATACTGCGAGAGTTCTTGGAAACCTGCTTCTATTTACTCTTCCCTTTGTCTTTCTCTGCTGTCAGGCTTTCTGTCATTTAATGTGTGGAATGATGGGGCTAACTCATCTGTTCCAAACTAGACCATTTAATTATTTTGTTTTGTGGACTTCCCAGTCTATGGATAACTACAAATTAGGAAAGAAAGTTTAGCCACTATTTTTTGTATTTGAATAAGGCAGCATTGGAATGAAAAGGGAATTTGTGATGTATCTAGGCAACTGGTAATGGAGATTATTTTTGAGGTAATACTACATTTGGGCTTAACAAATTTCAGTATTTGCTTGAATCAAGTATATGACATCTTCCAAGCTGTGGAGTCCTGCTACAGCTTCTCTTTTTGTTTTAGACACAGTGCCAGGCAAGCAGAAGGAGGACATAAGTTGTTCAGCACACAGTATTGCTGTGAATAATGGCTCCTTTTTTAAAAGTTGCCTTTTGTTTGAGGTAGATAGAAACAAGGCCAGCTGCAAGGTGATTATAACCTGAGAGGACATCATGCTGGATTGGGATCCTAGGGTGTTAAATGACTGTCAGGAGGCTGGAAGTTGGTATACCGGGGCTGTATGGCAAAAATACTGCAAAAGGAGCCCCAGGAATTCCCATTAAGTTTCCTAGGAATTCAGGAGGAGGTACATTCCCATCGTGATGTATTCTGCTGCTACATGAAATATCAGCGCTGTCAGCCCTCTATTTCCTTGCAGGCAGAAGATGAATCCAGAGTAGTGGGGGGTCCCAGAGGTGGCAGAGGGGGCAGCAGCATCTCTCGGTTGGGCTGGATGAAGAATCCAGGTCCGTGTGCTTTCTGTGTGCCCTGGGAGGTCCAGCAATTACAGAGTGACTCAGAGTTTCTGAATCAGCAGCTCAGATTTATGCTCATGCATTTAGATGCATAGATTTAGGAATCTGGTTTTGGAAGTGTTGGCCTAGGGCTTTACTTCCTCAGCAAACAGGAGTACAGCAGCTGGTCTGATAGTTTGCCTGTGGTATTTGCGTAAGTGGAGGTGCACATTCCTGTTTTCCTGAAATGGCTGCCATGAATTCGCAGGGCTGGCTTACTGTAGGTAATGATCAAGGGTAAGAAAAAAAGAGTAAACTTGTGTAAATAGGAGTGAGGTAAATGAGTTAAATTGGAAAAGTGGCAAGAATTAATGTGCCTTGGGAAAACAAGTAAAATGATCTATGGAGAGTGACATTGTTGAAGAGCTATTGTAATTATGTAAAGTGGTTAGCAAATCCAGGGAGCTGTCACATGTTTTATCAAACTGGTTAATTTGCTCTGTCATTTTTAACGACATGTTCTTAATCTTAAGTGGTCAATACAGGCTTGCAATAATGCACATTTCCTTCATTTGGCAAGGATATCTTCCTTTGCAACCATTATAATCCACCTGCTTCATTGTCAAAAGATTGCTGATAATTTAGAAACAATTAAAAGCTTGTACAAGAAACATTCATCCTACTGTTCATTTTCTGAAAAGATTAAATTCCTGTTGAAGTTTCTCATTCTCTTTCAGACTGGCACTGCCTGTCTCAGCAAGGTTTTGTGGAATCTCTTCAGTACAATCAATATGCAACTTTCAGCCAAATGTCAGACTGAGAGATATTTTAATGTTACTGCTATTTATTAGAAATCAGTATTCTGAGCAATGGTTTCTCGCAGGCTTTTTGATCCCCAGAGTCCTTGACTCCCGCTATTTATTTATTTATTTTTATTTTTATTTGTTGTCAATTAATTTTATTATTGTGTTTTCAGTAAATTAAATCACAATGTATGACTATCTTGTGTCTAGCAAAAATGGAAAATAAGTCGATATACACAAGACTAGCAGCATGTAGAAAATACAGCATATAAATGTAAATACATTTTTGTATAGACAAATTGGGAAAGAATCCTTGATGAAAGGATTCCTCAAAACAACTCATACTTCAGATCTTTGAGGAGCTAGAAATCAGAATTACATGCTGAACTCCATTTTGAAAGGTCCATTATTAGTGTTCCAATATCAAAAGCTCTGCAAAAATAGGAAATGTCAAAATTGAAGTGACTTGTGCATGTTGATACATAGCCTTGATCCTTGACAACCTCACTGCAAAGAGCAGCTCAAGGAAGGGTGACAGGAAAATTTCCTTTGAAATGTTAAAGCCTTTCTCACCTCTTCTGCTCCCATTCCCTTTTTTCTCCCCTAGCCTCGTCACACAGTGTGCCCTCTCCACATTGCTTCATGTTCTGCTTTAAATTTTCAATTTGTTTCGAAAGAAAACAGAATTTTAGTGTCAAGGTAATGCTTCAAGAGATGGAGGAGAGGAGCAGGCAGCTCAGACTGGCGATGCTCCTGCAACCTGCGATGCAGACTGCCAGGGTCACGCTGTAACACATTCATTTCCAAACTTCACAGTCGTTTCATTTTCCTATGTAGCGCTCCAGCTAAGCAGAGGGCAAAACTCTCTCTTCTTTCATATTCTCATCCTCCTTTGTCCTGTTTAGAAGGAGAATTCATAAAATAAGCATTTTTACAGAAGTTTTGCGACATTTACATGTGAACAACATCACCTAAGCATGGAAACAACACTGGCACTATATGGATTTAAGTTTTTTAAAAACAAAATCTGGCTCCTATATAAGTTATTCAAAAGCAGCTGAATTCTTTCCAAACTTAGTGTTTATTCTGAGTGTGGCAATCATGAAAACCTGGCAACATATTTAAAACTAAGATTGATGCCTCAAAGATAACTGATAATAATTTGGTCAGGTTCTGCAATATGACAGATTTGCGTTTCATCTGCTATGATGTACATTCAGAAGTGCAAGTGCTGCCAGGATGCTTGTAAACTTCCCAACCCCTTCACCAGGAGGCTCTAGGGAAGAGGAGGGTAAGAAAAGAAGGGAGGCAGCAGCAGGGGAGGGGCGGTGCCAGCAGGCCCTTCGGCTGATCTCCTGGGGCATTCCAAAGAAAATATTTACAACTCTGTTGGTGACAAACTAACCTACAAGGGTGAATTCTTAGACCTTGAATGTGAATCTGATAAATAAGGGTAAAGGATGCAGGAATCTCTGCAGCACAGTTAAATACTTCAAAGTCATCCATAGTTTTGGATGTCTTTTTCTGAAGCACAAAACCCGTATTTGCACTAGAAAGTGAAAGTCTCTGTTTCCAGAAGCAGTATTTGTACTGCACAAATCAGTGCCGTTGTCAGAAGAGACAAGAGTTGTGTGTGTCATGCCAGGAAACTTTTTTGGTAATTTAACAGGCATTAATATATATCAGTACAACTTCTAAGTATGGTGTAATGTCTCTTTTTGTGACCAGAAGCACTATTGCCTAGGGTATGAATAATGAGATTAGTATTCTCTGTATGGCAGACTCTTTGTGTGTAGCTTTTGCATTTAATAAAAGGCAATTACATAAAAGTCTGGGCTGTCATTCTCAATTTTGTACATGACCCTTATGGAAATAAGTGAAAAAAATACAAAATTTTCTACTGTGTTCCCAAGGAGAATTCATAACTAAAAGTGAAAAAATAATTCTTCTTGGAATAAGTCAGTGCAAATAACCATAGGACCTTTCTTTATTTGAGCAACACTCCACCAAGATTCTTTACAAACCTCAATTACAGTTGCTATATTCTATTTTGTTTGCTTTGCCAATCTGTAGAAATAGCTGTCACAATTTATGAATGCAACACTATGATAGAAGGTCTGTGTATCCATAAAAATATCCAGCATGCGCTGCCTAGTTCTTTTTGCAGACAGAAAAGAAAAGAAAAATGTTAATACCAATCAGTCCTCCTTCATCAGCAGAGCTGAGAGTGGATAGTTTTAGAAATGAAAGGAGTTTTAACAATCCAAGGTCCATATTCCTGGTTGTTATCTATAGCCAGAAGCATAGTTAAAAACATCCGTGTACTTGTCTTACATTACTCAATGGTGATCAGATGACCCATTAAAATTAGGAATGAAATTCTGTATTATGTAAAACTATATGTTTCAGAAACTGTTTGCATAAGTATATGATATAAAAATATTCAACTCCATATAGTAGCTTTAAAATTTTGTCTTCCCAGGACATTTGCTATAACTGTGTTTGAGAGAAGGAGATTTGAAGAGTGTTTGTATGCAGAAGGTGGTAGGGGTTTGTACGGGTGTCCTTCCTTGCAAATCAGTTAAAGGAAAACTGCAAAATCAAATGCACAGGAGTTAGGAGTATGACTGAGTGTGGAAAGCAAACTTAGCCTAATGTCAGGCAGGAGACTGTTTAGGATGTGGTTAGAGGGGAGGAGCTGTAGGCAGCAGTTGTACCTTAATGAATTACTGATGAATAATTCTAGTAATGAACCAAAACTAGTTATTTGTTTGTCACGGCAACTGTAAAATGTGCTTTTTACTTGATGATGCAGACAAGGCTGATGATGCTGACATTGATGAAAATGAATTTAGACTGGAGGGAGCAATGTTTTGAACAATTGAAAATAAATCAGAGCTGGTGCAAGTTTTAGTATTTGTAAGGGAGGTACAAAGAAGCATTTTATCGCCCACCGTGAACATCAAACCAGGCTGTGCTAAGCAGGATTAATCTTTTCAAAGCCCCATATATGTAGATATATCCACAGCTATATGTATATTCATATGCCCTTAGTTGTGGTGATTCATGCTCATCTGGAGAGTTTAAGGGCTGATCATCTTAGAAGGATGATTATTCTTCAGCTCTTAGTACTCATCTTCTCCATGATATCTAGGCAGAGCAGAAAATTGATGGTAGCTGCTTTGCTTTTGAAAAGGACATGTTTGTCTGATGGAGATATAATCTACTGGATAACTTCTTTGATTTCCTCTAGTCTTTGCTGCTCTTTAAGGAACAAATCAAGGAAAGAAAAGGTTAATGGGACTACATTTTACCCTTGTTCACATCAGCATAAACTTGGAGTGACTTCTGACCTTCTAGTGAAGCTGCTCTAAGTTTACATTGTTATAAAAGAGAAAATAAATTGATCCACAAGATTTGCAGTTCCTAAAAATTATTTTAACATTCCAAAGCTTTTCTCCACAATACCCTGAAATTTAAAGTGCATTTCAAAGGAATCAATGTGAATGTTACAATAGCTGCTTCTAGGCTTTACTTGAAGGTGATTTAATCTAATCTCAGTTTAGAAATGAATTAATTTTTATTTAATTTTATATTGCTACTTTGGTTTTGGTATCACAATTTCAGCCCATGTTATTTCAATTTCAGCGATCAGGTACTAAGAAATACTACCTATCAGACTGCAGCGATCACTTTGCAGCAACTAACCAGAGGTTCTGTAAGTCCGATTCCTAAATTTCTCTAAAAGCATGCAGTCAGTTCAACTGATACTAGTTAAGAGAACATGAAATATTTTAAACATTTTGGTGGGTTTTGACCATCAAGCAGAAGTATGATTGATATATGCCATTTATGTTGGAATCGCTGTGTTCATTGCATAATTACTGGAAGTATAGAGAAGACAGAAACATCATTTTTTCATAT
The DNA here is from genome assembly GCA_034008185.1 of Gorsachius magnificus. Taxonomy (NCBI): domain Eukaryota; kingdom Metazoa; phylum Chordata; class Aves; order Pelecaniformes; family Ardeidae; genus Gorsachius; species Gorsachius magnificus. The sequence goes on along the minus strand of CM067083.1, from coordinate 41,143,299 downwards.
AAAAACAACTTGTGTCATGGCTAAGAGACAGCTGGTTATTTTGATTGTGGCAGTTAAACTTAGGTGATGTATTAGAGGACCTGACGTATCAGAGGATCTGTTTGTATTTGCAGAGTAAGATTTGACGCTTGATGATAAAGGAACTTCTAGATTATTTAGCGCTTCCTGCTAGTAACCAGATGGAGAGTAATGAAAGAACAGCTCTTAAAGTTTGGGCTTCCTACTTCTGATTTGGAACAGGACCTAAATGTAGTGGCAATGAGTAATTATAATCAATGGCAAATGAAGCATTTAAAAAATTTGTTAGAAAATTGGTTGCTTTTTTATTCTTTTGCTTCTGTAGAGGCATTGTAATCTCCTAGGGAGGAGGAGAGGGAAGATGTGGGTGGCAAGAGGTGAAATATATGTTTCTCAGGAGGTTAAGCTGATTAATCATTTTTAATCACAGCTCAGGAGACTTGTCTTTCCGCATCTGAAACCTGAACTCTGAAATGTGTAACTATGCCTTCTCTGCGCTTCAGACAAAAGCAGAGATGACAGGTTCAACCACCTTCCATCTTGGAGAAGCACCAGGAGAATTCAGGAAAACTTTTTTCTTTAGCTAGAAGTGTTAGGTCAGTTATGTGTTGAAGGCATAACAGTGCCTGGGGTTATTGCAGACACCAGTCATAGGTTGACCCACCACTGTAGGGAGCTACTGTAGAAATATGGGAGGAAAGGATGGTCTCTCACCACAACCTAGTTTACAGTCAGAATATCTAATATAACAGCACTATCAATCACAACTATTCCATCCCTTTTTTATTTAGTACACAGCAATTTAGCTGTGTGATCCAGTTTTTCTAAGATCCTCATTGTAAAATTTTGCCTAAGTTTTATGTAAATAAAGAAAATCCTACAGAAAATCTCAGACCAGTCAAATGCAATGAAGCTATGACTGTCCAAGCAAGCCTGGCTGGATACGAAAAAAAACCCAGTCTTCTCAGTTAAGAGGAAACCATAACTACATTTTCATGAAGCAAAATTCAGAACTTGTGGACACAGTTCTGGAGTAATTTAAATGAATTAAAAATTATAATTAATTTCAGTTACTACAGAAATGTATGCTCCTAACAAAACTGAAAGATTACTCTCTTTTTTAGCTATCACAGTTCTGTTTGTTCTTTTTTTTTTAAATTTCTAATCACTCTTCATTACCACTAAGATAAAATATTTGAAAGCTGAGCAGGGCTTAGTGTTTTTTTGTTTGGTTGGTTTTATCTTGTCCAAGATATAATTATACATAATTTTGATATCTTTGGAAAATATAGTAAATTAGAAGCTGCAATTGCATTGTATCACCTCATGTATGTAACAGCCCTAATACAGATATTGTGCTCTTATCTAGATACTTTCATCTTAGAAACCAATATGCTTTGCAAATGTACACAAGCTGCTTAAATAGTGTGTAAGATGATGGCACTTTATAAAAGTAAAATCTATTATTGTAAGAACCGATACTATTTTGTTACTTTTTTGGTACTCTTTCAGATTAATTGCATTTTCATTAGCACATATTTCGGTAATGATTTAACAAAAGCATTCATTTAGGATTAAATAAAGTTCTGTTGAGAAGACTTACACAGCTTTAGGAAGAAATTTATGTCAAAGTTTGAGGACCTTATTGGGACCTAACTGCTGCATAAACTTTGTGGTACCTTCCTGCATAGGCTTGTTTTCCAATTTGAAAACATATCATAAAGAGCTTGAGTTTTGAAACTGAGTTTGAAATTGAAGAGAGTTTAAAATTAAAATTGTGTGTATTCACTTCTTGTTTTCTTTTGTGTTTTAAATTCAAGAAGTGAAGAAGTCCCTGAAGTGTGGAAAAATCACTGTTTATACAAGATTTCTCTAATGCATTTTTGCTGTTGCTAAAGTATATAATAATATTTTGCAGTTAGCTTTACTGAATTAGGAAATGCATTAAGACTTATGGAATAGAAGATCTGGCTGCTATCAGTGTCCTCTTTTCCCCAAAAATTTAACTGTTTTCTGGCCCTTGTCCCCAGCAGCTTTCTCCTCATAACTTCATTTTGCTTACACTAGTGAAAAGCCTTTAGCCCAGTTCTGAGTACAGCTGTCAACCAGAAAATCTAGCGAGCCATACTAAATGATATGTGCTACCATCAGTTATAAACTAAAATAGTCAGAAAACTGATTTTATGTTTGAATTCAAGTCCCTTTCAGGAAAACATATACAAAGGAACTTCATACCAAGCCAAATCCATCTGGATTTCACAGGTGAACAATTGCTAGTTTTATCTATTATGAAGAATATGGTTTATGGTGCCGGGTACAGAGACCCTATACAAATTCAATAATAAGGCTGAGGATTGTGTCCATTGTGGTTGTTTACTGAATATATTTAGTAACCACATAAATCTTATTTATTTCATTAGGACTAGAAGAAACTTTTCCCTTGGTTAGCTTTCACTCTCAAACCTCTCTCTTTAAGTTTCTCATATTTCTTCTCTTCCTGAAAAACCTGTCAAAGACTGATAAACTATATGTCTATTGATATTTTAGATTTTTCATTTTTGTCATGGGATCCCATAATTCCTCAATTCTTGTGCATTTTCCAACTGCTGTAGGTAAGATGACAGTAACACCCAAAAGTGGCACTTCTGTTATTCTGTCTATGTTCTGGCATTGGATATGTACATATACATATGTATGCCCTGAGCCAGCATGAATCAGTGCAGAACGTGCATTTCTGAGACTGGCTGGAGACACTGTAAATAGCCAGAAGTTCTGCAGTGCTGCTAATTAAAGCAGCATCTCTCTTTAATTTTCATTGCCTTTGGGTAGGCACAATGTAGAGCTGAGCCTGGATGCAAGGCTGATTGCTGCTATATCAATACCATTCACAGATGGAAAATTACCACTTGCTCTGCACAGTGGGGTGAAATCTGTGCAGATGCCACATCCCTCTGAAAGGCAATTGAGTGTTTGTTGGACACATGGATTTGTGTTATTCTGAGGAGCTGTGGACTTCTAAAGCACAATATCCAGCTTTGGCTCACAAGAAGAGACTATGCGTAGGGAAGGCAATTGGGCCTGAGGAAAAATCAGACAACTTTCTTCAGGTGCTTTTGTCTGATGTTCAGGCCTAGCTTTCCCACACAATACATGGCTCATTTGGTGGAGAGGGCTGCAGGACAAAGCATGAGAAACACATGTTCGTGACTGTTCAAAGCTATAAAAATTATGCAGTAAGCTTAGGTTGTGAGCTGTTTCCTAATACATTGTCGTGGTTTAACCCGGCTGGCAACTAAGCACCACGCAGCCGCTCGCTCACTCCCCCCCACCCTCAGTGGGATGGGGGAGAGAATCGGGAAGGGGAAAAAGGTTAGAGCCGAGGGCTGAGATAAAGACAGTTTAATAAGAGAAAATAATAATAATAGTAATAATGAGAATGATGACAAAATATACAGAATATACAAAACGAATGATGCACAATGCAATTGCTCACCACCCGCTGACCGATGCCCAGCCCGTCCCGAGCAGCGATCAGTACCCCAGCAGCAATCACTCCCCCCGCGACCGACCAACCCACCAAACAGCCCCCCGGGCATGACGTTCTATGGTATGGAATAGCTCTTTGGACAGTTTGGGTCCTAGCTGTGCTGTACTCCCAGCTTGTTATGCACCTGGCCGAGCAGGAGAAGCTCAAAAAGTCCTTGAACAGTCTGAGCACTACTTGGCAACAACTAAAAACATCAGCGTGTTATCAACATTCTTCTAGCACTAAATCCAAAGCACAGCACTATGCTAGCTTCTGTGAAGAAAATTAACTCTATCCCAGCTGAAACCAGGACATCATCCACCCCTTATTCTATACCATTTACGTCATGCTTAGGTCCTACCCTTACAATACATTCCAATTAATCACCACCACTTTCCCATTTTGATATATATATACAGATAGCATTCCCTTAGTCTATGGACCATCCCTCGAAAATGTCCATTGGGTTCATCTAGTCCATGCTTTTGGGCTTCATCTGTTGTAACAGTCTTTCAGGGCAGGAGAATTGGGATCCGGTGTTGGGTTGTCGTATGCTGAAGTCAGTTCTGGTTCCATCCACTGCACTTCCTCAGTTTCTTCAACATTCATTCTTCTTAATCTGGGCGATTCTTACTGCTATACCATTGATAGGATATACAGCAATAATAAAAATGACATATATTATACAGCAATTAACATCATACACTTCAATTCATTGGCTATTTTCACCCAAAATCAAATCCTTTTGAGGTACACATCGGACTTCCCCATCCTTCCGCATCATCCACCAAGTAGAGCCAGGTCCTTGAGCAAAAGCAATCCCATGGATGGGTTTGCCTTTACCTGAGGCAGAGTAACCCAGACTGTCTTCCCTAGCATATTTTTTACATGCACTACCGGGACTTTATCCCCTTCTACAGTACGTAAGAGGCTTGATTGGGCAGGGCCAGCTCGGTTGGCAGATCCTCTAGTGTTGACTAACCAGGTAGCTTTTGCTAAATGTGTATCCCAATGTTTGAATGTTCCACCACCCATTGCTTTCAGTGTAGTCTTTAACAGTCCATTGTATCGTTCAATTTTCCCAGAGGCTGGTGCATGATAGGGGATGTGATAGACCCACTCAATGCCATGCTCTTTGGCCCATTTGTCTATGAGGCTGTTTCGGAAATGAGTTCCGTTGTCTGACTCAATTCTTTCTGGGGTGCCATGCCGCCATAGGACTTGTTTTTCAAGGCCTAGGATAGTGTTCCGGGCAGTGGCATGGGGCACAGGGTATGTTTCCAACCATCCGGTGGTCACTTCCACCATGGTGAGCACATAGTGTTTGCCATGGCGGGTTTGTGGGAGTGTGATATAATCAATCTGCCAAGCCTCTCCATATTTGTATTTCAGCCACCGTCCTCCATACCAGAGAGGCTTTAACCGCTTGGCTTGTTTGATCACAGCACATGTTTCACATTCATGGATAACCTGTGCAATAGCGTCCATAGTTAAGTCCACCCCTCGATCACGAGCCCATCTATATGTTGCATCTCTTCCTTGATGGCCTGAGGTATCATGGGCCCACCGAGCTAGAAACAATTCACCCTTATGTTGCCAGTCCAGATCCACCTGAGCCACTTCAATCTTAGCAGCCTGATCTGCCTGCTGGTTGTTTTGGTGTTCTTCAGTGGCCCGACTCTTGGGTACATGAGCATCTACATGACGTACCTTTACAACCAGGTTCTCTACCCGGGCAGCAATATCTTGCCACAATGCGGCTGCCCAGATGGGTTTGCCCCTGCGCTGCCAGTTGCTCTGCTTCCATTGCTGCAACCACCCCCACAGGGCATTTGCCACCATCCATGAGTCAGTATAGAGATAGAGCACTGGCCATTTTTCTCTTTCAGCAATATCTAAAGCCAGCTGGATGGCTTTCACCTCTGCAAACTGACTTGATTCACCTTCTCCTTCAGCAGTCTCTGCAACTTGTCTTGTAGGACTCCATACAGCAGCCTTCCACCTTCGATGCTTTCCCACAAGACGACAGGATCCATCAGTGAACAGGGCATGGGGCCTCTTCAGCCGCACCACCTCCTCCTCTGGTGATACTCCAAAATCTTTGCCTTCTGGCCAGTCCGTGATCACTTCCAAGATTCCTGGGCGACTGAGGTTTCCTATTCGAGCCCGTTGTGTAATCAGTGCGACCCACTTACTCCACGTAGCATCAGTTGCATGATGTGTAGAGGGGACCTTCCCTTTGAACATCCAGCCCAGCACCGGCAGTCGGGGTGCCAGGAGGAGCTGTGCTTCAGTACCAATCACTTCTGAAGCAGCTCGAACCCCTTCATATGCTGCCAATATCTCTTTTTCAGTTGGAGTATAGTTGGCTTCAGATCCTCTGTATCCCCGACTCCAAAACCCTAGGGGTCGGCCTCGAGTCTCCCCTGGTGCTTTCTGCCAAAGGCTCCAGGTAGGGCCATTCTCCCTGGCTGCGGTGTAGAGCACATTCTTTACATCTTGCCCTGCCCGGACTGGTCCAAGGGCTACTGCATGCACTATCTCCCGTTTAATTTGTTCAAAGGCTTGTCGTTGTTCAGGGCCCCATTTGAAATAATCCTTCTTCCGGGTCACTTGGTAGAGAGGGCTTACAATCTGGCTATAATTTGGAATATGCATTCTCCAAAAACCCACAATGCCCAAGAAAGCTTGTGTTTCCTTTTTGCTAGTTGGTGGAGACATGGCTGTTATTTTGTTGATCACATCCATTGGAATCTGACGACGTCCATCTTGCCATTTGATTCCTAAGAACTGGATCTCCTGTGCAGGTCCTTTGACTTTACTTTGTTTTATAGCGAAACCGGCTTTCAGAAGGATTTGGACTATTTTCTTCCCTTTCTCAAAAACTTCTTCTGCTGTATTGCCCCACACAATGATGTCATCAATATATTGCAGATGTTCTGGAGCATTACCCTGTTCCAGTGCTGTCTGGATCAGTCCATGGCAAATGGTAGGGCTGTGTTTCCACCCCTGGGGCAGTCGATTCCAGGTGTACTGGATGCCCCTCCAAGTGAAAGCGAACTGTGGCCTGCACTCTGCTGCCAAAGGGATTGAAAAGAAAGCATTTGCAATATAAATTGTGGCATACCACTTGGCTGCCTTTGACTCCAGTTCGTATTGAAGTTCTAGCATGTCTGGCACGGCAGCACTCAGTGGTGACGTAACTTCATTCAGGCCACGATAGTCTACTGTTAGTCTTCACTCTCCATCAGACTTTCTCACTGGCCATATGGGACTGTTAAAGGGTGATCGAGTCTTGCTGATCACTCCTTGGCTCTCCAGTCGACAAATCAGCTTATGGATGGGAATCAGGGAGTCTCGTTGTGCGATATTGCCCCTGTGCACTGTTGTGGTGGCAATCGGCACTTGTTTTCTTCAACACTCAGCAACCCCACAACCGAAGGGTCCTTTGAGAGACGAGGCAAGGTAGAAGCTGCTTAATTTCTTCTGCCTCCAATGCAGCTATACCAAAAGCCCACCGGTACCCTTTTGGGTCCTTGAAATACCCTCTCCTGAGGTAGTCTATGCCAAGGATGCACGGAGCATCTGGGCCAGTCACAATGGGGTGCTTTTGCCACTCATTCCTGGTTAGGCTCACTTCGGCCTCCAATACAGTCAGCTCCTGAGATCCCCCTGTCACTCCAGAAATACAAATGGATTCTGCCCCTATATGGCTTGATGGCATTAGAGTACACTGTGCACCGGTGTCTACTAGAGCTCTATACTTCTGTGGGTCTGACATGCCAGGCCATCGAATCCACACAGTCCAGTAAACCCTGTTGTCCCTTTCCTCCACCTGGCTGGAGGCAGGGCCCCTCTAATTCTGGTCACTGTTGCTCATGGTTTGTATGTATGAGTCAGAAGTTCCTTCATCACAATCAGAATTAGAATCAGCCCTTCTATTTTGTCTGAAAAAACTACCGTCGTCCCAGTCTCTGGAAATTGGAGCAACAAGTTTCTTGGAAGAGCCACCTTTTGTGTTTGTTTTTCTTTGCAACTCACGTACCCGTGACTCTAGGACCGAGGTAGGTTTTCCGTCCCATTTCCTCATGTCCTCTCCATGGTCACGCAGGTAAAACCATAGAGTGCCCCGTGGTGTGTACCCTCGATATTCTTTTTCTTGAGTAGAAGGGCACTTACTTCTGATGGCTGAGATACTGGTCTGTACAGGAGGGGAGTAGGGCATACGCTTTTCGAGTCGTTCAAACTTCCGGGACAGTTTCTCCACAGCCGAAACAAGGGGGGAAGAGATACTTTCTTCATATTCCCGGAGCTGGCCAGCCATTTCATCCACTGTTGGTCCCCATCCAGTTTCCCAGCTCAGCATTGCCTATGTGTTTGCAAATGATGTTGGTGCGTTATGTAACAACTTCCGCCACATGGGTTGTGTGCACCAGACACTATCTGGATCTTTAGGCAGCTGGTCATTGTCCAGGTCACTATAAATCACCTCCAGGACAGCCAATTCCCTCAGGTACTGGATGCCTTTCTCCACAGTGGTCCATTTACCTGGGCGACATATGACATCTTCCTTGAAGGGATATCTTTCCTTCATGGCTGACAGTAGACGCCTCCAGAGGCTGAGGATTTGTGTCCCTTTTCCAATCGCTTTGTCAATGCCCCCTTCCCTAGAAAGGGATCCTAGTTGCTTGGCTTCCTTACCCTCCAGTTCCAGGCTGTTGGCCCCATTATCCCAGCATCGGAGTAGCCAGGTGACAATGAGCTCTCCTGCACAACGGAAAGGGGGTGGTTTCTGTCTCGTTTAAGAGATTTGTGTCCCTTTTGTGATGGCCCCGCTTTTTCATCCTCCCTTTCTAAACGAGTTGACTTTCGCTTCCAAGATTTCTTCTTTTGTATAGGGGCGACTGATACTGGCATGGGTTGGTTCATTGGAGTAGCTGCAGTGCATATCACTGGGGTTGGAGTAGCTACAGTGGCTGTGGCCGGGGTTGGAGTAGCTGCAGTGCATATCACTGGGGTTGGAGTAGCTACAGTGGCTGTGGCCGGGGTTGGAGTAGCTGCAGTGGCTGTGGCCAGGGTTGGAGTAGCTGCAGTGCATATCACTGGGGTTGGAGTAGCTGCAGTGGCTGTGGCCTTATCATCAGATCCAGAGACTTTCTGTTCCCTTTGGATGTGTTGAATCATGTTGAACAGGGTTCGGTAAGCATGGGCCAGGCCCCAGCACATTGCAGTGATTTGTGTTTGCTTAGAATTGCCAGGGTGACAGCATACCTTTTCCAAATACTCTACTAGTTTTTCAGGATTCTGCACTTGTTCAGGAGTGAATTTCCAAAACATTGGAGGTGCCCATCGTTCTAGGCATTTACCCATACTACCCCAAATACCCTTCCACTCATAACTATCCAGCCCTGGGGCAGACATCTGGATGGTATTATTAAGTTGCTTACAAACTTTGGACAAAACTGAAACAATATTCCAAATAGATATCAATAGATATACCTTAACTATCCAAGGATGTTCAAGATACTGAAACGTTATTGTAGTGAAGGAGGAAACATCATCAAAGAAGGCAGAAAAAGTGCCATTCTGTATTTCCTCCAGAACAAACTTTTCAGAGTCCCATGTATAATTGCTAATATTCCCTGCAAGGTGGTACCCAAAGTGCAGTACAGACTTCGACACGAAACCCAAATACCAGAAAAAGCTCAAGGTCATTGTTTTAATAACAAGTTTCCCAAGCAAAACATGTCTGGTCACCGCAGAGCATAACAAACTGCAAAAACCAACACCAACTTTTAACAAGTACAGCAAAGGAGGGAGTGCAGATCGGATAAGCTAAGATCAAGAACAAATGAATCAAATTGCAACCCACAACTATTTAACAGATATAAATTCCTTAATATACTCTGGTTACTCTGTCGTTATCTCAAGCCCTTCAGGCCCCACGTTGGGCGCCAAAAAGGACTGTCGTGGTTTAACCCGGCTGGCAACTAAGCACCACGCAGCCGCTCGCTCACTCCCCCCCCCCTCAGTGGGATGGGGGAGAGAATCGGGAAGGGGAAAAAGGTTAGAGCCGAGGGCTGAGATAAAGACAGTTTAATAAGAGAAAATAATAATAATAGTAATAATGAGAATGATGACAAAATATACAGAATATACAAAACGAATGATGCACAATGCAATTGCTCACCACCCGCTGACCGATGCCCAGCCCGTCCCGAGCAGCGATCAGTACCCCAGCAGCAATCACTCCCCCCGCGACCGACCAACCCACCAAACAGCCCCCCGGGCATGACGTTATATGGTATGGAATAGCTCTTTGGACAGTTTGGGTCCTAGCTGTGCTGTACTCCCAGCTTGTTATGCACCTGGCCGAGCAGGAGAAGCTCAAAAAGTCCTTGAACAGTCTGAGCACTACTTGGCAACAACTAAAAACATCAGCGTGTTATCAACATTCTTCTAGCACTAAATCCAAAGCACAGCACTATGCTAGCTTCTGTGAAGAAAATTAACTCTATCCCAGCTGAAACCAGGACATACATTTTGAATCCTGAAGGCCTTTTCTTGCTTTTCCAATGCCTTGCTGAGATGAGTCACCCACTTAGAATCTTCTAATACATGTTTCAGCAATAAGTAGCATTCTACAATATGTATTTTACCCTTTATTGTCAATGAAACTGGTTGTAATTTGCAGAAGAGTCATGGGGAAGAGAGTCAGACCTGATGTGAGGCTTCAGTGGTTTCCAGCTTTTCTTCTGAAAATCCAGTGAGATGGTTGACTGCACTTTGGGAAATGTTGCAGATCCAAATCATAGGTGTTGCATTTGAACTTGTAAGTAATCAGCAGCTGCCCTTAGATCCAGGCCAATGTTCACATCAAGCTCACACCACATTTCATCTCCTGGTAAATCTCTGGAAATAAATGTCATCTAGTCAGTCTAATTGTTGTGATATTTTCCATTACAGCTTAGGCTACCTCATGACAATGCCAGCTGATGTCTTAGAAGTAATTCACTACCAATTTTTTTTCACTCTTGCTGTCTTTGAAAAAAATGGACATAACCCTATAGACTAACCTGCATACAGTTTAACAACCTGCACTGTTGGTACTGAACAAAATGCATTCTTTTTTCTTTGTTTCATGAATAAACTTTAAAATAAATAGAAAATATTTTTAAATAGTCTGCCTTAACAGAGAAGATTAGAAATGCAACAGCACCGAACTTTTTTTGTAACGGTTACCCACAAGCAAATTCTACTGTTCTGTAGACATCACTATTTGCAGCAGGGTCTTTCAGCTTTTATTTTTCTTCTGTTTGTGGATAGCTTGCTCTTGTAATTGATTCCTGCAGGGATTTTGTATCTCAAACTTTCTTTTTAAAGGGTATTTCCAATTAGGCTGGCAGTTTGTTTATACTCTAGGATAAAAGAAGCCTGTAATTTTCAGCAGAATAAATCCATTTTTACTTTGTGAAGAGAATGTGTCAAGAATGTCTAAGATCAAAGTTTTTAACCAAACTGACAACAAAGATTGTCACAAATGAAAAAAATGTCTTTCTGCAGAGGAGACAATCCTTGTAAAGGTTTGGTCACAAATGTAAAGCCCTCACTATGCAGCCTCCAAAGTAAAAAATGAATTTGCAGATATGTTTGTGATTATTGGTTTGTGTACGCTGAGAAGAAATTCAATGTGAAAACTAGGAATAAATATTTTTGTTAATGATATCTGCTATTTTACTGTGAAGAGCCCCAATTGAAGATAACAATTATAGACTGTAATGTCACACTTCTAACACTGGGGGAAAGGCAGGTGGGAGTGAGGGAGTAAAAAAAGTTACCAGACACTGAGAATTTAATCTGTGGGTATGCTAATACAAGAAATCTCTTGTTCACCGCAATTATTTAAGTATGAAAATATTTTGCTTGAAATGAGGTATTACTGCAATTACTTGTTTTCAGCATGTATATTTTTCACGCAAAAACCACAATAGAGGCATCATCTTGACACCCAACACATTTCTTTCTTAGTTTCCAAATTTAGCTCTGTAGTGTTTAGAGACAAATGTACTATGAGCAGTTTGTTTCCAGACATGAAATCACATCTCTGATGTGGGTCCCATCCATGTAATCTGGATTTCCCATATTCACAGGAGACATTACAAGTGAGCTGCCTTGCCCAGGATTACTGCTTTTACATGTGGGTTCCACCGTGGTGTGAGGGCTGTTGTTTGACTGAGCTGATGCAAAAGCAGAGCTGTCAGCCTTTCACAGCCTCCTGCCAACCGGCATGGCCTGATGTGTGGCTGGAACAGCAGGAGTACTATAAGCCACCACCTGCAGCAGTGTGACTCTTCCATTCAAGCTCTTTCACTTCACTTAAGCAAGATGAACAGTATCTCTGTTTTACTGAGCTAACATCTTCACCTCCCACGCTCTCCTGGTTATCAAGCTGTGGCAGAGACAGGTTTTCAATAACTTCCCACTTCCACCAGTCAAATAAAGTTATATATATTTTCTGATTAGTTTCCTGAAGTTTGCACAGCAATTTTGTTGTTCAGCCCCAGTTGAGAGAAAAGGACTTGGAATAAAAAATCTGGGAGAGCGTGGGATTAAGAGATCATTAAGCACAGCTCTTCATCAATACACACAGTCTATCTAATAGTGCCTAAATGTCCCTACTCCTGGTACAGAAATGCTTTAGCTCTCATTATCATCATTGTTGAACTCTTATTTCAGCAGAGCTGCATGTTTCAGCCTGGTCATTCTGTGGCACGGGCTGCAATTGTAGCTTTCTAAGCAATGGGAATTTTTATGCTGGATGGAGTCCATGAGCAGTAAGTCATCATTGGTGGGAACAATTACTCAAATTACTGTTATTAGTACTTTTTGCATGAATGCAAGCAAACCGTAATTGACTCCAAAAAATAATGGAAGAAAAGTATTTTTCATGGGAACTGAAAACTGACAAGATCCTACAAGCAGAAAAGGGCACGAAAAATGTGATTCATGTGTCAAAAGATGTTGTAAACCTTTTTTCGTGCAGATAAGAGACCTTCATACGATGAAAACTTTAAAACCTGTAATCACATTTTTATTGAGTGTCAGGTGTGAATGTGAAGTGAGCTTTTTCCGTCACAGTTGTTCCTGATGCACATAACATTTGATCTCAAAAAGTACATATGTTCTCAGAGTCTATAACAGCAGAGAACAAAAGTCTTTAATTTCTCTAGTACTGGATTTTTCCATCGTGAAACATTCAGGTGCCAAATAAACTCTCAGATTAAATTAAAAAAATGATACATTTTCTATAGGCTTGTAAAAACTATAGACAGCTAAAATGCATTGGACCCTCTAGCCTATCTCCTTGCTAATATAAGTTTCCTCCTTACAGTACTTTCCTTCTCACTTTGCCAGTTTTTGTCTGTTTAGTTTATTTGCCAGTTTTGCATTTTAGACTGAATTTCCTTCAGAGCCTCAGATGTATCCTAAAGGCTGATAGTTCATGGTGCCAGGAACTCTTTCCTCCCATGCATGTGAAATTGTGTACCCTTCTTATGACACTTATAAATAGTCCTCCCTTTCTTGGAGCTATGCTGTGATTTTTTTTGCCCCCACTGTCAGCCTGTGCATTATTCCTCAGACACTTGTACTTCACTGCTGGGAATAATTTCACTGACAATATAGACACAACCTGTGAGAATGATCATGTCTCACTGATTCTGATACAATTTCCAAAATTACTTGGTGCCCTTCAACATTCTAAGTGCTTCTCCTGAACTTGTCATTTTGCTTAAGCAATATGTTTCCTCACTCTCTTCCCGTAAATCAAGGACTCCGGTTCCTCAAACTTTTCTGTTTTTCTTCTTTCATCTGTAGTTAGTTTGTAAGTATCTTGTACAGATTAAGTTAGCTGGAACAAAACTGTATTAAACTGTGGTATGACTGACACATCTTTCAGCCTTCCGTCTTCCCAATATGAAGTATCAGAAATGCACACGAGGCTGTGGGTCTTGAAAATGTCTAAGAAAAACTGATATTCATTTATAACTGAAGGATGTATGAAAAAAACCCCAACTTTCAATCATGTAATTTTTTTTTTTTTTTCAGATGGTAAAACTTCAGAACCTTGAAAGAGCTTTCTCCCTTTGCTGCAACATGTCATATTACTATTGCTGAAGTAGTGTGAGGCATATAGCCCCCAAGTAGGCTTAAAGTGTTGCATATAGCTCCCAAGTAGGCTTAAAGTGTTAAGGATGTCAACTGCTGTAGAATCAATCGTGTAACCTTAAGCCTGAAATCTATTCCTTCTTATGAAGTTTTCAGTTCACCTGTGAAACAACTACCAAAATCAGATTAATTCAGAATTAAAGGAAAGGCATCAAAAGATGAAAACGTCTCTCCAAAGCAGTTTATTTTTGTAACTTGTGCAAAATTCAGGGATAATATTATGAACTACCAAGTTAATCCAGATAGTTAACATTTCAAATAGATATGACCGTGAAGTATAGCAATATCGTAAAAATAGCTTTCGCGGAAGGATGATGTTTATAATTCTTTCCTACTTTATTCCACTAATTTTCTTTTAAAATATACTCTGATTCTGTACTCTTAGTCTCAGATTTGCAAGTGATATTCCATTCATGAAGTCAAAATCAATCGCATAGACAATTTTTTTGGCATAGGCAATTACACAGGTACTTACTTGCATGGTAAATTTTTGTGATCAGCACCAGTCCAAAAGATGCTACTGGGAAGCAGTTTGGTAGTGTGCAGGGACTATCCAGTCCTGCATAAATACGGTAAAGGAGGGCAGCCAATTCAATGTCCCTTGGGAATGATCCAATACCCATTTTCTTTCCATTATTTTAGCTTTTGCTGACAATCCACTTGCTGTCTGGCCTTGAGGATTTTGATTCACTAACAAATGGGTAAAAAGAAACTTAATATTTCTAGTGAACCATGTTTTGCTGTGAAATTCAGTTCCAAGTATCTGTCAAAACCAGATTTGATACATGTATTGTAAGTGTGTGTGGTTGATGTCTAAAATACGCAAAATTACCTGCTTGGATTTAAGAGTTTTCTAATTCAAATACTTAATACCTGGGTTGTATTCTGGTTAGTTGGGAATTCAGGTGCATATAATTTATTTTTTTTTTAAATACATACTTTCCAAGAAGTAGAAATATTTGCATAAAAACATTCCCTAGGAGTATTCTCTTCGCAAAAATCAATATCCATTTTTCAGGTAGATTTTACTCAATAGGCAGTGAGTCAATTTTATTTTTACCTGGACTCAGTATGTCCTGGAAGTTTCTTGCCTTTGAATACTGAAAGAGCTGTAGCCTAGCCAGAAATTAAAAACGGAACTTGCAGAGATAGCACATGGCTTAATACACTCTTGTATAGACGCAAAGTGCTGTAAGTCATTGCAGTCCAATTCTAAAGGTGGGCCAAAATTAAATGTTAGGACAGAAGTTGCTGCAGGAAGGGAGAGTTCACATTTCACTTACCACTGGTTCCTGGTTGCTTAATCAGTATCATTAATTACAAGTAGAATTTGCAAGCAAAGTTGAATCATATATGCTACTGTGATAGAAACATAAAGTATATGCCAATCAAACCTTTTCTGAGAATTTTGTAGAATATCAGTAAACATTTTTACTCCCAACCAACCATTGCACTTACCTGTACATTGCAGTCTGAGAATTACATCTGAACAAGGCAACTGTTAGCAAGAGAAATCCAGCCAAACTTGCTACATCTGGATGGTTCCTTTTTGTGCTAGGGAATCCTGTGTGCAAACCCATGTGGTTGGAAAAGATCTGAGAAGCTTCAGGGATTCTGCTGAAGAGCCCTTGGTAATCTCAGATAGACATATAGAGGCAGAGGCAAAAGTAAATGAGAAATTGGCAGCAAACCAAGAGCAGTGTCCAAGCAAAGGGGGCAGGCCACCCTCAGCACTTCTGTTGTTGCCTGGTTTATTTGTTTGTTTCCAGCAAACAACCTTAGCATTTGGTGCTCTATAAAAGGAACAGGAAGCTTCTAGCCTTTGTATGTGGGTTCTCCACTACTACCTAGAAAATCCTCATATCAGCTAAATTAGTATCCATGAAAGAAGATAGCGGGAAATGTTCCCCAGCCTAACTCCTGAGTTTATTCAAAGTAGTAGGTGTTTGGGAATTGCAGGTTCTGCTTAGTGTAGTACATTCCCAGTTTTACTCATGGTCTGTCCTGAGCTGCTCCAACCATTCTACCAAATGAGTTTTCTTCAAAGCTTTCTCTGCTCAAAGTCATGTTTTTATACCAGTTTTACACTGGTAAGTGCATATACTTTTTTTGCAGTTTCATTCAGAATACTAGGGAAAACTCTGCAACTGGAAAGTTGTTTGCCAAACTACAGTTTTAAAAGTCCAGGTTCATTTTACTCTCCCTTTGCCTGAAGACATGCATTAATTATGGCCTCAGGGATACCTGAAAACTAGATGTACTTTCACTGAGCTAAGAAAATTACAGCTGTCTTTGGATGTAGCCAGTATTTTTTCCATAGTTCATAGAGCACCATTTTGAAGCTCTGCCATCAATCACAAAGTTATATGTAAATCAGATAGTAGATTCTAAAAAGGTTTGGTAGAAATAGGTAGTACTGAAAGTCAGAGAGAAAACATTTTCCATGCTGAGGTCTGGAAGCAGCCGGGCTTCCTGTAAATTCAAGCGATTTATTTCATCAAAGACATCAATTACATTGGAGATATGGGACCGATGCCTTTCAGATAAGCTACTGAAATTAGGAGGGGGAGGTTTTTTGTGGTACTTGAGAGAGCAATCATTGTCTTGATATGATTTGTTGAATTCTCTGTTCGGTATATCTTGTCATCCTGAAACCATGCAATGGCTAAGGAGAATAAAGAACCTCCACCAGGAGTAAGAAGCAGCTGTATTTTGTTCAGGAGATCTCCTTCCATTTGCCGTTTCAAGCGGACTGCCATCAAATAGTCAGGAGAGGATGTGGCGCAGAGGAGCGGCTCCTTAGCTGGCCACTCACAGGAGCCAGTGTTGAAAGGGTAAAGTGATCCACAGGCCATATTCATTGTCAGGGCTACTAAATAGTCACAGTTTGGTCCTCAGCAAAAAGAAGTAACTTATTTAATTGTTTTTTTCAACAATGACCTTTTCCTCTAGTATTCTTTTCCAGTCATTAATGAACTCCAGGAGAGGTTAAGAAAAAATGCATAAAATCTGTTGAATGAGATTAGGGTCAGTTGTGCCATAAGCAGGTGGAAATTTGATAGGTTATGAACAATAAGTGTTATAAATTCACTGGGGTTTTTTTTACCATTTTGGTGTGTGGGGTAGAGTGTTTCTGTAGTTAGAGAAAAAGTCCAAATATTAGTAGATGGTGAAACAATGAATATGTTACACCCTGCTGTTGGGAGCTTTATATAATAAATTTCCAATATTTTATAAAATCACAGTGTTTTAAACACACTCTGATAGACATCAACAGTAAAACAGCATGTCAGCAGGATTTATTTCCTTGGAATCTTAAAAGCACCTGTGTGCGTAAAAGCAACATGTCAATCAAATTAGCCTTTGTTTAGTTTTAAAATTGCATAACGTTACATTCAGGTTGCTTTATTTTGGGGGTTTATCAGTCATGACTGTGTGTGTGGTCTCTACAGGAAATATGCTCTCTACAAACATATTAGATTTGGGCACACCTTAAATCCATAGCAGATTTAACTGGATTTAAGAACATGTGTGCTGGAAGAACTTACTTAAATGCTTTTCTGAATGAAGACCATTTTTAATTAGGATCACAAGTATGAGGGTCACATCATGGATTATCTAATTGATACTCCTGTTTCCATCAGACAATTCTCTTCAGAAATGTATTGTGCTCCCCCTTAAAGTTTTAAAGGTTTTATAGTTTTGTCATCACAGCTCTGATTTGGACAGTGATTTGATTTGCTTTGCTTTGATGTGGTTTGGTTTGATCTCCAATGAAACCTTATTCTTGGCCAGCCTACAGCAATATATAACATTGTGTGTTAATTTGAATTCATCAGATCAGGTGACAATAACAATTTTCTACAACTGTTGCTGAAGACTGTTGCATAAAAAAGTCTTGGAACAGGGCTATCAAATATGACTATGGATATAAAAATATGTGGGAATCCTGTATGTAGTCAAAAATGTGTGGGAAACAACTGTCGAGTGATACACTAGAATTTATTTTTTAACAATACTTGAAATATCTTTAGAGTGGCAGATCTGGGCAAGAAACCAAAGTCAACCTCTGGTTTTGGAGGGGTTTATATTTTTATATGGTACAGCTATGTAACAGGCCTGCATGTAAACTTCTGCTTGCAAATTATTTATTAATTCTATACAAAATAATAATGAAACTATAAGTTTGACAGACCAAGCAAGATCTTGCTGATCCACAGAGGATATATTAATGCCAGTGAGGATGCAACTACCTCAGCCACCAGGGTATCACAGAGGGTATTTGTAGGGTTGAGCTGCAGAGCACCGAGGAGCTGAATGTTTCTCAGTGGTCCAGCTGGTTTTCTGCACTCAGACTGTCATCCACCTATTTCCTAACTGCTACACACAGTTCAGGATTAAACCATCTCTATTTGTCCAATGGTGAATTGCAGTGTGACTGGTTGTCCTTATCATTCTCTGATTGCAAAACAGCAATTGGATATATGCTACCAGTTATTTCAAGGAAAAAGAAAAAAAGTGAAGTTATGTGTATCCCACATTTGCTCAGATCTTGGCTTGCACAGAAGGTCAGATATCACCCAAGCATGTAGAAAATAACAAGCTTGCAGGTCATTATTTTCCTGCTGGGTAGTTAAAATGTGGAAAATATAGCAAACAAGTTTGGTGCATTGTACCTTTTATGCAGTTTTGATGCAGTTTATTAATGAATTTTTGAGAATCCATTCTGTAAGCTACAGTTCTAAACTTGTAGGGAAACAAACACTTCTATACCCCTTCTCAGAGGTGGCAGATGCCCCGTCCTTGGAAGCACTCCAGGTCAGGTTGGATGAGGCTCTGTGCGGCCTGATCTCATTGAAGGTGTCCTTGCTCAGTGCAGGGTGGTTGGACTAGATGAGCTCCAAAGGTCCCTTGCAACCCAAACTATTCTGTGATTCTCTGATTCTATATAGGCATGCATATTTGAAAGTTATTTTTTCCTGCAGAGTGCATTTTGAATTAAGACATAAATGCTGTAGTTCGTTTACTATGAGCCAGATATAATATCATTTTTGAAGAAAGGAAATAATTGAAAAATAATCATTCTTTGCTACTTTATGCTTTATGAACTTATTTGCATCTGTGAGTTGTTAGAATAAATCACAAATAAGACCAGTACGTTTTTATTCCTGTTTTGCATGGATGGAAATGAGCTTAAAGGGAAAATCAGAGGTCAATACAAATTTGCAGAAAAGTCATATTAGCACAGTTATAAGGAGTGTCCCAAGTTTGCTTTTATTTAGAAGAGATTAGGGTGAAGATCTCATGGCAAACAGAAGAATAAAATTATTAAAAAGAGATCAGGTTGGTTTGTTATTTAAAAGGCTAAGTCCAAATCTATTAAGAGCATAAGTGCATAGCAGCCTGGAATTGAAGAACTTGAGTTGTCTAATAGAAGCCTAATGAGGGCAGAAGAGTCAGTCCATTGAGCTGATAAGTACCAATTTATTAATCTAGTTGACGGCAATATTTCACAATGCTGGATGATCTGAATTTCCCCAGTAAGTTTGCTTTCACTGTTCAAGTCCATGCTACTGAATAGGAGCAAAGAGAGCAGGATTGGGGTCCCATTGAGAGGCTGTTCTGGTCAGGTGCAATTTCGTCACTTGAGAGCTGTGGAAGTATCATTATTCCACTTGGATTTCTCAAATCAAATTTCATCTAGACATGCAAACTAAAGATATTTACCTGGCTTTAAGGAAAAGTTCAAATTAAATAGCTATTAGCTGTTTCCTATTAGCTTTAAGGAGTTTTCTTCCAAAGGCATTAATATGTCTTACAGAATAATTCAGTTGGGACTTCACAATTAGGTAAATGGATTTTATACCCATTTATAAAAATGAGGGATTAAAGTGGCTTGCAAAATGACACACCAGTGTCTCCCGTTAGGAGCAGAGCCCAGTGCAGCCTATTGACTTCTCTAACCGTGCAGCATTGCATCTGTGTACATGCACACACCAGGGACTCTGTGCTTGAGTATATACAGGCAAAGATGTTTGAATGGGTCTTTTTATTGGAAATTGTTGAGTTGGGAACTGTTTTTTACAAGTTCAAGGGGACAAAAATGGTTGGTTGAGTTACTGGAAATTTCTTTACATGTCAGAAGAAAAAAAGTAACTTCCTAGTTCCTAAAGAAAGAACCTCATTGCCATCCACTTCTAGTACGTACCTACTAGGCAATTAAGTCATCTGAATTTGCTTGCATTTCACTTCTATCAATTAAAGTTAAGTGGGCATTACAATGCAAATTACTTAATGGAAAAATCTGCCTTGAAGAAACCTTCTAATGGAGAAATTACTTTTGTAGTTTTGCTAGGTTTGCAATAAGACATTCCTATTTAATGTCGGTGTAGATTTTTTTGAAAAACAGTTATGAGTGAAGATGGTAATATTGATTAGTAAAGGGAAAGGGTAGTAAAATAAAAAAATCCACATGGATTCATTCTCCAATTACTGCTACAATGAAGCATCCCAGAATCCTGCTGTCTGTGTGTGAGTATCAGTTATCCCTGTACATTTTGGTAGCAGTGCTGATTTTCTCTCAGCTATATCTTTAGATTGTGGCTGGCACTCCCCAACTCTGACTAGAGCAGGGCACTGTAAGGAGTGCAGTCAGCTGAGATTTGATCCCTCAGATTCATGACTTCCAGGTTTGCTCTCCTGTTTTTCTGGCTGGCTTGATTTCTGGCCAGAAGTTCCAATGAATGAATGAAAAAAAACTAGTTAATATCGCTGAAGGTCTCAGGTGAACTCTGACCTGCTGTATTATGAGGGCTGTTACTGGGAAGTTACTTTGTGATATTTACTGCACAGCATCCCGACCCCACAGTGGACCTGGATAAATTGCAACCAACTGAAAGCACAGTGAAGTTAGAGCTTGGGAGCTTGGAGTTCGGATCGCACACCTGAGACCCTGCCACACTGGCTTCTTGTATTTTTGGGCTATTTTTGACACATACAGAGTAAAATCCCAGCCTTTCATCTCCTTGGGGTAATGAGGTCTCGCAAACATGTTATTAGCTCTAGAGATTTTGTGCACTGTATAAGGAAAAATCCCTGAATCTCTGACCGTGAGCTCCCTGTAAGCCACATCCCCATCATTCCCTGAAACCCTTCTGTACTAGAGAGTATATTATGGCTGGAGCTTTAAATGTCTTCCATTTCTCTCCTCTGATACCAGTTTCTCTTTTTCTTCCTTCTTATGCTAGGGGTTAGGTGTGCCCCTCATTTCCAGCTGACCTTCTCTTTGCCCATGCCAGCAAAACTGCATGTGTATTCATATCTCCAGTGTGTCTTCCTGGCTGAATTTTGCAATCTAAGTAATACTAAGGCTTTTTTTAATCTTTTTTTTTTTTTTTTTTTTTTTTACATTCCAAAATAAGAGGTGTGAGAAGCATTGCAAATATACTAATTGCTCAAATGGAAAAAAAGAAGTTCAAATTACAAACAAAATGTTTTGAAATAAACTCAGTGTGAAATTTTGCAGCATTGGAATTAAGGGCAATATTTCCAGTTATGTCAGCATCTATTATTTCCTGACTCTCACATTTTTACAAGTACACATTTTTATTTCTAGTTCTCAGAAAAGCTTTTCCTCTTTTTTATGAAAGGAAGGAAAACCAAGTATTGAGTAGAGAGGCTCTAGTGAAACATTTATTCATCTAGATCCTATAATTTGAAAGTTATTTCTAATAGCAAAAAGCTATGCAATTTATTATGCCCTTTTGAATAAGGTCATGGGAGTGAAACAGTAGAAACTTTTATTTCTGCTGACACTTTACATCTCAGAAATTATTTCCTCTGGTACACTAATGAATCTTTTTTTTTTTTTTTGCCCTTGTCTGACACAATTTACCTCTACCTTAGCAGCAAAAGTCGCTTCCTCCTGTGAGTAAATGAGTGATAAAGGACAGATGAAAGGGCAGAAATGTGCAAGTGCCATTAAAACCCTCATTTTTGAGTTTTAATGTGCTGCAGATGCAGACGTGGAATGTTTCTCTTGTAGCTGAAAGCACAACCAGCATGGGAATATTGATAGGTTTCCATGAATCCTAAAGAGCCGCAGCTTATTTGTATTAACTAATAAACTGGAGCTTGGAGGATACTGACTGTATGGATACATTTTCAGCTGGAAATATTGTGAAACAGCAATAGATAGATTAGCGAGGGGGATTGATGGGGAAACAGCAACATTTGGAAAAGCAAGCTCAGATCAAAACAGGCTACAGTGAGATTGAAGCCCTGTTCTCCATTTCAAAAAACTAAGGTAAATACTAATACATAGCAGAGTGACTGTGATTCAGAACTGTCCCTCATGGATACATTTTGCCTTTTGAAAGTCTTACCAGTTCTCTGGCAACAATTAATATTATTAGGTGTCAATAATTAAGTTAGTATTACTTCCTTCAAGGTCTTGGGATTCCTTCAGCAGAAATGTAGATGATTTGTATCTCTGAAATTGGGCCATGTTTGCTTATTAAGGGTAGGATTTTCAAGAAAGCTAGAGACACTGGACATTAAATCCCTATTCAAAATCAATAGGTACTTTTCAGTGTATTCATATTCACAGCTATAGTGCAATTTACTGTTACAAATTCAAATTAGTCTTCTCGTGCTACAAGGGAAAACAATACATCCTCCTGATGTGAATGAACTTGTCCCAATATGTCGTCTTTGCAAGCTCATTCTATTGAAACAATTTGGACAGAGTTAAACTGGCAATGTAACCAATATAGAAGAGAAGCCCTTAGGGCGGAGACAGGGTGGAAATCCAGTTTACATTGTTCTTTATTTTGGTGGAGTTTGAGCATCTTCTTGCATTTTGTGCCCTCAAACATCTCTTTAACATTTTTAGAAAGAAATAGCAAGAGCTCTCTTGGACCAAAACCTAAAATGCGAAAAACTGATTCGTTCCTGGGAGACTAGGGATACATGTTGTTTTAACTGACCACTGGTGTGATATTTCTCATCATCTGTAGAGTCATAGAGACATAGAGGTTTTTGTGTATAAGCATCTTTGAGCTCTGCTGCACTACCAAGGGAAGCAAAGCAGGGAACAGTGTTTGTATTTTGTTTGTTTGTACATCTGAGAACAGAAGAACTCGGGATGCAGGATCCTTGTAGCTACAAGGATTACAAATTACAAAATCCCATTTTGCTAGAAATGCTGCGCATAAATCTAGCAGCTCAGGCACATTCCTACACTGTTCAGTCTTGCCTGGCTCTTGCTGGCAATAATCATACAATGCAATGGTGTCTGACCTCCTGAAGACAAAGGGTTTTCAAATGTTAACACAATTCCCATATTCACTTTCATAATAACATGCTTATGTGCCTTGCACATCACTTCTGGACTGACCCTTGAAAATTATTGGTTATCACTAAAATATGAATGTCACTTAAAGAGAAAAGATAAAGAAGCCGGACAGGATGTGGGCTGTAGTCTCTTATCATATTTCAGCACAGAGCAGCTTGAGGACCCAACTCCAGTTTCCTTCCACATGCCCTCTCCCCCTGTATTTCATACACATACAGATAAAACCAGGCAGTGCATTTGCCTTGTGCCCATGGGTTTATTAAGATACTGCACACTCCCTCCCTTTCAGCAATTGCTGCCTCCCAATTAGCAAAGAGCCACTGGGGCTAGCTGCCTGCTGGTATCACCAGGGGAATCAGTGTATCAGATGGGCCACTGCTTATCTGTGCCATTCTTCTGCTACAGCAATTCACTGACGTGAGGATAGGCCTGGGAACAAGTTGCTTTTCTTTTTCTCGCCTGTCATTTTTAATGTCTTCTTGCTTTATTGGATTTTCCCCACCTCCTTTCTCCCATAAAACAACACTGAATCAAAGAAGTCCTGTGCAATGACTATTTCCGGACCAAGCATGGTGGATTTGCTCAGACGCTTGCTCTGCAGCAGCCGGAGTGACAGGAAGAAGGACTCGACTCAGAGGCTCACATGTTTATCTGCCATCACCTGGCCACAGCTCGCTGCACCAAGTCATGGGCTCCTCCGTAATGCAAGGTCTCTTTGGAAACCTGATTCTCTTTTTAGCTTTGTTCTTCATGCTACGGTACCAAGCATCTGCGATCAGATCTCTGTCTCAGCTGAAATGGTGTAAAACTGAAGTAACTGGGTGAGGGATTTTTTTTTAAATTTATTTATTTAACACAAGGTGTGGGTTTCCTGAAAGTCTGGGAGGCAATATGGCTTCTTCCTTCTCTTCACTAACGTCATCGCTGGCACTTTTGTTGTCACACCTGTGAGAAATAAGGCATTGATTTGTTTAGAATATATGCCAAAACAACTCTGTGCACTCACCTTGCTCTGTAAACATCTGATATTATTAACAAAACCCTTGTCCTTTCCTTCCTACTCTTTGGATTTGTATTTCTGCTATGACAAACAAAAATTTTGGTTCCTTAGGATAGAAGCATTTTTTCCAGCAGCTCTCAAGCAATTATTTTTCTTGCTTAATTTTGAATAATTCACCACCGAACATGCTTATTTCTCTAAAAGAGGGTTACAAGCCCCAACTGTTCTTGACATCTTCACTCCATTATACCTGGACTCCCCTCCTAACTATAGTTACGTTTGTAGTAGCATCACTTTCTTACATAGTTAGCCATGAGGGCTACTGTAGGAAGAGGGAGGACTGATGACAGAGAATTGCTGCTCCAACAAACGGAAAAGTCTTTTTATTTCAAGTGATTTTGTTGCTACTTTGGGATGCAAGAATCCTTATCCCCAAAGGGATGATTGCTTGCGTGCCCTCCGTGCTTTCCATGCTGACTTCAGGTTCCCATAAGAAGGTATTAGATTGCATCTTAATAATCTTTTTACCATGCTCTCTACCTATTCAATTGTTTTACCTTCTGTCACTCCTTCCATTGTATTTATGTCCCATGTTCCTTTTATCTTTATACAGATTGTTGTTGTGAAATTTCTTGCAGTGCTCCAGGAGCTTTTATCACACAGGCACATGCAGTTTACGCTGATCATTCACTTTTCCCCTAGTACCCCAGCCCTAGATGCACCTCTTCCTCTCCAAAGGACATCCCCTCGCCCACAGAGCAGGTTTTTTAGGAGGAGACAGTGACACTACAGTACAAGCTTCTCTCTGAACACAGGGAACCAGCTCACAAGTCCTGAAAACTGGGAATACTGAATTTAAAACATCCCTGGGAGCTGTTGCTCAGGTCATGCAGGGGAACAAGGGTCCTATACTGACCCTTCTACAGTAAACGTCTCATCCTGCAAGAAATGGGAGGGTAGGGTACTAAGAGCAGCAACTGAGGTTTCCATTTATCCTTTGCTCTGATGTCCACCAGCAGAAATCCAAAATCCATTTACTTAATCTGGAGTCTGACCACAGATTGCTGCAGGTACTTACCTAATTAAGACTTCTCAGTCCTAGGAGCTTTTACCCAGATGTACCACTATAGGACTGCCAAGAAAGGGTAAAAAAACAACAAACAAAATACCCTTGTGAATGGCAACCAAATAGGCAATTCTTTTCTGATCCTAAAAAATAATCGGTCAGATAGACCCACAGCAACCTGGAAGTACAGCTCACTGGCACACCAAAGCATAAAAGAGGGGCAGCTGGAAGATAAGGGCAGGTGAATGGAAGAAAATAGTTAATGAAGCTTTAATACTTATTTTTTTGGGCAATGGGACTTGGTGAAACCACATGGCAGCGTGCATCCCTATTCTTAGTTCAAGCATCAAAATTCCTCTGACCTTTCAGGGCAGGAGATATTTTTTTCCAGGTGCAGATTCTCTTTCTTCTAGCTTTCCACTTCCTTTCTGGAAGTAGCATATTCTACTTGCCATTTGAGCAACCCTATCAAAGCTGGGAGAAATATTTTCCTTCTAATTTAGCTAGGACTCCCTATTTAAGTCTTTTGTTGATTATCCTAGACTGTAATGGGTTTACAAAATACAGGTTTTATAGGCTTGAAAGACCAAATGCAAACAATCATGAGTCCACTTCACCTTCTTATTTTAGAAGCAAAATCCTGTTACTTAGATAGCAACGTTTACAGCTAATGTAATTATATCTCCATGTCCTTCTATTTGCCATGTCAGAATACATGAATCCTCAGAAATAGCAACAAGGAGGGAGCGCAGACTGCCATGAGTGTGTTAGCCAGGCAGCGAGTAGAAAACTTGTGGTGTGGTACATGAATATATAGTTTCTGAATTTAAAAAATGGCCTTTTTTGTTGATGGAATGATTTTAACATTTGAGAAGCATGCAGATGAAAACCTGCAAAGACATAGTTCAAGGTCATTCAGTTTGCGAAACTGCATATACAAAAGTTGAGGAATGCCTGTGTGTTACTAAATTCAGCTTTGAAGTATCCTTTCAAGGTAAAGTAATATTATTTTAAAGATCTGCATAAGTCGCTCCTCCTGTAGCGTGTGGAAACCCCGTGACAGAATTAGGAATACACTCGGGTTCCACATTTAACTTACTTAACTGCAAGTTCTTCCTTTTTCCTCCTCAGCATTGTGCCTCCTTTACCACCTACCTCCTGCAATCATAAGGCAAGAGGGTCTTAAAGAAACCTGTGCTCTGCTGTGCAACTGCAATTAATTGCTGGGGCAGGTGCATTCTGTACACTGAATAAAATCACAGCTTTGGAAATGTGTACTCTTTATACTAGAACTGATTTTTTTAAGACTGTAGTTCAAGAACTTCAAACTCTTGTACCTCCTCCCTCTCTGTCAGGACTATTTTTATTGGGCATGCCTCCATTTATCTTGCTTTGTAACTCAAAAAAGCAAACAAACAAACAAAAAAAAACCACCACCCACAAACCTGCAAACAAACCCTAAAAAAGATTATAGATTTGGAGCATTATTTAATTACTTGTCTATATCTGAATAAAGAACAGTTGCTTGCATGCAGTAAAATCCACAATGCATGCTAGCACTGATTTCCCAGAGACTGGCAGCATGCATACAGGGGGTTGGAGTTTGGAACGGGCCATTTTGATTGTTACAAAATTCCACCAGGACTTTCAGATGTGTCTATTCCAGGAAAAAAAAAAAGAACTTAAGTTAGGCTACAGCATAAAACACAGTTGTCAGTAATTTGGCTGCTAGTTTGATTCAGACCAATATTTGTATGACATACATTTCTTTTAGCTTCTGTCCCTATCAGGGAATAGATGTAATTTGGTTATAATTTCCACGTATAAGACATAGGCTTTATGAAAGACTAATTAAGATTTTGTTGTGAAGCCCAGACTTTTCCTTCTGAATAACTATTGTGCCACCTAGTGGGTATTCAACGGCACTTTTAAACAGATGGAAAGATTGACTTAAAATATACCAGTGAATAATGAAGCATAGTATTTATACAAATATTTCCAGGGATTTGTTTCAACAAAACATTTTCCCTTTTTGTCTGATATATTGCCCAAGATGTTCCATTAAGATAAAAAATACTCCCTTTCAACTACATCATAGCATTTTGCTGACAAATGTATTAAAGAAACATAATTTATAAAAAGTGCACACACAGAGTTCTTCACCTCCCAGCTAATAGATCCATTCCTTAACTGGCAAACTTCATATGCTTTTATGCTTTGATCAAATTATCAGTATGAAAGGATATCCCCAAATCTCAACTGTTAGGAATTTCCATTTTGTAATACAATTAAATAAATAAACACACTGAAAAGGTTATTTTCTGACCAGCTATGCCAATTTTCACTTGAAACTAAACTGAAATGCTTTAAAGCATTACTATGATTGCATGGTTTAGAGCATTATTTAGAACAAATAAGCAACGTAACATAGCATTCTGACATAAAGTTTCTCTCATAAAATTTCCTTTTCATTATAAATAGTTCCAGTGTCCAAATATCAATATAGATTTCATTAGTTAATAGCTATTTCTTAGAAATTATTTTCCTCTAGCTGAAACCTCTCAACAGTTTGTTGTTTCTTTTTTTTTTCCTTTCAGCTTTTTAAGTAAACCATCTGTCCAGTGTGGGAGTGTTGGTTTTGCCACAGTAGATAGCAATAGCACTTCAATCACCAAAGCAAATAACAACTAATTTCCCTTAACAGAGTGCTTCCTAACATTGTTCAAGTCACTTTATTGCATCTTATGTAAAATTGCCAAACTATCCATTAACAACAAAGTAGTATAGTAGGCGGTTTGCATTTTTAGCACCTACATGCAATGCCGTAGTTACAGTATAAAATGTAGTGGTCAGCAAAAGTGCAATTTAGAACCTTTTAGGACTCTCTTAGAGTCACGAAAACTTTAAACTCATGTTATTTAACACATTTCAATGGTGAGATCTTTCATATAACAGGACCTGACACCAGGTAAACATGACATCTGGACCAGAGGCTTTGATAGCTCTTTGCCAGACCTTGATGTAAAGACAAACATTTTTTATTGTTTTCCCTAAATAAGTAACAAAGTGGAGCTCATCTGCTTTCAGCAGCATATGCCAAAAAAAAATCTGAGATTCAGCTTGAAGCTGACAGAAAATGAAATTACTTTCCAAAGAAAAAAATACGGTTTTTGAAAAGGCAGAAAATCAAAACTGTGGTTTGAGGTTTTATTTATGTTTTAGTTTGTGCTAATTATTTTCCCTCTGTGGAAAGGATTTCCAGAAAAAAAAAATCCAGTTTTCTGGTTTCAAGGCTTGACAGCATTTTGTCATTTCATTTTCTTCTTGCAGACAAATGAAATTTAGAAGAGTGTGTCAGGTGTCAGGTGAGCTTCTTTAAACCTCAGTATCCAGGCTCTCTGTCTTCTTTGATACTTGAAAAATGTTTGTATTGTTTTCCAGTTTCCCTTGGTGGTATGATGTGTCAGTGAGAAAATGGTAAAAGCAAAAATGTATTTATTTTTATAGCATAATCAATTGATTACTTTGTTTTAAAGCCGTTTTGTTAAGGACAGTAAAGAGGTCTGCTATTGAAGTCTGTTGTTCTTTATAAAAGTTCTTCAAAGCTAACATTCACCTTAAATATGGATTTTAAATGCGTGCAAGGACTACTAAAAGTAGGACTGGATTACAAATACAGTAAAATGTACTTGTTTTATCTAGCATTGGTAATGAGCTCTTCTTGATATTAATTTGCTCAAACATGATTTTTTTTTTAGAGAAGGATGCTATTTTAGTAAAAGACACGAAACTTACTTAGAAGGCTTGAAACTTTTTTTCTATTTTTCCATGTTTATTCAAGGAATTGTAGCATTTAACAACATTTAGGAGGACAATATAGTTAAGCGTAAGAATTCACATTACTTTATTTCACGTGATCAAATTTTCATGTGATCTTTAAATTCCTTCTTGGGAGGATTATCTACAGAGTCAATGGACGGTATTTCATAAAGCAATAGCTGAGTGCACAGTGTCATTTTAGATCATGACTTTGATTCAACGTCATCATAAATAAAAAAATACTAAGCAAAACTATGTCAAAAGTGTATAAAATACTGGAACGAAGCCCCTAAGATGGGTAGTTTTTTACTCAAAGGAAAAAATATACACCCCTCATGCATAAATAAGATCATTAAATAGCTGGGATTCTTTCATCTCAATCTAATTTAATGTTTAAATTCAATGTAGTCACCAACCCTTCAACCAAACCTTCCTGTCTGCAGACACCTGCAATGCACAGCATTAAAGTCAGTGGGTTGCTTGAGTGAGTAAATCTCTCCGAATTTGCAGTTCTGATTATGTTTTGGACCATGTGTCTGTTTCCTCCAGTATCAATTAGACAGATGGGATGTGATTTTAATAAACGTCTCTGAAAGAGAAACTGCCTGGAATTTAAATAATTTCCTCTTTTCATAAGAGCACGCCTGATAGATTTAACTATTCGAGGTGATACTCAATATTTACTGTAATCTTAATTAAGCAAGACCTAATTTGCTCTGGTTTTCAAGCCTTCGAATATTGTAGACACATCCAAGCTCAGGCTTTTGAAGCTTTCACTTTGTTCTGTATGAGTCTTCAGACAACAACCACTAAGTACATGTGCCCGGGAAGGAAAAGTGCCGTCCCTTCAGCAAGTCTGCTGCTGCTACACCCGATAAACCTTCGCTGCCCTTAGGATGTATCACAGCTGAGATTAGTAGCTCATTTCTGAAGCTTCTCCCTGGAATAATTTCAGAGGATTTAAAGGATTATTTTGAAACTAAAAGTCATGGAGTGGGTAAGCATTGGATCAGTGAGGCTAATAAATAAATAAATAATAAATAGGACAGAAACACTTATTCAGTAAATGTGGACATCTGTTAAAATCACCGTCCTTTTAACTATGCAGACTAGGATGTATGTTTGTTATATATGGCATACTTGGAAAAAATATGCAAGACAATTATACAGTTCATGTAACAAATTCAATCTTAAATGGAAGTCTTAAGTGCAAGGGATCAGGAATACACATCTGCATTTTTGAGATGACAACAGATGCAACACGTCTGAGATTTTCTTTCTTTTCTGGTACAAGTGGTAGCACAGTATTTATTCTTACTTTTGTAGCTGTGTGAGTAACCAGGTGTTGCCACTGCAACCACTGCCTATTAAAACATATTAGTATGGAAAGTTGTATTTCTATCCTAATATAAAAACCCTTAGTGAAGGGTTCATACTACATGAAGTAAGGTGGTTGGAAATGCAAATAATGTAAAAGCAAATACGGTGTAATCAAGCAAGGCCCTCAGTGGAAGCTGCAGATGGAGCTGGGGGGTATGAATGCAAGCCTCTCCATCTCAGTGAAAGGTGTGGCAGATGTTTGACAAAAGCAAATTGGCAAATTAGGGCATAAAAGAGGCCCTTCCCGTTGCCCAGCTTTGAATACTGAATTTCCTGGCTCACTAGGTAGGCAGTCTCCCCTGCTCCCAGTGTGGGGTCCTTAGTGTCTTGGAGCATCCCCTGCCCCTCCTGTCTGGGAGGGCTGCTCCCTTCGGCTGGTGGCAGGACAGCAAGGGGGATGGATCAGGTAGGCTGCTGCTGTGTGTTAGGTCCTCTGAACTCCCTCCAAATTAATGAAAACAACACATATGATTAAAGAAATGAGTTCCTAGTTTGCTCACGCTAGACCTCACACACTAACAGCAGCAACACAGCAAGCAAACAATAAGGAAATCTAATTCATTAATCACAGAAGCGATTTTAAAGCACTGACATTAAATCTAGGGAATTTTAGTAAGCATAAGTAAAACTTCTTTATCGATTGAAAGTGGAAGAGCTTGGGTTGAAGTGTTAGGGGGATATGTTTGACTGAGCTTTATATCAAGTTGATAGCAAATTAGTGAAAGGATATAGTCTTTCCTTATAACAACATTTGGAATAACGTGACAAAAATGTATGTGTGTGTATACATGTATCTGCATACATATGTGTGTGTGTGTACACACATGCGGAAATATATATACACACACATATGTGTAGATATATCTGCCAATATATACATATACTTTCATCTGCAGATATATATACACATACTTTTGTCACATTTTATATGTGGCGTATTTGTACGTGTAAGACAGTAGCCAAAGTATTTCCTAATGGGATCGATTTCTACGGCTCTGTATTCTCATTCTGCAAAGATGCAAAACTATACTGAGTGTAATATAGTTAATCATCGGTATAAATAAGTCATGGTAAATCTGAGGTCCTCTTCACTGATAATTACACTGTGCTTCCTGCTATCACATCCACATTGATAAGGAATCCTGTCTTGTGCTACACTAGCTGCAAGTGATGTGAGCTGCTATATAATAAATGTAAAATCATGAATGCTAGTGTGAATACTTGCATCTTAATTTTTTTCATTTCAAGTTTTTAAATTTCTTTATTGTGTTTTGAAAATAAAACCACTGTGTGTGATTTGAAAAATTCATGTATGTAACCTTGGGAATAACTTCAGGAAAACTTAAAAATTCATATATATTTTTATTTTATCAAGTATTAGTTTCAGAACAAAGCTTATGTGCTAGTTTAGGTAAGTGCATTAAGCATTCTAAAGGCTTGGTTTCTTTATGTTAGAAAACAGTTTTGTAATTCACTGCATGGAGTTCTCTGCTGTTCAGGCTGATGTGTATACAATAGCAATGCAGAGGGAAATGGAAAAATAAGGTAAGCAATTTTCTTGTCTGTGGAAACTGATGAGATGTGAAATTCTTCAATCATCAAAGCTTGTCGGTTTTGAGCTCACATACAGCCAAGCCCACAGAGTGCCGTCGGACTTCCCGGAAAATGCATCTTAGAGCCCTTTAAAGACCACAAGAAGACAGACTTCTCTGCAAAAATGAAGGTTGTGTGTTTGTGAACATGAAGGTTTAAGGAAAGGAAAAAATATGGTAAACTGAGATGTGAAGTGTTAACAAAACCATTGAAATGTGAAATAAGCAGAGAGAAATTAAATGCAGTGAAAATGTGTGACAGAACTGTTCCTATTGTCTGTTCTACTTTCTATTTACAGCAATGTGCAATAAATTAGGCTATTCCAAAGATTCAGGCTTTTAAATCTGTGTTATACCCATTTATTGAAGTTAGTGACTATTTCTGTAGCTGCTTTCGCCTTCCCTTCCAACAGGCCTCCATGGGATATCTAATACCTTAGTCCCTCCAAAGGAGCAGGGAGCAGAGGTACGGTGGGAAGGGCGTACCTGAAAGTTTGTGTAGCCATTGCCTGTACTGTGCCTACGCTTTCCCTGAGTAATGCTGGGAAGTGCACGTTGCCACTGATGTTCTCTGGCCTGTACATTTCGTAAGCTCTTATTAAAAAGCAGAAACAAGAACAAAAAATCCCAAACCAGGGCAAATAGTGTAGCAGTGATCTTAGATAAGTAAGTATATATTCTTGGGCTAAAACCAGTTTCATTTGTTACTCCTTGGATTGAAATTGTAACATAGTATATCATACCAATGATTTGTAAACTCTTATCCTGGTATTATAAACCCATCATCGCTTCACAGTTTGATTGGTTTGCCTCACTCAGGCAGTGCTGCACTGTTCGGTTTACCAAAATACTCGTGGCTCCTCTCCCACTTGGTGGCCCATCGCTCTGTCTTTGAGGCTGGTGTGCTGGGCAGGTGCTGGCAGGCTGCGCTGCAGGGCCCCCTGCCTTTTTCTGGGACCCAGGACCCCCTCTCTTCCCCTGTAACACTTCTTAAAGAGAAAGCAGAAAATGCATGGCAGTTCTGAAAAATGATGCATAATTTAACTTGCTTTGGCTTCCTAAAGGGAAAAAAATCTGGCTGCACTGATCTGCTATGTTACAGTGGTGGTGGTAGCAATAGGGGTTTTTTTTCTATGCAGATGAACATATGGGTAATACATCTTTAATTTAATTAAACGGTTCAATTACAGGAGCTTGTAGAAGAGCCAGAATAACAGAAGACTGTACTCATCATCCTGCTACCACTTCCATTTTATCAAATAGTCTGGACAGTGTGAGTTTAGGGGTCCCTTTAATGCCTGAGGAGTTTACAAAGCTTGCAGGGTTGCCCCGGGCAGCAGGGAGCTGTCGGTGGCTGCTCTCACTCTCCCCTTCCTCAGTTATTGGACTGCTGAGGACTGCTCAGGTTTTCATTGAAATGGTAGCTTAGAGAAGTGACTTTGAAGCCCAGAGATGGGAGAACCTGAGAAATAAAAGTTTGGTTCCAGCACTTGCTCGGCATCTGAAAGACTGCAGCTGAAGTACAGTTTTCCCAGCCTTCCTTGTGATGAGTCTTTTGAAGCACAGCATTTCTGGAAGGATTTATTGGTTAATTTAAATTGAAACTCTGTTTCAAAGTCTACAATTAAACAGAATTCACAGTCTTTTTACGGACTTACTAATCGTAGTGCAGTGTTTACACATTAAATTTGCAAAATTATTTGTATCTTTTATGTGATAGTTGTTTTGGACTTCTAAGCCTAACACTTGGCTTAGTTTGTGGTTGTATTATGCAATGAAAGTGGGAAGTACTACCAAACTGTCAACTATTTTTATTTCTTAGTAAGACTGTTATTTTTATCATCACTTCTAAGTGATTCTGGGCTTTATTCTATGCCCTGTAGTGAAAGTTTCATTTCCTTTATCGGTACCTTCTACCTGGTCCTTTCTTGTGTATTAGAGGATGCCAGCTTGTCTTTGTTTAGGAAAGAGCAGCATAATGATAACATTGCCACCTAAACTTACCTGTCAGACTTCTCAGTCGATACTTGCCCATGTTGTCTTTTACCTTGTAGGGGTTTTACAGGTGTATGCCTGTGAAGGGGGTGCTTTCTGGCTTTCATCCTCTGCTCCCTGTCCCTAATGCCAGTGAAGGAAGGTCTGCACCCTATAACATTAATAATTTCTGGCAATTTTAGCAAATATCATTATTTCAGATCTCATCCTATCTGACAGCTCCGGAAAAGCTTCCTAAGGAAAACATTGCAAGAAGGATGGTTTCCAGCAATCCTGTTTAAGTCAAAGATTTTTTTTTTCCCTGCTGTGACTAACCATCCTGGCCCACAAAAACTGTCAAGAACATTGTCAACACTTGCTTAAGTGGTTGCTCACAAGTGAACTGTATTTTTGTTTCAGCTATGCATTGGAGGAGGCAAGCCAAACTTGAATACTGCTTCGCTGGCTTCTTCAAAGGAGAATGTTATTGTACATTGTGTTTCCATGGGCCTTCATTTGTAACTTTTGAGTATGTGGGATCTCCATTTCTGTAGACATGTAAATGAATGTTGTCTTTGGTCAAGGCAAAGGAGTGAGCTGGTATGCATATGCCTGAGGGGGTGTGAATGAAAGCAAGAGCGGCCTTCTCATCCAGACCTCTGCTTGCCTTTTTGCCAATGACTTTCTGCAGACTTTCATTTCATTAGGGTAGGTGGGATGAGTCTGTCCCTCTCACAGTGCAGATTTGACTTCTGTAGCTTCTTTGAAACAGTATGATAGGGATCAGTGAGGACATGTTGTTGTATGCTTGGTGGCCTGAACTACATGGGTAGTAGATCTTGAGTAAGTAGTATATCTCGAGGAAGAAAAAGAAGTATGTTACGTCCCACAGCTTCTCTGGAAAGGACATGGTAGATTTTTTTTCAGAAAATTTCATTTAGACTTTCTTGCGAAAGGAACAATTAAAATGGTAAAAAATATTGAACATTTTAGAGGAGCAGCTTGAAATTCCTAAATTTATAAAATACATTATTTCCTATAACTTTGCAAACAAAAAAAAAAAAAAAAAAGAACTCTGAATGTCAAAGTTTTTTGATAAAAGATAATTTTAGTTTCAACCTACTTTGATTTTAAGAAAATCAGAGTTATCAATGTTGGTTTACAGTTTATTAAATTCTTACCATTTCTCTTCATAGAAATTGTTTGGATTGCTCCAAATCTTCAATCTTTCTATCAGGAAAAGGGTTAATTTTAACTGTGTGATTTCTTAGAGCAATATCTACTGTTGTTATTATTATGTTGTTATGATGTTCACATCCTGGCTGATATGATAATGAAGGCATTAAAAGTGTATTGAATTAGATCTGGATAATGCACCATCATTGTAACCTTGTCTTCTTATTAATAAAGAGAAAAATTAATATCTTATTTATGCTAGATATCAAAATATGGGGGGGTTGTGTTAGTTATTGTGCATGGGTTAAGGGAAGGAATTGCTGGGCTGTTATACTGCATATGTCAAAGAAGCTGCACCATTTAAAATTACATACTGTTTTAGGGCGTGCTACCAAAACCAAGTGAAGTCCAAGGGAAAACAGAATTTAGAAATCAATTAGAGAACAAAATCTCAAACCTTCTCTTTTGGGTAAATACTTTGTATAACACCAGTGCATTGTGATACGCATTAGTATCTCATGCCATAATATATTTACCATGGAAGGGTTCACAGTTAGAAAACGAACAAACATTTCTCTTGGACCACATATTTAGCTTAACATTTACTATCAGCGATGGACTTCTGCATCAGAATTCTTGTTGCTTGATGATGTAATGGATTTATTACAATGAATCTAGTCAGTTGACCATTGAAGTTAATGAAATAAGGGAAATGCAAATTCCTGTTCTGAGCAAGTCTTCATTTTACGTAAGTACCTGGGGAAAAGGATTAAGGCTTACTTATGAATCCCTTTCATGCTTTTTTCCTCTTTTCCTGAAGTGTTCAATGATTGCTTTGACGTACGTCTGCAAACCTTTCTTCCTGACTCTAGAGACCAAATTTTCAAAGGAAATTTTAACATGTGTTGCCCCAAAGACATTTTGAAGTCATTAGATATACAAAATCCTTAGTCCAACTATAAAAATGTGCATGAAAAATAATAGTGGCATGTGCAAAAATTGCTAATGAGATCTTTTAGTACCTTTAGCAGGTAGCCAAAATGTAGACAAAAATGAAAAGATTTTTGCAGCCTCATGGGTTAGAGTACCTTGACACAGTGAAATGATGCTGGCTTGTATCTCTGTAGTTTAGGGAAGGGCAGAACAATGTTCTTGTTTGTCCTTAGCTGTAAGCGGAGGCAGCAGAGGCTGGGACTGTGCTTTGCTAGTGCCAGGATAGCACTAGGGACCAGCATTGATTCAAACTTGGAGGATTTGTGGCTGCATGTGCCTGGCATTTAGTTTTTGAAGGCTTCAGGATAGTAGGCAGTTGAGATGTAGAGTTCAGGGTAGATCCGTTAGGGAGTGTTTTAATTAAGAGTTAGAGTTAGGGTGCATTTTAATACTACTGTCGGTTCAAGTTCTCCTGGGATTTTGGTTCCTCTGTGACTGAACGTTTTTAAGAAAACAGTATGTGATTCCTACAAAGATCTCCGATTAATCACAGCTGTGTGCTGACTACTACCACGTACACATCTGACTTGGAACGTGTCATAGGCAGCTTGGCTTTTAAAGGCATCTTTCAAAGTGCTGAAGGGATTTTGTGTATGAGTATGCGGACGGTGATCTATTTACCGGCTTCACCTGTTCACTTGTTTTTTGTTTGTTTTTTCCCTGCTGCAGACTATGTCAGAGAGCCACAATGATCATGCAAAATAACAGTTCAGCCTTGCCCCTGTTGTCAAATGTGAGCTCCTTCTGGAAGAGAGATTCACATGGACAGGGGCTCCTTGATGAAGCAGTGTCACTCATTGGCAGCTATGATTTCCCTCAGACCACAGAGAGTTTTCCCTTCACCACTGTGGAATCAACAAACATGTCCCTAAATGCCACAAGCAAAGACCCTCTGGGTGGACACGCTGTCTGGCAAGTAGTTTTGATTGCTTTCCTCACTGGGATCCTTGCACTGGTGACCATCATAGGAAACATCCTAGTGATTGTTGCATTTAAGGTTAACAAACAACTGAAAACGGTCAACAACTACTTCTTGTTGAGTCTTGCTTGTGCGGATTTGATCATTGGTGTTATTTCCATGAATCTTTT
Source organism: Gorsachius magnificus (assembly GCA_034008185.1). NCBI lineage: Eukaryota > Metazoa > Chordata > Aves > Pelecaniformes > Ardeidae > Gorsachius > Gorsachius magnificus. The sequence continues at coordinate 41,106,084 of CM067083.1, read as the reverse complement.
CACCACGTACATCATCATGGACCACTGGGCTTTGGGAAACTTGGCCTGTGACCTTTGGCTCTCCATTGACTATGTTGCCAGTAATGCCTCTGTCATGAATCTCCTTGTCATAAGTTTTGACAGGTATTTTTCCATCACTAGGCCGCTTACGTACAGAGCCAAACGAACAACCAAAAGGGCTGGGGTGATGATTGGTTTAGCATGGATCGTCTCTTTTGTTCTTTGGGCCCCTGCCATCTTGTTCTGGCAGTATTTTGTTGGGAAGAGGACTGTACCTGCTGATAAATGTTTCATCCAGTTTCTAAGTGAACCTATCATCACTTTTGGCACTGCCATAGCTGCCTTTTACTTGCCAGTCACCATTATGAGTATTTTGTATTGGAGGATCTACAAGGAGACTGAGAAACGCACCAAAGAGTTAGCAGGGCTACAGGCTTCGGGCAGTGAAGCAGAGGCAGCACGCTTCATGCACCAGACAGGCAGCTCCCGGAGCTGCAGCAGCTACGAGCTGCAACAGCAGAGCATGAAACGCTCCTCCCGAAGGAAATACAGACGCTGCCACTTCTGGCTCACGATGAAGAGCTGGGAACCCAGCGCAGACCAGGGGGACCAAGAGCACAGCAGCAGTGACAGCTGGAACAACAACGATGCTGCTGCCTCCCTTGAAAATTCAGCCTCCTCTGATGAAGAAGACATCGCTGCAGAGACCAGAGCCATCTACTCAATTGTGCTGAAGCTTCCTGGTCACAGCGCCATCCTCAATTCCACAAAACTACCCTCCTCAGAAGATTTGCATGAGTCAGGGGATGAACTGCAGAAATCCGACACAGATTTGAAGGAAAAGAAACCTAAAAAACTGCACCCTCCCAAAAGTGTTCAGGATGGTGGAAATTTCAAAAAGAACTTTTCTAAGCTCCCAATTCAGCCGGGGTCAGCAGAGGCAACCACAGCATCTGATGGCATCTCATCAGTGACCAAGACATCTGCAGCCCTGCCCTTGTCCTTCAAGGAAGCAACCCTGGCAAAAAAGTTTGCCTTGAAGACCAGAAGTCAGATCACAAAGCGAAAACGAATGTCACTTATCAAAGAAAAGAAAGCGGCACAGACGCTCAGTGCCATTTTGTTTGCCTTCATCATTACCTGGACCCCATATAACATCATGGTTCTGGTGAACACCTTTTGCAACTGTATCCCCCAAACTTTCTGGAACCTGGGGTACTGGCTTTGCTACATCAACAGCACGGTGAACCCCATGTGCTATGCACTGTGTAACAAAACATTCAGAAACACTTTCAAGATGCTACTGCTGTGCCAGTGTGACAAACGAAAACGACGCAAACAGCAGTATCAGCAAAGGCAGTCTGTCATTTTTCATAAGCGGATCCCTAGGGAGGCTTCATAGAATAGTATTTTTTAAACAGTAAAAAAAAAATATAACAAAAGGGGGTTGGGATGGAATGGGATGGGACAAGATGGGATGAGACAGGATGGGATAGGAGGGAATGGGAAGGGATGGGGTGGGGTGGGAGGATGGTTCCAGGGTGCTGATTTAAACATTTAAACATCAAGACATGAAAGCAGCTGCCAGGCTTATGTATCCTTTTAATAAACCCAGTTTAATATAAAAATCAAGTCTGCATTCAGCAAAAACTAACTTCAACGTTTTTACTAAGGAATCAAAGACTTAATAAAGTTTTCCTACAAATTTGCAAGAAGCTGTATAGCAATTATAAACCCATTACTGATCTGCCCAGCTCTTTGATTATAATCAACTCTGGGATCTCAGGTAAGCACATCTAGCTAGCCCAACTCTTCTGTTTCCAAGGAATCCAACAACTTTCAATTCAAGTCACATACAGATGTCGCAAGCTAGCAGAACAGGATTATGAAGTTATTTGAGAAACTGTGTAAGTTGCAAAATTACTTCTTGTTGTCCAGGTAGAATTTCCTGTCTACTTCTCTTCTGGTGTATTGTTAATTGTATCCCTGATTCCTGATTGCTGAGTATGTGCAGCTCATGTTATATATACACATTTATTTGTGTGTGTGAGTGTGTGTGTATGCATAACATACATTCACACCTCTAAAATACACACATACCAGGAAAGAGGTTATCTATTGTTCTGGTTTTACAGGGCCTCCCATAATGATTACATGTGAGTGAAATTAAAAAAAAAACAAACAACAAACAAACCAACCAGAAAATCATATTATAAATCATATTATATCATTATTTGCCACCTGAAATTCCAGTTTACCTTTGAAACCAAAACATGGTGTCTGCATTTCAAATGGAGAGAACCAAAGCGTAGCCTGTGAGCCTAGCAGTCTACAGAATTTTATAATGGGGCACATGCCCAGTAAAACCTTAATCTTGAGCACAGTACCTCTCCCCAAAGTTATCACGCCTCTTTAGAAGAAGTGAAGGTGAAAGGAATCAAAGGCTACACTCAGGGCAGAGTATGAAGATTCCTTTGTAGGGTGTAGGATGGCGAGAGCCCACATCTGGGCCGCAGAGCACTGGTGCCCAAAGGGAGTTGCTCAGGAACCAGGCGGGTGCAGCCATTAGCAGGAGCCCTGTTTTGTGCTCAGGTGGCTACGCTGCTCTGGGGGCACGCACGGACCCTGCAATGGCTTTACCCTGAGCTGCACCGTGGGGCTGAACCACCCTTCGTGGAGCCAGCTCAGATGCAATGCACGGTATCCATACAGCTTCCAGTGAAAGTTCGATTTGGAATTTTCTGGTTTAACTTGGTGGAGCCCCCCCACTTGCACTCTCTGTCCAGGTGATCTTGAGATGCAAAAGAGTTGTGTAAAGGAATTGCTTCATTTTTGCACATGAAGGATGCTCACTAAAAAGTGTTTCTTCCTGAATCTGTTTTAAAAATCATTAGGAGAAGTGCACCTAGATCTGTTTAATGACAGGTTACTCGGTGTTGCGAAAAACGTGGATATTGCCAATTTGTAACCTGGCAATTTTTTATAAAGAAAATTTTAAAAGGGCTTTAATGTTTATAGCTTAGATGTGACCAGTATTTCCTGGTATTTGTGATGTGGTCTGCACCAAACATGCTTTATAAAAGTCAGAGATCCCCTGGGGAAAGGACTATACTTTAAACTATTGTTCTAAATCTGATTTAGTTACATGTTGAAAGATAATTTTGTATTCTCCTTTGAACTGACCAAAACTTTTTTTTATTGCTTAGACTCTTATTTTGCTGAAAATAAAACAAAACAAATATCTTCTTTAACAAAGGGGCATCAGTGTTGTGAACCCAGAACTGATGTAAAAGCTGCTTTTGTATTCAGTGTGAGATGGTGTTTACAGATAATTTTGACAACAGTGGAAATATATTAAATGGTGTCTGTGTATCTGAACTATTTAATTTTGTGTTACGTTCATATGAAGAAATATTTATACATACTTCACCAAATGTTTTATTTAATGTTGATAAATATTGCTCTTCAGTCAAGGAAAATTTATTTTCAATTCGATATTATTTTTTTTATTGAGAAATGAATACAGTATACCTAGCTTTCTTGTCACTATGTACTGACAAATGCTCTTATCATGCAAATCTTTCTTTTGTATCAGTTGTTTAAAATGTCTACCTAAAGATAAGCTTGTAAATGATATCGCAAGTCTACTGCAACTACAAGTTTAGTATAAAACATCAAAAAAAGTTAAAGCTTCATCTATATGTCACAAGTGCATTTGGAGCTAAGGATACCCAGAACTGATTTACCAGTTTGGTAGCCACATACAGCCAAAGACTTGGAATGCACCGAGTTGCAAAGAAAGTTAATGACCTTTGTTTATAGAAAGAAGCATATATTTCAAATATATTCATTACTCAAGTTGACCTAACTAATGTTTTAACATTTAAATATATATCTATATCTATATATATTGCCATATTATTATCTTCTGATATCTAGAGTAATGCTGTGCCCCTAATACACAAAATGTGAAAGCGCGTAAGGAAGACAGAGTTCATTAGGGGGGATTATAGTATATTAGTATTGATTTTACAATGGGAAACTATTATTTTTAATGAAGCTAAGCTTCCTTCAAAGCAGCTGTCACCACTGTTTACATATTAGGAAGAGTTAAACCCTTGGATTGTCTTAGCAGAGAAATAAACAACCTGTATTTTGATGTGTGAAGAGGCTTTAAAATGTTATTTACAGGCATCATAAAATGTGTATGTATGCACATATTGTAGCATAGATCAATTTAGTTATTATTTATTTAATTGAATATGCACTATAAAATATTAAGAATTTGGCTGTGTTACAGGTACAGTGGGGATCAAATTAATTTGTATATGTCTGTGTGTTTGCTTTAAAACCATGCACACACAAAAATTTTAGCTATATGCATAAGCATATTATTTATGAACACAGGTGCACAGAATAGGTTGCAGAAGAACAATGCAAGACCAAAAGGTACAACCAGACACAGCGCTACTTTTCAAAATTACAAGTGATGTAATATTTCATCTGTTTTGAGGAAAATTAAGTCAGAAACATGACAGAAACCATCATTCTGAGGGCAAACAGCTCAGTCCCATTAACACTCCTCAGACAGAAAGCTGTTTTTTCAGAGACCAGTCATCATCCCCATTAATTGCAATAATACAAGATTAGATTCCATATGGAGAGGATCAAAAACATGGAGGCAATAGCCAGACAGGAGCCATTGGGTTGTCTAGAGAAAGCTTTGTAGAACAGACCCCATTCCCTGCCAGCCACTGAACAGCTCTAAGACAACAAAATGCGTTATAACATGTGCTTAGCTCTCTCCATGTAAAATAGCGATAGAAGTTTATTGCTTCTGTACCAGTAGAGGCTGTGAGAAATGTCTCAGCCAAAGACCCAGGGACAGGTGTCAGGGTGCATGAAGCAAGTTGTCCTTCCCCAGCATAAGACACCTCCTACAAACGTAAACTGCAGATCAGCATGGCACTGGTCTAAAGCTAAACAAGGCCTCAGCACTTCCCAGGACCTAAACCTGTGGATCTGTATATCCTGAACAATAAATGACTTGAAGGAATCTCGCAGTTTTGTGAGGATACGCACAGAGATGTTCTGAGGCAGTTGATGACCTTTCTCAATTATGTACAGCTTCAGTTTCTTATTTTGTTGTCTTTATTATTATATTTCCTTACTTCTTCTGCAAGAATATTCGGAAATGGCTTGGCTCATTATCAAGCTTGTATATATAAGAAGTTAATACAAGTCCCAAAGTACACTCAGTTTGCCTCTACAAAAGGCACACATCAAAGCAAAAGGAAATTTTTATCTTTTTGCCCTGATCAGCAGCATCAGTAATTTTGAATATACAGTTATCATCATGCTATCAAATATACAGTATCATGCTAAGCTATAAACTGCATTTTATTTGACCACTTGACCTTTTGACTATTTATGCATCCCTGTTGAAATTTATGTTTGAGATTCCAAACCCTCAGTCTCCTCCAAAAGGCTCCCAGTCTTTTCATAAAATGTGCTTTACAAGCTTGTCTTGGAATCAGGCTTTTTCTTTCCTATGCAAAGTTAAGCTGCTCTTAGACTGTCAGAAGGCAACATTACTAGCTCCGGCAGTTGCAGTATTGAGGGCTGATACTTTCTTTTCTAAGGATGTATAGGATTTATCAGAAAGAACTGGAGCAGGATCCACATATTCCAGGTCCTTATCAGCAGAAACAGTCCGTACCACAAGTTGGCTGTTCACCAAACCTGACCTTCTTTGGGGCATCTGGGGATGACCAGCCCCTAGGGACATTCTGCCAAACCCCCACTAGCTTGAACTTCATCCAGTTTGTGAATCATCACGTACTGTAAAGTATTTGAAAATTTCTAAAAACATACGTATTCATTGTGGTAACTCTGAATATTCTTCAACCCGTGTAAATCTACTGTCCCTTTTCACAGCTTGCTTCCAGCTTCTGTGATTTTCTATTTTATGTACTCCTTTTGTCTTTTATGTATTTACCCATGCAAATACCACTGCACTTGCTTCTGGGAGCAGGTCAAAGTGATATATATTTGTGGATTGCTTCTTGTTAACCCAAAGGATATCTGCAGCTGTCTGGTGGATTTGAGGTTTTCGTAATGATGGCTATCTTTTCTGTCTCATGGACTGGACTCCTGTGATACCCAGGCACTTCTGGTTGGAAGCTTAGCTAAAGCATGTATGACGTTCAGGTTTTCATAGAATTTCACAGGATTTTCCTTCTATCAGACATAGATCATTTGTAGCTTCTACATTTTCCTACTTCTACTTTTAGGATCTGCCAGACAGATACTAGGGAAAATACTAATTTGTAATGTCTGTTACTTGAGCATTTTTGTACTTCAGCTTTTAAGGTAAGCAGACAGGGGGTAGCTAATCCAACCGTGCTACTTGTTGGAAGCAAGTTGAGTATGAGTAGGAGTGTTTGGAACAATACACAGTGTTTATTCCATTTTATACACTGTGACACCACAATTGGCTGAGACTGACCATTGCAGCATCTGATGTCACTGGTAGGTCTTCATCGTCTTAATTGGCAAAATCATTCACTGTGCCATACCAGCATTCAGGACTTTGACTACTTTTCACCACCCACATTGTACATTCAATATAGAACACAGATTGTAATTTTTTTTTTTCCTGAGGAAAGATTGTTGTAGTTATTTCCAGATACCCTCCTAGATGTGCTTGAGGATTTTTTGCTTACTTTTGAATATTAAAATGGCTCAGGGGAGTTTCAGTTAGCCCTGAGAGATATTTTTTTATGGAAGGAGTACAGGTAATGCAGAAAAACATTAAGATAAGTGCTACATATTTCATGGCTTATTCCAACACGTATCGTGCGTTATGCATACTGTACTTATACATCCAAGGCCAGGTTGGACAGGGCTTTGAGAAACGTGATCTAGTTAAAGATGTCCCTGCTCACTGCAGAGGAGTCGGACTAAATGACCTCTAGATGTCCCCTCCAATCCAAAACATTCCATGATTCTATGATTCTATGATCTCTATGCACTACGTATATCTCAGAAGGATAACATATGTATGACATAGTACTTTGTATGTACATATAGAGACATGCACATACATATAGGGATGTGTATACAAACTTATGCTGAAATTGTCAGCCATGGTAAACATTGCCTTTGAAGCCTCATCAACTGTAACTGGACGGTGGAACTGTGTTTAAGTCTACTCTGCTTAGCTCCAAGAAAAGTTTCCAACATCTTTCCTTAGTGCATATTTTTCCAGTTGCATCATCTCTGTTTCTGAATGTGGTGTTTTCAGTGTGTTGTGCTTGCTCTTCAGACACTACCCAAAATTTAGAAATGCATGACCAGCTTTAACCTATTGAGCTATTGCATCAATACTGCACTAGGTTTAATGCCATCAGCTTAACCAAAATCACTCTGTCTTTGCCAAATAGGAAAATAAAGGCCTCTGTTTCTAACAGTAGATTCTAAGTTCACAGAAGAGAAACTCCTATGTTCATGTGAACATCAATTCCAGGTTCCCAACATGGGCACAGAAATCCAGCCACTATTAAAACAGTTTCAGGCAAATGTCGCAAATCTACAAAGGCAAAATAAAGCAAGTCACCACTGCAAATTATTTCAGGTAACAAGAACAACACTCCTCCCATTAGAAATGAGAGGCAAAAATTATCATCTCTCAAGCCATCCTATTGCTCTGCCCTTTCTGTTGCATGGACTTTTCATTTGCCAGTCCCACAGGTGGAATTGTGCAAGCTTTAATTTGCCTGGTAGAACTGAGAAACACACAGTATATCTGGATCATTCACCCTTTTCTGGTTTTGTAAACAATAAAACCTTGATTGAGTTTAACTGGGATGCATGATGCCAGCCTCAGGGAAGGTCTTCCAAAAATGGTGATGAAACCATTCGGCTCAACTGTGGTGAGGAGGGCTACCTTTTTTCCAAGCTAGTGAAGCTATACAATCTATTTCACTTGGCAGAAAGCGTGGAAAAAACCCCAAGACATTTAAAGTTTTTATAGATGTGAACATCCTCCCTACATAAGGGTGAATAAATACATGTAAACAGTGCCCAAAAAAGTTCAGCATATGAATGACTCTGCAAGCCAAAAACACACGTCACTGTTGGCATAGCAGCCCGACACCCTGCTCAGGCCTCTGTCAAGAGATCCTTATCATAGCAGTCCAGGACTGAAAAATCAGGCATTGATATGAAAGCAGTATTTGTTTGTCTGGGTGTATGTGCATGCACATATGTGCATTTTCCAGGAATCTGATGGGAAATTCTTACTCTCTCCAGGACAAAAGTTATTTATTGCAGTAGCTGGAATGAAAGAACGCTTGAAATGTTATGGTAATCATTGCTTGACCATGGCTAATAATCAGAAAAGCACAGGACATGACTGTACAGACAGAATTTAAATTTATTTTTCAAATCATTCATAGGGGTATAGGTTATTTACTTAAAATACTCAAAACTCTGGTTCCTTATGTGGCTTCAAAATATCCAGTACTCTTGAGCTCTGTCTCCCTGCTGTGAGGCAGGAATGATCAGTCTACTGCAGAACTACCGCACCACTGAAGCAAGAGAAACTTAAACTAGTAAGCATGTGTGCCAATTTTTGCATTTGTCTTCTGTACAATGGGTATTGCCCAATGCAGAATCCATTGTCAGAGGTGAAACACAAAGTTAGACTGTAGATCCATGCCTGCTCTCAGAAGCAAGCTGCATAGGAAGGATCATTGTAATCAGTATACTCAGTGCACAAAAGTGCCTATTCAAAAGTTAAAGCCTAAAATGTCATGAATTGCCATTTGTTGCTTTCAGAAAGAACTAAGAAAATGCTAACTGTGATGCTAACTATAAATATAAGTTTTGCAGTTGTAATGTGTAGACATTAGAAGACATCAGTGAAGGAAATACAATCTTTTTCACAAAAATTATCCCCGGGTTTCTAGAGGTATCCCCTCACCCAGGTGACTCTTACCACAATTCTTCCTGACACAGTGTTGATCACAGGATTTTTGCCCGTCTTCCACTCCAGGGCCCTGCACCAATGGGTGCAGGACCCCTGCCTAGCACCAAGCTGGATGTGGGCTCCTGCCCCTTCCACCCCACTGGGGGAAGGGAGGGGGCCACACCGGCCAAGACAAGTTCTAACAAGAAAGAGTCATAAGCTTCCTGCTTCTATTTGGAGATGGCAGGTATTTCTGTGACACAAATAGAAAGCAGGAATCTGATGAACATACTTTATGTGTTTCCTGATATGTTTTCCTGTTACTTGAAAGCTTTCTGTGCTGTTCTTCTGATTATGGAGCAAAACAAGTCCCAGAGACCATATCTGAATATATATTTTTAAGGCTTGAATATTTTAAATAGACATTTTCCTGGTTCTTTCTGATTTTGAAGTATATGGGCAAATTACATGCAGTAATTAAGTGGCCCAGAAATTGCTTTCATAAAAAGGCATCTGTAGTTTTACTCCTTATCAAAAGCTGATTTTCTTCAGCCAAAACCAGTGGAGCTGAACTTACTGTAAACTGATGAAATAATTAGGAAGCAGTAGAAAGGAGACCCTCACCTTCTGCTACGTAAAAATACAGTGCTCGAGCATTCACTCCAAGTCTGGTATCTATTGATCTAGTTGTAGCCATCCATTTAGGTACTATACAAAACATCAGCATTTTTTTCAATTACTGTCCAATTAGCTCTTTTTGGCTAACAGCTGCCTTACTGCCTAGCAGTTCTGCTGACTAATTCAGTTCTGTGTCTTGGTAAACACTCAGAAAGAATAATCGGTCCTAGTTCCTACTGATGGCGGTTTGCAAAACACTGGCACATTAATTGGAAGAGTAGAGGTGGATAATAGCAATGGTTTAGAGGTTTGTTTCATGGCTAATAAAAATGAGAGTAGGAGAAGATGTACTGAGACAGACTCAAATGCTTCTGTAGGCGGCCTGCCCTCTGGAATGACTGACACCACTGCACTCCTGAGGGCAGAAGGCAGATGGCCATGTGTCGGTAGAAAAATGAATGCGGTGGCCCAGGTCAGGTGTCCTATGAGCTCTCACATTTCTCCTTTCACTGCTTGGGTATCAGCCCAAAATGTGCTGTCAAAACTTGGCTCCTACTGAACTATCACGGTGGAACATTGTGCTCATAAGGGATTTTCTCCTGCCAAGATGCTTTGACATTATCTTTTTTTTTTTTTTTAACTCTCTGCATAAACCTAATCAGGTGGCACCTTCCCATGTGGAACTTTCCTTCCAAATATATTATTGTAATCTACAAATGACTTTTACCCTGTACGCCCCTGATAACAATTGCATTACTATAAGCTGATAAACTTGTTTCTTTAGTGGCTGCTTGTAGAGTGGCTTGCTAGTTAAGATAAAAAGTAAATGATGTGATATAAAAGTCATATCTGATTGTACAATAATACATGGTGTGCCAAGCAGCTGGTGAGGTAAGCTTTACGTAACCACTAGATGTTGCTTGAACTTTTGAAATGTATTTCCGTGTCCTTTTTTCCTCTCTGAACCCAACTCAGGGGCAGAACACAGAACAAGCAATTAAGAAAAATGTAATTGTTTTGATTAAAGCAATTTGAGAGTAGAAGTTGCAAGAGGGGTAAACAAGCTAGAGAAAGTATTTGGAAGTAGATCCTTTCCTTTGGGGAAACTGTCATTCCCCTGAGTCTGGGAGGACTCTCTTTGCAGTCATAGATTTTTAGGAGGAAATTTTGACTCCATTCGTATGCTATACTATTCTTTGGCTGCTATTAATTCACTTAGTGACACAGTCATTTGCTCGGCGGAATTGGTCTGTGCTCTCTTAGCGGCTGCAGACGCCAGCCTTTTCTGGAGGCTGATCCAAGCCCAGCTCCAGCCTCTGGAAAGACTCCCACTGGGCTTCTGAAACGCACATTTTTCCCCCCAGATGGGTAGGAGGCAGCCAGGCCCCTGCACCAGGGCATGGGGCTGCGCTGCATGGCCTCCCCTCTGCATCCCAAACCACTACCCGTGCATCCTGCACCCTCCTCTCACCAGCCACAAGCCTGCAAAGAGAGGGTTGTCAGGCTCTGGAGTGGGCTGCCCAGGGAGGTGGTCGAGTCCCCATCCCTGGAGGTATTTAAAAGAAGGGTAGATGAGGTGCTTAGGGACATGGTTTAGTGGTGGGATGGCAGTGCTAGGTTAACGGTTGGACTTGATGATCTTAAAGGTCTTTTCCAACCCAGACGATTCTATGATTCATTGAGCAAGCACAGTGAGCCATCAGTGGCTGCCTATCTCCTTCCAGCTCCCTTCCTCCTCCCTGCTGCCTCATGGCAGCATAGACACACAACAAAACCAGTGGCTTCTAAAATAATTTCCAGCTTAACTGTAAACTGCAGTGGCCTTTATTCCCAATGGCATTAGAGAAAAATGGAAATGAGGAATTTCTCATCTCTGGCCCATGTATGACTTCTTCTTTTTTTCTTTCTCATTTAAATGATGTGTGTATGATGTTTATTTGTTCAGAGGAAAGATTGCAGGTTACCAATTCCGACAGATATTTTAGCATATTCAAAGAAGAGCAAATTCAGTCACACAAATAGGCATCTTGGATTTTTTTTTTCCTTTCTTCCTGAATTCATTGCAGACAGTTTAAGACTTACCTTTGGCTGCACAAGTGTCTTCCTGTATTTTTGGCAATTGAGCAATTTTCTCCACCTGCCATTTTGTTCAAATTTCTTCCTTTATCTGTTTCCTTACCAATGTTTTCTGAATTAGCGAGTTTTTGCCCTTTTGACAGCTCACAGAATCTGTTTGCACCAGCTTTAGGTTAACTATGTTATCTTAGATATTGGGAGCAATCCAGTGGCGGTATGAATCTCCCCTACCTTACATTATTTTACAGCTTGAGTTAGACCCTCGGCATTCTCAATTATCACAAGCTCACAGGCAAGGGGTTTTGTCCAGTGCTTTTAATCTTCATAAAATTTAATAAAATAACCGAGTGCTTGTAATTGAGGTGTTAAAAATACCAATCCATAATCCATCCTATCACTTTAAAATACCATATCAAATATATTTTCCCATTAGTTGTGGAAGCAAATATCTCAGTGCACAGCCATGACTAGCTACATTGCCTATAATGCGATTTAATACAAAAGAGATATTCTTCAAATATTTCATTAAATAATGTGACCTATTTCATACTGGCCAAACAGACTTATTTTAGCTCAATCCTGCTGTTAAGCCTTCAAAATTCTCATTAACATCAATGGAAATTCTAGCAAGAACAGATAAATCAGTCTCTCTTTATGAGACTGATAAATAATGCTTTGGGTTTGTATTTCTAGTTAATACATGTAATCAAATTACTTAAAATATAAACACTCAAAGCCTGTTCTGTGCCCTCAGGGAACCCCTTTCACTATCCCAGCGCAGTAAAGCTGCATATAGCAGGATATATTCCACTAATAAAGTCAAAAATATATGGGTGTATAAGACTAAACAGCTTAAAAAAGATCATACTGTAAATGAGGTGATTAAGTGAAATTGTGTGTATATTTTTCAAGTCTTCAGAATAGTTGAAGTTTTAACTTATTTCAAATTTTTAAGTTGAAATCTATTCATATTTGGAAATTTTGTACAACCTTGTAAAATTAAATACTATGTCACTGTAATTTATTTTTGTTGTCATATATTGACACATGCTCATTTATATGAAGTGTACTGTTTATCAATTGCTTCTAAGGCAGCAATAAAAACATGAAAGTTGTTCTCATTTTCCTGTCATAGCTGTCATTTCTATCCAGTATATTTTTGGACTTCATTTTAATACTTTTAATTCTGTTCCTTACTAAAACAGCGTACTGAATTTTTAACTGTGTGTCTTCCAGTGCTCAGCCCATACATGGGCTATTCTTGCCTGTGTGGCTTACGAGGCTTTGAGGACACATAGTGCAGAAACCCCGAGAAGAGGTTACCACTTCAGTGCGTCACCACAATAGGATGTCAGGAAGTGAAGGGGAACAAAAAGTCAAAACTCTTTCTTTTTTCCTACCAGTTTTGGGTTTACTTTTTAGTTGAGAGGTTTCCACTTCATACCACGAATCCTTTCAGGCTCTCTAAAGTGCTGGGCATTCAGCCCACTTACCAAAATGAGCATGAGTAAAAGTTACAGAGTACCTTAAAAAATCACTCCTGATGTTGAGATTTGATTCAGTAAAAAAGCTCTTCACCATCTTCCCTCCACCTTGTAGGAAAGGCTTTAAAGCCTGCCTCCACAAGCACAACCCATGGCGGGCTGAAGCACTTCCCACCCCTTGTGCCCGAGGGGATGTACCAGCAAATTCCCGACCGTATGGAGTGTTTCTGCATGTCCAGCCTTTCCCTCGGTCCAGCTCAAAGGCCTGGTGTGTCACCGAGAGCAGATGTAAAGACAACATCAAGAGTAAAGGGAGCTAGAAACAATAGAAAGTTTTGCTTTATACGTGGGTCTCTGCAGTAAAGTGCTGGAAGAAATACACAAGATACTAAAAGACAAAGGGAAGACCCTGGGCATTGACAGCACATAATATAAAAGGAAAACAAATGCATGTTGTGAAGTGGGCTTGTTTACTTTGTATAGGTGCTATAAAGGTGCACTATTTTCTTGCTGTGGTGTCCTTTGTTACCTGCTTGTGTCATGAGCCTTTTTTTTTGATCACTATCAAGCGTCACCTGTCCACCTGCCTTCCTTTTGTTCCAGGATGGAATAGTTTTATTGCCATTGTCACCCTTTCAGGAGTAAACGCAAACTGTGGATCACAGAGTAACTCACGCAACTGGAGCACAGCTGGGCACAGCAAGCGGCTGGGGGTCCCGCTCCTCCAGCCCCTGCCAGCTGACCCTCACCCATCCGCTTGTGCCAGGCTCAGGAGGGAGGCGACACACACCAACAATCACTGCCTGTCACCTGAGAGCAGTAACCCTCCACCCAGGTTAGGAATGCCTTCTCAGCTGATATAAACTAACCTATGTAGACTGTAAGAGAGAAAAGAAAAGGGAAGAGGAGTGGGACCTAACAGAAATGCCAGCTTGAGAGGTGGAGGCTGCTGTGGTTGCTGTTTCTGGTGAGTCTGGGACCCTCTTATAGCTGCCTGTGTGGCTGAAAGGGGCTGGGAGGTTTGTTTGGCCCATGTGTGCAGCATGGTCTCAACCACAGGCCGGTTATTGGGCTGCCAGCAGCGAAAGCCCTGTGTCTTGAAAACTCTTGAGAGTTATTGGTGCTGTGTTCAAACATCAGTTGCTTCAGGTAAGGTTATGACAGTGATGACTATAGATTAAAATCCTGGATTAAACTTTTAAAGATGTTTTTAAGCAACTGTAAAGTAACTCTGGATTGGGACTAAAGCAAATTCCTCATGCAGGCACCTCCAAACTGCACAGCTCAGTTCCACTTCAGAAGCCCCAATATAATTTCTTTAAAAATATTAATTCCTAATTCTCTGAAAACCTTTAATTTTTTTTCCTTAATGCAAATGGCTCTGTGCTGCACTCTTTATAATCCAGTCTGCTTTATTAAATAAAACAAATAAGCAATCCCCATTACTTGTAACCAGAATAATGTCTGCCAACTTTTGCAGCTAAATACATCTGCCTGATAAAAGAAGAAAATGTAAAAGCACAAATCCTATTCTCCAGCCAGCAAGCTGTTTCCTGATGAGGCTTTCAAAATGGAAATTTACTTTTCCTTCATTGTAGAAATATCCCTATGCTGCTTTTTTCCAGCATTTCTGTCAGCCAGCTGATATAACTGTTCACAGCTTTTTGGATGCACTACCTAATGTAACTAGGTGTGGATTCCAGTGAGTTGTTTGTGTCTCCTCTGAAGCCTTTTATTCTGCTGTGAAGTAGTGAGTCAGTGGGGAAGCATGGGAAATTGTTGGCTTACTGAAAACATTTCCCAGCAATTTTTGTGTTTCTTCCATTTAGCTGGGGTAAAAGAAAAAGTAATGCAGCTCCTAATGCTGCTCAAACAAAACCTGAGGGTGTATTACACAGTCTGTTCCTCAAAGCTTCCACCTACTTTCTTGCAGTTATTTCAGCCAGGATTTGCACCGTCACTTAAATACACAGATCTGTGGCTCTGAAGTATGGCAGATAAGTATCTTTTTGCAGCTGTGAAGTATAGCTACTTGGCAGGGGGGATGAAGGGACTGAGAGCAGACCTGTGGAGAAGGACTTGGGAGTACTGGTGGGCAAAAAGCTGGAGATGAGCCAGCAATGTGCACTTGCAGCCCAGAAAGCCAACTGTACCGTGGGCTGTACCAGGAGAAGCGTGGCCAGCAGGTCGAGGGAGGTGATTGTGCCCTTCTACTCTGCTCTGGTGAGACCTCACCTGTAGTACTGCGTCCAGCTCTGGAGCCCTCAGCACAAGAAGGACATGGAACTGTTGGAGTGGGTCCAGAGGAGGGCTACAAAAATGATCTGAGGGCTGGAGCACCTCTCTTATGAGGACAGACTGAGAGCATTGGGATTCTTTAGCCTAGAGGAGAGAAGGCTGCAGGGAGACCTCATTGCAGCCTTTCTGTACTTAGAGGGGGCCTATAGGAAAGATGGGGACAGACTTTTCAGCAGGACCTGTAGCGACAGGACAAGGGGAAGAAATATTTTACAATGAGGGTGCTGAAACACTGGAACAGGTTGCCCAGAGAGGTAGTGGAGGCCCCATCCCTGGAAACATTCAAGGACAGGTGCATGGGGCTCTGAGCAGCCTGATCTAGTTAAAGGTGTCCCTGCTCATTGCAGGGGGTTTGGACTAGATGACCTCTAAAGCTCCTTTCAAACACGAACCATTCTATGACTCTGACATATCAGAGAAAGAAAAGATGGGGATTTTTTCCTTCCAAAATGTCAATCAGGAATACAGAGCAAGAGTATCACCAAAGCCTCCAACTAATATGATGCGATCAAAAAAACTCTAGGTGCTTTTTGCAGTTTTAAGGATTTGTCATCCCAGTTGTAGCCAGTCTGAAACATAATTACCTTAAAGCTGGTGGTTCCATGCAAAAAAAAAACAGGACTGATCTTGCACAGAATGAATGCTTTTGGATTATTTTAAGAGTATGAGAACAGTTGCAAGAGTCCCTTGGATTTATCAATTATGTTATCAACATTTTTATAAATGAGGAAATATTCGCCTCTCACCTCTCCTTTCTGTAACAATAAAAGGTTACAGATGCCATGGGAATAGTTTGGGTGGGTTGGTTGTTTTGGGGTTTTTTGTGGCTGACAGGCTGTTGTGATTGTGAAGTTCTTTGCCAAATATTCCTCTTGATACACACAGGGGCTGAGGGCAGGACGGGAGCCCCTGGACATAAATCCAATCTATACAGCCAAAAAGCTTTGTACACAGCTCTGACCATAGCAGCACTTGTAGAAACTCAGCTGTGGAAAAACAGGAGAAAATGAGAAGTGGATATAACTGTTAGCAGGAGGTCCACTGAGCACAGAGAAGGATGATGTGGAACAGTTATGGGTTTATGTGTAATTATGGTTTTATTATGGATGTTCATAAATATTGTGGATATGTAGTACACAAATATGCCTGAGCATGCTGCCTGTGTTTGGAAGGTAGGCACTTTTTGCCAATGTCTTCCCTTCTGAGAATAAACATCAGTGGTTTGTTGGGGGGGGGGGGGGGAAGATGGGGGAGGGAGAAGAAAGGACCATGCATGGAAGAAAATAATCTGGGATTTGCACATATTTAATTTTAAGAATTAGCATCAGATTCAGCAGCTGTTCTTTGACTTGATGTGTAATGAAACTAAGTTGTCTTAAGTCTGACCTCTCTCTCTCCTGAATGGGGATATATTTTGCTTGAGTGATTTGCAGTAATCAGTGCATGTAGAATGTCCAGCTCTTCCCTTATATATTGTTTGTAGGAAAATAAAGAGAATTGCTATGACAGTAGATGGTTAGAGGAGATGGAATATCTCCAACAGTAAGAACTATTAACTTGTAATAAAAATGAACTGCAAAGAAGGCTGCAAAAATATGAAGCCTACATAGAGATTGGTCTAACACCATTACAGCAAGCCAGAGAGAATAACATCTTGTCATCAGCTTTCTGAACTTTCTCATAATTTTCTATTTGAGTTGTTTGAATTCTCTATCTATCCATACAGGGCATTTGTTAACCTTGTTGTGATGCCTTTTCCAGAGTAGACCAAAGAAGAAAGGAGCTGCAAAAACCATCAGTCTTCCTCCCTGTCTTTGTTCGTGAGCCAGTTTCTCAGCCGCAGCTGAGTAGTGCCTAGAAAACTACCCAGGCTCAGTGACGAGGCCTAACAACAGTTACCTAGCAGTAACAGGTTGTTACTGTCGGAAGATTTGGTTACCTGACTGCCAGATCATCTAATGTGCATGTGATCGCTCTCTTCAAGAACTCTTTCATGTTGCAGTTGTTCACAATTTTAATAAAATAAAAACTACAAAAAATCCCACCCTGGATTCCAGGTACTGTAGCTATTGCACAACAGCTCGATACTGGGCATAGAATGGATAAACCAATGGATTAGACAAATCATGGTCAAGGTAAATTTGCTATGAGTTCATCTACTATTTTTGTGAAGTAACAGAAACAGGACAGAACTCTTTTATAAACCTGGGATGTTATGAACTGACTAAGCCAAAGGCAAGACAGTCAAAAAGGCTGGGGTGGGGGGGTGGGGGAATGAAACTTCACTGAAATGGATTAATCCTGAAAAGTTTTGACTTCTTTCTTGCTTTCTGAAGATGTCTGCGGAGATTCGATGGAATGTGAAGCTTCTTTCCAGCTAGAACAGTGGCTCCAAATAGTAAGGTAAAATTAAAGCTCAAGAATCAGAAGGTGTGATGCTTTGCTGCCTGGGGACACCTGCCAGCTCAGGGGGCACACAGTGCACAAAAAGACCCAGCTCTTCTGCTGCACCCATTCCCTTATAAGGAGGGGACTGGGTGAGTTTGGATTTTGTTCATGTCAGCAACAAGCATATCAGATTGGAAGAGGATTAGATGCTATAAGAGGGTGTAATCTCCAAGTATGTATGTGGATAGACCATGCAGGCTGTTATTCTGTCATAAGGCACAGTACTTGCAGAGGTAACATCATGTCTGGTAAATGTGTGCAACCCCCAGCAATAGAGCATATAGTATGAGCTCCCCCTTATTCAGCATAGCACCACAGCTGCAATTCTTGCATGCTCGAGAAGGATTATCACTGGTAAATAGCTTGCTTCTTGTTGTTTAACTTCTGGGGGAGGTGTAATACCAGAGACAAGAATTATCCAAAGAGAAGCAGCATGTAATAAATCATTCAAGGCAATCTTAAGGATTGCAGCAAGTGTTTCAGAGCTCCAACTGATGTTGTAGAGAGTATTGGTAGCAATGGGTATTGGTAGCATTGATTATTTCTGCTACCAATGAGTAAAGCTTGAAGATCACTGAACCAAACAGTTTAGCTGGCAGTATAGAAGATGCTGTATGGGACTATGATCTAGCATTTGATTCCACTGAGTGGACACCAGTCAATTCCAGCTAAAATCCACTAGGATGTTCAAAGCATTGAGTGTGTGATGTGATAATCAGTGATGCATTATGTATTTGGTGATCAAAGTAGAAGCTGTTTTATACTTCAGGTGAGGTTCATCTGAATCATTGCAGAATGACTCATTTAATGTGGACAGCTAATAGAGGCCCTCATGAAAGAAGCTATTTCTGTCGATTGACTGTAAGAAGCATCTCTACAACTAGCTCAGATTAATATCTCTGTTGCAGATATTTCAAGTTAAAAGTCAGGATTCATCTCACCATCTGTTGTTGTAGAGGAGGAAAAATCACCACATACATAAAACAGGAACATTTTCTCATCAGTCTGTGGTCTTAGATTGCCGTTGCCAATGCTCCATAGACACAAATAAGCCTGATACTCTACAGTAGGCAGGCAAGCTCTAGTTTGACAGCTAAATGGCTTCATTAAGCTATCAGTGTGTTCAAGCAAATCCATCAGCCTTGCTGATGACATGCTTGCTTTCAAATCAGACATTGCTTGCATCTGGCCAGCTTGGTTAGATGAAGTGAAGGTTGGTCATTCAGCAGTGGTGCACCCTGCACGTGCCCAGCAGAGGATGGGGCAGAAGTGGTGATGAGCACAGGAGAAATAGCATGGACTACTAAAAAATTAGAGGTGAATAGACATGACGCTGTTAGACAAGGGCAGGAGAAATGTCAGTTTAGTAATGAAATTCAATGATAAAATTTTCTATTTAATAACACACTTCATAAAGTCTTGGCCTATGTTTAGAAATTCCCTTGCTTCGATGTGTTTTCAGTCCTAATTTACCTGTATGGATTAATAATAATGCTCCCACTGTGCCATAATCTAGTTTATCTGATTCTACCACAGTACCAGATTTAGGTAGCTCTGAACTCAGACTAATGGGGGAGGGCGGAATAAAACAAATCAAAAAAAAAAAAAAAAAAGGGGGGGGGCAAGCTTTTTCTGTATTAGGGAAAGAATCAAAGTCAATCGTGGGATATGACAATTTGTAATTTCAAATGCATGACTGAAGGCAATACATGTGTTTTAACACTGGGTCCATTCTCTACTACACTAACAGTGTTCAAATGCCTGCAATTGTTCTCAGAAATACACTGGACCAATCTTCCAGAGAGAGGAGCAGATGCATCCCATCTGGGCTATGATATCACAGGATCCTCCAAATTGCTAAGTTATAACTCTGTTTAATCTCATATATTCCTATGTTTATATTACTGAGAATAATATAAGAGTTTCTTATTATTACATGTTTAACAATTTCACTTAAAATCTATTGCAGGCCTCTCTTCTTTCTCACAGTGCCTTGAAACTCAAATGACTGCTCCTGAAGTAAAATCACATGCAGCTTGCTAATTTATTTGCATAACATAAAATACAAATATACTAAATATCTAAGTTGATATCTAATTTATATATGTCTACTAGCAGTGACTGTCGTCATCTATAAATTCAAGAGCTACATAGAGCTCTTATGGGGGGGGAAATAAAGTAAATCCTTGAACTACTCAACTTAAAACTATTAGAAGTAATAGTCTGCTTGATTTCTAACATATTAATGAAGAAGGGATTGGTTCATGAAAACATTTTGGCTGCTTTTTAAGCAATGGCTTGTGGAATAGCCATTAAAAGTGTCAATGTGTTTCTTAAGCAGAGGAAGGTATTTTTCAATATGTCAAATATATTCTTAACAAGAATTCTGCTGATGGGGTTAAATGGTAATGTCAGAAATTGCTATATGATAAGGGTGTTTCCTCTCTAGAATACTTGTAAGTATTGTAAAGCTCCAGTTTGAAGTCACTTACTTTGCCAAGCACTCACTGACATGTTTGAAGGATACATGCATCTTGGGTTTGCAGGGACTGTGCTGGGTGCTCCCCTGTTGTAGCGCTTCACTTACACTTCTCTGGAAATTCCCCTGCCACGTTTGGCATCCCAGTGTTAGGAGAAACACACACGTTCAAGCTTAAGTTGTAGTTTTAAGTGCTTTGTATACATGCAAGTAGAACATAGAGTTGTACAAGCTTACAAACTATGTTTACAATTACACCAGTGTGATATGGATCTGACGTTTCCAAAGTTCAAGCCATAATAAGCTCTGGGGCTTTGGTGTGAGACTAATTGTAAAAGGAGGATAAGGCTAATTACAACAGAGTAAACTAACCTAGTAAGAGAAACCAGATCCTTTAATCCCGTTAACACACAGATCAGTCAAACGCTGAAGCAGCAGTTCTTATGCAAGGGGTAGCAGAGGGTTATTGGGTCTCAAAGACCATTCTGGTTTAATAGGTGGCATCTCACAGAAGTGAAGGGGCTTGCCCAGAGTCCTAAACCAAGGAGGTGGCTGCAGCCCTGCACGCCGGGACAGCTGGAATCCAGCAAGGCACATGCTGCTGCTCTTCAGGGCCTGTACAACAGGCATTTTGTGAGGGAAGATATGAGAGCACCTGGCCCTTGCTGGGGACAAATGCATAGGGATGAGGAGGTTTCCCAGTAAGAAATATACTGAGCAAAACTGTCTTGGGGTTCCTGCTATTAAAATCATGGAGCAGGGGTGTATCTGTCTGTACCAAACAGTCTGTAGCTATAGGAAAACCCCAGAAAGAAATAGGAAATCCAAGGATGTAGTTCTGGAGAAATAGAGAGCTGGGTAGCTGTGCCGCGGGAGAAGGCAGCACTCTGCATCCTGGGCTTCTGGACTTGGAGGACAGTGTGGTGCCAACAGTACCTTCAGCCTGCAGAAACTCTGCATAGCAAAGGCAAAGACTGCTTTGACCTTCTCAGAAAAAAGATATCAAAGGAGAATGCATATTGATTATAACAGGGAAGGTGAAAGTCTGCCTTTAAAAAAGCTGTAGGTCTCAGACTTTTGCTTATACCAGAAGGCAAGGACTTGTAGTTTGCCCAGAACAAACAAAAATCATAAATCAGTTACTGTCTGTGGTATTGAGATCAGAAAGGCTACCAGGCAGATCGGTGCAGTCTTCCCCATGAATTTATACCTCACTCCTAACAGTTCCATCCTCTCTGTAAATGTTTATTTTCAGCTTTATAATGGTCAGTTATAATGAGTTCTTTGGGCTTAGGTATTGTGGACTTCTGTGTTAAGATTGCCAGAAGAGTGATAGTATGTATTTCTGTTTTGTTTTTCCTCTGATTAACAGAACTGCAAAGTAAAAATTAAAAGAGTAAAGTTGTATTTTGTTTTTAAACACATGTGAAAAAATATTTTATGCAAACTTATATATGCATTTTTTGTGCAGGATGACTGAAAAGCCTATGGTATAATTTAGTGTGTATCTGTGTCTATTAGGCCTAGGCACTCCTACTCACAAAGCATTAGCCACCTCATTACACATGCATTAAGAGAACAGGTTTTGGTAACAGGCAACATCACATGCCTTCCTTGATAAATGGCATGTGCCTTGGGAAAAGTCCTGTCAGCTGTGGGAAATGTATGGCAGATGTCTTGGAGCTGCTCTGTGAGCAGCCTGGTGGCACTGATTAAAACTCCACTAAATTGTATTAGCAAGTAGGTTTGCTGTTGCCAAAAAGAAATTAAATCTCTTTCAGAGTCAGCCACCTATGACAATATCCAGAGCAACAGTGTTTATATGTCACCAAGCAGAGGAGCAAGTGCATTTCCAAAAGGAAGGGATCTATGCAAGCGCCATGGAAGCCAAGGTTTGACCTTATAGAAACACTCGGCCACACAGTAATACAAGGGAGAAGAAAGGTAGCAAGTGACAGAAAGCTGTGCAAATGGCACACCTTATGTGTAGTTATGCCTGCGCATGCCTGAAATGTATTTGTTTTAGTGACTACGCAACTGAGATGAGAATTTGGCTGTGGGACTCAAGCGAAGATCTCTGTAAGCAGCCATGGGGGAAGGATGTCATGATGTGGAGAGTGCAGAGCTTTGCAAAAACTTCCCAGTGGCCATGACTGAGGTGTGGGGATGGTCTGCTTTGTGTGATAAGGCATGATGCTGTATGTAAATTTACATAAAAATAATATGCTTGTCGATCTATAGCTGTACTGCTTTACAGAGCTCAGTAGTGAATTAAAAATCTGTGCTATTTATTTTCAGTCCCTGAGGCTAAAAGAGTTGGCTCGAAGCAGAGTCATCTACTAGCTAGTGTGATTATTCTGAAGTTACATTTAGAAACATGTCATTTTAATTGTATTCATGAACCTGGATCTCTCCACGTATAATGGAGTTACACCTTAGAGTTCGTCCCCACTGCCCATGTTACTTGCATTAAAGAAATCTTTCGCTACCTGCATCTTGAAATATTTGATCATTGTGGATAAAGGTGTCTCAGTCCCTTCTGCATAAAAAAAGTACTGAATTTCTGGGGGAGATTCCCCTTCATGTGGTAGTGAGGAGAGATGCTGATTCATGACATATTTCAGGTTTCAGTGCTACTTATTATGGCAGCAGTGTCCAGCCGTGAGCTTGGTTGTCAACCAGACAGACTTGGCATGTTACAGCTTAAAATTTGTGGGAATAAATCTGGACTTTTAAACACAATTCTAGTAACTTAAATTTGTTTGGAATATTAAAGTACGTCTGGTGCAGAAAACTACTTTTCACATACAGAACAAATATGATTTTCCTTTACTCTGAAAGAGGGGGAGTTATTTATTTATTATTTTTCAGAGTATGGATACTGTAGCCATGACAACAGTGGGTGCCTAGAAGAAAAGTGTGGAGATGCAACAGACATGCCAGAAATACATTATCTGTCAGGATAAAAGATTGCTTCAAGACCTTTGAGTCACAAAACCAAAGTCCCATAGAGGGTATCTAACTCATATTATTTTTAATCCAAGAGAGGCAGGGTCATCTCCTCAGAAAGGCAAGTGAATGAAAAAGAAAAAGCCCAAACAAAACACCCACCTTTACTCAATCTCTATCTGCGTTCCGCTTTCCAGGACTTTGACTGGTATAGTTACAATGCTCAGTTTAAAACATAAGTGGTTTTTTTCATTCCTTCTATCTTAAAATGGAAAATGCTATTAAAATTTCAGTTTCAGTAAAATGTAACAACATGAATGTCTTTGCAGAAATCTTAATGCAACGAACTGAAGGAAGGAAGGAAGAACTTTTCTATTTGCCCATAGCCAGATATTCATGGACTTGGCTCCCCTTCCATCCCAGCTGGAATTTAGGACAGAGGACAAAGGCACGCCATCATATTCAGTGGGAATCTTTCCCATGTATTCAGTGGTTCAGACCCTCAGGCTGTATTTCCCTTATAGCCAGAATCAAAATGCAGGCAGCATACTGAAGTTTTCCAGGCTTCTGGAAGCCTTAACAGGCTTCCTGATGTAGTTCCGTGTAGCCTCACATGTATATTGGGGTAGGGTGCCTGCAGATATGAGCCCACTGCCAGAATGATGAGGTAAGTTTTGGTTTACATAC
The DNA here is from genome assembly GCA_034008185.1 of Gorsachius magnificus. Taxonomy (NCBI): domain Eukaryota; kingdom Metazoa; phylum Chordata; class Aves; order Pelecaniformes; family Ardeidae; genus Gorsachius; species Gorsachius magnificus. Next base: position 41,082,074 of record CM067083.1, on the reverse strand, counting down.
AAGCTTTCAACACCATTGCCACGTTGCATGGGGTCTCACCCAGAAGGGGATCCCTTCACTGACTGCAAATCATGCTGTAAAGCCCACAGCATAGCCATGATGTACAGCAGTGTACCATGTGCCTGGCCCATCCATTACACAGAGGTGAGAGTCTTCATCTTTCCTTTTCAAGCAAGCTTACAAACAGAACCTGCAAGAGTGTACCCGTAGTGTAAGTTCAAATTCAGTTTGACATTGGGCCTGGGTTTTGATTTCTGTTCAAAATGTAGGTATGATCTTAAAGCATATTTATTTTTAAGGAATTAACCCCATAGTGAAGGATGCAAGCCTCAGCCTGTATACCTATGGCAAACATGCCTGGCAATTCCTTTTCCCTATGCCCAAGCATATGACCTGCAGAAGAAAGAACTGTGGTATCCCCCCTCCCTACTGCGTGTAGTGCTTGAGCAGCAGCACAGAATAAATACTGCCAAGCGTTACCCTAGTTCGATGTGCTTCACTCCAGTGAAGGCGATTGCCTCATCACTGGATTTGCATTATCTCTCTGCATACCCTACCACATATTACGCTTTTTCAGCAATGTTGTTTTCTCTATCTCATCTTGTTCCAAAGATGTTCAGAATGTTCAAGGGCTCTTGGGGAACTTGTGATCAACTGAGGCAAAGTCATCAGAGCCTGAATGAGAGAGTGAGTGTCTGAAGTACCCTATGGGTTGAAAAATGTGTCATTTGTATGAGATTTCAGTAAACCAAGTCTTCATGCTGTGTGCTTATCAACTAAAGTGGTAAAAGCAGACTTTGACAGTGTTTCAAGTAGTTCTAGTATGCTCCTTGCAGTAACTGTAGGGATGATTTTTTTCAATCTAATATTTGTGTCCAAACACTTTCTACTGCAAGTGAGCTACAGAATGTAAGAATTAAATAACCATCAGTTCTGATGATTTCAGAATGGAAATAGACTTTAAGAAAGGTAGACTTGCTTAAATTCGCTTAAATACAGCAAATTCTGCCAAGTGCTAGGCAAACTTAAATCGATATACAGCTAACCCTAAAATCTGTGTGTATTTTATAATTTTGGAGATAGTTCTCCACCCGCAAACCAACAGTGCCATCCACTGACTTTTGTATAGTTTCACAATGATATTCTTCAAGATGTTCTAACACAACAGGTGATCCTGAAAGCATTTTTAAGGATGCCTTTGTGTTGCTTGCTTAAGAGAAGAGCAGCCTTTTGAACAGACCAATAAATAATATAGAAAAAAAATCTATTTCATAGTCTGGTGGGGTTTTTAATGAATTTGATCCTTGCATCTGCAGAGGCCTTCTCCACTTTTGCAGGAAGCTCACCTGTATTAGTTAGACAACTTCTCATCCTCAGTGGGCAAAAATTCAAATGTTGAACAAAACTCTAAAGATCAGATGGAATTGCAGATCCTGGTTCTAAAATAACCCTTATTCATTTACCAAGGGACATGAATTTGTGCTGATATCATGCATCTCTGTTTCAACCTACTATATGCTATAGAGGGCACTCAGAGGCTGTATAGAGACCTGTACAAAACCACTCCTCTGCCAAATATACACAGGCACACATCCTCTGAAGGGAAAATGTTTTGATCCAGGATATAAAATAGGTTTCTATGCTACAAATGGAAAGGTCATGCGTTGGTACTCCCAGAATTAGGGCTGTTTTTTTATTTAGATAATTATTTATTTTTAAAGGAAGCCAGGAAGTAGGAGGAATTGCTTAATTAATACTTGCTTTTTTAAGTCTTTAATGTCTGTGTTTTCAATTTGTGTTCTGTAGCTGTAAGTGCTGGAATTATATTTATTTTCATTTGGTTTGGCTTTGGTTTGATTACATGCAAGTGCAGATTACCATGTAAATCCCTGAGATACTGATCTATGGAATGACAGAAAAGTTTTCATACAACTGTGAGAAGCCACACCGTAATTTTAAGAATCAAAAAGCAACTGTGCAAGCTACTTTTATGGTTACATTATACCTGCATAATTACACTGAGGCTGACCATACTGCTACCATTGTTCTGCAATCCAGTTATGGACTGATGGGCGTCCTTCTATTAACTGCTGGAGCAGCCCCAATGCATGGCGCTGCATCACTGCTGCAGGTTCTCATGTGCATGCCTGCACCCCTATATTCTCCTGGGGCTGCAGTGTAAGCTATGTCTTGCTCTTATTTCCATAAGGTTTTGTCACGTGTAGAGGGAAATTCTTTTTCTCTAGTTAATGACATTGGTAGTAAATCCTCTTCTCAAGCACCCCTCCTTCATTGCCTGTTAGAAGTTTGGTAACTTCATATGTTGTTCAGAAAAATATGTTTTGTACACCACAGGAATAAATATGAGCCTTCTAAATTTGAAATAATATCGTTACATTTTGAAATAGTCCATAAACAAATTATGTTGGAATACACCACCCCACCCCCCCCCCCCAAAAAAAAACCAACCAACCAACCAAACAACAACAAACCACGAGAATGATGGCTTGTCTTAATAACCTACTGGAGCAGCCGCTGGTTGCCACTGTAGTACCTGGTTTTTCTGCAAAGCTCGGCAGCAGCAAGTAGGTGGCACTGCAGGACCACCCGAGAGACGGGGGGTGTGGGTGGAGCTGGGCTGGCCCTTGGGGCCGTCAGTCTGGCTACAAAAAAAAAAAAAAAAAAAAACTATAAGAAAGTATGGAAAGCTATCAAGATAGTTGATATAGCAATTTTTTTTTTAAAAAAAAAAGATTGTTGAAAATGGATTAAATATGTTCTCCTGTTAAATTTACTTGGAGTCTTTTCCATTAAATATACAGCTGTATGACTATCTGCATCTATAGATCTATATACACCTGTGCCATGCACACCATCCAAATAAAATAAAACCATACATGTTTTTAAATGATATTTATTCCTAAATTCTACAAGGAAAAAACCACCAAGCAAGTGGATGTGTGGTACAGTAAAATGTTACCCCCCCCAAAAAAAATTCAGTATATTTGAACATTCTGTGGCACTGCTCTGCATTGAAATGAAGTATTTGTCAGTGCCTAAATAGATTTTCCTGGGGATTAACCTCAATTTAAGCTTTAATTACTGTGCTGTGCCACAGGTGTCTCCTGTCTTCATTGATCTGCCTGCATCCAGTTTTCTCTCTGGACAGCACCTCCCAGTTTATAGCTGTGAGTTTACTGAACCTCACCAAGTGTAGCTCTAGCACTGCAGATCATGCAGCAGCTGTTATTCTGTACAAGACAAACTTTTATCAGTCCAGTGGAGCCAGACCAGCCCAAGGTAAATTCTGCACTGTTGTTTTAAGACTTTGTATGCATGGGGAAAGCTGGTGTTGCTTACCAGTGTTAACGCTGGAAGACTGGGAGTCACACAGCTACCATCCTAGTTGGCTTGCTAGCCTACAGCGTTGGGCTGTGGACTGTGAAGCTGTGTTACATCTGCTCTGCCTAAAACAGAGCAAGGAGAATTCAGTGCCAGTCCTCACAGTTTCGTGTGTCACCGTGCAGGCAGAGCAGAGAGGATCTGCTACCAGCAAGGAGGCAAGAAACCCTTCTGCTCTACCAGCAGGACTGTCAGTCTTTTGGGAAGGCATTCAACAGCTTGGTCCTGCTTGACAGAGCATGGTTGTTCCCTGCAGCCCCACAGTCCCTCATTTTTGCAGTGCGCTGAGGTGTCTCCCCTGCTGCGTGGCCCCATTGGCCAGGCTAAACCCTGATCCACCAGCTACAGTGGACATGTGGCAGGTCCAGGGCTGGGGAGAAGCTCCTGCTGCTACTGCCTAAAGCAGACCGCTGGGACCCCTCCTGATGGTCATGCCCTTAGCAAATGCCCACTACTCCAGGCTTTTCCTGCCACGTGGTGTGAGGCAAGAAGTATGGGGAGAAAAAAAAATTTGTGCTATATTCTTTCCACCTAATCTCTTTTTGTCTCCTATTCTAGTTTCTCTCTTGCCTCTTTATTTTCACCTTATTTTATTTCTGCTATTTTCTCCTTTGTCCTGTTCTTTTCTCTGCCACAGCATTCATCCACCTTCATGCAGATGTAAAGAGGAACATATGCTCAGTTTTATCTGCTCACTTATCAGGGTAATCGCTGTTTATACCCTTGTCTGTGCACCACATAAATTGTTATGCTAATAGTAAGCTTTCATCTTACATTCTTCAGGGAGCTTTTTCTTTTCCCCTCTTCCCATATTTTTAAGTCTTTATTGTTTTCTGGCTCTTCCCTGTAGAGTCTTAATGCAGCCCACAGAGAAGGATCCATGTAAATCCTTTTCTGATGGTGTTAATGCAGGGCTGACACAGGCCCTGGGACACCTGTGGCAGAGCCAGGAGGGATGGTAAAGAGTCACAGATGCAGTTTCACAGCCCTGCAGAAATGTTAATATCTACTGATGATCTATAAAAGGAGAACTGACTTGCAGTACTCAAATAAGATACCCAGGCAAAGCATCTTAAAGCTGAAACTTTATCAATGGGGTTCTTCATCCTGAAATCCATAGGAAAAGGTAATTGTCTCCCTCTACATTTGGAATTACATTTTTTTAAAGGAAAAACTAAATGGTATAACTTTTTCTTTCTCTGATGTTCACCAGTCAGTTCTTAATTGTTATCTGCTTGACAGTGTTGTCTGGTACATGTATTTCTCTGGCAAGAAAAAGAAAAATCTTCCTTTTTCCTCTTGTACAGAAGTATTATCTAAATGCTTCTTGGCAGCTGATGATAAGAGCACAGTCTCTAATACACTTCTCCAATGAGTTTCAGGCAAAAGGCCAGATGTTACTGCTCTTTGGTTTGCTAAACCTATAGGAGTGCTTAGATTTTGGCTTTTTTTTTTTTTTTTTTAATTGCTATAGAGGTGGGGGGAGTCAGTATTAAGTCTTGCTATAAGCATCTGATTAAGTACAGGTAAAAAAACAAGAGCCTCCATGCTGATTCTTCTGAAGGTAAGTCTTCTGCCATTTTAATGAATTCCTCATACTTCTACTGAGTCTTAAGAAATGAATCTTTATATAGTCATTTAAATCAGACTTGATTAAATGTTTGGGGGATTTTTTTTCTATATTTTTATATTTTTTGTCCATTATTATCTCTTACAAGTTATATTTACACCATAAAGAATTCTTGCAAGAAGACTTCTGCAAACAGAAGTAATTGTGGGTTTTTTTTAACCATGTTGTTTATACAGTTAATGTTTTACATCTTAAGGTTAGGAACATTTTAACTGGAAACAAAATGTAAATTTCTTTATTTCAAACTAAAAAAAAGCCTACAAAAAGGTTGCCAAGTTCAAGAATGGGCATATTATGGGAAAAACTTTGTTCATGCATATATCTTAAAATATCCATAGGTTGCTGGGGAGGGAGGAAAAAGTTAATTTTAAAAAGCTGGTTTTTAATAAGAGACTGAGCACTGAATGAAGAAAAAGGACTGAATAGGCAGGGAGTGGCATGTAAAGCATACAAACCGTACATCAAAACATGTTGTTTTCAGTAGTAAACTTCAGGTTGGTGGGCTGGTTTGAAAGGCAATGTGAAAAAAATCTGTCACAGCACTTGTAGCTTCAGCTTTAGACAGGATTTTTTTTTTTGTAACAAACATTAGTGAATGTATCTCTCTGTCCACCTGCATGCGGAGTTTTCTTCCTGTGTCTCACCTGAGGAACAGTAAAAGGTGATAGTTGTATCTACAGCCAAATTTTCCTCTCTGTGTGCTTAAACAGAGTGCCTGATGTATTTGGTGCAACTGGCTCTACCAAGCAGGTACAGCTTTAGACCTTCTTGAGAAGAGAAGGACCAGCTGGGGAGCCCAAAACAGGGACATAACTTTAGTTTAAGTGATGGACTGCTTCTAAGGACTGCAGTCTTCAGCGTCTTGGGCACGGGCCTTGGGCTTGAGACAGTTCTGTTGCCTGACTGATGGACAGCTTTTGGCAAGGTATGCTGTCTGTCTGTGCTCCCACGCTTGTAAAAGGAACACAATACTGAGACATCTGTGAGATTGCTGCTGCTGGTCCCTTCCTGATTCATGTGTTTGCTGAGCATGCAAAGCATTACTTAGAAGTTCTTGCTTCTTGAGCTGTAAAACACTTTCCCAATCCTTGCAATTGTTAGAAAACAACTCTACTGTTTCCTATAAACAAAGTCAACATATTTTTCTTACTGATCATTCTAGCTTTTATTTTCTCTTTATATTCTAGCTCACTCTCTCTCATCTCTTTTCAATACTGCATGATAGACCCAGTAGGCAGTGTTAAAACTGAGAGTATATTCACTGACATGCACCTAATTTCTGAGGCAATATACCCATATACTGGGATTCTGATTCTCCTCAGGCCCACATACATGAAAAAGCCACAGGAAATCCTGCCTGGTGCTTTTTCCCTGCAGCTGACAGCAGTTAGCAGAGCAATAAAGTTGCTGTTTCAGGCTGAGAGCAAGAATTGCAGATTTCCTAATAGTATAGTTATTGTAGACATATTCTGTGCTATTTCTGGCCATTTCTACTGTCTGATGGGATTGTTGTGGGGTTTGTTTTTTTTTTTTAAAGGTAATAACTTACCCTTTCAACAATAGTTCTGTCTGTCCCAAAAATATCAGACTTCTCTGGGGATTCTGCCTCAGCCTTTGAAATGCAGAATATGATGTAAAGATCCAGTTGATACTCTAATTGCTTTATAACTCTCTCTGTCTCCATAGAGTGAGTGTTATCTCTGTACAGGATGCTATAAAATTTAATAATATCCATCCAGCATTCTGAGAATGCTTTATATCATATAAAAAAACCTGCTTATGCAAAACAGATACCTTAACTTACTCCACGCAGCACTCTGTAGGAGCTCTGACCAGGCAGCGTGTTCAGCAGTATTTCAGTGAGTTTGAAATAATGACCAGAAGGTAATATAAAGGCTAAAAAATAGACAAATTTATAGAGATTTACCACTTAATTTCCTATGGGTTTCAGTACCAGAGAGATGATTCACCTGACAAAATGCCCACAAAAAAAAAGAGGATATTGAGAGACTTTCTTTTTTTCTCCCTGTACGTGTAAAGTAAGATACGCTTCTGAGCAGTAATAATGGAAGCGCAGACCTTCATGTTGCTCCATAATTTGGCTTTTTCCCCCATGTCCTTTGAGTGCCTCCACTGAGGTGTGACCCTCTTCTGTCTTGATCAGCAACTCAGTTTAAAATGCTTAATTTTTCTACATGCCAGAATTTCAGTGCCTGGCTCATCACAAATACTGGCACATCACACATTGAGCAGAACCAAGAAACAGATCAAATATTTTATTATGGGATTTGAAAGCAGTGAAAGAGCTTGCTCTTTCAAGCAAATGAAAGTGTACTTGCTGAACAAATACCCTTATATTAAAACTATTCTGTTTGCTGCTTTGCATTTCTGAAACAGAGACGTGCTCTGAGTTACAGTTCTAAAGTTTCACATTGTGTGGCTTCCAGCCCTAAAGCCCCATTTTGGTAATGGGATTAGGATTAGAATTTGGTGGGCACTCAATGGTTCCTTCAAAATCTAATGTAACTTCTCATTTCCAGAATAAGGAGGGCCAAGAGCAAGGCTATTACAGGGTACTTGGCTGTAACAATCACTTCCTCTGTGGAGACTGTGTTACATAAAGAAAGCAGAGTTCTGACTTCTTAATGTTGAGAGCCTCTGCAAAATTCTTCTTCACAGAAGATTTTGTACCTGGTGACTCAATTTCTGAGAACATTTCTAGCTTGCCTTCAACAGCTTGTGGGGAGGACAGGCAACTACTCTCATTTCATATCATTCTAGATACTACTTCAGACAGGCATAGCTTTTGGCAGGGCAATGATTTTAATGCATACTATATTCTATTTAAATTTCACCAAAGCTATGCCTGTATTTGTGTCCTGCACACACACACAAAAAACCAGCTAAGAAAACAAACAAACCCCATGTCCTCTGGCTCTTCCATCTTTGCAATTTCCTAGACACTGCCACTAAATACACCAACTTCAGTATATTTTTTCCTGACAGGGTAGAGACAACAAATGCAAATCCAGTTGCCCTTCTGGACTGACTAGAAGCTTGGGAGATGTTTTGTAACAAAGCACCTCCATATGGGAACTTTCATTGTAGGGCATCAGTTTTGAGCCACCTTGTTTTAACATTGGGATAGAATGATTTGATAATGGGGGGAAAACAGGTTCAGGAGCAATTTCTCTGACTTGCACCTGCAATTAAATTAGCTCATGTAGTGCTAAAGACACAAAATCTACCCACATGTGTGACTTGGTAAATGATCAGAGCATAGCCCTCCTTGGGGGATTGAAACCTGGATCATAAGCTCAGGGGATCCCACACACAGTCTGATAACTAAAGTGGAGAGAACTCTGTAGGCTGGTGAGCTGGAGCATATTCAGACTCTGTTTAAGCTACTGCTGTGACCATTCCACAGATAAAAATAATTCAAAAGGAGTTTTTCCCATTCAATTTATAAAGAAGTCTTACCAGGTTGTGTGTGTTGTTTGATTGGAATTCTTTTGTTTGGGGTTTTTTAATAAAAGCTATTTTCTGGCCCTCCTGTAGCTTCTTATCTTGCTTGCACTGTCTTCCTCCAAATATCTTCACATCATTTATTACTTCATGAGCTGACTTCATGAAATAATCTCAAATGATGTTGTCAATATAATCTTGCTAACCTACTCAGAAAGGATAAAGTGCCCTCTCTTGGACTGTGGAGTTTTCAGATGGTTATGATGTCTTTGTTCTGTCTAATTCAGTCTCTTTATGATGATGATGCAGTCAATGTGGGGGAGGAGAAAATGGTGAGCTACCTAGTCTCCTTCAGGTCTGTTCCTTTAAATCTTGGGTTGCAGAAGAAACCTCATGTAGCAGGAACACTGTGATGTTCCTATGGCTGCATTTGAAGGCTGCTTGAATTCTTCCTTCTTAAGTATTGAAATTTCACACCTTTCAGCTAAAAATATCTTTTTTTTTTTTTTTTTTTAGAGGAACACATAATTCTTTAGCTATAATCTAGACTAAAAGAAAAGACAGAGAAACAGTAAAATCTTGTCATGCTTTCAAACTAAATGGAACATCTGTTCCACTCACTGCCTCATTACATCTACCTTTTGGGATGTATATATGAGGGTATGATGAATCTAGTTTTTTCCCAAGAATTACGTATGTTTCAGGAGAGTTTTCAAAGCAAATGACAAGATTACATCTATTCTCAGTTATTTGGCATGGCATCAGACAAGTCTGCCAGCATGGATGCTACCCCACATGGATAGTAGCTCTTACTGGAACACTACCTACTGCGTACCCTGGCCATTTCTGTGGAACGCAAGCGCTGGCTGTGTAGCTAATGCTCATTCAGTCTAAAATGCTTATTGTACCCAAAAGGCATATGAAGGGGAAGTTTCCTGACATTAATTAAATTTTGAGGGATATGATCACTAAATTAGATTGCCACTAGCTTCTGAACAAATAAAAACCCAGCTAAGAGTACCCCTTAATAAATGGCTTTTGCTTCTTTCCTTTGATTGCCCATACACAATGTAAAAAAAAAAAAAAAATAAAAATAGCCCCTTTCTGACAAACGTTGGATGGACTTAGCATACGAATCTACAAGAACACTCACAGAGTTAGGAAGTCTGACATCCACAAAATGTGCCTAGGCTTTTCATGCAAATCCTGCATCAGAGGGCAGGTATTTACCAGCTGTGTTAGAACAACTGCTTGGCACCACTGCACACCTATCAATTTGTTTTACCTCCTGTACATAGCACGGAAACTTGGTGTGCCAGTTGTTTGGACACCTCTTTGGCTGAAGGTGCAAGAGCTGTGGGAACTATGCTAATGGGGAAAGAGGAAAGAACTATACGACTTCCTCTTTTCTCTGTTTCCTCCTAGAAAAATACCAATATTCTGCTCCCAGAACCATGCAAAGCTTACAAAGGGACATTGTGTGTATTGCTTTAATTGAAGTTTAACTGGGTTTGAGCTATCTTTTCCTGTCTCACTGATCTCAAGGCAAAAGATTTTAGCACTTCTGAACACTCATTGTAGGCTTCGTGAGGTCTTCAATTTTTTTGATTTACTTTAAAAGACCACAGAATGCAGAAAGGAAGCATCTCAGGTGGGAGGAAGGCTTAAAATAATCCATGTAACTCCTGTTTACTCAAAGAGGAATAAGAGCCTGTCAGCTACCTCTTATCCTGTAATGCAATGATTCAGGGACATAGCTATGCCCCTTGAGGTCACCTTCTGAACATGAGACTTCCTTAGAGACTGAATTGAATTGGAACAAATGGGAGCTAAACTCAGCATGTCTCCATTACTACATACTTGTGAAATGTGAACCACAAATCTGTTGTGTTCCCCCTGCCCTAACGTTGCCAACCTGATGGAGAGGTCCTTCAACTCTAAGACAATGTCACCGAAATTGGGAAGAACAAACCTCGTAACACCAATGTAGTGTTAAAAGGCAGGCATTCTTTATTCATGGCACCGGGTGCACGGGGGATCGCTCCACCTAACGTGCATACCTTCAAGTGGCAACTTGTCTTGTTTACATGTAGCAAAGTGTTACATATGCATAAAGTTTCCCAATATGCCCATACATATGCATAACCTGTCCCCGCTTTGTATTAAAATTAGCCTCAGGTGGTCATTTCCATAAATCCCTCCCCACTGCGCTTGCTCAGTGCTTCCTTGTGGTGGTCGTTGGGGGTCGTGGGGGTGAAGGCTGATGGCTCCTCTTCGTCACCACTAGTAACCCCTTGTTCTTGCGCAGACTCAGTTGCTCCTTGGCTCTTGCCCAAACTGCAGGGTCGGTGTAAACCAGTTCTCAAGGTAAACTCCTGGTTCTTATCAAAAACTGTCCTTCGTAAGGAGCCACAAATCTTCCTGCATCAATTAGTTCTTATTCCTTCTAGTCTAGCAACCTTGACAAACCGTTATTATCTTTTTGCTTCATCCCCTCCTGATTCTTCCCGTCCTTGAATAGGGTTCTAAATTTACTAAGTAACTACACTACTGACTTTAGCAAAACATCCAAACTAGACACTACTGACTTTAGCAAAGCATCAGCAAACTAGACAATAAGGCCTAGATCTTATGCATGTAAGCCGCTTACATCTGGGGGTCTTTTGAACCTTAAGGTATCAACAATAGAAAGAAATCCCTTTAAAAACCTGAAAAATGTGTTTAAAATAAATGGAGAGGGAAGGGAGTTTACTGGATGCTTAGGTGCCAATGACAGATTTATTCTAATTCATCACTTTTGTCATCCAGAGGTGGAATTAATCCCATTTAATTTCTCAAACTCTGACATACATTTAGAATCAAAAAGTCAGATTCTTCCCTGATTTGTATAAAAGTCCTATTTCAGTGAGCTTATAAAGTCACGAAAGTCAGGACAGAACTTTATTTGATGTGGTTTGCTCCTTAACATACCATATAGCTGTGTGTCATGCTACCAATTTTTCCTCATAAATAATACACATACTGTAATTTTTGTGATAAGCCCTTTAAGCAGTGAAATTTCTTAAGGCTTTTTTTTTTTTTTTTTAAACAACATTCCTGCAATGTCAGTGCCTGTTAACATCTGAATCAAGCTGTTCCCAGTTCATGTGACTGGAAATGGTGCCCAGAGCAAAAAAGCCAGACACTCTGATTCTCGTATAAGTATAGTCTGTGTGGAAATGTTACTACTGAACACAAGTGGAAGTTGCTGAATCCACATGAGAATACCTTTTGTCAGGACTTAAGGTAAGGTTGCATTATGATGGCTTTATTATTATTTATTTTATTAAAGGTATGTTTTAGAAATAGTCTAAGAGCTGAGGAAAACCACAATGAGCTACTAAATACAGATTCTGGCCAGACCCAAGGCTAACTGGCTCACACATTACTGGCAGTGTCTGGAACTCTCTCAGGATTATATTGGAATTGTCTCACAGGAAAGAAGGCTGAATTTGGGAATTTACCTTATAGCCACCCCAGGGAGCAGTTCTGAGTGGCCTTAAGTTCTTAAGAGGTTTTCCACCCTGTAAGTAGAAGGAATGCCATGCAGGAACCAGCTGTGCATAAGGGTAAAGGGCATTTATAGCAATGGAGAAAGAGACGAATTCAACTCTATGCACATGTGAACGAGACTGACCTGGAGTGTCGCATGGGTGGCACCAAAGACAGAAAAGTGTGCAGGTCAGAGATGGCTGGACTGGGAGCAGCTGCAGACGTATGCTTGCCTTTTAACTCCAAAGGTGTTAGTGTAGCTAAATATATTTCAGACATAACACATTGACATATGCACATACTTTCAGAGAAATTGGAAGGTCTAAAACCATAGCAGAAAATGTAACTGAAGCCCTAACTGACTATGGAGCTCCCAGTCCAGAAGAGAAAGGCTTTTTGTTGTAAAAGAGTCGGTCATGTTTATAGGCTCAGAAGAGTACTCTAAATTTCATCTGCCATTTAGGAATAAGTCTTTCTTTAAAACCAAACACTGGATGGCCTATGGCAGGTAGTTAGGGTGCCTGTATTGTTAAGATATTACTTTACTGAAAGAAAAGAACAGGGAAAGGTAATTAGCTCCTTCTCCCCAGCCTCCAGCTACTTTCACTTATCATTACCCAATGTTTGCATGCTCCTGGCTATGTGGAAGAAACATCTGTGGGTGCATAGCCACCTCCCTCTCCTCCATGGTGGCTCTGAGTACTAATGCTATGGGATATCTCTCAAAGCAAGCAGTAGCTACAGAACACAGCAGCTGTAATCCTTTGTACTTTGTTTCCCTTCTCTTTCTTCTGTAGTGGGCTTACGGTGTGTGCTTATGTAGGAGAGAGGAACAGGACAGAGCAGTAGCTATGCCATACTTCCACCACTCTCACAGGAGGTTTGCTGGCTTTGGCAGTGCAGTTGTGTTCCTATGTAGCTACAAGGGAGAGTTATCAGGCTGCCCACGTAACACTTGACTAGCTATTCATGGGACCCAGACTACCTGCTTGGATGGATGGATTGCTTTTTTCCTTTTCTTTCATCACAAAACTTCTTTTCTTTCCTATGTGCCCTCAAGAGGGGACCTGGTAGGGGTCCAAGAAAAATAGGTGACCAATTAATTTGACAAAGGGGGCTTATATCATGTGTCCAAAATAGACTTGGTGTAGTGTCAAACAGTTTGTACTCACCCTATCTAATCTGGATGTGGATTTTGATTTAAACACAAATCTTCCAAGAAAAACATGATGAGTGCATTAAACAAATAAATAGCAGATAATGAGGTGTTACAGCAGCTCATGTTCAGTCTCCCAAGATCAGCAACTGGTCTTCCTAAGCTGGATCCTTATCACTTCTAACTGATACAAAGTTATAAGCTGTCTACAGATGTTTGGGGTGTGTGTGCGTGTAATCTAATGAAAGACCATCTATACCGTTAGTGTTTAAAAATAACCAACCAAGTAGTTAGTATATCAGCCCTGTTTTATCTGGTTTAGGATGACAAATGAGGTAACAATATAAACCTAGTTTCTGTGGTACTTCTAGCAGCAGAAACAGTCTGAAATATGTGCAAAAGCCCCAAACTGTTGAGATAACTAATATCACATAGTCCGTTTACATCTGTGTGCCTGTAGAAACCAGTTGTGCTCAAGAGTGCAGAAGAACTCGGAAGCATCTTGTTTTCAAGGTTTTACTGAGAAATTGTTTTAACAGAAGTGAGGTTGAATGCGCTTTCATGTAGTCATTAGACAAATGTTCTATAAAACACAAATCAAGATGTGCTAGGTAAAAAAGACATTTAAGTAGTGAGAACTCATTTTAGATAGCTTTGAAAGTCTTGTAATTGATTCCAGTTATTGAAATTCTTGGTGGCTACATAACGTCTGCAATGTACCTCAATCTTTATCATCAGCTAACAACAACTCAAAAATACCCCCAAACCCAGCAGTTTTCAAAGTTCTGAACACTTTCAATGATTTTTGCAGACATTGTGCATGTATACACCACCCTGACCTGGATGAAACTTTGGGTTTGCATTTTGCAGCATAAGAAGAGAGTTCTTTGTTCCATCTGAAGTCAACAAATATTTGTATGTTCAAAATTTTAATCCTAACTGATGGCTAAATTCCCTATGATGATGTATTCATGTCTGAACATAAGAAAACTCAGTTTCATTGCACTGAATGACTCTCTCTCCAACACTTTAATCATTACATTCTGATCTGGAGGTTTTGCTGCTTCATGAAACAGCCTGGGCCTTTGCTATCTTTTCCACCAGAACTTTGACTATTCTTCAATGTTGTCCTCTGTAGCACAGCAGTTTACATTCAAGCTACCTTTTTAATGGAGAGTTTAAAGTTACATTCTCCAAAGCTGCCTTTACATATACTCATTATAAATATTTCAAGGCTCTCTTCTCCGCACTTATTTTCATAATAGAGAGAATGTGGAATGACACATAGTCAACAAAGAATAAAGAATATGAATAGCTCAGAGCAGACACTATAATTAAAAGAATTTTTAAGTAACTTGACATTCTCTCTTTGAAACGTAAGCTGTACTACATGTTAATACTTGTGTAAAGAAGAGCTTTCTAGGTCATGGACAAGGTATTTCTGTCTTTTTCTCTGTATGCCTTCCTCAGAAATCAGCAGGCAGGATCTATTCATTTCAAGCTACACCAACTGGAGTATCAAGGGTTCTAGGACACAGCTGGAGCAGACCCTAACTAAGTGAAAAAGGCAGCTGTTTCAAGAGACATGTATATTATAAGCAAAGATCTTTGTGTGGGTTTTGCCTTAAGGTCTCTCTGAAATCTTCCATGCAGTTAAGGCTTTAGTTGGCAACAAAAGCAGCCTTATTAATAAATCATTTGGGCTGATGCCAGTTTAAGGAACTGTAACTGTGCTGAGGATTATAGGAGTTGAATTAAAAATATATCTTTAAAAAATTATATAAATATGGAAATTGTTTGACTTATATCTGCAGAAAAATCTTGGATCCTGCTTACTACTAAACAGATGTTTATTCAAAGCTATTTCCAATTTACTTATTTCTGCCTGTATGGACAACCTTGAGAACCATGGTTTAGTGCAAAGCCATCTGACTTCTTCTCTGGGACACAGCTGGCCTTTCACATCAGAGGGAGAAATGTCAGGCTGCCAATAACACAAAATGTTGCACAGAAACATTGGACTGCTTAGAACCGTGTTATGGCACTTGTGATATTTTAGATTAGTATTGAGTTAGAGAAGACAGAAGAAGCTTCTTTGTGTCTAATCAGATACTGAGATAACACTGCAAGAAAAATGATAACATAATGAGTAGCCCATAATGGGAATGAATAACACTAAATTCAGTGGAGTGGAACAGAAAAAAGCAACATGAATTGTCTGTATATATTCTGTCAAACTCTTTCTTCCTTGTTTCTTAGACTGATGTAAGATACTTATCTGACAAGATGAAAATAAGTGTATTTTCTAATATTGCTCATTACTGCTTCATCTGTAATCTTCCCATGCCCTAGATAAAAAAACCCCAAAACCCAAAAAACAAAAAGCCAACACCAGCCAAACCCCCAAAACCCTCAAACTTTGTCTTCTGTGATGCTTACAGAGTGCTTAGTGCACAGTGAGCCCTTGATCTGCATTAGGGCTTAATGTCAATATGGATACTGTGACAAGAGTTGTGTTCACTTTTGAATACTCATATTTGGCTACGGTATCTTGCCACAAAAGCAGCAACGATAACAGTAATGGTTGAAAACAAAGCTTAGTACATCAACATAAGTAATTCTATATTCCTGCAATAGGGCAGGAGAAGTCCAGCACTTTGGTAGCTGTGAGGCAGCAAAGGTGTTCTTCACTCTTTCAGTGCCTGAGAGTTCTTGTATTTGGATGAAATTAAAACATGAGGCTAATGTCTAGGCCCACAGGTGAGCCACCAGAGAGTTCAAGGCAATGCTCCCTTATGATATATTACAGAAAAGATTGATCTTCCATCTGTCTTCAGTTTTTCTTCTCCAATTCTTCCTCTACTTTCCTTCACTTCCTTATAATGCTACGCTGTGATCAAGCTTTTCATGTCATATTCATCCTGTGTCAGTGACATGTATACTCTGTACTGTCATGAGCCTTTCTCTAGCTTTTTGCCCTTTGCTTTGAAAGTGCTGACAGATTTAGTACCCTTTCCTTTCCCACCTTTACATGTACTTGCGTGGTGCTGTACACATGAAATGACCACTTAATTTTACTAAGCCAGCATGTCTTCTTTCCACATCAAAAATCTTTCTTGAGTTCATAATTTCTGCAAAGCTACTGATATTTGTCCATCAAATGCCTCTTCACTGTGCTGTGGTGCAAAAACAAAAGCAGTGAAAGGCAGAGGGAAGCGAGCAAATGTAATTGAGTTAATGAGGTTATCCATGTGAGTCTACTTAGACTGTAAGCTTTCTGGGTAGGAACAGTATGCTTGTAGCATTTTGCTTAGTGTTTGGTACAACTGCTCTCAGCTTTGACTGACACGTCTGTGAGAGCAAAATGCAGCTAACATGATGGTGACAACACCCTGAATTACAGCACGAGATTGTTTGGAGTTGTAAGACTCAGTTAAAACAAACAAATGAGCAAACCCCCTTGTCTAAGGACATAAGTTAACCTGGGTGATAGACTTGGGTACTAAAATTTCCCATTGCTTACCTCTAAGGTGTTTCCTGAAAAATTGTTTGTACTGACCACTGCTAGAAGCATGATGTTGAACCAGATGTACCATCAGTCCAAATCCCAAGTTTTTATTTTTTAAGAAGGTATATACTGAAATATTTCAGTATCTGTGGATATTGGGAAGGTTTCTGGCACAAAGGCAAATAAATAAAGTGCTAGATGATGATGTGAATACCCTATTTAAAAGTCATGAGTCTTCTCATGCCTTTTTTTTTTTCCCTCTTTCTTTAGGCTACACTGAAGTAGCCTAATTCTGCTTTAGTAAACACTTCCTGTAATAATGCTCCAGGTAAGACTAAGCTGGCTCAGAAAAGACCATCAGAATTTTGTTAATTTAACATTTAATCTTTTTCCCCCAGGTGGTGTTTTTTCCTCAGTGCTGAGTACATTATGTAAAAAAGAGAAAGATAACCTCTCTTAGGGCATAATTCATCCTTCTTGTTCACATATACAAAAAGATGAGCTGCTATATTGACAGTTCACACAAAGCCTCTTCAAGTTAAATTTAGGACTGCTGCTGAGCATTTCAATCTTGTTTACTTGAACATCTTCTCTGAACATAAGTGAAATAGAAACAATACATCTCATGTCACTTGATGAGTGAGGGTGACTAGCTTGGATGTTAGGAAGGACTCTGTTTCCTAAATAATTTTGTGTAAACTTTTAATATGATGACATTGGCAAGGGTGGGGACAGAGCTTAATAAGACATTTGCTGGAAATTTTTCTTGCCAACTGCTGCATAAATCAATGCTTTGGTATTATTTCAGGTTCCATAACTAATTTCCTAAAGCACTCTAGGCTGTGACATTTTAAACTAAAATGTTTTAGGAGAAATTAAGACCTTGAATTATAACCCTCCACACTGTTTGCCATTCTTTCTCAGAATTGAATCTTGCAGCAGTTAAATGTAATTGTTCTTGGTCTCTTTTCTACATGTTTTCTCAGTGGAAACTATCTATAAAAAGATAGGGAGGCAAATATTCTTTCCTTTCTGTTTCTGACCAGCTCTGTTTGGATTGTGACACAGAAGACGACTGGAATCAAGCTCAGGATTCCCACAAAGGTGAAATAAATCTGCTGCATCAAGCTAAAGGAGATTGTATAAGAATTACAGATAAAATAGATGATGAATACAGGATGGCCTTTATATGATCAGTCATGTCTTGACCATATTTGAAAGAAATGGGCATTAACATTTAATAGTGTTAACAGAGAGCCAGATATGGAAGGGAAAAGTAAAAGCAATGATAATATCCAAGCTGTAAACTTGTGAGACTCCATACTCACAGTAATGGGTCTAATAAAGCAATGCTCCTTCCATTGTAGCTACAGGTGTGACTCTAGGTACAGTGAAGAAGGTCTTGGATTAAAAGATAAAAAGAGAGTGATGTGATGATACACCCTTTAAGGACAGAACAGTTAATGCATATAGGAGAGAATGGGGGTGGTTAGCAGAAGGAAGAAATGGCACTGCAAGAGAAGGTGCATTAGAAACTGGCAGACTAATGGGGGTCTTTGAAGTGATCAACAATTTCAGATGAAGAATGAAGATAAACAAGTACAGGAGAAGAGATGCCATTTTGTAGTTAGAAGCAGGTCACCCACCATATTGAGAACGTTCTTGGTCTGTGGATGACCTTGAAGAAATCATGCAACAAGATGAGGCATCACACAAAAAGTTCTTGGATATAGTGGTGGCGATAAAGTCAAACGAGAGTTGCTCAGGGCAAGAAATTCAGTAGGACAGTTGATATTAGACACTTGGTCAGATGAAGATGTTGAAGTTGTAGAAGAAAGGCATAAGCATACGAGAGACTGGGAATGGCTATGGTGAGCAGAAAGAGTGATCTGGCAAAATTTGACCTTGCTATTGCTCGTGGGAGGGACTCATGGGAGGGACTTTTCTTTCCCTAACTGGATCACACTAGTCGCCCTCTGTATTTAGCCCTTCAAAAGCTGTAGTTCAATGGTGGCCTCTATGCATGGCATTATCCTTTTGATATGAAAACGTCATCATCCTAATTGAATTTCCTCACCTTTATCTGGGCATCTAGGTTATTCAGCTGCACCATTATTCTTTTGTCTTACTCTACTCAAATAGATTGCCAGATGTTCACCTGCAATGTGTTTGCTTTTTAAAGACAATCATCATCAGAACTCGGCTTATTATGACAACTATTCAGCTGACAAAAGGAAAGCCATTTAAACTACAAAACTAGTAGAAATTCACTGCGCTAATTAGGCTTTGGGTCCCTTCATGTTAAGGCCCAGCCTAGGACATAAAACATAAATTGTGGATAGAACCCACTTGACATAGTTGCACCTGTCTTAATGTAGCTAAGTTCTACCTGAGCTAGTTCAGCATAGTTAGGCAGCCAGGACTGCTTGGACATTAGCATGTACTGTATTTAGGTGGATTTGTAGCCCAGCTGATGTCCTGTGATGCTGTGGCTGATTAACTATTGCTGTCCCCCAAGCCAGCTGCTTTACTAGACTGCAGAGTTAACAGAACAGGCAAATGAGAAAATACTTGAATACAGATCACATTAATTGCACCAGTAACAACATCAAGTTCTGGGGTACTTTGAGCGGTATTAATAAAACTGATCTGCTCATGTCTTTTGTATAGGAACTTAGTGGAAAGAACAAGCATTCTGTAGAAATGCTTCAGTTCAGGAAATTAAACTTAGGTACACTAAGTAGCTCTACAGCTAGCTTTTTTTCTACATAAGAAGTCCAGAAAGAATAGATCATAAGGCCTTGAATCAGGTTTATAAATTCCTCTTACTTCCCTGGTCTCTCTTTCTCCTACTATGAAAATATATAAAGCCCTAAACCAAAAGTATTGGGCCAGCTAAGCCTTCATATGTATAGACAAGGCATGGATTTTACTGAAGAGGGGCCATAACTCAACCAACCACTCCTTAAAGTGGAGAATACTATCCCCTGTGCATCAGCAGCTCTTAGCAGTACATGTGCTAGAGACTGCATCCATCCAGATTATTCACTGCAGTAGCTTCTCCCTCTACTTAAGGCATGAACTTTAATTGTTAAAATTGCTATAGCAATTTCAGTTTGAGCTGTATTGTGGGGATAAATAAAGGCAGAAATCTGAAGACAGCAGTTATGAACCCCTGTATGGATGACTCTTGCTGATCATCATGTGACAACAGCAAAGGGTCACAGTCAGAGGAATTAAAACCATGAGATACTAATATATAAAGTGATACATGCTACTTCAGCTTTCCTTTTGTTTCCTGAGAGCTCCTTTCTTTTCTGGTATCTTAGCGCTTATCTTTCTTTGCATTGGATGCTGGTTTATAATTTTAGTTTCAGTACACTTTATACACTCCTGCTGCAAGGGCCTTTAACCTATAAATTCTTAAATAGATTGGGGCATTTGCATTTGTTCATTAGTATAAGTAGTGTTCACCTTGGTAATGTTCTATACTGAAGTAAACCAAAGGCTAGGAAAGAGACGCTCTTCCTTATCTTGCCAGGTTGGATTAATTTAATCCCAAATCTGATTATGGAAATACTATTAAAAATGCATTCTAATTTTATTTGAGATAATGCAACAAATTAGTACATCTTCAAAACCATCCCCTTTTCTAAACTTCCCCAGGTGGTTTACAAAGCTTGCCCCAGGGTTGTTCTCTCTAGGGGGAACATATTTATGGCAATTGATAGGAGGATGCTTACTGCTTTAAAAAGAACTGAAAGCTGATCAATAGCTTTCTTTTTTTCTTTGACCCAAACTCTGCACACCTGTGCATGTGTGAATGTCTGCGATAGAAGAGAAACTGATGTATTATTTTTTCTCTCCACATATTTTTTTAAAAATAAACCATGTCACTGATTGAGATCTTTAAAAACTGAGAGAAGAATCTTAGGAAAAATTTGATCTTTGTCAACTTTTCCTTCAGACTAATAGATACTTATTACAGTAGAAAAGATAAAATTAGAGCCCTAAGTACTTAAATTAACCCCTGGTTTCCTACAGAAAGGACTAGGCTCAAAAATCTGTCATTGTTTCATGGCATTTTGGGCTTTCTTCAGACAAGGTTCACCTTGTCATTAAGTACTCTGGGACTTGTCCAGTAAAACCAAAAAGACAATATGTAATTTTCTGCTTAATTTAACAGAATATGTTCTTCTCTAAGGAATGAAAATGAGAAGGCCCAGTTTCCTACAGATTTTTATTCTTTGTTCTTTTCTCTATCCTCTAGTGCAATAAATCTCTTCTGCTCTCATTTTTCCTATGAAATACATGTGGTGGGTATTCCTAAACCATGTGAATCCTGTTTGATTTACTGATGCAGTCAGTTCTGCTTATCTTTCCCCACCTCTACCCAAATACTGATTCTGTATGTGTGTGAATTTTGCAGGGCTTTAATGACCTTCATCTTAAAAGCTTGGTTGAAGTTTCCTGCTGTGTTCAAAGCTATTATAAGGTTTGAAGAAACACTCTTATTGCATGAATTTCACTCCCTTAGAAAATAAGATTTATAACAAGACTCTTACTCTGATTTTTGACTGTACTTTACAGTGGTTTAAATGATAGAAACTGGCTTATCTGTGCTTATTTGATGGCCTGGTCAGCAGATATTTTACCAATTATTTTTTTTCATGAGGCAGCCTACACTAGTTGCATTGAATTTGCTTAGCATATATTACCAAACAACTGCTGGCCATCTGCATTTGAAATAAAATTTGTCTGAAATGAACTTTATGCAAGGAAAAGTGGTAGCTGTGCCACAAGACACTTCACTTCTCAGTCTGTGATAGGGAATAAAACAGACCTTCACACTTCCCTATTGCTCGGGTTTGGTTACAATACTAGCATACCATCTTGTGCTCCAAATGCAGGAGTCCCTGTCTGCAGAATCTGCAGAGGCCTGGATTTTTGGAAACTGTTTTCTGTGACCTAACCATGACCTGCAATGCATACATCTCTGGAATGTTGGCAGGGTTTTGTGTGCAGATGTTCAGCCAAACCCTCCTATATAAGTAACCATGAAAGGTTCTGTATAGCTTTTAAACTAAAAAGTATATTTTATAACAAAGCAGCAGTAAAAATATGGAAATGTTAGGGGAAAACAATAAAACAGCTTGTTGGAATGTATATGGTTTCTGCTTTGTCAAGCTCATCACATTTTTAAACAAAAAAGCTGTTTCACAATGCATAAATGTATTATTGCATTCAGGTGAGAAATCCAGAAGGTTAGATGTTTCACAAAGATTTTGGCTCCCAACCAGTGGGCATTCTGCAGCGTAGTTGGCAAACATTGTATTGCTGGAGACCCTGCTCCTTCAGATACTTTAATTTTAAATGTTAGTTTTCACTAGCTAGAAATTACATGGGAGAAAGTTCAGCACTACGTGGCAGGCATTTGAAAATCCTAGTGATCACTTTCTCATGCACCTACTAAAAGCTCCTAGGCAAGCCAAACACTCACCTAAGATCATTGCTTCATTGCTTTCTAGGCTGAAACTCCTTACAAAAGGAAACTTTTGAGTAGGTGAAACAGGTTTCTCATTAGCTGGATCACCTCAACTTGATATAAATACAATGCATGAGGCAGGATTTCATATTGCTTAAATAAGTATTAAAAGAAAAAGCAGAATCTCATATCCACTAGAAACTAAATGAGGCAAGGGCAGGGCTAACTTAATCCCTAGCCACTGTGATCTCTTAAAAAAATCTTACATTTTCTGATCTCCTGACTTGATCCTTGCCAGAGAGGGGAAGCGAGTCTGCTAGAGGTTGTCAAGTCATAAAAGACAATTCTCCCTATAGCTGAAAGAGATTTGGGGGGGGAGTTATTTTTGACTGCTCAGAGTGCAGCTTTGGCAGTATAAGGGAGTATTTAATGGTAGTTGATGCCTTCTGGAGAGAGAACTTTTCCAGCAGGCTCAGAATGGCAGCTGAGGGAGGCTTCTTGCTGCCACAGGACAGCAGGAACAGGGACCTCGTTCCAACACTGGACTGAATGAGAATGAGCCCTCTGCTTGCTTATGAAAATTAAATCTTTGGTAACATACAGATGGCTGGGAGCATCCTGGTCTGCTTGAACAAACCTTTCTTTGTACCATCTGCATTACTATATCCCAATCAGTAACGTGACACCAGAGTACTTTAAAATAATTCCGCTAATCTATTTGCCTTTATCTCTAACCCAAAACCATGCACATTGAGCCAATAATCAAAAAATAAATTTCTTCAGGGTGTGTATGGCAGAGGTGAGGAAGCCCTGGGCTGTCCCTGCTCTTCCTCTCCAAGGAGTAGCCCTGTCCCCTCAGCGAGTGGGGTGAAGGGAGGCTGGAGGAGCTACAGTGCTGGGGGGAGCAGAGTCCAGCTCTCAGAGCACTGCCATGGCACCTGGGCCCTGCTGCAACTCTCACACTGCCACCATATCACCCTCAGCGCTCCTCCATGTGGAGGTGAGGCAGACGGTCTGCCTGTGGTAGCCCAGCCTTTGCCTGTGGCCTTGGAGAATGAGGTTGAGCCTCTTCCAGAAGGCCTCCGCCCAGGCTGCCATGTTGTGGCTTACCCCTAGGACAGCACCCACCCGGGCAGTGGCCTCCCCCCACCCCAGATGCTGAGTGTCTCCAGCAGGGAAGGGGGACACAGAGTCCCTATATACACATGTATGTAGCCTGGCCAGCCGCTTTGGGCTCCTGGAAGAGCTGGCTGTGAGCACGTGCACAGAGCCTACCACTCAGCCACTGCGCAGGGTGGTATGGGGGTACATGCAGGGCATATGGTGCAGCTCATCCTGAGGGCAAGTTTGCTTCACCCCTGCCATCTTTACTGCACAGTGGTGATGGTGTTTCGGTGCTGGTAGCCACAGTATTACTGCCAGGGTGCTGTTTGGGGCACTTTTTGTGTTGCCAGCACTCCTGCAGTTAAAACCCTTCCCTGGGATCATGCTGGTGAAGCCTAACCCTGTTCCAAAGGCTCATCCCTCATCCCCTGGCAGGCATGGCCCCAGAGCTGTGCCCAGCAGCAGCAGTAATGGGGCATTATTATCTTCAATCTAGAGGGACTTGCTCAACAACTACTACCAAGAGCAGAATGAAACATCACAGCAAATAAATCATGGTGAAAGTTGTGCCTCCTCAGGGCAGGCTCTCCTAGGTGCCCCTCTCTCCCGCCAGGCAGCCCATGTTTATTGAGGCCCAAAATGCCAGGATATCAATGGGTCTCCCAGCCTTTTTGTGAGGAAGCTGGAGGGAATGCTCCCCCCACAGTGGCAGCCCCACCCGGGGGGGAGTGCTCTGCCTTGGCTGTGCTCCAGGAGGCCGAGGCCTGCACCCAGGTGTGGGCAATTGGTGCTGCTGGCAGTCCTTCCCCTCCCAGCAGGGCAGGTGGGCAGGGCAGGTAGTGCTGGGGGACTCTGGCTGCCTTTCCAGAGAGGCTGCAGTAAATGGTAACTGTCTTGTTGAAAATAATCAGAGTTTTGTAACAGGGGCTTACTTTTCCAATGGGAACATGGTAATGTGGAAGTCTCTAGGAGCACAAGGATGATGCATCTTGAACTGTAAGTTTTGAGTCTCCTCTGTGTGTCACCATTTGCATTTCCTGAGCTTTGGAGGAGAATGAGAGGTGAGGAGGATCTCAGGCCTATGCCTGCCATCTCACCCCTTGAAATTTTGACTGACCACTGGCAAATAGTAGATGAGGTAGGCAGGCAGGCTCATGGACTAGCCTCAGTTGTTTGTTGATAATTTACAGCAAGCTAAGAACAAGCTACAGTTACTCTTAAAAATTAAATAGCCTTCTTAAACACCTAAAACCCCCTCTTCCTCATTTACCTTCTGTTGAAAGTCTCTTTTTTTGTGTGTGTGTAGAATATTGAATACAGTCTTAGCTTTTAAAATGTAGCTTACACTATCCTAAATGTTCTGGTTTCTTGCTGCTTTTTAATAGTAAGGTTTTTTTTCAGAAGCTAAAAGACTCCTGAGAATAAACAACTCCAAAGTATTAACATTTGGTTTTATGTTTGGTTGATGTTAACCTTTTGTACTTTCCTGCAAATGCTGATTGAGACTTGTATCTGTCACTTCCACTTTGGGGTAATTTGTGTTCTGTCCTCACCCTCCTTTTTTTAAAAAAAACATATTTTCTATGCCTTATGTGGAATAACCAGAAAAAATTCTTTGATGTTCATATGTATACCTCTGTTCACATAAGTATGCCTATTTTGGTGATGCTCTTTCCCCACCTAGACCAGAAATCCTACTCAGAATCCATGCTTGGTTAAGATAACACATACAGAAGGACTATCTAGAAAATGGTTTGTTTGTTGTTGTTGTTTTTTTTTCTTATAGTTCTTTTGCTTTTAGGATTACAGCTGTAGACTGAAAAAAAAAAAGAATGATTTTTAGTGTAATATATTTAAACTCAGATAATATCTATGGCTATACATTTATGTGCTTTTTTGAAGAAGATACTCATCAGGATGTGCTGTGTAAAAACTTCTAGGAAATAGTGCAGATATATGATTTAAACCATTATAAGTTTCTAGCTTCTAATTAAAAAATGAACATCAGTCTTTAACTTGACTGTCTTAAAACCCCAGCTTCATTGATGGCTTGGTTTTACAGCATAATTTACAGTGTAATTATTGCTGGTGAATTATCATTAGTTGTAATGGGAGTGTGTTGAGTTTTTAATGCAAGTTTACAGAGAAGAAAAGGAAGGGAATGTTTCAGAACTTCGCACTAATTTCCCTTCCACATTCAGTCCACAGTATCTTTATATTACTTCTGCGCTATGTTAATTGCTGGCATATTTAAGTGGAAGAAGAGCCTTTAAATGGGATTGGAAGCTACAAGTACTCCAGCTGTGATTGTTACATCCTTTTCTGTTCTAGTCAGTGAAAATACTGATCAAGGTAGTATTCTACTACTATGGTTCCCTCAAACTGTGCCTTAAGTAATTCTTACTGTGTATCTTCAGATGGATTGAAATTACCTGAGCTTTCAAAACCCTTTTGGAAGTATGTAATAATGCCATAAAAGGTAAAATACTGCACAAATTATACACTAAGTAGGATAACAGAGAGCAAAAGCAGGAATGGAGTTGAAAACCAAAATCACTGAACATGCTTTTCCAGGTTTTGCTATACTAGCTTTTGCTAGTAGATTTATGAATGCAGAGTGCTAAAAATGAAAAAAAAAAAAAAAAAAACTAATCATTAGGTAAGTGAAAACTAGAAAGAAACAACACTGAGTGTCCACGAGTTCTTGTAGCCAGAAGGCTTCTGATGCCTGAGGCACAGGCTCCTCAGAACAGGACTTACATCAGAGCAGTAAGTGATCAAGAAGGACAAGGAAAAAATTATGATAGTTCAAAAGAATTTGCTTGCATGTATTATTGACAGTGCTATTATTTCCAAACTGAATTAAAAGCAATTATTTAAGAATGACCACAGCCCAGATTTGTAAAGGTTTTCAATATTTCTTGGGAGAAAAAAAAAAAAAAAAAGAAAACAAAACAATGCATGGGGGTGTGCCTGCATAGTTTTTAAAGCGTGAATGATCATCTGCTTCTTTAGTGTGTATCAAGGCAGAGGAAAGCAAGTGAAACCTCTGGTAGGAAAGGAATGATACCAAAACTAAGAGTTATAAAGACCAATAGGATGCATTTCCCTGGAATGACATATTGTTTTAAGTGATCGCCAATGAAAGGGAAATTGGTAATAAAGAAGCTCAGAGGCGTGAGGAATACATAAAGTCTTTCACAGAAACTGAACCTAATAGACCAGGCAGTTTAGAGATGATAAATCATGAACAGAAATGCATCTAATTACTTCTTGGCTGGTGTTGAACGAAGATACTGAACTGCTGAACCGATCCAACTTGGCAATTTGGCATTCTCGTGCCCTTTTGTTTCAGTTCAAGTTATCTTAAATCTGAATTTTAAAGGTGGAAGGCAGTACCTGTCTGGAAGTTCAGGAAACATATTTATGAAATATGGATGCTTATGCATATAAACCAAAAACGGAGGAGGAGAAGCAACTGATTAAAACTGTTGCACAAGCCTCCAAAATAGTTAGCAAGTGGCAGTGTTTAAATCAACTATTAAATATATAGGGTGAAATAGAGGAATGGTTTACTGTATCCTTTTCCCATAGCATTTGAATAGTGCTATTCTTGTTTGTTTTGTCTTGTTTCATGCCAGGTGTTCTTATTGGGGAAAACAATGGTGGTGTGTTTTAATATTGATGAGTTGATTCTCCTGGGAATAATAGTATATCTACCTTCTCAGAATACAAATTGTGGGAGGTTTTTTATAGTGTAATTACCATAATGCATTGAATTTTAAGTGCAACTCTTTAAAACTGTGGAAAGAATTTTCTGTGTATTATCTTTCTTCTACCTACTTTCACAGTGACTCTCCTTTTAAAACTATGTATCATGTTTTGTTGGCCTTTGAAAAGTAAACATGTAAATCACCAGAGGTACTGTGTAATCTGTCAAAGTAGCATATGTTTAAGCACCTTATAAAATTGCTCTTTCCAGGGTCATTAGTTTATTAATTTAAACAATTGCTGAGTAATTAAAGTACCTTGCTTTAACTTTTTTTTTCTTTCTTTTTCACTCCAGGAACTTGAACATTGAAATCCTGAAATTATAAATGATTTGGTGAAAAGCTGAGCTTGCAATGCAGGCAATAAAAACCGTGGAAAAAGAAGTGACTTTTATAAAGGAAACACTTTTCACAGAATCCTTCCTAAAGAAACAAGAATGCAGCAGAAGCCCAGAGAGCAGACGGCTCCACGAGCAGCAGCCATTGGAAGGAGCTGTCTGCAGCTCTCAGTGCTGTACTGAGCATGTCCCAGCGGAGCCCAGTGCAAGCAGCACATTATGCAAAAAGGCAGCTCTAGCAGATGGGAGAGAGGCACAGCAAGCGTTTGCTTCACTTGCATCACCACCGCTTGAAAACAAACCTGGATCACTAGAGGGGATCTTGCCAGCAGGCCAAAGGTATGAAATCCGAGAGCATGGCTTGATTGCTGAAGGTGTTGTACTGCGAAAAATCATGGGGAATCAAGATGGGAAGCTAAAGAAAAACACAGGTGATGAAGGAGGAGAGGATGCCTCTGGGCCCAAGGATACAGACAGCACAAAGAAGGTATCGGGCAGCAGAAGGGGACTGGGGAAGCATGCAAAAGGAAGTGAATCCGGTAAGAAGAAGGGTAAGTCGGACTCGAGGGCCTCGGTGTTTTCAAATCTGAGGATCAGAAAAAATCTGTCCAAGGCAAAAGATGGGAATAGTAGTTCACGGGAGGATGTTTTGGAAAGCCAGGCCCTGCAGGCTGGAGAGCTGGACAGTACTCATTCGATTGTAACCAAAACTCCAGATATAAGCATCTCTGCGGATGAAGGGGGTCTCTCAGACACAGATGTGGAACATTTTGAAATCAGAAATGAAACTGTCCCAGCTGCTGCAGAGACACAGGATGGACAAAGAACCAGCTCTGGCTCTGATACAGATATATACAGTTTCCATTCAGCCACAGAACAAGAGGATTTGCTTTCTGATATCCAGCAAGCTATTAGACTGCAGCAGCAGCAGGGTGCAATTAACATTGGAACTGAGGATCTTGTCACCAAAACAATGGGCCGACACATGGCTAATTCGCAAGCAGCCCCCTTAGATTTTGAACGGTTTCTTTCAGTAACTGCCACTGACAAAGAGGGGAGCCCAGACACTGAGGGGGATTTTCCAGCGATATCTGAAATTGTGGAAAACATTCCCATCTCTGGTGCAACTGAAGATGAACTGAAAGAGGTGGTAAAAGGCACAGGCTCTCCTGGTAATGGCTTATTTGAAACACAAGAACGTAAGCTATTGATTGAGGAAGAAGAACAGCTCGTTGCTAGAGTGGATGCTGTAGCTAGTGAACTAGAAGACAATTTAAGTAGAACTGCAGTAGAAAACAGGTCTCAGACACACAGTTCCACAAAACCTTTTCCAACCTCGGTAGCAG
Source organism: Gorsachius magnificus (assembly GCA_034008185.1). Classification (NCBI taxonomy): domain Eukaryota; kingdom Metazoa; phylum Chordata; class Aves; order Pelecaniformes; family Ardeidae; genus Gorsachius; species Gorsachius magnificus. The sequence goes on along the minus strand of CM067083.1, from coordinate 41,053,339 downwards.
ATGCTGAGCCTAAAATTGCTGAAGTGCAGGCTGTTGATTTGCAGGACTCGGTAACAGAGGACAGTATTTCAGATGCAGGCCATGATCGTGCTGCTGAGACTCAGGAAGGGAAACACACACTGTCAGCCAGTCAAGAGGACCTGCATAATGGTTTATCCACAGAAATGAAAAATGGCATTTTGTCCTCCGAGGGGACAGCAGGCAGTCCGATGCTTGGTTCCCGATGCTTTAAGCCCTATCTAATTAATCCTTGTTACATCAAAACCACAACTAGACAACTGAGTTCTCCCAACCATTCACCATCTCCCTCCCCATCCCAGAGCCCACTTTTTACAAGGAGGCAGGAGTCCTTCCACAAAAGAGAAAAAGCCTCAATCAAGAAGCAGAGGTCTGCTAGTTTGGCAGGTTTATTTAGTCATTCTGCAGACTGGACAGAAGAGATATCTAATCACAAGTGTGAGATAACGCAGAAGGTGGGCTCTGCGGGCTACTTGGAGCACAAGGGATTTAGAGAGAAATTTCAAACAGAAAGAGTGCCTTTGACTCATTCAAGAAAGTCCTCAGGGGTGCAAGCTTCTACAGAGACATTTCCCAATGTCTTTTCAGGTGAGTGACATGTATTAAAGGTTTTTTTCTAGAGTCTTTGAAAAGATATTTAAAATACTTGAATTCAGTCCTTTGTGTGTACTGTTGTCTTTACTTGTGCTGGCAGTTTTAAAATCGAAGGCCTGATCTTACAAACACAGTCACATTTCATTAATGAGAATAGCCTTTCTATTCAGTGTCAGCCTGGCAGTACTGCCAGTAAAGGAAGTGCATAACTCTTTGAAGTTTTTCTTTCTGCTTTTCTACTTTGACTAAATCCTGTAGGAAAAGACTGGATGCCTTAAACTATTCTTGTTGAAAAATGCTAAGCACTGCACTGTTGTAGACAGACCAGCTTTCCGCATAAATATATCTTTCAGATGCAAAGCTTTCTGTAACTGGGGTCCTGTTTGGGGTTTTCTTGTCCTAGGCACTGTTCTGATGTACTGTAAATATTTGAGAGCTGCACCTGGTATTAGACTAAGGCAGTGATAAGGATTTGCTTAGTACAAAAAGGAAAAAGCCATGCAAGGCCAGATGGACAGCACTATAGAAAGGATCTAATTTCCCCTTCAGAAGGGGAAAAGAGGAGGAGAAAAAAATGTTAATGACTTGAAAATGCAGCATAAAATGGAGAAGGGAAACTGTGGGTACTACAATGTGGTAGCTGTGGCAGGCTGCTGCTCAGGCTACATAAGGTGACTCACTCACGAAAGCATTCTTTTACCTTGCCTGTTAGGCAACTTGAATGCCCTCACAAAGGCATAGGAATACAGAATTTACAAATGAAATAGTGTGAATAGATGGTTATATTTTTCTGCACTTTGAGGGTTTTTTCCCCTTTCTCTTCCCCCAATCTGAAGTTTCTATATAAAGCTATGTACTCAAAAATAGAGAAGGCCTCTGTCACACAGGAGGTATGTATGCAGAGGAAATTCAGCAACATACTTCATTTTTTTTTCACTTAAGAAAATTGCAGAACTAAGAGAATACAGAGACTATGCCCTATGAGCATCCGTTACAAGATTAAACCAGCTGAATCTATAATCAGGTTTGTTTTGAAAGGAAGTGTGTTCTAGATGCGTGAACACAGTAACCAGATATGTACCGAGCTATTTGCAAAAAATGCAGTGAGAATATTTTTGTGCTTTTATGAAGACTAAAAAAAATAGTATGATTTATGAAGGCAGCAATGACATGATTTAAAAATCACACGTAAGAGAACAGTTAGGCTATCGACAACCATTTTGCATTAAAAGACTATCTTGGTTTATACTGTAGATTTTAAAAATTATATAACGTGTAATCATTTGCATTCATAGTTTCTTGCTTTGTGCATATTCTAATCTGCTTGACATCATAGTAATAATATTGAATGAACCTGTCTGGAAACAGAAATTAAAATTATTTGGGTTTTCATACAGCAGCCAAGTCCAGGAGTTTGAAATACTCAGGTAAAGCATTAACATTATTTTCCAGATTCAAATCACAAGAATACTTTTATTCTTCAGCAGTCTTGAACAGAAGTCTTCAATTTCAGTCTTGAAAATTAGAACTCAAGTTTTTAACACAAAAAACCAGGCCCCTCTGAAGTGAGCTGAATCTTTTGTGTGTGTGTGTTTTAAATCCCTTCCACCTGTTTTCTTAAGTTCAGACATCCACTGTCTGAAGTTTTACAATTTGAGGTGATCACTACTTTCAGATTTATAGCATGTAAAAAGCATAATTTCTTGCTATCAGTATTTGACATCTTATAAACAACTCAGAGAGCAAAGCTTTAAATTGCATTATCAGTAATTAGAATTTCTTCTTTATGCTGGTGCTATGATGGAAATAAATTTTATATGGCAATCTTCAAGAACATGGAATTACTTTTTAGACATCTGTTTTCCAGGAAACAGACTTCTACACATTTCCTCACAAGGTTTTGATTTACTTATTAGTAATTTTTCTTTTATTGTGTTTTCCCACCAACACTTTAGACTGTTATTGTGAAGGGACCAATGACCAATGCAACAGTAGTTCTGACTCTTACGGAAATTACAGTGACCTTCATTTGCATGTACATACCAGCTGTCTTTACAAGCGGAGGACAATTATACCATTCAGTTCATGCAGAAAAGCTTGAAATGAAGGAACTGGAAATGACATGATAACACTTCATGTCTTTTTGATCATTCTTCTTATTTTTAAAAATCTATTTACAAGCTGAAAATTATCAAGAATATGAAAATAAGAACTAGTGTACATGAAAAAGGGAAACTAATATTAGTATTCCCACAGATTGGCTGTTATTGCTGTAAGAGTAGAAAAGTCTCTTTATTTAAACCAGTCTACACAGCAATAATTACAGAAATAATTTCCTTGTCATTTGCATACTGCTTTTGAAAAATGTTGTCTTTTAATTGCATGCATCAGATGCATCAATTTGGGGATTACCATCAGGCTTTTAGAAATAACATACTTTATAATGGCTCATTTCTATCTTTAAAAATAAATCATCTTCTTGCCTAGAGCATTAAATCCCATCTTGCTGTGCAGTGACTGCAGTGTTGTTCTGCGTTTCTAACTAGAACCAAGTAAAATATTCCACAACACTTTAGTCATCGATTATAATGACAGCAGGTTCTAGGCAGATGACTGGCCTGGGTTTTCACAATGATCCATATGAACTCTTCTAAGGCTGTTTTGACATAAAATGTACATGGAAGCCAACAACAGGGACGGTAGAGACTTTGTTTATTTTAATTTTGGTTTATATAAGAAATAAGTATGGTATTTCAAATTTGATGTATTGGCTAAGAATGTGGCTGGACAAATTTATGGGTATTTTGTAATTCAGGCATTGGATCTATTTCTTTTATGATGAGGACAGCTGTATTCAAAATTGCAGTGACAGTAATTACAAGTTCTAGATTACCTGATGCACAGTGGAGCCATAGCTTTTATGTTGTGGTCCCAGGAGGACAAGAGCTGAACCTGAATGCATAGGGTTGGCTCTCTCACTTTAGTATGTGGCAATGAATGATTTGCACTAGCATTTAAGAGAGTATCTGTGTGGGAAAATGAAATTGATGTTTCCAAACATCAACATAACTGAAGTGGAAGAGCTAACAGATTGATTTAATAGAAAGGAGCTCATTCTAGCATTAATTTGAGGTGTAGTAACTGCAGAGGAGCTAGTGAGGGTGTCAGTTACATAAACTGAGTGTAGGAGTCCCATCAGCTGCCCCAGATGGTAATTAAACTCAACCCAGGAAAACCCATGCTCTTTCTAATCTCTGTTTGCTGGCTGTAATACACTTGCTGCATGGATCTTTTTCAAACACACAATTCATCTTTAAATGTCTCTTCAGAGATTTATATTTGTCCTGCTCTAGCTATAAGCAGGAAACAAACAAACAAAAAATCCTGGCTACCATAAAACACAACCTGAAGTCAGTCCTGAGCTTGTGTGTCATGGATGGTTTCTGATTTCCATGGAGTGCTGGCTTGCTGCTCATGAAGGCCACTTTATCTCACTGTGCTAATGTCATCTGCACCCAGTTGCAGTTCCAGGGCAGTGTCTGAAGGCATGTACAAAGGTCTTAGTATAGATAAATATGTGAAAACTTGAAAAAACAGGATGAAAGGTTGTTTTTGAGACATAAAGTAGATTTATTTAGATACTTTTTCAAGGTTTGGTGTGTGGGGTTTGTTTTTTTTTTTTCTTATTCTGATTCATGTGACGATGCACACAATATGGATTTGTATCTGCTGGCATCCTGAGGAGACTATTTATCATGCAACAGTTATTTAAGAGTACTTATGGCTTACTGTTTCACTGATGATGTTTGTTAGTAGTAATACAACTGTTTCTTTTATCAGATGACAGGGCAGTGCAGCCGCCTCTAACTAAGGGAGCTTCCCAACAGCACCCCTTCATGTGATGTGGGATCATGCGCTACACTGAGTGTTGCTAGTAAGCATCTGAAGGGAAAGATCCTCCTCTTTTTGCCTAGTAAACCCAAAAGTGGGGGGTGGGGAGGAAGAGGGGGAAAGGGCTGCAATACTGCGCTCCAGCTACAGTGAAATGTGTTTGAAAATGGGATGCAATATGTTACTGGAAAACAAAGTGAGTGCTGATAAGTTGCTTTAACGTTACCGTGCCAGCACTGCAATATGGGGATCGGAGCAACACGAGTAATGTCACTGGCATACAGTGCTGCCATGGGCTTGTTTTGATGGGCCTCATGATTAATGCTTTGGTGTTTATCTAGAACTTCATTGGGAGTAACAGGTTTTGGTCATGAGGTCGAGTGGCTGCATCTCTCCAGGAATCTCTTTTTGAGCAGCAACCCCGTTCTGAGGTCTGACTGTCAGCCTGACTTGTGTCTGGACTAGAAATGTATTGTCTTGGTTGCCTGCTGGTCACCTTTGTGGTGCAAAGGGGAAAAGGAAAAGGAAAAGTTTACATCTGGAGGTTCATGCAGCTCTACTTGGATCAGAGACATGGTACCGGTATGATATCCATCACACTTGGCATCTGGCTGGAACTGGTAATTACAGGACATCGCGTGCTTCAGTGATTTCATTTCTGTGAAAAGAGCAGTGGATTATACCACTGGGAACAGTTATATAGAATTTAAGTTTCAATATATATCTTGGATCTAATTGTGCTTTTTTATTTTTTTAATATTTATAAATTATATAATAGCTGGGGGGGGAGGGGGTGGTTTGTCCTGGTTTTGTTTGGTTGGTTTTTAAACTGTGCATAGGCTTCCTCTTTGCAGAAAAAACTCTGTTCCTTGAAGCAGGCCTCACCTTTTTCTCCATGCTGTAGTGTCTAAAGAAAAATAAACTTGGAATTGAAAAGCATCTCTAGGAATATTTTAGGCTGCCTGTACATGAGGGATCAAGTTCTAATGTGAATCATGATGATAGAAAATGCAAAAGTACTAATTAGCCAAGGTATTTTGTTTGTGCTGTAGTTTAACCAAGCTCAGGATATGGCCAAGTGTATTCCTTATAAACTACTCCTGCCAAAATTTAAATTTACATAAGGAATAGTGGTGATGAAACATATATGTGTAGGTGTTTCTGTGACTGTGGCTTTGATTATTTTTAGGTACATTTAAAAGCATCATTCTGCAGTAGATAGGTGGAGTACAACAGTTTCTGGAAACTTACTTTTATGTATACAGTTTACCTTTTTGGGGGGGATGAGGTGAGTTGATATAAGGGGAACAGGGCAGATGCAGTGAAAAGCTGTGAAAGGAAAGTGAGGGAAAGATGTGAGGACTTTACGTATTTTCACCTCATTCCTGCCTCTTCATATGATAATTCAAAGCCAGTTGAATGTCAGTAAGTGCTTTAGAAAAGGCAGCAAAGCAGGTTCAGGAGCTGTGTCACATTATTATTTCCTATAAGCAGAAGCAACTTCCTGTGTCATTACAGTTCATGTAAAGGAAATTAGGGACAACGAAATGGTCTGTTGTTGCCTCTTGTACAAAATTACTGTTTCTTGTTTTATTTCCATATTTCTGCTGTCTAGAATAAGTTTCCTTCACATTCATGGAAATAACTAGGCTTTCTGACCATGAATAGGAAGTGGGTTATGTCTTTGGATGCAAAACCTTGCTTTATTCTCAGATAAATACAGAACATGACTTCTTTAATCTGTAGATGCATAGATGAACGAACCCATTAAGTCAGTCAGCAGTTTTGCAACAGTAAGAAATTATGGTTATGAAATTGTGTGTATGTGTTTGTAAACAACATCACAGTTGTAGAAGTAAATCTTAATATACATAAGATTAAATGGAAATATATAAATACAAAAGTGAAAAAATTCTTGAGAATTTAACTTTTTGGTGTCTTGACATATGCAGCTAAATTAGCGGCAGGAAAGCCTGGTCACAAATCAAATGAGATTTGTTATTGAGACTTTCGTATTTGTCAGTAAAAGTATGAATAGTTCAGTCTCAGGATCTATGTGAAATTTAACCAGAGTGCCAGAACTCTAAACCCAGTGTGAATTTGGATCAGAAGGAAGCATAGGTAACTTTACTATGGAACTCATTAAAGGAGGCAGCTTTCATTCCAGAATTTATTTGATGCTGAGATCCAGCTCGGATGTCTCTTGAAGATGCTTAATAGATAGTATGTACCAGGGAAAAATAACTCATTTCCTTTCCTCTTCCTTGCACTGATAAGAAAAAAATGACTGTACAAAAGAAGTTGATGCTGCAATAACACTATAATTAAGTACATTATCATCTGCTAACAGTCATGGAAGAAAAAGTGGTTTTCATTAAACTAAAAATAAAAAAGAAAAAAAGGAAAACAAAACATTGACTTCATAATAGACAGTGTGTATCTAAACACTATTTTGTCATGCAAAGACTGAAGACAATACAGTATGCTGAGAAATAATTGAGGGAAATATTTGATTACATCAATGAAATAATATAAAGGTCCAGTTACAAGAAGGAAGATGTGATTAGGTTTTAGTCAGGTAAAGTCTAGAAAAACGTATCTGCACAAATATATAGGCATGCATGTATATATTTTTCTTTTTCATGGAATGTGTTTCTAATTTTCTGCTTTTCCACTTTCTTCATCTTATCGGGGTTTTTTTTATGGATACAAAGAAGAAAAGCTTTCATACATTGTAATAAATATTAAAAAGTCAGCAGTTATCAAAGTTGTAGGAGATTGTCAGACCTTGGGTGCACAGGTCCTGGAGAGGAAAGAAAGCTAAAGCACACTGGGACTCTAATGAATAAATTGAAAGAAATTTGTTATTTGTGTCCCACTTCAGAGGCTTGCTAGTTCCGTTCAGTTGTGGTTTGTGACCTGTGGCTGCTTGAGCAAATACTTGGATTTACTTCCAAGGTAGAGAGGGGCCAGACTGCACTCAATGTCAAATGAAATGTAGAACCATTGGGAATAAAGAAGTTTTACAAAATTTGGTTGTAAAGAACAGTGTGTATCAGTTCAGACTGACAAAAGACGCTGTTAGTAATAGCTGCCCAAAAGACATCAGAGGAGCTTCTTTTATTTTAAAGAGCTAGACAGAAAGAATTGTGGCTTTCCAGCAGTCTGTGAGAACCTGGCACAAAATACTGCCTTCACATTGCAAATCACCACAGAAACTAAAATGGTAAAGATGAGCAGAATTAAATACTTGCTGAAAGGAACCTACACACCTGGAAAACACAATATGAAAGTTGCCAAAGATGCATGTGGTGCTTAAAAGATTTAGCAGACAGGCGCATATAGATTGTATTTTATCATAAAGCACTCTAATTAAGAAAGCTTTAGCAATATACTTCCGTCATCTGCAATAATACTGCATTAGAACCTGAAGAGAAATAAAAGTGAAAGGAGACATGCCATATAATGTTGTGGGAGTGTGCATCTTGTTTATATTTTTAGAAAGGTATTTCATGCTGTGTACCACTGCTGTATCATAGTTGGGGAATTGCTTGATATTTAAAAACTTCATATTCTGAAAGATATCTAGTGACACATAAGATATATTCTTACCTTTCACTATGATACAAATAGTGAAATGTAAGGATAAAAGCATAGTTTAAGACTTTGTTTCAGCTTATCCTGTATGTCATGTATCAAAAAAATTCATTGTGGGGGAAAGGTTAAAATCTTAGTCACTGTGAAAGCAAAATTTCAAGGAGCCTAATGTTCAAGTTAGGGAGACAGAATGCTACCAATATAACACTTTTTCTAAGAAGTGGGTATTCTAACTTTGCTATTCTGCAAGAATTCTGAAAGCACTGTCACAAACATTTTAATATATTTTGAAGCTCTGGTGATAGCAAAGTTAGAATACCCACTTTTTCTAAAAAGGTGTTATATTGTTGTTATTGCAAATGATCCAGGTAATTTTAGTCATTGTATTTTGGGTGCAGCAACAAGCAACGCTTTGGAACAAATCTCGAAGGAAGAAATTATAATTAGTTATTGGGTATATTATAAAAAGGTAAATAAATCTGGAACAAAACACAGCATGGTTTTAGCAAAGATCAGTAAGACTACATTGACAGCTTTTTATGCACAGCTACTTTCTAGACAAAGCAAGAGTTGTAGGAAGGAATTCATCTAGGTTTCTGCACAAAATGCACAAGGTTGATACGTTGTGATTCTAACTTAGAACTACTCAAGAGTTTTCATGGAAAATTTGTAATGGTCAAGAGGGTACTAAAAGATGGGACGAGGGAAGGAGACTGATATGCCAAGAGATTCAGACAGTAAAGTAAAAGCAAAAGAAAAGCATAGTGTTTACTGAGATTATCAGATACAGGACTGAAAGATGTGAAATTAATACTTGGTAGTTTTATTCCAGCTGTTTGAAGAGTCTGTGAATGTAATCAATCCATCAGTCAGTGCATTCTTTACCAGAATTTAATAAATACATATTTCTGACTTAGAAATTGCATTGAACCATGTGTAGGCAGGCATAGAAAACTGGATGTGCAGGGGGAAATGGTGTTGACATATGTCTTTTTCCTAATTCTCTTGTTTAGACAGAATTTCTGCTTTTGACTTCTGAATTTAAGATGCTATGTGGATTCAGTTCATGCCATCCATGTGAACAGAGCCAGGAAATCTGGAGACAGAACATCAGAGAAGAAAGACCAATCTTCTCGGGCATTTCCACACATCCCTAAATTCAGTAGTGTTCCAAAAGACTAAAAGACAAGATATAAATACATATAAAAATAAGAAATTAATATGATATATATTATATATAATATGATAATATACAATATAGATATATAAAGGAATTAAATAACCCCTGGGTTTTTCCCTTATAAACATATGCATGTGTACAAGAAGTGAATGCAATTATCAGCTATTACACTGATAATAAAAACAAAAGGAAATATCTTTATGGCAGAATTCTAGAAATGTGTACCATAACCCTAGATTCTGACAAGTTTTGTTATTTTTAAGGTTTATGTTGCCTGGGAATTGGACTGATTACATACTTTACTTTGTATTTATGCATAGTGGAAGGATTAACTTTTTTTTCCTTGTTTTTGAAACCATGTTGTGTGTGCAGGCCTGTTGCTTGGTGGTTTTCTATGTTTTATGTAACCAGGCTGGGTTTTCCATGCTTTATGTAACCAGGCTGTGAGAAAACTGTCATGTGGTTTTAGGAAAGTATCTGTCAATGAAAATTCAATCCTTTTTATTTTTTTTTTTTTTTTTTTTTTTTTAAAAAAAAAAAAAGCAACAGCCAAAACAACTTCACAGGATGAGAAATCTGGAAGAGTTTCCTAAACTAAATCAGCAGAGGATTAGAAACTCTGCCATGAAAAAGAACAATAAATGAAGCCTCTAATCCTAGAATATTTGGTGCAATCTCCCAGGTCAGGTTTCAGGCAAGCAAGAGACTTTGTTAATTTTTTTAGTGCAAATATATATTTAAGATGCATTTATGCAGGACTTGGCCTTGTTATTTGAAGAGGAAAAGAGATGGCTAGAGTACAGATTTCCAGTTCTGTTTCATTCCTCAGGTTCCATGTGTACCTTTGAAAACCTCTTCTTTCTCAGTAGTCATGTGTTGCATATTCTATTTAGGCTGACTGGTACAGGTTAGGTGAAAAACTTGAAATTTGAAAAGATTATGAAATGAAAGGAAAATATTAAAGAAATTTAATGATTTTGATCCTTGAAATACTGGGTTTATATGTGAAATAGTAGTTACTCAGTGCTTTGTATATTTGAGACAGGAAAGTACATTAAACAGTAGAAAGGTGAAAATGAAATGTGATTGATTTGCCCCTAGGAAATGGTTCAGCAAATTTTTGCTGTGCAGTTTGAGGGAATATGATTAATAAATAAAACTTGTACTGTAAAGTATTTAAGAAATGACATGTAGTTGCAATTACTAGTTCATCTACAAGTAAGCATATATGGAAGTCTTTGCAGTATTTCTGTCTCTCGGACATGTTTGCCCTCTTCTGACATTCTGGGGAATATTTGGTGCTGTATAGTTCAGGTGCTTTGCCAGTGGATTTAGGCCTGATTTAGCTGTGACCTTGATGGTAGTGAATGTAGAAAAGGAGACAAGAAAAATATTCAAAGGAAGGAATGTGTTAGGATTATATGCAGCAGCAGATATCTGAATTGGAGTATGTCCTAACTTTTGAATGACATAGAAATCAGCTTTTCTTTTTCCCTTTTTTCTACACTCTCTCTTCTTTTTTTTAATGTGTATTACTGTTCACAATTGTAATCCTTTGTGAATTGAAAAAATGTAATAAGACTGCAATTGTTTCTTTATATATTATAAGACTAATAGAAAACATATTCTAAATGGAAATACATGACTCTGTCCATCTCTTCTTCCTTTTCTTTTTTTCCTGTCCTAACTCCCAAAAATAGAGCACTGCCTTTAGTACTTTTGGCTTCAAAGCTTATGAAATCTCTTTGCTGTGTGAGCATTTATGACCTTGCTGAAGTGTGTGTGTGGGGGGAGTAAACTGGGAAAAAGAGGGCAAGCCGATTTCAGTTTTTGAAGATGTAAGCAGTATGTGCATGAGTCACTGTTAACCCTTGATCTGACTCTGAGTAGGATGTCCAGGACTGGTGTTACACTGAAGCCATTCACTCTGCATTGGGAAAAATTAAAACTGAAAGTCTGTCTCCAGTCTGTATAGGTTAAGATGTGCTGATGTGGCTTCTGTGCAAGTGTAGTGTAGTGGTCTGGTTGTCAGAAGAGAGGATCATGGGAGACCAGCAGAAGTGGGAGCTTTTGGAGTGTAACTCATTTGGATCATTAGTCTCAACTTGTGCTCACTGACAGCTGTGCTCCTGGGCTTTTGCAAATGCAGCTTAAGGAGGATAGGATACACATCTTTAAAGATAAGCAAATCCAAGCCAACAACAACATGCTGATGGTATTGCTAGTCCGTAAGCATTTTATTGCTCACCCTGTTGCTCTCTGAATGTTTGGTCTTCCTAGCAGATTGGACAGGAAAAGAGCTATAATGTGAATTCAATGAGTTGGGATTTGCCTGTCTTTCTCTGTGGACAGTACTGAATGTGGTTTCAACATTCAAAATTCCATAGGCAATTGAGTATAAGGCAAATGTGCATTTCAGAAGAGTGTAGATCCTTAATTTTAGTATCTGCTTGAGAAGAAAAAAGGTTGCTGTGGAATATAAGGTAACTGTAATAGAAAGAGCAAACGTGCTTCCTTCTAAAATAGGCAACCTCTCCTGTCAAAAGTGATGCATAGTCCAGATCATGACAGACAAGGTGGTTCAGATTATCAGTACTGATGGCCAAGGTCTGTAGCAGTTGCTGCCATATGGAAGGAGAAATAATACATACAGACCGACACCTCTCCAGGCCAAGGGAGAATCTGTGGCTGTGTCAGGCCAGTACTGAGTGGGATTATTATATTAAAATATTATATGCCTATTAGAGAATATATAGAATAATTAATATTTTACAGTATTTCATTATGACACAAAAGTTTGTAAGAATGACTTTTGGTGAGGTAGGATTCCTTTCTCCCTCCACCTTGCATTTGAGTAAATATGGTTGCAGTAAATCTAAAGTTTAAAATGATCGTTCAAGAATACAGTTACCTGCATTTTTCAAAAAGGGAGACAGTGAATGGAAACGAATAGCTTACATGTTCTACAGTTGTTGCCAGAGGTGGTTTTGATGAGCAGTGTTATTCAAGTCTTGGTCATAGTGATAGGATGAAGACCTGTAATGTCATACAGGAGATCGTAAGATCATAGTGCTTGATCTTAATAAGAATAGGAGGAAGCAGCAGATAACATGGATGTGGAGAACATGGAATTTGGAAGCTGAGCCAGAAGACCTAGGCTGAGCTATGGCAGCAAAAATATCACAAAATATTGATAGAAGGCCAGAGTACCTGATGCTTCCAAACTTTATTTCATGTTCCCATTCCTTTAGTTAATTAATTGTGTAATCATTTGTAAGAAAAGAAAAAAAAAATCTTTCTGTTCCTTACTGGGATTTAATAAGTTATTCTAAGCTTCAAAAAAATAACTTCTTTGTTTATAGTAGTCTTATTTGCTGGAGGGTTTTGACAAGATCCTCAGAATACTGATTTGATCTAAGGCTGAAACTTAACTACAGTTCTTCTCCAATTCAAAACTTGCCTCCCATCCCTCAGCAAACTAATAGGGGAAGGGTAAAAATAGGCTCCAGGAACTTCATGACCTGGGATTTCTCGGAAGAAAAGTTCTTTAAAATATAAACAATGGGAACTTTTTTAACCTTTTAGGAAAAGAAAAAAAAAAAAAGAGAGCGCTGAGAGAGATTTGTTCTTTATTATTTTCACGACATGTAAAGGCGACAAAGAGAAATTGCTTTACCATTGCATTTAACTCCCCATAACAGATACCAGCTGATCACTTAATAATTATGAAATCATTAATCCAGGTTACTTGCAACCATCTTCACCTACTGAGAACACATTCAAGTATTCACAGAATCGCAAGGGTTGGAAGGGACCTCGTGAGATCATCTAATCCAACCCTTCTGCTAAAGCAGGTTCTCCTAGAGCATGTTACACAGGACTTCATCCAGGGGGCTTTGAATATCTCCAGAGAAGGAAACTCCACAACCCCCCTGGGCAGCCTGTTCCAGTGCTCCGTCACCCTCAAAGTGAAGAAGTTCCTCCTCATGTTCAATTTAAACCTCTTATGTTTCAGTTTGTATCCATTGCCCCTTGTCATGTCGCTGGACACCACTGCAAAGAGACTGGTTCCGTCCTCGTGATTTCTGCCCTTCAGATATTTGTATGTGTTAATGAGGTCCCCTCTCAGTCTTCTCTTCTTCAGGCTGAACAAGCCCAACTCCCTCAGCCTTTCCTCATAGGGGAGATGTTCGAGTCCCTTTATCCTAGTTGCTCTCTTCTGGACTCTTTCTAGGAGTTCCTCATCTTTCTTGAACTGGGGAGCCCAGAACTGGACACAGTACTCATTACTGTATTACTACTCATATTACTCATGTAAGTTATGAATATGAAGTGATTAATGAAATTTGAGGAAAAAGGCTGTTCTTGCTGCATTTTATTTATAAACCAAAGATGAAATATTGTAGCTCAACATCTTGCAGCTGAAGTTGACTGGAATTTAGACTGTGCATTAAAAATTTTTGTGCTGTTGGTTTTGCTGTTTAAGGAATAGATTCAGGGATTAATATGGTAGAGTCAATTTCACACCTATAGACACAAAGTCATTTTAATTTGAATTAATTCCAAGCATTTGTAGTGAGATAGATGTGGAGCTGGCAAACTATTTCTGGTTCCAAACAAAAGTAGTTAAAAGCCTATGGAGTCAAGAGGTATTTTGCTATACCTAAACAAAAATATAACCTTCATCTTGCCCTGAATCAAAAGCATAAAGTAATTAATTCCTGATGAGTAGAACACCTCTTGCTTTGACATCAGTGCAGATGCAGGCGGGATCAGAGGGCAGCAAGGCAGGGGCGGATTTGGTGCCAGCCTCCCCCAGCCACAGAGGACTTCGGAGCTGGAATGCTTCCACTGTAGTGACAAATGGCTTTTACCTGAAACAAGGAAGGAACTACTGCTTAGTAAGCAGTGACTTTTAAATGTTGTTCTGCCATGTAAAATAGCTTTAGCCCTAGTTTGGAACTACAGTGCCACAGCGACTCCATCCGTGGGCAGTGCAGCACGATGTGTTGTTGCCTTGAGGAAACAAGTGACATTCTCAAGCATTGACATGCTTTCTTTTGGTAGGGTTTCCTTCCTCACTCCCTTTCAAGGAAAATATGTATTGTCCTTTTTATAGCTTCACCTGGTTTTTATGTTTAGTGAGGGATGAGTGTTTTGGACACTTGTAATGACCATTCAATTTGATGATAAGCCCTAGCTGGTTAGGTACAAAACTTAACTGTCTTTACAGTCTGTTCTAAATATATTGCCCAGTAAGTGCTTTGAACATATAACCCATTTATTGTTGATGCAGAGAGTGTTTTTTTTTCACAGCTGTTCACAGTGAAGCTATTTCTGTATGCATTGAAAATTGAACTTCTTTCAGCTTACATTTGGTAAAATGTGTTAACTGAACTGGCAAAATGTATTTCTGTAATTCAAATTTCTGTGTCTGTCTTCAGGTCTCCATAGCAATTGTAAGGAATACACAAGCTGTGTTAGAGCACAGCTTTATCCAAACATTATTATCTTTGTTCTGAGAACCTTTATTTTTTTTGACTCACAGTATATTTGATGCAAAGGACGGTTTAATTGTACTAAAGTTAGAGTTGTATGATTGAACTAAAGTACTAGCTACTATCATTAAATAATTTTTATTCCCCTATTTATTCCAAGACTGATGATACACTGAAGAGAACAGTTCAGGCTCAGATGGACAAAATCACATATGTAATGCAGAGTACAGCAAGAGAAATTAAGTTCATTAATGACTTTTTTTACATATATACTTATTGTATATATACTAGATGCTGAAGTATTTTAGCAATAGTAATAATCACTAATTAAAAAATTAAGGCAGCTAAGATTCTGATCTTGAAATTTATCTTGAGCAAAACTGTTAAGAAATGCTACAAAACCTAACAAACAAATGGGTAGATTAAGGAAAAAAAACAACAAACCACCTTCATTTCCTGTTTTGTCATTTACAGGTATTATTCCTGTTAATGAGGTTAAAGCAAAAGCCAGGGGAGGGGGGATGCAGAGAGGAAGGGGGATATTCTGCTTTTGGATGCCGGAACAGCTCTGAAACATGACAAGAGTATTTAAATGTTGAAACGTACGGGGGGGGGGGATCAAGTCTGACATTTAAAAGTCATGGATAACATTTCAATATTTATTATAGCATGAAGAAACATGTAGTTTTCTTGCATATACCTATTTTTTGTGTGTGCAGAGCGCTCTTCCTCTGGCGTATTTTCTTTTTATTATTTTTTCTTCTGTGCACTTTAGATAAATGTAAAACGTTGACTTCCCCATTCATCCTCATCACTTGCAGTGTCTCAGTTAACTAGACAACTTTCCATGTTGAACTTTACTCAGTGACATAAGGTGGTGCTATACTAACATGATGTGCTTTGCCCCAGAAATGCTAGCAGAAATGCTACCTATTTGTGCTCTGGTGTCAGTGTGATGCCAGTCTTGTACTCTTCCCCCCCCCACCTCTCTCTAAAACTTGCTTATATAGCTTAACCTCAGTATTTGTAGCTAGGAGAATCGATTTATTGCAGTAAGGAGGTAGTAGCTAGGGTTGGTCTTTTTTCATGTTCTTGTACAGCACCACTAAGCATTGGCAACTAAAAAAAACATATGTTGGCAGCAAATGTAACAAAATTTGGGTATCTTCCAAGTTTATCCCCTGGCTTATCCCCTTTATTGTGCCTAATAAAAGGCTAGGAAACTTGGACTAATAAGAATTATCAAATCTTTAGATATGGAGAAGAAAATCTTAAAAATAACTTCTAACATTTTAATGTATTGTTTATTTTCGACTATATTGCCATATGAAGTTAAAATAATACAGAAACTTTGGGCTAAAGTCAATATCCTTTATAAATTGCATCCAGATGTTTAAAAAAATCTTTTTGGTATATTCAAAAAGCCTGGGAAATTTTACATTTTGAATAAAATCAACACTCAAACAGAAGCCTTGTATGTAAAAACCAATAGTATTAACAATAGTATTACATTATTATTATTGTTATTATTACTGCTTTAAATGACACTAAAATGCTTTCTTAATTCAGTATATTTTTTCTGGAAAATACCTTCAGCTTCCAGTGAGCGGGTGGAAAAAACAGACTATAGAAACTAAATTAGGTACAAATTGTATTTGCAGCTAGATCATACTAAAACATGAAATTAACATTATTGCTCCATCTGCCTTTTCTCTTCCAGCAGATCTATTTTGTATCTTTATTTATATCCTGTAAATCTGAACTTTGGCATCTTTGGACATTTTAGAGCTTAATCAAACCATTTAATATTCTTGCAAAATAGATTTTACTACAGCCTGTGTATATAACTAATTTTTGTAGTCTCTTTCTGGCTAACTGCACACAGCGCAAAAATCTTTCAAAACTCTAGCATTGTCTTCTGTAATATACTTTATAACATATGCCCTCCTTTCATGCTCTGGTGAGATAACAAAGAAAACACTTTGATAATGAAATCTGGCCCTGTAGTGGGAATAAATCTCCTTTCTCACTCTTCGGAAGTTTTACTTCTCTGAACTGCTGCTTGTGGCACTGCATTTTAGTTTGGAGCACTGTGCTGCTCTGGAGCTGAATTAAATACAGTTTTAAACAGAAGAATTATCAGGGTTTTTTTGTTGTTGTTCTTTTGTGGAGAGTTTCTCCAAAGAAATAGAGCACAGTTTCTTAAAGATTATGGTAATTTTATGATTCAAAAAACAAAGGCTTATTCCAAGCATTGGGAAACTTGATTCTATAATAATTTTGTGTGACAACCTTGGAAAAAGTTACTTCATTTCTTGGTGATATCTCAGTTTTCCCATCAGGACAATTGTATAGTATAAATAAATGGGAAATCGATGCTACAACAGCATCTCATGGTTTTTGTTCCTACTCTGCAGTGCAGCCAACACAATGTATATTTGCTTGAATATCCTAATTAATCAGGCTACAGATCAGTTCAATTATTATATAGAAATATTTTATATTAAAAACTTATTATCAGATACTTTTCTCAAGAATTATTTTTTTATTTCATATTTTTACTTCTAGTAGTTGATATTTCCAATACACATTGTAATGCCTTAATCTTTGTGTCCTGTAGATAGCTACAAATTCTTATTGATCTGTGTCATCACCTTGTCAGGGCGAACTCTGTTGGAGAAGCTCTTCAACCAGCAGGAAAATGCACCACAAGAAGAAGCAGAAAAACTATGTTCTCGCATTATTGCAATGGGTCTTTTGCTTCCATTCACTGACTGCTTCCGAGAACCATGTAATCAGAGTGCCCAGCAAAGCACACCCATGTTTGATGTAAGTACTGAAAAAGTTGTCTTTTGTCTGTTTTGCCAAGCAGGACAATGTTTATCAATAGCTCATCAGTCCTGAGAAAGTTCTGTTAATCCTTTTAATGAAAACTGTCCTTATGAGAGTGGCCACGTATTTTTCTGAACTCAGGTGTGTGCACTTTTGTATCCAGGTGAGTGTAAGTTTTAAAAGGTTCTCCCACAACTTGATTTCTTAACTTTTTAACTCTCATCTTAGCCTGCTATACTGCTTAGCTGTTGTTTTCACTAAGTTTTTTTCTTTTAATCAAAGCGCTCTATCAGACTAGCAACTTTTCAATCCAATAGCTGCTTCACCAAAAATATAAATTAATGGAACAACAGAAAACAGCATCCTGCAAAACTTTACAAACCCAAGCGGGATGTCTATCCTAGATAATTTTTTTCCCCCTGAAAAGACTTTTGATACAAAATAGTGTAGAGGTCAGTGCAAATTTGATGGCATTCCAACTACAGCATTATCTGTGCCTTTGGGCTATCTGGCCGGAGTGCTGTTATTGGTGATGTTTGCATACTGTTACAAAACTGTGGTGTAGACATTGCCTACCATACTTTTCCTTCTTCTTGGATAATGAATTCAATGTTAGGATGTCTTTCCATTGTATCATACTTTACAACCCATAAAGTTCTACAGTGAACTTATTTTTATGATCCTTCCATTAAATTTTATCTTTGACACTACTTTGTACTGGTTTATGTGACTGAAGATAAGCAGGTTTTTTTCTCTTTACTAATTAACTCCAAAATAATGTACAAATATTAACTAATCTACTTAATACCTTATTGGTATAGTTAAGATCTTCCCTATTCTACATATTAAGCTGAAGCTTGATTAGAAATACTCAAAAAAATGATTGTCATAGATATGAGAGGACATGAATCTTTTAAATTCTTTAAATCTTTTTCATCTGTCCTAAAGAATAGTTTAACACAACTGGTGAAGGGAAAATGGGTAGAATAAATTGTCCTATGAGTTCTTAGAAACAAGCTTTCCTAGATAACCTAGCTTATCTACAAAATCATTCCATAGTCCCTCTAACAATATTCAACATTTATGTTTTTTTAAGAAAATAGTGCTTAAAACATTTTCAAACTGTTTCTTTTAAAATTTATTGAAAAACGGAGTGTGACTATAAAACTGAGGTTATTCAGGCAAATTAAACATACCATCTGAAAGTTTTTATGGTTAAATATAATCAATAACATTACTGGAAAAGACATTTCTTATTTTTCAGGTTGTTTAAAACAGTCTGGTAATGTTTTCAGTTCTCTTGGTTTTATCATATATTCAGCTAATCTCTTCTTCTTTAGAGTATTGAAGACAATATTCTTTTTAAAAAAGCTTTTCCTCACTTCTAAACATATTTTATCAAACTAAAAGTATGGAAAAAAGTAGAAGAGCTTCTTTTGTTAATTGGTGTACCGTGCTTTGTCTAAGTAAGAGAATTATTCTAGTTATCTTTCACTGGCCATATCCAACAGGATGGACTTTCTGAAAAGAAACAGTTGTCCAGCTTAGTGCCATGTGAACGATGTGTCAAAGTCGGCAATTTAAGATGTTGCTGTCTTAGCAGTGATTTTAACGTGAACTGGACTGTCAGTAAGCCAAAATGTTCCATTATTATTTTTCTGTATGAGTCCCCTAAATAGATCACGCTCCTGTAAGACAATGTCAGAAGTGGTGTAAAGCCCTGTGTATGCGTATGCAACTAGTAATGCATCCTACTTCAAAGGAGCATACATCCGTATTGAACACTAGGATATCAACAACTGAATTTCACATGGCAAAAAGATGAGAGCTACTGCTATTGGTTTGCTTCTGCTTCATCCTTGGTGACCACAGTACAGGAACACCTACCTGTTTATTCATTACATGCCCTACAAGGGTGAAAATATGTGCAGTACAGACTCTAGTGGCCGAGAACTTCAAAGTTGGGCTTCTCCTAGCTGATTTTGCTTTTTAGAGTGAGTACAGAAAATATCTTACAGAAAATAAATGCTAGTAGTTATGTAAGGAAATGAAACAATTAATGACTAGTGTGGAAAAAAACTTATGATGAAGCTGTATATTACTTTTAAAAGGACATGCAAGATCTGTGACTCATGTCCCCTCTTGCATCTCTCTTCATGTCTGTACTTTGCTTTTTTTCTTATTTAGGTTTTCTTTTTTTTTTTTTATTAATTCATTAGAACAGGATTTTAATGTTAATCTAAACATTGATTTCAAAGACAGAGGAATTAGACTAGCCTTAAGTAATACTTATATGTCACCCATCTAGAATTAGGAGATATATCATCTTTGGCCTTACTCCAAAATTGGGAGCAGAGCGTATTCTTTCTTCATCTCCGAGTTCATCAGATGTGCCTCCAGTTCCATCCTGGATTGCTTCCAGTATGGCTGATGTCCTTTTCACTCAGCTGAAACTGCCATCAACAAAGCTTCTGTAACCCTATCCTGGTCTCAGCCAGGTTTGTCTGCCACCACATTGTCCTTCCTCCCTGCTCCATCCATCTCTGGTGCTTGCTTGTTCCTTAATGTTACTCATTTGGCTGTTTTGATTTTCAACTTAGTCCATTTCTTTTAAAGTCTCTTAGGTCACTACTTTAGCATGTTTTTGCACAACTGCCAACCTTTTTTCCCCTAATCTTCTTCCTTGAATGCCTCCTTTTTTCCTTTTGTGACTGATTCCATGTTTTTCTGAGCTTTAACTTACTATTTTTTTTTATGTTGAATAAAATCCACCATTCCCCTTTTGCTTAAGTGTGGTCCCACAGACAGTTTTTTGAAGATGTTGGTTACAGTTTATGAAAATAATTCAGTAAGTTTTGTTCACTCTATGATATATTGCTCGTGGCTTGAGATGAATATAAACAGATTATTTAAAAGTCCCATTCTCTCCCTCTGATCTCCTTTTCTGGATGTCCTCCAGTTAATTTAATTTAACATGGCTAATGCTGAACTCTCTGCTGTCTCAAAATGTTTGCAATTGCACACTCTGATTATATTCTCATTTTCTTTATCACTCATGACAGTGGTCACCTCTAGTTCTCCCTGTCTTACAACTGCGTATCCAAATCTCGTGCCTGTTTTCTCAGTAACGCACAAGAGATCTGTTTTTTTCTTTCTCCCAAAATATTCCAAGCTTTAGTGTGGGCCTCTGCCTCATCCCATTAAATAATTGTACACAACCTCTTTCTTTTCTCATTGGATCCTATTTCTTTCTCTTCCACATTATCTGACTGCAATTAGGCAATGCATTAAGAGTAAAGAGAACTTTCACAGCTCTTAGTTTCTTGGACTAGTATTGTAATGGCTCCTGGAAGCCAGTTTAGATTAAATTCTTAGCACTTGTATTTCTGGTGCACGTTACACTTAGTGGACATGATGCTTACTCCTTTATTAGTATATGACAAACATGAAGGACCAACAAATACCCAATGAAAGCAGAAATCTTCAGAGAACTAGTAGCTGTCATCACATTTATGCTGAGGATGGTGTCCAATTTTCAGAGGCTTATACCTTGGTCAGATTTTGGATAGACTTTAATGATGATTGGA
This sequence comes from Gorsachius magnificus, assembly GCA_034008185.1. Classification (NCBI taxonomy): domain Eukaryota; kingdom Metazoa; phylum Chordata; class Aves; order Pelecaniformes; family Ardeidae; genus Gorsachius; species Gorsachius magnificus. The sequence goes on along the minus strand of CM067083.1, from coordinate 41,032,142 downwards.
AATGGCATGTTCCTGAAGTATCTCTGACCTTTTTGTCAAATTCCAAATCTTAGTCCAAAGGATAGAAACTTTAAAACTATTTTAAGACCTTATGGGCAAACTTTCATGCTCTATCTTGGCCCATTTTACCAATTATTTTTTTTCAAAGCGGGTTGTGGCAGATGCTCAGAATAAAAGATTAGTCTGAAAAACAAAAGTTGAACAAAGCTTTGAAAGTAACAGAAGTAGACAGGTTGGGATTTTTAAAATGTTTGCCGTTGAGAAGCAGTGGAAGATTTCACTATAGCTCTTCCTACCTACTCTTCTTATAATGTAAAGTGTATCTTAATGAGTAAGTAAATGTACAATGGCAGATTAGCTGTCTAGAAATATGATGCCCATTTTGCTAGTTTCCTGTCTCCTGAAGAGTCTGCTAATTATTTCCTCATGGATGTCATGACTTTGTACTTCTCAGGCTATCTTTAGCCTTTCATTCTTCTGCTAGTATTTTATAAAAGAAAAAAAGAGTTTAAAAATAATTTTTTTTAAAAATGGCCAAGACAGCAAATGAGCAACTTATAGAAAGATAGATTAGCAAAAGCCTATTCAAATAATGTTTTCCAAAAAATTGCTTGCCTTTTCAATACCTTTTTCCTACTTGCCTCTTAAATTTTCCCTTTTTAACAGCTGTGACTTGTTCAAGAGGGCTTCCAAAGTTTCAAATAAAAGTAAAATATCCTCTGACTGAATGATATGTAAGAAATTAATACTTTGAGGAAAAACTCCATCAGTCCCAAATGACTGCACCATGTTATTAAATAATTGTATTTCTGCAGTGCAGGTGTAGTCCTAAGCTTTTTAGTATGTTACCTCATTATTACAGCGAAACAAACACAAGGCTGAGCTAGCTAAACAGTGCATCTATGGCAAGAATGTAAGCACGGGCAAGTCTTGCAAGCACCTGTTGGAGGTCCACAAATTTCGACAAGTAGATATCTCATCTCCTACTTAGCTCCTCTGTTGTATGTATCACAGAAGCTAGAAGACCTTTGGAGAGCCATCAGTAATGTGTATAAATTATACACATTTGCATTAGAATTTAAACTGTTGATACACCGACAAAAAACTGGCATTTTCCTATCAATGCAAGGCAACTTTATTTAGTCAATATTAGAAACATTGACTGTACTTGGTGTTTGCATTTTATCCAGTAGTTGCATTTATGACACGTTGTGGATGTCTAGACCCTAATTATGACTTCTAATTCCAGATTTTCCAGTTCACACTGTGCAGTCTTAAGCTATGGGCATTTTTTTTCCTTTCATAGCAGATTTCTGCTTTTTTTTTCCCTGACAAGCTTTCCTAGTAGTTTTGTGTGTTGTTTCTGAACATTAAGTTTAAAACACTTACATTTTCAGTGAAAATTTAAACGATTTTGTGATGGAGGATTTCTATTATCATTTTGAAAGTGCTTTTGAGAAAGAAAACTGAGCATACCTTTGTATCCATACTATACTCCTTGTTTGGCAAACTTAATCTGTTACACACTTAAGGATCCAACAGCTACTGTTTTTATGTGGCACTAACGCAGCAATATCTTCTTTTTTCTTTGTTTCATTTTTATTGGGCTAGCTCTCTTTACATCTTTTTCAGTGCTTTTATTGAGTGCTGTTACTGTGTTGGGTACTGCTGTTAATGCCTCATAGAATCATACAATCATTTAGGTTGGAAAAGACCATTAAGATCAACTCCAACTGTTAACCTAGCACTGCTAAGTCCACCACTAAACTGTGTCCCTAAGCACCACATCTACACGTCTGTTAAATACCTCCAGGGATGGTGACTCAACCACTTCCCTGGGCAACCTGTTCCAATGCTTGACAACCCTTTTGGTGAAAAAATTTTTTCCTAATATCCAATCTAAACCTAAACCTCCCCTGGTGCAACTTGAGGCCATTTTTTCTCGTACTATCAATTGTTACTTGGGAGAAGGGACTGACACCCACCTTGCTACAGCCTCCTTTCAGGTAGTTGTAGAGAGCGATAAGGTCTCCTCTTCTCCAAGCTAAACAAACCCAGTTCCCTCAGCTGCTCCTCATAAGATTTGTGCTCCAGACCCTTCACCAGCTTCATTGCCCATCTTTGGACATGCTCCAGAACCTCAATGTCTGTCTTGTAGTGAGGTGCCCAAAACTCAACACAGCATTCAAGGTGCGGCCTCACCAGTGCAGAGTACAGGAGGACAATCACTTCCCTGGTCCTGCTGGCCACAATGTTCCTGACACAAGCTAGGATGCCATTGGCCTTCTTGGTCACCTGGGCACACTGCTGGCTCATATTCAGCCAGATGTTGACCAACACCCCCAGGTCCTTTTCTACTGGGCAGCTTTCCAGCCACTCTTTCCCAAGCCTGCAGCGTTGCATGGGACCCAGCACTTGGCCTTGTTGAACCTCATACAGTTGACCTCGGCCCACTGATCCAGCTTGTCCAGATCCCTCTGTAGAGCCTCCCTACCCTCAAGTAGATCAACACTCCTGGCCAGCTTGGTGTCATCTGCAAAGTTACTGAAGGTTCACTTGATCCCCTTGTCCAGATCATTAATAAAGATATTAAACAGAACTGGCCCCAGTACTGAGCCCTGGGCAATACCTGGGGAACGCATTCTTGATTTATAAATTATTTCAGTGTATTCTGTAATGAAAGAGCTAAATGGACATCTGGAGGGTATCTGTCTTTACTGTGTTATGATATGATTTTATACATAAGCATATTTGACAGTTTGGGGTAGGGACTGCCCCTTGTACAATTCGTAGTTATGATGCTTGATTAGGTTGTCATCTGTTTCTGAAATAATGCTTCCACAAGGAAGCAGAGTGCCAGGCAGCATAAATGGGAAATGCTGTAAAAATGGCTGTTTTCCTATTATCTCCTGGCCACCTGTGGTGATGCAAATGCTTTTTAAGGAAATAAAGACACTGCTTGCTTTCTGCTGAGTAGTAGCAGATGGTGGGACTTTGCAGGTCAGCTGGAAGAGGAGTTAGCAACATGAAGACTTTACTTAATTTTAATTTACTTGCACTGTTTATGCCAGTCTGAAAATTAGTAGTTAAACAGATTGCAGACAGACTCCTTTCTCAGAAGTCAGAGAGCCAAAATACCAGTGATCAGTTTCCAAAGAGCAACTTTCCTAAGAATTGACTTCAGCTAGGAGAACTTCTCTTCCAAACCGCAGCACAAAGCTGGCAAGAGTGCAGCATTTTTTCAACCATACTTTCAGTGCTCGGGAATAAAATGTGTAAGACTGAATGTAGTCCCATCTTACCAAATTTGTCATGGCAGTATGTTGGGGGTCAGTAACGAATAAGACACTAAAAGTTAATGAGTGAAAATTGTGGAATGGAGCAGAGAAAACAGATTGTTAATCTGCTGTCTTAATCTTTGTTTGTCATGTAGGTTACCATGGCAGTTGAGCGTGGCTAAATCAAAACCCGTATGTCTCCTCTTCTTTTTCTATTGCCCAGTCACACTTTGTGACTCTTTTGTGAATATTCCTGAAAGTAGTAAAATGGAAACAGTTGGATTATCACTGGGCTAAAGTATTCCTTTTATGCGGTTTCTCTGCCTTTTTTTTTTTTTTTTAATTTTAAACAATTTATTTTATAATTGTTACATCTGGCCCTGCAGTCTTCTAGCCTTCTCCTTTTCCTTTTTCCTTTCCAGTTACTTCTGGTGATGCTACTGTATATATTTTCAACTGAGGTATTTTATATGTAGGATGTTGTTAGGTTTTCATGCTTCTTTTTGCAGAGAACAAGCTTACCTGCTTGTTATTTGGAAGAACTGCTTTGAGAGGTACATACTGGATGTTAAGTTTATACCTCCTGTTTAAAATTTTCAAAATCATCGTGCATAGGGTGAAGGTGGTGGCCACCCTTTCACCTCAAAAGATCTTTATACTTTATGACTTTCTGTGCATTACTTCACTTTCTTAAGAAAGGCAGTCATAACATAGTGTCTTTTCTAGCTTGGAATTGAGAATACAGTAAGAGTTGAATTTCATATATTGCATATCTGTGTTTTCAAGCTGAAGTTTTTACAGTAGTAATAATCACCTTTTCAAATGGAATAGAGGTGAAAGGAATTTTCTAACAAAATTGGTAAATTTGAATTTTCCAAAGAAATCTGAATCTAAACTTATTGCAGAACTGTGTCAGTGTAAGTGAAAACTCCTGATGGAGAAGCTTCTTGCCTCAGCTTAGAATTTCTGGAGAGAGTGAATGAGAAAGGGCACACTGTCGGTGATCTAAGTAATAGCTGATAACCTAGTGGTCTTGGGATGTGGTCTTCCAAGTGGGAGTTCAAGTCAGTTGTGTGAAGAGGCTAGATCTTGAGGTTCTTCTGTTTCATAGAAGGTTAGCCACTGTTCCCTCTTCCAAGGAAAGTTTGTTGTAAGCTCACCAGTTCAACCTATTCAGCTATATTGAATGTAGAAGTTATTGGAGAATCGGAAGGCCAAGACAATAACTCTGGAAATGAATGAGAATAGATGTAGAAATCTGAAATGTAATTTCCTGATCTCCTTTCCTCATAAGGCCCCTAAATGGCTCTGTTGGCTTCTCATATCCCCAAGATATGATGTTGAACCCTGAGCAAAGTTTGATGGGATCAAGCAAGTTTGTTCTGTTTTGTTGAGGAGGTTGAAGTCATTTCATGGAAAATAAATGTTCCATGTTTTTTTGACGAAGTGTTTTTAAATGAATTGTTGAGGCACATCATTGTTCTGAAAATAAAAAAATCACTCAATTAAAATGCTCATACATCAAATTTAGTTCATGAGGGTAAAGTGCTACTTCATCCATATGTTACAGTATTATGACTGACTTGCTGGTTTGCAGCTTTGGAAGGCATCTGTGCTCACTAATACAGCCATGTTTAATCACTGCTCTGGTTCTGTCAGTGGTCAGACAGAGTTTTGTTAGTGAACTTCTCAAAAAGTAAACCACTTTCCCCATTCTTGATAGTATTGATTTCTTTATTTTAAAAGCTGCTTAAAATAAAGCAGTCTCCTGCTGATAAGAGCATTTTGAGGTAGTCCAATTCTAAATTCTGGAGCTAAAACCTTGCTTCTCCAGTTAACTATTTATATGCAATGAGAACATGCAATTGGCTTGCTTTCATTTTAGAGCTTGTATACTTAGTATATTAGAATGATTAAACAGAAATGGAAAAAAATGGAAAAAAAAATTCCTTCCATGCAGTTGAAACAGTCTAAATGACAAGCAGTTATATACAAATATGGAACAAGCTCATTGGAGCTTTTAACCTGGAAAACACCTTCTGAGTCAGGGAGTCTGGCCCCTTCTTACCCCAAGTACCATAAAATAATGTAATTCCTCTACAAGTGTATCTAGTTTTACCTTAAATGCAGTTATACTTTTTCTTCTCCCCACTCCTCCATCTTTTCCCGTTGGAAGGCTGTCCGCATCCAGACTGATTCGATGAGTTGGAACCTTCTTGTAACTACCACTCTGTTTACTCCTGGACCGTTTGTACGTGTTCTGTGGACATGCCAACCCTGCCGTCCTCGTTTCTTCAGGATAACTTTCAATGTTTAGGGTTCTAGTGAAAGATTGTTCAAGTTTACTATTTGAAAATAAATGCCCTGCAAGATAAGGCCTGATTCTATCATGGTTTAATACAGGAGCAATCAGAGAAGTTAGTACCAATTCACTCTAGCATAAGAAAGTTTAGACATACTGCTAATGTGTTTCCTCCGTCTACTGCTGTGCTGAGCTGAAGAGCAGAGGCTACTCCTTGTATCAGTGTGCCCCACCTTTCCCATCTCACCACGCATGATCTGACTGAACGCTTTTTTTTTTTTTTTTTTTTTTCCTTTAGGATTGTCAAAATATTTTGTCAGATTTTTTTCCCCCTGGATTCTCCCATTTTTAATTCATGTTTTTTAACAGTTTGGACAGATGTGTATACCTTTATTGCTGTTTCACCTCTATCTCTCGTACCTCTTTTAAGCATTTCTCACAATGGCTATCTTTGTCCTTTGAACTGGAAGCAGATAAACAGTTGATTAAAAACCGAAGTGGCTTTGAACAGAAGGTTGTATTACCTGCATGTCTCCAGGAGCAATACAGCTGCTAAAAGCATAGGTTCAATGTTGCATGTGATATTCCTACAGTGAGGGATATACTAATCTCTGATTCATTCTGTGGCCCAGGGAACATATCTGGTATCTCTGTGTGAAAAATGTGACCCCTTTTTTGAAAGCTCAAGGTCCACCAGTATGCCTTCTGATGTTGGCTGTGGGTCTAGTTCATGGCCCTCGTTCTGGGTCCACCAGCCTCTTTCTATATGTCATTTGCTAGAGTCCCTTACTATGAATAGCTTACAGCATTGGCTTCCATCTTTAAAGATGAGAAGGAAAGCATATCTTTAGCTCAAGAAGTGAAGGAGCATAACTAATATTTAATATATTATCTACCTGAAATGTAACACTGTGGTACCCAAGAATGAAAATGTGTTACAAAAAGCCATTCTTTGTGCCTGCTGAGAGCTGGCTGGGAAGAGAGTGAGTTAAACTGCAGACCTGACTCTCTGTGACTCTATTATAAATGCTAGCATCTATAAGTGGTAAAATGTCTATTGATTAGGTAACATCAGATCCTGCAGGCAATTTTCCTTGCCCATGTGCAAATGCTCTTCAGTTTTAAGAACCAGTGGAAAGTGCTGTGCAAGGATGTGTGGGAATGAGAACTCTTCTTGACACCGTGTTTAGTGCACTGGACTCAAACAGCTTTAAGCTTTCAATGTCTGCCCAGGAATGAGTCTGAATAAATAAGACTGGGATCATTCATTACAAGGATATATGTAATTTTTTTTTCACCAAAAAAGAAGCTCTTTAAACACTAAATAGTGGAGTCTGAGCAAGATGAAATGGAAATTCCAGATGTATTCAAAGCTTGATCACGGTAAGAGTATTCACTGACTGTACTTAAAATGATATAAAAAAAATGAAAAGATTAAAGGAGAAAAGTTGGATGTAGAAATCCAGGTTCATGGATGCTTGTATTAAAATTATTAATGATAAAAGCAAAACTGGATTTTTTTATTTGGATTATTTTATTTGTTTGCTTGAATAGTACTTCAACATCATAGAATTAGCTGCATATATCTTTCTTCAAAATGTTCCAATAATCATGCAAATTTATGGCATTATCAGATTTGGAGAAGGAGAAATGAGGTGGGTTATATATTAACTGACAATGAGCTAAAGACAAAAGGTAAAAAGGATTAGATTTTGGACAGTATCTTGAGTGAGTAGGAGTTAGGACATTCAGATGATTAATCTCTTTTGAAGGGCACAGAAGTGGAGACAGGATTAATCTTTTCCCATTTTAAGTGCAGTTCATGGACTATCAACTTGAAGTCCAGACCTTCAGACAGCCTTTCTGTCATCAGGGGGTTTCATATTTCAAATTTTTTTTTATAAGTTTGCAAGTAATCTGAATGTAGCTGTTGTTAAATACCTTGTTTATATGTTGAACATGGATACATTTTGGTTATAGTGCAAGTTCCTTCGAGGCATTTTTGCAAGTTTACATTTACCTCTGTAAATTTCTATTACATGGTGAGTCTATTCCATCATCCTTCTCTATGCTGAATAGTGAATGAAAAGAATCCCAAAATAAAAACTAACAGAAACAAAAAAATACTTTTTTTATACTCGCAATCAAATCTCCCATGCTGGGTTAGGAGTTGATTATGGAGTCGGTGATGTCTTAATTTATAACTGTTCATAGTTCATATGCTGTAAATTCTATCAACAAGAGCATAGGTACTTCATATTTTATTACCCTCATATTATATTCCATCTGTACAATAATTTTGAGACATACCATGGGGTTTTTTTAATACATCTTAATTCATGTACACTAATTGTACTTCAAAAATTTGTTTTTGACATTATGCTGTATCTTTCAAGAACTGGTATGGTGAAATATCATGTCCAGGAACAGTTTAACTGTTTGTCTTCCTCATTCCTGCTATGTCAATATAATCTACAGTCTGTTGTCTTCTGGTTTATTGCCCTATAACCCTACATGTAATCCCATTGAAAGTCTACTGTGCTTACCCAGCTAACCCTCTGTAGAGCTTGTTCTTCCTTATGTTCCATGGACTATGTAAGTTAGTAGAGTGGGCAAAAAAAAAATTGTTCTGGTTTTCCTTGGTGACTTTTTTTAATCTTATTTTTCTCTGTGTTTTTGAGATTTGGATGTTGAAGAAACAAGACAAAAAGCAAAATCCAGAACCTTTTCTCTTTCTTTACACAGTTATGTACAGTACTGGAAATCAGTCAGAAACCAAAAATATCCTCTAACATATCCTCTAAAAAGCTGGAATTAGACAAAGGCAAAATACTAAGTTAGTGAAAGAACTGCATTAATCAAGCCTGTTTGGATGTTCAAATGCAGTAGCATAGTAATGGGAAAAGGATAGGCTTTTCAAGGAACATAGAGTTCCTTCACAGAACTACATAAAGAACCTGATGTGATTTCATTTTAAGCTTTTTATCCATTTATTTTTATCTTTATTGAAGGGTCTGTCTATGTGACTGGGTTTTTGCCATGTTTTTCATGCTGGAAAGGTCAAATGAGCTTCCTTTGACCCTGACTGTTTGAGACACCCTCTGTAAACCAAAACTTTCTACTTTATAACAAGCATTTGTCTGTTCTAAGTTGTTCTCAGTAGAATATTATTGCTCTTATCACAACTTATTTTTAGGCAAGTGGAAGTATAGTCACATAAAATACTGATTATCCCCCCAAAAGTGTTGAATTATTTTGTTCTTTCATGTCTCTTCAATGTTTAATATCTGTTGAGGGGGAAAAAAAGTTTTAATCTAAAAATGAAATATGCATCAGGGCAAATATATATTACCAATGTTTTACTCAGGCAATACCATGAATGAAGTGTAATGAACATGATATTTGTAAGAAGATATTAATGTGTGATATGACCGTATTTTCATCCTGTGACTTGATTTTTTTTTTCCCAGTTTTGTGCTACTATTTGCACACTTCCCAGTCACTTACTAGGATACTCATGAAGTTGCTGTGATTGATCTCTATAGACTTTACAGTATTAGAAAGATTTAATCACAAGGAGTGCATGTTGATTCATACAGGGAGTCACAAGAATAACTACTTGAATTGTGGTCAGCTGAAATCTTTCTGTTTGCCCTAGTTTTCATCAGAGCATCTGGATGTCTCCTACTTTTAATAAGTGAATCAAACTCAAAGCTATTGCATAATAAGGTTATAATCTGATTGGAGCCTAGAGGTTTGAGAACATTTTTAGCTGTTGGGGTTTTTTTTAAATTTTATTCTGAAAGCAAACCCACAGGTTTAGCTCCCTGTCTATGAATATGAAAATGTAAATGACAAAAACAGGGCTGAAAAGAATAAATATCTCAGTTTAATTTATGCTGAAATAATCCTGCTTCTTTTCCTTTCTTGTGCATTTGGTGTAAAAAGACCATATAGTGCATGGACTGAAATATTTTTCTCTAACCTATAAGCCAGCCATATGTAAAAAAGTACAGTCATGAGGGACAGAACCGGTTATCTCTCTAAGGAAAGAAGTGGCAAAGAGTTCCTCATGCTCAAAAAAAAAGTGCTGAACTGTATTCTAGCATCTCATTGTGCTGTAGATAATTAAAAGTTTGGATTTTCTATTGTTAGTAGAGATAATTCCAAAACTGAAAAATTAAATTCTTTCAATATATATTTATGTTATGTTTAAGTCTTTGTCAGGGGATGAAGAGCATAAAAACAAGTCTGCTTTGCTATAGGGGTGGGTATTGAGCTATTTGTGTTGGAAAAAAAAGCTTTGATATTTTGAGCTTCTCTTTCTATATTAACTTCTCCACTTTTTTTTTTTGTTTGTTTGTTTGTTTTTATTTACCACAGCAAGACCAGCTTTATACCTGGGCTGCAGTTAGCCAACCCACACATTCATCAGATTACATCGAAGGAAGCTTTCCAAGGAGAATTCCATCTGTGTGGCCCCCACCCAAACCTACAGATGAAGAACAAAGACTCAAAATTACAAAAGAAGGTATAGTTCTTGGACACAAACAAGATATATGTATGGCATGGGTGGGAGCTGTTGTTCTATAGAATCTAAGATGTAACCTTAATATCTTAACTTCTAATACTTGATTTTGAAGATCTTGGATAAACATCAGAAATAATGTTAGCTAGTGTGAATCTCATTAAAAATATTCGGCAACAATGCATGCTTTTTAACAACCAAGATGTGCAGCTGGCATCTGCTGACTAATAGATTTTACCAGGTGTTGTGACCTTTGCTCTTTTCCAGTTTACATACCTTCAGAGCCATGAAATATGGGTACTTTTCTCTTCTTAAAAATATGGAAAACTTCAGAAGCCCACTGGTGGTATACTGAAAGTTATTAGAGTGATGTAAGGTATTCCTTTGTGGATTCAGCAGTCCCCTGCTGACAGAGAGGTAGAAAAAGTGTATGTGAAAAATAAATTGAAATCTTGTTTACAAAGTCAGCTTATCTTAAGATTTGTGAGGTTTCTGTACCAGCCAAATTTCCGAAATCTTTGGCATACTCTTTAAAAGCTTTGTTTAAGCTGAGAATGAAAAAAAATAAAACCTCTCATAGTTGACAAAGAAATTTAGAAGAGAAATTCAGACTCTCTTCTGTTAGTAGTGTTGATGGGCAAATACCTCAGGTTCTTGGAGGCTTAGCTTTGCGTTAGTATTCAATAGCTCTCAACACTCTTAGGCTGCATTCATCCCCATGACCTCCATGGAGAGCCACTGTGTATTCTCAGATTTTCCATTTCCTACCACTCCTTTTTTTCATTGCTCAGATTGAAGAATGAAGGTATTATTTCAACAGATCTCTTTGTATTGCTTGTAGGTTTTGAGTGGAGTTAATTTCAGATTTGCTTCTCTTTGGGCCTTCTCTACCACTTTCTCTGGAACATGAGCAAAGTATTCCTTGTGTGGACACCATTTATCATGGCAACACTTCACTTTTACTGATATCACTTATTCCAATGTTCACAAGCAAAATAAGTGATGCCAACAAAAATGCAGTACTGCTATGTTATTCTCTTTATGCTGTGGCTTTTACCAAAGCAGCTCTATTAGTGGTCAAGGAAATATTTCTGCATCCATCTCACTGATGCAATTCAGACCATGGAACGCTATTCGACTAGTCCAGTTTTTATGCTGTATTCAAGGAAGGTGCTGTCATATGTGGTAGTGCAATTCATTGCCGTGTAGTCTGAGAGGACAGGTTGGGTTTCTCAACTTGGAGACTTAGCTAATGGATGTGTGATCAGGGTATTTATGAACATACTCTGCACTGGAAAAACAAAAGGGTGAATATTATTTTACTTTGAGGTTTTAGCTCAGCAAAGGCTGGTGCAAGTTAACAACAGTTTTGTTGTTCTAAAATCTAGAAGAACATTGATTACATAAAATATTTTGAAAAGCAAAGATTTTCACCATTTTTACCAATTTGGAAGAGTATTTCTATCAGAGGATAATAGTGATAATTTTAAAATGTATTAATTTTATACATGTTTGGTTTCAACTCTATGTTGTTTATTTAATATTATACCTACTACATGGATGTAATGTGTACAGTACTTGTCTATTCCTTATCTCAGCCACTGCCCTCTCAAAACCTGTGAAAATATTAAGAAAATAGAAGTAAAATGGAAAATTGTGCATTGAGATTATTTCTATATGGAACATAAATAGTTCTCAAAATTTACTTGAGGTGCTGACACTTAAAATTATTGAAATTTTGGAGTTTAGTGTGAATTTGCAGTGCAGAGCGTGGAGGGAAAAGGAAAAATTATAATTGTTCTGAATACAATTCAGGTAGATAAATAATTTAACTTTTTTTTTTGATTGTTCACATGCTTGCCATGTGGAAGAACCTGTAGGTGAGTGATGTTTATCCTTCAGGCTTCACATGAAACACCTTCCCCAAGATTAGTAACTAAATTATTTTTGGTATATATGCCTTTGAAAGGTGAAGGGGCAAGCATTTTTAAAAGGGTTTAAATTACTGTGCTGTATTTTGCATTGTATATAATTATTGCTGTATGGATTAAACAGATACAATATTAACATTAGAAACAATGGTTTATAAAAAGAAACATGTCCATTTTAGACAGAAGTGTTGATCCAGAGGAGAATGCACCAGGTTATTTCCATATGTAGAGTCTTTATTTTTATTATAACAGTTAGCATGAGGATGTTACTAGGCCTTCAAGTTTTAAGGCAAGGGGAAATTCTGCAAGGTCTTAGGTAATCTGTTCCTAAATTAGCAAAGTAGTTATTAATCTCTTTAATATAGTATATATTAAATAGTTTTGCTGTGTGATGTGTGTGGTGTTATTGCTGTGAGGAAAAGGCTATTAGATTCGTCAAGGGGTTTGAGGGGGATTTGGTCAGGTTGGTTGGGGTTTCTTTTAGTTTGTTTGCTTTTTTTTAGGTTGGCTATTTATTAAAAAACTGAAGTTTGGAAGTACCTAATATGAATTTGGGTTCAAGTCAGCAGGTACTTATGCCAAAACCTTTTTCAGTTCTGGATTCAGAAAAGTTTTGGGACAAAATGAGTCAATATCACCAATAAGATCAATGTATATGCCACTAATTTTCTCTCTGAATACCCAAATTCCGTTTCTTTCACTTCTTATGGTATTTGACTCTACCACTCTCGCACCCCAGCACATTGCCTGAATCTAAACACAACAGGGTATTTGAAATTCAATTATTTTAATCCTTTGCTGATTATACTATTCCACTTAACATATAGGAAAATGCAAGTTTGCAGGCACTAGAGCCCAGTCACCCTGTCTCCCGTGTGGTTCTCTAGTCACCTGGGCAGAGACTCAAAGTTTATACAACTTCTCTTGCAAAATGGAACAGTCCCAACACATTAACTGTCTGTGTGGGTTTACACCCCAAAATATAAGTTAGTCTCTTTAAGAAAACTGGGCTTGTCCAGACATTTGTTTCCTTTGTTTTATGAAAAATGAAAAAGAAAAATACTGTTTGGTTTGGTTTAAAGGAAATGTTTCGTTCATCATATAGCACTTTTTTCCTTCCCTTAATTTTTTTTGTGGTGGTGGAGTTTGGTTTTGGATTTTTTTAATTTTGCTTAAAAAGAAAAAACCCAGTTAGTTTGCTGCAAATAGATTGTATTTAGTGAATTTTGGGAAACCGATTTTAAAATTAACTGCTCATATCACCATGAACCCTTTTTAGAACAAAACCTATCTGAGGTAAAAATCAGCTAGACAATTCTGTCAAATAGTTAAATATATAGGAGCAGCCTGTGGCTACTTTTTAAAGAACTTTTGAGTAAGGGAGGTAGTTTGTGCCAATTTACATAACAGGAAACATTACTAAGTTGTATGTGTACATGGATTGTCTATTACTAGAACACTGACAAAGAATAAAACCTGGTGTCAGCAAAGATTAATTTAATCTTAGAGTTTCTCTCAACCATACAGAAATCCAAGATCACGTACACAGGCCCTGGGGAGATCGCCAGTGCCCAAATACTAGTGAATTTTCCTGGTTTTGCAAATCAGTTGTGGTAAGGTTAGCCAAAAATTTCTGTTCCAGATAATTTGTAAAACAAATATCTTACAACTGATTAGTTTAAAAATGCTAATACTCTACACTTTCTTCAGAAGAGTCATTAATAGCTTTCATGGGAAAATAATAATTCACTGGTTTTGGTGGGGTTCTTTTGGTTGCAATAGGGAGTGAGTGTCCAGTAAATTAGTAGCATCCCAAATTTTCTGCAGTGAATGGACTTATCTGAAATTCAGCAACAAGGCATGATTTACCCATACTAAAAGCTTATCAAAGTGAGAGATGATGAGTTATTTCCTGTTAATGACAGCCTATCCTCATCTAGCTTTTCATGACTAGGAACAATTCTGTCAGATGAGACTTGAAATGCTGTTTTAGTGAACAATTAAAAAAGTAAAAAAGGTTGATGATTGTTTCTTTTCAAGGGGTAGCCTTGCAGCATAACTGCTACTGGCAATGAAATTTCCCCCTTGTATGTCTTGCCTCTCAACAGCTGGGATTGTCAGAAAGCTGTGTGGAGGCCAAATGTCTAGGAATTATGAGTCCAGAGGTTCTGGACCACAACTGCTTCACTCTCCTGGTCAATAGATTTGTATAGTGCTGTAGAGTGGTACCCTTAAAAGATATAAGAAGGATGTGAGATGCACATGTTCTCTGGGCAGATATAAGAAAAATATTTTGGTTCTTGTCCTGTGTTCAGAATTAGACTCTGACCAGTTAAAGAGGCATCATTAACAGTAGCTACTAAGCTGGTTAGAGATCTTTGCACTGTGTAGCTGCTGGGTGGTTTTTTGTTTGAGTTGTTTTTTTTTTTTTTCTTTTTTCTTGCTATCTCCTATCAGGCAAGGAAACTGAGGCACAGAGAGGTTCTTTAAGGTCAGAGAACAAATCTGTAGAAAGGTCAGAGTGGAAATGAGAGCTTTTAATTCAAGTCCTTGCTTTAACTACAAGAATCTCTCTCTTCCACAAACAAATTAAAAATAAGTCTTTGTTATTCTCTACAGTGGCTTACTGAAAGACTTGAGGGTCCTGAACTTGTGTTGAGTTATTACATGCTTGTGTCATTTCCAGCACTAAATCTGTTATTTTTTTTATCCAGCAGGCAATCAAAATACAGCACTGTAGAAACAATGCAGGAATGTACAGTACATGTCTCTCACTGAAATAAATATTAGGCTTATTACAATGAAGGCTTTCATGTAATTTCTTTTGTACTTAGGTTTGGTTTAAATTGAAATGTTTTCATGAAAACAGAAATCTCAAAGACTAGTATTTGCAGAACAAATAATCATTATCTATGTTTTCAAATACGAAAGGGAATCCAGTTAGGGAGTGGTGTTATGTTTTGATGCCCATTTTCCAGATAAAATGCACAGATAAAATTTCTTAGTTCCACTGCTATTTTATTTTTCATTGTCACAGTGATAGTTGGAGATCTGTAGTTCCATTTAAAACCCTCATTCTGGGAAAAATATTTTTTTCTCTCCATTTAAAGACAGTAACTAAATGAAGGAATGTTTAGATATTAATTAGTTATTCCAAAGTAGAAAATAATTGAAGAAGGTACTACTAGAATGAAATACTGCTGTTTCATTTTTCAATGTAAATGAGTAACATGGTCAAAATTCAAAATGTCAAATTAATGCTGTTTCTGTGCCCAAAAGACAGGGTGTGGAATTCAGTACTAAGGTGAAGAATTAGTTTTGTATCCTCAGCTTGAACATCCCTAATTCTGGGAAGCTCTGACTGTACACTTACACAGTAAGTGTACGGTCCCAAACCATCCCTTTGTAAGGTTGAGATGGTGTAGACAGTGAATAATAAAGCTAGGGTGAAATTGAAGTTTCTCAAAATGTATTTGCAATAGTGAGGTAGTGAGGTCAATTGCATTCAAGCACACTTTTAAAGTGTGAGTTTAGATCTGTATCACTATCTACTCTGCTGTGGAAATCTCAAATTTTTATGTAGGGCAGAGGAGGGCTAGAGAAAGATATGAAAAAGACAGCATATGAAAAAAACCCGCCAACAGTCATCATCCTGCTCATGGGTTCTTTTGGCCTTTAGTGAACAGATACAATCTGCAGACCTTAAGGACAGAAATACTTCTTAATGAGAATGGATGGAAAGAACAAGCATGAGAACTTTTCCTTGACATCCTAGGGAATGTATAGAATAGAGCTATAAGTAACTATTTTTATTTGAATCAGAAATTTTGACAAACAAAATAGGCTTCGTTCAAGTTTTATGTGCTATACATTTAACATGATAGCATTTAATGTTGAGTCACCATAAATAGATTGCAAATTGAGATCAGGTTGGCTTTATTTATGTATACATGTTCATTTAATTTTCGAAGGATAATTTGGTAAGTGGGACAGTTAGCATTGTTTTCTTTTTAACTCCATCCTCTCTTCATGAAATTCTTAATGTGTATTTGAAAAGATCAATTAATTCTTCTTATATAGAACTTTTAAAATCTGTATCTTCTTTTCAAATTCAGAGGTGAAATCTACTGTCCTAGAAACAGAGAAACAATGCATAGAAGATGTTCAGCGGGTACAGGTAAGATTCCAACAGAAGTGTTTTGTCTATCATTTTGTAAAAAGACTATAAAAGTAGTACTGCAGACATTTTTGCATTAGTTTTGTGTACTGAATGTTCTGAATGCAAACATTCATGCAAAGTCTGCTTTTGATTCTGATTTTTATTTCAAAATACTTATATGCTCCATAGTGTATCTGGACACAGACGTTGAAGGTTCCTGCCTGCCTAAGGTGATTCTTGTAAAATGTTATTGCTTGCTTCACTCAGAAGTAAGTTAACTTGGTTCTGGAAGTCTGATGGCATGACTAAAGAATAGCAATAAAAGACCTGGTTACATTAGCTAATCTTCAAAAGTTCATGTGAATAACAATGGCAGAGATTTTTTTCTGTTTCTCCACTGAAGTTTATAGGTAGTAGGTGAACAGATTTGGGTGCTGGACTTCAAAAGTAGATAATGTAATACTGCCACAGTGGAGACAGCCTGGGTTGGACTTACTCAACATAAACACAGTCTAAGTTTTTTTTAATGTCACCATTTATGTTATATTCTTCTTTAAATGTGGTGGAGTTTAGGAACTTCAAATTTTGTTTCCTCAAAGGACTTGCTTATTTTCTGTGAAACCTCTCTAATCAGAGGTGCCAATTACCTTACTACCCGGTTTGGAACATTCGTGGCCAAAAGCTCTTGATCTCTCTCTTTTTTTTGGTTTTCTTTTGGGGGGGGGTTGTCATGTGTGGTTTCGTTTTTGTTTTTGTTTTTCTAATTGCCGTTTGTTTTTTGTGCGTTTTCTTTGTTTTGGGTTTTTTTTTTTTTTGTTAATGACTGGATGGTTCAAGCATCACTGCACTGAGCAGCATTTGTGAAAATGATCAGTGATTTCCTTTTGAGGGAGAAAATAAGGAATGCTTAGTGAAATGCATGCTATTGATCATTAGATCTACATATTTAATCCAGGTTCAATCAAGTATTTTTATGAGCATGGGTGGGGAGAGTAGGTATATTACCTTTATGGTTTTTGTCTTGCCAAGCAACACTAAAAGAGTTCTAGTCAACTACCTAAATTTTTCTACCTCCATAATTAAGACCATTTAAAAACTAGAGCCCATTAATTAAAATAATATCACAAAATTATTCTACATTGAAATATTTTGTTTAATCTCAAATATATTTGGCCCATGCTATTTTTTTATTTCAGTCACCTAGCTTTCAGTAGCAATGCTTTCTAGTATTTCTTGTGAAATAGAACTTTTTCTGTTACTTCCAGAAAGGTATTACATGTAAAGAGCATATTTAATCTCTCTCTAGGATTTTAATTCAATACAAGAAACATTCTATATAAAAAACCTTTTTCACTGGAAATGCAATTAATGGAAATAGGTTAATGAATGCTTAGGTACTTTACCTAAAAGAAACTGATTCTTTTGCTGTGAGAATGATGCAGCACTAAAGCACTGTTTGATTGCTTGAACACATAACATTTACTTCAGGTTGGGTTTTTTTGTTATTTTTCAAACTAGCATATTATGTTGTCCAATTACTGAATTGCATTTGCATTTCCTAGTGTTGTTAGAGATCCCTATCCCTCTTGCTCAGTGTTGATCTCCTGTGGCAGTAGTGTGAACTTCTTCCATTCTGTACTATTATTTGTCAGTGAAGAGGAGAAATAACTGTTTTGAATGCACGATCACCTCATTTGCGGAAAATCATCTCAAGTTTTCTCTATGTCATCATCATTCCAGTTTATTTTGAAATTCAGAGTGGAAGTTATTTTATTCGAGGAACTGCATGAGGATAAAATGTTTTAATGTGTTCAAACTATTTCTGTACACTCCCAAACAGTTGAGTGTATTCTACTTGTCTATCAATATGTATCTATGTCAAGCTATAAAAATGTCTAGAAAGTAGAATGGTCACACTAACTTTTTTCATCATGTTTTTAGATAAATACTGCAGTAAGATCATTCTTGGCATTACTTGTACTTTTTTAAAGTGATGAAATACTATGAAAAGTTTCTATTCAAGATCTAGCCTCTTTTATTCTTTGTCTAGCTTGTCCGTAGTTTTTCTTTCTGAAGAAAGCAAGCATTGGCTGAAGTTAGCCAAGTCAGTGATTTTTCTCTTTTCTTTCAATATATGACAAAGGAAGAGAGCCCTAGTGTAAAATTTGAAACTGATCAACTAAGTCTACTTACACGCTTCTTCCCTCTCCCTTCCCTGGGAAAAAGACATTTTCCACATGCTGTTAAAATAATTGGAGATGGTCAATATTGACATAGAAACAAACACAAATGTAACATTGTGCTGATAATTTCTCTCACCTATGATAAACAGTTAACTAAAAGATTCAGAATAATTCTAAATTAAAAGCACAAGTAACACACACACAGAGCCTGGATTCTACACTCTCTTGCCACTGGAAGGGGATTTCTTTATATATCCTTACCTTTACCTTTCCTTACCTTTACAATGTTAGACATAAGCATATTTTTCCTAAAGTTTTTAAGGCTGCTCTTTTAAATCCAAAATGGCTAATCTCTAAAAACTACAATTAAAAAAATGAGGGCCTGGAGTTGTGCTTGCTTTTAGTGCAGGAATTGGTAAGCAGAGGAAAAATAAGAATTATTTGCAGCCATTTCAAGTCCTGACTCTGAAATGCCAAAGAGGAACAACGATGTCTGCTTAGTCTTCTTAGTATGAACAGAGAAAGCTTTGTTAGGCCTAACTCCTTTAGTGAAGGAAGAGGAATAAATTGAATGTCCTAATTTAGAAACTCCAGCTTCAAACCTGATGTTTAGATTTGACAGCTGTACTTGTGTGCAAGAGCCAATTTCCTTTCTGTTTCTCACCCCTGATCTTTTGTGGTACCCTTACAATTTTCCCTACATTTTAACTCAGTTTTTAGGTTCACTTGATTTTGTTTACATGGCAGGTAAAAACAGAGTCTTAGCAGAAAGGAGAAAAAAAACCCCCAAAGCTTCTTATAATTATAAAATAAATACATGAAAACCAGGCTTTTGTTAGTAGTGGAACAACACAGAACCAAAAACCTAAAGTTGTTTGGAAGTCACCTAAATTCCTTCTTCTATTGTATGCCTTATTGTTAAAATATTTTAAACGTCTTCTTTTTTTGATCGTTTGTGATGAGTGCCTATTCTGAGTATCACACAAATTTAAAAAGAAAGCCCTCATTACACTTATTTAAAGGTCAGCATCCAGATGTAATAAATTCTTTTTCATGCCATTGACAATTACTAGTATCTGTAGTCCTGTCTCAGGAGATGAGGTTTTGACAGGCTGTTCCAATTTCTAGCAGTTTGGTTATGAGATGGTTTACACTGAGTATTTAAACTATATTTACAGTGGAAAAGCTTGCCATCAAAAAATTGTTATGCCTGTAATATTTCCGGCTCAGTTGTTCACTTTGGTTTGGTTGTCCCCATTTAAACCAACAAATAATCCCTCAACCAAAATTATATGCCCTCTTGGAACAGCACATACTTCAACTGGTAGTAACAACCAGACAAAATTTTGGCAGTTCTAAGGCAATGAAGACAGATTTATGCTGCATGATCTATTGGTGCACTTTCCAACAATATCATAGGGAAACAATTCTAGCCTTAAAAACCTTAAATTACAGGACAAGTTTTGCCATGTTAAATATACTTTCCACTTTGAAAACATTGTAAGTTTGACTCTTGACACTTTAGAGTATTCCTAAACAGCGCACTTTGCTGTTAACCCCTCCCTCAGCCTTTCAATGGGGACCTTTTTTCCTACTCTAGTCTTTAACTCCTTAAGGTAATTAGTGACATCTGAAATGTTCCAATTTTGACAGTAAAAAAAGAAAAAGGTTGTGAAATCCTTTAAGATAAATACACAACCAGTCTATTTAGAAAATATTAAACTTACATTATTATAAAATGTCACAGCTAGACTTTGTCTTGGAAATATGCATGCTGCTCAAAGCTCTCTTAAATGAAATTTCAGATAGATGATTCTTTACAGGTGAAGGTAGGATAAGGAAGGCAAATGTAAGATTCGTCTGGAATAGTGAAATGATTCTACTACACATAAAAAAGGAATAAAATTTAAAAAGGGAGATTTTTAAAAACCAGTTTTATTTTGGTATTACATGGCTTTCATCAGGGTAGAGGCAAACTGTAGATGAGATTTGTTAACAACTGTGTTTGATAGAAATCGCAGGAAAATTGGGAAGTCTTTCTTTCTGAACTCCCATACCATTCTGTGGCTGTGGCTCTTCTTACACTGCTTCATTTTGCATGTTCTTTCTTGAGATATTAATTCAGAAGGACCCAGTGATCCTGGGACCATGTCCCACTCCTCTTCCATCCCTTCACTGTTTGTTGGGTTACTTTTTGTAAGGAGAAAGAGAAGGCTGGGGAGGCAATAAACAGTTCTTCTAAGGCAGTTCTTTTCCCACAAAAGTACGATTGCTAAAGATTTCAACAGGGGAAAAAAAGGTATATATTTGGGTTAAAAAACCCAACAACACAACAGTGAGGATCTACAAGGATCTACTATCTTGAGTTGCCTCATTGAGGAAAGAAAGGAATATGAACGAAGCAAACATTTTTCGAAGTTTTCCAATGAATCAAACGATAGTGAAGTCTGTACCTATTGCGTTTTTTCAAAGTAAATACTATAGCTAACTGATGATCTCTGTCCTGACAAATAGAACTAGATATATTGTTTTAATGAGAACTATATCTGTGTAAGCTTCCTGCAGCATTATAACAGCATACCCCAACCTCAGAAAATAAAAAGCTAAAAATATTGAGAGGTGTAAATCTGGTTTGTTATTATCTTGCGAAAAATAAAGTAAGGCTTGTAATATGTGGTGCACAGGAACTTATGTTCTAACTGTTGGTCCAATGTGTAATGTTAGAATTGGGATATCTTAGCTTAAAGTGAGTGAATATCAGGAAGCATGTGTAGGCAGATAGTGTTTTCTTGTTAGCCTTGAGAATAAATTATGCTTTATCAAAAATGCACAGAAAGGAGACAAATTTTGTGTGAAACGAGATGACAGAAACCTGGCTGAAGACTTTACTGCTGGGGTCATAGGAACTGCTGAAGTACAGAACATTTTTCTCAGGCAGTAAAGGGGAGTCTAACCTCTGTTGAATTTCACTCCAGGACACGATAAGTGCAAATCAGGTATACTCTGTCTTTTATGTTCATGAAATATAGTTCTTATGCAGAAGTTTCCAGTTTCATGGATGGAAATCTGTCTTTGATTCTTAATATTAGAATTTACTCTTGAGTTTAAACATGCTGCAATTTTCAGGTTTCTCTTTGGTTTTTTTTAAACCCAATTTTTTTTAATAAGTTAATTAATTAAATTTTTAATATGAAGTGAGGTTCTCTGAGCTGAGACCTCAATATAATTCAAAAAGAGATTGTCTGTTCCAATCTTTTCTTCTTCCTATATGACTAGCAGCTGAAATTTGTGATTAAAACACCATCTTCTGATAAAATCAGGATTTCTTAGGAAGGAAGGATGAGGATGGAAGTAGTAGTAGTAGAAATGAGGGAAGAAGTGTTTAATTAGAGAGCCTGAAAGACGTCTTAAAGAAGCCGGCCTACTGAGCCACTAGATGGCAGTGAAGTATTTTTCAGCGGACTGTGCAAGGCACTTACATGTCATTGCCGGGGGGTCCTGCAGATACCCTATAGTGAGATTTTTTTTATTTTTTTTTTTTGTCAGCAAGTGGTGGCTTTCTGGTGGTTAATAAGTTAGTCTGTAAAAAGTACACAAATTTACTGTGTATAATCTGACCAAGGTTTAGTAATTGGAATGTCTCTTAAAGATAATAAAACTGTTTCCTAAAAATAATAACAAAAATCAGAAATATTAAATATTTAGAAAATGCTGTTCTGTCACTGTTAAGTTGTTTTATTTTTTAAACCAGTGAAGGGAACACATTTAATTTGGTCTACAAGGCTTCTGGATGACTGTCTTTGTAGTGATAATTTAAAAGTTCTACTGCTGAATTACTGTAATTTAAATAGAGGTCAATTTCCTGTTGGATATGAAATTAATTTCTTAACCATAATCCTAATCTTTTCCATTTAATTTGGTGAGGGGAAATTTAAAAAAAAAAAAAAAAAAAGGTGGATCTGACATCAATTTTTATCAATTGACTACATATTTAAATAAAAATAAATAAAGGAGTATAATATGTCAAGGGTGTGTGGTAGAAAAATAAAAGCAGTTAATTCTCAGAAAAAATGTTAGTATTTTGTATTATATCCAGACTTCACAATACTTGGATTGACTTCCATTGTTTTGCTTGAAGGCAGTGTTTACTTATTTAAAAGGAACAATACATTGGTATAATTTTCAGTGGAGTGACAATAGCATATTTTTTTGCACTGTTCCTCCTGGCCATGGTGAGACTAAAGTTTGTTTTCTTCTAATCTGTGTTCTTGATGTTAATGTCAAGATGAAGTTTTATTTATGTGCTCATTTAAATTTGAAAGACTCTTTATTCTGCTTTTCTTCTTTGATATAGGTGGCATGCTACCTCAATTATACCTATGAAATAACATAAAAATAATAGAATAATTCAGGGCTGAATAGACATCAGGAGGTCATGCTGTCCAATCCCTTCCCTGCCAGCACCCTCCCTCAAGCAAGGCTAACTTAGATGCTTGGTTGTTTTTCTCAGGATTTTGTGCATCTCCAAGGATGGCTATGTGGTAATGCTAAGGTATACTTCCTGCTTTGCCTGGTTAGTCTTGCTACATTTCTGATGTGTTTTTTTGATTAGAGCTTAATGAGGTAAAAATATGTATATCTAAAAGCACATACATATTTTGTGAGTTACTCCTAATTCAAATACTGCGTATTTACAGGCATTGTTCAAAATTCTTAAGAAACTGCTGGTCAAGTGATTCGTCTGGTTTCACGACTCCTGTAGGAGACTTTCATGAGAATATGGCAGAACATAATAGAAATTTTGCGTGTAGTAATTATAATAAGCATTCTGCATTTTCAATTTTGACTATGCTTTACAGTTAGACGCAACCAGACATTTTTGTCATTTTAGGTACAACTTCTTTGAAAAGTAGCACCAACTTTTGGGTTCAGGAATAATAATGACTGAACAGTGTGCTTGCAAATTCTGTCTTAGTAAAAATGAATATTTCTTTAACTTAGAAATATCCAAAATTATTAACGCACCGCTGCCCCCCAAAAAAACCAACCAGAACCATGATATATTGCCATACTTGAATGAGAACTTAAAAGTAAAACTGAGAAGAATTTCTACTATTTGGATACAAAACAGACTGACTGATTTAACTTTTACTTACAATCAGATCAAAAGATAATAGACATTACGTTCTCCATTTTAAGTTGGTTTATGTTGGTAAGTAACACCAGTAAGAACACTTTTTTCTTTTCTGTATTTTTAAATACATATTTTTATTTGTTCTTTAGTGAATATGCTGATGGGTATATTCAAAGCCCAAAATTACTGATAAAAATTAACTTGCATGCTCCTGAATATTTAACTACTTTGTTTTCAATATTCAACTTTTCCTGAAGACAAATGTTTGTTTTCTATTTGTCCATGATACCAAAAATTTTTACTTGATCTCTCAAAACTTAGAGCTCATCTTTGATTATTAGATTGTCATTGATTTTAATTAATGTTCTCTCACCCAAAAAGATACAGCTTTGTTTTTAATATAGCCTTCACACTTTCAAAGAGTTAGAGAAGCTGACTGGCCTCCAGCCCCTTGCCCTCAGCATGTTCAAGGATACATTTGTAAAGACTCTGATTCCATTTCTCCAAACTTCTTCTGTCATGAATAGTAGGCTCATATTTCAGGGTAGTGAGGACTATTCATCCCTTTCTACAAAGATTTATTCTTACTGTGGGTATTTTTTGCTGCTTATTCCCTGCTGGAAGCCTGAAACAAAAGCAACATTTGAACCTCCCATTTTGTGGTCTGGCTGAACTCTTGGATAAAAAGGGCAAGTACTGTGTAGAAGTATCATACTCTGGATAGTTGCTTATCAGGTTGTGGCAAAGTTCACCTAGAAAATCATTACCTTTTATGATCTCCAGTACTGGACCATCAGGAGAAGAAATTAAAGGCATTCTGAGTCCTTCAAATTTAGATTATTAATGTTCACATTTTGGGCAATAGAATCCTTACTGTTATTTCTAGCATAAAAACTAGTATAGTTTCTGTATTTAAAGAACACAGAAACAATAATAGAATGAGGTAGTCACACAGTGACTACTTCCCAGGTTGCCAGTCAGTCTCCTGTTGAATCGAAAATCAAGAAAAGGCCTGGTGTGAAAAAGTTCAACTCCTTTCTCTAGTATGCCAATGCAGTAAGGTTCAAGGTATGCCAGGTTTTATTTTGTATTTTAACAGAATGAGATGGATGGTTGTCTTGGCCTGGATACATAGGAAAATGACTCAAACCTTTTAGTTTTAGACTTATGGTGAAAAGGACAAACAGAGGCAATAGAAGAAAGGAAGTGCTGTATCACATGATAGTCATTTCAATAAACAGCCTGAATATTGAATAAATCCAAAGCAGTTTTTACCCCAACTTTTAAGGAAATCTGTGACTCTTAAGGTACCTGTTGCTTATTGGATTGCTGGCATAGGTGGTTAGGTTTCAGGTATCTTTTCAGTTGCTAAAGACCTGAGTGCAGCGAGTTCTACTCTAGCAGTCTTTTTGAGATCAACAGCAGAACACCTAAAAAGACAGCAGAAATAGGCAAAATAAGGTTATATTAAAATTAATAAAGCTGAACCCCTTCGTACTCGCCCCCCTTTTCTTTCTATGCCCGTTCTCATTTCCATACTTGTTTTACACCAGGTAAGTGACAGACCAGTTAAACTAGTTTCTGGGCTAACTGAAGCTATATGGAGGGGTAAGCCTTTTTTGAAGTCTTTATTGTTTACTGCTGTACTGTTTCATGCCTCTTTAATAATGATATTTCATATATGCTAGGAGAGAAACCTTCAAGACTTGAAGGGGTTTTGTGTTGGTTTTTTTGTTTGCCTGGTTTGGGATTTATTTTTTTTTTTTAAATAAAGCAGGTCCAAAACTTTCTGGGCAATCAGGTTGAAAAATGCTATTTGTGCAGGCTAAAAGTAATATTATGTAAGATGACAGTAATTTTACTTGACTGCTGTGTAGCTCCTAGGGTGGTCAGTCATTCTGTGATGCTTTATTTTATCTTTTCTTGTCTGTGTCTACAAAAATTCTTTTGAGGTTCCTATTGTAGCAGAACTTGCGGATAACCTACGGTTATATTTCAGCTCAGTTAAGAGTCTTACAACTTACAGAGAGAAAACACTTTCAGTCTTTGATGCATCTCAGGTGGTTTTTGGGTTTTTATTATTTACTAAAATGGGAATTGCAAAGATCTGGGATTTTATCCTCTGAAATGCACTTAGCCCAGGGATAAGGAATTGAAACCATCCAAGGACAGAAGCTTCAAGAAATTGAATCGTAACAAAACTGTTTTCTTCTGACTTCCAGCTTTAGAAGTTGGTATTTGTAATGCATGCATCTTTCTTGAAAGGTCCATGCTCCATCATGTTTTATTTGAATATTTGAATTGCAATAATTATTGTTTCTGCATGTAATGTTTTGGTGTGGCTTTTTTTTGCACCTGTGATAGGTTATGAAAAAACTCTTGGTTGATTAGAAATGTCCTAGCTCTTTAGCTTAGGAATTGCTGAATAGTCCCAATGCCAGCATAGCACAGGCCTAGTGTAATCCATCTGTTGCAGTGTGTCACTGCATGGGATATTAGCTCACATCCACCAAATGAGGTTTATCACTTCAGACAGGGCCGTGCGTTACACTGTTTTTATTCCAGGGCTTGCTTGTTCAGTGCTGCCTTGGGGAGTTGTGCATCATGTTTCCTTGTGGTTGTAGGAAGAAACATACAGTGTAGTTTAAACTGTTGTGAAAATGTATCTCCTTTGTCCCCATACAGGCACCTTCAGTATAATAAAAACTCAAAAATTATTTGATCTCATAGTCTGAAGAACAAACTAGTATCCAATACTAATTCTTCTCCTTCAGCAGTTCTCCCTGATGCCATCAGCAAGTTTGTCAGCTTTTGACTCAGCTTCTACTACCATAAAACTAAAATGCTGCAATGGGCTTTGAGGCTTAAGTGAAATGTGAGAAAGATGCTATTTTGTTTGAATGCAAATCAAATGTCCATCAATACTGCTCATTTGTCAAGTGCTGTATCAGTGAAAATGCCTATTAAAATGTTGTGTCTCCTTTTCTTAAGGTTGATCTGTAGTTGCAAGAAGCAGCTTTGAAAATGAGACAGCTTTAAAAAGAGAAACCTACATAGAGATCACATTTCTTGGAATTAAATCCTTACTGTGGCACTACTTCTTGCAATTCGGTGAGCATGTGTGCTCCAAAATTTTTCATTTCACTTAGAAAAGAGGCTTTTATTAACAGAGCAGTTGGAAGGAGCATCCTGGATGCTGCTAGTGCCACCAGGTGTTGACTTACTGGAAGAACCTGAAGAGCCTTTTATTTTGTCATCTTAGTCCTGTTTAACTGCATGCTTCTACTCCCTGTGCGTGCTTGCAGTCAGGTAGTAGCATAGACTCTGAATTCTGATGCAGAGAAACTAAAAGGTTTATATTTCGGAAAAAACCCAAGAAGTATAAACCTATCATCTAAATATGAATCCCACCCAGAGAGGAAATTTCATGATGCTAAGTGACAAATTGCTGAAAATTATCAAACTGCTGATGCAACTTGTTGGCTTGTAATGGTTTAAGTCATTAACTTCTAAAATTAAACTGTAATGTGTCTTTATTTTTCAAATATTCTAAAATTACCATTCGGAACTGCCATTATGTTTGTTTTCAGAAGACAGACATTATGACTGTTCATAAAGTATGAACAAGTGAATGCAAATTGAGATAGATAGATGTAGATAAATATATAATACATATATATGTGTGTATGTATTTATAGACTAGGGCTAAATTTCACAGATGTGTGGGGGCTTTTCTGCCTGGAAATTTAGTTGTAGAAGGGTCTGTTGGTTTCAGTCACTCATCTGAGAAACTAGGATGTCAGACTCAGTAGAGAAGGTAGCTGCAATCTGAGCTTTTACATGTTTGAAGATCCTGGGTGTGTTCTGTCTATATAGATCAGCTTTATGCTGGACATCTGATGTGCACATATGGAAAACACGACAAGTGGAATGAATTTTATGTAATGTATGGGCTTTTGGTACATATGCAGATCCAAGTGTACAGCTTTTATACAGTAAAGCCAGTATTCCCAGATCAGTTGGATACTGTACAAACATCAGCCTATCAGTGCAGCACAGTCAGTCCAGCAGTCCCAGATTGAGCATCCAACTTATTGCACATGGAACATGTACAGACTGTTTCAGAAATGCTGGACACCATCCTATAGCCATACGCCTCTGGAATTTTTTTCCTGCTCCCATCTTTCACGCCCAAGTCACCTGGATAAAGCAAGGCTTAAGCTTCCACCTTTCTTTCTTTCTTTCTTTACAGAAAGAAGACTGTTCCACAGTACCTGGGTCCTGGGTAAGAACTCTAGGCAAGACAGAGTTCCCTCAATATCTCTTTTAAACCCCGTAGGTTTCTGCTGTGGAATTGTCCTTTGGATTAAAAATGAACCTCCTTTTCATTATGTGTATTTTTTTTATCTGGGTCTTCTGATTCTTGTCAACAGTTTTTGACCATCTTTTACATGTGTGAAAAATTAAGTCTTCCCTTGCTTATTCTTCTAAGAAAACTGTCTAATTTTAATTTTTGATTTGACTTATATATATTTTAAATTTTCTTCCTTGTTGAGGATAGTGGAAACTTGCTGTGGCTTATGTTTGTTTGAAACAGCCTTTTCTGATCTAGAGGAAGACTTTCAACTTCTTGCTAGGGGAAAGGCAGAAACCTAATTAAACTAGTCTGAGGGCATCTTAAAAGTCAAAATGAAACATTTCTCTATCTAAAATAATTACTGAAGCATATAAATACTGGGGCTTTGTTTTGGGTTTTTTGGTGGTTTTTTTAAGCCAAATACATTTAAAGTATGTAATTTCCTCTGGATAAATATGTCTGCATTCACAGCAGAGTCTTGCTTGTGCGTAATATGCTGTTTCTATGAAAACCTGGATATATTGGTGATTCTTAGGTAACAACACAATAGCAAATCACCAGGTTGTCTGAAATGCCATGTCTCAAGGACAGCAGAAAATTTGTTTCTTAGGGCATGGGGTAAAAAGTCACTTTATTCATCAATACACTTTTGTTTCTTGTCTGAATTGCTTAATCATCTCACTTGTTCATTTTTTTTTAAACTTTAAAAAATACTTCTCTTGAAAGAAATTTCATGGTCTGCAGGGTGAATTCTCTTGTAAAACAGTGAATTCTAGGTTTTTCCTGTATTTCAGGTAGAATTTCAGGATTCAAGGATTACCTCTTTCTTGCAAAAAGCTGGATCTAATCTCCTGAGTAAAAGAGTTCTTAAAACAGTGAGCTGTTCTGAGATTGGCCATCATTAAGGCAAATCTCTTCACAAACATTTAATACTGTGCCTAATCCTGTTGGCTTCAGTTTGTGGCAGGAATGAATTTTCCAATTCAGATAGAATTGAAATAGATAGAGTTCTCAAATAACTGAAAACTGGTGTGTGGCCTTAATAATCATAGGAACACATTTCCTTTGATAATGTTGCCTTTTGAAGAATTGATAGGCCTTATTATTGTATTTTCAGGTGACTGATAGGGGGATAAGAGCAAATGAAACAAAGGGGTAATAGAATATTCTCTTTCTCCTTTGTAATGAAGTTCTTCAACAAAGCTGTTGCTGCTACAAAATATTGAGTTGTTAAAGGAAACTCAGTGGATTGAAGCACCATGAGTAGTCTGTAGTGGAAATGTCTTTTTCAGCCTTTTTTCCTTGGTACAATACTGTTTTGTTAATATATCTGCTGTGTTCATTGAAAAACTTTTCTGATGTTCCTTTCTCTGTTATACATATCTCTTCAAAGTTTGGTGGGGAGACCTAGTTATAATCCATAACTTTAATTTCAAACTGCTTTTCCAGAAAGTTCAAACAATGTAGAGGATTGTGAGTTTTGATAAAGGTACTTCAAAATCAAACAATACTTGGTTTAAATGTAGTAGTTGCTGTTTTACTTCTGGGACTGCTTTAGGACAGCTGGGAAAATCTAAGATAATTTTATGTTTGAATATCAGTTCTGTGCAGAAACAATTTTTTAAGTATTAATGAACATATATTTTATTAATAGTCCCCAGCTGGAAGTTACAAGTTCATTTTCCAGAAAGAAAAATAACTTTTAAATGTTTCATGTGTCAAAGAATGAGATGAAAAACATCATCTTCCTGAAACAAATCAAGGCAATTAGTATATCAGGTATTGTATGTTTATTTGTAGGCTTCTTTACAAGACCTGTAAAATCTGAATATTTAAAAGATTTCCTATGAAGTAAGACTACAGTCTCATCCATGAAGCATATGATTTTATAAAAGGGAACAAAAAGGCACTAAATAACTGTTTTGCTGTAACTACCTGGGAAACCTGTTGCATGACAAACTTAATTCAACTATATGCTTGAAGTGCTGACCAATATTCTAAATTTAAATTTAAAAAAAAAAAGTACTAAAAAGTAAATGCATACAACTAGAAAATAATAAGCTCTTCATTAAAATATTTTGTGTTGTAAAGTCATGTCTGTTCTGTCTCCTGTTCAGCTTTCCTGATTAAGCACAAATGGCTATTTTTGGACTGGGTTGCTTCTTTCAGTACCTTTTGATAAAAGCACATACCTGTTAAATGTAGTACAGTTTGTTACTGGTATTTAATTTTAAATGTAGGAATTACTGTGACATTTAAAGTTAGTGGTTCCTCTACTTAGTCTACAGCAGGCAGGATCAGATGCTTCAGAGAAAGGCATAAAAAATGTGGAAACTGTCAAAGACAGAATAACCAGACAAGAAGCTGTTCTAACATTACTCACTCAGTCTGCCTCTTGGCAGAGGAGGTTTTTTGGGTGGGAGGAAAGTTCTCCCTTAGTTTTGTCTTACTTCTTTTCCTTCCCAAGCATGCTGGCTGGAGAAAAGCATAATTACTCTGCTCTGACATTAGCTGTTTTCAGAAAGTGTGCATTTGTTATGTTCTGCATTCCTAATCTGTATTGTATCATTAAGGTGTATATTGGAACCCAGCAGTCAGTAGTGTGTTGAGTCTGTTATGCACAGTGCATCCCTTTGAAGAGACACTTGATGTATTTTCAGTTAACAGAAAGTAACGAGGTGTCCTTCCCACTGCAGTGTCTGCATACCCACATGTACACAAACACTTGCAGTACTTGTGTTCAGTTATTGGTTGTTTCCTTGGTCAGGGTACGTGGGGGGAAGGAGGGGTTGCTGCTGATTTTTGGTTTTGCCAAATATAATCACAGTCTAAAACATGTAAATGCTGATAAATGTAGTTTCGTACTGAACAAGTAATTTTCCTAAGTTATATTCTTGCACTCTAAGATGCAGCTAGCCACAATGATAACTCTGTTTTTAAAGGCTTGTCACAACTGGCTTATTTCTGAACATCTGGAATACCAATATTCTTTATTTATTTTTTTTTAATATAGTGATGAGTGTTATCTGGTTTGTGCTTATCATATATTTATTTTCTTTCAAAGGATGATTTTGAGGGGAAATCTGAGGAGCGTGCCAGTGTAATCCAACAACTTGAGCAAACTATTGAGGATCTGAGGACCAAAATTGCAGAACTAGAGAAACTGTTCCCAGCTGCAGAGGTGCAGACTGCTGGGAGGGAGCAGGAAAATGAGTACATGCATGCAGTCTGTGGGGAACTCAGCAGTGTGACTCTTCAAAGGAATGGAGAGGAGACTGTACCCAGGACTGTGTCACAAGCAAGATCTGTACAAACGTCACCAACAGAGGATTATTCAACACACACGATGCCTTCAGCCAATGCACTGCCACAGCCACCCCCCCTACCACACTTAGAAGGGGGAAAAAGTGAAAAGCCAACTCAGAAATTGTCAGCTCTAGAACTACAGCCCACATTTTGTTCTGAAATCTCCTTAATTCTGTCACCGAAGCTAATCTCGGTGCCACTGGATGCAAGCCAATCAGTACAGAGTATGCCGCAGTCACCTCTTCCAGGACCCAAAGTGAATTTGTCCCTTGCATTTGAAGGAGAGACTGAAATGCCAGCTTCCCATCAGCCTCTAAGTACTGTAGATATTACTTGTAGTGAACAACCTCCTCCTTTGCCCCCCGAGCCCACATGTAGCATTCCCCCATCACTGCCAGCCACCAAATCGACTGCTCCCCTGTCTGGAGCACAAAGCCCTTCCCTTGCTTCCTCTGTGTCCATGGCAGGAGTACCACTCCCACCACCCCTGCCCAGCTCGGGACTCCCTCCTTCTGCTGGCTCAGCAGTGCCACACCTAGACCGGGCCCCCCCCCCCCCCCTCCTCCTCCACTTTTGCCAAGTGGGGACATACCGATACAGCCCCCAACCACTCCTCTTCCATGTGCTGGAGTACCACCACCACCTCTACCACCACCTTTGCCTGGAGCACAACTCCCACCTGCTCTGCCTTTCACCACCCCCCACCCCTCCTCTGCCTGGACTGGGAAGCTACCCCCAGCACCACCTCTGCCTGGAGCAGGACTGCTACCAACTCCCCCACCTCTGCCCGGAGGGGGCATCCCACCACCTCCGCCTCCTCCTCTACCACCTCCTCTGCCTGGTGCAGGTGCCCCTCCTCCACCTCCTCTGCCTGGTGCAGGTGCCCCTCCACTACCCCCTCCTTTGCCTGGGTTGGGGATGCCACCTCCAGCCCCACCACTTTTGCCAGGAGAAGTGCCACCCCTTCCAGTGCCAGCCCAGGGCAGCACCTACCCAGCAGTCCCACAGGTATGTGGGTTTCTTCCTCCTCCATTACCATCTGGTTTATTTTCAATGGGGATGAATCAGGAGAAAGGGAGCAGGAAACATGTGATAGAGCCTTCTCGACCAATGAAGCCTCTTTACTGGACAAGAATTCAGCTCCACAGTAAAAGGTAAGTTGTAGAGTTGTGAAGAGAGTGGTGTTTTCATGTTATGGCTGTCCTGATAGTCATATGTTATGAACAAGTGTCTTTATTTACTGCTAGGCAGATCTTTGAGAGAACCTCAGTGCAAACAGTTTTATTTGTAGTTGGATATGTAAATGGGGTGCCCATTTTATTTTAAACGCACAAACTCTTGAGTAACGTAATTATTTGCATGTGAAAGTTCTTTGAGGGCAGTGTTTTCAGCCACCCTGTGGGGTTACATAGCATGCATTGATCAGAACTCCAAGGGTGACTCTGTGCCACCAAGAGTTCTGTGAGATGGTGTTTAAAATGTCGTATTTGTGCCTCCCTTCAACTTTCAAGATAGCGTTGGTGTCTCTCTGGAGCAGCTTGCAAGTTATTGTAGTGTCTTCCCTCTGGATGAATGTATGCTGAATACATCTTGTCGTCCTCTTTCCTTTCTCCAGTGATCTAGAAATCCTTTTTTTTTTTTTTTCCACCTTGCACACTTGGCAGGCAGATTCAAACTGCAATTTATCTGCATGGCAGCATAAAGCTATTCTGGTAGCCCTTACTTTGATATGAGTTTGATCTACTTGTTTGTGGTTGTTGATGCTCTTTTTGTTTGTAAAATATCATTCTTGGTTATGAAAAGAAGATTTCTTATTAATCTTTTCTTTATGTCTCTGCATACTGACTGTAAAATCTTCTGCTGTTATTTAATGATGAATTTCTTCTTTCTTTTCAAGTTCTTGCCACTGTCACACAGGTGTTCTGCAGATAACTGTCTATTTCTACTTCTCTTTGTGTCCATGTCTGTGTGTTTTATAGCTTATATATACCCTATTTATATTCCTATGTATATAAAGTGGGTGAATATAAATGAGCCTGACCATTATTGTGTGTGAACAAAGAAGCAAGCAAAGAAGTATGGGGGAGAATCAACAATATATCTTAGGCAACAACTTTTAAATTGCTGCTATTTTATTTTCTTCATTCCTCCATTTATGACCTTATTTAGTTTGACGTTGCCCTACATAGGTCTTTTGCTTAACTTTAGAGATTCTAGTGCTTCACTTGTGTGGGAAAAAATAGAAGAGCCTTCCATAGATTATCATGAGTTTGAAGAACTGTTTTCTAAAACAGCTGTTAAAGAGAGGAAGAAACCCATTTCGGACACCATTACAAAAACAAAGACTAAACAAGTGAGTACTCATTTAATTTTAGATCTTTTCAAGGCTGGTTTTTATATAACAACAGATTTTTGCATGCAGCTGAGATGAACTTTGCCTAGTGTGAAATTGTTGCTATATATATATATACACACTATGTAGAAATATACGAAAAGGAGAGAAGGTAGGATGGGTTTCAAAGCTATATCTGTTAAAGACTGAAGATTTTTTTTTATAAATTACTTTCCAACTGTGTATTTTCTTGAAAGAAAAATCTTTGCTTTATCCACTTATAAATTAAGAAAAATAAAACTAAAATATGATGCTTTGAAATTGACTGCACATGTGCAATGAGTGGTACATAAATTATTCTGATTAATTTTATAAAATTACATAGAGATCCATATGAATTACCAGGACTTCAGAGAAAAGTTAAGTTTAAGAGTCAAAGTCCTAATGTTATACCAATCATAACAGTTCTAAGTTTGTGTTTTGTTTTTCATATAGTGAATATGAACTTTATGCATACAATAGATGACAAGCACAGCTGGGAAAACCTAATATTAATCAAACTGGTTTCTTGAAATGGAATGGTGTACAATAAAATAAAAATAGGAAGCATATTTTAAATGT
This sequence comes from Gorsachius magnificus, assembly GCA_034008185.1. Classification (NCBI taxonomy): domain Eukaryota; kingdom Metazoa; phylum Chordata; class Aves; order Pelecaniformes; family Ardeidae; genus Gorsachius; species Gorsachius magnificus. The sequence continues at coordinate 40,998,011 of CM067083.1, read as the reverse complement.
GGAAGTTTAAAACCTGGGATAAGAGATTTGAATCTGAATATATGTGACTAGAGAGCTGTGATCTTCTTGGTATCTGTGTGAAAATCGAATTGTGATGGTATGATAATTAATTTGAAATTAAACTTTCAGGCTGTAGAGGAAAATGTTCTCACATAGAATCCTAAACAACAGTTAAAGTTCTTGTTTTATCTCATCTTCACATTCCTGTACTCAATTCAAGGCTACACTGTTCTTTCCATCATCTTTTAACATACAGGTTAACGCTACACAAGATTTTCTTCCACATCGGATGTAGAGTGAGAATCTTCAAAATCTCCATGCAGTAGATCTTATGTTTGAATATGATCTCTCCACCCAGTAGTTCTGGAGATCTTGCCCCCACAGACACACTTTGGTCAGCAATGTAGGCACACTTTATTGTGCTGACAGCCTGCTGCAGGCAACAGAACTGGCAGTGAAGTTAGGATGGTTACCACAAGGTGTTGAATAAAATTTTATCTGGCTGGATGGGAAGGGTAGTTCAACTGTGCTTGTGTGGCTGTTGATCACGTACCTGGGTGCTGCACTAGGCTGTACTAACTGGGATATGAGGAAGGGTAACAGTGCTGCTGCTACCTTGTTCTCCTGCAATGAATCTCCCAAGTGCCAGACCTTTGCTCTTCTTCCATCCTTCTAGTAAAAGCCCCTTGTAATGGTTATTCTTAACTAAATTAGTATGATAACTCTTTAAGGAAGAAAAGGAGTGCAAAGTTATACCTGATGCTTTGCCTACAAATTGTTGGTCCATTCACATTTCATGAGATTTGGTGATGTAAATCTCTAAACAGAGTAGAAATGATGAGTGTTTAATTCTGTAACATAACCAGAATTGCTTAAAAACAGTGATTATGAATAAACATTAGATGTGGATTTTAATACTTAGAGTATTTATTTTTCTTGCAATGCCAAAAATTTAGATACATTGTCAATAAATAAGTAACATATAGATTAAATGAAAATGACTGTTTGTTGTTAACTTCATTGAAAAAACCAAGTTGTTTATGACAGAAACTTCCACACAGAAGCTTAGGGCAATCTAAGTAGGTGGCATTATCTGGAACAAACTTTCTTGTGGGCCATCTAATTTGACAGGAGAGAATCCCCCGTTTCTCTTCCTCTGGTGATCAAATGAATTGCTCTCCAAAAGAGAGAGAAAATGTCTAATGGAGAAGTCTGATTTGTTGAACTGTAGTATGGGGGCGGGGGTGTGGGAGGGAGATCAACCTGATAATAACAGGCTTCCATTAGAACTACAATTAGAGCTATCACTTATTGCAGATGTCAAAAATAAATATATGTGTGTGTAAATCCAGTCTGGGCTTTTCAAAGTATGAGACAACTGAAGTAGAACAGCTTACAAATCTATTCTATGTACAACCTCTCAGCAGTTTGGAATGCGGGTCTTCATTTTTTAAATTCTCTTCATTTATATCACAGTAAAGATTTGGATAATGAAGTCCATCCATGTTTAGGAGAAAAAACAGCTATTTGGGGAAAGCATGGCTGTAATTGCGCAAGTATGTTTTTATAGGAAGTACCAAGTGCTGTTTAAGTGTTACTGACTTACATGGCTTCTATGATAGTTATGGGTGTTATAAAGATCTTACAAATAGTGTTTCTGTAGTGATTTTTACAGGGATATGTTATGCAAAGCAGATGTGTTCTGTCACCTGTTGAGCTATGGAGGAGCATTGTACAGAACAGAACTAGGACCCGCAAAGCTCACTCTGCTGCTTTCCAGAAACGCTCTAGTCTGGCAATTGGTTTTCCTCCTTGCATTGATGTGCGGGTGTGCTGAGCGGATGCATGGCTTGGATGGATTGGATGTAAAACACTGGCTATATTGGAAATAGTAGTCAAGAAAAAAAATGCCCCGATAACTTTGAAATGCATAAAATATTTGGTATTCTACATAAACATCTGATTTTAAGAAAACAATGTTTTTATTGTAAGCTGAAATAAAGATGTATTTACAGAGGAGGCCACATGACAGGTGTGTGTGTGGAATTTCTAGCTAATCTGAAGGAAGATTTGATAGTTTTGGGATGTTTTAGTGGGTGAAAGATTAATTATTTTGGAGTATGCTGCTGTTCTGAACACAGCTATTTTTGCTACATGCCACAGAGTATATGCATATATTTGCTTGTGTATGTATATAGATTTGCATGATATAATTATTTCTAAAAGGTGACCCCTTTTTAACTGGTAAAATTATCTATCTTCTTGTGGGTTGTTTTGGGTTTTTCTGAGTTAACAATTGAGTTAATTTCACCCTACACAGGTATTGGTTCTAGTTGTTTTTTCTTTGGCATGATCATCTGCAAATAAATACAATATAAATCAATAATGTTTAAAAAAAAAATCAATATTACATCTGAATGAAGGTGACCTTAAAATCCATTCCAGAACTTTAAAGAAGAGAAAAAATGAAGCATTAATATTTATTTGTGAATGCAGCATTTTTTATTCTTACTATCTCTCATTTGGTGCTATGGCAAAAGCTGTGATTTATTTTGCTGTGTTAATACATATGTGTCAAATTCTCAGCTGCTGTAAATGTGTTCAGGCTCACTCAATCAGAATGCCTACTAAATCTTCAAAGTCAGTCCTTTATGGGCTATATTGTAGGTGGGGCTGCCATTGCTACCTATTAAAGTGTTCTGGCTTTTATTGTAAGTCCCTGTTAGAACTTCACCAAAACTCAGCTCTTTAGGCTGCAAGTTTTTTTGGGTTGGTTTTTTTTTCCCCACGCACACTTTGGGTGTCTCCTTCATTTTGGCAGTGTTAAGAACGAGCACAAAGTCTGTTTTTGCTCATGTCCACATAGTTTCATAGACTTGAAATATGGAAAAATTTTATCAGATATGTGTCTTGTTAGTTGTGTAAAGGGTTTCTTAAATTTTGCCACTCTACAGGCTATATCTCAATTCCTGTCACTCATGAGAGTCTTCAGGTATAATTCTGAAGATTTTTTTTCCTGACCTTGTACTGGCAGCTTTGAAAATGGGGGCCAAGAGAAAAGAGGTAAAGGAAGATTAAGATGAGTAACTGGGAAGGGAGTGAAGAAATTAGGAGATCTGACAGGTGGAAATATAGAGCATAATAGGTCTGATTTTGTGTCACCTCTTACTCCATCTAAAGTCATTTCTCTCAGAAACTTGTTGTGAGCCTGAGGTATTCTTGACTTGGATATTCCTTTCAGCCAATTCCTTTCATCAAAAGTATGGTGTTTGACCCAAGTAAAGGGTTAAAACTCTCTCTTGGAGTCTCTTGTTCAGCCATGCCATGTAGTTATAACACTAGTTTTGCTTATGTGGCTGGCTAGTATTTTCCATAGGACCCTTTCCACAGCTAGCATGGACTGTGTGGAATGAGCACAGTTCATAATGATTAGTTAGGAAATGAAGCTGTCACCCAAGTAAAAATGCTTTTATCAGTTGTTGCAGCACTTAAAAAACATGTAATTAGTGACGCAGGAAGAAAAAGAATAGTCTCATGATTAAGGCCACATACTCAAGAATGAAGGTAAATGCAATATTAAAAACGTACTTGGCAAACATTGGCCAGTATGCAATGGGTTCAGTGGAAAAACAGTACGTAGCCAGAAAATCTTGATACCACTGTCAGCATAGTAAGTATGCAGAAGGGGCTGAGCTGACTTGCATAGATTGCTTTCCTAGCTTTTGAACAGGCAACTTGGAAGCCTTACTGATAATCCTCTAACTGTATTTTTGGAAAATAATATACCTGTAACTGCAATGAACTGTTCAAGAGCAGACCATGTGTTTATGATCTATCATGTAAATGAAATAAAAATGTTGAAGATATTCTCAGATGGAAAGTCCACTATTGGTCTATTTACATTATGATTTTAATCTCCCCCTTCACCCCACAAAATTAATAGGTTACCAAAGTTTCATTCTATTTCAAAAGCCTGAGATGCAAACAAGATGTATCAATGAAACAGTTTAGTTAACAGTTTCAGCATTTTTGAATTTTTAAGTTGAACATAAAGAAGCTGTGGCAATAGAATACCCCTAGAAATAAAATGCCACATAAGTATAAATTGGTAAATAAGGTAAATGCCATATTGAGTTAACAGATAAAAGTTTATTTATTCATGTTTATTCATTAACAAGGAATGACATAAAGGAAGGATTAATTTTCTAAAAAGGAGGGTTTATTCCCTCTGCAAATAGTAGAGGCACTGTCTTAAGGAGCTTTCTGTCTCCACACTTACTGATCTATTACCTGTGTCAATGGCACAACCATTTGCTATGGTTTTATGTGCTCTCCAGAGATACAGCTGGGGTTCTGCTGCCCCCACAGACAGGAATTTTAGAGGACTTGATTCATGCATTGCTTTTATTTAGACAATATTTACAATATAAAATAATTAATAATGTCATGAAGTTATTTGTGGAATTAAATAATATCTCACTCATTTGGCTTGTGAGAATAATTTCTTTTATGAGATTCTGTGTGACTGTGATCTCTGTTGTTACCTCTCATTCTCTTCTTTGTATGGCTTATTGCATGTTTTGTTATTACATTAGTAGTTTTGTAAATGTATCTACAAAGTCCTCTGTTGCAAACACAGTTTCACCTGGCTGCATCAATATATCAAATATACTTGATATTTTTTTTGATGCAAACACCTGTTCAGGTTTCCCAGGTTGATGTCCTCTATTAACCAAATGCATTTCTCATTCTTGATTCCTTCCTGCTTTCTTGTCTTCGGCTCATATATTTGCAAGTTTAAAAACAAATATATGAGCTTGGCAACTGATAGTCTTGCAAACTCATCTTGTCACCTAAGAGTTTTGTGGGTTTCTCAGTTTTGTTTGTGTATCCTCACAAGCACTGAAAGGCGCTGATGATGTAGCGGCCTGTTTTAGATGCGCTTCTTACAGATTCTGTATGGGCGAGAAAGGTTATGTTCGTTTCTTAACTATAGGAGCTGTGTAGTGTCACACAGTGGCCTCATTGTGTTTCTCTATGCTCTCGAAGACCTCCTCAGGGGAAGGTCTTACTGAAAGTTTGTTCAAATAAAGAGGAAAAATAGGCTTTGGGATGAAGTGAGTGAGCTGTATCTGGTCTGTGAGACTGAAAGCTGCATATCTAGAAAGCATAATCCACATCTTGAATCCCAGCAGAAGGATAGCTGCCACCCCAGGCTGTGTACAATTCTTGCTGTACCTGACACTGTTGAGTAGAGGCATCTTAGTTACAGCCAGTCTTTCCAGGGAGGCTGGCGATCTCGTATTTCCATAGCCAGCAGTTCTACGCCTTCCAAATACTTTCTTCTCCATCTCTCCGTGGTGCTTCTCTCTCTCTCAGTACAAGGGCTCAGTGCAGTGGATATTGAGGTATTGAATGATATCAAGGGAAGAAGAAAGGAAGAAAATATGGAGACGGCAATATGCATTTCTTCTTCCATCTCTCTGTTCACTCTGATTTTTCTATGGAGGCAAGAAGCAATGCTTTTTAGTACAGTAGTTTTTTGATCTGATTAAGAAAACTCAAATTGTTTCAGAATTAGATGTGTGCATGGATTGAATGTGTTTCACCTAGAAATTAGAGTTTAGAACAGTGGTCAAGATGATGTAAAACAATCACTGTCTAATGTAAGTGTGAATATACTTGTCTGTATTACTATGAAATCCTAACCAACAAGTTAAACAGGTTTTGACTGTCAGCATGAAAATCAAGGGGTTAACATTGTTATTTTTTTATTTGTAGAGAACTGATTTTTCAGTATTTTCCTTATGGGTATATTTTGTTACTTAGTGCTGACTTCAGTAAAAACAGCAAGAACAAAATAGTTGTTCTATTCATCTAGAGTAGGTACAGTGAATAATGTCATACATGACTGTAATGGTATGTCCCCCTTTAAAAGTGGGAACACTAAAGGTTTTACAGCATGGGGTTTTTGTTTGTTGATTTCTCCTACTAGATATCATAGCAGATTCTCGCCTTTCTTAGGGAGTTCTTTGGTTTAGGGGTTTGGGTTTTTTTACATTCTTTATCCTTTCCTAAGGTGCGTCCCCCCACTTCTTCCATGTCTGTCTCCATGATTTGATGTGCTTTTTCTGAAATAATTAAGACTCTTGATTTCAAACGTATTTGGGCATGCAATATGTTTTGTAAGAGTTTGCAAAAAATGTGTGTAATTACACGCCTAATTTCAGTACACAGTGGCAAGATTGTTCATAGCAGTTGGGCTGATCACCTGCAAAAACCACCTGCTGAGTACGTTGCAGACTATACATGAAAATTCTGGCTTTTATATGGAGTTTCTAAGGAAATTTTAGCTTTTTAGGGTTTATTTTTTAAAAAAGAGTTCATGTTGTAGAATCTGAACATGCATTTGCATTACTAAGCCACAGAGACGTTTTGACAATTACAAACATAAGATCTGAAAATATGGAAACTGAACTTGAGGCACCCTGGTCTTTTAGCTGAGGAAAGAAGGAATAGCTATAATTGTGGTACATAACAATGAGCTAAACTCTCAAAGAGGAGCTTTAGGTATGGAAAAATAAAATCCTTGTGACCTATTTTTAAACTAAAGAATTTTAAATTTGCTATTTATCTCCATCCCCTAATCAGTTGTTATTTTTTATAAAGGAATTTTATATTTTACTTCCGAAAAAATTAATATTTTTTTATTAATGTCATAAGTGAGGAATATAACCTGGAGTAGCAATCTCTTAGTAAAAGATTACTTCTACAGTAATAGCTTTATGATATTAATTTCAAACAATACTATTTTAGTGATAAAACAGCATAAAAGGGCGTTAACTGTTTTTCATCCATATAGTTAGAAGCTTTACTTATGAAAGCACAGTAGGGTAATAGATAAAATGAATGAAAATTAACTATTATGTTTCATCTTCACCCTCAAACATAAAGCTATAGCATCCACAAACTGACAGACATGGCTTCTTGGCTGCACGTATGTGCCTAACATATCAACATCTTGCATCTAAAAATATATGGCAAAGAGAGTTTTGAAACCTTAGGTATCTCCTTATAGATTATGAGAATCTTCAGTGCGAAAAGTAACCAGTTAGTTTGAAGAGGGGGTTCCAGGTTTGATTAGGGTAGGAGACAGAGAGGTGCTCAAAATTACAATTTATGATTGATATTCTGTGGTAAAAGTTGAGTTCAGTTAAATCATTATGTGCAAGCAGCATGGATATGCTGTTAGACAGCCAGGACTGAATGTTGGTTTGGGGGGGTTGGTTTTCTTTTTGTAAGTATGAAGTAGAAATGTTTGATCTCCTATTGTACCAAAACGACCTCACTACTTGAAGTAGTCCTTGTTTCCACTCTCACAATTGCCATTATGAGCCAGAAGTCACTTCTGGATTTACCTTTTAGGAAAGAAAACAAAACCAAACAAACAAACACCACCACCATGCCCTCCAAAAAAAACCCCAAACCCCCAACCAAAAAAAAACCCAAACCCTCAAACACACAAAACCCTTGCACTCATAAGAACAAAATATTATTCTGTTATATCTGTAAGAAGACAAGGATATACCTGTGAAAGATATGATGGGTCCAGTTCTGTGATTGCCAGTTTTACTTTTGGAATACACTCAAATCTGTGGAAAAGGTCTGTTGTCACAACGCCTAGTGACAAGGTGACTGCATTACTGCCCTGGTCCTGTCTCTTAACATCTTGTTGGGAATTTGGGGGGTTTTGCATCCTCTGTCCAACAGTTACAAGCTGTAGGCCTTTGTACAGTGGAGTTTCCTGCATGTGACTTTTTGTAATGTACAGTAGTTTTTGTCAACCAGTGAGAGCCTTGGGATAATTTTACTTAATGCTGATGGTCAAAATCAGAACCAGAGAGCGAGAATAATTGCAAAATTCCATGCATTAACTAAATATTATTCTGAGGAAAGGGAATCTTCATATTTTTGCTTTGGGGTTCTCATCAAACATGTGTCTTGCATTACCTTTTACTAAATATCTCTTTGACTGTTTCTGCTTGTGTTAAACAATCAGGAACAAATTTGGCATGTAGTTTGTTTACTGCTTAACAATGAGGACCACTCAACAATTAGAAAGTTTGTCCTAGACTTCAGGCTGCAGATAATATCTCTAGCTTCCTTTTTAGTTATTTTTTTAAAAATTTGTTTAAAGCAGAGTTCCAGAATCCAAACTAAAAAGGAGCTGTGTATTGTGTCTGAGGCTTTAGATCTTGTAGAGACTGGATTTATCAAACTTTTGTTGTTCCACCTTTTAATGGCGTCACTTGTCTGTAGCCTGTAGGCCCAGACTATGCAGCTGATTTATTTTATTGTTTTATTTTTAAATGTGGGAATTGCTTTAGGCATTTATGCTAATATTCCTATTTCCTGAATTAGTGTTGTATTGTTACAGCCATTCTATTGGAAGAAACTATAGTATTCATGCAATTGAGTGAAATGGGAATTAAATGGATAATAGATATTAGTATAAAAGTTGACATAAACCCTATATTTTAAGTAAAGCCAGACAAAACTGGTAGCTGCTACATAAAAATATTTTATCTGTTGCTGTTCTGTCCCATTCACCTGACAGTCATGCTCTTCGGTACTCTTTTGATGTCATTGTGGTTCAGAATTTTGGCAGCAAAGACAACCTATTCTTCATGGGGACAGTGCTTTTTCCCCCCCCCCTCTGATCACTGGTGAAATGTAGCACTTGGTAAATAGTTATTCTGCTGTCCATCAGCTCACTTTCAGAAAAAAAGCAGCTTCTTTTTCCTGCTAACTTTTAGGCCAGATTCCTTTTAGAGCACAGGACTTGAAGGAGTTTACTAGGCCACTAAGTCTGGTTTTATAGCATTGTCAGGAATCATGCCCTCTAAGAAATCATGTTCTAGCCTGCATCATAGCATAGTTAATTTATGTGGTTCTTTTTCCTATAGTGTTGGTCCCCTTGCTATATTTGTAGACCTGACCTTGGTAGCTCTCTGAGCTTTAGATTGCTGATGAGTGATAGAAACAGCGATTTCACAATTTGAAGAAAATATCATAGTATATGGGTGCTGACACCATTAGAAGTGGGAGAGTCCCAAGAACAGGCTCCAGCTCATCCTTGCTTGTTGGGCCTCCAGGAGAGCACAGTGTAGTTCTTGTTCCTTTGGAAAGGTCAAGTTGTGGACTCTTCCTTAGTCCTAGGTACGTTCACACCTGAATGCAGTTGTAACATTGTTTTGGGGGAGACCACTTAAGAAAAGCTATTTTGCTCTCTGTTTTCTTCTTTTGTTTTGTTTTTACTCCTGGTCAACATAGTAGCCTGCATGAGTTCCATTTCTACTTCATTTTTGCAGAATGACAAGAAATGTACACACTTACTCCAAATGAGCTTTTGCCTTTTTGTGTGACTATTGTTATTTCCTTATAGGACTTCTGGAATGGGTTTGCTTTCATTTTTAATTAACTTTTTTTGTCAGCTTTGGGATAGATTTATTGTTCAAAATAAAGGCAACAAATGACTCCCTCTATATGTTGATGACAAGCAAGCTTAAGTTATTCTATTATTGAGAGATGGTTCAGACTTGAGCAAAAGCAATAATGGTGGGGGCTGTAATCAACAGTTTTCCCCAACATCTTCTATATAGAGTTCAGTCTTATCAGTGGTGTTGGAGTGGATGACTTTAAGAAGTAGTATTTGAACTTTTATTTAGCATACCACATTGTTTCTTTGTGTTGCTCTGCCTTTTCTGGAAGGATGGTTTGGTAGCAACACCAGTTAAAGAGTTTCTGTTCTTTTTGAAATTTCACACCCACATTTTTTTTCTCATGGAATGCAAGATACTTGTTTGGTTGTAGATTGCAACATAGTTGTTAGAAAGATTTAATCCATACCTTGCTACTCAAGATGTATTTTATTTTGTAAACCTTTTGTAGCTGCAAAGAAGTAAATAGATAATAGCTTCTTTTTACAACAAGAAAATCACATATTATTTGTTCCAGCTTTATCTCAGTTCCCGGCTTAAATGAGATTTGTGTTCCATTTAAAAAACATTTAGAGTGATTAGAGTTCAGGGCATCCTAATTACATTTTTCCGTATTATGTTAGTTTTCCCTTTGAATTCAGAAAATCTGTCTGCTATATCCTATTTCAGTCCATTTGACTTCAGTTTTAAATCCCTAATAATATATTACATGGATTAGACAATTGCATAGGAATTTCTTGCTAATTTGTGACAGATGATGTCATAGCTATGCCTTGAATTTAGGTCTTTAACCTTGTGAATGATAGTTATGTCAAACTTGGTTTCTAAAGTTACTATCTTCAGTTCATGAACTGCTGTATTTTTGCTTCACTGTAACTAGTCAGGAATCTATGAGGAAAGGAGGACGAAATATCTTTATAACTGATGATTATGAAGGTTTAAGTAGAAAAAAAAATTAATAAAATGACTGGGCAGCCAACCACATCCTCAGAAAATCTAGACTACAAGCTCCATGAGTTTCTCAAGTTTCCTTTCCTAAACAGTCACAGTGGCAGAGTTCTGGGTCAGGTTTTATTAGTTCTCTTCAGCAACTGCTCAAACATCAATGTACAAACCTGTTTGAAAACTTAAGTGAATAAAGTTAACCACAGGACAAACATTTTGTGGGTACTTCTACGGTTTTTAAGATGTGAATTGGCTCATGACATTCTTTATTCTGGCTAAATTAAATCTACTTTTAAAAATCTCATTTCTGCTAGTTAATTTCTAAATAAGCTTACCAGTGGTGCTGTAGATGATACAACACCTTGGTGCTAAGATAGAAACTGTGTAACTTGAAAAAATGGGTATATGCTTCCCAAATGCAATGTAAAAAGACCTTGAACTTACAGTTCTAATTATCTGGCTTTTCTTCTTTCCTCCCAGTGATTCATGAAGGTTTTATTCAGTGTGTTTACTACAGTGTAAAACTCAGCAACCTGAGTAGATTAAATATTAACCTCTTCCACCTACATAATGGTTGTAGCCCTGCACAGGAAAGTACTTCATCCAGTATGATGTCCTTTTACAGATAAGGGTCCTTTCCTGGCATTACTTGCTTCTCATACCAATGATATAAAATTTAAAGTTGAATTCAAACAGCTTAGAGCCCTGTGGAATAGAGTCTGTGAATTACTTGTTGCTTTTCTGCTTGCAAAGCAAATATGTACAAAAGTGTATTTTAGTGGCTAATTTTAACTCCCTAAAGCAAGATATTTTGATGGTTTGATTTTTATGTTTTTGTTTATTTTAAAAACAAAAAAAGCTTTGAGACCTTTTATATTCCCTAAAAGCAATCAAAGAAAATCCCAGTATGTACATGGTTATTTTGCTTTTTAAGTAAAATTCATATTGGCGCCTACTACGTCAAACATTCAAATAAAATAGAAATTCTCACAGTTTTTGCTTACATCAAAGATGGAAATCATTGTGTGGTTTTAGAAACCAAAGCAATTCCAAGATAGACACAGTTGGAATTTTTTTTATATGACAGCCTGTTTAATACACTTAGTAACATCAGTGTGAAGTTGAAAGTGCGCATCCTTAATGAAGTCTAGGGGAACTTTTATTGTGACTCTTTTAGGAAAAAGATTCAACTAGGTGACATAGTTACTTGCATCTGTGAGGATGTATGCAGTAGAAGCAAATTTAAAAAATAATTAAATTACTCATTTTTAGATGTGTATATAGAATACAAGGTACTAATTCTTGAATTTGTTCTTAGTAATGAGAAGTATCTTGTGCATTTTCCTGCAGATTAATACTAATAGTTGGGTTTCTTTTGGCAGGTTGTCAAGTTGTTAAGTAACAAAAGATCTCAAGCTGTTGGAATATTAATGTCTAGCCTTCATTTAGACATGAGGGACATTCAGCATGGTAAGTGAAATAAGTATTGTTGATTCTAGCTCAGATCACATCTTCAATATTCTGGAAATGCTAATTATTTCTGTCTTTTGATAGGTAAAATAAATTAATAAGGGCGGGTTTCTTACACTCTATTTTTCTGAAAATACTTTGTTCTGGCATTTATTTTCCCCTTTCATATTCACTTGTCCTGTGTAGAGAATAAAGCTGTTTATTTGCAGAATTGCCATCTATAGTTTTTGGCACCCATTATCTAAGTGGCATAAAACACAGGCCCTTTGATATTGGTCTTTCTGAGGAAGATGGCATGATATGTTTTTTATTTTAATTCCGTAGCCTCAGGCAAATGAATTATAACATTTAATTGATTTTCTATATAAAATAGTTCCTATATTTGGTTTAACACAAACTGTGGACTACTTTCATCTTCAACAGCATTTTTTTATAAAAGGACATCTTGGGGGAGTGTAATACTTTTCACATTTATGCTAAGAGACAGTAGTGCAAAAAGGTGAAAAGTGGATTGCATTTATATTCAGAGCATCCCTTATGTTTCCCAAAGGCTTTGGATAGATTTGAAGCAGATTGAATTATCCTGTGAAGTGCCAGCCTACCTATTAAATAAATGTGGTTTCGAGTATAACACAGACTCCATAAATCACAAAAACATCTTATGAACTTTCTAGGCTACATATTTACAGCCATGCATTGAGTTTACTGTGATTTGCTTATTTGTGAAAATATTCATAAATAGAACAAATTTCAGATCACTCTGTCAGCTAGTGAGTAAGTCTTAATCACAGTTTTAAGTTTTTATTAAACTGTTTTGATGGTTACTAGACTTCCTCAAGCTGAAGCACTTAAGATGGTAGTCATAGAGCAAGGCGCCAGTACTGGCGCCAAGAAGTACTTGGTATTTCCAAAGCTGGCAGATGTAGTTCAGTTAAGTCATAGAGCAAAATCTGAAAACAATGATATGGTCCTTCCCTTCAGTCAAATATTCAACTTGGTTTCAGTTAATAATGAGAACCTTATGAACAAAGGAGTCCGCCTAACATCTGTGTCTGTGGTAAAGCCAACACAAGTTCATTGAAAATTTGCTTGCTTAACATGCAACACTAACAATAACATGGCATGAATGTCAGTAGTTGAAGGGGTCAAACAATATTATGTTTAACCTTTATCCTATTACAATATTAAGTACACATGATCATCTAAGAACTGTGTGCAGATTTTGTATATTCCTCTTTCAATAACTGTTTTCTAAAACAAAAAGTCTTTGCAAAGGGGAATTTAGTGGTGCTCTTATTCCCTTGCTGTGCAGAAGTGATTGAACAAACATGAGAGAACTTTTGTCTGATGGGGGAATTTGTGGAAATACTTGGAAGATCCTGGTGTTATTTTTTTTTTCTTTTTTAAGAATATAAAATAGGCGTGGAGGAAAAGTGGTGAGGAGCAGAAAAGAAATTTGCATGGTGGGGGCAAAGAAAATAGAGGAGATATCTCACCAAGAAGTATTTCTGGCATCAGTCACTCTGTGCAGAGCTCTCTGAGTGGCCTAACCATAGATCCTGTGGAGAAATTATAAAATCACAAGCCCAAGTATTTAGCTTTGCCTCTATGTGTGCGCTATTTTTACTTGCTTGTTATGAAGTGTTTTACATATTTTTGAGTTTTATAGCTTACCAGTTTATCTGCTATAATTTGAATATAGAAACGAGAAGGTACTATCAAAAATTAAAATGTTAAAAAGTGACTGCATTAGCAAAATAGGCAGTTGATATATTTGCATCTTTATACATAAAGATTTAAGATGTATGACAACAACTAGAGCAAAAAATGTTGATCAGTGTTCTTTGTCCCCTGGCCCAGGGTTTTAGTGGTGGTCTTGAGGTTTTGCCATGTTTAATGTACAGTGAGGTGAACATTTACCCATATCTCACTCAGTACAACACAAGCAATGCTTTTTCATAAATTTGAAAGGCTGTCAAATTAAACAGGTTTGGTTTTTTTTTTCCCCCATTCTGATAATTTGTGGTACTAGGCAACTTTCTTTATAGCCTTCCTTGTAAATATTCCCTGTATTACATATAAAGCATGTGGGATGCAGTGTTCATGCAAATTGCAAAAGAATTGTGATTTTTTTTTTTTTTAATTTCTTTTTTTTACTGGCCAAAGAAAAGCACCCAGGGAGAGAGAGAAACTTTCAATGCAGTGTGGTATTCAGTCCATTTCTTGGTTTGCATGCTATTGTGTTTTATTTTTCTAATGGTTGAGACAAATTTCAAAGTGTTACAGGAACAGAACGGGAAACAATTGTGCCGGGTATTAATTCACCTAATAAATTTAGGATTTCAAGTTTTAATTCATATTGTGTATAACTGAAGAGCTCTAAATAGCTTGAAACCTGGGAAAATGTTGTATTTAATGTCTTGTAAATTTTTTTTTTGGTTGGTTGGGGTCTTTTGGTGTATTTTTGTTTGCTTTTTAAGATACAAACCAATAACGAAGTATTGCCTGCAAGAAACAATCCTTAATGAAAGATTGTTTTGGAAACTTGAAAATTTGACTTGTTTATGATATTTTGTTAACTGATCTTGAACACAGCTACTTTTTCATGCATGTGCAATCAGATGGCATTTAGTGGAAGATCTCAGAATATTGTAATATATGCTAAATAGCTTTCTTTGATGGTGATGATATCCTTGTTAAGTGTCTGCTTGTAGAATTAATTTGTCTGCTCCTGACTTTGAAATGGGTTTAGTAAGACAAACTCCCAAACTCTAGCTGCTTTTAAAATATTTTTACAGTTGTGGAAGGAGTAGTTGTAATAATGGGAGTGCATTTGCACTGAACTCTAGTATGTCTTTCTAGTACTGCTTTAAAGTAGGGTAGGTTGATTTTTTTTGTTGTTGTTATGGTTTTTTTTGTAGATTCTAATTGCCAACAGAACTCCCAGCTATTTTATGCAGTCTAGGCTAGAACTGTAAGAAATGTTGGTCTTTTCAGTCACAGTGCCATTTCTCTATGTTATTAGTGCAAAAATGGGTCCTCTTCTCATGGTTTCTCTGGTTGCACACAAAGTTTTAATGATGCCTATTTTTTTAAATCACCTATCAACTATGCAAAATGTTTTTTCCAGGCATTTTGCTTGCTTTCTTATTTTTGTTTTATTGCAAATATCCTTTATTCAGTATTATGTTCCCACTGGAAATATAGCTGTATTTGCCTGCGTGATATAGCCAAAGCTTGAGAAATGCCAAACCAAGGACTTCTTACGTATTTTTCCTTTATGGCTCAGATTTTCTTCCTAGAGTAAAGACTTTGGTTTTAACATTAGTTTTTGGGGGTTTTTTTCCTTAACATTTCAGAGGTGCAACATGTGCTTAAATTAAAGATCCCACAAGATGCCATTTAACTGCATATAGTAATCTATGATGAACACCCTATACATTAATACATAATTGCATGTGAAGCCTGTGTCTGGATTTAGGAACATGTCTCTTAAATTAGAGCTCTCTTTTTAATAAAGTTGTCTGTCATCACATGAAATATAACAACTGTTTGGAATTGTAACTATGTTCCAGTGAATATGGTTGTCAGTGCCTTCCCCAATCCCCCCTGCTTGTAGAGATACAGTGTATCCTCTTCTGTGTTTAAGCTTTTATGACTGTTAACAAATGCAGTAAGAATAGCAAAAAATTCTTCGGTGTGTGTGGAAAAATAGAAGGAAAAAATTCAGCTGAAGGTATCAGCCAGAAGAAAAGCAAATTTTATATTTCATGCTGATCAATATTATGTTTACTACACAGTCACATTTATATCGACTATTTATTTCCAAAATGGAAATTAATCTTTTGTTCAACAAAATCATCTTAGTATGAGTGTGCCTTGCAAATGTTGAAGGTAGAATTCTGGCAAAAACAGCGTATGCAATTCTCTGTCTTCTGAAGTTGTCTGTAATATTTTCCAATTCTGTAAGTTTCTCTTAATGGGGTTTATAATTTCAGGCACTGGGTTACCTCTGGCATGGCTGCAGTACTCTAACTATATTTCTGCAAGGTTTTATATAGCACCTCATGATTGCCCTGGCTCTGTTGGAAGTAGTTTGGAGAAGTCTGACTCTGAAGTTTGGACCACCTTTCTCCTATCCTCATTTGTTTAGTCATTTTCTCCCCCTCTCTGAGGTAATCTACAGAATTTGATGGAGTTGCCTGTCCCACTCTGATAGCTGAAAAAAATGCCCAAAACCAAACCCACAACCCAAAAAACCCAAACCCCAATATGGAAGACCAGTGCTCATTTTATTACAGCCCTCAACTCATTGTTGGTCAGTAATACAAGGAAAGGCGGTTATATGAAGGAATGTGATAGGAAAAATAGTTATGGAAAGGGCAGGCAGCTTCACCTAACAGCTGGTCAAGACCAACCTTTTAATCTGGATTTGAGATTATTTTACTGAAAGTTGTATTTGTGGCAGAGCTTGCTTTGCTAACAGAAGTACAACTATGAACAACAGACGTGTCTTCTGCTCTGAATTCAAGACAGATGTGCAGGAAGTGAATGTACTTTAAATGTTAGTGCACAAAATAAATGTTTATTCTTTAACATTTGGCTATTAGTGACAAAGGACCATGAGAAAATCTTGGTTTTGTTTTCTTACTTGACTGCTCACACTGACACTTAGAAATGATGAGCTAGGAGAGACTTTGTCAAAGGTTAACAGAATTTCACTGGAGGAGGGGGATAAAATGTCTCTTACAGTGTATTATGTAAATGTTCTGGGCAGGAATTCTTCATGCATTAAAGTATCATGTATCAGTGGTCATAGGTCCAAGAGATGCTGTAAATGGAAAGCAATTGAGAAAGAATGACTCAAAATGTGGAAAATAAAACACATTATTATTTTATCTTATGGAAGGTCCAGAGGTGATCTGAGCATTATTTATCCTAATAACAATGTATGTGTATAGGCATAATCATTTGATACTCACAATACTGAAATATTTGTCAAGAATGGGTATCTTCCCAAAAGACATTTTACTGTTTAAACAAGTTATGAGGATAAAACAACACATTATTGGATCAAGTTCTTTGGACATTGTTATACTGGAAGGTAAACCAGCTGCCAAAAACTGTTACTTCTGTCCATTTAAGTTATGAAAAAATCCTGTATGTAAGATATATAGAACATTTTTTCCACCAGGCGGCAAGTCTGTACTTCTTTATTAAAGGAATGATCCATATAGCGATTGCAGTCAGTGCAGGTTAATTACAAAGTTTGAAACTTTATCTGTTATTTCTAGCTTATTAATTGAGAATTGAAATGCTTTTAAAATTTTTTTCTTAATCAAATATCATGCATTCAAACACCTAAAAACTTAAAAGATAATGGCTTACGCTTCCCCTCTGAAAGCCTTTCCAACATGTATTTAGATCCTTCTGAGACACCACCAAGGAAAGATTGGTTGATTCAGCATTTTTCTGTCCTGTAAACTAGCACTTCCTCAAATCTTCACACTATAATCTTCAGTCTTATTCCTCTAGTTCTTCTTAGCTTTATGCTACCATATTAATTACATTATGCCTGCTGTTAGATTGCAAGCTTACACATTTTATTTGCTTATAATTACTTCACAAGCTCCTATTGTGAAATTATTGGTAAGGAAAACAATGGAATACACAAAATTACTTCTATAAAATACAGACTAGAGTTAGAGTGCCACACATATGTATTGCACAAATGTTTCTATTGCTTTGATGATCTTAATATGCCCAGAGTGTTCTGTACTGAGCAGCCAAGGGCGATTCTGGAGCCCTTGTCTGGATGCTTCTGCCAGAGGCAGCTGGTGAGAAAAGGACAACAAAGGTCTTTGGAGACAGGTGGGGGTTCTAATGGATGTGGCATAAACCCCTGAGCTGTGGGTGAAGGCCCTGAAAGCCAGTTCTAAGTATTGAAAGTATGCCTCAAGTCCTCTTTCTATCCTCTGAGATTTTCTAAGCTTAGTTCACAGTGACCAGAGGCCAATAAAGAAATAGCAGCAGTTGTTAAGGGAAAAAATACAACCTCAGTTATCATTTTCTTTAAGTATGCATGCAACACATCAAGATAATAAAGGACAGAAATATTCATATCACCAAGAAAGGAACTGAATGTTTTATGTGATACATCCTTTTAGAATTTACAATTAAAAACAAATGTATAGAGTTAAGCAGTTTTCTATAACGCAAAATACATTTTTAAGAAGTTAGGGTTTTTTGAATGAGGAAAATCATACTGAGTTTTTTCACAATATTTGAATCAGCAGAGACTAATTACTGCCACATTGGATAGTTTGGATAATTAAAGATTTTTGTTGTTGTTAAGAACATATGAATGTAATTTAATAGAGAAGTTTTGTAAGAAACTGTAATTGCTTTGTTTGTCTGTTGTTTCAGTTGAAACAGTTTATTTTTTTTTCTTGGAAGTCTGATTAACATTGAAACTTTGAGAGAAAAGTTTCAGGAAAGTTTTGTTCTCCCAAAAGAAAAAAAGCAGTACCCTTATTTCTCATTTGTGTACCATGTAGTCACTCATAAGAGGGATGATTACAAAATTCTAACCATAAAAGCAACAAAATGTATGCTATTAGCATTAGTACCGTGCAAAAATTAGGGGGAGGAAGAAAGGGAGAAAGAGCACCCAGTCTCCTTTCCATAGCAGAAATATTTTCTGCTGGTCATACTTTTACACATTGCTGAACTACACGGAGTTTTTAGCATTATGAAAATTAAGGAAGGCTTATTAATTGACTAAGACCTTCCAATAATGCAGTCACATTTTTTCATTAAGTCAAAAGGTTTAGAAGAACAGGATCTTTGCCACAGCAATATGTTTGTGACATGTTCATGTGTTTGTTAGTGTTTAATACTTTTGTACACACAAAAAATTTATATAAAAATTAATGCCACTTACATGTATATAGCTGTTAAAATCTAATTTAAATACAAGGTAGTTAAAATGAGGGTTTAGCAAAACTTGCAACATGCTATATTTGATCAAAAGGAGATCTAGCTAGCTTAGTACCTGGTCTTCTGTGTGGATAACCGGGGCAGGGGGGAGGGGGTAGGAATGTGACACTGACCACTCATTATGTAATTTCTTTATAGTTCTCTATTTTATATTTTTGCAGTAGTTGTCTTTTTCCAAATTGAAAAGTTTGTTTGGAATGACTTCGGGACTTGTTGTCTATTCTTTTGATTTTTCTTTGTCACCAGACTACCATCCCTAGGTCTTTTTCCTCTCTTTGCAAATGAGGTGACTAGCTCTGCCTGCTGCTTTCAAGACTTATGTGCACCATATGCCTATGCCATGGTACCACACCATCTTCTATTTCAGGCTCCATTTTTTCTGTATTGTTACTGACATTCTATTTGCCCTTTAACTATTGCTAATGATTGATCTCATGTTTTTGCAGAACTATGAAAAAAACCTGAGTGTCTTTTTTGAGGCAGTAGTTGCTAATTTTGTATCCATCACAGTGGTTTTACAGTTCTTTTTGTCCACCTACTTTGCATGTATTGATGCTGAGTATTTGAGAGATCCTGTTGTACACATTTGTGGTCAGCTTTAAAGTGGCTAGCTTTTATTATCTGCCAACATTACCACCTCACATTCATTAAACAGCACAGGAATCTGCAAAGATCCCAGTAAGGCTCAACTGCTACAATTCCATACTTAGAAAACTGATTGTTCATTTTTGTAATTGATTTCCTATTTTTGAGCAGTTTTTATTTTTAATCAGAGTAAACCTTTCCTCTTATCCCATGACAGCATAATTTTTTCTGAGGCCTTAGGTAAGGATTGTGAGGAGCCTTTTGCAAATCCAGCATCAGTCTGATTGCTTGCCTGTGCCTTCATTGACTCCATTAGAGCAGTGTTATTTAATTTGTTGCTCATGAGTGTCTGCTACAAAACGACATGCTGCCTCTCCTTCTCATTACGTTAGTTTATCTGCATGTTCTTTAAAAAAGCTGTTCTTCCATATAATACATAGACATTTTCCAGGCACAGAAGTCAGACTGACTACTTTGTACTTTCCAGCACCATCCTGGGAATCCTCTTAAAATTTGCATTTGTCTGTTCTGAAACTTGTTCAATTTGAGACGGTGCCCAAAATGTATCACTCAAAGCATAGAACTTGTCGGAGAACCTGTTTGGCCTTTTCTGTAGTTGTGAATCCTAACGCAAATACTTTGTTTAACCTTTTCTCATTCTCTTTCTTTTCTGCTTTTTTTTACAGCCAGATTATCTGCATGGCCAACTATTTCCTGTCAGGCTTCATACATCTGATGTGTTTGAAAGCAGTTTTATTACTAGCTTTATGCATTTGGCAAGTTGGGTTTAGACCTCTTTGTTCTTGTCTAATTTACATTTGAACTTAGGAGACTTCTTGCTTTTCTATTTTCTTTGCCTGTTTTCCACTTTTTGAAGGGTATCTTTTATTTACAGGTGTCCCCTGTGTTCTTATGTGTAATCATATATGTGGTTTCAAGGAGTGAGAATAGTGGGGATGTGAAAAGACTAGGGAAAAAAGGTTGCTTTTGAATTTTTCAGTTGTTGATGATTTTTTTTCTCTGAACCTCTAACATAGAGTCTGTAAGCTTCCTTCTGGCCTCCAAGCTTTTTTTCCCTTTTAACTGGCTTCTCATTCTAATGTAATTCCTCCTTGTAAAATCTAATTTTATGGTGTTATTTTTAAAAATCTTTTCCCCTGTCCTATAAAGACATGTCATGTAAGACTGTTTGGTGTCTCCAAATGTTTTTTACGCTATTCAGAAGCAAATCAAGCATTGCTTCTCCACTTTTGGTATTGCTGTCTAGTTTCTTTGAGTAATAATAGTAATATCCTAAAATTTAGATTCTGCATGATGTCTCCAAAATATACTTAACAGATTAAACTTTCTGCTACTGCATTTTCATGTTGCATATGATCTTGCCCCTTTTACCAGTTAGAAGTTGTTATGAACAAGCATGCCAAGTGGTCTGCGGTCAAGCAGTCACTGTGGGGTTTGTGTTGAGGTATGAGCTCCCCAGGCAAGGAAGTGGGTAGGTAGGTCTCTACTCACTTGTTTGGGTATCCAAGGTATCCAACTCTCTCAGTTGCATTATCTTAACTGACTCTGGCTTCCTCCAGTGTTCATTGCCACTCTTCTGCAGTAACCAGTTACGGCAGCACATACAACCTTGTATACTCAGTGTCACACTGATTAGCTTCCTTCTGTTGTGTTTGGAGCAGCCATTGGATCCACCAGTAAATATAAATTTGCCCATTGCAAATGTTAGGTGCCTGGAAAGCGTATATAAACGCATCAGATACACTGCCTGGGCTTTACCTATGGATCCTGCCTCATCTGGATCATTTTTCTGACTCCTCTCCCTTGGTGCACATCTGGACCCTCACGCTCCTCCCCGCCCCCGGCGCGGCCGCGTTGCCCCAGGCGGCTGCCGGCCGCCCCCCTGCGGCGGGCCTGGCTCCCCCGGCGGGCTTCCCGCCCGCGCCCCGCCTGGCCCCGGGTCCCCGCGTCCAGCAGGTGGCAACAGCGGCCCACGCTGCCGCCGCTGGCGGGGAGCTCCGCGCCCCCTGCCCGGGGACCGCTGGCCCGGCTGGCGCAGAGCGGAGCCCGTCGTCCACCTGTGTCGGTCAAGGGGCTACACCTCGGGGCCTCGCCCCGCTCTCCGGCTCTGACAGAGGCGCTGCTTCTCGGCGTGCTTCTCGCCCCGTGGATATCCTCTTCTAACAAATAGTTCTGAGTATAAGGGAGAGAAAGGATGGTGCAAAGATGAGGGAGTGATTTGTATGCTGTGTCCATGGTAGGTAGGGTAAAAAACAGTGCAGGCGAAATTACGCCTTTCTGCTGCAAAAATTGTGAAATGTTTAGCCTGAGCACCCGCTGTTTTTTGTGCTAGAGCCATTGTGTTGGTGTTCCCGTACCTGTCTCTTTATGAGGCACCTGGGTCTCTCCTACTTTTTTCTCTTCTTTCTCTTGTTCTGTAGTCATCCCTAGACAATGAAAGGTCAAGTTTACTTCTGTTGTTCTGCTGTTCCACAGGAAACCTTCCCAAGCAGTATGTTTTAGAGTCTACTTCAGTGTAATGTGTTTTCTGTTTTTAGTGAAGGGGTGGTGGCTTTAGCTACCTGGATGCAAAATATAGCTCAGTAGCATTGAACTGAAGCAACATAGTGTCTCTTGTAATCTTAAAGTCCTCAGTAGGCCAAATACAGTCATGACACTGAAATAAATACACATAGGTGTTTCCAAGTAACATTTGAGTTTTTCTTCTTTTTTTTATTTCTTAGAATGTATATATTTTGGTTTTCCACGTATCCAGGCATTTTGTTTTGTTGCAATCCCAGCCCTCATTTCCTTGAGTTATTAATACCAGCTTTTGAGAAGAACTTTGGAGCGTGAATAAAGATGGAACTTAAACCATAAACATGCATCCTTCCACCCTCAGTTATCACAGTATTGTGATTTGAATTAGTAAAGCTGTGTCATCTGTCATTTACCTAGCCAAAAATGTTTTTACATTATTTTCATAATCCCACCACACTTAGAACTCATGGACTACATATCACAAGATCATTACATCATTTTCTTAGCATCTGTAGCTCTTTAATACTGTAACTTCAGAATATTTGGTGAAAGGCTTAACGTGTGTTAGTGTGATAAAAACCCTGGTGTTTATCCAGACATCAGACCGGGCAGACATGTAGAATACCAGGCTACATCTAAACTGCTCTCTGCTGTGCTGAATATAAAATTTTAATTTGATATGGAACATAAATTGAGAGTATGTAATTTTATTTCAGTGAGATACTACCATCTGACAGAGGGAAAGGGAAATTTGCTTCTGAAAGGAAATTTCTCAAGTGTTTTGTGTTTTCAATTCTTGAGCAAGAAAATTTGTATTTTGACTAGTGATTGCAACAGTTGACTGTACAGCAACTATAGATAAATGGGGACTTGCTTTGCCTGATTTCTGAATCCCTGTAAGTTTCCATGTAGTATTTCTAACTAGCTCTACTGCTACGGATAATGATACCATCATACACAACTGGCTAGCTTGAACCATAAGCAAGGAAAGCTTGTTTCTGGATGATGGTGCATGTCTTCATGGCTAAAAGAAC
The DNA here is from genome assembly GCA_034008185.1 of Gorsachius magnificus. Classification (NCBI taxonomy): domain Eukaryota; kingdom Metazoa; phylum Chordata; class Aves; order Pelecaniformes; family Ardeidae; genus Gorsachius; species Gorsachius magnificus. The sequence goes on along the minus strand of CM067083.1, from coordinate 40,974,937 downwards.
TTCCAGGACATTCTGTTGAAAATCATCAAAACATAGCAACATTCTGTGTAGTCTGTGTAAAATGATTTAGGCTTGTTGATCTTACAGAAGACTAGTAGAGAACTTCAGAGGGACCTAGAAAGGGCAAACATGCAGCTTAACTCTGGATTTTTAGAAAGAACATTTTAAGTATTTAGTCTGGTTGCTAAATAAGGCAAGTCATGTAATATTGCCTGCTAATTTCTGCCTCAAGCCATTACTCTGTATAAATATGAACGTTTAGCAGTATAAATGATCTTGAGTTTCAGCTGAAATTCTGACCCTTCAAACTTTTGCTTTCTTTGAAGTCACTGATAGTTTTGCCATTGACTCTGGTGAGTCTAGGATTTCATACAAATACTTTAGGTGATGGAGAAGCCAATGCATCCCATGAAATGTTTTTCAAAAGGTTACTTTCCCTCACTTTTAACACTTAAAATACTATTTCTGTAGTGAATTTGCGAGATTAATTTACAGACATCCTTCATTCTCCTACTTTTGGTCTGTAAAACTAAGGAGCCATCTACTTTCAGATACCTTCTCATGCAGGTATGCATAAGAACAGTAATCAGGTTGCCTCCTAAGTTGCTTCTGTATAAGCTAAATAGGTCAAGCAATTCAACAGAAAGACAAGTTCTTGAGGTTATTCTGCTATTTTCTTTATTGGTCTCTTTGATATTCCACCAGCTATAGCTCTAGTCCAAAGATTGTTTTGACTTCTAGTCACTCCTTGAGAGAGAGTCTTACATTAGTCATTGGTCATGATTACTAAGAGTGTCATCAAAACAGTTCTTTTGGTGAATTTGAGTCTGCTCAAGAAAGAGCAGCTCTCCCATTAGCATTGCCACATGGATTTCTCTGAGGACTAATAATTGTTTTTAATATCTTTCTTTTCGGTGTTGGTTTAGTTTCAGTAAGCTGAGAGCAGATTCCTATGGAAGCTGAAGACACTCTCCTTTCTGGCAATATTTTGTGAGCCATTAAATTTTCAGATCTATGAGTTAGGCAGTTGTTAACTCTTTTAGTGTTGACACTTAAGTAATTTAATGTTAGTATTCTAAATTGCCAACTGGACACACCAGCTCGATTTACCATACACTAACTGTGGGTAAATTGAGAGCACAAAAGCTAAGATCTTAAATTAACTGCTTAATGTAGAGAATATATTTTTGGGAAAAAAAAAAAAATTGATATCTACCCTGCTAACTTTATCAAATATTCAGAGGGCTATATAACTGTATAAAACTGGTATATCCTTGCCATTATTATGAGGGATGAATTGTGGTCACTTCATCTCAAACAAATGTAATAGCAAAAAAATGAAGAGGTTCAATGGTGGATTAAAAGAATGATTAAAGAGTGGAGTGTGTATAGGGAACATGGAAAGATTAGGGATTGTTCAGAGCTGCTCAGAGTCACAGAGTAAGGCACATAGTTCAGAGATCCCATATGAAAAGTTAGTGTCCTTCTAGTGATTATGAAGTTAGAATAAGCAATAAATGATTCTTCTAATAGTTGGAATAATTTTAGTCTAAATTTATTCTTGACTTTACACTGCTTTAAACTTAAGTTTCATCTTTGCCAGTGAACTACTAGAGGATGCTAAATAAATCTCTTCCTTCTCCTCTTGCATTTTGGTTATCTTTATCATTTAGAATGAGTTCCCTAAACCATGAAAGAAAAATCTTGTCTATTTGCTTATGGACTGGGCTTCTCAGAGTTAGCCATGGCTTTTTTTACTTTGAGCTACTCTAATGAAAATAGATCAGGTGGAATTAAAAGGAAAGCCAGCAAATTTGAATTCTGAAAAAATCCACACGTAATTAAAAGTCTCAGTTTGAAGCCTGAAGTCTTGCTTGTATTCCAAACAAGTCCTGCTAACTTCTTCCAGCTGCTGTCAGTAAGGGATGCTATCTTGTTCTGCAAAGTTTGACTTGCATACATCCTTCGACTGTCATGGTTACACTGTCCCTGGTACCAAAATTAGCCATTGGAACTCACAGACATAATATCATGGAAATAGAGATTGAAAAGCTTTAGATCCTATGTGGATCTAAAAGAAAAGTCAAATGTTAATGCACAGAAGACCCACATTTTATTTCACTTGACTAATGAATACAAGGCTATAAATTGTATCTGTCTGCAGACAGATTGATACACAATGTCAGATCTACTGCATATATGCCTTTCAGCTGATGCATTTGGTTTTATAACGTGCACTGTAAATACATAGTCATGTAAACATCCCCAAAATATGTTTCTCTGATATCCTGTTCTAGTAGTCTCCCCACCAAAAGTGTTATAGTTGATAGGTATGACAAGTTTCCTTTTGAGAACCTCTAAAGGTCCTGTGGCATGCTGTATGGCCTTACCCGGAAAGTGAAGAAGCTTAGTACAAGCTGATATTGAAGTAAAAGCTGATAGCATTGGGGTTTTTTTTACAGCAGTAATTTTATTTTCTGTAACAGAATTTCTCACATGTAAAATATATCCATATGCCAATGATTAATTTTAATATAAAATCTTGTTCTTTAAACACTTTTAAAAATACATTTAAGAGACAGGAAGTTTGCCTAGAGAACAACCACCCTCGACTATAAGCATAAGTATTTTTTTTTTTTTTGACTTATTTAAATGTGTCATATCATTTGCATTTGTGTACTGCGCTAAGCCTTAAGTAGCATTTTGGGAGTTATCATGGTAATCCTTTTCAGTTTGTTGAAAATCTTGAATCCTGCCAGTCAGTCTTGCGTTTCAAATTCACTCCCCAAAGACCAGCCCCTGGCAGGTTCATTGAGACTGTTTGCTCCTCCATGCACTATAGTTTAAAATAAGCATAATCTGGTAAAATGTCAGTCTTCTCTCAACCTTCCTATATCCCACACCCATATTTTTTTCACCTGCCAAATTCAAACAAATCTTATCTAAACAATTAAGATAAGCATTGAAGTACTCTCTATAGTCAATCAGCAAACCTCTCAAAACCAGAACTGAAATACAATCTCTCTAAATTAAACAGTCTACAATGGTAATCATGTTTGTATTTAAACATTTTATTCTGAAAGGATTACAGCATTGGTCTCCATTTTTTTTCCTGCCTAGACAAGAAGGCGACATACCGAGTCAAACAAAATATATTTGTTCTCTAAGAACTGAACTTGCACACTTTTTATAAACAAACTGTATAGGTGTATGAAGATAGACTTCACATAATCAGTAACTGCTGTCCTTAACATAGTAGGCAATTGTTTGAAATGTATGTAATGTAACTGTTTATACTAACTATGTATAATTATATATAAAATCTAGTTATATATTTTGTTTTATGTGTATATTATAATTATATGTATGTGAAAAAAGGTCTATCGATACAATTTTATTGCTATATATTAGGGATAAAACATTAGGGAATGGGAATGTTAAGGACAAATGTCTAAAAAATTGAATTGTGTTTATAAGAGAAGAATCAGTATAAAAAGTAACACTAAAGATTCGCTCTTTTTGATAAAGTGTCCTACTTCTGTTACTTAAAATTTTGCAAACACATGTTCTTACTTAATTGATTCTTATTTTATTGCTTCCCAGAAATGTGAGTGCGTGTTCTTGAAGGTATTTAAAAATTCTAAGTCCTTTAAAAACAGTCTGAAGCAACAGCTAAGCTTACTCCATAGCTTCTGCTTGGAAATTTTGTATACCAGTCTGGTTTCTTACACAAGCTTTAGATCAAGGTGAATTACTGCCACAGTAAAGCTGTGTGCAAGCAGTTCTAAGTGCCATTTCTTGCCTCTGATCCATGCAGTGTGTACTTGTGTTGAAGATCCAATCTCTATTGTGCTTTGTGCACTTTAAATTTCCATCCTGAGGTGGTTAGAGTATTTCCTAATAGATAAACATATCACAAAGGTATTGAGGGAAAGCAGGTAGGTAATAATACAAAATTGTTTTCCTTCATGCTAACTCTACCCAGTGCAGCCATCCCCTACCTACTCATTATCATCAGGGGTATTTTTCTGCAAGTTGTGCAAGTCCAGATACTCCTGTTTAAAAATTCTTTTATTTCACGCATTTTCTGAGAATATTTACAAATTATGCAATCATGATCCTTGTGTGTCTTGCTGCAGCTCCCATTAGCAGAGAGACATTTAGTTTTACCACTATATTTTCCATATTTATGTAAACATAACATTTATTTCAGGAGGCCCATTGGGGATTTAACTTTCTGCATTAGGAGATTCACATTTCCATTATTTGAGATAAAGAAGAATCCCAAGAGAATACAGTAGTTGTCAAGTTGTCAGAAGTATCACAGACAAAAAAAACCCCATGACCTTATGCAGTAGGCTTGTGTTAGATGAATGATGCCAATAAGCTCATGTGGGGGGAAAAAAAGAGCCAAGGATAGCAATTTCTTAATTTGCAGGTTTACTATGTAACCAATAAAAGACTGCAAATTTTGCATTCAGTTGATTTTTAAATATAAATATTAAGTTGGATTTAAATCTGGGTTTACTTTGCAAGTATCTGGATATTGCATCATACAATAATCTTTACAACAGCAAAGGAAGTCACTGCACTTTAATCTTCTTCTAAGGCTCTCTTGGCTCTTTTGGTGATGAGAAAGTTGAGGCTGATATTTTTTCTTCTACTGTTGAATTGACCAGTTCAGCTGTCAGTCATTCAAAGGAACTTGATGAAATTGTCTACATTGAGACTTTTTTTTTTTTTCTGGTTTGCTTGTATTAGCATGTATGGTGTTCTTGCATTTTCTTCCAAAGACATCTGTCAGTGAAGGCTTCCATCCTGTCTTCATTGAACAAACAAACAAGTTTTTTTTTATTCTTTTTCTCTAATTTGTTGTCAGAAACATTTCATAAGTTGATCAGGCTATATACTGTCTGACTTGTGTTTCTTGTATCAGAAATTTCCATTGCTTAAGGTTTTGCCAGTATGTTAGTTTTCTCATGATGCTGGGTTTTGACCATTTGAAGTTTACTACCTGTACATTATTCTTGGAGCAGTTGTTTTTTTTTTTTAATTAATCAGAAGTAATTGTTCAAAGACGAAGATACAATGTGACACATTTGACCTACCCATCTGCCTTTTTTCTTCCAAATATCCTTTTTAGTTATTTGAAAATTAATACGTTGCATCAAATCTTCAAGTACTATTACTTGAAAACATTTTAGAAGGTTGAATGATTTTTAATGCTACAGTTCTGCCTCAGAATTATGTAGTATTTTTTGAGACTCTATGTACAGCTTATGGTTTCTATATAATACAGATAGATTCTTAATAACAACAAAGTCCTTTTTTGTTGTAAGACTGGTTGATGTCTTTTCTATTTCTTTTACTCTTCAGCTTGGGGTAATATTCCTGGGGTATAGATGGTTTAATTGCTAACATGGAGCAGAATTACCTGGGGATGGAAGTAGGAAAAAATACCATAGAGGTTGTAACATCTCAGTATCCTGTAATCTTACATGTTAGAGTCACATGATGAGCAGAACAGCTGGGAAACCCCCAAATCAGTGCCCTGCACAGAACTGCATGGTGAGAGTACTGTGATTATCTGCTATAGAAGTAGGAGGTCCTTCATTCAGTGAAGAAGAATCAGTCTGCCTTTGCTGCCATTTGACAGAGGAGATGTGAAGTCTTGCAAAGACTTTTGGTGCTCTTCTGCAGAAAGAGCAGTTGTGAAAGCAAAGAGGCAAAGATGTGCAGGAGAAAAAAAGGAGTGATACTGCTTGGTTTTTGGAGAGTCATGGAGAAGACAACTGTAGTAGAAATCAGCATGAAGAACTTGGGTGGGTGGTTTGCTTGTTTGTCTCCCTGAAGCATGGATCTGAGTATAGCAGGATTGGTTCAGAATTCCTTTTTCAAATTTGAGGTGGTTTTGCTTCAGCTCCTGCTTCTTTCTGAGGAGTTAAACTGTAACCTGTTATCAGTCAAGTAGGATTTGGAAATTGCTCAGTCAGTTTTTGGGGAGACAGCAGTGCTTCTAGGAGGTCTCAAGAGGAGGACATTCACTTTTAGATGGAGTATGGAGACTGAAAAGCTTAGGAAGCATATTTGGAAAGGCCAGAGAAATGGAGTGTGATCTGAAACCTGCCCTGAGAAAAGGAAAAATGTATGACCAAGAATTGGACTGAATCTTCTGAAAGTCATCCATAAGTGAGATTGTGTTAATGAGAGTTTTATGACATAAAAGTTGGATCCAAAGGATCGGGTTAATAATTCTTTTTCTTCTTCCTGAAATTGTACCCAGAGGGAAATTTTGGCTTTTTAATTTTAAAAGGAAATTCCAGAGTTTTGGACTTGCAAACAGAATAGAGTTTCCAAGCACTGGGGAGCTGTAGGAAGTTGTCTTTTCTCTAACAGTTTATATAAGTGGTACTATTGGTTGATTTATATTCACAGCCTCAGGCAAGTGTGGGCTTGCTGTGTCTATATTGCCTATCAATTTTGTTTTAGTGGTAGCTGCTAGTTTACATGCTCCTAGATATATAAATAATCAACAGTAATGATCTGTCTTACAATAAAAAAAATTACAGCTACTTCCTTACACAGTCTTCCTGAGAATACACTGTGCATCTTCTAACTTCTTGCTGGTGTTTTCTCATGCATTTCTTCTTCATGAATCTACTCGCTGGCAAAAATCTTGATCTTGTTGGTGGCTTGGTTACATACTGTGTTCCCCTGAAGACATGTGGGTGGTGATTATTCATTGTGTTGGGTTTATTTTTTTTGCGTTGTTTTTTTTGAATTGTGTCTGTGTTCTAAATAGGCTTCCATGTATATGGGAGAAGGTCCGTCTGTTCTCAGAGTTCAAGTATGCCTCTGAATATAGTTGTGTGCTTTACATTAATCTCAATTTTTTTTTAGCAGCAATATTATCCTTCTGTCAGCTGAAGTATCTTCTAAGGTGTCTAGCCAGGCTTGCAAATTAATTGATATTGCTAAGATTAGTAAGTCTTTGTCTCCCTGCCTGTATTTTATTGTCTTTCGAGTTTGAAACTCTAGTACCTGGGTTGACTTTGTTATTGAGAGTTTGCATAATTTTTTTTGTTTCTTTCAATTTATATTGTAGAAATACATAATGGAATGGAAACTATTCCATTCTGCTAAAATTTCTATAATCTGCAGTTGTGTAAGAAAGATATAATTTCTGTCCCAAAGACAGCAGTTTAAATTTTTATGTAGATTGTGGCAAAACCAACAAGAATATCACAAAACTTTCAGACTGACAAGAGGTTCCCAAACCCTTTATTTTGGCTACAAACCCTTTGAAATCTCTTTTTCTTCCTCTATCCTTTATAGTGTCAAGTAAACCTTTGCAATTGTACTTCAACCCCTCTTTTTACTGGCTGGATTTTCTGTAATCATGTGTTGACCAGTGCTTGCTTAAAAAAAGAAAAAAAAAAAGTAATTGGTTTGTAGTTCCTTTTATTTTTATCTGTGCATATTTGTGTGTGTATCTGGACACATTTGGTTCAAATTTTATTTAATTGGATCTATATATGTGTGTATATATACATACAATCATACATATGTACATTGAGTAATTTTACAGTATTAGGGCTTGAAACTGTTGCTGGCTTTCTGGTTTTATTGACAGAAGTGGCAATAAAAATGCATGAAAATAGCAGAACTATGAAATCTTCACGGTAAACTCTAAATGCCTGAGTCTGATGTGATTAAAAGAAAGTTGTTTCTATTAGAGTAAAAGGCAACAGATATTCTTCACTGCTGTCGTATGAACGTATCAGAAAGGCTGGATGATGTGCTGGCTATTAAAGATCATTTCATAGTAGTCAAGACCAGGAAATGACAATGTCAACTTTGAAACAAAAAATCACTTTCTAAAATAGTGACATGGGTGAAAATATCCAGTGACTGCAAGACTATCATAAACCCTTCTCCAGATGCTTGCATCAAAGTACACTGGAATTGTAACATAGCTCAGAATATTTTCATATGGGGAAATTAATGTTTGTCTATATTTTTCATTTTTATTTTGCCACCACATGTGGAAACCTTCAGTTAGATATTTGTGTAGTCATGATGACTGTAGGGAGGGGCATGGTTAGCTAGTAAGCTTGGGTGTGTAAGGAAACATCTTTGTTTTTATCAGTTCAAATTGTCTAGATAATGGAATTAAATATGCAACAACCGTGATTTATTTTGCCAACTATTTTGTTCTGCATGACAAAGCTGCAGTACCACCAAGGAACAGAAGCTCATCTCCTGGTTCCTCAGAGTGGGGGGAGCAAATCAATGGTGAACATTGAAAAATCCTAGTGGGATGCTATAGAGTGCTATTTATGAACATATACATTTGTAGATGAAATGTATAGAAAGATACTTGTCTTGGGAAGGGGGGATTTGGAACATACATACTAGGATCTAATTTCTCCAAGTCTTTGTCTCAGACTGATTTGTTTTAAGCAGCTCCCTGAAGTATGTACACTCTTCTGCATACCTGTTTTGTTGAAAGTACACAGACCTGGCACCATTGTGTTTGCCAGGCGTTCTCTTATCTCCTGCAAGCATTCAAACAAAAGTGTTCTATTGCTCCCTGAGTAATCAATGGGTGATCTAAACACTGAGTAAAAGTCAGAGCAGGAACTTTTTTCATATTTCTTAGTGCAGGAGTAGACGGTCTCTGGAAGGAAGGGGAGGAGGGTGGAGCAGGGACTAGGCAGCCACAACTCAAAATAAATTGTTGAAGCATTGTGAGTGTCCATATATGAAAACATTGCTTAAGCGTAAGAATGCTGAAATGTAGGGATCATGCAAACCAAGTTTCATAATTTATCCTGGTTTTAATAAAGCTGTTTGTATACAGGCTTTGACGTATGTGTTTTCTCAAAGTAGAGCTCTCAAACCAATATAGACTCGATTTCTACTTGCATCTTAATTTTAGTCTCTAGTTGTACAAGGCAAATTTGGCATGTTTTTAAGCATGCAGATAGTCCTACTGAGCAACAGGGAATATTAAATATAACATATACTACAGTACCTTGTTGAGAGGGCATCTTTAAGTCTCTGTTGCAACAATTATTACATAAGGGGAAGGGGGGGAAAGGAGTTTTAAAATATCCCAAATAATTAGTAACAGATTGTTGCATGTGCCCCTCCCCTAAAACAAAACAAAACCCATGTTGCTTCCTGAACTGTTAACTCTTACATTGCCATTGTCTTTCAGCTTCTCTTGCTTCTGGTAAGGGAAAAATAAGGAAAAAAAATTTTTTTAATATTATTTCTGAAAATTAAAGAATTTTCTAATTATTGTTTTGTTTCAGTCCTAATAGTTAGCTTTGTGCCCTGCTTAGAGATACAGTGTAGCCTGCTTAGTTTAATCAAGATCAACACTTCTTTGTTTCTAATTTTCTTATACTGTAACTAGAACTATGTCTCAGGCCTGGAAAGGGGAAGCATGAGTCCCAGACTCAGAGTGGTATCTCTAAATGCTTCAGAGCAATCAGAAACACATGAGCTTGAATTATATTGTCTGTAGTCTTTAGGTGTATACACAGAATTTCTCTGTGATAGTTAAGGACATGGATTTATAAGACATGAAGTAACCTAGTGCTGGGTTTCTATCACTGATCAATGTTGCAATTTCTAGATTAATCTTGCCCTGGGGGATTATTCTACTTATTGTACAAGTGCGTGCACACACACATGCAGAGCCCGTTACAAAAAAAGGGTACAAACTAATGAAGTGATAAATAGGAAAAAGACTGGTATAGTGTGATCAAAATTATTCATTACCATCACATATGTTCTAATGTAACATTCTAAATTTCTTCCAAGATTTAAAAACTGGATGAGGAACATTGGATTTATCTGGCTTTTAAACGGTCAATGTGCTTGTAAAAAATATGTAGGAGGAAGACTGAAAAGTACTATTTTAAAAATAATTCTTTGTATTAGGTGAGAATAATTCTCCACTAGTTTGCACAAACATTTCTTATGCCTCATGAAATGTTCCTAATGCAAGTGGGGAGTCAGGGTTGTGTTCCTAAAAATATGCCCCTCTTAATATTTCTTTTTTTTGTCCAGGTTAGGTAGATGGAAATCCCTCTCTCTGAGCTGTTGAACTGGCTTTTTGACACTTAAAAAATACAGTATGTGTGTGGCACCAGAATTAGTTGGGAACAGGAAAGGCATATTTTGTATCTGTACTAAACGTGTCGGCTTAGTGCATAGAAGACTTGACCCTTGTCAAGTGTTTTGAAGTTAACTGGCTGACTTATGGATTAATCAGTTTAACTGAAGCCAACCAGTGACAGGAATGAGCTTTGTTGTGTGAGTGTGTGTGTGTGGCTGTGGTGCAGATTTACAAATTTTTATAATGCTTTCAGTCGGACCGTGAAAGTCTGTGATGTAAAGCTTATCTCTGATCTCTGGCTATGGCCATACCCATGGGATTGTGTTTTGGGGGAGGGAGATGAATTCTTTAGCACTTGACAGCTGGCTCTACCAGGTTTCTAGCCCATAGTCTTAGAAATGGCACTATTCAAGACATTAATAAAGTTAAAACCCTTAAGCTATATGACCAGTAGGTCATAAAAACTATTGCTGGGTATTGTGATTAGTCTGTCTTTCACAAATGGATTATCATGCTGACAACTAATTCTTTTTTCTTTTGTCTCTTTTATAGCTGTTGTGAACTTGGACAACTCTGTGGTTGACCTAGAGACCCTTCAAGCCCTGTATGAGAATGTGAGTAATCAGAGGAAGTCCATATAAAGTAGGAATACTGTAGGTCCATGCAAAGGTATTTTTGGTTTGCATCAGTAATGTTCAGAAAGCTTGTAGAACATGTCCTGTTTTGAAGTGACTTTATTTTCCCCAAAGCAATGAAAAGAATAAGCATTTAAATTGTATTAATTGCCATTGTGTGTTTTATGTAGTGCATACATTTTTATTTAAGTAACATAAGCAACTTCTAAATGACTAAACAGAAATTGATTTTGCTCCTTTTTTTTCTTCTTGGGTGGGGCAGTCTCTGATCAATAGGTATCAGACCTTGCGCTCCAGGTCTTTGGCTTCACTTCATAACTTCACTAATATAACAATGCTGTTCAATTAAAAAAAAGTTTTAATAACAGCAATAATTCCATTTGAGGAACTGTAGTTTTTCATTATTATTATTTCAGGGATTCCTCCAAAATAATTTTAACTCTTTGAAAGGAAAAGTTTTGCTCTATTTTAATACAACAAAACCCAGTATAAACAGCCAGGGGCTTCATAAATGGCTGGTACTAATCATCAGACTGTCTTTGACCACCTGATCCAAAATCAGGGATTCAGAATATACTCAGGCATGTTCTAAAACTTTACAAAACCAGTCACACGCAAAATTCAAAAAAGTGGATCTCAGCAGTGCGTTTCTGCCTTCAGCTGAGGCCAGTGAGCATTACCACCTTCTCCAAGCACGTTGTCTGAATACATGGAGATCTGGCTTGGCAGCTCTGGAAAGAGGAAAGAGGCTTTCAATTTACCCTCCAAAGAACTTGAAAATATGAACCGTGAAGCTGTAAGCCACAGAATGACATTGAAGGCCAGTGTATGCTATACTATTGGATTTTTTTATTTCCCTCACATTACAGTTTTAATAATATATTAATTAATTTTACACCTTTAGATTTTTTGTTTTTAGACTCTAGCTTTCTATGGCTTACTTTACAATGATTTGTAGATTTATTAAATTTCTCATAAATAATCCACTTTGGGTCCTGAAAAAAGAGATAGTAAGCTCTCCTCCACTTCAGAAAAATCAAAAAGCTAAATAAAATGAAAAACAAAAATATGAGGACAACTAGGAAGTATTTCTACTCTTATTTCATCCCTGAAGAATTAACTCACTCAACATCTCTCAGGAGGATAATGGCCAGATGGGAAACCTATTCTAACTACCCCCAAATCTTTATATTTTAAACATGTCTCATCCTTATGCCACTGTATTTATGTTATGTTATTTTCATTTTACATTATTTTTAAACTGCTCCCTTATACAGCACAGCTATGTCCCATTTCTTACATTCTTTAGTATGTAAAAGGTTGAAGTAATTTTATATATTACATATGAGTGATTGTGAATAGATACTGCCCTCATGACCAGTTTTTGCATACTTCCCTCTTTTATACTGCATAAGAATTTTTTTTTTTTTTTTAAATAGTCCTATGTGGCTAATGTACTGATAGGATACTTTTAAATTTTTAATGTTGTCTCTAACATACTTCAGAGTTTCAGTTTAATGGATTACCTGCAAATTTGCAGTTTGTTGAAATAATCAAATGCCATTGTGTTCCTCTTGTCACAGAAAAAAAAAAACTAAACTAACAAAACAACCAAAAAACACTCTTCCTCCCCCCGCCCCCCAGTTTATTTAGAGAATTTCATAAGGGGAACTGAATTTTAATCCTGGATCCTCAGTTTGATAAATCTGTGTCTTGAAAGAAGCATTTTTTTAAATTTAATTTTATTTTCTGTTTTTACTTTCAGTCTTTGGTCAAAACGCATCAGACCTTGCATTTGCTTCACTAGGTAGCTTCATTAATTATAACAATATTTTTCAATAACAAAGTGGGTGGTATCAGGGAGCCTGACATGTTTGACTCCTCCCTTATTTCTCAGCCTCATCCTGTGTTGTAAGCGGGGATAACTTTGCCTCATTCAGTTACTTTGTAGCCATTAACTTGTTAGTTCTTAGGGTTTATTTATTGGATTGGGATTTTTTGCTGGATATTTAAATTCCACTATACTAGTTTTCAGCCTTTCTATTTGATCTCTATGCAACATATGGGAGCATTTGTTTTACAGTCTTCCCTCAGAATGTAATCACTTTTCCTGATTGCGTATGTCTGGCATGGTGCTTTCCCCCTCTTAAATGTGAATGAAATTTGGGCAGTCTCCAAACCTAAACACACCCTAATTTCAAAAGCCACAGTCCCGAGGGCTCAATTCCTGTTTACTGAGGAATTAAAGTCTTGTTAAACCACAAAGTTACTGTATACTTTTTATAAACGAGGAAACCCACACCCCACCAAAGACCTAAGCCCTCAGTAATTTATTTAATAGTATTAAGTGGTATTGCATCAAGAGAGGAGGACTTGGTTACTGCAGAACTCTATGGTACAGTCATAGAGTTCTTGCACATAGTTGTGTAGTTTGCTTTATAAAAAGCTGTTTAAATGTATGTTAATAATCAGCTATGTATTAAGATCTAGGCAATTTTAATAGGAGAGTCTTAATAGATAAAAACTACATGTGAAACACTTACTCTAATGTGCTTTTACAAACTCCATAATAGCAGTGCTTTCAGATGGCTGCTATCATCTGAGAGGAAGAAGGGTAGGAAAAATTCAGTGGAGTAGTCAATTTGCTGTATGTTGTCAGGCCACATTGGTTGTGATAAGAAGTGTACTTATTTGCAAATAGTAGCTAAAAATATCACTGTCTGAAGCAAGATAAGCCTGTTTCTGCTATGTCTTCACTAAATTGTGAAAATAAGTGTAGAAAAAATGAATTTAAAATTGTGTCAAAGGATTATCTTTGATCTATGGATTTGCCCTTTTAAAATCTTTTTACATCACAAAATGAAATGTGTATACTTTCTTAATTTGACTCCTGGTAAATTGTCCATCCTGTCCTATCTTCAAAAGACTTGGGTCAATGCTTTCAAAAACCTCAAAATGCCATTTGCAAGAGCAAAAGGCACCCAGAAGTCTGAAGTGCATGTTTCAAACCTTCTCCTCAATTATTTCTTGTGATTTTTTTTTTTTTTAAACTGGCAATTACAATGCGATGTCATAATGTTTTTCTGCAAAGACTGTAGATTGTACCTGACTTCTGACACATGACCCAGCTTCAAGGGAATATGATAGTTGCTATTAACCCAGGTATCTCTAGCTATCATTGTTGTTTCAGTTACTTTTGACAATATTCTTTTGGCAAGTCACTCAATGCTTTTGAAATACATAACGTTAACTCTGAAAATCAAATTGACCAAAAAAAATTCACCCTAAAATTAAAAAACGTACACACATTTAAAATGATCTAAACTCAGCGCTAAGGTCCTGTTGCAAGGAAAAAAAAACTAACTAGGAAATTATTTACGTTGTGAAGTGGAAAAATGGTCCTTATGAACTATGGTAAGGCCAAATATAGGGTAAGTTTATATTCTGGCAAAAGTGGGAAAAGTATTCAACGAAAGCAGTGTATTTTTTTGCAATAATTTCTATCAGATTTATGCTGTCTGATTTGAGATACAGTTAATATAAAATTCTGGTATATTATACTATTTTGTTCTATTTATGATGCTATACAATAGGTAAAATTCAAGGAAATAAATAGCAATGGCATTCAAAGAGGTTCTAATGCAATCAGATTAATGACTTTTACGAGAAGTATCTACTGAATGTGTTCTCTCTTGACACAAATACTGGAGGTTAATATAAAAGCCTTTCTTTTATTATCTATCTGCATATTAGGGAATAGATAAACATTAACTGTAAAGCTAACTGTTAAAATTTCTGAGAAAAAATCTTTAGTAATACCTGTGCAGAAGGCATGTCAGCCTTATTCCTTTTCTATTGTAATTTAAAATACACATAAATCAGAATTCTGGATACCAGAGCCAAAATCAGTGACTTGAAACTCAGGTTTGATTCTGAACTTGCATGGACCTCTTGATTTTGGTGAGAAGTGTAAACCATGTCTCCTGAATTTTGCCCAGGCCTACCCATGACTGGATGATGATTAGCCTTTGTTTCTTTTCCAGTTATTTCTTTGCATATACAATCTCAGAATAATGGCTTAAATAAGGAATAGTGAGACTGCCTAACCTTTGGCCGTGAGATTTGGTGGAGAAACATTAACAGCTTGAACATGCATATATATAATAGATTGCTCTGATAAGCACTCTAATACTTCACTATGTGTAGAAGGCCAGAAGAGAGAGTACTCTCGCTATTTATTCTAAAGAATTTGCAAATAACCATATAGCTTTATGCTAAAATATTTTCTCCTCTCTAACTGTTACAAAAAAATTTCAAGTAATTTCCTTCCATTTTAACAGAAGAGGATATACTTTACAGATTGGACAGAAATAATAGAACTTAATTTAAAAACTTGGTAGAAGAACTTGTTTACTTAAAAAAAATTACAATTTTCAAATGTAAATTGAATACATGAGGTTTTTGAGGTGTAAGTTGAATAAATAAAATAGATCTTCCTTCCAAGTCATGTCATTTGCATACCTAGACCTCTATGGCTCTGACAACGCAACCACTGGAACAATGCTACCACTCTTGTCATCCTTTTGATTTCTAAATTCTATAGATTTCATCCATTGACAAGAGACATTTTACTGATTTGAAAAGAGATGGAAGCTTCCTTTCTTTTAACTCTCCATTGGGTATGAATTTTCTAGATGAAGTGAAGAAATGTCCCATTTACACCTACTCCCTAACACAAAAACAAAAGCAAGTCTTTCTCCTCAACTGCACCTGCAATACATAAGTGGAAACTTCTGCAGTTAGTTGGATCTTTCCTAGTACATTTCCTCACCCAGTGTCTGGATGAGTCTTCTAAAATTACAAATAGATACAATTTTATGATCTTAGTATCTTGAAAGTTTCCTTCTCCTCAAGTTAGAATTATGCAAGTAAAATTTACTACTGTAATTATATTTGTATGCCTTGACAGAAACTTTATGTAGAAAATTAATTACCTTTGAAGGATGAAACCCCAAGTTTGTTTTTTCAGACTGAAGTCATGGTGGAGTAGAGAATTCAGTAAACTAGCTGTTACGGATGGGACACTGCCAGTGTACAAAAATTAAAAACTGGTAAATTAGTTTCAGCCTTGTTAACTGAGAAAGGGATGATACAGCATAAACAGATAGATCAAGGAAGGATCAAGCAAGTCAAGTTATTATTCTCCTCTTCTCAGCATTGATGAGACCACATCAAGGGTCCTGTGTCCAGTAACGGCCTCCCCAGTGCAACAGGCATGGACATACTGGAGCAGGTCTAGTGAAGATCCACGATGATGAGAATGTATCATACAAGGAGAAGCTGAGAGAGCTCCAGAGAGAGCTCTCCAGAGGTCCCTTCAAACCTCAACTATTCTATTAATCTGTGATTAATACTACCACCATTATAATTTCTTAGCATTGAGAAGAAAATATATTGCTGGGAGGAAAAAAAAAAAAAAGACGTTTGCAATATTTCCTAGAGTATTTCATAGATAAGATCAGAATACTTTAGAGAAGATGACCCTTGAAGAACATCCACAGAAATGCTTGCTAAATATTAGGATGTGTAGTATTCAAGACAGATGGCCTTGCAGTCATTTCCAGACTTGAAGTAATTGGAGAAACTCAGAAATGCTTTTGCTCTGAGTGACTCTTCAATCTCTTCATCTTTCTGTTTCTCTTCAGTACTTTCTCCCTTTTCACATGGGAAGATGTTCAACAACCTCAGAAGAACTGTCCAAACCTAACTTTCTGGTTTAAGATTGCTGATGGAACTGTGGAGTATGATTTGAGATAGTTCCATACCTCTTCTGGTAATCATGCTAAAGCATGCAAGAATGAGCAAATGCAGCCTATCTTTTACCTTCACATTATTTAAGTAGTTAGAATATAATTTTCCACTTTTGTCTTCAAGTTCTGTGGTGGATTAAGTTAAAAAATATGTATAATGTTTTCTTAAAGGAATAAAGGTAGATATATAAAGGTACTTCTCTTTTTCACTCTTGCACAGATTCATGTTTTGAATCTATTTTGAAAACCACCATGGGTATCAAAAGAAGGGTCAGAAGGAGAAATTTCCATTCCACTTTTATTCCTTTCCATGCCATTCCATTTTCCAGTACCACAGTTGGAAAAAATAATTTCAGTGTAGCATGGAGCAGAGTGAGGCTCTGTTTCTTTTGATTGGAGTATTGAAGAAAAGACCACACAATGTGCCGCAGGGTTCTCCAAGAAACTAGGCAGTTTACATGTAATTGTTTTGGCTTATTAAGATAAAAATGAAAATAATTTTACTCCAGAGAGGTATGCAGTAGTTTTCATGTATTATGGTATGTATGATAGTTCCATTATAAATCAACTATTTTTTGTTGTTCCATAGTGTTTTAAAAAAAAAAAACAATACAAACCTATTTTCATTTATTAAAAAAATATATTATTTAAATATATATTTGAAGATCACATTGTGTTCAAATGCAACCCAACAGATTTGGAAAATGTAGTACAACTCAAAATGACAGTTCTTTGATCCAAAGGCTTTATATACTGCCAAAGAAAAGGGATTGGGAATGAAGATTATTGTCTCAGTGCCTGGTTGAATGAATAAATCTTTTGCAGATTACTAGTAGTCAATAATATTATTTGGAAGATGTTCTGTTTTCCATCAGATGTATTTATACTTAAAACCACTCTATGGACCAAGTAGTTTTACCATAAACAGATGCTAGAAGGAAAAGAAAAATCTGTGAACATGATTTGTTACAAGGGCATCTTTCTCTTTGTTGTTTGACTAGGTTTTTAATTAACAATTTTTAATTACTTTATTTCCTTTATTCCAGAGAGCACAATCAGATGAATTAGAAAAAATAGAAAAGCATAGCAAGGCATCCAAGGAAAAAGAAAATGCCAAGTCTTTGGATAAGCCAGAACAGTAAGAACATACTTATGAAAGAACAGTTTTGCTTGCTTCAGAAATTTTCCCTGCTATAGTAAACTATCTAGAGATGTTATAAAAGAAAAAATAAATAAATCTGTTCCTACTTACAGTGACTCATATAATTTTCTTTAATGATTCCTACAGGTTCCTCTATGAACTTTCACTAATTCCCAACTTTTCAGAACGTGTATTTTGCATCCTGTTCCAATCAACATTTTCAGAAAGCATTTGTTCAATCCGTCGCAAACTTGAATTGTTACAGAAACTGTGTGAGGTAGGTTGTGCTCTGTGAAAAGGTAGAGCTAAATTTCTGATATTTAATCTTGTTAAGTTGTACTCATATTTCAAAAGTTTTTGCTTTATTTACTTTATGTACTCATTAAATCTGAAGGATAGCAGAATAGAACATTTTATGATTGTACTTCAACATCAAAGCAAATTTTAAGATTAGCGTTTGGTACTGAACTATAACATGTTTTTACCATCAGTGTATATCAGTCTCTTTAAAATAGTACACCTTCTCCTTTTGTTAAAGCAAAGTCTTCCCTCTTCATAGTGACCATATCACCCCTTTTCAAATGAATACTAGTTCAGTCCACTTTGTGTTTGCTTGGATTTTGGAAGTGTGCAACTCAATAATATCTCTGATACCTAAAATCAGCTAGAGATAGCAATGTTGTCTCTAGTTAGAAGAGATTACTGGAATTTTATGGTCCCATGCAAAACAAATACATGGCTTTAAAATGTAGGTTTCATCAGTATTTCATAACAGAAAGCTATTTTAAATATTCTATTTAATTGTTTTACCATTTAATAAACTGGTTTTTAATTTGACTGCTTAATTGTTTTAATTGTTCTATGTGGTTTTTTTATTAATTTCTTTCAGAATTCTCTGCTAAATTAAATATACCATTCACAACACCAGCAGCAGTTAAGGAATTACTATATGTTTTTTCTCAACAGTCACCTCTGATAATATTGTACAGATTTCCTTTTTTTTTTTTTTTTGAGTATCCATTTTGAGGTAACATTCTCCATACGCAACAAATTGCATATTGATATTATTCTATTTTTACATGTTGCAGTAGAAAGTTGTTAATTTCCTATATTTGAGCCTTTATATAAGTATTATTTCTAAACACAGTATCAACAAGCCTGTTTGTCAGTAATCCTGTTAACGTTAAATTTGATTGAGAACTTGAACAGGGAATTATTTCTCTTTCTGTTTTGTAGACGTTGAAAAATGGGTCAGGAGTTATGCAGGTTCTGGGTTTGGTACTTGCTTTTGGAAATTACATGAATGGTGGAAACAGGACACGAGGACAGGCTGATGGGTTTGGACTAGATATCCTGCCAAAACTGAAAGATGTCAAGAGCAGTGTAAGTTGAATCTAGACTTCCTGTAGGCCTGAGATTGTTAAATTCTCAGAAAATTACTTTTGTCTCCATTTCTGAGTAAATGGTATGAAGGCATGTCAAAGGGAATTGTTTTGTTACTATACTTAGCTGATCACGCTTCTTGAGTTAGATGTAGGAATAGGAGAATGAACCATCTCTTTTCATTACTGTACAAACACAATTACATAAAAATATGTCTTAGTTCCTAATCTGATATGTGTTTGACTTTTGGTACACTGCATAGTTCTAACTTTTCCTGTATTCAGAAGCAATACTGTGATCCTTACATTTAAAAGGTTTTTTACAGAAGTGTGAACAGTTGCAACAGAAAAGTTAACTGTGATTCAATGCTAATTGAAAATATTGGCAGAAAAAAAACCCCACCAAAACCCAGTCACTCCTGAAAATGATTGAATAGGCATCCTGAGCATTTGGGATAATCCAAAATTCATCCTTTATGTACATCATGATGACAGAGTGCATTTCATACTGGACCATGGAAACACCCAAGTAAAAAGTAATCACAGCAAGTACTTGTTGATTTCAGATTTGTCTGGTATAGTCATCTGAGTAAGGAGAATGATATGTAGTCTTGTTTCTTGCTCAGTGCTAAACTGGAACTTTTGTGTTACCAGCACTTTTTTGGCTTCTGTTATTCAGATTGGAGTTGTATTCAAATATCTGCTTTTTTTTTACAAGGCAACAATGATCTTTGAGTTTCTATGGCTATGATGAAAAGACTCGTCTGAATGTGGGCAGTGGTATGAGGAAGGTTATAGAAATAATTCTCAAGACTTTTAATTGGCCCTTACATCTGTCTAGTGAGTAGTTATCAAGATCTGCTACTATGAAAGTGGCAGAAAAAGAAGAGCTTTTTCTGTGCTTGGTCACTCACTAAATATACATGCTTTAGCTGCTGGGCTAGGTAATGTGAGCAGGCTGCTGTTTACCCTGTATTGAGACCGTGTCAGTCATTTGCCTTTAAAGAGGTGGAGGAACTTCATTCTGGCACTCTCACTTCTTTGGTAAGACAATGGAGTGATGATGTGAATGAAGCCTTAGTACGATGTGTTTAGGGCAGCTTATTTTAGCTGAACCTTCTTGTTGACTCTATATACATCATCAGTTTTAGAACTTGGCTTAGCAGAACATTTAGGCACATTAAATTCGGTTTGGTGACTCAGACCTTTCGTACAAAATTTGCTGGAAATATTATGATCATTAACCTTGCAATTACAAGATACATCTTCAGTTTATTTGCTACTGATCAGTCAGAAAAGTTCTTACAACATAGTTTTCTGAAACTATCTGCAAATATAATTCTGTCAAAAATGCTGAAGTTTCACTGCAGAAATTACAGGAGGGAAACAATGTGAAAGTTCCCCCAAAGACCCCCAAAAATGCCAGAATTTTATTTAGAAAAATAACTTTGTTTTTTTTAAACTTTGCTTTCGTTGAATTTATAGGTTTATATTTATAGATAAATTTAAAGATCTGAATGTTGCAAAACAAGTTGAATACATCAACCCAGAAACAATTTCTCTTTTCCTTCCTGGGAAATTTCAACATGTAAGGGTTCAGTTTACAATTAGGTAAATTTCAAAAATCAGGAGTGGCTTACATGAATCTTGTAACATATCTTTCTATTATTTTCTTTAATGGTTAAATGGTATTTCTGGTGTTGTGTTTGGCTTAGGTTTTTTTTTTAGTGAAGGCACCAAATCAGCAAAGTATTTTTTCTGTTCTTGACACTAAATATTTCATTTACTTAAATTATCATTTCTAAATTTGTTTTTTTTTTTTCAGTAAACTTCAGTAACACAACAAAGATTATTCTCTTCTATACAGGACAACAGCAGGAGTCTTCTATCTTACATGGTCTCATACTATTTGCGTAATTTTGATGAGGTGAGTGAGAATTAGTTTTGCTCTTTTAAATTCAAGTTAAAAAAATCAACTTAGTGAATTTGTTCTTCTGCTGGCTGAGATGAGGAAATGTGTATAAATATTTTCTGTGCTTTCAGTTATATATTTTAGTATATAAAAAAGCAATGAGGACTGCGTAACTGTTCATTTGTATTTTTGTCAGGATGCTGGAAAAGAACAATGCATCTTTCCTCTTCCAGACCCACAAGATCTCTTCCAGGCTTCACAAATGAAGTTTGAAGACTTTCAGAAAGATCTTCGCAAAATGAAGAAAGATTTGCGAGGTACTGAACCTAGATTAAGTGCTAACTATATGTTACCAACATATCCCTGCTGCTATTTTTTGTATATTTTTTGAGAAATTAGATGGTAGTATAAAAATAGTTGTGTTTTTTTGACTCCTCAATTACTATTTTATTTCCTTAATTTGCTTTTTCATGACCATTTAAGCAATAATTCATAATTTTCTGTAGATAGCTTGGAAGATGTTATTAAAATAAACTGATTTCAACAAGCCTTTCACCGTAAAAAGAATTGCAATCTGTTGGACTGTGTCCGTGACAAAAAAAAAAAACATTGATAATCAGGTCCAAATACTATGTAGCAGATAAAATAATATGTATGGCATGTTGTTAAAGACAGTGGAAATACTGTGACTTTACTAAAAAATAATATGCAAAGGAAGTATTTTTTTTTTCCTCCTGCCTGTGGAATGATTTCTTTAAATGAACTCAACATGCTTAAAATAAGATGTATTTGCTAGACTTAATAAAGAACATGTATCACATATAATACATTTCTTAATAACACTGGGAACTAAGCAGTAAGTTTAAGTTAAGCAAGAGTAGTTTGCACAAATGATGGCTGATATCCATGATCTTCAGTATTTTTGCTAGATGTCTCTGCTAGACTACCCAGTTATGTACCATTATGCTAAATCTTGGAGAGAAGGATTCAAATCAAGGAGTGAAATGATGATTATATTTCTGTTGCCTTGCTGATTTTGAATGCCATGCATCTAGAGACCAAGGAATTGTTTGGTAAACCATTAGTCCCTGAATAACCTAGAATGGAAGGTTCTCTGTTAAAACAAAAACATGACACCAAATGATATCTGTCCTTCCCTTCTTGACCGTATTAATCTTGCTGTTTGGATGTTTTAGAATTAATTTTAAACATTTAGAGTTTGTATCAAGGTCACTTAGTGCAATACTGAGGAGCGAACTGCAGTACCACCTACTTGCTGCCCTGATGGAAAAAAAATCCCACAGTTCAGCCATATAAAATTTATTTTATATAAAATTATTTCTTGCAACTTTCACATAATCACAGAATCATAGAATGTTTTGGGTTGGAAGGGACCCCTAGAGGTCATCTAGTCCAACCCCCCTGCAGTAAGCAGGGACACCGCTAACTAGATCAGGTTGCTCAGAGCCCCATCCAACCTGGCCTTGAATGTTTTCAGGCATGGGGCCTCCACCACCTCTCTGGGAAACCCGTTCCAGTGTTTCACCACCCTCATTGTAAAGAATTTCTTATATCTAGTCTAAACCTACCCTGTTTTAGTTTAAAACCATTACCCCTTGTCCTGACACAGCTGGCCCTACTAAAAAGATTTTCCCCATCTTTCCTATAGGCCCCCTTTAGATACTGAAAGGCCGCAATCAGGTCTCCCCTCAGCCTTCTCTTCTCCAGGCTGAACAAGCCCAGCTCTCTCAGCCTGTCCTCATAAGAGAGGTGCTCCAGCCCTCGGATCATTTTAGTAGCCCTCCTCTGGACCCGCTCCAACAGGTCCATGTCCTTCTTGTGCTGAGGGCTCCAGAGCTGGATGCAGTACTCTAGGTGAGGTCTCACCAGAGCAGAGTAGAGGGGCAAATCACCTCCCTCGACCTGCTGGCCACGCTTCTCCTGATGCAGCCCAGAGTACGGTTGGCCTTCTGGGCTGCCAGCGCACATTGCCGGCTCATGTCCACCTTTTCATCCACCAGCACGCCCAAGTCCCTCTTGGCAGGGCTGCTTTCGATCCTTTCTTCCCCCAGCCTGTACTGATACTGGGGGTTACCCTGACCCATGTGCATGACCTTGCACTTGGCCTTGTTGAACCTCATGAGGTTCACACAGGCCCACCTCTCCAGCCTGTCCAGGTCTCTCTGGATGACATCCCGTCCTTCTGGTGTGTCAACCACACCACTGAGGTCTGATTGCCAAGATTGCACATAGAGAAGAAAGATGCTTAGGTCTGATTGAAAAAAGGTACTTGAATTCAGGAGCATGTTTATAAACATCCATGGGGACAGACAGTATTCCTTGCAAACACACAAAAAATGTTTCTATATAGAGAAAAAGTTAAATATTTTTAGATCAAGGTTGAAATTTGCACACAGGCATAAATCTCTCATGGAATAAATGCACAGTGTGCAGTGATCAAAGCAAGGGTTCTGTAAAAATGGAAATTACACTCTTCGCTCTGCCATCAGACTGCAGCTGAATTTTTTTCTGTGCTTCCAAACCAGCCCTTGGGCTGGAGTCTCTGTTGTCAGTCTGTTCTGTAGTTAATGAAACTGAAGAATAACTGGAGACACCATCACTCTTTCCCTATTCCCTTTGGTACAAACTTTTTTGGGGACGGCATTGTCACCCTTCTGCATCTTCTCCTGCATATGAAGCGACAATTTCAATACCAGCCTTCGATCTCATTCATGACTTCTTATCACACTGAGTGAAGCAAAATGCTTTGTGTTGGCTCTCTTTTCCAAAGAAATGTGTCACCCTAAATTAAAAACAATTTGTGTTAAGAAATTTTATGACTGCAAGATTATTCACTAAAAATTCTGGGTATTGCAATAGTTTAATTGTTGTAATGTTTTCAGTGAGACAGAATAGTCAAGCTTAATGACAGTGGTTTTTTTAAGTAGAGTACAGGTTTTAGCTGAATGGATAAAATGACTTCAAAGTGCTTTTCCTCTGCATTTAGTTTAAGTAGACTACCAGATTTGCTAATGTGCATCTGGAAACTTATGAGTTACTAGGGCTAAGCAAGTGCTTCATTAAATGACTGAACAGGAAGAAGGCTGCAAGATGCTGAGAAAATTCTGACAAAATCCTAAATATGATCCTCTCCTTTTGAAGTCAGGGAGAGTAAATGAGAATTGAGTATTCCTGGGAAATACAGACTTTAAAACCATAGAAATAGATGCCCATGAATGCATTCCAGTTTTCTACTGAGATGCAGAATATAACCTTGGACCTATTTTCATCAGTAATTAGATGGAAGATTTCATGAGAGGATTTCACCGTTTGGGGGATGGGGATGTGTTTGCTTTGTTCTTTATCACTGAAAAATGCACATAACATTGATGCAGGCAGTATCACCAGTTTAAGGGTATTCTGTCCCTGTTAGTTTCAAATACCCTGGAAACCATGCACAGTGAGATCACACTTAGTACAATGGTGGAAGGTGGTATTGGTTCACCCAGGAACAAAAGCTTCTGAAGATGTTTTCTGACTGTCTTAAAAAACTTTTAATGATCATTATTCAAAGATGGACTTCATCCCAGAAGGATCCTTCCATAAAATTATGGGGCTACTTAAAAAACAACAAAAAACCCCCATAAAATAGAGGAAGGTTATTATATAAAAAAAAAAAAAAAAATATTTTGTAACCATAATGATAGCAGTTCATTCTAGCAGTGATGTATTTTTCCATCTGAATATGTCAGTAGCATACACAGAGATGTGCATAAATAATCTTTATGATTCTGTAAATTAATTTTGTTGTCATACTCTTTCACAGTTCTGAGGTTGGGCTTATGTTTGTATCAAAGGAGTTGTTATGCTGATTGCTTAAAAAGAAAAAGCACTCATGTTGTTCAAACTTGTATGCTTGTGGAGGCTTTTGTCCATTTTTAAGTTTTTATGAACTGTATGCCTTACAGCTTGTAAATATCTGAAGAGAAAGTCTCTTCTAAGATTTCAGATTAAAAGTGTGAGTCCAAAAGACTTTCAGAAACCATGCTGTGTGTCTGTTCCAAGATTAAAAATTAAATTTTTTTAAAATAAAAAAAAAAATCTCCCCTAAGATTATAGTGGAAGCTACTCTAACCATATAATATCGAACTTGCAAATTGTTCAGTTTTGGTTTTGTTTTTTAAAATAATATAGGTCCTAGGGATAAAGTTCATATACTAGATTTTTTTTTTTTAAGATGGAAGACCAAAGTAGAGGTAGATCCTTTTACTAACAAACCAAGTGAGTTTGGCTCCATCTGTTGCTCCCAGATTTCACAGCTCTCCAGGATTCTCACTTGAGCCTTTTTGACTTCGGTGACACATAGTTTGTTAAGCAACTTGATCTGCTTTTGATCTCTCCTGGCTGTCAGTAACGTCCCTTGATGCAGTCATGCCAAGCAATGACTTCTGTTCCTATGTCATCCCACAAAAGAAACTTTAGCACTTGCCACATGACTTAAATCAACTCACCATGTAAAGAAAATTGGGCATCCAGGGTCACAAAAGCAGTGCGTGACTCTCACTGATTAGGACCTGTGTTGTGTATCACTATGTTTTTCTAGACACTTCAGAATGCTTAGGTGGGGCAGAAGATGTGGAAAATGTGTACTGAATCAATATTTTAATCCTCTCTGCTCTGACACTTTCTGGAGGTAAAACTGTGGTTTAGGAAAATATTGGATTTGTGGCCCATGAAAACTTCAAGACACGTATTTAGTTTAGGAAAGAACTAGTACACTAGAATGGCAGTGAGAGTTACAGTACTTATGAGGCATTTATGGCAAGTTAAGACTGTTTAGAAGCTTTTCTTTGGCTACACGTTAACATTTTAGCTTTACAATAAGTTTATTCTTGTAAATCAAAAACTAATTCATCAGTTGTCACTTATTGCAAAACTTTTAACGAAGCTCAGCTAAAAGGGAATTAGAAACAATGTCAGGCAGAAAATAAATCTGACTACTAGAATTTTGAAGAGATGACTAATACTGTATAATGCAGACTGCTATAAAATTGAGTTGAAGTCAGCATTTGTTTATATGTCATAATGTTTCATATTTAGTATTTTTGATTGAAAACTGATTACAAGTAATAATTCTGATAATTAAATATTATTTTTGTAGTTATGCTTTCTTTTCTTCCTGTGAGTGATTGACTCATAGAAAAGTCTCCATCAACAAGAAGCTAGGCTATGTGGCCTAGTACATCTCTCTGATTTGGAATAAATGTGACTGAGAATGTTTATAAAGTGTTAAGCATTTGCAGAATGTTTTGTATTTTAAAAAACATTTTCCAAGAAAAGCCTCATAGTAAGTTGGAAAAATATATGTTCCCTATTTTTTCTGTGCTTCTTACAGTTACCTGAAATTATCTATTCAGCTTGGATCTGCTAGTTGTAGAGCTGGTATGTGCTCTCAGGTTTAATACCTGCTGTGTAAATCAGAGCATTGGAAGTACCATATTGTGCAATAGAAGGACTTTTAAAAGTTGTATTTGGGGTAGTCTCAATGTGGGACAGAGAGAGATGGGATAGTTGTAGGCATGTTATGCTTTGACCCCTTACATTTTTTTCTCACATCGTTATCTCATAACTATTTAGCTTTTGACAAATCATTCCTCTTGCCTCAGTAATGGTTACCCCTAAAACCTAGAAAGAGACCCCAAACCAAAAAGTGCAGTAGAGCTGTAGTTGGAGATGGAATTTTTCTTTTCGTGGCCAACCCTGTGTCTGGGGTGCATGGATTACTTTGCAAAATTAGATTGCATCCACTGTTAGTTCTTTCATAGTTAATAGTAATGTTTTTAGGCCAAAATAAATAAATAAAAAAGCACTATTCTATTTGCACGTCGTCCCCTCTCTCTCTCATACATATCCTCATATCGTTTCATACTCACAAGATGTTCTGTTTCCATCAGAGTTCTGATCATGGGGCTAACACTTTGGCAACTTTTCAATTCCACTTCTTGATCAGGAGCAGAAGCAGTATTAATTTCACTTTCAATTAACAAAGTTAAGCAGCCTAAGCCATTTAAGGCCCCACTGCAGATGACAGAAAAGGAAGGGATAGCTCTCCTAAAATTGATTGTCCTTTCCTAAAATTGAGTGCTAAGGAAAGATCTTGAGTCTACTCTGGTGATCTATCTTTTAAATAGCTAACGTTTGATGAAATGAAGTCCATCTTAAGAGGTTTCCCATAAACCTTTTCTTTTTTTTTTTTTTTTTTTTTTAAATGTGCTTCTACACTGGTATTCCAAGTTGTTTCAAGAGAAGGCAGCAGGGAGCTGGAGGAGAGGTAACAGAGAGAAAAAAAATTGTATTCTTGGAGAGTTTGAATTCATTGCCTCATCAAAAACTTTCTGGTTTAAGATATTTTGAAGTGCCGGTGTTTCTGTTATTCTCTGTCAATGGTTTTGATATAAATGGGAATGAAGATTTTTCACAATTAAGAAATAGATCTTTTATTTTTCTTATACTATCCAAAGATCCCTATTCTGAATAAAAGATGCATTCAGTCTTTCATAATATAATGCCAAATCTCTCAAGGTGATTATTAACAAAATAATATAGCAACATTAGTGGCTTTGGTCAATCCTACAGTTATCTCTACAGTCTACCTTTACAGAAACAGCTATTGTTTTAACCAAATAAAATCTTTACTTTTGCCTATTCATTAACAGCTGTGCATCCACAAATTCTAGCTGTTTGTTCAGCTGTCACTGAAAGGGTTAATTGCTGCAGCTATGCAGCATGCAGACTCCTAAACCTAAACCAGATGTAAACTAAAGCCAGACTTTCAGTCAATCTGTGAGTCATATTTTACTGTCCTTAAAACTCCAAACAAGGAGCTGTCTATGGAAGCCCTTGAAGACTCAGCAGTTCTTAGTCTAAATCTTTACAATTCCAAAAAAAACAAATAAAAGAAAATTAAGAGTACTTTCTGTACTTGTGGCCGAGTTCATCAGAGTTGGTCTTTTGATGAGGCTAGTATTGTTTCCTTTAGGTAAAATCTAAGCTTTCTTTTAAAGTCGCAGGTTGCAGTTGTAAGGAATCCAGAAAGCGCTGAGGAAGTTATGAATAACAGTGGTTATGCTGTTACATACTTTTCAGGCAAGTAGGACACAGGGACATCTACTGTGAGAGTCTGAGTACTCAGAACCTCTGAAAACAAAGGACATAATTTCAAAACTTCCTTAAAGACTTAAAAACAAATAGTCTATCAAATCTCAGTGCAACTCATGCTCTGAAGTACCTTGAACAGTCTTGAAAATCCACCTTCATTCTATAGGATTTCTGTGGATAAATATGTGGTTTCAGAACTGGTTAACAGAACAGCCTAATGGACCTGTTAATTACTCATCCAAGATAATTCACAGTTGTGCTTGCTTACTGGTTTTTTTGGTGGGTTGGTTTTAGTTGTTGTTTTGGAGTGGATTTTTTGGGAGTTTTGGGTTTGGGTTTTTTATGTTTTGAGGGTGTTGAAAGAAAAATCATGCTGCCCATTATCATCCTGATCAAAGACAATACAGTAAGCCCGAGGAGCAGCTGATCATCTGCTCACATATTTTGTTCAAAAAGACATATTTTAGGAATAGAAGAGGTTTGTGTTTCCAAGGGTTAAAATTTAGTATCCGACAGAACTAGATGGAAAACATGCATTATAAAGATATTCTGAATTTTGAAAACATTTTTTTCTTCTTTTTAAAAAAGTAAAGAAACTATTTTTGATAATGAGACTGGGTGCATTTTAGCTCACTTACCAGAATCACATAGTGTGTTAGTACAATGCACAAAATGTTTTTTGACTTTTCCTGTCCTTTTCTGTATAGATGTCTCTTAATCAATATTGGCTGTTGTGAAACTTTATACAATTTTAGTATATTGATCTAAAAAAAAAAATAAAAATAGGATGAGCAAGCTAATGCAGTAGCTTGAAAAATGACAATTAATTTTACTTTAACATAGAAATAGAGAATGATACGAGATTCTTGAGATACTGGATACAGCTGGAATTGAATTTTTTTTAGAGAGGAGATGAAATGGACTATTGGTCTTTTCCATTGTTGATCTATTGCTTATATGTTAAAATTGTTTTAGTGGATTGGAGAAGAGGTGTCTCTGCCCATGCCAACTTCTGCTTAGGATTTGAGATCTTTGGACATAAAAGATCAGTGCATGAGGACTGGGTATTTGGGGCTACAGGGGACTGAAACCTTCACCTTGCTGCAAAGCAATACGAACAAGTTTTTATCTTTCTTTATTCCTCTTTGGGCAATTCCGTGCTGAGAGTTGATCTTCTACCTTGTGCTTGGCTTTTGTGACTGCCTACGTGACTCTCATTTGTGGTACCTTGAATACTTTTAACCTCTTTCTTTATAAGAAAAAATTTAAACTGAGCTTAGGAAGACACTAGCTTTGTCTAAGTTTTTCAGTTGTATACACATCTCCCAAGATGAGACAGTAACTGAAACTGTGAGAATTGGGACGATAACAGAACAAGTTTTGAGTGTGTTATCAAAAAGAGACAAGCTTTTGTTTTAGACAAAACTTTTAAAAACTCATCACAGAAGATCCCCTTTGCCAGCCTATTCCTTTGATATCTGGGATGTTTAGTTGGGCTGTTTCATGGAGAGAAATATGTTTGAATATGAAGCTGAGGAAAAAAACCCTAAATATAGAAGACTGTTGGTATTGTTACATACTTTTTTTTTTTTGCATGTTTCACCTCCACATTGCTTAGAAGGTATTAAATACTCTTCTGACACAAACATTTATCCAGTATCTTATTCCTTCACTTGGGCAGAAATACCAGTAACTGTCTAGTGTGTTGTGTTCCTTTCATATGATCAGCACTTTAATTTCTTAAGTTACAGCGAAGAATAGCAGTATCTCATCCAAATAGTGGGGGGTTATACTCTGGTGATAAATTACACAACATGATGAATGAGTGCTATATCCAACAGGTTGTGCAGGGAGACCATGATTCCGGTCTTAGTGCTCTGCAGAACTGGGAAACTTAGGAAGACTTCGCAGGCCTGTTAATTCTTTAATGAAGAAAGCATCCGATGAACTAGTTTGTTTTGAGCATCATAATACTGATATTAGTATGGTAATAATGATGGAATTTGTCCTATTTTTAAAGTTTGGATGCTACACATATCTTATTTTCTATAAAGCAAGAAAAGGGGATTTTTTCCTGTTTTCTTTTGGATTTTAAATGACTTTGGAATTCAGGAATAGGGTCAAAAATAGACCCGAACTGTTATTCTTCTGAACATCACTGATTTTAGTCTTTTAACAGGAGGAGGAGGGGTGGAGAATGAACAAAAAAACCTCCACCAAAAACTTGGAGAAACAAAGTTGTCATTAACTGCACTCCCTTTCCCCCACTCCCCTTACACACGCAAACAAATCAACCATGGAAGAGCTTCCAGTGTCTGAATGGTTAAAGAACAGACGTTTCATTCTGACAATATTACATGTTTTTCTTTTCCATAGCAAGTTGAATATAAAGGATGGGTATATCCCTGTATTTCCTTACAGACTTTGAAAAGGGACTGCTTCGGGCTGTTGGCACAGGCATAGGCTAAGATTTTGGGGGGTATATATCTTCATAAGATCTATACTTCTCTCAAATCAGCTCAGAGATCGGGAGTTTATTGTAAGCTGAAGACATTAATTCAAGAGAATATAATGTTGTACTCCTCTGGAGAATATGTAATCCATGTTCTGGAAAAAGGTATGGAATTTTGGTGATATTAAATGTTATGGTAGGTTCCCTAGCATCTTTCAGTTCTGCCACTTATTTCTGAATAGGAGAAAAGAATAACAGAAATTCTGTACGTCACCATCAGAATGTCTTCCATTGCAGAACAGTAGATAGCTTCTCTAATTTTTTGTCTATCATACACTTTAAGAAAATTGATGATTGTCTGGAGCCCCTCTCCTATTTCAGATATGTTGACTAACACTTTTTTAAAAATTACAGGCTTGTACATGGTCTATGTTTGGGGGGGGAGGTTTTTTTTTTTGTTTTTTTCATATTGCTTCATAAGCAGGGTTACCTGTTTAATTAAATATATTTATGTCAATTTTTTCCCTAAAAATCTGCTGGTATTTATTTCTAAGCTTAAAAAAAATAAAAATAATTTAAAAAATTGTTATTGTCACCCGGATTTACTCTACTTGTGTGGAGTTACCTGAGATCTAAAGCTGCATTCTCTAAAGATTTGCCCCAGATATAGCAGACCAGATGAGTAGTGCAGTAAAGGTGAATCAGTTTATACAGCTAACAGAATACAAAGAGTGATGTGACTACTACCATACATATTTACCTTCTTGGTGCTCTAGCTTGAATGGCTAGGTACAGATCTATAGTGGGTTGGCTGACCAGCATTTGCCAAAATTATTGAAACTTTGGATCTTTGTCTTTAATTATGATACCTTTAACTGCTCTACCATGCTCTTTTGGATATGTCATTAGTTCCTTGCTGTAAACTAGAGACTGGTGTTATTTACCAGATTATAAATTCGTGCTTACTGAAGTAAGAACAAGATGACAACTGATTCCTCTCCCCCCCACACCAGACCTTTTCAAATATTAACGAACCACAGTTTTAGAGCATATAACGGTGGTACATGTAAGGCTACTACCTGTTGTTTCTAGTCTTCAAAAGCAGATACAATTCCCATCTGTAGATATTTGGATTGATGCAATTCCAGGTATCAATTATATTTAAAGGAGATAATTATGATAGTACATTCTGCTGCTTCAAAATATTTTTTTAAATGTCTAATCAGTCTTCTGTATTTGAAGACATAGTAATGATCCTGTTTTGATGAAAGAAACCCTGGAGAATGAAGAAGGAAAATAATTTTTTTTTAAATACATGCACTTTTACTAGAAATTTTGAGGCAGAATCAAGCAGGATTCATTTCTGTTGAATGATGGGAATTTATCACAGCCTAAAGAGATTTCCCCTATAATAGAAATCGGAGCTTAACATTCTCCTGAAGCAATAGTGTCAAGTCTTCTGTTGCCCAAATTACATTAGCTTGGATAGTTGGTGGAAGCACGATGGTACCACCTTACCAATGAATAGTCTGTGTCAGGGTGCTTCAGGCTCCAGCTTCTCTGTCCTGGTCTCTAGTGCAATAAGAACCAAGCTGTCCTTCTCCAAGGTCTCTTGTAGAGTTAAAGCCATGATAACTATACTCTTACAATCTTTCACTTTAATAATTTTGCACTATTACTTTTGAACAATGCAAGGCACTTCACTCTGTCTGTGATTTTATCAGGTATCAAGCCCTTGTCTGGCTTGGTTTGCTAAATTAGGGTCCTTCCTACTATTTGGTGCAGGTTTTGCATCTGAACTTTGTGTTGCTTCACGCACTGTCACCTGGGGCCAGGTATATCAGCGTGGCCTGGGATCCGAGTTTGCAATTTTGTTCCCATACAATTCACCCCCTTAAATCTGTCTGTCTTCATTTCACCCACTTAAATTTGTCTTTCTTCTTCAAAACAATTGAATAATTTTGTTAATTTTTGCTACCACTCATTTAGACTACCACACTGGCCACAATTTATCTGTATATTTATATAAACATAACTGTTCCTGAATATATTATCATAGTGTTCATATTTGAAGTAATGTGTTTGAGGGACATATTCAAGCAGTTTTACCAGCTATGCATTAATTTAAGTGTGTCTTTTATTACAGTATGCAGGTCCATACTATGAAATATCATTCTAAAATAATCTGTTACTTCAATTTCAGTGTGTGAGACAGAAGCAGCAAAAGTTTATCAGCTATCACTAGAAGAGCACCTCCAGCCTTTCAAAGACAGCATGGAGCAATTCATTAGTCAAGGTAAATAATGAAACATCAGTTAACCTTTTCACGACATTTCAAAGGAAAGTTATGTTTATACATTGTGGGAAAGGAACTGTTTATTTTGGCATCATAGAGAGATGTGGATTAGGTTAATCAGATGCCACACAGTTCTAAAAGATTTGCAAAATGATTCTCTTGTACTGTAGGTGACTCATTCTCTTTTGCATGACAGCAAAGACAAATGCTATTGGCTTGAGTGTGTGATCTTCTGATAAGTTCAACATTCCAGTAGAAAACAATTTTACAACCTTCGTTCCTTGAAAAATTATTGAAGCTGGATCTGTTTCATTAGCTTCTTTCCAAAGAGATAATTCTTTTGTATGCGCCAAAAGCAAGGAGTAAGCATAGCAAAAGTAGTTAAAAGTTTTCCAGATATTAGGCAAATCCATATGAAATACTTGAATGTGATTAGTGGAAAACACTGCAAGAGAAAATATATTAGAAAGATCCATGATGAACTGGCATCCTGAGTGCTAGAAAGAAAACACTTTAAAAATGAATAGAATATGCTTTCAGTGCTTTACTAGACCCTTCTTTTGCAAGACTACAGGAGGTATGGATAACTTCAGTTTTTGACTAGCAGTGTATCAGAGCATGTCTTGAAATACTGCTCTGAAAGAATATACTCTGTATTAGACCAGTTCACATTTTGATACAAATTAGAATTCAATGCGTAAGGGTGACAGTGGACTGATGAGTACACCAGTGTAATTTAAACTTTCTTGACTATGTTGCTGCTCCTTCTGCTTTGATATTATATTTTATAATAGAAGACAGACTTGTTATCTCCTGAACAGGTAAGTTATGTGAAAAGTCACTTTCTAGCGCTGATTCAATGGAGCTTCAGTAATTTGTTAGTTTAGAGCTGTGTTAATGAGCTATTATATATAGAAATCATTATTAACTGAATGTGCGTTATGTTAGAGAGGTCAGTCAGATATACATTTATGTCTTCTTGGTGAGAATATCCAAGATGACTGTACATCTAAACATTATAAGTGGAGTACATATGTTCTAGTATATACTGATCCATGCTATAGGCTCTTATTTACAGTTGAGCAAAGTCACCATTTTGAACCATCAAATGTGAACTGATGTTTTCAAAGACAAATGTCTATAAGCCAAGCCTTGGCAAACAGGATGTTTTCTCCAGCAATAACAGGCATGAACTGCTTTAAAACTAGATTCTGATTATGTACATGACATACAAATGTTACATTAGCAGCATGATTAAACATGTAGCAAGTGTTTTACATTAGGTTTATATTATTATTTATATAGAGAGATAGGGGACAATCAACTCACAAGTTGGTCTGAAAAAGATTGCTAATGGTATACTGTAAACCATGCCACACATTTCCATATTAACCTTAATAATAGAGTAGAAAATAAAACATGAGGATTATATTTCATCAGATGTGTATCTGTTAAATTTCTTTCACTTCTTCTAGAAACTATACTTTTAGAAGTATCTGACTCTAGCTTTCTATATTTCTAATGACTTCCAGAGGATAATTATATATAAGCTATATAGTAATCTGTTCTCTTTTTGTAAGAACATGCAATTTCCTTTCTTGATTATGTGTCTGTATTTTAGAAAAGTGAGGAAAAAGAGAAGAAAAAAAAAACCAAAATGCATCACATCCATTAAGAACTTTGCTGTGTTCCCATGTTAACAGTGGATATTGGAGGTGGTTGACAAAAGGAGAAACCCATAATGTCAGTAAAAATATCATTGTCGTATTTTAATGAAAATAATTGGAAATATGTATTTTGAACACAGTGGACTGTGACTAAACAGTTTCTACATTTATTTAAAACTATAAGGCACATTTTGCAGAGTTCTGTCCCAATGTAAAAAAGACAAAGGTTAACATACAGGAAAAAAGAATCCCTGGGTAAGTTCCAAAAATAAAGTAATTTTAAATACCTTTCATTGTGAAATCCTTTGTTTTTACTTCATGGGATTGAATTCAGACTTGAAAGAGGCCATGTTTAAAGCAGGATTTCTCTTTCCTGTTCAGTGTTTGACAGGCTTTTGATCTAGATATTTTTTCTAAGGGCTTTTGTTGTTTATGTAGACATAATCGATGAGTCTTTTCAGCTAGACTGCACACATGATCATTTAGAAAAACAGAGGGACAATTCTTGGCACCTTTTGGGGATTTGTGTTTATATAACATATGCTCTGGGCAAAGAAAAATCAAGCTTTAAGTTTTTATCTTTTCAAGTTCCAGTTTCTCTAAAGTCAGAAAAAGTTTTAACTTATAATTCAAATGAAAAACATTTTTCATAGGGTTGAATAATTTGGCATGTTTATATGATGCCTTTTCAGAGTAGATAACTTGTGTGCATAATGGGACCCAAAAGTTCAAAGTAGCTAGTTATTTACAGCATATTCACTTATACTTGTTGCTAGCAGCTAAAATGGAAAATGGTTTTGCCGTAGGCAAGAGAACTTGGACATCAAATTAAATATCATTGGCAAGGGGTTAGAAAGGCACTGCTTTATAAGAATAGTTACTGTCTGGTACAGTTATATGACTTTGAATTAAGTTACTGTAACTAGTCTAGGTGATTGTTACTATTGATGTATTAATAAAAAGTCTTTTTTTAATGTTAATGCTTTTATTAGATTCGTGAGAGACAAAAAAAAGGTTGTATATTACTAGCTTACTTGTAAAGATTATTTCATTCGGAAGATAAGGGAAGAGGCAAGAATGTGGTCATAGTCTTAACATTTTGGATGAAAATGCTAGTGGTATATAAGATTGAAGCTGTTCAGTGTTTGCCTTGCCAGACTAGTCAGTAGGCTAAATGATCAGCACATTCATTAGAATATGCAAATTAGTGAAACGATGACAGTCCTTTTCCTGATGGACGTCAGGGTCATTTTTAAAATGATCACTCTACTTAACAGGAGACCAAACTACCTGTCTTACCCTCTCCACACTGGCTTAGTGGATGTTTACAAGCATGCCTTATCCTGTACATTTGATTTCTGAGGTTCTATGTGCCTCAAAACCTCCACGGCAATCCTCTCTGCTCTCCCATGTTTTCTGTCCTCTTTTTGGGGGTCCACATACTGCAAATCATCAGTCGCAAAGTGTATAATATGATTCTTCTGTTTCCACAAACATTTGGTTTTTTTTTTTCTTAAATTTTCCATAACCACAGGGTTTAAAAAAGGAAAAGGACAAAAAAAAAAAAAAGCACTACTTCAAAAAAGGAGACTGGAGAAAAGTTGTCAGAAAATACAAGACTTAAAAATCATAGTGTTTTGTTTGTTACATGTTTCTACCATTTCTTTAAGGGTTTCAGATATTCAAGTAATATAAAATATGTGTGAAATTTAGTAGAACAGAAGTCCTTTTCCAATGAAAAGTTATTCAGACCAAACTGTAGGAATTTAAAAAGTATTATTTGCATCTCCCCTGTTTGCATATAGGGTATGTATACACTGAAATTTTCTGTCCTTGAGTTACTCCCCACTAGTTATCATGATTTGAATAATAGAGGTTGCAAAGGAAAACACTATTTGGGAACCTTGCCTCCTTTGTTCTGTATGTAGTTGTGGACAGACAGGGACACAAAAACATCAGAGGTCACATCCACTAATTTAGAAAGCTTCAGAAATCGCTTCTTTTCCTGGGGGAAATGTTTCTGACATGCAGGACAGTGGGGAAATAGTGAGGATTCTAATCATCATGCAATTTGCAGAGGAATTTCATTAGTTAGTAATCTCTCAACCTTGTCCCCACTTGATAGGATAGCCAGTTCATGTTGAAAGAATTGTGTGTGCATGAACCACAAATGAGTCTCAGTCCCCAGGTTTTAACTGTGGTTAACTTTGCAGTGAAAAGCAGTCTTTGGGTGTTGGCACAGCCTAGCTGAAGTCCCAACAGCATTCTTGTCAGCCTGATAAAGCAGGAAACTTATGATAGGAGGCAGCAGCCATCACTCCCTTGGAAAAGTAAGTGGTTTGGGAAATGGGAAGAGGCAATATGTTGGAATCACAGCTTTTTCACTGAGATTCTATAAATTCTGCAAACATCACAGACTTCAAATCTGAGCAGGTCATCTGATAACACATTCAGAAGCCAAACTAGTATAATTACTTTTAGACTTTAGAAAAAAACAATATGGTGTAGGAAATTTAGCTCCAGAATGCATTATTTGTAGAAGAAGTAAAAAAAATAAAAATCTGATGTTTAGCTAGTTCATCTAAAAACACTGGGAGTAATTCCAGTATGATTGCAGGCTTGGGAGTACAAGGTAACCATTCAGCCTTTGGTCTTATTTTTAAAAATTCTGCAGTTCTGCTCTTGTTAGTGAATGCCAGCCCCAGGTTTCATTCTGCTGTACCCAAGAATACAGACTCTTCTCCAGTCCCTAATTCTAGCCACATACTTAAGATCTTGCAGAATAAAGATGCTAAAATTGTCCTCTTCGGTAAACTGTCTGTAACCATCTCCCCATTTCACGAGGAAGAACATTCAGGAATCCAGTTTCCAAAACATTAGTAAATGAATTTATAAAACATAAAGTGTGTTGTATTTATCGCTGTAGCTGCAACCAGATAGTTGGCCATGACTTGTTCTTTTAGGTCAAGCAGCAAAAGGCTGTGCATCCTCAGATGATGGATTGTGAATGAGACTAAAGCATCAGACTGAATCTTGGATCACTGGGTTCAGTTCCTGGCTCCAGAAGTACTGTAGATGATTGCGAAATTAATGCTGCTAGGGTAATCTTAATTCTGGCATTTTCTAACCCAGAATGATTGATTTTGCAGATTCCATTTTCTTTAAGTGTTGCTTTTATAATTTGAATAATATAAGGCTTCATTTTTTTTTCTAAAAATAATTTTTAAAAATATGATTAAAACACCATTAGGAATATATACAAATAAATGTTTTTCTTTTTTAAAACAATGCACAGAACATTAAGGAGTTGGATATTGGTAGCTTTATGTGGAGACATTATTATTATCATCATCATCATCATCATCAAAATATACTCATTACTAAGATTTAATTTATTATTTTTTTTTCATTTTGGAAGAAAATGTTGGAGGGATATGAAGATAAAGTCACTAGAACAAAAGATGCAGGAATTCACACTTAATTTAATTCCATGAATGTTTACATTTTTATGTTAGTATTCTTTTTGTTGTATTATTGAAAGAGCTTTTAAAACTTGTTCTTTGAGTGCAGAAAGTATTTTTTTAATCTCACACTGACATCTTAATGCTAATAAATAGTTTAATGTCAGTATTGTATAAACTTGTCCCTACTTCAGATGTTAGCACCTCCATTGGTGTGCATTATTACATAATAATGCTAATTCAGATTGTGTTGTATTTGTAGCACTAAACAGGCTTCACTGAATTAGAACCACCTTTCCTCAAAGTCCATGAAAGGACAAACCTTTAGACTGAGGCTGTCAGCTGCCTATACCTTTGGCACAGGACCTCATTTAAGCACAGGTGTGGCAGAGTAAAAAAAGCTATTTCAGCATCACTTGGAAACAGATGAATATATGACTGTCACAATAGCATGATACAAGTCATCCACCCCAAAATATTCTGAATCAATGCAGCAGATTACTGAAATGACCAAAATCCTTGTGGACAGTTGGGGGGAACTCACCTTTTTAAATCTCTTCTCCAGTAAAATCCAAAATGTGTTCAAATAATATTGATTTTGCCACATAGTTCTTGGGATGGGGAAGGAAAAAAAAGAGGAAGACATTAAAGCTTAAGTAAGAGTACTTAACTCCTTCATTTGCTCTAATCACTATGGCATGACATGTTCTTCAGCACTGCAGAGTCCAGGCTTACAGCTGAACAGCCTCCCTTTTAAATCAGGCTTGAAATCTCTTTCAGTGTCTTTACTGTACCTACTAATATATATTTAGCTCTCAGTATGCTAGCTAACTGCATGTCTGTTTAGTGCCTAGTCCTGACCTGACTGAGACCTATGAGTAGCTTAGGGTTTTAGAATCAGTAGCAAGGAACATGGGGGTAAAAAGCTCAAAGCTGCACATGAAATACAATGTATTTTACTTCTGTGAATGTGACATATGACAACTTTATAGTGAGTAGTCCCTGAGTGCATGTGTCTAAGTATGATAGTGCGATTTTTTATTTTTTTTTTTTTTTAAGTTTTACATCTTGGTCTCACTTCTCCCTCAGCAGATGTCAGCGTTCAAACGGTGGCAAATAACCCATCTTCTTACCAGACTGCTGCCTGAGGTAGACTAAAAGAGGACACAAATAGCAAAATGGGGAGAGAGTTCACATCTTGAAACACAGCATATATGAGGGGTAGATAGGATTTGTGCTGAGGGTTTTTTTTGTTATTATTAATTAATATAGTTATATAGTTATTAAGTTGAAAAGTCAGTCTCCTTTCATAGAGTCTGCTGTTAACTTTAAATTTTA
This sequence comes from Gorsachius magnificus, assembly GCA_034008185.1. Taxonomy (NCBI): domain Eukaryota; kingdom Metazoa; phylum Chordata; class Aves; order Pelecaniformes; family Ardeidae; genus Gorsachius; species Gorsachius magnificus. Next base: position 40,935,553 of record CM067083.1, on the reverse strand, counting down.
TAACTTTCAACAAAGATTAACTTTCAGTGCTCACATATTCACTGAGAGTTTAAGTTGTGGTTCCACAGATCCTGGTCATAATCCATGGACCTAGCACATAATTTGAATTGTTCCTGTTGCGTGAGAGCGTAAAGTCATTATGAAGTGAAATTGGTTAGAATAAATATAAATGTTTATTTGTTTAGCTTATCGTTATGTGTAGAAAAAAAATGGAACAACATAATTAGGAAAATGTCCAGCATATTAGATGCTCTATCCTCAGTTATCTTCAGGAAACTACGGTCTGAATGAAGTATTTAAATGTTCTTTTTCATGCATGTATGAAAATCGTAGAAAATGGGGAAAAGGGAGTGAGTATTATTCATGCTCACAACCTTCTCTGAATTCGTCATAGGAAATACAGAAGGATATAAGACTCTTGCTAGGATTCCCAGAAGAAATCCTGCTCTTTTCTCTTGCAAAGCTTTCTTAGCATGAATGTACCCAATAATAAACAATCAGAATGTACTTGGGTCTTTGTTCAGTGTAAATAAAAATTCTCAAAACTATAGGGATGTAGCTCTAATGACTCATTGAAAAGGCATTGTATCTGTCAAAAAAAAACCCCAAAACTGTCTCCACTTGAAAGTTAGTGAAAAGCACATTCATAGCTAATTATAAACAAATACTACTTAACACTTTAAATAAAAAGAGAGGAAAAAAGCAAAAATATTTAGGATATAGACAAGCAGATGAAAGGATTCTTGTTGCCTTCCATCTGAGATTACTCAGATGCATTCCTGTATTCAATTACCTGAGAAGATGTGATATTCCCTTAAGAGAGATCAGGAGATCAGAAGGGATGGCAGTTTCGTGCATCTTCTTACTCATAGCCCTTTGAAACTGGTTCAGCAGAAATAGCTTAAATTGCAACAGGGTTTGAGGCCAGACGGTGACTACAGACAATAATCACTGGGCCAAGATCATACCACAAACCAACAACAAAACATTCTGGTGGAATAAAAGCTCTGAGAGGGCATTTGAATGCTGTTTGAGTAGACCTACAAGGTCTACTTGGAGTAATTTCTGCATCGGAACCCAAGAGTCAGCTTGTTTTGTGACTGTGCTTATCTAGTACATTTGCACATAAAGGACACTGATAATTCCTATTAATTGTTAGCTTTGAGTCTATTTTTCCTGTGAAATTCCTGGTATTATTGCATGTTCAATTTTAAGCTTAAGTTGTAATGTTGTTGTTTTTTTGTTTTACAAAGCCACTAGGCATGAGCCCCTGTCATCATTTAAAAATTAATGATCATTCAACATTACTTTACAATCTTCCCTGAAACCCACTTCTTTTTTGATAGTTTCCATCTGAAATGGCTACTTAGTTCTTCCTAGTGCCACTCATGTCCCCGTCCACATTAGCCTTCCTTAATAAAACATGCAAAGAGAACAAACAACAAAATCCAAAAATTGAGGTAAAACGCATTCAGAATTCTAAAGGGGGGAAGAAAGAGGGTTTTGTCAAGAAATTTCTGCTGATCCCTGGTGCCTTTGTTATTCTGCTTTGGTATTTCAAGGTATTTCAAAACATAGTCTTGAATAGTATGCTGATTGCCAAATAAAATAGCTGTAAGTATTATTTTGGTGTTTTCTGGGGGCCTTTCAAAGTACATGTACAACTAAGGAGAATGGAGGAATTCTCTTAGGCAGAGGTCTTGTAAACTTGAACCTTAGACACTAGTAATACCAGTGTAACTACATGCCCTTGCTTGTGGTGGTTGTTCATCCAGTGTTTTCTCTCTCTATTTTCACTTTCTTTCTGTCCTAGTCACATGCATGAGATACCTACAGAAGGTATCCTTATGGCCTCTGTCAGGCACCCCAGGTCCTCAGATACTAGTGGTGCTGGATCAGCAGTGGCAGATGAACCACCTAACGTTCCATACACTTTTTAAGAAAGTCTATCCCTCAATCTTGTTTTTAGTTTTGCTTTGTTGGGATTTTTTTGGAGTTCGTGGCTCTGCCAGAGGAAATATTTGATAATTTTCAAAGACCCAGCTACTATTCACTCAGCACTGCTATGGGGAAAAAAAAAAAAAGCCCTATTTAGAGATTCTGGTAAATCTGCAGCAAGGGTTTGTAAAAGTGTTAGAAATAGTTTATTTTTTTCAGTAAAAAGGACCTCTAAAAATTCCACTGTTTTTCAATAATGTGTACATAGCACATGGGCAGAATAGTCCCAGTTTAAAACAGTTGTTGTAAGCCTTTGACCTCTCAGTTAGTTTTAGGTCAAATATTTCTTAAGATTTTTAAATCCTCTGAAAGAGATGATAAAGAGTGAAATGTCACACTTTCAAACAAGAAATTGCAACAACTGATTATAGATAATAACACACATTACATGCAAAATCTGTCCATACAGAAAATAGTGTGTACATGCAGAAAATACATATATTCATGTAAATTATATTTAAAAATCAATTTTAATGCAGAAGGTGGAATGGTTAAATTTGGAGGAGGCTAATTTAAAAGTTTATTGGACTGAAAGTGAGAAGATACTTGGTGATGTTCTTAGTTCACAGAGTAGCTTGGTTCCTGCAGACATTTTAGCATAGTAGGTCCAAAATGTCACTTGTCATTGAGGTCAGAAGGGACAATTTGTGGTCAAAAAATGGCTTTTATGTCCTTACCTTTGAACTGTTCTTCATTTAATCTTCTAGGCTTCTTTAAGAAAAAAAAAAAAGGACTATATGCAGAAAAGTGAATTATACTGTTATGTTAAAGACGATTATTTTCTAGAATGTCTGTGAATACTTCTCAAGTTCAGTTTTATGAGGTGCTTCATATTTTCATAAATGCATAGGTCACTTTAGTATGGCTATACATATATGCGCCTTTGCAGAAGTTTATACGTATTCTTTGCAGGACTCTCTAATCTAAAAGAATTGGAAGAGCGAACACATGGAACAATGGCATGTATCATTCTGGAATGTGGTTATATGCTGATAACAACAGAGCTTTTGTGAATTAAGTTAATTAGCCTTCATTTGTGTGGCCTTGTTGGAAATCTCATGAATTGCATGAAGTCACATTTTATGCCCCAATTATAAAATGTCAAGCAGTAAATTTAAACAAATGCAAAAATTGATAAGATAGAAATTAGAATATCTGATGTGAGTAAATTTTGAAGAAATACATGTACCCTGTAGTTAAAAGATTTGATTGAAGAATCTTGGATATAGTACAGTCCTAATGCTTGTAAGGAATGATGCAGAAAGGAAGGAATGTACTTGAATTTTGACCAAATATATAAAGTATTTAGGAAGTATAGACCTTGCTCTAAAGGGAGGCCATCTTAAAATAATCTGAAGGTATCTTAATGGAAAAAGCAGACAAATAGTAGAACATCATCCAACAAGAAGGCATTAACAATGTTTTCAAAAGAAAAAGTTAAAAGATAACTAAGTCAGTTTGTTGTAAATAATAGATAAGGCAGCTCTGCTCCATGAGAGGTCACTTTCACTACAAAATGTTCCTTTTCTGATATGGCAATGTGTTTCAATATGACCCGAGTTTATTTTTCAACTATATCTTTTTAAGTAGATTTTACAGAATATATATGTCTTCAGGATTATGAGAACTGCATATAAAGCCTTATAATATATTGAGTGTATGCAGGCAGAGATATAAACCTAAGTTTTACCTTTGCTTACTGATGTATTACATGAAATATAGTGGCTAGTATTTCCTGGTATGATATCGTCTTTAATAGATTTGGAATGGTGTATTTGGAGGTGATTTAGTAAGTTAGTGTCAAGGATCAAGAAACCTACTCTTAGCAGGGGGTTAGAGAAAATATGATGAGTCAATAAAATATGGATTGTTTTCATTTGGGAAAGATAACTGATCCAAGAGTGGCAAGTCCTACATCTGTCCGAAAAACCTGCAAGCAGTCGTTGCTATGGTCAGATGATGGATGCCAAATATATCTAAAAGCAGGTATGGCTACTGGATAACTACAAGACTTATTTTAATGTTTTTTCAAAGAAAATCAATAAGACTTTCTAAAATAATCTTGCTTCTTGAGGATAGAGATATAGAGAGAAATTTTAGTGGCAGAATGGAGCACTCAGACGTGCTCAGCTGATGTGGTATCCCAGGAAATGACGCATTTTCCTGTATAAACCATTGCTGTGGTAGGATCACTGTGGAGTTGGGTAGGGATTTTCTCCTTTTTACTTCACCTGTTGGAGGAGTTCTGTCTTGTAAAAGAAAATACACTTTCCTCCCAAGACTGGGTGGACACCTTGCAGCTGGTACTTAGCACTTAATTGATACAGGCTTCCAAAAAGGAAGAATAGCTGAACTGGTACCTTTCAGGCACTCCCTTTTGAGTTGTGATGAACTGCTTTGGAGGAAAAAGTGCCAGTAAAGATGCATTATATTGAATGAAATGGTGAAGTCTAATGCACTCTGGGACACTTCAACTGAATCTGTCATGACTCTGAATGTTTTTTCCTCCCCTACTCAAACAGGAAAAATGAGTTGAAAGAAGTTTGGCAATGGGGCAATGAGAAAAATACCAATAACCACTAATATCAGGTGATCATATTAGTGGCCAGTTCCAGAAGTTATAGGAATCTCCAGCTGCTTCAACATCTAATAGTTATTCCATTGTATCCAGGTGATAGTAAGACTTTTGTGTTTCTGATAGGAGGCGGCTTTCTTCCCTTGATGGTTAAATCTCAGTGCATGCCTTTGACTAGCCATTGTCCACAACGTTCAGATGTTTACTGTATACAACTGCAAATGCAGTTATCTGAATATTTTCTTTGGACAGGGACAGATCCCTGGGTGCACATACCATATTTTCTTCTCTTTACTGGTGCCACCTGTTGTCTTGTGGAAGCAGAATTGTTATCATACTGTTCTTTAACTTTTTATGTCTAGAAAAATTAGAAAGCAAATGGATTGTAAGTCAGATTTACACTTGAATAATATCCTTTTGATAACATGCAAAAGGTTTAGAAGTGTCATCACACATTTGGAACTGACTACAAGGGAATTCTCTTTTAGGGAAAATTCTTTCCTTGCAAGACTCTGTTTAATGCCAAGAGGTGATCTGATGCAGGATGAAATCTCTTTCTGTGGGTATAGTAGCTGCCTTATGCATATGGGCTTATTACTTTTTTTAAAAAAAAAAAGCGTGCATCTGCATCATTCAGGGATTCTCAAGATTCTTTTTGTTGTGCAATGCTCATTCTCTATGAAATGATTAAAAGTACAGACACCTGAAGGTGTTGGTGGTTGGTTTGTTTTTGGTTTTTTTTTTTTTGCTCTCTGGACCATGGTAACTTTCCTTTTGATTGAAACAAAACTTGCTCTAAAATGGGGACATTCTGACATGCTTTGATAAGCCTAGTATAATATGTCGTGCTTGCACTCTTTCAAAAAATAAATTATGGAATATTTGCTCTGTTGTTGGTGGGTAAGTATTTGCTTGTAAGCATGTGCAGAGCAGTTGAAATAAGGAAGAAAAAACCCAAATGAGACAGCTCAGATGATGTTATATCCCACCAATCCTGGAAATTATAAAGCGTTATATCCTACAAATATGATGTATGTACTAAAAGGCTGTCCTAAGCTGGAACATGCTGGCCTCTATTTCCAAGCATTGTTTAACTGAAAGAAGTCCAAATTACACTTTTCAGTAATAGATTTATTTGTCCGTGGATACTTAGTGAAAGTGTTAAGGCAGAATTAGGTATTGGATCTCTCTTCACCCAGGGAGTTTGTGTGCAGTTTCTTCTCTCTTGCACCATATGGTTTTACAAGCCATACCTTAACTTCCAGGATTGAAGTATGAGGAGAAAAAAAAAAATAATGAAATTCTGTCAAAGCTGCCAGGTTTCACCTGGTTTCATATCCTAATCAAGGCAAGGCTTTCAAGAAAAACTCTAAGTCAGCCCAGATTCACTCAACACTGGGCCCAAGTTCACTCAGAAGGGTTGTGAGCTTTTTGAAGAATCTGGACCAAGTTTCAAGTCGGTATTGAAACCTGTAATCAGGCAAGCTTCACGTGCTCTTGAATTTCCTTGAGAACATTTACCCAGCTCTCCCTCAAGTTTTCTGTGGTTTGCTGGGATTTTTTTCACGTTCAGCAAAACAATGATGGAGCCCAATACTGCAAACATCCAGGCATTGTGCACCCTACGGAGCAGACTACATCGCTACTAGTAAAAAGTATTTTCAGCATCAGGCATAGCTCTGATCCTTGTTCTGACTGGGCAAGGAATAAGGAAACTCTGTGTATCTTTGGTAGGCATTTCACATGTCTTTTTTAGTGTTAGTGTATGTTTGTGAAGTGCTGTTAATTGAAACATTGTAATGGAAAACTAGTGGTTATCTTTGTTTCTTAATAATTTCATTGCCTTTCTTGTGTTTGCCAAATTTTAAATCAGGATTTCCTTTTTCAAAGGTGGTGTGTCTACAATGTAGAAAAATAATTTTAATGAATTATTATTGTAGAGCTACATAGGGAAAGTGGAATGAAAAATGGCTTAAAGGTTTATTCTTCTTTTTTAGATTTCTGTATGAATTCTGTACCACTGACATTTGTTTCTAGGACAGTTCAGAGCCTCTTCATGTCCCAAAACCCACTGACTCTTGAGAATCCTAGAATTCTCCTTGCAAATCAGCAGGCCAGTAGTCCAGCAGACTGAAAAGAGGAATCAAGTTTCAAACTAACAATCTTTTGGCTAAAGCATGCAGATCTTAAATGGGGTTTAAGTTGTGCTAACTGAATGACTATATAAGTGTAAACCTCACCTAAGCAAACATGCACGGAGCAGTTTGTACTATCACTTTGCACAGTGGTGATTACTAACCTTGTAGATTTTGTGTATGACAATACCTATTGAAGTTAAATAAAATGGGTGCAAAATAAAGTATGAGAGAACTCATGGAAAATTGAGATTTTTTTCACCAATGTGTGACAATGACAGTTTTGTATTTTTAATTTTCTTCACGTGATCACCAAATGATAATTCCCTTCGTATAAAAGCAGTCATGTTTTCAATATGGGCTCACTGTGGCTCTAGAACTTGACTAACTGATGTGTGTACAGGGAGATGGTGTGTACAGGGAGAGGGAAGAGAGCTTTATTTGTAACTATCAAGCAACTTTTAGAAAAGCTGTAAGGCTGAATCCTTCTTCCTCTTCACTCAGCTTTCCCTCCTTTTGCTAGACCAGTTCCCATATTTCTTAAGTTTTCAGAAGCATTCTTTAAGATCTGTTTTTAAGTCACTTTCATGACTTGGTTGTTGTTTATATAACTGCAACTTTTTTTTTTTTTAAATATTCAAAACTTGCATCAAGGTTTTTTGTGGTTGTGTTTTTTGTATTTTTTTAATACAGAAATGAAAAATAATGTAGTTCTGTTTGCATCTTCTTTTTTTTTTCTTTTAGAAGTGGTGTACATGCATATATCCTCAGGTGGTTTCTATATGTTTTATACATGACATATTTACAATGAACATTATCCTGAAACAACTCTTTATCTTTCACTTTGTAGCTAATTCTTTGATTGTATTTTTACAGCTAAAATAGACCAAGAAAATGAAGAGAAGTCACTGACAGAAGCACATAAAAGGTAGGAAAGAACAATGCAGTAAAACCTTTCTTTGAAAAATGTATTTTGGTAGAAGTTTTGCTGTATTGGTAGCCAGCTTGTTATTATTTTTCAATAGTGAAAAAAATAAGTGATATTTATTTATTATCTTTTTTTTAATTTGAAAATTAGGAAAAAAATTGAAGGAATATAGACACACAGCCTACCTTTAGAGAAATATTGTACATTACTCCTGTCTTTCGGAAAATGAATGTACCTTATGTAAAAATTCAGAATATAACATTTGGACTGAGAAAAAACTGTTCATACCACACCAGAATGATGATGATTTGACAGAAACATAGCATTCCGTGGACAATTATTATTCATTAGGTACCACTTCCTGTGCTTATAAAATGTCTGCTTTAAAATAAAGAATGGAAAACTATTTTTTTAATATACTAATGATATGTATAGAATCATAGAATCATTTGATTGGAAAAGACCTTTAAGATCATCAAGTCCAGCCATGCCTATCCACTACTAAACCATGTCTCTATGTACCTCGTCTACCCATCTTTTAAATACCTCCAGGGATGGAGACTCAAACCCTTCCCTGGTAGCCTGTTCCAGTGCCTGATAACCCTTTCAGTGAAGAAATTTTTCCTAATATCTAATCTAAACCTTCCCTGGCTCAACTTGAGGCTGTTTCCTCTTATCATATCCCTTGTTACTTGGGAGAAGAGACTGACACCCACGTCCTTTCAGGCAGTTGTAGAGGGGATAAGGTCTCCCCTCAGCCTCCTTTTCTCCAGGCTAAACCACCCCAGTTCCCTCAGCTGTTCCTCATAAGACTTGTGCTCTGGACCCCTCACCAGCTTTGTTGCTCTTCTCTGGACACACTCCAGTGCCAATGTTCTTGTAAGTGAGGGGCCCAAAATTGAACATGGTATTTGAGGTGCAGCCTCAACAGTACTGAGTACAGGGGAAGGATGACTTCCCTGGTCCTGCTGGTCACACCAGTTCTAATCCAAGCCAGGATGTTATTGACCCTCTTGGCCACCTGTGCACACTGTTGGCTAATATTCAGTCAGCTGTCAACCAGTACCCCCAGGGCCCTCTCTGTCAAGCAGCTTTCCAGCCAAGCCTGTAGCATGGCATGGGATTGATGTGACCCAAGTGCAGGACCTGGCACTTGGTCTTGTTGAACCTCATACAATTGGCCCTACCCTCAAGTAGATCAACACATCCACCCAGCTTGATGTCATCTGCAAACTTGCTGAGGGTACACTTAATCCCCTCATTCAGGTTGTTTACTGAGCCCTGGGGAACACCACTTGTGACCAGCCTCCAACTGGTTTTAACTCCATTGACCACAACTCTTTGGGCCTGGCCATCCAGCCAGTTTTTTACCCAGCAAAGAGTATGCCTGTCCAGTACATGGGCATAATTGAATGTGACTTCATTTATAGAATTGCTAATAAATCTTCAAATAGTTTTTTATGGCAAAAAGCAAAATACCTCATTAAATTTCATTACAGATGTGTGCAGTTGCGATAGTTTTCAAAATTGGGAACTTCACTGCATTGCACAACTTCTTCTGATTTTTTGGCAATATTCTCCAAAAGTTCTCCAGAAGCAGTGTTTAAATGGAACAGATTTTTGTCTGTCCCAGGAAAAGACCAAAATATGACACACACCATTTATAGTCCAGACATAGTGAAACTGGAAGCCTGCGTCTGTTTTTCTTTCACTAAAAATAGCATCTTCTTTTTCTACTAGCTACAACTGCCACTGAATATATGCTAATGAATATATATTCTTCATATATTCCTAGAGTGGGGAAGTGTCTCAATAGGATTCCAGTAAAATATACCACTGTAAAAGGCTCTAATTTTTACTATGGTTTGTTAGCTATTCTATGGCCCTGATGCCTTAATTTGCTACTTGCTGTAATGCTGCTACCTGCTGTAATGCCACAGTGCCGTCAACGTCTTTCCTGGTACAGAACCACATTTTCTGTCTATTCCCTTGGGCAGTGTACTAAAGATAGTACCTGAAAAGGAAGCCAAGGGGAGAGTGGATGTTCCTCTGCCACAAGAAGCTCCTTTCTTACTTGTAAGGAGGTGGTGTGTCCTTGGCTGGTACATTGGTGATGCGGGAGCATGATGGAAAAAATGGAACAAAGGGAATATTGCTCTGGCTTAGTATCATACCTCTTGCTCAAGTATATGAAAGGCATTCCTGACATTTCTTAGGTTTGTTTAACTGCTGAGTTACATAATTCTTATCCTTAAAAATCTCCTTCTCAATAAAACTTTGAGAGAAGAAACTGCTATTAGAAGATGAGATTTTTGTGATCTTTGATTGCTCTTTTAAGGAAACTGTTCCCTCTGTGGAAAATGTGTTAGGCTACATGTCCAAAGCTGACAGATATCTAAGGACAAGGGGAATATGCAACCTTCTCAGAAATCTTGTGACTCGTCACTGTCTTCTGGTGTCTAATTCATGCTCTGTTCTTGTTTTTCTCCCTGACTGCACTGGAACCATCATGTCAAGAACTTCCTATTGGTATATCTAGCACCCACAGTATGGGGGAAGAAAGTAAACTGCTCCCTGGATTCTCACTCAGCTCACTCTGTTCTTTCCAACTTGTCATAATTCTTTCTTCTCCCCCCATGCTGAGTGCAGCAGCTCCTTTTACACAGGAGCTTGTTAAAGAAGAAAATTCAGTTTCATTGCTCCTCTTTACTGTGAATATCTATCAAGGATGATGTCACATGAAAAACCTTTTGAGGAACATGAGGACTTATCTAGGACAAATTTAGGACAAAGTTATTTTTTGCTGTTATCTAGGTGACAATTATTTTTCTTTCTTCCTTCTAACTTCCCACCGAAATTCTTAATCAGATTAGTGGTATTTGTTAAAATACTGGAGACAGCTTCATGGTATAGTTTTACTATTATCTGTATTTATTTCACTAAGATCTTTAACTTGGCTTAGAAATAAAATGCTTGGGACCTTTTTTGGCTGGGGCTAGGTGAAAGATGAGAGCTTAAAAAGCTAAAAAGATTAGTTACATTTGTCTAATCATAGGTAGAACAGCAATGCAAAGGATGACTAGACAAGCAAGTAGTGCAAGGAAAAGTGATGGATTAGATGGAGCAAAATTAATGTGATTAATGTGCTTGGATTTTACTTTTTTAAGTGGGTAACTTCAGCCCATCTACCCCACAATAGCAGTTCTTTAGCTTTCAGTAAAAACTACAATTTTTTTAGTCACTTGGTCACAAAATATTAAAACTCATATCGCCATAAAAATACAAATTCTGAAAGAAAAGCTCTTGCAGCAATAACAATAAAAATGTTTCTAAAATGAATAATGATTTGGGGGAAACGCAGCAGTGTGTATTTTAGAAAAGCCCAATTGTGCAATAGATGAGCTGAAATGGAAAGTTAATCTTCCACGCAAAATAAAGACAAAGAAAATGGAATGTCTGCTCCAGGGACTCCATATAGTGTATAACTGTTCATTTGTCACAAGTGAGAAAATGTTTAATCAGTTTTGAAATGATGTATTCTCTCTTTATTTATCGTGTTTAGTGACTTTAAGAGTGTCAGTATGTAAAGTGTTTATCCAAGGAATGGATTTCTGGCACATGGATAAAATGAAAAGTGAAATGTTTAGCTCGCAATAGGCATATGTTCCAAGATCTCTCTGAGTAAGTATCCTGAGATGAGAAGAAAGCACACAGGTCTGTGTTTATCTAGCTTACGCAGGCAGACAAGGAAGGCTCCAGCCTGGTATTAACACTAAAGTGACATGGAATGTCTTCACCAAACCCCAAACAATTACATCATTCCCTTAACAATATTGATAAAGTGCAATAAAAAAGAAGCTGGCACTTTCCAATTAGATCCTCATTGCTAAATACTTCAGAAACTGTGAAGTACTTGACAAGTTAAAGTAAAAAACACTGTTTTGGGGGAAGGGGAAAGAAGTAAAACAGGAGAGGGAGAGGGGGAAGAGGGAAAAAGACGCTTCTATATTTTAGGAGTCCGCAGCGTGGCATGCTTTTTTTTTTCTTTTTTAAATTTTAAATTATGTCCTCTGTCTCAAGATGCATAGCTATATGCTCAATTCACACAGCTGTATATAACATTCAAACAACTTTATAATTCAAATTTAGCATTGTTGAAAACTGGGAGATACAGGACGCTTTCCACCAAGCAACAAATCTGTTCTTTGTCTTTTGCATTTTCATTTACTTAGTTTTAAATAACTCTAATCTTTCAAGATGTGATTTTCTTTAAGCAAGGAGAAAAAATTGGAAACACCACTGTTTCCAGGTATCCTTAATACAATTTTAGAATGAGATAGTTTGATCACAGTGTCTACAGCAAGTAGGAACCAAGATTGCATCAGAGTTATTAAAAGTAATGATAGCTGATGTCTTGTTTACTGTGCTACGATAAAAGGCGCAGCAGCAGCAATATAATTTTGCTCACTTATAATCAGAAATGAGCTAGTTACTCCTGCTCTTGTACTTCATTTCTGAAGAAGCAACTGCTAAACAACCTGACTAGAATTAGCAGAAACAGTATTCAGTGAAGCTGAAGGTCCTAATTCTCTGCCTCGCTACCCCTATTCAGCCATATAGCTATGAAGGAATAGCATGTAGCTTTATTGCTTTCTTATAATACCTTCCCCAGTATTGAGTTGTGATCTCCTTGGAAGGCTTCCATATTAGGGTCTTTTTTTTTTTTTAAGAGAAAGTAAATCCAGGCTGTAACACTGATATCCCTTCCACTGAAATAATTAAGATGAACTTTCTCTTTTTCTTCCCCTCTATTTGCAATGATTTGTCTCTTGGAATAACACCTCAGGAATCATTCACAAATTGAATTAGAGATGTTTGGTTTAGACCTGAGATGCAGTCAGATGATTTCCAATTCTTCCTGCTATCATTCAGTCAAACATTGGATTCTAAATTGAGTGCAGTAGCACTGAAAATTGCTCAGTTTGTTTACTCACACTGCACTCATGTAAGAGGCAATGTATGCTGAGAATCTCTTAAGAACACTACAGATCCTTTTGCTTCTAATATTTCAGACAGTATAACCCTGTTGAAGTGATAATGTAGGCCACTAAGACAACAGTCCGATATAATGGTGTCTTGAGTTGGGGTGAAACTGTTCACCCGTCTTTTCTGCTGTGATGTCCAATGAGGGCTGGATAGACAGAAATGCCACTCACTATCATGGCTGTGTGTACATCACTGATTTTAACAAATCTGAGAATTTAATCTGTTCTTTAGTAAATGCATTAGAAGAACATACAGTTGTTTTATAAAAAGTCAAACAGAGGACCTTCTGCTTTCTGGCATAAGTATCAACTGGGGAATTCAGGATGTGTGTGGCTGGGTATGGAACACTCGTCTTCCCATGTCAGGATATTTTTATTTGGTTTATTTTATAATTTGTTCCCATTACTCGCACATTCCAGTGATTTTGAGGCTTTTAAGTGCTTCCTGAGTGCAGCCTCCCAGGCACCTCTTCTGTTTTCAGGACTTTTAGTAATCGATTTAGTAATGTGTTGTTGCTTTCTTTGCTGTAGCAACAAATGACATTAATTTTGAAGAGAAATGTTTACCTTTAAATTCCCTGTGGGAAAAAAAAAAAAAAGTACTCCTGCACAACACTCTTCACAGACTTCCATTGGCTTCACTGAACATGAGATTTGGGGAGGAACAAAGCTTTACACCTGCTTATGAGCTGACAAGTTGATGACACTTAGAGAAATAGCACAGTATGGTACAATGGCACTGCTGAAAAGCAACACCTAGAAATGTAGCACCTAAGTCTGGTAATCCTTTAAAACAGTAAATGTTCCTCCCACCTTGCTACCCTCCACACAATGGTTTGGATTGTTTCTAAAAGTGAACTGTAAAGTTAAGGTGAAAATTGAGTGAATGATTGAAATAAAGTGGTGAAAAGCTCAGAATGAAGAGGTATGTAGTTAAAAAAAAAAGCCAACCAGCATAACACTTTTAACTGAAAGGCAAGAATACGCTGTTGGACTCCATCTTTCACTACTCTTTGGCCATTCATCCTTTGTTGGTTCCTTTATGGTTAGGCCTCTTTTCTCACCCTGTGGCTCCCAGCATGCAGACTTGAATTGCTCACGGTAATACATTTCAGACTGTAGATATACATTAGTTGCATCAGCAAAAAGTAAATACTTGGTGAGCAAAGGGAATGTGTATAGAAGAATCTTACAGACTGTTAAACATATTGGATCATTCCAGTTTAGTATCCTGTCTCTGTAAATATGCGCTTATAATGGAAACTTAGATGGCCGTTTAGTTATGTCAGAAAATCTCCTCTGAAATACAGGTAATTGATCTTCCCCTGAAAGATGAAGTATTTGTCTTTTTCTGAAAATATTTGCCAATGACTGCAAGTCATTAACCATTTGCATGATTGATTTTTGTCTGTAAGAGCATAATCTTCTCTTTTAAAGATGTTGGGCTGCTTGCTTAAAAAAATAATTTTATTTTATTGGTTTAAAATTAGTTCGTATTTAATGGCATTCAGTGCTAGTATGAACAAATGGTAATATAACTTTTAACAGAGCAGGGTACAATTCAGAGATCTAATATTCTGCAATGTAAACTCATCTTTATGCAATTTATTCTGCAGTTTATGTAAAGGACCTATTCTTAGATCTTAGGAAAAGATAAAGGATATTCGCTTACGGTGCAAACACAGTTATATGGCTAAGTAACATTGATAATAGTACAGCTAAATAACACCTTGATAACAATGTAGTTAAAATAACTGGGGTCTGATCATACCCAAAACTAATGATGTAACATTAAATTCAGGATTAAAAAACCCAAAGATAACAATCATGTAGCTAATAAAATGAATGAAAAAAACCCAGAAATTAAAATCTTTAAATGTGGCACATTGTTTTGACCTCCAGTTTATGTCCAGCAGGTGGTTTCACTAAGTAGTTCTCAAAAATTCAAGATATTTCTCTTGAGCTGTTACAGCTGAAGTAAAACACTTGTGTGCGTGTGTGTATGTGTGATCAGCTCCAGTGCCTCTCCTTTGTGCACCAGCTTCTGATTATGTTCAGAAGGTTTTTTCTTTCATCATATTGTCTACCTGAGCTGTTTAGCTAGATTGTTTCCCAGGACCTTCACAGTATAGTGTTTGCATTTGCAATGACTGTGACTTAAATGTGGATAACGCTACTGCTTTTACTCTCTTATGTTGATTTGCCGCCACAGTTGTTGCTTTCTTCCTTGTTGTATATTAAGATTTACTTTAAGGATTATTATATTATATTGCTGCTGTCATGTATATGCAAATAGAAAAGCAGAATGTCAGGGATGTGGTTTAATTAGGTCACAATTGCATTAACTCCTCTGGGAACTATCCAGTAATAACTTGTACAATATAGGTCATTCCTTCCATAACAACTTCCAGCTGATGGAAGGCGGCCATCAGCCATCAGCCCCTTCACAGTATAGAGCTTGCCTCTGCCTACTGCTGAAACCCCGCTGTGCTTCTACATGGAGATTAAGTGATTAGGGAAAGAACTGTTGCCTCTCTACTCTTCGTTGGCCTGTTCCTTGGCCTTGTTGCTTTGTTTCTTGTCTTCCTGAACACGCTAGATTCAGAAACAGCTTATGTGAGACAGATTCATTCTGCACTGTCTTAACTGAATGCTTCTCATGGGATAACTTGCACCCACTTCTTTTCTGAACTGTTGCCTGAAAGATGGTTCTACCTTAATCAGTCTGTTGAGGACGTAAAAGTTCCTTCTCCACTCCAAAGGAAAGAAAAACTAGGTCAGTGCTCACCCTAGACCAGAAACACCACGAAACCTTTGTGTAATCCTTGGAAGGGATGAGAACAGCTCCTCCAGATGTGAAAGAGTATGCTTAGGCCAAAGGAGTATGGTTTATTTAGCTGTGCTTAGATGTATGAATACTGATGATTCGCATATCCAGAGTGATATGGTTATTTGTTACAATCTTTCCATCAATTCTAATGGCTGCCACATTTTCATTTATACTTGATCCTTATAGAAAATGCTACCCATTTTTCTGTGCTCATCTAAACAAAGATACTATCGCTGCTATGAAGAGAATGCATTGGGATAAGTCGGGAGTTCAATCATAAATGCCTAATGTTTGAAAAATGCATGCAAAAACCTTTTCAATCTGACATTCCATCAACCCAAATTTTGAAGTCTTTTAATTTAATTTCATGGCATTTTTTTGTAATTGACTCTAAGAATATGAAAGCCCCTGTGAACCTTTCTGTCTTCTCCAAAGGCTGGATTTCTTCCATTCATAACTGTGCTGACTTATGATGATATTAGGGAATCCTGTGTTCATGCATGTCAAGAAGAGAGCTCTTGTACACTGAGTTAAGTAATAATGCTCTGCAGAGCAACACTGAAGGGTTAAGGTGAAACTGCATTATGAAACTTTTAAAATGCTAGGAGGTTCTGTAATACCCAAGTACGACAGAGCATTTTTATTCTATAATTTTCAAAGAATAGAAACTGAAGCCTAAGTTTGACTTGAGCACCAAAATAGAAAAAGCACATGACAATACTCCCAATCAGACCTGTAAATTCATTTGACTTGTTATGTTTAGAGTGTGTTCTTAGAGCCTGTGCTAATATTATATGTACATGAAACTGGTAAAGCATCTCCGTGGTTTCTGTCTAGATATCTAAATAATCCGCTCTAGGTTTAAGGCATATTACTTCTTATTTTGTTAGTTAATACTGACCTTGACCCTGCATGGATTTCAGTTATAAAAGTGAGCCATACCACAGGAGCAGGCAGATTACAAGGCTGAGGTTGACATCAATAAATCAAGAAGACTTCATAAAACTTTTAACACGACATTTAGTACACAACAGTTACACTAGTTCCATATGTAATTATAATCTCTTTAAGTATTAATGATTGCTCATAAGACCTCCATTACACTAGACAGTGAAGGTGAGGTGTGTTAACAGACACATCTGGAGACAAGCTAGGCTTTAACATGAAACATGTAGCTGTCTCTTACAGCACTGAGGCTAGCAGCTTGTGTGTCAGATCACTGTTGTTGAAATTCATTCTACCACTGTATTCTGTGTCTACTGACACTTTATTATTTCTTCAAGTTCAACTGGCCAAGGGTTATTTAATATGTCTGAAGCTTGTATATTAGTCTTTTTAAGAGAGAAAAATAATTTTCTCTTGGATGTGTTACTGGGCCTGACTTTCCAGTGCACACAATTACAGGACATTGTTTTAAGCATGCTCATATTGTATACATCCAGCTTAGCACAGAGCTCTCCATGTGTCTACATAACAGCTTAGCTGGTGTGCATGGGCATGATTTCCATGCCAACATAAAATTAAAAGCATTAAACTCTGAGAAAGAGAACCTATATGTTCATGCAAAGTACGCAGATTACAGTAGATTGCTGCTAACACCAACGCATCTAGGGAACTGCAAATACCTCAAGCCAAGTTTTTAATTGAAAATTTGAAACTGTTTAAAATTTTTATTCTAAAATGACAGGAGAAAGCACTTGCAAATTAAAAATGCATTAGATGAGTCTTTCTAAAAAATGTTTGTTTTTTTCCTCTGAGTGGCCTGTTAGAATACAATTGTCAAAGATAAAAAAGAACCCAAGGTTAGCTCTGTTTCTAGTGTATTATACCAATTTGTATTTTAATCTGAATAACATTCTTGAAGAAAGGAATAACCTTTAAATGTGCATAATAGAATTTGGGTTCATGTAAACCCCAGTTACTGTGTGAGACGTGGCTGATGAATACTTTGTACATGATATAATGAAGGTAGCAGAAATAACTCTAACCTACATTTCCTGACCTTTGATTTTCAAATGGTTGGAGGCTGACTCAGTCTGTGTAGAATGGCTTTTAAACACTGTATTTTTTTGTAATCAGAAAAGTTCTGTCTGCCAAGATAGCTCCATCCTGCTTGTGACATAATTTAACACCTAATCTTATGTCACCTCAGATGAAAGATGGCATCATTACATCCACAGAGCATTTGCTTACATCAGAACAATGCAAAATAAATAAATAAATAAATAAAACCGAAAAAACCCAAAACCAAAACAAACATATAGAAGATTGTAGCCTAGTGTTTTAGAGAAGAATGAGACTAAAAATAGGAAGAAAAAAAAATAGTAAAACCAGAGCAGGAAAGTCTTGAAGAATGCTTTTAAGATGTACTTGTTAACCTCATAACCTAATATTTCCAGAAGATATAAGCAACAAGAAGTGATTTGGTAAATTTCTTCATCATGCCCAACTGATGCACCTTAAGCTGGACCTGATAAAATTAATTTCTGAAATAAACAGACTGTGAAAATCTTAGTGCTTAAATTCACCTTCCAACAAAACTGTAATTTAAATTAGTTATGGCCATATTATTTTGCTACTTTGCTACCCCTTATATAAGGGATTTTGTTCCTGAAAGACAGGACAAAAGAAATGCACAGCCATTGAATGATATAAATACAAGGGCCTGGAATAGCAGTTTGAACTGAGGTTGAAATGGCAATCTGATATGTGAAGGCTTTATTCATTGACAACTCCATGAGTTCATCAATGTTCTAAAAATTTTATTTTTCCTAAAATATTTTTTTTAAGTGCAAGGTTATATTCATAATGGCCTTTGAATTTGACAATCTGTGTCACAGTATCTACTCTGCTTCACTTACTGGGTCTGCTGCCTTCAGTGTATGGCATACAGTATAAAATATGTAGGTTGTGCATTTGTGTTACTAATCGATGTGTACAACTGATAATATTTATCATCATTGATGAATATTAAAGCTGTAAAGCATTCTTAGTTGGGAGGGGGCACGATCAAAATTCTCATGAACAAGGCAGACTGGCCTGTCAAAACATAATTGCCTGTTTTTCACATTGGATGCTTTTTCTTAGGCTTTTGCTGGGGGAAAAAATGGTACCTCAAAGGTAAAGGGACTTTTTTTTGTTGCTGTTGAAGCTGTTAGTTTTCATCTAGTTGGAGCAATAAAACACTTTTCTGTTTAATATGAATTTATAGGACGCAAGGGACTAGAGATGAGGGAGATGACTTAGGATTAAAAGCATTGCAAATGTTTGGCAGGTTGTTTTTTTTTTTAGAGAAAAGGAAAAAATCTCTTGAGACCTTTGTTTTCTAAGGAACAATATTACAAAATCCATAGTTGCACAGTATAAATTGGCAAATGAAAGAAGCAATTACTGATTCTGGCAGCTGACTTAAGTTGGCATATTATCTCAACTTTCTTTTTAATATAAGAAAGATACTTTTCTTCCTTAAAATAAAAAAAAGGGGGGGGGGGAAGGACCCCAAGAAATTTCTTACTAACATTTAAGTACTAGATATTTTGAATGAACCTATCTTTATTTTTATATTTACTCAGTACTAATTATGCAGGACAATGGACAGCACTGAGGAGAGGCAATGATACTTTAAAAAAAAAAAAAAGAGAAAGGTGAAGAACATAATGTAAAGTTATAGTGCAAGAGGACCCTCAACAAAATATATCAATAGAAAATGAGAGGCTTCTTAAGGTGCTGCATACATTGTTTCCTCATAGCTTCATGCTATCTCAGTAACCAGGATGTTGGTTCTGTTTAATTTTATACAATTTTGTGTGACTTTGTTGAACTGCTTGGTATTCTGTTTTAAGACTAACTCTTATTAATGCTTTAAGATGTTGAAAACAAAGAAAATACATACAACGCCTTTTCCTCTTTATAAAACAAAACAAGACTGTGACAATTTATATGATTACCTTTTCCAGGAAGCAAGTACTGCTAACTATATACTGTACACATCTTCCCTATGTAGTCATCAATTCAGGATTAACACTGAACAGGTATATATGCCTGCCAACTCAGTTTGGTTTTAAATAGAACTCATGTCAGATTTGAAGTAGTGAGAGGCACATATAATCTTTTCTCCCCTTTTTACCTCCTTTCTTTTGGTAGACTATGCTTAGTTCTAAATTTTACTCGTGACTTCAATCAAACTAAAACATACCTCAGCAGCTCCTATCTGACTCACAACTGCTTCTAAAACACAACAGCTTCATAAAACTAACACAGTACCACAGCTAAGACTACCTGTTCTTAATCTCAAATGTACATATATGATGCTTAACAATTTGTAAAGCCAAACCCAAGTAGTCAAGAATATCCAGGTTCGAACCAAAATACATAATCTGTTAAACAGTACAGAATCTCTCTTGCAGAATTGTAGAAGCATTTGTTCTGCTTTTAAATCCACATTGAAACAAATCTTTACTCTTGCAGGTGATTTCATTTGCTGTATAGGGAAACCAGATGCATGTGTGTTTGTGCGTGTGTTCACCATTTCTCATAAAGGTCAGCCAGGGCATGTCTGTACCTATGGCTACTTTGCTATTTGTTTGGCCATGGAAGCCTGAACAAATGATGCTGAGATGAAGCTGCTGCTGTCCGTTGCTTAGTATTGTTGTTTTGTCTCCTTATTGCTTTTTTCCCCCTTTTTTTAGAAAAAGAAATATTTTGTAGTTGCTAAGCTGCTCTCTGTCTCCTTTTGCTTGACCTACTGCATACATTCACACACATACATGCATGTGTAAAAACATATGTTGTATGTATTTATAAACTGGCCAAATCACTGCACACAGTGGACTTGAATCTGAATCATTCTCTGCAAGTGCTGACTGGCTTCAGAATGGAATGGAAAAAAATTGAATAATCTATAGCTGCTCTTAAAATATTCCCAATGGATCAGATCTATTATCCAGAAATGCTGTTAATGAGCCATTTGCGATGAGCATGGTTTCTTTTCTTTCTCATATGATTAAATTTGGGTTGTCTGTTAGAGCATCCATTCCTTCCCTCCCTCCAAATAGAAAATTCATTTACATATTCCCACAGTTATACACAAGGGAGCACACAGAAAAGTCCAGTGATTCATTCATCAAATTTCCACATTTGAATAAGCAGTGAGTTCAGTCATCTCAGTCTGTAGTGATTTTTCTGAATTACACAAACCTTGAACCAAGGAAATTAGAAAATGAGAAAAGGATCTATCTTTCTTGATCTTATTTCCTTTCTTACTTGTCAGGGATGAGCAACTCTTCCATTGTTTTGAGAGAGTTAATGTTATTGATTCCCCTTCAGGGCCAGCATGAGGGATATGAAACCCAGGCTGAAATCTGTTTAAAGAATTCTGGCTTTTGCCATGTCAGGATAAGACAGTGGTGTGAACGTCACCACCTTATTTTTAATCATGCTTGAAAAGTCAGTCTCTTTGAAGCAAAGCCATTCACCTCCTTTACCTCTTTTAATCCCTGAAAATAACTCGCATGCCCTTCCTTCCCTCTTCCATGACTGCTATCTCTTCTCTAATGCACATTCTTTTCTTTTTAGACACTCGCTAAGAGTATGGAAAAGTAAGAACCTTTTCACTTGAGAAATGGACACTAAACAGGCTTCGCAATACCTGTTTGATAATAAATGTTTCATTTTGCAGATAGGTGAAATGAAATCCAGAGTGGTCAGATGAGTTTCCAAGCTTGTATGATGCAGAAATGAATTGGAGTATAGGAACAAAAGCCTCTGAACTCTAGTCCCTTATTTGATTCAAATGTCTGTGTGCCTGCACATGTAGTCAGGAACAGTATCAATAGTATATGCAGATGTTTTGTTTCAAAATCTGCTGAAGGATCAACAGGAAAACTTGAATGGGTTGCCCCACTGAAAACCACTAGAGCAAAGGTATTTGCTGCCTGGCTGCAGTCTGAAAGGATGATATCTAGTCTTGGGGTTATGACGATGTCATCCAAACTTTTCTTTGTATTTAAAATGTGTGTGCCCCCCTGGAATCAGCTTTGAGATATGTCTAGTTTGACATACATAAACATTTCCAAATCAGATATTTAAAGAGTGTGGTAATATAGAGGATTTATTGTTGTGCATGTTTTATTATTTGATGCATTTGGATTCATTTTATTTGCTTTGTCTTTCATGTGTGAATTATGCCACTTCATCTTGTACTGCAAAAATGACAGCATCAAATGTATAGCAAGCAGGTTTCCATATGTCTTCTAAATATACTCTAAGGGACTTAACTGCTAAATAAGGGTAGAACTCTCTGGTTGGAAACAATACAGTAACTGTCTTGACTGTTTGATCTGCATATATAGAAAAAATATTTGATTCATGGAGATCTGTGCCCTGAAGTCTTACTGTGTTGCAGCTGATGTCTTGTGCATTGTTACTGGACATTAGAAAGGTGTGACGTATTAACAATGACAACTTGCTATGCTGCTGCTGTTTCACATTTCACAAACAGCTTATTTCCCTTACCTCCCAAAGTAACTGCCAAGGAGGCAAGCAACCTGGCTGAGCATTTCTCTTCTCTCTATAAACCCAGAAATTAAGTTATAGGTGTTGGATACATCTGTATGCATGTGCAAGGTTGCACTGGTTACACAAGCGGTCCTCAGGGAGACTTTCAGTCACCAGAGGAAAAAACATTGGCTATCTCCTTCTGCTCCCAGAGGATAGTTGGAATAATTGAAGAGTAATGGAAGCTTTTGCATCTCTGATAAATGTTAGTTCTGCTTATCAATTTTTTTTTGAGCATTCCACTGTACAGTATGAATTTCATTTTGTCTTGGCTTCCTGTGTCTTGGGATGTTTTCCTGTGAGGGTATTCTATCTCATTACCTCAAATTTAAAAGCATTGCTTAAGATGGCCATTTGATAGTTGTTATATTTTAAAGTATATAATAGTGACAATAATATACAAAGATTCAACCATTCAGAAGGGTCAATCTCACAAAGTCTCTGTGAAACTGTTTGTCCTAGTTTGCAAAACTCAATACTCCAGTATACTTCCCCAACATGAAAAACAAATGTCTACATAAATTATACTATTTCTGAATAAAAACGCCCACAGCTTAAAAATTTAACATCAGTTTATCAATCAAGTTCTACACACTTTTTCTCTTAATCTGTAATCCATTTTTCCATCTGCTGTAGCAAAATTAAGTTGTTGAGCAACAAAGATGCAGCACAGAAAAAAATAAAAGACATAAACATCCTCACTTTTTAAGTCATTGTGTTGATACTCAAATGCCACCTTACCTGAGTGTACCATTTCTTCAGCTCTCAGTTAGCCTACCATGGCACTCTGTTCTGTAAGTCAATGCTTGGTTAATAAATGTCTTTTTTTGTGACTGTTTTTTGTTGTGGATTTTGTCAAATGATTTATACTTGAGTGGTACTACTGATTAAACAAAAATATTCCATTTTACTCACCTATTTACATTTTTCCCACAGTATGATACTGCAGAAAATATTTACCATCTACCCTGTGGTCCCACAGAATGACTCAAAAAGAATACTTCTGACTTTCATCAGTCAGCTGCACTGTATTTTAAACTTTTTGCCTACTTTCACATATTTCAAACTTTTTGCAAGACTGCAAACTTATTGGGGAAATCTTTTGGTTTACCTCCCAGCCCCTTCACCCCAGACTTACAGCTCTAGAGCTGACTAGTGGGGAAGTCATATAAAAGGGTCATTTGATTTTTCCGAATGAACTGGCAACATTTTTGAAGGAACACGAGGAATGCAGGACAAGAGAGAAATCTCGAGGCATCAGCTGAGTCAATGGCTTATTTTTGAGGAAGCTCTTTGAAGGCCATTAATGATTTACAGAACATGGAAAGATCAGAAGTTCAAATATGAAGCCTTGTTATGAGAAATTGTCTTCAAACCATTCTGCAAACAATAAGAATTTGTTAAATTTAATTGCAGTCGCAGCAAACTCAGAAATTTGTAAAGTTTAATTGCAGTCACAGTCCTCACTCAGTGTTGGAAATACAACCTTTGCATTTCAGCAGCGGTTCTTACTTGAGGTGTAGCCGTTGTGCTTAATATGCTACTTTACTTTTGCTGTGCTAAGAAGGGGTTGTCAGATCACTCTGGTAGCCTGTTTTCTAGCACAGTTGCTCCTGGCCCACTTTTCTGTTGCATCATTTCTTGTTTAGTACACAGTACATGTAAGTTTTAACACTTCTGTGTAGGCTTCCTCCTAAGCTGTTTACCCTATTGTGTCATAGTATAGACCTAACAGAACTTGAAGAACTTTGTTTACAGTCCTTTATAGGCTTTGACTCAATGTTTTGAAAACAGCTTTAAACACAACAGAAAAGCAGTATATAGGCAGGTGTGGACGTCTGGATTTGCAGGGCTGTAGACAGTGCATTCATTTTAGCTTTTGAAATGGAAAATACTTTGGTCAAAACCAGAACATATGATAAATGCCAGATCCCAACTTTGCTGAAGAACCATCTTATATTGTGTATCTATCTGTGTGCAAAGAGCTCTGAACTGTTATGGTTTTTATATTCTTTCATTTTAGATCTTCTACCAAGAATAATTAAATATTACGTCAGTGTTAAGTAAGAAAAGAAAAAAAGATTTGCATCAGGGGGTACTGAAACATTTGCTGGTTTTGCTTTCTTTGACAGCTTTTTGGAAACTGCAGCCTATTTCTGTATGAAACCAAAAATGGGAGAGAAAGAGGTGTCCCCACATTCTTTCTTCAGTATTTGGCATGAATTCAGTTCTGACTTCAAAGACTTCTGGAAGAAGGAAAACAAACTTATTCTTCAAGAAAGGTACGTTTGTTTGTTTATTCAAAGGCTTTTCTCAGAGAATGTTATTGGGAGCCATCCCACAGAAACCAGTCAGCCTCACTTCATTAGCACACAACCTATTAAACACCTTTTGGAGTTTTCTCAGTCCTTCTCCCCCTCCTCCCATTCATCATAAATTTTGAATGGGACATTAATATCAATTCATGCTAAAGTTTTTCGGTTCCATTATCTGAACAACATATTTGGCAGAACATATAAGTACTATGTTACCATGAATCCAAGGAATGGGAGATTTGTTTCAGTTCTGAAAGTTGATTAAAGATTACCCATTAACATATTTAGTGAAACCAAGTCAAGGCACCAAGATATGACATATTGTAAATACTTGTCCAATGAAGTTGGGAAAAAGGAAGGGAAGCAAGAAGACAGAAGGAAAAAGTCGGTTGACCCTGCGTTAAGAAAAGACTCGGACCGAACCATTTTGCAAACCACAGCCCATGGATGTGAGCACGTGCTGTATATATGGCTTAAAGAAATGAGAAAGTAGTTTTGAAAAAATTAGCCATAATCGCTGGTCCATGTATTAGAAGAGCTATGAAGTTTGCTTTTGTGTGCATGCAGATGTTGCATTGTGATCACCCTATGTTTATAAAACTTATGCCAAGAATTAATCGATTGTTTAAAAAGTAATAAATGCCATATAAGGGCAAATTAATCATACAGGCATGAAAACCATAAACACTGCTGCATAATCCTACATCTGTTAGCACCTTTAGTGACCTTGGTATAAAGACAATGAAGCTACTTCTGAGCTTTAACATTAACAGGATTGAAGCTTTATGTTCATTAAATGATTTATACTAGTCCTTTTTTAGGTAAATTGCCAGGAACAGGCCTTTTTTTCAAGAGTACTCACCCTATGTAATTGTCACAGACATCAGATTACTGGTTTAGAAGTTATTGAAAACTTTCCTTAAGCACCTATATGATCAATGTCATGTATACTATATATGTTTAGTGTAAGTGGATACATTTTGGAACAAGCAGTCTCATAGTTAAGAAACCTGGAGTCTGCTCCTATTGCAAGAGTGTAGTACAAATGTTAGAGCAGTTACAGCAGCTCTCCAGGGATCTATTTCATTTTACTGACTGTCTGACTTAATTTTATGTAATTAAGTATATCTCTTTGGAATTGAGTCGACGATTAAATACTATCTTTGGTTTCCTATGCAGGGATTTAGCTGCCAACCTAATACATGTTAATTTAATCTTGTATTTTTTATAGGACAGGATTTAAGAAAAATGTCCTTTCGTTTCCAAAATACTAAGCTACTTTTCTAAAAAGAAACAAACAAAAATCCTCCAGAGGGTTCTGGCTGCAAAGTATTTTTCTTTAAAAGACATTAACTAAATAAGCACAAAACCTCTTCCTCCTATTTTCTTATACATCTAAAGCATAAGAGAATAATGGGATTGCGATACGATCATTTAATTCTTTTTCAGTACAATGCATGCATATGCTAAGAGGATGTGTTGAAGCAGCAGAGAAAAAAAAAGTGGCTGCCAGCTGGTCCCTTCTAGGACAAGGGTGTTTTTAGCCTGAAAGGAGCTGAACACCTATAACCTACAAATGGCTCTGGGTGCAGGATATGACAGGGAAGGGAAAGGAAAGTGAGAAAGGGCCTGAAGTGGGAAAGAAAACTGGGAGATCCCTAGGAAGAACAGCAAAGAGACCCAAACCCAGACTCGGAGCTGATGGGATGAAGCAGACTTTCCCAGGGGGACAGACAGGACTGTGTAACTGCGGTCCAGGAAGTCACTGAGATTAAGACGGAAATGATTCATCCTGAAAACCACAGGTAGATTTTTGTTTTGAATTTTAATTTTTACTCATCAAGTTTAAATCTTCCTCTCTATAGATTTTGTTTGTTCAGCTGAGGCAGGGTTTAGACTTTGGAAACCTTTGATGTCTTGGTTTGTGCTCACCTCTCAGAAAAGTTTGGCACAATATTGTTTCAGTTCTGACAAAGTCAAATTTTCGTCATTGCTTTTTAGGAATTAAAATATTTTGGCCAAACTGGCAGCAAGAGTAACAATTTTGCAAGTAAGACAAATTATTTTCCCCAAAATGAAGAATCTTCTTTGGTAAAACATATGTCTTATCAAAGCCTTTACATGGAGAATATTTTGCCTCCAATCATAGTTCAACCTGGTACCTGAAGTTGTCCCTCTTTTTTTTCTTTATTTTACATTTCCACTTTTCTTAGTCAAAGACAAGATGCTGTGACCCTTGCCATTGTGTGATTCTGTGTGATGTGATGGTACCTTGATAATGAGAAGTCAAAGGAGAAGAATCTTGATGGAAAAATAAGTGTTTCCCAAAGGTGTAAGACTGTACAATGTGATGGTTTTCAAAATCTCAGCCTAGATCGACAGATCTGTAGGTGACAGAAATCTGAAATCTGCCTGTTGCCACCAAAATAATAATTATTTCAAGAAAATTTTCCTCTTTAGTTGATGTTGTTGAAAGTTTTTCTGCTGCTAAAGTTGAAGAGCAGGCTAGAACATTAATGGTCAAAGTAACTTTCTGTAGTTTTTCATTAGCAGCAAAACCAAGTGACAGATACAGTGAGACTTTTCTTTTTAAGGTATTGCAATATGCCACCTTTGGTGAATTATTTACCAGGTTGCTACCTCATGAAGCATACTTTAATTATTGTAATTATTTATAAAATTTATAACTTCATTCCCTTTTCTTTTTTATTTTGATCATCTTTTTCTCACCCCCTGGTTGGTTCGGGGGGGGTTGCCTCTTCTCTTTCCACTTTAGTGTTTAGTTTAATAAACTTTTATGCTGTGGGCAATATTTCTAGAATATTTTATATCCCACGTTCCATATGGACTGTTAATAGAGGCTGTTCCTTATTTAGTCTCTGCGCATACGAGTCACATTGTTTTACAATCATTTACCCAAAGCCTTTTCATAGATGGTGTTTCCTAAGGTGGTACTACTTTTTGTTACCAATAGATTAAAAGTGTATGTTTTAAAGAAAGCAGTCAGCCTGTTCTTACTTTAAACACTTTTCACGTGGCTTTTCAACTTGTATATTGGCTTGCTAGGCATTTATATGGAAAGATAAACATTGAAGTGTCAGACTTCCTTACAAGAGGATGAGAGAAAAAAATGAAGAAAAATGGTGCAGGTTTAAAAACAAATTAATTTTTCTGAAGTTTTCTACTGTTTTCACTCAGTTCTCTTGCTTGAAATAAAGCAGAACTGGAAAATACCAGCTGTAGAGAAAATTATGCATGATAAACTGCTAAATACAGTAGCAATAAAAAGAAAAATGCGCCTGAAAATTACAGCAAAAGCATAGGTCTTCGAAAAGGTTTTTCTGAACAGTACTTTTTTTTTGTGGTCACACTGTAGTCAAGGCCAATTGGAGCATTCCAGTAGAAATTGTTATCTGGGTTATTTATAAAGTTCTCAAAAATATTTTGTGGAGGTTGAAATTTCTGATTCTATGTCTATCCTAAAGATGTAGCCTTTTAAGTGACAATTTTCAAAGTAATAGAACTTCTTTCTGATTAAGCAACTTAAAAAAACCCAAACAAACAAACAAAAGCAACAAAAGGAGAAGCATAACCACACTTGTTATTGTCATTGGCCTTTCATTATATATTTAATGTGTCACTGGTAGTCTATGCTTTGCATTTGTACTTTGAAAACTCTTGAAAGGTAGCTGTCAGTGTAGCTTGCACTTCACATGTGATCAGCAAGAAAGCCAAGAAGAGCTGACACATTTTCCCCAATACTTTTTCGATTGTTGTTTGAAAAAATACGATGATTTTGAACCTTGCAAGCTTCCTGTTTAGCATCCTCATTATCTATATGTGTATTTCAGTTGCTCCATATCCTGAGATGCATGCTGCTCCCTGAATACTTATTGTCAGATAATGCACATCTGCAGTGACAGCGATGCAAGAATCTCACCTTCTTAGGAAAATTCCTAGGGGATCGCACCACCAATCTTCAAATGTCTTTTTTTCTCCTGTAGTGAAAACAAGTGTCGCATACAAACTTACTTATAAATACATTAACTCTTTTCTCATTAATCTCTGTTTTTATTTCACCCACACCTCAGTTTCTTTATATTCTTGAGGTAGAGATATTAAATGTTAAGTGCACTATTCCAGTCTAGCATTTCTGTGACAGCAAGAATTATTTTAATTTTTCTTGACATCCAGCAAAGGCCTGCAGAACTGTTGCCCAGACCCTACCACTTTCCTAGGAACCAGTAAAAAATAGCCTGTCCTAGGAAGGAAAAGATAAAAGAGCTCGTGAAGCAAAACCTAATATAACCCTACAGAAAGAAGTCTTGAAAAGTTATGATCAATTTAAAGAAGAAAAAAAAAAAAAGAAGTTAAGCGACTGCTGGGTATGGCAATCAAAAATGGAATTTGCAAATCCTAGGTAGCTAAAATTACAATAATTTATCAGAAAATCTCATTTGGCGTCAGCAGCAATGATCCATCTACTACAACTTCATCTTTTCCTTACAGTCGTGTAATACATCCTGGCTTCTTATGGTAAAAAAAAAGCAGTCAGTCCTTTAAGATCTTTTCTGTTTTAGAGAAAACTTCCCTTGCTGCCAAAGGTTAATATCAATATCATTAGGCCTTAGATGCCAGAGAGAGGCCAGATGCCTAGAAAGAGGTCAGTAATATGGTAGAAACATGTTTGCAGGGCCACAGTTCCACCTTCCCCTTCTCTGGGCACAGGTGAGGTACTGATACTCGTTTGTCTCTTCCAGCTCTGGGCATGTTTCTGTTTCTTCAGACTGCTATTCCAAAGGGCCTGTGCAACCTTGCAAAGATTTACCTAAACAGGGGAAAGAAAGTTGTATTTATAGATGGGGGGGTGTGGTGTGTAAGGGGGAGAAAGGGACAGATATAGGTGCCCTGTAAGTGTGTGCATAAGGTATATATTGCTCACAAGCTCAGTCTGGCCCTCGCCTTTAGGAAGAGGCATGTCACTGAACAGGGAATGACTGTGTCAGGGATGGCAGCAGAGGAGAGTTCGTAAGCAGGATCAGCATGATGGTAAAATTCTCTAAGTCCCTGATATCTTGCTTCATGCTAAGCTTGAGAATTTCTTTTGGCTGACTTTGTTCAACCCTTTAACTCCCACGATAAATCTTCGACACATTAAAAATAATCTATAAACTCAAAAAAATGCACTCCCCTCTCAAATGTAAAAGTTGCCCATTCCCATAAGAATAGCAGTAAAGCTGGCACCTGGTGTGTCACACTGTGTATATCTAGATGAAAGGGAGATTCCTGGCCAGCATGTCTCCACAGCTCATTGATCTCCCTCTGCAGAAAGACTGGTATGTCTCCCTACAGACTCCTCGGCAGGATGATTTAAAACTTGCTGTTGAGCAATTTAAAGTCTGGCATTGGATATCTGTACGTTGCACAGTGAGGAGCATATTGGTAAGCTGCCACTTCTGCTTGCAGAGGTGGGCATTAAATCCCATATCACGAGCAATGTCCTCTCAGAGTAATTTAAGGGATATTTTGTTAACGCTTATAATAGGAACCAGTGAGTCAGACTTGAGAGTGAGCAATCGGATTATGCACTTGCGAAGAAACATGGACATGGAAGTAAAGAAAAGAAAAATGCATGTATAGTGGTAAAATGAGAGGGAAATGACAAAAATGTAGGGTATGCTTAGTGGGGTCACATTTTGTTTGGCATGCTGTTGTAATGCCAACTAAAAGCTCCAAGCGTTACGTTAGTAAGTTGTTATGGGTAGCTAAATTTTCTGACTTGGGAACTTTAATCTCAATGTCCTTATTGCTCTCTAATTAACTGAGTTGCATGCTGGTAGGCTTAGTTTTACAACTCATAATGACATATCAAAACAGAATGCAGCATATATGACCTTGAATTGAATAATTAAAAGGTTCTTCAGTTTTTGAGAGTATTTAAAAATTTTAACTTAAAATAGCTTTCTGATCAGAAAATACTGTTACAGGCATTGGAAAATCTACTTAAAAGAAGCCCAAATGCACCAAAGACTCAGAAGCTAGGAGCAGACTTTTGAGGCAGTGCCTTGCAAAGAGAAAATTTGCTGCCAGGCTGAGAGATGTTGCTCAACATTTCAGTACTTTTTTTTTTCCTTCCTTGTGCACTTTTGGCAATTAGTCCTTTTTTTCAATGTAAACGCCATCAATTTTTGGTTAGAGGAGGAGAGCAGTAACTTTCATTTTTAGCATTACTTTTGAAGGAAAAGTTTGTGAAAAATAAAACCATTTGGAGATAAGTTTCTCAGTCTGTGTCTTTGGTGGAAATTACTTTTAAATACCTTAGTTTACTATTTTTAAGTAATCCTGTGTTTTGTAAGGCAGGCACAAATATTTCTATTTGCAACTGTAAGCCACTGGTGCATATAAGTAGTAAACTTGAACAAAGTGAAAAATCTAGTAAAAAACTAATTCCAAATCTGTGATCTTTCCTAATTTTCTGTGATGTTTTTGTGCATGGCTGTGTGCGGTTTTTTATGGTATGAGTACAGGGCATAGTCTAACATCAGGCTTGGGGTTTTTTTTTTATATTTTTGGGAAGAGCCTCACTGTGTCTGCATTCATTTTGATTCATTATATAATTATGAATGGAAACTTTTAGTATTACTATTTTTACCTGATGCAGCAAAGTTGGAGGCCTCTTATTTTCCTGTCTCCTGCACTGGAGAGCTCTTAATTCTGTAGCTCTCCAGCTGACTTCGACTTTTTTTCTGTTCTTCACAGTGATCTCTTCTACTCACTCAATTCTCATCTCTGCTTCTACTTCCAATCTTGTAGCTATAAATTATCCCAACATAGTAGCCCCAGTATACCCAATGTAGCAATTCAACTGTCCAGGGTATGTCCCCATATCCTCTTTAAGATAGTCTCCTTCTCCACAGTCTGTTCACTGAGACTTCTCATTCTTTTTTACAGATTGCATTTTTTCCTTCTTTTATCCCATCTGCTGCTTGAAAATATTTTACAGCAAACACATAGTTTCATATTTCTGTTCACTCACAAGTTTCTTTTCTTTTGCTTGCTGATTATGTTACCAGATTACCTTGCCTCCAGTCTTGTTCCCTTCCCTTATAATTTCCTGTTGAATTTCCTAACCAATTAGCCCAGAATGCAGCCACCTTCTTTGAGAGCAACTTGGCTTCTGTTCCAAGAAAAACAATGGAAGGTGATGACTATCTTTTCTTAGAGCAACCTCAATTTTCATACACAAAGTTTGTAGGAAAGTGATTTCCATCTTGCCTGAAGGTAGCCAGGTATAGACTGAAATACTGGCCACTTTGACAAGAAAAAAAGATTTAATTTGATGGTAGAAGTCGGGAAATGTATTTAAGTGGATATATGCACATTGGCATTTTATTAGAATTATAGCCATCCTTAACAATTTAACTATTTACATCATTACATTTTCAAGGTGAATTTTTCTTTAATGCTAAAGTTATCATCTTTAAAGCGTGTTTCAAAATAGTAACCTTTTTCGTACTTATGCACATCTGTATATCTCTGCACAGATAAGAGCAGAATCCCTAGACCACCAAGAATATTATTGCCGAGTGAAACTGAATACTTCTGAATTTAAATTCTTTCAGAATATTTTTAAGTATGTTGTGGATTACAGTAAGGCTCTGCAAATGGGAAGGTCTCATTTTCATTTCAGTTGGCCTCAGTTTCAGTTGTCCTCACAGCCTCATTTTAGGTCCGTTTGACATGATGCACCTTGAAGAAAATCTGAAATGTATTCCCCAAAATCAACTCTGCACTGTTGACAGGGGAGGAATCTTATTCAGGGTCCTGCTACAGGTTAGTCTCTGTGTTAAATGGCCAGATTAAAGCATTTTAATCTATTTGTCCTTGGTCCTCTGAGCCAAAGTATGATTAATCACTGCGTCTTTCAGCCAGCCATTGTCTGCCTCATGGTCCTTGAAGTAAAAATGCAAGGATCTGGCAGGGATGTCAAGACAGGCTAATACATAATCTCTTTGTTGGTAGGCAGAGGTTAGGTTTCATCATTCAGTTTGATGGGACCAGGTACGTTACTATGTGCTGCTTATCTGTATAAAGTCTTTGCAGTCAGTTACTGAATCATATCTATGTCATCACTTCAACCCTATTGGTGTGAAAGTAAAAGCTCTACATTTTTTACTCTACTTCTGTGTTGGGAATTGTAATTTTCCTTTCTTTTTTTTCGCTAAAGAGAAACTGCTTAGCAAAAAAATCATGTCAATATTTTGATAACAGGGTCAAAGAATAAAATATAGGCACATTGCTCTGGAAAAGTTTTTAAAGAAAGAGTTTTGAAGTTTTCTGCTCTTGAAGTCTTAAAGATGTCTGGCACTTGATATTTTTGCTGAGGGTTTTTTTTATTAGTTTTTATTTGTAAAGGTACTATTATTATTATAAACAAGTTATCTCCAACCCAGACAAACCTACATCAAATATTTTGGCAACACCCTTCTTATTATCTGATAATAAGCACTTAGTATAAACAGCCTTGGCCTCAGCTTTGTTTTATGTTAAAAAATACAGTATATCTGCATAAAAATGTCTTTTGGGTTCTGTGAATTACACTATCAAACTGTAAAAGTAATGTCTGTCTGAGTTGATCATGGAAGTTTTTGTGAGCAGCTCTACTATCTAAGGCATATAACCTTCCAGCTTTCTCGCTGTGCTTACATTTGTCATGTCGTAGTGCTTGCTGGTGAAGTGTAAGGCTACCAAGCCTAGATGGAGCCAGTAGGAAATGAATCTGTCTGACACAGATACTTCAGACAAAATTATTAATGTTTAGTGGCAGGAAAGTGGCTCCCCCTCAATGGACTGAATGATGACAGAAAGTTTATAAGCCTTGATAAGGTTGTGGCCAGGCTGGCTTTTGGACTAGAAGGTAGATAAAGATACTCTGTCTTTTGGGTTTGTAAGAATGTCTGGTTTCTTTTTCCTGTGTGCATGCCAAAGTGTAACTTGGTTATTTATCTTGCAGACTGTCTTTAAACTTAATCATAGTTTGTATATGTTTGTCTCACAATAAATATGAGGTAGAAGGAGGTGAAAGTGCTGGAGAAGTTTTTATTACGATGGAATTAAGAAACTACTTCCTTTGTTACAGGTGAAAATTATTAGACTCTGAATCTTATTAAGTAGCTGATTTTGAGACCTTAATTCTTGGACTCTGTAAGTGACTGGCTCTCCATTCACTTGTAGGTTTGGGTATTTTTGTAACTGATCCACAGATTGCCCACTGTTGTATGTTCCCTATATGTTTTCTTATTGTTGAGGCTGTTTGGAAGTGCACCCTTTCTGAAATAATGCAAGCAATGCTTTAGCTAAATTTAGTATTTAAGTAGTATATTTGTCCAGATTCGAGTTATGAACACTCTTATTCAGTATTTATAGAATCTGCCCTAGGCCTGATGTTGGGTCCACTGCTGTTAATACCTCTGCTCTTCAGATTACCACAATAAGAGTTAAGCAACTCTCTGGTGGTCTAGACTGGGAAAACTAGTTTTTGTTGGATTATGTTGTGAGAAATGAAGTAACAGGCAAAAATTGCTAAGTGTAATGTGGCTGGTGTTATTTTTCCTATCAAGCTAGTCCTATACTCACTTTTAATCCAGAATTGACATGAGATGTGACAGGGGTTGGTAGCAAATGAAGCAAGGTCAGTTTGCTGAAAGAAGGTGAGTTTGAGAAGTTGAAAAGGTTGAAGAGAGAGAGTTTGAGCATTAGTTTAGCAAAGAAGCTTAGCACACTGTAAGCTTGCACATTGCTCCCATCACACTTATCAAGTTAACTCTACCACCTGGCTTCTTCAAGAGCTCACTATTGTCACCTCCACCTTACTCACCTACTCTCAGATCACCTTGCCTTGAGTATCTGTCCCGCTTCTGAGTATTTGGTTGCACTTGAGAGCAATGGCTCTATAAAGGGATAGAACAGCCTCTATAGCAGAAAGTATTAGTAGCGTAGAACTAAATAGTTTAAGTAGAAACAGATCCTCAGAACAATAAATCAATCTATACACATGCCTGCCTTCACCTAAGGGTCATAATTCTCAGGAACTGTGGAACACCTACCTTCCTCAGACTCTTTTGCCTCAGAGTCTTTTGCTGCTGCCCCCCCCCCCCCCACCCAGTGGCAGCCTACCTTTCCTCAGGAAGCCTGAAAATTGAATCCCCACTCCTTTCCTAGGAATGTCTTTTTAACTGTTTCATGCTCTTTGAGCTCTTTGTGCTCTGCATCGACAGAACAGCAGTGTCACTTTGGCTTGGAGCCTGGAAGTGTTTCATTGTCTGCAATTGCTTCCCCTTTTGTGAGTGTTGGGAAGCTCACAGATTCATAGCTCTTGAGGCTTTTTTCTCCAAATATCCTCTTCCCAGTATTGAATTGGATCCATTAACTTCTTCATAAAGCTCTAACTCCTCGCCATAGTTGAATAGTTAACCCAGTCTTCCTGATATAACCACTAGCGTTCATACAATTTTTGCACCTTTTGGCCTTGGGTTATTGTCTTGCACCTCCATGCGGCTCAGGGTCTCACTGAAGTCAGGGGGAAGTAGTGCAGGAAAAGCCTGAGCAAGAGGAAGGTACGCAGGAATTTGCCACTGTGAGAAATATGAATTGAACCAGGTGTGAGTTGACATAAGCAAGGTGGTTTTTCCCAAATCTTGTTAGTTTCATAGATGGGAAGATGAAGAATCATTGAGGGCCAGTGAAGAAAACTAAGAAATGGACAAAAAATTGCCAATGGCAGTTAAGTTATTTTTAACTGCATTAAGACTATTGCCCTTACTTCAAATGTAACATTTTATCTGGTTTTCTATATTTTGCAGTTTAAATGGTACTGATGTTCATATCAAAACACATCCTTTTGCTCTTCAGAAAAATTTTTTAATTTTTTTAAAACCTAATTTAGTTGAATGATCAGTCTTCAGAAAACACACGTGCACACTGTAGAAATTGATACTGGTTCCGGTAGTTTATGATTTAGCACTGTGGAAGGCTAATGATTGACTTTGTCTCTATATTTCACCAGTCTTCCAACTTTTCTTTTATAGATACAGCTGTAGATTTATACAGTTCTCTGTGCTTCCAGCTTTAACATGGTCATAAACTAAGCCTCCTAGCAATGACCCTTTGGTGGGCTGTCTTTACATTTCTGAGGATGTTTCTTGCTGAAGAAGCATACATGTAGGTTATATTGGCTTTAGTGAGGCTCTGTCCAACCACTCGAATCTTCCTGTGCAGAGAGCAGGATGGGGGCCAAGAGACAGCGAGCTGTCCCAAACCCACACAGTGAGTCGGTGATATGGTTGGAACTGGAACTGAGCGGCTGCTAGCTCTCAGCTTTGTCTTAAGTGCGTTAGGGAGTAATGCTTCTCATCTTCTGCATTCCCGTCGGTATGAATAAATAGGCTCACACTCCAAGGAATTTCACAAAAGCTCCCAAGAACTTGAGGACTGCAACCATACTAGCGAGACCCAAACCCCTTACATAATCCTAGAAAAATGGGTAGCAGAAGCTTAAGGTTGTCATTTATCAGTCTGGAGGTTGTATCATTTTTTCAAGTGCAATCGAAGGAACACAGAAGTTCTGACTTCCTCCCTCACAGCATGGCGTTGTTATTAGCATTTTGATGTTTCCAGCAGAGACAGCCTTTCTAACTATTTCTCTAATAAAAGCAGAGCATTTAGAGCTGTTCCACTGACAGTGACACTTAATGGGATGTGTTTTTTAGAAAGAAACCCCTATCACTGTGTTATTAATGGTTCAATGGATTTTCATTCTGAATTAACATGAGACCCACAGAGAGCTGTACTGTCTTATGATCTGGTGTGTTAGGCAAGCAGTGGGTAATCTATCCTGGAACGGGGATATTTAGATGGGACAAAGACTGGAACTAAAGGTTCCCTGGCATTTCCTGAAAATAACATCGTGATCTGTGTGAACTGGTTTGGTAAATATTATTGCATGTTACATATGCTGTCATTTACACAATGAGTAGTCTGAATAGCTGCATATATTACATTGCTTCTCTGAAACAGTCATTTTGATAACCTCAATAGCACTTGTACAGTCCCCAGGATTTGATACTAATTTACTCCCAAGTCACATTTCATTTTCTTATTTAAATGATGTCTGCCAGTGAAGGGAGCCAGCTATAGCTGTATTTGGAAAAAAAGGAAATTTATATGATAGACGTGCTATTTTATATCTGACTTTGTAAGAATGGCTTTTGATGGGTCAGAATGTGTCTGACTGTTGGAAAAGATCATGGGCAGATGAATGTCACAGATACTTTTCCTCCTTCAGACATAAGTAGATATGAAGCAGAAGAAAAGGTGGCATTTTGGGAAAGAAAATGTCTTTAAATTTTACTGCATTCTGTATCATTCCCATAAGATTCTATTTAAAGCTATCACCAAATTTTGGCTGCCACTTCTACTGAATCTGTTTAAATATGTTTTAAAGGTGAATTACTTGGCTGTTTGACATTTTTGTTCTAAATTATGCTGCAGCAATCTATCTGATGGGCAGTCAGACAGAAAGTGTTACAGCTTGAAAATAATTTTAAAAGCACTTTCCCCCACATACCTGTGCACGTAAAGGTCTTCCTACATTAATAAAATATAAGGACACCAAATGAAGAGAGCAGCTTGTTGGAAGTGCTGGAAAAGAACGGACGTTTAAATTAATTTTTGAAAGTATAAATTTAAAACTTATGAAAAGAACGAGGTGTGTCTGGTGAAGTTGGATAACGGAGAGTTGAAGGTGAAAGTGCTTTTTTAATGTGCCTAGCAGACCCAGATGGAGCTTATTTTCAAAATCTGGCCCCTACCACACACACTGAAAATATTTAAAAATAATAGTAACATGAAGTCTGATTCTGACATTGCCCTCTGTAGCCTCAGCAAAATAGCAAGCATGCAAGTGGTCTGAATATGAACTGCAAGGAACGAGCCAAGGATATATCATTTCTTCAATACCATTTTATTGTTGTTTCTTTCTTTCACTGATGGATAATTATGAAAAGGCAGAGTAAGTGCCATCTAAAGTCTATTTTGTTGGCAAGAGCAAGCCAATATAAGATTTATATTTTTATTTTCTACTTTCTTATTTATAAATTATATTCTCATCTCTCATAAAAAATATTTACACATCTCATGCCATTTAATGCCATCATATAGAAAGGGTTTATGTAAGCCTTTGGAGCTCAGAGAATTCATAACTTAAATCTGTATTATCAGTGTTTCAATAGCCATGTGTGTTTGTAAGGTTGATCTACAAAATGAGCAAAAATGGTAAAGAAACATTTTACAGTGTGCCGTTGAACCCATCAGACTGATTCTGGCAGGCTCCGAGTCTGAGTGTAGCCCTCTGCCTTTCACAGCTTGTTCCCCATCTGCGTGACAAACAGGATGTTTATCTCATCAAAACTGTGGCATTTGGTGGCATTTCAGAAGGCCGTAATTTGGTACCGTTTGCCAAGTCAAGAAGCACTAAGCGGACCCTCACTTCTGGAGCCTACTTCTCCCTTTACATCCAAGCAGACTGAATGCATTCATCCCCTGTGGCCATATACACCTTGCTGCTTGCCCTCAGCTTTGGAAAGAGAGAGATGTGCGCAGTGATGCGTGCCACCTTGGTTGTAAACATCATGTTCCATGCAATTTTCCATTTTTATTTTAAATTAGAGAGTGCAAACTGGAAATTCAGGTTGTGCTATTTTGCCGTTTTAGATACAAGCAAAATTGGGTGAAAGGGAAGATAGCTTGGTGAGAAAATTTGTTGAAACTGCAGTTGAAGTACTGAGGTCAGGAATGGATGAAGAATGATTTTTAAACAGTCATAAAAGAAAAGGAGCTTTTTAAGCAGTGTTTGGTATGAATGCTCTGAAACTTCATGTCATCCAGTGTATTTTAAGTCCTGATACATTTGAATCTTCAGCTACAGTAAGTACTGATTGCTTTTGTAATTACAATTAACTATGCCATCGATTATGCCTGTCCTTGTAAGTGCCAGAGTCTGATGGTATTGACAACAACAGCCACAGAGTGCAAGCGCTATTTTGTGGAGCGTGCTAATGAAAATATGGGGAATAAAGTTATCCACTTGTGTCCTCAGGCCTAAATTTGTAAGTTATATACTGCATTGTCCTTGGAAATGGTTTTGGTCTGCATGAATATTTATAAATTTTGTCTCTCTTCAGAGTTAAAGAAGCAGAGGAAGTCTGCAGGCAGAAAAAGGGGAAGTCGCTATACAATATAAGACCAAAACATGACTCTGGAATTGTAAGTAAAAAAATGTAGCAATACTTTGGTTCCCATCACTCATTCTACCTTTTTCTCTTTGCATTTTATAGGTATGTTATTCTTGATAAACTTTTTTGTTCTGTTTCTTGGGGTTTATTTTAATGTTTAACATTTTCATAAAAAGTATTAGATTAACAAACTTGAATGCTGCCTATGGATATTATTATACAAAATAGATGTAGCACAAGAAAGAGCAGCACATTATTGCCCCACCCTGCCAAACTGTATCCCAGTCTTGGTGTGGGATGCACCTAGAAGGCAGAAAGGCAGTTCCAGTCTTCAAGCTTATTCAGTCTGTATTCACTCTCTTTTCTACAGCTACAAAATGTAAGGAAGAATTGTGATAGGTACAAATTTTTCAAGTTGGATCCCTGTATGAAGCACTAGTGGCTTCTGTTCCACTGACCTGGATTTGTTTGGAATAGAAACCCTAGAAAAAAGATAATACTGTGTTCTCACCATTCTTCTGAAAACAGATAAATAATTTCAGTGATAGTAGAGGAGTATTTCTAGTAATTCAGTGAAACTTTTCCACTATGATTGCCCAAGCATTGCTCGGATCACGACTGATTTTACAGAAAATGAATATTCCTCTAGTGAAAAATTAATCTGGCACCTTACCTTAAAATTATACCTGTAGCAACTGGCCATCAATTATATTTGTAAAATATTATAACAAAAGATACATATAACAGAGGGAGGTTATCCTCCCCCTCTACTCTGCCCTAGTGAGACCCCACCTGGAGTACTGTGTCCAGTTCTGGGCTCCCCAGTTCAAGAAAGATGAGGAACTCCTAGAAAGAGTCCAGAAGAGAGCAACTAGGATGATAAAGGGACTGGAGCATCTCCCCTATGAGGAAAGGCTGAGAGAGCTGGGCTTGTTCAGCCTGAAGAAGAGAAGACTGAGAGGGGACCTCATCAACACATACAAATATCTTAAGGGTGGATGTCATGAGGACAGAGCCAGACTCTTCTCAGTGGTGCCCAGTGACAGGACAAGGAGCAATGGGTACAAACTGAAACATAAAATATTTCAGTTGAATATGAGGAAAAGCTTCTTTACTTTGAGGGTGACAGAGCACTGGAACAGGCTGCCCAGGGGGGTTGTGGAATCTCCTTCTCTGGAGATATTCAAAGCCCACCTGGACAAAGTCCTGTGTAACATGCTCTAGGAGAACCTGCTTTAGCAGGTCCCTTCCAACCCTTGCAATTCTGTGATTCTGTGATATTTTCATGTGTCCGTGTCCATGTCCCTGCCTGCCCCCCACACCCAGGCATGATTTAATTCTTTTGTGCTTTGTAGTCATGGCTATGTTACTGTGACACATCCTTGAAATGAAGCAGGTGGTAGTTTGATATATTCTAACAAACATAATCTGCAACACGAAGAAATAATATAGCATTTATTGTTTCTTATTCTGAACATTTAGGGAGCGTTGGCTGTGATTAGCACCACATTAAATGTAAACAGTTACAGCTTGATTAGGAATGAGAATCTAGATTTTATTTTATCAATTTAATTTGAAACCAGATCAAGATGTTATTTCAAAAACCCCCAAACCCCAAACTAACATTGATTTGGATTTCTCCATCTTGCCTATATCTTGCTGTATGTAAAGACACTGAGAGAAATTTTTCATATAAGAAATAACCATAGGATTAATTACTCCTGTATATCACTATCATTTTTATTTGCACTTTCACTGTTACTGAAAATTTGATAGAGTGAAAAAGAAAGTAAACAAAAGTATTTCACAAGCACTGTGTAGCTGCAGTCTACTTCAGTTCTAGCTTCAAAGGAAATTTATTTGTGAAGTCAATTCTCCAGTAAGTATAATTGAACATTAGCCTATGTATTTCTGTGCTTTTCATGTGTGCGAGGTGGGTTATGTATACTCAATTTTCTGCTTTTTTAATTTATTTTATTTTTCAGAAAGCAAAGATAAGTATGAAAATCTGAGAGAAGAAAAGCAAAAGCCATTGTTACCTGGTTACCAAAACTCAACATGGGTGGGGAGTGAGGGGGAAAGAAACTACATCATCCTGATCATTTTCTTTCTTGACCTTTTTGAATTTGATTTTTGTTCTCTAGAGTTTTCCACCAATTAATGTGTTACTGTACATTCATTCATGAATGTAGTCACTGTAATGGAGTGCCCAGCAATAGACTAGGTATGGACTTGAAACACCTTCCCTGTGCTCAGTATCTCCTTTGCCACTCAAAAATGGTATTTTGTAAAGTGTATGGTATATTACAAATAGGCCAAGTCAGCATGCATAAAAAGTGGCATCTGCATCAGTTCTGAACAGGCTGAAAATTGCATTAAGTTGAACTTCATAAGAATGCTACTTGATACAGTAAAACATTTCCATTCCTACTGGCAACATCTAACACAAATACTTCATAGCACTGCACTTAGATTAGGGAAAGAAATGTTACTCCTAGTGAATTGTTTGTGTCCGTTTCATGTTGGCACTTGTAGTTTGTATTTTGAATCGTTAAGTGCTGTTTATACAATATAATCAATGCTTTCCCAACTTGTTTGGTTGCCCTCCATGACTAAATATTTGTGGAACAAGATGTTTACTGTAACTATCTTCAAAATCGATAAGGCAGCATACTTTTACTTCATCTTTTGCCAGATAGTGAATGCCAGGTAGTATGGGGGTCAGAAATCCAGCATTTAAAAAAAAAAAAATAGAAAAAGAATAAGAAAAAAAAGAGTAAGTGAAAAGCAGGAAAATACTGAAAAGCACAGAAGTATGATAGAGAGTATGAGAGAGATTTGGCTATTATAGTTTGTTAATATATAAAGCAGCTAATACTTTTCCATGAACTTTAGGAGGTATAGTATAGTTTTAACTGCTGATCAGTTAAGTCAGACGGGCTTTTGGCCACATGTACGTGACTTCCCTTTTGGAATTAGTTTTACAGTTAATTTAAAACTCCTTTAGAGAGTCATTAGAAGATGCACATGGGGATTGGCATTTATGGAAAACAGTAGCCAGTTCTAGTGACAGAATGTAGACTACCAGCTAATTGACATCAGTTTCACACTTAACAAAATTGCAGACTTTTCCTCCAGGCTTTCCGTGTCCCTGACTAGGAGGTTAATGATTGAAACCTGTGACTTAGGGTTTCCATTTTAGACCACATGCTTAATTCTTATTTGTAATCCAGAATTTACTATATCAGTTTTGACCTGCTCAACTGATAACAACCCCTTCCTCCAGCCCTAATTTAAGAGCCCCAAACCTGATTGATAACATTTTTCTTTCAAAGCGCACTTTTCCTGAAAGCAGGCTGTGTGTGCAACTGAATTGGACATACATGCTCAAAGCCTTGGAGCCTGAAAGACACTGGGGTAAGGCAAATGAGCTCTAACCTGCTGGGTTGGGCTATTCCCTGTCTAATCTAGCACATCAAGAGACATTCCTAGCTGTCCAGAGGCTAATATACCCTACAGGGTGTCCTAAAAGGTAGTGCGAAATAGGACTTCGGGAATCTGTTATTCTTCACATATACCAAGCACTAGAAAAAAAGTTGTTTTCACTATGTGAAAAGCAAGTCTCCTGTTGCTGACAAACCTCTGTGAAAATCTGTACTTATAATAATTTCTGGCAGGGATATAAATTACAAAGAATGGAGTTCTAAAATTTTGTGTTTATGGGAATAACATTGCTATTTGGGGAAGTGAAAAGAAGAGATTATTTGCTGTTACAACTAACTTATGGAAAAAAACTTTAAAAAAATAAAGCTATTTTAATGGCACTGATTCAAATCCATGTTTGTATTTATGTAAACAATAGTATTTTCCTCTTAACTTTGCTCCTAAGTGAAGGATACAGTAGCATGTTTTCATTTGTAGCTTTCCTGTTCCCTTCAGTACCTACAGTATGTATATTACTATAGTAAATGAAATAACAGATCATCTAACAAAGATCACTATGTGCAATACTGTATTTAGTGTTTCTATTTCAATTTTTTTAGAATGTTAATTTATATGAAAATAAAAATAATAATAATGAAATGACTGACTCCTCATTTCACTGTCAGACGTGCTAGCAACTGTTTGCTCCTGAAGCACCACATCCCCTTTAGGCTCTTGTGATCAAGGAAAAACCTTTGTGAAGGGATTGGTGGAAACGGGGCTTCTCTTTCCTTGCCTTTTGCAAGCACAGTGACAGTAATTCCCGTTATGTGGATATATTACCTCTTCCCCAGGTAGTGGTAGTGAGGTGCTTCAGAGTCCTTTACCCAATCAGAGTAATGCATTGCTCACTTCTCTGGCTTGTGCATGCCTTCCAGTAGTGAATTTGCCTAGGGTTTTTAACCTGTTGCTACTAACGCTGCCTATGTCTCAAGGAATTGCTATTAGAGCAAACCCATGCATTAAAAAGTATTATTGGCATATTATAATTTCTTTTATATATACATATATATGTCTTACATCATTAAAGTGTTGTCCAGCAACCTGGTAGGACTGTTGCATACATACTACCCTTTTCACTGGATCTGCAGCATGGATGCTAAAAGTTATTTGCAAACCTCTGTCTCTGAAGAACTGTGTCAAGGGCTGACCGCAGCTGGTGGTACCATGTCATGATCTTAAGATAAAAGCTGCTACATAGATTTTCCTCTTTCATTTTACTCGGGCCCAACCTATTTGGTTGAACATGTCTCTCTTGTATATAGCTTTTCTCCAGCCTGTTTTCAAACTTCCATACAAAGTAGCTCACTATGTGCAGAACCAAAGTCAATGCAC
Organism: Gorsachius magnificus; assembly: GCA_034008185.1. Taxonomy (NCBI): domain Eukaryota; kingdom Metazoa; phylum Chordata; class Aves; order Pelecaniformes; family Ardeidae; genus Gorsachius; species Gorsachius magnificus. Next base: position 40,892,063 of record CM067083.1, on the reverse strand, counting down.
AGCACACCCTGAGTGGATTCCCAGCATAAGTTTCACCACTGCTCTTTTTTTTTCAGTGGCATGCTCAGCTTTTTACAGAATTTTAGACTAATGTTCTTTTGTTTGGTTTTTTGTGTTTTAAAGAGGTCAAACACCCAATTGCTTCCCTCTCCCCTGCCCCATTTACTGCAATATCAAGCATGCTACATTTTGAGATGACTGTAGTCCATCCTACAAGAGTTCTCATGGAGAAAATTCTGAGTCTTTCTTGATCACCAACACCGTTACTTAAAGAAATGCAGCAGCTAAAGAAGAACGTCCATACCTGAGCAGCAGATGTGACTGACTTACTGAGAATAGCAATCTGGCTTTTATGAGGAGCTAAGAAGATTCATGTTGTTTTGCTCGCAAATTTAAGCCTTTCAGAAGCATGGTACTTTGTAATGCATTATGGCACAGCAGTGGTTAACTTTTTTTGTAGCACCTTTCATCATCCCAAAGCACTTCCAAAACTTAGTTAAGTATTAACCAAGAGCGGCAGTGGGAATACAATTAGTGACATCTTCCACAGACTGATGTTTTTTCTTGCCCAATTTTTCAGTGATCAGCTTAAAAAGTTGGCAGTAGTTATTAATTTCATCAAGAGAAGATAGAACAAGACTTTGCATCGCAATTATTTTGTTGCATACTCTGGGTTAATAAGCAAAGTCGAGTTTGTGCCAAGTCCATTATATAGTTACTTAAGGTACAAACTGCTATGGACAGAATAAGTGAAAACAGAGAGAGATGAGTTTTTCAGAAGATAGTGTGAACAGGTCAGAAAAGGGAGGAAACAGAAAACCATGCCCTGCCCCATTTGGGTCTGCATCCCATTGATCACACTACAGGACAGGTTTTCCAAGGCATTTTCCTGTTTATGACAGATCCGTCTGTACCTGTGCTGTACCTGACATTCATCCAACCTACCTGCAAAGGCATCCAAGGGTAAGTCCATTGCCTCAAAAAGGTGGTGTATTTCTAAAGATAAAGGGTCCCCGTTGAGTCAGCACTGTTTGTTTTCTCATTTATTCCCAGCTACAGCCCATATTTAAGCTCTTGGACACTGAATTGAGGCCCTGCCAATGTGGAAGTTCCATGGTGATAGAGCTTAACATTTACTGTCCCACTCCTTCCCCTGTCCTACACCACCACTCTACTTCAAGAAATACTGGATCTACCTGAACCAAAGCTTTTTTCATCTGCCCCAAGAGACTGGTCTTGCTCTTGGATTGCTTCCACAAGGGGGAGTTTCTTTGGATTGCAGCATATGCCTCTAGTAGGGTGGTTCAGCAGTTGGGCTGCAAGAGGCTGGGAGAGCTTGGAGCTGGAGTTTAAGCTGTACCACCACACATAGAGGTTCAAGTGGGTGCTGGGAAATGAAGCTGCCTGCAAAGCAGGAGAGCGGCTAAGAGATATGTGGAACTAAGAGAGGGGTGTTGGAGCCGATGGCTGCTGGAGCACCTTTGGAGTCGACTGACAGTGGCACTTGCGAGTTCTGAGGTAGCTAAAGCAGAGCAAAACAGTAATTCTCAAAAACAACAGCTACTAAAAAAAAAAAGTTCCCCAATCCCATTAAATTGTTGAACCATGAGAGGATTTGCGCAGGAGATGGGGAAGGGAAGTGAGCAAAGGGTTCCTGCAGGTGTCCGTTCTAGTGCCATAAAGGACATAGCCCTCCTGTGCTATTTGTCTAGGTGCTCCTGGTGCTTTTCAAGACCCATGACAGGCACCTCTTCTGGTCACAGGGAGGCTCATTCCTCAGCGTAAGAACTCCCTTTCCTCACTAAAGTTTTCAACTATCTTTTCTCTAGGTTGGAAAGAAAAAAAAAAAAGAAAGAAAACCAAAACACTACCCTACCTTTGGAAAGACATATAGTGTACTCATTCAACAGCTGATAGCAACCATTAAAGCTCAGCTATATCTTAAGATATACTTCTTTCCTGGCTCCCACCCTCCACTCCCCACCCCCCAGCCAATGAGTAGTTTGGTGCCTGTTACATAAGGTTCCAGATATATTTTAAGCAAAACCACTTAGGTCAGGGGAATAGTTACTTTTCTTACCGCAAATGGTGCCAGCAGTTCAGCCAGTGATGGAGCTTTGGTTGTCATCTTGTCAGTTAACCAAAAAAAACCCCACCAGAATTTGTGCATGCAGAATCAACTCCAGAATCTAGGATTAGTACAATTTATTTTTCCCTCTTGCCCTGCAGGTACTTTTGGTGGGGGTGGGGGACAAGAGAAGTAGCTAGGTTTTCCCAAGCTGTCAGGGTGAGCCATCATTTACCTGTACCTGGTAGGGTCAAAAGGAAGCCGTAGAATATACTGATTAGAGAGCAGTTGGATACAAGGTGTTGAAGCAAAGCCCATACACCTGGATGCTATATAACCCTCGAGTAATTTATTATTTAATCTATAATTTAATAGTAGACCTATCAAATAATTACATTATACTTAAAGCATTTCTTCATTTTTTTGTTTTCATTTATAAAACAAGAATTAAATACAGTTTTAACCATTACAAGCTCAACTCAGTTTTTACATAAACACAGCTCCTAGAAGGAGCTTTAAGCTGCAGCATATTCATATTGCTAACTGGTGGAAAAACCCAGGCAGGGCATAGCTTAAAGATAAAGATCCTTGCACATTTTTCTTAACCAAAGTTACTAGGGTGCTTTTCTCTCTTGAGTCCAAAATGCCTGACTTTCAGTTCATTTCTTTCAAGTGGAGACTGAGACTGGAGTCTTAGCAGACCATAGCTATTGCCATGCACCCCCAGCAACACTCTCGGGCGTGGGCTGGATGGTGCCCCTTCGGTAGCCAGCATGACACTGGCAGCACAGCAGCGACAGCCTCTGAAGCAATCCCTGCAGGAGTCTCCTGCAGCACTTCTGCCACAATGAAAGATCACAGCCAAAAAGCCATGGCCCGTTCATGTAACAGGGCTAACAAACAGACCTGACCAACCTCATCCTGCCCGTGCCAATCCCCCTAAACCGCTTGGTGAGCTCTCATGGAGCTCAGTCCTGAAAGCCTCTTAGAGCAGCCTGTCTCACATAATAGAGACCTGTGGCACTGAACCCCTGGCTGACAAGGGTGCTAAGCACATTAACCCCTTGAAGTGGCTGCACGTGAAGAGGCAGGCAGGAAAGTGCTCCCACAGCAAGCTGGCTTTGCTTGTGGCAAATGCTGAACTGTGAAACATGCATCAGGGAGGCGGCGTGTCATTTTTAATTTGTAAGCATCAGACAATTGAGCATGCATGGGCTTTGGTTTCGGGGAAGGGGCTGGTTTGTTTTGAGACATGGGCTTTTAATGCAGCTGGGACTAATACAGATCAGAACAGTAACGAACGGGATATACAGGGCATGCTAAAATCCATCAACTGAATAACAACATAGTATGATTTAAAATGAATTGTGAGTGCTCGCCAACACTGATTATGTAGGACTCAAAAACTGAGTGGACCACCGGTACTGTAGCAACTACAACGTACTCACTCCGGGCTCCTCACAGCTGCACTGACTGACAGGTTTGTCCTTTAACACTAACACGTTAACACAGTTTCCAATCACAGGAGAGCCACTGCTCCCCCAACCTGATGACACTGATACAGCTTTTGTATTCAGGCCCGCAACGACCAAATTTTGTCCTTTGTGCAACAGTGCTTTTATACCTTAAGGGAAACATTGTTCCCTTAAGTGTTCTCAGCTCCTCTCCCACTGCCCCCTCCCACCTTCCCTGGTCAGAGCAGGCATAAATATAAGGTCATAAATGGATGCTGTCCTTTTTGGAGTAAGAAACACACACATATCTAACACACAAAACCCTACTGAAAGCCCAGTTAAACCATGTCCATTTTAAGACAGGCAGCTGACCTAGCAACCAAGTCTCTTACTCAACATATTTTAATCTCTGGCATATTCTGCCACAAGAAAAATATACATGGCTAGGTCTATAATACTTTAAACAGCTGTTTACTATAGCTAGGTTACAAAATAAATGCTGCTGCAGAGATCACGTGTTCGATATACTCTAACCACAACAGCATCAGAACCCACCCTCAATCTGCTCCATGGTCATGATGGCTGACCCAGCGCCTCACCCTCTCCCCCTTGCTCCTTATCTGCCTTTCAGACAACGAGCCCGGCACCATTTGTCATTGCACAATTAAAGCTGTCTTATGGAGATGAGCCTCCTTGGAGGGTCTCACTTGCTATTCACACATTACTCCTTGTTACGCTCCCTCGTCTGCGTCCCACAGTCCTGGGCAGCGCCCCAGCACTTCCAAGTGGGAGCGGCAAGCTCCGGACCAAAGCATGGGGAAGGCGTTCTCGTCTTGTGGAGGGGATTGGAGTGTAGGGCAGAGGGCTTTACTCCACACAGTGGAAACATTTAATGCTGGATTCAGCCAACCGGTCATTTAGATGATCAATCCCAACTTCTGGGAGCCTGCTCCACTCCAGAAGATTCAACTTCCAGATGATATTGGAAATACAATGAAACTTTATGGTGAAGTGCCTAACACAGCCCATTAAAAAGCATTATTCCAGTAGGCAAGCGACAAGGAGCCTTTCCTTGCTGGAGAGATGCCTCCTGAAAGAAAACAAAATGGAAAAAAAAAAAACCAGGAAAAGAAGAAACAAACCAACAAAATGAACAGTCTGCGCAGTGGGAGAGGAGAGGCTGCAGTAAATCTGATGGGGGCAACACCAAGCAGCAGCTACGCGCCTGCTCTCACAGTTTGCCCGGGTTGTTCAGATTCACAGACATGCACCGGCACTGCTTGACCTTCTGAATTTTCTTGAGTCGGAAAGGTGGGTCCAGCTCAGGGCACTCCAGCTGCACAGTTGAAGAGGTGACCTTGTGTGGCTTGCAGAAAGCACAGGACTGGAAGGACTCCTCCTCCTTTTTCACGTGCCGTGGTATGTAGAAGGAGTTGCACTGCCCATAGCAGAAGCGGTTGATGATGGTGCGGCTTATGCAGCCCTCCTCACTGACAGTCTGCCGCAGGGGCTGCGTCTTGCACCAGTCGCTCTTGAGGTACTTCCTTTCGGTGACCACGAGGGCCTCCTGGCTGGAGGCCAGCACCTCCTTATTCAGCTGCTGCCTCCGCTCGGAGTGATTGCTGCTGCTGTCTTTGTAAGGGGAGGGAATGGCGCCTGCAGGACGGTTTTTCCTGGTGTCTGTTACTCGAATGAGCGCCGCCATCAGAAAAATGGACAAGGCAAATTTCCAAATCATCCTGCAATGCCAACACAAGAAGCTGTTAGGAGATATACATTTGCAAACCACAGAGTTGTAATGGAGTTGAACTCTATGCATGCTTTTAGGAGAAGCAGAGAGTTTACTGCCTTTGTAATCCCACCACTTCTCCTAGGGTGATTATTTACCATGAAGAGGCCAGGCCTTTCAAAGTCACATTGCTCCTCCCTGTCCCCCCAAGCCTCCCACCTACTCTTCCCCCCCCCCCCCCCCATAGGGACACTGCTGCTTTGATTGCTGAAGCAGTCATTTTACAGAAGCTTCAGCCAGAAAGGTTTCCTCCTCTTCTATGAAATCCTGGGCCAAACAGCTGGGCAAAATCCTGGCTAGCAAAGGCTCAGGAGACTCCTGCCGCCACTGACAGCTGATTTGGGGATGGTGGGAGCAAGGGGAAGGTGAACTCCCATCTGCCTCTCCAGCCCCCGAGTCCCTGCTCAGCCTTGTTCCACACAAAAGTAGTGAGAGGTGTCCAAAAGTGTATTTTTATTATTTTAAATTGCTTCTCAAGTTCCTTGGGGCTTTTATGGCACTTACAGGCCTGCATTTGTTGTCTTCGTGGGAGGCCGAAAAATTGATGGATTTGTTCTTGCAGTTAAGAGGAAATGCTTAAACACAATTTGAGGACTTCATTACGGCAACACCTCTTAGGCAAATGGTTTAAGAAAGTTTGTAAACAGGAGAGAATTCAATATTTATCTTAGATGTTAAGGAATAGGGTAGAGCATAAGCCAATAAGTTAAAATAGTCAGCCAGTTGGCAAAAATATTTTTTCCTATGGTTGTCTATTAGGATTTCTTGTTCTGTGGAGCATCTCTTACCAGCTCTTGGATTTTCATCAACCACTTGTCCAATTCATTTTAGTATTGTCTCAATGTGCTTAGTATTTAGTCTCAATGTGCTTCCAGGACATCAGAATAGACATACTAAGTTTCCTCATAAGGCCAATGCTCACCAGTGAACTGCCACAACTCATTTGACAGTTCATTTCACGTTGTTCTCCCTGGGAAGGCAGAACAGAGGGTTTCTAGGGTGCCAGAAGTGAGTGCAGCTCAAAAGCTTCCTGTTCAGAGGCAAGGCCACTTCAAGTCTTTCTAAAAGTGCTCTGCTTGCCTTTGTTCTTAATGGACTGTACTTTTATAATAGCGTAAAAATGAAAGATTCATCCCTCTCTTCCCAGTAAAGCTTCAAATCCTTCCAAGTAATGATTTTTTTTTCCTTTAGAGTGATGCCAAGACAAAAAATTACCATCACACTGGTAAATACAGATATGCCCAACACTATAGACACTTGAGACGTTGCATGGGTACTCCTAATATCATGCCATTTTCCAAACAAAAAGACACCAACAGATCAAAAAAGTGTTTGCAGCAAAGGTGCAAGAGAAGATGACCACAGCAATAACAAATACTTCTCACCTAACAAAGCAGACCTAATGTATTTAACCCCTATGGAGATAAAAAGAAGGAACTACTGTAGCAGACTAGGTGAAAAACACCCCTTTAGGTGATTGTTTAAGTTTACAGGATCTCAGTGTCAGACTTCTTTGGCTAAATTTCTAAGGTTTGAAGTTGTCGTGGTTTACCCCCAGCTGGCAACTAAGCCCCCCCACAGTTGCTCACTCACTGCCCCCACCAGTGGGATGGGGGAGAAAATCAGAAGAGTAAAAGTGAAAAACCCTCACAGGTTGAGATAAGAGCAGTTTAATAATTGAAATAAACTAGTACTGCTACTACTACTACTAATAAAAATAATAATATACGAAGTGAGTGATGCACGATGCAATTGCTCACCACCCACCGACCGAAGCCCATCCAGTCCCTGAGCAGTGGACCCCCTGGCCAGCTTTCGCCCAGTTTATATACTGAGCATGACGTCATACAGTATGGAATAGCCCTTTGGCCAGTTGGTGTCGGCTGTCCTGGCTGTTGCCCCTCTCAGCTTCTTGTGCATCTCCAGCCTTCTTAGTCAGCAGAGCATGGGAAGCTAAAAAGTCCTTGACAGTGTAAGTACTACTTCGCAACAACTAAAACATCCCTGTGTTATCAATATTATTCTCATACTAAAGCCAAAACACAGCACTATACCAGCTATGAGAAAGAAAGTTAACTCTATCCCAGCCAAAACCAGGACAGAGTGCTGAAGGAAAGTGCTAATCCTATAGCTGTGAATGGAGGATGTTCTGATGCACAGCTAAATTTCATCAGGCCATGCACCTGAAACAGGACCACGTTTAAATGGAAAACAGTATTTCAAAAACCCAAATAAGCTCATTCTTCTGCAACCTTGCCAGCTGCCCACTGACACCCAGTGTAGCCACGGGTACTTTAAATCAGTGGCCTATTTTCACGCTGCTTAGCATTCAGCACACAAGTCCAAAAGATTTGTCCAGAGTCTTTAAATGAAGCAAGACTTGACTTGGCTTTGCTCGAAGATATTGTCGCCAAGACCATTGGATGTCAACCCATACAACCAGGCCAAAACCTAATCAGGTAATTAGTTTCAGTTGAATATCGTGTTCCACGCTTCCTTTCAAACTGTTCTCATGTTATTCTGCACTGATGGCTGCATTTCAGTAGTAGATAAAACAACTGATCCCCACTGCTTTGTGTTTTATATAGAAAGGGGAGGAAAAACTCCAGGAGTTACAAGCCTACATCTTCTAGAAAAAGACAGAGGTGAGCTCGGCACAAGACGCCTTATGCCAACACTCCTCAGGCGTACTCTGCTGCTCTTCTCTTGAAACACAAGCCCACAGAGCAACTGTGATAACTCTATTGTCCTTCAAGGAGGGAGTTTGATCCTTTTCAGCAGGGGTATCTCCTCTCCAGTCTCATTTCTCTGATCCTGGAGGGGAAGAGGACAGTACAGGCCCAGGGGCACACCAGAAGGAGAGATGAGCTCTTTCGCCCACCTGTTCCTCTTTTCTTTGGAAAACCCTGTCTTTGGAAAACACCTGCCCTTTCTCAGCACAAATTGCAAGTTGAAACTGTTTCCCTTGCGTGTCAAGGATGAGGTCAAGTAGAAATCCTATGTAGGAATTCAGGAAAGCTGACAGAGAGCTAACAACTCGACGTCTACAATATAGAGAAATATTATAGTAGCTTTCTAATTACTGAAATAGTTTTATGTAGGCATGGAGAGCCATTCAACAGAGTAAGTAGGATTTATTCAGTAAGTCTGTGTTTGTAACTAATAAAGCATTATTAATCAAAGCCACTATTGTATGGTTATAAACCAAACACTGCAGTACATGTTAGCAAGTACTTCTACAGACAGGTAGGGACATACCAGTTATTTCTGTCATTAATCCATATCAGACTTGTGCCTTAAAATATTTACATAATAGAATAATAATGTATGTTACACTGGCAGGTCAAATGTGCATTCTGGCAGATCGTGGAATTTCTAATCACAGCGTTGCCCCTTACTAGCCTGCAAATCACCCTTTTCTAAGCCCTGGCACACAAACTCCTTATTCAAGCAAGTAAGGGTGCAAACAAGGTCACCTGGTGCCAGCAACAAGCCAAGAACCACATATATTTTCAGTGCTCACATGCAAAGAGAAGAGAAACCTCAGTATTCCCAGAGAAACAGAATGTTTTGGTAAACTCAGTCTGAATGCAAAGCAACATGGTGAATGCTGTCTGTCTGCAGACAGAGCGGGATGAGAAGAAACACAAAACTTACTAGAGAAGAATCTGGCTTCTGGCAGGAGCAGGGCAGTTCTGTCTTACTTCGATGTCACAGAATTGAACAGTGTGTGGCTGAGACCAGGCAAGTGAGAACTGCCTCAAGAGGCCAATGCCTCTAAAATCTGCACAGATGCCAGCCTGGGCCCCTGGGCACTGCACAGGCAGAGACGGTGGAAGCTCCCATGTGACAGTTTTCAGTTTTCAGCTTCTTCAAGCATCGTTGCCAGCTGCAGCCAGTTCCCCCCACCCCTTTTTTCCAGCACGTGAGCTGGAGCAGAAAATAATTTAACCTTAGACTAGATACCAAAGGCTTAGCTACATTTACATTTCACATGCTAAGTTTTTATCTCTTTGAGATAAGGAAATCTGTATCAACTATGAGTTCATAAACTCATCAAACCCGTCATGCTGGAGCTGTGCTATCAGGTACCCACGAGTGTAAAAAATCCTTGGCCAAGGAGGCAAGAATGCCAAGATCCAGCTCTGTAATCCAGGGAGGTCAGGGCACTCAGCTAGGAGGGGAAGACCCAGGATCACTGTGTCTGCCCTTAGCTTTATTTCTTTTTTGTATCCAATTACTGTGCAACACAAAATATCTACCAAAGCAGGCTCCCTCTTGCATACCGACCTTCTGGCCCATAACTCACGCATTCTTGAAAGCAATCCAACTCCAGAGCAGGATGGGCAGCAGAGTAACCCCAAAAATAGCCTATAGTTTCATGGTTAGGGCACTTCTCTGGGAATTGAAGTATTCAATTTGACCTCAGAATTCAAGTATATCATTTCTGGAGAAGTGCCCCAATGCAGAATTGGGTGCTATGGTCTGAAAGACGGGGCAGGAGGTACCAGCAGCACCCAACTGCGCTGAGTGACTGCTCCACCATTTCCTCTGGTTTTGAAGGGCATGACTTCAGATTCCAAGCTCAGGATGCAGTTTCTGACAAAGAATTCCAGTTTTGTAGATCAGCCTACTTCAGGGTTGCAGGTGGACAGAAAGAGAGAGGGATGTGACTGGAAGATTGCTGGGATACTTTATGTCAGCTGCTCAGGAAATCAGCAGGCGTGAGACCCATTTGTTTCAGCATGCAACACCTACAAAGAACTCGGCATTATCAGCATTCCTGGAAGCATCCAACTCTCTGATACAGCTATGTCACACAATCTCCTCTTCACCAGGCCTTCCTGGGAGGGTTCAGAAAAAAAGTCACAGCCAATGGTTTAAAAAAAAAAAAAAATCTGCAAAACCTGCCTTACCATGAAACTTGAGAGCCTACCCATTTAGCTTAGTCACAGGATGGATTCGGCCTGTAAATAAATGTGGAAGATTTAGTACTCTCAAACTATCATACACCCATCAAAAGCACCATAAGAGCCAATGACTGGGAAGATGATAAATAAATTCAGAGATACTTTCCTTTTGAAAATTTGAATTTAATTTACTAAAGAGTTTGCCTTGGAAAAACGGTTTCTTTTCAATCACCAGCAAAAGGCAGGAATTACAGGCTAGGTTAAATCAGGTACAGTTGTGTGGCAAGGTACATACACAGTCACATTGACCACCTGCATCACTCTTTCACAGTTTCTGTCCTGCAAACTTCAGAGAAGCAAGAGCTCTCATTTGGGATCAGCTATTCAGCTGACTGTGGGAATCCCTGTTAGCAAAAAATTTTCTACTCCCCACTTACTTTCATATTATACCTAGTCAAAAAAGAGTATCTGTAAACCAGCCATATGTATAGTAATGTAAGAACATGGTGTACATGGTCAGTTCTCAGCATTTAAGATGGGACACAAGAAGTGTTCCTTGAAGACAAGCCAGGCAATAACTTTTCAAAGAACTAAAACTTGGCTTTAGCAACAGATGCAGGAAGCCAGGAAATATCAGATTCTCTACCAGAAGCCAAAAATGCTATTTATTTAATTTATTAATGTCTAGGCATGATTTTAATGGTACAATGTTCAAATAAAGACTATACAAATCAGGCATCTTTGTGCAAAGGGGGCATTTGGTGCCAACTTCTGTCTTTTAAGCATCCTTTGGAAATAATTGCTCCTGTTTCTCAACAACACCAGCAACAGCTGAACACTGTACTATATATTTCTTTTTGCAGAGGCATGGGCCTCTTAGTAAATCATTCCATCATTAATAGATTCTCATGATTAAATTGCCAAAACTGAGGCCGGCCACAACCACAAAACATGTAGGAGGCAGGGGGCACCAAACTTAAAAAAAACTTAGAAAACCCAGTATTGCAGCTAGAATGTGTTATTTGGATATTCAGATATAAAATCACTGCATTTTAGCAGTAGAGTTACCATGTACTAGGAATACTAAGCATCATTTTTTAAAACCACTGCATGCAACACCAAGGGGAATAATTGTTTAAAAAACAGTAATTAATGCCATTACAAGCAGAAGTTTTTCCATTTTTCCCTCTAAGAACCTTTTATAGTGATCTGAGAGAAAGCTATTTCATTGCATCACAGCCCTAGCAGTAGGTGGTAGAGGGAGAAAACATTTTGTTCAGACTTAATAAACTCCTTGTACCCTCGCTGGCTGGCTTGCATGGAGATCCTCCCTCCTCTCCATCCTTCCCTCTCCCTCCCACCAAGGAAATTCACCCTCCCCTCTCCCTCACACCACCACCTCTCCCCCCCAGCGAGGCCTAAGCATGCCTGCAGGGAACATCGCAGAGCTGTGACGGAAAGGGGAAAGCTCTGCCTGCAGGCTGGATGCCTCAGGAAATGCACTCTCCTGTCCTGGCTCTTGTTCTAGTTCTGAAAAGAGAAGGTAGGGTTGGGCTTTACTGATGCCAGCCCACATTTCCCCCATATTGCCCAGAACTTAGAAGTTCTCCTTGTCAAGACAGTTTCTGAAGACACTGAATTTAAAGTATCGAAAAATAGAGTACATCATACACAAAACCAAAGTACATAGAACAAAGACACTGGTGGGGACAGTCTAAGCTAAGAAAAAGCTAGCTGAAAGCAGCTCAGAGGATGTTGCTTCATACTAATTTCAGCTCTCACTATAAATATTCTACAACCAAGAGTTTTATCTTGATTGTTTCTGAAGAGACTGGGAGTTTAGAAGAATTCCTTGCCTGTACACAATAATATAAGAGGAATCAAGGACTCGACCAATTACTCTTGTCATATTCAGCCAATGTGCAATGTTTCAGATATGTTATTTTTAGGCCAGGAGCAATTATGAAGAAAACTTTAAGGTAAACTCACCCTTGGCACTAAACCAGCTTGAATGATGGGGTTTTTTCTTCATATTTTGTCCTCTGTCTGCCTTATCTACCTTTACAGCCTCCAGAAATTAATGTTTATAAATATTGAACTATTCCTTCTTTCAGGAACTTCAGACAAGCCCATTTGAAACAAGTTAGAATACAGCTGCTCACTTCATCAGTTAAGAGATCCCATTACTCCAATGCTTCTCTTTGCACTGACATCCTGCCAGGAAGTATATTGATTTAAATATTGTATTACTGATCTGTGGTGTTAGGCTCTCCACAGGCTGAATCCTTCTTGTCTTGCATAGCTGCTAAAGCTGTGCTTCACTTTATTTCTTTAAGTAGTTTTAGTATTGGAGTAACTGAGAGTTTCTCATTTTTTAAATCCAGGACAAGGAGTTTGTGAGGAGAGTCACTGACATTAGCTGAGATATCAGTTTTTATCTATTATATCCAAGATATGAACTAGAGTTCCAGAAGACTGGGGGGAAGGATGCGGACAAGTATTGGTGAAGCCAGCCCTGTTATTTGTCTTTGAGATACATTCACTAACACTTACATCCATGATAAATACTAATACTTCCCAAAAAACTCATATGCATATAACAAATGCAATTACTGTGGCAATCACCCAAGTAGAAGAAAATAGTGAAGGAAACCATGCTCCAAGGTTTGTTTGGGTTTTTTTCTAAGGCTCAATGTTAGCCAGGTAATACAGCAAAGCAAGACACTATCAACTTCATACTGCCCTGTATGTATCAGTAGCAAAGGTTTGATTTCACAACTGTGTCAGCATTTATCATTTTAATACGGGAAAAGTAAAATAAAGAGGAGCAAGAAAAGCTGCAAGACATGTAAAAGCTAAGTCATCCTACAGTAGCTCCGGTACTGCAGCAATGCCATGTTTTAGAGGAACATGAATACACAGAACTCTGACTGAATGCTAACAGGTAACTGGACAAAGGCTTTTTGGAATATTGTTATGATTAAAAGTCCTAAATTTTGTTGCAAGTTCAGCTTCAGGAACTTGTGGTTTTAGAGCCAACCACAGACAAATATCCGCCTGGTGAGCACATGTGAATTGTCCCAAGCAGAGTGAGATGTCCTACTCAGAAGTGTCTGGGTAGTCATCAGTACTGGCAGCACATGCAACACTGGGGGAAAAAGGGGGAGTGGGAGGAGGGAAAAACCCACAAAATAAAACCAGATTTCTGCTTGCTGTCCATGAGTTTGATTTTCTTTCTCCCCCAACCTGATTTTGGAGAACGCTACAGTCAGGGGGTGGGAGGAATAATTAAAAGAAAACTCCTTGGATACAAGGAGAATAGCTTTTTGGAAAGGACTGAAAGTTAGTTCTCCTACGAATCTAAAAAAAATGCCTCTTTGCAAGAGTGAACCACATTGAAAAGATACTTGTTCTCCTTCTCAGTGTTCCTCAGCTTTTCAGTGCAAGGTAAAGAGCCCCAAATAGGCAAGTCAGTTCTGTTTGCACATGGACATTTTGTCCAGCAAGCAGTAATAGCCTACATTTAACTTTATTCGTCTGTGCAGAAGGCAGCTGGTGCACTCCCATTGGCAGCGTTTCGTTCAGGAGAAAACATCAAATTTCTGCCCTTGGGAAACTAAAAACTAAATCAGAAGGGAAGTAGTGGCTTGAGCAAATATCTTCATTTGTGACCATCCCTCAGCCTGTTGGAAAGGAGGATGGTCAACACAAGAATGGGGAAAGCAAAGCATTTAAATACAATAGCTCATTTCGTTGCTTCCTCACTGGATAATCGATACTACAAAAGACTATTTTGCAATGAGTACTCTCCATTATATTTTTTTGTTTGCATTACAACAGAACATAGAAATCTCATCCAAGACCAGTGCCTGACTAAGCAACACAACTTGAAATGTTTGTAGGCTAGCTTGGTGAGCAACATATGGTGGGACCAGAACTGAGCACAGAGAGCAGGTGAGTTACTGAAGGTCAGAAATTAACTGAGAATGGACCATTTCCAACATCTTTCAATTGCACTTCACGGCACCAATGCTCCTCTTTTTGCTGATCAATCCAGATTTGTTACTCTTAGGCAAGCTTTTCTTTAAAAACATTATACTTTTGTATATTAAAATGGTTCTGTATAAAAATTTCCAGTATAGTGCAGTTTTGATAGAACAGAGATGGAGTTAGGAGCTTTATTGCTTTGTAGCTTCAAACAATGCACTACTTCCAGAGCACATGGCTCATTTCCTAACTCACAATAACGGAGAAGACCATTAGTCTTCAATATATGTGCATTACTGTAGTTGCAGGATTCCCGGAAGAGGGCATTTGGATGAGACCTGTTCTAGAAGAGAACTGAAGCCTGTACATTAAAGCAGCGTGAAAGTACTCTGACAAATTTCTGCCTGCTTCTTTTAATGATCAGAAAAATGAAATTACTTCTAAAAATAAATAGGTGGCATGTAATCTTGTATATGAGAAACATTGGATTAATCAACAGAGAAGTAACATTTAAATTTTCCAGATTTTCTGGTAGATTCAGATACTTGTGTTCTTTCAGGCTCTCTATTCAAGATGCTATCATCAGTTACTACATTATGACTTTTAAGTAGCCGTGTTCCTGTCTGAAAAAATCTAAAATGTTATTGATGGTCTAGTGTTTATATTGTGAATTTTTGTAAGCTAATATTCTATTTATAGAGCTGAAACACAGATGGTTCAAATAAGAATCGCTCTTATCTCAATATCGTCCTCCAGGCTAGTCTTTCTACTAGGTAGCATGCAAATTCACACACACAAAATTTCAGCTGTGTCCCACCATTTGCCAAAATGGAACGACTGCAACTGTATTTTCATAAAGTTGTCCTAAAAATGGCATAGATTTATTCCTTCAGGAGTTCTTAATTTACACTTATCTCTGCTTAAATTTGCCTGGCAAAGCATCAGTCCTCCCAACTAAACCTTCCAGCAGTTCTGGGGACAGACTGCAGAAGACCTATGTGAATGAGCAAATAAAGCAAGTATTAAGCCCATTCAGCCTGTTAGCCACAACCAGGTCTATGCCATGCAAACATGTAACTGAGCACCTTACTAGAATGATTAGTTTCACAAAAAAGCATTTCCTCAGTGAGGCTAAACCTAGGGAATCCTCTCATCCTTTTTTGCCTTTTCTTTGGTTAATAAGTAACATGGAATTACACATCTGACAGTTCCTCACTGCTACATTTTTTTTTAATCCTCTGACCAAATTTCAAACAAGTTGGAGAGCAAGGCAGTTTTGAAACTCCTATTGCATTACACTAAGTGTGTTTTCTCCTAGGGTACATAAGAAGGCATGAAAAGTATTTCAAGGAAGGGGAAGGGGGAGGGGAACAAGTCAAGGATATCACAGTTTGGTACCACAGGAGGCGTGCGTAGTAAAGAGGACATTTAGGGTTACTGTGGTGGACTGGCATACTGAACACATCCATAGAAAAACAGAGTTCATGAGCTCTAATGTTCACATGTAATGCAAGACATGCTGAAAAAACAGTGGGTCACCTCAAAGTTTTTTAACACCTTCGCTTGCTCAGGGCATAAGCTGGCCCAACAGTTAAAAAACTTACTTGCCCTACGTGTAGATGGAAGCCAGGTGGTAACGAGTCACTGCTGCATACCATGCACGGTATTACCCTTGGGTTGATCTTGTAATATATTTTATCCCCTTTTCTTCACAAACTTACTTGGAGAGTTAAAAGATGTTTCCTTCTTCCCCTAAGAACACCAGGCTTCTACTTGGCTTACTTTGGCAGTCACTTTTTTGTGGATTAACTAATGATCCATCAGAATCTCCATTTAATGACTTTTGTTTCAGATGTTTAGCTCAGCTGTGGTCTTTGCTCTGAAAGGAAGCCTGTTCACTCAGGGTCTCATATGAGGTATGCATCTCATTCAGGTATGCAACTGAAATGCAATTCAAACCTGTGAGGGCTGAGGAGCACAGCAACTGCATGCTCATGTTGTTTTCATACGTGTGTTTGCAAGTATACAAGGATGACATTTGGAGTTCAAAACCTTCAGTTATATGGTTTCCTGGATACCCTAGCTCACGCATCAGTTGATGTCTCGGTGCAAGTTCTTCAGTTTGGAACTATTCTGACCCTTATCTTCAAGTTGTTTTGTAAGGTAACAAAAGGAATTTTCATTCATTTTGGGACATGTCTGTTGGCATTTCCAAATTGAGAGTAATGGTTGTGACTGTCATAGCTGTCAGATGGACCAAAATAAATCACAGCAGCTGATGCTCAACAACTGTCAAAAGTACAGAACTTACATGGTACTTAAAGTCAGGAATACAAATAAAATTTTAATTAGATATGCAATACCAACATAAACATTGCTAAATACCTAAATATTTACATATAACTTTATGATATACTGGAAAATGTATAGCACACAGAATGAATGGACAAACTACAGCATACTCAATGTAATTGGCAGTGTGTGTCACTTAACTAAAAGATGAATTTTCAGTGAAATGCTACCGGGTGGCCTATACTACAGGAGATTTCACATCCAGACACTGGAAACTAACTCCATCCGTCCCACTTCACACTGATGGCAACACGTGGCTGTCCCACATCTACGTTCTTGTGGCTTTGATTCATGCTCTGCTGAGTGATTCTCCCTCTGTCATTGCCTGAAGAATGTAAATATTTGTCCTGTCTGTATTCTGGTTTACAGACTTGTCCCATTATTGAATATGAAGGCTGTAATTCAATCACAGAAGGCTCTGTTGCCATGCATAAGCTGGGATTTTATATTTTATGACTTAGGCTTTGCAGAGCAGCTGTCTTCCTACTCACCTCCCCCTCTCCTTGCCCATGACTGAACTATAGTTCTGTCTCTAATTGAAGCCTAGTATTATTCTACTTCTCTTCTGCTGAGAGGAAGACCAGAGCTATTGTTCTGAATACACACCAAGCCACAGGAGCCTGGATGAGGTACTCTAATGACAGGTCCTCCTACACAGCACATTGCAGTCTTTCTGCTAATTAATTTGATTTCCTTTGTCTAGACTAAAATAATACAGCAAGTTATGCTTATTTAAAGGAAGATCATTAGCCTTTCAGTTCACTCCAAATGAGCAAGAAAGAAGAGTCAATAGACTGGAATCTGGGGGAGACTGACTTTGTCCTTGACTACACCATTGCTTATGTTTTCACTTGACCAAGACTGTCTCCAGGAGAACCCGAGACAGCACTATCATCAGAGGAGAGACTATAATCAAAATCAGATATCATTGGTATGTGCATGGCAAGGCAGTGGCAGTTCCACAGAAGGGTTCTGCCTACGAGGCACTGCAGTCAGCAGCTTTCTTCCTGGCAATTGCTTGGCATTTACTGTTCACAGCTCCTGACATCCTCAGAGGGCTGAACAAACATGTAATTAAAAACACACACAAGCTGGTTTCTTCAGACTCCCTTCACAGAACGAAAAGAGATTCAGTGGTGTGCCACTGGACTAGTAAACCAGAGGCAAAGTTAGTAATGGGAGTTAAAGTAGTAACTTCTCACTATTTGGAAGGCGAGATCTTCATTCAGCAGTTTTGACAGTGATTGAAACTGTGGAGCTGAACAGAGTCTCAGAGCTGAGCTGTCAGTCAAATACAGGACTTGGGAAATGGGCTGATGAGTGACAAAGAGACAAACTGACTTGAATTTGAAAGTTCAGGCTCCTGAGTCCAGTAGGCAGATCCAGTTTTAACACCCAGAAAGAAAAGGAATCACACATCTTGTAGGTGTACTGTGGAGTGGAATGAGTCCACGTTTCTTAATAACAGCAGGGAATGTCTTCCCCTATGACAAAAGAAGAAGAAGAGAGGAAGCCTACAGAGGCAATCACCACCCTCTTCTGCTCACAAACCCACAGAAAAGTGCCAGAGCTCCCCTTCTATAGGCAATTTCAGGATCATTTCTAGCCTCATAACCTCCGTTGCATTTATCATTTTGCAGCATCAAAGAGGGGAAAGATTCCAACTTTGGGACTTACTGGCTCAGAGATATTTTTTTTTGGCTGATAGTAGCTGGGGACCCTCTTGACATAAACACAGGCAGAAGATAAACAGCACCTAGAGACTCTTTATTAACTTAATGTGACCTTGTTTTTTTACAGTGTTTGACCATAAGCCATTCATACTGTGCCACCACAGTTAAGGTTTGAATATTTTTTCCATTACTCATGCTTTCAAGCTCAGTAGAAGTAGACAATAAGTAAAAGGAAATCTAAAGATTCTTCTCTTTGGCTCTTTCAGAAAGCTATTCTCAGAAAGGCCAGGGAGGTATCTTGGAAAGAGTTAGCCAACAGCTAGCTATAAATTTAAGTGTGAAATGGCAAGCTGCATTTCTCTTCCAGGTCTATTCAAGGCCTCTTCCTCAGCTCTAACTTAGGCAGCACTTTGAATCTAGAGAAGAGACATGACACTTCTGGTAATTTTTTATGACCTCAGGTTACTACATAGAAGGACAAAGATACCGAGATTCCATTTCACGTCAGGTTTGATTTGGCTGAGAGTAATGAATTGCCCAAGGGAAGTGGCCAAGACAGCTTCCCTTTTGACATGACTACAATGTTAGATACTAGCTAACGTTTCCATATGTGACCAGTAAACGCAAGACTGATTGTGAAGAGCAATGAGCGATCAGAAAGCTTGCTCATTCAGGGTTTGGGGGTGGGTTTTTTTTTCCCTCTTAATACAAAGTAGGCACAGAACATATTGTGCATTACAGTTTCCACTATCTTACTAATCCTACCACTCAGTGCTGTTTCAAGCATTTATACATATCTTGCTGAAGCAGCAACGGAGATCAATCAGCTGAAGGGTTTGGCAAACTACTTGCGATGATTCTACACAAAGCTGTGTTGATGCGAGGAGAAGTTTAAACTTGTATATACCACCCTATAAACCATTCAGTTGGCTCAGCAACTGAATGCCATCTGCACCACTTGCTAAGGCCCATTGTAGCTGATTAGACCAAATAAGATCATCCCAAGGAAAATGCTCTGATCCATAGGTTTGCTCCAGTTCCCAGTGACTGATCATACACACAACTCGCATACTAATTTATGAGTGATTTAGACCACAGGTACAAACAATATAACACACCCATGAACATGGCTCTTTCTAGACTTTTTCCTCTGTCTTGGCTAAACAGTAGACTTTTTTAAGGTTATGTGTAATATGGGATTAAGAGGACTGGAATCTCAAATAAGGCTAGATGGAAAATATTTTCTGACACTGAGAACTAGACATATTGAAAGCCTTATCTCCAAATTGGAGGAAAAATTAAGTCCTGCCCATTGGCCTACATTTTCAATTCAGATCAGCCGAACTACTAGATTCTGAATTCTTCCTTATCTTCCTTTTGAAGGGGGTGAAGTGAGCAAAAATTGGTTTTAATATACTTTCAACACAGAATTATTAAACCCTCAAAAACCAAGAAGCCATTTCACAGAGCTAACATGAAACACCTTTTTGTCTCAGCAATGGGAAAGCCCCAAAAAAACCCATATAAATTGAACTAGGACCTTCAGGTGTTTTCAGTGTAAAGATGCTGATATATCTTCCTGCAAAGAAGCAACTTGCAAAAAAGAGTTTTGCTCAACGCTTCTCCTGAAAACTTTCATTCCCACTGTGTAGAGAGACAAATAAAAAGTTTCAACTCTGAACACCTGGGACCAGCTACCACAATTCATGTAGCGTGATGGTCCTCAGTGGGTCAAGGATGACCACAGCCCAATGGGATTTTTTATGCTTGTATTTTGAAAGGAAGCTCAGTAAAGAATTTGGCTTAGCAAAACAAGACTCGCTTCCTCTCTTCCCTTACTTAGTTTCAGAAAACAGCTTTTGCTTTGAGTGATTATGTCAGCTTCTATAATTTTTTCTCCCGCACAAAACTGTACAGAAGCACCATACAGATCAGACCAGTGATTTGGGCAGCATAAGAACATGGACAATGTCAGACCATCAAAAAGAAATGGAACAGCAATTAGGAAAAACACTAACAAAAATGCACCTAGCAAAGACAAAGCTAAAAGTAGCTCACCTGTCCGAAAATCTGACGTGGCAAAAACCATTTTTCTTAGAGGACCCTAAGCAACTCCTAATTAGCACAAAGACTGAGGGCTACTAATTGCCACTTGGCAAAACTCTGCTCATTAAAAACACAGGGCACATTTGTGGGGTTTTTTTTCTTCCTTCCCACCCCCAAAAATCAAACTCTTGTTTTACAGTATGAATGACATAAAAGGCTACATCAGAGCAAGTGCACAATTTCATATCTGCATATTTGTTATAAGGTCGAAGGGGAGGACTCCTAAGTTTATCTAAAAAGAAAAAAGAAAAAGGAGTGAGAGTTAAATCATTAAGCTGTGTGGTTTAAGCAGAATATGCAATGGCACTGCAGACTTGAACAGGAAAGGAAGCAAGAGAAGTACACTTGAATTAATAGAAACAGACCTAAGAAGGCAAGCGTCTGGTGGATTTACAGCATAACTGTACAGAAGACATAAAGAGCTCATCTACATACCATGGTTCTAACAAGGTCCTCTCTATGACTATTCTCCACTATTATACACTGTCACTTTATATCTCATTTGTACATTCTGCTAATCTAGTGGAGTGTTCTGGCTCCCAAACTCATAGAGCATGAGGTAGATCTCTGCGCTCCCTTTCCTGACTGTCCTTAGCTATCATGTTCTGCATCAGCAGGATAGCCCTGAGAGACACCACAAAATCAGCAGTGGTCCACTGCATAGTGCTGAGTGACTAGAGATGCAAACAAAATTAAGCAGGTCATATGCTCTAGGTTTTTTAATCCAAATGAAAATAATCACAGACCAAAAGAATTAAAACCTATGCCTTTTTCTCTAAATTTTACATTCTGGTAAGAATGCTGCAGGATGGGTGTTCAAATATATATTCTGGCTATATATACTCACTGTTGAATAGTGCAACTATGCTTTCAGGTGAAGTAATGGCACAGAGAAAACCCTGTACCTAACCTTGAGAAATAACCAAAACAGCAATTAACATCAGAAGGATTAATTTCTAATTGCAAGCTGTGCCCCTCAGAGATAAAGCTTAAATCATCTCATGCTGTCACCCAGTCCAGGGTGCAGTTTGATTCATTCAAACTGGGAGCCATAGACCCCCTGCTCCTGGCCCCCACTGGCACCATCTTTCCCCCATCCAGCGCATAACCATGCATGCACGCATCAACACACACACACACACACACTCACTCACTCACTCTCCCTCCTCCATCATCCTGTGCCAGTACTAACAACCATGCAGCCACACAGTCAGCAAGACAAGTTGGCTGATGCAGCCCAAAAGGTGTGGTTTTTTTGTTTTGCTGGCCAGCCTTCCAGCTGCCTGCAGGACCAGTAGTGCCACTGGGGCCCCCATGCCAGCGCTGGGCTGCTCTGCCCTGCCAGCACCAGCCTACAGGCAGGCTACCTTCAACCAGCCGTGAAGCCACACCCTGATACTCCTTCCAAACAGGGGCCTGGGAATGCTGGCACCCAACTTACCTGTTTCAGGGTGGAGGAGGCTAATGTAACTGGAAGGGTGTGGCTGATAAAGGTGGCGTTGACTGACAGAACTGCATGCTTTCGCTTCCTATGTGAGATGCATGGTCCTTATATCTAAGGTCCTTATATCTAAGGCTCGGTGTTAGGACTACAGTCTGTACCACAGCAGTGAGAGGAAATAAGATAATAATAATAATGATGATTATGGAATGTGATGAGTAGTACCATTTCAGATGACCAAGGGCATCCAAGTTGTTTGTATAGGCTGGGACATCAGAGATAGACCCTACGGGAGATGCGTACTCCTCCACACTGGCCACTGGAAGTCAGGTGAGAGATGCAGACTATTCAAACAGGCACCAGGTGCATCTGCTGAGGCAACCAACTCTCCACCAGAAGCTTACCCTGCTCTAAAAACACAAGGACTCATTTTTTGCAAGTCTCTTAAACATTACAGCTCCTACTTATTACTAGATTTCCAAAAGAGGTATGCACCATTTATCTCAAGCCTCAATGGATATGGGGTACTTAAAAAGAGGGTCTTTTATCTTATCTTGAAAATGTGCTCTGCAACTATAGTGCAAAACTAAACATTAAACATGGAAAAAGCAGCATGAAAAAGTACTCTTAACTGCTGCATTGTGCTGACTTTTGAGTGTCTTGCCTTGTAAGTGCAAAGGTTTCTTCCACCAAGGCGCTGGGGTTTTAAGTGATTAAACACAATCACTGATTAGACTGCATAGGAATAATCTACATGATATATGAAGCACTGATGCCTTCTGCTTCACTCTTTCTCTATTAGTCACATGTCCCCCTCACCCTCCCTGCCTTAACACCTACCCTTACTGGATTCACCACACCTGACCCAGAATCTACCACTAAAGATTGTGGCAAGGTGGCTCTTATTCCTTCATGTGAAGATGCTATGTACCCATGCAATGAGTGCATTGCAAAATTAACCAAACCTGAATTTAAGGACAAATAAACAAACAAGTAATGTGGTTTGGTGAAAGAAGTTGGAGGAAATAGTTTTCTGTCCTCTTTCCAGGTAACAGATGAGCCAAGAATGCTCATGAGATAGAACCAATCTGCTGGTTAATAACCTGAAAAAAAAAAAAAACCCTATCAGAATTTATAACACAATTTGAATACATATATTTGTCCAACCTCCCTTTCAGAACAGAGCACCGGAACTGTAACAAAAGTTGGTCACTTGTTCTGGCTATTGAATTTACATGGATTTTTGTCCTCATTAGGCAAAAGCATAAGTTGTGCATGCAGATGATATGGTAAGAAATGGAGTGATGATGCTAATACGTGAACAAAATACATGAGAAAAACATAAGTCTTCAGGACCATTCATTCAGCAGAAGGTAGAAATAGCATCTGACCAGTCAGAGTCCAAGTTGAAGCCTTCAATGCCAAAAAGCACCAGCTTATAGCTCTGCCACCCAGTCAAAGGGTACAACCACCACAGCCACTAGCCATCCAAAGGGCACAGGCTTATGCACAGAACCTGTGCATTAAGCTTCTCCCTTGTTACTGAATGAAGGCATCTTCATTCTCCAAAAGCCTGGATGATTTTCAGTACCACGTTTTCCAGCTAACTACAGCTACATGCATGCATAAATATAATAGACTTCATGGTCAACTGACAGGACTAAGCTCTCATACAGGTATGAGCTCACACCATTTTAGTAATTAGGACACTGATTAAGAGAGGACAGCTTTAAACTAACACTGTAGAAGTTAAACCAACACTTAATTGGCTTCCTGTATTCAGGTCCACAAGCCTGTTGAAGTTACCAGACCTTAGAAGAAAAGCGTGATAACATACCCTGCACGCCAGCAAGTCAAAACCATCAGGGAACACACCCTACCCACTTGTAATAAAAAATAAGAGATGGAAATTGTATCAAGGTTGGATAAGTTTACAGTTTGGATCAGATGGCATTTAAACAGGGAAAGCTGTCTGCCATCTCTAATGTATAGCTCTTATTTTTAATCAACTGCCTCAAGTAATATTTATTCCTCTTAAAGGAAGCCTCACACTTTGTACTTCACTGACAGCTTTTGGTTAATTCAGCTTCCATATACACACACACATACCCTGCCCCCCCAATTTTATATTGTTTCCATGTGCATTGATATCTCTCACAATGGTTGTCACAGTAACCCATCTGTCCCAACATGTCCCACAGTAGGACAACTCCTCAGCACCTGGAAGTTTAAACAAATCCAAAAGCAGAAGCTAACCCATCTTATATGCAAATCTCAAAGGAAAAAAAATAAAATAAATATCAGTCCTATGCTCACCACACTTTGTCAATGGTACACCGGGGGCATTAAGGACAAACCAAGGTTCAATTTTTGGACTTGAAAACATGGCTGCACAAATACAGAATGGAAAATAGTAGCTTATGAACCACTTCTGGGCACCATGCTTCAGGAAAGCCATGAAGATTTTGAGAGTGGAGGCAAGTAAGAAAACCAAGAACGTTGATATACACAGAAACTGTAACTCAGTGTGGCAAGATTGCAGAAATCAGTGTTCTTTAATACAGAGAAGCAAAGACCAGAGGAGTGATGTTAATGGCTTTCAAATGCATGAATGGCTCTTGCAAAGAGTGAAACAATATGTCTTTACACTTCATGGGTGCAAATGCAATAACATCAGCAAATAAGATTTCAGACAATATTCCTATCTGCAAGCGCCATGATGCAAATAGTGAGGCATCGGAATTGATTCGCCTAAGTTTGTAGATTCATCATCAGAATTAAGGAGAAAGTGATGCAAAATGAAAAAAAAAAATCACATCTGCCACAGATTATGTTAGAGAAAATAGGTCCTGACAAGCAGGAGATAAGGCAGATCACTTCTTGAAGTCCATTTAATTCCCTTTTAAGTAAATAGACATATATATATTATACAGAACAAATATTGTCCTCCAAAGAACCATCTTTTTAATAGTTTTTTGCCTAGTTTTCTGTCACCTCTCTTCTTACCTTCCTCAGCTTTTAGGTTTTGTGCTAGCTGTCACAGAAAGAAATCATCATTCTTTTTGCAGTACAGCTTAAGGTGCATTTGTTATGGGGTCACTAAACTGCTACTCAAAGCCAGCCTTAGGTTTAACACACTGCAATCCACTAATTGAGAATCTACCAGGTTTATAACACAGATACTATCAGATGCTTTCGGAATTAAAGACTTTTATTTCTTTTGCTGTAGGCAGAATACATAACATTTGTTTAATGCTCCTCTGTTGGCAAAAGAGGCCAAGACTCAAGATTCTGCAGAATGTCTTGGGTTTTCCAAAATTTAAGTTATTTAGAGGAAACATTGCCTAGTTCATTTGTTGAAGATGAATGTCATTTATAAATCATTAGAAAATAAGTTTGGTTCCTGAATTATATTTAAATATCCATAAAGCACATACATACCCTATTTTCCACACAAGGCTAATTTGGACATGGTTTTAAACCATCTTTGAGGACTGATTTCAAGGCAGAGAAGTCTAAACTGCTTAATTAGCCAGTATAGGTAGACAATATCATGCCATATCATGCTTCTTCCTCCGGGTCCCTTCGGAGCCGGAGTGACAGAAACATTGAATTAGAAGGTGGGCGATGGTGCTGCTGCACCAGCTGGTGGGGAGCAACCAAAGTCCACAACCAGCAACTGAATGGGGCAACTGAGTGGCTTCTCATCAGGAGGCCTCAGGACGGCAGAACAGGCCCAGAAACAACCATGTCCTTGAAGATCTGAGACAAACCACAGAGGTTTGCACAGACCAAAACATGTGTATTGTCCTCATGACAGCAAACACCCAAATTCTTCTCTAGTCATAATACCTGTAATTAACAGGTGTGGAACAGTTTGTCAACAGCTGTCATCGTAAAGCTATGGTATTTGTCCTACAAGCACAGCAATACCTTGTGAAGATGTACCTACTGTCCAACCGTCCCTTTCCCACAAAGCATAACAAATTGCCCTAAAACAGAAACTGAACACACACTGGAATAAAATTCCAGCTTCCCATCTGCCTTCTTTATCCTCCCAAAATTGAGATAAGTTTTTTATTTACTTACTGTTGCTAATTCCTTACAATTAGCCTACACAGTAAAGGCATCTCCTCAACATTTTCCCTGTGAGGAACTGCTCCCCTTCCTAGATATAGTCTAATATTTCTGATTACATTAAAGAAGTGGGGTGATATTGCAGTGTGCAATCCTTCCTAAAAATCAGGAAACAGTCATTCACCTAAGAGCAACTTACAATACCAATATTGGTTATTTGTTTACTGTTATTTACTGTTATTATTATTTATTTACTGTTATTTAGTAACTATTATACAATTCCTCTTAGTACTGCTATTCCTTAGAGAAGCCAGTTGCTCTGATACGTTTTTTAAACCAATGCTACATTTATCCTCTCTTGTAACCCAATGCAAAGCAACGATCAAGTAGATATCCATATGTTCAGATTCTAATAAAAAGTACATCACTCTTTGCCAAGGAATTATCATAGGATTGAAACAAAAGGAAAGTTTAATAGAAGACAGAATCCTGAAACAGATTACTATAGCAGAGGATGAGAAGAAGCTGCAAGGCTTCATGCATTAGGCAATACTGCAATATTTTCTACCAATAAGAAGCCCCCCACACCTTTTCACTGTGTCCAGTAAGCTCAGGGGGAAAAAAAAATATGGAGGGAGGGAGGATTCTCTGCAAATACCTATTTAAAAATTATTTCAGAGGATTTATCTGACAAATTCTGACTTATATTATTAATATTTTAATTCAATGGAGCCAATAATTTTACTCTGTGGGAATATCAATACAGAATCCTTGAGGTTTAAAATACACAGTCATTTAGACCAGGTTGGTTTGTTCAGGTGGACAAAGAAATATGCCATTAAAAATACTTGATCAGTTTGAAGCAATCAGCAAATGCTTACAGATAAATTATTGTGACAGCTGACAGATAAAAAAAAAAAAAAACATAACCAAAACACATCAAAAATGTTTACCAGGAAGTAGTTTAAAACAATAGATTAACAGCATTTATGTTCTTGGAATATCTTGTAATTCCAATACAAATTATTTTTCATTTCTACTTAGTATCATACTGTTTCTTTAGTTATTTTGCATATTTTAAATAGTATTTTACTTTTAATTGATTAAACTTCATCTGGCTATAAAGAGGAAAAAAAGGATGAGGGAAAAGAAAACTCCACAAATGTCTGCTTTCTGCCTAGTGTAACACACCAAATAAATCTAGCCTAGTTAGTCCTAATCTAGGCTACAGGAGCCCTTGGTTTTACACCAGTCTCTCTGAACAGGTTGTATAAACTATGGCTAAAAAGGTATCCCCCAAAACTGTCTGTAAGGCTGAACAATTTCTCTCTTTTTAAAAATGTCCAGGCCAGCAAAATTCTGTAAGCCAATAGTAACCCAAACTTTTCTGCTTTCTGCTTTTTCTTGCTTTTGCGATTTAGATGAGCTGCCCCACAGGCTCACACAGGACATCCAAGAATGGTTCAGTCTCCCATTACATGCCCTTCTAAGAAGTTTGAGCCTACAATAATGAAATATCAACACGCCACAGTTAATTAGCTCCTACTTTTTTCGCAACCTTAGGTACTGGGATCTAGTAAGACCTTAATGGAAGACCATTGTAGGTAAAATACTGAGGTAAGGGAAGAGGGAGAAAAAGGTGTAATACAACTGGGGTGGGGGTGGGGGGTGGAAATATAAAGAAATGAGGACTTTTTCATTGCACAACTGCCATATATTCTAAAGCAAGAAATATGGAAGTGTAATTGGAATCACCCCCTACCCCGCTGATTTACACTCCTGGCTTGAACCAAATTAAGATCTGATTAACATTTGCTTCAGAGATATCAGACCATCTGCAATAATTAGGTTCAGTTTCAGCAGTGGTGACAAATAACTGTTTTTCTGAAGCTAATGGTAACTTTCCCACAATGTGTGCATTAATTGTAGGCTTCATAACACAAGTGTCTTTTTTGGTACAGTTTCCTGGCTGGAAGGACCTCGTTACTGCCAGTTGGCTGTACCAGGCAAATAATTTAAATAAAGAAGGGCTGATCCTAATCTCTCCTCATGCAATGCTAATACAGTATCAATGAAGAATTCAGTACCTGTGTTGTTTTGCACAGCTCCCAACTGAACTTTGGACTTGTAAAATTGGTTGTTATACAGGACTTGGTCATCTTGATGTGAAATCATGTTCAGTGATCCTCAGAAGCATCTGGGAAATCCCAATGGCCTCTGAAAGGCTCACCAGCTCTGAACTGTGACATTCTGGCTAGCAACACCAGGGGCCATTCCCTATCTAAGGGTTTGACAGTAGAGGGGAGGGTGTAAAATGTGTCTAGCTGTGCTTTGGATCTAATTGCGTCTTCTTAGAGCTCCAAGGATTTTATCACCTTCAGTTCCAGAGTGTAATTTAACCTATGAATTCAACCCTCATGGTGATCCTCCCCAGCCTTCAGTTGCACATTTTTCCTTACAGAGGGAAAATCTCAGCAGATATATCCAAAGGTGGGAGCATTAAGAAGTGTTTTGCAGCATTTCTTAATCTTTCTTCCACCTTTTTGCCCCAGCACTTCTGTGGGGGCCTCTGCTCATGAGAAGCAGGGGTTTGGAAACACTCATTTCTTCAGTATTATCTGAAGTTTAATAATTCCCCACCTTGACACACTGTTTTATGTACACCATAAGCCCAATCCCCAAACTCTATTGACAGCACAAAGAATGCAGGTGTCTGCCTTACCTATGGGAATTCCTGACTGACGGTCGTCTAATTTTTATGTTCTTCAACAGTCCTTATGGTGATACCTCTACTGAATTATTTAGGTTGCTCTGTTTCACATTCAAAAGCAGCTGCTCTGGAAAATCAGAACTTGCACTTCCATAATATTTTGCAGCTCAGTTCACAGAGCACCTAGGAAGCCACCTAGGGAGGTTACCAAAAAACAGTTTACCTTAGAGTAATAACTCTCCTGCTTCTCTGTAAGGCTTATCAAGTCCAGACTCTGTCAGCTTAATCTACCTTCACAGTTTCACATACTGAGCAAGGACCCTGCAAAATTCTTAGTCTTTGTAATGTTAAGCAGAGGAAAGTCTAAGCACCCTAAGATACAGGTTTAAGGTGAGTTGCCCAACATGAAACAAAAAGTCTGTGGCTCCATGTTCCCAAACTAGCACTCCAGACATTGCTATTTGTAGAATTCATTTGACCTTCATAATAGGCCAGTTTTCTGCATAGTGAAAATAGGTGGAAGGAAAGAAGGCAAAGACTACTATTAACCTCCACATATCTAAGCAGTGCCAGGTGGCGGGCAGATGCATTTAGATTCTTCTTAAATTACTCAGAGACTGTGCTGAATTATCTAGAAAAAAAGCAAAATGCTCCTTTCATTAACTTAGGCATGTGTCAAGGTTTCATTGCAAGTCTTATATATGTGCAAGGTTGGGCTAACAAGCATGTTTTAAGTAAAGGGTAAGTTGATATGAGAAGGTGACCCAGACAGAATGGCAATGTCACCGTGGTTCTTGATTTGTGACTTTTTTTTAGCAGGGCAAAATCATACAACACTATGAGCAAAAACAGCGAAATAAAAAATGGCTAAATATTCAGACTTTCTCTCCCCACACCCCTAGGATGTCCCGGAGAGCAGCCCAATAAACAGGAGCAAGCAAAAGCTACAAATGTATAACCCTCCTCTTTGCTGACAGCAATGATTGCTGTCTCAAGTGCAGATTCAAAAACATGCCTTTCTCCCTTTCCCCTGCACTCTTTCTGCAGACCTCTAACTACAGCTTTGTACTGGCGAAACAGTTGCATGCCACAAGATGATTTGGAGAGAGGCTGCTGTCTCAACATAGCATGAAGATGACTAAATAGCGACAAAGTAAATCATCCCTCAAAGATAAATCCATAGTGAATAAGTAATTTTATCTGTCAAGAGTTAACATGCAATGAATACTTGCAAAGGTTACACAACATAAAATCTACTCACAGTTAC
The DNA here is from genome assembly GCA_034008185.1 of Gorsachius magnificus. Classification (NCBI taxonomy): domain Eukaryota; kingdom Metazoa; phylum Chordata; class Aves; order Pelecaniformes; family Ardeidae; genus Gorsachius; species Gorsachius magnificus. The sequence goes on along the minus strand of CM067083.1, from coordinate 40,862,229 downwards.
ACGTGAGTTCCCTCGCATACGCTAACCAAGGAAGCCTACGGAGGAATACGTCCCATTTGACTTCTTGATGAAAAGCCTTAATAACAGCAAGTTGTATGTATAAACTCCTTGGAAAGGGTTATAATCAAAGAGATGGTTAGCTTACAGCCAAGATGCACTTTGTAAGTATTTCTTAGGAAATGTGTTAGAATTCCATTTAAAAATATTTTAAAAGAACAGTGAATGAGTGAGGAGAATAGTTTATAATGAATTAAATCCCCCCCATTCTGAAGCCATAAACAGTTTGGAATTTAACTTGTAGTTAAAGCTGACAGACCACTGAAAACTTTAACTCATTTTTCACTTCTGTCACTATTTGCATTTTTCTTTTTTTCAGTTACATAAAAGCATTAACCTGTTTGGATTTTCTTCTTGAATATACTTTTCAAGTTCTTATTTAAATTTCTAGCATGGCATAATATCTGTCCTATATACTCTGTGAAAACACAACTTATGATGTTTAAAACATTTTATTTAATTAAAAGAAATTAAGAGCCCTCTCAAAATGTGAAAGCAGCAGTTCATTCTGAAACCCAGGCTGTAAGTATACATCCCTTAAATTTTCCTAACTTCTTGAATAAGTAGATCCTCTGAGGTTTCCCAGATAAAATATATTTTAGATTACTTAGATTATCCAAAGAATGTTTTGCCACTCTGTGCAATAAGAGCTGAAAGTGCATTTATCTTGCTATAAATAAGGTGACACTTAAAGAATGAAGTTTAGAAGTGTTAATGTCAACTCTTTAGTGGACATATCTCTGATAGGGTAAGTCCATATATCAAAGTACCTAGGCTAGTTTAACTCAAATTTGAAATTAATAATCAAATATGCAAGTCAGAAAAACTGATGGAATAATTCCATAATTAAATTATATGAGTTTTATAATAAAACCTAAGTATTTACATAGCTCTTTGAAAGTTACCATTTAAAAGTGATGTTAACTCAGAACTACCCCCAAAATCATATCGAGTAACAAGTACAACTGAAACGTTCCAGAACAATCTATGTATGTTCATCAGAAGCAAATCCTCTGTTCCCTACTTTACAGTACCTGGGTTTAGATACGCTGCTTCAAAAGAGAAGTGAAACGGCAATTAGCTGTTGTTGTCTCTTTCTTTTACTATACAAAATATATTTTGCAGCTATGGATGACCTTGTGTAAACCATAAAAAAAAAGCTTTGGATGTCTCAGGTTAGAAATATTAAACAATTAATATAGCAGAGAAATATGCAATGGTTAGAAATTCCCACTATATAGAAGGCGTGGTTAACAGTGCCATTTTTTTGAAGTATAAAAGTATTTTTGCATTGTCTTGAAGTTCTACTTTTCTGTGCAGGAATTAATTTAATCCAGTGTGTGTAAATCTGCATTAAAATTCACATCCTTATAGGCTTTGCAGTAAAGCAAAACATATTTTTTTTTGCATCTACACATAAAATCATAGATATTTCTCTTATATGCTAGTCATATTTGCTTACATACACACATATCATACTGTAATAAGCAGTTTATAACAGAAGTATTTTAACCCTTAATACAGTTTTTGTAAAAACCCTTCAATGACAGTAACAGTTTTTACAGCCTGTAAAGCTACCCATAAGGTTCTGTTCAAATGACGACACCATTGTACAGTCACAGAAACACAGAACACTTTGGGTTGGAAGGGACCCAGTCCCAACCCCTCTGCCATGGGCAAGGACAACTTTTCATAGATCAGGTTGCTCAAATCCCTGTCCAAGCTGACCTTGAACACTTCCAGTGATGGCACACCCACAGCTCCTCTAAGCAACCTGTTCCAGTGTCTCACCACCCTTATTAGCCTGTGTCATTGTTCAGAAAATTTGGGAATGCTGGACTTTGGGCTGTCTCTTAAACAGCAAGCTTATTCAAATTTCTTCCACACTTAGCAACTGAGCCAGTCTCTCAAGACTACTGAGGCCACCCAGTGCTAACAGGATTTTCAAGACACCACGCGAGGAGACTGCACCTACAAACATTGTCAGCTAGAGGACATACTGTGTTTTGACACTCACATCAACATTTACGGCATAGTTTCTGAGCCAGTTTCCCATCGATGTTGAGTGTACCATTTTAGACATGCCAGATGGCACAAACAAAGTCTGCAACAGAATTAAGACACAACCTAGTGGCCAGGATCAGAGCCAAGGGCCAGATGACCCTTTCAGCACAAGTTTAGACCTACGCCTAGCTAAAGTGACACCATAGGCATAGCTGTAGGCAGCATAACAAAGCAGGAATACTCACTGGACCACTAACACGTTTAAGAGACTGTTAGATTCTGCCACCTCAAAGAAATCAGTCATGCAATGAAAGCAAAAGGCCATCACAGAAGCTTTAGGAAACATTCACAATTATCAAGGAGACAGTACTTATTTAAAAGCAAAACTAAAGCATGACTCTAACCCAAAAATTCCACCAGCCGTGGCACTCTGACTAACTGCTATATACGTTATCAGTTCATACCATGCATCTAAAAGTTCAAAAGTTATAAAGTATTTGATGCCCAAATTAAGGCATCAGCCTTAATCATGGCAAAATAAGACAGTTTTCAAATGAAAAATAAATAACTTGGGGGAAAAAAAATCTTATTTTGAGCACTCCATAACTAAAGGTTGTTAAATTACAGTTCACTTTTATTGAGAAACTAAGCATCTCTTTAATTAATATAAATCTAACCATTCATATTCTAATATGACAATAAAAACCAACTGATTTTGCATTGTCCTCTAAACAGTGAAGATAAATCTAAATCCGTGATAAATACATTGACAAAAACATTTCAATATTCTCAACAAATACACCTAAATTTCAGTATGGGGAAAAAAAAAACCCAAATCTGGCATTAGCATCTTAAGCTCCCTATATTTTACACATACAGAAAAAGTTAACAGCTTAAGTCAATCAAATTTGACTGCTATCCAGTTATTTGTATAAGTAAATGAAGCTGGTGTCCAAGCGAGGAGATGAACTGGCGACTTGCCGCAGCCTTGAGTTACAATTTGTATATAATGGAGCAAACTGCAAGCACTCTGATTGTATTCTATGCATGTGGATGAAGCTAAGCAGAAGAGTTTAAATAGGCAATATTCTGTTTTAGTTAATGATAAAGCAAGACAGAGAATTCTTCAGCCTGCAAGTGAAGTTGCCCAGGACAGATCTGCAGAAGAATTCGTCCCCCCCATGACCTGAAGCCTGGACTGCCATTGGAGTTAGATACACAACAGTCTCCCTTGAGACAGAAAACCCTTGATATGGACTTCTCACCCATGCATTTGCAGTTCCCTGTCTGAACGGATCACCTAAAACCAAAGCAAAAAGTCCCACGGTTGCTGGCAGTCTCAGAGACTTCACAACATGCTGGTCTGTATTACAGCCATGGTTACAACAGAGAGGCATGGACCATAACAAAATGGTAACGCAGCTGTCTGGGACAGGTAATTTCCAGTGATTTCACACACCTTTAAAGATCATTTTGGGTGGGAGAGGATTGCAGAAGAAATGAGATTATTCCTGCTCAGCACAAGTGTGTTGAAGGGGATGAGAAAGATTTCTTCAGACTTGAATAATCTTGAAGCAGATTAGCAGCTCACGTTCACATCTTATATGAACAGGAGAAGAAACAAGTATTTTGGGGCCACTTCATGGACAGCATAGAAATCCATACATTTCATACACAGAGCGATCCTTTCTTTTTAGGCTCTTTTCTAAGAAATCTCAAAGTTGAGAGCATCTTAGAAATTAACTAATTTTGCTAACCACCTACTTATCAAACAATTGTATTCTCATACACAGCTCACAGCAGTAGCTTCCACAACCAATAGTGACTCCATGTTGCAGTTCCTACTAATTACCAGCACATGGTAGGAATAGTCCACTGGCTTTTTATGGTGCTCCGAAGTAGACAGTGAGTAGCTGCCCACTTCTGCAACGTATCTGTAATTTTTGGAGGTAATGAAAACATTTACAGTAAAAGCTTATGTATCGCATTGTGATTATGCATTCCCCTCTACTCTTGATATTTAAAAAAAAAATCCTGTATGCATTTCATAGCAAAATTGTTTCATTCTATTTTACTGATTTGTAAGCAGCATTGTGTCCATGTAAAAATGACCTCTTAACATGTACTTAGGAATGGAAAGTCATCCTTGTGGCCTTCTCTTTCTCCAGAATTCACTCTCTAGTTGAAACATTGGCCAAGGCACAAATAAACAAACATTAGTAAATACGAGATGGGACTGCCATTGCTTCTCAACAGTAGAGCCTGCCAATACCAAATATGGATCCAGAGACATTGCTGGTTTTGCCTCTTCCAGAATAACTTTTCCAAGGAGCTACACCCTTGTCTAGCTTGCTCAGATTCTGAAAATCACTGTTTATGACTGTGGCTATAATAGTTGACCTAACCAGAAGTGCCAGGAATCAAACCACAGACTTTGGAAAGCCACGGGATCCATAAGCTACAGACACCTTATTTTGAGAGTCTATGGTATGAGAGCCCCAATCCTAAGCCACACGAGATGGCTATGCCAGCGTAATAGTTCAGATTCCACAAATCACATCCATATTGTTAAGTCTTTCAATGTCTGGCATAGTTTTAAGTGGACAACAAATCTGTTTGTCAGATAAAGTCTGAACTGCTAAATAAATAGTGATAAATTTCCTAATACTACTGGGCAGAGTCTTCCTGCAAGTACAACGTGTGTTTATCAGTTTCCCACTGAGCTAGCATTGACTTTCAAATTTCCTTTAATCTTATTATAGTAAACATAGTACAGCTCTCTGGCAAACAAGAGTAACATTCTTCCTGTAATATCATATCCTTCTTTTAAAGAAACCTTAGAGTTGTCCAGAAAAGAATTAGGCTTAACTTGGAATGACACAATAAACTTGTTTCCAAAGAAACTTAAGTTTTTAAAAAAAAATTTTTTAAATGAAGATTTTTTTAAAATAGTGTTTGCATGTATCATACTTTTAAAGTCAGCTATTGAAACACCAATATGAAAATATTTTTCTAGTTGGAAGCAGTCTACCTGAGCTGAAGCATAAAGCAGCTAGCACTTTGGATGTTGAATTTAGAAAATAGTAGAACGTAGCTTGTGAAAGAGTTTTTTCAGTGCTCCTTCAAGAAGAAAGAACATCAAGTGCAGACAACTTGAAAAAAAGAAGTGGATAAAGAAAACCAAATGGGATTTATTATGGTACAATTTGTAATTAAAGCTTCTCTTCATTTGGGAGGAATTTATGGTAGATAAAGGTGGGATTTGTCTTACAATTTAAAAAAAACCCAAACCTAGTTTGAGCTATTCAATAACTTTGTGTAAGTGACTGAAGGGACTTTGGGAACCTGAAAGCAAGACAGTTTCAGGTGACAGAATCCAGGTCGATTTCCAACTGTGTGCATTTGTGTTACTTGCTTCAGGGTTCCTATAGAAAAAGGGTCATTGCATATAACACAAATAGCATACAATGGTGCTATTTTCACATATCCTCTGTGATTTTTTAATAAAACAATAAATTTTCCCAAGAATCAGTTTATGTGACATTTGAATCTTTGATTTCACATACCCTTAAGAAGTCACAAGTTCTGGGCTATGACTTTACTTAAGGCTCAGCTTCAGGAAGGAATGGAAATACTAAAGAGGCAGATCAACAATCTTTCCCTGCCTACACACAATTCAAGGTGCTTATAATTTGTTTCAGTTTGTAAGTACCCACTCTTAAGAATAACTTGGCAAAAGCTGTTCTCACTGAAGGATCAGGCAAAGTTTTCATGGGCTTCATTAATGAAGACTATAGACCAAAGTCAACAAACATGCTTCATATAAAGCCATTCTGCGTGGTAATCTGAAAAGTGTCATCCAGAGAACAAATTAAATTGAAACGTGAGTGATAGCCATCTCTTTCTCTCTCTCTCTTAGCAGACTTTACTGGGTGCACCATGAAGTCATGCAGCATGTTCACATATTCCCCATCATCTTTGCCTGTCAACCTCCTCTTGTTCCTCACAAAGGACACTGAGCTCCAAACTATGTTGACGGAACAGGAACTGACAAACAATAGGTGGATGATAACAAAAAACATGCCTAGAGCAAGGATGTCTGATATGTGAGAGCTGTGATGTTTTCATTCTGGATAGAAGCTCTGACCCACTATTTACACCCCTATCCCAAGCTCTCCCACATATTTTTAAATGACAACTTTCCAGATGTTATCTGTATGGAGACTGGCCAGATTTATGGACAGGTTCCTGCTTAACTCTAAGCCAAACTAGTGTTTTGGCCTCACTGGAAATGAGATTAAGTCTGAGATTTGCACCAGGAAAAAACCTGCAGTTTCATGCCAGAAATGGTCATGCAGAATTTTTACAATGCTGTTTATTTTTTTGTTAGCACTACTGTAGAATATCAGGCTATTTAGCATTATCATGATAGCACTTAAGCAGAGTAATATGATAGACTAGACATGGCTGGGATCCACAACAAAACTGCACACAGATGAGGAAGGGCAGCTAGTTCACTTGTAGCACCAGCTCTAGCAAGTGTTTGTACAAGACAAGGTCCACAACACGTTCTGCATGAGCTGTACAAATACCGTTTCCAAGTTTTAAGAGAAGTTAAAAATTCAGGAATTTTTTAAGATTTATTGCTGTTAAATCCACAGTCTGATGTTGTATTTGTGCACTGCCCATCACACTCAGTAAAAACTGGTTCCAAAAGGAAATTTGGAGGGTAAATAATATATTTTCCTTTCTCAGTGTGCTTTACTTCTCCTGTTTCCTTAACACAAAATAGGCAGAAATGAAATTTTTATGAGACTTTTTGTATTTGAATGTATCACAGTCTTTATTTCCTCTTAAGTTTCCTTACAAATTATCATTTCTTAAAATACTTCCTAAACAATAATGACTTTAAAACTGATTGAAATGAGAGATACATTTAACTTTTTCTTTCTATAAAGAAGCTTGTAGTAAAGACAGTAGCATGCATATTTCTATATACAACATATGTTTACAGTATAACTAATTCTATATGGCAGTGTAGCCTCTATGAAAAACTGACCTTAGTTTATGACTAATCTAAAAGATGCTGCTACAACCTCTACAGATATTATGTAGACAGCAACAACAGAAAAAAAAAATATAATCTCATAGATAAGCCCAGAAGAAAAAAATTAATGTGAAAAGTAGATGTTGTAAGATGACTTTTTGACAAAGACAGGTTAAAACTGAAGTTGCTGTGATTGTATTACATGTGATATTGAAAGATAGATTGCCCCCTGTTCTAACGTCCTGGAGCAAGACAGCTTCCTACGGTCTGTTTCCCCTTTCTGAAACAGGCTTCAAAAATCTTCTTTAAAAAAAGATAATAAACAACTTAATGCATTGAGAACAAGAAATACAATGGTTTCAAGTGACATATCCATAATCTACACAACTCATGTTAAAGTCTACACTTCATCCTGCAGAGCAGCAATGTAGGTCTCCCTCAGCCTCCTCTTCTCCAGGCTAAACAGCCCCAGCTCCCTCAGCCACTCCTCATAAGACTAGCACTCCTATTCCTGTTGTTCCAAATAGCACAGTTTCTGCCATCTAAAAGCAGTCTTGGAGCTGTCACAGCAATCCAGAACAAGGACGATCTTTGTATCGTTCATGCTCTACACACGCAACCCTATGAATTCCATCATGATCCCATGAAAATATGTGTAAAAATGAAGTCAGTAAGAAGCCAAATTTTTGCAGCAATGGTAACTGTCTTCTGTCATTGAGTAAGATGGATCTGATGCCTAATTGCTCCAATAATATATTTTCTAGTTTAGAAATGCTTCCGTACAAAAGATAAACATTTATAATGAAGAGAATAATTTTTCTATTTAAAATAACTTTCTCCAAAGAAGCAAACTAAAGAAAAATACGAAACTGCAGAAAGCCAGCCAAATCACCAAACATCAGAGAACTGAAAGTTTTTCTGCTTTAGAGTGAAAACTGCAGAAAAAAGGTGTTTTAACATTTCTTAATTAGAAGCTTTACATATTAAGCAGATGTTTCTAAGCATCTCCCTGGGCATCACACATTCCCACCTGCCTGCAGCAACTGGATTCCAGGGCCAGAGCATGTTTCCCATCCTGTGCTGGGACCCCAAATGCCACCACAGGCATCACCATCCTCCTCCAAAGCAGTACTTCTGGCATGCTATGGGAAATGCAGTCAACCAAGATGCTGCACCCACAAAACCCAGCACAGCATTTCTAAATGGCCATTCTTAAGCTTCAAGCCAACTTTTCTCACTGCTCCCAAATGCAATGAGGAACATAAACACAGCCTTGCGAAAGTTTATACACAGCTATAGCCAGTGACAGGCAAACAAACATGAAGAAGCACCAGTTGTCCTTTCCTAAATGCAACTGCTGTGTTCACATTCACCAGACAAGCACAAGGCTGCATTATCCAAAGTTGCCACTCAAAAAGTAGTCTGCTATCACATGCTAGACTCTAAAAAAAAAAAAAAAATTTAGCTGTCTTCTTTTAGCAGTGAAGAGGGCTCAGTGTGTGTACATACGAGTAGGGCAGCCACAGTTTTTTGCAGAGTTTTTCTCTCCCGCTGAGCCAGAAGGAGCTTCCTGGTAACACGTGTGTAGGCAATGGTGCAAGAAGAAGGGCCTAAGCCCACACCCCTGGGAATGATGGTTAACATCGGCTTCACGGTGCACGGTGCATCAGTACCAGCTTGCTGCAAACTGAGCAGGTCTACATTAGCAGGTGGCACAGCCCAACAGGAGCAGACATACAGAGCAAAAACAGTTAAGCGTGGAAGACTTTCTGTCAGCACTCATGTGCATCTTACAGGGTTTTACTTCAGGTTAGCTCTGGTCTGGTCCCACAGACTGAATTTCCAGCAATGACTCAAGCATGTCTTCTCATTTAGATTCATCCTAAAGGAATCCAGCTGGCCCACCATGAGGTATATGGAGATGGACCGTAAGTGGGAACAACTGGAAGACTGGCATCAAAAGTACACTCCTGACATGAACCGTAACACTCACAGAAATGCACAACCACACCCGTGAGCATCTGTGAGAGTGAAGGACCTTTTTGTGCTGCTCTCGAAGAGACCCTTTGGATGTCAGTAAATCTGCACAACGACTTGAACTGCTCACTGCAGTAATTCTAAGTCAAGCATCAGAAACTGGTAAATTCCAATTTACTGATTCCAAATAGGAATTTACTGTTTTCTGATGCTTGAGCTACAGTTATTTCAAAGTGAATTTAGTAGTAGTGCGTGTAGAACTATGAAATAAGGCAGTTGGAATTTACCAGTTACCAAATTTATCAAACAAAACCACAGCAGGACTAAAATATTTATTACAGAAGAGGATGATCTGGATCTATTTGATTTACAGTTTCATAAGCATTGACAAACGGTGACTGAAACCAAGCATTTTCCAAAGGAAAAAACTTACTGACATAGTTCAGTTGGCAATTCAGATACTAATTTTTACCTTCACCTGATACTACAAAAAGAAACAAAACTTGTCCGAGTTTTATCCTTCAACTTCTTGTACCTTTGTTCTATTCCACAGTGAAAGTCATGTTTCATGACAGCGCAGTCTATTTGAAAGATAAATAAAAACTAAATAGGTCAGCTAAATCAATCAGCTCAAAATCTCAGGTTAAAGGCATTTATTTTTGTGGCACCCTTTCAGAGGTCTTAGTGATACTTTTCACTGACACATCTTTCACGTATCATGCTGCAACAGAAGGCTGAGCAAAAGCCACTGTTACCAGATGGACCCCTCCTCCTCACGCACAAGAGCTCTGCATGACCAGCGGGCTCCAAGAGATGTGAGAAAGCAAAATTCTACCTGCTAGGTTTCTCACTCATCCTACAACAGGGATTTAGCAAACTGGTCTGCTCTCTTCAGCTTCACAGTAATCACGCACAAATATTTAGAATTTAGGACTTCACTGCACGTCTCAGATGATAGCAGTTCATGAGGACCATGCAACAAAAGTGAGAGAGAGAAGACACTTGCTCAGAGCCTGAATACTGAGACAGAACCCCCATGTCCTGGCTCTCAGTAAGAAGCAGGCTGCTGTTCCTTGCTTCTATTCAATCATTTTCTGGGGGAGTGTCTTTAAAATCTTAGGCTACTATTCTTCTTTAACTTTTGGAAAGAGACAAGGAAAGGCCAGCCTGAGAACTAAGCACCAAGTTTAGCATCTGCGTTAAAATACATGAGGCATTCTAAGCAAATATTGCAGGCAACGTATACTTCTTGGAGTTCAAGCAGCAAACTAATCACCTAAGGGAACACAGTATCTGTGTTGTATTGGCACTGGTGGAAAGACAAGACTGTGACGTGATGTTGATTTCTCCCTGGTTTAGCAAGACCTAGCCTTGAAGTGGCCTGATAACCAGCTTGCTAACTGGGGCGCTGCATAGACGTTGCTTGGTCTTGCACCTGCTGCTTCGTGATTCTGGGGATGGCTCCGGGGTCCTTAACCCGGGGCTCTCCCTTAGGGAATCTCTGCCCCCGTCATTTGTCAGGCTGAAGTTCACCTGACTCTACTCATCAGGCTCTCATTCAGTTTATTTCTCCTCTTTCGGAGAAAAAAGAGGTTTAACTTTAGCTGTTAATTTTGTCCTCAAAAATCCACTGAAAGTTATATAACCACTTTCACAACAGTGTGCTAAAAATAAGAGTCGTTCAGCCAAATGCCAGTGCAATTTTTTATAAGACCTGTGACTCCAATCTTGCAAGACCTGTGAAAGTGCAAATATTTCCTTAGCTTTAGCAGAAAGTCGAGCAGGAGCACCTTGTAAGACAGACATTGGTTTGTATTATTATAATCCTCATTTTGCAAGGGGAAAGAAACAGTGTTAGTATACACACACACACACACACATATATATTTCCAACTCATGATTTAAAGTAATGCTATTCACTCTTGGAGCCGATCCCTCGTGGGGTTTCATAATCACAAACCATCATTAACCCAAAGCAAAGAAAGAAAGGTACAAAGGGGCACAGGTTTCAAGCACGAGATTAATTTTTTTTTTTCTGGGTTTTTTGGGGGGGTTTTGTTTGGTTGGTTGGTTTGGTTTGGTTTGGTTTTTGGTTTTTGGGGTTGTTTTTTTTTTTCACTTGGGAGACGCGATGCACGCCGCTTCAAACCCGAAGCGATCTGGCCATTCAGGTAACTTCCGAGGGCGCTCGGAGCAAAGCCCCGGGACTCAGGCGCTGCCGGCAGTCGGCTCTAATTTTCGTTCCGTGCCCCTGGAAACGCCCCACGGGCGGGCAGCGCGGGCGGGGAACGCGCCGCTCCCCGCGGAGACGGCCGGCCGGCGGGGAGCCCCGGCGGGCTGTGGGGCGGGGGGCTGCCGGGGCGGGGGGGGCGGGGGCTGCCGGGGCGCGGTGCGGAGCAGCGGTGTGCGGCTGCCGGCGGGGCGGGCGGCAGGGCTGTAGGCAGGCGGAGACGCTGCGGGGCGGCCCCGCGCTGTCACCGCGCCCGCGGGTCCTGCGCGCCCCCGCGGCCCGCCCGGCGCGCCACACCGCTGCTTCGCCATGGGGCCGTAAGAGTACGAGGGCAGGGGAGGAGGAGGAGGAGGAGGAGGAAGAGGAGGAGGAAGAAAAGAGCACGGCGGCCGCAGGAGAAGCGGTGCCGGCTCAGGACGCCGGGCGCTCCCCCGGCCGCCTCATACCTGCACGGAGGCGGGGAAGGGTCTGCGGCGCGCTCCGTCCCGCCGGCTATAGATCCCCGGGGGTGATGAAGCGGGGTGGCGGCCGTCGCCCACTCCTGTTGCCGCTCCTGCTGCCGCTGCCGCTCCTGCTGTTGGCGGTGGTGCGAAGCCCTCGCTGGCTGCAGATGCCCATAGGCGCTCAGTAAGGGAGAGCGGTGCGCGGAGAGAGGGAGGCGGCTTTGCCGGGTCCCGGCGCTCTGCACTGCCCGGTCGCAGGCACGGCCGGCGGAGAGGATCAAGCCCCAGCTTTCGATTGGCTCCGGTGGCCGCGGAGCCGGCCCCCCCCGCCCGCCGCTCCCCGCCCGCCTCCCCTCGCCGCCCCGCACCCCGGCTCGCCCCCGCCTCCCGGCCGCCCACCCCCCACCCCCGCGTCCTTCCCCAGCACGGGTTCCAATCCCCAGCCTTTTGTTTATGCAGGGACATTCTCACCGTGGATCTGAGAACTGAGAACGCACTCCTCCCCTTTGCATCTTCCTCCTCTGGCTGACGGACCTGCAACTTTAAGCACTCCTGACATTTTGTGTCATGCTCGATATTCAGACACGTTTGTTCTGTGAACGTTTTAGAAAATAGTCCTAGCTGGTCAAATTGAAAGCGTGCAGCGCTTGGTTACCTGAGGGCTAAATCTGAGGTAGGGCAAAGCGCTCTCTGCCTGAGTTTAGTTTGCTTTTCTTACACTGTTTGGGTTCCTAGCCCTGTCTCAGGTAACTACACATCAAATCATGGCACGCGCAGAAAATAAAATCAGGATGCTAAGTCTCCTCTTCCTGAATCTAGGGTTATTCAATAACAGCAGCTGTGATTGTCTGTCCTCTATGCATCTGTGATGTTGGTATTCTTTGCGCTCAGGGTGACTTAAGTGGCCCATGGGAAAGGATTCTCCTGTCTGCAGGCGTGCCGCAGTCTTAAGTCAAATCTTAGACCTGTCCTCTGGGCAAAATGGCAATCCTTTGGTTTCAGTATGACCCTCTGTTTAAACAAGAATACAGCTGAACAAGATAAATAGGCCCTTTGGGTTTTCTCAGCACAGGAAGATGTTGTAATATTTCCAGTAAGCATGTTGGCAAAATTACTTATTGAAATTAGGGAAAACAAAATGATCGGTTATAACAGATGCACTCTTAATTAACTCAATGACCTGCATTTAACCGATGCTGTTGAATTAAGTGGCGTCTATGCCTGTTGGTACATCAGGTGCCATTAAAAGTCAACATTCATCCAAATTTGGCAGACCGCAGCATTTGAAACAGGGAATGGAGTTGCAGAGATACCTTTGCATGACAGCAGCATGTGCATTTTTAAATGGTAACCTCCATAACATTTTCAATTGATTCTGTATTTAATAATTTTTTCCAAAAAAAAATTATATGCTATTTTTTGTTCTCTAGAAAACATGCATACTTTTGTCTCTTTGGGGCATACACAACTAGTTAAAAAATGGTTTTGGTTTTGGTTTTTTTTTTTTGTTCAGGCAAAAGTCAGAAAAATAAAAATAGAAATATTGAGAAATAGATAAAACCAGACATATTTAGAAATATCCATACTGGGAGTATAATCCCTCCCTCATTTTCAAAAGCTTTATTAGCAAAAACATCCACAGTGAATTCAGTGGAGCTACACCTCTGGAATACAAGAGTAACTAAAAAAATCCTGTTTCTTTTTCATTACCTGATTTTTCTTCACATGTTGCCTCTTTATTTTTCCCTGTGAGAAACGAAATCACTAGTTTAGGGAGATCAAGCTACATTTCTAGCCATGGCCCAACAGGCACAGCAACCGCAGCATCTCCATCACCTCCCCAACACCCCTACAGCTGGTGTAGCTCTTCCTGCACGCTCCTGATCCGAATGACTGGCTCATTGCTTTCCAGTATTCCTAAGTCAGAAGGTGGTGCCTGCTTTCACCCTGACCTTTTCCCTAGGAAGAATGCTTGCTCTTGAATCATGCTCCATTTTCAGGTTCTTTTTTTCCACCTCTTACTTTTCTCCCCCGACAGAGGGGCAGTGGTGTCCGAGGAAGGGGTACAGCCCTCCAGCTGAGTGGTTCTTGAGGCAAACACCATGGCAGGCTGCTCTCTTAAGCCTCCTTCTAGCTACTGGTTTTCAACCATGTTATCTTTTTACCTCTACACAAATTTTATCTCCTGCTTTCTGTTATTTTGGGGAAAAGCTCTGAACTCACTAGGGAAATTTTCCTGTAATAAACCCTTTGCACTTCTCTTTATAACCCAAGATCTTTCTGTGGTGCAGATGACTTAGGACTTCGTAAGATTTTGTACTTCCAGAGTTGCTACTTCCCATTAACCATTCCCAACATTGTGTTTGTTTCCTTCTGTGTTAGTTTGCGTTCCTTTACAGCACTGATTAGGTTTCCCTCTAGTCTTGTTCAATTTAATAGCTTTTAACCTGTCCATTTCATTTATGTCTGCTTAACTGCTAATTTACTCTTTTCCCTTATAACTGTAATGACCTTCCACAGGTTACTATAATCCTAGAAGGTATGTGGGGAATTCAAAGATTTAAAAGTCGTTTGACTTCATAAATAATTTTTATTTTCTCATTACACACCATATTTTTGAAACAGGAATGCTACATTTTCTTTTTGATCAATATTCGGTTTTCACACATATTCTTTCCACATATCTAGTAGTAAAGCTAACTGAGACATCTTGGATTCAAAGCAATTTTTTTTTTTTTTTTACAATTTGGTTAACGAGAACTGCAAAGGGTGTTGATCTGACATAGAAAACACATGGCTTGTTTATTCTTTGCTCGATCTACAACCAGAATTTTATGCGATTAAAAATACTTTAGGTAGGTGCACAGATTCTGTTCTGATTTTTAAAACTAAAATAGTTAGGTGCTGCAGATAGCAGTTACCTAGCAATATCAGTATAAAGCACATTTATATTGATATTACTGCATCTTTTCTCTGGTGTGAGTGCCTGACTTCTGTTGTATGCTGTACTTAAACTAACAGACTAATCTTTTTAACGTCCCCTGGCAATTACAGAGCCCATTCAGCAAGCTGTTGAAGCATAAACCTACTTTTAATCTACAGACTACATGACTACATTCTACTTCTGATGTGGCCACGCTTCAAGAATGACTGTTCTCCACGCCTTTTGTCTCACACTGAGACGAAACACAAACAACCGGTGTCCATCTCCTTCACAGCAAGGACCATATCTTTGTCACCACTATTAGAGAAACTCTTTTCTGCTTTGCAGCCCAGAGTGCAGAGTTTGTCTTGGCCTGTGAACACACCTGGTGGGAGCACCCAGAGAGCATGGTGGGCTGTAGCATAGCCCCAGAGCCAAAGGAGGCCTGAGAGCTGGTACAGTCCATCACATACCCCAGCCTCATTCCTGTCCTGAGACACAATCCACGGAGTTTCATAAGATGGAAGAGAAGAAACCCAATAGATCCGGTGATTCCATTATACAAATTTTCCCTGCTTGTAAGTTGATGTTTCTATGCTGAATGAACAAATGGATCATTTGTGTCAGGTTAGGCACATACCCACCTCTCTCAGGCCCTGACTAAGCAGCCAAGCTCTGTAGCCAGGAACTGGGCTCAATACTCTCCTAGGAGGTCAGTGTCCTGAGAAGCCTGTCTTAGGCTGTCTGAGGGCTGCCATAATTTCTGATTCAGGCACTGGAGACAACCCCACAAACTGCCTTACACCCCATTTGGTTCTGCATGCTTCCTGCCTCTTGACTAACCTGCCTTATCATGGCAGTCAGGTGAAATCCCTGGTGACTGGAAAAAGGGAAACGCGCCCATTTTCAAAAAGGGTAGAAAGACAGACCCTGGGAACTACTGACCTGTCAGCCTCACCTCTGTGCCTGGGAAGATCATGGAACAGATCCTCCTAGAAGCTATGCTAAAGCACATGGAGGCCAGGGAGATAGTTCGAGATAGCCAGCATGGCTTCACCAAGGGCAAGTCCTGCCTGACGAACCTAGTGACTTTCTATGCTGGTGTGACAACAACAGTGGACAAGGGAAAACCAATGGACGTCATCTATCTGGACTTCTGCAAAGCCTTTGACACGGTCCCCCACAGCATCCTTCTCTCTAAATTGGAGAGCTATGGATTTGATGGGTGGACTGTTCGGTGGATAAGGAACTGGCTGGATGGTCGCATCCAGAGGGTAGTGGTCAACGGCTCAATGTCTGGATGGAGACCGGTGATGAGTGGTGTCCCTCAGGGGTCCGTACTGGGACCGGCGCTCTTTAATATATTCATCAATGACTTAGACAGCGAGATCGAGTGCACCCTCAGCAAGTTTGCAGATGACACCAAACTGAGTGGTGCAGTTGGCACACCAGAAGGACGGGATGTCATCCAGAGAGACCTGGACAGGCTGGAGAGGTGGGCCTGTGTGAACCTCATTAGGTTCAACAAGGCCAAGTGCAAGGTCATGCACCTGGGTCAGGGTAACCCCCAGTATCAGTACAGGCTGGGGGAAGAAAGGATCGAAAGCAGCCCTGCCGAGAGGGACTTGGGGGTGCTGGTGGATGAAAAGCTGGACATGAGCCGGCAATGTGCGCTGGCAGCCCAGAAGGCCAACCGTACTCTGGGCTGCATCAGGAGAAGCGTGGCCAGCAGGTCGAGGGAGGTGATTGTGCCCCTCTACTCTGCTCTGGTGAGACCTCACCTAGAGTACTGCATCCAGCTCTGGAGCCCTCAGCACAAGAAGGACATGGAATTGTTGGAGCGGGTCCAGAGGAGGGCTACTAAAATGATCTGAGGGCTGGAGCACCTCTTTTATGAGGACAGGCTGAGGGAGTTGGGGTTGTTCAGCCTGGAGAAGAGAAGGCTGAGGGGAGACCTGATTAGGGCCTTTCAGTACCTAAAGGGGGCCTATAGGAAAGATGGGGAAAATCTTTTTAGTAGGGCCAGCTGTGTCAGGACAAGGGGTAATGGCTTTAAACTAAACCAGGGTAGGATTAGACTAGATATAAGGAAGAAATTCTTTACAATGAGGGTGGTGAAACACTGGAACGGGTTGCCCAGAGAGGTAGTGGAGGCCCCATCCCTGGAAACATTCAAGGGCAGGTTGGATGGGGATCTGAGCAACCTGATCTAGTTAATGGTGTCCCTGCTCACTGTAGGGGGCTTGGGCTAGATGACCTCTAGGGGTCCCTTCCAACCCCAAACATTCTATGATTCTGTGATTCTTATCTCATTCTAGTCCTAACTCATCTTTATCCAAGACTTACAGTACAAGCTCTTTGATTTCTTGACCTTGCTCTTGATTTGCTCTTTGGTTTTGGGTAGCCTTGATTTGTTTTCCTCAGTATGCTTTTCATCTACAGCCTTGGGCTGGTCTGTCCTTGTGACTGACTGCTGGTCTTGAGTTTCCTCAGTCTCAGTAGCTGGACCCACCCCAGCTATAGTCACTTAGTGCAAGCATTCCACTTGTGGCACCTTAACAACTCCCGTTTAGAGCCACCTTGCTGAATGGGAATTATAAAACATGATATCCCACTGCTGACGCAGAGTGTTTGGCACATAGCCTATCTGTGTGATAATTCAGCCACCTGTGGAATAGGTCATAGTGGCAATATTGGGTCATGGCCTAGGAGAAGCTGCGAGAATGCAGGAGAATATCACGTCCCCTTAAGATTAATCACACTTATCAAGATCTTCAACAGCTCCTACTGTTTTCATAGACAATTAGGCACCTAAATGCCTTTGGACATAGTGCACCTGTTTTTTAATTTGGAATTCTTTCTAACATTGTTGATTCAAGCCAGAAAAGCACTCTAAGCAGAGGTAATTTGGATCCTGTTTTTTCAGTACTTTATCCCTGCTATGAAAAACAACTCTAAAATATGTCCCTACCTGAGACAGGGCAACATCTCATCCTGGGGCATGAGTAAATAGTTCATCCAAACCCCAATAATGAACTTCATTAACATGGATAAAACTATTCACGCCAAAAATGCCATCATTGTGTTTCACAGCAGACATGAATTAAACTTTCTTAGTCTCTACTGATTCTGACTTCAAACATAAATTACTCTGTGTGCTCCTTAGAAGGAAAAGAAAGTGCTAGCACCTTTCTCAACCTTTATCTTCTTTCACTTCATTCCCAGTAAAATTTAATTTGATCCAAGCTCTATCCAGATGCTCTGAGCCCATCTGTATGCTCCAGGAGCTGGGGCTTTAGGTACTGGAAATTTGCCTCTCCTTTGTGTGTTTTCTTGGAGGAAATGATTGCTCCTCACTCACTGACCTTTGAAAACTCCCCAGAAGGCTCACAAATTCTGTTTACCAGATTAAAAAAGTTGAGTCCACACAGGCACTGAAATAAACTTCTCAACTGGAATTTTAATTTTCCTGAGGGTGATTCCTGCTTAGCCTGGTGAAGGCTTAATGGTACATGCTGCCGTACTGTTTTTGAGGAGATCATGGTAAGAAAAAGGGTAACTGGTGAAGAACAGAAAAAAGCAGAGGGAAGGAGGGTGTAAAATATTAATGCTCTCATTCTCTTTTAATACAGAATGGGGCTGTAGGTATTCACTGGTCCTTTCTGAGAACATGGCAGTCCAAAGCATGCTTCTCAATGCTATTTTTAAAGCTGTGGTTCATTAAGTCGTGAGCCCTTTACAAAATCCTTGAATTCTCAAAACCAGTTTGAGGAACCTGAGCCACCCAGAAGGCTTCAGAAGTGAAAGCTGTGATCTCATATGCCAAAGCATTGCACATGTCCAGGCCTATATTTTCTGTTTCATATACTCTATGACACACATCTGGATTTTTGCTTGGAACTACTTTCAGTGACAATTAAAAGAGTAAACTAATATTAAGCTATCTGAGGTCTGTCCCCTTCTCTAAATTAACTTTAGACACTTCTTTTTGATGATGCTGAGTGGCTTTAAAGCAGATGGTCCTGCCTAAATCCAAGATGACTAGAATGAATGAGGAGACCAGTTAACCTCTACTCCATCTGTTTTCTCTGGTTGGATTGAGAGACTGCCTAGCTGCAGAAGAGAGGTGAGCAGCAGAGAGCAGAAGTCCATTTGGGATGAGTTCTCTTCCTTCTTCACTGTCATGAGGGGCTGTGGGGACATCTGGATCTCTAGGGAATGTCACTAAATAGGACCACATAACCTCAGAATATTAGAGCCAGACCAGCTCTGTCATGTATGATTCACTTGCCATATAACGACTAATAAAGGCAATATATGTGGAACCAGGAAGGCAGCCAATATAGCTTCTTCCAAGAACTGTGAGTGATTAACTGGGTCCCTGGCTGATTTCTTTCATGAAAATGTGTTGAGTGAGATCCTTACCAGTGGTGTTCTTTGTGTGATGTCTCCCTCTGCTCCCAAACAGCACACGTTCATGCAATTGAAAAGGAAGAAAAAGTAAAATACAAAATTTCAAAATTTTGTGGGTGTTGTGTTTTTTTTCTCCAGCTGCATCAGCTAACATTTCCTTGCTCCTCCTTAGTTCTTAATCCCCTGGAGCTTTTCCTCTCAAAACCCGGTGTATAACGCAGCCATAGATATTGTGACTTTGCATAACATTATTCAGCTTCTTGCTTTAGTTCGAGGTGTTTCCAATCTCTGGTGTTTCAGAGGAAAAATCATTCAAAACTTCCCTACGATGGGAGAAGGCTAAGTAGTTGCAGCATGCCCCAAAGGAGAAAAAACTCACCCAAAGCACCATGTTGTCCTTGTTTGTGGACCTCACGTTACAGCAGCTACAAAGAAGAGGAAAAGGCAATTCTCAGCCAGCTAAGTCACCGCTGCACCTCGTTAGGAAACCTCTGGCTCTTTCACTCTGTGTCCTTCAGGCAGTCCCTCTCACTGCTCTTGAGGCAGCCCATCACTTTCCATGGCTGAGACCATGTCTCCTTTGAACTTCACAAGCATTTTCTTCCTCACTACAACAGAGCAAGCAGGCTGTGGGAGATGTTTGAGTTGTCCAAAGCAAACAGAGCCCACCCCCACCCCAAGCAGCAGAGGATGTTCCAAGCAAACAAATTAAATGATGGATTTCTGACAGCAGGGCAGGTTTTCAGTGACAAGAATCCTGCCAGGGATTTGTTGAGGATGGAATACATATGATAACAATTTAACATGTACAGCACACAAGGGAAAAGTTTATTAATATCACATGGCACAATTGAATTAGATATTTTAATTAAACCTAAATTTCTCTCACTGATAGTGACTGGCAGTGGATGTTTTGGGAAATACACAAGCATTTCACTGAAATAATTGTTTTAAACAAAAGGATAGTATCCTCTTTTAATATTTCAAACATATTATGAACATGTCAGCTAAATGTTATGCAGAAATAATATTAAGCTGCTACTGAATGAGGTAATGAGGTGACAGAGCACAGAATATCCTATAACGTAACATTTGCCACATATGACTTTCCCTGTAAGTCCTGTTCTTTAGGAAGCCTCATAAACACAATGTCTGTTCTACATCCCCTTATGTTATTTTCTTAAGATGCTTTTTTCGTAACCCTAGGAAATAAATACATGTGATGAGGGACCAGGAAAAATGAACGACAACAAAATTTGTATCACTACGAAAACATTCACATGTATTGCATCAACTGGAAAGGGACAGAGATTTGGCCAAAACAAGTGGAATCTATGATTCGTTGGGACTCTAGGAATATTTCTGTCTTTTTTAAAGTGAAATGTACCAGTTTGAATAGCACCAGCTTGTTTTTATTGCGTAATTTGACTTTGTGGATTGAATTATTTTTGCCAAGTTTTGTCAGTCTGCCTGGCCTGTTTTATACAATTTGCACACAGTTAATACATCATTCATCAACTCTGTGTAAATGATGGGATTTTTTTTCTTTCTCTCTGCTCCTAATGTCACACAATACTATCTGCCCAGTTCTGACTAAATTATCCAGCTAGACTTTGAGATATATATGTGTATTAAGTAATAGAGCATGCTGTTTCTTCATTCCTTCAGTTCCTTCTTTTTTTTTTTTGTTATTAGTTAATGATCTTTGACAGCTGTGGGTGGATTCACTATGAAGAGTCTTCTTTTAAATAACAAAATTATCCCAAATACTGTGTGTTATGCAATGAAAACAACGTTTGTATACAGACAGTATTTACACACAGTGAATTTAAAAAAAAAAAAAAAAAAAATTGTCTTTTCCTCTTCTTGGAGAGGCTAGGAATTTCCTGAATCTGAGCTGGCTATGCCCTTTTCCCCAAAGGTACAAATAAAAGGTTCGAACTGATAAGAGAGCAGAACTACCAAAACTACTGAACATCTCAAACGCAAATCTGGCATCTGACCAGCTCTGTCACAAACGCTAGGAGCAAAGCCTCCCCACCCTGGGCCAGGGGTCTGGAGGAGCCTGGTCAGTGGCCACAGTTCTGCTGCCCCAGCTTCCACAAGGACCTCTCGCTGCTCACCTAACTTGCCTGCCACCTCACGGGAGGATGAACTGGAACCTGAATTAGTGCATGTGTCTGTCCATTCTCACAAAGCAACTAGCCTCGTATGAATATTCAAGCAAACTATTTAGGGAGTTTCTCAGTGATGGACTGGGATCATTGCCAGAGTATTAAACATCAAAGGATTCTAGTTTAAATACACAAGCTTAAGTGAATCAGCAAATCCATTTTGATATCAGTAATACATAAAATATGCTATATATTTTAATTCATGTTAAATTATGCAGGGACAAGAAGAGAATCATCTGTACAGAACACAAAGCAGTCAAAGCAGTGTAGGAACATTTATTATTTTACAGGGTCTGCAGGGGTCATGAGTGCTTGACATTGCATTTGGAAAAGCATTAATCTTTCTCCAAGGGTCATATTTGATTACAACCAGCTCCAAAGTACTTGGGGAACTTTATCAAGTTAAAAATGACAGTACTGCTGTGTGTACTTATCTCTTTTTTCAAGCTATGCTATGTACGAGCTGAGTAATCCACTTCTCTATATATGACAGTAAGCCTGGGTAGGAATAAGGAGAAATTTGCATGGTAAAGAAGCAAGATTAGGCTTCTAAAATCATACTAGAAACAAGAATTCAAGACACCCACCCCATAGTTATCTTTCTTCTAGTCCTAGATCTGTATTTGCATTTATCAACCTTATGACTCTTCTTGTTGAGAAGGCGGAGTGTGTGTGCGCTAGATGGGTACAGTTCATACTATTGACTCCTATTTAGCCAACTTACGTAATTAGAAAAAAAGCAGACAAACTTCTGAATATATAAGCACATCTTCAGGTCTGCTTTCAGTACCATCACTATCTGCTTAAATGTTATATAAGAAGACAGGCTTAGTGGCGTTCCCTCAAACCATTAGGGAATTCAGAAAAAAGCTTCTGGGGCTTAGTGTTCTGAGATAAGGGTTAGGACTTCTGAGGTGCTGTGGGTTACACATAGTGGCAATATTACTTCGTGTAATGAAGTACTATGTACATGATGTACATATATAATTCATTCAGGTGCCCTGGCCACCTGCAGTGGGAGAACGCACTGCAGATGAGCAGAACTTCACAGTGTAGCTACAGCAAGGTGACTTGCACATATGCCTCCTCATTTTCTCAAGTAAGATACTTTTCTAAATCTATGGTCTGTTGAAACTGAATAACCTGGAACTGGAGTGGTTCAGGATGGGAGGAAAACAGGCATGAGGAAAAGTCTGAGAAAGCTCTGGTGACAGACAATCACAAAGTTACATTGAAAGAAGAGGTGGAGCAGCAATAGGCAAAAGGGGCAGCATGGCACCTAGAAAAATGATGTGTAAATAGAAGAGGACATTGGAAGTCTCTGACGTATCATGCCACTTTCCTCTGAATGTTTATTACACTGGTGCAAAATACTCAGAGAATATTTGTAGGGCTTTAAATTATTTCTGTTTTGCTTATGCACTTTTTCATATTCCAGTTAAGTAATGAAGTTTTATTCATGCAAACATCTGTGGATGCCACGCTTCAACCTGAATGTGCAAGTATTTGCGTTGGATGTGATAGACCACTCATGCACTCAGGTAGCATAAACAATACCAGGTGACCATTGCAATAAGAATATCAAATATAAAAAATATGAATGGTCTCATGTATATTTACAGTAAATTCTTTTAATAAAAATATAGCTGAATGGCTCTGATGAAATGGCTCTTTGAAAGTGGATATTGAAAAAGTATGGGAAAAGTCCTAGAGTAAATTGTTTTCTGTAGTTGCTTTTTGCAGCATAACCTCTTCTCCATCTCTTTGAACATATATATAAGTTTGGATCATAACTCACATATATTTTTTTATCTATAAGAATCTAAGAACATAGTTTAAAATAACCAATTATCATAATTTATCTAAAGCTTGGCTCAGGTTTTCCTTTGGGTATGAGACTATTGTACCAAGTTTTACATACATACTCAAAAAGCGAAGCTATGAGGCATAAGGCTTGAAATTAAATACCTTACTTTTCGTTGACTTGTTGCTTACCAAGGCCCAAGGGGAGTGTGGCAAATCTTGCTAATTCTGAGCTCAAATCCATAGTTCTAGTTAAGCAGATGATGATCTTTTTTAGAAGATAAACCAGGCAAGATTCAGAAGTTTGCAGTGATGGAGAATCTAATAAGCCCCTCCCTGCCTATGCAATTATCCTGCCCCTTATTTCTAATCTGAATATTTTGAAACACAGCTTTCTAATGCTGGATCTTGTTATGCCTTTGTCTGTTGGATTAAAGAGTTCTCAAAGCATTCCTGAAGCCTTTTCCTGAATGCTTTCCAATTTTTCAAAATCCTTTTGAAGGTGTGGATACTGGGGCTGGACACAGTATTCCAGCTGACAGTTGAGTTTCATTACCTTGAAATAAGGATTAACTGGGAAGTCAAAACTACATAACTCAGTGTAGTGACATTTCACCTTTGGCGACCTGGGTTTAAATTTGTGTTTGGTCAGCAATGGAAATTGTTTTGCTAATCTTATCCTAGCCCCTTCTGACGTTTTTCCATATCAAAAAAGAACGGCTTTCATTGGCATAATTTTCTTTGCCGACTAAGGACAGACCTAGTGCTGGGGTGGCTGAATAACAGATTTCAACAGCAAGGACACACTGACAAAGCTGTGTCTGTCGCAGGCGCATGCTGAACAAATGCTGCGTGTACGTGAAATACAGCTGCTCACTTTCCCCTGCTCTGACCTCAGGTACAGCCCCTCGCAGGATCCTTTCTCCCCTTTGCTTGGTGGTCCTGCCTGAATAACAGAGAAGGAAGAAATTTTCTTTACAGCCTTAGAATGAAATGATATTTCGCAGCTGCAAAATTATATAAGGACTTGAGGCTTACAAGCTGAGCAACAGGAAGCAACCCAATTTTAAAACCACTTTTGCTTTATAGAATATTGCCAAGCAATATGCAGTGAAGAGAGTGAGATGTTTCTAAGTGCTTTTTCTTCAATAATTCAAAAAAAACTATCACATACCAAGTATTTAGGCAGTGATGCCTTCCAGATTATGAAGAGATAGAAAGGTAGGTCAGGAAGGAGAGAAACACAAAGAAACCCTATCTTGAAATAAATGTTGTTGGTGCAAATGAGTATAATGTAGTTGTACCTACATGGGGGTTTAGATGGACTCAGTATTTAAATACATATGCATTAGCATATGCATAGCTATGTTCATGATACAGAGCTTTTTAATTGACACGAAAACATTTTTTCACTAGATGCTAAAGTTAAGACATAGCTGTTTGGATTCATCTGACCTAACTTTAACTTCTAAAAAATTAGTTATCTACTTTAAGTTCATCACCAAGGTCCCCTTTTATGACTGGCAGAGAGAGAAAAATATCTCTAGAGAGTTATTGATGACATAGCCTTACACCAGTCTTCAGAAGAAATTATTTGCCCTATGAAAGTGCTTCTTTCTCTCTACTGTGTACCAAAAAAGCAGAAAAGTCCTTTCTATTTTTTGCCTAATTTTTAGAAAACTAAGGTTAGGTCATTGTGCTGGATCCCCCCACTCATGCAGATTAGAAATGTATATGGATATTAACGGCTACGCTCAAAACATTTAATCAAAGCAGCAAATAATTGTTCATCTCCTTCATAACATATTTTTCATATGGTAGTGCCTCATTTTGTGAAGGAAATAGGATGAGGAATGGTTCGAAGGCATGTATGAGAGCCCTGAAAGAAAATCTATGTTAATTGCAAGAGCTATTGATGTACCTGATGTTCAGAAGGTGTGGTACTAAACTAATACTCCAGCAGGGATGTCAAGGAAGAGGGAGTTAATACAATCAGAAATTTATTAGTGAAGAAGGGTCAATGAACTCTTCATTTTTTGTGTCAAAAAGTCCTGTAGCACGTAGGATAGCCTAGCCAAACTCTGATTTGGAAAGTTATGATACGCCAGCTCAATCGAGCTTACAGTTTCAGTAAGAAAAATAATTAGGTTGCTGAGGGGTTCATGCCCTTTGGTAGCAGAAGAGATGTGTGTCACCTAAATGCCCTGTAAAATCTGGTATTGTACTCTTGAACTGAGCAAAATAAATTATTAGTTGAAATCAGAACTAATGGTGGGCCTGGGCAAGTTGCTTTGGCAGAATACTACCATAGAAGAGAGAGGAGGGAAAAAACAGGCTCTGCCTATGCCAGAGGTCTAACTTGGATGTTTTCACTGCTTTGCCGAAGAAAGAACTGCGATGTGGGAAGGTGTCACAGTCCTGGGCTGGAAGCAACCCAGCCAGGCTTGGTTTCCCCGTCCCCCTGGAAGCATCAGGAGCAGCAAGCCTGAACCACTAATGCTTTCCCTTGGCTCTTTCTTCATCCCTCGTGTGTTCCTGCCCACTCTTCCTCTCCTGCTTGTGACAGAAATACCTGGCTCTCACCCTGCTCCACTAGCCTTGGAGTGGCAAAAATCAGCTTTGCTTTCCACAACTGAGACCTCACAAGACATCTCTGTCCATTAAACCCTGACAGTCTTGAAGTGTGCAGGCACAACACAGAAAGGTCAGCATTTGGCATGTGGAGCTCTGTAGAAGAGCTTGAAATATTCTTGCATGCAGAAACATTGTTTTTATTTCAAATTGATGTACTCTATGCTGAAATGGCAACTTTTTTTTGCCATCCAGATGACCTGTAATTTCCACTAATCAGTTTTAAAATCTCAAACAAAATGGAGTTTTGAGTCAAAAGATCAATTAATATAAAACAAATTTATAATTTCTTAGTTTGTTATAAATGGTAATTTCATTGCTTTCTAAAAAAATTGCAAAAATACCGTAACAGAGCATTTTAAGTAGACACATCATTCTGTTTGAAAGTTTCTATTTTTTTCCTGAATCTGTTCAAAACTTCCTGGAGAAAATACAAGATTATTCTTCAAACAGAAACATTCCTCAACAACCTTTTCTTTTAAAAAGCTCTTGATGAGATGTATTTGGATTTCTGACCAGCTATTGCCTTAAATCATTTAATCACTTGAGTACAGTAAAAAGGAGTCTCACTTGGTGGAAAAGAAATAATATTCAAGCAGCCTCATCTGGAAGAGTATTAGTGGTAGCAGACCTCTGCAATGCTTTCATTTGGTTAGCAGAAGATCTTCAAAGTTTGTGAAGTAGAAATGTTTTCTGCTTCAGCAGGAATAAAGGTAAAAAATAGCTTATCATTCAGATTCAAGGAAGAGTATGAATGAATTGCTTACTTTCTTGCTAAATAAAATGTGATAAGAGATAAGGATTCTCAGGACTGGAATAGATACCGAGAGGGTGGTCAAATACAGGAACAGGCTTCCTAGAGAAGTGGTCAATGCCCCAAGACTGTCAGTGTTTGAGGCATTTGGACGATGCCCTTAATAACACACTTTAACTTTTGGTCAGCCCTGAATTGCTCAGGCAGTTGGACAAGATGATCATTGTAGGTGAACTAGTTCTGTTCTATTCTGTTCTGTTCTGTTCTATTCTATTCCATGAACTAATCAAAACAGTACATAAAGCACCTTCGGACTTTCTTTCAGGTTGTTCAACACTTTCATGTATATGCAGAATTGTCACAATTACAAATACAACAATGTAATGAACTTTATATGAGTATGCTCACTGTTCAAACTGCACTGTACTTTTCAAAATACACATCTGTATGCAGTCGATTTTCAGAAGCCATAACTGTTGTCTTCCTGTCAGCTGCCATTTAAGGCAATAGTGAAACTCCCCTAGTTGGAAACAGAACCTGGAAACAGAAGCTGAGCATATCTGGGAATACCACCTGTGCTATGAAAACAGTGTTAGTGATAATTTGCTGCACCCCAAGAGGAAATATTTTGTGATTTCTCTATGTATTATTAGTGTGTAATTAGTTGAGCAGAGGATGAAGGTTTAGATGCCTACAGGGACAAGTGCAAAAGGAATGCTAACAGAGTGAAACAGAAAGAGGGAAGATGGACTATAAATAAACTCTTTCAAGGATGTTGGCACCATCAGATATTAATGATCTATCCTAGATGCCTGAAGATGGAACCTGTGTACCTGCCCCAGGCACAGCACAGGGGGTCTCTCTATTGTTTAGACTCCTTATTTACTCATCTGAACTGTGTGCTGGCAGACAAAGAAGGTAACTGGTCTTTTAAGAATTTGACTTCAGTTCTCCAATGTACAACCTGGAAAGTCCACGTGCCATGAATCCTTTGAGTGAACCCTAGCTACAAATCAGTGCAGGATACCAAAATAAACAGGGTTCTTTCACTCCATCTAGAGCCAGACAGGCTTGGTTTTCAGCTTAATAGACTCAATTAAGAAAAAAAAAACATGTAGGAAATTGATGCATTTCCATCACAAGACTAATTAAATCTATAGTTTTGGCTTTACTCCATCTAGTGGCAACCAGGCAGAAATTCTCCTCCTTCCTTCCATGCAGAAGCAACGCACGAGCTACGGCTAAAAGTTCATGTTGGATGTGCTTGGCACTCTTTGGGCATCTTTGTAGTCAGTGAAGCACTGAAGTCGACGAATGGGCTGTGATGTGTTCGCCACTGACACAACACAGTTCCCATTACACCACCCCACCCTTGGTATGGGGGCCTGGTATGGGAACTGTTAGAGAGGAGGCAGGAGGAGAAAGCACCTGATATGGATGGAAGCAAAGGTCTGCTGAATGTGTGTAAACAAGGGGTGTTATGCTAGAGGGGTTTGAGAGAAATGCATTCGTAGCTAAAGATTTCTTAGGCAATAGAAATCTAACAGGGAAGAGACAGATTCATTCATAGTCAAATGTGTCCCAGAGTCCTCAGTCAAAAATCTTGGGTGAAATCTTGTTTTCCTGGTGTGCTGGAAGCTGACTAGCTCTGTACAAAGTCTTCTAGGTATTCACGCAGCAGTCCTTGTTTTAAATTATTTTTTCTTTGATGCTTTACCTGAGCTTGCAAGCCTTGAGTTTGCATGTGAGTTTCCAAACAGGACAGAAATGACAGGAAGGTAAGGCACATCTCTGGCTGCATCCAGGTCCGCACTCAGAAGCAAAGGTTCCTCTCTGAGCATATCAGTTCTCACATTAACTTTCTCTAATACAGGGTTGGATTTTGTGCTGGATTTGGACACGTTAAGTGGTCTGTACAAAATATATCCCAATCCAACACATACGCAAGACCTGAATTTTAGGAATGTTCAAATACCATTGGGATCTGTAAGCTTTAATTAAAATTTGAAATTTTATTATGTATGTGTGTGCATGCACATACACATATATACACACTATATATATTACTATCTGTATACATAGCTGTTTCTAAGAGATCTTAGCAAAAGATCTGGGTCGCATTCTGCTGTATTTTATATAATGGACAATTAAAAGCAATCCTTCTGAGATTTTGGATGAAGGCAGACTTAGGAAATCATCTTATATGACCCCACTATCAATCAGGGTAAGAAAAACCCTCTAAATATAGCAAGATAATTTCTATGAAACATCACTGAATCATGCCTCTGTTTTCATTCATATCATATAGTAATTAGTGAGTGATGATCTGGTTTAGAAGAAAGAACATATTGTTTTTGTACACTGTGTTTGTGTACTGTTTGGGCTAAATTAAGACAAATAACCAAGACAGTATTTTGCTTTGATATCAGTAAATATTGGCATCAATAAACCATTGCCCCATTATTTTTAATGGGAAGAATTCAGTCTAAACCTTTTTTTCATCAACTTAAGGAGGTGATGTCATATGGTAAAGGCTGGATATTCAAAATAAATCACTAACAAGTCATTTTGGCTGAGCAGTATGTGTATCAGATATACAGTTGAACATGTCTGGAAGAAAATGCGTTATTGTCATAAGACTTAAGAGTCAGAGCCTGATGAATTGGTATATCTTGCAAACAGTTACACAAGTAACCAGACATTTCCTGCACAACTCAACATTTTTCAGGGAATGTCCTAGACTTTATAGCAAATAACCTTGGATTACACACTTAGACCCTGATTCAGCACCTACGGATGAGTGTTCCTCTCTCTTCCTGTAGAGCCCCACATGACATGCTCATCAAATGAGTGTTGTAAAATCCATTGCAACATCCAAAGTGAGCGAGTGACTGAGCATTATGTGTTCTGGAGCTGCATTCCCGGAAACGCGGCAGCAGCTATTAATTACAGGCCACCTTCTGTACTTCCCTTGGTCTCTGATCCCAAGTGTCCCCAATGATTTAGAGCCCAGGGAGCTGGACCCCAGGTCACCCAGAGATAGCTCTGGTCCCTCGTGCTCATTCCCTCCATTGCAGACACCTGCCCTGTGTGGGGATCGCTCTGGCTTCACACCCATGGCCACTGGCAGGGTGAAGGAGATGATGTTTTTTTCTGCAGCTGGGCTTCAGTCTACACATAGCAGGTCATTGATGTATAGGTGTCTGGCTATAGGTGTCTGGCTCAGAGGCAGATATCCTGGAGGATGAGTTAAGCTCCTTGTGGGGAGCATGTGGGAAATTTTAGTGCCTCATAGGCAGTGTGTGATATCCAAAGGTTCTGAGGGTAATTACGAAAGCTCCTGCTAATTTGATCTGCCATAAATCCTAAAAGGTTTTATCCCTGGGAGGTATGTAAAAAAAAAGCTCATTATTCTTTCTCACATATCACCTATGATTTTTTCCCTGATTTCACTATGCAGCCATATGAATTGACAGAAAACAGAGTATCGATGGACAAATTAGGCCTCTTCATGATGACAATGTAGCAGAGCTCCTTCCAGAAGAGGAGCTATGCCAGTATAAGCATGGTTTATGTAAGACTCAATTTTTGCAGTGGGGTTACTGTGGATCTACCCTGCAGAAAATCAGAGCAGATGTGTAGTGTCTGTGTGGAAATAGGAGCCTTCCTTTCTAATCGACCCTGCAGTGATACCTCAGGCACGGATTAGACCCCAGGCAGGGCATTTCTCATGCTATAAACTCTGGAGGTGGGTGAATATTTTCACAATCAAAGTGAGGCTGGGGAGAAAAAAATTTTAAAAAGCTGGTGTGTCTCCAGGAAGCTGTTTTTCATTTCACCTGAACTATTTAGGATTTTTACAACTGAAAATTTCTTCTTTCCATCTGTGAAGCATTTGCTGCTTGGAAAAGATGCACAAAGCCAAGACATGAAAGGCATTTGAAATAAATAAATAAACTAATGCATTCTTTGGAGAATCCATGCTGTTTCCCTACTGCTCCCCATTTTCTTATGAAGACCTCTCCACAGATGGGGAGGGCAGCCGCCGTCTCCTCAGCAGCAACGAGGGTTGGAAAATAATTCCAGTAAGTAAATTACAGTAGCTCATATGTCTGCAGTCTTGATAAGTTCTGTTTCTAAAGTGCAGGCCACAAACTAGAGGGGAGGGCATCTTTCATATATATGCATTCATAAATGTTCTAATTTCCAAAGAATTGCTTACCTAATATGACTACCTGTGGATAGGACTGCCTGATATAAACGTTTGGGGCAGGAATGGCATGGAGGATGCCAAGTGAAGCTGCAGTATCCACTTCAGGGATGATTCAGGTCTGTGCTCCTTCTGGCACTATGGTAGCTGAAGACTGACTATTTTACGTGACAGAGATACAATAACACATTTCTCTGATCTCTCTATAATCTCCAAGAATTTACAAGTACCCAGTAATAAGAATAAAAGTGCAATGGTGGCTTATAGTCAGCTTCAGACCTCCTCCACCTGCTCTAGGACTCCTATCAGCATCCCTCTTTGAAAGCCATTGCACAGAAACTTACCCAGAGACATTTCTGAACTGAAACTGT
Source organism: Gorsachius magnificus (assembly GCA_034008185.1). Taxonomy (NCBI): domain Eukaryota; kingdom Metazoa; phylum Chordata; class Aves; order Pelecaniformes; family Ardeidae; genus Gorsachius; species Gorsachius magnificus. The sequence goes on along the minus strand of CM067083.1, from coordinate 40,831,192 downwards.
GTCAGGTATTTGAGGAATTTTCTGCTGCCCTTGGATCTGAAATGATTGCAGTAAAGCAGAGAGAAGGAAGCAAGGACAGGAAGCAAGAACAGCAGTGAGGGCAGATACTCTCTTGGAAGGGATCGAAACCTTTCCATCGACTTTGGCTAAACACTGCTGGCTCATGCCGGCTGCAAGCCTTACCCTAAATTTGTCTCCCTGGAAAGGAGTTACCAAGTGTCCTTCCACATGTCCTGGTAGTGACAGCTATCAAATTCTGCTGCCCAGATGCACGGGTCTGTGTGGCTTAAGGGTTTGCTGGATTTGGGTTCAGAAAGCAAATGTTGCATTAGCAGGCAATAGAAAAAGTTCTTGGGCTGTCCTCTCTTAAAGTGATTAATTATTCAATGGGACTAAAGTGATTAATTTTTTAATGGAACTTTTCTTAATTGTTGCTTAGCAGCTCTGAAATAGTGGAAGGCATTATTTTGGAAAATTGCACGCCGTTCTACTGTCAGGTGCATTGATCTGCAGCTAGATGGTGGCACCAGCCTCCTTTGTCCACCAAATTGGAGACCACATTTCCTTCATGATCTGTATTGCTGGAGCTATGGTTGGGTTGTATTTGAAGAATGCAGGAGAGGAGAAAGGTCTGGTAAGGACCTGAATAATCTGCTTGTTATTCAGGTTGAAAGCCTGGTTATGAAGAGCGTATGGAAGATTTGCTGTGTAACTACTCTTGAAAACAGAAAGCATGGGATCCGATCTCCTTTTGAAGCTCATACACCACTGTTAAAATAGACTCAGGAGCAAATCTGTTCTAAAATCTTTTCCTCAGCTCACAGGACTTTTAGATACGCAAACTATCAAGTTTGAGCAAAAAAAAAGAAGAGAAAAGCCATAAAGGCCATGCATTTGATCCCAGGCCTAGCGAGGCAGTATGCTGTTAGATGAGTTTGCAAACCTCAGTTCTAGCGCTCTGCAATAGTCAGAGCTATCAGGCTCTCCTTAATGTGTTACACAAAAGGGCCGCAGCACACAAAGCCTGGAACACATCAGTTTACAGATCCCAAGAGGGTCCTGTGGAGTCTATTACTTTGATGAAGTGGTATTTAAAATTGCATTACCCAGCAGTTGTTTAACCCTCCAGATGTCGCCCCTGTGGAGTGTTTAATATGATGTGAAGCGCTGGCAGGCTAGGCCATAACCTCATGTCATCTTTTCAGCAGGTCACATCAGGTCTTACTATCTTCTATGAAATGAATACAGGATGACCTGACATAGCAATTTTCCTCCTCTGCCATTCTTTTTTCCAATAGTGATAGAAAAAAACCAGAATGAAAAAACCAACAAATAATCCAAAAGAATAGGAGAAAGGAAGGCGATCTGAAAGCAAACAAACTCTAAGAAATTCTAGTTTAGCTAGGTTCGTATTTTTTCCCAGTTTTCTGGAACAGCCCAGATAAAGCAGCCTGGTGCTGCCATCTGCTGTTTCTCCTGCTTTTGACATTGCCCACATGTTTGCATCAGCTAGTAACTAAAAAGAAATCAGCATCATGAATACACACTAATTCTAAAGGCAAATAGGCAAAGAGCCTATAACAAAAGAAATCCCGCTTAACCTAAAATTTCTGGCAGGATTTTTGAATCTTTACACAACACACTGATAGTAATTCCCATGGTCACCAAAAAGATGAGGTATGTCTGTGAGTTCAGTTATTTTCTTTCCTTATGATTAAGTCAACTTTTAGTAACATTTAGTCAGAAATCTCATATGGGCTTACAGGTCAAAGACCTGATGCTCCACAGTGTTTTTCATGGTTTAGATACCTGGTGCCACAGGCATTTGTTTTACAGACCTGGCTTCCAAAGTCAATTAAACCCAATGGACAGGCTTGCTTTGATTAGCGCAGGGAATTTGTTAGATCAGCTCTGCAAAGAGGAAACTTGCTGTCTGGGGCTGCAGACCGGGGCATCAGCTCTTAAGAATGTGAACTAAATCCCTGTGTTCAGCAGAAGGAATTCAGCTAGCATACGACTCGCCTCATCACCCACCACTATGCTGCCTGGTACCTAGCTGGGCTGCAGCTCTGCCGGCATCTACATTAAAACATGGTCCTGCCAGGTTTTCTGTTTGGGAGGGAGAGATGGAAATGAGGAGGGAACTTTTTTTGGTATCATTTTAGCACAAACAAGCTTGAACTTTTATAAACTAAGGGCATGGACATCCAGGATGTTGAAAAACAAAAACATTTTACCATTAGTGCACAAAGCTCTATTTTTCCCCCACCATCTTTTTGGTTTTGTGTGAAAACCTATTTGCACTTCTCAGTCAAATCTACCAAAGATTTCAACAGGGCCAACATTTCATCCCTTGTCAGCCAGTGTCAGCAGAAATGTGATGGCTGCTACTATGATTACATCTACAGAAAACTGGTGCTTAGAGAAAATAACAGTTTACTGGCATCTATTTTAGTTAAGTTTTTGAGGTTCATGTATCAAGGATGTAGACACGTACTGAACTCCCTGTGCCAGCACAAATAATCTCTTGACACATGATTGCAGCCACAGAAATCAATGCTAGCATTGGTCTATCAAATTTGAAAGGATCGGCCACTTCCTCTCACTGTTTGAAAACTCTGTGTGGGAATGTAAAGCAGATACTACAGCACATGACAGGTCAGGAATGGATGCCTGTCATACCAAACTCTTGACAAATGTATTTTCCATCATCTGGCTTCCTTCTGCTGTTCTAATAAAGTCCTATGGAGTGAAATCTTTGGCTTGCAACTACTTGCCCCATACTAATAGCAGCAGTAAAGCAGCATTTAGGGTCACTAGAGGATCTTTACTGTAATCTATAAAGCTGGAGCTTGGGATTTTAACTAGAGTTGTGCTGGTATTTCTAGATCTGAGGAATGCTCCTTCTCACCTTTGCAGGTCCGTCTCCTCCACCAATTACCTCTTCCAAAAATGCAAGGCTTTAGGAGTCCTTTGGCAGCAAGAAGCACAGGCATCTTTGCATCCTTTCAGGATGAAGGAGCTGGACTCAAAAGAAGCATTTTGTGTGTGCAGGTGTGTGCCTAAGTGAAAAGACTTAAGCAAGCTAAATGTGCAGACCCGTGCTTACAGAGGCAGACCTCATGCTGCAGGCGTGGTTACGGCCAGCGGGACAGAAACGGCCACTCCAGTTTTGAGACTGAAAATGTGCTACCAAAGACTCAGTAGACCCAGATCCAAGCTTAGAAATGCTACTAGTACACTCACACTTCATTTTAGTCTCTCTTCTCTCCTTAATTTCCTCCTATTCTTGTCAAGCCCAAATATCAGCAGTTAATGTAGGCACTTGGTGTGATGCAAAATGTAAAGTGAATTAGCAATAATATAAATCTGGAATGTAGGTATGTGGAGATATATTCAAAGAGAGAAAACTTCTTCAATACATTTGAGTTGCAACTGGTACATGAGTGCACGGGGAAGAAACAATATTTTCAACTCATCTTACCAGATCCCAGTCCTGGAGCCAGCTGTGCTGTCAACAGGACAGTAAATGTCGGCCTGGGGCTGAAGGTTGTGTTCCTGTCTCTTGGGACTACCCGGGAAATAAAAATCACCATTATTGTGATGGTGTAAATGTAGTTCATGTTATTTGCTTGGTGACATTCATGCATCTTTGATCAGTACTTTACAGTGTGTGGGGGGAGAGAGAGAGAGAGCACACACATAGGGAGCAGGCAGCTGTATGTAAAATATGGCAACTGTAGGCAAAATAAGAGTTCGCCTTTTCAGGCCAGGCATGTTCCAACAGCCAAAACAACCAGAAACAGGTAATCTGACCGTTTAAAATCAGTAGCATCACTGTCCCCTTGTCTTCATGGGGACAAAGAGTATTTATGAAAACAGATTTTGATGGATTATATTGCACAGTTCAGTTTACCTTTTGGTATCAAGATCTTATTTAAATGGTATGCATATATACATATATATATATGTATCAATTAAAGAGACTTCAATCATTACTTTACCAAATTTTGGTCTCATCTGACCTAACAATTCCCATTCTAAGACCTATATTTTTGGTATAATTCTTGTCAGAGTATCATTTTTGGAATATAAAAGCTTCAAAAGGCTTAAACTGCTATTGCCACCGTCCTGTATCCAATAGAAGAAATATATTTTTACTGCAGAGGAAAATGACTTGGTTTGTGCTTCTCATATATTATCTTTATTAAACATTTGGACAGATATGCATCCACTTATTATATAAATAATCTATGGCTTCTTAGTTTGCAAATGCTGGTTGAAAGTTCACAAAAGCAGGCTTTTCTGTGAACTTTCTGTGTTTATAAGTTCAGTCACTGCAATAAATCCTGAGACTATTGCCTGCTTAGCAGCATTTTACACTGTACCCCAATGGCTAAAACAGGGAAGCTGGGAGCTTTACATCTGAATGTTTCAAAACCTCTGAACAGCTTGATTGGAGTTGGATTTTCTTCTTAAATAATACAAGATGTTCTGAAGAGAATGTGTAATCACAATTATCTGTTAGTCAAATCCTTGGTGGCTAATATACAAAGCTCCGCTACTGTTAATAGAGGTTTCTTTTGAGCAAAGCTTATTGCAGCATTTTGTAGTCACTAGAAAAAAAGTGTTCTTTGTGCATGCTGTAGTTCAGAGCTGTAAGGTCTTTGTGAATGGTTACTCTCAAAGCGCTACAGAAGTTCCCCGGTTCAAGGTGGCTCCTGGCTCCTCGGAAAAATGCATGAGGGCTTCCAGCCTGGGAGGAGAGAAATAAGTGAAAAAAAGAGCATCCTGGGGCTAGGCAGGACAGGTCTGCCTAGTGCAGCTCTGCAGCCGGGACCAGTCAGTGCTAAGCTGGTTCAGAAGGAAGACAGATGAGTGCTGGCCCCAGTAAACACAACGAGCATCCATGAATCCAAATTCTCAATCACAGTAAAAGCTCATCCAGCCCTATTTGTCAGAGCAAACGGATTTTCAGATTATAAAACCAGGAGTCACCATGTGGTCACCTAACCGCATAATTTAGGACACAGAACATCCTTGAATTCGAGCCAGTTTAAACATGAATACATCTTCTAGATTAAAAAACCCAACAACATCTATTCTCGATGCAAAAATTACTAATGGTAGAAAAGCCACAATAACCTATTGCAACCCATGCCAGTAGCTAAGTATTCCCCTGGTGCAATGCGTAGCCTTTTCTTCCTGTGCATTTGTCCAGCTCCAGCCACAAGATCTTTCTATATCTTTTTTTGCTTGATTGGAAGAATGTTAGTCCAGAAGTAAAGACTTACCATCTGTAATCTTTTAACCTTTTCTTGGTACACTTAAAAGACTGCATACCTACAACTTGCACCAGAAGGTGCTTTCCAGTCTTTTGGTTGCTCTCAGAGCTGTTGCCCACACCCTCTCTGGTTTTCAGGCAGTCTTTAGGAGTGCAAACATCGTGCTTCAGAGCTCGACATACATATGGAGGAAACAAGGTCTCCCTGACAAAAATGCCCAGGGGTCACATTAGTTTTCAACCAGTTTTACTCATGGAGCTGATGTCCAACTGATGCCCTGGACAAGATCCAGTGTGTCCTGTTTAAGCTCGCTGCTCCCTGGTGGAGGGTGCTCCTGACAGCACATGCAGCCCCTACACATTGTTTGTCTGCGTCTGACTTCACTTCTGCCCACTAGATAAATGACTACTGCTCAGTCATCTGCCATCAAATGGCCGAGTACTTCAGGCTTTTTCTTCCAGAGTTCCTTTAATCCTTATTATATACGATAACCCTAATCTTTGTAACATCTGCCAATGTTTTAAGTGAAGTTTTTTTATTTCTTACCAACCCTTAATACCACCTCCATTACTAATAGTAAAATTATTACCGTATTTTTGCAGGACACTATCAGAAATAAAGCTGCTCACTGTTGAACTGTTCAACTGCAGAAATGTTAGCTAGTATCATCGTTATTCTGTGTAGCTTCACTTCCTTGAAGTCACACATTATTATTCACTTCATGTCTAATATATAGAGTCATTGTACTGCATTTCCAGCTCAGAGAGGTCTCTCTCAAGTGATGTAGGGAAGATTGGCAAGTAGAAGTCTTTTTCTGTTTCTATAATGCTTTTCAGGTGAGAGTGCCAAAGTTGTTATTCATTAATCAGCTCCATAAACCAATTGAAATAATATATTCTGCATGCACTAATTGAAATAGCAAATCATATGTAGGTGAAATGAAAGCCACAACAAAGATAAGCAGAAGTTTCACAAGAATTTAGTGACAAATCATGAAGAGGACCCTGGGAGAAACGGGGAAACAACTCCCTGGTGCCTTGCTTTATTCATAAAGGCAAATCCACTCTTTCTTTCTGAAACTGGTTCATACTCAATCTCGGCTCTACATGTCAACTCCACCTCTTTTCCCTCTGTCAAATGCTGAGCATCTTTTGATATGTTTGATAAGTCTCTATTAAACAGTTCCCATCAGAGTGCCAAAAAGACACATATATCACATCAAAAAAAATCTCATGGCTCTTCTTCCACATGGACTTCTGCAAAAATAATCAGCTACAAATAAGCAGGGACGCATATTTTTCATGATTCGTGCTGCAGAACCCACCACAGATTGTGGGACTGCTGTACAGAATCTGAGTTTTCACAGAAAAAAAAAGGTTACCAGGCAGTCTGATGGCAAGGGAAGCCTTCCCAAACAGGAACTGAATGTGAATCAAGTCAGGATGACTCAGATTGTTTTTGTGATTCTGCAGAGAGACAATCTGAGATAATAGCTGGGTTGTGTGAACTATTCCTATAATTTATTACAATAAAAATTCAAAATACAATGACTTATATTCATATTACTGTTGCAAATTGGGGTTTTATTTTTACTATGTGTATTGAGAACACTGTAATACTTCTATTTCTAGCCCCTCCATGTGAATAAATGCATAGAAAAATATTTATAAAAGTTCACAGTATGCTTCATAGGCAATATGCAAAGTTTCATCCTAACAAACATAGCAACATCCCTTTTGCAGGCTCAGTGAGGTACATTCTGATAAGAAGACAATATTGCCACAGCAGGACTGAGTTACGGAGGTAGGTAGCCAGCCTTAGGACACCGAGGAATTTATAATATTATTGTTAAATGTTGAAGCTTATGACAGAGCAATATTTCCTTTCCAGATGGTAGGGGAAAAAAAAGAATGATTGGGAAAAATAAGCCCAAGCCTTTACTTAAATATAGAAGTTAGATTTGTGCTGCTTTTGATACAAAGAAAGCAAGAAACCCAACCTATTGCTGTTTCACAAAACAGAATTACTACGCAGGTGTTGTAGCTGGTGTAGTGCAGGCAGCACCAAGTATCAGTGCAGCTAAAGGATGTCTCTGATATTTGTGTGTTGCACAGGCAGGTTAAGTAAATGGTTTTAATTTAACTAACCAGATCCCATGACTCAAGGTGAGAAAAATTCTTCTTTAGTGCTGGACTCCATCCTTTGCCAGAAAGCTGTTCCCAATCAAAACTATATTTATCCATTATTTACCAGTTTTGTCAACTGAGGACAAATTGTTCTGAAAATATTTGTTTAAATCAGCCAGCCAGGCAGCAAGAAGAATAAGGAGAGGAAAGAAAAAACACAACAGAAATGTGTTCAAAATTCCAGGGAAAACCTTTATGTTGACTTTTTCAGGATTTGGCCAAGATCTGCAGTCAACAGATGAGAATGATAGCTAGTAAAATAAGGGAAAGAGACCAGAGACTCTAAAGAAAGAAGAGGCAGAGACAGGAAAGCAGTGGGAACTTCCCAAGTTCCCATTAAAAAGGGCAAAATGGAGGTCCAGCTGCAAGCAAGCAATGGAAGGGAACAAAAACTGAGAAAGTAAAGTAAAAGATATGTGACCATTGATTTTAATGGACAGAGATGTCAGGTATTGGCCTTGTCTACAGATTTTCCTGAATGGGTGCTAGAGTCACAGGCTGGGGTCAGTATGGCCAGGATACTGAAATAGCTGGAAAATTCAGAGAGATTATGTGTGTCTGAAGCTTTGGGAAGATCACATCTGGGTAAAAGGAAACATTTATTTTTCATTTTATATTAAGTTTGGTTTGGAGATGATTGGGGAATGTTTTTTACAAAATTGTATTTGGGGTCCTCCCTCTGAGAGAATATTTTAATTTGTAAGTTTTACTCTGACAAAATTATTTTAGTAGAGCACAATGAGTGCCACGGGTACAATCAGTAACGACCATGAAAGGACATACACCACACAGCAAGCCTTATCGGATTCAGGAAGGACAGAGTCTAAGTTTAACCACAAAGAAATCCAAACATGTTAAGAAATGTGTCTGAAATGAAGTGACTAGCAAATCCTCCAAAAATCAGTCTTTGCAGAGAGACTAAATGTAGAAGGCATATTTTCTTCTTAATCCGGAACAGGCTGACACATCTTTTGAAAAACAAACTGCAATTCTTTCTAAACTATGAAGCCTTGAAGGGAGACCAGGCATGGATTTACCAGCCAGGAAAAAGGTCCTTTAGCCACTTTCCTCTTGCCCTAGCCAGACCTCCCCACGCCACTCCCTTGCCTGTGTATTAAATAAAAACCTCCAAATATGTAGCTAGTAGAGAGATGGGTAGATAGTAGATAGAGGCTGCCTTTTTATTTTTTTTTTCTCCCACAGTTTTCTGGTTTGTGATGCAGTAGCTTTATTTTCCTTATCACGTCTCCCCACTGGTCATCTGTCCCTCTTGAGTCAGCTTCCAGTGCAGTGAATGGTTTCTATTTTTAATTTACCATACATAGGTCATTATAACTTTGCCTGTGGATGTGAGCAAAGAGTTTGCAGTCTTAACAACCACACTGTATGTGATGGAAGCACATGGTGTTGATGCTCCAGCTAGTAGAAGAATACAGGCCTCCAAACCTTTTCAGACTTTACAACATAAGATGACTTGTTATCCCAGTCTTACAGACATGAATCAGGACAGATATGACTCATCACAATAAGTATCTGTTATATGGCCTGGATCTAATTTTTCATGGCCACCTGCAGCACATTCAGGTACCATTGTCCTTGTGAGCTGCAGCATTCTCCTCAGTTTTGGGTCTTGGCCTGTGTCATGGTGTGCCTCCTCCAAAGCCCCCACACTGCTACCAATGCCCTTCTCAGGTTCAGGCCCCTCCACACACATGGGCACCATGGTCCAATTTTCCAGGTGAGCAGTGTATTGGCTTTTTTCCCTCTATGTACATACAAAGGGATTCTTTGAACAAAACCAAGAAATAAACTTGCCAGATGTTCTCCAAATTCTTGGGGAATGTGATACGGAGAGCTTGACTGACAAAGGCCGCCTTTGATGATGGACAAACTGTCACAAAGTTGTTCCTTTTCCTAGGGTGGAAGTGAATTTGCTAGCATGCTACACCATTACCTCCCAAGCAGTAAAAGACCCAAATAGGATTGAATGAAAAGGCACATAAAGCCTTACTGCCAAGGGGAAAGAGTAGTGGATAGCAATCTCCCAAATAGTTACGCTTCAAAAGCAGTAGCCTGTAGGAGTTGCAGTAACGCTCAAAACTCCAGCAGCTCCCTCGATGTGATTGGATCTTCCTTTCTCCATCAGCAGCTCAGCCAGGTTTTGAGCCAGCAATGTTTCCACACAAATTAGTAGTAGTAGCAGAAATAATGATGATGATGATTATAATAATAATAACAATAATAACAACAACAATGCCTGCCCTCCCCATCACTGCTCCACATAGAAGGATTGTAAAACACTTTTCCAGCAGAGCTGTGCCAATTGCACGTACAGTGGGCAGATGCAGAACACATCTGTTTCAAAGGACATGCCACCAGCAGTGGAGGCACTGCCACATGAAATGCCAATGCACACAGAAGCACCAGCAGGCTTGCTGTAGGATCCTGTGGGGTGGGAACATTGTCCCTCCTGTGACCAGAGACAGGGCTGCCCAGCCTGCATGACAGCAGTAAGCAAGGTGCAGCCTCCATCCTACTGTTCCCGCTTGCCACTCCATACATGCTGCACCACACAACCGTGCTCATTCCCTTCTACAAATATCAGGTTGCCAGTGACTAACATGAGTAACATGAGCTTTTTTTTTATCTTGATGACAGATGTTTTTACATGCCCAAAGAGGAATACAGAGTCCCACTGTATATTTTCAATTGTCTTGTTTGTCTCTATAAAGCAAAAATCACCTGGGATGATGAAGAGTTTTGATAAAGGGCTCCCAAACCCCACCCTTGAGCTAGTTGCCAATGCCTGAATAGGTGCCTATACGTGCCAGCTAGGAGCAAGCCAGAAGCAGGCTGTTCCCGTGCTCTGAGACGTGCCCTCCCCTCTCCCCACTGAATGCAGCACTGCCTCGGGCACCGCCAGCTCAGTGAGGATGCAGCCCCAGATACGGTGGTGGTGTGGACAGCAGCAGGGCATGGTCAGGTTTCTTAGCCCCAGCCGCACCACGTGAGCTGGATCCCAGCTTAGCTCAGAGCTACACCACACCATGAGAGCCTTCCTCGCTCCCCTGGGGAGCCAGCGCTGCTCCAAGCTGTGGGAAAACCACGACCAGTCCCCGTGTTTTCAGTTTCTACTGCCTGCCCAGCCACATCATCAGACTGTCTCATTTTTAGCAAATGATCACATCAGTGAATTCTACAGATATTAAAAGACCATCCTTCAGCTTGCTATACCACCTCTGAACGTGACCCCCCACCTAGACTGCAGCCCCTCAAGTTATCCTTCATTTGTTTGTTGGTGTGCTGCCTTAGATCTGCAGATCGCTTTGATTATTTGAACATCTGGAAGTTGTCACATGCTTTTTTTGACCGTGATCATCTGAAATATTACCCAGCAGGACTTGGGGGGAGACACAGTAAGGAAACAAAAACATCCTACTCATAAGAACATGTGGCAGGAATTATCAAATGACACCATCCCAAAGGGGAATGCTATATATCCAAGCAAAGACAAACTTTCTCTCCATCCCTTAAAGCCAGGACAATTGCTTTCCATAACACCCATATCAGACATAAAAAAAATATTACATACAAATACCTAATATATTTTTCATTAAACATCATGTTATGAAAGTTGACTGTCTCTTACTAATGGAGAAAATGCATTTATTTCATCCTCAAAGAGTTTCAAAAGCTGAAGAGTAGCTCCCCACATACATGATTCTCCTTAGAAAAACCTCCCCAAATTGGTTCAGCGTCAGGGGTCATTAGGGTGCATAGTCCTCATTCTCTTGTTAGCCTCAGACAGAGTGCAGGCTCTTTGGTAAAGCTGGAATAGGATATGCAAAAAAAATGAGATGGAAAAGGTTGAAATACAGAGTCAGAGTTTCTCAGCAACCCCATCACATGGACTAGCGGCTCTGGAGAAGAGGGGAAAGGCCGCCCAAGATCAATGGAGATGAAATCCATGTATTTGCAGCACCCACAAAATGGTAGTTTAGGTATGCAGGTGGAAGCCCATGAAATTCAAGAACAGGTTTTAGATCTGGTGTCTCATTCTCACTGAGATACAGGTAGCAAATTAAGTGTGGAGAGCTGTAAAGGCTGTCTGTACTATTGCAGTTCAGCAGTGGTTAACCAGTGATCTTTTAGCCTTCACCAAGAGGTTCCCCCTAAAAGCAGAATTAGATGGGAGTGGCTTTCCTTCATAGGAATCATAGAATCATAAAATCGTTTAGGCTGGAAAAGACCTTTAAGATCATCAAGTCCCTGCCATTCCACCACTAAACCATGACCCTAAGCACCTCATCTACACGTCTTTTAAATATCTCCATGGATGGGGATTTGATCACTTCCCTGGGAAGCCCGTTCCAATGCTTGACAACCCTTTTGGTGAAGAAATTTTTCCTGATGTCCAGTCTAAACCTCCCCTGGCTCAACGCGAGGCCATTTCCTCTGGACCTTCTGGCCAGCCTCTTTGCTTACAGATCATAGGACTGACATCCGATTGCCCTGGATGCAGCTAGGGGAAAAACCTGGAGCAATGCTCCCATGCATGACTGCAAAGCCCACCTTCCCCAAGTGCAGGCAGCCTGCTGGGAGGGGGGTCTCCACTGGGCTGTCTGCCCCGGGACATTTCCAGGCTTCCCTGGGCGCTCGCAGTCAAATCTGTGTGACTACTTCTTCCATCAGTCCTCAGCCTCTGCATGTCTCCAGAGTCAAATCAGGCTTTGCCATTGTTTCTTCTTCACGTGGGGCTACTTTTACATCCAGTGGCACAGAACTCTGCTTTTCTGTTATTTAAATCAGTGACCATAGCTACCGAGGTCAGTTTGAGCCAAGCTGAATGGTGCAATCCCACCAACCCAGAAGGAATTCCTGATGGTGCAGCGACACTGGTTCCTGGGAACCATCTTAACAGAGATGCTCTCCTCAGGTGTAACCTAACAAAAATGTTCCATGAAGAGAGGTTTTGGGGTTTTTTATTTTTTCAGTAACAACTACGGTCAGTTGTGCCATGCCTCTCTTTCAGCTGCTGACTACGTGCTCAGCAAACCAAGCGTTGGTCTCAGCAACTTTTAATGACGTGCTGCAGCTCCGTGTCAGCCTCAGCACGCAGAGCATCCCCCACTCGCCCCGGGCACTTCGTTTCCAGCGCTGGGGTCCCCTGCGTTTTCTCTCGGGAATCCGCTCTTCACCAAGGCCGGGGGCGGGTGGGGGAGGACGGGGGGAGAGGACAGGGTGCGTTTCTGTGAGGGGGGTAGGATCTGGCCTACGGCCCTCGCAGCCCAACAGCTGCAGCCCGGGCGTCCGGTGTACACCCCACCCCTCCCCAGGCGCGGAGCTGGGCTCTGCCCACTCGGGACGCGTGGGCTCCCGCCCCCCCGCTCCCTCCCCGCCGGACACAACGCCTTGCCGGCGCGCGGGCGACCGGGCGGGCGCGGTTCCCGCACGCACCCGCGAGGTGTCACTCCTGCCGCGCGCGGGGCCGCCGCCCCACGCTGCGGGAACCGGCCCCGGCCCCGGTCCCCTCCCGCCGCCGGGGAGCGGCTGCAAGGCGCGCCTGTCCTTCACGGGTCTGGCGGGTTGGTTGGTAACGGAGGACGCAAAACCTGCAGCCGCTGCCCCAGCGACTTAGAATCACAGAAGCGTTGAGGTTGGGAAAGCCCTTTAAGATCATCAAGTCCAACCGTTCCCCTAACCCTGCCATCCCACCACTAAACCATGTCCCTGAGCACCTCATCTGCCCGGCTTTTAAGTACCCCCAGGGATGGGGACTCAGCCACTTCCCTGGGCAGCCTGTTCCAGTGCTTCTGCCATCACCGCAGCTCAGGGCTTAGCGGAGGAGAGTAACACCGGGTCTATTCGTTCCCTATGAGCGCATAAATCAGCAAGACTCAGACAGGTGAAAAAAAAAAAATCAAATAGAAGAGGCATATGATTACTTAAGAACTATTGGGAGTGCGGGGGGGCGGAAGGAAAAAAAAAAAACCAAACCAAACTTTTGATAACACCAAACTGGTTTGCTTTACTATGGTAAAGAAAATTGTTTCGACTGCCTTTGTTTCTAATTTTATGTTCTATTTAGATTTCTCAAATAATGGACTATAATGAATACCAAAAACATCCCTTCCAATACATTTCTGTAATTAGTATTTTTCCTATTCAGCATTACGCAAGTCAAAGTAAGCAGTCCTATTCAGATTATGCATTTTTCCTTAGCAGAATTTAACATTTTAGCAGCGTTGTGCCAGATCAGCGCTGATACGCTGGCCGCAGTGGTGCTACCACGTCAGCACCAATAAAACAGAAAGGAAAAGCATCCAGGAGAGCGAGCTGGTAAAAGCAGCCATTTCGGCACTGCATGAAGGGCTGATGCTGACTGCTGTAGACAGCTTTCCTCTGGCAGAGCAAGAAGAAGTAGGTAGCCGCTGCTGCATTCACGAGACGGCAAGGCCTCAGTAACTAGCAGTAATGAACTCTGTCCTGGTGCAGGAGCTTTCAGGAACTGGAAAAGGATGCAGCTTCCACTGGCAGCATTAGACTTCTTCACCATGTAACCAAAATGATGATGAAATTGTTATGTATCTTAGTTTTCAGCATTGGGGTGATGGGATCGAATTAGCTAACTACAAAACGCAACCACGAATGCTGCTATGTTCTCTTCTGTACAGCCTTACCCAACTGAACACTAAGTTCAGGACAATGAGAGTAGTGTGTCATGACTATGATCTGTAGTCTTAAGGTAATTATTAATGTAGCTGAAACTATAGACAATGTGCACCTGTCAAAAGAAGAAGATGGAAGGTAGTTTCGTGTAGTGGACCGAGAAAGCTGGCTAGGACTACCAAGACTGAGAGCCCAGTAGGTAAGAGGTAATTCCGGCAGGGGGAGATCGCGACCACCAACTCATTGACCACCTACACAAATGATACCACCTACTCAAAAGGGAACAATAGAAGCGAACAACTGAGCCTGCGCAGTAATTTACATAGGAAGCAAGAGAATTTGTACCAACTACTAGAGAGAATGTTATTGATTATGTATGAATGTAATGAATATGTATATATTTGATTTATATAACCTGACTGAAACAGGTGCCAGGTATGCACGTTAGGTGGAGCGATCCCCTGTGCATCCGGCGCCGTGAATAAAGAATGCCTGCCTTTTAACACTACGTTGGTGTTACGAGGTTCGTTCTTCCCGATTTTGGTGACAGTTTCTGGCGAACCCAGATGGGACAACGCTTGTGAATCTCGAAGGATCCGTGGGATCACGGGACCTCCAGCTGGCACCGAGGGATTCTTGGGGAGAACCTCTGATCCCCGGACCGAAGAATTCCGAGCAAGTCCCCGGGAACGGTAATAAGGCATTCTTTCAGGGGTGTAACGGAGGGGTTGGAGTCTTCTCCTAGAATGTGGGTTCAAGTCCCACCAGCCTGCTTATAAGACATGGTGAAAGCTATGCAGAGTTGGGCTAAAAAGTTACCTTTACGGGGTTAAAGTCCCCCATCTACAGGGTTAGAGTCCTCATACACCTGCCTGTAAGGTGTGGCAAAAGCTTTGCAGGGTTGGGCTAAAAGTCTTTAAGGAGGGTTGGAGTCCCTCTGAGGGTTGGAGTCCCTCCGACTAATGCCTGTGATAAGTGCACAATCACACCCACTAGTCTTTTGAGAAAATGGGTATGTTTCCGAGCAAAAAACCTGTCCCACAAAGAACACCTTTGGGATGTATTTTAAAACACTGGAAAGATCTGGGAAGTGATCCTTTAACTCGGAAACAATTAATTGAATATTGCAACCATTGGTGGCCAATGTATACCTTGGAGGGTGGGGAGAAGTGTCCAGAAAATGAGGCATTGCAGTATAATACCATCTTACAGTTGATGTTGTTTTGTAAAAGGGAAGGTAAATGAGATGAAGCGGCATATGTAGAATTGTTCTTTACACTGTGGAATCATCCAGAATGGCAGAAACGGTGTGGGATATATCCACAAAATTCTATGGTGATGGTTTTGAAAGAAGGAAAATGTGGTGAGAACTTGAAAAAGTGTTGTTCTACTTGTGATATTGATGAAAATTGCCTGAAAAAGGGGACAGAGGAAGATGATGTTGAATTAATGGTTATGCCTCATCGGAGAAGGGGTCGAGGAGTTCAAAATTTGGAGGCTGATAATCCTTCTGTTTCTCCTATGGAAGGGGAAGCAGAGGGATTCAGCCCAATTTCAGGAAGAACATGGGGAAGGAGAGGGAAAGCAGGACTAGCTCCTCTCCAAGCCCCTCCCCGAGAAGCAGTGGGGAATGATGGTGGTGGTAAAAGTTCCTTTCTCAATTATTGATTTAAGATCATGGGAAGAGATTGCAGGCCCTTATCGGGAGGATCCTGAGAGGGTAGCCAAGGCAATTGAAACAATAATTAGAACTCAAGATCCTGATTGGAATGATTTACAAGTGATATTGGACACTTTGCTTGATGATACTGAAAAAAGAATGGTGTTGAATGCTGCTAGAAAACAGATAGAGGGAGTACACACTAATGGAGATTTACAAGGGACAGTAGACCAGAATTTTCCATCTACAAATCCCCACTGGGACCCTAATCAACTGGGACCCAGGGGAATACTGACCAGATATCAGAGGTGGATTTTATTTGGTGTAAGACATGCAATGCCAAAAGCATTAAATTGGTCAAAAATTTATGAAGTAAGACAAGAACCAAGTGAGTCCCCCCAGCCTTTATGGAAAGACTGAATGTGACTGCTAGAAAATATACCAGTTTGGATCCAGAAAATCCAGAAGCAGCAGCACAATTGGCCTCTCTATTTATGGGGCAGTCAGCCTCAGATATTAGAAAAAACTCCAAAAACTGGAAGGACCTGAATCGAGAGATCTGGGTAAAATGCTTGAAGTAGCTTGGACTGTATATAATAATAGAGAAAAAGAAAGAGAAGTGAGACAAGCATGGAGAGATGGAAAATTACTGGTGGTCCTAGCTGAGAATAATAGGAGATGAAGAATGAATGCTAGCAGAAGGGGGAAAGTAAATCTCCGATTGGCAGAAGGTCAATGTGCTGTTTGTGAGGAACGTGGGCATTGGCAAAGGGAATACCCCAGAGCGGGAGAATTAGACCCAGCTCTCCAGGCAGTTCCATTTATTCCGTATTGAACACATGCAAAAGGGAGATTTAGTCATAAACCAGTAGATGATGTTGGTGCGATAGGGCAGAAAGAAAATCGGCCTTTCCTAAAAC
Organism: Gorsachius magnificus; assembly: GCA_034008185.1. Lineage (NCBI taxonomy): Eukaryota > Metazoa > Chordata > Aves > Pelecaniformes > Ardeidae > Gorsachius > Gorsachius magnificus. The sequence continues at coordinate 40,814,472 of CM067083.1, read as the reverse complement.
CACTTAAGTTTAAACTGGGAAAACAATGGGTAACTAATCAGTTCCTGTATATGCCTGAATGTCCCTTACCCTTGTTAGGACAAGATTTGTTAAGCAAATTAAGTGCACAAATAACTTTCAAAGACGGAGAAATCAAGTTACTAATACCAGAATAAAAAGCCATAGAGGCAGAATGTTTATGTTACAGGATTCCCCTAGGGAAGAACAGATTCCAGAAGAAGTGGAAAATGCAGCAATTCCTTTGGTCTGGGCGAGCGGAGTTCCGGGACGATCTAAATTGGCAGGATGGGTAAAAGTGACTTTAAAACCTGGAGCTAAGCTGGTAAGACAAAACCAATATCGTATTAAGTGGGAGGCTCGAAAAGGATTAGAAGGCCTTATAACAAAATTTTTGGAATATGGGCTCTTGGTAGAATGTGAATCAGAATACAATACTCCTATTTTGCCAATAAAGAAATCCGGAGGTAAGGAATATTGATTGGCTCAGGATTTGAGAGCCATAAATCAAATAGTCCAAGATATATACCCAGTAGTAGCTAACCTGTATACTTTATTGATCTCTTTAAAAGAGGAGCACAAATGGTTTACTGTACTAGATTTAAAGGATGCCTTCTTTTGCATACCTCTGGATGAAAAGAGCCAAAGCATATTTGTTTTTGAATGGGAAAGCCCCACCATAGGACAAAAGATGACAAAGACAACTTGGAAATGAAACAAAAGAGGCCATTTGCCAAATTCCTGAACCTAGCAGCCTGAAGGAATTGAAAGCTTTTCTGGGGATGATTGGATGGTGACGACTCTGGATTTTGAACTATGGACTGTATGTGAAGCCACTATATGAGGCTTTGAAAGAGTCTAGAGATCGGTATTTGGTTTGGACACCTGAATGCCAGAAATCATTTAAAGAACTTAAAAGAGCATTGATGATGGCCCCTGCATTGGGTTTACCTGATCTGACCAAACCTTTTGAGCTTTTTGTACATGAAAGGCAACAATCTAGCCCTTGGAGTGCTGGCACAGTGATTGGGATCCTGGAAGTGACCGGTGGGATACTTTTCCAAACAACTTGACAGCGTGAGTAAAGGATGGTCAAGAAGTTTGCATGCTGTTGCAGCAACAGTTTTGCTGATCTAAGAAGCTTGAAAGCTGACCATGGGTCAAAAGATAGTGGTATATGTTCCACACATGGTAATTGCTGTCCTGGAACAAAAGGGGGGTCATTGGCTATCCCCCAGCAGAATGCTGAAGTATCAGGTTGAACAAGATGATGTGGAATTAAAAACCACAGCAGTTGTTAATCCAGCAATGTTCTTGTCAGCAGAAAACCCAATGAGAAACTTAGAACATGACTGCTTGTTAACTATTGAACAAGTCTATTCCAGCAGACCAGACCTGACAAATGAACCGTTAGAAAATCCTGATCTGGAATTGTTTACAAGGAGGGAAATGAATGACCGGATATGCTGTCATCACCACGACCAAGGTATTGGAGTCAGGGACCGTGCCTGCAAATACCTCGGCACAGAAAGGAGAACTGGTGGCTTTAAAGCAGGCCCTGCGAATGGCAGCAGGACAGAGGATAAATATCTGGACTGATTCTAAATATGCATTTGGTTTGATCCATGCTCATGGAAGGAGAGAAGACTGCTATCAGCCCAAGGATCATCAACAAAGCATAAAGAAGAAATTCTCCAACTTCTAGGAGATGTGCAGAGACTAAAGAAAGAGGCGGTAATGCATTGCAAAGCTCATCAATTCAGGCAGACAGCTGTAAGTATAGGTAATCAATTGGCAGATAAAGCTGCAAAGGAGGCTGCACCACAAGGTATCCCTGCATTAGTACCAGTAAAACAGATAAAAATTCCAAACTTAAAAATAATAAAAAACCCAAAAAAAAGAAAGCAGAGACAAACATTGGGGTATAGGTGCCATGGTTTCGAGTTTGAAAACATCTGTAGTGTGTGTAGGGATGACAGGAATAGTTAAATCAATAGTAGTTAAAGTGTCCAATCTGTCTTAAAAATAATCCCCTGAACCAAAAGAAAACACCTTTAGGAGTAACAAAACAAGGAAATTCTCCTGGAGATTATTAGCAAATTGATTTTTCTGAGTTACCCAGACAAAATGGGTATAGGTATTTGTTAGTGCTGATTGATACATTTTCCGGATAGCCAGAGGCTTTCCCTTGCCGCACCAAAGCTAGAGAAGTAGTTAAAATATTGCTGAAAGAAATAATACCAAAGCTTGGGGTGCCAGTAGGAATGTCCTCTGATAGAGGACCCCACTTTGTAGCGGATGTAGTTCAACGAATTAGTGAAATTTGGGGTATAAAATGGGACCTACATACCCCCTGGAGACCACAGTCAAGTGGAAAATTGAGAGGATGAACAAAACACTGAAAATACAAGTAAGTAAAATCCGTCAAGAAGTGTCTTTAAAATTGCCGATGGCAAACCTTACCAAACTCCTCTCATCCCAGGGGATATGAAGGTAGAGGGGAAACAGATTTGAAAGTGTATTTGATTTCTTTAGGTAAAGTCCTTGGAGCCCTCCAAAGATATATCATGCTGACAAGATCGCTTGCCTTGGATACACCTGCACATCAGTATCAGCCAGGTGATTTCATGTATGTAAAGATATGGAACTCTGAACCAATGCAGGAGAAGTGGAAGGGACCCTTCCAGGTACTGTTAACAACTTATACTGCAATCAAAGTAGAAGGAGTAGAACCATGGATACACTACACTCGAGTGAAGAGGGCCCCTTCATAGAAGATCATCAATAGGGATCCAGAGACTGCAAAGTTGACTTTAAAATATGTTTAAAAAGAGGAGAACATCATTGTAAAACATGAGCAAAATGGATTCTGATTTGGAGACTAATGATGATGAGAGCATTGTTTGAAGTAGAGGTAGATTGATCAAGATCGAGGGCAGAGAGTGGGAATCCGCTGTCAACAGAAGCAGAACAGTTGATACACATCCCAAGAAGAATTCCAGAAGAAAATTTAATGATAGGACTGACAAAAGAGTTCGCTAATTTGCAAAATGTTACCCAAATAACTGCATGTCTCCCAATCCCAAGAGCGGTAGATGAAGCAGTTCCATGGGGAATTTTGACGACAGATAGAAAAAGATACCCAAGAAATTCAACAAGACATGCAAGAGAATTGGCTGGATAAGATTTTTAGTGGATTAGGTTGGAATTTGAGTTCATGGATCAAATATTTGATTTAAACTGTATTATTGTTATTAGTAGTGTTTTTCGTAATACTACTTGTTTACTACTGTTTAGAAAGAAAACTCACTAAAAAAAACCCCTGCCCTCAATTGAATTGTTATGCAAGCAGTAACTAAGAGACAAGATTTGACTGATTCAACCAAGACACTCCCACCATCATACAGTGAATCCACAAATTAATGCATTAAATGAATTAGTTCTTTAAAGTGGAAGTATTGAAAAGGTGATTATTTCAAAACTTCCAAAGGGGGGAAATGTAACCAAAATGATGATGAAATTGTTATGTATCTTAGTTTTCAGCATTGGGGTGATGGGATCGAATTAGCTAACTACAAAACGCAACCACGAATGCTGCTATGTTCTCTTCTGTACAGCCTTACCCAACTGAACACTAAGTTCAGGACAATGAGAGTAGTGTGTCATGACTATGATCTGTAGTCTTAAGGTAATTATTAATGTAGCTGAAACTATAGACAATGTGCACCTGTCAAAAGAAGAAGATGGAAGGTAGTTTCGTGTAGTGGACCGAGAAAGCTGGCTAGGACTACCAAGACTGAGAGCCCAGTAGGTAAGAGGTAATTCCGGCAGGGGGAGATCGCGACCACCAACTCATTGACCACCTACACAAATGATACCACCTACTCAAAAGGGAACAATAGAAGTGAACAACTGAGCCTGCGCAGTAATTTACATAGGAAGCAAGAGAATTTGTACCAACTACTAGAGAGAATGTTATTGATTATGTATGAATGTAATGAATATGTATATATTTGATTTATATAACCTGACTGAAACAGGTGCCAGGTATGCACGTTAGGTGGAGCGATCCCCTGTGCATCCGGCGCCGTGAATAAAGGATGCCTGCCTTTTAACACTACGTTGGTGTTACGAGGTTCGTTCTTCCCGATTTTGGTGACAACCACACTGGGCATGGAAAGGCTTTTTCTTCATTCTTGTCTATCTTTTTTTTTTTTTTTTTTTCCACAATGCAATTGGGGCAGCACATTCAAAAATCTTCATTTAGGTGAAAAATAAAAGCAGTGGGCTTTATGTGGTTTGAAGGGTACATAGATCAAAGTCTTCCTGTCCTCCCAATGCTCAGCCTTTTATTTCCCAGTGCCGACCCCCAGGTCAGGCAGTGCCACCAGCTGGGTGGATTCCTCGAGATCTTCTGGACTCCAAACCCTTGTTTTTTTCTTTCTCGTTAAGACAGAAAGTGATCAAAGCCACTCTCCCTAGTCCATGCTGTTGGTGGAAAGAGGTTGCCTTCAAAAGCTTTCTAGAGACAAAGAAAGGTGCATTTCCAGACCATGGTGTGGCAGGAAGAATCCAAACTATCTTCCAAAAAATCCCCCAAACCCCAACCCCACCCTACTGTACCAAAAACGTACCACACTGACATCCGGTTAGCAAGCACAATCATTCCTGCTGAGCAAGGAGTAACTACGCTTTAAAGTCAGCCTTACAGGCTTCACATCTCTGATTTCAGTGGAAGCACACCAGGAGCTTGGGGCAGGAGGGAACAGGGGGAGATGCCAACAGAGGCACTGGAAGGTCAGCAGGTGTTCAGTGCTACTTGCAGATGGGGATCCCGAAGCACAGTTTTAACACGGCAATGGGGTTTGAGCAGGAAGCAGAAGTCAATTTGTCTGTTGTTCCACTTAGCTCTGACCAACAGCAGAAGAAATATATAAAATTCAGGACTTAGAAATATTTCCTAGCCTTGGGCTTTAATCTTCCTTCCTGCCTTCCACAGACACTTTCTTTGATAAGACTGAGACGCTCTGCATCGCTCTGTGGCCCCCCTCAGCTCGCTCTTACCATGAAAGAAACTCAAGCTCCCAATTTATTTCAAATTGCAATGCCTGGAGTGAGTGACACAAGTACCTGCCTCCTTCATTCCCCCAAGCCCTGGGTGCCAGGGCTGTCACACACCCAGGCGTCCTTTTGCCCATCCCCACTCAATGCACCTAAGCTAATGAATAGCTCACCTCCTTCCTCCCTCCTGAGGTCCTCAGCACCACCTCCCCACCAGTCGAGGAGGGATGTCCCCATTGTGTAATTGCATCCCCACACAGGCACCCTCCTCCCCAGGACATCACCCCAGGCCCCTTCTCCATCAGCCTGGAGCTCTGCTGGAGGCTCCTCAGCCACCTCTCGCCATCACCCCGGTGGGCTGCCTGGCCCCTGTGAGCCTGCCCTGGTCATGCATGGCATTTATATACTGTTTACCAATGTTAGCTTGTGCACTGTGGCCAAGTTTATTTGGGAGGGAAGAAAGGAAAGGTCAGATGCTCCGGGTCTACATTTCTATTTTGGCAGGTTCATGCTCCTGCACAGACACCCAGACAAGTTGGAGGGTCCCGGCGAGGTGTAGGAGCCGGTCTTTGCGGAGAGACTTGGAGTTTCAGCAAAGGTGGTAACATTACCCACAGCCACTCTCTGGCCAGTTGCCATACCACGGCATGCCAGAGTAGCTTTTGAATGGATACCTTAACCCCACTGCCAGTCAAAGGAAATATTTTATTACAGGAGGGGCTGATGCACAGAGTAGCTTTGGGAAGTACCTTAGGTGTTTCAAAGTGCCTCCATGTGGTTACGTCTGAAGAGGGAGTTTGGGGCAGCGGTGGCTGGAGGAGTGGAGAGCTGGTGGGAGCAGGGTGGGGAAGAGGAAAGGCAGGCACCCTGGGGCAGGATGGTTCCCCAGGATCAAGGCCACAGTCAGAGGCACATTCTGCATCTGCATCAGCTCCAGCCCTAGGGCTGGCCTGCCTTTCCTTTAATGCTTTCTCTCTCTTTTTTTTTTTTTTCCCTTGTAATTTCTTTCAATTCCAAGAAAGATAAAAGAGAGGAGGTAAGTGTAAAGAGCATCAGTGGGCACCATAGGAACATGTAGGAGGGATCAATGGAGTGAGGATCAGAGGAACAAAGGAAAAGAACCATAAAAGTTGGAGAATCCTAAAAAAGACATTACTGAGGGGGAGGGGAGAGAGCCTGAAAGAAAAGATGGGTCGTGTAAAGAGCAGTGCATCAGAAGAGATTAATTCAAAAAAAGTCATAGATTTCAGGTTATATATTCCTCTCAGCAAAAAGGTAGAAAAGTAAGTTACACTAAATATGCCATTGCCACACATCTTTTGAAAAGGAAAGGGGGAAAGGAATAAAGAGGTGGATGGAAAAGTGGTATGAATAATGAAATGCCTCGTTTATGTGATACATATGCAGAAGCAGCCGCAAGGTTAAGAGGAAGGGTAGTAAATAGTACCTCTTTTGAAAGCTGACATCGTGATGGATCTAATGAGAAATTCCAAAATCTACCCAAATAAAAAAAAGAGCCAATAAAGGTGAATGCAGCAGAATATATTTTGGGAGCAAAGAAAAAGTACAATAAAAATTGTGCAAATGCCACTAACAAGGTAACATTTACAATTGTGTCTTAATATTGTTTGATATTTACTGTCCATGTCCACACTTGTAAATAAGGACTATTACCTAGGATTTGAGCAGGTTCTTAGAGTCTATTGTCATGGCAACTTCTCTTAACGATTTACACATGCAGCTCCCCTATGGGAAATAGTGATGGTGGCACTCATTCTCATCCACACGCTTGTGTTAAAGAATCGGGCCAGCAGATTCCTCTCTCTCTCACCCATGCATAAAGATACCCACAGGTAAAAGGACTACAAGTGTTTCACAAGTTAGAATCAAAAGAGAAAAGTGACCTTGGGAAAAGAGGAAGAAGGTCTGAAAAAGGAGGATGCTACTCAGCTGACAACCGAAGATGTCTCCCTGACCCAAGGAGAGTCAGCTACACACAAAGGGGAGCAACCATCTGTGTTTTGCTGCAGAGGATCTGGGCATCACTGTGCCACGTAAACTGGCACCATTCAGTAGTGGCCATCTACCGCAACAGGGGCAAGCCCCGTAGCTGTGTGTACAAGCAGAAGTACAACAGTAATCCTCTGCCCTCCTCCTGTAAAACCTGGGTGGCAGCCCTGCAGCCTGCTCTGGGCACTGTCCTTCAAGAAAGCTGTAACATCCCCTGGCCTGGAGGAGAGCAACGAAGTCACTCAGCACTTCAGAAAACACCAGTAAGAAAACCAAAGGAGGCTGTAACATTGCAATGGCCATTTACGCATTTGAGCAAAAAGATAGGGAACATTTCAGTATAGTGAATGTAGCAGCCTGGTCAAAAATAAAGGAGTGAATTGAAGCAAAGGTGATTTAGCTTAGATATTAGGGAAAAAATGTTGTGGCAAAGACAATGACTGTCTGGAAAGACTCTGCAGCCCTCAAGCTGTGATATCTGTACAAACAAAACCCATTTATTTGTACACATGTCACTTGAGGACTCCACAGTCTGGAACAGCACAGGGAGGGGGAGCTCAGCCTCAGAAAGCTCGTCCTCTCTTCCCCTCTGTCTCTTTGATATTGGGACTTCAGCCTGTCTTCAACTCACAGGAGACAAAGGCATCAATCTGTTCAGCACAGTCAGATCAGAAGGCAGGTTGGTATGATTCACAACCACTTAGTAACCTGCTTCAATGAACCATGGACACAGAATGTGTTCAAAGAAATTGTCGATAATTTCCCTTGAACATCTTGGGATTAAAACCTTATTTTATACAGGTCCTTAGAGCTATTAACTTTCTTTTAGCAAAATTCCTGTCTTTTATGCAGCTAAGTTAATAAATCCAGTGTTAGTTCTATGCACAACATGTATAGCTAGAAGGGACATGAAAAATACGGTGATTTTAAAATCTAAATTCAAACAGCTGTTAATCACTTGCCATAAAGATAAATAACCGGAAGAGCCACAGATAAATCACTGGTCATTCCCAACTCCTTATCCCAGTTACTTAAAGAAAACAGTCTTCCTTCAGTTCAGTTGTCTGCTTTGGCTTTATTTTTTTTTTAATAAATAAACATCCTAAATGCATTCCTATAGGTCTTGTTTTCTGGAACTGCTTTTTGCCCTACTACTTGTTATTTCTTGAAGGATTACTCAGCATTTATGTCTCATGATTTCAAACAATGCTAGGGGTGCAATTTGAAAAAAGCAATTCTAGATATTTGGTATTAATTGCTTTCTAGATGAAAAATATCATTGTTGGGTTTTAAAGGGTGAGCCACAACTGATCTTGTCTGATTTTTGGGGGGTCGGGGGTGTGATTCCAACTCTGCAGAGCCGTGGCCAGCAGGCTGGCAATCCACCAGCTGCATTCAGCCTCTCTTGCTCTTAATTCCTCAGTTCCTCAGTTCTCCTCCCTTGTTGGTTCTGTTCTGGTCACCACAATTCATTCCCATTTCTTACTCCTGTATTGACCTTCAGCTCATTAATTTCTGGCCAGTGTCCACCACTGTTTCAGCTCAGCATTTTTCAATTTCTCTTGTCACTGTTTAAGGCATTCTTCCTCCCTCTTTGGTTTTGTAGGGTTGAAGGACAGTTTTTAATTGCATCTGACAGAAGAATGGGTCAAAATTTTGCTGTTTGTCTTGTAGGTGCCAGGGAAGCTCCCATCTCATCCACTGGCCATTTTCCTTCCCAGGCTGCTCTGGGAGCACAAAACTAAGGGTGCAGCAACACCAGCAAACATTTATTTCCCCTGTAGGCTTAAGAGCTGGTTTATGCACAAGGATGCATGAGGAAAGAGACTTCTTGATGAACTCCAACTCTCCGATGGGAGTGCCCAGCTCCAAGTGGTTATTTTGATGAATATGACAATTAATATCCCCCAATGGAGGGTGTTTTCAGCTTCCTGGGCAGAGCCAGGAGGCACTGATTGATGGCTCTTCCCCAGGAGACAAGAAATGTGGTCCTTTTAGATTGGGTTTCTCTCTCGGTCTGTTTTTCCTCAGCAGACTCATGGCCTCACTGAAATTCCTAATGGGTATAGCACTGGGTAACCAAAGTCATACTTCAGCTGTTTGGTGGTTGTACAAATATGTCTTAATCTGCGTAAATCTTGATTCTTGGAAGTGGATCTTCATATACATTTGGAAACAAACACTTAGCTTTTCTCTGTGGGGAAGTAAAAGGAAGTTTGTGCCTCCTTGGAGTTTCCAGTCCCAGTATTGTATCACTGGCAGATGACAGTGATCAGGGGAAGCATCAAAAGATTGCAGATGAACCCTTTAAAAATCAGCTGGTTGTAGGATAGATTTTTTGGGGGCCAAATTCACTCCTGTGTAACAGTGGAGTTGCATCACTTAAAACCATGCTCAAGTGAAACCTTAATACAACTCCCTGACTACTTTGAAACCCTTATTAATGATGCATATTTTTACTTTACAGACATTGTGTTAAATCCTGTGCAAATACAGGGAAAGACAGCCATTCAGTAGAGACTTCGTATTTATTGAAAGGACAGAACTAGAATAAGTACAAAATGGGTTCAGGAATACAAATGCTCCACATCTTTTTATCAGTCAGTTGGTGTTGCAAAGTGATTTGGGACAAAAAAATATTTCTTAGAGTAAAGTTGCATGAAATACCTAATGCATGCATTTCAAACATTAGTTATTTGAAGGGAGTGATTCTTCAAAGCAGTCACTGGTATCTAATTAGTTAATTCCTAAGGCAAAGCAGGCAATATACCAACTGATGCAATTGGTGGCAGCAGGAGTTTGGAAATAAATATCTCTGGCACTGACAAGTGAAACAAAGCTCAAATTTCTGTGGATTGCCTGGCCCCAAGTTCATGTCTCAGAGCTTGCATTTCTGTGGTAAAGGAAAATTAAATCTCAGAGTTTAAGATCTGGCGTTCAGTGTGACTATTTATTAAAATTCATCTGGCCTCTCTAGACTGTGAATATTTTGAGTTGACCTAGACGGAGCTCTTTATAAAATCGAGCTCTCATGGAGCATTTCCAGTGTTTTCTGATAAAAGCTTAGTAGAATTGTGCTAACAAAACCAGAGACTCTTTAAAGCAGTGATTATCATCCTAACTAGAAACCAGAGACACAGTGGCATGTGAAAACAAAGAACAAACAAAACCCCCAAACCTCCAGAACCCTCGACTGAGCAAAACCTGGGGCTATTCATGGTGATTTATAATGTGTTTTGTCCAGGGTTCATTCAGACTGCCTCTTTAGAGAAGCTGCAGCCAGGGCGACGGCTGCACCAGGCCGCCGGTGGAGCCAGTGGAGAAGCAAACATTCCCTGCGGAAGGCAGCTCAGCTCCCTCCTGCCCATGGCTGCTCTGCGCGGCAGCCCTGCCCTGCCAGCAGCAGCTCAGGGAGGCAGCCCATGTTAAATGAGATGACTCGAGCATTACTGTATTCAAATTTATCGTCTGATTGTGCCTGTGACTGTCCCACTATTGCGCGTGTGTGAGGGTGTGCATTTTTAGGTTTGGTAGTCCCTTTGAAACAAGATTCCTCTTCCTCGATATCTAACCAAAGTCAGTATGACAGGTGGCACTGGAGTTGGCTCTCCTGAGCTGATCCTGTGCATTGCTAAAAAGGCTTGTTTGTCCCATGCACCCTAGGATGCCCTGGAGGTATCAGCAATTTGTTGTTTGACTTAGTTCCCATCATTGCTTTCCTACTCAGTGATTCTGCCTACTGTCCTTATGTCATCACTATCAGTCAAAAGTCGCGTTTCTTAGGCCAAGCAGAGATTTCTGGTTCCAGCTCAGTTTAGCTTCAGAAGCTCCGTATCTGCTGTCTCATGGGCAACACCTACGTGCTCTCATAAACCTGCCAGTAGGTCTCCATCCAAGTAACCTCAGCAGCAGACATACAACAGCACATCTGAATAGGGCCCTTGAATTAAAATGATGGCCTCCTGCATTACTACCAAAGGTTTGCTCTACAGACTTAGCACTCCCAAATCACTACCTTTTCAGCTTAAAATGTGGTATTTTTTCACCAGTGGCAGCAAGGAGAAAGAAAGACTGTCCTTCCTATTTAGCAAACATACGCTTGTGTTCTCAGCCAGCTTTGCTCACGTCTGTTCACATCCGTTCCTAAGGAAATGCAGTTCAGTCGATCGGGTCATGGGTAGCAACTGAATGGCTGTGCAGGCTGCACTGTTACAGAATGGGTCTAGCTTTAAGAAAGGTTTGCTTATGTGATGATGAGCAAGCTGGAAAGGTCTCTCTGCTGCTAGGTTGATCAAAAGAAAATAAGTAAATGGTTATCAGTGAAGTGTGTTTGATTAGGTGTCACTGAGAGAAAGAAAATGCCATTTCATGTCACTTTTTAGAAAGCACAAGGTGTGTAACTTCTGGGGACGATTTTGCTCTTGACTAATCTTCAGATTTAATATTAAAATCTCAAAATTCCCAAAGGAAAGAGATTCTGCATCTTTTAATGGAAGATAAAACAACAATATAAACATACACAAATTTACAGAGATTTTAAAATGGTATAAAAATAAATGCAAGAAACATTAACAAAGAATATACAGACAACAGACAAAGACACAGGCTTTCTTTCTCAATGTGAATACATCAGTGAAATGAAACCTTCTGTGCTAATTTATTGTGCAATAAATGTGATGCCATATGTATATTTATTAATATATGCATTTTTTACATTTCTTCCAGTTTTTGATTGACGTATTTTTTTAATAAACTGTGCCTAGCAGAAGCTTTTTTTTCACTGTACTTGAGCTTGCAGAAAATAAAAAGACACAGATCCAGCTTGATATGAAGGAGGAAGTGAGCAGACAGTTTTCGAAATGGAGGCATCGAAAGGCTAGAGAGTCCCTCGGAGTCTGTAATGCCTTAGTATACACAAAAGAAAATAAGTCAGGTCCTTGCTCATGCAACATCTTGTTCTACTGTCCTCTGAGTCAGGCAATCAGTGAGCTACAAAGTATGTATAATGATTTGAGTCTGCTTCCATGCTACAAGGTGATCCTTTTAGTAGGACTGCACTAGACTGGTTAACCTCTTTGATGTGAGCGATTTCCCCTGAGGAAAAGATAAAAACAAAAAACAAAAACAGAAAACAGAGGCATGATCACTGCAGACCTGTTCATCAGCAACCACTTAGCGTTGCCACATCACTGTCAAATAACTAGGGGTACCAACTGGAGTCTGTCAAATCTTAAACCACAGGAAGCCCTTACACTTAAACACCTGCGCTGCCAGCCAGCCAGATTGTTTCACAGAAAAAGCCAGCAAACATAAAGGCCATTTCAGAATGAGATTGTGTTTGGCTGATGAGAAACTAAAGATGAGGGTTTTGGTGTCAGTCATACCCAGAACTTGAAGGAGGCAACTACAAGCCAGAGTGCCTTGTGCTACGAAGATGAATGTGCAAACTGCAGTAGCTCTGTCACAGGAGACAAAAAGCTACTTCACAGTTAAGGTAAGAAAGTAAGAGGTGGATTGCATATAGGCAGGAAAGCAGCTTTTTCATGAACACAGCTATTGGTTTGCTGAGACTGTATTTACTATTTATAAAGAACATTGGTCAGGTATATCACATGTGACTGCGTAACACTGCTTCGAAGGTGTTTGGATTTCCACTTCATTATTTTCCTCATTGTTCCTCCTATTGCAAGAATGCGGTTTCAGTTTTTTAGCAAGTTCTGTTCATGAGGTACAATGACTGTCTCACAAGAGTTAGGTCTACAGCCTGAAGAGGATGGTGTAGCATATGTCACCATGATGTATTTCAGGCAGATTTGAGCTTTATCAGAGCCAGACAAAAGCCATGAAACCACATAACTGGAATTAGCTCTCCTAAGGCCACATAAAAGGGGTTAGCTCTCCTAGGGCCATCCTACCGTGGCTCTGATCCAACAGATGCAGAGCTGGCACAGCAAGCTTACATCACTCTTCAAAATACCACAGGCATACCCTGATAATATAACACAAATAGATCATAAAACATTAAATAGAAAGTGGCTCTGTCTAACTCTCCAGTTAGATATTTAATACTTACATTTATCGTATTGTTCATTTTAAGTGCACAGCTCAAAAATCAAACCGGTTTCAAGGAGACTACAGTAAGAAATACTGTAACTATGTAGAGATGGTACATTTTCTGCAGTAAACAGTAAATGAACTTATTCTGCTGTATCCATGAGTTGTTAAGTCATCTGTTGTATTATAACTCAGTGAAATTACACAATATCTATTGTCATTATCAACTAAAATTATGCTCACAGGGACCTGCAAGTTGGTTTTGAGCATTTGCTCAAATGCAGTTTATCAGAGTGGGTCTTCACAAAAGAAAGAATACCTCTCTTATTCTTTGTGCTCTCAAATACAAGTTGAACAAATTTGGATGTGTATTTCCCTGACAATATAATTTTGAAGGGAACTCATGATCTTCAGTGTTGGGTTAGATGGCTCATCCATCAGGTTCACTATATCACCTGACATAATATTCGCTTCTTCTAAACATGGAAAGTGTCCCTCTGGCATGCTCTCCTCCCTGCGTCTGGTTTTAACTCTGTCTCTTTCTATCCATATTAAATTCAAAGCTTCTTGACACTTGTTAAGCCTGAAATCATGTTTTCCTCTAATGTTACAGGTAAGCTGTTACAGTAAGACTTCTTTCTTTTTAAATAGTCAAAAAAGTCTCAACAACTGGGTGACACTGGAATACTATTTAAAACAGAGTGTCCAGAATTAAGTGTTTTGTTAGGCAATTCATGATTGTCAGCCTATGTTGGAAAACATTGAGCATACGCTCAATTTGCCTTCGATTAAGTTATTTGTGCTTAATTTTACAGGTCTATGGGCCTGGCTAATTCTGTAAATATGTTTGAGTACTGAACTGCATAAATCAGTCGATTAAAACAATTAAACCAGGAGCTCTCTATTAGTTATTAAAACAATTTGCTCAATACCACACTGGAAAGACACACGAGTTCTCGTTGTGGGATAAGATCTGTGAAATAATGCTGTATTCTTGTCTGCAACAGTTGATTATTTAGGAGTTGTAAATTCCCTGGAATTTACATAGATGAACCATAACCAGATTCTAGCGTCTCAGGAATGAATTTTGATATCACATAAACTAGGAAGTTTTGACCCCAAAGCAGGCAAAAAACTAGTTGTTAGTTGATCTGACTTGTATAATCTCATTCTATATATTATTTGAATTTTCCCCTAAAAACACAGTGAGCTGTCATGACAATTTTTTTCTGTATTCTCCATCACTTGCTCCCTGGATATTTCTGGTCTTTGGATACTTTTTTCACCTAAGCCCTACAGCAATCAGGATTTCTCTGGGTGGTCCTCTCCTCTGCCTCCCCTCCCTGCCTCAGAGAACATTACACTTCCTGGAGATAAAAAGTCTCCATCTGAACAACAATAACGTATGCTCTTTTTCCAGGTATTAGTATTTCTAATTTATCTTATAGCTGGAAAAGTGGCAAATTAGAAGATACACCCTCCTTAAGAGATCTTTTTTCATGTTTTTTCTAAATCATACTCAGTTCTCTGATTGGGAAAATAAGCTTTTAATAGACAGAATCCAAAGCAGCCCCAAATACAGATCCCACCTTCTCATTCAGATCTGCAGGGATTTATTTTTCAGTTTACAGAATATTTCTTTCAAACTCTATTCCAGAGTATACTTCTACTTTAGCTCTGTACAGTAGTGTTTAATAATTATCACTTCTAGGAGATTTCCAGAGTTACTCAATTTACAGACTGATGTAAGGATCATCCCTTGTGGGTCATAATTTAAGAGCTGAGCCCAGCTCTTTCTTTCAGATACAGTGTTAACAGCATTTCCATAAGCCACATTTTGATTTGGGAAACTACATCTAACAGGCCAGTTTTGAGAGGTGTAGCATGAGTCATCACATATAGGAAAATGTTTCCTGTGCTAATGAGATTAAAGAGCAATGGGAAAAAAAGTTAGAAGTAGTAGGTGTTTGTCTGAAGAATGAAATGGAGACCCTTAATATTTTCAATATATTCTTGCCATCAACATTTAGAAGGATATGGCCAAATTCTAAAGAGTAATTAGGACTTTTGGCTGTATTGGTGCACTTTGGACATACGATTTGAAACTATTTAACAATTTTACTAATAATACAGAAGCCAAAATGAAAGCCCCGCACATACCCTGACAAGAGAGTCAGAGTATGAGGAGGCAGCACAGCAGCTGGAGTAAGCAAATACATCTAAGAATATGAAATCAATTGGCCTCAGTGTTCACACCCCTACCTTAGTATATTAACTTTTAGAGAATTTAGTGGGAAAATTACAAAATCATGTGCAGATTTATGAGCTGCTAAATACAAAGGTGCTGACTGACCTATTTATGCACCATGACACCAATACCTCAAGTAATCCGGCAACCAAGTCAGCAACGTCAGTACATATGTGGCTTCTATGAAATCAGTATGAAATTTATATAGGAGCTGGAGCTGAAATGTATGGTAGAGGAAGATCAAGTCTTTTCTTTTTAGAAGATTAATTCTCTTCCTTTCTGCTAAGCAACCCTAGTAGCTCCTTTTCCAAGTTTCTTTATTATTGCCAGCACAGATGCTGCTCCCCGGGACCGATACTAGTAGAACTAGAAATGAGAATTCCACACATCTGCCCAGGTGTAGCAGTGAAACAGTGTGGAACCTGCTGTGAGCAAAATGAGATGCAGAGTAAGAATTGACCCTCCTTGCTCTCACCATTCCCCATCTGCTCATGCGTGGCACACCTGCAGCATGCTGGCAGCTCGGCTGGCATCAGCAGGGAAAGCTCCCAAGTGACATTGCAGCACCGCACACAGCCAGTCTATAAACAGCCCCTGACAGAAGCACATCTGGAGAGGCACAGGAGCAGAAACAGTATGTCCCTTTCCAAGATTAGGCAGCTTGCTCCTCTAGCACAGGGGAATTGCTTTAGCACCGCTCAGAGGGTCAGGATGCTGCTTCAGCTTCCAACAGCAGCACAAGATGCCACTCTCAGCCACTGGTGCAGGTGTAATTTTCTTTCAGAAACGTGAGGAAGGGGAGGAGGTTAGCATTTACTGAATTTGGGGCATGAGTTGCCAGCACAGCTGCAGCGTTAAGTGGTTGCATGTGTAGGAAAATCCTTCTGCCTGTTGTGGGGATTTGCAGTCCTCTGTTCATTTCTCACTAGGGCTGTACCCTTTCCTGGAGTGCTCAATAGACGGGAAGCAGTGGCTGGACGACTGCATTCCTAGTTTGGCTCGTTTCAAATCATGCAACACTCCCAATTTCTTTCTCTTTTCATGCTAATCTTTACAGTTACTGATGAGCTGCTCTCATTTGTGATTAACCTACAAAGTCTTGCCAGATGGGGTAGTTTGACCTTGAATAACCATCTGAAGTGTGGGGTAACACATAAGATCTTCCAAGGCACCAATGCACTAGACAAATATTTTTAGTATGTTTGTCCTAGGCCTGACCCCTCAGGCTTCTATACGTCTCTGCCATTCTCATTCCTGCAAATAGCTTAAGACTCAGGTAAGTGTTTGTCAGCTGGCAGACACTGGCCTAATACCTGAATGGTACATGCTGACTCCTCACTTAGATGAACCTGGCGATGCAAGTGCTGCTACTCAGCTCTTCTCTTCCAGCACAGAGCCCAGCAGCTTAGCTCCCATCACTGCAGAACAGGACAAGGAGGCCAGTCCTCACTGGTGTGTCCTACAGATGCTCTTTTTTTCTTCATTAGCCTGGGCATCATTCCTTAACCTAAAACTAGATTTTTGGACTACTACGCCAAACTAAAAATTTTAATTATTTCATTGGTTCTTTTTAGTCAAACATCAGTAAGTCATCTCTTTCCCAAAGAGCAAAAAGCCCTCATTTCTACAACTACTTATTATTTTTCTTATTGTTTTGTATTTTTCAAACAAGAAGCTTTGTGATTCTTTCTGACTAGCTATTTCTTCATTTTAAGTTTTAGGAATAACCTGCAAGAAAATTTCAAAAGTATAATCAGGATTTCTTCCGTGACTGTGCATTGAACATGAGATCCCACAGCTGATAGGGCACTCAAGTTCGTTCATAATGCAATGCTCAAGAAAAATGTGCTTGTCTGGCACAGTAGAGCTATTGTGTACATAACAAGTTTTACCTGTTCATATAGAAAAAGTTCTTGATGAAAAAATTAAATTGATAAATTATCAATAAAGGGATTTTAACATGGCAAGACTTTCCATTGGTTTAAGCATCTAGAAAGTCTAACTCCCACTTATAAAAACTGAAGAAGCTATTTTTAAGAGTTTTAATTTCCATCTGTAGACCATCATTTGCTGTATGATGTTAAGTGACATTGGACTGAGCCACTGTGAAAATATTCTGTGTTCAATGGCCTTCACATTTCTCATCTGATGCATGAAATGGTCTGATGTTACTAGTCTGGCGGGGGAAAACATCAAAGGCTTCAAAAGCAAGTTCTTCCAGCTAAGTGGGAGAAGGCAGCTGGAAAGGGTGTGGGTAATGTAAGAGATAATGGGTTTAAACTCAGAGTTATTTAATGGTGTCTAGTTTATGAGGTTATAAGTGAAGATAATTATCATCTAATGGCTCTCTGGTTTAGTATATGAACTGAGTTTGGTCTGTTTTGTTCTGGCTGTATTTTCGTAAAACATCATAAATTTGCAACAAGCACACTTTTGTTGCCTTCTCTACAACTGGGCAGCAACAGATAAAACTCTAACACTGTCAGTGGTGCCTGAAACCGTGACACCAACAAGTGATGATGGAGTATCTCCCCCCCCAGGCAGCTCTGAGGAGGAAGACTGCACCTTCTTGCCCTGCTAACTTGGTTCCTGATGAGACAAGAAAATTTGCACGGGGTGGAAATGAAATTAACCCACTCCGCTGTAAATGAGATCCCTTCATTTCAGGCCTCCAGACTGGTGATCACAGCTGAGCACCTGGTTAGCGTTCACAAAGGTGTCCTGCTCAGAATATCAGTCTGTCACTGTCACAAAGTCCACGTGCACAGGAGAAATTAAAGACAAAAGTCATCCTTAAAGGACCTCTTTGCTCCCATCAACATTATCAGTGCATATTCACTTGTCTTTCTCTGCAATGTATATGTTAGTACTTGAGGTGGAGGAAGTTTCCTGCTTTATTTATTTTTTAAAAAAAAAAAATATATTTTTTTCCCCCATGTAAATTCCTCAGATTAATTTCAATTTTTAAATGGCTCAGAAACAGCTTATTTCCCCCTGTCTACTACTTGCAATGAGATTTTCCTGCTCCCTGACTGAAGCCTTTAGCTTCCCTTCTCACTTCCTTGGGAAGCTGCGGGTGACTAGACCTCAATTATTCCCAAAGAGAAAGCCGAGGGGCTGAGCTGGCCAGGGGGGAGCACAGAGCATGATGGCACCACCTCTCCCCAGCCTCCCAGTCAGAGCTGTGACACTTGCGTTTGCTAGCAGCAATGCGCGTATCCAGTGGTATCACCCCAGTAGTGCTGACATGTATGTGCACTGCATTTCACACCATACCTGGCACTGCGAATAAGTGAGGCAAACCAAGAGTAGCTGTGCTTAGTACTCAGAGGCAAACTGTAAAGTTTTCAGTAATAAAGATTACATACAGCAAATAGCATTTTGCTGTCATTTTACCTATATCGTACGTGAATGCAGGCCTGTTTCTAACACTATTCATGTTGTCTGTTGAAGACTGCCAAAGGCATTAGCAATTTTGCACTATAAAATCTACAGAGCAAGCTAAATAGCCAATATTTTTAAGCTGAGCATTTAAGGCTTTCATAAAGTACACCGACTTATTGAAAGCTTTCTGGAAAGAAAACTCTCCAATGTCAAAGGAAAGCAGAGTTGAGCCTAGGGGGTTTTTGTGTACATAGCTCCACTTTTATTTTTTTTCCCATCAGACTAGAATAACGACTCATTATCTTAGGTTATTTCCACTTAATTCAAGGAAAAGTACAGAGGGATTGCCCTTACAAAGTTTCTAAACTTTCTAGTTTAACAAATTTCTTAGCAAGTGTAACCCACTTTCAATCATCACTGATCAGGAGCCTCTTATAGCCTCTGTCTTAACAAATCAGGTTATGAATTACAAGGTCATCTTCTCAGGTTCAGTCCCTAGACATAGCCAAGGTTACTGTTGGTTTTTTTTTTTAAACACTTCAAATGGAAAAAACTGAGGTCTAATTTTGTTCAATACAAACCCACTTTGATGTGAGAAAAAAACCCAGTGAAAATTAGTCTAAATTTTCTAAATCATCAGAGGAGAAAAGAAACTGCATTTTTCACCTTCCCAAATCATTCAGAGATGACAGCACTTATCCAGGTTGTAGACCTGTTTCACACCTATTTTCTGTATTAATCAGAACACCTTTATACCACAGTCCCTCGCTTCACAGTTGAACAAGTTAATCAGTACACCGTAGGATATTCTGAGAAACATTTCCCGCACCCCTGCTGGTTAGAACCACTGTACCAAGGTAGATAATTACATAGTATAAACTCATCAGAAGTGAGAATAGGAACGGAAGAACAAGGATGCCTGATGGTAAGGGGTCCTGGGGCAGTGGGAGATGTGAATTCAGTCGTCTTGGAGAAAAAGTTTGCACTTGACCATCTTGACATTCTGGATTAATTTGCAAGCCTCAGAGCTGCTGATCTGATAGAGAATGTCAATCTAGCAGTGACATGTTTTACTTTCATACCTGACCCGACTTGACAGACTCCACCCGGATTCACAGGTAGCAGTTTGAGGAAAAGCAAAACCACAGTTTTTATTTTATAGCTTGCTCCTTGAAAAAAGAATTGCCCTCTGCTACTGAAGAAGTACTAATGCTTCACATCCAGAAATCCTTGCTCCCATTTCTAGCTCACAGCTGGTTTATTAGGCCTGCCTTGCATCTCTGCATCCTGCTATTCTGGTGCTTCTGCCCTGAGATTAGCATGGTGAAAATCGGGCACACCTGCAGGGCATAAAGCTCCAGTGTTTGTGCACAGAACCGCTGGTTCATCAGTAACACTGCTGTGAAAGGGATTATTGGAGAGTCATCTGAGTGCCTCCCAGCCTGTCTTTACTTTTTCCCTTTTTGTGCTGTATTCTCACATCTGTCTGCAGCTTGCTGTTTCTCTCCTTATGGCCATCCATTTGCATACTAGTTACCATAACGAATTCCTGATCTGTGGGCTGTTTGAACTTCCATGAATGATTGCAGCTTGCCAGGCACTGTCACTGGGAAAAAGCCTGGCTCTCGGAGGTCCCAGATGTACTTCCTACTCTCTACATTCTCTTTTATTAACATAGGCTCTTTTATTATTATGGAACTTCCTATGGAATCATCATGTAATTATCATGTATAATGTTATCATTTACAATGTGGTTTTATAGATCAACCTGCTTAGACAACACACAAATCACACTGCAACATGCTATGGCAACACCACCATGCAAAATATAGGGGTTTTTGTTTCAAACATTGGGATAGTTTCCTTTGTGGCTGTTTATTTACTTTTTAGTGTCCTTTACTGACTTTGTCCCATTGAATCCAAATTTCTTCCTGATTACAGTGGATTCAAAGCATATTACAGGAAGCCTTTACCTATAAGAAAGTAGTTAAAGAATTACAGTTTTGTTTTGATATGTGAGATATTCCCACAGCCTCACAAAACTTTGTTCTTTCACTGTGTTTACTTCTTTTTTTGATTACTAGAAATGGTGTGGAAATATATATATATATATATTTTATTTTTTTTTAAATACAGAACGAAGTACTCTTGAGCCTCATTATAATGGAGGCAGTTTCTGAGAACTGCTTCTCCTTGCCTAGAAACTGAAAAACAAAAACCATGATCTTTGCTGAAAGCTCTCATATTTTTAATTTCAAACGCACACAGCTCCACTAACCAGGTTACAGAAAAAGCCACAGACGCACACGCACACACAGCAGCATCACCTGCACAATTCAACAGACAATGCAGACAAACTTGAGTATAATCCAAGATCTTTCTACCTCTTTTCATAACAGGTTAGTGCTCGCCCTCAGTGTTGGTGTACAGTTTTTATGGCATGGGAAAATAGGGATGTTTCTGCCCTACAAAAATAAATGCGTTGAATGCTTTAGTTTGAACTTTCACAATACTAAAAAAAAAATCCAAAGAAACTGGATAAGTAAAAAGAAACCCACATATCAGGAAATCAGTGGATCTTTTGGCAGGTGGCAAGAGAATGCCCACAGCAACTTTACCAGCCTTCATTTTTTTTACCTTAATGAAATAGCTTTTGAAAATTATGTATTAAAAAAATCAGTTCTTGTAGTCCATTATCAAAATGAAACCCCAGTCAAACCCTTGCGCATCATCAGCATGAATTCTTTGGTCCTGAAGAAGCTGTGCTAGACATTAAGGAAGATGGGGAAATTATTATCTTTCTCTGTGCTCAGTTAAAAAAAAAAAAAGGGAGCAAACTCTTTTTTAATAAAATAAAAAGGAGAAAGGAAGAAAATCCAATGCATTCAAACTGTGTTAGACTTAGTATTTTGGGAGGTACCAGAAAAAGGAACAACATCAAGCAGCTTTTCACAGATTCTTTACTACAAATAAAAAAAAAAAAAAAGTGAATAATTTCATGCTTCCTAATGCAAAAAGCATGGCACCCAAAGGTTCATTCCTCCATGTGTGACTGTTGAGGTCAGTGGGAAAGGGACTAGAGAGGCAGGGTTGTAATGAAAGCACATAATAAAGCTGTCATTCCTAGGAAAATTCACAAACAGTGATGAATACACTTTTAACTGTCAAGTTAAAGAGAAGCAAAACGGGAAAGTAGGGATCAGTGAGGGGGAGGGGAAAAGGATGTCCCATCAGGTTTACTAGTCTTCCGAGGCAACAAACTTACCACGTTGCGTGTGAATTTCTCAAAAGATGTTCGACGATCCAGAGTGTTTTCCAACTTAAATTTAAAATAAAAAATAAAAAAAAAAAACAAAAAAAAACAAAAAAGAAAAAGGAGGGGGAAAAGAAAAGCAAGAAAAAATGGAGTAGAAAAGAAGGATTGATGAAACAATGGACTGCAAAACAAAGTTTGTATAAATCAGGAAGCAAACACAGGTATGAAGTTGTAATGGGACTCTGCAAAACAGGGGATGGGCAAAGCAGATATAGTATTTGACAAAAATAATTTTTCATGGGGATCAAACTGGTTTGATTTAAAAGAAAAACTGAAAATAAAAAGAAATAATGAAGTGCACATCTTGTGTTAATGAACTGACATTCACAAACTTAAGGACTTCACACGGACAGTTGTAGCTTTCTGGTATTTTCAACATCTCTCTCTATATTGGATCTTCAGAAATCAATATTTGAACAAAAAACAAAATCACATAGTACTTTCATATAATTTTAGGTTGTCATTATAAACAATAGAATGCTATGGTGTTAATAACTACCTTGTTCCAGTAACGATCATGGCCCTGATTTTGCAAGGCACAGGGCTCCCAGGTGATTCTAGGAGATTACTATTTAGAGCCCACTAATAAAATGATGTATCATTATATAAATCTGCATTGCACAAGCTGCTCCACATACTCTGGGCTGTGTCTATTCAGAACTTATTCCATAATCTGGACTTTTCTAAGCATATATTACATATCAAGACATGAACTGTTTGTCGAAGTGTGACATGATCAGTCTTTCAAGTTGGATTCCTAGCCTACTCAAAACTATTCATTTATAATAGAGAAAGAAACAGAATTAGGAAGCCCCTGTATTTATAGTTGAAATTAGGAAGTTATATGAATAAGATTGTTTCTAAACACATTCTGTAGCTTTTATACATGGAATAAAGAGAACAACAATTATTACATAAGCAAACTTGCAAACATGAAAGACTATTCTTCTGGGATTTTATTTTATTTTTTTAATGTATTGTAAAGCACTTTGCAATTTAAGGTGCTTCATAACAGAGAAAACAGTACAATATGGGATGTAAAAATAAAAATAAGTTTTGCTAGATTAACTTATTGAAACATGCCTGCATGCAGGATATATACACATATATGTATATTGAACTCCTGTGTGTATGTGACCCTCCAAACACGCCAAGCTGGTCACCTACCAGATATCCAGTTGCACTGGCACAGGGGAGAGAAGACTGAGTATTGTTGCAAACATAACCACTGCTTTGCACAGTGGCAAGACAAAGGCAAGATGGACCAATACCTTTTTCTTGGCCTGTAGCAGCTCCTGGTAGGCACTGGATCGTATAAAACGAGGATAAGAATCACTTTTCATCAGTTTGTAAATGTGCTCCTGAAAGGGAAAGAAGGAGCTGTTACTCCCATAAAAGATGACATACATAAAATGGGAGGCAGTTGTATATGTTTTAGTGGTGGAATGTATACCAGCCTGCACTATTTTGAATAGAAAGTCTTATGGGATTGCAGGTTGCAGTCCTGAAGCTAAGGCTGAATTGCTCTCTGTTTGTAAAGCAGAAATCCCACCTATTTGTAATGTGTAAAGCACACAACACACCTTTCTTCAATTTATAGTCCCTATTTCCGCTACAGAATTATTTTTCTAAGAATTTATAACTAAGCTCTAGCCTGAGGCCCAGTTTCAAACCTCCTCTACATCGGTCAGCCTAGCTAAGTGACGAAATCAGGAGCTGTGGATCCTTGCTCATCCTTCCCAGTTTCTGGAGATGCTTTTCTGACTTCATAGACTGGGAAATAGTACTAGGTTTCTAATTCAGCACCACAAATCAGTGCTTAAGTTAGGGAGGATATTCCCTGGCTACTCTTGAAAACATCCTTTGACAGATGTTTAGTCTGCTATTCAGCTGACAATATAAAAAGGAAAATACATATGTAAATTGAAAAACAGTTCCAGGCTAATCTAATTTCCAAGATATTTATTCTTCAGAGGCATATGAAAATTTGGAAACCCTTATCCAGAAAACAAATGATAGAGGCAGTTTAGAGAGCTTTTCTTCTTGGAGCGTTCTCATTTCTGTACCATATGAAAAACTAAAAATCTATGATATAGGACACTTCATAATTCTAGTTCTAATTATAATGTTAGGAAAGAGAAAAAAACCAATCAGAATAAGACATACTCTCAAAAAATATTTTTTAAAAAGTTTGCATTAGCTATTTTTGGTTTATTTTTTATTAAATCCTACCTTTTACTATAGGAAACTTGTAGCACAGCAATCAGGAAACAGCAAAAAAACTATAAAGTAAATACTGTTTCTCAGCTTGGTACTGTATAAAATTAGTGAATAGGAAAAAGCAGCAAACCACGTTGCTTTAAAATTATGACAAGGTAAAAATTAGAGCTGATTTTTAATTTTTGTTGTATTAGCAAATCTACAAATTATTTTAAGTGCTTTTCATTGTATTTCTTGCACTAAGCAGAGAAATTCTGGTGTATATTCAGAACTTAGGCTGGTTCATTTGGAGAATTTTTATTCCACTCAGTTTCTACAAAAGTAGCCAATGCAGTCAACAGAGAGCAGAAAGGACTCTGCTTCTGTTGTACATATCAATGGTGATGGACACTAAAATGTTATTTCTGTGCAAAACCCAACCCTATAAAAGCAAGAATAAATTAGGCTGTGTTAGTATTGTTAATGTTCACATTAGTCAGGAATTAAGGCTGGATGTTATTTAGCAAAATCGGTCTATTTTTATTTCTGTATCACCCTCATTTGACATGGAGTTCCGTGGTGCCATCTTTCAAGTCCAGAAATGCTTTTCAAAACATTTTTAACCACAATTAAATGACCTGCTGACTGCCAGAATGACTTCTACATTGTCTCTTTCCCAACTGGCAGGCCACAAAGAACCTGTGGCAGAGGCAGAGTCTTACTCCTGACAAAACCCTGCAGCTGCAGGTGGGGCACTCTGTAAAGGTCCTAAAATTTCAAGTCAGAACACCGCAGGTGGTTCTCCCAGATAAATGGAGGCTTCCAAGTTCAAGTTGTATGTTGAACTGGATAAAATAAGCAGAGGGCTGACAGGGGGAAAAGTCCTACTTGCATAAAGACTGAATACTCCCCTTATTTCATAAATGAAGGAAAAAAGGGGGGGGGAGGGGGAAGAAAAAGAGAAGAGAGATCTGGAAGTAAAATGGTATTGAGATTTTACACCCCTTTAAAAAAAATGGATACTGGCAAGGAATTTATTTGTCCTGACTCAACTGTAAATACATATTTTCTTGAAACTTTAAACCTTACTAGATTGTTTATTTGTGCAACTTATGTCTTTGCTATATGCTGCATTCCTAAATCTCCAGGTGGTCAGCAGATGCAAGCAAAAATTGTTTAGCTTAATGCAGAATACTTCAAAACAGTGGGTATGACCGAGTGTCTAATGAAAACTGTATTGTTGCAACAAAGGTTGCTATTCTCATGACAGCAAAATGCAAAGGTGGTAGAATTATTCCCCCTTCTATTTAGGGCAGAGGCACTTTCTCAAAAAGTAGAAAGCCCTGATTCAATTCCCTTCTCTCTTTTGTGGGACTTGCAGCAGCATCTCCTGACTCCCAAGACGATGACCTAATAATCAAGCTGTAGGAAATTCTGCAGGGATATGATCTCAATCTTTCCTTTTGACAACATTTCACTTTGCATTAATAATTAAATTTTCATCACTAGGCTGGTAATAAAAAAGGGAGAATGGTACCGGTTCTACTACTTTTACTGTGAATCCAATTCTTTTCTATTGCTTTTCTTAGAAGTCTTCAAAGATGAAATATTAAGTTATAAGTCACATGCAGTGTCACGTTCAATAGAGGAGGAGGGTTTTTTTTTTCTGAGGAAAACCAAGATTTGTACTTTAACATTTTGGTTTTTTAACTTTTTCTTCCAATCTCAAAAATATAAGTATTTTCACAAATCTAGCTCTGGTCAAAAATATGTTTTGATGATGATATTCAAACTGTGACTAAATCAGACCCCCAAAAGCCAAATAAGACATTTACAGACTGTTCTTTACTGCTGTAATACTGATTATTGAAGAGCAGATCTTTAGGATCTTTGCCCAGTGTCCTGTAGATAGTAGTTTAATAAAGTATAGAATATAGAATGTCTGTGAAACATGATACTTCCACACAAGTTGTTATAAAATGTTTTTTTCTCACATGGATCATATTCTTTTCATGATGGGAATCTATGACTCCTGTAAATGATAACAACACTTTTGGACATGCATTGAGAGAAAAGACATGGAGCCTGTATCAAGGGAAGTATCTCAGAGAACTTGAGAACTAGAAATCAACGTGTATGTGTGTGGGGGAAGCTTTTCTCTTAATGTAACTGAATAAGAAAAATAAGATAACAGGAACACGAAAATATCATTTTCACTGCACTATATGCTTTACTCTATTTGAAGCCCACTTGAAGACTCTATACCAAGCACAGAAATTTCATGAAGAGCTTTAGTAGTACCTAGGCTTCATGAAAGAAAGAATATTACCTATTTGCATTGCCAAAACGGCATTTTAAGAAACAGAGGATTACCATTTAATTCACAAATATATTTAATTTTTTTTATATAGATTTCACTAGCCAATATTCTATTTCTGATGTCCCTAAATGGGATTGCAAACTGACCTGAGCATCTTCAAATGTGTATCTTCCAGGGTCCTTTACATTCTGCGTGGTTTTGTCATAACTTTTTGAATCTAGATTTATAGCGCTGGGTGCACCTGGAGCAAGAAATTCGTGCCAGATTTCTTGGACGCGGGCAGGAACTTCACGGATAGGCCTCTTCTTCAAGTCTTCTACTGCTAACCAGAACCTACGGTACAATATAGCATCTTGACTTCCAATCCAGTATAATCATTAAGTGCTCACACTCTTCTTTGCTCTTAAAAACCTGAAGTTTTCATCTAAAACATGCTAAAATAAAAATCTGTGATTTTATGTTGGGTTCAGCATTCTGGGATACTGTCTCAGGCAATCAATCCACCTTAAGAAGCAATTATTACAAGACTTTTCATGAGACAGGTAGGAAATTCTTCATTACTTATGTATGGGTAACTTGCTTACGGGAAGGTTTCCATTTAACTGGAATTAAACTGAGATTTCATTTCACAATGAACCACAAGGGCTTATATTGCTTATAAACCTATTGCTTTTTGACATTCCTTCAAAAGCTAATAAGACTTATGTTCTTGCTATCTACATGAATCTCTCCGAGTCCTGTTAAACTATAATTATACCGTGTAACTAATTTTGTTACTATTACTCCTCAAATCATGTATAAACTGGAAAACACATTTGTTTTGCTTGCTATAAATTAATTTATTTCTTCAGTGTTGTACTTCTATGTGTATTTTTACTAAAATGCTGAATGGAAGTACCCATTCTCTCTTCTTTTCTGCTGCTGAGCAAACCAACATTGGGCAGCTACATACAGTGCAGGTCAGTTCATGCTCACTCTGTCTGGAGCAGGATTACTAAGAAGTTCTTGAACACTTTGTGATCACAGCTAGCTAGCTATAAGCTTTGCTAATCACTTTTCATTTGCTATTATGATTGTTTTATTCTTTCTTCTATGGGTGTCCAGATTCTCTCACTACCCAAATAATTCTAAATTCAATGAGGATCCCATGCTTAGACATGGTGCAGACCACTAAATTCCCCCCTCCCATCACCCCGAGAGCTCAACTAGAGTTTGACTTTGTTAAATATGCAATATATACCACCACAACTTTTCATTATTGTTTTGACACAGCTGACCCTATGAAATAGAGAAGCTGAACCTTAAAGCGAGTTAACTCTGAAATAAATTGGATTTTGCAAAGCTGACAAATAATTTGGGTGCACCTTTAAAATGTGGTTCTACCCGCTTACACTGAGAGATCAAACTGAGCTCTCTTAGCTTAGTTAAACAGGGATCAGATAGGGGCAAGGAACAGAGGAACTGTATTCAGACCACCAAAGAAAGCAAAACAATACCACCCTCAATCCAAATTCTAATATAGTTATTGCAACAACTCTTAAGAGAGGATAGTAAAGCGTAACAAAGAAAACCTTACAGTATTCCTCCTATACGGCATTCTTCACTTGAGATGATTTGCCTTCCAAGGAAGCAATTAGTCCTTCATAGTCCTGTTTTGAACCTCCTTTGTAGCACAGATATAAGGAGCTCGTGCTCATTGCTTGAAAGCCATTATGGTCACTTCACTCTAGTGAGCTTCACTCTACTGAGATGACCATTTTAGGTATTTCTAGACCCTTCAATTTCCATAGTATTTAAGCACAATCTTTCTGTCTATTGATCCCCTAAGATTCTCCAAGAGACAGAGAAGTAATATTGTCCCAGTTTTGCAAATATATTAATAATGTAATAATGTAGAGTGGTTTCTCCAAGGTCACAAAGGGAGTCTGTGCCAACAGAACTCCAATTTCAAAAATTCTGGGTAATACCACTTATCTCTATGAACTGTAATGTGAATTGAAGACAGATCTGCACAGAGCCTGGGGACATATCCTGAGAATCTGATGGCAACGCAGTAAGAATAGAGGCCTCATAACTCAAGTTTAAAAACTGCACAACTCACCAACTTCAATTCAGTTCACTCTGACAAATCTGGGCAACCTACTTTGGTTTCCTTAAGCTGCTTTCGATATTTGCATTTAAAAGCATATATCCTGCAGTGCTAACCCCTTCAAATGCATCTTCTGGGACTGACTGATTACTCGTGTGTATCGAAGTCAGGGAAGGAATAGAAAAATGAAAGGGAAGGATGTTCTTTGTAAACACACATTTTCTATCACCCTGCAGACATCCTGAGGATCTAGCTCAAAGCTGTCACATTCTTGTTTGTTCCATTATATCACTGCCAATACTTCTGGAAGTCACTACAAACATGCCTTAGGATGCTATTTTCTTTTGCAAGTAAACTGTTTCCCTATAGTAGGTTATACTCAATTATGAGGAAATAGATGGGAGATAAATTTAACTTTTTTGAGGAAATATTCAGCATTGAATAGGCAGGTTGTATAGACACATCCTTACAGGCTGAACACCAGCTCTTTGACAGATTAATCTTATTTTACCCTTCTAACATAGCATTCAAAAACCCTATTGAACATGTGATGTTCTAAATATAGAAACATCTGTAAAAGTGGGAAGAAAAGGCTGATTTCTGTGGTATGTTATGTCTAGGGTGCTTACTTCACAGCCAACACACATTTTAAAATTTTAATCTACTTTCTGATCTTCCAAGAAAAAATGCTTGCCCTCCTTCCACAGAGAGTTAGAGTGAAATATGCAAAGTTAGGAAATGTGAAAAATAAGGCTGCCACCTCTTGCATTTTCAAAAATAAATTTTCTGAATATCCCATGGCAACCAGTAGCACAGATGAAGTTGGAGTCTGCAAGACTTCAGCACAGGGCCTCAAAACAAGCGAGCTCCCTGTCCCCTTTTACAGCTCACTGCCTCATGAGCTGTGACCAGAGAAAGGGAAGACTCCTTTAGCACACAGCATGCAGTGCACAACACTAAATATGTGCATGGGCAGGAGAGGGGAGAGGGGGAACCCAACAGCATTTTCTGGACAACGGTATACACATACTTCGTGGAAAGAACTAGAGCTCAGGCTCTCTGCCCTTTGCATGAAACTCTGTATCTTCTGTTGGTGGAGGTTTGCTTTTGCCATGGAGACCCTCTCTAGAAGGTGCTCAGTACTATTTGAACAGAGAGACATGAATAGCTGGCTGTAAACCTCACTGCTGTCTTCTGTCCCAGCATTTGGGCTGCCACATGCAGGGTCACACGCCAGACATATAGCTGAGTGAGAGTGTATAGCATATGACAGTCATACATCCAGCCACATGACACGGTAAGACACGTTGCAAGACATCTGGGGATTACGTCCTCCAGCTGGATTGCTTTCAAAGTAAGGGTGGCCTTGCCAGATAAATAGCACAGCTGCAACATGGATTCGGTCCCATTAACTGACCTAAATGTCATATACAGCCATCAGCAGATCCCAGATCAAGCTAATCAGATAAATTTAGCACATAGGAATACAGAGTAAGAGAAAAGCTGCAGTGATTCTCCACAGAATGCATGAGGTTTAGGCAGAGTGTGGAGACAGCGAAGCGGGAATTACTTGGGCTTTGCACCCAGCACATATGACACAACAGGTCAGAGGACAGACTTTTCAGCATTTTCAGCAAAAGCAAACAAAAACCTTAACAAATTCCATGGAGAAAATCAGCTAACATATTTCTAGGGGCAGGAAAGACTACTCTCCGATTCCTAGAGTCCACATTCTTGCCAAGTACAACTTCAAGCTTCAAGACACAGTAGTGCTGAAAATCTTCAAGAAAATGACAGAGAAAATCATAGAACCATTTGGTTGGAAAAGACCTTTAAGATCATCAAGACCAACCATACCTGTCCATGACTAAACCATGTCCCTAAGCACCTCATCTACCTGTCTTTTAAATACCTCCAGGGATGGTGACTCAACCACTTCCCTGGGAAGCCTGTTCCAGTGCCTGATAACCCTTTCAGTGAAGACATTTTTCCTAATATCTAATCTGAACCTCCCCTGGCACAACTTCAGGCCATTTCCTCTTGTCCTATAGCTTGTTACTTGGGAGAAGAGACTGACACCCACCTCACTACAACCTCCTTTCAGGTAGCTGTAGAGGGCGATAAGGTCTCCCCTCAGCCTCCTCTTCTCCAGACTAAACAACCCCAGTTCCCTCAGTCACTCTTCATAAGACTGGTGCTCCAGACCCCTCACCAGCTCTGTTGACCTTCTCTGGACACAATCCAGTGCCTCAGTGTCCTTTTTGTAGTGAGGGGCCCAAAACTGAAAACAGTATTCGAAGTGCAGCTTCAGCAGTGCCAAGTACAGGGGAAGGATGACTTCCCTGGTCCTGCTGGTCACACTATTTCTGATATGAGCCAGGATGCTGCTGGCCTTCTTGGCCACCTGGGCACACTGCTGGCTCATATTCAGTCGGCTGTCGACCAGTACCCCCAGATCCCTGCAGTCTTGCATCAAGTCCCTTCTCATCTAATCTGCAGAAATGGCAACATTTTTGGGACTTGGAGTCAGCTTGAGTCTGAATGAGAAATAAAGCACAGGCAATTTCAGCCTTGAGGATTAAATTTTGGTCATGTTATTAGCACACAAAACAGGGTCTCATAATCAACAGTGTGAAGGATAAACATTACCAGTGCCCACACTGTGTGCGAAAGTGTCATTACCAACATTTCTGTTCAGACTTGCAGGACAGACATTAAGGACAGTTAATCAATCTTCATATTTTGTAACATGCAGAACTCTCCCCTTCAACACCAGTGAAGACAGAAATGTCTTGCATATAAAGTCATCAAGAGTGGTGACCAGAAGTAAAAAGCAAAAAAAGTGAAAGTAAAACAGGCTCGATTAAAAAGAAAACTTAACCTCTTGCCCCTTTTTCCCTCTTCTCTAGTAAAAGCACTGTTATGGTGTTATTAAAAGAATAACCACAACCACTGAAGTAAGTTAAACAAAATTAAGCACTTTGGCTGAAACAGTTTGGAGGCAACACTGCAAATTTTTAATAGTGTATATGTGGGGTTTTATTTATTTTTTTTCTACGGGGCATAATTGAAGCCTCTATCTCCAGTACAGAACATTTCTACAACAACTAAAATGGGTGAGTCCAAAATAAACATCTCACAAAATCTCAGCTTGCAGGGGGATGGTCAGAGACAATTTATCGAGAGAAAACATCTAAATCTAGCTAACTCCTCAATCCCTCTCTTCTTTTTCTGGACAACCAGAACTCAGAGCCTCTTTTCCCTATTTACTCACACATTATGGAAGCTAATAAATGAGGATGAAGGGGCAAGGGGTCCAGCAGCTTTTCCTTCTGTGCATCATGGAAGATGTCCTGTCACCACTCTCCCTTCACGAACCTAGGAGGCTTTTGCAGTCTTAGCACTGCCTTGGAGATCACACTTACTGCAATACTGCATAATAGGCTTTCAAACTGGCAGGCCTGAAACCATTTAGATCTTTACAGGCTGCCATTCCTACAAAACAACCACTGGGGACAAAACACAGAGTCAGGATATGAATATTAGCTTTCCATAGAATTCTGCAGCACTATAGACAAAGGAAGGATATGGAGAGGAATGGCAATTTTCTACAGCGATGGAAGAAATTAGGTCTCCAGGTGTCACATTACAGGAAAACTTATTTCACTATCTCACTCTCTTGGAAAAGTTCTTTTTCAGTGCTTGGACAGCCTTGTGACCAAGCTCAGTAGTATTGGATCATGTTCAAACTCAAGTCTTGTGAATTTTAAACAACAGTCACCATTTTTGTAATAGGCAGTGAGAATTTTATAAATCTATTATCCAAATCATATGTTACTTTAGCTGTTTGTTCTGTCTAGTGAGCAGCATGCAAGGTGATCCCTCAAAAAAATCCGCATGATAACAAGAGATTACAAATAATAGCCTGTGTTAGGTGAACACAGAGTCCAGCCTGGGTGTTAGCAAGCTGCAATCACACTGTAATGAAGCTGCTGCACTGACAGAACTGCTTAGACAGTTTTATTCCTTTGCTGTGCTTTACATCAACCCTTTAGAGGGCAAAATTTATCCCAATTTACAGGCAAAGAAAAAAAGGACAGAGATACAGAGTAAGAAGCTGAAACCTGGTTGCATTCCTAATCATTGCACAGTTCTTAGTTTTAACTCATGGATCAAGTGTCTTCATCCCTGTTCTCTTTCTTAAAATGGGATCTATATCCACTAAGAATGAGATTCTCAGCCAGTTTAGACACTCTCAATCCAAATTAATGAAACAGTAACACTGGGACTTTTAGCTACATAAGATAATGATACTTGAATAGAAACAGTATATCTGGTAGAGTTATCATTTTGCCTTTTTGGCATTTGTTTCACCAAAGTGAGGTATAAGACTTCTAACCACCTAATACTGAAACTCTCTGTAGTGTCTGCAGTCCCCTGCTGTATCCTGTGTACTGTGTTTGGTAGCTTGAATCCAGGGTCCCAGGTGTCTATCCCACTGCAGGATTAATGGTGCGTGTAAATTTTACCATGATTAGATCTGTAAAAGGACAAGAGCCAGCTACTGACTTGAGTTTGCTTTGTTGCAGCGGGAAGATGTGGATGGAAATAAATCTTTTTCTCAAGGTGGCCATCAAATCCAAATAACCCACCCCAAACAACCAAATTGCCAGAGCAGGGTTAACAGGTCAGCAAAGAAATTGGTGGTCTTTTAAATTTAAGGTTTATTCAGAAGTAATTTTTGAAATCATCAAACTTTTCGTTTCTGATACTGAGATCTGTTACATTTTGACTCCCATACACAACATGCTTTACAAATTCATTCTCTCTCACCTGACTTTACTGTGTGAGCCTAATGGTGGATTGATTTCCCCACAGAGAATTCATAAACATAATTCTGAGCCTGTGAGACAGTTTTCCTTCAGTTAATCATCACAGATAGCACCTTTTCAGTGCAAGTTTGATCCCCTGCCTGATCCTTCCCAGGAACAGCCTTTAAGCTCATATTCACTGTTGCTCAGATATTATATTCTGTAGCGCAAATATGAGGATCTAGATAGAGAGACAGAAGAGTAGATGGTATGTCAAGGAATCAGCTCTGAAGAAATTTCTCTAGGGAATTTTTCTGGATCAGTCACTTGCAGTTTGCTTGTGGTTAGTGTTGTAAATAGGATTAGGGGAAAGAACTAGGGATTATGTGGGTAACAGTCTAGTTGGCAGAGAGACAAATTAATGACAGAAATGCATGGAAATTGCAGCACACACTGGGATGGATAGGTTCATGTCTGAACAGCTGCTTTGCATAAGGAATTACCAGGATGCTCTTTAAATAAATAAAAAAAAAAAAATCCTTTCCTTTTCTTGGTATTATCCTGATTTTAATAATTTCATTTTACCACTTGGAATTTTTTAATTTAAAAAAGTCTGTATCTGTCACTAATGAAGTGTCAGGCTAATAAAGGGTATGTGTCACCAACATACACATACAGGTCAGGCTGAATTTCCATAGGGGTAGAGACAAACAAATCAGTTGGAAAATATCATAAGATCTAGAGTATCTAATATACATTTGTGATGCAAAATTCAATGTTTGAATACAAACATGGTCAGCAACTTAGAGAAGTCCATCTCCAATTATTCTGCTGACAAGTTAACAAGGAGGTCTGTTCAATTACTCAGCATTTATGAATCAACACCACAAAATGCTAAATGCCTCTTGTAAGATGCTACATAAATATAAGTCTTGTATGAATGTCTATGCTGCACCACTTCAGAGTGAGAACTAGCATAGAAAAAAAAAGTAATTTAGAATTGTTCTGAGTTTTCGAGTGTGTACAAATAGGATTTTATACGTCTTATGCTATTGGTGAATACGAAGTGATATAGACGACATCTGACAAGAAGGTGGAATAAAGAGAATAATGTGTTATACATGCTTTTGTACTATGTACAGTCTGACTTACCTATAGAAAGGCTGTTACTAAGCCCTCTGAAATAATTCATACCAAAATATGACTTCCTTAGAACAGCGTCAACAGAGCATGCTATTAGCCAATGGATGGACTATAATTTTTTTAAATCAAATAATTGTTCTCCCTCAGTTAAAAGTAATTCTGCATATACACTTCTTAAAAAAAACTTATTTAAGCTTCATACACTAGCAGCACCTTTCCATTTTGCAATTAGTGAGGAATTTGAGAGCTAGCTGTCACACTATTTTTATTGTGTCAGATCCACAAGTACTAGAATCTCGGTGGAGATTTTCAAAAGACCAATGATCCCCAGAAACCTGAGCAAGAGTGAAAGTCTGTGAATTTTAGTTTTAAATCCCTCATTTATTTTTTAATAAGTTTTCTTTTTTTAATTTTACTGTTCTCGTAATATTGGTCTTAATAAAAGATACTGAACAGGCTTTGAATAAGTCAGTGTTTTAAACCTGCTTAATAAAATGAGCTGAGAGAAAAGCTCTTACATGGGTAGTTTGACCAAAACTTGGACAAGAACAGGAAAATATGCTTCATGTGAGTCTCTGCTAACTATATCAATCTTTCCCTCAGCCTGAATATGGGAGCAGGCAGCGATCTGCATGTATGGATTCTGAAAGGTAAGACACAGGAAAAGTTTTGAAGGGGTCAAAAATTGAAAAGAAAAGTATCAGACAAAAAAAAAAAAAAACCACCAACAACAAACCCAACAATGTATCTGACAAGCTATTAAAAAAATGAAGTCCCTCTCACTTACCTTAAGTTTTCTGAACTGAATTCTGACTCCAGGAATTTGAGAAACTGCTCTCTTCCCACAGGGTCTTTCAAAGCTTCATCCATGCCAAATCCCCATCGTTTCACCCTCTGCTGCCCTGGCTCTTTGCTACAGTAGTAAAAACAATAGAACTTACAATCAGCAATAGTCAGTATTCTAATACTCTGTGATCATAATTTAGACTAAGTGCTAAAGTTCAACCACAGATTTCTCACTTTGCAGATTGCTCATATCTGTGCAATGTTCAGAGGCAACCAGGCTGTTACTACTTACACAGAATGGAGGTAATATGCATGCATTTACACAGAAGAATAAGGACTTCCAACTAGAAAATGTTTTAAAAGGTGTCTTTTCTCCCCGTACTGGAATCCTGGAAACTGGTTACTGTAATTTTTTACACAGATTTATTAAACCTTCCCATCTTACGGAACTGTAAAGCTGGAAAGATCAAAAGGATACTGCATCGCCCTTCTGCCTCAGGATTTTCCTGCGGTACCTTTGTCTGAAATCTTCATATTTCAAGAAAAGCCTGTTATAGTCCCCTGCCTCAAAAGAAGAAATAAAATTATATACCTTGCCTCCAGTTCCCAGAAAGTGGTGTCATCTGATATCCAAGGGTTTGAGGGATCAGGGGGCACAAGGAAAGGATCATATTCCAAATACTGCTCTGTATAAGCTAATAGACTAGGAAAACAAAAGCATCAAACATTGTCATGTCAGGAGGTGAGGAAACCTGATCAGGTTACCCCTGTTAACAAGTTACTTTGCATCAGCTGAACTGTGGTAACCAGGTGCACACAGAAGTCAACTACAAGCTCAGGCTAAAATAGGCTTGCTCAAGCCTTTTAAAAGTGGATCCCTGAAGAAGGAGAGGTGGCTCAGGTCTTATAAGAGCTGAAATAAACTACAAACTTCCCTAATGCTTTCACATAGCTCCTTTTAGGGCTCCTTTAGGCACTAATAAATTAAATTAAGCAACCTCTTCTATGCACATTTGCTTTCATAAAGGAATATGTTTTATACCCCTACAGTTTTAATTATCAGTTCCTTTAAATTCTGTTTTAAAACACTGCATGCTGTTCAGGTCATATTTATTGGCCCTGCAGCTTCTGGGACTCCTTTTTTCCTCTTTCAGATACAGTTAATATTTTTATTACTTCCTAATCAAATAGCACTACTCCCAAGTTTACTGCTTTCCAAAAAAAAGCCCATTTTTTTTTTCCAAATTCTTCAATAGTCATGAATTGGTCTGACCCAGCTGAACACACTATAAACTTGCTTGTATTCTGGTAATTTACATCTCCCATGCACTTATTCCTGCATTCTGTGTTTCCTTTTGCTTCCTAATTATTGAAAAATTCTTGACAAGTGAGGACAAATATTCTTTATTTCATTCTGATTTGTATTATATTTAGTCTGTATTCCATTTTTACTGTTCATCAAGCACAAATTCTTAACCTGTTCTCTTTATAAATACAGACTTATGTGTTTGTATGTATATGCATACATACATAAATATAAGTAGGCACACATGCACAAACCTACATGAGAGGATGAAGAATTATTTGTATTTGGCTTACTTTCCTTTACTAAGTCTTATGTGGCTCAATTTTCTGCTATTTTCACTATCTCTGAATTTGCTGTGTAAGATAGAGCATTCCTTTTCTCTACCTCTTCTCTACCTAAGCTGTAGTTAGTCTTTCTGAGGGTTTTTTTGGTTTATTTGCTTTCTAGCCCCTTCCTGATAAATTTTGATCTTATTTGGAGAAAGATTCCTACTAGTGTTCCATCCTCTGACTGGAAGTAAGTTCAGGCTGACTTTGTTCAAGCACCAAGCTCCTCACCCAGCCAGCTCTGCCAATCAGTTCCCTTGGTTTCTCGGTGATTGCCGAGATTCTGAAATACCAAAACAGTAACCTCAGACCTGTTTCCGTTTAGCCTCCCTGCCAATGCAAGGTGAAACTTGTGACCACTTGGTCAGAGGCTCTTTCAGTGACTCTGGGGTTTACCAGAAATATATCACAGAATATCTAGGCCATCTTTTATCAATAAGATAACTTCATACCCCCCATTTAAAGTAAACTCTCATCTATTATTTCTGTGACACCTGAGCTCCCTTGTCTCTCTTTCTTTGAAGCTATTTCATACTGACATTTTCCCAATAGTTATCAGTCTAATTGAAAAACCAGAAGATGTGACAATATACTTACCTCTCTGCAACTTTTGACATTTTTAATCTTGTCGGTCTAATTGCATTTGCCAGTGCTTAATCTGCAAGAAAGGAAGGCAAAGAGTAATTCATTTATTATGAGTAATTCATTGCTTGACTCTATTTCCATAATTTTTTTATTAGGGCTGTAATTTAACCTTAATTTGTCCTAGGGTTAAAAAATTTTATTAAAGATCATACAGAGACAAAAAAAGGACCCAGTACAACATTTTCCCTAAAAGGTTCATCGACAGAAATCCAATTAGCCTTTTTTTAGATTTGTGAAGATAATTACTAATTCTTCAGACATTTACCTTCTCCCAACTCTAACACCTCAGTAAAAATTAATGAAGCATGAACAGTAGATAAATGTGTGAACCCATACGTGAATACATGGAGAGGTAAGTACACTCCCAAACGTGTAACCGATGTTGAAAGGAAGAGCGAGCTGTTTACTGCTAAAGGAGCTAGTGGGATCAGCTATGTAATTAACCCCCCAACTGGCCTGCTGCTAACTGACTTTAATTGTTTAATGCAAGATACAAATAATGTCAGGTTTTGTCTCATTAATTTTAATAGAAGTTACATACCTAAATCCATATGATACCCATATAGACATGTTCTGAACATACTTCCCAGTCACAATTTTTGGTGTAATACCTACTTTCCTAAGAAGTTCATTTAAAAGTATATGTTTGTAGTTATTTTTCAAACCTCTTGGTGTAGTTCATCTTCTGTGGGTGGCTTAGTCTCTGGTACTGGTGTGTGGGTAGGGCTGTGACTTCGAATGTCATTTTGTAAGCCATAGACAGACTACACAAAAAATACGGAACAATGATAGTTGCCTTCAGACAATGTTTTCTACACAGACCCATAGTAACTTTGATGGTTTAGTACAGTGTGCTCAAGAAGTTAGCCAAGACCATCTTTTTCTAAAGAAGCTTCAATAAGCCATGCACTCAGATAAAGTTGTACTTCTATACCATGGAGTAAAATAAAGATTCCCAACTCCCCACAATTTCATAATGCCATAGAACACAGGATCTACTTTTATTATGTCTCTATATTAACAGCATAGTAAACATGGGGGATGACACTGAAAGGCAGCTATTACAGTAAGTGGAGATGACCGGTAGAAAAAGAAGAAACAGTATCCTGAAAGGTAGACTATCACAATGGATTCTTTGGATGACTCCCAAATTTGCAATTACTGCTTGGAAAATTATGCTAATCTGGACCTTTCACTACCATAAATAAGCTAAGCTAAAACTTTCTCTAAACCCACCCTCCTTTTTAAAACACACTTTTCCATGGGTTGACATGAAAATATACCCCAAAGTGAATACTTTAATGCTGGAATCAATCTACATTATTATGATAAAAAGGATTTCAAAGAATGTGTTGTTCCAATCCATCTATAGATCCCTAGGGAATTTACACTGTTCATGTCTGGATCCTAATTTAGATGAAGCTGATTTTCTCCACAATTTCTCGTCATCCATTTGAGGCATAATTGTAAACTAGATACACCCTTTTCAGCAGCACAAGAAGAACTGTTGTTATACCTTACACTGCATTTTTAATTTCTTGTTCCTTAATTTCTGACAGAAACATTTCAACATGCTTTATTCAATCTACTAAACAACGTGAATAAAGCATGTAAACCTGAACTTTATTTTCATATTCTCTTTGTATTTCTCCAAAGCCTTTCTTATGTGATAGCATTTAATTAGTATTGGCAAATTTTTTAATACTAATTCATTTAAGAGCTTATGAATAGCACACGTTCAAGTATTGGTTCTTTGCAGCTGTGAGAAAAAAATGTTTTAAGAAACTATGGAACTTCGTACTATAAATTACCACCACCTCCTGCTTTTGATATAGTAACAGTACTTACCTTTCTTGTTTTATGTGGATTTCTCATTCTTGAAGATTTTTTTATATCCACTTCAGTAGTGTTTACACATCCAGGCTATTAAAAGAAAAAGAAAGGAAAGCACAAGGATAAAATCTGCGAAGGAACGCCATACTGTTTTCATTGAGATACTCCTCTTCAGTTTGTAAGGCTAAGAAAATAAATAACTAGAGGCATATAATAACTTGATGTCCTCCTGCAATAGTCCCTAAAGCTTAAATAACATAGAGTCTAAGGAAGCATCTCAAGTACCATTTTGTCTGGCTTATTGTAAGAGAGATTCTTTTGCTATTCAGCATTGTTTGCTGGAGCCTATGATGTTTTTTAGGACAAGTTTTTCTGTATATCTTTATGCTGAAAGTACTGAAAGCTATGTACAGAGGAGCAGAAAATATCCAAATGCATATTATAAGATACACTTGCAGCACAGACAGGTACTAATTCAATTAAATTGCTATTGGCAGTATTTGGGAATTTTGGAGTGAGACACTGAAGACCACATACTTAGAGATTATGACATTGTGAATTTGAAATAAAATAAATTATCAACATAACAGAAACAAATCACATGTTTCTGCTTTGGTTTTGCCAAAGAAGCCATACAATGTCCATTCTAGCTTTCCCTCTAAGAAGCGTGGTTGACCCAATGAGACAAAATAAATAGAATTGTGCAATAGCCAACTCAGCTGTGAACTGCAGGCTCCTTTCAGGAGTATCTGGGTTTGGGTTACTTTTTTAAAGATGATCTTTTTTTTAAAAAAGATTTTTAAAATTGTACCAAAATGAGATTTGTTTCTTCAGAAAAGAAAAACAAAACAAAAAAAAACAGGCTTCAGCAGCCTGACCAGGGGACTGGCAGTCTAAACAGAATGACTTTCGACACACCTGATTTGGCCTTCAAAGATTCATTCTCACAACCGTGTAGCAGCTTCCCAAAGGACACAGGTCCTCCAGTTTCTCCTAACTCATCTTCCTTTGACACTTCTCTCTAAGTATGAACTGTCTGCAGAAATCTGTTCTTCACCCATTACTGTAAACAACTAATAATAAGTGTTATGCTCTCAGGTGAGTTTTACCTATTGATTTTTGAGGGATTACATTTGCCACTGAGAGTAGGAAGTACAAAATCCACTCTCTAGCAGGAGCAGGTTTTTAGTGGAAGCAGGATGAGTTCTTTTTATGGGAGTAGCTAGATGTAGAATTTACTTGCCAGACAACCAGGCCGGACTTATAATCACACTAAAGACACAAGCATTATCATCTTACCATCATGTAAAATGCTTGACATGGCTGTAAATCTTCACAGACAAAAAATTTAAACATTTCTTATCTAGGCAGAGCCAAGAAACAAATACATTTAATTAAACAGGCCAATGGTACTTTGCCTCTGGAAAATCCTTTAAATAACAGACTGATTTTCCAGTATGATTTTTAAATTAGTAAGTAAGTTCTTATTTTAAAGTAATACATTAATGTGTGTTTGATCATATTATATTTGCAGTATAAGCAGTTCCTCATCATGAAGAATAAAAATAGGCACTGAGGCACTATCTCAAGACTGCATCTGATGTGCCTATTGAGCTAAATTTGGGAAGGTACACCTTGTGCTTGTGAACAAAAATGATAGTTTTTTAACTCAGAATAACTTGTAACTCTCAAATACAGTGACAGGTTGAAAACCACAACATTCTGCATGACGGTCAATTTAAAGGCAGAAAGCAATTTCACAGGGCAGTATACTGAGATATAAAGTTAAAAAGAAAGCAATGCATCTACTTCAGGATTATGGCAGCAGCTGGCAGTGAAGAAGACATCGGCTTTTAACAATATCTACAGCCCTTGAACGCAACCATTTGAATAGGAGGCACACTTACATAAGGCACAAACTGTTACTTGTTTAGTTGTCGATTATGGTTTGTTAAAAGCATGTCCTAAAAATGGAGAGGGGAAAAAAAAGAAAAGAAAAGAAAAGAAAAGAAAAGAAAAGAAAAGAAAAGAAAAGAAAAGAAAAGAAAAGAAAAGAAAAGAAAAGAAAAGAAAAGAAAAGAAAAGAAAAGAAAAGAAAAGAAAAGAAAAGAAAAGAAAAGAAAAGAAAAGAAAAGAAAAGAAAAGAAAAGAAAAGAAAAGAAAAAAAGGCATCTGAAGCATCTTATTTTCAAAGATTTCAAGTCCACCAGCATTAAATTGGTATGAACAGATCTAGCTCCTTGCCCGGGTAACTTATGTGCCAGAGCTGTGCAGACTGATCAGAGGGATGTAGCAAGAAATTCTGGGAGATTTTTAGGAATAAAACAAGGGCGAAGCTTTTGCTGGCTGGAAAGAGACCCAACCCACTACTGGCCTTCTCCAGCATCTAGAGGATTCTTGCTGACACCTGGCTGTTTAAAACCTCTCATGCTGAAGTAAAGCTGCTGTGCCATACTTCAGCGGGAGGACTCACAAGAGGCTGTGTGGACAGAAACTGGACCAAGGTGTGACTGCAGGGAAATAATGGGAGAGCAGCAGCAGGAGGCAGGTACAGGCAGGGAAGCGTCAGGAAGCTTTGAAGCAAAAGGGAAGGCAGCTAAAGGCTATATCACTACTCTGACAAGCTGGGGTAGCAACAGGAGTTTAAGACATCTATCGCTACCACTATACAATACCGTTCTCATAATTTGATTTAAATCACTGGAAGTACCTAATGTAATCAGGACCACAATTCATGTTTTCTTCTCAACTGAGGTGATTCTATGATTCTATTCTATGATTCTATGATATTTATTAAAATGATACTTGATATGAGATGGGATTTATTGTTTCTCTGGTGCTGCCAAATTTCATCTGTCAATTTTTAGGAATAAATATCAAACACCTTTTCAATTAAAAAAAAACCTTATTTCAACATTTTGAAAAATTTGGGAAAACCTTTGCTGGACAACATTTCATTTTATTTGTATGCCCCCACTAACATAATAAGTATGTGTTTGGATATAATTACATCCAGCTGTGTTTTCTTTTTGTGTTGCTTTTTAAACTGGACTACCATAGTTCAAATAGCGAGATGCCTATCAGAGTGCTCTGCAACAAGATTCCCATTTCGTATGTAATATATAATTTGCATACTAATACTGTAAATAGTTTTCAAACAGATTTCCTGGAAGACTTGAAACCTTTTCTATACGTGTAAATAGAATGCTTTTTTCTTTCAGTACTAATATCCTGTGTGAAAACAGTTCCCGCTCCACACACATGCAGAGGAAAGGCTTGTGACCTTGTTGAAATTATCATACAGCAAGATCACAACCAGGGTAGAATTTGGTCCTCATCTGTTTTTAAAAAGCTGGCTGAAAAAATGCCATATATTCAAAGGAAACTTAGTTTCTTCTCATCCATCTTTTAGCATGCCCTTATCGCAAAGTACAAATGCCATTGTATTAATTTACAGCAAAGGACATGTCAGTCCAGTCATGCTAAATTCACTGCTGAGATAAATGAATGCAGATAAATAATATAAAAAAACACATACAGAAGATTTTTTAATCCCTACTTCAATTATTGGATAATCATATTGGTATGAATTCCAAGCAGCACAACTTTCTATTGATGCTGTCTAGGAGGCTGCGTAACAGGATTCTGCCAAGAAACACAGTGGAAGGAGTAAGCCTCCTCTGCAAGGAGAGGAGGTCCAAGAACTCCAGGTCCAAGAACTTACATGCTTGGATCTGGCTACAGCCAACATTTGAAAACAACAACCACGTGAGTGTATGTTTAGTTAAAAAAAATATTCACTTGGTATTCCTAATGTTTCCCTGATAACTCTGGCAACAGTGAATCAATTAATTAAGCCCTTGTAATAGTGCTAACAGTGAATTAATTTTTTTACACTTGTAGAAACTCTTTGGAAGAATTTATTATTTACATCAAATGGGATGCTTTAGCCAGTTCTCCCCAAATCATGCAGAATACCTAATATTTATAGTCTGTTTTC
The DNA here is from genome assembly GCA_034008185.1 of Gorsachius magnificus. Taxonomy (NCBI): domain Eukaryota; kingdom Metazoa; phylum Chordata; class Aves; order Pelecaniformes; family Ardeidae; genus Gorsachius; species Gorsachius magnificus. The sequence goes on along the minus strand of CM067083.1, from coordinate 40,770,944 downwards.
TGTACAAAGTTGCATACCCCAAGGGCCCTTTTTATTGCCTGGCCACATAGCCAAAATCAATTGCTATCAACACCTTTTTGTGTAAAAATCTCTTTGCTATGATGTACTTGTAATTTTAATAAGTGTGAAATCCCCAACAGAAAGTCAGTTAATGTTTATAATGATACCAGTTTAGGTTTTGATGTTTTTTTCTCTCTTAAAGAATATGTCAATTTAACTGTGAATCTACTTAAGCCATAATAACCAGAATTTTTCTTGTATCTGAGACAAGCGCACCCATGTATGTGGGAGGGCATAAGCTCACGCATTGCAATAGGCTGGGAACTGTCTGTATTGCTGCTCTGTAGAAAACGATCTGAGGGAGAAGCTGAGCATGAATCAGCAGTATGTCCCTGCAGCAATGCAGACAAACCACATAACCAGCTGCATTAGCAATAGCATAGCCAGCAGACAAAGGAAGCTGTTATTGCTTTGTTCTCGGCACCATGAAGGTACACCTGGAGTACCAAGACTATTTTGTGCCCCACACAAGAAATTGATTTGAAATAGAAAAGTCCAGTGGAAGGACAGACTTTTTTCTGCTTGCAAAAGGGGAGAGCTAACTGTTGTCTTCTGCTGCATAAAGGGGGCTTGCAGGGCTAGACCTGTTCCAGAGGTGCACCATGAAAGGACAGGAGGCAATAGCCAGAAATTGCAGTAAAGGAAATTCCAGTTAACTATAAAGAAATATTCTTTATAATAAAAGAAAGGAGTTGCTTAAGACAGGCTGCAGAATCTCCATCCTTGATGATTTTCAAAGCTTGTTTAAACAAGGGCCTGGACAATCTGACTCAACTTAGAAGTTAGCACTGCTTTGAGCAGGAGCTTGGACTGGAAGACCTCCAGAGGTCCCTCTCAGCCTACATTTCTGTGGTACAGCCTATGACCTTCACAAATTGCAGGGACTGAAATTCAAATAATCCACCTTACAGAATACTTCAATCAAGTATTCACAGCAGTGTGAAATTCATCACCCTGCCTTCCCCTCCCCACAACAGCAGAATGGAAAGACAAGACTGGTATTTGCTTTCTTACTGCTGCCTCTGCCCTCTGGCAGCCTGTGGTGTGTACTCAACCCATACAAATAAACCTAGTGATGATTTAAGGAAATGTAATTTCGCAGCCTCTTTAGCTAAAAACGCATAGGTGCTATTTAAAATAATTACCTCATTTCAACATGCACACCCATAACTTCAGGGTTTATTAAAGCAGTAAATATTTAGGCAGATTGATTCACATCCCTTACACAATTTCATTGCATTTCAGTGTCAATACACTACAAAATAGATCTTTTTATTTGTTTTGCAAGCATGGGCTGACTTGTTAAATTTAATTGCAGAAAACTAAATTCCAAGATCTCCAGGCTTTCAAAGCTAAAACACTATAAATTTAAGTCATGGACATGGATACAAACATGACAGATCCTTGCTTCCACTTGGAAAAGATAAAGTCAGACACACAAACATAAAGACAAGTCAGAGATTGAAAGCTGTCTTCTACATTATTTGTAATAGCAGACTATCACAAATATAGTTAGCTTAAAATCCTGAGTGTCAAATGTTAGTATTGCCTTCTGCAACAATTTTGCTGTTTCTCTCATTGTTGCTATTTCTGTCATTTTTCTACGAAAGGAGTCTTCTAACCACCAACAGTCACTATTTGTATCACTCACTTCTAAAGCAGGGAAAGGAAGCTAATTAGACAGTGAGTGATAAACAGAATACCAGAGTTCAGTTTTATTTGTAGTTTTTATATTCCAGTTTACTTGTGTAGCTAGCATGTAGTGAAAAATCAAGGGGAGAATAAGGACATGAAAGATTATAAAAAAGAAATGAAGCAAAGAAAAAAATTCCAGTGGTACTGAGCTGAAAAAAAACCATAGGAGTTATTAGCTGGAGGAATACCCAGTCTGACTCTGGTTATGTGGTAAAGTTTATTTTTTCCCGTGCAAAGTCTAGCATCAAAGGAGACATTCAAATCCATATTGAGTAAGTTGTGGGCAATGGCTGAAACCGAGGCTCTCACAGAGAAAAAACACAGGCTGTATTCTCTGCAATGCACCAATTTTTCACTTCCCAGAGATGGAAGTTATTGCAGTGTGCAGAACCTGCTAAGGCTTATTAAAGAAAGGTTGAGGTTTAGGTATAGATTATTTGGATATTTTGGGATTTTACCTCATTTTACACTTTTCAGGGTCAATGAGTAAAAAGGCTTTGCAGTAGAAGAGCTGCACTATTAATGACTTCGCTGGTGCAATAGAAAATCTCAGAGAAACATTTCAAACGTGCTGAGTACAAGCGGTCAGCTCTTTTAACAGGGTTTGGAAAAACAGATGTTATCTTAAGGTCCAGTCAAAGGAGGGCTGCACATTTCCAACCCTTTACAGACTTCAGAAAAACCATTTTCCTAGTGGTTATCTGATAGGACCTGAAAGCTCTTTAAAATGTAGCTCACTTTATAACTATTAGATCAATCAACCTCAATGAAGTGAACAAAAAAATAAACCTAGTAGCCATAGTTGCTCGAACCTGCAAATATGTAGGAATAGTATTGTATTGATGCCACTGGCCTCTCTGACACCACCCAAGGCAGCAAAGCGCAGGGATTACAGGGACTGGGCTACGGGAACCACTTCCTTTTGGTTGGAAATAAAATATTACTTACAAGTGAAGCACTTAATCATGGGTTTAATTTACAATTAACTAGGTGTAGCTAATCTGAAACACTCTTATGAAGTTTATTAGCCTCTCCAAAAGTCTATGGCTTAATTACAATTCCCATTTGGTTCAGCAGTTCTTTGAAAATAACTCTGAGAAATCAAGTGTGTAAGCATTGAGACTTCTCTTGACAACATCACTAGTCACAAGATCCCCAGTAAACTAGCAGCTATCTGAAGAAAGAGGAAAAATAGTATGATGAGGTTTTGATGGACTTTTTTTTTTTTTTAATTTTGCAGCTTATGCCCCATCTATCTCAAACATAGCATAACCCGATAATTACAAATTCTAAACTTAGGTGGTATCAAACTCCACACTTAGGTAACTCTAAAGTTAGACCAACACAGGACCTAGCTACTTACTGAATACAGTCTTTGTTCCACTGTTGAAATTAATCATACCAGGTAGTTTTTTTCATCCTGTACATGTAGCGGCACTGTAAGTTTTACAAAAGTATCAAGAGACTATCATGTAATAGAAGCACCAACTTTTCTTCTCTCTTCTTAGTTTTCCAAGAGTACCTATGTGTCTCATACACACTTTTTTTTTTTAATAGTATCATATTCCCAGCTTCTGCACAATTACTTTGAACACAACTACCTCTCTGGAAGCATGCCTTTTTGACTCAGGTGTGTGACTGGCAAATAAGCACTGTAACTGGACTTTTGATAGCTGCCGTTAAGTTACAGTGCTTTTATGGAGGTCCCACCAATAAGAAGCAAACACAGAAAGGCAAATATTTGGATTATGGTCCATTATGGCTATGGTAACTTCATAAATAAATTGTAATAAGTATGTAAGTTTGATGATGGCTTCATATACAGCTTCTGTCAAGTTTTCACCTCCCTAGAACTCCAGACCAAACCTCTCTAAAATTAGCTCACCATTCTCACAGTTTCTCCAATGGACTCTCTCTTCAGTTAGAAATTAGCTCATCTGGGAAGTACAGCTATACCTTCCAATTAACACCTATAAATCATATTTAATGATAAGGAAGTAAATCCCAAGATTGTTCTCAAGTCTGAATTTTGTAGCAGCATGTTTCAGATTTCATTCCGAGATGCCTCATAAATTTGGCAGATAATCGGGGAAAAAATATTAAAACCTGCTTGTTCTACTAAAGCATTAGATATTTTCCCCAGTTTCTTCAGCTTCTTCATTATGTATCTTAAAAGAGATGTTATGCTACCACATACTACCTTTGTGGAACACAGGATAGGGTAAATAATTACAATGTATGGATTCAGAGTGACACTGAAATAAGGGAATACAACTTGGAACTGGACTCGCATAGACTAGCCTCAAATTTGTTTGTATTCCTTAATGGGAATCTATTTTTAAAACGTGATACATCTGTCAATACGCTGCAAATATCCCTGAATGTAATGATATACAGTCAAGTAGTAGTATGTAAACAAATTAGTTGTACACAGCTTAACTGCTAAAACCTGTCTATACCAGCTGATAAAGATGTACAACCTGTTGACTTTTAATTCAGTAAATAGAGCTTTTCATTTTTTATTATTCTTTCATTGAACTGGTATTTCAGGCCACAGAATGTTCAATGTCAAATCTTATTGAACTGCTTCCTTCAAAGGAAGGGACTGTCTTGATTCATAAGAATTAATAAAAGCTTTGTTAGGATTAAGTGTTCTCTTCTGTTGAAGGTTTTAGTAGAGAATTATGCAGGCAGCACAGAATGAATTTAATGCTCAATAAATGTCCTTATTAGCTAATTTCATTTTGACTAATTAAAGAACAGAGATAAATAATATAAAGTTCCAGACTTATTTATTAAATTGAAATGAATGAGCAATAAACCTGATTGTGTTATCCACTAGAAATATATTGATGCAGAAATAATGAATTCTTGATAAGCTGCAGAGAAAGGCATAGGCATTTAAGCATAAAGTTAAACCCACTATAGACAGCCCCATGTGAAAGACAGAAAACTTGACATTTGGACCAATTAGTATAATCAATGCATGCTTTATCGAAGGATTTATTTGAAGATCACTGACTACTAATCAAAATAGCAGTAGTTCCACTGTTATTCTGCAGTGGGCTTAATCAAAACATGGCAAGGAGTGCAATTAATGGATAAAAATTTAACTGTGAGTTGTTTTTCCTGTTTGGACAAGACATTTGAGGTTCAAAGACCGTCAGACAAAGAAGAGACATTTGATCAATTAGTTTGATCAAGTTTAATTATGTTTGCAGCATGGTAAAACTCATATGGTATTCAAACTAAGAGATGGGAAGTCTCACTTAGCATGGAACTTAAGATCACTTAAAGGTTCAAAGATTTTCAGCATCTTTCAAAAAAATGGAACCTACGCTGTACCAGTTTGCTGTTTATAACTATTTGTCATCTCAGACTAGAGTTCAGATCTATGACCAGAGTCATAGCAGACACACAAGGAATTCCAGTGGCTGTGCAAACCAAGGACATGCTTGCAAGTGGAGAAAAAGAGATACCGAGAGATTTTCAAAAAATATAATACCAACAAATTAAACCATAAAATTAATCCACAGAAGATAGAGCATCTTGAATCTTGACAGGGATTCTCATGTTCTCACATGCTTGCTTGTTTAAGGACAGATCCAGTGCAAAGCTGGGCTTTCACCTTAAGAGAACAGGATTTTATCATCTTGTTTTTTAAAAAAAAAAGTCTTTTCACAGTCTGTGTGTCAGAGAAACACATAATATGCAAAATGCATAGGAAAAGGATGTTGAAATTTAATTTTGGAGACAAGTCATGTCAAACTAAACTAGAACCTGTACTAAAGAGTATATTACTGCATGGAAGTTATATGCATAATTCTTTTTGAAAGTTAATTTAGTTTCTAATAACTCTTAATTTAGTATAAATTTTAATTAATATTCAGAGTCATTATCACTTTCTCAACATTTTTAACCCCAAAAAGCAGGAAACTGCTGTTTTATGGATTCCATACAGAAGAATTTAGGTTATACACTTGAAAAGAAGAGACAACAAGTCTCTGAAAATGTTGATGGCAAATATAGGTGACATTTAAAAATTGATTATCTGCCTTTTGACTTATAAGATCCTTGGCAGAATGCTTTGGATTAAAGTAGCAAATTTAATTCACACAGAAACAAAAATCAAAGTATAAACATCGCACTTATTTAAAAAATTCCTTATCCTTACTACTTCAGCTTATTTTCCTAGTTACTACCAGAACGGGGTCTTACTAAAAACCTTAACATCAGCTCATTTTTCTGCATCCCTCCACCATCTCATCAGTTAGCTGTTTCACAATTTCTGCCCTTTTCATAATCCTCAGTTTTAACTTGAGCACTTTCAGTATGTTGCACTGTTGAAAGAAAGCTGGTTTCTTTTCCCCCATCTGTCCCAGCCTTACTCAACTATCAGCCTAAATAACAATGCTAAATAATGTGAGTACAAATTCTTCCATAACGGTCTTAGCAGGCTAGCTATAAGGTTTATAAATATCTGCCTCAAACAGATGTGAATATGGATTGTAAACACTATAACCATTTTCTGAAAATAAGACATTGCACAAGGCTTTGTTTCATTACCAGAAGTGCAATTATCTGAGACTGCCAATTGCTGCTTTGGCTGCATTCCTTGGCTGCCGGAGAGGTAAGGATACACTGCGAAACAGGTGCAAAAGGAGACATGAAAATTGTGTGTGGCTACATCACTAGAGAAGTTGGATGGCAAGATTCACATTTGTTTCCTGGAGATGTTTAAAAACTTTCTGAAAATATTATGATAAAGCAGATAGAAGTGTTCTCTGGCTAAACAAGTGACTGGCCCAGAAAAGCCTAGGATTTGTAGCATGCAAAGTGTGAAATGAAGGATTGCACCACCTTAGCGAAGTTAAATTCGGTCTTTTGCCGAGTCTTTGAGGCTTATCTTGAAGGACAGGATGGAAAAGTCATTAACAACAAAAGCAATGAAAGAAAAGAAAAGCAAACCCAGAACAAATGTATCCACTGCATGACCCTAGACACTCAGTAGTATTATCTACTGGCTCAGATGCTGAGGGTCATGTTCAGACCACATAAAATACAATGTTAAAATATAAACAGATAAAATGAGATTAAAGGAGATAGAATCTCATTAAAAAAAACTAAATAGAGAGAGAAGCAAAAGGTGTGGAATGTGTGGCAAGGTTTAAAATATTTAAAGATTACTGTTTTCCTAGTTTGCTACTAGGAAACACTGGCATGAAACCCCCAGATCCAGAAATCATACATATTTCTGAACTTTACATCATCAGTGAATTGTCTTAAACCCACACTTGCCCTTACCGTTGCTGCTGTCCTTACAAGACATACCCACCCTGGATACTTTGTCTTACCATATTAAATCACTCAAATATTGGTTTTGGAAAAGACTTTAAGATCATCGAGCCTAACCCTCATCAATATTTGCTACTCAGTTTTTTCACAGAGAAGCAATGATAACCACCATTCAGCAAAACAGTGGTAGCAATGGGAACAGAAATCCTGCAGATCAGGTTTAATCAAGCTATGAATCATAGAATGGAAGAACTGGATCACACCCCAACTCATGCTCATGCTTTACTAAATCACAGTATAACTAATCCATAGCCAGAGTTTAAACTTTGGAGAGGGACACACACCAGTGTAGCTTTCTAGCTCATCTTAGAAAGCTGCTGCATTTTTCCCATCTTCCTTTCCACTTTCTCCGGTTCATCTCCAAGCATCACCTGTCTTAAAACCTAGGAAAAAGTTGTGGGCACTAGCCAGCCAGCTGATCAAAATTAACAGCCATGATAACGTTCAAGCATTTGTCTGTTTCTCAGACTGTGGCATAAATCTTCTAGGACCTCTGTAACCACTTCCAGGACTGACTTTGTCTTGGGACCCATGAAATAAAGGTGCTTTTTGAGGCAAATGCTCTTTACACATCAAACCTGAGTTCATTTCCTTTATTTTAAACTTACCAGTCACAGTGACATTTCTGACACCCAAATAATGCTCTTTTTCTGCAGCTAAACTCTCCTGGTTTTATTGTCATATAGCTGTTCTTTTTCCATGTCTCCCATTCCTATAGCGTACTGCTGCACTGTCCTTTTGGACTAATGGCTAGCTTCCTCTTCTATCCCTTTCATTACCTTTCAAAAGTATCTCTTTTTTCAAATAAAATGCAGATTTAATATTCATAGATTATATTCTATATGTAAATGTTCTTTACCAGCACTGTAGCCAGGTAGGTAAGAAATAAAGCAACTGGGTCCCAGGATACCTGCAAAAAAATCTGGAAAATATTTATTTACTCACCTAAATAAAAAAAAGCAAATAATGAAATATTTAGTCCACAAAATTAATTTTTAGTAAAAAAAATAAATTGGGATGGATTTTGAACAACACTGGCACTGTCCCTAGTCTCTGATTTTTTATCAAAAGATGAAAAATTGTAAATAAAAATAAGCATTAACTCCAGATTCTTATCCAAACTTTACCTAATTTCCCAAAATTAGCTCTCCAGAGTTGCAGCAACATTTCTGGTTTTGGTGGGCTTGAAAAGCCATTAGAAATCATAATTAGCTCTAGCATCACCTTCCTCTTTTCAGTCTGTTCCTCCTTTATTTTCTATTCTTTTTAACAGAAGTTTCTGGGTTTTACTGTAACAGTAATTTCATAACAATGGTTTCAAAATGACTATTTCACTAACTAGTGAGAGGAGCTGATTAGCCAAAGTATGAACCTCTCCATTCTTCTATTTGTATCTCCTAAAGTCAGGAGCCTACACTGCTGACTGTAAGGCAGTCTTTTGCCTCTGGTATTTCCTAGGTATGTCTGCAGCCAGATTAAAAACATCTGCTGGACCAGGGAGATTTATCCACAGGTTCAGCCAAAGCTCTTAATCGGATTCAATTTCCTCTTGCCCTGGTCCCTTTAATTCTCTCCTTACTGTCTGCCTATATCTTAACTTGAAACTTCAATAAATCATCTTCTCCTCCAAACCTGGAAATAATATCTCATTCCCAGATTCAAAACCCTTAGATCCATTTCTGCAGTTAATATAAAAGCTGTCTGCACCTTCAGAGTTCTCAGGTCCACAGAAACTTTCTGTGTCTGTTCTGTATGTAGCTCCCATTGACATCAGATGGTTTTCTGTCCTCCTTCCTTATTTTATGCCAGTGACTAGACAATAATGTCCCAGTCTTCTTGTATCTAATGTCTGTGGTTTGAATCTTTCACTTCAAATTGTTTTCCTTAACTGATGTTCTTAATCCTTCCTAAAAATCCCTTTCTTCTACCGCTCTTTCAATTCCACAGTCACAGATGCAAGCTGACCATGTCCAAGTTAATTATTTTTTATTCTAAACTTTCTCACTGTATTCACCTCTTCTACAGGTATCATCACCTAACTTTACTTCCCCAGAACAATCAGTTTTAGTTAAGTATCATTTCCCAGTGTCACAGTGGAAGATATAGTCCATATTTGGTTTCATTGGTAATGATACCAAATTCTGTACACCGAAAATGAAAGCTTAACTCCAGGTAAGTGAAACAGATATAATTCTGTAGTAAAGCAAAAAAAGTGTGATTATTGAGTTATCACAGTCTAATTGGAAGCCTTGTGACATTTCACACTCTTTCTCAAAGTTTTAGCTCTCAAAGCTAGTTGATTACATAAGACCCTTTTTTTTAAATTTTGTTTCAGATGGAATTTGACAAGGAACTCAGACAAATCTTGTTTAGACAGTGTATGACTACCACAGCTCAAAGCCAACAATATCTAACCTTTATGTACATTAAAAATAGCTTGGAAATATGACCAGAGTGAAGTTGAAAGGCTTAGCAAGCAAAAAAAAAGCAGATTAAAAAACCTGTCAGGTTTATTTAAAAGTATTTTTAGCTATGCTGATAATTTTGGTTGTGTGACTCATACCTTGGGAAACCTTTGAGATGGTAATATTCAAAGACAGGTATCTTCTGATTCAAGAAATCAGACACAACAAATCTATTCACTGAGAACCCCAAACGGAATGTACACACATCTGCAGTCTTCAGTAGTAGAATGACATAAATGATCCTGCAAAAGAGGGAGGTAGGCCCAAACCCCCAGCACTACAGCCCTTTTACTTGTTCCCAAGCTACCCCAATGCTCCACAGAGGCTGACATTTACCAGTGGGCCTGCTCTCAGACAGAGCATCCCCACCAGCACTCACCACTGGCCGGTGCACATCCCAGAACGCTCGCTCCTGGCTGTCAAGAATCTTCCTCTCTATCTTGTCTCTCTTCTTGTCGACTCTGTCAATGTTATAGGATATTTAAAAGAAACTGTGCTGGTGACAGTAATTTTAAATGTAAGAAGTGTCCAATCACTTTACCCTCCCCTTCTCCCTTCAAAAAGCATGCAAAACCCAAACTCCTCATCTTCAAAGGAACTTACTTTGCTTGTGCTTCAGCTTGCATAAAAATAAACTCCCATTTCCGAGCAAATGCTCGCTGTAGTCTGGCCAAACTCTCCTGAAAATACATCACAATTTTAGTGGGTTAAGTTGTAAGTTATTTACTATTTAATAGCTTTTAGCTTATCTTTCCCTCCTCCCCTCACCCTCCCAAGATGCAATACAAGTCATGATATCTGTGCCAGTGTAAATGTGCCTTACTTATCCAACATAAAGTCTTTGCTTGATGCCAAATGGGAATACTAGATCTATCTACTTTTGCATGCCCCAACAATTTTAGTTTTGAAACTCTGATGACAAGGGTGGATGCAACCTCCTGCAGAACATGGGATATCGGAAGTATTTGTATATACTGGGTGCTGGCTGAGTAATTTTGTTATAATACAAAGAAACAGTCTTGTTTTGAAAGTACCTAATACTGAAAGATAACAGCAGTACTTTCCATACTGGATGATCCACATGACAATTCCCATCAGTCATCTATACAAATGGTTTACATTGAACAATGTTGGCTGCCTATCAATTTATTTAAAATACAGTAATAAGAAGCTATCAATATTTTGGTATTGTAGGAATATTCCAAGACCTCCACAGCTATCCTCATTTTAAAAACATATACTCTATAGTTCTTCATTACTGTACAGGAAATGTATGTATATTAAAGCCTACTAACAATAACAGGAAGAAGATTTGTAAAACGTTAGCAAAATTGTTTCCTCTAGTGATGCTGGAACAGGTTCACTGTCTATAACAGCTTTTCCAATCTCCCCCTAGCTTAAATGGCAGCAGCATGTAGTCTGTTAACATGGAGAACGCTGAGGTTCTTATCTTCCTCCAAAAAGACACATTACCTTTATGCATTGCTTTTACTGAGACAAAGTGAAAAATTGTCCGTAAACTTCCTAACAGAAAATGTTGCTTTAACTGTATTTCTATGTATTGCAAATGTATCTCTATGACATACTGAATGATTGAAAATAAAGACTGCAGAGGGAGAAGATGAGACTTTCTAGAGATCTTGTCAATACCAGTAAAGGCTCTCATGGATTGTGTACTGGAGGTGAATTTTCTAAGGCATGTAAGTATAAAATTATGCGTACCCCACAGTGCAGTACGCTGAAAAGCAAGCTTGTGCCAGAAGAAGCAATAAAGTGTGTCAGCATGGTGCTGCGGCTGGAGTTTTTGGCATGTTGAGAGGCCTGGCTGACTATCCTGCTATCATGTCACCAGAGCACAGCCTGGACAGCTTTCAGTGCAGAGCCAGGGCTGCTCATGAATTTTATGTTGACATTTTCATGAAAAATTCAGGAACTTTTGGGGGGATAGGGATGGAATTCAAGACATCTCTCTCCTTAGCAAGTGCCTTCCTCAACAGCTAATCAAACTCCCTCTTTTCCTGGCTTTTCCTGGCCTCAATTATCTTACCTTGCCTGGGGCACAGCACAACTTTTCAGTGAGTGGGAAGTGTCTCTTAGTCTGACCCTCTTTGCCTGTCATCTAACTGATGGGACAAGGGCTCAAGTGCCAGCATCACTGTAAAGAATGAGATTTATATTTCTACAGCTACCAAGTGCTTTTGAAAATGTTGCCAGAGATCCTTCATTCAAACCTTACACAGTGTTGAGTACAATTGCTTTCAAAGACTTGTGGTGTATCTGGGATTTGTGAACAGTTATTTCTGATCCTGCCATGGTGATCTGAGCACAGTAAGATTAGAGATGGACCAAAATCTCAGCTTTTGCCCAGACAGCCTTCACTACAGTCTCTCAAACAGCATTTATGACTACTGAGCACTGTTAGACCCACATGCTGGCAAAAGTGTGTAACTAATAATTTTTCACACATAATGACTATACTTCTCATGCTTAACATTATTTCACATGCTCGTTAGGACCAGCAGAGAAATTTACTTTTCCCCAGGTACTTACAGCTTCATAGTCTGCTAGCTCTAGCCTTGCTTTGTTTTGCATTGTCCGCTTGCAGAGGTAAACGGCTGGAATAGAATAAAATAACACAGAATTTTCTACTATCTCACAAACACAACAGACCAGAAATCTAGAGTCTTCATCTCTATTTTACTGCTAGCTTTTTTTGGTTTTATTTCTTACCCTATTCTAAAAAGCTTTAAATACAGAATCAATGCTACCAGTATGTTAACTAAAATGATGGGTCAGATACAGAGATTCATAAAATAATTATAAAATCTGCTTTATGCAACAGACATTGTATACAAAATACATGACATACTTGGGGTGAGGTTGTTTAATGGCCAGGGTACTAGCACATTAAAGAAAATATGGCAAAAACATTTTTTAAACTGTGTGTGTGCAAGTCATCATGCGTAAGAGTTATGGAGCTGCTGCTATATTAGTCAAATAGGTTTTTAAGAACGTGTATACATGGTTTTATTTATTTTTACTTTATATTTAGAAAGCACAAAATTTCAATCTAAGGAGAATTTAGCTACAAATTAATTCCAGATAAAATTCAAGTCTCATACAGATTAGTCTGCTATAACCAATATTTAAACCAGAAAAATATGTGAGACCAAAATATGAAAAAAGTACATGGTGTATTAGATATAATGAGAAAAAATATTCAGTCATTTATTTTCTACATCCAAAATCCTTCAGAAGAGCTGTTCTGCCTCCACCTCATTCAGACAGAGCAGAATCTTAACTAATAAAATGGAATACTGACAGCTGAATACTGAAAGGACGCAGGGATGCAAATCAAACTTAAGACTACATAAACAGCACAGTGGTTTGCATCACGTTGCTTGATCCTGAATTCTTTATGCACTCCGTTACCCTTGAATGAAGTACATTTCTAATAGACTTTATTTAGCAACAAATACTTCACATCAAGGCTGCATATTGCACAGCTTCCCCTACCAGTAAGACAGTGAGTGCCTCACAATTCCTTTTTGTGCAATCTTTACCCACTTCATTATTTCAGACCACCTTCTCACGTGTGAGATGGAAGAATCTTTTGATCAGTGTAAGTAAGAAAACCTGTGGTCTCTACGATCAGCAAAAAGAGCCTATATTTACTGGTTGTGGATAGGAATGTCCCTGCTTCCTGACTGCCACCTTGCCCACTACAGGAACAAAGAGGAATAACTTCACATAGGAACCTAACTCTTGCAATCACTAAAGCGCTCATCATATATAGCTTTGATTTTTTTAAGGTAGTCAAACCAATTATATTTTACAACTCTATGGAAACATTTATTTCTGACAAGTCACCTGCAAATGCATGCAAACTCACTCCACTGGATGTTATTTCAGTGGAACTGATGACAAGCACTTCTAATAACTCCAGCTGCGGTTACAGGTGTTACTTGATGTAAAATGATGTTATATTTTAATGTAGTTTTTCTCTTTTTCCCCCCTCATTTTTTGTGTGTTATCTGTTCTATTTTCTTTCATACTTCTTCATTTTCCACTCCCATAAGAAGCCATGGTCTCTTTCTCTATTCCCTGCACTCCCATACCCCCTCTGGTTCCAAAGCAATTTCTGTGTCTACAAAATCTACAAATACCAATACAAGCCCAAGTCACACACCAAGTACAGCAGACAAACATTTTCTATAGCTTCAGTTTCCATGAATTTTAACATTAGAATACACTTACACTAATGCATTGGCATGCATGCTGAAATGTCACAAAAAGATGAGGGGATGAATTCTGGATCAACCTTTGTACCGATGTTGCATCCACAATCAGTACAGTGGTAAGGGAATACTAAGGAGAGAAATGGTCTTTGTCATTTAGCTCCTTTTAGTGAAGCATTTTCCTCTCTTTTCCTTCAAAATCAGTTATTTCATTGAACAAGAAAAAAAAATCCCCCAAACCCCTTGAAAATATTAGCAATTAAATACATATTTAACAGAAGTGTGTCGACAGTTCTGAGAATTCCAGGGGTCAATTTTTTTTCTAGTTCAACCAGTATAATACCATCTGAACAGGAACAAAACAAACTCCCAGTTCCCTGCACTTGATTAAGCCCTTGTAAACCCCATTCTCACGGTCCCTGTAAGGGCACCTTTAGTTAGCTGAGCACTTCCTTGAGCCCCATTGTGGGTATATTTTGTGATTAGCATCTCCTGCTACCTCCAACAAAAATTGTTGCTGCAGAGGTGGCTGACTGTCCGTCTTTCTGTCAGGATAGGTTTTAACAATAAAGCATCTTCAGATGACAGAGTTCTCAACACCGACAAAACAACCACGAGGTCACCAGGAGCAGGAGAGAGGAATTAGCTTGACACACTGTTAATCTAATACTGTGTCTAAGAAAACTCTTGTCTTCACTGTGTGACTGTACTTTCATACTGACAGTATTTTCCCTGCAGGGTTCTGTTAATGACCCTTTTTGCTCCAACTCCATAGCAAACAGTCCATCTAAGAACATTTGTTTTTCATTATGAGCAGATCTTAGCCGAGACTCAAAAAAATCATGTTCATCCCTCAGACTTTTTTTCTCTGGAATATCTAGATCCCCTCCCCTTCAGGAGTCTAAAGGTTATATAATACCTGTGGCTTGGATTCTTTATGTCAGAAATGTTTCTATGTGCCAGTGTGGATACGGCATAATATGCCGAAGAAAACAGTCCTGAAGGACATTCCTAATCTGACTCAATTTACTGCCATTGCTATGTGCTAACAATTAGAACCTTATTATAGAAGTGCGTGTTTGAGGATCTATTTAAGAGCTACCTGTAGTCACACAAGAAGCTGGCAGCAGCTCAGTAATTTGAGTTCACCAGTTCACACTCTCCTTATCATATTCTTTGGCTTGCCTGTAACAAAATTCACTAGTATGTTGGAAAGCAAGAAGAATGTGAAAATCACTCTCATTTTCAGCTAGAACATTTGAAGTCAGAGAGAAATGAGGTTTTGTTCTTCTGACTTTTAGAGCAGTGAGATCTGAAATACGGATGCTCCCATCTTTTGCAGGTACTGCTCCTTTTCTTCACCAAAACACGTGTGAAGTAACTGCATGTAGCGAGCAGCATCTTGAGAGGATGTCAGTCAGTCTCCCTCTCAAAGCAGAGTCATGAGCCCTCAGCATTTCAAAGAATGAGAGTGTCTGCTTTGCTAATCCCATGATTTATAGGAGTTGTCAGGTTTTTTACAGCTTCAAACAGAAGTACAATCTGCAGGAAGGGTCTCCAGCTAAAAGCTCCTCTATTTCTCTATGTAATTCTCTATTTATCTACCCCCCAAAGGTCCTGGTCAGGGCCCTCAGTACACCAAGGAGCTGTAATTGCCCTGAGCAGCCTATCTAGGGGCTCCACTGAGGCCCCCTGAGCCCAGGAGCTGAGCTTAAGCCCAGCTACTTCCCCTGGCCCCAGCTTGAGCTACATTGTAGAAACACCTCTAACCAGCCCTGTAACTTTACCAGCACTGCCCTGGCTTCCTGGTTTGATCTTGGACCTTCCTGGTCACTTGAGACTTTGTGCGTGAGGATGCTGCTCCTGCCTGAACTGTTGCTACCCACAGTTCTTGCTTATGTTCCCTTGCAGAGCTGCCTGCTCTTGCCACTCCCTGACAAGGGTGCTGAAAAATCCTTAACATATGAATGAATGATATGCAAGGAACAAGGTCTGATTAATAACCTCAATTTGCTAAATATGGACTGCCACATACACTCTTATTTTTAGAGCCAGTGTATTCTGATAGATTTTGCAATCAACATAATTGCATCTACTGAAGTGAATTATATATTAGATGCTATAGCTAGTGCTTTAGAAGTGACTTATTATCATGAGAAAACAGATTCGCCAATAATTTTAAAGGCAATATTAATACATGACATTTCATAATGAAAGATGGTCAGTGATGTTTATAAATGGGCATTTGAACTACAAACCGGTACTAAACCACACTTTGGTAGCTGTGCAGTAAATACAGACTACTCACTCTTGAAAATTCTGCTCAGGCATTCAGAAAACGTGGGCAATGTGAGAGCTTAAAGTGAGATTGCAAAGTGTTCTAGTGAGAGGTGCATGAATAGGGTGTCTGGGTTTTCCTTCTTGTAAGTTTTTAAACAGTTATACCCAAAATAACCCATTTTCATGGTCAGCTACCTTTGTTTCCTATTCTTGACTGTTCGGTAGTACTTGAAAGCTCCTATGAAACCTCTATAGATTTTTTTTTCTTTAAATAAGATCATAGTGATAATGACAGGTTTCATTCTAGAATCAAGACACTGGACAGAGTACATATTATATTATACACATTTACTGGGAAAAAAAAAGAGCTTTCAGTGAAAAGTTAAACTGGAGAATTTAAGCTTGTTGCTAAACAGGGGCTCTATCTTCCCTCTCACCACAGCAGAGAAAAATCCTCAGCTAAATTCATTGGAAGTACAACTGGGCCTCTGAAAACCATGGATAATGCTACCTACACATCCACCACCATGTACACAAACTTAAACTCCTTACATAATTGTCCCAGTGCCAGTGGTGTCACAGCTCGATTCAGCCCCAGATGGTGGGTGTAGCGTTCAGTGAACACTCATTATCTCCCCTGAGGCCAGATTAAATTATATACTCTCTCTGAGTCAAAATTCTGGTTTCAGAGTCAATGTGTACGTGCGTAATCAGTATTTAAAGAGCAAAGAAAATCAGAAATACTACAGTGCCTAAGGGTTTCGAAGTGCCCTGCGGGCAGACAAAAGTTCTGTGTCCGTATGCGAGTGCCTGCATCAGATGGAGAATTACGGGACAGTTGGCAAAGAACATGACTGCAGGATGGAGAAAATGAAATCAACTATCTTACCTAAACATAAGAATTTCTAGGGCTATTTATACCTTCTTTAGGTCACCTTTGCTTTTACTCAACAACAAAAAAAAATTGCTCTTTGCAACAGCTACTGAGTTTCACTTAGTCTTAAAAAAAAGATGACAACTTTTAGGTGGACAAATGGGTCTCCAAGCAGCTTCGCATATCTATAAAAGAACTACACTTTTTTTAGTAAATACTAATAACATTAAGTTAGGAAGAACATGATAGTTTATGTGCACTAAATTGCCAAATGGTCAAAAATATAACTCCTGAAATACTCTTCCCTTTCTCTACTTTTTACTCTTTGATCACACTATTTCTATAACATTTAAGGAATGCAATTTGACTGTAGATTTAGATGCGTAGAGGACTGCCTTACATAAACCAAGGGTAAGAAAGAAACCAAATTTCAAACTACCAGAGAGCTTAAGAATGAATAAACGGCAAATTAATCTTCAACAGACAAAAGTCCCTAGATGATGTTGGCCTGGGAAGGTCCTGCAGGGTGACAAAAAGTGGTAGGGAAGAGAGGTCACCCAAGCTACGTAAACTATGGGATCAGATAAAGAATATCCTGTTGTTAAATCTAATTTAAAATTACATCCATTGAATTATTTCATACTTCCTGATGTTTTCATAATGTTTTCAGTCTGCGTTCAAGAATTTAACATCCTGCTTTGGCACCTATGCTGATTTTGGCTGGGGTAGGGTTAATTTTCTTCACAGTAGCTAGTATGGGGCTATGTTTTGGATTTCTGCTGGAATCAGTGTTGGTAACACAGGGATGTTTCAGTTACTGCTGTGCAGGGCTTACACAGGGTCAAGGACTTTTCTGCTTTTCACCCCACCCCACCAGCAAGCAGGCTGGAGGTGCATAAGGAGATGGGAGGGGACAGAGCCAGGACAGCTGACCCCAACTGACCAAAGGGATATTCCATACCATATGATGTCATGCTCAGCATATATAAAGCTGGGGGAAGAAGAAGGAAAAGGGGGATGTTCAGTGTGATGGCATTTGTCTTTCCAAGTGACTGTTACATGTGATGAAGCCCTGCTTTCCTGGGGATGGCTGAGCACCTGCCTGCTGATGGGAAGTAGTGAATGAATTCCTTATTTTGCTTTTGTGTGTGTGGCTTTTGCTTTACCTATTAATCTGTCTTTATATCAACCCACAAGTTTTCTCACTTTCACTCTTCCAATTTTCTCCCCCATCCTGCTGCCCAGGCAGTGAGCAAGTGGCTGTGTGGTGCTTAGTTACTGGCTGGGGTTAAATCATGACAGCACCAAAACCAAAGCTTTCTACCTCCTCTTAAGGCTCTCAGATTTAAGGGATACTCAAATGCACTTGCTAAAAAGCTTCTAAGAAAAGGAGGTGCAACAAATTCAACTACACTGATTTTGCATAGAAACCACATAGGGCATGTGCAATCCAAGGCAAGGCTGAGGATGTCAGAAGATGGGAGAGTATTTTCTTCTAAACCGCAAAAATCAGCTACAGGGATGGCATCAGAAGGTGGCCGTTACTTGACAAAGAGGGCAATTACTCAGTGCCCGCCCAGCAAAGGGCTATTAGTGGCAAGACAGTGCATGTCTATAGAAAAAAGCATTTGTTGTCACTGCTCCCTTCACGGACTGAAAGCTCTAATTTCCATATTGATAATGAAACAGACAAAACTATTTAATTTACTTGGTAATTTGAAACACGGTAATTTGAAAGCAATTCTGAAAATTATGAGATGTTTATAAATATCAGAATTTATTCTGATAAGAAATTTTATCTCTCTTTATAGGGGGACATAGATGCAAATTATCAATGGGTTTAAAGTAATCCTTTTAAAATAATGCTGCAGAAAACATGTACTTGTGTCAGTTACCTTTTCATATGCATGCATACAAATGCATTGGCCAAACGTATTTTCCATGCTCCACATATTATGGTAATAAGTTACACATTCATGGAAAGAAAAATTCAGGTAAGTACAAAGCTGAAATGGTGAGCTGATTGGAAAGCATTCTCAGGAAATACCTCCTGCTTACAGAGCCCTCGCTGTGGTGGTTTGTCAATGTCAGAATTAGCAAGGATCAGAACAAAATTCAAGACATGCTTGTTGAAGTGAGACTTTCTTTTCGTCATTTATATGACAGAGGTAGCTCCTAATGAGTGAATTATGTATCTCCTCAGAGAACTATGATGGGATATGAATTCAGAGTGGAAAAAACCTTGTAAGCCACCTCCTCCATCTTTCTGCTAATGCAAGTCTCTTTCCTAAAGCTCATTTGATTTGGTTCTGCCCAGATGAAATTTTATGCATAGAAAGCACTGGCCCCAGCCACATTTTCTTGAAGTACTATTCTCCTTGATAGACTGTACTCCTCACTTAGTCCTGCCACCAAGATCTTAGTCAATACATTCTGCATATGTAGTTTCTCAAAGCAAAGTCACTCACTTAAGATGCCACAACCCAGTCTTAGCAACAATTTAGTATATTACTTGAGTCTGGTGGAGTCTGTTTCTTACTACACCTAGATATCCAGCAAATTTTGAGACACTTTGAGACAGGTCCTTAAAGGAGGGATCTCTGTTAAGGATCTAAGAGGACTGTTTGGAGGAGTCATTGCTGACATACTCTGGTTGACACTAGCTGTTGAAAAAATGGGAACTGGGCATCAAGATTCAAGATTATAGAACTGCAGAGCTCTCCAGAAACTATTTACATTATATTGGTAAATTTCTCCTTGTTCTCACAGCATAAATTTTAAAAAATAAATTTTTATTCATATCTGACAATTTATATCAAAGAAAATGCTACTCCGCTACCAGTTTTGTCCCGAGGTACTGACTCATACTTATGGATTGATTTCCAGTGATCCTGAGCACATGAAATTTTCCAGCAGAGTTCAGGTAAGAATAGGGCTTAATATTTCTCAAACACAAATCGCTTACTAATAAGGTGCTACCAAGGGAATCCTGCCTGAGCATTTGGGCAAAGAAAGTACATAATGCATCCTCTGCACAGTTCTCCCTCTAGTCAGTTACTCCATGGAAAAAGGTGCAGCAAGATGAATGAGAGAGAACAATCCTGAACTAATCAAATTTTCACAGAGGGATTTGAAGCAAGGCACATAAGTAGGCAACAAACTCTAGAGAGAAAATCATATGAAAATTTTCAGTACGTGAAAAAGATGACATGTGATTGCAATTACTTTTTGTGCACTATGTACTCTTTAGCATGACTGCAAGTTTGGCAGAGGAGAGGCAGATGAGCCAGGTGCGATGGCTCGTGTTCAGAACTGAGCAGCAGAGGCTGAATACAGAGAGGTCTCTGCCAGTTTATTCTTAAGCGGTAAGAAGGTATCATTAGGAAGGAAGCTTCATATGGACTCACTTCTTAGCTGATTATCAAGAAAATTTAAAAAGGACAAACTTTTGCTTTCATGAAAATGCTGGACAGCAACAGCTATGAGACAACAACTTTCACATAGCAAAATGAGTAATGAACTGCCACAGAAGTTTACAGGCAGCACTTATCCAGATAGGGAGCTTACACTGTTAAAGGGAGAAATTAAGGCTTCCCCCCCCCGCCCTTCCCCTCCCCCTCCCCCTCCCCCCCAAGTGCTCTAATTTCCTAGAAGATTGCCTTTACAGCACATGACTTTACCTGGAAGGCTACTGGAAATATGTACATTTTCAAAACTTGTCCTTCTTCAAAGCAGCAGAATTTAAGAATTTGCTTTGAATATATTAAAAAATAGTCTCATTTGGCATCCTTTACAGATTAGATAGTCATGTGCTCTTAAACTCATGTTGCATTATCAGTTATTTACTGTGTTCTCCATAACCTACCAAGATTCTGCAATCCTCCTCCTTTTCTAATTCATTTGGGAGAAATGCACACATGAAATTACAAGGCTGAAACAGCAACCTCTTGAAACTGTATAGATGCAGTTGACTGTTGCTTTCTGGTATGAGTCCAAACCTCCTTAACACTATAAGTGACTGTGGCACTTTTAAAATTTTATTCTGCCTGTCCTTTGAACATACTTCCTTTTTTTAATATGCAGTTAACTGTAAGAAAAGGTCTGTATATCACAGGCATTTTTGAGTCTAACCATCAACAAAAGTACACTAGAGAAAATGAGTAAAAGCTACTAATTCTTCTTCATATCTTATACTTCTGAAATTCTTATAAGCCTCTTACATTGTCACAACTATGTTCATTTGTTTGCTTAGGCTTAGGTTTGAGCTTTTCAAACACAAAAATTATTGCTATTTTGTTGTGAATGGAATTTTTCCCTAGCCTTTCATATTTCTTATTTATCTCATCCAAAAAAGAGAACAGTAAGGAACTGAATTCCTCAAATTTGCAACAGCTGTGAATCACTAAACCTCCAAGAGAACCTGACAGGTCCCCTGAGAACAGAGGCCAAATACATATGGAATAAAAATATCATATGTGGCATAATATTTCCTCTTTCTGAGACGCAATGGACTTAAGTTTTCAGTGAAAAGTTTTTAATCTGCCAGAAAAAAATTCTGTCAGTTGCAAAATTATACCTGTAAGAAAAGATGATTACAGGTAGGTTGCATGCCCAGCCATTAGCTGCTTTCATTTCCAGAGGGTTTTCTCAACTGAGATCCAATTCTATTTGTCACAAAACCAAATCATAATTCAGGAACATGACTTAACTCACTGGAAACACAAAGTTATTTGAACTACACTGGCCTTAAAGTTGTTGTTATTATTGTTATTATTATTATTATTATTATGCATACTTATTTTCATTAATAAAATCCCACTGAAACCAATGGGATTCTAAACAGAATAACCTGTCCCGCATGGGTGGACTCAAAACATACGGCATTAAAATGGGTATCATCTTCAACAGATGGAACCTAAGAACCTGCCTTTTAAAAAATTATTTGCCATTTGAGGCATCTCTCTTACAGACTGATTTTCAAGAAAAAGGGAGAGAGATTTTCAACATTTTGTGAAAATTAACAGTTTCTTAGCAACCTTAGAATGATCAGGTGCTCAATATTTTGACAGTTACAACCAATACTGGATATAAGGAGGAAATTCTTTACAACGAGGGTGGTGAAACACTGGAACAGGTTGCCCAGAGAGGTGGTGGAGGCCCCATCCCTGGGAACATTCAAGGCCAGGTTGGATAGGGCTCTGAGCAACCTGATCTAGTTAGCGGTGTCCCTGCTCACTGCAGGGGGGTTGGACTAGATGACCTCTAGGGGTCCCTTCCAACCCAAAACATTCTATGATTCTATGATTCAAAATCAAAGGCTACAAGATTCCACTTTGACATACAATGAATTAGTCCAAGCCCTCTTTTTGCCACCAAGACATAGCACTGCGCTATAGCTTTACTATGAGAATGGGTCTGCAGCTTCTTGACATTTTGGAAGATTCTGTTTCCATGTATTTTTTCTTCACATTTTCTATTTTCTTCAGGTTTGGTTTTTGGTTTGGTTTTTTTTTGTTTTTTTTTTTAGTTAAAAGCTCACAGGGAACAAGAAATTATATTTTAGAGAAGATGTTAACATATTATACCAAGATGTAAAGATTATTTGTTTCTGAGCTAGCTCTGGTAATAAACTAACACACACAATATCTCAATCTCATTTAATTTCTAGTTTAAGATTAATTATTTTCCTGGCAGTATGCTACATTCTGGACAGTAGCCCAGCTATGGGTGAGTAATGGTAAATGGTTGGGAGTAATTTTTAAACTAAAATAAAATTGTAGTATGTTTTCAAAGACTTGTAAAATAAGGTCAATGCCAAAGAAAGGGGTTTGTTTTGTTAATAACTCTGATAAAGGAAGTTCACAGACAAAGCCTACTTCTTGCTGGCCTTGAGAAACTCCCAAAGCCTGCCACAGTCACTAGTTTTAGGAGGTGCAGTTTCAAGCTCGTTCAGGACAAGTCCATGAAAATGGAAGCACTGCACAGCACCATGATACATGACAAGTAAGAAATGTATTTGCATATCTGTAATAACATAAAATCTATTTATTATATTTTCTAGGAAGTAACAGAATTACTCTGAAAATCTGCAGCACCTCTTTGGAGTGTATTTGTGTACTCAGCTCTCCCCTCATCTGCCCTCTATATTCATAGAAAGGTATTGGGAAAAAATCCCCAGGCCACAAGACAAATGCTAATTTATTGGACTAGGAAGATGCTAACCTAATAAGAACACTGTTGAAAAGTTGTCTTAAAAATTTATTTTCCTGCAAATGCTCTAGCATTAGCCAATTCTGGCAACACATGGCCCCCTTAGGTAGATGTAGTGCAATGCCCTGACCCTGTTGCATGGGGGAGATGCAGGTGGGTTTCTCACAGGCTTGCACCATTGGCTCATGACTTGGAAGCAGCAATGAGACAGCAGGGTTGGGGCTTTCCCTTCCTTCACCCCTCTACAACGTAACAGCTTCAATTCACCAACTGGAACATATTTTATGGGTCTCATTTAAATCTGAAAAGCTCTCAAATGAGTACGTTTACTGTTTGACAAAGGCACATTCTCGCATGATGAAGAAACTGATCCCAAGTTTAATTATGTATTTCTGGCATGCAAAACCTGTACAGAGTATATCAGATTTCTATTTACTGAGTAAGGTATGTAATTCATTGCCCGATCCAGTGATCAGCTGTGATTAGAAAGTGACTGCCTCCCATTTTAGATTAAAGGATATTAATAACGCTTTCTCAGCCTGATCTCAAGTTCAGACCTGTTAAGCATATATTTATTTATTAAAATCCCCCTGGTAATGTAATACACATTACAGCTGAGCAACTCAATGTCTCTTAAAACCATAGTATATTACTTTGTGATCTTTAACATATTAGGAGACAATACTGAAGTGCCCCTCTGAGAAAACAACACTTTCAAGGAAAGGAAGGGAAAAAACATTGTAATAAGTGGTAAATCGAGCATTTCTCCTTCAGCAACTAATTTCCTCATACAGAGTGGGTAATCACTCAGGTGTGGTATGAATTTTCTCCTCCTCTGTAGCTTTCAGTATCTCTGTAGCTTTTCAATAACTATTTTATGGACATCTTCAAATCTCAGTATTTTAAAGAAAGATGAATGTTTTTCTCATTCTACAGGATGAGGAAACTGTCACTGTTTTCAGACGCTACCTTGAAGGCACTCTGCTTTGCTGAGAGTCTCAGCTTGAAATTGTTTTATTTAGCAATTTATTTGAAATTAAACTGTGTCCTCTGCAGAAAGGAAGGAAGCATCTATTGGAACCATCCATCCGTGCAGTCTTCAGCTCCCAAGGGCTGAGACTGAATCCATAGTAGAAGCAAGCATACATCTAAATTTCCAAAAAGCTGTAAACAGAGACTTTCAAAGGTTGAGTTTGTGAAAAGGTAAGCTATTATGTACATGCTTAGTTACCTAAATAAGTGATCTGGTCTTCAGATGAGCTGAGTACTTACAGTCTGGATTAGAATGAACATGAGCCTGCACATAGATTTTCTTTAAAAATTAGGTCTCTATTTGGTGTACAGAGGCACCTAAATTTGGTTATAATTATTTAAAAGAATTTTTTGTAATACTTTACTACCTAGTGTCTTCAGATTTTCCTGTCTAAGTACACATCAGTAATTACAATGTGTAATTTATGAATAAAACCCACCAAAACAGGCAAACAAAAAAGGTATTTTCTAACATAGTTCATATTAGAACCATACTGGTTTTTGTAATAAATAATTCTCCACACGGTACATATTAGAAATAAGAGATCTAAACTAGGCACATCTTTGGGTCTGAATCTGAGAGTAACTATTACATAACCAACAATAAAGTTTCCCCTGTTTCACTGAGACTTTATCACTGTAAATAATTACACTTTCTGGAGCAAACAGGAGATTTACATGGCAAGGTAGGTTTTGATGAGTTTTGAGGCTTTTTTTTTTGTCCTCAGATAAACTCCAAATCTGACTTTAATAAACTTTTAATAAACTTTGAAAAAGGTAACAATGCATGCATTTCAATATCAGCAATACTTGCAGAGGAATTACATGACATAAGTTTCTAACAGTTGGATGATTAACCAAGACAGACTTCAATGATGTGATCATTCATATAATACATAATTCCCAACAGAAATAAGAAAGATTTCTACACTGACCATAGTCTGTGTTTTCCGGCTCCCAACAATTTGATGGCCAAAAATAGGGTGTCTATAGACAAAACAAAAAAGTAGGGAACTCAAGTTAGACAATGCAAGCATTATACAGTCTTTGGATTGATATTGGTTTTCAGAGTCAATTTACATTTTTGGTATATCTATTATATTGTCAAGTTGACATTTTGAAATAGGTATCAAAACAGAAGATTACTTTTGTACGCTTTTTTATTGCACTAGTGTCAGAGTGGCATTGAAAAAGAAGAACTGTTTCTTTTATTCTTAAAGTTAAGGGAACAAAAACTACAAGGATAGGTAGTGAGGCTGTCTTTTTCATCTTTCTCAGCAACACACCTCTCACATGTCCTGAAGAATCAGTTTTAGAAGGTGAAAAGACAGAAGATCCTTTGGGGTACATTCAGTTCTTGATTTTGGAGAATTTTCATTAGTATATATTAATATTCAATTGTATTTCCTAGGAGCTATTTATTTAAAAATGCCACTAAACACAACCTGTTTTCACAAAGTTATCAAAGTTCTTTTTATTTGTTGAGGTCTATTTTTTTTCTACTTGTTTACCAATTATGATTTAAAATGTGATTTTTTTAATGGAAAGCCAACACAATTGTCAATAACTAGCTCAATACTATGCTTATTAAAACTGTGCTAAATGTATTTTTTAAATAATTTGCTTCTACCAAATAAGAATATAAGACCATATAGGCATTTTTCATACAAATAACTTACATTTTAAAATGGTAACTTTTTGTTAAAATATCAAGGATTATAGTGTTTTATACACAACACACACATATATATATACACACATACACACATATCCACAGAATTATATATTATTTGAGCAGTTGAATGAATTGGACTGCTCTGAGTGGTATTTCAGAACACAGGGCACTTCCTTAGGAAGAACTTCTGCTTTACTCTCTGTTTCTGCTTTTTCTTGAAGATCTCCCAGCTGCAAAACCAGAAACCTCTCTTGCTGCCCACTTCCCTCAAAATTGTTTTAATGTTAATTTGGAAAGCAACAGGGCTGAAGGGTGACACATTCACACCTACTGTCAGGTTAAATATAGATTGTGAAAAATGTCTCTCTTTTGAAACAATGACCCATCAACTTTCATAGGAGCGATTTTGAACTTGCTATTTATAAAGCAACAGCAATGAGTTAAAAGGTAATAAACTCTCACAAGCTAACTTCTAAGGCCAAAACGTGTTTCCTATAAGCTGTTTGTGCCCTGTAATGGTGTAGCAGTAAGTCATCCTCCTATCAACTATTCCTTCGTAGTGCCACTGAAATCAAATGGAAAGAAGAGGAACCCCTAAGCAATGAATGGCAGCACTCAGCAAATCCTGCAGAAGGAAGAAGCTATAAAAGTAATTTGACAATGTCAATCATATAAAGCATAAAGTCACCATCATTTAAATATACAGCTCTCTAACCAGGGGAGAGAGAGGACAGTCCTTCCTCAGAGGCATGAAGTGCATGTCCGGAGAGGCCCAAGAAGAAAAGCATGACTACATCATTTTCCTGCTAATAGTAATGTTAACCTCTCTTTACTGGTTCAAGCTGAGCTTCTGGTAAAAGGATGCAGTGAGGGTTACTAAATACATAGAAACCATATCCACTTAGGCATCTCCTGAGCTGAAAGTGGCTGGGGCTCAGATTTTATTTAGGGGGGGGCAGCAGTGGTGGAGGAGCTGGAGAAAGGTGCAGGGGAAGAGCCCTTTCAGACATTGAGATTCTTGCAACTGTGGGTATACTGTAAATTCCATATTAAAACTCCTCATACATACTTAGGAATTCTCTTGATGAATTACATGTAGTCCCACTCCAGCTGAGATGTAAAAATAAATTCTCTCTTCTGATTTTGAGCCAATCCCATGAGGTTTTGAGCAAATCCCAAAATTGCTTTTGGCATTCATTTCACATCAGGCTATGAGAAAATACTATATATTCACGACTATATGTTTATGATGTAAGAGGAGGACTCTGTTGTTGCATACATAAATGGAAAGCTACTCCCCAACAATGAGAATACTGCAAGAAATAGTTCTGAGAGGGTTTCAGAGATATTATATTGATTGAGGATAAATGTGATATTACTGTTTTCAGTATTTAGTTAATACATTAAACTTTTATTGGGACTTGAACATCGGTGGTGGAGTGATTGTGGGTGCTAAATAGAATATGGGAAAGGGTGCAGGATATTCACTGCCGTGAAATGTAACTTTAGCTCACTAGGAGGCAAAGGTGGCCAAGGCTTTTCTGAAGGACAAAAAGGTGCATCCCTATGGCAGGACCTGCTTCTAACAGAGGGACTCACTTCAGACCAATGCTGAGAAGCATGAAAATGCATAGAGGACGCTGTTTGCTTTCTGAAGCTGAATGAAACTTTCGAGGGAACAAATAAAATGGATTTTGTTCCATTAGCAAATACCTGACCAAGACTTTGAGGGTGTGTAGTACGTGGAGTGAAAGTGACTGCAGGATGAGACTGGTATTCTGTGAAGACGAGCATAGCAGCATGAGGGCTAGTAGGCTCAAAGAACAGGCAAAGAAGGTCTCTTGGAAAAGTAAACCGAGGGACAAAGAGATTCAAGGGATGGCAGTTATTGAAAGAGACTGTACTAAACGTCCAAGTACCTTTAGAGAGAAAGTGTAGTGACAGGCCAGTGTAAACACACTGGCAATCTCCAATCAACTAAACATGAAAAAGAGATCATGGAAAAAGCACAAATTAATGCCTATGTTACTAAGGATGAGTCTAAGCCTTCCTGTGCCACCATGCCTCGGGAGATAAAAGCAGAAAAGTTAAAACAGAACATGAGCTTTAATTAGCAAAGTACATGATAATTCATGATAAGAGGTTTCAATAATGTGTTATAAGGTAAGCCAAAAAGAAACCCCAGCAAAAGGCAAACATTACAGTATGAGAAAGGGGTTGAAACAACAGTTAGCACAGATAAGTACAGAAGATTATTAAATGCCTTCCTTGTTTGAGTCTCCAGAAGGAGGGAGACTGTGGTCAGGTAAAGGTCTTTCTGCCTGGGGAATGACACACAGGCGTGAGCTCTCCTTGCTGATGCTCCGAACCAGGCAGGCACAAGCTGCCTGTGAACTGCAAGCCATGACCCCACCTGCATGGTGCTCAGATGCATTCAGTGGGACCTCCTGAGAAGTACAGCTCATCGTCTCAGGGACTGCAACGCGGCTGGAGCTGGCCTCCAGCCAGTTGGCTCCTAATGGGAACAAAGTTCAAGTCCAGCCACAATCAGCTCTGTGAACATGCCCAAAATTAATTTTGACATGAAGATAAGACTACAGGGCAAAGTACAGGGGAAAAAAAACAGGGAGAGAAATAATTATATGAGGTCAGACAGTTCAGGTTAGAGGCCTGATGAAATTCAACACAGAAAGCTTAAGGCATTTTCATGTGGGCAAACTGTGTTTATTTGTAGAAAAGAAAAGTGCCTCACCAAACTGAAGAATGACTCCTCATTCCTCAGCACTGTGCGTTATATGCATGTGTAAATATTATGACAGAATTTTTGCTCTGGTGCTTCTCTTTGTCCTCTATCTCTAACTCTCTACGGTATATAGTATCTAACTGGCAAGAGTTACCAAAAGTACTGAATCATCCACATGATGTTTAAAGGGGTGCAAGTTACCTGAAGGGCAAGTTATGCATGGAAAAAAATATTAATCCAAGTAACCTTTGAAACATGGGCAGTTATTTTAAAAAAATCACATAATGCAGAGGAGCTTCAGAAGACTACAGCACAGGGAAGATCTGTCTTTTTCAGAAAAGGGGAAAAGCTGAAATTTTCTTATTCTAATCTTTCTAGATCTAGTGTCTAGATTGAACAACTGTAATACATTATCCATTTCTGAATCCTTAAAAGCTAAAGATTACTAAAATTTGGATTTTTCAAAAACATATTAGGTCACTGACAGTGTAAAGCGCCTACTAGATGAGAAATAAACAGTAGACGCTATGTATTTTGACCAAGGCAAAGTCCTACATTACTTTCTTACCAGCCAGTAAAGAATTATGGTATCACCATGAGATCCATGCTCAAAAGCAGCTACAGCTGCTGATAAAGTAGTATTCAAAGAGTAGGTAGCCATTATTCACTTTCAAAGCAGGTAATGGCATTGGTGGGTGCAGAGACAAGAAAAATTCTCCTAAAATCAGGCTCAAAAAGTAGTGGTAAGGGACAGGATTAAGACTTAAACAGATAGAAAGCCCAAAAAATCAAGAAAAATATTTAAAAAAAAATAGACACTGAAAATTAAACATGATTAAAAAAAACAGTTTCTGATTAAAGAACTTTTGCAATGCTGTGATTGTATGGAAAAACATCCATCAACAATAAACTTGTGTGTAGCTAAAATGACTGAAATTTTGCCAGAGGTGTATTCCACATTTTATTGCCTAATTTTTTGGTATTAACAGTAATAAAGTTCTGGTCTTAACCTACCTCACCATGTGTCATGCACACTGGATAAACTGGAATACCCCTTGATAAACTGTAGCAATAAAAGTTAATCTCAAGCAACATCACTCCTTGCTGAAATGAGACCCGGGGAGACACCTCATCACAAGGGTCCCACGATAGTACAATTCAGTTATTAGAATGATACATTAACATTTGGGGGAAACATCTATCAAGGCCCCCCATTTAGGCTGGCCCCTGAGTACACCAGACAGTCCCTTGGATGCATCTGTTCTTCAGGGGAATGCTCTGAGTGCATCTGAACCACCCGTGGCTACAGTCCTGCTCAGCCCCAGCACCTCATAGGCTCCTACCTGCTCAGAGATTTCTCGTCCCAACCTCTGCAATCAGGCAAGTTAACATCAAGCTTGCAGAAGGTCTCAGACAGAAATCCCTGGAACCTTTGACTCCAAAAACCTGATTTTCCCACAAATGGAGTCTGAAGTTTACTGTGTCCCTTAGATGTTACAGATCTCAAATAGTTTAATCACATAACATGTTGACTATAATGTATGTGCTGAGTTTACATTTTTCCACTTCTGTTTCAAAAGTCTCCATACAATTTCACAGTCCAGATATTTAATAATCCCTTTGAAGATCTTGCTACAGAGGCTATCCATGAAGCCTGGGGGAAGAAGATTTGCCTTGTTCAACAAGGAAAGATTAGTAAGGAGAGTATGATAAGAGGATCCCTGGTCTCATGGAATGAGGTCAGGAATGAGAATAGGAGGTGTGTGCTAAGAAGAAAGCTGCCTGCTCTCATCTGATCTATTAAAAAAATCCCATGGCAATGCAAGGAGGCTCTGCCCATGTAAATGGCCTTCTCTACACCTGGACTATGCAAACAAAGCTTGGTTTAACTATTTGTTACAACTCCCATATCTCAAGTACACTGTAGAAGATTTATAAGATCCCTTGCAATATCACATATTCCTATAGCACAAATACTATACAATCTATGTGCCTTGTTTCACGTTCTAGAAACCCTACATAAGTGAAGACTTTCCCCAGGAGAGTTATGGACCTGGTATAATGAGTTGTACCTCAACACAACCATTTTCAAAGAGAAGATTATGAAATATCAAAGGGGGTTTTTTTGTGAAATGTAGAAAACCTGAAGGAATTATCATACTTAAGAATTTTACTTTTCCTCAGAAGGAAATGTGAAGCAGTTCGTCATGAACAAGTATTAAACAGGGAACATTTGTCATTTTGCCATGACATCCCACTTATAGCCGGAAGGAAAGTGGGTGGTAGAACAGTTTGGGGAAAGTCAAGTAGTGTTTATCAGCCCAGGCAGAAATAATGCTGCCAGTTTTTATCAGTAGACTTTTAAGGCACTTTGTTTAATTGTATCTGTAATTTGAATAAGCAGCTAGTACAAGTCAACAGCTAGAGAAACAAGGCTTGCCTAGCACTGCACATGTGATTGTAGAGCCATTTCAGCATTCAGAACAAAACAGGCTGCTACCAGGATCTTCATGCCATTGACAGAAAACTGGTTTTGCACGCACAAATGTATGCTTGTTCTCTCGCATTATAGACTAA
Source organism: Gorsachius magnificus (assembly GCA_034008185.1). Classification (NCBI taxonomy): domain Eukaryota; kingdom Metazoa; phylum Chordata; class Aves; order Pelecaniformes; family Ardeidae; genus Gorsachius; species Gorsachius magnificus. The sequence continues at coordinate 40,739,740 of CM067083.1, read as the reverse complement.
TATCATTAGGTAAACCTAACCACAGAAATCCATAGTCCTCCTGTTAATGAAGTCATATGAAACAAAATCCTGTAATACAGTACATATTCTGCACTAAACAAACTGACAGCAGTGGCTGCTATGCATCGTAAGCAATCCTGTGATAAAACAAATAGATCTGCTTTGGCCTTACCATAAAATTAATCAATAATAATATCCGAGCTAATGAAACAGCTACTTGTAAAAATCAGTGTTGCCCAACAGCTTTTATAAAACATGATTAATTTCTGTGCATTAAACTGCATTACTGAAGAGTGAAATCATCAAGCATCTTTCAGCTACCCCTTGTTGATAGCAATATGAAAAGAATTGTTGTTTCTGAAGCTGCTCCACTCCATGAAATCTTTTAAAATCTAATTACTGGGATGGAGGAGGAATATTCAAGTAACTCATAAACCTTCCTTTGCATATTACTGTTATTCTTCTCACAGGCACCAGGGAGTCTTTATAAACAGAAGAAATCAAGACTTTGCTAAAATATAGTTATACACAATCTCAAATGCCTTGCATGATGGATGGCAGGATTCACAGGCGTTGTTTTACATTCACTGCAGTTGACTCAAATTATCTCCTGGTAAAGGAAAAGGGTAAGATCACTGGTCTAGTACTGTCAAGCCTGTAGATGAAGGATGCCAGCAAGTAATGCTCCGCAGTTAGCTCAGAATTATTAAAAAAGAGGTTGAGTAAGTTGGAAACAAGAAAGATTTTGTGTCTGTGACTCCTCTTTTCTAACCTGGAAAAGGCATGAGCACGGAAAGCAGTGGCAGGGAAAATGTGTCTGAGTAGGCTGTTAAAAAAGAAAAAAGGGCACTGATAGGGCGGCCAGAAAGATATATGGATTTGAAATTATTTTTCCCTCTGAAACCTAAACAGAGCCTGTATATGCCGAGCCTGAGCTGAAGAGACAATGAATTAGTTCTTGCAACTGCAATTGCCAAAGAAAATCTGCCAAATGTTGGATAAGATAACCTGCTTCTTTTTCATTTCTAAAATCTGGCTTCCAGTAAAATCCCTCCCTCAAGGCACAGTAGATAATGCAGTGAAGCTGAAGACAGTGGCTGGAGGGCTGTGATGTTAAGCCACAGCCTCAGTATTCAGAATGTCCAGAGGCTGGTGCAGGACTGAGCCAAGAGGTAGCTAGCCGAGCAGGGCTGACTCAAAGAGATGCAATGTAGTTCCACCTGAGACACAAGGGTGCGTAACACTTCGCGGTCTACGCTATTTTGCTGCAAAGATGTTCCAAAATCCTTACAGTGATTGCTATATATTTTTATCCCATATTTAGGCATGGGAAAACAAGGCCAGAAAGGTTAAATGTGTTTGTCAAGAAAGTGTTCCCCATGGTAGAACAGGAGATGACATCACAGGTGAGATCTTCATCTTGCCAAAATCCATGAGTTTTGCTGCTATCTTCACCAGACTCATGCTTCCCACAAGAAACTGTTCCCATTTTCTCATTTTTTCTCAGCTATTCATGCCTTCCATCTTAAAAGTTGAAAACAACAGAACCTAAACTTCATCTCTGAAAATTAATTTACATTAAGTCACAAATTAATCTCATCAAAAAATGGGAGTGGGATTATAACTAGCCTCAAGTATCCTAGGAGTTTGTTTAGAAACAAAAGGCATTAGGAAAAGTTTTTTTTCACTATTTTTAACTGAGACGCTTAATACGCATGTGCAACTTGTAGAAGAAATCAACATATCTGGGAGACTATTACAGAAGTTTACCAGCTGAGAGGGCGAGTCAGGCATTCCTCAGCAGGACAGACATATTGTCACTTATGTGGACACAGATGGAAGGCCTCAGTGAGTAATCCCTGCCCCAAGGAAGACCTGCTTTCTAAGGTGTGCCTTGCTTTTCTTATTTGGGTCCCTCATACCTATTTGCTCTCAGGTAGAGGAGCATAGTCAGCAGGTATTCAGCTCCTTCTTTGGTCCCAGACTTAAATTATCAGAAAAAGGAAATGCAGCTGTTCAGGATGGTTCAGAAAGTACCACTACCCCTGTTTTTTCTGCTTTGCCTTGTTGAGACTAATAAGAAATTTTCTCTCTCAGTAAGGCAATTAATATTTAGATCCATGCCCTTTGAATTAAATTGCCATCACAGAAACTAACCTAATTACAGCTGAGTAGGTCAAAGAATATTCTGGGATGATTTTTTTGTTTTATTTCTAAGGCCACTTTATTTAAAAAAAACAGATGTAACTATGATTTTACAGCCCTCCTGATGGCAAGAGTAGTAACAGAAAAAGTAAAATTTTGCCTGTAAAAGGGCATTTGCACAAATTAAGCACAATCTCCACTGCTTTTAGCTGTTTCTATACAACAGAAGGTTGTTTAAAGCAAACTGGAAGTAATTTTACTGTCAGGAGGGAATGTGTCACCCTTTGGAAAACAAAAAAATGAAGTGCAGAGAGAACATTATTGTAGCTAGCCTGTTTTTTGTAGGTCAGGTCTTTGTATTGCAGGCAGAGTTTTCTCTGCAGGGATGGCTTCTGTATTTTTCAGTGCTGGCAGGTGCACGGTTTTCTCCTTCTATTAAAATACCCAGAAATGTGTGAATCCTGTCCAATACTTAGGGGGTCCTAGTTCCAAAACACCTAAACAACTGTCCTAGTGCAAAATTCACACATTTGCAGACAAGCTTTCCTCCCTGTTGAGTTATGTTGTCTTAATCTTCCAATTTAAGAGTTTCAGTAACAGACTTTATATTAGCCTCATTTTGGTGGGGAATGTGAAATTGTAATGTCATAACTTTTGCTGTTACATCTCCAGTTAACAGTATGACACCATTATGAATTTTTCCTCATGCTATACACTAACAGCTAAAATTGCATTGTTTTAACATTGTTGGCATAGGAACAGCAATGCAAAAGATACTACAGAGCAGCAAACAGCCAAATACTGCAGATATATACTGAGCAACACCTGAGGAAATTATCTTATTTCATATGCATATGTCAAATAGGCGCCAAATCCTTAACTTATATAAATCAACTGATACAATTTTACAGTCTAACCCTCACTGAAGCTCCATGTCCAAACATGTAGGCTGTAGACCTCTCTGAGGAAAGCCCATGGAAGGGTAGCTGCAGTTCTCTCAGTTGTTCACAGTGCAGCTTAATTCTAATCTATACCTTCCCACAGATGAATTATCATGCTAGCAGAGGTGCTCATTTCCCATGTTTGAGATAGAAGCAGGCCAGCAGCTGTGCAGAATTCAATAACCAGCACTCCTATAAATAAGTCCTATTCTCTGCAAAATTAAGACCTCAGACATTTTGTCCTTTTGGCCACTGCTTATGCAGAGACAAGCCAAGAACTGGAGCCTCAGCTGCTCCGTTTCTTTCCACTTTTCACTTACCTCATAACCACATCAGTGCCTTTCCCTCAGCAGTAAGCCCCTTCACCCATGTGCCATCCCTCTCTTTTTTACACTGAACACTGAGGAGGCTGAAGCACCATGAGAAGGAAACCTTTTCCTTCAGATCCCCTCTCCAGGATCAAAGGTAACTGTGGATCTGGGAGAGGAAGCTTGGAGTGACTGCTCTTTGTATTACCCTTGTCCACATGCAACTTACTGTCCTGCTGAAGGAGAGGTTATTTGCAATGTATGACCCACAGAATCTACATATGAAAATATGATAATATTGTATGCATGTATGCAATAGTCACTCTCTTTCTTGCTAGACTATACTGTACATATTTAATTATATTCACTCTAAGATTTTGGTTTAGACCAAATATTATGAACCTTTCTCTTCCCTTATGCAGGTCTATAGAACTCAAGCCAAATTATTGATTAAAGCATTATACAGTAACTAATCTAATACAATGTTTGAGACTATGATTGGTCCTCAATGTATAATAGTTTTCTTCTGCATTTTAAAGACCACAATCTCAGTTTTATTTTATTCTTAATGGCTTCTTATTCAAACAATGTTTAACACAAAGCTTGGACTTATGTGTCTTGAAGACAACAGGTTTTGTTATACAAGATATTATTTTTCTGTAAGTATTTAACACATTTAACAGAGCAGGATTACCAAGCTATGGTATTCATATCAACAATTTCATAGAGATAATCATCATATAATTTTAAAGCAACAAATATCTGGGGAAGATCTTAGAACAGCTGTTGGTGGTACCTACCAGGAAGACCACCTAATAGTAAAAGCAATACAGAACACAACCAGCATTCCAAAGGTGGCACATGGCAAGCAAATTTCTTCTCTGGGATACATAATCAGATACTACGCAATCATATTTGTTCCAAGTCATAGGTGGTATTGCTCTGCAAACTTCTAGCCTGTATTCATTATTAGAAAAGCAACAGTCCTGGTCTCCAAGCCCTTACCATCTAATCTAATATATAAAGCACAACTGTGTAGGTATCTGAATAACAAATGTGCAGACATAGGTATACTTATACATAGATACACATCCTTCCACTTTGTTCTGAAGCATATGCATTTTTGTTGTATGCTATGGGACTGACAGATCAATGTAGAAATGTGTCTGCACTTGTTTGAAGAATACACACTACTTCAATACCTCTGTTACCAATAATGAAATCCTCACATAAGAAACAATATATATTACCCTCCATTTTTTTTATCATATTTCTGTTATAGGCTTAATAAGTGAAAAATGTCCCCCCTTCCAAATTAAGACTATGTTAGAAATAAGAGCCAATAAGATAATTTAATTTCCTTTACTCTTTTTCCTAAATACTGGATTAATTTATTTCATGAGAGATACTTCCACACTTAGCTTTATCACACTTTTTCCTCCAGGGATCAAAATGGTCATTATCATCTTAGTACTTTGCTGACTTAATTTTTAAATAAATTTCTTCTACCATTTTTTATTTCAAGGGGAATTGCCACCATTTGCTATGTTACATAAGAGACAAAGTATGGTTAAAATTTTCTATGAACATTTGTGTAAGGTCTTTAATATGTGCCTCCATTTATGCAAGCAAGAACATGTTGAAAACACTTACCTGGAATCGATAAAAGGTGCCATCATCCTTTAGTGTTAGGACATGGTCTGAGATTGGAAAGAAATAGCCATGTGCTGCCATCAGTGTTCCCAAATGTAGAGCTTCCACTGTTTGAAGAACAGAAGAAAGAGAAATTTTAAAAATTATATAACTTGTAATACAATGATGCAACCAAGAAAACCCTTTACTCTCCTTAACAAATGGCTATTAGATGTCCCATTTATAGCCGCAGTTCCACTGCTTACATCAGCATTAGCAGGTAGCTAACACAATGTTCACTCACTTGTTTTGAAGCTGAAAACAGCTATCATTTTCACTCTGATGGTACAGCCTGCTTTTCCTCTTCAGAACAGTTTCAGATTACACAATGTTAAAATAATTGATTCCAATTGCACGATATCTTCCTCACTAGAACTACAGTAGAGGATAGAGATTTCCTTAAAAGTTTCTCATTACAGGGAAAATAAGAAAGGATCACAGAATCACAGAATGGTTGAGGTTGGAAGGGAGCTCTGGAGGTCACCTGATCCGATGTCCATGCTCAAGCAGGGTCACCTAGAGCCAGTTGCCCAGGACCACGTCCAGATGGCTTTTGAGTATCTCCAAGACAGGAAACTCCACAGCCTCTTTGGGCAACCTGTGCCAGTGCTCGGTCAACCTCACAGTGAAAAAGTGCTTCCTGATGTTCAGAGGGAACCTCCTGTGTTTCAGTTTGTGTCCATTGTCTCTGGTCCTGTCACTGGGCACCACTGAAAAGAGCCTGGCTCTGTCTTCTTTACACCCTCATACCACACACAGGTGAACTTCCACCTAAGCCTTCTCTTCTCCAGACTGAACAGCATCTTTTTTCATAGGAAGATGCTCCAGGCCCTTAATCACCTTTGTGGCCTTCTGTTGGATTCTCTCCAGTGTATGTGTGTCTCTCTTGTAGTGAGGAGTCCAGAACTGGGCACACACAGGATGAATTCACTTTAATGAACAAAACCATAATATGTAACAGATTTATATGTACTTTTGTATTTTCAGTGACTCGCTGTCCAGTATCAGTGCCTGAAGTCTCTTACCCAGTATTGTCATTATTTGGCTGACAAGAACACAATGTTGTAGGAAGAGAACAGCATTAGAGTGCTCATATTGCAGTATATAAGTCCTACTATCTCTTTACCATGTTTCTTTACCAGCCTTGTAACAACTCTAGTAAGTACCCCTAAAATATCTGCACAGCAATTTCTGCTGTAACATTAAAAATTTCCTAGCATAACCTGCTATTATCGGTACACACCACTTAAACATCCTAATTTTAAGAGATGGGCCCTTGTTTCTGAGCTATATGATAAAGCCACCAGCTACAGGAGCTGGCGCTAGAGAGGACAACACTGCTGCAGAAAAACATCAGGGATCAGAAAAGGAAAAAGATCATCAAAAAGGCCATATTGGACACCTAGGGAATAAGGAGAAGGTGGGAAAGGGGAGGAAGAAAAAGACAAAGAGACAAAAGACAGAAACAGTGAGATGTGCCCAAAAAAAAGAAGGATCTTCGATCTAAAATACTAATTCAGTATGAATCCAGAAAATATGCAGAATCAGTAAGGATGAATATATGCACTATGGAAAACATGTTACACCACCACAGCATACACAGAGTCATATTCATCCTCTAAAAAGAGCTCATATGTTCCTATTGCCTGTAATTTTGCTTTCAGCAATGGCAAGCATAAATGTTGCAGCATGGATCTGTCTTGTCCTGCATCTTTAAAACATCACTGCAGCATCTGACCAGCAGTCACAGCATCATCACACAGAAAGAAATGCAAGTCCTGATATCTGTGTTCTTGGCTAACAAACACAGAAAGAGGGATTCACATACGCTTCATCCATTATTATTTTGGATATGAGAAGGAAACACAGGCTTTTTTATTTACCTATACTTCATCAGCATCCCAGAAAATTCCTTCTTTCACCCTTTTGCCCACCTGGAGACATAGATTGGTATAGGAGATACAGCAGGCAGAGTGGGATATTTTTATGCTAACCCAAAGCCAGCAAGCATGTGAAGGGAGCAAGAAAGTGGATCTGGACAGTACTTAACTGAGAGCACGTAACCCTACCAGGGTTTAGTTGATATCCAATAATCCTTGTGATCTCTGTGCTTAGCAAACTGGTTCCTGCCCCTCCAGCAGAGCCATTATCTAAGAAAATCCAGCACACCCTCTCCAGCAGTGAACTCTCTGGCCTACTATAAAATACCACAATCTGGTTAATAAGCCTTCTCCCAATTGCAAGCCTACAAGAAATCTCTCTAACAGAATAAAGGTAGTTGCTTTGCTTGAGATGTCTACAAATCCCCATCTGAACTTTCTTCTAATTAATGTAAGTCCATATATTGTAGTTATTCATTTATTTCAAGCCACTAATTTCTATTATCCCTTGGATCAGAAATTTTGAATCAACACTTTCTGTAGTGAGTCAGTTGCTGAGGTTCTTTTCATTTTGGTTCACTTCAAGTACCTTTTAATTTTATTAAGCTTTTCTTTGCTTTACACTGCAACTTATTGCCAATTCAAAAAACTTTTTTTTTTTTTTTTTGCAGGTATTATGTACCTTCGGGGAATGAGACAAAAACAAAGAAAGAAATGTGCTGACATTTTTTTATAGAAAGGATTTCTTAGACAAGGGTGACAGGGCTTGCCAGGGAGCTCTGATGCAGATGAGAGCACATTCTCTTCAGATTTAGTAGAAACTAAATAGGCTCCAGGTTTGTTTCACATTCTTCCTAGATTCTGAATTATAATATTTTTGAAGAGCACAACCACATCTGGAATACTCTGTCCAGTTGGGAATAACATGACCACTCCAATACAAGAAAGACATCAACAAACTTGAATAAGTCCAGCAGAGGGTCACCAATGTGGTTGGGGCTGGAGAACGTGCCCTGTAAAGAGAGGCTGGGGGAGCAGGGCTTGCTCAGACTGAAAAAGAGAAGGTTTTGAAGGTGCTTAGCAACACCCTTCCAATGCCTAAAAGGACATTACCAAATAAGGGAGCCAAGATCTTTACGGAATTTCATGGCAATTAAAAAAAAAGAAAAAAGAAAAAAAAAAAGAGACAATTTTAATAAACTAAACCAGGGGTGGTTCTGACTTCAGCCAAACAGCAGAACAGGCTGCCCAGAGAGACTATGCAGTCCGCATCCTTGGGAGGGTTTCAAGACCTGAATGGATAAAGTCCTGGGCAACATGTTTGACCTTACAGTTGACCCTGCTTTGAGCAAGGGGTTAGACTAGAGTCCTCCTAAGGTCCCTCTCAACCTGAATTATATTACAACTCTGTGACTGCAGAAATGGAACAAGGAGCAAAAAAAAGGGATGGAGAAGAAATTGTTTGAAAGCTCCTGCCAGAGCAGCCTATAACCCTGGCAAGGTTGGTTACAGTAGGAGTAAGAGCTTATATTTCTCTCACTGACCACTGAGTCATATATGCAGGTATATAGTCACTGCTAGTTCTCTATGCAAAAAATGGAAACAGTGACCTGGCCTTCTCCAGAAGCCAATTAAGGTTATTTAAGATCTGAATCATTCCTAATAGGAGCCTATATCTCTTCTGCAGTTATGTATGGACACTAAAGTGGTTTTACTCTTACCTCAGGCAATCTCATTCAGCTAGGATGAATCTTCACTAACTCAGTGTTAAGGTATCTCTCTGTCCCTTTATCCATTAAGAGTTAATAGGCACATATAAACTTGTCACATCTCCTTTCCTTTTTTATGGCTATCAATCTAGCAATTTATTCCAGCACTGCATAAATATGAATGCACAAATCTACCTTTTCATTATCAACCTATGAGCCACTGTAGCTCACACTTGGGAATGTGAGCGGTATCTGCTTTATTAAAAGAAAAAAAAAACATGGAAAAAAACCACACATGGTACAAGAATAAAGACATTCACTTGAAAGCCTAAAATCTTCTTCATTGGTATCACCTGACAATGGGGCAACTGCATAACCAAAGCATTATCAATAAACTTTGCACAGAGGTTGAATAACCTATAAATGAAATATGTCTCAAACAGGTGAACAACATTCACAGAATTGTAACTGTGAATAATGTCTACAGAATTGTAACCTTGCCTCACACCAGACTGACAGGGGACTAATGCTGCTACTCTCTGCACAACAGAGAACTTCTGCACAGAAAGAAAACTCAGCTCTCAGGAGGTTTCTAATCTCCAGGCAAGAAGTTGTTCGGTGTATTACAGACACAACAAAGGCAACACTTTGATGTACACCTCAGTTTTCTAAAATCAGACTGAAAAATAAATACTGTGAGAAGCCAATGAAGTAGAACAGTAGGACTTAGGAAACAAAACTGTGAGCTTGAAAAGAAAAATGTAGCCAGCAGCATACTAGTCCTACATGCCTAAATGCCTAGAATTTCAATTCAGACAGCTTCTGCATCCCCCACTGCATGTGAAGGTAGGGGATTTTCACCTAAAGAAGCAGGTTTTACCTGGAAGAACAGCAGATGGAGATTAGAAACATAAAATTCTATGAAGTGCATTAGTTAAGAAGAAAAAAGAAGCCTGAAAAAATACTTTTAAATATAAAGGTTTCCAGGTAGAAAGAGTAATGTTTATATGTATTCAGAATACAAATTCAAAAAATCAGAGGAACATAGGCTAAAAGCAATAAAATACTGGGGGTTTAGATGGCAAGTGTACACAGACACACACAGAAATGTGATACCTGCACCATTATTTCCCAGTATTCAGCCACTGTGTGTAAAAATTTGCAATATAAACGGAGTTCAAATTGCAGTCAACTGCTATACAATGAATAAAAACTGCAGACAGAGACATGACACACAAAATCTGAGGGAGAAAAAGCTCATGGAGGTGTAACTGGTAAAACAGAGTAGACTTCAGCTTCCTCTATTCTTGATCGTTTGGAGACATCAATTATCTGAACTGAGGTTCGAGGTATACTTCCTAGCAGTGATACTGCTCAAAAGTGGAATGATGTATTCAAGAAACAAATTTACCCAAACCGCTGTTTTAATTTTTCCTAGTTAAAAAGGACAGTGTTGCAAGTTATAACAGCTAATGGAAAAGAAACACCTCAGGTGAAAGACAGAAATACGTTGCTTTTCAACAGGATAGGAAATATTTTATATAAATTCAAAATGTTGCTGTGGGTGTAGTTTTGATATGTATGCTATTGCTGGGCTAAAAGCTCAGAAAAAGCTAAAAATTCCATGGTTCACTCTGCTGTTGAACTTTATTTAGCTGAGTGGGTGAAGTGAACAACACATGTACATAGACTGATTAGCAACCATTTTTGTGAGAAGTAATATTGCCCAGCCATCTGCTGCGCCATTACAAGGAGAGTGATCTTGATGGATAAAATGCTAGTCACTTTTACTATGCTTCACTATGCAAGGGAGTCAGACATTTTCAATGCTTTGGGACAATGCAAACCTGATGAAATCTAAAGAATGAAAAATATACTCTGGCTGTTGAGTTTTCATTGTATTTTCTTTTTAAACATTGTGCAGTTTTCTCCTTACTGTAATAACTGTTGTATGGATTGATGATAGTTCATTCCTCTTAAATTGCAGGGTATGGTAATATCACTGGAACAAGTTGTTTATTATGGTAACATCCATGGGAGGGGATTAAAAAGGACGGATGTTCTCTGTTTTTCTTTGGAATTAACATGTTTCTGTGCTTTGAAAGCCCTTAAAGAATGTGTTTTCAGTGATTAGTGTGGATTCCACTTTTCATTATGCATCTCAGGGCTTCAGGTGATGTGATCTCTAGATTTATATTTATTCTGAAGTCCATAAGACAATTTACAGTATCATACCATTGTAGTTACAGTCTTACAACATCTGAAGTGGCTTGCAGTAATTTCTGAGGGACTGGGGAAACAAAAACAGGGAGTTTCCCAATTCTGCTCCACTTTCAAATGGGTTTTTTTCAGAGTCTGTTTTATGTTCTTTTGTGCAGCTCAGTACTGGAGAAAGATTTCCTACAAGCAACACGGTTTGGGGCATTTTGTGTCCTTAAGATTGCTATATGATGTAAGTGACAGTGAAAAACCCAAACTTGCAAGTTTTTCATATACTTTTTGATATGAAAATGTCAAACCAATGAAAACCTCCCTCTCCATCAAACAATAAAGTGCTTGTTATTCTGGGTTATCTGTCTAATCTAAACTCCATCACAGTACTGAAGTGCATTGCTAAGCCACACGGCTGCCTGGAAAAAGAATTAATGAGTCAGAACTTCACAAGCACACATTCATTCTAAGTGTCGAATGCCAAGACATTATCACTTACTCTCACCTCACTCCTGCTGTCATTTCATTGCCAGTGTGAACACAAGCTGCAAAGGATTAACTTTTAACTTAAAAGTAATAAAATACAACTTGCTTCTCATGCTCACACAAAGCGTAGGAGGGACTCACTCCCAGGGCCTGACTGTGGCATTTAAAGAGGGGAAAATAAAACAGCTAGGAAAGTTCTTGAACACCCACATCACTATAAACCTTTCTCTTCTGTCCCATCTGAAGGAGCAAATTTGTAAAGGGAGCAGCAGTCAGAGAGAGTCATTTCAGGGAGGGCTAAAGGGTTGGTGAAGGAAGAGGCACTATTTACCCAAACACAGTTAAAATGAGATTCATGCTTGATTCCAAGATACCCATTATAAACCAAGCTTTCTGTCACCACAGCAGCTTACCTAAATAGGTATAATTTTGCTGGTGCTGTGTGCTAGCCAGTGGCTGCTGATGCCATCAGCAGGCCAGCAGCATCGGTAGGACCATCACTCAGCAGGTAAGAGGGAAAACCTATCAGAGATGTGCCATGACTCCCCATCTGCCCAAGGAATGGTAATGTCCACCCTTACAGTCTGAGCTGATTTATAATGTATGGTGTCAGTTATACACATATGCCAAGTCTAGAGACAATGACGTATACCTGAAACATCAAATACTTTGTTCACAAAAACATCCAGCAAACCAGGGACACACTACCAGTCTTGCCTTATGGGCTCACGGGATGTGGGTGAATAGGGACTGACCTAAATGTCAGACATAACCCTAGAAAGATTTCATCCAGACAAGGTCAACAGAAGTCATGCCACCATGAAAGACTGAATGAAAGGGGAAGCTGACATACAGTTTCCTGAAAGAAAAAAAAATAGTAAAAAAAAAACCAACCCAAAGAAAAAGACCTTTCTTCACTTACAGAAGAAAAAAAAAAAAAAGAAAACAAAAAAGGAAGAAAAAAAGGAGTTATCAAATAGGAGAAAAAAGGAAGTTAATCCTTGAAAGAGAAGTTGCATCTCACTGCTAGCAATATACAAACCCTCCTCCTTTTGAAAACTTTTTAAGTATTGTCTGTTAAATTTTTTATGTGGTTGTTTTCCACTGGATTTCAGCTGATTCACACACTGTTGCTACCTCCTCCTAAAGCTTGGGTTTAATTCTCTTAATAAAATTGTATCTTGAAAGGCAGACCCCTGAGACTGCAAAATGTAATGACTTGAGGTGAGCACCACAGCTTTTGTGTTGACAGAAAAAAGGAGCTGAAAAAAAAAAAAATTATGTGCTGGCATTGAGCAGGGCTATAACTCCACCTCTGAAATATTTGCTTGGTGGTTTTGTTTAGTGTACTGGAAATGTGCAGCTACATGGGGTGGAATAAATCCAACCAAGCTGCAAGCAAGCATTGAGTAGACAACTACCAGGGAAAACGGAACGTGGAACAATTTGGTCACTAGATAACCAATTCATTCAGCATGTGGTGATGAAAGGTGGCCTGAATATGTTTAAAGTTGCCTTTAGTTTCTCTGTCATCTCTCTCCTGAATTTTTTCAAGTAACTACCAATATCACACCAGCAATCAGGCCTTCCAATGGTGGAATTTGGCTCTGCATCCACGAACCCAAGTCAACATTTATAAAACATTTCTTCTGATTTCACTTACTACTCCTGAATTTTTCTATTTTCAATTTTGCAGAAATTGCAGACTTTTTGTTATTTTATTACTGATGTCTCTTTAAATTGAAATGATACAAGGGTGAAATCCAGACTCCTCTGAAGTCTGAAGATTGCTATTTTTCCCACTGGCACTTCCTCTGAAAGTGCAACTTTTTAGTTTGAGCTTTGATTCTCATGCTTCTGTGGGGCAAAATACAGAAAATAAAAACCTGTGTGTCTTGTTTTCCCTAATGACAGGCTGAACTGTCTTCATAAGATATTTCCTAACACTTCACTCATTCCCCCATCCAGTATGAAACTCTGTGCTAATACAGAAAGTCATATGTGCACCCTGTTGAGCAAACCTGCTAAAGACAAAATTATTAAAAAAAAAAAAAAAAGGTTCTGCAAATACCATACTTTTTAAAATTCTCTGAGATGAAATCTTGTTCCACAATTTCAAGAATCTGTAGAAGACCCAAAATATTGGACACAGACCATTTCTACTCAGTAGTAGAATTATTATGCTGTTATTTCAGGTTTTCTTGTACACTGCTTGCCAGTTGCTGCTAGTACACCAGATCTTCCTACTGTCTTCTCCTCTGGTGGCTGGGGCTGCAGAGGTGTGATCAAACTGTTAGGCTGCAAATGCTCAGTGGGGAACTATGTGATACATTCCCCACGGCAGATGACACACAAGAATTTGTGCAAGCAAGCATCAGCCAGGAAATGCATTTTACATCGTGGTTCCCTCGGACATGGTGCCCTTTATGACAACATGCTTGCCTGGCCGCAGTACAGTGTCACTGCTTCTCCCTTTCTCTTTCCTCTCAGTCAGCTGTGCTTGAGCACGACACGCATAGGAGCAGTTACAACAGCACACTCCAAGCATATGATCCATAGGCACTGCCACAGCCAGGTGTATGTCTGGAGTGGGGTTTAAAAGGAGGAGACCCGTGTTTAGGACTTGGCAGATCCAGGGCATGTGAATAACTGGTGAGGTTGATGCAGCACTTGGATTTGTGGCCAGCAAATAACAAGAGTGGGCACAGGCTTTTCAGTGCAGAAAATATTTGTTCCTGAAGGAACTGCAGAAGATAATATTGTTGAATCAGAGGGATGTCAGCTAATGTGGAGTTTCTGAAGCTGGGTGAGGGTAAGCAATAGGTAACACTAAACTCTTGCTACGATTACTGCTGGTTAAGATGAATCACGGCACTTTTTTAGTCTCTAAGTCTGTTTTGATATCAATTGCTACTACATCAACCATTAATTTTGTGTCATTGTCATGCATTGCTATCATAATCACAGAACACCCACTTATGACCAAGCAGTACAGATAATACAAAGAACATGCAGCAGCTAGAAAAATAACTGCCTCTTTCACTGCATTCAATACAGTAAAGAAGAATACCATCCTCTTCATATCAATTTTCATACATCCAGCAAACTGAGAGCATAAAATGCTGAAAATAACATATTTCTTTCAATGGGAAGAATGCTGTGCTTTTAAAGTCCATCAGGAGTTAAAAGCTTTGTAAGTAAATTGGTGTAATTGAGACATGCATCAGGGAAAAATACCATCAAAGCTCAGGCAAGGCAACAACAAAGAGTGCGGAGGTAGCTTTCCAGAGAATAACATAGGAATGTGATTCCCCATGCCATCAGATACAGTTATCTGGGATGCATATATACAAAAACCCAAGGCAGTTATTACAAACAGGATCACTTTTAGAGAGTTCTCGTCATCCATTATTTATGATTAAGTTCTTTGACTGGCAAGTAAAATATCTTTCACTGTTAACATCCAAATGAAGGATGAGAGAGTAAACTTTCCAGATGTTGCAAAACTCCATTTTATGCCATCACATATTCCTATTGTCATAACCCCTCTCCCAATGCTCACTTCTCCCCATTGCACAGGATTTACACAGATAATTGTAGAGAACTGTCATTTTAGGCAGAGAAACTCTGCTATTAAAAATACAGAAATACTGACAGATATTAACTAGCAAAAATAGCTCAATGAAAACCCTTCCATAAGGGCTTTTTTTTCAGAAGAAGAGGTCTCAGTAAATGACCTATTTCTTCTCTAGTGGCAGAATCTAAATGTAGAAGGAAGAGATAGCACTGATGACAACAGCAGCAGCAAAAATTATCAAAGGCTTTAAAATAAATTGATAAAATGAACAAAAGCATCTATCTAGGACAACATAATGGTCACTCTGTGTTTCAAGGCAAGTCTAATATTAAACTGCTGAACTGTTAGCCATAGTGTGCACTTTATCATTTAAATCACCCTTAGTACTAAAGGAAAACAAAGCTGGAAAATGTGTCAGTTTTTAGGAAGACATCCAGGGGAAATCTAGGAAAAAAAGAGGAATACAACAGATGCCAATACAGACAACATGATAGGAACTATAATAAAGGATGGAATTAATGAAAATAAAGATAAATGTGACAGAAAAAGAAGATTCAGCACTACTTTTGTTGGTGGATCCAATGTCTTGCAACCCTGTCAGTATTCCTATGTGGAATTAGTGAACATATAAGGTCATGAAAATCTGGTTAGCATATTATCTTGGACTTCCAGGGGGCGCTCTGGCCTGATCCCCCCAAATGTTTTCTAAAGGAATTGAGTTGATCTGGAATAGAAAGTCATAGAGAAAACAATAGGTAGGAAGATGGGAACAAGGGCCAGGCACAGTAGATCAGTTATCACACTGAAGGGGGGTAACCACTGCAGCTGTGTTTAGTAGATCCTGAACTGTTCAGCATCATCCTAAATTATCTACAGAAGGGTGTGACTGAGTATATAACAAAATCTGCTGCAAGTATATCATTACTGAGGTAAGTAAAAAGTGAGTTGTGAGGAGGTGTAGAAGGACTTCAGGGTACTGATTCACTAGACAATACAACAGCAGAAGGAATTGAATTTTGATAAATGCTAAACATCTCAGATATGAACCCTCCCCCCAAGTTCACATGACCAGTAAGTGGCTGCAAGTTAGCTGTTGCTGTTCAAGAAAAACTAGAGTTTTCACTATACATGATTCTGTGAAAATGTCCACTCAAATCTCAAACAGAACATAATGAATTATTAGGAAAGAAATAGAAAACAAACCAGCAGACATTGGTAGCAGACAGCATAGCACGCCCACATCATAAATTCCAAGCAGAGTTCTGGTCATTTTTATACAAATATAAATAAAGGAAGAAGGAGGATAAGGATTGTAAGAGAACTATGAAGGCTTCCATACAACAAGAGATATCACAAATCCGAAAGTGGGCTCTGAAGGACAGCCATTATAGCAGACTATAAAATCATGACTAGCCAAGAGAAGGTGACTGAATAAGGAATAATAATTTGCTATTTTTCAAAACCCAAGAACTTGGAGTCAACCAAAACAATTACCAGCCAGACCCTTCAAAACAAACAAACAAACAAAACCATCTATAATAATACTTGATCAACCTGTGTTTCTTATTGTCATGGGTGTTGTAAAAACAATGGAAGAAAGGTTGTTCAGGAACTATTAAACCAGAAACTGGAAACACCTGCAGGACAGGAGATTCCCTAAGGTTCAGACTGTCAGAAGCTGGACAGGCGAAGCAAGGGACCACTACACCACCCTTCTCCTATGGTGCCAGTCTCTTACTAAGTGTTTGTGACTGACCACTGCCATGAGCTGTTTCTGTTCATGGTCCAGATGGTCTGACTCCAGCTCTGTCTGTCCTATGTTCTTACTGACGTTGTTGTACAACATGCACTTAATTTCTAGAATTTTGGAGCATGCATTGGATATAAACTAATTTGCATTGCTACCTATGTTTTTTCTTGCTGTAGCGGAAGATTTTTGGCTTCATAAAAAAAAAACAACAACCCAAAACTACTAACCACTGTTATGCTTAAATGCCCTTGGTGTGCAGCGTCTCTTTTAATATTAAATTTGAAATTGCAATATAGTTATTAGTTAATTGCTCTTCCTGGACATAGTTTTGGCATGTCAGAATATCTTCTAAATGTACTGTGCAAAAACTTAGATACCTTTCCACTTCTAATTTATTCTCAGTCAGCCATCATTACTATGGTAAAAGTTACTGTGGATAGTTGAATTACTGCTGATCTATTTCTTGTAGGCATAAGTCTTCATCTGCTTCAGACAGTTCAGACCATATATCTGCAAAAGTTCATTAACATGAACTTTAAACCTCTGGGAATTTATGGTTGAAACTCTCTAGATAATTGTCTGTATATTTAATTTTATTATGCAATTATGGTGGCAGTCACTATTACTAAAATTCATGTCAAGTTTAGCTGTGAAACTGTAACTCCCCATCCCTAACTTCCTCAAACCAGCTTACCTGAAAATATCCTCAAGTTAGGTGACAAATATATGAAGCTACCTCAAGAAATAACAGTTTTCATCTATATTATAAAGAAAAAATCAACCATTTATTATTTCTCTGAAAGACTTTAATCAAAATATTTAAACTTTGTTTATCCCACAGTTGCTATAATATAGTAGTTGCTTATTACATTTTTGCTTTATTTCATGCTAGTGATTATATTTGAAGTTGTAAATAATTCCACAATTTCAAGATGCAAATATTCCATGTTTATAGTTCTTTGTAACCTTTCTAACAAGTTTAAAAGCTATTAAAAGGTTAAGTTTTCTAGTTTATCTAAGGTATTACCTTAAAGTAGACAGTAATTAAGAAGTAAACTTCCAAAAGCCAGTGTAAATTATTTGTTATAATTTCTGCATGCCTAACTGAGGTGAATAGAGTCTTTTTATGGTTTGTATTTTTTAAAAAATTAATTTAAGCTTCAACTTTAGTGAGAACAGTAATTTTTTAGCACCTATAAAAATCAGATTCTATTATCACTAGACATTTTATACGTTGTGAATCCAAGTGTTCTGAAGCCAAATGAGGTCTTGCAGCTACAAAACCACAGTAGAGATGGCTCTTGTCATCCACCCTGCCACACAAACAGCAAAAATCCTGAAAATTTGTGAAATTTTAGTAGGTGACTGAATGCAACCAGTGAAATTAGAAGAAAGGAGAAACATTAGAGGGGGAGCATCTGAATGGAGAACAATATGTGAATGCAGCCATAAGCAAATGAGAATCAGAGGATATTCTTTGCCATAAAACTGGGGAATGAACCATGGAGATGAAGAGTGGGGAGGGGAGGGGAGAGGAGAGGGGAAAAGTAAGGAAAAGAGGGAAGGGAATACCACTAAATGAGAGAGTGCCTGGGAAATACTAATCTCTTCAAGATGAAACGGCAAGCAATGTCCTTTGTGTAGTAAACTAGAGCACCCAGCAGTCCAATTAATCTTGAACCATCACTATGCTCCTGTGTGGACAGCAGTACTTCTCACATGTGCTATAGGGAAGCAGAATATCCTCTTAAGGACAATTAGTAACAAAATCAAGAGAAGGCCTTGCATTAACCTTCCAGTCATCAAATACTACATACAACATGTAAATATCAAAACATTTTTGTTTACTTGATTATAAATAGCTGCAGCAGCTGTTGGGAAGATGAAATAG
This sequence comes from Gorsachius magnificus, assembly GCA_034008185.1. Lineage (NCBI taxonomy): Eukaryota > Metazoa > Chordata > Aves > Pelecaniformes > Ardeidae > Gorsachius > Gorsachius magnificus. The sequence goes on along the minus strand of CM067083.1, from coordinate 40,721,150 downwards.
GATTTCAACTACTTTTATTCAATTAAGTTGTCCAGATTTAAAACCTCACTTCCACCTGCTTGCACTTTCCATTACTATATAACACAGTTCTCTGGGAAACAAGGAAGCAGAAAGCTAATGAAGTCTCTAGACAATTATTTAGCTGCTTTTAATTAATTATGCCTGTATGAATTGGGAATTAGTAAATATTTTTCCTCTTAAACCTCCAAAACTTAGTACGATCCAAAAGGTTCAGAAGAAAGCTGTCAAACAGTAATACAAGCACAAAAATTCCTAGTAACTTTAGTAAAAACGAGATCAAATGTTTTATTAGGAAGGTCATTATAATTTAATTTATGCAATTAATTAATGAGCTTTATTTCTAAAAGTTATCAGAGTTCTCCCTAAGAGAGTATAACTTTTCTATGATTCTTCAGTTGTACTTTTGTCCTTAGCTAAATGAATAACTATATGGTTTATTGTTATTAAAAAAGACAGTAATATAATAGTCTCTGACTATGCTGAATAATCAAAAAGTGGCAGCTACTAGCGTGGAGAGTTACAATGCAAACAGACAAGATGGGGAACAGATAATATTTTTGAATCAGCAGATTTGGTATCCAAAGCCAGTTATTTTTGAAAATCTGATGCATCAGTATGAAGTTAATATTGGCCTTATGTACATTTGCGTTATGCTGAGATATTGGTTCCAAATTCTGATCAATGGCATCAAGGAATCAGGGCTCGTATTAAGAAAAATGAAATTTAAAAACTCAGTTGAAGGGTTGTTTTTTTAACCAAAAGTAAGCAAACATCAATAGAGTTCTGTTTTATGTAAGAAATGTGTATGACATATGAGTTATAGTCAAATCATAGAATCATAGAATGGTTTGAGTTGTAAGGGACCTTAAAAATCACCTAGTTCCAGTCCTGCTGCCATGAGCAGGGACACCTTCCACTACACCAGGCTGCTCAAAGCCTAATTAGAACCAAAAGAGGTCTACTTTGAATTAGCATGCTATTGACAATAGCAAACAGTTTGGTCACAGAGACAATGTTACAGAACACATATACTTTTGTCATAGCTATAGCAGTAATATAATTTTATTCTTACCATTATACAGTAAATGATGCTAGAAGGTGGCAAATTCCATACTTGTGATCTTTACCCATTACTCCAATATGGACATTCATTTACAAATTAAACAGACACAATTAGTTAATACCTTATAGGTAATTCAAAGGGTTATAAAATTACTTTAATGATAAATAGAATTAGGTATCTAGACTAGACCTATTTTGTACTTGGCTAACATAACCTATTATATCAATAAACATCTTAAGATAATATCTTTCACTTTATTAAGTGGCTTCTAAAGGGACTTTCAGAGTTTACGATGTATTATACATAAATCCTGCTACCTACAAAAACAGTGCATTAATTACTAGGATGAAAAAACATAAACTATTTTATATACTATCTTGTAAAATAATGCCACCTTAAGGCAACCAAGGAGGAGGAATTTTATTTAGACATGCTTAGTATGATGAAACAGGTTGTAGTAGTTTGACCTATCTGCCTATGTGAAGGTAGTGATTTGTCACCGATATCATGAACTCTTTGCATCTCTACCAGTCACAAACTCCATTTTCTCCCTGCAAGTGTAAAAAACCATTCATTTTTAACCAGCTGCCACACTACTAAACACATCAGAAGAAAAGACTGCTCCTTGAAAGGAAATCGGAAATGACCAGTGACGTAGCCTACCACCTAGCAAGAAAATAAACAGGCCAGTACTGGCGCATATGTAGAGTGAAAGCTCACTCCAGGCTGGCCCTGCTGTTCTGTGCTCTTGGGAGATGCTCCTAAGACATGCAGTCTACACAGGGTAACAGATTATAGCAAACTGGAAAAAGCTTCAGCGGAAAAACATGAAATCCATTACATCTGATTTATCCCATCACAATTGAATTACAGGCAATACACCTCTGTTCACCATTTCCAAAATCTATCTAAAGGCTTTGGGCAAATAAAATAACCTCTGCACGTGAACATTTACCATTGCAGTCCTGAAACCACAGCAGTAACTAGAAGCCCACCGATTATCACACACAGGTAAGTGCCACCCATGCTACACATAACTAAAGGAAAACTGACTCATACATTTTAATTTTGCTTGAGTATCACTACACTAATACTGTTGGTACTAAAGCAGTGACTATAAATTTTGACATTTTCTATTCCCAAGTGGGATTTCAGTTTTACTTTCTTTCTGTTCATCTGAAATTAAAGTCATTATTCCATTTAAATGTTACAGGACATTCTCAGATCAAATTCACCCAGTAGAAGAAAGTTAGGAAGTTATTTGCACTAGACTTAACAAACAAAATGTGCCCAAGTTTCTCTTAGACATATGAAAAAAGTGAGTTTCTTGGTGTTCCTGGGTTCCTAGAATGAGGATTATGGTACATGTACAGACAGTGTAAATTACTTTTATCAGCTTTTTTTTTTTTAGTTAAGCTGATAATTGGGATACATTCTACTCTTGCTGTATTCCCAGAAATTTTGATTAATGCAAAGACTGCAAACATAAGCATGACCTTGTCATTCCCTTCTTTCTTCCTTTTCATAAGAGGTTCTTTTCTCCATTAGCAAACTGTGGAATAACATCTCCTTCACTTACAGCTGTCTGGCACTGTCTCCCAAATGGCAATCACTTAGAACATCTCATCTGGCTCCTGCTCTTTGCTGCTACCTTACTGCATACACATGGGGAAAGGGACAGAAATAACTTAGAACTGACCAATTTTTCAAGTACACTTTCATAAACCCGCATAAAAACCCTAATATTTTTCCTCTAACTCTTAAGAGCAAGTACTGTGTATTAACAAGGTCATTATTAATACCGCAGCTGCTGGAAAGACATTTTACTACAAAGCGAAGGAGGGAAAGGTGGAAGAAACACAAATAGATGTTGTGCTACTTAGTCCTCCCTTTTTATTGGACTGGATGAGTGACCACAGTTTATATAACTGCTGGTGGGCATCTGGTTGCAAATTAGCTATAGCAGTTAAGTGAAAAGACTATTAATGGCAAAAATGGAAGCTGAAAAATCACAGAAGGGGGTCTATTTCAAGGTACAGTCTCCTTTTATAACTTACAAATTTTGATTTAGACATATATATTTGCCCTTAATGTAATTCTTGATGTCCAAGTAGCAAAGCCGTTTAACAGACTGCCAAAATGAGCTGGACAAAGGCAATCTGAATGCAAAGGCTGCACATGCAGGAGCTGGCTGCAGTACTGTGGCTTTACTAGAGTAACCATCCAATAATGAAGTGTCTTCAGCCAAATTCAATTGGCTTTCCAGATATGAGTCAATTAAATAAGCAACACTCAGGAGTAAAGGTGCTGTAAAGGAACAAGGGGATGATGGCTAAACATATTATCAACTCTTAAAGGCTCTCTCTGAGCAACCTAGATAGAAATTCTTCATGGACTGACTTAAGGATGAAATGCGTGTTTGTGAGTAACACAGATTTCATTATGAAAATACTTGAAAACTGACACTGGTTTTTCTCCTTAAAGAGACAACAGCACGATATACCACTAGCATGTCGGAATGCTAGGGAATAGAGAAATCAAGTGCCTGCCCAAAGGGCATAAAAGAAATCAGGGCAAGAACCAAGTACAGAATTAGTCTCTTGGCAATTTCAGCTGCCACCTTTAAATCAGCTCATCTACCCTTATTGTTCTATTTTTTTCCCCTAAGGATTAAAATGACTTCAGTTTCTAGTGTGGTCAGCCTGGTACATTTCACAGCACTAATTATCACTTTAAAAAAGAAAAACACAATGTAGAAAAACAGAGTAGATTTTCCGCATTAAGAGTAATTGGCACCATCAGTGAAAAGTCAGCACTTACCCTGTAATGGTCAATTCAGCAAACACATGTCTAAGTGCCAAACCACAAGCACTAACAATTCTGTAAACTCAGTTAATTGCTTCTTTTCGGGTTGAGATCAGACTTATTTTTATCACTGAATTAAACTTCCACATTAAAAATAACTTAGATAATTTCTGTTCCTTAAAATTTTACAGATGAGTCGTAGGCTGAAAGACAAACATTTTTTAAGTACATATTGAAAAGCAAACAATGTAACAGCAACTGTACATTGTGCACAGATATTCTGGGCACAAGCTCTACTCTGCTTCACTGAAATAACTTCAAATCTGGTACAATTCAGCAGAATCCACCCATCATCTCCAGTTTATTTTCTTGATGGAGATTTACAGCAGCAAGCCAAAATCCTTCAGATCTTCCTCAGAAAATTATTTTCCATTTATAAAAAATGTGCCCTTTTTTTCTGACTGGAAATTTATACTTGTAACTATATTTTACTTGAAATTGCTGTTTCCAGATAATAGCTTTACACTTATTAACATAGTGAAAGCAAATGCTGCCAGACCTTCTCCTGCCTTTTGTTCTCCCACTATCCATAAAGCAGCCTTCTTCATTCCCACGTAAATGGTATTGGACTTGTATTCCCTATGCAAAACAAAGGAAAAATTTGCACTACAAAATGTGACTTTTTTGTTTTAAAATGTACAGTAGTGCCACTTCCTTCTTACTAGTTCTTTGTTTTACTAAAGAACAAGTTGAGTGAATGAGGTAGGTGTTTTCACCCTGGAGAACAAAAGGCTCAGGGGGGACTTCACAGTATCTAAAAGGAGGACAGAGGCTTTCTTCACAAAGAGATACATGGAATGGAAAAGGGGCAACAGGTAGAAGTTGCATGGGGAGAGGCTTCATCTTGATATAAGAAAGAATTTTTTAGAGTGAGAACTATCAATCACTGGAACAATCTCTCCAGGGACATGGTGGAGTTCCCATCACTGGAGGTGTTCAAGATGTGACTGGACAGGGTGCTAGTTAATCTCATCTAGGCTCCGTTTCCCATGAAAACTTGGACCAGATGATCTTCTGAGGTCCCTTCTAACCTGGGCTTTTCTATGATTCAGTGAATCTAACTGTCCACTTACCCCTTTTATCACCATGTGCCTGCCTTTCTCGCACGAGTAATTCACAGCATTGGTATATGAGATGTGCAAATAGGCCTTAAATTTTTCTGGGCAGAGTAGAATACACTCTTAAAATACGTGAACCAAGGTCTACTTTATGTTCCTCTTACAGGTTGCTAATAGAATTAGATGGAGATGATAACTTTCAGTGCAAACACAGGCATTATTTATTTTTGTATCACAAAATTGCATAGCTTTACAAGAGCTTCACAACAGGACCCTACGGGGAAGTTTTAAAAGACAGCCATAGTAAAACCCTGACACACTGGTGAAAAGCGGACAGAAGATACTGGAAATCCAAATTATGGTGACAACAGTTCACAGAAATGTAGGGGTTTTCCACCGGAAATTCTAGATTATCTTGTCTAGAATTGGAATAAAAAGTCACACACTTAAAAGATTTTACAAACCAGAATATTTTCAGAAGTTCTGTCATGTGAATAGTTCTTGCTCACCATCTGTCATGTTCACCGCTACCTGGCAATTCCGGCACTACCCAAAGGCAGCATTTAGGGTGATTTGCTTTCTGAAGATTTGCATCCAGACAGCTCCAGACAGCTGACTTTGGACTAGGACCGACATGCATAAGACATTTTGTCATTGTGGATAGTTTTTTCCACCCATGCAATCTGAGAAGATAAAACCCATCTTAAATTTAATTACTGTGGTGTTCTGATTACACATGTTAGTAGCTTGTGTGTTTGTTTAATTTTCATTGGATACCAACATAAGGAACTATGTTTTCCATTTAGTTTAAGGTTTCTTCTATTCCAAATTTTGCAACAACCAGATAAACTGAATGACAGCCTATTCCAGTACTGCAGTTCTGGTTTGACAAATAAAGTTTAAGCTCCCATATCAAATAAACATAGAATGGCAATCTTTCAAACTCTGATAAATATAGATAGGTGAGTGTTTTGTAGCTGACAACTGAGAAACACAAAATTACACATAGATATCTTGCAACATCCACTTTGTCTTCAGGAAGCAAACATATGACACTCTGTAAAGTTTCATAAAACTGGAAGCAATTAATGATCTCTTTCATGTAACATATCGATACATTGTGAACTGACTACTTCCAAATATCGAAATATGTATTTAGAATAGTTCCTTTAAATTTGTAATTTTAAAGACAGTGATTTTACTTTTTGCTGGAATTCCACAATGACCATACTTTCATTTCTAATATGACAGAAACACACATCTTTCAAATTACAAAACAAAAACAAAACCAAAACCCCGTAAATTCCATTTCCAAAAGTCTGAAATGGAGAGAGGAAAAATAAGTATTTTTGGTCATGCTTTAAAGAAGGAAGATTATCTTTGCCCTAACCAAAAGATAATAGGAACTTCCATAGAATATTTTATTTCTGCAATTCAGCATTTTCTACTAGAAATCATTCCTTTCCGGAAAATTTCAGATCATATAACAAGATTCCTGTAAATCAGGGAAGTAAATATCAGATATGCACCAAACTGCATTTGCTGCTGGCTGCACAAGAAACCTGTGGCAGAGCTTGGAACCAAAGCTTTACTTCCACATTCCAAACCAGCTGATCAAGCAATGAACTGTTCTTCCTCACTGCACTGGTTTTATTTACAGTTCATTTTCTGGTTAAGATGCTAGAAAAGTGTCCAAACTTAAGAATACAAATGCAGTTTTTGGTATCAGTACAAGAGTGTATTTTATTAATTCTATTTATTTTTTATATTTTGAAAAATTCTGTTAAGGAAACAGTACATGTTTAATGAACTAATTAGCATGACACTGAGTAAATTCCTCATGGAGTAGAACTTAAACTCATTTTCTACTACTTAAAGCACCTATCATTTTCATTCTTGGTCTCATCTTGATTCCTGGCACCTGCTTGAATAAAATGGATAACCAAAATCCTCAGATTCTTAGCAAATGTTTAAAAGGCTCTCTGTTTTGCCATTGAAATTATAATGGTCAAATGCTGCCTGGCCACCCACACTGCAACAGAAGACAAAGTCAGGTCCAATGATTTAAAAAGACAAACTAGAATTTTCGGACATGAAAAAAAGAGAAATTACCTGGGTCTTCTATAGATAAGTTCTTCGTTAACCATTGAACAATATCTGAACCTAAGAAGAAAACAGGCATTTTTAGATTAATAAGTTTTCTCTTTCTGTTCTTCAGTTCCAGAGGCCAATTAATATTGTTCTACCACATGAAAGAGATCTACATTTTTTGCTCGTTTGTCTGGAAAAAACTAAGCAATTCTATTTTTTTTAGTTTCTTTTTTTTTTTAGTTTAGTTGAGACTTGTAAAATGTAATAAAAGTGCATTAAGGGTATGATAATAGCTTGCATTTCAAGAAGTACATTCCTGCAAGATCTACATATAAAAACAAACACTTTATTAAGTTAATACTACATTTTCCCACCTTCCAAATTTGTTTACAAATGAAACCTAGAAAATGTAAATGCAACACACATTGTGATTATGCAATCTATGTGGAGTACATGCTGCAGGCCATGCTGGAGACTTAAAAACCTTCTTGGGACTATTACATGGCATTATGAGCTCCTCTGAGTTTGTGTTCAACTTTGCCTTCTGATTTTATGATCTTTAACTATCACTTCTGCTGTAGTGACTTTCAACCCATTCCACTGGCTACCAGTGAAAGCATATCCAGTTACCTAAATGTGTAACACCAATGTTTCAAACTCTGCCTCATGGCTAAGCTCTTGACAGAATTCATTTTTCCCCTGGTGCTAAAGCTCTTTCCTTACCACTCTGGTCTCTCTTCTTCTTCTGTATCCCTTCATTTACTGCCTATCCATTTCTATTTAATTTCCTGTCCTTTTTTAAGGTCCTATGTTATTGCTCACCTCTTAACACCTTCAATACCAGATTCCCTGCTGTCTTTTGCACTGAGTATCTTTCCAACCCCAACTCCTAATTTCTAACACCCTCTGCTCCTCTTGGCCTTGCACTTCCTATCACACTTTGCACTCTATGTGCCAAGTCACAAGCTGAAGTCAGTCTTATTTTTCAGACTGACAGCTACAGTTGACCTTCACACACTGTGAGCATGAATTACAAAGTAAATTATGAAGCAGTTCTGCAGCCCAAAAGACAAAACGTATTCATGATTTAAGCAACTTTAAATAACCAAATTGGCTTAAGGGGAAAATATTGAAACACTTGGGGGGGGGGGGGGGATGCGCATGTTCTCTGTGTTTCATGACAGCTGTATCATGCCTCCAGTTCAGACATTCAATGTAACAGAGAGACATGTCACATAATAGTTCCTTATAGAACCAATATTTAAGTTGCTCATCCATTCCTCAACAGACATAATTCTTTTATAAACCTTAAATTTAAAAAGATAATAAAAATCTAATCTACACAAATATAAAAAAACCCCCAAGCAATAAAATCCATAAAATCCATGAATTGTCAATAATACATAACATTAGAATGTGGAGGATACTTCCCCTGTCACTCCCTAGGTTCAGATTTCTTCCTGTGCTTCCCATAGTGCATAATTTCCTTTGGTCTTCTTAAGGAAATTAATATGATATTTTTAAAAAGCATTTCAGAGACAAAAGAAAATGTATTTCTCCTTACTCTTTTAATTTTAAGATATATAATTTTGTAGCTTTTATTACACTTATTTTTGTAAATGCATTCTAAATTGATTACATAGCAATGAAAACTGTGGAGATTTTACAACCATGTCCAGAGCAGAGATTTTCATTACTTTGTTACAAATCTAAATTTTGATAGATGTTAAACTCCAGTGGCACCATTTCTTACAGCATTTACTCAGAATTATTCCTATTCCACCTCAAAATATTCTATTTTTATGCATTTGTATAAATACAACTTCTGTCCTTTATTTATACATATGAACTTAATGAGGTTAACACTGAAGGAAGAACTTCATAGACATCAATGACACAATTCCAAACCTAGCTATATTTTCATGTCAGCTGAGTAGAGAAGTTGGTCAGCCCTATATCTTTTCCTAAATCCTCCAAGGTCAGAGACAATAAGTAATTAGAAAAACAACAACATGACATTTTGAATATTGATTCTTAACACTGGCTTCCTTCAGATCTCTCAGGTACCATATGGGAAGAAATTTTCTATTCTTTTTATCTCACCTTCAAATACTTCTTTCCTCTGTACCTCTTTTGAAAACTTTCCTACAACGACACACCATATTCCTCAGTGCCCAGCTCCTGGCATCACATTTGTGTGTGTGGTCTACACATCAGAAATTTCACCTCCATATATGACATTGTCTTCTGTCTTATTATAAATAATACTGGGAAGTGGAATTTCTTGACAATTGCATCATCTGATTCTTAAAGATCATTACTGCTCTATTCACATTTTACACTGAAGCCATTCCCCTGGTACCTGAAAGCCTGAACAGCAGTTTAAGCCAGCTATCACATTCAAACATTCCGATGATTTCAGCTGCATGACTTCAATGACAAAATCCCAGACGAATAAATATTAACACGAACACTCTCCTTCTAGTGTGAAGGCCATTCAAGTAAAACAAAGTTGCAAGTAATTTGTCATATCACAAGTGAGAAATTTATCAGTTCATACTCATTCCTTTGGGAGATCTTGTGGACAACTCTAGCCCTAAAAAGAATAACAAAGGTATTATCTTGTATAGTTCCTGTGTGGTTTTTTAGCTGCTAATTTTAACGTCTAATAAACAAAAAGATTTCATTCGATCATTCCTGTGCCCTTTTCTAATGTTCATTACTTATGCAAATGGCTTTCTAAATCCAAACCATTACTATAATTTCTTATGTCAGGAAAAGAACAAGGCAGCAAAACAGGTGAAAGTTTTACATGAAAAAAATATTTCCTTTTAGTCCTAGCTTTGCAAATCTGGTGACCAGTAAATTCATGTCATTTTTCATACACCACACTTCACATCTACAGGAATTATGATCCAAGAATTAGGATGAAAAATATTACAGACTTCAATATTTGTAAACAAGAAATAATCCTTATGGGATAAAGCATCTTTAACCTTCAAACCTGAATCTGTCTTATTGCCAGGAATCTACCAAAAAGACAAGTTAGTCCAATGATATAAATTTTATGGAAGCCACTACCTTGGTATTGGACTCTCCTGAAAAGTAAAATTTCAGCAAACTAAAATAGAAAACGTTTGCCATGCCAGAAAGATACTCAGGTTTTGTATACTGTTTAATGTGCCAGTCACTAGTAATGTGTCATAACAAAACCCCAGTAATAACTTTTTGAAAGTAGATTCTCAAGCTAAGTTCTCCAAGTTCTCCCCTTCCAGGGGTCAGCTAAAAGGCAAGCTGGCTATTAGATCTGTAAGGTGCAGAAGACTGTAGTTAAATTGCCAACTGAATTTTGAAATCCCAGAAGAACCCTCAATTGTCATGCCAATTTCTACAGCAAATAAAACTGGACAAGGCAAAGCAATCATTTGTAATAATAAATTAAAGCTAGTGCAAGTAGAAAACATTCAAAAAAAGGTTTTTTTTAATCTGAGAGCCTGAGAGCCAACAGTGAGATTCCTTAAATGCCAGCACCTATTCGATAAAGGTTCACAAGATCTTACTTAAGTCCAAAAATGAGAGACTTTCAACTTCTTTAAAGAAAGAGGAAAAAATATGTCCACATTCATATACAGATAAAAAAGACTCAAGCGTGTTCTTTGTAAAATGTACTCGATGAAAACTCCAAAAGTGATTAATTTTAAATGAAATGGTCCAAAAATAGCAGTTGCTGAAGTCATCATAGCATCTTAAGAAAATATTTTTGAGGAAAGTGTGCTCTCTGAACTCTGCAATGATAATTTCCACGTCATAAAGGCCAGTGCAGTGCTAAGGTCAGCTTTCAGGAGCAAACCCCTTATTTTAAACAAGTCTTTACAGAGTGCATTTCAAAAAGGTGTTGATTCTGAAGTATAGAAAATTTCACATGAATTATAGATCCATTCTTTGTTATGCATAGATGCAATGAGCCATGTAAGCCTTGACCTGACAACAAAAAGATATGATAGCAGTTCTGCAAAAGAAAATAAAAAATCAAAATACTCGCTTTTTAAAAATTAAAAAACATATTTAGGTGAAAAAGATTCAAGCTACAGGAAAGTATATTTTATTAATCAGAATCACAAACCATGAGACCACTGAGAAAATTAACTCAATTATTTCTTTCATAAGGAGACAGGTTCAACCTTGCAAAAAAATACTCTTTCACTTCTATAATATTTTGGTTTAGTAACTAAAACCTATTCTTTTTTTTTTTTTACTTGTACACCTCAGAGTATTTACAGACGACGAAGAAAGACAGGGACACAGGAAACTCCCCTGTGTTACTGATACCAAGAGAGAGGGGTTTGCTGTTGACAATCCAGCAAACATTTTATCTTCATCAAGACTTTTGCTGTCTGAACTGTGAAGAGCGACATATCCATCACGATATTTGTCCTGTGCTGTAAAAGCTGGGAAGCTGGGTGGGTGCTTGTTTGATGAAAGGCAGCAGCAGATCATTCAGGAGCTTCCTCAAGGGAGCCCATTGGTCAGCTGGGTCACCTTAAGAGCTTTACCACCACTCGGTCTTGAGAACCTGGAGAACTTTATGTAGGGCAACTCACAGTAGGGAAAACTTAATAAACATTAGTCAAGAAAGTACCAGTTTCTAAATTTAAGACAAGAAGACTGTTACTAAATTAGAATAGAAAAAGCACTGTATTTCCATTGTTTCTATTTTTTTTTTTTTTCATTGGGACAGGAGGGAATTGTGTAGTTTTGACTTCCATCTTCAACACCATTGCTTTGTCACACTACTTCATGGCCATACACCAGGAAATTAAATTTAGTTAGTGATACACACTTCAAAATCCTTGGTCATGAGTGTCAGAAAAAAATATAATGTGCAATTTCATTTCTCACCACTGATTCAGATATTGGAAACACAGAAACTGGATCAGATGAGAAGGGAGATTGTAGAGGCTGGTGGCCTCAGTGCTACCTCTTTTCTCACAAACGTTGCTCTCTAATGGAGAGTTGGACTTTGCAAGAAAGGGCTTTCACTGGTGAACAGGACAAGACGATCTGCATTCTCCCTGAAGTTTTCATGGTCACAAACCATAGCATATGTTGTCACTCTGTTATACCAGCACAGATATTTTACAATTTCTTTTCTTTCTCTGAGAAGCATAGTTTGAGTATGAGTTCTGCATGCATACATCTGAAAGAAACCAGGTACCATGTATTTCAGGGCAGAAGGGCAAAGGGAAGAAAAGCAATGGCTATATTATCTTTATGGAAAAACATATTTGGATCCATACTGGATTCAGCTTATTTTTTCCCTATGTCTATTATAGCCGAGCAAAGAGAAGGTTTGCATCACTTGATAGTGCTGTGCATAGAAAGGTGAAAGATAGAAGGGTGTGGGGATTCCTCTCTGAGGCTGGGGTTGCAGTAGTGCTTGAAGGAACAAGGAGTTATTTACCCATAAATTATGGCTCTAGTTAGTACTAAACTGCATTGGATTTCAGTCTAACAGAAATGTATTCAGAGGTGCTTTGATTGCCCAGTTCTCAGTAAGGTAAGTTAATAAGACCTTATCTGGTATAATTTTTTACCATCAGTGGCAACAGAGCCAAAACTGTGATAATTTTAATATACTGCTGCTTGCATTTACATGCTTAACCTACTGACCTTTAGTATTTAAATGGATTGACTTTTAAAAGGAAGACATCATTGATCAAAGTGCAGTTTGATTAAGGAAATTTGCATCTCAACTTTCACACACTTATTTCTTCCACTTGCTTTTTAAAATTATTGATGAAAACAAATGCATAAACTTACCCTTTTGAATTACTATAATTGGAGGTGGACCATGCATTTGTTTGAGTCCCCTTACACCTCAAGGAAGCTTGTACCCAGTTGCAGACTTAAAAATCTCATCTAAATAATACTAACAGTACAGAGAATATGACATATTTTAATGAAACTACTCAATACTTACAAAAGTAATTACAGTTTTCTAGCTTTAAAACAATAGAAGCTGCAATATACTTTATTTTTTTTCAAGAGAAGATGGACACAGGAACTTGCAAAAATAAAACCCTCAAATGAAGCATTCAGCAGCTTTTCAGTTGGACCCTGTTGTTCCATGTTGTAAGCAATCCTCAAAAATATTTAAGCCTACAAGGGCAGAAGAGACCTGTACTTCTGGCTAGCATAACTCTGTGAAGAACAATGTGCTGCTTGATATTGTTAAATTACTGAATCTCTGCTTCAGAGAGGAAAATTCATCTACTTGTTGTGAAAGAGCCAATACAGAATGTGAAAAATCTCTTCAACATCCACACCTACATGAAATCACTCAACAGTGCTCACCAACAAATTTGAGTAGTGTAAATTCTGCAGTCAAACCCCGTCTTATAACCAAGCTTCAGAACAGAAATCCGGTTCATAAAGAATAAAAGTATAATCATGGCTGTGTACTTGTGCCCACTCTTTATCCTAAAAATGCTGATCCACACAGGCCCCTGTCTTCTCCAGCAAAAGGAGCTGCTGCTTCATTCCAGCAACATTTATCCCTAAAGCTTCTCAAAAGACATTCTCTACTTAGATCTCTTCAACAGCCACAAGTGAGTGTTTTACAGATGACACTAGCTGTGCATAATTGGCAATATACCAGTAACCACAGATGGGACCCCTGTAATCCCGAGGCTGTTATAATAAGCACTAGAGTTTAGCATCTTGCTGAAGAACATCACTTTGTGCTAAACATTTGCAAGAAAAGAACGATGCTGTTTAGAAAAACTAAGTGGTATGAAAACCCAGCACAACCTTTCTATTGTAAAGGAATTTTCATGCTTTTCTTCAAAATTATGTAAAGCCATGTGATCTTGTTTGACTATAATAAAATATCAGTATTCAGATGACATGGATAAGAAAAGACTGTTTTGTACATTCTCCTGACAACAAAATCTTACAACTTCTTCTATGTAAAAAGTATTTGTGGGAAAAAAAACCCCAGGAAATATAAGTAGAATTCTGAACACCATAAGGTCACCCTGAAGAAATTTCATTTATGAGATATCTTCATCTCTAAATAGGCAAAAAAAACCCCCAACACTTCTTTTTTAAATACTGTATGCATACTCCAAGCAAAAATTCTAAAGTCTGAGATGAGCGAGGAGCCCAAGAGGCTTATCAATGAGACCTATTTGATTTCCTGTCCATCAGAAATTCTAAATTTCTGACGGACAGAAAGTAAAAGAAGATTAGAAGCTTTCAGTTTTCCTCATCATTATGACTGATCCTTCTCCTCTCAGTCAAATCTTCTTTTTGCCCCTCAAACACATGCAAACACATTTGGATACTATTAGGAGAGAAATAGCCAAGAATTCAGCAGCTCATTGTGTTCTCCTTCCCTCATTACCTTTGGGAACTCTTGAGCTAAATCCCATCCTCCAGATAGCTTTGGATACACCTTCAAGTGGAGAGCAGGAACCTTCTGAGCACCCAGCTCTTCCCAACATGAGTGTGTACTGTGTACAATAGAACAATCAATAGGCAATGGAGCTGCTGTGCAATATCAATGCCTCACATTGTAGGTGAGTGCCTAGCCACCAGCCTAAAGAACATTTTTTCTCAGTGACAATGTAACTTCTTTATCCATAGAATGAGAAACTCCATGTGGAAGAGAACAGTCTCTACTGCCTGCTGATTACGTTCTCTAAAGCATGAGGCAGTTTAGTCCAAATTCCTACTCAGACACGAGCAGTTTCAGAGATGTGAACCTGAGTGTCTCCATCTCAATCTTTAGGCATGCTGGTTGAGGGCCCTTTTAATTCCTTTTGCTGGAGCTGTAACAATTTTGTGTTAAATAGTTTTGGAGATAACAGGAGAAAATAAATTATTTTCTATCCTGTAGGACACCCACATGGGGAGTTCAGCACGTGGAGTCCTCTTCCTACTGTAGTTTATGGAAAGTAGAACAGCATCAGCAGGCGCATCCTGGTGCAGCACACAGCAGTGTATGAATGCGAGAGCAGCCTCCCTCAAGAAAAGCTGAGAAGGAAATGTATATGTGACTCCTATCCCAAGTTTGTCCTGAAATAACATTTGAAGGGCAACAATAACATCACTGTTGCCTAACTACCTTGAACTCTCACTCTGAAAATTCATCCAAGATTACTTCAGGAAAACTGACAACACATTTTTGAGGGACAAATTTGGTCTTTACCACAAATAGTTCATCTGGCTTTCTTTTTAAGTATACTAGATGTTTCACTGCATCTTGCTGACAACTTGGTATAGAAAACAGGTAGATTGATAAGCACAATTTTTTGGAGTTCACTGCTGAGAAAACACCACAAAATTTCACTGATCACCTCCCAAGTCTTCTTTCTTAATGAGCAAGCCAGTTTCAGATTAACAGAACAATTTATTGTTAGTTTTATGATGGAGGGCTCCTCAGGGGAAAGCATCACCAAGGCACTTTATCCTATGTATTTGTATGCAATTACTGAACCTAAGCTTTTTTCAGTAATTCAACAGTGGCTGAAATTTCTAAACAAAGGCATTCCTAGGTCATTTGAATGGCTTTCTTCCTCTGGAAAAGTAAAAATAATCACCTTGTGCTAGGACTATATTGAGAATCCATATGCTAAGAATTCCAGGGGAACATGGATAGGTGTGACCCCAGAGCTAAAGGGCTGCCAAGCAGAAATGGTGTCAGGGTGGAGGGAGAGAGGAACAGACAACATTATTTCATGCAGTGTTTGTAGACAGGAGCAACCACTGTAAATAATTTTATACCCCTTCTTAACTATAGTAGGTCTCCTTGCATAAATTGTAAAGTAATCTAATTTTATGATTTGCATAAATCTCAATTACCTTTGTTTATACCTGATTAAAATATAAAACCAGATTATTTAATTTTGGATATTTTTAAGAATGCATACAAATACACATTCTATCTAGCTGGAGATACTACTTACAGTGTTTTTGCAGATTTCACAATTACAATTTCTTGAAAAGAAAGCCAAGCTAGAAAAAAATATTCATCAAAATAGCAGTGGCACTATCCAAAGCAACCTTATTAACTTTCCATAGCAATGTCATAACATACTGCAGCTTCTGCCCTCTTAGTTTTCACAAAATTGCATATCACTATTAATCAAATGTGTTCTTTCTCTCATATACATATCAATGTCTGCAAGTTGCAATCTGATAATGTTTGCAACTCAGTAAACGCTGCCTGAGATTCTCTCTGCCACAATAAATGGTTTTACTTTCTTATTTTTTATATCAGAAGTTTGAAAATAATGTGTAAAAACAAGCAGCCTCCAAGTTCAACAAAAAGGCTTTGTGAAAGTCTTCACCATGCTATTGCTTCAAGCAATTCTGTATTTTTTCATACTTCAATATCTCTAAGAAATATGATATTTTCTTTCTGAAATCATTCTAATTCTTGCCATACTGCCCCCCAAAGACACCCACACACAGATGGCAATGGAAGGAAGTGAGGCAGCAGTGTAATTTTTGCTAGGCACTTCACATTCACAGAGGATTTTCACAGGGGAAAATCCTGAAGTCCTAATTCAGGGGTAATGTCAATAAATATATAAATGATATATGATTTGACTTGTGATTTTGACCCCAGGAAGAAAGTCAGTGGAGACACAGTGACTTACTGTTTTGACATCTGCCCAGCAACAATGTCAACGTGCTTCCTTCCTCACAAAGCATTCCTACACAATAACAGTTAATTTATACAGCTGGTTCAAAAATGGGTTTTTCCACCGTTGCTATTTCAAAATGCTTTTTCAATGACTCATGCTCTTACTGTTCTCTACGCTTAAATCTCTGAAAACTGATGTCAAAAAAACCCCTTTTATCATCACAGATTTCCTGAATAACCCAAGCTATTTAATTTAGTTATTTTGACTAAAATACATCCTTCAGAAAGATTTAGTGATGCTAAGCACAACAGCATAATGTGATGCTCTGCAGAACGCCTGATAAAGGTTGCAGGGCTGGATGTAAAGAATCCAGAAGTTCCCCAAGAATTTGCTTATTAGCCAGCCATTCTCACAGCTACAGAAACATCTGCAACGGGAAACCTCATCTCAATACAAGAAATTCTAGAACATGGCAGTTGCACAAAATACTAATCTTCAGATATATGCTTCACCCAGCATGGGGGCACAGGCTACAACAGAAAGCCCCAAAACACAAATTTCATTACAAAATGCCAAGGAACTGCAGAATAAAAATAATTTGTTTGGCCAAAGTAGTCATCTGGGGTTTTTAGTGCTTTCATCCTTGAACACATAGGTCCCACTGTTCCCCGGCCTCTAGCACAGGCCAGCTATTTTTCAGATAATAGAGATAAATACAAAATATAACATACAAGAAAGTTTGCTGAAGCTGAGTAGAAACTTTCATCCTTAATCCTAATATTCAAGTGCTACACCAGAAATGTCATTGACTATGATCAGAACTTCGCTCAAGGCTTCTTTTTTTTTCTGTTTGAAATATGTAACATTTTAATATTCAATAGACTACAGGAAGTTCAAATTAATTTCTATTTTTGATTAAACTGTGCTGGATGGTTTTTTGCCATTTCCTCCAGATCCATGATTATTTTAATACTGCTATGTCTCCAAGTTTACACTTCAAAGATGTGCTGCAAGGCTACATTTTCAAAAAGGAAAAGAAATTAAGTTATTCAAATTGTTAAGTACCTATACTTTGGAGCATTAGTCTGACTGAAACGCTAATCCCATTCAGCTTCTACCAAAATATGGAATTGTTTCAAGGCTTTATTATGCTCAATTTCTTGGCATAATAAAAATCACATCATACAGCATGGAATGAACTATGTTAGAAATAAAATTTATCTTTGCTCCAACTCGATACCTCCACCAAATTCAGCATATTTTTTCATTTGCAGTCATTAATTGCTATTCAGAGATTATGAATTAATTTATTCTAAATGTCAATAATTGTGCTGCACATCTGTCTGAAACAGATATGACTGAGTCTGTTCTCAAAGAAATTAAAATCTCATGGTAGTTCTTTACATAGGCACCTCAAGCACTTTGTCACAATGAAGGCAAAATCTATTAGCTCTTGAGGATAATTCCCAAAGATTCATTGAAATGTAAGTCACGCTGACAATTGAAATTCTCTAACATGATTTATCCATCAATGGAAATTTATCAAAAATTTAAATAGACATGAACTACCATTTTAATATGCAATCAACAGCTCTTGTGTTTAAAATAAACTTAATCATACCATCCATAATAAGTAATGTATTTCTGTCTAAAATTGAAAATTGAAGTATGGTTTATGCTCATATATGTGAGTATATATGCCAGCTATCATATAAATTATGCTCCTACCAATCACAGTAAACTTAGCAAACTGAGAAGTAAAACTTGGAGAAAATAAATCCATCTACATTTTAGTTTACCAAGTTCATTCCTTTCCTGCTCTGTTTCCCCAGGGACATTCACGTGAGCATTTGTGAGATATTAATTTCAGCCCTGTAGCTAGTACTGGCTTTTTGTCTATGGCATTTTTATAGGAATTCAAAAGCAGCCTTTCTGCTTTTACAAGTAACTTGATACCATATTAATCAAATGCATCTTAGAAGCAAAGTATTTTGCTTTCCATCAGTATCAGCTTCTGGCAATGACCACAGAGCCGTCGCTAATGTCTCCATTTTAGGAATTTCTCCTGGAGCCCAGACAAAGTAATGACCTCTGCAAAAAACTCCTGTCTTCTCCCATCCCTACCCTCACATTTATTTACGTCCAGAGCTACCCTTTGATACACTCATATGCTGGGTCATGGGAAGCACTTGGAAGTTTATATGAGAAAGGAGGAGAGATTAATTTTCAGACATTCATTATCAGGTAGAAGAATAAGAAAAAAAACCATTATTCTGAACAGTGCTGAACCGCTAACCTGTGATGGGACCTTTGGTAGGTCACAGGGCTTGTATTTTCTCTATAGTAAAGACAATGGTGCCCCATACTGCGATGTGGATTTTGGGGGCTAGAGAACAGCAAAGCATTTAGAAAAGATCAACCTGCAAATATTAGTGTAATAAAGAATACTACATGTCCTGGAGTCTGCATTCTATTCTTTATGTTATTTAACTGTAGTGTCATGGTTTAACCCCAGCCGGCAACTAAGCACCACACAGCTGCTCACTCACTGCCCTCCCCCTACCCCAGTGGGATGTGGGAGAGAATCAGAAGGGTAAAAGTGACAAAACTCATGGGTTGAGATAAAGACAGTTTAATAGGGAAAGCAAAAGGTGCACATGCAAGCAAAGCAAAGCAAGGAATTCATTCAGTGCTTCCCATCAGCAGGCAGGTGCTCAGCCATCTCCAGGAAAGCAGGGCTCCATCACGTGTAATGGTTACATGGGAAGACAAACACCATCACTCTGAATGTCCCCCACTTCCTTCTCCCTCTCCCAGCTTTATATATGCTGAGCACAATGTCATATGGTATGGAATACCCCTTTGGTCAGTTGGGGTCAGCTGTCCCAGCCACATCCCCTCCCAGCTCCTTGTGCACCCCCAGCCGTGCTGGTGGGGTAAGAAGCAGAAAAAGCCTTGACCCTGTGTAAGCCCTGCTCAGCAGTAACTGAAAAATCCCTGTGTTATCAACACTGTTTCCAGCACAAATCCAAAACCTAGTCCCATACTAGCTACTACGAAGAAAATTAACTCTATGCTTGCCAAAATTAGCACATATACATTTCAATATTTTATTTCATTTGGATGAAGGAGCTGAGATTGGATGGTTTCTTACTGTGAACACAGGATGGATCTTTTATAACTTCGTCTTGTGAGTACAGAAGCTCTTTGAGGATGAGGCTGTAGCTCATTATTTTTTTCTTTTTTCACAAGGCGCAGAGAAAAATTAAGTTCATACTGTTGCCTAGGAGTATGCAGTGACGTGAATACTACTTTTAGCACCTGTTGCATCTTTGCTGTTTACATAGTCAGAGTACAAATAAATAGTAGCAAGATGTAAAAAAACCTTCAGTAATGGAACACGTATACACAACCATTCATGTATCTATCCAAACCAGTTCTGCCACTCTTCTTCTCAGCCTCTGTATACAACAATTTATTTGTATTTTGGCCTCTCCATGTAATATTTTGAGACCTGTATACATTTTATGTAAAATTGTTCATGGCCACCATTTCTTCCTCAGCTACCGCTTACAGACTCAGGAAGGGATGGTATACCCTCTCTTGGGAAAATAAAGGCAGGATCAGTAAAGAAATACAAAGCAAATAGATATCCAGTACCAGGGCTGCTGTATACTAGTGGAAGGTGAAAGCAGACACAACTCCTGTGTTGGGGCCCTGGAGAGAATAAAGATTTGTCAGTCAGCTAAGGAGTTGTGCTATCTAAATGCAACACGGTCCTAAGGTTGGGAGGGAAGGAGCAAGCAGAGGTGTAGGAAAAACATGTTCTTGCTGAATCTTCTTACATCCTGAAAAGAACTATAATGAACTAATCAACAGATTAAAAAATAAAGCTAGCAGCCCTGTACTGCAATGGGAAGTAAAAGACAACAAAACCCACAAATTAAAACAAATTAAAGTATTTTTCCATGAAATAATTATACCCTGTTCAATCTGGCAACAGCATTTAATACAATTCTCCTGGTACCCTATTGACATAAGAAATCGATGGAGAGCAGCAAAGGGTATTTGTGCCTGGATTAGCAAACAGCCTGATGATGGCTGTAGGCACATCACTTCCCATGGCTTGATAGCCCAGGAAAGGAGTCACTCTTCTCTCTAAAATACAGGAGAAATGCAGTAGTGGTAATATGACTGGTAAGAGTTTTTCTTGATGCAAAAGAGATTGGATACAGTTCACCTAGGAGGGAAAACTTAAGTAGATTATCCCCTTCTCATTTCTGCTTCACTTTGCATGAGACAGGTTTATACTCAGAAACCAAATACACACTAGGCTGTTTTAGTCCTCCTTTCTGTTATGTTAATTCTATTTGACCCTCCATAGAAATAAACTCCTGTCAAATACCAATAGACAAATAAACGCACCATTTTCAACAAATAATGTCCAATGGATGGGAATACAGGCTCCTGCTTCCACACAATCTCCTTTGTTTCCTCATACCTGCCATGTTGCTGCCTTTACTGCTGCTGAACTGGCATTGTTGATCCCTTCCACAGGCTCAGAGGAGCACACTGCTGCGGATGGTATGGCATTCACAGCAACAATTTGCAATGGTATGAATCCTCCTCTGTAAAGTTTTTGGATGAGCAAATGCTTCCACTTGCCTGCTTTGTGCTTTTTGAGAGCTCGCCAACCTCTAGCAGCGGGTCTACCCTTAGCCTGCCTGACCCTGCTTGCACGGCGTGGTTTCCCTTGTTGTACAGTACTGGGGAATTATGGTAGTTTAAGGTCCAAAATTTCTTCCATACAGTCACAGGAGAGCAGTATCTCAGGGGAGCAGGATCCTTTTTTGTTAGCCACATTAACAGCTAGTAAAACATGCTGCTCAAATGAGAGGTGACCAGTCAATCTGTCATGCATCACACAACCACAGCAGCAAATCAACCAGCTAGGAAGAGTCAGAAGACTTTGTTCATCTCAAATTCACTAGCTCTCATCTTTTATTGACTTTGAAAAGAGTATGTCTTTGACCATTGCCATTTCTGGAACACAGACATTCAATGGTTTTAAGTAATGGCTGTTGGAATATACTTATATGCTACTGATTTTTTTTAACATAAAGTGATTGTTTATTAATTTAGGTGAGTATATTTTAAAAAGATCTATAGATTCAACTTTAAAACTGTGATTTCCATATTTCTTAATAATAGTAATGAGTCTCCCATCCCAAGTTATGCTTCTAGAAATGCCTGTCACTTAAGGAAAGAAAGCAATAAGATGCCACCATTGTCAATACACCTTTAAATTTCAGTAATTTTTCCTTATCACTGTCCCGATCCAATGTTGGGGAGGTTTTGATACAATCCCAAGGATGAGATTAAGACTAAATCCGGTCAAATGTCGTACAACCTTTCAACTTTATTTTCGACACAGAGGGAGGAAGGAACCATGTGAGGAGGTAACCGAGGGCATAAATGGGGAAAGGCAAAAGGGAAAAACTGAGAAAAACAGGGGATGAAAGAAAGGGAAAGATAGAAAGGGAGTGGGTTTACATCAGGGAGGATGCACACACTCCTTTTATAGGGGTTGGGGTCCCTTGCTCATGCGCAGATCGCACCGGCATACGTGCAGTTCATGCCATACGTGCTGTCTCCTTAGGACGCCTTCTACCTTTTTCGCACCTTGGGCCTTGTGCAGGTGCGTGTTGTTGTTTGTCTGCAGACTGTGGGGGCAGGATCTTCTGTCTGGTGGGAAGCAGTGGTACAATGGCAATGTCGAGACAAACTGCATTCAGTAACGGTTCTCTACAACCACGTGTTTAAAATCACCATTTAGCTTGCCTTGTGAGAAATGTACTTGCTAGTCGGTGTTTTCTTCTTTTTAGCAAGTGAGCTAACAAAGATAGACAACATTTTTTATCAAACAAGAATCCATGTGCACTGAGAAAACAGAAGAAAATTACAGCTCTGAGCATGGGTTCTTAAAATGAAGCACCCACAAGTAACTCTTGCGATGTATAAAGCAAATACATACATGAAATTCTTTAGTGCTGCCTAAACTTGCTCTACTCTAATCTTAGTAAAGATGATGAACACCAGGCCAAGCATATCAGGGAAGGCAGAAGATCTGGCAGAGGCAGAAGCTACTCCACAGTTTGGTGTTGCAGAGATCATTCAGTAATTTTAGCATGGAAGCATTTTATACTAACTGCTATTTAAACACAGTGGAACAGTGAGTCCCCCTGCTAAGGACCCTACAATCAGCATTTCTAATGTGAAAATTTAACTGGATAATGAAGATTCTCTGTGTTGATCATACTCTGTGGTTGCTCAATATAACCTCTGACTTCCCTGTTATCTCTGAGCTTCCCTGGCCAAGAGCACATCCTCAAAAGGATGCTTCACAAATCACAACAGAACCTGTGAGACACCAGAGTTTCTACCCTGCAGCAAAATCTGAAGCTCTCAAACTTCATTTTCTTTTGAAGTGGAAGGCCAGCACCAAACATCAAACCTTTGCACAAACTGGAAAATTCCAAAATATTTCCCCTTAATGTTATCAAAATATTTAATTCAATGGGGGAAAAGACTTTTTTAGGATAAAACAAACAGTATGCTTCATCGTCATCTTTCTGACTCACAAGACAGCTTCTAACACAAGTATAATAATAAAACAATAAAACCAAAATGCACTATTTCAGTACTTCCAGATAACGACAACGTCAAAAAAATTCTCATGAAACAGCATGGCTGTAAAAACATTTCAAAGCAGAAAACTGATTTGCCACATAAAGTATCAGAAAGGTTCTTAATGGATACTTCTTCTAAATTAAGCAGACAGAAGGCTTGAGCAGAACTAAGATGGATGTGCTCCACTATGCTATGACTGTCTCATCTCTTAAGACCAGAGGACAGTGCCATAGGATCTGCTACACTGAGTGCTCAGGGAAAGTCAATTTATAGTTTTAGACACAAGAGACAAAATAAAAGAGAATAAAGGGCAATCTCATCTGCCTTTTTCTCTTAAGGTGTTACCTTGTCAATGATGATCAGAATTAATCAAGATTTTTATTCCACTATATACCTTTAACAACATGATTCTTCCACTTTAACCTAAAGTAAATTCAAATCTTATCAGGCAATATAAACACTACAACTATAGCAGTGTTAGCTCTGCTTAGCTCATATCATGCCTGTCTGTTGATGATGAGTCACCTCTCCTCTTACCACATAGTAAAGAAAATGGATGAGCCTTGAAAAGCTAACACTTTTTGCAATTTTATATAGCAAATACCATTTAGAAAATGTATTTGTAAAATCACAACTCCTGTAACTACTATATCGGTTTCCAGACAGTGAGTTATATCCAGTGGGGATGAAAAGATTTGGGAACTCTCTAGAATTTAATTTCTAAAAGATGTTCTCTTTGAAAATAAGAGTAAGATTGAATTCAGTATTTTGGCAGTTTTGAGTCATGTCCTTTTAAGCTTTAATTACAGGTATATTTTTCATTCTGCTGCTATACTTAAAAGTAATTTCTATTGATTGACTATGAAATCAAAGGGAATATTACAAAAGCATTCTCTGTCTTAGTTGCAGTGAGAAAATCCAAAGTAACCCCACTATGGTCACTAAAAAATGTATCAAATGCTTCGAATCAACAGTTTCAGGAAGTGGTTGACCAAAATACTGAAATATGTCTCAAATTCTTCTCAGCTATGACATATGCTGAGACAGCAAACAAATTGTGATGCAAAGTTTCTTAAGAAACTTAAAGTCTATTTCTTCATTCTTTCTAAGATCAGTATGCATGCAAAATTGTACTGAAACCATAACCATCTAGAGGTATTTTACTTCAAACGTAAAAAGAACATCACTATATTATACTGTACATTTTTATCCTTGATTGCACCTTTGCTACCCCTGACAGCTGAAACGGATATAAAAAAATCAAGGCTCCAGGAAGATATCCCGAATGTCTCTCAAGCAGCTTCCTGTGTTATGCAAACCCAAGCAGCCATGCTTTAAAATGGACATCATCGCCACTCTCACTATCTATAAAGAAGCAGCATTCAGGCTACTTTGACATGAAACATGTTTGCTTTACCAAAGGCATTAGAAACGTGTGATATTCCCTCCCTTCATCAAAAAGACCTCCTTTGTTTGAGGTACAATTGATGCCTTGACAAGGAAACCTAGACGAATGCTTGTAGCTGAAGTCACATATGTAAAACAGGAGAACTATCTAGCAGCTGTGCTCCGTCCTCCCTGTGCGCAGGGAAGCCGAGGGCGGACAGGATGCCAGGGCATTGGACAGGCAATGTCTTAGATGTCAGTTAGGTGGCAGTACTGAAAACAAGACAAAAAGAAAGAAAAGGTCGTATGTACAAACAAGTAGGACAACAGGCTATTGAAGGACGTGCTGTTTGAAGGGCCTGCTGTTGTCTTGGTTTTGGCTTATGCGGTCACCTGCTCCAAGCCTCATTACCTATATTCGACACAAGGGATATGATTTGTCATAAGAATGATCACTGATCAAAAAAGCCTTTTAGCAAGGGAAATGGGTAATGATACTCAGTTTATCCCAGAAGATGCACCATTTATAGTGAGTGTATCATCTCCTAAAGATATGAAACTTAGAAAGTGCCCAACAAAGAATTACAGAAAATAATTTATTTTAATTACAATTTGCACAACAGAATGTGAAAGAAGTTTAGCAACATTAACTTCCCTAGTACTACCCCAATGAAGACATGGTTCACTTTATAGCTATGAGAGCAGTGACCAGAGACGCCAAATGGATAGCCTGCTGCCACAAAGACAGAATGACCAAGTCAATGATGAAAATCCAAAAGACATAATTCCAGGTTATGCTAATATGCCTTAGAGAACACTAGAAAGACTGAAGGTGCTTTTCTTTTTTTTTCTGCATTTACAAGTGGAGTACTATATTCAAAATATTAATTAAATGTAATTAAGGAAAGACAGGCAAATTTTCATGTCACTTCAAATGAGTAAGATTTAATCTTAATAACCTATTGATTTTTAGAGTGCTGAACTAGCTATCACAAGTACTTCTTTAATAACGAATCAGCCGCTGTCTATTTATTTATAAAAGCCATGCAAGATACAGGAAACATGCAGATAAAGGTCAGTGTTTTACACACTGAGTTCAGGCAGGACTTCTAAGCATATCAGACTTGTTCTTGATTTTATTTCATATGAAAACTCTTCATATCATTTGCATTGGTGGCTGGGCTTAAGGTAAATGGGTTATGGTTTTGGTGCATTTTTTATTAATCTTAGCGATCTATTTGGTTTTAACCGATCACATTTTATCCTATGACTCCCTTAAAGGAGAGAGATTTTAAGACACTTGTTAGGCTGTCTTCCTTTTAAATAGTAACTTGAAAACATTTGCAAGCAAATTTGCCCTACAAAGCATGAAGCAATGATATTTGTCATTACAGCCTATACATTTCATAGCTTTTTTTGCTGACCTCCATTATCCACTAGGGCAACTTAAAAGACATTTTTCTTAAATACTGTTTACCTACCTTTCTAGAGTTCACATGTGTAGCAAATTAGTATATATTCACATTATATAGCACTTATTAAGTTCTGCTCTCCCGTAACTCATTTTCTTCTTATAAATTTAGTACTTTCTTGTTAATAGGTACTTCAGCTAAGGACAGCTTGTAGCTGCCTCATGTAGCCAATTCTTTATTCTTTTCTCTATGCAGGTTGCCATTTTATTAACGACCATAAGGCTCTCCAAAGATTTTGGTATTGCAAGATAGCACGCTTCCTAGGTAACAATGCCCTTGAGCTACATATTATCTCACACTACCATATGTTTTCTGGTGTCTTTCTGCTTAATTGCATCACTCTTTTTAAAATGTACGTTTCTGGGTTTGTTTTCTTAAGGTAGCATTTTGAGTAGTAATGTTTGACTTCTTTAGATTCAAAACAGAGCCTGTCTTGATGAAATAGAACTAACTAGTTTGCACCCACTAATCCTCATTTTCTATATTCATTTTTAAATCTACTGATGTCAAATTCTGTCTTAATCCATAAAATTTTGATTCTACTTTGTGCAAAAGTTACTGTCATTGCACTGTTTTGCCGGGTTTTTCTTTCTGTGGTGTTTACTTAAGCAGGTGAGGGGGAATATAAACTGAACACTCAAGCAATGAAAAGAGCTTAGCTTCAGGCTTTCTCTCTCTTTTTGTTGTTCTATAACCATATATTACCCTAAGTATCCACCAGATACAAAGGTCATGAGAAAAACATAGCATGTATATAATACTTATCACACTTTCCTTGTACTTTAATGCCTACCGTGCCCTTTCCATTTTTCAAAGTGCTAAATACACTCAGTTTGCTGCATTATACAGAAACTGGTTTGCAAAAAAAAGGCTTATTTTGCATTTGCGCATGGTCATTAAACGGCAATTTGTGCCCTTCAATGTTAGGCTTGACGCTGTTAATAAACACCCTCAGCTGGAAACTGTAGAGAAGAACTTTGCAGATAAAGAGAAAACACCTTTGGAAACCCAAGGCGAAACCCCAGATCCTAGTGGGTGCACCCGCATTTTGTTAGATCCCAGACACAATTAGCAAAGCCTCTAATACAGCCACAGCAGGCGCCTGTCTTTGATACGAGGGCACACAGTGCAGCACTGGATGAGAGTAGTCTGGGGACCCCAAGCTCTGCACTTCAGTAGGTGGCAGCTGCACTAAGCACCCGCTTGTAGGCCCCCAGCTCCTGGCAGTGGCAGGAGGCAGCGCAGGACTCCCACCTCCTTGAGCAGAGCAGCGGCATAGGGCCTGACCCGATGAGAGGAGTCGGTGCCTTTTTTTTTGGTTTTCTCTGACGTTGCTGGGTGCTGTCTCATTTGTGGTCACTTAGTTTCAGGCTTTTTACCCATAATCATAAAAACTAGATTTGTTTTTAATAGCTGCTGAGACATATACTATCAGTGCTGAAGTATATATTTAGTGCAGTGTTGTAGTTACGTTCTGAGTAAAAGAATAATTAGTTAAATCTATATGGATTTCACTAAAGTTTTTTCTTCCCATTAGAGGTGTTGAAGTATTTTTTTGTGTATACAGATCTTTCAAATTAACCTATTCCTTCTATTAGTACTATATTTGCTGTGTTCATTTCACCGGAGAAAAATCAAGTATTGGAAATAGTAATGCCCAGTGGCAAAAAAGCACCTTTAATTTAAGGCAGAATTTGCTATTTGGGATTTCTCTATTTCTGCTTCTTTCTTCCCAAGTCAATACTAATCACAGATGAAAAGCATATTTTATTTTTTAAATTATGTCAGCAAGAACTTTTCCTTCCCAAAATAATAGAAAAGATAGGTCCAACAAGGTTTCCGATACTGATCCAAATCTTTATTAGATCTGAGACACAGGGCTATAATCTCCTTTTTATTTGACAGATATGTTGTTTTGACTGAAGACATCTACTGCAAATATTACAACTAATATATTCTGATTTTTTTTGCTACATATTACGCCTGTTTATATGCTTGCTGTAGCTAATGCAAAACTTAAGAACTCTTGCTTGTGGTCTGTGCAGTCACCCTTTTTCTTTCTGTTTGCTGTAAATTAAATGTCTATTTGGTTAGTTCATTATAAAAAACAGCATTTAAATTCAGTGATTCCCTTGCTATACCACAAATGACATTTCAATTTTTAAAACAAATAGTTATCTGTATCTGTATGCAGTGTCTTGCACAGAAGATCATAAATTATCATTCATTAAATGGTATTTTATTTACTCCTCTTATTCTTAGCCTTCTACATCTCTCACTACATCTACCTGTACATCAGGAGTCCATTTCTGAGTACAGATAGTACAGACAGTTTCTATCTTGGCCTGACTCATAATAAACTGAGCACAGAGACTCAGCAAATATTGATGTCTAAGTTTGATGGTGTGGACTGAATAGCCAGGCTCTAGAGGTATGCCAGAAGAACATTCCACAAACACCGAATTATAGATTTTATCTCATGTTTTATAACAAAGGATCCAAGAATATTTGACACAAAGCCCTTAAACTGGGGTCCACTTCTCAGAAGAACAATTATGATTTTATTTTAAATAGATTTATTATATATAGGACTAAATTGCTATTTCACCCTCTCACTTCAATATTTATTTTGCTTTCTGTTCTGCTTTAAAAAAATAAAATTGGAAGTGAATTTCCATTTTTAAACTTTTCAGCTATCAAGCAGTGACTTTTCAGCTGAAATTAATTAGAATATTACTTTTTAAAACACAAGTACAAGTGTAAATGGATAACAGTATGCATGTGTTGGAGTCTTTTCTAAAACAATTTAAGGAGACACATTGTTCTTACAATCTGGTAAGATTACCCCAAAGAATGAAGTCAATGTCTAGACGCACACCTCATCATGGATAGCCATAATTCAAATAGCCTAATTCAGAATATTGAAGCCCTTCAAAACTCACATCACTGAGAAGTTAAGACACACTTTCCCTACAAAATTCTGCTTCTTCCACAAGGAGTCATCACTCATTCCACATTAAATAATTTATGTTCTTTGAGGAAGGCTTTTCTTATTTTCTGATGCCTAAATGGATAATTACTGTTCCAAAATAATCCAAACAGATACTGTTTCCAAAAACATGCAATGCTTTTGATCAAAAAGCAAATATCTTCAAGCAGTTTGGAGCCTTTAAACTAGTCATGCTGGGTAATGCTTTTCCTTCTCTCATTAAAAAGCTTTAATTCTGCATTCCATCTTCCCTACTCACTTCCTGTTCAGGAGTCTGTTGCAAGTCTTCCTTCTTAACTGAGAGCTCACAAGTCCTTTTCCCTTTCCTAAAATGTAGGTGGTCCTCTGTTTCTCAGTTGGAACTTTCCAGTTAGCATGCTAGCTTAAATTTATCACTCTGTCAATTTATCTTGGCTCTACTAAAATACATTTTCAAAAGGTATTTGATGGTCACTTTATTCGCAGTTTTAGTATTTCTCTAAAAATGGTATACCTCTAGCCTGCTACAATAGCATGTGTTTCTTGGCTCATTTTCTTCTGCCTAATACACAATTCCATTTTAATAAGGCTGTCTCTCTGTATAAAGTTCCTCACATGCTTTTTAAAATTTTACTTCTATTTTGCATTCATTAATTATTAGAAATAACAGGCTTAAGCATCATCAAAAAAGTGTAGTTATATCAACTAAACCAAAACCAGTTAGGTGCCTGGTTGGATTAAACATTGCACATCATCTCGCAGAATAAAAGGAGAGTTTTGCTAATTGAGACTAATTTACAGAACTTATTTAACCCACTGCAGAGGTAATTTATAAGCGGCGTCCTAAACCTCAGCTACATCACGTGAAATTAAACAATGTATTAGGCCATTCAACTCGCACAACTTCGCGCTAGTCTGACAGAGCTCGCAACAACCACTGCTGAATGGTATCTGCTCAGTAGTTCAACAGCATACCACTGCTTGCCGGAGCTGTGTTCCCTGTCCCTTGCATGGCTGCCCAAAGGAGAAAAGAGCTATGACCAAAACACAGAGAAAGATGGACATCCCACTTGTTTGGTTTTTTTTTTTCTTTTTAAACATGAAGAAATGTATTTTTAAGACCTAGAGAAAAAAAAGTGCTGCAAACTGCATTCTCCTATTTACTTTCAGCAGCTGTCCTAGAAGAGTGAATTGCTATTATGACCAATTTTCCATGCACTTTCTGGAACAATAGACTCAATTACTGGCCTTTAAACAGTCCAGAGTCTGGGGACATGATGCTTGCCAGAAGCTTCCATGTAAGCATGACACAAAATCAAGATTAGCCTCCTAAATCCTGATTGAATAACATGATGCCCTTTGTAACACAACTATATTTTCTATCTACTTCCAGTGCAGAGCAACAAACCCATAGCACGAGCAGAGCAATTGAGGTCCACCTGCAAATGCTGACCATTGTAACTATGTCTTTGTGGCTTGTTCGTTTTGGAACTCATGATAAATTTTTTAGATGATATGTCAACAGTCTAAAAAGATGTATGTAACATACAAGGCCTAAGTATTTCTGTAAAACTGTATTTGACCCCAGGCACAAAACCAAGAGATGAGTCACTCCACCTCCACCTTTCATTAAGACAGAATTCTGATTTGTTCTATTGAATAGATGCCTTTAAAAGTCTATGAAAGGACTTGATAAAATTGTTTAAAAACACCCACTTCTAGAATTTAGATAGTAGGAACACAAAAATACTACTACTCAGAAAACAAGTGAATAGAGAACAAGCAAGGAGAATTCAACCCAAAATGATTACTGATGAAAGCAATTAGAAAAATCAGGAGAGTGCAAAGGGGTGGGAAGAAAAGCAGAAGGTGGAATTTCTGTAAACAAACCATTAACAGGCAGGTTTGGCCCAGTGCCTTTTCTCTATTCATAAAACATTCCCTGTTCTAGAAATAAAGTCGTTTAGGCAACAACTGGGCATTTTACTATATACTTACTTTGTTTAAGATTGGCAAGCCCATAATAACTAAGTCCAAAACTTACAATAAGATAGCCCTGACAAAAAGGTAAAGAGTCTACAGAGATCTATAGTTCTATGAAGTATTTTCACATTTTAACTATGTCACAGTTGCTTATAAAAGCTTAAAGGGCAAAAATTCTGGCCTCAGATATCAGAGACACATGGGGTGCTGATATCCATGGGACCCCTACACACACATACTAATTTGGTATATGGCTCTGAAGAGAAAGAAAAATACAGCCTCATCATCAACCGCCTTCTCAATATTTTCCACAAGCGTGTCACACATTCAGAACACAAGTTAGAAAGATGTGCAGCAGTTTTAAATGGCTAACTCACATACAATTTGTGTCAATGTAATGCATAAAAGGAATATTTGCATGCATTCATGGCTAAATTGAGATCCAAATGGGTATACTGAAATACCTGAAATGCATATACCTTGCTGGTGTTTGTATATCAAAACTACATATCTATCTGTTGTAGTACGGAAGGTTACAGACCTTTCTGTAGGTCTGTAAAAAGAATATGTACTATTTTAAGACCAGTTTTTTTATTTTCAAAGCACTGTGTCAAAACCCTTCAAAACAAATATTTCAGGGAGGGCTGAGGTGGTTGAATTGCCTGCTGCAAATACCCTGTGTCTGGTGTTTCCTATATGATACAGCGGAACCAAATTCTCAGCAACAATTCAAACCCTTCATAGACATTACATTATTCTAACAGTGAAACACTCATCAAATACCCATCAGTCCCTGCCCATCAGTACCCCCCAGTACTTGTCTGTCATACACTCAAGCACTAACAGGCCTTATAATAAAAAAATATTATCTTACAAAATGTGTATTTGGGGAGGTTAATATTAATTTCCTTTTTTTTTTTTTTTAATATTCTCAGTGCTTTCCAATTAGTTTGACTCTACTACCCAAGTCCTGGCAATGTCTGTGTCCTCCTTCCTGCCAATAAGGGAGGACCCTGCAAGTAATTTCTTTGTGCCATCTACTTGGATTCCTGAAGAGTCCTGGGTTTCTGTTCTGTTCCTCAAACATCAAAATCACCAGCCTGCCCCTCCTGACTTCCTGGCACTTGCTGCAACAGCTCTGCCCATTTCCTACTGTGGTCTACACCCTTGCTCCGTGGAGCAGTGCAGGAAAGCAGCATGTACTCTAGTGATCCTCCCGAACAGGAGAAACAAGTAAACCAAGAGCATCCCTACCAAGATCTTCCACCCCTATAGTAAAAAGAGTCGGATGCTGTGGGGGAAGCAAAATGGCAAGGTGCAGAGCAGGAATGCTGGGCTTTGTGCCTCCAACACCCTCTGGACTGCTGAGTCTGTGGGGCTAGGACCATGGAAAACAGAGTAACTCTTGCCAGCTTACATGCTTGTTTTGTAACATCAAGGGTCACTCCAATTGCAAAGACTAGAAAGCAGATTTTTAAACAATAAACTCAGTATCTGACCTTTACTGTGAAGCTCAGGAGCATCCTGTAATAGGCTCTGCCAAATGCATGCAGCTGTGTAAATAACATATCACACATTTGAGTGCTCATATTTCCTGATAACAAATTGTTCTTGATCTTATTATTCCATTTAAAATTATTTTTATTAGTATCTCATGGTCCATTTATTTGCATAGTGATAGATTGCCTACCACAGTAAGCTGAATGGAACTACCTTTACTTCCTGGGTGGGTGACTTTCTATTTAATGAATCTTACTTTTTGAGAGGAACACAGCTGGCAGCAAATAAAATTAGAACTTTTTCAGACTTTTTCCGTGCCAAAGGGGTAGACTTTTTGGAAAACCTGTTTGTTGCAGCTAAAATTCTTTAAAAGTCTTAAGTGTCTCATTTTCAATGTTTTCCAAAAAGAAACTTCCCATTTTATATTCTGTTCTGGTATATTATTTATTTTTTAAAAAATAATTAAAACCAGAGAGTTTTGGTTCATGGAAAGCTGAGAAATTAGCTTCTTGTCCTAAGTCAGGAGGAAAATGTTTTTAGTATTTCAAATTCTTGAGGCATGGGATATCTTTCTAGCTCTAGCAAAAGCAAGAATCCTTAATGACTTCTTTGTTTTTCAGACAGCTAGCTCCCAACACACAGTAACAATCAAGAAATGAAAACTCAGATCTTGCTATTCTGCTTCTCTTACCATCACAAATACTCAGCATCCTTGGCAAATACAAATTTCATGCATGAAGTTACACCGCACAGATAAAATAGACTGCTCAGTCTGCATCATGATCAATCACTTCAATAAACATGTCCAAGCTGAAACAAACACTCAGATAGGCAACTGCTCAGGAAAAAAGTTCCAGACAATCCAGATGCATACTAGCTCCTAGTAAAGCAAAGTTAGACTGAGTGCAGCTTACTTGCTGCAGGTGGGGTCATTAAACAACATCCCACCAGCACGGAAAATCCTGATATTATGGTGACATTTGTTATTATAAAGTGTACATATACCGTTTGAAAAAAGCACCACGCAAAACTAGTCTGTGGATAACTTCAGCAGAAAATCAAACAATTACAATTATTAGAATTTATTCCTTGCTGTCCTTTTGCAAAGACAAATCTGCAGTCATCTGATGCAACTGCAGTGACAAAGTCTTTTTCCTCATAGCTGGAACCAACAGAATTAGGAGCTAAATCTCACATCATCTTGTAAACCCTGCTAACTTGATTTCTTGCTTAAGGGGCATGTTCTCCAGGGAATGATTTTGATTAGTTTCATTATTTTAACTGCTGGACAACTATATGTATCTGGCTGTAAAAATGGCAGATTGAAATCTGCAAATACAGCACCACTTTCTCTTTGCATGCAGTTCATTTAAATATTTCAAATAACTTTAAAACAGTAGATTTAAAGACAATAAGATACAATTTCATGTACTAAAATGGTAAAAGTGAAGCAGAAAGAAATTATGTTGCTTGTAATGTCCCCAAATGTCTCAATGTTAGATGTCATTTAAGAGGAATAGGGGACTACTATCCCAGATGCACTTGTACTATCTTAAAAAGAAAAGAAAATGTATATGTTTTACACTGTATTACATCTAGCAGGATACCTCTAAATAATATATTGTTTGTATCTGTACCAGCAATACTTATTACATGTCTATGTTGCTTCCTATATGGATATAATAAATAATCACCAGTCAACTAAAACCATGCCACCAGACAACAGCGTACAATACCACATACTTTTAAAAGTTGGATATTTTTCAGCGTGTGCTCTGCAATGTAATTATATTAATATCTATTGTCTCTATTTATAAAACAATTACAGAACCTGCCTAACTACAGCCTAGTACACAGACATTTCCTTTAACTATTCCATTCCATTCTATAGACGAAATATTCAAGACCTAAACCCACTAACATACATTCCCAGCTTTAGGATTACATTACGCTCATACAAAACCACCCCTACAAATCCTAGGTACTATTGCAAAGTTTTGATTTTTGGCAAGACAATGGATACTTTTTGGACTCAAGGCTTCTGACTTTAGAGGAACCAGATTGGGTTTCTTTTCTTTTTGTCTTTAAGTGGATGTTCATTTCTGGGACAGTTTCCAAGACTATTTATCAAGTGTATCATGAAACAGATTTCACAATGTGGTAAGACCATTACTAACACTCAACAAGGACTTCTTGCTGGGACTTAGTTGTCTTCAGCTATACACCTCCTCTCCTCATTCTTAACATGAGCAGCAAATTTCCCTCCTGTCTCTGAAATTAGTGACAGCAAACACAGAAGTGACTCTTTCTTCTCAGAAAACACTTCTCTTCTGTGTACCTCTAATTGCTCTGTAAAAAAATTCCATGATTAAACAAACAGCTCTGTTGTCATAGAAGTACCTCACACACTGATAGAGTCAAGTAGTATACTTTGCTCTGCTTCCTAATTAAAACAATTACTTTAAAATACAGGTGCCTGGAACCTGAAAAATTCTCACTGATCTTTATTTCACTAGTTCTAATAATTTCTATTCAACAGCAACAGTACTTCTTTCTAAGAAATTTCCAAGAGATAGCCAGGAAGGAAAACCATTTTCATAGAACCCCTGAATATATTTCTGTACAGTCACTCTTCTTTAGATGCATTCTAGTGTTGTCTTCCTACAAGGCTTTGGTTATGAACATAACAGACTTCAGTGAACCTATGTTATTAATCATGACTACAGATGCTGTTTATATCACCTTAAAAGTTGTTGTGTTTTTTTTGTTAAGCTGATATATTATGCATTGCCTCCATGGGCAAATATATATGGCATGAACATGCAAGCTGTGTATGTTTGTGTGTGTGTGTTGATGTGGCTATTTCTCTGTTTTCTGCAAGTACTACTCATAGTTGCTGATATAAAAACAGCATAACAAAACACAATTATTAACTGGTGTTATGCCAGAAAAAAATTACAAACTACCTAAAGCAAAGCTGTGATACATTGAAAAATTCCTCCTAATTTCAGGTTGATGTAAGGCTGATTCAGGGCTCCCTTTTCACCATACATTTTCCATGAATGTTACGTGTTCAGTGTCCAGAGACTGGGCATCAAGGGTGGCAAACTAAGTAAATTTTTGGCCATAGTGAAGGCAGAATGTTTTCTCATACTCCTCCTAAAAGTACTCACACTTCAAAGATACAACCCTGTTCCACTAAAAACAGTGGCAAAATTTTACATGCAAGGAGGTTAGTAAGAAGGTCGTGTAGGAAAGGGAGGGAATTATTTTCGTGGCAAAACCACACAGTAGGAAAAGTTAGGAACAAATTTGTATCTATGATCAACAATCCCCAGAGCTGTTTCTCCGGAAACATGCTGAGCTGTAAGGCTTTACACAGCATTTGGGAAACAGGGTACCATCTAATTCAAACTGGGCACTTCATGTGGACAAACAACAAAGATGAATGTTCCCAGCAATCCCTCATCTCACAATAAGAGAACAATTATTAAAATTTTTTGCCCATCAGTGCTTGACTTCTAGACCTATTTCTTTTGCAAATGTCTGAAAATAAGCTTTTCATATTTACTGATTTTAAGAAAACTGACACTTAGGATGACTGTTTTGCACACAGATTACTTTAAAAGACTTTTCAATGGGTTTTCAGTGTATTTCAGTTTCCTAGAACAATTTTGCTAAATTCCCTCAGACTTTCTTCACTGTATTTTCATCTTTTTACTAATGCTCCCAATGACAATTGCCACTGAATTAAAAGGTAAACACATGAATACAATTTTTTGCTGTTGTTTGGTTAGGAGGAAGCAATAAAATTTAAATAAGAATTTCTTGTTCTGTTTAAAATAACAATGAAAATACTTCCACATTTTGAAAAGCTTTTAATTCTGACAGTGATTTATTAAAGGTCTGATAGTAACACATGCCTTAAAATGAAAAGGGCATAATCATCTTGGAGCATTAAAGTTACTGGAAACAGTTCTTCATTTCTTTCATTCACTTTTCATTTCAAGTGAATAAGAGCATTCAGCTCTTATTTGATCCCAGCCCACCACAGCTTGCCACAAGGACATTCTAAGCTTCACAACTGAAACACTGTCACTAAGCTGATTTTCCATAAAATGCAAAAGTTCTGTCAAGTTTTAAGCAGTTTAAGAGCACCCTTCTCTGGCCATAGTTACAATCCCAGTGATGTGGCCAAGGCAAACAAACAGAAACAGAAGGAGGAGGTATGCAGACAGCACTCAAATATCTACTTTGGTTTTCTGAAATGGTAAAGCATACAAAGCACCACTCATCAACCAGTTAATTATCTCACTACTTTGAAATGACTGTATGTCCAATCTCATGGCACCACTTAGTCAATCTCATGACTCTCAAAATCATGACCATGATATCAATAAATAAGAGAACCAGCCTTCCCCTTAAAAATATCCACTCCCAAAAGACCACGAACATTTGAATGCAAATCAGTCACTCTGACAAAGTGATGAATGGAAATGACACACAAGAGAGATTGGTGTTTTAACTTCAAACCAACTATTCATTTGGGGATAGAGGATTACTAACTTTTTATTCTCAAAAGTTCTGCTTTGAAAAGGGAAACTGTAAAGATGACAAGTCTCTGCTCATATTTGCCCTTCTGAAACGGCACAGGAGAGGGAATGAACCAGCTTCTGTCCTTCAGGTACTGAGAGAGATCTTTTCATCAAAGCATTTTACTATGACTGGAACCTCATCAAGGTAGCAAGCTTACAGTTTTAACACTGAAGGCTCTGTTTGCAAATAACAAGAGGCTGATTTGGCCTAAAGAATCCAACAATGATTCTACAATTAAATTATACCTGTAGGAGGATGCAAGAAAAGGGGAATGAAGAATTGGAGGGAACAAGAAAGTAGGAACCTGTTATCAACCCAGCACTGAAGACACTAAAGGGGGGGAAAAAAAAAAAAAAAGTCCATAAAATTATGGGCCTGGGAGATGGGAATTGTAGCTTCTCCCACATGCTTAATTTGTTCCAGAAATTGTATAAAAAAATGAAAACTCCCAAATCCTTGTATTTCCCTATAATGCAACATTATTTTGCTTCAGAGGTACCAGAGATTGAGGTGTTAGGCTTTTGTGGGGTTTTTTCTGTCAATCCAAGTAGTAGAGCTTTCTCTTTTATCTTAGATTTCAGGTAGGTAATCTCCAGTACAGAAGTGGATAAACCTATCAACTCATTTCACATGCAGCACTGAAAAGTCATCAGATGCTAGCAACTCATTACTCAGCTGGGAAAGATCAAAACTAATGACAGATGAAACACTCTCTTTCTTGTTATTAGTCCCCTGAGTCATCCAATTCCCACTGTACTGCTCTTTATTTTTTGCTGCGTGCCTCGATATAACAAGCAATACTGTTGTTGCAGTTACCTCCTGTGACTCATTCCTTGGGCTCACCCACCTCTGATTTGTGGGTGAGATGAGCTACTATAACACTGCTTTCCTCTAGGGTCTCTCACTATATCTGACCAGGCTACTGAGACTGCTGGTCTGCTTTTCAGCAGGACTTTTTTTATGGTTAACCACATAAATTCTCTATTTTTACCAAGCATACTACTATTTGTGCTTAAATAAAGACTGGTAATTAATGATTATATGACTACATTTGCTAATCAAAGTGCAACATCTCATTATTTTAACAATTTCCCAGACAGAAGAGAAATAAGCATTTTCTGAGATCAGGAAAAACTAAGAATAAAAATGGCATATGATGGCAATAATCTAAAAAATGGGAAAACGCAATGTCTATATGGAAAAGGTAGAATATCAGCATTACATCTAGGAATGCGAAAAAACTAAAGACTTCATATGGATTATATTTTCCTGGGAAAGGTAAATGAATCTTTTCACTTTCTCTTTAACTCAGAAGGAGATGTTAAAAAAACACCTTTCTACTGATCATCTCCTCTTTTTGTTGGTTCAGGCTGTGACTACTTTCCAAAATTATTGAGCGATGCATCAGAAGCAGCCAGTAACCACTAGTAGGAACACACTTTTCTTGAATACTTTTTATTCTGTCTCTGCGTGTGTTCTGTAATTGAACTTATATTTCTCATAGTTCTCCCTGCTCCGTCAATAAGTGTCCCTCATTCATGCTTACACACCACTCAGTTGGCACACTCTCCACAGGTCTTTTTCATCACCAAGTATATCCAAGTATTATATGCTTTAAAGTCCTATAAAGCATCACACTGATATTCTATGACCGTAAGACACTACTATATCACCACATCTGTCTTAATGAAATTTGATTAGCTTATGATTAGCTTACGAAGCTTTCAGTACTAATACTGACCAGCCCACTCGCCTACCCCACAAAGACCCCCAAAACAAACCCTCAACTATTGCAGTGCTTTATCCGTAAACTCTGAATACTTCTTTCTGCTTGAAAATGAACAGCAAAAGTTTGGCATTTACTTGCTGTCTCCCCTTAGTAAAAATAAAAATGATATTTTAGAGCTCCTTCTAATCCCTGTGATTCATATGTCAGACTCCCTACATTCATCATTTCAAGCAAGTTTTTTTATCCATTTCCAGGCCTAATGGTAAACCATGTTCCAAGCAAATTGCCTTCTTTTTATTCCAAACGCTCTAATCAGTGTTAGTAAAGAGTGCACATGACAACCGTCATGCAATTATTATTGTTGACTGGCAAGATGTCTATATAAACTATCTTCTTCCCTTCTCCAAAACATTTTAAAACCATGGAGACAACAACAGCAAGCCCTTCCTTTGTTCATCAAAATGCATAAACACATAGAAAAAGCCAACTCTCCTGCCTATTTTTTTCCTTTGGAGCCTTTAAAGTTTCAAATCAAAGCTACTGCACTACTGCAGTCTAGTCAGCCATCAACCACTGTTTTAAACGTGTGCCTTTGAAAACTGAGTGCCCATGACTGTGGTCATCAGCATTAATTATAGAAAGTGACTTAGATCCATAGACAGGGATAACAAATTTTGGCATTAAACAGCCAAATTTCCCAAGACCCATATAGGAAACTGCTTCAGTTTCATCTTCAAGCCCAGGTTTAGATGCCCAGACATGTAACTATGCTTAAAGCTACTGAGAAAACTGACTCAATCCCTCCTTCAAGAAACTTCCAGTTCACCTGATGTATAATCAGTTCAGTTCAGAGATAGTTCAGGCTCTGCTAGAGGATACACTTTTAGAACAATGCCATTTTAAAACCACAACCTCCGGTGTGATTTTCACACTCAAGATTATAATGTGAAAGGGCACAAGCAGACTGTACCGTTCATAATAAAAATAGATTATTCTATTATCAAAGATGGGAAGCTATTACTCAAACAATGATGGTTTACACCATAGTGTTGCTTATACGCTTAAGCAGTCGAGACTAAAGTGATACTACAATTTCCAGCAGAATTTCCATTAACAGTGACCAGTGTAGGATCTAAAATATAGTCTAGCAAATCTGGTTTCAGCCATGAATGTACTAGGGTACATATGTATATTAATCAGTTTTCTGGAAAGCTATCCATGCAAAGTCATCTATTTGTTGCATCCAGTCTGAGACTACTTGCAAGTAAGATTGTGGGTGACTCAGCTTGAGGTGAAGCATCGCTGCAAAGACCATTTGCTACAACACATTGTACGTTCTCTCTGTTCAGAGACCTAATTGTACTTACCCTCAAAGGCACTAGCTGGATGAGGTAATTCAGTGAGACTCTATAAAGTCTAGGGTCTTTCACAAAAAACATTTTTGGCTGAAATGTTAATAGGCATACAGTATACTGCTACAATGGCACCAGAAGGCAGTGAGTTAGTGTCAGGATGAGGCAGTATAGAATTATGATGAAAAAGCCATGTGTAGCAGTTATTTGAGTCAAATAATAAAAAAAATTTTAAAAGTCAAAAAAAAAAAAAGCTCAGCATGGAGACTATAAATATCTGTTCTGCAATAGTGAATGATGCAGATCTTGGAGTACAATAAGCTTTGAGTGCAATGAAACCATTAACTCATCAGACCCAACAAGCTACAGTACAGAATAATTCCAGGGTGTTTGATATTATTCTTGCTTGTCTGGACATACTCAAATATACCACAGATGTTCACCGATGAGCACAACAGGTTGCAGGTGTGCAGGCAGCACAAGTAAAAGTCAGAGTAGTCAGCTTCCAATGCTGTACTTCCACTGATTCATTTACGCTGAATCACATTTGGAATTAGATAAGGATGCATTTTTCCCTCTACAATAATTGTTTATTTCTACATATAATAAGCCCTTTCATTTCTGTTAAAGACTTTGTAACATACCAAGTTGCTCACCACAGTTATTTGCATAAAAAGAGGTATAATTTTATATAAAGTACTTTATCGAAAGAACTCAAATGAGTATCATTAGCATCATTAATGCTAAACAACTAGGAAAAATCTCTCAGCACTAAGGAATATATATATATATAAATATATATATATATATAAAAATATATATAAATATATATATATATATATATATATATAAAACCAGGATAGGTACTAATGGCTTTGTTTTTACCAGCTTGTTTTCAGAGATTTTTATCTTAGCAGATATTATATATTGGTGCTCTGTCAAGGACTGAATTTTTTTCACAATCCATTTCGACTGGAATGCTATTATCCAAATTAGTCTGCAATTTACCGTCTACTGTGAATTTACACCACAGATAAATTTGCTGTGTAAAGTCAATCTGATACACTTCTAAATGTGGATACAAATATGTATACTAATTAGCACACATCTACGGGTTTGTATTCTTTTTCATTAAATAGCCTGCAAACTCATTTAAAGCATTTTAATCAGGTAAAGACAAATAAATTATTTACTTTCGAAAGATATCAAGAAAGAAATGAAACAAAAATGGTGTGTCTGAAATCAAGCAGCTTGCTCACAAAAAAGAACATACAAATATTATCAACGTATTTGCTTTCTAAGAATATATGAAATATAAAGCAATATAAGTCATCATTTTTTCAAAATTTCACAAGGTGAAATAATCTTTAACTTAACATTATTTTTGTTTGTGTTTTTCTGAAGCACAACAACGTGTACAGCCTATAAAGAATTATCTGTATTTGAAATGTTTCTCTGTACGGATATTTTACTTGTAAAAACATTTAAGGAATGACTCAGTAAATGAGATAATACAGTCACATCATCCTATTTATTATAATCACAACATTCTATTAAAAGGTTAAATTCAGATAGCGTTCCCCAAGCTGATTTTGCTAATGTAGTCATCCTTAAACAGATACGGTCAGTAATTCTGCATTAAAAATTGACTGTACTTTCAACTAGTTTTTCACTTGCTGTTTTTAGAAGCAATACTATGAAATAAAAGTAAACAAAAATAAAAACAACTCTCTTGCCTTTATAACAACACAATTAAAATGCTAGCCCATAAGACACTATTTCTACAGACAATTTATGGACATCCTTAATTTTTACAAGTGGTTTAAAGGGCTCTTACAGGTCTTTTATAAGTGCTTGCAAGAACATGACTTAATTGTGGTAGACCTACCCATTTTGCTTCTCCCCACAAACAATTACAAAATTCCAGTTTTTATGGGACATAATCCTGGACAGATGGCTGGGTATACTACATGCTTTTACGCATAAACACACAGAGATATATATGAGAGCATATAGACATATATATGTATTTTTTCACTGGAGAGCATCTGCTCTTGATTTAATCATTTTCATGTGGATGCTTTTGTTGGTAATAACAGTACTATAAGCTGTTATCACACACATTTTCATTATTATCATCACAATCCTTAGACAACAATACTCCCATGTTTCCTAGCAATCAATAGTTTTGAGTTCAATCTGAGATTCATTTGCTATATATACACAAACTTCTAGCACATTAAAAGAAACCCACTACTCCCAACACAAAGGTTTGAAGAGTTCATATTCCATCCAGGATAGAGAACTGACAGGAAAGTAGATTAATTAAACTAAAATGACAGTTGTGCTGTTCTGGTGTGTTTTTTAGTCATGCATAGCAAAAATTACTGCCCTGGTATTTGAGGGAGAAACCTGCAAAGGAAAAAAAATGAACGCTCCTGTGTTTTTTTCTTTCCCCCTGCAGTTGATAAAGTTAATGTCTCAATATAAAAGTTGTATCAGTGACTGCTATGTACTACTGTGTGTATATTCTAACACAACCTTAAAAAGTATGATGCCTCTTCAAGTAAAGAAATCAAGCCAACGAACATTTTGGTAAATAATGCCTCCTGATCTACAAGTAACCGTAGTCTGTTTAATTTGAAAACCATAGCACTCAAGGTAAGGCAGGGAATAACAATTAATATGGATGGCTGTCTCAGGTGTGAGCAGGTGGATGATCTGTTCTGCCTGGTAGCAGAGCTGAAAGAGGAGGTGGAAAGATTAAGGAGCATTAGAGAATGCGAGATGGAGATAGACTGGTGGAGCCACATCCT
Organism: Gorsachius magnificus; assembly: GCA_034008185.1. NCBI lineage: Eukaryota > Metazoa > Chordata > Aves > Pelecaniformes > Ardeidae > Gorsachius > Gorsachius magnificus. Next base: position 40,677,907 of record CM067083.1, on the reverse strand, counting down.
ACCATCCCTCAGGCCAAGGCAACAGATAGAGGCTCCACAGGAAGCAGAGGATCCCCTGTCCTCTTGCCAGTGGGCAGAAGCTAGGGACCCAAGAGATGGTGGGGAATGGAAAAAGGTCTCTGCCCGGGCTCCCTCACCTTCCCAGCTGCCCTTGCGTAAGGGATATGCCACTCTGGAAGTCAAGGGCCAGGCAACTGAGGATGGGGATGAAGGCCCACCCAGGGGGTTGGCTAGAGAGAGAAGGTCACCCCTACCTATCAAGACCGACTGTACAAAGAAAAAAAGAAGGGTAATTGTTGTGGGCAATTCCCTTCTGAAGGGAACGGAGGGCCTGATATGCCGCCCAGATCCATCCCACAGGGAAGTCTGCTGCCTCCCTGGGCCCCGGATCAGGGACATTGCCAAGAGACTCCCTGGTCTGGTACGGCCCTCTGACTACTATCCACTATTGATTGTACAGGCAGGCAGCAATGAGATGCCAGAGAGAAGCCCCAAATCGATCAAAAGGGACTTCAGGGCACTAGGGAAAATGGTTGAAGGATCAGGAGTGCAGGTAGTGTTCTCCTCGATCCCATTAGTGTCAGGAGGGAACACGGAAAGGAATAGGAAAGCTAGAGCAGTTAACGTGTGGCTCAAAGGTTGGTGCCATCGGAGGGGCTTGGGGTTCTTTGACCATGGGGAGGTTTTCACAGCACTGGGCCTGTTGACAACAGATGGTGCCCAGCTCTCTTAGAAGGGAAAAAGGATCCTCGCTCATGAACTGGCAGGGCTTGTAGAGAGGGCTTTAAACTAGGCCTGAAGGAGGGAGGGGATATCAACAGGCTCACTAGAGAGGAGCCTGGGGGGGTCACCCCATTGCTGGGGGTGAAACCGATAGCCCAGTTCAAGTGCATCTACACTAATGCATGCAGCATGGGCAACAAACGGGAGGAGCTGGAAGCCATTGTACAGCAGGATGGCTATGATGTAGTCGCCATCACAGAAACGTGGTGGGATGCCTCCCATGACTGGAGTGCTGCGATGGATGGCTACAAACTCTTCAGAAGGGACAGGCAAGGAAGGAGAGGCGGCGGGGTGGCTCTGTATGTTAGGGAGTGTTTAGATTGTACAGAGCTTGACATTTGTGGTGAGGCAGAATGCTTATGGGTGAGGATGGAGGGAGGAGGCCAACAGAAAAGATATCCTGTTGGGAGTCTGTTACAGACCACCCGACCAGGATGAGGATGTTGACGAAGTATTCTACAAGCGGCTGGCAGGAGTCTCTCAGTCACAAGCTCTTGTTCTTGTGGGGGACTTCCCAGACATCTGCTGGAAATACAACACAGCAGAAAGGAAACAGTCCAGAAGGTTCCTGCAGTGTGTGGAAGATAACTTCCTGACACAGCTGGTAAGTGAGCCTACCAGGGGAGGTGCCTATTCACTAACAGAGAAGGACTGGTGGAAGAGGTGGTGGTCAGAGGTTATCTAGGCCTTAGTGATCATGAAATGGTAGAGTTTTCAATATTTGGTGAGGTTAGGAAGGGGGTCAGCAAGACCGCCACCATGGATTTCCGGAGGGCAGACTTTGACCTGCTCGGAACGCTGGTTGGGAGAGTCCCTTGGGAGATAGTCCTGAAGGGCAAAGGGGTCCGAGAAGGCTGGGTATTTTTCAAGGAAGAAGTCTTAAAGGCACAGGACCAGGCTGTCCCCATGTCCATAAGACAAATCGGAAGGGAAGACAACTGGCCTGGCTGGACAGAGGACTACTACTGCAACTAAGGAAAAAAAGGAGAGCTTACCAGCTCTGGAAGAAGGGGCAGGCAACCCAAGAAGAGTACAGGGATCTTGTCAGGTCATGCAGAGAGGAAATTAGAAAGGCAAAAGCCCAGCTGGAATTTAACCTGGCCACTGTTGTAAGGAGTAATAAGAAAAGTTTTTATAAATATGTTAACAGCAAAAAGAGAGCCAGGGAGAACCTCCATCCTCTAGTGGATGCAATGGGGAACATTGCCACTAAAGACGAGGAAAAGGCTGAGATACTCAACGCCTTCTTTGCCTCGGTCTTTAATGGCCCGACAAGTTATCCCCAGGGTACCCAGCCTCCTGAGCTGGAAGATGGGGACAGTGAGTGGAATAAACTATGCCACCTGGACATCCACAAGTCTATGGGGCCGGATGGGATCCACCCAAGAGTGCTGAAGGAGCTGGCAGAGGAGCTTGCCAAGCCACTCTCTATCATTTATCAGCAGTCCTGGAGAACAGGGGAGGTCCTAGATGACTGGAGGCTGGCAAATGTGACACCTATCTTCAAGAAGGGCCAGAAGGAGGATCCGGGGAACTACAGACCAGTCAGCCTAACCTCGGTACCGGGGAAGATTATGGAGACGTTCATCTTGAGTGTGCTCACCAGGCACATGGAGGACAATCAGGGGATCGGGCCCAGCCAGCATGGGTTCATGAAAGGCAGGTCTTGCCTAACCAACCTGATTTCCTTCTATGACCAGGTGACCCGCCTGGTAGATGAGGGAAAGGCTGTGGATGTTGTCTACCTGGACTTCAGCAAAGCCTTCGACACAGTCTCCCATAGCATTCTCCTGGAGAATCTGGCAGCTCATGGCCTAGACGGGTGTACTCTTTGCTGGGTTAAAAACTGGCTGGATGGCTGAGCCCAGAGGGTCGTGGTGAATGGAGCTAAATCCAGTTGGCGGCCGGTCACAAGCGGTGTCCCCCAGGGCTCAGTTCTAGGGCCAGTCTTGTTTAATATCTTTATCAATGACCTGGATGAGGGGATTGAGTGTGCCCTCAGTAAATTTGCAGATGACACCAAACTGGGTGGTAGTGTTGATCTGCTGGAGGGGAGGAGGGCTCTGCAGAGGGACCTGGACAGGCTGGATCAATGGGCCGAGGCCAACTGTACGAGGTTCAACAAGGCCAAGTGCCGGGTCCTGCACTTTGGTCAGAACAACCCCATGCAGCGCTACAGGCTTGGCGAAGAGTGGCTGGAAAGCTGCCTGGTGGAAAAAGACCTGGGGGTACTGATTGACAGCCGGCTGAATATGAGCCAGCAGTGTGCCCAGGTGGCCAAGAAGGCCAATGGCATCCTGACCTGCATAAGGAATAATGTGGCCAGCAGGAGTAGGGAAGTGATCGTGCCCCTGTACTCGGTGCTGGTGAGGCCACACCTTGAATACTGTGTTCAGTTTTGGGCCCCTCACTACAAGAAAGATGTTGCCTTGCTGGAACAGGTCCAGAGGAGAGCAACCAAGCTGGTGAGGGGTCTGGAACACAAGTCATACAAGGAACGGCTGAGGGAACTGGGGTTGTTTACTCTGGAGAAGAGGAGGCTGAGGGGAGACCTGATCGCCCTCTACAACTACCTGAAAGGAGGCTGTAGTGAGGTGGGGGTCGGCCTCTTCTCCCTGGTAACAGATGCTAGGACGAGGGGGAATGGTTTGAAGCTGCGCCAAGACAGGTTTAGGCTAGCCATTAGGAAAAACTTCTTCACCGAGAGGGTTGTCAGGCTCTGGAATGGGCTGCCCAGGGAGGTGGTGGAGTCCTCATCCCTGGAGGTATTTAAAAGAAGGATAGATGAGGTGCTTAGGGACATGGTTTAGTGGTGGGATGGCAGGGTTAGGTTAAAGGTCGGACTCGATGATCTTAAAGGTCTTTTCCAACAAAAGTGATTCTATGATCATTTAATAGGATTATTAAATTATAATAGCTGTGCTAAATTATGGGAAATAAAGGTCCATTTTTCAGAGGCTAATTTTTGTACAAGTAGTTTCTAAAATAATGAAGACATTTTGTTCACTCTTAAGAGTCTTTCCTTCTTTGTGCCAGAATTATTCACTAGCAAAAACATTCCAAAGATTGAAAATTAAAGTATGGAATTCTTCTTGCTGTTCTGGGCAGTACAAACATCTATATAATACTTCTATTATAAGGATTACCTTTTGCATTACAAAAATTGCAACTGTTACCAGAGTATGGAAAAAGTAGGTTCAACAATGGCATGTATTTCAAAGGAAGCACAAAAAGATACATATCCACACATATAAATACATAAATATAAAAGTATGTAAATAAATGAATAAATATACTACAGTAGTTAATTAATAAATGGACAGATGTTTGTGCATAGGACAATACTGACTTGGATTAGCTATAAAGTTTACAACTGTCTTGCAAATCACCACAGACATCTCAGTCTTAGCTTCCTGGGCATGCACAGGCAGCCAGCTACAAAAGCAGATCATAAATGTAATAAATGTCTACAGCCACAATTCAGTATCAGTTGCAGAGTGCAGTGATGATTTTCCTTTTGTTCTGCTGCTACGGCGTTCTTTTCTTCACGTACTGGCCTATAAACTAAACTCATACTTGCCATGAAAACAGGCTAAAACCCAGATCTGAAACGCAGAAACTCTGCAATAAAAATATTGCCATCTTTAGTTCATTGACTTTTTGTAGTAAATTATGTATTCTCTTCACTTAATTTACAGGACAAAAATATCTCTGTGTAAGCCCACTCCAATGTGAGAGAAACACCAAAAATTTCTATAACTGAAGTATTCAAAGGATAGTTCTCCAGACCAGATGACTGTGAATTCCCCATAGCACTCAGGTAAAAGTGTTTTCCATTTGAGCATTCCCTTACATAAGGTAGAGTGGAAACTTTGAATAGTATTAAATTCACTTTGACTCTTACCAGAAAAGACACTGGGGATCTTGGAAAGGAAACTTTTGACTGTACGAATAGGAATCCCATTTTTCTCATCTTGCATGCGGGCTATGACGTCTTCCATCTGAACACAGAGAGGAAAAAAAAAAAAAAAAAAGAAAGAATAAAGAAATCCAGAACTATTTCCTAAAATAAATTCTTCAAGAAAACCTAGATCAGTCTCCTGACTTACAGGTCCACTCTTTCTATTTCTTTTTTAACATATAATTTACATTCTATATTTTTATTGATCAGGCTAAAAAACTTCATGTAATTTATTCATGGACAACAGTAAAAAAAATATATGTGCTCAAAGTCTCTTGAGAAAGAAATACCAATGCAGAACAAATATTTAGTTAAAAGTGGTTAAAAGAAGTAGTTAGAAACCACTGCTGGATATAGAACTTCATGTTTTGATTGTATTACTGGTATTGTGTGACATATAAAAGCAAAATAGACTCATACACCCTTCTAGGCGACCGATACAGCCAAAAAGGCTGTTCAAAACAAAAACAGAGCTGTTAAGTTCAAAGCAAAAATTCCTTCTTTTCTTTTGAGAAGAGGAAAAAAGATACAACATGATGCAATTTTGCGTCTCTGGAGACAGCAGAACGAGAAATGTAAGATTTTTTTGTAGGTAATGGAGTGGGTATAAAAATGTTTAAAATCACTTTGCTGTATTTTTCTATATTTTTGCATTAGCTCATTTTTTCTAACTCAATTTTTTAGGGTAATTTGCCCTGTACATTTTATAATTTGTGTCCAAGCCAAAGGTTCACTTTCATGTGAGCTACAAACAGCAAGCCCCTTTACTGGAAAACATAAAGAATATTTAGATAGAGTCATTGGCTGACTGACAATGCCAGTTTTTACTCTTGCACATTTTGTAATTAAGTTTACACATTAGATAACTTCTATCTTTCTTTCTTTGCATATCTAACTTCACAAAATATTCAATGATATTGTGATAAAATTAATTACAATCATCCTTCCTTTTTCCATAAATCACCAACATACTCATATGATAAACTCTGTGTGACAGAGCATTTTATATTATTTTATTAATCAGATCTTTAAAAAAAATGTGTCTCTCACCTCTGTCCCCCCAGGAGGTTCCTAAAGAATTCATTAAGAGTTTGTGGCTGGATTGCGTTGAGAAAAGAGACTAACAGACAAATTTTTATTATACACCTTTTTTTCCACAGAAGTCATATGACCCAAATCAGCCAACAACAAACCAGCAAATGCAGCTATGCATTAATTGGCCCAATGGGGGTGTTGTATAGAGCCAGGAGAGGGAAAGGGAGCTGGGGTCACCAGTGGTGTACACAGGGAAAAAACAAAAACACATACCAAAAATGAAAGCAAAATCAATTAGTTTGACTGCTCATGAAAAACCTGTTTATACAGATAGTGTCTGGAGGTTCACATGCTCCATGTACTTACGGATCATACATTAACAACCCAAAGAATGCAAATGCAGTGGCATAGTGCAAATTAGAAAGTACACACAAGAAGTAGATATTGTTAGCAAGACATGGAAGACCGAGTCGATTGCTCAGAACTAAAGAATGTACAAATGTAAAAGAAAAGATTGTAATGACTTTCATCTGACGTGGATTTTAGTTATTTAAATAGAAAAGGCTATTAATAATGTTCTGATGAAATTGTCAAGCAGATAAACCTGTTGTCTATGAAATCAAATCTGTCCCTACGTTTATTATGTATATAATAAGTGAAGGCTTGTTTCAACTCCTTGTAAATTCAGTTGGTAAACTACCCTACTAAGCCCTTAAATGAATAAAAAGTCACTCAAATTCAGTGAATATCTTTGCTTTAAACAATGAAGTAAATTATAACCATAGGTGCATGGTCTTCTATAGAAATTAACAGAAGTAAAATTTGATGATAAATTTCATACATGCAGCATAAGCTTATAAGAATATTGCTAGAAATGCAGAGTGAATAGTAATGTATGTTACATTGGTACAAAGTTTAGAAGACAATTCATACATAAGGCAACACAATAAAGGTACGCTTGCATTGTAACAAGGATTACTACAGACGTAGGACACAATCCTGGAATACAGTATTACAGTTACCTCTTTCTCAGGAACACACAAGAGTGCAAAGGTTTAATGCCCAGCATTCCTAGTGCTGTCAGTAATCAGTCTTTTGAGGGTATATGGAATAAAATGTTAAACGACATTCACATAAGCTTTCCTAAACTTGCTTCATGGACAAGATTTATTCTAAACTGTATAAAACCTAACTCTGATAGGGACTATAGCTCTGGGGGTGTTCTCTGGTTTTGATTAGTAAAGCAAGCTCTAGGATGTCTGCACTGCAAAACTACACTTTCCCTTCGTGTCTACCCCAGATTATTGTTCAATGTCAGGAGTGAACACCCTTGGTGCAAAAGGCAGCTCACACTCTGGACACCATCACTGTGAACTGCCTGGTTAATTCAGTGCACAAAGATTACTGCATAAGTGAGTGTATAACCAAAACACTGATAAAATTGTTATGTATTTTAGTTTTCAGCATTGGGGTGATGGGATCGAATCAGCTAACTACAAAATGCAACCACGAATGCTGCTACGTTCTCTTCTGTACAGCCTTACCCAACTAAACACCAAGTTCAGGAACAATGAATATAGTATATCATGTCTATGGTCTGTGGTTTTAAGGTAATTATTAATGTAGCTGAAACTATAGACAATGTGCACCTGTCAAAAGAAGAAGATGGAAGGTAGTTTTGTGTAGTGGACCGAGAAAGCTGGCTAGGACTACCAAGACTGAGAGCCCAGTAGGTAAGAGGTAATTCCGGCAGGGGGAGATTGCGACCACCAACTCATTGACCACCTACACAAATGATACCACCTACTCAAAAGGGAACAATAGAAGTGAACAACTGAGCCTGCGCAGTAATTTACATAGGAAGCAAGAGAATTTATACCAATTACTAGAGAGAATGTTATTGATTATGTATGAATGTAATGAATAGGTATCTATTTGATTTATATAAGCTGACTGAAACAGGTGCTAGGTATGCATGTTAGGTGGAGGGATCCCCCGTGCATCTGGCGCCATGAATAAAGAATGCCTGCCTTTTAACACTACGTTGGTGTTACAAGGTTTATTCTTCCCGATTTTGGTGACAAGTGGGAATGTTCTGAAACAAGATACAACTCCACAGCAGACTCTTAATTATTTACAGTTGACCTGGGATTCTGTATGTTACCTGTTAGACTACAAAATTCTTATTTATTTTGTCCCTTTTTGTGCAAAAATTGTCCTGGTTTCGGCTGGGATAGAGTTAATTTTCTTCACAGAAGCTAGCATAGTGCTGTGCTTTGGATTCAGTGCTAGAAGAATGTTGATAACACGCTGATGTTTTTAGTTGTTGCCAAGTAGTGCTCAGACTGCTCAAGGACTTTTTGAGCTTTTCCTGCTCGGCCAGGGGCATAGCAAGCTGGGAGTACAGCACAGCTAGGACCCAAACTGTCCAAAGAGCTATTCCATACCATAGAACGTCATGCTCGGGGGGGTTAGTCGGTCGGGTCGGTCGAGTCGATCGGTCGGTCGCGGGCAGAGTGGTCGCAGCTCGGGCTGTGTGATCGCGGCTCGGGGGGAGTGATCGCTGCTCGGGACGGGCTGGGCATCGGTCAGTGGGTGGTGAGCAATTGCATTGTGCATCACTTGTTTTATATATTCTGTATATTTTCTTACCACTATTATTATTATTATTGTTATTCTTCTCTCTTATTAAACTGTCTCTATCTCAACCCACGGGTCTTACTTTTTTTTTTTCCTTTTCTCCGATTCTCTCCCCCATCCCACTGAGGGAGGGGGGGGGGAGTGAGCGAGCGGCTGCGTGGTGCTTAGTTGCCAGCCGGGTTAAACCACGACAGTCCTATTTTGGCGCCCAACGTGGGGCCCGAAGGGTTGAGATAACGACAGATCTGAACATTTCTAAAACGCATTTGTGATAAGCATTCGTTATATTAGTCTAATAGTCGCTGATCGCAATGTTGTTTTATTTGCTCTCAGAGTTGCTGTCCTTGTTCACAGCGTTCTTTTATGTAGCACCTTACCTTCTGTGTGCACTCCCTGTGTTGCTGGCTATCACTTTTCGCAAGTGGATTAAAGTTGCTGTCCTGCTGTATTGTATAATACTGGCTTATGCTATGATAAAAATATTGGTCATCACATTAAGCTCATATTTGTACTCAGTATTGCTGTCACCTCTGTATTTTGGGAACCATCTATTGGGAATTATGAATAATTACACGTTTTACTTTTTATCCTCAGAGAGCCAGCCTGTGGGGGAGTCACCTTACTCCATCTTCCCCTTCTTCTCTGAGCTAATTACAACAGTTCTTGAGAATGTTGAATATCCTTGGGATGTTCCAACTAGCATGGCCCTATTGCTAGGTCTCCTGAATATAGTTCAGCTTTTACTCAGGGTTAGACTCCTACGTAAATTATATACCATCCAAAGATTGATTCCTGCAGCAGGCATTGCTGCTACTCCAGCCTCAGTGACACCCACTGTAGCTCCTCCAACTGTGGACACAGGCACTGCAGCTACTCCAACCCCAGTGACACCCACTGTAGCTCCTCCAGCCGTAGGCACAGGCACCGCTGCTACTCCAACCCCTGTGACAGGCACCGCTGCTACTCCAACCCCTGCAACACCCACTGTAGCTACCCGCACTGTGGACACAGGCACCGCTGCTACTCCAACCCCTGCAACCTGCACTGCAGCTACTCAAACCCCAGCAACAGGCATTGCAGCTGAGACAGGGAGCGAACCTGTGCCAGTATCAGTTGCCCCTATACACAAGAAGAAATCTTGGAAGCGAAAGTCAACTCGTTTAGAAAGGGAGGATGAATCAGGGCCATCACAAAAGGAGGAGGAAGAGGAAGAGCTCATAAATGAGACAGAAACGACACAGTCTCTATCCTTGGGTGAGCTGCGAGATATGAGAAAAGATTTCAGCCGTCGTGCAGGAGAGCATCTTGTCACCTGGTTGCTCCGATGCTGGGATAATGGGGCCAGTAGCCTGGAACTGGAGGGTAAGGAAGCCAAGCAGCTGGGATCCCTTTCTAGGGAAGGCGGCATTGACAAAGCGATTGGAAAAGGGACACAAGTCCTCAGCCTCTGGAGGCGACTACTGTCAGCCACGAAGGAAAGATATCCCTTCAAGGAAGATGTCATACATCGCCCCGGCAAATGGACCACCGTGGAGAAAGGCATCCAGTACCTGAGGGAATTGGCTGTCCTGGAAGTGATTTATAGTGACCTGGACAATGACCAGTTGCCTAAAGATCCAGATAGTGTCCGGTGCACACGACCCATGTGGCGGAAGTTGTTACGGAGCGCACCAACATCATATGCCAACACATGGGCAATAATGATCTGGGAAGATGGACGGGGACCAACAGTGGATGAAATGGCTAGCCAGCTCCGGGAATACGAAGAAAGTATCTCTTCTTCCCTCGTCTCTGCTGTGGAGAAACTGTCCCAAAAGGTTGAACGACTCGAAAAGCATATACCCTACACCTCTCCTGTACAGACCAGTATCTCAGCCATTAGAAGTAAGCGCCCTTCTGCTCAAGGAAAAGAATATCGAGGGTACACACCACGGGGCACTCTATGGTTTTACCTGTGTGACCATGGAGAGGACATGAGGAAATGGGACGGAAAACCTACCTCAACCCTAGAGGCACGAGTACGCGAGTTGCAAAGAAAAACAAGCACAAAAGGGGGCTCTTCCAAGAAACTTGTTGCTCCAATTTCCAAAGACGGGGTAGATCGTCATTTTTTCAGACAGAATAGAAGAGCTGATCTTAATTCTGATTGTGATGAAGGAACTTCTGACTCATATACACAAACCATGAGCAACAGTGACCAGAATTAGAGGGGCCCTGCCTCCAGCCAGGTGGAGGAAAGGGACAACCGGGTCTACTGGACTGTGTGGATTCGATGGCCTGGCACGTCAGACCCACAGAAGTATAGAGCTCTAGTAGACACCGGTGCACAGTGTACTCTAATGCCATCAAGCCATATAGGGGCAGAATCCATTTGTATTTCTGGAGTGACAGGGGGATCTCAAAAGCTGACTGTATTGGAGGCCGAAGTGAGCCTAACCGGGAACGAGTGGCAAAAGCACCGCATTGTGACTGGGCCAGATGCTCCGTGCATCCTTGGCATAGACTACCTCAGGAGAGGGTATTTCAAGGACCCAAAAGGGTACCGGTGGGCTTTTGGTATAGCTGCATTGGAGGCAGAAGAAATTAAGCAGCTGTCTACCTTGCCTGGTCTCTCAAAGGACCCTTCGGTTGTGGGATTGCTGAAAGTTAAAGAACAACAAGTGCCGATTGCCACCACAACAGTGCACAGGCGGCAATATCGCACCAACCGAGACTCCCTGATTCCCATCCATAAGTTGATTCGTCGATTGGAGAGCCAAGGAGTGATCAGCAAGACTCGCTCACCCTTTAACAGTCCCATATGGCCAGTGAGAAAGTCTGATGGAGAGTGGAGACTGACAGTAGACTATCGTGGCCTGAATGAAGTTACGCCACCACTGAGTGCTGCCGTGCCGGACATGTTAGAACTTCAATATGAACTGGAGTCAAAGGCAGCCAAGTGGTATGCCACAATTGATATTGCAAATGCTTTCTTTTCAATCCCTTTGGCAGCAGAGTGCAGGCCACAGTTTGCTTTCACTTGGAGGGGCATCCAGTACACCTGGAATCGACTGCCCCAGGGGTGGAAACACAGCCCTACCATTTGCCATGGACTGATCCAGACAGCACTGGAACAGGGTAAGGCTCCAGAACATCTGCAATATATTGATGACATCATTGTGTGGGGCAATACAGCAGAAGAAGTTTTTGAGAAAGGGAAGAAAATAGTCCAAATCCTTCTGAAGGCCGGTTTTGCCATAAAACAAAGCAAGGTCAAAGGACCTGCACAGGAGATCCAGTTTTTAGGAATCAAATGGCAAGATGGACGTCGTCAGATTCCAATGGCTGTGATCAATAAAATAACAGCCATGTCTCCACCAACTAGCAAAAAGGAAACACAAGCTTTCTTGGGCGTTGTGGGTTTTTGGAGAATGCATATTCCAAATTACAGCCAGATTGTAAGCCCTCTCTACCAAGTGACCCGGAAGAAGAACGATTTCAAATGGGGCCCTGAACAACGACAAGCCTTTGAACAAATTAAACGGGAGATAGTGCACGCAGTAGCCCTTGGGCCAGTCCGGGCAGGGCAAGATGTAAAAAAATGTGCTCTACACTGCAGCCGGGGAGAATGGCCCTACCTGGAGCCTCTGGCAGAAAGCACCAGGGGAGACTCGAGGCCGACCCCTAGGCTTTTGGAGTCGGGGATACAGAGGATCTGAAGCCAACTATACCCCAACTGAAAAAGAGATATTAGCAGCATATGAAGGGGTTCGAGCTGCTTCAGAAGTGGTTGGTACTGAAGCACAGCTCCTCCTGGCACCCCGACTGCCGGTGCTGGGCTGGATGTTCAAAGGGAAGGTCCCCTCTACACATCGTGCAACTCATGCTACGTGGAGTAAATGGGTCGCACTGATTACACAACGGGCTCAAATAGGAAACCTCAGTCGCCCAGGAATCTTGGAAGTGATCACGGACTGGCCAGAAGGCAAAGATTTTGGAGTATCACCAGAGGAGGAGGTGGTGCGTGCTGAAGAAGCCCCACTGTACAATAAATTGCCAGAACACGAGAAGCAATATGCTCTGTTCACTGATGGATCCTGTCGTCTTGTGGGAAAGCATTGAAGGTGGAAGGCTGCTGTATGGAGTCCTACAAGACAAGTCGCAGAGACTGCTGAAGGAGAAGGTGAATCAAATCAATTTGCAGAGGTGAAAGCCATCCAGCTGGCTTTAGATATTGCTGAAAGAGAAAAATGGCCAGTGCTCTATCTCTATACTGACTCATGGATGGTGGCAAATGCTTTGTGGGGATGGTTGCAGCAATGGAAGCAGAGCAACTGGCAGCGCAGAGGCAAACCCATCTGGGCTGCCGCACTGTGGCAAGATATTGCTGCCCGGGTAGAGAACTTGGTTGTAAAGGTACGTCATGTAGATGCTCATGTACCCAAGAGTCGGGCCTCTGAAGAACATTACAACAACCAGCAGGCAGATCAGGCTGCTAAGATTGAAGTGGCTCAGGTGGATCTGGACTGGCAACATAAGGGTGAATTGTTTCTAGCTCGGTGGGCCCATGACACCTCAGGCCATCAAGGAAGAGATGCAACATACAGATGGGCTCGTGATCGAGGGGTGGACTTAACTATGGACGCTATTGCACAGGTTATCCATGAATGTGAAACGTGTGCTGCGATCAAACAAGCCAAGCGGTTAAAGCCTCTCTGGTATGGAGGACGGTGGCTGAAATACAAATATGGAGAGGCTTGGCAGATTGATTATATCACACTTCCACAAACCCGCCATGGCAAGCACTATGTGCTCACCATGGTGGAAGCGACCACCGGATGGCTGGAAACATATCCCGTGCCCCATGCCACTGCCCGGAACACTATCCTAGGCCTTGAAAAACAAGTCCTGTGGCGACATGGCACCCCAGAAAGAATTGAGTCAGACAACGGAACTCATTTCCGAAACAGCCTCATAGACAAATGGGCCAAAGAACATGGCATTGAGTGGGTCTATCACATCCCCTATCATGCACCAGCCTCTGGGAAAATTGAACGATACAATGGACTGTTAAAAACTACACTGAAAGCAATGGGTGGTGGAACATTCAAACATTGGGATACACATTTAGCAAAAGCCACCTGGTTAGTCAACACTAGAGGATCTGCCAACCGAGCTGGCCCTGCCCAATCAAACCTCTTACGTACTGTAGAAGGGGATAAAGTCCCTGTAGTGCATGTAAAAAATATGCTGGGGAAGACAGTCTGGGTTTCTCCTGCCTCAGGCAAAGGCAAACCCATCCGTGGGATTGTTTTTGCCCAAGGACCTGGCTCTACTTGGTGGGTGATGCGGAAGGATGGGGAAGTCTGATGTGTACCTCAAAGGGATTTGATTTTGGGTGAAAATAGCCAATGAACTGAATTGTATAATGTTAATTGCTGTGTAATATAGTATGTCATCATTTTTACTATTGCTGTATATTCTATCAATGGTATAGCAGTAGGAATCGCCCAGATTAATGAAGAATGAATTTTGAAGAAACTGAGGAAGTGCAGCGAATGGAACCAGAACTGACTTCAGCAAGCAACAACCCAACACCAGACCCCATCTCTCCTGCCTTGAAAGACTGTTACGACAGATGGAGCCCAAAACTGTGGACTAAATGAACCCAATGGACATTTTAGAGGGATGGTCCACAGACTAAGGGAATGATATCTGTGTATATATATATATCAAAATGGTGGTGATTAATTGGAATGTATTGTAAGGGTAGGACCTAAGCATGACGTAAATGGTATAGAATAAGGGGTGGAATGTCCTGGTTTCGGCTGGGATAGAGTTAATTTTCTTCACAGAAGCTAGCATAGTGCTGTGCTTTGGATTCAGTGCTAGAAGAATGTTGATAACACGCTGATGTTTTTAGTTGTTGCCAAGTAGTGCTCAGACTGCTCAAGGACTTTTTGAGCTTTTCCTGCTCGGCCAGGGGCATAGCAAGCTGGGAGTACAGCACAGCTAGGACCCAAACTGTCCAAAGAGCTATTCCATACCATAGAACGTCATGCTCGGGGGGGTTAGTCGGTCGGGTCGGTCGAGTTGATCGGTCGGTCGCGGGCAGAGTGGTCGCAGCTCGGGCTGTGTGATCGCGGCTCGGGGGGAGTGATCGCTGCTCGGGACGGGCTGGGCATCGGTCAGTGGGTGGTGAGCAATTGCATTGTGCATCACTTGTTTTATATATTCTGTATATTTTCTTACCACTATTATTATTATTATTGTTATTCTTCTCTCTTATTAAACTGTCTCTATCTCAACCCACGGGTCTTACTTTTTTTTTTTTTCCTTTTCTCCGATTCTCTCCCCCATCCCACTGAGGGAGGGGGGGGGGAGTGAGCGAGCGGCTGCGTGGTGCTTAGTTGCCAGCCGGGTTAAACCTACTCAAAAGGGAACAATAGAAGTGAACAACTGAGCCTGCGCAGTAATTTACATAGGAAGCAAGAGAATTTATACCAATTACTAGAGAGAATGTTATTGATTATGTATGAATGTAACGAATAGGTATCTATTTGATTTATATAAGCTGACTGAAACAGGTGCTAGGTATGCATGTTAGGTGGAGGGATCCCCCGTGCATCTGGCG
Organism: Gorsachius magnificus; assembly: GCA_034008185.1. NCBI lineage: Eukaryota > Metazoa > Chordata > Aves > Pelecaniformes > Ardeidae > Gorsachius > Gorsachius magnificus. The sequence goes on along the minus strand of CM067083.1, from coordinate 40,662,875 downwards.
CCATGAATAAAGAATGCCTGCCTTTTAACACTACGTTGGTGTTACAAGGTTTATTCTTCCCGATTTTGGTGACAAGTGGGAATGTTCTGAAACAAGATACAACTCCACAGCAGACTCTTAATTATTTACAGTTGACCTGGGATTCTGTATGTTACCTGTTAGACTACAAAATTCTTATTTGTTTTGTCCCTTTTTGTGCAAAAATCTAAAAGGCCACTTGTGTTTTGTGGTCATCTTAAGTCTTAAACATAAGAACTCAAGAAAATTAAGGGAAAATTAAAAAAATGTGCTTCAATTAAAGATTTAAAAACATCTAACCCAACATATGCAGCAGCACAGTTTAACTTTTAATATACATAGTCCCTATTTCTGTTTTGGCTGCTTTAAATTCAGCAAATGTATAATCTCTCCCACTGAAAAACATCTCAATTATATTTGGGAAGCAGCACTCAAGGCACTTCTCTGTCATTCATCAATGACCTAAGACAATGAAAAGGCCAGAATAGTTTAATTAGAATGATGAAAGAAAATCTTCGTGTGATTTTGCTCAAGAAGTCTAATCTGGGAAACACAAGATGCTGCCTGATAAAATAATTTTCCTTCCTGATGTATCATTGTTTGCTTCTGAGTCACCTGACCCGATGCTCAAAAGTGAAATATAAACTACTTCACTTCAACTCAGAATTAGGCTTTCAAAGTTCTTTTCTTATGGGCTTACCTGGCTAAGCCTGACTGGCTCTGATCATGCAATGGGATCTTTTTTAGCCCTAAGCCACAAAAAACAACTGCCTCTTGATCACTCTGCAAATGAAGCTCAAAGTGCTTGAGAAAAGGAAGTTGTACAAACACATCTTCTAGCTTTTCAGTCATCTTTATACACAACTAACAGGTAAAGTGTAGCTAGAAGGCAGTTCACAGTGCAGCAAGGATTCTACAGGAGCATTTATAAATAAATGTATTCTTCAAAAAATTTGCCATTTGTTTACCAATGAGGCAATTCTAACCCTGACAAAAACTCACTAACCTTCTGATTCATAGCAACATGGGCTAAACAAAAACAAGATAGGAGAAAGCTGCATTTTCCAACACATGCTTACTATACAGAATAGATACATACAGTCTCATCTTGTTAGTGTCATACTGATAATGAATTACCTGCAACTACTCTTTCTTTCAACAGTACTCCTTTCTTGAAACTCCACTGTACTACATATGCTCTGTCTACAGTGCTGCCTGTTATACTACCAATTTTCTGTTGAGACTGACATCAGGTAAAAAGCCTGCAACTGCAGGATGCAGACAATTTAAAGTATTTTGCTGTGGTTCACTGAGGCAAAAAAAATCTGTATATTTATTTGAATGGCTAAACTACCCCATCAGAGTTACACTTTAGGAGCCTCAGACTCTCTGTCTTCCCATGTGAGCTGCTCTTTGCCTGGACTACACATGCCAACAATTACTGCAATATCCTTCTTTAATTGAATCATCACGGTGCCACCTGAGAGCTGCCCAACTCAGTGAACCACGGGGCTTTGTTCAGCTAGTCAAGCTCCACCACAGAGAAGAAGAGCACAAAATACGGGAACTATAAATCCCAGGAGGCTGCACTGACAAGCACAGATATAGGCAAAAACTGATCGCCAGATAAAATATTTCAGTGTTGCTCACCAAACTAAAGCAAATCATCCCAGGTCAGGAGTGCTGACAACCTTTTTTCTAAATTAAGTGTGTAGAAATGAGGTTGTTTGACATTTCTGTATCAAAGATTTTAGCATTTTCCATTTAATGCAGAATTGGGTTATTACAACTCTTCATTCCTACTTGGGATGAAAACAAAGTTTAAAACTTTCACAATTCAAGAAAAGCATATTTTGATCTTTGACTAAAATATAAAGCTGAAAGATTGCTTAAAACATGCAAGATTAACAGGTTTGGTTAATGACAGTCACATATGAACCACCTGAGCCTGCTGAAAAAAAGCAGTCAGGACTCATTGTTTTCAGAACCTCTATTTGCTGAAATAATTATCTGACACCATAAAATCAAATGACAAATCAACACAAAAGTTTTCAGTCATATTAAATGGATAGTTTAAGAGCCTAATTTACTACATATACCTATGACCCTGACACCTCTGCCTCACGTTCCTTTCCTTCTGCAGTATGAAGTTAATGGTGTGAGCAAATAGTTCTAACTCTGTCCTCAAACATAGTATCTGTTGAGAGCCAGAACAAATATGTTCTGGCTTTGCATGTAGAGCAAAACTCCATGTTGAAGCATTATCTGTCATCACTCTTATGTCTGCATTTGTAATTATCAATCTGTGAATTTCTAATTAAGATTCAAATTTATTTGCCCTATTTATCTGTTTGTGTCAGATATAGCAAACAGATAATGTTCCAAATTGGTTGTAAAACAAGGGTGGTACTATATATACACTAGCAGCCTGTGCTTACATTAAATGGGTACAGGGCAAGCTTTTGTCATTTGTTAAGAATAATTCAGGTTATTTTGAATTTATTTGAAAATCGATGCCAGTTCCGTGCAATTATTATTGAGACCTGAGTTTTTTCTAATTAGATGAACAATTCCGTTGGGCTTGTCCCTGCCATCAACACTGCATGTTCACTGCTGAACTTGCACCAATACAACAGACTCTGCACACTTTGCTGACTTATAACTGTGCTTTTGGAATGATAATTTTAAGCATGTTCTTGTGCTAATTATGCATCTAAAATGCTTAAACAGCGAAACTAGCATTTCATTTTAATTCACTAGAATTTTCATTTAGCCTGGAGAAGACTGAGAGGGGATCTCATCAACACATACAAATATCTTAAGGGTGGATGTCACGAGGATGAAGCCAGACTCGTCTTAGTGGTGCCCAGCGTCAGGACAAGGGGCAATGGGCACAAACTGAAACATAAGAGGTTTCACTTGAATGTGAGGAAAAACTTCTTTACTTTGAGGGTGACAGAGCCCTGGAAGAGGCTGCCCAGGGGGGTTGTGGAGTCTCCTTCTCTGGAGATATTCAAAGCCTGCGTGGATGGTGTCCTGTGCAACATGCTTTAGGTGAACCTGCTTTAGCAGGGGGGTTGGACTGGATGACCTCCCGAGGTCCCTTCAAACCCTTGCCATTCTGTTTTCTGTTCTGTTTTTTAAAAGTGCTTGTAGTTTATTACAAAACATACAAGTAGTTCTTTTGCTTTTCATTCCTGTGCCTTGCCCATTTTGAGCAGTTATAGCAAATTCTGGAGAAGCAGAGAGTCCTAGGAACAATGAATGGACATGCACTTACAGAGGCACAGCTAGGCTACAATAAAAGCAGCAGTGTCCACCTTTCAATAGTGCTGAACTATCTAATAATAAATTTGATGAAAATAAATCCCTTCTTAGATGTGCTCTCTCAAAGGGGAAAAGAGCACAAGCTTCATGTAAAGTTTACATTGTGTGGCGGTGTGCTCCCCCCTTGTGATATACATCCATCTGATTCGTGTTAATATGGAACAATGCTAGGGCCGCATGATGACATACCCTTCTATACCACAAGCCTAAGAAAAGCAGAGAGGTTAATGTATATAGTTCTTACCTTGCACCCCCCCCAGCCGCCTCCTCACAGGGGAGGGGGGGCTGGCTGGGCACCGAGGCGGCATCGGCCCACCAACCATGCCCCCCAACCGCCTCCTCACGGGGGAGGGGGGCCGGGCGAGGTCGCCTGCTGGGCCTTTCAGCGTAACAGGTTAAACCGGTTTTTGTTACTAACCAAAACAAAAAGAAGTTTAAGGCACGCCTATTCCTGGGGGCTATATAAACCAGAAACAAGAACTGTATCACGTGCGTCTTGGTAGAGCAGAGGCTCCCGGCGCACCCAGCGCACCTAGCGCTGTTTGCTTGCCTTTATTCGCTTAATAAATTGTTAATTTTGATTGAAATCCTATTTGGGACTCAGTCATTTATCACACCCCTCGTCTCTGACTCCTCCTTTGGCCTCTTTCAAGTGATAACCACCTGTGGCGGTGGTGATGGATGCATCTGATAGATGTGTCTGGTCATGAAGGTTGCACCCACTGGGTGTGGGGGGAGACAGATAACAATGCAATAGCCAAGGGCTATTGTGGAATGTGCCCACCTAAGCACAGAGGTCAGTATGCAAATATGACTATGAGCCAATCATCTTACCCCCATAAATAGTGAGCAGTCCAAGAGCCCTTTGAGCTCTCCTGCACAGCAGTGGGCTGCATGCCAGGATCTCCCCCTGAGCAGGGACGCCTCTCAAGGTTACTCCTCGAGGTTGAGAGATTCCTTACCACGACAGATTCTCGGTAAGTGACTAACAGCATGCTAACTTGGAAATCTTAGCTAAGTGACATAAAGGATTGATTGCGCATATATAATCCTTTAGACATAAACCGTTGCCCAAGTCTGGGACTAGGATTAGATCCAGCCGCACCTAGACTCCTCTCTGAGGGAGTTTAGAAAGCAAGGGGATCTTTTCTGAACCTCATGACTCAACGGGAGGGTCTCCCTGACAGTAGACAAAAATCTATGCGCTTACGCAAAAGTTACCACTTTAAATGAAAGGTTTTCATGTTTAAATTCCAGATAGATAAAGAAAAGCATTTCAGTTAATTTATCTGTTTTTCTTGGAACTTAGAAATTATTAATTAGAAATACAATTTTCTCAAACCTTGAACGCTAGTGTTGCACAACCAAACCAGAAAAAGCTTATTCAAAAGAGTTAAAAAACATGACTAGATGGTGACATTTCAAACCCACTGAAGTCAATAATAATTTTGGAAATCGTATCTCTGCTTTCAGTAAAATCATTATTTCCATCACAGGTGTGAAACACTGGCTAGAATGACAGAGGAAAAGGAAGGATCCCCATGGGTACTTGAGAAGGAAACACAGCTTGATGAAGGAGGTCTTGGTAAAAGACTATTTAAATTAATAGAGGGATTTCTGCAAGAATACTTCATTCAGGATAAAATATAAGTTTTTTAAAGCAGCTAAAACCATAAATAATATTTATTAATTTGTCAGGCTGTGATTGAGCTTCTAAACTGTCCACCAGAGATAAATTTTTTTTAAAATATGGTTTTCAAAGCCAAGATGTTTCCTGAGTTGTACTGATCGTTTGTGGTATGATGGCCCTGAAATTAAAAATGGAATCTCCTGTGTATTTCAGAAACAGACAATCTCAACTGGAAACCTTACCTCTAAGATCCCAAATTGACTTTTCAAAACAATATTGCAAAAATGTTCAAATGGTTTGGATTTCTTTTCCAAGGAGGAAGAAAAGAAAAATATCAAAATTCAACAGAAAAAACCCCAGAACAGATTCTGGGACCCTGGTCAGTACACGGGCTAAAATTTTCAAGAAGAAAACACAAGCACACATTTTTGTAGGAGATGCAAAACTAGGACTAAGTTAGCTTATACAAGCTAACTCAGATACAGAAGTGAAGGGTAGCTAATGGCGCATTTTGCCTTCATAAAAACCACTCACGAAAATATTATCTACAGGATATGGCAGAGTCACAATATAGTCATCCACCTAAAAAAAGTGACATTCCTCAGGAGAATACCTACATCTACTCCAAATTACTGTCATTTAATTCTAAAGTCCACAAAACCAGGTGTTTTCTAAATTGGTACAGCTTTCTTACATCATCTGTTACTAACAGTTTTAAATCCAAATTTGTCTGGTTGGAATTTCTTTTCTTCACTTGTCAGATGATCCCAAATATTACAAAGCCACATCACAGCAGCAGATCATTTTAGAAGCAGCTAAGAGGAGACCTCTTAGCCAAGCAAAGAGGAGACCTTTATAAAAAAATGCAATATCATTATACTTCAAATGCTGAAGAGGGAAAAAATAATTACAAGAAATGTTTAAAATTACATTGACAGAAATAACATGTCAGGGTAAACAATGATATGAAATTGGAATACAAATTTAGAAAATGAGCCTGCATATATTTTTAGGTTTCTAACTTGCTCTGGAAAATAGCTGATGAGGAAGCTGATCAAAGCACAGGATTACCTCTCCATTCACAATGAAACTGCAAGGAGGAACACATACCATAGAATCAGAATAGTTTGGGTTGGAAGGGACCTTTAAAGGTCATCTAGTCCAACCCCCCTGCAGTGAGCAGGGACATCTTCAATGAGATCAGGCTGTTCAGAGCCCTGTCCAACCTGACCTTGAATGTTTCCAGGAATGGTGCATCTGCCACCTCTCTGGGCAACCTGTTCCAGGGTTTCACCAACATATGGAGAAGATAAAGCCTAAGTAGTTTAGTAATTTCTGCATTGCTTTCTGCCCTGTGGCAGGGGAAGACTGAAGGAGGCAAGCTGGTCTTCTGCTAACATTTCAGCATCTAGAGAACTGGGATATTGTATAAAAACTAAATTTCTAGCTCTTTGGTCCTTTAAATTGCTCTGAGGCATTAAACTGCATTACAACGAAATACAAATGCTACCATCAAAACAGATTTTTACCACTAACTTTTAAACTATGCTTTTGTAAAAAAGTTGTTCTTAATAATTACATTACAGTATGGTAAGCTTTCCCTATCAATTATATTTGGCATTTTAAAAAAATGGGCTGCCGATGTAATACAGTAATGTAGTATTATATGAGAGATGGATTGGTTTCATAGTAGTTTGTTCACCCTCTGTTACACAACTTATTTGAAAACAAATATTTTATTTTACCTAATCTGAATAGACAGAAACTAGACAGTTGTGGATATTCTGGCTGTGTTGGTTCTTAAAGCATGTCTAATTCACCAGTTTTCACTTTAAGAACAATGTAAAAGAAAGGAAAACTAATGAATTACTGAAGTACTGACCTGCCAAATGAGCAACACAGAAAAATAACGGATAAAGTCCACAGCAAATACAATCATGGTACATTATATATGAAAAAAACATATAAAGAAGAGTCTAAAACAAATGAAACAGAGCATTTAAACCATTTTCCATAAAAATTTAGCTACTAGCATTCCAATAACACTAGTATGTTTTCCCTCATTAAAAATCTTATCATCTCCTTTGAGCCAGAAGTTTCAGGCCTGTTCATATTTTTACTACTTTTGAGATCGCACACACTAGCAGTTTTCATGCTAAAAAGCAAACCTACCTAATATAGCTCTTGCTGGTAGCAATTCAGGAACTGTAGTGCAAACTATAGATTTATTAAGACAAGCAAAGCTTACAAATATTAGCCTGCCCTTCAGTGACAAAATGAGGTATTTCTCCATATCAAGCAGCATTTTTTCATCTCTCATTAACTATATAATTTATCAAGCTTCTCATCAGAACATGACAAAATTTAAGAAAAAAAGGTAATAGGTCACAAGTGTTCCTACTCAGCAAGGAGGAATAAAAAACAAGTTCTACACACTTTTTTTTTTTTTTTAATATTGGGGGAACCTATGTGAAAGGTAAAAGCTCTTTTTTTGCAATAGATTTTACAGTTTTGAAATGTATTTTAATTTCAATGGGGGGAAGCAAAAAAAAATGTGAGTATTTGCCATGAAATAAAATTATGAAAACAAATATTTGGTCAAACAACTTTCTTCATTTGAAAAAAGGTATTTCTGTCATCTATTACTGAAGAGTATAATAAATAAAAGATTAATTTAAACAATGAAAAGTATTTTGGAATTAACGACAAAATTGCTACCATTTGATTTATAATTTCTCAATATTTCCAGAATTATTCCATTGTAGGATTCTACCTATATCAGCCTGATTTTATGATGAATTTAAAATCCTATTTTCCTAAAACAGAGTAAATATTTTTATGGCATTCACAAAATCCTGGCATTCTCCTAAAAATTACTAAAATCATAGCAAAAGTAACTTGATTAGCAGAACATAGCCCATTGCTTCCTTTAGCAGTTGTTTGCAAGAAGAGTTAGAATTTTGATAAGGGTTTTGGATTCTACACAATGAACAGACAAAATAGAAATGAAACCTCCATGTTTAAAAATGAAAGCTAGGTTAGCCATACTCTTTTATCAAAGCAGGCTTTCCCAGCAGCTTCCTTAAAAGCAATCTTTGATGAAAGTGCAGTAGCACCAGTCTGTCAAACTTCTTTAGAGCATCTAATTCCATCACACACACACACACAGACTGACTTCTTAACTTCATCTTTTAAAATTAAAGTTAGCTGATTTCCAGAACCCTGCCCTTCTCCATCCATTGAAAAAGGACCTAGTTTTTTTCTCACTCCCACTCTACATTGCCGTATTTTCACAAGGATCCTCTGTCATCTGTTGGTACAGGAGCAATTTCAATAAAGCCTTATTCATCAAGGCACTTAAACAGTTCATAAACTTTAAGGCTGAAATTTTCTAAGAAAATGGAAGTAACTAAATATCTAACACACATTAAAAAACAGTGGACTGACATATCAAAAGACAGCAGGTGACACAGTGAAGAGTGTGTATGTTCCAGTGCTTTGTGAAATAGGAGCCCATTCCAATGTGATGTTTCTTGGTTTATATTTGGTTGGTTTGCAGTATAATTAGCAAAAGTAGAACACATTTTTTAGTATTTCCTTTCAATCGTATGTAGCAATTACATCAGCTGTAGCACTCCACTAGACTTGTTCTGAGGGAATTAAGGAAATTAAAAACTGACTATCTTCCTCTGTTTTATTTAATTTTTTTTCTGTTTTTAAACCCATGAATTTGTCTTATGAATTCATGATACATTTTTACAGAAAATCCAACTATAATTTTCTTGGGGATAAAGAAAGTAATTTAATTTTAAAAGGCATTTTGCCATCAAAACACTAGCTTCTGAATTCTGATGATTTAAACACTTTAAAGCAAATCAGGTCTGAATGTTCTGTACTTGTCCAATTTATTCATAGTTTGACATTTACTATATCTACATTTTATTTTTCTTTGCAGTCGTATTCTTTTTGATTAGAAATATCCTGTCTTTATTGTCAAACCATGTTTCTGCCACAAAAGAAAGTAAAGCAACAGTCATTAACAGATTTGAAATATGTGAGCTTTGAAAATTGTGAATGATGGCAATAAAACCATTTGTTTAGTCTATCTGATACACAATTAGGAGAGGAGATATTCTTCTGTTATAAACCAGTTTCAGTGTTCACATACTATTATATATACACAATTAGATGAGAATAATATTAAAATCAGACACACTGTAATTTAGAACCAAAAATAAAAATGGATCTGAGTAATTTAAAAAAAAAAAAAATAGTCAGGATTAAAACCCACCAATTCATTTGTGCAATTATTTTTCACTCTAGAAAAATTTGGGCAAAACACTGCACAAAACAATTAAGTGAGAAATGGTATTTTTTCAGCCAAATTTTATTTTGCCAGAAGGACAGACTCATTCTAGGTATTATTTATGGGGAGCAGAATAGAGGGCACAATGTACAATGGAAATCTTACACATCTTTCTCTCAGCCATAGGGTTGGACAAGATATCTCAACTCAATCTCAAATCTCTCAACTGATATGTATGTGGTTAACTTGAAGAGCTGGAAGACTCAGAATCTCTGTACTAGATCCAGTTGGATCAAAGTGGTAGCTTGAATGTGGGTGTTAGAAACCTTGGATCACAAATTTCATAAAAAGTTACTCTCGGAACAGAGAAGCTGGATTGTGATAAAGTCATTCCTCACTTGAAAAATCCCAACTCTTTTGAAGAGCATTTTTTCCATCACCAGTTTATCTGTTTTACCAGTTTAAAGGACGGAAAGTAACCAGGTTTAACAACCAAAGGACTACTTCAGATAGTTCTGTATCTGTGCTAGGGAGCATTTAGAAGGACCCATCTCACATCCAAAATGTATTAGAGATGAATAATTGCTAGTAGAAGTGGGATACTTACTGGAAAAATCATATGTCCCTATACAGAGGGATTACCCTGCAAGTGAGATCTACACTAATAAATTAAAATATAATAAATAGAGGGAGCTGCAAGCACCTACCCCTTCCAAGCAAAAAACACAGATTCCTACTTTTGGCTGAAAAGAGTAAATGCATTACACAACTACTCTTTACCCAGTGGGGCTGTAGATGATGTGTACAAATGCAGTAAACCATAATTCTGTTCTGCTGCATTGTTTCAAACAAGGTTGCAGAAAAGTATAATGCCTAAACTCATCAAGAGTGATAAGGTTGATACTTGAAAAAAGTTGCATTTAGCAGATGAATCACTTGACTACGACTTAGGAACTCTTGAGTTTCTTCTCCACTTTGCCACCAACTGACCTTTGGCAAGTCACTGTAACCTGTGGCTGTGAAATCCAAGATACAACTAAGGAAACTACCATTAACTAAATGACTTTCTAAATTCTTCTGATCTGTTGGAGCACTGTAACACTAGATAAAATTAAAGCATTCAGATTTTCAACAGACTGGAGTTTCTTTCAGTTTCAGAAAGCTGCAGTCTCATGACATTTTTTCTCCACCTTATCTCATCTCAGAGGCATGAATCAAAGCCTACTGTAGTCTGTGAAGGCATTTCCTTTGATATTTTGGGAATAAATCCCAGTAACTCTAGGCACTGGAATTCTAAATATTAACTACCTCATGACTGTCACAGCATATCTCCTCTTTTCCTATCAAAATTTATTTTAAAAGTTTCAGAAATTAAATTTAAGAGATTTTGTGCCATCTATAAATCTACAACACTGAACCATTTCTGTATGGTCCTCCTTGACAACTAACTTAACAACTTGGATACTAGATGTCTCAAATACATTTAATATCTTAAAAGTGACTGAGTAGTTCATTATTCTGAAGGAGCATGTTTAGAGATGTATTTGTTTACTGTATATATCTTTGTTCCATCTTTATCACATCTTGTTGCACTACATCGTGTCTCAAGAAAAAAATGAGCATGAACTCATACACTGAAATTGCTTTAAATAGCTTTTATGTGTGAGACAAAGCAGAAACGGGGGAGGAAATAGTAAGGAGGACAAGGAAAAGACCCATCTTCATTATATTTTTATCTCTTTTGAAACTTCAAAATGCAAACCCATTCTGTGTAGATTTGCATTTTAGTTTATGGATATTGTATACATTCTTATCAGAATTTATTTCTTGGTACATAATCCTACTTAATTAGATAAAATCTTTGAGGTCTAATACTGAAATACAGGTCTAATACAGTTACAAAAATATTCACTGTCTCATAACATTTGGCAACGACTCCCCAAACTCTACATCCATAATAGATAGGACAGGTTGGCTGAGGACAGCAGTGACCTAGTATAAATGGGTTAAAGTAATAAAAATATTAACTGGAATAACCTCTGAATGCTACTAATCCAGCATAGGTAGTCATGATACCAGGACATTCATGATCCATTAAGTTGAAGAAAACTGTCTTAATCATATTAATACCTACTGTATACCTCTTGAGACCAGCCTAATGCAAACTGAATTGAAGAGACTTCAGGATGAGATCAGGTTCAATTTGAGTTCTTTTTGCCTTGGTAACATTTGTAAACTCCCAAATGCAAACTTAGACTTGGCATGGCTTTAGAAATTAGTTCTAAAACATCACTGAAAGTGAAATAAAAGATATATGTTCAAATTTTATGAAAAGAGCAGACAAGCTGCTTATTTGTCTTTCTGCACTCATCAATCCTTATGGCATTCTTGGGTAACTGTTCTGAAATTATTAGCAGTATTAACCAAATTGAATTAATTTGAGACATATCTACTTTTTATTTCTTACTCAATTCACTGAATTTGGTACAATATAACTAAAGGTCCATTTCTCAAATCAAATTTACCTCTTCAGCAAGTAGCATTTGATAAACTAACTTTCAGGTCAACTGCAATGAACCATAAATTTCCCTTTTGTGGGAAGTTTGCTTAACCCTTCTTGTACAGCTGCCCAGTCTCTGCCCAAAAGAATGTTTACCAGTACTACTCAGCACTAAATCATCGGTATGGGGAGTGGGTAGGTTCGGGACTACATGCTGGTTTCTAATTCTTTTAAAGCTGGTCAAACATGTTATATCAAAAGCTTTGCTTAATTTATTTTACAGAAATAGCAGCGCCATTTTTCACATCATACATTCCTACAGTACTTCAACTCTGACATTCATTTCCAAGCAGTAGTCCATTCTCCATACCCAAGTAGTTGTGGACCTGTCTTGATGATGCTACTGATTGCATCATCAGGGTTCATGAAGCACTGTGCTTTTTGGACCAGTATGAATAGGTCTTCTGCACAGACAGCATATTTGAAATTTTCCACACAGAACAGTTCATGCTGAATTCTGCTCCCTACATACCATCAATTTTGTGCAATCTTTCCACATGGAACTTAATTGCAGCCCTACTTTTTGTAGAATAGATCCTTATCCCAATATTTTTACACAGTACAGATACATATACATATACACACATCTGTACACACTGATGCATCTAATTGTGATCTTTATCCTGTGTTATAAAAAAAATCTTATAAAATTTGATGCAAAAGGGCTTGCTTGGGGATGTTGAAATACTAGTTTTAGACTTCTTATTAAACCATCTGCTTAACATTCTAGAATCTAAGTTATATTTATGAATGCATGCAGTAATGACTTGCACATTTAACTGTACTTTCTAAACAAAATACATGCAAGAAATGCCCAGACACAGAAGGCTCATTAGAAATAAATAGGAGATCAATTTGCACCTTGTCTCAAAAGGGAGGCAGTGATGGTTTGCTTTATTTCCTTTTCTTTGTTATGTCAGTTAGGCTTACTATCCTGTCAGAGCATGCCCACTGTGTACTCTACAGCATCTGAAGGAGTTGTAACAACCAACTGGAAAGTGTGAATCAGAATTCGTTCAACAGCATACATAGCAAAATGAGTTACTACTACCAAGGAACTAGCAAGAATGACAGTTTTTAATCTCAGAATCTAGACTTTATTCTAAGGACCAAGTCATTCCAATGACTAAATATTCCAAACCAGATCGTAAAATTGTAATTGCTAACCAAGAGCTTTAAAGCAGCACATTGCACGTCCTTGGACAGTCCTCAGAGCCACAGATGTTAAAAAGTTAAACCAGGTGCCAACAGATAGAAGAACACGTGATAATTCCCATAGTTTGTTCCTACTGAATACTGTTGCCCTCAAACCAATAATCCTAGAAGATTACTGCACCAAAACACCCTACTCGTATCCACAGCAAGTTATTCTTCATACTGGTAAAGCAGAGCAATACTGTTAAATGGTAACCAATACAACACTAACAATTTAAATTCTAGTCAATGCAAAAGTGAACATCATCAGTGATATAAGGCATAAAGAAAGGAATCTCTGCCTTGAAAAGCCATCATACCTTGTAGGTACAACCAGGTAAATCCTTCAAGTGGCAAGAGAAATTAATATTCAGTATTTAACAGCAATGAGATTTTCTACGCTACTGAACAGTTGTGATGCATATGGGCAGGCACTTTCATGCAGAAGGAGTGGGGAGAAAAAAAAAGCAATAACAAAATAGCTTAAGTAGGTTCAGTAAATACATGGAAGATAAATATGCCTAACTAGGGATGTGGGCAAACTTAAAAAGGTGGAGATCATGAAACAGAGAAAAGAATAGTTAACTTTTGCAAATGAAATATGAATAGAAGGGAGGAACAGATATGGAAATGAGAATATAATGTTACAAATCACATTTGAAAAAAGCTACAGGCCTTTCTTGAATTTATTTTTTTAAATATTTTTTTTATATTTTTTGATCAGATCATAGAGGAAATTCTGAAAAACACTGACATTTCTCAAGAATTCTGACATTTTCATTCAGTACTGTATTATTTTTAAAATCATTTTGAAGATTTCATGTGCATTACTGATATCAAAAGAAAAATTAAGTGCATTTAAAGTAAATTAAAATTTCTTTGTTAAAAAAATCTTTCCAATTTTTTTCTGTTATTTGTCTGCATATGATATAATTTTTTCACCTCAAAGCTTCTGTTTTGTTCGGGGCACTACAACTAACTTCTAGTAAACCCAAATCTTATGAACTGGGGTCCTCACAATTCTACACTGTGTAAGAGTAGAGTGATGGTAAGTCTCAAAGAAAAAAAAAACACAGAGAGAGAGGGCTCTGTGTTTCCAGCAGCATATCACAAACACATTCTCCAGCCTGTCACTTGTGCTGCTGCGTATGTGACTAGAGAAACACTGCTTAGACCTGTTTGCCTGGGTAAGTAGCCAGAAATTGCATATTAAACATGCTACCAGCCGAATGTTGCCACCCACTACAGTATCAGCAGCAGCCGGAGAAGCGTGTTGTGTGCACAACACATGGGACTACACAGCATTGATACCAAACACATGGAAGCAAACCATCTAGACTGGTTTCCTCTTGTTGGTGAATTGTTATTGTACCATTTGAGGTGAATTAAACATACATTTGTGCTTAAATATAAAAAATTTAATGAACAATGCATTGGAATGAGTTCTATTGCCTTAAACAATTCTACAAGGAGCCTGCAAAGATGTGGCACGAGCCGGATTTCCTAGCCTGATGTTCAGTTCATCCCCCAGTGCCAGTTCTGTTACCAAAAGTGGTCCCTAAGTGCTCCCATTCCAGGATCATTTGCTACAAGACAATGAATGCTTCAGCATTTCTTATCGCATCAGCAAGGGAAACTTCAGTCCCTCACAGGGAGTCCTTCTCCACCTGGCATCCCTGCTTCCAGTCAATTTAACCTGTTCTGCAGTTGGGCCACCTTGCCCTCCAAGCCACATCATTCCTTGTTCACGAATTACCACTGCTGAGCAGTTACAACATGAATTTCTCCTTCAGTCTTGAGTTTCAATTTAAGTTTAAAACTGAAGTCAGAGTTTCTGTTCAATTTCCTAAGGTAACCAATATAACTACAAAAATACTTATTGTTTCCCTGAATTCACCACAAGAGAATGTGAGATTCTTCATGCAGCATGTTACATCTATATAGGGCCCAACATCTAAGCCAAAATGTTCTTCATAGTCATATTTTTGAAATTCATTAACAGAGGGCTGAGGGCCTTGCCCTGAAACCTGACTGAGGGTTCAGCTCTGGGATAATTCTACCTCGCTCCCTCTGCAGTTTGCATGTAGGCAACTGGGACAGCACAGTATCCCAAGGGCTCCTGCTCTGAAGCACCAGCAAATTGCTTTTGCTGCATGTTCTCTTGCATCCTTGCCAAGCACATACATAAAACAATAATTCTCAACCTCACTAATGCTCACCTAATGTCATCTCAGGAGTTGTCAAATACCTGACTCCAGCAATAAAAATCAAATTAATACAATTAATAGGTGCTTAACATGAAGTTCACTTCAGTAGTTCAGATATATAGCAGGGCTTATAGACTCAAAACATTCACAGCAGTTGTGTTACATCGACTACAAACCTAATAGCACTGAAAACATACAACTACTTATCTAGATTTTTAAATTTAACTGCTAGAAGATAAATTAAAATAAACAGTAGCATTCCTTCTTCTGACTATATAGAAGACAAAGAATTAATGTTGATGGCTTGAGAAGGTGTAGTGAAGGAAAAGTGAAGGGTGGGCAAGAATGAGAGAAGTTATGGAATGAGGTCCATGCAGGAAGGGGTTAAACATCTGGACTGAAAAAAATCGGAATCTAGATGACTAAACAGGGAGAAGACAGGTGTGAAAGACATGAACAGGGCTTTGATCTAGTGAAAGATATCCGTGTCCATGGGAGGTGGTTTAGAATAAATGATCTTTAAAGGTCCCTTCCAACCCAAAACATTCTGTGATTCTACTGATCTGTAAAAGGCAGAAAAGTTAATATGGGAGAATTAATATTTCTCATGACACATGAACCAAGAACACCAAGAACATATTAGGCAAAAGGCTTAAGACAAAGAAAGAAATGTATACATAAATAAGTTGATACACAACTTCAGTTTAGCTAAATAAAATCGATGGGTACTCGAGATTCTGCAGCACATGGGAGACAGCATTCAGCTGAGCTCTATGTTAGCTATACTGGGAGAAAAGCACAGCATTCATTCCTGTTGCAAAAACCTCAGTCACAGTTTTTAAGGATGCATAAACAACACAATACTGTTTTAAATGCATTATTCAAATTTAGGTCATGTTTCCTCATCCTTGGTGTCTTCAAAACTTCTCTGCAAAAAGGTTGGCAGGGTGGGACCGTTTGCTTCTGAGCGCCTTGATAACCATTTAATACCTCTGTTAGGATGATGTGTGACAGAGGAGTGTTATATATATTGTGTCTTTTCTGTGCACAACTGAAAAAGTTCATGCATGGAAGAAGGAAGAAAATGAGGTAGGATGAAAATGAGGTAGTGGCTTTATGCTGAATTCAAATCATAATGAAGTGAATCAACAAAAAAAATCAAACATTTTTTTAAGAAACCTACAGAGCTGTCTGTGCTGACGCAGAATTGTACAGACACAAAAAAATGTTTCTAATATTTGTTTCCCAGAAGTTTATCACATGCTCATCCTTTCCCCATCCCTATCAAAATCTCCAAGAACCAAATTATTGGTTGATCTTCAAAAGCTATTTTAAGTAAAAGTATTTACTTTCAAAATGTGTCATTTTATTCAAATCTTTATCCAGTAATTCCTTTTTAAATTACTAAGCTTTAAAAACTTTCTAAAATAACACATTTTAGTTGCAAATCCACTGTTCATATTTTTTCCAGCCATAGCAACATAAGTGTTTTAAGTTATTTCTGACAAAATGGGGAAAAAGCATCTTTGCTTTAAACTAAGACAGGGGAGGGAAAGGGTGAGCAACAACCAACTGAGGAAGTGATGGACCAGGTTGGCAAGCAAAAGGTGTGGGGGCGTTGCTAGTCTCAAGAGTCCTCGTAATCAACAGCACAGATCTGAAAGGAGCCCGCCTCATGCATATGCATTAAGTAGGGATGCGCGGACAGGACAGCATTGTAAGGAAACCTCTCTTACCTTTCCTAGGAAATCAGCATGACTGAGTGCCTCTCTGAAATGCCTGTACACCAACACATGCAGCAAGAGGAACAACCAGGAGGAATCAGAAAGCTGCTTGCAGTTGCAGGGCTACAACTTTCTGAGATGTTGGAGACCCGGTGGGATAGCTCATGTGGCGGGAGTACTGCAATGGGTAGATATGGGCTCTTTGGGAAGGACAGGCTGGAATGGGAGGAGGAGGTGTTGCCTTTCATGTGAGAGCAGTAGGAATGTGTGGAGCTCTACCCTAGATGGTAGTGGAGCCAGTGGGAAAAATACGGGTCAGGATTAGCGGGCAGACCAACGTGGGTGATGTTTTGGTGTGTCTGCTACAGACCATGTGATCAGGAAGCAGTGGATGCCTTCTTCAGACAACTGGAAGAAGCCTCACATTCATAGGCTCTGGTCCTCAGACCTTAAGTACCCTGGTATCTGCTGGAAGTGCATCACAGCAGGGCATAAACAATCCAGGAGGTTTCTGCAGTGCCTTGGAAGGTAACTTCCTGACAGAGGTGATTAAGAAGGTGACAAGGGTAGGCACCCTGTTGAACTTCACATCTTCTCCAGAAAAAAACTGGTTGGGGGCAGCCTTGGAAGCAGCAAACAAAAGCTGGTGGTGTTCATGAATGAACAAGCATCTCCTGACAAAACTCAGGTGTAAAAAGGAAATAAACAAGAGGTAGAAGCAGAGTCAGGTCACACAAGAATATGTACAGATAGACAGGGTTAGAAAGCCCAGCTGGAGTAAAACTGCTAAGGATAACGAAGGCAAACAAGGGTTTCTACAGGTGTATCAGGAGAAAAAAGGTGAGGAAAAATGTGAGCCTGCTGATGATGAGGCAGGGGACTTGGTCACAAAGGACATGGAAGAACCCAAGGTACTAAATGCTTTTTTTACCTCTGTCTACTAAAAAGGAATCCCAGAAAAAAACCAAAATACTTCTTTTTAATGTAAGGTTGATTGAACACTGGAACAGGTTGCTCAGAGAGCTTAAAAAGTCTCCAACCTTGGAGATATTCAAAACCTGACCAGGTACAATCCTGAGCTACCTGCTCTTAGTTAACTCTATTTCATGATGGCTTTGAGCAGTGTGGTTGAACTAGATGATCTGCAGAGGTCTCTTCCTGCCTCAAATGTTCTGTGATTTCACCAGGCATTTGATTAGGCTACTACTTAATAGTAGTCCCATGGTTATCTGATGCACCAGCATGAACATAAGTAGACTAGGATTCAATGATACATGTAAAATTTCTATTTTGCTGCTCCAATTTTTAGCTCAACGTTATGTTGTTTTCATAAAATGACAAAGGCATTCAGTCCCAATGACAACAAAGAAACTACAACTGCCTTATTTACTATATTTTATAGGGAAGTAGAAAGATATGATACACAAACCAGCTTTGCCATTCAACCTTTTCTGGTGGTTCAGGAAGCTGAATGACACTCTTACTTTCAAGCATCACATACAATACCCTTTCTTGTTAGCAGGTACTTCTGAATAAAATCTGTACACATCACAGAAAGGCTATAAAATGAGAGCTCAGGGATTAACAGTGCCTGAATAGAAGCTTAGTATGCTCTGGATAAAAGCTTTTATGAAAGGTGGGCTCCAAATCTTGCGAAACAATGAATGCCTTCATCTTTCATGGTCTCCCTGAGATGATAAAGGTGCTCAGCACTTAACTACTTGGTTTCCCTACTGACAAAATGAAAGCTATCAAGCAACAAGTGAAAGCTTTTCAGCAGCTAATGAATGATTTTGATTATATTTTCATGCATGGAATACAAAATTTATTCAAATTATTCTGTTTGTGTAATCAGCATGAAAATATTTCACATACAAACATAAGGTATGTAGGGTTTTTTTTTGGATGCTGTGCACAGATTTTTAAAAAATACTTATCTAATGAGTATTTTAAAATGTTTTGACTAACATAGAAGGTCTTTCTGGTGGAAATATGTTTTCAGCCCAAAAAAGCAGCAAGAATCCAAAGCAAATATATGAACTCAGACAAACTATAGAAACACATCTATGTAGTCCAAAACTCAAATATGATGATGGAACTTTAAAAAAAAAAAAAAGAGTAGTATAAAAGGGCAATCTGATTGAATGATAAAAACCAGCCAGATGATATCTGAAAAGATCTGTTGAGGTTGCTATTTTATTTCACACATTGATGCCTTAGCTATACAATGGGTTCC
This sequence comes from Gorsachius magnificus, assembly GCA_034008185.1. Taxonomy (NCBI): domain Eukaryota; kingdom Metazoa; phylum Chordata; class Aves; order Pelecaniformes; family Ardeidae; genus Gorsachius; species Gorsachius magnificus. The sequence continues at coordinate 40,643,673 of CM067083.1, read as the reverse complement.
ATCAGTGCACTGATGCATTTATTTTTTACTGTTAATTTTGTGCTCATCTATAACTGAGCAGTTTGGATTTTTTTCCTGAGAAAAATATTTTCCCCAAGAAAAGAAAAAAATTCCCTTCCCCTCAGCCTCTTAGATTCAAAGTTCACATATATTTAATTTCAAGTTAAAGGCTGAAAAAGTCAGGGGACAACATAGGAAAAGGGCAGCATTCTGAGAAGCAGCATAATATATCAGTAAAGACACTATCTCTCCACTACAGTTCTTGGGTCTAAGATACACTTGAGTAATATTATTTAATTTTCATACTCTCATATCTTTGCAGGGCAAACATAAAAATACCTGACCACCTTGTAGCATGGCCTTTCTCTTTCCTCACAGTAACCTTTTATGGAGAAATGATATATTGATTTTACATATAGGTCACTGAAGAGAGAGAATGTACCTACGCAAACTTACACACGCAAATATGAGCAGGCCCTGTCTGTGCTCTGCACTAACAAGAAGCCAAGTAGCCACATGACCATGAAGGCAAAAACCTGGCACAGCCAGACTGGCAGCTTGTCAGTGCATGATTAAGTCTGTGCTCTGTGTGCAGCCCCCAGGCACTGTGGGCACAAGTCACTCACATTGACCTACAAAGGACAATACATCTGTGCTATTAATGACTTAGCAAAGGTCACAAAATAAATACAAAAAAGCAATAAATATAATCCACACTTCACAAGGATAGACTATAAGAAAGTCAAGCATCTTTCTCTTCTTGGGGTGTCAATACTTGTGACCATTATTTTACACCATATATTGAAATAATCTGTAATTGTTGGGCCTAGGGCACAAGGACCACAAAGACTGAGACAATCAATTTAAATTCTAAAAAGTTCTGCCATAAATTAAAAGATACAGAATAAAAATAAAATGTAGAAATGTAGAAAACATCTCTGCTATTTACATTTTTCATCACTTTCCCACTCCTAACTGCACAAGAGGTACAATACATTTATTCGTGAATTCTGGTTGCAGTGTGATTAAGCTTTTACAACCACTTTTCAGGACTAATGAAGATTATGTCAGCTGTAATGCAAATAAGATGCTGATAGAGTAATAATAATTTCAGCTGCCCATGGCCATCGTTTCGTTCCCATTCAAGCCATTCCATACCAAGCTGAAGACCAGGTCCTTACAAAAGAACACGCAAAATAAATGGCATATGAAGGATTTTCTCATTAAAGGGAAACTATTTTCCAGTTGAAAATTGAGCATTATTACAAATACGTCAAAGCCTAATATGAAATATTTAGCCTGCTTTATATTTGTTACTCTTGAAGCCAATCCCAGAACTTGATTGTATTCTCCTTTGCTTATTTCTCATTTGATTTTTTGTTTGTTTGTTTATATCGACTCTTATCTGATGTTCCTTTGTAAAACTCTATTTGCAAAACAGTATTTGAGGGACAAAACTATGACCTTGAATAGTTTGCCTGAAAAATACACAAGAAAGCTTTCTATGAACTCCAACGTTACTTGTACTTTATTACTTTCTGTCCACTCTCTGAGACTTCCTTTACTGTTGTTTAAAGCTGCAAGACAGTGAAACTCTCCTCTGTACTTCCTTGAGTAACTGCTACACAAGTCTTCTACCATTTGTCCTGGCTTTGAATCTCCAAATTTGACTTTTGTTTTTTTTCAACATATATTACAATAATAGCTTTTTATGAATATATTATGCTTGTAGGTTATCAGCTAAAAAGCTTATACCACTTATTTTGAGGCTCAACCTTCAGCACATTAGGTAACTGTGAACAACTGCCATTGTTAAATAACAGCATGACCCACCAAGAAATGTTTTGCTTATACTGCAGCACATGGAATTCATTTTTATTTCAGTGGTAATAAAGAATTATTTCCATGGCATTTAAGGGCTTATAAAATTCATAAATTCTTTCGCACTTGAAAACGTGGCAACAGAGCTTCTCACTTAATGGTATGCAAATTTCTTTTTGAATTTCATCTGGGTTCATAAACAACTATTTTGATCAATTAAGTGTAAATGAACCAAGCAATACATAAAAGTGATAGCAATACAGGAATGATTGCTCAGTTAGGAAGTTAAATGAGACTATCAATTCCTAACATAATATCTAGCAATTCCTGCAAGGTTTTCATTTTATGTTTCACAGTTATAGTTTATTAGATACATGCAGGATTTCTTGTCTTGCCCAATGCAATTCAACCCTAATACCATTTATATTTAGCCTTCTCAATAGTCCCTATTTAAAAGTGTGCCACTATCTGTCTGAGCATCTACTTAAGCAGTTTTTTTCCCTTTGTCCCCCTCTGCTTTTCCATCTCAGATATAACCTACTCTCCTTTCCTTTCAATCTCTCATTACCCCATCTGCCTTCTAGCTGCTGGCATACATTCCTGAACACACTAAGATTCCAGAGCTTTTTGAGCCAAAGTAACAGAAAACACAACTCAGCACTGCCATTCAGAATTCAGGTCATGACATTGCCAGGTTCCCATATAGCAAGCGTCCCCCATATCATCGATTGCTCAGGTATAGACTATAGGTGACATCCTCAAATCAAGTACAATAATTTGTTTGTAAACTCCGCATAAATATCTTCCAAGTAGCATCTTGGGATTCAGTAACCTACCAGTGGAGAGATGGTCAAGCTCTATTCCAGCTCAATTATTTATGATTTTTTAGTTATGTAGATTAATTTCTACAGTTTCTTTTAGGTGGCTGAAAAAAATATGCTATTATTGACAGATGATGAGCCAGTGGAGTCCTCATAGTGCAGGATGTACTGCTTCAGAATGAGAGGATAAAAAAATTGTCTGATTAAAATAGCATAAAAAATTTTAGTGATAATTTTTTTTTTTTTTTTTTTTTGTTAGCACAGGGCTCGCTCTCTCCTAAATACAAAGAACTGAGAAATGTGGGCAGGCCACATTGACTGTGAAATTAGACTTCAGCACAGTCTCACAGAGAATTGTGTTGGCATACCTGGGATGACAAATTGTGGGGATAGGGAATACATTAAACTAGTAGTGGAGATGAATCCTCTCAGGAAACCATAATCTCAGTTCAGGCCTCAAGTTTTTTATTAATTCAGGCCTCAATAAATGATTGATGACATTTTCACCACCCACTTCTTCCACAACTGAACCATGCCACCAGCTTCTTCTATCCAAATTATTAAAGAGAATAGCTTTAAAAAAAAGAGGAGCAGAAAGGAGAGCAAGAGGAAATGACAAGTTGGCACAGTTGGACAAAAAATCATGCATTTAGTACGTGTGAAAAAAACTGCAAATATATACTTGAAATATCTTCAGAAACTTTGTGCTCAGTTACAAAAGGATCATCTCCCAATATGATCACATCAAAAGACTAAACCAGTAAGTTCATATGGTATTTTAAAATCAAACTCACAAAGACATTTAATAAATTTTACAATTTAACATATTTCTACTGTAAAATAAATACACACCATAATGCATAATCTCAGAGAAACCCATCCTTAAGATCAGAATGTAGTTACCAGGCAATGAGTTTTCACAAACTTGAATCTCAATGAAAATTTTAACTCTTATCTAGAGCTAAGAATGTGCTTTTATCAATAATTTCCCATTTCCTGTTCCTTCCATTGAAAAAGGGTTTCTTTTGGTTTTTTTAAATTCCAATTTTAATTTTGATTTTTTAAAATTTTGAATTCTACTGTATTTAAAGTAAATCACTAGATCCCAATGTAAATATTAAGTACTAAAGAATTTATATACTTTGCAAACTCACAATATATGTTTCCCTTAACTTAATTCCATATTACCGAGATGGGAGAGGAGAATATGTTATTTCAAGTTTAATTCTAAACTGTTATGGTAAAATTGCATTAGGAAATTCTGAACTTCAACCAGTTACAATCGTTTAATGTGCCAATGGTAATTTTCAACTTATCTGCAGCAACACAGACAGTGTCTCCACAACAGAAGTGAAATACTGTAGCAGGACAATGAGCTCTGAGTAATTCTGCAAACTGAAAACCTGACTATTGCAAATTCTTTTTAATGATTTTTCCAAACAGATGCCATCCAAGTTTTAAGGAAGCTGAATGCCACCTCTTCCACTGCCAGATAAAGATGGACCCAGGACACCCTGACTTCCTCCCATGGCCTCACAAAGTGATTGCAAATACTCCAGAGCTCTAAAAGAGTAATAAGGTTGACAATGTTGTGGCTGTAAGCATCACGGGTACCACTGATATTGATGGAAAAATTGTATTTCCAAGATTTCCAAATCATGAAAAGTCACCAACCAGGAAGCTGATTTGGCAGGTAACTAAACTAAGAGGTGGAAACCTTCAGTGTATAAGAATCAGAAAGCTACACAGTAGAGCTACCACTGATGGAGACCATTTCTATTCTTTTATTCTTTTATCTATTTAGAAGGTTTCCAAAACCAGATACTTTTTTCTTGTGTCACCCTTTTATATACTGTTGGTGATTTTCACATCCTTATCTGTGCTGAACCAATCACTTTGATGATGGATGCGCTAACGTAGAGGCAGAAAGCTCAGTCAGTGAAGATGGTCAGGAAAAATCGGTAGGGCAAAAACTTGCGTTCCTATTCAACATTGTGTCCTCAATAGATTGACATTGTACAGAATGCTAGCATCTAATCCTCTTAAACTATTGGTTCGATCTGAGCTTGTTATTTGATGATAACAGGAAGATCCATCAGCAGAAATAAGACTGGAGATATTTCATTTTCATTTGTTTGTAATTCTGAATTTTAATGGCTTTTCATTGCCTCTGTTTGTATAACTCACATAAACCACCCAGAACATATTTTTCTTCTATCATAAGACTACCAGCTTTAATCTTCAATCCACTATCCCCAGGAAAAATCTCAAAAGCAAAATTCAGTAAGAGTGTGCTATATCTAGATATCAGTCCTTTCATAATCTACTAAAGAAAATCCAAAGCACAGTGTCATTTGTAATTTGATGTATGATAAATCTTTCAATGTCAAGCTCTCAAAAGAACAGATGGTAATAGAGAACACCTTGCTACAGCTATGAAAATAGAAATGTACTAATATAACTGCTTCCTGGAATTCCCACAGCCACTATGTTTACATGGTAGTGAGTATTTTATTAATACCCTTGCATTTTTCTATGCAAACAAGACTGAAACACATAGAGAACTAAAAAGATAACTAAGGTATTTTATAATATCCATTACAGTACTAATTGTAATAATATAATTGAAATATGGCAATCCTTTTAAAGCTGGTTTACCCACAAGAACTGAAACAGGAAGAGATTGCTTAGCTTCTATTGAAGAATGTAATATTTCCAAAATCTAAGAAAATATAAATACTTTACTTCAGTACAAGTTAAAGTAAAAACCAGTACCTGTTTTAAAGGTGGTATATGAATGTATTTCTTTTTTGGAGCCACATTATGTATCCTGATTAAATCCTAAACCTATGTATGCAAGCCTTGAACTACTCCACACAGTCGTAATTTACTACACTGTGAATGAGCCTGGCTGCTGTGAGTGTACATGAGCTCATAACAACAGGCCCTGTAATGGTGCATATATTCATACTGCATGGGCAACTTAGCAATGCCTTGACTTTTGAGATTTTCCTCCTATATACTTCATATTACTCTAATCTATCACCTTTCACGTAATTTCCTACATTTTTAAACACCAAAAAGCAAGGCAACAGGAATGTCAGTATGCTCAGTTCTTTACTAAGCTATCAACACTGTAGGAATTCTAGCAGCATTAAAATCACATATCTGAAGTCTTTGCTGTGACTTAGTAGAAAGACAAGGCACTCCCTTTCAAACTTTCCAAGGTGTAGAATCATAGAATGACCTCGGTTGGAAAAGACCTTTAAGATCATCGAGTCCAACCGTTAACCTAACACTGCCATCCCACCACTAAACCACGTCCCTAAGCACCTCATCTATCCTTCTTTTAAATACCTCCAGGGATGAGGACTCCACCACCTCCCTGGGCAGCCCATTCCAGAGCCTGACAACCCTCTCGGTGAAGAAGTTTTTCCTAATGGCTAGCCTAAACCTACCCTGGCACAGCTTCAATCCATTCCCCCTCATCCTATCATCTGTTACCAGGGAGAAGAGGCTGACCCCCACCTCTCTACAGCCTCCTTTCAGGTAGTTGTAGTGTATATAAATACAAGACCAAAGGCAGAATCCTTAAAAGATTGCATGTTTGTTTCTACAAGTCTAAGTAAAAAAAGTTCGGAAAGCTTTCAGAATATTTTTAATGATCTCTTTTCACTGGGACACTAAGAGAGTATTCACAATCACTCTAGCTCTCTAAAAAATTTCAGGCTTTTAGCATAAATTACCAAGCTACAATAGTGGTTCAAGTTAAAGTTATTTCAACAATAAAATAAAATTTTCCTGACTCATTTTCAAAAAAGGAATGAACGGCCCTACCATATGCAAATAGTAGCCACATCTTGTTTGAAGGCAAACATGCTAAATTTAAGATACCATACCAAAGAATTAGAGTAAGAAATTATAAGCCATTAATATTCCCGAAGGAGTGGAAGAGTGTGAAACTCCAGTTATAGGCACTAATACTGACAGCGTAAAGAAATTACATAGGTATTGCAGCACACAAGTGCTTTTCAGCCTTCCCAAGATTTTGGTGAACCCAAATTCAAGGGGAATAATTCATAAACCTTTGCGCTTACTTTAAGCTAAAATTTTTTTTTTTTTTTTTGTGGTGTTTTTTTTTTGTTTGTTTGGGTTTTTTTTAAGTCTTTGACAGGAGAATGTCTGAGCAAGTTACCTGCTGAGACTTACGTTTAACAAAACTTGCTACCTCTCCTCAACCTTTATTCAGCTCTTCCAGACCCAGGTAATTCCTGAACTAAAACCAATGCTGTGTGTATAAGAACCAGTCACATGGAAATGTTGAAACTGGGCCATGGCTTTCTACATGAGTCTAATCTTAAGTTTTGTGAAATCACAATGTACACCACTTCAGTAAATTTTAACTGAAAACAGTCTTTTATTTAATAGTACAACTTGGAAATGTTTCTACCATTTATTGTTCAAAGGTGTTACCAGCTTCTTAGTAACTGCCATAACCAGGCATGGCACCTCATATGGATTTTTTTCTTTTTTTTTTTTTTTTTTCTTAAAGTTTAAGGTGTTGTAGTTTGGCTGACAGATAAATGAGAGTAAAAACAGTAGATATGAAAATCTCTTTTTCAAGGCTTTTGGAGGTCATGCAATCAGTGGGATATGAATTTTAAAAATAAGTGGCATTTTGTTAGAAAAATTAATGCGCCTTTTATAAAACTGTCTCAAGCTCAAGAAACAATTACCTGGCACTGTAGCCATCCATGTGTTAAAAACTGCTGACCACGGCAGATAGCCAGGCTAAACTCAGCCTTGGCTGAGGATGGCATTTCAGAGCCCAGCACTACACAGCGGCCATCGCTAAGAGCCTGCAGCAGCTGGACACCAGTGCCCAGGGACATCCTCCCCATGCTCTCATCCTACCTCTGTTTTAACTCTGAAACATTTCTGTGTCACTCAGCTAAAACACACACGATGCAAAGCCTGAGGGAAACCTCTTCAAGTGCAATGAACACAGCCAAAGAGGAGAGTAGGGGTACCCCACCTTCGGCGGGCAACGCCCGTCATCTGTTGCCCTGACTGAAATGGCTGATTCCTTTTTCAGTGCTGGTTGTTTAGAAGAATCACAGAATACAGTATAAGCTGCTGTAAGGATAACTCTGCTTTGGGTGTCCAGGCCCAGGTGCTAGTGGGGGCAGCTGCAGGGGCCTCTGTGAGGAGAGGCCAGGGCTGCCCTGGTTCCAGCCAGCTCCAAGGGCCCCATCACAGCTGAGCCCCGCAGCCATGACAGTGGGCACCTCAGGGAAAAGTTATTTCAGAAAGGGCAAAACATGCCAGAAGAGCAAAGAGGAATGAGGAAAAAAAGCATGAGGGACAGCCCTGCAAACACCCAGGCCTGCCCAGGAGAAGGTAGAAGGAGGCGCCCCAGGTGGTGGGGCAGGGATTCCCCAGCAGCCCACGGAGGACCCCAGCCAGAGCAGGTGGATATTGCTGCGTACTTACACTGCCTTAAAGGCAAAAAAGCTGAGCTCTATAAAAAGTAAAATAGTACCAGTTCAGAGGCACTTCAGTGGTCTTGAAACGACTTAATGTTATTATGTTACCATGTAATTAATGTAAAACTGTCAAAGGAGAAGAAAAGGTATTGTCTTTAAGAGGATGAAGGTTACCTCACATGCAAAACTATGTTTCTAATCGGGCCTCTTTCAGTGACAAATGGTTACTTGGTTCATCTCACAGACTTGTCGGTGACACAGAACAAAGACAAGTGTTCCTATCAAAACACGAAAGAGGGATTCACAACAGACAAACCCTGTTATCCAGCCCTTGCCTTTTCCTTTTTTCTTTCCTGTGCCTGATGGAACATTCTAGAAAACCATTTACACCCACATGAAGTATCTCTCTCCAAAGACAGGCCTCAGCAGCAGAGCACCAGGTTTGAAACTCCCTTCTCCTCCAGTTGTCTGATTTGCTTTCTTTTTTATGGTCAAATGGTTCCCTAAGACTGACTTTTTATAAACTCAGACTGAGCCAGTGTTTAGTCAGAGATCACAGCAGAGCAGGACCTGATCTACACAAGAAAGAAGCACTGATATTTAACTGAATCAGAAATTTCACTTTGATTTTTGAAAAACATACATGAAGGCATTTTGATTTAATGTGATTTGCATACTAATTCCATCCTCTTGGTGACAAAGCAAAGATGATGTCACTTGGAGTATTCCAAGTACTGTGACAAATCTTCAGATATTTATACTATTTTCTATTGTTTTGCCTCTACAGTTTCTTCACTACTTTGAACCCACACCAATGAAGCTAATTTAGAATATCATCACATTTTTGATACAAGCTAATCTTAGAGAATGCAAAATGAAATATTTAAAAGACATAGTAAGTTTGCATTTATATCAGTAGTTTAGTGGGAGGGGGTGTGTTACCAGTGATTTAATCACCATTTCATTTGTCTGTGAAAATCATCACAGATTCAAGGGCTAGAATGTAACAAATGCACGCAGCTGTTGCTTCACTAGAATACAGCAATTGCTATGCTTATAACAAAAAAGATTAGTGGCAGATTTTGTGCTGAAGGTGATGTATAGTTGAGGAAGGAAAATCTTTGTTATGGTTTAGTTCCTTTAAATGGGTTATCTCAAGGATTCCCATCTAATTCACTACGCACATGCTTTTGATGTCTATGTTTCCTGAACATTATATATTTGCTGAGTTTTGCAGCACCTTTCATCCAGTCGTATCAACTGCACATATGTGTGTTGACTGTGTTAAGTGTGTACTGTGCAAGCAGATGATGTAGTATTAAGCAGGGTGTTCTGCCAAAGTTTGGAATGGTGGTATTATTCATAAAAGTTAAACCTGTAAATAGTTTATGCTTGTCACCCAAAATAAGCACAGAAAATACTTTTAAAAAAAATCTCAGAATGCATGATTGAGAACACCAGCAATGAGCAATGCTTTCTTGCCATAGCTATGTTACTGTTTTTCAGCACTACAAAGTAGCAGATACTGTGTTTTTCTTACTATTTTATGTGTAGGTATACCTTAGGCTTAACACATGTACTCTGTACGTGGTCCATTAATGAGAAACTATGCATGAAACACTGCAGACTTCAATTTAAGGTAGACACAGAAGTGATAGAAACTGAAAAGTCTGTGTTGGAAGTTCCATTTTAAATTCTACTGGGAACTTCATTTTCACATCTTAATATTCCAATAGTGTTCATCTCCATTATATGCAAAAAAAAAAGCCTTCTTCAGCAAATGTTTTCTTTGTGAATTATTATTAAATGTAATTTACCAGAACATATTTCAAACAAATAAATGACATCTAATTTTTTTCAATAGTGTTCATCTCCATTATAAGTCCAGAAACACCATGTTCACCTCTCAAAAAGATGAAAGAACATCTAAAATACAAATAATGAACATCTAAAAATCTCTTAGGCTATGCTAAGTATAAAGATAAATTGCATAGTGCAAAATTATAATAGGGCCATGATTTCTTTCACAAACAAGGCATTTATTATTATTATTAGGTTTTCAGCTATTTATGATTATTCTATCATACAATTGTATATATTATCATTGCATGTATATTACAAAGTGATAAACAATAACAATATAAATTGCTATTCAATCATTAAAAAAGCACAGCACTGCCTAGCTGCCCTCATGCTCTCCCTTTCAGACAGTAAAATGACATTGTACCATTTTTCCTTCACCTCAAAAGATGAAAGACTAACTGAAAACAGTGAGGCATAGCTGACAACTTCATAGTTTTTTTGCAGCCTACTGCTTTTGGCCGTACTGAGTTTTTGTCCCATACTCTCTGGACACCTAGGAGTCTGGATTAAACACCATTTTTCAATAAGGAATTTCAGTGAGCTATTCAAAACAGAGTCAAAATAGCTTTTTAAATTCAAAAGGCAACTTCAACTTTTTAGAAGTTTGGACAACACCATCATAAATGGAGATATTTAATAAATCAAAATGAAATAACATTGGTGTACTATTAGAAGATAATAGATTTTTGATGGGAAAAGGTATGGTGCAAGTCTACTTTTATGAACTGTAGCTCATATACGTAAAACTAATGATGAATAAATTTCTGCTGCTTCTTTTATTGCTGCTGTTATTAAACAAAATCTGCAATACTCTTAGATGTGGTTACACAGTCTTCTGTGAGTCCTAGAGCAGACAAAACACTGGGCTGTAGAAAAAGTAATTAAGTCTATCCAGCCTTGCACAGAAATCTAGCAAATTTCAACACCTGCAAAAAGTTTCTTGAAGCTTTTGCATATGAAGCTAATAGCCCAATTTTTCATATCTACTATAAATTTTAAAATACAAAATGCATTAGGGGGAAAAAAATCAGCTTGATTTCATTACCTTTATCATTTCAGTTAAAAATCTTACACAAATCAGGCTATCTGGCTCTTAGTCATTTTCATTTGTGGTCATTTGCTCAAAGAAAACCCAAATGAAAGCTCAACAAAAATTACACAAAATATAAAGAACTCTGCCTGAATTTGGCATCTCCCATCACCAAAGAACAAACAACTGCTGACAGTAAGGTTGCTCGCTTACAGACATCAGAAAAGCCACAGTCAGCTTCCACTGGTTACCAATCATTATTTAGCATAACACTCACTTCAAGTTCAGTAGTGGAATCGGGGGAGTAGAAGGCGATCTCCCTCCTCTCCCACTGCACAGAAAGGGAGGAGGCAATGAGAAACGTCATAGCTGACCTGCTTAAAGCAGACCTGTCCAGTGTACAGAAACATGGTAGGAAATCTGCATCTAAGAGCTTTTAGAAATTCTGTCTGTGGAGAAGCAGGTCACTTCTGCTGCCACAGCTAGAAATGCATCCAAAGCACTTAACCTAACACTTACCTGCACACTTTTGCCAAAGCCCAGTCTTGTTCAACTTATTCATCAATGACCTGGACGAGGGGACAGAGTGTACCATCAGCAAGTTTGCTGATGACACAAAACTGGGAGGAGTGGTTGATACGCTGGAAGGCTGCGCTGCCATTCAGCGGGACCTGGACAGGCTGGAGAGTTGGGCGGAGAGGAACCTGATGAAATTCAACAAAGGCAAGTATCAAGTGCTGCACCTGGGGAGGTCGAACCCCAGGCACCAGTACAGGCTGTGGGCTGACCTGCTGGAAAGCAGCTCTGCTGAGAGGGACCTTGGAGTCCTGGTGGATGACAAGCTGACCATGAGCCAGCAGTGTGCCCTTGTTGCCAAGAAGGCCAATGGTATCCTGGGGTGCATTAAGAAGAGTGTGGCCAGCAGGTCGAGGGAGGTTATCCTCCCCCTCTACTCTGCCCTGGTGAAACCCCACCTGGAGTACTGTGTCCAGTTCTGGCCTCCCCAGTTCAAGAAAGATGAGGAACTCCTAGAGAGAGTCCAGAGGAGAGCAACTAGGATGATAAAGGGACTGGAGCATCTTCTCTATGAGGAAAGGCTGAGAGAGTTGAGCTTGTTCAGCCTGAAGAAGAGAAGACTGAGAGGGGACCTCATCAACACATACAAATATCTTAAGGGTGGATGTCATGAGGACGGAGCCAGACTCTTTGCAGTGGTGCTCAGCGACAGGACAAGGGCAATGGGTACAAACTGAGACATAAGAGGTTTCCGTTGAATATGAGGAAAAACTTCTTTACTTTGAGGGTGACAGAACCCTGGAAGAGGCTGCCCAGGGGGATTGTGGAGTCTCCTTCTCTGGAGATACTCAAAGCCTGCCTGGACGAAGTCCTGTGTAACATGCTCTAGGAGAACCTGCTTTAGCAGGAGGGTTGGACTAGATGATCTCCTGAGGTCCCTTCCAACCCTTGTGATTCTGTGAATGCAGGAACGGCAGGAGACAGGAGACGAGCGTTGCCTTCATTAAAGACTGAGAGGAGTTTTCTGTTTGCCACTGTACACATGAAAATAGAAACAAAGTGGGCTCCTTGGAGACCTACCTGATTAAATGTTTTATTAATTGATACTAAAGCAGTAAAAGTATGACGGCACATGTAATGGCTTACCTTTGACATACATAAGGATGTATGGTCTGATGGGGCTATAAAGCCATAAAAACTTGTAATGTGTATAGAATGGGTAATTACAATGTATTATAGTTCTGCGTCATACAAAGACCTTTACAGGGTACTGTTGTTTCATCACAAAATCTTTTAAGATAATTGTGAGGCCAGGCTTGGAGACTACTGTGATTCTATAGTAGTAATGCAAATGCTATGTTTAACCAGTACAATGAAATTAAATTGATATGGAGTATCGTATATAACCATGTGCAGCTTAGTATTTGTACTTTGAGACATCAGCATGAGACAGAATTTTGGGTGTTGCTTTGTAGCTGAAATGCACGATAGCTACCACAACAAGCTGTGCTGTAAGAAATTACAAACTGCTAATACATTCTGCCTGTCAAAATGATCATTTTCGTTAGTGCACAGGTATCAAGAAATCAGGATACAATGGCTGAAGTTTCCTTCACATAATTATGTAGAATCACTTATAGCTGAAAAAAGCAGCTGTTAGAAGTGGAAAAATTGTTTTACATTTCCAGACAGTATTCTTCTGGAGTTACTGAAAAACAGGAGAATGCATTTTAAAATTCACCACGATCTTCTTAAGATCGTCATAAAATAGATAATTTGAGTATGTTTTATTCACTTACCATTACCCTGAAAATAAGATTTGTTTCCACTGATCTTTGCCTTTTCCCCTCCCTTTTGTTTCTGCAAGAAGAATGAAATACGGATTCCTTCTGTTTACACACAGGAATGATGCAAGAGGAACAAACAAGTCTTAGAAATGTGCTCGTGACATATAAACTAGAGCCCCCTATATTCTCTTGTAATAGTTTCTCTTTGCCAGAGACTCATATGACGGTTTGGGGCTCTTTTACTGAAATGAGCTATCATTAGCCCTTATCAACAAAGTGAGTGTTGCAGACAGGAGTTGATACTTGGGTCTAAGTCAGTCTCATGTATAAACTGAGGACAAACTGTACGGTTACTTTGGAAGGAAGAAAAAGAGGCTTGGGAGTCTAGGTCCTCTGTTCCACTAAGGACAAACAGCTCCCATGTGAAGAGGATTTGGCGAGATAAGTGCTACAGAAGCACTGCCTCAAAGCAGTCCAAGCTGTTGACTCTGCAGCTCACTGACAGAGAAGTTCACAAGCTATTTCTTTCATTATACTCTTCCTTGTGAGCAGTAAGAAAAACCGCCACTAGCCAAGCAGCAAAAGCACTAGAAGCAGCTGTAGTTAATACGGGAGGTCAAGAGGTATCACCAATTAGTTGCATTTTTGCCCATGCTCCTCATCCCAAATATGAAGAATCCCCGCGTAAAAACAAGTGCAGCTCCCCTAGTTTTGCTGGAAAGTCTTTTTCAGAAAGTTGACATAACATAAGAGTGCAGTAAGCATAGACAACACAGCAATACTGACTTGAATCTGCAGGTAGCCTAGAGCAGTACTTCTAAGAAGGCGGACTGCTCAACCAGCTCACATTAATCACTGTCCTCATGAATCTGTTTATCACCTTTCTCAAGGACACATAAGAGCTCACCATTTTTACTGCAGGACTATCACCCTACTGCAATAATCCGAGCCGTATCTTGTTTTCCTTTCCCCCCACCTGACAGAACCTCCTCTTACTCTTCTTTTTTTCATAAAAACCAAACCATGTTCCCTGCATTCCTCTTTACAGATGACCTTTGTGGGGTGAAGACAACAGATTGCCGAAGCTTTCTACAAGCACCTGCTCTGACACAGTGCAGCTAGGAAGTTGGAGCTGCCTGCTTACATGGCAATATCCAAATACAGATCACAGGAGAATCCTCCCTGCTATGAAACAAACACATGAAAAACTCAAAAACGAGCCAGGAAAACTACATTCAAGAACATTTTGAAACAGGAGAAGTATCTGGTGTGTCTTGGAGGGGATACGAGGCACAGGAATAAACAGCACAGGATAATGAAGAACAGGGTATCTTGAAAAAGGTGTTTCAAATGCACAACATGAAACACCTCATAAACTTGATATGCACTACAGAGTGGCTTGTGAATTTTAACATCTGCAGTCTCCTAATGGACATGATGCAAATTAGAAAAATAATTACAATAGGATAGAAATGGCAGAAGCTTCAGATAACACATCCATTGTTCAGTCTCATTAAAAAGTCCTCTCTGCTACACCTTGACCTTTACTTATAAGTTGTTCTAGGCAACAAGACAATGAAGGAAAAAGCAACAACGGAGGACGGGGGGGGGGGGGGGGGGGGGGGAGGGGGGGGGAGTGGCTTAGAAAACAATAATGCGAGAGAATCTTAATGGCCTGGAAAGAAATTCTCTGAAGTACCTGCCTTTTTCTTTTCAGTAGCAGTTTGGTAACATAAACAAACAGTATGTTTCAATCAGAAGAAAAAACTTACGTAGATCTCTAATTGCATCTGATCATTTTACTTACAAAGGAAACACCATTTTCGCATCAACTACTTCTGTTGTTGGTTTGGTGGTTTGGTTTTTTTGTCACACTACAGAGGAATGCAATGAAGTTTTCAGATGCCGGTACCCATGGTCATTTTAAGAAACACTATAGTACAGTGTAAGCAACAGGAATTACAGTTAGATAAACAGTGTTAGAAACAAAGGCAATATACTCCTCTTTTGAAAGTACTAGTTAATTAACTGTGGTCAAAAGCACATGTTGGGTAACTCTAAGAAGTGAAGTTAGGTGTTTTTTAAAGAAAAAAAAAACACAAAACACCCACACAGCTGTACATGTCAGCAAAGAAAGTGAAAGATTATATTCTAAATAAACTCATATGCAATAATCTGATCAAAGAGCAGCAGGCAACTGAACAGTCCATCATTTTGACGCCAGACATCTTTTTCCTGCTTCCCTTGGAGAAAGAAACTATGTGCTATTTCTTGCCAGTTATATATTCATAAGATTTTCCTTTAAACTGTGAAGACTTCCATTCTTTTATTTATAAGCTTTCACTAGAAAGTATTTCTAAAAACCTGCAACACTTGCATAATACTAGTTTCCCAAGATTAACCAAGAATTTTGTGAAATAACATGTAGGTAGCAAAGCAAACTACCAACTTAAAGAGAAAGTCTTAAGTAACATCTGTGATTAACCCAATACTCCGGACCCAATTCAAAGAAAGCAACTATTAACTTTAGTAAGATTTTTACTTACATAAGCAGCACTTTTCAGGTGCAGGTAAGATTTCTGCTACTTGAGAAGTCAGTCTGAATCAGGTCAGATGTAGTGTGGTGACTATGAAACACAAGGATGGGCTTAATGGAAAGAAGATAGTCCAAAATAAAATAATGTTACTGCTGTTATGCTAACTGAGGTATATTCCATAGGTACAATATAAAGGCAGGAAGATGACATTTGTAATTTTATGGAACTTTTTGTCATTTTAGGACTCTAAGCAGACAGAAGCAGCTCTGTGCAGCCAGCTTGTATTACTTCAGATCCTCTGATGTAGCAACTCATGAATCACAGAGCTTTTGGCTTAGAGCTTGCTCAGCATCTAGCTCATGTCTACTTCATTTTGCTTTGGTTAGTTGGGTGGAGTCTCTTTTAAAGTGGCAGAAACCCATTTTAAAGAATAGTTTCAATAATAAAAAACAAACAGTCTAAGAGTCCACCTCAGCCTAAATCCTTATGTTACTCCTGCAAGAGTTTACATTATTATCTACTAGAGCATCATGAACTTACAGTTAAAACTGAGATATTTTATAACCAGCAAATAGTTTTGCTTGGTTTAAATAATAGTTGCTTTTAATTAGAGGGAGAAATATGTGCTATGGCATACATACAAAACATTATTTAAGTTTTTACCTTTTTCACTGACGAAAGAAAACTCTAATTAAACAATCATAAACATTCTAAAAATACACAATAGAGTGAAAAATGTTTACTGATGAACACTAAGCAACAAAACGTTAAACATATGTTAATGAACACGAGAGAGCTTTGGTTTCATGCCTGTAGGATCTGGAGCTCTGATAAAAAAAAAAAAAATCATACTTTTACTTAGACAAATTTTTTTTTTACTTGTTGCATAGAAGTTTATCATAAAAAGAATACATCTTTTTCAAACTCACTTCAAACTTCAAAATGACATTAAGTGTTGACATAGCTGGTATTTATTTTCTCTTCTGTCCACATCCAACACCCAGAACCTGTCCAGAACCAATGCACTGATTCTGTTTAATAAAGGCAAATCACGCCACTAACATTTTTATATCTTCCTATTTCCCTGATGTTGAAGGTCTGAAGATCTTTAGCCATCTCAATGATAGCTTAATCTTGCTGCTGTTCCACTTGAAGACTTCGGGTAGGTTACCACAGGAACTTAACTAGGGTGAAATGACATCAAGTAGAAAGTTTGTGAAATGCCAGTTAGGAAGTATTCCTTGGGGCAGGCAAGCTGGAATTTACTCCAAGAAAGCACAGGGAGGAAAAAAATAGATGCCTTTATTCATTTACCTCCCAGTCCTACAAATACTTCATATAAAAGAAATACAGTTGATTAAGAAAATTTAGTGCGTCCAAAATGCTGCTAATTTATCTGTTGTTTCCTTTTTTTTCTACATATTTAATAGAGACTCCCCATCTCTTTTCTTACAGTTTGTTTGAGATTCTGCAACTCTCTGTTGCTTTTGTGATTATACAATTTTTCTTTCTAATCCCTTGAAGCCTAAGCATTGATTGACTATGAAAAGCACACTGATGCTGTATCCTCAGAAAAATTTTAAGAGCTTAAATTTCACTTCCTAGGAGACACAGAGCTTATATAAGTTTGGGTATATCCCACAAGCAAAACCAGCAGTAACTGCTATGATGCAGATCTTTGTTTGCTGAAATGCTGTACAAATTCCTTCAACACTTGCAGTCTGACAACATGCATGCAAACTTCCTGCGTACTGCTGTGTAATCTCCATACCCTGGTGACAGATCAGAAGCTCTTAGTCTGGGGTCACGCACTGTACCCTCTGTATCTCTAGACAAGGGTGTGTACGTGGGTGTGTGCATGCTAGCAACCATTCTCTATCACATATTGTCATTCCCAAGAAAAGTTCCCTGCAAAGTCACTGTTAATGCCACCTATGGGGAAACTTCTACACAAACTTCTTAAAAGTGTTTTCATTAGTGCTGTAATGACAAAAATTATTGACTATTTCTGCCAATTGACTACAGGAAATAGAACTCCAGGAGGTTTATATGCTACTGAGAATATGAAAGTACTGCACAGGAACAAAAGCTGGTTTTATATAAACATGGCAATGTTGTCTGCTCACAACTAGTTTATTTCTAAGAAAAGGAGACAGTAAGCCAGACAATTGCCTTAGGCTTAAATGAACTGATGCTCAAACATCTTTACCAACTTTGTAGTCCAGATTTTGATGTGAAGCTTTGTCAATATTCTGCTTGTTGACTTTCAAAAAATGCGATTAATGAAAAGACAGAACTCTGTGCAAAAGCACTGTAGCACTATGCTTAAACATAAACACAGCCATTCACTTTTTCTCTGTCAGTAAGAGGACTGAGAACTGTAGTGCCTACAGAACTCTTCAGTTTCTTGTCAAGAAATAAACTGTTTTCTTTCTTTTTCTTTCCCCTGAAGTTCAATGTTCCTTCTAGAAAGCTGTTTCACCTTACCTTAATTAAATAAAATTTCAGGAGTGGAACCTAGATTGCTGCAGTATGGGGAGCAAACAACAGTTGCACTTAATTACCTTTATGTTTTCATTACACTTACCTGAACTTTTAATGTTACCTCTATGTCTAATGACAGCTATAGACTTGGAAAATACATTTCTTGCTTGTCAAGAGCTGCAAATCTGCTGTATTTAGTGTTTTTGAGAACAGAGTATCCACTATTGTGGATGTGCACTTCTTCCTGTTCTTGTCCAAGCTTCACTTCTGCTTCAACAGCAATCACAGCAAAAAGAAAATAATCAGACATATACCTGTGCCAACTTCTATGACATGGAGATTAATACTTTTTCAAATACTTTGAGTGATACTTAATTTTTCTAGTTAAATGATTAAATCTACTACTCAAGAAAGCCTGTGATATGACATTCTTTCTCGATTAGCATTTTTTCTTGTAGAAATATTAATCATTAGATAATCTAGTTTTCAAAATGTATTTGGAACAAAGACTATGAAATGATGAACACATCCTGTTTAGAATAACTCAGCACATACTTCAAACTGAACTGCCTAGGTGAGACAGAATCACAGAACCGTGGCAGTTATGAGATAGTACCCAAGAGAAAAATCCAGAATGATACAGCATCGAAGTAAGAGGTGTTACAGATGTTAAATGAGTGGATAAGCACAGGCAAAACAGAGCATAAAAAGCTAAAGATGGTGCTGGGAATCTAAGTATTCAAATGTTAACTGAGCATTAAACAAGTACATATTTTGAAATTTATTAAATGGGGAACAAGATCTATCACCATTAACCAGCCAGAGGAAAGAAGCAATGCCTTGCTGTGAACGAAGGACCACAATATAAACTGTTTTGAAACTTGGAGACAAAAGGGTTTGTGAATATGAAGCATTTGAGGAATTTATGCTGTGAGAGGTAAAGAAAGAAATAGCTGTAGTGAAAGCGACAGGCAGAATAAAGAAAGCATTTGAAAGGTAGGAGTGGGACTAGCTTGCACTTTCCCAAAACCGAGAGGAAAGCATTTCAACAACTGAAATAATTTGGCAAAGTCTGGATTAATGCTGCGTGGCTGGAGGGGAAAAGTAACAATATTGTGCAAGACGACATGGCCAGATTCACTCATATTCTGAACGGAGATGTTTGTATTTGTTAGCCCGAGGCCTCCAGCCACCAAGAAAATAAAAAAAAAAAAAAAAAAGATTTAGGAGATAAATCTGTTTGCTAGTTAAGCTTGCAGCTGAATATGTAGGTTAGACAAACAGATTTAGTTTGGACAGAAGAAGATTTAGTTTGAAACAGAAAAACAGATTATCAATTTGGCATAATTGTAGCTAAAATATTGCAAATGAAATTATTCTGTGACTTTATCACTGAAGAAGAGGATCAAGAATGGCAGCCTACAGCTCTGCAGACAGTGATGATGGAAGGAAGAGGGATGAGTCATGGGAGCTAAATAACAGCAATTATTACAAAGAACACAGCTTAATTTTGGAAATGAATGAAAGCTTTAGAGCCCAAGGTATGTCCCAGTTCTGCACTTCAGCCAGTGGGAAACCATTAGAGACTACCGGCAGTAGAGACCAAGGGAAACAGTGGAGGAACTGCTTTAGACTGCAACTATTAGCTTTGACAGCAAGGGAGAGAGGTTGCAGCTGGTTTCCAAAAGACATCAAGTTTATGAAGCTGATATCATGTACTTGACAGTTTTATGCCCCTTCATCCAGCCTTAGTAGTTTCTAGATCCCAGGGCTAATTTCAGCCCGTTCTACCTAATGGTGAAGTTCCTAAACATTAAATTCTTGCAAACTTTAGGAGAACCATCGGCTAAAGGAAGAGACTCATTTGAGGAAAAGGCGCAGCTTGGCTATCATTCATTCCCTGCGCTGACCACTCAGTACTCGTGAAGCTCCAGGCATTAAAAAGAATTTTCTCATCAATAAGATTAATATATGGAGATCACACTGCTGTATGAGGCTGGAGGTTGGCAGTTGCCACAGTTTTTTTTCTCTGGCTCCCAAGTTTGAACAGAATGTGTTAATAAACATATGCACCTCTAGGAAATCACAAAAGTTCGGTCCCTTACAGCTGATAAGAACAAACTAACCAGAACTTTTCCTTTTGCATGAGCAAGAAGGTCAGAAAAGTCTGAGCTCAAAATTCTACAAAGATAAGTCAATAAATACTATTCTTAAAGTATGTTTCTTCTAGTCAAAATACCAGGATGGTAATTTGTTAAAACTTGAACACTGTGATAATTTTTAAAATAGAAGCAACTCAAACTGTTTAGCTTTTACCTAAAATACAACTACATGTAAATGAGGCAGGAGCTGTTTTTTGCGGAATTTACTGGCACCACAATCTAATGTAAACCCTAAATATGCTAGAATTTAAAGATATTTGCATTGAGGACTTTAATGGGATACATTCCAAGACTAAAGAACTAGATGTACAATCAAATCATGAAGTTTAGTTATATTTAAAATGTCTGGTGCAGGCCCCTAATAAATGCATGTATGCAGCAATATACAGATACAATTTTATTTTTTTTCCTAATGAAGCTTACTACAAAGTGCTGCATCAATCCTCTGCCCCAAGACAGCTGAGGACCACCCCTGCCCATTAAAAGAAACAGATTAGCGTGAAGTCAGAAGCTGTATGAAGGAGAGAGCAGGCAGCAAAGGCAGGAGAATGAGAGCTGGCTGGAGGAAAAAGGCTGGCAAGCAGCGTGCTGCTGACAAGGGGAACAGCAACAAATCTGGCAGACAGCCTATGTGGAGGCCATGCAAATTACTACAAAAAAGGTGAACTCTCACCAGGACAACTGCTGGCTGCATGTGGCCAGCTCCAGGAGAGGTATCCCTGGCATTAAAGTGAATGAATCTATACTCTCATACTAAATTGCTCTTGGGAGCTGAAATGGTACCTGTTCCTTTTATATCTCTAAGCCTTTAAGTTCAGAAGCAACGGCTGAGATGCCATTCATTTTTCCTAGTACTAGTGAAGGAATTTTCTTGCACATTCAAGAAATCTCTGTGCCTCTGCAAACATGCCACAAGCTGAAATCGAGGGAATCTAGCATAGAGAGATAAAGAAACTCAAATTCCATTTTTCAGAGAATTCCACCATTTGCTTAGACTATGACTCAAACTTTGAAAATTGTTTTTAAAGGAAGCAAGCAAAAGGGACTTCAAAGCTGCGGGGCGGGGCGGGGGGGGGGATGATCAGTCTATTCGAAACTGTTTGGAAACTGTGTATTGTTTCTGAATGGCTCTGATGGTATTATCATCTCATATTTTATACGCATACTTCCATCCTAATTCTTAAGAATATGAGCTCAACTAAACATATATTTGATGAAAAGCATTTCCTAAGAACTCATCCTAACCTTAATCTGTCACAATAAACAAGACTGCACCTTATTTCTTCTTGCTCATCATTAAAATACAGACTAAGTATTTTTAGGCTCTACTAAAGAATTATTTGAAGACATTAAAAGAATGAATTATTATTAAAGAAAGACTTGCATTTTTGGCTCTCTTTCTGAGTAGCTTAACCACTGACATCACTGAGAATATACACGTGAATTATAGCTCTAATTCTGAGAGGTAAAACCTTAATGTAATCCTTACAAGCATCCTGAATAAGACAGGATTGAGATGTGGCAGTAAATTATACACATATGTACACACATTATACACAAATAATTCCAAACAAAACAATATAGTGAAAGCAGAAAAAAGTTACTATTTGAACAGTCAAGAACTAGAAAAGCAACCCAAATGCTTACCGGAACTCAACCAGTCCCCAATAAAACCAGTTCAGTTTTATTGAGATAATACTCTTTATAAGATTAGTAAAAGAGGCTCATTTAATATCACCAAGTGTCTGTGGATATCAATGTTTGATTCAATATTGCATGCCAATCAAATTTTGGGAGATGTGTTCTTTCCATGCTCAACTGTTTTCTTAACAAAATTTTAAGAATTATGGTTGACTCCCAATGGGAATAGTATGTCCAGCTTTCCTACAGAATTGGCTACCCAAATGAACAGAAAAAAGCAGCTAAGACTAAAACACCTTCAAATTTAAGTGGAAGCTTAGAGAGTCTAAAACATCTCAGGTAAATGGAACTCTTACTTTCATATAGCATTTTATATGTATATATATATACACACACATATACAGACTGCCCAGGGAAGTGGTTGAGTCCCCATCCCTGGAGGTATCTGAAAGATGGGTAGACTAGGTGCTTAGGGACAGGGTTTAGTGGAGGACTTGGCAGTGCTATGTTAACGGTTGGACTTTATGATCTTAAAGGCTTTTCCCAACATTATGATTTTCAAGTACTTTTCGATGTAATTGCAAGCATGAATAAACACATATATAAACCATAATGAAATTTATGAGAATTTTATAACAAGTCGACTGTAGCATACACCAGTTATATAATAATGGATCATCTGAATATTAATATTGTATATACTCATATTGCATATTGTAATTAATAGGGTAATAATTATGGTATATGGTAATTAATATTGTATATAGTATATACCAATATTGTATTTTCCAAACTCGTACTTGATATTGAAAAAATATTTGTAACACATTATGAAAAGTAACTACTCATAAAGACCTTTCTTATATTCTACATATTTTTAAAATTTATGTAAGTAACACACATTAGTATTGCACTTCTATGGCAATTTTTTTCAGGAAAAGCTGCAGTAACTCACTATAAGCAGACAGAGTCCACATCTCAGTTAACTAATGCACACGTCAAAAAAACCTGTTAAAGTGATGAATAAATAAACCACATTTCAATTTGTATGAATCATAGCATCTTTGGTTTGCTGCCATAAAACTGTTTTATAAATCCACATCTGTGAAGATTCTTCCAACATGCGAGCACAGCTGTCCCTCAGATACAACTTTCTCCACATTTTCTGATTGTTCTTTTGTCTGTCTGGTGAAATCAAGCCTCAGATTAGTATTGTACAAATTATTCTGCCACATAGCTAGCATCTTTTTCCTCCACTAAACAACTGTTAGGGAAGTTGAGTATTTGTGTGCAGATTAAATTTCCTTTCAAACATAATCTTTTAAGATTATGTTATTAGATAAATTCCTTGTATTCAACATGGGGGCATATTAAATTGCCTAAAGAACAAGTGAGTTCAGTTTATTAATGGCCAACTCTTCTACAGCACTTACTTCAAAAGCAGTTTTACATATCAGGCACTGTATGTAGTACAGTGTATGTAATACAAACTCTACCGAAGTAATTCACCTACTTTCTAAATCTATCCCAAACAGTTTAGTTTTGTTTTCCTCATTACAATCAGGAAGATGGAGATAATTCTTAAAGTCCACTGCATTATCTCATTTAATTCTATTTTCTATTGATGAATTGCCATAAAGTATTTACTTGCTCATTGTACAAACACCAGTTTAAAAGTGAATTCCATCCTAAAATTTGCTAAATATTTTGAGCATTCATCTCCCTGCCACATGTTTTGTGACCCAACAAAGTTCTATTTCCAGGTTTTAGTTAATCCTTAAAAAAAAAATCTTAAGCAGGGATGTAAGGTTTGCAAGCTGTATCCTCAGGGACCTGACATGTAGTTCTCACCATCTGGCTTCCATTTTTAAGTATTCCGAACCTACAGTCACAGTACACAGCTTCCAGCACAGTAGACAGACCCACACAGCAAGCAGTTCTTCAATCCCGACAAATTTTAACAATTGACACAGGCAGTCATACTAAGTCCAGCAAAACAACACTGCTTCCACTAAGAAGTGGGGAAACTGTTTCCACAGCTATCATATTCTGACGTCTGCAGTCATATCAAACTGGTTTAGAACTTTTTTACAAAATCTCTTAAAATGCATTTTACTTTTTGTTTCCTGTTACATGCTTTAGGCCTTAGGGACCACTGGAAATATAAAGACAGATGACTAGCTGGCTTTTCAGTAAGTTCAGGAGGATGCAAAATTCTTGGTTTTCTTGGTCACCCTAATGTGCATTTACATTTAATTGCAATGAGAATTAACGACAACCTCCTTGCTTTGCAAACCTAACAGTGGAAATAAAGTCTGGAAAGTCAATGACTTTTCCTTTTGTTGAGTCCCCTATTCAAAGGAATAAACGAACAATAAATGGAAAGATTGGAAAGATCTACCAAAACAAAGTTAGAAGACTTGATACTTAAAACTTATTTTGAAGGACCAGCATGCTTGTTTACACCACTTAGGCTTCTAGACTACTCTGCAAGCACATGTTTAGGATAACAATTATTTGTTATATCCATGCAGTACGATGAGGAGTGTTGAGACTCCGATCATAAGGATTGGGTCACTCAAGTCTAGAACACCAGTTTTATTCAAGCTGGAAACACTTGCCTATGGATTCAAAACACATTGAAGGTCTCCTTGGAGTAATACAACAGACTGAACCATCTAGTCAGGCACAGACATACTATACTAACCCACTATACCTTGAGAAGACAAGTCAGGGGCTTGGCTATAGATGGCATAGGGCCAGATGGAACATGTGGCAGGGACAAGGTCACATTTGACATCCTCACCCTGACCATGTTCTCATGGGCATGTTCTTCAGCTTATGTTAAGGGCTTGCTTCACAACCCCCAAAGCTCTCCAAGCCTGAGCACAGTATCATCCATAAAGTTTAGTATGGATGCAGCCTAGATGAATCAACTGTATTTTTGAAGTAATGCATTATATAGAGAACAATTTTAACACATGATCAAACATGTTTACTACTGCAATTTTTTCATGTGTCATTTTCCCCAGTATAAACATAGCCCAAGGCATTTTCACACTTTTCTTAGTTCCAGGAACATGATTTTCCTCCTACAAAATGCCTCATGAACCATGTAATTGCCACCGAATCTTTGTATTTCCTGCATAAAAATACATATTACTTCAAATTCTGTCTATTAAATCATTATTTCCACTGCTATCTCTTTCCCATAAAAACGGTATTTTTCATTCTGCTGCCACTTACGGAATTTTGAAATAAAATATGCACCAATGATATGCTACGGTTTTACATTACTAAAGGAAATGTACAAGTACTTATCTATTCTTAATCTCCGTTGACTTGTAAAGTTGTTTGAGCAAAGCAATGAATAAAAACTTTCTCAATATAATCTGTAAGAATGATATGGTTTCATTTGGTTTGTTGTTTCTTTTAGAGAAAGGAGAAAAATCCTAATACCTTCAGGTCATATTATTCCAATCAGTAAATGAAAGTGAGTTTTCAACAGAAGGTAGTGGAGTAGATGAGAACTTATTCTGAATTTCTTTCTCATTCTAAAGCAAGAGATACATTATAAGCACATGGATACAGTGGATTTTTATTTTAACATGAGCATTCTAGAAATCAGATTTTTAACACTATCTTTATAGTCAAGTTTGTTTCCACACCAAACAGCCCAAGGAAACAAAAAAAGCTACTATTTCTTATCTGGGGCCAAGAGAAAGTCAAGAATTATCTCGGGGAAAGATTACTGCCTTTAATATCATACACTTTGACAGTCCAATCTGAACAATGGAAACAAAATGCTAGCATTTGATCTGCACCTCCTATAACAAATAAGCTCTGCTATTTTCTAATTCATGAGCACAAATTCTTATCATGACAAAGAAGTGGAAAATGGCTTTGGTAGAATTTCACAACAGGCTGATAGCAAGTATTTAATTCCATACTTTTAAGCATACTTGAAACCTATCTTTGAACCTTTTTTAGCGCTAAATATAACCTTTCTGAGGTAAGGGAACAAAACTGCAGTGGTTATTAATGTTTTAGATTAACTATGGATTTATCTCAAGGCATAATGATTTAGAACATAGAACATAACATTCGAATGTCAGGCAGAATGTCAGAGTCCGCATCACCCACTAGTCTCAGTTTTAGGACATGTTGCAGGGCTACATGTATTAATGACTACAGGTCTAAGTTATCAAAAATATGAACAGATGTTGCTACCCACAGAGTCACAAAATTAACATCCAGAAAGAGTAAACTCAAGAATTACACTTGTTAACCTACGTGCATGACGGCAAATAGGTTTAAGCTTTGTCTCTAAATACAGCTCCACATCCTGAGGCGTGTGAAATGCTTTCCCCCTGCCCTGCTGTCTTCTGGGTGTTACAACATGCTTAGACAAACAAATAGCAATTTTTTATTAACTATTTCACTACTGATTTGCTTCAGAAAAAAACATCTGATTCTGGGACTGAACTGGCAGCAGCGTTCAGGACAAAAATTGAGTAGGTGGGCTTATTTTGAGCTTTAGAGTATTGGTACTGTGGCCTCATAATTTTATAGGGCCACTTAGAAGACAGAAATATCATCACAATCAATTGGGATTCAAATTTGCCTTATATTTTTCTTCTTACTTCAGTGAAACATAACTGCTGTATTGCACAGGGAGTTAAACAATTCCAGAGACAGCCAAAACAAATCACCAAATCTAAATCCATAATGTATAAGTGTAAGATTTTAAGCCATTCTGTTACATCTCACAAATCTCCAGTTTAGGTAAAGAACCAGTCACTCATGAGCTGCCAGTCAAAGGGCAAGCACTTCACTGAGTCTGCACCTGACCTTTGTTTAACTCCGTGTGCTCACTTCCACATGACGATGAACGTAAGAACCGTTGTCTGTGGGAACACAAGTCAGAATGAGGAAGCTAAATATATTTAGAGAGGTTAAATATATTTCAGCGGACTAATTAATTAATCTAGTGTGGTTTTAGAGTCAGCTAAAGCAATGTTTTTGATACTTCAAGGAAGACTGATTAAAACCCAAAGGATTTGTGAAATGCAAACATAATACTTTCCTTTAAAGTCAGAGAGAACAACCTATAGACAGATATATGGGCTACACAGATTTTGGCACTCAGGAAAATATTGGGCAATGTTAAATTTTAGGAGACAATATGATGTTCAGTATGGGGTTTGTGACAACACCCTCCATTCTACCACCCCTTCCCCCTCCCCCCCCAATAATTAAACTAATCCATGTTTCCTCATTTCCTTTTATAAGAAGTGACTCTTAACAAAGAAAGGCGAAATAATAGATATCAGGCTTAAGAAAGTCTTCGATGCTGCTCATGCAACTGTGCTTTGATTTTTAGAGAGTAACACTTCAGGAATGAACTGGGTATAAAAATATGAAGAAAGGGTAGGAAAGAACAGTTAAGCATTGGAACAAGAGTGTCAAGAGAGTCTGAAAAGCCTCTCTGAAAAGAAGGTTTTAGCAACAAAATCTATCAGGGTTGGCCTAGGATTATATTTGATCGTGCTTCCACACTTTTTGGAAGGACTAGATCTCCTGAAGTTTCTTCTGGTTTCCATTTCTATGACACCAGAGTATGTCATAAATAAGTAGGGAAATCAGGATAAAATTACTGACTGAAAGATATGTCACTATGCTAAACATTCAGGGAAGAGTTATTCCTTGCCAAGCTGGAAGTCTGCCTGGGATCTTCCCGCAGAGGACTCTACTATATAAGCTAATGTTATTTTCAGTATTCAAAGTATGATGGAAAAAAACATAGAATCATAGTATTTGTGCATGATTTGAAACTCAGAGTAAGCCCTTCAAAGATCAGAATTAAAACTCCAATATAAAAAAAAAATAAATCTAAAAAACAATTACATTGAATCCAATGATGACAAAAGCAAAGTGCTACACTTTTCAAATGAAAAAACACCCTCAAAACATGTAAACACAGAATGCAAAAGGAAAAGGTTTAAAAACAAAAAGTCACTCCAATTAATCATTCATGTCATTTCAGATTTCCTGGCAACAAGGTGAAACAAGCAATCTAAAAATTCTGCATCGTTCCTGAAGAAACTCAAACAAAAAAGCAGAAAGCAGTCACTCTTGCCACTGTAGTCATCAGATGCCATCTGCCTGTAGCAAAAAAATCTAGAAGAAAAAGAAGTCTGATACCATCTCTGGTCAAGAACTTAACTATTTTATTATTTAAATGAATCCAAGTTTTCAAACTGCACCAAGGTGTTCTTGAAAAATTATTTTCATAAAGCCATTTAGCTCTAGCACCATCATGTCAGTTTTGTTCTCATTTGCCCACTGAAGTTGCCTCTTATCGGGTTTATTATCAGTAAATAGTGATATTTAGTCATGGAACATTATATACTTGGAATCCTCAACTGAAAGAGTAATTTCGCAATTTCTGGGAAGCAACTGGTACAGTTTCCAAATTTATTAATGTTCCAAATGACACTGAAAATGCTAAAGTACTAAATATAACTTCCAGTTAGAACATACTGAAACTGTACAGAAGCATTCAAGGTAATCTCTGAGAAAATATAAGAGTTTGCTCTATCAGTCTTTTGAATAATTTTTTAAGGCATACAATGTTCTCGTTAGTCTATAAAAAGTCTTCCCATAAAATTGCGCAGAGGATTTTCTTCATCCATACCCTGTTCTGGATCAGTACAAGCCTTTCACAGTTTCATAAGTTCCCAAAAAAAATGGAGGTGTCTGAGTGAAATGAACTTCACTTGACACAAGACAGCTCTGTTAAACTTCAGCAGCTAATAAAGGAATTAATAAAAGACATTTCTTCTGTATCATGAGGGAACATACTGTGAGTTAAAGGGGAAGGGGATAAAACAGAAGGAAGGAGTCAGTGTCAAATGTTTCCTACCAAGAACACGAATATAGACAAGCTAATATATTAGCCCTTCTTTCAATTAATTAAAACTTGTAATTAAACATATGGATAAAATATGTTCCATAATGCAAGCCTTTCTAATTTTAGTGATTAGTAAAGAACACGTAAAAGAGATTTTTATTTTTTTTCCCCTGAAGCAAAGCTTTTTGGCATTAATCCAGTAAAGTGTATAAACATATTCCTAAATGTTTTTTTTTAAATTAATTTTAACAAATCATAAAATCATAGAATGTTTTGGGTTGGAAGGGACCCCTAGAGGTCATCTAGTCCAACCCCCCTGCAGTGAGCAGGGACACCGCTAACTAGATCAGGTTGCTCAGAGCCCCATCCAACCTGGCCTTGAATGTTCCCAGGGATGGGGCCTCCACTACCTCTCTGGGCAACATGTTCCAGTGTTTCACCACCCTCATTGTAAAGAATTTCCTCCTTATATCTAGTCTAATCCTACCCTGGTTTAGTTTAAAACCATTACCCTTTGTCCTGTCACAGCTGGCCCTACTAAAAAGATTTTCCCCATCTTTCCTATAGGCCCCCTTTAGATACTGAAAGGCCCTAATCAGGTCTCCCTGCAGCCTTCTCTTCTCCAGGCTGAACAACCCCAACTCTCTAGCCTGTACTCATAAGAGAGGTGCTCCAGCCCTCAGATCATTTTTGTAGCCCTCCTCTGGACCCGCTCCAACAGTTCCATGTCCTTCTTGTGCTGAGGGCTCCAGAGCTGGATGCAGTACTCTAGGTGAGGTCTCACCAGAGCAGAGTAGAAGGGCAGAATCACCTCCCTCAACCTGCTGGCCACGCTGCTCCTGATGCAGCCCAGAATACGGTTGGCCTTCTGGGCTGCCAGCACACATTGCCGGCTCATGCCCAGTTTTTCATCCACCAGCACCCCCAAGTCCGTCTCAGCAGGGCTGCTCTCGATCCTTTCTTCCCCCAGCTTGTATTGATACTGGGGGTTACCCCAACCCAGGTGCATGACCTTGCACTTGGTCTTGTTGAACCTCATGAGGTTCACACAGGCCCACCTCTCCAGCCTGTCCAGGTCTCTCTGGATGACATCCCGTCCTTCTGGTGTGTCAACCACACCACTCAGTTTGATGTCATCCGCAAACTTGCTGAGGGTGCACTCGATCTCGCTGTCTAAGTCATTCATGAAAACGTTAAACAGCACCAGTCCCAGTACGGACCCCTGAGGGACACCACTCATCACTGGTCTCCATCCGGACATCGAGCCATTGACCACTACCCTCTGGATGCAACCATCCAGCCAGTTCTTTATCCACTGAACAGTCCACCCATCAAATGCATAGCTCTCCAATTACATCATCATTCTTAATCCTACCAATAGCATCATTGTCTTCAACATTGGACTCCATGCTTTCTATTGACATTCAAGATAAAGCAAAATGCATCACAGTCATAGGCCAAATGTACAACTTCTGTTTGTCATATTCAAATTCATATTTCTCACAAACAGTATTCAAGAGGCCTGATGATCAAAAAGCCACTGAGGCTGCCAACAGATATTTCCATGGACCATTGTGGATTTTGCTAAGTTCCATTACATTTTAAAATATGTACAATTCAAATTCCAGATGAGAAAAACATGAAGTTGATTGTGTTTCAATGTACACATTTTGAATTTAATATTGTCTGAGAAGAACTTAGGACCTTGGATAAATACACCACCATATTTCCCAATTAATGTAAGTAGGAATGCCAAAAACATTGCACAGGCAATATTTTCATTTACTGTTAATGCACACAAATCTGTCATCAACATTATTTCACAAAATATATCTCAATCTTTTCATTGTGGTGCTGCAGGAACAGACTAAAAATTGGTTGAAGAAAAAAATGTGAAAACTAAAATGTGATAAGGGATCACAAAGAATCCTGGAAAACAGCCCACCTTAAATAAGCAAGAAAATTTTTAGAAGTATGTCCACGAATCTGTAGCACTCTCAGTTGCATTCTCTATTCCATACCATGCTGAAGTGTAAAGCCTAAAAGAAGTTAAGAAACAAAGCTACATGCACGACTTGTAGCCACGGAAGCATAGCATAGGGCATAAAGACAAAGATGATGATCAGAAGCTTTGGTGAATCACCAGTGTTTCAGATGCTGAAACATGTGGGCATTTCAGGTATGCCAGGGTCCCATATAATGTTTTAAAATACTATTTTGAGGCAATTTAAGGAAGCTTCTCAAATTCAGTCCACTTCTAATTTACTGCTGTCTAATGTGAGCTAGTTCCTGTCATGCACCTGTTCTTTCAAGAAATCATAGACACAGGTTAGGATATGAGTTATCCCTGCTAAATAAGGCAGTCTTAGTAAGAGTGCTGCCACAATTTGTGTTAATGATGCTAATTTTCAAATCAACAAGGCATAATAACCAGTTAAATAACAGTTCCACAAATGAAATTTTACATACATGAACTACACCAGCTTTTCATTTATTAATAACTGAAAACCCATCACTTTACTAAGCACCAAATTTTTGACCTTCTTGTCAACGTCTCACCTATGCTTTAAATTTTATTAAAAAAACCCAAACAAACAGTTTCAACTGAGGCAGGTCTATTCATGATTTATATTATTTTAATTTGTCATTCAGCATAACTGTTCATAACTGACTCCAAACATGGATCAAATCACAAAATTTTTAGAAACATAGAACATATATATGCTAAAAAATATCAATTGCAGGCTTTACAGTCATAATGTTAAAAGCTCAATAGGTAGTCAATTTTGTTTGACACTGATGAGGTAAATTTAAATATTTGCTCTCAAATTGCTATAAATACTGAATGTGCTAGCACCTGTGTGTTAAAAAGATTGATTATACTTGAACAAAACACGCCGACAGACTATGAAAATGCAAACAAGAAGCATGGCTATTCTTTTACTAGCAAGTTTTATGCTGATCCCTGCATCAACTTACAATCAAACTGTAAATGAAGATTTGTTTCACTGCATTTACTAGAAGTTTTCAGAAACGAGCAGGTCCAAATTCGTAGACAGCATAAGTGATTAAATGCTCATGCTCCAACTGAACAAGCTATCACTTCTCTATCCATGGCTTGCCGATGCTTAGCACAACAGGTTGGCTTGTTTGTTTTCAAAAAGGACAAAGAACACCAGATTCATTCTTTTCCAAACTCAAATTCATTTTACCAAGAATTAAAATAGATCTCAATATCACCATTAAAACCAAACCAAAGTATTCGGGGCTCTTATTTCCTTGGTCACTAACGCGCTACCACAAAAAATAACAGGACTACAGTATATAGAAAACTGTCCAATGTTTGTCCAACCTATAGTTGCTGGTTGTCCTGGTTTCAGCTGGGACAGAGTTAATTTTCTTCACAGAAGCTAGCATAGTGCTGTGCTTTGGATTTAGTACCAGAAGAATGTTGATAACACACTGATGTTTTTAGTTGTTGTCAAGTAGTGCTGAGACTGCTCAAGGACTTTTTGAGCTTCTCCTGCTTGGCCAGGTGCATAACAAGCTGGGAGTACAGCACAGCTAGGACAGCTAACCCAAACTGTCCAAAGAGCTATTCCATACCATATAATGTCATGCTCGGGGGGGGTAGTCGGTCGGTCAGTCGCGGGCAGAGTGGTCGCAGCTCGGGCTGTGTGATGGCGGCTCAGGATGGGCTGGGCATCGGTCAGCGGGTGGTGAGCAATTGCATTGTGCATCACTTGTTTTATATATTCTGTATATTTTCTTACCATTATTATTATTATTATTACTATTGTTATTCTTGTCTCTTATTAAACTGTCTCTATCTCAACCCATGGGTCTTACTTTTTTTTTTTTCTCTTTTCTCCAATTCTCTCCCCCATCCCACTGAGGGGCGGGGGGGAGTGAGCGAGCGGCTGCGTGGTGCTTAGTTGCCAGCCGGGTTAAACCACGACACTGGTGTAAGCAACCTCCAGGATGCAATCTTCAGAGGATTCCCAAAGAAAAAAACCCAGCATGTTCTTCTGTCATGCACAGCACGACGGTGCAGATCCTGACAGGTTTACAGGCAGTGTCACAATCCAAGCGACCATGAGTTTTAATTCTAAACGGTGTACATAGGAGACAAGATATAAAACCTATGAAGGAGGAGGGAAGGAGAGAGCGCCAGGACAAGTCCGAATAAAGCAAAAGGAATGCACAATCTTAAGTAAATATTAAATAAGGTTCCATTCTTTCAAATGTCATCAGCAGTCACAATGGATTCAGTGGGATCAGTCTATAATACCAGGAACATCTGACCTTAAATTACATGGACTAAGAATAAAGTCAGCTTCAAATCGCACTCTCAAAACTAGATAGGAACATGTGATGACCTGTGGAATCTAACTATCCTAGTAAAGTTTCCCCAAAAAACCAAAAAACGGGCACTTCTTAAACTGATATAGTCCTAGATCAGTTAATGATAAAACATTAAACTAATGTTAATGTTTAATGTTAATGTAAACTAATGATAAACTAAAGAAAGAGGAAAAAATACTCAAAATGGACCACAATCTTCAAGGATGAGTATGTCAAAACCTCAAATGTTCTTCCATCATTACACTACCATCTCAAAAAATCTGCAGTAATTTCCAAAAGAAATGTTTTGGTTTTAAATCAGATGCTTAATCTAAGGGGGGGGGGGAAGGGGGAAGGAAAGAAAGCAAAAAAAAAAGCGCTGCAGAATTTGTTGTAATATAAGATATCCAGAAGAAGCTGTAAACAGTAGGAAAAACCATTGAGAGTACCTCATATTAAATGCACAGAAGTGCCCAAAATTCTGGCTGCATTCTACTTTCTTGAATTCTATTCCATACTTTTTGAATGTCACAGTCCACCTAGCCTGCCAATTAGTCCCCAGGACAAAAAGCTTGCCACACAACTGTGACAAACAGGGCTTACTTAAGGTAAGGAGCCTCAGCAGGCAAAAACATTAATTAGTAAATCATCTTTTTTTTTTTCTGCTCACATTAAAGTTGCCAAAAGCAAGGGAAGGCATCTGCTTATACTTATTAAAAATAACCTCTCCTGCCAGTGATTGAAATACAAGTTTAAATTGCAAATAATAGAAAAACAAAGAAACTACCCTATTTGCAAATGACAACCTGCAGAGTAGGTGAGATTTGCAAAAGCATTTATTGCCATTAATACTGGTTTACTGCAATATACTGTTGTTTAATATATCTCTTTTCTGTATTTCAAAGATGGTGCACGATTTCTTACATAGAGAACTAGTAAAAATCTTATCAATCTTACTCTCTATTCCATATTCCACTATTGCATTCTCTTATGCATATTATCTCATCTGGACACTAGCAATAATAAGAGCAACCTAAAGGTTGATGAACGTTTTTATAAAGGCTTTTTTTTCTCCCCCCTTATGAAACATAATGCAGGCATAAAGAATTATTTTTAGGGAAGAGATCATTCAACAGACATTTAGCAAAACTGCCCCCATTTATTTTTTGCTGCCTTGTTATATAAGAACCCAAACCCTAGTCCAGCCAAAATGATGCACTCCATCAAGGACCATCATGTTTCACAAACTGCATGTGGAATATGTATGGAAAAAGATAGATAAAATACAGCTCCAGTCCTGCTCCAATGCAATTATGTTGACCAAATTCTAACAGCAGGCTCTTCATTTGCTCTGGGATACCTGATTCCAGCTCCGCTGCAGTTCACGGGGACCTGTCCAACTGATGTCATTAAGCTCTGATTCAGCTGCATCTTGAAAAACTGCTTGAAAAATATTTTAACATTAAATGGATTCATATGAGAATTTCTATCAAATTAGGCATACTTTGGAAGTAGTAGCTTAAATTCCTCTCTGTACGAGAGTAAATACCAGGTGAAATATTGTGGTTTCATCTTATGGAACACATAACAAACACCTTCCTGATAAGAAAGAGTAATAATAGCAACAGAAAAACTTTTTGAATCTTCTCCACTTCTTCCTCATTGTTTTTGAGAAGACAAGGGCAGAAACATGCACAGGATTCAGACTGGTGACAAGCCATGGATTTCTGCAACACTGCACTGATGTTCTCTTTGCTGTCCATTCTCTTCCTAATGTGTCTTAGCATTTTATTTCCTTTTTTTGACTGCTACTTAACATTAAGTTGATGTTTTCATGACTGTATCTGTAATGACAGACTGGTATTTCTCCTTGTTACACAGTACTCATTACTGTGTGGCAAGGACCAATTCAGAAGCCATCATTTAATATACGAAGTAAAGGAGGAAAAAAAATCCTAACATTTATCTACTAGAATTTCACCTGCCATTTTGTTGCCCATTCAGTGTCTTAAGGTACCTCTACCATTCTTCACAGTCAGCCATAGCCCTGTTTCCCCATAATAACTTGCAGTTATCAGTAAACCTCCTGTGTCATTACACTGTCCCCTTTTCCGGGTCACATAAAATACACTGAATGGTTTAGAACCCAGACCAAACCCCCATAAGGCTTCCTTCCCTCCCTCTCTCCATCATGAAAACAAATAATTTACTACTATCATCAGGTTTTGTCTTTCCATTAATTACTTACCAAAGGAAAGATGTTACCTCTTAGGTCTTGGCTGCCTTGTTTTCATAAAAGCTCCTGGTGAAAGATTTTGAGCCATTGGAATGCCCAAGTACAGAACATCATTCATATCACCTTCATCAACAAGGTGTGCCAAGTCCTTCAGAGAAGTCCAGAAGGACTGTTATGCAAGACTTCCTTTCACAAAAGCCATGCTAACTGTTCCCAAGTATTTCTATCATATCTGTATCATATTTATCCACTTGCTCACAAAGTCTAATCTGAACTAATTTCTACTACTTTACACAGCACAGAGACTTACAGGCTTGTAGTTCTTCAAATTTCACATCAAGTCCCTTCTAAAAACTGGCATTGTATTTGGCATCCTCTAATCCTAGGCACCAAGACAATTTTAAATGAAAAGGTACACATCACCAATAGTAATACAGCTGTTTCCCCCTTGAGTTCTTGTAGCACTGCTGGGTGAACACCATCTATTGCAAGGAGATTGTTATCAAGGCAGTAGGTACTCTCCAAACATACTGGAAGACACTGCCTGTTCCATATTTCGATGCAGTACAGCAGTTAGATACAATTAAATGTTTCAAATTAGCAATTCAATGAACTGCATGAATCAGATTCACCTGCTGTATGTTATGGTTATTGTCTGGCTTTTGACATCACCAGCATAAATTACTTGACTGCCTTGTGATGCCAGAAACCCCATTGAAACACTGTGTAAAAATCAGAATTTATGGAGAACTCAGTATTTTATTTAATCGAGTAAAAATAACAGTAATTAGGTGTACTGAGCTACAGTAATGCACAAACTCACACCTGAGTAATTTTGTTAGAAATAACACAGAATCTAAATATGCTGCTTATAGCAAACACCTAGGAATTCTTAGATTTTCTTCTACAAAATAGAACCCTCCTGAGCCCAACCAGTGAGCACAGGAAAATAAACAACAAACGTTAGCCAATGGTAACCCATATTTGTATATTTAAGATTCTCAGATGATCTTGTAATATTATTTTGGCCTTTTATGTAACAGCAGCAAAACAGAAAATGCAAACATTGCTTTGAAGACTTTCTTTCTCTACCCACAAATACACACAGACGACCATATGTACTTGAACTGCTAGTGTGCATCAGTAGAAAAATTTCTAGGACAGGTGCTAGATCCAAGCCATTCTGCTTCATAACAACATGAGCTTGACTGAAAAATGAAATCCAAACGTCTCCATTACCTGAACTACCAGGTTTCACTGATTCATCATTATGAAAGCCAGTTTTCTTACTTTCCTGCTAGTGGAACTGCCATAATACACAATGCTATTGCTTCAAGGTCCATGTTCATTATCCCAAAACATTTATCATCTGTCTAAAGGTAATACTGAGTACTTTCAGAAAACCTATTAGCACATCATGAGAACAATAGCTGCTTTGTAAGACTTAATAATCATATTAGATATGTAATAACAAGTATTGCCAGTGATATAAGTCAATCAAAACCAGAAAGTCTTAACATTTTTTTCCTAGGATTGCCCATTTATTTCTGCTACAATTTTTTGATTCAGATTTCTGAGTTTACTCAGGTGTATGAGTTTGCTTCCTAGCACTTGATATTTTAATAACAGACATTAATCCAATACTATTGTTTTACTAGGGGGTGTTTTTCAAAGGACAAAAGGTAGTCAGGCTTGAAATTGATACTCATGAGTACTTTATTCCGGGTTTTTTTTCCTGAAAATCCACATCACAGTTCCCATTTTTTTGTATATTTTGTGAAAAAGTTCTTGTACAATTCCAGCAAGTGTTTTATGCTTTAATTATGAAACTCTGAAACTATGAAAAGGTATCTGCCATCCTGAAAAACACATTAATTTAAAAGCGTACATTCTAAAACCTATTGTCTCCTGCAAATAGTGGAGACATAGAACTGAGTCTCCTCCTGCCAGAAGGCCCTCTAACACATTCTGAGCTCTGCAAAATCCTCATTAAAAAAAAAAAACAACTTTGCAGGTGAAATAAAGAAAAGAAGTCTGTAGATGTAGGACATATATGTCAAGCAGACTGTTCATGCTGTGGGATATTCAAAGCTGAAATCTCTGGGTTGTGGAAAAATGTGCCTGGTGTGTCTAATGGAGAACACCAGCACCCTAGGTTTGCCAGATACTGGGAAGAAAGTTACGCCAAAATTTCTGTCACAGAGCTGGCAGCCTAGAAGTCCTTAGGAGGCTCAGCTTGCAGTCAGGCATGCTAGCGAAGTCTAGTTAGGATTTTGGCACCCTATTGCAGAGCTGTGACTCAAAAGCTCAGGAACCCTTGGCTGCTGTCTTGTTAATGTCACTGAGAAACTGTAGCACACAGCGGAAATGGTAAAATTTAGAAACATTACATTCCAGTGTTTCTAGGAAAGAGAAAAGAAGAATCTCTGGCTAGAAAGTAATTAAAAATAGTATTAGCTATTTAAGACCAAGTCCACTGTGCTGGTTTTGGCTGGGGTAGGGTTAATTTTCTTCACAGTAGCTGGTATGGGGCTATGTTTTGGATTTCTGCTAGAAACAGCGTTGATAACACAGGGATGTTAGTTACTGCTGAGCAGGGCTTACACAGAGTCAAGGCCTTTTCTGCTCCTAACCCCATCCCCACCAGCGAGCAGTCTGGGGGTACAGAAGAAGCTAGGAAGGGGGCACAGCTGGGACAGCTGACCCCAAATGACCAAAGGGATATTCCAGACCATATGACATCGTGCTCAGCATATATAAAGCTGGGAGAGGAAAAAGGAAGGGGGGGATGTTCAGAGTGATGGCGCTTGTCTTCCCAAGTCACCGTTACGCGTGATGGAGCCCTGCTTTCCTGGGGATGGCTGAGCACCTGCCTGCCAATGGGAAGCAGTGAATTAATTCCTTGCTTTGCTTGCGTGGCTTTTACTTTCCCTATTAAACTTCCTTTATCTCAACCCATGATTTTTCTCGCTTTACTCTTCTGATTCTCTCCCCCATCCCACTGAGGGGGAGTGAGCAAGCGGCTGTGTGGGGCTTAGCTGCCGGATGGCGTTAAACCACAATCCCCAGCAAAAATGATGAAAAAACCTACAATTTTGTCATCTGTACTCACCACATATTCAGGAATAAGAGATCTCCATTTTCACACAGGCATCAAAATAAATCATTGCACTATCAGAAGCTGATGACCTGGTTAGATGCAGGTTGGGCCCAGAAGGTCTATAACCTAAACACTTTGAACTGCTCTTGCTGAGTAGTAGAAACTCTGCTGCAAATGATACAGCTCAAGTCTACATTGTAGGTACCAATCTAAGCAATTTGGACTATGAATGGCAGAAGGAGGGAGTGGTAACAAAGAAGTCAGTAACAATATTTACAAAACAAAAGTTTTAGGAAACACCTACTAGGCTTCATGTTTTAAAGACAGATTTCAAACATTTGCAACATTATCCTTTTAGATGTCTACTTTTTGCATTCTCTACCAGTTTGCCAGTCTTTCCTATCAGCCTCCCTTCATTTCAAGGGAGAAACTCAGAAACCTGATCAGGTTTACCTTATACTTGCAGTAAGATTTAATTTCTGAAAAGATCTTGTCCCATGTTTTCTAACATTTAATTAGATCAGGTAATTGGTCACAAATCAGAAGAAAGAAGCGAAAGGAGCCGTGCTGTCTTTCCATTTTTCCCCAAAAGGCAGCCACAATATCCAAAATAGCTACAATAAATTGAGCAGTTGTGCATTAAGATGAGCATGTGTTCAGGGAAAAGAACTCATACTAAACATACCTTTTAAGCATCATCTATAACTTGCTTCCAAACTTTCCTATAATAAGTCACGCTGATTTTGTAGTGAAGATAGAGCTCTGAAATGCTTTTGGTAGCCTTGTTTGAGCCCTTCCTCATTCTCAATTTCCATTTCTTTCTGGAAAAATGCATTATCCTGCCAGAATAAATGGTAAATAAACACCATTTATTTACTGCCTAGTCTAGCTGACAGTGGGACAACTTTTTATATCCTAATTACCTCAGTGTGATTTAAAACAGCACAAACCAGTTCTAAGTAATGGAACCATTTTTAGACATCTGAGAGAGACTTCCCATGAAGGTAGATTAATACCTGGAAGAAGTTAACGCGTAGAAGTTAAGACAAATTGCGTCTGTTCAAAATGCCCCCATTTTGCCTTTCTCATTTTCTTCACATATGGTATATCCGAAAGACTGATGAATCTATTACAGAAAAGAAACAACCCCAAAAAGGACAGTTAAAAACAACCAGAAATTATGGCCTCTCAGAGCAGCATTTTCCATCTAACCCATTAATAGCCATCTTGCAGAGAGACAGAGCTCAGAGAGCCATCCTGGGTGATGAAGCTGTATGGGGGAGCAAGGGGAGGACACAGCTATTACTCAGAGGAAGCAGAGAGAAGATAAAGCTTTGCAGTTGAGAAAAATATTCCCATTGCTCAATGAAAGAGTGTTTTCTAAGTACAAAACTGTCTAAGCCTACATAAGTTTTATATGCATCAGTTCCTAATATTTAAATCTGATGGAAAATTTAGAACTTGAGTAAACTGTTATTCAAGCAACTATAGATAAGACACACACACACAGGCAGAGCTTCCATTAAATCAACTACAAGATAAATTGACAGTAAATTTTAGAACCATAGAATCATAGCTCAATTTACAGAGGACTTCGAAAGATCATCTGGTCCAACCTTCTGTGGGAAAAGGGAGCCTTAATGAGATTATCTAGCACTCTGTCCAGTTGCAACTTGAAAACCTCCAGTAATGGGGACTCCACCATGTCCCTGGGGAGGTTGTTCCAGTGAATGATTGTTCTCACTGTAAAAAAAAAAAAATGTATTTCTTATATGAGGATGAAAATTGTCTTTGCCAAGACAATTCACAGTTGCAATTGCCCAAAGATGCCTTACAGTGGAGTAATGAAAAGGAAATACCAAAAAAATACATAGACAACAGAAAATCAAACACTCAAAGAACCTTCCTGTCCAGTAACAGCACCCACCACAAGAAGTTACAAAAATACGTTGAATAAAGAACCTTTTGCAATGATTAATTTAATTATTTACTAAATCCATTTCAAGTTATTCATAGGTTTTTATTCTTTTTCAAAGTGATGCCAGATAAAGTTTCCTTAACATTCCTCAAAAGGAAAACTTTCTTTTTTGCAGAAAACTTCTTATTAAGTATGGCTTTTAAAGGCATAGCTTCACATCTGGAGGTTATTCATACTTTAGTAATTCCAGGTACCGTCCTCAAGTAGGCTAGGGACTTGAAAAAGATTTCTATTGTTGGAAGAACAAAATACCGTTACAAACATAAATATAATAATGTTCCATAAAATCTGAAAATAAATTACATTCATCTGCAAAATACATCTTAGTATTATTTCATACCTGGAAATTTGTAGGAGCAAAACTGGAACAGTATATTAGGATGCCAAGAATCTGACCTTCAGTGTCTCCAATGAATTGATAGCTGTAGAGAGCCTCCTCCATGTGGTATATACCATGCCCAAGGCTTGACTTAGATATCTGGAGTGATGTACTACTCGATGGCATTTCCAAACAGGATGACTAGCTTCCCTGTAGAACTCATCTATATTAACATGTCAGTTCAGATGATGAATCCACTTCCAAGGCAAGCTCTCCACTTAACTGTGCTTTGGTTCACATTATGGAGCAGTCTCAGATCCAGCAGAATCAGCTGGATTCTTTTCACATTAAGGTAAACCAGAAAATATGTTCCTAACCATTGATGGCACCATAGGACCAGACAAGAGGTAAGCTGAAATAACGTACCTAAAATGTGTATGATGCGAACTACACTAAGCACTTAATTTCACAAATCTGCTCCCATTGACCCCTACCACCCTGTGCAGAGATCTTGAGTCACTCAAAGCTTTTATCATACCTGGCTGAGAGAAGCATTTTGTGTCATAGAATCAAGTTTCAGCTGCACTCCATGTGCACTCCTGAGGGGACCTACCAGGGGGTGCTCCCATGGGACCACTACTTGCCTAGTCTAGAAAAGAAACCTTTCCAGACAGTCCAAGTCCTTCTCCAGATAGTATCCATGTAGTAACCAACCTAAAAGCAACTAAGCAGGACAAAATTAATACACAAAAGAACTGCAAAGATTTACTCACATTCAAACAGTGATTTGACAGTCAATGTTTAATACCACAGAAGGAAAATAAATGCTATTATAAATAAATAAATACTATTAAGAGAATAGATGACTGTCAAGACAGCACTGCAATATGGCCTAGCTGTTTCAAGTAAATAGCAGAAGATATGTTCAGCTTTTACTGGCAGTTTAAGAATCTCGAGGCTTCCTACTGTTACAATAGTAAGGATAATAGTGTTTAGACTAAACCTATTAGTTATAAAAAAGTGGTATCATTGCTACCTGGAATGTTAGTTAAATACGACTACCCTACAAATGTCTCAACACTCCTCCCGTGATAATGCTGCTTTGCTTATACTTGTGTTGATTTTATAAAGTGGTACAATTTTTGAGCCTAGGCAAGCTCAAAGGACAGTGAAGGAATGCAAGTTCCATTACAAACAAATTATCAGAAGGTAGAGTATGACTTCATC
Organism: Gorsachius magnificus; assembly: GCA_034008185.1. Classification (NCBI taxonomy): domain Eukaryota; kingdom Metazoa; phylum Chordata; class Aves; order Pelecaniformes; family Ardeidae; genus Gorsachius; species Gorsachius magnificus. Next base: position 40,601,408 of record CM067083.1, on the reverse strand, counting down.
TAGTCATTCAAAAATAAATTCATTTGTCATGCCAGAAGAGTAAGATTGTGGTTTAAAGTACTGAAGATGGCTGTTCCTGTCAGGTCATGTAGAATGCAGGTGAGTTAATAATGTATTTCTTTCTTCTCCTCTACTTCTTTTAGATTTTCTTCCACAATATATGTGGCATTGAGAAAGAATGGGCTACGGGTGTTCAGAATCTCAGAAAGAATATTTTGTTTCTGATCTTTCATAGCACGAATGAATTAATTTTATTTTTTTTCCCAGTCATCAGGAAGTTCCCCAAAGCCCACAATGCCTCTCTGCAAATGACATAGCACCATCCGATATAACAATGCGAAGTTACAAATAAAGTAAGTACAGCATGAGTAGAGCAGGCTGCCCATTATCTGCAGTTCTCAGGGTATAAGTGAGTTTCCTTTAGTAGCATTTTAGATTTCACTTCTCCATAATCAAACAAGAGACTCATGTACCTTGAAACGCTTAAAAAAACCTACCTTGTTAAGCAGTTCTCACACCTTGCTTTACAATCTCACAAAACAAACTGCCCGGAAGCAGCTTTCGTTCTCTGACGAGTTTCACCTATAAAACAAACTCCATTTGAGATTTAGTTTCCTTTTTATTCCATATTATGGAAAATCCCCAAGGATATTAAAAATTTCTTAAAAATAAGGGCAAAAGAATTCTATTCTTGATGTATGAAATTCCACTAGCTTTTATAAAAGCTTGATGCTTAGCTGTACAGCTTATGCTGACAATCATAAGTTAGTGAGGGCTGACAGAAATGTCACTGCCAGGCAGTCACCAGAAGCAAAAGTGTTCCCTTGGCATTCTCCAACTAGCCAAACATTTTTTTTTAATATTTTTTTTTCCATTTCACAAGAAAATTGATTGAACAGTTGAAAAATGCACTCTTCTACACGTATCTGAATTCTGTTTGAGACACAGCCCACATAAAAAAAGTGGCATGATGTAATTAAGCAGTACGTCAGCAGGAGACAGGACAGCCAGTAAGAACTTGAGGCATGGGTCAGTGTCAGCTCACCTTACACCAGTCAGCAAGCAATTCCATGGCTCTGCAGGCTGCTCTGATACTTTTAGTCAGGAAAATGCTTTGATGCTATAATGCATATGAATACACCAGCCATATTTCTACTTCCATAGAAATACACCTTTAATACTCTTTTTTTTTTTAACATACATATTGATAATTACCCTTTTGCTAGAAAAAGCTGCCTTTTTTCTTAAGGTATCTTCTCTGAAGAAAGAAAACTAATGCACAAATCCAAATTAAATTTCACTTGACATGATGCGATTCCTCATGAAAAAATAAGGATATGGTAGACTACCACTACTACACAGTTCCAGATACAAACCCAGGCAACCTCCATATCTCACCAATCTCTATGTAACCAGTCAGAGACTGACGGAAAAGCTATACAGGTTTTCTTTCCCAGCTATAAGCTATGTAAAAAATTTCAGACGGAAACTAGAAAATACAAACCCTTTAAAATTGTTCTTAAGTAGCAATATTAAACCAACCCTTCTGGCAAACTGTTCCTCAATTAAAGCATGAGATATGAAGAAACACAAAGGGAAATGTTTATTTGAGAAGCTGTAAGAACTGCATAGTGTGCAGTTTTGTATGGTTCATATGTGTGTACTAGCATCAGAAAAAACCTCAATTCTTCCATAAGATTCATTGATCAGTGCATAAAAAACCCTCTCCATTCAAAAGGAAACTGTAATAAATTGCATTTCTTAAAGTTAACAGAGCATGGCTTAAAGCCTTTAGAATGCCACTATGCACATATTAAAATTTGCTGCCTCACATTTGGTTGCGGAGGATTTAACCAATGCTGCAGTTTAAGGTATCTTTGTAACAACCAGGCACAGAACACCGTGGTTTTCCCCATGAAGTGGCACAGAAAGCAGTGAGGTAGCATACATAAGCAGTGCACAGCACCTTTCAGTTATAATCCTACCCCAAAAAAAGTTTGTTTTTCTTTTATACATGAAGTTGGTGTTCACATCTTACCTGAGTTTCACTGACCTCACAGACCTTTTCTCTACCTTGCAGACTGATGTTCCAATCCCAGCCTTGCCAAAGCTTGGACAAGCTGTGCTCAGTTACATTGCATTTCACAAAACCATCAGCAGAGATTATTTTCACCATCTGTGCAGTTCCAGGTATCTTTAAATGACAGAGCTTGTGAAGTAGGGTATTGTGGCATTCCTCAAAAGCAGGAAAGGTGGCATCAGAGATCCTATTAGGTTATAACAACAAAGACTATACAGCTGACAACTACAGCGATGGACTTTTAAAAAGTTCACACCACCTGATAGGACATAAAAACCTCTGTTCTGGATTTGGTTTGCATTTTATTAGCTACAATCTACTCTTCAACCTCTGGGCTAAAATTCAGTTGGAAAATGGGATTTTCATCAAGAGTGAAATTACCCACTCCTCTTTCCAAAGTCAAAGCCAGCTTCAAATTCTTCAGTCTATAGTCCATATTCCTATCACATTATTTAGTTTTATTATTTTTTCACAGAACTGAAAAAAAAAAAAAAGGACAATGTTTTCAGCTGTTAAGGGAAGAAAAATCTGTCCTTGCCATCATCATCAGCCTTGAGCTATTTTAGCAGCCCATTAACACTTATGAAAAATTTAACTTTCTTCTGTTCTTTAAAAACACCTCTAGAAAACTGAGACAGCACTTCCTTTGCTCCTTTGCAAGTCTGCTGTCTAGACTGTGGCTCTCGAGTGGCTTTGTTCACCTCTTTTTTTTTTTTTCTCCAGTGTTTTCTGTATTTCTGATACCATGTAACTAAAGACTGAGGCATGTGGTTTATTTCATTCTGCAAACAGACTCTGTATGAAACACTTGCTCAGGAAGTTACAGATTCTCAAAGCCTTGAAATACATCTCTTTCATAGGAAAAACACTTCAGTCTGATAATGGATTCATTCTCTGGCTCCTCATGTCAGCCCCTTATTGCACAGTCTCTTGCCTCCAAGTTCAGCTAAAGCGACAGGACAAAACAGAGTTTAGGCTGGACCTGGGAAAGGCAGCGGAGGTAAAATCCTCCAAAGCTTTTGGCCCCCTATTATGAGGGCTGCTTTTAGAAGTACACTTATCTGGGGTTTTCTGACATCTGAATAGACTTCATCAGGCAATGCAGACATCTGCCTGCAAGCTAATCCTTCTGAGCTCTCTTTTTAGCCCAACAGTCTTCTCTTGGTTGTGATTTCCCTATTCTGAAGAGAACATCTACATTTGGCTGGAAAAAAATCAAATCCCACGAAGTATCTGTTTATCCCCAATGACCGCAAAAGAAATCTGAGGAGACTAGATCAACTGCATGTCTACAGTAATTAGAAAAGAGTCCTGGCCCTGGTCTGTAGCATTCTAGCAAATCCAGGATAATTCTGGCCACTGAGAACAGTCCAGATGCTGGATTCACCAAGCATATTTAGTGCAAGAAACTGTTTTACAGTGGACTCTACAATAGATTCATCTCCATGTGTCTCTAGGTTTCCTCAGGCAAAAATACAGTAGTCCTAAATGTGTAATTCTGGAAGATACAACATGCTCAGAAGAACATCTTGTTTCAATCAGGGCTTCACATAGCCTTCAACTGACTGAGGGAGATGGGACACTAGCCATGAAAATAGAAACAAGGAGTATCAGGTACCTAGTCTTTTTCATTCACATAAAAGATGCCAATTCCTGTTCAAGTTTATATACAAATCCCAGCTCTTATACATGCAATAAGATTAAACAGAAAACCAGACAATTGCTGCTAGAGCTAGATCAAGGCTTTTCCTGTCTCATAAAGAAAGAGACAAGGTTTCCAACATATTTTCAGTTCTAAAGTGGGAGGGGAGATGCTTCACTATGCTATTATGCAGAAATCTAAAAGCATTTTGGAAAAAGTCTAAAATAATTTAGGTTTACCTAGATCATTGTTAAAGTTCAAAGCCAAATTAAATCACTTCAGAGTAGGCTTTTAGGCTGGATTATTCAACAATTTTGAACAATTTGAATGAGCTGAAATGAAACAATGTTTCCTGTCATAATTTATCTTTGATGCTTAAAAATTTCCATAGCAAAATGAATCTCAAAACATGTCCATCCAACTCCAAGGGCCGGTGATGCATTTAAAGCTACTTTAGATTTCAGTTACAGTATCTACTCTCTTGTATGGCAGAGGCTCAAATTCACCATCATCTTGAGATGAGAAGGTGTGGAAGGATTCCTGCTCCCCACCCCTTTTCATCTGCTTCCCTCCATGAGCATGAGCCTCTGTCAGTTGAGCTACACTCAGGTCTTCAATTTGTGAGGCTGAGAAGATAGCAGTGTAGAGACAGAGGAAGAAAGTTATGCTCTAAACTGGTAAAAGATCACTGAACAAATGGATATCTGCCTTTAAAAAAATATTCACAAAAGACAGTGGCTGCATGACAGAACACTAGAACATGGAGAAAGATTATCTTCAAGGCATTTTATTCCTCACTGCACCTCAATAATCCCTTAAAAAACAAAAAAAAGGATGTGATGTATTTCCTATTGAATTGACTGGTTTTCCCTGTGTTTCTGCATATGCTATCCATATTAAGGTACAGAACTCCTTTCATCTTAGTAATAAATGTTACATCACCTTACATAAGCAGAAAGCAAAAACTGATTAATTTCTGTAATGATTTAAGTGCTGCTGGACACACACGAAACTGAGGAAGGGGCCAAGCATTAACTGCACCCCTCTAAACTGACTATTCATGAAGAAGCTTATAAAGACAAATCGAAAGAAGGGTTCCAGTGTCAGATTTAAAAATGTAGGAAAGAGTTTAAAGTTTTAAAATCAAGAGAGTGGTAAAAAGCCAGAGAAGAAGAAAGAAGCAGAGAATGGAATTAAAGAGCTGGAGGAGCAACGGAAGCAGCTGGGTGATGGGGTGGGAAAAGAAGAATCAGTGCTGGAGAGTGAAGTCATGAAAGTATGGGGGAAGGTGTGGGAAAGAAGTGAGCAAGAACCTGAAGGGAGGAGAAAAATAAGGGAGAAAGGAGACCGCATACATTTTAAATTACACATTTGAAGAAGCTTTGCATTTATACCATCTGGCAGCATATACAGTTTATTATGAAGTGCTGGAATGTGTTTTGTGGTGCGGGGAGAACTGTTTCATGAGCTCATCTGAGCTGGATACCTACCACGTAGTTACCTTCTGAGAAGTGGGAGAGGGCCCAACGATGACTCGGATGATCATGTCTAATCCCATCATCAGTAAAAATTAAAAATGGGTTCAAACGAAAGCCAAATACTCATGGTGATGCAAACCTCCCTGCTCAGCTAAACCCCCCAAAGTGGCATAGCAAGTCCTCCTACCTCTAAAGAATGCGTAACACAAGCATCTAGGCCAAGTAACATTTTCCAGGAAACACGTTATCTGTTACTCAGCGTAGTGTTGCATGGAGTGCACTAAGCCTGAAGCAAAATACCTGGTTCTATCACTGTTTCAGGGACAATTTCACCCAATAATTTTTCTCCTTTTAAAGTTCACAATGTTGCTAAAGAATAAACTTTAAAAAAAAAAAAATTCCCATTCTTACAACTCAATTCTAGCTGTCTCCTTACAGCCAGCCACACCTGGCAGTGATATCTGGGAGCAGAAGCTGGCAGTCCCTACTATGTCTCAATTAAATCTGAGCATACTTCACAGGTCTTCAAGGCCAGTTCCACTATCAAACTCAAATTCATGTTTGTATTTACTCTGACTCACCAGCACCTACATACATAGCACTCATTTCGAGTCCTAGTGGAAAGAATATGGTGTTTTCTGGTCAGGGAACTTGGAGCCAAATCATGGAACAACCCGTTCTGATGAATAGACTCACCTGTTTGAAAGATTCCTCCCTGCTTACAGGCATTTGTCTGTTATTGAAGATATGCCATGTCATATAATCAAAGGCATAAGAACAGTTTTACACAGGTGAAGTTATGCTAAAGTTGTGTTAAGACTCCCAATTATCTGTCATACTGTATTCAGCCTTTGCTTATTTGACTCAATGAAATACAGTTACAAACAGTATGAGAGACAGGGCATAAGAGAAGTAGAATTCATCCTGTGCAACTACAGTCCCATGGTTACAACTGTCGGTAGGGACAAGACAGCTGAAAAAAAAACATGCATAAAAACTATTGAGGGAAAAAAAAGATGGTTTGTCATCTACCAAAACATGCTAAAAGAAATACGCATACTTTGCTGAAGAACATATTCCAAACCTTTTATAAAAGAGTATAGGTGTAATTAGTAAACTTCCAGAACTGAATAACAAACCATACTAAAGCCAGTACGTTTTTAAATTCTGCAGCTGCAGAGTTTGCTACACAATCTCTGTGGAAAATCAAGATTCTGTAGCATAAAAAAAAAAAAAAAAAAAAAAAAAGGATTCTAGCGTAGCTTTTTGGTAGGAAATAAAATCCTAAAACCAAACTGCAATTAAGTTGTTGAAGTCCTGTTTGCCTGGATTTGCAGAAAGCCTGACATAAGAGCTCTGAATTATGAATTCTGCAGTTTCATTTCAGCATCACCATTAGCTATCTCGTGGTTAATCAAATATGCTTTTCAGACAAACCAGTCTGTTTCCTACATCTTCTCACATAGAATAAGCCTCAGTTATTTGTAACTCTAAGCCATTATCAAGATTTGCCTTGGAAAACTTTATCACCAAGAAGGACATGACACCACACTATTCATTTTCATAGTCAAACCTTCCAGTACAGAACTCAATTTCACATTTTAGTCTGAAATCAATTAAAAAAACCCCTCCAGCTGCAGAACTTACTGTCTTCTAAGGAATAGATAAGACAGTTTTCAGTATTCAACACAGCATGCTCTCACAATGTACACTTTTTTCAGATATATATAATTTTAAAAAAGCTTCTTGTTTCCCGACTGCAACTCAAAATTTTCACAACAACTATAAAAACCATGCCATAATCCCTGAAAAACTGGTGCCAGCAACCACTTAGCAGTCTTGGCCAAATTCAGAAGAGCCTTACGTACCCATTGCAATCTTAGCATGATTGCAGAACAAATATAACTTTGACTCTAAATCATATTGGAGCTGGTGTTAAAAATGATTGGAGAACTGAGGCAGAATTGGCAGGAACTGGACGTTTGTACTCATTGCAAATCACTTTGGATTTAGACTTCAAACAAACATAAGCCTGATCATGAATTACAGTTTAAAGTGATCTGGCCATTATTCTCCAAGGCTCTCAAGGTAGATGTACACCATGTTTTTTCAAATGCCTCAGTGATGACAAAAAGCAAAGTAGTTCCTAAAAGGTATTTTAAAAAAAAATAAATAATCCAGAAAGCAGAACATATGCTTCAAATTCAGCTCTACATTAACAGGAACATTCATACCTTTCTATTTACTTGGCTCTTGGTATAGAGGATAAATCTAAAGCAAAAAAAATCTCAGTCTCTGGATCTCATGCCAACAAGAACAACTGTGGGAAGACAGAAATGCCAGTTTGTGTTCTAAGCATTCTTGCGATTTAGGGACAAATTTTACATACCTTACGCATGCAAGCTCTCTCAAAAATGACAGAGTTCCACTGGAAAAAAATAATTAAGATAAAGAACATAGGATTTAATCAAGTAGAATTCCTAATGCATTCAACAACTTTAAAGTCACAATCCTTTCCTTTAAAAAGGATTTTGTTAACATTGCTGTAAATAGACAGCCTGTAGATATCGGAAAATCTTGACAGAAGTTACAAATGGGCTAGACACAATATGAAGTTCACATTATGGACTACGGAAGCTTAGAGCCAGATTAATCCCTGAACTAGTTCTACTGATTTTTTTTGTAAGTCCAGAGTTATCTGACCCTGCACTCCGCAGTGTAAGATTCTACAGCATCTAATGAACTAAGGTGAACCTGGAGCCTCGGCTTTGACTTCTGGAACACAAACCTGAGTTCTCAGGTTTTTATGACAAAATGAATTTGCTGTAGCATCAAATTACTTTCATATCTTTGACAAGAGATGGAACTTTACTTTCCCTTGAGAAACAGAGAGCAGCTTCAGGGCTACACCATTCACTTACACATAACAGAAACACTGCTTCTAGGAGGTAACAAGGGTTGATCGTAGGTGTGTCAATGCCAAGTACACAACTTTGTGGTGGAGTGATGGCGAGATTCACGTTAGCAGCATTTTCAAAGATTTGGTTACCACAGGATAATCAAATAAAGAAGCTTAACTATTAGCAGAAATGTGTTGATAACAAAAAATAACAATTTGACTTCAGATGTCATCATACAATGAAAGTCCAGAAGCCAGTTCAGATGTTCTGAAAATTTTCACCTCACTAACAAAAGAATTCAAAAGCCACAGTTGTTTCCCAGTGATTTGCATCCTTGTTATCACAGCATTATCCCCTTTACATTGGGAACTTAAAGGATTCTGCCACATAAGGGAGGATAATGCTGACTGTCTGTAAAGAGGAGATGGGATAAAGAGAACTGGAGGAAGGAATCAAGAATATCATGGGATACCTACTATACTTGTCTCCAGAGCTGTGTTGAAGCAGAGACAACACAGCTCTGGAGATACACAGAACAACCCTACATTTCTAAAGCAACATCCACTTACCAGTAAATTAGAAAAAAAATAATTAAGATACCAAAAAATACCACCTCAGGCACAATTTCTATTCCTGTAAGTCAGTATCTGCCTGTATCCTATAGTAAAACTTGCCTAACAGAGCAGAGGGGTGAGACCACTGCTAATCAAGTCTGCCAAGTCTATTATGACAAAATTAATTTGTGGTGATATCACAGTGGGGACAAAAGGAACTTCTGCAGCTTTGATGGTTCACAAGAGATGGATCTATATTTAATGATTATATTTCCACTCTGTCCAGCAGTGGACAGTGTTCAACAATAAAACCTACCTAACATAGGATGGGGTGAGAGGACCACTTATTAAGACTGATCAGTATTTCCCATAATAAGAAGCTTTTTCTAGTTGTTCATAAAGTGATACAAAGTAAACCAAGGAACTAAAAGGACCAAATGCCTGACATGTGCTAAAGATATTATTTATTTATTTTTTTAAGTATTTCAGACAAACCAAGAATTCCAAGAATCAAAAAGTAAAGAAAAAATATTCTGTCCATATTAAAACAACTCCTATAACATTTTAGAGTAGAGGTCTGGAACCTGGCCAGCTAGAGAGGCCATTTTACACCGAAATTCAATTGGCTATATTGGGCATTCCTGTTCATAACTGCAGGTGAATCACCAGGAATTCAAAACAGGATGTCTACCCCTGAGCTGGACAATTGTTCTGTTCACATTTACACTCTGTGGATTGGAACCGTTTCTATCATAGATCTGTTTAAGGATCATCAAGTCTTGAAACTGCACAGACACGAGAAAATTCTGTATTTGAATAAGGACACAAATTCTTAAACCTCATTCTTGTCTGTATCTCTATATTCACATGAACAAGAAGTACAGAGATGATGAATGCTTATTCAGCAAGCACCTTTTGTTTATCACATTACTGTTTATTTATTTTGGAGGGAAAAAACCAAGTAAAGCTTAAAAAAATTTGAAGCGCTACAATATACAATGTTAAATGCTGTAATAACAGCAGCAAATCTCAACACCTTAAACTCTGATGCTTGACTTTCAGGCATCCTTGGAAAACCCCAACTGCAAACTCACTCAAAGTATGAAAATTAAGTTACAATATCAATGTAAGTATCCAGACAGCATCACCCTGACACCTTGTAATTTTCTGGCTGTTGGAGCAAGGGTTGTTGGAGCTCTACTGTCTGCCATTTTGCAATAATTACTACTTACTACAGTTGTGGAAGTCAGAGATGAGAATATTAAACTATTTCTTATATATTTGAATATTATATATTAGGACAAGGGAAACAAGGAGGGAGGAGAAGAGGGAAAAGACAGAATATAGGCCATATGTCATGGTTCAAGCTGGGATGAATGAAGCCCATACACCAACTACTATGCAATAACGAATCTTTGTGAAGGAGTTTGGATATTTATCGCCTCTGAGTTATTACTAATGTAAAAAGCAATACAAAATTGTAGAAGTTTGACTCTTTCTACTTCCCCTTTCCTTGCTGACAGGAGCAGCGGTTATCAGCAGTCAGGAGGAGTGGATATTAAGTATGTTGGATTGAACTGAGCAACCTTGGTCCTAGGTATCCCTGGAAGTCCTTCACACCAAGGTGTTCCCAAAGGCAGGGTTATGCTGCTCCTCCTTTGGGGTGACATGGATAAGTTTTAGGAGATGGAGAGCATCTTCCAGATTGTTTAATCTTTACTGGTTGGCGGACTGCTCTGTACTGTCACTCAAGTGAATTGTCCCCAGCAAACATTCTTGTATAAATGTAATTCTGTTATTTCTGCCAGTTATAGGAAGGAGATGCTCTGGTGGGGTTAATAACAATTACCTAATTGTGCTTATCTAACCAAAGGTACTCACCTGAAGAGCAGAAGTCTTGTTTCTGACAATGAGCTATAACAAGCAAAATAAAAATCCTTGAAAATTTAATATGACTTCACAATAAAATCTCTAAATTTTTCAGATGTTGCATTTCATACAATTTTAATATTATTCAACTAGACCAAAGAATGTCAGAATAAAAGAGCACAACCAGTTTAGACTGGAAAGTCATTAGGGCCACAGACATTAATTCAATTTTAGTTTCTTCTCTACTGCTTTGGAGATAGTGTGGTTTGTTGTTTTTTTTTTCTTTTACCCATGATGACAGGTAGAAGTACTTTTATAAATGTAGCAACTTATTTAAAGAATGTCCCCACAATTAGTACAACTCTCTTCTCCACTCTGCAACAAAGCAAGTCTGAACCATGTGATAACAGTGGCATAATTTAGGTCAGATTGCTACAGATGAGAAAAACAGTGGATATCAGCCACCTATTACTCTCCTCAAATCAGTAGATATATTATAGGACAATTTAAACCTTTCTATGATTCAGGACAGATTTAAGGATCCTCTTCATTTTGCCAATCACAATACACAACTGAGACACTTGCAGTAGTCATCACACACTGAGAACTCTAATCACCCTATCCTTTTCCAGTCACATCCATCATTTGGACAACATGCAGGAAGCATAGCATAATTTATAGCCAGGTTCTGCCTCACCAAAATAAACAGCCAAACTAGTTTTTACACAAAGAAATCAATGGAAATATGCTCACACCAGAATTAGCACTTACTCGCAAAGGCAAGTGTGCTATTTCTCACATCTCACCTGATCAGCTAGTTCAAATCAAGAGTCTTCAAGCTTATTGCAGACAATGAAAAATTCCTTGAGGTAGGAAAATTATTAGACCTACAAATCACTGCTTAAAATGAATTAAAGAATTCAATTCTTCTGAATGCAGGAAGACACACACACACAAAAATAAAGACTGTTTCATTGCTCACTTATTCAGCTGGAACACTCTATAATTCTTCTGCACCAACTCCTCTACCTCCAGCTGTCTCATCATCTTTAATCTTTGACTCTTTCATTGATACACAAAAATGTCGCTAAACCAAATATACCCCAAGGACAAGGAGCAGGATTTTCTGTGTATTGTCTCAAGGCTCCACTTGATTTAGCTTTCTAGTTGATTCAGAAATTTAACCATTTCATACACTTACCTCCAATAAGTAGATGGTTGTTATGCCCATTATTTCTAAGCTGACACATAACATTTCCTTCCATGCAAGGCAAATACAAGGAATATGTGAGTGCTCCATGGTGGCAACAATGTCAGTGGGGAGCAACCAAGACCGTGTCCTAAGAGCCTTAACGACCTAAGTGATACAGTTTTCTTGTTTCACAGTGATAGTAATTTCCATTCCATTATTAATTTTACTCCAAGGCAACGTTCGTGTAATTTACTCTGAAAGTTCGTGGGTTTATATTATTTTATAAACAGCAAAGATCAAATCTTCTGAAGCTGTTAAATATTTTACTTTCTAATAACCACTACTACTCCTCTGTCCATTCTCCACAAACAACAAGGATAATAAAACTACTTACAGGTAAATTATTTAGAACTGGAGTTTCTTCTGCTCTTATTTATTTTCCTGTAATAAGAAATCCCTGTCTGCAAAGCCAGAATAAGCTGCAGGAAACTATGGGGTTTACATCTTTAGAAAAATCAGTTGTGTGCATAGAGGAAGATGCTCAAAAGTGCTTATGACATGGTGAGATACACAAAGACTTACATAAGAATTTTTAATCAATTAAAATATAAAGCAAACAGAACTACATGATTATGTTCACTCTCAAGCACAAATACAATGGTATAGAGGAAGCTGCCACTTGTTGCCCCCAGCTAAGCACAAATACACACTCAATCTTAAATACATATTGAAACATAATTAGATTTTATAGTCAGGCTTGATTAAAGTTACAGTTTCTGTTATGAACAAAGCTTTAACTGGGCCATCTATAGCTTAGGCAAGAGTTTAATCACAGCTTCTTTCTGCTTTTAGGATAAAAAGTAGGATTTTTCTAGAATGGACCACTTATCTTTAGCTTTTTCTGATATAGTCATATTCTGAACAGTTTGCCATTTTTCTTGCTTTCAACACATAATTACACATGATAAGCATGGAAATTCATATTTCAGAAAATAAAGTAATTTCCACCTCCACAGTACTATTTAAGAAAGTCTCATCCTTTTCCTTTCCTTTTTCCATCTCTTCCAAGAAAATGGGGGGAGGGGGGGTTGGCATTTTGTGAAATGTAATTGACATTGCAAGTCACCTTTTTTTCTAGTGTCTGTTCTTAGTATGTAGAAACACTTCACAGACATTGAGAGTAGTTAAAAAAATTCTGGTTTGCTATGCAATTTCATAATGTTGCATGTTCTGGACGAGGTCAGATGTCTGTCTTTTTAATCAGTTACTTCCTATGTAGGCTGTTGTATGTAACCTCAGGACAAATTGGCCTTTACATTGTTACTCAGACTTATAATGACTGCAGCAGAGTAGTGAAGAATTTTTAGCCACTGCAAGGTTTGCACACTGCACGCTTACTCTAAACTGATTAATGATGAGAAGGACACCATCATGTCCAAAACCCTAAACAAACAGAAGCCATCTATGTCCATTAACATAGCAGATTACAGAGGAAGAAGAAATACTTGTCTCAGGACAAGAAGGCTGAACAGCACTGAGATTATTTGGTAAAATATTTAGCATTTAGCCTATTTGCTCTGGTGTGCTGTGGCTTCATTCCAATCTTCTGTCTCATAAAGCTGCTCTGCCTTAGAGCATTCAAAGATATGTAATTCTCAAAGATCAACAAGCGGCTGCCTTTGAAGTCAGCCAAATTCAGCTAAAAAGGTTTTATGAGAATGCTGATGCAAGTTGCCATTTTGAATGCATGAAGTCTTCTAATTTTCAACACACAAAATGCAAGCTTACTTCAATAAAGAACATATTTCATTAGCATTCAGTGACTGCAATACGTATGGCTTGAACGATGTAAGCTACAAATGAAAAAAATCTTCTTAGTAAGATACCACCAATAAATTTCTCCAACAATTACTATCATCATCTTGATTGTATTTCCAGTAAAGTAGAGCAGGAAACTTTAGAGTCATTGACATTTTCAAGGTGATTTGACAACATAAGGAGGATGCTAGCTGTGCCCTGCTCAAAGTAATATATCCTTCCCAGAAACATATTCTTTGTCATAACTATATACCAGCAGCACTGGACTTTTTACAGTCTAAAACTCTGCAATGGTCTCATTTACTTAATTATATAATTATTGTAAAATGCATGGCTCTTTTAGGATTATTTCCTTTTTAAAGTCATTATAGAACGGGTATATATTAAAATAATTCATAAAAGCATGTTTTCCCATGTAAAGTTATTTAAAATGCTAAATCTATGCACCTGGTCAAAGTTTTCTAGTTAGTTTTGAAGTCTATTTTGTAATTAGGGTTTGGGGTTTTTTTTTAATTTACTAAGAATTGTCACATATCTCTCTCTCACATTCTTTCCTTCTGTCAGCAGAGGAAAAAAGCATAGTCTCCTCTAAAGTCAGTCTGGAGTGACAGCCTAGCTCCAGAGGCCCACCCCTGCATTTCCAGGCTGGACATGTAAAAACAAAAGGTTTTTATGAGACAGTGGCCAACTCCTAGTTCCACAGAGCTTCCTGCATTCAAAGTACCAATGTTAAGCCTGCATCTCTTTGGTTCCCTGCAGGAACAGTAAAGAACATTTGCTGTATCATTATCAAGTTGTCCAAAAGCCTGCCACACATAGCACCTGAAAATAGGAGACTATTTCATCAGTAGCACATCTATTTCCTATGGTAGAATTTTTATTTTGGAACCCATTTCAGCATGGCTGAAAACATCTCAATCTGCACAGCAAGTGGAACAGCCTTTGAAATCTATGTTAAAAGTACATAGAACATGTACTAGAATCAAAACCAAAAACCTATGAAAAGCAGAGGGGTTGTTGTTATTACTGTATATGGGACTCAAACTTTACAATTGGCTGAGATGAAAGAAAAACAAAAGGGGTAGACAGTATCTTTAAGGGTGGCATTTCAAGGGCAGGAAGGGTAAAGAGTGACCCTAAATATTACCACACCATGTTTTTAGGCTCCTTGCCAAGCAGAGAAATTCAAGCTCTGCACAAGTAGAACAGCCAAAAGGATCAGTAATTCACAAGTTTTCAGTAACTTTTTAGGTCTGAGATTTTTTTTTTTTTGGTCACAGGGTAAAACCTGACATGTCAGACTAGAAGCTTCCTTAATATTAAGGTAAACTAGCTTTTAGGATGGCTTCAGCTTCAACCCTAGTTGGGGTTCTAGTCCAACTGGTTTGCTGTCACTGGCAAAATGGCTTCAGCTTTGAGAGCCTTCTTTTTTCCCCACTCCCCTACAGGGAAAAAAAGAAAAAGAAAAAAGAAATAATAGAAGCCCCAGTAGCAATATAGACATTCATTTATAAAATGAAAGCAAAACCCACTTATTAGGCTTCAAAAAAAAAAAATACATAGAGTGGTGTGGGCAGACACTGAGACACAAGCTATAGGAAAAAAACTACTATCAGAAGATTCCTGAGTAGCCAGTCAGGAGGGAAATGACAGATTTCACCATAATTCTCCTCAGGACAATACCAACCCTAGCTGTGAATCTTGGCGTGCGTCTTTGATCACGTATTGAGCACTGTTTCCAAGGGATTTAATGACAGTGATAATGAATTTTGAAAATGCTACCCCTGAGCAGGCCAATAAAGCCAGTAGTACTTAAAAACAGGCAGAGAAGTCAGACGCCAAAAGGCAAGAAGTTTTGAAGTCTGCAAGTTTACAGAAACAATTATTTGCATGCTGCATTTGCTCCTGAGTGTCTGTTTTTCTATGAACTTCTGCTTCAACTATATAGGCTAGAGCATGTCTGTCCAAGACTAATGACAGACCACTGCCAAGACCTGAGGACCTAGGATATGACCTCTTTGGTATAACATTGCCCTACCTCATCTGTTCTTCCATTCCCAGCCAAAACCAGGTATCAAAGTAGCTTCCACCAAATGCACCCCATCCTACCAAGACTCTTCTGCATTTTCCCTTTTCATTTTAGGTTTAGTATACTGACAGATTTCACAGAAAAGTAGTTTGAAATCTCTACATCTCCATGACAAAAATAGGGGGTATAATTTGAGGTTCATCATGACTTTCGCAAGTAGGCATCTGTATTTGCCATGCAATCCTTAGTTATCAGAGTAAGTAGCTTGATTATCAAAACTGATAAAGCGTACTATATTTACTTCTTTCAGCAATTCATTACTTGCGAATTTAAAATTATGACCTTTTCCCTTGTGTAAAGAAAGGTTTGTCAACTTAATACTAAATTTCCCAAAGTAACAGCTTATATACAATTTAAACTTCAGGTGCTCCTTAACTCAGTAAAAGGCAGCGTAACTTGCTTTTTTTGAGACTTAATAGAGAGATTATTGAAGCTCTGAGCTTGCTGTATCATTTTGTGGCATAATAGGCCATCACACAAGGAAGCTTCATTGTGGCAATCAAAGTGCTGAAATTTTTCAAGGTTTGTACAGTTTGCTCCATCTCCTCTTTGAGAAAGTAGTTTGTACATATAGCTTTTCCATATTAGTAGAAAAATGTTTATGAAAGCATTTATTTTTCACTTGCACGTTCCATTCAGCCACATGGATATACTGCTGTTTGTTGCAAATGATTTCACAGGCAAATGCATTTTTAGGATTCAAATCCTGCTTTAACGTCTCAAATTAAAGCCATTTGTATTTTAACAGTTCACAGTTTTACACACTATAACACAAATCTAAGAATACAACTAGTCTTGTTTTTTCTGCCAGCATAAAATTGTGTAATGCTTGATTTTGGATATGCCAACGTCAAAGAACACTGTTTGTTAGAACAAACATTCGTAACTATCTCTATATCCAGTGTGCATGCAGAGTTGTCACTGGTCATATTTATTTCCAGGAGCATATAAAACACAATAACAACTTAATCCCATTCTTCAGAGTACTAGGTGTTACCCCCCACTCTGCAAAGTTAACCACACTGCCAATCACAGCCAGACTTTAAACAGATTCAGAAGCACACTGTACAGTGTGGATATGCAAAATTTTCCTTTTCTTGAATATATGACTATTTAAGGTATGGCAACTGAATGAGGAACAAAGATGGACAGGCAATGAGGAAAAAGAAAGAAAAGTCTCAAATCTTTGTGGGCAAGAACAGGAATTAAGAATACCTGAACCATTCCAGAAACTTGAGTATACGCCATGTAATTTCCCAAAGCTATTTGGATTACATGACTTTTTTTTTCAGAATCCAACAAAACTAGGAGATATTTGTCATATGTACTTTGTGTTTCAGTTTTAAGTCAAAACTGAATTTCAGATCATCCCAATGTAGTACCTGTAATTAAAATGTAAGAGAAAGTCAGTTCGCTTTTAAAGATAATTTTTATTCCCAGGCTTGTGAAATAGCTAAAATTTTCCTTTGTTCAAAGAAAGGACTGATTAAGGGATAAATAAAATGGATAGGCATGATCTATATTTATTTGCTTTATTCTTATATCACAGCAAGAAATAAAGGAATGTTTACTTCCTCACCGAAGAATACGACCTTTATTTTTATTTTGTACATCCATACAAAAAGGGCCTATAAACTAGTTAAACCAAAGAGAATGAAGTATCTGGTGTTAACTCATGTTTTAGTGCAATGAACAACATTAACACGCGCCTTGGCCAGGGCAACATGGGCTTTGAAGCTCCTTGCAGAGAAGGTAGATTGATACCCTCAATCAGACCCTGAGAGAAGCCGATTTTCTCCACTGCCCAAGCAGCATCGCATTACAGACACTTCTTGACCAGTGCCACATTGCTTCTAAAGTTCTGGACTCCATCCTTATAGATGGATTTTCTATAGGAACTATAGGAACAGATAATTGCTCACTGATCAGTAACCTGTCCCATCCCAGTAACACAATCAGAATGAACAATGCTGCCTCAGAACAAGGGGAGAATGGGAAAAGCTTCTGGGAATGGTCTAAAATGGCTTAGCTTTCTTCCCTGTTCTGGTGTAAATATCAACAAACTATTTTGATGTATGTACCTGCCATATGTGCCTTGTGGCATATGTATTGCTTCACATCCACAGGTCAAAGATGCCCACTTCACAGATAAGGCTACAAGGTTAAATCAATTACAAACTGGAGACCTCAAAAAATGAAATGAAGAATGTCAAAGAAAAGGCAAACAAATGTTAGTTGTTAGGGATCACACAAACCTTTTAACTTGTATGGTAGCTCTTCAAATCTATCATTTCATTTCATCATGAACTTTCAATGGCCATTGTACAAGTTTACTTCTCCTAGAGTCAAAATTACAACATTCACCACTACTACTCAGGAAAAAAATTATAATCTCACCACAAAGTTTCAGAAGGAAGAGGAAAACACACCCAACCTTTTCAGCCAGTCATATTCCCTTCAGCCCATATACAAAATCACTCCTGGAAGTCAAGTGAATATGGCAATGCTTGTGTTTCTCCTTAGCTAGCAGGTCTCAGAGTACAAGGTTAGAAGTCCTACAGTACTTTCAAAAGCAATGTTAGAATATTTTAAAAATTAGTACACTAGTATAGTCTTCATTTTTTTTATAAAAAAAAGCTAGCTGTTTTCCCAGAGCTCAGCTTTATTTTGGAAGCAAAATCACAAAATGATATTGCACTTAATCATTCAATGGTGAATGATTAACAAACCGAGGTCTTGTTCCTACACAGTAGCAAATTACATCCTGCAAGGGTTAAACACATTAGCCAAGACCCTATATTAGATAGTTTGGGCCTTTCTTCCTACTCTATTACATTGCTAGCTGTGCCAGTCATAACATATCTTCTGGTTTCTAGCAAAGAGATGCATAATGAACTGCTTTGTGGGTGGGCTATAAAAATGCTGACAAACTTGACCATGTTCAATGACTTTTCTATAAACCTCCTCACTGGAGTGCTTTGCATGTGAATTCCAGCAGCAGCAGCTGCTACCATAGCAACAGAGTTATTTAGGAAATAATTTAAAGTGAGTACCACATCATATTCAGTCTCTCATGAAGGAAAGCAGAGTTGGCAGGGGGATGGGAAGTGAAACAAGATATATAAGGTCTATGCCTTTTTAACTGACAAATGAGTTTGTATGTGTCCCATCTATTTACCAATACACGGGAATCTGTATAAATCAATACTTATATTTGGACAGTGCTTTGGCGCTTTTATTGTATTTTAGATGTTATAAAATTAACAAACACTTATGAACAACTTCGCAGCTACAACTTCATGAGGTTCTAGTCAGCCCATTTTGCTAGCCTGTCAACATCCCTCTGGATGGCAGCACAACCTTCTGGTGTATCAGCCACTCCTCACAGTTTTGTGTCATCAGCAAACTTGCTGAGGGTGCACTCTGCCTCATCATTCAGATCATTAATGAAGATGTTAAATAGGATTGGACTCTGTAGGAACCCCTGGGGCACACCACTAGTTACTGTCCTCCAACTAGACTTTGTACCACTGATCACCCACCCTCTGGTCCCACCTATTCAGTCAGTATTCTATCCACCTCACTGCCTTCTCATCCAGCTCATACTTCATCAACTTCTCTATGAGGATCTTATAGGAAACAGTGTCAAAAGCCTTACTGAATCAAGATAGACAACATCCACTGCTCTCTCCCTAGTCTAGGAAGCCAGTCATTTCATTACAGAAGTTTATATCAAGTTGGTCAAGAATGACTTCCCCTTGGTGAATCCATGCTGACTACTCCTGATGCCCATCTTGCCTTTCATGTGCCTGGAAACGCTTCCTAGTTCTACCACTTTCCCAAGGTTCAAGGTGAGGTTGACTTGCCTGTAGTGCCCTGGGTCCTCCTTGCCCCTTTTGAAGATAGCAGGGGCATTTACTTTCCTGAAGTTCTCAGGCACCTTTCCTAATCACCATGAGCATTCAAAGACAATCGAGTCGCCTCACAATGACATCAGTCAGCTCCCTCAGCACTTGTAAGTGCATTCCGTCAGGACCCATGGACCACCAGTTTGCTGGGAATTGATCCTTTTTCACCAAGGGTATGTTTTCCTTGCTCCAGATCTTCCACCCAGTCTCTAGGGCTGGAATCTCTAGGATTCCTGAAAGACAGTCTTGCTAGCAAAGACTGAGGCAAACAAGGAATTGAGTACCTCAGCCTTTTCTCTGTCTTCTGTCACCAGGTCCCTTGCCCCATTCAGCAGCTGGCCCGCATTTTCACTAGTCTTCCTTTTGTCATCTATGTACTTACAGAAGACCTTGTTGCTTTTGGCATGCCTCGCCAGATGCAATTCCAATTGGGCTTTGGCTTTCCAACAGTGTCTCTGTGTTCCTTCCAGGTTACCTGTCCCTGCTTCCACCTTCTGTATGCTTCCTTTTTGTGTTTCAGTTTTGATAGGAGCTCCTTATTCATCCACATAGGCCTCCTGGCATTTTTTCCTGACTTTGTACACTTTGAGATGGACTGCTCTTGAGCTTGGAGAATGTGATCCTTGTGTATTAACCAGCTTTCTTGGGCCACTCTTCCCTTCAAGGCCTTATCCCATTGGGCTCTACCAAGAGGATCTTTGATTTTACTTTTTGCCCTGCTTCCCCCTCTCAGGATCCTGAACTCCTCCATCTCTTAATCATTGCGGCCAAGGCTGCCCTAGATCTTCACATTCTCAATGAGCCCCTCCTTGTTTGTGAGGTCCAGCGCTCTTCATTGGCTCCTCTATCATTTAGGTCAAGAAGTTGCCAGCTGTTAAGATTCTCATTCATTCATACTTTCCTTTCAAGAAGCTTATGTGATTGCACAGATGCTAGCTTCCAAAGCGGGGAAAGAGGGGAGAATTATTTAATTCATTAACAAGTCTCCTAGCTTGTTAAATAAGAGCAGGAGAATAAACCAAAATACATTTCTAAAGAAAATATGAATATCAGGTTCAAATCAAGAACATGACAGAAGATAAAAGGGCCAAACTACATCATATTTATATCAAAAATAATATCTGTATGATGTACAAATCCATGTGACTCGCCACCGAATGCAGAACAGACACACAGACTTTTACCTTTACCAACTTCAAAGACAAAACATTTATACTTAGAGACCAAGCTAAGTATTGTGATCATCACTGGAGAAGAGGAAAACTTTTTGGCTTTTTCTTAAGAGAAAAACTTGTGTGAAGTGAGTACTTTTTCACTAGCTCCAAGCCCTGCTGAGCTCAAGGAAGCTGGTTGGAATCAAATCCCATCAGAAGGATCTGACTAAAATCTGTCTAGATTCCACAGCAAGCTTCCAGCATAGAAAGGCTTTTTTCTTTTTTCCCCTCAAATGTAAAATATAGCCTCATTCTAACTGGAAAAGAGAATTATAGGAAGAATGAGGAAAATGTGTTATTATAAGTACAAATACTTCAACAATGAACATCAAGAAATATTAGCAGTTTCTCACAAACAACGTCAGTTACAGCACACCATAATTCTAAATTCTTCCTTATTTGCTACACTGATATGAGCTGAATTTCCATATGCATGGCTTCATTGCTTTTATTCCATCACCTGTATTTCACACAGATAAACATGTAACAGAACTTGTTCCTAGACATGGTTATGGCAGCTACATCCCTGCAAGTCAGTAGAGATTCATTTGCCTGCTTATCATCATGTACTCTGTCATTCTTCATTTCTTTACTGCAAACAATCTTGCCTTGAATAACAACATAAGTGTTCTTCTCAAATCTACTATTACATCACTCAGCCTTTTATATTTATTTTTAAAAGTAATATTTGTGTATGTACGCACGACTCCAAAAACCAGCCATATCAGTGTTTGCTCACCTGCTGTAGCACTAGAGTAAACCAGTACTATTGAAAAATATCCTATTGTCTAGGATAGTCTTGACAATACTCTCCCGGGTTAGCTAGACATGTTATGAAAGAACTAGCCACATTTCTCATCTTTCCATCTATACCACCTTCACAAGCTGGTAAAAGTAATGAACCGTATAAACACATTCTTAAAAATACTATGCAAGCCAAAACTATCTTTCAAGACAAAACTCCATTATTTTAAATACTGCAGAGTACCACTTAATCAGCTATACATCAGTATGAACTATTTGTATCAGTTCTGTCATACACCGGAGTGCACACAAAAAAATCTTAAATATATATATATCATGCGCTGAAAGGATGCACACATTAGCGACCTCTGTTTCTGGTTGCTCATCCATCTTTCTATAAAACTTATACCTTCAACTTGTGAAAAATCAATTCATAATAAAGAGGTATTAATGTATATTAGAATGTTCTGGGACTAGGATGGAATGCTGATACCCAATATGAATATCATAGTGTGTAATAAGGACTCTCTACCTCTCAGACCTGTGCTGTTCACATGTAATATCATGCAAACTAGTTTCCCATAATTCTGTCCCTAACTGTGCCCAAATGATACAGCTCTCACATAGACCTTTTCTAAATGGTATTTTAACTAAGAACTACACTGCAACACTTTTGAGGATATATTATTAGACATTACTTCACTAAAACACAAACATATTAGAAATCTCTGGTACTGGTGAGTACCTCTGAGAGGAATCGTCCAACCCTCGTTTTCCTTCTTCATTCAAACTTTCCAAACTGTCTCTACAAGAGTCATTGCCAATGGACACTGACCTTCCTAAAACATTTATTTGGGGTAAGTTAAAGTTAACTTCTGCTGTTGGTCTAACACACTTTCCCCACACTCACTTAAAGAAAAAAAAAAAGCAAAACAAACAAAACACCTTCACCAAAACAACCCTATTGTCCCATCAATTAATTGCACTCCTGTTCAAAAGAATATTCTGCAAGTAAAGCTGTCAAAATTTGCTGTTATATACTAGTATCAAAGATGAAGGGGAATTATTTTCTTCACATCATAAGGCTTCATTGCCTTCTGAGACACAGAACTTAGTTTACAGTTTTAGTATCAGAATTATCTGATTGACCACAGACTGCAATACAGGCTGTGTATCTTTTTACTGCTTACTACTGCTTTAAAGTCTTTTCCCACATTTATACCATTAGAAGCTACCAAGAGAAGGGAGTACATTTAACTTCTTACTAGACTAGAACACCATGTTTTATTTTACACTGACATTTTCCAGTATTCTCTTTTTTTCCCACTACAGCAGGTAAGCTGTCTTTAGCATACTAGCTTTGTTTTGTTTGGAATATGCAAGCAGAGAGGCAAAAAGAAGGAAACACTTTCTACAGATGAACAGAAGTTTCAAACTGATTTGCTTCAGCCACATCCGTGTACATTTTCTGAATTCAGAGGTCTTTAGAAAGTAATTTGGTTTTGCTGTCAAGAAATAAATGCAGAAGTTTCTTCTCAATTTCCACCAACTACAGTTCCATCTACATTACATTCCTAGTCTCTAGATGTGACACAAAAATTCAAATATCATATTATTTAAGAGTACAGAACGTGTTTAGTGATAACATCAGCTCTAACAAGATTACCTGTTAGAGAGAAGGCTGATTCAACATATATTATCAGTAATGATAATGAATCAGTCCCTCCTCTTTCATCACCAATTTTCCATATGAACTTCAGGCAAATAATTAGAATTAGGAGATAAGGTTTATTATAATTGCAGATCAAATTTCCACTTTATCTGTTGAAAGGCACTGTAAACAAGCCTGAACCAAAGCATCACACTTTCCTATTTCTGGGTTAATCCATCTGCAAAATCGGAACATTTCCAACAAAGCATTACCATACATCATTAGTGAATGGCCTGCCAGTATGGACAGGACAAACAGAATTGATGGGAAAGGAGAAAGCAAACACAGAAAAGATGAAAACACTTGAAAGGAGGGAACAGAAACATCAAATCAAGAAGCAGTTGGGGGGGGGCAGGGCAGGGCGGGGAAGAAAGACAACAGTAGACACATTTAGATTCAAGGGACCATTTTAATGTCAAACTGAGTGGTGCGGTTGACACACCAGAAGGACGGGATGTCATCCAGAGAGACCTGGACAGGCTGGAGAGGTTGGCCTGTGCGAACCTCATGAGGTTCAACAAGGCCAAGTGCAAGGTCATGCACCTGGGTTGGGGTAACCCCCAGTATCAATACAAGCTGGGGGAAGAAAGGATCGAGAGCAGCCCTGCCGAGAGGGACTTGGGGGTGCTGGTGGACGAAAAACTGGGCATGAGCCGGCAATGTGCGCTGGCGGCCCAGAAGGCCAACCGTATTCTGGGCTGCATCAGGAGAAGCGTGGCCAGCAGGTTGAGGGAGGTGATTCTGCCCCTCTACTCTGCTCTGGTGAGACCTCACCTAGAGTACTGCATCCAGCTCTGGAGCCCTCAGCACAAGAAGGACATGGAACTGTTGGAGCGGGTCCAGAGGAGGGCTACTAAAATGATCCGAGGGCTGGAGCACCTTTCTTACGGGGACAGGCTGAGAGAATTGGGCTTGTTCAGCCTGGAGAAGAGAAGGCTGCAGGGAGACCTGATTAGGGCCTTTCAGTATCTAAAGGGGGCCTATAGGAAAGATGGGGAAAATCTTTTTAGTAGGGCCAGCTGTGACAGGACAAGGGGTAATGGTTTTAAACTGAAGCAGGGTAGGATTAGACTAGATATAAGGAGGAAATTCTTTACAACAAGGGTGGTGAAACACTGGAACGGGTTGCCCAGAGAGGTGGTGGAGGCCCCATCCCTGGGAACATTCAAGGCCAGGTTGGATGGGGCTCTGAGCAACCTGATCTAGTTAGCAGTGTCCCTGCTTACTGCAGGGGGGTTGGACTAGATGACCTCTAAGGGTCCCTTCCAACCCAAAACATTCTATGATTCTATGATTCTATATACACAGGCAGACACTAACTGTACAGCAAGGCCATTGCTTACTCTGTGTTTAATTTTAATTTTTTTTTTTTTTTTTTTTTTTTTTTTTTTTTTTTACACAAAGCTTGCCCTGCCAGCTAAGATCTAGATGTGTAGGTGGATATTAAAATTTGACAAGCTGAAGTGAGTTGTACAGCAGCCTTTGTCACTTAAAAAAAATTGCAAGGGCGACCAACAGTGGAAGATAGGTAGGTACAGCTTCGCCCAAAGCATGGGGCACAACAACCAGTGACAAGCGCACAGCCATCTCTCCAGCTAAAGCAGATTATCTGTAGCCTTTAAAAAAATGCTAGAGTCCACCATACATTGGGACCTTCTGGTCCCTGTCTCAAGTGCCATTTGCAGGCACATACAGCCCCAGACAGGGAAAGTGATAACTGCCAGTAAGTGTTTATTGCTGCTTAAGTTTGAATATATAAAGAAGAAAAAATAGGATGTTGTACTGGCAAAGCTGCCAAGTCATTCTGAAACAAAAGGAACCTTCTCTACCTTGGGTAATCTAGGTCTTAGAATTTCACAGGAGAGCATGGTTTTGTTTGACTGCTTTAATACAAAGCTCTAAGAAACTAATCTGACCTTATGCATAATATAGTACAGAAGAACCTTCTCTAACTAATTGCACAGCAAGTTTAGGACTTCTAGTTGGGTTAGAAAGGAAAAAACCAACCTCCTGCATCCACTCTGTTTCCATCAACCCTTCTCTACCCAAAGAATCTAATCTTTCTACATACATCAGCACTGGTACATCACTGTACAATAGAAAAGAACTCAAAATACCCAAGACTCCCCCCTTCGGGGAAGGTGAGTAATATCCTTTTCTTCAGTAATTTAAGATCCTAGTTAAAACACTGGTTTATAGGCTTCCCCACTGAAGACAGAGTGTTTTAACTAATCTCACTAAACAGAGTTACTCCATACCTGTTATACTTCTTTTCCTCTCAAAAGAGCAAGGCATATTCTAGTTAAATAGAATGGTATCAACAGCATCTTGCCAAAGTATCTATCCTAAGATGAGCAGAGACAGCAAAGACCACTCTAGTTACCTAGATCAGCTAAGTCATGTGCCACTGTGAATATGCATTTAGGGAAGAAATTTTTCAGGAGTATTTGGGTCGCAAATCCTTTCCATCACTGGCATCTGGTATTAGAATTGTGGGCATCTGTCATTTAATGTTTGTTCTAAAAGTAGAAACAGCTTATCTTTAATAAGTATTTAGTATACTGCATATGACTTGGCCAAGATATTAAATTTCAGAGTTGTTTATAAAACCTGTTTTGGCTTCTTTTTTTTTTTTAATTCAATGCTTCATGGTATATCTATATTAATTCAGAACATTAGTTTCTATCTTACCAGCTAAAAAGAGAGTTCATTATCAACTTAGAACCATGACACTACCTCCAAAGTGAGAGTGCTATGGTGATGGGAGACCTCCAATAGCAAAAATTTCACCACATACAAAGCTTGGACTTAAAAAGTCTCTATCATGGGGTGTTTTGCAAGGCACAGTCCAATTATTGGATAAGGGGAAAGCACAGGTGATACTGGCAAGTGAAGTGCTTTACCATCAAATCCACACAGCCTCCCTAAAAACAGCACAGATTAAGAAATGACCGGCATACCTTACACCCGACTTTCACCAATGGCTCCCAGCAGCAATGCTGGAAGCTAGCTCGTCAGAAGCACTGTGAGACCACAGCAGCCTCATACTTCTTCATACAAAACAGGGAATACAGCAAAAAGTTTCTCAGCCCATGAAATAATTGGTATTAATCTTTTCCCAAAGATCCTTTCACCAATATAAAAGACAAGAAAATAAGCCAACCAAGATTTATCAGCATTTTGGAGTGAGTGTGGGAGATCTGCTGCTTTTTTTTTTTTTTTTTTTTTTTTACAAATTATTATTGTGGAGCTCTGAAAGACTTTTTCTTGTGTAACTCAGGAACTGGTGAAGAAAGAGTTAGTAAAAGAAGCTGCTATTAATCTTCCAGTAGTTTACGCAGATGTAACTCTCTTGGCTCAAAATTAACTGAGGCTGGCTGGAGTTTCTCACTTCACTAAGCAGACAAGACTGTTACACCTATTTGTTAGAACACCAGATTTGCAATGCACAGATGCTTAACCAGTCACTTCACACACCCTCATGAATAACCAGAAAAAGCAAGCTGTTAAATAGAACTGGTTTCCGATTAAGCAAAGTTAAGCAGGGAAAGGAGGTGTAATTAAAGTTGTACTAATCGCAGTCCATATCTGCAACTAACTTTATAATTCACAATTATGTGGGGAGACACATAAACACATAAACTCTTCAATAATAACTAAAATTAGGCTTTTTATATTAGATTTAGATTTGAATGTACAGACATGATTTGAAGAGGAATATAGTATCAGTGAGCATAAAACAGAAGGGGATCCATACTAGCCTTTCAAATTAATCATCCTAGTATTGCAAAATTGGTAGCTGCTTTTCCTTCAGTTTTACATCCTAGATATATTCTAAATGGAAATTTTATTATTTTTATGTATTTAGCTATTCCAAACCAGCAGTTTCTAAAAATTTTAGAGTGTAATAAGTCAGCAGAATGGTATATATTATCGTGTTACTTCGCTTTGCTGGCAGGGATCCAAGACTTCCCCAAGCTTAAATAGAAAGACCCTGCAGAATAAGCAGTTATCCCTAAAAATCTCATAGTTTGGGCTACACATACACTTTTCTAACTCTACACTATAATGGCTTTTTTTAGAGGACCTTGCTATTAGTAAAACATGTTTTATAAAATCTGTATCAACACACAGATTTTTCTATCTGAATTAAATTGATAAATCTCATTTCATTCAGTGCAGGTTAACATATTGCATTTGCCTCCAAATAGAATTCCAGCACACTGATTGAATAAACACATCATCTGCTGAGGCATTGAAAAGTTGAAATGTTGTAAAGAAAAGCAATTCTAAAACTCCTCATATTAAAAAGATATCAAACAAAAGTCAATGTTATCAAGCCAAACACTTCAACAAAGATACCTCATACAAATCTGTTCATACCACTTCTCTTGCTTTTCTATTTCTACAATTCTAACTCCTCTGTGATTCTCTGTTGCTGCTCACTAACATGGAAGAACTGGTGGCAAATGCAGCTGGCCTGATTTCATGTTGCCAACAGTTATTTTGAGCTGGAGACTGGATTAGATGTTCTCCAGAGGGTTTGGTAGGTTTTGGTGGTTGTTTTTTTTTTTTTTTTTTTCAAACAATACTTCCGTGATCACAAGCAGAAGTGCTAAAATGCAAAGTTTGTCATTTGTAGAAGATGGCAAATATCAATCTTGTGATAAAATGTTTTGGAATTCTTAAGACTTATTAAGCAAGACTAAGATATTCAGTGAAGCTTTTCTTGTTTATCTAGTTGTTTTATTGCTTTTCAGAATCATGTCACTGAAGATCCCAGTGAACATCAGTAATTCTCAACCTACTGGAAAGATGATATCACGGAGCACCAACATGAACACTACAGCAAGCCACAGCTCTTTCCTTATTCAGAAAGGGGAGGTCTATTTGATAAAGCTGTACTGAAAAAGTCACATTGGGATTTTCTACACAAACAGTAATTTTGGTATTTTAAATATAACTCTGGGTTATTATCTCAAGACAAGAGGACCTTTCCAGTGTAGTATTTTCTTTATTTCTAGTGCATCTCCTTTTGTTTCTCCTCTTCAAAACATGCCTCCAAATAGATTGCAACAACAAAAGGAAACAGGTGGAGAGGACTATGGAATTTTTTAACATTCTCCACCCCTATATTAGTGTCAAATAGCACATTTCAACTGATACAGTTGCAATCAACCATCTGTACATCCTACCATCTCACAGCATTCCTATCAAGTCACTCTGTGGCTGCAGCCACTTTCACATTTTAAAAAGATAGTCTGTTTCCCAGTTTTGCATATGCACGAAAGGAGAGCATACGCTCCTGATGAAAAGCTGTTTCCAAGAGTTTGAGAGTACATTATTATTTACCAGTTGATTTAGAAGAACCCCGCTCACATACTGAGAAATTCAGACATAAGTCTCTTTACTGAACAGAGCTTACCTATTTGGACTATGGCAAGACATAGCAAGATGCAAGAAAGCACGAAAATGAAGCACAGGGGAGAAGGGTAAGGTAACAACAAAAGTATGCATTGCATGATAAGACACACCAAGACACCAGAGGTCTTACAGGCCTCACATTTCACAGCAAGGTGGTTAGAAGACAAAAATGTACTCACTTCCCAGAAATTTACCAGTAGCTTTTACTAACAAAACTTTTTTTGTAGCATCACAAAAATCAGGGTTGTAAGTTATCTCTGGGCGTGCAAGTGAAATAATCTAATTAAAAAGCATTTTATCCTCCTCTTGCCTCCTGGTGCAATATAGACAGGTTTGCTGAAAAACTATTTCCAACTTTGCAAAACGATGCCATCAGTCCTCTAGCACTGTACCACCTACGTCATATACATATCAAAAGCTCTCCATTTCAATTAATTTTCAGCTGGTTTTGAGGAAATCAATCAGCTTTGCCACATTGAATAATGGCTGGATGACTGAACAAAGTGTAAATCAGTTTGACAAGTTACAGTGAAACAGAAAAACAAACTTTTGAAGAAACAACGTTATGAGCAAGAGAATGAGTTGCACAACACTGAAAGTACATGAGAACTACTATACAGTAAATCAAAGGCTGAGGGTATCTCCCTCATAAGCCCTCTGAAATTTAAATGTAAAGGTAAAGCACCATAAAGTGAGACTTCTAATTTCAGAAGGGCCTTGGTTTTGACTGCTTTTTGACATGCCTCAAAATAGTAAGAACCCACAATCTGCAGCAAGATTTTAATCATGTGCCTCACTGACTTTTATAAAAATCGATGATAAAACTATCATCTGGATAATCTTCCTGCTGTGCGTTTAAACTACTTGAAAAGTACTACGTGTCCTTGGAATAAATTGACTCAAATACAAGACTACAAGATACAAGATAAGAAAAGAGAACAATAAAGTAATGTGCAGGTAAGCAGGCGAACCAATAGATACTTATCAGTGGTAAAGCAGGTAGTTAAATATAAATACAACACAGCCCAAGATTAGTATACTGACAAATTAGAATGGCATCAACCACTAATTTAATGTCAGTGTGTACACCTGCAATAAAGTCATTAAGTGACAAATGCTGCCACATGCAAAACAGCATTAATGAAAATAAACAAAGCACAGATTTATTAAAATTCCTTTGAAAAGTCAGTTTGAAAATATGGATTCAGAGTAAAATGTATATAATCTAGTTTACAAAACACAGACAATTAATAGCTGGAAAAAAAGAAGATATTTTGTTATAGTTAGGCAGCTGCATTAGGGACTTTCTGAGGGGAAACAAGCAAACAACCAATCCTCCTCCCCATCCCCCCAACCCCCCCAAAACCCAACCCAAAAACTAGAAGTTATGAACAGCTTTGTATTTTTTTAGACCAAAACAAAAAACCTCTGCCTCTGGTGCACTCAATTTCACCACCTCCTTGAGTGCTGAAATTATTTCAGAAGGAAACTAATGAATCTCCAAACCCACACCTTTAGCTGCTGTACCCACCAGCTTAAGGCCTGCATTCTTCAGCTAGAAAACATTGATTGCCCTGTTTGTTTTGCTCCTAAGTCTAACATTCTGCAGTGCAAGAGGTATAAAACCAAACCATGCTAGAAGTCAACTCAGCAGCAAAGTAAATTGCATCTGCTAGCTCTTGCATCAAAGACAAATTACATACAGTTTGCCTTCACTGAACTACAGGAAGGTTTTAAAAATATGTAGCCATGTAGTTCAACTAATAAATGGATCAGCCTTACCATTTTGGCATCATAAATGCTCTGCAACACTCTAAAGCCTGTCTCCTGCTAAGACTTAGAGAACCAACCTTGTTAAAAAAAAGAAAAACAACAACAACAAACCACTCCACCTTCATGACGACTTCATAGAATACCAGAATAGTTTAGGTTGGAAGCAACCTTTAAAGATCATCTAACTTACCCTAGCCTATACATTGTTATTCATATTTGTCAAACTTCAGATAGCCATGGCTATGCTGTCAGAAAAATGTTTTCTTATTCTCTACTACCTGTAGTTCAGAATACTCCCTATACATATAGTGCCAAAACATTTTCTATCAGTTTTAGGACTTGACCACTGTATCAGGATCTTGTGCTTTTGAGCTACCATTATTTAAATACAAAGTTATTCTGCAACTTGGACACTCTTGAATAATAGATCTCTCTCAAGCATGTGTATTTATAGCGATCAGTCACAGAATTACGGGAATGCTTGTTCCGACAAGTACCTACAGGTAATATTTACAATGTTTCAAGGCTTATGATGACGAAGAATTGAAATGGTGATTGCAAATGCTTATACAGAATCATACGAAAAAGAATATAATTTTTAAACTTAAGAGCTTCCCAAACAGAACAACAGTCAGGATCTTTATGGCAACTGCAAATAAGAATAGCAACCAGTTCATATACTCAGTCCCTCAAATCTGCATAACAAAAGCCAAAGCTCTTTGTAATTTATTTCTCTAAACGTTTTTCTCCAGCAAAATAATTTCACATAATAATATAATATTACAATATTGCCAAATAAAGTTTTTTCATGCTGTTTGACATGCTCTAACCTGCACATGGAAATCCATCAATTCATCCACCAGATTAGTGCTTGCAAAAGTCACCTGCACTGATGAGAACCACATTTGAACATGTATTTCAGAGCAAAAATCAAGTATGTACAGCTTAGTTTTCAATCACACACATAGCTCCTCTAAAATAAAAACATTAAAAAATATGTACTAAAGTAATAGAAACCATTTCAAAACTTTGTGTAATATTGCAACTCAATTTTAAAACTGGAACTCAAAGTACTTCAAAAGTGAAAGAAAATAAACTCGCCTCCATTGAAGAAGTATGGTTGAAGTTAGTCATGAAACAATGTATCAAACGTTCTCCTTACCTTTGTGTGTATTAAAAAAAAGTCTCCTTCCTTTCAAAAAGACTCCAAAAAAAGACAAAATTCAGAAATGGCAAATTCCGTTTCAGGAACAGTGAATGGAAATAGAACTGGGACATTACTGCACCACTTTTAAGCAGTAAGATCCAACAGTACTCTATAGAAAAAAAAAATCAATTTGTCAGGCTGAGAGATAAAAAGCATTTTCTCTTGCTGCCTTAGTGAAGCGCAGACAAAGGCTGTGTTCATCTGAACTACAAAGTCTGGTGAGCCCTTCAAGATATGAAAAATATGGATAGCCAGAACCGAAAAAGGCCCTTGTAGATTATTATTAAAATAAGCTGAGAGATATTTTCTTTTTTAGAGTTCCATTTCTATTGCCTAAAAGTAACAAACAGAAGTCATTGGTTGCAGCGCTTAAGACGACATTTGGTTCCAACAGAGCTTCTATAAATATCACTTGCAATTGTTAACTGATTTACTGAGCTGTAGCTTTCACAGCAATATTGCTTGATTAATATATAAAAAAACCACATAGTTTTTCACTCTCACAATGGAATTGGAATTCTTAGCCTTTTTTAAAAAGTCAGTGATGACAGACCGCTCTTAGAAACACAAGAAAAGCCATGTGCAAATAAACTGCCTTTCATGTATATGATTCAGGAGCATCAACACTGTCAGCTGAGATGCTTCAATTATTCTGGGCATCAACAACTGATTTTCAGGGTCTCTGATTAATACTGTAAATGCCATTAATCCAAGAGGATGTTCAAATTATGTCCAAAATCATTCTGCTTCTGCTTTTTATTTAATAAGGTCTCTCACCTGTATCCATTTAAGATGATTGCAAAGTTCAAACTGCTGCAAAGTCAGGCATCAGCTTTAAGACTTGAGTGGAAGACAGCGGTAATTATCACTTATTTGCTAAAGGTCATGGTTTTTAAATGGGGCTTCTTAGATTACACTCATCAACAATCTCAGTCTGTACAAGTGACTATTTTTGGATAACAGCCACGGACAGAATTTCTTCAGCACATTTGACCTGTTATATTTACCTCTGTTTTACTGGTACGTTGTGGTCCACAGATCATAGACTATGCAAGATTTATAAGACAAATCTTGTGACGCTCTTGTTACTTTAGAAAAGGCAAAAATCAGAAGCTTTGAAGTACTTCATATCTACAGCCAGACTAATTTGTCTTTTACTGTAAGAACTGTTATAATTTTGGTAACATACTATCAAAATTAACAACAAATAATTACTAAAACATTATATCTATATGTATCTGTAGATACACAGATTTTCTAATAGACCACTGTTTTGGTACAGTGAACAATTCAATGACCCTAATACAAGGGGATAACAAGGATGTGCTAATAAAATATTACTTATGTTAAAGAAGCTTAAAGGCTGTTGAAGAAAGATAGGGGCCTATAACAGGACCCCCCAAAAGTTCAAGCAGCAAATGCTAGTAGAGGCTTTCGACAGTACTGGCGCAGGGCTGACACCTGGGCTCCAGGGCTAAAAATACAAATCATATATCATCAGATTCTGTGTAAAGGAATGCAACCTTGGGAGCTGGGTAAAACATACCATACATATTAAAACTCGGATATAAAATAGGACCTGGGGACCAATGAAGAAAGAGCAAGCAAGATGACTGTGTTAGCAAACACAAAACAGTAAATACAAGCAGATCCAAGAACAACGAAGAAGAAATACTCAATATCAATATCACACTTTCTATCAGGATGCAGATGTAATCCTTCAACATCCTTCTAGAAGATAGCTTGGCACTATTGATCCTAGGACCCTAAAGAGCCTAGAAAATCTAAACCTATCAGAGAAAGAAATAGATACTGAACAGCTTGTGCATATCAGTTTTAACTATACTAATATTTGGAATTAGCAATAATTGGATAATTAGGGATATAGATGTGAGTGTCTATCTGTGTGGAGTATTCTAACTAGACAAATAACAGCTCTGATTAGATTGCTAATACTTTAATTAGACTAAAACTCTTGGCTCTGCATATAAGGTGCATTTCTTAAGTCCATATAAACTGCATGGGGTGTTTAGTTTGGTTTCATGCTCAGGGAATTTAGCTAAAATTTCAATGCAATAAAATTATGCTAATAAAAGGTTTCTATTAGATTTCCATACTGAACTGAAGCAGTGAAAATTGAATTAAAGATATATGATGGCTCATAAAAAGTGCTTGTGACTGAAGAAGGAAAAGCTGGTGAGTCTCAAATCGTAATTTGTCATATGCCTCTCTTGGACACAGCCAGAAACAGCACAAAAACCAACACAGCATCAGAATTAAAATCAAGCACTGCCTAGGACCATGACTCAACCTCATTAGCAGACAGAGACATTCTAACAAAACAATTTAAGGCGATATTGATTCTAGTGTTACGACTCCAGAGTTGACATTTGTAACTGAAACAACTCACAGTTCTGAGAGGTAAAGATGTTTTTGACAAATAAATTGGTTTAGTATCATGGATTTTAGAAGTGACATATTAAGGTGCTTCTAATATTATGTGATAAAAGTTTATGAAAATTGGAAAATAATCTGGACGCTAACCCAAAGTGAGGAAAATATTTTGTATCATTAGCAAAGCTAATCATTCCAGAGCACACAGTTCTATTAGTAGAAGAGGTAAATGAAGAGAGACTTCCAAAAAGAAATGCTGTACAGTTTTAAGAGGAGACACATGGGAGTAGCTAGTTCAGAAGTAATACTTCTCAGAAATTTGAATATATTTGAATCTCTTCAACAAAATACTACATGAAAAAATTACTTAGCTAAGTAATAATGTTTATTAAATGCCCAATCCTGCTGACGCAGTTCTACAGAGAACACGTACTTCAAATAGCATAGTTTTTCCTCTACATGCCCTTTGCTCCAAGGCAAAACACTTCTATGTATGGATGGATGGATGTAAGAAGTATTAATAAAAGAGAGGACCACACTGATAAAGCAAGGAACTATTTAAGTTGTGTGGGAAATCTTAAGTCATAGCTAGAACACCATCTGCAAACATGGGTACAGATGCACACACAGTTTGGGGAATTACATACTGCTGGTGATGGCACAGCTGCCAATAACATCAGCCTTAGTGAAAAAAAAAAAACCAAAACCCAAACACATGACTGCCAAGCAAAAGAAACAAATAAGCCAGTTTTGCAGGTCTATTCATGTTTCACAGAAACACTGTGTATGAAGCTGCATAGGTTCATTCAAATCATCACTATTCATATTAAACTCACACTATCCATTTGAATGCAGATTGAAAGACTGGACTTTCTGCTTCAGCATGCTGAACGTTAGGAAATATTGCCGAGAGGTACAGCATCTGTTACAAAAATTAAAGCTTGGGGAAAATATAGTGTGGATTAATATCCCTTTAGTTACACTTGCCACAATACTTATTCAGTATTCTGACTAGTTTTAAGTTGTTGGAAAACAAAATCTCACAAACATGGCTCCCACACACCACCTTAGTTACAGATACCCTCTGTTCTTTTAGTGGCACAAAAAAAAAAGTGTTTGGATTCCATAGAATTACATATTATTTCAAATTCAGTATTTATAGGCATTACAGAAGTGAGATTAGGCTGCAGTGGTTAGAAAGCACAAAATGCCATTCCGTCAATAAAGGTCATTGCTTCCACTATTCTTGCTTGTTTCAGCACACGAGTTTCCCCTAGACAACTTACAGGAAATGGAAGGGAAAATAACCAAATCATTGGAAAAATTGTTACAGATGCCATCTGGTCTTCACAGATGGGCCTGTACTGTAGGTCATGCACATGTCCTTTCCCTCTGTCATCACTAACTGAAGAATTCAAAGCAGGTAAGAAACAGAAGCAACAACTCTAGAAAGGATACTGTCAGCACACTGCGTGAAGTTTTAGCCACTGTAACTCCACTTAACACTTTACTGGGAGTCAGACAATATTCTCCAGGCTGATGAAACCTCACTCAACAGGGATACAAAAATCTGCTGGTCTGAAAGTCAAAGGTTAGGTCTGTAATGAATCACAGTGGAATTGTCAAAAACAAGGCAAAAAAAAAAGCTGTATTAGAAAAATAAGGCAATATTTGTTATTGCAATACTGCCATTGCTATACTATACACTGTCCAAAAATATAATTAATCTTCTCCTCAGTGTCTCTTCGTAATCCAGCTGAGTTATTTCCAAATTACAAATGGGAAACAGAGGCACAAAATTCTATTCTGTCAAATAGGACAGCAGAACTAAGATTCATTTCCACGTTCCCAATGCCCAGTTTTCTAAATGCAATACTTTATTTTAGATACTCTCCTTGCTCTTAAGCAAACCACATTCTAGTAATATTACAAGAATTCTCCAGCCATGAGGAATTTACAGTTTTTACAGCACTGCACAAATGAAGAGTTTCTGTAGTTCTAATCTTCCTACTCGGAGAAGTGAGAAGGGGTTATTTACTTTTAAGATAAGCACTGTTTCACATATTATTTAAAATAATAGCTACCTCTTACTTACCTGCACACTAAGGAGTTAAGCACAAAATGCTTGTGCCTTTCAGCTTCCTTAATATGGAGTGATTTATTCAAAACCACTGAGCAGCGTAACCTAGACTTAACCTTCCTTCTCTGATGCTCAGAGTCTCCCTCTGCATGATCACATTCAGTCTTAAAGGGAGGCAACCAGCTGAGATTTGATAGATTAGGAGAGTGATGTAACAGACATCACAAATCATCTTAGCATTACAAAAAGTATGGCTACTGTTGCATTTCAGGATAACATGCTATCTGCACTGTTTTTCCACTGCATTCGAATGCAGATTATATCTTCAAGACACCATCCCTCTCTTCCTTCAGGAAAAAGGTGTTACGCTGGCTAATGACTATTACCTTATTCTCACTTGTCCAAAGTCATTCACTGCATTAATGGTTAATGTTACAATTGATATGTCAATTATGAAAACTTATTTAGCTTGCAGAAGGGCAATTCATTCAAAAGTCATCGGTACATTTACTTGCTTTGAAAGGAAAATGGAAAATATAAACAAAACATTATGTTTCATCTATTTCATTCTACAATACAGCGTACTTAGGTGAAAAAAAGCTGGAATTCACACCTCTAGCATACTAGGACCAGGACACAGCCACATAAGAACTTCTGTAGTATTTCACCAGCACAGGAGCCACGTGGTACTTCTTTTCAAGGAATTAACCTTAATAACCTAAGAACAGCAGCTACTCTGCTCAACAATTTGACCAGGACACCAACATCAACACCTAGCATGGGAGACACTGTTTAGGAGACCAGTATTCATTTTCTTCAAGAGAATCCCTCTCAGCATCCCTTCCGGGTGCTTGTTCCCTAGCCAGGAAGAAGAGCACCACCTAGTGAACCTCCAGCACCATTTCCAGATGCACCTGCATAATCATGGTGGTCTCGTTCAACCTAATCTTGCCATATTCACCAGACCAAGCGAATGGTGATACGGCTGACATGAAGACAAACATATTGCAAGTGACAGAACGATGCGATGCTAAGTATTTTTTCTTTCAGTGCCTCACATGCGGCATTCTGTCCTTGAATCTATACAATGTCCTTTAATATTGCTGAGAGTGACCAAGAATAAGCCCCATAAAATGATCTGCTTAAAGAAACTATTTCACAGGACACAAAGGGTAGAATTTCTGTTTGAAGGGGAAACAAGTATAGTTCTTCAATACATTAAAAAAAAAAAAAAAAGACAGCAAGTCAAGGTCCTCTGCTAACACCCTTCCAGGCAACAAACTGATATCTCACCATCTGTGTTTGTCTTCATTTAGATAACAGACATCAGCAAGTTGGAAGGAAAGGTAGAACCTTCAGAAGCAACCTGCGGTTACGTGTTTATATCTGTACAACATATCTTATTTTCTGAGGTTTAAAGCAAGAGCTCCTAAATATTGGAATATGGAACTAGGGAGGATTGTCAAGCCCTCAATTTCTATACAGAAAAACACATAAATCAAAAGAATCCCAAAGGCAATAGCATTGGCTATGGCCTGCCTGACCAACTATGTAGCAAAGTTTCTGTCAAAAGGTTAATGGCGTGACAGCTACAGATATATCAACACAGATAAATACAAACACAACTATATAAGTAGACATGTCCACACACTTCTCTTCTGAATGTACCTCAAAACAAGATACAAGCACTACCTCAACATGAGAGCAGGACAGTGTGTTTAGTAAACAGTTGAACATGAACTTGAACATCCAAAAGTAGTGTTATAGAAGTGGTGTTGATGGTAAAGAGAAAGCAATATCAGAACTGGTTTTTTCCCCACTATAAATGAACCTAAGTGCTTCACATCACAACTGTCTGTAGAACAGAACAGTTGTTCAAACTTTGAAAAGATTTACCTATAGCAGAGATGCTATTCCACTACAGGTTTTTAAGAAATGAGCACAGATAAAGCACTATATCATTTATCTCTGTTTTAAACAAGCCAAACTTATTTCTCCTCTCAATTGGGAACCAAACCAATGCATTAACTTTACTGGGCATTAGTATAGCTCTTCTACTCTGAACCCTGGTGTTCCCTCCAGACCACAGGAGCTAGAATCTAACTATTTCATTCAGGTAGTGTAATGATTCCACAGAGTAATAGACATGATTTATGAA
Organism: Gorsachius magnificus; assembly: GCA_034008185.1. Lineage (NCBI taxonomy): Eukaryota > Metazoa > Chordata > Aves > Pelecaniformes > Ardeidae > Gorsachius > Gorsachius magnificus. The sequence goes on along the minus strand of CM067083.1, from coordinate 40,563,173 downwards.
AAGGTACTAAAAACCTTTAGCTCCTAGTGACTTGAATGAGATTTGTTGTTGCTTAGTAACTCTTAAAAAAAAAAAACAAATCCAAGGCATTTTAAAGCTAGTAATTCTGTGAGCAGCTGGGTAGAACTCTTGTTGCTTATAGTATTCTAATTGTCTAAAACTGCATTCCTATGACCGTAGTACTTTACCATCTAATGTAGTACTTTGATAAATTTAAGGTACTCTGTACAAAGTAAACAATTGATCTTCACAGGTGATCTTCACACGTCTCACTAAGATGAGTTTAATTATACTGGAGACCACCTATTTCACAGACAATACAGCTAAAATAAACTACTCAAGCCATACAGAAATCTTAATATGGGCATGTATTCATACACTGGTTATAGCCAACCATTATTCATACACTGGTTTCCACTTGCTGCTAAGAAGCCATCCTGTTTTACAATTTTGAACTTATTCTTCAGGTCACACTGTCGTGGTTTAACCCGGCTGGCAACTAAGCACCACGCAGCCGCTTGCTCACTCCCCCCCCTCCCTCAGTGGGATGGGGGAGAAAATCGGGAAGGAGAAAAAGGTTAGAGCTGAGGGCTGAGATAAAGACAGTTTAATAAGAGAAAATAATAATAATAGTAATAATGAGAATGATAACAAAATATACAGAATATACAAAACGAATGATGCACAATGCAATTGCTCGCCACCCGCCGACCGATGCCCAGCCTGTCCCGAGCAGCGATCAGTACCCGAGCAGCGATCACTCTCCCCGCGACCAACCGACCGACTAAACCCCCCCCCCCAGGCCGACGTTACATGGTATGGAATAGCTCTTTGGACAGTTTGGGTCCTAGCTGTGCTGTACTCCCAGCTTGTTATGCCCCTGGCCGAGCAGGAGAAGCTCAAAAAGTCCTTGAGTAGTCTGAGCACTGCTTGGCAACAACTAAAAACATCAGCGTGTTATCAACATTCTTCTGGCACTAAATCCACAGCACAGCACTATGCTAGCTTCTGTAAAGAAAATTAACTGCATCCCAGCTGAAACCAGGACACACACTTATGTGCCTGTAGCACTAAACGCCCCAACATCAGGGATTTGTTCTACACGAAATGTTCTACATTTTCTCCTCCATACAAACAAAAGCATATAACACAGAGAATTCTTACTGCAAAATACCTGCGTCAAGTTTGTGTAATTTTGAGGGCTTATTATTAAGCTTTGTCATTCTTGTTGATACTGATTCTATATCAAATACAATTGTATGGCTTCTGTTGATACCAAGAGGTGCTGTAAATCTACATCTGAGGGCAGAATCTAGCTCCCAGATTAATACATTTTACAGTCTGTAGTTCAGAGAAGCGTAGGTGTTAAGAAGCACTAATAAGTCTTTCTTTCAAAAGGCATTCAGTAAACTGCTTATTCATCCTGATATAAACGTAGATCAGAAAAAAATTGGTTTTCCACCAGAATTTAGGGTGTTTTGAAATAACTCTTCAAAATATTTCAGTGCAATTAATTTTTACAACATGGAAGACAAAATACAATAGTGTTACATCATATACGTGAGATATTGTCAACAACTACTGTCTATTTAAATTCCTTCTAATACAACCTTTTGTTCGTGTTTATTCAGTTATGATCAATTATGAATCTATAAACAGATTACAATAAAAGTGGGCCCGGCTCTGGCATAATATTCCTTCCAAAATAGATTCCATGGGGCTGTAAGTATATTTTCTCTCTCTCTCTTTTTTTTTTTTTTTTTTTTTTTTTTACTGTGGTTTGCTATTTCGTCAGCAATGAAGAACGGTCACAAAAGCAAAATGGACACAAAAATGACATGCCAGTAAGAGTCCTGACCCCACAGACTCTATCACAAAAGCAGACCCAACTCCACTGCCACTGCTTGTCCCAGGGCAGCAGGACTCCTCACTGCTGAGAGGATATTTGTGACTGCCAATCCGTTTGTTAGATTAGACTACTGAAATACTGTAAGTGTGTATGCACGCACATACATGCACATTCACATTATACAGCGATCTACGTCATCAAGAATAACTAGAACAGAAAGAAAAAATCTTTTGGTGTTATAGGGAGCAATTTTCACTTTCAGCTAGATAACCCTTGCACTTCTGAACTGCACTGTAGAGAGATCTCTGTTTGCTTCCTCTGTGGCACAATCCTTCCTCCCTAGAACTTCACACTATGTCAGTCAAACGGGATTCAAGACAGGTCAAAGGAAGAAGAAAGCCAACACACAACTCCAGCAGAAGTGATGCAGAAGAGTTAAATACAGCTTCAAAATTCCCATTTTACCTGGTTTTGGCAAAAATGGTGCAAGAATGTTGGGAGAATGATGATTTCACTGTGATGGGTAGATTTCTATCTGGATGGTCCTTGAGGTCTACTCAGCTCTTGCTTAAGGTTTTTCAGAAGTAAACTGTCACATCTTTGATAGGAATACAATATGATAAATTCTTAAGAAATCCTTTCAGAGAAATCTCTATTTGAATGACACTGTGGATCTAATACACTTCAAATTTCCTTTAATGGCTATCAAAGCTGTCCTCAGTTGAGTAGAAATAGCACCATTATAAAAATCTTTAAAAATAGGCATCTTCGTTGGAAAAATAAACTTTTATCCAGAAGTATATGTGAAGGAACAGCATGGAACAGCAGTAAGAAAAAGCAAGACTGATGTGTCTGGCTTTCAATGCCCTGATCACCTTCACAGACAAAGCAGCTTCTCTGAAACTCAGCCCATAAAGTTGTCTTCTCAGAGATACACAGAGCATTACAAACAAATTGAGATCCATAGCAGCACCTGACAAAGGAAGCTTTAAAACACAGATATACACACAGGCCCCAAATTTTAGGAGGATAAAAAGTTCAAATGCCAAGCTCTCATCCCTGTCAGTTAAGAAGTCTGTATGTTATCTAGTAAAAGCTTCGCCGACAGTTACGATGGCTTTAAGAGATGCTCCAATACCTGTTCCTACAGCCCCATTTCTTCGCCAGACTGCTCTCCTGCACTAACCTCAAGTAGTTATCACTCTCCAGATGAAGCTACAGTTCCCAACTCTGCTTCTCAGACAGTTCAGCTCCAAGGACTAATGTCCCCAGTGGCTTCCCAGCCAACCTCATTCCCACTATATCTAATCCATTTACTTTTATAACCAACACATACTTTAATAACTAGCTCAACCTTCTATCCCCAACATTTTTTTATAGCTGGTGGTAATCAAGACCTAAATTCAAAATTCTCAGCTGACCCCTTTGCCATGGAAAACTGTACATGTACTTTTTCTTTACCATCTTCGCAAAGTTTCATTTGAAAATGTTTTTCTAAACTGATCAATCTCCTCCTCCTCCTAATTACACCCTCAAAGTTTTCTTCCCTTATTCATTTGTGTAAGGTTCATTTTACCACTATTAAAATCCAGACTTCTCTTGCCTTGATCAAATTCAACACAAGGTATCCTTCTACATTTCAAAATTCTCCCCCCTACTACTGCAATCTGTTTCCATTTAAAAAAAAAATTGAAGCCATTCTGGGTAGTATTTAGCAAGCTCGGCCCTAATGGCTTCCTCTTCTGTAGAAAACAGTTTGCTCTATTTTACAAAAAATGGATTTTTAGCTTTTCCACTGCTCTGACATGTTACTGTCATGCCTCAGCTTACCCATCTGAAACACAGATAATAATTAGAATCATAGAATCACTTTGGTTGGAAAAGACCTTTAAGATCATCGAATCCAACCTTTAACCTAGCACTGCCATCCCACCACTAAACCATGTCCCTAAGCACCTCATCTATCCTTCTTTTAAAGACCTCCAGGGATGAGGACTCCACCACCTCCCTGGGCAGCCCATTCCAGAGCCTGACAACCCTCTCGGTGAAGAAGTTTTTCCTAATGGCTAGCCTAAACCTGCCCTGGCGCAGCTTCAAACTATTCCACCTCATCCTATCATCTGTTACCAGGGAGAAGAGACTGACCCCCACCTCACTACAGCCTGCTTTCAGGTAATTGTAGAGGGTGATCAGGTCTCCCCTCAGCCTCCTCATAATTATATGCATCTCTTTTGTAAAAGCTTTATTTTTAGAGATATAGCTGAAAACCAGCTACTGATCACACTCTATATTATTATATATCTGCAGTCTTTACCTTTCCCCAACACTTTGTCTGAGAAGTTTTATAGCATGTAAAAAACAATTAAACATACTCTACTGGTGACTTCATTCTGTTCTTTCTAGGCTTGACCTGGGATTTAGATTTGTAAATGGACTCCATAAGCCTGATTTCTTCTCTTTTAGCAGCTTTTACAGACTGATTCGAAGAAGCTTGTGTAGTGTGTCCTATACTAAAAACTACAACTATGCTTCAGTCGTTTTGTGATTCCTGAACTGGGAAAATAGCCACATTTTAACAAGTTGTACTTACACGCAAGCATTTTAATGTGGCCTCATTATAGTTCATATCAGCATTGGCAGGAATCTATCAAATGTTATCATATGATAGAGATCACTACAGAAATTCCTGCAGACCACAAAATGTTGTAAGTCTGAAGTAAAAGAAAACAAAACTCAAAACTCCAAAACAAACAATTTCTGACTCTGTATTGCACGTCACTATCAATAGCATCATTGTTTCCATAGCTACAAATGTAGACTGCTTCAAAGAAAAGAAGCACAGAAACTGAAAATGACAATGCACAATCAAAACAGGCACATACAGTTTTCAGACGGCACATGTGGGATGGAGAAAGGACGTAACATGGTGGCACAGAATTCTGTGGGGTTTTTGCATTTGACAGTAATGCCAGCAATCCAAGTGCATCAAGCTCAGAACAGTAAGCAGCAGTAAACGTCTCACTGCAACATCACTTGATACATTTCTACACCTAGTGGAAGGAAGAGGAGAACAGAAAGGATGGAAAATACCAGCAGGAATCACCAAAGCAAATATAAAGGGCAGGTGTCCCTCTCACAGACCTAGCCACCTGCAGACTCAGACATATTTTTAATCAGGTTTTCTCGACATTTTCAGTGGTTCTGTATAGTTGTGAAGACAATAAAATCCTTTATACTGCTCGTATCACAAATGACGCCAAAACATACATGCTACACCTACTACTAACAAAAACCGTTCCAGGAGACTATACAGCATCAAGGGGACTCACAGGGGGTAGATAAAAACAATGAGGGTGAGAGCACACAGGGAAACATGCAGTCCCACCATATGAAAGGCACTCCACAGCACCTAGCAACTATTCCGTCCTTCAGTATTAAGTTCCTGCCCTCTAAATATTACCTATGTAATAGATTACTTCATTATCAACCAACTACTCCAGAACTACAACATCCTCATAACACTCATACTGGATAGGGAGGTGAAGTCTGTTCTTCCTACAGCTGGAATTCCTGACATCCACAAATGTGGACCTTTCTCCGTCAATTCTATAATGATAAATGTTGGAATAAAACCAAGACCAGCATCCAAGGCTTGCAATAGTACCACTCTTCTTCTCAGAAGAAGAAATTACATAATATAGAGGTATACTGTAATTTCATTTAAAAGAAAAAAAAACCACCACCACCACCACCCCCCTCAAAAAAACCCAAAACAACTCCACTCCCTGTACCCTGGCATTTGCAATGTAGTAACAAACTCAGCAGTTTACACTGGGAACAAGATGCCTCTCTCCATAGGTTGCGATGGCATATTCAGAAATGCATAGTATCAGACTAATACTTCCCTTATCAAAGCAAGTGACAGCACTTGGAAAAATCCCACCTACCATGTCCTTCCTTAGCCTCACAGGCTCTAAGGAACAGAGTTATCTGTGATATAATTTTCTTCCAACAATCTTTTTTTACGGGAGCAGTTGATAAAAGCCACATAAGAACACAGTATTATCTGCACACTACACTGGAAGTCATCTCTGGTACAAGTGGAGGAGAAGAGAATGGTTATTAGAAGACAGTGGTCGCTATTTCCTCAAATGTTGTCACTGCATGGCTATGGCTCCTTTACAACAACATTTGCCAAGTATCACGCTTTGGAGGCATAGTTTCTGTGAAGAATATCAGATCACGGTGAACTAAAAAGTAGCCTGACATTACAAATTCAGCCCTTGCTATACATGAGTACTGGCATATATGACCTTCAACAATTGTCACAAGCACAGAACAAACACCTCATTATCCTCATTACAGCACTGAAAGCCCCAACGGTTAGTAATTCTATCAATTTGGCAAAAGCCATTTTAACACTCAGGGCGGTGAGGAAGGTAGAGAATCGAAGTCTCAGTCACAAGAATATTATTATTTAGACAAGGCTAATTTTATTGCTACAAAATAAAGCTATCATCTCTCAAATAAAGATAGTTCAGACAGCAATAAAATAACCATTAAAATTCCAAATTAGACCTTGTAGCACGTTTGACTAAAAAAGTAAGCAAAGCACAGACCAGAAAGATAAACAAAGGCTTAGCAGGACTAGCAGTAGGTCTAAAATGGAAGTTCCTCAAAGCCAGCTCTTACTCTTATTATTTGTGCCATGCATGTGATTTAAAAAAAAAAAAAAAAAAAGGTAGGTCAGGCTCTGAAATTTAGAAAAGCTGCACAATATGGGCCTTGTATTACATCTGAAGTTTCTTCTTTAAGACCTAGTTTGCAGCAGTAAATTAGCATTGCTGAAATCCAAGATTTCTGTGTGAACAACTTGTGATGTTAAAGTACTATGGATTCTAGTGTCTTATCTCTTTTAATTACTGACTGGAATGGACTCTGTTGGAGAGGAAGCAAAAGCAGGGGGTTTACATTTTTCATGTCTGCCTCAGGCTACTAGCAGAAAATTCAGGACTTTTTCTAAGGTATGTCAGTACCAACGAAGTGTCACATGTCATTACTTTATAATTAGGCTGATAGCCAAAAAGAATAATGCAGCTGACATTATATTAAAATAAAAAGTATTCCCCAAGGCATAAAAACACTGACACAAGCATCTTAAAGAGCAGTGTAAAAATGATATAAGGAACTATTTATCTGTGCTGCTGTCTGTTTCATCATAGATTCAAATAAGTAATTCTAAGTTATGTATGCATTGAAAATTTAATTATCCTATACTGATTAAAAAAAATATTTCATCTCTGAAAGCAAAATGCAATGAAACCCTTCTTTGTCTATGAATAAAAGCTACTATGACAATAACAGGCTAACTACACTATATTACTCTAGATTACAATTTGATAATCCATCTTTCTTCAAGCCTTCCAATAAGTAACTAATCACAAACCAAATAAATTTTTAAAAAACAGAAAACCAGCATTTTTTTGTCAAGAGTGAGCAACTTAGTTAAAGCACAATAACGATGCTATAACAATTCAATCTTAAATACTGAATTTGTAAACACCAGAACTTTATTCTGTATAGAAGTTTCTATAAAATGCTCCCAACAGAATCAGTATTCAGGAAACCTAGGGCTGTAACTTCATGTAGTTTAGAACATACTTAGTTCAGACTGTGTCTGAAAGTTAGACAGACTAGCAGAATTAACAGATTTAAAAAATTGTGGTTTATAGCCAAACTAATGGTCTTCACTCAGCATGGCCAAATTTTAGTTCTTCGTTAACACAAGTATTAAGAGACGTCCCATCTATTCCTTGCAGGTACACCTATCACAAAGTGTGCGTCATTCCATGTGCTGATGTCATATAAGCTACTGGAAGAAAGCATTCCCACATTTGTGAATTTCAGCAACATTATTCAAAATGTAAGACTTCAAATACAGTTTGCTTCTGAAGCCAGCCAGTAGCACACCTACTTTTTTTTTTTTTCTAACAACTATTAATACTTTTCCAGTTGGCCAAAAAAAAAAAAAAAAAAGTCCTTCATGAAGCTGGCAGATCTAGTTCTTTGTTCACTCTGCACAGTGCTTTTATTTCCAACACAATGACAGACAGAGAAGTATTGTGTTTTCAAATGTATTACGAGGAATCCTGTGATTTAGTTGTTGCTATTAAAGAATTATATTCAGAGATTATATACTCTGAAGTGAAACGATTTCTACCTAACTATCCTCCTCTTATGTTCTAGACACGGAATTTATAACTCATTTGATTACAGCAATATCGTACTGCAGAAAAAGGCAGGCGACTTTTAAAAGTTCTCTATTATTTTGTTCCCTATTCCTTGAATACTGCCAAAGGAAGGACTACTTAGTTTTCTCTCTGTACTCTAATACCAGTATGCATAATCTTAAATGATCTTTTGATTCACCATGCTACAAAAATAAGTTACCGCATACAAAAATAAATGTGGCAGGTAATGTAGAAGATCAGCATTCTTTGAAAGTTTAATACTCAGTGCACAACTTGTACTTTAGCAACAAGGGAAGGACCACTGCTACACTGGAAGACACAAACTGCTATCATCCCTTTGCCGCCTATTTACAGAGAACTGAAAAGATGTTTGATGTTTTGATTTGCTGAGCATACACCTGAGGTTCTGCATCCTACCCCCACTCCCCATTTCCAAATTTCCCTCGCACCACCAGAATTCTCATCACTTGATTCAGCAGTTCCATTTCAATCTGGACAGTGCTCAGGGGCAATATTGAATTTTGGCATGAGGTCACACTAAATATAATGGGTCACAAGCTTGACTGGTTCCTCAGACAAAGTCACCACGGGAGAATAAAAACAGTTCCTCTGTGTTCCCTCCCTGTGTACTAAATAAGCCGAGAAAAGACTTCTTTCTCAGCGTGGAAGTACATGACAAACATGGAAAGATTCTGTTTAGAAAGACCAAAATCCTATAAAGTACCATATAAGCTCTGGTAGATTGCTTTTAATATACGCAGCACATTTTCACATATAAATCCATGCATACAATTGCATTTTGAAAGACACTTCTGGTGTTAATGGCAAGGTAACACTGTATTTTTCTAGATGTGAATTCTTACATAGATGGATAACTAAGGTTAAGTTCATTCACTTATGGAAAATGAGCCTGTTTTTTCAAAATAGCAAGTACAACCAACTAACTGAAATCAGCAACATATTTGAAAATCCAAAGAGAAAAAAAAGCATGCATCAGGCTTTAATTTGAGACTATTTTTTAATTTCTGGGAAAAGAACTCTTACCACAGTTACTGATGATACCTCAGTTCACCTCAAAGACTAAACTAAGTATATATCAGATGCTTTCTATTACAGTTAACTTGCAAAAAGAAAAGTCAATGCCTCTAAAATAAAAAATTGATTTTTTTTCCACCTGATAAAACAGCCGCAAACAAGTTAGAAAGCACTGTGGTCTAGGAATAAACTAGTTGCATAATTATGTATTTCAGTTTGTGACAGGAAAGTTATTTTTCTCCATTATTATTATAATTTGTTTTGTTTTATTTTTGATAAATGCAATTAATTAAAGCTTTATAAAAGAATAAATGTATAATCATATCTCAAAATCCCCGAGCATTTACTGTCACTTAAATCAAAGCATGGTAGCTAAGCAAGCCCCATTACTGGAGTTCAATGTCTGGAAATTTGTATATTGATGCTATTAGAATAACTACATTAGAAATCCTTTCCAGAGAGAATCCCTGGAGAGTATGTGTTTGGTTTTTTTAAGTTGTGGCAATTGCAGATAAGTAGTATCTTTAATGAGTTTTGTCCCTCATATGAAATAAGTTAATGGTTCTGACCTCCCTGCACTCTGAAAATCTTTGCCCAGAGACAGAAATACAAAATGTCATATTTTACAGCTAATATTCAGCTTCAAAATATATGAATTCATTTTACAACCAGATTTTACAAGTAAACACTTGAACTTGTGGCATGTTAATGCCACATCACCACCATCACATATCATACGTATCAATGCAGAAAGTAGATGAAATACATCATGTATTTCAAATAGAAAACCAACTGTTTCTGAACATGATGCAAAGCTGACACGTGTGTATTTTACCATTTAAAACAACAGATCCAGTCATTTCTCAAAACAGGAGTCACTAGTAGTACCTGGGATATAGATGTACTTTGCACATGCCATTTAAACTGCACTAGGCAGCGTAAACATCAACAGACACAAAACATTCCAAATTAGTGGCAGGTGATCATGTTCTGAAATCAGACTGCTCCATTCAACACAAAGCCCAGCTGCAACATCTATTCAGAAAACTGGAGAGAAACAGCAAAAATAATGGCCTCACTTGCTAGGCAAAAGAGTCCAGGACTTCACCATTTCCTAAAGTCCCTTCCTCAGCTTTTGAAAACCACAAAGGCTTACCTTTCTGTACACCAGCATGTTTGGGGATTCATCAGCCACCCCGTTGCTGCTTTGCCCGTAATTATTTCCTTGTGCCATGTCCCACAAATCTGATCCGCTTTTGAATGTTGCACTGTAAAAGATAAAAGTGGTTTCGGTAAGACACCGCCTCAGGTCTCTTTCCTTCCCTGATGATTAACGGACCTGACTTTCTACCAACATGTTATCAGAATTAGTGTATGCTCTTACGCCAACGGATATTTACATTGGAGCAAAGCTGCTAATTCACCGTTTACTGTCATTACTCTCTTTTGCCTGTAAATAATGAATGTAATATGTTAACCTAATTTAGATGTTAATGAATTGTCACTCTGAATAGCTCCCTGACATACCACTAACCACCATATCGTGCAGACGCCTCCTCACAAAGCACTCCTTCCTCCCCAGCACAGGCTTCACCAAGGGATACCCAACACCTTCCAGGCCACAGTTGCGGGGCACCAACTTGGCCCACGACTGCGTATTCAGCAGAGCCCTCTCCTCGTGGCTCGGGCCATAACAACATTCACGACCCTCACACACACAGAAAGCAAACCCGACGCTTTAAACTTCTCTTGAATTCACCAGCCCGTGTGTGCCCTTACACATGTGCCGGGGGAGGGAAGCAGGCAACCAGGGGGAAAGGAAGAACCAAGCTGGAAAACCTTTCCAGGTGCTTTCACCTACTTTCCTCATACTTCTCCGCAAAACACCGGCTCCACCACCAGCACCGTCTCCTCCCCGCCCTCCCCCCGGGAGCTGCACTAAGCAAGAGCTGGGATCATGCCGTAGCTCCAGCTTTGCACGCAGGTGTAAGAACGTGCTCCATCTACAGACCACACCGGCGGCTGCGGAGAGCCCGGACGGCTGAGCCCTACTCCAAACGCTGACCTCCCGCGCCCTCCCCTGCCCCCCGGCCCTCTCCCGTGCGGGTTTCACAGCACCTCGCCACCGCGCCTGGCCCGTCCTGCCCTACCCCCGCGCTGCCCGCCCCTCGGCAGCAAATGGCCGGGAGGACCGGCTCCCCGCCGGGGGAGAGCGGCGCGGCGCCCGCGGTTTCAGCACCGCGGACAGCGGTGGCGGCCCAGGGGCCTCCCCCCGGGCGGCCCGGGGCGGGGGCGCGGAGGGGCGCGGCTCCCGCGCGGCCGCTTTACCTCCTGGGCCAAGGTCACTGCGCGCTGGCCGCGGCTCCTCGCCTCCTCCTGGCGCGCCCCGCGCGGTCGGTGTCAGCCGGCAGCGGGTGGAGGGACGCGGTGATTGCTCATCACACACGCACGCTCACACGCACTGCGGGCGGAGGCGCTGCTGCTGCCCCGCTGCCGCCGCCGAGGCGCGGCTCCCCCTGCTCTGCCGGAGCGGCGGCAGCTCAGCTCCCTCCCCGCAAGGAGCCCCGACGGGCCGAACGCAGGCCGCAGATCTGGCAGCAGCCCCTGTAAATGAGATTAGGCAGCACCGGAGGGCTGGGCAGGAAGAAAATGTGGGCTGATGGGATAGGGAAGGAAGGGGGAGAGTGAGTGGTGAAAGACACGGGTGGGGAAAGTGTGTCGCTTCCTTGCTCCTTTACCGACAGCAACAGGGAATCTGCCTGTTCCTCTGCCTTGTGCTGGACGCTTCATGTAGTATTTTTCAGTGAGAACTAGGGAGAGGTGGTGCCGTGTTGGCACTGCAGACCTCTCTGAGCAGTGGAACGGAGAGAGTGGAGAGTGAGTCCATTCCAAAGCTGGATAGGAAGGAGGCCCGAGGACACCTCAGGACACCCACAGGGCTGTTTTGCTAGGTCCCAGGCAACTGCGTAATCTGTGAAGGCCTAGCATTGGCCATGATAAAAGAAAAAGATCAGGTCTGTCCTACTTCCTCACCACATATGGACAAGAATGCTTTGATTTTCCAAGAGTGTTGAAACACCTAGAACTCAACATCCACAAGCACACAAGATACTTAAGTGGTTAAGCCTTGGGATATTTCCATTCAAAAGTGTCTTTTTCTGGAAACAGTCACTCATATTACAAGGATGATCTTGCAAAAGAAGTCATCATCTACTGCACACTGGACCTTGTGGAGTGTACACCGGTAAATCACACAATTCAAGCACAGAGGTTTCCATACATACCGTGTCATCTCCGCTCTTACTTTTTCTACCTTTCTCACATCTCAGAGAGCCACAAATCAACACTACCCTGCCAGAATTTTGCTATTATCAACTACTGCAACTACTTTTAACTACTCTTCCAGACTTTGCAGCTGCCTTCCCTTTAACAGAGAACGTGACAGATTAGCTAAGGCAACAATAGGGAGTCACAGTGGCCACAACAAAATAAAGGAGAAAGGACAGGGCTGCTCTGGACTTCTCAGAGAGCTGAGGCAAGGAAGACATAGGTTTGATCATGGTCCTGGCATGAACACCAAAGTAAAGAAAGATTATCTCCAACATGAATAGGAATGTTCCTCAGAGAGAGAACAAGTAAAAGGTGAAATGACACAACAGAGTAAGAATCAACAACTCATTTCAATGAGATATATTGGCAGCAGAAGAAAGGATCTCTGTAGCAGACAGCCACTGTATGTCTCAACATTTACAGAGGAGAAGAGTATGTCACAAGGAAAAGGCAGCGTGGAAACAGGCGTAGACAAGAGAGAAATCCGGAGGTTTGAGATGGAAGATCAACACAAGTAAAGACTTCAACAGCACAAGAGGAAAGTGAAGAAGTATCAATGGTAAAAACAGTAAGCAGAGAAAAATATGAAGCTCAAGAATAAACAGAGAACTGAGAAAAAGACTCATTTCCCATTAAAATCCATTGGATGTACAATAGCATCTTGATGAGGCTAAGCAATGAAATCTGAATCAAAATATTACTCTTCCAAGAGACCCTGTCATTCAGTCCAGTGCACTATTGAGAAATGGGTACAAGCAATAAAGATCTCAGGCTATAATTCCCCTAACTTTCACACAGACATCCTAAATGAGCAGCACTGCAGCATTCAGATCTTATGGATTTGACTGTGCAAGACTGACAGGTGCACTGGAAGCCAAGGGAAATGCCTCACAAGAGCTGTTAAGAACACAAGCAACACCCTTATGGTTGTATGGCATCAAAATAAATTCATAATCTTATTTATCAGACTGATATTTAAATTTCTTTTTTAGAGTAAAAATAGGAACTACACAAAATACACTTTAAATACAATTTTACCCTAAAAAGGGGATGAAGAAAATAATTTAAAATATTGACAATACATTAAAGGGAAAAAAAAATTTCATTAATTCTTGTCTTCCAACCCTTAACATAGTAATTGTGTTAAAGGGCATAAAAATCAAACACTATCAAGTTTCCAATAAAGTCATACATTTGTTTTCTTACTCTGCCTCGTCTTGTTACTAAGCCAAGTAAAAAAAAAAAAAAAAATCAGAGAAAATGAAACCCTTTTGCACTGCAATTCTTGGACTACATACATGAAATCATTTACAAGATTACTCCAATCTACCTGTTTGCTATAAGCTATCCAGCAAATTGATTTTGGCAGGGGTTATGTGTCTTTGAAAAACTCCCCAACAAAGCTGACTAATTTAGGCAGCAACATTTCTAAGCTTTTATTTTCCAACAGTCTCTTCAAAACTAAAGGACAGAGGTATCCCCCAAGCTGAGTTAGATTTTGGCTACACTGCCTCCAGTCTTGCCTTTGCTTTAATCATTCTGATTAATTTCACAAGTAAAAATACAAAATGCTATACTAGTTAGGCAAAGTTTATATATTTTCTTTGAAACTAACCAAATTTCATTATCATAAATGAAGTTCTAAAGCAGTATAGAGACTTGGACCTACTGAAGTCAATAGGTGTTTGTCCAGTAACATCAAAATGAACTATATTTCACACACAGTCTAATCTTTTCCTCAGAACCAGAGGAATAACAAACATCCCAGTGAAGTGTCCAATAACTACAGACTTGCTACGCTGAAGCACACAAAAGGTTTTTCCACTTCACCAGAATGTCCACTATCAAAATGAAATAGAAGCTCTGAACCCTGAAAGGGTTAAACAGAAGACAAGATCAGAAACAACCCAACAGAATTTCCCTTTTGTCACCATTTTGTGGTGAAAGAGACCCTGGGCTTCACTACTTCCATAAATGCAAGTAAAAGAAAATAATTTCTTTTACAAATATGTAACTGGATAATCTCATTCCAGTGCTGTCAGATGTGTTTGTTCAACAGCTTATAAAAGGCTTTAATTAATAAATTACTTACACATCTTTCCCATGTTGAGAGTCATCACTTATCTCATAGACAACCAGCATTAGCATCCCCAGAAAGCATGGTCTGCCAGAAGAGGAATGGCCTGTTTCAAAATGCAAGGCAAAACTACTCATTAATAAAACAAAGATGATGGGAAAGGCTGCCAAGGGGCAGCTTTATCTAACAAGGCAATAAAGTACACATGATGTAGCAAGGTGGTGACTACATTTTCTGCGTTCAGTTTGCATTGTCAATACAACTCAAGTATTCCAGTAACATCATATGCACACGGTACACATAATACACAGGTATTTTTAAGTCAAAATCGTATGTCAGGGATATACATAACAATCTATCTGGATGTGAAAGAGATCAGGAATTTTGTTTGTCCTCCTAACCAAAGCTGTAGCATTATGTCAGTATGCTGCCTATATCCATCAGTTTCCCTCATCTTATGCCTAGACTGAACGTTCCTAGGAGTAAAGACATGCTGTGCAAACTCTTAGCACAGCATGATCTTGTTCCATGACCAAGTCTTTAAAACATTCACATTCAAATTTGTTAAAATAACACAAACATTCCAGTTAACCAAGCTCTAAACACTGACATGAGTTAATACTATTGCTATCTTAAAGTATAAAACCCAGATTTTTTTTTCTGCTAGCCTGCTTAAGCACAGAGATGAGGCAATCCATCTACTTCAATTGAACTGATACATTAAAGGTCTTTTCCAACCAAAGTGATTCTATGATTCTATGATTTGTGACCCTACAGAACCACAAGTGTTTCAGTGCCAGGCTCTGAATCCATAGCTAGTGATTCCAGGCCCAATCCTTGTCCTTTCTGGTGAGATTTGAACACCTCCTCCTTTAAGAGTGAATTGCAATCAATCCATTTCAGGTAGGTCTTCAAATGTCATTCAGATGGCTACAGGTTACAGTATATATTTGCTAGAATTGAACCCAGGACTGACTTACAAACTTCAATGCTTCCTTCACGGCACTTTTTTTAAGCCCTAGGCATTTGGTTTGTCACCCACCTGCCAACCCTATTGAAACTTTAATTACCTTTGTCAATTTATGATGCTGAAGATCAAAGCTGTTTGTATTCTGTTGGTTAGGGCAGGAGTTAAAACACAATGAAAAGAGACCTTTTTATTTTCTATTTTAAAAGACAACTAAAAAGCCATCTAGATTTAACATGAAAAAACTGAACTGGTAGAACAATAAAAA
Organism: Gorsachius magnificus; assembly: GCA_034008185.1. Classification (NCBI taxonomy): domain Eukaryota; kingdom Metazoa; phylum Chordata; class Aves; order Pelecaniformes; family Ardeidae; genus Gorsachius; species Gorsachius magnificus. The sequence goes on along the minus strand of CM067083.1, from coordinate 40,547,396 downwards.
AAAAAGCTACTCTTGGACAGACATAATTTCTCAGGAAGGGAAAATTATTAGAAATAAGGAAAGCCCACATTTCCATGATTTTTTTTTAAAATATGATATATATACACACACACTCCCCACACACAGATCACACGGTACAATTTACATATATTTAAAAATAAATTAATTTTACCCTACTGCAAATGTCAATCATTACTGTCATAGAAAATCCACAGCTACATAGAATTTGATATCAATATGGTGCCCCACCCCAGCTATCGATGGAAATTCAACAGCTTCTACAAACAAAGCAGAACAACCTCATGTACTCATACCGCAGCCTCGACAATTAGGCCAGTTCTAATTATATCCAAAAGAGGGCAGTCTTTCTCAGTCAAAGAGGTTACATTAGCCAGCTGATAGACAAGTAGTATGGATCAACATTAATGTTCTTTCCACAGAAAGAACTACCACAACCAGCTATGCACACTCATTTCCTCAAAAAGTGAGAGCATCTACAGAAATGAGATGTATTACACTGTATTCCTTAAAAACTGCCTAGAAGACTCAAGATTAATTACTCCTGATCCTACATCTAAGTTATTAACTAGAGAAATCAAGCAAGCATGTAGGAATAGAACTAATCTCCAGCAAAAAAGATGGGGTTTTGAGTCAAATTTGGATCTCATCATACCAACATCCTTGACTGAAGCAAGGTTCTGAATCCTGGTCTCCCAACTCCCAAAACAGCTCTTGGGGAAGCTTTTCCATTTTGTGTAAAAGCATTATTGACACAGAATGAACCTAGAGTTTGGGGAATGGGACACTTGGTCTCTGCTTCAGATAAAATATTTAAAATAAGGTTATATTGCTCTCAGCATGTCTTATTACTTGGTATTTATAACACTCCTGAGAGATTTACAGGTTAATATCCACATCTTCAGATGCTGCATACCTCACACAGGACTGTCCAACCATTGAGCAACTTTATATGAAGTAGGAAAAGAAAACACAGTGACTGTGGTTTTGTAAATTTAGCTACAATTCTTTTAGCTCAAGCTATTAGCTTAATTTGACCTGACAGTAGTTCTGGATTTCAAAAAAAGACCCATAGTATTTGGGGAATTTTTCTGTGGCTAAACCAAGTAACTGGCCCTTCCCCTTTATTCCTCAAGAAAAATCTCTTGGGCCTTTGCTCAGATCAAAATAGAATAAGCCACTTACTAAGGATTAATTAGGTAAGTCACTGATTTAGAATCCTTTGACATGAAAGGACTAGAGAAAGGAGCACTCGGAAGCCCTATAAAGGGATGGGAAAAAGTGCACCATGTATGAGAATGCCATGGTTACAGACCAAAACATATTAATTCTGTTATGATGTCTTTCAACAATTAACGGGAGACACCAAGAACTAGCTGGAGGAATAATTTGTGTGGCAAAGAATTGAGCCAATAAATAAAAAATAACACAGCAGAAGAAAACAAGGAAAAAACAAGGAAAAAAGAAGAGGCTCAAAAGAAATAGTAGAAAGCACAGAATGAGACACAGGACTTGCTCACGGTGAGCAGGGGGTGGTTCTTGCAAGCTGCTGAAATGGTTTTTGGGGAAGTGGCAGATGCAATTAAGAAGTTTCTAAGGAGAGATTAGGGAGAAAGTGATAAATTTGAAAAATAAAATTGTTCCTTAGTTTATCCGATCCCCTCCTGTTTACACAAAGACACTGTGATATATGTCCATCTGATTCGTGTTAATATGGAACAATGCTGGGGCCGCATGATGACATACCCTTCTATACCACAAGCCTAAGAAAAGCAGAGAGGTTAATGTATATAGTTCTTACCTTGCACCCCCCCCAGCCGCCTCCTCACAGGGGAGGGGGGGCTGGCTGGGCACCGAGGCGGCATCGGCCCACCAACCATGCCCCCCAACCGCCTCCTCACGGGGGAGGGGGGCCGGGCGAGGTCGCCTGCTGGGCCTTTCAGCGTAACAGGTTAAACCGGTTTTTGTTACTAACCAAAACAAAAAGAAGTTTAAGGCACGCCTATTCCTGGGGGCTATATAAACCAGAAACAAGAACTGTATCACGTGCGTCTTGGTAGAGCAGAGGCTCCCGGCGCACCCAGCGCACCTAGCGCTGTTTGCTTGCCTTTATTCGCTTAATAAATTGTTAATTTTGATTGAAATCCTATTTGGGACTCAGTCATTTATCACAAGACACAATTTCTAGAAGCTTCTGACAAATATGTAAGTGCCAAAAATACAGAGTACATGCTGAATTTTGTAGGCTTTTGTCAGCTGTCACAGGTGTTTTCTCTTACTAAAATAGAATTTTTCTTCAACATACCTTTTTAACTGCAAGCTAAGTTTACACATACCACAAAAATAATATAATCTGTGGCAGCTATCAAGTCAAAAAATAGCTTCAAATGGTAGCACCACGCCATCATAGGTAGCTGCAAGTGCCAAACTCAGCTGTACAAGTTGCTACTGAAATTCCCCACTTTGCTCAGTCCTTCCAGCAATCAGGATTGATGTATCATTAATTCACTGAGCTGAACGCACTAGAGAAAAAACAGAGCTCAGCACTTTAACAGCCTTGGTTCATTATTTTTCTTTCCTTCCCCCACCTTTCATTTTGAAGTTCCCTCTATTATTCACGAATTCCCTGCTTCACATCCACAGATAATCTAATCAAACAGCTTTTTCCCCCCAAGGTCGCTTTGTTTTTCTAAAGGTTTAAATCGGCCAGAATTAATTCACAGATTGGTTCGGTTTGCGATGCACAATCTATATCCATTTATATCCAAGTACACACAATAAATATAGTTATTCCCTCACAGAAATAAATGGAGTTTTCATTCTTTTAAAACTCAACATAGCATTCAGGCTGAAAGGAGGGCTTTTTTTAAACTAAATTCTCCAGAAACTCAAGGGACTAAAATTTACAAAAAGCAAATTAGCAGGTGTCTACATTGGCTAAAGATTCCCATTTAAAGAAAAAAAAAAAGGTAATAGAACCATTAACTAGGGTAGGGATGTGGAGTTTTTTTTTCAAAGCACAGTATAAGCTCATGTCCTTCCCAGAACTCACCCTTTATCACAAAGATTTTCCCTTCAGACTACAAGATTATTAGCAGACATTCAACTTTTATACAATTTCTCAAATATTAAAGGAAACTTCCTTAAACCTCCAAAGTGCAGATGTATAGTTCAAAACAATTGGTTGAGAAAGCAAATTATATTTATGAAAAAAAAACTTGGCTGTATTCTCTCTAAAATCATAACAAGAGGTTAGGAAGAAGAGTTCAAACAACAATAAATCTAGATGCTCAAAGCAGTCAGCCAGAGCAGTTTAGACAGCGAAGAAGAGTCTTACACAAAGTTTGATATCGTAAAACTTGCCTCAACTTCCAATATTTGGGAGTCAATGAGTAAAATACACTACTTTACTTAAACTATAGTATAATATTAAGCCCCTCTGCAAGCAAGGAAAACTAAATAACCCTGACCTAGAGCTCATAGCCTGAAATAGCCAGGCAGTGAGGTAAAACAAGGAGAAGAAAATTAAAATAATACGACATGTAGGAAAAGAAATCTAATTTGTGTACTAAAATGCCTGATCTTTGTTACTGTGCATAGTACCCTTCTTTAGTTAAAGAACTGCTGAACATAAGGATATATGTGGTTGGCTTTGTCACTAGCTTCTACTTCTGTATTAGAAGCAGACAGTGAAGCCCGAGAAAGTATCTGACAGATAAAATGCTTAGCATGAAAAAACTGGTTTCCCCCTAATAGTTTAAACCTTATTTTTTGCAAGAGAATGGAGATCGAAAGGAGCAGTAAAATAAACTGGGGCTAAAGAAAGCAAAGCTTTTCTGTGCCTAGAAAGGGAACTAAAATGTTATGCAAGGAATCAGGCATCCAGCATGAGATTTGCAGAATATAAGGACTTGTCCTGTATGGCAGGAGAGAATATTTAGTCACAAGCCTGTGCGTAACAGAAGAGAGAGATGGAAGACAAGTGAATAAAGAGGTCATGACAGTCAGGGCAAAAGGGTAGTATGAATACATCCAGACTGAAAAATGTTCTACAGTGGGGGAAGACAGTACTACTTATTTAATAAGGAAGCAGACTGAAATCAGGCTCCACAATCTCAGTGACTGTTTGCCAAATGAAACTTGTGCAGCTGCCAATGGTGATGGAAGAGGATAGACTAGGATGAGAGAGAGAGAGAGCAGGGAGGATAATTCAGAAAGCAAGGATTTATCCCGTTTTCTCTGCAAATTGGTTAGATTATCAGGATAAAATTAAGGAAAGGAAAACTAAACCCAAGGATATACAAGAAAAAAAAAAGTCTGAGTACTACAGAAAAGAAGAATGCTCTTGGCTTTTCATCTAAAAAAAAAAAGAAAATAATGAAGGTAAGGTTCAGGGAGTCATAGGGAACCAAAATACTTGGGGACTGGACAAAAAAGCAAAGAGCATTACAGGTACAGAGCAAGAACCACCAGTCTTTAAAATTAATTGGTACCATCTATTTCCTGACTACAAATAATGAGGGAATAAGTTCTGAGCAAGTTTCAGACGGGGAGAGCATGACTTTGTATCTATGAATAAGTTTAGCTAGCAAGGAACAAGACTGGTTGTAAAATATGAAAAAACTATTAGTCTAAACCACGATAGTTTTCAGGGATTTCTTTAAAGGCACAAAAAGCCACAATATGGATGGCAAAAACCTAAGTAAGTGGATTTTATGTAGCAGAGGGAACTGAAATTTACGGTCATAAACTCATAGTGATGTCTGTAGTTTCTTTCACACTCTGTCTCTCCTATGCACCCTTTGCTCATCTGACAGTGCTACAGGATGCTAATGCAAAGGTTATCCAACGTGTGTGTTTGGCCTCATGGTACGACTTGTTCTACATTTGTGACTGTGGCTACGTAATATATGCAACAGATTTCATGTCATAATGCAGTTATATCTATCACACATTCATCAGAGAAAGTGGTTTTATATTGGCCTAGATTGTTTCAAGCAATTTGATAGTGGAAGAATAAACAGAAGTGAAATCTGGCTTTAGCTTGCTTAGTTCACCTTAGACCAAAAACTCACCTAGTGAAAAAGCAGCAATCAAGACACTTCCTTTGGCATGCAGTGGATGTTCAGAAGTGACCAATGTTTAGGCCCACAGATTCAGCCACAGCTCTTCTCAGTTGACTTCATGTTTCATTTCCAAGTTGTCTGTAGATTATTTCTACATTCATATTACCATTTCAGGTCTCATAACTAAAAGTAATTTTTTCATTCTTCTAAAACATCACCAAACTTTGCAAACACATTAAGGGGAAGGACCTGGAAATATGGAACCAACTCTGAAATCTAGACTGATAATATCTTACAAAGTAACAATCATTTTCACAGCAAGATCCATCCATCAGGCATGAGACTTGCATCCAGGAAGCAAATTGCAGAAACAGAATTGTAGGTCCACATCGCTACCTAACCACCTTTTTAGCCAACAAAATGTCACATTAGCTTGGTGAAGTATGTTTCAGTATATTGTTGCTAACATTATAAATCCCTACGTTGCTTTGCCAGTCACAATACAGCTTCTAATTACTTGTCCTTCCCAACCTCATCCCTGAGGGTACACACAATATCCCAGTAATTTGTATGCAGGCACCTGTTACAATGGAAGGCCAGCATTCATTAAATAGAGCAAGAAGAGGATAAATCATGAGCTTGAAGTGATGACAGGCAATTTAACAGTAGCATCAAAATGTTTCCATTCTAAATGTTACCAGGTAATAATGCTGTCATCTAGATGATGCACTAGTGCTGCATCTACAGTAGCCCTCTTCACTCTGGCCTCTCTTTGTTCCACTTGGACAACGCTGCATGGATAACCTGTCCATGCCAGTAATTCCAAGGGAAATTAAGAGGACAGAAGTCACACTTTCTCCTCCTCATACGCAATGCTGATTCCTCCTTCATGCAGTCTGCAGAAAAGCAAAGAATTGCCACTCAGTACTGCAGTCTGTGGGTGTGGAGAGAAGCCTGCTTTGAGCAATGATTTTACATGTCAAAGCAGCCAAACTTATGCTGCAGTATTCGTTCTGGGACAAAAATCCTCTACAAGAAAGTCCTACAGCTGCAGAGAAATGAAATACAGTGGGCAACAAAAGCTTAGTAAAGGCCCACCTCACAGGCCCTTCCTTCCTCCTCAAATGACCACTGTCCTACATCCTAAAAGTGAGAATGTTGTGACAGTATTTACTGATATCAAATGTTCATAGCTTTATCCATCAGCATGAGGAAGTGAGGAGTTTTGCTATTTCAACATACTATCTTTTCTGCAATATTCCAAGATCTTTCTTTGCCCAGCTCTCTTGCCAAAAAGACGTTATTAATTTATTTTCATAGTGGAAGTCAAGTAGCTCTAAAACATCTCTAAACCAGCCTTACAGAAACAATCTCCAGAAAAAAATAGCACCATAATTAAGAGGCAAGAAATCAGGTATGATCTTCAGAAGTTCCAATAGGCCATTTAAAAGGTGATATCTCTTCGCTTTAAAAATAATCACTTAAAAAAATGCAACACTTATGTCCGAGCTCAAAAAAGCACCTCTACCAACAAGAGAACCTGACCACATAGTAAAGTCTGACTGGCTTCACTTAATGTTCATAAAATATTTTTGCAGATTTTCTTGGAACAGTATCAAAAACATTACAATTAAACATGTGAAGCAGCAAAAAGGAATGGAGAAAAGGAGCTTTCTATGGCATCACAAGTGGTACATAACATATTTAATATTTTTTCAGCTCTTTAACTTTTTTAAATTGTGTTTAATTAAAAGAAACATATTTACATTACTCTCATGAAGGTTAATATTGCTAGTCACCAAATGCTTAGTGTTTTGTAATTATTGGTTTTAACTGTACTGCTTTAGTACTTTACCTATGTAAATTAGATTAGATTACTTGGAAAAAAATAATCTAGCATCTCCACCATCATTTTAATAAAACACAATTTATTACATCCATCTTTAGGCACCAATCTTACATGGTTCTTATTATCTATAAAAGGGTCTGGGTGCAGGGTCTTGTTTGGCTGTGTCTTGTTCTAAACAGAGGGTTTCACTTTCTGGAATTGCCAGAGGCTACAACAAAAACACTTCTTTCAGGAAGTCAAAATGGGAAATAATTCCTTTCTATTTGCCCTGCTGTACTGCAACTAAGTTATAACCAGGACAAGCAGATAAATTATACTATCTTCCTGATTTATTTCTCAAAGACATGGGGAAAAGATTGAAAGTAGTCATGATTATCAAAGAAATACCTCCATTACAGAGCCTTGGAGGGCTCTAGCTCCTAGTTACGATGCCAGCAGCGTGAGTCAGTTCTGGGTTGCTGAGAAACTACCCTCTTCCTGTGTTGTTTTCCCTCGTTAGGAACACACAGGCTTCAGAAAACAAGACACTAACTGACCTGGAAAACTCGTTTCTTGTGTAGTGAATTCAAAGTCCAACCTGCTCACTGGGGCCAATTTCACCCTTCAGCTACAACGTTCCAGCAGTGAGACAGCAACCTTTCCTTCCTCTGTCTAGTTTTCTTTCTCTGCATCCTGCATTTTTTTTGAATACTTTACATACAGGCATACTAAGTTAACTGAATGAGAGATATTACAAAGAAAGGGGTGTAATAAAACTACATCTTTTCAGTAGGTGTTTTTCTGATTGCGATTTTTTTTAAATTTTTTTGATTAATTTTCTGATTACTATAGCTCATACAGGAAGGAAGGCTAAGAGACAAGCAAAAGGATAAAATAAGGACATTTATTTCCATGACAATCTGTCACTTTTTTTCCTCCTCTCTCCAGACTTGTCCTGGATCACATACCATAACCAATGCATAACATGTCTAACCACTACGTTTTCAATTACCTTTGTAGGCAGTAAAAAAATAAGGAAGCTAGACAAGTAGCTTCTTTCTTTGCCAAAGGTATAATCATATCTGGAAGAAAAAAATACCATTAAAACATACAAGCATTCTGCCGTGTTTTATTTTAGTTATATCTCCATAGATAAAAAAATATACTGTCTTTGAATAATGAGGAATTGAAGTGCTGGTCAACTAATTCAATGAGTATTTTTCTTTTGAGAAATGTAACAATTGTTTATCTCACATTGACCTATTAATTTTTATGAAAGGTAAAGTTCTGTTCTCCAAAAGCTCACTGTTCATATTTATTACATTCAGTGCTTATAGCATAATGGTTGCTGCTATATGGCCAAGCTGTTCAAAGTTAGACAGCTAATTATAAACAGAGACTATACTAATATTTCTGGGGCTGGGGGGGAAGGCAATCAGATTTTACTCTTCAAGGTATAAATGTATACATTAATTCAACTTTCTCCAGAAATAAAAGAAAAAAAAAAATTGTTAACAAGCACATTAGCCAAGAGGACAGGAGACATGTCTCCTTAAGTATGCCTGCACAGAAGATCCAAATTTGAATTCTTCAAAAATTTGCTGGAGGTGCAGAAGGGTAGGAAGTGCATCAGCATGGAGCAGTGGAAATGAATGAATACAGAGAAAATAGCCCAAAATATTGAGTATAATTCAGCCTGGGCAGGTCTGAGATTAGGACAGGGAAATTATCAAGTCTACCATCACACCTGCATTCATAGCTCTGCCAGTACATATACAAAAGAATTTTGCAAATTAATATTTCTTGTCACATGGTTTTAAAGCTTTAACGATATCTCACATGATTTAATAAATAAATAAATAGCTTTCTAAATTGTTTTGCCCCGATCTACATGAAGGTGAAGAGTTTGGAGTTCTATTATTTCCTGTCTTATACTTTGTCTTCATTTAAATTGGGACAAAACATCTGGAAAAGTGCATTGAAATATTGGTAGCGCATCCCATAGCTGCTAATTCAAGTTAACTTGGAACTTTGTCCAAGGTGGGGCCCTCTGCCAAACCAGCTGACTCTCCAGGCCACCCAGCCAGGCAGGAGCTCAGGAGCACTCAGAAGAGCATCGGCACAGGGCCCCAAGCAAGGCACACCTTCTCAAAGTGCAGAAAAATCCTGAAGCCTTTCTCAGAACAGCCACAGCTTCCTGACTTGGACAGCAGGACACCAGAGATGTGAGGACAGGCCTGGTAATTCCAGAGCTTTCAAAATCCCATCTTCATGGCAAAGACCTTAGAAACCACGGCTCCCCGAGGTACACACTAAGGAAAAGGGACTTTGGTCTCCTGACCCTGAGGAACCACATCTGACAAGGCTTCTTTGAAACCTCATCCCAGCAGCATCCTAAAAACCCAGGGAGCTTGTTTCTGATGCATAACACAACAGACACATTTAATACGAATACAGGAGATAACTATGGGAGCAAAGAGTGCAATAACCCCGGGTCACAAATGGGAGCAAAGACAGACTTGGTATATTACTTGGTGAATAACACTAAGACAGACACTCTGGCACAGGGAGCAAAATAAGACTGAGAAACTTGCAGGTATGAAGCAAGCAGATGAAGGATTAGAGACAAAATTAGGACCACAAATTTAAAGGAGTGACAGTAGTAAAAAACCTTTCTGACCCATAGTAAGTCAAGTGCAGATAAATCAGAAACAGAATAAAAGGACATAAAATAGGATTTGACTGCCAAAGAAGGAGGTGAGGACAGAGTAAGAGAAAGAGAAGACAGCCTGAATGTGCAGAAAGGCATTTCTCTCTGGAGACATTCATCTTTCAAACAGGCTAGGTGTGCTATTCCTGGGATCACAGAAGTAGGTTTTGTGTGAGGGGAAGAAACTAAAGATCCAAATACATGGAAACACGAGCAATTTCAAACAGAAAATATATTATTTCTGAAGCCAAAAACTGTGTTTGCTTTGTATTTTGAGACATATAGCATGTAAGGTAAGGGCTTTCACACATTCCACAAACTATGCAGACCCAGATTTTCTGTAGGCTGTTGGGAAAGTGCTGTTTTCACAGGAAAATAGTATTAGCTTTTCAAAAATCAGTGTTCAATAAAAACCCTATCATAGGATTAGTGAGCACTGTTCCCGTAAGAGCAGAGTGTTTAGGAAAAGGATGCTTGATATTTTAATCTAACAATTCTCTTCATTGTTCAGTTTTGGACTTTAAATAAGACTGAAAAGTAGATCCTGATGCTCTGACTAAATTCAAGTGCAGATAATTAGTATACTTTATGGAGAAAGCCAAACTCTAAGGAACAAGTTATTTTCTGGTACTTCTGAATACTAATCAGCACTTGAGTATCAGTGCTAGGTGAAGATGTTTTTATATATACAGCTGCTTTTCAAGTTGTTTCAGCAACTTCAGGCAAAATTTCCACTGACTTCCCTAAGCTTTATGAGTTCAAAAGCTACAGACAACACTCCATTCTCTATTTGCAGATTGTTTAGCTTTTAAAAAAAAAAAATTAAAAATTTCAATAAAAGACAGGCTGTTTCATGATCAGTATTATTCCGGGAGTATTTGGATACTGCTACAGACTTGGGATATCGGCCATCTCCTCACAGATGCTTCTGCTGAGACTTCAATTGCTGAAAATAATTCCAATTTTTGTCACACCTGCATCCTTTAAAAGTTCAGTCCTATCACCAAGTCCTTGTCTTACTGGGCAGTAGAACTGCATTTCTACGGGAAATGAAAGAGGCTACTCTCCATTCACTTAGTACAAGGAAGTGCGGCACAGCAGATTGCATCCCTATGGCTAACCCATCCTCCCTCAAAACAAAGGGGGGCTTCTTCCCTGGTGCCTATTGGAAATGGTCGCTAGCCCACACTATCCATCTCTGGATGGCACTGTTTGAAAGAGCAATGATTGCTTCAGGTCAAAATCACACCAGGAAACTCACTGAATCACTGGACAATGCTGAAACACAACCCCTAGCCCTGCTAGGTTTCCTAACAAAGTCATAGTCTTAAGGCCTAAACTGGTTATTGCTCCATCCTCCACCCCTGTTCCAGTTAGTGCACAAGGAGAAATACAGTCACTTCACATGGTTCTCTGAACAACTGACTTGTGATCCTGTAAGCAAGGTCTTTCGAAAAAGAGTGTGCTCTCAAATTTTTCTGAGCACTCCCTGAGAATGGTATCATATCTTGTGATGTAGCAATACAAAACTAACAAGGTTTAAGATAACAGCTTCTTTATTCATTACAATTACTGTGAATATTCTACTTAGAATTATTTTCAGACTATCATATTAAACATGCATTAAAGATGCGCGACTCCTTCCCACTCCTTTAAAAAAAGGATGGGGGAAGAAATAAGCTGAACTAGAACAGTTTGTGAAAATAACACATCTAGTACTGAAAAATCACAAAGGCAAGATCTACACACTTAAAGTAACCTTTTTTGGTTTAGTACAGATACTCTTTCTCATTTCCAAATTTAAGCAGGTATCCCTCCTACTAGTTGTATGGCAAGTGCTGTCACGTTGATAAATCCTTGGCTCTCTAGAAGTGTATGTGTTCAATGTCTTGTAAAAATAGTTCTTGGTTGTTCTTGCTGCAAGAATTATTAGTTTCAGACTAAAATTTCTCCTTTCCACCAATCAAGACCCAGTTCTGTTTTGGTTAAATTCTAATGCGTTAGCAAACCTCCTGACTTGTACCACAAGATGGAATTGTACTGACAAGATTCACTTGCCAGGGTAAAACATGCAATGCTAAGGGAATGAATAAGCAAGCATACAAAAAGCTGGTAATATCATCTATTAAAGCTGTCTAACACTTCTCGCAAAAGTGTTGAAGTTGCTTAGAACTCTACCAAAAACTGTTGGGCTAAATTTATTTCCCATAAAAGGTGTTGGTCCTAGGTTGAACTTTTCTAACACCTTCACCATCTTGGTGAAGGCTGCCATGATCAGGCATTTCCTTGCATTTGCTGTTTTGGACTGTTACGAGCCAAGTGGGAGGCCAGAGATCCTACATTTTGAACCATTATCTTTTGGGAGGAAGAAATCATATATTTCATATAAAGGTGCCCCAAGAGATTGTGAGGAACAGATTTGGATGAAGAGCAAAAAAAGACTTTCCCCCCTGGAAAGGCCAACTCAACGACACAAGGGAGTTTTAAGGGGAAAGAGATATTAGAACTCTCTGGTCCTAACAAAAGGACGGGAACTGAGAATCCAAGGCAGTAGACACTGGAACAGGGAAAGAAGCTAGAAGGAAAGTGAGAGCTGGTGTGTAGGCAGAGAGACAGATTGTACATGGATCTGAAGAACAGATACTCTTTTACACTGCTGAGTAATCCCAGAGTCACTTGTCCACAGAGGTACCTTTCTCAGCTGGTACAATCTATTTAGGCATATGGATAACATATGACAAGTCTAAGAACAGGGAAGACTGAAGGGTGCCTTTCTTCATGCTTGGACTGTCTGGGTTAAGAAGCAAAGTATTCAACCTATTGCAGACTCCTACAAGCCCTTCTAGTGTAGTTTGGTGGAGGATAGTATCTCCCATTTCTCAGGGAGCTCTCAGCTCACAAGCTGAAGAGGCTGGGAGAGAAGAAAAAAAAAAAGTAATTTAAGAAAATAAACAGAACTATTTATCTGAAGAAGAAACAGCTTCTTCCTGGAAACAAAAGGCCAAGTCTAAAGACTGTCTTCCCTCTCTGAAGAGGAAAAGATGCTTTATTATATACCACATATCACTGAAGTAAAAATTGAAGATTCACAGAAGTCTTAGAGTTACTTATATGGACAATCAAAACATACCAGATAGACTTCACTATTCAAAAGTTTTGGCTAGGATCCAATACCAAATAATTTACCAGTTAGGAATTCTTCATATCTCTTCTACATACATTCAGAACTGGCCACATTAAAAAAAAGTGGGTTGGGAGTAAGGGGGAGAAAGTATGGGGTTTTCTGTGTGGATTAGCAGTTTGAACTAGAACACCACAAACTTTATTACTACTCACAACAACATTTTTTCCCCTCCTAAGTACAACCCCTAAATACAGGACCTTCAGTCAGTAACACTTTGTAACAGAACCTAATTGTACACTAACCTCGTGTTTTCCCCCTTTGGACCCTTATTTTTACTTATTATAAAGGAGTAAATTTAGTTTACATCATTATCTCATAAGCTGAACTGCTGAACGCTGTCAGTCCCCTGGTAATGGTTCTGTGGTAAAGCGAACACACAGTTGCTACAGCCTCCCTCCTACTGCCCCTGAACAAAATTCTTTACATGCCTCTCAATCCACCTGGGATCTTCTAGAGAAATTAGGATTGCCTTTTTTCTTTTTTTTTTTAAAATTAATTATTTTGAGCTAAGATCACAGGTCACAGCTAAGATCTAATTCACAAAGCAGCATTCCTGACTTCAGTGAGATTTGTTACTAAAAAATATCCACAATAGGTCACATTTAAGAACTCCAGTTTAATAAGTATAATTTGAACAAAGTCTTAAAAGCTGACTAAGAACAGAGGAACCACATTAATGATTAAAACGCTAGAACTACTTGAAAACATGGAAAAGAAGATCCTCATAGGAAATCCTGACGTTCTTTCAGCAGGTTATTCGATTGCAAGTATTTCTACCCAGTTCTAAAATGGCAGCATCTACAAAAATGGTTTAAATTAACTATAAAAGATAGGTGATAGGCACTATCATCTTAAAGCCTGTGAGACAGAATTATCAGTGTCATGCCCTGCAAGACCCAGGGAAGGAATTTTTCACATCTTATGATTCACTCTAAGAATATATGAAAGACACAAAGAAACAAAGTATTTCTCTCATCTCCCTTTTTCTGTCAGTCATGTTTTGTTGGACTCATGGGCTCCAGCTCTCTGGAGGTACCTACTTCTTTCCATTAATTATCAAGGGAAACTAGAGAGCTAGCTTAGGCTTGACATCTAACTTTTAGAGAGCAAGCATTCTGTAAGGTAAACCCAGGCCACTTTCATCCAGTTCTGTACTGCGCAAGTATTTCTAAGCTCTTTCTAAAGCAATAGCATGCTGAAAGCCACTCAGTTCTTAAATCTTCATAAAGTCAGCTGGTACAATTCTGCACTATTGACTTAGATTTCACTACAGACTGCCTACACACCCAATAACTTGATATCCTGCATTATCTTGTTCTAAGAATAGAAACATTAGTGTGGTTAATTGTATTTTGTGCAGATGAACCAAAGACTGGTTTTACCATCTCTTCACCTATACAGATTTAAACTTTTAAAGGTATTCTGCAAAGGCTGAAAGAATGAAGCCTTAAGTGTACATGGGAACAGAGTCAGAGTTCATGAAATTCAATACTTCATAACATTCTTTATTACAAATTAACCTCTAAAAGCTACTAGGTCAAGCCTGTACCACATTCTAGTTAACCCTTCCCCCATCCCACCCCCCTGTCACAGTTCCCTTTCTATTCCTATTAATCTTTAACTCAGTATCACCTTCAGATAGCTCCCCCTTTGGGGAACAGAAGTTGGAGACAATCTTCAGTGACATTCAAATCACACTGACTGTCACATAGAATTGTTAATGCTGTCTTTTTATGCTAACTGTAAAAAAAAAAAAAAAAGGTAAGACTTCCAACATTACTGATTACTATTTTTTTTAGTCTTTTCTCTGAACCAATTTAAACTAGCAGCTGCCTGCCAAGCTTAATTGGATTTCCTTCAATTATATATGCCTCTGCATGTAAGCAAAAAGCACTATGGAAAAACTGAGTAATTCATGTCGTAACTGTTCATTGGACTTTCAGAGAATTACAGTAGCAACATCACCATATAAGCTGATATGTAATCAAAGATGTATTATGATGTACATGGAGTAGTTTAGAAAAAAAAACACCAACAATGCAATCAGAAATCTTTGGGAAGATCGATAACCAAAATTTTGCCTTGCATTGTTCCTCACATCTGTCTCCTAGATATTCATCCTTTTTCCCCTTCCCACATACAACAACATATTTAGCTTTAGAAAATAAAGCGCCCTTCAAAGCAGGCTTATGGGGTGTGCTTTTCTCACACAACAGAGGAACATGCTCCACTGTATAAGTAAATATTATCTCAAAGTAAACACCTCACACATACTGACTGTATTTCATTTGTTTTATGATTTGTTCTGAACATGGAGGCCCGCCTGCTGCCTCCTCTGCAAGTATTACGCTGCAATCAAGGCACTTACCATCCCCAACCTACCACTAGCCTTCCTCATTTCTCATATACAAAAAATCAAAAGTGGACAAGAATGCTATAGTGAGCAAATCTATCACATGCACAACCCACTCTACATTAATGTATCTGGCTCTGTATTAAAACAAGCTTCATATTTCATAGAATCATAGAATCACCTCGGTTGGAAAAGACCTTTAAGATCATCGAGTCCAACCGTTAACCTAACACTGCCATCCCACCACTAAACCATGTCCCTAAGCACCTCATCTATCCTTCTTTTAAAGACCTCCAGGGATGAGGACTCCACCACCTCCCTGGGCAGCCCATTCCAGAGCCTGACAACCCTCTCGGTGAAGAAGTTTTTCCTAATGTCTAGCCTAAACCTGCCCTGGCGCAGCTTCAAGCCATTCCCCCTCGTCCTATCATCTGTTACCAGGGAGAAGAGGCCGACCCCCACCTCGCTACAGCCTCCTTTCAGGTAGTTGTAGAGGGCGATCAGGTCTCCCCTCAGCCTCCTCTTCTCCAGACTAAACAACCCCAGTTCCCTCAGCCGTTCCTCATATGACTTGTGTTCCAGACCCCTCACCAGCTTGGTTGCTCTCCTCTGGACCTGTTCCAGCAAGGCAACATCTTTCTTGTAGTGAGGGGCCCAAAACTGAACACAGTATTCGAGGTGCAGACTCACCAGCACCGAGTACAGGGGCACGATCACTTCCCTACTCCTGCTGGCCACACTATTCCTGATACAAGCCAGGATGCCATTGGCCTTCTTGGCCACCTGGGCACACTGCTGGCTCATATTCAGCCGGCTGTCAATCAGTACCCCCAGGTCTTTTTCCACCAGGCAGCTTTCCAGCCACTCTTCGCCAAGCCTGTAGCGCTGCATGGGGTTGTTGTGACCCAAGTGCAGGACCCGGCACTTGGCCTTGTTGAACCTCGTACAGTTGGCCTCGGCCCATTGATCCAGCCTGTCCAGGTCCCTCTGCAGAGCCCTCCTCCCCTCCAGCAGATCAACACTACCACCCAGTTTGGTGTCATCTGCAAATTTACTGAGGGCACACTCAATCCCCTCATCCAGGTCATTGATAAAGATATTAAACAAGACTGGCCCTAGAACTGAGCCCTGGGGGACACCGCTTGTGACCGGCCGCCAACTGGATTTAGCTCCATTCACCACGACCCTCTGGGCTCGGCCACCCAGCCAGTTTTTAACCCAGCGAAGAGTACACCCGTCTAGGCCATGAACTGCCAGCTTCTCTAGGAGAATGCTATGGGAGACTGTGTCAAAGGCTTTGCTGAAGTCCAGGTAGACAACATCCACAGCCTTTCCCTCATCTACCAGGCGGGTCACCTGGTCATAGAAGGAAATCAGGTTGGTTAGGCAAGACTTGCCTTTCGTGAACCCATGCTGACTGGGCCTGATCCCCTGATTGTCCTCCATGTGCCTGGTGAGCACACTCAAGATAAACCGCTCCATAATCTTCCCCGGTACCGAGGTCAGGCTGACTGGTCTGTAGTTCCCCGGATCCTCCTTCCGGCCCTTCTTGAAGAGAGGCGTCACATTTGCCAACCTCCAGTCATCTGGGACCTCCCCTGTTCTCCAGGACTGCTGATAAATGATAGAGAGTGGCTTGGCAAGCTCCTCTGCCAGCTCCTTCAGCACTCTTGGGTGGATCCCATCCGGTCCCATAGACTTGTGGATATCCAGGTGGCATAGCAGGTCAAAGACTGCTTCCTCCTGGATTATGGGGGGTTCATTCCACACTCTGTCCCCATCTTCCAGCTCAGGAGGCTGGGTACCCTGGGGATAACTCATCGGGCCATTAAAGACCGAGGCAAAGAAGGCGTTGAGTATCTCAGCCTTTTCCTCATCTTTAGTGGCAATGTTCCCCCTTGCATCCACTAGAGGATGGAGGTTCTCCCTGGCTCTCTTTTTGCTGTTAACATATTTATAAAAACTTTTCTTATTATCCCTTATAACAGTGGCCAGGTTAAATTCCAGCTGGGCTTTTGCCTTTCTAATTTCCTCTCTGCATAACCTGACAAGATCCCTGTACTCTTCTTGGGTTGCCTGCCCCTTCTTCCAGAGCTGGTAAGCTCTCCTTTTTTCCCTTAGTCGCACTAGTAGTCCTCTGTCCAGCCAGGCTGGTCGTCTTCCCCGCCGATTCATCTTACGGCACATGGGGACAGCCTGGTCCTGTGCCTTTAAGACTTCTTCCTTGAAAAACACCCAGCCTTCCTGGACCCCTTTGCCCTTCAGGACTATCTCCCAAGGGACTCTCCCAACCAGCGTTCTGAGCAGGTCAAAGTCTGCCCTCCGGAAATCCATGGTGGCGGTCTTGCTGACCCCCTTCCTAACCTCACCAAAGATCGAAAACTCTACCATTTCATGATCACTAAGGCCTAGATGGTTTCCGACCACCACCTCTCCAACCAGTCCTTCTCTGTTAGTGAACAGGAGGTCAAGCAGGGCACTTCCCCTGGTAGGCTCACTTACCAGCTGTGTCAGGAAGTTATCTTCCACACACTGCAGGAACCTTCTGGACTGCTTCCTTTCTGCTGTATTGTATTTCCAGCAGATGTCTGGGAAGTTGAAGTCCCCCACAAGAACAAGAGCTCGCGACTGAGAGACTCCTGCCAGCCGCTTGTAGAATTCTTCGTCAACGTCCTCATCCTGGTCGGGTGGTCTGTAACAGACTCCCAACAGGGTATCTTTCTTGTTGGCCTTTCCCCTCATCCTCACCCATAAGCATTCTGCCTCACCACAAATGTCAAGCTCTGTACAATCTAAACACTCTCTAACATACAGAGCCACCCCGCCGCCTCTCCTTCCTTGCCTGTCCCTTCTGAAGAGTTTGTAGCCATCCATCGCAGCACTCCAGTCATGGGAGGCATCCCACCACGTTTCTGTGATGGCGACTACATCATAACCATCCTGCCTTACAATGGCTTCCAGCTCCTCCCGTTTGTTGCCCATGCTGCGTGCATTAGTGTAGATGCACTTGAGCTGGGCTGTCAGTTTCACCCCCAGCAATGGGGTGACCCCCCCAGGCTCCTCTCTAGTGAGCCTGTTTATATCCCCTTCCCCCTTCAGGCCTAGTTTAAAGCCCTCTCTACAAGCCCTGCCAGTTCATGAGCAAGGATCCTATTTCCCTTCCGGGCACCATCTGTTCTCGACAGGCCCGGTGCCATGAAAACCTCCCTGGTCAAAGAAGCCCAAGCCCTTCCGATGGCACCAACCTTTGAGCCACACGTTAACCGCTCTAGCTTTCCTATTCCTTTCCGTGTTCCCTCCTGACACTAATGGGATCGAGGAGAGCACTACCTGCGCTCCTGATCCTTCAACCATTTTCCCTAGTGCCCTGAAGTCCCTTTTGATCAATTTGGGGCTTCTCTCTGGCAATTCATCGCTGCCTGCCTGTATAATCAAGAGCGGATAGTAGTCAGAGGGCCGTACCAGACCAGGGAGTCTCTTGGCAATGTCCCTGATCCGGGCCCCAGGGAGGCAGCAGACTTCCCTATGGGATGGGTCTGGGCGGCATATCGGGCCCTCGATAGAAAGAAAAAAAAGAAACAGAAAACATTTCAGTTCTGAACTTGACTTCCTATTTTATAGGAAATGGCTTATTCTGTCACCTTCTCCACTGCTTTTTGGTAACCCCCAAACCAGCATCCTGAAGACCAAGTGAACACACATACCAATCTGTTCCTGAGGTTATCATAGATCCTACTGCAAGCATGTTTCTGATTCCATACATAGTGTGATGGTTTTTCTTAAATAACCTGACAAATCCATATGGTGTCTGATCCTCTTGGTACCCCTATCACTAGCATGAAACATACACCTGCAAAATATTTGACTTCACCACCACCACCTGCAGGTAGCTCTTTTCAGCAGCTCTTTCCTACCCACCTCTCTCATCATAAGAGTGATATCTACAGCAAGGACAGATGTCCCAGGCCTACAAAAGGCAGGAAAGGAATGAACCTGGATCATTACGTCATCTCAACAATGTTGATTATGAGTGTTCTGAGCAGGGTAGAAGAACAGTGCTCAAAACACTCAAGGTTCCTGCTTACCCACCTGTACCATGTCTCCCAGTCTGCTGGCAGTACCTGTTGTTTTCCAAGTATCTCCACAGAAGTCAAAACCTTGGTGATGGAGTATTGTCTAACCCACAGAGTACGTTGCCAGGATGACAACATTAATAGACTGTTTCTGTTTTGAAGAATATGCAAGAAAACTTGCTTTGCTTTCCTTCCAAAGACAGTGAGAGAAAAGTCCCTTTATTTTTAAGTAGATCTCCAAAATTGGAGATACATGGCCAGAGACTCTAAAGGTCCGCAAATAAAACTGCCAATTTTGATTACTCTGGTAATAAAAATAGTTTATAGCATTTGTTTCACCAGTGGTCATTTGTAAGTTTTTAGGGTTGGAGAAAAAGTACACAGAATGTATTAATATTTGCCTATAAATTGAAACCAATAACCTAAATCAGAATTATCACTAGTTTATGTTTATCGGAACTTTCACTAGTTTATGTGAAAACTTGCTTAGTTTTCTTTTTTAAAACCATTTACACAGAAATGCATAATGCCCCTGTGATTATTATGTCACATGAAAAGCCACAACCATAGCAACTCTGATGTGTAAGGAAAAACAGATGAAATATTTTAGACTTAGGCTTAAAGATTACATTCTTAAGAATTCTCCAAGGGGTCAGGTAGATAGGCTGATTTATTTCAATCAGAAAATGCACACAAAGTTTTGCCTTCATAGGACATGAAAGGATATGGAACTCAAATCTCAGCATGGTACCTCTTTCCACTTGAGATATTGTTATTTCATTGAAGACTGAACTTTCAAATTCAGAGTAACATCAAAAGGGACACCAAATAAATGAATCTTCCTGGTGTCAATGGCACTAAGGGAGGAGCATAGCAATATCCCCTGGGCAAGTTCTCCTCATTTTTTTCCTACACAATTCTATGGACAGCCCAGCTCTCAGAGAGGAAAATTGTCTTTATACATCAATTGTAAAGCAGCCAACAACTCAAATACAACACAAAACCAGAAAAAATGTTCTAGATTTTTCTAGTCATTTGATATAAAGAACTTCTGCATCTTTTAAAGATATTAATGATTTCAAAAGGAATTAAAACCTGACAGAGCAGTACTCCTGAAGAAGCCCACAGGTTCACTGATGCAGAAGTTTCACTTTTCAACCACCTCTGTTTTATGCTAGCTAAAAATTACTATAGCATGATTTATACTAGAAGTAGAAGATTTTTCTTTTCTTCTAATTCTCAGAAAATATATGGTTGCCCCAGAAAGCACTTAAATAGTAAGATTCATTGCAAGTAATTTATGCATTTTGTAGAAGCACAGCACATAGTTCAACACAATGCTAATTTTGCATGGTTCCAGTCTGGGTTGTTCAAGGAACCCTGGATTTCTATCATCATTAAATAGCATGGCTCCTTGGTAAGTATCAAGTGCTGACTGACTTCTTATTTCTACAGAAATAATTACCTTACAGTTTGTACAAATACAAAGCAGTCTAAATATGGAAAACTGCTACTTTTCATTGCATCAATATTTCAACCTAATGTACACTTTACCCAGGGGATATTTTTCTGCTGTATTTTTTGGCACAATCAACTCTCTGAAAGATCCAACAAAAAGTTTCAGACATAGCTCCCCTCTTTCTCTCAAAAGGCAGCCTTTCCTAACCTTCTACTATACACAAAGCAGGATCTACCCTGGCACAGGATAATCATTGGTTGAATCTCTACTTACGCATATGCAAAGTTTATGTCAGCAGATTCTGGCAACAACCTGTCAAACTCAGCAGTGTGGCAGTCAGCAAGGACAAATATTGAAATTCAACAGTAACCAGAACGAAGAAAGCTGAACAATGCTGAAACAAGTGATATGCCTGTAGCCAGTTACACTGCAGATATAGAACACTACACATGAATTGTCCCAAGTCTACAACCACAGCTTGCCTGAATTTTCTGCTATGGGTTTACTTCCCTACAATAGGATTTTTCCACTGAAACACTGAGTGCTCATACCAACAGTCTGCCTCCGACTTTTTATGCAGGTGGTGAGCACAAAGGGCCAGACAGCCTCTAAAGCACCACCAAGTTCAATGAAGAGCAGCCAGATAAATATTTAGGAGAGAGAAAACACTAGTCACTGAGAAAAAAGATGGATTTCCACAGACAGCTATTGAAGCATACATCCTCTATAGCTAAGTCTCTAGGACAGTCTCTCTTTAGCTTACAGATCTGTAGTGCCAAGTACAATAGCATCTTAGCCACTATGCACAATAGAATAGGATACTGCAAAAGGAATAAGGTAGAATTATTACTCGGGGACACTTTTCAAGGAGAAGTCCTTGACAAGCTATTAAAAAGAAAGTATTTATAAGACCATGCCATGCCTCAAAAATAGAGGAGGGAAAAAGTTTAACAACAGTAATACACCATTTAATTTTTATATATATATATAATCAGCTATTTAATCACTTTCAAATCATTCATGCGATAAGACAGTGTGCTGGTTTTGGCTGGGGTAGAGTTAATTATCTTCACAGTAGCTAGTATGGGATTAGTTTGGATTTGTGCTAGAAACAGTGTTGATAACACAGGGATGTTTCAGTTACTTCTGAGTAGGGCTTACACAGGGTCAAGGCCTTTTCTGCTTCTCCCACCAGCAGGCTTGGGGTGCACAAGAAGCTGGGAGGGGACACAGCCAGGACAGCTGACCCCAACTGAACAAAGGGGTATCGCATACCACATGACATCATGCTCAGCAATACAAAGCTGGGGGAAAAAGAAGGAAGAAGGGGACATTCGGAGTGATGGTGTTTGTCATCCCAAGTCACCGTTACGCGTGATGGAGCCCTGCTTTCCTAGGGATGGCTGAACACCTGCCTGCCGATGGGAAGTAGTGAATAAATTCCTTGGTTTGCTTTGTTTGCACGTGCAGCTTTTGCTTTACCTATTAAACTGCCTCTATATCAACCCAAAAGTTTTCCTCACTTTTACCCTTCCGATTCTCTCCTCCATCCGACCGGGGGCAAGTGCATGGTGCATGGGGCTTAGTTGACAGCCCCTAAACCATTTTGGACAGGGAAGCCCTTCATTGGTTAAGGCCAAAAACACCACAGGTAGCTAAAAGAATGTTTCATTCTCTTTCCAAGGGGAGTATTTGAAGTTTAATGCAATGGAGAACAACTGGGTTTTGCAAAACTTTTGGAGGACACAAAAACCCAAATGATGTTCATCCACATTTTTCCACACACGCAGTGTACCTGGATAGCAGTACCAACAATTATCCACAGCACTCTTTCATGAGCAAAGCTAACATAGGATTTATTTTTTGAATGCAGACCTTTTCTACTTAGGTAGACGGAGCTTAGACACACTTGGAAGCAAAATGCAAAAACAGCTTTGGGAAGACCAGAGGATTACCCGTGTCTACAGACTAGAGCTCCCTAACAGGTGCTCCTCTTTCCTACAGGCTGTTCCTTCTTTCCAGGCAAGGGGAGTTAGGAAACCCCACCTGTACTTTCTTCTAGACATCCCCATTCAAGAACAGGAAACAACAACAGAGAGCTATTCCCTCTTCTCTTTCACCACTCCCATGGGAGAAGTCCTACATTCTCCACGTATACACACACACACACACTTACTTGCTGTAGCTCCTCACAAACAGCAGCTCTGGAGCCCTTCCAGCACAGTTAGCCCTAGCAGCTGGGCACTGCCTTTTCTAACAGCTGCTTCTAATCAGCTGCACAGCCACAGCTGGGAAAAAGTTAGGCTGCATCATATTACTATGGGGTAAAAGGAAGCCCCATAAT
Source organism: Gorsachius magnificus (assembly GCA_034008185.1). Classification (NCBI taxonomy): domain Eukaryota; kingdom Metazoa; phylum Chordata; class Aves; order Pelecaniformes; family Ardeidae; genus Gorsachius; species Gorsachius magnificus. The sequence goes on along the minus strand of CM067083.1, from coordinate 40,524,361 downwards.
AATCCAAAAGCCATCTACTTTTATTTATATTTATTGTCCAGTACAGTGCTTACAGGCCTGAATTTCTCATAACGTAACGCTTCAGTCCTTTATTTCTGTGAGCAGCTCCCCATGGTGTTATCTTGGCACAAAAAAGTAGGCTGTAGGACAAGAACCACCCACCAAAGCCTCTGAGGTTTTCCCCAATGAAAGCTAAAATCATTCAAAGGGAAGTAGGTGTTCCTACTCATCCCCATACCCACTCTGAAATATGCCCTATCTTCCCTTTGTTTTCACTGTGACCAGATCAAAATGCCATCAAGAAGGAGCAGATTAAGAGACTTTTTTTTTAATTTTAAATATTTATACTTGATATTGAAAGTAAGTGCAATGTCATCAGGATTACTGACAGAAGAAATATTAATGTTTACTGTTGAGAAGGAAAGGCAACTCTTCATAAGGTTTTTTTTTGGTCACACAATATAAAAGAAATTAAGATACTAACTTCTCTGATCCATTGATTAGTTTTGACCATGAAGACAAAAGCCAGAAACTGCATCATTGATTTTATTAAGTAATTTTAGAAACCTATTAGTGGTACATAAAATAATTGCTCTATCTGCAAGAGAGACTTAGAACTCATCTTTGTATCTACTGGGAAAAAAAGCACCACCATGTCCTTGGAAATCTATCTGATGCCAAAAGCATAAGAAACAAAGGGGGTGAGGATAGTCCCTACCGTTCATCTCAGCCAACTCTGCGAGATTTAGTTTGAGACTACACCTATAAGCTGAGTTGCTTGTTCTTACCTCAGTGCATAACTGCAAATAGGAACACAGTCACAGACTAGCAAAGCCTGGTATGCAACAACTCTGTGTAGCATATCTGGACCACTGCACCTTCTGGAAGAAGGAGCAGTTTCTGACCACAACACTTAGGAGTGATGCTCAGGGTAACATTCATTCCCTGGTGTCTTGAATTCCTGCTGCAGTCCTTCGTCTTGCAAGAGCAATAGCAGCATCTCTATTAGAGTCAGTCACCTTTATCCCAAAACTTGCAGAAGCACTTGAGAGCTTTACTCCTCTGGCAAGACTCCAGACAGAATTCCCAACAATTACTCAATGTAATTGCACAAATCTACTTTTTCTTTTTTTTAACTAAGCTAAAAAAGAAACCAAACAAAAACCCACAGTGGTTTGGATCAAACCATCAATTAAGAGCTGGCTTTCCTCCCTATCATCCTTCTTCCTCCAGAGTTCACAAAACTGTGCTGCACAGTACCTCCAGGGATGATGAAGACATCCTTAAACCTTTTCAAATGCAGGTGTCCTACTTCTCACTTAAATCACCTAACACTCACTCTGAAACACTGCATAGGTTTTCTTAGCAGTTGTGTAAATTAACCCTTTCTAGGATCTCCAACCATTTTTTTTCCAGCAGAAACTCTTAAGAAATGGTATCTGAACTTGCTAATAATAAGTTGTGGTTTTTAATATCTTATATGCTCAATCTTACTGCTTACTCTAGTTAAACCGAAAAACAACATACCAAGTGATACACAGAAGTCTATTATGGCTACAGTTATTTATATTGACCAAACTTGCAATAGCAAATAAATCACATTCCATCTCTTTCCACAGAACCTGTTATTAGAGAGAATTATACTACTTTTCAATTTGCCTTTCATATCTGTCATTCCTGTGCCTTCCATTAAAGTGTTTTATTTACTATGCGTTGGCATAACACTTACTTTAATCCTCTTAACCAGGAGATCGAGAGAAGAACACAGCATGGAAAGACACACAAGTGGCTGGAAATGGAGCTGTGGCAGGTTACGTCTCTCTGCTCGACATTAAAGGACTTATTAATCAGAACTGTTTCCCTGTACTTTGAGCACAGTAAGCTCATAAAAACAGGGTTTGTCTCCTCACCTCTACTGCAGTAGCATAATATTGAACAATATTCAGTGATTAAATTCCCACCAACTTTACAAAGATCAACATTCAGGTAAAACAGAATTTCCCTACTACAGGAGAAGCAGCAGCAAAACAGTATCTTAACTTGGAAGTGTAGTCCAGGGAAGGGGATGGGGAAGACCAAGAGAAGCTATGGCTGCTTCTTCCTCAGGAAAAGGTTTGATCAAAACTCTTATTTTCTTGGATCCCATGGAACCCAACTGTCACCTAAGCTAGAAGAGGCCAAGTTTCCATAGTTTAGCTACCCATGGAAGTGGTTTGTGTTCCAGTGCCAGCTTGTGTTGTTTCAAGGGAGGATGATAAACTTCTGGCCTCAACCACAGCTCCTGTAACTTGCAAGTTACAGCCCAGAATTCTGCACTTCAACTCCTTTATTACTTCAGCTGGCTGCACTGATGAGTAATGGTTCTTGAGCCAAGGGCATCTCAGATGCTGACGTGCAAAGTCTAATCTCCTCACTTATATAAAGCATCACAAATGTTATTGCTTGAACAGAGGATGGATCCCATACATCACACATTCTTAAGCTCTACTACCCCACATTTCAGACAGAAAAAGAGGCATCTAAAGTGATTAAGAACTGTGGACATCCAGAAAGACACAGCTACTACTCCTTAAGTATGCTTATGATATATATAACAAATTTTTATATATATAAATATGTATTATCTATAGTTTTAGTATATAAATACATCTATATGTGTCTATAAAAATCCTTCAACAGTTTTCAATACCTATCACTTCTCTTACACCTTCAAAAATTGGCAAGATATTAAGCCTTATACAATTAGATTTAGCCTTTTACAGGTTCTAGAAACTCACACTTTCTGGGTGTGTCGCTGGGCTCTGCACAATGGTCAGAGTCACCAGTCCTGTGCCAGGAACACTCCATCTTCCAACAATCTCCTAGATCCATAATTTGTTATTTGGCTCCAGTTTCTCTCCTGCCTGGGCTCTCATCAGTTGCCTCTATGCATTCTTTTGTTAGCAGAAGTAAATAGACAAAAAAAAAAAGCAGAGGAAATTCAACTCATTTCTTTGTTGTACACTCCCACTTCTGGAATCCTAATCCACTGGGCTGCCTGCCCCATTAGCTAGTGCTACAGCAGTAGTGTAAAAAGGGGTAAAGGCATTCTATTTGGCATTTCAGGTCAGGCAGTGAGAGAGTTGGGCATTGCCCAACTTAGAAGCAGGTAACTCCTTTTACCATATCACACTTCAGATACACCACTGCCTTAAATCAAAACAGGCCATATTTTTTGGAATCTCTCCCTACACCAGCATCATACTTCAGTGGAATTATTTACTGACCAACCTGCCACATGTGTTTTCTAAGCTGTATCCTTTTTTCCCAAAATACTAGTTTTTAACAGATTCCCCTACAGACTAATTTTTATCCAGTACTTATTTTCACTGAAGGGCTAGCATTTTACCTAGTACACTGACATACAAAAAGCATCACCACCATGAGCAGAACTCTCTGCAAACACTACTTAAAGCATATTATGCAAAACCATAATGTGGTGAAAAAAAATTCCTCTACAAGTCAGATCACATTCTCTGAATAGCCACATTTTTAGCATAATGTGTGAATAAGGGTATAGATTTATCAAGCAGTGTTAAGTAAACACATTAACAGAAAAAGCTTAAGGGAATAGTGGTGGCCTTATATTTATAATAGTGATTTTCTTCTGTGACAAGTTCTATTGTGCGTTTTTTCATCTTACTTTTTCAAAACCTCCTGTATTATTTATTCCAGTATTAAAGCAGAAATGAACATTTCATTACATAATCTTAACCATACTTCCCTTTTGCCAATAATATCTAAAGTTCAACACACTGCAAATATTTGAAAGGCATCAATCACATTCGCAAAACCAATTTATTTTATCAAGCCCAAAATATCGAAGTGTTAGCCACTTTTTCTATCAAATTTCATGTGCTGCAAGAAACAGATGGTACTAATCACCTTATCAAAAATGTACTGACAATTTATAAATATATTAAGCAGGAGTATTTCTCATGTAAGGAAACATTCTGGGTTCAAAACCCAAGAAAATTAAAAAGGAATTATAATAAATTACAGCACAGCGGTGTCCCCTCTCAGAAGACTGAAAACCATATACCAGCTATTGTCTAAGATATTCCCTCCTACATATCTTATATACTCAGCCTTGCTACCACCTTTTACACATATATACTTAAGTCACAGCACACATAGAAGACAATTCATTAAAAAAAATTATTAGTCGTTATAATCAAGCTTTATCTCCTTACTCAACAGCAAAATCTCAAAATACAGCCAACCATTAACAATTAGGTAACTGCAGAAGAGACTTGTATGAGAAGTGCCTCACCATGAGATCTCAGTAGAATGAATTAAAATACAGCATGTGAAAGTGTCCTCCAACTGCCTTCCTCTTAAGAAGCCTCTTGCTGCTCGCTCTTCTATAATTTTTCAGGTGTGTAAACTCGTTTAGCCTCCTAAGCCACATGAATCTTAGTAAGGCTCTCACCACTGCAACCCAACACCTGTTTCCTCTTGCCTCGCACTGCTGCCAACCACCATGCCTTGCTTATGTTACTTCAAAGCAGTGCTACCAGAATCATCTTCTAATCTATTTTCAACTTCTTCACAACCCTTCACTGGCCTCCTTAGTCCAATCTGTTAGTCCCTCTAGTATATAGTCATACTGTATCCATCAGATTTAGTTTGTAACTGTACATTCATCTTTGTTCACCAATGAAAGCAGCCTCAGTTTATCCTTCCTCACAACTAACCTTCTACCATAGTGTGCATAGTAAATCCCTGAAAGGCAAGTACACAACCAACTCTGATGACAGCTCCTCACTGACCAGGAACCAGTTTGTCACTCTCTTCCCACCCTCCAGCTGTACCTTGGTTTTCAGATGGTAAAAACTTCCATTAGTGCCACAGAGCACTTTGCATAACAAGGCCCCAGTTTCATTGTCCTTGCACTGCTACTACTGTTGTGTAAATCTTCAGTAATGACAGGGCACTCGAGGTAGTTTCTGTAATGTACCTCCCCGTGCTGCTGAAGTAGCCTCAACTACAGAAGATGAAGATGTGGGAAATTAACATTTGAGATCAGGCTTATCATCCCCCACCATGAGTAGGCAACAGAAGCACATATAGATGTGACCCCAGTTTATAAAATACCTGGTGGTACCATCTTTGAGATGTGCAAACCAAATGCACGGTAGGTAATGGAAATAAACTGCTCATACAGATGTGCATATATATGTATATATGCATTCCTATTAATATTTTATGCAGTTATGGCTGACTCCACTCTTTTCTTCATACTGTTCATATCTTCATGTGCACTGGAATCAATCAGCTTCAGTCCCAGCAGTGCTATTAGTTTTTACCTCCTAGCATTTTCTAAAAGTGGCTCCTGGTGGGTCTTGTAAATAAAAGCAGCATTTTACAGGAACAACAGATTTATAACTTTAATAAGACTGTCCTCCTTCCTGCATTAAAGTCTACAGTACATGACAAATCAGGTTAAACAAGCTGGTATCACATCTGAAGCCAAACACATTTTTGAGCCAAACCTTAATTCTCTGAAGAGCTTGAAGCTTATTTTCAAAATGTTAAATTACTGATAAAGAAAATCAATTCTTGTTCCAGCTCAGGCAATGTCATACAGTCACACCATACACAACAATAGCTAAGGTAGCTTTTCTGTTTTATTAACTTCACAACCCTTTAGAATTAAATTACCCACCTTTTACTCTTTAGAATCCAGATAAACAGTCACTGTGGACAGTTTCAGAACTTATATTAACTTCAGATGAGAATAAAAGATTTGTTTGAAAACAGACTCTTAGACAAAAAACATCTGAGACACCTGCAAACTCCTAAGTTTATTTATTCAACTAGTATTATTTAACCAATAACATTAAACTCAGACACTTCAGTGAACAAACTGCAATGCATTCTGTTCTGACAATAAACAGTTTCCTCAAAGGATCTGAAATAATAAAACATAGTCCATCCAAAGAAGCAACAGAAGAATCACAAACAATCCTGGGAGAAAGCAGGCAGATGGCAAGAGCAGTTCTTTGTGAGCAGTAACCTTCCCGAAACAAAAAAATTTAGGAGTATCTCCATGCATACTTTTGCTTAGACTTGTGGTTCCATGGAATATCAAGTGATTTCAGTCACAGTGATTTTATGAAATTTCTATCTCCTAGCATTTCCAGAGGATATCTTGGGCACAAAAAGGATAAGGTGATGCAAAAGTATCCCAACCATTATAGGACAGGATATATAAAAGAAGGAAGGAGATAAGATGATATTACCAGTCTTTCCTGTCCTAAAGTAGAACAGCAGTAGTGAATAATTTACAAAGAAGTAAAACCACCCTCATGCCCTATCCCCCAAATACCCTAACCATCAGTTTTAGGACATAAGGATGTCATACAGTGAGTTAATGGAGAAGTCTCTTGAGCTCTCCTGTTGAGGATGTCCAGTTTAGTATATAATATGTAAGTATGCGGTAACCTATACAGACTGAGGAAAAACTGATTCTCCAGGTTAGTTAGTTCCTATGCTTCTCCCACTGGACACCTCAGCCTATATGCTATTGTATTACTATGCAAAGTAAAAGAGTCTTAACAAATAAAAATTAATAGCTGTGTACGCACAAACGGAAATATCTTTTGTCCCCTGAATAGCCTACCAGTTCAGACACCCTCCAAGACTTCAATGCCAAATGCAAAAAGTCTGCTCCCAGTTCTCCGCCGAGTGTCTCCAGAACAGAGAAAAAGCAGATTCTTTTCTGTGAGGGATGTGAGCCAGCAACACTGCGGCTCCCAAAATGTTCCTGAATGAAACCATTCAGCAAAAAGAATGCAGTTGCAGTTAACTACTAAACAAGCAAATGCACACTTTTTGATGAATAAAATGCCACTAAAAAAAACCCCTACTCAGTTCTAATATGAAACCCATAATACTGGTAAGTAATAAGCACCATTTTTTCAGTCAGCCACAATTCAAATGTGAGATACAATCTATAGCAAATATCCACACAGGAAAACTATTTGAAGCACATATAAAACCCCCTCAAAATACAATGGAATTAATTTCTTTGTTGCAAATAGCTCTCTCTAAGCTCTGATTTTCATGGCACCGTTTCCAATCTAAGTAAATGAGAAATTTACTGTGGAAGGAAGCTTACCTAACTGCTTGAGAGCGAGCTCATACGTCTAGGCAAAACACAGCCATTTGCAGAAGGTAAATAACAGATGTTATTTTTCCTCCTTCTTCTTACTTAACTACTATTGCATATGTTGCCTCTCTGCCCATAGAGCCTTACAGATTTGCGCCGCACACTGCTCGCTGCCCCCGAGAGGGTACCGCAGCAGCAGTGTGGGCGCTGAGGCCCCGCAGCCCTTCCTACATCCCCTGGCAAAGGCGCCCATCCTCCAGCGAGACTCTCGGCCAGCGCTGCGGGGCCGCGCTTACTGCCGCAGGGGACCGCAGTCCGACGAAACGAACATAAACCGCAACAGCAACGCCCCAGCGCAAACGCGGGAAGGGCACGCAGCTCCACACGCCTCCCCCTCTCCGCGGGTGCGTTACCCGGCCGCGCCCGAGCGCGCGGGGACAGCGAGGTGGCGCTCTCCCTGCCCGCATCCCGCGGCCTCAGGGGGCGGAGGACGGCCAGCCCCGCAGCCCTGACCGGCGGGAGGCTCCGAGGGGAACGCCCGCCGCTCCTCAAGCACCCGCGCCCGCCCCAGCCAGGGCAACGGCTTCAGCGCCCGCATGACGCACGCGCGGCCGCCCGAAGGCAACGGCCGCTGCGGCCGCGCGCATGCGCGGTGCCGCCTCTCCCGCCGCGCACACAGGCGGAAGCCAGGTGCGAGCCTGGCCGCCCGCCGGCGCCCTTCCGGTCCCCCACCCGTGCCTCCTCCGTTGGGAGCGCTCCGGAGCGGGCGGCCTCCGCGGGGGGGGGGGGGGGTGGCAGCCGGGGGTGGGCGCGACGCTGGGCTCGGCGCTGGGTGAGGCTGGGCCTGGTGTTGTACGGCCTGCAGCAGGACGCGGCCATGCGGGTGCGGTACACCGACGTCGACTACCGGGTATTCACCGACGCGGCGCGGCTGGTGACCGAGGGGCGGTCGCCCTACCGGCGGGCCACCTACCGCTACACCCCGCTCCTGGCCTGGCTCCTGACGCCCAACGTCTGGCTCGCCGAGGTCTTCGGGAAGCTGCTCTTCGTGGTGGGGGACCTGGCAGCTGGTGGTGTCGTCTACCGGGCCCTGCGGCGCCGAGGGGCCACCGCCGCCCAGGCCTGCGGGTGCTGTGCCGCCGCCTGGCTCTTCAACCCTCTGCCCATGGCCGTCTCCAGCCGGGGCAACGCGGAGGCTCTGGTGGCGTTGCTGGTGCTCGCCACCCTGTACTTTGTGGAGGAGGGGAGCGTGGGGAAGGCCGCCATCTGCTACGGGCTGGCTGTGCACATGAAAATATACCCGCTGACCTACACACTGCCCATAGCACTCCACCTGCAGCACAAGGGGTGCAGTCGGGGAGGGGCAGGGGGTACAGGGGGTGACAAAAAAGCAAAGTTTACATTTGAAGGGTCCCTCTGGCAACTTTTTGTAAAGATGCTGAACCGTGACGTGCTTCTTTTTGGAATGGTTGCTGGATCTGTGCTGGCTGCCTTGACTGTTGCATTTTATCACCTCTACGGCTGGGAGTTTTTGGAACATGCCTACCTCTACCACCTGACCAGAAGGGATATCCGTCATAACTTCTCTCCGTATTTCTACATGTTGTACTTAACTGCAGAGAGCAAATGGAGTTTTACCCTTGGGCTCGCAGCTTTTCTGCCCCAGCTGCTTCTGCTCCTGGTTGTGTCCATAGTGTTTTACAGGGACCTCGCCTTCTGTTGTTTCCTACACACCGCTATTTTTGTGAGTTTTAACAAAGTATGCACATCCCAGTACTTTGTCTGGTATCTCTGCCTTTTGCCCCTTGTAATGCATAGTGTTAAGATGTCCTGGCATCATGGTGTGATGCTTGTCTTCCTGTGGTTGGTTGGACAAGGCCTGTGGCTCACTCCTGCGTACTTTCTGGAGTTTAAAGGACAGAACACTTTTTTACTTATATGGTTGGCCAGCTTGCTTTTCCTTTTTATTAATAGCCTCATAATTGTTCAGATTATTTCACATTATCAAAAAGAAGCACAAGTTGCAAAAAAACTTAAACAACACTAATAAACGCCAAAATCCAGAAAAGTGCTCCTGTCTTTAACAAGGCTTTTCATACCGCCAGCACTTCATTTGATATAAGTGTGTGCATGTTGTACTAAAGCAGGTTGTATGTAAGTGGTACTTTGTCAGGGCACTGACTGGCTTTAACTGCCCTGAGCGACCCCAGTCCTGCCCTGAGCAGTGTCTGCAGATGTACCCATCTCCCAGGTGGACCTTGAAACTGCATTGTAACCTTCTCGCCAGCCCTTGCTCCTGATGGGACTCCCTGGAAGGACCATGGACCAGTTCATTGCTTGCCATGTTTGGGGCTATGATAGACAGAGTGTGACTGCCCTGGTCAGTGTGGGTATGGCCTGTACCAGGGTCACTGTCAGCTCCTGCTCATATCCCTGTGTGGAGCAGCCCCAATCTTATTCCCTGACACCCTTTTTCTCACTGTTACTTTACTGTGTCCTTTCCTTGTTGACGACTGTGGCCTCTGTCTAGAAGAACATAGAAGATTATAAAGCAATGTTGGGAGTTTGACAGTCTTATACATTCCAGTAAGTGGGTGGGGTGTTTTGCAAGGGTTAAGCTAGTGAATAAATATAAGGGAATCACTTAATACATACTCTGGGATTTATTTTTTCTTTTCACAGTAACAATTTTATACAGTGTTTGTGGCCTGTTTTATACAGTGTTTGTGGTGTGTACCTGTTTCCTACTTTAGTGAAGTAGGAAAAAAGTGGTTATTTCATATAAGTAATTAACTCCTTGAAACTTTTTATTTATTTTAGAATTCAGATATACTTACCCATTCGGATGCTTATTTTTGCCTTTTTGGTGCTGTTTGAATTTTTGAAGAGATTTATTCCCCTTGCCATGGACGCAGAGTTTTTCCAAGTACCTGTCTTGGATCACAGAGATGTATAAAGCAAAAATATTTGTGTTCCTTGCTGCCACGATCTCGAGAAGAGGCCACTGCTTTAAACTGGCATTAATTAACAGTTATTGTGATTGTTAACAGTAGCAAATGCAAAAAGTCAAAGTACAGCTAGAATTGCATCTATGACTCAAAAGGACTAGAGTTGATGTCAAAAAGTAATTGGAAATGTAGTTTCTCAGTAGTTCAGTATCTCTACTATTAAAAATTAATGAAAAAGAAAGTGAAAGGAGTTGAGGAAGTGGAGCAGTTGCCAGAAGAAAAGTTTTAAAGTAGGAAGTTCTACCACCTGTCAAAATGAGGTATTTATTTCCAGATGAGAAGATGTGGAATTGAGTGTCAGGTGGTAGTGAGAGGAATTCAGAGACATTTACGAGTCAATGCTCTCCTCAAGATCATCCTACGAGTGGTCTGGTGTACACAGCCTTTGACAGACGTAGAAACTGGATATTTTAATATAAGCTTGAGTTTAAACAGGCATATGCCAAATTTAAGAATTTTCATATTTGCCTCAGCTTTTAGTTATGCCCTATGGGAAAGTGGAACCCTTAAGTGTATAACATGGAGCAGAGCTTCAAGGCAAAATAACTTCAACCACTCAGTGGGATTTCCCAGTGGGAAAGGATGTGGACAAACAGGTTTGCCTTCCAGGTTCATGCTTGCCATGCTGCCTCTCTGAACCCTGCAGTCTCCCAAGGCAGCCCTCTTCCCTGGGACTGCAGTGGCTCCTGGCTTTCTTATGTACAGGGTTTTCTTTCCTGGTTGTAGTTCTGCCTCATGAGGCTGTATGTCATTGTTTTGGTCTGTGAATTTTCCCCATTGCTTTTCGGCCCCATGGAGGTGGTTACATGAAAGGAGAGGAAGCCCCCAAGGCCCAACAGCCCAGAGCCAAAGAGCATGTTATTAGGAGGTGTGAGGATGTCCTTACATCACTCTGGTCCAATTCAGCTGCTCTGATATTGTGTCAGGAGGAAGGATGATTTCCCCACTCAGAGCGGTGGGCGGTGGTTCTGCTCCCCTGTGTTCAGGCATTCTGGTTTCCCCCACCGGTCTGCTCTCACGCTCACTTTCTTGTGAGGATCCTGCCAGCCTCTTCTTTCTAAATCCAGAAATTGGATGAGGCAACAGATACTCTTCTGACAAACTGTTGGGTTTTTGGGCAGGTCTTACAGATGTGGCACTGATTTCCTTCCCCTGGCTTTGCCTGGGATGAAGGAGGAGGGACTGCTGGCACCAGCTTGACTACATCTTCCACAAGAGGTTTGTCAGTCAAAAGACTCGTGGCACAAGCCACTTTCACACACACTTTAGTTTTATATTAATCACCAGAACGTTTTGTATGTGCTATGAGTGTGTAAAAAGGAAGTGTCCCACACGGTTTTATTTTCCAAGGTAGAGTTTGACATGCCCAGTTAGTGTTTCACCAGAAGACTGAAGAGGCTTTTCTGTGCTGGTACCTCTATTCACCCCATCCCAACATGCAGGCAATAGCTCATTTTCCCTTGCAACTGATCTCCTATTACCTGTTACATATTTTTCTGTTACAAATAGCATGTTTTCTTCCCCCAAAGCAATGTTTCATATGTCTTTAACAGACCTAATTATGCTGTTTCCAGACCTTTCCACTCCCCTATTTTTTCCCTGCTGTTGGCAAAGAAAGCAAATGAAAGCCAAAAGGCATTTCCAACTTCAAAAACCTTAAAAAAAATGTCATTTTGAGTTACTGTGTTCATGACAGAATTGTAGTGGGTTTTTTTAGGTAAGAAGTAATTCCCTTGTGACAAACATATTCTCAATTTATTAATAGCGAAGTCATTTTGAGGCCTTCAGAAGGTAAGTTCTACAGCAACAGGGATGAAAGAGTACCTTCCCTTTGCAGGTCAATACCAGCCCTTCAGCAATGATTTGAGAAAGTCGTGCATACATAAGTTATAAAAAGGCTTCTATACCAACTTACATTTACAGTCATCACTTTAATAATCCAGTATGAGTCCCTCTTTTTACAGTTGTCTTGTAAGTAAGCAAGTCACCCAAATGTGTTTGGGATTTAGAAGTAATTCAGTGACTCATAAAAAGCTGGATGGGAGAAATGAACTGAAAAAGACAAACAGGAGAGATACTTGAGAGTTTAGATCTTGCAAATCGCTTTAGATAGTTAAATGGAATTGAATAACTTTATTCACTGATAAAAAGTATTACATCAAAATAATTGTAGTCGAGTGCAGAACAAGTTATAATTCATGAACAAGTCATGGTGATTAATTGTAATGCCCTTAAAATTCACCAAATTCATTTCCTATGGAACATTCATTGCTTTTGATGGTGTTCAAATTCCTTTGCTTAATAATTTTATGTCCATTTATCTTCTGGTAATTAGGAACTGAAGTGTCTGAATGCTAGATTTCATTCCCTACCATGGGTTGCAAAATTGTAATGCTGTGTATTTTTTAAAAAAAATGTTGAAGTGCCCAATGAAATTGTCTCATTTGCTCAATTTTTTCGCATTGCACCAGCCCTGAAGTGCAAAGTGCAAGATGTGAAAGACTAAATGAAAAGAAGAAAAGAAATATCAAGACAAATAACATTCTTTTCCTTGCGTTTTACACTGTAGCCCATACTCCACAGGCTTATGGCTGGATTCACAGGCTACTTTAGTCAAAACTTCAGCATTTAACGATGATTTCCTTTGAAATTTCTAAATAGAATTACTCATATAACAAGGTAAACAAAAATATAGCAAGGTAAACAAAAATATAATAATAAATGTTTCATTGTTGTAGTATGAGCGTGCTAAATTACTGTCACTGACATAATAGCCATGTACCCCGTCCTTATTAAGTAACTGCCCCGTCTGTGTTACCAGCATTATATTGACTCCTGTAATAGTAAAGGCAGCAATTATGTGCTCTAAACTGAGCTCATTAGTTTTCTTTTTCAAAGAAACCTTGAGTCTTTTATATTTAACAGCAAGGGGAATCTCCAACAGTTTTCCTAAGGTTTTATAGAGAAAGCAAATGTTAAAAGACCGTAAATTACAAGCAAACTGTTCCCTTTTCTAAGCTGAGAAGAATGAAGGATCTATTTTAAAGGGGCTGCAGAAATACATAGTGAACACATGGAACTCAAAATGTACATTTTTCATATATTTCCCAAAGACAGCTGCAGAATGCATATCCTAATGATAGCAGCACCATGGAGTAGGATTATCCTGAACTTACGACAAACCCTTAACTCAGACTGAAACCCAACCACTCATGCAACTTTCTTGCTTAAGGACATATTTATGTGCACCAGATGCACAAACTTAAACATTTACCTGCACGTACAGAAGCAAAAAGAAAAGTCCCAGTCAAGACACCTTTGAATAAAATGAGTTGTTGGAGCTGCACTCAGCAGAACAGGTTTCTTAAATGTTTCTTGTATTCAGCACTCAAAGTCTCTAGTGACTCTAAAACTTGGATCACATAAATTTTGCTGCATATGGAAACTAAAAGCATATGCAGCAGGGATCTTGAGTTGTAATAGACATGCTCAAGAACCAATTAATTCTGACTTTATTTGAAGGTGCACATTCCACCAGTATCCTGATGTTCTTCATTACCGCAAGCTGCACTGGTCACATTATTTGTGTAGGGGCCTTGCTTGTCTTTATGCATGATGAATGAGGTCAGAGACCCACATTGTATTAGTAAAGTTATCAGAAAGTTAAAAATGTCTCTTGATGACACAGTACCATTGTTACTTTTTTTTAATTGCATTATTTTTCTGTGAGGACCTTAATAAACCCATGCAATCCATGCATTTTTTAGTAACTTTAAAATCCCTTTTTCATTGGACACTGTCCAGTATATACAAAGAAGACCAAAATTTGTCATTTTTTAATGGCATAAGTCAACTGTATCTTGTTTCAGCAGAATTCCTCATGACTCTCCTTTCTGGCATGTGCTGAGGCAGGCATGGGCTTCTGCAGAAACAAGAGGTTGCTTATTGGAGACAATCTTACTTAATGCACAGATAAAGCTTTAGCTTCAGCCTCTTCTTATTCTTAGAGCTTAACTTTAAGCCTTTAACATTCTCTTCAGATAAAACATTTCATAGCTTGCACGTAAAGAAATGACAGATAAGGGATCCTCAGTACTTCCTGTGGAAATTGGTGGGGAAACAAGCTAGAACATCTGTGGGAGAAATATCTAAAGGAAATGTCTGTATCTGATTATATACAAAGAAAGAACTTCAGCCTTGGAAATTAGCTGAGATGCAGGCAAATTGAGCAGTAAGCCTATATTGTGAAACCTATATTATTCATATGAAGGGTATTCTATCAAGTGTGCTTTCCCTTTTTACAGGAGGAAAATGGGATCTTGATAGCAATTGTCAGGCTGGTTGAACATAACTTTGCTTCCTTGACGTTATCATAAGGGGGTCTATAGGATGTTACATCCTACAGTAGCACTTGTGGAGTTGTACAGGTGTAACTCGTATAAGCTGTTAATAGGCAATATTGTTGGTGTAGCAAGAGAGTATTAGTGAGCAGTCACTCTGAAACTGCTTTTTGAAGGTTAACTCGAGTAAAATCTGATTTCTGCTTCACAAGTCAGCAGCTGTGTTAATAGAGATGGTACTGTTTTGACAGTAATTTTTCAAGGAGAGCTGCACTCTGTGGCCCATATGCTTCCATTCTGTGCAAAAGAACATTAATTCAAATCCCCTGGTGATCTGACAGTCAACATTTTTTTAATCTATGCCATGTCCCTCCCACTGATCCAATAGATTGAATTAGCCAGGAAGCAGTCTTAGAAAATGAAGTGGAAAACAAAGTATGATTATCCTTCCTTTATTTTCCACACTGTATGGTGTGAATTTGTTCAATAATTAAGAAGGTTACCTTTTGGAACACAGTCCCATTTGAGCTAGGTGTTAGAATACTTTGTTAATACAAGGTATTTTACCCAAATGGACCTGAGGGAAAATCAACTGAATGGGCTGCGTGGACTTTTGTCAAATGACAGTAAAGTTACTGATAGTTCATGTCAGCTTCAATGTTAGCATTATTTTGCCATACCTTTCTGTTATAACAACAATACAACAACTAGGAAGTTAACCAAAAATAACAATACTTGTAAATTCTAGTTTCAAGCTTCTCTTACTCAAGGTTTAAACCCACTAAAGGAGAACAAATGCTATATCACACAGCATTAATAATTCATTAATAATTATTTCTTTCCCACAGCTGACATCTTCCTGAAGAAAGTAGCACTTTTGGTTTTTTATACACAGTCTGGAAATTCACATGAGTAACGAGTACTTCTCCACCTTAAAACTGTAAGATGTATTTAGTTTGGAGGACACAATAGCCATACACTTCCAAGTTTAGTGCTGGCAACAGCCAGCTTGTTAATTCCAGCAGTACAGGAACTGAAGTCATGACCAATTTTCCTTCATGCTCTAATAAACCAGTTGATTAAGTATAAGAAAGTTTGTTGTTGGAAGTGAACCAAATGTTGTTTGTTCACAGGAAAGAAGTACTGCATGGCTAGGACCAAAATTTACGTGTGCAGGATGGAGCAAAGTGATCAAGAAACAAGAGCAAAAGTGAGGTCTCAGAGATCTTGAGTATTGTCTTGCCTCTGGCACCGATTTACGATTAACAACTAATTTCAGCTTGCTGTGCTCTTTGCCTCTGCCACTTTTGATTGCTTGATCTATTTAAATGGCAACTTATTTAAGACAAGATGTGTCTCCTAATCCATTCCTGTAACACGCTGCCGTGAAGTGATTGCAGTTTCATTTGAAACAGTTATGAGCCTGATTATTAGTAAACTATAAACATTAAATACATTTTGATTAAAAAAATATTCAAAATACTTTTTTTTTTTTTGCATATGTTTAAACTTTTTCTGTGGGATATGTTAGGTTCTTAGGTGCATTCCAGCATGGCGTTTGTATGAGAGGGTGGACTACTGCTGAAGTAGTAGTAAATGAAGATCTGGAAGCAGATTAACAGCACTCACAATAAAAAGCTAGACAATTAAGAAAAATCATTTAGAAAAATTGCAGTGCATTTGATCCCGCAAATAAATAAGATTTTATTTTATTAGTGGTTTGCTTAGATTGTATTGGAAGTTCATACTGAAAATGCATTATGGAAATGAAACCACAGACGGCTCTGCAGCTGGTATAGTTACTGTTGCCTCAGACGTGAGAGAGAAAGGTTGAAGAACTGGTTCTGTGTATTCATAAAACATCCTATATGTTATGATATTGTCCAAGAAAAAGTTACAAGTTGTGCGGCACTATGAAGGCAAATTACAATTCTGTGTTAAGATACAGGTGAAACAAAGAATTCTTTCACCTTGGTCTTTCTCCAAAGTTTTTGTTAAAAGATGCACAGACTACCAAAATGAAATCCGGACCAGATGTGCTGTGCCAGAAGCAGTTAGAGGGAGCTCTAAATTTGTTTCAGCTTTCTAAGCTTCTTGAACAAGTACGTGCTCAGTGCTGGAGGCCGTAGGTGGTAGGAATGCACAGATGCAAACTTCCCCATAGCACACCCAGCACAGATTTTTCGATGGTTCTTAAGGCACACAGATGTTTGCATAATCTATGCTATAATAGCTATATATATCTCCTCATATATCTTCAAGATACGTAGATCTCCCATATAACTATATATATCCTCATCTATTATAGTAAGCAGCAAATTCAGAGACTTCATGCCCATCCCAACTGGATAAGCATTAAGGCTATAGGAAGAGGCCCCGTTTGGTTTGCAGGACTATGTCAGGCCCTTTACCTGGACATATCAATAGCCTGAAAGTGGAGGGATAGATTTGTGTCTTAGTAAAATGTATGATGACGGCCACCGATGTGTTGCTTTATAATGTGGAATTCCAATTACTTTTTAGCAGTGGAGGCAGGCATGACTGTATATGCAAAATTAGAAGCATACAAATAAATATGACTCGGAGCAAAAAGTCATTTTCATTATATATATTTCATATATAATGTGATGTCTAGAAAGGTTAGAAAGTCTAAAATTCAGTGTCAGTAGAGAAAACTGATGTGAAGACTGAAAAACGGTTGATCCTTCAGTAAGAAGTAACTTTGACACCAGCCCCAGTTCCCTTGTTACATATGTTCAGAAGAAAAGCTCACACATAAAGTACTTTGTGAATTTCATTGCACTCAGAATAATCTTCCATCAGCTGAAGGCTTAAGGTTTTTGGATTGAACTCTCTCTGGAAGGAAGGGGTGAAGTCCTCAGCTCTCCCATAAAGAGAACTGTGCCTTTGCAGATTCCTTAGTAATGGAAATGGTGAACAAATGTTCTCCTAGTTTTGGAGGCATAGGACACTGAGGGCACTAAGTTATGTGGCTATGAAAACAACTGGACAAATACTTAGAAGAAAAACTTGTCAAGAGCTATTAAATACAAAAAGCATCTTCTCTGGTCTTGGCAATTTACCAAGCTGCAAATCATGGCAAACTAGGGAAGCATTCCTAGGGAAATCTCATCTTGTCTAGTTTTCGTCTGCACTTGTTTCTGGCCACATTTGGAGGATACTGGTCCAATCCACAATGGTTGTTCCTAGGTTGTTAGCCACACAAGTGTCCCCAGCAGAGCATTCCCATAACCAAGTATGCTTGGTTACTTGGTTATGCCCTTTTACATCACTTGAAGTTGTATGTCAGATAACATCTCAGTTCTGGGCCTGTGCATCTGCTTGCTCTTTTTTTCCAGGGCTGGTGCTACCGAACTGTGCCAGTAAACCACAAATGCAATTTCTTTCATTGGCTTTTCATATATGATAGCAGCTGGTGACAGATTGATAGGTGAAAAGGGGAGAAAAGAGAAATCAAAGCTGACAAAACATGTCTGTATGATCAAAGAGGTGGTTTTACCTGGCTAGGCAATTAAAAAACAGGTAGATTCAGACAGCTTATTAGGCCAGGTAAATGAAGCATAACAAGCCCCTGGAGCTTGGCTGCCTTCTCTCCTGAAAGTAAACCACAGCTTTTTTACGGGACCTCACATGTTCTCAGTGAGTGAAAGAGTGGGGGAAAAAGAAGTTCATTGGCACAACTCCAGTCACCTGTATTGATTATGACTTGTGTCATTGCAAAACAAAATAAAGATCTAGCCCTTAGCCGAAATGATCTTTACTGAAGTCTTCTGTTTTAATAATAGTTTGCCTTCAGCGCTGGAATGATATGTAATGCCATTTAGAATGATTGACTTTGTACGTAATAAAAAATAGTGATGGCTGCAGAAAACGTGTGATCTTTTATTAGAAAATAAACCCTTTCTACAGACTACTGCAGTTGACAGGGCACAAGGTTAAAGACTTTGGCAGATTTTGTGTCTAAAACACTATTTAAGTAAGTAAAGAGGAATGGGCTACATTCCAGGCATGGTTGGTGATGAGTGGCCTGGACTGACCTATGCTCAAATTATTTTACCTCAGAAATTCAAGGCATTGAAACAGCTGCTGTGTTGGAGAGGCTGGAGGTCTCATCACACCTGGGCTGGTGGCAGCTGCCTTTGGTAGGTCCAGGCTCCTCAAAGAGACATTTCCTCCAGGAACCGTGCAGGTGCCTTGTTGCACTCCTTCCCTCTGTCTACCCCTGGCATGACACCTGCCACCTCAAAGGGAAAGCAGCCATAAAATTTTGGCCTGCTTCTCCCCGTTCCTTCCCCATCAGAGCGTCAGATGTGACTTTGGACAAAAGGAACTCACTTACGTTTCCAGTGTTTTAAATGTAAGGGTTAAAAGAAAGCTCACTACACGTGGGATAGGTCAGAACTGCTCACATATTACAGGCCGCTTGTGTGACTGCAGCCACTAAGGCAATTCTTTACCAGCAGTAACATTCCTAAGTCTTTTACCAGTGATACAACTCCTACGTAAGTCCTGTGCAGGTAGACACACAGACACGCCTTGCATCCAATGGCTCTGTGTAGTTGTGGTCCTGAGGTCTTTGAGCCTGGAAGGTAATGTTAATCCAGTGTGAAAGATTGTCCTGTCTTTCTCTGTCAGTCATTGGTTCTGATTTTACAATGTTTCCTGGAGAATTCAAAGAAGGCAAAAGCTATTGAAAGCTTCCTTGCAATCTGGAATAGATTAGTGTTGGGAAAGTTTCTGCTTTTATCTAAACCAGATTCATCCATTTAGTTATTCTCATACTAGCACTTTTCCTAGCATTTCCTTGCAAGGCAGGCTAACTGACAGCATATGGGTGCCATGCTTGACTCTTTCATCACAACGGGAGTGTGGAGTTTGTTCTGCACTTCTGAGAGCCGCCTCATCCCAGGTTCTGTGTGAGCAGGTTAGAAGCCCAGCAAGAGACATCAAAGGTAAACACTGTGGCTCACAAGATGTTTGAAAATGCCTGCTCTAAAGCCACAAGTTGTCAGTGACATTTGCTGCACTTTGTCTCTTCACTTCACATTCCCATACTTTTGGCTTTGATTATGCCTCTGCAGAAAGAGAAGTGAACTTTTGTTACAGAGGCATTACAGGCAATTTACAGTACCATATAAAAATACATTTTCATTGCAATTCATCAAGGCTAACACCATATTAATTTAGCAGTCTGTAAAAATTACAAGTAATTTGATCGTTAATGTTGATTAGTAGCTGACATTCTGTCTAAAATTAATCCCCAGGATGATATAGGAGGTCTCAGCTGGGGACTTAACTGCTTTTTGAGCATTATTTGGACCTAAATTAAAGTGTATTTGCAAAATCTGAGAAACTGATACAATTACATCTTCTTGTCAAGCCAAGGTGTTAGAAGTAATTCAGGTGCTTTGACTGCAGGCCAAATTGAAGCGCTGTTTACCAAGGAATCATGCTGCATTAGGAACTGAACATACATGGTGTTCAGCAACTTAAAGGTCAAATATATTCATGAGAACATGTAATCTTATGTATGTTTGGTTAATGAATACGAAGAAAGTATCTGTTAGAGAAGAGGACAATCAGAATATTGAAAAAACCCCTATGGCTCACAATTAGATGGGCAACATGGATGTTATTCCAATGCCAGATTTCTGCAAAGCAGTTTCAAGAACATTCATGAAAACTAAAGAATATACTTCAGCCTTGAGAATTTAAATAGGTACTGTGCTGCCATATGGCAGAGCTGCTTTCAAAGCAAATGCAGGGCTTTTGCTCTTCTGCAAGACCAGATGGCAAAGAAGTTGGTATCTAGAAGCTGTCACACCTAGATCATCAGTAACAGTCAGTTGTATAGGACAAAAAGTAATTTTAATCTGATAGCTTTTCTGTAGTTTATATGAGACACAAATGATGTGTGCATTTATTTCCCAAACAAACAGAAAAATATATAGTAAGATCTTTGTGATAAATTAACTTGTTCTTGTGCAGTATTGACAAGTCCAAATTTGATGCACCAGTGTAAGGGACTAGAAACTTGTCTCAACATTGGTGGCAGGCAAGCTTAACTACCAAAGCTTAATCACCACGGCAATTGAGTGGGGCAGTTTCAGCCCATTGAGTCCCACCCTGAAGGACTGTGTGTCCTATTATCTTGGAGTACACGTCGTCCTCCAAACATGCGCCCGGGCCCAGAGTCAACCGACAATGGGGAGGGGGCTCGGACCCCCTAGAACTTTCGAGCATACAGTACTGGGCATGCGCCCCACTGCCGAGTGGGAGGCATGGGTATGCAAAACAGTCATTGGCTATGCAAAAAGACAACCCTATGAAAGGGGAACCAGCGGAGACCAGGAGAGAGGGTCCAGGAACATCTACCCTCCACCAGATTTGAAAATATGTCAGGCGTGGATCACTCAGGCCGCACCAGCCACACGGACCGCGTGGATCGCTCAGGCCGCACGGACAGCACATAGACCCATGGTGGTAGCTATCGCAACACTCCCGTGCTGTTTGTTTCTCCCCCTCTCTTTCCCTTTCTCACTTTTTTCTCTCTTTCTCTGCTTTTCTCTCGCACATTTGTTGTTGGCCAAATAAAGTGACTTAGCACTTGACTCCGTTTTGAGTCTTAATTCTGTTTCCAAGAATGCCAAAGGAACCTAGTCATGTTAAAATATTGGAGTTAATCAGAAGTGAAGCCCAGCTGCCCCCAACCTCCCAGAATTATCTGAGGTCTGTTGGAAAGAAAGGGGGTTTAACCTCTGCCAAATTGTTCAACCCAATAGTGGATCGTGACAACCAGAAATGTGAATTATCCCTTTTCACAAGAAGTGATCCTTCCATCTTCAGGAAATTACCAGTAACGTGTATATATTCTGCAAACCTTCCTGAGATGTAGGAAACCCCAGACTCTAGCACTGCTGACCTAACACCTTTCAAAAGCATTGCAGCTACTTAAATACCTTTTATGTTGCTAGAGCAGGTGAGGAAGAGCTGATAGCAATGTAGGATAACACCCAAACGAGATGATAAATGCTGTATTTGTGATTTGTCTCCTAATAAAGGCTCCAGAACAAGCTTCCACAGAAATTCCCTGGCAGGGTGTGACCAGACCTCAGCCAAGTTGTTATAGCGTGTCTGTATTTGCATTTTAGTTCAGAGCCGTAGTGAAGTGAGTTCCCCCAGCTGTCTCCACTTACTGTGGGTTGGTTTGCATTGGAGTATGCTGTTGATATACAAGATATGCATTTCTTTTGGATGAAGACCCACTCCAGATGCCCACCTAATGAACACCAAGACCTCATGGGAACAGGAGGCTCTGAAGCAGCAGATGAAGGCACTGCCATGAAATTTTATGCTGTGTGTGGAACATGCATGCACCAGTACAGTGCTCTTCAACCAGATTGAGCCATCTTGTGATAATACTGAATCCTCCTTGTGCTACATAAAGGCATCTGCACCTTCACACTTGCTGTCAGCTACCAGACCTCAACCCTTTGAGAATGGCCCTTGTTTCTTCCACTGAGGCATCCCCTCACCAGTATCTTTTCCCATCTTTCTGCTCTGTTGCCATTCCCATGATAATGAGCTCTTTTGAAGGGTATGCCTCACCCTCTTCTCTTTCACTGTCCCCCTCTTTCCCATTGGTGTTAGCAGTCTCTTCAGCTTCCCTTCAGACACCGTCTACCACACACAAACTGTGGTAACGCAGCACAGAGGGGCAAAACCAAATCTACTCTGTAGAAACCCCCTGCACTGTATTTGGGGCCTCAGCTCCGACTGCTCCAGCCTGCTTATCTGTTCATGTTACACTGCACTGGGAGCCTGAAGTGACTGAAAGCACTTTATTTTTTGAAAAATCTTTGGGTATATCTTCCATTTAATTCAACAGCAAATGTACATGAACATTTCAGCATTTGAAACACACGCTTTCCAAAGCCTTTGGAAATCAGCGCAGGCACAGAAGGGTAATTAGGGGCAGAATTTAGCAAATACATTAGAGCTTTTTTCAGGATGTTTTTGCTGTGCATCAGTGTGAAGGGGAATTTCCTTTCTCCCATAGCAGGGAGCATGGCATTTCAACTCTAGACCAAAGGCAACTGAGTCAAGGAAGCTCCTATGGTTACATTTTGACAACTTTGTATTTCCAGATGAAAATCTATCACTGCTACAATTAAGCAGAAAACAAGGCAGGGCCTCTAGATTTCCATCAATTTAAAAAAAAAAGAAAAAATGAAATAGATAGTAGATACAGTAATTCTGAAAATCGTCAGTCCAAAACCTCAATTCCTTTTTCCTACTTGAAACAAAATACATTTTCTGAGTTTTCAGTTTTGGATTAGGCTTTCCTGATTTGGCCATTTGACATGAGAAAAAATTATGCAAGAAAAAAAAGAAAAGCATCAAACATAGAAAAGCAAATAATCTTCTTGGTCTTCTTTTTCTGGAGTAAAACAAAAAAATCTGATCCAATCTGCTTCTGATAATCTTAGCTGCTAACTTTCCTTTTGTTTTATTCAATTTAATTCTTCTCAGTTCTTCACAGAACTACATCTTATTCACATCTTGGAGAAGTATCAGGGCTTCCTGTTTGGGTGTCGTACTTAAAACCCACATAGACAGTAAATAGTTTCTTGCAAGAACTGGGGATGAAGCAATTTTTAATTAGTTCCTAGCTCACCTTTGTGAGTGCCATGGTCCAGTAGCCATGTCAGTGCTCATGTTGCCAGATGGCCACATAACCACAAATGCTAACAAGAGTTAGAGGTTCCCATGTGAAAAAACACACTTAATACATTGTTATTACCAGAATAAATTTGATTACAAGTATTACAACTAACCAGAATACAGAGAAAAAAAAAAACCACCTGTGATATGGCAAACCCAACACTTGTGCCTTTTACTCAGCGGCCATTTAGAAAGAGAAATGTTAATAAAGTGCCTCTGAGGAACGGTTTTCCAATTCCTCGTTTTCAATTTTATTTTCACTTCACCCACTACAATGTATCCATAGTCATCCTAAACAGTCCTTTATCTTTTCTTTTTTGTTGTGTTCCCCATTATTTCCTGTAATTTTTTTTTCTGATGGTCTATTTATAAATTTAATCAAACACACATAAATAGTTACTGTAGATAATGCAGTTGAACTTCATTGAAAAAACTGCAGGAAATTGTAATAGCATTGTAGTGCACCCGAGTGGAAAGACATTTACTGCTGTTCTGTATCGCTGCTTTTCTGAAAACATACTTATTAGCCAAAAGTATGTCTTAAAATATCATATCCAATTATTATATATGTATTTATGTCACATTGGCAATTAATCTGTTTACATCTTTAAATTCAGCCTTGTACTCAGACTCAGCTCTGCATCTAAATTAACCATCTTTAGGCCCCTCAGCAGCCATTCTGCTTCCTTTAATTCAGATTACTTTATTGTGAAACTTCAATACCACCTACAGAATTTTATCCAAGAATTGTTCAATACTCTGAATTGCAGCTAAAAGGTATAATACTTGTAAAAAATGTTTTTCTGGCCTTACAAACCCATTTAAAATGCTGTATTTAAACTCCATCTAAATATTTTAAGTATTTACTATACATTCATTTGATGAAAACCTCATATTCTAGTCTTTTGACGTAGATACTCTGTAGAAAGTAGCAATAGTGTTCAACATTGTGTTATGTGAGTCAGGCAGAAATGAAGAGTAACAAGGTCACATCACGAGAGGGATTACACTTGCTGGAGTTGTAGGACAGAGCAACAGTTGTGGCCACTTATTCCCTAATGTTATGACCTTTCTGAGTGGTGTTCAACCTTTCCAGCAGATGATATAAGTACTTTTACACCAATTACTCCCTGTAAATGTGCTTTCTTGCAGAGGCTTGTCTGGCCAAAGGGACATACTTTGAGATGCTCTGTCCTGCTGGGTCCAGTTCCACTGGTTTCAAAGGTTTTGGAGTCTGTATCAAAGGCTATCTATCTTGATACATGTTTCACCTATGACCTATTGTCCAGGCAATCATGCAAAATATGCTTTTCTGCAGGTAAAAATGCTTGAAGGAGGCCTACAAGATGCCTACGATTGCTGAGGTCAGAAGTCTGTCTAAAGTGTTGTCCAGGGAAGGATGCATGACTCTGCTAAGATGGAGGAAGGTGGTATGGCCACAGTGCAGCCTGACACTGGTGTGGTCCCAGAGAAGGCAATGCCAACCCGAATCAGAGCAAGGAGGCACAAAGATGCAGTCGGTCATTTTCTGTATGTGCGATGTTCGCTTCGTTAGTGACACTGACAGGGCTACTATGGCTCTGTGGAGTGACAGCAATATCTGTAATTCCCTAGGGTGCAGACTATGAGGCAAGAGCCCCAAACAACTGTGCATAAAGCCATCTGTGGACAGTTGGAAAGCTATGTCAAATAAGTCTACAACTTATTAGCTCAGTTATATATTTGATATTTGCCATATAGAACCACAAGCTCCACCTTGCTGGTTGCCAAAAACTGGTCATCTGTTAAGCAATAGGAGGTAGGGATTGGCTGTCAACAGAACACTAGCAAACACAGGGCTCTAACAGTGACATACAGGCACTGGGACATGGGTGCCAGGTCCTAGCAAGTGGTTATTCTCATGCAGAAATTTGGGATACTCTATCTATTCTCCTAGGCAGGAAGGACAATGTGATGCCACCAGAATAATGCTGGTCTGTCTTTCTGCCTTCATCTAAGCAAAAGTGCCAGAGATCTCCTGGATCTGTGTGGTCCCAGCATGGCACGCTGCTAGCAGAGCCTGATGCAGGAGAATGCAAGGACACGTGTGTAACTGGGGAGCCTCAGTGCCCCCAGGTGAGATGTGCTCCCCCAGCACTGGGAACAAACATTGGCCACAGGCTCTGGTGTTCTTGAAGTACTTGACTGAGCAAGTGCTAGCCTGGACTCTGGCACAAACCCCATGGGAATCACTGTCACTAGTGGGTGAATGGATGGAAGATAGGGAGGAGAGTGCACTTAAATAAAGCCTTGTCTCTGCCCTGTCACTGTGCACAGGCATAGGGTATCAAG
The DNA here is from genome assembly GCA_034008185.1 of Gorsachius magnificus. Taxonomy (NCBI): domain Eukaryota; kingdom Metazoa; phylum Chordata; class Aves; order Pelecaniformes; family Ardeidae; genus Gorsachius; species Gorsachius magnificus. The sequence continues at coordinate 40,498,784 of CM067083.1, read as the reverse complement.
CCAGACTACTTCTTAGACTCAAGTGTGGGGAGGGGATTATACCCCTGTCTTCTCCAGTTTATTTGCTTGGAAAGGAGTCAGGTCCAGCTGTGGATGAGAACTCTGTCTGTGGAACAAAGTCCAAGTTCACAAATGTCTACATGGCTTTTTTCTCTTCTTGCACTCAAGGCTGCTGTGCAGAGAATGAGCACACAGTGCATTAAGACAAATAGCCGATGTCTGTAACAGTGCAAAACAACTGAGCCAATCTGAGCAACTTCTCAGGCATTTCAACATGATTCTTCTCTCAAAAACTCAAACCTCTTCTCCAACACAGAAAAAAAGTTAGCTTTGCTTGATGGGAAAACCAAAAGCTTTGAGCAAAGAACAATTTTTAATTAGCTAAAGGTCATCTCAAACTACAGCCCAATCTGCCCATTACATGAGGATGGTATCTGCCTGTGAATGACCAAATCACATGTGTGCAGGACTGTTGTCCCTGTTAGACAACAGCATAGTCCTGCCCAGAACATCCCTGCTGCAGCAGGACCTTAGAGGGTGTGAATCTATTTCACAAGCTGGCTATAGGCTCTAATCTTTTATTTCAGAAAAAGTGGCCATGTTTGCAGTGCTGTTTAAACCAGCAAGTTTATACTTTCTCACCACGTCCCCCATATGATTCTCAAGAGATTACTTAGATGATATAAATATAAAACATCCATAGCACCTTAAAACTCCCTGGAGAATGCTAGCAAATATCTACCACCTTCTTCAAATTTCAGTACTACCTTATTTCTGCCTTTTTAAAAATAAATGCAAAAATAAAGCTATTGGAAAATGCTAGTTACTGTACATTCTTTCAAGCCTCTTCATACTCTGGTCTAGCTTTTGGACTATGCCTGAAATATGAAATTAGCATTAGCTGGTGTGTTTTAAGTAGCTGGCATCTATATTTTTTTTTTAATTGATTTAACATAGATGTTTAAAAACATTAATTTACTGTATTAAAGAGCTTTCTGTAAAAGGTTGTTCTTCCTTGATGCTCTCCCTAAAAGTAAGCAGTGTGGCTGTACTGAGAATAATTATGCTTTAAAACAGCGACATACTGACAACATTCCAGGAAATGGGTCCTCCCAAAATGTGCCAGAGCTTCCCAAACATTGAACGCTCTCCGAGAAATCACAGGCTCAAGTGTCCTCACAGCCTCTCTGGGCATGCTTCTGTTGAGGCAGCAAAGTTCAGATGCCACTGCAATTCCCATGGCTTAGTCTTTACACTTGCACTAAGGGATATTTATTTCTCCATGTAGGGCAAAGCAGGAGGCAGCAGAAAGCCAACGGTGATGGACTCGGCCTCCCATTCACCTGGAGGAGCTGAAAGCCCGCGAGCAGACAGGGCGAGCAATGCTTGATGCAACCCCGACATCCCTCCATCTGGAAAAATAGATGGTGTTGGTGTCCGCTGGGGCAAAAGTGAGGCTGTCAGCTCAGATGGGACCTGAAAAATCATGAAACCTACAAATCTGCCGAGCATCATGGGCAGCTATTTTAACTGCACAAGCCGACTAGAGCGGTGTGAGTTATTTATAATGGAGCCCAGTGCAGATTGCCTGAGGCTGACCACAGTGACTCATGCAGCCCTGGAGGCTTCCCAGCTGCAGCCCAGGAGCCTGGGAAGACTCCAAAACTTCCTTACATTTGTACCAACATGAGGGGGCACTTCTGTGCTAAATATGCGAAAGCACAATATTGATTTTCCCTGAATATTTACTTTTGACCCTCAAATACTAATTTTTTTCAGGGTCACCACCAAATACTGTCTGTTTCTTCAGGAGAAATAACGGGGGTAAGACTGTTGAGTGACCAACTGTCTTTCCTGGCTCTGTCCAATTAAAATCTCATTTGTGGTACTGTATTAGCAGATTTTTTTTTTCCATTTTATGTAGTTTTTGGGGGTATTAGAGTGTTCAAGTAAAATGTTAGAAGATAAATCTGAAGCATATCTTTCAGTAAACAGTACAGGTGCATTATTCATTCAAATTTATCAAATTAGACAGTGAGACGACAATCTTTTACAGAAATAAAATATATGGTCAAGAGTGTCTGTAAATTAGCAGCCATTCATCCTTAATCTTCAGTGCACTTTGCAATGTTCTGCATAAAATTAGAAGACTTCTCTTTCAGAGAGATCCAACCATTTGATTTACTTTATAAAATGGTTTAAAGGGGACAAACTTTACAATGCTTTGCCATAATTTCTTATTCAATCAAGGGAAAAAGCATTATTTTTGGAGTATATAATATCTATTTGATGTATATATATTGCTCTGGTTGGGTCTGGCAAGAAAAGATCTCTATAAATCAACAATAAGAGTGACATTTAGAAACTGCAAATCTGAAAGAGAAATATGTTGCTGTTCTATTAAGGAGCTATACTAGCTGCCAACTCCTGCAAAAACTGGAACGTTGCCACTTCACATGCTTAGTGTCATGCAAGCATTGAAACAACTTATATTGCTGTTAGAAAGATCATTGCAAGTGTCTCTTCTGTTTGTATTTAACTGTGTACGAGACCACCAAGACCTTAGGCAACGATGAGACCACACTAATCCCTTGAGACCCTTTAGAAATACAAAACATACACCAAAGGTAAGAACTGAAAGGAATGAACAAATCATATAGGTGAAGCTTGCCCAAATAAATTAGGAAGTCCAGTCCTGAACCAAGTGGCAAAGTTTCCATGATGAAGAGGCTGATTGAGTCTTTACATGCCCTGGCTTTCATCTGGCATGGGAATAATTCTCCTTTTCAGTTAGCTGTGCATTCAAACTGTAAAAGATACTCATGGCTTTGTGATGAGGTAGTAGTCTTCTCAAGGTGAGCGATATCCTTTGAGCATTTGATAAATATCTGATTAGTGTTTGTCGTATTGGGCATCTCCTTTATGCGATGGATGTGGAAAAACTCTACTCCACAACTAAATATCCTATGTAGAGCAAAATTAAACAGGCAGTAAAATAATCTATAGCTTTCTCTCACTGCTCTCCCCCTCCCATTTTCTGTTCCCCATGGTGCTTGAGAAAATGACTCAAAGCCAAATATTTCTTTGGGCTTTGCTGCTTATCAGACTGTTCCTATCTAAGGAATCCAAACTTGACAGCTGCCTTTGGTGCCATCCCTTCGTTTGCTCTCTTGGCAATCTGCTCTGCCTTGTAATATCCTGTGGAAGAAAGAAGGAAGGAAACGAGGGATTACTCATGCTTGTGGGCTAGAAAAGCAAAGTGCTTTTGCATGATCAATCTATTAGACACTTCTGTTTCATTTGATTGAAAGTCTGCTTGGGTCAGGTCTTCTCCCAGCCAGTCTTATGAAACTCTTCTGAAGACAAAAAGAAGAGACCTTTTTTCCTGACTGTGAGTGGTTTTTACTACCTCCCTCAGACCTTATACTACTAAAGTGCGCTTTGAAAAATAATTTTACATTGAGGTTACACAGATCTTTTGTTCACCACATTTTCATTCTCACTAGCATTGGCCAGAGCATGATAATTCTGTTTCATGACAAATGTGGAGATTTTGATCCTAGAGGGAAACCAAAAGACAAGATATGTCTGGAGATATGTATGGAGTACTGTGGGGCAGCAGGAAGAAAGGCAAGACAGTGAGAGTGATCATTAGTGCTATCTGAGGATATTGACGTGGAAACCAGAGAAGTCTCTTGGATATCTGATTCAGAATTCAGAATTAAAAAAATAGCTTATCTCTTCTGTATGGGAGGGAAGAAGGGGACGTGCCTGCTTTCACCATGGGACATTGTTTGCATACCATCTCCTCACACTACCCACTCTGAGACCCATCAGACTCCTGCTCTCCCCAGTGAAATCTTCTCCTCAGAATATTTTGTTGAAAAGCTTCCCATCATTTCTAGTTGATCCTGATGTAATTTCTTCCATGCCATATCCTGACCTGCCCCTGGCACAGATGTTGCCAGGTCACTTCTTTGTCACTAGAGGAACACAGACTGCCTTATAAAATCTCAGGCCAACATCACATTGGCTATTTTTAGCTCTGCTAGATAAGAAAAGCACAGAGGAGTTGGTGCTGTCACTTCTGTGATATTCATACATGCTCACCAGTTTTACAACTTTATTTTTACCTACCCAGGGAATCACATGAATCCATGATGAAACCATTTTTCCTCCCTCTCTTTCTGTTACCTAGAGGTGAGAGCTCTGTGCAGCAAGAGATGTATGAGCAGGAGAGGAAAGAGGGAAAGAGAGGGCGGGTGTGTGCTGAAGGACACAGCCTCATGGGCACTGCTCTATACAGTACTTCTCGCCCTCAGCTGTCCAGGTGCCTTTCCCCCTCCCAATGCTGGATACAGACCTGCCCGAGTGAAGTCCATTTTTAGAGGAACCATGCCCAATTTCCACTTTGATGGAGGCTGCCACAGTTCTGTTTGGTATTCTGGCAACAGAAAGGGCCCTTGAAGTGTGTGTGAATGTAAACGACACCCTTTAAGGCCCCTTGATCTTCTGTAAAAGGGCTTATGTGTAAAACAGAATCAGACATAACTGTTTTCACGTAGGTACAGTATAACCTGCAATTGTGGAAAGTGAAAACTCCTTCAACTGATTTTTATTGCCTAGATTCAGAGTAGTGGAAAAATGGATGATGAAAATGAGGGGCTTATGATTCTTTAATGCTTAATAATTTACAGAAAGATGTGCTTAGTATGATTCAAGGAACCTTCTTGCCAATAATACTTCAGGCTACCTAGCTTTGTGTTTGCCAGACCATCGTTTCATTAATGTGAGGTCAATACGTAAGCAAGACGCTCTGCTGTAGGCACAAATTCTCCTCAAAATGAAAGAGCTTCCCTTCCAGGATGAGAAGATAAGCCAGATAACACCGCAGAGGAGCCGTCCGATCCCTGACCTGTGCAGCCTCTGCCACATGAACTCAGGACTCACTCTCCATCCGCAGCAGCAGCAGCACTTCCTCAGGCATCCCCAGAATAACAGCCTAGTGCAAGCTGCCTGTTCCTTTTCAGGGCAGCCGCAACTCCCTAGCAGTGTGTCCTCAGCATCTTTCCCCTTGCTGGGATGTTCCGCAGTGGGGTACTGCTGCCCCTTGGCAATTCCAAGCAGGTTTGTCTGCATGCTGACTCTGGTAATGCTTCCATGGATGCCTCTGGCATGGTGCTGCTCCCCACTGGGGAGGGGCTGTCCTCAGCCTTGTTCCTGGGGCCCCACTCATTTATAAGCCCACGTTTTTAGGAACATCTCTTAAAACAGAGATTCTTTTCAAACCCGGCCACCTTCTTTCATGCATTTTTGCTATGAAACTTTTACTGTGGGGCATGGACATTTGTTGCTGTCATTGCTGTGTCCCTCCTGTGTGTGTTCTTCCTCAGAGTATCTTTCCACTGAGGTGTTTTCTGAAAATTGTCTGAGTTGTTAGTCTAACTCTGTTCCAGTTCAGTGATAAATCTTATCATATACTTCCTGGGACAGAAAGATACTTTTCCAAAATATATCTCTAGGAGATTTCTTTTTATCCATGTCAAGTAGCTGTGGGTAGCATTTACCTTGTCCCCAGCTCAAAGACAACTAACCGCTGCCAGCTTTTTCGTTTAGCTATTTCAGTTTGGTTCAGATGGATCCTACCTTTGCTTCCTCAGAGTTCACTTTTTAATGTCATCTTCCAGTATTCTGGTGTTCCTAGCTTTGTGCATGGAAATAAAATTCAAAAAAAAATTAATCTGTGTTCCAGCTGACACTTTTTCAGAGTATTCAGAAAACTCCACTTCTGTAGATTTTCTTCTAAAACCTCTCTGTATCTTTGCCAAATTAGCTTGCTTTGCAGTGTCTTTACAGGATTTATCTGTCACTAAATCCTTCTGCTTATCTGTTTCAGCAGCTCTGACCTCAAAATGCCGTACTTGACTTCAGAGCCATAAGCTCTTGTACAAAGCAAACACTCAAACATACAGCACCTTCCCTGGTAAACTAAGTAGCTGCACAAACTGAAAACGGTTTCCCACCTACACAGTTAAACTGAATGTTTTCTAGCTCAACCTGTATCCTCGACAGAACTAGGTTTGAGGCAAACATTTAGAAGCAGTGTGGTAATTCAGGAGATTTAAATCCCGTTTCCCGAGTAAAGCCAAGTCCCACCAGCTCCTTAATTCCTAAGTTGCTTTTGAGAACTGGCTTGAAGTCTCCCGAGCCATCTGTTTGGCATCCCTGCTAGATCCCAATATGCATCACTGTATAGAGATCCCAAGCTGTTTCAGAGACTGTGGGGGGAAAAAGCTTATACACTGTGGTCTTCTATCTTGGCTGATGTAGGAGGCCAGATGCAGGTAGGCCCTGTTTGAAAGTAAACAGCCTTTCTGGGCCAACAGAACCAGAGGTGCCTGCCCATGGGAAAAGTAGCTCTCCTTTCCTCTTCATAATTTCACTGGTCATATTAGCAATAGTCTATGCAACTTTTTTATTCCTTCAGTTTCATTGTTGAAATATGTACTTACTTCAAAAGGAGATTCATGAGATCACTGCCTTTTCATTTACCTCATAGAATGGATCCCAAGGTGTTTTGTTACATAGTGTAATAAGGCTTTTTGTGTGGCTGCTCCTGCTTTCCAGCCGTGACATCTTGAGGGGCGTACTCCTTAATCAAGGGTGACAGGCATCCAGCAGAATTATCTAATTAATTTATGATTTTCTTTGAATGAGTAATTTTTTTTGATTGATCTCCATTGGTACCCACTGGCATCTGGTGAAACTTAGGTAGTTGCTACTTTTTTATTATACTTGCCATGAAAACATTTTCATTTGGCTACTTTGCCAGGCACAGAAGGGAAATTGTATATAGGAGGCACATGTGAATTTTCTAGTTTGCCCTGGGAGAAAACAAAATCTCCCTCCTGCCACCAGCCTTTAAATTCTATACTGTTTTCCACCTAAATGACTTCAGGGCAGTACACGTAATCCAAAACCAAACATTATTTTGTCTACTAATACATCTATTCACACGTTTCCTCACAGAATAAGGTTAGCTTGCTCCCACTGATCCTAGTTATTTTATTTTGCTGATCCTTCCACCTATTAGCTGCTGAATATTCTGCCTGGCATTTTGATTCCCTGGCACTGAATCAGGAAGGAAAGGGGGAGGCAGGATTAAGGAAGGAGGGGACAGATTTTCAGCTGCATTGATGTTCTCAAAGAGAGCATTAAGTAACCCTCCTTGCTCCAAGGTGCTCCTCTGGCCCGCTGGCTGTGGCCAGAGAAGATGGTGGCAGCTGGCCAGGAGGGTAGGCGGGGGTTGGATCCCCCTGCACATGTACAGGCTTACTATAACCATGTAATTTTAAATACATACTGATGGACACAAATCTTTTAGTCTGCGAGTACTTATTTGATTACGTCCTCTTCTTGCCCCCATGAAACAATACAATGCAATTGATTATGTAGCCTGAAAGCAAGACACCGAAGCCATGCTCTCAGAAGAGAAATACTGAAAAACTGCACAGTCCACTTTTAAAGATTATACAAAACAAAGGCCATTGTTACTGTCAGATCTAGCCCCAGTGCAATGTTTGATATGTTTACTACTGATAGAATGATATTTAACACACTACAAACAACAGAGCGGTCAGCAGGCAGGAATTATAGGGTGTACGAAAAACATGAACTAGACCTCCTCAGCATTTTAGAAATACATGTTGCAGTATGTCAGCTGGGTATTTTTATTCCCACCCCCTCACGAAGTGAGGTCTTTGTCTGAATGATATCTCTAGGAGCAGCCCTCTGTCTGTGAAAGACTTCACTTTGCTGTCAGGTGAAGGACATTGCTGAAGGAAACCAGCAGGCCCTGAACAATACTCACTGCTTAGCTTCTTACTTGGAAATGCTTTTACATCTTTGACATTTGCTTGCATTTCTACTCTGAACAAGAATAAAGGACAAGAAAGGATGGTCAGCATTCAAGCCACATGTTCATGCAAGCAAGGCGGTCACTGAAAAAACTTTCCCTGAGGAATTATTGTTCATGAGCCAAAATTATGAGTGCAACAGAGTGTTTGATACAATACAGCCTTGGCAAAGAGCACCCTAGCTGAGTTGTATGGAAGAACAAGTAGATAATCTAACAAGAAAGCAAAACTCTGATCTGTATGACTTTGATACGCAATGTTATTCATTATCCTAACAGTCATAGTTTAATATTCCTCTCGTTTAATTCCATTAGCCTAACCAGTGAATAGGTGGCTCACATTCTCAAAAAGCTGGACCCATCGCATTCTCCAAGCTCCTACCCATACTGATGGCATTCTTCACCCTCTAGTTTATACAGAGCAGGGTTTGTTTTTCTGTACTGTAAGTTAGCATTTGAGATCTTCAACATGAATTACAAGTATGGAAAAAGTTAGCCTGTTAATTAAAATTAGAGAGAGTCACCATTCCGTTCGTGATCTAACTTCTTTCTTAATATGGTGAAACTAACCCCTGGTCAAGTACTGACATGAATCCCCTATCCAAATAAATGCAACACATGGGGGAGTGAAGAGGAGAAGGAGAAAAGGTTTGTAATGAAAGCCAGTTTTGAAGCAACTTATGATTTAGCTCACTCACGGTAGCCTTGTCTTTGAAGTAGATTCTTTCTGTATGCTCAGACTAACAGACACCTGCCTCAGGCTTCTGCCTATGTGGGCGTGCAGCTCTGTGACCTCCATCAAAAGGCTTTCTCATTACTTTGTTAATCCCCTGTTGTCTCAGGTTCTGACCACCCAGCTGTCAGTGAGGGAGGTGCAGGTTTTAGGAGTTTAATGTGGTTTTGATCTAAAGAACACATGTATGTTATCAGAAACAGTGATTAGCATTTTCAGGATCCAAACCATGAATTTTTTATAAAATATCTAATATAGTACAGTAAATCAACAGACACAACTCCTTAACTAAGACCCATGTTCTACACTGGTTTTCCTTTGCCTTCTGTGTGTACCTGTGGTTTTCTTCCATTTGTCCTGTACAAACACACACATTCAGATGCACATACTCACTGATATTTACCATCCATTTTGAGACTGAGCCATATCAAAGCCTAAAGAACTTTTTAACAGTATGGCTATCCAGATCGGTGCACATGAGAGCATTTTATGGACTATTCGGAGCTCTCAGCACAGAAACACTCCTTCAGCGTGCTACTAGTATCACCTTTGCTAAGCAAAATGACAATTTTATGAATGATATGCAGGTAACACATGCCACTAGAAGGTATTTAATATTATGTGGCTTCACAATTAATAAACTCTTAGTACAATGTGGCTACAATATGCAGCTGATCACAGTACAGCAAAAATCAAAGTTTTCTGCAAAATGGGACATTTTCAGCTCCTGTTGGGAATATGATTATGCCTGTTCAATATGCTAACCTGACTGACACAAAGTTACTCTTGCCAAAGGCTTTTAACAAGCTTCTTCAGTCATTGAGAAATATGCCTTGTTAATTCTGCTTAGGTTATGCAAAAACAACCAATACAGGTTCATTAAAGCTTTTACTTGAAAGGTATTTGTTGCAGGTTTTTTTAAACAATTTGCTAAAACCGAAACAGTATTGGAAGTATTATCTACTGCCTGGATAGAAGTGTGGGACAAAACCTTGCTTAACCTTATGCATCCCCTAACTGTTCATATCTCTATCTGCTATTTTCTGTCCTAAATCTGTCCATCTGTGTCAGAATTTTCCCTTAAAAATCACATTGCTTGAATTTTTTCCTTATGTCCTCTGTTGTGTGTATGCTCTCCTGCCACTGAATGTTTTGTTTATTGTTTTCTCTTTTCCTGCCTTTCTGTGGCCAGTTGTCCCTTTCCCCATTCTTGTTTACTATTATGCATATATATATTCCCTACACAGCACCAGAATTAGTTATGAGGTGGGAAAAGCAGGGTTTCATATGAAAGGGGAGTGGGGATGCAGAGAGAGCTGCTTTTATTGTCTCTTTCCATTTCTCTTCCAATTTCTACTCAAAAAATGGTGCCAGAAAAATCCCAATAGTAGATTAGTCTATTGAAAAAGAGGTTTGCCAGTCAGACTGCACAATCATTTGCTAGTTGTCAAGACAGAAAATGCATCTTCAGAGTATCTGAGTGAAGTCTTCCAGCAATGACCCAGCCCTGAAGGAAGTCTGGTCCTTCTCCTTCTTTGAAATTTACAAGCGAGATCATTAAAGTGTTTGCCATAATTTTTTAATTTCTTTTTCTCCCATCCTCTGATTCTCTATCTTTTACACTTGCCTTTTTCTCTGACCTCTGCTTCTCTCCTTTGAACATTATCCTCAAACCAATCTTTTTCAAGCCTCTTTCATTCCTCAGTCCTTACTGAAGCAAATTCCCTTTCCCCTTACTGCCTGCTGAAAATCACTTTCCCACTTTCCCATTTAGCTTGGGCTATACCAGGGGACAGTGTTGTAGATATAAACCCCCGTGGATGTCTCTATTGGAGCAACAAGAGTTGCCTGCTGAGAAACAGATTTCCTCATGGCTCCACTGGAAATGTGACTGGCCTCTCTCAGCAAGTGTTATGCTGGTTGTGTCTCCAGGATGTACAAAAAAGGCCACAGCCTTTTGTAAAACCAGTAAGGAATTTTGGGGCAAGATGCTTGGATTTAAAAAGGGAACCTTTTGGCAGTACATAGAAAAAGCATGCCCAGCTGTGGCAGTGAGCAGAATTCCTGGCATTGCTAGATTTTGAAGGCTACATTTGAAGTTACATATTGCTTTCTCTTATTTCCTGTGAATTCCAATCAGATGTGCATTACTGCAGAGATAACGTCTACAGGGCAATCTCCATCAAAACCAAGCAGAACCAGCAGCTTATATATATGTCACTCTCTTACCTGGCATTACAAGGACAAGTGTTTTTAATTTTACTGTGGCACAGCAGGCATTACAAAATGCTTTTTGAATCAAAGTGCTGTAATGAAACAAGCTTTCTGAGTCCATGTAATTTCTTGATGTAATTACAAAGAAGGAAAGAAGTCCCAAATTAAGGGCAGAGTGCCTAATAGATGTAACATTTTAATAAAACATTGAACATTTCTTTTGGGTTGCAGGACTGTACACCAGTTCACAGTGCTGTCAGATATACATTTACTGGTATATTAATCTTAATTAAAAACATTCCAAAGAATAGTTTGGCTCAATGTCTGTCATTTCCCAGTAACCGTCCCAGTGTACCAAACAGCTATGGCCTTAGAGAGTGCTTATCTTAAACACAAGAAGGGATCACTTACACTATGCGGATTGCAACGGGTTGTGCCTCATAAATATGGGTATACCGCATACTTTTCTGTAAAATGGAGAATGTGTACCCCAGCCCCCTTTGTTTATGCACTAGTGCTCAGCAAAGCCTTTGAAAACTGACTGAAGTAAATCTGAGGAGACACGCAGGAGCCAAGTTTTTCAGGGGAATCAGCCCTCAACCAGCTCCCACTGTGGGTGCAAAGGAGAGAGTGTACCCACACAAGCTCTGAGTTATGCCATTCTTGCCAGAGTAAGCTGCTGGCTGCCATATCAGGACCTCTCAGCTCTCCATGGCTGGGAGTCCCTCCAACCAGTAAAAAGAAGCAGCATGTATTTTAGGGCAACATGCATGACCGATTGAAGTTGCATGCCTGCATGCCTTGGGAGGGCACTATGGGAGCTGTGGGGGAAATGGGTGCAGGATCAGGAATGCTCTGAGCACGAGGTTGAAAACCATGCTTTCCAGCACTAGCTTCAACATAGATTTTTCTCCCTGGCTTTAGGCAAGCAAGCTGACTTTGCTGGCTCAGTATCTGTGCTGTCCTCTTTCCCAGGTGATAATGAGAATTAGCTCTTTGTAAAGAACTTGAGAGACTTACAGTGCCCCGTAAATGTTATGGCCTGAATTCCTGGTTACATTCAGGCCCTTTTTCAATGCTTCAAGGTCCCTTTATGCAGCCAGTGATGTAAGGGTCCTTTATCTAAGTAACAGTTGGTCCCCATGTACCTGGGACACTCTGCTGTATCCCTGACACCTGTTATTGGAAACTATCATCATCTAGGATTTGGCTTTCTTCTAATGCAAGCATCCTTCAGCTCTCTGTGTTGGTGTGGCCCAATTACCAAAGGTGGTCTCTTCCCACTGACATCTTTTCTGCAAGAAATACAGTAGCACCTTCAAAGTCAAAGCCTATTAAATGAAAACCTCTCAAGCTCCCCAATATGGGCTTGAAAACATTCAGCTCAGAGTGTCCATTTCTACCTCCTACTGTAAAAGCAGCATCATTTTTTTTCCCAGTGTCTAGATTTGCTGCCATGGTTACAGCTTCACACAGAGTAGGGTCACCTTCCCTTTCAAGAAAAATAAATGAAAGATTTCATTTTCACTAGGTCCGTTATTCCCCATACCAGTCACTTTTTACACCAGTTTTTATTGCCTTAATGTTCCATTCTCTGAAATGAAGAAGTAAATGTGATGTCCACAAACAGTGGGATGGAGATGAGGGAAGCAGCTGTCAGGTTGATAAATACATACAAGCACTGATTTATTAAACAGCTCTGCACATTAATGAAACCTTCAAGCAACATTTCCTATTCTTCCTTTCCTGTGCACTTGTAAGCTTGCAGCTATCATGAAGTTTGGTATTTCTAAGAGGAGGAGGGCTTTTTGATAATTAAAATGGAAAATTTTTACACTAAGACAAATTTTTCAAAATCTGCTGCTGAAATCTACCTCTCATGTCCTTGACAGCTCTGTGCCTCCCACCACACTTAATTACAGGGGACAAATGTGCAAACCCAAAATCTCTCTTTTTCTAGCTCTTTTTACTGAAGCATGTTTTTCTAACACATCAAGATTGCCCACAAAAGTGACCATAAAACAAGTTTTTGTAGAACTTCCCTCTGATTCAGAGGAAAGAAGGGGGCAAAGTGTGGAGGTGACTGAGAAGACATGTTTTAAAGCATGTTTGCAATTGCTATTAAACTGAGGATGGCATTAGAGAATTCCAGTGCCCTCAAGACTATTGCTAGCTCTCTTTCATCTAAGAATTCATTAATTAAGAGGGATCCTTTCACTACAGGTCTCAGTTGGGTTTATGTTATCTCAGCCACACAAAATGACAAAATTAGTTAGGACCTCATTGCAACAAGTTTAGTGACTCTATTCCCAAGACTCTATTCACACATTTCTGAGTGAACCTTTGTATCATCAAGGCAGTCACCAACTGATGCACAAGTGCTTCAGAGGAGGTTGCTACCCTGGGACAGGCTGCAAGGTATCAGACACTTTGGAAAACCTGTCTATTGTTAAGCATGTGTCACATGGAAGGTGCCACACAGGCACTAACAGGCTCTTTCTGCCACAGAGCAGAGGTCCCCCACATCAGCAGCACTGTTCTGGGTTGAGGCAAAGGGGATGTGGAGAATGGCAGAACTGCTTGTAGGCACTGAAATGCCTGTGGACTCCATGCCTGTTTTGCCTCACAGAAGCTCTGAAAAGCCACCAAGGGCACATGCTGCTTGCTGCCAAAGGGTGGTGTAGGATGGGAAGTATTGAAGGGAACAGGGGGTGGATGGTGAAAGGAGGAGGTGGAGGAGAAAGAGAGGGAACCCAAGACCCACCAGCTGCTGTTGACTCACCTTCTGATCGCCGAGCAGTGGCAGAAGAGACAAAATGCTCTCTTCACACCCTTCCCCCCACTCTGGATTCTATCTCTGTCCCTTCTGCCACCTTCACTTCTCATGACATGAGCATTCAGATCTCTGCTTACAATACTTCATGCTTAGGCTGTCAAAATCTGGTTTTAGCCATGCTGCTGAGCAGCACCGAGTTAGTTCAGTGAGGAAAATTCACTCTGCAGACCAATTCAATTCATGGCACCTCTGGTGCAGCTGACAGCAAAATGCTACCTGTGAAGGCTTTATAACATCTCTCCACTGACAGCTGCCATCCCATTCGTCTTGGTTTAGCTGCCACATCTGCTTGATAGGAAAGAGTTGAGGAAATACTATTCTACCATGGAATTAAAACATTAAAAAGTGGAAAAAACACAGTTTCTTTATACTGTAACCCCAAGTCAGACAGCGCTTTCTCCCCAAGGGATAATTTCACAGTTCAGAGTGAAAAAACAGGTTAAACTTCCAGCTGTTTGTCACTGAAACTGAAGGGTTCATTCCCTGAACTAAATGCTGCCATTTAGTCTTTTGTAGCTGAAGATGACCCTATAAAGCACAATGCAGAGTGATTATAAGTTGATATTGAGACAAAATAGAACATATCATTCCCTCAGACTTGAAGAATCAGATGTTTTGATTGATCTTCCAACAGACATTTTTTAAACACTGGGTTCAGCACTGGTGTGTCTTTAAAGAATGACATCAGGTATGAGCCTGCCCCAATTTTTACCTCTGCAAAATCTGTATTCCACTTGAAAGAATATTTTCTCATGTCTAACAAGCTGAACTCCCAGCATGAGCCCAGAAGGCAAATCTGGCTTTAAAGACAAGATGTTTCATTATGGCTTTTGCAGGTAGCAAGAGGCAATCAAGATTGCAAAAAGTTATTTAAGTTTTCCAACTGAAGACACTCCTCACTTATTATATTCCTTTTCAGCTTAAACCTTCCAGGTTTGTTTTCACTTGGTTCACATGGATTTTTCCAATTACCAGGTCACTGCAGTTAATTTGGTTTACTTTTACTTTTCTATGCATGGCATAACCAAAGTTTTTATATTTATAATAGTTACAAGTAAAAAAGAACATTTTATGTAGAATAAGATATTTATGATTCTATCATAATGATGTAGCATAGAGAAATACAGGTCAAATATGACAGGAGAGGACTTGAGCAATGGTAACACCAGATGCAGTGTAGAGGAGTACAGGCATGGGATGAGAAGAGGCAGGACACAGGCTGGCACTGGAGAACCTGCAGCTATAAGCAACTCACCAGTTGTCTCTTAAAGAAATGCAGACCTGGAACCAGACATAACTTGGTCTAGGGATAAAAAAGAGATTTGAAATTCTTCAGATCTCAGATGCTGCAGGCTCATTCATGCAAATGTGTTACTTCATTCACAGGCAACCCCATGGGCCCAAGGTGCCTGTGCACAAAACTGCTGGTTTCTTGATAGGAAAAAAAAAAACAACCCTACCCAAACTTTGTCAGGTTCATTACTGCCTAATGAGTGTGACGAGAGGAGAGGGAAGAGGGGAGGGAAAAGGGAGAGGGGGAGAGGGAGAGGGAGAGAGAGAGGGAGAGGGAAAGACCCATGTGCAGAGCCAGAAGCTAACATGGAGTACTGATAGTGTAGCTTTTCCTTGTGGGTGAATTATACACGTGCTAAGGTTGCTTAGAGACCCACACAGACACCTGTCGACACTCGCAGTTTTTCTTCAGTCTCCTCTGTTATCATAGTCTGGCACCAATCTAGCATTTCCAAGTGAGATCATTGCATCAAAATGAGGCCTGGAGTTGCCCTGTGACCAGATAGGCTCAGTGCTAGAGGGTACGGGAAAGGATAGCCTTTCCTTAATGTTAATGCAAAATGATACCAGCATGGGTCTGAGCTTGATGTTACAGATGGCTTTGAGGAGTTTAATCTTAGTTTAATTTGTTCTACTGAGAGGGTTGCAGACAACCCAGAGTATTTCATATAGCTGCCTCTTTATTGTTACTGTGTTCAAAGCCTCAAAAGACATGTGCTTGTTCCTTTGTCTGCGCTGTATTTTTTCTGCCCTTGAATCCAGTGCTCCTTTGTGATATCTAAGCATCCTTAAGCATTAACATGAAACTCATGCTAACTGCTTCTCAGTGCTCATGCAAACCAAAGGGAGTAGAAGTGAAGCTCTATTTTGGTGGCCTGATGTATCATAAGGCCCTGATTTACCTCCCAATTACCGCTAACAGAAAATGGCAGTTGCTGGGAACGGAAAGTCCGTGGACCTTGACAGCATATGCACAATGCTGCTTATAGGCAACAGCTACATAATAGCTGACCTTGAGGAAATCTGCTGCGTCTGTAGCTTAGCTTGTCTCCTAATGCTTCCTGTAAATAACAGCAGCTGTCAAAACCAATGCAAAGAGAGGGAGGAGGAATGGTATAACTTCATTGAAAAAAAAGATAGTCAAAGCAATTTAATCTGTTAAACAATTGTGTTTAACTCTGAAGAGCACTGCCTACACCCATCTCCCACTGACTCTAACCTCTGCTGTGGTGAGCAAGCACTGTTTATATCAACCAACTGACCTGTGAGATGTATTCTCCTCTGACTCAGCAAACTCAACTGTAACAACTAATTGTTATTCAGCCCATATTAAATAGAGTTTCTTACTTATTTTTGGTACAGATTTCAGGTGTTTCTGAGTGACATCTCTGGCAAATCAACAGCTAAAACACAGCTTCTGTATATCACCAACAAAGGAGCTACACTATCAGCAGCTATCCTATTTTCAGAAGGATAGCCTGAGGTGGGAAAAGACAGCTATTTCTATGGGTATCAGACTTCTGCCAGATTATTTAAGCTTCCTCTGCACTCACCTCCGTCCAGCTCTCCGCCTTCCCAATTTCTGGGTAGCACATTTATTACCATGTCCCTTCTGCCCTGCCATAGCTATGGCTCTGATGCTTCATAATTCACTGCTAACCAGTGGCCTTGCCCAGGCCAAAACCTTTTTTGCAGCTGCAAACAGATTTTGCTCTCTCATCCTATTTTCTCTGTGTGTTACTTCATCCAAGTGCTTGCAACAGATCATTGTTTCAAGCTACGCTTATTTTTCTGCTTAACTGCATGCTTGTTTATCCACCCTGCACGGGTGGAAGCACTGCTGCTAGCATTGCCTACAAAGCATTCCACAACAGATTCACGTCCATGAACATGAAATGGTATTTTATTACCCAAGGTCAGTCTTAGGACATCTGAACAGTCTCTGGGCAATCTCTCTTGTCTATTTGGAGCTATGACTCCACGTGCCAAAATTTTCTTCAGCTAGATTTCTTGCATAATGAATAAGAGTGCTAATACTGTTCCTCTCCATATGAGACATCATGGTTTGTAATGTAAGCTGTTAAATACTTACTTAACCCCAAAGAATTCACTTATTAATCCCCAAAGAACTTACATTTGTTTTCTTGCTAATCATTTTCCAAATCTTACTGCTTTTAGGCGTGCAGTGTAATACGAAGAGCCAAGTGTGAGAGTGACTGTAGGGATCTGACAGATGATGAAGTCTAAGACAACAAGCTGGGAAGACACTCAACCCCTGCACTCTGTTTTCACAAAATTAAGGGAATGTCTGTCTCCAAGGCAGACAAAGCTAGCTTTTATCTGTTCAGCATTTTAAAGGTTTGAACTTCTGATAATGACGTATTTTGTGCTGCACTATGGCAGCAGTGTCCCCTGAAACTAAGTCATTAGCTGATAAAAAATAAATGTCTAGCATTGCTATTACTGCTAAAAACTGTATTTGAAAAGGATTCTTATATCAACTCAGTGGTTGATCAAGCCATGGGAAAATGTCTGCTAAATCATTATGCCCTGACATCTTCCTGTTTGCTAGGATAGTAGGAGTAAAAACATACTTTAGGATATTTAATCCATATTATAGTCATAACATTTTTGCTCATTCTAGCAACAGCCACTGAAAGGCAGTGACCTGGGAAATTTATAGTTAGCATTTTGTGACCTTTATTTCAACACCATTTTAAAATGAACATTAAAAAAATAATTAAACACTGGAATTAAATGTAGCTTCCAAATGTTCTTGAATCCCAAAATAGCTGCTAAGGAAAGTAGCATTGAAGTTTGGGATTGTAAGTTTTTTAATGAAAGACAATTACTTTCACCATCAGGAACTGTTTTCTTCTCCTTCTTTGTTAGCAGCAGTAAATATATCTTCTTGCCTGGCAAGAAAAGTGGTTCAAATCTCTATTGGAGGGGTTGTCTTTTCGAGCCTAGGAGAGTTCACAGAGCACTAAACTACAGGAAAACATTCCTTCTGCTGCCACAGGCTTTACTGTGGGGCCTGTCTTCAGCTTGGTTACTTGCATGAGATATAGTACTGTCCCACTGTAGAAAGATGTGGGGATAATTTGGGGTGATCAGGCAGTACCATGATGGAAGAGCCATATGAAGATACCCACTGTTTCAGGATGCAAAGTAGATTCTACTGGAGAAGCTTTATGTTGGGGTCCCTTTTTGCTTCATATCTCATGCAGTTACTTTCCCCAAAATGCTAAATGCATGCAAATCCCTGCAATCTTGATTTGGCAGCATTTTGCATCTCCTTTCGACTGGTTGCCAACAAACTGAAAAAAAAACCTAAGTTGAAAACTGTTTTAGATTCAGATCACTGCCACAAGTTTGAAGGGACAAACAGCACTGGACTTGAAAGATTCTCAGGAACAGCAAATTTGTCAATTGATGGTGCTTCAATCAATTGTGGAGAAGTCAAAATTGTCTCTTTCAGGCTAATGATCTGTTCCTAAGGAAAGCTATTTCAGTTAGAACATTGTTTTCATGGGTAATATTCTCAACAGTTTCCCTCCATCTCTTCTGCTACTTTTATAGTGGCATTAACTATCTCTGGTTCAAGTCTGTAATACTTCAGCAGCTGCTCATTTTGAAATGATAAAAAACCCTACAGTCTTGGGATGGCATAAATATGTTTAAAGACTTTTTATTTATAGAAAAGACTGAAAGACTTTTGTTTGTCTCATTCTTCCCAAGTAGTGCTAGCCAAAAATATTTCAATGCAACTCTTTTCAGTCAGAAAACATGATTCCAAGGAAATTACACTGTTTAGTGGAATTGCGTTCATTAGTATCAAACTCGTATGAGAAATTAGCAATGAACACGATACACACACAGAGCACAGTCCAGACAACAGCTTGCCTCAAACAGCCAGCCACCTGACAAAACTGGGCCATATCATGCATCTGGATAAAGCATTATTACATCTAACAGCCTAGATGCTAGGTGATTAGCTGCCAGGGAATTAAGCTGTCCAGGTGAGTTTCACAGTATTCCACTCAAGATGGAAAAAAATAGAATCATAGAATACCAAGCTGGAAGGGACCTCAAGGATCATCTGGTCCAACCTTTCTAGGCAAGAGCACAGTGGAAACAAGATGGCCCAGCACCCTGTCCAGCTGCATATTGAAAGTGTCCACTGTGGCGGAGTCAATCACTCCCCTGGGGAGATTATTCCAATGCACCTTTGAATCCCAGCTGTGATAGTCAGTGCCTATCCTTTAGAGAGGGTGACTGGTTTACTTGCCAAAAGTCATGATCTTCTCTTTCAGCTGCTTCAGAGAGAGCTCTGAAGCCTGCTAACAACCATGATCAGCAGGATGCTGGCTGTCTAGGCTTTGGTCATGCTGTACCACAGAGATTACATTGGCAATGAAGGATTCAGCTGTCTATTGTGCTGATATTATGGTGGATGTAACTTTAGAGAGGATTAGGATTTTTTTTTTTTTTTGAAGCGTGACATTGCAGAGACAAAGTGAGCCCATACTTTTGTTTAGTAATATTGCAGCTTTACAAAAATAGATGGTCAACACTTGAGTCTTCACATGGGAACTAAGCATCACCAGAACTTTGCAAGTTCTTGCTGCCAGGCCCCTGGGCAACAGCAGATTAAATATAATGATTGTACCACACAGGTTTGCCTGAACAACAGCGTCACATCGTTGAAATCAGGGAGTACAACAAACTGTTTCTATCTAGCAGATCTGTCAAAAAAAATATGGCTCATATTTTCAGGAATTCCAGACATACAGTGGAAAGGAGCATCGTAATGGACTCACGTGGAAGCCCCCAAGACAAGCTTGCATGGCCATATCTTTTCCAAGGGCATCTATGGTAGCAATGAGATGGCTGATCTACAAAGACACACATGAACTAGGGAAAATATAAAGCCAAAGCCTAACTATAGTACTAGCATAGAGTTTTACAGGAGCATGAAATTGCTGTGAAAGATGTCCATGTTTACACAGCAAACTGAAGTGCAGTACAAGTAGCATGTACTGTATTGAATCCATTAGGGATGTGGAAAAAAGGTTACCCTGCTTTTAAGAATTACTAACTTCAACTGGGACAGAAAGTGACCCAGCATAGAAGGGGAAGCAGGAGAAGCATGTGCTTCACTGGGTGGGAAGGGAATGAGGAGAACAGTTTGCAGCAGTGATATCCCTTCTTGGCTTCCCCATCCCACTGGTATTTTCTCCTCCCCCGGCATATTTTTCATACCTTTGATGTATATTCTTCATCTTGAGAAAATATTAACAATCCTTATCCTTAATTTTAAGCAAGTTATATTTGGGAAAGTGTCACTGGGAAAATGTTATAAGTTCGTAAGTCTCATTATGACTTGACCAGAGTTTAGCCACATTTGATAATTTTGGACTGAAAATAGAACCTGCTAGGAAAATACTAGCAGTTTTTAAAATTAAAGCATGCTCCTCTCTCCTCCAGAAGGAAAAAATGCAATGAGGAGGTAACTCTCCAATATTATTTAAACTGGGATGTGGAAGAGCCAGAGGAGGCCTATTTCAGAAAGGATATGGAGACAACTTTAGGAGGACTAGGAAAGAACAAGGATAAGCCAGAAAGTATAGGAAAACTATTTATATGCAACACAAATTTACAGTCGACTAAAGCAACTGTTGTTTGGACCTGTGAGGAACAGCAGCTCTCCTTGGACTCACACTGACACGAAGAAAGACACGGTGAGCCACTGTCATAACACAGAAAGTCCTGCACAGCACAGATACATCCTTGCTTATAGACACTAAATGGCTCAAAAATCAAGGGAGAAGCATCACAAACACTAGGAAACAGACTGACATGGTTTGGTGAAAATTACTTGTTATGTCCTTCAGAGTTGTACTCTTCTGAGTGGAGTTACTAATTTGGTGGCACATTTACTTATGAAGAAAGCAAAATAACTACCTTAACTGAACAGGGAATATCTGATAGGAAGAGGTAGGATGTTCACTTACAAGTAGAATGATGCTGTAACATAAAAGATCTCTTGAAGCTCTATTTGCAATTAAAAATCTCTTAGAAGAGGTCTATGTCTTCCAGTTGAGTCCACATACAATACAAACAGAGCAGCTTTAGCTTCCCAAAAGGAATTGTCAGTCTGACATAATCACAATTCAGCATGTGTCTACTGCCAACATCTGAGGCAGTGCCAGACACAGTCACCTCAGTAGACTGGCAAAGAACAACCAGGAGAGCAGTTTTCTGGTTTGGGGAAGTCTAGCAATGGTGTTGTACAATACAATTAAAACCAGAAACAGCAACAAATAAAATTCTGCTAAGTAAAGACCATCTCTTCTCTGTGCATGTCTCTTTCCCCTGGAAGTAACTCGATTCTTTCCTCAGTCACAGCAGAATGCCGCTCCCATCTATACAGAGCACTCTATATCTAGATATGACACTGGGACAGTTTGTACCCTTCCGAGATCTGCTACATTTTATAAAAATTAACCATTGTCCTTGGTACTCTGGAACAGGATGGCCCTCTTTTCCTATCTTGTTTCATTTGTAGAGAAAGTACTAAGCATGTAACTGTCACCTCTAAGAAAGACAAACAGTTTAAGAGATGAGCTTCTGCAAAATTGTAGCAAAGCCTGAAGAAAACTAAATCTGTAAGCATACATGCAAGCTCATGATAAAAAAAAAAGCCACAACAAAAAAAAACCCAAGAAAACCCAACCACACAACAAACTAAGAACACACAAAAAAGTCAAACTCCAGCAACAAAAACAAAATAGCCATGTTTGGCTTGATAACCCAACGGCTCCCTCTGCAGGATGAGACCTTATCTGGATAAAAAAAATGCTCATGCTGTTTAAGTGATGCACATCTCAAGCTGTTTCCAACAAAAGTTGACACAATCTTAGGACATCATTCTCTTAAAAATTTTTGGAGATACCAGTTCAGTCCCTTTCCCCACTGTCAAGTTGATGATGTCTTCACAAAACTCCTTGCAATAAGGTAGATATCTCAAGTATGTTACTCACCAGAATCCATACATTTGAGCCTTTCTGTTAGAAAAGAACCTGATGAAAGAATGTTATAACTGGTTGAAAAATAGGAAAAAATAGGAACACGGAAGGGCCTTCACTCAGAAAAAGCAATGCTTTGTTAATCTAAAAATTCAATTTGAAAGAATAAATGCCTAGATAAAGAAAGAAAGATATGGTTGCCAAGTTTTCCTATATTTGGCATTTGAAACATAATTTCTGTTGTTGTTCATTATCTTTCTGAGAAAGACATGGTCATTTATATGCCTCTCTGTAATGTTTCAAGGACCAGTTATTAGGAGATGATGTTCCAAAGGTAAGGCTTGGGATGTACTGTTCCTTGGAAATGTTCTGTCTGCTTTGGGCAGCAACATGGCCATTTCTAATCACTGATTTCTCATTTCACCTTGGAAATTGGCAGTGTATGATCTCCCAAATTTAT
The DNA here is from genome assembly GCA_034008185.1 of Gorsachius magnificus. Taxonomy (NCBI): domain Eukaryota; kingdom Metazoa; phylum Chordata; class Aves; order Pelecaniformes; family Ardeidae; genus Gorsachius; species Gorsachius magnificus. The sequence goes on along the minus strand of CM067083.1, from coordinate 40,476,302 downwards.
TTTAAAAGCTGAGTGTCTTTTACAACAGTACCCTGATCTGGATGTATAAAACTCTCTGTAGTTAGAGAAAACTCAGAGTAAATATGATCATTATTCTATCACACATTATTGCTGCAACAGGTACCAGTAAGCTATTTCAATACAGCTATCGAAGCAAATGCTCCCCACTGTCAGTTCATTTCATAGCAATTCTCTGGAAACCAGACACACTATTAACTTTAATAGGAGTAGCTTCAGGGCAGGAGAGAGACAACTATATCTAAGCTTTTACTTAAAATTTTAAATACATCTAATATTCATGAGTTGGACTACTTTGTGTAGCCATAAATAGCTATGTTACTTGAACTATTTATTTACTGAGCATCTCTATACACATCCTAAGTGTGTACTAGTCATATGGCTGCCATCATCTCCTCACACTAGAAGAAACATCAGGCATTGTTCTAATATTTTTTGAAAAGAATGTCTTCCTACACCTTCCCCTCCCCTCCTGTCCTACTATCATCTCATTTAGAAGTTTTCAGGCAACTGAAAACCATACATAGTTCTGCGATTTGTAAACTTTCATTTTCTGACAGGTTCAAAGAAAATGCTTATTTTATAACTATGTCTGTGAAGCCACGAGTCATGATTAACAGAAGCCATCATGTGAAATGGAGGTGTAGACTGGTATTGTGCGATGTACGTAGATGCTGTTCTAACACTACCCAAAAGATCTTTTAAGCTCCGTGTTGAAAGAGGGTTCAGAAGTGGACAAAAATCTGCTTCTGTATTTTACCTCTAGGAGGAAAATTAGAATTCATGTTCAGCAGCCCATCAAGCATACTTAAGACTGGCAAACATGTTGCTGAAAGGGTGTTAAAATAAATGCATATTTGGCATACAGAAAGAAAACATTGCCTGATTGTGTAAGTGCCTCTTTCTGAAGGCTTCAACGTGCCTTTGAAAAAAAGTAATTGCAGATGGAATTTGCACAGACACTGTTCAAGATATCAGCCATGGCCCATCCCATGTACTCAATACACACTTCACACCAGCAGAGCAAACCAAACAAATGGCACCGTGTATTGAGGGTGTATTGATGCAAGTCAGTTAGCTAAACCATAAAGACAATGGGATACGTGGAAATGAAGGGCATTTTCTCATTTCTGGTCTCAGACCCATCCATCGTAGAAACAAAATCCCATTTTAGCTACACAGCTACACCTGGAAGCTCACTCGTATAATGAAATTCAGTTAATATCAATTGGGTTGCAGCAAGCCTATTAATAATAAGCCTATTTAATAATTCTACACTATATTCTGGCCTCAGTCATCTACTGGGGAGCCATGTGTTAGTGCATGGCTAACTAGTACATGTACACTTTATTCTCCCTCAGAGCAGACATCAGGCTGCTTTGAGAAGTAACATGGAATTTTACCTTCACTTGGAGAAAGTTTCAGCAAGGTAAAAAATGGGTTTAGAAGCACTTTAATATGCTGCTCCAGCATCATGCCTACACAATCTATATAACCAGCCCTCTATCTGGCTGCATTTTCCAGAATGTGCAAAGACATAAGCTTCTCAAATCATCACTGTGACAGGCCAGATTTCCTTATTATTTACAGATATCTATTTCCCATAATTTTTCAAAGACAGAAGCATATGCAATATAAACAAAATATAATAGACACAAAACAGTGAATCTTCCATATGCAGGGGAAATGTGTAATGAAAACAGGTTTTTAGGAGGCCAGGCTCGTTCTTCCATCAGCAGGCACCAGGCTGAGCAAGCCACAAGAGGGAGCGCAAACACTGTTGAAAATGCAATGAAACAAGAGGCAGGAGAGCCAAGTCCAGGCAGCGTTTGATGCCAAGTCTGTTGCTAATAACCTGCATTCTAATTTGTACTGAAAATGAATTTAATTTCCTCTTCAGGTTTAATGCGTTACAAGTAATTCTTCAATAGTAATATGGTAAGGGGAAAGAGAGAGGGAGAGAAAGGCATTCATAATATTCAGCTTGAGATAGCTGAATGAAATGCAGAGCCAGGTCAGAGCAGCAGGCAAAGCAGCCCTGGGTATTAGACAAGTGGGGCTAAAAGGCCTGTGGCAGCAGAAAGGGAGGTCAGCCCTACATATCTCCCTCATCCTTTTCATCCTCCTACTGCTGCCACCCAGGGAGGGACTGGGGCATGTGCAAGTGCCAGTCCAGCTCAAAAGGGGCACCTACTGCCAACCTTTAACAGCAGCAGGAACAAGCATCCCCACCCTTCGGGACTGTTCCAGCCTCACCCCCTCCTCCTCTTTTTCTTCATGGATGGAAAAAAAGTAAGGTTCCTTAACTGTGGTAAAATGGATTGATGGAAGAAATACCTGACAACAGGTATTTTCGAACTAAGATGTTTATATGTAGGTCAAATAGAAGTTTGTGAAACCTTCCACCATCATCATCACATTTTTCTCATTCTTACCTCCAAGTATTACACAGTGAAATTCTGTTCTGGAGCTGAAGGTTGTTTATATAAGCCAAGGATAAATGTATTCTTAAAGGCTGTTCTTTCTGGTTGATGTAGCACAATATAGTGCTTGAATATCCATTTCACTTAGCTGTTGCAGTATTCTAGCAGGAAACAGCAGCAGGATGCTGCTGTTATGCAAAGGACAGGAGCACAAAGGATAATGCTTGTGAATACTGATCTCCTGACTGATGTAATCATTGTGATAAAAGATAATGTCGTAGTAGTATAAGACCCAACTCTTCTGCATGGTCAGACACATTCATCATAAATCTAGTTGCTTCTAGGAGCTGAAAGAGGAGGAAGGTCACAAGGCTGCAGAGCAGATCTGCACCATACATCCTACAGTTTCTTGCCTACATGGAATCAAGGGCAGCCCCAGAAGCCCCTGCACTGGCAGGTCAGTGGACACAGCCGCAGGATTTGTGACTGCTTCAAAACACAGAGTGAGAGGGGATCCTTTCCACAGCATGGAGGAGATGCAGAAATGCCTCCCAACAGAGTCCTGACACACCAGCTGCAGGGAGGCAATTTAACTGAGGCTCCTGCATTTGCAGGTTACAAATGGCATTCCAGCTAAATCATCATATTTATTTTTCCAGTAATGCATGGAATCAATGAAACATCATTATGAGAAACAAACTGGCTCTGAGGCTATCATGCCACCACACCTGCCACTTCCCTTTGCATCATGAAAGTTCTTACCAACTAGTTTATTTAAAATCTCCGTAAGTAATGTACTTTTCTCATTTCTTCTTATCCTTTTCACTTCACACTTTCTCCTTCTCCTTTTCCTCTTTCTTAGTCTGCATTTCTGTTACTTTAGGAACAGCTAAGGGTCCAAATGTCAATACTAAGCATCTTCCCCTTCCATTCCCTGTAATGGGAAAGGTCCTGCATTGTCTCCGCATCTCCACTGTAATAAACTAGTCAGTTGTTACATTCCCAGAATAGACCAAAGACAGACTTAAAGTTTTTTAAAAAATTATAACAAATCTGTAAATAACTTGGTGATACTTAGAGACTGACTATTACCATACTTACATTCTGTAGCAGGGTGGGAATTTTGCATCACTGCTGCAGTTAGCCACAGAAAATAGTTGAGCTTAAAAGATGAGCAAATAGTACTTCAGCATGCTAACTTCACGTGGCCACACTCATAAAGCTAGTGACACTTTACAGGCTATAAGAACAAGTTACCTCAAACAGTTCACAAAATTTATAATTTTAGGTCACTAATTAACAAAAAGTAGCCAAGATAACAAATTTACAGTGATTTTTAATGTTTAGCTTTCATATATCATTACACAACTGTTAGTGTTCTATGTATTGTAGTAGTAAATATGTCACACAAATTATTAAAAAAAATCATGTACTGTTATTGTTAATTACTCAGATTTTACCTTCATAAATCTGAACAGGGGATAGTTTCTCTTTACAGACCCTATACTTGTTCTTTACAAAAAGATCAACTGGAATCTTGAAGTGCTTTTTTTTTTCAGTACCTAATGATACCCTTCAAGCTGTATCCAACAAGTGATGATACCAAACCGTCTCCCTGTCAGTGGGGAAAAAATATTTCACTGAGAACACATTGATATAAATAAGACACATTGAAGGCTCAATATGCAGAAAATACTAAAATACCAAACATTTTGTTAAAAGGATGGAATCGTTACCTGGAATGCTAATGTACATCTTTTTCCCTTTGTAAATATAAATGTGCATAGGTGTAGTGATCATTGGCTGAAAATATAGTTCTTGACATTGCAATGAACATGTTTTTAGTAAGAGCAGATCTTTGACATAGTAAGACAATGTATCTATGCATTTGCAGTGAAACAAAAGTAACAAATATGGATGATAAATACTTTGTTTCTTTTGTATATTATCTCAGATTATATGATTTAATCTAGAAACCAGAGTGGACTCCAGATGCACTTCTAAACATGATACAGAGCCAGATTACCAGCGCTAAAGCTCTAGAAGGGTACACATATAAAGAACTTACCTCTTCAAAAGCATGGGCACAAGCACAAAGTCAGCAATTTGTCCTCAATCAGGGTCACTCCCTACTCACGGGAACTAGCTGAAAGCTTCTACATTTAGGCCCTAATTTTTTTCTATTTAATTTTTATGTTTTATTCTTGACTGCAGGACCAATGGTTACTGGTGTCAAAAGTTATTCAGCACGTCCCCTTTATACCTCTCAGAAGATTTGTCCACAGAGGAAGCAAATAGTTTCTTAACTGCTATTCTTACAGCTTTCACAGAGATGGAAAAGATGCACATTGCGGATCCACACTGCCCATTTAGCAGACTGAGGCAGAGAAATTACACCAGTGCAATGAATGTGGTAGAGAATCAGCTGCTCACTGCAGGGGTTTGGACTAGATGACCTCTAGGGGTCCCTTCCAACCCAAAATGTTTTATGATTCTATGATTTTAAAATTAGTTCTCTAATTTATTCATCCAATGCTGACAGGCAGCCATGTCTGAGGCAGAATCCTGTCGCCATTTTGTACCAGCAACACTTACAAAGGTAGAGGGAAAAAAAATATTAAAACCTATCTGTTCTGTTTACTGAGCTCCAAGTAGGAGAATCATTACTCACACTGCAACTTCAGCAAAAGTTACACTGCTCTTCTCTTTCACCAAAGTGCCAGAGCAGGTCAAAGATTAATATAGGATGATGCTCCTGGTCCATGTACAGAATAAATGGATGCAAGACAAAGATGCATAAAGCATGCATTGTAGCAAAAAAAAAAAAAAATAATCTGATTCTCCCTTTTCACTGACCTTTTTACATCAGTGCTTTGATTCACTATGTAGCTCAGGAGTCCCACCAGCTAGCACCAAGGGAACAGCTTGCTGAGTACACAGGGACAGCTTTCTGGTGGGTTCTGGTTTAACCATAGCCCCAGCCATTGTCAACATCACTTCTCCCACCCCACACACTGCAAAGTACCAATTCAGACTAACTAAACTGCAGCCAACTTCAAATGTTCCTCCCTCTTCCCTGGCAATTCTGTGCGCTAGGAGGGCTAGCAGTTCGGGGATCACAGGATGACTCAAGCTTCTAGGAACCTTGGGAAGTCTCTAGTCTGACCTGTTCAACTGCTTGGCTGTCTTTAGGGTAAAAAAAGCTTTTTCTTATATCCCATCCAAATCTCTCGTTTCAGTTCATGTTTGTTGTCTCTGATCCTTCTGCTATGCATTACCCTGAAAAGCCCGGCTCCATCTTCTTGAAAACCTCCCTATCTGTATTGGAAGGCTTCTATTAAGTTCCCCTGAAGATGTCTCATCTCTAGGCTGGTCAAGTGCAGCTCCCCTCAGCCTCTCCTCATAGGCCAAGTACTCCAACCTCTACTAATCTTCAGGGACTCCACTGAACTCACCCCAGTTTACAGATGTCTGTCTTGTATTGGGGTCCCAAAACTGGATGCAGTATCTAGATGTGGTCTAATGAGGGCTGAGTCGAGGGCATCATCACTTTAGACTACTGGCTCCCATCCTGCCAGTACAGCCTGGGATGCTGGTGCCCTTCCTTGCTGCCAGGGCACACTCCAGGCTCATGCCCTGCTTCACTGAGCAACAGGACCCCACGTCCTTTTCTGCAGAGTTGCATCCCAGGCAGACAGGGCCTGGCCTGCTGTGCTGCAGCATTGTTCTTCCTTCTCAAGTGCAGGACTTCACACTTGCCTTTGCTGAACTTTGTAACATTTCTGTCAGCGCATTCCTCCGGCCTGACCAAGTTCTCCTGAACGGCAATCCTACCATATGCTTTAAGAAAATTCAGAGGAAACACATTCATCAGCAATTTTGGCACAGATACAGAGATTTCAGTACTGTGACCAAAACTGAACTGCCTGCAGAGCTTCAGATGCAGAATCCCTTCAGTATTTCACAGCTTAAGAATGTGGTTTCCTTTGGCAGCCCACAGACATCACCACTGAAACCGGTCTCCAACCTAAACAGTCTACTGGCTGAAGTCCATCTTATTCTCACACCTCTTCAGCTCATCCCTATAGTGGCTTTACTTGGATGATATTTACTTTTGTCCCGTTGTGTTTACTGTTGTCATCTATTTGCTGGGTGTCATCACTGGTGATAATAAAAATGATAGAGGAAGAGCTGAAAGTCACTTTCTTCTTTGGCCTGTCCCCTGCTTTCTGAGACATAACTATTGGCCGTATTGGTTTGTCATTCCCTGTTGCTGGTGTCTCTTTCATGGTCCTCTGGTATCTCATCAGGCGAAAGCACAGGAGTTGCAAAAGGCATCGTCGAAACTGCAAAAGAGCATAAAAATGAAGTTACAACTTCCTAAGCATTCACTATCATGTACAATCCAGTGAAGACAGCAGTACAGTAAGTGACTCTATGAGATTTCTGCATATCTCCACCTTGTTCAAAGTTAGTTTCAATGCTATAACAAACATGGTGGCTTTTTAGTGGGTACTTTTCTTCCCTCCACTAAAGAGCTGAATAGGATCACCTAGCCAGTAGAGGGCACTGAAATGCGATTTAATATTTTACGAGTGGCAAGATCTGCAATAGGCAATCTGCAAAGAACAAGAGGACTAGGCTCTAAAGTATGCTGTAGGTATTGTTCCCATCTTTGAGTATTCACAAATAACACATTCGCTCTAGCAGGGGAAGAATCTTCTTGGAAACACTTCACAAGAGCATGCAGAGGGAAGGAACAAGGGGAGGGAAAGGGGATACACAATCACAGAATGTCAAGGGTTGGAGGGAACCTCAGGAGATCATCTAGTCCAACCCCCCTGCTAAAGCAGGTTCACCTAAAGCATGTTGCACAGGACATCATCCAGGCGGGCTTTGAATATCTCCAGAGAAGGAGACTCCACAACCCCCCTGGGCAGCCTCTTCCAGGGCTCTGTCACCCTCAAAGTAAAGAAGTTTTTCCTCACATTCAAGTGAAACCTCTTATGTTTCAGTTTGTGCCCATTGCCCCTTGTCCTGTCGCTGGGCACCACTGTAAAGAGACTGGTTCCGTCCTTGTGACTTCCACCCTTAAGATATTTGTATGTGTTGATGAGGTCCCCTCTCAGTCTTCTCTTCTTCAGGCTAAACAAGCCCAACTCTCTCAGCTTTTCCTCATAGGGGAGATGCTCCAGTCCCCTAATCATCTTTGTTGCTCTCCTCTGGACTCTCTCTAGGAGTTCCTCATTTTTCTTGAACCGGGAAGCCCAGAACTGGACACAGTACTCCAGGTGGGGTCTCACCAGGGCAGAGTAGAGGGGGAGGATAACCTCCCTTGGCCTGCTGGCCACACTCCTCTTAATGCATCCCAGGATACAAAGGGATGTTTTCTTCCTTTTAAGTAACTCAAGGGTCTGGAATTTTAATAAAAGCATTGACAGTCACAGATATAAAATAACATTTCAAAGGTTGGTAACACAGAACTAAAATGTTCCCATTTAATATGGAAGAAACAGAAGTCTTTCAGCTAATTAGAAATCATGTATGATATACAGAGCCTGTTTTAATTTGTGATTAAATAATGCAAAGTATCCAGTGAAAGCTCACATCAGTATACAGAATGACAATTCCAGTAGTAGTGCTGTTTTAAATGCTCCAATTATGTTCTCCCCTTCACAACACAAAGCATTCAGGCATGGGGGTTAAAGGATGCACTCATTCAGTTCCATGTCTGCACATATCTAAAGCTCAGATATGATCCTTTGGGTCTCTGGTTTTACAAGAAATAAGTGGGCAGCTTCCTCTTATTTTAATAACCCATAAACAAGACATTCCTGGAAGGTGTGAAGAGGACTTAAAAAAAACCAGCCAACCAAAAAAAGCCCACAACAACAAACAGGGCAGGGGGGGCACAACACAGCTTTTCTCTGAAAAGGGAGTAGGACAGGTTTCTCAACAGCCTTCCATTTAGCCACATTCTGTGTTATCCTGCACGGTCGCTGACTTTGCTTTTCCAGCTATCATGCAAGAAGCTCTCCAACATGCCAGTTTGGAACAAGGTTTTGTTATAAGACATTAATCCTGCTCTGACACAGGGGAGGTAATAGATCCTGTTGGGAAGGAGACCTAGAAAGTTACAAGATGATAGGGAAAGGTAATCTGTTGCTATGTCAAAACACAGGAGAATGGTCATGTGGAGGCCTTGATGATTTCAGAGATAATGTGGTACCTCTGAGTATCATGGAAGTGAGAAGGCACAAGTGTGTTAGAACAGGTCGGATAGAGGAAGTATATTATAGAGAAGAACTGGTTTTAGAATTCCTTCTGAAGGCAAAATAAACCAGAAGATGAGCAAAAATATCCTTTTGGCCTTAATCTAGACTTAGAGGTGAGTGAGAAGCACTTCACAATGCATCTCCAATAAGCGTGTTTAGCTGATTTGTTCTTATCCTGACTATGATCACCATTGTGCCTGGTACCACTTTGATTTGCTTCTGTGAACCAGAACCTACAAAATCTTTTTCAAATTAAACTACTTAGTTTATAAACTTCTATATACTCATTGTATAAAGGAAAAAAAAATCACTCTGTTGAAAATACTCTTTTGAACATAATTGTTGTTAGCTCCCCATACCCAGGCCAGCTCTGATATTGTGCAGCTGTGTAACCTTACATCCGCCTGCTGTGAAATGAGCTGTGGATGAAGAGCTGCAAGACGCTACTTTGGGGGCCCTCCTGCCATCACTCAGGAACAGCATTTAAACTCACCCTTGCCCTCGGTCCTGGCCTGAGCTGCACCGCAGCCTTTGCCTGACCACCCATCTGGCTGATCAGACCCATTAATTTGGCTAACTTGTCCCTATACACTGCTGGCTGGCCCTGGGCAACTGCAAACCAGTGTAGGAAATCACACAAAATTCCATCTCTATAATGAGGTAATGAAAACCCAGGGAAAGCCTTCCAGCAATCATTCATATTTCTTCACACTTTGCCAAGTGGTTCTTGTCTAAATAAATTCACAACACCGTTTAACTGCATTCAGTGGTTATCTTCATGGTACTGATGATTTACAGAATGATGTATAGTTTTCTAGTTTCCACGTATTTGACATGCCACTGATAACTCCAAATACTTCCATTCTGTCTTTGCTCCTGTAAAGCACTGAAATGAGCAAGTCACCACCATTAAATCAGCAGTCTACTTTTCATAATGAAGACTACAAAAGCAGACAAAAATGAAAACTTGGTTTTGTCATAGATAAGTATTTCTTCTTAACAGCACATTTATCTCCAAAAAAATGTTTCACTGTCATCCACATGAAATTCTGGCTTTCAATACAACAAAGCTCTAAGAAATGTTACTGGTGTAGTATTTTTCCACCAAAATCACCAATTTGTCGAGACTGAAATGATCCAGGATGGTATGCCAAATTTTGTAGTGTTCACTTAAAAGCTTAATGAAAACATTTTAAGAACACAGTGTTTTATTTTCCTACTTTAAAATTAATTTTTTAGTACTGTACACTTAGAAATGTTTAAATTCATAACAAATTACAACTTTTTGTTGCCACTTGAGGTTAAACAAAATTTCAACATGTCTTTTTTAAAATTTTTCTTCCAGGTGCCAACCAAATAGATAGCTACTTTTGCTTGCTGTGTTCTTTGTTTTTCATGGTTGAGCTCCTGAGAAGTAACATGTCAGGAATGTGCGTTCCTAAAACTTTCCTAGGCTTAAGCCTAGGAAACTGTATAATGGACAATCATTTCAGTCCCTGGTATTTTAACATTATTGAAACATCTTACTGACATATTTGCTTAGTAAAACCCAGTCTAAAATCTGAAACGGGATGGCTTTTTATGAGCATACTTATTTGAAATACTATGCTGAGTTGTTCAGTCCTTGTGTTGCCATAATGGAAAAGTCAGAGGCAAGTTTTTTCTTCCTAAAAAGCAGACACCAGATATTCTGAATTTTGTCTGATCGAGTTCTGTTGTGGTAAGGGAGTGATTTAGATGAGGTTTTCTACTTGTAATCTATTTCATGGGTAAATTGTCAGAACTAGACACTTAAATTTTGATACTCCTTCCCCTCCCTTTCATGTGAGTGCTCATGTGTGAATTCAGGCACTTAAAATCCAATTTCTGATAGGGTAGTACTTTAAGCACCATCATCAATTTTAATTCTACTAGAACTTTACCATTTATCCTAGGTGTTCAAATTAAAAAAAAAAAATAAATCTAAGCTTTACAGATTAAAGTAAATCAGATTTAAACTCCAAACCTGTGGCATGGGCTACTAATTATTCAGATAAGAAAATCTTTAATGTACCTACCTTTCTACTCATGAAGATATAGATGACTGGATTATAAGCAGTGCTTGACTTGGCAAAGAAAGATGGGATGATGGCTACTGTTGGAGTTACAAGGTTGCTATAGCCGTATGTTACCAGGAGGGAGACCACTGCATAGGGCATCCAACAAATAAGGAATGTGGAGATCATTAAGAAACACATTTTAGCCACCTTCTTTTCATATTTTAGAAGTTTGATTACTTGAACAGTCTGGAAGTCTTCCGCACAGTGAAGCTGTTGGAAAAAAAAACCAAAACAGACAGAGATAAAATGGCAGAGTAAAATAGCTCTATGTTTTACTTGAAACTGAATAGTTCTAAATGTATTTATAAATAACTAATTCACCAATTTAGTTTTTGGCACAAACACTATACACCTTACCTTGTGAACCATAATTCTGGAAGTTTACATCATGTTTCACAGACTTTTACTGCTTATATGAAATGCAAAAATATGATCTGAGGAGAAATAGAATAACAAATGCACTGGAAAACAATATGCTATGCTTATAATAAGTATTTCAGAAAACCAACTTGCCCTCATCCACTGGCATAAGCAAGTTCAGTTCACATTTAGTGGTCCTTCGTCTGATTAGTTAGACAATTGTGTAGATTTGTCTCACCAGCAATCTTTAGAGAGAAGAAAATTTCACTAATAGATTTCTCTGTACTGCTCTACCACTTCGTTTGTTACCCTGAAATTATGGAATCTCTATTTAAAGCAGAATACTAGGCAGCAGATTCCCAGTGTCAGCTGAGTAAGTCATAAAATGCGGAAAAGATGCAACATGTATGTGAGTGCTCTCCATAACAACTATTGGTTGTGCCAATACTGTTCACCACAAACTTGAATGGATCCAGACTAACTACCCACAGAATCTGAAACATTAATGCTTTCTGACACTAAAGATCTGAATTAAAATGGATTGCCTTAAAGTGGAAAACTAGTTTAACAGGGCTTAATCTCCACTTGGAAGAGTTTTACAGGGTTATTTTCTCAAGAGTTGCAAAAAGGAGAGAGGGAGTTCCATAATCAGGAGATCTGCAAACAGTCTTCTTTTCCCCCTGTTTCAAGGGAGGACCCGATAGGTAACTGCTCGTGCTCACTAAGACACAACCTGCCTCCCAGTAAAACTATACAACAAATAGATCTTGGTAGCTCTAGGTTGGTTCTCCTCCAGCATTACATCCCTTCTAGTGGTCACTGACATGGATGAACGTTAAACATTCAAAGGCAAGAGTGCAAATTTAGGCTCTGATGCAAGCTTAATATACAGCATCAGCAATTTTCACTGAAAATATTACACTAAGAGAAGTCTTTTATTTGAATCAACTTACCATTCTTACTGCATATAGAATATGGCTGTAGCAATAGGCCATGATCCCAACAGGTGCTACCAGACAGCTAAGGAAAAAAAGGAGCACAAAGGAGGTATCATTGGGGTCTTTCGACTTCCAGTCCACTGAGCAACCTAATCCATGAATTTCCAGTGTGTATCTGTTCCAGCCCAAAAGAGGTGCTCCAGTCCAAGCTAATGAATAGAGCCAGATGTATGTGATAGCCCGCCAGGACCAAGAGAAGTCAATTACTTTTGCATGGACCACTCGAATGTAGCGTTCATAGGCAAGAACAGTGAGAGTCATAATTGAAACAATTCCTGTAAGAAAAATAAAAGAAAATCAATTAAATAATTCACAGACATTGCAAATTGGATGGAAGTCTTCTTGATAAATGTTTCCTTTGCCAGCAGGTTAACTCAAAATTAGCTAGCCCATATTATGAATCTAACACCAATATGCGTTTTGGGTGACACCCTTCTACTCACTAAGTAGTAACTCACTAACTTCAGAACTACTCAGAGCAGCGTGCTGGAAATTGACCCATGATGTATGATTGCCAAGAAGTAGGACAAGGAGGCAAGGAGGGAAAAAAAAAAAAAAAAAAAAAAAAAGAGACCAAGATAATACTTTTTCCTAAGCATTACTTCATTAAGATCGTGCTACATACAAGGGGGCGTTTATGTTTGCAATTGGGTTGGGTTGGTCTGTGTTTTTTTGCGGGGGTGGGGTGTTAAAAGAAAAAGGTCCTATATAAAAATTATTTAATTAGCAATAACAAAATGTGTTAGAATCCTAGGGAATTCGGAGTTGAGACTGAAGTCAAAGAAAGCCTTCAATAACTGAGAGCATTGAAGTGTACTGTTAAAGTGAACAAAATGACTAGGAGAATTCCAACTTCTTTCAAGATTTCCTGCAAGTCTTTGCATTCCAAAGAGCAACCAGGAAAGCAAAGTGTTATGTTGCTGAAGGAGTCACATCTGGAAGACATTGGGTTATATGGAGTGGCCCCTCCTATCTCACTGCTATCATAAAAATATCATAGTCTTCATTTCAATTATTTGTGTACTCTCTTCCTTTTCTGTCCACCTCAACCCCACTACACACTTATTAACGTGTTATGACAGAAATCACAGATTATTTTCAGCTCTCAGCATTATCCTATCCAGACACTTTTATAATTTAATGAACTCAAGGCAGAAGTCAAAGCAATTCTTTCTTGATTAGAATATAAGGATTTCTGTTTTAATGGTCCATGAAATGTAATGATCAAGAACCAATCTGCTCATCACATGTGCCAGTCACCTGAAGTGTGTTACAATTAAGTCATCAAGCTCATGTACACAGCCTCTTAGCCAACAAAAAAGGGTGTATTTCACAGCACTCTGTGAGGTTATACAAATATCCGTGTCTAAATTTGTGTATATTTTATCTAATAAGAAGCACAGGTATTTTGTCACACAGCATTTTATTTCTTCAAGTACATTCATATTTGGCATAACATGCATTTATACAGCTGTGAGAAGGTTAAACATGCAGATTTCACTGCCAAAAAGAGCATAATCATTATATGCAGCAAAAACTTTCGAAGGTTATCACAGATATCTGATCTCATTTTGAAAAAAGGGTAAGCATCTAAGGAAGACAAATTAATAATAGCATGCTCAATCACCAGCAACATGGATTTTAAGAATGCAACTAAGAATAAAAAAATCTAGATAAACACATAGCCTCTGTCACAAGGCATTCATCAGCAAAACCAGCATATTATTAACTGAGTATCTCACAGAAGGACATGCTTTAAGATCTCTGTAAGAAAGCTACTTTACCCTGTATTAGAGGATCCCTTTTTGTACGTGATGGGTTGAGAAAGCTTTCCTGATTAACAGGAAGGATTTCCCACTCTAAAAGAAAACATGCCAATATTTTTTTTTTTTAAACATGTACATTTTTTTTCCAGTGTTATCATTAAACCTTCATCACAAAGAATTAAATATTGCTGGATATGCATAAGGCAAGGCAGGCTACTTTCACAGTCAGTTTTGTATAGTTTTGTGGGTTTTCTTCTTGTATAAGTCATTGCTATAGGAATTTTGTTTCTATGGCTTGAAAGAGAAATTAGACTAGCAAATGTGGACCAGAGGGTTTCCACAACACTTAAGGTTTGGTTGGTTGGTTGGGGTTTTTTTTAATGAAGTTGATAGGAAGTCCTTCATGTCCTTTTTCAGGACATAACATGCTGAAAATAGATTGAAGAATGTAGATCTAAGCAAGATCTTAGTAAGAATCAGAAAATAATTACAGAATTGTACTGGTACTATTCTACACTTATACTAGATCAGGTAAATGCTTTATACAATGAAATGCAGTCTACGTCTTGAACACAAGGTGAAGGCAAGAAATTCACCTCTCATTTCTCTGTGCCCAAAGACTAGATATTACAAATTTTTACCTGATGGTTATTAAAATCATCCACAGACATGCTTATGGAGGAAATTATGTGCTTACATAGCACTGTGATCAGTGGATAGAAAAAACAGGGGTGTCAAAATTCCTAAGTTAACCCCTTGCTCTCTACCACCTTCCTCCTCTCCCACTACAAGCTCAGGGAAACCAGGTGGATAAATAATTTACCTACAATGTTATTCAATGACTAATGTCCCTGTGTACTCTTAATATGTCCCATCAGTTTTTATACATGTGTATTGAATTCTGGCCATGACAAAGTAATCAGAAGAACATATGATTAGTTGAAAGCTGTGAAGTGATAATTTAATGAGTCCTTGACATTTTCAAGGAAGTCATTGGAGGCTCAATATCTCTCAAACTTTGTACTTGCACAAAGACCTTCAAGTGGTTTTAGCTCAAGCCCTTTCAGTCTGAAACCAGTGCTCTTTAAAGGGATACTTGAGTTTTCTACACAAACTGTAAAAGAGAGCTTGGTTAGCCCGTTGGACAGCATGTACTGAAATGCAAACCCTTGTTCTGTTGGTATGCAGAAAGTGTCTGGTAGCATGTAGGCATGAGGCAAAAAATGAAGGTCACAGCATGTTACAGTAAATTCCTCTCTGATGCAGGATCTCTACTGTAACAAGGTCGTAACTGTAAGAGCAGAGATTGAAGTAGTTAACCATAAAAATAGAAGTTTGAAACAAAATGTCTTTGCAGGAAAATACAAAATGTAGGGAATTTTGTACAAAAAAGCCCCTCATGATGTGGAGCCATGGCTGCCTGTGTATTTGTGGTAGATGACATGCAGAAATACCTACAAGAACAGGAATAATGTATTAGAAACACTGTACTGTATATTAGAAACATTAAGTCCATAACTGTGGGAAAACACACATTAATTCTGGTGGAGGGTGCTGTACATAATGCTATTTAAGAGTCATTTGGATTTTCTTGTTCTTGTTACTTCTACAGTGGGCTACATGACAGGGGAATTCATAAGAAAATGAAATTTCAGTGTTTTTAAATGGGCAGATAAGCACCTTTTAACTCTTAGATGAAGGATTACCAATAAACTACTTTTACTGAATGAGCCGAATTGAACTACAGACAGCATCTCTCAGCTTTCAGACATTAGTGAGTGGAACAGAAATAGCCAGAGGAACAACTTCTGGGTAGCATCATCAGCGTTTCAGAAGCAATTTAACTCCCAGGAATCCCTTTAAGATTGCACCCCTTTTTTTGCTCTCTCCTCCTTTAATATTACAAAAAAAAAAGTATGAAAAAAGTGTATGAAATACTACTATACTCCCATAGAACACAAACAACTTTGTTAAAGCTGTAAATTTGATTGTCCTCTTTTTAGTATAGAAATTCTATAGAATAACTCTCATGATTGAGTCATTACTCCATAAGAATCTAACATATCTCTTTTAGAACTGTTTCCATGTACTTGACATTAATAATAAAGATATTAATGTACCATAAGATTTGATGCCTTTTTTCAAAAAGAAATAAAGCTTGCCAAAATCTATACATGATAAAACTTATTTTGATTTTACTGTGTAAAGTCTTTGTAATTTGAAGGTTAAGCTTCTGATTTCAAGGTTTCAAATACCATTACCACAAGTCGTTTAAGCACTGCACAACTCTCAGTTACACCACAAACTGGGGAGCTCTTGCTTTTGATGCAAATAGTGACAACAGTTTTTCAGCTTGTAACAGTTTCAACTATTTCTTTTATTCCTAACTCTAAAGTATAAAAAAATTCTCAGTAGGTAGACTCTTGAAAACTACTTAGAAGCTTATGTTCCACTAAAAGTCAGTGGAGCATAAGGTCCAGTTTTGCACTGAGAGGGCGGCGAGGGGTCCTTGTTTTTTAATAGGACTTCAGTACAGGCAAGGGCAAGACTAGAACAGAAAACAATTTGAATTTCCTCCCCCATTATGCATATTTTCCATTCTGTATCAATATGCCACGAAAGCACATTTGATATTTCTAACAAAAACTTTGAGAAAGAAGAAGCACAGATTAGCTCATTTAACTAGAATAGCCTCAGACCACTAAAATATGAACTGACTTTTCTATCTGTGAACGATCTGCAGCAGTGACTGGAAACCTTATATATTATTTGAGTTTCCCAGCTATTGGGAATTTCAGCTATTCTGTGTGTGCACTTTGTGGCAACAAATTCCATTATGAAGCTGCAAAGCCATAAAACCAGAAAATGCCCAAGGGTTTCATACAACTCTAAGTAGCGAGAGCTGGAATATGCCTGCCACCTCCACACTAATAACTATTAACACTCACAGTAGCAAAAATCTTGAAAAAGTCCATTCAAACTCAATGTGTCACAGTCAGTGTGCAAAATGCATTTTAACAGTCTGCAGTTTTTTCCATATGCTAATAGCACGGTCATGTTCCAACCAAATTTGTACAAAAGACAAAAAAAAAAATATTTAATGAGTTACTTACATCTTACTTGGGTAATTACCTGTACCTCCTCTGCACTCATCCCAAAGGTGGAAAACAACTTCTCAAATGACGAAATTATAATTAAATGAGAAGTGGGGAAGGTAGAGCTTACACATTTTTGGTAGGTAAAATTAATTTAGTTGGGGATTAGCTCTGATGTCAAGGGATGGTTTCAAGCAGCAGTTGTGAAACATTCAACATCCTAGAGAATACTGCTGGAAATCTACAGCTCTTGGTTATGATTAACAAACAAAAGTGTTTTGTTTCCTTTTGAGATTATTTTAAGTTAGTTACTTTTTTCCTCATTGTAAGCTAGGATTCCATAAAATCCTTTTAATGCCAATAACAAGACAGAAGAAAAAAAAAAAAAGACATCTAAACATGCATCTACAGAGTAATTATAAAACCTACATGTAAAGTCACAGCTTTCATGAAGTAAGCCAGAGCTTTTCGTAAGACTTATCTAGATGCATAGGTCAAAGTAAGAAGTCGTGCATTTTGAAGTCATCCACAAATGGATTTAAGGGCTCATTTCTTAAAGGGCCTGCTTCTAATAAATTCGTGCCCCTAGCAGACCTATTTGCAGAGGCCTAGAAGTCAGTTTTTAATCAGACTTTCCAGTTTAAAGAAAACAGTTTTTGAAAGAAAAAAGCTTTTGAAAGAAAAGAGCTTTTGAATCAGTAATACCTAGCAAATAAGCTTGCAATGTACATGCTTATCAGTTTGCCCTTGAAGCCAAAGCTGTATCAAAATAGTTTCTATAAAATCTAATCCTCTAGATTGATGTGTTTTGTTCTGCAAGATAACTGGCAGAAGCATAAAACTGGTTTCAGATACACAGTTAAAGCTTGAAACAATATACAAAAATTCACCTTTGCATCATAGTTTCACTATAGTGTGTATTTGCTTGTTGTGCAGCTATAGAGAAAGGTGAGTCAAGTTTGTTATGGTTCACTTAGAGTTCATGAGTGAATCCTGAAGTCTTCATTCAAGCAAAATTCATATTAAATATTAATGAAGCCTCTTGTACATAAGGACTTAATCCATTATTTCATTCTAGAGATCTTCCTTTTCTATATTGCATTCCACTTCAGCATCTTTTAATCATCTTTCCACTGTTAGTGATTTCTTCTTTTGAAATATTGTTTTATCATAAGCTTTATCTTGCATCCTAACAGGTCACTCTTCATGGCCAGTTCACAGTTCTGTATCTTTGCCTAATATTAACACTAAATCCTTATATCAGGAAGGATGGAGGGAATGGTTAGATGAGGAAAAAATGGTCTTACTTGCTACACCCTTCTTTTGCCAACTCATCAAACTTCTAAGCAAATTTGAGCAGTACTGGTATGGTATTAACTTCTCTACTTCCAGTCATAGTGGCATATTCAGATCAAAAATTACAAAGAAACTTGAAAGTTTGTTTCTACTGCAAAAAAAATTAATAAATTCATGATGCTAACCTTAGTTAGCTAATTCACATTAAAACAGAAATAAAAACAAGGCTTTAATTTCCATTAGCAACTGGAATTTTACACTACAGACAAGTGTTGAAAACAATTTACTAACAAGAGTGAAAACCATAACCTTCTTGTTATGGATTTCATGCAGCAAAATACAGATGGTTTTTTCCCCCAGTATGGATTAATTCTTAACATTGATTTCTCTGTGTTGATTCTAGCTGTGTTGATATCAAGCTTCAAAACGATCCCAGAACTTTTAACAGTAAAGAACAAGTGTAAATGTTCTTTAGCTACTCATATGCTAAATAAAGCACAAGAGGCTGGTAAGCATGTACCTGGCGACACTGTAGTAACCACCCCTAGTATTGATGGTATCATACTATGAAATTAAGCAGTTTATGAGACTCCATATCCTGTGAGGTTGAGGCTCTTGGAGGCAGGATAGAAGGGGGAAGGTGGTGGTTGTGTGTTGCCCTTAATGTTATCTCATTATGAATGGTTGCATACATCTGATACTAAGCTTTATGCTGGCTAAGACAGCAGACTTTGCAGATTCTCTTTCATATGTGACACTCTAGTGTGGATCATCTCTTTGCAGTGCTAGGTCCTGGGTATTCCACATGTTAAGCAGACGGAATCTCCTTCAGATGTATAACGTCTGGCCTGATGCCACAATTTCCTCATGGCGCTCAGGTGGCACTTTCTGCATGGAACTGTACCCTTGTGGGGCAGCAGAAGCTGACTCCCCAAATTTTTAGCTGATGTGACAGGAAAAGAAGGGAACCCTACACATAGTGTTACTTTAGACATACACACATGCAAAAAATCTCACATAAGCAGAACATTTGTCACTTTCACAAAGAGTCTCTGAAGTCTGTTTTCAAAGCCATCCCTGTCACATCTCCCCACTTACCTAAGCTTGGCTTGTCCTCTATATTCCTCCACCTTTGCCTTTTTCAGTCCTGCTGCCTATGAACACCTTCTTTCATATCATACATTTTAGTGGGAAAGGATGGGAATACATGGCAGTAGCAAGTACAACTACTTCTTAGCATGCTCAGAAAGCAATCTGAAAGGCAAGTCTATGACCACAAAAGACCTCAAGTCACAGCTACCACTAAAGAAGTGAGAATACAGCCCATTTGTCCAAGGATAATGAAGCTTGAAGCATCTCATACATATGCTTATTGAGATATCTCTATCACTACTTCTACGTGCCTCTTTCTGGTGCCAGTTCTTTCAGTAAATTTGTCTATTGCAGCCCTAGGAAGCAATCATGAATCTTTGGTTTCAAGCAATTTTAAGCTACAGAAGACTCCATCTTCCCCCTCCCACCCCCACCAATCAAAATACATTGATTTTGGGTCACTTTTGGTTGGCTTGTAAACAGCAGGTTATAATGTCCATTGTAATCACAGAACATAACAGCATTGCTTGATCTAAGACAAATCTTGGCAGAGATTTGCCAAAAGCACACAGATTCAAGGCTTCTTGTGCTGTCCCCACAGAAATGCAGTGCTTCGCATGCCATACACTTTGGTGGCAGTTCTCACGTGGAAGAACTTCACCTTTTTAAGCCCACTACATATCCACATCACCCATGTTCTTGCACTGCCTCCAACTACCTCATATGTGATTTATGCATGTGAATGGCTCCATTCATTTTCCACATACAATTCACTTTTTGCGGCCTAGCACAGAGGAGAACATTGAATTTTACTTTCACCACACTCTCAAAGCAGCTTTTCTGGAAATGATTTGGATTTCATTCTGGGTGAGCTGCATATTTTAATATGATGAAATACATGCTGACAAAAAAAACCAAACCAAATGTCTGTTATACAATGCCATTATGGTTATTGTTTGGATATTTGCCCCTGAAACAAGAACCTGTACTTTTCTTCAAGCAAAGGAGATGCAAATATGGGAATTCATTACTTTGACTCTCTTAGAAAAAACATGCTTTTCAAAATAATTGTTAGTTTTTACCTGAAACTAATTTTGTTACGCTTAAAGCTTCTTAACATACTTAAGGCTTATGTGTTTTGATTCAAGACTAAGGCCCAATTCTGAGGGCTGATTTACTCTAATAGCAAAACAGTCTTCCTAACTCTTTCTGAAAGACTTGACAGTGTTTACAAATAATGCTTGTCCATTCTATTGATTTTCATCTCAGAGAATACTCTTACCTGTAAATACTGGCTATAAACACTCTGTGTTTACGAACTACAGATGATGGTTCTAGCTCCGATCTAAATCTGGGAAAATACTATATCATCAATGAGGTTGTTCTCATTTAAACTGCATAGGTCAAATGTAGCAAAAGTGTCATCTTGTTTAAGCCAGTAGCATGTAATTTCTATGTTGCAGCCCTTCTCTGGGAGCCAACCACTCAGAATCAGAGAGGAATGATAAGCCATTTCTTCTTGTTTGGATTTTTTTGAAATAAGATTCTCATTTTTGCCTCTCTTCCATTATTTTCCTAATGCAATACTTCATTTGGTATAGGTCTGAGTATGTCTCGTGATATTCTATTTCTTCTGTACTCCGAGTTCTTCCAGGAGTCGTATTAGTCTTGACGCATCATGAAATACTTCCAGCCGTGATGTTGTTCATCAGGGAGAAAAGTGAAAACCACATCTGCAGTGTTTTGTCCCATACGGTGTGTGTGTTCTGACTTTATAATCCCTGATCAGAATACAATAATGCAGTGCCCCTCCAAACAGAAGTGTTTGTTTCAACTAGTTCTAACAACCACAATTGCTGCAGCCCTCTCCATGCAATATGAAACTTACTTGTGTTGTTTGCCATAATGTGCCCCTCGCAAACATGGTTTGTAATTTGGACAGGGGGGGCATTAGATATGAATTCCTGAAGACTGAGCATCTCTGCAGAGCAACTACAGCATAACATAGCAAGTGAGATTCAACTCTGAGACAGGATAAGACTTCTGTTGAAGAGCATATTATTTTCCATATGAATTAAATCTTGACCTATATCCAAATGCTGAGTTACTATTTTGCATACCTAATGAGAGAAGAAAGCCACTCTTCTGCAATGCCACCTCACCTCCTTCACATTTGAAAAGCTAAACAGCAGCAACTGAATAGAAGCAACTTCTTGTCCATGCCAAGCTGCTGCACTCTGTAATTTTGTATTACTTAATACACTACTAATGTATCTGAATTCAGCAATTAGTGTTATAGTATGTTTTAGGTGACAGCTATGTATCACTTCTAATTTTTCAATAAATTTTAGCATCTGCAGTCAAATCTCCTAGACACAATAGACTTCAAGTATATTTTATATACACCTCTCCTATAAAACTACAGTAGAATTAATCATCTCTTCCATGTTCAATCCTGCAAGTGATTAATTCACTTTAAAAATTGCTAAAGCTGAAAGCATGCTGATTGAGTCTCCAGCTGTCTGTAACACAAGATCCTAAAACTGTCTGCCAAGTAACCTTAGAAAATGCTTTTAGTGAGATTAAATCAGTGCATATAACATACATTGGTAATGCAAGGGGGTGGCACAGGGCATCATTCTTCCAGTGTGATGAGAAGAGCCTTAGATGAAGTAGCTAACAATTATATTCAGATAAATTGGTTTGCTTTGTTTTAAAATAGGCTGCAACTGAAGCCAGGTCCACAGGACAGTCTCGGGCAATTAATCCTTACCTCAGTATGGGGGGAGGGGAGGGGACAGGGTGGCAGAGGGAGGTGGGCAAAGAGAGAGGAAGGAAATCAGCTTGCCTTAAATAACCTTTCATAATTGTACCCTTTCCTTCTCAGCAAACAGACTTTCCCTAAGTTGTACACTCTGCAGCTTTTCATGGGAAAGTACAGTCTGTAAAACTGCTTACAAGTTTTCCCATGCTCCAGCTCACATTACTGGAAGGGAGTATGCACCTGGATCTCAACATTTACTTGGTAGCTCATCGAAATCTAGCTGCTGTATACCAATGGTGACTTCTCCAGAAGGGTCATAATACTTTCAATTAATTTGACATTAAAAGCTGGCAGTACTTTTTTTTTTTTTTTCCCTTATAAGAACAGCTTACAGTTAGAAAAGACAGACATCTCTAATCACACTTTAGTAATGCTAGCCTTTCAATCACAAACAGTTATGGTTTAATAATACAAAGCCTACCTCAGAGTACACCCTTACTATGAAATCTTCTGTCAAGAGACTGCCTCAGATACACAATTTTGGTTCCTTTTCCTCAAGGCCATTCCTGTTACCAGTTTTTCCACTCCTTTCTCCCCTTGCTCAATTAAACGTATCAGAAAGTGTTAGAACAACACTGCCGGCAGATGGTTTAGCTGCCATCATTTGCAGCTGAAGTGATTTATGCTTGAAAGATATGTATGCATGTTCTGCACGATCAGACTAGCTTACTTCTGAACCCTCGGGGCCTAATCCCATGTACAGAAGGCACTGAAGCAGACATCCACTGCCTGTGGATGGGCAGGATACAAACTTCTCTTGCATACATCAAGTTCTGCAACAATCACCATCATTGTAAAAAACCCTGTTTGTCTGTTTGTGAAAAGCCATCAGATGCACTTAAGGATTACCATACCCTGAGCCTGTATTCAACAATTGAACAAACTCTTGCTTCAGGTAACAGGGCATCTGTGTCTTGACAGAGACATTTAGGTAGGTTAGTTGCCAGGTGGCTTCTCTAGCAATTATAGGTAAAAACCTATGCTCTCAGTGATAGACAGTAAACCTCCCAGGTATGAGTTGTATTACTAAATTGGATAAAGGGACTACACAGATCTTTACCACTTCCAGCTTGGTTGACTGCAGACAGGGAAAGAGTTACAAGCTTTTACATAAGGAGAGGATGGCAGGCTCAGTGGGACCAGCACAGAGTTGACTGCACACCTCCATGGAAAGGTGACCCTCATGGTTTAAATACATCACTTAATTGAAGTAGCTATCATATTCCATCAGGATACACCACCTGTTAAAAAAATAAATACTGGAACTCAGTATATTTAAATGGAGATTACTGTCCAAGACTGACAATCACGTCAAAGCTTAAACTAAGAGTTGTCAGTTAGTCATCTGATCTATGTCATTTTCCCCGCGCTAGTATATGGAGCACTGAGAATGGCTTTGTAATGGCAAAGCGAAGCTCTTTTCATAGCCTCTGTTGTGAAGATGTATGTACCTGAACTGTATCTTGACTTCAGAATCAAATGAATAAAAGAAAATGGAGATTGTTATTTGTGAGACAGGGACAGATGTTCAGCAGTCAAAATGATCAGTTTTGCACTTTAGCAAGTAGATCTCTGCACATTGCAAAGGCTCAATGAAAAGCTTTCAAGTCCCAGAAAAAAATAGTACCACAAACAGCAAGTCCTGAGCTGTTCAATGCAACACAAGAAGCAGATATTACTACATAGGCTTGCCTAATGATAAAGTTATGATAATGCAAATATAGACTATTGCAACGAACACAAAAAAATAGCTATTTATCCCAGACAGACAATCTGTAGTTCTGCTGCCATCTTCTCAACTAGAGAAGAATGTGGAAGTCTGCTTACAGTGTCTAAGTTCTGGATCTCACATGCCTCTGAACTGCTAGACTGGCTGATAAAATGAGAAGCACTTTTACACAGGAAATTTTCAGATTCTCCAACGCAAAATTCCTAGGAGAAGTATAGAGAGGGCTCTTGTTGTTGGAGGGGAGATGAGGGGAAGAAGTTGCCATCATTACATAACAAAAGGTATCTGAAAATGCAGATGCTACCAGTTTATTTTAAGCACACGTTCCACCTATGTATTTACTTATTTTGACATTTTTAAGAGGAAAACAGAAATATTGGCTTTCAAAACAGTATGAGCAAACATCTCATAACAACACAAGTGACAATTTAAAATAAACCTGCATGATCATGATTTTCAAAGTGATTATTGATTAACTACAATAATTTGAAAAAATCTGATTTTCAAATTTTTTGAGAATCAAGTCTGAATTCAAAGTGAAAATCAGACATGTTTTTGAAAGAAGCAGCTTTAATCATGTGTCCCAAACTTGTTTACTGCCAGGGGAACACTCTATAATCAAAGCAAAGAAGTTAGGGGGACGAAGGGGGGAGTTGTAGATCTAACAGCTCACGGGAGGCCCTGGTTGTTACGGAGAACGCACAGGTCAGATGAATCTGGAGCAGACACAAGGTAGTGTCATTCTGGTGTCCAATTTACAGTTCTTAATGGATCTTGTACAGGGCTAGCGAGCAGCGGTGTTTTCCATTTTTAACTACATGTTCATCCTGTTAATTAAGTGCCATTGGCATCTGCTGCAAACCATCTGCACAAATACCCAAGATCCAGCAGAACGTTCATGCCATGTCACAGTTGTATCCCTATATGTGGTGTTTATAGGTCAACAAATGTGGAAGACAGCTTACACTGAGTATTGGCCTTAGAGACTGTTCTCCCAAGAAAAAAAATTACATGAGGGTTCTCTTATTTGAACTTAAAATTGAACCGCTTTTGGACTTGAAGGGCTGCTACAGAAAGCTCACATAGCAATATCCAAGTTCAAACTCAAGAATGTAATTGCATAGCTGTAAATAAACAGGTTTTAGTCATCTAATGTAAAGTGAGCTGGACTGAGTCCAATCCCAGCAAATACAGCAATAACCTCACAGTATCTGTTATGATTTAATAGATTCCATATCCATGGGTCTAGAACTAGCACAAATTTATTCTAGAAGTGTCTTTATTAGGTCACTCTGGTTTACTGAGCAGTTGAAAACTGCAAAGCTGTAACTACTCTGTTTAGTTAATGAGGATCTCGCTTTCAAAAGCTGCCAGTTTTGTATGTCTTCGGATCAATGAACTTACTTTTTATTCTTAGAAGTTCAGGGGGGAGAAGCGTTACACTAAGAATCACTATTAGATAATATGCATGCAAGACTTCATTACATGGCCTTCCCTACCCCCACTACCCCCAAGATAATAGCTGACTCGGGCTTGTACATACAAGAGAAGTTTATTTATAAATACAATACTTGGTTACTCTGAATGAAATCTTCAAATCAGTATCTGCACGACCACCAGAAAAGAAAAAAAAAAAAAATAAAAAAAAATCAAAAACCTTCAAATCACTGCTCTTTTTGTAGACATATTACAAAATGAAAATAGAAGCTGTCGTGTCAATAGTCCAGATGGCAAAGTGCAACGCTACCTGCAGGGCATATTTTTTTCCTCAGTATTGACACGCCCCTACTATTCTATGCAGCTAGGTGGGGTACACCACTTATCTTCACAAACAGAAAAGAACAATCTTTCATTTCCAGTTGAGACTATGAAAACAATGCTTTGTACTAAAGGAAAGCTTACGACTAGAGACACCTTTATTAGGTTAGTGTTAAATTGTAATAGCCAAGCTAAATACTTTCCATTACTTTACAGAGCAGCTAAACAAAGTAAATTCAGGCATCAGATATTCCTGAACATTAAGTTGTGCATTTACTCTTCACTTTCCTAATACTTCATCAAAAAAAAAAAACCCACCACCAAAAAAACTTCCCACTGAAACACTCTATGGAAGATGAAAATAGTATGACCAAGCACAGGAAGATGTAGCTTTGCAAACCAGCGATCCTAGATGAACTGCTCTGGAGATAAGGTCCATGAATTCACCTACATTTGCTTAGTTTATTAAATAAAGGCATGCAGGAAAGCATCTGCACTGAATACATTTATAGTGACAAATTATGTAGCAAACCTCAAAAAAACAGAAGTGAAAAAAAACTCACATGTGATCAAGCATTTTGTTTGCCAGTTTATCTCTTACTTTTTCTATCTGCTCTATCTTTGGAAGATGGTAATACATTATTATTGTGTAGTTTTTAATGTTACTCCTACTACACCTCTTAATTTTTTTACTATATGCAAAATGCCTTCATCAAAAATAGTAGGTATAATATATAAGGGATAAAGATAGGAACAGAACTATACTTCACTTCTCCTGTGCAAGCTTAATGTTCAGCTGCCTAGCAGAACCTGGCTGACAGATGCTTGAGTTTCTCAAGTATTTGAACAGGCTGAGTGACATAGACAGCCTTATTTTAGCTGGGTTCTTTAATACTTTCCCCAATAACACTAGGAAACAATTCTCCAAGAGCTGTACACCACAGAATTCATCCAATACCAACCTTGCACAAACGTCTAACTACATCCTGCGACCACCACGGTTTCCAAGACACAAGACTTCTACTGTCCTGCAGCAGTCAAATTAATCATGAGGAACCACGCACCCTTGTCCCAGCAGCCCACCAAAGGCATCCTGTACCACCACGTGAAACAAAGATTTAGGCAGGAAAGCAACAAAGCTTATGAAATGCTTTAATTTGCCATATTAAAGCAAATTTTCAGTGCACAAACATTGTGTGTGTGTGTGTACAGTGATCCACCTCTAATTTACACACCTCTGCCAGAGAAGAGGATCTGATGTGAGCTTGAAATTTGGTTACTGATTAGCCAAACTCTTGCTTTTGCCATTAGAAACACAATCCTGTTCTTTTAGAGCATCCTTTGTTGGTAAAACCAAAGCTGTATTCCTTTTAATGGACTGCACCGTGCTGCATCCTGTTCTTTCACAGACTTCTGTAAAGGTTATGTATGAATTTCAAGAAAGAAAACAGTAAAGAGCTTACAGTTTTTAGAAATGGAAATATCAGAACTACTCCTTCTGCGGTGCTAAAAATCCCATTTCACGGGAGTCGGTGGTTTCCCAAAAACCGACTGTGACGCTGTTACGACTGAAAGCTAGTGCTCGAGTTTCACGTAGGGATAAGGAAGTTCAAGGCTGTGCCGCAGGCGGGGGAAGCTCCACAGACCGACCGGCCCGGGCAGAGGGGAGGCTGCAGCCCCGAGGGCAAGGGACAAGTGCTGACCCTGCAAACCGGAGTGTTCCGTGCTCCCCATCCACCGATCGCAGCGTTTCCTCATATAAAATACCATCTTTTACGCTCATGAAGTCTGCGCAACACTCGGTCAACTCGGAGACCCCCCTCTGCCTTTCCCCGTAAGCTTCCCGTCACGCCTGCAAGGGCGGGAGGCCAAGTAACAGATTCCCGATTAATTTACTGTTCG
The DNA here is from genome assembly GCA_034008185.1 of Gorsachius magnificus. NCBI lineage: Eukaryota > Metazoa > Chordata > Aves > Pelecaniformes > Ardeidae > Gorsachius > Gorsachius magnificus. Next base: position 40,448,667 of record CM067083.1, on the reverse strand, counting down.
CTCCGGATCGTCTTCCTCAGCACTGTCGACTTTCTTACCAAAACTCAGCCGTGCGGCGCTGCCGGGAGGAGGACCCCCAACCCCGGCCGCTGCGAGCTGCCACGGCGGCGGCTCCTCACCCGTCGCAGCGCCCCGCGGCCGCCCGCCGGACCCCGTCTCCGCCGGCGGGGCGAGGGTCTGCTCCCGCCCCGCCAGGGAGGGAGGGAGGGAGGGTGAGCGGGCGGCGATGACGGCAGTGCGACGAAGGGCTGGTCACGGGAAGAAACTGGTAGGACGAAGCTGTGAGGGACGCGGCGGTGTGAGGCGGGCTTTGGGGCGGTGGGGGGGGCGACAGGGCGCAGGAGCCCCGGGGAAAGCAGGCAAGGGGAGCGCGGGCAGCCGAGAGGAGGGACCCAGCGGGACGGGGAGGGGACGTGAGGCGACCGTGGCCCCGCCACCCACCGAAGAGGCTGTTGCTGAAGCCGTCCCAGACGCAGCCGGCGGCGTCCCAGACCCAGCGGCTCCTCAGGCAGGACGTGAAGGTAAGGCTCACGCCGAAGACGGACACCAGCAGGTCGCTGAGGCTGATGTTGATGAGGAAGAGGTTGGTGGGCGTGCGAAGCCGCTTGAACTTGTAGTAGAGCACCAGCACCAGCAAGTTGTTGCACAAGCCCAGCATGCCGATGGTGGCGACTAGCAGCGCCAGCAGCTCGTAGGTGCCAGCGCTGAAGAGGGGCCGCTCGCCCGGCACCTCCTGCTCCGCCGCCGCGGGCTGCGGACGGCTCGTCGTGCCCGTACTGTTCCCCGAGTGCATGACTCCCGCCCCGCCGCTCACAGCCCGCCGGAGCCCGGCTAAGGCGGAGCTCAGCCTCTCCACCCGCTCCTAGCCCCACCGCAGACTGCTAATGAGGGCAGGAGGAGGAGAAGCCCTCTCTGCCTTCCCGCCCACGGAGGGCGCGCCCTCGGATGGCTTCGCCCTTGCCTGCCTGAGCCCGAGCCCTACCCCTGCCGGGCGGTCACGGCCTTGACCCCGGCGGCAGAAACCCTGCGTTCTCACCGCCACACAACGCCTGTGTGGGTGCCGCAGGCCTCCTTCTCGGCAAATGTCTCACCTCGCCCTCGCCCTCTCCGTTGCTGCGGTGAGCAGCCCGGTCATGACTGGGATGAGGCCACCTCCTCCTCTTGGTTAAAATCCTCCATGCGTTTTGGCTCGATACGGCCGCCTTCAGCAGTGCTTCCCTCTGGGGAGCCTTGTTTCAGCAAGGCCACCTCAGTGCCCTGCCAGGGAAGAGGTAGAAACTGCTGAACCGATATTTAGACGACTTCTCCTCCAGATACCCTGCCAATGAAAACTCCCATTATGGCCACCGTTTCTTCTAAGGTGCTTCCCCACGGTGCTTGGGAGTGGCTTTAGTAGTTGCATCCTCACAAAGCGACTGGCAGCATCATGGCCCAGGCAAACTTGTGGTGCAAGTGAGCACCTTTTTGTCAGCCGTGGAGCTACCAAAGCTCACACTATGTAGCCACCTTTTTTTTATACCTTTGTCTCCAGAGTGTGTTGTGTGAAAATGGTACAGGAATGCCCAAGCTGCCTGTGCACAGCTCTAGCTGGTTTTAGTCAGGGAGTTGTACAGACCTCCAGCTGTGCTAGGGTAGCCATACTGTCTCCAAACCCAACCTGTCCCTGAATGTGTCACAGCAATTTTTGCTCAGCATGCCTTTGGGCCTAAAACACCTTGCAGACCAAACATCAGTCTTCCTCACAGGAAGACCTCTAGTTTGTTTGCTTTATTAACTGGCCCACCTATGTGCTTATGTGTGACAGCCTTCACAAGGGCCCAAATAAAACTTTCAGTTTAGATCTATTCTCAGTTTAGATGAAAAAAATAAATTAAATATGTCAGCTGTGGAAGCAACAGAATTTGAATGGAAATGTGTCCTGGCAAACAATACCTCATTTTTTTTTCCCCCTATTTTATGCACATAGTGGTATTTAAAGGGCTAGACTGAGGGTGTGATTCCTTGTGGACTGAGACTGAAAACATAGTAGTAGTTGAGGTAGGTTTGTTGTCTTTCAAAATGTGTATCTATATACAAATTATGGGCTTGTCATGGCAATTTTATATGGCAAACTACTGCTGTAACACAAGGGTTAAGAACAAAGTCATGGGTCAGAAAAATAAAACACTGATTAAAGTAACTATCCTTATCAATGTTAACTTTATTTACAATCTATGTTTTCAAATCCATCAAATATGATTTAATTGATAACTGAAACCTACTTTAAAAAGCTGGTTCAGTCTCTCATAATTGGTTTTCTGTTTTTTTCTCATTACAAAGGCAGCAGGAGCAGCTGCCTTTCACAAATCAATTATATTCTTTTTCCCCCTAAAAGATGGATTAATATAGCACATGACTTTCCAAAATTTACAGTAACAGACCACTAGTACTTCAGCATGGGCTTTAAGGAAGGCATAAGTTTTTAGCTTTCCTTGTCTGTAAAAGAGATTTACCCATGTATGGGTTGTGGATTAACCTGGCAGGCAGCTGAACACCACACAGCCGCTCACTCACTCCCCCTGCCTCAGTGGGATGGGAGAGAGAATTGGAAAAAAAGTAAAGCCCATGGGTTGAGATAAAGATAGTTTAATAAAACAGCAGAGGAAAATAATAATAATAAACAACAATAATAATAATAATAATAATAGACTATACAAGTGATGCATGATGCAATTGCTCACCACCTGCTGACTGATGCCCAGCCAGTCCCCCGAGCAGCAGTCCCCCGGTCAGCTTTCCCCTGCTTTATATACTGAGCATGATGTCATATGGTATAGAATACCCCTTTGGCCAGTTGGGGTCAGCTGTCCTGGTTGTGCCCCCTCCCAGCTCCTTATGCACATGGCAGAGCAGGGGAAGCTGAAAAGTCCTTGACTTAGTGTAAGGGCTACATAGCAACAACTAAAACATCAGTGTGTTATCAACATCATTCCCATACTAAATCCAAAACACAGCACTATGCCAGCTGCTAGGAAGAAAGTTAACCTGAAGCCAAGACAGTATGACAGACCATGCGCAAAAATATTATGTCAATATGCAGTCATGGGTTGGTTTAGGACCAGTTGCTGCATGGTGAAAGTCTAACAATAAGACATGGCTGGGCCAAATTAATTGTACACCTCATTGACAAGATGACATCTCTATCTCCTGCCTTTAAAGGAAAATCTTAAGTTCTGTACCTTTTTTACCCCTGTATTTGGGGTTTCTGTTTATTTTCATCATAACATGAAGTTTCTTCATGGGTGATTGCAAGAGAAAAAACCATAGCTTTCTGTTCTTAACCTTTCTGTTCCAAGGATGGATGTTATAAACCTTAAACCCCTGTTATTAACTGGGAAATGAGAATATAGCCTCGTGTCATACAAGGTTAGATGACACAGGCTGGAAAAAATAATCAACACTGCTTAACAAGGATTCAGCTGGAAGCAATATATCAAATACACTGTAACTCTGACCAAGATACAGTATCTGCCCAGCCACTGAGTACCTTGACACAAAAGGGAAACATTTTCCTGGAGAATTACTGTTGGAACTAGCAAAAATGCATCCTCAAGCTACTCCTCCCTTTTCCAGCAATCAGTGCTGCATTTCTCTGCCAAACTCCCTTCCTTATTCTAATCAAAAGGCATACTCATTGCTGTTGTGCTTTTCCCAGTGGAAATGATCCAACCTCAAGCAGTCGCATTGCTTGCGTTAGAAAGTTAGGTAGCATATCTTGAAATACCACTTAGCTATTTCATGCAGAGATGCTTATATGCATTATTTTTAGTAAATTTGTTTAATACCAAATTGTTTTCTTCCTTGTGTGTTTCAAAAATGTTGTTCAACTGATTTTCCCAAATGTATGTGAATATTCTGGTCTTTATCTGTTTTTTGTTTTTTTTTTAAGAAGTGATTTTGATATTCTTGAAACATGCCTGATTGGTGTTAAGCCTTTAGATAGCCACAAAAAACATAAACTATAATTTATCCTTTCCTTTCCTTTCAACTACAGAATCTCCATGGAGCAGAGATTCCATGCACAGCAATTCAAGAAAGCCTTGACCAATAAGCCTGTCATCAGCCTTGGGTGAAGTAACAGAAAAGGTGATCTGGAGATCAATAGCTAAAGAACGATACAAAGAAATTGATCAATATGGTCTAGTGAAAAATGAGCTTAACAAAGACTGAAATTAATTATTTGACCAGAGTGTCAATTTGCTTATTATGGTATAGCACAGCAACATGGCATCAGCATTCTTTAAAGGTATTGAAAAGCTGAAAAATGTGGAAAAGAATCACAAACATTAGTTTGAAGCCTGAAGGAAAGTTGTTGCAGTAGGAGGCAGAGAGTTCAATCAGCTTTAATTAACAAGAGGAAAAAAAATGGAGAAGTATTTCAGGTATAGAGGCCCCTAGCAGGAGAATATACCATTACCCTAGATCAGTGAAGACATTCCAACAGCTACTGAATGGAAGCTGAGGCTACACAAATTCAAACAGGAGGCTTAAATTTTAACAATGTGAGCAATTAACCTTTGGAACAAAGATGATAGATTCTCCATCTCTTAGTGTCTGCAGATCAGATCTTGATACCTTTCCAAAAATTATGCTTTAGAACAAAGTTGTTGGGTCATTATAGTGATAAATGGCTGATATTTAATGATCTGTAACATGGAAGAGGTGAAAGTAGAAGATTTCAAGGTCTCTTCTGGATTTAAACTTTATGAATTCATGATGAGTCTGTTAAATTTGGGAGCAAAGACACTATTTAGGGCCAAAGGGGACATTTTGGCCTGCCTGTTCTAGTCAAATTTTCTCATCCAAGCCTTAATCATCTGCTTAATAGAGCAGTAACATCTGCACTGATATAAAAATGAAAATAATGTAAGATCATGTAAGTTACTGTGGTGAGGGGAATAAAAAGAGGGACACCAACTTTCCTCATGATTTTTTCATTAACTCCATTTTTCTTTTGAATGGCAGAAGATACCAGTCACTACTTATTATCAGTGATGTGCTTCTCTGAAGTACTTTAGAATTTTGTTGATCGCAGAAATATGTGATTGTGTTAAAGAACGTGAATTAATGACTTCACTAACTGGAAGATCAGTGAACAACTGTAAATGCATGTTTGCTTAAGCATAGCTAGTGCCATGAACAGTTTTGTACACCTTCAATTACAGTTCAGTTATATTATGGTAATAATATTCATGTAAATGTGCAGCAGACATGGCAGTAGTATGATAAACAGAAAGGTGCCAGAATTTAATGCCAGCATAGTGTAGTGATACAAAAGGAACCACAGATATTGCACACATAAAATGTGAACATCAACTTATGAGGATTAGTAACACTTTAAAGGAACTAATTCAGAGTTGGGATGTTGTTCCCATTTTACAGGTAGATTTTAGCAACCTGATAAGGTTACCAAGAAAGAAGAAATGGCAGAGCCACAACAAAAACACAGTTCTTACTTCACAGTAGAAAACACTGCCTCACGTGGCAGTGTCAAAAAATGGTAAGCCTTTACAATTTGCAAAATGTTATCAAGCGTAAGGGGTCAGATTCAGTAGATGGTTGTAGGAACTGAAAGTCGATCATCTGAGGTATAGCATAGAATCCAGAATCCTGAGCAAGATAAGTAGCTTCCATATGCAGAGGATGTGTGTTCATTACATGATCCAAAGTAATTAACCAGCTGTAGCACCCTGATTAAGTCCTAGTCTGGCTCTGGAAGTGAGAAAGTTCATGCCTGTTCAACCGCCAACTGCATGAGATACCATGAAATAATCTCACATGCCAGGTTATTAGTGATCCTGGTTTGTGACCTAGGGCCACTCAGTGTATAGGATTCCATGATGTAATGGGGGGTTGTGACATCAGCAGTTCACTAGTATGTTTGCCAGCTTGAGATGCTAAGCCAGAATCACCTCTTTTTTATTATTTAGTGCTTGGTACACCTGTCATGCAGCTGCATCTCGTATGAACTCGTGGGGGAGTTTAAGATTTAAGGGGCAAAACAAGGCTCAGACCACAGTATAAGAAGAGCTCTCCCTCTTACCTTGTCCTTTGTTAACAAAGGATGTCTGAAAAGAAGAACTGTGATAAGGGGAGTTACTCTGCTCTTGAAGTGCCAGATTTCAAGAATGCTTTGAAGCAGTTCCAGAAACTAGTTGAAAAAACTGTAACCCAGAAGATGAAGGAGAGATTAGGCTTGTATATCAAAGATGATGGTAAGAGATACTTTTTCTGATGGAAAAGTGTAATTTTCATATGGAGAGAAGGTATCATAGAGACAATACTATAAAAAGACTTCAAATTAATGTTCAAACTGTGACTTCTTGATTTTTACAGGAAATAGGCAGATTGCATTATCAGAGTGCTTTTCTCCTTCTGTGAGGACTTCTGGTCAAATTATAATGCTATGATGATTCCTCACAAAATATAATTGGCAGAGTTGCCACATATACAAGTTAGCACCATGAGATGTTTCTAGTGATCTGTAAAAGCACAAACACAATGAATTATGTAAATCCAGATGGTTAATTGTAAATAATCAGGGCAAAATCTTGCTTTTCTCAATGCAAGTGGATATTGTTGCATGAAAGGAAAAACTTTATCCCAGGACACCATTCAGGTTCAGACCAACAAACCAGAATTGTGGTATGAGAGTAAGGAAAGAAAGAAGAGGTGAGAATTTTTCACTTTTTCCAAAGATTGAACATTAAGACTGATTTTTTTTTTTTTTTTTCAAAATGCTTTAGTGAATACAGTGTGAGGAGCTAGAACTTACATGCTATTGATACTGAAGGAGAAATAAAGCAGGAGGTAGGGGGGATAAGGAAGCTGTACCTTGCCAGTTTTTAACTCTATGGATATTGTTCCTCCCATACAGATGAGATAGACTATGATAAGTTCTATACAACCACACAGGCACTTTTTGGTCCAGAAGTCAAGGATCATAACATTAAGGCCTTTTTCAGGAAGATTAGCCACAACCTTGATGCAAGGACAGAATGGTGTGAGGTAAGGATTTCTAAAACTTTATTGAATATGAACAACTAACTGGAATCATAAAAAGTAGCAGTATTAAGATGTTGATTATGTGTTGTTCATGAGTCTGTTGTTCATGAGCTCCATGGCATAATGGGGCACTTTTATGTTGTTATTTATCCTGACCGCAATTCATTTCCTAAAAAAAAAAAATCTATTTGGAAAACAGATATGCCTTTGCAGCTAGAAAATTAGACAAAATGTATTGTTTTGGTTGATCTAGACAAAAGCTAAATTGAAGAACTGGCTTAGAGTACCTTGTTGCTATGTTATCCTGTTCAAGAAATGATGTTTAATATTAACAAGTTGAGAAAGAAAGAGTCTTTATGTTTAGTTTGATAGTAAACAATTTAGAAACTTGCATGTGTCCATTTGTTAATTAAATGCAAAATTCCAGAGAAGACATTTGAAGACAGGAAGGTAAAATCTGTCTTTGGAGTTTCTCTTCTGAAATTTGAGTCGTAACATCCATTCTGGTATGTGCCTTGAGAGCTGAAGGAGTTCGCATTATTGTAAAATTTACCTCTTTCTAGCTTGTGTTATTCTGTGCCTTATGCTATTATCATTTTAGTTTAAGTAAGAAAAATCCTATGCTCCTAGTGTCAAAACCTGGGATGTGGAGCTTGAGCATCCAGTATTCAGTGTAAATTGTAACTGTGAAAATAATGCCTAGAGGCATCCCTAACCTATTTCACTAGAGTGAGGACTAGTTCTTTCAGGCCATCATATCAGTGAAAAATTAAGTATGCAAGAACTTTGAGCCCTGCCTTTCCCTCCTTTTTCATGTGGGTAAACAGGTGCATATTTTGCAAGTGACAACATTGTCTCTACAAGTTTTTGCTAAGAGATTCCCTGTACTGTGTTTTCTGCTGACTATGTCTGGCTAATTTCAGACTTCTAAATATAACATGCAAAACACCTTAACATGTGGGAGAGTCCATGCTGCTAATTCTAGCAGATTCTTAAGAGCAAGATTTGCTCGTACTGTGCTGGTTACAAAATCAGTCCAGTAATTTCAGCAAGACTATTTTTTATTCCAGATATGCATGATTTTTCTTATTCCACTCTTTCCAACTGTGAGAGGTGTCTGTCCTTATAAAGGCATGCCATTGAAGGTCTGATAAGAAAGGTTTATTAGAATAAATTCAATAAAGCCTTAATAAAGGTTACATTTTTATTTGTGGATTAACTACTTTTCTTTCCTACCCCTATCTGCTTGACCCATTGGCTGAGCTTACAAATCAAAATTCTTATTAAACATTAATTATGCTACACTGGTTTACATGAGTTGACGAAGTTGGCCCCTGTCCTCTCTGAACCAAGATCCTTGAGCCTATTATGTAGATGCACATGAATGCATGTTAAAGCATGACCAAAATAAATAAAAACATTTTTCCTGCTTGTTTTGTGAAGAGCACTGAGTAGTCTACCAGAATCACAGAATCATAGAATAGAGGTCATCTAGTCCAACCCCCCTGCAGTGAGCAGGGACACCGCTAACTAGATCAGGTTGCTCAGAGCCCTATCCAACCTGGCCTTGAATGTTCCCAGGGATGGGGCCTCCACTACCTCTCTAGGCAACCTGTTCCAGTGTTTCACTACCCTCATTGTAAAGAATTTCTTCCTTATATCCAGTCTAAACCTACCCTGTTTTAGTTTAAAGCCATTACCCCTTGTCCTGTCACAGCTGGCCCTACTAAAAAGATTTTCCCCATCTTTCCTATAGGCCCCCTTTAGGTACTGAAAGGCCCTAATCAGGTCTCCCCGCAGCCTTCTCTTCTCCAGGCTGAACAAGCCCAACTCCCTCAGCCTGTCCTCATAAGAGAGGTGCTCCAGCCCTCGGATCATTTTAGTAGCCCTCCTCTGGACCCGCTCCAACAGGTCCATGTCCTTCTGGTGCTGAGGGCTCCAGAACTGGACGCAGTACTCTAGGTGAGGTCTCCCCAGAGCAGAGTAGAAGGGCAGAATCATCTCCCTCAACCTGCTGGCCACGCTTCTCCTGATGCAGCCCAGAGTACGGTTGGCCTTCTGGGCTGCCAGCGCACATTGCCGGCTCATGTCCAGTTTTTCATCCACCAGCACCCCCAAGTCCCTCTTGGCAGGGGTGCTCTCAATCCTTTCTTCCGCCAGCCTGTATTGATAATGGGGATTACCCCGACCCAGGTGCATGACCTTGCACTTGGTCTTGTTGAACCTCATGAGATTCACACAGGCCCACCTCTCCAGCCTGTCCAGGTCTCTCTGGATGACATCCTGTCCTTCTGGTGTGTCAACCGCACCACTCAGCTTGGTGTCATCCGCAAACTTGCTGAGGGTGCACTCGATCTTGCTGTCTAAGTCATTGATGAAAACGTTAAACAGCACCGGTCCCAGTATGGACCTCTGAGGGACACCACTCGTCACCGGTCTCCATCCGGACATTGAGCCATTGACCACTACCCTCTGGATGCGGCCATCCAGCCAGTTCCTTATCCACCGAACAGTCCACCCATCAAATCCATAGCTCTCCAATTTAGAGAGAAGGATGTTGTGGGGGACCGTGTCAAAGGCTTTGCAGAAGTCCAGATAGATGACATCCATTGGTTTTCCTTTGTCCACTGTTGTTGTCACACCATCATAGAAAGTCACTAGGTTCATCAGGCAGGACTTGCCCTTGGTGAAGCCATGCTGGCTATCTCGAATTATCTCCCTGGCCTCCACGTGCCTCTTACGAGAGGCACATGAAGTTCTTAAGAAGTGCTTATCCTCAAGCAAAGTTTGATATACTGGATTCCTGACAAGGCAGGAAGATCTGGAGCATAGAGCCTGAGTGTGTCCAGGTCTTCTCCTGAACTACTTCACTGATATGCAATGGCCTCGGGCTTCTTGACAAAATGTAAAATCTGTTATGACTACAGTATGCAATTTGTGCTCTGAGGATAAGTCTATCTTTAGCTAAACCATTAAAATGCTTCCTCTCTTTCTTTTCTTTCCTCTCTTTTCTCTCTTTCCTCTGCTTCCTCTCCTTCCTCTTCCACAAGGATAAATCTGCCCTTTACTTTAAATGTAAAGCATTAGAGGTATGGCAGCATTTTAGTAGAGAGTTTTTTAACCAGACAATTCTGTATGTATTATTTGAGTCTGTAGATGGGTAATTTTAAATCTTCTCTTTAGTTAAATCAGGATTTACCCTTAGTCATTTACTGGCTTCAAAATTTAAAAGGCCTATCCTGGACAGTCTAACAGCTGTCATTTTTCAATGTTGTGGGAAACTGACCTCTGCATCTCTTTCCCAAATGTAGTTTGCACTTTGAAAGCTCTATTTTTTTAGTGGCAAACAGCTGAAAGATGTGTAAATTGCATTTTGCTTGACCTTTTATGCTCTTTGTCAATCTCTGGTAGCCATTATGGGGTGGGGCTTGTTGGGATCCCCTTTCTCCATGCTGGAGTCAGCAGAAGCCATTTATGCAGTGGTAAGGGATTTCTAAGATGCTCTTTCTTGCTGGGCAGAAGCAAAAGATCAGATGTGGCACTGCCTCATGTCTACAAGAAGCATAACAGGAGACACATGGGTGTCTCACTGAGAACTTCCACCTCTGTTGGCTTTAGGGCAGCTACTGGCCTAGCCCAATCACTGCATCCAGGACTCAGGATTGACCTGGTACCAGGTCAGACTATCATTAGAGAAAAAGTCCTCCCACCAAAATCTTAGTCCCCAGAAAGGCGATGGCTCTATTCTCCACTGCCTGGAAACTGGAAACATACACATAAAAAAGTAAAAATGTCACTCCTATCTTCAACAAAGGCAAGAGGAAGGTTCCATGGAAGTACAAGACAACTAGCCTCGCCTTGATTCTTGGTGAAAGTGATGGAGCAAATAATTCTGGAAACCATTTTGGTAACCAAAGTCCTGCACCTGTGGAGGAATAATCCCATAAACCCGTACACACTGGTGACAGACTAGTTGAGAAGCAGCTCTGCAAAAAAGACGTTTGGTCCTTTGAACATGAGCCAGCAATGTGCCCTTGTAGCAAAGTTCAACAGCATCATGGGCTGGTTTAGGAAAAGGATTGCCAGTGGGTCAAATGTGGTGATCCTTCCTCTCTGTTCAGGACTTGAGACCACACCTGGAGTACAGTGTCCAGGTCTGAGCTCCCCAGTACAAGGGAGATATAGAGCTACAGAAGCAAGTCCAGTGAAGGGCTATGAAGATGATTAAGGGCCTAGAGCACTTCTCATATGCAGAAAGATTGGGATAGCTGAGACTCGTTTAGTCTGGAGAAGAGAAGACCCTTAACATTGTGTGTAAATAGCTAATGGCAGGTGGGAATGAAGAAGAGAGAGACAGGCACTTCTCTGTAGTGCCCACTGATGGGACAAGAGGCAATGGGCACAAACTGAAACACATGAAATTCCATTTGAACACAAGAAAACCCTTTTTTACCATGAGAGTGATCAAACCCTGGAACAGCTTGCCCAAATTGTTTGTGGAGTCTCCATCCTTAGACATATTCAAAACCCAGCTGGACACTGTCCTGGGCAACTTAGTGTCACTGACCCCCTTGGAAACTGGGGTTGGACTAAATGATCCCAAGAGGTCCTTTTCAACTTCATGGCTTTGTGATTCTGTGATTTTTGTCTGGTTTTATACATATTATAGGTGGAAACCTGCTACAAGAATAATAATTGATGATAGTGGAAAGAGTACATCCTTAATTTTGGGGGGCAACACTCCATTATAAAGTTCTAGCTACACCAATTCTTTCAGAACCCTTCTATTTAGTATTAAACTATTGGGGGGTTCAGATGAAACTTTAAAGAGTGATAATAAACTATGAAAATGCTATAGCATGAATAACAGTCCATATGTATGAATTACTAGTATTACCACTTTTTGATTCCTACTGGATGTCATGAAAGCTATGTTATGACTTTGCGTAAGGAGCATACACCTGGAATTTAGGATACTAAATCCTCTATCCTGTTTGGATACAGGATGGGAAGACAATGTGGTATTACAAGAAACTGGAAAGAGGAATGTAAGAGGCTATGATAGACAGGTGATGTGTAGACTAATGATGTATGATAGATAATAATTGTGTGCATGGTAAGGAGGGAGCTGTGAAGTGAAAAATGAAGGGTAATGTTCTGTAAGAATTTTTTTTTTGAAAGATATACATCTGAATCTCTCAAAGAAGAAAAATGGGATTTCTGTTGTATGCTGTGAAAAATGTTGAACTAGAAAAAAGTGCAAAGTTTTGTCTTGTATCCAAAGGGGCATTGCTTTTAGAACTAAGGAAAGTAAGTGAGTATATATAATGTCCATAATATGAGAAAGGAAATTAAAAAATATCTGTACAGTTGAGTGGGGCTGAACTAATTTCCTGCGGAAATTACTAATCTACTCTTGGGTACAGAGCTTGAGGTTTGGAGATCATTTCAGCTGAAGTATTGTCACAACCTGGAAGAGAAAAGAGCTACTTGCCTGAAAATCCTGTCTGGGGATCTCCATCATGATCGTTACAAATGGAACATTACCAGGCTTAGGGAGATGGCTGAAAAAGAATTTTAAAAATGGACTTTCAATTTTTTTCAGGCAAATGGGAGTCTACATGTCTTTATGGGGAAATGCTACTTTGAATCTCTCAGTTTACAAATACAGAGAAATCTGTTTTGTCTGCCTTTTACTGTTTTTTTCTTCTAGCTGAGGAAGCACAAGTAGTTAAAACTGGAAAAAGGAAACTGAAGATGACTACCTACAAACAATCATTACAAGGCAAAGCTATACTAACAGCTTTATCAATTAGATGGTTTTTATTCCTAGAAGCTCTGTGTATGCTGGCTTCTTTCCAAACATTGAAGAAAGGTTGTGCCTGAGTAGCAGATCTCAGCAATACAAAGTCATATTGTCAGCTAATGGTTAAGGCAAATACTACTAGGAAACTTATTCAATAAATATTAAATGATAAAAATGTCAGATAAATATTTAACTTTATACATATAAACTCATATTCCAACAGTAGCTTTGTTGTAAATTGCTTGTTTTGTTCTATTTTGGGTTTTTTTAGATTTTTGGCTATTTCATAGGAGAAAGCGATACCATGTCTTCCCAGCTGAAAGAAGAAAATATGGTTTTCCTTGTATCTGAAAAACAGCAGATTACTCACACAGGTGACATACTTCATCTTGTATACAAAACTAATTTTTTTTTAATGCCATGTGTTGCACACTTTATTGAAAGTACAGTAATAAGATCTCATGTCTGTCTTTGCTTATTATTCATGCTTCGTCTTACGTGTTCCAGAATATATGTTTTTTTACTAAACCCATTGTGTCTGAACACTCCATTGCTGCCTTGCCTAGTTCCTAGTTCTCCATTTTCCTAAATTATTTTGAAATTATGAATTTTTCTGACTCAGACTGTTTATTTATGCAGTTATTCTTTGCTTTTCTGTACTTTTAAAATAATGTAGAAAGAACTATCACATCCATAATGCTTTAATGATATTTAAAAATGCAACATGATTATTTACATCAAGTATAGGATAACCTATGATATAATGCTTTACTGCCTTGGAGTTGGTACAAATATGCATTTCAGGAAGAGAAAATTTTCTTGTTATTATGGTTCTATTTGTTTAGATTTTCTGTGTCTGTAAGATGAGTAATATTTTGTCGTTGACAGTTGTCAGGAGACAAGATGTGATTAAGGGCATAGTGAAAGTGCCCCACCTGGATTTCACAGTAACATCCTCTCAGAAAGGAGTGCTAACTATTTTTAACAACCAGGTAATTCTGACTCAAACAAACTTTTTTATTATTCCATTAGGCAGCATACATGGAAACCAAGTGAACTGTGATCTAGCATGCAAACTTACCCACAAAAAAAGAGCTAGATATCTTTTTTAATTAAAGTTAACTTTTTCTGTGTTTTTAAATACAGTAGGAAATATACATTGTTATTTTCAATTATAAACCTACTGAACAGTCCACAGAAGTTGATAGAAAGTAGACATGGCTAATAAAATACATTCTTAACAGAAGGTAGTTTAATAGAAAATAATCTGCATTCTTTTTGCTGCGATGGATGGCTACAAACTCTTCAGAAGGGACAGGCAAGGAAGGAGAGGCGGCGGGGTGGCTCTGTATGTTAGGGAGTGTTTAGATTGTACAGAGCTTGACACTTGTGGTGAGGCAGGATGCTTATGGGTGAGGATGAGGGGGAAGGCCAACAAGAAAGTTATCCTGTTGGGAGTCTGTTACAGACCACCCGACCAGGATGAGGATGTTGACGAAGAATTCTACAAGCGGCTGGCAGGAGTCTCTCAGTCACAAGCTCTTGTTCTTGTGGGGGACTTCCCAGACATCTGCTGGAAATACAATACAGCAGAAAGGAAGCAGTCCAGAAGGTTCCTGCAGTGTGTGGAAGATAACTTCCTGACACAGCTGGTAAGTGAGCCTACCAGGGGAGGTGCCCTGCTTGACCTCCTGTTCACTAACAGAGAAGGACTGCTGGGAGAGGTGGTGGTCGGAAATCATCTAGGCCTTAGTGATCATGAAATGGTAGAGTTTTCGATCTTTGGTAAGGTAAGGAAGGGGGTCAGCAAGACCGCCACCATGGATTTCCGGAGGGCAGACTTTGACCTGCTCAGAACGCTGGTTGGGAGAGTCCCTTGGGAGATAGTCCTGAAGGGCAAAGGGGTCCAGGAAGGCTGGGTGTTTTTCAAGGAAGAAGTCTTAAAGGCACAGGACCAGGCTGTCCCCATGTGCCGTAAGACAAATCGGCGGGGAAGACGACCAGCCGGGCTGGACAGAGGACTACTACTGCGACTAAGGGAAAAAAGGAGAGCTTACCAGCTCTGGAAGAAGGGGCAGGCAACCCAAGAAGAGTACAGGGATCTTGTCAGGTTATGCAGAGAGGAGATTAGAAAGGCAAAAGCCCAGCTGGAATTTAATATGGCCACTGTTGTAAGGGATAATAAGAAAAGTTTTTATAAATATGTTAACAGCAAAAAGAGAGCCAGGGAGAACCTCCATCCTCTAGTGGATGCAAGGGGGAACATTGCCACTAAAGATGAGGAAAAGGCTGAGATACTCAACGCCTTCTTTGCCTCGGTCTTTAATGGCCCGATGAGTTATCCCCAGGGTACCCAGCCTCCTGAGCTGGAAGATGGGGACAGAGAGTGGAATGAACCCCCCATAATCCAGGAGGAAGCAGTCTTTGACCTGCTATGCCACCTGGATATCCACAAGTCTATGGGACCGGATGGGATCCACCCAAGAGTGCTGAAGGAGCTGGCAGAGGAGCTTGCCAAGCCACTCTCTATCATTTATCAGCAGTCCTGGAGAACAGGGGAGGTCCCGGATGACTGGAGGTTGGCAAATGTGACGCCTCTCTTCAAGAAGGGCCGGAAGGAGGATCCGGGGAACTACAGACCAGTCAGCCTGACCTCGGTACCGGGGAAGATTATGGAGCGGTTTATCTTGAGTGTGCTCACCAGGCACATGGAGGACAATCAGGGGATCAGGCCCAGTCAGCATGGGTTCACGAAAGGCAGGTCTTGCCTAACCAACCTGATTTCCTTCTATGACCAGGTGACCCGCCTGGTAGATGAGGGAAAGGCTGTGGATGTTGTCTACCTGGACTTCAGCAAAGCCTTCGACACAGTGTCCCATAGCATTCTCCTGGAGAAGCTGGCAGTTCATGGCCTAGACGGGTGTACTCTTCGCTGGGTTAAAAACTGGCTGGGTGGCCGAGCCCAGAGGGTCGTGGTGAATGGAGCTAAATCCAGTTGGCGGCCGGTCACTAGCGGTGTCCCCCAGGGCTCAGTTCTAGGGCCAGTCTTGTTTAATATCTTTATTAATGACCAGGATGAGGGGATTGAGTGTGCCCTCAGTAAATTTGCAGATGACACCAAACTGGGTGGTAGTGTTGATCTGCTGGAGGGGAGGAGGGCTCTGCAAAGGGACCTGGACAGGCTGGATCAATGGGCCGAGGCCAATTGTATGAGGTTCAACAAGGCCAAGTGCCGGGTCCTGCACTTTGGTCACAACAACCCCATGCAGCGCTACAGGCTTGGCGAAGAGTGGCTGGAAAGCTGCCTGGTGGAAAAAGATCTGGGGGTACTGATTGACAGCCGGCTGAATATGAGCCAGCAGTGTGCCCAGGTGGCCAAGAAGGCCAATGGCATCCTGGCTTGTATCAGGAATAGTGTGGCCAGCAGGAGTAGGGAAGTCATCCTTCCCCTGTACTCGGTGCTGGTGAGGCCGCACCTCGAATACTGTGTTCAGTTTTGGGCCCCTCACTACAAGAAAGATGTTGCCTTGCTGGAACAGGTCCAGAGGAGAGCAACCAAGCTGGGGAGAGGTCTGGAACACAAGTCATACGAGGGGCGGCTGAGGGAACTGGGGTTGTTTAGTCTGGAGAAGAGGAGGCTGAGGGGAGACCTGATCGCCCTCTACAACTACCTAAAAGGAGGCTGTAGCGAGGTGGGGGTCGGCCTCTTCTCCCTGGTAACAGATGATAGGACGAGGGGGAATGGCTTGAAGCTGCGCCAGGGCAGGTTTAGGCTAGACATTAGGAAAAACTTCTTCACTGAGAGGGTTGTCAGGCTCTGGAATGGGCTGCCCAGGGAGGTGGTGGAGTCCTCATCCCTGGAGGTCTTTAAAAGAAGGATAGATGAGGTGCTTAGGGACATGGTTTAGTGGTGGGATGGCAGTGCTAGGTTAACGGTTGGACTCGATGATCTTAAAGGTCTTTTCCAACCGAGGTGATTCTATGATTCTATGATTCTATGATTTTTAGGAAAAGCTTCCCTTAATACAAAATATGCTATTGGAATTAACTTTGGCATATACAGGGGAAACCAGAGAATTAACTGTTTTCTACTGAGAATATTTAGAATGGACAGAAACATTTATCAGTTGTTTGTGAAGAAGAGTTATTCAATACAGCAAGACCTAGAAGCTTGAAAGTCTTGAATTTTCTGACAGTCTGCATGACACTGCTTCACAGTTACTCCCCTCATCAGCAGAGTGTAAGGAGATCTGTACCATTTTAAGTAGAACTTCAGGCTCAAGATGCTGTTAAAGTAGAAGTGTAAATGAGTCTGCCAGATGATTATATTACTATTTAGAGGTATGCACTTCTAGGTGCTGTGAGGTACATCACACATCTATGCTCATTGGCACTTTACATTTGTACAATTTTAATACAACCAGTTTATTAAAAATTGTTTCAGACAATGCAGTAAAGCTTTAAAGCAGCACTAATGCTTTCTAGGGGTTTCAGCTAATTAGTGCATAATGCTTATGACAAGGAGCATGTAAAGCAAGAAAGGACTCCTGTGGATGATTAAACAGCAAAGCAGCACTGCCTTTGGTAAATGCTAAATTAATTTATTTGAAAGCCTAGTTCTCTGTCCTCCAGAGCATTATCCTTCTTACGTACCTACAAAAAATAATTTCACAAAGTATAATGTTAAAAATAGGTCTCTTCCCCACCCCCCACCTCACCATGCTTTTTTCAAGTTGAATTGCTGCCTCTTCATAGACTGGGCTGATGTCACTCTGACATCAATGACTGCAGTGTAAATTATTTTACACCCAGCTGTTTAACACAGTGAATTAGAGACCTCAAACCTCACTTAGAAAACTGTGCATTCTGAAAATGACTGAGGAATTACAACAGCAGTCCTTTACTCATGATATGATCTCAGTTGATCTGAGAAATGAATTTTGACTTCATTAGAATTGCTGTGCTGCATCTTGATGCAAGGAAGAGAAAACTCTAGTACTTTAGCATTGCAGTTATTTGACTCCTGTTGCTAGATCACATCACAAAGGTGAGCATAGAGTTGGCACCTTTTGCATCATTCTTCTCTCAAAGATCAAGAATTTAAATTACATACCTGTAGCTATCGGAAACTGAAGTGAAAGCAAAGAAATATTCATTTGTAGACCAGCAGGTACTATATTCGAGGTCTAAGCATTGCTTTCTGCAACAAATATGGATCTAATACGCTTCAACACCTGTATGCAGCTCTGCATTATTAACCATTTCCTGCTGACCCTAGAACATGAGACAGTTACCCTTCTCAGGATCACAGACATGGATGCAGCCTTGATCAGCACAAAAGACCTGTAGGAATAGGCAGCCTTAAGGAAAATTCCCTGTGCCCACTCTAGTTAATGTTACAGTAGATAAAGCCAAATTTGATAACTGTGCGTGGGAGTTAAACTCTTGATTAACAATAGTTTTAAACTCTGCTCAAAGACTGTCTACAATGACACTGGGCATCACACTTCTATGGGAAGAAAAACTTTGATCCTAGTTTCTTTGCTTATGAAATGTGGAATTGCTGGGGTGTGAATGAGGCACCACTGATTTATTAGTGAAGATGAGCAGTGGCAAGAGGAGGTGAAAAAGCAGCTGTGGGTGTTTCAGAAGAGAAAAGATTGAAACTGCTTTTGAAAACTGAATAGTAGTTTTGTTAAAGGACAAAGAAGGTGACCCTGTCTCTACCAGATGATGGTGACAGGTATGCCTACTACTCTGTGATTTTAAACACTTCAGTTTTTGCGTCACATGTTACGCTGTCCACCAATAATTAACTTTGCTGAAGGATGCTGTACCAAAATGTGTATTCCTATCTGCAGCCTAACATGCTACCTCTAGCTCGTATTTGGCTGGCACTAGTTAACATGTCATCTGAGACAGCATTAGCTTGGCTTTCTGTATGCCACATCCTACCTCTTACAGGAGCTGAAGCTATTGCAGCTGTAAAGGACCATTAGAAGCACAATTCCATGAGAACAGCTGCTTTATACTCCACTATACAAAATGGATATTTTTTACTTATTTTGCTCATTCCAACATCTCAATTTAAAACAAACAAACAAACAAACCATGAAACAACTGTGAGAGAAAGAGGGGGTTTAAATTCCTCACTATATATAGGGGAACAGACAGTAGGTAGGTTACAGATCTTTCTCAGAAAAACTTAACCATGAACTCTTTCTTTTGGCTATTATTGTTCTATTCTGCCTGTGATACAGGAGAGCTGACTGTGTTCAGACTTTTAATTTAATTACTAACTTGTTATTGTGACAACCTATTTTTATTTTTTCAGATGAGGGTTCTGGCAACGACCAGTGTTGAAGTAAGTTCATTTTCATCCTTCTGTTAAATCATTTGAATTAAAAAGCAGCAGGTACTAAAGTGAAATAATTAGAAACTGAGCATTATTCTAATGCTACTTCCAACCTTGAGACTTCTGTATAATTCAGCATAGGGTGCCATAGGTCAAACAGATTCAATTTATTCCTTTCAGTTATAGAAAAGATTGGGTAACTTGATTTCTTTCCTCTGATAAAAAGAAACCTCAGATAAATGCTGCTTTTTCTACCAAATTGTCCTTTACCCGTTACCCTTCCAGAATTTTTTCTTCTAACACTTCAATTGTCACTGTAAAATTTAAATAAGAAAAAAATTATAATTTCTTCAGTGAAAAACAATTCTACATCTTGCTAGGTTGATTGGTTGGCTATACAGTATACACTTTAAAAGCTCATTTTTACCCTGGGAGTATCACTGCAGATTTTAGGTAATCAGCATACTTCACATGACCTGCAGATAAGAGAACTGTCATCAGTCTTAACAAAGTGACATGACCTTAAAAGTCTGTGTAGGTAACTCATGCCAGGGGCAGTGCATTTTGTTGATTCTCTCTCTGATACTGAGGATGTTCTAAAATGCAGTAGAAATACTCCAAACCACAGGGCCTACTACTCCAACTCAGAAAACAGCTCTGGGCCTGGGGTGCATTTTATTTGTTGCAAGGGCTAATCCAACCTGTGGAATCAATACAGAGAGGTAAGGTGTGAGAAACATTCTTGGGACCTATTGACTTTTGGAAACTTTGACTAGAATCAGCTTAGAGCTTTTCCTACAGCTGTGTTACAGGAGTGAATGATGGTAGTTTGTTCCCACTTTGATCGTAGGAACAACTTCCCCAGTCCAAATATGCCAAGGTAGGATGAAAACAATATTTGGTGCTTGACCTCAGGTATGCCAAGGGGAAGAAGCTGGAGCGCCAGCCTGAAGCTGCAGGGTTGTCTTCCTCTCTGAGCACTAAGCACTGATCTTAGAATGATTCCTCAGAGGATGTGGAGGTTTTTTTGCTGTGGCGGTAGGACAATACCTGGCAGAATTAGGCACCATTGAGGGTTATTTCTGCCATAAAAAATGTGAAAGGAGGATATGTTTAACATAAACGTATCTTACAGTCTTATGGTACAATACCATAATTGTTAGGATTTTGATTCCAAACATACAATACCAAAATTCATAGTTTTAGTATCCACAGATAACACTGTTTAGTATCTGTGAGCATCTACTTCTCTTCAGCCCTGCACCAGATCTGTGTGGCCTAGCCTGATCTGCTGTCTCTGTTGCCATGTGCTGCTCTTCCATCCTTTCCCAGCTGAGACGTTTCCACTTTTTCAGCCTTTTCAGGAAAAGGAAGAAGTAGGTTAGAAATAGTTTGGATTCCTCCCCCTTGAGATGGAGGATCATTTCTGCTGGGGATCACTGGATCAGTTGGGATTATTACTGCTGAACATGGCAGTCACTACTGTAGTCTTTCAGTGGAAAATCTTTGGCTTCTCAGGGACGTTTATTGACTGAGCAGCTGATGGTTAGTGAAGAGAAAAGAGCAACCCATGCCCACAACCTTATGAAATCCTTCTGGCGCTGTGTCTGAAAGATTTAATGGCATTTGGTGATGTCATGTTAGTTTATTGTTGTTAGACTCACTTTTTTTGGTATCAGAATCATGAAATTTTCAGATGGTTTAGTTAAAAAAGACCCTCTTCTGCTTTCTGCTCTGCCTTGTTGTAAGGAATAGGGAATCTTATTTAACATTCTTATTTAAGTGTTTGCACTGAACAATCTTGTCCTTAGCCAATTTACTTCCTTCTCATGCTTCCTCTAACTACTGCACTGAAAATAGAATTAAAATTACTAATACTACGCTTAAGGTTGAACATTTTGATGGTTGCTAAAAGATTTTCATGTTTACAGAGCATAATATTTTATGCTATTTTGTTCTTAAAATGAAAATTTCATATCCTTATCCCAAATCACAATGAAATAAAATTCTGGACTGTTTTGAGAGAATAAATTCCATTTTCCAGGCAGTTGAAATGTGTGATACTATTGAATTTATTAACTTGGGCATTATTTGAGTGCTATATCTCTAGAACTGTGTTGGGGTTTTTTGTTTGAAGTATGCTTATTAAAACTGAAGCTTTACATTTTAATAGCTTTTATCTAAACATTTATTGAAAATCAAAGGCCAATATCTTATGTGAGTATAAATCATCACCCACCATTTACTTATTAAAGATATGGTGAGTTATACTAGTCGATGACCTTAGCACCAAATGGTTGTAATGTACAACTGTGAATAATACCTCATGATTAATTTCTGAATAGCTAAAGAGATAAAGCTGCCTTTGCCTTGCAGGGCTTACATTTTTCTTTTTCAGCTCTGCAGAAATAACAGTCCATTCTTTTTTCACTGCAATTATTACTCCATTTTCATCTGTTTTAACACCATCATCAGTACTGGCACAAGTTAATTAATCAAGCAATATATTTTTAGGCATTTTTGTGCAAATGAAGTAAGGTACTAAATTCAGAGGTAAGTTATCAGGCTCCAAACCTACCATCCATTGATAAACAATGATGCATGCAGAGGGTGGCTAACAAGTTGCAGAATAATCCTTAGGTTCCTCTACCCTCTGCCATTCAGTGTTCTCATTCTTAAGGTGTTTCAGAACAGAGGCTTACTCAACCAGAGCAACAGAGGTCTTGGCCCTGAGGATATTGAACCAGAAAGGCTGTGAAACACAGTAGGTCTAGGAATAAAATCCAGTGGATTGCAGCCATCAGAACTTTCCCAGTGTCATGATGATATAAACAGAACATGAACTATGAGTACAGATCATTTACTATTTTGTTCCAGGGATGTTATGGAGAGCAGGTCACTTCAAGAAAACCTGATTTCATTTCTTGATGAGATTATGTGACTGAATGGAAAGAATAGAGGCTAAATACAATACACTTAAAACTCTGTATAGTATTCGACTTAGTGCCATATGACTTCTTGTTTTAAAATAGGACCACTGAAAAAACCACTAGAGTGCATGTTAAATGGATTAAGAATTGTCCGGCTGACAGGTCCCAAAAATAGTAGTCAGCATAGAATCATCACTGAATGATGATGGGAATATTGGTAGTGAACAAGCCACTTCTCGTGAAGAATGAACATGAAATTACTTTTAAATATGGCATGGAAAATTATAAACAGACCCAGTGAATGAGCCAGACAAACTGAAACAGAAACAGTTTTGGGAATGAGGGTGTAAAGATAGAGCCCTTGAGTGACAGGATGGAACAAGGAAATAATGAAAAGGTTGATCTGGTGCAGTTGCCTGGTTTGTCTGTCAAGTACTGCAGTGCTAAGAGAAATTCTTACAGCCTTTGCTCTAAAGCTGGAACTTCTTAAAGTCTCTGGCAGACTGTTCTCTTCTATCAGCCACTTCTCAGTGTATCAAGTTATTAATTTGTGGATTACTTTCTTCAGGACTTTTATAATATTAGTTTCTGAGTAGTCTTAAGCCACAGTAGGAGCCTGTTTCGGTCAAGGACTTTCATTTTGGTTCTTCACGATAGAGCACCATGCTCTGCTGTTTACACAGCCTGTTTATTCCACAGGCTGAGGTCCTTGAACAAGAACTGGTGTGGAAGGCAGTTCTAGCTAACTTGAACAATCTCTCCATCTTCTGAGTGAACGTTCTCTGGACCATGCTACACAGAAAGCCAAACTCAGTTATTACAGTGGTCACTCTAGGCCTTTAATATCCACTGATATTTGGTGCAATGTAAGTAATTTCACTGGAATAATTAAAGACAAAATTAGTGCAATTTGTCTTAAGATGAGAATCTTTCAGTTATATACATGAAAACACTTCCATTGCTGCCTCTTCCAGTAAACTTCAATTTCTCTATGCTGGATCTTTCCCTGACTGGCAACTTCTAATAAACTTGTGCAATAAATACATTCTTTTCTACTTGTGCTGTTATATTATCAAATATGACTGTGCTTATAAATAAAGCAAAAGGAAAGAAGAGGATACATCTGGAGTACCTTTTACTAATTCTTGCATTCTGCTGGCATACACAATTTGCACGTCATGTGTTGAAACCTGTTTTTTTCAGATACTTTTTTAGACTGCCAGTCAGTAATTAGAAATATTTATCTTCTATTGCAAGAGACATTCTGTCTCAGTTGAAGTCTTTGGCCAACATTTTCCTCCTGTCTGAGTATTCATTGCTTCTCTACCTGTGTCTTTCTCCTTTCACTCAAAGTTTGTTGCAGTTCAGATGTGGTAAGGAAAATTTGTATGTGTACACCATATGGTTTTATTTGTATGTGTAGTAGGCATAAGTTGATGTATATAGCCTTTGTATAGACCTTGTGAAAAAAACTTCATATGACCATGTGTTCTTCAAGCCAGAAATGGTTCTAATGCTTCTTAGATTGTAATTTCTGTCATTTTTTCTCTCCTCTTCAGTGAAATAGTATCTTAATGATAATTATGTCTCTAAACCAGTGGCTGCTACAATACAATGGCTAGGATGCTTCACTGTAAAAGAAAGATCAAGCTCAATTTTACTTGACTGGTTTTAAATGTTTATTTAACTTCAAGCAGACCTTTCCCTTGCTGAATTAGAGCATAGAGCTATTCCTACTTGGAGTAGAAACAGTCAGAGCAGAAGGTACATGCTATTCCAACATCTGTTTCCCTTTCACTGATGACTTTTTAGGGGAGTAATAGTCCTCAACCCTATGAGAGAAGGATTTTCCCTGAAGATATGCTAAGTATTAAGGTACCTTTACTTAGCAATGCATAGGCACGTGTTCCTTCTCTCATTTGCCTAGGGACTAACTGCTGCCAAGTTATTGTCTGACAGTCTCATTTTCTAGTCACAGATACTGTGACATGAGGGAGAAGCTGAAGCCCATCCTCACACCCTGTTTGGTGGCTCAGCATCATTAGCTATATGGACAGAATAGTGAGAGAGAAACTGATATCCAGAATTGCCTAATAAAGCTGGAACCAGAGTTATTCTGTAGATTGGTGGGAAGCAGAGACTATTTAAGGCCCTGTAAAGTGTAAGTATATGGACTAACTTAGACTCCAATGTAATTAAGAAACTAACTTAATTTTGTAAATTTTAGTTGCTTAGCTGTGGAAAGTTAAATGTTTCTCATTTTTCATGGATGTGAAAGGTTGAATCTCTTTTATCTGTGTGTATGAAAATCTGAAATAAATTAATTGACTCCAGTGGCTATGTCAAACGGGCAAAGGGTCTCTGGCATCTATTTCTATGATCAATGAGAAAGCATCTAGCTTTCTGTGGAAAGGCTATGCCATCCTGTGGAAAGGACTCTGATGTCAGCTGAAAGAAAAACTTGAAAGTCTCATTGTCAGGTGCCAGCATCCAGTAAATACGCAGTGCATTTTTACCTGCAGGTAGGCATGCGATAAGAAGAAAAAGACAAAAGTTCACAGAATGTCAAAGAAGGTGACCTATAGTTTCCTTTAGAAGAAAGCTTCAGGAGAGTAGGCTTTGATAGCAGGCCTTAAGGCAGAGAGATTAAAGGAAAACATTTACTCTTTGAGACATTTAAAGAAACTTGCCTGGAAACTGTAGCTCACTGCTGAACATGTGAACATCATTGTTCTAATATTTTGGTCCTCTGCTAGAATATAATATTTTAGAATATTATATTTTAGAATTAGAATATAATATAATAAATTCTAATATAACTCCTCTGTTAGAATGAGTAAATTGTGCCCTGCCACAACAGCCATTTTCACTCTGTCCTATGTTCTCAAAGTATTTTAATTTGACCACCAGTATGGGAAAACAGAATAATAGCCTTAAGCTAATATGCCTAAAAGATGTTTAAATAAGATGAAGATGTTTCCCTTGTGTTGCCAAGCTAATCTCTAGCCTTTCCCACTCATTCTTCCTTAACTATTATCAGACAGATGACTTTTCTCTGTCTTCCAAGATTATCCTCACAGATTAACTGGGTTGTTTCTCCCAACTAGGTGAGAAATACTTGGTGTTCAACTGGGATAAGTCCCCTCTCAAGGCTTATACTGACTGACTTCAGCTACCAGGACAGCATATATGGGGGACAGAACTTTTCATGGGAGGCAGGCATTTGATCTGTAAATAAGGACTAGTCATGCCTTCTCAGATCACTGTCCTGTAATGTGATTTGTTTTGTTTAATAGTTTCAAAGTAATATCAGAGATTCTTGGTTGTATTTCTAGGCAAGTATATGAAATAAATTTTTTTATATCAATGTTTTAAGTCATAGAATAGAATCATAGAATCATAGAATCACCTCGGTTGGAAAAGACCTTTAATATCATCGAGTCCAACCGTTAGCCTAGCACTGCCATCCCACCACTAAACCATGTCCCTAAGCACCTCATCTATCCATCTTTTAAATACCTCCAGGGATGAGGACTCCACCACCTCCCTGGGCAGCCCATTCCAGAGCCTGACAACCCTCTCAGTGAAGAAGTTTTTCCTAATGTCTAGCCTAAACCTGCCCTGGCGCAGCTTCAAGCCATTCCCCCTCGTCCTATCATCTGTTACCAGGGAGAAGAGGCCGACCCCCACCTCGCTACAGCCTCCTTTTAGGTAGTTGTAGAGGGCGATCAGGTCTCCCCTCAGCCTCCTCTTCTCCAGACTAAACAACCCCAGTTCCCTCAGCCGGCTCCTCGTATGACTTCTGTTCCAGACCCCTCACCAGCTTGGTTGCTCTCCTCTGGACCTGTTCCAGCAAGGCAACATCTTTCTTGTAGTGAGGGGCCCAAAACTGAACACAGTCCTTTCATCAGGCCTTCTTTTATTGCCTAAAATTCAACTACAACACAAAAGAAGAAAGCAAAGGGACACTTATCCCTTAGACTTCCTCTGTAAGCAAAGTGCAAAGATTCTCCTTGCTGCTTGCTTTTGACCTTCCTTTTGCCTCTGTGTGATAACCTGCAAAATCTTTGGAAGATGCAGCTCTGTTGCTTTGACTGCATCACCACAAACCAGCACTATGAAATAGTAGCTTAATTGCAGATGTAAAACGAGCTTTTTTATAACAGTTAGTCATTGTTATCTGACAATACTGTAAGGACTCTAAAAAGCCACAGCTATTAACATCTTCTGTAAGAATTACCAAGCAATCCATAAGGCCCCTAAAGGACTGACATTTTCCATGTGTTTATTGTAGAAAGCAGCACAAGAAATCCTTGTAAATGTATTACCACTTGCCCACAGGCCACTAGGAAAGAAAGAAGCTTTCTCCTTTAATAGACTGTTGACATCACTCTCTCAGGATTTTGGGGCCTTTACACTAACAGCAAAATCAATATTGTGTACAACAATGGAAGTAAAAGTAGAAGCATCAGCAGCTGCCTTGAGTTCACCATGGGTTTAGTCTTGTGCTTTTTGCTTCTTAACTCACTTTGTGGATGTAAACTGTATCTTTAGCAACATAGGTCCCTGTTCTAGTTGTTTATCAAGTACTTCCACTGGAAGTGCTTTTTAGAGGTTACAGGTAGGTATAACTTCATTGAAGAACGGCCAAAAAAGTGTGGTTTATGTCTGTGTCAAATGTTTCTTTGTCACTTTAATCCAGAAAAATGAGTAAGGTGTTTCAGTCAGTTATTTTATAGATGATCTGAATTATTTTTATATAGTAGATAATTATTACATTGCAGAAATAACAAAAACACCCTTAATACAGAAGAGAAATATAAAAGCCTATAAACTGTGAAATGGAAATAAGATTTTTAAAACTTACTGAAATGAAAATGAAAATTAAATGGAGCATATTCCATTTCAATCCTGCTCTGATTTAGGAAGGTCCACTACATTTTCGGGAAAAAAATCAAACAGGTATTAATGTTTCAGAAACAACAACAAAAAATCTGGCCAGTATAGTAGTGAATTTGAGTCCCTAATCTTACAGTCTGCAAGAGAAATTAGTTTACATTGACCTGTATAATTGCAAGTATACTTGAAAGATGGCTTAATATGGGCAGATGTACTGTAAATCTCTGTAAATAATTGATCTACCTATTGGGAGAATTAAAATTATTTAATACAAGTTACTTATTTTCATAAACATTTGTTTCAGTAGGGTTTGTGCTATTATAGTTGGATTTTTTGCTGCTTTTTAATTTTCTTTTGTTTTGAACTAAACTGTATCCAAGAAAATTTTTTATCTGCTTTACCATGGATGTTGTAGCTTAAATTTCCTCTACTCAGAGTGCTTTTTGCAGAGTGTCATCACAGTTCAGCTAACAATATAGATGTATTGTGTCCTCTCATGTGCAATATTTGTGCATCTGAGGTGAGTCACTGATAGCAGAAGTTGAGCCTGGCACCTCTGTAACTTCACATATGAGCTGTTCCCGGAGTTAGAACTCTCAGTTCCATTAGCTGGGGCTGGATCTAGCAGCCACGAGTGTAGAGTATATCAAATTTATGTGGAGATGGTTCAAAAATATGTACTTAAATAACAAAGAAGGTTATAAATTTACAGAGAAAATCCTTCTTTAACTACCCTTTTCATTTTCATCAGAATACTGCTTGGATCACTGGATGTGATTTTCTACCTCAGCTGAAATGTGTTGTGGCTGTAACTGAAAGGACAGTCATCGTCTGGGACTATAAATCAAAAGGGAGTCAGGTAGTATGTCGGATCAGGCAACTGTTAAAGAGGAAGCCTGAAAAAGATTAGTCTTTGTTTTCAATATACATTCATATTCCTTTTTTTTAACAGGATAAAGACATTAACTTTTGTCTTTGTAGGAACTCAGTGAAACAGTGGAATTTATACTTAAGGAAGGAATACCCTTTCCACACCGAATGTGATTAGTAGACTGTCTTGAAAACTTGAAAGAAAGAAAGAGGAAAATTTTGTACAAACCTCCAATTTATTTTCTATTTATATCTAATGCATATGTGTGCACATGTATAGCTAATGTGTGTGCACATGCATATGTGTATTTTGGAATCTATTTAAGAATGAAGGACAGGTTTCCCAGGGAATTTAACATAGACTCTTTTGAGGTAACTTCCTAGTTTAAAGAAAATATTTCTTCACATCCTGCATTTTGTTCAGGACTTTCCAAGAGCAAAGCATCCCAATGTTGACAGTGTATGTCCAAACAGTTAAAGTTTTCTTGAACACGTTATTACAAATTATGATTTCTGACTCATACCTTATGTTTTTCCTCCTGTTTCTGAGGCTTTTCTCAGCAATTCTGAGTTGGCTGAGAAGATTAGAGGAAGCAAAGTAAATATTTTAGGATTTGATCAGGCCTTAGGATTTTTTTTTTATTGTTCTCAGTATTAAAAGGCCTCTCCCCAAGCTCAAACAGGCCAATGGAAGTCTTTCTCTCAACCCAGTCAGACTCCTGGGAAGGAAGGCTCAAAAACGTACTCTCCAGTCATTCTCCAGGTTTCCTCCAGTCATTACATCAGTGAGAGTTGAAACTGTCCTATGGCTGACTAGGGCCAGATCTTTTTCGAGAACACAGATATAATATGCAGTTCTATATCTGTGTTATGTCTCTTTCTTTAATGTTTCTGTACTACACAGACAACACTGAAGCAGTTAATTCCTATGGCATGTGAACAGTTGCCAGTTTAGATTGGCAAGGATGCTTTAATCAAATAACAGATGGAGTCAGGCAGTAGAACCAATAAACTGTATAATGCAGATGACCCAAAATCTCATTCCCAGGACTTCTCAGTCTAGCAAATACCACAATGGCTTGCCGCTGTATTCATTCTCACTGTTTCAATTCCTGAAAATTCAAACACCTGCCCATATAAGGACACTTGGTACTCCCAAGCTGTATTAATAATTAGTACTCTGATATAATTTCTCTCTGTGTGTTACTGTGGCATTTTGTGGTTTCATTAATTCTTTGATTTGGCTATTGCCCATTTTCTTGTAGACAGCATCTTATTTTTGAACAGGAAACCATACACAGTCTTAGCAAATACACCATCCCTCTTAGCACGGTGAGATCCTCCCTAAAATTTGTAATTAATATTTCCTCACTGAAATGGAAAAGGCTACCTATGAAACAAAGCCTCACTGAAATCCTTAAAGTTTGCATTTAATTTCACTTGGTGATGATCTTCCATGAGTTTTTAGTAGCAGGAAATAGCTATCACAGGGGGAGCTTTAAAAAACAAAGTTAATAAGAACTGAATGCTGATGTAAGTGCATAAGCATGATATGTTCAGTCAATTTAAGGGCTCATGTAGAATATCTAATAAACTCTCTACCGTATTTCACAGAATAATTGCTTTATCATCAAACCAATGGAAAATGGTCTGCTCTGTGTTTGCACGGTGACTATGTCAGATCACTTGGCTAAGGATAATATCCTAATAGGAGATGACAAGGGTTATGTCCACCTGGTTTCTGTGACTGGTGATCACTTTGGATTGAAACAATGCAAAGGCAAAAAAGAATCACAACTTCAGGTCTTGGACTCCAAAACTTTTCACATGTAAGTTTCTTATGATAAAATATTATCAGTCTCACAATTTTATTTTTTTTTTAATTTGGGTTTTCTCTGGCCTAAATGGAGAGTTAGAATTTGTGTAGAAATCAACCCCACTTAACAAGGAAAAATTTTCAAACTGCAGTAAGTATGATATGCTTGTTGTGTGAAGCAAATGCCATTATTTTCAGTAGGACATTTTACAAGAGATCTTACAACAGAGAGGCTGCACAGTAAAATTCCACAATTGCTGTTTTCCAGTTTGACATAGGCACAGCTTTATTGTGCCCAATTAGATGGAAGCATAATTGCTACTAGAGAAGTGCATGATTCAATCCTAACTTTAGCTCTGCTTGCTTTTGAGCTGGAAGAGTGGTTCTGTATCTGCCCTGGATATTAAATGCTAGCATCAGTTGTGTACAATCTCACCGGCAAGATGGGCATATTACAGTAGATGTTAGTATAGTCTAACAACATGTCAATTTTTATCCCTAGTGTTAAACGCAAGCTACATGATGACTGGGTTGTGAAAGTTAAGTATATTTCTGACCTAAATTGTTTTGGATCCTGCTCCTCAGACAGCAATCATTCACTTGTTTTGGATGACATAAAGCGACTAGAGGACAACTTGTAAGTATATGACATCTTCTGAAAAAATAGACCTTTTGCTTTATAACTCCGAATGAGATCAGTGCCTCATAAGATGCCATCCTGTTGTATTGATGCTGTCTTTTCTATAAGCATTGTTAATACAAACAAAAATACAACTACTTAAATACTTGAACATTTTTGTTTGTTAGCTTTTGATGGAGGAGATGACTGTCCATATATGTTCATTACTCACAATCCTTAAAAATAAGTTTCTTTGGCAGTGTTGTCTGCTCCAACTTGTCCTCAGCAGGCAAATTTTAGTTAGAAAATTGATTGCTTTGTTACATGTGTATCATGTATCCTTCCTTTAAAATTTATATCCACACAAAAATACATTCAACTAAGTTTCATTTACAGTTTCAGTTTTACAAGTTTCAGTTACACAGGCTTAAACCAAGAAAGCAATTTATTATGAGGGCTGTGAAATGGATTTACTACGCAGCAGGAAAGGGGTTGTGGCCTCCTTATTTGTGTCATGTCATTCTTATGGTCCATCAGTGCTATTGCTGATTCTAAGCCTTAATAGTCTGTGATTTTAGAAGAGTTTATAGCCCAATTAAAAAATAAATAATACAGAGACAATTTGATGTAAAAAGGAACTCTAAATAGCATATAGACAGAACTTTTCATTCAAAGATCTCAAAGCACAGATCAGCTTCACAATTCCTCTTTGAGGTACATCCAGAGATTAATAGATTTTTAAGGCTAGTAGCAACAATTATGTTAATCTGTTTTATCTCTTGTATAACACAGGCCATAAATATTCACATAGTAATTCTTGCATCAATCCAATAACTTTAGGTTTTATGAGTATTACATGTCTGTTGTGGATGGGGAAAATGAAATATGAAATAATTGTAGCTTGTCCAAGGTCACATATTGTGTCAGGAGAAAAGCTGAGAAATCCTATGTGATTTTGCTGGGAGTTTTGGAAACGTAGAATTAATCTGAGGAGAAAGAAAAAAAAAAGGCTGCAGAGCCAAAAGTATAGTTAAAAGAGTATATGCTCCCACCATACAATTTTTGTTATACAGAACATTAACTGCAAATATCTTGGTAGGTCTTTTTCATTTAACATTGACTATAATTGTGTCTCCAGTTCCAATAAATACATTTGTCTAAGCAGCTTCATGCAGCAGCTAAATGAAATTATATTTAGACAACTGAAAAATTACACAGCTGTTAAAATGAAATTAATAGCCCTAAAAATAGCTATGTATCAAATCACTTTGAAATGCCCATTCCATAAGTAATTATGGTTGAAATATGTGATTTACTGGTGCTAGCAAAATAAATTTCCCCAATTAACTTTGCAGCAAGCAATTGTTATTGTGCTTGAAGAGGGATGCAACGTATCTTGTCTCCTATGTGTTTGTTAAGTTTCTTTGTGGATAATAGATGATGAGCATTTATAATTTTTTCTTGTAAAGTATCTAAAAAAAGGGAGGTGTGGATGGGATCACTGCGTGCTTCTGTTACAAGGCCATGACTTGGGAAGGACTCCACACTGTTGAAACCTCTTATGCACACTGTTGTTAGAAGAGTATCAAGACCATTCGTTAAAGAGCCAATAGACAGTTATATAAAGTATTAAATTTAGAAATAAAGGAAAAATATGATAAATCCTGAGGAAATCTAACAATCACACATTTAAATCAAGTACTTGTTATTTTACACCATCAAGAGAATTAAGATTCCACTGTTGGACTTCCAGAAAGCAAGCTTTGCTCCCTCTAAGTAATAGGGAGTGAACAGCCTTTTATTTACACCTGCCTAGAAAGAACAAACGTTTTCATTACTCCTCAAAGTTTCCAGAGTCTTTTGTCAAATTTACCAGTTATGATTTTCAATATCCTTGGTTACTCTAACCCAGAACAAATAAACTACATATTTGTCTGGATTTGAAAGAAAAAGTTTAAACGTGTACTCATTTAATTCTGTATAGCTTAATTACATTGTCAGTTATTGTTTCCTGGTGTTAGCCATGCTATTGCTGGCTCCAAAAATCCAGAAAATATTCACTCAATAGTGGCAATGTATGAAACATGGAGAGACAAGCAGAAGCTGCTCAAAGGATGTGTTTAGAAGGGACACTGAGTCAATCTCTGTCTGTGTTGGTTTTTTGGATACCTGTGCTTTTGCAGTGAATGCAACAGAATAATTCAGTTCAGTTTCAGAAACTTGCAGTCTCTTCTTATTATACAACATAAAATAGATAAAACAGAGACTGCATTATACAATACATTACACATAAGCAGCAGAAAGGTAGCTGCACTTTCTTTTTGCAAAATAGAGGCCATAATTGACCTCCATGTCTGAAACAGGCAAAGGCATTAGATTTTATACTTTTCCTCAGTGATGTACTGCTTTAAGCACACAGACATGTGTGAAGGCTTACTTTGGCAACAGCTACCATTTTAGGATTCTGTCTGGAGTATGACAGATAAAGGATTCAGGTGTTCAAATCAGAGATTTATTACTTTAATGGAAAGTGTACCCTGTTCACATTTTATTGATGCTAGTTATCTAAGTCCCCGTTATAAATCAATTTGCTTTTAACAAGAGATTGTATACATTATGCAAGCAGCTATTCTATATACTACAGAAAAGTGGAGTGACTGTAGTCTGTATTTTCCTAGTGTTTCTTACCTGATTAACTGTTTTATTAATGATTACAGACCTGTAAAGGAATTTTCTGTCCCTAGAGGGGTCAATGCCTTCACATACTGTGGAAAAGCAAAAGTTGTTGTCACTGGGGGTAAGTGTTGGGATTTCTTTCCAAGAGATTGTTCTGTTGTGAATTTTTTTCCCAGTTAAATGAGATCAAATAAAGCTGATTTAGTATCTTAAGCATTTAAATAATGGCTTCTGTCTTAAATGATAGGAAACAGAGGTCTTGCTTTTAATTGCTGGGAGCCTCACACTGAAAAGATACAGTTCCTGACAGGAATTTATCAAGGGCTCAGTCTGGGCTTGATCATGTTATTTATACAATAAAACAGGAGAAACAATACGTTGAACTACTCTAAGGCACCTTTCCAACTCACAGTGATGACTCTCTTGGCCAGGTTATACACATTACTCTCTGCACTATCAGCAGGGCTCCCATCCTTTCCTATTACTCTTTGGCCATCCTTTCCTTTCTTAAGCAATCACATTGGCCCGTCTTAATACTTTCCGTTGCTCTTCTCCCCGATCATGTTTCCCCAAAGCTTTACGGTCTGTTCTTTCAAAGCAGACTGCAAAAATAGCAATCTTACAGCCATTTCTTCCCTGATATCCAATAATTTTATGAGCCTTTCTATTGCAGTGGTCATATTTTGTGCTGCAGAAGTGTGGCTGGAGTATGGCAGCAGTCTTGTTCGTATATTCTGTCTGACAGGGTGGTGCCCTGGAGTGACATCAATGCTGCCTATTTCCAAGTCTTCAGTATGACAGTCTTCCTTAAAACTTTGTTAAAAATTGTTTTGAACAATGTAGCACATAGCAATTCTTATGTCTATATTTAACAAGAAGAAAAAAAATGGCCAGGGCTCTGCTACCCAGCCTTGATAACATGCTGGATCATAACATTTACCTACCCTTGATTTGGAATCCTGTCTTGCTTGTTCACCCACTGGCCTTCATCTTGCTATTAAAAGGCATCTCCCGTCTCTCACCCTCATTCCCAGTGCTTAGCCCTGCTGCTCCCCTTGAATACAAAAGGAAAATATTCCTCAGATGGATTACTAAGAGTCACAGAAGAAAGTGGTGTTTCATGGACAAAGACAATGACAGGGTGTGATCATCTCTTTCAATTTCATTGTGAAGTTTAGATCAGCTAGAGGCTACTATGAATCTGTACCCAGAATTAAACATAATCCTTCAGCCACTTGAGAGATCTATTTACTAAAGTCTTCAAAAGTTGAGCTTTAGAGTTCAGTGCTCTATTAATAAAATACACTGCTCACAATGGCACGGCAGTCACTCAGACTGCAGCACACTACATTTGCCTCTGTATCTTAGAAGCTATCTCCTCTTGTTTGGCTGAGAAACGCATGTTGATGATCCAGTTAATGAGAGAATTAAACTGTTTCAAATGAACATAGGTTAGTCTTGTTGATTAGCAAGCCTGCAATTTTACCTGTAATATACCCTAAAAATCAAAGATCAGAGCAGTTAAATAATGCAGGAATCATAATATATAGATTTCTCGGTGACATGCAAACATCTGTAAAAACTATGTTTGTATGTCACATTCAGCAATTAAAAAACAAATCCAACCTTTGACTGCAGGCTAGCTTCTAAACTATTCAGTGGGGATAAATCTGCTAACCACTTTACTAAGCCCCGATTTATTGTTATTTAGCCAGGTGTTTACAGCACAAATGGTATGCAAAATACCACAATGTATTGTTACACTAGGAAATTATTATTAAAAAAGCCATGTTTTTACATCCTTACTCCTCCATAATTTATTTTTTTATATTTGATAATGCTCATGAGTTTGTCAGTACTGTGACATAACCTATTTTCATCTTCCAGATATTTGATATTTATAATAATGAATAATAAAGATACAGGCAAACCTGGTACAGACTCCACTTTTCATGCTAAAAGCCAGACTTCTTTAACTAACAAAATGAGAAGAGCCTGATAGTGGCCTAAAATATAGAGCCTGTAGTAATTTAGAATAACTTTTCTGTGTAGCCTTTCGCATTAACATTATGATGAATGGTAAAGTGATATGATTTTCCTCTTATTCTGTATCCATTTGAATTCCAAATATATCTTAAGCATCACCTCGGGGAACAGCTACAGTTAAAATAAAATTATGTGTGCATATAAAAGCTGGAGATGATCGGTTTTAAATTACATGATACATCAACTTCTAACCCTAGTATTTCTTCAAATCCAGCTGTTGTTCTCTTGTGAGCAATAAAGTAGAAGAAAAACTGTTATTGATTTCCAAATCTAGCAGTAGCAGCTTAAGACTGATAAAAAGAAGTCCTCTGTGCTTGCTCAGTATCCTTTGCATATTCCTGGCAACAGTGAAGTAACTGGTAACAGCCTATATAGCTTATATCTTTTTTTTTTTTTTTTTTTTTACTGGCACTATACATTGGTATTGACATTTTCAGGAATTCCCAGGAATCCTAGTTATAGAATTCATATTCCAGGACTCCATTAATACTAGCCCTCACAAGCATAAGCAGACTTTTTTCTATGATGAAGTCTAAATTTAAGAAGAATGTATGAAGACAGACAAGGAAGCACAAAAAAAAGAAAGAGACATTGGTCAATATGATAAACATATGAACTTATGTTAGTTTACCAGATGTCTAACTGTTCTGAAGACTGTTTTTGCAGACATTATAATCCAAGATTATTTAAAAGGCAAGCTTGCATGAATGATGAGTTGTTTTAAAGAATAAGGGGTCCTTCTGTGTGCAAGGAGCAGCATAGAAAGAAACCAGGAGTTACAGTTTTCTTTTCTAGTTCATCAGAGGATACCAAGCTAAGCCTAGCATTTTTTTCCATTCAAAAATGCTATTGTTCTCAAAAGGGCTTCAACATCACTGAAATACAAACACCTTAGCAGACTTGTAATAGCACACAAATTGCAAAACTGTGAGCAAGGGAGACAATTTGACAAAGGATCACATGTTCAAAGAATGCATTGGAATCCATAATATCAAGCTAGAATAGGGCTGTGGTCATAGAATCTGACTTTTTAAAAAGCCCTAAACACATGCTTTCATAATTATTTATCTTGGAATGGAGAACACCAAACTGAGCCCATTATGATTCAAATAATTGATTTCACAGAATCTTAAAAATTTTCCATCTGATATGTAGGTTGATAATTCAACTTCTTCAAGCTTTTCTTGAATATGCTTAGTACCCATGCCTTCTGTGTCAGGATTCTGAATCCTAGAGGCATATTTGGAGCACAGAGAGAATAAATGTTCCAGCAAATATTCCAGTGAAGCAGTGAATGCTAGGGTCAATCTGGCATTAGTCCAGAAAGAGGGGAGAGAACACATCCACTATAACCAAATCCACCATTATTTCAACATCGGTAAAAGGAATAAAAACTAATCCACTATTTCACATAAGAAGCAAATAGCATTTTTAATGTAGGGAAAGGTTTTCTTTCCTAATAACACTAGTTTTTCCTGTTGATATCTTAAGTAAAGGACATGTATTAGTGATTCTAATCTTAAAAAGAAAGTCACTACCACAATTAAAGGGCACTATCCTCCCCTCCATTCATCTGCCATCACCTCAGGAATATAAAGAACAGAGCAATCAGGAAGGCTAAGAAAGATCCTGTTCCTCAAAAGCACAGCAAGTAGGTAGTTGAGCTGGTCAGATACTAGCAACAGCTTCCACCTAGTTTTCCACTGTCATTTTAAGACATGGCAGGTTCCATTTGCAGCTGCTAAAGGGCATGTTGTTGAAGCAGCATCTGCTCCCTCTGATTATAACTGATCTCACCAGTCTCACTGGAGGCTCCTGTCTATCATATTTCGTGTGTTCCTGTTGACCTCATGGAAGGTCTGCAAGCTCAGTTTTACTCCCGTGGTCTTGTTTCTCAGTAATGTATACTGGCCTAGTCACAAGGGTTCTCCTAACTTACAGGATATGTCTATAACAGCCTAACACAACATCTGAGGAAGTGCGCAGAAGCACTGCTCTGCAATTTCCCCATCCAAAAGGGCTTCACAAACCTCTTGTGCAATTATAGCCTTTTTAAGCTACTTCCTGCCATGCTTACAGTGTAGACAGCTAATCTAGAATAGTTTTGCTTGAAAGTGCCCCTGAAAAGAAACTGGTTCCCATTTAAGTTACTGCTGGTCAGCTACTTATCCATGGCTCCCCTTTCCTGTGCAGAACTTACCCCTCCATTGTGCAACCACTTGTGTTTGCATGGTTGCATTCTCAGTTACACTTGTGAAATGATCTGGCATAAAATGAAATTGCTTTCTGTTGTAGCTATTTTAAGAGTAGGCCATTTCTCCGAAGAGCCTCTCTCATTTAGAGAGGCTACATAAACAGTGCAATCAATTTAACTGACAATAATGCTTAATAGAGGAAAAGGGAGATGAGGTGCTCCTAAATGAATCACACATTGCTGTATTAAGGAGGAAAGGAATAGGTCTCTGGAGAGAGAGAGAGGAAGGGACTGACCGATGACAGTAGGTTGAACAAGCTTAAGGAATATCCCTGGAGAGCAGACTGCAAGAGCTGACCTTTTAACTCTTCTCTTTGTAACAAAACTGAGCTGAGCTTCACAGTCTTGAGGTTTTGTGAATGTTCTTTTGGGCCATGTACTTCCAAGTCCAAGGATTTTTTTGGCTTTCTGCACTTCGCTTTGAGCCGAGAGAAAACTAAACTCAAACTGAAGTCTAGATATGTGTCTTTTTCATTTATTGTGTGTCAATATAGTGTTCAGCTGATTGCACACAACTCACACCATTGCAGTATTTGCCAGGAACTGAAAATTAAAATGTAAATTAATTAATGTAAAATTTAAACTGGGCTTATGTTCTCTTGAAAATCATGTGAAAAATATGAAATATTTCAGAGCACTAGATACAGTTGTGTTTCCATCAGTATGTAAACCCAGGAATTTACTAATTTTTTCTTTGTGTTTAAATTTGGAAAAAAATAGTCCAAAATTAATATAATGCATTCAAGGATTATTCCCTAAAATGTAGGTAAATTTAATGTTTGAACATACAAATAAATATGAAAGACCTAATTCTCATTTACTTCAAGACATAAAATCACTCATCCGCAGTTATTGTTTCCTATCTGCCCTCAACTTTCATGACTGCTCCCTTTCCTGTTCTGCATGCCCACCCTCTTCCACAGAAATGGTCATGCTTTCATTTCCTGGCTAAGTGAACACAAATATTTTTTTGACATTTTTGTAAACTAGATCTTGGAATGAAAAAAATCTGAGCCTCAGTTCTATTTCTAATAAAGTATTCTGCTCCTATGGGACTAGTACATGCAGTCACAACCAGTGTCCCTGACATTCCTCTGGCAAAATAAAAAGGCTTTGAAAGGCAAATCAGTTATGTGGCTTTAATACAAGTTTGGGAATAAGCTGGAATCCAGCCCTCAGAATGAAAAATTCACATCCTTATGTAGGAGTTGCCTACATAGTGAAAGCAGAGACTTACCAACAGAAAGCTCTCCGTTACAAAGCTTATTTGTAATAACACTGACTATTCAGTCTTTCTGACTTTTTTTTTTTTTTAGGTCATGACAAACTGCTTCGTTTGTGGCATCCCGCTATCAATAGTAGGCCTATGGGGAAGCTATCAGGACATCAACATAGTGTTGTGGAAATTGTGACAAATGAAAAAGATCAACATGTCATCAGCCTTTCCTCTGCAAAGGTGCAATGCTTTTCTTAACTTCATGGAAAACAATGGTATAAATGCAAGTAGGGATCTGGTTTTGAGTAAGTACTTCTGATAGTATCTAGTCCTAATCTCATTGTTCATCAGTTCATTTATTTTAATGAAAAGGTGGACTTCTAGCTTAAAATTTCCAAATTATTTTATATCAAGAAGCAAGACTAGAATGGAACTGTTTGGTGTATTTTCTTTCTTAATGTGACAAAAGAATACTTACAATAGTAGGTATTCATATTCTGGTAATTTCTGTATTGCTTTGGCAACTGCCAGAATTATAACATAACCTGTACCTGAATGCTTCATTCAGAATTGATCACCTGCAAAAAATTCTAACAGCTTCATTTACCCTTCTCTCTGCCTGTCAGCCTAATAAATCCATAGGTGGATTTTTTCTTACACTGGTGACTCTATACATCATGTTCAACTATTGACCTCTTTCTGAAGAGTGTCTTACTGATCCAAGGCTTACTGATCCAAAACATTCACCATGAACAGGAATACTAATAAAATCAATAATAAAACTTCTTCAGCCAAATATTGCAAGATTCTGCTGGAAATGGATGGGTTTCCTTTAAGTTTTTGGTGCAATCATGGCATCAGTGGTTTATCTCATTTGTCAAAATGAGACTGTTCAGGAGAGAAAAAAAACTTCTAAAAATATGTACAAAAATAAATGAGAAGCCCCTGAAGGAGTAGTTATGAATGGCTATAGAGCTCTTTCAAGAGTTGTCCTATGCAATATTTTCCATATTCAGCAGTATTCAATGTTTTCATTAACATCTGCAGTGATGGAATAGAGAGCATACATACTAAATTAACCAGTTGCCCCAAACTGGTTAAAGCTGCAGGCCCTGGGCAGAAGTATTAGAGTTCAGAATGGTCATTAAAATGGAAGGTATGATCTGTGCAAAATACTTGCTATAAAGCAATAAGGGCCTAATATAGTTAGTCTACGGAGATACCCATCTATCTCAGAGGTTTCCAGCTTTTTGTTGGGTTATGTAGGAAAAATTACCGAGCTATTTATTCTATCTGTGCACTCCTCTGCCATAATTGCTTACCACTGGTCATTGACGTGCCAGTAAATACCACAATTTCATGTCTTAATCTTATTCTTAAAATGACCCACACCCATATAAAAGTACTACTAGCTGAAAATAAGTCATCAGAAATCTCCCGTCTTCACAAAATCCTGGAGCCATAAGCATTCCCCCTTCCTCACTCCTATAAATCTATACCTGTCTGTTCTGTAGGTAACTCCGAACATTTACTACAGGCATACATTACTTCCAAATTAAGGAGGGTTTTGACAGATAGCCTGCAAGCTATACATGTAGAAAAATGGAATAAGACATAAGACATTACTTAAGGGGAATGAATGTACATGAAAATATTTATAGAAAAGCAACTAAGAATTAAGTCCCTGGGGCAGTAAATGACTAGCAGATCTCTTTAGGTCCCTTGTGGACCTTTCTGTGATTCAATACGATGACTTAGAGGGAAGCAAAATCTATTTTACAAGTCTCCAGGTATGCGGTGATGTTCAGTACTGTGGGCTCAGTGGATCCTGTGGGCATCCCACATCTTTCCTGCTGCAAGCAGAGACCTTATTATTATTAGGGTAATGTGTTAAATGTCCTTGCCTTTGTTACTGGCCCATGGGTCAGACAGTGAGAAGGCCTGGCCAGTAGGAATATGGGATATTCCTGTGAAATATATTTAGGAACTTTTTCAAGAAAAAAGAAACCAAACCGTTTTCTTGTTTAAGTTAGATTGCATATATTGCACTTAGCTTCTAGCTTTCACTCCCTAGAGTTGTAACACATAATTTCCTATGATCTGTTACATATTACTTTATGAAGGACAACAAGAGCTAACATTGGATAGATGGCTTTTAAGATATTATGTGAGCTATATTCCCGGGGACTCATATCCACGGAGGAAGAAAGCAAGAAAGAATATTATTCCTGACAATCTTTAAGAAAAACAGTCAGAGTCAGCCTTTTGATAAACAGTTTTCTTTCGTATGTTTTGTACATTGTATTAACTTTCTATATTAGCAAACTAAAAATGTTTTTAAACAAGGATTCAAAAAGTTCTCATCCCTGGAGGTATTTAGAAGAAGGATGGATGAGGTGCTTAGGGACATGGTTTAGTGGTGGGATGGCAGTGCTATGTTAACGGTTGGACTCGATGATCTTAAAGGTCTTTTCCAACCGAGGTGATTCTAATTTTACTACCTTGTTTCGCCCTCATTTGACCTCAAAGGACTTTTAAGACTGAAAAGCCATACACAAACGTACTCACAAGAATATCTCCGCAGCCCATATGTAATACTGCAGAGTTCAAACGTAAGGGATCACACTGGCTTTTGATTTCAGACTTGTGCTGCAGCAAAGGTTTCCAGTCTGAAGAAGTAATGGCAGAGTTAGGGGGTTGAAAAACTCTGGTGAATGGTTTTAAAGATATCACAAATGTTATGTGTCCCTTACAAGAATACTGGGGGATTCAATTGATGATATTAGCCTTAATTCCATACTATAGAACATTAATGTATGCTATAGTTTAAACAGAAATAAAAAAAGGAACCAATCCTACACCATGGTTTCATAGGACTAGTGCAAAAAATAGAAATCACAGGGGATTTGTATTACAGTAGAAGAGCTAGTTTACAATATTATTCACTCTAACAGTCTTAACAGCCCTGAGCATGAAAAACAGAGTGGAGCCCAGGGGAAGGGGAGGGAGGCATCAGTGTGTTAACGAAGTATCAAAAGAAACATCTCCCGCAATGCAATGGCCAAGATACAAACCAAATGTCTCTGTGAAGACAACAGTATGACCGTGCAGACCTGAAACCAAAAACTAAAACTCCATAAAGGAAAAGGGTTGTCTTTGTTTCTGAAGTGCAAGTGTTCTTCAGAACCAGTAAGTTATTTGTAACTGCATGCTAGATTACAGGCAATACTGAAGTTTAGGAAAGCAGACACAAATAAACTATTTTGTATTATGCTCATATTTAAGACCTTCTCTTTAACCATATGTCAAAAATTGTAAATAGCAATAAGTGAAAGATTTTTAACACAAGGGTCAGTGTTATGCACTGAGGGAGATTGTCCCAGTGACATAACTTAAATGACGAAGTACCTTGTTGTCTTTTTGTTGTAAGCTCTTTTAGCATGTTTTATTTGCATTGTGTGCAAACAATTGGTTTGATCACTGCAAATATTTCAGGTGTTTTCTGTGGCTGCAATTTTTGCTTCTGAAGTCTGCTTTTAATTTCAATTCCATGAGTTAGTCTTTTTATAGGAAATATGACTACATAACAACTTCATCCTTCTTGATCTGTGATGACTTGGAATATTAAAAAAAAAAAAGAAAATAGCAGTTTGATTATCTGGAAGTCCAGTTGTTGAATATGCCAAGGATAAATTAGACCTACACAATGCTTGTTTTATTCAAGTTATTTTTAAGATGCATGTGCTTTATTTCAGAGGACTGTTCTGCTTGCTTTTCATCTGTTGCTGGATGGTCTGCCTGGATTTCAGTAGACCTCTTCTGACACTGCCCAAGTCTGTTTACATGACTTATCTTTGTGAGTTAGACAGATGATTCCAAAAGTACAGATTACTCAGCAGAGTAGTCCCATGTGTACATGGTGGGGAAAGGAGAGAGGGAGGGAGGGAGGGGCAGAGGAAGGAAAAGGGTGAAGCAGAGCTCTGAAAAGGTTGGGTGTTATAACACAGGTTTAGGCAGCCCTTAGTAAATGCAGATCTCCAGTATAAAGAGGCTTACTGTCCTGGACAGTCTACTTAAAACCCCCAGCTTTCTAAGTGGAAGACTAATCTTTATTTACAGTGAACCCATGCTCAATCCCACTAAATGATACACAAACTGAAAGTCTCTAATTCTGTAAATTAGTAATCACATGAGCAAAAATTAAAAATGCTGCAGAAACTGCATGAGTTACATTCATTCAGCAGAGTATAGTTTAGCCTTTATTGATGATAATTGTGCAATTCACCTCTTGAATGAACTGGAGAATTTGACTGACAATTGTTTTAATATTGGATTCTTATGCACCACAATCTTCATTATGATAGCTCATAATTTCAGGCTGTGTCTAAACCGTGAATTTCAAGAATTCTGTCCAGCTCTCTCATCCTGGTGCAAAAACCTGGATGCATCCCCACTTAGCATTAGCATAAGGACCAATGTGCACACCATTCTTTTGGACTCTACATCCCAGCACAGTTACCTCCACTGAAATCAGCCTAGGCAGGAACAAAACAGAGATATGCAGCATTGTTTGTCCAGGCTCCCATTCACATTATCAGGGAGCAAGGACTCTGGTATGAACTGCAGCACACTATTGTTTCAGTGTACTGTATAGTTCAGAGATAATGGTAAAATCTATGTGGACCATTGTGGCACTTGACCTGCATACTCTGGTCAAGGTTAGCTATAGACATTGTGTTCTCTGCACTGTCTGTGGTAAACCAGAAAAAATCTCAAGCTCACACATTTGAAATCAATTAATCTTGCTTCTGTCAGTCCCCCTGTACATAAGGTAATCTTAAAGGAAATACTAATTATTTATCTAATGCTGTTAACTAAATATAAAAATCAGATGTACAACTCTAGTAAAATAAAATTAAAATAATCTAGATGATCTTGACATAGATATTCTTCAAGAAACAACAAACAAGATCACTTTGGCCCTCCTTTATTCTTAACTGGTCAAAGTGGCATTATGCAATCTAATGCATAGACAGTTGGTGGTAAGTCTGGATCTTTCTACAATCTCTTCTAAAAGGAGAGCTGGTGCCAAAATCTGAAATGTATATGCATGGCTTCTTGGTTTGTGAGGAGAAAAACAGCCACTGCCAGTGCTGAATTAGTTACTAGCTCACACATCTTTCTAGAATCATGAGATGATGTCAAACAAGCATCAGTCTAATACATCCAGTGAAAGAAAAATAATATCAAAGGTTTTCCTTATTCTTCCCTAGATCAGTTGTCAGCTTGTCAGCATGTCAACATCTGCTGTCTGAGCAGTGCTGTCTTCTTGCAGCACTTTGGGTTTTTTTGTGATACACCTCAATAGATCCGCAGAGAGAGCACACTCGCTTGCATGTCAAAAATCAGTACTGTATTTGGTAGCAGACAAGCCCAGGACACAC
Source organism: Gorsachius magnificus (assembly GCA_034008185.1). Taxonomy (NCBI): domain Eukaryota; kingdom Metazoa; phylum Chordata; class Aves; order Pelecaniformes; family Ardeidae; genus Gorsachius; species Gorsachius magnificus. The sequence goes on along the minus strand of CM067083.1, from coordinate 40,404,692 downwards.
TGCACTGAAACCTGGCATTCATGTGAACTGTTTTGAGCAGACTTCTTTATTTACACTGGGGCATTTTGGCCAGCATGCAATACAGCTTTTTGGAAAACATTAAAGAAACCTTCCGTGATATTAAATTTAACTGAAAACAGATTGCCCTGAGCCAGTAATAATAAAACAAAGTTGTTATTATGACAACAATTAAGAAACTATTTTGGAATCTGAATTCAAATGATGGTTCAATTTAAGAAAATGAAAATTCCTCCAACCAGTCCAGCACATGAGCACTTTGTTTGCTCCAGTATTATAAAGATTTCTTGATGGAATAAATTATTAGCAAACTGCTGTCAGGCAGATAATAAAAAATTATGAATATATCAAATTCTCTTATCACAAAAGTTAAACTTACTTTCTTGGTTTTATACCATAAGAATGTCTACAAATTAGGCACAGCCATAGATTTGTAAATAATTTCTGTATGCCCTTTAGTCATATGCATTAGTATTTCCATAATAGTGACACTGAGGAAGAGGGGAGGGCACAGGCAGGGGTTGCCACAATTGTGTGCTGCTGGACTTGCTTCAGAATATAATATTCCTGGAAATAAATTTGTGATCTTCCAGGTTCTGAAGAGCTTAAAGGTAACAGTGTGCATGGGTACAATTACAGCTGTAGTCCAGAGCCACGTCTTTTTCTTCAGCTGTTCAGTTAAGTGAATTTACTAGGAGATCTGAAATATCGATGTGATATATTTGTTCCTAAACACAGGAACATGTTCCAAATCTTTCATTCTCTGTGTTAAATTATATACCATAGGCCAACAGGAACCCTAGTCATCACAACTACATTTGCAGAATGTCTGTCTTGACTTACGATTTGGTTGAAAATATTTCTAAAAAGGAAATACTGTTACATTTGTCTGAAGGTATTAACTTGTCCTTCATGTCATTGCATCAAAATACAGACTCGGTGTTTCACATAATATATGAGTTCTTTGCTAAAGTGTCAGCACATTGCAGTCGTAGGTTAGGTTATTGGCATGGAAGTGAGGGTGTATATATTTAACTGTAAATAAAAATGTATATAACTCTTCAATTGGAATTATTCTGCAGAAGCCAGCAACCCAGTTTTCAGGAATCATTTTTTCCAAAATGCCTGCAACAGGTTACTCTTGATTTATGGCTGTAATTTTATTGATCATTTGGGAGTTATAAAAAGAGGAATCAGTGATGTATTTCCCATTGTTACAACTATTTTACACCTTTTAGGTCTGAGGGAATACAAAGTAAAATAATATGGCTTATTCAAGTACTGAAGCAATATCTTCTTTATTGAAGACAAATACTGGTAAAATATTTAAGAAGTCCTTTAAAAAGTGCTGTCTTTGGACTTAGAATTACATCTAAGCAGCATTCTTGGATGCTTCAGAATACACTAGATAGACAATGAACCATGACATGGGTTGGATATTTCAAGCCAGGCAAGGCAAGACTGTCCTTTATGAAAGCACTTGATCTGCCCGGTTACTACATTGGCACTATGGCATTTTTCTACAAATACCAGTACTGTAATTTAATAGAAATTGCTAGCCTTTTTTTAAAAAATGGGCCCAATCAGCTGAAGAATTAGTCCTACAGAGTGTATGGTAATATGAGAGCAATCTGTGGGGTAGAGAAATCATGGAAAACTGACCTGACACTCCAGCCTAGATAGAAGAATGCTGCATAGGAAACCTCTGCTGTGTTTACCTTTTTTCTCTCCTTCATGTCACTCAGCCCTTCATTGCCCCTTCCTCTCTGTAGTTAGTTTGCCTACTCTTATTCTCATCCTTAAGCCTGAAGCATTTATTACTTCATTTTTTCATATTACAGAACTCTTTGAATGCATTCAGCAAGCACTGAGGAAAAAAAACACTCATAGAGACAGAGGCTATTAAACCTGGAGATGTGGCAGGAAGCAGGTCATTATCTGAAAGATGATCTTTTACTCATAATGCTTATGGAAACAAGAAGATTAAGGCCTATGGCAGAGACCAGACCAGACTGCAGAGCCCTTATACTGAAAGGGTGTGAAGCAATGACAACCATGCTCTTTCACTTAGTGTGGAGTGGGGATTCACAACTAGATTATTGGAGGTTACCACTTCACGTCTTGCCTGCTTGAGTTGTCAATGGAAGTCAGTAAGCCAAAATTTGCTACAGCAGTGGTTCCATTGATTTTACCAGAACACCTCCAGTGGTGGGATTGGTTGAATTAGTCCACTTAAGTGAGTCAGGTGAGCAAGATTTGAACCTACAGGCTTCAATGCGTTTTTTATTTGTAAACAACACAAAATTTTTGTTTTAAATCAGTGAAGGGAATGTTCTTTGGTCTTTTTCTCTTTAAAAGTAATTTCATTTTTGGCAGCTAATACCGAAAGAGCAATGCATGCATTTACACATGGCAGGAGAGGAGTGCAATAAACAGGGTGATTTCTCGCATCTCCATTCTGGGGCTTGGCAGAGTTTCATTCCATTCATAATTTCTTCAAAATCTGATGCAGCCAACTTGATGCAAGCGCATAAACACTTCCTTGCTGAAGTGTTGCCCATACTAAATTAACTCTGGTATATATATATTTAGTTTTATTCTTACAGAAGTCAAGGGCAGATTTTTAGTATTTCAGGGAGGATAAAGGAAAGTAAGATGCATTATTCATTTTTGTATTTTCTGACTTTTGCAAATTTACTCAAACCCTAATGCTATTCGTCTCCAGTCCTCTCTCTCTAGATCTGCTTACTGGCAAACTGGCTGTGTGATATCCCAGTGGGAAGTCATAAATGTCTTTTTCCTGTCTGGAACTCAGCAGGTGATTATACCAATGCCTGTGTAGGTTAGTGTGGATGTTTACCTAACCTATTTTGAAAGAAAATGACAATGTTTTATGGATATATTTATAATACAGTCATTTGTCTTCCCGAAAAATGAGAGCAGCTGAGCTGGAAGCACAATGTTTAATTTTATGTCAAACCATTATGGCTGTTACTGAAATGTACTGTATATCAACAATATTAAATTTAATCTAGATAATTTGAAAAAGAGGCATTTGGGAAATCTGCTCCAGTCATCCTTCACAGAAATTATGTGGCCACATCTATACCAGAGACACTTTCCGTATACTGCTTTGAAAGTCAAAGTTAATCCTTCCTTTGCTGCTGCACTTTTATTCTCTTCGGTTTATTTGCTCCTACCAGATACTAAGAATTTTATTCTCCTCTAATATTGCATAATCCTTCAAGAACATTGAATATTCTTCTTTGGACTTTTCATGTAACTTACCCAATTTTCTCTTATTTCCTGTCCCATTTTGCATTATTCAAATTATTTTGTCACTTAGGTAGTCTGCAATAATACCCTACAAAATTAGCCTACAGAAGACAAGACTCAAGGGGGATCTCATCAATATATATAAATATTGGAAGGGAGGGTCTAAAGAAGATGGAGACAGGCTCTTTTCAGTGGTGCCCAATGACAGGACCAGAGGCAATGAAAACTGAAACACGGGAGGTTCCATCTGAACATCAGGAAACACTTATTTCATTGTGAGGAATACTGAGCAGAGGTTGCCCAGAGAGGTTGTGGAGTCTCCATCCTTGGAGATATTCAAAATCCATCTGGACATGGTCCTGGGCAACTGGCTCTAGGTGGCCCATTTGAACAGTGGAGCTAGACAAGATCACCTCCAGAGATCCCTTCCAACCTCAACTGCACTCTGATTCTGTAATTCTGTGAAAAGGTAAAAGGGATTAGAACTAATTTTAAATGTACTTTTTTGGCTCATAGCTACATTTTCCTTCTCTAGTTCTTAGACTTACATGGTGTATAACATACATGCATGCTTACAACCAGCATGCAGCTGGGCTGTTTGAGGAAAATATCTGTCCTAACCAGGGTTGTATCTTTGCAAAATGATGTTTTGTTTCTCAGTATATCTGAGAATGCACAGAGCATTTATTCTCAGCATAACATGAAGGAAATGATCCATTGTTTCTGGGCAAGTATTTCACAGTTAAAGTATTAAATAATCTGTATTTGCTGCAGATGAAACAGAGTGAGATCTATACTCAGCCTGTGGTGATTTCTATAGTTCTGCCAGGAAACTGAGATCTACGGTTTAAATTATGTTAAATTTCCAGACCGGTAGTTTTCTGGTTGCTTATTTTTCTATGGGGGAATGAAGAAAAAGGTGATCTTCAAAATGCAAATGAAGTGTTGTATACCTGAAAATTACTTCAAACACTGTATCTAAGGTGAGAGCATTATTCTAAGATTGGTTGAAGGTGGATAGGAAGAGCCTGACTGTTTTTTGAGCTCTTCTGATTTAGGTGTTCATGGGCAGTCACCTCTGTCCTACCTCACTAGCTTCCTGTTTCTGACCCACATACTATCTAAATGTCTACTGAATCTGTTCTCCAGAAGTGTTGAGGGTTATTTCATCTTTGCATTAGGGGTCAGGTAGGTCTATTGTCAGCTCACTGAGCACACAGTACAGAGACTGACATACAGAGCCCTTATTCTCAGTCATTGCATAACACTCAGTAAGTATCCTGCAGGCTCATTACTATACAATTAGACTCACTATTGCATATAACATGGTTTGATTTCTTTCCAGAATTTCTCCATGTTTAGGAAAAGGAAAGTAGCTTTATATATTACCAGGCTATTGATACTATTTGAGGAAGTTATTTGAAATGTTCATAATTTTGAACTTCACCAAATTACTGTCTCAATAAGGCACTAGTTATAGTACCATCTGCTACAGCACATTGCGTTAATGTTCTTAGAGCTAAATCCTCCTTGCCTTAGCCTCACAAGTAATCCCATTGACATCAATTTGTTCCTAAGTCTTCTAATAACTACAGGGAGTTGTAGTACTTTGCAGGATCACCTTCAGGGATCACAAGACACACAACGGCACTCTCTGCAGATAACTTACTCTATTAAATACGTGGCAAGCAGAACTTCATGCCTGGTGATTTTTGTCCTTGAGAGCTCAGAAGTTCTGTATGAATTTGTAAATTTTTTCACTTAGACCATGGTGCCTTCAGTGACCCCCTGAAACAGTTGAACAGTGTAGAAAATAGGGGCAAATAAACTAAATACTTCATCAGAAAATCAGCTCTAATTGTTGCTTACTCTTCCTGTCTATGCCTACAGCAAATGCTGTGGCTAGTACAACTTCTTTCTGCCCCAAGGGTGGCTGGATTTTGGATTTTCCTGCACAAGAGTTTTTTCATAAGTTGTTTTAAAGACTTGCAGCATCACCATTCTGTAAAACTGAGGGAAGTTGTCTATCTATTTCAAAAAAACCCCTTCCCTTAACCTACAAAAAGTATCAGCTGGATGTGAGCGTTTGGAAGCACTAAAAGGAAGTTACAGTTGTCTCTTGAGAGTTGTTGAGATATTTTCTTTAAAGCAGTGTTTTAAGGTCACTTTCTTATCCTTAACTAGCAGTGATTCAAAGGGATTATCTTTTGGTGGGGGTGGAGGGGATGTCAGCAAATCCTGAACTTCATTAGTCCTTTTCTATCCCAGTTAATTACAAAGACGGAAAGGGGCAGAAAAGGATTCATTTCTTCCAAAGTCAAAGCATGTTTCCACAGTGGCCTCCTCATAACAACCCAGCAGGAGATAAGTGTTCCTGAGCCTGAACTTGATGGCACTGAGTGCATGCAAAATATTTATTTACCAATTTTGTCTTGCCCTATTTCCCATCTGTGTTCCATCTCCCTCTGCTGTTCCCATTTTAGTTGGTAAGATGAATCTTTTCCTCTTTGTCTGTCTCTGTGTGTGTATTAAGAAAACTAGAAGAGAGGGGTGTTGCTGTTTTTACATGCTCATAAAACATAGGCATTAAACCAGGTGGAAAAGACAGTTCAGGCTTTTTTCTATGTTCTGAGTTTTAGGGCTTGAAGAAAGGTGGTGCTTGAGTGAAAATTGTTTAGTAATGCAAATGTCTATATTTGCATGTGAGCCAGTGTTGTAGATATAATGTTGCTGTCTGTATAGCTCAGCTTTTTCTGCAAGGAAGGAAGCAGCAGGAAGAAGAAAAGAAGTTGTTTCCAAAAAGAGTTGAAGCTCCTTCTCACCACACTCCCCCTCCTCCCTAATATGTTTTGTTTGCTTGAATATAGTCTGTATTCTGTGATTTCGAAAGACTCAGTCTGGAACCATTTTGCCCAAAAGAATATGGGTTTGGATGACTTCAGGTGTTCCCAGAATTTGTCAGGCTGCTGTGGCATGTTCTTCAATAAATTAGCAGAACAGTAAGGTTACTATAACAAATGTTCCTAAGGCAACCCCCAACCAGTCACCTCCACATTTCCAAATAAGCATGCCTTTCATTGCCACTCTGTGCATGAATTCATGCAGTCATGTGTGCTGATGCAGATGAACAGCAGTAACATTATATCTTGCGGCCACGCTAGTGATGGCTTGTGTGGGAGTTACTCACGTGGAACAGTGGTTTATGTAACCTCCCCATCCCTGCCCACGGGCTGGGAAAGGGAGAAGGCCAGAAGAAAGGGAAGAGACTTATAATTGCTGTGATGTGTCCATGGTTTTGCTGTCACTTTAAGTGATTGCATTTTCTTAATGTGTTACTGGGATTAATAGCTGAACAAGAAGCAAGAAATAGTGCAAGAAGCTCTTACTCATATTCACTTGTGCTGTAAAGTCAACTTCTTATTGCTGCGATAAAATAAGCTGTCAAGTTTATGTTTCAATTGTTGGCCAATGTAACTTGAATAGTCCATGAGATTATTAGAATTGTCTGTCTTCAGTTTTGTTTTGTATAATTTTGCGAACTCTGTTACAGATCTGGATGATGTTTGTGGAAAGGTCATTATACCTCTGTTCAGCAGCTTATTCCTATCACCTGACTAGACTATCTCCATAGATACCTACTTCTGATTAATCTTCAGTTCCTACAGCTGTTTCTACATGCTCTAATTACAACTGTGCCAGAACTGAGCTTGGAGATCTACTTGCAACATTGCTCTAACTTTCTCAACTTTCATCACCAATTCTTCTTTCTATTTTTGCTGGTCTACTGTCAGCTGGATGAACAGTTTCATCATTTTTTCTATTCAACCCGATTTCCTTTTTCAAGCCTTCACACTGCCTATTTCTCCCTGAAGGTCTTTTTGTATCTTTAGAAATTGCATGTCTGAGTAAACTCCTGAAATATAATCAGAAATCTATCAGAAGCTTATGATGGATATGGTTCTTCTGACTCAGTACTGTCTCAGAGAAAGTTTAATCTCAGTGAGAAGTTCTTTAGAGACTTTTTCTTCTGAGTTTTCCTGAAAACAAACAGAATATTCAGGAGAAATTTTCTTTCTACTTAAAATTCTGAAACACTCATGTATGAACTTCTCTCTGGTGCCAAAGGTGATCTGTTTAAACACTGATTGATGTATCTGTTTCTTTTCTTCCTTTCCTTTTCAGAATTTTGCTGGATCCTCTGTATCTCTCTTTAAAATCAGGTTACTGATGGAAATTCCAATAATCTCAAAATCTGTGTATCTACCTGAATGACTTCCATTGATTACTGTCTCCCTTATTTTTATTTTACAAACAGTGAACAGTCGTCTTCTTTTTTTTTTTTTTTTTTTTTTTTTTTTAGCAATGGTGTTTTTTCTATGCTGAGATCCTCCTTTAGGTAAAAAAAGAGAGCTACTTCAACATTTTATAAGATCCAGAGTATCAAACATTCATTCTTAATTGTATAGTGTATGTCTTTGGAAGAAATAATTCCTGGCAAGTGCAATGAACTTTTCATAACATGAACATATGCACAAGTGAAGTCTTCCTCATTACCAAAAGCATTTTTAAGGACAAGGCATACTGCCTATGAATTATAATGGGCACATGCTCTGTTCAACAGAAAAATAAATAGATTTCAAAATTAAGAAGGGAATAGGCTATGGTGAGGAAATCTGAAATAGTCAGAACCTGTGGGTTATGTCTCAGACTATGATTCACTGTGTGTCTTTTGGGAAACCACTTACTCTGCTTATAGGTGTAAAATGAAAATTTTTGCTGAAGTAGTTACATAAAAAAAAATAATTATGCTTTTATGTGACCAAATGGACAGATACAAGTGGTACTCTGCAGAAGTAAAATTATCTAATCCCAAATTTGCAAAGAAAGTATTTCTCAGAGCTGTTTCATATTTTCAAAGATCTTTGTATTAAGATAAGTAACATTACGGAACTAAATTTTATGAGTCTTCAGCAGTGAGTTTGATTGTAGCAGTTTTCTTTATGAGGTTGACAGATGTCATGTTCTTGTTTTATCCTCAGAGTTCTTCCTGTCAGATTTCTAGCTTGGTGTTGGGCAAGATGAGCTAAAAGCAAATACTTTGCAAATCAAATGTCTTTAATGATAATTTAATCCACCTTTCTTCTACCAGTCACCAGCATTTCTTTCTGTCAGTAGCACCCTGACTGTGCTGCATTTGAGCTATGTATCAGATAGTAGTTTTGTAGCACGTCATACAAGACTGGCTGCAAGCGATTTCCTGGGGCATAACTTGTTAATGCCTTTAGCAAGTAGCTTATGTCATTAAAACTTTTATGAAATTATATGAAGGTGCTGAACAGAGCTCTACATACTTTGTTCTATCTAATCTCTTTCAAGTTTTTCTAAGGTGCCAGTGCTACCTAGTGCTGTCTTGTATATCTGTCAGAAAGAAAAACAAGTAATTTCAAAATGAACTTCCAGTCTTGCTGTCCCAATTCTGCATGCTTCTTTTTCTGTTACAATGCCCATCTGTTATGGACAGATGCTCAGGTGGGTTTCAAGAAGCTTACTGGACCTTCTTTCCACAATAGGCAAGCTAATGTACCAACACAGCTACTTTTACCTGTGGGTGAATATCATGATTTAACTCCAGCTGGCAGCTAAGCCCCACACAGCTGCTCTCTCACTCACCCCTGGTGGGATGGGGGAGAGAATAAGAAGAGTAGAAGTAAGAAAACTCATGGGTTGAGATAAAGACAGTTTAATAGGGAAAGCAAAAGCCATGCATGCAAGCAAAGCAAACCAAGGAATTAATTCACTACTTCCCATGGGCAGGCAGTTGCTCAGCCATCCCCAGGACAGCAGGGCCCCATCACGTGTAACGGTTACGTGGGAAGACAAGCGGCATCACTCCGAACATCCCCTTCCTCCTCCTTCTTCCCCCAGCTTCATATGCTGAGCATGATATGATACGGTATGGAGTATCCCTTTGGTCAGTTGGGGTCAGCTGTCCCAGCCATGTCCCCTCCCAGCAACTTGTGCACCCCCAGCCCGCTCGCTGGTGGGGTGGGGTGAGAGCAGAAAAGGCCTTGACTCTGTGTAAACCCTGCTCAGCAGTCACTGAAACGTCCCTGTGTTATCAATGCTGTTTCCAGCACAAATACAAAACACAGCCCTGTGTACTAGCTACTGCAAAGAAAATTAACTCTATCCCAGTTAAAACCAGCACAGTGAACTAAGTAGGTTTTCAGGAATATAATGCAAGAACCTGCAGCCAAGCTGTCTGCTACAGACATCTTAGGCCTACCTTTACTATAATGTTTGTCATCATACAGGACATCCTGGGATGAATCAAAGAAATGGCAGTGGATTTCCCTAGGATTTTTTTTTACTCACCAGATCTCGTGAAATTATTGCTCTTTTAGAGAAACAGAAGCCCAGCCCCAGTCAGGGCAGGCAGGCTGCTTCATGCTTCCTGACCAAGACTAAAGTTAGAATTTGACTAACTGCATTAAGATCACCGAAGAAAAGCCACTGAGATCTCAGAGTGACAAAGTTAAGAATAAGGAATAGCTGAGAGAGGAAGACCTCCAGGGACTGTAGCACAAGAAGCAGAGTTATTCTTGTGATAGTTCTGTCTGAGATGCAGCTCAGTTATCAAATTTGGTTGAATATTTCATGGGTTTGCACTGATGTGTTTTATGGACTTACATTTTATGGACCATTTCATCTGAAGATTCAATGACTTTTGTCAATGCCCACAAAACTCCCAGTATTGATGGGAGCATTGCACTTACACATGCCTTTGTGTCAAAATCCCAATTAAAAATGCAGTACCACCTTTTAATAACACAATTGAATGAATACAAATAACTTGCACAAATGCCTATATAAAACTCACCACAGTCTTGGTAGCTGAATGAGAATTGAGGGCAGATGTGATGACAGAATAACTTTTGACAGCATAGAAAGATTTTTCTTGCAGGGAAGTGCACCCCACTAAAAGCTGTGGGATCTGAGAAATTGTCATGATTTCTTTCAGGATTAAGAGCAGTTTGCATGGGATAGCAGTAAGTTCAACACAGCTTTTGATAGGTAGGATGAATAAGTGCTGCTAACATAAAATCATTGATGAGTAAAGCTAGATTTTAAAACAAGTGGAAAACACAGTTTCCATTGAAACTGAAAGTGAGAACAAATATGTCTAATATATCTAGTGCTCCTTACGGGATAGTACCCTGACTGTGATCAGTTGCATTTGCTTACAGAGAGCATAAGAACTATATATGCATAAAAACAATCCTTCTGTAGTATGTCCTGATCTTGATTTGCTCCAACATCTGCTGTCAGAGATTTCAGTAATTTCTTTATCTGGAACCTTCTGAAATTTATCTTTGCACTGTTGCACACCATCTGATATTTCAGTTCAAATACAAGCTTTTAAACTATTGGGTAAATCCTCTGTATGTGACTGAAAAGTATGACACGATGGAGTCATTTTGCCTTTAAGGACTAGAACCAATTCTCAGGAGATCTGGTTCCACTGTGGACTTGCCAGGTCAAGATTACAAAACTCAGCCTTCCTGTGTGTTTTATCCTTCATAAAATAGGTATAAACATACTGTTAATATTTATCTTGCTTATTTTGGGATGTACCATGCTTAACAATGTGACTTTCATTGGAAGCTATAATATTACTGTCATAGAAACAAAAAGTAGTTGAAAATCCAATCATGATAAGAGTACTAGATTTTCTCCCCTCTCTCTCCCTCTAGATTTTTAGAGTGTGGGATATACAGACCCTTTCACTGCTGCAGGTCTTCCATGATAACCAAGGGAGTCCTGGAGAGACAGAGACCTTTGCCATGGTATTCGACAATGATCACGGCACACTTATCACTGGTATGTTACTGCAGCTGATGTGTAAGAGCAACCCCCTTCTCCTAGAATGTGATTTCCTTTATGATTACATACAACTGAAGTTGAGTAGAGGAATAAGGTATATGAGATGTACAGAATACTGGGAGGTAGGGGTATTTGCACATTAAGACCATTTTAAAGTGGGTCTTGTTATATGTGTTGCTAATTTCAATATAGAAATATGCATGAAAATATGCAGCATGAGAATTATCAGCAGGAACCAGAGGAAATGAGAAAGGGTTCTCTGAAGGCAAGGAGAGCCTTCCTCAGAAAAATGAAACTACAGCTATTGTTCTGTAGCCTTGTCATTTCTTGAAAGCTACTAAGCTGCAGATCTTCCCCTATGCCTCTAGCACCCTCCTCCCATTTGGAGATCAGAGTAGCAAAGTATAGTCTCTGTGGAGCCCTCACAAGTGTATTCAAACTTCTTATTTAACTCAGTAGCTACAGAAACCCCCACAATCCATGGTGCCAACAGACGCACTGTCCAACTGATCAGGAAGGAAATATTGTGGGAAATCATCCCAAGGTTTCTGGGCTGTGTTTCCTGACTCTAGCAGGGAGCTTGGAACCTCCAAAGAACCAGAGCTTCACAGGTGTCACTAAGGGTGTTAGCCTTCTGTATCTAAGACAGAGGCTCTGGAAACTGGCAGGGTTTGTCTGCCCCAGAGGCATAGTCACTGAAAAAAACCAGCTTTGAACCTGTTCTGGGGCTATAGAGGCCAGAAACACTTTGTTTTCAGTGACCTGGTAGTTTCTGCTGAATCTTTGTGGCAATAAACTTGTTTCAGAAGCCTAAATATATATATCGGACTAGGGTCCGCAAGTTGTTATATGTATTTAGGCATTTGATAAGCACTGCAAAGCTTAAGAAACTTCAGCTTCTAGGTCTCATTTTAAAAATACCCAGAATATTAATCAGTCTAGTTTTTAAAGTTTTTTATTCACTAAAGTATACAAATTATGATCTTCAGTTCAAATTTAATTAGTGATATTTCTAAGGCTTAGTAATGTAGGGATTTTACATGGATAAATCCTTGACAAAATGAGGTAGCTTTGCCCTTATAAACTATATATATAAATATCTGTAAAAATCTGATCCTGGACTCTGTTAATGATCCCATCAAAAGACTAGGTGAATCTCTCCTTGCCCCTGAAGAGGACTGAGGCTCTGTGTGGGTGAATTAATTCTCATTGACATGTACATGGCTTTAGAGAGGAGATTTTCAGTTATGAGTTCACTAACATCTATAAATCATGGCTCACCTTCATGCTTCATTTGAATACTGCCATGGCTTTCCTTCTGTGCCTTTTTCCAAGCTGCTGGCCTCTATGCCTGGACTTATGCCAAGTATTAGGCAATTTTGTCCTTTGCTGCATACTCACTGCTGACTGCTGCTCCTCTGCTGGTAGAACTGTAGTAATACTGGAATTGCAATAGGAGGCTGCATGTGTAGTCTGGCTTGTGAGCCTGAGTTGTAGAAACCTTGTCCTTTCTTTTGTCTCATCTGCCTCCCTGTCTTTGCAATCCTTCTGAGTCAAGAGCACTGGAAGGTGTCTGGAAAACACCATTCAGACCTGCAGTGCTGTATAAAGGAAGGTACTGGAAAGACATCATCATTACCTGCAGATAGAATTGCTTTATCTCTAAGAAAGCAGATACCAGAACTTATTTTAGTTATATACCTGCCAATTAAGAGTTTTATTTCTTTGGGTTCATTCCATTCCATGACAACCCACTCTGGGACTGGGGGATTTATGGCTCCTAATGATTTGGAGTCAGGGTATCAATCCCATCAAAGGTGGGTGGGTTGTTGTTTAAGGCAGGTAAATACTTAGCCATTGTTTAACCAGTGTTTTCTGGGGAGCCTGTGGGAATGTTCTCTGGTTTAGAGAACAGATATTCTCAAGAAACAGACAATATTCCTTATCCTCTTCAGAAGAACTCAAATGAACCCATAAAATCTTTTTATATCCAGGGGAAAAAAATGGTACTATACACAAAATGTATATATCCTCACTCCTCTCATCCTGTGCAGGTTCAGCTGTCATAGATATTTATCCCCTAACTCATATGATACAAGATACAAGACAGGTGCCACAGACACATGGGAAAAGCATCAATGTTCTGGTTTACAACAGGGCTTTTCACCAGATTCTCACTATCTGCTCTGAGTCAATACTGAAGGTGAGTGTAAGTTTTCACCATTTAAACTGAAAAAGTCTCAGCTTTTTTATTACAAATAAGTTATTGGGCAATTAGGTAAGTGATTAGTGTCTATTATTCAAAGTGTTAGCTTTGTGGCCATTTTTGTGCTCAAATGCTCCAGGGAAGTGGTAGCCATGACGAATATGCTATTTGGGTTTAGCAGCATTACTTTTCTCAGATAACTATTTCCCTGACCTGCACTGATGTAATTGCACTGCAAGCACCAGGCAGATTGAACAAGGCTTCAGAGGTACTGGATTTAGCTGTATTTCCTTTGGCTGAACAGGTACACTTCACCTGTACCTGCAAGGGATTCTTGCAAGTATAGCAATAGTAGTGAAAGCCCATTGACTACTTAGTTGCTACAAAGGAAAATTTTAACTGCCATGATGTCAAAATATGCACCCAATCAACAATTCATGCAAGCACAATAACACATTATTCTTAAATCTGGAAGTCATATCTGATAAGCTCCTCTTTAAAGTTTAGGAAGTGCTTGAGTCCCAGACAGCTTAGTAGAATATAAATGTGTATTTTGGACATTCTATGGATTGGTATAAAACATGAAAAAAGTCACTTGGTAAAAACAGGACTGTGTAAAAGATGCTGCTCTCAGATAAAAAGATTCTTTCACTAAAATTGAAAAGTTTCGTTAGCACATACAGTGTGCCTAAAATCTAAAACCTGACTTATTATCCTGTTTTTCTTCTTATTTTTTTGTCTGTTCTGCTTCTATTTGGCTAGCAGTTCTGGAGACAATTTGCTGACCTTCTGTAGATCTTTTTCTCATTCAAATAATTTCCTAGAACATGCTGTTCTGAGCCTCAAGGATTTCAAGTCATACAGTGAGGAAGAAGTGTTGAATATAATAGCCAGTTAATGAGAAAAATGAAGTGATGGAGATCACTTTTATCACTTTTTATCACAGCTGTGATGAAACATTAATGAAAAGATTAAACTTGCCTAGTAACTTTACCATTTGCATTTGAACCACTAAAAAATGGTTGCCATGCAAGTGTCAGAAAACCCACAGATGAATAAAATGAATCATTACTGGTGTATAACAGTGTGACAATGATCATCAAAGGTACCGAGGACCTGCAGTTTTCATCAACTGTTGAAGGAGCTAGATGGCAAAATTTGTAGGGAGAGGTAGCATCTCTATTGGGCAAGCTAGTGATGCATGCCATTCTTGTGGAGAAAGGCTTGTTTGTGTTAAGGTTTGTTCATTTTATACACTTGGCAAAGATGTTATTTATCACTGTAAACCCTTCCTTCCTTCCTTCCTTAGACCACGATGGCTACACCACCATTACAGTTACAAGATAGTTTGGGGCATTCAGTGCTGCAGAAAATCAGATCCAGACAGTGCATCTGACATGACTGGCTACTTCACAAATCCAGTTGAATCTGAGCTATCCCACTACAGCAACCAAACTTTATACTGGTACTTCATTACCAGGCATTGCTCAAATTCCCAAAAGGATTAGATAATGATCAAATATAGTTGTTCCTACATTTTTTGATCAAATGTTTAAGAAAAGCCTCATCTTAATATTCAGCATAGAAATTATAGCTCAAACCACTCTTTCTAGTTAGATTTGTTTGCTTTTGCACTGTAAATGCTCATTATATTTAACAACAGTCTCTCTAACTTAACAAGGGTCTTTCTCATAGCATGCTAAATAGAGCCCTCCCTTGCCAGAATGGCTTCTCTGGAGAGAAGGACATTTCCAGGGAAATTGCAGTAGTATTTGAGTAATAGAACATGGTAGTGTGCTATTGCAACAGAGAACCTATTTCATGGGATGTGAAAATTTGCTCTTGGAAGTATTTGTCTTTCTCCAATTACACTAGAATACATTGTGTGATGAGTTTTGGAGGATGTAGTACAAATAATTACCATCTTATTTTTCAGGTCTGGGACCTAGAAACAGGATACCAAATATATCAGATTGAAGATGCGCATGGGCTGAATACTGAAGTGACCTGTGCAGACATTGGAATAAATGGTTTTTATCTTGCTACTGGGGCATGTGATGGTAAAGCAATTAAACAATTACCACATTTTTATTACATTTATTTAAAATTACATATTACATGAACAGACAGAACTCTTTGCCTTTACTCTCTCAGTGACAGAAGAATGAATTTTAGCTTTCATCCATGGTGGGAGGAAGTATGTACAGAAGGGAATGAACAGCTATTGGTCTATGGAAAAGGGGCGGGGGGCAAGTGTGTCTTGATTGGGTTTTATTTGATAGGTGATTCATAGAAAGGTGATTTTTGGCTGCTTGGCACTGGTACTTTGCTAGCCTATTGCCCTCTGGAAGACTATCTTCAAAGCTCTTGGTCTGAAAAGACATTTCCTTGTAGGACTTAGGACCTAGATCTGTACCTAAACGGCTGCAGATGGAGAACGGTATTCTTTCAATTTTATAGTATCTAAGCTCAATTTTATAGTGTCTGCAGGCACTGAACACTAGAATACATATATATACATGTATACACGTTTCCTGAATTTTTCATGTGTGTTATTTAGGGTGCATCATTTTCAGGCAATATGAAAAGACCTCTCCAATACACAAGTGCTACACTGAAATCTGCAGTAAACTTTAATAATTTCATAATCTGTTAACATGACTGAATAATTCTTCTCACATTCAAATGTTCAAGAGTACACATCTGAAGTATTAGAATATATTAAATACATGAAAGCTGCCTCACATAAAGAGGAGATGGCCTTTTCCACACAGCATACTGGCTAATTTTCTTGTTTGTACTTTGGAGCAAAGACTGCACCCCTTATGGATCTTAAGAGCACGACAGGTAAATGCTAACAAGTCTTACAAAAGTGAAGGCATATGCAATAACTGCTTCACTTAAGATGATGCTGTAGCTCCTCCCCACTAGCTCTGTGGGACAAGTCCAGCAACCAGCTCCTTGCTGTAGCTCAGAACCTGAAGCCTCCTGCCCCTCAGCCCACACTCTGCTTGCTCTCTGATGATGATAGTCCACAAACAGAAGTAAGGTAGGCAGCAGTCTTTTACCCTGGGCTGCAGCATAAACCAGACATGGAAAAAAGATAGAAAAATAGTGGGTCTAGTGGCGAAGATGTTTTCTGGTAAGTTCTGTGTCCCTAAGGGTGCTTTCCTAAGAAATACACACAGTTACAGCTTTTGAAAAACCAGTGACCTAGCTCTGAACATTCAATTCGATTTTCTTTTTTCTTCTCCTTTCCCTGTTTGATCCAGTTCAAATTTCTGACTTTGAGGCACCAGTTATTGCTGAAAGTTCATTCCCTTTTGTACATTTTTCTCATCCTTTTGTAGGAACATTGAAAATTTGGGAGTTTGAAAGTGGGCAGGAAGTTAAAGCCTTACCTTTGGCCCAGCACAGCAAAGATGAGTGTCGTCTGCTGAAGATTGTTTATCTGAAGGCTAATGAGAGTCAACATGCACTTCTTGTTTTGGAGCAGAATGGGAAGATGAAAATCATTCAGGTTTTTAAAATATACTAGTTTTTTTTTTTTCTAATTTAATTAGGTAGCTCCTGATTTTCGATGTAAAATAGGACTTTTTCATTAATTAGTAGATAAACTTTTAGAAACTGGCAAGGAACAATCCACCTCCTGTCTTTCTGTCTAAGTGTTAACATGTTCATTAGTCCATTGCTGGTTTTCAGCATTCTGATAATTTATTTTTTTGCATTTGCTTTTCTGTTTGTGATTGAGGTTTCCGTAGTTATAGATCCTTTAAGGTAAAAGCTTAAAAATACTGCTGTTGTTATTATAGACAGTGTTTACCCTGTTTAAAGAGTTTCTAGTTCATCAGCAGCTGAGACTGGTCAGAATTGTTCCTGAAAATCCTGTTCATGTATTTAGCTCCACTGCACTGGTCAGAGCCCTGCTTTTTAGCAGCACCTCAGGCCTAGGGCCATGTTCTCATGAGCCAGCTGTATCTTTTCCTCCTTCACTGCTGCCTTTCAGCCTTAGTGTGCTCCTTGGGCAGTGGAAGACACAGCATCACCTTCTTGGGTTCTGGATACCCGTCCTTTGTAGAAGTCACTGTCCCAGTTCAGCAATGAGCCCTCAGACTCATATTTCTGACCCATCCCGGTCACTTGTATGCCGTAGAGGCTTCATTTAGTATTTACTAATAGGAAGCTCTCATGACTGAGGATCCAGTTTCACAAACCTCAGAGGTCTCAGGCCTATATACTTGTGTCACTTTGAAGCTCTTCAACTGTAGCCTAATATGCCCCTTGGTATATTTTCCCTTTACAGAGAGTAGGTGGCCACAGTATTATCCTCCAAAAAAACCTCAGTATTGGAGAAGATTTTTGCTAAAGAATTTTTTTTTTTGGTCTAAAATTACTAGATTAAAACAGTGGCTGCCTAAAAACCGATACAAAGAAACAAGGCTAATAAATCAGATTGACTTGCTTGACTTGATTTTGAGAGTCTGCTCTGTGTTCCCTTCAGCTAAAATTAACAGCATGCATTTGGACCTCACAATAATTGTGGTTTCATTTCTCAGAGAAACCATTTTACTGTAGAATTTTCTTCCTCAAATTGGAATGTTTTACTTGGGACAAAATTCTCCTTCCAAAACTTTAAATCCACTATGTGCAAGGGAACAATAGTTGTGGAGAGAAGTAATAAGTTTTACTAGAAAGATGATACATTCAGGGAAAAAAAAACATACAAGCTCTCATCTTGGTAAATAATTTATTACTTGTGAGCCTCCCACCAATAAAAAGCTGTTTTATATAGGGTTTGCTTTTGATATTCAGGTTTTTCTGAAATACTGCATCAAACCAATTGCCCCCCAGTGTTATTGCTGAAATTGTTAAACCATTCATGCAATGTACATGTTTCCTTTGACAAATAGGTTGGTGAGGAGTTGAATGTCCTCCAAGTCTTTATGAATCTAAGTACATTAATAGTGTTTCACATAATTGCAGAACTGTTTTTCTGTACGAGTGTTTCAGTGATAACAAGAAATACGAGTTGATATTATTAGCTTTTTAAGAGGCTCATAATACGGTAGTTGGCAAGGTAAACTTGAGTAGCACCCCAAAACCAGTTAATCCTTTGCACGAATCTTCTATAGATCTTTCAAATTTTAGTCCTTCCCCCAAGTTATTTCTTGTCTGATACACTTAATATCATAAAATTTACTAAAATCTTAATTATCGCTTCATTCCGGAGTTCAAGACATCTATGAAAACAGCAGAAAACCTAAGGAGCTGATTTCAGAAACACTTCCCAAAATGGACAGAAATATCCAAGTTAAAGCAGCAACTAGATACTGAAGTGAATTTGTTATAGTTGCAGAAACTACCAAGGTAACTCCCAGTAGCCTCTAGGTGGTACAATGGGGAGGAATCCATGACTGAACTGTGACTTGTTCTTCTCATGCAATTGGAAAAACCACCAGCTTTGCTGGTATGGTACATATGAACTGGAGACTAGCAATGTTAATAAAACAAACAGCTATAACAGAAGAGACAACTTTCTTCAAGGGAGTAGTTAAACTGAATAAAATCAAAAGCTCTGAACTCCACAGCTGGACAGCTTCTAATATAACACCAGGTAGTTTAAAGTGAGTTGGAACGTCTCTGCCTGGCACTTCAGTTTGTAGTGTAGGCATACACTAGGTGATATCTGTAATAGTTTTTGCAGTTTGGCATAGAAAACAAGCTTTTGACACACACTTGCTGAATATTTTCTTTGGAATAGAGAAATCCTTTCCTTCATCTTTCATTAAGTTAGTTATTTTAATAGGGTAACTCAGTTCAAAGAAATCTATATGTCACCTGGGTGCTTCCTGAAGCAGTGTCATTTCCACGAAAGAATCCAGTTGTGTCTCTGTCACTCAAGCCTGACACGTTACAAACACATGATTTTTTTCCGGATATTCAGCTGCTGTCTGATACCAGTTCTCTGAGGAATGATACAGAGGTGAGAAATACTTCAAAGTTCCAGATTGTTTACAGAAGGTTAGAAAGTAAAATGTTTACTGTGCCCTCAAGGATTTAATGTTTTAGCAACAGGATAAGAACCAAATAAGTATGACAAACTTTTCAGTATACTGAAAGTCTAAAATAAATCATGTGAGAAAGTGGTTGTTTCTAAGAGCTATATCTGCCTAATAATCCATTGCATGGCTGTCGCCATGATTAAGCAGCTGCTCTGAACATATGCTTCACATTCCTGTACAAAATAGTAAGTTGAGGTCCTTGTATAAAGTCTTCCAGAGGTGAAATGCCATTCATTAATATAGCTAGACTGACCTTCAGTAGTAGTGGCACATAAAGATCAAGCTGGGTGTTAAAGTGATTCCATTTTCTCTTCTTATCGCTTTGGTAAAATAAGATGTCAAATTTATGTTTCAATTGTTGAGCAATTTAACTCGAATAGTCCACAAGGCTTAAGTTTTGGTTTGTATAATTTTCTAACTCTGTAACAGATCTGGATGATGTTTATGGAAAGGTCATTATATCTCTGTTCAGTGACTTATTCCTTTAACCTGATTAGGGTATCATCTCCATAAATACCTACTTCTGATTAATCTTCAGTTCCTACAGCTGTTTTTACATGCTGTAATTGCAACTGTGCCATAGATGGCAGGTCTGGTTAACAAATGGAGGCTGCTGTCCTCTGCAGCAGGGTGTATCCCAGTACTCACTCCCTGCTTCCTTCTGGTGCTTCTCTGTAGCTCAGATACAACAGTATTAGAATAACATTGAGTAGGCAGTTGTTGTAGACACTGTTAATTTAGGCATCTTGTTAAATTAACAGTTAAAACATTTCATTCTCTAGTGCCCACATTGCTCCTACTCAAATTTTCTTTTTAATATTCTTTATAGAATTTCATACCTTCTGTGGAAATGAAGTGTTTTGATGTTTTAAAAGTTGAAGGATGCAGTTTGATAGCTACAGGAAGTACAAACGGTGCAATAATTTTGTGGGATTTTGAATCTGCCTCTGTGAGATGCCTGTAAGTATTGCTTTCATGGAGGCATTTTGATCTCCAGTATTTCATACAAACTTTTCAAATGGCATACTGGAAATTCTAAGATACCCAACTGTAAAGGGTGATGGACAAGCAGGAGTTAAAGTAGCAATTTATGTGGGCTCCCCTCCCTCTGACTTTAAATTACTTTGCTAGCTAGTCCTGACATTGCAGGTAGGAGAAGTGATCAAGAGAGAGAGTCATCTGGGGAAAGCATGATGTAATTAAGAATAGTGTTTTAACATAACTCAGCACTGCCTCTGAAGGAAATTCTCACTATGTAAGTCACTCTGTCATTGGCTAGAGGCTGCTATTGAGCTATAGAAACATCCTTATTTTGGAAGTTTTGTGTTCAGGAGGATATCTGGAAATAATGCTACTTCAGATTATAATGGCAGATGTTCTACATTATCAGTATCAGTATCATGGTCTATACACAGAAGGGTAGAAGTCAGATTCAACAAGGAGAAATCTGAAGTGATTCTGGAGGTTTGGGAGTAAAAAGCTTTCATAGAAAGTGATGAAAAGTGAGCATAGGATGGTTCCAGATATTCTCACAGAGATTAAGATGCTACCTCATAAAAGTGAGCAATGACAACATGTCTGGTTAGACTGAGTCGAGCAGCACAGCAGTATTTCTGTGTTACTGATGGAATACATGTCTTTTAAGACCCTACAAAGTCAATATTTAATTATCCTCCCCAATAATTTCACAGCATCCTTCAGGTGTAAAATTGGCATGTTTGTGAGAAAGTGAGCTGAGTTTTTCTGTACCATGGGAAATAATCAAAACTTAACTGCAGTTCTGGCTCTGTCTCTTCCTTTGCTTTTGCCTCCCCATATATGAGGGACCCAATTCATGTGGATGCATGGGAGACAGGAAAGTCAATGCTTTGTAAGTAGAGTATTTTACCCAGTGTTTACATGACTGGTTTGAATGCCAGGAGCAGGGTACTTTTCTAACATTAACTTAGCCAGTTAACTTCAGCATAAGTTACTTTACTTTTCTCTTAAATACTAATTCTCAAGAAAATACTTGGCTGAATGAAATATTCACCACTCTACCAGGTTCCTGTTTTTCTTGGCACACGCACATTCTGTACCTACTCTTCACTGACATTAATCCATCATAACTGAATAACATTGTGAGAAACTGTGTCTAAAACTTTTAGGTGACATGCATTCTGGGAAATGAAATATTAAATTTTTTAGATTACAAACAAAGTCTGCAACTTCTTCTGGGAGCAATACACAGCCTGACAGATCCTATTCAAACATCTTTATTTTCAGGTGTAAAATTAATGAAGACAACCAGGCTTCAGTTCTCCAAGCATCTGGAGTCAATGCCATGTTATTCCTTGCACATAGCACTTTCTCTTCCAGGTAACTGTGTGCATTTTGTCTTCCCCCAGGACAGGCGCAGTCATTTGGAATTTTGTTTTTGGAAACTGATGTAATGTTCATCAAAAATAGCTGATTTAAACAGAGATTTTCTTTGCATTTAGTCAATTCAAGTTCAAACAGTTAATTAGCTTTCCTATCTTTAAACTCATGTAATGCTTATCAATCCATACCATATGTTCTTTTTTACCACTCCACTAAGCTATCCTTTTGTCCTTTTAAATGACCTCATAAGTCTTAATTCTGTTGAAGAATTCAACAGAAGTTAGCTTTTATCAGGTATTAGTTTTCCTGTGTACTGTACCTTCTTTGATTCTTATCTCTGTGAGATAACTCTGTGTGGTGGCAAGGCTTTTTCTTTATTTTAAACCTGATACAATCCTCATGGTATTAGATACTCTCAGCAAACAAAGAGAGAGGCAAACTCATTGAAGTGTGCAGCCTCAAGTTTCATTTTAAAACAAACTAGAAGCTGGCATAGATTGGTGGTGTTGCATGGATAACAAAATTCTAGCCAAATATGCTCATTTTGAGAGAAAGGCAGTGCACGTGTACATACCTTCAGAAGTGCTTGTCCTCCCATGGATATGCAAAGGCAATGGTGGACAAAAAGACTCACTATGGTTTAAATACTTTTGCAGCTTTAAGGCCTTTAGCAATTAGGCAGCTTTGTTGCTTTCCTGAATCATAGGGATGGTTTATGGTCTTATGTTGCTTTAAAACCTTCAAGTAGCTTATGCATTTACTACACCCCAAAGTGTACCAGTGCCACTTAATTGAGCATAAATTTGCTTTCTGACATTATAGCTTAATTATTAATTTAATAAATTCTAACTAAATTAAAATGCAGTGATTAAAATTCACAAATAGAATCTTTTATAAATCAAGAAAAGTTCTGATCATGCTTAAGCAGGAGGATCATATAGGCTTAGGATGTTTTGTACACACTGGGAAGGTACCTGGATGAATTTGACTGTGATCATACATACATACACACACAATGTTCGAGAATGATAGCAAGTTTGTAAAACCACACACCGAAAAATTGCAAAGTCATGGCCACCTGTCCAAATTTGTGAGCTACGCCAGATGCATACTTTCTATATGTGTTTTACATAACCCAGTTATTCAGATACTCTTGTTAAAAACAGAGCAGCTGTGACATTGGTGTGTTATGTGGCCAGAAACTCTAGACTTAGAAACACAAACAATGAAGACCACCTCCAAACTTTTTTCCTGAGTTTCTTCCACAGAATCCCATTTCTGATCATTATCTTAACAGATTGAAAATGTTTCTGTAATTAATTGAAAACTAGTTGCAGAGCAAAGCATTGTGTAAAATGAAAGGGAACAAGCCATTGGCATGCACTGAATTTTTCCTCTTCACCTCTTGAGGATGAACACCAGTGTTAATTTTGATTTATTACGGATTTAATTTGCTCAAACCTCCTGATAGAAGAGGTTGGCTGTGTAATACGTAAATATTTCCTAGTTACTTGGATAAATTTCTGAAACGCCAACAACCCTTAGTCAAATCACTCTAATCAATCCAGGCACTATTTTATTATGCTTTTTTAAACTGGATGATGTTGATTTCCAGGTAGCAAACAGTATCTTCAAGAATGTCAGTGATCTCCAATAATTTCTTTCACACAGGAAAATTAGTTCCTTGCCCTCTAATACCACTACTGTGAGGAGTGATATCAGTGCCATTCCAGAGCACAAGAGCAGTTCTTTGAACTTACATAAGGTAGGTATAGTGGCATCACAGATTCAGTAGCATTCAAAACAAATTTCTGTTTTCATTTTGGTTTTGGTTTTAAAATCCTGTAGCTTACCAAAATCCCTCCATAAAGCCATGCAAAAAACTAAATATCAAGAATTACAGAGAAATTAACTTTGTTCACCTAAGGTGAATGAGGTGGAGAATTAAGAACACATTCTGTCAGGCAGCTAGCTCTGTGATACATGGAATAGCTGACTATCAAAGTGTTTGTCAGATGTTTATCACTAGTAATTCTGACTTTCAAACAGGGGTATAGAAGAATTCAAAGGGGAAGGTAAAATAGACAAATCATGAAGTACTTGAATAAAAGTGGAACCACATTACACTGCAGCCACACTTGCTTGGATACATTGCTTTCAAATGACATTATGAGAATTTTTTTTAATCTACCATCAAGATACCAGTGTCTCAGTCTGTGTATTTTTGCTAAGGATAGCATTATGATTTTTGTAATACTTTTTGTCTTTTTATGCCAGACGAACATGCTATATCTGCAGAGCAACAAATAGCAAGTAGGCAAAAAGAGGAAAATCCTGCTACCTCAGATTCTTTCCAGCATACTGTTTCAGCAGAGCATGGCACTTTCACAGATTCCCAAGTAGACACAGGCCTAACTGTCATCTACAAACTGAAGTATAAAATATCTTGTGCAGTGTAGTCATTAGAATAACAAAATGGACAGTCATCTGCAGCTCTTAAAAAGATCCCCAAAAGCCCAACACATCAAGCCTTACATAGATCAATAGGTAGGATGAGATTGAAGTGACTTTTCCTTTTCTAAGATATCTCAAACACTCATGGCTGCATAGTTTTTCCTGTCTTATTTGACTTGGAAATTTTTGAGGCCAGTATACTGATTAATGTCAGCCTTGGGGATCCTCAGAAGCCTACATAGTAAGGCACAAATGAAGGACTATGACAATTCTCATTCTGAAGATGCAGATGTGAGTAAATGTTACTGCTATTTATGCACTGTGTTCATCTTTGCTCAAGGCAGTAAGGACTATATGCATGTTCTGAATTAAAGTCTCTAAGTAAGAGATCTAGGTTACATTTACATGACTGTGACTGACTTCACTTGTCCTAAGAAATTAACACCATTCAGCCAAATTTACCTTTAGTATGTTTCTAAATTCCAATTAATTTCATTTGTGATTTGTTCATCTGTGATTTTGACTCTTTTCAGATGAAATGTTTCTTGTTTTCACTCAATGCTGCCCTGGATTGAATGGAAATTGGGGGAATATTTGATTCCTTCAATTAAAAAAAATAAGTTCTTAAAATAATTTCAGCTAGAGAACTCTTCTGTAATTACACCCAAATTCCATTTTCTAATTCTATTACATTTTATTCCTTGCTTTCAGGAAAATGTACAAAGTGATGAAATTAATACTGAAATAACAACAGGTATGGAAAGATGTTTTTCATTCTCTTTGTTGTTGATCCATAAGTTCTGCCCAGTTTACCATAGAAACCATGAGTTTGTCAGTTCGCCTGGCAAATGGTGTTTAAAATACTTGGAATACTATTAGTATGTGGATGACTGTCCTGGTTTTGGCTGGGACAGAGTTAAACCATGACAATGACACACCTCAATGTCTTTTGCTGACCCCTGATTTGCAGTTATTGCCCAAAAGCCAGGCCAGGATACAGGATATGTAAGGGCTTAATGGCTGATTTTTTTAAATAGACATGATGCTGAATTTGGGAATGTCAACTATACATACTTCTCTTCCACATAAATATTTGAGCAATGAATTATTGAAATGGTATAGCAAGGGCCAACTTGAGTCAAGTATGAGTGAATGGCCTCACAGATAATTTCTTCAAAAGCAGATGGAATTTTAGAGGAAAAATCTTGCTATAGTGTGTATACTTAAAACAACAGAAACAAGAGAGGGCCAAGTGCTTAAGAATTAAAGCTGTGCAAATGGAATCAGTGAATTTGCAAGAAGTAAATCCTCTAGATTCTTTTGAATTCTTTAGACATCCTCTTCTGGAAAGCAGACTTTCCCAATAGCAAGAAATTTGATCATCTGAAATGTGGATTTAAGCTGAATTTATTTTGCAAAGAAAATATGCCCTGAAACTAGAATATCCCTAAGCCCTGTAGCTGCTCAATGAAACAGACACTTGTGTTAGGTCCTGCACCCACTGAATGTCCATTTCACTGAGGACCTTCATGGGACCCCCCAGCATCTCCAGCTCTGGGGAAGTCACAGCAGGAACTCAAAAAAGGTTCTCTGTGACCACCACTTTGCACTTAGCAAGAGTTTTGAACTTGAGAAGTAAGTATAGAAATCTCTGAGTCCAGAATTGTTAACTATCATTTAGTTTTTAAACTTCATTTAATTGCTGAATTGGTGGTAATCTCTAGAAGCCTCATGCAGAGCCTGCAGATCTGCCTCTCAGCGGTCCTGATGACCACTGTCTTGCACTCCTGCACTCTCACTCATGCTTGCAGTTTCTGTGAAATCTGTTGCTGTGCTCTAGATAAGGTTCCCCTGCATCATGGAGCAATAATGCTGTCTGATTTAGATAATGAAGATTGTTCTAATTTATTTTCAGTTGTCTTTTATCCATATCTATAAAGTTTTCAGAGTAATGCCACCTTAATGATGGAGTTTATTTTCAAATTTACTTTTTTTCTAGTGTTATGTAATTTCTGTACCTTTAATAGAAGCATGAAAAATTGTTGAGAGAATGTATGATCATTTGTGTTCCAAAGCAGAAGACACAACTGGGTATAAGAATATCCAATACTTGAAGACAAATGCACAGTTATCCAATGCTGTAGCAGGACACTCACCAATACTGGCTTCTGCTCATGAAAATGGCTGTATCTGCCTATGGAGTATTCAGGTAGCTATCTGAATGTTTTTGGGATGGGGCTGGATCATTGAGAAGGTAATCTTTGGAAACCTGATTTTTAACTAGCAATTGCAGCAACAGACATTTTATTGCATTTTTTGATTAATAGTTTCTTCCACAGGCACAGATTAGTTCTGCTTTAATAACTGCAGCAGAGAGTAATGGCAAGTGGTAAATGAAGAAACATGATTTGAAATAACTATAACAAAAACTGACTGTAAATTTATGTGAAAATCTAGAAGTTGATTTTTCACCCACATCATTTACCTTCTATGAAAGGATGACAGGCAAGGCAGAGTGTCCTACTCTCAGAAGACGAGAAATATGTCTGGAACATTGCACAAGCCAGCTAGCACTAGCAGGGTTACAAATCAGGAGAGAATAGTATCCTAATACATAGTGTACAGCTATAATCAGCTTGTAAAACCAGTCGTACATCAGAATGCCAATGGCATAGTTGTCATATCACCTCAGACCTATTCCAGAAAAGATGTTACTCTAAACAAGAGATAAAAAGTAAATGCAGAAAGAAGGGGGAGTACCATGATATGACTGGGTAATATTGGTCATTGTGGCAGACAGTGATCACAATATGTAGCCATGTAAGGCTTTAACAGGAATCCAGCAAAGGCAGGACATAGCAAGAATTTTTCAGAAAGATGGTGAGGTATCTTTGCAGATTTTTTATGCAAAAATAGAATATGATAGTAAATGCCCCCAAGTACAGTAGGTCTTGGCTTTATTGGGGTTTTTTGTCTTCATGGTTAATATATTAGTGTGCTTAGATTCCCATTGGAATCTCCAAGTTTAGATGATGGTGATATCATCACTGACATGATTGTCATCATCGTTACATGGATGACAGAGTCAAGATTCTCCTTATCAGCAAGACTTTCTCCCTTACCTCCTCTCAAACCTGAAGAGACTGTAAGGGAGGAAGTCTACTAATGCTTGCTTGCAAAATATGACAAGTTGGTGAAGGAGACATCATGGGTCCATTTGCAGCAAGAAATGATATTTCAGTAGCAAATGAGATGCATACTGATGATATTCCACAGCAAATGAGAGACAAGTGGTAAAGTAGACATAGGTACAGATAGACTCTGAATTGCCTGAAGAGTGAAATAGCTTGTCCTTTTGATGCAGGAGAGATGGCAACCAGAAGAATACAGCCCAGCTATCTTGGTCATTCAGTAGATTAGGAAAATATCTTTTCAGCTGCTTTCTGAATAGATATGAGCTAAGTAACACTGAATAGATCAAATCAATGGCACTCAACTTCTGATGCATTGATTATTATTTTTTTCATGTAGACATTATAAAGAGAAATATGTGTTTGTTTATTTATTTTAGGGAAACCTATTGAAAGAACTTTTGACATTTTCAAAATATCCTTCAGTTCCTCTGACAGCACTATGTACAGACGTATCCACTAAAATGCTTTTGGCAGGCAGTAAGGGTGAGTAAATTTGTTAGGCATTCTGTTCAGGACAGTTTGCAGGACCACAAAATATCATGTTGTAAGTGTGTCAAAAATGTGGAAATGAAGGTCCAAATGCTGCCAGACTTCCTCCATCAAAGCTGTAATTAAATAATTGAAAAAGGTATTTTCTGGTATGAAAGGATGGTAGATTAAAGCTTAGCATTACATTAATAGCAGTATCAGTAGAATTGTTTTAATAAAAGACATTACAATTTTCTTTATTCACAAGCCCGACATACACTTTTCATCTGAATTACTGTACTAATGCCAAGGGCAAAGATTACTGCTAAAAACAAGTAAAAATTTCACATCCATGGTAATAAAACTAAATAAAAACCTGCAGCTGTGGCTGCACCAAGAGCCATGATTCGGATACTGATATGGAGTGCACAGTAATGGCATCAGCAGTATGCTGTTATATAAGGAAAGAAAGCACTTGTGGTCTGTGCTAGCAGCTCATTGTTAGACTTTTAATTTCAAACCAAATCTGGCTTTCATCTGGCAGAAAGTCCAAGAGTTTATCTGCTGTCTGACCGGACAGAGGAGAGAAAAGTAAATCAAAAGGCTTGTGGGTCGAGATAAGGTCAGGGAGAGATCATTATATCAGTTACCATCACGGGCAAAACAGACTCAACTTGAAAATAATTAATTTATTATCAATCAAAGTCAGAGAAGGAGAGGAGAAAAACTGCTAGATCTTAAAAACCTTCCCCCCACCCCTCCCTTCTTTCTGGGCTCAACTTCACTCCCAGTTTCTCTACCTACTCCCCCCAGCGGCACGGGGCGGGGGGAATGGGGGTTGAGGTCAGTTCATCACACATCATCTCTGCCGCTTCTTCTTCCTAGGGAGAGGACTCTTCTCCTCCTCCAGCGTGGGGTCCCTCTCACGGGAGACAGTCCTCCACAAACTTCTCCAACATGAGTCCTTCCCACAGGCTTCAGTTCTTCACAAACTGCTCCAGTGTGGGTCCATAATTTCCACGGGGCGCAGTCCCTCAGGAGCAGACTGCTCCAGCATTGGGTCCCCTGCAGGGTCACAAGTTCTGCCGGCAAACCTGCTTCGGCGTGGACTCCTCCCCCCACGGGTCCGCAATGGCTTGCCAGGAACCTGATCTGGCGCAGGCTTCCCACGGGGTCACAGCCTCCTCCCTTTGGGCATCCACCCGCTCCAGCGTGGGGTCCTCCACAGGCTACAGGTGGATATCTGCTCTACCGTGGACCTCCATGGGCTGCAGGGGGACAGCCTGCCTCACCATGGTCTTCAACATGGGCTGTAGGGGAATCTCTGCTCCGGCACCTGGAGTACCTCCTCCCCCTCCTTCTTCACTGACCTTGGTGTCTGCAGGGCTGTTTTCTCTCACGTCCTCTCACTTCTCTTCTCTCTCTGGCTACTGAGACACAGCCATTTTTTTTTCCTTCTTAAATATGTTATCACAGAGGCACTTCCACTGTCACTGATTGGATTGGCCTTGGCCAGCAGCAGACACAGGGAAAACTTCTAGAAGCTTCTCACAGAAGCCACCCCTGTAGCCCCCCCACTACCAAGACCTTGCCACAGAAACCAAATACATTGTGCTACAAAGATTTAGAATCATCATGGCAATTTTCCTTTTCTGCATCTGTCATAGGAGATTTTTTTCCTTTAATGTGTCACTTTTCTTCCAAAATATCTATTAGAACTGTTTCCTGCCAGCTTCCTGCTCTTATGCTGTCAGAAGGTGGATGGAGCAAGGGTTTTTTCCCCCCATTTGTTTCAAAACTGAGCAGTTGATGTTAATTCTGAAAAAGAAGAGGTGTTTCCACTCCTCATTGATTCAAATCAGTAAATGAGTTCAGGGAGGAAGCATGCACTGAACAGGATTTTAATTAGTTTTGGAAAAGTATCCACCCTATCACCTATTCATCTGATACTCTGCCTTTGTCCTTCTGTGTTTGTGCCACCGTGTATTTGCTTTTCATGCTTTCCACACCCTTCTCTTTTATCTGCAGTGCTACTACCAATTTCTTGTTCCCATTACAGATTTTTCCTTGTTAGGGAAAGGTCCGTTTCTCTGTCAGCTTCCTTGCTTGCTTGCAAATGTACAGTCCTAGAAACCAGATGAGACCAGTATGAAGGTTGGAATTGCACAAAAGATTCCTCTGTCTAGTAGTAGAAACAAGATAAGAGGCAACTTCATCAGGAGAGAGGCAGCCTAGGCAGGAAACAGAGCAGTTGTGGGTCATAAGGAAAATGATTCTTTGATTCTAGCTTCACATGAGTGCACTAAAAGGTTGTAAAACATTTAGCTTTCCTTGCATATGCAATTAATCAAACTTTGTCTATTTCACCAGGATTGAAAGACAGTTTAATCCCCAGGAAGCTCTCATACCTAGTTTGTGCAATAGATAACAGTCTTGACAAGATGACTCTTTTTACTCATGTCATTTAAAGAAAAAACTTTACATTCTTTCCATTTCAAACCTATCCCGTTAATGACACATTAGTCACAAAGAGTATACATATTTCTTTGCATATTAATGAATGGTCAATTATGTTCTATTCTGTGCTTGACAATGAGATAGTGACATTCATCTTAAAATAACTTTCACTGACCTGTAATCTCTGCTTCATTCTGCCCAGTGTTTACCAAGAGCATATGGTAGCAACTAGTGAATTTGTACCACTAATGAAATTTATTGATGTTTTGTTTTTTCCTTTCTTAAACAGATGGACATATTATGCGCTGGAGCATTGTCTCATTCTTAGAAGATCCCCTAAATAGTGAAAATGTAAGGAAAAATCTGACAGATTTTCTTAACTTGAACAGCATACCGAGATAAGACAGAGAAAAATACATTCAGATCTCTAGGGGGACTAAAAATGTTTCCTGCATATAAAGGTCATGTCTTTTGCTTGAAATAATAACCTGATACATAAGTAAAATGCTGTTAGCATTGTTCCATTGTGTTCAAAGATATTACATTAAGAATGAATTTATCCATGTCCCCTGAGTGATGATTCTACCATATGCCATTTGCAAGCTATTTCATGGAGGGATTACTTTTTCGCTTCTTTTAATTTTCAGAAAGCCATGCTAATAAATTCACTAAGCTAGCAACCATGCTGGCATACAGAACTGCCTGAAATGTGGTTATGTTGCTTTTTTCCCTCAGCAAATAAAGGAGGAGCTCTTCTGGAGGGCACACTCTAACGAAGTGGTTGACTTATTTCATGAAGAGAAGAAAAATGTGGTAGTGACAGCATCCATTGATGGTTCAGTCAGGTACAAAAATGACTAATGCTTCTTACTGCTGTGGCCAATCAGTTGAACTGTGTCCAAAGTTCCTCTTCTTGCTGGACTTGTCTATAGGCTAGAACTTAAATAAAATACAACATTGGGTGCATTTTCTGTTCTGCACCTGAAAGAACTAATTTTTTAATATAACACTTCCAGTTTTCTCAGGTAGTCAGACCTTTTGCATACTGTCATTGTCTTTCAGCAAGGTCACCTTGAATGCATAGGTAATGACCCCATCATTTTAGAAATTACCTCCTGTTCTAATCCTATTTTAACTCTCAATACTTGTTAAATTGACATGGGTCCTAAGCATTGCACCTAACCAATGCTTATGCAATTAAACCATTACAGTTTGAAGATGCTTTATAGACAACTGTAATTCCTTCTTGACTAACAAGTACATTCAAAGGGATTTCTTTTGGGTTTTGGGGGGAATCAATGAGGAAATTTTGTGTAGATCCTGCTCTGGTGGCAGCACCTTCCAGTAGGAACAGGATATTGGTGTCTTTACTCATCAGTTTTGTAACTATAAAGATGAAGTGTTTGTTTGTTTGCTTTCTGATTTTTGTAACATATT
Organism: Gorsachius magnificus; assembly: GCA_034008185.1. Taxonomy (NCBI): domain Eukaryota; kingdom Metazoa; phylum Chordata; class Aves; order Pelecaniformes; family Ardeidae; genus Gorsachius; species Gorsachius magnificus. Next base: position 40,372,875 of record CM067083.1, on the reverse strand, counting down.
CTGAGATTTTTTTACTCTCAGTTACTTACATTATAAACAGTGAACTTTAATCTCTTTTTTTTTATGTCTAGCATACTGAACTCTAGAACAGTGCTGCAGAACTTGATAATGTAGGCATGTATTTTGCCGCTTTTGTTCCACTAATAAAAGTATCCATTTTTCCTTTCTATCCTTTGGCACTGCTTCTACTATGTCTGTAGGCTCTGGCATGCCACGAACGGATACTATCTTGGTTACTTCGGACAACCTAGGAAGTTTGAATTATCAGATATCAGTCGGTTGATTTTGCCTTGTGATGTTAATAACTTTCCTACTATAATTAAAGAGGAAAGAAAGCATATGGAAAAGAAGAAGAAGTTTGAATATCCTCTAACATTGGACAGGGACAAGTAAGATCTCAGATATTTACATATATGTATGATTGGGAGAACAGTTCTGAAAATATACTTAAAAATCACCTTTCACCTGAAGGTGAGAAAAAATAATAGTATTTCCTATGAGTTATTTAGAAAAAACCTTTTTAAAAATGTTTTTACACAGCATAGGTAAGTCTCTTAATTGTTATGACTAGGTGACATTCAGGATTAGGTGATGTTCAGGATTTGAATTCAGTAATAGTGATGACTAGATATTGTCTCAGATTTTAGCCTAACTATAGTCTGTATGTTATATACCCTGTTCAGGTTAGCAGCCTTTTTCCTTTCCAGTTCCACAAGCTGATACACTTCTGGGATCCCCAAAAATTTGTTGAAAAAGCTTAATGTAAATAGTGCAACCCAACCCCAAATCTTTCTGTAAGAATAAACCCAATTTAATCTTTCAGTTTAAAAATTGGTCTTCTTAAATTTACTGGGATATTATGGATACATTCATATACCTCTGATCATGACATTCTGACACTGGCATAAATGTTGTTTTCAGTAGCAATGTGGGTAGAGTTCTCAAGGGATATGGGTTAGTTACAAGTCAAGCCAGAGAGCCTTGGCCCTCTAACTTAAGTCGTATTTCTAGTCCTGGAGCTCCCTGGTTCATAATTAGTGGGTTGACCAAATAAACATGAATACTGAAGCAGGAATCTTCAGAGGTAACATACTTAGTAACAAAGCAGTCCAAATCTGGGAAAAATTACTTCAGGGCTTAAAAAGTCACACATGCTTTAGTGGTAAGGTTTCATATAGCTGGTGCTTTCTTAGGCTGCCTTTTAACCAAAGCACTTTGGGACAATGGGAAATCTCCAAGGTGCTTTACTGTTACCCCGTTTAGGTTGGTATCCTGCTAACACTTACTATTCCATAGAGTTCTTACTAATGTGAGTAGTCCCGCTGAAGTCAGAACAGCAACTCATCAACACAGAGAAGTGTTTGGCTGTGTTTGAAGGACTAACCCCTGTAGTCCTTTTGAATAGTCACCAGCTAGTTTGAAACCTCTGGAATCAAAGATACTAAAATTAAGCCAGCTAACCTTAAAGAAACTTTCCATAAATGACATGCCTATGTCAAACTGTGACTACTTTTTGAGGACCTTTCAAATATTTCAATAAAGGAGAATGGCTATCAGACATTTAAAACATATTAATTAAACAGGTTGGAAGCAAATGAGAAGCCTGCTTAACTGTGCAGAGAACTGAAAAAAAAGGCAGCCACATGCTGTGCAATAGAAAGTTTCAGTCTTATCATTCTATATACTCTGTGTGCTGTCACCTCAAGAATAACTTGATTACTCTGGATTAATTGTAACAATTAGTGGAATGGATAACTAGCGAACTGTCAGCCAAAAGGCTGTGTTACTTATGGATGTAAGGCTTTGTTCTTTACAGGATACAGGAGCTTCTCCTGGGTCAAGTCAGTTATCTTCATGATGCTACTACAATTTACTTATTACATAGCTGTCATATGAGTCATTAAGATAATATTTTAGAATTTGAATTAACAAATCAAGTTATAAATGCTATTAATGATATTCTCCAAATGTGCATATACTTGAAAAGGTACAAACCCAGGCGAATAGCATAAGTGCTTACAGTTTAAACAAGCGGCTCAGGGGATCTATTCAAAAATGTCCACACATAGATAGACCCATATAGAAGAAAAGCCTCAGTTTCTCTCTGTAGTTTATAATTCCTAGCTTGCGTGATCTGACTTAATTTTTCTGATTATAAATGAAACTGTGTTAATCTACACTAACAGACACTCTAGATCATTTCTTCTTGTGACTAACTTTGGAAACCAGATATATAAGCAGAGGAAACCTTCTTTGTTATGGAATTGTAGTCAGAACTGACAGAAATGCTGAAACACCATTATCAGACAGTGAGTTAGCACCCAGTTCTGGTAACTACTGGTTTTTATATTAACATTTCCAGCTTCCTAAAGATGACAAGCCAGTACCTGGATTGACAAAGTGTTAGTGAAGCACTTCATGACACCTATGAAGGTCCTAATATAAATTATATTTTGAAGATATAGGGAATAATTTATACTCAAAATAATTTTATTTTGGAGCCAGCTAAAAACGTTGCATTCAAAATTGCCATTTTGATAGGAGCATCAGATTTTTTCTGTGTTGTGTGTACAGGTGGGAGTCACTGACCAGATCACCTTCAGTTTTAAAAAAGCCTAAACATGCGGACATAATTCAGGACTTGAAGTTTTTCAAAGCTCTGGCTTCTCCAAAGGTAGCTAATGTATATGACAAATTTGTTTCTGTTCTGTGAAACATATAGGGAACGCAATTGTATTTCTCATTTAGAAATTTAGCCATAAATAACCCTACATATTCTTCTCATTCAATGGACAAGATAGATAGAAAAAAAATGCCTAAACAGAGGGATTGAAGAAACCTCTCAGGTTTTCATTCTCGTTGTTTCAGACTTCCAAATTCCAATTTAGAAAGTAGCATACACTAATTCACTTGTTCAGTTTAACAGCGTTAAAAAACCCTAGAATTTTCACATGCTCCAACAGAATTCCTAAATATCCTGTTTACTTGAAGGAAGTGTGAAAATACTAGAACAGTGAATTCCTGCTTATACATTATAGATCTTTCAGGGTTCCCATGAAATCAGAAACCAAGAGAGTTCTGAGTTAGTTTAGATATCGTTATAAATACTTTCAACAACTCTAATTGAATAATGGTGGAGCTCCTCCATCTTTACTTGGCTTAGCCCTGGAAAGTCATGGGAACAGATAAAATGTCTTCTCTTGCAGTTGTAGTAGAAAAGGAAAAAGATACAAAGCCTATGGCCACTTGACAAAAAAGCTTCCCTGTTTCTAACCATTCTTCCCCAAAGGTTAGTGGCCAACAGCTAGTAAGGGGTATGAACTCTTAACATCCTCTCCTAAAATTTGCGGTACTGTGAGCCTCCTATGTACCACAATCTGATATGCTAATGCGGCCAGCTAAGGTCCAGACAAGTTGTCAGTAAAAAACAGCATTACTCCATGTGACCAGCTACTTTTCTGTGTACCCTGGGCGAAAGGTTGACAAGGTGAGTGGAACACACTTCTCCATTGTTTATTGCCCTGTCTTCCCAGCCAGTTCATAGAATCACAGAATCATAGAATAGTTTGGGTTGGAAGGGACCTTTAAAGGTCACCTAGTCCAGCCCCCTTGCAATAAGCAGGGACATCTTAAATGAGATCAGGTTGCTCAGAACCCCATCCAACCTGACCTTGAATGTTTCCAGGAATGGGGCATCTGCCACCTCTCTGGGCAACCTGTTCCAATGTTTCAACACCCTCATTGTAAAAAAAATCTTCCTTATCTTCCCTGAATCTACCCTCTTTTAGTTTAAAAATTACCCCTTGTCCTATCACTACAGGCCCTGCTAAAAAGTCTGTCTCCATCTTTCCTATAGGCCCTCTCTAAGTACTGAAAGGCAACAGTAAGGTCTCCCCGCAGCCTTCTCTCCTCCAGGCTGAACCACACCAACTCTCTCAGCCTTTCCTCATAGGAGAGGTGCTCCAGCCCTCTGATCATTTTCATGGCCCTCCTCTGAACCCTGTCCAACAAGCCCATGTCCTTGTGCTGAGGACTCCAGAGCTGGATGCAGTACTCCAGGTGAGGTCTCACCAGAGCAGAACATAGGGGCAGAATCACCTCCCTTGACCTGCTGGCCAGCAAGGATACAAGATCTGCTCTCATCTCATCTGGGTGCTTGACTGGGTGCTCGCCAGTCACAAGTGGTGTTCCCCAGGGCTCAGCATTGGGGTCAGTTCTGTTTAATATAATATCTTTATCAATCACCTGGACGAGGGGATTGAGTGCACCCTCAGCAAGTTTGCAGCTGACACCAAGCTGTGTAGAAGTGTTGATCTGCTTTAGGGTAGGAGGACTCTACAGAGGGACCTGGACAGGCTGGATCAGTGGGTTGAGGCCAATTGTATGAAGTTCAGCAAGGCCAAATATTGGGTCCTGCACTTGGGTCACAACAACCCCATGCAACGCTACAGCCCTGGGGAGGAGTGGCTGGAAAGAAGCTTGGCAGAGAGGGATCTGGGGGTACTGGTTGACAGCAGTGTGCCCAGGTGACCAAGAAGACTAATGGCATCCTGGCTTGTATCAGGAATAGTGTGGCCAGCAGAACCTGGGAAGTGATCGTGCCCCTTTACTCGGCATTGGTGAGGCCACACCTCGAATACTGTGGTTGGTTTTGGGCCCCTCACTGCAAGAAGGCACTGGAGTGTGTCCAGAGAAGGGCAACAAAGCCGGTGAGGGGTCTGGAGCACCAGGCTTATGAGGAGTGGCTGAGGGAACTGGGCTTGTTTAGCCTGGGGAAGAGGAGGCTAAGGGGAGACCTCATCACCTTCTACAACTACCTGAAAGGAGGGTGTAGTGAGGTGGGTGTTGGTCTTTTCTCCCAAGTAACAAGTGATAGGATAAGAGGAAATGGCCTCAAGTTGTACCAGGGGAGGTTTAGGCTACATATTAGGAGAAAATTCTTCACTGAAAAGGTTATCATGCATTGGGAAGGGCTACCCAGGGAAGTGGTTGAGTCACCATCCCTGAAGGTATTTAAAAGATGGGTTGATGAGGTGCATAGAGACGTGGTTTAGTAGTGGACAAGTACAGTTGGACTTGATAATCTTAAAGGTGTTTTCCAACCACATGATTCTATCATTCTATTTGAAGCTAGTGGATTACTTGCTGCCAAGCAAAGGTAGTTAAGCATGCAGTTTTGAGGCATTCTGTCATTTCACCCCAAGGCAGCAACAAGTTGACAAGCTCCCTTAACTCACAGTTATACCAGTCACAGATGGTGCACAATTTCCAGAGTGGCCTGTGTTTGAATCACAGGGAAACTGATGTGGCAGCTTTGTGCCATTGGAGCATGCACTACAAAGTAGTTGGTCATTGGTCCCCTGCTGTTCAATAGCTGTAGATACAGCACTGTGTAATAGACAACAGTGTTAGTGGGAAAAATAAGTTGACACTGGGCATAAAACATGAAATTTACTGTAGCAAAGTCAGTGCTTGAGCACATTGTGGGACAAGTCAGTAGATGTGGGCTCTGCTTTGAGTTTTACCTAGTCATTTGAAAATAGGACTCACTGGAGGTGTCAGAACAGAAGATACTCAATACTTGTTCGCACTGGAGTGCCCTTCTGATTGAGCTTTTGATGAGAAAAAGGTTTGATTTCCTATCTGCCTTAGAGCAGAACAAAGCCATGGACTTCAGTTTGCACTTAAGCCTAGAGGTGTGCTATTCAGTGACTGTGCAAACACCCAGAGTATATCATTAGCTCACCATAATTCAGTTGTCCTGGTTTTTTGCAATGGTAATGCCTAGTAATTAACACACATGAGTAATGCTTAGAATTGGCAGACAGACGCTGGAACAAATTCATTTAGGAATGTTTTACATTGTTGAAAATGTGGTATCTCTTAAACTGTTACTACTGCAGCACACTCAGTAATGAAAGACCATGAAACAATGTAAGTATAAAATCTCCATATAATGTACCTGTAGGTGCATTTTTTTCCTTTTTTGAGGACCCTAAATTGGCCTCCCAGGGTGAAATCATGGCTATATCAAGTCTCAGGATTCATGTGAGTGTGGATGAACTGTCAAGGTACCTGAGGTTATTTTCACAAATTCAAAGCTTTCAACAGTTAACAGCAGGAATGTCTTGTTCATCTGCATCTTTCCCAACTATCTGCTGAAGTGTTTGTGATTTGCAAAGCCAAACAAGAAGGACAGCCAGACTGACAGCCCTGTGATGAAGCTGTCAGCTGTGAGGGAGTATCTTACTCCATTACCCCTTGGCTAGACTTCCACTGTACTCTGATAGCATGCATCCACCAAACCTGGCAAGTGCCCTGAAAATGATTCCTTTATTGAGCTTATCCAAGCTGTTAATAGGTGAGAGAACCAAGTGTTTAAAAATAGCTTTAATTTAGGTGATAAAAAATCATTTTGCTGAAAACCTGTGCATAAACCATAATCTCTCTACATAGTAATGGTATACATTTCTTCAGATAGCATGAATGTTACCATGCAGTTCAATAACAGAAGTAATGTTTTCATTACCTTTTGTCTTCGGCTAGTAATGCACTGACTTTGGCTTCCCTTGGTCAGATCCACAGACAACCTTTGGAAAGTTTTGAGTCTGGCAACAGAGAGGCTGGTGCAGTGTTTGGGTATCTTCCTATATATAAGGTAAGCACAAGTGTTTTCTTTTCTACCTTTTGTGGTTGCATTCATACAGCAGAAGTCATTAGCACTAGTAAATTATTACAATCACATACGCTGATATTCTATTGTTAACTGTCTGCTTCTCAATTTAATTTTCTAACATGGTTCGCGTTACCACCTATCCAACTCCATCCTCCATTTGGTGGAAGCTTGGGAAGCCAGGTGAAGAGAGCTTGCCACAAAGTGAGTATTCCAGATGTTTACTTCTCCTGTTCAACCCCACATCATTAACGCTTTGCTCAGACTCAGTTCTTCTAGCCAGCTCAAAACCTATTGATTCTTAACTGCACAAAGCTTTGGCTATTTTAAGTTAATACTGTTTTATGGGTACTATTGATGTGATTTATTGCAAGCTGTCCTAGGTCATTCCTTCTATGGAGAAAGACCAGAATGTCCACAGCCTTGTCCATCCCACCTATCACAGGGTGGAAAGAATCACCCCTAGCAGAGGTGCTGACCTCTTTCTATAGAGGGTACCTAGAGAACCAGCTTGGATGTGATTCCTAACATCTAGATGGCTAGTTAGGTGGGATGATTAGGATACTCTGCATTCAAATATATATGACTTAATGTTTGTGCATGCAGCATTACAGAGTATCTCAGAAAACAGAAAACTCAGGAGCACAATGTTCAAATAGTTGGCACATATGCTATACCTCTGACCATTAATGTGCCTTGAAAATCTATGTTTCACTTTCTTCCAGAAGAAGAAAATAAAATACAGGGGGGTCTTCTGCCTTGGCAAGTTAGGAGCAACTACACTGCAATAGATCTACAATAAAATGAGATCAGACTTTTTTTGTGAGCTACATGCACAACAAATAATTTTTTGACTGTGCTGTTACAAAATGCTATTGAAGTGGTCTGTTCACCTGAATATATTAACAAGTTCTTGAAATTTTGCAATTTATTTTTTAAAGGTCTTCAGTGGAACAAAGCTGAGATGTCTAGTCCCACTGGATGGAAAATGGAGACAGGTTTCAGTGGAGAATAGGGTCAAGACAAATAAACATAGCATCCATCCTCAGGAAAATGGATTTACAGGTTTCTTATTTCAATTTTTTCATCTTTTTTCCTATTATATTTAAATCCATTTCATTATTAAGTAGAACATATAGAAATCAAATCTTTACTTCTATTCCAGTCCTTCATGCAGAGAAAAAAATTCTAATAAAGCCAGAGTATGATTATAACAAGACACTCACTGAAAAGCCCACCTCACTCCACTTTTTGGTGTATTCTTTACTAGGGTTAACTGCTTAAAGATTCAGAGCCATAAATCTTAAAAAATTCTTCTTTTGCTAGCCATACAGACTTCTCTGAAGAACAAGAAATGTTATTCCAGAGGTACTGAGCTAACTTTTCTCTTTCAGGAGCTTTAGTGTCCTTGGATGGGCAAAGAGTTGATGGGATGTTCCATAGGTAGCACACATATGCCACAGTATCCTGGTCAAATGTCTTCTTCCAGAAACATTTAGATTTCCTCATTAATCATGTGGAGATAAGACAGAAGGAAAACTGAGAACTAGGTTCAAACAATGAGAAACAGCCCTTTTTAAAGATACCTGGATTTAGGTCACAGCATCACAGAACATGCCACCTTTAACTGCAATATTTTCAGCTGAGCTAACTTTATATTAATTAAACATAACTACAAAACCAGAAGAAAACAAAAACCAAGCAAAGCTCCTTGTAATTTCTTTGTTAATGCTATGCAGACATGTCTTCAGAATTATCATTCTAATACCTTTTAGTGCCAATATTTATGTTTGTTCAGAAGATGCCTTGATCAGAACTATTAACAGAATGAAAAGGCTATATTACCCCAAAAATTCATTTTCAGCAGCTCAGATTCCTTCTGATTTATGCTACTCTGTTTTAGAAATGCACTAACATGTCACAGTAGGGAAAATCTGTTTTGATAAGATTTTTTTAAACTGGTTTTTCTGGTCAATTTACTTCCTGTCAGTTCAGGTTTATGGGCAAAATCCTGATCCCTTGTGGACCAATTTAAATCTTAGCTATGCAGATTTACAACAGTAAAAAACACTGTAGGTCAACTCAATTGAGCACAACTATTTTCATCATTTTTATTATATAGTACAAACCGAGCTTAGGGCATGGTAGACGTGTTTCAAGTCAATGTATCAGTGAAAGTATATTAGCGTTGTTTTATCATTACTGTGATTCAATATGAACTCATTACACTGAACTGTTGTAAACAAGACCAAAATTAAAAGTTATCAGCATATTTTAGGGTGATTAGAAATTATGCCCCTTTTCAGCAGTTGCCAATGGCTGTTTACTTAATGAGAGGCTAGTAACAATGTCATTCCGGTGGATTTTGCATTAATTCAAAGTCTTAAACTATTCCCCTCTAGGATGTGCTAAAACCTACTTAACATCTTCCCTACCTTTATGATTGGACCCTGAATCCTTAATCTAAACCTGAACCTTTGGATAGCACTGGAAGAGAACTGGCAAATATTGGAAACTGATCTCCTCACCAACATTTAAGAAACCAACACATACATTTGACCCTTCTTCCGTGACACAGGACTGTCAGAAATCTTTGCTCTTCTTATGCTTTATTCTCTTATTTTCATCTAAATAGGAAACCCAAATCTTTAAGTAGCACAGGTAATAATAGTATCATATTGAACAGCATCTTTCATCCTGTGCTGCATAGTGAGCTGCCCTTCTGCTTGGGAAAGCACATGGCCAAAGGGGAAGGGATCATGAGTTTATGTAAAAACCATTCCTGTTGAAATCAGTGGATAGCCCATTCAACATCTAAGTATGGCTTGAGACAAAGATCTTGACCAGGACCAGTGTAGTATACATTACGTAAAAGAAAACATTCTTGCCTGAGATCTCGGATTAGACATATGGTTCCTTAGGGAAGATGCTGCAGGAACTTCAGTGGTCAGGAACGGATAAAATTGGTTTTACACTCTGACAGAAAGATCTATGAATTTTAGTGCCAAAGGAGATTGGCTGCTCATCCAATCTAACCTTCTGGGTGGCATGAGGCAGAGAACCCGTCACGAACATCTTCCGTGGCCAAATGCCTGTTTGTGTTATTTTGGTTTCCAGTTGAAGGGAACATCCTAGGGTTCTTAATGTACATTTGCTGATAGTTATTCTCCATGTCAAAACCACAGTCTTCCTCTCTGCTCCAAATTTCTCCAGTTTGGACTTTCATATATTGGATATTATGCTGCTTTTTTTTCTGCCAAATTAAGCTTCATCAGCCATCAAAAATCTTTCCAGAGATTATTATTCTTAATCAAAGAAGTCAGTGTCTGCTCTCCGTGATTCAGTCAACTTGTCTGAGCTGAGATTAAGGAGCAGCCTGGGCATTGTAGCTGAGGGGCAGCGCACTGCAGCTTCAAGAGTCAGCTCAGGTCTGGAAGCAGTGTGTTACACTAACACGGCACTTGGTTTGGACTAAAAAGCCCTGACAGCTCCAATAGGTCCTGCACAGGTTCTCTATCCCTGCAGATGCTCCCCAGGGCCTCTGGTTCTGTTCTCCCCAAAAGCCCTTATGAAACAGAAACTATGGGGAGTATGATACAGAGAAATTACACCTTGCACTCCATGAGCTGTTTCGAAGGCAGAAGCAAAACACAAACGGTGTTCTGCTTTACTAAGGTTCAATCAGCCTCCCAAATACTCTTCATAGCAAAATTAACTGTAATTTGAGCTTTGTGAGTCTCTCACTACAAGGCAGATTTCTGTAGCCTTTTTATCTCTTTTCATCACAGTGCTTATCTTTTTTCTTTTAAGTGTCTGCCTTAGAACTCCATTTTATACTCACTATCTTATGATCATCAGATATGCAACAAGGAGTTAGTATGCCCTGCTGTTTCTGCCTGTTGGTTCCTTGCCTATGCTTTCAAAGAGCATGTTCATCCTCTAAGCCAGAAGAGTGCATGCTGAGCTGATATTAATTATCTGTTGTGATTCCTTGAATCCTTCCTGGCATTTCAGCATTCCAGGCCAGTGTCACGACATGACACAGGTCACAGAAAACATATTCTATCATCTTTTATCTGTCCATGGTTACAAATCCTTGCCAAGTGTGTCACCTTAGAGAGTATTTAGGACAACCCATGTAACTAGTGCCATTATTACCTACTATTTTGGGGAAAATAGCAAGTTTTCTATATTACTGGTAATGAATGGTGTTTGATCTGCTGGCCTTCTTGGAAAGACTGTCTTCTGATGAGCTGAATATACAATGACTTGCAATGATTTACCCATCTTCAACTTGTTATAGGGCTATGATGGATTTTGGGGTAATATTGGGGCTTTTTTAACAAAATATTTTGTGGGAGTATATTTCAAAATATCATGATCAACTGTACTGGGTCTGGCTGGGATGAACCTAATTTTCTTCATAGCAGCCTGCATGGTGCTGAGTTCTGGACTTATGACTAAACCAGTGTTGATAACACACCAGTGTTTTGGCTATTGCTGAGCAACACCTGCACAACTTCAAGATGTTTTCTTCCCACCCCCAGCACATTTGCCTGGGGGTGCACAAGCAGCTGGGAGGGTACACAGCTGGGACAGCTGATCTCAACTGACCAGAGATATTTCATACCGTATAATGCCCTGCTCAGCAATAAGAGCTCATGGAATGGAGGAGGAATGCAAGATGTTCATGGTTATGGTGTTTGTCTTCCCAAGTAACCATTATGCATACTGAGGTCCTGCTTCCCTGGAAGTGGCTAAACATCTGCCTGCTGATGGGAAGTAGTGGAGGAATTCCTTGTTTTGCTTTGCTTGCACATGCAGCTTTGTTTCAGCTGTTAAACCGTCTTTATCCATGAGTTTTCTCGCTTTTGCTTTTCCAAATCTCTCCCCCATCCCTGTGGGAGAAGTAAGCAAACAACTGGCTGGGCGCTTAAGTGTCTGCCAGGGTCAACCCACCACGTTAACCAACCCTGTGATTAAAACTAAAATCAAGCTTGCCTGACAAACCAAGTGGCACCAGATAAAGTGTAATCTGCCATTTACTATTTGTGTTCCCTTCATTCGCCCCACAATTTAGCAGTTCACGTACGAAAGGGAACACCCCTGCGGTTCCCTGAGTCCTATTTGCCTTTGAAAGACAGCTACATCAGCTCTCTTCCAGTTACATGAAAGTTACCTAGTCTTCAAAGATTACTAAAAATTAACAGTTGAGGTTCAGAGAGCTCCTTACCCATTTCCTTTGATGCTCTTATGTGTCATGTTTTATAATTTTGTAAGGTTTTCTCTTTGGTATTGTGCCTATTTATAGTTAGAACTAAAGCATTTCACTGCGATTAAAGATGCAGATATCCCACTTCTCTTCACTTTATTAACTCACTATTTACTTCCTCAGAACTGACTGTTTACTCAGAACTGGCTATTTACACATTCTTTTCTTTTTACTAAGCCTTTAGCACTGCTAGGGTTTCTTAATTTCTGAATTGTACTCTTTTCAGTCTTGCTGCCTGCTCCCTTTGCTTTTCCTTATCATAATGTAATGGAGCCCATCCATAATGTAATACTATTCCCAGTAAAAATCAAGTGTTTAATCCTATGCCGAATGAAATCGATGGGCCAGCTCTCAAAGGGATGCTGTAAGGAAAACTGTCAAAAATGCATGATGTGTTATCTTTAGCAGCCTTCCATCCAGTTATTGCCTTACTGTTGTCCTATTTAAACTGTGACAAAATTACAGGGCTATAATCCTCTCAGACTTTTTTTTTTTTCATAATTCATGAAATTAACAAAACCTGAAGTAGTTCAGACTGTGTGTCATTGCTCAGCATTACCATTTACTTGAAGAGTTCCAACTCCTAGGGCTTTATAAACACCAACTAGAAAGTGGTCCTGGCCCAAAGCATTTTATACAATGGTATCATCCAATTGTCTTTCTTAAGTGTCATAAGAAAAGCAAAGACACTTCAATTAGTTGAACAGATAATGTACTAAGCCACTGCACTGCACAGAATTAGAAGAAGAATAGTTGTTTATTGTGCGCTAGAGAACAGAGGATGCTACTGGAAAGAAATTAAGCCCAGAAAAGCATACCAGGCAAGCAATACTTCCAAATATACCCACTCGTCTTCAAGCAGTCTTTCCAATGCTGGATCTTGTACAAAGCTGTGTGTTAATGGACTTGTTGGTACTAGCTGTGGACTTCGTCTATGTCGATGTCTCTGTATTCCTTTGCAGGTTAGTTTCTTTCCACCAGCATCCACAATTATATTACAGGCTTAGAAGTTCCAGGCGTAGCAGTTGTTCTGTTGCTCCAGATCATTACCATACTATGGAAAGTTATCTTAACAAGACAGCCTCTTTCAGCATGGCAGAAATTCATGGTTGTACTGGCTGCAGTAGTTAGTTTGCCAGAATTCCATCACAGCTCTTGCTAGTGCTTTACAAAACCTGGGACGTTCTTCAGCTGCTCTCACCCACTGGGGTAGCTCAAGCTGAATGGCATCAATAGTGCCAGAACCACAGGAACCAAAAGTCTTTGTTATGTATCCACCACTATAATAGCTCCCATTATTTGGGCTAGGATTGTATGGAGAAGGCACGCAAACATAACTGTTATTTTGTTCTTCAATATATTTACCCAAACTTCTGTTCCCCGCAATCAAAATCTCAGAAGACACATTGACTAGCTGACTGGCCAGATGGCTAATTGAGGAACGCGATGCAGAAAAGACACCTGAGTTGAGGGAAGTTTTTGAAAGTGTGTAACCTAGTTCTATCCACCGTTCAGGATGTGCTTGTCCATGGATATCCAGAATCAGGCCTGCTGTCATCTGCGATTTTGCAGTGGTCAAAAATCCCATATATTCCTCCCAGGCCTGTTCTGCTTGGGGATTTCCAAAGGCGGCTTCTTCCTTTTCCCTGTTAGCATCCATCTTGAACCTCTGAAGGTGGTTTATAATGATATGTGGGAAGAAGCCATCAGTACTTTTGTTGATTTCTTCAGCAAGAACCTGAGCCAGCTCTATAGTATACCTGTCTTGGTTGGTAGACACTTTGCATTTCTTATAATTTTGAATACTTCCAGGAGGACACTCATGAGAGAAAATACAAGAGGATGTCTTTGCATCCCAACACCCAGCCTCTCGATCAGGGATGTCTCTGGGTTCCATTGACCCACCATGTGGGACAGAGAGAATCAGGTTCATGTTGCCCACTTGATATTCTGTGAAATGACTATGACCAAATATAACTTCTTTGGTGCCAGTGGCTTTCAAAAACAAACAAAAAAGGGAAATGAAGAACAGATACATATTCTTCATTTGCTGCTGGAAAACTCAGCAATATGGAATATATCAGTACCTAAATAAAAGCAAAAGACAGATTTTAGATTACTTACATCTGGGAACACAGGAGAGACTGTTCACCTGCTGCTGGAGTAATTAGTTACTGAGTAACCTATTTTAATTTTATTCCATATAGCACAAAGAAGCAGAGTGCTTATATGAGAAACAAAAATGAACAGGGCACATAGTGTGGCTAGATGTAACTGATGCAGTGTTTCCAAAAGAGAGGATTCTCCCAGAATAACAGGGCAAGGGAAATGGCAAGTTGCCGGGCCTCCTTCATTTCCTAAGAAAGCACAAACACTACTTGATCATCCTATCTGATCCCAGACAATCACTAGATCCCAGCAAAATATTTGACATATTTTTTTTCCCCACCAAAGCCTCCCTTTTTTTCTGAAATGTAAGAAAAAACTAAAAAAATTTGATAGAACATCTGTATCATTGACCTGTGTGAAATATCTTTCCATTATCCACATAGTTACAGAAGCTAGAGGTTATGTCAGCTCAGACCAGCACTGGGCTTGTCTAAAATAAGCAGAGTGATAAAAATTGAGTGCTACCAAGCTCTATATATAGCTATGCTCCAGGCTGAGTTAATTTGACAGCATTATAGACAGGTACTAGTGACTGCATTAAGGAGTGACTCTATTCTCTTTAGTTTTCAAATCTCCATTCTCTTTAAGGGAGCTAAGATATTCTTAAGCCCTCATTAACTCTGCCTGTTTTTAGAAAGCTGGCATTCAGCAAGATGCTGACAGTGCTTCCTGGTTTGAAGGCATCTCTAGAAAGATCAGTCCTGAGTGTAACTGTTGGATGGTTGTAAAATGAGTGAGTAAAATCAGTGAAAAGCAGAATAAAAAAGGGTATTTTTCACTTTCATGAATTAGAAAAGCCCCTCAATATAGGCCAGATGAGGAATATGTAAATGGATGCATTTGCAGCTGAGACAGGCTGCCATGCTGTCTGCCCTGCTCCTATCATTACATCACCTGCAGAAACGCAGAGGATAAGGGGAGCGGACAAGGGAGAGAGTAAGAAAAAAGTTCTGCAAGAATCTGTCCACAGCATGTATGAGAACAGCCAGTAATACTGAGAGGGCAGGGTCCTGTATGCATCAGCCACCTACACTAAGAAAAGGAGAGGGGAATTTCCCCCAAATAATGCAGCAAAATATTCTTTCCCCACTATGAGGGAACCCTGCTGGCTTTTTAGAGACAACCTCCATTACCTGCTGAGCTGGTCCACACTGAGAAGCCTGTACGTGAAAAGCAAACATCTGTCTTCCTCCTTTCTGGGCTGAAAGTCCCGTAAAAGTCTGTGAGCTCAAATCAGATCCCTCAGAATCTAATTTACCATTTTCCTGCACAGCATGACTAACAGCTTTTTCAGTTTCTTTTTAACCTCTCAGTTAAAAGGTCCTTTTACTTGAGCTACTGGCTTAAACCAAGCTTTTGTCCAAGTCCCTGTATAGTTCATGCTTCCCTAGATTTCCCTGAGCCACAAAACTTCACGTGCTAGTTCACTGTTTGCATGACAAGAAATGTCGAGGAAAGGAATATTTCCAAGAGTTATCCAAAATCCTTCTTCTCAGAAAACTAGACTACACATGCAGTGTATGTAAGTCTAGGAATAGCTTACCTCAGGTGCAGAGGGGCCCAGCACCAAGTTAAATAAATCAACAGCAACAAGCCCTAGGTGCTGCTCACCTGCCTCAGAAGGACTCGGGTTTTCTTTGCCTCAGGCTCTCACCTTAAATACAATGACACAGCTGTTCCTTTCCCACCACCTGCCAAATCATTTGCAGTAGTTTGTTTGTCTTTTTGCAATTTCTTGTTAATGACTGAATCAAGCTGTTAACACTACTAGATCATGCTTTAAAGTTATATGGAGAGAGAGCTCTGTATAATTCCCACATTGGAAGAAAGTCTCCTGGGCACAGCTCAGGCTCTGGGCAGACTTTGAGAGTCCAGAGGAACTCAGTGACCCCAGACTGGCTCCCAGTTTTCTGGACAATGTACAGGGGATGCAGAGGAAAAATGTTAAGTCACCGTAATACAAGCTAGAACTGCTGTTCCAGACTTCATCATAGCAAAACACACACCTTTCCAAAGGATTTTAACTCAAAGGAATGGTCTTCAGAGCAGCACACAAGCACCTGCAGTTAGGGAGGAATATGCCAGAAAATTTGCCTGTTTGTCTTCTTCAGCACAAGGGTGAGGTCCACGTGCATAAGGAAGAAAATCGCTGTAACAGGCTCCAAGTTCTCTGTTGATTGTAGGTAAATTTATGTTATTGTGAGGTTAAAGAGAAAAATCCACAGTATTTTAAGCTGGTAGTAATCACTGCAGGACTAGTTTGAAGATTTGCCTCTAGAGAAAGGGAGAGAGAGTTGTTCCTGCCTCTGCACCTTCAAAACTGAAACTGAACTGCCCATTGCATGTGGCTTCAGCTGGGGCTCCCTCTGTCCCAGAGGTCTCTAGAGGCCAGGCTGAGCCATGCAGCTACATGGCACAGAAGCTTCATCTGCACCTGGATGTATCATTTCGCAACAAAGGAACACAAAGAAGGAAAAAAATATGCAATGGTATACTAGAAGCTTATCGTGCTTTGTTCTCTGTACTGACATATGTTTCCAGAGATCAAAAAATCTTGCTACAAGCAGCACAGCCACACCAAAGGTAAGCTCTGAATAGTTAATATAATCAGTAAAGGCAGCAAAACAGGTAATGCAGGGGGGTTTGAGGTTTAATGGCAAAAATTGGTGCCCTAATTCTGGTTTTGTTTTTTGGGGTCTTCTGGGGGAAGTCTAGGAATTTTTCTGAGACTTCACTGTAGGAAAGGTGATAGGATACCTCTGTTTGCCTGCACACTCATCTATGCATTTGAAGCTATCCATTATCTCCTCCTAGCTGAAAGAACACATTCTCTCCACTCAGAATCATTCCAAGGTATGCCTGGCAGAGAAAAGGACTGAAACAGCTGGATATGGTGGACTGAAAAGACCTCTGAGTTCAAAAATAAAAACAAAAGGACAGAAATATCTCAAGGGTGGATGTCATGAGGATGGAGCCAGACTCTTCTCAGTGGTGCCCAGCGACAGAACAAGGGGCAATGGGCACAAACTGAAGCATAAGAGGTTTCAGTTGAATATGAGGAAGAACTTCTTTACTTTGAGGGTGACAGAGCACTGGAACAGGCTGCCCAGGGGGGTTGTGGAGTCCCCTTCTTTGGAAATATTCAAAACCCGCCTGGACGATGTCCTGTGCAACCTGCTCTAGGTGAACCTGTTTAGCGGGGGGGTTGGACTTGGTGATCTCCTGATGTCCCTTCCAACCCCTGCCATTCTGTGATTCTGTGATTGGCAGGGTGGGGTATCAAACACAGGGGTGTACTCTGGAATACAGGAAGGAGGTGAAGGGTCTCAACATGAAGAATGAAGGAAATACAGCAATTTCTAATAAGAAGGCACAGAGGCATGAAAGAAAGGTAGAAGATGAGGAAGACTACTGAGGGTTTTTTTCCACAGTGAATCAACCAAGTAGAGCTAAATGCAAGAGTTAAACACAATCCACGGTCTTCCACAATACTTATTCGGTTTTGCATCTATGACCCAGCATGGTATGGTCTCTTTTCCTGGTGTTCTCACTTACTTTGGTACTGATGTGCAGTAGCTCACAGCTACATGTTGCTGACTGACAGGATCCCATTCTGCTTCCCATTATGTATCACTTCACATTATTTTTAGTAAGGAGGGCAGAACAGGTACCTATCTCATTGTCTATTGGCTGTGATAATTGGATGTACTGTCTGTCCTTTTCAATATTTTCTTAAAGATCAAATTGGCAATGCATGGGTATATTAATCACTGTAAACTGATTCAGCTGATTTAAAAAATGCACCTCTTTTCCATGTCTTGTTTCAGGCTTCTCACTGTAGTGTACATCATGACCTAGGTTCCTACTAAGCTTCTGCAGATAGTTATGCAAAATATTAAAAATAACTACTGTGGTTTTTGTAAATGGAAATTCCTTCTAAAAATTAAAATATTCACACACACCCCCAACAAAAAAAATGTTGGGATCTTACAGGCAGACACAGGGGTAAGCATTCTAGTACCGCTTAGAAACATTCCAAACCTGCAGGATTTTATGAGCATTACAGGTAATATTCCTGCATACATGTACCCACTTGTCAACGTGCAGTTGCAGTAGCTGCAAACTGTTACTGCAAATATACATACCTGGATCTTTGCATATGAACTGAGGAAAATGATTTTTGATGATACATGTGGTGAATTTTGAAAAAAGAAGTAAAAATTGCCACTAGGCCCTGAGCTACTTGGTCTTGTTTTGACAAAAGACTCACAAACTTCAGTGGGGCTTTGCTTGGATTTGGGACTGTACTACAAATAACACTCCTCCTTGGCTTAATTCTCCTATACATCTCTACCATAGCCCTGACAAACGTCTGATGAGTAACAAGGCTGTCAAGGGAGAATTCACAGCATTAGTGCATTATACTAATGTTGTGTCCATATACTCTTAACCACAGGACTACATTGTTTCTTATGGGTACTCAAACTGAACGCAGTCAGTGCTGGGTGATTAAAGAAACATTTAAAGTTTCAGGGAGTCAGTCAGTGACTGGGTATTACATCTGTGGCTCATACATCCTCATACTGACAATGTGTACAAGGAAGTTTTCCATGAAGGTCAATAGCAATTTGAAATATAGCTCTCTTATGCTTCTTCTGTATTCTAAAGACCAAGGAAGACTGCATTTTTCCTTGTTTTCAGTACATCCATAACGGAGCGCAAGCTATCGAGACAAGACACTGTAGTGGGCTTGTGTGAGGATCTGAGACTGCTGACAAACATAGAAATAGATTAGATTGAGATGGCTGAAACAGTGAGTGCCTCACGCATTTGCTTTTCTGCCTTCCTGGAAATTGTTTTTCTCTGAAGGACAGCAACATGGCTGGTGAATCAGCTGCTAGTTAATAGCAAGAACTAATACAGATGTGTTACATACTCCTTAGCACTCCAGAAGGTAGACTGGTTAATGAATAATTGTGGTGATCCATACTATTGATTTGGAGCTTCCATGGCTTGTTTCATTCTGTTACAGTTAGTCATCTGTTTGAACTTCTTTGACATAATTTATGATCCCTGTTTAGACTACTTGAGTTTTGGTAAGCTACAGGTTAGTAAGAAAGGAAGAACACACTCAGTATACACTGTAAATACAGCTAATAAAGCTGAGCTTCACAATGACTTTAAATAACTGACAGCAATTAACTGTGTTAGCTATTATCATTCTTATGCACCAGAGTGAATGCTGCTCAGCATATTTCTCATGGAACCACTTATGAATCCGAATAATACAAATCTTTTACAAAACCTACATCCTGTCACTAGTATCTCTGTTTATAAATGGGTAAGACTAGTCCCTAAGTGGAAAACTTGTGCATTTTTGGAGCCTGTGCAAAAGCAGCAAACTGCTAAACATGGCAAGTTAAATGGTAACTGCAGGAGCAGACTCCCAGGTCTGTAGGAAAAAGGCCTCTTTGTAGCCCTAGAGGGAGAGGCGAAATGTATTATCAGAAACATCCAAAACCAGTCTTTATGATTATTGAAAATAAACTCACTAGGTGCAAGATAGAAGTATGTGATTATTCCACATCTTTTCTTGCCACCACTTATATCTTATTTCCTCTGAAGAGAAAACCATTAGGTAAACTGTAACTAGTCAGTGCTGTTATTCCTCTTGGAATCTGCTCAGGCTAGTGCTTCCACCTTAAAAAAAAAAAAAACATTTTCTGAATTCAGGCTATGTATGGGTTGAAGCAGGCAGAAGGACTGCCACTTATTGAGCCACCTGTGCTGCATCCAAGCACACCTGAGTTTCCATTAGAGCTCTACAAGGCTGTTCTGGGGCACAGTTTGATTTAATCACAGGTTGTAGCTGTAGACAGAAAGTACCACTGGAGGGAAAAGTGCACTTACATAACAGGCAAGTAGGGGCAGGAGAAAAGTAGTTCTGTTAGCAACAGAGTTAATGAAGCCTCGTTTCCTGCCCCCCTCCCTCAATCTCCCTGATTCCCACATGAGGGAAACCATTTCCTTTAGTAAGGGAAAGACAGACAACAATCTACTTCCAAAAAGCTGATTTTCTAGGTCTAGGTATATTCCCTGCCTACATGTCAACTTCACATCTAGAGGAGACCAGAGAGTGCCCCAGGCTCACCCCTTTCTGTAGCTTCCATGCAAAGGAAAGCCTACGCTGATCATGATTTGTAAATCATGATCTAAACCTCTGCATGATCAGGGCAGCAAGACCCTAGGGCACTCCATGGCACGGACCAAAGGTTAAGCTCTGGACGCTACCATGGAGTAACACTGGGCATGAGCATAAATTGGGAGAGGAGTGGCTCTAGAGCGGCCCTGCAGAAAGGGATCTGGGGGTGCTGGCTGGCAGCAGGCTCAGCATGAGGCAGCGGTGTGCCCTGGCAGCCCAGGGGGCAAAGCCCATCCTGGGGGGCATCACACACAGCATCACTAGCCTGTCCAAAGAGGCAACTGTCCCACTGTATTCAGTGTTGGTGCGGCCTCACCTGGAGTCACTGTGTGCAGGTCTGGATTTCACCATTTCAGAAGGGTGTGAAGGTCCTTGAATGTGCCCAGGGGAGGGCAACAAAGCTGGTGCAAAGGCTGGAAGGCATGTCCCCTGGGGATCAGCTGAGGACTTCAGGATTGTCTAGTTTGGAGAGGAGGAGGCTGAGGGGTGACCGCATTGCTCTCTACAGCTTCCTGAGGAGGGGATGTGGACGATCGTTATTTAAGTCAAGATAGCTCTACTGAAACCCACAAAGCCTTTGACTCATTGTATAAAACTTCCATTATTTTATAGTAGTTATGAGATGTAATGAAGGTGGGTCTTGGATAATCAGGCTGAAGACACTCGTAACAAACTGAATGCTAATGCATCTCATGCTAGCTCTTCAGCTCCAAGCTATCCAGCCTTTCAGATTCAGGAATCGAAGAAGAAAATCTGAGCTGATGAAGGATGCTGTAGCTCTGGCTTCCTTCAATGCAAATTCCTTGGCTCCAGTGCTTCTGACTCAGGTTCACCTTATGACTATTTGTAATGTAATCTACAGAAAATAGTCAAACATAGATTTAATTGAATTGCACATGACATTTTGAATGAGATAGATATATTATATTGTCTATCCCAATCATTGGTCTTTCAATTAACACAGCAGTTCAAGGGAAAAAGAAATGTTAGAATTGATATAGGAACATATTCTTAAGAGAAGCAATCCTAATCCAAACAGAATTCTAATTGCAATTGAATTTAAAACTTCTGGAGCATGGCAAACATAGACAGAATCATAGAGTGAAAAAAAGAATCAGTAAAGAGGGACTTAATCAATATTTTCAGCTTTAAAACATCTTATGCTGTCACTGTGGCCAAATTATTTCTACACACTTCTCAGTGCACACACAAATTCTTAATAAGTTGTAATTCCAATGTGCTCTTTTCAAAATGCATTGAATTTAAGCCTTGCTGTCCACTATCTGGAAACATTGCTTTTCTGCCCTGCTGACTGAGTTATCTGTGTAACAGAGTCAAAATATCAAAAGAATTATACAGACTTCAAAACGGCAAGCAGAAAAATAAACTGTTAACTGGTAGATACCAGCCTAGATATATTTCTCACTGCAAATTTTAATTTAAGCAAGCATACCTTTATGCTAACTAACAAGACAAAGAAGCTGTATTACGTATTTCAAACTCAAAATTCATCAATTGTTGACCATTTCACTCCAGCCAATCTATTTTTCATTTGTGACTTGAAATCTTTGCAGTGGAACTGCAGTACTAACATCTCAGATGGCTTGTGATGTGGCTTACATGACTGGCGCTATCCCTGATGCAGGAAATGTAACCACGTGCTCTGACCAGCCCGCTGCTGGAGGGCTGTTTTCTTCATTTCCATGTCTGGCTGGGCCTTCTGGAGTGAGGGCGGGATCTCATCAGGACCCATCAGACCCATCACACAAGGATAAGCCCACCTGAGAGTTCCTACCCATGTAGGAAACAGAGGGGGGGAAAGCAAGCTCTTCAAGGCACCCTAAAGTGAATTTATGCTATTGCATTTATACTAGTTATTGCATTTATGCAATACTTACTTATTTATGCTATTTATGGCATTTATGCTATTCCATGAGGCCTGGAGGGACATGGACAATCATGTTGCTCAGGAATGGAAAACTTGATACGCAGAAATAAGTAATTTCCTGTTTGTAATTACAAATGCAGCAGATATTTCAAACTCTGAAATTTTGAGCAAAGTGCTACATTTGATTCCTCTTCATCTTTACCACTTTTCCTCCATTCCAAGCCAGCATCATGATTTCTCAAACTCTCTTCACAGAGACAGACATGTCCCCTTAATCAGGATTCAATCACCAGCTTCACAGATCCCCACTAAGAGCAGGTTAATACAGCAGTTAAACATCATGCTTGCTTTCTTCATTTCAGAAGATCAGTACATAAAAACACCTACTCCAGTGCAGTGGTAATGTTTATTCTAGAGTGTTGGCAAGACTTCTGGTCCAGCGATCTCGTTACCTGCAGCTGGAACCACGCACACCCCCTTGTATTCATTTCAGTTTTATCCCAGTACCCGCTCAACAAATGAAGCAGACATGCAGGTTTTTATGAGTGCAGAGCACATTTGCATAATTCAGTATTGCATGCATAGTCTCTCTCTTCTTCTAATTCTCTCCCCATTCTTTACTGAGTTTCTAGACTGCATTTGTTCTCTTTAGCAGCATATGAAGACATATTTCCTGAGGACAAGAAACACCAGGTGTAAAATCAATCTGAGACTGTTCTAGGTTCCAGCGTGTGCATTGCCTGTAGGAAGAAATTAAGATTGGCACTGTAGAGTCCCCTGTCGTCCTAGTCTGTGCTATGTGCAGACCACACAGTGGCTATCAAACTACGGTTTACTGTGTTTAATGTGTCGAACAGGCAGAATGAGGTAGTGTGACAGATGGTTAAAAGGGAACTCAATCCTATGCATGAGATGTCCCAAAACATTAACTAAGATCAGTGAAACAAAAATGTTACTTGTATGCCTTTCTGTGTGCAGCTGGACTATTCTTGTAAAACTGCCCTGTGCACCACGTCCAATTTCAGTATGTGGTATGGATGTTCAGGGCTTTTTAAAATAAAAGCAGTTATAGTAGCCTGTAAATACAGATTTAAAATTCTAATTTTGACCATTGATTCTTGTGTTAACCCCAGGGTTTCACTGCTATAACATCTGTGCCTCACCTCTTCCTTTCCAGTGACCTGCTTCCACTCTCTCCCTCACTGGGTTAGCTACAGGACTCGGTCCTTTGTCCTGCCAAAATTCTGTGATGCCTTTTCATTCCAGTGTACTTAATGTTTACAATTTTCATGTTCGCTGTTGTTATCCATGTGCTGTCTTCAACTGTATGTCGTGGATCCTTTGCTGTAATTGAACTAATCTGGAGCAACCACTGTGAAGAATATTGTCAGAAATGGATCGTTCAGTATCACTGTTGTCTCAAAATGACTCATTCGGAATATGGGTTACAGCAATAGTACAAACTGATCGCTACCATATTTAAGTTCCTTATTCATATCTCCACTTAGACCAGTAACTTTTATTTATTGGTGTTTAGCT
This sequence comes from Gorsachius magnificus, assembly GCA_034008185.1. NCBI lineage: Eukaryota > Metazoa > Chordata > Aves > Pelecaniformes > Ardeidae > Gorsachius > Gorsachius magnificus. The sequence goes on along the minus strand of CM067083.1, from coordinate 40,349,132 downwards.
TCTTGACATATAAATAAGAAATCAATAGACACAAACACATTCTTACTCCTATGGTGGTTTCTCTGCTGGTTTTACTGGTGGTTTTTTTTAGTTGATAACTACCTGAAAAATTTTCTATATACCAGGGTACAGATGCGACCAGACAGCAAGGATGAAAAGAAAGAACTGAAAACAAATGCTAAATACTATGATGACACAATCTTTCCAGGATGTTGACTGAGATTTTCACCACTAGCAACTTAGTGCTTACAGGAAATTTTCATTCCGAAGTATTGCCAACACTAAGCTTTCAAATACACGCGTGTTAGTCCCAACGTAAGGAAGCAGTGTTTTCCCATTTTTCTACTCTCTCCTGAGAAATGGCAGAATCGAATTTGGCATGGGATGCACCAACCCCATGCTACAGCACTGAGTCTGTTCAAATGTGTTCTATTATTTTTGCAGATGCTTAAATTAGCTGCACTTCCTTTGCTAGCGGCAAATTTCACGGTTCACTCTTTAATGCCACGCGCCCTCAGAACTCCCTTCCCCAGCATTTGTGCCTGTCCCACAAACACTCCGTCCTTAAACCCGTATCTTTCAAGCTCGGTTTCAAATGAAAGAGAAGGTTCCGGAAAACTCCCGGTACCCAACCCGACAGCGATTCAGAAACGACCAGGACCTCAGAGTCAGATTGGCCGGGCAGCCGAACGCCCCAGCCCCGCCGCCCCCTTTCCTCCCCGCTGCCCACGGTGACCCCAAAGGCCGGGCCGGGCCGGGCCGGGCCGCACCGCCTCACGGGGCCGACACTCCCGCCCTAACGGCCTCCCCGCCCGCCCTCGCCCGCGTGGAGCATGCTGGGGCGTGAAGCATGCTGGGACCTGTAGTCCCCCGCCGGGGCGGGGCTAGTGCCCTGAGCGCGCGCTGCTTGAAAGCCCCGGGCGGCCGCCGCCGCGCGCCACGGCCGAGCGGAGCAGAGCAGAGCGGGCGCGCGGGCCTCCCCTTCCTGCCCCCCAGCCAGGTACTGGCGCGCGGCGCCCCGCGGCGGTTCGTGTCTTCCCCCCCCCCCCCGGGCAACAGCGGCCGTGCCGAGGTAGAGGCGGCCCCGAGCCGGCAGAGCTGCCTTAGGCCCTCTCGCCCCTGGACCGGTACCGTTCCCGGTGTCGGTACGTGCGTTCGGCCCGGGGAAGCCGTGAGGGACGGCGGGGGGGGGGAGCCTGCTGAGGCCCCGCCGACCCCTGAGCCCTGGCCGACGCGGGGGGAGGGCCGTGCCGGGCGCCCCTTGAGTCCCCACTGTCTGCCGGGGAGCCTGCGCGGGGCTTGCTTCCCTCCCGCCTCCCCCCAGCCCCTAGCTGCCTGCGAGCCCGCCGGAGGCGGGGACCGCCGTCACCGCGGGCTGCAGACTCCGCTAGCTTAGGGGTTTTGTGTCTCTTCGGAGGGCGGGAAGGAGCTTCGGCCGCGCAGGGTGGGTGAATGGCGGCACTCTCCTGTCTCTGGTTCAGCCCAGCACCCCGCCGGCAACCTGACCTGGCGTTCCTTGCGGAAAGACGGGGACTCGGGCTTGTGCTCACGCTTTTCATTTTCCCGACTGCAGCTTAAGCAACATCATGGGGATTCAGGGCCTACTCCAATTTATCAAGGAGGCTGCTGAACCTACCCACGTCAAGAAATACAAAGGGCAGACGGTAGCTGTGGACACCTACTGTTGGCTGCACAAAGGTGCTTATGCTTGTGCTGAGAAGCTGGCCCGAGGAGAGCCAACAGATCTGTAAGTCTTTGTTACATTTTGTCTCAGCCCACTTACAAGTTAAAGTTTCATTAGCTTGACACTTCTTGAGCTAAAAACTAAGTAAGTTAAAGCAGTTTCACATTTTACAGTTGCTTCTAAATTCTCAGTCCCAGTTGTTCTATTTGGAAATTGAAATGTTGGCTGTAAGTAAACAGCTTTCCAACTGTGCAAAATAAATATTGAAGTCTATATGGGGGGCAAAAAACTCTCTCAAATATTTTCTATTAAAACACCAACGGTTAGCTGAGTTAGTTTTTTTTTTCCCAGCATGTCTCGCTCTCCATAATCTAATCTCTGATGAGATTCTGTAGGTGCAATTCATACGTTTCAAATTTAGTATGCTTTCCAGGAACCTTATTTGTACAAAGTGATAGTTTGTAAATACTGCTGTTACAAAATTGTAATGACACTGAGGAATTCTGATAGATGTGGTGTGCTCTGCATAAGGTGTAAGGTTTTTTGCTTAACATACTATGTCTTTATTAAGAGTAGCTTTTCTAACGTGGCATGGATTTTTCGCTTATGCAGTTCACAGAATCACAGAATGGCAAGGGTTGGAAGGGACATCGGGAGATCATCCAGTCCAACCCCCCTGCTAAACAGGTTCACCTAGACCATGTTGCACAGGACTTCGTCCAGGCGGGCTTTAAATATCTCCAGAGAAGGAGACTCCACAACCCCCCTGGGTAGCTTCTTCCAGTGCTCTGTCACCCTCAGAGTAAAGAAGTTTTCCTCATATTCAACTGAAACCTCTTATGCTTCAGTTTGTGCCCATTGCCCCTTGTTCTGTCGCTGGGCACCACTGAGAAGAGTCTGGCTTCATCCTCATGACATCCACCCTTAAGATATCTGTATGTGTTGATGAGGTCCCCTCTCAGTCTTCCCTTCTTCAGGCTGAACAAGCCCAGCTCTCTCAGCCTTTCCTCATAGGGGAGATACTCCAGTCCCTTAATCATCCTAGTTGCTCTCCTCTGGACACTTTCTAGGAGCTCCTCATTTTTCTTGAACTGGGGAGCCCAGAACTGGACATGGTACTCCAGGTGGGATCTCACTAGGGCAGAGTAGAGGGGGAGGATAACATCCCTTGAGTTATATTTCTAAGGAAGGAAACTAACAGAAATTGTTCAGCTTTGGAGCTTAGATCAGACTTGCATAAGTTCTTGCCATCTCTGGAAAACTGGGTTGAACTCTCATTTTAGATTGAATATAGTTTTAAATGAAAATTAATCTTTATATTTGCAGAGATAAAGCTACACTGACTAGTCTAGATCAAACTTTACTTATGAAATTTTGATTAATGTTTGATGGAGAGAAGAGTTGGTGGTTTGCAAATGGGTTTGAATTGTTAACTCCTGCTTCTGGTGATATGAAGAACTGGAGAGTTTCATCCAACCCTGCTACCTGCCTTTGAAGGTGGTGGAGATCCCTCAGAGTTCTGAGAATAGGATATGCTACAGTTGAGAAAGAATGATAGTCATAGGAAACTTTGGAATGGTTGAATTTAAGTACAGGAATATTTTGTCACCAAATCTTGTTTCCATGTATGATTGCTGATCTCAGACCGGCACTTTAATTGTAGTGTAGAGTCCTTTCATATTTTAAAATTCATCTGAATTGAGGTATTATATAGCTGCAATCCTATTTACTCCTGTCTTTCAAAAATCACAGAATATTTTTCAGTTTACGTTTTGTAGCTCTAAATCCAGTTTCTTTAGTGCTCATATCCTTAGATTCTAAGTGTTCCTAAGTCCCACTCTCCCTTCCACTTTTTATTTTTTTTCATTGATCATCGTTGTAATGCACTCATTGTTTACAGCAGCTCTGAGATTTGCAGGTCTGTGCAGCTGATGAAATGATCTCAATGCAGATCTGTAGAAATAACAGGTAAGATCAGAGGTCTGAGGGTATACATAAAGTCTGGAATTCCCTACAAATATTTTACCAAGGGATGGGCTTGAAAGGCAATGGAGGATTGCCTCCTGGTCCATACGCTATCTTCACTGTTAGTACAGTTTGGGAAACTCTCCTGTCTTTTGGAATATTTCCAGTACTGTGCTTGTGTTTTTAGTATGGGAAGATATGTTTGCATGTCTGTCCATAGGATGTATCCACCATCTAGAGAGAAGAGTGGATAGTTCCACAAAGAGAGGTTTTATACCTCCCACTCTACAAAAGTGCATTTAGTCTGACTTCTACAAGGTTTCGGGGAAAGATAATATACTGTGCTCGTCTGCCTCCTGTTTCCCTGGCTGTTATGAATTGAGTTGCTGAAACTAAAAAGACGATCTGTGTTTTAACTTGCAAAGTTTTTGGCAGTGTTGAATCCTAATGCAGCAAAATCAAACTGAATTGTACTCAAGTTCTTATGTAATTTTGTGTAGGAGTAGGGAGTAGTCAGTCTAGTTCTGAGCTGGAAGGTAGAGCACTTCTGGAAAAACAAGACAAAAAAACCACAAACAAACAAAAAAACAGCATTCAAGTTGTCTTATTCTTTTTGCAATGCTGGGGAAATATATGGCCCATTAAGATCCTTGAACAAGAGTTAGTCCTAAACTTACAGTTCTCCTTTCTAGCAAACAGAAAACATGCAATAGACTTGTGCTTAACAATAAACTTTATCTTTCTTTTCTTATTTTGTTATTGTTGATACAGTTATGTAGTTTTCTGTATGAAACTTGTTGATATGCTCCTCTCATTTGGAATTAAACCAATTTTGGTGTTTGATGGATGCACCCTGCCTTCTAAGAAGGAAGTGGAAAAGGCCCGACGAGAGTAAGTACTGAACTGTAACGATTTGCAATCAAAGCAGTATGTTTAACACTACAGTTTATTTTCAAAGTTGAAAAACATCTAACTTCAGCTAGGTATTAATGTCTGGTAAACTTCCCTGCAGTGTGGTGTTATTTCATTTAATTTACATTTAAAAATCATACAAACCTCTTCTTAGAGGTTTTATTCCAAAAATAGAAATGCACTTCATAAATGAAAGCACTTTTATAGAGGAAGGAAGTAAACCTCTGAGCATGAGTTCCTGTAATGTATTAAAGGCTTTTAATTTACCCACCCTCATGATCTCTGGACAAAAATATTTTTTCCCAATACAATTTTAGTTAAAAATAACACGACCTTCCTCATCTTTTTCTACAAAAAATCAGATAAACTTGTTTCAGGTTTGGATTCAGGTCCCTATATAATGGGACTTACCACTGAAGTGGTGAGAATTTTTCACTAGTGGTTTTTATTTATAAATTCTCATGAGACATATGCTTCCTTCAGTGTGGAGTGAACAATTTCCAATATTTGAAATTAAGTAAATGACGCCTTCTGTCTTCTAAACCAATAAGTATCTAATGCCAGATACTCCCAAATTCCACTAAATCTATTTTGCTGCAACCTGAGAGTGGGTTCATCTCTTCTTTTACTCTGCTGATTCCAGTTCCTGAGTTGTCATTGTTTTCTGAGAAAACATTATACATTTCAACATGCCAATCTAATAGTCCTTGTCAATACAATGACTTAGTTATTCTTATGTTTTAAAAAATTATGCAGTAGAATGGATTTGGGAAGTGTTCATCTGCAAAACAATTTTTTTTCCCATGTTCCTACCTGTCTCAGTCCTTTCTGCTACTTGTTTTTTTAAGTGAAAAATAATCTGAGATTGTTGGATATTTTTGTTTATCTTTCAGAAAGCGTCAAGCCAGTCTTCTGAAGGGGAAAAAATTGTTGCAGGAAGGGAGACTGTCAGAAGCTAGGGAATGTTTTGGGCGCAGTGTAAATGTTACCCATGTTATGGCTCATGAAGTTATTAAAGTAAGTTGTCAATGCTGTTGATACCCACAGTTTAAAAAAAAAATCTGCACAGTGGGTAGCATGTCTTACTCTGCATGGCTACATCACTACCTCTTCTATGTAGGCAAGAAAAATATTCCCTCCTTCTTAGCCTCTAGTTGTCCTGCATACATTGGATTGTGTTAGGCACAGTTAAGAAACTTTAACTTCACTTCAAGTTCATTGTGCCCAATAGTTTAAATAATGATGATGTGTCAATTGAAATGCATCTGTTCTTACTGCTATGGAATTTGATAACACCAACAGGTTTACTTTAGCCATACAAAAACTAAATACAATTGTTTTTTTAAATTTTTTTCCCATTGGCTAGTTCCTGAGAATAGACTAAAAAAAAACTTTTGGCTGCTTAAAAACCTTTCTGGTAGCGTTTTGCTGTCTTTCCACTGCAGTCATAAGACCTTTATCAAAACAGTATTAAGTTTGTTCTAGTGCTGTTTTCCTTTGCCCAGAATATAACTTGCATGAGTTTGAAGCTGGCATCTGTGGTCAGATGCAGTGAGCATAGTGTTACAGTCCAACACATGAAAGTTTATTTTTATAAACTAATCTATATGGGTCTAAACTGCTTGAAAATTGAGTTTTGAACATGAAGTATCGGGTTTGGGGGGGGTTGGGTGTGTGATTAAAAAGGTCACAATTTCATTTTTTTTAAGGTACAGGTTCTTGCGCTTTCAGATGTCTTATGGTAATTACTGAAAACTGATGCAAAATACTTGTATGGTTCTTGTTTATGTACAGGCTGCACGAGCCCGGGGAGTTGATTGTATTGTTGCTCCTTACGAAGCTGATGCTCAGTTGGCTTATCTTAATAAGACTGGCATGGTTCAAGCTATAATTACAGAGGACTCTGATCTTTTAGCTTTTGGATGTAAAAAGGTATGGAAGAAAATACTAAGAGCCTTTTAACTCTCACTGATATCTTAAAAGCAGAGTTTGAAGTTGCCAAATGTGTTTGATGTATGGATTTATTCTTCTACAGTAAATGGGGGAAACCAAAGAGATGAGAATAGCACTCGGCCTCTGTTTCCACCAAGTGCAACAAATCAGCTTATGTGAAAATTATTGTTTTCAATTCCTCCTAACTTCTAGGTGTTTCTGAAGATTGACAAGTTTGGAAATGGACTAGAGATAGACCAAGCTCGACTAGGAAACTGCAAGCAGCTTGGAAATGTATTTACAGAAGAGAAATTCCGCTACATGTGTATTCTTTCCGGTTGCGACTACCTCCCATCAATTCATGGAATTGGGTTAGCTAAAGCATGCAAGTTACTAAAATTAGCTAACAATCCAGATATTATAAAGGTAAACTTGGTTTTGCTTTTTGGGAGCCTGTATCAGTATATATGAAATTAATACTTAATTGAAAATATGAGGGGTTCTTGACTTCATCCATCTTGAGGAGAATGCTAAAAGAAGTATCTTTTTATATGTACTTTAGAAAGATGCTGGGCTAAACTTACTCAAGTGTTCAAGCTATTATATAATTGACGAAATACACTGAAGTAAACTTAAATAAAGAATTGTTCTAATGCTTCAAGGATGTAATTGATTTGAAGAGAAACTTAATTTTTTGTAAGGTTCCAGATATTTTTCCCCTCCTTACCTGCTCTTCTGTTTTTGCAGATTAGTTATTAGAACTGCTAATTGAATTCTGTTACTTTTATACAAAAGTACACCTTTATCTGTGTGGAGGAGGGGCAGAGACTGGAAATTTTATTTGATTCCCTTATTGAATTTAATCACATACATATGGATACAGACATTTATATATTAAAAAAAATTTAAAAGTTTAGTATGGTGCAAAACAAAAAATAAGGTAGGGGATTTTTTTTTCTTATCCAACTTATGAAATGAAAACAAATGTAGTATTAGGAAATACAGAGGCTGAGAGTGGGAATAACTTCTGTATGGATAGTAAGGGAGAAGAGATGTTTTTAAGAGCTAATAAGAAAAATGCCTTGTGTGGCTGTCCTGGAGGCAGGTAAATTTAATCCAGAAAAGCATTTAAATATGCAGTCTAATTAACTGGCTGTATTAGCTTCTTTCTTAAGTTACTTGTATGCTTTAGTGGTTTTTTTCTCGCAGGCTGTACACAAAGAAATATGACTTTTAGTCTTAAAATGTTTTGTATTATGTAATATAGGCATCAAAGCAATTGTTTTGGTTGGCTTTTGTGGAAGTAAAAAGGGAACTTTCCCATACAAATCATGATTTGCTTTATCTCTTTTTGAGCAAAATATCAGGATTTAATAATTAGAAAATTTTTTTCACTTAGCAATTTGTTATGTGATTCATCACTGCTATTTTCCAACAGTGTTGGAAAGTCAGTTAAAAGATATAAAGTAGTCCAACAGTGCCTGTTCAAACTCTTACTTAATGAGATGAGTAAATTTCCCTGTACTTAGGATGAATGGCCAAAACACAGCTGATGCTTTATTTGGACAGGAGGAAAAACTCTTGCCTCTAGTAGTATGATAAACTTAGTCTTCAAAAGAACATAATCTGCCTTGTGGCAGATTTATAATATCCATAGTATACCTTAAGGAGATGCTCTGTGTTTCTATTTGGATATTGTACTTATTTATTGGAGTAGTACTTATAAAGAGTTGAATTGAGTTTTTTATGTGATTGTAAACAACTTGAGAGCGGGAAAGTGATGTATAAAACTTCTTTATTCCTTCCCCTGTTTAACTTGAATCTGCTTGTTGTAACAGGACACACATTCTATGTTTAATTACAAGCAAAGATACTTAATAATTGAATTTATTTCAACCTCTTGTGCAACCTGTTTAAATGAAAGTTAAGTGAAATTTTTTTTTTACAGGTTGTTAAGAAAATGGGGCAATACTTGAAGATGAATATAACAGTATCAGAAGAATACATACAGGGTTTTACACGAGCCAATAATACATTCCTTTATCAGTTAGTTTTTGATCCTGTCAACAGAAAATTAGTTCCTCTGAATGAATATGGGGATGATATTGATCCGGAAACACTAATTTATGCAGGACGGTATCCTTTGTGTTGAAATGGCAGAGTGGGGAAATAAATGTGCACAGATGTGGTGTCTTTTGCTTTTCATTGCATCTGTGTTGTGTTTGTTTTTCATTGCATCTCTGCTGTTGACTAAAGCCTGACTTTTCTGTAACCTTAGAAAGTTTTTCTGTAGGGAGTAAATGAGTGACCTATCATTGACGTATCCTTTTAGGCAGAAAGTTATTGATTTTTTTTTTTTTCTTTTTAGAAAACAACTCATTAAATACAGGTTATGTATAAACTGTTTGAGTCACTTTACAACTGTCTTTAATTTCTGCATGGGTTAAGTGTGTTACAATCTCTGCCAGTTTAATTCTTGTAATCCGTGTTTAACTCATTCCCTAAACTAAGCATTTCCTGTTTTACCGGATATCTCTTCCTATAGAACAAGTATTATTTTGCCACATTTGTGCAGCATAAATTTCAGCATGGAAGATTATGAAAATGAAGAAAGAGAAGGGACTGTTGGAGTAGTTACTAGCTTTGTATGTTCTTCAAGCCACCTAATCTCTAGCATTTCCAGAAATTAGGAAGGAGAAAGACTATAATGTTCCTGCTGATGATTGAAGGTTTTCCTTTTGACTCTTGTGGTTTACCAAGCACTGCAGATCTATTATACTTGCTGTTGCATCAGTCTGAGCAATGAGCAGTAGTATTAATGCTTTTGGTTAATATTCTAGCAATGCTTTTTAGCTCAAAATGGGAAACAGCAAGTCTAACTTCTCATGCTACAGTTCTTGAAATTTAGTGTGTAATATTCAGGTATTTTCCTTTAATATGATGGGAACAGACATCTTGGTGATGGTACTGCATTTCAAATTGCCATTGGCAACATTGATGTTGATACAATGGAACAAATTGATAATTATAACCCTGACACTGCACAGGTAACATCTTTGTTCTGAAGTTGTATATTAAGATTTTGATGTGGGTCTGAGCATTCGTGGAAAAATATAATTGAATGTCATCTGCAACCAATTTGGCAGTGAAAACTATTCTGCTATTACAGAAACTGTATGCTCCCACATATGTATTTCTCATTCTTTTTACAAGTAAAAATCTTGCTTTTCATGGCATTTGACTTTGATGTGTGTTTTACTTTCAGAATTTTTTGATAAGTCCTTAATACTATTGACAGAAGTAACTGACTTTAAAATGAAAATTCTTAAAGAGCTTTGGATTTCTTCCAAGTATATGACTGAGGAAAGTATTTTCCCAAATTAGGTTTTCTGAATAGAAATAAAATTTTAACTTCCAATTTTTGTCTGGGATGAGCATTTAGTCACTTGTGCCACACTGGAATGAAGAAATCATGGCAGCACAAAAGGAAAAAGAATTTGTATGAAAACCGTGAGAAATGTGGGAACAAAAAAGAAAATATTTGTATAGAGTATGTTGCTAGTTGTACAAATGTCAAAATGTCCTTATATGCTAAATCAGGAAATCATATATAGAAAGCAAAATTATAAACCTATGTCTTGTGTTTTTTTTTTTTTTTTTTTGTAGACTGTGCAGCAGAGGAGTTGTGGCTGGAATGACAGACCTACTAATCATGTAAATAGTATTTGGAGCAGAGACTACAAGCTTGGCCCTAATGCAGATACTGTTCCTCATAAAACACATTTACTAGAGAAATCAATAACCAAAGGCATGGAGAAGATAATTAGTGTTAAAGGGCTAAAGCTTCCAGGCAAAGAACTCTTGGCAAAAAGGCCAAGGAGTGGTATGTTTTTATTAAAATAAGTATAAAAATAACAGTAGAAGACTGTGGGGAAAGAAAGGATTTTATCTTGGACTTAATGGCATGAGATTTTAGAGGCCTAACTCTAACTGTTATCGTCTCTATTCTGTTTTCAACAAGCTGCAAGACTAACAAGCCATAATATTAAAGCCTACATAATGATTAAGGGTGGCAGCAAACATTCATCAGCCTCTGATTTTAACTTTCTTTAATTTGCTGTGAAACTTTGTTGTTTTCAGTTTTAAGTTGCCATGTTTAATACCATCTGTTGTATTTTTAGATATTTTTGGCTTTAATTTCCATCTTATAATGGTTTGTGAAGAAACAAAAATAGCCTATTTTTCCTAGAGTTGATATTTGGTCAGACAGAAAATTTAAAGAATGTTTTCTGTACTATTTTAACACTGTGCTGCCTGTATAGGTATTCTTTATTCCAACTTTCTCACTTTTTCTAGTATGTCTGTGCTGTCTTGTATTCTATACAACTGAAGTTATATGTGCTGAAATAAACTGTGGGCTTGTAATAGAAGGGGCACTTCTTTGTTCCATTGTGCTTTATCTGATATGTTGTTTTCCTCAGCTTCCTTTGCTTTCTGATTATGCTGCTAGGGCTCCTTTTTTGCCTTTGTTACTCCAGATATCCCTGCTTTATCAAAACTTGTAGTTAGTTTAGCAACCTGTCTTTAAGTCAAATTTAGTTTTGATTTCAAACTGTTTAAAAAAAACCCAAAAAACCCGAACAAACAAACATACGTCATGTTTTGTTTCAGCTGTTCTGCCTTCACTCCACCTACCTTTTCATAGAAAGTTACTTTTAAGGCTATGTACTAGAAAACAACTGTGTTAAAGACTTCTAAATTATAATGTTCCTACTAGACCTTACTATATTTTGAAGCTTATGAGAGTAAATATGTAATGCTCAGTTATGTCGTAACTGGCTAATTCTAGAACATGCTTCTACAGTGATGCTTAAATTTTCCTTAGATTTAGAAGAAATCTCAGATGGAGATCTGTTGAACCAGTATTCATTTTCCAAAGCAAAAAAATTCAAGGAGAGTGATCATGATGGTCAAGCACAAAAGAGTGTCTCAGCCATACAAAACCTTGATTCTTCAGGGATTTCTGTCACTCAAGAAAGCTCTAACTCCCTGCCCAGAGTTAAAAATAAATTTGCTTCCTTTCTACAAAAGAAAAACAAAGAGAAGGATGTTGTAATTGTTCCAGGAACAAGAAGCAGGTATGTTTGCATCATGTGTTTTCGTAAGTAGCAAAAAACTATTCCATGTCCTGGTTGCTGAAATAACCTGAATACTGAAAATTTAAAAAAACGCTACTTCATACTTCTTTTATGCAACTGTATTAATGCACCTGTGGTCCTGAGCAGAGATGGAGAACCCTTTGTGCTAGGCATGCTATCTATATGTGAGATAGATAAATAATGTCAATTTTTTGCTGCAGAAATTAAGACTGTAAGACTGGTAAATACAGTCTAGCCTTGGGGTATCAAAATCAGTTAGGAATTGGCCATATTTCTTTCCAGGTAAAGGTCATATGACATACCTCAAAAAAAAAAAAAAAAAGTAGCTGCTTTGTGCCACATAGGTAAAGTTAGTGAATATATTGACTTCTGTTGACAGGGGGTTTTGTTTGTTTTAGTATAGCCAAACTTTGTCATACTGTATGGCAAATACAAATTCTTATCCCATCCTATTCAGTTAATGCTCCTGATCTCTGCACCAGCACTCTGAAAAGAGGGACTTTGAGTTTGTTAGGTTTTTTAATTGGCTGAGTGTTACAGATTTTTTGGTCACATTTGGCCACAGCTATGGGAATTGGTTTTACAAAGCATTATTGCAATTATGTCTCTTGCATAATTTTTATCTTAAATAATTTGAATATTTTTGAGCAGTGTATTTTTACAGAACAGTCTTAATACTGATCTTCTTTAGCTTTAACATACACCTTCCTGAGCTGAAAGGTTTGTTATGTTGCATCAAAAACTAAGAGTTGTCAGTGATGGTAGGTTCTTCTCTAAAGCAATGCTCGCTTTCTTAAAAAGCTCTGAATTGTACTTACTCTTAGGAGCTGCTGCTATAGCATGTAAAAGAACTGATAGGTTCTAGTTTCCTTGATAAAAGGTGCCAAAGTGTTTCACTACTGTTTAGCTTTATGATAATTAATGAATACATTTTAAAATTTTGTAGGATTTCTAGATGTTCTCTCTCAGATGAAGAATCTTATTAGTATTTAAGCCAATGCATTTACGTGAGACTTTTAAATTTTACAGATGTTTCCCCCTCCCCCCCCCTTTTTTACTGTTATCTGTTAAATGCTTCCCTGAGGGACTAAGAATTTGCCCACTGTCAAAATAATTTGCATCTGCAAGTGGACTTCAAAAATAAAATCAGTGGATGGAGAAAACTGTTGGACTTTGGAGATGGCATACTCACTTGCAATAACTTTCTTCTCCCTTGCCTTCACCTTTTTTTTTTTTTTTTTTTTTTTTACTTTTAGGTTTTTCTGCAATGGTGCAATTACATTTGAGGATAATTGTGGTAGAGCAAAGAAGGATAACAGTGATATAACTCAAGATGCTGAGCAGGATTGCCAGGAACAGGAAGAAAAACACGTATCAGAAGATGTTTCTCAGGTTTCAGAAACTGAAAAATCAACAAGGACTACCTTTACACCTCATGGAGAAACACAGAAAAATTGCTTTGGGTGGTTTAGCAGCCTCATAAATAATTCAAGAAATCCTAGTCCATCTCATACTGTATTTTCACAGCAGTTTCACCAACAGAGAAGCAACTGCGTGGTATCCCAGGAAGGCCATATTAATGGGGTACAAACAGAGAGTGGGGCAGTGTGTGGCGAATTGGAGGAAGAATCGTCCCCCTTAACAGAACTGGAACAGTCATCACAGTCTCAAAGGGCTTGTGAGCCATCAGAATGCAGTTTGGAGTCTTCAGAAATACCACAAGTGTCTAACAACAGTTCAGATTCAGAAGTAAGAAAATCAGACATTGTTTCAGCACTTGCTCTCACTGTAACTCACTTTAATTTATAAAAGAAATTAGGCAGCAAAGTCTTCTTCAAAATTATATCCTGCAGATTATCTAGCTTGTGCTAACAGTACTTCTCAATGCTTAACACAGTTATGTAGAATGGATTGACTTTCTATCTTAAATCATGTCTGTTCTCTGGTTTTAGTTTGTCTTCAGTCTTTCCCCTGCAATCACTACAGTGGGTCATAAAAATATCTGGTAGGCTAGCTCTTGTTCTCCACTTGTGTTACCATAGTGTTGCTTATTGAAAATAAGCCCAGGTTTTGTATAAGTTCTTTAAAAAAACAAAAAAAACACCCCACCTTCCCCCCCCAAAAAAAACCCCCAAACCAAAACCCAACCTGTTTTCAAACCAAATGAATTTTCTCTTGAAGGCATCTGACTCCAATTCAAAACTGGCTGATGATCAATGTACTGTGTCTCCAGTATTTTCTGCTGTTCAAACTGATAGAAAAAATACGATCATAAAGACCAAGGTAAGAATTCTTTTAACTTTACTAAGAACTCTACTAAACTCTGAAAATCAGTTTTTGCTTTATACTAGTTGATTCTAGAATGCTCAATGAAAGAATCTTAAGCAATGCACATGTTGGCAAGAGAAACCTATGTTCTTGTTCATCTGTATCAGAGCTGAGATGAACTATAACCAGGCCACCTATGATTGTTATCACAGTTGCAACTGGCTTGGGGATTTTAAACACTTTGGTATAAAATAAGAAGCCAAGCTAAGGCAAAAAAAACATATTAATTTTCCTCAGGTGTGCTAAATATACAGGTTTTATGATGCAGAGTGCAGTCAGGTACATAATCTGGATATAGTCACAAGATACAATCACATTTCATTGTTTGTCTCGATAAATCTGCTAGTTTAGCAAGCTTCTTCCTCTTTGAGTAGAAAGCACACGTTTAAATTTCAAAATCTGGAAAGGTTTTAGTTAACCTTTATTCTTTAATTGTTGTAGTTAAAAGCCTTGTTAAAACACTAATGAATCAGTATGGAAGGACAGTCCATTCTCCTTCAGAGCCTACATTTCAGTTATTTTTCCTGTTGGTTGGGAACCCATAATTTGACTTCTATATGGTTTCTTGGATGTCTAAGAATAAACTTATATCCCTTGTCTTTGTGACATTTCTAAGAGTTTTACCCATTTGTCTAGTTTACAAAACTTCTAAGACCTTAACAGCTAAAAGTGCTCTAACACCTTAGGCATTGCCATTAGAATTGGACAAAAGATTTGTAAGTCAAATGAAGATGCTTTCATGCTTTTTTATACACCCCTACTAACTTCTTTCTTGTAGGCAGACTAAAAATCACAAGCTTCTCTCTGCCAAACACGAATATTGTGTGTGTTTTGTATAATAGTGACATCTTGTGGTTATTGTTAGTAACGTCTGTTTTAAGCTAGAATTTATATCTTTTTTCTGGAACACCTGATTACAAAAATTGATGCTTTTTCATTAGATTAACATTTTCCCACTTCTCCTCAACAAGACGGAGCAATGAAATTAAATCATGCTAGGATTCAGAATTTTTTTATTTTGTTTTTTAAAAATGTTTTTAATATGTTTTGCTTAATGTTTTGCTCACTTTAAAGGTATATCAGGACAGTGAATATACTAAATATTGGGGAATACACAGTATGGAAGTACTGAGGTAATATAAGCATCAAATGTAAACAAATTTTCAGGATGCTTGGAGCTCTTCAGACAATAGGAATCTGCTGAAAATCCGTGAGGACAGTAGGGTTAGTTTAAAGCAAGCGGCTAGTAGGAGGATTTTCCCCACTTATTTACTTGGCTATGCATTCCCTTTGCTTCCTTTATGTGCTGGTAATAATACTTTAAATTGAGTTGGACCAGAAAACCGACCTGGCTGAAAACTAATTTGGCAACAACAACCAAAAGGTCAGTTGTATTGGAATTTGGGCCCACCCAGACTCTCAGGGTCATGTGATTTTTGCTGGTGTTAAATATGGTAAAATATACCGAAGGGAATAATCAGATTTAGGGAAGAAGCGGTCAATCACTTAAAAAATAAATGAGTCTGGTTCTGGTAAGATGAATAACATAGCTGATCTGTAGACAAATTTATTAATTGGGGAAGCAAGCTGGGGAAGTTGTTAACACTTACCATGGTTCCAATCCAAAATGTGAAGTGCCTAGCTAGTCAATTCTAATATCAAAACTAATAGAGGCTTTTCTCTAACAGATGCCTATAGGATAGTGAGCACTCTAGGACCTTGTAGTTTCTTCTGTGATGGTATTCCAGCTGTGAAGTACCACAACTGCTATGAGCTCAGCAAAGAGGCTAATACTGACAAAAGAGAAAAGAGCAATCTCCTCTGGTTTAAATTTCTTAGTGGGTGTTTGACATGCAGCTTTGCCTACTTTGGGGTTAGTTAAATTTATAACTCTGATGTAATTCAGTACCACAAAGAAATGTAGGATTATGGGTGACTTCACGCATGTTGCAAAATAGCTGAGGTGATAGATAAACAGCGAGATACTATAAAGAATGGAGGTTTAGGATTTTGGGTTTATTCTTCCTAGTATTCTTGTTCCACTTCTTAGCCTACACTTTAAACATGTTTGGGTTTGTTTTTTTTTTCAAATTTTATTTGGGATTCCAAGATCTACTTAGCCTATTCAGATAGAAACAATGTCATTTCAATAAAAATAATATGTAACGAGTGTGTGGTGGTAGGATGACAAAATGCAATGTTGTTTTGGAAAGAACTGAGGTGTGAGTTCTCTTTGGAAAAAAAGGCTGCCAACATCTTTTTCTTAACAAAAAAAAATAATTAGGTGATCAGTAGCAAATACGTGGATGAGGAAGAGCTATCTGCATTAGTTAAGTGAAGCACCAGAGGTGGCAGAGCTGTGCCATCTTCTAAAGATGATCTAGCAAAACAGAAAAGATTATTCATTTAGAGCAAAATGCTTTATTCTTAACATAATCCAAATGGGGAATACTGGTATTATTTTCAACCTAACTAATCGTACATAGCCAACTGTAAAATAAGAACTTCTTACAACTGGAGACAGTCACTATGTCTTCTGCAGGTATTGTATTTTGATAATTATGTTTTGGTCCTCATAATGATGGACAAAAGATAAAATAGCAGGCTAGCAGCCAGTGATCGCTTAGAAGCTGCTAATTGTGAGTAGTTCATACTCTACAATGAAGTGGCAGAATGGCTCGAACAGTAAAATGTATTAGTGCTTCCAAATGTCTACTTACCAAAAAATTGGGGAAAGCTATAAAGTATGTAAGACAGAAGAAAATGATGGAAAATATGAATAAGCTATTTGTGGCCTTTTGCCACTTGTGAACTTACTTGGCAAAAAAAGTTTTAACTTTGTCTAAAAGTACATGTATCACTATGCACACATAATACAAATGGGAAGAGCATGATCAAATACATAGCAATATGTATGATTTTTAATTTATGAAATGTGGTAAGCTCCTGGGGGGGAAAAATCCTGCAGATGGGGCTTTAGTGGGTTTCTTCTGTTTTTAAAATAAACTCATTACCTTTTGTGCATGAAGTTCAAGAAGGCAAAAAATAAGGAATATAAGAGATTGTGGTTAGGGATAAGAATGTGAAATGTAAAAATCACACTGACATAATTATAGGAATTGGATCATGTCAAAATGAGTTTCATGTACTTGTAAATATGGAAAAACATTAAATGCTTGGAAACTGGTAAGTGAATTGAAAATGAGGCACACTTTTTTTTTAATGATGGGGTGGTGAATAGCTAGAATAAATTATATAATGAAGTCATGTATTTTTCTTTTAATTGATGTGTTCAAACTTAGGACTAGTTGCTTTTGAGAGAGATACTCTGGCCAAGCACAGCTGTTTTGAGTTCCAGGTACAGAAACTGGATAAGAAGGTCCAATTAGAGGTCTAATGATCCTTGGGGTAATCATACTAATATCTGTGCTCTGCTTAGATTTCATGAAAAATGGAGTCATAGGTATCAGAGTGGCACCAGAGAGTAGCTTCTCTTAAAATTCTGATAGCTGACAACTGAAGAGTTCTTGTTGTGCTCTCATGTAAACAGATGAGAAAATAAATATTCAATAGACTTTAAAAACTGCATTCCAAAGAAATGTGTATTTGCAACCTCTTATGGAAACGTACGGAAACTGGTTTGCCAGTTCTTACAGCTACATTGTGTCTAATGTGTTTAAGATGCCACTTTTTAGATTATAGAAACTATCTAAGTATACCTTGTTGTGGCAATTCGGTTTGCATTATCTCAACATGATATAAAGCACTTTATTTTTGATTATAAGCTTTGCAGCATAACATCTGTTGCTTACAGGTTGTCATTTTGACCATTTTTGCTGTAATTTTAAAATCTCACAGGTTCCTGGTTTACATAAATCCAGTTGTATAAGGTCGCGTATTGTAACAAAGCTCAAGCCATTGATACCAGCTAAAGTAAGTGGATTAAGCAGGAAGCTGTCACCTGTGCAGAAGAGAAATCACTGTGATGTTGAAAATAAGCTGGGACTTCAAGATACTATTAGTGAACTACGGAAAAACTTCCAGTTTAAAAGGTGAGTTGCTTTAACCCTTTACTTAGCACCCTGTATACTATTTTTTCCCCAAAGAAACAATTTTTAAAGCAGGCTCTACATGTCTCCTCCACACAATTCAATAAAGATGATAGCTTAAGATAAATATTTTCTATATACAATTTTTAATTTCATAAGCTTGATATAATCACGAAGTATGATTTGTGGTAAATATGCTCTTCTAATTACTTTTTTCTAACCAGGGGAAAACTCAGCTAAAATTAATTTATTGAAGTAGTACATTAGTTTAATGTAATTTATATGAAAATTATTACCACTGTTTGACATCAAAGACCAAATGGCATTTCTTAGTCTAAATGCAAAAGCTGCATAAATGTTGTCAAACTTAATTGAATACAAGGTTTTTTCCATTTAACTTTATGTGCCTCATATTTTGAGATGGCTGTTTGTCAGAACTGTTCTGCTTTAAGATGATGGTGAATTGATAGAATATTTCTATTAGCTGAGGTCTGTAGTTACAAGAGACGTTTTTGCACATTAGAAAATGCTATATTATTTTCCCTTTTGCAAATGACTTGGGTAACTTGAAGCTTCTGCAAATATCTTCAAGGTTTGAACTTGAAGGACAATGACTATTTAAAAAAAAAAAAGTGTAGGTATTCTAACTTGCACTGTTTCCATGGGCTCAGGTAAAAATTCTTGGTGGCAAAGCTTTCCCAGCTCCAAGTAGCAATCTCAACTTTGAATAAATAATTCTTATTTAAAGAAAATTATTATTCTCATTAACCTGAAACCAAATGTGAGTAGGACAAAAGTATTCTCTTTGCACTGAGTAGTAAATGTGACACTAGTGAGCATGTGTTAAGTCAGATGAATATATTTTAGTAAGTTTGGGTGTTATGGTAGGCTATTATAAACACAAAACTGATTTCTGTTTAAAAAAAATATTACTTGCAGTATTAACACTTTCGTTATCCTCATGATGCGTGTTAAGAATGACAGTTTCAAAGAGGAAGTGAAAGTGTTTATGTATGTATTGCTTGACCTCTAGTTGGGAATAGGTGACCAGGGTTGTTCACAGGGAGGAAATTCATGTATTTTATCAGAATACAGGCAGATAGAACAGAGTGAGCCTAGATGGCACTCTGTTCCTTTTCTCTGCTGATGGTTGCAAGACTTGGCTCCCACCATCCACATTTTATCCATCTGGTTTTGGTTGGTTTGTAACTTCTGGGTATATACTGGGAATATGTGAGGGGTTTTGTGTATGTTACTTACTTCTATGTACATAAAGTACTTGGGTTTTAGCTTTTAGGAGATTCTCTTCTTAATTTGTTTCACAAAAAGATTTTTCTCACTGCCAGGACTTATTCAGCTCTGAATATTTTGTTTATTGTTTGTTTCAGATTTTAAAATGTTTCTAAATTACATTGTCTGATGGCAAATAGATGATGTGGGACACTAATCTGTACTGTCCCAATGTCAAAACTCACAGAATATATATGCAACTACAGTTACTCAGAACACTTAAATGTTAAAGAAGCATGTACAAGCCAGAGCAGGATGGGGTACAGAAAGACTTTCAGATATAAAGGTATAATTCTGTCACAGGATAACTGGAACAGTTGAAATCACTTTCAGTGAAGTTCAGTTGCAGTGAAATTGAAATTAAAACTTACCATCACAAATTTTTTTTGGGCTAACTCATAGATGAGTGGGTAGTTAGGTGTGTGGTCTTGCTTTGTTTTAATCATAGTTCTTACAGGCCTGTGCTTAGAAACATACAATACCATAACGTTCTTGGGTTTTGTTTTGTCTTTTTGTTATTTTACACAGAGAGTATGAAAAAATTCCTTCTTGTAAAAAGTCAGATCCATTGTCTCCAATCAAAGATAATATACAGCTCACTCCAGAAACAGAAGAAGAAATCTTTAATCATCTGGAACGTAGTCATGTTCAGAGAGCTATATTCAAATGAACTGTATGCTGTGCACTATAGGATGCATTTTTAATCATTGTCAAATTGTACCTTCTGGATATTTCATCAATGTAGAAAAGATGCTTTGAAAACCAACTATATATTTTAGTCTGACTAGTGATTCTTCGTCTTTTTTATAGGAGTGTGAATTGAAAGGTACTGTTCTGTACTGACTAGAATAAAATCCTTCAGATGCGTATGTTCTCTTATTCAAAGTCCCATGCTTAACTTCTGTCCAAACCTTTTTTAGCTGCCCCTGGGAATTTTGTGTAGGTCACATACACAGTTCAAGTTTCTACAACAGCTATGGCTTTGCCTTTGCACAAGAGCAGCAGAACAAGATTGTGTCTTAATTTTTAACAGTTGATTTATTTTTGTTTTGCCTCTTCCTTCTTTCCTCTTGAGCGTAATATGGCTCCAAGACAGGAGTAAAACTGCTGTTCAGGCTTCATAACAGCCTTCGCTATACTTCCAGCACTCTCATAACTGGTTTTTTTCCCTATAAGGTAAGATCTGCTCTCTCCACAGTTAGCTATCTGTTTGATACACTCGTGTTATTGGCAGGAATAATCTGGAGACTGCAAAAAGGAATAGCACAAATATTTGGTCCCCAAATTCTCATATGAATAGAATGATCCTTGAAGAAATACACTTTATTCTTCTGTTTTACCTGCTCTTTCCATGTTTGTGCTCTTATCCAGTGACAGACACAAAAAATATCAGGCCTCAGAGCTAAGGGTTACAAAAGAGCATTGTCCTCACAAGAAACCAAGCTTCAGTCTTCAACAGCCAATCAACTCAAGGAAAAGAATCCAGGAGACTAGGGTCCTTGCTTCGGATGACTGAATTATCATTAAATAATATGATGGGATTTCAGATTTCTACCTTTAAAAATCGGGATTTTAGTCCATGTAAAGATATGTCTAATTTTATTTCCCTGGGTTTTTAGGAAACGGTAGTAGCTCTTTCTGCAGCAGTTGAAGGTACAAAAGGACATCTTAATCATTTCCATTCCTGAGATTAATACTTTCCCTCTATCTTTGAGCTTTTCACAAAAATTTAAAGTTTGAAATTGACCTATGAGAGGCAGGTTTGTTTGGGTTTTTTTACTTGCAATGTACTTTTTTCTCTTTAAGAGAATTTGCTTCTATGCAACTAAGGTAACCGGCTGCAATAAATTACAGAGAAGCTGCTTACAAGAGTAGATTATGTGTATGTTTGTGGGAGCAGTCCTCTTATTTCTACATTTGTGTTGGAGGTATGGTATATAAGGAATCAAACTAACAATGTTCTAGGACAGGCTTCCTCTCATAGGCACCACTACAAAATTCCTTCTCCTGAAAAGCAGGGGTTTTAACATTGATCTTCAATGTGAATTTTTGTCTGGTATGATGTGACAAATAAAAGCCAGGGATAAATGTTTCTGTGTTTCTAAAATTCCTAGAATTAATTTTTATATGTTGCTACAAATATATTTAATAATGACAGAAGGAATTTTTGAAGGGAAGACAAATTATTTGGGGGGGGTTATTATTTTTATTTTTTATTTTATTATTTCCCTTCCTCCATTGCTTATTTATCAGTGTGGGAGTTCCAGTGTTACTTTGTACAGTCCATTCTTGCCTGTTGCCTGCCTCTTCAGTCAGAGCCACTTATTCCTGCTTTAGAGGATTGTCAGAAGAGACACTACTCGTGTTTGTGTTTTCAAGGACAGGTAATTTTAAGAGAGTATAGGATATCTTGCATGCAAGCTGTGTGTGAGAAAGCAGTACTGCCTCTTAATTCTGTTGCCTGCAAGTACTGCCTTACTTGTTCTTGGGGTTCATTTATTGAAACTACTACCACTTGTTTTACTCTAGCTTCTTTGAAAAGAGACTTGGAGGAATTAAAGCCAACGTTATATATGCATACCTTTCTGTTGACACTATTTTGTCACAAATAGGTGTCCTGATTTTTTTTTTCTTGTACACTCTTGTATGGACAAGAGAGTGAAAATATAATTGACAATTTCTTAAAAGGGATAGCGTCTGTAATAACTTGCTGGAGTGCTATTTCAGTGGTAGGTATCAGGGGAATTTATTCATGCAAAAGTGCTTCTTGATTATGTTACAGTGCATGGTCTTAAAGTAGTTTTCTTAAAAATACTTCTGTATCGTTTCTAGTCTGTGCTTTGGAGGTCCTGGGTTCTGACTTCACTTTATAAGGGATTCTTTTCAGAAAGCAGCTAATAGAGTAGAGGCCTTTTACATTACATGTAAGTATGTAATACATATAAGCATATAATAGCATGTAAGCTTTATAGTTAGGCATGGAGTTCTTGGGTTGGTGTTTGTTTTATGAAAGATACAATAATATATAGGCAAATGAATTTGTGCAAGGCTTTATTCCTGAGCTAAAATTTACTCTGGATAGGCTAATATTCCATAGTAAAAATTTGGTACCAAAATAAGAAATTGTTGCAGGTTATGAAGCAGGGGGAATGGAGTGGGGAGAGATAAAATAAAACATGCCCCAATGGAGGGAAGAAGAAAAAAAAAAAAACGCCACACAATTTGGAGAGAAGGAGGGAGAGTTTGGCTGTTTTAAAAAAACAGACATTTGAAAGTTGGAGGGTATGAGGATGGTTGGAAAACAAGGAATTAGTAGGAGCAGATGGCAACTTGGAGGAATATGTCTTTCTATATGTTTACTTTTTAATCTAATATTTTTTGTACTATTTTAATTTCTACAACTAATATTCTCTAATTTTATCAGCAGAACTTCGAAGTATTCTTACAGGGTGGTTGGCACTGCTATATCTTATTAAAAGGGTGAATCTGGCCTGGAAAAACTAAATTTACTGATGGTGGTCTAACAAAGCTTCACTTTTGAAAGTGCTGACAAGCAGAATGGTCACATGAATTGTAAATATTCAGTATCCTAGAGAATTAATATGAGAGTCTATGGTCATCCAAAATAAGTAATGGTTTTGAAACTGTAGGTAAGTGACTCATCCAAATTCAGCCGAGTCTTTCTGCTTAAATCTTGTTCTAATTACAACAGTTGGTATTAACCACATGTTCTCTCTCATACAAATCAATACAGTAGTTAGTTATTTTTATAGGACTGAAGAATATTGAAAGACCATAAGGCTTTGCAAACAGATTGTAAAGAGAGTCATTACATTTAAATAATAGTATTTTAATAGAATTTGCAATACTGTGGCATTTTTCATGTATTATTGACATACTGTTACTTTATGAAATACTAGAAGCTCACAGTATTCAGGTTTTGTGTGTCAACTACTGTCTGTTAATTTTGTTGGTAACAAAAAAGGTTACAATTCTGAGGTAATGAAGGTAAGAGGCAATTGTTTGCTATTACTACTTGTATCAAAGAATAACTACCAGCTGATTGTCTTAACAACATTTTAGTCCAAATTAAAATTTAGTACCAAATTAAAATTATCAACGGGGGGGGGGGGGAAGGGGGAAATTCCTTTCTGAACAATAGATGTCATTTTGTACTGATAACAGACCTGAATCTGGCTGTAGTGGCTCAGGATTTGGTTGTAACAGTCTAGAAATGAATATATTTGCTGCTCCTGTGGCTTTCACATGGTATTGCATACTTTTGGAGTTTGGCAGTGAAATGGCAGGGTGTCTGAATAGTTACACCAGCTGGGTAGGTAATGCAGAAACCAGGCAATGCAGTTTCAAGAGCAGAGTCAGGAGGAGCTTTAAACTGGTAACAAGAGGACAGGAGAGAGAAGGTTTGCGGAGCAGAAGGCAAGACTAAAAGCAAATTCTGAATTCATTAGCTCAAAAGTGTTATACAGTTATAGGATGAGCTACTGTCGAATTACTGTTTCTCACTGGAGTACATAGATTTAAGTGCCTTTAAGGAAAAACCATCACAAATACAGACTTCAAGTTTCTCTGTTGTAAAATACTAATGACATATCTTAGGAGTTATGGATGGCAAAACCAAATCATAACAAGAATATTAGAGAAGTGCTCTAGGTGATGAGGCACTGGGTCTGATGAGGCCTTTATTTTTTTGGTGGTATTTGGTAAGCTACACCAGCTTCCATATCCACAGAATAGCCTATATGGCATAGGGTTTTTTGAATTCATAGAATAGTGTGGGAATACAAGACAGAGACTCTACAGAGAGTGTATGTCTGCACTGTGCCAGAAGTAGAATGAATCCTGCACACAAGAAAAAGTTGTTCTGGATGACGAAAACTTAAAAGGGAAGAAGCGAGGAAAAAAAGTATAACAATTCAGCATAAAAAGGAAAAACAGCAAGGAGAGTCAATAACCATTCTAGGGAACAGGATTGAGGGGATGTTGGATATTCGGAAGAGGTGGAGAATACTTGCAGCAGGAGGTGAGAAATGTGCACACATACCTGTGCATATATCTATAGGCATTTAAAACCTGTCTTCTTTAAGCTCAGATAGAAAAGTAACTTTTCAGAAGTATTCAGAGGTTTAAGACTACTCTTCTTGTCTGATGCAGTAGTATTTGCTTTGAATGAAAGATAGAATTGAGAAAGGGTTGCCTCTCCTGATGTGTCTGCACAGCCAAGTATTAAGTATAGGGGGGATTCCTCTGGTACTACTGCAGGAGAGGTATTAAGTAGGCATTTTTCTTAATATCAGAAATCCTATATAACCGTCTTCTCAAATAATGTTCTAGTAGAGACTGAGGAGTTACATGCTTTAAGCATGCATCTAAAACTCTTTACATCTTCTTTGTGTCTGCAGAATGCGTATTCTAGGCATGGAGTGATCTCTTTCTGATTTCACAAGAACATAAATTAATTTGAGATACAATTAATTACTTCTGTAAGAAACAGATTGGGACACTTTTACTGTGGCCTGCATGGCTTATGTCATACAATAAAATACACCATTCCATCTGTTTAAAATCTGATGCTTTATGTTTATGCTGCATCTAAATTACTTCTATTATGATTTTGTGATCATCTGTGATCAATTCTTAAAATTGAATTTTCACCTTCACTTTAGACTGAAGAATAATGTTCTGTGGTGAATGACATGAGTTACTGCCCCATTTGGAGTAGGACCTTCTTCCTTGTTTTCATTGCCAAGTTCAGCTTATGAATCCCAAAATGCTCCAAGAGTACTGTTGATCTCCAGTTCTCTGTGGAAAGTGTGCTCCATGTTTTCTTCCTCCATGTAAGAGACCAGGAAGCATTAGGTCAGTAGGACAAAAATGCTCATTGGGGAGACTTGCCTTGTGTGAAGAGTTAGTTTCTGCTCCAATAGCTCTCACTCTCCCCAGGCTCTTGTGCTCCAGGCAAAATCTTACTTTTAACAGGTGTAAAATTCTGGATTTGGAACATGGCATATACCTGTGTGAGGTCCTGTTTTGGGAAGGATTCTTTAGTGGCTTTGAACTAACTGTGTTTAGTGTTACAAATGTACATATGACCTGGAGCAAGGCACTCTAAATGTTTAAGGTACATGGAGAGTGTACCAATAAAACAGAGAAGACTGAGTTTGGGAAGATCAGAAGTTCTATCTGCATTACGTTAGCAAACAGTAATTTAGGATTTTGTTTAGCTTGTTGCGCGTCCAGTATCTCGGGGAGCATCAGAGTTTCTTATTTTAGAAAACTTCCAGTTTAAGTACTTGCAGTAAAGGAGAAATCATTGCAACACTTACAATAGCACAAGCACTCAAATGATAGATTTGCTTTTTATGTTTTCAAGTCCTGCTTCTCTTTCATCCATCTGCTTCTGTTATTTTTGTCTACTGGTTTAAAGGAAGTCATTTCAACAATATTGGTTAGTTACTTCACTTTAGAAAAACAAATCAAAGGAGTGACTAAATATATTTCTTCTAAGCTCATACTAATTGAATTTAATTGTATT
Organism: Gorsachius magnificus; assembly: GCA_034008185.1. Taxonomy (NCBI): domain Eukaryota; kingdom Metazoa; phylum Chordata; class Aves; order Pelecaniformes; family Ardeidae; genus Gorsachius; species Gorsachius magnificus. The sequence continues at coordinate 40,323,260 of CM067083.1, read as the reverse complement.
ATTGATTTCTCTGAAATTATTATCTTTCCTCATTAACAATTTCTGTTAGTACTCAGTAGAACTTGATATTAAACTCTGAGTGAGAGAGCTTCCAGAAATATCATAGAGTTTACCACTTTGAAGCCAAATGAATTTTATTTTTGGCAGTCCTGGATCAGAAGCTCTTGTCTGGCCACCTCACTCACTGCCAGAAGGTGTCAGTACCTCCATAGTAGCAAGGGAAAAAAACATGGCTTAGATCTTGTAATATTTTGTGAGAATTTTTGTTTGCTTGTTTTAATTGATTGGTATTTTTTTCTTTAAAATAAGCCACTTATCTTGGTAGCAAAAAAAAGTGCAGCTTGCCATTTGCTCCCACTGTATACAAATTTATGCCAATTAAGAGCTGGTTATTAATGAGATGAATGAATCAATTAATTTTACACAGACCACTAAACTTTTTGGCTGTCAAGAGCAGAGAAGTTTCCTTCTTTCTCATTTTTAAACTAAACTTTCAAACAATAAAAAAATTAAATAATTTCTTACCACATTCTTACTAATTGGCACTCTCCAAACAGTAATTTTAAAACGCTATCAAGGGAGAGGAAAACAAAGTTGGATTGCACTTGAAAATGCACGTGGTATGCTATTTTGTCTAATAGAGCTTTTAAACTTAAGGTTAATAAGACTGCTTCTTAGAAACTTAAATCCAGATGATATGTTTTTAACTCCTGCAGTGCTTGCAGTTACAGCATTATGGTAATAATTTTTTTTAAGAAACAATTACCCTTCCTGTTCCCTGTATTTGAAAAGCCTTCTTGTTTAATCTTGGTTTTAGAGAAGAAGGTATACAAAAGCTTTTTTTTCTTATACTCTAAAGTGAGAGAATCACAAGTAGCAAACAGAAAATAAATTACATTTTTACAACATTTCATAGGTAGTTAACAAAGTTATCAAGAATGGCATTGACCAGGGCATTTTTCAAATGTTTACTCTAGGTGTTTACTGCTTCTCTTCAAGCTGGTTAAACTGGAACAGTTTTGTATACCAACATATTTAAGTCCCTCATGTGTCTGTAGAAGTCCATGGGAATTCCTGCTTTGCTGCCATCATCTAAGTCACCTTGGGCAAACTTCTTAATTTCCCATGCTTTTCTTTGCAGTTTGTGTAATGAGAATAAGAAATGTCCCAGTCCTACTCTTTAAGGGTAAGTCTACAGAGATTTGAAGAGTGTTTGTGTCTAGAGACAAAGGTTTTGAGGCATACTTCAATTCCTAGCCTGATTACTTAGTTACCTGTTTATAACTATTTATAATATGAAGCCTAAATTTGTTATCTAAAAGTGACTCAGTTTTGAACTGTAGTGAAGTGTTATTCTGGTAGGTAAGTTATCCTTCTTTACACTACAAGCAATTGAGTTGAAGGGATGCAAAAAATTTATTTGAAATTGTCCTTGTTCACACGATTTTTCTGATGTATTCAGCTCAAAGAGAAGCTGCAAGAGTTAGGATAAACACATACGAGATTTACTAAAATACAATCATGTAACTGGGAAAGTAACACTTCAAGACTAAAGCAAAGAAAAATTATACATTTAGTGGCATCATTATATGCTGCTGTGAGTTATGTTATAGTATACTAAGAGAATTAATATATCCAAATTCATATACAATATAGTGGAACACAGGAGACACGTCATTGTGGTCACTTAATGGAGAGGCCCACATTTCAGGAGGTCTTATGGTTCTCCACAAATCTCAGGACAAGAATGATTCACTTCTCGCACTATTTTTTCCTTTTCATCAGCTCATGAGTTGTGAGCCCACTTGTAGGAAAATGATTATTCTTTTCTTTAAAAGAAAAAAGGCTGATATATGGAGCCTTTTGATACCATTATATTTTTACAATAGTTAAGGACTTGCTTAAATGCTTGTTTAGACTAATGGCAGTATTTCCTACATAACCAGTATTACATTGGCGTAAAGCCGAGTGGTAGACAGGGGAGATTCTGCTCTATTGTACTTGGATTGACACTTAATTCTCCTGTTAAGTTCTGTGTGCAAGTGCTCCAACATAAAGAATTTGGAATACTGCTACTCAGAAAGCCAAGAACTGGCATCTTAGGGAGGTTCAGCATCTATATTGATTCCCCACAATTCATTCAGATGGAAATGCACATTTATTTATTGTGTAACAAACATTTAATTAGTGATTGTGATTCTTTATAATAAATATCTGGGGGGGTTTATCCTTTATATAATTTGTATTTATACCCACCAAAGAGAGAACTCTTCTCAACCTTGCTGTGTGTAGAGTTTTTAGTGCCTTGATTTGGGAAGATTCTGGGAATCAAGATAGCAGTACTGACTACTTAATTTGATTAATTGGCATTGTTGTCACCTCGTACTGCTGAAACTGTTGGTGCTGTATAGGGGCTAGTAATACTAGCTAAAAATAATATTAATTTTTAGCACAGAAGATAATGTTACTGAAAATCCAGATCATAGCTGTCTTGTTCATTAGTCTCTTGTTTAGAAACTATGACCAAACTGGGAAAAATGCCTGTCACAGAAACCATTCATGTGACACAAATAGAAATAGTTTTAAGTAGAATACTTGGCAAGTATGCTTTCAGCAGATAATTGTTCATTGAAGGCATTCAGTGAATGCATGTGAATGTGGATGTTTTGAGGTCAATTAGTAGCCACATTTATATAATTAGCATCATTTTTTTAACAATTAGCTAATTTGGCTAAACTAAATACTATTTTAGTTAGTTCACCTCTCAACTTTTTTCTCCAATCAAGACCATTTAAAATTAGTTAATGCCCACTTTAGTGTATGTAAACTTTTACTAGCAAATACAATGACCTTCAATGTTCATCTGGATTAAAATGGACATTATTAAAAGCTTTTTAGCTAGAACTAAACAATGTAAGTATTGATTTATGAAATGTTTCTAAAGTACATATAGAGAACACTGACTTCTGAGATGATGGTTCCTAAGTATAAGAAACTACTGAACACTTTTTTGGTTTGTTTTGTTCTTTTACAAGGTAATAAGTACAAAAAATAAATTTTAAACTGTTCTTCTGATCTGGAGTTGCTAAGCAAAGTAGAGACTGGTTAATGGTCTAAAAAGCTGATCAAAACTAAGCTGGATTATCCTGTGTCTAATATTATATGAATGTTCAGAGACTTAAAAAAAATAAGCTAATATTTGTATTGGCTTAAACGTCTAGTTCTTGGAGGTCAGTCACAGTGAAAAAATCCATCTTCTCACTAAACTATAAAAATGATACAATTTTGGAGGCTTCCATGGTTTGTCTTGTTTTTCTTGGTTTCCTGTGTCTGGCATGAACATTTTGCCAATGCCAGAGTACTGAAATGATATCACCCAGAACTTAACCACTGGAAGATGTGTGCTCACAGGAAGCTGAACTCTGTCTTCTCTGTTACCACTTTCTGACAGACATCTTGCAGATCTAAGAGCAGAACTTGGTCTTGGGATGATTGCAACTTCCATTTTTAATATAGAGAGGGACTTATATTAAACTGGAATGTAAAGAGCAGAGGACATTTTCAGTCTTTCAGAAATGTGTCAGTAAGGGAATGTTCCAGGATGATGGATTCTTGGATTGCAGTTAAGTGCATTTACATCCACTAGTGTGTATTGCAACAAAGTAACATGTGCATTAATTTCAGTGTGGCAACAAAGTAACATGTGTGTTGGAACTAAGTAATGTGTGCATTAATTTCAGTATAGTAACAGATAAGACCAGGGTAAGGTTGGGGGGGGGGGTGTGGAAATAAAATATTTGGAATCAGATATTCTACATTTCAAGGACTGTCAGAGCTGCCTGCCACCAGGGTGTGTTGAGAGGGGATTGATTCTTTTACCTTCCCCCCTCCCCCAATCTGTTGTACAATGGCCACATTAAGAAAAAGCTTTTTTTTAAAAAATGTTTTATATTCTCAAACCATAAGATGGTAGATGATGACATGGGTCTGGCTAATCCATTAAGACTGACTGTCATCTTCAGTCTTTCTGATCAGGCCACCTTATCACCAGCAACTCAGTAGGTTTGCCTCTGACTTTTTAAAGCACTGTCAGGCTGCAGGGAGGAGGCCAGGGGTAACTTCAGTGGATCAAACCAAGCAATTCCTGCAATGGTATTATGACTCATTTTCTTCTGGGCTATTCTTAACTAGTCAAGGATGAGATAGGTGGGAAATACGTGAAAGAAAGCAATAAACAGCACCATTGTGAAGAGGGTCTTCTGTGTTAGAAAATGGAAAGTTTCTATCTACAACTTCAGAAGAGCAGATGTCTGTGGATCTGAAGTTAATTTTTCCACTGTGAATGAGTAGGCTTCTTCACAAAGATTGTCAGATGTTTACAGCACTCAAACCTCTTCACATTATCTAATGTTTATTACATTGAGTTTCCTGATTTCCTACTATAAATATGTAGTCCCATTTTTGTGTACTTCAATGACAGATGGTCTCAAGTTCACAGCAGCCAAATATTATCTTGTGGCTTGACACAGCATCACCGCCCCACCCGCCCAAACTCTAATCCTCTTTTGGAAATCTGCTGTTACAGCCAAGGAGCATCCCTTGTCAAAATCAACAAGGGTTAAATGATACAAAGCTATAAATTGAACAGCCAGCATTTCTATTTGTGAGAGACAGTACTTTTTTTGGTACTAGTTCTAAACTGTTTCAGGTTCAAAATACAATTAATTGTATTTTGAGCAAATTATTGTTTTTTGGAATGCACTGTGTTGGATGTTGATTGCTAATTCAATTTACCTATTCTAATCCTGAAGTAGTATAAATGAGTTCCAGTCTCTGCCTTTCCCATCCCTATAAATTTAGTGTAGAGCAACACCAGGATGATAAAAAAAAATTGAATGGAACAGAGCATGTGTGACCTTTCTTCCATGCGGAAGGTAGGTGACCAGGAGGCTGAATATGTTTGCAGGCAGGTGCTGCTGCTGCAATTGCAGGGGAAGTGAACGTGACCCCAGATTAACAAACAAATCAAAGTGGGTACAATCCACTTCACCATGAAGTTGACAAAGTCTCTTGGTCTTTTTCTATTGTCAGACAGAAATTTGTCCAATAATAATGGGGGAAAAATGTTTACTTTGGAAGGAATATAAGAATGTTTTTCTGAAATAGCTCATGAAAGACAAGGAAACAAATGATAGTTAAGCCACTTGGTCATGCCATGCAAGAAATCTGTGGAAGAATAAGGAGTAAGTTATCTTCAATTAGGACACTTTTATTGCTGTTCTACACCCTTCTTACCTGCTCTCACACCAGGAAATAATCCTCAAATTTTGGTAGCAAATCCCATTATGATCTGTACCAATTCCTCTTTGTAAAATGCTATGCAGTTTAAGGCAACACAATGAAGTAATGGGGGGGGGGGGGGGGTATATCAAATTTTAGAATAAATACTTACACTACATTAGTCTCTCTACAGTATTAACTAAGACTATTTTGGTAGACCAGTTATAAATAGTAAACAACATTGCTACCTATGGTCTTAGAGCTAATGGTGAAAACCAAGTTAATAATTGCAGTTGACTTTAATGAAACTGTTTCAGCTTAAAGGTACATAAAGGTAACAAGGCTTTATCCTTTGTAACAGTGTGCATATTTCAGGAGGTTATCAGTGCTCTGATGTTCCGTGTAGGCAAAGCTCTTCCCAAATTCAACTCACTACCCATGTCTAGAAAGCTAGGTAATATTTGTTGCTATTTTATTAAAACACAAAATGGGGCAGTTGCCATCCATCTCTGAAAACTATGTGTGCCTGCTTGAGGATCTATAAATAGGGACCATTTAGTACAGTAAATCAGAGCTAACTCCCAGTTTACTGTGCCCTGTAATAAAGTGAAACAAATGTTTATAACTTTCCAGCCTTAAGACCCTGATCACAAAACTATACCTGAACCCAGATTTCCCAAGGAAAGATTCTCTCTGAACATACATTTTCTGTTTAATAAAGCAGCCCCTTGCACTTACCAAGTATTACCAAATTTAAGCAAAATGAAGTGATCCTGGAGTACAAATGTTCTATGCAAGGTGTATAAGGTAATTCTTCCACTTTCCTTGGCAGTGGAGAGTGTCAAGGAGTACTGTTTTGGGTACCATACTTGAAGAAAAATGTAGATGCACTGGAGACAATCCAGAAAGAAGTAAAAACAATGAGCAACAGTCTAGAGGGAGCATGAGGAAGGGTGGAAATATTTGGTATTGTTTAGTCTAGAGAAGAGAAGACTAAGGAAAGATGGGATGTCAGCCCATAACCATGAGCAATGTATCTGTAAAGAAGAAAATATAAACTATAGATGGGGAAAAAAGTGATGAAAAAACTGCAGCAGGGGAGAGTCAATATCATTGCTAAAAGTAACTTTCCTTGAATAGATAGGTTAAGGGCTTAGTAAAGTTTTTCTGGCTAAATTTCATTTTCAGTGTAAAAATTAAATGCCAGTATGTAGCAAAGACATGAAGTGCAAGTAAACTCTGTGTACAAGTTGTAACTTCTAGGCCCATTCTGAAAACCTAACAATAAACTCACTAGGATCTCTTGAAGATTTTATATTAAACAAATGTCTGCAGTAGGTCATGCCCACTTCGGATGATAGGATGCTAGTTGCTGAATGCAACTGAGTTGAAGCTGAATATAATTAGTGTCAGCATTGTAAGTAGCAGCACTCTATTTTCATTTGGGTTTTTGTTTCATTTTTTCAGACCAGCAAGAAAATCTCATAGGGTGGTAATGGTTCAACCCCAATTTTTCATTGAATTTTGTCTTTGTGTGGGCCACTGAACAGAAGCATGAATGTTGCTCACAGTCATAGTTCTTAATTCTGTGTAAGATCTGGGCCTCTTTCTATTCCTAGTCTATTAATATTTCCAGAATTTAAATGTGGCTTTAGAGATTTTCAAACCAGTTGTTCTAAATCTTTCTACACTTAATAAGGAAACGGATTTTTCCTTTTTGTGTTGATCTTCTTTAAGTAATTTTGAATGTTTTGAAGCTGAGTTTTCAGCCCTATCTTCCTGCTCTGTTCCTATTCCTTTCTAGAGATCTAAATAATAAATTCACTGAAGGGTACCCACTGTAGCTATAAACAAGTTATAAGAAATCCAGGAGATTATGTATAGGTATGCACATTAAAAGTGCATAAAGATTAAAGGGCACTTTAGACTTACATCCCTCTGAACTGAAACTTGGAAATTTATACTTCCTGTGCGAAGAGGAGCCTGTCAGTCTGACCTCAGTGCTGGGGAAGGTTATAGAACAGATTATCTTGAGTACCATCACACAGCACATACAGGACAGCCAGGTGATCAGGCCCAGTCAGTATGGGTTTATGAAAAGCAGGTCCTACTTGACTAACCTGGTATCCTTCTATGACAAGGTGACCCACTTAGTGGATGAGGGAAAGGCTGTGGACATTGTCTACCTAGACTTTAGTAAAGCCTTTGACACTGTCTCCCACAGCATTCTTCCAGAGAAACTGGCTGCTCATGGCTTGGACGGGAACACTCTTCCCTGGGTAAAACCTGGCTGGATGGCCAGGCTCAAAGAGTTGTGGTGAATGGTGTTAAAACTAGTTGGTAGCTGGTCATGAGTGGTGTTCCCCAGGGCTCAGTGGTGGGGCCAGTTCTGTTTAATATCTTTATCAGTAATCTGGATGAGGGGATCAAGTGCACCCTCAGTAAGTTTGCAGATGATACCAGACTGGGTAGGAGTGTTGATCTGCTTGAGGGTCAGAAGGTTCTACAGAGGGATCAGGACAGGCTGGATTCATGGGCTGAGGCCAACTGTATGAGATTCAACAAGGCCAAGTGCCAGACCCTGCAATTGGATCACAACAACCACATGCAACATTACAGCCTTGGGGAAGAGTGGCTGGAAAGCTGCCTGGCAGAAAAGGACCTGGGGGTGTTGTTGAGAGTCAGCTAAATATGAGCCAGCAGCGTGCCCAGGTGGCCAAGAAGGTCAATAGCATCCTGGTTTGTATCAGAACTAGTGTGGCTGGCAGGACTAGGAAAATGATTGTCCTCCTGTACTCAGCAGCGGTGAGGCTGCACCTCGAACACTGTGTTTAGTTTCAGGCCCCTCACAATAAGAGAGACATGGAGGTGCGGGAGTGTGTCCAAAGAAGCACAATGAAGCTGGTGAGGGTTCTGGAGCACCGATCTTATGAAGAATGGCTGAGGGAACAGGGATTGTTTAGCCTGGAGAAGAGGAGGCTGAGGGGAGACCTTATCACTTTCTACAACTACCTGAAAGGAGGGTATAGTGAGGTGGGTGTTGGTCTCTTCTCCCAAGTAACAAGCGATAGGACGAAAGGAGATGGCCTCAAGTTGCTCCAGGGGAAGTTTAGGCTGGATATTAGGAAAAATTTCTTCACTGAAAGTGTTGTCAGGCACTGGAATGGGCTGCCCAAGGAAGTGGCTGAGTCCCCATCCCTGGAGGTATTTAAAAGATGGGTAGATGTGGTGCTTAGGGACATGGTTTAGTGGTGGACGTGGCAGTGCTAGGTTAACAGCTGGAGTTGATGATCTTAAAGGTCTTTTCCAACTTAAACAATTCTATGAATAATAGAGATGGGTAAAAAGAAGCAGGAGGTATGTCCAACCAATTAGAACTCATCCCAGCCCTAATTCCAGGAACAAACATTCATCTCATTACCCCTCTCTCCTGGCCCTGAAAGTTCTGCTTGCATATAAATTTGGGTGATAAAACAATATTCTTGGAAAACAGTTGCATTTCAGCAGGACACCAAAGATGCATGTTTATTCTGTAGAATACTAAATGAATGGACGACGCACAAGAATGCATCAGTCCAGTGAGTTATATGTCTAAGCCTCCATTGTCTGGAGTATAGCTTAGAAAACTGCTTCTGCACTTTCAAAGCATACCTAATGCTATCCTAATATGGCTGTGGTTGAGATTGTCTGAACATTCCTCAGCTGTGCCTGCAGGAGAAAAAGTGCAAAAATGTTAAATCTCCTGCATTTATATCTGTTGTGAAATACTGGCACACTCTAGCAATCAGCATTGATACTTGATTTGGTTTTGTTGGTTTCTTATTTAAATGCCACCAATTTAAGTTTGGAAAACTTCATCTCCCATATGTGATATGAATCTGTATAAGTCTGTATGTGTGCTGGAGATAAAGAGGTTGAAATAGCCTTAGGAGTCTTCTATAATTCTTAAATACCTGTGGGTCAACCTCTGAATACTACATATGTATAGTTCTCCAGTGCTGCATTCCTGGACAACTACAATGTTATGTAGGTACAAAAAGAGATGATTTCCAATGGTTTCTATAATGCCACTGAAGTTTAAACATCAATAAAAATACTATAACTTAATTGAAAAGAAAACAAAGATGACTTCTGAAGTGATGTAATGCAGTGTATTTTCGTGTATGTGATAAACTATTTCAAAGAAATTACTAGCCAGTGAGATCACTCAATTGGCTCCATTTGTGCTTTTCCAAAAATAGATGTGGCATTATGCATTGAGAAGTCTACTCCAGTTGTGCTGCAGGAGAAGCCATTACTTATCACAATCTCTTCTGAAAAAACACACCTTTTTTTTTTTTTTTTTTTTTCCCCCAGGGCAGTTTAAATGTTTGGACTTCAGGACTGTGGGAAACCGGGCACAAGTTAGAGCTGCCAGCTGTTCTTTAATCCAAGGACTGAGCAGTTGTAGCACCTGGGGACTATGAATGTCATTCAAACCTACCTCAGCTCTACACATCAGGTTTGCCTAGGACCTGGTTTGACTGGACCAGAGATTCTGGCTCACAAAGTGTCTGTCGCAGCTAGTGTGAAGCAAAATAATCCCTAAAAAGCATGGTAAGAATGATACATTATTGGGGTGTGGGGTTTTTGTTTGTTTTTTTTTTTATACACTGAAAGTGGACCCATTTTGCTGGAAAACAGATAAATCTAGCAGATTTGTTTTCAGTCAGAAATATATCTTACTTTCTTTTTTTTTCCTTAGTGACCACATTTTTTTCAAACAAAACCTTATTATTTGTAATTGTTCCATATTTGAAATTCACAAGAAATTTTGCTTTGAACTAGTAACATTAAAGCTAGACATCTCAAAAATGTTTAGGAAAGGTGATATCTCTTGCATAACAAGGCAGGTAATGCTCAAACCAATGCATTCTAGCAATGTTATCTAGCACTCATGACATATTAAGGAGAGATCTAGAAAAGGACCTTTGCCTCAGCTTGACCAGACTGTAACTGTCTGCCTCATTAATCCAGAATGCTAGGTTAGCCTGTGTTCTAAACTCCCTACACTGCATAAGATGGAATCCTAGGCCATTGTTATGTGGTTACTTTAATCAAGCAGATGTCTGCACTGATGCCAGAAAAGGTTGGTCTTGCCTTTTCTCCTCCTTTCCAGTAACCCATTGCCTTTTCCCTGCTGCTTTCTGTGTCCTACGTCTAGTGTGCACATAGCAACCCTTTGAATCAGGCCAAAGAACATTATCTGTCTGAAAACTAATATCAAACAAACAAAAAAAAAGTCAATGCTCTTACAAGGAAGCAGGAACGTCCAAGCGTAAAAAGGCGGGTAAGACTGCTCCTTTATGGAGCTCTGTAGATTTATACTGAACTGAAGTGACCCCATAACCATGCTCTCAGGCATTCAGAGAAAATAGCACCTAGAGCTGAAGAGAGACAAGCTTATCAAGAGATGGGAGGAGCTATCATAAATTCCAAGTTTTGCCCTAAGATCATTTATGATCTCTCTCTCAATATTTCACTGTTAAAAGGTGGAGATGGATACCTGTCATATATGGTATATCAGTAATCAGATTCCACAAAAAAAATCAGGATACACATCTGCCACCTTCATTGAAATTGCATTTGCCACCAGCCCAGACACCATCCTGAAGCTGATGTAGGGAAGTCTTTCCGTTGTGACTGAAGGTGTAATAACTCTCTGAAGGAAGGCATTCCAGATTGCCTGGGACAGACCTGGATGTAAGAAGGTGCATGATGTTCTTGTCAGCTGATCTGGACGCTTACCTGGGACAAGAGGCTAGAGTTCTGCTCTAGCATAAAGTTTCCATGTTTCATAGTAAATAGGGTGTGATGAAAGCAAGAATAAACAATAGTCATGAAGAAAATGGAAACCTCTTTAAGTTCATACTGCCAAAGGCCAAGTGTACCTAAAAGGTTCCTCACTGCAAACTGCATCTGAGATGTTCTAAAATCCTTTGTAGATAACATTTAAACTCAGTAAGGTATCTTAAGGAAAACCAGACAGCCATCTTGAGTGAGGGATGAGGGACATATTTTTATGATTATTTCCCCCTATGCCAGCAAAATTGGCACTGGAGCAGGAAGAGAAACAACAATAGGTCAAAATCTTGTAGACATCAGCAGTTAAATCCAGAGATGTATTTGACCATGCCCCTGTAATTAATATGCACAAACCCAGCCTAATTCTATTACAATTTAAAGATGTTTTCTCTTCTTCTTAGGTAATCTAGGCTGGGAAAGTTCATTCCACATCAGTTAAGATTTCTTTTGAGTCACTTTTTCTATCACAGCAACACACAACTGACATGTATGACTTTATTTATGCTATGTATCCAAGTTAAAGTTCTTGTTACTCTGCTGCATATTCCATGACACCTTTGCAAGAGAGATGATTCATCTCAATAGGCTTAGCTAGTGAAACTCTTTAAATAACTATATGTGAAACATATGGTTCAAGACAGAAAACATTTTGATAGTGGAATAAGGCCAGGAATAGCAGCTGTCGCTAATACAGTATAGTGAGATTTGATGTCTCGTAGAGGGCAAACCAAAGCAAACTTTAATCTCCAAGAATCTTTGAGTTTACAGACTAGTTAAAAATACAGGGCTACAAAACATATACTACTTTTAGGCTAAAACTGTCTTGTCTTTTCTACCATGGTCCCATTAAAACATTTTGCCTTGCAAGTAGGGCAAAGTTTCCTTGTGTAGGCAGGCAGAGACAGCTGGGAGTTATCTGGAAGATTCAGAAAAGAGGAAAGCTGGCAGGGAGGAGCTGAGGTGTGTGACAGGAGATCAGCTTCAGGATGCAGAGGGATGGGGGGGAATTCTGCTGATTCATTGCTGGGGCTTAGGTTGGAAGTCAGAGCAGGTGAGACTTGTGTTTGTTCCACTCTAGCTACTCCAGGTTTTTGTGCCCCTCACTCCACTTTGGGGAATCCAGTGCCCTCAGGGAGAGATATGTGTCTGAAAATTGCAAGAATATTATAAAGAGAAATCTGTAGGCAGGAACAAAACAGATGTTAAGTTGAACATGTGAGGAATTACAGTTGTAGCTGAAGAGAGTTTATATCTGAGAGTGATGGACCTGAACTTCAAGGGAGAAGCTGTTTCAGAGGCAATATTTTTTTTTCTGGTTCCACTTGTTCAAGGTGAAAATTATCCCAGCATTGTGTATCTTCTATATGATAGTATCTGTGAGATAACCAAACTAGTTGCATGGTCTTTTCTAGGAATGCAAGAGTGTCTCTTGCATTATGATCATCAAAGCATAGTACGTGTCTTTTAATCCCTTCCTTAGTCTTCCTTCTGTGAAAGATTGAGGTTAATGCTGCTCTATTTCAGCTGATGGTTCTGTGGCTTGTGAGGAGTTCACACAATGCAACTGTAAGACTCAGCCACACTGAAACTGTCAGAGAAAAAGGCACAAAGCATATGGCTGTGGCTGTGTGTGGACTTGTGTGTTTAAAAGGTGATAATGAGCATGGCAGGGATAAGACCATGGAGACAGGATTCTCATGAACGGAAAAAGACTACATTTTTCCTTGAAGAATTTATATTTGTTGGTTTTGTCTGAAAAGAAATTGTCTTACACAAAAGTAACACGTTTTGCTCTTTGTATGAAATCAACACTTGTACCATCTTTCACATTTGAGTAGCCACAAGCTATTTAAGTAGGAAAAATATAAAACATCTCCCTTCAACTTGTGTGTCCAACCCATGTAGTTTTCCATGCCATGTCAGTCCTACTCTCTGGAGCTGGCGTGGGAAAATGGAAATGTTAAATTACATATGCCCAGTTCTGGATGACCCCAAGGTCATCCTAACACATGAGGGCAGACCGTTTTTTGTTTCCTCTCTTAGCTTTCAGATGGGGGTGTATCTGGACAGCAGAAGAGTGATAGTCTCCCTCTGGGGCCATGTCTGGGAGAGAATACCAATGGGGCACAAGTGGTGGACCTGTCTGATGCAGCTAGCTGTGTGCTTGAACCCTTTCTGCTCTTTGACATTGTATAGTAATGTTGCATGTTGGATCAAGAAAGGGAATGAAAGATACCATTAAAACTGTAGTGGATCAAGAGACGTTTATTGAAATAAGTAATTCAAGAATCTAAATAAATGCAATAAAACTGTTTCTTTTCTTCCATTTTTTCTCCCCTCTTTCATCTCTCCTACTATTTTCTTCTTGCTAGTTTTCACATAGATGTAAACATAATACAAGGTCTTCAACAGTCATATTGTCTTACCATAGAACAGCTGTAAGATTTCACTAACACTGAGGGTTTGAACTAAAGATCACTTTTCAAAGAACATCCAATTTTGATTTAAAAATTCTTAGAGAGAGAAAATCCACTGTTACTTTTAATAGATTTTTCCTGTGTTTATCACCTTCACCAAACAAAAAAAAATCTCTATATATAGTCTTGCTTCACTTAGTTCCAATGCCTACCTACTGGACCTTGTCATACATTTATCTGTTGGACTGAAGAACTCATTGTCAATGCTTCCTGCCTAAATTATTAAGGATTTTAAAAGAATAGTTTAGCCATCTATTAGCCATGTCCTAGGTAAGGTAAATAAGCTGAGTTCCTGGAATCATGTTCTCTTTATGTTTTAGGTTTTGGGATTTTCTACAACATGTGAATCATTCTCTTGGCAATTCTTTGAACTTTTTTTCAAGTTGCAACATCAATCCTGAATTGTACGCATTAGACTGGATGTAGCAGCAGTCATTCCAGTGCCAGGTGCAGAAGTAAGATTAAAATTCTTTTCCCCATATACATGTCCAAGGATTGTATCAGCTTTTTTTGATGATTGGCAACATGTGGTGGCTACCATAATATGATTATTCTCATGTTCTACAAGACAAGGCCTAGTATCATCTCCTGTTATTATAGCTCAAGTCGGACTTTATATGTGGCTGTTCTGTTACCACTGTATGTGCTCACCTTCACATCACCCAGCAGCAGTGACATGCCCTTCACTTTTTATCACTGTTCTTTGAGACATCTGCAGGCTTTATCAGCGATAAATTTATGGTGGGGAAGATTGATTTGTTTTTCTTCCAGATTATCAGCTAAAATGCTGTGCTAAAAATAACACAGGCCTAGAAACATGGCTATACAGAATTGAGTAGAAGTACAACTAGTTGGTGATGGCTTCCCAGTTTTCAGGAGGTTTTTGAGATCTGCTTATAAACTAGTGCATTTTTCTAGCTCCTTTAGTCAAAATGCTATGTAATACCAAGGCAGACATTTGACAGATTAAACGGAAGTCTTAACATGTTAATACCAATACCTGTTTAATCTTAAACTGTAATCTTCCTGAATACTCTGATAGACAAGACATATTTTCAGTAAGATCACATTAGCATCAATATTAATCTCCTTTTAAACTCTCAGTTACTCAAGTCCTTGATATGCCCTACCATTACTGATGTCAGCCTGGAAGGTGTGTGTTTACCTTTGCTAATTCATTTACTCTTTCAAAATACTGTCACCAGAATAGCTTTCAGTTAGTCCCTTCTGAGTTTTCAAGTGTCTTAAGTGATATCAACAATGACCCTTTTATGGTCCAGCAATTGTAAATGCCATTTGACTCTTGGAAAGTCAGAGCGCAACTTCATTCTTCAACTTTACTTCTTTAATAGGGATATAATACTTGCCTTAGACGTAGGATTCAATTGCATGAGTGGCCAAGTGATCAAAGATTTTTCCCCAGTGGTAGGGGCTCTGCTGACCTTGTGGGGCCAGCTGGATCATGGACCTGGAGTTTGTCAGGTTAGTTTCAAGCATTAACACTTTCAGTAGCAGCACAGATCTAAATCACCCCATACTGTTTTGAAACCACACCCATACACTTGCATCAGTATAAACTTTTTGAAAGCAGACCTATAGAAGTTATTGTATGACAGTAAGGTAGCCTGTACATCTTTTGTGTGTTGTACGTGGGTGACGTGTAAAGAAAAACTGGTTTTGGTTAACCTGTGTGTTTTCAGCCTAGTGATCGTAAACATATTTTAGGCATTGGAGGTGAACACACAGGCAGACGCACATGGCAATAAAACTTGACCCACAGTGTCTCTACATTATGACAAGTAACAGAGGATGAAATTCCTCATAGAAATAGAAAAGCGGGGGAAAATGTTATGATATATAATGTAGTTGAGGTACTAGGCAAATACCAAACCAGAGAACAGAGAGTTGTGGAGGTCTGGGGGTACAGTGGAGGAGGTTAATTTTTTGATGGAACTCCTGAAAACCATTTAGATGGACTGCTCATGCATTCACTCCCCGCATGTTGCCCTGTGAAATATTAACAGTCTGGTACATCTCAGCCATTGTTACTCTGATTGCAGTTCTGTTCTTGTGTTTTTCTGAATATTTTTAGAATCCAGCGAGGTTCCAAATTTCAGATGAAGCACAGTATGGGGAGGTGGGCAGGGTCCAGAAAGACCCTTTCTAATACATAAGTAATCTGTGGCACATGGGCATTAACATCCTGTTTTTAAAGAAATTTTTTCAGTTTGGCATAGAAGGGCTGGACATGACAGTAAGAGTTGAGTTCTTGGTGTCACAAACCTTTTCTCAGGCACCTCTCTCAACTTGTGCTTCACTCATACACACATGCACAAGTATTTGAGTGGCAACCTTGGTTGGGGCACTGTTGCAAATGGAAACTATAGTACAGCTGCACACGGTAGTGCCAGTGAAATAGAAAGTGTAACACAGAGGAAGGAAGGGAGAAGCAGCAGGCTAGAGCAGCTAAGCCCCTCTGTCCCAAACGTTGAAGTATCAGTGTGCTGGGGCTTGCTTGTTGCCTGTCAGTATTCAAGAAGCTTTCCTGGAACAAATCTTCCCTTGTGCTGCAGTGATCTGTTAAGCTTATCTTTTTCTTCAGAGAAAAAAACAACGTAAGAAGATCCCATATGCCTGCGACAGTTCTTCTTCCCCATCATTGTGATTACACAAGTGTGTGTGGTTCAGCAGTACAATCTAAGAACTTTGACCACCAAGAAAAATGTTTCCTATGTCTAAGGAACAAAGATGTCTTAATAGAAAACATAAAATCAAAAGAAACAAGGACTGGGAAAGGGCCTCCAGAAATCTTCCCCTTGCCTCATGGCACGATTAATTTAGACTCATCTTCCAGAGATGGACACTCCACAAATTTCCAGGCAAGTCATCAAAACATTTTGCCACCTTTTTCATTAGGAAGCTTTCCTAGCTTTTCCTTGCTGCAATTTAAGCCCTTTGCCTCTCATAATAATGAATGTAAACAAGAGAACAAGATTCTTGTCCCTCCTTTTCAGAGAGCCTTTCATTTACAAGGAATTTCATGTCCCCTCTTCCAGCCTTTATTTCCTGAGGTTAAACCACCTCAGTTCTTGCATCTTTTGTCATAGGACACAGTCTAAATCTCTGCTCATTGACATTATTCTCTGAATTCTCAGGTAGTTTGTATTCTTCTTGGAGTGCAGTGCCTAAACTACACACTATTTCAGCTAAAGCCCTACCATTGTTGAGTACAGCAGAAGGCTTACTTCACACATCTTGCAGGCTCTAATCCTGTTTAGAAATCCCAGTGTGGTGTTTGTATTTTTCACAACAGCATGGTAGTGTTGACTCATGCTTAGCTTGTGATTCAGTATATCCCATGGACTCTTTTAAGAAAGAATGCCACCAGCCACTTCTTTTCTATCCTGTATTTGTGCAGCTGATTATTCCTGCCCAAATGTAGTATTCTGCGTTTATCCCTCTTGAATAGTGCCTAGGCAGTGATGAGAGCCCTCTTCACTCTTCCTGTAAAATCTTTGCCAAAATTTTTTTATGTTTCTTATTGCAAAACCCATGAGATAGACAGGACTAGCTATTACCTGGAATTTTTTTGCCTTTGGATTTATGTCTTTATTTGTTTAGAAGGCATAGTGAATAAGGGTGTTAGATGAGCACCAACTCTATTAGCAAATACTTCATATGCAGACAGGGAGATAAGAGAAAAAACTTCTCAATTTGTGTGGTAAACTCCATAAATTTTGATTTGTTTAACCAGGGATTAAACCCAGATGTGAAGCAAACAGTGTTAAGAAGAAAAAGGCAGGAGCTGACATTGATTAAACCTTTGTAAATTTCCATGACGTCAGGCAGATGATTAAAATTTTAGTCAGGAGAAAGAACTCCAGCATGTATAGATTTCCTTTGTGTTCTCTTGCAACACAATCATGACTTCTGGTGCAAAGTAGTCAAGGAGTTAGTTACGAAGAAAACATTTCTTTCCAATATTTTGTAAAAATTGGTCTTTATAAAGTACTTATCTCACACTTAATAACCAAAATTAAGTAAATAGATCTTCAGCAATTAATTCTGGAGCCAAAATTGGTGCTGAACATTCCTGACAATATGACGGAAATAAGAAAATATGTATAAATAAAAGTATCATTGTGTGATTTTGAGCACATTTTTTATATCACTAATTTTTTTACTGGTAGACATAAGTATTCAGGTGTAGTAGTAACTATGATAATAAGATGCTAGGCTGATTAAATTTAGCATATTCATTTCAAACCCCACAAAGCACCAGGATTTGTTCTGACCTCACTTCTACAGTTTCGGAATCGCTGTTTCAACTATTCTCAGTTTAAAATTAGTAAAACGGAAACTGGGCCAGTTTCATTAATTGGAAAGACACATTTTGAGCACTGAGATCTGCCTGAGCCTTGAAATCTGGCCTGCTGTAGATGGTTTTTTTGTTAATAATCTGATTTATTTCCTCTGTTGTCCCAGAACTGGATCAAGAATAACTTTGAAGCACCTATTTTTATTATTTGTATAATCTAGCATTGCTCAAAAAATCTCAAAACCATTATTGATTAAGGTTGTATTGCAGACTTCATTGTTGCCTTAACTTTGATAACTACATAAATACCACAAACAATACTCATGGGCCTAGTTGAAGAGTCAGAAAATACAAGAGTAGAGAAAAATCTGGCCTGTCCCGAGGATTTTATTTTCAAAAATCACATAGGTGCTGTCCCTGCTCTCTGTACTCCTTATAGTACCAATCTCCAAACCAAAACCCAAAGATTTCTTAACAGATTTCCAGAAGAGTAGGCCCTACATCAAAATCAGAAGATACACCATACAGCCTAAAAGATTTGATTTGCATCATGACTGTCTTTTTCAAACTCAATTTAACTGTAACAACCTCCAAAGAGTTTACCAACAATAACCTATGGAGCTTCACAGTCCATGCATAGACAAGTTATGTTGTACTCTTGCTCCTCTGTTTACAAACATACTGAATATAACCTTGATTTAATATTTTCTTACTTCAGTAAAATTCTGCTGAGATTCATAGATAAATCTGCTGATGGGCAAAGTCATTCTCAAAACTATTTTTCGTGCATCTACAAAATTGGCTAATTGCTCGGTGCTGTGGCTTTTCCTAGTTTGCATTTGCCAAAGTGCTTTCAAAGAAACTATTCAAACCTTCCCCAATACTGCAATTTAAGCTTTGGCAGGGCAGGACACAGCATCTGTATCTCTATATAAAGTACAGGGAAAACTAAGAGGTAATTACTTATTAAAGGAGTATTTGATTTAGCTACCACACAGTGGACTGCTGCATCAAGACAATTATCAACAAGCAGTCAGGACGTGTGGTTTCTCCTTCACACACACGTTGGGATGGATTTTTCCTGTAACTGTGTTTCAGCCATTCATCCTCATTCTCCTCTGTCCCACCTTGTGATAAATATTGAAGGATACCTTGAAGCACAGTCTCGTGGCACTTTCGATAACAAGAGCTTCACTCCATTGCCATGTATAACTTTCTTCCCCTTTTCTCCCTTTGCTTTAGAAACTGTGTAATTTTAGCTATTCCCCTCTTCACACGAGGCTGTGTTTCAGCAGTATATAGTGTGTGTGTCTGTGTGTGTTTCATAAATTAAGTCCTTTGGAAACAGTTGTGGAAGGAGCGGGGGAGCTTACCACTAGAATCTCCTTCCAGAATTTTTCCTGAACCACCAAATGAGGTGGTCATCTAATCACTCAATAGACAAGTTAGACAGGAAATATGGGAAGACTAGCTTTAACATGGGTTTATTCCTCCAAATGAGAACCCAAGCATATTTCTTCAGCTCTGTGTGAGTACTAAGCCACAGCCCTAAAACCACTGCTGTTTCAAGACATGCTTTATGGATAAGAGAAAGCTCTGAAAAAGGCATCACAGCTTCAGCCTGCAGGAACTCTGCTGACTTGTTCACAGCAGTTTTCAAGAGACATTTTGATAAAGTATATCTTTTCTAACTGCTCAGCTTCTTAGGTTTCTCATTTCTTGCTCTCTTTGATGAAAATACATGTAGGGTGTCCACTCTGGAAATTACTGTTGGCCAGCTCTGAATCTTATGCATGCAAAATATTATGAATTATTATAGATTTATTTCCTCCATGTGCTGGCAAACTGCTCCCCACTGCACCTCCATGCTCTGTTTTTTGTAACGTAACCTATAGGTACTCCAGTACAGCTTGTTATGCAGTACTGCAGTTAACAAATCATTCACTAGTAAAAGATCATAAAACATAGCCTGACTGAAAGTGTGTGGATCTCATATATATATATAACCAAAACACATCCAAAAAACCCCACAAAACACAAAACTTCCTATGCCAAGAACTAGCAGAAAGCTCTGCCTCATTTTAAAATGGGGAGACATGTCTAGAATAGAATAACCCCTGTTCTGGCTTTTCAGTATTACCTGAGTGCCTATTCCCATACCTATTGCAGATTTTTATGGCAGTCACACAGGTGTAACTGTATAGTCAACAAGCATTTTCTTTAATTCATCTTTTCCCTCATATAAAAGTAAGCTGAGATTTGGATTTTCCCTCCTCGCAAACTAGCATAAGTAAAATTAATTTTATATGAAAAAAAAATACACCAGTTTGAATCAGGAAACAAGATACTTGGCAAAACTGTATTTTGAAGAAAAACTTTCCAGAAAATTAAACATAAAACCTTTCATGTCTGCTACAGTGCTTGACCTTTCCTTCTTCTCTCCTTACCTCCTGTGGATAAGTGCTTCCTCCCATGAACTGTAACATGGTAGCTTTAGCTCTGCAGCCTTTATGGCTCCAGGCAGTAATTTCAGTGTGCACCAGCTTCTACTGGAATTGCTTAATTTACTTTATAGGGTTTTGCCTAAGTTTTCCACATGTAAAACTGAAGGCTTTCACAGATCTTGCAGTTGGATAATTATTTTCAGAAAGGAAGGGTAGGCTGGAGTCCTAGTTTGGGAGCTGCGTTCAAGCCCCTTAGCCATCCATCTCTGCTGTCACTCTGGGCTTTACCTACAAAGGCCCTAGCTTCTAGCTGCAGAAAGTGAATTTTCTGTGCTGGGTCCAGGGAGATGGAAGCTACTGAGAGTGCACAGTGTGGAGTGTGTGGATCAGCCTCTTCAGGGAGAAAAGGGAATCATAGCAGGGTCTCCCCACTCTTTTTTTATCCATTGAGTTATAAAGGATGCTGTGAAGCATATGACTAATCTTGCTCAACACTTGCCTAATGGGCCAGCTGCCTTGAATGTCAGAGCCAAAGGAGACCTTCCTTCAAGGTCCTGACATGGCCTAGCCTGCAGACCCATATAATCTTCAAGATCCACCCATACCGGTAGCAGTTTCCCCCCTCAGTTTCTTGTAATGACCCCCCTCTGCACCAACCCTTTCCTGGAGATTGTCACCTCTCACCAGCCTGCCACTGGATGAGCTCATGTGAGGTGTCCTCCTTCTTCGGTGGCAAAATCAGGTGGATGAGCTGGGGCACAAAATTAAGCTGCTATGTTAACCTACCTTGTTGTGCCTGTAGCAAAAATAGTTCACACTGATGAGCAAGGCTGAAACACACAGCTGTTCTTCAGCTGATTCAAGAAGGGATGCCTTTTCTGTCTCAACCAATTTCACGGGAAGGGAAGAGCTACCTACATACCAGCAACAGCCTCAGCCATACCATTTAAACTGCTGCTCCAGACCTGACAGAGGCTTAGAAGCCTGAGAGAAACTGAGGCATAGCCAATTTTTGTGACTCCAACATAGGCTGAATTACAATAACAGAACAGCTGTGAATTCTCATACAAGTTTGTTACATGGCAACCAAGGGCATATTATTTACAGTTTTCAGCAATCTTGAAATCTGTACCCAGGATCTACAAACATAGAAGGCCTGGTCCCTTTCCAAAAAAAGAACGGGAACAGAAGTCAGAGAGCATGAGGATGGCTGGGAAGAGCTGAGGGTTAAACCAAATCCAGCTACCTCCTAGGAAAATGCAGTATTTTTCCCGTGGCCTCTCTTGACAGTTTGGACAGGTTTATAACAGAGCCAATATAGTTTTGAATAGCAAAATTATCTTCACAACCCCTGCAATGCTTGGGTTATCCTGACAGTCTAGACAGCACAGATGTGTCTGCACTAAGCTGGTGATCCTGCCCTCACCTGTAGCACAGCAGCTGTTTTTCCTATTGATGGCTCTTTCGTTTTGTTGATGACTAATGCATCAAGCTGCTGGAAAATTACTTGTTCTTCCTCAGCCAGTCAGCATTCAAATATGCAGCTCATATCACTATCTGACTTTTAATTTTTGACTACAGATGCAGCATTTTAGGGGAGGAGGGTCAGAGAGAGACCATATCTATCACTTGACATTAAGTTTTTAAGTTCTCGGAGTAAGGACCAAGTCGCCTTGTGAAGTAGTGCCAGCTCCAAGAATAGAATTTCTTTACTTGCCATGTCTTCCTTTCAGCACCCTCCTGTGTGGTTTTTTTCCATTGACAGAGTTCACTTTTTATTCAGGAAATGGATATATCCACCCTCCATCTGTGAGCATGTGTGTGCATGTTTTCTTTCTCATAACTTCTCTTTGTGAGCTAATGGGTGTAATAGTTGCCTTAGTGAGGTCATGCTGAGGCTCAGGCTTTCCAGTCAGACACAGGCAGGCTTGTGAAGAATATGTGGCTGCAGCTGCCTTGGGTGGAATCACTGATATGCATGCTTAACCCCCTGCCCCACTCTGTCCCCTCTCCTTACCCACTGGTTGGCTTGACCTAAAGATTTCGCTGCAAATCCATGTGGCAGGCTGTAAAGTCTTGTCTCTATTCTTGAGAGTGGGAAATAAGCTTTGGGTCTACCAGGGATCAATGGCAGATGAACCCATTTCTTTCTGCATCATCTCAAGGACTGCATAATCAATAGCCTTCTCACGTTTCTGACATGCATATAACAGGCTTGGGCTGAAGGCCTGGTGAGGGATAGACCATGCCATTACACACAGAAAGAAAGCGAAGCCAGCGCCTTGGAGCAGTTGCAAAAATAAACACCATCAGCTAAGCCCACCCTGCAACAAATCACAAGCAGCCTCATAAAGGCCCTTTACAGTCCCTGCTGGACATGATGTAAGTGTTGAATGGCCTGAGCAGCCCCTCCTCAGTCCTTGCCTGCTCCATGTGCACCCACCAGGTTGGGCATACTCACTCCCTCCCGACGGTCTGTTGCTTGGGGGGAAGGGACAGTGCTGCTTTTCAAACTCTGGCTTTGATACTTGCTGTACATTCTTCAAAATCCACCTGGGCTACAGTGCTACAGTTGTGTGCCATAGGAACATTACAGTCACAAGAGAGGCATCAGGTGGAAAATAAGACGCAGGGAGCGGTACAACTATGACTTTCTGGAGAGGAGGCTTAAGGGCATCAGCCACCTTCATTAAAATTATATTCAAGTTTCTCTAAACTAGGGTCAGGCTGTTACTTATTATAGGACCTAACTGCCTTTGCATGTTGTAGACTGTATAGGAACAAGTAGATACCTAAGCAACTTGTGCGCTTCAGAAGCAACCTAAAAACATCAGGGAAAAAAAATAGGTGCAGCTACCATTACAAAGCATCTTAGGAAAGCTAAAGAAACTAAGCACATGTCTAAAGGCAAAACTCTTTTTTTGTTTGGGTTATGGGTGGTTTTTCTTAATTGCTACTGTGTTCTCCAGTTGCCCTTATGAGGATTCAGAGTGGACACAGCCCACAGCATGTGCCTCAGGAGTGAAGTTTGCACAGATCTTTTGAAAACAAGAAAACTATCCTGTTCTCAGAGCAGGCACTGTGCAGGCATACATTACAGACATGAATGGCACACTTCATTAAAATATCATTTTTGTGCAGCAAGGCTGCAGCCTCAGATTTTAGCTACTTTTGTATTTCCCTTTTAATAACTGCAGATACTGCTGGACTTACTAACATTAGAGCTTTTTTAGTACCTTGGTGAAGGTATAAATGACAGAGCTTAATAGGTTTTTTCCCTGTATGATTCCACTTGGCTATGTTAGAGCACTGGGGGAGTTGTGACTGTTTTGCACAACACTCAAAAAACCCCAAAAAACCAAGGGGACATCAACAGCAAGGGCAATTTCGGCCCTCATCCCACAATTATGTTCAGTGTCCTTTCAGTTTGACTGGTTTTATATCTGAAGATGGGACATGGTGCTTAGTCTTACAATGGGCCGAGTTCTATGGACCTAATCTAGCAAGTTACTTCAGCAGAGCATGTACATAAGTAAGTGCGTTGAAACGAGAGCACCCAGCACCTTCCAGGATTTAGCTGGTAGTCTACTGCAGAAACAGAAGTATCCTCAGCATGTTTTATTTTCTCTGGTGGATATTTTGGATATTAAAGAACACAAGTCCATACCATAATCCAGAAGTGAAGATGGTTTTACAAAAGTGGCATCTCTGCCTTCCCTTTTTACATTGGGGGTATGTTAGAAAGAACTACTAGATTTACTTACCACAGCATGGTGTCCTTCATTGCAAAAAAAAAAAAAGTGTACCTGTCTGATAATAGGTAATTTGCTCAGGCAAGTATTAGCTCTTCAAACAGCAGCTACATTGGAAGCAGCTGCAGTTATCTGAGTTGCTTGTCAGTCTGAGCAAAGTTTTTCTGTTTGCTTCTGTTCTAATCCTTGTTCCTTGTACTTCCAGAGACAATAGGCTGAACCCAAAGCCTCTAGTCACTCCAGAGGAACTCCATCAGCAGGATAACTAATTTATTTGGGCATCTAATGCCTAGTTTATTATTTTAAGACTTTTCGAAAACTGTCTTTGATGGTTAATCCCATCTGCTTTAACACCTGGTAGAAGGGCAGTTCTATTACTATTACCCAATGGTGAAGCCTCCCTAGCTCACAGAATTTCTCTCTCAGTTCAGCAAGCCAGTTTAAACAGGTTTATAATGATGCTCTTTACCTGCAACTGACCTTCTCCTTGTGTAATTTTTTTGGCTGGATCTGTAACTCAGCCTGTTAGACACCATAGCCTAATGTCAATAAATGCTGTAGGGATCAACACTTACACCTCAGCCACCACATTACAAAGCAAAGAAAGTTGGCTGTCAGACATAAAATTGCTCCAGCCAAGAACCTTTAGCGTTTTTCTCTTCATGTAGCAAGTATCACACAAGACAGGAAGACAAACAGAGGAGCCAGTCAAGCCAAATTAGCCCAGCTCTTCAGCTGGCAAGAGAGCTTGAACATAGCAAGGTTTCCCCTTGCTCCCCCCACCCCAAGGTTCCCACAGCTGTTCAACATTGCTGTGTGGTGCTCCTGCCAAACAGGTGTCTCTGCCTCCCTGAGGGCTGCTGACAAATGACTATTTGAGTTCAATTTGTGCAATGGAAACTGTTTCCATTACAAGCATAAGTGAAATCTATCCAAGCAACAGATTCTGGGATCCAAAAGGCTACAAGTTTTAATAACCTATACTGACATAGCCTTAGCCTTTCCACTGAGTCAGTCAGGTCAATGATTTTTTTGTTCCTCAGCTCATGAAACATGATTTGGCAAACACCACCTTCAATAAAGCAGGTACCCCTCTAAACCCAGGTCTGCTCAGAGCTTTAAGTTCAAGAGATTATTAGTGCAAGAGAACCACTGCAAAAAGCTTACACACACATTCCTTCTTCCTTATGCATAACTTAAATACTGTCAACACTTCTTTCTTTGCAGTCTAGTAATTCCTACATTAATCATTCTGCAAATCAGTTTGGTACTGAACAGAAAAATTGCATCATATTGTAATAATTTGACCATCCTAGGCTGAGGCTGCCAGAAGTTGATTAATTAACTGCACACTGTGATAGCTTTTTAAATGACCTGGTGTTTTGATTATGTACAAACAAGACACTTACAACTTCCCAATACATTCCTCACATATGAGAAGACCAGGAAAGCTAGCTTGAGCTATACTGCAGACTAAGCCACATGTCAAACCTACCTTTAATACACATTTAGGAACGAAGCCTGTGTGTTAGATGAATCAGCATCTCACTACACGACAGTTTTGACATTTTCTAGAGATGCCAGCATACCTCTGAATCGCAAGGTACATCATATAGCTCTCTCCATCCTTGAAAGAAGGTTCATTGAAGGCCTCCAGGGGAACCAGCAAGCAGGTGCCTGTAGGGGATGGCTATGACTGTCTATCTACAGAGACCAGACTAGCAAAATTCACTAGTAAGAACAGACTCTTGAGCACTTGATTACACTACAGTTCAAGTCATGCTATATGCATTTAGATTATGCTGACTAGTAATCTATTTTGCTTATTTAAGCAAGTAGTTATCTACATCACAGATACTCAGTGTTTTCTGTAGCAGCTGATGGTAGTTTATCCAGGTGTTAAATTTAAAACTGCATTTGAATCCTACTCTAGCACTAGAACAGTCTGCTTAATCTTGCAGCTCAGATATCTAGCTTAATGAACCA
The DNA here is from genome assembly GCA_034008185.1 of Gorsachius magnificus. Lineage (NCBI taxonomy): Eukaryota > Metazoa > Chordata > Aves > Pelecaniformes > Ardeidae > Gorsachius > Gorsachius magnificus. The sequence goes on along the minus strand of CM067083.1, from coordinate 40,297,159 downwards.
TTTATAGGTATGGTTTTGCCCCTGTGTGACCCAACTTAAACTTTGTTATTTCATTCAAACATTCAGAGTGGCTGTGCAAGCAATGTTTCATTTAAGAGGCACTGAGCAGAAGTTCAGAATTATTCTAGGACCTTCTCCTAGACAGACTTTTACAGTCTTCCCCCAGATTAAGACTAACATTCAACTCAGTACTTAAAAGCTTCTTTATTTTACTCTCAGACTTAGGCTTTAAGGACACCTTAAAATTCAGTTACATAACAAAGACTGATATTGCAAAAAAGTAGAGGCGCAGTTCCAAAAAACCCCATAGTGTCTTCACATATAAAAATATATATCCAAATTATTATCTAGGAAAAGTGTACCACCATTTCTGCCTTAAGCTGGTCCCGCCAGCTTTTGGGTCATAACTCCACACTCACTACAGAGCTCAAGAGCTCATACTGGAAGGAGCATCTCCAAGGTTCATGTTACAGGCATGATTCATAGCAAACTGCTTCACTGCGGTGCATTGATCCAACCTTAAGTTTTCTGAAGGCATTCCATAGTTTTCCTTTGAGCAGTGGGTAAAAAGCATCCAAACATCTCCTGGGAAGCGTATGTCATATACACAAAGCCATCTTCATCTTTGTAGTCCCTGTACACTTCTGCCATTGTCAAAGACATACTGGCTAGGCTTTTGTTGTTCACCAGCAGGTAGAAAGCTTGTGTAGCGGTTAGAGCCATCCTGCTTCTAATTGAAGAAGGGAAATAGAGGATTAAGCATTAGCAAGTTTAAGAAGGTTTCAACTTTAGTCCCTGAAATACATTAAGCAGAGCTGTTGCATGAACTATGTACAAGAAATGCTGTGGTTTAACGTCTTGATGAGCAGGAAGTTAACTGTATGCTCAGAAGCTGGAAGGCTTGTGCTCTGAGGAAAGACTTGCATTGTTAGACCATGACTGCTACTGAGCCTGGGCTTTGAGTCCCCAGTTAGCAGAGAGAAGTGCCGAGTAGAAACTAAAAGCTTCTGCAGTACAGCTGTAGTGAAGGATTGCAGCATGGTTTGTTACACTTACATTAAAGTCTACCTTCAAAAGAGTCCTTCTCAGAGACATTACATATGAGGACCAGGACCTAAGTTGTCCAAGAGCTGAAAGCTTCTTTTAGAGAAGTTAACATCCAGAAATGTCTTTTCCATACTTGAAAAAAGCATGCTGGAAAGCACATAGCCTCCATACTTTGTCAGAGAACATCACTAAATACTTTGGGAGACTTCTTCCCTGTAGCACTTTGTAAAGAATAATTTAAAAGCACGTTTCATGCCACTCACGCCTAAGAGTTTCTTTGAACTTGAGGAAGTTCAGCAAGGTACAGTGAGAGAGCAAGGCAGCCACAGCTACAAGCAAAACAGAACGACAGAACCCCAGTACCCAGTTCATCAAGCAAGAAGAAAGCAGAACAGAAGCTTGATACAATCTTTACTCCCTACAGTCAGAGGGAAGAGAGAAGACTTTATGAATCCAAAAAGCACAGATCACTCTTCTTTTTCCCCCCAAATGCACCTGAGAAGACACCTGTTGATTTTCTTTAAACACTTGCAAGAGAGGGAAGCCATTAGCAATACCTTCACCCTCCTCCCCAGCAAAGGAAGCACGATGTTCCCTAGGGAAGAGCAGCAAGTCCTGGCTGCAGTACAGACCCACAGGTGCTGGCCACCTACCTGATGATGGTTATGAACTGCGTCATGGTCAGCTCCTCGGGAACAAGAAACTTGGTTTTGTCCAAGAGAGGAAGGTATTTCTCTTTATGGTATCTCTCAACAATTACCTGTTTTGATTAGAGTCACGCTTAGCAAAGCCTAAAACATCCAGGTGCCTTTCCCCCTCCCCTCCCGCACTTTAGAGAGAGGTTCCCAACATTTCTGTTTAAATAGCAGCAACGACCTCCGATAGCGAAACAGAGATTTACCGGGATTTTTGTCGGGAACTTCGCCCGGATTCCTGCTACTTCTTCCAGCCGGGTGGCTGCGCGGGAGAGAGGAGAAGCGTTACGCCTGCCCGCAGCCCCCCGCCGCCGCCGCCGCCGCCGCGCAGCCCCGCTGCGCACCCGCCGCCCCTACCGAAACTCTTCCGCAGCTTGAACGGCCTGGCCGCCTGCGCCCCGGGCGCCGCCTGCATCCTCCCGCCGCGACGGTACCAGTGCCAGGGCTGCCGCCGCCCCGCGCCTCTTACGGGCCGGGCGCAGGCCCCGCCCCGCCCTGCTCTGCCCGGTGCCGCGGCGCTGCCGGGCGGCCCTCCCTCCACCTTCCCTTCCCCTCCTCCCGCCCTCCCCTCGCAGGTTCTCCTCCCCACGGCCAACGGGGCGCCAAGGGGACGGGAGATGTGCCGCCGGTGAGCCGGCCTCCCTCGCCTGTTCCTCGCAGCATCCTTTCTGTTCTTCGCTTGCCTTGACATAAATTAGCCAAACTGCCGGGTATTTTGTATACGAGACGGCATAACGCTTTGTGAGAGGTCTTTGACTACCCTACGGGGTGGTTGAAGAGTGCAGCTCAAGGCCAGACTGTCTCCATCTGCCTTCCCTTCCCAGACAGCCAGTCTAGAAGGTCCATTACCTTCTTCGTACTTACAAACTGCTTTCAGACCATTTCTTTGGGTTTAGCGGGGGAAAAAAAAGCCAACCTGACAGTTCTCATATCCTCAGGCTGCCAGATTCCTTATTTTCTGAATTACTTGGGAGGTGAGTTTTAAGTCTGGTTTTGCCTCTAAGCCATGGTGGTGATTTTAAGGGTTTCCAAGCAGGCTTCAGGTCCATCTATTTGCCAAAAACAATGAGACAGATTGCCTGCCTTTTGGATTGCTTGTTCACCTGCTTTTACTTCAGCTGTCAAGATGGCTTCACAGTCAGACATGGCTCAGCAAGGAGTAAAGTTAACTCAAGCCTGGTTGTTGTGTATATAAGTCATCTTAATGGGTGGCTGGAATTGATGTCCATTACTCATGTGCTTTGCTTATGCCTTCAAAATATAGTAGTTTTCATTTTATTGGATCTACCAGGCTAAGGGCAACTGGAAGTTTCTAAGGTTTGAGAGTTATGGGTCTAGCTGCTTTTTCAAGGCAAAATCAATGCCTGTCACCTAAGATCTTTTAGAAAAGGAACATCTTTATTATAGTGTGTGTATACTATGTATGCACATGTCACGATTTTCAACCAGCCTTCCCAGAACACAGTTTCCAGTGGCTGAAATACTCGGTGCTGCTGAGCTGTCCTTTTCTCTTGATCTGGAAGTGATGAGCTTTAGTCACAGCACAAGCTCCCCCATGTGGCACTGCAAATTTAATTGCCCAGAGTAGACAAGAATTTTCCTTTGAGGAATTATGAGCAAGAGCTCTGAACTTGGAGAGAGGACTCGCGGTTTGGATGCAGCTCCTCCTCATGGGCAGACCTCTGCATCAGGGGGTTTGCTTACAGAGCTGGGCCTAACTTCGTTTCTTTTGAGTATAGGTGGGGTGACAGACTGGGGAAGCATGAATGGAGGAGGAGGCATGCCACACAAGTGGCACAATGCCATAACTCAATCTGGTGATACATGTATTTAAGAAGATGAAGGAACAGAAGAATCACTAGAAGGGTAAAGAAACAGCTTAGACCTACATCGAGTACAGGAACAAAGCCTGTGGGAGGTAGAAGGATGTGTGGATATCACAGGGTGTGTCTTTGGAGTTGTGGTCACTGTGGGGCTTCCCAAAGCTCTTATGAATTGGACCAGTTCTTCCACACACCCCTGTTTGTTTCTGCCCAGTACATCCAGTAGAAAGATCTGTGATCCACTGTGTGCAGACGAGTGAACCTGCCACACCAGGGCTCAGCTTTCTGTGTCACCTCCCACTGCATACAAAGTATGAAAGTGGGGCTCCGTACAGACATCAGTGGCCCAGCTTCCAGAGAGAGGTTATTTCCTTTCATAACCGTAAGCTCCTACAGCAGCTGCTAGTAAGAAAAATTAATACCTGATAAGGAGAGCCAAAGAAGAAGAATTCTGTGTTGATCAGTGAACCTGGTGATCAGTTACAGCTCTAACTTCTGTGAAAGCTAAGAGTGAGCACAGACCAGGCTTTAGTTAACATGTGCTAACTGATAATGTAATGTGTTTCAGTCTCTGCAGGCAGAGAGATTGGGAGGTCTAGTGTGTAACTACATGGCACCTGCGCTCACTCTTGCATTGAAATACCCAGTTTCAGACCCAAATGTGGAATTTATTCCTTCTTCTCTCCTTTCCCTGTTAAGTTTTTCTTGCATGCAAATAATTAATGAACTGTTAGAGCAATTTTTTGTAGAGAATGGAGGACCCTACTGAAACAGAAACAGAAGGACCAAAGGGAATTCTTACTCTATTTTTATCTGCTTGCTTGTCCAAAGACTACAGTCACAGGGGTCCTGTAAGTCCCTGAATATTAATACACAAGCTTAGAGTTGCATATCTTATCTAGTCCAGTTTCATTGCCTCTCCCAAAGTCCCAGGTTTGCAGCTGTGTAACTGAATTCTGATATAGCTGTTGTCTATACTGAATCAATCACAGCTTCATGGACCTAATTGTTGCGCAGGTTGAGACAGACAAACGCAACAATACACCTCTTCATGGTGCAGCAATGAATTCTCCTTTTTTCAGCACTCCAGCACATGCTTAACAACATCAGCACACTTGATGCGTTCTTTCAAATGCACTTAACAAGTTACTATTGGCTGTAAGGAAGCGAGCTTGCTATTGGCTTAAAGAGGTGGGAGAAACTTCCCTTAAGGAGGCAAGAGAAGCTTCCCTTAAGGCGGCATGCTGTGGTTTCTTGTTCCATACTTTTCCTGTTTTTTTTTCTTTGTCCCTAACATCTTGCAATTGCCTTGTCTGTAGGCCCGCTACAGACTCCCACAATTCCCCCTTTTTGTTTTTGAGCAATGAAAACCATGTTTATTGTACATTGCAGGGCCCTTTGCAAACATGACAACAAACAGGGTATCATAAGGCACATACTAACCAACTGGGCAAATTAAGAAAAAAAACAACAGAGTCCAAATAGACCAGTATCCTCTTGTATTTTTGACACATGTTGTTGTAATTGGGCTAACTGTGAATAGACGTAGCATTGATTCTTAGATCCATGCAACACATTCCATCAAAATCCTCACAGCTGTGGCCTTAAGCCAATATCAAAAATTCAACAGCTGCTCCATTTTGCAGAACTGCATGTTGCACTCGTGACAAATCATCAGCTAACAATCCTAAAACCTCAGATGTTTAATTAACATTTTTAACTACCCAACAAGCTAATTTCCAATATGCATTCAAAGGAACAATCAAAGTATCTGAAATGTTTAAAGGTTTATAAACAGGTGTGCCATTTCCATAATACGGTTCACCATCAATATTAGTAACATTCACATAAAAACAACTTTCAACCTCCAGGGTGCCCACAATATCTATTTCTTGGGGATCACCACTATAAAGAGGTAATTTGTCATCCCATCCATACATCATAATTTTCAGTGCAATTCTGTATGAAGCCACATTTCATGTGCAAGATTATGCTATTTACTTCACTTAAGATCTGTTTTGTTTCATATCTGCTAAAAGGCACACCAATCAAGCAAGTATGGAAAGGCTACTATCCTTGTGCCAAAGTTACATAAAATTGTGACTGATTCAGTTGCTGAGACAAAGAAATCCACACATTAGTTGCTGGGCTGATCAATGGCAGGTGCATTCCTCCCTGTAGGTGGAACAGAGAGAGCAGGGCGAACACAGTGAGTAGGAATCCACCGTGGACCCTCATCTGTGGAAACACAAGCATAACCCCTTCCCCAGGTTAGCAGTTCATGTGGTCCTCACCAAAGTCCCGTGTGAGAATCCTTCATCCATACCAAAATGCCTTTGGCTCCTTGCTGCTCACCCACGATTGACAAAAAATGTCGCACAATGGGAGGTGACGTGTGGTCAGCAGAGATCTTCAAAAAATTTAAAACATAACATGCCTTTCCTAAGCGTGCTTCTGGGGTCATTCCCTTCATTCCCCCTTTTTGTTTTTCAAGCAGGCGCTTGAGGGTGCCATGCATACGCTCAACAATGGCTTGGCCCGTGGGGGAATAAGGGATGCCAAACTTATGAGAGATGCCCCATAGGGAAAGGAATTGACTGACAGCCTTAGAGCTATAAGCAGGTCCATTGTCTGTTTTAATCTCAAGGGGGACACCCAGCACAGAAAAAGCATGTTGCCAATGTCGAATGACATCTCGGCTAGTTTCACCTGTGTGGGCTGAAGCAACTACTGCGGCAGAGTAGGTATCCACTGTAACGTGAATATACTTCTGTTTACCAAACTCGCTGTAATGAGTTACATCTGTTTGCCATAACTGTAACGCCTTCAGGCCTCTAGGATTAACTCCATAATTTGGTACCGAGGTAACATTTTGGCAGTCTGGACAGGCTGCAGCAATACTGCATGCAGCAGCCTGAGAGAGACCTTTTTGACCAAATTGATGATGCAATCAAGATCGCCAGTTTTGATGATAGAATTGATGACTCATGACAGCTTGTTGATATATATTAGGTAAAGGTGTTGCAACATTAACAGAGACGAGAGCATTGGCTCTAGCATTACCTTCTATCACAAATCCCGCTAAAGATGTATGACTGTTAACATGCATAACATAAAACGGAAACTGATGTTTTTGAATTTCCTCTCAAACTAAGGTTAAAACTGTAAAAAGCTTTGGGTTGTTGACGTGACCAAGGACAGCCATATCTAACTTTGGAAGGAGAGCTGCTACATAGGCAGAATCAGTCACCAAATTGAGAGGGCCGTGAAAACACTGAAAGGCTAAGGCAGCAGCCTGCAATTCAACAACTTGTGGTGATCCATCCTGGGTTACAATCTTGGATTGCCACTGTCCATTGTGTTGTCACACAATGGCAGCTTTCCCTGTTTTTCCAGATCCATCCGTAAACACGGTGTCGCCCTTGACTGGTTGTCTTTGACTTAGCTGTCGTGGTTGCAGGGTTAAACTAACTGTCATTTTTAAAAGTGGATGAGGGGGATGATGATATTGAATTTGTCCCTGGAAATTTGCAAGAGCTACTTGAAGGGCCGTGGAATTTGCCAGTGCCCACTCAAAGTAATATTGTTGTACAGGGATGACCACAGTTGATGGGTCAACTCCAGTCAATTCCATGCACCTTTTTCGCATTTTTATGACTAAGGCTGCAACCAGCTCATACCACCCTGCAGCAGTCTTCTTAGACTGCAATGGCAAGAACAACCGCTCAAGTATGTGCAGTGGGTCTTTCCAATTTTCGTTCCATTGGGCCAACATGGCATAAGGAGAACACTGATCCATTAAAATAAAACCGTTTATAGGAAATGTGATATCTATGCGCCATAGGTGTCGCATGGATATCAACTGTTCAATTTCTCTAACAAGGGTCAAAGCTGCAGGCGTTAAACGTCGTGGGGCCAGTTGTAAAAGAGGTTGCATCTGTTCCTTAGTAAGGCCTAAATAGGGTCGTAACCAATTTAGCATTCCTGCAAGTTTTTGCACATCATTCAAGGTTTTTACTCATCATTCAAGGTTTTTACTTTTAATTTCAACTGGATAGGCTGTGGGGATACAGTTCTTTTTAGCACATTCAGACCTAAATATTTCCAAGGCTCTTGCCGCTGGACTTTCTCAGGAGCTATAACCAATCCAAATTCCAACAAACTATGTCTGGCGTCCTTTTCAACTGTGTCCAGTAGTTCCTTTGATGATGCAGCCAACAAGATGTCATCCATATAATGATAGCAGTAAACATTCTTATATTTGTTTCTTACTGTGCTCAAAGCCTGAGCTACAAACCATTGACAGATGGTTGGTGAATTTTTCATGCCCTGTGGTAACACAGTCCAATGGTATCTTTTTATGGGCTCAGAGTTATTTCTAGTTGGTACAGTAAAGGCAAATTTGTCTTTATGTTTGGGATCTAGATGGATAGTAAAGAAGCAGTCCTTAAAGTCCATAACTAAAATGTCCCACTCCATTGGTATCATGGTTGCAGACGGCAACCCGGGCTGCAGGGCCCCCATAGGGGCCATTACCGCATTGACCTTACGTAGATCATGCAGTAACCGCCATTTGCCTGATTTCTTTTTAATAACAAATACAGGGGTATTCCATGGGCTATGTGACTCTTCAATGTGTCCTGCATTTAACTGTTCCTTAACTAATTCATGCAGGGCATTCAGCTTTTCTTGAGGCAGGTGCCACTGATCTACCCATACCGGGGTTTCAGTTAGCCATGTGAGACCAAGGGTAGGCTGTTTAATTCCCTGCAACACAGTGGCCCCTGTTAAAAATCCGTGGATATGCAAGCTCCCCATTGACTTAAGCAGTCTCATCCCCATAAGGTAAACGGGGCTGTTGTTACATACGGTCTGATTGTCGCTACTTGACATTCGGGTGTGTTAATTTGTATTGATTTAACAGACAGATAACTATGTGTTACACCTCCCAGACCTACTACCCCAGTTTGTGTAGTTACCAATGGCCATTGATTTGGCCAGTTCTTACGTGAGATGATGGTAACATCTGTTCCAGTGTCCAAAAGCCCGGTGAGTCGAATGGCTGTGGATGTCCCACCAGAGAGGATCAGGGTGCAGGTCAGATCGGGTCGTCGAGAGGATATTTCTTGCATCCAACATACCTGAGGAGCTCCCGTAGACCCAAAACCGCAACAACCTCGGCGTTTAGACTCTGGTTTTGGAACACAGCTTACAAAAGGCACAAGTTGAACAAGTCGTGTATTTTTAGGAATAGTGACTGGAGGGACAGGGGTAGAAACCAAGGCACATATTTGACCTTCATAATCAGCATCTATGATGCCCACATGTACCTGGATATTTTGCACTGTGGTACTAGAGCGACCCATTAACAAGGCACTAAGTCCATTCCCTATTGGTCCATATGCTTGCGGGGGTATTTTCACCACCCTTATATCATTAATTGTTACTGTCTCGCTGGTGGATACATCCATCCCTGCTGATCCTTGAGTAGCCCCTGACAATTGCTCACATAAGATTGATTTGTTGATTCTGATTGCAGCAAGTTGGCCGGTTGGGGTATTTGTGTCAGAGTATGCCCCCTCGCGCTCCTGCGGGTGTTTCCCTGGTTTTGTAGCATTGGTAACTGTACCCCATCCTTGTCAAAACAGGAATGACATTGTTTCGCAAAATGTCCTTTCTTCCCACAGCAAAACCAAGCAATCTCTGCTGGTAATTTTTGATGATTTCCTGGGGGAGTTCCCTGTTTGTTGGTGTGACATTCTTGTTTTCTATGCCCTAACTTGCCACATGAATAACATTTTTGTTGAAGCGCGGCCATCACAGCTACCTTATGCTCCAAGGTGCCGACTTTAGCACAGGCCGATATCATCACCTCCAAAGTGGGTTCTCCTGGCACACTTTCTAATATCTTTTGACAGTCAGTGTTAGCGTTGTCCTTTGCTAGCTGTTTTACTAGCATCTCCCGTAATTGTGAATCGAGCACTTGTGAAGCTATAGCGTCTTGTAATTTTTCAACAAAAGGCAAAAAAGGTTCTTTTGGACCGTGCTTAATGGTGGTATAGCGTTTTTTTGGTTCAGCTAGCTGAGCTGTTTTTATTATTGCTTGCACCCCTATCGTTTTTGCCTGGTCTAATACAAGGGTAGATCATTGAGCTTGATGCTGCGGATTGGAATATTGACCGGTTCCTAATAGCACTTCAGGACCGTTACCAAAACGAGGGTCATCTTGGGGAAAATTCAAATTCTGTAATCCCTGATGTTCTGCAGCTGCCCGCCAAGTGGCATGAAAAACCACTAACTGAACTGGCTGAAACACAATATCGGGGCTATTTGCGAAATGTCAAAGGGAGTTAAGGGTTCCATTGTTAATAAACGTAATAATTGCATAGTTGTGGGTGAATTTACCCCGTATTGAGAAACAGTTTTCTGCAAGTCTTGGACCACTTCCCAAGCAAAAGGGACATGGGTGTTCAGATTTCCGGCTGCCGCATCCCCTATCTGTACCGGATAGGCATGCAGACAGGGGCTTCCCTATCCTTCATCTGGTATAATTCCTCCCAGGTTTTCCAACAGATCCCAGTTCCCTGCCTGGATTGCCCCTCTTTTAACACTGTTCCAAAAGTGTTGTGGATCGCGCATGGCAACCGCAGGTTTAGCTACCGGTGTTCGTTCTGTTCCTCCTATCGCCCCCATACCCTGATTGACAATGAGTTCATCATTTTACATAGTTCCAGCTCTTGTAAGGCATTAACTTGTCTCTGAGAGATAGGCAGAGGAGGGGCCGATGGATGACATAAATGTCAATGGGACTCAGGAAGACCCGCCTTTAAATTATCTTGCTGGGGCCGGGATTCATCAGATCCACAGGCACCCTCACTGCCGGGCAGGTCCTCCTCCCCCTCATCCCCATCTTTACCCTTATCAGGTGGGGGTTCAGGAGGAGGAGGCCTATGGGTACTAGTTTCTCCATCTTGCTGACTTTTCAATCATCTAACAGTGTCTCTCAACAGTCCCCATGTGGTAAACAGTCCTGTGGCCTCTTTACCGCCCTTAGCCGCTCCCTCCACCAACAAAAGTCCCAGTCCTTCCCAAGTTGAAACACTAAATGCGGTTAGAGTAGAGGCTTCTATTCCTTGCCTCTTTGCCCAAAGTAACATTCGTCTCAATTGCATCTCTTCTAGCTTTATTCCTCTCGTTTGTAGTACTAACTCCCACATTGATAAAACAAGACTATCTTCTTTAGAGAGACTACTTCCCATCTTGTCCCTGGTGGCTCACCTTATACAGTGTCTCGATTCCTAGGAACTAGCAGTCAACACACTGTGCTATCTGCTTCATCAGGCTCCATCTCCCCAGCTACCTGCTGGTCCACTTCAGGATAATCTCCTGGCTATCTTTAGTCGAATCACGTCGGGGTCACCAAATGTTGCGCAGGTTGAGACGGACAAACGCAACAATACACCTCTTCATGGTGCAGCAATGAATTCTCCTTTTTTCAGCACTCCAGCACATGCTTAACTTAACAACATCAGCACACTTGATGCGTTCTTTCAAATGCACTTAACAAGTTACTATTGGCTGTAAGGAAGCGAGCTTGCTATTGGCTTAAAGAGGTGGGAGAAACTTCCCTTAAGGAGGCAAGAGAAGCTTCCCTTAAGGCGGCATGCTGTGGTTTCTTGTTCCATACTTTTCCTGGTTTTTTTTCTTTGTCCCTAACATCTTGCAATTGCCTTGTCTGTAGGCCTGCTACAGACTCCCACACCTAATCATATATAGAGTCTGGCTCAAACAAAGTCAGTGTAAAGGCAGCAAAGAAACAGCATGTCCTTCACGTTGGCCCACTCCACCTGAAGACATTATAAAACTTTTCTCATAGCATCAAGGTGTTTTAGTCAGGGAATTATTTTCCCCGTACAGAAGGGTGCAAGGTTGTCTGAAATTTGAGGACACTGTAGAGTTCGAGTTTCAGTAGAAATGAGAGAGCTCCTGTGAAAGATAGAATTACAGCATATGAAGAGAGTCTGAAATCAGCTGACAAGAACTTTTTGGGAAAGGACAAACTGGTTTGTCCCGAGAAGTATGGCTGAATTCTGAATACGCAATATGGCTGCAAGGGAGAAGTGAGTCAGCCAATGACTGCGCAAATGACTGAGGGCTTTGCTTCCTGACCAAGTGAGGGGGTGCTTCTTTCATAGACTTTCTAGCATATCTGAGTTGTCCATCTTAAAATTTGACTGCTTTGCCTGCCAATTCATTTTATGGTTTCAGGAGTTTTCACTGCTTACCTTATTCCTTGCACCTTTTCATCACAATTTCATGCATTTTTTGGAAGTTGGGTAGAGAAGCGGGGGGAGAGGGATGAATGGGCTCTAATGTAAGGCCTTTTTCTTAGATGGTTCTGTTTCATTCATGTTCACGTTGCTCAGAAAAAGGTCTTCATCAGTGCTAGAGAAAAAGCCTAAAGATTTAGAAAAAGTATATTTGCTCCAATTGTTCTTGTTTGGTAGTTATTTGTCATTCAAATCATAGAGGTCTGTATGGACATGCAAGTCTCCCTGTGCTAAGCAAAATACAAACAGCTCAGAAAAGAACAAGTCTGCTCTGAAGAACTTGAAATCTGAATTTCCCAGGCAAGATAAAACGAGGTAGAAATAATTACAGCAGCTGCAAAAATCCAAGATGCAAAGAATATGTGCAACATTTTGAACACAATTTCGTGAGAAAGGCTACGGTACAAGTGATAACTGGTTCCACATTTTGGGGGCACAAATGTTTTGAGTTGATCACAGGACCACCCTGTCTCTTACAGAATTAAAAAAAAAAGTCCAGACAAATAAACATCAGTATTTTATGTGTGATTGTATTTAAAAACTATGGAATCCCTGACCAGCTGCCTTGACACAGCCGTATGCTGCATGCTAAAAATCACACTTCCAAAGCTTTCCAGTAACTGCTGCAAGAAGACAAGTGAGATATAAAGTACTGAGTGCTTGAGCAGAGAGGGAGAAGTTGCTTCTGAAAGTGTCTAGCCCTGACACATCACGAAGACTGGGTAACACCGTGATGTTAATCTCTCAGGTGTGGCTGTGTATGTACATCCAGTTGCCATCTAGTAACTTAGTATTTCCTTAGAGAGGAATGCTAAACACCTCTTTGAATGGTGAATTCTCCTCGAGCTTTGTGAATTCTCCTCTGTTCTTTTCTGCTCTGAAGCAGAAGTTTTGAATTACATTACTGTAGCATGCATGAAAGTTTGAATGACATTATCTGTGATCTGCTATGGGTTGGGTTGGTTATAATAAGCTCTGTAACAACAACAACAACAACAACAACAAGGTGTAAATGACACTCAGGTTTTTGCACCAGTGTATTAGAGTCTCTTCCTCCCTTCCACAAGTGCTTTTGAACACTCAGATGTGTCACAGAGGCACAATGACATACTCAAAAGGCATCTACTTTTCTCCAAGTGCTGTGAGATGAACAGCACTGCTTTCACGTGGGTCCGTGAGCTATTGTGGAGCTGAGGATCGAGAGCTACCTACGTTAACCAGAGGACTAAGATGATCTGATCAGACTGCTTGAGTAGCATGTGTGAGTGTTATGAGCATCTACCCAAGATTTTGCCTGTTGTAGAAAGCACACAGCTAAAATCTGATAACTGCACTGCATTTTGCCTTCAGAAGCCTACGCCGTGCTCTCTGGTGGTCCCATACCCTCATGGTTAAAAGTCCTGTGAGGTTTAAGGAATAGGAGTGATCAGAGGGCTCTGACTCCTGAGCTTGGGGAATCTAAGCCATGGTAGTTTAAAACTAATCACCAGGCTGCCTGCCCTTCCTCATAGCTGGAGGCTGCCTCCCCAGTGGGCACAGTTTGTGCCAGCACCCAAGAGCCGATACCCTGCTTGGTTAACACGTGGTACAGTGGCCAAGGGCAGGCAAGGCTTCAGTGTCCGTCCACATCTGCCACTTCTGCCACTTCTGCCACCAGGGCAGTAACATCCAGCACATCGTCAGGGTTTAATTGCCAAAGCTTTATCTGCCAGAGCTCAGGAGGCAGGGCTCCCAGCCTGAAGCTGGACAGAAGCTTGTTAGTCTGTTCTGCCAAGCTAGCTGAACAGCACAATAGCTGATGAAGGCAAACCCAAGGGTCAGACTTAGTCAAGAGAAAAACTCAATAAATGTAGAAATGTGAACGGCATTAGAGGTGGTTCATGGTCCAGTAGAAGAGATTCACTCCACTGTTACATGATGAAAAGCAGTCTAGTATGCCATAAACTGATTAGCTTTTCTTTGTAAGTCAGTATGCAGGTGCTACTGAGTTAATTCCAGTGTAGCAAAACTTGGATGACAAACAGGGCTTCACTCTGACTGTAAATTCCATCCAGCACTTAATAATCCTGAACACAAGCAGATATATAAGCAAGAGAGGCTGAGGGATTAAGTGCAGAAGGCACAAAACAGTTATGTGTAGACTAACAATTTAAATATGAATGATACAGCACTAGAGGGACTGTGATTTATTTATTTAAGCAGCCTAACAGAATAGGAAGAGAAATTGCAGCATGATGTTCTAGGGAAAAGATGTGACTTGGCAAAATGAAGGCTTATTTGTTGCACTGAGAAAGCCTATGGAGTTCTACAGTATTATGCACAGTTATCTTAAATCCATGTTTTCATTAGGGTTGTCTGTAAGTGAAAACAAAATAGTCAAGAAGGGTTTGAAAAGCCCTCAAGCAGTCAGACTCAGCCAGCCAATTTAATGGGTTTTAAAAGAGCCATTCTGAATATTGCACACTCCCTGAACACGGCTGGTTACAGAGAGGGAACCCTTTGCCTCCTTCTTCCCTTCCGCAACTCTGAACCTGCCTATTTCTCTTCCTGTGATACAGAAGCAAATCCACACTCCCGCGTAAGCCTGAAGTAATTTGTGCCAGTAACTAACTCTCTGAATTCATAAGTCTTTATATGAAAAAGCTAGCTGGAGTATTCTTATTTTGTAGGGGATGCTTAGTTCTGTATTTAGGTCCTCATATTTATGGTCCAAACTCATCTGTTAATAGGATTCAGATCACAAACTGAGCCCCTCTCAAAATGCTAAGTTTAAAAGTCACCAGAGGTATTTCTGGATTGGTTGGCTAGTGTTTATATGTACTTTTGGTTCTTTTTCTTAGTTTCCTGATTTTTTAACCCTTATTTTGAACCTAGATCATATCTCTGATGGTTTTTTCGTGTAGCCACAAGGATTAGAAATGAGTTCTGTAACTTTTAAATGAGATACTACATGACTACTTTGCACCAGAGCTTGGGCTTCTGAGCTTAAAATGTCTCTTCAGCAAATGAAACTTGAATTAGACTCATTTCATCTCTTCTGTCTTTCTTATCTTTAACTGTCCTGCTGATGTCCAGCTCATTTCTTTACTGGGTTGTAGTCATCATTATGTTAAAATGCTGTTACCTGCATGCACAAAATGCATATGCAAAAGTAGCATCCTAAAATTGGCAAAATTCAAAGAGTTTTTTGTTGTGACAGAATTATGCTAGTTCTTCATTTCAAGTGCACTAATCATGCTTTTCTTCAGTGCTCTATCTTTACTTTAAAGATTTTAAGACCTCTCTCAGCATTAATTTGGTAAATTTTCATCCATATTGAGAGCTGGGCAGGCTGAGGTATAGTGAGGTATCCTCAGTAGTTTTTAAGTTTTTCCACACAGTAAGTGCTTCTGTTTTAGCATTTTTAATTTGAGAAGAATTTGAGACGTAGGTTCTCAGTAATTTTCTGCAAGAGTTGCTCAAGTTGCAGATTCTAACTAGATGTAGTAAAAACTCAGTGACTCTTTTTGGGTCAGAAGTTTATGCTGGAATTAATCTGGAATAAACTGGCAAACAGCTAGTCAAGGTCCCTGCAAGTACATCTTTGATTTTCTGTTTCCTGCTATACCAGCAGTTCACCAGATTTCTTTCCCACAGGGGATGAGCTCAAAATCTAGAAAGATGCTAAAAATGGAAAAACATAATTTGATCCATGTTTCCCACCATCTGCTCTTTTGTTATCAGAGCTGAGAAACAATGTATTATGGTTTCTGTCTACAGAAGAAACAGAACTGATGTTGTCTTGCTAGCCAATTTCCTTGGTCATCTTTCTGAGAAAATGAAGAAATGTTCCTCTGTGTGGACAAGACACTTCATTTTAATTTGAGGCATAGTGCTTCAGTTAATGGGTTTCCCTTTGTAAAATACCTTAACCTTCTGTAGTCATAGCTGATTTACAGCTAGCAATAATTGAATAATGCTGTTCAGAGTTTCTTGGTGACAAGGCTCTTCAGTGGGATTGGGCCTGCGTAATGAGTGCTGTTGCTGAATCATTAGCATTTTGAGGACAGTGTGCTTATTTGCTCATTATAAGGGACCGCTGGTACTTCACATGTGTACCAGCAACATTTAATGCAAAGGCGTGATAAAACCGGGAAAACTCCAAATTTAACTCTGATTAGAATGTACTGAGCATCTGTTTGAACAAACCTGATTTTCTGGGCATCTGTTATGGGTAGAATTCTGGGAACAAGATTCCCCTCTTCCGTTAATATGTCTGCTGTTTTACTTGGTAGCACATCTGCATTCTGTCTTGCTGGTTTTAGTAGTGCTCCTCCTATGAGTAGAGATCTCAGTGCTTGTGCCTTGGTGAGAGGGAACAGCATCCCATGCTCTGCAAAAATGGATTTAAAAGTTATGCTTTGTCCATATGTGATGATAATCTTGTTTGAAGAGGTTTTCCTTTCATGTAGGGTTTTAAAGCATTTTCTCCAGTATGGCTGAGTTGTTTTCAGTTGGGATGTCAGTGGCTTTATGTCCAGCCTGTTCCTGGCCTCCCTGTTGAGTCTGCCAAGAATGTCTCAGACAGTGCCAAAAGTAACTGTGGGGGTTTGGTTTGTGGATGCTGGAAACTGGTTTCTATTTTAACCTTCAGAAAGGGTGTTATAACCAACAGAGAGCAGAGGGTTTAAAAAATATCTTTAGCATATCTCTATGAAGCTGGCAGCTTTGTTGTCATCCTGCTGGAGTGCCTGACAGAAGGGTCAAGAGAGTCGAGCTCTCTTTCAGGGCTGAAAGCATTCCTCATTAGGAGAGCATTGCACGGTTTCCAACAGTGGCTGGACCCTTGGATACCTCCCTTTTCAGGTGCATGTTAAAGAGTCCTGATCCCTACTGGGAAATTGCTCTGCACTTAATGAAACTTTTAAATGCTTTCAGCAGAAATGTCTTAGGCTTAGACAGGTCTAAACGCCAAAACTATAGAAAAAAATACTCTATATACTTAGGAAAGGAAAGATTGAGTTCCTGCTCTCAAAACTCAAGACTATCGCTTTGTCTTAGAAATCCTTTTTTTAGGGAATTTTGTAAGATGTTAGGAAAAATTCCAGAATTAATGGATGTAAGAGAGAGGGGTGTAGCTTAGCTATTTTAAAAGAGGGACCCCTAGATAACTATTCTCAGTGTCTCTACTGAATTGTGTGATCTTAAACAAGTCCTGGAACCATGGCCAAGCCCCTGAGCCATGTCATATACTTTGCTGCTTAAAAAATGTGTTGCGGAGCTCAGTTAATACTCACCTGCCATGAACAAAGATCTGTTAAAATGTCAACAGTTTATTGAATATGAAAATGCTAACAAGTGCTTTGGACTGATATGGGATTACTGCAAATCATAGCCCAAACACGTGTACATTAACAGATACTCAAAATTCTCTACTTCAGGAATCTAAATGGAGATGACACAGTCTGGAGTCCAGTCTTCTCAGGTTCTGTATGTGGTCAATGAAGAGAGATATAAACTCTTGCAGAGGGTCCATTCAGTGTCAGTGCTCTGAACCATCTTCTGCATGAGTCCTTCCCTTTATATTGGCCACACTGAGTGCTTGATCTGAGTACATGAGGTAAGTACTGTGAATGCTCTCCAAAGAGCTCAGCCTCATAGGAGTGGGCTTAAGTTTTGCTCTACTTCTCTTTCAGACCAATTTCCTTTGCCCAATAACACATAGTTTTGCTCAGTTCCTTAGTGCTGTCAAGTGAAATGGTCACAATAGGTTATACCAATGTAATCCAGCCTACCTATTTTTGCATCTTTGACCTGAGTTTTGGTTAAAACTGCTATACAGAGTGTGCCTGTAGAGGAAAAAAATACAGCATTGTACCACTATCTATCTATGGGAAATGGATTTATAAAGAAGCACTGAGGAATAGTATGTGTCAGATACAGGTGGGATGGGGAGATATTTAACAGAGGTCAGAATGATGAACCTGAAAGTGCAAAACACTGGCTTGTTGCACAGTTCATAGGCTTTAGTTTGTGTGACTAACGTATGCAGTGGATAAGCCAATTCTTCCCGATCTTTGCAATACTGTTGTTGCGGTGGGCAATCATTACAAAGGAATGAATTGTTCTTAAACCACAGATGGAACATATTGCACATGAGGGGGCCGTTGACTATGCAAAACATGTGCCACTGTCTTGCCTTTTGTCTTCTTGAGCAGATCTAGCTGCTTTGAAAAACAGAAGGCTTTCATCATCTATTTCACAGAGTCATCTATGAAATAGAATTATAGAATGGTTTGGGTTGGAAGGGACCTTTAAAGATCATCTCGTTCCAACCCTCCTACCATGGGCAGGGACACCTTCCACTAGACCAGGTTGCTCAAAGCCCCATTCAACCCGGCCTTGAACACTTCCAGGGATGGGGCATCCACAACTTCTCTGGGCAACCTGTTCTGGTGCCTCACCACCCTCATAACGAAGAATTTAGTATCTAATCTAAATCTAGGTTCTTTCAGTTTAAAGCCTCTCCCCTCACATGCACACCTGGCTGTTTGCACCAGCATGATGGATGCTTTATGCTGCTACCTAAAAGACTCATAGTCTCTTGGGCTTACTAGCCAGAGATGTTCACCTTTAAAACTGGCTCTGCTTGCAGGATGTGATTTTTCTTTCAAACCAAACAGCTCCAAGGCAGCTGTGGTCAGACTCTAGAAGGACATGTTGAACTTTTAGAAAGAAAAAGCAAGAGTCTTCCTCCTTATTCTGTTTCAATATATCCATAAATATTTATTCAGTTGCTTTTCTATGTTATAGTATTCTCTCCTGCAAATAGTTTTACCTTTTCCTTTAGTTCTTCATATACTGGCTTACTTACATTTATTTGTGTGAGCAGTATCATGCTACACTGAATTATGTTCAATATTATATTCCTGCACTACAAATACTGAAGTGTGTTTACATGTATCACTGAGAACTTATTGGGAAACCAAGTTAGCTTTGTATCAGCTGAAACATTCATTTGCATCATCTTTTTACTGTGGACAATCAAAACAAATGAGTCAGACTCACTCCTGCTAATTGTCCCTGTCCCTTAGGTAGCATTAGCTCCATGCAACTGTTAAGTGCAAAAGCTGAAGAAAAATATTTTATTAACATAAGAACTCTTCTTGCCTTTGAAATTTCAGTGTCCTCAATGAACTGAGTTAAAAAATTCTGTTATTGTATTTCCTTTATTGTAAGATGAGATGCTGTAATCACATCAGACACTGCAGGGTTTTGTGTGTATACTAGTATATATAAATAGATATAATTCTACATATACACTTATACACACAGAGACATGTATATATGTATATTATTTCTCCTTTTTCACATTTGTAGTCAGATATACACAGTGGATTATATAAGTTGCTATGGATGTAAATGATACTAAATGATTAAACAGCCCATCTGTCTGTGGTCAAATGCAGCATCTCACCAAACACTTCTCCAAAATAAAAATTCTTCCACAGAATTATTTACAATTTAGACCTGTAAAAAGGCTTCCTGGATAGCACTTGTTTCCCATGTGTAATGTGGTTTGAAATCTACTTTCTCAACCAACTTTCTGCAGTTGTCTCTGAAATGGGCTGGGTGATGGATGGTGGAAAACCACCAAAAGATGACTAGATATTTTGCCTCTCTAACATATGTCTCCAGAGTGGTGAGTTAGTGTCTAGCACCATGTTAATGTCACAAAGTAAAGAAAGTGGGGCGAGAGTCACTAACCAAAAATTACTTGGGCTGGACTCCCAGAAGAAGAGCTAGGGAGCCAACTGCCCAGCCTGGATCTTCTTCCATGAAGCCTTAAATGTCTTCTCAGAAGAGACCTTGATCAAGCAGAACAACCTTTGAGATTTTTTTTTTTCCTGAACAGGAGCAGAATCAAAATGTGTTGAAAGCTTTGATGAAAACAGACGTGTTGAGAGAATCAAAATGTCAGGGTGGTGGGACACTTGGTCTAGGATGTAGAAGGTGTTGGAGCAAGCCTCTGCCCAGAGGAACAAAAGCAGAAGGTTTTCATCCTTTATTATTTTCAGT
Organism: Gorsachius magnificus; assembly: GCA_034008185.1. Taxonomy (NCBI): domain Eukaryota; kingdom Metazoa; phylum Chordata; class Aves; order Pelecaniformes; family Ardeidae; genus Gorsachius; species Gorsachius magnificus. Next base: position 40,277,206 of record CM067083.1, on the reverse strand, counting down.
GTCTCTTTTTCAGAGCCTCAGTGTCCTGTGCATAGTTAAGTCCCACTCATCAGGATACAGATACATGAAACCTCATCTCTCATGCCAACACAACCTCCAATGCAGTGCAGTTTGGTAACTCCCGGCGAAAATATTCTTACCATTAAACCCCGTAAGCATCTCACCACTTTTGTGTGGCGCTTTTTTTTTTAGTTTCCCATAACTGGAAGTACAGGTAACTAACCTGGGCCACTCCCAGCCCACTGTCTGTGAGCTGCCTATAGCTTTCTGGCACTATGCAGTGATCATTATATAAATGACACCTTTTTCTACCAATGGAGAATTACTCCAAGAAAGGTTTGCCTTGTGTGAAGGCTCAACTCTTGAGACTCTGGATTAATTGCCTAGCTGTGCCGCAGCCTTCTTGGGTGCCTTTGGAGCCTCTTTCTTTTCTGGTGGGATTTTCAATCTAACCACAGGAGAGAGGTGCCAAATTCCTCATTTGTACTTTGTGCAGTGATTAGCACAGTACTACTTTGTACTCATATGGAATATGCTTGATATCTTGAAATCCAGAGAGAAAGAAGCAGATACTGTTACTCACTATGCTTAGAATTGGGGATATCCTATGAATATTCTCTATAGAAAACTGATTTTGAGACAGCTATTTCTCTATTAAAAACCAGAATTGCACACTGTGGCTTGTGCATGTACTTTTACATCAAGGGCTAGGCAATTTTGGTCATATTGCTTTGAATAATGAATAAATTCAAGGAGACTGAAATCTGCTCAGACACGTAGTAAAGATGCAAGAACAAAATTCATCAAGTTAAAGGTTTACAATGCATTGCTTTTTGTGTTTCAACCCAATGTTTCATTTACATCCCTGGTGGTCAGAGCGTCTTCCACTCTAATATGAGGCCTGCCTGGACAATGTCCTGTGTAACATGCTCTAGGAGAACCTGCTTTAGCAGGGGGGTTGGACTAGATGATCTCCTGAGGTCCCTTCCAACCCTTGCCATTCTGTGATTCTGTGGATTGCACACACCAGTGATGCTCCTGGCTGGCCTGCGCTCAATTCAGTGCAGAGGCAGGTTCATGTCCCTGTCCCTCCTCTTCCTCAGGTGTGTTGCTGGCGGGAGCAGCAGCCTTCATGCAGCAAGGTCTGAGTCTCAGTCCAGCCCCGCTATTCTGTTTCTAGTTGCAGCCAGTATAAATGGCCATACGTAGCTAGTATAAATGCACTGTATTTAAACTACACATCCACTACCCCAGTGGATGCTGGTGAGCCCCCTTTTTTGTCCTAAAATTACTAAAATGTCTAAGGAAGAATATGAGAATATGATATTGTACTTGTACACATTTAAAGTGGAATAATTTCCCGAGCTGGGGATAGTACTCAGTTCCCTCAGATGTACTTTCTTCTATGAATCTGTCCAGTAGCCTTTTGAATTCATGCTGGTACAGACTTAAGTATCTGCAACAACTGCTAGCACTGATTCCTACAACTTAGCCACATGTGGTGTGAGGAACCACCTCCATTTACTAACAACCTTCTGTTAGTAGTTTCATCCAAAGATCCTCCATTCTGGTACCAAAGGGAAGGACAATCATCCCCTGTTCACCCAGTCTGATACCACTCACCTTTATAAATCCTCCTGCAGTGTGAAAAAAAACCTACTGATTTTATTTTTAGGTTTAACAGATTAAAAACAGCATTTTCCAGCTTGGATGACCAAATTAAGCAACAAGAAGTGGCCTGCCTTTTCAAAGCACACCCTGCTATTCTGTAGCTTCCAGATAAGACTGTTGATTTAGGTACAAGCTATTGTCTTTATTTTCTAAATTTGAGTGCCCAAGTTAAAAGTATTTTGTGCAGTCTTTGATTGGACTTTCAGGATTATTTAAAAAAAAAGGGGGCGGGGGGGGGATTTCCACAACATTAGCAGTGCTGACTCAGACACAAGGATCATGTCTGCAGAGGGAGAAGGTGTGGTTTTTCACACAATCTGTTTCCTCACTATAACCACACTGTGACAGACTGGAAAGAAAACTCTAAAAACTTCAGTCAGCCTCTGGCTCTGCACAGAAAGTCTTGCCCTGTCAAACCTACAGGGGACATTTGTTCGTTTGCCTGATAGGCAGAAGACCATGTAGAGGTTGAGTTTATTCACTGTGGTCATTGCACCTCCAGAAAGATAGGAACAAAATGTGAATGTGCTCCAGACTGATTTGGGCTCCAAACATGCAATGAGTAATAGTTTTTTTCTCCCAGATGACAGTAGAAAGCAGGGCCGGAAAAGGGCTGCCTAGCAGAGGGTTATATGAAGGTCTTTAGGAGACATAGCATAAAACAATTTTTGCACAATATAGCATGTCAGATGCAAGTTGAAACAATCCAGGATGAATGTGCTGCAGCCGAAGGTTCAGGCATGGTTTATTTAGGATAATTGCCCAGCAAAGTGGCTGTCCTTTTCCAGAGCACACTGGAAAGTACAAAAGCACTATAGAAGTATCATCTTGCAGTATTTCTGAGTACCTCTATCAAAATAATACCTTCATTTTTCCCTGCCTTCATTTCTATTTTAGAAGTCAGCAATCTGCAGGACCTCATTCTCATACTAAAGGGTAATATTCTTACCACAGAGCAGCTGGACTGCTAATTAAACAAAAAATCCTTTACATCTCCAAAAATAATATAGCTGACTAACCACCTGTTAGACAATTATGTATTTTGATAATTATTTTAAAGGTGGGGGTGGGGTGTGTGTGGTATCACTTATATTTTCTTCTTTGCATTTTCTGTTTGAGTCAGCTGAGTGCTATATGCACACTGTACAAAAGGAGCATCTTGCCATAAAGCGTTTCCAGCCTGAGCAGTGGAGAAGACACTTGTGTTTTGTAAGGGGGCAGAAGAAACAGTAAGATGTCTCTGGGTGGTGTATGGGATGGGGATTTCAGAGTGCAGCCAGCTGAAGCTCAGCCACTCTCTCTGGACATCACACTTGACAGGAGACCAGAAAAAGGTTCCTGATACTCAGGGATGTTATGGGAGTTTCCATAAATTGAGACTTCAGTTCCTGTTGTTGTTAGTGCTATTGCGACTGCATGACATGCGGTCCTGTACCCACTGTCTTTCTCCTTCATGTTGTGAAAACTGGTGCCTTAGACAGAGCTTCCAGATGAAGAGGTTAGGGTTAAAGTTTTTCTCATGGAACAAACTTTATTTGATAGACTCCACATTTCAGAGACTAAAATTTCTTGCACTCGGTGAACTTTTGCTGAATGTCCAGAGTCCTGAAGTAACCTCATCTTCCTCTCCACAGATGGCTGCCCACAGCCATTCCCTGGGAGACTGGCCAGGGAGTCTGGGAAGCCCCAGCCTTCAGTGACACTGATACCTGGCTTTGCTGTTGCTATTAGGATGGAGGCAGCTTAGCTGAGCTGTTCCAGCGTCTGAGCAGCTTCCTGCTAACTGGAGGACTGGGAAGAAAAAAATATTTCATCTGATTCAAACCGAAACCCAATTCTGAAAAAGCTTAAGTTTCCTGTTAGCAGGAGACCCCCTTTCCTGGCTGTCCTCAGTTCTAACTTGGATTCTTGGATCCTGTCGTCTGAACTGATTCCTGTGCTTCTTGACTTCAGTAGTTTCACTATACAAAGGAGATATATAAAGACAGTTGATTATAATGATTGATGTTAATGGGAAGTACAGAAGGGAATTATCTGCACTTAAATTAGTAATGTGTCTCCTAACACTGTTGCTCTCTAAATCACTGGGAAAGTCAGACTATATTTTAACAGATGGTGTTATATAGTTCCAGAAACAAATAATCTGAGTACTGTAGTTGGAAGGGAATTTAATCTGTCAAAGCCTAGATAGGTTTTTAAGTCAACAAAATATATGTGGCTATTTCATAGATTCATACAATGTATAGGCCAGAAGCAAAGGTTAGGTATTTCACATCACCTGTAACATAGGCAATAGATTTTCACCTGGTTTCTCCTGTCACAAGCCTCTTCTTACATGACAGCAGACTCTACCACATTATCAGGTAGCTCTCTGGGTCTGTATTCTCCTTCACCAAACTTTCAGGACTTCTTGTTTATCATACACAGTGCATGTTTCCAATGTCATTACCATAGAGAATGCAGTATAGCATTAGATAGTGCAAGTTTCAAGGAAATAACTCATTCTTCCCAGCACTGCTAATGAGGGTGTAAAAGGACTTTCTCCTCCACCTCTAAACTCCAGACTGTCTGTCAGTTGTTGTACTGTGCTCAGTTTGGGTTGAAGAAGTAATTGAGTTAAATTTTTGTAACTGTAGCTTACAACTCTGTACTGTTGGGACTACTAAAGGAGTGATAAAGCTGTGTCTTTGCTATACTTTCCCATTAACATTTATCGGATGTAAATTTGAGAACAAAATCAGTAAATTGGTATCAATAATATTTGTTATGTAGCTTTTAACTGCCTGGATGCTACTAATCCTCACTCACTTGAACTTTTGTGCCCTAAGTCCCAGGATCATCACATAGGAAAATCAAGAGGAGAGTCGTCCCACCAGTACCCTCCCTGCACTGTGCAGAAGACTCCAGACAGGGTTTTATCCAGGGACACTTCTTAAGCCCCCTGTCTACCGTGGCTAGTGTCAATGGCTCCCTGTGCCAGTACTCCTGATCCCCAGCTCAGGTAAGCATTCTGCATTTTCATACCTGTCTTTGGGGCAGGATCTGAGAGGGATGAGTGAGCCTTCTGGTGGAATTAGGATTCTTTATACCACCAGTTGCACTGCAAGGTATGACAAGGCCTTAAAGGGAACTGCCTTTGAGCTATGAGTTGCAGAAGAAATCTTCCTCAGAATACCTAGTTGCATCAGAAAATATCCTCCTAGTCCCCCCTTCAATACATGTAAACCCATGACCAAAGTTGTGGTTCAAAGATGCTCCTTGGATCCTTCAAGACACTTGGTGGGTCAGATAGAGCTTGACTCTCCTTGATGCCACATCCACAGTTCTTAGAGCAGGAGGCTCCTGCAAAATGGTGAAAGGGGGTAGTTCCTGTGGGAGAGGACAGAGGGCTGCCACACAGCAGAGCAGGAGGAACCGGACGAGGAGGAAGCAGCTTGGATCCAAGCCAAAAGGGGAACTCAGAAGTTGCAGTGACTGCTATGCCCAGGACTGGCTGGGAGGAGAAGGTGGAGCGGCTGGCTCCAGGTACCAGTGTCCAGGCTGGCAGACATTGTGGTTGCCAGTCACATTGACCAGATTTTTTGCATTTTAATCCCCAGGTGGCATTTTTGTCCCATAGGACAAAGTTCAGCTTGTTGGTTATATTGAATCCTCCCCATTCCTAACATATTTCTATTCCACTGTTCCTGATTTGAAAAGTTTTTATTGGCCCCTCAGATCCTATCCCTGGTTATGTTCTTACAAATTATCAGCCATCTTTTCCTCACCAAGTAATAAAATTGTGTTGTCTCAGCACTTCTACTGATCCACGATGTGCTGTTCAGTTGGAAGCATTCCTGCCATTCAAACTCAAAGCCTTTACCTAAAGCTACACACCCCCTCCCATGTGTCTTTTTCACAGGAGAGGAAAGCACTGCTGTGTTGAGGGGTTGATGGCCCATCAGGAAAGTGGGATGTCACTCTGAGTTGGTTTTAGTCTTCCCATGATAGCCATGCAGAGAACTTGGCTTTTAACTCCTTTCCACATGGAGAGGAAAGATATTTTCTGGGATATATAAGGTCTGGCTGCAAGGACCATCTGGTGAAGGGGGCATGGGCTATGGGGTGCTGATAGCCCAACATAAGGCAAGAATTTGGCAGACCTCACCCAATAGTTTCAGCCAGAGCTGAAACTCTGTGTTTCTGCTGTGTGAGGGGAATGGTATAAAGCTCTCACCTCACTTAGAAAGGAAGGCACCTTTCAATCTTCCATGGCCAAATCAGCCTTTTCCTAGCCCTTGTCAAACTTTCCACCCCCAACGTGGATGTTTTCAGCTTCCAAAATAAGGACTCTTCCCTTGCCCTCTCCCCCTTCTGAGCTGCACTCCTCACCTTTGGTATCCTCACAAGCATGGTCAAGATTTCTCAGGTTTCCTGAAGGTCATCATCATGGGCACACAGCAGTATACATGAAGGTCAAAAAGGGCACAGAGGACCAGAGAAGAGATTCAGAATAACCATACTTGTTTAAAGGACAAGAGGCTGAATGACTCATATGGGGAGTAAGTGAAGCAGGCGAGCATTAAGGGTGCAGGAGGGCAACCCATCTTCTAAAGTAAGGGAAAGATGACACAGAGAAATCTTGGAAATCTGTTCCCCTGTAGTGAGGCTCTTACATTCACCTAGTGGAAAAGGCATTGCTATTTAAGCACATTCTCCTTCAGCCCACTTCTGGAGCTGGACGCACAGGGTGTTTGAACCTCCATTTGTGAGGAGACATAGCATCTCAGACACAGGTACCATCCTTGATACTTGCATGGGGGTAAATGGCAGTTTTCACTGTGCAAACAGACATGAAAACCCCAAGAATGGTCGTGTTTCTGTTTTGAAAGAACATATTAGCATCCTAATCAAGTCTGAGGCTAGGGCTGCAGGAGTCATGGGCATCAATTACATTTCTGGTGAAGCTTTCTAAGATAAATAATGATAATGAAATCAATAACAATTAATGAGCCATGTGCTAAAACAAGCATGGCAGTGGAGAAGTAGCTCTTGTTGTCATACCCGCTGAGAGACAGGCACTGGGCGTGTGGATACCAACAATCACTGACTCCACTGTGGTTTGGGTGCCCATAGATACCCAACTCAAAGGCTTGGATAACTTTGTGAATGACTGCCACATGCTGTTTGAATGAAAGCAGTTTGGGGAATGGCCATGGACACTGAAAATACTACTCTGTTTATGAGGGGTTTGACCACCCCAAACTGGTTAGTAACCAGTTGGGCTTCACATGGCACCTCAAGGTGAGAGCCTCTGTCTCCCTATAATAATGCCAAAGTTCTGACAACAGCTCCTGGCAGAAGGCAGTAGTGGTGTCCCTTCACATCTGAACAATTTGCATCCAATGCCGTTCATGACAGATCCTGAGGGCAATGTGGTCCTTCACATCCAAACTCATCTGCAGCCAAGGCCATATATTGCCCTCAGGCAAAGTAGTCAGGCAGTAGTACAGAAGGACACCAAGCACATGCAGATACAGAGCTCCTGCACTGTGCTTGGGGAGAGGCAGGCTGCAGAGTACGGAGCTGTTGCGGCAACAATAAAATGTGAGCAAGTTAATCCCGAGAGGTCGTAACCGTCAGTTCTAGCAGCTGGCTGGCTAATCAGGGCTAACTGTGTATGTGGAAGAACTGACTTCCTGTCTCATTTTGAACCATGAGTAGCTCCCCAAATGTGGAGGTCTTGGAAGTGATTCACATGCTTTTTGCTTTGGGGATATTTGCGACTGGATTCATAAACACGGGCAAATAAATGAAAGCAGATACACAAGATATTACTGTAGCACATTACAAATTTTTGCTTTAATGACATTTTGATTAAGAAACCCACAGAGTTAATCTTGGTTTTATGCAGTGTAAATGCTTCATTTATTATGTATTTTCCTGGAAACATAAGTTGTCAACATAAAAATTCTAGAAAGCTTCTTTTCACTTTTGTTCCTCCTACTCCTGTAACCCTGTCTTTTATTTATAAAGCCTTCCACTGATGTATACACCACCTTATTTGGAAGCTCAACAACAGAGACAGCATAATGGAAAATGCTCCTTAACTAGAGGCTTCTGAGAGGCAGAAGAGAGTAACAGAAGGGTGAGTGTTGGTCTACTGGAAGGAAATAAAACCCTGGTGACAGTCTCCCCTGCCACTGTTCTGTCAATCCTGCAAGCCAGGAGAATAGTTCTTAGCAGAGTACACATTTGCTTTGAAAATGTAAAAGGTCAAATATTGAGCATAGTACATAAGATGTCAGTGATTCACCTTCCTCTGCATGTATGCGATTTCCCCTACCACCACCACTCCTTTCCCCACACCCCTCATTACTCATTAGGCTTTGAACTCTCTTGTTTTCCCAAGTTGGCAAGCTCCTAGTATTTCTGTGGCTACAAATTATCTCAGAATTGTGGTGTCAGGATAATCAGCACAATATTTCAAACCTCTCTGACAGAAAAAAAAATACTTCACAGTCTTAAAACACTTCTTTTCCCAATTCATTTTTCTGTCAGTATTTTCAGCCTTATCATCAAGTGAATGAAAATGAAGGACTCTTGCCCCCAGGGTGATTGATAGAGCTTCCGCAAAGGTACATGACTACATTTGCCATCAGCTCCTATGTATTTTGGAAATGTGACTGAGCCTAAGGGTTTTGATGGAACACACTACCAGCCACTAAAATTAATAACCATACTAGATACCAAAATCAGGCAAACAATACTGGTATTGGGTTTGTGTTACATTATAAGTTCTGGAACATCATTTGTAAGTGTTATTCATGATCCATTGTAATTCTTACTCCCCCATCTCCACCTTCCATGGTCTTCCAATATCTGTCATTCTCTTTTCCTCTGGAAATAACCTACTTACAATGTTTCTCTTGTACCAGCAACCCCTTTACTCATGAAAACAAGCTATTTTTCATTGTCTAGGCAATATGTCCTTACCAATTGTTCCAACTTCTCATTCAGCTTTGGAATATGATGCTTGTCTATTTTTCTAGATATTCTTGTTACTCTGATAACAGCTATTACCCTTCTTGTAAATCTTGTCTTGCATAGAAAACAAAACATTTTGCACAGGTGTTCCCTCTGGTGAGGGGTGCTTGCATTTGAAGGATCCTTCAACAAGGCTCAGAAATTGCAGGTTAATCGCACTGTCATAACCTCCACATAAGCTTCATTTTCATGAAAAACAAACCAGAGAAAGAATCTTTTTATTTCTTGAATAATTCTAACTGCAAGGAATAAAATTTGAAGAACCATCTGAAATATGATGGCTGAAACATAATTCAGGGTTCTTCCTGTCTTTTCAGGGACTTAAAAATAAAGATCAGGATTTCTACCTCAAAAATAGATTGGGGAAAGTGTTTGTATCACAGATTATTACAATGAAATGGCAAGAAAATATGGAAATAATAAAGCAAAGCAGAGCTATTTAACTGAAGGTTGTCAAATATTAAAACCTTGCCATTCTTTCCAGATAGATCATTTAAGTTCACATCACATCCAATCTTCCCATTCATTTTGCTTGCAGAACATACCGATGGGATGTAACTACGTCTGTGCACAGCTAGCAGCTGTGTAGCTCTTGGCTTTTAGTAGACACATACAGAATATAGATCCTGTCCTATTCTCATACTATAGTTCCATAAGGTAACCAAAAAACATTACAAACAACATTCCAGGTTAAGTGCAAAAGGTATAAATCCTAAGATTTCTATTTGATGCTGGGGCCAACAAGCTTCTATTGACTTTTCCAGTATTAGGCTGTTTAAAGTAAAATTAAGGACCCAAGTAATTTTGAGTTGTGTTGTTGAATTACTAAGTAAAAAGATCCGTACAGTTCTTATGAATACCATATCCTGCCTTGTTGCATCTTGTCAGGTGGTGTCAAGAGGAAATAACCTCCTTTTCCAGCTCCTCTGAAGGCTACTCGGCCTATCTCTGGGCCCATCTACCTGCAGGCTACCTGTCCAGGAACAGCTCCCAAACCAGAGAATGTATTTAGATTCAGTATCTTATGAAAGAATTCAGGTAGAAATGGTGGAGTATATTTCACAAGAGAACAGACATCTCCCCCTTTATCAAGGGGGGAATGCGAAATAAACTTGAACTGCCAGGTTTCAATGTACCAAGAACATCAGCTTCAAGAAACTAGCACAGTATGGGGTAGACAGACAGGCCAGGTGGATGCTACAAAACTGGTGTTGGTAGTATGTCAGTCCTGAAATGGTCTGTCTGTATTTATGCACTGTACGCTTCCGTATGATATCGTTGCTCTTAGAGAACTTCTGTTGGCTTAAATTGATGCTGGATGCAGTTATGGTCCCCCCACTCTTTAAAGGGACACAAGATTAGGACTCTTCCATATTATGTTATGTAACAATACTTATTTGAACCTTAAAGCAAATGTTAGGACATCTCCATCTCTAAGGACATGTAACATACTGCTAGCAGCAAACAATCTGGGCCAGTAGCCAGGTAGGAAAGAAACTCAGAATAACGCCTTAGCAACCGTCTATTTTGCAATCCAGGCATTCAGGCTAAATAATTTGTTTTCAGTGAGTACCCCTGACTGAGTGCTTTTGGCAGCCTTTTGTAGGTAGATGGTCGTTAGTTGATTTCAATCCAGATCGAGACTGTCCAGTTGGATGGCAAGAGAGAGAGAGAACTCTTGTCTTCAGTCTCTGCTGTTATTTTCCTCGAGGTGGTCCTCACAGCCTCCATAGAGGCAAACTTCCACCGAAGGAGGGCTGTTCCTTTGTCTGTTGACAGTAGTCTCTTAGGCAACTGTCTATATGTCAGATGTTAATTATATAACATTTAAAGATTTATGTATGTTAGAAAGATTGTTGCCAATTTCATCATTGTGCCACAAGATTTGAATATTGGAGGCAAAGCTGTTGATGAAGAATAAACTAGTAGGCCTAGGTCTTTATTATATTGGTATTTTATTAGCTGCAGTAAAATAAAAAAGAAAGTTTAGCTTTGTAAAATGACTGTCATTTAAACATCAACTTTCTGAAATTACAGTATCACACACAACAAGCTACAGTGTCACTTAAGTAAGTAAGTAATCCAGAGGCATCTACGTAAAGACTTCTGGTTACTGGTCTTTAAACATCAACCAGCTGTGAGTACCAGGGTCCTGTCTCCCTTTATGTATTATGCGATGCTCTTCCCACAACCATGAAAGGCTGTTAACTCCATCACTTTTCCACTAGTGGGGGAGAGAACACATTCAAGCTGTAATAATGAACCCACTCAATAGAAGAGATTCTGAGAGGAGAAAAGGTCAGTGTTTTCACGATATTAAACGCAAAACCGAAGACGGAGACAATTTTTTTTTTTAATTAAATGAACAGAAGCACAATAGAAAGCACAAGAAACAACCCACCCACCACAAATACTGATTTGAAGTTTTGTAATTTAAGAGCAGTGAGAACCATTTTTCACTTCTGCTGCTTGTTTTTATATATTGCTTCTACCACTGTTTCTCATCCTTTAAGGATTTTAAAAGCTTGTTTACATTCCCTTTTCCTCTTGATGTTTCATTTACAACTGGGTTATTTGCAGAGAAAGTATCCTTTCACTAACCAGAAAGTAAAGTTTTAGTCTAGGAAAATTAATCTTGGTCATCTTGAACGCACAGGGTTTGTTCAGCGCTCTTCCCAAAAAAAGATCTGGCAGCACATGTGGTGTTCTTTAGACTTTTATACTCACTGCACAAAATAATTTGTCTCCCCATTTTCATGCTCTCTGCAGTGCTGCATTTCTTCTGCACTTCTTCCTCCTCTTTGACATTACTCCCATTGCTCTAGTTACTTTTCTTCTCTTTGGCAAAACTGGTTCAAGTGGCAGAGTTTGCTGTTAAAGAAAAAAGGATACAATGTGTGACTATTAATGCCTACGCTCTCAGCCAACTATCGATTAATCCATAATTTATTTGCTTTCTAACGAGAACTATCTAGGTTGGACAGTGTAGTAGAAAAACAAAAACCTGCTTTAGATCAAGACTCTGTTGTTCCTGTCCACAAGGAGATTCTGGTGCCCTTCATGCAATGGAATCACATCTGCCACTTGGTAGGCAGATATATTTCAGCAAATAGTACTAAGATCTTAAAAAGGACCTATCATGCTCGATATCAACACAAGCACAAACTCATTACATTACTGAATTGGAGTTTTTAGATAAACTCCAAAATTAGGGTTTTGCCAAACCAGTAGGTTACCGAAATACAACATTATTTAAAACAGGACTGGGCTGGGATCTTGTGGTTTGACTACTTTCACATTTGGGGAAAATCTGAATGTATATATTAGTTTCATTTTTTACCCCCATTCCAATTGTGAGGACTCTGTGTGCTGTTGAAAGGGACACAACTGTATCTAAGAGATGTATGGAGATTCTGATATGCCATTATATTTATTTCAGATGCCATGATGCCATGACTTAAATGTATGTTATTACTGAGCATTTAGGCATACTTTAATACAATTTTATTAAGCAGTCATCAGATGTGATTTTGAACATACATATTAAAAATATGCACTACATTAGGGCATGGTGCAACTAGAAATGCGATTTATAGATGAAGAGAGCAGACATCTCCCTCTCCCTGTATGAAGAAGTGCTTTCCCATTTGAAACCTTACTTACTATGATAAAAACTACCTTTAGTGAGAACTGCTGTTCTTGTCAGAGGGCTTAGTTAAAGCCTGCAGAAAATAACAGAATGTAACGGAGCAAATGTAGATGGCAAAGACAGAGTCAGTTTCCTGACTCTACCAATAGCCCTGATATAAAAAATACCAGCACTATAAATCCTTATGAACATTGCAAGGTTCTCAAATAGAAAATGTTTTATGATGGGGGCTTAAACACTCAAAAAATGTGAAAAGTGTACTAATGGTGTGTAATGAACACTTCAAGACAAGGCATACTCTATATTTGCATATGGACAGTTAAGTCCCTTTGACACTGTTTCCCATTTCTTTGTCCTGCCGGTTGCCTTCCATTTAAGTGCAGAAGCGTTGCCAGAATCCTTTGTAAGTTCAGGGAGACTTACCCTCTTGAGATGGACTCTCACATCTTTAACAATACCAAACTTCTTTCTTATTTCATTGCCTTCTTCCAGACATGCTGCTTTCTCATTTCTTTTTGGCAAGCCTTGTTTGGATGGGAATGCAGTCTTGTTGAGGAACTGAAACAAGAAAGAGTAGAACTTGACTGTCTGAAAATGAGTGTTGGACAGCCATTTTCCTCCCACCTCAGTTTACCTTCACAGTTTGTTTCTACATTCTCCCCTACTTCAGGGAGGTGGCTTTGCAAGAAGAATTTAATTCAGGAGGGACCTTGCAAGCCAGCCCTTCTCTTTTCTTTCACTGTTACTTTAAAACGTGATCATGATGGCACTCATCATCTGTTTTCAGAACCCCCACCTTCTCCCTTGGGAAATATCTTGCCATTATACTACATGCAGCCCTACTATTCTCTAAATAGCAACAGGCTGCTCCCATTAAGTGCAGTGCTTTTGTCCTGTTCAAATGCTAAAAAAATCTTGATATATTTCAAGATGGATTTTTTCACAGCATTATTTAATTATATTTTCTTTTTAAACGGTAAAGTCTTAAAGACCTGCAAGCCTTACTTTGATTTACTCTACAGTGATTGTGTCCACTGGAGTTGTGTTTGGCTTCTCCACAAAAGTGAAATCAAAATCAGGTCACTCATCTTTCACAGTACTTGTCCTTGTACAAATATGCTAAATAATGCACTTTGCATTCAGCTATATCTAAGAGGAAAGTAATTTACTGTCTGTACATAGACATTCAACTGATCATCGTAGGTTACTACCTGTTGTCTTTTCGCAGTAGAAGGGAAGCCCTGCTTGGGCTGAGAGATGGTAGTCATCCTGCGTGAAGAGAAATGTGTTGCATTTGAAGTTTTATCTTGGCATGTGCAGGTAGCAAGGGTTGCAAGGCATTTCATGCTCGGTTTTCTAACACCCTGTCTTGACAGCAGTGGCTGTGGAACTTTGGTTGTTACATCATGGATAGTATTACATGTAATGAGGCAAACTGTGGTCTTCCTAAGCAATGAATCACAGCCATGTATTTCCATTTCTGGTGACAGAGCTTCATGCCTCATTACATACAGAAGGTAGACTTGCCCATTATATATCACTACAGCATTTCCTGGAGGGAGAGGAATTTCCAGTTGTTCTCCAATAGGACTGACAGATGAAAGTGGTAACATATTCTTATAATCCTTATTCTTGATATCAGTCAGTGATTTTAAAATTCCCGAAACAACACTGTTAGATGACTTTACAATAAGAGGATATGATCTTGATGTCTTTTGGTGTGGCTCTTTTTGTGCAAGCTGTTTCACTGTTGTTATTTGGGAACATTTCACATCTTCAATTACTTCATCAGGACTAGAACAGTGTCTTGTTAAGTTTGGGCTGGTTGGTATTAAAGACTTTAGAAAAATGTCCCAAAAGGGGCTGGAAGCCTCTTCCATCTTTATTACTGGCCATACATAAGTTACAGTTGGTATTCCTGTAGTCTGCCCTACTTTAGGGACATTTTTAGCTCTGTCTGACATTAGTTGCTGCATTTTAGGTGGGAAAGAAGAAAGTGGTATTGATATGATTTTGGCTTGAGGTGGTATCTCTAGATCATGTTTTAAAATCTGTGCTTGAGGTTCTTCAGTAACCTTAAGAAGTTCAGAGATTCGTGAAACTGACTCTGTGTCTTCTTGGTTGGCATGAGTTAGTGAGAGGCATCTTTGCAGAGAGTGCTTTTCAGCTGAGGTTTCATTCCTCTGAGCATCAAAAACTGTTGAGAACTTTCCTCTCTCAGCAGAAGTCATGCCAACTTTTTTTAGCATGTTGAAACTTCTTGTAGAAAAATCTCCTTTGCTGTTTAATTGCTGATACTCTAGCATCAGAGAAGATCTAGTACTGGCTTCTGTCTTCAGAAAAGCATTATGGTAAACAATGTGACTTAATGTATTCTGTTTAGGCAGAGGAGCTACTGTGATCAGTCCGTTGTACACATTGGCAAGGCTTCCAGAGGACAGAGAATGCAGGAGTTTCAGTAGGTCTCATCTATCTTCATCTCCTTCCCAAAGGGCTTCATTTATGCACCTTTAAAATAAATGCTAATATAAATTGTGATTATATATTTGTAAATGCACAGTGTGATTTTTTTCCTAGTTAACTCCAAAATGAATAAATTAAAAAACAAATATATTTGTGACTTCAGAATTAACTAAAGCTCATATAGCCAGTAGGACTTTTCTGCAATAATAATTTGTTGTGAGATATTTCCAATGTTGAATTAAATTGTTAGTGAGTTTCTGCTCGCTTCAGTAGGAATTTGCCCAATAGTGCAAACTGCTGGGGGACAGGATCTATTTTGTTTAGATGTTTTATTTCCTCAGGTAAGAAGATGCAGTCTTAGATACAATGCCATTAAAACCAATGCAAATTTCTAATAAAAATGGGCTTGATCAAAGACCTTTAGCATCAATTTTGTACTCTGCTTGCAGAATTATTTGACTTCAGCAATCACTCCTAGCTTACACTACTCTCAGCTGTAGCCAGATCAGAGCCAGTTGCTTTGTCATTGCTTTTAATAAAGATGTACAAAAAATCAAGGTCAGATGCTTATCTGATATATATCAAGGCCTTCTAAGCACAAGTGTCATTGTAAAATGCTAACAACTATAACTACATAGTTGAATTTACAGTAGAAGGAAACATGAAATTCAAATATGTACCATGAGAAAGGCAAAGACTCTGAGATGGATTAAAAACAAATTAATTTTGAATTAACTTATCCTATTCCAATGGTTATGTTCTCCTAGGAATAACCTACTTATCTTAGCACTACAGACTTGATTTTGTAGAAAGTAAACATAAGCACTCACATTACTTGCATGTCAATCACACAACTCCAAGGTATTTCTTAGCCTTCCTGAATATCAACAACCACAGTGAATTCTTGCCTCCATAACTGAAGAGGTTCTACTACTTAACTTACAAAAAGAAATGTAATGAAGACCAGTTCAGTGAGCCTCTGTTTCAGATCATGTAAATTAACCTTCCTGAGTCCTTTTAACTAGTAAAAATGAATAAATTGAAAAATGAAATGACATGTCCTTCTCATCCAGGCTGTACCTCTTGCATTTATGATGCATACATCTAGATGTAATCACATATTTCCAGGAGTCTAATCAAGAATAATTAGAAATAATTAGATCAATTGTCAACAAATTATTTGAATATTTGATTGCACATATAGGATGAGTGAGACCTTCTGTAAAAGCAGAATGTAAATCCATTTTTTTCCTTTGCTTTCTCTCATGAGTGTTTTTTTGGTTTTTCACTTCTATTTTTAGGGATTCTACCTACATCCAGCACTGAGATGTGATAAAGCTAGGACAGGTCTCCTGCCCCAGACAGTCTCTTACTGGCTTCTGCATTAGTCTCTGCACTCTTTTCCTTAGCCCTTGGTACTGGTCTGCTAAATATTCATTTTCTGCTGTGCAACCAACGGAATGATTCCTCTGGAGCAATTGCTGAGTAATAAGGAATTTACTACTATCTTTCCAGCAATGGGAGAGTTTCCACAATATCCCTAAAGAAAAACAAAAAAAGAATCCCAAGAACATGAATTGTTGACACGTATCTTAAAAACCAGAAAGCCTCAGAAACCCAGAGACACAGCAATTAAACTGAAATAAAAAAGGGAGGAAGAAAGGTTTGTGGTTTTGAGGCACAGAAATCCTGGTTAACTGTGAAACCAGCTGAAAAAGAGACAAATAAGGCTGCAGAAGACAAAGACTCTTTGATTTGCAGAAGCTGTAACTCTCTACTGTGAAGGCTCTGAATTGATTGATGTAGTGATAGGGCTCACTGCCATAGTCTCAAATTTTGCTCTCTAGAGTCCTATGCGCCATTTAAAGACTTCCTAGCTAGCTGTGATTGCAAACAAATCCCACTGAAAGTGCAAAAAAGCAAACAAAATTTGCTTTACAAATCTGAACTGTGTCACTGTTGGAGGCAAGTTTCCTGAGTTCACAGACTGTCATGGTGGCTCAGAGAGGTGCGAGCTGCCCCATTCTTCCTGCAGGTGCCCAAAAGCTTTGTGAGTATCAGCACTGTTAAAGTGGTTTAGTTTTTATTGCCAGCAGACACAGAGGAGCACACTTTGTGCCACTACCACTGAATAGTCCAGAGGATATATTTTTTGCTATGTTCATCACAGAGGTGCCAAGACCCCTTTACAGACTGCAACTGGGAGAGCAGGGAATGTAAACTAGATCTCTGACAAATTTTCACTGTACTGATGGTGCTAAACTTGTGGCCTGTGAGTTTGGTATCACTCACTCACCTGAACCATTATTTTGGGCTATAACCTGCTCCTGGTACATTCTTTCCCAGGAACCATGAGGGAGCCAGCAGCAGGTCTAGTAAAATATTTGTTAGTGGCAGCACAATAATAATAAGACCACTCTAAGATACAAATAAGACCACTCTAGCAATTCCATGCATGAGTGAGGACTGTGTTAATGCAGGTATTACATATGTGAATAACATCTTCAGTCCTAACTCTTTGCCATGCACAGCAACCAGCAGACTGACCTTATCTATCAGCACTGGAAGAACCAAGGAGTCTCAATCCCAGCATTTTATTGACTGTAAATAGCAGCAAATCACACTGATGAAAAATGCGTTGTACCTTACTGTCACGGTTTAACCCAGCAAGCAGCTAAACACCACACAGTCGTTTGCTCACTCCCACCGCAGTGGGATGAGGAAGAGAATTAGAAAAAAAAAAAAAAAAAAGGAAAGCTAAAACTCATGGGTTGAGATAAAGACAATTTAACAGTACAGAAAAGAAAGGGAAAATAATAATATGATAAAAGAATATACAAAACAAGTGATGCACAATGCAATTGCTCATCACCTGCTGGCTGATACCCAGCCAGTTCCTGAGCAATGGACTCCCAGACAGCTTTTCCTCTAGTTTATATGCTGAGTACAATGTCATATGGTCTGGAATAGCCCTTTGGTCAGTTGGGGTCAGCTGTCCTGGCTGTGCCCCCTCCCACTTCTTGTGCATCCCCAGCCTGCTCGCTGGTGGGGTGGGGTGAGAAGCAGAAAAGGCCTTGACCCTGTGGAAGCCCTGCACAGCAGTAACTGAAACATTCCTGTGTTATCAACATTATTCTCACCCTAAATCCAAAACACAGCACTACACCAGATACTAAGAGGAAAATTAACTATGCCAGCCGAAAACAGGACACTTACAGTTCTGGCAGTGCGCATCATATTGTACAGCAGTACAATATTGTTAGTCCTTCAGTTTAAGAGATAACCAGTTGTGTCATGGATCTCAAGGTCCCCAACGCAATTTGAAAAAGAATTTGAAAAATTCAAATACCTTAAAATGTCCTTATTTACACACAAAAAAATCTACAAAAAATCCTCCTTTCTTCTTCCACCTTAAAGCTAACTGACTGCAAAGCAGAGCCTCAGACTTAGGAAATAAGCAGTACAGTTTCCCTTACTACTTCTGGTTTATGTATACAAACCTTTTCCATCTGAAGTGATCTTAAAATCTAAATTTTGTGATTGTGACTCACAATTGCCCTGGCTTCATCAGAGATGAAGACAGCAAAGAGTCTTAAGAGAACTTACATAAGTACAAAAATTGAAATATTTTTCCTTATTTTTGATAAAAATGTGCATATGAATATTGCAACCACAAATTTATAGGAACATTCATATTCTGATTAGTTTTTCACTTGTAAAACTTTGGCTTGGGATCTTAGTTTGGGTATAATGTTACTTACATATAGCAACAATTCAGGGGGGCTTCCAAGGCTATGCCTGAGAAAACTTGGATTTCCTGAAATACAGGCAATGACTGCTGCTAGTGTAGCATAGACTATTTTTGCCTGGACTCAATCTAGTATATAGCAAAAGTGCCTTTCAGTTGTTATACCAGAAGTCTCTTAAGACACAGCATCTGCTTGGTTAAGTACCCTTATTTCAGCACTAATTCTACATGGAAGGGTCACACAGGTCTATAAAGTCTCCAGGACTTTGTCATGTATGTTACAAAATACAGGTATGACACATGTCACTAGATCTGCTGTATGGTTTAACATACATTGTTCCTTCCCTTTTCCAACAGATGGTCTGCATTTAGGCTATCAAAAATGCTGTAATGTTCAGAAAGAGCATTTTGGAGAGCTACTAAAATGGAAAAATATTTTGGTGTTAGTACACTGTTGTAACAGTTCTCTCACTTAGTTTCTCAAATTATGGGCAAACAGTTTGGGTGAAGTGCTGTTTTCTGAGAAGCAAGCATTAGCAGGTTAGCAGCCTCTAAAGGGACCATGTTTTGCTGATAGCAATCCCTCCTCCAGGAACCAAACATGGACGGTGTATGTAGATCATAATGGAAAACACCCTGTGAGTCAACGCCTGAGCTGGCCTTCTGCCCTACCTCCAAAGGCTATGAGGACTCTTTCATAGGTTTTGTATCTCCCACAATCCTACTGCCCTCTTGCAGCTGAGGTTCCTCTTGCTGGGTCTTTAAGCAAGGCTATGACTCTGGCACAGAAATTTGTATTAATCTTCATGGCAGAAATGTGTGTGGGCAGAGGAGGAGAGGACATCAAACATGATTTACTTACAGCTCAGTGGTGCTTGTGAATGTTTACAAGAGCTGAATAATCACCTCATCAAATGCACCATTCACAGCCATGTCATGCTGTAGAGGACTAATTACGTACAGCGTGTGCTAAGGGTCCTTCTAACCCAGTCCCTGTCTCTGACCGGCCAAAAGTGGACGCTCAGCAATATTCAAGAAGAGGCCATGAACATGGCACACACTTTTTTGAATACCCCCCCACCCCCGCCAGCCTCCAATAGCCACAGGTGCAGGGCCTTCCTCAGCCAGCGATGATTTCTCAGTGGATTTTCTGCTACCACCATGCCCTGCTGTGTATGTAACATCACCCACGTCCACAACAGCTTCTACCCCAGAGCAGCGCCCGGCTGGGTCACATACAGCTGCAAAACTTCCTCAAGCCCACAGTTTTGGGGACAAACTCTGGCCTTCCCAGTAAGGCTGGTGTGGGCTGGGGATGGTAGGAGGGTTTAGTTTAGTTACCATTACAGTCGGAGCGCATGTGGCATGCTAGAGGAGTAACCATCAACTTCTGCAACAACTGCCAAATGCAGAGAACCTTCCAGACCCAGGGGGCCACCAGCGCTGGCACCGGACACCAACTGCTGCTGGGCACCACAGAGTCGCAACGGCCGTTCCGGCACCGGGTTCTCTTGTCCCCAGCCACCACTGCCGCTGCCTGCAGGCAATCGGACTGTGCCCTTGTACGCTGCACCTGCCGCGCCAGTCTGACCAGCTTTCCTTCTGGGCCCACCATCTCTCCCCACCATGGGGCTGGGCCTTTCATGTAATCTGTACTGTGGGGCAAACACTTGCGTCCTGGTACCCAGGCCCATTCAGCCTCCACATGGCCGCACCATAGGGGTCCCTACCACCTGGGACTGGCAGCCAGTTTCCCCTGTGGTTCACCGGGCTGGAATACCAGGTCCCTACCCTGCCTGTGGGAGGAGGGCTCCCCTTGCCCCCCGGGGGCCCTGCGCCACCCTGCCCCGATGCACAGCCAGCCTGCGCTTCCCCTCAGGCCCAGGGGACCTCGACGCCCCCTTCAGAGGCCCACACTCTCCAGCCAGGCCCTCACTGGCTGTGGAGGGGAGGCATCACCCAGCCCAAATGGAGGGGAGGCATCACCCAGCCCAAACCTCCTTCCTGACCTTCCCTCGGTACTGTTTTCCACCCATTGCCAAGCCATGTTCAGGAGATGCAGCCAAAAGCAAACTTACCCAGATGCAGCAGAGGTGAGTGCTGCGGCCTGCAGCCGGCCCTCCCTGCAGCCCGGGCACACCCGGGCTGCAGCGGGGCAGCCAGCAGCCTGTTGCCACCCCAGCCTGTGCCAGCCCTCCCTGCACTGAGGAAATGCTGAAGGCCATTTCTCCTTAGCTGCCAGGCCCTGGGCGAGGAGTCACTCCTACAGAGGGGCTGCGACGTGTGACAGCCAGGCAGCAGGGCATCCCCCGAGGGCCGGCCAGGCACTGCATGGGGCAACCCCCCAACCCACCGGGGAGAGGGGTCTGTGCTCTCCACTGCTGCACCAGGCCAGGAACAATTCCAGAAAGTGTTTGGGTAAGCAGACAATTTAATCTGAAACACTTTAATCAGATATTCACAGAACCACAGAATCATTTGGATTAATATGGGCCTCTTGTGATCATCTCATCCCGTCCTGCCACAGCACAAGGATTTATGCAATGAGTTGTGGCCTGGTTCACTCCCAATGTGATGGGCTTTGAAATAGCCTATAGTTTCAGAAAGTGCTGGAAATAAGCAAGACACGTCATCGTTCCCATCCAGTTAGTAGTTCCTCTTGGAAAACTGCTCAGAGCAGTCACACATTTTATTTTACTCTAATGAGTGAAATAAAGCTAGAGAAATAGAAACCAGAGATATAAAGTGGCTGGTGAGATGCATCATGAAGATAACCACCTGGTGCTCCGAGTTTGAAAGTGTTATCACTTACACTGAATTCTTCCAGCAGTCATTTGGTTAAATTCAACCTGAAACATGTATTTCCTGGGACTGTTCGCTGTCAGCCACCTCCTGCCAAGGATTTTTGCATTTAGTCA
Source organism: Gorsachius magnificus (assembly GCA_034008185.1). Classification (NCBI taxonomy): domain Eukaryota; kingdom Metazoa; phylum Chordata; class Aves; order Pelecaniformes; family Ardeidae; genus Gorsachius; species Gorsachius magnificus. Next base: position 40,255,731 of record CM067083.1, on the reverse strand, counting down.
GAGGACATGTTTCATGCCTGTCATGTGAGATGAACTCCTGCTGCCTCTGGCTGCCCATAGCTGTAAGGATGCCAGCATTCAGTATTTGCATGTTCTTAGTGTCTAAGTATGCCTGAGAAATCAAGGCCACTTCTGCCCAGCCAGGTAATAAAAAAATATAGTCCTTGTCCCAGAGAGCTTATGAAGCAGAAACTTCAGAGAAAGAATAAGGACTTTTTTCCCTGTTCCTGCTGACCTAGAGAGTTTTGCTGAAATGCTATCCTGCTGTGATACAGGCAGGAGCAGGGAGCATAAAGCAAAAAAGTATGTGGCTCTAGCACTGATAACTGCTTTATTGTGGGTAGCCCCAGGAATGACCCTGACATTCAGCACTGTCTCTGAGTGTGACAGGACATTCAACATTAGCCACTTGTGTGCCTGTGAGCAGATGGGGGTGAGAAACAGAAGACAGAAGATGGAAAGGAAAGCATGGGCTGAAGGACAAGGTAAAGAATAAAGTGAATTGCCGACAATTTCGCTCTTCCTTCTCATCTCCTCTTTGCCACCAGCTTTTTTGTGACAGCTGTGAGGCAGTGAAAGTAAAGGAGTAGAAACATCCTGGCTGACTGTGATCTGCCCACCTACAGTTTTCAAAGGCTAAGAAGTATTTTGGGGAAGATGGGAGCTGTGGTGCAGCCCGAAAGGGGGGTGGGGAGAGAAGGATGCACAGATGTTCACCCTAGCTAGGATCAAAATGGCAGTGGGTGTTCAGATTATGTATGTCTGTGTGTGTGTAGGAGGGAGGAATGTAATGTGGGGCAAAATTATCTGTACATAATTCCTTCTTACAAAAAAAAAAAAATAGAGTAGCTTGGCCCTTCACTGTACCAGAACTTCTGCTACCTCTCAGCTGGTGCATATCCCTTCAGTTTAAGTAGAAACCCAGTACCCTTCCTCCTGCATTGCCTTTTCTTATGTCCCGCAAAGCTGAATTTTGTCTTTTGGTATTACTCAAAGCTCAGTCCAGCCAGTCACAAATCAGAAATGGAGACATGGCAGGAGGCTGTCTGGGGATTTTTGAAAAACATTTTGCTATAGCCCTGGGAAACTGCTACTTGGTGCAATCTTGGCTCATTAGTTTAACCCCAGCTGGCAACTAAGCACCACTCAGCTGGTGGTGCCCCCCCCTCCCCCCCGATACCCCCCTGCCCCCCGGGTGGGATGGGGGAGAGAATCAGAAAGGTAAAAGTGAGAAAACTCGTGGGCTGAGATAAGGACAGTTTAATTTGTAAAGCAAAAGCCATACATACAAGCCAAGCAAATCGAGGAATTAATTCACTACTTCCCATGGGCAGGCAGTTGCTCAGCCATCCCCAGGACAGCAGGGCTCCATCACGTGTAACAGTGACTTGGGAAGACAAGCGGCATCACTCCGAACATCCTCTACCTCCTTCTTCTTCCCCCAGCTTTATATGCTGAGCATGATGTCATACGGTATGGGGTATCCCTTTGGTCAGTTGGGGTCAGCTGTCCCAGCCGTGTCCCCTCCCAGCTCTTTGTGCACCCCCAGCCTGCTCACTGGTGGGATGGGGTGAGAGCAGAAACAGCCTTGACTCTGTGTAAGCCCTGCTCAGCAGTCACTGAAATGTCCCTGTGTTATCAATGCTGTTTCCAGCAGAAATCCAAACCATAGCCCCATACCAGCTACTGTGAAGAAAATTAAACCTACCCCAGCCAAAACTAGAACACTCATGGATCCTCTTTCCTCACCCAGAGCACTTGGTACCTATACCCTTGCAGTCACTCATGACCTTATGTCTTTACCAAAAAATTACTTTAGGAAGAAGGAAGAGGCAAAAAAAATGTTGAAGTTTTCTCTGATGAGTTCCTATGACTCTGTCCTTCTGCTAAGAGGGCTGAAAACCAGAAAGCTGTGTTCCTTACTTGCTCACAGCTTGGAAAGAGGGGAGAAGGTTTTAATAGCAACCCTCTACCTGCCTTTTTCACATTGAGTTGGGAACTTGCTAATCAGTCAGGAAATAGTTCAGTGATAGAGCATGTCACAGACACAGAGTAGATGTTTGACTTAATCTTGATGATTTATTTTTTTTTTCTGCACAACGGTTTTCTTTAAATGCCTTGGGAAAAATTCCAGTTTCATTGGGTTCTGGACCAAGTCCTAGCATATCAAGCACTTGCTAATAATACACCCATGTTTATTTATCTGTTTTGGATGCTGATCTGTGACATAAATACGATCTACTGGACAGATTTTGAAAAGGTAGCCTCCTTCAGCTTGTGATAAATCCTGGTTGGGAGCAATGCATAACCTCGAAGGGGAAACTTGAAAGACAGGAAAAGACAAGCAGCCCTCCACAGCCCAGGAGAGTAAGCCCTGACCCCTTCCAGCACCAGAACAAAGAACACCCATACAGACATGATTGTGGGTCTGCAAGGAACCAGCCAAAATCTTCAGACACCCCAGAAAAATACAGGTTTTGTAGTGTTTTATCTGAGCGACTAAATCCTGCTGGCGCGCTGCAGAGCACCGTGCAGACCCCAGCGTGCGTAAGCCCTGTCGGATGTGAGGGCTGCTGGATGCGGGCTGCCCTGCGCAGCACGCGTGTCGCACATCCGCCCGCACCTCTGCCCTCAGGGTTCTTCTGTCACCTGAGCACCTGAGCTCCACGTAAGGAGCTGACCCTGTCCCTGTTCTTGGGAAGCTGTAATTTGCGGTTCTTGCCAGCAGGTGGCATAAGATACTGCATGGTCTACCCGTACTGCCTAGCATAAAATGGACTTCTTTCTTAAAATGTCTGGCTAGCTCCTGCTTAGTCCCTGCTCCTCATCTCACCCTCAGGTGTATACTCCATAATGAACGAGGGTTCTCCAGATTTCTTATGGCACAGTAGTAATGCTTCTTTGCACACACACAAAAATGATTAAACACGGATCAGATTGTGTCTGGGTAATAAAAGGTGCAAAGGTATCAAAATGCCAGCTCTTTTGAGAGCAATAGAGTGATAGAGGAACTCCTGCTCGTGTCAAAAAAAGTAATTATGAAAAGCCAGGATCTTGTGCACAGAAAAGGCACCATTTCAGCAATTAAACAGGGAACAGTTAGTGACATATCGAATAAGGGCTCTTAAGGACATAAATGCATTAATACAGCTGTGCATACAACCTAGCAGGGTACCAAGCAAAAGCAGAAGCTGAAGAAGCTCTATCTTGTGAACCAGAATTAACTTGATCTCATTGCTTCTATACATCTTCTACAGTTGAATGGATTGATTACATTCAAATATCTTCCTTTTTAAGTGGTTCTGCTTATTCCAGTTCTTCACTGATGCTTGCTCCTCATTGATTTTACCTGGCTACAGTCACTAGGGAGCTAGATACTTCACTGTCAGCAGCTCTAATAAAGATGAGGGAATTACACCTCACACTGGCAGACCCTTGGGTCTGTGTCTGGCCCTGAACTACTGGGTCACAGGAGTTATCATCAGCTTTTCATAGGAGTAAGTCCAGCTTCTTGTGCATGGACACAACAGTACAGCATGACTCAGTAGCATACAAGAGCATGGACTGAGCTAAGGACTGCTGTTGTAACCTCCTCTGCAGCCTGGGACACAGCAGGGCTTTGCTTCACCTGCATGATGTGATTTCTAATCTCAGGAACAAAGCCAGCCATGCAGAAGTCCCGAAGACAAAGAAGAGCTGGAACAGCCGTAAATTAGGAAAAGGGCAGGAAGGGCAGCTGAGGATGGACTGAGTACTAGTGCTAGCAGTTGTGACAGTTCCATGGGGCTGCTGTTCCTGCACACCCAGCTCTCATTACTTAACAGGTCTGGAAACCCTCAGGGTCTGAGTCTGCCATTCTCACTGAGCTACAGACAACTGCATTCACATACCTGTGCTTACACCTTTTATGTCTCACTGGCATCTGAATTCAGAGGTATTTCAGCACTGAATTTGCTCTTGCCTTAGGGACTGGCTCCTAGAAAATACAGACTATAACATACCAGGAGAGACAAGTTATTATCAGCCTGTTGTATACAGTGCCACTGCTGACATCAAGATTATTATGGCCACAGGGAAGTAAGGTATTTTAAAACTGAGCTACAAGAATAAAGATAAAAGTCACATAAAGCTTTTCTATGTCTTTCTGGCTTTGTTCCTCCATACTTCCACCCAGTAGAAATGTAATGACTGTAAGCCAGGCTTGGAAAAATCACAAGAGCAAGAAGAAGGTAAGGGTATGCCCAAGCATAGAGAAGTTCCAGACTTTCCTCTGAACTTGTAAAGCTGAGGGGAAAGCAACTGGCACCAGGGTAATGTTTCCTGATAACATAATGCCATCTGCTGAGACTTGCTATTAGCAGATGAGGTAGTTCAAATAAACTTGGGATAAACGAGTCCAAGAGGGCTAGAAAACACATGCTGCCTGACAGCCGCCTTAGCACAGACTGAATGCGATCACATTTTCAGTTAGCAACAACGTTTGTATTGTTTAATAGAAGCAGTTTTTAGAGATTTTTCATTCCTTACTGCCTAATACAGTGCCATGGAGTATGACAGGGTACATACATCCTATGCTATGTTCAGACTGGCTATTACTGCTGTAAGTTTTTCCCTCTGGAATGAAAAAAGGAAGCTGTTGTGTCATGACAGGGAAATGAAACTTGCATGGTGATGCTGTGTGAAGTACTGCAGGTTGCCCAGTAACATGCTTCCCCAAGGACTGACAGAAGCAAAAATAAAGACCACAGCACCTGCCTTCAAGATTGTTTCTTGACTGTAAAGGCTGCCTCTCACACAGGGACATAGGTGGTACATGGCTTTATCATTGCTGGTGCTGTCCCAGAATGGGGACACTGACACATTGCTTTGGGTCCTCCAGAGGCCTACTGATGTGGGGAGAGCAGCGCAGGCTCTTCAGAGCTGGCTGTCTACCTTGTCAGCACCAGAGAGGCTCAAAAGAAGCTATGCAGCATCAGAGAGAGCACCCACTACACAGGAGCTTGCTCAAGCCATCTGGGGGTTAGCTTGCATGTTGTAACAGGAGGGACTAGTGTAAGATTTTGACTTAACTGGGGAATCCCTACACTGTTTCATACAAACTAGCATGCCTGGGAGGAAAGTGTAGCTTCATTCTTGTCTCACGGGTTGGAAGTGGCATTTGCCTAGTCATTTACTGTGCTGTCCCTTCTCCTTGTATTTGGCACCCAACCAAAAATAGTAGAAGTATTAAAGTAATACAATGCATACTGTGAGCGTGGCTGCATTAAAGTATGTAAACAGGGAACTGCAAAGCTTCAGAGACCTTAAGTTGAGTCAGACACTGGATTCACTTGTAAGTCTGTCACTTGTAAGTCAAGGACATGTTCAACAGTGTATATTTGTCATTCCTGTGTCATCCCCACAGTGGATAGAGAGTGGTGAGGATGGACTTGCCCATGAAATGGACGTTCTGACTAGCAAGTAGGTTTTCCTACTCACAGTGATATGATCCTGGAGGTGTGTTTGTTTGTGATCTGGGTTTGCTGGTTAAGTTGAGATCACATATAAGATTTGGAGTGTAAGATGCCGGTTCCAGTCTTGCCTGAGTTCGAATTCTACCCTAACATGAGACTGCCATGTAGCATGAGGACAGATGTGGAGCTGGGAATTTCCCTGAGCTGTTCCTGTGAGAGGTTTGTTCATATAGATTGTGTCTGATGACAACAAGCTGGGAAGAAACTACCCTGAATGAAGATGTTGTGGTCTTTTTCTATTTTTAGTTCTTTTGATCCCTGTGGAGGCATGGTTTTAGGCAACCTGGATGTCTGGGGTTTGGGGTTTTTTTTGAGCATCCAACTGTTTCAGGTTGGCTGACTAGTTTATACCACTGTGTAGGTTGCTCCTGAGGCTTGGTTTGTGTCCCATTTCTCACATGATGTATGGGCTGGAAACCTCTCTGCAATGGGCACATTATGCTGGATCTTGTTTGATAACAGCCCTTGGGGAAGATGAGCCTTAACTGTCTCACCAGCCTCTTTCCTGCTTTTGAATGCACGTGTGTTGGCTGGAGAATTAAGTCATGCATTGAGGTAGCAGGCACCTTTGCAAATACACGTTTGAGTCCTACTTCTCTCTTTTCAGTACCTGCTGTAGTGAAGTACACAAATCTGTCTTGAAACTGTAAGGGACATGCTTAGGTAAATGTTTTTTGACAAAGGTCCTTGGGGAATGAATTGTTTTGCTCTGAATACCTATGTGATATGTTCTTTTTCCTATTTTGGAATATCGTTTCACATTGGTGTGCCCCATAAGAATCATATCAGTGGTGACCTGAGTGATGCTGAGTGCCTCAGAGGCATTAATTTGATTGCGAGAGGGTGACTGAATAGTCTAATATGCTCTGTAGAGGTTTCAGACTCTTTCAAAAATAGGGTTTTCAATCCTATTCCTGCCATGGGATGCCTACCATATTGAGATACACATAACATTTACAGGCAGCATGGTTACAGTGTCCCTACAGGTGTGCATTTGAATTCCTCCATCCTCACAAATACTAAATTAAGAGACTTGCTGAATTTATTTATGATGGAGATATGATGTTGAACTGATCCAAAATACTGTTTAACCCGTAACAGAATTCAGTGTGAGAATATTATTGGAAGCATGACTACATCTGGCTCATGAGTGAAGACTTAATGTACTTTAGGGAATTAAACTGAGATTTGTGCTCTGGAGCACTTATTCCCCAAGAATGCTGCCATCTACCATACACCTTGCTCTTGCCTAGACAAATGTGTTTTGAGTATGCTAAGACACAGACAGAGCAGTTTATTTGTTTGAAATACTCCTCATTTTTTGATCAAGGTGCATGGTAAATGTATACCTTGCTTACTTCTGTTTTGTGGTCATGCAGGGACAAAGCAATTAGTAAATGACATCTACTTGGCCTAACAGCTAACAGTCAATGTTAATATATGACAGTGTGTGAGACTGCATTCATTAGAGTGCCAATTTGTTTAAGATGTACAAGCTCTAAGTAAGGTTTCTGAGTCATAGCGAAGAATTTAAAAAGATTTTTCTTTAAACAATGCTGTTTTAATCCTATTGTCAAGTATGGTGGGTAGCAACAAAGAGCAGGGCCTAATATACAGGTGTTCCCCTCCAAACAAACGCATTTCTTCGGCATTTGGGATCACTATTATTTTCCCTAGATCCTTATGAAAGGCTCCTCCTCCCCACTTCATTTAGGCACTGCTTGCAAGTGGTAGGACAATATCTACCAAAGGACATAAGTAGCAAAAAGTTGGCTTCTCGTACAAATTGTGTACAGTCAAAAGTAATTGTAGAGGCTTAGGAGTAAGTCACACCCCTGAGTTATTTCTTACTGTCCCTCAACTATTAAATCAGCAGTGATTAAGCTGAGCTGTTTTACATGCCCCGAAACAGTTTGCACACAGCCAGCAAGGTACTGTTAAGGGCTGAAGGCACAACAGTTTCAAAAAACATGGTTTTTTTGTTGTAGGAATGGTTTGCTCCAAGAATATGATCCTCAGAATGATGTCTGGGATGCCCACTCTGAAAACACCTATGAAGTTTTCTTGGATTATAAATTCATGTGAAGGGAGGCTAAAGGGTTAACAAAAGGACCTTTGTGAAGCCAACTGTAGATCCATCTTGAATCGCTAGCATTGTGTTTTAGATTAACTTACTAATCATATGAAGTAAACTATAGATAAGAAACTAACACTGAAGGGAATGTGGAAGAGGAGAGATTAGTAGGAGATGGCCCATCTTTGTTACAGGCCTTGGAAGGCACTTAGGAGAACAAAGCATTTGGCACTTTGTCGCTCCTTGGGAGCCGGTTGGTATGGGCTGGGTTGTTCTGACAGTGGAATAAGGGGAGTAGAAGCTGGAGTTCACCAAAAGGACAAGGTGAAGAAGAGGAGTGGATGAAGTAAATGACCCCTGAAGACCACCGACTCAAATCACTGAGTATGCGCAGTCGGGAGGGACTTATGGAAATGACCTCTTGAAACTGATTTTAATACAAAGCGGGGACAGGTTATGCCTATGTATAGGCGTATTGGGAAACTTCATGTATATGTAACACTTTGCTACATATAAACAGGACAAGCTGCCGTGTTGCGGTGCGCACGACTTTGGTGGGACTACCCCGGTGCTGCCCAGCGCTGAATAAACATACCTACTTTACAATCTTACAGATTGTGGAGTCTGTTTTCCGCACGTCACATGGGTTTTGTTTCCTTAAGCTGCCCGAGTTTTGTTAGAGAGGAATAGTTTAGTCTTTACTGCACACCTGCAAACATCTCAAACTAGGTGCTCTTCTTCCTCAGAGGTTTGAACTAGAAAGGACGCTCAAATCACACCAAGGACACATGGCTTCATGCAGAACACAGCTCGCACTGCTTCTGTTAACAACTGCTGGAAGGGTAAGTCTGCCTTCCTCCTCAGACTGTAATTCAATAGCCTGTTGTACAGAGCACTAGCAGCAGAGAAGACCTCGCTGCAGTTCTTGCCCTTGCTTGCAAGGATTCAAATCACAGCTCCTGCCTCCCAGCTGCAGCTGGACTTCCAAGCTGATCTATTATGAAGATAAATCAGTTTTGTGTTCATTCTTCACCAAGAAGAGAAAGGAGGCAACCCCCAAACAGCGCACAGACTTGACTTGCAACAAAAGCAAGAAAGCGCAGTGTTTGTCCACCTGCAGCAGAAGCTTCCTGCGGCCATGGGAAATGTGGGAAGGGATTATGGGCAGCATGTTGCATGTGGTTTAGGGACTGTCACTCTAGAGGTCTCAGACATGGTTATTATATTGGGTGTGAAACGGCACATGGCATGCTACCTTAGTAGTACTGGGCCTGCCTGTGCTGGAAATTCTCCATGAGATCTTTTGGGGTCCTTACTATGACACATTTGCCACCTTCTTAGTAACAGCCATACCTGTCATTAGGAGGCAGTTTCCAAAAAATACCAAACCTTCCATTTTGTGATACTTTAGGTATGATATGCAAATTGCTCAGATAAAGGGCAGGTAGTCAGTCTTACTTAGCTGCAGTATCTGTTACTCTTGGCATTTATTTCCTGCAGTTAACCGTTAAACAGCAGCTGTCCCACTTTAATGAGCTTTAAAAAAAAAGTACAACAGCTCATTATTTCTGTCTTTCCTAACAGGCCCATTTCAGAGGCCCTCACTTAGCAGCTCTTGTGATTCACGCCAAATGGAACTAATTTCCATGACTATTAGGATAATTTGCAGAGTGTTACACATAACACAGGACAAGTTTGCAGTGAACCCTTTCTGAAAGCTCGTTTTTCTGCTGGCGATGGTCTGTATCACAGCAGCACAGTGACCATCTGTGGATCTCGCTGCACCTGTGTGAACAGAAGCACTGTATAAAACCGAAAAGGTTAAATGAAAAGATCTACTGCCAAGAGAAACCTCTTATTTCTTGTGAGCAGCTTTCTTCTTCTTAATATGTTAACTCCAACTCAAAATTGCATAATGGTAGGAGTTTTTGGTTTTTTCCCTTATAGGGCATGCATACATACATCCCAAATAGAAAAGCCATTTCAGATACTTGAGAAAGATGAAATACGAGTCTGCTAGGCGAGTTGGAGAGAATATTGCTCTGAAATGTAAAAATGGCACAATCTCAAGTTTAATTCTCCAAATGCCCTAACACATAGCTATTTTCAAGGCAGGACAAGGCATATATGCAGAGAGAAAAGCATTCAGGGCTTCTGGGCTTCCCTCTTAGGCTAGCAAAGAGGGTGTTCTTTGTAGATTCTTGCACAGGGCAGAGCTGCCATTGAGACTCTTAACCTGCAACTGTCCCCAGACAGCTGGGGTGAATGTGACAGAAAGGTTGTACCTAGTCAGTAGTGATGTGTGAGCATTCATCATTTTTGCAGCCCTCATTCTTAGGTTTGAAGCATGCACTGTGCAGGCTTTAACTTCACCTAGAGGCAAGGCACTCTGTGCAATTAAATGATAAGCAAAGTCAGGATTGCAAGTCAACACAGACAGCAATAAGGTGATTAGCATCATTAACGGGGTTTACAAACTCAGGCTGAACTTTGTGCAATTACTTAATGAAACAAATTCACTCCAGTTTCTATTAAATCTTTCAGACTGCCTCAATCAAGACTCTGAGGGGTGTAAATAAACAGGGATTAGCTTGGTCGCTGTCGTGGTATAAGCGACCACTGTTGTGGTAGTGAGCTCTGACCCTGTACATGTGAATCACAGGAACTTTTAATCCTGCAAAGGATAAGAAGGATGCCCTAGGTAAGCTGTTGAGTTCCCTTCCACACTTACTATGATGTTATCCCCCGTGGCATTGGGACTGAATACAGGCCACAGATTTATAGGTGCAAATGACATATGGTGTCACCTTGGCCAATGAGGGATTTTTCCCTTTGGTGTTTTTCCTGTGCTTTGTTCGCCTTTTGCCATGTTCCTCCAGAGCCTCCTGCTCCTTCTAACAACCCTCACCAATGCCAGCTTCTCATTACGCTCTTTCCCAGAGACTAATCTGTTGCCCAGAGCAATAGCCTGAGCAAGTCTGGGGACTGAAAAGAGATCTAAAATTAAATCCCTGCAGAGAAACTGCCTTGGTTCTTTCCCAGAGAAATGAAATACAAGTATACCCTTGCCAGAAACAGAGGAACCTGTCCCATAGAGAAATGACATTGCTGCTGTCCCTCGCCAAGGGGACACGAGAGGACTGAATGCTGCTCTAGACTGCGAGAGGCCCTGGCATAAAAAGCAAAGTGACCATGCCTTGCTCCCTTGCTGGGCACTGTAGGGAGCACGAGAGCCGAGAGCCAAGAGCCATTACCGTTATCCTCAGGACATCAAGCAGAAAGCACCGCTGCCATTTTGAAGGTCAGGTTTATTTAGGTTTCTCCTTTCTCTAAAAAATTTCCAATTCCAATCCCAAGCTTTTCCATAGCATGGATTTCTTTATTACAACGATGTGTGCACCCAGGCTGGTGGACTGCACAGGCCACTCCTCTGAGTGGCAAATAACTGTGCTGTGAGAACCATTCACTCCACACGTTTCTGCTAGAAACGCCATTTTTCAGCAGCCTGGCAGGGGAAGGAAAGGGGCAGCAGAAGGGTGAGCCCTGCCCACTTTTCCCTCTGGCTTGAGAACCACCTCTCAGAAGACCTGCATTTTTTGACAGGAAATAACTGAGAAGCCAAAGAAAGCATCCCCCCTCTCCCTCCCAGAGCTCTGTGACCGTGATGGTAAAGCAATAGCGTACCACAGGGACACAGCCACTAGACTCGCCTGCTGCCATTTCAGCGGCCGTGCGTGGGATAACGCCGGGGTGAGCCACACAACATGGCGCCAGGCCGCGTACTTGGCCGCAGCTGCCGGCCACGCGTGGGGAGTGGAGCCTGTCCCGGCCCCGCCCCCTCCTGCTCTGGCGTGGGCGCAGAATCTTCCAGAGTCCGGTGTGGGGCGGGGGGGGCGGGGCGGTGAGGGGAGGGGAGTTGGGTAGGGCTGGGCTGGGCTGGTCTGGGCTCGGTTGGGTTGGGTGAGTTGGGTGGTGGGCTGCGCTGGGCTGGGCTGTTCCGTTCTGTTCCGTTCCGTGTGCTGGTAATGGGGAGCGGGGCTGGGCTGGGCTTGACTTCTGTCAGTGGCTTTTCTCTGGGTCGTGTGGCAGGGGGAGCAGGCAGGAGCAGGCGCTTTGGGAGGGCTCCCGGCGGGCTCCTGCCTGGCTTCGGCGGCACTGCCTGTGGGTGAGGGGCGGTGGTGGGGCTGGAGCTCCCTCGGGGCATTGGCGGTTTGTGCTCGTTTTGCACAGCTGTGGTAATCAGGTTGCTTGCCTCCTAAATCCGTGTGTTTAATACTCAGTGTGTTTGTAGTAGTAGAGCTGATGCACTGGAAGATTATTTGGGGCAGCAGATACTTTCAGGGGCATTGGAGTCTTTTATGAGTCTAATTTGCACTAATCTGTGCAAAAAATGAGCATTGCTTTAACTAAAAATACTGGATCCCTTGAATTGGACTGTGCAGGCTTCTAATACTAAGGTCCTGTCGCCACGTTGACTTCTGGTATCTCTGACTTTGCTTCCTTCATTTTGCCAATGCAGTGGCTTTCAGCTGGGTAAAACCAACTTAGCACTATTCTTTTATAGGCAAGAAACTGAACTGGTCTTTGTATTTGAACCAGTAACTGACTTCTACACAGGAATAAATCTAGGCCTCTGTTGCCAGACTTTAGCTTGGTGCTTGTGATTATTTCCTCTGCTCACAGTGGTTACGGGCTGAGTGGAGCAGCAGTGCTAAAAAATGCAAAAGTCTGAGAGGCATCTCCACGTAAGAACTTGCGCAGCTCTCTGCAAAGGCAAGGCAGTACTGGGATCCAGTGGTACAGTTTTGCTTAGTGCATAAACTGTAGGCTTTGGTCCTAGCTTGGTAATATTGCAAGTGATCTGATATTCTTTTTTCAGTGTACAGAAGCAACATCACCTGGCCTTTTGCCCTTCTGGTTGTTTCAGAAGAATCAGGAATGTATTGGTGGTGTCCAGGAAGCAGTGCATTTTACATGAAAACAAAATACAGTTGTGTGACTGGTCCAGTTTCCCCCTCCACCCCCAAGTTTCTACCTAATGTTTGACAGTTTAAATTATGTAGGAGAATCGGGTGTCTCTGAATCTAAAGTGAGTAAACAGTTGTGAATATTGGTTATGTTTCCTACAAAGATACCAATGTAGTTGCTTGCTTAGTAGCACAAGTTACCTTCCTGGAAGCCCACCTTCTGATAGGAATGTGGCTGCCATGCAGCGGAGATGCTGTCAGGTGGTGGGAAATTGAAAAATCCCATTTTTTCCTCATTTGGCTTTACTGCTTTAATTCTGGAGTCTTCTTTTAGCTCTGATTTCAGGTTAATTCTCTGCTGCCATTATTGATTGTAGAAAAACAAGGGAGAACCTTAACTAATCCGTACAAGGACAGGCTGCAGTGCAAATTAAAAGTTGCCGCGTTTTGCACAATGTGTAGAGAAATTGTTGAGGAACTGTGAGACCTGGATGTTAGCCTTTGTTTAGAACAGGGTCATAATTCCATTATTTCAGGCTGTTACTTGGTGACAGTGGCTTATCTTCCAGAGATTTTTTTTTTTTTTAATGGGTTTGAAATCAGGTGAAATGATAAAGCCCTTTCATGGAGACAGGCAAAATCCCAGAGACTGATGCCACATGGACCACCTTCCAGCCTTTTTTTCTTTTGTACGCACATTCCACCTTGTAATGTTCTGTAACATGGTAAATGTGGTCAGAAAATATCTTGAGTCAGGACAGGTCTTTGTTGCCTTATTGCTAGCTCTCCTTGTCTTGGGAGCTAACAGGTACAAAACTTTGAGGGAGAGCACTTAGGAAGACTGTTCCTTCTTTATATTGGCTGTGGCCCTTAGGGCAGGCCTGTGGAGGTGTGCTGACTGGTGACCTGCACAGTGTGGCAGCTGAAAAGTACTGGACAATGCTGATGAGTAGATTTTTTTTTTTTTTCTTCACTTAAGCTTGGACGTCGCATAAGATGAAGCAGTATGAAAATACATGGTGCCAGGTTTTATTGAAACATCATCCATCTCAAATCAGCAGGTTTCTTTATGTGAAATTCCCCATAATTTCCCATGTTAACATGGGGAGGGGGAAAAATGTGTTGGAGCAGGACAATGAAAAAATGTATTTGGAAACTCAAAGTGTCTTAGCAGATCTTGTGGGATTTGAATTGGAGCTCTGCGGAGGAGGGAGGTAGTCATTCTCTCTGGAGCAAAGCAGAAGATCTGTTAAAAGCTACATGAGACATTAGGTGATTTATACTTAATGGATTTATTGGATTTGTACCTTTTTTGCTAATCACCCTTGATGCTGCTGGTACAAAGTAATTCTGGTTAGCTCTAGGTTTGCTCCTGCTGCGAACACTAGCAAATTAGAGGAAAAGAGCTTTACTAGCTATGTATAAGTCTAGAACAGATGGCAGAAGATTGGTACCTTTTGCTATGGGAAAACCAAGAGAAATTGAAATGAGATTAACCCCTTCATCTAGTTTCGGGGTAAAACAAAGTATGTAAGAATATCTTTGTGCCCCCCTGGGAGTACCTGAATACTTTAGTGTGCTAGACTGCTCTGTTTGTACTGGACATGACATCTTGGTAATTCTTAGCTGCACTGCTGCTACAGCAAAAGTTGGTTCTTTTTCTGATGGTACCATTTTACACTTCTTTTTTCACAGTCTATGAGCATTTGTTCTTGTTATTTGAAAGAAGAGACTTATTGAAGTGTTATTGAGAGAGCTGAAATAAGCAGTAAGAACTTGCTCTCTGCTGCCATCTGTCTAGTTACAGTCAGATCTCTTAATGACTGGTACCATGAGATGTAGTCACTTTTTTGGGTTCTGATCTCATGCTTTTTATGACCTACTGTAGCCCAGAACTGGAACAGATGTATAAATTAAAGGATGAGCTGTGAATTTATTCAGACTTCTGTCACTGAGCACTCTTGCGATGGCAAACCAACCTACAAATTCCTGTCGTGGGGTGTTGATCCTTTGAGCTATGACAGTACTGATTCTTGGCAATCTCTCAAGTGTTATTCCTCAGAGCAAACAATTCGTAACTTCCCAGGATCGTATACAGTCTCACTGGGGCTTGGAGTTATTGTGCACATTGTCTAGGTCATTTGGGCAACTGGGACTTGTTTTTGATTGACTGATGCTCCAGAGATCTTTGGCTGGACCTCAGAGCTGAGCTAAGATGTTAAAATGGTTATTTTTGGTAATGAATTACCAGCCACGAGATCAGACTGGCCTGCTTATGGACATGATACCTGTGAACTCAGGAAGCCTGTATGCAGTTTTGAGGAAAAATGTCACTAACTGAGGCAAATAGAGGGATATTAAGTTTATGTGGAGTATACCACTTGCTTCAGACTATGTTACCAGGCACCTTCGCTGCAACAGGATAGGGTTCTGCCTCTGAAGGGGCCGATAACTGACTTGCACTTTTTCTCCTGCCCCTGAGGAAATGTGTCTTAACAGGGCTCTGACCTCTTAACACTACAAACTAATCTTTTGGCCATTGGCCGGACTGCAGCCCATAGCTTATGGGGCCCTTTGCCACAATATGTGGTTACTCTTAAGCACCTGTCTAGAACTGTACTCTGATACCTGACTCTGGCAAGTGAAACCTTTCTGGTCCTTGCAGAGAATTTTCTTTGTGTTTTGTAAACATTTATGGGTCCTGTGAGGATGCTAATTAGTGTCAGGCCTAATCTGCAGGCTTCCTTCCACAGATCTTGGCTTTGTTAGGGAATCTGCTTTATTCTGAAGGAGACATTTTGTGTACAACAGGTGCACAGTATCGGGTGGGGAGAAGACCAAGAGGGGATCACTTGGGCAGTATCTTTATATTAACGCTTCTCACTTCCAGATGGGAGCTCCTGATTCTCTCATTAATTTTTGTTTGCTATTAATATCATTCCTGCTCAATTGCTGTACACGTTCCAGAAGCCATAATGATAGTGAACCCCTCTTCCACATTATTCATCTAACTAAATGCAAAATGGGCTAACAAAACTTGGTGGAATTGCAAATAAGCAGTTTTATAGGGTATATAAATAAAACTTGTGAGGACTGACTTTTCTGTTTCTCCCTTATAAAAATGGCAATGGAGCAAACTCCATCTTTTTTGAACTTCTAATCCTGGCATTTATTACTAATGTGATGTGTCTGGCCACAGTGTGCCAAAGGCAGCAATGTGCATTCCTGATAATATGGACTATAAGTACTAAAGATCATAATTTTACCATTTTGTTCCTTGTTAGGTTTTATTATTGGATTATGCTAATATATTTTTACCTTGGGTTCACAGGAAAAAATGGGCCATTTAAAAATGTTTTCCTGTAAAGTATACTTTTTAGAGGCTGTTCTGATCCTTTCATTTGACTATTTAAAGGTAAATAAGTCAATATCTTTAAAATTATCAAAATTTTAAGTGCCTACTTCATCTTTTGTTGTGTTGCAGATATGGTTGTAGTCAAAATAAAAAAAACCTTTTGTAGCTGGTTTCTTACTTTGCTTACTCTTGATAAACATCTTAGTTAAAGAGCTTTCAGGAAACTTAGAGAAGGCTTGGGACTCCAAGCATGTTGGGACTTAAACCTAATGGTGGAGCGAATAGCTAGAATTGTTTGCTGAAGTCTGCTAAAGCAGCATTACTAGGGCTGGAGTTGCTGCTGTCAGCTCATTAGGCAAAATTTTACTGCCTCTGTTCTGTGGTTGTGGGGCTTCATATTTCAGTGTTTAGTTCTATGCTGCTGTTTTTCCTGTCAGGCTCCCCATATAGGGATTCACCAAGAAGAGGAGTTGAAGAAAACTGTCCTTCTAAAACTTGCAGATCAGACAGACTGGGGCTAGTGATGATTCAAATTTTTTCTCCAAGTTCATTATTTTTTCCACTTTCCTGTTTATGCTAGTGTGCCATACCCTTTGCACTTATGGTGCAGTTTAGGAGTCAGCTTATTTTCTTGGGTTGCTCTCACTAAAGTGTAACATGTTTGTTGCCCTATAACATACAGGTTTTTCACTTGTCCTCTGTGAGTAACTTTCACCAAGTCACCCCAAAGAAGGATGCATGTCAAGCAGCTCCCTCTATTGTATATATAGTAAACATTGTGGAGGCATTAATTCTGACAAGGCATTGTAACAGCAAAAAATGTGGGATGTGGAGATAAATTTTACCCTTCAGCGTGAAAACTGACTTGTGCTGTACGGACTTAGGCCAGAGTATAGATCAGTGATGGGGCACAGGCTTTTACTCTTGCAGCATTTTCTTGCAAGCACAGAAATACAGATCTAAAGAGGTCAGGTTGCAGAATCTGGCTGTTTTGAGGGTCCCATGACATGGCTGAATACATTGTATTGATTCAGAACAACCTTTTTCTCCAAGTCAGGTGATCAAGAATATTATGTTTTTAAAAGGTGATTCTGCTGACAGTTTGATCTTTAAAGTTGGGGACCAGATTTTACAGGGTGTTATGGTAACCACAGCTTGGAATGCTGTTTTGATTGCCTGTATATTTTTTTTAAGCTGGTGCCACACCCATACCCATCTCGGTTTTCTGTGCTTGTAGATCAAAAGACATTTTTGTAAAACTGACGGGATTCAGGATTGTATTCTTGGACTGAAAAACACTGGATATAGACTTTGTTGCTTTACTTGGCTGTAAAGTATTTGCTGTGCTGCTAATATGTCCAAGGGCCATCCCCAAAGCTTTGAGTATTTGCAACTCTAAATACTGTATTGATACGAATAGAAATGAATGTGCTGATCCTTTGGGGCTCCCTGGAATTATCCCATTGATTTTAAATGGCCCTTTTGGTTAGAAATTAGTTTTTACAGCCAGGTCTGTAACTTTTAAGCATGGCCCTGCAGATGTTCTTGGACTGTACTGTTATGACAGTTCTACATGAACTGAGATGCTTTAAGCATTTATAAGCTCTTAAAATGAGCTCGTTAAGCTGGTTCTGCTGCAGAAGGCATGACCTTTCTGGTAGCTCATTAAACCCCCTGGAGATGTTGTGTTGGAATTCTGTCGGGAGGCTGAATGTTGTCTTTGGGAGCGTTATATTACGCCAGCAGTAGAATCCATCTAAGGACTTACTGCCATGCTGGTTTGATACTGGCTACAGCCATAGAAAGGATACAGGGTAGTGACTGAAACGTGACTCTGGTACTGAACTGTGATTTGTGGTTTCATCTTTGCATTATCTAGCATATGTATCTTGAAAGCATTTTAAATTGCAGGCTGAATAAGGCTATGCAAGGGCTGAAGAAGGTTATCCCTCCTTTATCTCCAAGTTGTGCTTTGTTCAGAGGAAAAAGTTGAGAGGCGGGAGCCCTGCGAAGTGGGTTATTGCTGCTCAATGATTTCTTCCTGCTCTTTCAAACTTTCTATGCATCATATTGAGGGCATTATTTCATCATTGGTTGTGAGACTGTGGGAATGAAGTGATTTGGAAGACTTACTGTAATAAGCCAAACTCCTGAGTATTTTTCTGGCTCTCCTATTGAAGTCTATAATACAGTTACCTTGACCTGGATTACTTCAGCCTGAAGAAGCAGCTTAAAACCTGGACTACATTTAACGGATTTCTCTTAAGTGGACCAGAGTTTTGTGTTGGGGCAACAGGTGTATGCAGTTAAGGAGTCATTTAACCAGAGACAGACTGTCTCAGCATGTGATTAGCGTGTTATGCCCTTCAGCTTATACTTAATTTTCTGTGAAAATGGGCACTAAAATAATGATCAAGTAGAATAACTGTCTTGCAAAAAACATGAGAAATGTGAAAGTGAGGTGCTGTGATACTGTTAGAATAAAATGGGGGCATAACTAGCTTTGGTTTTAAGGTAAACCTTCTCTGCACGGGAACTGGTTCTTTCTCCTTGTTCTGAACTCATCCCTTGTGTTGCATTTAGTGAAGAAATCTGTTCAAATGTTGTACGTGAAACAGTGTGAGTCAAAAGTCCAGCCAGCTATTGCTTACCTCATTGTGACCTGTGCAGTCAAAAGCTGCCTTTCTGGTAAAACATAAACCAGCTCTTACAAAAGCACATGCTACTGAGAGTGGTGGTTATCTCAGGAGCTGCTGCTTTCTCTCATCTCCTGTCAGTCTTCACCTTTCCTGTTTCAATGTTATTTGCTGCTTAGTGTTCTCACTTTCAAACTACAGGGAACATGATTCTCTCTCCATAGAGCAAATTACTTAGCAGTAGATCTGGTTAGAAGTGTTTTTAGATGGAAATGGGAGGGGGATTTGTCATCTTTTGTTTAGGGCTCCTGTAGCCTTAAGAGAATGTGAGAGCAGTCCCTGCCACAGAAAATCCCAGTGACTATGGTAGTCCCCTGGGAAATGAGAAATCCAGGGTCATGCCTGCTTTCCCAGATTCAAGCTAGGGTCTTAATTTGAGTCTACTAGTAGAGGATCGTGTTGCACAAGTCATAGTGGTCTGGGTAAATGCTTGTTGATCATTCATTTTGTTAGGAGAACTGGGAGTTGCAGCCTTCTGCTAGTGAAAAGGGTGAAATGTTTGGAGTCAAATTCCTTGCTGTTTTTTTTCAGTCCCTGTTTGGTTTTTTCCATAGTCTGTGTAGCCCACGCTTCAGTGAAAAGCAGACTAGGCTGTTACACAACACTCATTTCCATAGCTAACGTTTTTCCACCTCTAGGCATATATTCCTTCTGTCCTTCGTGGTAAACTGCTTTGTGCACAACAGTACCTCTTTGTGGAAAAGGCTTTCCCTTCCTAAGCATCAGTCTTTAGGCAGAGATTTGTTAGTATTGTTGTTATTTCTGTAGCTCAGTTCTTGGGACATGTGAGGGGACCTGGGCTATCATATGTTACAGATATTTTTCCTTTTGTGTGTTAAGTTTTCAAAGTCTGTACTGCAATTTATATCTGGTGGGAGGTTGGACACCTTACTTTATATTGTCTTATTTTATATTAAGCAGCAAATAAAATTCTGGGTCATATAGCATACTACTGCATACATTAACTCAGTCTGTGCTATCATTTATGACTATATGAAGAGCAAACTACTTGGGGATTGAGGAAAACAACCAGGGTGGGGCACACCGAGGTGGAACAGGCCAACAAGACTCTGTATTCTGTAATAATCAGATAAGGTAATAAACATGAGGAGAGAAGAAACTGCTCTTTCTTTTAAATCATTCTATGCCTGTGTGAAAAGTCAGGCTAGGCACACATGTTTTTGAGGGCTAGGAATTACTGTATATGAGAATAATTATTTGTTGACATAGAAACTATTACTGCTGTGTTACAGAAGCAACTACTTTCAAATGAATCATACAGTGCACAAGAAATAAATCAGCAAGACTCTAAGCCATGTGAATGTCTCCTTTATCGATATCAGCTGAGCTACTCAAGTGACTTACTGCAGCATCTTGGAATCACAGAATACTAGAATGGTTTGAAAGGGACCATTAATAGAATTGTTTAGGTTGGAAAAGTCCTTTAAGATCATCAAGTCCAACTGTTAAACTAACACTGCCATTCCACCACTAAACCATGTCCCTGAGCACCACATCTACCCATCTTTTAAATACCTCCAGGGGTGAGGACTCAACCACTTCCCTGGGCAGTCCGTTCCAATGCTTGACAACACTTTTGGTGAAATTTTTCCTAATATCCAATCTAAACCTCCCCTGGCGCAATGTGAGACCATTTCCTCTTGTCCTATCCCTTGCTAGTTGGGAGAAGAGACCAACCCCACCTCACTACAGCCTCCTTTCAGGTTGTTGTAGAGAGCAATGAGGTCTCCCCTCAGCCTCCTCTTCTCCAGGGTAAACAACCCCAGTTCCCTCAGCTGTTCCTTGTAAGACTTGTGTTCTAGACCCTTCACCAGCTTTGTTGCTCTCCTCTGGACACGTTCCAGACCCCCATGCCATGGGCAGGGACATCTTTCACTAGATCAGGTTGCTCAAAGCCCTGTCCAATCTCACCTTGAACACTTTTGGCATCCACAGCTTGTCTGGGCAACCTGTTCCAGTGTCTTGCCACCCTCATTATAAAAAACTACTTTCTATGAGGTCCATGATACGATTAGCTTTCTGGGCTGCAAGTGCACATTGCCAGCTAATGCCAAATTTTTCATCCACCAGTATCCCCCAGTCCTTCTCAGCAGGACTACTCTCAATCCATGCATCCTCCAGTCACTTTTGATCTTGGGAATTGCCCTGACCCAAGTGCAGTGCCTTCTACTTGGCCTTGTCAAACTTCATGAGGTTCTCATGGGCCCACTCCTCAAGCCTGCCAGGGTCCCTCTGGATGTGGCTTCCCTTCCCTCTAGCAAGTCACCTGTGCCTCTTAGCTTGGTGTCATCTGCAAACTTGCTGAGGGTCCACTCCATCCCACTGCTTATGTTGTTGATGAAGATATTAAATAGTACTGGTCCCAGCATGGACCCTTGAGTAACATCACTCATTACTAGTTTCCACTTGGACATGGACTTGGACATGACCATCCAGCATGTGGTGCTAACAGTCATCAGTCAAACTCAGATCTTTCCAGTTTAGTGGCAAGAATGTTGTGGAGGACCATATCAGGGGCCTCACAGAAGTTGACGTAGATGATATCCATAGTTCCTCCCCTGTCCACTGATGCAATTACTCCATTGTAGAAGGCCACTGGATTAGTCAGGCTCCAGGTGCTTCAATTTTATTACCGTACATAAAATCTTTTTTTCTTTCATGTTTCTACTTTGCCTCCTGCCTGCAACCCCAAGAAGAGGTTGAGGCTTGAAGTATAGAGTGAGGCTTTATGGCCTTGATTTTGGCAGAGCTTGGATTAGACAGTTTTTCATAGTTTCTTCTAGAATCTAACAGACCATGGTAAGCTCTCTCTCTTTTATTTTCTTCTAGCTCTTTTCCTAGTATTCCAAGATCTACTCTGATAGTGTTTTCTCTGGTCTGAATAATAGGATGGTGTTTCCAATAGCAATTGGTCCTGTTCAGTCAGGGAAGAACTGGAAATGCAGGGATGGATGGAATTCCATGCTGAGTTTGATTGTTCATAGGTAAACTGTATCCTGGAGAACATCCTGCTTTTGTCTGACACCAAGGCTTGCTGCTAAGGTTCAGATTCGGAGTGTGACAATTTTAGGGTGTGAATAGTTGCATCTAAACAGAAGAAGCCAGGAGCAGTTCCTTGGCTGTACAGCTGAAGGACACAGCGTGATTGACATCCAAGTGCCTAACCTGTCCTTCTCTTTTCCCACAGGGTAGTTGTGGCCAGGCTGTATCGAAGACAGCTACTGAGACACCTTGCCCTGTAATGCAGCAGCTGGGCACTGTCTGGGAGAGGGCTAGCTGCTGTGGGCCAACGTGAAGGACAACTATGCTAACAAATAATTCGGATGATACTAGGTATTGTACAAGCTTGTACCATGTCCTGTTTTATTTACAAATATAGTCAGTGAGACTGATTACAGCCTGAGAGTCTGTTTAATGTGAACATGGAGGATGGATACAGCCCATGCCATATACAGACTGATGTGCCTAAAAGTGGGATTTAAGCTTAACGTGTCTGAAACCTAAAACAGGGATACAAAAGCCCCCGCGTTCAGTAGCTGTGCAGCTCGCTAGATGCTCACAGTCACTTGGTGCCAGTGCTGCTCAGACTCTGTAGAGCCTTAGTTCAAGGCACCAGGTAGTCTGTCTGTCTGTGTTGCCGGGGACGCCTTTGGTACGTGTATGTACAGGAGACTGGGAGCTAGGGGCTAGTAGCTATGATTCGTAGAAACAAACACTGACAGAGACAGACCAGAAAGAATAAGAAAAGCATTATGTACTGAAACAAGATTATTTTATTTCAGTGCAGTACAAAGAAATAGGAGTTATTTTGCTTTGAATGAAAGTATTGAAACTAAAAAATGAGGCAGATGAAATACATTCATGTAGTACTGGGAATCCTTGGATATCAAAGCAGTGAAAAATGATAGCTATGATGGTGCAGCATTAAAATAAATATTTACATAGCTTTAAAGTAATGCATTACTTCCTTGATTTAGTGTTACATCATTGGTAATTTAGTTTCCAGCAGTGTAAGATATTACCACTGATGATG
Organism: Gorsachius magnificus; assembly: GCA_034008185.1. NCBI lineage: Eukaryota > Metazoa > Chordata > Aves > Pelecaniformes > Ardeidae > Gorsachius > Gorsachius magnificus. The sequence goes on along the minus strand of CM067083.1, from coordinate 40,233,072 downwards.
GTGTCTTAGCCATCAGTCTTTCAGCCAGTGATTTCCATACATTTAAAATGCACTGGTACGGCAGCAACACTCTGTACCAAGCCACCTCTCCAAAACCTCAGCAAAGCCAAAGTCACCCTCTTTTTTTTCTTCCAAAAGAATAAATCTGCTCAATTCTGTTAATTACATTGAACTTTGGTTATGTGTAGTAACACTGTAAACAGTGGGCCCAGTTCACAATCAAGTAACATGAACTCATTCTGTTAGGGTCATGAAAAAGTACTGTTTAAAGAAAAAAAAGATTGCTATATTGTCATCCTGCAGCACCAAACACAATAGCTGCTCAGTTTTGGACTTTCTCAATTACAGCATTTTTTTTCAATTTGAATCAGGACTGGTCATCTGTTTTCCTGGCAAATGTAGATGAGTTAATTTTTCAAAGTTATCGAAACATACGGATGTAGTGGTTTGCAGCAGTCAATAGCCCCATTTACAGACTCAGTGATTTTTTTTTTTAAATAAGTAAACATTAATTACACAGGTATTGCTGTGTACCAAGCCCATTGTCTAAAGGAAGCATGTTTCTTGCCAAATTAAAAGTGTTTACGTAAGAACATGGTTTTATAATGAATTTGAATTGCTGCTGTGTAAGTTATTAAAATCATGTGTGTCTTGCTTGCACTTTGTACCGACACAAAAAATGGATAAACATGCAGTAAAATGTAGCATCGTTTAGAAAATAATGTGTAAAAAAACCATTCAGTATCTTATATTAAAGCATTACACTGCATAGGCATTCATATAAGGATATAGTATAATAAAACTCATCAAATATACAAGCATGCAGCAATTGCCTTATATTCACAGTTCTAGAAATGACCACACATTAATTTCCTCAAATATAAATTGGATTATCCAAAATAGATTTTGCAGCCACTGTCCTTTGCAGTGGCAAACTATGTTCTTGTGTGCATTGCAGATACTGACCTATATAACAGGCCTAAGCTATGCCACTGTATTGTACACGTCTGTGATAAATAACTGTGTTCTGAAATAGGAAGGATACTGAGAAGTTATCCGTACTTCTCGTAGTAGAACTTGGAGACTATGCAGTGCTTGAATTGAACAAAATATATATGCATATTAATTGTATTCTCCTTAGAGAGTAACACTGCAACCTTGCCACATATCTAGCTACTGCATAAGCTGGCCATGCAGTTTTCAAAATAAGTTTAGACAGATTTTTCTATTTGATACTTTATTCCATTAGAAGAGGTATAGTAGTAAACTTATAGTACATATTATTCTAGCTACGCAAACTTCACAAAGGACTCCTGCTACTTTTAGATTGTGTAGGGAAATACAATGCAGTGCCAAAGTCACACTCGGTGATTTAAAATATGTTTGCAGAGAGGTCTTCTTTTTTCATTTTTCGAAGGTGGTGGTGGTATATGTGATAGTGGGCTTGGACCATCTTAACTGTCAGGAGATAATAGTACCCAGATCAGACCCCCTCTGCTGCCAAATGCCACCTGGAGGGTAAAGTTGAGGTCATGTGGCTTGAAGTTGTCTCCAGTTTTGACTTGCTTGTTATTGCCTAGCTTGGCAGGTTAACCTGGTGTGTGACTCCAGGACAACAGCAAAAAAAATACCTGGAGGCCAGGCTTGCATTAGCTGCGCAAGGTTTGCAAAACTGGGCTCTAGATCCTGATACGGGTTTCGGACGTCCCAAGGTGAAATCGGATTGAGGAGTGGGTCGTAAAACCCTTTCCCTGGCCAGGTATCTTTCCAGTAGTGCCTGTACTCTGCTTTTGCCCTGACTCCCCTTGGCTTCATACGTAGCAGTTAGTGTGTCTTCAAACAGTATGTGCATGCACTTCCTTTTCCTAGCACTTCAGGTAAAGCTAGTGGAAGTAACTTTGTAGGATGTTGCAGCACCAATGATGCAAGTTGCAGGGATTCACCCCTGTGTACAAAGCAGCAATGGATTCAGAAAAAGTATGTAGGGAATAGCTTGAAAAGAAAAAAGACAAGAGGCAGAGGGGCAGATAACAGAAACATCTGCAGTTGAAAAAGGGGAGTGAGGAAAAGGAAGAGAGAATTGAGGCAGTGGTTGCTGTTCTGTTAAAAAAAAATTCCCCCCTGGAACGTTTCATACAGAGTGAAACATTGCCCTTTGTTTTTTACAAAAGTGAGCTTTGGCACACATATAATGTGCGAATGACAAGGCGAGTAGATGGCTTTGGTATGCGCTATCAGAAAGCGTTACATTAGTGTACTCCTGTGCCGTGGCCAGGCGTTTACTTTTATAGTTCATTATTCTGAGTCTCTCTGTGTGTGTGTATTCCTATTTTCTAGTAAAGGGAACGTGGCCCTTTGCAGAAAGAGCTGTACTATTTCCTGTCAGTCATATTTCAGAGTAGGACAGCAGTGGAACAAGTCATTGTACTAGAGATGCTCCAAGCTCTTCTGGCACAGATACTCATTATTCCTTTGAGGATGTGTCTCTGTGCATATGTGTGTGGGGAGCCTCAGCTCCATATTTGGAATCTGATATAAGGACATTGGGAATCTGAGGTGGATATGGGGACATCTGAGTGCTTTTATTGTATCAACTGACACTTGGAAAATGCGCTTACAGTTTATTTTAGTTGGCTGGCTTGCTGCCACAGATGTTGCTTTTCTGCCTTTCTCCAGATGTGTTCACTAAGATCTCTGTGGTGACATCTGAAGACACAAATGCTGTAAGAAGTGACTATTTTTTAATGATTATTTGGTAGTAGGGTCTGTATAAATATATGCAGAACCCCCTTTAATTTTTTTTGTTTTGGCTACCTTTTAAGCTGTATACATCCACAGATGGACATAAGACTTTAAATGCTGAAACCTTTGTACAACATATAAAAGCTAGTGGTTCACAGATTCTTTGCTGCATCTCTGTCATATTAAGAGCAGCAGATTAGTTGTAGGGACTGACCACAAACGTAACAGTGTTTTGGTTTATAAATTTCAGCTTCATTAATCTGAGATACTGCAGTGGCCTCTCATTCAAATTCTCATTTATTTTTTTCAGTGTTGGCAAAAATGAGAATGCTTTCTAGTTTTGATCCTGATTTCTTATGCATTTTATTATTTGTACTACGTTCTTCGGGTTCCTCACTGAATTTTTTTCCACAGGGAAAATTCTTATAATGTAGTTTAGAAACGTCTTTGAAGAATCTGGAGATCATTTAAAGCAGATGTCACAGCTCTCTGGAGTACAGTGAGAAGGAGGAAAAGGAGCTCTCCTGAGAAGCCTGACGGTTTGCCACAAAGCAGCTGGTACTAAGCTGTGAGCCCCAAGTTCCCACAGGTACACACCACCTTGTGAGAATTAATAAAGTTGGATGCATGAGATTTTTGATTTTTTTTTGAAACCTTAGCAGCTCTATTTCTAGTATCAACCTGGGCTATTCCTTGAAAAGGGGAGACAGTGCATTTTCCATTTTTACCTGTCTCTTCCACCCCTATTACAAAGTGAAGAAATTAATTCAGTTCCTAAAGACAAGGGATGTTTGACCTCTCGCCTTTTCATGCTAAAGTTAGCCATACATTTTGGATCTGGTTGTATGGTAATGAATAGTTTATACCAGAATAAAATGAGGCCACCAGAAGAGGTATTTATGTCACCAGAAGACCCTCTACGGCATTTAAATTTGCCAGACGTTCTCCCCCCAGTCTCGTCTTCTTCCAGATGTTGCCTGTGTGTCCAGGTGAAGAATTAACGTGAGGCACCTGGACTTCTGTGTTTGACCTCCTGTATTATGCTTTCTCTAGTATCACATTAGGTAAGGGATCTCGCAAAGGGCAAAAGCATGCTGAACAGCCAGCAGTTTTCAGAAGCAGCAGGTAACTAGAAGTATTGTTTTCTTTGCTCTTCAGGCAGTGACAAGTGAAAACCTGGACTGGGTTGCTGAAGAAACAGGAGACAGTGAGAGGACAAGTGAGATTTGGAGAACAGCCCTCTGACCGTTAAACAGCTGTCACTTCCAGAAGCATGCTGCTTTTCTGTCAAGTTTCAAGAAAAACATTGAATGCAGGTACAGTGTCATTCAAAGAAATACAAATAAGGACTAATGTGGAGTAATTGAGTACTGAGAAAATCCACTTGAAAATATTTGTTAGCAAGTCAGTCAGTAAGATGTTGTTCCACGTGCTTCCATTTGAAGAACTACTGATTTATTTTTGTGTTATATGCTGTCTTGCTGAGACAAAGCTACGTATAATGGGGTATGCCTTTGATCCTTAACATAAAGAGTCCATCCCCATTGAGTCCCTCAAAGTTACATTTCAGAATAATTTCAGCTTCTAAGCCAGTCATTGATGAACTTTATATAGCTAGTGCTTTTGGGGTTTTGGTTTGGTTGTGGTTTTTTTTTTTTCCATTTGAGTGTGATTTTAATGTGATTGCCTGATACTTGTGCTTAGTTTTCACCAGTTTATTAGGAGTTCAGAATGGTGTCTGTCTGACTGGACTATATTTGTATGTTGAGAGAACATATGCAAATGCTGCATATGATGTGAAACATGTGGACATGTACTGTAAGTCCTTGCTTATATAGCTCTAGAAACTTCTGATGTACAAGGAAGAGCCCCATTTCAAATACTGCTTTACTTCTCAGTACCTGCTACATAGAAATTGATGGGATTTTATTCATGCTGATTTTTTTCTGTTAAGCATAAATTTGTTAAAGGTTCCCTCCTCATTGTGAAAACAATCATGGGAGTTCACTCATATAAAGAAAAGCAAGGTGGATGCATAAGAAATACAGGATTTTGCAGGGAAAGGAACAAATGAGAACATAGCCCAGAGCTTTTAGGCCAGCACCCAGTCTGGTAACTCAGTCTGATCCAAGTGGGTTTGCCCCTAGCTATTTGGGCCCCTTCCCCTCTACCCTTACTACATTTCATGCTGTTGCAGGAGAGATGGGTATTACTATGTGAGATGCAGTGCCCACTATGTGTTTATGCAACATAATCATGATACATATAATTTGTTTATTCACGTTTGTGGCCATGCAACTTAAAGGAACACCAAATAATCCTCTGGAATGCTACGGTTGTCAGCCATTTTATTTTGTTTTGTTCTGTTCTGTAGCCTGAATCAGCCATCAACCTTATTTCCGTTCTAAAAGGGAAAATCATCATGTTCATTTTACAGGATTAAAAAGATTACTGAGTCTTCCTGTAAAACAGCAGTGTAGAATATGTTGTGAACAAACTAGAGCTGACTCCATTGACTATAGCAGAATAATTTGCAGCCAGAATTGAATTGTGCTCTTAAAATCTAATTCTAACAAGCTTTTCAGAAATAGGTGGCAGTAGCTAGATTTTTTTTTGTCCTATATGTATTTTGAATTTTAGGGAAAACCTAACCCTAGTGTGTTAATGCAGTTGTAGCGTATGGGAATGGAATAGAAATGCGTTTTCATGAAAACCCAATTTAAGTTACTGTGTTGAAGCACTCAATACAGCTGGATTCTTCATTCAGATTCTCTCTAAATTCAATCACACAATTCTCACAGACTTTTTCTCTGAAGTCCATGCAGGGCTAATCCGAACAGGAGGTGCAACAGAAAGCTCCACTGTGTTACAAGACTGGAGTTTGTTTGCTGACTTCAGCATCCACAGTGTAAAGCACGTGAGTTCTTCTTTTCTTGTCTAAACTATTTTGAATGAGGTCTCTTTTACATGCTAGTTTGGCAAGCTTCTAAGGCATTTGTGCAAAGTGATGATACAAGAGCAACCTGATTCAACACTGAGAAATTCATAAATAACATCCAGCAGTAATGAAAGTGAAAAACTACAGCTAAGAAAAGCAATCACTACAGTATCAGTTGAGCTACTATACTCTGCAGTGTTAAAAGTGAAATATGTTTACTGGTGCCTTCAACTCAGGAGGTATCATTGTGAATTTTAAATATACCATGGATTCATTCTGGTTTTTACATAGAGTGAATTGGATTAACAGTGATTAAAAACCCATGAATATATATACGTAGAGAAAGGTTAAGAGTGGAAGAAAAAACACAGTGCCAGAAATTACCATCTGGAAACATACTATACATGTAGTCAGTATTTTTTGTATTAAAATGCAGAGTTAATTTTGAAGTCCAAAATGGTTTTAGGATAACTTAGTGCACTCTATAAGGCCATTCTTAGGAGTCAAGTACATGATATTCAAGATGGGGATATTTTAAAGGACTTCTGTTTGAAGAACTGGAACAGCCAGCTGATGTCTTTACCATCTTGATGAGAAAGTCTGCGCTATTTTCAGTAAGTACACACTAAAGTCACAAAAAAACCCTATAAATTCTTTGTCTGGATTTCTCCTTAGATTAGGGTTAAATGGCCGGGAACAGTCACACACAGCTTAGTTGTTCAGTTTTTCTGTATGCAAACCTCAACAAAGAAGCAGAACTTAGGTAGCTAGTAGTGTAGCACATAATGGATAGGTCATTCTGAGTAGCATTCTGAGGCTTTTTTACTTGTTTCTCAAGCTCTTCTCTGAACCACCTGCAGAGCCTGGATTTACTGGAAGGAACACTTGGCCCTGTATTACGTAAAACTTGGTACAGCACAACCTCAAATTCAGTTTGAAATTTTTTTTTTTTTTTTTTTTTTTCTAGGGAAAGGTGAGGAGAAAAAAACGGGACAAAACCTTAACTGTTCCTGTCAGGGTACAGCTGTGGCACACAATCCATGCTTTTCTCGTCTTCAAAGAGGAGGCGAGAGTAGTTGTGGATACTAGTTCATGCTTCAGGCAGAAAAGAGTGGTAGCTGGCCCAAAGCAAGACTTGTAAAGTAGCCACTGTGTGATTTTTGGACTTTACCCTGTGCTTACAGGAATTTCTGTGGTTCTGCTTTTGATACCAGCCAGGTGTTGCGGAAATTACTTAATGGGGGAATTGGGGGTTTTACTTAATTTTACACCTTGGCAAGACAGAATAATTCAACTGTGTTGTGTATTAGTTGATAATGAAGACAGAAGAGATTTGTGAAATTTAGTTCTAGAACTGGGCTTGGATAAAAACGCTCAGGTTTAGATGTTCTTGTGGCTTGGACCAAACATCTTGCATTCAATTTTTGTTTTTTTGTGACTCTAGTTTTAGGTACTAACCTGTAAACATCACAATATGTATGTCGCCTTCTTACTTAGGAAGTTCGCTGTATGCCTCAGTACTAGATACAGGATCTTTAGCAGGACTTCACGTGAGGAACAGTTAAACAAAAACTTGTATGAATAAGGCACTAGTAAATGTTTGCAGCAAACAACAATTACAGTATATTCTTTAAGAATAAAGCAGTTCGTTCTGTTTAGGAAATTGCCTTTAATGTGACAGAGTTACCAATGCCAGTTAGAAAGGGGCTAGAGAAAGTGCATCTTTTGGATTATGCCCGTGAGGCCTCTGGGAAACCACTGAATGCAAACCCCTGTTAAGTTTGGAAATGGCCTGTGCAGTGGTGATACTCAGGAGAGCTAAAGCAAGAGGAAACTGGTCTGGATTCTGACCCCTGCTAAACCAATGTGAAATCACTGTAATGGATTTGCTCCAGATATATTTACATTGGTAGAAGCCAGAATCGAGGCTGCTGTGGCAAATCTAGTTAAACACTAACAGTGCTAACCAAAACAAGTAATTGGCTATAATCCCCTTAAACGGCTTCAAAAAGAGAATCTGGTATTTTCAATTTCCAAGGATGCACTTTGTCTTTTGGTTAACGTAACAGACCAAAGCTGCCTGTGCTGCTTTGGAGCTGCTGCCATTCTAAATTGTTATAAAAATATTAATCCATACTTTATACCAAATGAAACTTGAGAGTGCCAGTCCGTTTGTAGGATGGGTGGCGGCTATTTCTCACTGTTTTGAACAGTTGTTCAAAAAACCTCAAATTCTTCCATTCATAAAACCAGAACAAACATTCACTTTTAAAATGTTTTTACATATCAGCTCTTTTTGGGGGTGTCATTGAAGCACCAGAATTTGTTTATCAAGCCAATAAGAATGCATTTGTAAACTAGTGGCTCTGGTTAATATTCATGACTGTATTTCCCTAGGATCTGTCCGGTAAAACTACTACATTTGGTACACTAAATAGAAGGTCAGTGGTAACTCCACAGTCTAGTGTCGTCACTAAATCCTGCTTTGTAAACAGACAGCTTAGCTTTATCATCTGACAAATTTCTGTTCCACTTGGATCCTCCATTATTTGTACAAGATGTCATTTAAAAAACTTAACACATTTCTAATATCCATAATGCAAGAGGGAAAAAATTACATTGATTCATTCTTGCATATTATTGCCATCAGGTGCTACAATTACCAACTCTGGACAGTGGGGTTTTTTTTGTTTGCTTGGTTTTTTTAAATCTTATGTAAGGACTTGGTCTTAAGTTTATCTCAAGCTTTAAGATCACCCATCCACAGGGGCCTCAGAAGCTTTACAAATATCTCAACTGGGTCTTTGTTTTTTCATTTTGGGTTTTTTTAGCTTTGATTCATAAGACTAAATTCATTGGTGGTATAACTCAGCTGATATTTTCACCAGAAATTAATCTGGACTAATATTTATTTCTTAAACAAAACAAAAAAACCCCAACAAGTAAATTAAGTGCTGGGCAACTCTCTCCCATACTTGCTATACATATTCTAAATTATATACAGAGAGAAGAAAATACAGAAATTTCTCTTCATTGCAACTCAGGAAACTTTTTTTAGATACTTGTTTCTTACATGAATGCCAGAATATATGCTTTTCTGTGTGTGTGTGTGAGACTATTAAATCGCATGTGTTTATCAGAATATAATAAAATGTTATTGAGCATAAGAGCTGTGCAGGATCTTTTCTGTAAAAGTTGACAACTTCAAAAATTTTTTTTGTTATGTCACTATTTTCAGTAAGGGGATCTAAGTATCTTGGCAATTGCAAAAGAAACAAACATTCTTTGTCAGAAGTGTGCCTTTTGCGATCAGAACTGGTTTTGTGGTGTGTGTCTAGCTGGCAATTTGAAGTTGTGCATATGTTACCTTACTAGAATTTCCTAAGCTGTGCTTACTTTAAAATAAACCTGAACTTTTCTTTTGTAAATGAAACCCATGTTTTGAAAGTCAAAGTGGGTTTTGAGCTTGTTCTTCAGATTAAAATAGTGCACTGGGACATGGTTGGTTTTCCCCCTCTTTTAGCCCACTGCTTTCGAGGTGTGCCTTCAGTATCATACAGCCAGGTGAGCAAAGTGTGTTTTGGAAAAAGTTCTGTGACTATTAAACAAAATGCAGAACACAGTTTGCTTTCATGGCCATATTTCTTCAACAGAAGCAGAGGGATAGTAATGAAATATTTTTGCTACGAAACTAAGCTACTACAGCGCTGACAGGAGAAAAATCTGTTGTCAAACATAGGTATTTTTTTAAAGAGCAAATTCACACTTTTACAGAATCATTGCTTCTTGGTGCAACTGAGTTGCATTTGTAGAGGCACACCATTAACACCAACTGAAACTGTGGCCTAAAGGAAGGCATCGTATTTCTGCTTGTGCTGATGTATTCACCTATACGGATGACATTTTAACAAAATACGTCATTTCACAATTTTTCTTGAAGTAAAAGTTAGGAGAGAAAAGACTTCCAGGTGTAAAATCAAACAAAATGACCATGTGATCATTTAACAACAATTATTGCATGATTTTGCATAACCCTTGACCTTTCTAAAAAGCAGTATTTGAATTTTATATGCGCATTGGTTTGATAATGAGTTGTCACACAACTGCTGACTTGCACTTGATAAATACTATACATGGGGAAGAAGTTTTCTTGAGATTACAAAAAGAAAAAAATCAGTCCTAGTCTTTGCTATTAATCCAGAGATTTTCAGTGTTAGATGAAACGCATCTAATTGGAAATAACTACTATATTGAAAGGAATCCACATTACTTTGATAAAAACCCCATTTATCTGAGAGGATTTAGGGATTATGATGAGTTCGATGTGGCTAACCCCAGTCCCTCAAAACCTTCTCATACTTTTAGGAGATGAATGAATTACCAGTCATGTAACTCTAATGTATTTTAAGGCTAGTTAGAAGACATGGAAGAGTGATATTCAAACTAAATCCTCAAAACTAGGAAGTATTTGCATGACTGGGTATTTATTTAAAGGGAATGATTTATATGGGTGGAAGTTTGCTTATTCCTGTATCTTTTCTAATACAGTAAACCTACCATCTACTTTAATGTCAGTCATAACTGATCTCAGAATGCCATTTCATCTTGGTTTTGCCTTAAGGTTCGTTCTAGCTAGGATGGCAATTAGGGACAGTCCTAAAACTGAAATGGAAAAATTGACACATGCTGTTAAATTCAAACGTGGAACATTAAAATTAACATGGAAGCAGAAATGACATTCAGTGTCAGAAGTAACAAATTTGAAAGTCTTAAATAATTCAATATAGAGAATATAGTTAGACAGTTTTTATATAAGTGTGCTTTTTCCTAAAAACACCCCCCCCCAAAACTTTTTTTTTGCTTTTTCTTTTAAGTCTTTTGTCTGTAAATATGAAAGAGGGCTACACCCCAATGCAATTCTTCATTGCCATACTAAACAGTAAAATAGTCTTTCTAATTCACATTGCTCACGGCAGTCTTATTTGTTGTTGCTTTAAGTTTGTGATTGAAGCAGTTGGGGATTTTTGTTGGTTGTAAACTTTTGGCGTAATGTGAATACCAGTCCCTTTCAAAAACAGCCTTGAGTTGCTTAATGATGCTTGTGCTGTTCCCCGCGTCTGCTTGGTTGATAACAAGGCCAGCTCCAGCATTCTGCGTAAAAGCATTTCCTACCCAATCAAAATTACCTACAAGTAAAGGCAGGAATATATAATGAGTTTCTAACATTTAAAAAAAAAAAAAAAAAAGGCAAAGCAATCTCCCCGAAGGCAATGCAGCATGATACAGTATCATTTTCCCCTGTGCCTACCTGGACAGAGATGGAAATAAGTTTTCTATACTAGCAGGAAAGAAAAAACTCCCCATTATGTACCAGTGCATAGTGCAGATCATTTCTGGAAGTTTAACGGCTCTAATCCTTCATAAGTGAAAACAGGTTCTTCTATTTATTCAAAACTAACTTGCTCTTCCTTTTGCATATACTGTATTATTGCTCCATTTACTTTCCTCATTGGCCTTTTCAGTGCCAAGAATGAAAATATTTTTTTTTTTTGCCGTATAAACAGTTAAAAGCAGATGGGATGGAGAGTGGTTGTGCCATAATGCTGAGCCAAACCAATAGATCTTTTACAGGTTACCCATTGATAGATACTATTTCAGGAAAGAAAAACAGGATTTACTGTTTTATGCCAGATATTACCACCTTAGTTGAAACCTAAGGTAATAAATGAGCATTTCAAATCCTGATCATTACAAGGCAAAGAGGTTAACTAGATTAATGGAAAACAGGTAACCCAAGTGTTTCAGTAATTTCTTTTTATTTCACTATAACTATTTAATTTGTACCGTTATAACATGGAGAAAAAATGCTGTTACTAGTGGTCATCTTTTAAAACAATAGCTGAACATACATAAAACATGAAGGTATCTGAGAAATTTATAACTTTTCAGCGTCATTTCAGCTACTACGGCAGGAAAGAATTCTGAAGTTGTCAAGGATGGTAAATTGAAGCCTCATCATAAAGGACATTTCTTCCTATGCTTTCAAGTGAAAGATATATCAAGTCCTTAACATGCACTTGTATTACTTTCACACAGCTTTGATTATTTCTTGGATGTAAGGACAATGGGAAAGGAAAAAAAGAACTTGGCTAAGAATCCATGCTGTGTAGACAAATTATAAGTTACTGAAATTTGATGTGGCTATTGGAAGGAATTTAAAATGGAGTAAAAAGAACGGGGTGGGGGGAGGTGTTTCATAAAATATCTGGGAGATGAGAGAGGAATGAGCTGCCCCACTTGAAGTGACAAATAATGTTTGGATAGGTTAAGAGAGGTGCGCATGTTAAGAGCCCACAAGGTGAGCGTTTCAGAGCAGCTCTTGGTTGTATCTCTGCACTACTTGGGATTCTCCATTCTTCATGTGTGCATGGGCATACCGCTGGGTTGCAGCCGCTGCCCTCACTGGCTTAAAGTCCCTTGCAGTACGTCAGGTGAGGAAATAAGCTACTAAAGCACCAAGCTGCAGCGTATTAGAATCCATGTTTTCTCTCCTGAATTTATAAAATCTCATGAGTTACTTTTTAATTCAGTAGCAGTTTTCTGATGCTGCAGCTCATGCACAGCTCAAGCAGTCAGACTTTTTTAAAAGGGGTTTTTTAGCTTGCATTCAGTGAGCATTTGACTGATAATGAACTTACGCTAGGTGCCATACAACAACTTTACTTAGATACACCTTTAACCGAGAATACAAACTAGATACATACCTAATGTTAGGAGGCTGTCTGAAATGTCATTACAAAAAATGGAAAGAGACTGCAGAAGATGAGGCTGAAAGGTGTTTGTATAGTATTTACCAGGATTGACCACAGCTTTAGTAACAACATGGGAAATGGAGAACCCTCCATCTTCATTGCATCGCAGAAACAAGAGAATATGTTAATAATCCAATTTATCCCTATCTCATAAAGTGTGTTGTGTTTGTGTTTTCAGTCTACTTATAAATACTGAAAGCAGAACATTGCTTTTGAGAAACTGAGTCATAGGGAGAAAAAAGGGGTTTTAAATGAGAAGAGACTCAAAGCTCAGACTACATCCAGGTTCCCAAAGAAACAAACTATTATTTTAACTTAAGCATATCAGCTGTAGTTGCCTTATCTACAAATGGTTGTTATACCAGGCTTTTGGCTACAAACTAGAATTTCTTGAGATGTGGTTACTTACCAATGTATGCAGCTCCATCGGTCACCATGTATTTGTTACGATTTAATTTGGGAAGGGAAGTGTTCTTCTGTTCTTTAAGAAAGCATGCACCCTCTTCCTCAAGGTCAAAGAATTTCTGCCATAAAACAGAATAGAGTGCAGGTTAATGAGAACTGTTCTATAATGGACACAGAAAAGGTCTGTTCTCTACTCGTTATTGAAGATGAGTTAGTGCTACAGAACAGCTTGAGTTTTTATAGCCAAGCATTAATTTTAATAAAACTCTGTGTACTGTATTTCTTACAAAATTCTCATAGCTTGTGATGCCTTGGCATTCTGAACTATACAAAGTATATGGCTACTGCATACTAAAAGCAATACAGTGCCAGGTAGTAAAGGCTATGAAATGAACAACCCACCCTGCTTTGTGTTCTGCATGAGAAGAGCCGGGAACTTTTTTTTAGCTCATTTTCTCAAGGGACATTGGAGTTTGAAGTCTGCTTCAGGATGCAGATTGGCAGGCACACCAACAGCTGAATTAATACCCTTGTATTACACATTGTGTAGTTCCCAAGAGGAAACTTGCTGATTTCAGAAATTTAGGAACTTCTCAGGATTAGATCTGATATGGAGGGATCAAACTAACAGGCAACAAGAGGAAAATACATCTGTTTGTTTTACCCTACAGGGTAAAGTCTGAGTTAGACTTTTGATTTTTTTTTTATTTAATTTTGGAGCTGTATGTACTCCTTGTCTGCACCAGTGCCAGACAAAAATGAGATTTCCAGTGCAAATCTAAGTGTTGTTTGTTTCATCAAGGAAACCAATAGCTAGACACAGATTCCAAAACCAGAAGTAGAGAACAAGATGACGAAGGAGAAATTAAGTATTTACTGCATGACTGGGAAACTTTGATTGAGGTGATGGTGTAGATCCTCAGAACAAACTTAATTCCCAATATATTACTGGTGAAAGTAACTGGCTATACATTGTACCCATTTAAGACACTGAAAAATAGTATTAAAAAACCCACCCCAAAACTCCTTGATCGTTCTTGGTGCGCTGTTTCTGTAAGGCAAACTTCATCTCTTCAACCAGTGCTCTTTTTGATACAAACCTTGAACGAATCCTTTTAGGTTATGGAGGTTATGTCTTTCAGAATATTATTACTACTTTGAAAACCCAACTGGAAAATACTCAATTCATTGTTGAAATGTAGTGATCTCTTTGGTAGACTACATCATCAGTTTGATTAAATCAAATAAGGGTGTACGCATAGCATGCAGGCAGCTGGTTTTATAAAGCATTTTTTACCCAGCTGATGATGTAGGTCGGTTTCAAGCTGGTTTGAAGTAAACTGCTTGACTATTGCAAAATGTGGTGTTACTGATCACCAGGAATGCCAGCTTTAGGTTTTATACCACTGGTTGCTTCAGAACTGCATATAAATACTCATTCAAAAAATCTTTCATCTTAATCATCAGTCATGATCATTACAGTTCAGTTTTCCTTGGAGAACTCTTAATTTCTGAACAGCCTTATTGACAATTAGTACTACGAAACCTCATTAAAATGGTTTAGTTGCAGAGAAAAGGTGGAGTAGCCCAGAGGCTGCTGTTTATCTAACACTTTATGCTGTGGACTCTGACAGAATCTCTCTTTTCCCCACTGCAAAATATATTGGGGTAAAATTTAACATTGTCAGAGGTTGTACCAAAACTGCTATGAAGAACTCTGTGTAAAATACGGAGGCTAATTCAGGCTCCTGCTGATTCCAGCATTGAGAATGTACTTGGACTGACACACCCCCCCAGTGAGGAAAGTTCATTAGGGCTGAAGCAGGTTTTTAGTGCACTGGAAAGAAAATTCAAAGAGTTTGTGCTTTTTTCAGTGCCAAATACAGGATGGTACTGCGGTGCAGTTTTATGATCGATAACTATTACACAGTTGTTTCTTTAAACAGTCTCTGAATTTCCTATGTCGCCCCACACTTACTTACCTGTACATGGCGTTGTTATTTTCTGCAGCTTAAGTTTTGTACTAAGTTCAAATACTAGCAAAATTCCAAAGATAGTTTTTTGAATTTAAAAAGAAGCAAGCACAACCACCCAAACTGTTTGAGTGATTGCTTTATAAAGGTCATCTAAAAAAAGATTATTCTATGTAAAACAGTATCTGTCCTTTAAATGAGATTTAAATGAGATTTATATTGTACATTCACATCTAACTAAGCTGCCTGGAGAAATCATACCTTTAATTACAGATTTTTAAACTCTCTAACAATTGCAGCATTACACTTCGTAAAAAATTAGAACAAACCATCTTAGCAGCTGTAAAGGAAAGTTCACTAGGTTTTAGGTGTTAGTTCTTAGACATCAAGACTGCAACTGCGTGCCTGAGGAACTGCTCTACAAACACGCACCCACCGCAGAAAATATGTACTTAGCAAGCTGGAGATGGATCTGAATCTTTCTGAAAGGGTCTTGAATTTTTGGATAAAGCCAGAAGAAAAAGGTCATGTTTTTCCTGGTGCAACACAACAGTTAGCAGCCATAGGGTATTCATCAAGGGTACGCGCAGTAACTTCACAGGGATGTGGAAGATACTGTGCAACTAATGCTGATATTGCAAGGGATAGTCTAAAACTGGAAAATGGGTAAAGTATTCAGTGCTAGGAAACAAAACATAACAAGCTGTCGTCTTCCCAGTATTACGAGATTTAGCAAAAAGTTACGTACCTTGATGTAAAAAATAGTCAAGCACAGTAGTCACAGAAGCTTAGTTGTCAGACTGGGATAGATTCAGCAGATGTGCTGAACTGAAACACTAATGTATAATTTTCTGTCTGTATAATAACTTTGTAAAAGAGAAAATTTCAGATTCAGGCAGGAAATGATAGAAGGCTTGAGAATGTCACGTGTTCTCCAGCAACAGCAGAGGAGCCATTAACTGCTTGCCCATACAGACACCAGCAGGGAAACCCAGCTGCCCTCACAAACAGAACACACATGGGTGGTTTAGAGGAGGAAGTGAACCAGCACTGGCAGTCAGTAGCACAGCCTAACATTCTCCAGCATGCGCCTTCAGCAGTGCTGGGTTAATAATACACCACCACCTGCTAACATTTCATTAATTTTTTCCACCCTTATTTTAGGAGTTTAGAGCTTTAAAATTAAATCAGTGCTTAGGAGCAGAGGTTTCCTAGTTCATTCACAAAACTTTGTTTACTCATAGGGCATTTCTGGCTTTCTGAGAATGAGTGAAAGGTTTGTTTTTTCCTTCCACTTACCTTAGCAGGAATACACCTGCACAACTCAAAAATAGATTCATGGGGAGGCTCAAGAGCAACTTGTGCTGCAGATACACAGGTGTGTTCCATGCCACTCCTTCCTGGTCTCCAGTTGTCTAAAGACACTTTGTTCTAGTTCACACTTTCTGTGGGCCCTTCAAAAACTGGCACCTTTTCTCTGTTCAGCACTGCACCCAACAGAGCTGGCCCCTTTTTACTGCTCCTTCGAGAGTTAGACTGAGCGTTCTTGCACCTAAGGTGTATTTACAAGGTCAAGCATGTACAGCTTCAGGAGTACTGTAATTAAGGTCCCAAGAAGCACAGTGGTAAGCTCTTCACCTTGAGTTTGCCCTTCATGATTCAAGCTTTAATTTCATGAGCGCATGTGCGTAGGAGAGCTCCCTGAATGAGCAGCATTTTACTCCTTGATATTGGGAGCATATAGCATTTATTTAGTCCTCAAAGTCCTCGTTCCTCTTGAGTTCTTCCCAGTGATCATTTTTTCAGAGTACTTGTATTGAGTTTGCACTCTCAAAGCAGTTTCAGTTGAATCCAGTAATTATTAATGCTTATGTGAACTGGACTCCAAGTGAGATGCTAGGGAATGCATAATGAGGGACTAAGCGTTTTCTAACTGCGTTCATTATGTTAATTGCCCAGTATTATCAAGAGTTTTGTGGCAAAAGAGAAAAAAAGACCTGCTTCTAGATAGAGCACACTGTTACAATTCCATTTCAATCAGAATCTGTAACTTAAAAGTTAACTTAGAAGAACTTTAAGGTTCTCGTAAAATTTCGCTGTTCTTGTGTATAAACACATACAATACATGTTGTCTGCATAACAGTATTTTCTGTACAAATTTTGTTTTTTCATACCCAAAGCAGAATCAAAAGGGAAAAGCAGAATTTTCCAGTAATTCAAAAGGTTTAAGTTTAGTTTTTACTGTGTTAGCCTATTCCTTCTCCCCCATACACACCCATAGTTTTGTTTCACTTTGATCCTGGCTAGAACAGATGAATACAAAATAAATGCAGTTTAAAAAAAAAAAACAAAGAACAATGCTCATCTGACATTTGTTTTGCGAAGTAAAGGAGTGTCGCAATGGAGCCCGCGGCACAGTTTCAGTCAAACAGATACCAGCAAATTCTTAGCCTTGGGCTATTACTCATACCAAGGCTTAAGGCAGTGACTTACCCAGTGTGGAGCGTGTGATGCACAGCACAGAGATAACTGAGGTGTGTTGTACCTTTACAACTATTTAAATCTGGGGCAGTCTCATTTTTTTACTGGAAGTTTTATTTGTATTTTCTAACTGCAGATATTCTAGCTAGAGTATTTACCTAGAACAGATATCTAGAAATATTTTTTTTCGCACTTAGCTGTTGTCAAGATAAATTCTGTACTAAAGATTTTGCCTGCTGTAAATAGATGGAAATGGATATAAGTATGTAAAGCATTAGGTGCCACTTAATTAAAAAATAATTTTGAATACGTAAATGGAATTTTGATGATAAATACGGAACAAGCTAGAAGTTACTTGAAATAGAAGTGGCTTAAGCAGCATCAGCCATGTATGGGCTTTTTGACTTAAGAACACACTTTTTTCTGCTTCTTGCCTAGGAAACTTGTAGTAACAGTGTACATTATAGCAAAAATCCCTATTTCTATATATGCATAAATACAGCTTAGTGTGTATACATAAATAGTACTTGTTTTTTATAATTGTTGTAGATTTTAAAAAGCCAAAATGATTTAGTGGGTTGTCAATTTAAGAAGTCAAAATAATTCAGCAAATTATTTAAGACAGCTGCAAAAAAACCTCAAAAAGTTACAGATCCAAGATGAATCGATCCAAGATGGCTGATTTTCAGTGTGCCTCATTTCATAAAAACGAACTGTATTAAATTGAAAGTAGTACTTACCATATACTCTATTCTCTAATACAAATGTAACATACATGGTATTTCTCACTTTCCTGTATTGCATGTCTAATGTGGCCGCATAACAGTTGTTCTAGTCTTCACCATTCTGAATTTGCAGCCTGAATTTAATGTAAAATCTTCATTATTTTTTCTTGTACTTTGTACTTGACTAAAGGAAAAGTAGATGCTTACGCAGCTGAACAGTAAGGTTACATGAATCCAGAATAAACCACATTTTTGTCCTGTCACATTTACTCTTATCAGCCAGTATAAATAAGACATGTAACTACAGTTCACTCTGTTGGCTTTGCTGTGAAAGGCCAGATGTAGTGCTTTACACAGGCTGCCTTTTGGCATCATTCTATTTTTCTGTCTTAATTTCGATGTCTGTTACTACCAGGAATAAATTCAGTTCATTATATTACATTCCCTGTGACATTTAATGAAATTTAAAGTGTTTGATACTAACAAAAAACACTTCCCAGTTGTCAAGTTTGCTTGATTTTTTGTGGGGGGTGTGGGAACATCTTAGATTTCAAAGCAATACGGATTATACTTACAACTTTCAAACTACAGCTTGGAACTTCAGTGCAAATAGCTTTCAGAGACGAAACAAAGTTAAAAGTAAGGGGATCTGTGTCTCTTGAGAAACTTATGAGAAGTCGTACTTTAATACTTCGTAAAACTAACGCTTCTCTTATCTTCCCATCTAAATATGGCCAGTACCTGTGGAGAAAGAATACAATATATTCAGAGAACTTGAAAAAATTTTGGATTTCTATGCAGCCAAATCTAGACATCACACAGCAAACGAAACACATTTGAATTTCATTTTCTATCCATTGAAGGAATGCTGCTCTCATGTGGAGGGATTCTCACTAAACAGATTAGCCAGCATCCCTTTTTTGTGTCATTCTGCCCTGTGCCAAAACTGCCACTGTGGGCACAGTGAGGTTGTGGATGGTTGAGCACATCTTCCATTGGTGCAGGGGCATGGAGAGCTGCCAAAACACTTGCACAAACTACAGGTGCCTTGTCTGCCCGTAGCTGGGAGAGTTATATCTTTCTTGGGAAAAGGAGAGCTGCTGATACACAGGGTGCCCGCATCCTTTGGTAACAGATGAAGATGGGTCGTTTACAGAGGATGCTACCTTTTTTCCTGATGAGGACTGCAGCAATTTTGCCATGAATGGGATGGTGGCTTCCATGGTGCTATTCTCACAATGGCTAGTTAGCTTTGTGTTACTGACCTTTGTGGGAGCAGGTCAGGACAGGGAGAATTAGAGAAAGAAAATGCATGTTTTCTTTATTCCAGCAGCATCAAGGCATTCAGCGTAATGAATTCCAAGCTCTACAATGCCAGAAAATAACTTAGAAGCGAGAGCTGGGAGCTAACATGGTAGGGAAGCTGTGGCAGTGCCTCAAACACAAAGCCATGCTGTAGCAAAAACATTGAAGGATTCACGCAGATGGCTTCCCTGGATCTCCCTAATCAATAGATTCCTGAGTTCTTCAGGCATGGGAACGAAGGAGGAGTACAGGAGACAACATCAACTGCAGTGCTGTAAGGGTTCTCCATACTAAGTTCCTTTCCAATAGAAAGGAGAAACTGAGGGATGTATATTGTGAAACTCAGGTTCCTAGAGCACTACCCTGATTCTTTCACTGCAACAGAGGCTGTACATAATGAGTGTATTGGAAAAACGCTCTTGTAGATTTGAAACAGCTTACGCTTGATATCAGTCAAATAGTGATAGATATTTTTTGAAAAATTTGAACAAAACCTCTTTAGCTATGCAAAGCTGGAAAAAAGCACATAACCACATGCTTAGTTTGGCTTAACTGTGTTCAGATAAAGTGCGTGGATGGAATGGCGAGCTTTACTAGATGCTCAACTCATTGCGAGTGTTATCGAGAGTAGGAGGGACCATTGGATACTTGCCTTCTGAGTTGGATGGTTTTACTACACTGTGGCTCCAGTTTTGCATCATGAGTGCTTTATAATGGTCCATACAAACAGCACGTTTAAAAATCACTTGTGTGTGTTTGTTTTTAGCAACTCTCAGTTAACCAAAATGCGATACAATTCAAATGTGATCTGTGCTGAATTTGGAATTTTCATGTATATGTATATTTCAACAAAATAATGACGCCTCCCATGCTGTGTATGAGAACTCACAACATGTTATTTCTCTCTTAACACAGACGCACACACACACACAATCTCATCTTGAATATCTGTATGATACTCATGCCAGTAGCAGTGGTATCAAGAGGGTGAATACAATAGTGTAAGAAATAGGATTCATGTATAAGCAGGTGCTTGCATTCCTGGGTCCCAGTCACTTGCAGACTAGACAATTTCTGATCTCCTTCGATAGGCAGATCCAAAGCTTAGGACCTAGAACTGGAAATGTCTTCTTAGGTCCCAATTCTGCTCCTATTTAAGTCAATGGCAGAACTCTCACTGATTTCAATAAGAGCAGAATTGGGCCCCAAGAAATTGGTCCATAGTAGTAACTAATTGCTGGGGGTTCATTTTCTCCAGCAGACCTCATTGGCATTATGATAATGTGCTAGTCCTGGACATGGACACTCACCGTTTAGCATTGGTGTCAATGATGATTGGCAAGTAGTCCATGACAGCTATGTATACAAACTGTTTCGCATCATCGATAACACTGTATATAGCTTCAATATCCAGGACTCTGTCCTTTGGGCAGAAGAGTTTAGGTGAATTCTGTGAAGGGAAAAGTTCAAATGTGTCATTTAAAACACGGGATTTATTTTCCCCCTCATTCTCCTTGAGGTGGCAAGTGGTGTCCTTCATTTTAGTAGAGCATGTTAACTGATACCTTCAGCTGGCCTGCTACAATACTCAAAGGTACCAAGGAGAGTTATTTGCTTAATTTCCCCTTGAAAGCCTCGCCATTTAGATGTAACTGTGGACAAAGTGCAGAAGACACAAACTTCAAAAGATCCATTGTCATCAAGTAAGCTCTAGGTGAAGTTACATTTCAGAGAATTTTGTTCCAGAGAGTCCCAGGACTGGTTACTATTAGATGGAGTAATATTTGTTTTATTGCCACATAAACCTGATCCATCACTTGCTACCAGGGCTTAAGTCTATCATGTCAGTACTGTTTAAAGGTCCACACAAGGTCACCATTTGCTCAGTCACTGTTACAGGGAGATGCGGCAGCTTTGCAAGACACTTATCTTTAAAACCTAGCTTCAGGTATAAATTAACTCTTTACCTGGTACTAAGCCAGCAAGCGGTAAGCCCAGATTTCAGTTTTTCTGCCTTGTATCTAGGGCTGTCGAATGCGTCCGTCAGCAAGGCGAAGCCAGCAGGAATCACCTGTCTGTGGCAGAGAGGCCCAGGACTTCACTGAGCAGGGAGTAGAGGTTGTTAAAGGCACTTTACAGAGCTATAGCAGGTGCCGCTTGTCCTTTTCTTAACAGCTGGCCCTGCCAGACCCCTGCCTTCCTACTGCTGTGTCACCTCCTCACCTTTGCTACCTGCTTGGGTTGCATCTGACATCTAGATCAGTATGTTTTCTTTAGGGACAGATTCTTTCAATACAATGCCTATCACAGTGGTTTCTTAATCATTGAATGGTGTCTTTACAGAATTACTACAACTAAGTTCAGAAAATACTAAAAAATTAATAGTAGCGAGATCCCAAGACCAATATTCCAGATCTATTCCTGAACACTAGGAAAAGCAACCAAAACCTCTTAACGTTTTATCGGCCAGTCTGGAAGACGATTCTGTTGCTAAGCAACATTATAGCCATGATTCCCATGAATAACAAAAAAATTTGATGACTTCATGTTATGCTTGTTGTTTTATACAGCATATTTCATTGAAACACATTTTCAAAGAATGAGCTTCAACTCAAAAAAAGAGTGTAAAGTGATTTTTTTAAACATAATTTGTATCTGTTACCTGAAACTTTTAAGAGGCTGTTGCACTGAGATTTTGTTCTTACACTCTTACTATTTTCTTGAATAGCAGTTTTAAGTTACAGAACAGCTAAAGAATGGAATTGTTACGCATTCAATTTAAAGACCATGAAGTGAGAGACACTTGGAAGATAATTAGAAGAAAAGAAAACCTTCTGTTAAAGTTCTCACCGTAACACCTGTTACCCGGTGGTGCAGCTGACCCCCCCTGTGGTCCTAAAAAAAATATTTTGGTACTTCTCTCAGGTGTATAGTACTTGCAGTTCTGATCAAATACCCAATCGATACTTCTCTTCACCTACCACAAACAGGCCTGTGTTCTCACCGGGCAACAGTACCTTGCTCAGGGGGGTGTGCTGCCCCAGACCAAAAGGGAGGCAATGCAGGGCTGGTGGAAGGAGGGGTGCAGCACTGGACAAGGGCAGCACCACCGCCCCTGCCCACAGACAGGGCCCTGATGGCAACAAGTGAACTGCCTGGCTGATGGAGGCTTTCTTCTTCTCTACTTCAGGAGCAGACAGTGGTGTTAACACTTGGTTCCACCAAACCAGTCCAGTGCAGCTCCAGGACTGCCTTTCAGAGGGGCATGCTGGCAAACATGGAGAATTTGCTAGTAGGTGAGAAAAGCCTCTTTTTTTCAGGAAGGAAGAACCAGCCCAACTGGCTGTGGCTACAAATTCAGGTATCTCTTGGAGTCCAACTTTGCTGATCTGAGCTTCTGGAGTACCAGTGACTCTTTCCTTTTTTTTTCTGAAGTGGAAGTTCAAGAGAAAGGGGCCTTTGTTGCCCACACAAAAGGAAAATACAAATCACAAGGAGGAAGCAAACATTTGGCAAACTGAAGAAGAGCAGTTTTTGTAAAGCCTCTCTCTACCTGTCTTCATCCAGGATCCCACATTGCTTAAAGTTGGCCTTACACAGCTTTCCTTACTGTGTGCCCCTCCAGGAGGATTTCTCGATTTCTTACAGATTGCTTAGTAGGGAGTAGGAGTTAATTTCACAGCTCCTTAGCTAACTGTCCAAAAGTCAGTCTCTGTTTTAAGCTACTCCTTAAGACCCTCCAGAATCAATGTCTCTTCAGATGGCTGTAAATTCTGGCTGTCTTGGGCACTTCCAGATTTTTGCTCCAAAATAGCTTGCTCTCTCCACCGATTGTAGGAGTCTGAAAAATCCTGGACACTTGAATGTTACGTGGTTCCCAGCAGGCGAAGGTAAACCCTGCCCTGTATAACCACTCATCTGCACCAATATCCTGTGCTGGTGGCTGTGCAACTTTGTGTGCTACATGCCTTGTGTTGTTTTAGACATAACTGGCTATAACGCAATGCCCCTTGCATTGTACAGAATGGCAAGTAACACTTGCCAACTCCATTATGTTCCTGATTTTGAAGGGGTTTTGTTTTTTCACTCATGTAAGGACCTCTAAAATGAAACATACTCTACCTTTCATCATATCTCTCTCTCTGTGTACTTTTTTCCAGTTTTGCTACATCCCTGCTGACATGAAGGACTGCTCCATTCCTTCCCATTACAAACACAGACACAGTGCTTCCATGGGGATTGCTGCTTGAGTTTTTAAGTTTAAAAATCTCATTTAAAAATACCGCTGAAGTAGATAATGTTCTGCAGAAGTATGAATGCTTTCAGTGAAATAAGGTGAAGAGGATTAATCCCTACAAAATTAACATTGAAAAAAATGCAAGCCCTAATATCAAGCTTGTTCTGTATCATTTTAGATGTCTGATTTACAGTTCATTTACTCCAAGTCATTCACCTTACATCCACTAGTGTAAATGAGCTAATTTGAAGGGACTCCCTATCATTTTCTGAATGCGAGAGGAAAAGCGAACATTGCAAAGAAAGGAAGAAGAAGAGTGCACAAATGAAATTCTGCAGCAGCTTCGGTCCTGGCAAATTGCATGTAAGAACAATGTCACAGAAATCAGAATTAAAAAATCAGACTGTGACTTGTCTCTTCTGCACCATAGGAACAGGCTAATAACTTTTAAAACACCTTTCAATTGCAGACTTCCCCACACAAGTATACCTATAGGAATAACCATTTTCCCAGAGAACAGAATGATTTGGTTTTCCAGCATTACAAGACTATCAATCAAGTTCTGTCTTATGTAGGTGACAGCTGTAGTGGTCTTATTTCTATAGTCGAGTTTCCAGGCACTCAATATTTGTCTCAATTTTAGTAGCAAGTCTCTACCTTAGTAGCTGCTTTTGGTTAAGGACATAGCAGTAATGTACAACATCTTTGGTTAGGGCCAATTTAGAGAAATAAGTATAGGCTTAATTTACACCATATATGTTCCTATTCATGGTAATTACCATCCATAGTAATTTCTCCCTGAACACAGCATTATGATGGACTTCTTGCAGGGAACTGTAAATGTCTCTGCATTAGCGAAAAGACACTTGAGATTCTTTTCACAGTTGCTACTAACACCTAACCTGGTCTCACTATGCTGTAGTTTGTCAAGGACAATATTAGGAGAGTAAGCAGATGTTAAACTTCCAGGTCTTCCAAAAATCTGGTGGATTAAGTAAGTTTCTTCCCTTCCCTCCCTCTCTGCAATTAATTTCAGAACTTACCGACACGAAAGCT
This sequence comes from Gorsachius magnificus, assembly GCA_034008185.1. Lineage (NCBI taxonomy): Eukaryota > Metazoa > Chordata > Aves > Pelecaniformes > Ardeidae > Gorsachius > Gorsachius magnificus. The sequence continues at coordinate 40,208,398 of CM067083.1, read as the reverse complement.
TCTGATTTTGTCTCGTTCAGCTGCAGTGTCAGTTTATTTTGAGTGTCGTACACTCCATACAGTCTCTTAGACCAACTTGGAGGTATTTTATTCTTGTATCTTAATGAGCTATAGAGGGCAAATATCCTTTGTAAATCCAGGACCAGGCAGCTACAGTTGTATACGATGACACCAAGTTCCTTCATCTGTGAAATGAAAGGTTTGTATCATTAGTGATATTTTGGATCTGTGGAAGTATGCAGCAAGAACGGAAGAGTGTTGGAGGGCCATCTTCCAGAAGCGTGCCTTGAGCTCAGCAGCAGTACTGGCAACTACAAGAACATTCCTAACAATACTCTTTTAAAGGCAAACACATAAGCTAAATCTTCAAAGTCAAGAGTGTGTAAAAGCTTTAACAGGGTTTCTATGTTCTGTGCATGTCAGAACCGCATGTCCTGATAGAATACAACACACCTTACAGACGGTCATGACTTAGGAGTGATACACATTTGCCATAGGCACCATTTTTGTTACAGGCATGGCCCAAGATTTACTACTCTTGGCTAGAGTGGGGTTTTTTTATGTGTTATTCATATATTATTTTGTTTACAGGAAAAGCATCCTTTCTGCTGGATAATGTAGGAGCAGACACTGCTACCAGCAAGTCTCTTACTTCAGAAACAATTTGTTTTCTGTACGTTCTGGAAAAGGTGAAAGAAATGGATTTAAGTTATTTCTCTGCTGGAGAAGGAATATGATGCTCCAGCTTCAAATAAAAGGATGAAAAAACCAGGTGTTTAATACTATCAATAGCTAAATTTACTTTGCTATTAAATCCAGCATGATCCAACATATAATATACCCAGTTAGGACACAAGAAGTTTGGGTTCTTAATTCCCCCTTTGGTATGGTATCTCACTTAGGGTACTCCACACTGCTGGGTGTCAGTTTCTTTGCATGTAAAGGTGGCAACAACGATACTCTTCTCTCATGAAAATCACTTGGTAAGCATCAACATTCTCACATATAAAGTATGTGGAAAAATAGCCCAAGTAAATACAGACATCATAGTACAATTAAATGCTTTAACCTTCTATGAACACCGTCTCTTTTCTCCATTTAAGTAAAGGCCCATCCCCTGGTCATCATAAATCTTGGTTTGGCAGAGATTTCATTCATTGCACGTCCCTAGTACTTAAGCTGTTGACAGAATTTCATTTATAAACATACCACCTGGCTTCTGTAATCAAAGCGTAACCGCACGCACACTCTCTCCCTTCCTTTGCTTTATAATAGCTCAGGAAAGCACTGCTATATGCACAGATACAATTGACCTCTCATCTTCTGCATTTCACACTAGTTCAGCCATGTCCAAAAATAAAGCAAGAAGAAAACCTGTGTGTACGTGTTGGAAAACAGTACATGGGATAAATATTTAAAGGATCCGTGCTGGTGTTCTGCAAGCCAGCTCTCTTGATAGCATGTCTCAGAAGTCTGGCATGATGAAGAAAATACAGGGAGTACAAACTCGCCAGCATATTCATCCTTTGACACCAGAAAATCCCCACTGGTTTTATTCCCTTAGACGAGCTCTGCACAGTCACATGGAGTAGTTTCTGGTAGGAGCATATCTTTCTTTAAAGCCTGTGGGAACTCTGAACCCCACACTAACATTATCTTAGAGCTTGTTCCGGCACAATTCTCCCTGACTGCAGATGAGAACCGCTCCGCAAGGGTGGGCAGAGGAAGGGAAGTGAAGGATAGAATTGAACCTTCAACTCTCTTCTATGGTTGGTGAGGGGAAACAACAAATCCCAGTGCTCCATCGAGAAAGAAACTTGATGGGTGACACCTCGTTCAGGTCCCCAACCTGGAAATGCCACATACATAAGAGCATACAATGCTTAGTAATCTCATTCGCAAATATTTACTGAACAGTTGCAACCAGAGGAACATTACCTAATGCCTTACTGCCTAAATCAGAATATTTCTGCAAGCTTCTTTAATTCAGAAAAAATACGGAGTTCCTCCATTAACCTGCACAACCTGAAATTTGTGGAGAGTTGGAAAATAGAGACTACTTGCTGCACTGCAGCCTTTCATTTATGGATCAGCCAGTAAATTCATTTTGATGATAAATATAAATTATTCCAAGCTATGCCCAACATCCTAGTCAAGCAGTCTATTTAGAATAACATCTTTGGTTTTCCCCCTGGGTGCTGGTATTTTTGAGGACACTCCTGTATTCAGTTCTAGGCTGTCCCTGTCCTCTATGCACTGTTTGTCTCCAAACATTTTTAACTATCCATTATCACCATTTTCACTGTGTGCTGCCAATACTGTTGTCTTAATTGCCAGGCGTGCCATTGCAAAGGACTCACTAATAGTATTGTTACATGTATCTGCATAATGTGATTTAATCGGCTTTTCATTCCTGTTAGTTGATTCTGACATAACTATGTGGTTACAGTTTTCCTTTCATTTATTGGTCCCATTATTGCTATTCCACTTTATCCCTTACATGAAAAAGTAAAGATAAAACAGCCCACCAGAAGCTGCCAGGATTGCATCTGCACGGGCAGCTCTCCTCGGAGCAAGGAGTGCACGCAGTGTGTCCTCTCCCTATGAATTAAAGGATTGCGCTTCTGCCTCAGGGCTTCCTCATGTACAAAGATAGGGGGCGCTAATGGGTTTTTTTTAAGTGCAATTTTTACAGATTGCCACCTAGCCCGACTGTAAAGCGCCACATTCGCCATGCCTTGCCGCCAGCCTCTCCCCAAGAATAGAGGTGCACAGGGAGTTTTGCACAGGAACTTCACCCTCCGTCGGGAGTGGGTGCCTGGCAGGAGCGGAGGCGGTGCCTTGGCTGAGGCCCTGCCGCTCACCCACTCGCCGTGGTCATGCTCGAATAGCAGACTGGATTGAAGCCATTTCAAGAGATGTATTTACAGCGCAGTAATGAACCCTGGCTTCCCACGGTGCTGTGTCCTGCAGTTGGCTTCTCTGGAGGCAAGCACTGATCAAAGCTTTTCCTGCTTCTGAAGGCATGATAAGAGCTCTCCCCCATGTGGATTCCCTGGTACATGATACAGACAGGGCTCCTCCTTTCCCTCTCTGGGAAAACACACTTATCCTCCTTACCCAGCTGCCTGTTTTCATTAAGCTTTTGTGAACCTAAGTTCAAATTTGACTGAACCTGGAAAGTAAATTCAAAACTACTGGAAGAGGGCAGGCAGTGACTCTGATGCTTATCGTGCAGATCTCATTTCCTTGGGAAACCAGGTTAGATGTCAGCCTGACACCTCATGGCCATCTTGGTTTACGTACAATACAGCACCTTGAAATGGAAACAATACAAACAATGCACGCACGTGTGCGTAAAACCCCAGCTGCTCCTTTCTTGCAGAACAGCCCTAATAGTTTTGGAGACCAAAAAAATACTCTGTTTCAGAAGCGTCTTTCACACTGAGCCTATTTTTACTCCCATACTCTGAGGTGAGGAGAAACTGCTCTTTTTCCAATTAATCACACTGCCTATCATCCTGGAGGCATTGCAGAGAGTGGGCAGGAAGGATGTGCTAGTGACAGATTTAGTATGAAGTGGTACGTCATCTAGATAAGGGAAAAAACTTTCTCTTCAGTTTGAGAGCTCCTATTATTACAGACTTTTTTTTTTTTTTAAATAGTCTCAGAGGAGAAGCAGGAAAAAATCCTTTATTATATTGAAAGAATCAAAATCTGAGTGTTGCTCCCTGGCTTGCAGTGACTGAAACCTGCAGTTAAGCATCATCTGAGGTATCTGTCAAGGTAAAATCCTTCAGGGCAAGAGCTCTTAAGGCAAGGGAAGTATTTCTTCATCTTGAGTTTTAAAAGCAACTCACACAGTAATGAAAACATCACTGAAAAATTGAAGTGAAAAAGATATCAAGAAAGCAAAACCTTAACGAAACTAAGGAAGATAAATTAGACTGAAGAATCACAAATTTGATTACCTTAAAATAGAACTGAAATATTTGCATGTTAAAGTCGCAGAGTTGCTTGTGAGTGACATTTTCAGGGCATGTGCTGGGGGCTGGGGACAGGAATGGTTTTCTGGACAGAGAATTTTGTGTCCTCTCTTGAGCAGGTTTCTTTCCCTCCTTTAAGAGCCACCATGAGTGCTCTTCTCAAAGAACGAAAACCACAGGAGCTGGTTTTGCTTGTACCCCATGACATTTACATTTGTGCAGAGCAACTGTTGAAGGCTACCAAGTCACCGTTTGTCCTTCTTGCTAATAAGGGCTTTCTTAAAGCACTAGAGAAGTGAATGGCTACACAAGACTCAAGAAATGGTGGCTTATACCCACTGTACAGTGATGCTCTAACTACAGAAATCGTTTAAACTACAAAAAGTAACAAATACAGCCTAGCTAGAAAAATATTGATGTTTATCACAAGAGACTGGACAAAGAGGAGGATTTCACAAACAGGAATTTCTGCTTATTCTTTTCCCTTGTACATTTCTAGGTGTCATACATGAAAGGAGAAAAACACATGAAAGGAACCTAAACAATACGGGTTGTGGACCCATAACACTATGAGCTTCATAAGATGAGAAACAATGTTAGCAGGACTTTTCAAATACATTTGGATCATGGGTTAGACAGGGTGTACAATGTGTCCTTACCCTGCGCTGTGCAGACTGGACAGCGTGTTTTATATTTACCTTGAGCTACAGTCTAAGAGACAACCCCACTGTGTAGGCAAGGTACTATGTGACCTACATAGGATTGGCACAATCTGGTTCGTAGCTTGCAGTATCTGAATTGTGGCAAACGTAGCAGGAGGCTTCAGAAAACTCCTTGATAATTTCTTTTAAAGAAAAAGTTTTTAGGAATTGCTCACACTCGAGCCCGATCCTGAAAATGCGAGGCAGCTCTCTTCGTCCATGAACTGCCATTTGCCCAAAAGCTCCGGCCACCAGCAGGTGCTGGATGTCCATTGCTTGTGCTACAGAAACTGGATTAACTACAGGTAGTCTATTGCATGCTACATTTACTAAGTAGACATTTTATATAGAGGACTGTGTGTGCATCTCCCATTTGCCTGTGTTTGAAAATGTATTTAATTATCCTTTCAAGCCTGTGATTTTTTTAATGACCAATTTCCAAATGAATGACTGAGCAAAACCAGAATCACAACAGAGGCGAGTAACGGAGTAACAAAAAGCAAGCTATAGTGATAGAACAATTACTAAGGCCTAAAAGGACTGATGATTTTCAATAGCTTCTAAAGAAAAATAATATACAACATATTAATTACTACCTTAGAGCTGACCACAGATATTTACAGTGGCATACTTACTGTCTTTTCATAAAATGTGCTCTAATTACTTGGTTAGCCTGCACTCCAAACATAGGGTTCCCTTTCACTTGGTTATTGCTCTTACGGGAGCCCTACTGCAAACCTCCATTATGTTTTTATCCGGTATCATTTAATGCTCAGTGAGTCTCTTCCAATTACACATAGCATCATCTTAAGGCTGCTTTCTGGGCAGCTGTTCTTTATCTCTCCCCAAAACCTGCTGAGCAGATATGCGTGCCAGTCCCACGCCAGGCACAGGTACCAGCCGAGCGGTGCCTTGTGGCAGCAGAGCAGGAGAGGAAGGGTGTTTCAATGGGAGCGACCATCACCAACACAGAGAGAGAGACAAAGAGATTTGAGAAAGGTAAGAGTGTTTCTTTACGTAGTATTAATGTGACTATTGCAGCAGACTTTGCTACAACAGGCTTACAGGAGTAGTGCTCATCACATATTTATTAAGCGTTACAGACCCCATTCAGATAGTGTCATTTTGATGTAAACAAAAAAATGCAACCTGATGCTGAAGAGGATGAGAAGGCTGCAACCCTGCCTGGCTCTTCTTTCACAAAACCTGTGTAGGTATTAAGAGCCCAACAGCAAAAGCATGTACCTCTGCTAACACTTCACTAGAAATTGCAACCTACCCTTGTGCATCCTGAGTCAAAATGCTCCCTCCTTGCTTGGCTGGTAATACAATGCAGAGGCTTCACAGCTTTGTTATGCTATAATCAAAAGTAATTAAGTGAAATCTAAATGCAGCACAGTCCTCCTTCTGCTCTGAGTTCCACTTTTTCCTTCCGTATTGGTAAGAACATGGGAGCTACACTACTGTTCGGAAATACTAAAGAGAAAATATCAGTACAAATAGTAAAGCACTGTATTCTCAGAAAGTCAGTAAGACTCTTGGCTAGCTTAAACTATCTGAGAGTGAATAAATGCAAAATTTAAATCAATAGTGTCCTTGGATGTCAGAAATCATCTAGGGCACAGTAAACATTCTTACTTGAATTTCTTGTTATTTTGAAAACTGCAAACTGCTTTTGAAGATTACTTAAAGAATTCAAACATTAAATTTTGACATTAACTGTTTCATTTTAACTGTTGTTTCTATTTTCTGTAGACACTTCTATTGAATAAATGGTGTTTTGAAATTCCGAGATTCAACTCTTAACCATTCTCCAGTGAATTACTTTGTGAGTCTTGCGCATGGATATCTCTTGTACCTGGGCCACAGTTGCGTGGGTTTTATATTGCTGTCATCTAAGGTCAAAGTTTAATTTTCTATCATCTTGGTTTTAAGTGATTTGAAAATAAATTGGCAGGCAGAATTTCTACTGAACTAGAAAAAATGTCCCTTACACTTGAGATAAGAACACAGTCTCAGCCTGAGCTGGGAACTCGATCCCATCACTGTAAATGGAAAACTGTCATTCAAGCCACTGTGCTGGAAATAAACCTGAGCATACGACCGAGAAGAGGCAATGTATTCGATAGAGAGTGCACCCAGCACTGGCACTGAATGGCAGTGTAAAGCTGTGACATGCCCTCACTAAAAGAAAGGATGGAGTATAAGTGGACTGACTATACCCCACTGGAACTGATAAAGAACATTTGAATTGGCAGCCACTAGCAGTCCACTGGTCTTTAATTCTCACCTTTAGAAAGTACATTCGATAGATTTGGGTTGGTGGTTCTTGCAGCATGAAAGTCCCAGGGAAGTTACAACGCCATACGTTATTTTTACTTTTATTCCCTAATGGCAAAAAGCTGCCACAATAAGGCAGGAGCTGATAATTTTTGTGTCCCATTCCTTTTTCTGCTGGTCTACAGGTCAAGAGCACAAAACTGCACAGCGATGCTCTACTAATTTCCCCTTCACCTTACATTCAGTAGGTAGTCCCACCATTATTTTATATAGCACCCTCATCTTAAGAAAACAATGCTGAAAATGTTCAGCATTTCATTTCTGCTGAAAGGTACTGCCACTGAGATGCAAAGCAAGCTAGGCATCCAGGCAGAAGGGGGCCTTGTTTTAAAATTATGTGGTTTAAAAACAACTTTGCGAGGAAAAGGTAGCAATGCATCTTCAAAGCAGAAAAACAGAAATTCCCTGTGTCCTTGTCACATTAGAAAAAAAAAAAAAACCATCAATTTTTCAGCCATCTGCTCTATTGATACGGAAAAATCAGCAAAAATAAATCTGTTTGTACAAACAATACAAATGCAATTTGTTTAAACCTTAGACTGCTCTGTGTTGCTGTTCATGTAGAACTTAACACAGAACTGAAAGTGCAAGTTTGGGCTTTCTCACTGCTGTTGATGAAGCTCACTAACAAACCAAGCCTGACGAACTGCTACTTGTCAGAGCAAGCCAGAAGGCAGAACTGAATCAGTTAAAAATTCCTTGCTATATAGTCTATCAGCATAATTAATATCACTTGGCATAATCACAGCCTAATTTATCATTTTCAAATGACTTTTCAGTTTACAGTTTCATTACCTCCTCAAAGCAAGCACAAGTGTCTCTTCAGGGGAAAAGCAAGCTTGCAACTGCAAGAAAAAAATTTTCCAGGATCATGTTTGATTTATTTCTTGTTTTACTGCAGAAAATCTAATTAATGTGAATTCTAATTTGATTCTGTTTCTCTTCTGAAACACAGTTTTTGTTCCCTATATCAAAGAAAAGTGCAGGCTGGGAAGAAAAAGGATCACATTGTGCTGGCCTCCATCTCACTGTTGGCAAGCTGCATCACATTTCAGTACTGATGTCATTCATATGACATTAAACAACTCACTACACCTCAGTGGAACCATAAAAAAATTAAAAGGTTAAGTGAAAGACCCCGCTAGCTTCTGGAAAGGCCTGGACTCTCCTTTACCATGCACACGTGTACCTCCCGCTGCCTCTTTCCATCTTTCCTGCATCGGAGCCCGTCCTGTCAGCCCTTATCTTGCATCCTCCTCCCGCAGCTGGAAATCACAGCATGAGCTCTTAGTATTTGTTCTCATCCTGTGTAATGCTGCAAGGGGCAGCCTCCATTCGTCTTCTGTACAACACAGAGAGGAGAGTGCAAAGGACTGACCTCAGAATAAGGGCAATATTTATGTCTAAACATGTCTTTCAAAGCACACGGTTTCTTTGGGGCTTTCAGATTTGTGGGCTTCAGGGAAACGCAGCAGCACATAGTTGACTAATTGGATGTATTACTTGTAACATTACTGACACACAAAGTGGGTTTTCCTTTTGCAAACCAAATAGGGATTAGTGGCAGGCATGCTGTGGACACAAACTGGGACGATGACATTGCATATGAATTATTGCTGTAACTGTTGAGCCTTGCCAGACTACCTGATCGGAATTAGAAACCTCTTGTCTTGATGTAAGCAGAGGGCCAAAGGCTCTAATTAATTTTTGACTGAGCCTTGGTTAAATTCAGTGTACAGGACCTTGAGGTAAGCTAGGAATCCAAGCAGTTTAGAAAGGTAAGGTATTTTAAGCAAAACAGTACACAGGCAGCCCCAGGACAATGGCTAGCCTATGTGAAAATCTGTTTCAGAAATCCATACTTGCTCTTTGTCCTGTTCTTCTGAGTAGCTACCTTAGATGTTTGTGGGGTTTCTGGCTGCTTCAACATGGAAGCAATGTCTCCTGTAAAGATGTGGTCCTGGTATATACTCCTAGGAAGAAAACTTGGAATTAAATTAATACACCATACTTGTGCCTCCTGACCCTAACAGTAAAATTGGGAACACATTGATTCATGCTTCCTTAATTCACTCTTTCTGCTCAAGCACTATATTGCACATACAGGTCTCATTTGGGTCATCTGAAATGCCTCTTTGTACTTGGTGAATTAGTGGATTCAGTTGAGGTGTCAGCTGGCTGCTACTACTTGAACAAACAGTAATAATGCATGCTATGGCTATATCACCATGAGAAAGAGGAATATCAATCCATTTATTGCATATGGTCATGACCTGGGTGTTTTCTCCTATCTAAGTCATGGCAGATGCTCCCCCTGTGGATGTAAAAATTGTTTATTCCTAAATAATGTGTAATGCCCCTTGTGCAAGAAACAGAAGTATTGTGTGCCAAAGGTGTCAGAGATTTAATATGCTAATAAATGTCAACATGGCTCTTACGTAAGCTAACACTGAACAGAACGAAGAGGAAAAAACCCACATAAAACAAGCGTGAGACAACTTGATGCCATTTCTATCTGTAACATTGGGTAATAATCACTTTCACTTTATAGTAGAAGGAAAGAAATACCTAAAAAGATACCTGAAAACATGCTGTTCTAATTCAGCATTAACACTAACTTCCAGTCTTAAAACTAGAAGATCAAATCTAGTTCTCACAATTTCTGTTAAAACTGAATTCTTTGTTACAGCACATACAGAGTGGAAGGTAATAAAATGTAAGTCACAAAGATGATAAAAGATATTTTCAATACATTTAAGCAGAACGTAGATCATGAAACTGTAGTATATGTTCATGGTGCATATATATATGGCATATGTAGGTTCTGCACCTATGCTGCAGATCTACTTACAATATGATTTGCTACCCAATCATAGAAATCTACCATACCATTAATTTTTAAAGAAATGCCTAATAAGTCATTATACTCGTTAGAAAAACTTGACTGTCCAATACAGGGATTCTCATGACTTCTGCAATTTTCTGAAGATGCACTTCTCATTTCTGTTTGCCTGTGCTGCCTGCCCAATGCACCTCCCGCAAGCAAGGATTACTAGTTTGCCACTGAGTAGTTCCAGGCAAACATCAGTGATCTTACTGTTCTGGTGACTGCTGTTTACTTAGCAAAGTTAAGAAAGGTGACTGCATGATGACTTCCAAACTAGGCCTTGATGCTTATGATGACAATATCAAAATCTGAAAAGGTTTAGTGATGCCATTAATTCTGCACATTCATATGGAAGGAATGCTTTGTCAGAATCTGTTTTGTTCTGCTTGAAGACTTATGGATATGGAAAGATGAGATTTTATACTGAACTGCAGAGCCATTATTCTTTTCATAAAATGACGAAAATGATTGTCCTTCCTTGCCCTGACTCACGGAGATTTATGGCATGGTATTTCAGCCTGATTTACCATGCGTCTTTTTCACAGGACAATACTAAATCCAGTTTTCCATGAAAGGATTCAACTGTCAAAATGGAAGGTGACTGGACTGCTGCATTTGGGAACCTTTTGGCAGTTCTGAATGAAGATGCTTATCTAGAAGGGAACTATCATCTGTGCAATATCAAAGTGTGCGTGCGTGGGTGCAACCACATATTTGGAATACACTTTCATGATTATTTTAATGTTTCTGTTTTAATTCTTTAGTTGGACAAGACTGATCTGATGGGGTATGCTAATAACTAACTCCCTCTGAGAGGAGTCTGCCTCCATTCATTAACATCACTGACCAAGACTGGCATCCAGCTAGTTCTTGTGGGACATGACATAAGAGACTGTGGTGCATTAGCTCCCCCTCAGAGACTCAGCTGGGTTTTAACGGACATGTTCTCTTTCAGCACAACATGAATCACATTTTTGGGAAAGTGGTGGATTTACTGCCCTTCTTACATCCATGTAAGTTTACTGATTATTTAAGACTACCACCAGCTGTTGAGCCAGATGCTGGAACCCCTGGATCAGACTGTATGGCTTGTATTGTTATCTAGGACAAACTAAATAATTAACGGTTGGACTCGATGACCTTACGGTTCTTTTCCAACCTAAATGACTTTTCCAATCTAAATGATTCTATGATTGTAAAAGGCCATGGCTGGTCTTAAGAGCTCTGACCCTACACGCATGCCTACCCCTTAGCTGCTGAATTCCAGTAGTAGGCTCTGGCCCAGGTGTGCAGCACAAACACTTTTGCCCCATCCATACAATCTGGCCTGGACTTGAGAACAGCAGTGGGCAAGACAGATAGGTGCAAACAGGCCAAGTTCTGCTGCCCCCACTTTGTGCAGCCTCTCTGCAAGGCAGCTCCAGTGAAGAGACTGTGAAACCATTCTAGTGCAGCACCTGCATTAATACACATTGCTGTCTCAGCACATCTTACGAATTCAGGGTTTCTTAATGAACACAACACAAATGAAACTACAGGACTCAGACTTACAAGTGCAATTGATTGGAAGATCTATAAATTCAAATTGAGCCCTTCTGCTTTACTGATCACTGCAGACAAGCCTTATAAAGGTGTGCTTGGAAACCATTCTCATCACTGTGACCAATGCCTTTTTTTAAATTTCTTTTTTTTAAAGGCAAGCCAACTTCCCAGTGCACTTTTTGTGATGCAGTTTCTGAGAGATCCTCCCAAGCAGTGTTTGCAAATTTCAGTAGCTTAATTCTTAGGCTACTGAGTCCTACCTCTATAGGCCATGGACTCATGCAAGCACATCTCACCAGTGCTGTCATTCACCATGCTGCTCGCTTGTTTGCTTCAAGGTAGCAGTCAGGGTCTTTAAAGCCATCTCTAGTTCTGCACAAACTTGTATGGATGATTTTCTATCCTCTGTGCAGTGATGTACAGCGTGTGTTCTGCCACCAAATTCCTGCATGCCTCCAGTTCCCTGAACACTTCCAGAACCCATCCAAAACTCGAGTCTGATAATCCTAATATACCGATACTACTTGTGAGGTATCTGAGGGACCACTCATAAACCAGAACCAGACACACTCTTTTTGCAATATCTTCTACGATTCTTAATTATTTTGAGAGGTATTGATGGATGGCAAGTATTAAAAAGCAAGCAAACAATTATGAGGTTAGTTTTACCAGAGAAAGAACTTTTCCTTTGGATTGTGGAGATCCAGCTACCTGAATATCTCATATTGCTTTGGAAAAAAGTGAATTTATAAGAAAAATGTGAATATTATGGATATTCCATCATTTTGCTCTGCAGGTTTATTATTTATTGACGTACAATTTATTATTGATTACTCCAACAGTAGGTAAACCTGTTCTACAGAACTTTCTCAGCAACTGAAAACAAAATGATGAAAAGAAAATAGATCTCTAATTTCAGAGGTCACAGAGTAATGAGTATACTCCTACAGACAACAGAAATCAAATAGAAATAAGTAGCAAGCTGTATTTTGCCTTCATTTTCACTAAATCATAGAATCATAGAATCATAGAATCACCTCGGTTGGAAAAGACCTTTAAGATCATCGAGTCCAACCGTTAACCTAGCACTGCCATCCCACCACTAAACCATGTCTCTGAGCACCTCATCTATCCTTCTTTTAAAGACCTCAAGGGATGAGGACTCCACCACCTCCCTGGACAGCCCATTCCAGAGCCTGACAACCCTCTTGGTGAAGAAGTTTTTCCTAATGTCTAGCCTAAACCTGCCCTGGCGCAGCTTCAAGCCATTCCCCCTCGTCCTATCATCTGTTACCAGGGAGAAGAGGCCGACCCCCATCTCACTACAGCCTCCTGTCAGGTAGTTGTAGAGGGCGATCAGGTCTCCCCTCAGCCTCCTCTTCTCCAGACTAAACAACCCCAGTTCCCTCAGCCGCTCCTTGTATGACTTGTGTTCCAGACCCCTCACCAGCTTGGTTGCTCTCCTCTGGACCTGTTCCAGCAAGGCAACATCTTTCTTGTAGTGAGGGGCCCAAAACTGAACACAGTATTCGAGGTGCAGCCTCACCAGCACCGAGTACAGGGGCACGATCACTTCCCTGCTCCTGCTGGCCACACTATTCCTGATACAAGCCAGGATGCCATTGGCCTTCTTGGCCACCTGGGCACACTGCTGGCTCATATTCAGCCGGCTGTCAATCAGTACCCCCAGGTCTTTTTCCACCAGGCAGCTTTCCAGCCACTCTTCCCCAAGCCTGTAGCGCTGCATGGGGTTGTTGTGACCAAAGTGCAGGACCCGGCACTTGGCTTTGTTGAACCTCATACAATTGGCCTCGGCCCATCGATCCAGCCTGTCCAGGTCCCTCTGCAGAGCCCTCCTCCCCTCCAGCAGATCAACACTCCCACCCAGTTTGGTGTCATCTGCAAATTTACTGAGGGCACACTCAATCCCCTCATCCTGGTCATTAATAAAGATATTAAACAAGACTGGCCCTAGAACTGAGCCCTGGGGGACACCGCTTGTGACCGGCCGCCAACTGGATTTAGCTCCATTCACCACGACTCTCTGGGCTCGGCCATGCAGCCAGTTTTTAACCCAGCGAAGAGTACATCCATCTAGGCCATGAAATACCAGCTTCTCCACAAGAATGCTATGGGAGACGGTGTCGAAGGCTTTGCTGAAGTCCAGGTAATCCACCTAATGCGGATGATGCATGTGAGAAGGGAGCACAACAGTGGGAGAAGTAGGATAAACAGGAATAGCTTCCTAGCACCTTGGAGTTGGGAATCGGCTCTGCATCTGTGGAAACTAGCCAAGCTGGGGAGCCATGAGGAGTCTTTTCAGCTCTGAGTGCAATGTGGATATGCCACCCCATGCTGTTTTCAATCACTAGACGACAAAAACAGAAGTCCACAGGAGTAAGGAGGAACCAAGAGCACTACCAGGTAGTAACAGAAGTACATGCAGAACACAAGTGTAGCAGCCACATTACCCATGTTCCGGTCTGGCTTTAACCAGCGCTCTGTTAGCAGCGCACAGCAACGCCAGCAAGAGACAAACAGCCCATTTGCTTCACTGGGATTCATTTGTAAATACTAGATGGCCAGATAATAAATTTCAAGCAGAGGAAGCCTTGTGGGTAATGCTGACCGTCCTGATTTACTGGATATACTGGAGAAAAAGCGGCCTGTCTCAGTTAAAGAATAAAATTTTAGACTTCAAAAAATATGAACTTTACACCATGATAAATGCATGCGAGTTCTGCACATTTCCAAGAGCAGCATACCTTCCCCTACCACCACCACAACCAAAAACAGAGGAAAGAAAAAAGAAAAGCTGCTATTTTGGAGATAGGTAACTGCTCCAGATTTGGTCAAAGACGGAGACCCTAACCAAAAGCCCTTAGTGAAAATAATATATTTTCAGGCTGTCTTTTGAAGGACAAGCTGTAACAGTATCACAGCAGAGTTTTGACAATCCAACTAGCTTTGCTAGCTATGCAGCAAGAAATAAAAACACAAAAAAGGTATTTAATTGTCAATACAGCTATGTAATATCTACTTAGACCTGTTTTCTTCACATCTTGACTTGTACACCTATGCTTGAAGATCCAGGTTGCACTTCTGTGGTATCTTTATAACAGCTAGTTCTGGAAGTAATCCCATTGAAATAAATCAGATTAGCAGCATGAGTTTTTTTAAGGATTGGATCACATGGCTAACAATGTATCAAAACTTTCAGAAGCAAGATATTCTCTGTCATGTATAAGGGGTATTACTTAACACAGAAATAGGAATTCAGATAGAATATACTGGTATTATGTTGCGTGCACTTTCAACCTAACATTTACCCGTCTGAGCTTGATTGAACCTTGGTGGATGACGAAGTTGAAAGAGCCTTGTTTCATGTTATAGGACACTTGAGGCTGTGCTCAATTTAGTGATAGCAATATGATACTGAACACCTCTGGGACAGTAAGAAAATTAAGCAAATTATTAGAAGATGGCAAGGACTGGCAATGGTCTAAAGTGCACATTAGGGACATAACTGTAGTTCATACTAAAGAAATTATATCAAATGGAAACTCTCAATATAACTTTTGCTTCTGTGAAAAGATGCAATTCCACTAACTGTCAGACAAGGTATCTTATCTCAAAAGGACCAGATGCACCATGACGTAACTTCAAGAGACTCATTTAGATAAAAGTTCAAAAAAAATGACTGACTGATTATAACGTGCTTTTTGCTCCATGCAGTTCTGTGAAGATAAGATGCAACTGTCATTAACAGAAATTGCAAATGGGCAGATCCTGTCTCAGTGATCAGTTTGAAGAGCTGGCTCCACAATAGCAAGATTTTGGGGAAACTGGGGAAACAAATGAGATCATCGTGATGTAGTTTGAAGTATACAGAACTCTAGTATTTATTACACATAGTTTTTATGTGAGGAAGATTTGATCACACAAATAAATAGAAAGTACAGTTTTCAAGGATATACTTTGAGAAGATGATCATTCCCCTTTCCCTGAGAGAGACACATAAACAGCAGCATGGGTTGCATTTGCTCCTGGCAGCGTTCCAGAGCTCCCTGAATTATGAGAAAGTTTTGATTAGATCTGTAGCCCCAGAAATGGAGACCAAGAGAAGGAGGAATAATTCCAAGATGACTTCCGTCACTAAGTGCTGCCTCGAGCTGTGATTCCTTCACATGAGTCTTCTCAATATAATTGGGATGAGGCTTTTGAGTAAAGAACCACATGGGTTGCTTCCAGTTGCTACTCCAATATTCCCACAATCCCAAATTGCCCCAAACCTTTCCTTTCAGATGTAGCTCTCAATAGCTGAGATACCATATTCATCTCTCAATTTTTATCATCTCAGAGTAGAAAGAAAAAGAGGTTCAGTTTTATCAATTTGTCACAGAAGACAAAAAGAGGAGAAGGTGGTAGAGAGGAATTCTAACTGCTGCTTTTGTCTCCTTTTTTCTATGTAATAAAGAAGAGAGCCTGAACAACTAAATTGAAACCCCCAGGATCTCTCAATCCAGTTTGGTCGGGTCTCTGATGCTAACAGGGAAGACAACACAGCAACATTCCAAGCGCTCCTGCAGCCATCCTGCTGTAAATCCTCCTACAGCTGAGTCCAAAAAACTAACTCATATTAGAACAAATAAAAAATTGGGTTGCCAGTTTTTACTTAAAATTGACACACACAAAAAAGTGTATCTTTTGACCAACTGGGGATTTTTTGGCTTCCCCCCCCCCCCCTTTTTTTTTTCCTAATAGCTATAAGGTTCTTAATTTCAGAAAATTCAGGATCCAATATACTTCCACTCTAAGTATACACTAGATTATTGATGTCTACCATAAAAAGCATAACTTTGCTTATCTACTGTATCTACAGATGCTTAATAAACCTTTTTTTGAATAATTAATACCCATAGCTCTCAACATCTCACACAGCTAATTTGACTGTTGTGTCAACTGAATTATTAACAGAAAAAATGAATTGGGAAACTTATTTCTTATTCTTCAAATGTAATTGATAATTCATAATTGCTACAATTTTCATGCATTGTAGGAGTCAATGCTAAAGAGACATAAGTATGCTTCACATAATAATTAAAAAAAAGTAGTCCGTAGGGGGTTTCTCATTCACACACTGTCACGCGTCTTACCTTCTCCAGGAATTTGGCCCTCCCGTACATTTATTTAATATCTTACGTGCATCAAGTGAAAACCTAACTCAGATAAAACAGGTCACTGGTTCCAACCTGATAAACAGCTTTGGGACAGTTTACCTAATTTTCTAATTATCTCAAATTATGTAGATACAATCAGCAGTTTCTAATTTACAACAAGAGAGTCAGAGGAGGATGGGGAGGAAACTGCCTGAAAAGGAAGTACTGTTGTCCAGTGGTCCTGTCAGATACCCAGCTGTCACATGGGATGCTTCAGAAGTGCTCCAAGGCGCTGCTGAGCGTCAGCAAGAACAAATCATTGATCCTTTGCAACAGAGATAATTAGATAAACTTCTGCTATTCAAAACATTGCCTGAACTCTTTTCATGAAAGAAGCAAGGTCAAAGAATTCTGCTCAGAAGACCGAGTCTAATTTACCAAGAATTAATTTGTCTTCATAAAAAAATACATAGGTGTATACATCAGGTATTATTTTTCCAGTCCTCCTTCTGAGGGATTTTTAAGATGAAGAGAAATCAAATACCTTTCTTAAGTCTTACTTTCTACTGGTGAAACAAATCACATAAGAAATCCAACAGAGACATAAAGTAGGCAAGAAAAAAAGAGCAAGTTCACATGCTTGGGTTTTGTCCATAAATAAAAGTATATTTTACAGCCTGGTTGGTTTTTTGTCCTTAAAAAATTACATCTTACAGCTGTTCAGCTTAAACTGGTCTGAATTCAAAACAATCAAAAGAATGAACAACCCAGAAAATATATGGGCTTAAGAGGCATCTTTATAGAAAAATCCTCTGCTAGCAGTTTTTACACAGCTAAGAGAGAAAATCATGGCTCTGCTTAGGAACTTTTCCTCAACATCAGCTGAGCCAAAATTTAAGTGGGACTTTTAGAGATAATGCTTTTAATACATCACAGGCCAGATAAATTACTACCCACAGTGGATCTGGATATTGGCACTTGTTTAAGAACCAACAAGATGAGAACTTTTGCAAATACTTGATTATCTTTCACACCTTCCACCTATACCTCCCATCCCCTGCAGGTATGCTAGGGTTTCTAGGGCAGAAAGTCGGATCCGTCCCTGCTGGCATTGCTGCTCACCCATCTTGGGCATCAACAGCCAATGTCCCTGGTAGATTCCCTGGCTTCCATCTCCTCACAGATCCCTGATCTCCAGGATCTCCCCCACTTTCAGGATCTTTCCTCCTGCCAGGAACTTCACCTTCTTCTTTTCAGACCCCCTCCTTTTTTCCAAGACCACTTCTTTCCGGCACTCCTTATTTTCTGGCACACCAAGACTCACTTTTCCCTCAATCTAAACAGTTTCCATGCATAAGCACAAGGTGTGAGCAGCCTCCTAACTGGTGGTTCTGTCTCATGTCTCTTCAGTAATAGGAGGACTCTGGATGTGCCACTTTCAGTTCGTCCAGGAGTTTACAATCAGACTCCACCAATTACAGGGAACAAGCAGCAGGCTTCTGCTTGAGAGCTCTAATGTTCAAATTTGGATGCTAACCCCCACACATGCACCCAACAACCTGTTACTTGTTAGTGTTCACGATTTAAGCTTTTTTTTTCCTACAAAAGTATTTAATATTAGCCTAATTCCACTTCCAGTGAAGACAATGGGATTAATTTTACTTATTTCAATAATTTTCAGTAATAGAATTTTCCAAGGGCTGATTATTTGTTGCACATAAATGTATTTTACTGAAGTGGTTCAACTAATCCATTACAGTAGTTTGGCCATTGGATTCAATTATTCATGTGTGAATAAAGCTTTTCCAAAAATGTTGTTAGCATGAAGAGCTCCAGGAGTGTTTCTTGTGCTGATTAAAGATTCTGTCTGTACTACAAACCTCACGCTCCTTAACAGAATAAAAGAGCTAAATGCAGTTTCAAGCTTTGCTGGAACTACTGGAGGGAGTCATGGAACAAAAATATATGACACTTTTTTTTAGCTCTTGCTCTGCATTAATATTATGGATTATAAGGATTTTTATATAATGAATTTATTTTATTTAAGTACATTAACAAACTAACTGGTCAAGGTACTAGAACCTAGAATACAGCACCATGGCCACCTTGATTGTTATTAGTTCAAACAGGCAAAAAATAAATGGTATATGTACCTAATTTTAGGCATGTTTCAGTGAATCCTTTTTCAGCCAAAGATTTTAACATAAATGCATGTATTTTGCTGAATAAAAATACACTTCAACGGGATGTTATCTTAAATACATACTTAAGTAGGTTGCAGAGCTATGGCCTAAAGATGTTGCTTGGCTTGTTTGATGGTTACAAGACTAACTTCTTGGTAGGTGAGAGCCTGGGAACTCAGAGAAAATACTTTATCAATCGTATCCATTACCAAATGCATGTCAGTGAAGTGGAAGATAGAAGTTTTTCAGCTGATCACATAAATCTCATATATGAAATAAAAAGTTCAAAACATTATTTAAAATTTTATCTTCATAATTTTCTAGTACCCCCCCCCCCCAAATCACATTTTGAAGGCAGAATGGCACCACAAAGAACAAGAGACCTTCTCTCTAGATGCCTTTCATCAAGCTGGTAAACCTGTAAGATTTGTTTATAGATTTTGCACCATTTTGTCAGTTTATAAAAATTTACCAGAAAGAAACTAGATTGGTAAAAAGATTATTTCAGTGATAAAATCTTACACAGTTTACTATATCTAAGAAAGTGGTAAAAAACTCTGGCTGTTCATAACCTGGAATTTTCAATGGGTTATGTAATTGGGCAATATTTGCCATCTATTGATAACAGAAAAAGATGCATCCTTGACACAAAATCTAGACCTGTTCGAAGAAAAGATCAAAATATTTCACTGTGAATGAAAAAAACACCTAATTTTTGTAAAATCCTGTTTTCGGGGAGTCTAACCAGTATTTTTCATTTGCCCATGGGGTGTGATTTCAGTATGAAGCAGAGAGCTGGCATAGATGATTTCAGCCAAAATTATTAGAGTTCTGGCAAACTTGCAACAGGAGTTTTACTTGAAAAGTAATGATGTGCTGTCAGCCTTGCCTATAATTTCAAAGCTGAGACTCTGGCAAGTATTAAAACTTTGACAGCAAAGCCACAAGGATATATGCGACTTTAAAGGTTATTCCTTAAGTAATATATGCAGCATATGAAAATCTCTCCTTGATGCAGAAAATTTACTTCTAAAGGAAATACTAGTATTGCTTCTTGTCAGTGCTGGCAAGCCAAGAAAATGGCAACAAAACTCAGTAAAGCCTCATGAGAGATTGATTTCTAGTGTCCAGCTTATAAATGTAGAAAAGAATTCACCACCGCAAAGACTGTAAAAACAAAAGTGACACCTTCAGACATGTAAGTCCTGATGTTGTTTTCTAAGGAGCTGTTAAACTTTAAATTACTATTTCAGCTTTAAACTCAGACTCCTAAGAGAAGAATGATGCTAGCAGATATTTTTTTTTTTTTAATCCCCCTGGAAAGGGACAAAATAGCAATAAAATCCAGTTACATCTACCATGGTAACCTTGCATAAATATTCTCTAGTATCTGAGCTGCTGTACGTTAAATGCTCTGTACTGCTACGTCACAGAAGAGTTTCTGCATCTTTAGGCCCTAGAAAGCAAGAGGTAGGAAGGCTTTGGGACTATACCCCAGGGTGAAATACTGTAGAGACCTGCTGCATCTCTGGCGCAACTGCCACACCAGTGAAGCAGGTAGGTGCTGCTATAGGAATTACGCAGTGCACTGGCCTGAATATATGCAAAGGCAATATGAAGCAATAAACATGCACGTAGAAAATACAGGGGAAGGCATGTGAAAAGATGTGTCAACCATGCATTGTTAAAATCCTAAGCTTTTCATTGCATTTTAGATATTATTAGATATGAATCTGGATGCACTCACATAATTTAGACTGGAACTGTGCTGCTGAATAACAAGACATTGTGAACTATAAGGTGACTGACTCACACTGGATGTTTTGTTTGAGTGAGAAAACAACTGCTGTGCTTGATGGCCAAAGCACCGTATGTTTCTAGAATAGCGGAGACCTATTCTGTGGTTTGCTGTCAAGGTCTAGTAATACTGGCCACTGTTTGCTGATTCAATAACCACAGTTCTGTTACTCTACAAGTCAGATGAGCTTTTAAAGAGACCATATGTGACTAATCAGCAGCCCAGCCTGCCTTTTCATAGTCCTTTCCCAGCAGGTAAACCAGGACATAATGGGAAATGTGCAGTGACATCTGCAGTGAGTTCTCTGCCTTGGGCTACAAAACTGCAGAAGCCCTACACCGCTACTGCAGGCAGTGCAAGTGCGAGGGCATGGGTCTGGACAGGCCTGGTGCTATATGCTCCACTATTTCCCAGGTAAACTCAGTCCTTACCCATTTAGGCTGCTTTGAGAGAAGAGAAGAGGGATCTGATGCCTCATTTGCAGCTACACTGGGACTCTGATAATGAGAACCTGTGGGAGATGCGTTGTCCCAGGGAGTGCTTGGCTCACCGTGGGTCTTAAGATTAGGTCCCATATGTGTGCAAACCATTTTCCTCAAGGAAAGAACTCAGAGTATAATGAGAGAGTTCTGTCTTTACTTTGCCTCTTATGTGAAAAGTTCAAGTCAGATTATTATTTTACAACTGCATATCAGATCTCTCTGACAGTTGCCCTGATCTATTAAACTGTAACTCTGGGGTAAGGGAACTGGATACTCATATCTGATGTCAACAGGAGCCAAGCATCTGATTTCCTTAGGCTCTTCTGAAACCCCAGTGTACATTTCTCAACTAATTGAAAGCAGATTCTCTTTAACTG
The DNA here is from genome assembly GCA_034008185.1 of Gorsachius magnificus. NCBI lineage: Eukaryota > Metazoa > Chordata > Aves > Pelecaniformes > Ardeidae > Gorsachius > Gorsachius magnificus. Next base: position 40,186,943 of record CM067083.1, on the reverse strand, counting down.
CAATTCAGAGAGATTTCTTTTTGCTCTGTACAAATATTCTTCTGAGCTTCATCTTATCACTACATACAAAAATATACTGTTATACAACAATAAGATGAAAAAAATGTCCAAATGCATGCAGAAAAGAGAGTGATAAAATTAACAGTGAGGAATCACATTTGAAACACTGGCCCACAAAGAACCGGCATCAAAGTTTAATGTAGGTATGTTATGAGAGTTAAGATTTACTTCAGCATTAGAAGACCAAACCTAAAAGGAATTGTAGCATCTATGATGATGATCATAAACACAATCATTAAATATAATAATATAATACTCTGCATGGTAGATGTGCTTCTTTTCACCACATTTATTATTTTCACTGGTACTCAAAACCCCAATTAGAAGAGGCTTCAAAGCTAAACTATTTATAAGCTAAATAGTTCTGTGAAGAGCTATTTTGTTATGACATATGAACAGTTCAGCTCAAGAGGCACAGGCAATGTATAAACATTTAATTTCTAAACTGTACAAAAGCCCAACTATATGTTTTTACATTGACTAAAACCATACACACAAAAGCCAAGACTTTCTCTGGTTTGCTAACAACATCCTCTATTTTACCAGTTTTCCAGATTCCTTTGTAAACATTCAAAAGTTACCTTTAAATAAATTAATAGACATAAGAACAGCAAAAATGTATTTACTCACTCTTTCTGCACTAAAATGGTTGATTCATTTTTATTCAGACTTTCAACCTCTTAACTCAAAACAAACCTTAAAAACTTCAGTACAACAAACACACACCTTTTTTACAAAATCATTAGAACCTACGTTCAAAATTATTCATGTGTTTCTAAGATTTTGTTCATATTTAGAAAGTAAGCTTTTTTACTGCAACTAAGAACTACCTAGGACTGCTGCTTTCTCCCCTCTGTTGTGCATTTCAGTTGCTGAGATCTAAAAGCACAGTTTCTGCTCCATAAATATGACCAACAGCAGCCTCACACAGTCAGTGATAAGTTGCAAAAATGAACATGACAGCCATTAATAATCCTGAGACTGTTGTGGAAAGAAAAAAGCTACAGATACCGACAAATAAGCTGCATTACTGATGAATCACTTCTTCAAAATGGTCATAGACCATAGACAGTCCTCAGCACTGGTTGTTGGCAGAGGCCTTAGCGTACATCCTTCAACTCTCATATTTAGGAATGAAAATAGGGAATTCTCTCTAATATGTTCAACCTTCAAAACTATTATGCTATTTGACTTTCTGTACTCATAAATCCCTTCCTCCCCACAGGTGGTGGGTATTTCAGTATAATACCTACTATCCATTTGGAAGTCTTTCCAAATTTTGCTTTTCCCAGTTTAAATGGCAGATGAGAAGGACTAGGTGATACTCACGACATTACCACAGAGTTTCCATAGCAGTTTGTTTTCCAACAGGTTTGCTCACTTTTTTTTTTTAGTTAAGTAAACAAGAACTTACAATCTTCAGACAACAAAATCATCACAGAAATCAATAAAGGCAATCATTTTTTTAAAATTTTAACCCAAAGCATAACTGCTGAAGATAGCTATTCCAATGAAAAGAAGTAGAATTTATTGTAATATACTTTTGCCAACACAGAAGAGTCATCAAAACTGTGGCAGCATAGTTGTTGATGGTGGCACTTTTGCCAGCAAACTATCAGAAGAAGAAAGCTATCCATCTCTACTTGCTGGGCTCAAAACATTACTTTTTTTCTCTTTATACCCTCAAAGGGTATAGGATTACTTTTTCAATCAAATTACCTGTCCCAGTGATCTCCAGTCTAGGCTGGCACTTCCAATGTACACATGCTGTTTATCAACAATCCAGAAAGATGACTGAAGCCGACCCTCATTATATGCTGACATGTTCATATACACCACTTCAGCACCTAGAGATTTAAGGATAAAATAATAAATAGCATTGTTTAAAATAACATAGTTTGCATTATTAAAAAAAGAAACAACTTCACATTTCAAGGCCTTTGCTTCCAAAAACTAGCAAGGGATGTAATTAAACATACCATAAAGATTTAAAATTGATGATAAACAGTGTTACTGTCCCGCTATTTAAGATATTAACATATGTTCCAGAAAAGCAGCTATAGGGAACATTCCCATGTATTATACTGTTTACTTTCTTTCATTTTAGAACCAAATAACTGCTATTTTTTTCCAGCATGGGATGTTCCTAAAAATAGTTTATTTTGAAAGGTCTATTCTGTAACTTAAACCTGTTACAGGTTATAATAATGGCCTTTAAAATACAAACTCAATTACAACCCCTTCCTGAAAAGCAAACTCTGCTCCTTTGTCTTGTGCAACGGTTCGAGCAGGTAGCCTATGGTGGGCTGCTGCACAGAACAGACCCTGACAAGAACACAGGTGGAGAATTAAGGAGTGAATATATTTAGTAGGTGAGTTTAGGGGATTTCTCACATCTCTATTATTCTTTCAGTGCTCCACGGTTTGTAAGATTAGGCGATTAATCTGAATTAATCATTGCTGAAAGGCAATTTAAAGTAACCCACTCATCTTCACGTTTTAGTCATGACAGCAACTGGGGAAGAGAAGTGATAGTAAAGAGCAGCCTGGAGGGCAGTTAACAGTACCAGCAATTTCCCATTAAACATTCATGGGATCTTCAGTACCATGAATTCCAGTAATTGTGGGATATGACTCACAACTTCAAAAGAATTCCAGGGTACCTAGAGAACTAAAATGTATTTATTTCCATCCAACTTCATATTTCTGACCTCCTAAGAAACATTCAACTCACAATTTTAAGCAACAGTTACCAGTGCTAAATATTTCTTTATTATGAAAAGTGTAATTCTCGCTTGAACAAATGATTCTAGAAGTTCAGACATCAAGAAAAGAAGAAAAATCAGGTAAGGTGCCACTTTTCATGAAGCACCAAACAAGTGTCATAGGATTTTGAGCAAGTTACAGAATTTGGTTTGTTGTACAGTTACATTTGCTGCAACCCAGTTACCTTTCCAATTTTTTCTAGGTATTACACATCCACATTCATCTATGCTTAGAAACAAAGGTATTTTCCAGTTTTCCTTGGAATTTGTGGCTGCTGACTTTCAAGCCGTGCATTAATGAGCAGAACTGTGCTAATTACTCAGATACTGTGTGTGAAATGGAAAAGAAATCAGGAAACACTATAGCAGGTGTTAAATGGTTTAAATTGTTTTCTGATTAATAAACAGAAGCAACTCTACTAGCTAAGGAAAACAATTCTGTAAGGTGCTAAACTTCTACCTGCTTATCTGAAAACTGTTTAAAATCAAGCTTAACATAGCAGTTCTTCCATACATCCAATTTGCAACATTAAATAGCAGTATGAATTTAACACCCACTACACACCTACATCAAATAGGTTATAAAGGAAATGTTAGGATTTTTGTATAGGAAAGGTAAAACAGTTGGAATCGACAATGAGCTTCCTTCTCATAACTGAAGGCCTAAAATAAACTCAGTTTAAAAACATTTTTGAAATATCTGATGCTGAACAAAAATGCTAATTGCCGAAGTTGCAACAGGAGACTATTTAACCAGTAATACCAACGTTAAAATTGCAGACATCGTCAGTAACCTGACACAAAATTCAGAAGTTGTAAAACACCAGGATTTGTGGGTGTGGGCAGGTTAGACATGGGCATAAGCAGTGGGATGGGACTGTCACTCTAAAATGTAATCTAGGCTTCAATTACCAAAATAGTGAATATAGCAGTGCAGGAGACACTGCTATCATGCGCACCATTAAAATCAAAACCTGGATCCCAATTTCTCTTCCTTCTGGAAACAGACAACTCATAAGGTTGAGGAAACAGTATCTCCAAGTTAATTAAAAAAAAAAGTCACGTGTTGCAAACAGCAGCTGCTGTGCAGCCTATTAATGAGCCCTAACTTTTGATGAAAGGAAACATACATCAGTATTGATAATTGCCTCTGTTCCAGAAGCCCTTGAGACATTTTGTTAAAATAGGCTTATCAGGCCTTCAACACAATCTATCATCCCTAGCGTGGTCCAGGTCCCATGAGGAAATTAAATTGGACTGATCAATATGTGAAGCCATAACAGAACTCTTTATTATGCTGCAGCCTCAATTACACAAAGCTGTGGGTCTATGGAGTTCAACCAGAAGGCACAATCTGTAGGCTTGATTGCTCATATAGATGCCAGATTCTTAAAAAATAAATCTAACAATTTTGTTTTGCTAAAGATTAAACTGCAGGGTGAGATCTTAGAGAAAAACAGCGCTGTCACTTAAAACTGAAGTGGATTTGCCAGTCCTGTAAAATTGTGCATTGGAGAGATTGAGCCAGATTGCCCTCTTTCTGCAGGAAAAAAAAAAGACCACTGTAGGGATCAAAGCATGCTTTAAGTAACAGACATTTTTCTGAGTATTTTTCCTTCTAGGTGAGGAGGTTTTGCACTATGTGAAAGAGAGATGACTGATGCAGTCTGGGATGTAAAGAGGGGACCCTGCCCTTGAGAGCCTGGACCTTCCCCATGAGATGGGAACATAGCCCCTGATTGGTGCCAAGCTGCCACTCGGCCTCGTGCTTTGTCCCATAATGGAGGAAGAAAACAGAAGACAATAGCAGTATTGCAAAAAGACTGACTTTTTATCTATTTCCAAAAGAAATCCAATTCCCAAACTAATCCCAAAGAAGAAGGATGGCACGAGCAAGTGCCATTTCTAGTCTCGCAACCTCCTGTTTGGTCTAGCTGCCTGCTCTCAGGTACTCCACTAATGATGTGATGAAGGCCATAGGGCAAGCTTGACTTTAGGAACAGGAGCTTAAGGCTAGGACCTTTTCTACAGATTTGAGTCAAAATGCTCTAAGCAGTTAGCAGGAGACTTTAATCAAGGGCTCACCACATATACGCTCTATCACGAAAAACCATGTGTCATCAAGAAGTGCATCTTGGCACACCTGTGCTGCAGCATATGCTAGCTGTGGATTTTACCACGGCTCAAGCAAGGTCACCAGGTGGCTACGAACTGGGAGAGTCGTCTTCATGAGAGACTGCAGGAGGCCAGGGTTCACAGGGCTGTCGCTCAGCTTCCAGATCCAGGTTCATGCAGCAGTCTGGAGAAGGTGCACCAGGAGGCTTTAGATCCAACACCTGTGAGCAGCCTAGGATATTACCAGGTTGTCCTGGTGTATAGAGGTAACATCACTGAGCCAAATCAGCTCTCTGGTGGATACGGTAAATCACTTTTGTAAAGAAGACCCAGAAAGAGCAACTGTTTAGGTTGCTATTATCACAGCTGCCTTGAAAGCAAACATGCAAATTCTGCCTGCAACAGTTTTCAACAGCGCCAGTTACAGGCTAAACTCACTCTGGAGTTAGCAAACATAACGCCCAAGAAACAGAAGCTGCATTTGCTTGTACCACGGCTAAAATTGGCCTTCTGTCTTCACAACTTTCGTACTTGCACTATAGTGTTTTTAAAACCAGAGAGAAAGAAAAATGAGAAAGGGGAAGGATTTAAGGATTGAGAGGAGAGCCAGACAGAAGTATCTTGGGAAGTTGCAGCAACAGTGATGGGCGATTCACAACAGGCAGAGCAATGGTGACAAAAGCACCAAGAGCCCTGACCTCATTAGCCCTGACAGTAGGAAAGTATGTTGCAGCAGAAAGAGGGTGGAGAGAAATTGAGATAAACGATCTACTGCCACATGCTGGGACTGTGCATCATGCAGAGCCCCAGGAGAAAGGGAGCTAGGCTGGCCTGAATGGGAGAGTTATAAAGGTGGAGAAGATGAACACGGGCTTTTGTATGCTTTTCCTTTCCCATTTTGGGGAAACAGCTTGTCAAGCGCACACTGCAGTTGCAGAGCGGGCAACATTGGAGCAGGGGAGCTACACAGAGCTTTTGGTAGGATGAGGGAGTGGGGATGTTGTCGCTGGATTGCAAAGGAGAAGGGAGAGCAGGATGCAAGGAAGCACGAGTATATGAAATGAGTTTGGCCAGTGAAAGCAATGCTGCTAACGGTTCTCTTGTATATTTGCAGTTTGAGCCTGACAAATGCTCCTGCACCACATCAAATCCATTGCTAACTTTCCAGCCGTTGCTCTCCATGTCACCACCAAGCTGGCCACAGTAGGAACAGATGCCCTCCTCTGCTTACCCCATTCTTGCCATCTCTATCTTCCTCATCACCATGTCATACCCTTTGCTCACGGCACTGGCTTTTTCCCTCTCCTAATTCTGTGTATTCTCAAGCAAATACTCCAAGTAACGAGCCCTATAAAAAGGAGGCTGAGAACGCGAGCCATGGCCTCTTTGTTTCACCCCACTGCTGACAGTCACTGGGCACACAAAGATACATGTTTTGACCTATACCTTTTGGAGGGTGGCCTCAAGCCAGAGTCAAGGGCAGACTTAACTAGTCCACACCATGAATCCTAGAGCTCACAAGCATATGCACACTCAAGCACAGCTGGCACCTGAGCAGCCTGTACAGCCTCTCCAGGAGGCTACCACACAGGTCGGAGGCAGCATGTGCAGCACCTGCCATAGACCTGCTGTATTCTTTCAGCTAAACTGAGTTTTCAGGGAAGTATAGAGGCAGTTAATCATCATGGGCTAACACAGAAAGATCAACAAAATATTCCTTTATTACCCCTAGGTCCCACACTTATTTTTTAAAATACGATTTGTTCGCTGGGAAATATGGATGTGTACACATGTAGATATGTATAGTGAATGTCTCCTTCCCTATATTTTGCAAGAGATGCTTTCATTTCATTTATTTGCTTTCAATTATGAGCCTTAGCACAAAGTACTCCCATGAATAAAAATAATTTTTATTCTACTGAAACAAAAATCCAGAGTTTTCCATACCCCGCTCACAAAGGGCAGAGCAGCTGCCTCATATTGGGCAGACACAAGTGACCCAGGGAGAGGATCATCTCCCCAGGAATTTTCATGCTTTTTTCTCAACTGATTGCAAGAAGCCTGGAGTTGTTCCAGAAGCCCCATTAGCGTGACCTGCCAGGACTCAGAGGAGGGCAAGTACAAAAGCAGAGGAATACACAACATGACAACAAAGTTATTTTTACTACGTCTCTGAATGATTAAAAGACAAACTAGGCTATTAGGTATTTCTGTACTCTTTATGGAATATTGGATTTGAAATGCAATTTAAAAGTCTGCCTGGCCCCAAAAGGATTAATGGTTCAGACTTATTTTAAAAAGAAAACACTCAAGGACTTTTAGGGGAATCTCTGGTGGTAATACCTTAGCTTTGAATCAGCTGGTTTGTTTACATTGCCCTCCTTTCCTCATACACACACACCTCTCCTTTTTAAAATCTACCAGGACTGAATCCTGCCACTCTGGGATTACGTGCTATTCATCAGTCTAAGCCCATAGTGATGTAAAAAAACCCCAAAACACTGTAAAATAAAAACCTTGCTACCTTTTCTTTAGCAGCTCCATATGCAACTGACACACACACAAAAAATGAATTCATACTTACTCAAAGAAATTACGTTCTAGTACAAGTCCAAGCAATCCCCAGAAAGCCTTTGCAATACAACTTAAGTTCGCACCACCTTGGCCTGCCTTAAACTGTGGTGCTCAACCTACCTGCATTGCAAACATGTCTTCTTTCTGAATGAAAATCCCACTCACTCCCAATGTAAAATCAGTCATAAATTATTGGCACAAAACAACACCAGCTCTCAAAGTTAATGCTGCCTGTAGTAAAATGAGGCTGTTTCTGATGTAGAAATTTTTCATGAAAAATTACTGTAATGCTTACTGCCTTATTTTACAGCACCTGAGGTCACCGATACAAAGAGAATTTTGAGAAAATCAGTGCACAGGAGAGGAATCTGTGACTGCAGATCCATGGGCCCCTCCGGTCCTGCCTACAGCAGCCACTGGAATTGCAATGGATGTGCTCACGTGCTCAGGCCTCTGGCATGGGTGGTTCAGGGAAAACATGCAGAAAACACTCTCTGCCTTCTGCATGCTGCCACTGCTCATCTCCACTGGCATGCTCCCTAGCTGGCTCACGTGTCCATGCCTGGCTGGAGCTTGGAGGAAAGGCTGCTATGAGAGAGCTTCCCTGAGCAGACAGGCTGCAGTCAAGGATCTCCCTGCAGAGTTGCGGGTGTCAGAAGAGAGAGGTCTCGGTCGCTGCTGGCTGACTTCCCAGCCTCCTCTCCAGGCGCTGAGCCAGCTTCTCACCTGGTTCCCTTCCCTCCCCAGCAGGCTGTTAACATGCTGTCAGGTTCTGTCCTGCATTGTCAGGGAGAACAAATATCCTCTACACTTACCATTGGTTTTTTTGCTTTGTTTTTCACTCCTTCAGTGGATTAAAATAATTTCTGTGAGCTAGCACAGCCCCAGAAACTGCTCTATCCACACAGCTGAGGAAGCCAAGAGCTGAGTGTGGGGACAGGAGAGAGCAGGAGGAAAAAGTTAGTGAGAAATGAGCATTACAAAACCCAGCTCTCTGACTGAAAACGAAGTATTACAGAACTCCAGCTGGCATGGTTAAAAAAACACCCAGTAGCACAAACAGATCTCATTTTCAGCAACCCTTCTCCTTCCTTCCATCACATCCTCAGCTGTGCCCAAGTAGCTTTTTCGGGGTCCAACGAATGAAGTGGATTGTAAAATGGATTCAGGTTAAAAATAAATAAAAAATAAAATGGTTATTTTAAGTGTAGAACAATTCACTAGCCTAGCTCACCAACTTCTAACACAGCTGAAGGCACAGCGCAAGTGTGGGAACAAGGGGCTGGTGGCTGAGGGCAACAAGACGCAGGAACTGCCTATGCCAGTGCTGCCATTTAAAAGTAAGTCCACATAATCACAGCCCCTGTTCCTCTCAAAATCAGGCACCTCAGAAATTCCAGGTGGCAAACCCCAGTATCTGTTTCCCTTTTATCTTGCATAACCATTTGCCTCATGCAAACAAAGCAGATAGGAGGGCAACGCTGGCATTTGCTTGGGATGACGTTTCCCACGCGCTTACACAGGGGTCCACAGCGACACAGAAGATCCAGAGAAGATCCGTCAGGGGATCCACATATGTGCAGAGTTTTCTCACTGGATGCAGGGTGGCAGATTCTTGAGAACCAAGGGAAGGTCAGAATTAATTTCTCTCAATTGCTTGTTTAACTTCAATGACAACTTGGGAGCTAGTTAGTTCCCAAGGTAACATTTATCTAAATACGCCCTTACAGAGGCTTTGAAGATGTCAAATGTTGGCTTTGTTGCTAGTGCAAGTAATCAAAATACCAATTTTTCAGCTAAGTACCCTGCTGTAGACAGAGTTCAGCGTGAAGAGTGTTACAGCTCTCACCCGCATGAACGCATTTTGCGCTGCCTGCTGGGCCCTTTTAATTTACTCAGCAGAAAAAATGGACATAGATCCAAAACGCTTCTCACCCCATGTCACAGGAGAGACTAAAGAGAGGCCTGACAATATTTCTTTGTAATGCTTACTCTCCCAGCTACATGTAATTTCTGATTCACTGGCAAAAAGCCAAAGGTCCATCTTAATTGTAGGGTGGGCAAACCATGACAAGCATGACAGCATTGAAATAAAAGGTCTCTTCTTTACTCACAGAATAGATACAGCACAGGCATGCTCTCCTTGAGCTTCCCTGCGAATAGGAGGTAGCTCAGTTGATTAATCACGTGTGGGCATGTTTAATTAACCTACACACAGAATTTTAGACTGCAAACAAGACACTCATACAACTACAGACCTCTGGTCCTTCCAAAGATGGAAAACCAGTTTCCAGAGCAAACTCATGGCTTTCTCATTTTCATCCACAAGACAGGGTGCTTCCATAAATCCATAAAACACTGAGATTCCATAAGGAAAACAATAAATGCAGTGCAGCCCATGCTAAAAAGCCCCAGTATTTAGAAACAGGATTTGAAGCCTGATATCCCTTTTCTCTAATGCAGAATATATAACAACATGATTTTTAAAAGTAAACTAACCTTGTTAACCCCATGGGGTTTTATTATTTGCAGTGTAATAGTTCTTCCCTTTCTTCCCACTTCTTTTTCTGTGGTGTGTGCTTGACTTTTTATTTAAGATTTTTAATTATTACTGTAGAGTTTATATTCTACATTTTCCACTGGAAAACATCTACTCTTGACAAAGATACATCCATGTTGTCACATCTTTAAGAGGCACATACTGCCACCTAGTAGATATTTGATAAGCAAGTACTCCACAAACGCAAGCACCCAACACTACAGTTCATTACATGGAAAAAGTTGGGAAAACATGCTTCAACTCTACACTTTCCCACCTGGATTTAGCCTCTGAAGTCAGTGATTTCTGCACTACTGTTTGGGACAAAATTTAGGATTCCCATTTTAGACTATCTTTAAAACCAAAAAAAAATTAGTCTGTGCACAAGAATTTACTTAAAAATATCCAAACAGCTTTTCCTTTCCCTCTAATAATTTTATTGAAAGTAGAAAACAATTCATTTGTCTTTCAACAGGTTGTTGCCTGATACAGCAAACATAAGAGAAATCCTTATTTTGCACTGACTTGACTCTGACATCAGTATTTTTCAATAAAACTTGTACTTCTTTTTGAAATATTAAAAGTATTTCCTATCAATACTCATAGATTATTTTGAATAAAACTTTGAATAATGAGAGCATTGATGATCAGTTCAATTCTTTGCCCTTAGCAGAACGCATCATTCCTCTAAATAGCATTTTCTGAGTATAAATCTGTTTTGTGAGTCTGATGATTCAGTAGCGTCTGTAAGATAACTAGTGTACAATGAAGTTTGACAGAATATTTAAAAAAACCCTTCCACATCTTTTTTTTGCCCTTCATCATTGGAGAGTAGGCTGCTCATTTACTAGATGAAGCTATAAAAGTGATTGCTTTAGAGATTGGGAAAAGTAATTTTCTTAGTTGATTCAGGAGACAAAGCATATTACCACTTAAAGGAATACTATAATACTATCAGTAAAAGCATTACTAAAGTTGGATTGTGGCTTGCTTTCATCGCCTAATTATAACTGCATATGTTTTTACTATAAAAGAAAGCAATTTTAAATATGATAGAGAGATTAGTAAACTCACACACTGCTTACCCCACCTCCCTTCAAAGACTCTTTTCTTTACTTGGATTAGCACTACGAAGCACTAGATTTGTTTATATACCTCCTAGATGAAACATCCCAAGAATTCAGGGACATTTTTTCATCTTACCACATGAGAATTAGAATCACAACCTTCTATGAATGAACAAGGCTAAATCTCTACCAAATAATGCAGCAACTATTTATGTTTCTTTTTAACTTATGAACATGATTTCATTCTGGTATTTATATATTCTAAACCCACCGGTATTGGCAACAGTCACTTCTAAATGTGCTGTCTAGCAACAACAATGTTTGTGCAAACTTTCCTGAAATATGGTTCTCTGACATCTCTAGCTCTGATTCGGGTTCTGTCGGTTTCTTTCCGACGAAGGAGAAATCTTAATTCTGGAAGGTGGGAAAGCACACTGCAGGGCAGGCAAAGAGGTGAGGATGGAGTATGCCTCCTCAGAGGGCAGTATTATTTTGTCCTAAACTACTGCTTTTTATTTTTACAATACCTTCATTACAGAGTCGATTCTTTTTCTGCACTTTCATTAACTGATTCTCTGAGCAGCCCCAGAATATTATCTCCAGGCTGCCACAAGCCCAGAGCACTAGCTGACCTGGCCATGGCCATACAGAGAAAGCAGAGGTGTAGCCAGAACCAACCTGGGTCTGCCAGCAGTGCAGCCATTTCCTTTTATTACTACTTCTCACTTGTCTCTTAGCATCTTTCCCTACCTCTTTCTTTTGATCCTGTCCTATTATCCTGCCAAGTAAGCCTCTGACTTTTCTCTTTTTTTTCCAGATCATTCCTATCTCAAAACCAATTGTTTTTCTCTCCTTTCATTGATGTTGTCACAAGCCCACGAAGAACATGCTTCTCCTTTTCCCAGCATTCTTTTATGATCTTTTCCTAAATTAATTACGCAGTTTTCTGTTTCTGCCCTTCTCTTTCATCTGATTCATTCCTCCCTTTTATTTAATTTTCCCCACTACTTTCCCCCCACGTCATTCTTCCTCCCTCTCCTTCACCGTCTCCCACTTCATCCTCAGTTCATCATTTCACTCTTGCCTTTGCCCACTCACTCATTGTTTCATTTATTACATATATTCATTCAGTTATTCATTCACTCCCCCACTCTCCAATTACTTGAGGAACATATTTTATTCTCTAACTACATAAGCAGCATGATATATTCTCCAAGCCTTTACAAATAAATCTGCGGAAAGGAAAAAATATTTTTTCTTAAGTGTCTGGAAATTTCTTCTTGCTTTCTTAGTCCAAACAACTAAAGCTGAGCTTTTGCTTCTTACCATGGGCCTAAGGTCCTGAAAAGAACAAAGCACTTTTACAGTCTCTTCCCCTATAAAAGCAAGCATGTAGAACAGACGCTGCAGCTCTGCTGTAGCAGACTGAAGAATCTCACGCTTGAGTTACTATTGTTCTGACACGCCCTTCAGATGCCTTTCTGAGGGCTTCAGCATTCTGGTTTGGTTACCCAGATACTTCACACATTAAAACGGAGATGTTTTAAAGCGGCAAATGGACATGCCTCAATGTCAAAAGCAGAAAAATCCACATGGTACACAGAGGAAAAATAAAAAGCACGTGAGGAAAAATGCTTTGTCTTTGAGAAAATACATAGGGGAAACAAATCAATAGTTTGTCAGTTAGCAGCTTTTTAACACAGATTAACTTTCATCCAAACAGCCTATTTGAAATGTAGAAAGCAAAATAGAAGGAAGCCGTAACTCCACATTAGCTGGGTGAAGGACACACGCAATATACAGTCAATAAAAGTGACAGCACACTGAAATCGCAGAGGAAAAATCTAGTCCCAGAGGGACTAGACCACAAGTATCATCTCATTTCACCAGTGTAAATATCAGCAACTGTCTGTGAAGGACAGGAATATAGCTGTATTACTGCCCTGTGGCATCTTGAACTGGTGGAGAACCAGGTCTGTAGGATTTGCCTTTCTTCTCCAAGCCACGCAGGACAGACAGAATTAGCTTGAGGACACTAAGAGACAGACCAGTTCAGAGCCATCTGGGATGGCAGCAGGGTACAGGCCAGGGGCTGTGTAACTGGACTGCTCGCAGCTGCACACTTGGATCCCTGCAAAAGTGAGGCGAGAAGGCAGCGTGCACACTTCTAGTCCTAATAATCATGTCATGGACTTTGTGCCAATCCCTTCAAGGCACTCACCCTAAGCTGCAAGAGAAAGTGCTGCCATTACTTCAGAAGCCCATCTGAAGTAGCTAGCTGGATGCACACCCAGGAAAACCTGAGAGATGAGAGTGTAGGACAGCAAGACAAGAGACAGAAAGGAAAACCAATTAGATTTGCACTATAAAATGCATGTAAACTGGAAATTATAAAGATTTGATGGTGAACATAGCTGAATGAATATGAAGTGTGGTGAATGAACAGGCAAGCAGGCAACTCCTGCATGAAAACAATGAAACAATGAAAGATCAAACCGAAAGCAGTACTAGACATTAACAGGGTCATATGAAGCACAGGAGACAGTTCTGCTTGGTGGGACGATCAGGTCCTTGGAATAAAGACTGCTGCTGTAGGACCTCTCCCTTGTGTATTACAAAACACAAAATGAACAGAGCAAATAAGCCTAGGATTCAAGAGAAAAAGGAGTCACATATTTTAAGTTCCTTGCAACTACCCACAATATTTGGATCCCACAGGTGATGTTCCACAAAGCTGCTCTGCATGAGAGAGGTCAGGGCAGGGCTGGTGCACACATCATTTTCTGAGGACTTAGTTTGAGCCCTTGGCATCTAATCTTGTTCATAATGACACTGGAAGTGGTACACAGTAATTAATACTCTTTAAAAAAGAAAAACAAAGCAAGCAACAAACTGACATCAAAATAAGTGGATGTGTTAGCACCTATATCTTATTTCTTCATCTATAAAATGGGAACTAAGCTATTCCTTCATTTCCTGTGAGCATCATGAATATTTATTCTTGAATATTAATGAAGCACTCTTATTTCAGTGTTAACACCACAGGAAAAAAAAAGAAACAAGTTTGTCTCCAGATGAGGTCTTGACCAGTGTTCAGTAAGCAAAAGAAAACACAATGAAAATTACAGTGGAATACAATTTTCTACACGTGACCATGTGCGTTGAATTTGATAGGGTCCAATGGGAAGAAGATTATATCATATTCAACTAAAGTCTGCATCATAACTGCAAACAGCTCAGTCATACAAAAAGACAAGATACGGCGAATATATTTTTACATACCATAAATGACTACTTCATGGACCCATTAGAGAACGCACAAGCTGAGAAGCTACTCACGATTTATTTTGAGGAATGCATAGTACCCATTCAAGCTGCAACTATCAAAAAGCCCCCGTAAGAATGACCACGCTGTACTCCACTATCTTTGTAACAACAACATCTGCATCCCACAAGCCCATTCTGGTAATATTTAATTTCAGAAAGATGACCTTCATAACATAAGGATGCATGCTAAGAGAAAATCAAAGGCCAAAGAGAAACATCTTTACTGGTTTCCTGGCAATACTTGAAAACATTTTAACAGAGGCTCAGCATAAATTTATACGATTACCAAAACCAAATACCCCTCGCCCAAGAGATGATGCAAGGACAGTTAAAAGAGAAGCTAAAGAAAAATGTAAGAGATAAAATGGTATCCTTCAATAAGTAGATTTGAGTCGAAGTGAGAAAAGGAAAGAGAGGGAGGGAAAGAGAAAAAAGTAAAATTAAACTCAGACAAGCTAAATGTAAAACTATATAAAGTGAATCAAAAATATTTTGACGAAATATGGATACTGAATCTGCAGAATACATTGCTACTGTGAGTAGTGTTTTGGGGATGACAAAAATACAAATAGATTCAAAAGCGATTGCACAAATTAAAGGAAAAAATCATCCAAACACCACAATAGATTGCTGAACTCCATGACATGGCAGTTCCTAACCTACAAACTGCTAAAAGGATATACAGGGTAAGAGGGATATCATCCTCCACTTGTTTCAGTTGTCATACTCCTTCTGTAAGTGTTCAGTTCTGCTGACCCCAGCAGTGCAGCAGACTGACCTTCAGTTTGTTTCCCTTCTCTCATGGTTGAGAACAGTTGCTCTGTGACCCTTGGCTTAGGAACGGTTATTTTTGAAAGCTTGACATTGCAACCATCATAATGTTCTTTTGACATGGTTTTGAAGCTTAGTATAGGAATTATGTCATCCTATAACTCTGTTTATGCAAACTTGACTACTGAGATGAAAAGCATCAAGAGCAGGGACCTGTTTTGAGTCACTGAAGTGACAGTCAGTTTCTACACTACATAAGTACTAATATTTGCACACTATATATAGTTAATATTCTGTCCAAAGGAAGGAAAATATGCTGAATGCACTGTTCTCAAGCGTAAGCATTAGAAACAATCACTCTATAAGGGTGTGCAATAAGCAATGGAAATGATGGTGAATAACGTAGAGATATCCTGCTGGGGACTTTTCTTCCAGTTGAATTACTTTACAAGCTTAATGAAATTTACTTTCCAACCATTGGGCTGTGTAAAAATTCATAACACACTGAAGTGCTGTGGAAGCCTAAGGTTAATTTGGAAATTGATACAGGAGATACCAGAAAGATCAGTATTAGCATGACAGTGGCAACTCCTTGTTACAAAGATAAAGGTTGGTAATTAAAGCTGTATAAACCAGCAAGATTTGGTCATATGGGTTTACTTTATGGTACAACTGTGCTGTATGCAACAACCCAAGGGTAGGGATAGTTGAGTAGCCTTTCCAAAGTGTTCATCAAATGAAAACTAAATGGTGTCAGTCAAACAGCATCAGATTGGTTTGGACATTTATTAACACTCTTACATGCTTTTGACTTCTTAGCACACAATACTTTAATTGCAGGTTTGAAGCAGAAGCGTTATATTGATTGAGCTAAGCAGTGAAGAAGCTAGACAAATGTGAAAACATGTACACAACTTTAGAGATCCAAGTGTCTGTGTCATGTCACTTCAGATGATGTTCTTCTCAGAGCTTCCCAGGTTTGTAATTCATTTCAGTCTAGGTGACATAAAAAACTTGAACAAGGTGATAGACCAAAGACTCGCCATCACTGGGAAGGCTGAAGCCTGCTCACAAACAGTAGCAATCAAAAATACACCAAATCATACCAACAAGACTGCTGTGACTGACCAAGGCACAGTTCTAGGAAGACAAAGGGGGCTTCAAGTGGATATGAAACATGTAGGAACCACATGAATGGACAAGACAAAATTCACTGACATTAAATTAACTTGCTTTCTTTGGACCCCTATATGTAGGACCACTAGCCTTCATCTCTTTTCAGGCTGAGAGTGTTAGTGCTTTTGCATACAAAAAAAAAGCATGGGGTGCCAAAATGTTTTCTGAGCTCAGATGGGCCTGGCAGCTCTTCCCAGCTCTTCCAGTAACTGTAGGTAGGAACTTGCACACTATCCATATGTTTTAAAAATGTCACAACTAATTTCTGCTAATGCCATCCGTTATTGGTTCCTCTGTACTAAAAAGTGTCATGACTCAAACCAACTACTGGCATACAAGAAGAATCCATTCCAGCATGTAACCTATCAAGCAAAATTTGGAGGTGAACCCTGTGGTATGAACCTGCTATGTTGGACCTGACTAGTTATTGCCAGACAAAAGCAATTTGGCTGTTCACAAGATGGCTGGATTACCAACACTCATAGTTGTGCTGGAGCTTATGAAATACAAAAGTGCCCATTTCTGTCAAATCCAGGAATACACACACATTAGTAACAGACCCAAGTGCGAGGACATTTGCAAACTGGTACCGTGAACTAAAATAACTGATCAATCTACTGTGAAAGACTTTTTCAATTACAAATTTCCAAAGAGAAGAATTATGATACTGTTTCTACTAAACACCTAGCAGTTTCTACTAAACACATAGCATCTTAAAAGTGCCTTACAGTACATCTAGCCTTAATTCATCAAGAAAAATGCAATATTATTTACCTATGGGTCTCTGAAACAATGGTTACAGATACTGGAAAGCATGTGACTGATACAACACAAAAGTACACATTACCAGTGGGAGGGTACTGTTCCTGGGAACACAGCCATTCATCTCAGCAAAGATATTAATTTCTAAGTCTACAGACATCGACACTGTAGAGCTTAGAATTAGAATTTATTGCTTGCATATCTGGCTCTGGTGGGCACAGAGTTTTTGGCTAAGTGAACCTTTTTCCCCTCTCCCTCTTTGCAAATAAAGCCACTACAACCCAATGCCCTGGTTGCCTTCAGAATTTTAGTGATTTGTTTGTTTGTTTTTTCTCTATTGGCTGTGGATATGCCAGCCCCATACTGCCAATTCTGTTATGCTAGAGAGCTCTGCAAGGTAGGCCACACCTAAATCTTAAAGTGTGGGCTTCAGACTCCTAAGGAAAAATAAGCCGTTTCACATTGTGATCTATTGTGGTGCCTAACTTGGGGATATCTGTGTGTCTGGTGGAAGTTTTATTCCTAGATTAGGCATCTAGTTTCCTATAGAACCTATAATAAAACCAGAACAATCAGCAGCTTTTTTTTTTTTTTTTTTTAGCTAAAAGACTTCTAAACTAGGAAGCAGGCAATGGAAGTATGTTGTTTACCCCAGCTCCTCATTTGGAATTGCACAGAAGGATCGATTCTCTAATGAAGTTTCAAAATCTTGTCCTACAATCAGAAGCTGAAGATACTTCTTTCACAAATAATGGCAAGACATTTCTTTCAAAATATATCTGGTGGCAGTAGAAGGAATAGGGACTAGAAGCCAGGTTTCTTCTATCCTAAATGAATATGTGACTACTATAGCGTCATCTTGAAACGCAGAGATTAGAAGATTTTCTGCAAACTGTTAAGAGCTCAAATAGGAGGGACCGGGGGACCACCACTACAGAATACCCTCTACACTTCCCAATCCTTTGTGATTGCACATTCCGTTTTACGAAGTTTAAGATTTTCAATACTAGCTTAACCAATTTGCTTTCTGTCAGGTGCCTGGTATGGTTCTTCAAGTTGACAATTTAGAAACTTCAGACAGAGTGGAATTTTTAACCTATTCTTCTGCAACTCAGGCAGATGTTCTGTGTCAAGGACATGCTGTGTAAATATATGCATGTCTAAGATGCCTTTTGAACACTGTCATAATTTAGAGTAAGGCTTAGGCAGAGTTTTAGAAAAATGTCAAAATTTAAAATCTGAAAGGAACGGAAGAAGGGATTTCTCCCCCTCTGTTCTCATCCACCTTCGTTTAGCTCTGTGAAACTCAGACGCAAATTACTTGCTTCTTTCAGGAGGACTCGCTCCCAGTCCTCTCAAAGGAGCCTGCTTACTTGTTCCTGAAAAATCTTAGGGAAAAATTAGTCTATTTTTGGTACTGCTGAATTTTAAAAGAGCAGGAGCTTATTGCATCATCAACACCCTTCCCTCTCACACAGTCATGGAAAATCCAACCTAGGAAAGACTGATCAAGAAAGCAATGGAGCTACAACTCCATTCAATAGCTTACGTAAAACCATCTACTGAACTTCAGCTCTCAAGAGCACTCTTTACTCTCCCATGGAACATGCATCAGATAATATTATTTTTATGGTACATTGTGCAAAACCTGGCCATCGAGAAGGGCAGAAATCTCTTCAGGACCCAGCTTCAGGATTCCTGCTTCCTACTGTATGAATAGAGTGTATTTTCTTTTTAGTCTTTGCAGTGTTTTTATGTTGATTCTCAACATTATTTTCACATGAAGAGGAATTAAAGCTTATTTAGAATCATAGAAAAGCCCAGGTTAGAAAGGGCCTCAGAAGATCATCTGGCCCAATCTTTCATGGGAAAGGGAGACTCTATGAGATTATCTAGCACCCTGTCCAGTCACATCTTGAAAACTTCCAGTGATGGGGACTCTACCACACCCCTGGAAAGGTTGTTCCAGTGAATGATTGTTCTTACTGTAAAAAAATTCTTTTTTTCTTATGTTGAGATGAATGTACTTAAACATATAAGTTTATGTTCTCCTTCCAAAAAATTATAGAACTATTAAAACCAGGTCTGAAACCAATCTAGACCTTTCCCATACAGGAGAGCAAAATACTTATGGGGCCACTCCTCACAAGGGCTTGTCTACTTTCTTCTTAAAATTGCCAGTGATACCTTCATAACCTGCTCACAGTCCACTGTCCCCATATTTAGAACATTTGCTCTAAATATTCTGGGCTGAATGTAAATCAGAGTCATTGAGGTTTACCCTACCAACAGCTTTCACAAAAAAACAAGTCCCCCACAACCCAAACATCTTTTAGGACCAGAGAAACTTATCAGGAAATGCCCTTACTCCTATAGCTTTACCTTTTCCAGGGAAAAGTTTTAGTTTCTCCCAGTGAACTCCACATTACTAAGGTTTGCAGTACACAAAGGCTCTAGGTTAAAAAAAGTGCTTAACTCACAGCTTGTTCCATAAGGAGAAACTGGACTGATGCTCCAAGTGATCTCCATCTTTTCTATGACATAGCACAAGTTTTTCAGTTCTCCTATAAAACGTTAATTAATATGACATCATCTCCCCATTCCCCCACAACTAGACAGGGTAAGAGCACATGATTGCAGCCAAAAGTAAGAAGAACTCGCGTCCCACAAGCATCACAGCTCTAAAACTATGTAGCACCTTAAGTGTGCCAACAGAAGCAGACAGAACATGGGACTAAACACATTTCATCTGATATATAAATCATATTCACTATTGCTGTCCATCATGCAACAATTTCACTAAAACAAAAGTACAGAAAAAAACAAAACCTCTAAAAGTCCCTAGGCATTACATGAACCCTGAGCTTTCTGGTGCTGTGGCAGATTAAGTCTGTCTAAAACAGATTTCAGTGGTCCTACATCCCTTGCCAACCCCAGCTACGTGTTTCCTATCTCTGTGTTGTACACAGCATTTATGCTTGTGAGATCATACACTGAGTAATGCAGAAATCTAATGCAAATGACAATTAAGCCAGCCAAAAAAAAGCAGTCTGTAGCCAAATCAGCTCCCTGAACTGTCTTATCACATGATCACTGGTGCAAGGAAGAAGGCAGGGACAGCATATGGTGTGGAGGGCAATGAGGAGGCTGGGATCATGCAGCTGCCCAGATATAAACTGATTTAATTTGTCATGGAATGGTATGTTAGTGTTTGCAATCTAAAGCGCACAAATAAAAGCATAAAAAGCTTCCAGAGCTCTGCTTTCTCCTCATTTCTTTGTCTCCTTGCAACAATATACATTTTTAGTTTCTCTGTTTTGGTTGTATCTGGTGAAGAAAGTGTAAACCTGGGCAAATGTGCACGAACTGCTCAGTGAGTAACAGCTGCACATGTGATCTAGAGATTAGATCCCATCCTAGCACAAAGACTTTCTATTATTCTCCAGTTTCATTGCTAACATTCAATAGCTATTAGTTGAGTTAGCTGATAAGTTGGGTTTTTTAAATCACATTTGTGACATGGACAGACCCCTCTTTTCATATCTGCCTCAGCCAGCACTGACAAAACAAAAAACATTCCTTGCAAATATATGAAAAATGATTCATGAAAAGCGAGTATTGGGAAAGACGCAAATTGAAGAAAGGAAATCCATTGGTGTGTCTTAAAAAGCATTAACACTGTCAGCTAAAATAAGATCGTAATTAGTAAGGGATTTAGATTCTGTACACATACGAAATGATACGACAACCTGCTAACTGGAGACAATACCATTCAAATGTTACTGAGGAACAAAGACTGGTACATAATTATGTGCAAGGAATGGGAGGGTTACAAGAAATATTTCAATCTAGTAGACTGAACCACAGCTGAGAAAAGGCTAAAACAATAACCCTGAAAACAGGTATTAATAAGCTACTGTCACAGCACAAGGAGGATAAAGATGAACATGTTTGTTTACACAGCAAGACAAATTTTGCCTACAGGCAGACCTACCTTCACAACAGTCATAGACGTATGTCCATAGTATTTGTATATGTATATGAAAGTGAAATATGGCTTTAATGTGAACTACAGAGAAGCAAGACTTCACACACACTGCATATTACAAAAGGTCCTATAAAAATAACATCATAGTTTATAGTCTGTTTAGTAATAATTGTGACAACATGGCTGATTTTTTAAAAGTTACAAGTATACGTTTTTTTTAATTACGACCATAGAAAACAAATGTTCAGGTTTAGCTTTTGATGCCTGTGCTGCCATTAATAATTGCTAGTTATCCCTGAGAGACAGAAACAGCAAGCGACCTCACCTAACAGTGATGTTGTAAAAAGAAATTAATTAATACTGTATTCGTGGACCACTCAGATACCACAGTGAGAAGCGGCATGGAAAAGCCTATGAGGAAATTAATCATTCTGCATTCAGTGCCAGATCTGGCAGATGTGCAATAAAGAAAGCCTGGAGACACACACTAAATATGAAAAAAAAAATAAAATAAAGGGATTCTAGCCATTACCAGAAAAATAATATCCCCTGAATGAGCATCACCTACCTTGGGCATTAAATGTTTGATGTATTCTCATTCAAAACAAGGGAAAATCTTCTGATTAATGTGGTAAGATTATAGCAAGTACCAGCCAGGTATTCTATGCAAAATATAGAATCTGATAATGTAATTAAAGTCTATCATAAATATATGCTCTGGGACTAGTATTTCCTCATTTCCACATGCTTAATTTTGCAACTAAATAACACTCCCACAGTGCAGCAGTTATTAGCAAATGTACATTATTCTCAGCACTCAGAAGCTCCTGTCACCACAGCTCTAGGTGTGTTATGTGTTGGCACAGTAAATCAATCCGTGTTTCATGCTGCAGCTGCTAGACTGCTGTAGTGAAACTACCCTGTTTTATAGCTAGCTCAAGAGAGTCAGGAGAGCAAACACATGGCAAAAAAAAGCTTAATAGTGGCAACAAACTTGTAAGTTCACAGCTAGCTCAGATATCTGTACTAACATTGCAACTGTAAATTACTGGTTTTATTTTTCTCTACATAATTTCAGTTCTGCTCTCCCATCCACATAAGTTATGCTTTATCTTACCCCATCAGCTCAAATCTGAAGTCAGATTTCAACTTTCTCCTCTGTTAATCAGTAGGGACGGCTGCTGGAGAGGAAGGATGTGTAGGGAGGACTCTAGGATGCACCCCTGGGTTGGAAAAGGTCTATCATAGCTGCTTTCTACAGTACTTCAGAAATGGGGAGAAGAGGCAAGGGAGGTCCATGCATGCCTGTCTAGAAAAATGAAAGATGTGCTAGAATAATCTGGCTGGCAGAAGTAGTCTCAACATCTGTGCTGAGATGCAGCAGTGATGTTCTCAGTACAAAAAAAACCCCCACTGTATGAGGCAATATGGATGACCAAGTGTCGTTCTTCAGGCAACCACATATAAACCCATGTTGAGACTAAGACTTTTACCTGGGCTATTTGAGTCAGAAAGGGCACACTACCTGAAGATGCAGTGTGAGGTAGATAACTGTGGGCTGAGGAACTGCAGCATCCTTGAAGGTTTCCAGCAGTATATTAACAGGTACATCCTGGGGATGACACCCAAATTATCCCCCATCCTGACACCAGGAACCAGCCCGCACAGCCTGTGGGCACAGCTCAAGAGCTCTGATCACCCAGTCTGCTGAAAAGAAAGGCAAGGTTCTTCCACCTTCTCTGTGCAATAGCAACTGTCTCTCACGTTTAGTAGGACAGCCCACTACCTGGAGACAGTCTGACTGTTGCATGCAATCTGCCTCAGAAAGAAGAGGCTAAGTCTGTGCTTACCTAGTGAGGTGGAGGCAGGCTCAGGAAAGCATGAAATTCCCAGAGCCCCACAGGCTATATATGTGCTTTCTCTCCATGCTACTGCCCATGACTTGGGCTCCAAGCATATTTGCTGCTTAGGAACAATCAGCTCAGTTTATTAGTTGGTGAACCACAGAGTAGTGCTTGGACCCTCCTCTGCTTAATTCAGACAGACACCGCAAGTCGGAGTTTGGATCTGTCCAGCCAAATGTATTCTAGTTCTCCATCTTGAGATGCTTCAAAACTTGGCTGAGCTATTGATATATTTACTGCTTTCTTTCCCACAAGAGGAACATTTGTGTTAAAACAGGTGCATGGAATACTTTCTAAGACAAATCTGACCAGCTGCAGGGAAAAAATAATGAATATACATATCCAAATGATGAGGCACAATTCCCTTTCAAGGATCATTTCTGACCAATTTCTGAGTACACAGGTGGCCAGTGCCTCACGAGCAGAGATATTAATAATTTTAGTAGCCAGATCTTCCAGGATAGCATAGCAAAGCTTAATGATATGTTTGTCCTACCTTGATAGTAGGTAACAGTAATTTTTTTCTCCAGCAGACAGGAAAAAGGCTATTATAGGTAGGTATTCCATTTACTGTGTTATTAATATTATTGAACTAATGGAAATTGGGGTAGTCTTTTTTTTTTTTTTTTTTTAATGAGCTAGCCTACCAGTTAGCTGCTTTTCACACAAGCAGGACATACCACGAATCTTCTCTTCATAGAAGGTCTGCTCATTCCAGCATAAAATTAAGACAATCAAATCTGATTGAATGTTAAAGCTAACTTATCTCTTTTCAGGAATGCAAATCCAAACAAAGATTTACTTAGTTTTCCTGGAGACAAAAACCAAACAACAAACCTAAAGGCAGGTGAAAGGCTTGCAACAGAGCTGGCCATGACCATGTCATTATCAAGACATTCTAATAAAGATATCAGAATTTGTAAAAATAAGCAAACCAAAACATGGAATGAGAAAAAACACATTCATAGTGAGAAAATCAGGAAGTTATAATATTGATCTTTGAAAAAGGCCAACAGTACACAATGATATCTACAATTACAGGGTTCAAAGACAATGACAGCAAAACTCACAAGAATTACTATATAAAACTGACTTTCTCCAACTCTTTGTAGCTCAGAGCAATCAAATATATTGATCACTTCTTTTGAATATTCAAAAATTTCCTGTCTTAGAAATCTGAACAAGGCATATGGGAAACTGAAGCTAGTAAAATTGTAAAAGCCTATGTTTTGTTTGTTTGTTCAAAAAGCTCACAGACCTGATTAATTCCCACATAAACTGAAGGACGCGTTAATGACAAACATCATTCCCTTTTCTAGCTAAAATTTTTTGCTCATCTTTTTTTGAACAAGGATATTTTTTGATATTGGGTATTCTCAATAAAAGATAGCTAAAATATCTATTGCCAGGTACATCAGTGTAAATGTACAGGCCCTACCTATAATCTCCTCTGACTGGTGGGAACTTGGGATGCTAGAATCACAGGGAAAAGAAACCACTTTTTCAAAGACAGTTTCCCTGACATCGATATTAAAATACCTATTTCTTTTTCAACATATCAGAAAAAGATAATTCCTTACTCCACAGATGTCTGACAAAGCTGACGTATTCTTACAAATCAAAGGATCTATATCACTTTTGGATATGTAACAGAAATAATCAAAGCCCTGATATAGGCGGTGTTGTGAAATGACAAGTCTCTGTAGTTACTGCACTTACATAACACATCAGTCTTGATCAGATGATGATCCCTTTAAGGGACCAGGACTTTCACTGGTAATTTTCTATTACTTGCCCAGTCAGAAGATTACAAGGAATTTAAACAAATAAAGATTGTTTTTTGTTGGGAAAGGGTGTTCTTTATTCTTTATCATAAACAGACATGTTATGTTAGGGTGCTGCTACACATAGTAACTGCTTTGCCTAATTCATTTTTTAGAATTCCCTTTGTGATCCATATAGTAATCTGTGTCAAAAACAATCACCATTAAAATATACAGGTTCTTTTTGCCCTTTGAAAAATGTATCCTACCCTTAAAATTATACTTTTATCAGATTACAGAGATAATTAGAGTATTACTATTCAGGAAAAGTGTGTGTGAGATTGTTAGAACTCCTAAGAAATGAGAATATCTTTCAGCATTTCTTAAACTCTCTTTGCTATTTTTCCACACAGTTTTACATAAAGCAAGTTTAGTCATGTAGTGCCAGTGTGTAATCCCTCTTTGGATAGGGATTTTAAGCTTCAAAACAACAATTAGGAAAGTGGGCACCTAAGAAATACACATAGCACAGAAAACTTTGTCAGTTGGTTCAATTTGACCAATGGTCTATTTTCCAGTGCTTCAGAATCACCAGTACGATAAACATGTTGTTTTATTAATTTATTTTGCCATTGCTGAAGAGAGGAAACTATCTTGTCCCACAAGGTGTAACAGCAGTCTCTCAGGTTACGTTGCCTACCATTAGAATGAGCTTAAACACCTACCGAATCACTGCACCACCTTTCTGACCACTTGCGAAAGGCAAACATCTTCAACTACAGCAACAGTTTCAGATTTTTGATAAGTATGACCCAGAGAAAGCAGAAGGATTATAGGGCAACAGTGCTAAACCAATAGTGTGGGTTTTATACATCATCTGAGTCTGCATTTTAAGTAAAAGGAATATTAGGTAGCAGTCAATGGCATAAAAACATAAAGACCTTGGTCTTACCCTTTGTTTTCAAGTCGTTTAATACCTTTGATTCCATGGGCAGTATATCACTCACTAGTTTTATCTCAATATTTCGGGATGCCAGTTCAAGCAATTTTTCAAAAAGACGCTGACCCTGGGAAGAACATTAAAGGAAAGCAGAAGATGTAAGACACAGAATTGTTCAAACAGCATATCAACAAATTAAAGATGCAAGTTAAACCAAAAACATATTGCACAACTGCTGAGTAAATATATTCTTGGATATGGTTAAATCTACGCTAAAGGTTAGCAATTCAGCTTTTTCTCGGAGAAATACTGTTTTGAAGGCCAAACTTGCTTCCTCCTTTTCCCAGACTGTGTAATTCTATTGATGACAGGTGACATGCAGAGAATGAAGCGTCCAGTTTTTTTATGCTGTATAAACATATTTTTACATTAACTTTCTTCTAAATAATTACATTCTGTTAAATCAGGATAAAAAGTGTAAGGAAAAGTGTTAATTACACTTATTCTGCATCGAATGTTTTTTTGTAGGTTGTTCTAACCACAGCACAATACATTTTCAAGTGGTTGCATGCTCATCTTTACATGAGCTATACCGGGAAGGAAAACAATAATGCTATTCCTTTTTAAACCATTATAACCTTACTATTTAAGCCCTATTTCTAACACAGAACAAAAGAAGGGGAACTCATACTGAACTAGATATTTGTTAAAACAGAAATCAAGATATTTGTTTTGCGGGAAAAATAAAATTTTAAACCACCGCATTTTTCCACAGCCAAGAAACAAAGAAAAAGTAGACCTTCCAATTGCATAGTAAGTGTTTAATTTTTAGATTCAATATTGTAACTTAAAAAAATGCTTAGTTAGCAGCATTTAACTACAGGATGTCAAGAATAAAATATCCAATATACCACTACTGTGCTGTGTTACTACAACCACGGTTAGAGCCTGTTTCTTTACTGCCATTCTAGCTTACTACAGCAGACACCAGTTACAGTTAATAGTCATATACACAAAAACTTTGGGTTTAATCTTCTAACAAAGCGCCTGGCCCTACCTACACAGCTCACTTCAGATTCAATGTAATTCTGGCCCCAAGGTAAAGCTAAAACAAAACAGCGACAGTCATATCAGCTTTCAAAAAAACAGAAGATACAGCTTTCCACAGAACCATGCTAGACAATTCTCTATACAAACTATTCCTTTACAAATCTCTACAGGATCTTCTACAAAAATGGCTGAGGCAAAAGTGGTTTGGGATGATGCAATCTGACATAGCACAGTGTATCAAAACAGACAGAAGCTCTCCTCCCACATCACACCCAAAAGCGGCAGACAGTGGAGAGCCACCCTCTGCCCTGTCATTGCCTACACAGATTGACACTTTGAGCCCTGATGGGACTTAAGCATTAAGCAGTCACAGAAAGTAGCTCTTCACCTCGTCTACAGTACAGACCTATTTTTTAACATTCATTTATTTTGAATATATGTGGCAAAATAAGGATACTCACCCTCCTGAAAAAATAGCTTTCTCAAAATTCCAGAGCAGCCAGGGGCTGCAATGGAAACACAGAACTACTGTTTATGATTCATTTTTGTAATATATGCTTGCTTGCTCAAATCCACAGCATAGCTGCCTGCTCATCCTAGGGCTCACAGGAACTTAGTAGTCAACAAGATACTGCCATAATGAAAGCATTAGACAATAGTTAACAGAACAGGAAAACAAAAACATGCTTTGCATGAAGCTCCAAATGTTTCTTATACTTCTCAGACTCAGCATTTCTTGAGGTGACTAGGTGCTCCCATATGTAAGAAGTAACACCCATGATTTAACTCACACACCCAGAAGCCCTTACTGAGTTGCTGTGGAAGTCAGGGAGTGTCTTTCCCTCGCATTCATCATGAAGCTGAAAGGATCCTTAATTCTCATATCAGTGGTTGTGTTGGGTTTTTAAGGAGAAAGGGGCAGATGTTACGAGAGGTAAGAATTAATGAGGTAATAGCGTGGAGGGGATGGAGGCAGAGCACTGACCAGTATTCCTGGGTGCCTTGGTTCCCCCGTGAGGGTGTCTCCCACAATTGCTGGAGACTGGCACTGCTGGACTCCAACTGAATCTAGGACCCACAATGACTGCACTGTCTGCCCAGCTCCCAGCCCATGCTTTGCCCTATCCCCTGGTTCCCCTGGGGTGCCGGAACTCAGGCAGCTGATAGCCCCACTTTTTCTGGGTTCACCAACTGGAGACACCACCAGTTCTGAGTTTCATTAGTTTTACCTCTGCAAAAAGCGAGCAGGGAAAATTAAGGACTAAAAGGCTTGTGCAACATAAATTAATTAAATATTTCTTTTGTATATATATATATATATATATATGTAGAAAATGCTATTCAGAAAGTTTCTATGTGTTGATTTAATTTACTAGGTAGAAATGTCTTTCTGGCAGAAGCACATTGGTTTTGTTTGGGTTATCTGTAAAAACTGATTTTGACTAGAAGCATAATAGAAAGCTGTAGCATACAAAAATAAACATGGAAAAACCATTCATAAATTTGATGGAAAGTGGTTTGCATTACCAATATGAATTAATGCATTAACTGTTCTACTAAAGAAACACTTAGAAAGTTAACATCTAAAGCTGATAAAATAATTTGTTCTTTAAATTTTTTTTCCCCAAGGTAATTATTTTTGGACATTATTCCCACTTCACTTCTACCTGCACAAGACTTTATTTACCTATGATTTACAAAAGTTTGATAAACAAGCCTGGACTTTCTGTATTAATTTTAGTTCGGAGAAAAAAGGGCAGCATTTCCTGAGTTTTACCTGGTCTTCATATGCTCTGCTGTGACCAAGACAGCATCTTTGATAGACCACCTGGCTGTCGCTTACAGGCCACGCTGCCAGCTGAACAGCCCATCCTATGGGTGAATAGATCACTTGGAGTGCAGCCCTGCATTCCAATGAAGACATCTTCTCTGAAAATACATCTGTCTTTCCCATCAGGGACATCACAAGCTGTGCATTTATAATATCTTTTTTTTGTCCAATTATGGTGAAACCTCAGATTGATAAAACATTTAAAGCATCTTTAAGTAGTGATGGTTAAGGCTAGCAGTGCACTCACCACAAATATGTGTGTTTATACAGGCATACAAAAAACACTGCCCAGTGCCAGAACTGGAAAGAATTCCCTGTGTCTCATATCTTGCTGGATCATCCCTCAGCAGGAATTCATACGCTCACCAAGGCATAGTTTAGACACTATAAACAACTATGAAAAATTCGCAACTTGTTTTTAAAAACCTGTATGTACTATAGTAGAGTACTAGAAATTCTTCCTTCATTGTTAAAGAACCTGGCCGCCTTCCCCATTTATATTAATTTGAAACTCAGTTTCTGCATTTTCTGACACGTTTACTTGCAATTTTACTGTTTCATTCTGTGAAAAAGATGACAGGACAGAAGGTCTGAAGAGTTTTGTCACTGCTGTCAGTACATTTGAAATGCTTCTATTGAACACAAACCCTCCTGCTGTCATTCAGACCCCATTCCCTTTGTAAGCCAATACCAGGCTGCTGCACAACTACACGACAGTGATCAGAATCGTTTTTGTATAGTCAGCTTGTTAGGACTGAGAAATAGTAGCAGCCAAGTGCTATGAAACTGCAGTGCGCTGCCTTGTACCATATCTGCATTGTAACAAACAATACCATGAGAAATCTGCCTAGCCTGATAAAACACCATCTTACCCTTTTCACTGGACTGTTTCAAAAAACCTACTGAAAGTGACAAAATAGGATGTAAAAAGTATGCATTACGTGAACAAACTGACATTTTCATGGTACCTTTAAACCAAAATAACCCCACTGTACCCACCACAGCCACCTGGTAATTAAAAAAAAAAAAAAAAAAGGTGTCATTACTAAAAGGCCCTGAAATTGCACCCAGAGCAATTTCTTAGCAGTCACTAGGCAGACTGATTCTAGCCTGGCTGATTTCCCTTGCCTGCTGTTGTCTTTATCAGCTTGCGTTCCTCATTAAAAATAAAATAGGGGAGATATGAACACAGAAATGCTATATTTATTAAAGTAGTCTAAAATGGAATTATCGTGCTCTTCAGTAACTTAGATTCCTACAGTTTAGACAATGCTTATCTTTTTCTTTCCACAGAAATAAAACTGGCTACTTCCAGAATTTTCATCTGGATTTATTCTATATAATTCTACTAATATTTTTAAAAGTTGTCTTATGATCAAGCCTTTGGGTGTATCTATAAAACATCAGTAAAAATCATAGCAAGCTGGCAGAAAGCAATAAAGCAAATAAATCAAGAAACCCCAAATTTAACTTCTGTCATTTAATGCAGAACAGACAAACTGAAATGCTCTCCTCAAACTCTTTTAGCAAAATATGAATGAAAAAATGAAAAGGGGGGGAATGACAATTTTTTGAATTTCAGTACAAGTTAAAAAATGCTTTCACTTAAAAACCTCTCTTTTTAAATTTCTTTTCTATGCCTCAGTCTGTACTAGCTGCATTGGGAAAATGCCACCACCTGAAGAGAAGACATCTTTGTATAAAGATGTGCTTACAAAAAAGAAAATACATTGAAAATACTCTATAGCTGATTGTAGCCTATTTCTGTACCATAAGTATGGCAATACCAATAAACCATGATGGTGTTAATTGTTATTTGTTAAACTCTAAATTTGTGAGGAGGGACTTGCTGGAACTGTAAAAGGCCACTCAAATTAAAGTTTCTAAACATGAGATGAGCCAGAGGGAGTGAATTGTGAAAACCATGAAACTGGCATGATCTTATGTTCTCCTCTCCCTTCACTGCAAATTAATTAAAAGCCATCCTCAAAAACTCTGTCTCGTTGTCCTGTGGTATTTCTAAACATCAGATTGCCACATGATAAGTCACATGTTCATATTCCACAAAAATCTTAAAGCCTCTGTACAACAACTACCCTGCAATCCTGAAAATGCACGGAGATGACATCACTAAGTTGCCAAAACACATGGTTTTCTTCTGAATGAGAAAAGCAGGTGTAGAAAGCCTACTCAGTATTTTGCCAAACAAATATTTGTTTACTTGACCGCCTAAGCTGGGGAAGCACACATGACATTGTAGCATCATGTGTTTGCATTTAAAGACTTCAATTTAACAAGCCTCATGAACTCCAGTTGTGACCTGGACAGCTCAGCCAGCAACGACTGTTTATTTAGTTGTATAACAACAAAACATGGACAGACAACTATCAAGGACACTAAGTAACACACCCAAGAAACAATCATGAAGAAAAATACAGCAGGAAATTCTGCAATTTTGTATACACATATGCATACATATATATATGTATGTCCAATATATATTTGGACAAAATGGAAAATATGCATACATATGGATATGTATATTGGGCTTATATATGCATGCGTGTATATAAAGTTACAGAATTTCCTGCTGTAATTTTATTCAATACATATATTGGACATAGGTGTGTGTGTATATATATGCATGCGTGTATGTAACTACATAAACACATATACAGAACATGGAGCTAAACCTTGTAATTAATTAAGAAAAAGCAATCTAGCCTACTCAGCTTTTCTCCTTCAAAAATCCACATCTGTTGAAGTGCTCTTGTAGAGAACCTTGCTTTGCAATATGCCTTGAATATTCATAAAATGGAAATAGCTAGTTATAGAGCAGGATGTGAGTCCATATGAAAAATGGTTGTGTCCTTACTTTCTGATAAACCAAGAATCATTCAGGGAACAACCAGAACTTAATCACTAAGTACCATACTACCTGGAAGCTTTCCATCTCAGCCCCCTACCATTCATAATGCTTCTGTTATTTTGGGGCAAATATCCCTGAACTTAAACAGACTTGAGGACATTCAACTTATACTTCAGAAAATTACTAGATCACAATTATTGAAAGCTCCTCTGAAATTTCACTTCCATTTTACGAGTGGAGAAAGCAGATCTAACAATACAAGTTTTCTCCCCTTGCTTTCACACACTAAGCTTTGCATGTGTTCTCTGGGGCAAAGATTTGCTAAGAAACGCTGCCTCTTGGCAATTTCTTCAGCAATTAGACTGGCCCATAATGGTATAGTGGTTTAGGATGAATAGACAAGCTTGACAGAAAGATCTATCAGCTGTTCAGCCCACATTGCTGTACAAATGAGGAAATGACTGGAATATTAATTGCCTTTAAACAGAAGTAATTACTCACTTTTGTAAGACTACTAGCAGGCAAAAATAGATAACAGGACTAGAATATTATGAAAAATGTTTCATTTTTCTGGCTTTAACAGTGCATTTGAGGATTGGAAGAGCAAATCCATTCCTTACATGTCTCTTCGCCCTTTCCCCGCTCTGACATTCAGCAGTATCTTACAGTTTTTATTTTGCATGAGAATGTGGAACAGTGAATGGATTTGATGCTTAACTACTGAAATCCAATTTCTAGTTTGTGGGTTTTGTCCTCTGTTTGGGATTTGTTAGGCTCTGCTGGTTTTGAAGCAAATGACATGTTGATTTTTTTTGAAAGATTCATGCACATACCAATTCATGCACATCCTAAAAACTTCTAAGGCACTATCTCTTTGAATTCATCTGCCTGAGTGACAGTACATGGGTTTGAAGTTTCTTAGGCAATAAATTTAAATAAAGCTTAGCTGTATAATTTCATTGTGAAAAATCTCAATATTTTGATACTCAATAAATTTATTCACAAACCATACTCTAATATTTATGAGCATTCTAAAAGGAAGGGTTTGCAATATATTTTCCATTTGGTTGCTCACCTCAGACTTTCACTCTTTTAAATGGACACACAGCAGATTTATTCTGAATAAAAGTTAATGTATGCCGTTCAACTAGGCTACAGCCTCTTTCAAAAGTAGAATCCTGTTCATGACTTGAAAATGTCTTTAGTTACTTGGAATACCAGCCTTTTTCTATCATTTACCAAAAGGCTTTTTTTTTTTTTCACTGCACAGCATCAACAGAACTAGAGAGGAAAGCAAAGAGTTTATGACATAGTATAATAGAATTGATTCCTTACAGTTACCCGGCTGTCATTTTAACCCCATTTCATGTCAGCTGAGTGGCTTCTTTCAGCAAAGAATCCATTTGGTGGAAAAGAGGAGATACTCTCAGCCTATCAATTCTTTGATATCATCGTTTCACAAGTGATACTAATTGGAAATCTGCCCTTACCCTATTTCTAAGAGGCTTGCTCTCAAGAATAAAGTGTTTGTTGGCACAGCATCATTGTAACGCATGTCTGTCTCATTCACTATGATTTATGATTTTTCGTATTGCTTTTAATTGCAGAAGTCTTGAACACTGCTCGCTCCCAAGATTCATTTTGAAAAGGTATGAGAAATCATCTGATACTACATTGTTCTTTGCAAGTGTAGTTCTATCCATCTATTTGGCTGCAGAATTAATCCACATGCTTGCTCTTATACTTCAACAGTTGTACCAAACAGAAAATAAGTGCACAGATTTATGGATATTCCCAAATTATGGGTATGTTAATATAGGTACAATTTTGCAGGTTTCTTAAGATTACACAATTACATCCTTTCTTAAGATGGAAGTGATATGAATATGTGTTGGATGTGTTATCTAGTCCAAGCATGCCACCACTCTCAGAAAACTATTGCGTTGGCAGGAAAATCCCCGTAAGAAAATGTTTTTTTAGACTACCCAAACAAATAGGTCTGCTACAGGGAAGGACTGTAGTTCTAAAAAATCAGTAGTGAAACAACAAGAACAGATTGTGGAAGTCCCATCCTTTTGTTAGGCTAGAACATACCTGGCATGCTGATGGATGACTGTGATTGAGGTCCCACTGGGAAGATACTATGTCAACAGACTTTTCAGCCATATTAAGCAAATTCATCCAGCCTTGGAAAAGAGACAAATGGGATGGTGCACTGTCTGAATAGTTGATCCCTTCAGGAATATTTTCCACAAGAGCAACCCTGAGAATAGATAAGGAAAAAATAACCACTTAACAAAAGCACTTTCCTTTATTAAAAAGTTCCAAACTGTAAAGAATGTCAGGTTTTGGGCCTGTGGTTCAACATCTGCTCCCAGAGGCTCTCAGCAGTGTGCCACTTCACAACTCACTCTGAAGTTGCTGACTGTCATGCTCTGCACTTCCCAAAATAATAAAATGCGGAAATGACCTCCTGTTAATGCAGCAAAGCCAAACAAGCTTGTGAAGCTCTGCAAAATTAGTTTAAACATGGAAAAGCTTACTTCTTGTAACACAGTAAGTGGGAATCAGTCCTTAAGGTGAGGATGGGAAGAATGAAACAATCTTTTTACTTTGCCACTCTCATCTTTGCATTTAATTTCTTCTCTCTAAGCAATGTGGCAAGACGTATACTCCCTGGCATTCTCCTAAGTCCACTTTTACAGCTGACTTTATTACACTTCAGTCTCTATACATGAATTCTCTCTTTCCAACTGCTATAAGCTACCTAATTTTTCTGCTTTTGTTTACCCACCTAAGGTTCCACCCGGGAGATCCAGTGGTTAAGAAAAGAAGAATTATACCCTTTTAGTTTCCTGGTCTTTTTGGAAGGCTCCTTGATCTTATTGCCTATATTATTCAAAACGCTTGCAAATTAATTACATACATTCATGGGGATCCAAGAAGCTAAACAAACATTGTGGTAAACTGACAGTTCAAAAAATGCTCCTCTGCTTTGGGGAAATGAGGTGTTTCATTCAATATACTGCCTCATTGCTAGATTTCCTTAAATTGCAGCAGGTAAAGCTCCTCTATACACTCAGTAACAGAATCTTAAAAATAAATGAAAGTCAAACATGTTTCCCAGTTCTGTCTTTGGGTAAACAGATGAAATTCTCAACTTAGATAAGTGGCACTTCTGTAAGTGCCCCCAACATCTGCCACTTTTACTGTGAATCACACAAACCAGATTTAGGAAAGCTGTGGTGGGGAGATGGAGAATACTCCTTTTCATTGTATCCGAATAAATCAAGTATTTCCAGACTGTTTCTGTACTTATTGATAGCATCAATTATCAACTCCAGCAACATGAATATAATTTGTAAACTTTTTTTAAGTGGACCATTAATACAAACCTCTAGTGTAAACAAGAATTGTACTCTTTTTGACTGCTAGAAAAACAGATTAGTTCAGCTTCTTCTATTAATTCAGTTCATCCTATGGGGTCACATGGAAACTTTTAGAGCTATTTCACAATATTAAGCATGTTTGTGAAATTAACCCATTCAAAGACTGAAGACTAGTACTCTCAAACAGTGTAAAGAAAACCCAGCAAGAATTGTGATAAAGTGAACCTGTGGTAATTATAAAATTCTTACTCTCTTGGCCTGGCAAAAATCTCCCGCCCCCCCCCCCTCCCCCGAACCAGAACAGGCCCAGCTCCTCCTTTCATTAAATATTCAAGTATGCTCTCTTATTCCCTAAAATCTGTCAAACAACATACATATCACTAAGCTACAATTACTGGTGACATTCTCCACAACATACTTTGAATACACTATTATATTGATTGGCATTAAACTTAACTGCGTTACAGCAATAGAGTTGTAACACCAAGAAATTGACTGTAAAAGGTTAAAAACACAACTTGATTTTCTGATATTTTCAAAGTATACTTTATTCTAAAACATTCTACCTACATTGTTTGCAAACTTTTCAAAGTAACTAGTGCCGTAAAAATTTAGTGCCCTTATTAGTCTATTAGCAATAAAACTTCTGTTAGATCCATTCTATCTTTTCCAGTAGTTAACACTACTAATCGTATTTGGGCTCTTAGCAATGTCCATGTTCCCAGAACTGTTTTATAGAGCTGTAGCATGGCCACCTTCAAAGAGCAAGAAATTGAAGCATAGAAGATAAAGAGATAAAGTGATCTCTACAAGGACATAAACACGTGCCCCCCACCCCCCCCCCACCCCAACAATCCAGTGGCAAAGACGAGAAATAAATCCATGTCTTTCTGGCCTGTTCCATCATCTACCCAATTGCATGTGGATACGGGAGACAATTATTTTGAATATTCTCCAAAGACATTCTTCATATTGAATTTTTATTCAAAATCTAATCTATCAAATGTGGTTCTGATTTAGCTAGAATTTAAAAGTGCGTATCAGTCCTTTAACACAAGATGTGACCAAAACTTCTCAACATTAGAATATTGCCTAACATACACAGTGTTTTCTGGATGAACCTATGTAAATGAATATACAGGAGCCCACAAAAAATCTGTCACAGTTAGTTCCAGTGGCTTGCACTGGTGTTTCCCATGGGCTGTACTGAACTGCTGTCTGACTGGAAAGCATTAACTTAACTTCCATTCTTCCTATTTCTGTCTTTGGCAAGTTGAAAGCTGCCAAAAAGGTAACATTATCACAGAGTCAGAGGAGGCACTGAGATGATCTGGAGATCATGTAGCTCAACCCCCCTTGTCAGAGCAGGGTTGCTCAGGACATTGTCCAGTCAGGTTTCAGGTAGCTCCAACATCCCCAAGTCCAAGAAGCTTAGCATGTTATGTGTGAGATGAGAGCCCTGATCCAGCCAAACACATACATGCTTATTTATGATGCATTGACTTCATGTTATTTAGGTCCAAAGTACGGGAAATTGCTATATTTATGTATTATAAACTCGGATTCCAGAAGTCACTGGAAGCTATACCTTAGAGTGTAATGCAGGAAGAGCTGCGGATGTGGGTTATTGCTCTATAGATACATTTGGGTACAGATACCATAAAGACATGCAAAATTTGGGCTCTTCCTTCCACAGGTTAAACCCATTTACTTATTCAAATAAAACAGCAAGGCAAATTTGCTGGGCAAAATGAAATATACTTCCCTCATAAAAGGGTCCTTGTCAGGGACAAAGTGCCTCTTGGTAAGGGAATGTCCTGACTGTTGGGCTGAACTTGCTCTTCACTAGGAGGATCAGCGCCCAACTTTACAATCTGCATGCCATTCAGCAGGCTAGAAGCACTAGCACTAAATAAGAGATGTGACTGCACAGCTCCTGCCATTTTATAATTTGGGTTTGATTATGTAATAGAAGCCAAATGCATTCCAGTTAGCAAAACTGTTATTCAGAACAGATATTATCTGTTAATATATTTCCTAGTCTTTTGTTTAACCTAATAGTAAGTACTTTGTGTTCTTTAGAAGACAAAGACATTTCATCTAGCTACAGCGCTACTTAAAATGTGGTTTTCAGAGTTTAGACTTCACTTTAATAATGAACTGATTCTGCCAACCCCCCCAATTATTCCCCTACCCACTCAAAAACTCAACACCAAGCTCAGAAGTTAAAAAAAGGTCAATGACCAAGTTTCTAAATTAAGTGATTTTTGCCTTCATAACCTTCCCTTTTTGTTTGGCACAACAGCAAAGTTCCAGTGCTTAGTCAAGAAGGGTTTTGTTAAACTTTCTATGCAGAGGTTTGAATTTGCAAGCCCCAATTCCATCAATAAAAGCTAAATTTAGCTCTCATTTTTGTTCCAATGTGACCCACAGAGGTTTTAAAATATGGTATAACAAAAACTTCCAGGCGAGAAGGTCATTCACAGACCTTGAGTAACATCAGACATGATAACATAACTAATTCTGCATAAATGGCATACTAACAAATTAAAACAGAACAAACATAACACAGTGATTGAAACAGACTTTTCCTCTGTTCAAAATCATTAGCAAATAACCTTACGCCTGTTGGATGAGATGTCCTTCCCTTCTCTGATTTTCTGGTCCTCCAAGTATTTAATCTGATTAATGCCAATATAGGCTAGCCTCTTCAGTTATACAGCTGAATATTCTCAAACCTACCTCACACAGAATGAAAAACCTGAAAGTAATGTTACAAGATTTCTATGAAGTTACAGAAAGAGACAAGGGTCAGAGCTGAGATTCAAGCTCCTCTAAGCTAACAGAAATGTGGTAAGCAGTGTAATGGCATTTAATGCCTACCAAGGAATACACCTTGACCTCAATAATAAGACTCTTCTGAACTCAGCTACATGACTTGCATTTAGTAATTTCAAGTCAATTCTGTCCCAGGCTAAGGATTCTTCTTCATCTTTGGTCAGAAAGCTAGGTTTGATTCTGATCTCTCACCAATTTTTTTTTCTCTGAAGGAAACAGATCTACTCTTAATTTAGCATCTTGGTTAATTAGAGTAGAAAAAGGGCTAGGACAGTGAAAATAGGCAGAGTCTGCATGTCTGTCCCTTGAATAAACTTGGGGCAAAAATTTATAGCTCTGTTGAAAAGTTTAGCTGTAAGGATTACACAAATATAAAAGGAAAGTTCTTTTGATAGTTCAAATTCCACACCATATTAAAGTGATAAGCTGTAGAACATTATTTACTCCAGTTTGTCTCAATCCAGAGTCATACACTAAAGAAAATCCACTTGAGTGTCTTTACAACATCAGAATTTACTCACTATCAAAGGGAAGAAATGTGATAGGAAAACACTGCAATGATTTGTATGAAACAATAAAGAAATCAAAGATGAGCAAAGGCTTTGTCATAAGGCTGCTATATTTCAGATGGGGGGGAGAAGGAATGGGAAGGGAGGGAAGTGGATGGGGGACTGGGAAAGGTGCAGGAGTCCTGCACCTATACCAGGGTCCTAGTTAAAGACACACTTTTGTGACCACTCTCTTTTTCTTAATCCAGAAGCCCTGGAACCACCAACCCCTGCCCTGAAGAACCGCAGCTCCTCAGAGTTCCAGCTCCTCCTTTGTTATAAATCCAGAGTTTTAATATCCGTTCAAAATCGACCATCTTTGTCAGACCAGTTCTTTCAATTGAAGCTTTCACCATATCACCTTTAAGACCTCCACCTTCTTCTACATCATATCAGTCCTACCACTCTTCTCCCTCAGATCTACTCATTAGCTGTCATGCTGGCCAAGACCATCTTCTCCTTAGCTCCTCAACAGAACCACAGCTCCAGCTCTTGTTTCTGAAAGGGATTAAGAAATATCCTTCCACACAGGGTATAGTTACTGTTTCAAAAAACATACAGAACAAACTCTCTTTTCTGGGTTCAGAGAAAAGTGTCCTACGAAAAGAAAAAGTATGGCACAACTTATTGATGTATTTGGATATTCCCCTTACAGTCAGTGGTAAGGATTTAGAACATCAAGTGCTACAATTCTACTTGAGATCAGGCTCCAGAGCATAAAGGTATGCAGTGTATTTGGATAATTACATGGTATATCCATAAAGAATAAACAACTCTATTATCCTACTATGCCGTGATTTCAATTTTAAATAAAATGTTTGACCCATTAAAGTAAATTCATGACAGAACACTGGTTAAAAGTGAACTGAAAAGCAGATAAGATTGAATTTAAAATGGACTGTGAACTCAGACTAATTTCTCAAAATCACCTAGATTATTAGCATCTAACTGAGAATATCACAAGCTCTATAACAGTCCTCTAACACTCACAAATCTCAACTGGTGGGGCACATGTATGTGTTTTTGGACACATGCATGCACCTGAGTGTATGCACACTACACAAGCTTTTTGCTGACATTTAGTTGTCTGCTTTTTGAATTTTAGTCATAAAGACTTCAGAGACAAAATCTTGGGATGCTGAATGCTTGGTTTAAGACTACACTTTGAATTAGATCTGCAGCAAATGCAGAGAAGTTTAGATTTATGGTATTGAATATGTTTTGCTGCAGACATACAGCATTGAGCTTCAGATACAAAGCTTTATCTGAACATTTCCAAGTATGAAATGGAGCAGAGTAGTGTGATGTTTAAGATGAAAAGCTGCTCTCAGTGCCTCCCTGATGTATTTTCAACATGATTCCACACTCTCTATGATAAAACACTGCAATGAGCATATTAACCACTTATTATTTTAAGAAATCAATCTGTGCTAGAATTTTAGAAACATAGCACCAGTCTCTGTTTTGAAGGAAGGCTGTTAATCTCTTAATTGTCATTATATTCAGAACCTGGTAACCAGTCATGAGATATGAGGGTAAAAAGGTGAAAACCTACTGTATAGGAAGGCCAACTAGATGGTCTAAAGCAAATTTCTTAACTTTCCTGTCCCTGGACATGCAAATTGCAACCTAATGAGACAAAAGGGTAGTGGTTTAACAGGATTGATAGTGTGCATGTAAATGGGACTATTAGACTGTTGTGCACATAATGAAATAGAGCTACAGCTACAGGGTGCAGCAAAGCAGCGCTCCTGCTAGCTGTGCTGCCTCAAGCCAAGGAGGCACATACTGGTCCTGGGCTTCTGTTCATCTTCACAGCAGTCAGTCAGTGACTCCTCAGTCGTACGACTCACCTGGACCAGTGTGGATGCAACCAGGGCACCCTGACACAAGAAAGGGCCACAGCATTTTACTTTACAAATGCAAGACATGCAGATAATTTGCTAAGTAACACGTAGCTATTGCCGGTTAAGCTGTTCTGCACCTACTGCAAACAGTTTGAAAGATCTCCTAACCAGTGGCCTAAATTCTCCGAATACCATCTGTGACTGGACTCAGAAGACACAGGCCCCTTCAGCCAAGTGAGTGGCCTGATCCTATTTAACACACAGCTACAGGAGGTGGCTGTGGCATAAAAGTGGGTATGAAACAGCCCTGCCAACTTCAAGTGCTCACTGAACTCCAGCCTTAAGCACTTCAGCTAATGCCTAAAATTAGAAGTTGCCTCTCTGCTTTCCCCTTCTATGGCGGCTCCTTCTTCTCAGTCTCCTTCCAATTTTTCTTATCAGTCCATAGAACCGATTGAGGCATATATATCAACACATATTTTAACTCCTCCCCACTTAGGCCTTTTTATATTTTCGATAATCAACTTGGAGATCACTTTGTTATTGCTATTCCCACAGAATGGTTTTTGGGCCCACTCATCATGACATCTCCAAGTCAAATATAGCATGCAGACATGTCCAGCAAGTTTGGGAGATTTTACGTGCTAGATTCTTGGTGGGTACAATACAAAAAAATAAGAATTTCAGTCAGCAGTTATGTCAGTGGAACAATATTTTCTTTTACCAGTTGAAGATTAGGCTCAAATCTCTGGGCCTATATAACTAGAAGCATTCCAGGAATACCTCTTCTCTTTGGACTGCCCCATGGATTGTTATGCAGGTCAGTCCAGCTTAATACTGATCTTTTTCCTCCACTACTACATATCCAGCCTCATACCCAAATAATCCTTATCAACTACCCCTTGCTCCATAAATAGGTTACTGAAATGAAGGTTATTGATTCCATTGTATAAAACTATTTAGCATCATTAAGACTCAATAACAAATCCCTCACAAAAGAAGAAAAAAAATGTAGAATGTAATTGAATAGGACAGACAAAATACGCTTAAAGACCCTTCTGGAATAAAAATAATGTGTGGTTTTGCTTCAGGTGCTTTGTTTTAGGTTTCCAGCTCTATTATGTTAAGCCTGAACCACAATATTAATACACCTGTTGAAAAATACCTAGATAACGAATTTTTAAATTATTTCAAAAGCAAGTTAATATAACTATTACAGTAGATTCATAAGTATGCAAAATAAAGCTAAGAACTAGCAATCACTAACACCTATCATCAGCTGAGACCCTGAAATCTCTCTCTACTAGGTAGAATTACCATCATAAGAATTCAGTGGGCCAAAGAAATCTTTAATTTACTGAACAGACCAAACAGATAAAAACCTAGTATGTCAGTACAGAGACATGTTTTATGGAATAGTTAGGAATAATTAGAAATATCTCATGGTTTCTGATTAGGACAAGAAGTTTATCAATACCAGTTAAGGAAAAATACAGGATC
Organism: Gorsachius magnificus; assembly: GCA_034008185.1. Taxonomy (NCBI): domain Eukaryota; kingdom Metazoa; phylum Chordata; class Aves; order Pelecaniformes; family Ardeidae; genus Gorsachius; species Gorsachius magnificus. Next base: position 40,145,320 of record CM067083.1, on the reverse strand, counting down.
AAGCTAGGCAGCCAAGCCACCAAACCAGAAACGAGCATGCCTACATTTAATAAAGGCAAGTGTGAAAACATAATAAAATTAAAATCCATATGATAGAGTAGGTTAACCACAGACTTAATTAAGGCTGGTTTGACCAGAAAACCAATACACTATCCCACTGAAAATCCTATGCTTTATGGTCCCAGCTTTCGCATCTTCATCCATGACAATTAGTGCCTTATTCCATGAGGAAAGAATTATTTGCTAGAGGGGAGGGTGCAATGGTGACACATACATCTGAGTTTCCAAGAGACAGAATGAAGTTTCATTTTAGGAAACATTCAAGTAACTTATTTAATCATTTCACTTCAAGTGAAATCTTGCAAGAACTGATGAGCACTGGATCATCAATATCTAAATTCAGCCTGTGTTAGCAGCTCTTGAAGTCCCCCTATGTTGTTTAAATAGTAATCAGAACTGAAATGTACCACAACTTTCATACTAACCTAGAAGTTCAGCACTCAGACAAATACATTTACTATTCAACATAATGCAAAAGTGTCCCTGGATTGTTTGATAAGGCCACTAGAGATGTCAAACAGTCATTATTTGAACCAAATTGGCACAGCAGTCATCCGACTCTCCCCACGTTCTGATGGGAGCTGACATTTCAAAATTCATAATCAATAGAAAAGGCATCATATTCCACATTTCTACATTCTTGCAATTCTTTACTTGCTGTCAGAACTTTGATTTGCACCCTTTTTTTAATGGAGTAATTCCTATATTTTGATCAGAAACAAATTTCTTAAGGTTCAAGTAAATCTTATTTCACTGAATGATCACTTGTTTGAAATACTCAAAAATTGTTCTCAAATGAAACACTGAGGCACTTTTATGTCAAAGAAAGCAACGGTATCTCTAGACACTAATCATCATTCATTTCAGAGTACACTGTAGATGAATTTCACATACAAGAAGGCACAAGAACACAGAGGTCAAATGTTGCAGTGTTCTGCACATGACTCGCTCTATGTGCAACAGATAAAAGCCTTGGGGATACGTGTGAAATCTATTTAATGGACACAGACTAAGAATTGAAATTGCCATCTGTTCCTCCTATATATTTAGGCTTTCTTTAAGACACTTCTATTAGGCTATTGTTAGGGTATGACGAGACATGACCAAGGCGACTCTGAAATTTGGCTGTTATATGACTCTGTCCTCGTCACATCTAAAACATGCTACAAAACTTTTAAGCACCTTATCACATATCAGAATAACTTCCTTTTATATTGTGATTTCACAATTGTGTTTAAAGACAACAGAGGGAAAACAGTTTGCATTGCGATCTTACTAAAAAAATACACCGATGAAGAAGGATGTCATATCTATGTTTGCACATGGCTGAAATTTATTTGGGGTCACAACAGCAGTCCAAGAGCCACGTCTGCTTTGGCAAACTTCAGGTAGCACAATGAGTTTCTCCCATCAAAGCTTCTCTATGACTACCACAACTTCATTCTTTCTTTCCCTTATTTCTCATCATTTCCCTCCAACATTTTTTTTCCCGATGCTCAGACATTCATTCCAGCTCACTGTGGAGCACTTTGTTACAGGGAACAAAGAGAATTTCTCTCACAGTTACCCTTCATTTTGATGATGGTTTATACAATGAAAATTAAACTTTGCTGGCAAGTGCTCAAAATGCATCATTTTGAATGAACTGTTCATTCTTGGGAGATTTTCTTTCTCCTCACTCTTGAGAAAATAAATGCTCGGGAGAACCCAGAAAGTGGTGTCAGCACGGTCCTTTTGTGGGGATCATTAGGCTTTCTAAAGACAATAAGATGACTCCTGTATTTTTTCCTGGGCATTCTCTGCATCACAACAGCTTGCTCCAACCATGTGCCATTTTCCTCCTCCCCCCCCCCCCCATCTTTTGCTCTAGTTATTCTCTAATTTGAACTCTTCCATTCCCCTGGCTCCTCCTCCCCTTTGTGTATTACATCCTAGATGACCTCTTCTGCTTTGGCTTTGCTCCTTCTAGTTAGTCTTCTATTCATTAAATCTCTTCTAAATGATTTCTAAATAACTTCATTGGCAGAAAACATCCTATCGTTATTAAATCTGCAAGACACGGTCCTGTGCATTCTGTCCTGTTCCTCCACCATATCCGATTTGTCTAGGTAGACTGAAATCTCTTCATTAGTAGGACTCCTTGTTACTCTAACAGTAGCAACAAACACAGTGGGCTCCATCTTTGGTAAATTCCTAGGAATTACTGCATTAGGAAGTAGCAGCATTGGCCTCTGAGAACCTCCACTGACAACATACAATGTTCAGGGACAGACTTTTAAGTACTGCTGCCTAAATTGTCACCATTCAAACTCTACATCAGAGGCATGAGGCAAGTCTAATCTGGCTTACTGTGTCAGGTGAGGTGTTTTGGTTTGGGTATTTTATGTATGGGTTTATTTTTTTTGTTTTAAGGGGGTTTATGGATATCTTGGCAGCTTCCCAATAACAAGAAGCACAGCAGTAACAACTAAGACTTCTAATTACTATTTCTAATGATAATTCTTTCAAAGTCTGCTGCAGTTTACCTTTAGCTGCAGTAAATACAGAAGCAGAAATACTGATTTAAAAGCATGGTTATACTACCTGCAAGCAGCTTACATGATAACACAGTAACCCATGTGTAGGAACTTAAGTAATTAAGTTCCAAACTCAAATGGAAAAGGTTTCCTGGGTAATCAAGTCCCTGTCTTTGCTACTTCAGGCAATGTTTAATATGCTTTTATTCTTAAATTACGCAGATGAGGAAAAGATATTAGAACAAGGAAGGGTGTTTACCACCACTTATCATACTGGAATATTTTTTATCTTGCTGCTTCCATAGGCAGAAACCTGTTTCACTTGACATCCTTTTACCTGCTCTGTCCTTTATGCTCAGTAACCCAGATCCTGCCCTGGAATTTCTCTCTCCTGTGATATTTTTATGGACAACAATAATTTCCCTTCTTACCTTTCACCCTGCATAGGCAAGTGCTGTTAGTGTCTTTTTTATTGAATAGACTCTTCCTTCCTAGAACCTCCTCCTCCTATGCAGCATGAGTTCAACCTTCTAGTTTATTGATGGTCAGTTACACATAGTATTCCAGATTAGAATTTATCAATGCCTTTTAGAATGGCATTAATACTTCCTTTGCACTTCTAATTACATCTTGCCTGATGTAAATAGTATTGCATCTACCTCTAAGAAATTCTGTCTTCGTTACAGTTCCCTGAAGGAATTCCTTGCCTTAAAGAGTATAAAGATGGAAAATCTAGTTAAATTACAGTTGGACTACTGCCTAGGAGTGGCTAAAATAAAACCATTAACCAGAATGGTATGTATATCCCCATGAGAAACCAAAAGATGTATTTAAGATCCATCATAACCTCACAAATTTGAAAAAGGGTTTTCCCCTTTTTTCCCCATTCTCATTCTGAGGAAAGGGCATTTTTTGATCACTTATATTTATTTTCTGCCTTCATATATTTTCTCATTCAAATTTAATTCTAATGATGTCTGTGGGGAAATGTATCTTTAGGAGCCTCTACAGTCAGCCGTTTATTCACATATTTAAGTCAGAAAACTGACTACACCAGAACTCTGTCACTCCCTGCTTCTGCATGACTGCTGTAATTTGTGAAGTTCAAAGATTAAAACAACATAAAAAGATACCAAAACTAGAGAAACAGACCAATTGAAAGCCAGGTGACTGCTGAAGTGTGTAACAGACATAAGAAAAATCTTTTTACAACCCTTTTCTGAAACTGTAAGGAACACATGCCAACAAAACAGCCAAAGGTTGAGGTAGCTTTATTTCTCTCAAAGCTGTTTCTGAGGATGTTTTATTATTATTTTCAACTAATGCAAGAACAGAATAACCACAGATCCTGAGGAGTGATAAACTCCATGAAATATGACACATGAGAAACGTTGTGAAGCAGAGAGGACAAAAAAATAGGTGAAAATACAGAAAGCCCACAAAGAGCAATTTTGAGGCGTTAACTCAGTCCCTGATAAGAAATTGTATCATGATTGGGATCTGCAGAAAAAAAACTTGAAGAAATTCTACTGAAAGACCCAGAATTAACCCTTAGCAAAGATAAGAGAGATTGCCAGAATCACCTATGTCATACTGAATCCTAGGGAAGGCAGACCCCCCTCTGAAAAGTAGACATAAAAAGCTCACATAACTATAAGGAAGAACACCACTGCAGAAGGGAATAAGGAGCTCCAACTGGCAGTCCAACAAACAAAACAGCAGACAGCATCATCAAATAATTCAGGTTAGAAGATATCCCTGGAGGTCAACTAGTTTAACCTCCTGCTCAAAACAGGTCCAGTTACATCAGGTTGCTCAGCACTTTGGTCAAGTGTTGAAAATCTCCAAGGATGGAGATTGCACAGTCCTCTCTAGATGCCTGTTTTTACATTTGATCACTCTTACAGTAGAGAAAAAAACCACAAACCCATGTATTTTATTGGAATTTCCTGTGCTGTAATTTGTGTCAGTTGCCTCTTGTCCTATCACTGTGCACCCTCAAGACGACCCTGGCTCTGTTATCTCTATAACCACAGATAAAGTAGTTGCAGACAGAACTAAGATCTCTCCTTCTCTTCTCCAGGCTAAACAGTTCTCTCAGCCTCTGCTTGTACTTTGTGCACTCGAGTCCCCTAACCATTCTAGTGACTGTTCACTAGATCTGCTCTAGTGCATCAGTATCCTTCCGGTACTGGAGGACCCAAAACTGGACACAGTACTCCAGATGTAGTGTCACAGGTGCTGAACAGATGGGAAGAATAATTTCTCTTGCCCTGCTGTCTACACTCTTGCTTATAAAGACAGCATGCAGTTGCCTTTCTCTGACTCATATTCAAGGTTGTTGTCTACCAAGAACCTCAGATCCTTTTCTGTAAAGCTGCCTTCTAACCAGTTGCACAGGGTTATTCCAACCCAGGTGAGAGATTTCACGTTTTCCCACACTGAATTGGTACTGATGATCACAACTCCCTGAGCCCAACAGAACAGTTGGTATTCCACCCAGTTCGGGCTCTTCCCTGATGAAATACCAGTGACACTAACAAAAGCATGAGCTAAAGCAAATAGAAGAAACAGCTTCTCCAATAAGTTATGAATGCAAAGGGTTTCATGTCTTTATATAACGGACATCAGTGTTGTCTGATTACTTTTTGCTGCCTAACTTCAAATATGGTCTGTCCCAACAACTTTTCAAGATTATGTTGCCATTTACTACAGTAGGATTTGAAACCTACAATCCTTGAATAGATTTGCTGGTTACACACACTATCTCTGAATAGGCACAGTGCCGTTTCCTTAAGTCAATACTACACACCATGAAAGTTCTTTAAAGGCCACAAGAAAACTGTTGTAAAGGGAAAAAAAAAATTAGAAATAAAGATTCTATGATAGAGGCTAGTGATATTTTACACCGATTTCAAATGTACAGCAACCTAAGAAAGCTGATAAAGCTTTTCATTCAATCCTAGTCTATAAAAAGTCAAATAACTGATGTTAATAATAAAGTAAAATTCCCTGCCCGAGTACCCAGGCTCCTCCAGTTCTTCATTTGTAGCACCCATTCTTGCTTTTCATCTGCAAATTAATGATTTTTGTGCTTTCCAGCATTAAATAACCTTTCTGTAACTCCAGACCATAAGATCATCTCTTGTCTTCTATGATATTACCCAATTCTTTTGCAGAATTACCAGGTTCGTCCTTACATTGACAATAATTCTCAAACTAATTTTTGAGCACAAAATACACCTGTTAAAATGTTAAGTGGTAAAGATTTTGAGGATCACTGATTCTTGAAAAACACTGCTGCAGCATCCCTGTTCATGATTTTACAGTATCCACTATTGCCTTCCCTTGTGGCAATTTCTCATCTACCAAATGGCTTGCTCAGACTGATACAGAGTAGATCCACTGCCTTACACCTTGTTAATGTAGTCAGTATCTTATCACTGGAAATATATTAGTTTGATACAACCTATCTTTTACAAAATCAAGGGAAATTTTTATCCCTCTTTCCAACATCTCTGTGCTAAAACATTATGTAACAGTGAAGTCTAATTTACAGGCTGGGAGGAACCTACTCTGAATTGTAGGTTATTTGTTGAGGAACCAGGTGTTTCTACTAGTAAGGGTTAGGAACAATAAATCAATCCAGTTGGTTTTATCTGATCTTGCATCTGTCTATCTTTACATAGTCCTGATATGGTCCGTAATATATTATTGTCCAGGATATGTTTGATGTTGCACAAAACCAAGAGGTGACACAATCTGTACCCTAAAGAATTTAGTCTTGAACTTGTAAGAAAGATAGATGTAATAACCTTTCACTATATCTCTAAAATAGCCACCAGAGAAATTATGCTGGTGTAGGTGGAACTCTTGAGAAGATTGTCATGGAGCAAAGCAATTCTTGCCCCAAAATATTGATGAGTTTTCATCAGATTATTTACCATGAGATGCTATAGGACATAGTTTATGATTAGTGGTAGAAATAGAATAAGAAAAGAATAAGTGGTAGTTTAGTCTATACGGTACTGCAGGCAGCCACGATTAATTTACCTTTAGTTATATTAACTGAGAAGGTACCAGTCCAGAAAATACTGAAGATGAGAAAATGAAATAGTTTTGATATTAGTCTTTCAACCTCCTCCGATCTACAATTACAGAAGGAGGAAGATGTTTTGAAGAGAGGATATTGATCTGAAGATTTCACATCTCCTCTGTTCTCAACACCAGAGAAACCTCAGGGATGAGAAGGAGCAGAAGAGTTTTCTTCTGTGAACTGGTACTTATAACTGATTATAATTTTTTTTTAAAAAAAATCTCTCCTGAAGGAAGAATTCCTATGACCTATTTCTCTTTAATCAGATTCTACATATCAGTGGAGATGCTATGGCAACACAGAAGTCTTCAAGTATGTCTCTGTCCCTTAGCCCCAGTGGTTCCCAATAAATAACACGAGTAACTGATGAGCAGCACAGCATCTTCAAAACAAAGCCCCCATTACTCATGCTGAAAAGACAGAAATGGGGGCAAAGCTACAGAGAACAAGAGGCTCTAAAAAGGTTTATATTAATGGTGATGGGAGAGGGAAAGGCAGTAACAAAATATCAGCTCTTTGTCTCTCCTATTTGCCCACCGGCAAACAAAGGCTTCTCACAAAATTGATGGGTTTCCTTTTGCCCTTCCAGGTGCAAGCCAACTATTTATGGAAACTGTACATTGCCATGGATCCTCATGTGTCCCTCACCTGAGGAGGCAGATGGTGGATTGTGATCAAGCAAAACAAACTAAAAACTGTCCTTCCTAAAGTCAATAACAAAATTCCTAACAGCTCAGTTGGAACAGAACTTAGTTCTAACTTAATAATTTTAAATAACCTCCAAAAATGTCTACACACAAGGGATTCTACCAGAAGGACGGGATGGCATCCAGAGAGACCTGGACAGGCTGGAGAGGTGGGCCTGTGTGAACCTCATGAGGTTCAACAAGGCCAAGTGTAAGGTCATGCACCTGGGTCAGGGTAACCCCCAGTATCAGTACAGGCTGGCGGAAGAAAGGATTGAGAGCACCCCTGCCAAGAGGGACTTGGAGGTGCTGGTGGATGAAAAGCTGGACATGAGCCGGCAACGTGCGCTGGCAGCCCAGAAGGCCAACCGTACCCTGGGCTGCATCAGGAGAAGCGTGGCCAGCAGGTCAAGGGAGGTGATTCTGCCCCTCTACTCTGCCCTGGTGAGACCTCACCTAGAGTACTGCGTCCAGCTCTGGAGCCCTCAGCACAAGAAGGACATGGAACTGTTGGAGCGGGTCCAGAGGAGGGCTACACAGATGATCCGAGGGCTGGAGCACCTGTCCTATGAGGACAGGCTGACAGAGTTGGGGTTGTTCAGCCTGGAGAAGAGAAGGCTGCGGGGAGACCTGATTGCGGCCTTTCGATACCTAAAGGGTATGGGAAAGATGGGGAAAATCTTTTTAGTAGGGCCAGCTGTGACAGGACAAGGGGTAATGGTTTTAAACTGAAGCAGGGTAGGTTTAGACTGGATATAAGGAAGAAATTCTTTACAACGAGGGTGGTGAAACACTGGAACAGGTTGCCCGGAGAGGTAGTGGAGGCCCCATCCCTGGAAGCATTCAAGGCCAGGTTGGATGGGGCTCTGAGCAACCTGATCTAGTTGGCAGTGTCCCTGCTCACTGCAGGGGGGTTGGACTAGATGACCTCTAGGGGTCCCTTCCAACCCAAAACATTCTATGATTCTAGTGCACTTCTCAAAGCCATTAACTGTCTGTTTGATCTCATTAATACACAACTTCAATTAATTCTGGCCCAGCAATTTTTTGTGCCTCATGAGTTTATGCATATAAAAAAAACTAATTAGTACATAGAAGAATCATAAATATTTTCATTTGCAAGGAATGAAAATTGCAAGTGAACATTTTTAACAGTGAAGTTTATATGGTTATTGATGATCAAAAGTATTGTAGAAAAAAGCCATTCAAGGCTATTTAATATCTTCTGTAAGGGCCAGGACCCACTGGGAGTACCCTCATCAGTGGGCACACACACACACAAAATCTTAAAAAAAAAAAAAAAAATAAAATAAAATAATCACATGCTTTCTCTTTACACAGTTGCTCATTCTATAGGCCCTATGAACCTTGCATTATTTCCTACCCACAGTTTTCAGAGCACAAAGCAAAACACATACCTGGCCATGTCCCTGATATGGTGATTAAAATACTCTTCTGAAAGGGAAGTTGCAAAGAAAAGTTTACAGCTCAGCTCTTCTGCTTTCCATATACTGCTCCCTGTATATAAAGGCAGGCACCAACATCTTCACCTGGCATGGTTATGAGCTCATGGTGTAAGCCCTGCTTGGTTTAGTCTGAGCATATCTCCCAGAGCTGTAATTACCCAGAGGAACATTTTAATTGTGAATCCCAAGTTTGCTGAAGGACAAGATGGGGAACACTGCTAAAAAGGTAGCAGTGCTACAAATGTAGAGTAGGAGAAACCTTGCTGGGTTGGGGTGGATTTTTTACTGGGGTAATTTTTTAATTTTAAATTTTAGTATTTTTTTTAAAAAAATAATTTATATGGATTATTTTTTGCACTTCAGCTCTCAATTCTGCCTAATTTGCATTTCAGTATACAAGGTGCAGTTTGGATATCTCGATGATATCGAGGCCATTTCCAGTAGAAATTACAATAAGATAAAGCAAGAAGACAGAACTATCACAAGCAATTTAGAATTCTCAAAATAATTTTAAAAATACCACAATGCTGATATGACAACATAGGCACATTGTCTAGTCTGTTCTAATTCTAGCATAATTACATGCTGAAGAACTTCTTGGCCACAAGAGTAACTAAGTGCAAAACCAAGACTCAAAGAATTTCTTCTAATTTAACTAAAACAGTTGTTTAGGACAGGACTGACTTTTGTGCCTGGGCAAATTTATCATAATATTCCACTAACTACTTTCTAAGTATTGAGATCAAGTCTTTGCTAAATAGCGTTTTCCCTCTTCTTCTGGGTACTGCACAGATGAGAAATAAATCATTTACAATACTCTTTTGACTGGATTGTTTCCATTCTGTTAACCTTCTCCTTATTTAGCTGTTTCCTGACTGAATTCATCACAATTATTGCAATGAATACTTGTCAATACCTTATTTACCTTACAATGCATTCCTAAAAGAAGTCTTTCAATATTGTTAGCATTGCATTGCCAATCAATGGATTTGCCTTTCCTCCCAAAATATGTTGCAACATAACTTCCTTCCCTAGTTTTTCTCAGTCCTTCAGGTCTTGGCTGACAGTCCTCCAAATATACATTAAGTCACTGATCCAACTTCAGGAGTTTACGCTAGCACATCCTCACTGCTGTATTTGATTATCCAGGTTTTAGGGAAGTTCATTCTGGAAATCTACCCTGGACAAAAAATGCACTGTACTTGGATAACAACACAGCCATTACTGTGCATTAGAGCACATAGAAGTAAACAGTTTAAGTAATTCTTATTTTATAGTCTCTATATTCCTTTCCTACTGTCCAGTTTCAAATATTAACTAGATGAATAAAATCACTATTTTATTTACCACTAGCTCAAATAAAATCAGAAAAATAAAATTTTTAAAACAAGCTTGTTTATAACAGCAACGGGGTTTTTTCCACCTTACAAATGTACACAATAAAATAAATATCAATCTACAAATTGCACGTCTGCAAATAGCTAAATCTTTGGGAAACTCATCTGATCCCTGGAAGAACAAACTGAAAGTATATATGAAACTCAAAAGGGTTCACCAAGTAGTATGTCTATTCAAGAGCATCAATGAAAACAAAACTACAGAACGATAAATTCTTATGGAGGTTACCAAAATAAAAAGCAAGGCAGGCAAGACAGACCAAGACAAACACGACCACTATCCTTCCACCCCCCAAAAACCCCCACAAGCCAAACAGACAGAATGTATGTGAGCAATGCCTAAGAAACCAGAGGTGTGTTCTCAATTGCCATGGTGCATTCAAGCTTTCAAGTTTAGGACAGGCCTTTTAGGTACCAATACTTGGGAATGGATTTGGCTTATTCCTGTTACTCTCTTCTCTGCAGAATCAAAGTAAACAAGCTGAAAGCAGAGAAATATAGGATGTACAGTCAAGATAATAGTACTGTCAATAATTTGATATAGTGGGGCACATTTTGTCCAAAAGCTGCTTTTAAATATAAATAGCACTCTTTCAGTAGCAAATAGATTCCAGAAAAAAAATAATCTAGAGATGGTCTTAAGTACCATGAAAGTCATATTGTGTCTTCTAGACACAATTCCCTGACAATCACAAGGCAGAACCCTAACAGCCTGGCACAGACACCGAACAACCCTAAACTTGCTCAAATTCTCAGTAAGTAAATCCATAGTGATACCCCAAAATGGAACAACATATCTGTGTTGTAGCAAACGTAAAACTTAAGCATAACATAATACTACACAACCTCAGGATAAACAGAATAAAACAGTTTAGAGATTTTGCTATGTATATAATTCACTACTAGCTTGACAATATGATCCCAATATTTTTACCCTTTGATGCAAAGAAAATTTAGTGTGCTTAGTAAGATTTTCTGTAGGCCTCATGCACGAAGCTAAAGCAGGATTGGCTATCATTTAATCAAATGAATTCCAAATATTGTTTAGGGTAATATCTGATTTTTTTTTTAGTATATGACACTCAACCAAGAAGTAATTAAATAACAGAAGTGAGATGCAGCTTTGGTGGCAACTTAAAATTAAATTTAAAAAAAAAATTGAAATTTTTTTTAAAATTTTATTTTGTTTTTACATTTTAATGAATTCTTCCCCTGCTCCCAATATAAAGTAGTCTTCAGTATCAGGTGCAAGTTCATAATACTATTTTACATTTATGCACTCGATGTATTCTTCTAGACAGTCCTTCTTCCTTATCTTCTTCATTATTGCTGAACTTGTAATGAAAAACACATTTTCCAATGTTGTCTTCATAGTAAGATCTGACCAGCTTGAAAATGCTTTCTATTGCTTCAGATTGGTTCTTTTTCACTGGAAAATGGACATATTTTTTAAAACAGAGTGAATGGTTAATGAAATGGGATCATTTGTGTTACTGTTGCACTCTCAGCACCACGCCAAAATACAGACTTCCAAGTAGTCTTTATTACAAATGTATTGCATATGAAAGATATTTTAGATTAAACTGAACTTTGTTCTTAATGAGATAAATGCTGTTACTCAAAATCTTCTTTTCACTCATATTATAGAAAAAGGAGCTAAGTATATAAAATTAGGTCAATTTGAAAAAAAAAAAAAGTAGTAAATTTAACACACTAACTCTTCAAACAATCAAAACACTTAGGGGTCTTACACTAATTTGGAAGTAATCTGTGAGGTAGCCTCCCTCTCCAAATGAGAAAGCCCAAGCAGTCACCAAGCAGAAAGTCTGTTTTCCAGTATAGTCTTGCAGCAGTATTTTCAACTTTCAGCTCAGTAGTTATTGCACCAAATCTCATTCAAACATGGTAACTCCTGCTTCAGAGAGGTAGCAATACTCCAACAGAGAGACTTAGAGACAAGAAATAAGCACCCAGAAGGTGCAAATGGAGACAGGGGGCTCAAAGTCCTTGCTGGTCTGAGTAGCAATCACAGCTCATTTGCCCTCTTTGATCCTCTTTCTGATAATCACAGAATTACAGAATTGCAAGGGTTGGAAGGGACCTCAGGAGATCATCTAGTCGAAACCCCCTGCTAAAGCAGGTTCACCTAGAGCATGTTACACAGGACTTCATCCAGGCAGGCTTTGAATATCTCTAGAGAAGGAGACTCCACAACCCCCCTGGGCAGCCTGTGCCAGTGCTCTGTCACCCTCAAAGTAAAGAAGTTTTTCCTCATATTCAATTGAAACCTCTTATGTCTCAGTTTGTACCCATTGCCCCTTGTCCTGTCCCTGGGCACCACTGAGAAGAGTCTGGCTCCATCCTCGTGACATCCACCCTTGAGATATTTGTATGTGTTGATGAGGTCCCCTCTCAGTCTTCTCTTCTTCAGGCTGAACAAGCCCAACTCCCTCAGCCTTTCCTCATAGGGGAGATGTTCGAGTCCCTTTATCATCCTAGTTGCTCTCCTCTGGACTCTTTCTAGGAGTTCCTCATCTTTCTTGAACTGGGGAGCCCAGAACTGGACACAGTACTCCACGTGGGGTCTCGCCAGGGCAGAGTAGAGGGTGAGGATAACCTCCCTCAACCTGCTGGCCACACTCCTCTTAATGCACCCCAGGATACCATTGGCCTTCTTGGCAACAAGGGCACACTGCTGGCTCATGGTCAGCTTGTCATCCACCAGGACTCCCAGGTCCCTCTCAGCAGAGCTGCTTCCCAGCAGGTCAGCCCCCAGCCTGTACTGGTGCATGGGGTTCGACCTCCCCAGGTGCAGCACTTGGCACTTGCCCTTGTTGAATTTCATCAGGTTCCTCACCGCCCAACTCTCCAACCTGTCCAGGTCCCACTGAATGGCAGCGCAGCCTTCCGGTGTATCAGCCACTCCTCCCGGTTTTGTGTCATCAGCGAACTTGCTGAGGGTACACTCTGTCCCCTCGTCCAGGTCACTGATGAACAAGTTGAACAAGACTGGGCTGAGTACTGAGCCCTGGGGAACTCCACTAGGTACTGGCCTCCAACTGGACTCTGCCCCGCCGATCAGAACCCTCTGAGCCCTGCCATTCAGCCAGTTCTCAATCCACCTCACTGTCCACTCATCCAACCCACACTTCTTGAGCTTCCCTATGAGGATGTTATGGGAGACAGTGTCAAAAGCCTTGCTGAAGTCAAGGTAGACAACATCCACCGCTCTCACCTCATCTACCCAGCCGGTCATGCCATCCTAGAAGGCTATCAGATTGGTCAGGCATGATTTCCCCTTGGTGAATCCATGCTGGGTACTCCTGATGATCTTCTTTTCATCTACTTGCTTGGAGAGGACACCCAGAATGAGTTGTTCCATCACCTTTCCAGGGACGGAGGTGAGACTAACCGGCCTGTAGTTCCCTGGGTCGTCCTTCTGCCCCTTTTTGAAGACTGGAGTGACATTGGCTATCTTCCAGTCCACAGGCACCTCTCCTGTTCTCCACGACCTTTCATAGATGATGGAAAATGGCTCAGCAATGTAGTCTGCCAGTTTCTTCAGCACTTGCGGGTGCATTCCATCGGGGCCCATGGATTTGTGGGTGTCCAGCTTACTTAAAAGATCCCTAACCTGATCCACCTTGACCGAGGGAAGGTTGTCCTTTCTCCAAGCTTGCTCGCTTACCTCCAAGGACTGAGGAGTCTGAGGGCCAGCCTTGGCAGTGAAGACTGAAGCAAAGAAAGCATTCAGTAGCTCCACCTTCTCTGTATCTTCAGTCACCAGGGCACCCATTTCGTTCAGCAGTGGTCCCACATTTCCCCTAGTCTTACGTTTGCTCCTGATATACTTGAAGAAGCCCTTCTTGTTATCCTTGATATCCTTTGCCAGACTTAGTTCCAGGTGAACCTTGGCCTTTCTAGTTGCTTCCCTACATGCTCTGGCCACATTCCTGTATGCCTCCCAAGTGGCCTGACCCTCTTTCCACATTCCATAGAGCTTACTCTTTTCTTTGAGTTTCACTAGAAGCTCCTTGTTCATCCATGCAGGCCTCTTGCCTCGTTTACTTGATTTCCTACTCACAGGGATGCACTGATCCTGAGCATGGAGGAAGAGCTGCTTAAATAGGAGCCAGGTCTCTTGGACTCCCCTACCTTCAAGAGCCATAGCCCATGGAATTCTTCCAAGTAGGTCCCTGAAGAGGCCGAAGTTAGCTCTCCTGAAGTCCAGTGTGGCAGTCCTACTTGTTGTTCTGCTTCTCCCTCTCAGAATCCGGGCATGGGCAACTTTTATTTACAATCCATGTCATGCAATCAGGTATTCCACAGAAACAATTTCAAGGCTGGCCACTGTGCATGCAATGCGATGACCTTCTAGCATGCATTAACTTTTTAAAGCATTGGCACTGAACAATAGGACAATATTTGCAACATGCACTCATAAGAAAAAAAAAAAAAAGTCCTGGATAGTGGAACTCAAAGTTTTGCTACTACTTTTGACCTTGAACAAAGAAACAAAGCATATTTCCTGAGGACCGAGGAACAATAACCAAAGGTTAATTGTTCTTCCACTATAACCTCCAGCTATCTTTTACTCCTAACCTGTCACTGCTGTTTAGGAAGAGCATTCCACACTACAGTCATTCTTAATTAAAGGCCAGTCAGTGTTCTTGCCTTGCTAGATGGCGAGAGGCATAGGGATTCCATTAAGCCTGAAATAGTATGTCAAACAAAAGTCCCTCTTCATTGCCATATTATTAGTAACAGTATGAGTTCAGTGAATTCGTATTACCTGAAACCTGGAAGAGGGAAATAAAAGTTACATGCCATCATCATGATGGATTGCTGGAGCTGGTGAGCAAAGGAAAGGGAGAGAGAAGATGCAACAAAGAACTGATTGTAATGAAAATCACCTACATATAACATGAAATAAGCTAGTTTAAAATAAAAAGTAGCATTTAGAAAATCTGTGTTTACTGTTTGATCTTTGCTACCAATTAATCACCACAACTACATACCTCCCAAAGAAATTAAAAGCAAACCTTTTAATGTTGGTGGATAAATTTATGAACTTGATTCAAAGCCTTTATTATCTTTACTGGATTTTTTGAATAAACGCATCTTGGTTATAACTAGAAACAACAGTCAGAATTTGTGAGTTCAGACTCTAGATGTGGCAGTTCCAGTTTATTTCCAGATGAACGATATGATAGAAACAACTAAAATCAAGTTTTCAGGAAAGAATCTACAACCAACTCTTTCTCAGAATTGCTACACATGGGTTAGTTATCTAATAGCATACTAGGTTAATACAATTAGGGCAAGTGGAAAACAGAGAAATGTATTTTGATTATAACACACAAATATTCCACAAATATATCAGGGCAATAATTAAGAATACATAGAACTTTAATACCATAATACAGCTAACTAATCTTCAGTCAGCTCCACTGATAACCCTTTTATCTTGCAGTATAGCTTCACAGATAGAGCTTGAGGATGAACAAGTTTGGTACAGTGACAGATTATAATTATTAGCTGATAGGCCTTTGATTACCACCAGATTACAAAAAAAGCAAAGTCTGTAGTTGCTGAGATCTCAAAATGCAAACCTACTCTTTTGGAATCTGTGCACACCTTCAGGGTACATTTGTGCCAACGCTGCTGAGCCTCTCAAACAGTGCTAAATGTCCCATTGAAATTTTTAGGCTTCATTCCCCTGTGGGACAGTACGATTTCTGCTACCTTCTTTATATTTTGCTCATATTAATGGGGCTTTCACACATTGCATTGAACACTGCAGACAGCTCTGTGTGACCCAGATTTTTCTCAGAATAAGTTGTGAGAATCTTCAAATTCATTCGTATGCCCTTTTCCTGTCTGCTCAGACTAAAATTACACAATATTGAAATACATATTAATTCCACATTTGTGTACTGTTGAGATCACTACAAAAACCTTACTACAAAGAGCTACTGTTTCTTGATACTGCTGAATCAAGCAATGCTCGCGAAACACTCCGTATGCACTTCAGCAGTGTTATGAGCAAGTACCTAGAAAAGACATTATTTTAGTTTATTATTTGTACTTGTGTAAAACATTCTGAAGGTGGTAATGACAATCCTCAGAGAAAGTAACTGGCTGAACTACAAAGGGCTAATCCTTCCTGTCCTCATTATGTATCACCTGATGTAAAACTGAAAGCTAAGATGAAATACAGTAACACAAATACAGCAGGTTCAATGTAGGTGACCACACGCCGGAGAACGTAGCATGCACATTACGCCTGAACAGCCCGTGCAGTGCAAAGGAGGACAAACAGAGGATGAAATTATTGCATTGCTGATATAGGAAGTACATTATTACAGTGGGAAAAAGTAGAAATATAATCAACTCCTCCCTTTTTTCAGCCCCTGGTTAAGGGAAGAAACATCCTTAAAAATAGTCTTGAATATCAACCGTTATGCAGCCACTATAGTTTTTCAGCTGAGAGATGAAAGAAAAATAATTTTTAATTTTTCTGATCAATGGCCAGAGCCTGTTCCAAAATCTGGACAAAGCACTCACCATCTATTTCTTTTGCAACAGAAAACACCATTATTTTCATTAAATTGTCTTGCTTTTAAAGAAAAAACAAAACAATGTTTCCAGCTCAGTACTCCACTGACAGAGTCAAGGGTGCAACTGTGCATTTCACCTGGCCACAGCTCTACAGAGCATTAATGTGCACAAAGAGTTAAAATATCTGCTGAATGAAAGCTGACCCTTCTATCCTGGGCTTTTCTGTAGAGCTTCTAAGTATAGCATTTAGGCAGGTAAAGATCAGGCAGTGCCATTTTGGAGCCTACAAAGCAGTCTTTCCTTTGGGCACCAACAGAGCCCATTATTTTCTGTTAAAAAAAAGAAGTCCAGAAAGAAAACACTCTAAACACTCTGTGTCAAAGTCCTGAAGTGACCGAAGAACCAAAATCCTAGTGATCTTGGTGGTGGTATCTCTCCCGTTTCCAGCATTCCAGCTGCATCAACTCCCCTAAACCCTTATTCAGCAGTGAAATGTTTTTAAAAGCATTTCTTGGCATCTTGCCCTTCAGCAGAAGAAAATTTGCATTTTTACAGCATTTCTGCCTGTCAGCACTAAAACATTCTAATGGCTTTTGCAGCTGTGTGGGGAAAATTGAGAGATGGTCAGCAGATTCTCACAGCAGACTGCTGGGAGACAAGTGCCTGAGGGTGCTGAGGCAGGAGAAACCAGCTGACCTGACCAGTCTTTACACTCCACAGAAAATTCAAAAAGCAGCTTTCACCTCCAATAAGCACGCCAAAACAAAGGCCCTTTGTGATCCATGGGCTTTGTGTAGCAATGGACATTAAAATCCTTGTTTGTTTGCTTGAGCTTAACAAAAGAAGCAGCTTGCTGTAAAGACTCTGAAAGAGCAGAAGTATAGCTAGTTGCAACTTCAACTTGCATAAGCTGTACCTACTACATGGGTTTTAAGTCACAGATCTTTATGATGTAACTACGGTATGCACTTTGAGAAAGCAAGCCAGAGCAAAATCAGAAAACCATGGCATCCCAGGTTTCTACTTGGAGGTGGGGACCGCAGTGTGTCTGGCTTAAAGGTGCTTCTTCACAGGACTTTACCTCAATGTGAAAGTAAGAGGCAGGGTGAAAGCCAGCAGTAACACCAGAAGCTAGTCAGCGTGTGCAGTCTCTACAAGAGCTTCAGGCTGAGGTGGCTGGCCTAAGAGGATTGCAATACCACGACCTGCCCTTCCTCGAGGGAGCCATCCAGCACTTGGACACCCAGTTTCAAAGGGTGAATTAAGACCAGGAATCCAAGTCCAAGTAAGGGGTCAAATGCACTTTCCCTTCTGTTAAAAGCGTACTAGCACTCCTTATTCATAAGGTCTCTTGGTTAAACACTAACCCTACATATTTCCCCCCAAAAGACGTCCCTTGGCCAACCCAAGAAGAGCCTGCCTTGCTGTTTCAGCACACCTTATTAAAGTCTCCTAACTGCAGTCAGAAAAAAATAATCCTTCACAGGAGTAGAATAGCTTAAGTATTTTGATTTCAGGTCTAATAAAACTAAGATCACATAAGCATATTCACTGGATTAACTATCTTATGACAGTCTTCTAATAATTACACCAAAACATTTCTTAACTAGTTAACCAAATTCTTCTCTTAGTTATACTAATACCTAAAACTGTGGATTTGTTTGATATTTGCAGCACTGTGGCCAACATAGATTTATCTTTGAGACACTCTCTCTCTCCGAATATAGACTTGAGATAGTTCTAGGCAGGGAACATGCATGTGTGTAGGAGGGAGTCTGAAAACATTCCAAGGAATGGAGTTTATGCCACTTCCTAAACCACTGGGGGATAGGCGAAGACCACAAAAAGGCTTGTAAGGAAAAGTCCAAGGGAAGCGCAAGCACACTGTCACAACCTCACCAAGCTAAACCTAAACAACAAGGTAAGGAAAGAGAGAGGGGAAACAAAGTTACAGATGTCTGTCAAGGGGAAGGGAAGGAAATTTTTAAAAGCCATAAAAATAAGAAAGCGATGAGAAATCATCTTTACTGCATGACAAAATTTTATCAGAGTATAAGCCAAGAGAAAACTAAGTCCACACTAGCAGTAACACCAACAACTTCATGTCAGAGATTGTATATATAAGGTATTAACAATTCAACACACCACCATTCATTATTCAAAACATTCACACTCACACTTAAACTTCTTGAAATCTGTCTTGCTTCTCAGATTTGGATTTGATGAGAGGCATGCTACTCCCCCCATTAGTGCCGGCCAGTGTCCTGCCTGTGCGACAGAGCCACAGCGCCTCTGTCCTTTTCCTGCCACCAAGGTGTTACATCGCTCAGTCCCTTAAAAATTTTAAAACCTCACCCCTGTGAAGACCAGATCTGTAGCTCACTTTATCACACTGTAGAGAGCTAGATGCTGAAGGGTAATGTATGAAAATATGAGGATCCTGAGGATCTGAGGTGAATTGAAATGAGGAAAGATGAGGTACATATTACAAAGCTCCTACCAAAAAAAGAAACACTGTGACCCATTCTGTTGAATTTAGAATAAGAAATTTATCTGGCATTGCTGTTTATTATGTAGAATGCAATATATACTATTAACCAAGAGACACTACATCATTTAGTTTTCTCTGTTCACTACTGTACTGTAATTGAAGATCTACAGGGTATGCTTATCGAAACCCCCACACAATTGCCTTGTCTACATATTTCAAAAAGCTCAAAGAATCTCTAGACATGAAAGGACAAGGACACTATCAGAAGAGAAACTCTTTTTAAACCCCAATTTTAGTTACCAAAAGTACTATTTTTCCCCTCCCATTTTCTCATTAGTTTTGAGAAAGGACCAGCCAATTTTGTTTTTATTTAATCACCTTTTGCCCATTAGATTTCTGTCCCCTCACCAGGAAGATGCAAATGTTGGGCTTGGTTTTATTTCTGTTCTTCTAAATATCTCCATTGCAGTTTGATGCTGCAGTACTACTCTATGCACAACTTATACACAGGAAATTTCCTACTGAGTTTGTTTTCTTAACAGCTTATTTGTGTATACATTCTTAATTCTGAGCTAATACTTTCAAGATTCACTATCTATAAACGTTGTTAGAAAAAGTCTTCCAGATACAGTAACACATAAGATTTTGCCTCATATCAGGTGCCCGTTTCCTGACAGTCACTCCAGGCAATATATACCTAAATGGCAGCTGGAGAAGCTCCACACCCCAGCCCATGGCAGGCAGTTTCCTTTCTAACAGAGATGAGGACCATAAGGCACCCTCAACTCGGACAATGCTGCCCTTCTTAGGTGAAGTCATTCTTGCCCCTGTCATGCCTAAGAAAATCCAGCTGCTGTTGCTGGTGTTAACATGGAACATTTAAATTTAAAATTTGCAATTTTTCCTCACATATTTTATGGTATGCATACTGCACATCAGTCAGGAATCAGGAGCTCAGACTTCCCAACATAACATAGCAAGCACTGACTCAGTACCTGGAAAGAATCTCAGCCCCTTTCTTTTGTTTGCACCATATTTAAGTCTTGGGTAAATACAATTACCTTGATTTTCAAATTATCTAAAATTTATCAGCTGAGGTACTTAGAGTCCTGTACAAAGCTGCATAGCAGCAACACAAGCCCCTCATTAGCTGGGCTACGTCTGTTCAGCTCGTCTGAGCAGCAACGCATTTACTGTTTGCCATAGCAAAATATCCTAACATAGCAACTTCACTGAGCCTCTCAGAAGATCAACAAATATTGTATAAACAGCCACTGTCATATACATTAATTAGGTGGCAAGATGTTTTTTATTTTTTTTCTGCATTCAGCTTGTGACCATGTAAGTCCATACAAAACCTTTTTTTCAGGCCTGAATATTACAAATAAATACTACAGGTACATTTAGAACTTCTTTTTAAATGACAAAGTGTATGCTGTCCTTGTATTTCCTTCCACACAAGCACCGCTCATCTTATATGTCCACTTTGTAACTGTAAATAGCAACATTGATTTGGACTGAATAATGATATATCAATACAGAATAAGTGGGAAAAATGATTGTTACCTTCTTTTCTCTTGCCCCATGTATCTTTCTAAAAGGCCCCGATTATCTTGGTGTGACTAGGGATCGATAAACATGTTAGTTCACAGTTGTAGAAACCAGTCAAGAATCAAGATGATATTTCTCCTCATAAATAAACATGATTTTATGGTGCTAACAATACTTTAATGAGAATCTTATAAGCTCTATTCCCCAGAATAGGAACAAAAGGATATTCTATGATGTTGACATTTACACAATGCAACAATCCCTTAAGCTTAATTAACTCCCTTCCTGCCCAACAAGAACAAACAAGACTACTTTGCAAAACAATGAAGGAAAATTCAAGCTAAAACCTTTAGTCAGCAACTATTTGAAATCAGCACTGCAAATTCAGCAGATGTAGTCAAGGTAGGAACGGTAATAAAAATCCACAGATGAAAAGAATAAAGTACTCAAAGTATCCATTCCCAAAGGACATTGCCAGCACTCAAATTACAGAGGTAAGATTTTACGGAAGTGTTCCAGGACACCTTTGGAGCACTAAGATAGGTTTGACTATTGTCTGTTGCTTTTAGGGATTTATTTGGTTTTGGGGTTTTTTTGTTATGAAAAGGGTAATTAAGTTTAGTCCACATAGAATTGCATCTGGTTAAAATTGCATCTGTTAAAACTTGCCGCATCCAAGTTAAAATCTGGGGGGGGGGGGAGGAGGGAAGAGGAAAGGAAGATTGATGGGTGAATTTCTGGCCAAGATTAAGAAAGTGATAGAACCTCTTTCCAAAATGGACACAAGCTATGTAAGCTTGATAAAGTAGTACCCTTATTTCTACTAAAACAATGTTTTAGTCTCATGCACTTAAAGAAACAAAAAAAAACAAAACCCCAAACCCCCACCCTTTCAGATTTTAGCAGAAAGCATTAACTGAGTTATTAACGGGTAATTACTCTGTACAGGGAAGTCTATGGAATATATTTTAGTATATATATATTAGCAGCATCCTGACTCTCAAAAAAGCCCTGAAAACATCAAAATATCAAGTATTAGAAACACATGTCTAGCTGGAGCACTACCACGTGCACATGCCCAGAGCAGTACCTCTGACACAGAATCACTTGGCTGCTCACCCCAGATATTTGTGTGATTCTTCTCAAGAGCAACTTTGAGCCCCTTGCTGTTTTTCCCCTTCTAGCCAGTCCTGAACAACTCTTTTCACACGCACACAGATGAGTCACTAGGAAAAAGAATAGTTTGTGTGATGTCATACAGAGGTTATACCTCTACTGCTTTCCCATACCATTCCCCAAAGTTGCTATAGTGATGGACTGGCTCCAGGTTGCGGCAGCCTGTCTTTGTCCAAAACCGGAAGGTGTTCAGGGTATCTTTAAGGTGGCTCACATACATCTGTAAAACACACCAGATGGGGCAGCTCTTGGAGGCTGTCACCATCCCAGTAGTGCTGTCTGCATGCTTGAGAAGACACTAGTCCAGCACTTCAGCCTCCATTGCCCGTAATACGTCACCCCTAGCATCCTCTGGTGCCTTTATTAAACTGTAAGTCTGTCTACTCTCCACCAGCATCTGTAATGAACTGCAAAACGTGCAACTGCCAAGCTGATACAAGCGACCCAAAAAAGGGTGAAAAAAGGACTAGTGGTTTTGACAGTGTTTGAACAAAAACCAAATAGTGCCTGCCCTCCTCATGCTGGTGGTACATTCACTCTTTCTTTAAAGTTTTGTGATTACTTATGAAGCTTACACGTTTTCATATTTTGCTAAGCTATTGGTAAAACTGCATTTTTCTGTTATACTCAGCCAATAGAAGCTGAGCTCTAAAATTTATTGGTTTAGAGACCAATTCAAGTCCAGTTGACTTGAGGAGGTATTTCATAAGTGGCAACAAAGAAAACTAAAAACTCATTTTATTTTCCCAACAGGTTTTTTTTTAAGAAATATTTTGGGATATCAGTGAAGATCAATTAGCTATATACCAGCCAAACTGACAAAACGTATCAGATTATCATCTGTGGTCATATGTATGAGTACCACATATTTATTCCTAGGGTTCCAAGCAGATCTAGAAAAAACCAGTAAAAAGTCAAAGCCAACACTTTTAACGTGCCATTAAACATCCATCAGAAGTTTAGTCTGAGGCAAGATGAATCCTCCCTCTCATACCAGAAGGCATGCAAATCACTGATGGCTCTTAGAGCCATTTCAATACTTAGTGTGTGAAGAAACCAGATTTGAACATACCAAATTATGATGCTATCAGTCATGAAAACTCCCTTTGAGCTGTATGATAATTTTGCAGTAGTCTTATCTGGAAAGGACTGGTCATTAAATAGAGAATAAATAACAGATAAGGAATTTCATCTGTCAGATGCCAGGGCTTGTATTTGTGCATTATTTTTTTGTTCTCCACTCAGGCTACCAGGAAGCAAATTCATTATGGAAAAAAACTTAAAAAGTAACATGAAAAAACACTAATGGTAATAAAATGAATCAAGACCTCCAATGCATTTTTTCCTCTTGGTCAAGACAATTGGATGTAAGCTGAATAAAGGAACCATACTCATACTTTCCTGATTTAACAAAAGTCATAAACAGAGAGGTTCAGCTGCCCAACACACGAGAGTACTTTGTATCTAAAGCATTACTCACAGACGGTGATGCTGTGACTAACTAGAGAGACATGGACATCGGGAGACATTATGAGAGACCATAGAGGTGCCTCTGGCTCCACCTATATCAAAACCCATACATTAGTATGAGGAAAACCAACCAGGAAGAAAATGTGCAGAATAACAAGGACAATCCCGAATGTTTCACCTAACTATATTTTCCTGAAACATGTACAGAGCATCTGAAAAAAACAGACCTAACAAACTTCAACCATCAATTCTCCTCCATGTCTCTCTGCAGGGCATTAACACCACAAACCGTTGCTGTCTGACTACAACCTCAGTGCTACAACTGGCAAAGCGTGCTGCACATGGCTGAGAAAGATAGCCAGCTCGAGCCCACCCAGCCAAACAATACCAACAGCTCTGGCATAACGCTCAGGCTTCAGCAGGCATCACAACTGCTTATTTGTAACTGTGGCACTGCCCTGGTGCTCTGGGAGGCAGATCCAGCCGTGTACTCAGCAGGTCACCAAAGGCAGCCTCTAGCACATTACACTTGTACTTGAGGAGTATCAAATCACAGTAGCCGAGAGGACACTTACTGTACCATCATAGGTTAGACACAGAACTCAACACATCTTAAGGGAAGTACCTTTTTTTTGTATACTGCTCTGAGGGTGGAGAAGCAATTAAAAATAAATGGTGTCACTGGAACAGCTGCTTGCTAGGATCTGAGGCAAAGTCAGCCCTGGCTGAACAAACAAGTCACTCTGAAACAGAGCATGAATTCAGACATTCTACGAAAATTTTAACCACTTTTAATGCCTTTCAGACAAGGGAAAGGAAGAACAGTTTATCAGGGAGCTTTATTAAGTTGGATCGCTATTCTCACCAGGCAGAATAAAAACCTCTCTGAAATGATGCTAATCAGTCTTCAAGATCACGACAATGACCAGTAATTTCAGATTTAACAACTCTGTTTAGAGCAGGCTTACAACATGGTGAAGAAAGTGACCTTGGGAATCTTATGAGTCCTGCTGGGATGAAGTCATGTCGGTTTTCTGAAGAAAATAAAAGATAAAAAAAGATACATTTGATCATAGAGAAAGCCAGCAAACTGGAGAGAAAGGCTACTCTAGCACACAAAGTGTTCCTTTATGCCACCTGCATTACTCAGGGATCTTTAAGTCATTGGAATTTGATTTCTATTAAGGTTGGAATATTTTCTCCAATGAGAGTTCACAAATTCGAAGTCATGAAAGGAGAAAAACACATACTTAAATATATAACTTCCAAGAACACAAAATATGTCAATCTCTGTATTACATCCTAAACAAAGCTTAGCATGACAGGATAAGCTGCCTTAAGGAGACTCTAAAGCACTCTGTCTTCAACTCCAGAGGAAACCATTAGATTTAACTGAACAAAAAGTAGGAGAAAAAGAATGGTGTGTGCATTTGAACAAAAGGAATTGAAGCCCAAACCTATTCAATATGATGTAATTAATGATGAACTATCTACTGGCAGCAATGCAAGCAGAGTAAGATCTAAACAGATCATGAGTTTTGGCACTGCTTTTTTAATTTGTGAAGATGTTCTTTATAGCTGAAAGTAAATGCAAAAGAAATTGACCCTTTTTTTGTATCAGTGCAGGAACAGAGAAAAAAAATTCTTACTCTGTACAGATATCAAGCAACTGTTAATACAGTATCTTTTCCATTAAAATACATTTTTAAAAATGAAAAATAAAAGGTAGGAAAAGTAGACCTTCCTCCTGTGCAAGTTTGTTGAATTACTGATTTCCCTCTCTGGCTCAGAATGTTGAATGCCTTTGCAGGAAGTCCACCAGCTCTTTGCAGTGTCCAGCCATAGAAACCTCAGTTGTAAGGGTATTCATTTTTTGATGTAAAAATAAAAATGATTGCAAATAGAGATCATCTTAAAAATTAAGCGGTTTTATAGCTCATTCTGTCCATCACCCCAAAACAAGAGGACAGCAGTCATCATAGAATCCTTTAGGTTGGAAAAGACCTTTAAGATCATCAACTTCAACTGTTAACCTAGCACTTCCAAGTCCACCACTAAAACATGTCCCTAAGCTCCACATCTACCTGTCTTTTAAATACCTCCAGGGATGGGGACTCAACCACTTCCCTTGGTAGCCTGTTCCAATGCCTGACAGCCCTTTCAGTGAAACAATTTTTCCTAGCATCCAATCCAAACCTCCCATGGCGCAACTTGGGGCCATCTCCTCTTGTCCTATCACTTGTTACTTGGGAGAAGAGACTAACACCCACCTCGCTACAGCCTCCTTTCAGGTAGTTGCAGAGAGCAATAAGGTCTCCCCTCAGCCTCCTTTTCTCCAAGCTAAACAACCCCAATTACCTCAGCTTCTCCTCATAAGACTTGTGCTCCAGACCTTTCACCAGCTTTGCTGCCCTTCTCTGGACATGCTCCACCACCTCAGTGTCTCTCTTATTCTGAGGGGCCTAAAACTGAACACAGTATTCAAGGTGCAGCCTCACTAGTGCTAAGTACAGGGGGACGATCGCTTCCCTACTCCTGCTGGCCACACTAGTTCTGATACAAGCCAGGATGCTATTGGCCTTCTTGGCCACCTGAGCACACTGCTGGCTCATATTCAGCCGGCTGTCAACCAACACCCCCAGGTCCTTTCCTGCCAGGCAGCTTTCCAGCCACTCTTCCCCAAGTCTGTAGCGTTGCATGGGGTTGTTGTTACCCAAGTGCAGGACCCAGCACTTGGCCTTGTTGAAACGCATACAGTTGGCCTTGGCCCATTGATCCAGCCTGGCCTGATCCCTCTGTAGAGCCTTTCTACCCACAAACAGATCAACACACCCACACAACTTAGTGTTGCCTGCAAACTTACTGAGGGTGCACTCGATCCCCTTGTCCATCATGTTGACAGAAGGCATTTTTATGCCAAGTGGCATAAGTGTTTTGTAAATAGAAATCTTCAGTTGCTCTTTAACAGGCTTGTTTTCAAAATATGAGCATCCTGTTCTGTTTAGACATTTAATTATTATGCCTGTCATAGTTTGTTTATTAAATAGAAATCAGTCAATATAAAACTCGCTATATTCAGAACCCACGCAGCACAGAGAAAATCTCCCCCACAATCAGCTAGGGGCAAAGCACTTCCAAGGTAAACCAACGTAAGCATGTGCTGCAGTATGCTTGCTTAATAGTGCTGCAAAATGCTGTTTGGTGAAATAGCAGAGAGGAATTGAAGAAAATATTTATAAAGCAATAGAAAAAAAAAAATCAATTGTGGACTCCAATTGTGGGCTCTCTCTCACAACCTGAGAATAAAGAAACATCTAATGAAATTGAAAGCAACACACGTGACACATAATAACTGATCAATATAAATAATTACTGTATACAGCTAGATTTAATCTCTGGAACTCAGTGCTGCAGGGTACTCTTGAAATCTAAAGCTTAGCATTTCCACAGGAAGATTCAGCTTCTCTGCAGGACATCAAAATTATAGAGGATACAAATCCGTATCCAAACCCAAACAATTTCCAAAGCAAACACAAACACTGCCTAAGTATCCCCACCAAGTTGATATGTAGCAGAATTGGCCTCCCTACAGTCACTAAGGGAACCAAATAGCTTTGTCACTCATGTCAGACAGAAAACCAAATTCCTCCAACACAAATCCAAACACAAAAGAACAAGTGCGTTTATGATAGATTACTCTGAGGACAAAAGAAATAATCAAAATAGCAAAATTGTGTCACTGGAACAGAATGCAAGACAATCCACCTTGAAAACATGTACACAAAACAAGAAAATCCTCCATTTATCATCAGAGAAAGGCAAAAATAAAAGGCAAAAAAAAATAAATCATTATGACAACTGTTTTAGTATACCCTAAACTTGGGAACCATGGAAAGTAGCTACTATCACTTTCTTTTCCATCTTGCTGTTCCTTAGCCCCTCTTAAGAGACAGGGCCAAATCACAGCCAGAAGCAGGAGCTATGCCAGCTGCTACTACCGCTTCAATGGATATTGGAAAAGGCGGTCAGACAAGCATAATTAAGGGCATGTGCAAGCTCTGTAGGAACCCTAGCACGATTATCAGCAGCAAGAAGCAGGAGAAGAGGCATACTGAACAGCTGAAGTAACTGGTAATAAATCAAAATGACCTTGGTTCAAACACTTTGTATAACGGAGACCATCCTCTCAATAGCTGTAATTTCTTCTGTTTCCCAGATTGCTATTTTTAGGGTTTACCAGCCAGTTTCAACAAAGCCAAGTAAGTCTTGACCAATGTTACGTCAGAGGCTAGCCAAGATTTATTCACAATGGATCAGCCACTAGAAAGTACTGTTTTCAAATTACAATAATCTAATTTTATAGATGCAGTGTGATAAATGACTGAGTCCCAAATAGGATTTCAATCAAAATTAACAATTTATTAAGCGAATAAAGGCAAGCAAACAGCGCTAGGTGCGCTGGGTGCGCCGGGAGCCTCTGCTCTACCAAGACGCACGTGATACAGTTCTTGTTTCTGGTTTATATAGCCCCCAGGAATAGGCGTGCCTTAAACTTCTTTTTGTTTTGGTTAGTAACAAAAACCGGTTTAACCTGTTACGCTGAAAGGCCCAGCAGGCGACCTCGCCCGGCCCCCCTCCCCCGTGAGGAGGCGGTTGGGGGGCATGGTTGGTGGGCCGATGCCGCCTCGGTGCCCAGCCAGCCCCCCCTCCCCTGTGAGGAGGCGGCTGGGGGGGGTGCAAGGTAAGAACTATATACATTAACCTCTCTGCTTTTCTTAGGCTTGTGGTATAGAAGGGTATGTCATCATGCGGCCCTAGCATTGTTCCATATTAACACGAATCAGATGGACGTATATCACATGCAGTGTCTAATGGAACCACAGCAAGACAGGCAAAATTCCCAGGCTGCTAAGTATATCCTATTAACCAGTCTCTTCCACGAGAGCTGTCTAGCAGCATTAATGTGGATGTCTCAAGAGTATTATTTGTATCCCATACCAAGCACAAACTGCAAAACCGCAACTTTTCACAGTCATTACTACTTTTTTTGTTCCTTAAATGTCAATCAGTTGACATTCCTTTTAATAAGAAGGGTCAAAAGCCATTTGCATTTTCTAAGTCCAGCATTCTGAAATCAAATTTTGTAGAAAGAAGCCAAGAGTGTACAGCACCCTCTGAAGTGAAAAGCTGCCTCTTAGCAGACCTGGTCCAGATGCAAAAACCAAACCAAAACAAAACAACCCCCCAAACCCCAAAATCTTGTGCTTTCAGTCAGCCAGTCTCTCCACATACAATTCACAGTATGAAAGTTGTATGGGACAGTGTAAGTAAGTACAAACAGCATTATTTAATCTAAACCAATACAGTTTTCCAGTCAGTAGAGTTCAGATTATAATTTCAATTCTGAAGACAGAATTTGTCTGCCTGATAAATTTTACAGACCTTCCTCCATCTCGCCCCAGCTCTTTATTTGAATTGCAATGTATCTATCAGTATAAGATACAGTAATTTTTACAGCAGTGCTTGGTAATTAATCTGATAAGTACATTTACTTACCCTAATGCTTGCCCTCAGTTTTTAGGACAGGGTCATCAATTCTTTTAAATTACATATTTGTATTTTTGGATTACAACATGCAAAGCAAGCTGAAAAAATGTAAGTCTCTATATCTACGTGTCAAAAGACAAAAAATTTGATTTCAGTCATTTCTTAGTTAAATCTCAAATATTCAAGTTCATCTTGAATATTCTACTCAATATTATTGACTATCAAGTTCTTCTGTCTGTGTAACAAAACCAAAATGGGAAATGGTTTGCAGCCTACAGCAATCTGACTTCACCTTGTGGTAGTCATAAATGACCTATAAGGCAAGATGCATTTCAGTTCTCAACCACAGGCCCATAAGCCGAGTTTTTCAGCAAGAAGCTCAAAGATTACAAATCATAATTCATAACTTTATTTTCAAACATATTTTCATTTCTTCTAAAAGCGCTCTTTCCTATGCACACTTTTAGATGGATGGCAACAATCCCTTCAGTAATTGGTGAAAACATGCAAAAAAGCCTGCTTTTCCATTTCTCTGACTTGTTTTTGTTACAAAGCCCCCAAGAGAAATAAGTACATCAGTAAAGAGAAAGGTCTTTTTGGCAACCTATACAGTAAGTATTCCTTATGTAGTAAGAGTTTAAGGAATGATTAACAGAAGAGGAGCCTCACGTTGAATTACAACAAGCAGATCAGAAAGGCTGCATTTGTGTTCATGAACAACAATACAATCACAATGACAAAGAAAGATGTAGGCTTTACTGTAAAATACTGCTTACACCATACCTCAATGATTCCTCTCTCAGGCTACAAAAAGCTCTAGACTTCTAAAAATGTCTTCCTTTCTCTCTCTCTCTCTCTCTCTCTCTCTGTTTTTAAAAAATTCTCATTTGCTGTTTTTTGGCACAAGCTCAAAAAATTTCTAGCCAAAGAACTACTCTAGACCACAGCTAGACATATTTTCCTTTAAAATAAAAAGACAGAAATGAATTGATTTTCAGAAGACGGAAGCCTTTAACAAACTATCAGTGAAGTTCTTCTCAAATCAATAGCATCCTTTCCCATCAAGCTTCTTCACAAATTCGATCAATTAGAAACAAAAAAGAATTCTAGGATCATATATGTAAACTTGTATTTGATGTTCATTTAATCTAAAAAAAAAAAAAAAAGGCCATCTATTACCATTCTGCCTCAGCACATCCTGCAAATGTAAGCACCTGTTCCTGAATTTCAGTGAAAGTAC
This sequence comes from Gorsachius magnificus, assembly GCA_034008185.1. Taxonomy (NCBI): domain Eukaryota; kingdom Metazoa; phylum Chordata; class Aves; order Pelecaniformes; family Ardeidae; genus Gorsachius; species Gorsachius magnificus. The sequence continues at coordinate 40,115,063 of CM067083.1, read as the reverse complement.
TCACCCAGCAGAAATATAAGAATTCAATAATTCTTGTCTTACTTGTTAAAAGTGCTTATCCCAAGTACTAAATATATGCCACAGGCAGCAATTGATCTTACAGCACTTCAGTTAAGTCTGCAATATATTTATTTCATAAAGGAGCCCAGTTTCATCATGTAGAGAAGGATTCAATGTTAGCAGGTAGCAGCTGCCAGCACTTGGATACTGTTATTAGAAATTATTTAGGCAGTTTATACACACAGCATTGATGTGCCTGCTGGTTCAGGCATTAGGAGCTGGATCACGCATTTGAATTGCTCTGTGAAAGGCACCTTAAAAATAGAGCTGGGGTCTGTGATCACTTTTATCACTATAAATGCAGAGCGGTTTCATTGACTCTTATGTTTAAAGTCAATGTGCTGGGTTTACTCCCAGGCTCCTCTAACACAGTGCAGGAGAGGCAAGAGCGACACATGCCAACCAACAAAGAACTGAGCAAAGGAGAGTATTCTTTGGAAAGGCAGATTGGTGTAACCCACACAGAGAGACAAAAGCAATTCATCTCCTACACATGGAAAAAATAATATCTCTGTTTTCCATAGCACTGTACATCGCTCCTACTCTGATTTTTTTTTTCCATTTTAAGAATACAAAGTGAAGAAGATGAAGTTCTTCCTTGGCTAGGCCTATGCAGCTACCCAGAAAAAGTGGAAGCCATTAGTTGATACAACTAATAGAAAAACATGGTGCAGTAGTTGTGGTGTGTGTTGAAGTCGTGTGCAGCACATTGAAGCCAATGAGCAGAAAGACTTTCCCCTCATCTGACCTAGTTCTGTCAAAGATTCACACATGGAGATAGTGGGTGTAGAGGTGACACATGCAGTATCTTTAAAAATTTTGGAAGGCAACAGTGAAGAATACCTAAGACCCTGATGGGGAAAGTTAGCTGAACTCTAGAAAATTCAAAGATGATATTAGAAGGCTGCCCAGAACTGCAGGTGTACAAGAAAGTGAATAGCTTAGGGCCAAGCCATTTTACAAAAAGAAAACAACGCTGGAAAAACAGCCCCAGAAGGATGGTTGGTTTCAAGACAAAGCTACCTGGTGCTGCAGGTATGTCCTATTTGAAAGGAGCTACAAATTTAAAGAATCTCTTCCTGTTCCCTTTTCTTTTTTTTTTTTTTTTTTTTTTTAAAGCAGCATGTAAAAAATACTGTGTAAATCCAGTATAATTGCAAAAACATCCAATTTCCTGGATTGTGAATTGCTGCTGACTGCACTGTGACAGGTGCAGTAAAGAAAGGCACTGTCTCCAAAGAGTTTTGACACAACATCAACAAAGAATAGGGGAAATAAGGAGAAAAGGCTCAAAGAAACATTGATTTTTCATTACATTATTCTAAGAAATAAATAACAATTATCTCCACCTCACTATATACCCAGCCATTGGTAGCTGGGTAGATTCCATACAAACAGCAGAACAAGTTACCCAGGAAGGCTGTGGCATCCATCCTTGGAGCTACGCAAAGTCTGACTGTGCGCAGCCCTGAGCAACCTGCTGTAGCTGACCCTGCTCTGAGCAGCGGATAGACTGGAGGATCCCCAGAGGCCCCTTCCCACACCAGCAATTCCCCGACAGATTAGAATGAATTTCTGAGTAGTTTTTTAAGGATTACTGGTTTTCCACAAAATTAATCAGAGAGGGTGCTCGACATCCAATTTCAAGCCTTGAAAAAAAGCTGAATACAATTGTGAATGAAGACTACAAATGTTTGTTATATCAGCTTTACTGTTGGACTAAAGAGGACCTTGGACATTACCATGCTGGAAAAACATTGGTAATCACTGATGAACAGATTCATGGAGGAATGTGACAGTGAGGAGCAGCAAAAGGAAATTCACAGTCTGGAAATGAAAGACCCAAAAAAATCTAATCACCTACTTAAATCTCAAGTTAAAAGATATACACAACCGTGGCTGGTGTCTGAGGCAAATCTTAATGCAGCATAGTCAGTACTCCAGTTTTTCTGACTGTATCACTAATTTTCTTCACAGTCCCTAGGCAAGCCACTGTGTCTATTAGGGGAGTGCGACAAACAGGAATGTGTAAGAGGTCCCCCTATATAAAAGGGGCAGAGGTCTTGGGTCAAAAGTGATCAGTGACCTTCCTGCAGAAAGAAAAAAAGCTCTCGATGAAAGGCAGACATGACAGAATTGGGAACTATGTGAGCCACCTCAGTACATTTACTGAAATTTAATGGGCTTTGACCCAGGCTTACAAAATAATTGAAATAACACAAGGGTCTTGCTCAAAACATACTGCCAAAAATAACTTCAAAAAGTGTGCTTTATTTTGTCAAACCGACCTCCAAAACCAGAAATTCAAAAGAAGAAACCATTTCTTCCTCTGTTACCTACTCTTCCCACTTACACCACAGGACTATGGTAATTACTGCATGCCATTATATAACACATATATGTTCTTGTCCACCCCAAAAGAGAAGTTTTGTTTGTTACCTCTTACCGACAGTTATTTTGACAGTTCTTTTCTGAGAGTCCATCCTCATCTTCTCCCATAATATCCACTGCCGAAAATATCAGTGCAACCAGAATTGCAAAGCAGCATACCAGTGCAAAGATCACAATGCATCTTTGCTGGGACTGAAAGAGATTAAGATTAAAAAAATTTTAATGGCGTGAGCACATTCCAGTCAATGATCTGAGACTCTAAAACTTTTACATAAGATCTAAAATTCTTTGAAGATCTTACTGCCATAGCTGTCAACATGTAACACACCTCAAGATGAAAACACTCTCAAAGTTCTCCTTCAGGTATCACCTTGAGATGTATTTTACATCTCTCAGATGTTAAATAACTCATGTCGCAAATAATAATCATAATTTAAACTGTTTTCTGTTTGTACCAGGAAAGCATTATGCATTAAAATAACGATTCTGACATTAACTACGTATTTTCTGATTGCGCCTCACAGATAAAGTACACACTTAGGATGGCACTCAAAAGTCTTGAGAGTTTTGTTGTGCTTGGCTGAAATAAAACATGTCATTGCAAGAACACTGAAGAGCAAAGTCATTTTGGTTTTTTGCCATACAAAGTAACTGACATTGCTACCCGATTGTCACAGCAACTGAGACACTTTGGCAAGTCCTTGCCCCACAGTACTTACAGTATACGGAAAACAAATTCACAGATGATAGATGAGATTCAAGGAAACAACGGGAGACTGTTGCTCAATATGATAGGCAATGTTCTCCACAGCTCAGATTAAATATTAAAACATGGCATAGCACTAACTTATTCTACAATATGAAATCCTGCAGTCCTAAGTCAGATACAGTTATGTAAACTTCCTAAAGACAATATCTTGACATGCAATTTACATAGCTGCATGAATGTAAAGTATATTTTATTCTGACACCAAATGTTCAAACACGTATAATGTGTATTTTTCTACTGAAGAAAATTTGCGCAAAACCACACATATACATAAAAATGTAAAAGTCTAACTTCTGTTGCCATAGTTATTTTCTTAATTTTCATTATTGCCCCGTAATTAAAATTTCACATAAAGAAAAAAAGCTTTATAAACAAATGGGAAAGTGAGAAAGTATGTGGGAAAAGAGGACAAGTGTAAGGGAAAGGAAACAACATCATGCTTGCAGCTGAAAACCAACTTCATAGTATTCCCGTTGTTCCTGATGTTTCATTTAAGAGGTAATAAGTTTCAGAGTAATAAGAATGTTTTCCGGTATGCATAAAGAAAAGGCCTGACTTTTTTATTTAAAATAAGCTTCCAAAACTTCTAAACTAGTGCACATGCCAAAAGAAACCAGCTCACGCATTTCAGATCAAATCAGATATAAGCATTTTATTCCAGTCTGTGAAAATCTAAAACACAGCAAACAACTTCTTCAGACAAACAGGAACAACTTTTCTGAAATTTAGTGAGAAACGTACCCTTTTACCTAACAGTATCACTGAATATGTCACTTAGGTCATATGTGCATTTGAAATAGAATGCATATTACACACTTTTTTACATGTCAAATATATGTTCAAATCTGTGTTTTCTAATACATTACCTAAAATCTTACAAGAACGCAACACAAGAAAATCTTCAAGCATTTGCAAAGCCTACTTCTGAAACAAATAAAATTTGGCCTTTTTTCTCTGCTGCTAGGTATAATCATGGCAATGTATGAAAAGAATTAGAAATTACTGTGTTTGGGTGTCCAGGAGTAAGGCTGCAGTCAGACAGACGCACAGCAGGACTTAAGTGAAAAACGTTAAAATGTTGCCTCATTGCCTCATACTACTGGCAAGAAAAACTAAGTGCCAAAGATAAAGAGATACTCAGATCTGGGAAACTGCTTTATGCCATTTCTTTATGAGTCTGGCTCACACTCTTGCTAAGATGACCATTGTCTCATGCAGAATTTTACAGTTCTGTAATGTATTTGCAGAAACTGTTTGTTGCAGCTTCTTCCAAGTGCTGAGCATATCACCATGGCAGCAAGACAGCAAAGCTACTCCCATACCAGTGAGCCAAATGGAGCCAGGGCTCATTCTCCAGCTCCTAAGAGCAGGGGATGTGACCCATCACGGCTCACAACACTGGCATTCTTTTTCCTCCCAAAACAGGCTAACTGTAGCTGTTCTACTCACTGGGAACAGTCCTTAGTCCATATTTTGTGTAAATTTGCAGCAAGAAGCATCCTAGCTACCACACAGTACAAAGTACTTCATGTCATTGCTCCAGAGAATAACTCCCATCTTCTTACTGTGGCAACAGGCAAGCAGCAGAACAACTGCAGAGAGTTGCAGGATCACTGAACCAACAGGGAGGAAGGAAGAGATGGTTCATTAAAGGGAGTCCACAGTATTTCTATCACAGGCCGTAAGTCATAAAATAGCCCTAAAACCCTTTTAACCAGCTTAAAACTTAAGGCCAAAAACTATAAAAAACCTACAGTGTATCAAAAATTATATGGTACCACAAGAAGGAAGAGGGGAAAAAAAAAAAAAAAAAAGCAGGTGCAGCAGACACCTTAAGTTCTTTCAATGCCAGGAAATTTTAAATTTTATCGTAGAATTTCTAGGTAGTGATATTCAAGGAAAGGGGGGGGGGGGGGCAAAATAATTCAGAATGGATTCTCGTATTAATTTCCATTATTCTCCTTTAATTCCCATTCCACATAAATTTGGGGAACATATTCAAGGCTTCTTGACTTCTGTGCTGTAGTTGAAATTTCTATAAAGTTTAAATCCCTGTTCTTTCAGTTCTGCACGCATTACAGCTTGTCAAGCTCTGCAGTTTGACTGACTGCTTCTCACTATAAGCAGCACAAAGTTAGCACCACTGATAAGACCACTGCTATTCTACCAGCACTAAAATAAAGACAGAACCGCACAAATCTAATTTACCGTTCTTATTTACACAGATCTTTATATTATGCATTTGTCTTTGACAAATACAATGGATTAGTTATTTCCCTTTTTCTTAAGTACCAGCTTAACAGTGTGGTTACAAATAGTGTAGGGGACCTTTTAAATCCACACACACACACACAAAAAAAGAACTGTGACAGCAGTACTTTTCTCTGAACTAAGGTCAGCATGAAATATTAAACAAAAAAAAGTAAAAATTCCAAGTTTGTGATTCTCTTAACCCTACTCTTTTAGTCACAGGTCTGAAGGGTCAAGTAAAGACCATTATCAAAAAATTTATACAGCTGGTAAGGAGGATTTTGAACAGGTTTACAGTTCACCTTGAAATTAATTTTGCTGAGTGGTGATTTTTTGATTGCTTTTAAATGTATATATTACATTAGAAATGAATACTTGAACAACATTTAGATTCAAATTGGTGTTTATATTGGAAAACAAAGCATAAAAATAGCTACTGGCACCAAACAAGTCTTCTGAGCCTTTCTTTTGACAATGGTAATAAATCTTAATTTTCATTCACTAATACCATACTGCAGGCAATCTTCTAATGGGCTTTTTCTAATTAAAATAGATTAGAACAGGCGATGTCACTGTTCTGTTATAGCATCCATGTGTGCCTGTGTGTATGTGTGTGTGAGCACGTGCAAGCAATAGCAGGATTCTTGAAAGAATTCAAAATAGAAGAGCTCATGCCATAGACAGACTAGAAGGAATCTGTTGCTCTTCAGGCTCTTGCGTCGGTGGGCTTGGGCAGACTGTTTGCTTGATGCTATGTCGTTGTGTATCCCCTTGGCAACTGGGATCCCTCAGAGCTTAACAGACCTATCCTCCTGCTTCCTTTAGTAAATGCCTAAACCCACTGTGTTTAAGCTTTCAGTCTTCAACACTTAATTAGAGAATACAGGGTCAGGAGGGACATCTAAAGCTTATATAGTCCATCTGTCCATATATACAGTTAATTTATACAAATATTACTTCTAACAGATATTTGGCAAACCTGTCCCTAAAAATCTCCAGTTGAAAGAGTGCCTACAGTCTCTTTAGGCAACCCATCCCACGTGTTAGTACCTGGTGTCTAGCTTAAGTGTCTTATGCTGCAATATTTTTTTTTTCCTTCCCACACTTGCTGAAAATGGAGAACAGAGTATTTCATTCTTTCCTGCTGCAGTCTCTTGCATATTTAAAGACTGCTAGGGATGCGAAGAGGCCTGGGCCCAGAGCATGTACTAGCTTGACTGGACCTGTCAGAGGACAACCATGGCTGAGATTTCACTCTTAACATTATGGAGATCTGTCTACTGTAAGCCTAGAAATTCTGTTGCAGGAAAGAAAGATTTTTTTCAGAGGTTATGGAAGACTGGGAAAGAAACTCCTGTAGGAACAAGGACTATGAAAAATGCTGCTATTTTCCATTTCATGAGCAAAATGCATTTCTTTCACCTGCCTCATCTAGCTTAAACTATACCTATGTTAAAAAAAAATCCACCAAAACACTGAATTTACTAAAACAAAGCATGGTATTTTTCACGCTGTTATACCCCAGGTAAGTAAAAGAGCAAAAGCTCTCACAATGGGTAAGCAGTGTAGTACTATTCAGACTAGATTTTAATCTGAGAAGGACCCTAGCTGTTTATTATTAAGAAAATGGACAGTCTATGTCAGTTAAGGTTGCATCAGAGCATGTGCTACCCAGGCAGAATTTAAATAAGAGCAAGAAACAAAAAGGCTTCCATCTTTACTGCACTCCCGTTGCTCAAAAGCCGTTAAGAACACTTCAATGGCCCATAAAGCTTTCAGTTTCTTCACAAACAAAAGGTATCTCTGTAACACACTAATTTTAATCAGGAATTTACTTTTCCCTCAATACAGCACAAAAATGTCCTCCTCTCCCCAAACAGGAGCCATGAAATCTCAATGCTGCATCTACTGAGAAAACTGAGTGGGTAATAACAAAACATGTCATGGCTTTTAACTAGTATTTTATTTTTATACCTGTTTAAAGAATAAAGGAGGTAATATTTACACAGCATAGTAATATGGAGTTCATATCTGCTTGTCAGAACCACAGAGGCTCTAACAGGTAGGTTTTCACATCTGTCATATCAGTAGTCTGCTCTTTCCTGCAACATGTCTGAACACCGGTGTGAGAACAAAAGCACTCATCTTCAACACTAGCAACCTGTTCAACAGCTCTTAAAATTCTGCTTGTGAGCAGGCTTTTACGGCATGCTACAGCACGTTTGACAAAGACAGCAAGGAACCGGACTTCAAGAATTAGCATAATTCTTGGATTAACCTTGGTTCTTAAAATCATTATGTGTGTTTATTAGAGAAAAGCATTACTATAAAGACTGTTTTCTATTAATCTGGAATCCATATACAGTAATAATCTTCACTGCAGCCTTCAATCTCCCAGCTAGTAAGATTAATACCAATTAACACTTAAGTTCCTATTAAACAAAAATAAGGAGGAACTGATCCAAAACTGCTAAGATAAATTAAATATTTTCAAATTGTCTGCGCCTAGTGAGCTTCAGCCATGGATATTTAAGGTACTGGCTGAGGCTGACAGAGAACTTTTAGCACTTACCTCTGAAAGCTCACAAGCATGAGTGACGTATCAGAAGACTGGAAAAAGCAGAAATGTTACCCCTATTTAAGAAAAAAAGGTGGGCAGGCAATGAAGTTGGGAAATAATAAACTAGTTATTTTAACTTTAATCTCTAGAAAATGCTTGAACAAGTAAGTAATGAAGCTATTATACCTAAACACCAAGAAGGTAAGAGACTTTGTCATAAAGAAATCACATCAATACATTTTTATTTCCATCCTCTCTAGTCACAAGCCCTATTATCCTGCTGGACAAGCTGAAAATAACATATAATTTGATCTTTAATAAAAAAACTTTCTTACAAACCACAGAAACCTTGTCCAGATTATTACAGGAGAGGTATAAAGCTGGTTGTAATATCATGCTCATTGAAAAAATGGGAGGACATTTTAGAAAGATTCTGCTCCATATATGGTTTTGTTCATGTCTTCATTAACAATCTAAATTACAGACTAGAAATGAAATGTGCTTGTTAAGCTTTCAATCAAAACAAAAGCAGCGCAAATTGAAATTATGCTGGAAGACTAGATTAAAATTTCAAAACATTCTTGACAATTTAGGGGGTATGTTAAGAAAAATAGGTTAAAAGTCAATTAAGGAAGAGAAAAGAGCTACCAGCAGATAGGAACAATCAGTTGCACAGATGTAAGAACTGAGAAACCATTAGGAAAAAGGATAATCAAAGTGATTGAGGCTGGAACAGACTCTTTAAGAAGACAGACCCAAAAAGGATAGAAGTCCCTAGTTTGGAGAGGATTAAAAATACGATCAACAGGTATAAAATCATCACAAGAGCATAAAGTATAGTGAAGGCAAAATTATTATTCCCCAAGTATCACAATAGCAGAAATAGGGGATGTTTACTGAAACTTGTAGGAGTTAAGTTTCAAAAAGATTAAGTCCTTTTTTATAAAGCGGATATTGAGCATCTGGAATTTGTTGCCATGGGAAGCTGTGAAAACAAACAGCAAGCAGCAGCAGGTTTAAATAGAGATTAGACAAAGCCTCCAAAAACATGTCCAGAGCAGATGCTAGAGAAAAAGGGCAGGGATGTGCCTTCCAATAGAGATGATGGGGGACGTGCTGTTGCCACTGTTAGACACACAGTACAGGACTAGATATGCCATGGGTCTGAGCAGTAGAATATGTTTCCTACACTCTTAAATAGCTTCCTTTCTCCACAGAAGGACCCACAAGTTATAGCGGAGTACAACCAGAACATGAATCTGTCATGTCACACTGTTGTGTTGACTTACATCTCTACATGCTGGTATAATGGCTGTACTGCATACAAGGCAAAAATAAGCCTTACCCTCTACTTCAACTTGGCATATTTTGTTCACCTTTCAGGACTGCATGAAGACAGTTTAGAGAAAAATGAACAATAAGTATTTAGTCCTATAGTTACCACAGAAAGAGGAGATTCAAGAGTTAATTCTCCAAACGACATTCTTTAATTTCAGTGTTTTCCAAGCAAACAAGGCATATGAAGTCACACTGTCTGCCCAGTTTCTTTTGAATCTGTATTTGAAAGAAAGATTTATAGAAGTGTAATTATCTCAGACGTTTTATAAAATCCAGTATGTAGGTGTCTATGTAGGTGAGAAAGACTGAGAAGGACCCAAATTAGTGTCTCTACCAAGGGAAAGAGGGTCCAAAGTTTTGCCTTCCAGCACACACACAGCTCAGCACCATGCAGCCCATGGATACAGGGGTGGGAGGAATCACTGCTGCAGCAGCATACTGAGGGGTTGAGGGTCCTGAGCATGCACCTGCAGCAAAGCAGCTGCATTGGTTTCACTGCTCACTGAACAAATGTTTGATCCAACAGGTCGGGCATATAACACATGGACAGACAAGTTACTATAAATAGAAAACCAATAAACTATTTGGAAGAAATCCAAGGCTTTAGGGGTTACTTATCTGACCCTTCTCCACAAAAAGTGCTATATTACAGAGAGCTATTAACATTCAGAATACGAGCTCTATAAGAAAAAAGGGTTTCCAGCACATGACCAACTAACCTTGAATGTATTTTGTTCACTGGAATTGGCATAAGAGGAGGATTGAAAAGCCTGAATACATTTAAATGTTCATGTGCCATTTTCCCGATATTGGGCCCTGACTTCTCAACATGATGTATTGACTCAAGTCTTCAGCATAATATAAGACAGTATTATAGTTTGGCAATGCCAAAAAAAGGTCTACCCTAAAAATAACAGTCTACTCAAATCCAGTGTCTCCTGTTAAGGGGAAAAAAAAAAAAAAAAAAAAAGTATCAAACAATCTGAACCTGGCCTGAACAACAAATTCAGAACACTATCAATACCTCATTAGTAGAAACCACTGTAAATAGCATTTCTATATCCTGATATCTCTTTACACACCTTTAAACCTGGGGCCTCAAAGTAAGGACTGTTACCAACCACTAGCATTAGACCCATTACTTCATCAGGAATTTTTCAAGTAAAAATTGCTGTGCTAGAGGAACCTATAAACAATTTCTTTTTGGATCTGCACTTCGCCATATAATAAAAGACAAAGTACCTTTAGAAAAAAACAAACCAAACAAAAAAACCAAACTCAAATGCCAGAACCAGTGGCAACAGTATTGGATTAACATTTTGGGGTGACCAAAGAAAGATAGGTTGTAACGTACACTGAAGAGAAGGGTGGAGAGAAGAAAATAAGTATGAAGGGTGGGAGAAATTATATCCAATATAATGAAAAAACCCAACAATGGAAGTCCAAGGTTCACAAAGGAAGAGTTGGAATAAAAAAAAAAAAAGAAGGAAGAAGAAAGATACGAAAGAATGAAGGAAAAAGAAATTATAAAAGATAAGACACAAGAGATAGAAAGAAAAACTGAGAGGACTGGAAACAAATATAAAATTGAAAAGGAAAAATAAGAAAAAAGGTAACAAAAATCATATTAGCCCTGGAGAGTCTACAAACTAGAAACCTACAGCTAAGAAGAGTGTTACTAACAAATATACACATAAAGTGCTTAACTTTAATATATTAGATCTTTTATGCACAGATAAGAGACATTCTATACACAGCTTCAGTTCACAAATATCATTAAAATCTGAACTCATCCCTCTTCAGAAATCAGGCGAAACACAGCAAATAATCACTAAGCAAACAAGCATTTAAAGGTCTATTATTTCCCATCAAGAACTGGATCCTGTAAGGCAGCACTTTGAGAAAGAATGAAATTAATAAATACATCAAGCTGCAAGCTATTTAGTATATTGCACAACAGTTCATTTAAAATCAGTTCCAATCATTGGAGGACACCTGGCTGGAGGGATCTAGCAGATGATACAAAGACTGGCCTATAGTCTACAAGTCCAGGTATCAGCAGGTGCTGTGGTCATCTGATTGCTAGCAGAAAATGCTCTTTGCAATTTTACACCCTTTTTATGTATCACTCTGGAGTCTACAGCGTAGCAGGCCAAGCAGTTAGAAAGCTCCAAGTAGTAGCCCTACTTCTCTCCACACCTTGCTTAAATTTCATGTTGACAGCCTTAACTCCTAATGGAAAACTACACCAGAGCCTCTTCAAATCAGAATCTTCTGCAGACACTGAACAAGAAACTGCAGTAACTTTTCATATTTCATCTGCCTCTAGCCAGCAATTCTTTTGTTCTCATAATCAACAGCACAAAAAGTAATAGTCTACATTACTACTGTCTTTTACATGCTTTGTTGGCATTCACCATATTAACATTTTTCAGCTAACACTGACCCATGAATTTCTTAAATCTCTTCTGAAATAAACTGTTCATTGTACACTTTCAACTTCTAATCTAAAGATTAAACATGTTTATAATGAAGCAAAATGGAACATTTTAAATTATAAAGAAGGGGAAAATTACACTTTTCTTATTAGTTGCCAGTGAAACATGCTCAAAACTTTTCCCCTTTGACATTTCAGACTCATTTTAAACATCTCTCCAAGAAAGGAAGTACTTGAAGTCATGCATTTAACAGGCCTAACACATGTTTCAGGATTTGTTTCCATTCAGTCACCTTGGAACACCAAAATGAGCTGGAGCACTGAAGTGTCAGTTTGGCTACAATGACTCCAGAGTGATTCCATCCCCATTCCATTGGATCAGTCTAACGCATGTTGCTCTGACAGCACAGTTCTGCCCCAAACTAGGCAAGATGGCAGTAACTATAGGACAGCTTTAGTTCTTCAGGTAAGGCTCCTAAAGGAGGAAAATATAACAGCTATAGAACAGGTTCTAAATTTTAACATCAATCCTGTCATGCTACTAAGGGATGTTCCAGACTAAGGACAAATCTTTTGAGATGATAACATCCAGCAATTCAGAACACCTTAACAGTCTGAATCCAGGACAAGAAGCATTTGGGGGACAGAGGACAGGACAGGGTATTCTCTGGCTAACTATGGTATTTAGCATTGCAACATCAAAAATTTGAGGCTGCCTGGCAGAGGGGATCAGCAAAATGTTGGGCAGCTATTTTGTGTGCACACAATAAACAAATTTTACGTTCAAAGGTGCTTTTAAGAGGAAATACAGTAAACTTAACAATGTCAGTGCAAGTATGTCCATGGCAGATCATTCCATACAACTTTGGTATCCAAAAAGCACCTGAACATTTTTGTGGGTTTTACCTGTATCTGTGCCATGTTCCCTGAAAACAGAGAGTATCTGGAATGTAAATTCTGGTTAAATTAAGGACAGTTATGAAATGTGTAATTTTTTTGTGCATATATATTATTAAATATGTATATTTATACACACAAATGGGCACCTCATAAATATAATAATGACTGTTAACAGCCAACCCAAATCTGTTTCTAAATCACATGGAAAAACTAGTAGTATGTAAGATTCAGTTGTATATGTTTATTTGTGAAGGCAAACCAGACCATATACAGATGAATACACTGATTTGATACTTGTGATCTCTAATTTACAAATGGTAATGCCTCTCTCATGTTTATAAGTAACTATAATTTATTTTTGTACTTTAGTAACTGTGGAAAAAAAAAACCAACTAGTGACATAGTTAAGTAACCTAAAACACAGCATCAACTACAAAAATCATATTTCTTTCTTGAAAGTGTTTTATCTAATGATATCGCTAATAAAGCTGTAAGGTAAACTAAACAAAATTTAAAAGTCGTTAAGGAATTTTTTTCCCCAGTGTTTGCATATGTCATTTTGGCACATTAAATGATCATCTGTACAGTCCGCCCAAGCTTCTTGTACACAGCCTTTCATTGTTTTTCTAAGATTCTTTCAAAAAGAGACAAGACAAAAAAAAAAAAAAAAAAAAGACCGAAAAGTAAGAAAGCGATGTAGCTACTGGCACATAAATGCCATCAGGGAGGCTCTTAAGACACAAATATGAGCTCAAGTGCAATTCTGCAGCACAACAAGCTCACCACTCTGCCTGGAGCGTGTTTTTTCTTAGCCAAATTAACAAGGCAAAATACATTCCCTTAAACTTTTTCCACTGAGATTTAAGCATTTCTTCCTGCAATTGTGAGCAGGCTAAGAGTGTGTGTGCCATCAATTACAGCAACATCACATTAACTCCTGATAAAGCAATCATTGTACAATGAAGGCAGGTGGTACAACAGAACCCAGAGGTACTAACTTAGTTTGCTAGATGACCTGCCAGTTTCCCTTTCATAAAGTGTAAAAAGCAAATTAAGAAAATTTCAAATGATTATTTTTTTCTTTTAAAGAGTTTTTTGTTACTCATTCTGATGAGACACACTTAAGGAACAAGTTTTATTAACACTATTATAAATCGACACAAGTTCATGAAATGAAATTATCTCATATGGGAAGCATTTATTTTTAGCTCATTCTGAATTTCTAACTACACTGTGAGTACATTTTGAAATAATAGATTTGCCATTCTGCCAAGCAAGTTAATTCCACTGTCACAGAGAACACAACCAATGTGACATTCACAATAGGAAGTATATTCTACTTTAAGGAGAGAGAAAGGAAAATAAAGAGAGGCTTATGATCCATACCTAATCAGAGAAATAAAGGTAAACTAGTTAATTATAGTGGTTAAGTGAATCTGAGCTACACTTACTTTCTCATGACAGACTTGAGACGGTAATTTATTTACCATGGTTTTTTTATCCTATAAAATTCTGTGTTTGAATTAAATGACAGTATTCATAACTTCTACATCTTAAGTAATGTTATTTGATGGATAATTCCTTTACCGACTGGACAATTTGTAACATTATGAGTAAAGACGGGACTGCTGTATTAACTTTGGCTTCTGGGAACTAAAAATTATATACACAAAACTGATCATTACTATCACTTTTGGAAATGGGAAACAAAGATATTTGGCCCAGATCATTCCTTGCCTGCCCAATGCTTTGAAAAAAATTCTCTATGTCAAGATCCCTGAATTTCTGCAGAAAAGGAATAAGAGATAAAAATCTCCTATCCTTGGCATCTGACACTGGTCTGTGATTCCAAATAACACTTTTTATGGTGAACAGAGGACTGAAGAGTGGGATGTCACCAAGAGCAGCACCAGCCCCTACTCTGCATGCAAAGCTCCAAGGTCAAGAAAACCATGCTGGAAATATCCACTTTCACATGCAGCCCACAAGGGCAGCTGACTTTCCTTGGAGGGGGGCCCAGGGGCTCAGCTTTGCTTTGGTTCTTCTCTGTTTCAGGGTTTTTTTGCAGGGGATGAGGAGGGGTGGTTGTGGTTTTGTTTCGTTTTTTAATGAAAGTACTTCCTAGCAAAGCAAGAATGATTCAGGTAAGGAAAAAGTCCTCAAAGTTTTCAATGACTGGAATGTCTGGTGCTAGCTATTTATAATAATTGTTAATAATAAGTCTTATTGATTCAAAAATATTTGGTCAGAAAGGCTTTCCCTGAATCACAGCAAAAGAACAGAGATTTGAATATTTACAGTGAGAATAAATTTATAAGCACACATGAATATATAACAAACAAAAAAAAGAGCACCAAGAGAAAGAAAGTCAAGAAACAAAGAGCAACGGGCCATTAAGACCTCTAGTCTTCTACTTCCCCCTACCATAATCTCTTTCTGTAGGAGATCTGTTACAGTGTTCTCAGTAAACCTCATCACTGTAGGAGTATTAACCCTAGTGGAGTTGACACACACCATTATGGGTGGAGGAGATAAAGACAAGAGAATCAAGTAAACTGGCCAAAGTAAAGTGTTCCTGGATGTCCACGAGACAGTAAAATAATTCATCACTATCATGGTCTCACTCCCACTAACAAGCCCCCACTCTATTCTGCCATCTTACACATTTCTATCTTTATACAGTGCAGAGAAAAGTCCACAAAACGAACACCAGGCTTCAAAACCAGTGGAAGATAGCAGATATCTTGAGGGGAGTGCAAAAAAAATCAGCACCAGTGGGATTCAGTTTTGGTAGGGTCACAGAGATTCATTTTCTAGAGAGTGCTGCAACCGTGTTCCTACACCAGCAGAGTGCAGAACTACTCTACTCTGATTTATTTTTCACCTCTTGTTGGAATTACCTGATACATCTTCCGCCAGCAGCAATGTTCCCCACTGTCAGCCCTTCCTGTGCTGCCTTATCCCCATATTAATAAAGTCAGAAACCCTCCGGTACATTGGGATATGAAGATGTCCTGATTTACAGCCTCTTATCAGGTTTTGTTTTTCTATCTTGTGTTTCTCGTTTATTACGTTTGCGGAAAAGGCTTTGTCCTACTCTTCTCTTAGTCTAATAATATATTACAGAATTATTCTGCTGAATTGGGCTCCTTGCCTATTGGTCTTTTATCTAGTCAAAATATTTATTTTGGTTTTCTTACTCTGTTTATATGAGAAATAAATTAGTTTAAAATAATAATTTCCACATCATTATACATAAGGATAATCTATCAACATCATAACTGGCTGAACATACATAAAAAAATGTTAGCTTGGCTTCCTATATTTTCTATTTTGTCTTTGATTCTTTTTTGCGTCTAAGTCATTGAAAATTCAGATAAAACAGAACCCAGTTATGTAACACATTTCACTTTGCTAGGTGGCAGAGAATCTGCTCTTTCCCTCAACTCATCATCAGTTTTCATGACACCTGACTTGAAAATCTCTTGAAGACATCCACCTTTCTATTATATATCGTTTAAGTCAAGCAATGGATTTAGAAGTTACTGAGAAGGAAGAAGACGTACACACCTGAATATATATATATTTACACATGCAGCCTTGACCACAAAAGTCTTAGTTTAGTTGGAAAACAGTCCTAAAGATTAGATATGATATCCAATATAAATGACTGTTATAGTTAAAAAAAAATTTAAAAATCCACACATGTACGCAGCTGTTCCCCTGAAAACCATCAAGTGTTCTGGCTTACTTGAGTTTGTGTCGAGTTTTATTATTGTTTTAAACCAGGTAATCACTACAGATTTTTTTAATCATTGCCAATTTGGAGTTTTAATCACACTGTAAAATAAAACATGGAATGAAGCTACTGTGAATTTCTGGCTTCTTATTCTCAGTTCTATAGCAGAGAATCCCAATAAAGTAAAAAATGGAGAGGGATGAATATGAAACTTGAATACAAAATAGTCATACAGCAATTTGACATAGTGGAGGCACACATTCCTCACTGATGTTTCAATGTTCCTGAAAGAAGAGGAGGTGTATTGCCCTCACCAATAGAAGTGATGATGTATCAGAGAAAGTTCCAAGGAAGAGTAACTGCATGCCAAAGTGTCACTGAATGTTATCACCTTTCATCCTACTGTGAACACCAATATTTTTCTGGGGCCTTTCTTCTCCCCTCACCCCCTTCTTTTTTGACAAAAAACTTCATTGGAAATACTAAAACTAAATTATTTGGAATAAAAGCCTCTTATGCAGGCTGCCAAATGAGGAAAATTGTTTTGGGCACAGCTTTGTGCTCACAATACATTAAAAACCCTTTCTAAAATGCACAATAAAGTGCAGTTTAAGTTTTCAGTTAAACATCAAGGCTCTAATCCAGCAAAAGCATCTAGAGAAAGGTAGTGAGATTTATCTGGGAAATCTCAGCCTCGGGATGAGAGTCTCATGCCCAATCTAAAAATAACAATATTTATTAGAAGCTTTCTTTCAAGCCAGTAGCCATTTTAAGTTCTATAAAATTCCCACAGACATTCACTTTTCATCTGCCACATTGTCAGAAATTTTCATATAAGAAGGTTCCAGAGGTCTCAAAATAGGGAATTTTGCTTATTTCTCAGAAAGCAGCAAAATGCTAAATAATTCCTAGCATTTTGGAAGTAACATGAGATCTGTAGATCTTACATTGTCATATTAATTTGCATTTTAAGTTTCCTTCTGAAAGCAATAGCTGTAAAACATGTACACACTTAGGGTCTAAATAATTTCTGTATGCATTGCTTAAGGCGGAAATGTATTTCATGAATAAAAATCAATACAGTGTTTATTGGGTATTCTGGTAAAATAATAAATGAGAAAAATTGGGTTTACTTTCTGAACATTTTAACAAGTATAATTTTAAGCAATGCACATGGATATTCTACTACTCTCAAATAACAAACTCAGATGATATTGGTTGATAATATTTCCAGATTACACTGCGTCACCATGTGTCCTTGTACATACTTTTTGAGACAACAGTGGTTCTCACAATTCTTAACTTACCTATTCCCTCTGTATAGGAAATGTAAGCCTAATAGCAACAGGCTTGTTTTTCTTTGTTTCCTAGCCATTTATAAAGAAAATTAATAAAATGTCCAGTGATATAGATACACTATGTATGTGCTTCTTCCAGAGCACATTGAAAACAAGTCATTTTGATTCTTTCTGAGATAATATACAATATCAGAACAAGACGAGACAGAGTTACTGCAGAAGCTATATGAAAGGCTGTATATGTGCTTATACTATCAGCTGATTGATATTCCATGTTCATGTCTACATAGATTTTATTTTTAAATTGCAGGTGTTTATTCCCATATTAATCTATTAAGAGATTTCCAAAAAAATAGTTAGAGAAAACAGTTCTCCACAAATTAAAAAAAGTTTAATTTTGTTGATCGACATGCACTGGATGAATTAATGGTGGCCAAGCAAATTAATAGATATCTTTGCTGGCATTTGTCAGAAATATGCACATATACACATATATGTCCTACAAAGCTTATTTCTGGGCAAATGCCATTGTTTATCAAAAGCATAGAATAGTAGTTCCCAAATTTTCTGGGTCACTGAAACACTGCCACACTTCAAGAGCTGTCATAGAAACCCACAGCTATTTATCAGCAAATCACAATTGCAATAAAAGTGAAATGCACAGTAATATTTAATACAGTTCAGTGGGTCAGCTACAAATTATCTACCCTAATTTTTGTAGGTCATCAGCGCTGTCCAGAATATACCCTACAAAACTTCACAGACAGAGACAGTTTAATGATCCAGAGTCAAAGTTACCTTTTCCTACAGTGGAGAGATACGGGGAAGATGCACAGACCCCACTCAAACATAATTCTCCAAATGTACAGCAGATACATTCAGAATATGTATTCTCAATATGTATTCTCAATATACAGCAAAGGTCAAAATTTCATTGCAGCTTTGAGCTAGAGATGTGCATATGCATGCATTATAGACGTAAATGTCCATGAACACACCAAGATGTTATATCACTAAAAACGATAAATGCTTTGCAGTAAGCTTTACCAAATGAGCCACACTTCTTACTGGTTAGGAAGGAGTTAGTGGGGAGTGGGTTGCTCTGAAACACTATTCTTATCCAATAAAGAGCCAGTGCTAGCACACTCCCAGTGCAGATTTAAATCATGGTATCAGCCATGATCTTCCATGCCATTTCTCATGATCCCCATTTTTATACTGTTGGAAAGCTTCCCATATGCTCTTGCCTTTCTCTGCTCCCCACCTTTTTTTTGTAATGAATTTTCTATTGGCTTTGAACAAACAGCTGTGTATAATAGCCATTTCGCAACTATCTTTAAAAGTAACAAGGCTTAACTCAAATCTTCAAAAAACATATATAATTGCTTTTATATTGCAAAAGCAAAAAATCCATTTTGAATATAAATGTGATAAATTTCTTTCAAATCATAAAACTAGCCTTTTCTTTCAAGGGGCATTAAAACGCAGACTATAATCACATAAGTCACTTGTTCACAACAACCTTTTTCAGGGACAATATGCACTTCATTGTTTAAAACCTTTGCCTTTTCTTCAGTTCATTCTGTCTGGCTATGAAAACTCCAGTTCCCTGTGGACCTGGAGGCATAATTAGATATGCGCCTAAGCCAAAACTCATCTACTTCACTGAGCTCAAATCAGATTTTGCCAAGGACACAAAACTGCAGCTATAAACTACCACATTCATTTTTCCATGTTCAGAACGTACAGCCAGGTAGCAACCTCATAGCTCAAGCACTTCTGTTTAACATGGTTCTCTGCTAGACAAACCTCTTGAGCTCATTTTGAGATATATATAAAGAAAGACTATCCATACATCAGATATGGTGTAATGCCATCAGCTTGATTACAAAAGTCTTGATCAAAATTTAATAGATGCTTCAAAGCATCTGGCATCTTATTAAATATTCACATATTACCCTATTACATATTACCAAGAAGAGATGTAATTTTGATTTTCCCTCATTGCTTTTTGACAGATTTATAATTTTATTCATCCCTGTGCCGTTCTTTAAAGCCCCTTGCACAACTTGCAACAGTTCTGGATTTTGTTCCTCTTATGACAATTATGCTCCTCTAGGGGACATACCAAATGGCAAGACAACGCACTTAGTCTGCTAGGACTGCAAGGCTGGATTTGTTTCCAAAAATTAGCTTTGTGCTCAGCTGCTGAGATTTTACTGAGAAAAAGTGAAAAACCTGAACAATAAAGCATGACAGTAACTTCTTTTTCTGTTTGCAACTGTGTTCTATTACCAAATACATACTGCTAAAATAACCTCACTAACTTGACTGACTTTCTTCAAAATTTGCACTAATATAAACATGAACAGAATCTGGCCCTTGTTCTTCTTAGCTCCTTCATGGCTGACAACTTCTACAAAGTTATTTAATAAAGATGAAAATGTTTAAGAACATGTCACTTTGACATATCTGTTTCTTGTATGGCTTCCAGCTTAGTTCTTGCATTAAAAAAACAATTGTTATACTGGAAACTAACTGAGCTTGCTATCTCAACTACATACTAATAATTTCATAATAAACTGAGATACTTTTCAAAAAATTACTATAAAGCTCAACACTTTTGCCTGAGAAGTGTAGAAACTATGTTTTTAAACAGGAGGGGAAAAAAATATTAGTTTCCATCTAAGCCATGATATTTCAAACTGAAGGAAATTATCTAGCAATTTATAAATTCAATAAATATGCTTGCACTTATCCAGAGATCCCTCCAAGGACATTGAAACTATTTGCTATATCTGCAGAAATTAATATATTCCCTTTTTGATGTTTTGTAGCTGTGCAAATTACTTTGTAGATGGCAACTTTGGCAATTTATCTCTTTACTATATAAGAATGGGCTCAGAGACTGTAAATGATTATTTGACAAAAAGCTTCTTTCATTGAGCCAAAAAACTTCAGAGATTTTTCCAATGCTCTCTTCTCTGCTAGACAATCACAACTCTTCTCATGGAAAGCTGAAAGAAAGTACCCAGGCAAACTTCTTGACTGAAATGAAGATCTACAAGTTTGAGAGAAAGAAGAAATTATCTGAAGGTTAAAAAAAAAAAAAAAGAGAAAAACCATAAAGCAGTTTGAAAAAAAATTGTTGTGATTTTCTACTTAGTTTACCTTAGATAAGCACAGGGCAGAACACCACATGTGAGCTAACAGTTGTTTACAATGTTGTAACTAATGGTTTGGCTGGTATCCTTTTTGAAAGCAAGCCCTATCTCCTCTTCCCTCCAGCCCGTGTTCTCATCCTTCAGCTCGGCTGCCATAAAGCTAGCAGAGTGACTTCAAGGAGCATACCTAATGTGCAGGCAAACTAGGCCACTCTGCTGTGGCAAAACAGGGGAATGGAATGGCCCTGCACCATTGTTATTCTAAGAGCTGGTATGGCTACAGAGCAACACCGATGCCATCAAAAAGAATTAATGCTCACTAGATGATGGCATTCCAAAAGCGGCTGAGGATAATGAGGTTGCAGAAGTTGTTTAAGGCCACTTTTCTCAACAGCAATCTTGGCATACTGTAAAAGGTGATTAAAGTTGAGTTGGCAGATAGTGGGATGTCTGTAACAGCCAGTGCTGCTAAGAAAATTTTTTTAAAAAATCTTGATTTCTCCAAGGTACATGCACAGCCATAAAAAAAACAGGAATGTGGTTCTGTTAATTTAATATTACAGGATCCAAACTGCCCTTTTCAGCCTCTCTGACAGAAGAAATCTCTATGGACTAGAATGAGGCAAGTCTATGAGATGAAGGAGGACAGAAAAGGAAGACTAAAGTTGGAGCTCACCAAATAGAGTGATAAGACAGAGGAATTTGAAGAGCGACTTTTAGAAATGTGAAAAGACAAATACCACAAAAGTATTACTGGTATTTGATGCTGAATTGCCTTGAAAGTGATAGATTGACTCACAGGCAAATCTAGCAAAAGACCAAGAGAGTCATGTTTGCATCCATAATGCCACCCAGGGTGAGCGCTCCAGCACTGTCATAGTTACTACAGTACTTGTGCTCACCTTCCGTGGCCTTGATGTTGGAGCAGAGAGAATAATGAAGAAAAAAATCCTGCCATGGTTCATCTGATATTCAGAAATCCCTTCCGTAATGAAACTGTGCTCAAATTCCTTTTATCTTTTTCTTCCCCCTTTATCATCTAAGTCTCTGGTATACCCAAGGAATAAAAAACAATCTTTTCATACAATAGTGGCAGTATATTTTGCTTTTTCTTCTGCAATAATATTATCCTTTTGCTACCACTGACTGATTCTCCCTCAATTTCAGCAAATTCCCTGTCTCATCTTTGAAAATGTATCTTTGCACTGGAGAACAAAGATGCATTTAGACACTGTAGCATGCCCCAACACCTTCACTCAAAAAGCCAGGAAGGCTTCAGTATGTTCTATAAAAATCTTTTGACTGCTGTCAGAAGTGTCAGAAAACAACATGAAAGTCCCCTGAGAACATGGAAGGGTGGCAAAACCAGAAGGAGCAGCAGAAGGAATTTCCATCTACCATTTTAGATTGTCTTCATTTTCCATACACGCTTGGAA
Organism: Gorsachius magnificus; assembly: GCA_034008185.1. Classification (NCBI taxonomy): domain Eukaryota; kingdom Metazoa; phylum Chordata; class Aves; order Pelecaniformes; family Ardeidae; genus Gorsachius; species Gorsachius magnificus. The sequence goes on along the minus strand of CM067083.1, from coordinate 40,092,721 downwards.
ATTTTCAGTGGTTTCAGCTTGTCCTAGCCCATGACCATAGCAAATACCTTACTATGGCTTTTATTATGACTTATTTCACCTATAAAACCATGTAAAAATCTATGCAACTGTGACACCTCATTCCAAAATACTAGTCCAGTATTAAAACACTACATGTTGACTGCCAGGAAGACCTCCCTCCCTTCTTCTACTTGAAGTATTTTTCCCTGGCTTTGTTTATGAATGTACAGAGAGGTTTACCTCCCCTTTGGATGTTCCACTGAGTCTCCCTCTGCTGTCAGAGTCTTCATAAACCACCAGTCACATATTTCAGATAGACTTAGTTAATAAATACATTGTAGATATACATAGATAGCCTAGAAACTTAGCATACCAGGACTACGGCAGAATTCCCTCTTTCATTTTAGCCTCCTGGCACGAACCCCTCCAAATGTTATAATTTCTGTTCTTAATCTCAGTCCAAAAAAATGCACGGAGATTTGGGGAGCTTGTTAGGGGAAGAAGAAAGTTTTTTAATTTGGGGAGTTCTGAAGACTGTAAAATAACAAAAGCAGTGTGTTAAGCTAAACATTAAAACAGTGGTACTCAGCTAAAACCATTTCTATATCCCTTTTAGCTTTAAAAAAGATATCAGAAATAATCTGTAGAATCACATCAGTGCATCACTGAAGAATCTAACACAGCAGCAATTTACTAAAGTTAAGAGTTCCTCCCCCATTAGAAATGCACTTTGAGTAAACATTCATTACTGCTTTCATTGTTCATCTTCTTAGTTACGTGACAAAATTTATCCTAGTGGGCAGACAGCTGATGACACAAACTTAGTCACAGATTAGCAAAGAAGGCAGCCAAAGGCAAGGAACAGCAGTAGGACCTACTGATGCCGACTGGATGGTACCAGAAAATTATATAGCTGCATATAACACAGTGCACATAAGTGTGCATGACATTTCTAACTTTATTTGCCTCAACATTATTTTTAAACTGAGTATTAGCATCTATGAGCAAGATCAGAGTTACAATACATAACCTTATGGAAACATCAGCTTAGTGGCTGGAGGTCAAACAGGCAAACTGAATTACTAGAAAGGGAACAGAATACCGAAGAAAATTTCTTTGTGAATTTTTATACATTTGTGTACCAACAACCTGAAAGCCACATGCAGTTCTGGTCCATTTGTTTCAAAAATCACAGAAAAACCAGAAGAGCTATGGAAAAAGGTAAAAAGGACAATCAAAATCTAGAATGTTTCTGTATAAAGAAAGATTAAATAAACCGGTAGCCTTCAGCTAGGAAAAAGATATGACTAAGGGAGGAATGTGACAGCACTATAAATTCGTAAGCGGCATGGAAAAGATGACTAAGAAATAGTTATTCACTGTCTCTTCCAATAAAAATATTAGAGGGCATTAAATTAATTATATTGGCAAGTTCAAAATGAACAGAAAATGGTATTCTTCCACACAAGACATTGTTAAGCTGTAGTACCCCTCAGCATGGGACACCATAGATGCTAGAAGCTTACACAGATTTGAAAACAGATTTCTTGGGGTTTTCTTCATGAATGGAGAAAACCCCTGGTTGCTAGTAAAGACAAAGATACCAACTCCAGTAACTGGAGATTACAATGATGGGGTCTATTTTCTTCCCTCTCTGCCAGGCTCCCATCAGAGACAGGACAGCAGGCTGGCTGGGTGTTCAGCCTGAACAGTGCAGCGGCTCTCATGTTTTTGGTACACCTTTCCTGAAGAACAACTCTGGCTAAATACTCCAGGACTGTATTTCAGGGCATTACTGTTGTAAGACACACTGCCCACTCAACATTAGTAACGTATTCACTTATAAGACAACATACCAATACTGAATATCCACGTGTATTTTCTTTTGAGTTCAACAACTTCAAGGGACATAACAGATGACAGTACACACAACACTAAGAAAATACCCATACAGCAGGTGGCAGCAGGGCCCTGAGTGTGCTCACAGGCCTTACAGGGTCTTGGACAGCCCTCAGGGCTCCCCCCACCTGCCCATGGCTCAGGACACGATGTCAGCCCCCAGGGATGTCAGTCCCTGCCCCAGTGGTGCCACAGCAGGGCTGTTCTCCAGCTCCCAACAGCCCTGCCCTGCCATGGGTCCCATGTCTAGCACTGGAGCTGCCCCCCAGCTGCCCTCCTCCCTGGCTGGGGTGGTGGGATGGGCCTTAGCCACCAGGCCCTGCCCTGATAGCCCCTGCCTCTACTGGACCCTGTTCCCCAGGGGAATTCCCAGTCCACATGGTGCCCTGGCCAATGGTACCCACCACACAAAGCAGCCTACACCTCCCATAGCAATGCAAATACATTCCCAGAGAAGAAGGAGGAGGAAAAGGATTTTACTGCAGTTGTCAATCTCTCAAAATCTGCACAACCTCACTGATCAGAATTTTTAGGGGCGAGCCTTGCAGACACAAGGAGGTTACTGCATTGCACATGGCTGTCACTGGTGACAGAGGGGTCTCAGCTGCTCCTGAGTTGTCTCTTCTGAGTGACTGCACGTAAGCTGCCCTAATGTTTTAAGCAAAGAGTGACCATACGATCGGATTCTGTAGCTATTTAACTTAAAACACATCATGGAAGTCATGCTATTTATATGTACTTAGATCACAATAAATTGCATGTTTAGTTGAACTACCTTGCATTTACCATAATTTCAGAGCGTGGATGTGTAGTAACCTGTTAGGCTTCTTATGAGCCTGAACTCTCACCACTCTGGAGACTTTCCCTGGACTAGCTATTCTGAAGGACTTTTTCCAGGCTTCTTTCTTCTTGCACATCACTGTGAATGTTAACACTCATCTGTCAGCTTTATCTAGTCACCATTACAAAGTAGGTGTATTACTTGAAAAAATTTAAATATTTGGGCTGTTCAGTAAATTTTATTCATGGCATAGGAAGAGGAGGAAGACTGAGACACTCCTTTACATAAACCTTTAAAAATTTAAGGCCATCTGTACTTGGATTTGTGACAGTAATAACCTACTTATATTGCTTGGGTTTATTAAAATTAATGACCTCAATAAAACCAACAGTAATAGCTACATATAAACAGCACCAACATGAATTCAGAAAACAGTCTCCGATGTTGAAAAATAAAGCCAGGATTAACACTGTCTGACATGATGCAAACAACATCCAATTCGATCTATCAAAAAAGTAATGCCATCAATCTAAACACAGCTAGTAATGTATTAGTCTTAGCATTCAGAGGCATACACTATTTCTTTATTATTATATGAGACCTTGGAGCTCTCCAGTCCCACACATGGCCATGTGTTCTATGTCAAGGCACAGCTTCCAAATACCAAGTACACTAGATTCATGAAGACAGTAGTTTGATTTTCTACTCAATTTTATCTTAAGAGTTAAGTTCATCAAGAAAAAGTAGTGCTTGTCTAGCATAAGAACAGCTCTTATATATACACATGAAATCACATAAATCTATAGATATTTCATATAAACACAAGCAGCAATGCAAATGAGTCTCCATAACCGCATACACAAAGGTATTGTGTACTTTGGCTATTTAGCCTGCTCCTCTTTCCCAAAAAATAATGGAAGATAAATTAATTCTGGCAGTACCTCACAGCCACCTGGTAAGTCTAGTCCTCAGAATTATCTCTATTTTGCCTTTAACACACACTTTACTAAGTCAGTTCTTGCTTGCTTTGAATAAACTCTGATTATAATAAAAGCTACAGATGCTCACCGCTGGGGGGAAAAAAAAAAAGTAAAAAGGATAGGTTTCAAGCTCCCTAAGTTTGTATAGTTACAAAAGATTTGTACGACTCTCAGTAAATAGGATGAATCATATACTCAATGTCAGTGAGTGAAGAAAGATCCACTGAATTTAACGGAACTGGCACAAAATTCACTATGTTGAGGTCATCAAGGTGAATGAAAAAGTTCTGCTAGTCCCACTAGAAGCTTGAAAAGGCTGTAATTTATAAAGGTTTCTACTAAACAGAATTAGCAACTAATAAACCACATAGGGAAGATAACTTCATCATCACCATCTTGCAGCTAGGGAAAATGTGTCTGTCTCTGGCCAAGGCACTCACATAGTAAACAAAACATATAATCTCCTGCAATTTGACAGCACTCCCATGCTCTAAATCTAGTCTCTTTCTTCGTTATTCATGTTTGAGGGGTATTTGCAGTGGGCAAACCACTCAGCAATAAAAACGCACAATCTACATCAATTCCGTGAATAATTCAGCATTTACCAGACCACGATCCTGGTTATGTAAAAAATGAAGTTATTCAAACAGAAGGAAGAAAAATAAAAAAAATTGAACATCAGCTGACACCAGTAAAATAAGGTTCACTAGGTTTCAAAAATGAAGCAAGATCTCACTCCTAATTTATAAATAAATTCTAATGTTTCTGTAACAGACCCACGTTCCTTACACTTACAAATGCAAATCCACTATGGAATTATTTTCTGGACTACTGGTTTCTAAAACTTAAGAACTCCTAATAGGCATCAAGAGAGCAAAACATAGTGCTCCTTGCCTTCCAAAATATTGATTCTTCAGGTAGGAAGAATATATTCTAATTCAGATGACAAACGAGATATTTTCCATTTTGTCCTATGCACTCTCCCTGCTTCTCTTCATTTAAAGAGAATGCAACATGTACGAGACCAACGCTGATAGCACAATTGATTTACGTTAATGCACCATGAATTTCTTAGAGTAACATTAAAAGCAGCAATGAATCTTGAATTTAGATGCTGAAAAGGTTCATAAGTTTAGAGCACCAGTAACATAAGCATCTTTGTATTACATGGTCTGCAGGAGGAAGACCAGCAGAATTTACAGCTCTTTCTCAGAACTTAAGTGATGAACTTGAAAGTATAACCTGATAGAAAACACTGTGAAAAATGATTCAATAATTCGAAACAGCATTCAAAGAACAAGAGTCCCCCAAGTGACTTTTGTGACCAGAGAGCAGATTCCAGTGTTTTCTTTTGTGCTCTTACAATCTTAACATACTGTCATTTTTATTTATGCTTAGCAATACTCTTGCCTTTATGAGCCAAATCACAGATTCCTTGCCAAATTGAAGTCTGCAAAACTCTCCCCTGCAGCAGACAATGTCTTCCACCCCATTAACGAACAGCAGCATGATTCTGTCAGCAATCTTCCATGATTTTTAGGCTACTAACTACCTGAACCAGAAGGCCTGTAAACTACTTGGAAAGCATACACAATTCTTTGTTGAAAAGGCTGACTGCTTCCTGGGTGATTTTTCTAGGAGTGCTAGGTGATCTGTAGGTATCAGGATTCATATTATACATCTATCTCAATGAAAGTCATCACTAAGACAAACTGAATAAACTATACATACTCTGATCAGCACTTGGAAAGTAAAGTACAACAGGCTGCAATTTTAACATTTTAGAGTAAATTCCCAGATCTCCCACTTTCACCTCTAATTTGCAAATATCATCCCAGGACTTTTTGCTGAAGGCTTCAGCACCAGAACTCTTTGAAAATCCTTTTGTTCAGCACTGAGCAAGGAAAACTCTGCTTAGTTCATGAGATCATCTGTCACCAGTGCCAACTGCAACACAGCAGCGGGATCAAGGCTGTGATCTTGATAACGGTATGCAGACTGTATATAGGTTTCCAGACTTGAGTTCATCCAATTTTTAGCTGCACTGTTTTCTATGCTGGAAGGAAAATACAGGTCATTTTTCCTGACAATGCTTACACATTTTGGTGGCAAAGACTTGATGGTACAAGGACCCTACCTCCTCCTCCAACTCTTCCTCTCTCCACCCCCCACCCCCCCACCCCCCAGGAAAAGTTGTAGCACATTGACAAAACAGCATGAGGAAGTTTGGACTGCCACTGTCTAGGGAGCACATATTCCGTGGGCAGGCAGACTATTTCATTTGCCAGAGCTGTCAAGCCAGCCCTTTCTACAAACACTAGCTTAAGACAAAATAAAAGGAAAATTATAATAAAATGTTTTAAAAGCTGCATGCAGAGAGCTGAAGCAAATGCATAGTAATTAACTGGTTTCCTGGGTAACCAGGGGCAAAATGATCAATCTGCCTGCTTAAAATTAGATTCTTAAATTTACATTTAGACATTTAAGAGTTGCACAGCTTCCAGATGTTCTGAGCTGCAGCTGTTTTGATTAACTGCACCTCCAGGAAAGTACACAAGAAGTCAGTCCACGGTTTTGGGGACATAAGTCAGTAAGATTCCTCTTTTCCAGTTGTGACTTAAGTATAGAAAGGGCTTGATTTGCCAATGTGTCAGCACCCACAACCTGTCAGACTCAAGCAGAAGTGACCTTTCAAAAATCTGAACAAAGTAAGACTCTAAATTTAAGCATTCACACTAGAGATGTCTGCCTACCTAAACACAGGTATGAATCCAGTCTGCTATACTAGAGTACATAACATGAAGGAACAGCTTAAAATGGGACTGCCTGATTTCATGGGGAAATTAATGGTACAAACCCAACAAGAAAGCTTGGACCTTTCCAATCCCCCTCAGTATCTATCCACATTTTTTGAAAGGGGCAACAGGGAAATAAGACAGGTGAGGTGGTTAATGCCCTGCATAAATCCACTGAACTATTCCCCTCTCTGTGATGGGCTTCCTGCCTTGCAAGCCTAGTATGGGTGCTCCATGTGCTTTGCCAGTCCTTTGGCCTTCTGTCTGTCAGTATTAGCAAGCATGAGACCTCTGTAGCAATGATTTAAAGAATTACTTAGAAATTATATTTAACTGCATGAATAATGAAATGGCAGATGGGCAATTGTGAAAGAAGTTTTGGACTATCTAATTCATTTTTATTTCAGGAATAGATAAGCTCTTGTGCAGTTTTCTAAACCAAGGAATCAGACATCTGGAGACCTAATTGCCATAGCTGAAAACTTATTTTTATACTTTTTTTTTTTTGCATCTTTCTGTGTGTGGGAAGCTGTGTACATGGGAAAGAAAATGGTATTAACTGGCTAATCAGTGATTTCACATTACAAACAAAACCAATCACAGATGCTTTTATATGGTTTGTACAATACTTGCCAATTCCTGGTGTAACTTAGTGAAACGATTGGACTCCCACTAGGTTTGGGTTTGTCCTGGTGGGTTACAATGCTATAATAGAAGTAGTATGTGCATGTAGTTCACTAACTAGGATTCAGAAAACAACCTGCTGGGTAAAAAAGGAAATAAGATGTTCTCTCTGCATTTCACTCCTTTTATTTATTTATGAGAGAGAGAAAATACGCTAAAAATGCACAGTGTGACAGGTGGTAAAGAAGCATCCTCTTTAAGGAATTGAGTCATGGGAATTCTCATCTTTCAAAATAATTTGAAATCTTCAGAATGTTATTCTCTATGGTGTTTCCTAGAAGCTTTTCTTCTCTAATTTAAGCAAGAACAAACAACACTGAATTTTAAGTAACTGTCAGGTACATCAGTTTATATTCTAAGCCTCCTCCAGGAAACAACTATTTTAGAATTTAAGATAGAAGAGTGTTTATAACACAATAAATGATATGCTTCTCACTGCAGCCTAGTGAGTGTCAGTCCCTAAAGTAGTAAAAATTTTAAACTGTCCTGTATCCATTTCCCTAGAGTATACCATCCATTCAGAAATAATGCTTTTGATTTAAAAAATACATAATTACACAACATAGTATGAGATCATGGACTCAGCAGGAAATATATATGCCACTACTGAAAAGACAAGAGACCTATGTAAGCTCAGGATAGGATTTCCATATCTAGATTCTGCAAGTTTGCCATATTCAGTTCTCACTTTGACCCTTAAAAAAGTAGGTACTGTTGGTTTTGAAGTCAGACAGTTATATAGGTTTAGGTTATGAAACCTCTTATACCTAAAAGAAATTTGGCTTCCTGGTTCTGATCGGGATTTCTCTTTGAAATTAATGCTGACTGAATGTACCATCCTTCCCCCAGTTGCTAAGATGCAGTCTAGGTCAAAATCTCTGCTCTGTTTTTTGTGCAACACTTAATACTGAAACATAAAGCAGAACTGGCAAGAACACTCAACTCTACTATGTCATCTCAGTATAGTGCAGGCAGTTGCAATATCCTAGCATAATTCTTACTCAGTAGGAAAGTTTACAGTAAAGCAAACTGGAAAGAGCCTGTCTTTAAAGCAGAGAGCAATGGGTTAAGTCCTGTTTTTCAGTTACAGTGACATTGATTGCACTGGGGTTTGTTTTTTAAATAATAGTTGAGGAATGTTATTTGATAGTTTCAATGAACCCTCCCTAAAGTAAACTGCTGTGCTAATCCATATTCACCATATACTTTCCACTTCACTTCTTTAATCAGACCCGGAAGCAAAATGTTGCGCAGCAACCTTTTAGTGAAGCAAAGTATTCACCAGCTGTGGGCACAGGCAGGGGCAGGGTGGTGAGCACCAGCCTTGGCCCTGGCCCTCCCATCATAGCTCCTAGGTGAGGGCCAATACACAGAACATCCTTGGGAGACTTGAGAATCTCCTGCTAAAGGTTTCTTTGGGTAACACTAAGAACATAGCCCACAACATGTATTTTGACCACGAGTTTCCAGGTGCTTCTGATCTGTTCATCCATGCAAACAAATATTATCACACACACTCCTTACAGCTTTGGAGACAATTAAAACAAAATCATAGAATCATAGAATGTTTTGGGTTGGAAGGGACCCCTAGAAGTCATCTAGTCCAACCCCCCTGCAGTAAGCAGGGACACCGCTAACCAGATCAGGTTGCTCAGAGCCCCATCCAGCCTGGCCTTGAAATCCACTGAAACCTTTTTCTTTCGACAGAAAATGGAGGAGTAGTGGGGAGGAGGAAGGGGAACCGACACATTTTTTTGATTGTTTAGGATGTGATTAATCCCAGGAAAGCCACAACAGAGCATACTTGGTAGTAAGTGCTTGCAAGATTTAGCCCTAAGCAACTGACCCTGATTTCCTGATGTCAGAGTCACTTCTGAATTATTTTCTAAGTAGGACAGTATTTAGCAGCAGGTGAATTGGTATCATCACCTCTTCTGGACACCCTTAAAGAAACACGATGATCCAAAACAGTGGCAACCATGCACACAATGTCTTTGGAAAGTTGTTACAGTTCCCATACTTCTGCAAGGGAAAATGATTTATAAGCTATGAAACAAACTTTACAACAGTGGTCTGTATTAAAGTTCTAGTGAAATATGCCCAATAAAACATTTTGATCTAAAATTCCTTTCTGAAGATTATTAGAAAAGATTATTAGAAAAAAACCTGTGTTACTAATAGGAAACAAACTACTCAGAACACCTTTACACCACTGGTAAATTAATAACATGTACTATCATTCCATAGAAGTAATTTTTTCCCCTATAATTATCTATTTCTATAAAGTACTTTCTCAAGCAGCATCTTGCAGGTATCTTTTACATACATGCATTTAATTATATTGTTCATGAAAAATCCTCCCACTCCCTCTCCATCACTGACTGGAAGCATATATTATATGTGCTTCCCCACCGCCACTGACACAGATCAGAGTGAATATTTCACTGGGTTTTGACCAGTAAAGTGATCCACAGCAAATGCACTACTTTCATAAGCTTGCACTAGAGAATCCATAAGGCTACTCTAACTGGTAAGACTATTAAGGTCATTCTACATCAACATGCATTAGCAGCCCTTTAGCCTTTATTCACCCTTCAGATTCTTCTACAAATATTTCTACATTTGCTTTTACTAAAAAGGGACTCCAGTCAACAGTGAAGCCAACTTTATTAGTAAATTTATGAAAGAGGTATAGCATTTTGGGGACTTGTGATATGTGAACAAACCGAAAACAACTACAGACCTTAATGTAACACAAAGTCATATAAATTCTGAAGTATTTCATAATAAACTTCCTTCTGTAACACAGTTAAAAACTTGCATGTTCTTTCTTACGATGCACAGAATCAGAAGTAATTTCTTCAGTTAGATTGTTTACATTTGCCATGGTGTCAATGGGTTCTGAAATTGATACAGTAGAAAGATGTGTGTTTATCCTGCTACACTCTTAGATTTTTTTTTTTTTTTAAAGCACTTAACTGTACATGCATGTGTCCTATTAAGTTGCAGTACTGCTCCCTATATGAAGTAAAATACCTAAATACACATTTGGTAAAGGTTATAAATATTAACCCTGCAGAGGTTGTTGGTTTGTTTGTTTGTTTTTTTTAATTCAAAGGAAAGAACAGACAAGGGGTTTATGCAATGGCACACACAAAAAATGCTGCTCTTGCCAGCACTGGAGGAGTGAACTGCTGTCACCTGAGAGCATGTGTTCTCAATCTATGCAAAACTACATCCAGTAACAGTTTCCTAGGGTTTGGGGTTTTTTTTCCTTCCAACAAACCTTTAACCCAAAAATACGACTGCCTCCTTTCTTGGAGCTTAGCAATACAGCAATTACCTGCCAACTCCAAAACCATCAAATCCACCAGAATCACCAGACAAAAGATTCTTTCAAGCTCTTCTGCATCTTACTAGGAGCCCAGACTGAGCAATTAGCTTTAGATGATGAATACATGATGACCTTGAAACAGAATCTATTCATGAGGTGCAGTCGGAGATGAGGGAACACCCCATCACTTGCTGGCTATAGGACCGCACCAGCACTGAGAGACAGAGGAAATACAGTCCACAACCAGCCCAAGTGCACAAAGAGGAAGTAGCTAACTACACACATCAACTCATGGCGACCTCTGCAGCAAACAGATGCTAGCAGAGACCTTAATATATTCTGCCTATAGCACTTCTAGTGTGTTGTATTCATCCTTCACAGAGAACTCATTTTCTCATGCTTTGCATGTCCAAGGAAACCAATTTTCTTTCTACCTGTGCTGTAGTGGAAGAATTATTAGATTCAACTGCTGCTTTTGTGATCAATCCTCTGTAATAGTGGAATGAAGAGCAGGACAAAAAATGGTTTCTTTTTAACATGCCTATTGCTTTTGACAATCCTACAAAGAGAAAAATAAGAAAATTGACAGCAGTGCATGCAACAAGTTTAGTAGAGTCAGAAATGAACCTAACGAAGTTTAACTGACTTACAGGACCTTTTAATCATAGAGTTTTTCAGCACCATCTAAAATCAGTCCCCTCTATTTCTACAATGAAAAGAAAAAAAAAATATGAGAAACATTTCTTTCTCTGACATTAATTTTGCAGGCCAGTTTCAGGCAATGGAAAATCCTTCATTCTTGCCTGAATGACTCAGAGGTCTGCAGCATAGTAGCTTTTTGGTTACTCGAGACCCAATGGCTCAGTGTGTTTGGGCCAGATCAAGTATAGATTCTTCTAAAACTTTCTCTCCAGAAGTCATGCTGACAAAATCTATACTACATTACATAGATTTTTCCTTTCTGAACAGGAAGGACCACAACAAAAACTATTAAAAGTAGAGATGAAAAAGTTAAATTAGCGGTGTAGTCTTACAGCATCCTCCTTGCCATTTTTCCCAAATGTATCTCCAGTTTCTGTCATCACCTGACCAAATAAATATCCATTATACGGCCATTATATGTCCTGTGATAGGGAGAATTATGAAATGAAAGTCATGTGATAAAAGCCACGTCCCATCACATATGGGAAGAAAAGGCTGGAACACATGGTCTCAGAATGTCTCTGACCTACCCAAAAGGTTAGCACTATTGAGTTAAAACCACAACTACTAAGAAAGCCATCCTACTATGGCAATGGAAGCAGAAGTCCTGTAGCTTTCAACACAGGATTTATCTACCCTCTTCAACTAAATAAGGATCTACACTAGAAGTTGACAACCTTGTGCTGTGAGTCTTATTCCAAAATCTTCGTGGATCCAAAAGCTTTAGTCATATACCTGAGGTGTATCTTGGTGAGCAGAAGGGAAGTGGAGACTCTGGCACAGTTCAGGGGAGTAGACAGCGCGTACCTCTGAATTGTCCAATTCAGTATCAGAGCATACAGGACATTGGCTATGCAGCTGTATCCCCAGGTGACATGACACCATCGGAAAACTTACTTAAATAAAGTTTTCTTAACAATAGATTTACAGTAGACGGAAAGCTCAAGTACAAGATCTGAAGAATTCCTTTAGGTATGGTAGCTTCCCATCACCACTCTATGTAGTGGAGCAAGCCTGGAAATCCAGCCAAACTGTGCATCGCATCTCCCACCACCACATACTGCACAGCCTCAGTTCTGACTGAAACACACTCCTTATTCAAGCACTGGAAACATATCCTTCAGGGCACAACTCCATAACTGGCTCTTCTTATATCTGCACACTATCAAGCGGGTATGAACAGACAGGGTCTTTCTGTCTTCTCCAGACCTTTTTTACATAAAAGGTCCACAGTAAGTCTCAGCCTTAATTGTTTTCAGTATTCTCAGTATGGTCATGAAATAGAACAATTACGTGCGGCAAAATATCACATTGCTATGGGAGTCATAAGATATACGGGCAACAGACTTCTTGTCCCGATATTTCAAAACACTGCAAATGCTGCAATACAAACATTAACCAGATGCAGAAATATATATATTATCCAGCCACCTTCTCACTTTAGCTCTATTTCTCAGGAAGCTACTCCCATCAATTATTGCACCTAGAGACCAGGCTGACCTTTTCCCCTGCCTTCGTTTTCCCCAACCTTCATTTTCGATGGCATGACAGGGTAAAAGCCAGAAGGCCAGACTAAGGCTAAAAGCGTTCCTTTTTAATAGTTTCTTTGTATATCACATGGATGGAAGAATAAAACCCTCTTGAACACAGATGCAGCAGACATAATACATTATGTAAACCACAACAAATAATTTATCACTTCCCGAAAGCAAGCAACTAATTTTAAGTTGCACTGCCAGTGTAATGGCACAGTTTAAAAGATGGATTTCAGTGAGCAAAACCTGATCTACAGAGTATATTGAAAATTAATCAAAAGGAAAATGGCTTAAAAAAAATAATCCACCAACAACACAAAACTATTCCAGTTTAGGAATCCTTGCATAAACCTTGCTTGCTGTTATATTTTGTTCACTGAAAGTATTCAGGCTCCACAAAAACAGATGCAGAGATTTCAAAACACAAGCTTATTTCATTACAAGTAAATATATCCCTAATATAATCCCCATCTAATATATCCCTGAAGATATTTCAGCATTACATTTCAATTAAAGGTCAAAGTGGTTATCTTTGTCCTTCACAAACAGTATTTATGGAGCATGCAAGCGTGTGTTTCACTCTAGAATGGTGTACAGACTTACTGATGTGGTAAACAGCCTGTCACACAGCTATAACATACCACCTGAACAAAACTGTGCCAAAAGTTAGGTGAGGCATAAAAGCTGGTACTAAACACACACAAAACCTGTGATTTCACCAAATCCGTACTGTGTCAGATTTCATCTGACTAAATCCTTCAATACTTTTTCAGCAGTAGTATTATGAGAGCCAGCATGGTTACTCCTGAATGAACAAACTATTTTTTGCCAAGAAATTGGCAGGAGAACAAAGCAAAAAACAAAACCAGTAAAATCTGAGAATATTATTAAGTCTTGAATCAACTTCATGGCAGATACAAAGCTATTTTTCCTTTCCCTAAACATATAAACTACATAACCCTACATAAGTTATAGTATAACTCTTTAAATACAGGATTACATTTTCAGGCAGGTTATCAGACTTCTATTTGGTCACTGGGATTAAAAAAGTATTTAACCTGAATTAATTTGGATGAACAATGCATCTAATTGTTAAGCAGGCTCTTTTACATTTTGCACCAGAAAGACACTTGAACTTTGCCGTACCCAGCATCTCTTGCATTAATCCTAGATGATACTTCATTAGAATTTAGTACTGAAATAATAATGTTTACAACTTCTCAATTTTTCAAGTAAGGCTGGTAATTTTGCTGTTGTTCTTTAGACTTATTAGAAAAAATATGTCAAATAATTAAACCTGGGTATCTAAAGCATTTGACAGCTTGCAATTCTGACCTCTTTAAGACCAGTTAGTATTTATATTCTGAAAGAAATCATATCGTTTTAAAATTGTAAGTAAGAGACTGTTCCCTTTGTGCCATTTATTACACAGCGGAGTGTTCATATTCGGGGGGGGGGGTGGGTGGGTAGGTGAGGTGTGGTTTTTTTTTTCCTTCCTTTTTTTTTTTTTCCTTTCAACAAAATATGCAAGACATTTGCCCAGGCAATCCAAATTGAAAGAAAGAGATTCCTTGTACCTGTTTTAGCAGGAGGGTTGGACTATATGATCTCCTGAGGTCCCTTCCAACACTTGCCATTCTGTGATTTTGTGTGAACTGCCTGCACCAGTTACCTAATTAATCCATGTCAAGAAGGACACAATGCAAGTTTACTTTGGCTTAAACTTTATCAAGAGCAAATACGTGGCAGTACATGAATGTTATGTTTCTAGAAGGAAATGTTTTCCTTAATTTCCTGTTACTGAAGCATATCTGTATTTGACTTACATAGGAACTAAGGAATCACACACCTGGAAATATACATAACCTCATTTGTTATTGGTTATGTTCGGTGTTTACAATAGGGAAAAGCTGCCAGATCTCCTGTCTCCAATGTTTTCCTGTACCAAAATTTAGATACAGGAAAATAACTAACATGAGCACATTCTTTTCTGACAAGAAACAACAATACACTGAAGTCTCTTCAGTACCACAGTAGTATTTAATAGATACTCATCCCTGGGCATTTCTGTCAAGAAGAGTAACAACAACAATCACCACCACCACCATGCTTAGATTCATACTAAACATCTTTCCAAGAAGCTTACAGCCTGGTTGCTGTTCAATTATTGATTTTGTAATCTATGCTGTATGTTGAGAAGGAAAACATAAATCTTCAACACATCAAAGTGTGTTTACAGTCATAACCTGGAGTATATAGGCTAAGATAGCATGATTTACTATCTCCTGTACTTCAGTATTTTATTTTTTGCCACTCAGTGAAACCACTTAGAAAAGGAAGGGATCAGAAAGCACTCAGTGATAGTTTTAGTTCTTGCATTTTAATTTTCATACTGCTGAGCAACAACAAATACACAAGAAAGATAAAAAAATACCAAATCAGAGTTTCACATCTGCTGTACCCTTTTCAAGCTCCCATAGTTGCTCTTTTAAAAATCTCCTCTCCCATTTGAATCACAAAGAGAATAATTTCCCACACATCAGCTGGGCTGTCAAGTAAGCATATTTCAGTACTCTTCAGACTTATTTAGTAATTTGTTTTCCTTTCACCCTGATGTACTGTAATTTCATAATCAATGTATTCCTGGACTTAGTATGCACTTAAAATGAATGGCTGAGTTCCCATAGAGCAGACTGGGCTAGATGCATATTTCAATTAAAAAGAACCAGTTTTGATGACGAGTCTTGGAAGTAAACACTCCCAAGATTTGCATCCCCCCCTCCAATTCTTTAATACCTAGAAAACTGCTAATAAGAATATTTTTATTGTATCTTCAGGCATTGTTTAAACTAAAATTTTTTTTTTTTTTATATTCTATGTCTATTGTTTTAATATCAGAATATTTAAATTGTTACAAAGAATAAAATCACTATCCTAAAAAGTTTTCCTTGGTTATTTTTCCCACCAAACAATTACACTAGAGAAACACAATGTGACTAATAAGTATTCACGGATTGAAAATCCAGAAAAACAAAAACTTCATAGCTCCCTAAAAGTCAAAGGTATGTACTGAGCATCTCTGCTTCTTTCAAAAAAAACCAAAAACAAAAAACCAAAACTCCAAACCCCTAACAAAAATCCAACAAAAGAATACATATAAACATACAGCGTGCATAAGCGATCAGCACAGGTTTATTTATATTTGTATGTATAAAGTCTGTGCCGGTGGTTATTAATGCAGAATTATTTTAAAAGCCCATGCAGCTCTCTTTCTTCAATAAAACAAGTAGACAGGCTTACATTTTACATCAAATTCTAGTCAGCAGTGTTTCCCAATTTTAAAAGATTTTATATAAGCTGCACAATATGTTCAGTGCAAAGATATTTGTCACCAACTTGCTTTGCTGATCTCTTCCAGCAAGACATTGATAACGCCAGAGTATCTTACACACTGTTTTCTTGGTTTAAATGCTGATCCCTACTAATTTCATCATCATCTTTTAAACATTCCTCTCTAAAGTAATAATCTAGATCTGATGAAAAGTAAAGAGCTTCTTACCATTCTGATCCAATATTTTCCCTGTCTCTGGAGTCCAGCAGCAAGGAGCTGTTGCTCTGCTTACTAGAGACACCGGAGGCTTTGGAAGCAGAGAATGTTTTATGTGGTTAAAATGTATCACCACTGATTATATTTCAGTCCTTCAATTCCTAGCCTTGATGCTCTGGAAATCAGCCAATCCAAGCGATAAAGAGGTTTGCAACAAGAAGTTGCAGAATTTTCCCAGCAAATGCTTCACGGAAGTGTTTTGCTTCTTGATACTTGTTTTTTATATCCACTAAATGTTAAAATAAATCCTGGCTCCCTCTTCCCTCCTCCTCTTTTTTTTTTTTTTTTCTTTTCCAAAATGAGATTCATATATTGTTCACAAGGGACTTTAGCACTTGCTACAGCTAGGCACAGTGCAGAAAGGCATCATGCCAGATTACGCATACATCCCTGCCAAGACACCTGAATTTTGACTTGCAACACACCCTGTTATTCCAAACATGCATCTTCCTAAGCCAAAGCTCCTAACTTTGCCAAAATACACAGTGTTTTTGTAAGGCAGCCAAATGCCCCTTCAGATTAGCTAAGAGCATTTTTTATTTGCAATGTGGTTGCTTTTTGTTGGCTTTTTTTTTTTTTTAAAAAAACCACTTTTTCCTGGTAAGGTGGTAAGTTCCAAAGGGATGAAATGCTCAACTGGCACTTCTACTACACACTTCTAACTCCCACCCCTCTCGAGAATATACACCACAGAAAATCTCACTGCAATGCTGTAACTATGATTGATTACTTAGTCAATATTGTCCTAATGTTCTCAGTGACAACCCAAGATGCTGCTGTGCGTGATTAGAACAAAAAAAAAAAAATAAAAATAAAGACAGTCCTGACTCTATGGACCTTGCCATCAAAGAACACAGTAAGAGATGACAAAGGAGGCAGAAGGAAGCAAATCAGACAATACTTGCTAGTTTGATAGGTACTTAGAGTAATATCCCAGCAACCTGACCAAATGGGGTTTGGGCATCACAATAAAGGAGTTTTAAAGAAAGGGTCATCAAGAGGCTATGGAGACTATCCTGGACAAGCTCTCAACGAGCAAGCATATCACTTTACTAAGAGAGCACAAGACTAAGACTGAAATGTTAATGAATGGATGAAAGAGGATGGAGTGATGCATCTACAATGACTGAGAGTTTATAAAGGTCCAGAAAAGTTAAGACCATACCCTGTGCAAGGAAGGAAAAGAAATTCAGAAAAGAAGCTTACACCTTTCTTCTCTTCTTTGTGTGGCAGGATACAATAATGATTTTCATTGAATATGAATGCAGGACTGACCTGAAGAAAGCTGGGGAAAGGATGCTGGACTAATTGGAAAACTTGTTTAAAAGGTAAAGAAGAGTAGGATGGAAGTTTTCATTGTTTGTTGAAACAGCAATGAACTTATTTGAAGAAATTACATAGAGAAATAAGATTTAGTCAAATAACACTATGTTGTTTCTGAACTCAGAAATAGAACAAAGTTCTTGCTCACAAGCTAGGGCTGCTCATCAACAGGGCTTTAAACTAGACTTGAAGCAGAGGGGGATAACACCAGGCTTGCTCGTGACAAGCTGTGAGGTGACATGCCAAGGTTAGAGGGACAGGGTGCTAACAAGGGCCCTCAGCCTGTTGCTTTGAGAGGTACTGGCCACACTGCAGCACACCTGAAGTCTTACAGAGATGAGCCAGCTGCTCCTGAGGTAATAGAAGCCAACAGAGAACATCAGTGAAATACATTAAAGGAATTAAGGGGTGTTCCTCTAAGAAGGTGACACAGCTGACAGCCCAGCTGAAGTGCCTCTACAACAATGCTTGCAGCATGGGCAACAAACAGGAGGAGTTAGAAGCCACCATGCTGCTAGAAAGCTACAACCTGGTTGCCATTACCAAAACTCCCATGATTGGAGTGCAGCTATCGAACAGGCTGTTCAAAAGGGACAGGTAAGGAAGAAGGCTTTGCCCTCTACATCAAGAAATGGATAGAGTGTGAAGAGCTGTCTCTGAAGAATAGCCATGAGCAGGTTGAAAGCTTATGGGTAAGAATCAGAGACGGAGGCAACAAAGGGAACCGTTTAGTTGGTGTCTATTACAGGCAGCCGATCAAGGGGAGCATTTTGACAAAGCCTTCTTACTCCATGTACAGCAGACATTGCACTCACAGGCTCTTATCCTGCTGGGGGCCTTCAACCACCCTGACATTTGCTGGAAAAGTAGTATGACAAGCTATAGGCTATCCAGGAGAATCCTAGAATGCATTGAGGATAACTTCTCAAGCCAGGTAATAGACAGCTCTACCTTCTGGGGTTGCGATACTGGACCTGTCAGTCACCAACTCAAGTGAGCTTATCAGTGATGTCAGGACTGGAGGCAGCCTGGGCTGCAGTGATCCTGCACTGAAGAATATGGGTCAGGCGAAGAGTAGTCAGGACCCTGAATTTTAGGAAAGCAAACTTCCAGCTTTTCAAGGAGTTAGTCAATAGGACCCCCTTGGAAACTGCCCTCAGGGACAAGGGAGCAGAACAGAGCTGGCAGACCTTTAAGGACACTTTCCATAAGCACAAGAGCTCTTGACACCCAGGTGTAAGAAATCAGGAAAGGAAGGCAAGAGACTGGCATGGCTGAGTTGAGCCATGCTGGTCAAACTAAAGAGCAAGAGGGAAATACATAGGCAATGAAAGCAAGGACATGTATCTTAGGAATAGTATAGGGACACTGTCTGGTTGTGTAGGGATGGGGTCAGGAAGGCCAAAGCGCAGCTGGAGCTGAACTTGGCAAGGGATGCAAAGAATAATAATAAGGGCTTCTACAGGTTTGTCAGCCAGAAAAGGATCGTTAAAGAAAGTGTACCCCCGCTGATGAGCGAGACTGGTAACAACAGATGAGGAGAAGGCTGAGGTACTCAACAACTTTTTCACCCCAGTCTTCATTGGCAACCTCTCTTCCCATACCTCTTGAGTGCATGGACCGCAAGACAGGGACTGGGGAAGAAAAATCCCTCCCACAGTCAGGTTTGTGACCGCCTGAGGATCTCGAACATCTGTAAGTCTATGGGACCTGATGAGATGCATTCCAGAGTCCTGAGGGACAATTTTCAACTCTGCCTTTCAGTCAATGAAGCCAGGATACTTCCTGAACAGTTAAGAATTAATTGAATGCATAAAAATTTCAGAGAGAATTCTGGCTCAGTCTTCTCATATTTAAAGCACACACTTCCCAAATTCAAGTGCAAATTTCATCTCCTAAATTCAACTATAAGACATTTCTGTGCAGAACAAGCACTATCAATACAACTATACAGGCACAAAAAAAAAAAAAAAATCATTCAAGTTAACTAACTGACTTTAGCTTTAGCACTCTTGCTTCAAAAGGAGGCTACCTTTTCAATTTACTCTAAATTCCTTCCAACACACACACACACAGAGAAAAAAGGACTGTTCACCAAGGGAAAGAATTGTTTACTGGTATAACTGCAATAGTTTAAATGTAAATTTTTACATCTACATAAGCCTTAAAGATTAAATTCATTCCCTGCCCCGGCCCCTCTCCCCCTGCATCAATTCTTAAAGGATCCACAAGCAAAGGGAGCTTAAATTTTCTGGACAGGTCTAGAATTTCTCCTCTTTATAAGAAGAAACCATCTTCCTCCCAAGTTCCAGTTAAAAGCCTTAATTTAATCCTTGCTGACTGCTTACAACCCTCTCATGCAGCGGCAGGTATACATTGCCAGACTTTACCCCTCTCAGCAGATCAACTATCATCAGAAGCCCTGTGTTTCAGAGGCTATTTCAAAAATAAAAAGAAAGCTCTCAAAGGCATCTGATCACATTCTTTAGGCACCTGTAGAAATGTAGCTTGCAGACCACATAGTTTAAACACTTAGACAGTTTTTCTTAAGCAATGACATAAGAAAGTCTTTGAACACTCTAAAATGATCAAGGAACACACAGTGAGGCTGAAAAACTGAAGTTGGATTAAAAGTAATCTATTTTTGTGATAAAAATACCTTGCATTGCCAGATCTACTCTATTTCATACATGCATATTCTTTGCAGTACGTAAACCTTCACACTAATGCTTCACACTGAACAGTTGCGTTAAGAGGTACCAAACACAAAGCAACTGATCAAAGAACTGAATTTTTGCCCTGGTGGAATTTCTTTTATTTTGGCAATTGATCACTGCCTGAAGACAGGATGGAAAACCAAAGTATTTCAATTTATCATTAAATGAAAAGTCCTTACAAATGCAGAACTAACTGTTGAGCCATTTTGGATTTGCTTGAGATGACACAAAGCCTAACAGTCATGCAGTTATGGCTCTCTTGGAGCAGTCTATAAGTCTGTCCAAATTGTCCCTAGCATTATGAAGCACCATCTCTCCCCATAGGTCACAATAAATAATGAAAAGATCTACAAACAACTTGCTATAAGTAGTTAAAAATAAATCATAGCTCTAATGAGTAATAAGACAAAAGCATGCAATACTATTTGACTTTGCAGAGTGAGGATAAACTATGTTGCATACATCTGCAGGAATTCTAAGTCAGCAAACCAAAACGAATACAAAACCTCAAAGACACTGCACAAAATAGGAAATTTATCAACAAAAAGACTTTGAGTTTTTAAATAATTTGATATTTTAAAAAATACATATTTTTTCCAATTCTTTCTCCAAAATCTTCATTCTCAGAAAAGGTCTAAATCCATCATGATAGTTGGGATCTACACAGAACAACATCATGCACTTTCTCATTTTAAGGATATTCCATTTCATCAGGAATGGGAAAGCAGTAAACCAGAGCAGAACACAGTAAGACTTTTCAAGATCTTAAGGCACCCAAGTAGCTTAAAATCCAAGTCCAAATACTTTCAGTACAGAGTTTAGCCTGTCTTGGCCCGATGAACTTGAACAACAAAATTCTGAATTTTATTGTTAAAGGCTTAGAGAGCAAACAGAAATGCTCTTTAAAAGTACAGTGATAATAGGGAGATGGCTATGCAAGACAGAAGAATGGATATGGCAGCAGAGATCTCTGTGCTTTCTACCTTTCTGTATAGAAGCCTGGCAGATGACCAGAGCCACAAGACCTACTACAAGAACTGTATTCCTATTTTATTTTACTGTGGCATTATTTTCATACAACAAATGTAAAGACTGCACCTCAGATAGCACCTCCTCCATTTGCTCAGGTCTTTTCACCAGGCCAGGTTATCTTATTTCAAGATAACATCTCTCTAAGATCCTGTCAGCTTGTTGTATATTTTGGCTGTCATTTTCCCAACTGTTTTTTTCAGAATCAAGTTGGTTTTTTCCCAAAAAAGTAAGTCCCTATCCAGCATAGCTATGAAGAAATATGCCCAAAGTGCACTGCTGGTGTAAGTAAAGTGCTGTATTTCTATGTGCTGAACTGAACACATGCTGAGCAACACAAAAATTCTCCATTCCTTCAAAAATCTAACTAGCACAGGAACTCCAAAGCTGAATGACACAACTATAAATGTCAGTATTAGTTTTTCACTGCTCATCAGTTTCATTAGTGACATGGGAAAGCAACAAAATTTGCAGGAAACAAAAAGTTGTTGGAAAGAGAGAGAGAAAAAAAGAAGAAAGAGGGGAAGAAGAAGGGGCCCAGGAGCAGAACAGCAAGGTTTCTCAATCTGGTCCCTCTTCAATGCTCGCTGGATCTACAAATGAAGAGATAGCAAAAAACCCCTAAACAACCATCAACACCACCACCACCAAAGACATCACCACCTAGTCTGTTACTCTTCCACACACACAGCAGTATTTCACCTTGCAAGAACTTTTACTAAAATCTCACATATAAGCTACATCACGAATGCCCCTTGTTCATACATTTCATACGTTAACGTCAATGATACTTTTCCAGTGGTAAAATCCTGTTCTCTAATAGGACCAATATAAAAGCACAGCCTCAAATACTTCAAATGATGTTCTGAAGCAAAAATAGAGGATTAAGAAGTTCTACTGGCCTTGCAGGAAATAAAACTTTTATGGAAAATTCTGCTTGTAGAGAATAGGACCTCACACCAGAAGGAATGCAATTTCAAATAGGTGAAAATACATTCAGATGTTACAAAACTGGTACAGCATCTATAGAATAGAAGAGTCTATTTTCCAACTAAGATTTTACTCAGCAGTAACCAAAGGCTGAGACATGGCCCTGAATGTTTAGCTCTCTCATAAAGACTGCGTACCCAGCCCTAAACTGATGTGCCAGTTCACCATAACTGGAGCATAGCCCTATCCACAGCAGGTGCCTGCTATTTAAATGGGCAGCATCAATACACAGAGGATGATGGGTTTTCACTGTCATCAGGACCAAACATTGCTTATAAGTTTTTTAGTTAAATAAAATAGTTAAAAGAAATCCACAATTTAAAAACATTTTTTAAAAAAAACAAAACAAAAACAAAACAAACAAACAAAAAAAAAACAAAAACAAAAAAAAAGAGATATAAAGCCTTCTTATCTATCAGATGCAGCTGAAAAAACATATAAGTGCTGCCTCCCAGAGTCCAGCTGCCTGGAGACAATTCTTTCTATTTTGCTGCGGTACACTGATTTAGTGTCCAAGGAAACAATCTCCAAGGGCTGTGAAACAATAACTAGATTCTCTGTTTCTGCCAACCACTGTATCGAGGGGGTCATGCTGGACCATCCCAGCTCCAGCTACGCCCAGTCCTAAGCCTTGATGTTGCCCAAACAGCACAGCCAGGTAACAGCTTCAAAATGGAACTGAATCCATCTCTCTCTCACATGCAAACAAATGCCTGCTCACACAACCTCATAAAGGAAAACACAATTAATAAACCCTCTCTCTCCACAGGCCCCACGATTGCTGAACAGAGCCTATGTCCCCCACCGCTCCTCCACCCACAGCAGCCACATGGGCTGTAAGACCCTCTTCAGCGCCCTGGGGAGATGGCTGCAGGAGGAGAGGCACAAGAGTGCAGTGCAGAGCTGCACTGAGAGGGTGGGCAACTTCCACCTCCTGTCATCAACATGAACAGAGATGATAACACTGTTTCTATGCGTGCTGCTGCCAAACTCAGACCAGCACAATATTTCTTGACCTAGACACTGAAATTAGCACACAAGTGTACTCATATTCTAAAGCAAGAATGTTTAAGGAGTCCCATTTAAAGAAGTCTAGGGTTTAGTCTATTGTATTTTGAGCACTAATCACAGATCACTGTTTTGCAAGTTTAGAGAATACCCACACCAACCATCCTTCCATCACAAAGTAACTTACGAAATGTTTCTAAAAAAGCCAAATACAAAGAGTTCAATGCTATTTTTTAGCCAAAATTTAAAAATAGATTGCTCCTTCTAGTGAAGAAGGGACACAGCCTTTAAATATTGAAATTGCTATCAGTATAATACCTCAATCAGCAAACAAACTGATTCTGTCACTGAGAAATATGGTTAATAGAAAAGTATTTCCCTCAGTAACTTCCAGTCCTAAAGAAATACCTGCCCATATTCAAAACGGGAATAAAACATGTCAGAGTTGATATAAACCGGCACATCTCTTGTTTTTGCATTGCGACGCCTGCCAAGCACTCTCTTTTCCTCTCCCATTCACCACGAGGGGGAGGTACAGCATTGCTCGGGCCCCATTCTCCAGGAACAGAATAAATATAAAACACAGAGGTGTAACATTATCTTATAACAACCACCTGAATGAACCTAATTAAACTAAGCAAGAATGGCCACAATATATGCTACCGAGTACTTAATAAAACAGATTTTTATACAAAAAGCCCTACATAATGTACACACTGAAAAACAACCAATTTTAAAAACAGCTAATCATTATACATACATTAGTATATTTGGCCTCCTATATAACAACATTAGCTGTGTTGATGTAACTCAGTTTTGTTTCCATGTGAAATGACACTTAATATAATTTTCCTAGATTATAAAAGACATTTAATTCTGCTGCAGTACTCTGCTTAATGCCAGTCTCAAACTTGGATAGGAGAGGAAAGAAATGGCAGGAAGATCAAAGCTGCTACCATTAAGTTGAAAACAGTTTGAGACAGAAGTGGATAAATGGAGCAGCACCCAAGGAGATATTCAGGACTTGGTCTGACCTTAGGGCTACAATAGATAAGGGTGACCTACAACTGATGGCCTTCCTCGATCATGATGCCCTTCCAAAGCTGTCCTCAGAAAGCCGGTGCCTGAAACATGGTAGAGAGGGATGGCTCTGGAAGACTCCAGACAAAATACAGAGGTACAGCAGAGTATTATTGCAAAGTCATATGGACAAGAAAACACTCAGAAAGGCATTGGATGGCCAAGGCTCACATTCCTGGGTGACACAGTACCTGACAGACATGGTGGCACAATCCCAAGCGACAGGGCCATGAGAGTGCCAAACCATTCCAGTGTAACTAGCTCATTGACAAATACAACCTATTTCAAAAACACGAGCCCCACAAACTGGTTCTCAGGGAAGGGACTGATGCTAAGAAAGAACTGAAACGTAGCTGAACAGCACCAGCATTTGTTCAAGTATCAGACACTGTGGAGCAGGTGGCGCTGATTAAACCCACCTCCAAACAAAAAGAGCCATGAGCAAGAAATTAAGCAGGAAAATAACTGCTACAAATCTGTGAAAACTTGCGAAGTGTAGGTGTACGCAATATGCATATCCAGCACAGGCTGAGCAAGAAATGAACCCTCACAGTGCTGAAAGACATATGCGAGATCAGGATTCCCTTCAGTGTGAAAGAGGAACACCAACAGCAAGGAATACCTTAATGTCAACACATAGCTGGACTTCCAAGCCATGAGCTACCACTCTCCCCACTATAAGCTCTGTAAGAAAGATGAGCTAAGAAGATACAATGTGGAGACAGCAATAGGCTTAGAAGAATATAGAAATAAAATGCTGTGGGATTTGGCCCGGGAATGAATCTTAAAGGGCAGTCATCTGAGATGCACTAAGGAGTTATCAAAGAAGCCCTAGATATCACATCCAGTCTCCATGCATTCAAAGTGAAAACAAAAGAGCAACAGCAAATAGATGCTATCAAGTAGCCATACACTATAGATACTACAAAAAGTCAAGAAAGTAGAAAAGACACAAAAAGAACTGCCTAAAAAAACAACCCCAACAACAAAAACCCAAAGAAACCCCCCAAATTTTACCAGTATTAGAGCAGACCAGCAAGGACACTCAAAATAGTAAAGATAGCAGGGACAAACACTCCCATGCTCCAAAGGCTTTCTTGATGCTCTGAGAAAACTACTTTCTGAAAAGGTGGTTGGGGGATTACCAGAACTTTTACCAAAACAATGAACTGCAGGACCTGATAGCATTTTGTGAAAAGACACAGCAAGTGGTCAGAAAGCTGAACAGAAAACCATCTCTGGAAATGACAACATTTGAAAATCAGATGATCACAACGGATGATAATCTGGGCCACTTGTGGCTAAGCATACAAGAGAGAAGAATATGGAAGAGTTTATTTTAGTGACAAGGTCTTTAAGAGGCTTCTCAAAAAACTGCACAAGCTTCTGAACTAAATTCTTTAACTAAAATCCTATCCATGTTGGAAAAGGGAGAAAACTGATTTAAGGGATTGGCTGATTCCTTAAAAGACAGTGCAGCTAAGGCTTTGCCCTAAACTAATTGTGGGCAAATACAGTGAGATCAACAGAAAAAGTCTTCCACTCATTTTACCAAGCTTAAAAAAAGCCGATTTAAGAAAGGATCACAAGATAAACTATTCCTTGTGCTGAGTGGTATGAGGCTCCTACTTATGAAAAAGTGAAGTCAAGAGTCTCACAATAAACTCTGCAAATCGATGGTTTTAAAATAAAAAAAAAAAAGTTGCTGAGAAAGAATAGGTTATCTCACTCTGAAGACTGATGGACAGAACTGCCAGTCCAATGGCCAAAAGCTTCAAAGCAAGCAAACATGCAAATCAGATTAGATGTATAACAGCAGAGTGTCAATTTTGACCTAATGGGCACACAAAACAGGTGTCTGGAGAGCAACACTGCTTGTCACTGCAGGTCCACAAATGATTTATACTTGCATAAAATACTGTGGTGGGATGACCCTGGTCAGAAGACAAACACCCATACAGCCGCTCACTCACTTGCCTTGCCCTGCCCCCCCCGCCGCCCGCCCCCCCCCCCCCGGCACATGGGAAAGAATAGGAAGAACAAAGCAAAGAAACTTGTGGATCAAATAAAGACTACTTAATAGGTGAAGGAAAGAGGGGACATCCCACCCCCAAACCATCAAGTGACTCGCAAGAAATCACTCACTATTTCCCACAAGCAGACCAATGCCCAGACAGTCTTTGAGTAAGGATCACCATGGAAGTCACTTGCACCCACATTCCCTGCCCTTCTTGCTCTACCTCCATTTTTTATTGCCAAGTATAATGTCATATGGTATGGAATACCCCTCTGGGTATTATTCTCTGAGTAAGCCATTGCAGCTGTATCCCGTTCCAACCTAGCCTACTCAATTTGAGGGACAAATGAGAAACAAAGGTGGCCTTTGTGCTGTGCAAGCACTGTTCAGCAATAGCCAAACCATTAGTGCATTATCAACATTGCTTTAGCCATGCATCCAAAACACAGTACCATACAGTACTGTGAAGAAAATTAACTACATCCTAGTTGGAGACAGTACAATTATTTTGCAAAGTTGACTGTCACGCCAGGAACAGGAAAAAGGGAGCAACGGGACAACATGGATAACTTCATGTACTTGCAAAGTCTCAGCAACATTAATTCTCAATGTTGTCTGCCTGAAGCCATCATAGAGTTGATGTTAACTCAAAAGACACTATGGAGAAGTAAATCATTAAAATCAGATATAACTTAATCATAGATTCATAGAATCATAGAATGTTTTGGGTTGGAAGGGACCCCTAGAGGTCATCTAGTCCAACCCCCCTGCAGTGAGCAGGGACACCACTAACTAGATCAGGTTGCTCAGAGCCCCATCCAACCTGTCCTTGAATGTTCCCAGGGATGGGGCCTCCACCACCTCTCTGGGCAACCTGTTCCAGTGTTTTACCACCCTCATTGTAAAGAATTTCTTCCTTATATCCAGTCTAAACCTACCCTGGTTTAGTTTAAAACCATTACCCCTTGTCCTCTCACAGCTGGCCCTACTAAAAAGATTTTCCCCATCTTTCCTATAGGCCCCCTTTAGATACTGAAAGGCCGTAATCAGGTCTCCCCGCAGCCTTCTCTTCTCCAGGCTGAACAAGCCCAACTCCCTCAGCCTGTCCTCATAAGAGAGGTGCTCCAGCCCTCGGATCATGAACTTAACACATGAACATTCTCAGCTTTGCTCTTTGTAGCCAAAACACTGCTTGCTTTTGAAATTAAATGTTTCTAATGGTTGCCTGGAGTCAGCTGGCATAATGACATCAATAGCTATAAAATTAGGAAACAAGAGTGGGAAAGAGCTGATCAATAAACTAGCAAAAAAAACCCCAAAACAAAGCAGCTTGACTTCTCTGAACAGATCTTCCAGATAAAAGATGATCATCTGCTTGTAAGTCTAGCAGGAAGTGACTGGACAGTGGAACAGTGATTGAGTAGCAAATTTAAAAACACTGTACAGGGAAGCATGAGACAGAACAAGAATATACTGTGTGCCTGGTGCATACAGTCATTATACTGCACTGGCAGAGGAAAAAGGAATAATATGTATTTATAGTAATTTAGATTAATACCTGCATTTTTGCAATGTAGCCGAAAGTTACTGTTCAGAAATTTAATAAGGGGTAATGAATAACTTAATGAACTTATTACCGGTCAAGCTGAAATGAAGGCACAGCTTAAGTTCATTAATGGCTTAATCATCTAATGATTTTAAGGCATCAAGTTAGTTCCAAGAGGTGATTAAGGCCAGGAAGGATACCCAGGCCAAATTCATTGCTGCTGTAGCATACATACAGCCTCAGTAGTGTCAGCTGTGTTCCACTTGTTTTACACAGCTGAAAAATATGGCCTTGATGAGATTGAATGTGACCTCAGCTTGATGCGTTGGGGAAAAAAAAATCACTTTTGAAAAACTAAAGGCTGAGGAATATACTTAGATAATCCCACACAGTGAAGAATGAAGTCTTAATCTCTCCCTTTCTTCCTTTGTGAAATGGTTATTTGGATCACAAAACCAATATCCCCCACATTAAAGAAACCCTGATGCTATTTGCTTACCTGCAAAATGCTAAGAACATGCTTTCTCAGGTGATGCACAAAACTCTGCAGAGCAATGGCCAACTTCTCTATGAAATCTTACAACTAAATCACAGCGTTACTGCATTCCGCTACTGACTCTCACATCTAGTGCATTCCTGAAGAGGCTGTTTAATTCTAATGTTACAAATTACTGGATCTCAAAATGAAGGGAAAGGAAAACCGCATCAGAACATAAAGAAGAATGAATTGCAAAATATTACATACAAAATATGTATCACCCATGTTGAATGCATATTTTTGCCAGATCAAAACTGTTGACTGGACCTAGAAAAAGTAAACAATTTCCACCTGTATACAAAATAGGGGTTACAAAGTACCCCTAAACCATAACATTTATCAGGAACGAAAAAGATAGTGTTGGAAGATTCTGCCTTTGACAATGTGCAAAAACTATGACTACTAAACATAGGTGTGTACAAAACAGCAAGAGTAGTATCCAGCAGTGCTCTCCATATTGCATTTAAGTGCTGTGATCTTCTTTTCAGTCTCATCTGGATAAGCTTCAGTAGGAACAGACCCCAATAACTCACACAAGTTCAACAACCTGAAGTCAGACATCTGAACAGTGAAAACACGGTTGGAGCCACCTCCACATTGCAGCCGGTTGCTGCACATTCATTGCTTTACAGCACAGAAAAGCTGGTCCCAAAAAGCATCACTGTGTCCTCAAACACACATCTCTTCTTGAATAAAGAATCTGAAGATCCAATGCCCAGATTTAGTTGTTAAATCAATTAAACTCCTTTATATATTATACAAAACTCTTCCTACCTAGAATTCTTTATTGTGGTGAGTGTGGGAAATATAACTATTTCCATTATTTACAAGGATTACACATAACATTTCTGTAGCTAACAGAACAAAGCTTCCTGAATATATAAATTTCCCTAAGACAGTATCAGTCTTCGAATTTGCTATAAATAATTTGACCACTAACTGGAGACAAAGCCACAGCATGTCCACATAGTTTACAGGAACTATTAAAAACCATGAATCAGCCTAAACTGAGTCACAAATTTCTTTCCACAGATCTAAATATTTGATTTTTTTGTCTTTATTTAGTCTTTACCATTAAATAAATCACATTTGCATTATATTCTGATCTTTTAATATTTGGAGGTAGTTGCTGACACCTCTTTTACATTTTGTCTCCATCTTTCTTTACAAGTACATTATCCTGGCTTTCAGGAACCTAAAGCTTTTCCAGATAACAGTTTGCAACTAGGAGAAGCACATCTTTTCATCTCTGTTCCTAGGGCCACATTCCACAGTAGATGCAATATTATCTAAAAGGACCTCTAAATTTCCCTTCTCTGTAATTAAAACAAACAAACAAAACCAAAACAAAAAAATCTGTAGACTAGATTTGATCTCAGTCTCAAAACAAAGAAGTTCACTCCTTCATTGAAAACAGTCTCTCAGAAAAGGAAGTTCTACTTGGATATTCTCCCCTTGGAAAACTTTTCTGACCGCTTTTCAGTAGGCTATTTTCAAAGACTTATTGAGCCCTCTGAAACACTGGAGAACCTCCAGATAATTCAGTCTTGATTTGAGAAGAATATTGAATATATTTGCATAGAAAAAAACCCCAACAGACCCTCCCTAACCCAAGGACCAAAGCTTCAACCCCATGAAGTGAAATTGTAAGATCTATTATGCAAACTTAAACCCTATTTTGTTTTCCTGAAAAGCTTAATTTTTTGGTGATATGATGCATATATCTAAATTAGCATTCTGGGTTGCTTCAGGAGTGTACTTTCATAAATACACAAGTCTCCTGACTGTCCCTGTCTTGTACTGGATACCAACAAGCAGGGAACAAACTCTTTCAAGACAGGGCTATTATTAATATTCCAGAAAAAAGTGACAGCAAGTTAAAAAAAAAATAAAAAAAATCTCTTGTCTCTTCTGATGCTAGGAAGCCTGAGAAGATACAGCATT
Organism: Gorsachius magnificus; assembly: GCA_034008185.1. NCBI lineage: Eukaryota > Metazoa > Chordata > Aves > Pelecaniformes > Ardeidae > Gorsachius > Gorsachius magnificus. Next base: position 40,062,212 of record CM067083.1, on the reverse strand, counting down.
GGATGGAGCTGTGGTCAGGGCATGGCACAACACATTCATCTTCATCTTTGTGAGGCTGACCAATTCTACATTCACTTGCATTCTTAGAGCATCTTGATTACAATACAGATTCATCTATCACTGACAGCGATCAAGTCTGGAATACAGATGTCCTGGTTCCAGCTGGAATAGAGTTAATTTTCTTCATAGTAGCTTGTATAGTGCTGTGTTTTGGATTCAGTGCTAGAAGAATGTTGATAACACACTGAGGTTTTTAGTTGTTGCTAAGTAGTGCTTATACCAGTCAAGGACTTTTTCAGCTCCCCATGCTCTGCCAGGTGCACAAGAAGCTGGGAGGGGGCACAGCCAGGACAGCTGACCCAAACGGGTATTCCAGACCACATAGCTCAGGTGGAGTTAGCTGGGAGAGAGAGTGATTACTGCTCAGGACAGGCTGGGCATTGGTCAGTGGGTGGTGAGCAATTGCATTGTGCATCACTTGTTTTTTATACTTTGGGTATTTTATTACCAATATTATTATTATTGTTATTATTTTCTTTTATTAAACTGTCTTTATCTCAACCCATGGGTTTTACTTTTTTTCCAGATTCTCTCCCCCATCCCAGTGAGGGAGGGGGGCAGTGGGCAAGCAGCTGTGCAGTGTTCAGCTGCCTGCTGGGTTAAACCACAACAACAGACTTAACTTTGAAGAGCACCTTGGTGGTAGACCCTAATATTCTTATCTCATTAATAAACCAACAGTTCCTGGGAACATGTATATATAACATTTGCACATTGATTAAATCCACATCTCTTAAGTATCTAGCAGTCACACTGTATTCATGACAGGAAGGCATACACTGGATTTGCTATCATACAGATTACTAACTCCTTCTACAATAGTCTTCTGGGCCAGCCACCATAATCCCACTTAAATTTGTTTCACAGAGTGATCTAGGATATGCACAGCTGGATTTACCTGGATTAAGCCTGCGCGTGTATTTCAGGAGCTTAACTAATACTCAAAAACTGCTAACAGGAGTTCAGTCAATGGAACCAGACTAGAGCTAGTCCTTTTTAAACCTCCCAAATATGTACAGCATGGACATTCAGCCTTAGCACCAAATATTTTGCTTTAAAGATCTGCTTATTTTGCTCTGTACTATTTGGTATTGTAGGCATAGTCTGTGCAAGTGCCAGGAACAGATGAAGACCGAGGCCAGGGTGGCTCATCTTAACAGACAGACAAGCCAAGAAGTGAAATATAGTGGCAAGGACACCAATCTAGGAGTCAGAGAACTAATTTAAATCCAGAACAAACAAACTCAGCAAGACAAATTGCTATTCTGTACCTTTATTTAATCTCCTTACCCTTCACGACAAACCCTGTCTCTCGCTGCATTTGCACACTGCACTGCATAAAAGGCCCTAATCTCAGTACAGAACACTAATCCTTGTTATTATACAGTATGCTGTTAAAAATATAAAGGTGACCTCCAACTTTCTCTATATGCTCTCAGAGAAGTAATTTCATTAAGACACATCCATATTGTGTTCATAAAGGATGACTGTGTCATGCAGAGAGCCTGGAACCTGACCAGCTTTGCACCTATAATCTGTGAAGCTAGCCCAAGAGTCTGAACACTCATTCATGAGGTAAACGCATAGCCAAGTCTCTGTATCTTTGCTGTTACCAGAACTGCAAAATTGATGATAGATGCCTACATGTCTTCCAAAGTGGAACAAGTTGACTACTCAGTTTGAACCAAAACAACTTTTTCAGTTGGATAAAAACCAGAAAACAACTTTGCCTACATAAGCAGATGCTTCAATGTTATACTTCACATTTTCCAACCACTGAATACATATTAAGTATTATATAAAGTGTCTATTACAGTCTTCTGAGCCCAGGGGATTTTCTTACTGTGGAGATAAAGTGAACCATCTGAAACTGCTTGTTTGGATTCTCCTTCTATCCAAAATAAAGACACGGTTTTCATAATTTTCTTACATATATTGGTAACATTATCCTTTGGACATATGTCACAACACGGCCAAATCTGTAGCTATGTAAAAGACTGTGAAACTCTGTATTATACATACATATATTTGACATGCATAAAAAGACCAAAGGTATAATTGTATCCTTAAAAAAAAAGGAAGAAAGAGGAAGCCTTTAACATGAAGTAATATGAAGGCATTACTAAATGAGAAAAGAATGGGTTTTGGTTTAATTTGTGCCTGCACAGAGGTAGAAAACAAATTGTTATTCTTCAAGGGAAAAAAAAAAAAATCAAACCAAAAAAGGAACAGCAACAAAAGTTAAAAACAAGCCTTTCTGTAGAAGTCTGATGACCGTGAACATAAAATAGGTGTTGTCTGATATACTTTGTAAGCAAAGCATACTTGTTGCAATCTATCACCCAAGACAGTCAATCATTCTATGAATTACTGTATTCATACATTTTTACCTAGTCTCCATCCTGCTTAGACAAAAACTACGATTGCTGATGGATAACAATAATTTTTTACCAATTAAATTGCATCTATCTTACTGAAGAATGTTGACCCAATTACTCTAATTTTCTGAAACCCAGAAACAATAGAACTATCTGCCTAAAGAATAGGATTGTAGCCATCACCATGGTTCTTTGAATATAGCCTGATTTATACTGTCCCTCACCTACTGCACAACAACTGCCTATTTCCCAGTGCTCCAAGTCTATAAACACTAAAACCATCAGGACCCCAGTTGGCAAGCAGTGCAGAACCTAAACAAGTTCTAAATCACCCAACCCGCTCAAGGTAGGTATTAGGAAGAGGTGGTAGGAAGGTGGGACAGTTAGTCTGTGTGACTTTTTTAACTTGATTTTTAAAATCATGAACCAGTACTTGCTTGCTTCAGCATGCAGACTCACAGAAGTGTAAGAATACTTAAAACTGTATGCCCTACTTGCATCATAATTTATTTTTTAATAGAAAAAAGTAACATTCATTTTCTGCAAAACCATCATGTAATTATGTGAGGTTTCTAGTTTATAGCCTTATGTATAACATGGCTTTCTGTTAGTATAGGGTTACCCATTCATGTTTAAATAAATAAAAAAAAAAAAATTAAAAAGGGAACACCACCCAAAACCCCAACCCCTCAAGTAGTGGTAATACAATACACTTATTAAGAAAAGGTAGCTATTTAAAACCATGCCAGGCTAAAGAAATTTAAAACAAGTCAGTACCTGCTGAATATACTCTTAAAAATGAAGTGCAGCATAAAACCCTCAAAACAAGGGTTTCACAGTAATCAGCACTACATAATCCATCAACATTTCTACCTGCAGAGCTTAAAATTGAGAATTTTAAGGCCTTGATCGCAAGTTCATTGGAATTAATGGGGAGTTTTCAGGGGCTTTGGATTATGTTCCAAAGAAATAAACAGGCACAAACAGACAGGAATATAAAGCAAGTTAGCAGAAAAACACATTAACGGTAAGGGTAAGCTTACTTCATGTTCTGAGAAACAATTAGCACACCTGCTTTATTTCAAAACCATAATACAATTACACTGCAGGCTACATTTACATATGAGAGGCAGCACTTTTTTTGAACTGAACTTTAGTTTATTTCAAGATAAAACAGTTAGAATAAGCAAAAAAATAAAAATAAATGTATTAATAACCTACAGGGACTTGGTAAATTTGTAAGCAAAGAACATTATCGCATAATTTTTATATGAACTGCAATGAAAAAGACTAGATACAGTCATAATTCTGGACAGCAAAAATGCAAGAATAAGTTGTTTAAGTATTTTCTTACCAGAAGCCACCATTTTCATTCTTTATCCTGATGCTTAAAATAGAACTTCATCCACAATTAAGTATTACACTTAGATAGAATTAATGCAGTCCAGAGGCATAAGCAATGGACTATGTGACTCTTAATCTTCCTTTCAGTCTTGTCTTTTGTGATTTACTTATGAGGGGGACATATTTCATGGGCATGCTTCCAGTGATACAGTTATGAAACATATACTGTTGTAAGAGTTGAAGCAAGGATATAAACTATCTTTTAATACCATTTTTCTTTTTCACATTTCCCAGCAAAGCAACCTTTATATTCTGAGAAAAAGTTATATAAAATACAGCTATTACATGTGTTTTTGTTAAGTCATCTTTCACCAGTACAATAGCCATTAGTTAACAGGTCTCTGTGCCGCATTGTTTGCACATGTAGGCTACACTTTCTTATAAAATACATTTTTCCATTAAGTTACATAGAAATTTAACCAAATTTGTTAGAAACTATCTTTCAAAGTCTGCCTGTTGGTTTAAATAATTAGTCGAGTGACTTTAGAAAAATGAAATTAGGTGGTAATTTGTATTGTTTTTATAGATTTGTTCAAGCACAAACATATTTTTGTACTTGATCTTTCACAGGCTCCCATAAGATCCTCATAGGGAATCTGATGTAGCATGGGCTGGATGAGCAGACAGTAAGGTGGATTGAAAACTTGGTTGAAGGGCCAGGCCCAGAGATTGGTGATCAGCAACACGGAGCCTAGTTGGAGGCCAGTAATTAGTAATGTGCCCCAGGGATAGATACTGGGTCCAGTCCTGTTCAACAGTTTCATTAAGGATCTGGATGATGGGGCAAAGTATACCTTCAGCAAGACTGTGGAGGATACAAAACTGGGAGGAGCGGCTGATACGCCTGAGGGTCATGCTGCCATCCAGAGAGACCTCGGCAGGCTGGGGACACGGGCTGACAGGAACCTCATGAAGTTCAAAGGGCAGTGCAAAGTCCTCCACCTGGAGACAAACAACCCCACCAGTACATGTGTCAGTACATGCTGGGAGCACCCAGATGGAAAACAGCTTTGCAGAAGAGACCCTGGGGATCCCGGTGGACACCAAGTTGAACATGAGCCAGCAGTGTGCCCTTGCAGCAAACAAGGCCAACGGTATTCTAGGCTACATTAGAAGGAGGGTTGCCCAGAAGGTCATGGCAGGTGATCTTTCCCCTCTTTCCATACTGGTAAGGCAACACCTGCAGTAATGTGTTCAGTCTGGGGTCCCCAGTACAAGAGTGATATGGAGCTACTGGAGAGAGTCAACCAAAGGGCCATGAAGATGGTTAAGGGACTGGAGCATCTCTCCTATGACGAAAGGCTGAGAGAGGTAGGACTCTTCAACTTGGAGAAAAGAAGGTTCAGTGGGGGGTGAGCTCATCAATGTGTATAAATATCTGAAGGGAGGGTGTAAAGAAGGTGAAGCCAGACTCTTCTCAGTGGCGTCCAGTGACAGGCCAAGAGGCAAAGAGCACAACCTGAAGCACAGAAGATTCCATCTGAACATCAGGAAACACTTTGAGGGTAACTAAGCACTGGCACAGGTTGCCCAGAAAGGCTGTGGAGTCTCCCTCCTTGGAGATATTCAAAAGCCATCTGGACGTGGTCCTGAACAGCCTGCTCTAGGTGGTCCTGCCTGAGCATGGGCGTTGGACAACAGGACCTCCAGAGGTCCCTTCCAACGTCAACCATTCTGTGAAGGCACAGCAATGAGTTTACCTGCAGGATCTTTCTTCCCAAACCTGTCTTGAGCTTCTTTCCTCCCTGATATGAGTTTCCTAGGTTTTCCTTAAGCTTTTCTTCTTCTTCAGGTATTTCTATGAAAGACATCTAGCAAAACCTAGTCTATTTTACACTGTATATTCTGAGAGCAGAACCCATGTACAGATCTCGACTATGTTCAGTATCTTCCTGATCTGGTATTAAATTAGAGAACAGCTCAGATGTTGGGTGTTTTTTTCTCCTCAAGCATAAGAAAGAACAAGAATTACAATGCTTCTGGATTTTTCCATTTTTGAGGGATTCTACTTCTTTTAACAGGAGTTGCATGAAGTTATTCTTAACAGTTAGAGCAAGCAGATCAGGGTGGCTCAATTTACAGTTTTTCATTCTTACATAATTTTTTCCATCTACTACTATGAAAGCCATAAACCATGGAAGCAATTCTTAGAAAATCCACTGTGCCTGCAGATCCACATTTCTTGACATAATTATTTTTTTCCAGTGTCTCCAATAAAATCTTGCACTGTTTATCCAAATATTTGAGGATAAGCCTCCTAACGTGCTGTGAGAAGCTACGGCCACACAGAGCATGCAAATAGTAATAAATGCTATAAGAGTTATTGCAATGTGTGCGTCGTGTGTCGATATTTTAATAAGTGTAATCCTTAAAGGAGACAGATTCGAAGCACTTTATGTGGGAAATGAAGTGACTGGTAACTAACATTAGAAATTAGTACTAGCAATACAAGTTTAATCAAAAAAGTTTAGTAACACATGGCTCGGAGTTTCACCCTTCCTGAGAGGAAACAATCGCTAAATCAGTATGCTAGAAGACTGAAGACAAAAAATCTGAAGTTCCATAAAGTCGTATTAAGGTTCTCTGAAGCAGATTTTATTATTAATTGTTCATACTAATATTGCCTTTCAAAACCAGGACCCAGACCATACTTGAGCTCAAATTCACCTTGCAGCCAAACAAAAGCCTTTGTTCACACAAACAGGTCTAAAAAGGAGCCCTAGCAAAATGTTAGCATGTAATATGATAGCATTTAAGCTTCCACCTGTCAAAAACGCGACAATATGCTTGAGAGTGCTCTTGGCCCCATATTCTGCAAGGCAGTGGGGACACATACTCTAAATTCAAGGACTTTGAAGCAAGTTGGAGCCCTACCTCAGAAGCAAGAAAGCAGATCTACATAAATAACCTAGTCTTGTCATTTTGGGAAATATTTTCTCTGTAATGTTTAAGATTTGTGTAAGTAGAATTTTACTTTCTGAAAGCTACCTGGTAATAGTTAATGTTGATATTGAAATGGAACAAAGAGGTGACTGAAGTAATCCGTCTTAAAATATCATTGTGTATTGCAATAGCCTGCAACATTGGGCCGCAGCCACCTAGGTTCCTATTCTGAAAGAGACAGAGACCTACAAAGAATACTGTGTCAGACACCATGATGAAGTCAAACATGTCCCTAAAGATGATATTTTCCTTTGCATTTCAACCAATGCAAGTATATCAAGCATCAAAAGGGAGGTTTCTGATCAGTTCCCCTCCTCTTCTCAAATTCCTGTTCTTTCCTCTACATCAAATTTGGCTCACCCTGCCGCAACATGACTGCTAGATCAGCTCGCCTATCTGAAAGTTAGTTAGCAATCTCATTTGGGAAGAAAGGTAAGTAAATTTTCTGTAAAAATCAGCAAGTTGATCAGCCTAGCCTCTGGCCACATGATTGCTACTAGCAACACAAGGAAGATGGCAGACCCTGCAACTCAGGAAGCTGGGCATCAGTATCAACCTGCCACTGGACCAGATGAGACATGCATGAAACTGCATCTAAAATTGCCAGTGTTCCATCTATTCTGGAGAGCTGAACTGAAAAATGTTATATTATCATTTATCTAAAGTATTCATATGGTTCACAACTTGCCCATATGTATATTTTATCATCTTCACTGCATATATCCTCACCCTTATAAAAAGCTGAGTAATGCTATTAGCCCATTATACAAGCAAAGAAATGAGTTACAGTGAGATTATGATATCTTGCCCAAGGACACATGGAAAACACAAAGCCTGGTTTCATTCTATTTTTAAAAGGAGTATTAAGTCAAACACTGTCGTGAGGTCTCATTCCCTGTCTGCGCCCAAAACATTTCTTTAGGTTAGGCCAACTTTAGGAGGCTTAATCTAGAAACTGAATATAAATTCATAATGAAGTGAAAATTCAACATTTCCCCAGCTCAGCTCCATCGTTCTTTCAAAAAGTAGCCATTTTCCTAGAGCCAGGCAAATGTCAAGAAGTTAAGCTAAGCTGTCAACAGAATAAAATTCTGGCAGATGAGGAAAGTTAGTCAACACCTTGAGTCTCAAAGTAGCACTGCTACTGTTAGAGACTCCTTTCTCTAATACAAAAAAATTAGTCACAAATATGGTCTCAAATATCTTAATCAGAGTAACAGTCAGTCTAACTGCAGACAGCTTGTCTCGTGAGTCATCCTGTGAAGGTAACAGGCAGGTGCAGTAAAGAGCAGGTACAAGGGAGGAATTTACATCCACTTCTTTCTTAGAGTTGGAAGTGGAATACATTTTCCACAGTCAAAATGAAACCAAGCTAAGGAATCAGCCGTTGAGAGGCCAAATGGTCAAATTTTTCATACTTCAGGAGGGAAGGCGGCAAGTGAGGAAGATGATGTGGACATCACTTGGATTTACCAAGAGCAAATTGTATTCGACTAACGTGAATGCCTTCCCTGTGAGATGACTGTGGACTAGAGGAAAGTAGAACATATTGCATATCTTGACATTAGCAAGGCTTCTGAAAGTCTCCCATGTAAACCTTATTAAGAAAATAAATATATAAACAGAGAAATTGGCAAGATGTGTACTGGATAACCATATAAAAAGGGTTGGAAACCGGATGACCCATTGGGCTAAAAGAGTTGTGGTCAGCATACAGAGTCCAACTGGTGGCCCGATACTACACGAGTATCTCAGGGATCTCTACCAGGATCAGTACTGTTTAATGTCCCATTAATGACCTGGAAAATTAGACAGAGTGACTTGCAACACATTCATAGGCACAGTCTCAAGAAATGGGTTGACAGGAGCCCTGCAAAGGTCAAAGGCAAACGTAAAGTTCAACAATGGGGAGGGGACCAATATAACTACTGAAGAATGAGCATCCTTTTGAATAAGTAATCAAAATTAGTCCACAGCAAAAGCAAATGGATTAATTAGCTGGTATTTATAAAGGGTTAGACAGACAGTCATGCAAAAGATGATATCTTGTCTAGAAATCCAGAGCAACAAAAATCTCACAACTTCTCAGCTAAATCCTTAGCTAAAGAATATTGGGATTTCATTTTTAAAAAAGGGTGTGGTGGTAAAAAAATAAAATCCTTAAAACCACATCAATAATTAACCAAAAAAAAAAAAAAAAAAGGCAGCTCAAACCCAGGTTTTCCTAATGGTATATAACTTTTCTTGAGGTCTGTTAGAACAAGGTATCTGTCATTGCCTCTACAAAAACTAGCCCTACGTTTGAGATCCCAAAAGATGAAACAAAATGAAAACACAAGTGTAAAATCAACACCTCCACACCCTCAAAACATAGGGGAAAAAAGCAGTTTCTCGAGAATGTTAGAGAACTTTCTGCAGAGAGTTTGAACTTTAAGTAACACCACCTCCTCCCCCTGAAACTAGTCCACATTGGGTTTTCCCTTAGGATGTACACATGGTCATGAATTCAGGACTGAGAAGTTGAAAGAGCCAGTATTATTTCAAGTGCCCACCAGTCCAATGCTTTTTATCTGCAACTGGAAATTAGATTTATAAACAAGGAAAATCCAGTGAAAGTCATTTAAGAATTGAAACTATTGCTATTGCTGGTATTAATACTCTACTTGGAGGCAACTCCGGGTCATAAAACACTTGTCCCCATTGGACTTTATGTTCTTAGCCATACTCTTTATGTCTTCCTGTCCCACAGCATCAGGGAGAGGAAAGAAAAAGAAAAAAAAAGCCTTGTGATTATCCAAAATATCCACATCAACTCGTGTTTCCCATATCAAGTTAAAGTGTTCATGAAACACCTTGGAAAGGAAAGAATTTCAACTCTCTGGAAGACAATGCTGGCACACAAATGATAAATGGAGACTAGTCATAGCATGCAATGGGTTATTCACATGGAAAAATATTAAAGTGACTGCATTGTTATTCCTACAAGCTTTAAGTAGTATAACAACCTTACAGATTATATGGTAGCCAATAACTAAGAGAAAACATTACTTCTTTTCTGTAGCCTTGGTTTAGAATCCTCAGGAAGGTATTCCACTTTTAATGCAGTTTTTCTTTGCAAAGCAGTATGAAAAAGTGCTTTACATAAATCAATGGCAATTTACCCGACAAACACTGCAGAAAGAAACTAAAATCCCTACATCTCAGAATAAGTATATTTAAACAAATCAGGCAAGACCATTATGTATGAAAATCAACATCTGGAAAAAAAAGCGCCCCATTTTTATTTTACCTCTGTTTTCAGGTGACATCCGTACATACAGACATTTGGAGTGGGATTTTGGGGCGTTGAAAAAAGCTCACCTCAGAAATATTTGTGCAAGTGTACATTTGCAAAGGCTTATGTCAGAAGTGTTAGCATAGCCATCAAGAAATCATTTACATGCCTTCTCTGCAGAGAGCAAACATTAAAGAAAAAGCAAGCTGAACACAGCATTATTTGTGTCCAGTCATACACAGTGAAATGCAAATAAATAAAAAATTTAAACCAACAAAAACTACCAAAGAACTTGTCAGCTGCATTTGGCCTTTGATAAAATTAACTCACAATTAGAATACCTCCAACTTTTGGAAAGCAAGAATGGCCCCTATTCAGTCTAAATACTTCATATTACCCTTTTGGTGGTCTGTGTAACTTCCACATTCCTCACTTAAAGCTATGTAACAGAAACTAGTTAAATGAGCCAATGGATCCTCATGTCGCAGGCAGGCATTGGAGTCTGTGGTTCAAATATATGTTCATTTATCACACCACAAAAAAAAAATTTAAAAAAATCAACATTTATGTATGGTTTTAGAGCCCACTATTCCAAGGAGTCAACCACAGAAGTTGCTTTTTCTGTTCTAGTCTTGCTACATTTGGCCAGTTTGTATGTGGACATTCACAATGGAGCTTCATTTCAGCCTGAGCCTTCTGGTGAAATCACTGAGCATACTGAAGTAAGTATACCAAAACAACAGACAAAACCAAACAGCAACAAAAAGCCCCAAAGAGCGCCCCCCCCCCCCGCCACACACACCCCTCTCTATTTCTAATTACTAGCACAAAAATACTAAGCTAATACAGAACCCAGAACTCAAACCCACTGTATGGAAAAATCTGAAAAATAAATTTTAGCCCTATCATCTTGCAGGGCAGGTCTTTTCCTTCGATTTAGCTATCTGATTCAAAAGCTTTCAAAGGCTGAGTTCAACAATCCTCCTGCTTTCTCCTCCTCCAGAGCCCTAAAAGAGCTTCTATCTTGCTATCATCATCCTACTACAAGCAAGTTCGCTGCTCTTCTCGGAAATCTTTCAGCCTACAGTTTCCTTCAAGCTTCACAGCTCCTCTCCTTCTGTGCTTGTCCCACCTCCACACTAAAAGCCTCTCCAGGGCTCAGGACTCAGTTGCTCTTATTTCCCCCTTCCTGCAAAACACAGCAGCCAGGACAATATAATAAGACAAGCCTCTTTTTTTTTTTTTTTCCCCATTAAACCAAAAAGGGAAAAAACAACACAGCGCATGGTAACCATGCAATAAACACAACTAAACAAACCTATCAGTTACAGTATCAATCTCAACGGTTAAAAGCATACACATATATAGATGTGTAATTAAAGTTAAGTAGAGCTAAAACAAGCTACTATAAATCCAATACAACTCACAGAAGAGAGGGCACTACCAGCAGTTATGCTGTTTTCAGATTACATCGTCATAACGTCTCTAATTAGGCATGCAATTATATCTAGAATGGTATTCTGGGAAGATTTTTCCATCATGGTGGTAATAATCAAGTGCCCATCAGTAGCTGGTTTCTCATCAAACTATTCTACTTGAGTCAGAACTTCCATGCTCAGAGCCTGAAGAAATTAGCCAGATACGCTATCAAAAATTAATGATGTCCAGAAATAAACTGAGAACATCTGATGCCAAACAGAATCATAAAGTGAATAAACACAGCAACAAGTATTTCCAAAGGTTCTTATGAAAAAAGTTAATCTTCTACATACTGGAGAAACAAACATTAAAAAAAAAAGAAAAGCCACAAATAGCTGTTGGGGAGATACTTTTATCAAAAAAGAAACCACAGAAAGCAACAGGTCACATACAGTCACCAGATTAGTCCGAACAGGAAGGGAACTTATGGTCTTTCAAAAATACCCCCCCACCTTATTTAAGCAATGTATTAAAAAAACGCCAAAACAACACAAACAACATACAGTGGAAACCTGAGAGCTAAAACATGCACAAATTTCAAATACTCCATGTGTGTCCTATGTACTGTGGCCTGTAAATCAGAGTGGTGCTCCCATAATAAGCAAGCATTTCTACATTTGCTGCAAATTTCTCCCTAGATCAGAGAAAATCCCATTTACTACCTGCACAAACTGACTTCAAAAGATGCAGTTTCTCAGTGTCTATTTCTGGAAAATAAAAATAAATGTGCAACCTCTTGGAAAACAGATTCTGTAATTCTGAGACAGTTTTCACATCCCTTGCAAGGCGCAGTGGTACAGTTGCTTGTATTTCTCTGCACTGAAAACACCTGAGCTCTCATTTAATTACAAGGAGAGAAGATTCTGAAAGAACACGTTGTTGGCTGACACAGCAAAGCCACTCTGGTGGCAAAAACTTTAGTTGTTCTTAGTGTAATCATTGCCTGTTATATTACTAGATCTATAGACCACAATTGCAAGGCTGTTGCCAAACTCAAACTGACACACAGCTCGGAAACCTTCCATTTTCATTGTAACTTCAGGACTTTCAAAAGTACATACTCAGGACTTATGAATTTAAATCACTTAAGAACTTCTGAGTGTTATCCTGCCAGTACAAAAATTACGTATAATACTTGGAAGAGAACTAACTATATTTTTGCAAATCCTACTTCTATTTCACTCAACATGTTTTCCCTGGGAGTTCCACACAAGGTGCATTGCAGAAGGTGACACGCAATACCAAAAAAGGGCTCTGGATTTGTCAGAGAAGTGCAGGGAGAGAAGGCAGCAGGGTGGGAACAGGGGCATAAAGAAGAATAATTTAAAAATCAAGCATCATGAAAGAAGTGATGAGATAAAATTACAGAAGAAAGGAAAAACCAAAGGCATTGGTTTGGGTAGGTAAATCCAAATATGGAGAAGTAAAAAGGGAAGTATTTGTGCAATATCGTAGCTTTTTAAAGTTGCATATGAAGCAAGTTATTTAAAGCCAAAGAGAGTGTGTGGAACAGCCCCAGCACAGACAAAGGGAACAAAGTGCACAAACTGAAGAAAAAAATACTTTTTTTAAATTGAAATTTCCAGAAGTTGAAGATTTCAGCTGTCATATGGTTGCAGAAACAAATCGATTTAAGCTGATGCGCATTAAGATCATATACCACACAGCCAGAGAACACAGGCTGGCACGTTCCAGCTTTCCACAGCAGGAGTTTGATGCAACTACGCCATGACAACAAAGCTCAGAGAAAGCAATACTGCATAAAATGGGATAAAATACCACAGAAAGGGTTAGGTGCTGTCTGCCTGCCACATGCCCAATAGGGAATTGAAAGAAAAGTCTACAGGGTCAGCAGCTCACACTGACAAAGGAAATTGCTTTGTTCAAAAGGGTAACATTTTCCAAAACACTAGAGCAACTTTGTTCCATGCTAGACCCAAAGGAATTGTTGTTATTCAAACAATAAATCATAGTCACTGTAAGGGCCTGAAACAGCATTTGGTGTATTGATGATCTTTTTAAACTCACGTAATAAGCATCAATCAGTCTTCAGCATCACAGACTTGGTATCTGTTATTCTACAAATAAATCACTCCAAAAATAGTTTCAAATTACAAATAATTTCAAAATTGTTGGGCTTTCATTCATCAGTGTTCTTTTTGTTTGCCTGATTTAAGTAATTCATTTTCAAGCTGTGTTTCTTTAGAACCATCCCATCAGCTGCAACAACCAGGGTGGCTATCTAATCTCTATTTAAGTAACAGGACTTACTTAAAAGACACATCTTCCCAGGGATCTAAAAATCACAGATCCAACAGAGGCAGCATTGAATATACTTCAACCCATATTGTTTTAAGCAGCGCTTAGGCACAGGACTGTATGCATGACTCCAAATGACTTTTTTATCTAGCAAATAGCAAAAGTTGACACTTCACAAAACATACTAGCTTTCCATGAAAAAATACATGTAGAAATAGCACGGTTTAGCAAACACTTCAAACCGTGACAGAAGCCAAGTCTAAATGATGTGAAGGATAGGCTCACTGTCCTACCAGAACTTAGCATTAAATGAACCCTGTTGAAAGCTTAGGGAAACTACTTTTCCATAAAGCATCAAAGACCACAAAAGTCAGTAGATAGCATACCTTCAATATTAGAGTTTACAGGACTACACAGTGCTGCAGGCCATAAGACAATTCTTTAATAAGCAGGAAGAAGTTACTGGATGGACTGATTTAGGAGAAGAAAAAGTGTGATCGCTACCTCAGCCAACCCATTGGCTTGAAATCTTTGAACCACTTCTTTCCAGAAGGAACAGTGAATGGGCAGCACAGGGTTACAAATGCACAACAGCTTCTGTTTATAAAGACAGAAAATCCCCACCCATCATACTACATAGGCACTTAGAGCTGTTCAGGTCCTAAAGCAAAACTGACAGAGCTTTAGCCCTAACTTACTCCATTCCACTCATCTTCCCAAACTAATTTATGCTGGCTATTTTATTACTGCCCACGAAGAGGATAAACAGGCCAACTTCCGTCAGCAGCCACCAGAAAGCCACAGGAAAGATGCTGTTTCAGAATTTCTATACATTCTCTAATCACTTGGGGTTTTTTCTTAGTGTTCCAGGAACACAAGACTTTCTAGATGGTCATGAGCCCCCCAATAAACAACTATGGGGAAACAGCAGAACTTGACAAGAGTATCCATCTTTATTGTAGCCACTAGTCACATCCATGTACATTCTTCTATTTGCTCACCTAATTAATTTCCTGTAAGAGGCAACAGATTTGGTTTTGGTTTGGTTTTTTTTCAATTATTATCATTAAAGCAGGTGCACATTTCCACTTAAATGAGCACAAAACAGGAAAACAGATGATGCCTGCTATCATTAAACTGAGATCATATTCCAGTCTAGGTTTGATTTTTTTTTAGCGTGATGGGCATTTTTTCATCTACACTTTCTAATGAGGAACACAAGTATTCTAATTGGAAGCAAAGAAATAATTTCACAGGTAGCTTTGGTTTTCTGAATTTTGTTTAGGTATCCATTCATTAGCCTTGGTGGATAATTGAAGTTTCAAATGCACCTCCCTGACTTGCTTCCTTCTGTATTCTCCATTATGAAACACCTTAAGGTGGACTTAAAATGGTGAGCAACTGGATCCATGTCATTCTTTGCATGTTCACGGAGACCTTACAGTTTCTTACATCCCATCTGGTGTATTAGGATGCGTCCTGCCCTTTTCATAGTCTGTCAAGGATTTTCCCCTATGCTAACTGCAAAGTGTTCTCAATTAATGTATCCAGAAACTAGCCTGATGATCCAGAGACTTAAAGCTCGAGAAAAGGTGAGGACTCTGAGGCAGATTTTTTTTTTTATACCAGATGTTTAGCATAGTATATTGAACTTGCTTTTTCGCCCCAAACTCAGGACAGCTGAGCTGATCCCCAGTCTTCTCTCAAGGAGCTCATATACAACTTAAATTTGTAGTAGCAAAGTCAATGGAGACTTTCCATGGCTTTAGAACAAGATCAAAGTGCACAAACTGCATTGAGGAAGCAGGGTTCAAATCACTGTCACCTTTAAAACTATTCCCTTAAGTAGGTAGCCTCAGTTGAGGTAGTGCCTGAAGTTTGTTCAGCACACATAGTCCCTTAACAAAAAACTCCTGCATAGAAAGGATCAGTCATGAAACTTACTGGGCAGCAGCACAATTTCTGTAACACAAAAAGCACTCATAAGACATGCCACGTTTACTGTGGCTGGAAGTGCTGAAGGCATTACTGACTTCTACTCATTCATGTGTTTCAAAACAAGTACACATCAGCTCATTATGGTAGGCTTTTTACAGCATATACTAGCTTTTACAGAATCAAGTTAGAGTATAAGCCCAAATAAATATGCCTTTATTGCAGTAACAACAGGATCATGAAAGTTAAACCAGTCACAATCGCCACCTCAGCACTGCTCTACATTTGGTTCTGCTCCAAACAGTTTAAAATGCCTTGGGGAAATCCAGCCTATTTAATGTATCGGAATGGCAGGAATTATCTGAATTGCTATTTGTTTTATGAGTAGCAATTTTCAAATACATTAGCTTTTTTATTCTATTGAACATTTTATTACAGCTGTAAGTAATGAAATACAAATAGCAACAAAAATTAGAACAGAATCCCTACTATTTATGAGCTGAAACAACTACAAAAATTATAAAACAAGCTGCTGATTATGTTGACATCATGCAATCAGAAACAGAACTAAGTTTTTTAAATTCTTGGGTTTAATAAAAAAATTAAAAAATGTACAATTATATTCACCTGCAAATACTGCACATAGAGAAGAGGATTTACAGGTTGTACAAAAGTGGAAAAAATGCATAAATTTGCCACTGTCTTCAGAGAGCAAGCCAATGAAGTATTACTAAAAATAACACTCTCATATTTCCTTGTCCAGGGCTAGATATCTACACAGTCAAATAACACAATGAATTGATCAAAACAAAAGAAGTCAAATCCCTATAAAAATACTCAAATCTTATGTTGTATTTGGAAAGGCTTTATAAAAGTGAAGGAATTCTGAGGAGGAAACCTAAAAAAAAAAAAAAATAGACTAAGCTTTGATGGATAAACATTAAAAAAAAAACAGGAATAAGTTTGTGATCTAATAAAAATTAATTTCTGATTAAATTAATTCATTTCACTGCCACCAGTGTGTCAACCGTTCCCTCTCTTCCTCCTCCTGAACTTCTGAGGTTCTCCTAACTTTCCACCCATATTTCTTCACTTTTAGCTGAGTAGCCCTTCTGCTCGTTAAGGCGTAGTAGATAGACAATCAAAAGAAGCCCAGTATTTAAGTCACTTTGAGGGAACAGCAGGCTAACTTCCTTTATAACACTAAAGACCGGTGAATCTGGGAGTGCCTCAATTCTCAAAGGGCTCAACTGCATCCCTATCAGATAAGATAACACCTAGGTACACATTCCCTTCATTGTTCCCCCACTCTGGAAACCTGGGCATACAGGTCACAAGCAAGCAGCAGCACAGGTCCCCGATTTGGCTGATTAGGGAAAATGGGTCCCAGCACGTACCTATTGCCTAATCTAGACATATCCTCAAATAATCTACTCTAGTTCCCAAGAACTGCGAAGGACAGGTTGCAAGCAATTTGATTGTCCACTCAGACCACACAACGTTACAGACATGAGGAGCATCACTGCACTGGAAAATTAACATTACACTTTTTCACTCAAACAGCTGTCATCTAGTAACGCAAAAAATAAAAAAAATCTATTCAAATCTTATTTTAAGAAACCTCCTTTCAGATTCTGAAATATGACAGAGGGAGTATTCAGTTTAAGAGGATATATGGACCTTCCAAGACATTAGCAGGGCACCTTTTTTTTTTTTTTCTTTTTCCCCCCCTCTCAGTAATGAAACTACTTAAAAAGCCCGGGAATCAGAGGTGGGCAGTCACAAGCATGTCCCTCGGAAAAGGGCTCCATCATGGGAGACTTTCTTTTTTAGGAATGATTAAGAATATATGGCTTCCCATCTTGAATGGCAATGAAGAAAGGTTTGTTAGTCATTGGCATGGGTTGGCCTGTTGCTTCAATCTTTGGATAGTCTAGTAAAGTAAAGATATTTTCACTGCAGTATTTTAGCATTCCTTGTTCTGGAAGGGAAGAAGACCTAAGCTAGACATACATTCAGCCACAGACACTAGCTTCTTTGGGCATCCTCCATAGACAGCAAAGCGATTGAATCTGTGAAGAGATATTCACTATGGATAATTTTCCTAGCATCATAAGTACTCCTGCTATCTTTAAAATTGTTACTGTCAACGGTCAGTTGCAAGGCCAAATCACTGAAAACTGCAGAGTATTTGTTTGTGTTACAGACAAGGAAATGAAGCTGCAAGTTTCTGAAGCTCCTATTTCAAAATCCTTGAACAGGAATGGTCAGTGCTGATAAAAAGGGATGACAATAGCAAAAAAAAGTAATTTGGATTTACCTTAATGCTGGTAGCATTAGGAAAGGCATAGCAGTGAAAACCACTTTTCCCATATCTTCACTGAAGTTAGCATCTGGAACAAACATAGCCTAAGTTTTAGGTGTTATGTTCAGAAACTTCAATTCTAAAAAGTCTTGAATGAGTTTAATTAAATTTATGCATGCATATGTAAATCAATTTTAAATGCAACTTTGAAACTTCAGATTTTGTTTTCTTGTGCAACAACATGAAGCAAAGTCTGTTATAATGACCATGCCTCTCAAATGTTTTAATTTTAACTTTGGAAATGTGGACTTTCAAAGTGACTAATGTTGAAATCATCAGAACTGATGCATTAGATTAATGCAATGTTGAAAGTTCCTCTTGTATGTCAGAGATAGAAGAGTAGCTTCTAAGACTAGTGTATTGGGTTTGCATAGCTAGGTTTTTTGGAGGGGGAGGAGGCAGGGCTGTAGAGGTGGCTTCTGTGAGACCAGGGGCTGCCCCCATGTTGGGCACACCCAGTTCCAGCTGGGTCCATGACAGACCCACCACTTGCCAAAGCTGGGCCCATCAACAACACTGGTGGTGCCTCTGACAATAACATATTTAAGAAAGGGTAAAAACCACTGTGCAGCAGCTGTGCGAAAGGAGGAAGAAAAATGCAAGATAAACAGCCCTGCAGACACCAGGGTCAGTGAAGGAGAAGGGGAAGGATGTGCTCCAGGTTCTGGAGCAGAAATTCCCCTGATGTCCATGAAGACCATGATGAAGTAGATAGTCCCCTGTGGCCGATGCCAGAGCAGACATCTACACTGCAGCCCATGGAAGACGCTGCACGTGAGCATGTGGATGTGCCCTGAAGGAAGCTGCAGCCCATGGAGAGCCCACTCAGGAGCAGGCTGTGGTAGGAGCTGTGGCCCATGGAAAGAAGCCCATGCAGGAGCAGGTTTTCTGGCAGGAACTGCAGCACGGGGGACCCATGCTGGAACAGTCCATTCCTGAAGGACTGTACCCCATGGAAAGCACCCATGCTGGAGCAGTTTTGAAGAGCTGCAGTTTATTGGGACAACCCATATTGGACCAGTCTGACAAGGACTGTATCCTGTGGGAGGGCCCCCACACCACATCAGGGGAACAGTGTGAGGAGGAAGCAGTGGCAGAGACAAAGTGTTATGAACTGACTGCAACCCCCATTCTGCAATCCCCTGCGCCACTCGGGAGACTGGGGGGAAAGGAGGTAGAAGAGTCGGGAACAAAGGACTGAAGTCGAGCCTGGAAAGAAGGGGAGGGAAGGTGGTTTTAGTCTTGCCCTTGTTTCTCACTATCCTACCCTATTTTTAATTACCAATAGATTAAATCAATTTTCCCCAAGTTGAGTCTGCTTTGGCTGTGACAGTAACTGGTGAGTTATCTCCCTGTCTTTATCTGAAGCTACAAGATGTTTTATCTCATTTTCTCCCCCCATCCTGTTGAGGAGAAGGAGTGAGAGAGCAGCTTGGTGGGCAGCTGGCAGACAACCAGTTAACCCACCACAGCTAGAGAGAGAAAAATGAACTATTAGATATCATATTTTTACTGCTTTGCAATACAAAGCTACTTTTATGCATGGTAACTACTGAAATAAGTAATTCTTTCCCCTCCAAATGTCAAGATTTCAAATTCCCATACTATTTTCAATAGAAACTGTTTTACATTTTCTATGCTAATTTTCAAAAGCTATTCAGTATTTTCCCAACATTGTCCATTGATTTTGGTCCCCTTTTTGCACTTCTCTAAATATTCATTTTCTCTAATTACGTTTGTCTACAAAACATTACTTGAGAAAGACACCGTCAAGGAAAACAGCATTTCAATAGAAGTCCTTCACACACAGTTCGTCAGCAGTGAACTGCATGCTATTACTTCAGCAAGAACCTCAACGCATGCTAGTACCACTGTTGCAGGCAGGCAATTCCAAATGTCAAGTCTTCTGTTGAGAAAAAGCCGAAGTCCCTCTTCTTAATAGAGTTTGTTCCCCTGACTGTAATGATGAAATCTAAATATAGGTATCTGTCTGCAGGACCAGACAGACATTTGGAATTATAATCTGCAAAATCTCCAAATGCTGGAAACAAACTCTTTATAACCTTCACCTTCTGAGTTGTCCCCACTTATGTACCTTCATACATGGTACACTCCGTGGTATCTGACATTATTCCAGATGACAAATTATTTATACCTGCTTAATGCAAAAGACACTGTCAATTAATTTAACTCAAAAAACCCCATGTGTTTGCATTTACTGCAAGACAGTGGCTGCTTTGGGAATGTATGTAATTATTTTTTGAATTCTAACTTAAGGGAGAATAATAAAAGGATCTAAATCAAAGTTGTTTGCTCTGTCCAGCAACTGATTTGGCTTGACCGAGTTCTACTCCTGTTACTTCCTTTACATCAAGCTATGTCCATCTTCTTTGTTTACATGCTACAGGTAATAGTTATGCACGTTGTGTCTTCTGCCATCCTTAGGATGTCAAATTCTGAAGCCTATACATCTGTCCTTTGACTTTTAACACTTGTGCTAATTTATATGCAAGAGCAGAAATGCAATTTTAAACTGTTCAACAATGTTTTTCTAAGAATTTCGCACATTGTAGAAAAGAAAAAAAAAAGAAAAAAGGCTGCCTAGGAGAACTACTAGTTTTTGAATAATAAAAATGAACTGGCAGAATTGGATTTGGGATTTCAACTTTTATCAAGATGTTATGACAGGTAGATGCAAGTTATATTTTATTTTGGATTTGGTCATGAGGCCCTGAGAAATATCACAGCGATGCTTGTCAGGCAAAGTGGTAAATTGTCTTAGGCCTAATATTTGTATGTTAGATATCTGCCTCTTGCCGTGTGACACTCCCTCTACCTCATAGCCTCTTTTCTCTCTGGATAGCAATGCTGCCAAAGGGATAGCGGTGCTGATCAGCTATGTAACATCAGCTGGTCAAGTCAACTCTCATTACAACAATATTACTTAGAATCCAAAAATCCCAACATTGCCTTTGCTACTGATCAGAACTCAAGTAAAAAGAAGAGATGATGCAAGAATTACAAATTATAACTTCTCCCAATTATGATAATACTAAAGGTAACAGACTGAGGATCTTCAGGAAATAAAACTTCTGATATATCACATCTCCCCAAAAAATTGTAGTCTTGAAGCAGTGTCTTAAAAGACAAGTTTTAACATAATTAGGTAAATAATTAAATTTAAAAGTTATTAGAGAAGACTACCACTACATCTTTGAGAAGGAATACCTGTATTTGTCATAAAAAAGAATATATGCTTGAAACATATCTGTTGTAGTTTAAAAAGAAATCCGTCCTGCTTTTGATTTAAGCTTTGATTATTTAAAATTAAGGTCTCTAGAATTCTTTGCTGAGGTACTAGGAAAGCAGCTATACAGTACTTCTCATTATTGAAGGATACACAGACATGATAGAGAGCTGCTGTAAATTAAATCAAACATAACTCCCACCAGCTAAAGGCTATCAGGTTAGCTACTCTTTTTCTCCATCCCTACCTCCTCCTCCTTTTTCTCTTAACCAATTCACATTTCATTAAAAAAAAGGCAACACCAGACAAAGACAAACAAACAACACTATGCAAGGGAAACATTAAGAATATTTCAGACAACAGTTTTCACTCCAACACTTCTAATACCAGGCAAACAACTTCACAAAAAGGCATGAGGAACCAGCTGAAGCAGCTCTGTAGGAATTTCAGACAAAGGTTTGCAATATCACTGTGGTCACACCTGCAGTGTCAGGGTTCCTCACACCTCTAGTAATTTCCTCCATTAAAAGTATGGCACTTTGACCCATTAGCTACATCACACATGTACACTGAGGCCTCATTTCAGCAAAAAATCCTCTCTGGCCTCTCTTTAAACACGTTACAGCAGATCCATTTAATCTTAAATACAGCATCTGAGTTCAGAACAGAGAACAGGTGAGAGCTGTGTTCAGATCTTGTATGGTACAAGTTGTGTGACTGCCACTTGGAAAAAGATAATGCACATAAACAATTAGCCAAGGAGGAGACACTATATTAAGATCCATTTGAAGAACAATCAATTAGCAAGACGCCAGCAATACGTTCCAGATTTTCACTTCCTCTATGCTCAGTCAATAATTCAGTATTGAACAATTTAAAAGAAACTGTATCATATTTGTGCATCTGAACTACTTCTGTGCTTTTAGAAGAGGTTTTTGCATCTGAACCTTTTCTGTGCTTTTAGAAGAGATATGGCAACAGCTGACTTTTGAACCTCCTTACCACACTCTTCAAATTGAGAGATGTTTCTAAAAAAAAAAAAACCCAAAAAAACCCCCCACCACCAAAAACACCACCACCAAACCCCACAACTTTGTTAGTTTTGAAATCTAGAAGCAAACTGTTTGTGTATTTGAGATTTTTTAAAAATATAAACAATTTGATAAAAATTGGCTTCAGAAGACATTTTTAGTCCCTCAAACTATATATGGATTAATAAGAAGTGTCGCACATGAATAAATGATGCTACTCACTTTAACAAAAGTCAATATAATATAACTACTGTGGTCTATAAGAATTTACTGGAAGTAGCGTACAAAATATACTGGCCCAATATTATCCCTATTACAACCACACTGAAATCAATGTAAGAAAAAATTTCAATGAAGCAATAAACCAACCCCCTCCACAAGGCCTAAAGAGTACATATGAAACTTCAAAATCTATTAATGCATATCTTGACTTACACTCACTATATACCCTTCTTCTGCCTATATCTGTCATTACGTAGCATCAAGTTTATGACAACATAATTTCAAAATCAGTGCCTCCATGACTGCTCACTCCTTGTAGGTATCAAGTAACATGATTATCTCAGAGGAGTTGCAATGAAATGTTATTTGTGTCCTCCATCTACCTCATGAACTTCGCATATCTTCATTATCCAATATTGGCCATAAGCTATCATATGTCAATAACTATACCATTCAAAATGATGCGTCTCAAATCAATTGATTTGTCTTTTGGAGTGGAAGAGTGGAGGAAATAACTTCTTTGGCAAGAAAACACTCAAAATCCTCAATGATTTCTCTGAAAATAGAAAAAACAGCCTTGCTCCAAACTGTATAGGCAAAATACAATCCAGAAATTAATACATATTTTATTTACATTCATTAAGGGAAGCTATGCCTGTCTGTTACAATACTCATAAGTGTTACTTTAATTCATAAAAACAAAGTATTTGCACATATATACTGTTGGCACATCTAATGTACTGCAGGGTATTCACAATAAATGTCAATGAAATAAACACTTCATGGCAAGCAAGAAATAGCAATGTTCCAATTTTTTTTTATTTACATTGTTCAAACAGGCTCTGGGAATAAATGTAACTGGATCAAATGAGAGGGAAACCCCCAGAAGAACACACGTTCATACCAAACTGATGAGAGAAAAAGCTTTTCACACTAATACTGCAGGGTTATTGAAGGTGACTACTGTGACAAAAAACTGACTTGATCAAAAAAAACCCCCAAACCCACCACCAAAACCAACAAACTCAAAACCAAAACAGCCAAACCCCACACAAAATAAAGGTTTTGCACTTGTAATCTTCAAACAAGTTAATGCCTATTTTGCTTGTCCATGCTAATATTGTGGTATGATTTAAAATACAGATATGTGGACATGCTAATATTCAGGCTCTGGAACAGTAGTTAGCTGTCAAACTGTTGACAGATTATTCCTCCTCCCCCCCATTAACAATCATTCATTTGTTGACACATATCAACATGTAGGCACACGTAGCAAAAACCTGTTACAAAAGCCAGAGCTCAGATTTCTGTGCTTTCTATGTTTTAGCCATCAGTTGTACTGAAATAAGGCATTGAGCTCTCTTCTTGATTCACAATGGGAGAATACTCTGCTTACAAGCTTACTACTGTGAAGCCTTGTTGTTACTGTGAAGAATCACAAAAACATGTGTAAGGCGGCAGACAGGATTCAATACCTTTCTTGACATTTGAAATGTGATATTTCCAACAGTTCATCAGTCCTTGTCATTTCCCCAGAAGCATAAACAACTCAAGTTTAAGATTTCACTAACAGGGATAAAATACTCTGCAGGTTAATGGGAAGGGAGGCTAATACTCCATGAACTAGTTGATGTTGGAGCTTTTTTCAGGTTTCATCTTTAAAGGACTCTACTATGCCATCTAGGATTTTCACGTAATAAAGGCAATTTATCCTTGTAATGAGACCATTTCTACCCAAAGAGATTTCAGGCAGCTGTACCACAAGAAATATCTTTCTGTGCATCTTGAAGTCAGTGTGACTGTGATTGCAAACAACTCACTAATGTAAAGAATGGCAGACTGTTGCATTATGCAAACCCATCCGCATTCTTTTGCATCCCTGTAAATGCAGCTACTTCCCTGTTTTGATTGTACTGTACACTGTTACAATGGGTTTCATCTAATAAGCTATTCAGAAAACTCTTACACAGCATACAGGTCATCTCAACTCATTTCCTTGCTGTTAGAAGTAACATGAAAAATGCTTCCAAACATCTGAGACAGGAACACTTAGAAGCACCTTAAATTCTCGTAAAATATTCACTAGAGCTATCCGCAGTATCAGTTCTACTGTGGTCCCAAACACACTTAGTTAAGTCATGTACTGCTGCTGCAGGAATAGATGTCTTGAGGAAAATATCCTTTACCCCACACAGATTTAATATTTTCAAAGTTCCATGCATAAAGAAGAAAAAGAAGGGGGGGTGGGGAGGGGGAAGAAAGCACAGCTAGAATTTAAAAGAGCTATTTTCTTTTAGCAATTCTAGAACTACATTATAATCACCGTGAGATAAATGCTCTAACCTCCAACTGCACCACCCCAATCTTTCTCCTCCCACATCAGTGCTGAATTTGCGAATATTTGGGAATAGAAGAATGTATAATCTGAGAACATTAAAAAAGATTTCCAGTTAGGAAGAGACTTGCATGTGGTTTGGGAACAGCAGTGACATCCTATTTATCTCGGATTTGACCAGTCTGGGACCTCCAAGTAGCTCCTTTCTCTACCATTTGGGAAATGCCTTGACCAATTACTGGAGCAACACTTTTCTTCTGGAGTCCAAGCCTACCAAGAGAGGTAGCCTAACAGAATACCTAGACAGAGCTCTAGAAAGAAAAAAAGGGGGGGAAATAGAAGCTGGCTTACGTGCTCCAGTTTGTCTTTCCTCCTCAGCCAGACACTGGCACTGTAGTCCTGCTGCTTGACAGTGCTGTAGAAGTTCGCACCTACTCTGGCGAGGCTTGGGGAAGGCTCCCTGGGTCTGCTCTTCAGCCTCATCTGCTCGAAGCCTTCATGGGGGGATGAGGAGAGCCAGTCATGCCTGACTTCCATCTTGACATGACAAGGCAAAGTCCAAGGAAAAAAATCAGAAGAAATCAAGAAATTAAGAGGCACTAGACAAAGAGGGTCCAAAAAAGAACAGGATAGGGAAAGAAAAAAAACCCCAAAAAACAGAAATGGAGGACAGAAGGAGAAATAACAAGGTAGAAGGAGTGGAAGAAGAAGGAAAGGCTGCAGGTACGTGAGAGGAGCGAACTGAGAGAGACGAAAGGGCAGTCGGGGGAGAAGACGCTCCAAGATGCCGCTGCTTGTTGCCCTCCCCGCCAGCAAGCTGCAGCCCAGGACCGGCGCAGCGTTTAGCGGCTGCTTGCGGCTCTGCCCGGGACGGAGGCGAGGGGCGGCGCAGCCCCGCGCAGACGGAGGCCGGGCGGGGCCGCTGCCTCCAGTCCGCCTGCAGGCTGGCGCAGTGGAGGGGCCGCCGCCCGCCCGGGGATGAAGCCGGCTCCTCCCCCGCCCCCCCCTCCCCGGTAGCCGCCTTCGGGGAAGCAGAAAGCAGCATGGAAGAGCCCCGCTTTCGCCTCTAGGAGAGCGGCGGCAGCCGCCGCTGCCTCCTCCCTCCCCGCCTCCGGGGGGGCAGGAGGCTCCCCGCGCCCGCGGGGAAGTTCGTTCGCCCCCTCTCACCCCGCCCCGCAGACCCGGGGGTGCGGCGGCCGGTTGCCGCTCTCTCTCCTGGAAGCCTTTGTCCGACCGCCCCGCCCCGGGCGGGACGCGCCCCTCACCGCCGCGGTGAGCGGGAGGTGTGGGGCTGCAGCCGCCGCACCGGTCTCTCCCCACAGCACCTCGCCGGCCCCATGTCGCCTCCCTCCCGGTGCTCCGAAGCGTGACCTGACCGAGCTTACCGCTCCTTTCTCCGGGGCGGCCGGGAGCGCCCCTCACCTGGCCAGGAGGCGAAAGCCTCGGCCCGGCGCGCCGGAGCCCCGGGCCCAGCTCCTACCTGGAAGCCCTCACCCCCCGCAGCGGCTCAGCCCGCGAAATTGGCCCGGCCCCGGAGGCCCACGCCCGTAGCCGGCCGCCCAGTCCATAAATAAAAGCCGTTTGGGGGGGGGGTTCTACAGTCCACTGCCATCTCTTTTAGTAGAAGTTGGTATCTGTCTCTATTTAGCTCAAACTTGTTTCAGCAGATAAAAGGACTTTCCTTTTTCACACTATGAAAAGCCACCTCGCTAATTGCCCACACACTCTGCAAAGCTATATTGGGCACAGACAAGAAAACTTTCTCCCGTAGCAGCAAGAAATAATTATTGGAGCTCAGAACAGCATCTCAGTTTCTGGTGAATATTTGCTGGCAGACTATTTGTAGTTTGCCAGAGAACTAAACTGATGCAGTTATTCAGATAAAGTGATGTTGAAGTGTACACTTGAATCCAGTTAACTGATAATAGCCTTTGAATGGTAAAACAGTTCATTCAGACAAGTTGGTGAGAGCATTGTAGATGAGCTCTTGTCTAACCACTTGATCTGGAGCGAACTCTACTTCCATCTGATCAAAAGGCAGATTTAAAATATCCTTATCCTTATAGGCTCAAGGTGTATTACTGCAAAATACCATTCAGAAAACAGATAATGAAGCTCTTCCTTTCAAAGTTCTAAGGATAAAAGCAAAACTCACATCACACCTAATAATTGAGGATTATTAGTAGTAGGTAATACTAGTATCTTCGTGAAATGCTGGAAAAATAAACTGAACGGTAACAGGGGTTTGGTAGAAACATAAAGTACAGCATTTTCCTCTAAAACTAAAAAGGCGATTTTGTAATACTTACCTAAATACTACCAAAAAAACCCCCAACAAAACAGCCACAACCAGAGCCATTAAGATTATATGCTAATGGTTTTTACTCATCAGTACAAAGGACTTGCAGCTTTCTTTCTAATAACTTTTTCTCTAACTTCTTTAGTTAGCAGAGTAAATCCAGGCATTTCTAAGATCATCAATACACTCTCATGTTACCTGGAGCAAAAATTGGGACCATATGACTACTGCATACAGGACACACCTGAAGGCAGATTTAATATCTGGCAATCACAGCTGCAGTAATTTTAAGCTCACACAGAGTAACTTGATTAAAAGCCTGCTGAACTGAACTTTAGCTGTAGATGCCCATTTATGAATTGTATATGCTCACAGATACGCCTACTGCCAAAGGACTGGAATACATGCAAACATTCAGTAAGAAAAGAAAACAAAAACCCTCTGAGTTTCTTCAAATATACCACCAGGCTGACATTCTTAATAAAAAGTTTGCATGTGCTGTAAATAAGGACAGCCTACTTTATGCTGGTTTTGCTTAAGAAGTTTCACATTGTTTCTATAGCAGTATATAAAGCATAAAGCACTTCAACCTTTTCCTTATTCCTCTGGGCTTTCTTCTTTACGCTGCTTGCAAATATTAAAAAAAAAATAAATTAGTAGCACTCTGCAGTTGCCACCTGCTTTTATCCCCATCTCTTAATACTATGACAGACCAGAATCAATATGCCACTGTACTTCAGTACAATACATTGTCCCATTCCTCCACATATGTTGTGTTTGGATTTTTTTTTTTAAATGTAGACTTAGCTTTTTGTAGGGTTCATTTATCTTACCTTCCCTAGATACAGTAGCAGCAGCCTTCTCAACTGCCAGGTGAACTCCTTTGTGCCTGTGCAGAGCAGTCACAAAATGGAGTGCTGAAGTTGCTTTTCATCCCTAGGCTATCAAGTGGGTTTGCTCATCTTTCCAAACACCTTCTTGTTTGGCACCTAGGTGTGCTGCATGTGCCTTTCTACTACTACTGCTGCCGACATTAATAATTCCTCCAGCCCTATTCTCATTAGGAATGAGAGAGAAAAGGAAAAGCAGCAGCCCAAGAACAAGCTATTAAAATCATATGAGCATGCTGTGCTTACAAAGCCTGTATTGCTTCCTAACCCCAAGCAGGAAAGATTTTGAATGGGAAAACATAGTCTAAGGACTATAAATTTTTGTGTTTTCATAAAAATTTTATTCAGGAAAAATAACAAGCTAAGAATACAGTGTAGGTCCCTAGTGAATACATGGCTATTAATCTAATTGGAAAAGAGTTAAAGAGCTGTTTCCCAGGTTTTCTCTTCCAGTTTATTTCTGGTTTGGACCTATGCAAAACCCCAAGTTTGTTCAAACCACAACCACAAGCATATCAACCAGCTTAATGCAGAGATAATTCACCTCATTAAAATTCAATCAGTTGTGTGGTAGGTCAGCAATTCCAATTGGCTGTATGTATGAGCTGGATTAAACTGCCATCTTTCTCTTCCATGCAATTTTCAGAATTACCCAAACACCTGCTCCTGTCCAGACCCTTTGCTTCCATAGCCAGATGACTACAGCGGCAAGGATGACTGAAATGTCATACATCATACTGACATCATTAGTCATAGATGCAAGTCATGCATATCATAACATCATTTTACTTTACTGTATTTTACACTACAATTTTCTCTAATTCAC
Source organism: Gorsachius magnificus (assembly GCA_034008185.1). Classification (NCBI taxonomy): domain Eukaryota; kingdom Metazoa; phylum Chordata; class Aves; order Pelecaniformes; family Ardeidae; genus Gorsachius; species Gorsachius magnificus. Next base: position 40,033,265 of record CM067083.1, on the reverse strand, counting down.
TGACCATCTTAACATCAAGGCTCAGAGAAATTCCTTCTAGGCAATCTACAGAACTTTCTGTTTTCTATACCAGCATGATGAATGCTGTAGGGGGCAGAGTTAACCCAGGTCAATACAAAGAAAATAAACAGTATGTAAGTGGAAACATGTAGGTAGAGCTACAATATATTTATTTTTTTTAAAGATAGCTTCTTTTTTTTCCAAAAATCTTGTCCAGACAAGTTTTAAAGGAGCTTCTCCCTGTGCTCCAGCTTTCTAACCACTTTTTTTTTATTAAGTGATTCTAGCAAATCAGCACATATACAAGCGCATTAGACCTTTTATCAACAAATGGCATATACCTAGAAATATAAAAACTCCTATAGCAAGACTTTATTATGGCTGGATAGCTAATCTACATGCATGCATGCACCCATGACAGATTCAAGACCTCCTTACAAAGTGCTAGTTCATGCTACAGGGCTGGACTGCACACAAGCTGCAGTGGACTGCCCACCTTTTAGGATTTACTACACCTGACCAAAACAGCAGGCAGCAATTGCCTGCAGGCTTCAGCTGGTGTCCAGTCAGAGAGCCGTGCCTGTCAGCAGCTTCAGCAGCAGTACTGCACCTGGCAGCCAGGCAGGGAGGGAACAGCCACCCAGCTCAGCTGAACTTGCTTTCTCACCTAGGAATTGTCAATGAGCCTCATCTGGGGAGATCTTTGTAACCTCCCAATCTCACTGGTGCATCCCAGACTAAATTGCTCGTCTTTTAAACAATTTCAGAATTACCAAACCACCAGCTCCTGCCTAGCCACCCAAATTCTACAAAGCCTACAAAGAAAAAACCCACTATAGCCATCTGTTTCCTCTATGCTGACAGGCTTGCCATGGATATCCCCCAGCCTATCTGCTCCTGCCTCCTGGAAGCAGCTGCCAACCACTGAACCATGGTTTTGCATAGGGAAGGACCGGAGAGGCAAAGAAAAAAAAAAAAAAAAGAAGAGCTTTTTCCCTATAGTGCAGTCTCTTACAGTACCATGCACAGGGTCAGAATAGTAAAACTCACTAGATGCAAAGCAGGAAAACAGAAAGAAAAAAGCTAGAGTGCTAAATGGAGAGTTGTAAATAATTTCTGCATCATTGCTTTCACAAATCCTATGAAGGATAGCATGCAAGCTTTGTACAGAATATCTGTATCTTCAGTTTATAGACAGGAATTGAAGTCACAAGTATGTAATGGTAGGGTTGAAGCTAAGTGAAGGTTTGGACTTGGAGGTACTTCAGATTTCAGGTTATGAACATATGAGACACCTATCTCAGAAATATCATGGAAACTGTCTAAAACTCATAACATTCCCTGCTTTAGCCTCCTCATGTCTTTCTGGATTCAGCTATTAACCAAACTCTTCTGTGTCTCTTCCCTCAAATTTTAACCCTTAACTCTTTCTTCACTGCATAGTCACAGGTTAAAAAAAAAAAAACCAGGAACATCATTACTCTTGAGACATCTCCTCTCTGTTAGATTTGGTTGAAATCAGCCATGTGTTTCTGAACACATCAGTCTGGGACTGACAGACAAATAGCATAATTATATACGCTTAGTTTCCTTTAGAAACCAAAATATCTGAGAGATCAACTAGTACATCACCCATTTGAAATAAAATATTACCCTGTAAACATCATAAGATCATAGAATCATAGAATGTTTTGGGTTGGAAGGGACCCCTAGAAGTCATCTAGTCCAACCCCCCTGCAGTGAGCAGGGACACCACAAACTAGCTCAGGTTGCTCAGAGCCCCATCCAACCTGGCCTTGAAAGTTTCCCTGGGCAACCTGTTCCAGTGTTTTACCACCCTCATTGAAAAGAATTTCTTCCTTATATCCAGTCTAAACCTACCCTGTTTTAGTTTAAAGCCATTACCTCTTGTCCTGTCACAGCTGGCCCTACTAAAAAGATTTTCCCCATCTTTCCTATAGGCCCCCTTTAAGTACTGAAAGGCCGCAATCAGGTCTCTCCACAGCCTTCTCTTCTCCAGGCTGAACAAGCCCAACTCTCTCAGCCTGTTCTCATAGGAGAGGTGCTCCAGCCCTCGGATCGTTTTAATAGCCCTCCTCTGGACCCGCTCCAACAGGTCCATGTCCTTCTTGTGCTGAGGGCTCCAGAGCTGGACGCAGTACTCCAGGTGAGGTCTCACCAGAGCAGAGTAGAGGGGCAGAATCACCTCCCTTGACCTGCTGGCCATGCTTCTCCTGATGCAGCCCAGGGTACGGTTGGCCTTCTGGGCTGCCAGCGCACATTGCCGGCTCATGTCCAGCTTTTCATCCACCAGCACCCCCAAGTCCCTCTTGGCAGGGGTGCTCTCAATCCTTTCTTCCGCCAGCCTGTATTGATAATGGGGGTTACCCCGACCCAGGTGCAGGACCTTGCACTTGGCCTTGTTGAACCTCATGAGGTTCACACAGGCCCACCTCTCCAGCCTGTCCAGGTCTCTCTGGATGACATCCTGTCCTGGTGTGTCAACCGCACAACTCAGCTTGGTGTCATCCGCAAACTTGCTGAGGGTGCGCTCGATCTCGCTGTCTAAGTCATTGATGAATATATTAAACAGCACCAGTCCCAGTACGGACCCCTGAGGGACACCACTCATCACTGGTCTCCATCCAGACATCGAGCCATTGACCACTACCCTCTGGATGCGACCATCCAGCCAGTTCCTTATCCACCGAACAGTCCACCCATCAAATCCATAGCTCTCCAATTTAGAGAGAAGGGTGTTGTGGGGGACTGTGTCAAAGACTTTGCAGAAGTCCAGATAGATGACGTCCATTGGTTTTCCCTTGTCCACCATTGTTGTCACACCATCATAGAAAGTCACTATGTTCATCAGGCAGGACTTGCCCTTGGTGAAGCCATGATGGCTATCTCGAATCAACATTTCCAATTAGCCTAAAACTCCAGGACTAGAATTTTTCTCTTATGGCATCCTTTCCACCTCTATATAGTCTAAGAGGGTACTAAACTGGCCCCTTGCATCTGTCATGTGCTGGATGCATACCAGCAGGGACTGGGATGCTCTCACTTTCACCAGGGGTTGTGGCAGAATATATGATCTCTTTCATCTCAAACCCAACTCTTTCTCCTCTCCTTTCATCCCTCCCTCCACACCCATCCACACATTGCCAAAGAATATTTTCAGTTCTGTGCCTTAATAATCTTGTCCAGACAAGATTTCATCCTGCACCTTAAAATAACATTCATTAGTGCCACATACTAATGGGGCCAAATTCTGTCCTCCATTACACCTCTATGTTCCCACTGGAGTCATGACACAAAAATAATTGTATAATGAAAGTGTAACCAGGGGCCAAAATTTGGCCTACATTTCTTTAAAATAAATCTGCATCAAGTAATGCCTGTCCCACTCCCCTGAGAATGAGACACTTTACGTTTGTGTGAAGGGCGCTGTCTTTTTTTTGTTTGTTTACTGGGTAGGCTCACATCTATCTCAGCTTGGGTTCTTCATGATGAATTTATCTGTTTGGTGCAGCTAAGTACAATAGGCAGACTGCTGACAAGATCTAAGCTCTTGAGTACTCTTGCTCTTAAGTGAGTAGTTAAAATTGTTCCAGAGGAGTGGTAGTCAGCAGAGGAAAAATACCGTAAGGGACAATGTTTTTGTCTATGAACTGGAACTGAAAGCGAAGAAGGTGAGGGATCTGTACCAGCAGAAAGAGGGGTTTCCAGGGATGGAAAAATGCTTTTTCTCTTTTATTTTCAACACAAACATAAATTATGGTTGATTAAAAGGTATATATTCTCCACATCTACACGATAAGAAGTGTAGGGAGAGAGGACAGAGAAAAATTGAACAACCTTTCATGAATATTACTATATAAACAACAACAAATGTAAAGAAAAGAAAATCCAATTAGAGGGTGGGGAAAACATTTGTGAATGCTTTTTTGTGACTAGATTGGTAGGGCCATATAGGCAAAGAGCACTCTTTAAGAATAGCACTCTGAAACTTCCCCCAAGTATATTCTCGCAATGCATTAATGTAGGACAAAGGAAGAAACATATTCCAAAAAGGATAAAACAGCACAGAGACTTTTTTTTTCCTTTTTGAAATAACAGAGAAATAACAGAGTACCTCTGTAGTGTACATCTGTACTCACTCAGGAAATTTTTCAGTAGAAAAAGTATTAGACCAGGAAGTGTCCTAAGAGCTCTCTTACATGTAAGACTTTTTTTTCGCTATAAAATCTTGTTTCTACCATAAAAAAGAGTATACTTTAAAATAATCCAAAATCTTTTAATGCAGAAATTTTTGTGCCTCCAAATTATTCTTCAATATATTCTACCTAATTTCATAACACAGAAATTTTTTGAAGCTATTTGTCTGAGCCAAAGAAAAATGCCCTGAATTATAACTGCCCTTTGGAAATTAGCTCAAAATTTCCTGCTCCATAATGTCAAGCTGCAAGCTACTGTATCACAAGCTTTAACACAAACTGTTTCCTAATTGCAATAAAACTTAGAAGTAAAAGTGATTCATCTGTGTTTGTGCCATCCCGTGTACTATAGATACAATTGATGTAAAACATTTTCCACTGAAGTGTTTATAAGCATTTGGATGATGGCTTCCAGTCAAATACAGATGAAACAGTCATTATTTACTGAAATATTTCCCACTGAGAGCAAGCAGAAAGTTATGTCATAAAAGTCATAACTTTTTTACCCCAAAAGAGATATGTCATATTACATCAGACATCAGACTCACTTGTATGACCAGAAAGATGTTCATTGATGTGAGAGCACCTAAAAGAAGATTAAATAAGACCCATGAGACAATACGACATGAGTTCTTTAACTTCATGCTTATCTATGTACTCTGATCCAGCTGATCATTTAGGGTGATCAGACCACACATGGGAGAACAATGTTCACACATGGTGCAGAAGAGAAGGACAGGCTGCAGCAGCCTGGATTTAGAGTGCTTTGGCTCACAGGGATCCATGTCCTTACAAGTATGTGTTCCTTATGTATCCTTCGCTGACTTATAAGGATTACATACACAATTAACATTTCAGCATAAGCTTTCTGAAGGTTAGTATTCATCAGTGACTAGCATACATTATAGCGCAGGTACAATATAAATAAATTACAAACACTGTCACATTCAGTTTTTCTATGACAGAGATCTTGGGACTCTTTTGCAAGGTTTTACACCAATGTATTCTAAGTGATACTCTCTGCCTCTGAAGTTCTCTATTAAATAAAAAACACAGAGATCAGAAAAAGAAAGGAAGCAATGTTATTCCAATTTAGTGGATATAATTTGAGATACAAAGAATGTAAGTGACATGCCAAAAGTTACTAAGCAGCCTATAACAGACCTAAAAATTGAGATAAGAACTCCTGGAATTCATTCCACAATTTAGCCAGAAGATGCACCATGTTTTTGTGTTAATCATTAAACACTACAGGTGAAATTTCAACCCACTGGTTGTGTAGTAAAGGATTTAACTATGTTTCTCTATTAGGGCTTTACTACCATACCAGTGAGGGTGCTGAAAATACTATATACATGCTGTCCAACTAGTATGTGCTTGACTGGACTTGGTGATGTTCATTACATGATTTTAACAGTTGTGTTAAAAGGGTCTGACTTCCTCAGACCCTTGATTGCTTTAGAGCCCTAATGCTATTTCACAAAGAAGTCTGAAAACAAAGTAATACAGAGTGAAGGAGCAGTAAGGTACAGAAAAAGAAGAATCCAGAATGTGTCAAGTGTTATTTGTAAGGAGGGGAAGAGGTGGGAAGGAATAACTATTGGTGACAAATGCTAATAGAAAAAAACACCTTATAAGATGGTGATAAAAAGCAGGCAAATATGGACCAGTTTGTGAGCTGTAACAATATAAGGCAAAAATAAAAATGGTGTTCAGATATCAGGAAGGTGCATCTACCTTGACAACAATCTTAAAACAAACAAAAAATTTGAAGCACATTCCTGGTGCAAAAGGTTTACCGTTAGAGGGCTACGGTAGTTTTCTACCAAGATCAACTAGTTCAAGGAAGGGAAAAAATGCAAATATCAATCCTCAGTGTTAGGTTTTTCATTCTTGCAGATCACCTCAGCTTGTTCAACTGCATTGCTTGCTATATTAGGGGCCAAGAGTCAAAGTTGCCAACATTCTGTTTCTGACAGACTGTTTTCCACCCAGAGCAGCAGTAGTTGCTTTGAAGATTAAGATATATATGTATATAGTGTCTCACATTTCAGAAAAATGGGGAAGACTGAATTACACAGTCTTTTTCTCTGTCCTAAAAGTAAATATATTTTTTTTTCAATACCTATATTTTTGTTGCATTTAACATACTCAGAAGTGGACATACTGGAGCTGGCCAGAAGAGCAGTTGGTTCATACTTAATTTTATGCATTTGCATATACTTACTGATGTGCAGTTGCGTTAAAATTATGTGACCAATATTTGCTGAATCATTTATGGCTGTCATTCAGAAGGACTGAATCTATCTGTGAGCTCCTTGGGACATAGGATGGTCTTACTTTTTATGAACTTCTGGGATGAGATTAACATAATTAAATGCAACATATTTTGCCTTTAGATCTGTAGCTTTAAAAAACCAGTCTTAGCTCATCCTCACTTAGCTGTATCCTCTCTTTGAGGATGTAGTGGTAGACAAAGACTAAAAGAGGGATCCGTTGTATCATATGGTTAGGCCCTTGTATGCAGTGTCAGGCAGCATTGCTGTAGCTCCATCCTGTCATAGCCACATCTGAGCCATGCTCCTGTTGAACTTTGCTGACTTCTTGTATAAAATGTGTTTCATTCGAACAAAATCCATGGGAATGTATTCTAAGGGAAGAGTTATTTTTCCTTATGAACACTCCCAATGGCTTAAACCATGTCTTCTTGAAATGAAAAATTAAAACTCCTGTGAAATTGGAAAACTTAATTTCTTAAATTAAATCACCAGAACGTCTGTAAATAGGCAAGGGAGGAACTGCAGTTGTCACCCACTTTGCATAGTCTACTCTAGAAAGGAAAAATTCCAACTTTCTTTGTGGGACTGAAAAATAAGAGATTTTAAAAACTTTTTTCAAAGTGGAATACTGATCATCTGCAAGGCCTAGAAACTACTATGAATGTTCAAGGCTTACTGCATTACCCTTTCCTGAAAATTGGTTGTGGTGCGTATGATCCCTTTCTATACTGCACAAGAAGGATTAGATTAATCCCCGAGATTTGCAGCAAGTAGTTCACTGATGCATTGCCTTGTTTTAAAGATGAGTATATATGAGATAAGACATCTTATCTGTATATTTTGCTTTCTTCTGCCAGTAAGACTTTTTCATGCAGGAAACATTTGCAGTTGTGATAGTCCTGAGGAAAAGGTAGGAAAGATTGAGGCAGTAGGTATACTGGGTTATTTTTGTTTGTTTGTTTTCCAGTGAATTTGCAGCATTCTACTTCCCTTCTATAAAATACTCAGTTATCCTCATATAATGAAAACGTGCCACAATAGGTATGTTCAGCATATATAAAATCAGAAGCTGAAAAGCCTGGAGCAGTTACTTAAATGTTCAACCCTTCAACCAAGTTTTTCAGGAGTTCTAGAATTTACAAATTCAGATACAAATTCTTGAAACTTTAAAAAAACCCCGATGAAAGGCCAAATTGTGTACTGACAGAACTGCACAATAGCAATTAAATTATACCAGTTTTACACCTGAGCCACAAAATCTCATTTCCTTTAGAGGCATAGTGGAAAGAGCAAACAAACAATGCCAATGCTGCAACCAATCATTAGGGGCTCCAGTGAAACAGCCACAGAACCACTGAAGTGCAGGGCAGGGGAGACCTTAAGCAATCATCTATGTCTTCCCCAGCAATCACACCATACAATTGCATTAGATTCTCTTTAATGTAGAATTTTCTGGCCTCCCCTTAGTGGAAGGAGATTCCATAGCTTCTCTCAGTTGCCTTTGCCAGTGCTTATACTTTGAAAGAGTTTATTAGTATCTGTCCTGAATCTGCTTTGCTATGAATTCTCTCTTTTTTTCAGCAAGTGCATAACAGTGACAGTCACTGTTATGGTCATTGTCCTTTTTCTAATACTCTTTCCATGTCGGAAGAATGGCTGCATATCTCTTTATCAATTTTTTAAAAAAATTTTTTTTTTTTTTTTCAAGGTAGTTTTCTAAACCTTATATTCTTACTGCTTTCTTTTTTAGTTACTTCAGTTGGTCTATTTCTTCCCTAATATTTGGTGCCAAAGACCTGATGTGATGCTCCAGCTGAGACCTTGCAGGGGCCAATTACAACAGAATTTTTTTCTCTTATTACTCGTATAAAGTGCTTCTTTTTCTATAACCAACACTGAGGTTCATCTTGCTTATATTTCAGTCATAGTTCCTTATAAATTTCCTGTCATTCTCTGCAGGATGATAGCATAACCGGTTACCGCTTACATTTTATATCTGGACTTTTAATTTTTTTTTTTCTTTTCAAATACAAGGCCTTATTAATTTCAATTTGTTCACTTCAGAATACTTCTCCAATTTATCAAGACCATTTTGAATGCTCATCCTGTCTCCCACATAAAATACAAGTCTTGTATCTTCCACAGGCTTGGTGGTGGTAATCTACTTTCCATTACTCCTGACATTAAAGGAGATACAGAATAGGATTGGGCATAAGGCAAACTGCTGTAAGACACCTGACATCTCCACTCGATCTGACACCAAAACCTTGGTATCTGCTTTTCCAATTTATTTTTCCAATCAGTTGGGTCCCTATTCTATTATTTCATCTATCCCTCTTGGTTTTCAGAAGATGGTTGCATGTTCTGTGAGAACATAAGACAAGCAAGCATGTTGTCATCAGGTGTGCATTTGCCATACAAGGAATCTGCTCCTTCCCTGGAAAAAAAATTAGAGACCAAAACAGAAAGAGGTGGAAAACACCGACACAGTTAATTCTTTCTGTAGTCTGGTTACAGGAACATCATGTGGCGTGGAATCAAAGTATCACCAAAGTCCTGATACACCATGTCAATTGCTTTTTCCTTATTCCCTCAGTGAATTACCAAATAAGGCAGAAGTGCATCTTTTTACTGAGGTTGCCAGACAAAATTATCCTTATTAGAATATGTTCTCATTTTAGTAATTTGGGCTAAAGTTTTCCATTCTGATACCTGCACACTCTTTTTTTAATGTATTGAAAACCTCAGCACCCCATCTAAAACACATTTCTTAAAGCAAGATTAGGAAAACAGATTGTGCAATGCACTTTAGGAATATTTTCTGAGAGGCTTTAGTATGCCCCATGCTTTGGAAGAGAAGTAGAATTTACAAGGGATTGATTTTGTACAAGGAACATGCTTCCTCAGTTCTTGCAAAAATCTATTCACAATTGACCATATTGTACTCTGAATTCATATATTTTGCTCATTATATACTTCTTAGAGCTCACATGAAATTCCTAGAAACTATATAGTTAAAGAATATCCCAGTGTCACATACTAAGCAGAGTTTTCCCAGGTTTCTTATGTGAGTTTGGGAACCAGAACTAGAAAAGTCTCTCTTCTGTGAACCTCTGTCTTACAGCAAGCCATAAAAGATAAAAAATACAGAAGTCCATTCAAAAAGGAAAGGAAGGTTGGAAATGGGATACTGTCACTGCAAATGGGAAGTGCAAAGTGGGAGTCACAGACTTCTCACTGGAATAGAAAAGAGTTTACTTTTAGAGAAGACTGAGGCTTGTCTTTCTGCATTCAGTACTTCCTGTTTTGGGGCTCCTGAGGCTATCCCAGAAACGCTACATCCCTACAATCAAAGTGTTGATCAGACATAAGTTCCTTCTGCTGGTTCAACAGCTACTTCTTCAAGAGCTTTTCCTGTAACTCTAACTTCAGGTAAATGCAGGGCTGCCTGGCTGGCACCACCATAAAAACAACCAACTAATCTCAGTATTATATAGAATCATAGAATCATAAAATATCTCAAGTTGGAAGGGACTCATAAGGATCATCGAGTCCAACTCCCTGCTCCTCAGCAGGACTACCTAAAACTAAACCATATGACTAAGAGCATCGTCCAGATGCTCCTTGAACACTGACAGGCTTGGTGCCATGATCACTTCCCTGGGGAGCCTGTTCCAGAGCAACCACCCTCTCAGTGAAGAACTTTTTCCTAATTTTCCAATCTGAACTTCCCTTGACACAGCTTCATTCCATTTCTGTATGTCCTATCGCTGGTCACCAGAGAGAGGAGATCAGCACCTCTGCTTCTGCTGCCTGCCTTGAGGATGTGTCTTACCTAAAGTGAGGATGGAGTCTTTATCAAATCATATTCTATTGACTGTGGAAAGACAGCCTGAGAATGGCAGACAAAGAGGATGGACTAGCTTGATGAGGATTGAGCAACATTATGGCACCTGGTAACTGGACTCAGGGCAAAAGGGATTTAAGAGTGAACAGAGAGGCTGGGAAGAATAATGTAGCATTTAGCTGTGTGCCTGCTGTGTAAAGATCTTCCTAAGTGGAGTTTCTCTATTCAAACTATAATGAATCTTTTTCAGTCTGCTGTGAGGGATCCACAATTCAAGATAAGAATGTAATTGCTTACATTTGATTTTAGAGTAAAGATGCATCCCTCAACACTGTTTTAATAGACTTTAGTTTTATCATCTAAAAAGAAAGGAGAAAAAATCTGTAAGAATTTTATATTTAGTTTTCTGTACCAGTAACATAGTAAAGACAACTTTAATATTTAAGAATATGTTAAGGGAATCCATTTTGAACAATTCTTCACAGAATTATTTCTTCAAAGACTAGGTTATTAATAATTAATATGTCTTGCAAATCTAGTAAAGCAGTGAATCTATATAATTTCTTCTTATAACACAAGCTGTAAAGCAGTTCAAAATGGAGACGAGAAAAGCATGCTAAACAGTTAAAAATTATGGTGATATTACAGTTACTTTAATTCTAACATTTAATCATAGTATTTTTATATTCATCTGTTCTTATATTTCAGGTAGGCAACTCAGTACATTTTCCAAATTTGACAAATTGTTTAAAATTCTTCTCCTTGTTTTTTCTGTTATTCTTTTATCTTATCACCTTTACCTGGACATTTCCTGATGTTCTCCCTGTCTTCTCCGTCACTCATAGGTATGTACAAGACCATTATAGCAGGGTGAGATGCCCTTTCAGTTCACAATATCTTTCTAGCATGGTTCATTTTGTTCTTGGCCTAATTTTAGCTATAGTAAGTCACTTTTCTTCACCTTCTGTGTGGAGTCTTTTCTCCACACAGAGGAACCTTTGACTTAGATGTAGAAGCACTTTTTTAGCCAAGACTTGCGTGTTTACTTAAATGATAGGACAGGAAAACTCTAAACTCTAATGGTCTAACATGCTGCTCATGAGCAAAAAGGCAGAGTCACTGAGAGCTGATACTCCTCCAGTGTTCTTTCCAAACACGTCTTTCATAGGACTGGGAAAGACATCTGATGCACCTCATCTGAAAGAGCAATGGGACATGCTTCCAGATATTTTCACAAGCAGAAGGAGAAACACTGATATGGGTAGGGCTTTGCAAAGAGGAAGCTCACATTCAGGATAAATTAATCCAGGTACCAGTTCCCTGAACTGATTGGGAAATAGCGATTAGCCTTCTACTATAGAACTGGTTTCTTATCATTCTCTTCTGCTTTACTGCAGCTTGCATTTTCTGAACAATATAAGTTAAAATATTATCATGATAAAATGAATAATGCAGTAACAAAGAATTAGCCACAAACAATGAAAAAAGTAATGCAAGGAAAGAACAGGTTAGGGTTTTTTCCTAAATTTTAGTTTTAAAAGACTCATGGGGGAGTTCACCCATTAAAATGATTTGGGGATAGGATACTAGAATAATAGGCGCACACAATAATAAAAGCGCACACAAAAATAATGAAGTTCTTGATATTGTCTCAGATTCTCATTCCAAATCAGTTTAATTTCTTGAAGGAAAGTGTTGTAGAGAGCAATCTCCTGACTCTTGAAGCCTCAGAACCTGAGACATTATGACAGCAGTTCTTATGATACAAACTTTTCAGAGGAGCTGACTGTTAAAGGGAGAGTATTCACAACAGCTCAGATAACAGCTGACACGTGGGTATAGTACTATCTTTCTTCTAATATGCCTTCTCAACTGCAAGAAGAAGCTGGGTGAGAAACAGGACGTGGTAGGGAGGGCTGGGACTCTGGTAGGAGCGTGAATTCTCCATGTTACCTTCCCTAGCTACTCCCTGAGGAAGAAAAAGTTGAAATGATTGAGGGGAAGAGGAAATAGAGTTGAATAGAGAGAAATAGCTAGCTCAGGCAATGTACAAAAATATGTGGGAGAAATGGTATCCCAGGGAATGTAAAAAGGAGGAAGATGTCCAGAGTTGAGGGAGGAGGTATCTAAAACCATATGGAAAATACAATGAATGCACAGAATTTCCTTATATGTCAAAAGGATCCTTGGAGGAAGTAAGTTTTGGAATCATTACTATGTAAGACTGGTCACTACGTCCAAACAAATTTCCAGGCTTGCTCTATCAGAAATATAAAGATTGCTAAGATAGTAATTAAAAATTGAGTTGAAGTCCTTTATCTCACTACCCCAGAGTCAAACTCTGGTATTCTGCCACAGGCTTCTGGCAAAATTAAACCAGTTAAAGTGCCCTTGAGTGACAGGTCCTAAAAACAAGTTCTGTAGATCATGAACAGAGAAAACCCTGAAGAAAGAAAGATACATTTGTTTGTCTTTCTGAAAGAGGAGAATTGAGAAAATGGATCCTAAAGAGATGTGATATGCTGCATACAAGTACACCCATTTCTGATCTATTAATACCTGTTTCTGGCCAGGATGTTGCTTGCTTTACTTATTCATAGAGTCCAACTAACTCCTCATATGAGAAAAATGGAAAAGATCTGGGGCATTTTCCATTACCTTTAGGCCAAATTATACAGAAATGTCAAGACCTAGTGCATAACTTCTAGATCTGAACTGCAGGATGCCAGATTGTCTCCTTACCTTGTGAGGATAGCTGCTCTGCCCAGCTCTCTTATTTAGAACCATCCTTCACTATGTAGTTTAGAAAATCAAAGATAAAAACTTCAAAGTTAATTAAAAAAAACCAAAAACCACAACAAACTGGAATGGCTTGTCCTTAATCTCTAAAGCATACTGCAGGGGATATTACATCTTATACAAGCATATCCCATTGCCACGTTCTGTCATGTCTTAATTACCCAACCTAAGGTTGTTGATTGTTGAAAGTTGGTTGACCCTATGACAGTTTGGAAGACCATATAATGGCATTCAAAATATTCACTAAAAAAGAACAACCAAGCAAAGAATCCAATCCAAAATAGTTTCTGCAAACAAGTGAGAAATTTCTATGTTGCATATTTGGGTGAGGGAGAGGAGTAACCTTCCAAGTTTGTAGGAGAAACCCTGAAAATATGACCCAGTTGCACCTCATAGTTTTAGAAAAACAGAAAGCAGATACAAAAAGTCAATTTTACCAAGAATTTTGGCACTTTGGGGTGTATTGTGACTCACTCTCTTTAAATTATTGGATTTGTCAATAATATTACACGAGATTTTTTTTCTGGATAACAAACAGACTTGTTAAGCTGCTTGCTTTTGTCTTACTAATTAGGCTATTGACAGCAGTTCTACCAGTGATTTGTGGTTTCCCAGAGTGTCTGCTTTAGGAGTAAGAAACAATGCTGTTACTTTTGTAGTTCATGGAGTGGCTTGTCATTAGGGCTTGGAAATCAGCTGCAGTATTTGTGGCTGCAGTACATAACTATAGTTTCTGTAGTTTTGTACAGTGGAATAAAAATATATAGTAGCTTGTTACAGAGCCAGCCTTAAAAACTCAAATGTTTGCCAATCTTCTGCTTGGCATTAATTGGACATTTGGTATCAGAGAGGAAAAACAATACACTGAAAAACAAACAGAGCCTGAAAATAGAGAAGAAACTAGGCAGGAAAGCTTGGAAATAAAGATTTTGATAGCAAACTGCTGTCTGGGACAGCAATAATTTTATTAAGTATATCTCACATGCTTTTATATTGTACAATTCTGTACAATACAGAGAGGGAAGGGAAAGGAAAGGAAGGGAAGGGAAGGCAAGGCAAGGCAAGGCAAGACAAGGCGGGGGAAAGAGGAGGGCAGGCAAGGAGGCAGGTCCTCTTGGAAAGGAGTGGAGGCAAGGCAAGAAAGCATGGATTTGTTGGACTCTTCTATGTTTCTAGACAAGTATGAAGAGCAGAGAGGATTCCTTAATAGCCCAGAGGATAGGAACAGTAACTGCATTGTATGCTTGTCTCTCATATATAGAGAAAAATAGCACTATATATTGTAGTCCTGTCTACCTTCTATATTCCCAGTGAGAAAGCTGACACAAATGTGGAAACAAGGGAGCAAATGCAAGGAGCTTAAGTGATTTATTTATGTGGTATTGAAGGGGAAAGTCTGTGAGAGTGTGTTTGACTTTCACAAATAGTTTAGCTGAAGGGCAAGAATGTACAGTATTACATTGTACCTACCTCAGTGGTACTGGTACATCATTAAATGCACATGGATTGTGTGAAATAATTATGGCTGCATGGGTTTCTGTTAAATTGCAAGAGGATTTTCAGTCAGTACTATGCTGGAAATTTCCCCAGACAACTACAGCTGCATGGTGCTTAGCAATTCTGAGGCAGTTTCCTCTGGGTTTTAGTTTCTTTGTTTTCACAGGAGGTGAATCACATACTATCATATACTCTGCTGCTTACTAAGAGTCAAGCTATGTTTTGGTGGTGGTGGTGTGGGTTTTTTTTTTCTTTTTACCTGGCAAAAATAAACAGATGTGGCATAGTTAAAGAAGGCAATTTTTTATAGGAGTCAATGGTAGACAGACTCTTCTGCAGCAGTGGAAAAAAAAAAAAAAGTGCCATCTGCAACAACTCTTTATAGTAGTATAGATGGGCTCACAACTATGCATGGACTAAGCATTCTCCTTGAATTTCTGGTGTGTCTCCTGTACTTTGGAACAACATTCTGCCTATTGTCCATTGGGCCTCCCACACAGGAGATGGACCAAGAAAGAAAAAAAAAAGGACGATACAAAGAAAAGCAGCAGCAGCACACTTTTTATGCTGCTGAACTTTTCTTCCTGCAAAAGGAAAGTAAATGGCCTTTTATTCCCATTGCTGCCTATGGCACTTTCCTCTCAGTGGATCCCATTAATTTTAACACACTGGTCTTACCATGTACCTCCAAGCTCCTGTCTCATTTTTGGCGCCTTTTGGTGCCCTGAAGACTCATAACAGCAAGTGGGACATAGCTTCACAGGACAAAAGAGGGCAAAAGCTCAAAGTGAGAATTTTGTGCAGAAATGATAGATTGCTGACAATCTTGCAAAGCAAGGCAATACTTTCCCCTTCCTCTCTTATTCATCTTAATTCAATTTACAGTCAGAAAAGGGAAAGGTTTTTCTGCAAAGTTGAGCTTCTGTCCACTTCCTAAATAGTCAGAACTTGTAATGATGTAAGTGATCATTTCTGGACTAAAATAAGTGAAATTCCTATTCAACAATTAAAATGTAATTCACAACCATAATAAAATAAAAAAGGTGCACATTTCTTTGCAGTTTTCTTCAGTGACTTTCTCTGCATTAGAAATGTTATTCTTTTCATGCTTAATAAATTCCACAAAAATGACATTTAAATAGGTGGTGCATTAGCTAGTATTGATGATCAATGCCTAATAATCACACTACACTGTAGTTCAAGAAGCGCCTAGGTAGTTTTATATTACAAACACACAATTACATGTTATTTGGAATAACCGAATTCTAAACATTCTCTTTTTCTGGGTGAAAAGGTTCTTTTGTCTACTCCTGTTTCCTGATATGCAAATTAAAATTACATTTTCAATAACAGAAACTCAGAACAGTTGAGATTTTAACCCCAAATTTTCTTAACTGTCTTTCCCTGAGATTGTACAGGACAATTATGCTGGGTGGAAAAAAATGGGAGAAAATGATGCAATCTTGTTCTGCATCAAACTCCAGATTATTTTTTTTTTTTAATATTTGATTAACAGTATTCTCTCCCAGTTCACAAGGGGAAGACCTCCCGTACAGAATGGAGCATAATTCTATTTTTATGGAAATCGGAACAAACAGGCACTTACTGCCTTTCTGTATTGTCCTCCAAGTCTTCAAAGCTGTGACTTTTGAATATCAAATACTTTTCACATCATCAGAAAGTAATATATGCAATAAAAATTGACATCAATATCCATTAACTGAAGGTAGTTTAACATGAACATTTTATAAGCTATTTTGCATTCTACTAACCACGTCTTAATATTCTGAAAGAATATGCCTGTGTTTTGTTTGAAATTCTGGGCAGCGTCATTAATTAATCCATACAATTCCAAAGACAGATTAAAAAAAAATTCCAAAGACAGATAAAAAAAAAATCTGCTTCGCGCAAGATTAATCAACAGGGAACATACAAAGTTAACTGTCCCTTTCTCTTTCTTCTTGCCATTTTCCCTCCATCATAGTTGATTTAACACTTGAGGAAGTGAGAACATCCCTAGCTGTAAGGAAAGAATAGTGCTTCTGAGAGAACCATGAAAACTGCAATTGCTCCATCACCTCTTACGATGGGCAGCTTATAACTCTAACTCACAGTGGTATTTCTAAATCAACAAAAAAATAAAAGATTTCCCAAACTTGCAGAAGATGTGCTGAAGAAGAGATGGAAGCAGGGATTGCTGACGTGTCTATAGCCTCCACGTTATCGTTGTCCCATATATCACATATATTTCTGGTCCTGTGGCACTGGAAGATTTATGCAGTCCCATGATTTCCCCTCCATCACCATCAGAGCATGCATATTGTATCTGTACCTACTATTGTATAGGCAACAGTTTTGGTTCCCCAGACAAAAAAAAACCCCACAGCTGAAGTGATTATGGAAAAGTAATTTGCAAAGGTAATATTTTTTTTCCTGTTCTATATGGGACTGGGTAAAGCTCAATATCCACTCCAAGTAACTAAAATAGCATTACTAAGCTATATTTAAGTTAATAATTCAGTAATACTAGCCTCATAAATATGGTTGAATTAAAATGCCAATGAATGTATAATCGGTATTTCTTTCATGTATAGTATACTACAGCTCAGTAGGTTTTTATGCATTTCTCCTGCCAGATGAAAAAAGACAATAGGAAAGTATTAACTAAAGTTGTATATTAGTTAATTTAGGATGCTGACAGTACTGAGGTTCTTCAACAATTTCTTTACTGGCTTGCACTTTACCACTTATTTGTAATAAACCTGATTTCATTGCTGACTTGTGAGACTTATGAGGATTAAGAACAGCAAATGAGAAGAAGCTGGGGTTCTTATGGTATGATGTGATATAAATGCCTGTGCATATTATTAAAGCTAGGTCCAGTTTAGTGAACTGTTATGTTATAAATTCTTGTATATTAGAAATTATGCATGGTTACAGAGCATTTTCCATGTACCTCAGGAGCTAAATGCTAAATGATTTCTCCTTTCTCATTAATGATTATTATGCAACTTTTATAAAACATGCTCAAAAAGCAGGTTGTTTCCTCTTAGTCAGTAGAAATGCTAAAGATTCTTCCATATCAGGTAACTCAAGCACAGCAAATATCTACATTAGAAAGGTCGTGAATAATTCTCTGGTATTTTCCCTAATTTCTCACTGAGTGGTGATGATTATTCTGGTTTACCACAGACCTTTGCATACCTGAGAACATAGCAGCTACATAAGAAGCTCAAAACCAAGCACCATAGATGCTTCAAAGAGCAGATCCTCAGTCTTACTGTCTTGGGGTTTCCATGGCACTCAGAAACACCACTAGCGCTGAAGTTCATTCTTGGATTCACAGAAAAAAGGGAACTCTAAAGCTATACCACATTTTTTCTTGGATGGATTTTATGGAAAATGCTGAACTGAGCTATTTAAATAAGCATTTAGTGATAGCCTTGTTTCTTAAAGTCCTTTGCCTGATATCCAGTCAGGCCTAGGCTTAATCTGCACATAAACCCATCTTTCACAGTAAAATTAATCCCTTGTTTCTCTTGATCAAGAGAAAAGAGCATGTTTCAAATGATGCTGAGAATAGGTTTTCTGAAAATTAAACCAACAACGGTGAGGTAAAAAGAGTTTCCATCAGTGAGAAACTTTTTTTCTCTCTTACATTCTGGTGATTTTTTACAAAGATGCTTATACATTTTTGTTAAACGAAAGCAAATTTGTTTACAACTGAATACAAATTGCAGGGCTTTGATTTTTACTTTGATTTTTTGCTGGGTTTTTTTTGAGCAGTAAAAATGAATGCAAAACAAATAAACAAACAAAACCCCAGAACATCAAGGCAACGTACCAGTTTCCTCACTGCTTCTGTCTTCTATGGTGAACTACAGCAGTGCTCTTGTTCTGAGGCTTATCCTTGTTTATAAAATATCTCAGTACATATTGTAATGTTACTTTCGTTTTTCCAAAGCCTTATGGTGTTATCATCACAAGTCAAGCCTTAGGACATTATCGCAATCTAGAAATGAAGCAGTAAGAACTGTAGTTGTACATGACAGTACTTCAAAAATACCCTAAAAGCAACTTAGTTAAGTGCAGTTCTAGTGCCTAACTTTTTGAGCTGCTGGCTGCAAAACAGACAACATGATGGAAGGCACAGGCCACTTCAAACAGAAAAATTGTACCTTCGGGCAGGGAAAGCATGCAAGCTGTAGAATACAGAAGCATCAGCAACAGACTGGCACCTATGTTTGAACAGTAGTGTGACATAAATTTTTTAAAGTCCTTTATCCAGGGAAGGTACATCATATAATTATTATATGATGCTGCTGGGTTTTCTCCTTAGTAATAAGTAGTGGCCACAACATTGGCAGTCTTAGTCATCACTTTGGTTAGAAGGGAAGGCTCTCTCAGATCACCTCAAGCCTGTATTTAAACGCGAAAAATTAATGAACACCAATGTCCTCTTCCTTGAATTTATCCCACCTCCCCCAATTTTTAGATTTCATGACCAAAATATTGGCTGTAATTATAAAAGTCAGTCAAAAAGAATCACTTCAATGACCCAGAGGCACTCTATATGTGCATTTTCATATTAAGTAGACAAATATTAATAATATCTGGAGTAAAAACCCATGCATATCTTAATTTTCATCTCATGTAACCCCAGAATAGTTGCAGACACATAGCAAAAAAAAATTATTGCTGCCAGCAATTCATTACAAGTTAAATGTTCCTGTTTTCTTGACACAGGTTTGACTGCTACTTCACCTCTGTTTAGTAGCACAGTAATCTTTCCAAACTCCACAGGGGATATGAATCGGGCTTAAGTCATACTGGAGTAAATTCAGAAAAAAATTCCAAGCTGCTGTTTGTACTAATGCCAGCAGCCCTACTGATCTAGTAATGCCATACAGAGCAAAAAAATACATAATGGCATCAGTCTGGGGATTAAGTGGCAAGTTTCTTGCTGTTTCTGTGGACATTGCTAGTTTGTAAGATTCTGTAATGGGCTAGATTTTGCATTCATGCAAGACTATTTCTACATCTTCTCTCTACACGGGGAAAATAAGCACCCTAGTAACTTTCAAGTCTATTAATTGCTTACGCTGGACTCCAGGCATCCTCAGTGTACAGGTGCAGAAACAATTAAAGATTATTCTTTGTCCTTCTGCAATCTATTTCATCAAAGAAAGTCAGGAAAACCAACAGGCTTCATACCTGAGAGGCATTTGGGTACTTGGGGAAAAGCTGTGCAAGCTTCCTGGGTAGTTCTTTGTCCTGGTATAGCCAAATTTTTACCACATTTATCATAATACAGGTTTTTGGATTGCCACTATTATCAGAAAAATAAATATAAATATTAGGAATTATTTTAGAATACACTCAGGAAACATGTAAAACAACACAAATCCATGTGCTATCACTGCACTGAACTACTCTATGGTCAGCAGAAATAGCTTGAAAGAATTTACATTATTCAGTCCAACTGATGTGAGTCCCTATTGACTGATGCTACTTAAAGTTAATACTAACGCTACTCTCAGAAATAACGGCCAAAACACATTACCTCAGTTTTTATCCATAGTATAATGCCATTTACTTTGACGTGGTTGCAACAAAGACATGCACCATAATTTAAACTGCAAGTACTAAGCTGCTATCATAAATAAGTCTGTTACAGAGTATTCTTAACATATTTTTCATTGTCCAGAACTGATTAATATAGAAATGTTCTCTTCCATGATTAACAATAGCCCATTGTTAATGGTAATGGATTTTGATTGTTTGCCCAATATCTTCTAAGCATACATCAGAATTAATATAAGTGTCTGAGTCAACATAATCTGTTCTGCTCTCTGACAAAGGAAAGATTTTATTGATGTATTTTACTTTATATTGTGTGAAGAAAAACCTGAATTTGCTTTGTATGCATACCCATTTGAGATGACCATAAGCAGTAATACACAGAAGAATAAATGAGGCTTACAAAAACTTATACTCCGTAATCTTCTACTGGCACTCATTGCATTTACAATCAGTGTGTTTCATTTCATATCAGTAGCAAGTCCCTTCATAGCAATAACTTCAGAATGTCTGTTAATCTGGGATATGATACCACAAATGGAATTTTGACTGGAGAAAACCCAAATATTACAATTTATTTCAAAGACTAAAGTTGTCAGAGAAAGAAGAGACATTTTAATCTGAGAAGACACCTCAGCTGTAGTATTTAATTCTCAAAAGAGATCTATTCAATATTGCAGTTGTAAATTTGAGCATGGCCAGAAGGCCAGAAAAAAGAAAAGTAGTATATTCTGCAGTTCTTTCCAAAACAAGTAATAATAAGAGTGCTATCATTCTCTTCCTGCCATTGTTTTTAGAATGTACAAGGAAAATTGAAGTGTAAAACAGTGCTGCAGAGAGTACAGGAACAAAGGTAAATTTGATGGCAGTTTTCAAAAACAGAGGCTTAGCAGGGACAAAGCAGAGAATTAAGGTTCTTTCATTACTGTATTAGGATACGCTCAAAAAATATTATGCATATCGCCTTATTGGTCTTTTGGTTATGCTCTGGTACAGCATCAGAATAATGTCTGACATACTGTCTCCTGACACCATTTCCCCACTGATCTTGAGGTTGTTTCATGTTTTTGTGGCAGAAAATAAATTTCACTCAGTATTATACCTATCCCCATGAGAAGAATAATTAAATGACAGTAGGATAAATGATTTTCCATGGCCTCAAAATTCTACAAATACCCAGAGGAAGAAAAGTTGTGTTTTCCAAGGCAGTGAGCTATAAACACCTTTGCTGCTCTTCCTAGGGGGGAAGGAAGAGGCTTCATTTTGGACTGAGACCAACTGTCAAAAGAGGGATGTTTAGGAAGATTTTTCATCAAATCACCTACTAGGTGATTTGATGCTGTTAGTTTTCAACAGCCTTTTGTTTCCTTCAACTGCTCTCTCACCTGAAAAAAGAGTCAAGCTCATGAGGTCAAGAAGAGGATCAAGGGATTTTACAGCTAAGCAGAATCTGAATCAGCAACTGAAATCTGAAGTTTGCAGTGTTCAAACTGGAAAAATGACACCATATTTAATAGTGAGACAGTGAAGGGGATCATCATGGAACATGACAAATTCTTCATCACCTGCAGTTAGAATTGATGTCCTTCTAAAAGATGCACTCAAATGGAGCTTATAAAACCAGATGTAGCAATTGCTTTCAGGAATTCTATATTAATAGTATATTTAAGAGGTCAAACAAAAAGATGTTACAAATACTTGGATAATTGTGAATGAGTAAAAGATTAAATCAACTTTTACTCTAAAGAAACTTATTTTCTTTTTTATACTTGCCCTTAAAAAGAAAATAAACTGGATAATTGTAATTAAGGTTGTTAAATAGATATATGCTAAAAATCTCTATGCAAATCATAATTACAATAAATACTCTTTAGAGCATAAAAAGGGAAGTGTCTCTTAAGCTTGTTGAATTACCTATTTTAGAAAATATGTAGAGAACAACAGAGGTAATTTGAAATTAATTTATACCTGTTCAAGCTATCTTCTCACTAGAAAATGCTGAGGGACAGGTGAACTCTTCAGATGATACAGGTCACAGAAGCTACCCATTCTGATCTGGAAGGCTCCTTAAAAAAAATCTTTGGATCAAACTTCAGGAACAGGCAGCACCTATGTGACATTCTCCATCTGGAGGGTGTGATCAAAATGGGTCCATCAAAAAGTAGCTGCAGCCTTTAAGTGCTTTCACCATGGTCACAGCTGGAAGCTGAACTGTGGATTTGTAGGTCAAGCTTTTACACTTATTGCTGATAACTATTAGAAGCTATGTGGAGTGCTGACAGATTCTTTTCAGTCACTGACCTAGATTTAGCCTGATTTAGTTCAAAGGCCGTTTTGCAGGGAGAAAACCCTGTCCTTCCTTATATCCTGTCTAATTTATGCAACTCATTTAGTCTAGAAGACTCTACAGCCAGTAGAATCAAAAGACAATTCAAAGCATCAAGGCAACGCACTAAATATGAGCATACCCCAGTTTTATCACCTCTGTATGACTGACTGTAACAAAGATTTTTCTATAGCATTAAAAAATCAAGATTCCCATGAGCTATCCCCAAAGGACATCAATCAAAATTTCAATCTCATTATAGACTTGAGAGCTTTTATCTTCTTTGACAAGTTCAAGTTCAGGATGATGAGTTTGACCTTCTCAGAGCACCTCTAAATCCACAGAAATGGGGGTCTTTATCATGGGCACATATTTATCTATATCCAGCAAAGCAGCTTACAGAATTTGTCTATTGTATTCACCATAAGCTTAGATTTCGCTTTTCCACAGTACTCCTTATAAAATTGCTTTTCACATCTAGAATCAAAGAGAAATAGAACATTTACCACTTCTCTCACCTTAATAATTATTAAAAATCTACCAATCCTTAAAATACCAATATCATATTCTAATGAGTACATTTCTACATAAATACTTACTTCTATACAAAAATCCTCTGTGTTTTTCTTACTAAAAAGGCTGTGCACCACCTTAGCTGCCCTTAGAGACAATAAAGATGTTCCCAGCTACACAGGGTGTTTGTGACATTCTATACATTGATATACCTTCAACCTTAGCCTGTTCCAAAATATAAGAATTTTCTGAAATTCTTGAGATTGCTGTTATCACAGTGTTCTTACTTTCAAAATCTCTTAGTAGCTATCTAGCATAATACACCATCAGAAGCTAACACATATATTAATTTTCAAGACTGAATCCATGCATTATTTTTTTTAAATCAGAATTTTTTTTCCAAACTATCATCAGTGGGACAGCTTCCCAGAATAACTACTAAGTCTAAAATTTTTTAAATTCCTGATGTTTCTGTAGTAACATTTCCTTTACAGAATGAAGCACTAATTTAGGTTGACTGACATTTACCAGAGAAGGACTTTTGTGCAAACCCTGTTGCATATCAATATATGCAGGGGCTCAGAGGGTTCTGATCAGCAGGGCAGAGTCCAGTTGGAGGCCGGTACCTAGTGGAGTTCCCCAGGGCTCAGTACTCGGCCCAGTCTTGTTCAACTTGTTCATCAATGACCTGGACGAGGAGACAGGGTGTACCCTCAGCAAGTTCGCTGATGACACAAAACCGGGAGGAGTGGCTGATACACCGGAAGGCTGCGCTGCCATTCAGCGGGACTTGGACAGGCTGGAGAGTTGGGCAGAGAGGAACCTGATGAAATTCAACAAGGGCAAGTGTCAAGTGCTGCACTTGGGGAGGTCGAACCCCATACACCAGTACAGGCTGGGGGCTGACCTGCTGGAAAGCAGCTCTGCCGAGAGGGACCTGGGAGTCCTGGTGGATGACAAGCTGACCATGAGCCAGCAGTGTGCCCTTGTTGCCAAGAAGGCCAATGGTATCCTGGGATGTGTTAAGAGGAGTGTGGCCAGCAGGTCGAGGGAGGTTATCCTCACCCTCTACTCTGCCCTGGTGAGACCCCACGTGGAGTACTGTGTCCAGTTCTGGGCTCCCCAGTTCAAGAAGGATGAGGAACTCCTAGAAAGAGTCCAGAGGAGAGCAACTAGGATGATTAAGGGACTGGAGCATCTCCCCTATGAAGAAAGGCTGAGAGAGTTGGGCTTGTTCAGCCTGAAGAAGAGAAGACTGAGAGGGGACCTCATCAACACATACAGATATCTTAAGGGTGGAAGTCACGAGGACGGAGCCAGACTCTTCTCAGTGGTGCCCAGTGACAGGACAAGGGGCAATGGGTACAAACTGAGACATAAGAGGTTTCAGTTGAATATGGGGAAAAACTTCTTTACTCTGAGGGTGACGCAGCACTGGAAGAGGCTGCCCAGGGGGGTTGTGGAGTCTCCTTCTCTGGAGATATTCAAAGCCTGCCTGGATGAAGTCCTGTGTAAAATGTTCTAGGAGAACCTGCTTTAGCAGGGGGGTTGGACTAGATGACCTCGATTCTGTGATTAAGACTCAATTTTATAAAGATAGCTCTAAAAATTCCTTTTTTGCACACCGAGGATATACTATAGTATAACTTAGCAGTGAGAAAACTAGAATCAGTCCAAATTTCTATGCCAAGATGCATCCTATTTTTCAACATGGTATATTGGTCAACTCATTACACACTTGTTGGCTCATCTTCGCAGTGAAGATAGTGTACTCATTGCTAATCTACGCAGGTCATTGCATCTTACACTAGAATGTTCAATAGCTCTGGAAGCCATCCAAATGGCTTTTAAATGCCATTTCCAGAATCTTTTCAGGGTTTTCTATGCTTGCTTTGTATTACATCCAGGGATGAATATCTGAAATAGCAAGTATACACAGGAAAATAAATCAGCTAATCTCTGGTTTTGGCTCTCTTAGAACATACTTGCATTAGAACTGGAAGATAGCTGAAACTACTGGAGCGGATCAATCCTTAGATTTGGAACATCTGAGTTTTAAATACACATTTCAGCTCCATTGCTATTTTTCATGCTTAAAATAATGTTCTTTTTCTTTCTTATTTTTGCCCATTGTCTTCCTAGACATCTTGTGTACCATAAGTGCTTATTAATCAGCAGGGTATATCACTTAATTTCAAGCCAATCTAATTATCTGAAATTCAATTCAACCTTATAGCACATATGAACCACATCAAATGAAGCACCATTTTTTTCCTATTCTACTTTATTTTTTTGATGATTCTAAAGCTGTACATGATCATATAATCTGCTTATTTTTGGTCTTTAACTCAATTCTCATTTCAGCACTGGGGGAAGGGGTGGAATATTTTTCTATACATCCTAAAATGTTGCATTTATTTTCTTATTGGTAACATCACTGAAGTTTTTCTTTTCCTTTTTAAGAAAAACATGATGAACATCCAAAGACATGAAAGGAAACACATTGCAGTTCCTTCACTCTGGAACTGGAGTTAATTTTACCTATTTAAAGAGAAAACAGAATATCTAAAAAAAATCTAAGCCACTGCTCTGCTGTTTTCAAAGTTATTAATCCTGTAATAAAGTCTATATTTTGGTATGTTAATCTTTAAATTATCCAGAGTTCAAATTCCTTGAATTCTGCTTTTCACACTGCCAATTTATATAATTTAAGGGTTTTTTAATCCATTCCTTTCTAGTTTTAAGTAATGTAAATGGCATCTACATGTTCAACCAACTTAATTAGTATGCAATACATTCCTGCTTCTTAGATTGTCACCAAAGTATACAGTGAAAATGAGGGCAGAAGAATTCACTGTGTCTAATTTCTAAACATCTGACTGAAATGCTAAATCTAGTCTTCTTTGATTTTCTTTTGTGGTCAGTAGTGAGCAAGAGGACAGTTCAAAGTGCCTAAAGTAGGCTCCTCCGTTGATTTGCCTAGAGAAGGTTAACTATGTAGGGAGTCTAAAGGGGAGATTTGTCTGACCAAAAGCAGGTATGAAGAGCTGAGCTGGTCACTTGAGGCTTCTCTTCAAGGTCAGTGGGAGAAATAGGGAGTAAATCTTCTCTTTCTAAACTGCCTGTCTGTAATAGGCCTAATGAATCACTTTCTGTTTCTCCCATTGACCTTAAAGAGAAGCTTCAAGTGACTTGCTTAAGTGTATGTGCCTACAGCACATGTTGTAAATGTCTAAAGTTGGGTGAGATGAATTCAACAATAACCTCCTAACTTAGATTATTACATTTAGCCAGCAACTTCATGCATAGCTCCAGGGTATCCAGTAATTAATCTTTTTTTCCAAGTGTTGAAAAATATACTTTTTTATTTGTTACCCCCCAGTCTTCAAAGCACAGTTTATCTTTAGTTTTCAGGCAGCAAAAAGTATTTAGCAGATATATTTCACTCCAAAACTCATCCCACCTACTCTTCCAGACCTGTAGCTCCCACTGTATATCCACATTAGATAGCCGTCCAGATTCATGTAGCTAAAGGTCTTTAACTGTCAAAGAGCCTGCAGTTTCTGTTTAATGTTTGCATAAGATTCAGGGGCTACCTGACAACATAGGTGCATAGCTCTTGTTCAAAGGTTACAGCCAATTATCTTAATCTCACCACACCATCCAGAAACATTTTAATTCTATCAAGCCTTGCATTTGAATAACTCAACCAGACAGTTTTGACATGAGGCTCACGCCAACAGCATATCCTTCTGTTGTAAGAGCCATCCTGGGACCTACAGGAAGACAATGAGCAGGGCTCAGTGGTGAAATTAACAGGAAAACAGAAATAAATCTAAGGATGAACCAGGTAGGAAAACAAAGACAAAGCAGAGATATAAACTCAGTTAGGCCAGGCCTAAGGAACAAGAAACAACAGTGGTGTAGAGAGGCTACAGCCTGAAGGGCCAGTGATCTAGCAGCTTTTGACACATGCTCCAGATTCCTGAGAAGCAGAAAGGTCTGATGGCTGTGTAGTTAATTTACGATGTCATGTGGGCAGAACCACCACCTCTCATGAGGTCCCTATGATCACAGTCCTCAGCATGACCACTAGCTCCTTCTGAATGGTTGGCTCTAGGATACTGGACAAATTTTTGGATGCAACAGGTAAATGCTAGTGCATAAAAGGTGCATAAGTACTATGACTAATACATTGCTTTGCTTGGAAACAATGAAGATCCATGGAGACACTCAGCTGAGATGGCTGCCAGAGAGAGTTGTTCACAATAATTTATGAAATTGGATGATCACCCAGACACTAGTGGTGGTGAAGGAAATAGGAATAGAAACAGAGAGGAGTCTGACCTGGACATTAGGAAAGAATGCGTCATCTTTTTCTGGTAGAGTTCTCTCAGCTCAGAATCTGTAAGTTTTGGCTTGAATCTTCTTCCAGTGCACAGCTGGGATAGCAGCATACCGAACAAAATTAAATCAAAGTTTGAACAAATGCAAATTATGTATTTTTGTTATACTCTTACAATAATATACTTCTAACATTTTCAAAGAATTATGACAAATAAGAGATCACTGTTTATCAATACAATTTATGATGGCTCCTCCTTGGCAGTATATATAAACAATCTCTTCACCGGTTTTTAATATTTTTTTCTTTTTTCAGTTATTCATAATGCTCTACCAATTAGGAGGATTTTTTTTTTGTTTATAGAGCTACCTCTTAAAAAAGAAGACAGGACACAAAATATATACATCTGACCCTTATATGGTTAAGGCTTCTAGTAATAATGTGAGATTTTTGCCTGGTTAGAATTTTACATAAGCAAATGACACACAATTCGAATAATGTAAATTCCAAACAAATTTTTTGTCTGTCTGAAGGAAACATGTTTCCTTCAGCAGCTGGTATCACATTTGGAAGCAAGACACACTTGCATGTCTGAATAAGGGAAAAATTAAAATATGAATTCTACTGCTGCTACTTAATTGCCATCATACCATAGCTGTCCAAGCAGGGGGAGCGCAATCTACATGTCTGTATCACACTGCCTATTGGGGTTGTAAATTCTACTGGTATTGGCAATGGAACCCCATGGAGCAGTGGCAGTAAACAACTTCCACAGAGAAGCAGGAAGGGCTGCAAAACCGCAGCTACTCTGTGTACAAAGCTCCCACCTAGGAATAACCCACATCTCGTTGACACGGGTAAGTCAAACCGTTTGCTTCTTTCATTGCATAAGAAATATTCTGCCAGGATGGTGTGAGAATCAGAGTCATTTTAAGGACCAGAAGTTTTAAACCTGTTTATGACTTGCAGTGATAACTGCAGCTGTTGCTCTGGACCACCTCCTTTAAGGAGCTAGAAGGGTTCCTTCTGCAATAAAACAAGCAGCTCAGAAACTGCCTTGCTGGTTCGAGATGTAGGAAGAGGGTAAGGGGGATGCACATGCCACAGGGCTGTTGAGATATGATGTGCCTTAAGTAGCTGAAGGATTTGAGGTGCAGGTCTCAGCTTGGGGGAGGAGAGCAGGGATGTACAGAAGGAGTAAAGGGAAATATCAGTGACTAGGGCTATGGACTGGAAGCAGTGACCCTGAAGAAAAATGGTTAAGGAGATAGAAGATAATATGCTGCCATGGTGGATTAGCAGGCAGAGTCTGCACTGGGGCTAGAGGATATCTATATATACATATATATGTATAATATACATATACAGGTATGTATAATTTTTTTCTTCAGTTTTGCTATAGAATATTATTTTCTTTGACTAGATTTGTCAATGGTTGTTAGAAACATTCAGCAACAGAAATATACCCCTACTTACATTCAGGCTTATTATCACACAAATTAAACATCATATCATCACTTGCCTTTTAATTACTATCCCTATTGAAAGCTTCTGGCCTGATTTACAGAACAGTACAGCAAATGTAAGATTACACAGACTTCATTATGAGCTGTAAGCACCTATGAAAATGAGGCCAACTTTATACTTGGGTATTGCACAATCCAAAGCTAATGAACCAGCCATGCTGCTGAACATCTCCTGTATAAAACATTCATGATGAAAACAACACATTGCAGTGTGGAGGCTGCTATTTTGAGAGTTTGGGATTTTTAATCACCTACTTTTCCCTGAGCTTTGCAATATCAATGAAGATAGAAAGATGGCAAAAGACAATGACTTCAATTTTTGGTGGGTGTAAGCATGAGACTATTATTTTAAATGGTCTTTTATCAGTTTATTTTAATACCAAAATATTGGCACAATTTGCTAAAACACAAATCATGAATATGGAAAAAATTCTAAACACAGACACACTAAACCAAAACATAAAACAAAATATGTTCGACAAGAAAGCTAGGTTCTTTCTGTTTTAACGTTTTTACTTTGATTTTTGATGGTGAAAAAACATGTTTACATATATTTTCCAAATTTCATCATGGCATAATCAAGGTTGCTCTTCTTACTTCTTAAGTCAGTTGTGGTTTATATTATGAATCTTGCCAACCTGCCATTTCATCCTGCTTAAATTCCTCTAGGGCTTGTTCAGCTTCAGCACAACTTTCTCAAACTCCAGCCATGATTGCATTTTTAAAACTAACATCTTAGAAGAGGCAGGGAAAATATCACATTGCATGACAGTCAGCCCTAGTCTAAAATGTCTTAATTATTCTGAAGTTGCTGAGGTTTAGACTATACTCTGGCTAAATTTGGCCTATCGTTTTTGTAGAAACTAAGGTGATTTGGGTAGCTTATAGTTCTGCTTTACTGTTTGGAAGTCTTATTGTTCATATCATGCTTGTTGTTTGACATTGAGGAAGTACAAATTTAGAGTCAAAAATGCCATATATTCTGTATTACAGTATTTGTAGAAGAAGAGTATTTTTTTTCCAAAATCTAATCCAATGCTGCTTGCGGGATCCTTGAAAAGTGCACCAAGGGATTTATAAATGCATTTGCAGTTCATACGTGCCCAGAAGAACTTAGTGCTGAGCAATGATTAGAGACTATTCCTATAATCTAATGACCTCCCTGACACTGGCCATGAATGTATTAATAGTGGCAATGTTAATTATGTGTAATGGACCGTACCTCCTCTTTGCTAAATTCAGACCATTACAAAGCACTAATACATTAAAAAGTGTTAGGAAGTAATTAATCCATAATTGCATGATGGAAAATAACTAATAGAAATTGTGAAGGAAAGGATAACTTTACCAGAATATTAATGCTTTGCTTTTTAAATATAATATAGCAATTTAATCCACTGGACTACAGCATCTTTGCTGGCATCGATGGGTGTTTAGAGTAGATTTCAATTAACAAGAGACCTTTTTTCTTGTTCAATACTGTCAATTAAAACATGGAAGTACATTAAAAAATAAAGCCCAAAACCACAGAGTTTCAGCATTTCAAGAAACCCCATCTCTTTTATTCATATTGTCATCTTTACATGCTGTAGTATTCTGTGTATATCAGGCTGTATTTTTATGCTCAAAAAAGACAAAAATTAGACCAGGCTTTGAGCCTAATTGATTGCAATAAAAGATCTGATTATGTAAAGACTTGAGCATAATTCACAGAAGCCTGAGAAGGGGCACTCTATCTACATCCAACTGCTGAAACATAGAAACATGATATAATCGAAATTGTGATTCCTTTGTAGCATCTGTAGAACAATATGCCTAGAATCTTTCTTTTTAAAAAATTGTCAAGACCCATGTTTCTCTTTTGAGGAAACCTCAGTCTCTGCTTAACCTCAAAGTACTGGCATAATCCAACACTTGTCCTTCATCAAAAATGACCCAATTATATTAGGTATTTTTAAACTGAAGATTACCCTTACAGAAAAGATCAGGCTAAAAAGTTTTAAATGCATCAATTATCTTAAGTAATTCATTAAAATGTCACAACACTGACAGATGATGATCTCCAGAGTTCACATATATGTGATCTTAGTTTCTTTAATGTTTATTTTGTATCACCCATAACCATTTTACCTCAGCAAAGATGCTTCTATGTGTATGTAAGGAGAACAATGAAAAATTTATTGTTTCAGGGCATGTAAATTCTGAAGAACTTGTGCACAGACCTGAAACCACATTTTTTTCTCTTTTATTTTCATTTTGTATGAAAATAAAAATCTCCTAAACAAATCACTGAGAAGCTATGAACAATATAATAGTGTAATCTCTCAATGTGCTGTATATTTACCAATCTTTATAGAGAATGTGTTTAACTGGTTATTCAGTGCACCATTAATTATTTCAGATCACAAATAAAGCTTGTCTGAGCTTTAGTTTGAGGTTTAGAGGACACAAGGAAAAAAAGTGGCAGTTTGATTTCCTGGTCTTACCAAAAAATGAGACATTCATTCATTTAAATTTCTGTCCTGGTTTCGTCTGGGATAGAGTTAATTTTCTTTATAGTAGCTAGGATAGTTCTGTGTTTTGGCTTTAGTACTACAAGACTGTTGATAACACACTGATGCTTTTAGTTGTTGCCAAGCAGTGCTCAGACTGCTCAGGGACTTTTTGAGCTTCTCCTGCTCAGCCAGGTGCATAACAAGCTGGGAGGGAGCACAGCCAGGACAGCTAACCCAAACTGACCAAAGAGCTATTCCATACCATATAATGTCATGCTCGGGGGGAGTTCGTTAGTCGGTCGGCTGCAGGGAGAGTGATCGTGGCTCCGGGACTGATTGCGGCTCAGGGACCAATTGCGGCTCAGGGACCGATTGTGGCTTGGGGACTGATCGTGGCTCGGGACGGGCTGGGCATCGGTCGGCGGCTGGTGAGCAATTGCGTTGTGCATTGTTTGTTTTGTATATTCTGTATATTTTGTTACCATTCTCATTATTACTATTATTATTATTTTCCCTTATTAAACTGTCTTTATCTCAGCGCACAGCTCTAACCTTTTTTTTTTCCTTCCCGATTCTCTCCCCCATCGCACTGAGGGAGGGGGGAGTGAGCGAGCGGCTGCGTGGTGCTTAGTTGCCAGCCAGGTTAAACCATGAAAATTTCCCACTGCCTACAAACAGTGTAAAGAATAAAAAAGGTTCCCGCATGATTACTACATCAAAGCCATTCTTACTATGCGGGTTAGAAGAAATAACTTCTGTTAAACTAAATAGACATCTTGTTTATTGGTAAGGTCGTAAAGTTAGCTGACAGAAGTATAGGCAAGACTTGTTGAAGACTTGCACTTTGACTAAAATCAAAGTTAATAAACTAAACCAATACAATATTAACACTGCATGTGTTAAGTATACTGAAACCCAGCAACAGGTTTTGAAATGTAGTGCTAACTTAGAAAGAACATCAGGCACAATTCCCGTAGGCCCTATGAGAATCAAATCAATTGATTTGATTGAAACTGTTAAACAGTACTGGTCCCAATATGGACCCCTGAGGGACACCACTCATCACTGATCTCCATCTCCAGAATTTACACCTCATGTGTCTGCACATGAAGAACTCTGGAGCATGGAAATAGGAGGGGATCGGTGTCTCACAGTCTTTGGGAATAAACGTCATAGATGCCTCTTAGAAACTCCTTAAGTTCTGCCTTACAGCCAGTTAGGTTTGTTGTCACAATTATAATTGGTAGGTTGTTCTAAAATCCCACTTCTTCGATCCACAGGACAAGAAGCCCTACTATGGAAAAATGAAGAGATACTGAGGGATTGTGAGGATTTGATCTTTTCAGCTTAATCAAAAGATGACATGATTACACAGTGCATAAATATTTCTCTGAGAAATGTTTTTGAAAACAACATCATTAGCCTAGTAGATGAAAGCATAGGAATATTCAAAGGCTGAAAGATAAAGTTGGACAACATCAAGCACAAAATTACTTATTTTCAATATTCAGAATAAGTAATTCTTGGACCACTTTAGCAAATATTTATTTTTTCCCTCAGAAATGTTGCTTTAGGGTTCACATTCAAGATACGTTATGTAGAAATTAATATGTAGAATGTGGGGCTATTGAAATACAGAAGACAGAAGAGGAACAAATGCCAAGGCATGCTAGGCTCTGAGGCTGAATCAGAAGGCTGAGAGAGTGTTCAGAACAATCTTTACCCTACGAGTTTTCCATAGAACTTACAAGATACGGGAAAAAAAAACCAAACCAAAACACTTAAGGAAATTCTTCACTGTCTTCAGAGCAGAACATAATTCTGTGTATGGGAGATAAAAGGAAGGAACCAGAAAAAGCTAAGGAAGAAAGTGGAAAAATGCTAAGCTCACAGCTGTGGTATTTCAGTGCAAATCAATGATTAATTCCTAATAATAAAATCAACTTGAAGAGACAGAGATGCGATTGAGACTTTCAACTTTCTAGACCCGCACTCTTTGCAGTCAGCAAAAATAAAGGATAATTATTTAATGGGCATGTTTTCACAAGAACTGACATCAATTTCAGATACTTTGCACCAAGAATGTAACTTGTGCTTCCCAGTCCTTAAAGATGTCTGTCAAAGCATAATACCACTGTCCAGAAACAAGCCCACAGCTAACCAAAAATATTCAAACTCTACCAGGCAGCAAAATTAATCTGAGCAAATAGTCTTTGATTTTCCTTGCTTTCAGAACCGCTAGTACAACAATTTTGCTGCTCAGATTTTATTATATCCTGTCTATAATTAAAAAGCTGTTTTCCATTATTATGTATATAAATATATACATACTGAATTGTAAGGACAAATAAAACAATTTTATATTTATTGAATAATATTATAAGATTAAATACATTATTTGTTTATTTCAAGGGTTTTGCTTTTATTTTTACTGTAAAAGTATATCCCAAAATTATTTTCATTTGAACATTCTTGGCATAACTTGAAACTGTGATAATCTATTTCACATCAGCATTTCTCAGTTTTTTAAAAGCAGAATTTTCTGTAAATGGAAGTAACTGAAATTGCCACCTCTTTCACTTCTCTAACTCTCCTCCAAAGACAGACCAAAATGTCTTAATGTGTGAGTCATACTTTAGGCAATTCTTTGACTCCCAGTGGGTCTTCCCGTACTTCTAGAGGGAGGGATTTATTTCACTACAGAATGACAAGGAACACAATGAATTTGCAAATTTATGATATATCTTCTGTGAAGAGAGATAGCATTGTTGGAATCAGTGTCAATAGATATAAGATAAAATGAGTCGTATGTATAGAATTAGAAAGATATGTGAAATAAGTAGCAAGCTCAGGGGTCTTAAATTGGCTTTAATAATTCATCCACATTATCGAAATCCTAGCAATTTTACATCATCAGTGAACTACAGGGAGAGCAGGATTTTTAAACCATCTTAGATGATATTACATCAAAGTATCTGTGCTGCAAAAAACATAGCTGATAAAAAAAACTTCTAGTAGAACCAAAGAGTGTCATGACGATGAGACTATGCATGCAACTTTTATCTCTGAAAACAGAGACTCTTGCTTTACAATAACAGAAGGCTGGAACTAGTACAAACCACAACATCTAATAAGGATTAGGTGCATTTTTTTGCTATACACAATAATTAATTTATTCAGATGTTACATATGTTAGAAGTATTATGTAATCTAAATTGTTCATTCTAGGCAACTGTAAGCAAGCCTATGCCTCTCAGAAAACCTGGGTCTATGTTATCTGTTGAAAGTGAAATTTTGATTATACTGGACAAGGTTTGGGAAGTTGCTTTATTTAAGAATTCAAGCAGATCCCAGGCTTCAGAAACCAGTAAACATTGGCTTTTAGCCATCTTAAGTCATCTTAACCTGCCAAATTGTAACAAAAAGAACAAAAAAAATCAGTGACCATTTGGGTTTGTTACCATTCAGCTGTGCACTTCTTATAATCAGGAGCAAACTATTTTTGTTTTTATTACATTTCTGCTACTACAGTTAATAAATACAAGCAGCTATTAGTCTAATCATGCTCCAATTGTACATACAAAACATGCAGACCTTCAGAGTCCTATATGGCAACTGCATCTAATTAACCTTTTGGACACAAAGTGTACTAAGTATACTTTGCTTTGTAAAGCAAAATGGTGCTTTGGTTGAATTCAAAACTGCCTGCTGGAAAACCGAGAAAGCTACTGCCAGTGGATCTAGAGTATTTAGTTACATATATGTAAGAAAAGAAGGCTGACTTAACTAGGAGGAACTTCTTGTCACCTATGAATAGTGAATGCCTAATCTGAATTTAATTCTCAGAGCTGAGTACTAAAGGGGATAAAGGCAAAAAAATGAACAAATAACTCAAAAGCCAACACCAACAAACTGCTAAGTTTTACCTTGGAGATAAACATGTGAAAGATTCAGTAATAACATCAGTTGATTTTACTGCTGTCTCTAATACCTGGAAAAGATATTTTGATTAAGCTGATTTTGGCCTCTCTGTGAGAAATGTCTTGCGTATTAAACAAGTGTCAGTTTAGTAGTATTATTACTAGCAGCCCAAATGTAGTACTGATAACCATCAGCAGTTTAGGGATCAGAAAAGGAAATTTGAGCCTTGCATATGACAAACATTGCACTTTTGCTCAGACAGAAAGGCTGGATAGTGTTTATGAAATGACTACTTGCCTCAGACAAACATCTAGAATGGGCCTTTTGATATTAGAAAACTCTTGCAAGATAATGAAGATTAATAAAAGTTATGGCAAACTATTATGGTTTTGTGCCAATTCAATGCAGTCCTGTCAAAAGTCTTGTAACATAAAATTGATTTCATATAAAGGACCATAATGTTTCATAGACTGACAAAAAAAGGCTTTTTGGTTTGCCAAAACAAAAAATGACATGTGTTAAAAAAATCTCATAACTGACTTTTATCTAGAAAATTTAACTAAATTTTATTTTAATATTATTTACAGCTGATACTATGCTTTTTCATTATCAAAAAGCAACAAACATATTTGGTCAGTAAGAACTCTGACCTTAGTTTAATGAAGGTGAGAAACAGGAATGAACAAATAAAATATGTACCCAGAAAGAACAGTTTTTCCTCTTTTATGTGCTGCTTCACGTAAAAGGCTTTGAAGTTTCCAGGTGGTGTACAGTCACATAGATTCTTACTCCTCAATCAAAAATAGATTAAAATTGCAAAATTATATACAGTTTCATAAAAGAGGTTTTACAACGGCTCTGGAAAGTTGTCTCAATGTTAAATTTAGCCGGTATTGTCAGCTATATGCAGAACTCTAAGTATTCAGGATTTTGGCATATGCAAAATAAAATAGTATAGGGAATTAAATACATTCTTAAACAATAGAAAAGTTAAACAAAACAGTGAATGTTTCTGATTTCAGTCATAGAATTGTAACTAATATTTTAGCTAATTTCCAATAATTACTTCTGGTCTATATAGCAGCTTCTTTCATGAGTGCTACCCTGATATTGCAAATGCGTTCACTGAAGGAATTTATTTGTGCACATAATCTGTGCATTATGAAATCTGGAATGCTGATTTGAAGAGCGAGAAACACATTTAAATTATTTTAAAAATTAAAGTTTATTTCCATGGGGTATTTGTTTATACTATAAATAGATTAAGATGTCCCTTCAGAATATCTCCTGACTAAAAAAATACAGACAGAAGGTAGAGATGTTGATATTAAAATGAAGACACTTTTGGATATGCTGTCTCATATAACAATGAAAGCTAGAAGAAACTCCATCAGAGCCAAGGGATTCACTGTCTTGCAAAAGTGATTTGAAAAGAGAATATAGACCATTAATTCTTTGGAATCTGTCCATATATAATTTTTATCTTAACACTGCATTAATTATTTTATTCTAGGCTGTGGCTCAATGTATGTTATAGATTGGGAGATCCTCCTTCATGCTTACAATGTATTCACAAGATGCACAAAAAAATAATAGCAGCAGGATACAGGAATATCTGCTGCCACTGGCAAAGTTTTCTATCATGTATCAGACAGGTGCTCATTTAGAGGTTTTGTGCCTCCTTTTCTCAATACAAATGCTTGTTCTCTTCTCCCTATCTTCAGTTGCCTATATCCCATTTTCACATTTGTTCTTGCACCATATAAATTCATTGGCATTTGTGAAGTCACTCAGCTTACACTGGGAGTGTTTACATTAGCATTTGAGTTTGGTTCAAGAGTCTGCTTTTGAAGTAAATCTCCTCTTCACACTGTGTATCATCATGCTTTGGCTCACATCACAGAGCAGCTGTATTATATACAAGAGGCTTCTTGTATGAAACTGAACTGAAATATGCCCTATGGGAATGCACCTCCAGCACACTGAGCATTGGGTCCTCTGCACCAACTGCTTCTCCCTACACACCCACTCCTATAGGATTGCACTAATCGCTAATACCCAGAGCTGCATACAAGCAGCAACAGGCCAAAAGTATCTCCTGCTTACCAAAATAATCAATTTCTCTCAGTTTTAAAATTCTTTGGACACATAGCTGAATCCTTTTGTAATAAAAGGATGTGATAAAGGGTGCAGCCTCTTGACACAGGAGTCGGAGAGGAGACAGTTTGGGAGCATGGTGATCTAGCAACAGCTCTTTCATCCAACTTAGGATGACAAATGCACATGGGGAGTGTCCTGCTTTCAGCTGGGATAGAGTTGATTTTCTTCCTAGTAGCTGGCATAGTGCTGTGTTTTGGTTTTAGTACTACAAGAATGTTGATAACTCACTGATGTTTTAGTTGTTGCTTCACCATCTTTTCACCTTATTTTTTAATTGTAGTCTTGAAAATGAATTAGTAGTAATAATATTGGGGTAGAGATGTCCTGTATCACCAACCAAAGCACAATGTTGATGCTTGTTCCGAATACTAATTTGGAAGGGGAGTGGAGGATGGGGATCCTTGTCAACTGTGATTGACATATTGAAATACAGGCCATGAAGTGACCATACGATTAGTAATTCTGACTGAAGAGGTTGTTGTCAAGTCTTATATAGGGCTAGAATTAATCTAAACCAATTCTTTTATGCTGCTAATTTCCTGTGCTGGACAGTGTTTCCCTAAGATTACATTGAGGCTGGGACTTCAGCATTATTTCTGAAGGCAGTGTGTTTACACTGAGTCATCCATCCATCCTGATGCCCTCACCTTTCTTGGAGATCCTTTTTAGTAGCTTTGTTTTCTTTTCATTTGCTTGAAGAGTCAGACGTGGTTTCAAACTAACTTCAAGGATGTTAGCAGTGTGAACTGGAGTGATTAGAGGTTGATTCTGAGGAGCAGCAGAGCTATCCAAATGGTGGAATCTCCAGGTTGAATCAGAGAATCCAACTTGCACTCATCTACCACCTGAATGTTTAATGCTTATGATGCCTACAACAGCATCCTGGCTTGTATCCGAAATAGTGTGACCAGCAGGACTAAGGAAGTCATCCTCCCCCTGTACCTGGCAGTGGTGAGGCCACACCTTGAATACTGTGTTCGGTTTTGGGCCCTTCAGTACAAGGACACTGAGGTGCTGGAGCATGTCCAGAGAAGGGCAATAAAGCTGGTGAGGGGTCTGGAGCACAAGGCTTATGAGCAGTGGCTGAGGGAACTGGGGTTGTTTAGCTTGGAGAAGAGGAGACTGAGGGGAGACCCTATCGCCCTCTACAACTACGTGAAAGGAGGCTGTAGGGAGGTGGGTGTCAGTCTCTTCTCCCAAGTAACAAGCGGTAGGATGAGAGGAAATGGCCTTAAGTTGCACCAGGGGAGGTTTAGATTGGATATTAGGAAAAAAACAAAAAGGTTGTCAGGCATTGGACAGGCAGCCCAGGGAAGTGGTTGAGTCACCATCCCTATAGGTATTTAAAAGATGGTTAGATCTGGTGCTTAGGGACATGGTTTAGTAGTGGCCAGGTACAGTTGGACTCCATGATCTTAAAGGTCTTTTCCAACCAAATGATTCTATGGTTCTATTCATGATGTGATCCTCATGAGGTTCAACAAGTGCAAGGTCATGCACCTGGGTCGGGGTAACCCCCATTATCAATACAGGCTGGCGGAAGAAAGGATTGAGAGCACCCCTGCCAAGAGGGACTTAGGGGTGCTGGTGGATGAAAAGCTGGACATGAGCCGGCAACGTGCTCTGGCAGCCCAGAAGGCCAACCGTACCCTGGGCTGCATCAGGAGAAGCATGGCC
The DNA here is from genome assembly GCA_034008185.1 of Gorsachius magnificus. NCBI lineage: Eukaryota > Metazoa > Chordata > Aves > Pelecaniformes > Ardeidae > Gorsachius > Gorsachius magnificus. The sequence goes on along the minus strand of CM067083.1, from coordinate 39,994,083 downwards.
AGCAGGTCAAGGGAGGTGATTCTGCCCCTCTACTCTGCTCTGGTGAGACCTCACCTGGAGTACTGCGTCCAGCTCTGGAGCCCTCAGCACAAGAAGGACATGGACCTGTTGGAGTGGGTCCAGAGGAAGGCTACACAGATGATCCGAGGGCTGGAGCACCTCTCCTATGAGGACAGGCTGAGAGAGCTGGGCTTGTTCAGCCTGGAGAAGAGAAGGCTGCGGGAAGACCTGATTACGGCCTTTCAGTACCTAAAGGGGGCCTATAGGAAAGATGGGGAAAATCTTTTTAGTAGGGCCAGCTGTGACAGGACAAGGGGTAATGGATTTAAGCTAAAACAGGGTAGGTTTAGACTGGATATAAGGAAGAAATTCTTTTCAATGAGGGTGGTGAAACACTGGAACGGGTTGCCCAGAGAGGTAGTGGAGGCCCCATCCCTGGAAACATTCAAGGCCAGGTTGGACGGGGCTCTGAGCAACCTGATCTAGTTAATGGTGTCCCTGCTCACTGCAGGGGAGTTGGACTAGATGACCTCTAGGGGTCCCTTCCAACCCAAAATATTCTATGATTCTATGATTCTATTAAAGACCCTTGCTCTTTCAGTGGCCTCAAATCAGGTTTCAGACACTTCCTCTCATACTGAGAGTAGGCCCTTCTATTGGCATACTGTCAGCATCAACATAAAGTTGTGCCTAAGCTCATACATCAAGTGTAGCTTCAACTCAATTGACAAAGTAAAGCCACTAAGAGAGGAAGAAAGCCATGAGTATGTCAGGTATGTCAGAGGTCTGGCTAGTACTGAGACCAAATGAGGCCAATAGCTAGTTACAGTTTCACTTAGCCCACTTCAAGCCCAAGATACCTTTTTTAATTAATATTAAAGATAACAAAAGAACTCTTCCTATCTTACTGCTCCTAAATACACCATTTCCCTGTTTCCCCATGCTCCTGCAGACTAAATTCTCATCTTCCTCCAGCTGCCTACAACTGCCTTTGCAGAGACACTCACCTGCCTCCTTTAAAACCTCATTCAATCCTGTGAGCATGCCTTACTGTGACCTTTTATAGCTAGCTTCCACTTTGCTCCCAGCTTGATTAATTTTGTCTGGTTTTCTTCCTCCTGTGCTCTTACTAGCTCATACTTCTCTCTTATACAATCTATTTGGCCTTGTCCTCTATTTACCTTTGTCCTTCTCGCCAGCTTTCTGCATGCTGCCTTCTATTTACACTTTTCAAAAGGAATAGGGCTCTCCTTCCTGTGCTCCAAACATTCTTCTTTCTTCCTTCTAATACTGCTCTTTGACTGTCTTCTTTTCAAAGCCTTACTATAATAGATTTTTCCAACAGTGTTCCTGACCTTTTGTTTTCCAAAGACAGTCTGTAAAATTGCTTAGCAGAGAAACCTCAAGGATGTCTGCAATGGTAAAATGAAAAGGATCAAACCTGAGTGTTTGACCCCTGACTGTGTATAATGCTTAGCTGTTCTTTCTGCCCCAGGCTTTGCCTGGACTGTTCAGACCAGTTTTCTCCAAAGTGTCCCCACTTGATTTGGGGATAACTCATATCAGAGGTCACACTTGGAAAAGAGTGAGCATAGGACTGCATCAGTTTGGGCTCTCTCCACCCTATACAATTCTCCATCACCACATCCTCGGCAACCATAAACATCTGTACCGGGTAATAAAAACAACATTTTCATGGAATCACAGAATCACAAGGGTTGGAGGGGACCTCGGGAGATCATCTAGTCCTCCTGCTAAAGCAGGTTCTCCTAGAGCATGTTACACAGGACTTCATCCAGGCAGGCTTTGAATATCTCCAGAGAAGGAGACTCCACAACCCCCCTGGGCAGCCTCTTCCAGTGCTGCGTCACCCTCATAGTAAAGACGTTTTTCCTCACATTGAACTGAAACTTCTTATGTTTCAGTTTGTACCCATTGCCCCTTGTCCTGTCACTGGACAACACTGCAAAGAGTCTGGCTCCATCCTCATGACTTCCACCCTTAAGATATTTGTATGTATTGATGAGGTCCCCTCTCAGTCTTCTCTTCTTCAGGCTGAATTTTGGTGGAACATAGAACATACCTCACGTTATTTCAAACACTTTGAACATAAAAGTAATTGTATTTTAGGGCTACAAGAATACCATGTAGGCCAAGTGCTAAATAGTTGCTGTGCTCTAGAAGGAACCAGCCTGAAGCAATGCAGACATAGGCCCATCCACAGAATTTGGTTTTAGGGACAGGGATCCTTTCCTGTTCCTTTTTATTTCACTGTATAGATCTACTCCCCCACCCTATGGAATGAACTAAGGACATATCACTTCACAGTACTTTATAGACATAATCTAATACACCAAGATGGTATCTTCTCCATCATCATAGCTGTGGAACCTTAAAGCTACAACTAATACCCAAGACAGACACTTCCTTCTTTTATTCAGCACTTTTGCCATTAAGGTAGGCTATGCTATACTCATACTCAAACACACATGCATAGCATGTGGGTGAAAAAAGGAGGGTGCTGAGTTTTCCAGCTGTCCAATTTTCAGTTAAGCTTCCTTCTGCAGCTAAAAAAAGTAACGTCTGGATGTTGCTGCTTCATCCCAGTGCCCACAAGATTCCTCTCTCTTTTTCTAAGATCCACAGAATATTGCAGGACTATGCAATTTATTACAAACTGGATGCCAGGTTGTATTCTAATAGTTTATTCATTGGCCAAATGGCAAATAAATCCTTAGAGGTTATATACATGTACTACTGGAAGAAGAGAGACAAGATGGAATTTTATTGCTGTCCTTCAATTAAATAGTCCTTGTCATAACAAGGGGCAATGGGCACAAACTGAAACATAGGAGGTTTCAGTTGAAAATGAGGAAAAACTTCTTTGAGGGTAACGGAGTACTGGAACAGGCTGCCCAGGGGGGTTGTGGAGTCTCCTTCTCTGGAGATATTCAAAGCCTGCCTGGACGAAGTCCTGTGTAACATGCTCTAGGAGAACCTGCTTTAGCAGGGGGTTTCGACTAGATGATCTCCCGAGGTCCCTTCCAACCCTTGCCATTCTTTGATTCTGTGATTCTGTGATAACTAAATTAGGGCAAAAAAAATCATCTCCTTTTTACCCAAATCAGTGAAGGTCTCTCCATTAGGAGAGAACATATGGCAGTCATAGTTTGAATGGAGAACAACTGTATTTTTTTAGACCAGTTGATACAGATAGAAAAAACAGACAAGCATTTTTGCACAGATTTTTGTTTTCAGGTCAGAAAACAGAAACAACAAACTTGAAATAGCTTGTGAAAACTGTTCTGAGTTTAATTTAATTATCTTCAACAGACTGGAAAAAAAAAAGAGGTAGGGGTTAGTAGTCGTAAGATAGGGTGATATATTAGCAAAGGGGGGAGGAGAGAAGTTCAATAGCTCCTGTGAGAATACAGAAAAAGAAGTAATTTTCACCTATGGAGCAATGAGGTATGAGTGATGTTTGGCACAAGGGAAATTCTAAAACCTTGATCTAAGTATATGATTTTTTAATGTCTGAAAATTATGAACTTCAATTCTTAGGCTTGCTTTTTAATGATATTTTGAAAGTCTTCCTTGATGTAAAAGATTTAACAGTTGTTTTGTGAACGCTTTGCTACTGGTAACAGAGCTTCTCTAACAGCTGTATTAATCTACCTTGCACGGAGTCTATTTGAAGTTTCCAGAAAATAAGAAGATGGATATGCTGGATATGTGATAAAGTTTATTTCACATTCAAAGGGTGATAAGATTAAATGTAAGGAAATAAAGAAATAGTAAGAAAAGTGAAGAAAGAAGCCTGTTCCTAGAGAACAGTGGCAAAGGGAAGAGAACCCTACCTCCTGCTCTCTCCCATCAGAGAAGGAAAAAAAAGAAAAACAAAACAACAAAAAAGTTGGAGCAAGGGAAGAGGTGAGATAGACAAACTCTTGATTCATAAATGATCACTGCCTAGTGTAATGGTTAGCCTTGGACTTTGTAAAGTGATGAGCTACACTTAAGGGAAGAAATTCTCACAGGCGCTCATTAATTACTACCTTCCAACAAGCAGCAGAGGAGTGTGAAGCAGCATATGACTTGGAAAATGCACCCCATTTTCACAAGCCCAATGAAAAAAAAGGAGAAACTTCATTATTTTATTGAGACTGGACAGTTTGTCAAAGTTTACTGAAAAGTTGTCCATTTTAAAGTTTATGCACGCAGCTCATGCAAACTAGTGGAAATGTAGTGCAAAAAAGAATTTTCCTTCCTTAGTAGTCTGTAAGATTACCTTGAAAGTCTGTGTTAAGCACTCCATATTTCTCTCTCATGTTTTTGTAGAACAATACTTGTTTATTTGTGGTTTTAATCCTTCATTCTAAGGCAGGTCACAGAGTACCTTATCCTATCAGTAGTACAGTAATGTAATAACCTGGTGGGGAGTGAATTTAAGTGGGAAGGAAAAAAGACAAGTATTTAGTGAGTTTAGTTTGCAGCAGCATCTAGGGTTTAAGCTTTCTGAGAACATAGTACGCCCTTATACATACGTAAGCTGGTCCTTCCTCTCTTTTTTCTCTCCTCACCAAAACTGAGGATTGGTATAGGTTCTATGGGTTTCCTTTTAATATTGTTTATGAAGGAATTTTGTGCTTTTGAGGCTAGAAATATAGAGAAGCATTGGCTACTTAGAGAGAATGTTCCAGAGGGTTATGGAAGCCCACTTGAACTGGATGCAATGTTGGATGTAAATGAGGAGAGAAGTGGGCCTTTGTTAACATTCCCATGCAAAAGTACCCTGGATATCACAGAGTATGGGGAAACCAAATTGCGGTACTGGTTTGATGAGTGCAAACTTAATCCCTGCTGTTCTTATTCCCTGTGAAATTGTCAACAAGCAATTTTTACTCTTTCATTGGGTATGATACTGAATTCAGAGTAAGAGAGAGAGAGGGAGGGGCATTACACTAATCAAAATAACATCCTTATTATGATGAGCTTAATAAGCCAGAAACTCATATTAATTAATTGGCTTTAAATCAGATTCTAAAAAAAGGATCTTGGGTTTAAGTGGGACCTCAAATTAACTAATTAGTTAATGTTTGCAAAGCGTGGTGAATATGTGGAAAGAGAGTGAGTTTGTTCTGTAGTGCAGGAACTGTACTTAGTCTGGGACAGCGTGGTCTCAGCTGAGGCCCTGTTTGGAGTCTAGGTTTGCACGGAGTAGAGAATATATCCTTATGGTTATAGTTGGCTATTGCCAAAGCGTCTTGGTTCTGAGCTGATCTATGCTATTGACGTACTGTGAATGGGAGCAAGTCCATTTTGTTCCTCTAAAGAACAGGGATAGTCAAAACAGACTACTTTGGTAGGGCAGTAAGGTTCAGTTAGTAGATGCACGTGATGCTCTTGAAAGGCCACAGAGTGATATTGTGTGAACTGAATATCAAGTTGTTTGAACACAATATCAATATATCAATTGCGATCAAATGCAGTCCTAAGGACTATGCTGGTAGAAGAGAGAGTAACAAGAGTTCTCTGTGACTTTCACAATGCCATATGCATGAATGAGTACAGCTATGTCTTTGTTTTGTTGGCATACCAAACTGCTTTGATTTGTAGATGTATAACTGAGGTGAAGTGACCACAGTATGCAGGGAAGGATAGAAAATATTAAAAGCAGAAGAGATTGCAGGAGCAGCTCTCAGTGAGAGCCAAGAAGCACAACAGATTGAAAAACGAAGGAAGGGATAAGGTGGGCTGTGACAGGAAAAGACAAATTGGGGGACAGCTACTTAATATTAGTATAATAATTTTCACTTCCTTCCTTGGTAAATGACAACACATTCAAAGAAGTTGTAGTCTTTGTGAAAACTACTCAGAAATAGACAGGGAGGGGAAAATTCATGGATATTTTACTGTTATGGAGTAAGCTTTGAGCACTCATGAAGGATGGCAGAAAGAGTGAGTTCTCTTCTTGATGCTGCTGTATAGACCAAAGGAATTATAAAAAAGTAGGCATGCTCATATGCCACTAGATTGGCTCTCTGTCACATACAGATGAATAGAAGATGACACTCACTGCATTTTGTAAAACAATGTGGGGCTGCTTGATCTAGTTGCTTTCCCCTTCGACGATCTGCCCCTCTTTCTCACCATTGACTTGTTCCAGAACTGACCATCCATGTGTCAGGATCCACAGTGACTGCCTCAGAGTGTTCATCTCTGCCAAGTTGGGGACACCTGTTCCTCATTAGCTTTATCTATAAAGTTGGAAACTATCTACATCTCAGGCTCCCTCATGAAATTACCAAGCACAACATGAAATGCTAGTGCCAAAACAGCATTCTGTGATGCCCAACTGACAGTAGCTTGAATGCAAAGAATCCAAGCCACAGCTCCTTTCCATTTCCATTTACTCACTTCCTCATATGCAGTATCATGCATTTCTCATCATGAATCTCATTTTCCACTATAAGTTTAATTTTCATTATTGGTCAGTTTCATTAAGAAAAAATTTTTTTCTACAAAATACTGTTTTAACGTTCATTATTTTAAATTCTTATAATGTATTTCCTTTAATCATTCCTCCAGACTAAACAGCTCCAATTTTTTGTGTCCTAGTACAAAAATAAAACTTAATACATTTTGCCTATTTATGAAAACTTTATACAATAGTCCAGATGACAGCACACAAATTAATTAAGCACAATTACTAATTAATTTATTTCAGGATTATTTCTGTTTAATTTTTAATATTTATCTTTGCCTCAGTAAGTGCTGTTGCATGCCCCTAGAGGCTTTCCTTCATTTGGAAACTGTGACTCCTGTGTCTATACTTCAGTATATCATCATTTAGAATTCAACAATGCCTACAACAATGTATTTGTCAGCAATTAATTTCATCTTTTATCATATTGACAATTTATCTACCTTTTCTTCTTAACTGATCTTTAGACCTGACTAATCTAATTACTCTTCTGTTCGTCAAAGCTGAGAACAACTTGACTCGTCTGAGAAAACCAGGATCACTGAAATGGCAATGTACAATGAAGCCAGGTGACAGGAGGGGAAAAAAAAAATCAAGTGAATTCAGTATCCTTTCCTTGAAATGCTGCTTTCTTATATTTTTATATTGTATTTTAGCTATGTTCTGGCATATATTCCCAAAAAACATAGATTATGCCATATTCACAGAAAGTAGTAATGTAGAATTCATAATCATGATGATTCATACAAGAAACATCAGCCAACTAGAGTTACAAGAAAGTACAGCAACATCAGGAATCCTTACTCTTTCCTGACCTAAGAACAAAACATGTGAAAATTGTAGTGGTTTGACGTGAGAGTGACAGAGTTTGACTGTCTTGTGCAGATGAGATAAGGCTAAGTACTTCTTTTGCCTGCCCAGTCTCTTAACTATGGTGGAGGTAAATCTTCAATAGGTACCCTGCACAGTGAAGGGCTCAGGCTATCCTAAAGGCTGCACATGCTCAGATACCAAGTTCTACATGGCCGTCAGAGAAGTTCAAATACTCATATAAAGACAAAACTCTATCCCCACCGTTCCCACCACAGATGCAGAAGAGGGACCAGCTTTATGGCCTCACCCTTATAACTCTTTTTCTTCCAGTTTTCACCCTTTCCTCCTCATTCCCTACCCATTTACTGCCAGTATCTCCATTTATTTCCTTGCCTCAGCATTTGTACCCCTGCCTATACTCTCTTTTTCCTCAGTTTACCATGAAAATATTTGCATGCATCCTCCACTTACTTTTCTAAAAAAGACATACTTCCCTACCTTTCCTTTAAAAGGTGTATCACTTTGTTGTTGTGTGGCCCCCAGTAACACCTGGAAGACACAAAGAAACTGGCAAACACAGAGTCAAGCATACTGCATATGACTGACAGCTGTTTTCTTCTCGTTATCTCCTTTTCAACAATATTAGGCATTGTTTGAAACTAAGAATAATTTTACAAATTGAGAAAATACATTGATTTTTAAATTGGCAATTCCCCTTTAAGTGATTCCAGCTTTCCTTTAAAAGATAGTAAAAAATCTGATAAAATGCTGCTAGTGTGAGGTATGCTGTCAGGGGACATGACAGTGATAAGTTTTGAAGCGAAAGCTCAGATAAAGAGGTCTGATGAAGTAGAGCACATTTTCTTTGTTTCTGCTTAATTTGATTCAGCAGGGGATATAAATATGACTCTTGGTATCTGTGTTCAAAGAAAAAGAACATAGCAGTCTCTTCTCCCACAAAATAAAACTGAGCTGAGCCAGTACTTCCAAACAGATCTGGAAGTTTTGATAACTGCCTACTTTTTATCTAAGGCATGCTTGTCAACCCCACATTTAGATCAATTTCACCCCATTTTAGTTTAATGTGATAAGCAAGAAAAGTTTTTTAGGAGAAGTAAGGTTCAAAGCACTTTCTGCTTTTATCATAACTGGGCAGTTGGTAGCTAGTCCTCAGATATTTTCTTCACAATACAACCACACATAATTTTTTAAGTGCCTTGTCAGGACAGTCCCAAGGATAGAACAACAAGAGAACAGTAAGTCAATACATATATTCAGTGGTGTCAGATGCATAGTAAAGACCACTTGTACAGGCTGAAGGTTGCAGAATTATTTTTTTTCCTCTGACACAGAAATGTGATGTTATTTCCTGTCTCCTGTGTTTGGTTTATGGAGTGAAGAATTCATTCTCACTAGCTATCATGCTGAGGCGAAGGTTCTCACCAATTCTCAAGATGATGTATGGGCAAGAGTAATAATGATGTGTGTTTCACTCCAGGTGATGTAATTTAAAATACACGCTATGAGAGTTTTAGGGGATTAAAAAAAAAAAGCAGCAATCAATGAAATTTTAAAATTTACTGAAAATATCTACTGCAGCCTGAGGAGTTTACCAAAATTAGCTATCATTGTTTGTTACCAACATTATTAATTAACTATTGTTTAAAAAAAAAAATCTATGTAGCTAGTAAAAACAATACAGTTAGCAGACCTGTCAGATATTACAAACAAGAAAAAAGGAGCAGTAACTATCTAAACCACATGGTTCACAGACCATCCATAATCTGAATTTTTTTCATATAAGCTATTTGTGGAAACATCAGTGAATAGCAAAATGAAAAATACAAAAAAGGCTAAATTTATCTTTAATTATACGTGGTCTGAAGGCTGGGGACTATCTTTATGCTTTCCAGTGTTTGCTTCCTTTTGTTCTCTTTCTTCCTTGTAAAGATTTTAGAGACTTCCTGAGCTAAGGCAATGCCTGATTTTTCCAAAAGGCCCTTTTCACTTCTCAGCAGGAAGCTAACAGCTGACTATAGATATCCTGCTTCTTTAATCATGTAATTTTCAGGGAATCACTGCTTTCAAAAACTACCAGGCTTTAGCTGAAGCTGTGCTTATCCATGGAAGAGATAAAACACAGCAGCCACATAAATTTCTCCTATAAGTCCCATGCTTGAGGGCTCAGTGCAGGAACGAGACAGCATTTTAAGCTCCATACCTAAGCACTGTTTGGTCCTTTGCTGAGGCTGCCAACAAGCTTGCCAATTAATGCTAGAGGTTAAAGGATAACCTTATCCTCTAAAAACTAGAAACAGACAGGCAAACATAATTTCAACCCCACCTCCAAGGAAAGAAATTCTCTTCTCCTAGACGAATGTCCTTGCAACAGTAAGTGCAAAAAATCCCCTGTACCACTTCTTTCATGTATAGAAACAATTTATGGATAAAATAGAAATTGAGACCAACTTGGAAATTTCTTCTAATTCTCCCAGCCTGTTACTTATTTCCAGCTGAAAAGCACTGAAGCTCCACTTTACCTACTGGGAACCATCCCACTGGGAATCCATCTCTGGTGTGGGCTGCAGCCTTCCAGTGGAACAGCCACTATAACAGCTAAGCTTGGGAAGTTTCTTTGAGATATCTCTTCAGATCTGTGGACTGTGGGAACTCAGATTGGCCAGGGCAAAGCTTGACAATACCACAGAGGCTTCTCTGCAATAACTCACACTGACTTTACCCACAGGCTTGGAGACAGAAACTGTCAAAGTCTACATTGTCACTTTTTCTTGCTTCCTACAGATCCTCAAACCCCCTGAAAAATGACAAAGAAAGATGTGTGAAAGTGGTGACCTTTTTCTACCCACAAAAGAGAGAATTCTCCCAAGTGTCCTCTGGCTATACAGAAGCATCCATAACAGATGAACAAAATAGTAAAAGGAATTTAACAACAGATACACAAAAGAAGGTTTATGGCCTTCTTGATATGAATTGTCTCATGCTTAGAAGGTGGACCCTGAATGAGGAAGGCCTATGACCACATCTGCTGATGAACACGCTTTTTTATTTCATTGTCTATGCCTTACACACCTATTTATGTACTGGGCTTTGAGGTAAGGTGAAATGAGCTCTCTTTACCAGGCTAAGTTGTGCTATAGCAGCTTCTAGTAAGAAAAAATAAGAGGCACAAAAGTTGGATAAAAACCAAATTTAAAGTGAAATTACTATAGCAATAACATACATTGTGCCAGCTACAGAGATTCATTTGCTAAGAGGTGTGATTCCACCAGGTACAAATTCAGAGTGGCTTATCAGCAAGCCAGTGTTTGAAATACCAATTATTGTCACAGTACAGTTTGATGTTGCTTTAGCTCACAAGCCTTGGTTCCATGGCACCTTTCAGGATTGCTAATGAACTAAAACAAGGAAAGACACCGTGTCTTTATGTCACAAAGGGAATCAAAATGAAAAAGCAATGACAAATTATTAATATAATTCATAATCCTGCAGAGACAAAGCATATTTCTGGATGGCTAAATTTATCTTTAATTATATGTGGTCTGAAGGCTGGGGACTATCTTTATGCTATCTGGAGAAAATGTATGGAAAAAGCCAGTATCTTCTTGAAAGTGCACAGTGAAAGGAGTAGAGGCAACACTCACAAGTTGCAGAAAGAGAAATTCCAAATAGAAGGAAAAAAATTGCCCACAAAGAATGTGCTTAAACATTGGACCTGGCTGCCCAGAAAGGTTGTGGAATCCCTGTCAATGGACTCAAAACACCTGCACACAAGGCCCAGAACAGCTCTGACTGAACCGTTAGCTGTGCTGTGAGCAGGAGGTTTATGATGCACTTGAAAAGTCCCTTCCAAGAAAGTCTCCAAATAGTATTTAGAATAACTTCATAGTAGCTGAATGTCATGCTAAGTATAGGTGAAATATACTATTTCTATATATTGAAATATACTATTACTATAGGTGAAATAATGAAAAGCAAGGTCAAAAGGTACTACAAATGCATAGAGCTATGTAATCACAAACTGCCATTTCTGCATGAAAAATTAATTGAATTTACTTTGAAAACTGGGTCAGAGACAAATTGCTTCATGAGTAAGGCCCAATTTATTCTTTACCACATCAAAATCAGAAGCTTAGTTTACCTAAAAATAGTTTGGGAAAAAATATTTTTGTGCAAACACCACAATGAATAAAGCTTGATGTTCTAGAAAACATTCTCTGACATGCACTTATACATAAGAACATTTACTGAACTGATAAATATTGATTCAGCCTATGACAGTGCTCAGCTTCAAATGCTCTGCTTCAAAGATATGAAGGCTATTGGGCAAGTCTGAAAAACCTGAAAGATGAAGACTTGATCAGCCATTAAGAAGAGATAGCTAATAGTCAAACAACTTGAAACTCAAAATTTTGTATTTGCTGTAATGCAATCACTGTTTACTAGAACCATGCAAAATATTTCCGATAGTGCTGTTGATTTGCGTTACACTTACATATACTTACATTCACCATAAATTTTAAAAGAAAACAAACACAGTTCATATAATATTCAATAACAAGTGCACCCATGCCACCCTACTGAGGAAATCAGAAATGTAGTTTTACTCTGAAAATAAACACCATTCAAAACACTCCTTTTCACAGGATAATACTCTCATTTAAAGGGTATTTAAATCAGATCATACTTATTTAAGAATGTTTCAGCACTGTTTACACTGAGGAGCTGCAATCAAAATAACAACAATAATGAAAAATTAATTATCACTTAATGACCTGAACATACATCATTTTTCTGACCCAGATTTTAATAAAAATTAACACACATGAGCAACAGCATCAATAGACTTAAATCTAATTCAGTTTTTGCTTGCTAAACCATAGCATTTACTACAGAACTGGCTCACTGAAGAAACACTATAGACAATCATAATATATATAGACAGATATATACAGGTGTATATATAGTGTACATATATAGATAATTTTTATATATGTATATCCTAAAGATGTTTAAAGTATTTGTCTAATACAGTTGCTGTAGTGCAGCATCATTTAAGGTAACACGAGAATAATCACATAATCAAGTTTTGTCACACAGAAAATTTTTTTAATATCCTATTCTGTGACTAAGCAGAATTCTGTGTTAGTCTGTTACACTATGGTTGCCACTGACCATTGTGGCAGTAGAATCTGGTCCTATTAGTTTCTGAAAACTAGCTGAGTTGTATGGTCCATTTTCTCTAGATCATCTGTGTCCTTCTCTCTAGGAACTCTAGAAATAGAAACACAGCATTGCATAGTGTTACTGTGCCACTTTTACCTGTGTCCATTTTAAGATCATTTCACTGAGAACTTTACATTTTTCCACAAACCTTTTTGTATCTACTGTGCCACAGCTCCTATTCCTGACAAATCCTTTCTCCAACATTCATTAGCATTCAAAATTATCTTTCTACATCTTAGAGTTCCTTTTCCCTTTGTAATCACCATGTTTCATGCTAAAGAGAAAAACACATTAATTATTTATTCCTTGATTTAATGCAGTGCTGAATAAAGAATAGCCAAATGGCTGCAACTTATACTTTGCCCTACAGAAAACACTGAAAGAGGATTAATTTCAGGCACGATGATTCTCCAATGTGAATTCTCCATAGCAGCTGCATTAAACATTTTATCTAACCCTTCCTTTGCACCTAATTTTTCCACAGGTTACTTCTTCTGACATCAAGAAGAAAAGAGATGTAGTTTGAGCAGGATGAAAAATGGATTACACTTACTGAAGATTTACCCTTTCTGTAGATTAAGGTCCTCTCCTACTAACCCAACTATACATTACAACAGCAGAAAAAAAAAACCCTCAAAGATGGTCACAGAAATACTCAGAAGAGCTTTCATCATTTGTATTGTTGATCAATGACTTTCAAAAATGCTAGACCAACCTCAAAAAGAAGTGTATTTTAAGGAGAAAGATTTACTTAAAACATTAACAGCAAGTAGGTAGGAACTTCTCGGTAAGCAGTTTTTACTTCATATTACAAGAACAAATGACACTCTTGCAATGGTGTAAGACTAAAAGTAAATCAAAGATCATCATCTTTTAAATTGCTCAGTGACATAGTTAACTTTCAACCTTAAAGTATTTCAGATCTTTAATATTTAAAACATATTTTAAACTTCAAAAGAATAACATTTTGTACAGGAGGAATAAGACAGTCCTCCCTAGATAACACAAAAGCACCCAGACAAAACCCATAGTCATCCTAGAGAGGGAAGCTGGGAAAAGCAGAAACGTGCACCATCCAAAAGAGATTCCTGAAAAGCAGGAAAAAAAAATATTCTTTTCCATTCTATGAAATGAACACACTTGTCAATGTAATGAATTAAGTCATATAAATGCCTTATGTCATAAGTCCCAAGAACAGTTTTTGTGTTAAGAAACAGGGTGTATTCCTTGGCCTTCCTGTTCTCAGCATCAATTAATTCTATACCCTCTAAAGTTGTATTGCCCCATGTAACTTAATCAGCTGTAAGGACCAATAGCCTGGAAATTTTAAATGCCATGCATTAGAATTTGTAGATTATCTCTTTGGCAAGTAAAAGCTTACATACCTTAATGAGATTGTCGCTAATCCACTTAATCTAAAAACTAAACAGCTTTTCAGTGGCTTTCAGCTTTCTGAGGATAAGAAATTGAACCAGAGTCAATATGATAATGTAAAACCTAATACTTGTTTCAAGCAGCTCATTTATTATAGTAAACATATCATGATTGTTATTCCCAGTCCAGTGTGTTCTCCAAATGGCAGGATATATTTCATTCAAGTTGGTATTTACAGAAGAAATACCACATACTGTAGAGGAAAGGTTGGGGAAGAAGTAAGCATTTCAGTCAGTTGTTTTCCTCTGAGAAGCTTACTAGTCTTGCCCCACTGTAAAAAATGTCAAAACTCACAGTAGACTTCAGCTATGATTTCTCACACTTGCAGCCATTTGCAAAGTGAAAAAGGTAACAGCAACTATTTGTAACCATGCTTCTGAAAATATTTAGACAGATGGCATGGTGACAAGATGCTGGTAACGGCAGGTTTGAAAGAATGCATACTTTCAAAATCATCTTAGTCAGTCTACCCATTTACAACAGCAGCTTAGCACAAACAATCCTGCATATATATATGAAAATTGCAGAAAAAATTTCACTAAAAAAAATATTCAGAAATTTCCCTGGCATAGTTGAGAGCAGGAATTGTTAGGCAGTTAAATTATTCAATATGAGAATTAATGGATAGTTAAATTAGCCAAAGAATATCCACGAGATACCCATATTCTTCTAAAATTAGATTAATATTATAACAGTGCATAATCCATACACTCCAAAATCTAATCTTCATGTAGGATTTAGTAATATTGAATTTCAAGTAATTTTTATCCATTTCATAGATATTAAGAGATATCAGTCTATCCCAATCAAAATCTATGATAAAATTTCCCAAGGTCTTCAGAGAAGACAGGATTTCAATAACATGTGTTTGGGAAAGGGTCACTGCTGGAAGTGTTTGCCATGGAGCCAAAAACACTACAAAAACATGAGAGGTTTTAAAAAGGTAGATTCTTAGGGAACAGAAAAGATGATGTGTAGAAAGCAAAGAGAATGGAGCTCAATCAAAATTTCACTTCCAGACATTTGCAATACCCTTATGACTGGAAGAAAATATCTGTAGTATAAATGGAAAATTTTCACTGGTGTACTGACATATTTCTAAATGTATTTATTTTTAAAATTGTCTTACATTTTATTTATTTATCACTGAAGTTATTTTATGATGTCAGCATACTTAGGCTGTTATATCAGCAATTCCATATTCACAGTAAGGAAAATACTTGAACTTAGTAGCTCAGAAGTGATACATTTTTGAGTTCCACCACAGATGCTCACCAATTTGTACTGAAGTTTTGTGAACAGGAGGTATGTGGACAAATCAGTCATCCTGTGTTTGTTCAGTCATATGGTTCAACAGCTCTCTTTGTCCTAGTGAAAGACGTCTGGAATCTTATGAAATAACTACACAATAACTACATCACTCAGTGTAACTCTGAGTTCATTGCAAAGACTGTAACTGAAGTCGAGTCCATAATAATTGCAAAACCATGAAACAGAATGGTAAATAATAGGTAATAAAGTAAGCATGGATATACAGAATTTCTATTCAGAATATCACCTCATGTTTCATCACTTTATAGAACTTTGTATTTGAAGTTTATTTTATACACGGTACTATTCAAATTATAAAAATGATTTTCTGACTCACTTATTCCAGAGAAAAACATTTCTAGGATGGATGCCAGAAGCATGCTGTTGCCTGTGCAGTTTCAAGCAGAAACTGCATCATGCAGATAGAATAATATCAAATAAATCTGCAGGTCAATGAGTACAAAGGAAATGGATACTCTTGGAGACAAAATTCTGTCCAGAGTGGCATGATTCAATTTGAAAGTGACAACTCCTTGCTCCTTACTATGGCTGTACCTGTGCTGTCATCAGTTTCAGTGATAAGAAAATTACATTTCTTTATATACTAATTCCTCCACTTCTTTTCAATGCTGCCAGAAACTGTTTCATACCTGCCATGCAGGTGACAGTGCTTTGGTGACAGCAGCAGTAAGGAATTTAATGTTGTAGACTCTGGTACAATTGAAAATTCAAACCTGTTTTTCTTTAGACACCCAAGCAAGACAAAAAGCATTTTCTAGACTGCACACATATATTTGCAGGAATAGTGGCTCATCCACACAATGTAGATGCTACTATGAATAATTTCATGTAGAGCTCATGAGCACAAATAAACATGTCCTCAAAGAGGGGTTAATCAAGGAAAAAGATTAATTGAAAACATATGTCACACTATTTGCAAATATACTTTGCACTTAAGAAGAGCATAAGTTAAAAAAGAAATCATTAACTATCTTCAATATGAATCTTAAAAAATATTTACTTTTGCTTTTTGAAGCTTTGATGATTCTTTTTCGTTCTGCACTTATTTATCCACTTCTAGTGAATTTATTCCAAATCTGAGTTCCCTAAAATCTTCTCAGCAGGCCTACAACGCATCTTCACCTAGCACACTTCAATTATACAGAGCTCATCGCTTTATTGTGAATAGATATACAGCATACTAAGTAGGGGAAGAAAAGACTTCTCACTTCACTGTCTGCTCAGCTGGAAAACACTCTCTTGGTCTAAACATTGCACCAGGGAAGATCTGCCAGGTATAGCAAAGGAGCCAGTTCAGTCTCACAAAACGGTTTGGTACAGAGTGCTGACTTAATAGCATCTAAAAGTGGAAAGTACAGTGCCAGCAGGGATGGAAAAGTAAACAGGTGTTGTCACTGCAGGAGAGAGTGATATGCAATGTTATCAGTATTCTTACTGCCTCCATTTCAGGTGGTATAAGCTGATTTATGAAATCCCATGGTAGGGAAGAAAGACAGCAATTCAGAAAGTAGAAAGCCCTGCTACTCCCTGTTAGGTCTGAATATTAAGATATATCCACTGTGTTGCTATTAGCAAAGTCAGACGAGTGTCAAGGTCAGACAGGTGAAAGTACCGTGGTATTAATTGCTGGAATGGAGCCTAGAAATCAAAGTGTCTGTGCACAAGGCTGGGCAATCTGTATTCTAATATACCTGACTCATGAAAGCTTGATCTTGCATCTGGTTTTGGATGGTTTGTGTTACTTTGCCAAATAATAAATGATTCTTTTTCCTTCTTGAATTCTAACTGAAATGTGTTTATTTCTTACCAAGTTGGGAATACCAAGTTGTGCAACAACAAAAGAAAAAATAATTACCCCAGCTGACTACATACTAGCATGATATAACTGGGTTTATTTCAAAGATGTGCCTATTTTCTTCAGTTGATTAGATCAATAGATTTCCTATGATATTTTCCAGCTAAATTATTGCTTCCCAACACACATCATAAATGCAATTAAAATTGCCTATTGTTCCAAAACTGTTGTAGGTTAGGGACTATCAGCACGTGCAGTGCTAGCAAATACAATGCTACTTTAAATCTGTGCACAGTTTCACATTCATCTATACATGGAGTAATTGATTATTATTTTCAGTTTGCATGTGTTTGTACTCAGTAAATCAGCATAGATTATTCTGATCCAAACACTTTCCTGAACTAGGCAGTGTTTTGCTTTCTTTTGAGGACACCTCATTTTCTGTATCAGCCAGTAGCTGGTCTATCCATTTAGAAACTTTGCCTAGGGAGAACAATTAAAACAAACTTAATAACTTTTCTATCAGTTTAAAGTCTTCCTTATTAAGGTTCTGACTGAGGCCTGGAGGTAAAATTCCAACAATAAAGAGTTGTATTAAGGTCAAAACTACACTGCTAGAAAGTTCTTTAAAGTAAATAGCCACCAGTAGGAAGAGGAGAGAAAGAAGGACAGGAAGAAAAAGTAAGAAGCTAATACTCAGAAGACATCCAAAGACACAGACACCCTGACCTTGAACGAAGTAATTCTGCAACGCATTATCAACAGAGAAATGAAAATACATAGTGCAAATGAGGTAACACAGTCCACTGATTTCCTCCTTCACTGTTTAGTTGAATGTTATTCCACAAGTTCTGAAGAAGGAAACCGATATAAACAGCATTCCTTGAAAAAGGACATGGGACGTAATGTTCAGAAAATGAAAATATATCAACAGCAATGTCATGCTGTGAAAAAAAAAATGTGTATAATTATTACCAGTTATTGTCTACAACACTCATAAATCATTTATTTTACTCCACTCAAGACTGGTAAAGCCCCACCTGGATTATGAGGCTGACTGTTGAGCATTGTAATACATGAAAGATGCAGAGCATCTGAAGAGACTGCAGAGAGGAAAACATCATCTGGGGTCACAAAATGATCTACAAGTGACAGTGGAAAGAAATTAATCTGTTTGGTCTACAGAGAGAAAAAAGAGCAAATATAAATATATTTATCAAAGACCTAGTATTCTAGAAAAGAAGGGAACAAACATTCTGCAAGTTTACTCTGAATATGATTTACAGAAATTATAGATTTAAACTACAGCAAGAAATATTCAGAATAAGTGTTAGAAAACACCTTCTAATAGGAGAGCCAGGATCTACAACTGCCAGGTTGAGGAAACCCTATCATTTTGAAAATGGTTGTGTAATCATTCAGGAATTGTCAGGCTGGGGAGGATCAATGAGAGAATATCTTGATAGTCTTCCAGCCTTATTTATATTATCCAGTGGATATACATGTGCACATATGTACAACTACATATCACTTATTCACATTTTCATCAGAGGCTTTTCTTATTCAAAGCACAAACCAGCAAAAGCATGAATACAGTGATAACTGTACAAAACCCTAGAGTCTCAATTCCTGACTTCATCTGGTTAGAGCACTTTAAGTTTTACAATCATGGCATGAGATAGTAATTTCATAATCGCTTTTCAAATTATAGGTAAAAAATTCCAATTATCTGTTTCATTGTTAACATTCCTGACAGTTCATTTAACAACTGCAATACTAATATAAAACTAATCATACTCACATATGATGTGCTAATCTAACTTTTTACTAGTTTCACCAAGTGATATTATATCATCAACATTTAGGTATCACTGAATCACAGAATCGCAAGGGTTGGAAGGGACCTCGGGAGATCATCTAGTCCAACCCCCCTGCTAAAGCAGGTTCTCCTAGAACATTTTACACAGGACTTCATCCAGGCAGGCTTTGAATATCTCCAGAGAAGGAGACTCCACAACCCCCCTGGGCAGCCTGTTCCAGTGCTGCGTCACCCTCAGAGTAAAGAAGTTTTTCCCCATATTCAACTGAAACCTCTTATGTCTCAGTTTGTACCCATTGCCCCTTGTCCTGTCACTGGGCACCACTGAGAAGAGTCTGGCTCCGTCCTCGTGACTTCCACCCTTAAGATATCTGTATGTGTTGATGAGGTCCCCTCTCAGTCTTCTCTTCTTCAGGCTGAACAAGCCCAACTCTCTCAGCCTTTCTTCATAGGGGAGATGCTCCAGTCCCTTAATCATCCTAGTTGCTCTCCTCTGGACTCTTTCTAGGAGCTCCTCATCTTTCTTGAACTGGGGAGCCCAGAACTGGACACAGTACTCCACGTGGGGTCTCACCAGGGCAGAGTAGAGGGTGAGGATAACCTCCCTCGACCTGCTGGCCACACTCCTCTTAACGCATCCCAGGATACCATTGGCCTTCTTGGCAACAAGGGCACACTGCTGGCTCATGGTCAGCTTGTCATCCACCAGGACTCCCAGGTCCCTCTAGGCAGAGCTGCTTTCCAGCAGGTCAGCCCCCAGCCTGTACTGGTGCATGGGGTTCGACCTCCCCAGGTGCAGCACTTGGCACTTGCCCTTGTTGAATTTCATCAGGTTCCTCACCGCCCAACTCTCCAGCCTGTCCAGGTCCCGCTGAATGGCAGCGCAGCCTTCCGGTGTATCAGCCACTCCTCTCGGTTTTGTGTCATCAGCGAACTTGCTGAGGGTACACCCTGTCTCCTCATCCAGGTCATTGATGAACAAGTTGAACAAGACTGGGCCGAGTACTGAGCCCTGGGGAACTCCACTAGGTACTGGCCTCCAACTGGACTCTGCCCTGCTGATCAGAACCCTCTGAGCCCTGTTGTTCAGCCAGTTCCCAATCCACCTCACTGTCCACTCATCCAACCCACACTTCTTGAGCTTCCCTATGAGGATGTTATGGGAGACAGTGTCAAAAGCCTTGCTGAAGTCAAGGTAGACAACATCCACCGCTCTCCCCTCATCTACCCAGCTGGTCATGCCATCATTGAAGGCTATCAGATTGGTCAGGCATGATTTCCCCTTGGTGAATCCATGTTGGGTACTCCTGATGATCTTCTTTTCATTTACTTGCTTGGAGAGGACACCCAGAATGAGTTGTTCCATCACCTTTCCAGGGACGGAGGTGAGACTAACCGGCCTGTAGTTCCCTGGGTCGTCCTTCTGCCCCTTTTTGAAGACTGGAGTGACATTGGCTATCCTCCAGTCCACAGGCACCTGTCCTGTTCTCCATGACCTTTCATAGATGATGGAAAATGGTTCAGCAATGTAGTCTGCCGGTTTCTTCAGCACTTGCGGGTGCATTCCATCGGGGCCCATGGATTTGTGGGTGTCCAGCTTACTTAAAAGATCCCTAACCTGATCCACCTTGACCGAGGGAAGGTTGTCCTTTCTCCAAGCTTGCTCACTTACCTCCAAGGACTGAGGAGTCTGAAGGCCAGCCTTGGCAGTGAAGACTGAAGCAAAGAAAGCATTCAGTAGCTCCGCTTTTTCTGTATCTTCTGTCACCAGGGCACCCATTTTGTTCAGCAGTGGTCCCACATTTCCCCTAGTCTTACGTTTGCTCCTGATATACTTGAAGAAGCCCTTCTTGTTATCCTTGATATCCTTTGCCAGACTTAGTTCCAGGTGAACCTTGGCCTTTCTAGTTGCTTCCCTACATGCTCTGGCCACATTCCTGTATGCCTC
This sequence comes from Gorsachius magnificus, assembly GCA_034008185.1. Taxonomy (NCBI): domain Eukaryota; kingdom Metazoa; phylum Chordata; class Aves; order Pelecaniformes; family Ardeidae; genus Gorsachius; species Gorsachius magnificus. The sequence goes on along the minus strand of CM067083.1, from coordinate 39,973,214 downwards.
CCAAGTGGCCTGACCCTCTTTCCACATTCCATAGAGCTTACTCTTTTCTTTGAGTTTCACTAGAAGCTCCTTGTTCATCCATGCAGGCCTCTTGCCTCGTTTACTTGATTTCCTACTCACAGGGATGCACTGATCCTGAGCATGGAGGAAGAACTGCTTAAATAGCAGCCAGGTCTCTTGGACTCCCCTACCTTCAAGAGCCTTAGCCCATGGAATTCTTCCAAGTAGGTCCCTGAAGAGGCCCAAGTTAGCTCTCCTGAAGTCCAGTGTGGCAGTCCTACTTGTTGTACTACTTCCACCTCTCAGAATCCAGAACTCCACCATCTCGGGGTCACTGCAGCCAAGACTGCCCCCTACCTTCACATTCTCAACCAGTTCTTCTTTATTTGCCAGCACAAGGTCCAGTAGCACTCCACTTCTTGTTGACTCCTCCACCACCCGGGTCAAAAAGTTGTCATCAATGTTCTGCAGGAACCTCCTGGACTGTGCACACCTTGCCATGTGGTCCTTCCAGTTGATAACAGGATAGTTGAGGTCTCCCATGAGAACCAGAGCCTGCGATTGCGAGGCTACTTTGGCCTCATCTACTTCCTCATCCTGGTTGGGTGGTCTATAGTAAACACCCACCATAGTGTCACCCATGCCAGCCTGGTTTTTTTTTTTGTTTTTACCCACAAGCTTTCAACTTGTTCATCCACTCCTGGGTAGAGTACTATACATTCCAGTTGCTCCTTTACATAGAGAGCAACTCCACAGCCTCGCCTTGTAGGCTGGTCTTTCCTGAAAAGTCCATAGCCATCGATGACATCGTTCCAGTCATGCATGTTGTCCCACCATGTCTCTGTAATTGCAATGAGGTCATGGCCCCGTGACCACATACAGAACTCTAGCTCTTCCTGCTTGTTCCCCATGCTGCGTGCATTGGTGTAGAGGCATTTCAGTGAGGCAATTGAACACCTAGGTTTCCCTGGAGAGATGAAAGAGGATCTGCCACAGCCAAGCCCACCTTTAGGGCAGTTGGTCTTCTGGTTCTTAAGTTGGGAGGCAGCTACGCACATTTATTGCTGCTCTGAATGGACACACTTGTTCCCCCATCAGATGCGACTGCCTGAGTGACCTTACTGTGCACCCCACCCCCCTGAGTCGTTTAGTTTAAAGCCCGCCATACCACGTTGGCCAACCTACTGCCTAGGATTCCTAGCTCCCTATTGATTTCAGTCAGAATTTCTGCTTAAAGTCTGATGACACAATACAGTCCATTGATATTAAATAACATGTGCATACATTTTAAGAAGGAAGATAAGCACAGAAAATTATCAAAATCATAAGTTTTGTCCTGCTGCTTTATTTCAAAGTGGCTAAAGCAGGAGAATCATATAAAATATTTTAACTTATGATAAAACAGATTGTAGAGCTATGTAAAAAGGAGTACAGAATATAAACGGAAAACTTCAGACACATAAATATTCATTTAAAAAGAGATACCAGATCCCATCCACCCTCTAATATCCTTGGAAGACACTAATTATCATGTCGCTATCACAACTTAAACTGGGAAAAAACTTACTTGTTTCAGGACATTCACTTTTATGAACGCACACTATATTGTCCACAGTATATGATCCTCATAGGTTTGTACTCTAATTTTTCAAACCTTGCAAAACTCATTACTTTGATCCTGTAGCTGTATGGCTGTTTAGGTTTTGACCCAAGATTGCCCATAACTGGCTTCAGTTCATCACAATATCTACTAAAGTTCCTGAGTTTTATTAACTTCAGATTAGTAGTTGGATCCTGCTTGACTGAAAAGTGGAGCCATGGCTGTGTGGAAAAATAAAAGGTCACCTCCCATTTCAAAATACAACACTGTCCAACAGTTGTCAGTTAATGTTATTTGTACCATCTGTCAAGAAAACAATAAAACAAGCTGGATCTGCTATTGCCCTTGGGAAGCAAACATAACATGCACTGTGATCATCCATATCTGTCATCTATTTGGAGTATGCTGACACTCTCATGTGGCCTATGTTCCTGCTTCTCCTTTCTGCAGATATCAGGAGCAGAGAGGAAGCTTGTGAGCACTGGGACTGTACCTCACTTTGTACTTAGATGTGGGTGTTTAAAAGCACACTTAGGTACAGTAATATCCAAGACATAGATGGAGCGACGAAACTGTGGATAAAATTTCAAAGGCAGTTAATAGTGAAAAATGTTGAAAGGTCAATCTCTCACTATACCTAGACATGTTTTTAATTCACAGGGCTTGAATTCTGTTCTTTTGTATCTTACATTTTTCATTTGCACCAGTGAAAAACTGAATGGAAATCTGCTTCAGACCTACAACTGCAAAGAAGTCCATTCAACTTGTATAAAATTGTTAGTAAGAGGTGAGATAACCAGAGTCTATAAGAATAAAACTTTAAAAACTAGAATACTCTAAAAGAGGGTCACAGGCAAAACAACAGCCAAAATTTACAAGCAAATAATTGAGATTTAGGCTACTGTTACAATACAAGCTTTTAACAGTGAGGGATGGACAACTAAGCCATTGCCTCTGAAATCTCAGAAAATCTAAAAGCTTTAAGTGAGTATAAAAATCAATCATTCTGTCTCAATAGTATTCAACATTCAATTTGTCTTTATGTGAATGATAACTTACCCCACACAACCACTCACATCCTTTATGGAATGGGGCCCACACTCTCCTAAAGTTACTTTTAAAGAAATCTCCTTCCAGGTAAAATGTACAAAAAGAATAAGGAAATTGTAGACAGGGAAATCCCACTGACTGGGAAATTCACCCTGGAAGCACATCTACTTAAAAATCTTCTAACAACAAATTACCAACTTTGATCAGTTATTGTTTTGAAGAACAAAATGTAGACACTACTTTAAACTTGAGTTGCAGTGCTTATATTTATTGGCAAACACTACCTTTCTGATAGCTATTACTGTGATTCTTCAGTTCTCTGGCTGCTTTTGTCCCTATTAACAAGCATTACTCAGCACAGACAAGCAATGTTTTTAAGAGCTGATTTATCCCTGCAAGTCTAGAGGCTTTGGTACTAGGAATCTTCAAGGACAGCCAGGCCTAACTGAGCACAGGTGGAGATACAAAATGAGTAATGTACCAACAGGGATGGAAGTCCTGAAAAGTGTAGACTGACTAGTAATTAAATACAAATGTGTGTCAGCTTTTTGCTGAGGGTTGTGAGGTAATGGTCACAGCTCTTGTTTTAGCTAACTTGTTCTTGATAATACTCTGCTTTGCAGTACTGAAAGAGCAAGCACCCTGAAGTCACCTAATCAAGAAACTAGCTATCTTATATTGTTAACATGCATTTTCTGAAGCATGCAAACATCTCATCTTTTAGAGGCGCAACTAGAATTGTCTCTGCAAGACCTCATATGAGTATCTACTAAAAGTAATATATTTCCCTGGTATGATTACATGATCTGAGATAAATCCACTCTAATTCCATAATTTATTCCCAGTAAACCTTTGCAGACAGCATAAGCCAAATAGTGTGCATGGGAGAAAAGACTATTTATTCATGTGGTATTTAAATATCTATAGGCATTAAACAATATTATGAGTGTTAGCAGAGACATATCAAAGATACAATAGACACCTATTTTTTCAGTTTCTATTACACTAATCAACAAAGTTATTAATTTCCCAAAGTGCCTAAATGTGTAAGGCAGAACTGAATTAAGTAAATTTCCACGATTAATTGTGAAGATACTTCTCAAGCTGTATTTTGGCTGACCTTCATGATTTAACTGGCAGTGCTGTAGAATATCCAGTGTCAGATACAGAACTGGTTGAATAGTTGTCTGCAAAGGTTGGATTAAATTTTCAAATGTATGTAATTAAGATGGGAATCAAACACTTGCATTCATATTAACTCACATATAGGACCACACCTCTGACATTTGGATCATATATTTCAGCTCCCAAACATGGATTTTGGTGCCTTCAGTTTGGCATCAAGATATAAAAAATAGCACTAATATTTTCTTTCTGGATGTTTTGTATTTTTCTTCTAGAATGTATTTTCTTTCAGGTAACCAGATGTCTAGCTAACAAAGAAGTTACAACAATTTGACTTACTGACTTGCTATCAAGGATGTGGGTATCAATGTTCTCTCTATCAAATGCTGGTACTTCTCATTATAATGCCATTATCGTCTTAGAAAAGCTCATCTGGCTTTTCAGAGAAAAGATGACTGTTGTAATTGAATTTAATCCAAAAGTGCATATCTGTTTCATGACTTGAGATGAGAAGATAGTGTAAATGTACCAAACCCCTCCAGACATAAAACAATCTGACTAAAAAGGTTGGTGAGAATTATACATATCTACAAATATATTTTGTCCTTTGTGCCTTTCATTTTTAGTAGTAGCCATCCCAAAAGCCATAGAAAAATGTCAAGTAAAAAGTGCCATATTAAGTACCTGTAGCTTTTGCAACAACAGATAAATAATCAACATTTATGAAGTGAATTAGACACATTAAAACACTAACTGATTCTAAGAACAATCTCTTTGCTGTTACTCTTCTCTGAGTTGAAAAAATTGAAACCTCTGTTAAAGTTCCTGAATCACCCTGAGGTTACCGTGAGGCCACAAATCTCTGAAGTGAAAATTTCTTCAGCCCTTGAAGAAAAGCTACCTGAAAAAAGCACTGTTCTGAAAATGACCTTCTGTCAAGGATATAGTCAGAAAGATTTCTGTACTTGCCTGTAAGGTAATGGGCAGGAAGAATTAAAGTCTTTTACTTTTCAAAAGCCATTATATATGGAGAGGTTTAGATGATCTATAACTTCAGAGAATGAGATGCAATTCCATATTAAAATTTCCCTTCCACAGCTCAAGAGAGATGGATTCTAAGACAGTATTCCTGTTCTGTTCCCCACCCTCCCCTGCCTCAGTGCTTTTCTATTTTTCTCCATAAACTTTGGCCAATGCTTTTATTTTCTTCCTTCCTTGGCTTCCTATGCAAAACAGAGGGGGGGGGGGGGAAAGAAACTAACAAAATCCAGAAGCGTAAGCCCAGGAAAAAGAGATGTTGTATTCCTGTCTACACTGAATAGTCTTCTCTGGTTACTGGTGAAAGAAAGGAAGACTGGTAACGTCAGACAAGGTCTCACCATCATTCACTAGACTGACAGCTGAAGATGGACACTTCATCACGACACATCTGATTGATGTGCTAGAGTATCTGTGCTTTGCTTACTCCTGAAATCACAGGGTAAGACATTCTATCACAAATTCAGCCCTGCATATATTGCAATTAGGCAATGGTGACACATCTTTACACAAGTAAGATTTCCTAGCCACTTCCTATTTGTGAAGAAGCAGCAGCTCATAATACTACACTTCATGGATTCTCAAGGGTTCAGATAGAATACTGGTATTCTTGGCGAAAATGGTGAGGGCAGAGACTAATAATTGCCATAAGTTGGTCTATATGGTGACATATATATATATATCTCCAGGGAGACCTTATTGTGGTTTTTCAGTCCTTAAAGGGGGCTTATAACAAAGATGGGGACAGACTTTTTAGCAGGACCTGTAGCGACAGGACAAGGGATAATGGTTTTAAACTAAAAGACACTATATATAAGGAAGAAATCTTAAATGATGAGGGAGGTGAAACACTGGAACAGGTTGCCCAGAGAGGTAGCAGATGCCCTATCCCTGGAAGCATTCAAGGTCAGGTTGGATGGGGCTCTGAGCAACCTGATCTCACTGAAGATGTCTGTCTACAAGCTACAAACATATAACATCTTATAATATTATGATTATCTAAGCTTTTTAGTAAGCAATAATGCATAGCATCTACTGCTTGTGCCTTTTTCTTAGCAAGTGAAGCAAAGCTTTTATCTATACTACTAAAACTGTTTAATAGCACATTTATAATACAAAAGTTGATTGAAATGTTCTGCATCTTCTTTGGTTTGTTCTGCTTTCTTTTCTTCTGTTTTTCTGCTTCATCTAGTGCTGATAACTTCTGATATCCTTCCTGTCACACTTCCTTTTCCGGGTTTCAGCTGAAGAATCGATCCTGCAAAATTTTCTCAGACTATTCATTAATTTTGAGATCTGGCCATACCCACCTTGCGGGTACCCATTTAAGCACTTCATCTTTTTTCACTGCTGCATAACCACGTCCCATCACCACTAGTCTCCATCCCCCCTCCCAGCTACCAATATCTGGGAAGCGGACTAGGACTCGAGGCCCTTGTTCTTCCGCTCTGATTGCCCAATGCTTATGCACTGGGGATTGTGACTCATTACCCCTAATAAAGTGATTTAAAGCATAGAGTGCTTGATTTAAAATCCTAGTTTGTTCTGAAACTGGAATCGCCTTTTGTTCTCCATATCCTTCCCCCTCCCCAAGAATTTGAATTTTTCTTTTTAAAGTTTTATTTGCTCTTTCGATAATAGCTTGTCCTTGGCTATTACATGGAACTCCATGACACAATTTTATACCCCATTTGTCTGCCCAGTGTTTTGTTGAGCTTGCTATAAAGCATGCTCCATTATCTTTTTTTCTTTTTAACTGTGCTCCAGTGGTGTTGTATTGCTCGAGTATTTGGAGTCTTATGCTGTGTAGCTACTATCACTGTACTACATGTATCAATTGTGACAGCCAACCATTGTTTCGGTCGCATGAGAGAGCACATCGTAAAATCGGACTGCCAGATCTGATTAGGTTGTATACCTCGAGGGTTCACTCCAGCACCCCAAAGTGCGGAATTCTAACAATAAGGACAGGTGCTTATTACATCTTTTGCTTGAGTTAAAGTAATATTACAGTGTTTTGTGAGCGCTTTGGCGCCTATGTGTAATCTCTCATGCAACTCTCTAGCTTTTCTGACTTTCCATACTCGCTGAGTGGCTTTGTCTGCTCTGTCATTTCCCTCCTGATATATTCCTTTAATTGTAGTATGGCTGTTAACATGTATTATTGACACTGTTGCCTCTCTTTTCTGCAGTGCTGCCTCTATTCTTAATGCAATTTCTGTTCCAGCTACTCCTGGATAGGCCATATTTTGTACCATGCGAAACACAAACATAGAGTCTGTTACTATGTTTAAGTGAATTAAAGTCCATCTCTGGATGGCTTCTGCGACGGCGATTGCTTCTAATTGTTGCACACTGGCTCCGGGTTCAGTGAAGAGCAGTTTCTGCCAGTTGTTGTCTTCTTCTTGCCACACTATAGCTGCGACTCCTGTCTTTGAAGAAGCGTCAGTATATACAGTTTTACCTTCTTTTGGAATTGTTAAAACACAAGGTTCCCAGGATAGTTTTAACGTTCGGACATGTTCTACAAAGTTAGATTTTACATTGGTTTCAATGTCCCTATAGTAATCATATAATGCTAAAGCTACTGTCTATCTGCAAAGGAAGCGGGGTGATTTTTTCTGCCTCTACTGTATTAGCACATTTTTGCCTTAGCTCATAGCTTCTTACTTGTTTCAGTGTACCAAGGACACGCTGTTTACAAACCTTGGATTGTCCACATATTCCCATAATACTTTGTGTCCCTGTTATTCAAGAAACCCCTTTACAATTCCCTCTTTTTCTTTTTGCCAAGTAGGGACTTGTAGTAGCAAGGCAAAAGGCGATTTCTTCAAATTGCAAAGAAGTACAGATATAGGGATATCTGGCAAAGCTTGATCGAACTCTACACATCTAATATATTTTCATTAATGACCACCCTCTTCCCATCCTTTAAAATATTACACAGATATCATTCCTTTAGTCTACGGACTGCCCTTGTAAGATGTCCAGAAATGTCCACAAAATGTCACTGCTGCACTTGCACTGCTTCTTGTAAGGCTTGTCCTCCGTTGGTTTAGGTGGTTCTTGCTATAGTAATTCCTAGAACATGCAACTCAAATAATGGGTTACAACAATTTAAAGGTATATTCATTACAATTTCTACCCTTGGTCTCTTTGGACCAGACCTTAGGGTTTAGCATTGCTGTGAACTCTTCTTCTTGTTTGGACTTATCCACAGTCTGTCCAGCACAGCAGCACAGAAACAGCAGCAATGCCCTGGCCATCTGCCAGCCCAGGCACATCACCATGGCAGTTATCAAAATGGTCCCAGGCACAGCGCAGTGAAATGATAAGCAGTACAGCAGTACAGCAAGCAGCAAAAGCAAAAAGTAGTAACTAACAAGCACTGAACCAATATACAGTAAGGCAAGCAAGCCCCATCGCAAGCACAGGAGCCTGCTGATTAATAGCTAAACAGCAATAACAGCTATAAATTCGATCTAACACATTCCAATGAAACCTGTCATTATCTCAAACCCTTCGAGTCCCATATCATTGCTGAGAGTATCTTAAAAACTACTCGAACAAAAAATCTGACTCCAATTCTGTCAACTCCGTGTTTTCAGATACACCTTTCATGCCAAAAGGGACTGTCGTGGTAAGCACCACGCAGCTATTCGCTCACTCCCCGGTTGAGATAAAGGCAGTTTAATAGGTAAAGCAAAAAACTGCACACGTAAGCTAAGCAAAGCAAAGCAAGGAATTCATTCACCACTTCCTATGGGCAGGCAGGTGTTTCACCATCCTCAGGAAAGCAGGGCTCTGTCACGCGTAATGGTTACTTAAAAAGACAGATGCTATCACTCAAAATGTCACCCTATCACCTGAACAGAAAAGGCAGTAGCATTAGGCATAAAGTCCCCTTCGATGATTGCATTTCAAATTACTCCGTGTCACCGTTGAATCGGAATGGGGGGGGTCCCTATCTGAGCCCTGTGGATTAGGGAAAGTGATGGAATTATGTGAGTCGGGCCCTGAGGTCATAGCTTGCCGCGCCTGGTTCTCATCACATGTCCTCCTCCAATATTCTAATTCTCTTTGCTCTTCTTCAGCTATCCTCCCTAGTTTTTCCTCTAGTTCAGGCACAATTAGTGGTCGCATTCTTGCATACCGGCCTTCATTAAGGGCTTCTCTGACTTTTGCCGTTTGCTCTGTTAACTCTTTCAGCCCTGGTAAAATCTCATTGTCCCGCACAGGAGGTGAGCCAATTGATGTATCAGCTTTTGCGCTTCTGCATTATGTCTAGACAACTCAGTTCGTAAGAACAACATATCTGCGTCACAGACCATCTCTGGATCGAGTTGGAGACAAGTCAGCTAACTTCTGAATGATTTTTTGCGTTTCTTGATTTTGCTTACACAATTCTTCTCTAATCGCCTGCACCTCAACAGGAGAGAAAGTCTCTGGCAAAGGTGGAATATGAGGTGGAGGGGAAAATACTGTTTCAATAATCATAGGTTCATTCATTTTTGACTCAGCCTCCTGTTACTCTGTATTGTTGTTTTTCGAGTCTAGTGCTTCAGCGGCACAGGTGGCTACCGATCGTTCGGCTTTTAGATCTTTAAGTACCTCGGTAATGCGTTTCCATGCCGAACTTAAAGCGACAGCCCCCTTAGACCCATTGCCGACCTCATCCCACAACGCGTCTCCCAGCTTATCTCAGCAGACTAAATCAAAAACATCTCGAGCTGAGGTAAAAAACCCATGTGACTGTCCCCATCGCAATAAGCGATTTAAAGTCTTTTTATCATATTTCAGTTCTCTCACAGAGAGAATATGCTGGAACATGTCTTGGCTGCTCCCCCCTTCTTTTTTTTTTTTTTTTTTTATGATCCACAGCCAAGTCCTTTTCATAAAATCACTGTGCCATCGTAGGCACATCGGGGGGGGCGTTGATGGTTCTGTAGCAGGTGCTGCGACGGCACCTGCACTGCTGGCTGGTCCTCTTGTTCACGCCTCTCTCCTTCCCACTTCCACGCCCCTTCTAATCGCCGAATTAATTTTGATACCTCCCCTTCCTTTTCTTCCACTTGTGGCGCAGTTGTTTTTCTAATCAATGCCCCAGGAATCCAGTCTAATGGATCTACAGGCACTTTTTCTAATACTTTCTCGGTCGCCATCTTTGGGGCGTTGGTTCTTTCTCCCGCACTCTCGTGCTCCCATCTCTGGATTTCCTCTAGCTCTCCCCAAGGGTATTGAGGGGGTGGACAAGGGGATCTTCCCGGTTTTTTTCTCTCCTCTTTCCCATCCAGTCCACTTTCCCCGCTTTCCCTTTTTTGCTGCACGGGAAACGCGGCGCGTGCCCCCTTTTCTTGATCTCCGCGCTCCGCCGCCTCAAACTCCCGTTGTAATTCTTCAAATGCCTGCCGCTCCAACTCCCGCTCCAACTCTCCCCCGTACACTCCCTCCTCGTCTCCCGAGCTATCTTCCTCTTGCTGTTGATTTTTGCTCTGTACCGCTTGATCTTTACTTTCACACAGAGCCTGACGGGCTGCTTGCCACGTCTCTAGCTCTTCTCGTGCTTTTTGGATAAGTCGTAAAACTGACCCCCAGATCTTTAGAGCTCGAGCAGATTTATTAGCCATTGCGTGCTCCGCTAGAGCTTGGGTGCACTTGGCCCAGTTCTCCGGTGATAATATACCGCCAGGAGATTGAATCGCTCCTTCCTTCAGAAGCCTCTCTACGCAATCTCGGACATCTTTTTCCTTCACAGAAGTAAACCACTCGCGTCCCATCATGCGTCCCATCGCACATACTACCTGAAGTATTGCATCCATGGTCCGGACCTCACACACACGGGTACCCGCGTTTCCTCTCAACCACAGGGGTGTTCGTCCTTGTCCCTGGGCCTCTCAACCGCCAGCGGTCCGCAGCCTCACACGATCATGTCGGGGTCACCATTTGTCGCTTTCACTTGTATAATGACAATCACCCACGGTTCGACGTGTGAGCTGCACAGGGGGGTCACGTCCTCGTCCCTGGGCCACTGAGGCACAGACACCAATATGAGGATGCAGCAAATGGCGTTTATTATAACACAACAACAGCTTTTATACCCCTTAGCAGGCCCGCCCTTCTTCTTCCTTCTTCTTGGTGACGATGATCAGTAGGCGGTCTTCTACACTCAATTGCTTCTCCCCTTTTTATTCACCACAGATGTCCCTGCTCATTGCAGGGGGATTTGGACTAGATGACCTTTAAAGGTCCTTTCCAACCCAAACCATTCTATGATCCTACGATTCTATGATTTATTTTAATTTTTAAAATTGAAAGATTTTAACATTCAAAAATATATTTTAATTCTCTCTGTATGCTTGTGAGATAGCAAGAGACCTACAGATCTTTGTAGTAATGATAAGTCACTCATCATTGGTTCTTCTAACCTGAATTCCACTGGAAATCCAACACTGGCAAAGAAAAAACCAGCCACCGTTCAATTTTTTGTTGTCCAAACTATGGGAAAGAGAGCTTCTGCATCATGACTTACATTGTTTGAAGACTCGTGTTCATAGTGATGGTCACAGTAAGTATGGCAAAAAGCAATCCTTGAAGTTTGTTGATATGCTCTGCCTTTATTTTTTAATATTCTTATTACATTAGCTAGTTATCAAGTATATACCAAAAAAAAAAAAAAAGGTAATCAAATTTGTACTTCTACTTGGATTCTACTTAAAGCAATTCCATACTCATTTTGTGGATTGATTAGCTTTATCTCCTTGGTTAAGAGTTTTGCTAAAAATAGGAGCGGGAAGTAGCAGGAAAATGATTTAGGAAAAAAAACCACACACACACACACACCCCCCAAAGTTTTACACTATCTGTTTCAGCTCAGATAAAAGGCTGAAAAAAAACCCCAGTGTCCCATGATTCAGTGAATCCAGGTCTGCCTAGTCCTGGCCCCCTCCTCCATCATCTACCAACCCTTTCCGAGTTTATCCTAGCCTCAGAATTTCTGTTAAAATTTTTCTGATTATGCTTCTGCTCTCCCCTTGCCACTGCACTGATGCTGCCACTTCTTTCATGCTTCCTTGAGCATTATAGCTTCACTGCGTCATACTGACATTAAAAATTAATTAGAAAAAACTCTATGGGCTATCTTGAACTGCTACAATTATTTCCATTTACCAGAAAAATTGTTAAACTTTGACTATTGCATTATTTGTGTTTTCCCCAGTCTGTTGTTTGTTAGTTAACATAAAAATGTGTGTTTGAACATTGCAGGTTACCTAAAGAAGTTTTAAGGAATGCCGGTCACCCGTGTGTTAGGCTTTGAGAAATACCATCTGGAGGACAGGACTCTGAACGTGAGCTCCTCACTGGAAGTACTCTTTAGAAGCTCTGACGGCAGCTGCTTCTCACAGCTCTTCTCACACACTGTTTTTGCTGTTTCTGTGGCTATTTGTTCTCCAGCCTTTCTCCTCATAAGAACCATGCAAGAACAGGGGAGCAACTCTGGTGGAGCCCTGTGAATTTGTCTGAGGTAACCATGGTGAGTCCTGATAAACCCAAACTAATTTGGTCTGGAAAGCAATTTTTTCAGTTCCCAGTGCAAATATGGATTAATTTTTTATTTCCTCAGGTGAAGGTTCTGACACACACAGATGCACAGAAATATATTCTGTAACATGCATTTTAGAGCAATCCTTTCAAAGCTGATTCTCCTCATAATTACCAATGCACCACAAGCCTCATGACACTGCATGATTTAAAAGAAATCTCAGTGAATACTTTAAGCAATGTAGGAAGGAGAGGACTTCCAAAAGCTGAGGTGTGGCATATCCAGTTATATACTAGCATCTTTATTAGGCAACTGAGTTGTCCATATTCTGAACTAGCTGTCAGTGCTTCAGTATTCAATTCTGTTTCCACATAAGTAAGGAAAGCCACTGAAGAAAATAAGCAAAGAACTCCATTTAGAAAGCACAATCTAAGGAAAAATCTGGCATGCAAATACTTGATGTACACTTTTCAATATGCTTATAAAGTCAGTAAAAATTACCATCACCATTTTTTATCTGGAGAAACTGAAAGGGGCAAGTTAGCTTGTACATGGTCTATCTTTTCATACTCCTAGATCTGCTAGTTTAGGGGGTTTCATCCTTTTGGTAGCCAAGTCTCAGCTGAAAAAACTGCCAGGTGAACACAGGTCTGCCTAGTCCCCAAGCCCTCCTCTGACATCTACCAATCCTTCCTTAGTCTACCTGAGCCTCAGGATTTCTGTTATAATTTCCTTGACTATGCTTCTGCCTTCCTTTTACCATGGCATGGATGCTGCCTCTTCCTTCTCCTCCTCTTTGCTCTCCGTTGTTGGCCACACTGGTGCTGAAATGAGCATAACGAGACCATTGAGATGAATCTGATTGTGTCCAGGGTCATTCTCATACCTCTGCACTGGAGCAGGAGAACAGTGCAGAGGCCCTGACACCAGTCCTGCACAGAGCCAGCACCAATCCATGCAGGTCATGAGTGCCTCAGGGGAAGGGCCTACTCAGCAGAAATTATTTTCCTAGATCACATCATCTTCTTTTGTGGACTTTCATGTTTATGCAGAGACAGTAACTGTGCAAGAAGCTATGCAAAGTAGGCAGTAGTTCTTCCAGTAAAATATCTGTTACATGTGAAGACAATGATTTCTCTCCAGTTGGTTTACTGGCGAAACAAAATTCATTAGTGATATCTAAAGACACTGGAATCTGACAAATGTATGCCACTTCAAAATTGCATTGTGAATGTATGAGCTTTTTAATGGACTTCTAATATGGTTCAACTTACAATATAGTTATTTGCCTCTGAGAAAAATGTAGCTTTCCATACAAAGACTTTAAGAATCTAAAAATAAAAATCTACAAAGAGATGTTCCCTTTTGCTGCTTGCATATTATAAAATGCTATTTTACAAAGAAGTACCCAACTGTGTCATGCAAATGAAAAATGTAACCAGTGTAGCTGTAGAAATCTACGTAACTTTTAAAAACTAAATTGTGTAATTCAACAAAATCAATGGCTTCCAGAATAGATGTTTTCAAGATGTTAAGTTATAGGTAATTAAAACTCCAAACTGCTAACAGCTACTCCCACAAGTACCTCATTTAAGACCATACACTGAGTTTATAACACAAACCTTCCGTTTTATCTACTTGGAAGCATAACATAGAAAACACCACATAGTGTACATAAGTTTGTACGATTATATCAACTAATCCACTACTATAATACTCAAAAAGATGAAAAGGCAGTAGCAACTATGTCATCCTTTCCACCCACCAGCCTGGTTCAGATGAGTGTTATCTATGTTTTCAAGGTATCTGGAAACTAAATGAAAGTGAGCATGGAATAGATGTCTGAGGGGTAACTTATCTAGCATTGCTGGGGAAAAACAAGCTAGTTTATGCTTAGCTCCAGGGCTCAATGGGAAACATAAAGATTGAATGAGTGAGATAATAAGTGCTACCTGCAGGAGAGGATGGGGCTACTGTTAAGAATTTTTGGACTCGGTCAGGAGAGAAGCGTGCAACAGTAAAATGGATGATTTTGTGGCAACAGTGGGAGACCAGTCTGTTTTATTCAGAAGACAAAATTGGGCTCACTGAGCCATTCACACTGAGAAAGGAGCACAGACGGCTTATTGACACATTTATCATCAGGCACTCCAGTGACAGGGTAGCAACTTTTATGCAACAATGAGATTTACATTTCTGAAAAGCATTTCAGTGAGGAGCTGTTTAATTTTTACCAAATTCACCCACAAATGTGCACATACAAGTCTCACTTCCTTCAGTTAGCGTGGCCAAAGGCAGACGAGAACATCTAAGCCATACCCTGAAATATCAATTAAAAATGTTTATGGCTTCCCACCATCACTAAATCTCACTGGCATTACCGGGAGTTTTGAATAAAGAATAGAAGAGTATTTGACAGGCAGAAATTCTTCCATTATTCCAGATCTTGGTAATACACAAAGAAGAACAGAATAAAGTGATAAATGTCAACCCAATTTGGATGAACTAGTAAAGAAATACTATTTTTTTCACAAAACCAGGAAAGATAGTGCTGGATAAACTCATCAAAAGGCTTGCTAGATCTTTGTATTATATAATAGAAAGCACATTCTTTTTAAATAGTCATCATCATCTGTACTTATATAGCACCTTCTCATCATCAATGCTGCAGATTCTTTACTATGAAGTCTGAGTATACATTGAGAAAATGGAGGGGAAAACTAGCTTTCTAGAAGAGATCACCTCTGGCGTAAGTTGTAGTTTAAGTGAAACTAGTGATTATGCAAAGTGGTTTCTTTCTCATTCTTAGTCAAACTGCCAATTTTCCACTGCAATGTTGAAGAGAGTAGTGCAACAGAAGACTGAAACAAGAGGAGAATAGCGAGGAGCTCTGCTGTACTGCAGCACCTCACAGATCAGTGCATACTCAGTCTTTGTCCTGGCAGAAAATTCCAATCCATCCTTTTGTTAATCCTGGTCATCCACAGAGGTTTACAAAATAAAATGGCCTTTGGAGAAGAGATCCACTTCTTTTACTTTGCAAGTTGAAAGACTAATTTGCAAGATATTATTTTTTTTCTCTTATTTACAGATTCTTCAGAACTGATCGCATTTTTTCCATGGTTACTCTGTATTTGAATACTCTTCCCATAGGGAACTGGTCACAAATATTCAAAACTTGTAATATACTGCATAAATATTATATGCCAGTAGTTTCCTGTTCAACTGAATGAACGTTTGAAGCAGATGAAACATCAGCTTTTTCAAACTGAAACACTGCAAATGTGTGCAAATGTGCAAACACTCCATGTAGCCATTCACTTTCTGTGAATGTTTCTGCCAGCAAAACCCTATTCTTCAAATGCTAATATAAACCAAATGCAAATAAAGTGCAAGCTCAGCTTAAACTAGCTTGCCATAAAAACTCTAATGAGATCTACAGCGTTTGTAATTAAAGAATTTTTCAACTTTCTCTATTTTATATAGCTTCTGATACCGGCAGTGAGATGTAAACATATATGCCAATAGAAGAACATATTTCAGAACATGTAATATGTGGAAACAATACTTTTTCAGTAAGAATAAGGAAGGAGATGTCAAATAGAAATAATGTATTTGCCACTGCTGATCAAAGCAAGAGAATATGTATAATAAAATTGACTATATGTTAGAACAGCAAATATGTGATGCAAGGAAAACAGATTTCTCAATTTTAGATTTTATTCCATCTAAAATACCAAAAGTGTTTTGAAGAGTTGAAATAAGACCTACATCCTTCTCAGGTAAAGTACCAGTCCTGTTCTATAGACTGAATCCACAACAATGACTATTTAAATGCTATTCCCCAGATCAGATGGAACAACTAAGATCAGGAGCAGAAGTCTCTTCCTTACACTCAGTCCTGTATTTTGACTGTCTTAATTTGATTCACTGAAAATGTCTTCCTCTTCCACAAATAAAATCTTTTTTTTTTTTTCTTTTTGTTAATCTGAATCCTACACAGGTAACTGCTCAGTTTTTAAAAGAAAAAAACATTGTGTCTTCCATTGAGCATCTTTATAGACTTTGTTCTTTCAGGAAGGAAGTGCCAGTACCCTACCAGAAACAATTCTGTCCAAAGAGAGGATATAATCTGTTTCAAGCATATGGGCCTATAGGACTCTTCAAGATAAAAAATGTTGCCAACATTCTGTCTCTTTTAAGACAGGCATCGTGCTCTTTGTGATTTTTAGTAAAGCAGCTAAACCATGTATGACAAACCTTTGGGATATCACCAGGTTGTGGAAGACAATAACCAGTTCCAATTGGTTTTCAAGAGATATGCCAGGAGACTAGGTAAATCCAGGGATTACTAATGGACATAGATCGCTTCTATGGCACCACACCAAATGCAACTGAAGTTGGCAGTTTTTATCAAAATGATGGTCGGGCAGTCTTAGACTGATTTCTGGCCAGCAGATATGGTAAAAGAATTCCTATCCAATCTTTTCACCAAAGCCAGCCCAGCATATCAAGTCTGAAACAAGCATAACTAATAAGATGCATTCAGTTCACCTGAATGTGGATGAGGAGAATTATCATTCCCCAGCAGTGACTATACCATTAAATTAAGTTTAATCATAACAACCTTGTTTTTTCTTTCCTACAGAAACCATGGCAAACCATGGCTGATGAATAAAATATAGGACATTTTTACATGGTCTAGCACAAACTGAGGCAATATATAGTACTCTGCTCCCTTTGCCTTTGCTTAGCTCACAAGTGGAGTATAAGGTGACACATGGTACTTTTGCTAAAAATTTGTGTCCTCTTAAAAGCAGGAACCAAATGCTAAAAGAAAGAAAAAATGGCCTTGGGACTAGAGGGGTCTGCCAAGTTCATAGAGTCTGCTTTCACAGGCAATTACATCACGCAATGTTTTTCATGAGGTGATGGCATACCACTTTAAAGTAGGTAGGGCTTTCCACCACTACTCTATTATTGGGAAACTGTTTCCAACTCTGGCCACTCTGACTGTTACAATGGTGAAGCGTACTCATGGCTATTTCATGTTTAGTTTTTCTAGTACTAAAAATGGCTTGTAATTTCAATATCTCCCTAGAACCACACTTTGAAGAAATCCTCCCTATTTCCTCTAATATAATGGTAGACATTTTAAAGCAGTCATTTATGTTTTCTTACTTTTAGTGTTAGTTTATCACAGGAATGAATGTGAACTTAAGCTCTGGATATTAGTCTAACCCCCTACATAAATTAGGATTTTGTCCATTCATGTTAACCATGCTACCATTCTTCTCTGCAGGGCACTTCTCTCTCCAGACAAATTATACGTGCAGAGAGAATATTGGTCTATAAGCTAGATTCAGCATTTGTCTGTTCCTGGGTATTTTAGTTAATAAGACACACACAAATTCGCAGGCTTTTAAAGACTTTTTAGTTACTTAATTTCAAAAGCATGTGTTTATACTAACCAAAAGCCCTCTGGTCCACTCTGCTGCTCTCCCAATCCAAGGCAGTCCTACCAAGACGCAGAGCTGTCATAACTGTTACTGCAACATCACATTCTATGATACAGGTCACATTTGAGTAAAGGCTAAACCAGCCCCTATTAAAATAGGTAAATGCTCAAGTGTGCCAAAGGCAAAGACCAGGCCCTCCATTTCTGACAACATGCAGTTAACCAGAGCTTTTTTTTTCACTCCTTTACTCAAGCAGAAGTCATACCATAGATATGGCTTATCAGCTACCTATCTGAACCTTTCTGTTGACTGAATGCCTGTTAATATAAATTCTTTGCCTTTTCTGAAACTCACTCTTTAAGTGTGAAATTCTGTCTGTGAGGAGCTATAGCATATAGATCTGGAACTACATACCACAGGCAAGCTTTGTAGAACTGTGTAAGACTTAAATGGTACATAAGACTTGCCATCATTTTTCATGCAGAGTGAATTTAATCCTAAGGAAAAAAATCATACCATCCCCAGTGCTTGCAGAGAGGAAGGAAACAATTTTTTGACAGCATATAACATCTACACAAAAGGCTCCAGTTTCATTTTGGAGCCTCTTGACATACAACATGAGTATTAATTGTAAATCATGATAGTTAAAATATTGTTAGTGACTTGGAATAACACCAGTTATTGTGTTACTTTCAAATCCAAAATAATTTTATTTTCTAGTGGTTTTCAACCACAGAATCAAGTTGCATACCTAGATCCAAGGAAATACTCTGTAAACAGGATTTCTCATAACAGGGTAACATTCAACTAGCCCTACAATACACACTGTTTGACTGGAAATAGAGCTTTTCTGAATTAACAAAGCAGTAACACATTCATAATGTAAATGCTTTTTAGCAAAAATTAGTACAGTTTAAAAGAGATAGAGCTTACAGAATGTGCCCAGCTTATGTAATATAGACCAATGATACTGTCTATGTACTGTTCATTATAAATACAGTTTATCATTTTTATTAAATAATATCCAAGAAGCAATAAACATTTCTGAAACACTTCTATATTAAAAGCCTATTTTATTAATACTTCTAAAGCAAATTCTGCTGTATTCTATAGTAATTCCTGGAAAAATCCAATTTAAAAATCACTTTTATACAAACTGGTGGTTGATTACATCACTGAAGTTGTGATATAGAAAAATACAAGTTTCCTTATAACTAACACTCTGTGAAAGTTCAGCTCAAATTAACAGCAGCTATCTTTAAGACAAAAAGAAATTATGAATCCAAAAGAGCAGTTGTATAAAGGACATAGGAACAAGAGAAAAATGAGGGAAGGCAGACATAAACGGCATATAAATGAGCCCCAAATGTTCTTGACCTGACATTTAGCCTGGCACTTTTCAGTCCCTAGTAAATATTTATTGGAAGACTTAGGAACATAGGTAAAACATTGTGAATAGAAGCTTTACAATCTATCAACATTCTTAACTCCTGTATTCCACTAATAAATCACTCTGAGCCCTTTATTGTATCTGGTACAGCATTTCCAGTCCACCATGGAATGGATGTGACTGGAACAGTATCAGTGAAGCTGCAGAGGAACCCCCATGTATTCCCTATCAATTCTACCCAAGGTCTTTGCAGCATCCGTCCTCTGTGTTTGAGAACAGAAGCTTTTGGCAGCACTTTTCTTGCACAATGGATACCCTATCATTGGGCCAACAGAACATCCACATTGCTGGTATTCGTATCAGGCAGAATTCAGAATGTCCAGTGCATCAAAGCTGCCAGACTTCCCCGTAACATTACCATGCTGTCATTAGCAGTGGTATCTTTAAGGCTTTTTGAGTCTTTGTAATTTATTTGTGTACATGCTAATAAAGAGACAATTGGGCAATTTCTATATACATTGCACACAGTAGCAGAGGTTTCCATAAAACCTTAAGATCAACTAAGGAGCAAGCCTGCCTGCAGGATGCAGTATTGGGCCTGAGCTATAGAATCAGAGAATGAGGTTGCTTTTTCGGCTATGCAGTTGAAAGTCAGAGATAGCCCTAATAAAAACAGTGGTTTCACAATTTATGAAGTTTCTGTGAGAAGAGAATATACCTTGGTGATACCTGAACACTACAAGTCTTTGTGCTTTCTTACATCAACTGAGCTGCTAGATCATCAAATATAATATGACCTTTTTTAGCCATCTAGAGTAAGTAAAACATCAGCAATATGTTACATTCAGATATTCAGTGAAGTCTCCTGTGCTCTGTAGGTATGTTTACAGAGTTATTTCTAAATTGGCATAGCAGGTGGCAGGAACAGATGATATTCACCCTTGCTGCAGCTGTTTCCTCATCCATCTTCACTCTCAGTTCTTATACGCAGTACCCTTGCAGAGACTTACATGATCATGAGGACATGGTTTTGTCTTTCAGGATGCCCATCTCCCCAGAACACCCAGTTTGAGATGTATAAAACTAGATGATGTGCTGCTTCCCAGCAAGTTACATAAAACAATATGGATCATAGGGAAAAAACAGACTCTGATACCTAGTCAAATATGAAGAATCACACTATACCAAGGACAGAAAGACCCTTAAAAGCACAGTAGCTCAGTTCAGAGGTAGAAGTAATGTGCACCAATGTCAGATGCTCCATTGCAAGGTCAGATCTGACAGGGGTCAGTCTGGCATTGGTGGCTGTCTATAACCAGCCTGATCAAGGTTGGATCAGATAGTCAGGAGAAGCTTAGAGAGAAAGAGTTATTCATTAAAATTCTTCTACTTGGTAGGAGCTACCCAGGCTGCTATCTGCCCAAAGCTTCTTCTTAAGGGAATTCCCAGAAACTTTATGGGAAACAATTCTGACAATTTGTTTCCTATTTCTATGATGGACTATTTTTTTTTTTTAAGAAAACAAATCTCATGTTTTCATTTATCCTTATTGTGTTGTTCCGATGAGTATAACACCAAAGTCAATGAAACCACTTTCTCAACTATGCAACACACTATGACATCATCCCATTGAAAGATTAATGAAGCCATAGCAGATAAGTCTCAAAATATTTCCAGTGATAAGGTTATGGAGAGGAATACTGTAAGAAATAGCTACTTTACCTTGTTCCTGTGTGGAAACTTCCCAAAGGCAAAATTCATAGTTTTGAGAAGTACAGCTGCTTTGGCAATGATTTGCGCTACCAGAAATACACAGGAAAAGAATCACAGAATAGAAAATGGCCTGCTTCCATCCATACTTTTAAAGTGAGAGGTATTCCTGCCATTTATGCAAGACATTTCATTTCAATGAAAAAGATTTTCCTGTTTACAGGAGCACTGAAATGTATTTTCCTATCTGGGATGCAGATTCTTTATATCCTAAACTGAAAATTGTTACCTTTCATTCTAGTGTCACTTGTTTTGTTCAGACACTGAAAGAAACAAGCAACCAGCAGAAATTCCTGGCAAACCTGCTGACTGTTGTAGTGAAAACAATGTACCCTCCCATATTGAAATTGACTACAACTTTCATGATAACAGCTACTTATACATTTAGGGATTTATTAATGCTTTACTCTTTGAAAGTGCCTGCAGTACATTGGTTTTTAAGATATTTGTAAAAAGCTTCAAAGACAGTTTATAAGATTCCTTCTACGGTCGCAAGTGCCATAATGTATGTAGACATCCTTCCCTCTAAGACTGTTATGCAGATCAGAAACCTGTCCCAATGAAATATGGAAAAAACATTCAAAGCACAGGTACAGCTCGAGGTGCTGGAAAGAGAAGAAAATATATCTAAGACATTTAATTGTTTGCTTCAATGATATCAAGAGGCTGAGTAACTATGGTCACCTAGTAACAGCTCTAGATTAATGGAGCCTCCACTTGATATAGCCACAAAGGAACCATTTGCTCTTTTTTCCTGTCATTTCATTCATGTACCATCGTTTTCATTCTCTCGTTTGTTTTAACTAAAAGGCTAAACCAAAGGATTTCTCAAGAGGTGGAAAAGGCAGTCTGCTAAGTAAGTGTAAACTATTACTTTTAAGGTCTTTTTCTATCTTCAGAACAAATTACCATAATAGATTAACTTCATAACCTTCAATTGGAGGTTCTAGCATTCTAACGAAATTACAGCTGTAGGCAGATAAATATCTCCTGTGACCTAAATAGGTTTTTCCCTTATGTATGCTGTGTCAGTTTAGTCTGTGACACAAAGAGCACATTTAATATGAAAGCAGTTATTTCTTCCCCTGAGCAGAGCTTCTATTATTTTGTAGTTCGCTTGTTCCAAGTTGCCTTCCTTATTTGTTATATTGCTTATACAATGTGTCTATTTGTTTGCCTTGTGTTGCAAGGGTGCAACAAACTTGCAACACAAACAAAACCTGAAATCTGGGATCCAAATGTTCAAAAAATAGTAATAAGATGTTCAGCACTGCAGTTATTGAATATCCAGCTTAAGACTCTTACGGACTGAGAGCCCACGGGTTTTGACTGGAGTTAGAGATTTCAATGTCTCTGGAGAATTAGGGAGAAGGTATCTTCAGCCAAGTATGCAAAACTTTAGACACCTCAAATCTGTGACCCAAAGAAAGTGATAAGGTACAAGATTTTTAGAGGGCATCTATATTATTATTGAATGATGAAACAAATGATCCATATTTATGCTAGGTGTAATTCTATTGAATTCAGTGGCATTCTATCAGCTCTAAATTTGACAAGTAATGTCACATGCCACTCAGAAACCCAAAATTTAAGTATTGGAGCTTTTGCAACATGTAATGATTGTGAACTGTTTACTGAAGACAAGTGATGTGTAGTAAGATTTCTCTCTAAACCAAGCAAATGTTTTAAAATGTATCATACCAAAACCAGGGTCTTTATAATGGAAATACTGACAAAGTATCATAACAAAAAAAGGGTGTTACCACAGAGAAAAGGAAAATAAATGCTAAAGAAAAGACTTAATCATCTAAAGAATGTCTGAATTATTTTCTCCACTTGTGTAGTAAGGAAGTGGAACATCTATACAGACACAAGTACTTTGCAGGCAGAACTACTCCAGGCAGGAATTTCCCAGAGGAAGCAGTGTGATCATGAATAAACAGTTTCCAAACTTTTCCTTTTTTGAGTTTGAAATAGATGTTTGTTTTTTCCTAAAAGCTACTGAATGACTATAGGAAGATAAAGTTGTGAGGATCACACACAGATTTTTTCATAATTTCACAGGTTTAGACAAGGCTACCTCATTGACTTAAATTCTTCTTTACTTAATGAACATTAACAATAAGGTGTACTTGGGATCCTAAGGCCAATTATTCTTATTGATATTGATTTTAATGTAGGTATTCAGATTCAAAGTGACACAATGAAAGAATCAGCTTTGCTGAGTGTGTTTTTCCTGTCATGTAAGCTCCACTATAACTAGACAAGTGCAGTAGCAATTCCTCTATTAAAATGGATTTCATTTTTTACTTAAAAGAAGAACATAACATCCTTTTGGTGTGAAGAATTTATTGTATCCTTTTCCAACTGACACCAGAAGTCTGTGAATAGGAATATAATTTCCTGGGGATCTTCAAGTATGTCTACTACACTTTCTGAGGCAGAATTATAACAGCTAAATACTGTAAATATGTTAACACTTTTTTCTCATTATCTTTCATATTATATTAAATTTCTGATTGCTCAAAATCAATGCTATTTTCAACTACATAGATTAAGATAACATTGCCCAATGGGACTTAGCTCCTTTTGTCCTCTATAAACACAATGGCAAAACCTCAGTCTTGAAGTTAATGAAATTTTTGCTTATTTAAGGAAAGAAGAGGCTCACTGATAAATTCCCACTTCTGGTGATACAGAAGACATCGCTTGCCCTCTTTATCAACAAAAGTTCTTAGCTGTCATACCTCTCAGCCTCTGCTAAAATATGAAATGCACTTCCTCTGTTTCATTGTCACAGATTACACTGACTTCTCATACATAGAAAGAAAAGTCTCAATGTTACCATTTCATCCTCCTCAACATTACAATTATAGAAACCTCCAAGAACTGAAAAACAGGTATATGTGAAATCCTGTCCAGCTTCCAAATTTCTGTCCTGTGCTGCTATGAAGTCATTCCCAGTAAGACAGTAGCCATGGCTGAGACACTTGAGCTGAAAGAGTTACTCAGTCATTTTATTGACCAACATCTACAGGCACATAGTGCACATTTATTTATGTGGGTACAAGCCTGTTCATTTTTATTCACCTGTAGAATACAGGGACACAAAAATCCTAATTTCAAATTCCAGTTCCTAGAGAAGTGTTGCATAGGAACTACAGATGATTTAATTAAGCACATGGGTTTGGCAGATTTTCCTTTGGAGATAACTGGGATGAGTTAATTATACAGACTGCACCACTGTTGCAGACTAAAAAATATCAGATGGAACATCTTTATCCCCTGGTTCCTGGTTTGATGCATCCTCCTGTAAGTTAAAGAGTATTTATCTTATTTTCCACATAAACCAGTAGCCAATTTTACCTGTGTTTTTTCCATGTCACTTAGAATGCATTGCCTGTCTTGATGCAATGGCTGGCATCAGGTAGGAGAGACCTTCTAATATTGTTTGCCTGCAGCTTCTGTGACTGGAGGCTAGTTGATTTCAGTGCACAATCTTTGTTTTGGAACTTGTCACCTTGGGAATTTGATCTATGAAACTAACGCAAAGTTCATATATTCAGCCGAATCTTTGTCTCAAATATGTCATGCCAACATTCTTTTTATAGATTTATAAAAGTTATTTCCTTTTAATCTGTGTAGTAGTAGAAGTCATAAATCCCAAAGTCAGTCATGTCATTATGGTAGGTAATTTAGACAGTAACTGCCCAAGGAGCTCAGACTTCTAGGAATTGATTCTGCCATTTCCTGTTTAAACATAGTATTGTGCAAGAAGATTTCTCCTTCCAAAGCACTGATCAAGAAGCCAAATCATTTTCCTCCATGATTTGAACAATAATAGAGCATTGCTTATTGTCCAGTGAAGTCTTGGACCTACAAAACAATAGAAACCTTCAGAAAGTTGTCGTGACATTTTATTGTGCTTCAAAATATCATTTTACATTTGAGCCTGCAGGTAACAGGCTTCACTGCTGACAGTACACAGCTGGTATTCAAAGCTGTGTCAAGATTACAGTGTCTGCAGTAAATACATGAGAGGTTTTAAGATACTAATTGGATCTGCTGCAATTTGCTAATTCCTATATGACTGGAAAGGTGCAATGAATCGTGCTCAGACTTCTTTGCTGTTAGCACTCAGCAGGAATATTTATGACAGCAGCTAGAAGCAAAATCAGGAAGGACATGCTACAGTCCTATACCTGGATGATATATGTGTATACATACTGGAAAATGTAATACAGTAGTGTATTTATCACCTCCTATGCATAGGCCCTTGTCACATATAAAGGTAATAAATACTGATTTGCGTATTTAAATAAGGCCTCCTGCAAGTTTTCAGTCACGTAAAAAATGGTGCAATTAGGCAACTAGGTTTACATAATGCTGAGATGATTTTAGCACAGAATTTACAATGAATTGTTTGAGTTCATTTTCCTTTTGTCATTGTTTTATTAAGCTGAAAATTCAGTATATTTTTATTTGTGTTGTAATGGAAACCTTACCCACCAAACAGTGGGTGCTGTCTTGATCATAGTTTTTAATCTAAAGGTTAAAAGCCTGATGCCAGTAGTTCTAGCTTGCATTAATTGGCTTTACTGTCTTCCATTGATCCCAGAGAAGTGAAGATCATTATTCAACTTACAGACAAGCCTACTGTTTTCCACAGGCTTCCTTTTTTCCTATACTTGGAAGCTTTGTTCTTAGGACACAAGTAGTTTTGGAGTCAAGCATACAACAACATAGCAGGATTTTTTTCTTGTGATAACTTTTTACTCCAGGCCAGGTTCTTGAGCTGGCAGAAAAAAGGATGCTTATCCTATTTTTTTTTCCAATGAATTTTTTTCAGGACTTCAGGCAGTATGAAGAAGGGTGAGTGAGAGAATAATGAGAGAACAGTGTACTGGGAAAGCAATAGAGTAAGTAGGGCCTATAGCTAGAATTTTAGCCTCCAAATTCAAGATACTTGTCCGTATCGGAGTAAAATTGCTGCGAGCTCCTTGTACAATCAAAGGTCTGCAAGTATTCTTAGGTTATCTTAACTATCCTCTGGAGATGTCTCTCTCTAGTGACTAGAGAGAAGAGAGTTCATGCTGATTACATTCCTAAGTCTGGCACCTGTATTACACACCTAAAGATGGGCCTGGATGTATCCCATCTAAGAAATATGTGCCATGCTGAGAGGATGATTCTTGGACAGAATGTTTGAGACTGGCATGAAGTGCCTGAGAAGTGAAAACTGTATTGTCCAAGCAAGTAGAATATTGGGGTTGGAATAGAAAATTTGGGCTCAGAAATTAGGAAAGAAACAAGCTAAAAAATACCAAATTTGAACAAATTATGGGAAGTGCAACTGCCGCACATTAATTACATGAAACCAAGACTTCTAATCCTGACCTGCAAAGATCTGTTAGATACCACGCCAAAGCACATGTCCTACACCACTTTCTGGTCTGCATGAAAGATGACAACCAGCTGCTTCTCTTAATACTTCATTAACTACAGTAGCAGCTGTTAGACTGAAAAAGTTTCAAATCTGCTGATGGTAGCTGTTAAAATGATGCTGTATCAAACAACTCAGTTCAGTTTTGCATGTTTGTTTGTTTAGCCTGGAAATTACATGTCTGAAAGCTGACATTAAAACAACAAGATTAAGATTGAAGTCTGGAAGACTAATGCAAGAATTACACAGAAGTTTCCTGCTGAAAAATTCAGTCAGGATGGTAGTCCAACTGGGCAAGAACAAAACTACAGGTTCCTGGTGAAGATTCAGGTGCCTGTTGCCTAAGCATTAGAAGGTTCCCTGAATATTAGACAGGGGGTTTTTTGAAGCACCTTGCTATAGTCAGAAGTCTAATTTAGGTGCTCGTGTCCATCTGCATAGCTTGGTGTCTGATTCTTTGAACAGGTGGTTTTAAAGGGTGGTGAAATGGACAGTAGCAGTTGCTAAACTCTTTTCTGGAAGTGCAGTATATGCTCTCTTCCAGTAGGGGGACATACTCATGCTCCGTTAGCAGATTATCAATTGCTTGGATTAAAAAATGATAAGGACACATGTTTTTTCAGGTTATCTACCAAGGGCAGATGTGCTAATAAGCAACCTCATATATCCATTCTAAAATTGTTCTGTGCTTTTCCTCTCTATGGTGCACACATGAAAGCAGAAATAAAATTAGGAGTAAGAGATTTACCATCTAATCTGCAAACAGGAGATAAATTTATGAACTGGCAAAGATAATGACAAGAACCTTGTACATATCAGATGTTCCCTTTCATCTTTATTTTAAGTGCATTTGTGTAACAGTAGCATCACTAGGCCCGGATTATATTAGGCTCCATGCCACAGACTGTACAAGCCACCAATTGCTACAGCAGAACTGTGGAAAAACCTGAGGAAACAGTAAATATCAAGTAACCTTTCCTTTTTTCCCCCGCAATATGGCTTGCATAATACCGGATACTACAATCTCTCCTAGGTACAAATTCCATAAGACAACACAGCTACTGCTGTCGGTGGGTACCTTTAGGCTACATATCTTGCTACTTGTTAGTTTTTGTGAGTGATTGACCTATAAATCCTAATGAGCTGTAGTTCATCTACCAAAGTAAAATGGAAATATCGCATTCATTTTTCACAAGAGATACATTCTGCAAGTTCTGGTGGAGAATTATTTCATTGAATTAGATTGTTTCTGCAGGTGCTAACTTAAGATCTATACATGTAGGTGACCTTCTAACATTACATTGTAAAGAAATGCATAAGTCAAATTAGAAATGGTTCAATTTTTCTAAAAATTCAAAATCCTTTGCATAAATGATTTAACAAATATTTAATAATGTTCCTCAATTTTCAACTATAGATGAATGTATCATTTATATGTGAGAAAAAGAGAGAGAGAGAGTAGCTAAAAAACTTTTCAAGTAAAATTTAGAGCATTTATTTTGCATTATTTAGCCAGGTTTCTTTAGTAAAGGTATGCCACAGTTCAAAAACAATGGCTGTAGACAAGAAGGTTGGCAAGCTCCCAGACTGAATTGACAAATATTTTTCAAGTGGAGAGATGAGGAGCAGGGGAACTCTTAAAACTGCTATTCAGATTCAATTAATTAAGCTTAATGGAAGAAACTCAAGCTAAGGTATGAGCTTCCAGTCATCATGCATACGAAACTCCAATTACATTCCCACTTGCTCTTGTGCTAGTTTTCTTTAGAAACAAGCAAGCAGAAGACAGAAATGAATAAGCAGAAGACGTAACTGAAATCATAGGCTTGATTTGATTGTTTTTACATAACAGCAACTTTTAATATGGTGCATACTTTATTTTAAAAAGAAAAAAAAGAAAAAATTGGCAGGTGCAAAAAGGGTGGGAAAAGACAGACAAGCCAAAGGACTGCCATGTCAAATTTCTAAATTTGGGGAGCTAAGGCTATTTTCTTTTTTTCTCCTCTGACTTATCCTTCACTTTAGAATTGCTAATGGTTTTCCTAAGCTTACAATGAATGACACACAGGCGTTCTCAGCACCATAACTTACAGTTGTAGATGCTGAAGCCACACATACCAGCTGAGCCCATACAGTCTAAATTATGCTTTCTTTGCCACCCCATCGTCTCCATGAGATGTTCACACAAACATCTTTGCATATTAGTGACTGCAAAGTATAAAACTGAGGCATACAGAGCTGTTATTGAAGACATAACTTCAAAGAAGTGCCTTTCTCTACAGGTGACAGCATTTGAAATAAAAAAATCATCTGCAAAAATGGTTTTGACAGAAAACAAAATATTTAAGTAAAAAGATAAAAGGGGGAATTTCACCCCCTAAAATGTTTTGGTTTGGAATCAGTGAGAAATTCCATCCTCATCCATGGTATCAGTAATCATTATGTGAACCTTTCATATTAGACAAAAATAAAGAGAAAAATGCAGATAATTATTTGTTATCAAAAGTAATTATCTAAAAACCTTATTTCTGAAATCACAGTGGGTTATTAGTAGCTACTTCTAGTTAGTCTCCAATAATAAAGTAATAGCACAAGAAGTACTGCAACAATTATCCATTATGTTTAATAAGGCCATGATTCTGCCAAACTCACACATGTTGAGAAACACCTTGCTGTGTATACTGTCCTAGTAATAAGGGGTCATCTTACAAATTAAGGTGCTATTCAAAGTGAGTGAAATTCTTGAATCATTTTCTGAATAAAAAGAAAAATTCACTTTATAAATAATAGAAGCCATGATAGAATTTTCATCTTAGTAATAAATAAAAAGTTTGGCTGTTCAGACCAAAAAGTTTATCATTCTTATCAGAATTCACTTACTTATAGGAACCCACAAATTCTTGCTGAGTTACAAACGACAGAGCATTTTCACCCACTTACAGCGACATGTGTCACTACTCCAGGAATACTTTGGAAGTTCTCAGTCTTTTAGTTTTTCTTTGATTTCTTTTTTCCTTTATGACAACCTCCCTCAAGCACTCTTGATTTAGTCATTTTTCATCTTGACTACTCCCCATTGAAAGTAGGGCAAATGCTGCCTTTCTTCTCTGACTTGCTGTGTCTACAGTTTGGGGCAGGGAAGCAGAGATCTTTCTGAAGGACAGATGAGTAACTATTCTCATATTTGAAAAAGTTTTTGTTTACTATTACCATTCTATTGATGACTGCGGAGAGAGACTTTTCAGATATTCTGAAGACTGGCATCCGTCCTCCTTATAACATCAATTTAAATCTATCCTGTTCTAACAGGAGTTGCATTAATATTTTAATTTTGCCTACTGCAGAAGAGTCATTCAAAGAAAATTTAACAAAAGCACACAATTACCATGTACTAAATACTGGTTGCATCTTAAACTAAAATTATAGCTTAATACAGTTTACAGTCTTCATTGTTGAGAATAAATTCCATTAGTAAGGGAAAGCAGACAGATTTTGGTTCAGACCTTACAGAAAAATTGTTGCTTATCTGTTCCAGGGTTTTCCCAGAAAAGCTAATTCTAGATGATAGATTTATCAATCTTTCCGCTAGTTGGTTATCATTTAAATATGAAATTGAATTGTATATTTTGACATGATACAAACAATTAGGGTACATTCAACATGATGTAATACTTCTTGTGTTTATATAATTCTATTGGACAATACAGTGCCTCAACTTACGAAAAAGTTGCATGCTTTGGGACAATGAATTAAGACTGCACTTTTGCCTTTTTAGAGTCTTACCATGATTATATATCTAGCTGTCATCAAGTTGCACTTGCAGAGATGTTCTTTCCTTTGTGGAGAGATAGACTGGATGATCTAATAGGTCATTTTCTATTCCTAACTTCTATGGCTCAATGAACAATAAATAATATTACTGTGTATATGTAATGTCTTGTTCCAGCAATAAAATACTGTGTACAAGACACAAACATTACTGAGATTGTGATATAATGCTCAGATGTCCAGACATAAGATCGATATATCAAACACAGTATAATTTTTCTATACTGTGGGCCGTATTTAACACTGCTGTTGCTTAATAAATCAATTTTCTTTTCCCCACAAATTAAAAAAAAAAAAAAAAGGAAACACAAGAGTTATAAATCCTACAGTGAGAATCCTATGAACTAAGACTCTTTGTTTTCTGTTTTGCTTCAGAAAGCATGTTACAGATAAGCATCTGCAACGATCTCTGTTCTATACCAAAGAAAATAATTTGATCCTAGCATGTATGCAGTGTTAAGGACAAAATAAATATTCATGCCTGCCCAGAATGCAACTAAAATTTTATCTCTTGTGTTCCACAGTTGCAGTCTGAGTTTGGATAGGTGCCTGGAGAAACGAAATGTTTTCCCCAGTGCTGATTAGCTGGATCAGAAGCAAAGAATAAAAATTATGTATTTGAGAACAGCAGAGAGTCCAATTAGATGGCTACGTTCGTCAGATATGTCTTTATGAGAACGCTGGGGGTTTGTTTTCACAGGCCTTACTTAAACAGCCCCTCAAATAAATCAGAAATGTAATATGTGGAGTGCTTTTCTATAATAGAGAACAAAAAGAACAATAATTCCTGCAGTTCATACTGTTTAGCAGTTAAATCAAGTCTGTGATTTCTGCTGGACATGAGGCAAATAAAATATTATCTCTATTTTTAAAGTTATAGCAAACATAAGAGGTTATATGGTTTCCACTATTATCACAGTCACCAAAGCCTTTGTAATAATTCCTGGATGAAGTCCAAGGAAAACCTATAGTATGTCTTCCACATCACTGTAGTAGAATAAAATGTATAGCTAGCATCCTATCAATCAGCCATGTAATCAAAAGGAAGTACTGTAGCAGAAGCTCTTTATAGCTTCAGGTGCAAGAAAAAAAAGTGAATTAGGTTCCAGCTCTCCAAAGGGTCAAGATTCCCAGAAAAAAAGCTTCTTCATTTTTTATGAAACATATAATAGCAAAAGTTTCAAGCCACAGAAAGCAACATGCTAATATTGCCATTAAAATGTCAAGATTCCTTCATGCCACAGCTGAGAGAAAATAGCTACTTCCAGTGCTGGACAAGCAATTTTCAAAAAATATAATTAGAAAATATTGCTTTTTCCTATTTAACATTTCCTGTAATGAAGCAATTTCAGCCAACTGCTTTATTTGGTTTTGCTAATTAATTTCAGCCTATGGGTTTGCAATACACAGGGTGTTCCGCATTTTCCCATAGAAGTGTGATATTTGAAAATCAAGCTATATAATTATTTTTCTAAATTACATAATGTTCCATATTTTTAATAGAAAATTGCTTCATCATCCTTACCCAAGCAAAATCTAAATCAAAGAAATTTCATTTAATGATTAATCAAATATCAAACAATGAGCTGAAACAGGAAAAACAACCAAACAAATCTCATTAATTTGCATTTAAAATAATGAGATAAAAATTTGAAGCAGAATTTTTTAACAATTTCCCCAGTTATTAACTCACTTCTAATAATTTCTCAACCCAAATAGAATAGAATACTGTTTCAAATGGAATAACTGTTGATGAATATTACGTTTTTTCATGTGCTGAACATTGCATTTTAATCTCCTCCTTGTTATGTCTATGGCCTACAACATTTGTACATCCTGTAGGTTTCCAAAATAATGAAATGAAAGTTTCTCTGTCCCATATTCTCCAGATGAAGTTTTTCTGAATGCTAAGAATATTCTCTCCTTTTGAATAATAACATAAAATCATGTCCATGTGTAGTAACTGCACCAAACCAGAGCTCAAAACCTCATTCTCAGCTCTGCTACCAACTTCAACTTGAGAGCAGATCAGTTTAGATCCACACACTACATTTTCCCCACCTCTAGAATGGAGTGGTATCATGGCCTCGCTTTTAGTTTGCATTATTTGTTTAGACTCTAAGCTCTTCCATGCAAGGAATTTTTTTAGTATACATGTCCCATATTAGTTTAATGGAAACTCAAATCCATTTGTAGCTTTTGAGTACTACTGTAATTAAAAAATGATTGGATTCAGTCTACCTTAAGACTCACCTAGGCTTGGACTTTGTCAGCCATAAGCCATGGAACTCTAGCACAATCCTGCTTTCTAAGTTATGTAGCCTACCCATGCCAAAATTCAATACACTCACTACATAGCCTAAAAGTTCCATCAATAAATTAGTTGATCAGAAGTTCATTTGCGTTATGGATATAACTGCTTATCTCCCATCTGAAACATCATAATTCTAACTACTATATATAGTGTATATATAGTATAATTACTATATATGTATATAGTAGTTATATAGTATAACTACTAATAAAATGGAAAAGACTAAAAAAGTCTATATGAATAGAAATCCTTATATAAGCAGGATAAATTTGTGAGTTGAGGATGGAAAAAATGTGCAGTTGTATCTTGTAATATCTTCTACTTTTACTTACATTTATTTTAAATTTCATTGACTGGTTTTGTCAGTCCTATTGAGAAAATGAATAAAGCTTATGCCAGTTTTCAAAATGAGTACACCACTAATAATTTATACTGATGACTTCCGCAAATCAGGCAGACAGCGCCATTCTTAAGCATGTCCTTGTCTCCAAGCCAAGCCATTTTCCCTCAAATTTTTGTAGGAGTCCATGAACTGAAGTTAATCTTATAGCACCTGTTCCAGTATTTTATTCTGAGCTATAAAGATGCCAATATTCTTCAGTGACAGTATACTGACAGTCAATATTATATGAAATATATTTTAGAGCATTCCAGTCTCCATGAGCCAAACACATCATGCTGAACGAGGTTTGACAGAAAATCAAGGGACATGCATGCAATACAAATGTCACATGGAAAGACTTATGGTGGGAAAGTGAAGGAAAGGACAGTTTCCACAATAAAGAAAACTTGAGGAAGCTTATAAAAAACATCTACAACCAACAGGTTAGTCAAATATGAAAAATAGAAGTCATCCTTGGACTTGACTGTCAAATGTAACAACTAAAATGTTCTTATTTTCTCTTTAAACTTTATCTGGGCATTTATTTGACCAAATTAACAGTAGCGCCTGAGGTAACTGGCAATATAACTGTGTGAAAATATATTAACAGAAACAGAAACATTGCAAATGGGCTCACAAAACCATGCATTGTACAGCTAGATGTATAACTTGCATAGTACATTTGACAAAAAAAAAAAAAAGAAATTACTCTTTCTGGAGAGACTCCTTATCAAAGGTGCTGACTGCAAATCCTAAGCACCATTCACAGTAGTTGTCCTGCCTATCCCTTCCAGCCAAACATACTCAGCCAACATAGTAACTTTGCAAAAATAAGTATTTGCTTCTACAGATGACCAAAAGGTTCACATCCAAATTCAAAATGCACTATCACAAGCAAAATAATTTTTATAGGCTCCCTTCGAGGGCAAGACCTTTCCACTTCAGTCCTGCCTTGGCCTATAGTATTGATTTCTTTATTTCCTTTCCAAAACTTCTGTGGAGGCTGTGGTAAGAAAAACAAAAAAATGAGGAAGAGATTAAATTCTTGGAAACAGTAAATTCAGAAGAAAAGCAGAACAAGAAACATCATGTCTGGTCTGGTTTAATGGCAGATTCATCTGCTGACAGGAAGAGAATTTCAGAAGAAAGAAAAAGGGAGGGGGAAAGAGGGATACTACTCCATATAGCTTCTGTTAATGTACATATTTCAGGTGCACTCCAATCCCATATGCCATGCAATATGACTAGCATCTCTTTTCTAAGGAAAATTTACACACTGCAGTGTGGTGGTAGGATTTTGCACTGTTTTGTGAGGAAATTCTTTGAGGGGGGAAAGGGGGGGGGGGGGGGGGGGGGGGGGGGTATTAGGTTTTCCCCCAGAGATACTACTTGCTGATTCTTTGCTTTAGAGAAGACTATCAAATATTTTTACACCTGAGACAGAACTTAATGAGATTTTTTATAATCTCTGCCCCAGGAGGGATTTCATTCCACAGTCACAGGCCAGCTCCTGCTTGAATTCTGTCTCTCAAAGAGGGAATTTTTTTTACACTGCAGCTCTACCCTTGCTGCAAAGGTAGTCAAGGATATATAGACAGAAAGAAATTATCACTGGCAGTTGCCATCCCAAAGTCAGGTACTAATTTGAAGGTAAGGAGTGAGAGAATTTAATCTGAAATTCCATGGAAAGCCAGAGACAACAGAAACTACTGTTGTAATGTGCTTTCAGAAATAAGCAGAGTTCACTCACTGTTGGGGGCCTGTCTTCAGAACCAGCATACAAGTCAGTGGTAGGAACCACTGGAAAGCAGCAGAGCCAACAGGAGGCCAGCCAGCAGGAGACAAAGGCCACAGCCAACATGTAGGAGAGAACTGCTCAATGGCTGCATGTATCAGTTGTTGATCAACAGCAACCTGCAAAGGAGCATGACCACTCCAAATGGCCCCACAGGCAACTGTGCCTCTGTAAGAGTTCATATCAGGAAGGCACCCGTAAGTCCTCTCTAAACATGGGCTGATTTGTACATATGTGACTTCAGACAAAGAATACTATGCTGTGCTTTCAGATTTTTTAGTACTTCACCCTACTATTCTTCACCACAAAAGAGATTTTTTTGAGTACACGCTCCAAGTACTGAACCATTCACAAACTGAAGGTGGTAGAAATTATTATCATCTGTGCATTTCTGGTACCTGAACCTTGATCATCTGCACAGTTTACCTAAAAAATACAAGTGCTTATTGAAAAGATTAGAGCAACCAGGATTCTACTACAAGTTAGGGGTCTTGTTTCCCATCACTGCTTCCTGGAAGTCCCTCTTTGCAGAATGAGTAAATGAGGACTTTACTACATACTCCTAGACTCCTTCCAATTCTCTCAAAAGTGACAACAGTATTTCATGGTCAGTGCTGAACATGCAGTGGTCCTCAGGATTTATGAGTGTGATTATCTGCCTACAGAGTATTGAAAGGAAGAAATAATTCATCAGTGCCACTAACTTCACATCCTGGCTTATATCCAAATTCCTCATCCAAGTTTATGAGAGTTCAGCCCAGG
Source organism: Gorsachius magnificus (assembly GCA_034008185.1). Classification (NCBI taxonomy): domain Eukaryota; kingdom Metazoa; phylum Chordata; class Aves; order Pelecaniformes; family Ardeidae; genus Gorsachius; species Gorsachius magnificus. The sequence goes on along the minus strand of CM067083.1, from coordinate 39,937,718 downwards.
ACCTGAGCAGAAACACAATCAATATATTCACATAGAAAAAGAAATAGACACTGCTGTAATTCTGTATGTGAAAAATCTATACTGATTGAAGGTAAGGATTTTGCAATACAGTATCCACAGTACATCTCTGGTAAAAGAAAAACAAAAAAAAAGACAACTCAAAAGTATCATAAAGCCCTTGGTCAGGATAATGCTTGACTTCAGGCTGGGGAAAACCTCCTGCTAAAAGTCTCCACAGGCTTAAAAGTTTTATTGTTAATATCTCATGGAATAAGTGCTTTTTCCAGTATCCCAGAAATATTAGTGTTGTGTCCAATCACAGCTCACAGCTTTTTTCTATTTATTGTCAACATTTGCATGCCCATGATGCTGTTAAGAGAGCAGCATACATTGTCACATTTGTTATTTCAAATTACAAATTAGGACAGAAACACATTACAGCAAAGCCAGAAATAGTTACTTGTTTTTCTATTTCTATGTATATAAACCACTTCCTGTCTGGGATTTATGCTAACCTCTGTTTCTTACATTTTTCTGAAACAGAAAAAACTTCAGTCATGAAAAATGAGCATCTGTCATGAAATCAGCTTAAGACAAGCTATACTTTAGAGGACTAGCAGATAATAGCCATCATAAATTAAACTAGGTAAGGAAAACATTGTTTGGTTTGCTTATACTGTACACAGAGACTTACAGCTAGAGGATCTGTGCTGAAAAATATTTTTTTAAAAAATAGATTGCCTCCCCTTCTTAAAAGGTCATTTATGGGAACTAATGTCCACTAGGGCAAAGAGCTCAAACGAAGAGATATTCTAAGGAGCTGCTTTGCAGATTGTTATTTTACCTACTGGAATTAGCAGAACACTTTGACAGAAAAGCTGAATCCTACTACTAAGATAAAATGAAATAATTGTCTAGCCATCTCAAGGGAGAAGGTTTTTTCTTTGAAATCAAACTAACCGTGGTAGTAGCCACCCACTAATCTAAACATAATAAAACATTTATGCAACTACTTTACTGAGGATTTCAGTCAGCCACTCACAGTCCTTGAATATCCCACAAAAATTATTAGCAGATGCAGGGCTGCTGACTCTGGGGATTTGCACTACATTAACTAGTCCAGATTAAGTTTAATAGAGAATATGAATAGGCTCTGTACATAAAGAAGACAGAATTTCTAACCCTGTAGGTAAAGCTGTCAATTATCTTTAACTGATTTAGAAAATCTTGAAAGAGTGAAATGGCAGGTAGGTGACTTGAGCTGCAAATGTCCCATTAGATATTAATTCTGTGAAGTGCCTGTTGGTATCTCCAAGTTCCAGAACCTCTTTAACAAGCTGGCTCTCAGTCCGTTTGAGAACAGACTTGCAATATTGCAAAAATTAAGCTATTAAATTCAAACTTTTATTTAAGTAAACCAGTCTGGTTTTCACAAGCTGCAGCAGAAAAACAATAAAAAATTCCTGGCAAAACAAAAAAGCAAGAAAAAAAGAAAACATTTTATTACAATTCACCATTTGTCTCCATAGCCTGATGTAGACAAGTCTGTAATATTTTTCTCAGATTGCTCTTTTTCAGGCATTGAAGCCTCATGTGAATAACTGTGTAACTTCACAACTATAATCTTTCCTAAGAGAAACACACACACGAGAAACAGTCTCACAGACTGAAAACTGATCACACTAGTCCAGTGGCCAAGAAGATGCTCAATGCATATAGTATAGTGAAAGTTAAAACTCTCCAGTGTAAAATTCATCCAAGATTAATTCCAAAGGCTAATGCATTCTTGTTTGCCAAGAGCTAGGTGGGTATTTAATTCTGGAACAGTTACTAGTGAATAAGGAATTAAGGCTGTTGTAAAACTATATATTGTATGAGAAGACTGTTTCACCCCTTTTTTAGATTAATTACTTTGAGGACTAGCCCTTGTACTAAACCCTTAATGAAGGCCTTTTTATCCCTTATCAGACATCTCTCAAATTTTATGTATTTAAAAGCACCATGCAGGCTTCAGCCACTTCAGCTTTCTCAGAATTTTAGATCTTGTCAGAAATAGGATTACTGCCCTACCACGAGAGCAAACCAGTCTATATTAAAAAATAAAAAACAACAACAAAAACCAAAAAACATAATAAAACCTAGTTCCAAAATACCATTCCTCTTCTGTTTTATTTTGTCCATATAGAAAACTATAAAAACTAAAACTCTGGCAAAATATTGATGTCAGGAGAGACCTTAAAAGTGAAATCAGTATTTCTGAATTTATTATCTTCCTCAAATGTCTTTATAGCAACTGTCAATGACGGAAATAATGGAGGTTAAAATGTCACATTTTTCCACTCTAGGTAGGTTCTCTGGAGTCCAGGATGAAAATGAAGTTGCTTTACAACCAGAAATGTTCATTTTCATTATTTTGTTCTATTTAACAATCTGTGAATAATTCAAAATGGCAGGACTTCAACCAGAGCTGCACCCAGCCTTACCAACCTGGTATCTACCTCAACAATACTGGAAGCATGAATTAAGACCAGTGCAATAAAACTGGACTTCATACATAGCTATTTCACAGAACTCTTAAGACAGTCTTAGCAAACCTAGACAGTAAAGATGCTATTCTACAGCCAAATTCTGGGTATCCTATGCATGACTTCAGTGGCCTATTCAGTGCCACTGAATCACAACAGCAATAAGAGATCTTCATACAAATGAAATTAAATACAATGACAGGTTGTCATCACTGGCTTTTGACATTTTTTAATATATCATCAATAGTCTCTCCATTTGCTATACAAATAAAAAAGAACTGATACTGACTTTTCACTCACATTTGTAATATGAAATATTGTGTAAACTAAGCATTGGATCCTTTGTCCCAAAGGTTATCTGTTGCTTTTAACTACATGAGTTGGTCAAATGAAAGGTATTATTTCAATTAATATATACACACAATCCTTACCTACTTATATTCCAAATAAACAGTTACAACAATGTTACTAAAATAAATATTTATAGCACTATTACAAATATTTGCTACTAAACTTTGTAGCTACTGCTAATACAGGATGTATTTACCCCTCAGGCCGGAGGACATAATGAAAATAAAGTTTGGGTATCTCTTTTAGAAACTTGCAAAATTCAGAGCTGTTCCGCAATGCCCAGCAGAAATACATGTTGCAACTGAACTTAATAGTTGTTGAGATGTAACCTGCCCTTATCAGTAAAGACAACAAGTAATTTCATTGACTGCAGTTATCTGCAGAACACTGAATTACTTTTTATTCAGTGCACAAAGAATCATGTGGTCATGGACAGAGAAGGAAAAAGTCAGGGAAAAAAAGTTCATTTCTGATCAGGGAGTTCTGATCTGGAGAGCAGGCCAAGTAGTGGGATAGGGCCATGGCTCAAAGATGAAATGGGAAGAGTTTAACATTGCTTCTTTGACTATGCAGTCCTCCTAAAGAGACACACAATCCAACCTGAGTGAGATCTAACCGAGATAGTAAGCTGCATCAAGCAACTGGGTTCCCAGAGAATGCATGCAGAGGCCTGCTTTGCCAATGAGAGAGGTTGCAGACACTACCCTAGGAATGCATGAGAAGTGTCAAAGAGTGAATTTCTTGCAAAATGTAACATATTCATGTTCATTTTCACATGAGTCAATGCTGACACATCTATTCTTTCCCAGAGAAATTATAACTTACTTTGAAGTAAATTACAAGCATTTTGAAAACAAAGACTAATGATAGAATAGGAGAAAATTTGCAATTATGGAATTTGCACATAGGCTTTAAGACCATATTTCCACAGCATAAAAGCATTAATCTTCCTGAAGAAGTGAAATTTCATTGTATATCCAAGAGATATAAGAGAATAATTACACAAAGAATCAAATTAAAGTCCAGATATATGCCTGGTGTCACTCTTCTGGAGTTGGTAAAAATACTTTGACCTGCAATGCTTCTGTCCATATTCAAGATTCTGCCACACAGACTTATCCATAAAAGAAGCATTTTGCATATATCCACGAAGTCAGGGACAACAAGTGTGTTAACTGGTCTATAAGTCTTTCAGATTGTAATTGAACTGTCTAGTGTAATGAATGAAGCATAGAATAATGCGCATTCAATTTGCGCTTGTTTATTCAACCTGTCAGCCTCGTTTTGGTTCACTTAATGTTAAAGAATTGTTTACAGGCAGATTTCTCTATTAATGTCCACATAGTTTCTTTCAAGTTTAACTTTCAAATGCTTAGCCCTCCTTCAGGCACAAGACTCATTACAGTGCTAGACTAATAACTGAAGTGTTTTTCTTTCTGTCATTGTTCTATCTAAACAAATAACTGGGCTAATATTAGAATGCCATGTATTAGATTAATCATAGCCTCATATGCATGACTGTTTTCTCCTCAAAGTACCTTAGTGTCTTCACTAAGTTTAAGCAGGAAACATCAGCCAGCTGCTGCTAAAATTTGCTTTGAACAGCAATCTTACCAAGTTCTTCTCTATCTGAGAAAAAGAGGGAGAACTGGGGTTTTTTCACTCCAAAGCATTCGCTCAAAATGCTTGTCCATGCAATGAATGTTATTCCACTGTGTGATTTATTCCACATAAACACATAGGAAATTCACCCGTAAGTAAATATTTGTAAACAAATATTTTGCAATTAAACATATGCAGACACATGTATGTTTACTAAAGTTATGTTGTGAATCTCAATTTTCTCTATGTAAACAGAAATTCCAGTAAAACTGAAATATATGGCCATTTTATCCTTTGAACATGAACCAAATCTCACCAAAGTCAAGAGGAAGCTTCTGGGGGCTTTCAATCATTCTCCTGAACTTTAATTGAGTTTGTAGAGATTCATTTGGAGCTTACAGGGATAGAAACCTATGTCCCTAGAGCAATACAAATTTTCTGTACATTCACAGTTCTGGTCTGCCAGACAAATATTGTATTGTCTGGCAGTTTTTATGTACAGAAATAAAAGAGTGGAGACAGTTTTATTGCATGAACAACCTTATTGAGAAGCCTAAGAATGGACCAGGATTGTTCTACTCTCAGTAAATACTGCCACAACTGAACATCCAGCAGCTCCATACTTGCAAGCATATGATTAATGATGCTGCTTTGTATCAATTTAAAAAGCACATGTCTAAAGAAAAAAAAAAGGCCCATAGAGTATCTTTTGCTTAAAAAACTTAGGTTATTGCTTAAGTACTGGTTTTGACAAGCTTTAGTTGATTAAAATGAATGGAAAAAATGTTTGTATATGTCTACCTGTCTATGTATCTACATATATTCATATCTATAAATTGCTTCTAGCTTACACTTCAAATCAGTGATTGAGACTTCTAAACAGGAGGTCTGGATTCCCAGCCTCCACTATTTCTAATGAAATAAGACACTTAGATGATTAGGTCGTTCTTATCTCTACAGAAACAATCACATGCTTTTTCTAACAGCATGGATTATAAAGTCAACTCATTTTGAAGAAATTTTCCCTCTATGGACTCCTCTATGACAAGTCCTGTCAGTTAGGACAGTATCCAGGAACGCTTGGAGTTTATCAAATTGTGTGTGAGGTTCAGGTTATTCACAGTTTTCTGCAAATATATGATGAAGGGAGCGCAATTTCTAACAATGCAGAGCTGCAGAATTTCAGACTTTTCTTGCTGTTCACAGACAAGTATAAAACAACGAAGTTCAACCCTGACACAGATGTGTCATTAGATCAGAATTCTACAAGATCTTCCAGAGTGAATGAGCTGGTTCCTAGGTGGCCAAATAAATCCATAGTTCACACGATTGCTACAGGTGAAGTCAGTTTAACATGAAGGAAGCTGGGTGCCAGCTTCACAGACAATTGCAATCTACTTATCTCCCAGGAAAGGTCAGGGCGCACTCTAAAAACATCCACAAAGAGGGATGAGACACCACCCCCTTTATCCTGGGACAGAAAAGATCTTCTATTTGATAAGCCTCTTTGGTCAGAAGAAGTTGGTAGAATACATGGCTATCTATCTTAGACCATACAATGAGTTTAATCATTTATGGGAAGAGTGCCTGTGGCTCATGATGACTGAGGAGCACAACTTGCAACTTGTCAGCTCCAAGGAAAACACAGAAGGAAAATAAGAAATAAAGAAGAAAAACAAGAACAACTGCCCCCTAAAAGAAACATAAGTAAAGGTAAAATTTCCTTAAATAAGAAAGAGGACAAAAGCTGTAGAAGAGTAGGCCATCACCAGTGTAAAACACAGAGGAAATACCCAAAATTATTCAGAAGACTGAAAGGAGCTGGAGGCTTTGGAGCTGCACCTTGACATTTTATACCATGCACAGGAAGGAAGTAAAATACAAGTATGTGCCCATAGGCACTACGAAAGCTAGAAATTTTTATGTATGCTTGTATACATATGCTACTACCAAGATAAATGCAAACATGGAGTATCACCTGAAGAAAAAATTGTTCATACCTGATAAGGGTGTTGAGAAAATAACTGGACTGGAAAATATGCATCTACTTTTAAAACATCTGAGATTGACCTGTGAAACCTGGATGAAAAATTCCAAGAATGTTTTATGTTAATGATTTGTTATGTGATACTTACTGCTGACTACATGGCAGCAGCAGGATTAGCAACTCAGCATCGTGCTAAGTATATTATACTGCTAGAGATGACAACTCTGTGTAGTACAATGACCCAGTTCCTGTTTTTGCAAGAACAGAAATACTACTCAATACAATTAGCAAAAGGAAGTGTAAAACGAATAAGGATAATAAGCCCAGAAGGGAATCTGAATGAGCCAGTGGGAATGGGCTCAAGATTCTGCAGCTGGAGCTGTCAAAAAGCTAGGGACCAACAGGTATATTGCCTTATTCTTAACTAAATACATGGTGTCCTTGGTCCTACAATTGGACTCTGGTAAAATTAATTAAGCAGTGATTTATTCTGTGACTCTAGCTGCCAACACATTTGGTCCCTGCCATATATGCGAAAGCAAGTTGTGGGTGTATCTGTACAGACCCCTCTTAGTATTCTTAGTAACGTGGCCTGGATAACAACAGCTGGAAAGGCAAGAGTGTGAGTGCAAACAGCGTGTGTGACTGTAATACCCAAATGTGTCTGTTATCAGATGAGGTTAGCCCCAAAACTCATATTATTAATGAGAAAATTCACAATTAATGTTTTCTTAAAACAACCATCATCCAGATTCAAAAGAAATCGGGGGATTACCAGGATACTTTTAAGAAAAGAAGGAGTCAGACTGAAAAGAATTACAAAAGAAGCATGAATATTTATAACAGTGGGGAGAGACACTTGTGAACAAAGCAGCAGTCAAAACCTGCTTTTGTGTCAGAAGTCATCACACCTGCATTGCATTCTCCATGTAGGCCTGACAAAATCCAATCATTCCCATTAGATGCTGTGAGCAGTCTGCACTCAGATAATGAACAGAGAATACAGGGTGTAACTAGTATGGACACACACCTCAGGTGTGCATATGTGTATCTGCGGTGTGTCCTTTCACATGTGTGCATGTGAGGGGATGGTAGAAAATGGCACAGGTTCACATAAAGCTGAAGTACCCACATCTCCAACAGAAGGTGTGTGTACATAGGGGAACCTGTATTCCAGTGTGGCTAGCTTCACATCATAGTGAGTTGTAGCAGGGATTAGAACTTTCCAGGATTCAAGATAGAAGGGTGTTCATAAAACTGTACCTGTATTTTGATATTTTCTTGGTATTTAGGTATTGTGGTTTATCTCTTGCATTACTGACACTGATCCTGAAGACACAGTTCACCAGCTATTCATTAATTACATGTTGCTAATAAATCAACAAACTGCTTCAGTCCTTATTTAAAACATGTGAGTCGAGCTGTTTTTCACTGCAACAAACTTTAGGTGCTATTTCTATCATTCTGACTTCATAGCATTTCTGACATAAATAATTGCAAAGTGCAGCACAGTGACTAGGGCCAAATCTTTTGGAGCAGCAGAATCTTTTCCAGACTTGCTGGTGTCTTATTATGGGTCCTCAATGGCAAAGAACAGAAAAGATTTGAAAGAACTGGTTTTATTCCAGAGAATTCGGGAAAGCAACTAAATCTTTACAAGTTAGCAAGTTCGGTAAAAGTAAAAAGCTGGAAAAAGCTTCTACTGTTAACATGAGATGATACCTGAACCTGATATACCATCTTTATGGAAAAGCACTTCACAGAGCCAGTTGATTTCACAATTTCTTTCAAGCATCGAACACAACATAAATTTGGGATTGTTTCAGTCTGCTATAAACCATACTAATGCATCATCTAGCAGAAAATCTGTCACTATTTCTTCTTCTTTGTTCCAAAAACAAGACCAGAAGACACATGAATTCAGGAAATCAAGTCAACTGATTAATCAAGTCAGTCATTCTGCTCATTGTTATGGAAGTGGAATAAATATATCGCACTAGTACTTCCCTTGATGCTTATATTTGCAGCAGTGCACAATTGCTATTTTTTGAGTAGGTAAGTACGTTTTCTAAGAGTCAGTGAAAAGGGTCATACTTCTGAGAAGTATGCTGACTAGCTGCTGTCAGTTCCAAGGCTTAGTAGATCTCTAATCAGTTATTAATTAATTATATATTGAAATACTAATAAATTCCCCGTGTTTTAGACATTTATGGAACTACTCATTCACTTCTTGTGTAAACACATGGAAATAATTTTAATCGATAATTTAAAATCTGCTACTAATTGACTTGATGGAACCCGAAAACTTTTGTGACTAACTTTATATGCAAGCCACAGTAATTGAGCCATGCTAAGCTGTTCATTCAGACCTAGATGTATATTATAAACTTAATGCATACTTAGGCAAAAACTTTATGAACAAAACATATGTTCAGGCAAAAAAATTTAGACCCCCACAAGAAATTTTGCTGGTGACTGAATTTAAAGGAGCACAGTATTCTATATGTGGCTAATGCATTACTTGGTACAACTCTACATAGTTGAGTGTAATAGAAAGGTTTCTTGGAAGAGAGTGTGTATGTGCATAACCGTTCCTTATCATGAAAGACAGTGGACATAAAAAGCACAATTAGGAATAGAAAGATGTTCAAATAAATAAGACAGAATAGATAAAACATTTATATCATAACTAACTTAAATGTGAGGTTTCATAGAAAGTTATTTAAATCAGTGGGAAGATTCCTCTCATCTTTCCTGAGTTCTGAATCAAGAGTTTGTGCAGCTTACAGAATATTTTCTACAGCCTTGCTACTATGAAACACACAGAAAAAGGCAACCATAAACCACAAACCTTTTTACCCTTTATCATAACATGAAACAGCGATTTTCTGCTGTACCAATCTTTGACTTATTCCATCTGTTCCATTATACCTGCAAATATGGAACCAGCACAGGGAGAAAGGCTTGCTCACTCACCAAAATGCACCTAAATTTGATGTAAAATAGCAAGACAAGAAGAAATACATGAACGAGTTGTGCAAGAATAAAAATGATTAGCATACAGCATTGATCCAAAATAGACCCGGACAGCAAGGGAATTTCCAGAACACCTGACTGCACCTGATGATGGTGATGTCTTCAGCAAGGGAAAAACTGTCAAAACTCAGAGCCTGATGATCCTAGTACACTTTCTACTGTCAATCACTTAAAATTAGTGTTCCATCATGCCCTACTTTTATACAACTAAATTTAAAAATGAGCATGATGTCATTTATTGTTTTGAGGGGGTTTGGGGGGGGGGGGGGTTTGATGGTTACATAAAATATATCACTTCAGAGAAGTAAAGTCAAATATACTACTTTCTCACCAAAGCAATACTAAAAGTATCATCATAGAAGAAAATTCCTCTTATGATCACAGTATATTATGTGTAATGCAAAAAAACCCCATTGTTTTGAACAGGATTTGGAGATGACCAATTCTAAAAGGCAGAATCTGAGCTTAAAGAGAACAGGTACGTGCTGTCAGTTACATGCAACATTGGCAAGGAGCATCTCTTTGCTTGTTTATATTCTTCCCTTATATCTCTTAGATGACTTCTAGTAATGTGTCCAGAGGTATTTGCCTAAGAGATGCTGTGGGATCATTAGGAGAGAACAATATAATCAGATGAACAGTAGTGACAAATTGTTGGTGTTGCTGTGAAAATCATTGTTAAAATGTGTTTCCTCACACTTGTCATTTCAGGAGTCTGTAGGAATCAACAAGAGTAGACTTTTCCTGAAAATTTTTAGTGTGGCATGCCAGACAGAAGGAGAAATGTGAGTACTATGTATTCTTGCATAACGTAGCAAAAGATTATGTGTTATAAAGAGTAAAATGAAAAGAGAATGAGTGAGAATGACTGCAAATCCTATCCCAGCCTTGAGTATAGGCATGAGCAGGCTGGAGTTCACGTGACGAAACTGAATAGGAAAAAGGACTGGTTTTGTTCATCACATCATCGGCTTTTTGTTTTTCTGAGTGTTAGGAAATCACCACCTGTTCTGTCAAAGACAGAAAGCTATTACCTAGAATTGGAAACAGAAACTGAAATAATGCAGAACTTGGGAGAAGAAATACTGTTCCATTATCATGACACTTTTCACTCTGGCATTCCCACAGAAGAAAGATCATAGAGTGGTTTAATAAGATGCTTTCAGAGCAGCAGGTAAGTTCTCTGTCAAAAAAATTTAGAGATTGTATATTTTGGACACACTTTTCCCAGTTTCTCTCTCCTTTTGGGAGAGTACTGGTTCTTTTGACTCCATTCTTAGAATATTCACGTCAGAGGCATCTGACCTTTTCTCAAGGTGAAGCAACCCAGTTCTCCCTCTTGTTCCTGTCCCAGGGGAATAAATGAGGTCAGCATCTCACTGGAAATGGGATTCAGAATTTGCAGAATATTTCCTCTGTTTAACAGACATTACAGAAAATTATTAAACAGAAAGGATAGATGAAACATTATTCCTTTTGCTGTCAATTTCTCTTCTTACTCTGTCTTGGCAAACAAACAATTATTTTTAAAAACCAATTTCTGAGTTGCTATTTAATGTCCTGATCCTACAGATGTTTCAGGTGTCTGAAATGAATTTTGACCTGTCATGTCACAAGGTTGTGAGACTATCCGCAGAGATAAGGAGCTGACCTTAACAATTCATCTGCAAGTCTCGAATCTGTCTGTGGAAACAGCTGAAACCAAACAGAAAAAAATATAGTACTAAAGATTTGCTCCATTTGCTGCCTATCTCTCAACAACAGCATGGTAAATTGTGCTAAGCATGTTGAAATTCTACTAGTACAGAGGGGAACTCGAAATGAAAATCTGTGAATGCTTGGTTAAAAATTAAGGAGGAGGGTGTTGGAAGAGGTGGGTAAGAACCTGCAAAATGTAGTTTTAAACAAAAAAATATCAACCCAAAACTACGGAAAATCACAACAAGCTGACCATCAAAGGGATTACAATTAAATGCATAAAAGGCATCTGCAAGTCAATTTTTTGTCTCATTCACATTGCAGGCTGATTAGCTGAGCAGCAGAGATGGACACACTGCTTGTACACCTTCCTTACCAATCTTAATTTTCCTCTATTCCCCGATTAGAAAAAAATAATCATACTGAAGTATTCAGCCATTTTAATTGATTTTGCTTCTTGATTGCAAGATATGTTTCTGAAGAAAAATTCTGAGTATCCATGTCAAGGTCACTCAAACAATCAGGTCAAGAAATGTATAAGTAGTGCTTGGTATGCTGTAAATTTTCACAAGAAAAAAGCATCTTCAAGTATGTCTTGTTTAACATTATGGTTTGTAATAGAATGTATCATTAAGCATTATTACTTCAAAGCACAGTGCTTCTAATGAACCTTTTTATTCTTTCAGAGGATGAGGTGTTTTGTCAATAATAAATTAAATGTTCCTGACAGATATGTGAACTAATTATAACAGATTTCTTTAAACCAGACCACCACTATCAACAACAGTGGCTTCACCTGACTGAGCAAGCCATCTGCAAGTGTGCAGAATGAATCACAACAAACAGAAAATAATGGTAGACAGTAGTTGCTGGAATATTGGTCCCATCAGCATGACTACTTAGATGACATTAATGCTTTTAGCAAAACAACGAAGTTTATTAGAGGTATCTGTTGATGACACCTGGAACAGATCCATCCTTCAGATCTTAAAACAAATTTAGGATCTATTTACATCAGAATATAAAAGACATAAAGTACAGGCATACAAAAAATATAGTACAGAAAGAGTTCGGCCTTGGAGAAGGAAGTTTGTTGTTAAGATAGCAATGTTAAAGGGACAATAAAATAAAACTTCATAATGTATCACCTGGCAAAATGAGGTGACAGCAACATATATATTCAAAAGACAGCAAGATTAACAGATGTAGTCAGCAAAAAAAGAGTAAAGGGGAAGGTCAGAAAAGAATAAGATTTTAAGTCAGGCTATCTACAAGAGTGACTCATTGCAGATCCTACTGTTTTTAAAATTAGGATTGAAACATCTAGTATCCAGCTGCCAGCATTGCATTGCCCTCTGCTGCAGGTGGCCACAGGACAGGGCCATGATCCACAGCAGCCCCTGTGCAGCTGGCGGAAGCCCTTGTGGTGGCTTGTGGAGAGTCTGAGGGATCTCTACAAAATGACCAAGCTCACAGACTGCATGGTATGAGCCACAAATATGAAATCTAGCAGTTGTTTCATTATCACTGGACCTTGCTGATGTTGCCAGAAAAGAAAAATTGCAAGACCCTTTCAGTTTTTCCTGGGAGAGAAGGGCATCCTCATCGTAAGTCCTTACCCTATCCAATTAGTAGATTCAAACTGACCAGAGTGGAAAAATATCAGCTTCAGCTCATTACACAGAAACATTCAGATGCCTTTCCACTCAGTTGTCCTTATAGCTCTTTTACCTGGAAAAGCTATGTTCAGTGCAACTCACCTTCAGGTTCCACCAGAGACATCACAACCACGACAGATTCTCTTACAGGTAATAAAATCATCATTGCACCTTGCTACACATGTATTTCTTTGTCCAACAGCTCACTATCTACACCTATTAGGTTTGTTAGTACCATAATATTAGCTGCTGGCAGTCAGAGAGTGGGATGAAACACCACCCTCTCCATCCGGTTACGGAGAAGGGAAGTAAGCTATTGCACAGCATGGGGACTCTCTATCTGCCTCAGACAAACGTGTTCTCTAAGAATAAAACATTGAGAAGAAATCTAAAAGTAGCACAGGGAAAGATGATTAAAAGACAGCAAAAAAGAAATCAGTTAGGAAGCAAAAGCAGGGAAGAGATGAAAGAACAGTTAGTGAAACTTGTACCAAATTGTAAAAGAAAACAAGTTTGGAAAACAGAAATTACTGTGGCCAAGTCCATCCATCATCCACAGTGTTCCTCAGTTATCCCTGCTTCGTGCCCTCCCAGACCTGGTTTCCAGCATTTACAGCTGGAAATGCTAAATAACAACTATAAATGCTGTTCACACATTTGTAGTGAGAAATTACTCTAATATTGCCCAGGTCATGACAAAAGAAGGGACCAGCATGCTCATGAATATGATTCTGAAGAAATAAGGTTTCAGTGTGCCATATGCTTCAAACTCTGGACTATGCTTCATGCAGTAGTGATCAAAAAATACATTTTTTTAGATTCTGTACAATACATATTTTTTTGGAATTGATCAGATAACAGCAGAAAAAACCCCACTGTTCTCAACACTGGGCTGGTTTTGCAAAAAGTGCCCCCACAGGGTTTGAATAGCAAGTTCATTGAAACTGAACACTGTTCCATAGCTGGAAGAAGAGAGAGAGGCTTATCTGTCTTCCTTTAATGAAAAAACAAAATATTGCTGAAGGAAACTTAGAGAAAGGGCCAGGAAGAGGAAAGAAAGGGGACAGAGAGTAGCATTGTCACAGAGCAATACTAGAGGTCATGATCATATTTTTTAGCTTTGTATTCCTAAGATTCATATGGATTATCTACAACACTGATTCAACTCCTTCACCTGCCTGATTCAGAAAGCTATGAGATGAAGGAACGTGCCTGAAATGAAGAAAGGTGAAGCTTTCATGAGTTTTTCTCCCTCTCACAAACACAGACACACACAACTGAAATCCACACTAAATATTCTACATAATCACTTGTTCCAGGGCAAAATAAATATTACCAGATGTACATGCACCAGATTTGTTTCCAAATAAATGACTACTCATAGCACAGTTTTTATTCCAATGCAAACAAAAAACTCTTGAAAACTTGAATATTTTTATACAATAAAGCCAGCATCTTCTAATCTCAAAAGAGCAAGTAAATCATTGAAAAGGAGTAAAAATTATGACAGAGATAAAAGGAAAAGTTTGTGAGAGTGTTTAGATCAGTACCAGATTTATACTAAGATTTTTTTAAAGGACAGCTAAATAATGCAAGGTAATCTCAAAAAAATGACAGCAGAAAAGAAACAATCAAAACACAATGAGGCACAAAATGCGGTTTGTCATATACCAAACAGTGGAATCTATCTGGCAGCAGCAAAGCCCTGTAGCCATCAATTACCTACCAAAATTTCAAGCTGGATTCACTGAAGAATCAAAAAACCAAAACCCAACCCCTGTGTCTTTTGAAGGTTTTGAGCCTTGCCTCTCTCACCTTCTAGAAGGACAAAATCCAGAACTAGAGCATTCTGATCTAATTCTAGATTTTGTGTCTGTAAGACAATTTTCGGGCCCCAAAATACTCTCTGAATCTTCCTAATGGAAGTCTCCATCTAGTTATGCAAAAGAATTCAGCATTTGGAGCCCATTTGTAATCATTATTGTGGATTATCATACTAGAAAGAAATAGAGTCTATGATAATACACAACATAATAAATGAGTTATTACAATTGTTGTGTGGTGACAAAGTGCTTCAATGAAGTATTTTCAAGGAGAAAAGATAAATATGCTAATCAAAATGACTCAAAAATGTTGAGAGATCAGAATACATTATGTGATATGATTTGTGATATCACAATAAAAAGGATCACATATATTAGATATCCCAGAATAAAGCGTTACAGCAAGTCTGAGGGGACTGAAAGAGGAAAGTTTAATAAAACAGAACTATTGTATTCTGTATTGATGGATAACACAAGGGAACAGGAAAATAAATCACTAGCTAGTTAGGAAAAATCTTTAGCTTACTCCAAATGATAAAGTTTTTGTCCTCCATTTTCATATGAAACCTTGAGTTCTGTCAAAGTCACATGCTATATTATGACCAATTTTTCTTAAAGCTGTGTATCTCAGCCACTTTACTAATGAGTGCAATGTAAATGCTGACCAAACTCATCTGGGCACTTAACTTTCCCACTCGTTCTACTGGAAATAGTGAAGCTGCTTCCCTTTTCACAGTACTTTATCCAATCTAAACAGAATGAGAAGAATGACAGCATATCAAAACCAAAATGTAAGGTTGTATTTAAAGGCAAGTAGTTACCTGAGCAGCTGAACCTAGAATTGCAGAGTTCTGATGCATTTCCCTTTCACAGTTGCATTCTCTGCTGTTTGAAAAGGTGTGAGATCCAGCTTAGTTTTTCCTTGTAGTAGGAAAAGTCATAAATCTCTCCCCATGTAGAGGCTTTGTTATAAAGCCCAGGTTAGCAGCTCTTGCTGTAGTTCTTCCTGCATTGAATACCTTTACTGTCTTCCACTATCCAGCCACCTATTCTAATAAAATGCTAACAAAATTAAGTCTCATGAAAAGAAACTACCACTGTTAAATTTTGTATAAATCGTCCGGTAATTTCAGAAGATCTAAGATGAGGACTGGAAGACTGACAAATGGAAAGCATGATATTTATATCTTGTTACATTTTGAAACTACTTTCAAAAAAGAACCTCCAAATTTTTTTTTTAAAAAAGGCATTCCCATGTAAGCATATCCAAGAAAAAATTGTATTTAATTATTTGCTATGACTGTGTTCTCATGTTAGTTAAAGCAGTATAACTGTTCCTTCCTCCTGATAATCACACTGTTTCTAGTTGTTCAATCTTATTGCACCCCTCATATATCCAGGTCACACAGGTCAGTCTATCCAGAGTAAGATAGAATCATATTTGTTGCACGGTTTTCATGTAAAGTAATATTGGGGGATTAGCTTAATATTTCATAGTTAGAAAGAAAGCCAATAGATCTGTATTTCCCCATCTCTTTTAGTAAGGTCTATTACAGCAGCAACAGAAAATTTCAAGTAATATAAATTGCTGAGATAGGATGAAAAATTCCAATTCTAACTTGCAAAATCTCCCTCTTCATCTTCTAATGGCATGGCAGTACCACTAGTTTGTTTCTGTAATAAATAATGAAACTTAGTGAATAAAATCTTCAGACTTGCCTGTGAAATGCTCACTGAGATAAAGCAGATCAGTGCACCTGAGATTCATTGGGCTGCCCTGTGCAGAAGGATATCTCTGTGCATACAGGCAGTTTAGAGGCTGTGAATACTACACCACACAGCTGGACCAAATTACTCTTAAGTGCCTTCTGGTAGCAGAATAATGTGATGTGGGGTCTTTCTGCAAGCCACTTCTGGTGAGTAATGCCTTGAAAAAGTGAGTTCCCCTCTTTTTTTGGTTGTTGTTTGTAAAATGGTACATTTTACCCATCCATGAAAAGTGTAAAATATTTTTTAGAAATTTCCCACATGTGCCGGATAGTACTGTGTTGTATATACAGACTTACTTTTCTCAAATACTTCCCATGACCCTTCAGAATTAGTTTACAGACCTCTACAAGTCCATAAAAAACTACTTATCTGAAACATCATGGATACTTTCAGATAATGTATGTGACAAAAGGGTAAATTGCTAAGCCTAGACTGCCAGATAGCAAACCTGAGAAGGAACATAAGCAGGGTGCCCTAAGGTGAAGATGAATAAACAATTATTCATGCTTCGCAAGTGAAGGGGAACATCTGGACCTCAGAAGGTTAAGTATTAACAACCAGACTGTACAGTCAGCACAACACAGGATGCCTAAAAATACTTCAAAGGAACTGAACATGATTGGAGAGGACTAAAGCATCTCTGTGTACTATTGGACAATTACTCTTGGCATTTTATTTCAAGCTGTATATAAACTCCTAGAAAATCCCTGTAGATGCCTTCTTTTCCTTGTGGTGGTGGCAGGGGGCATCTCACAATCATGAAATAAACTTTTCATAACTCTACCCTTGTGTTCCTCTACTCCTCAATTAACAAACATCCTGAATCACTTCTGTGACAAAATATCAATTTTTTAAAAGCCTATATTCTGTACTTCTTCTCTTCAGGCTGCAGTGACTATCATAGCGTAAGCAGTAATCCCCATTTGCAAGTAGATGGCACATTATCACAGCATATTTATAAACAAGATATACTTGAAACGTATGTCTCAGTCACACAGTAGGAAGTCTGACATCATTCTTTACTGAAAATTAACTATAGCTCAGTTTTATATAGTTCAAAGATAAGATACATTTTAACGGTGCTAACAGTTATAATAGTTACGCTTAGTATACTTAGTATACTAAGTACTATTGCATATCTGTTGCCAAGAATTTTACGAATGACACAATTCAAACACTGAGCTGAAAGTAAATGGACTCCTCCTTTTAGACTGTAAAGTAAAATCAGGATTAACATCATTAAAAACAGAACATTCAGGAATGCATAATCAAAGACCTTACCGCCTATCACATTTTTAACTCATACAAAAGGCAGAAGATTTAAAAATACTGTCATTGCATCTCAGTAACATCCATTACATTTCAGTTACACGAACTTAAAACACTCTGTTTATTTCTAACTAGACACCAATCAATATGTGCAAGAATAATTTCAAAGGTTGTTTCATCAATTACTTGAAACAGAGGAAAGCAACTGGGAGGAGAAAATACATTAAAAAAACCAAGAACCAGTCTCATTTATAAAGCAGAGTCACTATGTCAAAAATGCCAGTATATTTGCTGGAGTCAAGGAAAATTTTGGTGCAATAATGAATGCTTCCACCTTTACAGATGCTTTCCTACAGCTTTCCTGAGTGGCAATATCCTTCAATATGATATCTTTTTGACTTAGACTTAAACTGATTCTTGTAGATTTAGTTTTCTCTGACATTCCATTAAATAATCACATAAAGACAAAAGTCTCTCCATCATAGTTAAAGATCCATAATTGTCTCACATCTTTTTTCTCCATTCCTCCTAGAAAAGGTTTTTATGACCCACCCAAATTAAGCAGGATTAGTCTGTCATTTGGCAGCCATAATGAGCACGGTCCCGGTGGTCTAGTTTGGACTAACTCCTATTTCAACTTTTCCCTTTAATAAGAGCTTTGAATTTAATATTATTGAAGGTGTAGGAAATAATTTCCTTGTTGGGCACTGATTATGCCATTGAAAAACCTTCACTGTACACCGTATTTTTGGATAACTCCAAGATGGTGTGCATTAAAAATGAAAATATCTGGGCAACAGACCACGTAGAGTGTCATTGGATAAGTAACCTCCTAGTTTTTTACTGTATTTTAAACATTCTTCTGGTTCTAGGATAGGCTATACTAAAATAAATTCCAGATCTAAAATTATATACATCCATTTCTATGATCCCATCAAAACACTGTACAGTCAATATGCCAGAAACATCTAATTAAGACAGAAAGTATTAAGACAATTGCCAACCTTGATGCAGAACATCTCATAGTCACTGTACTAAAGGCAAGCCCATTATTCAGTTCATGGTTTCATGAATTCCACATAATTTGTTTCCACATTATACTTTTTATGACCTAGTAGTTCAATATTTAATTATATCCTTCATGGAGACATGTGATATTATGACACCATAACCTTTTTTATGATGGTTTTCAAAATGATTAATTAGGGATGATGTTGCAAGATATTTCATAACCTCAGCCCTCTCTAAAGCTAATGGAAAGAAGGAGTCTAGCATCTTGCAGAAAGGAGCCCAAGGTAATGATTTCTTTGCTAAATGATGTAGTCAGAAAGACAATGAAGAGCAGAGTAGAAGAAACAGACATTGACACTAGCTGCAAAAGAATACTCTTTATTTTACTATTCCTGCTCAGCCCTTGCACTTTGAAGAGCTCATATTTGGCTAACAAGAAAAAACAACCAAGTAAGCATAAATACAAATATACATACACATAAGTAGTATAAACTGGGTTTTGTAAGTTTGTAAGTGTGCTTTCTTCCTCCTTAGTTTATTATTTCCTTTTGGGGTTATATGCATCATAATATTAAAAAGGATAATTTATAGTAATTATTTATTATTACTATTATTAATATATTCCACTATAATATTCCATATTATACTATTATATTATATTCCACTATTAAGATAATTCTCCCTAGTTGAAATATACATTTATGTTCTGCTTAATCTCTTTAACTTCTAGCTATTTGCTCTGACATTACTTTGGGCCACCTCTTCTGCACTTGTTATTTTATCTCTGTACAAGTTCTCACCCAGAGTAACTTAGACAAATTTCAATCTTTATTTTGATAAACTAAGCAGCTCAAAATTGCCCATAGTGAAACAGTTTCTATGATCCTAAGAGCACATGAGATTTATTTCTGCATTCACTGTAGTTTTTAAAAAATCCGTATTAAAATTTTGAAATGAGAACCACATCAAGTTTTCTATCACCAAAGCCCAATACAGAAATAAGATCACTTCTCTCCTTTTATTTTCTCTGCCTCTGTGTTCTACTAGGTCTTTTGGCCACTAGATCATATGGGAGAGCTCAGAAAGTTATTTGTTCCTTTTGAATTGCCCAGAGAGGTGGTAGAGGCCCCATCCCTGGGAACATTCAAGGCCAGGTTGGATGGGGCTCTGAGCAACCTGATCTAGTTAGCGGTGTCCCTGCTGACTGCAGGGGGGTTGGACTAGATGACCTCTAGGGTCATTCTATGATTCTATGATTCTATGAATTCATAGATCCTTTTGGAGTCACAGTTTCCCTGTGCTTCGTGCTTAGACAGATACCATAGCATTTCATCCTACAAAACCAAGTCTCTTTGAGTGGGATCTGGTTGAAAAGCTCCAGACTGGTGTTTGTAAAAAGAAATAGAGTGTAATAGAAGAAACTATATAGGTAATTGTGTCTCCTCTCTGTCATCACCAAAAAGCTTTCTGTGCCTTCCATTATCCTGTCATTACCGTTTTCTTGTGCCTTCTTTGCTCCTATTAAAGATAGCTCCACTGAAAAGGAGTGGATACAACCAGGATGTTGACAAAGAAGAGATGCATAGCTTTTCTCTTGCACCATGTGATGAAGAACACATGCAGTTTCAGATGGTGCTAACAGCAAAGATTGTTGGGCTATAGCTTTCTAACTCCCCCTGCCCACTCCAATAAACATACTTGCTTTAACAGTTGGTACACAGTAAAAATTTCATTCTTATAAAAATAAGCAACTGGGGAGACTTGAGCAAGAGATAGATTCAGTGAGTCATCTATGATCACACATGATGCTTGATCAAAGATGAAACACAACACTGCCGAATACCCATGATCAGTTACATAATGTAATCCTAACGCTTTACACCAGCATTTGTGCGTTATTGTAAGACAGAACGAACACCACATAAATAAGATGTCATGACCCTCACCTAGTCATTTGTACAGAATAACTGAGAAAGTAAAGACCACATCTTTCCATTGTGCCAGAACAGAGTTCTCCTAACCTAACTCACTTTTAATGAATGTATATACATTCTTGAATGGGGTAGCTCAGCAGTTTCCCTTGGGCTTTTGTTTTATTGCCTAACTATTCGTAAAATTTTAAGACACAAATGAGCATCCCAACGCAGTTATTTTGCCTATGATAGAAGATAGCATCGTAAGGCAGAAATTTGCTATTTCCACTTGGAAATTTAACCTTAAAATTCTTCCAGTAAATCAGTTTCATTATAAAGGAAAACAACACACTACTGGTTTGTTACAACAGCATTAATGTTTAAAAAGGCTATTCTGCCTGTTTCTACCTTATTCTGTAGAGCAGAGAACTATAACTCCTTCATACATCAGTTTAGTCTGTCTTTAAAAGAATGACAGTGATGCTTACCACCTTTGGTCTTTCAGATCTGTTAATCAAAACACATTCATAAGAACCTGAAGCATTGCTACATCCTAATGGGATTTTGGCTGTCACACAATGAAACTCCATCTATCATTTTAGAAATCACCCTGGCTTGGACAAAAGATTCTTGTTTCAAAAGAGGCACTAAAAACACAGCCAAAGCTGAAAACAGGATTTACCAAATTTATAGCCAAGGTTTGGTGAATCTGCTTTTTCAGAATTTTTCAGAATCTGCTTACTTTTAAAGAATGTTTTGATGATATGCTTAAGTGCCTAATGAATCAGGATGAATGTAAACATTCATTCCCAAGGATAAGGGAAAAGGGACTAAGAGAATTTTTACACACATCTTGTGCTTTCTGCTTTTTTTGTACTGACATATAGCAAAGCATCGTTTCTACTTCGTTGAAGTATGTGTTTCTTTGCCCTCTGTCATCTCTTCCAATGTTTAATGTTAAATAGGTTTTGTTTTCCTTATTGAGCAAAATATCCTGACTTCATTTGAAGTGGTAGACAAGTCACAATCCCTTCATTTAGGAGATAATGAGTGTTTGGGGCAGGGGAATTGGACAAGGTCAGTTCTAGTATTGTTGGGAATACAGCCCAGATTCTCATTATGACAGACAAATGTTTTATGCTATCAGTTTTTCCGAACTAGCTCCCAGGATGAATATCTCAGAATTCTGTCTGGGATGGATAAAATGGAGCTTGTCCAATGAATTCACTTCAAAAAGGCAATAAAACAGGGAACAAAGAAATTCACACTGTGGTCCAGATTCCTGATAGTATTGGGTGGTTAACACAGAATTGAAAGCAAGAGAAGTGCCAAAATACTCCTAAATGTATAATTTAAGAGAGGTTTAGACTTTTAGCATTTAGAATTTTAGCACTCTTGGTTTTAGCCTATATCATTTTCTTTACCAGGAAAAAAAAAAAAAAAAAAAGGCAGAATCCAAAAATCCCGGTCTAGCTTAGAAAGAATACATGCAACCCAGGAGTCCAAATACCCTGGGTATCTCTGGTGATCTGTAAGCAGCCAGAAAAGAAGCATTTTGCTTCTATTAACTCATGGAATGATGATACAGAACAGATGTTTGAGCTCAAATTCTGAAAACTGCAAATACAGGTTTTATAGTTGGGCTCATAAATTTGCAATTTAGGAAACTAAAATTTCTATAAGATGAACCAACTTTAAAAATAATCACACCAAATAATATAAAATTAAGCAATCAAAACATAACAAATCCCAGATTTTCTTATGCAAAGAAAAATACTGCACTGGAAGCTGTAACCACAAACACAGCTGGAAATAGTTAACCTGAGATCCTTTTCAGTCTTATACCTTAAGAAAGGACAGTCTTGTGACTAATCCACGAGCCAGAAAGCTGGTTTACCCCAAACTTTCTGTATACCATTGCTCAACTCAGAACACAAAGGACCTTATTTTCAAAACTTTTGAACACTTACAACTATAGAAAGAGGAGGACGAGGTGCTCTAAAGTTTCTCAAGTTACCTAAGCACAGGCAAAAATTAGCAATTTTCTGTCCTGCTTTAAGTCCTTATCTGTACCACAGAAATAATAACTCATTGTTTCAGAGATGTGTTGTAAAACATTAATACTTGCTTGATACTTCACTGTGATTAATTCAGACTGAAAATGCTGTTCTTCAGCAGTGATAAACTTGTATGTGACCAAAAGGAAATTTTAAATCAGTTGTTGCTCAGCAGGAAAGAA
The DNA here is from genome assembly GCA_034008185.1 of Gorsachius magnificus. Classification (NCBI taxonomy): domain Eukaryota; kingdom Metazoa; phylum Chordata; class Aves; order Pelecaniformes; family Ardeidae; genus Gorsachius; species Gorsachius magnificus. The sequence continues at coordinate 39,914,836 of CM067083.1, read as the reverse complement.
AATCAAAGGCAAAACCCAGCCAGATGAGAGGCTAGGTGTCCTGACATGACCTTATAAGCAGTGGGATGCCAAGACCCTCCCAAGACACAGAATTCAGTAAGAACAAGCCTTGACTTGTGTAAATTAACTGGTAACTTAAACACTCAAAGCAAGAGGCCCAAGCACATACCTAAGAGAATCACTTGCTCTAAACTGACTTTTTTTTCTTTGAGCCTCTGTACCAAAGGAAACAAACAATTAAGATTGATACCTCAATTTCCCCATTGAGAGTTAAGTTAGTAAATATTTGCAAAAGGATTCAGAGAGCAATGTACCACAAATGGAGTACTCATTTACCTGGTTTCCATCTTGTTTATATGAACAACCAGGCCTTGCTGTGCAGTTTGTGAGGCTGCGCATCATAGCTCTTTACCTAGAGAATGCAAACATGCTCCCTAGCTTCCCAAGGCTTAGAGAGACAATAAATTTTATTCTCAGTGGCTATGCCTGCTTCTGCTTCAGATGATATCAATGTCCATTTGTTTTCTGTCTTCCAAGAGGGTAGATTAAAGAAGGAAAATAGAAACAATGGTAATGAAAAAAAGGATTCATGCTGGGATGTTTCTCAGTGATATAAACTGGGTGTGACTGTTTCTACACTGGACTCTTCTACCTATCATAAGTGAGGGGGCATTAGGGTAACACTGCTGTAACTTGGTAATACTCAGGGTAGGCACTGATAATTGCTCTGGAGGAAGGAAAAATAAACTCCGTATTTTCTGCTTTTGCTACCCACTATTGTTTGTACTCCCTCTTTAGCTTCAAAATTCTAATCTACTATACCACTACCCACATTTAAATTACAATTTTATACGTATTTAAATATCTATATAGAATTAATCATAGCATATATAATTTTCTATTAGTTTGAAGCTGCTTGAAATATTCCTAATAATATAGATTTGTACTTCTGAAATAACACAGTTACTGTCAAACTACATAACCACAAAAAGCATCCTGATACATAGACTCTTTTAGCCTCTAACATGAGGAGGAATGGAAGGTGCCCAGCACCTTGCCTGATTGAGGAGGAACCAACTCCACCCTCCCTATGGCTTGAAGCTGGCAAAACAGCACTAAAACACAAGACCTTTCTAGAAGCTCTTTACTCTGACAATTGAAATCAGTCTCCCATTTTGTTTCCTGCAAAAGTGGCCAGTTTTCACTTTTACGTCATCACTTTAAAAAACTGAAGAGCTAAAAACAAATTCTTGAAAATGGAAATATTCTGCCAGTTGTCTTTTTTATTTGGTTAACAGGTAACATGTAACCTATAATTACACTAATAGAAAGAATATTAGCTAATAAAGAATGTAATAAATATATTTCTGTAAAAAGGCCTGAACCAGAGAGATATGTACAAAATAAAATGTGTACTCTATTCAGTAGTATGCACAGTCTTCCTATAAACCTGGAGAAAATAATTAATAGAGGTGTGATTAGCTAAAGGATTCATCTTTTCTTTGCTCACAAAAGCAAATAAATACTGGAAAAGTAACTGAACAGAAAAGCTAGGAAGATCAAAAATGTTTCATTAGTTCAAATCAGGTCTTCCAGTAATGTAAAACATTTCCCACCCTTAAAGAAAAACTTTATGACAAAGAGCATTGCCTATGTCCTACAAGCAGCAGCAAAAGTGGTACCAAACTCACTGTGTGCCTCAGTACTGCAGCCAACTGGCCACAGGTGCACTGCAGCACCTCTGTGATGCTCTCCTGCCTACCATGAGTCTGCACCTCCAGCTCTCCATAACAGTTTGAAATCAGTTGCAGCATAAAGGTCACAGCTGTTTATGCTATATAAACATAAAGAAAGTGACCTTATAGGAAACCTATATTATAGAGTTTCTTGCAGGCCAGATATGATATTTAGTGTCAGTAGCGCTTCTGCATCCCTGGCTCAAAGCAATATTCTGATATATACCACTATTTCAAGAAATTAGGGACTGGACTCTTTAAAAATAATCTACATGAAAAATATGAGTTTCTGACCTTTCAAATTTTTCTGGTTTAACCTCTTGAAAGAAAAGGACTGCTTTTTTCCCCAGTTTTTGCCTCTTGGATTTTCTATTAGAACTCCAATTCTTCTATCTCTTTGTTTTCCTTTTTGTGTTCTAGCACTATAACTTCCCCAGAGGACTTAATCTGTGACTCCAGAAAAAAAGGTAGTCCATAATCGCATTTTACTTACAGAGGAAAAGAGGATCACAGGTCTCAGATCACACAGCAGGCCAGTGGCAGAACTAGAAATAGAATCCGCATTTCCCAAGCCACAGACTGCTACTTCATTTGGACTCTTAAAATGTGATACAGTAGGGAAATGCTTACAAGCACAACTACAAGAAAATAATCTGAGATCTTAACACTCAAAGGGAAGGAAAAAAACATGCAGCAAGAGTTAAACAGGTAAAGCAGCAAAGGTCCTCAGACAAAGCAGACAGCAAATTAAACACAAGCAGGCAAGAATATATGAGACACAGATTGTCTCTGATTTCATACTGAAACCAATCTCAGTAAGAAGGCCCTTGTCTTGTTATTATGGACCTTTTGCAATTGCAGATAGAAAAATGAAAGGAGGTTGGGAATAGCAAAGACCATGCCATTTGTTTTAACAGAAGGAATTCAGCAACACACAGCTGAAATGATTACTAATCTGAAATCTAGATATGAGGAAATATTAAAACAACTAAGAATGTTTACATTAAATGAATAATTAAAAGCAAGCATAATGACTATTTATAAAAATTATGACAAGCATGCTATGAAAGAGGGAAATTATCAGTGTGGTACAAAGAAGAGTGTGTCTAGGAGTAAACGGATTAAATAAGATAAAGACTATTTAAGTATTCATGTCAGAAGCAGATTTTTAATGTTCAGACCTCTTAGGCAGTGTAAGTCTCCCACAGGAAGAAGTAGAGTTTAACTGCATGAGTCTTTTAGCTGGAATATTAAATTAATTTTAAAATGATCTTTCAAAATAATCTAGTAGATATACTCTATTTTTGCTATCCCCTAATGTAATGAATGCTACAGTAGCATTTATTTCTTCTTGCAGAACACATACCACAGATACAGCAACATTTTTTCTCTTCACTGAGTAAGGGTATGAAATTACTTACAGATCTGAAGTGCACAATCTTTTACAGCGAAAGCCAGCAAAATAATAGTGAATGGGAAATAAAAACAAACCTGTCAAACTAGGATTTTCTACCTTAGGCACAGCCCCTTGGTATGGCTGTTTCTAGACGCTAAGGTGCCATGGGATACAGCAGGATTTCCCTGTGGTAACTCTTTTGGCAATGGAGAGTTGCACATATTATGGATCTTCCTCAGCTGCTACCCTATGGCTTCTAGCTTCACTAAAAAGACTCAGACTGTTGCCAGGTAGGCTTTTAGCACAAAGCAGTAAGTGCACACCAGTTCAATGCTTGGCTCTGTATTTCTGGTTCTAATCTGTAAGTGGATGGTACAGTTCCTCAAAAAGTAAACAACAAATAAAGATAGATGATATAATCTTTAGTGTGTATTATTTATGGCTCCATTTTCTTAGTAATCACTTAATAAACATGTTCACGTGTGGGTTTCTAGCTCTCCAGTCTTTCTGTGAACCAGCTATGTAGTTTGCCTGTTAACACAAGGGATAATAAAATAACTCTGCTTGAAACACTGGCTTACAGCAACTTTAAGCTCTGGAGATACAGTTATACTATTGAGACTCAGCTGAGGCACTATGGAGGAATACTTAGTGAACAATGTGCACAACGCAAGCACCTGTAATGGAATCAGTGGAGCAAGGTGGGGAAGCTACATAGCCTCATCCTAGGTAGCACATTGTGTAACATTCCCTGTTTAACTGCAACCTTATGTCATTCTTTCCTGCCATTTCATTACCATTTCATAACAAATCTCTTTGTGAAAACAAATTACACCCCAGTTTTAGGCAAGAATCCAGTGTATTTTGACATGACACCAAATTTTCCAGTGTGAAACCTCATCTTGGATTAGTGGATTAGCTATATGCTTTAATTTTTTCTTTACTCAGTGAGGCTGAAGGTTCATAAAATGATTCCACAAAGTAAGAAAAACTCCCATTCCCTTAAAGTATCAGGAGTCACTGTGAGCCATCTTTTCTAGTCCTACCCAAGTCCATTTCAGAGACTAGTATTAACTCATTAAATGGAGAGATTTAGGGTTCTATTTACTTCATTTCTTTGAATACTGAATAGACTTTCACTGCCATGGTAGCTGCACTTTTGTGTCCCCTGTGTGGCATGAACATTCATATCCCATGTCATTCACCTTTGACTACCCAGGCACAGACAGCCCCAAATCAATCTGTAACTCCTTTGGAAGGCTTTCCAATGAATTTCATTCTCATCATTAAAGGACAAATTTTTGCCCTCATACTCACGTAGTGAAAGATTAATAATTACTTCACTCCAGGATTACAGATTAATTTTAATATAATGATCTATTCAAAATTTTCCCCTAATTGCCACATATTTAATAAATCTGTTGAAAGAAACAATCATTAGAATAATTATTTTGGGTATCCCATTACTCATAAATTTTATTATTCAAGAGTCATGAGTACAGAAGGTTAATTAACTAAAATGCTCCTTTTACAAAACCATTTCCAACTCATGGGCAGCTACCCAGAATGGAAATATTTATTGTAAGTTTTCATTTAATTATATAATACAGAAAAGGCAGATAGGGATGGCAGCTTGCCATGGGAGACTATTATTCCATTACTTGTTTAGCTAACACACTTCAAGAGAAGTATCAGTGTAACTCAAGTTACGTGAATAGCTTCACATTACTACCTGATGGTGTTCTGAACCCTGGATACCTACATCATCCTAAATACTTCTAAGCATGGCTTTCTGTTATTTCTGCCTCACCTTGCATTAAGCCCATCTTAAGCAGGACTCTAAGAGTTTGATTTTACTTGCAGGTGCTAATGGAAAAATCTAATGATTAACCAACCCTTTTTCCATGGTAGCTTTTCTTACCTGTAACAAGAACACTTACGCTTCTGTAGCTATTACTATTACCTATTCTTATTTCCAGCTGTTTTCTCTTCAGGCTGCTATTGGCAGATAAACTCAGACAGGACGGCTAAGAGAATTAGTCACACGATATGGAGGTTTTTACCAGGAGGTCACCAGGTTCTGCCTGCTCAAAGGCCTACAGAAAATAAGTTTATCTCAGTTCAGACTCCAGGGGACAAGCATTCTCACTGCAAAAAACAATGCTAAAATTCTTTTTGATTTGCCTCCTCACTTGTAGGTTTCAGAGAGCATGTGTTTTAGGAGGACAAAGGCACCAAGCTAACTTCCCCGAGTCCCTGAAGAACTAAGACATGAGAAATTGTTAGTGCAACTTCAAAAAAAGCTTGCAATACACTTGCCTCAACTGTTCTTTTCCTTTATGGTATCCCATATGAGTACTAAATTTGTCATTCATTTTTTAAGAATGCAGAGCATAGTTTTCAAAAAGATATCGTAAGTATTGGCATGAAGACAGTTCTTTGCTGTAGCTGAGAGTTTATACGGAAGGGGTAAATAGTGTCTGTGTGACAAACCAGAAAGGGAACAATAGCCGTCAAGGCAATCATTTATATTCTGCTTTGAACAAGCACAGAACCAGCCACTCTCTATTAAAAGCTGAAATTGTGCAATCCATCCCTGCTTGCACTAATGCTTGCTGAAGCTGCTAGGGGTTAATATGATGGTTTTGGAGACAAGATATTTCTCTTCCATTTGAATGAGTTTTTCTATAAGAAAATTACTAGCAGAAAGAGACAAGAAATAACTTTACGGAACATTTCTAGAATATGAGCCTGTTTAAGGTAAGAATTCTTGTACTTCTGGATATTAATAAAATATATATGTTAAGAAAAATACATATTATTTATAAATAACTTATAGCATATATAAAAATATAATAAAATATAATAATTTATAATATATATTAATAAATTACACATTTTTTTCCTACAGACTAACCGACATCAAATGGAATCAAGCAACATGGGAAACCACCAAGAATGAGCCACCTAATTACAGGGTCTGGTCCTGAGTCACTGCTAAAAAACATAGAATGGTGTCTAGAGATAGTAACCTTTCAGTTCCCACTGCAATTTTAAGTAATTTTTCATTTAAAACAAGCAACAATGGAAAAAACATGGTTTTCTGGAATCATTGTCATTTTTTGAATGTTAGCTGAAGCCAAGCATACTCTAACAGCTCTTAGAGACAGAAGAGAGGTCACATTTGTGACCTACAACCAGATGGATAAAACGAGTGGTGAAGCAAGGCTGGTCCATATGACTGCATAGGATGCTAGCTGCAGTATCTCATGTCACTTCCCAAATAGATTAAACATTGTGCTTGCAATCCTTTAAAATGTATCTGCAAAGTTTTAGGTGAATTCAGTGAATGGTTAAAGAAGTAGGGAACACCAGTTTTACTCTTCAAATGAACAGTTAGGAGAGGAAATGGAACCAGGGAGTCATTGGACCTGTTGAAAGGCAAGGATGATGCACTGTCGTGTTAAAATTGCTACTCACTAAGCTAAAGATCAGTTCATGGTTGCCTGATACTCTTTTCAGTTTTACTGCTGTTGTTAAATCTACTAGTTATGTTTTGGGTTGGGGGGGAGGTGTCATATAAGTTGGAACACTTTCTTTTGTGGTGACTGTGCTTCAACTGCATCACTATGTTTAACATATCGCAGATCTCTCAAATTCTTTCTAATTCACATAGCAGGAGTCTACCCATGTACTGTATCACAGGAGAGGACAGCAGGATTCTTCCCTGCCTCTGAAAACCTGTCTCACTGCTACATTATTCCTTAATAAACACATTTGGTATTCCTTAATAAGACCATTCTTTCTACTCTGAGTGACATATTAATACACAACAGATTTCACATTTTGATTACTTTCCCCTCACCATTTTTTCTCAGTATGGTAGCATATACCATCTTAACAATATTTGGTTCAAACAAGTCCCAGACTCTTGAATATGTTCTGCAGGCACCTTCCCAATAGTCTTTCCATGTAAAAATCTGCTGCTGTACAAGACACATTTTACAAGGACTGAGAGAAGGGCAGCACTGAAAGACGAATTCCCAGGCAAAATGACTGTATATAACCATTTTCCTAAAAAAATAAATTAAGGAAATAAGACATGCAAAGAGTACTCAGAGCAGAATTAGTATTCCCCTCTTCTTGCATCTCAAAAGACAGCAGACATCTATGCCTTCAGTCATCACTGAACAAGTGTTCTGGTTCTGTTTTGGATATGAAATCCCCGGAGAAGATTGCATTTTCTGTTCACTGACTGGAGACATTGTGCTGGAAGCAAACAAATAACCTGCAGTTCACAGCCAGAACCAAACCAGCTGGTAAAATTCCACATAGCCACATTATTCTGAAGGTCCAGGCTCTGTTGTTTCAGGATTTTTTTTTTTTCTATTCTGCATTCTGGACCATCTCAATGCAAATGAATAGTGATCTCTGAGAAAAAAAAACACAGGATTACCTACAGTAATTGTAACTATCTATTCCACAGTGGAAAATGAAACTACAGGAAAACTGAAATACACAGGGGTAGTTTCAGATTCTTTACAGCTTTCTAACCATTCTGTATGCCATTATTTCAGAATTCTCAAATATCAACATATTTCACAATTGACTGCCAACATGGTCTGTAAACTCTTGCAGTGAGCAAGGAGTATTTGTGCAACAGAAACTGACAGTAAGAACAAAGGCACAGAGAGCCTCCAAAGCAACAGAAAACAAGGAGCTATTGCAAGGCCCTGAAGGGCAGCTGTGATCATGTACAGCAATCTACAGAGCTCCCTTGTGACAAGAAACAAGTATGTAAATTGCCAGGATCTACTTTGTATTTCTGGGTCTCAAATCTGCAGTGTCTTGGTCCTTTCTTTGAAGCTAGAAGGGTACAAATTTAAATATGTTAACATGGGGAGTCCTGGCTGCGAAGATGTAATCTATGGCCTGAAAGTGTTTTCTCACTGATTTGATGCATATACAGAATTGCAACTTAAGTATATTGTTATATCACAACTACTAGGAGAAATAGTGGCTGTGCTACCACTAAAAGAAAAAGAAAGCCTTTAAAACTGCTGACATTTTAAAAGCTGGTAAGTTTTCCACAGTGGAATGACTTCTCTGTTCACAGAACAAGTTACATTACTTAAAGAGGCTGACATCCACTACAGCTCTGCATTCAACCACTGGAAGTAGTTTTTAAAACTTTCTCTTGAATATATGCTCTAAGGTAGGTAACAGCACCAAAATATATAGTTGTAGATAGTGTTCACTGTCTTATCAATATGATGAAAGCAAATACTCATCGTTCTCTATTTTTTCAGAGGACCCAACACTTGAACTATAAAGCATTTTTGTTATTTCAAGTGAAAAGCAGAAAGATTTTCATTTTTCATTTTGAAATTGTGCATGCATTCAACATATCTGCCATATCTTGTAAGGATTCCACTACAGTTTTCAGCTGTTCAAAACTGTGTTCTAGATCTGAAAAGTACAGGTTGATTCATGGTCATAGTCTAGGCACAGAGTTTGTGTTCTCCTGACTGGAATTCCTTATTCTAGGGAGCTTTCTTTTGATAAATATGTACTTCTGCTTTGTTTCTGACTATGTTGCAGGTTTCTAGTTTTGAAGTTCTGTGGCTTGAGCTTGGAGGCTCTGTGTGTGTGTGTTTTATTTTATTTTGTTCTTATCACAAATGGCGTCTTTTCAGTTATGGTATGGAGATTTCCATTCACATACATTTTGTGTAGCTATAGCTTCAGAATAGACAATGCATTAGTATAACACTACTGTTAAGTATTACCAACTGCAAAGTATTAAGTACAACTGATATATTTAAAATGAAGTAAAGCTGAGAAAAACAAGTTTATTTAGTACTTAGTGAGCTGAACAATTGAAGCTACCGTAAAAATATGTTTATAGAAGTACAAAAGATCATGTGTCCTTAAAACCTATTACATTTTTATGGTTGTTGAAAATAAGCTCTGTTAGATGTGTAGAAAAACTGTCCCACAAACTTTGAAGCATACAGGAAATGTGCAACAGTATGAGTGCAACAGTATGAGTAACTAATGTAGTAAAGTATCCATGTGAGAATAGAGGACCTTTCCCTTTGGCAGGAACCAAAATAGCTGTAACTCTTTGTCATCAGCTTCAAATGGTATTAAAATCTGTAAACAAAGACTCCCTCCAAAAACTATATAAGCTGAACCAAACTATAACACATTTTAGGAAGCGAAAGAAACTGTTCAGGTGAAAAACAGGTCAACCAGAGAGCCCACAGAACCAGCCCACAGACAGGATCCTCAGACCCGGTACAGCTGCCCTCAGGTTTGACTAATCCAGTTCTAGCTTGTAATTCCCTTCTTTGCAATATGTCCCTCACATTTACTCCCCAACAGCCTCACCTTTGTCCCACAGCAACCCCGGTCTCCCCATCCCTCTATCCACAAAGCTGTGGAAGCAATTTGCTGCTCATTTTACCCATTCTGCTTATGTTCCCCTGTGCCTTTTAGTCTAAGCATATGGTATCTCCCTCAAGGCAGGAACTCTAACCTATTTTTTGCTTTGTGAAATATTCAGGCAGTGGAGGGTTTTGAGCGGAGGAGGAAGGAGCCCTAACATGGCTTTGGTTTCTTAAAGGAAGGTGTGGTGAGTACTCCTGCATCATGTTCTGGCCACATAGCTGCTGCAGTCCTCCCGTTTGTATTAGTGCTCTCTCTCCATTGAATACCTAATACCACACAGACATGTTCCTGATAAGACCTTAAGTACTACAGTAAAAAGCACCATTATAAATATGCTTCCATGTAAAATGATATTTCAACTCCATGTTGTAAAATTACAGTGCAAGTAAAAGGAAAGAAAAATACTGAAGTGCATCTAGAAAACGTTTCTTTCCCTACTGATGGATTTCCTTGGGCTGCCATAAATACTGACTTGACTTAAGTTCATGTAAAGTATTGACTTTTTAAAATTGAAGTGAAGGAATATCATTGTCATCAAATGCACTGGCACTTGCTTTCATTCAGAAATCCCAGAATGCTCAGCATTTGCACATGATAGGCCATGATAATAAAATATTTTGCAAAGGGGCCTAAGAGGGGAACTCAAATGAAAGTTTGTTGGAACAAGACTGGTCCTCTTACAATGACTCATGGAAGAATGCTTCCTTACTGTGTGCTGCCCTCCAGTCCACAGCTTCCAGCAAACTGTCATTAAATTTCAGCCAGATAGTCTGCTGTAGTCTGGGAAAATAGTCCTGCTCACAACAGCTTTCATGACTTCCAGCTTCTTCTGATGTTCAGCTTTCCTTTCCTTGTCAACCATAGGGGACAGCAAGACTTCTCCAATTACACCCAAGCTTTTCTGGCAGTAAATTCCAGTCTACCCCTTAAATTTCCTTCACAGGCTTTTTGCATACCATGATGGTTCTGTACACATACTACCCAGCAAGTCCTCAAGGAATACTTACAGACTAGACAAATAGTACTACCAACCTTGTTAATGCCTGGAAAAGAACGGGACAAAGAGATTCTGAGTTCACAGTGACTCAGAGGCAAAATTAAAACTACCTTTTCTTTCAGTATCCTCTTTCCTCCAGATTACACTAACAAGAACTAATGGCAAAGGAGGTGCTAGAAAAGGAGGTTCAAAAACTACCTTACACTTAAGAATAACACATAAAATTTGACCACATCTCAGAATAATTATGACACTCCAAATTTGGCTGTATTCTGCACATCTTTAGATTCCAAATTATTTTTAAGTGAAAATACCTACTATAAAATATGTACATTTGTAAATGTAAAAATTTTATATAAAAATTTTAAAATATTTTGGCAGCATCTTCCAGCACAGTAAATATTTTAGGCTATTTTACAACTGTCTTGAATTAATTCCAGAAGATATTGTAATATTTAAAACCCAATATAATGGTATGCAATACCACTAGGAAAAATCCGAGACTAGAATAGGGAAGAATGGCAGAACATGACTTTGGTTCCAAAGACAAGCTCTAGAATACAGCAGCATCTACCTGCTGACTCACATCTTGCAGGTGCTTCTTCTGTACCCATTTCTGAGCTAAACTTCTCCAAAGGCCCATTATTTAAGTAATACTGATAGTTCACTATACATCTTTGTAAGAATAAAAATCAGTGTGTGGCAGCTTGAAAGAAGAAGTTGGCCTAGATCTCAGGCTTTTTACAGCACAATGTTAAACCTATGTCTAGAGCCAGCACCTGATTTCAGAGGCTACTTAAACAGAATTCCAGCACATATTAGAAGAAATTTAATCAGTTTGTCAGAATCTGGTCTTTCATGCACTGCAGGACTGAATCACAAGTGCTGGAGTTGGCTAGAATTTAGAAGCTATAAAACAGTAAATTATTTAAAACAAGAATGGTGAAAAGATATCTAAAAGATAAAATAAGCCATTTCACTTCCAACTGTGCAACATCACATGCTGATTTGGGGCATGTGGGTTCTTAGTAAGTAGATCCAATCAGCTGGAAGAATGCCAGGAAAGAAAACCGGAACTGAATTCGAACAGGAAGAAATGGGAGAGAAAGAATCCCAGATTTATCTCCGTCTCTCACTGGTATTTATCATTCAGTTAAAAGATTTTTGAATAAAAAATTATGTATATGAGACTATATACATTTCTGGAACTTCATTATCTTCAAAAGGAACGCGTGTTTCTAGAAAAGGTGACATTTTGTTTTAGCATTTAGGCAAAATGTTCAGGGCAAATAGGAAAATTGCCTATAGCTACGGGATGATGACTGTTTATAGCTCATGATACACATCTTTTTACTGACTCCCCTATTCTAAAGAACCTGAGTGGCTGCTGACTGCTGCAACTTAATATGCATTCATCCCCTTTAAAACCATTCATACTCTCTGAGGTAACTCAGTGTCTGGAAAACTGATTTGTCATAGTAAGGAGTAAAGATCTAAGTCCACTTCATGGAGAAATCTGAGGAGCTTTCTCCATCAAGCTTCTTAGCAGTAATATTTAATACCATTTATTGCAAAAATCTTATGTTGGCCCTAATTACGGTATGACCCCTGATGCGTCTAATTCCACTGAGATAACAATCTTATCCTTCTGACAGAAAACTTCTCTGGGGCTTTCTGACAATGCAGGAAACTGCTTTTAAAAAGAAGCACATCATTATTCAATCGCTAATGATCTAAAGAGTCCAATGAAATATTAGCTTTGCTATCTAAAGGCAGCAAAGCAAGCAAATTATTTAAATGCAAGCCACACAGATAGCTTTGATGCTACAGTCAGGCAGAACATAAAATCACTGATGAAATGTGGAGGTGGGTATCACATTCAAGGGTGGTCATTCTTCAGAATGGATCATTGTTACTGTAACTTTTCAATAACTAAAAATATATCTTAGGCTATAGGAGGAATAAGACCTCATTCTGTTGTACAACATGCTGGTTTTAATAACAACAGAGACTGAAAATTCACTGCTAATAATCCACCCATCTTCTGCCCTCCAAACATAGGTGTTCTATTTGCTATAAAAGATTATTAATAAATTATCTTTTTTCTAATACTTAATCATTTTATATTAAAAACTATTTAATAATACTTCTTTAGGACCTAATAAAAGGCACTACATATTAAGCATATGATAGTATCATAATTTAATATCTTGTTTCAGAAGCCAGCAAACAATGAATTCTTCAAATGTAACCTTTAAAAGCTGTTTTAACAGGGTTTGTCTTCTTATTAATCACTGGGTGAAAACCAAACTCTTCACAGGGAAATATGAGAATTCTCTGGCTTTGACTTAAACTCTAAGTACAACTGCAACTTTCCCTCTTTACTTGCATCTATACATCTGTACATGTTCAAAATAGCCTATTTTTTTTAATTTAAATTCAGAGATGGGGTCAACTAGGGTCTAAAGACCTCAACAAACTGATTCAAAATTGGACTGTAAGGCTGAGAGTCTACTGTAACATCTGTTAGAGAAAATTAAGCACAGAAAAGTGAAAATGCATAAAATAATTTAAATGAATGCTGCTGCAAGAAAAATAACTGACATATGATGGCTCCTTCCTCACAATTTCACCTGGCCTTAGTGGGAAGTTTATCCAACTATTCCTAGAGCAAACATATAGTAAAATTTAACCCTTCTGCAGAAAGCTTACAAAGGTCTATGACAACTCAGCCTCAAAGGCTGTACCCCATCAAGACTATTTTATCACTTAAGAACAATTTGAGACAAGATCCTATGAAGGAGAGGCTGTCTCGTTAAAAGCAACATCAACAAAATCTCAAAAAATATGCCAACTGTGAGATCAAAGTTTGAAGGTGACATCCTCATAAACAGATCCTTTCAATTACAGTTCATCCACAGATAATGCTTACATTTCAGAACCAGCCTAAATAGGATGAAAATTGCCACAAACCCTTAGATGTTTAAAGGAGGAAAAAAGAGGGACAGTGATGAAAATCGAGAATATACTTTCAATGTGCTTACTTTGTTTTTCACCAGACAACAGAAAAATTGTTGAAAATACCAGTAACAGAGATGGTTTTGGCTAATAAAAAGTGATTGGCTTGCAGCTGCTTTGGTCAAGTGATCCTGGTTTTGTTCACCCAATTTTTCTATTTGTTACATGTAGTAGAAGTTGTATATAGTACTGCCAACCCTAATCTTGTATAGAAGATAACATAGTTGTGAGAAAATATTTTAAAATAAAGAGCAGATTTTTAAAAATTATTTTAAGATTGTCCCTTTTTTGCTAAAATTTGCTGCTATTTGAGTATATTCAACTCATTTCAATTTGTACTGGTGTTAAGTGGCCTCTCTATAGCAAAGAGGACAATCATACAGCGTGTTTTCATGTTCCTGCCTCTTCATGGTTACTGCCACTGTTTTGCTTCTTCATAACTTAACGTATTCAACTTCATGGAATTCAGTCCTATTCCATAAAGAACTTCCTTTTAAATTTGCTTTCTTAATCAGCTTGGCTCCTGCAGCAAGGAAAACATTAACTTAGCAACAACCTACTTCAACAAAGCTTTTTTGTCCATGAAATGGTTTTGACTTTGCCTCAAAGATAATTTGTGATATTTTGCACTCAGACATATTCAGGTGGTATTAATGGAAATACTAATAAACTGCTTAATAAAGAGCCATCTGAGTTTTTGATTGAGATAGGTCATAGCATGTGAATTTAATTTCATAAAAGCATAGCTTCCTATTATTTCTCAGGTCTTCTGTGTTCTATTTCTTTATTCTGGGAGTTGTCTCTCTTTATTCTCGTTGCTATTTAATGTATGCCATCACTCCATGGTGTTGGAAGCAATGCAGTGCAGTTGCAGACTCAAAGCCAGACTGAGTGGGAGGGGATGTAAAATGTTTTAAGAAACACCTGGACTCACTGCAGGAAAAGTCTATTTCAAGGACATCTAGAAGCAATGCTAGAATATTAAGCTGACCCTAATATTCACCAAGAAAATAATGCATCCAGCATTCCAAATCCCACAATAAACTAATATTTTAACATGAATCTCCAGATACTTTTAGGAAAGCTCTGATAATAGCTCATTCTAGAGATATACTCAGAAATACAGCAATATAATTTGAAATCTAAAGGTGATAATACACAAACTGCACCAAAAGCTTTCAAATACTAGAGTAGGCCAGCAGCATTGGGTAAGGCACAGGAGCTAATATACATTCCTACCTCTGTTGTCTTAAAGCATGTACCTAAGATACATTCATGAAAACTTGACTGCAGGAGCCTAAATTTCTGATAAAATACAATGAAAAGAGTTAAGTACCTTGAAAGAGTGATTCAGTTACTAATTTGGAATCTTAGAGCTAAATAATGTAAATATTTCCCTCACAGAACATTACAAATGGTGAGAAAAGAGTCTCTTTATATACAGAGGCTGGATGGAGAAAGCAGATCAATCACTTGACAGAGTTGCCATTTTTTGTTCTTGCCTTTGAGCAGAACTCCATTCTGATGTTGAGATGGTCTGTCTGCAGAAATGCCCCTGACAGCACAGCTGAGAGAAAGGCAGCAGGGTGAGAAGAAAACAGAGATTCCATCTGGATTACAGCTGCCTGCTTCAGAAATCAGCTCTATCAATCAGGGCTGCAAAGGATGTGTTAGGTAGAAACGAAGAGTAAATCCACAAGGGAAAATGTCAGGAAAAATCTGATTTTGATTAAAATCTCTTCCCATAAAGCAACACCAGAGGCTCAGAGCAGAACACTGAAACTGAACTCTGAATTTCCTAGCTCAGACTCTCTTTTGTTCCTTTTCCACATTCTCTTTTTATACACTCTATATAAAATGGCTACATGTATGAAATATATATTGTAATGTCATTTCTAGACTAACTTTTCAAGGAACCACATGTTAAATGTTAGCTGCTTTTACATGGTTTAAATTTCAGATTGTTCATGAATCACAGAAATCCTAGATCAATTTTTTTTCATTCAATTTTTAACAGGGATAAGGAAAGTGTGTTTCTAAAATAACACAATGCATAGAACTATAGCTCTCATATTCAATTCCAGTGTGATATTCAACCTATACTCACTATTCTTTCAAGATAACACAGTTCTCATCCTCTTTTTTTTTTCTGAATTATTCTGTAGTATTTACAGACTGAAAATGTCAGCAGATATTTACCAGTAAAAATGTTTTAGGTCAATTTAAATGAAGATTTGTGTATGGACAGGTGAAATAACACTAAAAAAAATAATTGACTTGAAAAACACTAATTTGTTTTCAATAGTGTCATCTTGATTTTCAACAGCAGAGTAAAGATGCACACAGTGAACTGTTGAAATGCCCAAAAGGAGACAAAGGGAGTGGAGAGGAGAATCATAGAATCATAAAATCATAGAATAGTTTGGATTGGCAGGGACTTTTAGAGGTCACCTTGTCCAAACCCCCTGCAATGAGCAGATCAAGTTGCTCAGAGCCCTGTCCAACCTGACCTAGAATGTTTCCAGGGATGGGGCATCTGCCACCTCTCTGGGCAACCTGTTCCAATGTTTCACCACCCTCATCATAAAGAATTTCTTCCTTACCTTCTTTCAGTTTAAAACCATTACCCCTTGTCCTATCGCTACAGGCCCTGCTAAAATGTCTGTCCCCATCTTTCTTATAAGCCCCCATTAGGTACTGAAAGGGCACAATAAGGTCTCCCCGTGGCTGTCTCTCCTCCAGGCTGAACAATCTCAACTCTCTCAGCCTTTCCTCATAGGAGAGGTGCTCCAGCTCTTGGACCATTTTTGTGGCCCTCCTCTGGACCTGCTCCAACAGGTCCCAGTGTTTCCTGTGCTGAAAGCTGAAAAGAAGCTGAAAAGTCCTTGATTTATTCTAAGTACTAGTTAGGAACATCTAAAACATCAGTGTGTTATCAACATTATTCTCATACCAAATCCGAAACACAGCACTATGCCAGCTACTAGGAAGAAAATTAACTCTATCCCAGCTGAAACCAGGATATCAGGTCATCATAACTGGATCTACTAGTTCTGTACAGTATTTTACTTAACATTTAAGAAATAAACTCAGTACACTGTTATCCTAGACGATAGAATTTAGTGTTTTAACTAATACTGCTCAGCTTACTAAGAAAGGACACACAAGTTTTCTCCTCTCTGCAAATATATTTGAAAATGTAAAAGAATAAATCCAGAGAACATTCCCTACCCATATAACTGGGATTAGTTTTAAAAATGGGTCACAAATGTTACAAGAAAACTGTTAAACAGAAATTTGAGTTAAAGAAACGGAGAAAAGGAAAAGTGACAAGAATGTTAAGACCTTAATGTGCAAATAATATAATGCTGAAGTGACTGATGAAGCAAACAGTATTTCAGGATGTTTAAATTTCACTTGTCATACAAAAGTAAATGTTAGAAGAAAAAATGAGAAAGCTAACATAATTGAAGTATTTCAGGTTGTATGCATCTGGAAGCAAACTTGGAGGCTTAAGTTTAGCTTAACATTACAGCTAAATTAACTTGGTCCAAGGAAAAAACCAGCCAGCAAAATAACGAGTTATTTCAGGGATGAAAGGCAGGTCCTGCTTGATGAAAGGCAGGTCCTGCTTGACTAACCTGATCTCCTTCTATGACAAGGTGACCTGCTTAGTGGACAAGGGAAAGGCTGTGAATGTTGTCTACCTGGACTTTAGTAAAGCCTTTGACACTGTCTCCCACAGCATTCTCCTGGAGAAGCTGGCTGTTTATGGCTTGGATAGGTGCACTCTTTGCTGGGTAAAACAACTGGCTGGATGGTCGGACCCAAAAAGTTTTGGTGAACAACTGTCCTGGTTTTGGCTGGGATAGAGTTAATTTTCTTCATAGAAGCTAGCATAGTGCTGTGTTTTGGATTCAGTACTAGAAGAATGTTGATAACACACTGATGTTTTTAGTTATTGATAAGTAGTGCTCAGACTACTCAAGGACTTTTTGAGCTTCTCCTGCTCGGCCAGGTGCATAACAAGCTGGGAGGGAGCACAGCCAGGACAGCTAACCCAAACTGTCCAAAGAGCTATTCCATACCGTATAATGTCAGGCTCGGGGGGGGTTAGTCGGTCATTCGCTGCTCAGAGAGTGATCGCTGCTCGGGACGGGCTGGGCATCGGTCAGAGGGTGGTGAGCAATAGCATTGTGCATCACTTTTTTTGTATATTCTGTATATTCTCTTACCATTATTATTATTACTATTGTTATTCTTCTCTCTTATTAAACTGTCTCTATCTCAGCCCATGGGTCTTACTTTTTTTTTTCTTTTCCCCGATTCTCTCCCCCAATCCACTGAGGGAGGGGGGGAGTGAGCGAGCAGCTGCATGGTGCTTAGTTGCCAGCCAGGTTAAATCACGACAACAACACAATCCAGCTGGCAGCCAGTCATCAGTGGTGCTCCCCAGAGCTCATTATTGGGGCCAGTTCTGTTTAATATCTTTACCAATGATGTGGATGAGGGGATCAAGTGCACCCTCAGTAAGTTTGCAGGCAACACCAAGTTGGGTGGAAGTGTTGATGTGTTTGTGGGTAGAAAGGCTCCACAGAGGGATCAGTACAGGCTGGACCAATGGGCCGAGGCCAATTGTATGAGTTTCAACAAGGCCAAGTGCCAGGTCCTGCACTTGGGTCACAACAACCCCATGCAACAATTCAGGCCTGGGGAAAAGTGGCTGGAAAGCTGTCCAGTGGAAAAGGACCTGGGGGGTCTTGACAAAAGCCAGTTGAATATGAGCCAGCAGCGTGCCCAGGTGGCCAAGGAGGCCAATAGAATCCCAGCTTGTATCAGAACTAGTGTGGCCAGGAGGACCAGGGAAGCAATCATCCCCCTGCACTCAGCACCGGTGAGGCCACACCTCGAATACTGTGTTCAGTTTTGAGCCCCTCACTACAAGAAAGATATTGAGGTGCTGGAGTGTGTCCAAAGAAGAGCAACAAAGATGGGGAAGGGTCTGGAGCACAAGTCTTATGAAGAACAGCTGAGGGAACTAGGGTTTAGTCTGGAGAAGAGGAGGCTGAGGGGAGACCTTATCGCCCTCTACAACTACCTGAAAGGAGGTTGTAGCGAGGTGGAGGTCGATCTCTTCTCCCACATAATGGGCAATAGGACAAGAGGAAATGCCTCAAGTTGTGCCAGGGGAATTTTGGATTGGACACCAGGGTTGTCAAGCATTGGAATGGGCTGCCCAGGGAAGTGATTGAGTCCTCATCCCTGGAGATATTTAAAAGATGGGTAGATGTGGTGCTTAGGGACATGGTTTAGTGGTGGACTTGGCAGTGCTACATTAACAGTTTAGCTTGATGATCTTAAAGGTCTTTTCCAACCTAAACAATTCCATGATTCTATGACTATCTGCTGCTTTAGCTGCATGAACTAACTCATCACAAGGTCAGGCAAGAGCCAGTGTAAGTACCAAAGTAATTGCAAGTGCAGGCACATGGGAGTGACAGAGGAGGTGTAGGACTATCTTAGTAGCAAAGATCAACTTTGTCACGGTATCAAGCAGAGCCCTTAGGGCACCAAGGGTACTGCCATAGAGGTGCATCATTAGAAAGTCCAATTTAATCACATTTGCAAGTTGGTTGTTTCCCTTGCTCCTAAATGACAGCAACTTGCAAGTATCTCCTTGAAGTGTTTTATCACCATCAGACAAGTAGTTCACCTTTCATAATCACGAGCTTCTGTAATGATTGGTGAAACACTGGAATGGTGAGAAGAGGCAGTAAATGGCACAATTCTCAGTAGGAAATCAGAAAGCTATCAGAAAAGTCAACAGAAGACATTTCCCATTGTAGTCTGACATTACTTGCATTATCTTTAACCTTCTAAAAATTCAGCATTCAATTCCGATCACTGGGGACATTCAGGGTAAAAGATGAATTCATCAACTTTGGAAGCATCTTTGATAGCTGAATGGGCATCAACAAAGATGTTACAGGCAACATGGAAAAATCACATTCTGAGAGTCAGAAAGATTGTGCCATGTCTGGTGATTCTGACTTCAACAGATTAAGATACTATGTTAATTTTCTTGAAAACACTTGGATATCTCATTTATTTTTAAGTTTAATCATCAACATATGCATTAAAATATAGTGATATTTCTACTTTTGTTTTTTGGAGGATAAGAAGTAGTCCTAATAGTAGGAAACACCTAAATACAAAGGTACAAAACTATTTTAAACAACTGATTATGTGTTTACAAAATAATTCTAGTGTGTTTGAATGTAACTTCATTATAGAAATTATGGAATGTATGGTGTGTCAAATTAAATACAGATCTTTCCTGATCCTTCTGATCCCACTGAGACTAAGATTTCCAAATACAAGTCTGAAGTGAAAGATACACCCACCATTGGACATTCATTTCACAGGACCAGAGCAGAGCTAGCCTGAATAAACCCCTGAAAGACACTGTGCATATCAAGTCCTCAGCATCAACCGTTTCACTCTACAGATCTACTCCTACTACACAACAGTACTTGTTTATGAAGACATAGCTGGAAACTTGTATGTATGTCTCCTGTAAAAGAAAGGACAAAAACTTTCCAAGTTGCCCAGTTACTTGCCTTGTTCCAGAAAATAAAACAAGAGTTCTGGTACAGAACAGCATCAAACACCCTAAATTCACCAGAATATGGATGTACTACCCTTTTCTATTGACACTAAAATATAATCTTCCAGAGTAACAGCTGTCTCTGTATTAAGGCCAGAAGTTTGGTTAGGAGAGATACGGGATTCTTACAGCATTTCTCTGTTAATTTGCTTTGAAAAGGAAAGGTCACCAGAAATCATATATAACTCTTGCTATACATTCAATGTGAAAACGGTAATATGTATTAACATAGCATGGGGGTAGGTCCAGAAAAAGCAGTTACAAGCTGGGTGGAAAAGCCGTGTGGCTGCACCTTTGTCATGCCTACATGCACCATTCTGGGGTGCTAATGAGAGAGGGGACAACAGATTTCAGCTCTTTTATTGCTCGTCTGTCCTTTTAGTAATGAATGTGCCCCTGGAGGAGATTTCTGGGGATACAGGCTCATGGTATCCTTTTAGGAAAACATAAATCAGATCTGCTGTTTTGGAAACTGTCAAAAGTACTTATACTATTGCATAGCACCTTAAGGCATCATTGACATACATTATTTTCTATTTTAAAAGTATTAAGTTATTTCCATTTCCCATATACCATTTAAAAGCCTACAGGTTATAACTTCAGCAGCTTCAAAATAGCTAAGTGAAAAAGTAAATGAGTGGTGATCTGCACCGAAGAGAAGAGAAAAATCTATCTCAGGACATGCAGCTTTCTTTGGCATTTAGAATAGCTTTAATCTTTGACTGCAAATTCACTTGGATTCCTAAGCAGCTGACCTTTCTTTCTTCTGCAGCCTCACTAAATTGATTTTACATACACTGCCTTTTTTTAATGAGTTAGCCAACCATTTTGCTCAAAGCAGTGAAGCTCTAGCCATCATGTCAATTATTCTTTGCCAAAGTCCTTTCAAAAATAACATAGAATCAAAGAGAAGACAATATGTTCCATATCACATCTTTCCATTTCCAGATAACCCTAAGGCAATGAGAAAACACTTACAATGTAATAACTCTGTATGCAACTATGGCAGTGATTACACACCTCACAATAGTTCATACACAAATTTGGATAAGGCATTACAGTATATGTTAGAAGGAAATGGTCAGTTAACATACAGTTTCTTAAACAATTATTCTGAGTCTAATTGGTGATCCTGAGCACCCTTTTTGGTTGTAGAATAAATTATACGTTCAGATATCCCAAGCATGATTGTCAAGCCATGGCTACATGGACAGATACAGCTTGAAAAAACCTAGCGAAATAGGATTAAATCTTCAGGAAGGAAAACAGTTTCCAAAACTATCTTACTCACATCAGGTAGCCTACAACAAAAATCAAGTCACTTACTTTCTCTCTACTTCTTTTATAAATGAATGCGCAGCGTTCAGATTTTTGCTTTGTCAAGCAATGGCTGCTGTAACTATACTCAGGCTTCCTGTTTAGAGGATGACAGATCTAACCCTGCAGCTGGTGCCTAGTACTACACCAACACAGCAGCAAGGCAGAGGACTACTGTGTAAGTTCTGAGTCTCAAAACATTCTGATCAGTCCACTGGGTCTGATTTAGACAGGGTCAAAGTAGTCATTTGGGGAATGTTAATAAGGCCAAATTGTAACCTGCACATTTGTGCAAGCAAGCGCTATTGTTAAGTGTCAGCCAAAATGGAGGCAGGAAACAAAGGCAGAGAAAAAGAATCAGAGGACATCTATACACCTTTGAACAGTTACAGCTAAGCAGCACTCTCATATCTGAGTACAAGGAAAATCAAACCAGTTCTAAATGCAATTAAATATTCCCCTACATCTCAAATTTATCTGTGGCATACTGCAGACTTCTGGGTATTGTTTAGTGACTGCACCAGCTCAGGCATAAAGAGCTGCATCTGACAATAGTAGAATACTGATCTCTCAGCAGTCATTACAGAATGAGGAGATAGCTCCTTTAAGAATAATCTTTTTTTCCCTGAAAACATGTCCCAAGACACCATGTTAGGCACAGCCATACTTCCACAGGGTATACCGTATGTCTACCAGAGTAACCTGCAGGACAATCACTTCTATTTGGTCTCTTAAAAAATTCCACCTATTAAGCTGCACTGCCTTTATACAGCTGTTTGGCTGCTGTCTCATGCTGAGAAATGTTCTCTATACACACTGGTGATGTATTGGCACATTAGACAAATCAGGCTCCACCCATCTATGGATATAACAGTGCTGTGCCTAGCGCGTTTCACATAAATTACATCACTTGCCATCTGTAATCTCTCTGCTATTTTGCATTGAATATAGTCTAAGCATGAATTTACCAGCAGGGACAGGTGCTTGTTTCACTCTCCTAAGCCCTGCCCAGTACAGCACATGTTCCTGTATTGAGACCTGTTTGGAACACTACAGCTGCACAATACCTCTTTTTTTTTTCCTCCTCTCTAGATTATGGCTGAAACCCCTATTTTGTCATATACTTTATGCTTCTGACAGACTGTGGCTTAATTGCTTAATTGCTTAAATATAAAATATAAACAGTATTATAACCTTCAGGTTCATGGTAGCTGCAGTATAATTCAGATTCTCTTTAACATGACGTACCATATGTGCATTATAGCTTCTGTAGTGCCACTCCCAAATCTTAGCAAATCACAAAGTATTCCTCTCAGAGCACTTTGTTTCACATATCCTGCTCTCTGCCCTTGTTTTGCTTGTAATCTGCTACCAGATCTTATATTCAATTTCTTATAGATGGTTGTGCTTGAAAAGTTTGTCTTCTTTTCTTTGCTTTTAGGAATACAGATTTACAATATATTGTGCAACATCCTATAGCAGGAAAGATAATTTTTTTCCATGTGAAAAATAACCAGTTGAGAATTATAACTCTTTCTACTACCATAAAAAGGAAAAAAAAAAAAAAAGCTGAGAAATCCAAATGCAGAGACAGTGGTCCTGAAGAGAAAAGATTGTGTGCGTGCATGTTTATATTTCATAGAATCATAGAATGTTTGGGGTTGGAAGGGACCCCTAGAGGTCATCTAGTCCAACCCCCCTGCAGTGAGCAGGGACACCATTAACTAGATCAGGTTGCTCAGAGCCCTGTCCAACCTGGCCTTGAATGTTCCCAGGGATGGGGCCTCCACTACCTCTCTGGGCAACCTGTTCCAGTGTTTTACCACTCTCATTGTAAAGAATTTCTTCCTTATATCTAGTCTAATCCTACCCTGGTTTAGCTTAAATCCATTACCCCTTGTCCTGTCACAGCTGGCCCTACTAAAAAGATTTTCCCCATCTTTCCTATAGGCCCCCTTTAGTTACTGAAAGGCCGCAATCAGGTCTCTCTGCAGCCTTCTCTTCTCCAGGCTGAACAAGCCCAACTCTCTCAGCCTGTCCTCATAGGACAGGTGCTCCAGCCCTCAGATCGTTTTAATAGCCCTCCTCTGGACCCGCTCCAACAGGTCCATGTCCTTCTTGTGCTGAGGGCTCCAGAGCTGGACGCAGTACTCCAGGTGAGGTCTCACCAGAGCAGAGTAGAGGGGCAGAATCACCTCCCTTGACCTGCTGGCCATGCTTCTCCTGATGCAGCCCAGAGTACGGTTGGCCTTCTGGGCCGCCAGCGCACATTGCTGGCTCATGTCCAGCTTTTCATCCACCAGCACCCCCAAGTCCCTCTTGGCAGGGCTGCTCTCGATCCTTTCTTCCCCCAGCCTGTACTGATACTGGGGGTTACCCCGACCCAGGTGCAGGACCTTGCACTTGGCCTTGTTGAACCTCATGAGGTTCACACAGGCCCACCTCTCCAGCCTGTCCAGGTCTCTCTGGATGACATCCCGTCCTTCTGGTGTGTCAGCTGCACCACTCAGCTTGGTGTCATCCGCAAACTTGCTGAGGGTGCACTCGATCTCGCTAAGTCATTGATGAATATATTAAACAGCACCGGTCCCAGTACGGACCCCTGAGGGACACCACTCGTCACCAGTCTCCATCTGGACTTCGAGCCATTGACCACTACCCTTTGGATGTGACCATCCAGCCAGTTCCTTATCCACCGATCAGTCCACCCATCAAATCCATAGCTCTCCAATTTAGAGAGAAGGGTGTTGTGGGGACTGTGTCAAAGGCTTTGCAGAAGTCCAGATAGATGACATCCATTGGTTTTCCCTTGTCCACTGTTGTGCATTACAAATAGTAATAACAAGAACTGAAAAGAGCTATGCATGGAATAAAGCTGATGCCATACATTTATTATCATTAAAACAGACATAAATACTAAACTCCATCTGTATTACAGAGAAAAAGGTAAGCCTATTGAATGGGGGTGGGCTGGGTTCCATGTTAGATGGCTCATAAGATAAATTATGTACGTAGATGCATTTACAATTGCTTATTGTAGTCACACAAATCTCTACCTATAACCAACTCTCTTCATTCCATATGTACAAAGATATTAATAAATGATTGATCTAATTAAAAACATAGAAAGATTTATTTAAGTGTGGTTTTAAGAAAGGAGCTTGCAGAACTAAAATTGCATTAATTCAGAATAGAGAAATAAATTCTCATAGATACTATAAGTCAGATCTTGTCAGTCAGACTGCTCTGTGACTTGTGCAACATTAAGCAAAGAATGGCTCTGGGTTTCTAATAATGCTTGTTTTCATATGGTAATAATTATACTACTATTTATTATAATTACAGCTACTTGCTCAATATGAAGATTTAACAGGTATAAGCTGTATAAATTGTTTAGATCTAGCATGCCACAGAAATTTTAATACCAGTACATTTTAGAACTAAGTTTTACTAATACAGAGAGAGGAGTTAATTTCTTGTTTAAAGAATATGCAGATGAACCTCACTGAACTCTAGTTCAGCATTCAGTCTTATACTATAAAATTAAAATAGCTTTATGAAACACCACTGGGAACACCTCAGCTGACTTCAGACATTTCAGTAAGATTTGTAGTAATTTTTCCTTAGTTTCCAAAAAAAAAAGCCAGCCATCTGAATGCTGTGGAGAATTTTCGTCCCTCATCAATTATGACACTCTCTTTTTTCAATAAAAAGCTGAAAAAAGGATGACAAAAACCAGTAGCTCACTCAAATAAGGACAAAGTTAACAATCTCAGGGAGCTCAAAGACAGGGAAAAACCATGTTAATATTCCTATATAATTTGTTTTTAAAGTTTGATGAAGGAAAGCACTCCTCCCTGTTAGTTTTCCATTCCAAAGACCTTTCCATTAGTGAAAACTAAAATTCTATTAGAAGTGGTATATTCATTTCATCTTCCATTGTCAACAAATAAACAAAAGTGCCCTAAAATACATTGACTGGGCAAAAATAATAAATCCTAGATAAACCATTTCAAACCAAGGTTTTGCTCAAGAGTTGACAAGAGTTTGCAGAAGTCTCCAATATGAATATGCCTATTAATGTGCCTACCAGAGAGTATAACAATAGTAGATTTTTTTTCAGTTCTGATAAACATATATGGAGAAAGAACTTAATAAAGCCAGGTCTATACCTTTTGGTATTAGTTTGATTATTTCTGTAGTTATGCTTGTTAATACAGATATAGAAGCACAGACCTTAGCAAAGCTGCAGGTCTCCTGTGTAAAGATGCCTATACTAGTGCAGACCAATCCTTTTCTATAAGGAAAAAGCACTAGCAGTATAAGCTCTCAGTTCTGCCAACACTGTGACCACAGCGGGGAGAAACACATTACCTTGGGAAGTGCATTTCCTTGTCTTGCATTAAGCATGCAATATCAATTTCAGTGGAAGAACTGTGTCTGAAGGCAAAGCCTTACATTTCTTGTGAATATAAGATCCATCTTTCCTCTTCTAATGTAGCCATTGGGTCTCTTTCTCCTGCCTTGCATTGTTCAGCTAGGAAAAGGATTCAGAAACTTCAGAACAGGTGATGCAGGATAACAGAGGCCTAGTCTTCTCTGTCTGCCTTCTAGCTAACTAATCCAATTTTATTTAATCTCTGATTAGAATCCTCTCCTTTCACACCAAACAGAATATTGAGGCTTGTGAGAGCTGCTAAGACTACCTTGAATTCAACACTTCTATGTCGAGACCCTGCTCACTACAGACCTAAAATCCTCATTGGTGACAAAGGCAGGAGAAGAACTCAAAGTCATCAACCTTCCTGTATCAAACACTCAGCCACTGTACTTAATGTATGTTCTTACCAGGGAATAAATATTTAGGATACAGACAAGCAAATACTGAAAACACATGCTTAATTTGAAGCATGTCTTGGTATCACCAACTCACATGCTTAACAACAAACATTTGTTACAGCCCATGTTGAAGAGTTTCGCCTACAGAGGTCCTCTACAGAAAATAGAAATAAAATCCTTCACTCCCTGAGCCAGGGAAGGAGGGCCCAAACAAGGCTACAAAACTGCATGCTCTTGAGAAACAAGTGGAATCAAATGATTCTTTAAATGATGATCTCATTCAATATTCCTACTTTCCAGAGTTTTTTAATAGTGAAAAATCAATGTCCTGATTGATTTTCCAATCATTTTTCATTTTCATCTGTAGGCAAATGACATTAATATTGAACTGCTCTGTAGAAAGGCTTTGACCTATTAGTGTGCTACACTGTTGTACAATTAGAGGCTTCTTCACTCTCCCCTTCATTTCATAACCTATTATATTCTGGACAGTTAAAAATGTCTCATATTCCAGAGATGCAATTAACTTTTTCTCTGTAATGAGGGCCATGCACATTTCATACTTGTATGATACCAATCATGTAATTTTTATTTATTTTTATATTGCTATCTAATTACATTTAAGAAGATGGAGCAAGTTCAGAGTTGAGGCTAAAGGAAGCGAGATCTCTATCAATGACTTCTTTTTCTGACCTCTATTTTTTTCTTCCACATACTCCCTGGACTAAATTAGCCTTTGCTGTAACAACATGGAAATAAAACTGGATTGTAGCTGGTTGAAGTTGACAGACACAGTGTTTAATTCTTTCACCCCATGAGCACCAGATGCAAGTAAAGATACAGCAAAAGGGAAATATCCATAACTACTCCCCCTCTCTCAAATAGGATTGTGCTGCTTTTGTCCCCAGTGTGACTTCAGCAATCTCACAGCAGTCTAAATTATGCTGAACAGTGTCCTGAAAGTGATCTCAGCGGTGAGATACCTTTTTTTACTGTGCCATAAAAGCAGGGTGGAGAGAAATATGTTCAAAAGCATTAAGCAGCCTAGGGATTTTCTACACTGAAGGGATGTCTTACTGAACTGCTATTTTTAAATATTCTATTAGAAAAATTGGCACAAATTTGGAGGCTTAATGACTCACTTGAAACTATTTATTGATAAGCAGTGTGCATATCTCTTCGCTCTCTGAGCATTATACTGCAGTTCTCATACAGTACTCCTTAAACTGCACTTTATTAGCACCTCATTAGAATCTTATTAAGCTCTTCAAAAAATATATAAGAAAACGAATAGCTCTTTTTTTTTCATTCTTTGAAACCATACTTGCATGTCTGTGAGGAAAATGTGAGAAAAGCAAAATAGCAAAAGCACTAAGTCAGCCTTATGCCAAGCATCCCACCTCAGGCAGTATATTTCAGAGTAAGGATGGTTATGTAACTTCTTAAAATACTGAGGGACCAGACATGGGCAGACACTGCTGATACTGTCCCAAATTAATATGATGTGGTATTATTTTTGTAGAGCTTGTCCTCGTGGCAAGATACAGTATGCCAACGTAATGAAAACGTTAATGCACACACCAGTACTATATGTTCTTTTCTCAATAAAAGAAGAAATAAATTTTAAAAGAATGAATGAAGTTCAGCATAAAAAAGAGGACACCCTTACCATGTTTTGCACTGAGGTCATCAATGGATTCTTCTCATCACATATGTTTATATAGATTCTTATGAAGCATGCTATCACTGCAAAATTACATCTTTGACAATATATTGCCTTTTTTTTAATATACTGAGTCTTCTCAGCCGCAGAATATAGTGTCACTTCTCGCCATTTAATACCCTTCCTTTTATTCAAATAAAGGGTTCTTGGGAATCACAGAAGTGCCTGAAATTTTTGATAGATCTTTATGTACACAGGGGTATTATAAAACACCGCTTCAACTAAAGACTAACTCATTGATGTCAGTATTTGACATTTGATTTTTTTCTGAAATATGGTGCTTTAGTTTAGTCCTTCATGAAATGGCATTTATAAAACACATTGGTGTTTTTTTCTTCCCAGCTAATTTATAAGCCCATGGGCTAAATTTTGAACTGAAGGGAAGTTCTGACAAATTCTAGAAAAATGGGTAATTGGTTGAAGGAAAAATAACTTATTAGAAAGTGATTTTCCAAATGAAAGATAGGGATAAATCAGCTTTTTTTCCAACTCCTTTGCAGCAGAAAACTGCTCTCTCAGTGCCTGTATGATAGTTGACTTTTAGGCATGTATCAAATTTTGACAGTCACTGTACCTGCTCTTTTTGCCTAGTGAATAAGTACACACACAAAAGAAGGTAAGAGTATTGGTACAACCTGGCATTATTGTAGGTGTTAGGAGAGAAGGTTATAGAGGATATGAATGAGACAGAAATCATGATTTGCTAATGCCATCACTTATCTACTTATTGTAAGACTGTATCCATATGGTTTGATTGAAAGCAATGGCACAAAACAAACCTTGGTATAAATCTGTGACTTTATTTTTTAATGGACCTGTTAGATCATGGATGAAGTCAGAGAAAAATTAAATGCATGGTCAATATTGTTTACCACCACCATGGACTACTAGTACTGCTTTTCTCAGTTTCAAAACAGAGATTCTAGTATTTTCAAATGACTAATTTATTTTCTTGTCTGAGGTTTTTGGCCATCCAAACTCAACCACCTGAAAGGGATTAGATATTAAGAGAGTGTCTAGCTGCCTGAGCACCAAGCTTATTTATAGAGGATCAGGTTAGGCACCTAAATGTTGAACATACAAAGCAGGGGAAACTACTCCTGTTATTTTCTCCTTAGGCAAAAGATCTTATTAATAATTTCCCAGTTAATCTTGCCTTCTGTCCTTTCCCCTTCAGTCTGCTGCTTTTGTATTTTTCAACCATTCTTGTCTATGTTAATCCTTAGACTGCCTATTAACAGTTGGAATAACCTGCCAGGAAACACACAACATCCCACTCGTATTCGTTCTCCAGTACCTCTTAACAAAGCATGTATGTTTCAAATTATTCCAGTTCTAAGGTCCACATGCAGTATAGAAGGTTTCACTTTTCTTGCAAGTGTATACGATTCTCAGATCAGAAGTGGTAGAGGTGATTATGAACACTTCTTGGGAAATAGAGAAGGGAGTTTGGTTTAAGGTATTACAGAGGGAACAGTTGCTCCAATAGTTAATGAAACCCCCCCAGTTAATGTAAGGGAGTCTAGCTTAAACATGAGCAATAGCAATGATTATCTGAGCTAAAATAGCGAAGTGTTAATGCTGGACAGAAGTAATTCTCATTCCTCACATGCTGAGCACAAAGTGATGTGGGACATCAGCCATACAGAAAAAAAAAAAAAAAAGACAGAAAATAGAAGGAAGGAAAATAGAAGGCAGAAATAGGTGAAGTGGCAAGAGAAGAGAAATGAGAGAGGAAAGAGAATGGAAAAGCAGATAAAAGCTGAGAGATTATTTCACACATCAAAATAATGGATCATGACAGGCACATTTATTTGCATTTGGTGGAGTATGTGCTCTCCAAGTATCTGATATTCAGTATCCTAGTAATCTGGCGCTATGCCCCACCTGCAGAACCAGAGCACCTCCTCTATCCTGACTCTGCTGAAAGCCACAGCTACTGTCTGTCACAAATACAGATTCCTATCAGATTAAGCTCAGAGAATACACCATTCAATTCCCTCCGTTTTCCCTTATGTGTTTTTACTGCCATTAAAAAAAAACTCTAGATATGCAGCCACGAAGTGAGCTACACCCTTCTTCAACAGATGTTCCAATCAGCCAGGCCCATGGAGTGTGCCTCTTTCAAATTATAAGAATAGCCCTTAAGAGTAATGCTGTATAAAAACATTTAAAATAAAAGTACAGTAGAGATAACAAAAATAAAAACTCCTCTATGATGCCCTGCACTTTCTGGTGGTGACAAGCCTGAAGGGTCAATGGGTAAATAAAAATCTATTCTAGTTCAGTTCTTGAGATGGCTCTACCAAACACCAGCATAGTTTATTATTTAGCTGACCTAGGAGAAAAAGGCCTTAAAAGAACACTTACATAAAAACAGTCCCACTTCTTAAACAATTATTTATTAACATTTTTAAAGGAGTTGTAAAAATTACTGTAATGATTTCTCTTCTACATTCAGATCATCTTTCTAGATGTTCAAACATGAATATGCACTTATTTCAGAAAGTAACCTCTGACTGTTAAATTCTTGAAGAAAAAGGCCCCTTCAAATTTTAGCCAGCTTAATTTACCAATATATTTAAATATATTATGTAGGACAACAGTTACTTGTAGTGCCTATCTTCGCCTCTCTCTGCTCACATTTTCTTTTCCCATTCTTCATTTTTCTTTTTAAACAAAAGAAATGGAAAGTGACCCTTCAATGAATGCTTCCTTTTTTTTTTACATCCGTCCTGATTTATACTTTGCTCATGCCAGCAAAAATGAGTGAATAAAAACATGGCTTTTGCACACTCAGTGAACCATAACTCTATATATCATAATTTATGCCTATTATAAACATGTTCTTTTCTTTTACCACCCTGCCAAGCACAAATGTTCAAAATGATCAGATCAAAGTCTGCATTTTCATAAGAAATAATGTCTAAACTTGCCAAACATTTTGTTTCTAAACTTTTGTTTGGTTGTTTGATTTTGTACTTCGTGCACTGTCTGGATGCATAGACCAAAAATACTTTAATACTCAAAGGTACATACCTACCAGCCATTTTTGTGCTCTATTCAGGTCCTGGGGGCACTGTACATATGGACACTTTGATTCTATTTAAATCAGCTCAGGTTTGTTTTGCTTTTTAAGAAACTTTCCTGTCACAAAAATGTAATTGGCAGGCATGCCTTTTTATATTTTAGCATTAAATAACAGGTGAGGTCTTACATCAGAATCTACTTACATATTCCAATACTCTTGGACAGTCTTTCTATTCATCCAAAGGCTGTAGATTGGCTTTATGGTTACTGTTGTTTCATTTCATGTGCTAAGGCCATTGTTATCCTATTTTAGGGAACGAAGATTTAATTTTTAAAAGTTTGTAGCAATTTATGTAGCTTTCCCAAATCAATTTGTGTCAAATGTATGTCTTTCATATTTTTAACCAAGATTTGTCAGTATCTTTAATGTGTGCTTTCCCTTCCCTACACAGTTCACACACAGTTCACTGTAAGCCAAAATAAAACTCTGAACAGAGTTTTCACCTTTATGAACATTTGTGTATCCTGTCACAATACTTTCCCTCTGGCCTAGGCAGTTATTAACACACCATTTACATTTACGGTTGTCACATATAAGGCTTCTAACGAGGGAGATGATATTTAGTAGGAAGTACAAAGGCAACTGCATCCTCTGCAAAACACAGCCCCCTTTGCACTAATGCAATACCAGCAGAGGTCAGGTGCCTGAACAGCTTTTCTTTCCACTGCCGCATTCAGATCCCACCTGCAAACTTGCCCCGCTCCTTGCAACGGCTCCTATGTGTATTAACAGCGAAAGAACGCTAAACTCTCCTCAGGTTGCCTGTTTACCTCATGCCCTGTCGGTGCTAGACGAAAAACCTCTGTGGAGTCAGTCGTCTCCCTAAGCCCTCGTTTCGCCCGGCTTTTAACCCCAAGAAAACAGTAGGAGGGAGCGAGTGACTAGAAAGCAAAGGACGAACACAAAAGAGAAAGCAGGACGCCTGCGGTCGCCGCCCTCCCCTCAGCGCCAGTGGAGGGAGATGGGGGGGAGACGCAGGGGTCGGGAAGGCTGACGGCCGTTGGCCGCTGGGCGCGCGAGGGTCGGGGCGAGCAGCGGTCGCCTCGCGCTGGAGGCGTGACAGCGTCAGGCGCCGGGTCCTGCCTCCGAGCTGAGGGGGGGGAGGCCGCCGCCGACCAGCAGCACCCGGCCCCTCGGGCTTTGCGTTGAAATGTGGCTGTTAGGCACCTTGGAGGTCTGCCGTTATGGGCTCTTAACTACCGTGTAGGCCCGTCGTCTTTGGGTAATTCTGAGTCTGAGTAAAGGGATTTAAAATTATCGGCTTCCCGTGGTAAAGGGCCCGGAGAGAAGACTGGATAAAAGTCAGTTACAGGACAGTGCCCAAAAACATGGCTAATAATAATAATAAAAAAGATCTCTGACTGTAGCCCTCTGCCTTGCAACTTTCTGTGCTAGTTCATAAGCTAAAGGAGCTGTATCTGAACCGCTTGGTGGTACTGATCACCTCAAAGCTGGGATCACTGTTGGCAGTTTCAGGTTTGTGCAGCTGAGGGAAGCCAACCTCACCAGCAAGGTCCAGAAAAAAAAAAAAAAAAAGCGCATTGTGACTTATGCCCTGTTCTCTGTGAATATGAAAGTGAACCCATGCTTCTAGTTGTGAACCTATTCATGCCTGTAGCTGGAGGCAATGGAGGGTAAAGCTGCACCTCAGAGATCTGCAGATATCACATGCTGGTACTCACTTGCCTCAGAAGGTTGTTGTCAGGTTATGTTCATTAATTTTTGTATGAGTCATACTGTTACTAAATTGATAGAGCTACATAAAAGCCTACCAGTGAACAAAAATAAATAAGAACATTTCTTCTCCCTAACTCACCATCTGCCACAAGCTTATGATACCTTCAAATTAGTTCAGGTAGTTAAGGCATACTTCTATAGACTAGCCTCACTGTTTCTGTGAATGTTCCTTAGAATGTGCAAGAAATTAACATGCCACTAATACAATCCTGGGGAACCAATCCTGTATTTGGTCTAGTTAACCACTTCTGTGGTGTTTTCTAATTGCATTCAAAAAAATCACAAATTCAACAGCTCCATGGACTTGCTAACAAAAATTACATAGATCTGAGTACTTCTAGTAGGTATTTTCTGAGTTAGTACTTAGTGCGAATAGTGTAACTACATAAAGTCAGACCAAATCCAGGACTAACTCCAACAGAGACCAAGAGCAGGTGTCTCAGGAGCAGCAGAAGGACGAGGCAAGCCAATCTGCTGCTTCTCAACAGTGCTTCTCCACCCTCCAGACACTTTCAGCTCAAGGACTACATTTATGTTTGTAGTAACCATTAATAGCTTTCTCATACATGAACTTGACCAATCCTCCTTTAAATCCATACAGACTTTTACATATAAAAAACCTCTAACTCAACAGATCAGATACCCACTGCGCAAAAAGTCACCTGTTGCATTTGGAAACAGGTTCCTGCACATTTCTTTTCATGTCCTTAGTTTTTGTACACAAATGATATATACTTATATAATGTTTCCATGACACTCATGATTTTACAGTTATATTATTTAGTCATTCCCAATATGTAGTTCTTCCATATATTGTTCTTTCTTGTCGTCTTTCAGATCTCTGCAATTGCGTCCTTTCTGAGATGGTGGAAAGAGGGGAATGCCTTACTGGATTCGAGATGCAAGTGTACCATGGATGTACACAATGTAAGAGACACATTACTAAAAATTCTGAGTGTTTGATTTGCTCTTTTGATTGATAAGAGCACTGATCAGACAATTTTAGAAATAGCAGTGAAAACAGTGGTGCAATATTCTTTTACTTCTGAAGTGCTGATTTAGATTTTGCATTCCAAATGGAATAACACCCCATCACTGAGGTGCTTTGTCCAGGCTAACTGTTCTTCCTTACAGAAAAAGGATACACAGTGTCCTGACTGATACTTGTTTCCTAACTAAGCTATTTTATTTGTAGTTACAGGAAAAATTGTGCTACCTACGTATTTCATCTAAGAAATGAGACTTTGCTCAAGCAACAGCAAATGCTGGACTTGTACTTGGAGTCTGTGTAATTTTTTTATAACTGCATAAACCCACTATCAGTACAGTATAAAAATTAAAGCAAAACTTTTACAGATTTTCATTTGATTTAAGTGCAAATAAAACACACCTGGCCTAGATTCCCCAAGCTTGTCGAGCTGGAATGTGTGTGAGAAACATTACAAGAGATAAGGCCCAACAACTGTATAGTCTAGTATTTGAGAAATACACTGTTGATGAGTTGACCAATAAAAAAAATAAATAAAACAATTACAAACTGCAAAAGAAATGTGAATTCACAGCTGTCTGGGAACAGCTGTAACCTGCATTTTTTCCATTAGATTTTTCTGACATAAACAGGTTGCATCACTTTTCTGTAATATTAACTAAGATTTTAAATTAGTTTTTTTTAAAATATTTAATCGGTTGGACATAAGTAGATTTGCTGAGGATTACACGAGTTTGTATGAATCAAATACTAAGTATTGTCACATTTTAGCTTTTATTCCTTCTTCCTTTGCAATGAATTCATAATACTTTTGGCCAAGACCTATCTACTTTATTGCACCTTTTTCATTATAGTCTTTTCAGCTGTCATGTTCCTTGTTCTCATGAGTTGCAACACGGGCAGTCCATTTTGTGGCAGCTTCCCTTTTTAGCACTGTCAATTACAGTAAATGAAACAGCTACTCTTTTTGAATTATAGTCACTTTAAGCCAAATTCTTTCTTCCAATTCTATTATATCAGCAGTGAATTTGGACCCCAAATTTTGCAGTATTTGGGTGCACAGAATCAAGGAAATACTTAGGTTTGGCTAGGTACTGAAACAAATCTACAAATTGTTATCTGTTACTCCATTCTTAAGAAGTTATTGCTTGCTGTGTAGTTTTCCTGCATACATAAAACTTTTGCATATTTACAAAAAAAACCCAAGAAAAATACCTATATAAAAATATTTTACATTATTACACAAACGGGTGGGTTTTCACTTTTTCAAAATACTATCCAGTGAAAAAAACAGTTGAATAGTTGAGCCAAGATTGCCATTGCTTTATGGATTCCCTTATTAAATAAATGATGAAGGATGTAATTCGGTGTTTTCTGATTCTTATGTCTGGGCTTATTTCAGTAGAAGCTAACACAGTTTGTCCAACCTTTACAGTACTATCACCCATATTCATAAATGGAATTGATGGATTATGTGAGATACACAGTCTAGGATGCTAGCTGGTAACAGCTTTGGCATGCAACTTAAAATTAGCAGTTGCACTGGTGCCAATTGCTGGATGATGGCTGAGGTGGTGCCAAGGTTCAAAACGACACAGGACTGGGAGTTTGGTTTATTACTGGCCTTCAGGAGCAGGAGGAAGAATGATGTGACAGGAACAAATAGCTTCTGATTAGCTGCAGGCTGTTACAGTTCACTGCATTTTGGCTAAATCCACACCTAGGCGTAGGCTTAACATAAGGGTTCAAAACAGAACAGGACAAGGAGCTTGCTTTAGTTCTGGTTCCTGAAAGTCCTACAATAGCAGGAGAGTGTCTGTTATCAGATAATTCAAGGTTAGTTCCCAAATAGTTACAAAGTCCTCAGTGGGCAATGTTAGGATTTGAATTTTGATCCCGCAACAGAAAAAGGCTAACTTGAGGAGTGGTACTAGCATCATCACATGCTAGCAGCAGTAATTCATAGCAAGTCTTCACTTCATAGGGTGCCCTGAAAAAACAAGGTGTTTAGTCCTTTTTGCCATACCTAATCCCATCTACAGTCATCATCCTAAGAATGGCTCAGATGAACATGGCAACCTGTATGGCCAAATAACTTGCTGCTATTTCTGAAGTACTGCTGAACTGCCATTCAAGTCAAGTTTAGAGTAGACTTGGGATTAGTAGAAAGATGATAGAGAGTCAGTTTATGACTAAATGAACAAAGACAACAAAGATGGGGGCTGATACCCACTTGGGTATCATGGGTATTTCTGAAGCAGATATGGGATACTAGGCTACAGCTTGACGATAGGATAGAGAATTTGAGAAACAGGCAGGGAAGGGCAAAACTGCTATTGATTTTTGCAGTATTTGTAAGGCAAGATGCAGACTGAAGGAGTAGAGGGATGTGGCTCATGATTTGTTAAAGTTAGGACTGGGTTCATTTAGTCCTCAGTTTTCATGGATGCGTATACTCATGGACCCACTGAGAGGACCATTATTTTATTCCACAACTCTCATCACAGCACTTGGGTGTTTTGCAGAATCCATCAGAAAAGCAACCTTTTTGGTCCCTGCTGTTGTGAATACCAAGTCAAACCCTACACTGCAACTAAGTTTATATGCAGATGCAGTAATATATAATCACTCTGCAACTAAACATAACGACTGTTGGCTCTCTTTACTAATGCTTATCCTACTGATGGGTATTTTGCATGGCCTGTCAATCAGCCTGAAACTTCACTCATTCCTAGTTCTATCCATAACTGAACTCTAACATGAGACCCAACTCTAAGCATGGGTTTCGTTTGTTCCTTACCATGCTACTGGTAGCGAATTTGCCCATTTTGTCGCTGCTCCTAACCTTAGCCATCTAGGTTACAGCAGTTACAGCGCCATTCCTTACTGTTTTCCTACGTATCTTGCAGGATTTAGTGACTAGCCTTATCCTTATCCTCAGAATTAATCAGGAAGCGATTGTTTTGCTGGCTTCAGCATCTTTATATCTTGCAGTGTTCAGTCATAATCATAAATTCTTCAGTGCCCCGTTGTTCTAAACCTCAACCCTTGTACTTGGACATAACCTACTATTTCGTATGCCTGTCCGTTAGACACAGAGTTATTACTGCTGGCAAACCATCATCCTTTCAAACAACATTTAACCTTTAATTCCTCTTTCAGATCGTGCCATAGGAAACATGTTCTTTACGTTGTCTGGCAGCCAAAATTCAGGCTAGAACAAAGTGCTGTCATCACACTCAAGTGCTGTCATCCTGAATACTACAGCATCTAACTAGGATATATTTATACAGTGCATAGGGCAGTTCAAGGCAGAATCATGTAGCCATACTAGTTCTGGGTGAACTGACATTTGTAGTCTTTGAGCCTGAAACTTCAGGCCATGAAAAGTTATTTCTACATTATTTGGGTATCTAAATCTACAGTACGTGACAGTGCCTCCAGGCATGTGGCTGTGAAGCCATGAGCTTGCTTTCAGACTTAAGTACTGTCAGATCATTTGCACAGAAATGGGTCTGCTGAACACAGCAGCAAAATAAGTCAGTGATAACACTCAGATTTTATAGTAGCTTAGTAGCAGGAGCTACAGCCCAAATACAGCGGGCTGCATAACCACCTATGTCAGTAGTGGGTGTAGTGATTGCAAATGCAAGGGTTCTGGGTCACTGGTTGTAGCATGTGCGGCTTGAAGGAGAAAGCCAGCAGCAGCAATTGCAAGCATGACTAATTGAGAGCAGAGACACAATTTGTAGAGGTTAGGGTACGACAGATGTGAGGATTTTGAAAGAAAGCAGTTGCCCTCTGTGTTTAAAGAAACATGACTTTATGCAAGTAAACAAGATTAGACCAGACTTTAGAGTCTGCCTTTTAATCCTAGTGGAACAACTGAAGTCTGTCCTGGTTTCGGCTGGGATAGAGTTAATTTTCTTCACAGAAGCTAGCACAGTGCTGTGTTTTGGATTTAGTACCAGAAGAATGTTGATAACACACTGATGTTTTTAGTTGTTGCCAAGTAGTGCTCAGACTGCTCAAGGACTTTTTGAGCTTCTCCTGCTTGGCCAGGTGCATAACAAGCTGGGAGTACAGCACAGCTAGGACCCAAACTGTCCAAAGAGCTATTCCATACCATATAACGTCATGCTCGGGAGGGTTAATTGGTTGGTCGGTTGCGGGCAGAGTGGTCGCAGCTCGGGCTGTGTGATCGCAGCTCGGGGGGAGTGATCGCGGCTGGGGACGGGCTGGGCGTCGGTCAGCGGGTGGTGAGCAATTGCATTGAGCATCACTTGTTTTATATATTCTGTATATTCTATTACCATTATTATTATTATTATTATTATTCTCTCTTATTAAACTGTCTCTATCTCAACCCATGGGTCTTACTTTTTTTTTCTTTTCTCCGATTCTCTCCCCCATCCCACTGAGGGAGGGGGGGGAGTGAGTGAGCGGCTGCGTGGTGCTTAGTTGCCAGCCGGGTTAAACCACGACAAGTCAATAGGTTTGAATCATATGCTAAAAGCAGGTACCATATGCAAGTATTTTCCTGATTTATGATCTCTACTTCTAAAATGAGAAGCCAAATTAATCAAAGCACTCAAAGAATTGAGGAAAAAAAGAAAAACAGTGACTGCCTGCATGCCTCCATTTCTTGTCCATCAATAGCAGCTCTGAAACTTGTGGCATAGATACTATAAACGTTATACTCAGGCTTAGGTTTATGTCCATTAGTCATACTGAAGAATTTTGTTTTAAGTAGTTCCTGTACTATTTAGTAAGAAACCAATGGGTAAAAATGACTGCAATACCAAAGTCAGGGAAAGCCATTTGTTTTCATAGTTATGTTTCTTCCCCACAAAGAAAAGGAAAATACGTAAGGCAGATTAGAATTTAACTCAGGAAATCAGGCTTTTCAGTCTTAGCAATGAATTAGTTAAAATAATTATGGCAAGTTCCATGTTGCTAATGCAGACATTCACCAGCAAAAGATATTGTGCTCCTGATGTCAGGTTAAAAATAACTAGTATAAGCTTTGAGTGAACACGAATGCATTTCTGTCAGTAATGGTTTTCTGGAAGATTAACCCAGAGAGTTTGATTCTACCAGCACCTGTATGTTTTTCATTTATGAGAACAAGCAGTTGAAGTAAATCTACTGAAATTAAATGCAATATTTGCTTAGAACTTTGCCTTGTTTGATAGGAGATTTGATAGAATGATCATAAAGAGCGTCAAATCAAAGGAATGTGAAGATATATTTTAACTGGGTACATAGCAAAAGGAACAATGTTATGGAATAAAGAGAACATGGGTTTCCTATCAGTGAGTGATGTTATGTGAGTAATGGATATTAAAATGTTTTATCAGCACCAGATGGTAAAAATCTGTCCATTATATTTTAATGTCTTGCAAAGGAACTTATTAGATCTGTTTATATTATTCTTCCGTCAGCAGAATAAGTGACTTAAATTGGGTTTCTGTTATTTCAGAACTGAAAGGATGAAGAATTAGTCTGTCTAGCTTTATAATACTGCATTTGACAAAAAAAAATCCAGATGTGCATACTGGGAGAGGTTAATATAAGCCACACTTTATGAACCTAGAAGACTGTCTTCAAAAATTGTGCTTATCAAACATATTCCATCAAAGTGATAATGAAGGTGTCACAACTAATCACAGAAGGAATAAAACCACTTCACAAGGCAACACAAAATCATAACATCCTAAGCAACCAGGACTCTGCTGGTTAATATGGATATGAGACTTAAAAAGATCCTGATCCTACTGAAGATTTCTAGTCCATTTTCACTATTAAGTTGAAAGAAAAAATAATGGTTATTCTGTCTCTGCTAGGCAAACGGAATTCTGTAAACCTCGTGCCTTTGATACAAAGAAACATCCACTGAGATCATGGTGAAAAAACCCAATCTCTTCCCAATTTTTGACCTATGTGGAGAGGCATATGGATCCAGAAGATAGGCCAGAACAGGGACATTGCAGACATGAATTCTGTTCCAAGCTTTCAGGTAAATCTTCTGTGTGACTTTGGATAACTCACACCTCATGCCTTTCATTCCCTTACAAACATTTTGCCTGTTGTATGTGGTTAGATAGTAGTCCCTGTGAGACAAAGGCTTTTGCTGTGTGTTTGTACAGCACACAGCGCATCAATGTCAGGGCTTAAATTAAAGTCTCTGGGTACAATACATAAATATAGGTATGTTTAGCAAAAATAAGATAAACAACAAATGAGATTGTACATGACAGTATAATCAAACAAAGAAAATGGACTGTTCCGATTGGACACATCTGTGTGTTAAATGGAATGCTGAGTAGAGGTACACAGTTTTGATTTTTGCTGTTGACACCAAAATGAAGGGCAAGTTTAGGATTTTTGTAAGACAAGTTCTGCCTTGCGAAACATAATTGAATCTGTTGTAGCAATTACACTTAAATGGAGACTCACAATTTCCCCTTTGATAAATATGTTACAAGGTTTGAAAGAGATTTGAATAACAATGCACCTAATTGTCCTTTCACACAAGTGAAAGTTCCTGGCAAAGCTGATGGTAGACTTATATGAGTGAAAGCTGAAACTCAGGCCATGTGAGATATGGCAGTTCCAGCAGTTAGTTATTAGCTGCTGCTCCTCCTCTTAGACTTGCCTGGCTTATTACAATGTCCTTTCAAAAACAAAGGGGAGATCACAGCACAAGAATAAGCTTTAACTTTTTTGAAGACAGTTTCATTGCATCAGCTGAGTGAAATTCTTAGTCTTGTTTTTCATCATTGTTAGTTGATCTCAGATTTCCTGGGCTCTAGCTAGCAAGTGCTCAGAGATAAGAACCTGACCTTGGTTTTTCCCCTTGAAGGGAAGCCTATGCAATGAACAACAGATCTGAAGAGTTTGTGGTAAACTGTGTTGCTGAAGAGAAATAGAGTACCGTGCTGCACCTGAGCACTTAAAGTTTCTTGCTCATTTATAATGTCCTGTTATGCCTCAGGAAATGTAACAAAGACATGAATAACTGAAGCCAGGTTATTACTTCAGAGTGAGGGAAGTCTCCTAGCCCACAGGAATTCCCAGGAAGTGTTACTCATAGCTGCTCAGGGTTCTGCATGCTTGCAGGGACTCTCATAAGTCACAGACAAATCGTTCAAGTGTGGGTGTAAATCTTTAATCAAAGCAGAGTGGTAGGCCTGTGCAAATTTCATGAAGTTCAACAGCAAGGCCAAGTGCAAGGTCCTGCACATGGGTCAGGGCAACCTGAAGCACAAATAGAGGCTGGGTGGAGAACGGATTGAGAGCAGGCTTGAGGAGAAGGACGTGGGTGTGTTGGTTGATGAGAAGCTCAGCATGACCCGACAATGTTCACTTGCAGCACAGATAGCCAACTGTATCCTGGGCTGCATCAAAAGAAGTGTGGCCAGCAGGTCGAGGGAGGTGATTTTGTCCTTCTACTCTGTTCTCGTAACCCCCCACCTGGAGTACTGCGTCCAGCTCTGGGGCCCCCAACATAAGAAGGACATGGACCTGTTGGAGCAGGTCCAGAGGAGGGCCACAAAAATGGTCAGAGGGCTGGAGCACCTCTCCTACAAGGAAAGGCTGAGAGAGTTAGGGTTGTTCAGCCTGGAGAAGAGAAGGCTGCAGGGAGACCTTATTGTAGCCTTCCAGTACGTGAAGGGGGCCTACAAGAAAGCTGGTGAGGGACTTTTTACAAGGGCAGATAGTGATAGGACAAGGGGTAATGGGCGTTAAACTGAATGACTGTAGATTTAGATTAGATATAATGAAGAAATTCATCGCTTATGAGGGTGATGAGGCATTGGAACAGGTTGCCCAGAGAAGTTGCAGATGCCCCATCCTTGGAAGTGTTCAAGGCCAGGTTGGATGGGACTTTGAGCAACCTGGTCTAGTGGAAGGTGTCCCTGCCCATGGAAGGGGTTTGGAACTAGATGATCTTTAGGGTCCCTTCCAACCCAAACCATTCTATGATTCTATAAAGAAATGCTGAGAGAGCTGGGACTGTTCAGCCTGGAGAAGAGAAGGTTCGGGGGGGAAGCTTATCAATGTATACAAATATCTGAAAGGAGATTGAGGCAACAAAGGGAACCTGGTGGTTGGTGTCTGCTACAGGCCACCAGATCAAGAGGAGCCTCCTGACGAAGCGTTCTTCCTCCAACTCCGGGAGGCTTCGCGCTCGCAGGCTCTCGTCCTGCTGGGGGACTTCAACCACCCCGACATCTGCTGGAAAACCAACACAGCAAGCTGTAGGCAATCCAGCAGGTTTCTCGAATGCATTGAGGACAACTTCTTAAGCCAGGTAATAGACACCCCGACCTGAGGGGATGCGATACTGGACCTGGTGGTCACCAATGCAAGCGAGCTCGTTGGAGATGTCAAGATGGGAGGCAGCCTGGGCTGCAGTGATAATGCGCTGGTAGAGCTCACGCTCCTGAGGGAAATGGGAAGAACAAAGAGTACAGTCAGGACTCTGAATTTTAGAAAAGCAAAATTCCAGCTCCTCAAGGAGATAGTCAGAATAACTCCCTGGGAAATGGTCCTCAGGGACAG
This sequence comes from Gorsachius magnificus, assembly GCA_034008185.1. Taxonomy (NCBI): domain Eukaryota; kingdom Metazoa; phylum Chordata; class Aves; order Pelecaniformes; family Ardeidae; genus Gorsachius; species Gorsachius magnificus. Next base: position 39,872,306 of record CM067083.1, on the reverse strand, counting down.
GGGAACAAAACAGAGCTGTCACATCTTTAAGGAAGTGATCCACAGACCGCAAGAGCTCTCGATCCATAGGTGTAAGAAATCGGGCAAAGAAGGGAAGAGACTGGCGTGGTTGAGACAAGAGGTGCTGGTCAAACTAAGGAGGAAGAGGGAACTGCACAGGCAGTGGAAGCAGGGACAGGCATCCTGGGAAGAGTATAGGGACGCGGTCCGGTTGTGTAGGAATGGGGTCAGGAAGGCCAAGGCGCGGCTGGAGCTAAACTTGGCTAGGGATGCAAAGAATAACAAGAAGGGTTTCTACAGGTATATCAGCTGGAAAAGGATGGTTAAAGAAAGCGTACCCCCGCTGATGAACGCGACCGGCAAGCTGGTAACAGCAGATGAGGAGAAGGCTGAGGTACTCAACAACTTTTTTGCCTCAGTCTTCACTGGGAACCTCTCTCCTCACCCCTCCCGAGTTGATGGTTGGCATGAGGGGGACTGGGAGGGCAAAACCCTTCCTGCTGTAGGAGAAGATCAGGTTCGTGACCACCTGAGGAACCTGAATGCACATAAGTCCATGGGACCTGATGAGATGCATCCCAGAGTCCTGAGGGAATTGGCCGATGTAGTCGCCAAGCCACTCTCCATGCTATTTGAAAAGTCATGGCAGTCAGGTGAAGTCCCTGGTGATTGGAAAAAGGGAAACATTGTGCCCATTTTCAAAAAGGGTAGAAAGGAAGACCCTGGGAACTACCGACCTGTCAGCCTCACCTCTGTGCCTGGGAAGATCATGGAACAGATCCTCCTAGAAGCTATGCTAAGGCACATGGAGGCCAGGAAGGTTATTTGAGATAGCCAGCATGGCTTCACCAAGGGCAAGTCCTGCCTGACGAACTTAGTGGCTTTCTATGATGGTGTGACAACAACAGTAGACAAGGGAAAACCAATGGATGTCATCTATCTGGACTTCTGCAAAGCCTTTGACACAGTCCCCCACAACACCCTTCTCTCTAAATTGGAGAGCTATGGATTTGATGGGTGGACTGATCGGTGGATAAGGAACTGGCTGGATGGTCGCATCCAGAGGGTAGTGGTCAATGGCTCGAAGTCCAGATGGAGACTGGTGACGAGTGGTGTCCCTCAGGGGTCCGTACTGGGACCGGTGCTGTTTAATATATTCATCAATGACTTAGACAGCGAGATCGAGTGCACCCTCAGCAAGTTTGCGGATGACACCAAGCTGAGTGGTGCAGCTGACACACCAGAAGGACGGGATGTCATCCAGAGAGACCTGGACAGGCTGGAGAGGTGGGCCTGTGTGAACCTCATGAGGTTCAACAAGGCCAAGTGCAAGGTCATGCACCTGGGTCGGGGTAACCCCCGGTATCAGTACAGGCTGGGGGAAGAAAGGATCGAGAGCAGCCCTGCCAAGAGGGACTTGGGGGTGCTGGTGGATGAAAAACTGGGCATGAGCCGGCAATGTGCGCTGGCAGCCCAGAAGGCCAACCGTACTCTGTGCTGCATCAGGAGAAGCATGGCCAGCAGGTCGAGGGAGGTGATTCTGCCCCTCTACTCTGCTCTGGTGAGACCTCACCTGGAGTACTGCGTCCAGCTCTGGAGCCCTCAGCACAAGAAGGACATGGACCTGTTGGAGTGGGTCCAGAGGAGGGCTATTAAAACGATCCGAGGGCTGGAGCACCTGTCCTATGAGGACAGGCTGAGAGAGCTGGGCTTGTTCAGCCTGGAGAAGAGAAGGCTGCGGGGAGACCTGATTACAGCCTTTCAGTACCTAAAGGGGGCCTATAGGAAAGATGGGGAAAATCTTTTTAGTAGGGCCAGCTGTGTCAGGACAAGGGGTAATGGTTTTAAACTAAACCAGGGTAGGTTTAGACTGGATATAAGGAAGAAATTCTTTACAATGAGAGTGGTGAAACACTGGAACAGGTTGCCCAGAGAGGTAGTGGAGGCCCCATCCCTGGAAACATTCAAGGCCAGGTTGGATGGGGCTCTGAGCAACCTGATCTAGTTAGTGGTGTCCCTGCTCACTGCAGGGGGGTTGGACTAGATGACCTCTAGGGGTCCCTTCCAACCCAAAACATTCTATGATTCTATGATTGTAAAGAAGACAGAGCCAGACTCTTCTCAGTGGTGTCCAGTGACAGGACCAGAGGCAATAGGCACAAACTGAAACACCGTAAATTCTGTTCAAACATCAGGAAACACTTTTTTACTGTGCAGGTGACTGAGCACTGGCACAGGCTGCCCAGAAAGGTGGTGGAGTCTCCGTCCTTGGAAATATTCAAAAGCCGTCTGCATGGGGTCCTGGGCAGCCAGCTCTAGGTGGTCCTGCTTGAGCATGAGGGTTGGACAAGATGATCTCCAGAGGTCCCTTCCAACCTCAACCATTTAGTGATTCTGTGAGTGCTCTGAATCATTAATGCTGATGCTTGGTAATTCTTGTAACACTGGCAAAGTTCTAGATAACAGAAGAAAATTTATGCTATGAGAATATTAAAAACACCTACTAGAGACTATCAGTCTGACATCAGTCTTGGCCAAGAGACTAGAATGGCTGGAAAGGACTCTATTAGGGAGGAATTAAAGATGACAATGTAATTAAAGCTACGCAGCATGGGTACAAACAGTGGATATTTTCATTAACTGGATTGTTTAATGGCATTACAATTTGGGGTGCAAATACACACCCCAAAAAAAGAAAATGTTGATTTAGTAAATTGCTTTGTGACATTTTTATAAAAAAAAAATTGACAGAATTAAATACATTTATAGAATCTTCACATTTAAGCCAGGATACAGCAGCTACATTTATAGTTAATTTTTTCAGGTTTTCATCCTCACTCTGAAGTATAAACTCTGAACCTAAAAGAAGATACAAAATCACTAATGAGATTTACAAGTGAGATTGGAGAGCTAGAAAGTAATTAAAAGGACAGATTACTGACAAAAGTCAAACCAGGTTACTGGGTAAACTGTCCATAACGGAGGGAAAGTAAGCAATGAAATAAACAGCCCGTACTCACCAGGAGTATATGGCATGTTTTACTTATGGGACAGAACACTATGTGCTATGTCTTAAAAAGACTATGTCCTGTACTATATGGCCAGATTAATATGAGCACGCTCTTTGTGAAGCTTTGACCAAGATCAATAAGGAAATTATGCATATACAGCTTGGAACTCAAGCTTGCATAGGTTAAAACATTACTACTTTTTGTATCCATGCTAATTGCACTGGAGTCATGTGTCCAGTTCTAATGGCTAAGCTCAAGAAGAGTTGGAAATAAATTACAGAAGATTTAGAGAAAATAAATCACAAGGATAACTAAGATGTGGAAAATATTCCTTACGATCGAGAACTTTCATCTGCTTCAAAAAACCCAGAATAATTTATTTAAAATGAGCATAAATATCTCTGCATTATATGGTGGTGAAAATGTCATTGTATCTCTCAGATAACAGTCTCTTCAATCCAGTAAAGTCTAGTTGAATGCTGGAACACACTTAAGTATAGCATCAAATACATTTAATTAGGTTTTATGTTTCTCTAATTCTCCAGCCCACCCTTTCAAGAAAAAAAACTGCTAGAGATCTTCTTAAGACCTCCCAGTGGCTGATGACTCACACAATAAAAGAACTTTGTGCAGCAGAAACATAATATATGCAGATAGCTTTTTCAGTTACCTCGGAGAGCCCCTTTGGCTCATCTTACTAATTCAAAGCACATATTTGAAACTGTGTGCTTTGAATTATAACTTTTTTCCCTTCAGAATGAAAATATTACTAATTATATAATGGAAGTCCTGACATTTAGCCTCTCTAAACTGTTCATAACTTCACCAATCTCTTATGAATTTGTCTAAAACTGCTGCTTATCCCTATTTTTTTGTGTTTCTTTTTCAATTGTTGTAGTAATGCTTAGGTCATGACTTCAGGCAGGAAATATCCATGAAGATTTGCTGAATGCTAATAAGATGATCACATAGACAGTAAATTTCTTTAGTAATAAAAAATGTGGAAGGAGATACAGATAATAAGGAATGGTATTGGAGTAGAACCATTCTAGTTTATATCTTTTATAATGTTCCTTGAAGCATCAGGCATTCAAACTGTAAATGACACAAGCAAACAGTAACAAGTTATTTTGTGTAGAAAGCAGTGAACGGCCCCATTAACAATACTATTGTAATCCAGAAATATACCTTTGAAGTTAACAAAAGAAACAGCTACTGAGATTAAATGATTAGCCAAAATCTTTATATGATAAGAAAAGAATAGTGAAACAACTATCACTTTGATTTATAGCTGTGCAGCTAAATTTACCTAATATCAAGAGCCTCAGTAAGAATCAGATTCCTGATATAGCCTTTGGCTATATATCTGAGAGAAGACAGAGAGAAAGAAGGTCAACACCATATCTCAAAAACTTAATGTAAATGCGGTCATCATTTAATGAAGACAAGTAAGGCCTTTAAAGCCAATGATTTAGCCAAGGCATTCTGAAACTATAACCCCACAAAAGACATAATCCCAGAGTTTGAATCCATGGTCACTAAACAAAAAGCTCTAATCCTAAACTTCAGCTTCCCTTGACTAATGTTTTTTAACAGAACCAGACACTGTTGTGACAGTTCCTCCAAATACTTGCCATTTTGTCAGCTCATTTGTTTCTTTCAGCATCAGTCATACATGGCCAGTTCTGACAGATAGGCTTGTAATAAATGCACAAACTTAATTCATCAACAGGGAAGTGGGTTGAGTCACCATCCCTGGAGGTATTTAAAAGATGTGTAGATGTGGACATGGTTTAGTGGTGGACCTGGCAGTGTTAGGTTTACAGTTGGACTCGATGATCTTAAAGGTCTCTTCCAACCTCAACGATTCTATGATTCTATAATCTTAAATCAGTTGTACCTATTTACCCCAGTGCAGAGTGAAATAGATTATAATATTCTAATTTAATAGCTCTTTTTAAACTTGCCTTCATAGATACAAATGAAAATGTAGGCTTATGTAAATTTTTGTAGCTTTATTGGTAAAATCAAGTTACTTTAGAGAATGAATTAGTATGGATTCTTATTTAAAACATGTTTGTTTGCTACCATATTGTAAAGAGAAATGTGTCTTTTGCATGTGTCTCAAGCTGTTAATGCATCCGATTTCTTCTTAGCACTGCAGTGTATCAGAGAAAACTTCTAAATTTGTAAACACCAACAAATTAATGTCAGTCCCTTATGTAGGAGTCAATTGCATTTCCACATTAGCCATGAGTTGCGTCTATTTTCCATACAGTTATTAAAACACTGTTTAGAAACAGTCTTTTGGAAGGGAAATGTATTTATCACTTTCCATAGGATGACAGCCATTGATCTCAGACTGTTGTTTTCTGTTGAGTTCTTTGAATTGAAACCAGTGATGTCTGGAACTAAGTTGTCTTTGCATATGCAGACAGCAGAAAAACACCAGCCTGCATCTAAGTGGTATTAAATTCCCTTAATGTATGACCATTGCAATCACTGTTTAAAAAGTATGCACCCATTCAATGTTCTTTAGCAAACCATGCCATGGATTGTAGCTTTTCATAATGGCTTATGAACCTTTCTTCAGCAGCAATGAAAAACACTACCAACCTTGTCACTGTCGCTTGGTTCAGCAGCTTCTCTGTAATTAGCCATGGCTGGGCCCTTCCTCAGACTTTTCAGTTGGGTCCCACCTCAAGCTTGTTTCGTAGTGTATCTAAGACAAAGTCTTCCACTTCTGCACCACCTACCCAGGCCGCCTTCATCTTCAGTTTTACCCACTGCAGCCTTCACTTTTATGGCTTTCACAAATACATTTTACTCCAGTCTTGGGCATTCAAAATGCTGAGGGAAGCCCAGTTCCCTGACTCCTTGCTGGTTCCTCCTCCATCACCAGACTAAAGAACTCTATTTCCCTTTCGAGCAGCAGAAGGATGAATCTCATGCTCATTTCCACCACTGAAACACAGACCTCTGCCAGTCCATCTGTTAAATTTTCATACAAGAAGCTGAAAACTTTCTACCAAGCCCCAACATTATGTGTATAAAGAGGTCTTCAAACATAGGTGTTGGAGCCCTGAGAACATCGCCCCTCTGGGAGGTTTGGCTCCCAGGGCTAAGGGCCCATTTAGAGCTGGTGCAGCTGAGTGCAGCCCCCTTCCTCTGGTGCCCGTGGAGGAAGGCTCCCAGGCAGCACTTTGGGGAAGCCTCAGGCAGGCCCAAGCCCCCCTTTCACTTGACTGGAAGCTGAGGCTCTACCAACATATCACCTGAGGTACTTATTGCTCCTGCTGCATCACAGCCATGTATGTGGGCTGGCCACGAATCCCGTTGATCTGGACTCTGACCCACAGACTGATTCCCTGACCTGGCTTCAGCCTGCCCCACCTGAGGCTGTGTCTGACCCTGGTTGCCGGCCGGCCCCCCCCCGGGAGGGTCCAATGCCTATGGCTGGGGCCCCCCTGCCCCCCACCTGCCCCACCCGGGGGGGCGGTGGGCAGGCCCTGGCTGATGATGCCCTGCCCTGCCAGCCCGGGAAGCTGCCTGCGGCTCCTGATTCCCTGGGATGCCAGGGAGCAGCCGGCCCACACTGCCCGGACAATAGGCAAAGCTACCTGGATACCTGCCTTCAAAGCCCTCGCTGTGAATCTGATCTGTGGTGAAGATAAAAGCTAAATCAAAGTCTGTTTTGGTTTTGTTTCATTTGGCTTAGTATATTCATGGTGGTTCTTGTGGACCAGTACACAGTTACATGTACCTCCTGCTCTGTTTGTACAGAGCCATGTAAAGGAAGATATTAATTCATGGCATGTTCAGTCATTGGGAAATATTGGCACTAGAGAAGTCAGTAGCTTGGAAACTCAGTTAATACTCATCACTCTTATCTGGAAACCTGGGCATGAAGTGCTGAATTATTTTACTCTAAATTAAGTCACTGCTTTAAAATTATTTCTTTCATATCAGTTTCTCTGCAAGCTATGTGGTTTTGAAAAACCAAAGAAAAAATAGAAGGAAGTTGAATATTTTGCATTTTGAAGTCTTGTTGTGATTTGGCAATATTTAATGCTTCCCACATGGAACTAGAGGTCCCTTTTTAAATCTTGGTTGGCTGTACAGCAAACAAGAGTCTCTCAGTCTGGGGAAGACAATTTAAAGGCTGAAGTATTTGGCATCTCCGAAAATGAAATCTTTTCTCTGCATATACTTCCTATAAAATTAGGTCACATTCTAATATCACTTTTCAAGTGTAAGTCAGAGTATCTTCATTGACTTCAGACTGGAGACCTGGAGAGTCCTAGTATTTACATTATTTCATGTTTTCTGCTGTCATCAAGATGGCAGCCTTCCCAAAATTTGTATGGATGACAAAATTATATCTCCAGTTCCTTCCCCCAAAATGTTATTGATTAGTTTAATAGCATGGGGCACTTTGCCCAGAATTGTCTTTAATAAATAATTTTCCTACTCTCTAAAGATTTTTTTTGTCTTGAATTTACATAGTTTTTATAACAAGTGTCTTTGATTAAAAGCACTACTAAATACGGTTAAGAATGAATGGAACCAAATTTGAGCAATTCATCATTTTCAGTTCCACAAGCCAATATTGGTAAGTATAGAATAGTTCTGGCTGTCCTTCCCTGAGATATATGTAATATTTTACAGCGTAATGCCTTGTCCAACCTGGAAAACAGCCACAGGATAGCTTATAAAAATTCCATTTACCAGCATTGCTGCAGCTATGATGCTCCATAAGACTCCGCAAAGGTTGTTGACTGGTCTCTATATAGAATTTACAGTTCTTCAAGACTGTAAGTGAAAAGTTTACTAAGGGCTTCCTCTAAATGCTCTTGTTATACTTGCATTTTTTTCATTAATAGTTACTAGATTTTCTTTTTCCAGGTAGGTGTTCCTAAACTCAGACACAAAATGGAACCGCATGCTTTAGGGATGAGTACCTGCATGCTCAGGTGTGTGGTTTGCAAACTCAGAGGAGGCAAATTGCTCTTCTTTCATCCTCAGTGTTTTGTCTAATGTAACCAAGCCATGTTCACCTGTTTCCATTCTGTGCTTGTGGGTATTCTCTGAATGGTGTTAGGATTCAAAACTAAAGGATTTCTAAGAGATGGACAGACAATGATCGCTGTGGTGGGTTGACCCCAGCTGGCAGGTAAGTCACCATCCAGTCACTTGCTCATTTCCCCAGTGGGGTGGGGGAGAAAATCAGAAGGGCAAATGTGAGGAAAAAAGCCTCACAGGTCCAGATAAAGACAGTTTAATAAGTGAAAGGGAGGGAAAAAAAGAAAAATAAAACCTGCAAGTGACACAGAAGCAATCACTTGCCACCAGCAGACCAGTGCCCAGACAGTCACCAAGCAACAGCTATTTTGAAAAAACTCCCCCTTGTTTTACTGCTGAGCATGATGTTACATGGTCTGGAACATCCCTTTGGTCAGTTGGGGTCAGCTGTCCTGGGGCTGTGTCCCCTCCCAACCTCTTGTTCACCCCCAGTCTGCTCACTGGGACAGCAGAATGAGAAATAGAGAAAGCCTTGGGGCTACACAGCAGTAGCTAAATTGCTATTTTGGTCAGCCATCTAAAACACGGCACCAAAGGGGCTGCTGGGAAGAAAATTATCTCCCTCCCAGCCAAACCCAGTAGTCCTTTTCAAGAAATGGGCATGTGTACTCACTCCTAAACAACCCCTAGGGCAGAAGTTATTTCAGTCCACCATCAGTTGGGTGGAGCTTGTTTGGTTTAATACACTGAGGTATTTCCCTGGCCAGAACCAGGTGTCTTTTGGTGATACGCCGCTTAAGCACATTCTTAAAATTTCAGTGTGTGGGAGTAATCATTCAGACAGATAAAAGAAGATTCTTTAATATTTCAGAATAGAAAGAAAATGGACACAGATGTCATCAAAGTACTTTGCAAAACTCCCTGTCCTGTCGATCTGTCTGTTCACTGAGGAACTGCAGCATGGTGGAATCACGTTCATTTGCAGACACAACTTGGCTAAGAGTAGCTCCTTCTTCCAAGAAAGCAGATGTGCAGGCTATCTTCTATACTCTTAAATGAAACAAAGCCAGTTGGTTCACTGGCCTCGAAACCAAGTGGGGTGGGCTGCATCCCCACCGACTACCACCTGACCCACATTCTCCTCGGTTCTATATGGAGTTTGATTTTCCGTTCTCAGAGGCTGTGCCGCCATACCTCAAAGAGGTGTTTTTGTCAGAGGAGACAGAACGTGTTTCTTCTTGCCTCTCTGAGAGTGACATGAGGGCAGGTAGGAGCATCTGAGTGTACAAAGCTTGCTGGACCATGCTGAAGGATAGTGAAGGGCCGAAGGAAGTAAGTGTAGCACAGTGTTGTTCACACAACGTATTGGAAATGGTCTCTGGCACATGCTTTTCCCTGGACTGTTCCTGGCATCGTCTCAGAGGGTGCCAGTTGGCACAGACCAAAATGGTGTCAGGAGCTAAGCAGTGTGAAGGATTAATGATACTTTACTCAATCTCATGTCTTAACTCAGATCTATTTTGCAATATGGACAAATCTGAAGAAGACCTTTTGCACCACAGCACACAAATAAAGGCAGCCATGGTTTTATGGATGTGGGCTTCTATTGCTTTCTAAGATATAGCTTCCCCAGAGCACTACAGTAGCATGGCTAACCAACCTTTGGCCAGCAACTGTTCTGTTGCTAGTGATGAAGGGTTATATTGCCAACTGGCAACTCTTATTTTAAGAATGTACCTGAAATTAAGTATGGTTTCCAGATAAAATAGATTTCCAACTCTAGCATAAGAACTCAGATGCATATAGTTTGTGCTCAGACAAAAGCCAAGAGGCGTGTTAACCAAGAGGAGTACTGTGTTGTGGATTTAGGAAACCATGTGAAGATCACTGCAAGCACCAACAAGTTGCAGCACAGGATTCTTAGAATATCCAGCATTCATATTCTTTGACTTTGCCAGTGATGAAGCAATCATGAAGATGCTTTTGACCACCTTTGTTTCAGGACTTTGTTGTCTTTTCTTTCCCAGCAGGTGGCAAAACCCTGCGCACAAACCATGTGACTGCAGAGAAATTCAAATATGCTTTCAGCATTTGGTGCTGGGACACCTGTTGGAGAGGCTGAAGAAAAAGTGGCACTTGATTCGGAAGCATAATATGCAAATATCACAAACATTGCACAGAACTGCAAGTTCACACCAGGATACCATGCATACAAAACTAGAGGGAAGTATTCTGCATGCTAAAGTTCACTGCTGTTGAGGGACTCTTTCACTGGTTCACACAAGGGACCTCTCCCAAGCCATATGGAGCTGGGGTCAGGGAAAACCAAGATGCTGCACAAGTTAACATCCATACTGCATGTGGTCATTGTGACGTGTAATCCATTGCTAATGCTTGTACTGTTTTATGGATTGTGAAATACCTGGGGACATGTTCTAATGACATGTTACAGGGTATTGAAACGCCTGTTGGGCTTATTTTTTTAGACTCCTGGTGTGAATGGACTGCCAATCTGCAAGGGATACAGTATGCCAAATTAATTTTATAGATTGTGTTGGTAAAGGTCAATTCATTTAGCAAATAAAATATCAGTTAATTGTATCTTTATGCTTGCTCATTAGGGACATGGGGTGCCATTTAATTGGTTCATGTAAATTGCTTGAGCTTTTGTGTGTGGCTGTGCACATTTTAATAAAAACTTTTTGCAGATCAGTAGCTTCCTCTTTCTTGCATTTAAAGCACTGAGAATGTGTGCTTGAACATGGTAACTTAGAAAAATACAAGTAAATGTACTTCAATGACTAAAAGAGGCTCAATTTGTAATTCAAAAATGAATGGGAAGACATCTTTGGTAGGAAGAGAGAAGGATTTCCTGGGAGATCAGTACTGATTTCAGTAGAAAGGGAAATTTTGTGGTTTGCCAGGTGTATTTTGGCTTAATTATTCTGCATCTCTTTCCCAACACTGGATTTTCAGCATTGCCCAGCCTAAGAAGATGCTCACTCTCCACATAAAAAGAAACTGGAAACAGCACAATTCAAGCACTAAATCTAGTGCTGCTTCATAAATGTAACAACCTTAATGAATCATAGGCCAGTTGGGAGTTGTTGCCCAAGATCAGATGCTGGGAGCACTGTCAAACACATCTTTGAATTGCATAAATTGGAGGCTTTGCTGGACTGCTGGTTAGTGCCTTTTGTCTTTCATGATTGTTCATTTGGCACTGCTACCCAGACCTACGAATGCCCAGCTTAGTGAGATTGCATTATGAAGATTAATTGTTCTGTTACTGAAGCCAAAATTATGGTGCTTGGCCTATTCTCTTCATCTGTTCACCAAAACATAAGTATCCCTCTCCGTGCAATTACCTGCTTAGGGACACATCCTTAGCTTGCTGTAACAGGTGTTAGCTGGCCATCAGGAATCAGCAGGTCTCTGCTGGCACCATGTAGGAAAAATGAGGACTTTAATGCTGAATAAGGCTTTCTAAAATGCCATCCATCTTCCAGTAAGTAGATAGACAGATGGTCAGAAGACACAGAATCAAGGAGCTGTAGGGATAACAGGGGCTAGGGCAGGGGTCACCTGTGCTGGAGGCTCTCACTTGCATCTTCATGACAATCTTACTGCAAGCTGAACACGTAGAGAGGCCAGAAGTAAGAGACTGGCGTGTACTTGAGACTTGAGGAAAAAGCCTCAGGACAGAGCCTGAAACATCAGTGCTTACATTATGGGAATACTTTAAGTGGAAATCCAGGCTGTTCCTGTGAGAACTGACTTTGAGGAGGAAAATAACCTCATGAAACCTTATAGAAAAATTCTGTAGAGAAGTAAGTACAGCAGCTCCCAGGCTGTTGGCCATCTTAGCTTCATGGGGGTGAAGAGATGCCTGCTGTGGAAGATTATATCTTTTAAATAGAAGAACAGTAACCCATATGATATTGTAAATATTTATTACTCTCTTTGTGGTAAATAATTTGAATTCCCGTCTCATCTGGTGAACGCTACTTTATCTACAGCTATGTGAAGTACGAATCAGGTTCACTTCAGTTAAGATAAGGGCATCTCTCCATCCTACATCCCAGCCTGCTGTCAGCAGTCAGCTACACACAGAAAGAGCCTCAGTGGAGCAAGGTACTTTGGAGTGAAGGAGCCCCCTAATTTGTGTTTGTGAGAGTAACTTGATGGTTCAGAGCCAAAGCAAGGTAAAACTTCAGTAGAGTTGCACCACTATAAAACTACTGTGAGCAGGAACAGAATCAGTCCAGGTGTATTGGGTTGAGCAGCATAGAGATATGCTTTCTATTGGTATGTAGAAAGAGGTTGATAATACATCAATGTTTTGGCTACTGCTGAGCGGTGCTTGAACAGCATCAAGGCTGTGCCTCCAATATTCCCACCTGCCCCCCCCCACCAGGAAGGGGGCAAGGTCTTGGGAGGGGACATAGACAAGACACCTGACCCAAACCAACCAAAGGGATATTCCATACCATGTGATGTCAGCTTAGATATAAAAACTAAGGGAAAAGGAAGAGGAGGGGGGACATTCATCTTTTGCAACGTTTTGTCTTCAGGAAGGAACAACTATGTATACTGAAGCCCTGCTTCCCGGGAAGTGGCTGGACATCGCCTGCTAATGGGAAGTAGAGAATAAAATCTTGTTTTCTTTCCTTTTGCTACCACGCGCGGCCTTTGCTTTTGCTTTTTTTTTCTTTATTAAACTGCCTTTATCTCGACCCATGAGCTCTTTGATTTACTTTTTCTCTCCTCTGTCCGGTTAGAGGGGAGTGATAGAGCAGCTTTGGTGGGCCCCTGACACCCAGCCGGGGTCAAACCACCACACCAGGTATCGCTCTGTATCTCACGCTGTTGAGAGGGCCTCAAATCAGAGCTGATCCCAGTTGCACTGCCTCCATATTTAGCATGGCATTGCAACTGTTTTAATATCCCACAGACAGAAAGAGGATGACTAATTCAAGAACCTTCTTTTATTAATGACCTAGATAGTTAATCAGCAGCTGTTTACTTCATCCACCTTTCAGCTATTTAAAGATATTATGCTTGCTTATCTTTGAAGTTCCTTGTTTACCCCTTGTTGCATGTGACGAGTTTTGACATACTGTGCTAATTTAATTTTGTTTTTCAAGTCTCTGGCATGAGAACAGATCTTAAAGCTGGTTTTCATTATATTTTTATATTCTCATAGCTGGGAGATAATCAGCTAGATTCTTCCAGAAGCACTGGAGGTTGTAGTACTGTCAGTAGAAGGAAGATGGAGCACTGCCCCCAGAGTGTGCACAGACCGTGCATGGGCTACTCCATGACAGTCTATAAATAGGAGCTGCATGGTAATCCCTCCACCTCAGTCTCCTGAAGCGAATTGCCTTGTTAGAAGCTTGAAACATAGCCATGATATCACTAAATAGCACTGCATGTACACCAAGACATCTTAATAAAGCTTACGTTAAGCCGGACACTGGGAGAAAGAAGGCCTTCAGCTGATGCTTTAGCTGCATTTATTTGGTGAGGGGTAATGAATTATTGTTGCTATGAAGCATGAATATTTTATGGGTGGTGATATTTGTTAATAAATGACTGCTTGGAAGATTTGGGGTAGCAAGGGGACAGTTAATGCCAGGCTCTGTAGCACTGAAAAACAAATCAAGTATTTCTTGACGTAAATATATAGGATAACCCTAACTTTCCCTGGTGGAATGAATCTTACTGACAGTATGATTCTTCTGCTGGTATTCATATGCTCTGGGATGAAAATGTAGCTGTTTTGTTTTTTAAAAAAACTTGCAATCTGAAAACCAGGTATTTTGCTCATTATAACAAATTACCAGTTATGTAGAAGAGTGACAGATTTTAATAGTGCTGACATATGGAGTATGTTAATTAGACATATATCAGCAGTACCCTTGTAACAGGGGTGCCACATTTGCTTCTATCTTGCATGGCAGTGGAATACGCTTGAACACAGAAATATTTTTCAATTTTAGAAGAATGCATTCAAGCATTAACCTTCAGGGTATCAGCCATTATCTGTGATTAATGACCAACTGGTAATAAACAGCTCAAAGCAAAGATAAAATTAATGTTGTAGCCAAACATCAGCAGATAAAATTTGGCTGTGTTTCTAAATCAACTGTCACCTAAAATGTCACATAATCCATGTCATATTATGAAGTAGATGTTTTGCTCAAAAGAGGATTGACTGATGAGTATGCTATATGGTTAAACTGGAACTGGGCTTCACCTAGGAGGACCTTTTCCTTACGCTGACAAATAGCTGGCCTGCTGGGAAACCCACAATGTAGTGCTGTAGAGTGGATGACAGTTCAGACACTGGGCATTCCTGAAAGACAGAAAGAAACCTAGGATGCAAAGCCCTCGTTGTTCCACCTTATTTGTTTATATGACAGCTTAAATGGTATAAGTGTGTTGGTACAGAATACTGCCATGTTTTTCCTAAGAAAACAGGGAGCAGGAAAGTAAATTTCACATTATTTCACTGTTACAGTTTTCCCAAGAAGCAGACTAGAGGGAAGGAGGCCGATGCAACTGAAGAACATGAACAATTTCTGAAATCCTGTGTTTGACACTATTTCACTTTCTTCCTTCTCTAAACCTTAACTAATATATTTGAGTTCATTTCTGTGGGCACAAAACACAGAAGGTAATTTTCTCATGTAAGAAGGGAAGCTGCCAATACTTTGGGTGATGTGACTATTACTAAGATTTTAGAAAATCATCTTCAAAATCTAAGAAAAGTAAGGGGTTTTTTTTTCCAGAGCTCCTATTTTATATGAATGCCACCATCAAGGAATGCACATAATAAATCACACACATGCAGGCTTACAGGACAGGAAAGCTACTGAGCTGGGCTACTGCCTAGAAATGACTTCCACCAGCACCTTGTTACAAGCTACTGCCTAAGCCACGCAGCACTTGTGTGAGTTATTCATACTGACAAGTATGAGAAAAGGCGTTATAGGGACTAAGTTTGACATTCAGAATAAGAAGCCTTTGCCCCTCCAATTTGAAGCTTCTTGGTATTTGGGTTAAAGTTTCAGGATTATTTCCACAACCACAGAGATGGCAAATGTTTTCCTCATAATAAAATAGGTGTGGTCCATATTGGTAACATCCTAAAACAGGAATGCCTACACCAGTGAAGCGCTTCCTCACAGGTAGTTAAACTCTGTATGCTACTCTTCAGCAAAGTTAATTTGTGTGGCTTGAACTACCAATCAATAATTTTTCCATTAACTTTGCAGTAATGAAAGGTATTGGAGTGAAACTATTGATATATACAATATCTAATTCCCAAATAATAGTTTTGGAAAGGATTTGGGCTGACATTATTTATCATCTATGAGAAGGGTTTAAGTTTCCAATATTTTAAGTTGCCTATAGAGGTTACAAAACAAAAGAAGTCCCTTAACCTTTAGTATGTGTTCAGCCATACTTGTTTCTGGAATTGCACTGAATCTTTTCTTCACTCTGCTTTCTCATCTGCCTGGGTATTCTCTTTATCTTTTCTGATTTTTCTTTACTTGTGAAGTTGTAAATTTTGATTATGTGTGGACCAGAGTAAAAATACCTATTACCTACAAGTAAACAGAGCAAAACCGTAAGCATGCCATTTCTCAGATACCTGAAAAGGGATCAGATAAATGTTTCTTAGAAGAGATCTAAGACCTGATTCTGGATTCCTTGTCCAAATCTTCCACTGACTTCAGTGAGAGTTGGAGGACTATAAGAAAAAATGGATGAATAGCCCTAAAAATACAGATTATCTCCATGTTGTCAGGCTTCCTAGTGGTTTATTCATGAAAGACCTTCCTCTTCTTTCTGGCTGCTAGCTTTGTTCCACCAAACAGAACAGGAAGTCTCACTTATCCAAGAAATACAAGTCTTTCATCCCATGAAGCAGCCTGTAAAACACAAACCAACAAATTTTAATGCCTTCCCATGCTCAGGTACAGGTGACAAGGAAGACTCAGCTTTGGTTTCTGTTCCACAGGACAAAGGGTAAACTCTCCACTGATCCAAAAAAGGGACCTTGTCACATCCCTCTGTTTATCCCAGCCTACACCATGTGGTCACAGCTATCTTTTTTCACTTTTCTCCTGAGTACATCAACTGAGAGGATCACCCTCAGCAAGATACAGCCTATCTTAAAAAATCTCTGGCAAAAAGACACTACCAATGGTGGCTGTCCCTACAGCTTTCCTCTGCCTCAAGAACTGGAACAGTCCTTTAATTCCTACCCCAAGGTCACAGCAGAACTGTTAGCTTATTCCTGAAGGTTAAAAATTCAAGACCTTCCCAGACTTGGTAAAATCTAATCATATTTCGGAATTGGGATTGAACCCTAAGAGAAGAATGAATCCAGTTACCAAGATCCACCACTAGTTTTCAAATTGCACCAATTGTAAAGGTCTTTCACCAAAATCAATTTCTGTAATGCGAAAGAAAAAAAACCAAAACCAAACAGTTGTTGAATTAAGAGCCTTTTCCATGGATTTTAACTGAATCTGAATTTCCATTTAATGCATGCTATTATAAATGGCCAGTCCCACGTCTCAGGACAAAAATAATAATGCATAACAATGCATAATACACAAAGGAAAAAAAATAAGGGGGGGGGGGGGAGGAAATAGAAAGCCTCTTAATTCACCTAAGTTCAGGATCAGTTTTACTGTATAGTAGAATCCAAAATGAATCTGATGTGCTAATTCTGCCAAGGATTTCCTGATTCATTACAGAACAGCCTTACCAAGACAGAAAATTATTACTATACTTTAGTAAGCTTCCAAACCTGCCTGGCTTTTTCCAGTGAGTTGAGAAGAGTTAGGGTAAATTGAATCCTAGACATTAGGAAAAACTTCTTCACCGAGAGGGTTGTCAGGCTCTGGAATGGGCTGCCCAGGGAGGTGGTGGAGTCCTCATCCCTGGAGGTCTTTAAAAGAAGGATAGATGAGGTGCTTAGGGACATGGTTTAGTGGTGGGATGGCAGTGCTAGGTTAATGGTTGGACTCGATGATCTTAAAGGTCTTTTCCAACCGAGGTGATTCTATGATTCTATGATTCTATGAATGCTTATGTAGTTAAAGAAACGTAGCACCTTCTCCACAGACAGTCCTCAGTCCTGTGTTTTTACTATTTATTAGCCCTCTCCCTTCTTTTGAGAATACAGAACTTGAAATTACTTCTGAGAATTAAAGTTCCCAGCAGTCACAAATCCCAAACCCAGGCATTTTCTCAGTATATAAGTACCAGTCTCATGGGGTAAACCACAGCAGAAAACAGCTAAAGAGAAAGATAATCATGAGCAAAAAGCAGCATGCAAGGTAATCTGTGCATGTTTCTTTCTCAAGAAGGCATAAAATTGTTGGAAAAGAAGGTAACTGCACTGGAAATTGTTGGAAAAGAAGATGCTTCCTACAAATGAGAAAAGAAATCCCTGAAATGTGCTGCTAGTCACAGTGCATTGCAAAAATTCATGTTCAAGTTTCCCATTCCACTACGCCGCAGTGGGCTTCTCAAAGTTGGCAAATAATTTCTTCATAAAGAACCGGAGGGCAGGGGGCAGGGGGAAAGGGCAGTAGTTAAGGATATGAAGCACTTATTTGTGGCTTAAAATAAAGACAACGCACAATATGGTGTGCTGGGCTCTGATTCATCGCCCTTTTTCGAATTTCAGGAACGGATATCTAAAATAACATCTGAAAGCACCTTACTGAGATACTGGAGGGAGCCTACACCTCTCTATCTGCAAACTAATATAAAAATCCTTGTTATCTGTCCTCCACAGGCCACTTATTTTTAGTCATTTACAAGTAGAGTTCCTAACGTCCTTTGAATGTTCTTTTAAATATGAGGTCCTAGGTACCAAAAGCTGCTTCAAGGAGGCACTGATGTCCACAGCCTGACCTGACCGTCACCTGCTTCAAGTACAGAACAGACCAGTATGTACAGACAGTAGTCGGACAGACGTCTTGATTTTTTTCCCCTCCCCATCCCTATCTTGGATACCAGTACCTAAACATCAAGTATCTGTATCTAATGGAATTGTATTATACACTAAGCAACGGACTCAGAAAAAGCATCCACACAGCTGTATCCCTATATATCATACTGGGACTTGTACGCATCGGTGCGGGTACACACACACGCAGAGCAATTACGTACATAATTGCTGTCTGTTTCTCATCTATAACTTGCTGTTTGTCCATGCAGTTGCTGTAACTGTGAGCAACACCACAGTGATGGTTGTGAAACTTTAGACCAATGTGCCATCTAGTGACAACACAGATGATCCTGAAAACCAAACTCAGATACCATTTTATCTGAAATTAGAAACCACTGACTCTTGCCACACCAGCCCACTTCAGTTTGGAAGAGATTTGTGTTTTCAGGTTTTTACTTTGTGCTGCAGAAGCAGCTTTGGACACTGTGATCATGAGTTTCCATACAAACCTGTGCGTTTGTTTTGAAACAAGGCTTAACCTGCAATGGAGAACTTTGCAGCTGGTTTCTCCAGCATCTCCAGCTATGTTTACTACCCACATTCTTAGAAAGTTCTCCTTTATGGTGGTCCAAGAAACTCCCAGGTATTCGAGACGCTGTACTGGACATTAATAGTCCTTCCCTCTTTTTTTCCTGTCTGCAGCTATAACAGCTTGATTAGTTTATAATGAGGTTCATTTATAATTGAAAATGTCCAATTGCCAGGAAGTTGGTGCAGGAAAAGCAGATGAGGGAAGAGAGTTTAACATTTTATTCTGAAAATGGCCTTAATTCAAATATTAGCAAGAGGTGATCATTCAGCAGACCAACATCATCATCTGCATTACAACCATACCTGAAAGACAGTGAAAAGGAAGCTGACAGAAGACCTTGCATTTTTGTAAGTTGTACAGGGCTTTGTTTTAAATAAAACATTTCTTAAACTAGTTATATATGGGTTATATATATATAAGGTGTATATATATATAACCCACATATAAAATACATATATACATATCTGTCTATCTATGTATGTTAAAAAATAGGCACCTGTCAAATTAATGTCTAAATAAAGATGAATTACTGCCAAGAATTCTTGAGTGGACGTTTCTCACGGTGATCACGAGAGAGGCAGAAAAGAGTAGTACAAGGTACACACCTGTACAAGATGGCTGACATGGGTCACAACTGGGATGATAAAACACCGGAACAGTCCCTACAAACAGAGGACTTGGCTAAAAGGCATTTGTAAGGTACACTTAAGCATCAATAAAGGTCAAGAAAAGGGATCAGCTGTTCTTAGCATTTTGTAAGCAAAAGATAAACACTATTCAAACCTTTTTTTTTTTTTGATTGTTATGCTGACGGGCAGCAACCCACAGGGCAGAGGCTCCAGGCAGCTGGCAGGCACCGGGAGCTTGGAGAATTATCATCTCCCTATTTCTATTTCTGCCAACAGTGGTGAGTGAAAGGAGCCAAGCAGGGCAGGCAGAGAAGGGCTCGTACGCCCGCTGCAGGGAAGAAGCAGCTCCCGCCCCACAGCACCCAGTTTGCTCTGCTTTTACTTCCCTTCTTGTACAGCTCCACTCCCCTCCTCCTGTACCTCCTGCATGAAGTAGGAATGGTAGTGGAAGGGGCTTTCTGCATTGCATAGGGTAGTGCTTCTCCTTTAGTCCCCTACCTACTGTCATATAGCAGCTACAAGCCCAAATGATGTTTCTGCCCCTTTCCCCCACGACTGCTGCAGGTAGGGCATCATCCTACCAGAGCCTCAAGTGGCTGAAGGAGACAACACTTGAGTTTTGCTGCACGTTGCTACGCAAACTGCAGCTTCAACAGCCAAGACCTGTTTTTAAGAATTGTGATGTCTGTTTGAGTCAAGCAAGGCAATTTTAGGGTTTGTAAAAGCCCAGAACAATCCAGCTACCAGTTGCAGAACTGGGCTGACTCACTCACTAGATCAGGTTTGATATTTATAAATACATCTGCATGGATGTATATAGGACAAAACACAGTTCAGCCATCTGCAACACAGCTGGATGGCTTCTGTCACACACTGCCTGGTGTGAAGGTTGACAGGTGTCGCTTCCCTGAAAGAAAGAGAGAAAAAGAGAGACACAGGGAGAAGGGAGCGAGTATTAGTGCACAGGCATGACGGAAAAAGTATTAGTGCACAGGCAAAAATTCTCCACAGTCTTTCCTAGATTATGTTTGCTCTTCTATTTCCCTCAATAATGTTCTAGTTCAGCACCTCCCAGGTGCTCATCCAGCGGCACAGCTGGTGCGTCTAATGTGCGCAAGACTGGTGGACTGGCTTTTTGGGGCTCTTTGGTGAGAAACAAGAGCTGGTGCCAGTGAGATGCATGTAGTGGAGGGGAGAGAGACCTGTCAGGTACCACCACAGTCTGCTGACTCCCTCATTTTAATTACAATGAAGTTTTGAGTTCTGGGCATGTTTGCACTGCAAAGAGAGTAAGCGTAGAAACACTTCCATCAATGTACATGTATTAAAGAATCTGATCTGATCTGTTTATTCTTTCCCAAGACAACAGCACCTTAGTTTGCCATCTGGTGATGTGCAGAAGGTGAGCAGAAGAGTTACTTGAGTGGAGTTGAGACAGAAAGGTTTCTAGAAGAAATAGCTGCTGAACAGCAGTAGTAGATGGCACAGAGAACAGAAAACCTGTGCGTCTGCTCTTCTTTTCTAAGGCTTCCCCTCTTGCTGCGCTGGGAATGATCGAGAAGCAAGAGACAGCCAAGGGTCTGTGCCAGGAATGACAACAGCAATTGTCTCAAAGTCCGTACATGGTAAATAGCCAGGATAACCTTACAAATGTTTAGAAAAAGCTCAGTATGAATGTGGGCTGACAGGGGTAACATTTTGAGTTGATAGAGTGTAGTGCAGGCACTCAGTCTAGAAAAATCGACCCGATTTTCAGCAGTTCTAATTACCCATATTCCTTGTAATGGAGTCAGTGTCAGCGAAGGGTAAACAGCTGAAAGAGGGTAGTGTGAACCTTTGGTTTAAGTACTAGAAGGTAAATCAATATAATACAAATCTTTCTAATCACTTTGTACTTCAGCTTTGTGCCTCAGCATAGTCTCCAGAGAGGAGCAGGAGTTAAAGGAAAGCAAAAACTGAAGAAAGGAAACAGAAAAATTGCATGTTCTTTGGATCTGAAAGATCTGAAATTATTTCATATCATACCCAAAATCATGATTTTAGGCACGATCTCACCTATTTTCTCTTAGCCACATACGCCATATTCCAAATGTCTATAGAATAAAAATCTAAAGCTTTAAATCACTAACTCCGAAGTGTGGTGAACTCATTCATCCCCAGATGCCAGTCACATGTGAAATGAGTTTGATGTGGTCCATTTCTTTTCACAGCTAGTAGAAGTCTCGGTTCCTTCCTTAGCACTGGAAATATATATGTATGTATGGTTTACATTCCTAGCTCACGTTACAAATTATCATCAAAGTTCATTGGCAAAGTCTCAGGGAGTTGCTTGCAAGAAGTTGCTTGCAAAATGTTATCTAGTTGTTTTAAGTCTCGCACTACAAATTCCTCCTATTAATGAAAAAATTCATAAAGCTAAGGCAAATAGCTGTACACGACATAAAAAAGAAACAGGGTGAAAGATGACAGAGGTTCCCCATTCCTCAAGAGACTGATTCTTATTTGCACAAATCTGAAGAAACTGGCAGAAATTCACAGTGTATATGGGAAGGAGGAGGGAATACAAAGCAAAGTAAATGAATGTTTTTGTCAGTTTACCTTGCATGCCCAAAGGATAGCCAAAATTTGAAGCCACAGACACTGGCTATTTTTTAGATCAGCCATTTACATAGCCTCACTGTTCATTATCTTTGTCTGAATTGCTATATTTGGTTGTGCAGCTGAGACAGGAGAGTTGAAATTTAGCAGGAACTATTGCATATTGCACTGCAAAGCAGGAGGTGGTTTTAATGCCATTTGAGAAAAGCCATGTTGTAGTTTGAACTTTAATTTGATGTCATTAACTGTACTCCATGACTAATGCTGAAATCCTAAGGGCTGTTTCTCATGGCCTCGAGCTCCGTTCCCTAATGATCAACTATCATGTTATCCTCTCTGGCTGTAGTTTCTCAAATGCGTATTGGAAACGTAAAAGTTACAAAGGCAGATTTAAACCTTCTGTTGTACAATGGAAAATGTCTAAGGAGTTACAACCAAAAAAACCCTGTAGCTTTCTTACAAACCATGTTACCAGATTCTTTTCTCCAAGCTCAGTAAAGTGTCATGAGGCAGCTGAGACCAAGAAGAAAGTAACCTGTAGGTAATGAGAGCACCACACCCAAAATTAGATAGTGAACTTACTTGTGTCACATTGTTCTGAAGTGTAAAAGTGGATAGCAGGAATTAAAGGCCACCGATATCAAGATTGTAATATTATCAAATAGGAGATACATGTAACCGTCTTGGTTTCATTCTCTGACAGCAAAGGAGCCCCTCCCAGGGGAATGAAAGCCAGACTAGGAGACTGACCCAGTACGCTCATCTTCTCATATAAAACAATTTCGCATATTCTCAGACCATCAGAACCAGGCAGTCCTGCTGAACAGGCCATGACATATCCAGGACCATTCTAGGTGTGCTGAAATGTGAAAGAATTACCAGGGTTTAAGGTTCAGTTGGGCCTAAAAAGAAAATGGTGGAGGCAGAGGAAGAAAAACAGCAGTAAAAGCTAGTGCTCCTTTTAGACTCAAGGATGGAGACATTGTTTTAAGGTTTTTTACCTTTTCATTTCATGGACAGTAAGTATCTTGCCTGCCTGCAGCAAGACCTTCAAATTCAAATTCCTCCCTCCTCCTCCAACATGCACAAAAGCAGGGCAACCTGTAGCGCTGGGAATTTTGTTATGTGACCCGTCTGGCGATGGCCAGCCTTCCTCCTGGCCAAGCAAAACCTGGCCTTTGCTACAGCTCTTCTTCCCTGAGTGAGCCAGACTTGTTTTAGTCCTCACTAGCAGGTTCTTTACAGGAGCTGGCTCTCCACAGCTGCACTGAAACCAAGAAGAGTTGCTGTTGTTCAGCCCCTGTCAGCATCTGGCCATAGCAATAATAATGTCACTATTTAAGTGCTTAACGCACAATCTCTTCATGCATTCCACTGCTGAGATTACATAGCACAAATTGCATATTTATAGCATTTTATTAAAGCTAACTCAAGCTAATTTAAATTCATTCTGCTTGGTCATTTCTCATCTAATAGCTATTGTTCATCACTGCTCAGGTAACTCACACTCCCAGAAATAGTCAAATATGGTAGCCTACCCTTTCCATTTACATAATTTCTGAAAGCTCAGTTACAGGTCATTGATTGCTGTGTCCAGCTCTGGAGCCCTCAGCACAAGAAGGACATGGACCTGTTGGAGCAGGTCCAGAGGAGGGCTACAAAAATGATCTGAGGGCTGGAGCACCTCTCCTACAAGGACAGGCTGAGAGAGTTGGGATTGTTCAGCCTGGAGAAGAGAAGGCTGCGGGGACATCTTATTGCGTGCTTTCAGTATCTAACAGGGGCTTATAAGAAAGATGGGGACAGACTTTTTATCAGGGCCTGTTGTGATAGGACAAGGGGTAATGGTTTTAAACTAAAAGAGGGTAGATTCCAGGCTAGATATAAGGAAGAATTTTTTTGTGATGAGGGGAATGAACATTGGAACAGGTTACTCAGAGAGGTGGCAGATACCCCATCCCAGGAAACATTCCAGGTCAGGTTGGATGGGGCTCTGAACAACCTGATCTGGTTGAAGATGTCCCTGCTCATTGCAGGGGTTTTGGACTAGATGACCTCTAAAGGTCCCTTCCAACCCAAAACATTCTATGATTCTATGATTCTGTGATACTCCTTGTGATGTAACTAATAATACATGTTACTGAGAGCATGACAAATCTGGAACCCAAGATAAGTACCAAATGGCATTTTACAGCAAAGGGTTAGCTTCTCAACATGAGCACTTAATTACATTGCTCAGCAGAGCTGACATGTATTAATTCTTATTGATGTTCCCCTGGAAAACATTATAGAGAATTCGGGAATAAGTACAGGCACAAAAATATCAAGCTAAAATACTGCTTTTTCTTCTTGTGTGGTGCCAGCAGGATGGAGTCTCTGTGACTGTACCTGTGCAATGGATGCAGTGTCGTGGTTTAACCCCAGCTGGCAACTCAGCACCACGCAGCCGCTCGCTGACTGCTCCCACAATAGGATGGGGGAGAGAATCGGCAGGGTAAAAGTGAGAAAACTCGTGGGTTGAGATAAAGGCAGTTTAACAGGTAAAGCAAAAGCCCCATGCACAAACAAAGCAAAACAAGGAATTCATTCACTGCTTCCCATGGGCAGGCAGGTGCCCAGCCATCCCCAGGAAAGCAGGGCTCCATCATGCATTGCGGTTACTTGGGAAGATAAACACCATCACTCTGAACTTCCCCCCCCCACCCCACCCCCCACCCCCCTTTCTTCTTCCTCTGGCTTTATATATGCTGAGCATGACATCATATGGTATGGAATATCCTTCTGGTCAATTGGGGTCAGCTGTCCCAGCCGTGTCCCCTCCCAGCTCCTTGTGCACCCCCAGCCTGCTCACTGGTGGTGTGGGGTGAGAGCAGAAAAAGCCTTGACCCTGTGTAAGCCCTGCTCAGCAGTCACTGAAACATCTCTGTGTTATCAATGCTGTTTCCAGCATAAATCCAAACCATAGCCCCATACCAGCTACTGTGAAGAAAATTAACTCCATCTCAGCCAAAACCAGCACATTCTGTGACAAAGGAAATGGTTTGAACTTGTGGGAGAAGCAGTTACCCCGAGGAGCTCTGTTGTGGGCTTTCTTAGAAGCCTAAAGGAGCTGCCAGAAACCAGAGGGGCAGCTAGAAATAAGGATGGTAAATTGCAAGAAAACACAGAGCCTGAGCTGCTGGAAAATGTGTCAGATACAGAAACAACCTGCAAACAGATGAAATGTGTCAAATAAGACAGGCTCCTCATTATGCACATATGTGTTTTTTTCTGTCCCAACATACCATTTCCATTACAGTTCTCACGAGTCTTTTAAGAGAGGTGTTGCTTTTAGTCATAAGTTTCTCCCATTACAAAACACAAGAATTATTAATTACTGTAGACCTAGATAAAAACGTAATATGTTAAGATACAGCTATCAGTGAAAATCTGGTCAACCTCCTTTAACTTCAGTGTAACAGAGATAGGAAGAAGTTTTGCTGAATTACCGTGCAATGCAGCGCTTTATTCTGCTTCATCACCAGAGAGCAGCTGCTTGGTACTCCTTCGTACTGAATATCTCCCTCTTGAAAGGACCTCCTCTATAGAGAAACTATTTGTGTCCACATCTTAAATAGCTCGTGGTGCTCCACTCCTCCCACCAAGCACATTGCTGTCCCTCTTTACTGCCTTTCTATGCAGCATATAGTCAGCGTGTGCTGACTTCTTTGCCACAAGGTGATCCAAAATTGTTATTGTGTTTTGAAAAAAAAAAGACTGCAGAGCATGGGAAGTTTGTGAGGGTACTGAAAGGCCCATGAAGTGGTTTTCAAACAGCTCTTGAGATGGTGACGATCCTTTGAACACCGGGGTATTCAGGACTGGAATGTCATGGTTAAGTGGGCATGAGCAGTAATTTTTTGAACAATCCTATGATGGATAAGGACCAGAGGAATCAGCCTAATCCAGATTTGTATAGTCCATGGAAAACTTTTTTTATTTGTTCAATTATAATGCTCATATTAAGGATTGGATAGCCAGATTATCAGCTTGCTTTTGACTTGAATTCTCTGCAAAGCACATTACGATCTTTTTTTCACCAAGAATGACTTCCTTTTTTAAAAATAGGGGAAAAAAAATCAGAACAAGCAGCCCAGACAGGAAGGGAAGAGAAACCTTAAAATAATAAAAAAAAAATCTCTTTCTCCCTTGCTTACCAGAATTTAACAGTAATAAATCCCTGTAATCCCATTTTTTGGTGGAAAAAAAAAGGGGCTGCTTATTTCTGCTGTGTTAAGTCTTGCTGGCCAGGCCCAGGGCAGCCAAACACATAGGAAGGTGACGAGCAGCCGTCAATCATGCAAGCACTTCTGGCAATGCATCTCTGTTGAGGGGGTCCCTCTGGCTTTCACTGCACTGCTTCAGTGGTGGTGGCTCTCCAAAACATTTCCTGCAATGTTGTTGTTTATCGTCATAAACTCAGCTGGAGAATGAGGAAGATGGAGCTGCAGCGGGAGTTTTAATCCCTCAGAGTGCTGGGGCATGTGTGTAGAGGCAGCAGCCTACCAGGCAATCTCCAACCTGCATTGGTAACAGCTTGTACACGCATCTTTCTGTGTGGTAAACGTTGGAAGCTGTTTATACATCCCTAATTTTTCTTCTGAATATCTGTCAGCAGGCAAATAAAAAGTACTTACAAAAAAGTAAGTAATGGCTAAAGTTATTCTCTTCATTATGCGGGGGGATAAAAATATTCTAGTTATTCAAATTCTCAGCAAGTCAAAAATAAACATAGAAAAGATAAGCTAGTAAATGTTTAAGTTTACCAGAATATTCAAATTATACTCTGACATGAGAACTTCACTTTATTAAAAAAAAAAAAAAAAAAGAGAAACTTTGAAATGCAGAAGGATTTTAAATTTGGGGAATAAAATTATCTTTGTCTGGACCATATATAAAGGGAAATTTCCATGCAGGGAGTATTCAAGATACCTTTCCATTAATTCTTCTCCAATTACTTCCCATAATTAAATCCTGACTTCTTGTTAGCACTCTACTAGCTCATTTAATAAGACTTCTTGCCCAAAGTTCAGGGTCCAGCTTTCTGGTTTTTAATATCTCGACTTCCCAGTCATTTTCCCTGTTTGACCTCAAGCAATAGCATCTTGGCTTCTCCATTTGTCAGCATAATTTGTACATCTGGGCAAAAACCTCCTGGTTTTGAGCCAAACCCCCGCTTTTCTTGATTCTGTGGATTCTATTCACTTGTCAAATGCCTTTTATATTTTAACACTCCAGCTTTAGCAACAACACCTGACTGGTTCTGGTATCTCAGTGTAGCAATGGCCCTTTACTCCCTTCTTTCATGTTTTTTGAACCAGTTCATGGGATTTTGTAAAGCTCCTCAGGAATTTGCTTCAGTCGCTTCAAGCAGCCCCGTGTAAGAGTCATGGTTTCACAGATCTGTCGTTTAACTGAACATCTGCCCTCATTTTTGCATTACCAGAAGTTTCACTCATTCTGGGAAATAGAGGTAAGCATTTACTCAAGCTTTCAAAAGTGGTCAAAAAGTAATGAGCAAGATCAGCACCCTCTTTTCGTCCTGTCTATTAGACGTAGAGGAAGCATTGCTTTCCAGAGCCCTTGCTGGCACTTCCCTCTTCTCCTGTGTCGGCTGGAAGGGCTGGAAGGGTTGTCCGTCCCCCCCACAAGCAATGCAGCCCACAGCTGCTCTGGCTGCCTCCGCTGTCCCCGTAACCAAGGTTTGCTGAACTGCAGAAATTGCTCTGCCAACCGCCAGCTCCTGCAGTCCCCCCTGTTCCCAAGTTAGAAAATTAATGAGTTAGAAAAGTGCAGCATGCTCTTACCCGAGTCCTCCTGGGTGAGGAGAGAGCCTCCTCCGGATAGCCTGATCCAGGCAATCAGCTTCCACAGAAACCTCCAAAACTTTGGATTTCTTTGCAGCGTGACCTGCTAGCTGTTGAAATCCAGACTGGGAAAGTTGTAGCTGGTTTTGCAGCTTTACTTGAAAATGTGATAGAGGTTGGTCCGATCAAAGCTTTATTTTCCTCAGTTCTGTCTGGGAAACAAATACTTTTAAAAATGTTTTCTGGGAAGTTACTTCCCCCTGCCCCCATCATTTTATTTACCTGAGGAATTTCTAGTGCTGATGGTAATGTGATCTGAAACCCTTTGGCCGTACATTTTTTGTTGCAGCTTGGCTCAGCAGGAGCACCAGGTCACAATTTCTTTCCTTTGAAGGTCTGCTGCTACGCACAGCAGCGCTGCTTTGTCTTTATTATCCACTCGTTGGACTTCAGCGCACTGGTTTCTATCAGAGAGAAAATTGGTGAGACAAATCTAGTATAGTCCTTGGTGAAACTGCCTTATAGGAGAGCCAGAGTGCAGGCACAGCCAGAGCCAGGAGGGGCCAGGGAGAACTTCACTGTCTTAAAATGACCACTGTCTCTCCTGCCTCTGACAGCAATGCCAAAAAACTTACATAGAATGTAGGATTATCCACTTAGCTCTGTCCTTCCACACCCCTGAGTGAAATGAAAGCTTGATCCACAAGCCTTTCTGGTTTGTCATTAACTTTGTGTAATTCAGTGGTAGCTGTGACAAAGAAATTAAGGAACTTGATCATGTTTCAAAGGAAGGCAGATTTAATGGGCCATGTGGCCTTTCTCAAGATAACAGCTTTAACACTTGAGTTCTTGGTAAAATGGCAGCTTAACTAGAAAATTTTAGAGGCTTCAGATTTTACTTTTAATTCCAGAGGTAATCATGTGCTCAACAAGGTACATCACCATATTTTTCTTTTTCCCTGAAAAGTTGACAGGCAGGCGAATAGCTTTAGCTGTTTTCCGAACTGTACATACTCTTAAATACCAATATTATTTTTTTGGTATCATGATCCTGTGGACATTTAACATACACGAACAATACACATGCTATCTGCAAATGAGGCTCTCAACCAGAGAGTTTCTGCAGAACCCTCCAGAAACACCTGGGGTCTACAGCTGCGCACCATCCTACAGGGCAACCACTCTGTGACTGGCTGTGTGGAGGTGCAAGATACCCTCTCTCATATGTTGCTGATAATTTTTCGCCAATTGAACAAAATACATGCCTTTCGCTCTGGGCTTCTGCATACATTTAGAAATGGAATCCTTACATTTGAAAACTAAAACAAATGGCAGCGCTTCTGTGCACTGATGTGCACTAATAAATGCATCAGTGCTTCTGCAGTGCTGCAAACCCAGTTAACAGTATTTCTTCCAGCAGCAAATCTAAAGCCCCAAGTACCGGTGGCTGAAAACTACTGATATTATCTCTGTTAGTCCATTAAATCTTAAGATAAAAAAATAAAAAGGACACTTTTAAATATATGCACATAAATCAAGATTATTTGCATGGAGAATTAGAGCACCTCAAGCACAAGGCAGACCATATTAATTCATGTAACACTGATATACATCACTGCTCTCAGTGTTGTCTAATGGGCAGAAATAAGGATAAGCTGGAAAAATAAATTTTCAGACCTGTGAAAATTTTGAGGTAAGCATAGCACTGAGAATTACGTGTGTGACAACTCCATGTTTAACAGAGAGAAGACACTATCCCCAAATGCCAGGTTAGCCTCCTGTTTCAGCTGACCTCTGGGAAGGCTGCCAAGACCAGCTGGCTAACGCAGCTCCCTGGGGGGACACACGTACATCCCAGGAGCTCCAAATACGCCAGTAAGGAGCACCGTTAGAAACCCAGACGGGGGAAAGAGAGGGAGAAGTGAGCAAAATTGATCTGGCTGGAAAGACACAGGTCACGGGCTCTGTCACATCCACTCAGGAATCAGGAATAACTTTAATACTAAAAAACGGGCACTGTCAGATCAAGTGGTGCATTATTACTACTATCACGCTCCATGTTGTCACTTACCAAGATTTCAGTCGTGGCAAAGCCTTGCCTCAGCACTTTCTAGACAGCAGGTACAGTAAGATTTTTCTTAGTCTGTTTTCCCATCTGTAAGACCAGGATGAAGCTATTTCCTCAGAGAAATTTCTTAATGGAATAAATGTTTGTGAAGTGCATGAAAGATTTCAGAAGGAAAGCACCACTGCAGGATGATGCTCTTGTTAACTCTTTCTTTGCCTTTCAGTGCTGCAGTGCAAGCCTACAAGCAACATCGATTACCTGGGCCAGTCCTCAGTGCTGCCATCTGGGAGGCTCCAGGAAGGGCCAAGATGGGTTCATTGATCTGCAGTGATTCTCCAAAGCTCATTGAGCTTCAGGCTTTTCACCGTGTCTCCCTGGAGAAAATCCTTAATTAGAAATTTCCTTCAGCTATGCTTTTTAATCATACCTACTGCTTTATAGATTTTTTTTTTCTACTATACCCTATGCTTTCCATGGTTTGGCTCACATTTTAAGCAGTAAGACAAGCATGTTTCCTCATCTGGAGGAATTTAAATACCAATTAAAAGAAACCATTGATGTCAGCCAGGATGAATTTCTTCCTAATTTTTAAAATCATTACTTTTGCAATGTCAGGTTAAAGCTTATGATCAACTCATTTAAAAATGCTTTTAAAAATGCCTGTATGGGGAGGAGGGGAGCAGCTTTTCTAAATTTTACAAAACTGCATATACCCCACTGCAAACCCCAAAATGCAGTGATCTGGTTTTGCACTCAGTTAAGCAAGGATGAAACTGCAGTTACACGAACCTTTCCTTTGACTTCAGGGAGACCAGCTTTGCTTAAGTTGTAATAGAGGGCTGGAGCGTGAGGGGGCGAATGCATGACTTTACTGAACACTTTCCTCCCAGTTGCATAAAATCCACACGTTTTCCAAATAAAATCACTTCATCTTTAAAAAGGAAATGATGGCTTTCTATGCCAATGTTGCTTTGAAATTTGAAAAATACTTAAATTGGCCAAAGTTAGAAAGGTAGATACCCAAACAGCTTGGAAGCCTACGAACACATTCCCAAAACTCCAAGCGGCAAACGCTGCTTGCACCAAAGAGCAAACCCTGCTCGTGCAGATGGACACGTAGCCACCTCTCCCAAGCTCGGTATGGCCTGGCACCGACGTCAGCGCTGAGAGGAGCCACTAAGCTGTGTTTTCAAGTTGGTATTTGAACTTCCACTGCCCTTCACTTCAGTGAAGCTACAAATGTGATTTTCAATAAACCCCAGCATTTTTAAATGCGTGAAGGTGTTGGTGAGGAGCTATCCTTGAGGAGGCTGTACATTTTTAGAAAATCAACCTCGAACTTGCAATGGGAAGAAAGCAACATGTAAGGTGTGAAGAACATTGCCTAAGTTGCATTAAAAAAGGTTGATTTTTGTAAATGATCATTTTATCAGCCGTCCATCGTACTGACAGCAGGAATGACACAAGGAGCTTGGTTTGCATGTATCCTTGCATGTTTGGACACAAAGAAAGAATGAACAGGGTCGTGTGGCCAATTTTTGATAGCACTTAAGAGTTCCCGAGTGTGCAGGTAATAAGATCACAATATTAGACACCTGCAGCTTTAGTCAGTCAAATAAATTTCATCTGTGAGCTGCAAAAACAATCTTAGGAAAACAGCACAACATATAAACTGCACCGGAGGATATGAATTCGTTGGGGGGGGTTATTCCTCTATACCGGAAGAGCTT
This sequence comes from Gorsachius magnificus, assembly GCA_034008185.1. Lineage (NCBI taxonomy): Eukaryota > Metazoa > Chordata > Aves > Pelecaniformes > Ardeidae > Gorsachius > Gorsachius magnificus. The sequence goes on along the minus strand of CM067083.1, from coordinate 39,840,831 downwards.
TCTATTGTTTCAATCGGTTTATTTGGGGAACTCCAGCTACTCTACAGAGAGAAGAAACGATGTGACTACTAACGCACATTAACAACCCCCAAGCATTTCTGGCTGCCATCCTCTGCGAAGGAGCAGGGAGGTGGCACCCGAGGCACATCTTGGGCTAGAAAGTGCATATCCTGACACGGCTTCTAACCAGCTCTGAAAGCACCATTCTTGTGGCCAGGTTCTTCCGTGGCATCTCCATCCCCCAGCTCTCCTTTGCACTCAAGTTGCCTCAAACAAACCGCACTGCTCAGTACCACACACTACCCGGGCCTGGGACATGGTATTCCCTCCCCGCCCCCGCTCACTTCTGTCATTTGATTTCTTTTCTAGAGTTTTTACAAAAGTTTGCTTAGCCTTTTGCATTTATATTGAGTCTCCTAATCCAATAATGTCTATTGAGACCGTGGTATTTTGCCTGCTCATTTATTCATCAGTTGTCATACTGGGAAAGACCATGTATGTCTAGTCTCCAATAACTTTATCAAGGCATTTCACTTCTTAATGCTTTTAAAATCTCCTGAATTATCTGCAGTCATCTCTGTCATCTCTCAACAAAATCCATCACTGATAGCCTGACCCACAACTCACATCCATGTCTGTATTACTTCCTCAATGAATTTTTCTTAACTTATAAATAATGTTACCTGAGAGGTGATGCTGTGAATGAAACGTGAAGACACCCGTTAACTTTTTAGAAGTTTGTATATAATCCTTTCCCGGCCGGAAAAACCTTACATTTTAAAAAATCCTTATTTAATTCAGCTTTTTCTGTTAAGAAAGACCAGTTTACTTGAAAGATGTCATTTGACCTTTGTGCCCTTATTTTTTAATATAATATAAAGACCTCTAGAGTCCTGATGGTGCTTTTAGCTACTCCACAGGAGCAGAAAGCCTTATAAATTTATAAACGTGTATTAATTTTTAAAACAGGTCTAAAAATGCTAGCCTTAAGGAACCGATGGACTAGAGCAAAAGAATTTAGCAAGGACGCATGTTAATTGGTACGTGAAAGTGTAGGGTTTATCCCTGAAACAACAAATGCTTTGCCCCTCGCTCCACCCCTAAGTCCCTAGTGCCTGAATAATTTTTGCAAGTATAACTCTTCAAAATGTTGCCCTGTGTTCCCATGAGGGTATTCAATAACTAAAACCTCCTATTTTAATACAGCCTCCCTAAAGAGGGTGTGTTGTAATACCCTGTCATTCCTGTCATTTAGAGCTCTCCTTGGATGCGGGGTAAACATGTTAATATCTTACAAAATAGCAACTGCTCGTGAAGTTCTTAGCAGGGCAAAGCGAGGACTGGGTTTATTATCCCACTATTAACTCTGGTTGTGTTCGAACAGGTAAAGATCAAGATCTCTGACAGCAGGCTTCCAGTTATCTTACCCTGCTTTTAAGTATTTCCAGTGCTGCATGATCCCACTTGTTTGCTAATTGCATCTTTTCCTCCAGAAATATATGAATAGGGAGAAAAGCATCTGAAAAGGAAATGCCTTGCTCCCCAGCCACTTCTCTGTTGGCTGTCACTTGCAGGAACAGCACTGGCTAAGGCTCACCAAGTTGGAAACAAAAATTGTTTCTACAAGGTTACCAAGCTAGTGCAGCTGGAAGTGCTGTTCTTCAGCATCAGGCAGCTGTCCTTGGGCAGTATCGCCAAGACCGATAGTGTCGGATGTATTTAGTATCCAGCAAGCACGGCTGAACTACCAGGGCTGTAACCCTGTCAGCATTTACAGGTGTGCTCTCCTTAAGTCAAAGATGACATTCTTGTGCTTTTAAAACTCTGATTATTCGCCAAGATGAAGCTAAGCAATTTGGACAGTGAGCAGCTAAGTTCCTTCCTTGTAATCCTCTTCAGCTACGAAGGACCTGGTGGTATAAAACCTCCTTGGCATGCAGTGAGTGGCCTCCTTTTACTGTATGCGCTGTTTTACAGAATGCTTCACGCATTCCTGCGTACCCTTTCTTCTCACAGCTGCATGTCAAAGCAGTAATCGTAGATCTTTGCTATGCTTAAAATCTTTCCAGTTAAAATTACAAAGGCCTCCCAACAGGCATTGATTGAAATTCAGTTTTTGGTATGAAGCAGCATTCTCTTTGGGGCCTGAAGTACCAGTTGCTTTGGATATAACGTACACGCTGTAGTGAAACGCCACCGTGCTGATATGAGGTCAGGCACGTCAATTATACCTGTAGCTTTATTTCTGTATGCTACAACTAGACATGTCATTAGAAGTAGTTGTTGGGTGTGTAATTAGAACAAGTGCATGTAGCTAAGGGAGGAACCAACAGTGCTGATCAGAAAAGGCTTGAACCCTGCTGTCTCTGTGCCCCCTGCACGTCAGCCCCGCTTGCTGATGCTAAAAGGAAGCAGGGGGCTGATGCAACCTGGCTGGATTTCCTAAATACTTCTGAAAAACATCTCTGCACAACCTTGGCTCAAAGTACAATGGACACATGAAAAAGTTATGTGGGAAGAAAGAATAAAATGCTACGCTGTCACTTACACATACGGGGCTCTGTGCATGGGGATATCAACCAGAAGTGCGTTCCCCTTCCTTCTGCAAAGACAGAGGGGATACTGGCAACACGTGAGGGAACAACAGCAACCGGTGAAGCTGGGGAATGTGAAAAGGTCCTGAGCACCCAGAAAACCCTTCCGACTGTGCCCTGTCTTTGACTGTGCCAAACTGGCAATCTCTGAATGTCGGTACAAATCTCCTGCCCTTCTAGAGCTGAGCGCTGTGAAGTGCTCCTGTGTGCCACTGCTGCAGTCTTCATGCCATCAGGCTGGGGATACAAAGGAAAAACAGGTGCCCAGAAGCTAGATCAGAGCTGGCTGCTGCCAAGGCACAGCAAAGCTCGGCAACGCTGAAATGCGTAAGCTGGGAAGGAGTTCTTGGAGCTTTATACTAAGCTCACAGTTTTGTTCTTGCACAAAGCTAGCTACAGAGGAGGAAATTTAGTGTCTTGCAGGAAAGTACTTACGGAGTTGAAGCTGGGACAGAAGAAAAAAAGGCACCAGTCTGGAGCCAGATCAGAACATTCAATAAAGTCTTCCAAAAGATGAAGCAGAAGGAAAGCAGTCTGAAAAGCATCGACTGTTGCACCTGGCAGGTGCATTAGAACTCATTTACATTCATCCTACAAAGGGAAACACAGTCACCATTTGGTGACTGGCACACTAGATTATTTTTGCCTCTAGCTTTGCAGACAAAAATCAATGCAAGTGTGGAAATGAACTGGAGCAGGGGAAAGTGAGCCGATACTGTCAGCACAGAATAAATGATGCAGCAGTGGCAATAATGTAACTTTTTCTGGAGGAAAGACGTTTATGAAAAAATGTTATTTCCTATGTCAGTAACAGCAAGGTAGGCTGCAGGAAGACTGTGTGAACTTCCCAGCTCTCAATTACGTATCCACACATTTGTAAAGTTCCAGAAACACTTTATTTAAAAATGGAGTTGTAAATGCATATAACAAAATAACATACATAATAAATGTAACAAAAATAAATAAGGAGAACATGTTCATACAAAATAAGAAGATAGTAATGCAAAATCTTACAGAACGTAAAGGTATAAACGCCTGAAAGAACAACACAAACAGAATTTCGCATGAAGAGCCTGCACCTTTCATCCTTCCTAGCCTTTTCCTCTTTCCACCCAGGTCTGCAGAAAAATTATGCTCCCAAGCATTAAACAGAAGAAGGAATCATGGTGATGGTTTGGTACACTCGGTTTTCAACACCTAGTTCTATTTTCGATTTATTTTTGCCCTTCTGCACCTTCCGAAACTTTTCTTGTAGCCTCTGTAAACTAGTGTAGTTCAGGCTTCCACAGTTAGCTGGAGTAGAGCATATTGAGTCGTACATGAAGGCTGTTTGCTTTTAATTTTTTTAAAGAAAATATGAAATCCATTATACAACAGATTAGTGGTTTTGTTTTTACATCTCTACAAAAAAAGTTTTTGCATTTTTATTAACTGGTCCAACTTTTACTGACTTCTGAAAGCCTGTACAATTTAAAAGTGTACAGAAAGTAGTTTTTTCTAAACAAATGTCATAGGATTATTGCTGAAATATTAAAGACCATTTCATAAAAGCTGCAAAACTGTATCTTTAACCTTAATATATAGAGACTGATGCAAACATAGGAAAATTCCAGTCTATTAGTTACATTTAACAGAAATAACATTCCTCCAAATTACAGTGTTCTGGAAATACAAAGTAATTTACTTTTATTTTTATTATTATTTCCAAATGTTAAGTTACTGGGACAACTTATAAGGAAAATAGGCTTATATAGGAAACTTTAAATAGACTTGCTTTTCAGTGGTAGAAGCAAAACGTCTATGTTAGCAGTCATCTTCCAGAATCCTTTTAAATATGTAAGACAGAGACAGCTTTACTAGCAAGACTACAGGAAAATATACAGAAGCAAATAAAATCATTTGCTTGGGAGTGCACCTATCGATCAAGCAAATTATGACAACTCTATTTCCAAATCCCCTAAAGAAAATTTTACATCTCATGATCATTCCAAGGACAGTAATTTCTTCTGTAAGCTTATGTTGCATTTGAACTGGTGAGAGCCCATTTGCCTCAATATGCTTTAAAATGTCCCACGTTGCTGTAAGTTTAAATTTGCTTCCTAGTTTCAACAAACATTTGGACAGAAATGAGATATGAAATACTTCTACTTTCATTAACATCAAAAAAGACATTTGAAGAATAAAAAGTGCCAAATAGTCCTTTCAGAAAGTGGATTAAAACACTGCAATGATAATACAAGTACAGTATTATCAGTTTTCTATGTACACCAAAACACTGCTTGCTGTTTAATGACATCGATATGTTCACCTATCACTCCCAGCAAATCTTAGTGCAAACTTAATATGTGAACTTTGTAAACCCCAAGACAATTTACGTAGCAACAAGGTTATATAAATCACAGAACTGTTTTGAGATTTTCAGTAAACAAGAATGAATGCTTTCTGAAATCTGTCTTACCTTTTGCAGTAATGTGTCATTGTCATATAATGTTTCCTATATAAAGCATCTAATTCAGAATCGGATGTAACTGTTCAACAGTTCTGTACAAACTTTAGTGGAGGAAGTCCATTCATTAGAGCAGCTTGGCAAAGAGATTTGGGGTTTCAGTAACATTAAATGTTAAACTGCTTGCATGGCTTTTAAAAAGAAATAAATCTATTAAGGGAAAACTGCTGATATAATAATTTTTTGCAAAGCACACAACCACAAAGGGCAAACCTGCCACAATCTGCTTTCCTACTGGTATCTATGCATATCTTTATGATTTGAAAAGGATTTGTGTGACAATCAAAGCATCACAGTTAGAGAAAACTGGTTTAACAAAACAACTGCTTTTTGACCAGGCCTTTTTTTTTAATTATAAAACCAGTATTATAATTTTTCCTTTATTCCTAAACATTCCACATGAAAGGTTTTTGTATCAACACAGAGACGTCACTCACGCAGGGTGGCATCTTCCTCTTCCCCATCTGGGTTAAACCTATTGAAATGTATGCTGAAATCTGACTTGGATTCAGCATTCTCAAATTCAGCTGCAACAGGGATGGCGGCAGGTCGAAGAGCCCGAGCTTCGGGCTGGCAGTTTGGCTGCACTTGAGGGCGGGTACTTTGGGAAACGGGACTGGGCTTCGGCTTCGGCTGAGCTGGTAAGATGGGGCTGGTGAATCCCAAGTTGCTCAGAGCATCCAGGGTACCATCGGGGTCAATCATAGCATTAATTGCTAAGCAATCAAGTAAAGATGAAAGGGATAGGGAAGAAACCATAAAAAATACAATTTTCTGTTATGACAAAAAATAAGAAAATACTGTTCCAATACTTTTATTTTTATGATGACAGACATGAGCTTTTATGTGTGTTGCTCACCATGAAGGACTGGTGTATCCAATGTATATGTAGCTGATACAGATATTGAAAAGCATTTACATATATTAAAACTTTAGATGAAATGAAACTGCACAAACTAAACACTGTGGACAGGAAAGAAAGATGACAAACTCTCTGGTTAGCTTACAGGGACTGAAAGATGGGATTTTTTGTCATGTTCAAGGGACTTTTTCTTTAATATTACTATTATATTATGTTTCATTCCACACACTGCCCCCCCCATCAATATCCATACCTGCTATTTTCATGATGGAATGAAATTTGTAGAAAAAAGCAATCATTCATCCTTTTTATTGTATAATGATGGACTTATTGTCTCTCTCCCTCCACATAGTGAGCGCAAACTGAAGCACCTAGTACAATTTCATTTTACTGTACTGTTAACACATTGTCACATTTAACAGAACCTCTCTCTTTTTTTATTTCCAAAACTGTACTAACATCTATTCGAACACCACTGCATATATGAGGAAACGATTTGGCATCTTTCCCTGGGCCTTATTTCTTTGTTAAGTTCTCTAAACACCATATAATTTGTAATAAATTAATATTTTTAAATTATAGCTGAGCATGAAACAAACACTAATTTGTTTATAAAGGTGGCTAATGATTCCTCCTGAAACATTCTTTTTTAAAACATGTTGTATTGTAGGATTAAAAATTAATACTAAAAATAACAAATGTAGGAAATTTACAACAAATACAATGGTGATTATATATAAGCATGGACCACTAATCCATTTGACCACTCCAAATTAAACAATAAACTAAGTATAAACAATACACAAAAAAGATAGCAACGTCTTATTTTAAAATATACTCAGTTTTTAAGTTGATTTTGATAAATGGAATATATGTCTAAATAGCAGACTTTGTAAGCACACCATACTTCTTTCCATTTTATACATAGGTAAGTCTTTGCATGCGAAAAGCAAAGTAACTTTTCTATTTTGTAGTCTGCGGGCTCCACAATTACAAAGACTGGATTCAGTAATGCAAAACGAAGATGTCAAGAGCTAATCCTAGTTTGTTTGTTTGTTTGTTTTTGAGTTTTCCTATAGATTATGGCCCCAGTGCATTCCTTATACTGAACTGTGCTACACATGTGCAAATTTATTTTGTAAAGCCTAATCTCAGAATTCTACACTTCAATATTTATCTGCAAAATATTTCTATTAAGAATATTTCACAAATAATTCCTTTGGGATTCTCTGGACTATTTCATTTTTAATTGAGCCTTTTCTCACCTATATAAAAAGCTATCATCACTCTCCTGTTATTTGTTTACAAAGTGTGCTGGCAACTATATGATATTTATGTACATAACTGATACTGTGAATATATTTTAATAAAATGTGATAACTTTGTTTCATGGTATACATATAGATATACAGTAAAAAAATTTAAAGCAAGCAACAATGAAAGAGAAAAGTGAGAAAGGATTTGTACCTTGCAGCTGTTTCTCAACTCGTTTCAGTTCCTGTAAGATTGATGATATTTCCTAGGAAAGAAACAAACATGTTTCATTCAGGAAAGAGAGACTCAAACTACCTATCAATAGTAAACAATCCCTCTCCCCAACCTTTGCAATATGCCATCTGGGTCGTCCCTCCTGGTATCAAGAACACCCTTGCCAGTGGTGGCCCAGCCGTGCCCACCACGGGTCCTGGGTGGCAGTGATTGAGGCTGGACAGCCACCGCCACCACTCACTCAGAAATCAAGAGCTCCTCTGCACTGGCTGATGGCTTGGCTCAACAAAACCTCACTCTGTCCCTTGCTCATCTGCCTGAGCTATGTCTTCACAAGCACAGACTTAAGGACACCATGGTTCTGTAGAAATGGGGCAAAGTAACAGCAAACCTTTACGGGAAGTTACTGCATAAAGCCATTATTAATGGAGTAGGGCGATTTATAACCTTGTTCAGACGTGAGTCAGAACAGTAAGATGACTGCACCGGGATGTTGTCTGCAACTGTTGGACCCTGTGCCCATGAGACCCTGTCCAGCACACCAGTGTTGGGTCCTCAGCACTCATTTGCCTTACAGATTTTTCTCCTCTGTGCTGCTCTGCTTGCTAACACAGATGTAGCCACAGCAATGCACTCAGAAACACAGCAATTGTTAAATGTACCACATCTTAAACTATAAATATGTAAATCCTACAATCAAAGGATCCTACACTGAAGAATACCGTTAATCCAACTGCTAAGGAGGAGCTATCAATGGTCTTCAAAAGCTGAGAATTTTCAAAGGCACTGAGGGTGGTAAAACACTGGAACAGGTTGCCCAGAGAGGTAGTGGAGGCCCCATCCCTGGAAATATTCAAGGCCAGGTTGGATGGGGCTCTGAGCAACCTGATCTAGTTAATGGTGTCCCTGCTCACTGCAGGGGGGTTGGACTAGATGACCTCTAGGGGTCCCTTCCAACCCAAAGCATTCTATGATTCTATGATTTCAGAAACCCATTTAACCCATTTCAAAAACCCATTCTGTACTAAGTAATGTGATTTTTGTGGGTGGCAAAGAGATTCTTGCATTTTACAAAATCATTATCTTTAAACAGATTCCACATCTGAGCTGGACATAAATGTCCCAAGGACAAAACAAACATCAGTTACAATTGTCCTCTGTTAACTTTTAATAACATTCTGTGGTAAAAATAAGCACTGCCTTTGAACAATATAGTGCTCTGAAAACTGAGCAGAAACTTGAAAATCAGTGCATAGACAAAAAAACCACCCATACACTTTCAAACAATGCAAGATGCTTTAATGCATTGAAAAAATTTTGTAAAATGCTGAATTTAGGAATAAAAATACAACTAATATTTTTCTTTTTAAATTAATGCCTTAAAACCCCATATTCATGGCATTTAGAACATAAACCACTGAACTCTGATCTTATTCTGGAAATGGATAGGATAAGAGAAACTCCTTATATCACCATATTTCTAAAATTAGAAACTTCCATGAATAACTTGCTTAATTAAACTTTAACATCCCCCTCCCAAAAAAAACCCCTCTCAGTGTATCTAATAAATTATAACACTGAGTTGCTAATGATGGCTCTTAAAAAATATACCATTCTGCAGAAATTATGGGCCAAGTTTTTAACGCTTCCAGGAAAAATCAATCTGGATGAGTTTAATAACTCACGATGAGCTAACAGAGAAGTGCTAGTCAGTTCAGTGCCAGTGGAAATGTGTTCGCCTTTTGCTTCTGAGCAGTCCAATACAAAGTATGCGAGAACGAGTTTCCTCTCCCACCTTTCCCTAAGTTGACATTCTTAACAGTACAATACTCCAGATGGGATAATGTAGCTAGACTCTACACCTGCTCTCACATGCAGAGATGTTTTTCAAGCCCTACACTCCGTGTTTATAAGCAGAGGAGAAGCGTACTAGGAAACAACATGTGTGCTCCTTTACCCTCACACTGTCACACAGTCTGGTCATGAAGTGGCCCCAATTAGGCAGGGGTGGAAGACTAAATGAATCAACTAGAGTTGTAGTTAGTACCCTACGGTTATCACTTCCACACAAAATCAACATGATTATTTTTCCCTGACGAATGCTTTTATTGCAATGTGTCTACAGATTATTTTCATTCACATAGAGCAAAATCCAACTATTTCTCTGAATATTAATAATCAGGATTAATAGTATTAAGTATTAATAATCAGTAGAGAAAGTAGTCTTTAGATTGTAAAACAAGTTCATTCGAAAGCAATCCAACATTCAAACTAATGGTTGCTACCTTTTGTTATGCAAAAGTACTGATGGTCTATATATAGCCTGAACCCCTTTTATTGCATTCTTTATCTGATAATTTCCCCTGAACAATTACTTAAGACTGTTTCTTTATAACATAGTAAGTCTAGTAATTATTAAAGAAGACTAGGTTTATTCTTGAAATATACTGAGTGTCTAAATAAAACCTTTTGAAGATTTTTGCCTTTATATCATTGAAAATAACATATTCCTCTATTGATTATTTAGAAATTAGGCAACAGGCTCATTCAATCCCAGAAGAGATAACTATTCATACCATGCTTGATGTTTTCACAATAGGAACTTCACTTTCAGCTCGCAACTTGTTTTCAATTTCTTCCCAATTTCTGTCTTTGTCCTTAAATAATATTCTAGAAGATATTAAAGAGCAGTATGTTTAAAATAAGACAAAAATAAACAAACTAAACCTGAAAGACTGGATACACGATACAAGAAAGCAGCATAGGGAGCAGTGAATAAAACTAAAATCTGAAATATTGAAAACTGACAGAATCTAACGATACAATTTAAATTTTCAGGGAAGCATACAGGGTTTCAGCAATATCATTATTACTGACATTAAAATGGCAGTTCTGTAGCTAAATGCTTGCTTATGGTTTTGAAAAGACACAGCTGATTCTTTCCTCCAGCACTGAGACATTTTTTTAAAAATCCAACTATTTTATAGTAGTCAGATAATTCCATATTAACGCTGCATTTTAAAATAATTGCAAACCAGAAGAGAAACATTAACAGTGGTAAATAAATGCAACTCTCTTGCATTTGTATTTTATATTAATTTAATGAAAAAATAAAACACTTCAGAAAATTAAAAGTGCAAAAATTTTTTGAAAAGTCTCAACACACAAATTGTATATACATGATTTAGTAATACAAGTATCACTTGTATTACATGTTTAAAGAAGTCACTTCTATTATTTGTAAAACCCCAAAGCATACTGTGAGGTTCCCCATTTTTTATGTTTTCTTCTCTGCTGTGATAAATAATTTTTGTTTTCATTGCCATATCATAAACATCATTTAAACTGTCTACACTTGCCCAAGTGGGGGGGAGGGGGCAGGGAAAGAGTGTTTGGATATTTAAGGTCTGGGTATTCATTTTTTTTTAAGTGACATCATGATGACATAGAGGAGTCCAAAAAGTAGCATATTCATTATTATTATAGTCCAAAAAGTAGTGTATTTTTGTTATTAGAGTAGGTATGTCTCTGAGGAAGTAATTTTTAAGGTGGAAATTCATGATACTTTGTATCTCATAAAGACTAAGAATCTGAAAGAAAGCTGGGAGACTTAGTACCACACTTCTGTTAATCTCTCTTCAGTTATTTATACCCCACGGAAAATCCCACTCTATTATTATCCTGTCAAGAAAGTCTAGTTTTATAAAATGTGTACCCTGTATTATCTTATCAGTACACAGATGTCCATAGACAGCCCATCCAGAAGCTGCTTTAACTTGTCTTCCGCCTTTGAGGTCTTCACTCACTGCTGCTTCAGAACACGTTTTTGTCATGTTTCACTGAGAGGAAGTGCTACTCTCATGACACAGTTTCATGGGATCAAGGCAAATGACCACTTCTGCAAGTGACTTTAGTGCATTAATGTAAAAAGCATATAAAGAGTAAACATTAATAAATACTTCTTCTTGGGGAAAGAAAAAATAAATTAAAAGTAATCAAAACTACAGTGAAGAAAACATGAAACACTTTAAGCCCTCAAGTAGTGCCATCATCTTGTAACCAAGATGATCACCAGAGATCTGACAAGATTGCTTTTATGTTCTGGAAGGGAGTGCAAAAGCTTTCAAAGCCATACAACTGCAAACCTGGACACCAGAAAGTCCAATTACAATGGAAAATTTAGGACTTGCCTGACGCTGATGAGTTTAAATAAATAAAAAACAGAGGCAATTTAGTCCTTTACGGGATCTTGCACCAAAAACCAGGCATCTCCTGGAAATATTTCTGTTCAGTATAGAGAGAATCTTACACAGTTATAATTTCTGTCCTTTAAAAGCATTTATATCACTCTGGAAATCAGCAGAAACATGGAAAATAAGGCTTTTCTAGCAGTAAACAGTACTAGTAGGACAAATATCTAAGTTATTGTGACACTGCTTGGTTTTTTCATTTACCTTCTTGCTTATGTTACATTAAATTACTCCTTTTTGTGGCATTTTCAGTCTTACTCCCTTTTAGTGACAATGCTATTACTTCTCTTTTACAGTTTGAAAGCTTTCCATCGATAGGTCACTCTATTAAAAAAAATTGAGGAAAAAATGAAAACAGTAATTTCAAAAAATCTTAATATTTTCACTATAAAGTGGACAGGCCAATTTGGTTTCGCTGCAATTTTAGGAAGTCTATTTCCTTTTTACAACATTTACAACATTTTTTTCAGTTCTTCTTTTAGTACATTTTAACCCTCCCGGGGGTCTTCATCTCTGTCTCCTTTGCTCCTCCTTGTTCTAACCATACTCTTTATTTTGAAAGAGCATATTTATAAATGTCTGCCTCTTTCTGCTCTTGCCTTTCTCAGTCCTACTTTCTGGGGCAAATCTGCCTGAGCTTTCTTTGGTTGTGCTCAGTCCCCATTTTATTTTCATTGCCCTTTGCAGGATGCACAGCAAACTGCAGAGACTGGCAAATAATACCTGCGCTGACCTGAATGCTTTGCCTAGATTTGCCCGAATGAAGAGGTACTTCCCTGCTACAAAGCAAGCCAGTAACACTGCATTCAGACTGTAGAGCACTGATAGGCATTCTCACTGCAAAACCTGCTTACCTCTTCCCTCCATAACCTCTGAAAATTCCTGCAAACTCATTACAACGTAGAAAAGACAGAAGGGCAAACAAATTGCTTATCTGGTTCCTGAGAAGCCACCACAATAATTTGTTAGCAAAGAACAGGTTACAGGACACATGGCAAGAATGCTGCAGAATTTTTAAATATAATGTAGTTTTGTGTACACCAGTATATAAGAACCTGATTATACAAAATGATGAATAAAAATAAATTATAAAAAAGTAACATAGCAATACCCAAGGTATGACTTATCCTGAAGAAAATTACAAATATAGAGGATTTGGTGAAAGGAAAGAACCAGGCACCTGAATCTGGTTCAATCTGAACACCACGCTAGGACTTGGGGGGAAAAAAAAAACCAAACAGTTTGGCCAGCACTGGGAGAAACTAGCTGAGGAATAACAGCATAAAAAGCTTCTCTCAATCCTATTTCTTACTATATGGTAGGAACGATGACAGAACTCAGAGGAACTCGGAACATTATCTATAAATTAGAAAAAAGAAATGGCAGCTCTAATGAAGTCGGGAAGAAACTAGTCAAGCAAAAAGATATAAACTTCCTTTTATCCTCATATTTGTTTTCATGATTGACTTCAGCTCATGTTAATTTCTGATAGATCTGCTTGACAAGAATGACTGAAAACATTTATGTTCTTAATACTTTAGCCAAAGTGAAATTGGTCTTTTTGTAAAGGTAGCTACTGCAACTAAAATACAACAGTGGGTTCACATTCACAGGAAGCACGACTTTCTCCATGTGGACCCAGATATGAAGTATGCAATTTTTTAATATGTATAATGCGATTTGTAAGGACCATAATTGCCCTATACTGTCTGTGCTCTCAGGAGAGAGGTTTACACTGGTGAACAAGAAAATTTGAGAGGACTTTTAAAACAAAGTCAGGCTTACTGGCTTAACTCTCGGTGCCTCTATACATTTCTCTTCTCCTTTCAGGATCAAGTACTTTGGAAAAATACACAACTGCTAGCTTGACAAATCCTGATTGATTCTCATTGCATCTGTTCTGGGCAGAAACTTCAACTGGCTTAAGTCCAGTATAAAGAATAGAAGCACACAGAATCACAGAATGGCAAGGGTTGGAAGGGACCTTGGGAGATCATCTAGTCCAACCCTCCTGCTAAAGCAGGTTCTCCTAGAGCAGGTTGCACAGGACATCGTCCAGGCGGTTGAACTCATGTACATCAAAACAAAGCTAAGGTAAAATCTGTAACAGGTCCTAGCTGCCTTACATGCTCTCTAGAAACAATTCTAAGACAAACTATTGTTTTTCTGATTCAAAATACTAATGACATTATGAATAACATCATCGTATTCAAATCCATTCTTTTGATCACAGCTCTGAGGATATGCTAAATAACTGCATATTAATTAAAGTTCCTCCACTGTGTTTTTATAGAAATATGCAATGCCACCCTCTTTAAATGAATGTAGGATATTTATAGGTATGCTTATAAATTAATACATGACCACATTCATTACAGTATAGCTGACTTACCTTTTAAGCTCAGAACATTACTCAGAAAAGTGTAAGACATGATTTTATAGTTACCTAGTTTTCTCAGAACAAATTTGCATACATAAATTTGTTCTAACTCACTGTACTGAACTCAGTTTTTTACATTAAGTAACTACAGCTGTGCTAGCAACATATTTACAGATCAGAAACTGCCAACGTTCAAGAAAAATCAGCATGATGAAAAAAGCAGAGTATCTACTATCTACTGCTTCTGAGGAATTTAAGATACATATCATCCTAGGCGCCTACCACAAATAAATCAGTCAATAAGCAAGATTCTTGTTCCAATGATGCAGCTTTAAAAGGAAAAAAAAAAAATATTGGTAAGCAGAGTTCCTGAGGGATGCCACTGTATTTTCCCAGAAAATTATGCACAGAACAAAACTTAATACAGTATTTTGTTTCTATTTCCAAATTTAAAATGCCTTTAAAAATGACTTTCAAAGAATGGTCATGCTTAAGTACCTCTTTGCATGTATTTACTCACTCTTTTTTTGAGATCAGCTATTAAAGGATAGCATACACTCAGAGGTTGATTAAACTTGAACAAGTTGTGAACTTTTGCATAATTTGTAATAAATTCTGCATAACGAAGTTGAACTCTGTTAATTTAGCACAATTTTGAGAGTAACCATACCGTACACCTGCATTTCACAAACACATTTGTATCTGAAATTTACACAGCAAGAGACATTTATGTCTTTTATTCAAGGATAGTCAAATAAATAGTATGATACATAAAAGAATGTATCTGGGGAAGCCAAAGAGGGAAGGGCAGCAAATGGGATATTTCCAATATTATAATCCTGCAGCCCCAAAATGGTGAGTTTGAAAAAGAGAAATGAAATTAGTATCAGTCCAGGAACATGTTCCAGGATAGTGGAAATAAGGTACTCACAAATGTTACCTGTAACCACCAGTTAAAACAACACACAAAAAACGTTAGAACAGAAATAATAAGAATGGGCTGCAGGCTTTTAAAGACTTGATTCTACACTCAGTGATATTCTTCTTACTAGAAATAGTGGGACTAGAAATGGCAGATAACCTACAGTTTTTACCAATTCATATAGATTTTTTTTTTTTTTTTCTTGATTTCTATGGTCAAGTCTCTTTTGGTATGCTCACGAGAATATAAATTTCAGATAGGTTAGTATTTTTCTGCTTTTACTAGTTACATCACCTTATGCTTAAATAAATTTGTGATTTGGTGAATAATCTGTCACACATCTAAGATTTAAATAACTGACACTTCCTAGACAAACTGATCAATTACAATATTTTCTCACATTCAGAAAATTATACATGAAGTACAGCCAAATTACTTTCTTAATTTTAATGTACTCTATTTTAAAATTATTAACTGCACAAAGACATGAACAATGACATCTGAATTATATAATCCTGAACTTTCTATTTAGAATTTTCGCTTATTCTTATGACCTAAGCAGTTACCAAATGGTTGTACACTCACTCACTCAAATTAAATGGAGCTGTTGTAGAGCAACACATTATAATTTTTAACATGTCTATATTTCCTGTTAGCTATTATGACATTTTATGCAGGAATCTAACTATCTAAGGAGGAATTTTCAATTACAAATAACAGATGGTTACATCTGTTATTTTAGATTTAGAACTCAATAGTGACCACATTGTCTCCAGGGCAAGTTCTTTTTTAGAAGGATTTACTGAAACTGCTCTCCTCTGTAGCATTTATTTTTCTTCCTAGAACGGGTAATCCCCCCAACAACTTGGCAAGTGTACAGGGCCCAGTTTTACCGTTCAGCAACATTTTAACCTTCTCTTTTCAGGAAAGGAGTTTACAAGACTTGCATGGAGGTCGTATAGATTTTGCACAGCATTTGCACGTGTTGGAACAGCTTCTCTGCTAGAGGTATGATGGATATTTTCCGTCCATGTAAACTTTGCTGATATTTATCTTCATATAATGTGAAATACACATAACCAATAAAGGAAAAATTATTCATCCTCAATCTTTCTGAACGCCAAAAAGACCGTAAGTAACATTGCTTTTTTAAAACATTGCTACTATATACATTTCCTGTATCTGTATTATACATATCTCTTCTTCGACTAGGAATGTTGATGAGAGCAGAGCATTTTCAGTAACAACAATAATTTTTAAAAACTCACCTGATTTTGCCAGCTGTTTTGTCAATGGATTGTCTTATCTTGCGAGAAAATTGGAAGACTGAGGACAACAGCAAACTGTCCCCCATAACCTGCAACAAGGTGGTTTAATGGGAATTAAAAACAATTCCATGTATTTTGAAATTTTTTTTAACTTTAAAAAATTCATTTTTTTAACTTTAAAAAATCATAGTTGTGTTCCAATTAGTATCATCTACAAACAATCATATTTGAACATTTTGAAAATTAAGTAATACACAAATATTTTTCTTCCAGTATTAATGCCACCTGCTAGGTAGGAAAGAGGATGGTGTCTAGAATGCTAGGTGGGGAGACAACTGTAAAAACTTAAAATAGACAAATTACTAGAGAGAATCCTGTTGTGTACTCACTTCATCTCTGCTCCAAGTCCTTCTCCGGGTAATTGTCGGGGGATCGAGGGCATCTGTTAGCTGAGGTCTAGCATCATTAGGCCGACCATTCCCCTCTGGTGGTTTGGCATGCACTAGTGGAGGGATTTTTCTAAAATTGAGACTTTCATCAAATACTCGGTCAACCAACTGGGGGTTAAAAGAAAAATGCAGTTTATGAAACCCACTGGATACATGCAAGATCAGATTAACATTTTTCTCCTTCTGAAACAGTTTACAAGAAGCCTATCAAATAAAAATCTTTCTGTTGTCTTATATAGTATAAAATGACGCATCTCTTATGTAACAATACCGTGTAAAAATGAAGGTCTTTTTTTTTTCAAATATTAGACATACACTTCAAAATTAGACTACCCCACAGAAATTTTGCTTATGGGCAGGTGACCTAATAGTTACCTACAAACTGGTATTGAATAATTTGTTCCTTCAATTAATGGAACATCATCTGTGGAATTAAGTACAGTACTATAAAATTAGGGTTTTTTCCAGATTAGTCATAGTGTTACAGAAACACCTATACCTACTTAAAGGAGATACTGCCACCTGCAGTAGTATGCACACACCGTACAATATTTTTTTAAGAGGAAAATGATTATTTTGTAATATAAAAATCAGAGTGATCTAACCGGATCTAAAAAAATGAGCACTTTATTTCCTAAAGTCTAGCTGTAAGCCCATGAGAATTAAAAACAAAATCTATGTGAGTGCAGTTAGAATTTTTCTGAGTACAAAACCTCACAGATTTCTTATCACTGTTTATATCTTTTTTTCCACAGAAAAAGACAGTATTATACTAAACACAGTAAACTAATGTATTAACCAAACCTTATGCACACAAAAATGAACAAGCACATTTTGAAAAGAATACTATGAAGAAAAAAATGCAGTAAACATTTACAACATATTAGGGTGAATTGTAATATGGTAGAAAGTGATGATTTAAATTCAGATTAACATTTTTACCAGCATTAAACCTGTGATGGTTACTAGAACAAGTTAGTCAATATATTCACAGAACAGCATACCAGAGATAGGCAAAGAAAATAAGAATTATTAGAAGCACAAGGCAAACTTATTTCAAGGCAGGTTTTGACAATGTTATTAAAACAGAAAATCTAAAGTTATTGTTAACTGATGGTACCTAAATATTTCAGTGTTCAGAACATGAAACTTTAACATCACCTGTGAAAAGAGGGACTTTTTTGTTTTTAATAGCTATTCAAAGTATTAAATGTATATATTTATACATATTTGTGCATACACACTAGCATCTTTAAATGCACTTAGATACTATCCAATAGTATCTAAGGCTACAGACAAGCAAGAAACAAGTAACTATCTTGTCCTATGTTTCGTGGAAAAAAAGAGACAGACAGATAGTATGCATCCTTTTGACAAGCTGTGTTCATAGAATAATTTCTGCGTTGTTTGTTGAAACATAAAGGAACTTTAAATCAAAAAACAATGTAGAGTTCATGCATACGGGCTGAGTGGAAGTAACTAAAAAAGGCTATGCAAAAAGCTAAAAGCAAAAGAAATAAAGAAAAGGAAGAACCTTATGCATTTCTCCATGAAGATCTCCTACCTCTTCTCTAGTGTCTATGGCAGAGCCAGGGGTGGTGGCAGCAGTGCTTACTGTGGTACTGGGGGCAGTGCCTGATGAAGTCACTGAATCTATCTCTCCTGCTACATCGTTGATTTCCCGTGCGATGAGAGCCAGATCTTGACTGATCCTAGTAATAAAGAGAGTGTTACATTCTCCCCTACATATACTTCCGGACCAGTAGAGCCAACCTGCAGCCTCTGAGCTTCTAAGTTCTACTTCCTGATAACTGTGCTATGATGCCCTTCTAAACTGAAAGTTTATTTGTAGAACCATAAAAGCAAATTTTTAACTGAAGCTTTTAATAACATGCCTTTCTAGAGGAAGAAGGTAGAAGGCAATCTCAAAAGACGGAGCATCCTTGTTGTCTTTCCCAGGCAGAGATGTGTGCAACATGCAGTAAATCAAACCCATGGGATGCACTGGAAATACGCTGAAAATACTGCACAGATGACCTGTGTACATGCAGTAAATCTGAAATGTCCAGACCACATTTAATTTATACCTCAGTTTACCTACTTGCAAAGAACTTCTTCAGGACCTCTGACTATCTAGTAGCCCTGCAGCTTGCTCAGATCAAGCTGCTTATGTGTCTGAAATTCCAAGACCAGTACCCTAAACTGTCAAATTTAATTAAGACAAGCTTTCTAGGTGGAAAAACAGAACATGCCTGTAAAAACCTGGATATGATAGCACTACACAAATACATCTGAATTCTCAGCTGAAGATTCCTTTTCCTTTCTTCTGATCCACCACATCAAAAAATAGCTCTGCTCTCTATTCTGCTCAGCACAGTGAGGAAGCTTGCCTAGCTCTGCTTGTGCTACTCCTCCCCAGGTCACACCAAAAGAAGGAGGGAAAAAAATCCCAAAACCCCAAAGCCACAGCTAAAAGTCCCCTAGTAATTATGGCACTCTGAATCTCCAGCTCGGATCAAGCAGTTCAGAAGACCTAGAATTCAGAGCAGCCCACCAAGCAATCCCCTTCCATACTTCTGTCTGAGACGACTGAAGGCATAGAAGTCAACAGTGCTAATTCTGCACCGCCAAGGACTCTGTGAAGAGCAGCACCTGCCACTTAAGTGGAAGGAGTTGCACAGTCATGTGACAGTGATGCACACCGTGCTAGCCAGTGCTTGATAAAGGTGAGCTTCTTTCCGCTCTTTATTTTCACTTTGTCTTCATGTCAAAAAGAATAGACACCATTGACCTAGAGATAGTTTGAGACTGAGTGAGAGGAATTTAAACTAGAGAGACAAACAAAATTAGAGAAATTCCCAGTCAAATTCCAACACTGGATTTTGTGACTAAGCATCAGCAATCCGCAATGAAATGCAACCTTGTACACATATAATTGGAATAAGGCTGTAGAAGTATATGCGGCAATTACCTGTGACCATTCAAGACAGTGTTTCTGAATTCAAACTATCAGAGATTGGAACACTAAAGCAGAAACCAAGTCAATTGCTCATTTCAATAAATTAAATTATGGTAAGTGTCTATTACTACATTAACTAATTTAGCCTAATTACTACATCTTTTGGGTCAATTTTAATGTATATTTCATGTTCTTATAAATATGTACATTAAAACTCCAAAGTTGAGCTAATATTTTAAGTAGTAGAGATACTAGAGCGCCTAATTCTTTCGTTTCACACAACTGTATCTCTTTTTTCCTTAAACAGAGAATTTGCTAATAATCACGTTTTAATTTCTGAGACAAATTTTGGTATTTAATGAATAGTTGTGAAGAAAACAAAACCCAGGAAATGTCAATTATCAGTAAATCCTCCAGAAGACAAAATGTCATTAAACACCATAATTAAAAGTAGTATCAATCAACTCTCCACAGAAATCAGCAATGCTTCAGTGTGCCACAAAAAAATTAAAATCTACAAAAAAATTAAAACGAATCCTAAAATATCATAATAAACAACTCTAACATGGATGGCAAGCAACTTGTTAGACAATTATCATAGTCAAACACTAATCAGGTGAACAAAATCTGGAATTTCTTTCAATGTGATAGTAAGCTATAATCAGTACTCAATGTTTCTGTATAGAAACAATATAGAGCACTAAACAAAAAGCACTATGAAAATTAGAAACAGCTAAGAGTTGGGGCTCATAAATGACGTTTTCAAGTCATTCTACATCAACTTTCAGAAACAAAAAATATTGTTTAAATATAAGGAATATCATTTTGTATAATCAAGGACAAGAGACTTTGGCTTTAGGTACACATTATTACTCTGTTGCAACTGTAGGCTGCCTTGCAGATTTCTACTGCTTCCTGCATCAGAGCTAGCTATCATACAAGGCAAATCTATTCAGGGAGGCATAACTAAAATAAACCTCAAATTCCCTAACTCCCCCAACCCGCTCTAGGAAATGTTGCTATTAGATTCGCTCAGTGAGACATAAGGGACAGACAGAGTTTCCAATGCAAGGGAAAAGGTGACAACATGGGGCTTGGGATGGGGAGAGCACGATCATCTTTTTCAACAGCCTGGAACTCTAGTTCTCATTTACCTGTAGTGAAAGAATAGCCATAGTATTAGACAAAACACAATGAAATAGGAATAATTCTAAGATATCTGTAATAGTTCTGGACTGCTGGATTAACAAAAATATTTTTACGCTTCGTCTACTATGTCACACTTCCTACGCTGAGTCAATTTATTTTGTAATGATACTTTAAAATCGTTAAAGAAAATATATGTTAAACTATTATTATGAGGGTCTATATTCCCTCCAGGCCAAAGTGGGTTTAGAATAAATTTAGTTATTTCATTAAGTGGTTTTTTTTTTTAAACACCTCTTTCCAATTTTCAATTTTATTAGCATCCATAAATTGTGGAGTGTGTGGAAAGTGCAAACTGGGTCAATCGAAGACCAGCTAAAATACAGTATAATGGTAACATGGATGCAATGAAATGTCTGTCATACAGCCTCTACACTACTTTCAGCTACACATTTATTTTATGAAATACTTATCTTTACACCTGCCTTATCTAATCAGTTAAGTCAACAAACAAAATGAAATCAACCAATTTTAGTGAGAACATGTATCTTTTCCTTTTTCAAAAACTGTAAACAGAGTTGAAGGGACTCTGATCATAGGGGCTGAACCAAGGGCTGGGAAGGAAAAAACAAAACAAAACAGGGTAGACAATGATAGAGGGGAGACTATGGCTAGCGAGGCAAAGGGAGCAGAGACAAAAATGATCTTATAAAGGGCAGGAGTTAAACTTAAAGCCAGGGGAGCAATACTGTGAATCAGTACAAATTGATACGGAGGCACAGAAAGGATCAACTGGTGACCTAGAGCGGGGGGCTCAGCAGAGACTAACCAAGGAAACAGGTGCTGGAAGCAGTGACAACAGATGACAGTAGCCTGGCATTTCTCAGCTGCTGAGTGCTAGCTTTCTTAACCTTAAATACGCTCATTTAATGCAGTTTGTGTAAAATTTCTATACACAATCACAAATTTCGCAATACCAACTTAGACTCTCGGCACCTCCACTGGAAACAAAGAACCTGAAAAAGGTAGGGTATAGCCTTCAAAACAAATTTTAAATCAGTATCTAAATGAAGAAAATGGTAAGAAGTCCAAAGAAAGAAAAAAATGTGCAAACCTAACCATCAAATAAGTTTTGACTGAATCATCATTTCCAGTATCAATCTCTCCTAGATGAGCAAAATGTACCAGGAAGTTTTGCTGAAGTAGAGGTTCAGCAGCACTTTTTATAAGAAGGAAGTAATATGCCACGGCTAGCCTTGATTTTTTTTTTCCCATATACATGCATTCCTCTTTATATTCATCTCTAACTTAAGATTCTTGGAAAGAAAGGATGTTTTAGGAAGATGCCCTTGAAAATGTTTATTTCCTGATTTACCAAAATGCTATCAGACTCCTTTAAGTATTTTCTCCTTGCACAGACCACGCTAAAAAACCAAACGTTGAAAAACATTACGAAGAAGAAGGACCAAAAAATAATTAATCAGACTAAATGAAACACAATGCTTCACATCTGTGACACCACAGTGTTAAGATTAATTTAAAAAGGAAAACACTTCTTGTTTAGGCTTGAAATTAAGTTCTGTGAAAAGATTCAGAATCTGAACACTAAGTTTTAAATAACATTTATATACTTCCATAGTTTTATTTGTTTAGTGGAAGGTTTTTGAAATTTTCACTGCCTCGGTATTGCATGATATGGGAATAATTGGTTAGCAGAATGTAGAACTGACTAACTTTTCCTTGGTTCATTTGAAGCAGAGGGCTATTAGCAGTAATGGAGGAATTGCTATACTAATCTCAGGGACTCACAACAAAAGAAATTACTTTTCGATGAATATATATGATTTAAATCAGAAAATATCTAACATGAAATAATGTCTAGATAAATCAAAAATTAAAATGAGAACACGGTCTCTCACATTGCCAAAATAACTTTTTGCTCTGTCACCTATGCATTGATCTGAAATTTTACCTCATCATGAACATAAAGGTAGTACACAATCAGATATACTTCAGCCTCAGGAAATACACCATTAGCAACTAAGAGTTCTACTCAAAGTACCTCTGCAAGTCCCACTAATGCAATCAGAAGCTCATATTCTGGGATCTGGCTATCATAAGTCAGAAATGATTATAATTTTCCATTAGAAAGAGTTGTGCTGGTAACATGAGTGTTCTGTCTGCCAGTCTCTCATTAGTGAATGAAAATGGTAAGTAGAGTGATACAGAAAATCCAGAAAATCCATTAGCGCTCTTTCTCCTATATATGTACCTGTACAACTAGCTGGGTACAAATCTCTGTTATTTTAGAGGCACTCCGTTAAAACCAACCTTGCTATTTCTTCTCGGTGAGCAGTCCAGTCACGAATGTAGTCTTCCTGTTCCTTTATTCTGTGCTTGAATGTATTGCTACTTTGAGCTGCTGTCCCAGTGCTCTGCAGTCGTGTGGTTTTCAGGGCTGGAGAGGTACGTAGACGGGTATGTTTAGGGGAATTACGGTTTGATCCGAATTCATCTTCTGAGGTGGAAGCATAATCTGTAGGAAAGCGCCTCCATCTTGCACTTACTAAATTAGTTTAATTATTGAAAAAGAATTATTATTGCAACTTTAATAAGAAAAAACAATATTATTTCAGTAACATCGCAAAAATACACAACTATTCATTACCAATCCCCAGATACCTCAAAAAAGGTTCATTTACTACATCTTAAAAAGAAAGCTACAAAATTTGTGTTGAATAATAAATATTAATTAATAAAAACATAAAACGGATGCTCTTTGTATAATGATGAGTGAAATAAGATGAAAAAACCAGTAACTGTATATGAGCTCAAGCACACTGTATTACAAAACAAGGGCCCAATTCATTAACGTTTAAATATATAGTCAGATTGCACTTTTTCTGCAGATTTTTTCCCAAGTTTCATTCAAGGTTTACGTGATACACAAAAAAAATGAAGAGACATGAAGGAAGGATGGAGCTGGCACCAAGCCTGGAATGCATGCTTACATAAGGAAAGCATAAAAATCCTAGATGATGTATTTAGTACAGAAAAATTATCTTAAAATTAATACTGTGTTATAAAAATCAGCAGCACATCTACAAAACCAGCAGCCTCAGAGCAAAAAGCATATAGTCTCACACATAGCATATAAAGCATAAACAGCCATGTTGCTGAAGACAGCCTGAAGTATAGGAGGACTGAAACTAATTACTAAAGTCTAGAAAATGCATTTCAGATACGCTGCTCTCAAACATTCCCAGCAAGAAGAGGTATCACTAAATGTAAAGGAATGCTCATCACAACAATCTGCTAAATTCTTGCAGAGAATTCAGTCCCCCAAACTCACTGACATTCACAAAGCTCTGGAATTACTGTAGAAATTCTAAAAAATATGTGATCACCTCTTGATAATTTAAAAATAATAGATTCAAGTAATGTATATAGTTTTTAGTATAAGAAAAATGCAAGAAGTAATAATGATTTCTCCTGAAACATTTAAAAAAAATTACAAATGAAGTATATATCAATATGAATTTAACTAACAAATCATGAAAGTAATTTTTAATTGAGACAAGATTTGTGTAATGCTCTCAAAGATTACAGTATGTAGAATATGACATTGGTGTATAAGCTTACATCCCTTCCTCATACAAATAATGCATTTTTAATCACTGAAAACAAAAATATGCTTCTGTAATTTTTTCAGGTTTAAATGTGGGCTTCAAATCTTGTTAAGTTCTACTATTTTTTTTTAATATTCTAACTTTATTGAAGAAAATAAAAATGTCTCTCCAGTCACTTACTGTTCTCTTTTTAGAAGTTTGAAACTTGTTTCGATCTTAGGGAAGTAGAACATAAGCAGAAAAAGCACAGTTCCCCACCAACAGCATGCAAGCAATGCGTGACTGACGTTCAAAGAGCTTTATGAGTTGGGCCCACATTTTATCATCAATTTTTATTTAAAATCCTTGTCCCAGTTCAAATTATATGCATCAAAATAAATACAAAATTTATCCTGGAATCTCTCAAGTGAGCTAGTCCAGCAACTCAGCACTGTACAATGAGCATATGTAATCATATATTTAAAAATTAAAAATTGAATGAGAAGTGAAATATCAGAAACAGATTTGATTTCTAGTACTCTACCACTGTAAGTTTCAACATCAGGATCTGGGTCTGGGAGAAGCTTGGATTTCTCTGTGTACAAAATAGTGTTTTATCATGTTAATTCGTATTAAAACATTCAGATTAGAAGCATTTGCTTAAATAAAAAAATATTGATGAGATTAGTTTTAGGTCCTCTTTTCCACCCACACTTTTTAGGAAAAGATTCTTAAATTGTACATTCAATCAAAAATACTGAATTTTGCAAAAGCTTAAACATTTCAGAGATACTAACTGAAATGACATCAATAACAATTGTCTACATAGTAGCATAAAACCTCTCTATATTTTTTAAGACCATTAAATGTTAAGGTCTTAAAATGTTGTTTATTTATATATTATCAACGTGTTTCTCATTAATATGGGGGAAAAGTTATTGTAGGCTTAACAGTTAAAAAATCTCAGTTGTATGATTCATGACAAGCAATATCCAAGCACATTTCCCATTAAGCTAGCTATACATTTGCACATACATGCTTTTAATACTATTTATAAATTATGCAGCCCCAAATTGTCACTGTAGTTTATGTAGACTTCTGAAAGCTATTGTGCAATTAGTTAGACACCAAAGGCTATAAATGTCAGTACCAATAACTAGAAAATTCTCCAAAACCCTCACTAAAATAATCAGCAGACAAACTTAAATTTGTTGACTACTCTGAGAGAAGTATAATATGTTGACAACACCTTAAACTGGCAAATTTAATGATTTGGACACCATAATCTCAGTTTTAAGATCTGAAGACAGACTTTATTACGCATATCCCTTATAAAATACTCTTACTCTCATCGATGAATTGCCTTCTCAAGGTTCATCCATTTCAAACAACCTGAAATTTGGTGCTCAGTAATGCAATAATACTAAAGTGCAGTTAATAAGGGTCGCTTTCTCTCCATGCTCAAACTTTTTTTTCCCCCAGCGATACCTCAGCAGCTTGGATCAAACTATCTGCTAGTTATTTGCAATGACAGTTAGGTTAGCAAACCAGCAGAGCTGCTGAGCACAACTAGCTGCTCAAGGTTCTGACTCAATGCTTAATTTTAAAGTTGCAGCTTAGCACTTTGCACTAGGTCTGATCCTGTTGTTTTTTTCCCCAATATATATCTCCTTCTGTAACATCATCTCCAATTTTCCTCCACAATTTTGAAAAAAGGTCTTTGGTCTTCTCTGTTTTTATTGATCACACTCTACTGTTTGACGATTCAGTACCTTGATTAAATCTTTTATTGCTTGTGCTATAAAATTACTAATTCTGCTTCACATGTCTTCGCAGTGTTGTCAGTTATTAAGCCTCCTACCACAGAAATACCCTGGTAATTAATTTGATGCTGGTAATTCTCATCCAATACATTCCATTTATCTGCTTGCCCATTCATTTATAAGTAAGTGATACTTAACTGTATCAAGGATTAAAAAAGATTCTTGAGATTATGGACTTGCTGACAGCTCTGGCAACTTTAATGGTGTTATGTTGCAATTCATCAGCTTCATATGAAGTACAAGACAGTAAAAAAAATCCAGTGACTACATCTTTTTTTGCTCCCTTTTTATAGGCACGCATATCTGAACATTCAAAAATATCTGGGAAATGCAGAAATAATTTTCTCCTTGGTAGACTGGATTTAAGAAGCAAGATTCTACTGCCAATGTTTAGTGACCTACAATGCAGTAATGTTAACTGAACTCAGATGAGAAGACTCATTGAACATTTTTAACACTTTGATAGCAACCAGTCTTCTGCTAAAAGTAAAAAAAAAAAACCCAAACCAAACCCCTATATTGGTAATGATCATTCATTTTCCAGTCTTTCTAGGTCCAGGGAGAGAAGAAAATACACCACTATTATACCTTGACTAAATGTGCCCAAAGTCGAACATACTCAAATGGTAGAGGCACTTTTGTCAGGCACTTCATTAGTAATTTCCAAAAGTGCTAAAATTAAGTGACTTGTTGACTTTTCTAGAAACAAAATTAAATTCAGGAATTATATGCTTTGTATCAAAAAGCTTCTGCTACGTTCCATCTTTATATATTGCATACAAGTAACACATACTATTCAAAGATGTCTTACATATGTTTATCTAAGGACAAAACAATAATATTATTAATAACTTGCTGTGTTGGGTAGTTATTAGCATCATTTTATAAGATGCTAATGGAAAAATGGGGATGTACTGAGTAGTGGCCTATAATAGGAGAGATATATATACACACACGCACTCCTGTTTATACTAGATTATACCACTTTTAAAGCAATTCAGATTTTCCTAAAGTATACCCTAAGTAGTCCAGTAAAATAATTAAACAATAAGCTTACTGACACAAACAAAATCTAGAACTCCAGATCCTAACCAGTAGTAATAATATTCCTTAATTACATAGTAACAAGACTTGATTGATTTATTAAGGCATGATTTTGTTTTGAAAGTATCTGACTGCTTTATTAATTGCTTTCAGATTTTCACCTTTATACTGATACAGGCTTCTCCCTGATTTTGATATATAAACTGATAAAGCTTTTTATGACAGAAGCTATTTCTACTGTAGATTTTTGTAAAAAAGGCCTTTTTAAAATACCTATCTTATTATTTTGGGATAGCTCATGAGAAGAAGGCGTATTTTCTCTCTTGGAAAGAGAGTATTTTATACAAGCTACAGTGAACTTTGACTGTGTAATGCAGGTAAATGAAATGAACATTAAACAAAGATGACCGTGATAGACTAGTAGACTGGGAAGAGAAAGATACACCCACTCCCCGGAACAGAAGCAGCAAACCACTTCAGTGCAGCAACCTGGGAAAAGTTTAGGAAGCATGCAATAGTTCACACGGACACAAAACTCAAAATCCATGTACGGTTTTGTGGTAAACACAAGCAACAGTGAAGTGACAAGTAACATCTGGGGTTTACCTTTTAAAAAATCAGCAGTATCACGATGTGAACTAGTGTTAATTACTAAAGTAAACGTATAGAAGCAGTCTTAACTGACACTCTTCCCTGACCTAATGTTGCCACCTTTGAGGCTGCACATATCAATTAAAAACTTTGATCAAAATTGAAAACATGCTACTTTTCTAATGATATCTTACAAGGAAAGACTGAGGTTTTTCTCTGAAGTTTTACCTTTTTTGCATCTTTGTAGACACCTGTCATAATATTAAACAGATTCAACTTCATAGTTCAGTGAACACCTCATTTGTATTTCTACAGAAATTTCGATTCAGCTAGTAAATGACATAGCCAAAAGATACCTGTTTGGGGAATAAACACTGCTAAGAGTCCTAAGGTACATTTATGATACACAAGCAACAAAAGGGCAGTAGGACTGTGGGAAATTTTAAGTATCACAGATGTTTATATCATCTCTGAATGGGAAGAAGTAAAGGAGAATATACCATCTCAGTAACACACAACACTGGAAGCTATTCTGTTTATTTTTTCTTAGATTGCAGATTGGCTTCAAGTAAGGCCAATCTGGTAGTATGACAATTCAAAAAGCAAGAGGATATCAATTTTAGATATTCATTCCACATGAAAGTTGACTTATTTAGAATTACCACATTTTAATTTTGGTTGATTTAATATTGCTGTTGGAATAGAACTAGCAGCCTTTCACACTGCTTGCACTTGAAGTGTTATGTTAACTTCTAACAGAATAATAAGTTAAAATTAATCAATTGTATGAATTTTTCCTTCCATACATAAGATACTATTATAGTAAAGGAATTACCACATGAAAGAAGATCAACACAATTTGGAAATCATGATTAAATCATTCATCGTCGTGATTTGGAACAGAGAAGAGAAACTACTCCAAGGCAAGGCAAACATTTTAATATAAATTACTTAACTTTATGGTATTTAGTTAGGTAGTGTTTGTGTTTAATTTTTCCATTTGTTACTTCACTGTTATCATTCTTATCAAACAAATCTCACTTTTGTAGTTCTGGAAGATAATCTTAAATTACAAATATAATTATCCTACAGATGCCCAGGGCATACCTCATGGAACACTTCCTATTCAGCATATTTACAAGCCTGCCTTACAAATAAATATTATACCTTCTATGTAGTAAAAGGTGCTGCTGTCTGAACTTCTACTATGACTTGAGCAGAGATCTCTGCTCTGTTTTTGTACCAATGTAAATCAGCGCCGCCACATCTGAATGTCTTGGTGCAATTCTTTGTTACTGGTTTCAATTTTAAAAAATCTAAAGAGTTAAAGGATTACAATTACTTGTCTTTATGATTTTAAGACAGAAACATCCACAAGCCCTGCCAAGGAAGCCTCTTACTCAAAAGAGAAAGACTGCATCAACTAAAACTCAACAAATGTTTCATAATAACCGTTCCTTAAAAAAAAATTTAAACGTAAAAAAAATTTCCACATATGAAAAACATCTAGTATTGTGTAAGACTAGTTCAAATAATCTCACATACCTGAGGGAGAATTATGAGCTGAAGCCAAAGATTTGGATTTTGAATCGGAAAGTCGAGAAATGCTATTGGCTCGAGTTCTAGCAGAAACTTTACTACTATCTCCCGCTGATGTTAACCTTGCACCACTTCTGATAATAGCTTCTGGGGTACGAGATGAGGCAGTGCTTCTAGTTATTGTTGCTTCAGAGTCACTACGTGCTGACAAAGAGCCAAGTCGAGTTCTGCGAGGTTGAGCAAGTAAGTCTATTCTGGAAATACTTCTCCTCCCTGATGGAGGTTTTGATGTAGAACTTGTAGTGGACACTTCGGAAGCCACTGAAGCCTTATCGGCATCAGCTAGCTCACTATCTGAGGCTTCACCAAGCCGTGCTCTGCGCAAGAGAGAAGTCCTTGTAGGACGAGGTCTTGGAAGAGTGGTAGATTTACTAGATTGCCCAAGTGCAATAGGCGATGTTTTTGATTTAGCTGACTTTCCTTCCATTTTGGAATGCAAAAGTTCATCTGCTGAGGCAAAAGGAACTCTTCCATGTGATTTGCCAGAGTAGGTTTCCTGGTCAGATGATAAGATATCAGAAATAGCAGAATGAGGTACGCTAGATGTTTGGTCATCATCTGTCAAATCTACTGATGGTTGTCTCATTCTTCCACTGGATTGCACAGTTTTGCGAGCATCAGCTCTAGACCCACCATCTGAAGATCGACTTTTAGTTTTCTTCTCCATCTTTTCTCTGGCACTTGTTGCAGAAGATTTTAAAATATCCTTTGAAGGGGAACCAGAGGAACATCTATCTTTATATAAGGTTGTAAAGCTCTTCCGTTTCTGTGTGGATTTTCTTTCAGTGTCACCAGTAACGAGACTGATTGTGCTGGCTGTATCTACATCTGATTCTGGTGATATGGAATTATCTCTGTTATAGCTAGGAGTCTCAGGACCTTCATCAGTTTTATTTTCTTCACGCAATTTAGCTTCAAGGAAAGCCATTACAGCTTCTGTGTCTTTCAAAATGAGTGTTGTATCTAGACTGGAATCAGTGCCCATTGAGTCACTTCTGTCACGTATCCTGTTTGCAGATGCTAAAGGAGCAGCAGATCCACTTTGCTTATTAATGTGAGGAATAAGTTCTATAGGTATATTTGTGCTAGGCTTATCTATGGTAAAGCTACCTTGCCTCACTAATGGTTTTGAAGATTCCTTTTTTTCTCCTCCAGATGCTTTAGGACTTTGTCCTTTAATGGTTTCCTCATTTTTTCTTCTTTTTCCCTCACTCTGTGCCAACTTCATTTCTGCTTTATCTGTAACATGTCCAGGAGCTTTGTCTTGATTATCCAGTGTTTTGGGTGACATACCAATCTCCTCCCTACCTTTCTCAACCTGGTTTGTAGCAGGTTTTGTAGATGATAATTTTGTGGGTGCCCAGTGTCCTTGCTCCTTTCTTTCTTGTTGAATTTTTGCTAAAGCTTGTTTCACCACAGAAGTTTCTCTGCCAGTTTCAACTCTCTCTTTACTGGAAGAGCTGGGGAAAGAAAAAACTTTGTCTCCAGTAGCTTTGGGTGAAAGACCATTCACTGTTCTGCTTGACTTAGCTATACTTCTGCTGTCAACATCTGAGGCACAAACTGGAGTTTCTTTCTCCTGAAGTTCAGTGTCTTGCTTTTCACCTATTTCTGATCTCTGATGAGATGCAGTTTTTGCTTTTGAGCTTTCATTCACCTTCTCCTCTTTGGGAAGCTGTGGAAGTGTCCTCCTCCTTCGCTCACCTTGGCTGGTCATAGAAGCAGCTGAACCAGTGCTTCTAACAGAAATACCAGACTCACTGATGTCTGTGTCTAAAATGAAAAACAAAAAAGTATCTGAGAATTCATTCAGTAGCAAGGTAAATAGAAACATTAAATTCTTAAGACTGCGTAAGACTAATAAAACAACATAAAACAGAACTGAAAAAAGTCATTAGTCCATCCCTCTGTTCTACAGCAGGATTGGTTATACTTAGACAAATAAGACATTTAAAAACATTTAACAAGTTAAAAATCTCAGTTGATGGAGATCTGAGTAGCCCTACAAGCTATTTAGGTAGATAACTTCTTATTCTTTAACATGAGGTGGACTTTCCCCAGTTTAGCCCATTACTGCTTGTCCTATTCTCATTCCATTTTTGAATAATCATTACCTATTCTCATGAATAATCATGTCCACGAGTGGCTTCCATGTTAGGACACTCACTTGAGAAGCAGGAGGTATCTCTGAAATCTAAGCAAGGTTTTCTAGTTCCTGGGCTATTTTTCTTGGAAATTATAAAAAATTGGAGGTTCAATGAAAATTAATATGGTTGCTATCTGTGAAGATTGACTTTTCTCAGACATACCTACCAGATCAAACCTTTAATACATATTCAGGCATGTAACTTGCTTCTTGGTGAATTTCAAATAGTCTTTAGTAGAAGAAAGGTGTGAAGTTGTTCAGCACCGTCTTTGGCAATACACGTTATGTGAAGATTAACTACTAAGATTGTAAAGAAAATACAGGCATCAAAGCCAACAAGACAGATTTTGTGAATTGGTCTTTGGACATATGCATCAAATTGTATTTTCATTACATCTCTGGTGCTTGAATGCTTTCTGGATTTCTCCTTAATTATTTTACAATTCTTGCAGTATGCACTATGCAGTATTTGCTTCACTTAAATCATAAAGTTCTTACAATGGTAAAAGAAGCATTCATCTCTCTGAAGAAGATCCTAGCTAGTGTTCCATCTGAAAGTGACAATTTAAAACAATACAAAAACCAGAAGGCCACCAAACGCCCTGATTAACCAACCAAATGATCAGTCTCAAGAGTTATGACTTATATGTATACCTGATTCTTCCAAGTAGTGCAAAATTTGCTCTTGATTTCCATTATTCTATGTACAAGGTATTTCAGATAATTTATTTTTTCCCCTTTCCATTCCTTTGACTTTTAGTGTCCTATGCAAAGTTTACCTGCTATGAGGGGTGGAAAAGCTACTCTACAGAAGCAGCAGTTACTGGTAGAAATTCTTCTATGCATTGATACAGAAGTTTGCATTATGCAACATCAAAAGCAAAATTTCTTCATAAACTTCCGCAAAAAGTAAAATAAGACTATGAAGTTGGAATGTATTTTACTGCTTGCTTTAATAAATGGCCTCACCTTCTACGATTTTAGAACCATGTGAATGTACTTCAAAAACTAAATTATCAGAAAAATAACTGTATTTGATGAACCAGTTAATTAAACATGCTGATGTATACTTTCATCTGCTGAATACAGACCTAAACAGAAATTCAGTTACTAATCAATACATCACAGCACCTTCATTTTGGAAGAAATTCCCAATAATATTTCAGTTTCACCTTTTTTTTTTTTTTTAAGTAGTCAATTTATTTATTCAACTTCAGAATTAAAAGTCATGTTCTTTCTATTCTTTTCATTGTGCCAGAATAATACACAGAATTAAAAGCTAACACTTTTGTGGAGAAGCTAACTGGCTGTTTTTCCAGTAAAGAGTAAATTGTACAGGTGAGATCTCTATAAAGAACATAAAAAGTATCCCAAATTAATTTATTAGTGTTATCTAAAATCTGAGGGCAGTAAACTAAATCTATCACAAATCCACTTAGGTAATCCATCTATTAGTTACAAATAAGTTAGGGTGTTGTAGGACAAATAGAGGGAATTTGCAAGAAAAAAAATATAATTATCGCCAATGGGATTCAAGATTGAGCAGTTCAGACTGGTTCAGTTCATCTAAGCTGGGCCAGGAACAAAGGGAGTTATCAAGAAACCTAGAATCTAGGCAGAAAAATACAGACAATTTCATTATTGGGGGGGGGGGGGTTGCCCCTTTTTTTTTTTTTTGGTCATCTGGAATAGATAAATGCTTTAGAGAAATCTTTCACTACACTTTTACACTGGTCTGAGGACCCAAGGTGGTGGTGGAAAAAACAGAGCGAAAAACCAAAGAACTCAGTAATAGTCAATTTTTTTTCTGCAGAAGGCCTGACTGCTGGGCAGAATGCTGGGACCAGGTTTGCAGTCTAAGCACAGAGAGAATCACGCTTCTGCTCTCAAAGCAGTAAAAAAATGTAGCTTGCTCTGAAACTGTAACAGACATGGATTCTTGAAAATTCTTGAAAGCCAGTAGCTATCACAAAAAAGCAGAGAACACACATTACACTTGCAAATGTAAATTTTGGGGGAAAAAAACTCTAAAAAACTGCTCAATACTATAGAAAAAAATAATTTATTCTACTCACCAATGTCTGACAAGAGGTTATTGGACATGTTCTGCAGATGGCAGTATATCTTCAGAAGTGGTATACACAGAAAAGCATTTCTAATTCTAAAAACCAGTTTTTCCCCTAATCTTTTAAACTTTGCTTTAATACTGAAAATTTCAAAGTCAGCTGGAATAAGAGGAAATACTGGAGTTGCAGGACAAAAACGTATCTCAAGTAGTAGACAGATAATTAGTTAATTTTTCACTAAACAGCATATCGCTTTCAGAATATGAAGCATTCATTAATGTAATATCCTTTTGTAGTTACCAGTCAATTTTGCAATGAAGAGATACATTAGCTCCACCTCAATACACAAGTATGAGCATAAAAATTACATTAGAATTCCATGTTAAATCATCATCGCTATGGTGAAATTGAGAGAAAAAAACAGCAGAGGAGAAGTAAAGTAAGGTAAGCAACTCCTTTATAGCCCAGAGTGTAGATCTTGAAGAACAAACCATTTAAAGTAAGAAATGTGAATAGTTTAACCAAGGAGAGACATAGCCTGAACATCTGGCACTTACAAGAAAGGGAGATAAAGTTGTTCATTGCTGAGGAAAAGGTTTCTAAGGTTTTCAAGAAATAGAGGGTTTTCTATGTTTCCAAAATAAGGAAGTATGCTATGCTTCAGCTGAATAATAACTGAATAACGACGTCTCAGGTTGGACTGTTTAACAGTCAATTCATTCAAGTCCAGTTTGGGGCTAGAATTGCAAAAAATGTACAGAAAGAAACATACTATGCAGACCAACCCAAATGGAATTCAAGTGAAAGTTTCTTTAAACAGTTTTTATACTTTTTTTTAATTAACATTCAGTTTAATATTGGCACTCTTCTGCAATGCCAAACAACACTACTGTTGAGCACATTTTTATGCTGCTTCTTCTCAATGACATGGAAGAATTTCAGGTGAAGATGAGGTACTAAGCGTAAGAAAGCTGCTTATGTAGGTATATAAACACTCTTTTCTCCCTTTCATAGGTTTCTTCAGCAGAAATTATAACATCAAGAACAGCTTTTAATACCATTTTCTACTGGAGCAGGCACAGATGACTCCAACCTGATGTCATCTTGGTCATGACGTGTATGATTAGCAGCCAAACTGGCCCACTGAGATACCCAGCGTTTACTTCCAGGGGCAGCAGAACCTTCCTAAGGAATAAAAAAAGCAGAAGAAAAATTACAGCTGTTTGATAAAAAGTATGTCCTCTTTCCAGGTTTTTCCTGAATAGATACATCAGACACTACTTTCCTGGAGGAAGTTGAAAAAGGAGTTTTATGAATGTAGTAAGTCAGAGATGCACCAAAGAATTTCTTTGAACTACTATACAAATTTGCACATTGTGAATTAGTTTCTTAGAAGCAAAATTTTATAATTTTATAAAATTAAAGCAAAGGAAGGCAATACAATGTTTCTGTTATTTATAGGCATTTCTGAACACAATGCAAGGAAAAGAGTGCCAGAAAGAATATTACGAAAACTCCATGCAAAAATGTGCACCACTTATGCACTGACAACTACTGCTGAAGCCTCATTTTTGTTTCCTTTCTCAACTTTCTTTTCTCTATTTCATATCTGTACTAGTGAACTCCCATATTTAATAAAACAGTTAATTACATCCAACCCCAAATATGATAAATGACTCAATTATCTTTGCTACAGAAAACTCTTAAGAAAACTAGTTCTTTCTGCATCACCTAACCAAATCCAGAAATACAGATATGATCCATATCAGAAATCTGATCACAACAAATACATTAAGACTTTGCAAATTAACTGTAGTAAAGCAACATGATAAATTACTTTTCTATGAAAGTAATTACACTGCCAAAAAAACATTTTCTACATAGTAGGGGATATAAATGTGTGTTTTTTCAACTCTCTGTATATACAAGCACAAACAAAGCTATGAAAAGCAGTTTCTTTTGATAGTAGTTTAAACACATGCAAAAGGTGAGACGTTTATAAAACACACATTAAAAAAGTCACATTCAGTTACCCTAATGTCTTCCTATAATCCACATCAATTTGCATCTTACAGGCTCTCAAGTAAGCAATCCTCCAAATGTTCTCTTGAATACCAAAAGAAATTTCCTAGTCTTTCAGAAAAGCTGAATTTACATAAGAGATACCAGCCTTTTAACTTCAAGTTAAACATGCTTTCCCTTATGCTTGTCACATATGCAAACTAAATTAGAGTAACAGATCTTCAGAAAATATACCAATGGATTTCTGTAGACTTATTATTTAGGCTGAAGATTTAGGGTTTCAGGCTCTACATCTGAAAAAAACCCCAGAGCACACACACAGTAACTGGAAGCATCTCCAATACTTGGCATTTCAGAGCAGTATAGAGATTTTTCAAAAATAAATTTCAACAAGCTGAAGCAAAAAAGAAAAAAAAAAAAAGGCCTTTCAGACACATATTCCAGTCATCTCATGTTGTAAGAATCATATATGCCATCCTTTCATAAATTGAAGTGCCATCTTGAAAGCAGTTCTTTTAGTCCCTCCCCACTCTACCTGCTTCAGAACCATATTCCTCCAGGGGCGATGATCTTTTTTTCAATTTGCCATACTCACTGTATTTACAACCAATGTCTTCACATTTGTTCCTGTAACAACATTGACATCTATCTCAAATAGTTCTTTTTCCTGCTGTTGCATTTACACCACTTACACAGCAAAACCCAGCAATTGTACCCATCTCAGCTACTACTTTGCTGGACTAAATGAATTGTATCAATCTGTTCTTGTAAGGTAAATCTCCATTCCCTTAATAATATGAGTAGACCTCTTTGTACCTCCTCTAGTCTTGTATTCACCCTTCTTAACCAAGAATGGTAACAATTCTAGTGCGCCAGTATTTCAGAAGTTTCACTAACACTTTCTGCCACGGCGACAACGCTTCCCTTTTCTACTGACAATACATTTTCCAGGGTATTTGCCTTTTCGCAGCCATATGACATTGGTGACACAATCATCCCACATTTCAGTATAGGATCTAAGTTCAAACTTCAGATTGGTTTGCTCTACAGAAGGACAGGAAATTACTGCAATTAGAAAGGACAAACAAAAGGCAACCCAGCCTCTAAATACACACAACAGTTCTCCACTTCTAAGAAGCAATATAGCAAGTATTTAGATGAATAAAGTTATTCAGTATTCAGAATGTCAGCAGCATTATTTACTTTATATTCAGTGGGAAAGACACAAAATGGGGATTCAAAACAGGAAAAGGAACATTGTAGTCAATGGCACTGATGACCCTGCAGATGCTAACTGTGCCGTAGTCTTTACAAAAAAATAAAACCCCAAACAAACAAACAAAACACAGATATGTCCTTAAGAAGCACATCAAAGACTATGTTGATAAACCATGTACATTACTTAGGAACTGTAGTTAGCATAGGTAATTGGCCACTGAAAATTAAATGCAAGCAGGATGGATAAATCATAACCCCAACATCTGCCGTATTTTTATTAATCAAGTTCATGTAGTAAGAACAAATAATAACAACGATATTCTATTTGTTCTCTATCTTATTTTTGTTCTTAAATCGCACTTACCTTGGTTGGCAAGTGGCAGATTATAATATAGAAAATAAAAACATTTAAATATTTTAAATCATTTTTTCTGCCTATCTGTAATCATTGAAAAGGCAAGAACCAGTGCATGCAGGCTCTATCCAACTGTGTCAGACATTCAGTCTGCATTTTATTTAGTCTTGTGACTTACACTACTCCAAAGTACCAGAGCTTGCCATATCAAAGGAAAAGCTGAGGTTTTCTTTATAAGAAAAGCAATTTTTAGGTTCTTTCCAAGCATGTTATTCACAATACTTCACAAGCCCTGTAAAGTTAAGATATTTAAGTTCAGAATAATCTTTCAAGCCCAAAATTGTTTTTATAAAATCTTCATAATTTCCCAACCTATCTTTTCCATCTGCCTGAATTGAAATATCTTAGATTTTTTTTCTCTGCTTTTTCTACGTCAATCATGTTCTGAATTCGCATCATTCTGCTAAACCATCTACAGGTACAACTGTGATGGGCAGCTGGAACAAGGTCCACCCACAGAGTGGATGGAAGCCTGGA
The DNA here is from genome assembly GCA_034008185.1 of Gorsachius magnificus. Taxonomy (NCBI): domain Eukaryota; kingdom Metazoa; phylum Chordata; class Aves; order Pelecaniformes; family Ardeidae; genus Gorsachius; species Gorsachius magnificus. The sequence goes on along the minus strand of CM067083.1, from coordinate 39,802,998 downwards.
GCGCTAAGGTACCCTGAGGTTACCTGACTATTTAGCCAAGAATTTCAATAAGGTTTATTAACTTATGAGCTGCAGCTCAGTAATGCAGCAAGTCTTCCAAAAGCCACAAGCAGAAAAGTTTGTATACAATGAGAACATGATACCCATGTACTTTACAAATCAAACACATTTGCCTCTCCCTTTCCCAATGACAGAACAAGTGTAAGTTTTGGTAATAAGACTTTAAATATTTAATTTTTCTTTCTATAGTTATCCCCACAATTGTTTTCCATTATGATACTACAAAACACACCCCCCTCTCTCTGAAATAGTTTCTCTTCTACTTCTATAAACACAACAACCAACTTTATTTTTAACTTATTCTGGTAAGCTTTTTTCTATCTTCATCTGTCCTCATCTCTTCTTACACTAATTCTTGCTATATCCACATTGCTTATGTCAGTTTTGCTTCTTTACCTACCAGACAACTTCCATTTTTTCCCCTATCGTGCCTCATAATAATCTTGTAAATTAAGACTATCCCAAATAACCCACTCCATTCCCAATATATGAAGAACTTTTTATTCAGGAAAGAATCCACTGTAATAAAAAGGCATCGTTCTTGTAATTTCAACCTAAATCAAAGTGAGTTTTACTATACCATTGCCAGAAGGATTCTAAAACCTCTCCTATGATCACAGAAGTAGTCTCAGTCTCTAAAATCAAACCCTGTTACTTGCAAAATATGACACTTGGAAAGCTCAATTATGTTCATAAAATCAATCATATATTCTTCTGCTGCTTATGAAATTACAGAAATGGAAAAACATCAATGCTTTTAATATATGGCACAAAAGAGCTGAATGCTGCAAAAGGCATGAAAAAGAAAAGAGAGAAAGATCATGGTTATAGATTCATGCAAAGCAGCAAGGTGAAAGGAAAAGTCTGTCAAATTCTTCCACATGATACGCCCATGTGCTATGGCAATAGTTTACTTGAAGCAGTAACTTCAGAGAAACTATTCAAAGACACTAATCTACATACAGTAACATACTTAGTGTATCGAGACTGTACAGTAACTAAAATACAACCATGATAAAAATAATGTATTTGCATGGCAGGCACACGAAGTCATACTTTAAGCTCCTGATATATTCCAGAAAATTTGCTTATTTATAAAGTTTGCTAATTTACAGGACCATACTTCAGAAACAGTTTGCCATGGCAAGTAGAAGTAAGCGTGGTGTGCTTCATTACTGTTACCAGATTAATTCTGGTCCAGTGTGAGCTCGTTCTCTTCCCAACACATTTCAAGTTACAAGTTTATGCATTGCAACAGTATCAGAATGTCTCCCATGATTTCAACATGAAATAACGATTAACATCTAGCTTGTGTGCATATTCTGAGTCATATATAAAGAACAGGCATTTTCCTTTGCCTAATCTTTCACCAACTGATTAAATAATACTATTTCTGAGGCACCTAACATAAGTGACTTCTCATGAGTGGCATCTCACTTGAGAACTCAAACCATGAATGTAAAAACCTGAAGTCCTCTGGCTTCAGAGTAAAATCTGAAATGTATTATCCATCATTTTTCTCCTAGCTGACTTTTTATCCCACCTTAAATATACACCTTATTTCTGAATTTTAATATAGTTATTTGCTTTGGGCTATAAAACATAACCAGCTTTTCCCCACTTCTGCTGCATAACTTGTAAGAAGCGTATACTGTGCAAAGGGTGTTGCAAATATAATGTTGCGAGGAAGCTCCTGCTACTTTTCCAGTACACTGGTGTTAGTGCACATAGAAAGGTAGCAAAGTTTAAGACACCTTCACAATGTAACGTGACTGTCTGACAGAGAAGTTTTGGTAATGCAATAAAGACCTAAGAAAAATAAAATACTTATAGATCTGAGCTAATATTTTCTAGGCAAGGTTTTGTTTGCTGTTTAACACTTACTAGTCAGTTACTAGTGCTCTCTCTTATTGGAAGAAAAAAGAAGACCATCAAAAATTAAATTCTACCTCTGTGTCAAGAAATCCAGTTGTACTCAGTGGTCTTTTTTCTTCCAGCACTACTGTAGCAGAATTTATAGCCCAATCTTTTACTAAATCTTTCTGGTTCTCGTTGATAACAGGCCTATTATAATCCTGGCTGTCATCCACTCCAAATACCTGAAAATGAAACAAACCATTACATACATTAACCCAATACCATCCTGATACAATGTTCAATGTTAATGGATGGATGGTGGAATGCTGGATAGTGAGTTTAAATAATTTTTGTTGTAGTATGTTTATCTGTCACCTTGGAAAAATCTACAAATTAAATAGAAGAGAAATATCTACAGCAATTAAAAAAAAGAACAGAAGTCTACATCAACACCGTGAAAATTCAAGGAACTGCTAGTTGGAATGGTCAGATATGAAAAAAATGACACTTTGATGAAAGAAACAAAAGGTAAAGCCAAAATCATCATGAAAACCATTTCACAGTCCATTTCCCAATTAAGGAAAAAACCAATTACTGGAACCACCAAACTTTCAGGTTTTTGCCATTACCTAGTGCAAACAAGAAATACAAATGCTTACATCTGCTACTAACATGCTTCTTGAATTATTTCTCGAATACACACAAGATTTTAGTTTGTCATTTCTCAAGGACTTAGCAGATGTTAGAAGCGTTACCAGGTCTCACAAACCATGTAGCCTCATCTCACTCAAGATGTGACTTGCCATAGTTCTTCTACTGCACTGCTTCCTACTGATACTTCTATTAATCCCTTCCACTTGTGATAGAATAATTATCCCATGATATTTAAAACCATTACAGATAGAGAAAAATACTCAAAAACTGTTATTATCAAGGCAATTTAGTAATAAAGACTTAAGTAGGAGAGCCAGCATATTGTTTGTCAAATTAAAGCATATGAATTGCTTTCAGAATTGAGGTATAATTCAAAGCAATTTTAGAGACTATTTTGTATCTTGGAAAGATATAATTTACAAAATGTATAAATTTCTGCGTCAGAAATGACAAATTCACTACTACTAAGTATTTGGACATTAAAAATTTACAGAATAAAAATGGAAAAACCCCACAAACATTAAAATTGGCTGCTAAAAAGTAACATCAAAAATTGTTTTGCCTTAAAGAAAGACAAAGAAAAGGAAAGAAGGAAATGACCTTCACATATGTTATCATTCTGTAAAAAAAAATACTAGTACAAAAGAGAAAGAGATACACAGAATTATTTTTTCCTCAGAACTGCTTTGCAATTAGGTTTTGCACAGTAAAGCTAGAGGACTGGTTTATTAAAATTCTGAACAAGGTTAGTGTATTTAAAATGGACTCACCACTAGATGGCCACAAACCACAATGTTTTTTAGTGTCTGAGAAGCAGATGGAAGGAAAAAAAAAAAAAAGCACCCCGTCATTCAACTCCTGCTTATGCTATTCTAAATGTCCAGAAAGATGTTGCTATAGTATTCACGCATTTATAACTGAGGAAGTTTTTTCAAGTGCATTGGAATTTTATTTTGCTCTCATGCAAAAAGCAAGCTTTCTGCAATGCTAAAATTCAGGCAATGCTCCCAAATTTTCATTTAATATGTAAATCATGTCTAGGTATACCTATGCACCAGCTAAGAGTTTTTAATAAATATTTCTTTTCTTTAAAAAAGCATGATATAAAGTAAGTTTTCTAATGATATATTTTTGATTTGTGCAGTTGTAGCAATTTTTGAAGATACAAAGTAGTTATCATCCACTGCCTCCTTTCTTTGACTACTATTCTATTCTACAGCCACTTTTTTCCTTGTTTAATGTAGTTCCATTGATTACAGAGTTTTACATACTCTTTTAACAATGAAAGGAAAATATGATCTTATTGCGTAAGTACCTGAAGGAAAATACGACAAGAGTAAATTACTTCATATTATCTGGTGGCACATTCTTTTATCATGTCAATTTTCTTTACCTGTATCACAAACAACAGCACCTAATGCTTCTTTCTTTCACTCTCACCTTTTCTAGTACTGAAGTCCTATTTAAGCAAATTTGAATATTGCCTATTTTTTTCTGTGAAAGGTAATATGAGTAGCAGAGTAAGACCCAAGTAATAGATTTACCTCCTAATGTTCTCTATGTATATACATTGGGGATATCATAGGCCAGAAAAGATAAGCAAAGTATGTGGGGACACTACTATTAGAAAGAAAGGGAAAGCATCTTCTTCAATAAATGTGTATTTTTACACTACGCATTCATTCTACATCTAGGAGCACTGGTATGTGCATGCAACCTGCCCTGTTGAAGTTCTATTACTACACAACTGTAAAGCTCCCCTTCTCAGCAAGACAGAAGGGATTCACACAAGTGTGATCTAGCCCAACGACTAAATTTCAGAACTGTGATATGTAAAAACCCTTTCACAACAATGCCATTAATACATAATTGACTTTAAATATGAAAACTATGCAAAAGATAAAATAAGTCATGCTTAATATTAGAACATCACTTACACACCTGCCCCACATCTTCAGAAAATGAATACTACCAGAATTTCAGGAGCAACTGATCCACTTGCATCGTTCACCAAATAATGAGAATATACCCTCAACAGAAACAGACATGGAATAACCTGAAGGTTTCTGCTGGAAACTCTATCATTTAGAAAAATGTAATTTGTACTTTGTGGGTTGCTATGATAATGTATGTGTGCAAACAGTGGGCTGTTGTGATTGAAGCCTGAAGGGATAGAGACCTGTGTCTTCCTACATAGACTGAATGGCATTCTTCAAGGCTTCCAATTCTTCAGACGTTTGTGTTCTTCAAGTATCTTCATGATTTCAAAATCATTTAAGGGAAATCTAGGAGATAACCAAACCAAAAAAGTCCTGAGGAAATGCTGATGATGCCTATCACTGCATCTCCTATCTATTTATACAAAAAGACTGAAGTTTCTTTCTGTAAAGTTTGTAATTATCAGAAGTAGCAGCTACAGCTTTAAACAGAAGCAACTGCCATCTGGACTTTGATTAACTGTGTTTTGGTGAAGAAAAAGATGAAGCCAGATTCCAAGATACAGGTTTAGACATGGTGAATTGTTTGAAAAATGAGAAGAATGCCCTTTTTTGTTTTATTTTTTGATAAAGGAGGTAAAGGGAGTCTATGCATTCATTTATGACTTCAAGAACTTTCCTAACTATCTCAAATTACACGTAACCAGCACACAGCTGTCAATGAAAAAAAGAAGTTTCCTAGATCTTTTACACCTTTTTATATCACAGTAAACAACAAGGAGTTTCACAAAATCATGACCTTGCACTTCTGGCAAGAGTCTGGGGGATGTTTATTTTTTAACTTAGGTAGCTATATGTACCGTGAAGAAAACAATTCCTAGAAATATTTTCTTTTAAGAATAACAACAGATAGTAATGCTTTTTTTAAACAGATGTAATTTAAAGATGAAACTACCAGAGAAAGATATTTCTAAGCTACCAGCTTCCTATAATAAGCAATCATTCTGGGAAGTTAAAAGTTTTCTGCCCTGCTCTGTCCTATTATTTTTTATTTTTATTAAATTGTATTTTAGCAGAAAGACTAGATTATTTCATCCTTCCCAAATACTTCAAGTTTCATAAAGTTACAAAACAAAAACCAGGACAATAATTTCCACAGAATCCCTGAAATCTGACTGACAGGGAAAAATCTAGGCACTGCACCAATCTGGCCATCACATGGAGCTCCTGCAGGGCCTCTGCCACAGGGCTGTAATGATGGAACTGTCAGAAACATTGTATAAATTGTGGTGGGAGTGTTTAAAACTACTACTTTATTGTTATGAAGCATGACACAATCTCCATTGCAAATCATGACATTTTGAATGGCAAGGGAATGGCAACAACATTGCTGTAGAAAGTCAGGCCCTGTTTATGAAATGTAGTCAACATAATTTCATTTAACCTGCAATCCAGTTGACCTCTTAAACGAACGGATTAATAGGCGAGACAGACTGCATCCAGTTTTGGTCCTCCCAGTACATGAGAGACATTGTCTAACTGGAGGGAACTCAGCAGGGTCCACCAAGATGTTCAAGGCTGGGACACATTCCCTGTGGGAAGAGCCTGGGGAAGCTGGATTTTGATGAGTTTGGAGAAGGGAAGGCTTTTGGGGTGCCTAACAGCATCCCCCAGTACCTACGGGGAGTGTATCAAGTTAACAGCCAGGCTCTTCACAGTGGTGCATGGCAAGAGCACAAGGGATAAGTCACGTAAGTTTAAACAAGAGAGGTTCAGACAGGATATAAAGTGTTTTCCCTCTGAGGACACCCAAGCAAGGTTGCCTCTTCTTTGTCTTTGTAGGGTGCGAAGACCCAAATGTATAAAGTCCTGGGCAACCTGTCTGATGTCAAAGCTGACCCTGCTTTGAGCAGGAGGTCAAAGACTAAAGACCTCCTATGGTTCTTTCCAGCTTATGTGATCCTATGATCCCTAATAACAGTGATCCTAGATAATAACTTCGCATCTCAGGCCAGCCTTCTAGCTCAAAGAGTCAGTCTTGACACAGCCCAAGGGAAAATCCAATGTTTTCTCAATTGCAGGACTGCCAACACTATGGCTGCCACACAATGAAGTCTAAATCAGCAGGAAAAAAGGGAGTTTCTGGAGCACACTTTTCAATTTCAAAGCAATGAATGGTAAGGTCTCCAAAGATCCCCCTGTGATACTCCATTTACATTCTGTGGTTCCACCAGCAAAATAAAGAGACAAAACAGCAGGCTAAAAATATAGTAAGTCCCAAAGCATCATTCTGTTGCTTGCTGGAATGCAAATTGAGCCTGAAAAGTGAAAGGTGAAGTAAAAATAACTGACAGCAAAACAACTGCACCTTCATGTAGATACTAATAAATTCATAGAATCATAGAATGCTTTGGGTTGGAAGGGACCCCTAGAGGTCATCTAGTCCAACCCCCCTGCAGTGAGCAGGGACACCATTAACTAGATCAGGTTGCTCAGAGCCCCGTCCAACCTGGTCTTGAATGTTTCCAGGGATGGGGCCTCCACTACCTCTCTGGGCAACCTGTTCCAGTGTTTCACCACCCTCACTGAAAAGAATTTCTTCCTTATATCCAGTCTAATCCTACCCTGGTTTAGCTTAAATCCATTACCCCTTGTCCTGTCACAGCCGTCTCTACTAAAAAGATTTTCTCTACTAAAAAGATTTTCCCCATCTTTCCTATAGGCCCCCTTTAAGTACTGAAAGGCCGCAATCAAGTCTCCCCGGAGCCTTCTCTTCTCCAGGCCGAACAAGTCCAACTCTCTCAGCCTGTCCTCATAGGAGAGGTGCTCCAGCCCTTGGATCATCTGTGTAGCCCTCCTCTGGACCCACTCCAACAGGTCCATGTCCTTCTTGTGCTGAGGGCTCCAGAGCTGGACGCAGTACTCTAGGTGAGGTCTCACCAGGGCAGAGTAGAGGGGCAGAATCACCTCCCTCGACCTGCTGGCCACGCTTCTCCTGATGCAGCCCAGGGTACGGTTGGCCTTCTGGGCCACCAGCGCACATTGCTGGCTCATGTCCAGCTTTTCATCCACCAGCACCCCCAAGTCCCTCTCGGCAGGGCTGCTCTCGATCCTTTCTTCCCCCAGCCTGTACTGATACTGGGGGTTCCCCCGATCCAGGTGCGGTGTTGTTGAACCTCATGAGGTTCACACAGGCCCACCTCTCCAGCTTGTCCAAGTCTCTTTGGATAATTCCATCACTCTATCTCAGCAACAGTTTTTCCAATATTGTAACTGAGAATATAACTTTATCTACATAGATCAATAATGTTAAAAATTCTTTATCCAATAACAAACAAGAATTAACAAAACTATGTAACACAATACAAGCAAGAATCAATCATTGCAAGAAGTAGTGGCATATTTTTGGGCCAGCATGAGTTACAGGAGCAAATCTGAGCTCATGCCTTGTTCTCTTCTGCAAGGGCTAATTTTGTAGAAAGCAGAGTAATCTGTTTTGGCAGGCCATACGCATTTCCCTGTGAAAACAGCTCATGACTCAGAGCACACCTGCTTGTCACCATAGCTTTAACACAAGCTACCTTCAGTGATTGGGAATTGGTCTTGTCATGCTCCTTTTCTCCCTTCCCTGCCCCCCAACAGATGAATTACTATCTTTTATAACACAGATTAATAGCGAAGTGATGATTCTTTAAAACCACCGATGCCATTTTTCTTTATTGATATATATGTGAGACCTTCTAGAAATTAAAATAAAAACTGCTCAGAAAAACTAAAGGTAACAGAACCATTTTTCTGAATCAAAAGAAAGAAAATGGGTTAGCTAAAAAAATATGATGGGACGTTATACTTACTTTTATTTAATTTCAGGACATTAGTTTCAAACTCTTTCATGGTTTATGAAGATCACACTGCAGTTCTAAAATATTATAATTACTCAGTACTTAACGTCCACAGATCTAGTTCCTCATTCAAATAATTACTGAAGATACCAATATCATAATCACTATCAAGAAAGGATATCAATATCAAAAAAGATCTTATTTGAGACTCCTAATAGATATCTTCACTCAGTTTTATAGCAAATTATGTATATTAGAACAGGGATTCTATTGCTCTGCATACATACTTACTAGACAAAGCACTAGAAAGCATTTCTAAGAGCATTAACACAAACCAGGAGCATAAATTTTATTCAAAGTATGAATCTGAAGAATTCTATCTAGTTTCAAAATTTTGAGTTTCTAAAGTTCCCTCAGTAGTCTTACGGCTGTAGTCTTAACATAAAGGATATGCAGTAATTACTAATTATATTATTAAGACTAACAGAAAACCAACCAATAAATAATAAGGATTCCAGTTGCAATTCAGAGAGCTAGAACTAGGAACCTATCCATTAATGATGGTATTTGTAAACTAAAAGTATTTGAATAATTCTATTCTTTCAGATCCTAACAACAGTTACCAACACAATCTGGAGACATATTTGAAAAGGATGATGATTTAAATGCTATTAATTTCAGAGCAGGCAATCTGTATAGAAGGAGCAGAACAAAACCCAAAGACTAAAACTATATAAAAGGGAATTCAAAGACAAATATTTAAAAAAGCAAAATAAATCAAAGCTGAGCACAGGTAAAGGACAAGGGGCTGTACTGCACAGTGCATTAAAGACCATGGCAAAATAAAACAAGGAGCAAGTGATTAAATTTCAAATAAGGTATTTGGTATTGTAAAGTGATGGGAACATGAATTATAATAGCAATTATGTTTCATAACTTTTTAGGGCAAAGGAGTATATTTGATTGTCAGGGAAGCCAGAAGCAGATTTCAGAAACTGAGCTGTGAACTGATAGAGTCAGACCAGCAAGGAAAAAAAAAAGGGGGGGGACCAAAAAAAAAAAAAAAAAAAAAAAAAAAAGAGGGAAGAGACACAAATTTGGAAACATGAGCAAGATTTGGACACAGTTTAGATGTACTAAGCAAGATAAGACACATTCAGAGGATGCTTGATTGACAGGAAGAGAGGACTCCAGACAGCAGGGAAATGGAAGAGGCTTCAGATCCATATTGCAGATCATCGTGGCAATGCTGCGCTTAGTGTTCAGACTGAGCTCCTCATAATTCTTCCAAAGAAGGTAGTCCAGACATCCATAATATACAGTAAACTAGTTGTTAAAAGTCAGTTTCTGATCAGATAGAAAAGACAAAAGGCAAACATTTTCTTCCCACCTTTGAGAAAGTGTGATGAGCCAGAGTACAATGCCAAAGCTCACTTTGTTTTTAGCTACTGCATGAACCATGTTTAACCAAGTTGCTTCTGAGAAGTCTGATATTAATATTCTCTGCTTGTTCTTGGCAGTTATCCTAGCCATCCCAAGTGAACAGACTGTGTTCTGTGCAGGGCATATCTCATGAATAGCCATGGATTTTCACAGAAGCTGTTTATGTCATTTTAACTCTATATTGAAGATAGAGAATCAGATGCAAGACGCTCTGGTATAAAAAAAAGCTACATAAGCGAATGAAAAGGATCAACATGCCAAGTCTAATAACTTCCTCTTACCAGACGCCAGTTACATATTTACATGCATACATATTTTGTACCTGTTTGCTATAGTGAAGAATTAATTTTCTTTAGAATTCCAAATTCAAAAGGAAACAATAAGTTTAGAGACTGTAAGAATCTCAGAAGAAAAGAGATTACAAACATCCTCTGAACTCTTGACAAAATTTATATGCTCAGATGATTTCATAGGTTTCAACTGTTCTACTGCTTTTTCAGCACTGTATTCATAAAACATGGTCATTCTGTGACCAAGACACTGTGGGGCTAAAAGGCATTCTTTTAGAATAAATTGCTGAAGCAATGGTAAAAGCAATTAAACCCAGAGGGTGTGAAAACACAGAAGATATGAAAGTAATTTTCTGAAAATAGATATATTTCCTTAAACAGTCACTGAAAAATGCTGAGATTTTTTCTTTTCTCCTAACTTACTCCTTGCCTCGTTTATTCTTTTAAGATAGTTTGTCATTTATAATGCTGTAAAAATTTGCCAAGAGGAGTTCCTTAAAGTATATGTTAACTCCATGACAAGAGGGGTTATAATAACATAGATATTAAATATTTCAGTGAAAAAACATTTCCTCCTCCCCGCTCCACTTGCACTGTAAATACAAGTTTTTGGATGAATATGGTTTTAATAAAAGAGTTCAGAATATACATTTTCTAATAAACCTTGCAGATCTTAAAAATGTTTTGATTTGGTATGTGGCTCCGAGTTTTATAATCAATCCCTGCTGTGCATTGCACAGTATTTACAAATGATAAAAAACATCTGAATTAGTCTATACTTCTCACAGAACTAGACTGATATATACAAAGCTAACAATGCAATAAAATGCCTACTGATGATGTCACTCTTTCATAACATTAATCTTAAACTTGTCAATCCTCAATTCTTCATTTAGCAGTTATTTTATGCTTGATAAAATTTTTCATGCTATCTGCAAGATTATTGATAAAACTTTAACGTTTGCAAAAAAGAAGATGTGGTAAACAAGCTTTATAAATACTTAAAGCAACAACAACAACAAAACCATTCAAAAGTACTCAATCCTTGAAGAACACATTAGACATTAACATAACATGGCATGAACAGACATACCTTGGGAGTGAAAAGAGTAAGGAGATTCCATTTTATTATAATCACCTTTCAGAAGAGATTCCCATTCATACACATACTTAAAAAAAAAAAGTCAAACCAAATTGAAATATAAGTATAATCATGAAGCAGAAAGATGCAGAAAATGAAAGTGGAAAACCTGGTGTCTATATGAACACCAACACAGCTTTCCCTCCAAAATTCTTAGTTATTCCACATTTTTAAAGAGGAAAAAAAAACTCTCTCAAGATTGTGTCAATAGAATAGTATTTTATGTATACTCTTTGCATAGTATATAATCAAGTAAAATTACAGATGATAGCATGCACATTAAAAACAAGCTCATTGCCGCTATGGCCTGTCTATCTATATAAACGAAGAATTTAAAACAGCAGCCTTTTCCAATTTAAAATAAATTGGAACATGATCTAGAATATGAGCTTTGCATTGAAAACAAAATCATTAAATGGTCACAGTAATTCTTTTTGAAGATTGTAGAAGGCTGGACTGAGGTTTGATTTTGGCATTTTTTTCAAGTTTTACTTCTGGGAAATCTTCTTGGGAATCAGTATGTTGAATACCAGATCTAAAATTAATTCCCTAATGAAAAAAGTAAATTATTTATCAGGAAATTTAAATAAATGTAACATAAATAAATGTAACATAATTGAAGAAAACAATTTTTGGACCAAAGAAAATGCCCAATGTTTCCACATGCACATGAGCTGCTATAACATTCTAGATTCCCTCGTTAGCTAGGCTGGTGAGAACTGAAACACGCAAATAGCCTCTGTTCTGTTTCTTCCCACACATACATATAGAAGAGTTTAACTCTGCTATACTAAGTTCTACAAAGTATTTTGATTCAGAAATAGCCTGAAATGAAACTGGCTGAAGAACAACAAAAAAAACTAAACAAAAGAAATAAAAGAGGACCCACCCCCAACCCCAAGAAAACTCCCGAAGAGCCTGCAAAAACTCATGGAGTTGCTTTTTGTTTATTGCAATAGCCTTGAAGTATTTAATATTCCAAACACATCCAGAATTATTTGCACATTGATTTATAAAAATGTATTACTGGTAGTATTTTACTTTATTGAAAAAAAGAAACTCATTAGCCTGATAATTTGCAGTCTTTTTACATCAACAAAAAGGAAGATGAACTGCAGAAACATAATTCTGAATTCTTTCATCCACCAACAGACTTACCTTTTCTGTGGCCTAGAAAGATTTTTTTTTTAGCCTAGTATCACTGCTGAGAACAACTTCCTTCTAACAGAACAAATTGAATTGTTTAAAAAATGTAAAACAGATAGAAAATTTATAACTCAGTGCAAAATAGAGAACAATCGCTAAGTGTTAACAGAAGAAAGCATTGAACCTATCTAAAGAGCAGACAGGTCGGATATAAAGGAAAACCGAACCATACGACTGTGTCCCATTTACTCATGTAATTTATGTGTTAAACGTAATACTGAAAACATGTTCTAAATCAAATCAAGATCCTGAATTTGTTTTATTTTGTACATAGTTGTTAGCTGCAACAATAAGAGTATTGTTCTGCTACAAAGAGTTGTGGCTTTCTGAAGCTATCTGAGTAGAGAATATTGTATGCTTGGTATGTTCAAGGTGGTCTTTCTAGTATGTAAGAGCAGCTTTTCTTCTTTACCCATTGATGAAATTGCTCTCAATGGTAATTTGAAAAAGAGCTCTACAAGTATAAAAAGAGAGCCAGCATCTATTATTCAATCATAACTTTCTTTCACGTTATTAACGTATTTATTTTCTAAACCTGTTTGCCTACTAACCAATTCATACTTCTCTATGAATTTAAGTGACGTTTGAACACCTGGATGCAGAAATATCACTGGCTAATGAAAAGACTTTTAGGAAGCAAAGTTTATTGCTATTTTTCAAGCGTTGTCTATTTATAAAGAATGTTAAGACACAACCATACATTTGTACTGTAGACAACAAGTGAAAAGAACAGATGAGTTTGTGAGGAACAGCACTGATCTTGCTTAGAATTTATATTTTGTAAACTAAAGGTGACAGAACCGATGGCAGAATAAAAATGCAAGTAAACTAGTGACAGAAGAGGGAAATGTGCAACATGTTTCTACACCAGTAATACCAGCAGTATTCACTCAGTCTCTCTATTAAAAAAACCCAAGAGTATTTGAAAGAAATCGCAATAATGTCAAGTTACTGACAAATAAACATGAATTGGAACCTAGAATATGTTTCGGAGAAAATTTCAATAATACAAGATGGACTTTGCGTGCATGGGTTTGTGTTACTTGTGAAAAGCACAGCTGGATCCTCTATAAGCACAGCAATACTGTGGAGATGGCGTTCACACCATTTGATTGACAAAGGAGAGAAGGCAGTTACAGTGGGTAACAGCGGTAGATTGCAACTGTTTGCAAATTATAATCACTATCTCTACAATGGGAACTCTCACAAATCTTTCCATTCAGAAATATCATGAAATGAAATTCACTTAAGCAAAACCAAAAAACACCCCTAAGTCATATTCATTTTCCTTCTATGATAGTTTCATGGTTTAGTATTTGTCTTGGACATGTACATATATATGTATTATATTTTTAAAAAGAAACAACTATGAAATCTTCTTATGATGACTGCTTCTCTGTCTCTGCCTAATAACACAGCCGGACATTTCTCCTAACTGCTACAAAATTTGGTGGTTTTTATTTTTTCTAATGTTTAGTTTTAAAATATATTTTTTTAGCTATTCTCCAAGATGTTTGTTTTGTTCTAAGAGACATGACATGCCAATTCTACACATAAGTAACCTGTTCAGCTGGCTACAAGGCAGTGATATTTACTTCCTCTGACAATATCTTTAAGATTTATGAATAAAATTCAAATAACAGCACAGAAGAAATAATTATTAGTATTCCTTGAAATACTAAGCAATTACATCAGTTCCTATCGTGGCTGATCCAAGCATAAAAAGATTTTAAAATACAATCAATCCAAATGGTTAACTGACATACAGGTGAAACTAGAACAATCTTCGGAGGACTCCAGGCATGTACAGGTCTTGCATCTTTTTTTAGGTTTAAAACTGAGAACTATCTGCTTACTATTTTTATTATGTACTTTATTTTTTCACCCTAAAATCAAATCTATTTTTTTAAATCTTTCAAATTTGCCAACTATTTAACAAATTTCTCTTTTCCTACTCAGTTCAGTTTCTGTGGGTATTTACATAAACTGATTTTATTCCAGTGACCTTGCCTGTCAGATCTTGGTACCTTGTCTGATTTTAATTTCATTGGATTAGCAAATTATCTAGGTGTTGAAAGTTGCGTAAGACATAAGCCTCAATGTTCTTGGGAATCTTTCATTTTAGGTAAGCAACAGACATTCACTCCAAGACAGTCATCACTGCAGATAAATGATTACACCTCTCTCTCATGGAAAAGTATCTCACAAAATGCTTTTCTCTCTTACTTTTCCCCTCCTTTTTTTTTTTTTTAATTATACAGACAAGATTTTTCCCCATTTTTCTGAGAATTTTAACTTTGATTTCCTCTGTGCCTCTCTTGGATTCTTAACTTAAAGAAGCATCACACCTTGATTTTTGATAAGTTAACTCCAGCCTTGCATTTGTGGTTTCCTACTATGTTCCTTTCCAGAGAAAAGAGTAGACACTGCTTACAGGAGTAAGGTTAAGGCTTACCAAGTGAATGAATCACACTGAAATCAATCTGTGGATATTTTGGTCATTCTTGCCCTTTCTTCCCGTAAAAGGGAAAAAATACCCAAACCCAGAAGTATTCTATTCCATGGGAAATTCTTCAGGTAAACCAGACACGGATCTTAGCTCCATTCTAATGTAAATTGTTACTCACGAGACTGAATTATTTGTTCAAACCTTTTAGGAAGTTATCCTTGCTATTTATACTGCATTTTCACCCCAATCCTAGCAAATGCAACTCTTGAATTTCAATTAATCTTTTGACCCAACAGACACTCTTAAATGAGACTCAATTGAGCAGGCATCGAACAGCTGAGAAAAAGGACTGACTGTCCAACAAAGAAAGAGAGGTTATACTGGAATTATTGATAAAATTGATACCAATAATTCTCTTAAATCCTCACTAAAGCAGAACAGCAGTCAACAGGCTAACCAAAGTCCTTGCCTTATTCCTCACTTATCCCCTTTCAGAAAAATAAGAGAATCCACAGCATTAGCAATTTAAAATATGAGGGAACCAAAACAGCTCAGCTGGAGGAAGAAATTTTGGCTTTCATTTGGTTTTCATTTTCTTCGCTGGCTGTTTTTCTGAACTTCATAAAAATAGTATCATACTTCTTCCATATTACCAAATCAAATAAGAATTGTGCAGCAGGACTCTTTGAACTGGGTGTAAAATATACCGTTCATAATACTTCAGTACAGATACTAAGTGAAAAGATACAGAAGGCCTCAAAGAAAAACATCTCTGCTTTACTTCCTAGTAAATCTTTAATTTCCAGTGGTGGCACTTTTTAGGTTAGCAGTAAGGGGTATTTATGATATCCAAAAGCTTTTTATACAACACTAAGAATATTAACCAATACTTTACTACCATCCTTATCGCTTACATTGACCTCCTGTTCCTGAATCTCTCCTGTAACAGCAGAGATTTGTTTCAGACAAAAAACTGACTGTGGATATCTTGAACGGATATTAAAGACCACAAATAATTTCAAATCTTATGAAACATTAGACATATTAACATTCTTACAAAGTATGTAAATTGTCTATTTCCAAATGTTATTCTTTTTTCTGGGTTCCAAATAAACCCTGTTGCACAACTATACTTAGCAAAAACAGGACTTAAACATTTTCTGATGCAATTTAATTGAAGATTTGTAACTTAAGAATTAAATGTATATATTTCTAGTCACTAAGTCAAAGCAATGATATTAACATTCACTTGCTTCTTTGGAATGCTTTCAGTTCTCAGAAGTTGTCTGAATACAGACTCGAAGTCAAAAGCCTCCTTTTCAGAATCCTTAAGAAGTGAAACCATTGTTGTTGTTATTTTATTGAAGGCAATTCTCATTATTTTAAACTCCCCTCTCCCAGATGGTCCATAAACACCTTTTATAAAATAAAGCCATCTGTAATAGAATTTCCCATTTCCTCACTATGTCAGCATTTTTCTACAAAACCAAAACAGTGAAGTTAGCTTGTCTTTCAAAAAATATTTTTCAATGTCTAGCCAAAATTCATTCTAAATGTATGAACGTATTTGTTTAGCTCTGAAAGTTTTAGACACACAAAATCAGTCCTTAGATAATTCTATAACAAGTAAGCAATGAATTTCCTGTTAAACTGGCCAAAAACATTGCCTAAATTTGTATGCCAGCAATCTACCACAATGGATGGTTTAACAAAACACAACAATAATGGAAAAAGTCCTCTTCAAGAGTCAGTTAAGCCAAATGATTAAACATAGCTTCTCCTACACCCATATCTTCCTGTTGAATCCAAAGAAAGAGGTATTTGCAGTTATTTAACTGCAAATATGATTTGCATTTGTATTTATATTGTTACCAAGAAGCAAAAGTTACTTGGTCATCATAAGATTCCTAAGCCTAATGAAGCATATACCTATATTCAAATCAGGAAAATGACATTGCTATTATATAAACATTTTTTGAAAAATGAAAGCATTCTTATACTTACTCTTTATAATGGATGCTGAAAATTAAGTTACTGTTACTAAATATACTTTTTTTTATAAGTGCTGAAAACATTTACAATCTATTTCTCTATGATAATTTGGATGGAACCAATTTTATACTGAAAACTACAGAGACCATGGATTTTAAGAACAGGTGAGTATTTCCACAGGGACATAATAAATTCAAATCTAACAACTCTCATAAAAATACCAGTTAATCAAATTCTGTTGCCTAGTATTCTTACAGTACTTCAATCTTTTGAAAACATTAAAACTACCAAACTAAAAGAACAAGCAGTATCAAACAGGAATAATTTTTAGCCAAATGCCTGCTGCTGCTTTTACAACATTCCACATTTCATCATTATGGACTGGCTTAAAAACTTGTATTATTGCAGCAGCTTTAATAAGCAGAATTGAAGTGGTAGACTGTTGCCCACACATCATATACCACTTCCACATCAGTATGCATCTTAGGTTGCTCACCTTGTCAATCATTTTACGGGCTTCCATTTCTTCAGAATTGGGATTTTCCAACTCAATAGTGTAAGTACCTTTGTCACTCTGGTCATCCTCATTGTCCTTTTCAGTAGCAGCAGAAATATGTTGGCTTTTCAACTTTTTGTCCATCTCCTGGTTCTGACTAGGCCTATGGCCAAGGCTTCCTGAACTCCTTAACAATGCAGCCTGTAAGACAGGTAATGCAGCTGAGGGTTCTTCTGATTTTTGTTTTAAAAGTTTTGCATGAACACCATGTACTGCTCTGTGATGTGATGAGCTAGCTTGCACAGATGAAGGGACTGCTTTCTCTCCTGACGTAGGTTTCACCCTTTCAGCTCGCACATGAGGTGTTGGAGATGGAGATTCTGGGCACAGAGCTCCTACGTTCTGAGAAAAAGAGTAAGAACGTCTCTTTCGAGGATGGTCGTCGTCAAAAAACTCAATCATAAAGGCAGTCTGACTCAAACCAGCTTGCTCTTGCTGCTTTTCTGTGGAATGGACTTTCTGGTGTGACTTTTTCAGCTCTGTATGATGATGCCTTAAGTGTTCTTCAAGTGCTGCCCGCTTACCATAATGCCGGTGTGCACCAACATTTTCTGAATCACTTTGCGTACCATCATCATGTTTATTCCCTACAAGCAAAGCAAAAGAATATATAGCACAATGCAACAAAAAAGCCCCAACAAACCAACCCAACACATACAAAAGAAACTGGCAAACTAAGAAAGAAAGAATTTCAGATTGGTTTTCTGTTTGGACTTACAAAAGCTTTTTTTCTTTTTTTTACCAGCTACCCTATAGTATGTTTCCCAGTTATATTAAGTTTATTACACAGCCAGTCGATTACAAATGACTACTGGAACATTCTAAGCAGGGTGAAGAGGAAAAAGAAAACCCTGCAATAGTCCTTCTGGTAGCTGAAAATACCCACTGAGAGCCACAGTTAAATGTTGTTGGATTCCTCACATATTTACAACAGCTTATGATGACGAATGTCTACTGAATATTGGAATGAATCTTTATTACTCTTTCCAAGAAGTACAATGAGTTTTTTCATCATTCACTCCCCTCAGCATCTGATGTATGCATGTAAAACGGTTGTTATTACTTATTCATTTCACAAACTACTTTGAGATCTATGAATAAGGAATACATATTTAATAAATCATATATATGCATATAACTATACTTTGTAATGATACCTGAAAAAGCACAGAAGGCTGGACACTCATACACAGTAAGTCACATTTAACTCAGAGGAACTTCATGTACAATGGAAGTGTCTACACTTTTAAGTTTTAGCTCAGTTCCTGGGAAGGAACAGCTTTACCTTCTTTGAACTCTCTTAGATCAAGCCTTACTCGTGTATACATAGAATGTAGAACTTATTTTTTTTTTATTATCAAGAGGATAGGGTTTTTTTAAGTTTTTCTCACATAGTTAAGA
This sequence comes from Gorsachius magnificus, assembly GCA_034008185.1. Lineage (NCBI taxonomy): Eukaryota > Metazoa > Chordata > Aves > Pelecaniformes > Ardeidae > Gorsachius > Gorsachius magnificus. The sequence continues at coordinate 39,784,170 of CM067083.1, read as the reverse complement.
TACACAGGTACTATTCAGTTAAATAGTAATCCCATATTGGGAAATCTTACTTATCAGACACTGAATACACAGTTGAAATCCTAACTTACATTCCTGTTTGCTACTTATTTGTACAGTGCCTAAGAAAATGATGTGTTGGTTTATATAATTCCAAATAATAACAATAAATATCAACAACAGTGAAAATCATGTAACATAATTTTAGCAGTGTGACTTCAGTACAGGATATTGTAAGAAGCAGCTGAGGAGAAAAAATAAGGTTTGTTTTTTTTAAATCAAACTCTCAAAGAGGCTAGATATATTATTTACCTTTATGATTTGAAAAAGTACAAGTAATGAGTGAGAAGACAGAAACAGATCACAGAAGATTACAGAATTCAAGTATTCATTGTGGCCATATGCACACCAACTTACACCTCTTTCAGACAAAAATTTATCAAACTTTGAGGAGTTTCTGCCAAGAAAAGGCTAAGGCCTTGTAAACAAAGCCCTTCCTATTTATCAAAGTGACATGACTAATATTTTAAAGAATGTTCATGAATATAACACAGTATCATGAAGACCAAAGAATGCTCTATGATATACTCTAGAAAAAATATTATTCTATTACCTTAATGCTAACACATTGATATAATTCTGTTTTCAAAATTTTATTTTTTAGCTTAATTTGGAAGAGTCAGCCTTAAAAGGCAGACTTTTGATCAGTAAGACAATCAACATTGTACCCAGTCCCATCTGGTTTAAGAGCTAGACATGATAATGTTGTAGAATGAAGAAAAATGGGAACTGCAGAGTTAACCTGCTGAAATTAAAAACCAAAAGTAAGAGAGACTTGAAAAAGTTCTTCAGAAGTTTTCTTTCTGAAAGTTTGAATGTCACTGGAATCTTCATCTGAACATTAAAACTACTTTCTTGTCTATTCTGCTAAGTGGCATCCAAAAGGAAGTATACTTTTCATACATTTGATTTAATTCTATTTGAAGTGTCACCATCTGCAGTAAATGAACATATATAATCACCTGAAACTCCATTCAACAGCAGCATTCTTATAAATACAATATTCTGCAAGCTTAGTATAAAAATTGAAGCTCTTGGTCTGTTTCAGATTTGTGACTCACACTTGACTCCAGCATACATGATCCATTTAAGCAGAATAACTATATGATGAATTCTTTGCCATAAGTGATTTTCTTAGAGCACATGAATATTCACAGAACATATGCTATTGGAAGAGTTGCTAAAAGCATAAACTGAACTTCAGAGCTTTGATTCTAAAAAGCAATTCAGCTCTTTAAAGTAATGCATGGGAAAAACGTTAAGTATATAAAATTTAACTAAGGTTTGAGTTTTTTCCTTTTCCCTTTCAAGATCAATGTTTTCAACACCTGATGTTTTCAGCTGGACTAGAATATCTCCAATTTGTATACTTATTGTAAGATGACTCAGGATTTGGTTTTCTATCCTCTTTTAAAGACTTAATGCTGCAATCAAATTTCCCAGCACAGATCCTTGTGCACGTGTGGAGTATCTGTGATTTCAACTGAACTCCGCAAGGGCTCAGGGATCCACTCACTGGATGCTGGTGAGGAATCGTCGCTTTCAGAAATAAGCATAGCTGGAATTATTCACTTTACCTTTCAGTCTCTTCAAGTACACTGGAACGTCACTCTTAATACTTTTGGAATCCTCTTCTGTTGGTTCCCATATCATTCTAGGAGGATTGTTCTGTGCTAGCCAATCTGCTACTTTGCTCTCTGCAGCCATCATCACCGTTTGAAGCCCAGGCAGGTCCTGACCACTGGAGGAAGAAGGCTTTTTTGACTTGTGACGCTGTTCTGATGTGAATTTTGTCACGTGATCTTTGATTGTTACTTTTCCTGGAGTGTTGTCATCAAATTCAATGGTAAAGGAAGCATGCCCTGCACCTGCTGCATGGGAGCTTTGGGTGTCTTTTGTTGGAATTTCGTGAATAGTGCTCTCTGCTACCTGTGCAGGTTGCTGAAATTCTTTTGTAGGGATTTCAAAATAACTTGGCTCCCTACAGAAAGGGTAAAGTTCTTCACTTGCAGCTGCAGATTGCTCCTCAGCTTGTTTGGCATCTGTGCTGCATCCTATTAAGAAAAATAAAAAATAGATTTCACAATACTTCAGAATTTCAGGTTCTTCAAGAGGTTTCTGAAGTCCTGTAAAGGCCACTTGAGTAATTTCTGGAATAAACAGTAAGACTGTGGAGAAGATTGAGCAACGCCATTCTGGAAAATAATTCCAGAATTACATATAAAACATATTACTGGAAAGAGAGCACAAACTTTGGCTGTAAGGAGCGTACAGTGGCAAAAAACTCACTTAGAATTTGTCAAGGGAAATTTGCATTCCAAAAATTTTTAGATGATATAAAGGTCAGATGAGTTATTAGCACATGGAAAACAGGTAAATCACATTAGAGAAATAGTTGACATGATCATCAGTGCAATTCCAATATATTGGAAAATCGTCACATCAAGGTGCCCCAAAACAAGTGCTAGTGATCTGGCTTTCATCTCCTGCAGCGCACAGCTGGTATAATTTTGTTTGGTAAAATTCTCTGGAAAAACAATTCACACATTAACAGAAGAGGAACGTTAATTCTGGCTTGAAAAACTTAACACTGATAAGCACTGGAAAGCGTTTTGGAATTCAAACACTTTATGTTTCTACAAAAGACAAAACCAAAGAATCAAGCAAAATCCTACTGTCATCTGCTCTTATTTCACTTGTTTCAATAATCTGTAGAGGAACAGAAAAAGCAGCAATAGCTGGAAGCATGCAGAATATTACCAAACCATGCTCTAGCTGGGTAAAGAAAGCAGAATGTGGAAAAACCATGGGGTGGTAATTGAAAATCCCACTGTATAGCCCAAACGAAGGTTAAAGCTTCTTGTGGCTGCAGCAAAGCTACCAATATGCCTTTAACAAAACAAACCTTCTGGTTGCATTTCATGAGCCAGTAAGCTAGCCAAAATATCTGGTGTAGAGATGTGCTATAAGCAACAGATGCTTGAGATGTTAGCAGCAATGGCAAGTTACATTCCAGCAAAAGATTTCTGCATAGTTCCTACGTGATTTATCATGAACCAGATTAACATGTTTAAGAAATCATTTTAGGTTGCCAAGTAAAGGAACAAGATGCAATTATTAGGTTTCTGCTGCGAAAAATAGCCACATCATATCAGCTGAGACAGTTAACATTTGTCTATGAAACTATTATGTAATAAGGTAGCAACACAAGCATTTATACTAGAGTCAGGAGTTTAAGGGGTAAAGGATGCAGGACAGCATAATGCGCCTATGCTGTTCTTCATAAACATGTGCTTCTTGTGAAGATTTAGGAAAAGGTTAAAAATTAAAAAAGGATGGTAATTTTATACAGAGAAATAAAATTAATTAAGGGACAGCATAATAACTGGAAAAGTTTAAAAAAGAATGATGTTATGGAGTGATAACAAAAATAGCACACATTCTTTATTATTGCCATGCTTGGATACCACAGGATAACATAACTGATGCAGGTAACACAGCTGTTTAAATTTATTTTATTAAAAGTACTGTTGCAAATACAAAAAACGTTCAGAATTCAGACAGTTTTTATATTGTGCTGTTGCATTCCAAGAATACCCTAACTAATGCTTTTCACTGCACTGTCAGCTACGTCATCTCTGTGGGGTAGGTAGTTTTCAGGCACTTCAACAGCAACTCACTACTCCTCGCCCTGAGAAATGGGATGCCTTTTTAGTCCCCTTCCTGAAAACACTTATGCCACCAGAAAAACAATACAGAATGAATCTATTTTACTGATGCAAAGGTCATTAAAAAAGCTTCTATGTTTAGACAGAGAATGTACAGAAACAAACAAAAGTCACACATTGCAGCTATTAGATTTTAGTAAACTACCCTCACTCTCTGTTGGTTTCATCCAGTTAACAAGCTGGAATGGATCAAGCTCTAGTAGGATCAAATCTAAAGCCAGGATCCTTACAGTATGCAACACTCTCACTCCCATCAAGAAGCCACTTCATATGTACCTTATTTTTTCTCTATGATTCCATTTAGAGCTTCAAGCCTACAATTTCATACAATTCCTGTAACCAATAATTAAGCAACATATAGTGCTCAATGCTCCTTCAAAAGGTAACTGGCTAATACAGTATGTTTTGAGAAATATTTCTACTTTTGGGCCAGGTAAGAGCAATCTACTGGCCACACAATAAACAATATTTTTCAGTAAATAGTAAATAACCGGTTGGTCACCATCTTTTGAAAATTACAAGATTGTAGCCAAACTGCATCAGTTGTGTGGCAGGCTTAGGATGAGAGGACCTCTAACACTGGCTTGCCAGCACTGATGGAGAACTTCATAAAAAAATCTTCTCATTGAGACTTGCTTGCACCACATTTATAATTTGAAATCAAGTGTTTATACTATAATGATATGCACAGTATTTGATTCTAATATTTTTGATTAAAAATGCTATAATATCATTTGAATTGGAATTGTGACAGTTTAATCAAAAGAAGCGAGAAACTGAACTACAACTAAATTTATATTTTTCTAAACTAGAAAAATTCTTAGAAATGATAAAATGAAAAAACCTGAAGTTCAAGTTAATTTTAATTGCTTAAAAAACCTATTTTCAGTCTGAAGTACTTGCATTTTTAGAACAGTTAAATACATCAGAATTTATTAGAATAAGGAACTGAAAACAATGAGGAAACAAAAAATTAATATAGAACCTAATCTGAACCACTCTTTGCAATTTTTCACCCAAATTCGAAATGCAAGTCCTTACAGCTTTAAGTATTACAAAGAGTGATCAATACAATAGCCTTACCTTTGAAATCCTATTACAAGTCATCTGCCAAGATGAAGGAAATTATGTATCAGACTAAATGCTGATAGCTTTAGGAGAAAACCCTCAAGCAAATACCGAAGATGGTGGTCATCACAGCTCTATAATTTTTAAACAGAACAACCATAGTATCTCTACGGCAAAAAAAGCAGGTATTTTTGGAAAACGAGGGGATGGATGGGTTGTGAACTGCAATCTCTTCAGGAACTGAAGAGATTTCTGAACTAGCAAGGGTGAAAGAAAAGGGGCAGAAAAAGAACCAGGTATCTGTAAAGAAGCAGCTCTCATTCTACAAAGGTCTAGAGCTACAAAAGACAACTGTGCAACAGTTTCTACAAGGCATGAAAGGAAGCTGCTACACAAGCACAGTAGGAGAGGCTAGGAGGGAAAATACGTAATATTTAGGAAATCATAGGCTTAACCAAATGGAGATTCAGGGAGATTCTTTACTAGAATAGTCTCAGAGATGATAATCAAAAAAGCAACATCCACTTTGTGACATTTGCAGAACTGATCACACATTCTAGGACTTTTTGGTTTTTTAAGTTTTATTTCTTACACAGACCAATAGTCAGAATCTTAAGTTTACTTGTCAGCCTGGACAAGAAATGTCATAGGTGTTCTGTGCTATTTATCACAATCTATCAGATATGCAAGAAAATTCCTGTGTGTATGAATAAACTACCATCTGCAAAGACATGATGAAACCTCAGAAAATATTTTGCACAGTCTTCAGATTTTCTAGAATTTTTTTTCTGCCATAAATGTACAATTTTAAAAATAAATCTTGTAAAGAAAATTATCTGAAATTGAAAAAGCACTTACTGAAAAAATTTCTATAAACCTGGAGCAAAGTATTTATTTGCAGAATTTCTTTTTTTCCTTTCTCCTTCTCTCCATATTACTACTTTTTATTTCCCACTTACCTTTTAGGGGTTGGTTTTGTTTTTTTTTTTTGCTGTATGGCTGAAGCATATTTTTCTTTTGTTATTTAAAGACAAGATTGTGAAAAATACATGTAATGATTCACCTAGTATGAAATAAGATTATCTTTTAATGTTGGTCATGGTTTTCTCAGATTGCTGGTAAAATTCTACAACTACTACCGATATCAGCAGGGAATACAGTTTTTGCTTTTCTAGGAAGTGAGAGTGTAACATGTGACAATAATAGTAATTACAAGCCTGGTAAACTTGCCAATAACATGTAAGTTTAACAGCTGCAGCATAAAGTCACACCGTAGGTGCGCATATGCAACTGTTAATTTTAATATGGACTAGTAGATCTACAGATCATTATATTAGAGCAACATGCATGTCTGAAAAAAGCAGAAAGATTTTTTTTCTTTTTAAAGTTTTCCAGGATATTCTGCTCTGTTTGCAAATAATCTCCATTAGTGAGTTTCCATTGCCATAGAAAGACAGTAACACTGAAGTAATCTTATTAATTCAGACTGTAAAGATTAATTGTCTATGGTTGGCTTAGCAGAAACAAATCTCCCACTTCAATCTCCTCATTAAACCTTGCCCCATCTGTTATAATTCATGCCTTCTTTTCTATTCAGTGAATAATCATGTACCAAATCATTAAAGCACGAAGCAGATTCTTCACAAGATTAATTTGTTAAAATGATATCAGGCTTTATTGATTTGAGTTACTGAACAAAACTTTAAGAACTTCCATATGTGAATTCACCTGTAATGCACTTAATTTTAGGCAGTTTATATTAGGAAGCATGCTCCAAATTGGTGTTTTAAATACTTAATACAATTTAGCCCATGGAAGAACAAATAATGGCATCAATCTTGAATGTTTTTTTATTACATGAAAGTTTGTTTTTATTTTAAAAATATCCAAACAGGACAGTCTTGTGCCATTTCCAATTTCCTTTCATTAAAGTGTTTTTCTTTATATTGATTTCCAATCATTATACTCATCTATGTTATAAAACTTAAGTGCATGAAGAAAATATATACTATGTTGATGAAAATTAACTTAATGTTTTCATGGAGTGTCATTGTAGGCCAAAGGGGCCCAAAAAGCTTATGTCCTTATTTTATAATTGTATGAAAACATTCAGGATATTTTTTTGCACACTTCTACACAGACATAGGGTTCTAAGGTTGAAGAAATGTGTTCATAGAGGCAAATGTCAACTCTTATCTGGTCCGTCTTCTCAAGCTCTCTGCCAACACTAGTAAAAACCATCTACAACAGTCAAAAAACAGACTAGTAAATCATACAACTCATGTCTACTCAGAGATTAAGTGAATGAGATAAATAAATCACCTGTCTATACATGGGATTTTAGTTCCACATCCTCCCAAATTAAATTGTTTTGCAAAAATGTCACGTTTTGGTTCTCTCCCAATAGGGTCTTCCTGTAACATTTCACATAAGCTTTTGTTTAGTATGTGCTTATTCAAACTAAATTCCACTCCTGCAGATTTATTAGTCTTTCAGCTTGCAGAAATAGAAGCTATTCCTCCACTCTGCTTAGATAAACTCTATTTTTAGGAGATAAATTCATGATTAAGCAACAACAACAACATAAACAAAATGGATTTCTAACATATTTTGCACATTTTAAAAATAAGAAATGTTGTATTTGCCAAGAAGGCTCCAGGCCCAAATTTTATTTTTATATATAGTGTATGTATCTGGAAATCGAACACACAAAATCAGTGAAACACTTTAGAAAATTTTAGTCCATCTTCTCGATTCATCATTTATCTTATGATGACTTCACTAAGGCAAAGCATGGCAAAAATATTCCCATCACTGAAGTTTTGTCTTACTTTCTTTCATCTGCTACTGAAACAGACTGCACCTGCTTGATTAGTTTGTGAGGAAGTTGGAACCTTATTTTTCTTTGAACTTAGGAATTAAGACAGAAGAACTGATCACTTTCTGAAAAATCTCTTGGTAAAATAAATGCAAAAGCATGTAAACCATTTGATGCAATACTGCTCCTGAAAAAGGACCTGATCATCCTTCTGATGTAGGATACTAAACCTATACTTAAAAAGCCTCCATAGGAGCACACAATAGCATACTCATGCTGCATACAGTAGAGAAATTTTTCACCAAAATCCAACCAAATAAGAAGGCATTCTGTAACTGTACTGCATTATGATGCAGTTCTTTTATTTGTGACAAAGTTAAGTTGCACAAAAACTGTCGCTAATTTAAATGTTTTCACCTGGTTTCTTTCTACTAGTCCAAATCTTAAGGCATTTGCCTAAGTCGTGACAACTTTAGACTAATATGAGAAATATCATTAAAGGCTATGACAAAAAGTTAATTCCAAAGATGTTGACTTAATTACACTGAAGCGTTAGTTTAGTTTGATTTTACATGTTTTTAGAGTTTACTCCAATTCCTGCTAAATAGGATTCATGATAACCAAGGCAACTACTATTATAGGAAGAGAGAAATCTCCACCTCCATTAAAGTACTTTAAAAAATTCCAAACTTAAAACTATTGGGCCTTAAATGCATATCTCAACAGCTAAACTAACATGGTTTAATTTTGTCCTAACTTGATTAAGTTTTAAGGTTATTCTTTTTATTAGAATAGCAGTCACTTTATTTCTATGCTTGATGATACATTTAGAAATCTAATTATAGACACTGAGATAGTTTTAAGTTTTGGCAATACCTACTGTGTATAGATAAGCTAACTAAAAAAAAAAATAATCTGTATTATGGGAAAATAAACATTACCAGTTTAACTTGTTTAACTTTAGACTATGCAAACCTTTACTGCAAGAACTATGAAATCTAATTTCCACTAATGTAGCATTACTGAATTACAGGAGAGAACGTTAGCATAGATCCCTTGTATAGCTAAAAGTTGAATACAGAAACAACACAGCACCATTTATTTTCAGAAATTATTTTGATAGAATATCCCCATGCAACCTCTAATTTTGACAGATATGGATTAAACTGATAAATAAGACACACTGGTTCAGGTAACATTATTTTCTGTATTTCCTGATAACAAATCGTATTATATACTAGAAAACTGATATATGTGAAATTGGTCTCTGGAAATGCATAGTTTCTCACACAATGTATTTTTTTAAACTAACTTAATTTTAATAGGCTTTCATCTATGCAAACTGTCTATGAAACTTCCAAACGTTAATAACTCTTTACCTCCCCAGTTAAGAATATATGTACTCTAGTAAAGTGCACAAACCCCACAAAAATAAGACAACAGACTTACCTGAAGCCCCTGTCTCATGCATTTTTTCTCCATGTTTGCTATCTGGCTTACAGCCACTTTTTTCATCACCTTCATCATCACCCCACCAGGCTGGCTGTCCATACAAAGGTGTCCCACGAGGCATGGCAGAAAGATCTATAAAATCAGCCCAAAGCACAGGAAATCACTTTTCTGTTTAGTTGTGATATTAAGCTAAAGTAACAGGAAGAGAGAGTCATTTGCTTGGATCGTTTCTCCTGGAAGCTGAAGTGAATTGGCTGCATACATTTGTCAAAATACAAAACAAACTTGGAGGCTGGATAACTGATCCGGATTCTAAATATAAAAGCTTACTAATGACCCGATCAAAACTTCTGGCACAAACGTTTATGCAAAGGCAGCTGACATCTCTTACTGCTACTCTGACATATCTGTTAACATTATTTTCTGCTTTCAATTTGAAGTCATCAACATAGCAGCACATTCCTAAAAGCCGTCCGCTGCTATTTCTGAGAAGATTCTCACTTTTACCCACATTGACCTTTCAATGAAATCTGAACTCACTGCATGAAAAACTGATCAAATTTTGCAATGTTGCCAAGGTTCCAAATTGCTGACAGCTACTACAGAGTGCTGAAAGTTACCTTGTGTAAAACATTACTGAGCACAACCATTTTTTCCTTTTTGTTAAAGGCAATAGTTAAATTACAGTACAATTTAAAAAGCTGTTTCTTATATAGGATGTATACATGTGATTAAACGCATTTAAATGTAAAGATTAAATAAGAAAAATGGATATAATTAAGATTTCTACCTGGATGAAAAATTCACTGGATTAGTTTTGACCTGATCTCTTGGGAAAATACTTCATCCTACTGAGATTTAGCTATTCTAGTATCATACAGATGTTCTGAAGATGCTTTAAACAGTCTTTATATAAAATAACATGATCTGCTCAAATCCAGCTTAGTAGCTTGTCTGTTACTTTGCCTACCATGAATTTCAATATTTTTATTCAGTGTTTTATTCACTGCCATTCCAAAGATGATAGATAATTTCATAGCCATGCTGAAAGTTTCAACATGATTTGAAGATACTAAGTATTTGGTTTTTAAAACAGCATTACACTGCAGTCAATACTGAATTGTTTTTAAAAACGTGATGGCTGATGCTTGTGCACTGAATTAGCAATAGTAAATAGCTATGCATATATACAGCAACAGTGAGAGAATCAATCCCCAAAAAGCTTCTGAGAGTTGCACTCAAATATAAACCCCTATTGTTAACTTTGACTTTTATTTTTGGAAGAGTAAAGAGAAAAATGGAAAATGAGGTAAAAAAACTCCACTGTGCCACTTCATGAAAATTTAAAAGGACCCAAATGCTGAAAAGCCATATTGAATAGGAACACTGAAGTACTGGATAGGCTTTATGTACCCTTAATAGGATGCTAGATCAGCCAACAAACCAAACAGATTAATTAGATATACCACAGAATCCTATATGTGGGGAAGAGAACTCTTTTGAAATGTGTCTTCCCAAAGAACGGATTAAACCTATACAAAACCATACAGCCTTGACCTAAGGAGTCAGATGTAAGCTCCATCTTAAGGAAGCAACAATACCCAATTCCTTTCTCATTCTTGTGGTTATCTCCTGTAGTAACAGGTAACACAGCAAGTTACTAGAAGATGAACAATGAACTTTAGCAAGCATCACACTGAAGTTAAGACACCTGCAGCATGGGTGGCTCCCATGACACATTACCTAAATATGACAGATGATGTAGAAACAAGACCGAAGCTACAGTTTCTACACAGTTTTACACCACAATAGAACACTTAGGTTCAAACCTGATGTATCTAACAATGAATGCTAATATCTATAAACAAACAAAACCCACACCCATTTAAATAGGAGGAAAAAAAAGGTGCACTTGACAATGGTGGTGGTAAAAACCACAAACTGTTCCTGAACAAGTATTTTCAGTTAAACTCCAAAAAATAGCAGAAATGCTGAAAGTCTGTGATTTTTGGGAAAGAGAAATGCAAAAATCTGACAAATGCTGATTAAGTATCCCTTTACGAGCTTTTATAACATGTGAATGTTATGAAAATAAAGTAAAAAAGGCAGCAATTCAACTCCAGAAGTTATTAATTACACTTCAAGTATGTTTAAAATTTCACATATATGGAGTTTTTACTGTCTATATAATTTCACAAGCATCCTCGCAAAGCAAATAAATATCCTTTCCAAGTTTAGGTGCTTCTGCAGCAAAAATGAACCTTACCCATTGATTTCTCTTCAGATTTCAGTGCTTCTGTAGTTTTGTGGTGCGCTTCAGCAGTGGAGTCTGTTACCTTGGACTCTGAGCTTTTGGAGCTGTTTTGCTTTGACCCTTCTGCCTCTGAAGATTTTTGAGATAACTGGAGTTGGCTTGTGAATTTTTCATGCTACATGACATTAAATAGAGAAAAAAAAATGCTTAAAGGGTGAAAAAACTCCTATGTTACCAATAACTACACAATGACAGAAGAACATCTAGGAACTGCACGTTGTTACCTTAAGTGCTTCTTCAGGGACTCTCATCTCTCCCCTGACGACAGTAAAAAGATTAGTATGTAGGAAACGCTAAGGAAAATACTGGAAAGATTTCTCAATTCAGAAGAGGATTTTATAGAAAAGCAACAGTTCTGCAACCTATTCAACCTATTCTGCCATTGGAATGGTGACACTTGTTCTACAAATATATTACTGTTAGGACTAGCATGTACTATCATATTCATCAAAGCAAATGCACAAAACAATTATTACTTGTAAACAGAACATTGAACAGATACATTAATGTTGCAATAATAAAGTTTGGGGTTTTTTTTTAATTTGGTAGTTTTCTGAGAAATTACTTGTAACCTTCTCTACTTGCATACAACCTCATATGATACAAATATGCGTGTTATTTGCCACCAAGAAAAGCAGTGGTTCTTAGCAACACAGAAGTTACACATTCCGTTTTAAATAGTAATTGGAAGTTGAGGTTTCTTGCGGTGAGAAACAATGAAATGTACTTTATCAAAAGTTCTGACCAAGGTACAGTATTCTAAACCCCACCATTTTCTCTAATATAGGCATTTTTGTAGTAACAAGATAAATAATAGTTGAAAGCTGCTTCTCAAATAGTACAAGAACCCTCCATTTAACACAACCATACTTTTAGCAAGAAGTGTGTCAGGGCATTATGCATTTTTATGACAAGGATATCATATCCAAATCTCAATTTATCGTCTAACTTCAGAGTGATGTACGTCTGTTCTGGAATCCTCACATCATTCACAAATGTCTACAGAAATAAATGAGGACAGAAAAAGATACAGTTAAATTCCAAAATAATAAAAAGACAAATCACTTCACTAATTTTATAAGAAAGCTTCCAGCATGGCAAATTTTCTATCAGTGATTCACTAGGGAATTAAACTATAAGCTCAAATTGCCGTCTGCTTCACAAAGTATTTCAAAAGAAAAGTTAAGCACCAGTCACTAACTAGGCTGCTGACATCACACTGGCCTTGGAAAGCTTCTTACAAGTTTAATCTTGTTAGCAGTATTTACTGAATTGTTACTTAACGTTCCCTCAAATTAGCACCTCCACTCATTATTTTTCTTCTGGTTTGCTTTTTCAATCCCAATTAGCTGTCAGAATTGATTTATCATCACATTTGTACAGCATTTAACATCAGATATGAGAGTTCTGAGGTAGCTTATAACTTCCACACATTGTCAAAGGACTTAAAGGAAAAATGGACCAAGTTAGTGCATCCAAGTAATTCCAAATAACAGTGATAAAGAATTCAATATATTACAATTCTTGAAAGAGTAGGTTTAACAACATTTGTAAGCAGAAATAACATTATATCAGATAGCAGCAAAGCAAGGCAAATTCCATAGGCTTGACAATACCTTTTGAAAATTCAGCTACTGTACAATTAGTAATTCTTTCCTCCTTGAAATCACTGTTGGAAACATAGTTAGAGAAATCAGACAAGCTTTCAGTGACTTGGAGGAGGATTTATGTACCAGAAAGTTTGCCCAATTTCAAGAGACGTATCAGTTGGCTGTTAAGAGGCAGTACAGATTATTAATCACTCCGATTTTAAGGTCTTGATCAAACCTAACAGCGAAAAATAACACGGAATTTGCAAAAATATGCGGGTTAAATTTCAAGAGAGCCTGAGGTATACATAACGACTAATTACTGAGGCAACAAAGAAGAAGAATAATACACGTTCAGGTCAAAATAGATCTCAGAGATGTAATTTGGAAGAGGTGAAAAACTTTTCATCTCTCTTGGAAAAAAAATGAACATAAATAGGACTTGAAGATTATTGAAGCCTAGAAGAAAATTCTAGAAAGTCACCTACGTAAAATTCTAAATCAGACATAAGCCCTTGTAAGAACCAGAAAAAAAGTTTGTACCTTCATTGGAACTGATCCGCACATTTAAAGACTAGTTTACGGTCTTAGGAAGGTAGGCTGTCAGCATCAAGCAAACTGCCCAGGTTACTACCATCAGCAAGTCTTGAAGGTCCAAGTGGTGTCTTCAGATACCAGAAACCAAGGATACTAATATGCTAAGGTTGGAGAGAACGTCAGGAACTGAGAGTGTTCTTCTCACAATTTGCCCTTTTGCCATTGGAGAAGATGCCTTCAGGTAGATACCTTTCCCAGAACCTGCCACCTCCCAGTGACAGCTCTCAAACTGACCCTTCTGCTCATCCCAAGCCATACCACTGCTCTTAGAACTCTACAAATTAGGCTGAATCTCTAACTGTGAAAGTGAATTGTTTCTAACACTGAATTTGTTACTTACTCTATATTGTGTCAGTATCTTCTGAATTCACTCAGTGATAGAGAAATAGAAAAGGGTGAAGACACGTTATGTCTAGCAGAATAGAATATTAAGCTCTTGATTAAAAAACCCTAGAGATCAGGCTACAAAGAAAAAAAGAAAACAGAAAATGTAACTACGTAATATTTAAGACCCTTTCAGAGTTACGTATCTTTGAAGAATCTTTCTACAGTGTGAGCTGATAAAAAACTTCTCCACAGCATCTTGCCTTAAACTATCCCTCAAGGCTCAATTCAAATCTGCATTGAGAAGCTACAGTTTACACTCTCCCATGCATTTTTCCCTGGCTTTCTTGAAATCTTTCCTCTCCTTTTACCCGAAAAGAATGTAACATCTGTACTTATAAGATTGTAGCATCTTCCTTGTAAGAAATATGAATAATCAGCTATATGTGAAAAGTCTCTTGTTCGTTGGTGTTATGTCCTTCATCTTCTTTTAAAATCCAAAGTGAAGCCCTAATTTAGGGCAAATCAAAGGCAAATAAAATATTTATGGATTAGCTAGTATAAGACTGTTGCATTATTTTATGAATTATTTATCAATTGTATATTTTCCCATGCCTTAAAAAAATGTACAGCTTCTTGCTCATTTTTATGTTTCATAATAACTACATGTTAATACTAACGATAGATTAAATATCCAGGCTGCCTTTCTGAAACACATTTACTATTGGTTTGTGCCAGTTTTGGAGACTCAGAACATCGCAACCCCACAAGATCATCTTACTTCAAACTTAATTCTACAACAACATGTACATGTTTCTAAGGAATGCAGCAGCTGAAATCTGCCATTTTTTAAGCCCTTTGAAGTTAGGGGCGCACACACACACAAAACTAAACTTGAATAATTAAGTAAGCCAAGAGTGTGAATCTTTGAACGCTTGTGTTGCTCATCTAAATCCAGTATTAGATGAAGTCCAGAAAGACAGAAACAATGTCCTTCTCCAAAACAGTAAAGGGATCTTTTGGTTTATTTTCTTTTTCTAAATGAAAATAATGGTTATTTCATTATTTTTAAAAATGCTTACTTACTTCATAGAAAATATCTTCCAGCAGAAATAAGAATTGAAGGTACAACTATTTACTGGTTTGTAGGCATGAAACTTTGAGTGGTGTTTAATGTATATTTATTGCACTTTAGCACTGTGAGAGTCCAGAGCAAAAAACAATATGAGGAATACTCCCAAGGTGGCTTGAATTTTATTGAATCACCAAAATTTAGGCTGCCTTGTGGACATGTATGTATATATACAAATGCATTTTTTCCTCCCAGGTCAGAGTTCTGAAATTCATGTGCATGCAATATACTCAACCCAGAGAACTCTGAAGGCAGTGTGTGCAGTTTACAACCATCCTCATGACTGAACTGATGGCATACAACAACCAAGTCTCAGTTCCTTTGCCACTGGAGTTTTAAAATTCCACCACAGGCTTTGGGACGCAAGACAAAGCTAGCCTGAAAAAGCTAGTTACTATGAAAATAAGGAATCCTTTTCCCCCTTTAAATCACTCCATACACATTTTATATATTCACATAATTTCCAAAGCTTTATTCTTCAAATAGTGAGAGTGTCTCTCTTTAAGCCTTCACAAAGTTTGCTGAGCATTTTGCAAGCCAGTCCTAAAACATCAGTATGAAAGGACTTCACTATTCTGTAAATATCCCCAAGAAGAATGTTATTCAACAGGGGCATGGATGTTTGGTAATTTTTCTTGTATGTTTTTGAGGTCACAAGTCAAATGAGAA
This sequence comes from Gorsachius magnificus, assembly GCA_034008185.1. Taxonomy (NCBI): domain Eukaryota; kingdom Metazoa; phylum Chordata; class Aves; order Pelecaniformes; family Ardeidae; genus Gorsachius; species Gorsachius magnificus. The sequence continues at coordinate 39,768,422 of CM067083.1, read as the reverse complement.
AATACAGTTCAACTCTGTTGATACTGGTGAAATAACAGATTATGTCTTGCCAACTGTACACATTTTCTTCAGAAAAGAGAAATTCCTTAATTTTTCTTTTTATGAAATTAAAGATAAGCAGAAATGACCAGGAGTCGTCATGATGGATTATTAGAAATAAAACTTTACATCATGTAAATCTGATTAAAATTTACTTTTGCTTTATTTTCAAATCTAGATGTATGAAGTCCAGGATGAAAACTGCTGTAAGCTTTTCACTGAATTGAGCACGGATCAACCATAAAGGTAAGAATATTCAGGTGTTATGGCATCAGGTGCAATTACAGTTCATCTAGTGAAAGGATTTGGGCCTCATAAAACTCAAAAGAAAAGCCCTATGTATTGGTAGTAGCCATTTCCCACTAAACTCTGAATTATCTTGAGTGGTTAAAGTGCATTACCACAGGAATGGGGTGGTCCTGTATACTAAGAAAAGTATACATCTGTTTTCCAAAGAAATGGGACTAACTGGGGAGACACAAAATAAATGTTTGCTCTTGATGAAGCAAGCAAAACAGGAATGGGTAGAAGCTGATAAAGCATTAGAAGAGGGACTTGGCTGTTAGGGAGGTGGTGTTCTCAGTGGAAATAGCAGATAGACTAAAAGAATTATTGCCTAGTTAGTAGTTCACCGCATGGTACAGGCATCGCATATACTGTTCTACCACACAACTAAGTACGGTGTTACAAAATTATGTGTTTCTTCTTTCTAACTGAAACCACATAGGGAGAGGTATGTAAGAAGAGCACAGTTGGAAAGAGATAGTAAGGGAAGCACTGAGAAGACAAAAGAGCAAGGACTGAACTCCTAAGACTTCATCTTCCCTGTCCCAAAGCTGTGGTAAGAAAAGAGTTCCTTTGATGTCTCTGGGTAAACAGCTATAGAGCAACTAAGAACGCAAACTTGAGAATGAATCAGGTGAAGCTAAGCAGTTAACTGAAAGCTCTTTATCAGAGGCAAAGGAAAGAGTCAAATGAAGGCCTTTTAACTCATTTTTTTATTAAATTCAAGTTTTGTGATAAGGCAAAGAAAATCTGAGGGTATGCCTATTGACTACAGGAGTAACATGGAATTAGGAAATAAAATTAATAATTCAGCAAAAAATTACTATTCACTGAATTAATTTTTGATCACTTCCTTGAAACAGTGCACTGACTTTCAAAATACAGAGGTATATTAAATATTTAAGGAGCAAAGTTCTTAGATGCCTACAACTGTTCAAAGGATATAACCCTTCAGGTTACACTGCTTTCACATGAAGTTGAGAGACTGACTCTCTGGAAGGCTAAGTTCATTACATTAAAATACAGAAAACCTAATAGAGACAGGCTTAACAGGGTTTTTATTTTGAAATGCACTTCAGGATCAAACACCAAAGCCTAAACCAATGCTAACAGGCAGTAACTTGAGATTTCTTCTTCATCTTCTATTTTTTTTAAACATTTGACAAAGCTATTCACTACCAGTAGTTTTCTAAATATTAATTGAAATAAGAATCACAGGTGAACTCATGATTTTATTCTGTACACATTCTTGACACAGCCAAACATTTAAAGTTATATAAAATAACAACCATAACTAGTGTGTATAAGCAGCTCATAAGTATCAAAAGGGCTACAAAAATATGAGTTACTAAGTTTTTAAAAATCTATTCTAATATTCAAAACACTTTATAAATGGTGAAGCTCACATAGAAAATTGTACACTCAATTCCTAGAAAAGTCTTAAAATGTAAAATGTCATATGAAAGTTTCTTTTGCTCATAACCTTCCATTTTTCCTATATTAGTTTGACACACTATTCATAAACATTTTGACAAAAAGGATACTGAAAAACTAAATACAAACGTAGAATTAGTTAAATAGGTTTACATACAACATGGTTATTGAGTGCCCCCCTAGGAACACGTTTAAACTCTCTTCTGTATGAAAAAGGCAGGAAAAAATTAATAGCATATGAATAAAAAATCCATTTCATAACCAGGTATTTTAGAGATTGAAATATCTTTTTTTGTACAATATATTCAAGAACCTTTTTTTTTCCCCCTACATTTCTGAAATACAGAAGAGTATTTTTATTCTTTTGAGGTTTTCCCCACTGCCAAGGCCCTCTTCCTAATGGAATTTACTGCAGCCCTTTAAATAACATGCTGCAGAAGACCCCTGCAAAAGCTACATTTTCCTTTCGAATGTTCCCCCATTTCCAATCTTATCATACTCTATTTGCTCAAAAAATCCCCCAAACATGCAAAAGACCATGGGGAACTACACATTTCTGATGTTAACTTACCCCATTCAAGCTGCCCAAATCCTTCACCAAGTGTTCATCCGTGGAGGCATCATAGTTAAGTACAGCATGTTGCTTGTCCACACTTCGTGACTAAAATATATTTTAAAAAAATTATATAAAATATTTCAAACCCAGATCAAGATAGCATTAATGGCTATTTCTTGAAGTAGCATGGTGATTTTCTTTCTACATAGTACATTTATTCAAATTATAGAAAAAATTCAATCCCAACTCTGGCCCCAGGTGCCCATAGCAGAATCTTAAAATAAATTCAGAACACTTATTTTCTTAATGTTTCTCCAAATGTGATTAAAAGTCAGGTCCAGCCACATCTTATCTAAAGATATTTTTTTTTTCAGTTCACCATAGTATCACTGATATTTAATTTAACATGATCAACTTCACCTGTACTTCTCTCTCTCCTTAACTACACACATCTTTCAAAACATGAATACGATTCTGTGGTATTACTCTTCTCTCTGAAACACACCGCTTCCTGTCACGCATCAATAAATCTTCCATTATGTTGCCTGGGACACTTACCATTACAAGCATTGAAATTGTTTCTCCTTGATCTCAATTTCCTAAACAGATTAGCTATAGCCACTTCACTAAATGTCTGAGTAGTTCCTGAATTATTATTCCTACTTCAGCATTTATTTATTAATTAATTCTTTATTTCACATCCAAATGTCAACTCATAGATCAGGAACAATCCTTGTTACTATTTCATCCAAGAACACCAACTCCCTAAGAGCTAAGTCCCTCTTTTAGCACTTGCCTGAGGTGCTGACTTCAAGCAAGGAAGAAGTAGGGCTGGATGTATGCTTCCTTCATGCATGCATGTGGTCAGCACCTTGACATCTAGAAGAGTTCCCAACTGGATAGAGTCCACAGCTCATCTTCCCCAGCTGTGCATACTTGTCTGTTAATTCTGCTAGTGCAGTATCCTGACGTGACTGGATAGCAGCAAATTTCTTCCAACAGCATTCTTTCCAGTTTCAGGTTTGCATATTCTATCCTTGCTACTCAACTCATTGTGCAGGACTATATAGCTCTGAAAACGGTAAATTTCTGCCCAAGACTTCTGTGCTTGTTTCTGTACCAGCACCTGCAGCCTGTCAGTTCTAGGAGTCCCAGGTTATCAGTGCATTAGCCAGTTCAAGGCATCAGACCATGCAATCATGACACCTAAGGAAATACTGTCTCTTCTCAGAATCCCACATTTATCATCTCATTCCTTCTTGATTTCTTAAGACTTGCTAATATTATTTTCCTTTTTTTCTTTTCATTTTACTTCCTTATTCTTCCTTTCCATGCCATCTTCTGACTGCTTCACTTTCTCCTCAAAGAAGTGAAATCATTCCTTTTCTGCTTATACTTATTATGTTATTTTTCAGCTTTTCATCTGAGCCAATTTGCTCCGCAGTCTTGAGGTGCATAGAAGGGGGATCAGGATATAAAAGGGGAGGGGAGAATTGAGGAAGAGACACACAAAAGAACAAGGTCCACACCAATAAAAGCTGCACTAGTATACTACATCAGTTAAGTGTTCTTAATGGTGGATGAAGATATACCAGTATAGTTAATTTTCTACTAACTTAGCAACCTTTCTTCAAGTAAAAATAAGCTATCTCAGGAAAATCAAATTCACTGATGTGGGTGTTCTGCTGAGCCTACAATGTCAAGCAGAGATTACATTTTTCCACGCTCAATGCAGCAATGCAAGCACTAGAATTACCCTGTCTTTACCTAGGTTATGGGAAAAATTTCTGAACTTCTTTCAATTATGTTACTAAAACAAAAATTGTATTAGTAATCAATTATTTTATTATCTTTATGTGCTACTTCCTATTAAAATGGAAATGACCCAAAAGCTCCTTAAAGCTTCATGCTATTTTGTCACATCTTCCGAAATGGTAAGAAAAATTACTCGAGTCTCTGACTTTTAGAGAAACACCTGGAGAATTCTGCAGAACATTAAGGTTCTCCTCAGATTACTTGCATATAATTGGACACATTTTTACTTATTATTACAGGTGCAAAGATTGTGCTAATCTTTCAAACCCCATTTTTCCTCCTGATTTGTTATTGCAGTCTTCCATTCAAATTTAAGTACTTTAAAAATTACTTTTTGTAAAACTGTGATGCCCTGGCTGGCAGCTAAGCACCACACAGCCACTTGCTCACTCCCCCCTGCCCCAGTGGGATGAGAACAGGAAGAGCAAAAGTAAGAAAACTCATGTGTTGAGTTAAAGTTTAAGCAGCGAAGGAAAGAGGAAGAAGAAAGAAGAAATAAAACAAATCAAGTGATGCAAAGGCAATCACTCATCACCTCCCACAAGCAGACGAATGCCCAGCCAGTCTTTGAGCAGAGGTTAGCTTCCCCAAAGTCCCCTCCCTTGGTTTTTATTGCTGAGCATGACATTATATGGCACAGAACATCCCTTTGGTCAGTTTGGGTCAGCTGTCCTGGTTGTGTTCCCTCTCAGCTTCTTGTGCACCCACAACATAGTCACGTATGTGTAGGAGGAACAGAGTGAGACACAGAGAATGTCTTGAAACTGTGTACACACTGTTCAGCAACAGCTAAAATATTCGTGTGATTGTTATCAACAGTGTTTTGGTCACAAATCCAAAACATAGTACCAGAAGGGCTTCTATAAAGATGATTAACTCCACCCCAGCCAGACCCAGTACAAAGATTTGTCATAGACTGCAGAAATCATAAAAATCACGGAATAACTGTGCTAAGAGTTGCATGAAGATAAAGAAGAAAACTCCATCCTCAGTTAAAATAAATTTGTAACTGGCATTATTTTAGACAAAGTCTCTTCAATCTAATCCAGACTACTATGAAAATGTTCAGAATACAGAATGTAAGCGTATTCTTTGGAAATAATTTTGATATTATGAATAATGTAGAATTTTTCACCTTGCAGATGATTCTCCCACCAAGATTCAGGAAGTTTTCTAAACATAATGGTGAAAGAAGGGGAAATTGTGGCTTTTATCCACAAGCAGGATGATACACTGGAGCAGCTAGCTAAATACAAACACTGCACACTCTGAGTATATTTACAAAATAGCCCAGTTAAGGCAAATCCATATTCCCAGATATGAACAAAACCTCTGTTAGGAGAACAGTGTTAGGTACAGATCTGAGGTCTAATTCTATCAAGCAAGCAACAGAGTTGAAACACTTTTTAATAAGGCTTTTTTAACATTTTCTGACAAGAGATTATGAATAAAAGCATTAAATTCTGCTTTCTTTATCATGCACTGTCCACATGCTTTGCAGTAAGAGAACAACCAAGTTGTCAAGAGTGGAAAGGAAGGCCCTACACAAAGAGCTATACATACAGAACAAGAACACATTATTAGCTTCTCTTTTGGTGGGTTCCTCCCCCTTCAGCAGTATGTGGTGTTACAGTCATGCTGGCATGTAGAGCTAACGTAACAGCAGGCTAAAGAGAATATTCTTGAAAATCGCCAGGCCCACTGACTCTTTTTACTGCCTCTGAAGTCAATACACAACAAATAACATTTCTAAGTGACTGGAATCTATTCACAATATTAATCAGAGGCATCTACTTTTGAAGGTGATGGTGACTGAAGTTTTGTAAAACAAAATAGTAAGTGCTTGAGGATTCAGCTTCACTATAAGGACAGATCAACCATGGGCAGATGGTGGCACAGGAGAGTGAAAAGGAAGAAAAGCCTCCCTTCAGACACAACAACCCATTACAACAAGCTAGTGGTAAAATAAAAGCATTTTTTGATTATAATCTTCTGGGCAGGAACCAACAGGCTGGGTTTTTTTGGTTGTTTTTCTTTTGGTTTTGGGTGTTGCAGTCTTTTTGTGTTTGTTACTATTTCCCTCATAAATCACCAAGACATCATACTACCTGTATTTAAAGAGGAATTAAAAGTATTTTCAACTACTTTCTAATAGGAAATGTATTTCCATCACTAATAAAACCTCTGGATGCCTTCTGAGGCTGAGAGCCAAATGTAGTTTACTGGAGATACTACATTCTGAGTAATACACATAAAAATAGGTTTCTAGGCACTTCATTTGCAAGTGAGATTCTAATCCAGCCATTAATGGCTGCATATGTAATTCTTGGGAACAAAAAATCCAAAAGAAACTATTTTATTGAATGGTATGAAGGGTTGAGAGTATTAGTTTTGAAGTTGAATCCTCTTACGAGTTCTACAGTAACCAGAGACAAGAATTCAAGAAGAAACTCCCAAAATATTACCATTATCCATTAAAAAATATATGTATTAGAAAGAAACAGCTCTACAGCTCTGATAGGGCAAAGTTCATGCAATATGGCTACATAGCAATACAGTTGCACACCTCTAGGTGTTCTGCATAGTGATCCTGCAAGTTGAGGAAGCTACTGAAGTATCAAACTATTTTGACTAAGACTCGTATTTTTACAGTTCCACTGAGTCATTCAACTTCCTTAGAGAGAGAGAAATACTCTTCTCTACTAATTTCACTTGCACAACAAGATCAGGACATGGGGATAGGGTTACATCAAATCATGTGACTAAATTAGATGGCAAGTTGCAGAAAAAAGAAAGCTCTTTTCAAAAGCATCCAGTGCACTTAGCATTATCACATTTTATGGAGTACAGTCTACTTACGTTACTGATCATGTTGCAAAATTTTTTTTCATCTTCTATTCTTGCATTCTGTATGTGATTTACATGAACAAAATGTGATCCTCTGCACTGCGACAGTAACTGCATGATTGATGGCAATATATTTAACCTAACTGTTTCTATGAACACAAAAGATTAATCAAAACAATCGCTCCCCAGCATCTGGGGAATTTAATTTTCAAAAGGAATATAAAACTGGTGCATTAAGTTCATGATTTGAGCAGTTGCACATGGACGGCTGATGCAATTACCTGTAACATCAGCTCACAGTCATCTCTTCCAACAAAAATCATTTCTCGTGGCAGCCTATGGCGGGTGCCTCCACTGCTCACCAAAAACCAGGATGTTAAGCTCATTTTCTGCTCAGCTGATAAATCCTTGGCAAAGCTACGTCATCCTGCAGCGAGAAAAGAAAGAGACAGAAATTCATTTTAGTTATTTTTAGCTACAGTTCCTGCTTAGCAAACACCGTGAGCAGAATACAAAAAGCCTCTGAAAATACAGCATTCTCAACAGCATGTACTGAATCCAGCAATCACAGGAAGTGACAGGCTCCAGATTTACATAGTCTGAGGCTTCATGCAACTAGGCAAATGTAATTTGAGGCAAGCTTCTTCAAAATGAACAAGCAGCTAATTAATGCCAAAATTTTTTTACCGCTTATTATCAAGATAATTGCTACAATAATGCTTCACTATCACAACCAATAAACAAACATGACAAATGTTCACAAAATATAGCAAGTAACTTGCATGTATATCATTACATTTTCCTGCAAAAAAGAACTACCTCATTTGGTTTTAAGCTCAGTTCCTCTGTACAGCACCATGTGAAAGCTTAAAATAAAGGAAGTTTTGCTTCTTATTTCATGTTAGATTTTCTTAATAAAACTTTTATCTTGGAAATTTAACAGTGTACATTTAGAATTGTAAACAAAGCAGAGCAAAAAGAACAATTTAGAAGTTGTCAATAAGTAATAAAACTGAAAGCAGTGTTACTACAAACCTTTACCTTAATTTTCCAGTAAGAAACATGATATACTACATACTTACACAGATACCCCTCTCCCCCCAGCTACTTAAAATGTCATAAAATACAAAAGAAAACAAAACTTGAAAACGGGATAAAATCTTTTATGGAAAACTTCTTGACATAATATGGCCATTGGACAAAAATATGATTAAAAGCGTTCTCCAGAGTAATTCAATGGTTGATACTTGGAAAAGCCTGTAAGAAGTATTCCAAATCTCTCCTTAAGAAAAAGCAAGCCAAACTACTAATTTCATTCATTCGTTACCACTCTGTATTCACTAAAAGAGAAACTAGAGAAAGTAAAAAGCAACCACTCTGCATTCCTCTCAGTACCAAATAGCTGGCATTTCTCTTCCCTTTTATTTATATGACATTTAGTGAAATTAGGCAAGGGCAGCAAATGTACTGTAAGTAGATATAAGCCTGTAGCAGACTTGAGCAAAATCTGCATAACAAGAAGAATGCAGTGAGGTTCTCAAAAACAAGTCTCTAACATCTAAGTACTGAGCAAGACAACACCACCAGCACGGTCCTGTTAGGCACACTACAATCAAGAACAGACGCAGCAGATTATGAAAACTTATAAAGAGGATTGAGTTAGGCCAAAACTGCCTCTGAAAACAACAAAACAGACATTTACAAGACAGTAAATTAAAAGCACACCATGGCAGGTGCTAATATGAACCAGCCGAGCTTCAACTCAGTTAAAAAAAAAAAAAAAAGGCAATTCAAACGCAGAAATTAGAAATATTTAATGAGATTTACTTAATTAAAAAGTAAGTATGTATTGCAACAAAGTGTTCTGTTATACAGTGATACCTACAATAAGATTCTTTCCACAGCTGCATCACAACACATTCTTCAAATGAAACTTATGCCCACTTGTTTTCCAACTCAATGGAAGAAGTGATAGAGCATCTCTTCTTATACTGTATTAATAGAAAATATGAAGATTACAATTAAGTCTACAATAATAACTTGCTGAAATCAAGCTTAAAGACATCTAGTTCCCAAATAAGTGTTTTGATAATTCAAAGGTTATTCAGTACCTTTGAAGGAAATTAAAATTTATACTTTTTAATTTAACCTAGTTTAAAACTAGAAGATAAACTAGGTCAATCAAATGAAATTTTTCCATTCCTTTTAAGAAAGGAAAAGGAAGTATCTAAAATGGCTAGCCTAGGTTCCAGCTTTTAACAAGTAGATTAAATGGATGTTTGGCAGCAAGCATGTTGTTCAGTATCAAAGCTCTTAACTCCATTTATATTTTACTGCCTTTTAAATCTCCCATCTGCTTATCATAACAACATTTACACCATTTGGCCTTCCTGCTCTAATTGGAAACTCATCTGAAAGCCTGCAAGAGGATATAAACTATTTGAAAAAGTTCTTAGTCAAATACCATGTTTTAGTTTACATAGACAGACTGTCAATAAAGGAGAAAAACTATTTATAAAACAGTCGAGTAGGTCAACAATTACTGAACTAGAAAAAAGACCCCAAACCTCCCACAAATGATAAAGCCTGACAACAAACAGATTAAATTAAGGTGAAATAATTTTACAAAATGTATTATACATAGCAATCATTGCCACACAGCTTGGCAGCACATTTGTAGTTAAAAGCCCATCACCATTTCTATCAAAGTTAATAATGTTGTTCTTTTCAAACAGTGCTGTCTCAACTGTGACAAATCATCAACCTAGATACATATTTTATTTTAAAGTATTCTTTAGAATAAACCAACACCTTTGATCAAAGCTATGCTGAAATTCTGCAGAGCAAAACTGGCTGAAAATAGGATACAGTAGCAACAGTTACTTAATATCAGAACAAAAAAGTGCATTAAAAATGTTATATGAAACTGCACACTTACAAATTATATAGACAGTATGGACAATTACATTGCACCTCAAAAACTTCATGAAAGCTAACAATATTTTTAATACACTGCTGTATTAAGAACTCCGGCTGCAGTATTCTGAAGAATAAAAGGATGAAAGATTGTTCACTGTCTAGAAGATACCAAATTAAATTATTACGACAGGTGCAAAATGATCATCAGAAGTGGCTCTTTGCACAGTGTAAATTTAGGTCATGATAATTGTTGTAATGAAATGTTATGGATACTAGAAGGTTACACTGGGTTCAAAAAGCAATAAGCATTCACGGAAGAAAAAAATATCACACCTATTAAATGCAATGACCCCACTTACAGCTCAGCAACTGCACGCACTCTGCATTCTGAGAGGCTGAGAGTGTGCTCTGTAGTGAGGTTTCACTTGGTATCGTCCTCGTTAATAACCTCTCTTCCTTACCTAGCCTTTGTTTATGGGGAACAGGATACTGGTCCCAATGGACCTGTCTTACTTCAGTACACTTTTTAGATGAAGTATTTATGAAAAATATTATTATTTCTTCCGTAGAAAAATGAATCTTAAATGCTTTAGTTTTAGTGGTCTTTCCTAATACAGCAGTATTGTGCTGTAGTCTTTAAAGAAACTAGTAAAGATTCCATCATTAAGACTTGATCATTTGAAGCAATACTTCATTCTAGATGCCTGAAGTCAATTGCTGAGACATCTACTGCAACTGCAAAATGTTTCCTCATCTGCAGAAGAAACAGCATTTTATGGTGAAGGACTGTGAATTTCAAAAGGCAGTAACCAGAGTATAAGAATGAACACATGGGTAATAAGTCATTTGAAACAGATGATGCAGCAACAGAGAAATTTGCCCCATCATCCCTGTAAATATAATTTAGTCCTACGAACTAAAGCCCTGCATTATTGTAGCCAAAAGATGGGCGTAACCGATTTCAAATATGTCTAGAGAAACACTGCCAAGATTATAGTTTTGATACAGTAATGTTGTTGCAAGCAAAAAATCCTTAATAATCTCACATTTGAGCAATCTTTATTCTACATATTTTTACATGCCTGTAACTCAAAACAGCCAACTGTTTTCTCCAACTGAACTATTAGGAAGTACTGAGATGCTGATCCTACAGACAAACAGAATGCTATGTTTAAAATGTAAACTAAGCCTAACATGTGCCTGAAATTCCAACTTTTAAGCACCACAGTCTTCCATATTAAGACTGAAAATAGTATAATTTTAATCGTACACAATTATTCTACTACTGTACAACAAATTTTATTTAAGAATATTTTAAAATATTTAAAATTAAAAAAAACCTGCATCAAGCTGAGACAAATTACTGACAAAACTGGAAGCCCATTATTTGCCCTTATAAGTTCCTGTTTCTAGCTGCTAAAAATTTTGTTAAAATTAAGTTTACCTTCTCATACAATTGCCTAGTAAATTTGGGGAAGCTTCAGAAGAAATGACTCAAACATTTCCAAAACAAGGTTACAGGAAAATATTCTATGTCACTACCTTGAAAAAAATTCTAAGTAGTACACCAAATATGCCAACTGATAACTGAAATGTGACAGGAGGCCTTAGTATCAGTTTGTACCTCTTACTATTGCTCTTGTGCAAATCTGTCCAATTGCAGACAAGCAATAATAGCCTTTTGAAAACTTTCCATGTGTATATTAGTTCAGCAACTACACACAAATTCTCTCAACACATCCACCTACACAGAGCATACTCCACAATTTGCTTTAACTACCCATTTTTAATGTTATAGTGCCAGTTAGAACCAAAAATAGGGCAACTTTCCCCAGTACTCTCAATTCATCCACTTCTGCTGGTAGAGAACAAACGTAGAAGCGTAGAAGACCCAGAAGGAGAGATCACCACCACACCTGGACAAGACACTTGAGCTAGAGCTAGGCAGGCTCTAGAATGAGGAATCACGAAAGGCAAACATGAAGTAAAAGCCGTGACAAGGGAGAAATCAGAATTAAGAGAGCACTAATGGAGCCAGTAATAACTGGAGAAGACCTGAAGTTGAAGCTGATTCCAAGTCACAAAGAAATGCTGTCAGCAAACAATGCCCACTGGGAAAGTGTCTACCATGACTGCTTTATTGGCTACCCAATGTAATTAAAGATATTAGTGCGAGAACTTCTATTTTCAACTGAAATGGAGAAATCTATGCTATAGAAAGAAAAGAGCCAACTAAAGGCAATTCAACCCTGAGAAGATTACTGTAGCAATATAAAATTGATATTAAAAAGTAACCTATGAAGACAACTGACTTAAATCTAGGAAGTTATAACTGGAAAACACCACAGTAATATTGTTTACTCTGTAAAACACTGTGAAGTTGGGCAGTATCACAAGCAGTGTCCCATGTGCAATCATAGTTAACCTCCTCACATACATGCATAAGAAAATAACCTTTAACTGTATCACCTCATAATATTTTAACCAGGACCTCTACTGTGTTCAGGTTAAAGCAAAGAGCTTAACAGTCAATTAATCAGGTTGTTTTTTTTTCCTCCTCTCCTCACCAATTGATTAGCATGTGCCTTATTTATTGCACATCACTAAAAACCTTTTGTGAATTATTAACTTCCTACTGACTTTATCTGCCGTGCTCATCACCACAGCATGAGAAATTCATTAATATTTACTGTAAAGTCTCCACAAAATCTCTATAAAGTATTATTATAAATGGGGAACCATAGAGAGCACTTTTTAACACTAATGTATCTTAATCATGAGTATTTAAGTTCCAAACCCATCAGCACTTCTTCTTAAAGTACCTAATTTTACAAAACACTACAGGTATTCAAATGGTCTTATTTATTTCTGCTACAACACTCTTTTGCAAGTAAGGTTAAAGCCACATGTAGGTTGGCTAGAAAATTAAGACCATCTTTCCAAAGTGCAGGTAGATGGCTCATCTGCCATCACAGGGACTATAAACACGAGAAAATAATTCATATTCTAGAGTAGATTCTAAATGTTTTAGTCATGAAACTATCCTTTGTGCTTTCATAAACCCCTGCTTCTTTTGCTACTCACATTGCTGTCATCCCAGAAAGGGAAACTAGAGGGCTCCACAGAAAACAGCCTCCTGGATGAAAGTATTCTCACCAATTCCTAGGGCTAGTCCATCAAGTGAATTTCTTAATAAAGTGGGTATCTTCACGGGAGGGGAGAACAAAAAAAAAATCCTACCGATGGCTAAAGAACCTTTCACTGGGAACTGGAATTCAATCTACATAAGCGATCCTTCATGCCACAGTAGTGTGCAATGTTGTTCCTCAAAACCCTTAAATAAATAAATATCCACCTAAATTAAAGCTGTTTAGGCTAATGATCAAGAAAAACATTTCTTGAAGAATTTATGGACCTTCTGAATTCAGAGTATACTTCACAAGGTGAAGCAAGGAAACTTCAGTGTTGGCCACTGCTTGCCAACAACATGGGATACAGCTGTAAAAGTTTAGCATAGTGAAAAGACACTTTCAAAGTAATCCTTTGGTCAAGTCAAGTTGGATCAAGTTGTCAAGCGACAATAATTTTCACTTTGAGGCTTAGGTTACTGTCATAAAAATATCCATAAAAGTTAATAAAAATATACTCTTAAAAGGCTGTAGAAAAATTAATAAAAAAATAAAATCAATGGAAGCATAAATAAGGTAAATTACACTTAAAACCATTGAAACTCATCATCAACATCCCCCAGAGAAGATGAGCTCATGTATTTAGGAAAACTGACCAAAACAATCCTAGATTTTCAGCAGTTGTCCAATGAGCTAGAAGTGCTATTATCAAGTATGTCACTGACTGGAAAATTCACCTGAACACATCCCCCTAGAAACATTTAAATGCTATATACAGCCCTGAACAAGACACTGTTCCCGTTCACACTTAAATAAATATTGCTATTAGTTATAAAGTTCATTAAAATTTTATGCAATTACTTAAGAGTTACACTGATATAACAGAGTAGAACTGGATGGCAAGCATGCCAATAGGTAAAGTGGAAGAAAACAGGAAATCCAAGGAAAGAAAAGTGAAACATCCATTCAGTTTAACTTCCTTGCTTGAATGGGGAATAGGAGTACATTTAGGATGACTGTCCCTATCACTAAACCAAAACACTTCTGTTGGCTTAACTCTTAAACTTATTAAGGTTTAGCTGACAAGGCAACTGAATGATAGCTTTGGGTATTCATATTTAACATGTTCCACCTTAGCTGAAATATAGAAAGTTGGCCACCATTTCTTGAAAAACAGATTAGAAAAATCATACCAAAGCCTTATACTACATCTAAACCGTGTCATTTTCAGTGTCCATTGAAAGATGTAGCTATATATATGATGATGTATTCTACAGAACAAGGGAACCACTGAGAGCAAAGAAACTCTCTTAGCCACTACCCTGAGAAACTGTTCTCCTCTTTTTGACCCTCCTCCCTTTTTTTTTTTTCGTACACAGAGATGGAGGAGGAAAGATGCCAAAATAAGAGTATGTAAGCTTCCTTGAATCTTAATCTACAAAATCACCTGGGTCTTTTGTTTACAGACAGAGAAAATTGTTCACTGGCAACATCTGCTAGTTTCAGTATTTTAAAAAAAATTTTTAAAAAGTTATTTTAAGCTTAAGAAAACAAAAATTAAATATAATAAAACATGGAGCAGAAAAGAAAACCAAAGCAAGAAAATGCCTTTATAAAGCATCACGAGATCAAGCTGAGTCACACCCCCCATTTTTTTTTTTTTTTATTAGTACACATCCAACACAGGTAGATAAGTACTTTACCTCTATTACCTATCATTAAAGACTAACTAAACAAATACGAGTTAGAGTTCTACCAAATCAACTGCAATACATTTCTCAGGGGGTCTCTGGCTAGGAGAGAAAGGAAGAGGAAGAACACACCCCCCACACACCCCCCCAAAAAGGGGTGTGGGAGAGGGAAGAGACATACAGCCACACCTTCCACTTTACAGTGAGGAAGCTGGAGGGTACAGTCTGGCACCCTGTCGATCCAGCCCTGGGGTAAGATTATCACAGCAGACTCCTCAGCAGCATTTGTGGGAAGCAGCATTTCTTCCTCATATTTTAATTACAAAAAGGCATAAAAGCCTTCTAGCTGGGAATGCTACTAAACATAGAGAGAGATTTTCATCCTGCATTTAAAGAGTTTGAGATCTCTACAGAAGAGACCCTTATACTCTTCTTGCCCTACAGGTCGCCCCACGCATCTAATGCAGAAAGGACGAGCAAGCAGCTCAGGAGGCTGTTGCCCTCTGTCAGCCAGCCAATATGTCCCATAATATGGCTACAGCTGTGGGTCTGCACAAGCATCCTCTCCCTCTGGTCCAGGTCAGAATTAGATATATGTCTATTTTATTGCTATGACACACAGGAATAGCTGTCAGAACAGCAACTGAAATAAATCCTTTTTTTCTGCCAACAGTGCAGCTGCACTGAAAGTTGCTTGGGGTTTTGATTTTGAGGCACAATGACTTAAAAAACCATATCCGACTGTGTTTGATGCAATAACGACTAAAAAAAAAGTCTCAAATCTTTTCCTTTGCTATTAGTTCAACTTCCAAATACTGCAAACAAATGTACAAAAATAAGGCTTAGCTGATGGCTATCGATCATTTGAGCATCACAGTATGCAAAAAGATACTATTTGCATGAATAAACAATCAGGATGCCTACAACAAATATGAAGTCCAACATTAAGACTTTCTACCAAGTTTAAGCAAACTCACATAACAGCATCTAAGAAAGAGAAATTGTTACAGGAACTATGAAAGCAGTCATGCCTTTCCCTACCACAAAAGTCCCTTTAAGAAGGAAAAAAAAAAAAAAGAAAAATAAAAAGAGGGATTGAGAAGCTACCAAGGAAAAAAAAAAACCACAAACCAAAACCAAACACCACAATTCCTAGTAGAAGCCAGGAGATGAAATTGTATGAACAGCAGATTGAAACTAAGACTTCAGCAACTTGACAAAAAATAAAATACTGGGTTATCTTTACAGAGAATACTGGTAGACATGCAAATTCTTAAAAGACTGATTAGAAAACTTAGCACTAGACTGGTACTATACACAAAAATAGTCTTACACAATCATAACTTTTTATGCATATATTGTTATAATAATTGGTGTACATGAAGGTTAAAAAATTTTTTTAAGTTTTAAGGTATTCTCAGTCTAAACATTAGATTTCAAACTGTTAGAAGGATACTCAGTTATTAGCTACTTGGAGAAAGCCATTAAGATTTCAAAAAAGTGATCCTATTTTATCCTTTGACAACAGACAATAAGGATATTTTGCATTTATTAAAGAAAATGGACTGCTCATTTTGCATTCCTTATCTTTACATTCATAAGCAAGAAACCATTTCTCATGAATGTTGTTCTTTGCAGCCTTCCTACACTGAAAGGCAACACTTTTCAAAAGCTATTTTAACTGTTTATTGAAAGAAAAGGTTAATAACTGCTTATAAGAGTAGCTTAAACTATGATCAAACAATCAAGTGTTCATATTTTGTCCATCACTCTCATTCAGATTAAAGAACTGTATAAAAAAAAATATTTTGAAGTCTTCCTATTTCACCATGATCAAACAAGATCACCTATACAAAGATACCCAGTATGCCAATAAAATAGTACATCTCATAAGAAGCCTTTAGAATTGATGGTAGCAAGCCGGCCAAAGAAACCATAACCAAATTGTCTTTGGGAAAAAGCTTCTTTTAATGAAAGCTACAGAAATACTTCCTTCCCCCCCACATCAGACTGTATTGTCAGACCATACTATTGGCAAGATAAGCAAACAGGAAAATAAATAAATAAACACAAGCCAGGCATTGCATTCAGGCAGAATGTAATCTTAAAGAAGCAGTCAAGTCCTCCTCCTCCACTTCCTGTTTTCAGTGCCTCCATCGTGGCAAATTCCAAGTTACTCTGTAGGCTGTGTACGACGAGGAGGTTTTATTTGCATTGGCCAAGTACTGACCACAGCCCTGAGCACTACTGAAAAGACAAACACCACTTTGCAAATAAAATTGGACCTCTTAACCTCCCAAGGGTGGTGATTTCACTTTCCCCAAAATTGTGAAATATATGGGGTTTATTCCATGTCCCAAGATACTTAGTAAGATTAAATTACATTCAAGGCGATGTAATTTTTCTCTTCTTTAATACAGGGAATTATCTACTTTGTGGGTATGAAGATAAGTACACTCTCCAAAGAAAAACATGTATTTAAGTAATTTAATCTATCTTTCAGTTTCCAATTCCATTTTGCTTCTTGACACAATGCAAGTACATAGAACATAAAAGTGGAAGTGATAGAGGACAATTTTTGTAATCAATGCTACTGATCGTCACATCCATTCATAGTATTACAGATATATAAACTGAAAAAGGTATTCAATTATTAGTCTTTGCTACAACTCCACTGTAACATGAAAAACATATTTATCATTCCAATGTAGGCTCCATGCAAAATATTTGATACATTCTACCCTCTCCCTTACAGAATGCTTTGGAGCTTTTTACAATTATTCTCAACAGCCAAGTCCACAGATGTATTTTTCCTGGAAATACACCAAGATGTTTGTTCCAGTAACACAGGCCCCACATTAAAAAAAAAAAAAAAAAAAAAAAAAAAAAAAAAGTTGGATGTACTTATTTTACAAAACAACCAAAGGCTCAAAATGGTAATGGTTTTAAACTAAACCAGGGTAGGTTTAGACTGGATATAAGGAAGAAATTCTTTACAATGAGGGTGGTAAAACACTGGAACAGGTTACCCAGAGAGGTGGTGGAGGCCCCATCCCTGGGAACATTCAAGGCCAGGTTGGATGGGGCTCTGAGCAACCTGATCTAGTTAGTGGTGTCCCTGCTCACTGCAGGGGGGTTGGACTAGATGACCTCTAGGGGTCCCTTCCAACCCAAAACATTCTACGATTCTATGATTCTATGATTCTATGAAAATTTTGCCTTAACGTTACAAGTGATACTTGCTCGGGCAATCATCACTGTGTGAAGACAGAGAGAGGGTGTGTGTGCACAAGCGTAATAGAACCTCATTGATTCTGTGTCATAATTATGTTCTGCTACATGGGTATTCTACAAAGTATTTAACATCACAACAAGCTTTAAACCAAACTTCTTTAAAAATTAGCATGGTAGCTGTGACGTAAAGAGAGTGGTTTTCTTCTTGTTCAGCATTTTCTAATCTCAGACAACATGGCACTTGATTTTTAAGGTATTTTCGTGATGGGAAGTCCTCTTCCTGGAGATTCATACAAAACCAGAGTAGAACAAGGCTTAAAATGCCTTATATTTTAATTATTGGTTCAGTTCTTTACTCACATGCAAAATCATTCAATAGAAATCTAGTCTTGCAGTTTGGAGTATAGCATTTCTTCAATATCTTCATCCTTCCCATCTCTCTCCTTCCCGTGAAATGAAATTGAGATGTAACAAATACAACACAAACACTTTCTCAATGTATGATCACGTGAAAACAGCTGCCAAAAAGACAGTATTAACAATTCAGCAAGACACAAAGTAGGGTAAGACATTTGCACAAACAACAAGAATACCCATGGTTTTAATGATTAATGTTATTTATTGCAAAGATTTTAAGCTATTTCACGTTTGCTTGCGGTGCCTACTCATTCCTTGCTTGCATGCAGCCAAACAGGAATATAGTTACTAGCATGGTAAGTCTTCATGCTATTTCTTACACTACCTCTTACTTACTAAACATGATCAGTTACATGAAAGGCAGGTCCTGCCTGACCAACCCGATTTCCTTCTATGACCAGGTGACCCACCTGGTGGATGAGGGAAAGGCTGTGGATGTTGTCTACAACAATGGATTTCAGCAAAGCCTTTGACACTGTTTCCCACAGCATTCTCCTAGAGAAGCTGGCAGTTCATGGCCTAGACAGGTGTACACTTTGCTGGGTAAAAAACTGGCTGGATGGCTGAGCCCAGAGAGTTGTGGTGAATGGAGCTAAATCCAGTTGGCAGCCAATCACAAGCGGTGTCCCCCAGGGCTCAGTTCTAGGGCCAGTCTTGTTTAATATCTTTATCAACGACCTGGATGAGGGGATTGAGTGTGCCCTCAGTAAGTTTGCAGTTGACACCAAACTGGGTGGTAGTGTTGATCTGCTGGAGGGGAGGAGGGCTCTACAGAGGGACCTGGACAGGCTGGATCAATGGGCCGAGGCCAACTGTATGAGGTTCAACAAGGCCAAGTGCCGGGTCCTGCACTTGGGTCACAACAACCCCATGCAACACTACAGGCTTGGGGAAGAGTGGCTGGAAAGCTGCCTGGTGGAAAAGGACCTGGGGGTACTGATTGACAGCCGGCTGAATATGAGCCAGCAGTGTGCCCAGGTGGCCTTCATCCTGGCTCGTATCAGGAATAGTGTGGCCAGCAGGACCAGGGAAGTGATCGTGCCCCTGTACTCGGCATGGGTGAGGCCACACCTCGAATACTGTATTCAGTTTTGGGCCCCTCACTACAAGAAAGATGTTGCGTTGCTGGAGCATGTCCAGAGGAGAGCCACAAAGCTGATGAGGGGTCTGGAGCACAAGTCTTATGAGGAGCCAGCTCAGGGAGCTGGGGTTGTTTAGTCTGGAGAAGAGGAGGCTGAGGCGAGACCTTATTGCCCTCTACAACGACCTGAAAGGAGGCTGTAGTGAGGTGGGGGTCAGCCTCTTCTCCCTGGTAACAGGTCATAAGATGAGAGGAAATGGTCTGAAGTTGCACCACGGCAGGTTTAGGTTAGACATTAGGAAAAATTTCTTCACCGAGAGGGTTGTCAGGCTCTGGAATGGGCTTCCCAGGGAGGTGGTCGAGTCCCCATCCCTGGAGGTATTTAAAAGAAGGATAGATGAGGTGCTTAGGGACATGGTTTAGTAGTGGAATGGCAGGGTTAGGTTAAAGGTTGGACTTGATGATCTTAAAGATCTTTCCAACCTAAATGATTCTATGAACACATACAGTGAGTATGCAGCTTGACTTTTTAAGCAAGGACTTGTTTGAGCAGATATATTACAAGCCCTCAACTAAATCACAGTCAGAAGCCCTCATTGCTATGTAAGCAAAATATTGTCAGGTGGACCTTTATAAGCTGATTTAAGAATGACTGGTGATTTAAACTTAATTTGGTACAACATCAGCATATGTTTTGCAGAATACTACAATGAAAATCTGGTTACCTTCAGAACACTTGGAGACCACTGGAAAGTGCTTTTATTAGTACCATACTGTAAATATTTTTAAAATCTATTAAATGAATGCAAATGTAAATTTCAGTAGACAGAAATCTGGAATTCAAGTAGCTCTATGGAAGGAAACCTCCAGAGATTTTCTTTTCTAAGTTCAATAATTTTGTTGCCAAAAAAAAAAAAAAAAAAAAAAAAAAAAAAGAAGAAATGTGAAAGGGAAGGCTAAATTGTAACAGCTCTGAACTCGACACACACTGCTCCAGGCACCGAAACAAGCAAACCATCCACTAAAAGTGATCGACTCATCCCTTTCATTGGTACTTTAGTGAACAAGTTTGGGGGTTTGGTTTTTGTTTTTTTTAAGAACTACCCATAGTTACTACAGAAGTTACTAATTTTAGGTCTTCAACAAAAAGATTTGACTGGTAACTTAGTTATGCTCAGCTGCATAAAAAGTAAAAGGTATATTAAGCAACATTGACCATGCTGCTGCAATAGAGGAAGTCTTCTGGTTTACCAAAAATATTTTAAATCATTTTAACATGGAACTAAGTATGGACAAAAGCATAAGAAGTTGATTAAGACAGATGATCATCAGTTCCCTTTCTAAAAGGTGGAACAATTCACATCCTCTGTTCTTTGAATTAGTCAATGCTTCCATGATATAAAAGCTATTATCACTATTGGTACACACTGAGCAACACTTCTGATAGTTTTAATAAATAACACCTAAGACCTTAGAGTAAATTAAACAAACATAGAAATGCAGCACTATTTTGCCTTGGCTCTTCCTGGACTTTATTTCTTGTATATTTCCTATTAGAAAAGATGGTAATTCAGTTGTAGCCTTCATTTTATTTTTCAAAGGCATATTTCTTACTTCAAGCAAGAGTGTGTACTTTTTTAAACAAATTATTTATGGTTTTTTAACTGTATTCTCCTTCTGCCACACAGTTAGTAATTAAAACTCTTACTGAAATCATTTTTAGTTACCTGACGAAGTGGGGCTTAAGTAGTAACTCTTTTTCCACCAATAGCTTCTCCTGACAGCAAGCTTTAGAGAGCTGGAGATTTCAGAGATACAAAGCTCCTAAAAGTTTTGGGAGAATGGAGGGCTGAGCAGAATAAGTTCAAAAGAACAAGTCCATCATCCCCTCTGGCAGAAACACTGCACTACAAGTTTGAGAGTTACCAGCTCCTCACAGCCTGCTGGCCGACCTGCGCTCTCATGGCTCCTCCCTGCTCTGCCTTTGCAGGGTATTTGCCATTCAGGTTACTTTCCCCACAGAATATTGCTGGTTCCCAACCAAGGAAGCAAGAAAGAGCACATGTGCATGTGGAGGTTCAGCACAGTCTTGGATACAGGTCACATCCCTGAGAAACCAGACATGGCTTGTTCTCCTGCATATGTTTTTCTCTCCTTTTTATCTTAATAGGATTGCTTTACTTAAAATCAAAAGCAAAGTGCTTTCCCAATCTTACCAGAAATTCACAAGTGCTTTTTTTTCGCTTTAGCCTTGGATGTACATGCCACGTACTGTTACAAGTTTGAGGGACGGAGAGAGAAAAATAGAAACATGTTCCTGGTACTTGGTCCACAAGATGAACAGGTTGAGGGCCATGCCATCCAGGCACACAAGCATTTTTATCAGAATGAGCACATTCTCCTGGTACTGCAAGTGTAAACACACAAGCACCACAATGGATTAAACAGAAGATGTTTCAATAATAAAGGTCCAACCATGTCAGCCAATACATCCATAAGAGTCAAACTCTACACTTAGGAACAGCTCCTCTAGAATATACCAGAAACTACCAATCTGTAGACTTCTGCAGAAAGGCAGTTGAAAATTAAAAGAACACTGAATAATCACGACAAAGCAATTATCCTTTATTATTTGTATTTTAACTCTAATTAGTAAGAAAAACTCCAAGAACAATGGAGCTCCAAAGATTGACGCTTATTCCCACTTCCTCCTCAAGTTCAAAGTGCTCTTCAGACATTTTTGCAAGTTTGGTTCAGAGAGAAAGAAAACACATTCTCAAATCCTTCCACAATTTTTAATATCTGAAAAGGTGAGAAGACACCAGTATATATATTGCATTCAGAATTTATAATAAGATTGAAGCAGCCTGTGCCTAAAGTTTTACTGACTGAAATGGAGAAGTTAGCAGCTTAATTATATTTAAAGATTTAAGTACAAAAACAGTTTACTGGACAGCAGTATGGGATGTGAATTTATAGTGTGACACCTCGTCCTTAGTAGCAGCTCCTGCATCCACATTTCCACTGCAGCAAATCTCAAGTAACATACTTCGCGTGAACTGCCTTGTGTTCCTTGCACATGCCACACAGTAGGAGTTACTATGGAAAGTTAATACATACAAAGCTAATACACAGATTACCCTGTTGTAAATTGCTTGCATGTCCTGAACTTCACTGTATTGACTTATTTTCAACCTTAGTGTTGAAGACTCAACTGACAGGCAAATGTGCAGTTTTAATCCTCATCATATAAATGCTAAACTGAAGAAGCTGCAGTCCCTCACCAGCCAAAACCAGTCCCACTGCTGTCGGGATCCCAACACGCTTGGCCCTGCCCCAGACACAAAGTTCCAACTACTTTGCCTTGGCTGCAGGACTCACATGGCTGTGCAGCTGAGCTGAGCTGTTCAGCACATTCAACTAGTGACAGAGTAATTTGTGTGCTTTTCTCCACTCCCACAAACCAGTGAATGGTTCCCAGAAGCTAACACACAGCAATCTGGAACCAAAGTGAAAGGAGTGGGGCTGTGCAGGAAGGAGTGGGAGCAGGGCAGGACCAGGACAGTCAGCGGCCAGTTCTGCTTTAGCTGCTATGAGAACACCAGTCAATTACACCAAATCCACCTACGCCTCACAGGACTTCTTATATTTAGAAAGGTCTATAGTAACTGTAAGAAATAGTAATATAATAATTACTATTCAAATCTAAAGTAGTTTTTCATATTTACCTATTACAGATTAAAACAATATACTTTAAAAAAAGATTCAGTGTGCATTTTTATTCTTTTTTTCACTTGCCTCAACCATTTTTTATAACTTATCACAATCCAATGATCAAATCTTTAGTCCCTCACCTCATGATATGCTAATGCAGTCTTTTTTCTAAATCTGCCTTAGATCAGTGACTCAAAATGTGAATAATTATCCTGAAAACAAAGAAAGGAAAAATTCCTATGGAGATAACTATACAAATAAAACAATACATAGGCATCTTTGAATAACATTTTTTTGAAGGCCATGGCATTGTCCCCCAAAGAGCATGATAAAAATAGTAAGGTATGATGCTTTTCTTGATTTTGGAATGAAACTGCACCAAGGGAAAGATCCACAATATACAGGAACTCAAGGACCTCAATCTGCTAAATCTAGTCTTCTCCCAAAGTGCTGTTTGAAGTAATTTTATGACTTGCACTAAAAATAAGAGTATGCTTGTTTGGTTTGGGGGTTTTTTTGGTGTGGTGTTTTTTTTTTTTTTTTTCTTTTTTACTAAATCAAAGGTTTCAATTTGCCTCAAATGGGTAAGGAATGACTCAGGACTTCCTGGTTCACTGTCATGTCTTGATACTGATGTTTCAGCTTTTTTTTTACTGCTACCTTCCAAAGGTCTTTACTATGTGCTATAGGCTGCCCAGACAATATAAAAATAAATTCACCTTGTCAGACATTTAAGTAAATACCCAGTAATATTACCTGGACCAACCGACAATGGTTATTGTGTAGGTTACATAAACCAGGTAAATAGAATTAGAGACCATGAAAGCAATGTCAGAAGCTGTAGCAGAAAAAAACTTACTTAAAAAAGTAGAGCTCAAGGCATGATGAATAAAAACCTTAAAACATTTCTATTATGCAGGGGTACTGAAATGTGATTCAGACATCAGGAACTGACATTGTTGGATAATTTAGTTCTTAGTTCTGTTACAAACACTGACCTCCTCAAAGCAAGTAACCAGGCAGCTTTTAAAGTGATCCACTTGCAATGACAATCCTGCAAGAGATCAATGCAAACCAGGTTCTGGAGTACCAGTATGCCCTAAAGGGGGAAGTTGACTGTTGCTATTTGCAGTTTCAGCATAGCAACACCTGAACACGTTTAACTTTGATAGTTGAAGTTGCCAATAATGTATGCTAAAGAAAATGCCATCAGGCCACAAAAATGCGAAAAAAGCAAGGGGGTGTGTTTGTTAAGGAAAGCTAGAAAAAATACACATGCAGGATACAAGACAATTACATGCAATTTAGAAGCTGCAAATACTTAAGTTAAAGAAAGAAATAGTTATTCTAGGAAAAAAGAAAGAGACACTATTGGATAATGGCAAGCAATAAAGTTCCTATAGCAAGCTAAAGAACATAAAACAACAGCATTATATTGGGTCATGCACCGCTGTGTAAAAACAGATCCTGCCAAACATGTAAGTCATCTGCAGTACATGAAGATTCACTGACTTCACCAAGACCTGGGGCAGACAGACAACTTGACGAAACTCAAGAAGTAAAAAATAAAATTTTGAGTTAGAAAAAGAGCCAACGCAACAGAGTACAAAGATTCAGCACAAGATAAATTCCATACAGCAAACTACAATTAATAGAAACAACAATACATTTTCTGTGATGGCTACATTGTTTCAAACATTGCTATTGCCAAATGTAAAAAGTTTGTGACATCTCTTAACTTTCAACTGATTGATGCAAACTATGCTCAAGCTTAAGTTCAGCCTGGCATTTTTTTTGTATGAATATGAGTCCTGGTTTCAGCTGGGACAGAGTTAATTTTCTTCTTAGTAGCTGGTATGGCGCTGTGTTTTGGATTTAGTACTAGAAGAATGTTGGTAACACACTGATGTTTTGGTTGTTGCTGCGTAGTGCTTAGACCGGCCAAGGACTTCTCAGCTCTGCCAGGCGCACAAGAGGCTTGGGGGGGGGCACACCTGGGACAGCTGACCCAAACTGACCAAAGGGCTATTCCATACCATATGACATCATGCTCAGTATATAAGCTGGGGGAAGAAGGAGGAAGGGGACATTTGGAGTGATGGCATCTGTCTTCCCAAGTAACCGTTAGGTGTGATGGAGTCCTGCTTTCCTGGGGATGGCTGAGAACCTGCCTACCCATGGGAAGTGGTGAATGAATTCCTTGATTTGCTTAGCTTGTGTGCGTGGCTGTTGCCTTCCCTATTAAACTGTCTTCATCTCAACCCATGAGCTTTCTTACTTTTACTCTTCTGATTCTCTCCCCCATCCCATTGTGGGGGGAGTGAGCGAGTGGCTGCGTGGAGCTTAGTTGCCAGCCGGGGTTAAACCACGACAATGTTTTCCCGTTGCTCGTTCTTGGTTGGTTTTTATTTATTTATTTATTATTTTTTGCAATACACCTACTATATCCAGCTACTCCTTTTCACTAATTCCAGTTCTGTGCCAGCAACATTATCTTTCTTGCTGTTCTCTAACTAGGAAGAAAATGGAAGAGAAGAAAGCCATGCAGCACCATCTACAGAAGAGGAAGAAGTAAAGAAAAATTAGCACGTTCATCAGAAGCCTCTCTGTAGCTCCCAATAAAACAAGTGCACACAATTATCTAAATTATTAATCTGGTTTCAACAGATGAAAAACAGCCATATGCTTCCATTCTTCAACTGGCATTTCAGACCTTTATGAATTTGTACTTCTTTTTGATATGCTACATACAACATATCTGTAGGACTGACATTGGGCATGCAATTGCATGTCTCAAAAGAGCACTGAGCAAGAAAAAGTTACGTATAGGACTCCTTGCAATATATTAGGACTGCAATTGGTCTTAAAAAAAAATAAAAGATCACAAGGTTTATTTAGAAGCTGGTAAATTAAGATTTGATTAAGAAAACATATGCTACAAAATTTGTGATCCAACCGGTAATAGTTAAAACTAAAACCATTATTTTAACAATCAGGCATGATTTATGAAAGACTTAGAACTAACTGATTTCACTAAGGTTGATAAAGATGCAAGTTAGTGTAGACTTTACCAAAATAAAGGCACTAAACAATTACCTCCAATTTGACCAATAAAGTAATCAGTGTGATGTTTAAAGGGCTATTAGAGCATGATGACTGAGCAGCATTTAGAAGAAAAATAGTTTTCTTTTATTACGTTTATCAGCAAGAACTGTAATAGGAAAACAAACACAAAATGACCACAGAGGGCAGTATCATCTGTAACATGAAAATACTGTAGTGGTTCCATAATTCTTATATCAACCAGTTGCAATCATTCTTCAAAACTCTCTGCTAATCCAAAAGGTAAGCAAAAAGAAGTTCTGGGTTCTCAGAGGTTCCTCAATGGTTTCCTGAATAATTTCTGCTTACAGTTCAAAAAAGACTTGTAATGGCCAGTTTCACAGTCAACTTAAAGCTAAAATTCAAGCTGTGTTTTTGACTTGTGAATCACCTCAAAAAGCAGTTTTTGAAGGAAGGGTTTGACCCTTATATTACATGACTATCTCCTTTGGGAACCAAGTACAATAAAAAGAAAACATGATCATTTAAAGAAAGGGGAGATAGATGAGCAGAAGTGTACTCTTCATTAAACTCAACTAACTGGGGTAGCTTTTTTGTAGTAACAAAAATATTCAGGAAATCAGGATTTTAATTATTAAATTAAGCTGGTATAGACCTGAACATGTATAAGACACGAAGGTCTGAAAAATATAAATGGCCATTTTTATTGAATTGCCTTTTCAAGACAGAGATGAAGAAATGCAGATCAAGTGGAAGAAATAATCCTCAATAGACACTACACTTGACTCAAAAGTGCCACGCAGAAAAGAGACGGACACTAGCAATGCCTTAGCAGAAAATACGGTATATGCGTGCACCTTTCTTATCTCTCCCTTGGCACCAGGTTATAGCTATACTTGGAGAAAAGATACTGGGTTTGAGGCAGACCAAAGGTCCATCCATGTGGCCATTCTTAGGAAAATTCCAAAGGAAAAAAAAAATTAAGTAAACCTACAATATTACCCATTAAGTGTCTTTATTTAGTAAATTAAGTTATATAATTAAGTAGAATAATTCCTAACATCAAGGTTCCTGCAATGATATGGTTCCACAGGACTAAATCATCAGTTAAGTCATGGGGGGCAGAGGAGAGAAGGTGAGCTTAACAAAAGCAAGAAAAATATATGTTCATGAGAAAACAGAAAAGATATTACGACATTCCAACTGCCTGTAATTCACAAGAAGACAGATAATTGAAAAGGCTTTGGTTTTGAACACAGGAGAAAATGCATATTTAGATGGCCAAATATTTGCAATTCTATAAAAAGATCATCAACACAATTATTTAAACATGACATTTTGAGGTAAAAGTTGTAAGTACATCTGATTTAATGCATTCAGTGTATTGCTACATAATGGTTAGCTGATGGATTGATTACAAGTTCTTCAGCAATACATATAATAACTAATACCCTGTGCACAAAGAAACATCTTGGAAATGCCAGGGAGTGGCATCACTTCTGTTATTATTGCTCTGAAAAGCTCAGTAATTGCAGTTCTTCCTGGAAAGAAAGAGAATGAGCAGAACCAGAACCTCATTTGGAATGAGGTACAAAACAAGTGGAGATCTGGAAGCCCACCACACAGACCTTAGAAGATTCAGCCACTTGTCAAGGAAGATACCCTCTTAGATTCATGGGAAAGATCAGAATATAAAACATTTTCATTCACAGGAACGGAAACAAGTAAACAGAGGATCCTATTACAAAAATGCCAATCCTTGCAATAAACATAGCAGACCAAACTGAAGAAGCTAGACCGTAGGAGGGCTGCAGTTGTTAGACCTGAATCAGCTCACTAGGCCCACCAGTATATGATGTTGGAGCTCTAAAAAGCACCTAGCTAAGGAAAAGTCTGTTTTTCAATAACAATTTCTAAGAGGAGAAAAAAAGAAAGAGAAACAGAGTTGACAAATATGTCAGGCTCACATGGGAAAAAACCACCATGTTTTATTGGGTACTCAGGGGATGAAAAGAGAGAAGATGCTTCATAGCTCTGTTTTGAATTAATAATTTCTCTAAAGAGTACCAAATAGCTCTTTTCCACAATTCACAAAAATGACACACTTCAAAACTAGTCGTTAAGCAAGAAAAAACTATGAAAATATTTCAAAACTTACAGCCTTAAATTCTGTGAAACAGAAGATACCAGTATTAGCCTGGCATAAAAATCCTGCTTTTTCTGGTACAAAGACCACACCACTTAACAGAACCACTTCTCCTCCCTCTTTTCATATCCACTTTGCAGAGAAACTTTTTTTTCATCCAGAGATACGTTCTGAATGTTTAGTCTGTGGCTGTGGACATTTTACACATCAAGGACAGTAAGTAAAGGCTAACAGTAAGAACAAACCTGGTATCTTAATTATTTTGTTTTCTTGTATTTATTCATAACCCACCCCCTTCCTGACTGCAGTAGTCCACAGCGGCACAGGGGACAGCCAGATAGGACAGCTAAGCAGGCCAAATGTATCTTTGCTACTGGAAAAGGGAGTATTCCCTTCTTCCAGGCTTGAAACTGCTGTCTCCATTCTCTGTACTTGCTCTGGCACTCATCTGACCACACAGTAAGATAATTCAATTTGCTAACCCAAGGGAGGAGGAGGGGAAAGAAAAAAAATCAAGCAAAACAAAAAGGAACAAAATAGTTTTCAACTGGGTTAGTCAAGTGAATCAACTTCTCACGTACTTAGAAAAGTAGCAGAGCCACTGTGACAGAGCAGTACAGCCATACTGTACCAAAGACAGAGGAGAGTGGGAACACTCCATGCAGAAGCAGTAAGATGTGAGAACTGCTAGTCAGTCTCTTTAACATCCACCTACTCCCAGGCTTACTTCTTAGCCACCATCAAAGAGTCTGCATGATACACTTCAACTTCAGTGATGCAGCACTGAGCACTATCCCAAACACGGGTCTCCCTCTCTGAAATCTAATGTCAGCAATCTACTAAAATATCTTTGTGGGTTTTATTTGAAACTTCCCGGACAAGCTGCTTTTGACACAATACATGATAAACACCCCCACACATTAATTTAAAACATATGGGTCTTTTGAAGGTGAAACAAAATTTTAATTAAAAAGGTCATTCTAACTACAAATGCAACTGTAGAATAAAAACAGCCTCCTAGCTTTTTGGGGGTAGAGTGGGAGGAACTAAACTGCAAGACTGAACTAAGTATTTGCAATTTATTTCAATATTTTTATGCATGTATAACTGTACAACAGACAGATACACGAGGTTGTTTAAACAAGTAGTTTGTATGCTCTTCCCACCCTAATTTGCATGCGTTTAAGTCACATGACCACATACTATTTTCCCCCAGGACATCTGCCTCATTCAGTGCACTGGATGGACTCGGATCCAGGAAAGCATTGGCATTGTGCAGTGAAGGAAGCTGCTCTTTGTAGACCAGTCCATTGAAAATGCATAGATACGCAACGATCAATACCAGAACGGAAGAAATGCAGGCACTGGGTAAGAGCATTATGAGCCTCATCGACAAGGCAAAGACCCCCACTGGCGCACTCAGTACAGCAAAGATGCATATCTTAGAGAAGATACATGTATCTAATGCTAGCTTCCAGCTAGCAAATTTGAAGCTCCATCCCCCAGTAGCAAAGAACTTCTTTTTCCAAATTTCAGTCTCCTGGTCACAACCACATCAATATTCACTACATTATGTAGCATGTTCTTCAAAGGGGGGAAAGTGCATGCCATCGGGTCCTTTTACAACCTCACAAGTGCAGATATGAGAATTTCTGCAAGTAAATTCTGCTACCTGCAGAGATTCAGTGCCTGACTCCCCTGTTCAAAATACTCTAAAGGAAAACCTGATTTTCTTGGCTTTCTAGCTAAAGTAAAAACAATCCGGTTTACCTCAGTTCCATTCTGCCTGCAAAGCTAAGAAATGCAGCGCTGACATGGAAATTGTCTTTTTAGCAGACTCAGGGAGATACTATGGTATCAATATGCATTAAGTGCAGTTTTCCTGGAGTTGCAAGAAGTGGAAATGGTACTTCAAAATCAATTTCTTCAGCTACTCATGCCTCAGGCTTCCTTCCTGTCACTCAAGCACGCTTCCTAGCACCCACCTACAAGTGAACATAGACTTTTTCAGTTCACTTTCATAACCTGGTTCTTTTCTGGCTTGTATGTTAGCAATAGAACTGTTAAAAAAGTCTGCCTGCCGAGTCCGTTACAGCTGATGAAGCACAATATAGCAAGAACCCATTCTTTGCAAAAGTCAGAAGAGATACGGGAAGCAATCACCTGTTAAGAAATTGCAGTACCATGATAAAGTAAGTTTGGTGACAACTTTTATGTCAGAATGTTTCTCTTAAAAGGATTAAAGACAACGTTTTTATCTGATCCATTATGAATTGCTTTTAGATTCTTGATATTTTTGACAACATTCTGTGTACCCTCACCTACACTATTCTCTCTATTCAGCCAGTCTTCCTGACCTGCTTCAGACCAAAAAAAAAAAAGCAAACAATAACAACATTTATATGAAAACCACAAAGTGTTTATTAAAAAAAAAAAAAAAATCACAGTGAGGAGAGATTCTTTGTGGTATTTATGTTTAATTTTTTTGCCCATGAAATAAAATTTAAAGTTGAGGAGCTTCTGTACTAACAGACTTCAGTTCCAAGACAAGACTCCCCAGCATCTGGACATATAGTAATTCCCAGAGGAAATTAATCACAGGAAATCACAGCATATTTAATCATGTCTTAGTTCAGTTTACAAAAACTGTCCCGACCCACATATCATTTTACACAGGCAAACCCACGGCCAAGAACACCGCCACAGTGTCTTGAATGGCTTTCCAAAGGAGAAAAGGTGATCATCACAGTGCTAGAACAGGCTTTATTCTTTCAAAGTAGTTAAATATTTTATGGGTACCTTTGCTTTCACTGGGAAGAAAATACTTTCTTCAAAGTGCAGATCAGCGGATGCTGTTATCTCTTGTCATAAGAACGCAACTCTTATGTATCTTCAACTCATCAGCGTAGCACCTACACCTCGGTTTTCCCATAAAGCCGTAAGAACAGGCGGACTAACTGCCAGCTCTGCTTAAAAACGCCTCAAGCAGCGCCCCGCCGGCTGGCGCCCAGCACCCCCGCTCCCCTAGGCCAGTGCCCACACCTAACCGCCCACCCGCCGGCCACCTCGCGCGCTCCGCCTAACCGCCGCCGCGCCGGGCTCGCGGGAGACGCACGAGCAGCCCCTGCCCGGCTCCCCGCCGGCCCGCCCGCCCCCGCCCGGCTCCCCGGCCCGCCTCTGCTCCAGCATCGCCATCGGGTTTTTGTTAGCTCAGTAACCCGTTCGTTTCCACGCTAGAAAGACAAAGTGGGCCCGGCCCCTTCTTCTCGCCACCGGGAACAAAAAAGGGTTGTTTTGCGTTTTCCCCGGGGACGAGCCGCAAGAAAGGGGAGATCACGCCTTCGGGAAGAGCATTTCTGAATGCGAAAGACCCGCTTATTCGTTGGGTGAAAATACGCAACAAGAGAAAAGGCAAAGCCATCTGATTTTCTCCGCCATCCTTCTCGGAAGACCTTATTTTAAGGGGACGGGGGGAAACGCCGCATCTCAAAGGAACGGCATCAGTGATTCTGAAATCCGGAGGAACACGCCGCCTCCAGCCCCGGGGCAGTCTGTGAAATAGGGGCAACCGAAAAAAAAAAAAAAAAAAAACCGTCTGGAAACGGCCGCTCCAATCACGGAAATCCGCCTGCGGCAGGGGAAGGCAGGCTGCGAAGCCCCGGTGCCCGCGCCGCGGGCGGCCGGGTGGGTGTGCCGGCGGCGGCGCCCCCGGCCGGGCACCCATCGTGCGGCGGGGCGGAAAGGGGCAGGGAGGAGCGGGCAGCGGGGTCTGGCAGCGCCGTCCGCATCCAGTCTGCGTCGATGCCCCCCAGGGCAGCAGCAGCCCCCCCCCCGGTCCCGCTGCGCTGACGAGGGGAAAGGCAGGCGGGGCCGCGGAGCAGCCTCCGGACCCTGCGGGGACGGGGGAAGGGGAGCGGGCTGTGCCCGGACCGCGCTACCGCCCCCGCCCCACGGCGCCGAGGCCCAGCGGGCGAGGGCCTCCTGACACAATAGGCACCGGGTGGATGTCGGGGCGGACAAACGGCGCGACCCCGGCCCCTCTCCCCGTCACGGCTCCCGCCCGACCCGCGGCCAGGGCGGCAGCATCCTCACTCACCCCTTCGAGGAGGCTCGCCGCGCCGGGGAGGGGCCGTCCCCGGTGATGGTGGTGGTGCCGCTGCCGGTGCTCACTGAGCCGGCATCCCCGCGGGGCGGGGGCGGAGCGCTGCGGTCGGTGTCCCTCTGGCAACGGCTCCAACCTTATTCCCTGCACATAGCGGCTAACGGGCAGAGCGGGGCACGGCACTGCGCAGGCGCCGCCCCAGCGCACACAATGGGCGGGGGGGGCAGTGCGCAGGCGTCCGGGGCCGAGAGGCCGAAGAGCCGAGCTGCGCCTGCGCCAGCCCCAGACAACCCGCTCCGGGCGCCCGCCGCGCACGCGCCGGAGTACGCGCGCGGTGGCGGGAGGTAAACACTGCTTCCCGCTCCGGCCCCCCTCGGCCGCGACGGGACCTGCGCTGTACCCAGCCGCTGCGGACCCGAGGACGTAGGCGGAAGAGCTGCGCTGTGCGCAGGCGCGAATGCAGCCGCACTCCACAACAAAGGGGAAAGAAGCGGCTGCTGCCTCCCCCCCCGCCGCCGGGTGCGGGAGACGGGCGGCCCGCGGGGACTCCGCCTCCCGAGGCGCACGGCGTGGCCGGGGGAGGCCCGTGGCGGTAGCAACGGCCGCCGCCGGGGAGCCGGAGGGAGTCTCCGCCCGCCTTGTGGGAGTTGTGGTTCTTCCGGGAGCCGGCGGCGGTTGCGGCGCGCGGGAAGGCAGAGCGCGTCGGGCTGCTGTTACCCACCAGCGCGGCGGGGCGGGGCAGCGCCCGCGGCTTCCCCGGGAGCCGGCGGCGTCCTCATGCGGGCGCCCCGCGGGGAGCCCGCCCTGGAAGAGTCCCTGGAGCGGTATCAGAGGCGGCTCCGAGGTGAGCTGGCGCCGAGCGGCGCAGGATGAGGGCGGGCTGCTCCTCCCGCCGGCCGCTCCTCTCGCCTCAGCCGGTGCCCCGGCGCGCTGCCGCCCGCCCCGCTTCTGTTGGCAGGTTCCGCCGTACTCGGCTGCCCCCTGCCCCGCTGAGGGGGCCGGCGGGACGCGTTGCGGGCCTGTTTGCGCTCTTGTGGTGGAGCGGAACCGGAGGCGCGGGGGCCGGGCCGTCCCGCCGCTCCTGCGGGGCGGCCGGGCTGAGGCCGCGCGGCTCGCGCCGCTCTCGGCGCGGTTGGCGGCAAGAGTGAAGCTGCTTCTGGTCCCCCCTAAACCCCATCGCTGGCGCAGTTAATACTGTCACACGTGGTTGTCTGACCGTAACTTGGCTTTGAGAGGGCTGCTGCCTCTTCTGGTGGGATTTTTTTCTTGTTGTTTGTGTAAGAATCGTAGCTGTCGTTGAAACGTCAAATTCTAGACAGGTGGTAAAGAAGGAGGTGCACGTTGATTTTTATGACAGCGATTATTTCCCACATCATAAACTGTTTTCATACCTGCCTTCTTATGCAAGAAGTATCGTGTATAGCGTGACAGAGAGCACCTGAATCTCTCAGCTACGGCATCTGGGCGTTATCAGCCTTCAGACTCTGTCTAATCAAAGTAAGCGTCCAAATTCTGAAGAAAGCCAGTAGACTGTTCATGGATACGTCACCCCACTTGGTGCAAAAAGTTATGTTCTGGACACGGTGCCCACACATCACGTGTTGTGACACTAGTGAATTAAATGCGTAGTTGCAATATAGGAAATGTCACTGCAAAAAGATGAAATGATGGAAATATTTTTAAGTAGCTATTCAATACTTGATTCTTGGCAAGTATTTTATACTTCCTTCTCAAAATAGCATCAGTTCTTTTCTCTGGGGATAGATTTTTTATTTGATCCAGAAGATACAACTCTGAAGAATCATCTCTATTTACTTCACCTGTAGATTAAGTGGGCACATAGATGCTGCTTGGCATTTGCAGGTAGAACAGTTAAAATGACAAATACCAGAGCATCTCTTGATATACATAGAGTTCCTTTTGTGAAACAATGAATAGAACCCTATGAATTGCCATACATAGACACAGGTGGTCTTAGTACTGTATCATGTTTCCTTTTCTGCAGATGAGTATGGAAAACCACTAGATAATTTTCCTTACTGGATTTGGACTTTCATGGAGGCAAAGGGTTTCTGCTATGACTTTTCTTGGCAAAGGAGGAGTGATGAATTAGGATTTTAAAACCGTAGTTGAACACAGGTGAATTTGCTGCCTAATAAATCTTCTAATGGCAATATGTTTCTGCTTCAAGACAGTGTTGTCACTCATAGAGACACTTTTGGTTTAGAAAGGCCACACTTCAAGGGTTTTTGTTCATTTCTGCTGCACTAGTATAGGCATAAGTACAAGCTCAGCTAATATGTTGAAAACTATGTGTATTTTGCCAGACTTTTTTTTTTTTTTTTTAAGAGTGCTTGTGATTATCTTTTGCCTAGAATACTTTTTCAGGCTTGTTAGCTTGTTTTTATGCAGATCTGGGAAGGGGCTATACTGTTATTGAAACATTTATAAATTCATGTCCTCCTTCTGTGATAGCTCAGTGGTTGACCTGCCTTTTCATTTTAGGCAACGAAGGCCAGTCACTGCTGGTGTTTTGGACTAGTGGCAAGTCCAAAAGGTAGCATGCGGGCCCTGGAGAGGGCAGATTTCTTCTGTTTATCCTCACCTAAGGATATGTGGGGATGTGTTGGTGTCTTTAAGTTCTGATGTGTGCAGGCAGCATGCTCTGTTCAACGTCCATCCTGCTGGAGCATCCAGCCACTGTTGGATGCAGTAGATGTGTTGAGCTACCTGGACTCCCTGCAGAATGCGATGTTCTCTGCTTCCTTAGGTGGTAACAGCAGGTGAAGCAAAAGGCCTTTGGTCTCCAAGACTATTATGTATTCCCATAATCTCAGGATGCTTAATACTTCTTTATGTAAATGTTCTTGTGTGTGTGTGGTTTGGAAAGGACAGACTTTATGGTTTGTTCCTTGATTCAGACCAGGCTTGTAATGAAAATATGCTGTTGTAGCATTTTGCAACAGAGCTCCAATCTTTATGATTTTTGTCTTAGGCTTTTTGTGCATTTTAAATGCTCCAATGGAATTTCCCTTTCAACTAGAAAATCTGTTGGAGTGCTTGGGGGCTGTCATATATATGGTATCTTCATAGTTGTGATGAGCTTTTAGGCTTTTGATACGTGGAGCTTTGAAGCCTGCCTTTGTACCAAGTTATCTGGACATGATAAGTGACCTCTTTAACTCTCTCATATCTTCAAAGGGCCTTTGCATCTTGGGCTGTTTAAGTGTGTGTAAGACTAAATTAGAGCTCACCATGTCAAATAATTGGATGCATGTATTCTGTTCATACAACTTACTTTCATTTTATCTATTTCTGACTGGATCCCCTTCACTGGATCCATTATGTTTTTTAAATAATTTCAGAACATGGCTTTCTGGTGGCTGTTTCCATTCAGGGAAACACGGACAGTTTCCATTCAGGGAAACACGGACCTTTTCCATACAGTGCCAAGACAGGTTTGATATCATACGTCCAGGGGTGCCTTTCAGTGAGTAGATATCAGTAAGGTATTATCAGAAATATAACCCCAATGCAGGGAGATAAAACATAAATTCCATTATGTTTCTCTGAACCTCTTTATTTCCCAGTGATGTACAGTTTTTAACTCCTTTGACCTGAACAGCATTTCTCGTGTCATTACCACTACCATTAGGAATTTACTGTAGGACAAATAGATCATTGTTACTCCCTAAGATGTCAAACCTAATTATTAAGCTATATAACTAGACAAAAAAAACAGCTAGAGATTTTTCTCCAAATTCAGATCATTCCTGTCACTTGGATTCTGCAATTTCAGGTGGCATGCTTTGGACATTACTTAATGGTTTTGAAATACAGTGTTCTTAACTTCCTGTAATGCTTGACATTATCTGGACCCAGGCTGATACATGGCAGCAGGTTATCGCCATCCATGCTGGACATCAGAAGAATAATTTTATAGCCTTACTCAGTTTGATGGAAGGGTGCATAAGTTGTCAAAGAGTAACTGTGCAGCGTCCTTTGTTGTAAAGGGAAATCCCTCAGAAGACTGGCGCGCAGAGAGCCCAGGTGTTCAGTAATCTGAGTCTAGTGACCAGAGGACAGAAAGCTAGACCAAAAAACCTGACTAAAACATAACTGGTCTTAGAGCCCAACAGAGAGGTTCTGATGAAATAACAAAGGTCCTGTAACAGGGCTTTTCCTGAATAGTCTAGACCGTGTATAATGAAAGTCTTTAATATCTGTAATACAGAGTTAAGAGGGTGGTATTTGTACAGTTGAGGTTATTAGGTTGCTGTGTAAACTTTCACACAACCGACACCATTACAAGTGAACCTCAAAATCTTTGGGAGATGTTAATAATGTTTCTAATAAAAAGTTATTCTCAAGGCAATAGAGGTGTTTTGTAAAGGAGAATAAATGCTGTGCTATTGTATTCATATTAATAACTAAAAATCGGCAGGCATAGTGTGAACATCCAGTGAGCCACCTTCTACACCAGGGCCAAGAGCAGAGCATGATGGCTTCCTGTTCCTTTTCCCTTTTCTCCCAACAACAGTAAATATATGGAGAAGACTATTTAGAGCCCACTTTGTTTCTAGCATTCACCTGGTTCATTGAACAGAGAACTGTTAACTTATTTCTTTGAGTTTTCTGCCTGTTTAATAAACAGCACTGGCTCGCTTTTGGGCCAGAGTCAGTGTAGGAGGAGGAGCAAAGGAGGGGGAGAGCATCCTTTTTATGTGCAGTGCCTGCTACAGGCATCTTGTAAATCTACCCTAAGAAAATGTGGAAATTATATTCTGTATTCCACTGCATTACTGAGTGCAGTGTCCTAGTAGTTTCAGAGAATGAACATGTACAAGAGGAACAGATGAAAATATAAGACTTCTACAAATAAAGTTTCATTTTGTGGCTGCTTTATGTGACTCCAAAAATAAAGTAGGAGAGATGTGAAGTCAAAGCCATCCTAGGAAAAATGACTATGTGGCCCAGCTACCAGCTTTCCAAGTTAGCTGTGACACTGAAGCAGCTAAGAATTAAACTGTAAATGCTAATCTATAATTGTAAATTTTTGGCTTAGGGTTTTTATTTTTATTTGGCAATTATTTCTAAGTGTTCTGTGGAACAGAGCACATAATGTTTGTTTAGGGGTGGTGAATCTGTCAGAAGGAACTGGGAAATGCTTGGGAAAACCACCTATTTCTCATAGAATGCAAAGCAACTATGAAGGCCGAGAAACCACATCAAATGGATGCATGATTCATTGTCTTGAAACATCTGAGTGTTAAACACATCTTAGGACTTTTTGAGGCCTGGCTTATGAACAGCCAGGTATCACTTGTTACTGTTGAATGTTTCCATGTAAGATCCTAGCAGCATAGGTAGTAAATGATAGGATACTTTCAGTCGCAAAGCTGTAGTATGTTAGTAGCATGGTAGCATACCTTTGGCAGCCAACAAAGAAGAATAGCTGTGTATCACAATGGGAAGTAAAGTAAATTCCACGACTGCGCAAAACACAATAAAAACTTCCAAGCAAATTCTCAGTTTCAGTATTTTTAAGCAATTGTTTGCCTGAAATGCTACCCTGGACGAGGTACATGATGCGCTATTTTAGATTTCTAAGTGTCAATAGAAACAAAGTCAAAGTTGATACACTTTTGGACAGTAAAGTTTTCTTTAAATAGGCATCATCTTTCTGTTTTCACTAACTGGTATAATTTTTTGTTATGTCAGTTATTGTTTCACATAAATTCTGCAGCATTATTTTTTTTTTAAGACCTAAAGAATCAGTGTAATTCCTTCTTCTCTAACTTTCTAGGGCTGTTTTCTGATTGGGAACCATGGGGTATAAGAAAATGACTTTTTGAATTTATAGACAGTAACTTCTAGTCATCTTCCTGAAAATGTTGTTAGAACTGGACCATTAGCTTTAGGTGACAGGCTTATGGTTTGTTTTCTTCAATTTATGTTGTTCAACACTTCTACCAGCTGGAGTTATTTTCCATGTCTTTCAGGCAATTCTGTTGTTTTGGGTGGTTGATTCCTTTGCAAAGCTCTCCATTAGCTCCCAGAATATTTTCTATGGCATTTCTGAGTTCATGAATGAGGTAGCTTTGATGCTTTCATTCGAAGGAGTGTTCTTTATAGACAGTCTCGGGCAGGGTGTGAAAAAAATATCTTTTGTTTAGGCAATGCAAGCACGGTCCAGTGCCTTCTCTCTCCCCCCCCCCCCCCCGCCCCGTTTCTACTTCAGTGGCAAATTGTTCTCTCAATGTTTTTTGTTTGTTCCCCCATGCCTCCCTAAGCTGATTACTACTTTGGAAATACAACTCTCTCTCTTCTGTGTTGTATTTTACTTCAGCATGTCCTGACTCTAGCCTTTATCTCAATTTTTTTTTTTTTGACGAGTTGAATGGACCTGTAACATGTCTCCAGCATTAAAAAAAAATAAAAAAAATGTTGTTGTTCAGCAGTAGTACTGGCATTCCCATATAAAAAAAAAAAACAAACTTGTACCAATTATATTTATACAAAGATACTTCTCTGGAAAAAAGGATACTTGGATACCTATGCTATATTTTCAGGGAGTAATACTTAGATTTTGTAGTTACAGTGAGTACTGAAAATAACCAGAGTTATCAATGCTTCTTTCAGGACAGGAGGGTATCTTTATTCAGCATGTAGAATATATGGCATGTGCTTTTTGAACATTAATGAATGTTTCAGTCAGGGCCCTATTGGTTTTGTCTAAAGCATTATGCTTAACTGAACTTAATGTAGTCCAAAGTTGCATTCACGTTTAGATGAACTGAGGGTTAGGAATATCTTTGTACCTAGAACAGTACAGTCTTGATCCTGGGTTAGGATCACTGGTTGCTTCTGTCTCTGAGATATAAGCAGTAATGTCTGTCTTTATATTAGGTGTTTGGTCAGCTATGTCATTGCTAAGCCATTAGATAAGTTATCTCCCCGTCCCTTGTGGCAAGTACTGCCTGTGATTTATACATGATACTTGACAACATTTTTGTTGCATCTTTTCTGGTGTATCGGGTTTGATCCATCAGGTTTGTTGCTAGCTTGCCATTTTCATAATCATCTCGGATACTTGAAAACCAAGGAACTGTATAGTAAATAATTTTTTTTTTTAAAGTTTTAATCCAGGTAGGTCCAATTTCATTTATATCCTCAGCTGTTCCTATAAGAAATAACACATCAATGAATTTTATCATGCAACAGATGTTTGGCTTTTATTCATAGTGTCTTGTTAAGATGTAGAAAAGAAAATGCTGATTGAATTTTAGACATGTAAATCATAGTACTGCATGTGAGCAGTTTTCTGCAGTATGTTTTTACTGAGGCCCTGTTTCTATAAAATGTACTATCACAGGAGTAGCCTAACTGAAAAAGTTAGGTTGAATATGTGAGCACTTAAAAATTAATGACTTCAAAATTAATTACAAAATTATCATGTTGTCTTTAAGCAAAGGTTCTTTGGTGTCCAAGTGGTTGCATCCACAGAAGTTCTTTCTACTTCTTTCATTTTTAAAAAGAATATTTTTACATTGGCAGAAGCAACAGATGTAATCTTCCCATTCGGTAATGTGTTTATTCTAATGCCCAAAATTATGTCCCCTATTTAGGAAAAAAATGTTATAATGTACTTATTCCCTTTTATACATCCAGTTCAACTCTTACTGAAGTAAATGTTAGCTCTTTTGTGTCTAGTGAATGTAAAAACAGACCATCAGAAACTCTTAACTCCCAGTTTCCCAGCAGTGAGTGTTTTGCACCAATTTCTGTAATTTGGAAATCTGCAAGCTTTTAAGAAACTTTGTCAAATATGTGATGAAGCTTTCAAAAATGTGGTTACGTTATTCCAGAGGCAGAAAAGTGTAGTCAAGAAAAGTAGACATCATTGTGCCATTGAAAATTATTTTAATGTGTTTCACTGCTACTGCCCAGTGTATTAATGGAAAAAGAGGACATATCATAAGATCATCTATGTTATCTTTGAGGATAAAGTAGTAGCTTGGAGTTCAGAAGCTGTAATATTAGGAAGTTGTTCTGGGAAAAACTACTTGGAGGACTGTTTGGTTTGGGTTTGGTTTGTTCTTCACCGTCTCTGGAGCAAATACTGGTACTCTGGGGTTCTCTGACAGAGGTCTACAGTGAATGGGGAAATGAAGGAATTTTATTGCTATCAGATGACACACCACATAATAACTGATTTGGACACTTCTTGGCAACAACTAGTTGCAACATAGTTTGCTAAATATTTAAGCTATTGCATCAGTGAGATAATTCTACTATTTCTCATTTAGCTCTTCCACCCTCGGCATCCTGGAACAGCTCAGGAATGGATGAATAGCTTAAGTATGCCAATAGAGAAATATTTGACCTAAACCCCTCTTCTGTGAGTCGTTGCCTTGTGAATTGTATTTGGGTTTATTATAATAAATTATGACTACTTAAAATGTGCTTTTTATGTCCTCTTTTACATTAACTTCGGTAAAGGATGGAGTACCTGAAAATCAAAAGAGGTGATGTGAGTCATAAGATGACTGGGCTTTAAAACTAAGTGCTGAGAGAAGGTTAATAGGTCAGAAACTGGTCAGGTTTTTATTAAAAACTAGCATTGCTAAAAAGTGAGTGATGGCTTGCATGCTGGACTGAGAACCATGTTCTTAAATATAATGCTTTTTTGGGGGGTAGTTATATTTTAGAAGCTACTGGTAAGTACCACCAGGCAGGGAAGAAGACTGAACAGGACTCTGGAAACCATTACAGTGGGGAAAAAAAATCAATTTCCCAACTTCAGTCAAGATGATGTGAACTGGAAAAAGATAGATAAAATGAAGGCAGAAATGCATATCTAGCTTTTGTTCCCAGACTTGAACTGCTATTCACCTTTCCATTTGGAAGAAAGGAGCTATTATAATTTGTAACCAGCAGCATATATTATACTCTGAGGTGTGTCTTCTGAATTCTACCTAGCCAATGCTTACCTGTGATTATCTTTTTAACCTTTTTTCCTATGAGAAAAATATCAGTTATTTATGCATCATATCAATTTACAGATTATAAACATATAAAATTAAATAAAGGGTGTGTGCTGGAAAGCTTGCCATTTTTCTAGTTATAACAGTTGCTCCAATAAAAGAGGTTACTTTAAAAGCTTTCTTTCACAAGAGAGTGAGTTCTGTGGGCAGAATTTCCTGTTCTGTGGGCATTTATACCTAAATGTTTCATGTGCAGTAGTTCTAGGGGAGAATAACCCTCCAAAGAATTCAGGGCTATATGAAGAAAATAGCTATGAGTTTGTTTCTGAAAGTCAAGTAAGGTTTTGAGAGTGTGGGGTTTTGTTTTGTTTTA
Organism: Gorsachius magnificus; assembly: GCA_034008185.1. Taxonomy (NCBI): domain Eukaryota; kingdom Metazoa; phylum Chordata; class Aves; order Pelecaniformes; family Ardeidae; genus Gorsachius; species Gorsachius magnificus. The sequence continues at coordinate 39,726,591 of CM067083.1, read as the reverse complement.
AATTATTAATAATTGCTAACTACTAATGACATTTTTCTGATTCAGGGTAGTTTTGACTGGTAGTCACAAATGACTGTGGCATTACTTTGGAGAAACATAAAAGGAATCTTCATGTATTCCTGATAACCTAAAGATCCTGCTTTGTTGCACGTTGCATAAAGCCATGCTACTTATGTTACTCCTCTGTCTCTTCTAGTTAGTATATATGTTGCTTAAAGGGAAGAGAAATGAAATGCTCATTTCCCTTTGTATATGGGCAGTTGAAAGAAAGAATTAATAAGTGAGTTGCCTGAGGTCCTACAGTATGAACTAGAAGTATCATTATATAAAACCAAGCCCATATTTTCTGATTCCCAATCCAGTTGTCATCTTTCAGCTGCAAATCTCTCAAGATTCTTTTCTGGCATATTGGAAATGTTCAGCTATATCAGAGTGATATGGCATTTATGATTGCAAAGTTTTTGATTGTTATGAAGTCAGCTGAATCAAATAAAAATATTTTTTTAAAAAAAGAAATATAAGAAAAAACAATACTGAAAATGAGAAAAGACCATTACTGTATCACCCTCTAATAAATCAGTTCTTGAAAGTGTTCATAAAAATATTTTTGTTTATTTGGGAAGAGGGTTTTTTGGTTTTGTTTTTTCCAGAATGATAAGTGTTATTTAGTTTTCACACTTGTTCAGAAGTCACCAGTGTTTATTTAATCACTGTTTTATGTTGGCTCAGTTTGCTGAGTTTTTACTTCACTTACTCAGATATTCTTTTAGCTATGCTATGCATTGCTTTGTCATGTGTGGTGGCATCATTTGAATTTGAAAATAGTGTTCTTGGTGCCTAGTCCTGCACATTATATGAAATACAGCATGAGCTTTAGGTTCATTGAGAACTATCGAAGCTGCGTATGCTAGGAAATATTTTAGGGTCAAGTATATTATTATCTGTGCTGCTGCCGAGTCCTAATGTATTGACAGGCTAAGATGCTATTTATAGCTGTTTCTCTGAAAATGTAGAAAATATTGTTTCTGCAAATTGTGACATACAGTAGTTGTTTTGGCTGTTTGCCCTAGGTAATTGCTTCCAGTGGCTGAGCTTAGATTAAATAGTGAAGCTAGACAGATGCTGAATGCTTTTAGTCCTCCCATTTTTTTGCAAATTTAAAATACGTCAGTAAACACTTTATTTTGTGTTGTTTGTTGTGGCTAATGGTGTGATTTTTATTTTTTTTTTTTCTTTTCAGAGCGTGCTAGTGAAAGCATCCATCAACTGAAATATGCCTTGGAGGAAGGGCAGTTTGCAAAAGGTGAGGGTGAAGTTAGATTTGACCAGTCCTCTGTGGACAAGGGCAGTGATGATGTGGACAGGAGCAATGATGACGGTGGGAATGCAGCCTGGCAGGAACTGCTGCACAGTCACGCAGGTAAGATTACTCTAAAAGCAAATAGTTTAACAGTTGTTAGAAGTTATACTAATTTCAATGAAAAAAGTAAATGTTTTTTGTTATAATGTTTTTTATCTCTTCCTAGTTAATCAACTTAAAATTTTGTTGCAACATCAAGAAAAAATGGAAAGTGAAGTCTCTCCATCAAGGAGGAAGATGTCGTTCTGTGTATGTTTCTTCTTGTTTCTATTGTGTAGTTTGAATGAACAGCATGCATGAGGAGATCAATTTTCTAGTATCCAGGAAGTACTGAATCATTTTTATATTCTGAAATACAGGAGATTCCTGAGACTGTGGCCAGAACATGGTACGTTTATGACCATAGTGGAAGAAAAAATATCTATAACACAGGATTTAGATTTTTCTCCTGTTTTGTTGACCGTGCAGTGTGGGTCACAGTCCACAGTGTTTTCAGCTTTTTCATCTTTTTCTTTCCACCATAAGTTCATCCTTTTTGTTTTGGAAACAGTTGGGATCAACTACATGGACAAAGTTCCATAAAAGCAGCCTCTGTTTTCCTTTGACTGTTTTTTAAGGATTCTCAAAGGCCTTCTTATGCTGTAGCTATGCTTTTTCTTCAGAGGATTAGAGATGTTCATGTAACAACTGGTTTTGTAGTGCTCTGCCAAAATGCAGTGGTCTCTGTCAACGGTTTAGATCCTTACATGGGCTTTTCAGGTTTACCCTTCTCGCAGCAGAACTGCACTAAAGTATGTGCAATGGACAGTTCAGTTACAGAGCGACTCCTAGATACTAGTATCCCTATAGGAAAATAATTCAAAGGCATTGTTCCAGTTTTATCTTTTGATGGCCTCCACTGACTGCTTTTGGTTTACACGAAGCAAGACAAGCAGCTCTTGCTGTCACAGTTGAGGTAGCAGCAGAACAATCTAAAGCCTAGCTGTGTTGCTTTGAGCCTGTGTAATGAGCCTAGCCCTACTGTTCTGACGTTGAGAAATTTTATTTGAAGTTCAACTTTTCTTCATGTTCTAAAATCCATGAGTTTAGTCTGATTGTCCTGCCAGGTACTTTTGCCTCATAACAATGCAGGACAGAATTAGTGTTTCGTAGCTCAAGGGAATGGTGCATCATTGGTTGATCTTGACATGACATGAATCAGTATCAGTTTGTATTTAGCCTTTGGAGGGGAGGGAAAGCATCTTTTAATCCATCTTTGTCAAAGTTTCCTACTTATGTTGGGAAATTGTAGTAGAGTGAAAAATTCCAGAAAATGGGGTACTTTTTCTAAGAAATATGCGATAGTGTTTTCAGCGAGTGGATTAAAGGAGGGAGGAGTAAAGAGAGAAAAGATGGGAATTCACTGTTTTGATAGGGCGTTGTCGCATTTCTTCTTGAAGTTTCCAATGAGAGGGATTCTGTGAAGTGGTGACCATACTCTCCTTTTCAACTGTCCTACATCTTTTTGCTAACCAGGATGTGGAAGTGTTCTGAAGACAGACAAAGTATAAAACTCAAAAAATGTGCACATGCACCAAAAAAAACCCCAAAACCATTGTCCTAGTTTTGGCTGGGATAGAGTTAACTTTCTTCCTGGTAGCTGGCATAGTGCTGTGTTTTGGATTTAGTATGAGACTATTGTTGATAACACACTGATGTTTTAGTTGTTGCTAAGCAGTGCTTATACCAGTCAAGGACTTTTCAGCTTCCTATGCTCTGCCAGGTGCACCAGAAGCTGGGAGGGGGCACAGATGGGACGCAAACTGGCCAAAGGGGTGTTCAGACTATATGACGTCATGCTCAGTGTATAAACTGGAGGGAGTTGGCCAAGGGGACAGCAATTGCTGCTTAAGAACTGTCTGGGCATTGGTCAGGGGTGGTGAGCAATTGCATTGTGTATCACTTGTTTTATATATTCTATTATTATTAGTTTCCCTCTGCTATTTTATTAAACTGTCTTTATCTCAACCCATGGGTTTTATTTCCTCCCCCCGATTCTCTCCCCCATCCCACCAGGGGATGGGAGGAGAATGAGCGAGGGACTGTGTGGTGCTTAGTTGCCGGTTGAGGTTAAACTACAATACCCTTATAAAATATGAGCTTGTCTGGTGGTTTGCTGGACACTGCAGAAATGCTTCTTGTATAAGAAGAATCAGATTCCCCAAAGGCGAAGGAAAGCAAACTTAGATTATGAGTAACCTTAACCTGTTCCTTTGAATTATGCTGAAATACCTGATGACTACTGAATAGTAGATGACTGCATGTGTCTATAGCTAAATATAGTATTTCACAAAGTATACTGTTTAGTAACTTTACAGCATTTCATATGTATAGATAACATCTTAACAAAATTCCCTTCTCTTGCCCATTGATAGAAGTTGCAGTAGACATCAAGTGAGTATGTCTTTTCTTTGATTACACCCAGATGGTTGGGCAGAGATTGTTCTTTTGCTCTCTACCTCATCACCTGAGGTCAGGGCCTGGTAAGATTGCTTCATACAACAACTGCAGTTCTACAAGCTGGGTCTTGGCTAACCTAACTGCACCCAGCCGGGGTTCCTAACACTGTTGTTATAGCTGGAGTTCCTGTGACTGATTCCCCTTGTTTCTTGCCAGTTTACAGGGCCACAGATTTAAGACTGCTACCAGGAGAGTGTCTAATTCTGGGGTTTAGAGGTTTGAGGCTTTCTGGAAAAGTATAGGGTGGGCCAAATTATATGGGATGTTGGCAGAACTATTTGTCACCATGTAGAATGCTGTCCTCTAAAGCTGCCAAGCATTTATATTTTATAAACCCTTGTGTTTATATGGTAAACTTTTCAATATTAAGAATGCAAATGTGAACAGCATTTCTGAGACTTGGGCATAAATGTTTGGTAAGTCATACTGGTCAGATGTGTCTTTGAGTTTTGTTTTTTTATATTTGGCCTACTTTAAATATATGCCTCCCCTGACCTCTGTTCTTTTACCCTGTAACACATATTATCAGAATATTAATGAAAAATTCCCAAATTAATTTATAATTACTTGATACCAATTGTGTGTAAAAAAGCTGAAAATAAATGATCTGCCAGGCATTTACCCTGTGAAAGGGCAGGTAGAGGCTTCTAAATAAAGAAATATCCCAGTGCCAGAGTTACTAAGTTGTGTTAAGAAGTTGTCTGTTCTTTTTCTGTGGGAAAATATAAATGTATTCTTTTCCTTTTAGTGAAACCATTATGTAGCACTCCTGTATATGTGACACCAAAGTTTCTTGGGTTAAACATTAGCACTGTTTTTCAGTGAAAAATAATTTGAATAGAAATGGAGTTTTTCACTTTTTTGAACACTGCTGTGGTGTAATCTTTCCAGGGCGGCAGCTGAAGGTCTCAGTTGTAAGGTGTCTATTAAATTTTCAGAAAAGGAGTGATGAATAGGAGCCAGATGAACAGAAAGATGAGTTACAAATACTATTGGTGCTATATTACATATACTTTAACAAGAGTGATTTGTTTTTTAAAACTTTATGAAGTAGTTGAGATTACCAGACTTTACAGCAAGGTGAATTCTGAGTCAATAGGACATGGAACTTAGGCACACTGAGCCAGGTGGAATACATCGCAAATTCAGGTCCCTTCTCTAAGCGTTTTTCTAGATGGTTCTGGACAACCATCTATTTGTCTCTGCAATTGTAGTTCCAGATTTCTCAAGCATCCCCCCATTAATACAGCCAATACTTATATTGGATATAATTTGACAGGAAGGCTTTTGTTGCTAGAAACCTGCCCCTCACCCTGGTTAGTAGATTTTATCTTTATCTTTAAAGGTTGGACAGGGAATCTTAATACCTTGTTGGCAGAACCTGTGAATAAGATAAATAGTAGACATAATAGCCATTAGTAGCTTGGTTTGGGGTTTTTTGAATGATGAATGTTTCAAAAATATTTAAAAAGCCAAATATATAGATGATCTTTTAAGAGATTCAGGAGATTTAGGAGTCCAACTGTTAAGTTAGTTCCTGAAAATGAGTTCTACGATCTTTAAGTATATTTGAGAAGCATATCATGGAATAATTTTGCACAGAAAAGTGTGTTTACTGACCTGAGATCTCAGATGTTGGAATTGTATCAGTTCCAAAACTAGCTAGGGATCAGCATACTTGTTTTCATTCAGAATAGCGAACTAACGCTAGAAGTGTACCTGTTGTTCCTCTGAGAGGACCATATTAACAGCTCCATATGAATTTTTTTGTATCCTTACTAGAAAAGAATGCAAGGAAGGGAGATCTACCCTATTACAAACGTGAGTAAAACAGTTCAGTAAATTGGTGAAAAACAGACATCTCTTGTATAAGAGGATATATGTTCTGCTTAAAAACCTGTCCCAGTTTGACTGTCTTAATTTTAATTATTAAAAAAAACCCAACAAAAAACCACAAACAAAAAAAAAAAACCACAAACCACAAAACCCAAAACATTGTGGCTTGCATTAGACTGTACTTAAGTTCTTGCAGTGGATGAAATTTGTAATAGGGGGATATCAAGCTAAGGTAGTAAACCAATATTGAAATACCTAAAGAGGACGAGTGAGGATCTGTTAGTAGCTGATTTTATTAAATTTGAAAGTAGAGATTCCATAAAATATTTTTATGATTATTCAAAGGCAGTTTCATTACAGACTAACATATTTATGCTTAATACTGTTATTCCATTAAAATTATCTTAAAGTATGTTATACTTCACTAGAACTAAATAAATTATTATACTATAAAAAATATTTGTTATATTAACTCTAAATAAGTCCTTTTTATTAGACTGTGAAGGGCTGTTAATTGCCAGTATGATCAAAGAGGGGCTGTAGTTTACAGGAAACTTTCATTTATGATCCTAAGGGCGCTTTAATATTTACATTCTTAATCTGTACTGTATTTTTAGGAGTAAATGTTGTAAAGTTACAGCGATGGTTTTTCACACTTTGTAAAAGGCTTAATCCCTGTTTAAATCTTGCTGAGCAAGGGAGAAATGTAATCGTTTATCTTGAATGGGCAAGGATTCCCTTCATTACCTTCTTTAACTAGTTATTTGTGAGGCTATCAAAAATTTTACCTGTTTATAGGGTCATCAGAAATGGTTTTTAGAGTTGTCTTTTACAATACCAATAATCAAGTTCTTTGGTAAACGTAGTATCTATTACACAATTTCCTGTGTTTCTATGGAGGTATTAAAATTGCAGATGTAGTTGTGTTTCTGTAGCAATTGTTAATGAACATTTAGAGGAGTAGCCTTTGATGCATATCCACAACTCATTAAAATCTAAGGGATCTTTTATATTCATTTCACAGAGAAGAAAATACCCCCTTATATTTGTCTAAAATGGATGATACACTTAGAGTGGTATGAATTTAATTTAAAAATGGATTTGTGTATGTGATTTAATCCTGCTTTATATATGTGGTTAATCAAGCAGCTCTACATTTTGACAGAAGTGGCAAATTTACTTTTTGTATTGAAGATTTTAAGTTCTTACTGTTTCTCTCTTCCTCTCTCCTTCTTCCTAGTATTTGGTGACTTTTTATTACATGTACATAGTATTCTGTGTGCCAGCAACATCTTACTGCAATAAATGGAAAACCATAAAATAATACATACTATTTACTTCTTTCAGAAACCCCCAGAAGCTGCAACTGGAGACTTACCAGCCCTTTCTGATCTCGTTCCTATAATCAATGATCAGTCACAGTACATTAACCATTTAGAAGCAGAAGTGAAGTTTTGCAAGGTATTAGACACCATATTTTACCTGCTAAGCCCCTGGTCCCCTAAATATGAAGAATTGCTTTGAAAACAGCTTAGAGTTAGTCTTGAAATTGGTTGTTGTAATGACCAAAACTGAGCCAAACACAGTTCAGTAGATTCTGAGCCTTACCATACGTCTCGGTGCCTGGGTAGTGTTTAAGGGTCTTCAAAGACATTTTTACTTCATATCACAAATACAAATAAGCAACTTTTAAGAAGTATTTTTGTAGCTTGAATTTCCATGTAATGAAGTTTATCTTTTGAGTATTCTTATTTTCTCTAAAAGGGTTAAAATAGTTGACAATATTAACCTAGACTTCTGGTCTCAAATTGTGTTTAAATGTCGATAGCCATCTCAAGGAGCCTTTTACATGCAGTTCCTGTATCCTATAGGAGGAATTGTCTGGGATGAAAGATCGAGTACAAGTAGTTGTACTTGAAAATGAGGAACTCCGTCAGAAACTGAAATTTTTAACTACAGAACATTTTTTGAGAGAACAAACTCTTCTAGATGCCTCAGTAAGTTTTTATTTTTCTGTTGTTGTTTTAATCAGTGTTCAGGAACGTGATTCTTTTTAAGGAAGTCTATATAAATGGTTATCCACATTAGTCAAAATTTAAGGAGAGTTTGTATACGTGGATTTCTGTGGATAATGTCATTACCATAGGTTGCCAACATAAATAACTTGTTCATTGGTTCTGATGTTCTACTGTAAAAAATATAAGATTCAATGCTTACATAATTAATATTTGTTTAAAAAATACCCTACATAATCATAACTGAAGCATCAATATTTTTATTTTAGGCAAATACTCAGAACTCTTGGCCTGTGGGTGGTAATGACTGTAGCATGCGTCAGCCTGTCACCTCATCACCAGCACATAACAAAGATCAGGTTTTTGTTACAGCAGCTGTTGGAGAAGTAGAAAAATGGCATGCAGAACTGGTTGGTATTAACTTTCTTTGCGGAGTCATACCTTTGCAAAACCTGGCAGTGCTTTGTTGTTGCTGCAGTTCTGATGATTAATTTTGTAACAGACATAAGAGTTTTGGTTGACTGAACCTTAATCTGAGGTCAAATGTTATTTTCTTAAACATCATTTTGTCAAATCTCATTTTCTCATTATACCCTAATTAGTATTATTATCCAGTTAGACACGATGGCAGGTGTATCTGCAGATGTTGACTTCCCAGAGATGTCTTTGTTTAAGAATGTCCTGTCAGTGATGGCTCCACTGTACTTCAGAGATTCTTAGCAGTAACAGGACACACAAGCAGGTGGGAACGAGCTGGCATAATTTAGGCAGTCCTCCAGGCAAGCTCTTTTGCAATGAGTCTCTCTGCTCCTGGAACAGTGCAGGCTTAGTAAGGTACAAAAGTTGCTTTGTGCAGTCTGTTGAGCTGAATTACACATCTTGTGCTTTTAGAGATATAGAGGAGCCCTAGTGATTCAGAGATTATGCTGTTTCTATCCTGTATTTTTAGTTTGGGAAGATATTCTTAAATTTTTTTCTCTAAATTAATGGGCTAGCATTGCTATTGCTAGTTTTTACAGTAATTGTACTTTTTCTTCATCTGCCATATATAAAGGAAGAGAATCTTATTGATTGTGACTTCTTTCTAAGCGTCCTAGTGAGCTGAATTTCTGGCATTTTACCTGGTTTGTTACCACCATTGTATTTAACATTGGTGTGGTTGATGCATATACCTAGTTCTTCACCAGGTAATAAGAGTAACTCACTGTATTATAAATAAATAGAATGTGTACTTGAAGTTCTTCAGAATTCCTCTTTCATTTCTGCTGACTTTTAGGAGAATAAGAGCAAACTGGAGACAAGATCATAAATTTATGTAAATCATTGTAGAGAAATCATTGTAGAGGGCTGCAATTGGAGCTGAAGCAATTTGCCATATGAGGATCTGGCAAGACATAGAGAAATAAGAAAACGGGAGGATTGTTAATTTTGTAGACTTTCACAAGCATGAAATATTTAGTTTATATCTTCAGGGGAAAAGAGTGAATGTGGCTAATGTCTAGATTTCTTTGTAAAGACAATATTATAAAGAAAACAAAAGACACTATTTTTCCTCCTGTCTTTTCTAAAGGAGAAACTAAAACTTCTTTATCAAGAAAAAGTCAATATCCTTGATGGTCAAGTACAGTCTCTAAGGTAAAGCAATTTTTTTGTTTCTTAAAACTATTGTTAATAACTTATCACTTCATAACAACATGAACCACTCTTAATTTGAATTTAAGGAAGACAGTGCCTGAATGTCATGTTTACTGATAGTGTCCCTGAAAGCTGGTTTTATGTGAAGTTTTCTCAAATATAAATGTAGCAAAATTGAATGGACTGCTATTATACAGCAACATTAGCAATACATAGATTTTATAAATTCAGCTGAATTATTGTATTTATAGAAATTACAACTTGATATAAAATGTCTTTATCCTTTTTACCCTTTTTCTTTATAGAAACATAATGTCTGTTAAGGTAGACCAACCAAATTAAAAAAAGAGAAGTTAAAATTTTAACTTGTGTGAGCTGTGCCGTAATGAGTTCTCTTCTACTAATATTTTATATTGCAAGTTTTAGAAATCTTAAGCATCAAACTAGTTTAGGCCACATAATGATTTTGGAGCAGGAAAACATGGTTTTGGAGCATGCAGGCAGTGTTTCCAGTCATGCAACCTGCATATCTTTAAACGCAAAAATATTTGAAAATAAGTTCTCAGTTCTCATGTACTTCTCAAATATTAAAGGTTTGAATAGGTAGCAAGCTATGGAAAAACAGAGATAGAGGCAACTACTTTACAATTTGGTGTTCTGGAGTAGACTTCCCACTTTATACCTGCATTCATGACAGTGCTGCTAAATCTGTTTAATTATATTTTTTCCCTAAATAAACTCTGGTTTCATGTATCTGAAAATTCTAGACTTTTGTGTGTGTACAAAGAGAGTTACTGGTAGGGAGGCAAGTTTAAATATGCCATCTGCAGTGGTGAAATCTTAAACATGTAAAGTCAATTGTGCTAGTAAAAGTAAAGGAGGATCTTAAATTTCAGCTATGTGTTACATTCCCTCCCCTCTCTCCCCTTGGCTTGAAGTGCTATATACACTCAGAAATAAATATTGGAGGCTAAAATAGTCTGAAAATTTCCACAAGTACGTTATTCAGCCTCTTGATTTCTCCTAAGGGGCATGATCTTTCAAACTGTAAATTCTGCAAAGCACTTGAGTATTTGCTAGGTTTTAATTAAAGTGAGAAATTATATTGCTTTCAGTGGGATTATCCTTGGTTTTAACTTGAGGCATAAATGTATGTAGGACTTGCTGATTTCTGTCCAAGATTTCCCAACAATAGGTCTGTTGTACGATGACTTGTTTAAGGATATATGCAGAGCAAATTCTGTTCAGGTTATAGTGAATTATATTTAATAGACCAACTACTAAAATTGGAAAAAGTGCACAGAAGATTTCCCAGATGGAAATAAGCATACATGCAGTGTATATATCATGTGCACAGTAAATCCAATGCAATCAGAATGTGTCAGACTTACTATGTGTATGCTGCCCAGATGGCCTGCATAACAAACCAAAAGCTTTGGATTCATTGCACAATTTGTCAAATTGATCTATATGTGCACAGTGTGTGTTTGTCTGGAACTTCCTGATGTCAGCATTCCTACTGCTTGCGTTCTCCCCGGCCTGACAGATGCTTGGAAAATTCTGGACAAAATTCTTCAGAGCACCTGGTAAAAATTTCAGAGACAAGTAAAAAAACTCACCCTGCTCTTCTGGAGGTGTGGTTGACCTCAAGTTTGTGTGTATCGCTGGATCAGAGCAAATGTGCTGAATACCTCTGGATTTTTGCCTAGGGAGCATAGGGGACTTTTACTTTATATTGTAACTTTACAGTTATTTTGAGACCAGAGAAGAAATGTGAAGTTAATGATATTATTAGCAAGACCACAGGAAAAAATGTTAGATAGGGTATTGAAGTATTTATACAGCTGATAGTGTTTCTTGCTAATGAATCCTTTACTCTGTTCAGACAATATGTAAGCCTACAAGTTTTATCTAATAATTTTCTGTGTAACTTCACTACTTTCTGATGCTACAGAGAGAAGGAACAAATTAATATAATTTTGTTTTGTCTATTAATAATTTTGATCAGGCAATTCAACTGTTATTTCTCTGTTAAATTCTTCCTTAGGCTGCTGACATGTATAAAAATAATGTTAATTACAGGGATTCTTGCAGTTCTTTTCAGGTTGCATTTCTTAATTATATGTTGCATATATAAGTTGTAGAAATGTTTGCTCAAATAATATTTTTTATTTCTTCTTTCTAGAAAAGACCTTTCAGAATCTCAGAAGACATGCAAAGATTTGGAAGGAAGGCTAAAACACCAGAAGTCACTTGTTTCAGCCACAAATTCTAGTCGGGTTGGTGGTCTGTGTCTGAAATGTGCACAACACGAGGCAGTTCTTGCACAGACTCATTCTAATGTTCACATGCAGACCATCGAGAGGGTAACAAAGTAGGTTTGGGGGCTATTCACTTTCTCATTGAAAGTACAGTTGCTTACATTAAACCATATAAGTCTCAGTGTGTTGGTTTGCACTCGTAGAGATGTGCGCTTACGGAACAAGAGAGTCCCAAGTTGAAGTTATGCTAAAATCAATGATAGAATATGAGTGTAGGTCCCAAACACTTTGAAATCCATGGTAGTTTTGCTACTTATTTCAACTGGGAAAGAATGTTAGTTGTTATCTTGTAGTTGTGATACCTTGGCCTGTCTAGATAATCAGACTGTTAATAGTCTGTTTCCCGCACTTTTTGTACAAACGAACCCTTCACTCTGTCAGAATAAATATTATGGAAGTCGATATATTTTGATTGCTTATTTCCTGCAAAAGTTCCTTATCTCTCTGAGGTTGGAAGTTTTTCTGGCTCCACTTCATTCTCCTTACATTTGGGGAACTTTCAGGATACATCAGCAGTGTAATTTTTTTTTTTTTTTTTTTTTTCCTCTTGAGTTTGCTTAGTAGATCAGGTGTTTGGGGTAGGATGTATTGTTGCTCCCTAACTACAATAAGTCAGGGAAAAAAGTTCTTTGGATAAAAATAAATGAAATTATTTGTTGCAGCCTTTTTTTAATTATAGCTTTTATTTAAATGATTTTAAAAAACAGCTATACAGACTGAATACAATACATATAATTCAGAAATTCCAACAGCATTAAAATATTGGGGTTTTTAAAAAGAAATTCTGCTAGTCAACTATCTTCAAAAATGTCTCCCTTTCTACCTGCTAGTAATAATGATAGGATGCTGCAGCCTTCTCAAAGTTTGTTAAACAGATATCTATTTATTGTCAGGTATCTGAAGCTTCTTAGGATTTCTGAAGTTTTAGAATGAGCCTGCTGGAGATGAGGTAGAGGTAGTGGGTCAGTTAAAAGCAAGAAGACTGGAGGGACATAGCGCATATAATCTGTCAAATGGGTATTATCTCTACTCATTAGATGACCGTTGCCAGGGTTTATGGATTTTTCTATTGTCAAGTCCAAGAATTTTCTGGGAAAGCTCTCTGTTGCTGAAAAGTCAAGTTTCAAAATCTACTTTTGTAAGAAAAGTATTTGTCACAGACACTAGAAAACATGAATAAACCATAAATCCATACATTCTTGTTGTCTTATAGTTTGAAATAAAATATGAGCTGACGTATTTATCGATCTTAAACCATTACTTCAGTTTGAGATTTAACAAAATCTGAAAGCTACATCTTCCTGTGATGCAACTTATTAAAACCAAAGATATTTCAGTAGGGATTTTCAAAGTGACTTTGTCCAAATCTTGTTGAAATGAAATTTCAAAATATGACAGCTAGTTCTCTGGCAAATATAAGTGTGTTACCATTCCGCATAACATGAAGGAAAAAAACCCCAAACAAATCCAAACACAACAGTTTTCAGCCAGAATCTGTAGTTGTACCTAAACCACAGACAATTATACTCTTAAGTTAAAAGCTTTCAACATATCAAAATAATGAAAAGGTCCAGTTAAGTATTACAGTTTTACTGACTATGCTTGACTGTCAGTTTTTCAGTTAACAAAAGTTCAGAGGGGATGCAGAATCCAGAATTCTTACTGTTTAGTTTACTTCCAGTCTGCAGAAAAGGGTTATTGATTTTCATTTGACTTAGTGATCTGAATTACTTGTTGAACCTAACCTGTTTATTTTTTTCTCCCTATTTTACTTTTAATGACAGTGTAATTTCATATTGTTTCTGAAAAAAGATTGAAACTTGCCTTTTTTTATTATTATTATTAGCATGGATCCCCATTTTGTAATGCCAACAGAATGTTGCTCAGCTTCAGTGTATTTAGGACTTGAGCTCTGCAGTCGTTTCTGGCAGTTTCACTAATGGTCCATCCTTCTGAAGTGAAGGACTGGTCCGCAAGCAAAGGGTATTTTTAATATCTGGCAAGCTAGCAGTATGCTATCTTTCACTCTTAACCCATGCTGGTTTCAATCTTGCTTCACTTAGCACCCTTAAGTCTTCTATCTGTTAACATTTTATATTTGATATACCTGCTGGTTTTTTTTCTCTTGATAAAAGATATAGAAGAAATAGCTGATTTTTCTTTACATGCAGAGAAAGAGATGACTTGATGGATGCACTTGTTTCACTGAGACGAAACATGAAGGAGATGCAACAAAGAGAATCTAATGCTTGTGAGCAAGTTAAACAAGCTGTGCAAATGGCAGAAGAGGCCAATTTAGAAAAAACAAGGGTAAATTCATTAAAAAATGACAGCTTTTCAGTATTCAGATCTACTGCAAATGTTAATTCGTTTTCATGCTAATGAGAGAATACAGGCATAAGACCTTTATGACATGTTGATATGATGTAGTAGATTTAAAAGGATTGAATTGTGTGACTGTTTCTGAGCAGTAATATGAACTCTGTATTTTGAGTTCTTAAATTCTCATCAGGGCTGTGGGTTGTGTTGCATTCTTAGGCCATCATTTAAATTCTGACATAGTTTCATAGCTAGGTGATAGAAATCGAATGGTAGAATTTTCAAAGGCATTTATGACATGTAGGAGGATAATTCTCTTATGTTTCTGAGCTGCTCTGGAAAGAATAATTAAAATGCTTGCAAACAACTCTTTCGCCTCAGATAAGTATAGTGCAAGAACTAATTAGCTAACAGAACTCTTTGAGGATGAGAAGTCCTGTCTGATGCTACCTACAGGAAGCTTTTGGTGCTATGTAATTAGTAATGGTAAAACCAGTTTTGATCTAATGCTTGTGTTAGCCCTAGTTACTGTATATAAACAACCTATATTGACCTAAATTATTTCCTTGATATTTAGTGACACCTACTGTATTAGTAGTGAATTACTATGGAATTGAGAGAGGGTTTGGTTTTTTTTTTTATAATGAAATGCTGTTGTTTTTAATAGTGGACAAGATTGATATAATTGTTCTATTGGTCAGTTGGTATTATTCATCCAATGCTGTAAGAGAGTGTGTGTGTAGGGTCTTCCACTATAAACAGTGGGAAAAAAAAGAGAGTTGGAAATCCTATGTACTTGTTAAATTTAACTTCAGAGTATTACAGCTCCTTTTTTGTTACTGAACAAAGAGAGAGAGATTCCTTCTGAGCCTACTGTTCACTGTCACATCCTGTCCTTGAGGGGTTACGTTTTTAAATTGCTTACTTGTTTACTTTTTTTGGGGTTGGTTCTACAGTTATGTGATGGAAATGTTACTCACTTACTGCTATTTAAAACTGCACAGAATAGTTTTTCTTCTCTTTGCAATAAAGTGAAGTTATCTGATCTTCCTCTTTTTTCATATATATTTTATTCCTATGAAGTCTTACACGGTGTAGTTCATGGTAGAAATGTGGCCTTAGTAAGACAAATCAGTAGAACCTTTAATAAAATGGGTCTTCATAGCTATATTATTTCTGCTACATAAATAAAGCAGTTCCATAGGGTCTCTACTGACCACCCTCTTCACTGCAGCAAGGAAATATGAAGTGCTATCTGTATACAAGACTGAACAGTAGTATATTCTATGCTCAAAACCTGTTGTAGTATGAAGGAACAGGAAGAAATCTTTTACTTATGCTGCATTAATTTAACATTTTTACATGCACTGGTATTTCTCTTCGTAAGTACAAACCATCTTTTATTTTCCCAGTCCTATTCTACTCTTAAGGTGAGGTGTTTTTCTTCGTAATTATGATGGAATCCAATAGAACAGTCAGCATAAGAAAAGCGAGGAGTTAGCATGCGCAAGCCCAATGTGTTATAATTGCAGTTTCATCGCCCTGTTGACAGAAAGTCTAAACTCAGGTGCTTATCACTTAAAACCATTCTTTCTTGTCTTTGGATTGTCTCTGTAGTTTGTGGCCTCTTGCCTGTTACATAGAGCAAGGAGAAGATCTGGTAAGGTTAAACTTCCATAGCTGAAGTAAATCCAGGAATGTGTTTTCAACATAAATGCCACAGAAGAATAATTGTTTGAACTGCTTGCTAAGTAATCAAAAGTGTGGCGCTAACAAAACGCACATTTCTTCTTGCAACTTATTTCTTCTAGAGTTGCATTGTTTTACATGTCTACCAAACTACACCAGTCTTATGCAGACAATTGTTTGCTGATGGTGGTGATTAAACTCCTACAGAAAAGGATTCAAGGCAACAACAGAGGGATTCCCTCACCAAGATAGACTTGTGATAGGAAAGGGACACTGAGGAGGGTCCTGCAGAATTGACATTAACAGATGGAGAGTGTTAGAGCGTTCTCTAAAAATGAGGATTTAATTTGCTGCTTTCATGAGCAGCCCAACACCAAGGAAATTACATATAGGGGAATGGCTTTGAGTAAAAGAAAAATAAGCACTTTAAAAAAAACTAATTTGAAAATAAGAGGTAATAAGGTGGGATTCCTAAAAGGAGGTTACTTTAGCTTCAGGATATGCTGAGTATCAGTGAAATGGTGAAATGAAATGTAGTTTACTCATGAGCTACCAAGCAATCTTTAGGGTGCTTTAAATACTTTGATTTACTTTTAATGGAGTAGTGTATTTCTGATTTAAACTGACATAACACTCAACTCCTATCCCTTTGGCAGGGATACATCAGCATAAATAGATTTTTTTTCCTAGCTTTTTTAGAAAATAGTGTCTACTGTGCTTCTTGCATGTGAACTTAGGTTTCTTCTATTTTGATAGAAAACCACATCTATAACCTGTGTTTTAACAGTTAAAATTAAGCAGGACATTTATGAGTTTTCGGTAGAATGAATCTTTATTTGACAAACCTGAAACGAACAAAAAAAAAAAATGTTTCTTTATATCATCTCTTCTTCCAGGTTTCCTCTTAGCCTTCTGCACTCAGTAATTCACTTCAGGGGGAGAACAAGTAGAAGTGCACACGTTGTTTATTTTTCCTTCAGCTATGCAGTTAGGCAGTAACCACAGTGTTTGCAAGGAGTCAAATATTGGAGGCTGATTCTAGTGATGTATAATCAGGAATTTTAAATGCAAGGCAAATAATCATCTCAGTTTTAGAAGAACAGCTACTCATTTGGAAAATATGCTATGAAAAATGCTTCCATCTTTGCCATGACCCTATTCTAGATGTTAGCACAGTAAGGTATGTATAAACATCATAATAACTATGTAAAAAACCAAAAGATGTCCTTTCTAATAGCAAATTAGTTTCTCTGAAGGCATTAGATAAATACCATGTTTTTTCTTCCACTTAAAAAATATTTTTTTTCTAGGCTCTAGTCCAGTGTGAGCAGCTGAAAAGTGAGATGGAACGGCAGAAGAATCGTCTTGGAAGAGAGTTAGCTGCCCAGCTAAATAAAAGGACTGACGAAAAAGAAGCACTGCGGGAAGAAATGAAGAAGGAAAGGGAGGACTTGGCAGCAATGGTATGAGTTGAGTTTTTTCTATTTGTCAATTACAGTGAGCAGATAGTCCTCTTCAAACTTTCTGTTTGCTTGTATTTCATTTTGTTTCAGTTTTGGATTTGAAAGCTCAGTAAATCACTTCCACCATTGCTTTAAGGTAGTGGCAGGTGACTTAAAGTGATCCTTTAACTGGGTTTTATGCTATGTCACTAGGTACATACAAAGTTGTTGATGTTAGGCACTTTATTTTTGTTTGCATAATATTTTCTAATGCACTTTCTCCAAGTAGGAAAGCTTTAAGCAATATGTGCAAGGTTTGTACCTAGGCTTTTATAAAAAAATCATTACTTAAGTTGCCAAGTCAAGCACTCAGAAGTTAGCATGTGCCAAAATTAGGATTCTTTGCTACTTTGAGCTTAATTATACATATATAATAATGTTAGTGTGACATATGTATTAATATGTACTACAGTATCATAATGTCATTCTAATAAGGTATTTTTCAGAGTGATCTTACAATATTCTTAATGTGCCCACCTACAGAAATGTGTTGGAATCTTTTTTCCCACTCTTGCTGATGTTTATCAACTCTTTGAGACAGAATCTGTGTCATCATTTATACCGTGACCATTACAACAGAGCCCTGACAACCTTGTTTTACACTTCTAGATGCTAGTGTAATTTGAGTATAAAACATAGGGGTTTTCTGCCCAATGGAATCTATGGAGGAAACCTCATGCTAGCAGCAGTAGACCTGCAAGACATGACAGAAGTGGCACTCCTAAGGTGATAAGAGAGAGAAAAAATGGGAAGAGTAGAGAGAGAAATGCTCCATGAATTAGTGATTTTCATGCTTGTTTGATTTGCAACCTCTTCAGCTATTTCCTGGTGGAGGTTTGGAAACAATATAGTGAATTTCTCTTCTGATTGTAGGCTTTTTCCATATTTTTGGGCTGCTTCTAGAAATACGCCATATAGTTTATAAATCTGGAGAGCACAGACTGGACTGCATAAACTACTTAAGTGTTTGAAAAAGAGGAGGTTCTTTTTTTAGTGTTGTTGCTTGTGAAATGGCTGAAAGCTACTAGCACAGACGGGGAACCATGGTGATATGGTTGTATTTCTGGTATTATGAGATGGAAAAATAATGTTTTGAAGCCACTATAGGAAGTCAAAACTTTTGACTCCACTTCCAGATATTAAAACAGGAATTAAGTACAGTGATAGGGTTTAAGTGATATTTAAGAAAGTGAATTGTTAAGTGATCATCAGAAATCTGTTGCCAGGGCAAACTGAAATAAAAAAGTTAACCTTACACTGGAGACAATGAAACATTATTAAGCAACTCCTAGTCTGAATCATTGCTATATTGGACGATATCCTTGTTATGCATTTAGTTGTTTAGTCACAGATTTGCTTTAGATCAGCGTATGCACTCCAAAGTACAGCCTATTAGACAAGCATTTCATATTGTTTGTTAGTGATGTGATGACCCTAAGAAGTGAATTATTCTACTTAGTACTTCATCACCCACTGAGATGTGTTTTATTGGAACTGATTGCCACTATGAGTAGTTGTCCTTTTTTAAAATCCTACATAACATGTTAAACAACATATAGTGATTATATGATAATGTCTAACTAAAGATA
The DNA here is from genome assembly GCA_034008185.1 of Gorsachius magnificus. Lineage (NCBI taxonomy): Eukaryota > Metazoa > Chordata > Aves > Pelecaniformes > Ardeidae > Gorsachius > Gorsachius magnificus. Next base: position 39,707,826 of record CM067083.1, on the reverse strand, counting down.
TGGTATGATTTTGTAGAAACCTATGATCTATATGCATGATTTATGTCTATAATTAACTACATTTATGTTTCAGGAAAATGAAATGGTATAAATGGTATATGGTGCATCAAGTCAACCTCTATGAATATTTTATCGCTTACTTTATGAAGTTATTTGTTTGAAGGGGAAAATTGGCATGGTACATAAATCAGGTGGATGTATAATGAGTGAAAAATAGTTATGAATATATAAATGCTCTAGATTTGGCTTTGAATTCCTGTAAGTTAACCTAGAACTGTCAGACACCATTATTCCTACTTATATTAGTAAGCTTCAGGGCTAAATAGCTGAAGGGTCACTGTCTCTGTTTTATTGTTACATTTTTTTTACCATTCAGCAAAATTTGATCTGAATTACATTAGAATTTTTAACATACTATTCTAATATGGTTTTTGTACAACATCATGCTTTGATCTATAGTGCTGAAGTGTTTTCTGAACTTGAAAATTAATTTAAGATCTGTGGTTGCAATGGCAGTTTTCTTTACCTGGGGGAACTTGATTTGGCTTAAATCAATCTACATAAGGATGGATAAGAACGTGTTAAATAGTACTGTTACAGCTGCAAGACTAACGCAACCAGCTGCTTCTGACACTTTCCCATACTAACAAGTCCTGGAGGCTAGTCTGATTAATGAAAAGTTTCAAATAAACTGCTGTATGATAAATAATTCAAAATAGCGACCCTATTGTTAAAATCATTTAGCCATATTCTGCTATATTTTTAATTTATATTTTTATTATATATATTTAAATTCTTATTACATTTTTAATACTATGTATTTTGGCTACATAACTACAGTTGCTTCCAAGGAGAAAGTCTCACAAGATTTAGATATGTGGTTGGTCAAATTGTGTCATTACAGTGTTCTTGAGCTTTTTGCAGGTGACAGCCTTGTCTGAGCATATGGCTATGTTGGAGGGTCAGGTAGAGAGAATTACAAGGGAAAAGAACTCTCTAGTTAACCAGTTGGAAGAATCACAACATCAGCTTGCATCTCATGAAATGGAGATGAATAAGGTAGGCACATTTATAAATGCGTATTGAGCTTAGTTTTCCTTAACTTTGTGACTTGAAACATGGAAAATTTTTTGTTTCTGCGTTTTCCTCTCCATTGGTAAGGAACGTGTGACAAATGTAAACTTCATTTGCAAATCCTGGAGACACAGTTTTACGAGTAAAAACATAACTTCTTCAGTCTGCTGAGTCACCTTGAGATGCAAAAGCTAAGCTTTCTACCTTACAGACTATGCAAATCACTATTTAAAACTTCAATCCAGTGTTTCATTTAAAGTTGCATTTGGTGTGAATGAGACAGCATAGTATTCAACCCTGTCCTGTAATTGCTACCTCTGGGATATGCAGTGGGGAGCTGTACCAAATCACTGTTTTTCAAGTACTTCCCCATAGAATTGGTATGCTGTGTATGGCTTTACTCATTAATGTTGACGGTATGCCTTTTACAGAGAGATCTTTCTTCCAGTTCAATAGATGGACGTTAAGCTATAATTCTTCTGTGTATCACTTCTGGGTGCTTTATTTTGCACATATTTCTCAACCTATTACAGCCTTAATGTGGGTCATAACATGAGAAAGAAAAAACAATTGCCATCCAAAATTCATGCTTGCACCTTGCTAAAGTGATTGGTTTTATTAGCTTAGTTTCATCATTCACTTGTTACAGAGGTAGCTTCAACTTCATGAAGATGAGGGGATGCTAAATTTCTATAGAACAAACTGAGAATTCAAATTTGTTAAAGCCTCTTGAAATGGTTTTACACCATACCAATAATTCTAGGGCCGATCCTACTCCTGCAGTTGTTAACTGCAAGGTTTTGGCAATAAGTTAATTCTTTAGGCCTCTAAAGACTTCCGAAGAGGTTTTCATCAGTTCCTGTCTTCCTCTGCTGCCCCTGCTGGTAGAAATAGGTGAAAGTATCGCAGAAAATTTACAGCAAAAAGTCATCCAGACTTATTGGGAAGTTTAATTCCATTTCATCTGAAAGACAAATGAGTGAGCATTTTAAGAATGTAAAATTGTACCATTTCTGAAACACACTTTTGTTTTTTCAGACTGAGTTTACAGATGACTAGCACCACTTACGGGGGGGTGGGAGGGAAAAAGGTAGTAGGTATAAATATCCATTGGTCTGTAAAGAACAGTATTATAGCCTTCCGATTTGAAGCAATATCCCAGGAGAGACAACACTGGTTCCAGTCCCCGCTTCAGATTAATAAATACAAACTTGAACAGGTGGCCACCTTGCAGTAGTCTATGCTGTGTATTACACTGTCCTGAGAGATTGGAAAACTGCATTTGTGTCCCTGTTCTGAATTGAGAAATCTCAAATATCCTGGAGGAAGGTCCTGACCATTGAGCTGTCAGGAATCACCCTGACCTTTTTCATTGACTATGTAAGTGACATCTATCACAGAATGGTAAGGATTGGAAGGGACCTCAGGAGATCATCTAGTCCAACCCCCCTGCTAAAGCAGGTTCACCTAGAGCAGGTTGCACAGGACATCGTCCAGGCGGGCTTTGAATATCTCCAGAGAAGGAGACTCCACAACCCCCTTGGGCAGCCTCTTCCAGTGCTCTGTAACTGTCAAAGTAAAGAAGTTCTTCCTCACATTGAACTGAAACTTCTTATGTTTCAGTTTGTGCCCATTGCCCCTTGTCCTGTCACTGGGCACCACTGAGAAGAGTCTGGCTCTGTCCTCATGACATTTACCCTTAAGATATTTGTATGTGTTGATGAGGTCCCCTCTCAGTCTTCCCTTCTTCAGGCTGAACGAGTCCATCTCTCTCAGCCTTTCCTCACAGGGGAGATGTTCCAGTCCCCCTATCATCCTAGTTGCTCTCCTCTGGACTCTTTCTAGGAGCTCCTCATCTTTTTTGAACTGGGGAGCCCAGAACTGGACACAGTACTCCAGGTGGGGTCTATGTCTGCTTGTGAATCTGACTCCTTGTTTCCAAACTCAGTTTGCCATTACTAAAACCAGTAAATAGCAAATTTTTCCTTTGGAGTTTCATCCAAAGTATTTTTTTCTGCATGTATCACAAGTCAGGGAAAAAAGTTTGGAGTGAGAATCTTTCTTTCATTCTGAACTATGAGGAGACTGAAAAATCCATTATTAGGACAGCACCATCTGCTGATTCTTCTGCATTACTTTGTACAATGTACGGGGGAGCTGAAGGCAAGGATGGCTGTATTTTTTTTTTTTTGTATTGGGCTTGGAGGAAGTGACATATCGCACTTTGTTACGTTCTTCACATAAAGAAAGGAGGATGTAGAAAAACAGGGTTGGCAACCCATGCAGTTGCATCTTAGGATTGTTTAGTTGCATATGATATTTCAGTATTTAAAAAAGATAATGCTTTAGAACTTGGCCATTCTTCAGAGCATTTGCTGCCTTGCGTTATTTGCAACAGGACTAAATTCACAAGCTGTCCTTTGAATTTAGAAGTGATGCTGCTACTTAAAGTTATGACATTTGGGTTTGTTTTCTCCTAAAGTGATTTGATTGCAGTGTGTGTATTTACTTTTACCCTACCTTTTTTTTAAGAAGAAAAAAAAAATTAGTGAAAATGAGAAGAGGTATGAGACTGAAAAACAGAAATTAATTTGGGTTGTAGAATGTGTGTGAGGAGATTGTTGAGAAGCACAGAAGACTGCAGGAGCAAATTAAAAGTGTGCACATCTAGGGAGCAAGTCTGGTGAAAGAATGTAAGTGGGGCCAGGGAAGCAAGAGTGAGTTGGAAAGTTCTTTAAGAGTAGCTGTGAGTAAACATATTTGCCTTCTTATTAGGGAGTGTGCATATATTTGTTTGGTTAATAAAGGTGAATTGAACAGGCACAAGTTGGAGGTGATTGCACAGGGTCAGGACAAAACAGCTTGTCCACCATCCTTCTCCATTCCCTACAGATAAGATAGAATAGAATCCTTTAAAATTCTTAGATTGGGAAATGGGAGAATAACATCCTCCACAGCAGTAGTGAAAGTTATGTGGGAGGGATTGGTGTAGGGTTTTTTTTTTTCTTTCTCTTTCTTTCCCTTAACCCCTCCCCAGACCCTCTGAAGGTGCCTTCAGGTGGAAAGGAATGAGGAGGTAACAAAATGAACATCCCAACAGTGGTGAACAATTATTGCCTTTGTGGAAGTGATACTAGATTTCTTTAAATGTCGATCCCTTTCTTCTGGCCCATGCATGTACTTGAATTAGGCATTGTTTTTGAAGACCTTATCTTCAGTTTGTAGTAAGTCTATAGTGCTCTGATCTAACCTTGAAAATTATTGTATTAACATCTAAACATTTTCTTTCTTAACAGTGGAAAATTGGCAAGATAAAAAATTACACCCTTATATAGGAGTGTGATAGATCCTTTACTTCTAGGTTTTGAAAGTGTTGACATAGACTTCCTTGGGATTTTAGAGAGAATGGGAGAAGAATATAAAACCAGCAACTGTAGTTTAACTGTATTTAGTAGCACTTATATTTACAACATAAATATTTATACTTAGCAAAATTGATCCAAATATAATTGAATCTAGAAGGCACTGCATATTTCAAAGTTAATGACTATATAGAGAATTCAGATCCACCTTTTTATATAAAAACATTTACCATATGTAGTCTTAAAATATCTGTAAATTAAATATGTTGCATTAAAATGACCTCTAGAGGGCACCAAAAGATCTAGTTGCAAACCCTGGGCTATGGATTCTTCAAGCTACAGATCATCTTGTCTGTATAATCTAACAGGTGTGTGGAGAAATGCGCTATCAGTTGAATCAAACCAAAATGAAGAAGGATGAGGCAGAAAAGGAGCTCAGAGAGTACAGAACAAAAACTATAAGGGAGCTTGAAATTAAGGACCAGGTAAGAGATGATACTGCTATAACTTTGCAGTTATTAGAAGCCTAAGTAGGGTTATTTCAGAAGCTGGAATGAATCATTTTTCTAATAGTGGTCATTTATTACTGTTAAATGGTTTCTAAATTGATGGCAACAAGCCAGGTATTACTGTTAAATAAATACCTCTTGGTTATCTGTTTCTTGTTTTCAGCCCTAGTATGTTCAGTTTTACATAATACTCATCCCATGCTTTCATATAGAATTACTCTATCGTATGTATTCATATAGTGTACTTAAATTGTATGTACTGTATACATATGTCTATACACTTTTTCTCACAAATAAATCCACACATAATTATGTATACATGCAGCCTGACAAAACATTAAAGACTCTAAGTATAACCTAACTATACAAAAAATGAAAATAATTTATCTTCCAGTTTCTTTAAAGATTCAAGGTTAATGAATGCTGGGATTCATAGAAAAGTTTAAAAAAAAAAAACAAAAACAACAAAAAACAACAAACAAAACCAAAAAAAGCAAAAACCAAAAACAACATTCTAAAAAAAAAAACTATATAAAAATTACACTAGGCATTAATTGTTGATTATCTAAAATTGTGTTTTATAATAATACAAAAATGAGTATATGCCTTACAAGTAGACTGTGAGAAAACATCCCATGCGGTAAGAAAGATTATTAGGGTAACCTGCAACACAGTTGGCAAACAGCTTGAACAGGTGTAATCTGCATCTTTTGAAGTACCCTTTTTATTGAGGTACTATCTGTTTTTCTCTAGGTATATTCAAACTCCCAGTTAGTTGTTTATAAGTTGTGATTTGCACATGAATGGATATCTTCTGAATATACAGATGTATGATGCACATGCAGATAATTTTTTTATATGCATTCTGTTATTAGAGCAGCCTATCCAACAGATTTTAAATAATTCTTTTTCTTGTACATAAGTGGACAGATCAGTCCCTGTATAAGAATATATGTAAGGAAAAATGTGGTATTTCTAAAATTATGTTTTTATTTACCAGTTCCCCAAAATCAGGTAGAACAGTAAGTTCATTAACTTACTAAAGTATGAGCTTATGCTGGAAGCAATGATAATTCAAATTCTAATCAAAAGATATGTAAAATCTAAACCAGAAGTTTATTAGATAATAGCTCTTCAATATGTGTAGAAAATCATACAGCACAGAAAAACAGGGCCTTAAAGCATTTTGTTTTCAGGGTTGGCTTTTTTTTTTACTCCTGCATCCTTTAGGCCTAAGGACACTTTAAAAAACAAAAAACAGGCTTGTCGTCTGTGTCTTGACAGATATCATAGATAAGAGAGTTGGCATAATCTTGGCATACAAATAAAACAGGATGTGTTTAATAAGATATTTGAAGAAGTATCTTGGATTTTAAATCCTGTTCTCCAACTTGCTTCAGGATTGCCTTTTGAACAAATTGCAAAATTTAACAAAATATTTTAATCTCATGTATCGACATACTGGTATTTTATTCAGTGTGGGAATGAATACACCAAAATGTAGTGATTTATAATTTGATATAGTTAAAGCTAAGTGATGGGAGGGGGAGTTCCTATCAGCAAAGATTATTAGAGCAATTCAGTAATTATGTAAAGTAATTATATTGTTCATATATGATTGTTCGTTCCTTAAAAAAAGGAAAACAAAGTATTTTGAAATCCTCAGGCTCAACATCTAGCAGCTGTTTTATAGCTGTGGCTCTAGTAACCGACAAAGTTCTGTATAGGTCCTAATATTAATTTAATATGTTAAAAGGTAACCAAAGAGAGTGTGTGTACATTTGGGGGGTTTTCTGGTTTGTTTTTTTTTTAAAAAAATTTAACAAATATTAGTAAGTCATTGCAAATTATTTCATTTAAACTATATGAAAACAACTCAATCGCATCTAGCTTTTTTTTTTAAAGAAAAACCTAAAATGTTTCATCTTATGGCACTGAATACAAACAGTAATTGTTCTTTGGTCTCTCAGCCATGACCTGACCTTCTGGCTAAGAGAGAGAGTTGATACCTTCCTTGGCCACCATCTGTTCATAATAAGTAGATAATTTATTTTTTAAAAGTAGAGAGACAATAATGTATGAATATTTTCATGCTATTCTATATTAAATGGTGCCTTAACTGTTTTAAAAGCAAAGAATCGTGTTTTAGATTGTCTTTTGGTACATTCAAAGTGAGTTTACTGTTTCTTGAGGTATGATTGTATTTTTAATTATGCTGTGGATAAATTTCAGTTTTGAAGATGTATTTTAGTTTATATATAGTGACTTTTTTAAAGGGATTAAAGTTATTCAAGTGTGTCAGAATAGGCAGAAATCCCCATAGGTACAACTTTGGATCATCAGATACATATACTGATAGGTCAGTAAATACAGATATGTTTTTATTATACACTGATATTTATGAAGTTATTCAAAACTGAATTTGTTTCATTTACAAAACTTAAAGGGAGTATATATCTTTGGTCTTATTCTCTTCTATTTTAATATCTCTTTTCCTATCTTTATTACTCAGTTAAGACTAATAACAAATATTGGTGCCTTGGTCTGACTACCTGTTATTGTTACCTGACACGAATATTTCTTAGGATAAAAATGAAAAAGCAATGAGCAGTATTACCTTCTAAATTGAATAAGTGTTTTGTACTATCATCCATCATGAGCCTGATTGACATTGCGATTATGGAGGGAGTGGGGGGAAAGACATATACCAAACAGTTTCTCTGCAGAAAAACTGCATCTGTTCATCTGGCCCAGTATGTTGTATAGTAGCATAACCTACTGCCCTCTTATTTTTTTTCTTTCAGCCCTCCCATTGTGGATGTAGCTGTGCTGAAATAACAGTGCCTTGCTTAATACTTTTCCTTCTTAGGCACAAGCTTTATAAGTTACACTGGTATAATGCCTTCATGGCAGTAAACTGTGTCCACACTAGGGGTTGTACTAGCACAGCTATATCACAGAAAAGTCACGCCCTAACCTCAATAGCTGTTATCAGAACAAAAATTGTGTGACATATTTGACACAGCAGGACTTCACTTTTATAATACTACTTCTATGAATTTAGAAGCACTGCATGGCATAATCTGTGCATTTTTAATAGAAATCATACTTCTGACACACTATGAAATCATTTCCTCAGATTAGCATCACTTGCTCTTTTCTACTCTGCATTATAAAAATAAAAATGAAATAGACTGTTAATAATTTGATTTTTGTTTGTCTGTAAATCATTTTTATTTGGTTTATAAAATCTTGCAAGCTTCAGCATGTAGAAGTGAAAACAGTTTTGTAGTATTGGTTTATGCAGTCCCAGCCAATTTGGGCATCATCCTTATTAGATAGTTCTTACCAGTAGCATTGCACCACTGGGAGTTGTGGTCTCCTTGTAATAAAGCAATAGGACATGACAAAACCAACTTCAGAAACTAACTTAAGCTTTTAAATTTTATTTTACTGTGTTTTGAGGAATCAGATAAATACTTTGTGTAGACATAAATCCAAGCCGGTAATCTTAACCTGTAAAAAGCCATTCTTTTAATACTGTTTAAAATGGGGCAGACGTAGTTTGAAGTGGTGGAATTCTGTTGCCTACCCTGCAGGTGTCAGGATGAAAAGCTCCAGAAATATTATACTAAAACCCACAGATTTTTAAGCATTGCCTGTATTGGAAATTCATGAGCCCAAATAAAAAGCAGTTGGAGAGTCGCTGATATGCACAACCTATACAAATAGAAAGAGCTACTCATCAAAGCATTTTTGTGTAGTATGACAGAAACTAAATGATGTCTCTCTACACTATAGACTGACAATTTTGCAGACAAATAAAAATTTGGCAAAATTGCAGTTCAAAAGCATTTTGCCAACAGGTATTCTGGGAATGTTTATCTCATTTGTCATAAATCCATGATTTATAGTAACCTTATTTAAAGATTATAAGTGGAGAGATTACTGACTTTGTCTTAATCAGAAATAATGCAGGCCAAGAATTTGGGTAGGTATCTGGAAATGCTACAGAGTGTCCCATGCAAGACCAATACAACCTTCTGAAGACACTGATTCGCTGAAATGCTTTTTCTGAATAGGTATCAGGCTTCCATGAGACAGTCTTTAAAATACGACATTTTTCAGAAGCTGGGACATTCAGAATATCACCAGATGTTTTGAAACTTAGTAAAACTGCAAGTTTTAACAACACTGTTAAAGGTGGGTTAGGATTATATGTTTTGTGTATTCTAGTAATGGTCCTATATCTAAGGTTTAGTGACCTCATTCGTTAAAAAGATGCTCTGGAAGTTCTGTTTTGAAAAGAAATTATGTTAAATCAGTAAACATACTTGAATACTATTTGGCAGGGAGGAAAAAGCCCAACAACCAGACAGCATGAAACTCTTGGCATCAAATTTTCTTACCTGGTCTGATCTTGAATATAATGGCCTTAAAAGTAACAAAACCAAATTACTTTTGGACAAGAAAGCATTAAGAAAATGTGATAACCTTTGCTGTAACTTGAGCTTTTTATAATGTATCATTTTCAGTTTGGGGCAATGAATGCACTAATTTACTAATGGGTAAATAAGGAAGGAGTGAAGTGATAGTACTTTATGCCTTGCTTTGATATGAATTTTCTGGTTGGTTCAGAAGGAGGAACTTAACTCTCTTCTTTATAACTGACCTTACTAGCTCATCTCAAGATTTTTGAGGAAAAACCCTGCAGTATATAACAACAGAAATGTTTAATTACAATTATGGTATGGCTGCTGCTCTGCTATGGCATTGCTTTCCTGTCTGAGCCATCCATTCCTCAAGGATCAGTGGTATGAACAGCCTTCATTAATTTCTTTGTTATGTCTTCCTAAGAAAAATCCCTGGGACTGGGATTCCCAGGAGCAGAATTTTCTGTACTGACTCATCTGTGTTCTCTCTACTGGTCTGCTTCCCCTAAGCAGTTGGCCTGCTAAGAGGAATGACACAGTTGGTAATCAGGATTTTATTGTTCATAGGTGTAGTTGGCCCATGTAACCTTGATCCATGTTCTGTCATCCAGTGTGATGCCACCCGGTTAGCATATGGAAAGAAAAAATTATTTATGTGCATTAAACATTATTCAAAGTAGTGAAAGAATTGCATAGCTCTTGGTATAGTTGTATATATGCCTTATATTTAAATAAATGCTTGGTTTCTGTTGGTTTTTTCTTCTTCTTAGGCTAGAAAAGTGGTTGCTTTATCAGTAGTCATTGTGCCAACAATCAGAAGAAAAAGAGTGTAAAAGTCCCTGACTATCACTTGTCATTTGCTACTGCATAAGTTTTCTTTCCAGCTATTTCTTAACGCTGTCCAGGAAAAAAGAGTCAATCCCACATCAGTAATCTCAAATATGTGTTTGAAAGGATAAAAGGAGTAAGTTTTGTTTTCTCCTGTTTTTCAATGATGAAATAGGAGTAATCTTCCCCTTCCTTTTTTCAATATGCATCCCTCCTTTTCTGAAATTCCTTTATCAGCAAGCAAACCATCTATTTTGTACCACCCCATCCTCTCTCTCCCCTGTCCCTCTCCCTGCCTCAGTGCAAGCCATTTAAAAAAAAAAAAAGAAGAAAAAAAATCTTGTTTCACTGTGGAACAAAATCACTTTCTTATCTCGGCTGGTGGCTGCTGAGCTAATCTCTAATACAGCAATGTTGTCTGTTAAAATGTGACTGCAGTAATCTCTATGGGTTTGGAAGTTTTGTTCCTGAATAGTATTGCAGTTCAAATATTTTGTCAAATTAAAAGCAAATATTTTCAGGGAAATAATGAGGTAAAATCCTTGTATAAGATGTTTCAGCCGTTCAATCTTGTCTGTTTCCCAGGGTATTTATCCACAGTATCTAGGGGCCATGTTGCTCTTTGAGAGTTTGCACAAGGACTAAGATTATTGCTTAACTAAAAAATTCTATGTGTATTCATAAATATATACTTAGCAATATCAATTTTTTTCTTGCCCCAGCTAGCAATTACAGGTAGAAAGTTTGCTTCAACAGGATTTAAAGATCTGTGCATTTAAAAGCATCCCCCCTCCATGCTATTCTCTGGAAGTTCTTCCAGCACCCCTGCTCTTCCTAGCAAACTGCAGTGTCCTGTCTCCATTAATTCTCAATCTTTTTGGAAGCAGAGGGTTTGTCTCTGCTGACCTTTGCTTAGGTAATGGCTCTCATCTTGAGGCTCTGCCTTTCAGCAGGAGCACATGGGGTGTCACAGTACTGCCAGGTGCCATTACATTTCTTTGTGGTACAAGTGACAAAGCAGTCACAAAACTACTTCTCTTTGAGGAATTCAGGGGTCCCACCAGATTGGGCTAGAATAATAACTGCCCCACAAATTACAGGCTGTGTTGCTTATCTAGGTTATGTCTTTGCTTGTGTCTCTGGTCTTTAGAGGTCCAAAATTGATTTGTGAGCCAGCCATAGGGAAAACCCTTCAAAGGAACCATGGGTGTTTATTTGGGTTACTTCTCTTCTTGAGTTTCTGCTCACATTAGTTGCCTTTCGTGTCATGAAAGGTTTTCACATTTCTGTTTTGGGCTAAGTGTTTTGTGGAATTTGCAGTTGTCTTACGATTTTTGTGAATTGACCTCCTCAAAAGGGGTGGTCTTCGTGTACTCTTTTAAGCCTCGCATGCATTGTATTTCTTACTAATTTTTGTATATTCTCATAGCTTTACAATAAATCTAATACCAGAAAGGAGATCTGCCCTTTTAAAACCAAATTTAGTTTTTGTAACTGCTCTATATTCTTGTTCAGATTTGAATGGGAAGCAGCAGTCATTCATGTAGAGTGCAAAAGGGAGAAAAACATTGTTGGGATGTGGCAGGCGTTAACCTCGTGATGGCCCTAACTCGTTTTACAAAGTTGGATAGTTGTTCAGGTGCAATATGCTATGTCAGATGACCATGCCTGGGAGGTCTGAGGTTTAGAGCCCACTCAGAACCTAGAGTTGCTTGACTGATATCAGGATTAGGGTAGAAATGACTGCGAGTGACCCCTGCTGCATATGGACTGATAGTCGACTTTCCTCCAACTAAAATACGTTGAAATCTCACTACAAAAACTGCCTTGTTTTGTTAGAGTTTTTTTAATTAAAAAAATAAAAAATAGTGTTATAGTAGGGTATGATTGCTCTGTCCCTGATTAATTAGTACATTAATAAGTAAAGAAGGCAACATGGATTGAGAACAGTGTCAAACAGTGCAAAAATTTCCTGTCACTGTTATATATAAGTGTATGAGAATGGCTATACTGGTGGCACCTCTTAGAAATCTTCATTATAGCCTCAGTCCCATGCACTATCACCGATTTCATTGCTTTGAAGGGCTACTTTAGTAAACTAAACTAAGCATGTGAGCATCGGGGCCTGTAAAATTTTACGGTGTGTTAATTTGAAGTGTATGTGTTTTTATAGATGTTGATTGCCTTTTGGGGATGAACCTGTGAATACCAACCACCATAGTAATTATATTTCACTTTCTATTAATTTATATTTGTTCTTCTATTTTTGATTTTCTTTTATGCCCCTTTAACCTTTCAATAATGGTGGAGGAAGAAGTATAAAACAAAAAGAAAGAACTCTAAATTCACAAAAATATTTTCCCCTCCAGAATTATTTTACTGCAGAATTTGTGCAATTATATAGTCAGGGCAGAATTTATTTTTCAGGTTGTATTGTGTATATATTAGGTGTATTTTCTTACCTGATGTGTGAGCATACTGGTACAACAGTGAATGTCAAAATCACTTACTAATTAATTTGGTTTTTAGTATATTTTTGGTTTTGTTAGAAGTCTTCTAAAGTTGTTTTTGCGTTCACTTCAGAGTACGAGTTCTTTTATCACTGCTTAATCATTCTCATTTGTTTAAAAAAAAGGCTTTTGTCTGTCAGTTTGCTGTTTAAAATTCTGTGAAAAACATCTGCTAGTTTAGAATTTAAAGTTGCATTTTTTCTGCAAACAATAGAATCAGCATCAGTACGGAAAGAATTAAACAATTATTTTAATCTTTAATTTGGCTTGTTTTGAATGAAATTACTATTTCATTTTATCAGAATCGGTAGAGATAAAGAGATGTCTAGTTAATGAAAGAGCACATTTTTACAACATACATAAGTATTGCTAGGTGAAGATAATTTATGAAGAGGCTATTTGAAGATTGAGAAATCATCTTGTATGTTGTGTTTATGTCACTGAATGAGCATCTCCAGTGTGTTCACCTAAAAATTCATTGTGAAAATCAGAAGATAATTTGTATACTCATTGTAAACTAATGAATGAGAAGTGAAACACATACTTGAAATGTTTCAAGAAAAAAAATATAGAAGGGTCCTATATGCTTCAAAGTGGAAAACTTAAAATATAAAAGGTGGTTGGTGAATATAGTAAGTGATATAGAATAAAATTTTACTGTGATACTTCACCAATGTTTTAATTTTTGTTCAGTGAAACTTGTTTCTTGTAACTGAATTGGATATGCATGCAGAATGGTGTTAATGTGTTTCAACTTACTAATAACAATGTTTGTCTTCCTGAGGTGTAGCCTGCCATCTTTCAATGGCAAAGTGCCTGTTGATATTCCTGGGAGTTCAGGCAAGTGCAGTGCAAGGCACATTAAATAGTACTTTTAAAATTATGTGCAGAAGTAATAAGAATATTAAAGTTGCAGAGTTAAGCACCAGAAGTTGCACGTTCCAACCTTAATGTAGTCTTGTTGTACATATACATTATGATAATTCTGTTCCTTGTTATACTGAAAATCTGTTTCAGATTTTCTTAAATGCAAGATTGTCATCTGTCTTTTTGACGTTCTGTGCTCCATCTCTTGTCTCTCACATACATTGAAAAGTTAAGTACCTTGAAGAAATACTCTCTGGTCATGTTGTAAAAAGCTGTACCACCAGTGATAGGCGCTGAGGGATCAAATCAACCCTGCATGAGAAGCACAGTTGTCAGCAAAATACTTTAGTTAGTGGTTTGTTTCTGTTTCTCTCCCTACAATTACGCTGGGGCCCAGCAGCTGCCCCAGCAGCTACGGAATTGCTTGCAGCTTCCCAGTAGAAGAAATGGGAACTAAAAGTAACACAAAAAGTAGTCTGAGTTTGAGTAGTTTTGGAAAGATGCTGCCTGATAAGGTTGCCTGCAAGAACAGTGAAGAAGATTCATTGGTTCTGTAATTTCTCTGTATTTTAAATTCTGATTATATTGTGATGGCCTAGTGGTGGACTGGACTTCACATATTTCAGGATAGAGTGTACACATTTGTGAGACTCATTATTGTTTGCAGGAGAGGGAAGCGGGTTGGTTTTTATTGTATGAACTAGTCTCAAGGTCTGAGGCTTCCTATGTTTCAAACTATTGTCCGAGTTTTTAAACCAAAGTAACACGTAGCATTCAGAGTGCAGGCTGTGTGTTTTCAGCATGCTGGCACGTGGCTCCTACAAAAATATTTTCAATGAACGTTTTCTGATCTTTCAAAAAGAAAAAAATTAGTTGCTATCCCTAAGTATACCTGGATTAGATGCATGGTTTCTGAGTTGCTGTTAGCATGTTCTCTTGGGTGGCATTTTTCTGCTATCCCTTTCTCATGAGCTTGTCCACTGCTTTTGCTATGGTCATTGCCAGAATTCTCGTGTAGAATTCTTACTCCTCATATAGCTCATGCTGTGAGTACCTCTAAATATTGGTATTTTAAAATATAATTATATAGAGCTACTTACACTTACACAGTCAAGAACACACGTGTACATGTGTGCATGTGTGGGTGTAAAGGAGCTGATTTTGAATTTTTGGAATTACTGATGGAAGTGGCAGAGGTAAAATTGTTTGTGAAAACCTATGTTTGCTTTCTTGATACTTTTTAATAGAAATCACAAAACTCCCGTGAGTCTTTAAAGATCCTGTCACGGAGTCGTTGTGTGAGAATTTCCCTCTGCATTTCAGTGACAACTGAAATCTATGGATGTATTCGTGGGTTCAACCCTGCAGGTTCAGCATCTGGCTGATGGAAGCAGAACATTTTCACCAGAGGTTCTTGGACTTGGAGTTTGCTTCCTTCTGTGGGTCTGTGTCAAAACCTGACTGAACCTGTTTAACTTGAGGCAGTGGTGTAAAGCCCATCTGTTCCTTGAAACTTTTCCCTGAAGGAGTGATCCAGAGTGTATTTATGTTCTCAGCTGTGGTTGTGCTTTTTCAAATACTTAGTTGATGCTTTTCCGCTAATTTGTGGTTTGATTTTTTTAAAGGTATAGTGAATGGATGTAGTCTTAAAGCAGATTTTAAGAATGTTGCAGAACATCTTTAACCATCTATCTTTAACTTGTAAAGACAGTGAAGAACTCGTGTCCCTGTTTACTACAAATGGAGAAATAACATTAATGAACTGCTGCTGTTAAAAAGAGTAGCGTGTAGAGAACCCACTGAGACTTCTTTTGCATATTTTAAATAGAACAACAGTCTCTGGAAATAAGTGAAAATGCAAGGGATATGTGACTGAATACTTTAGCATACCTGGTTTTAAAATATTCTGACAGTGTAATAGGTTGTTACATTCTTTAGAGGGGAAGAGTACTAACGATCTTGCAGATAGTTTCACTATCTTTGTATTCAAACTTGGAATTACAATTTAATTTGGTAGGTGGCCTATGTGATAAAGCAAGGTGACATTCAAATTCTAATCAAGATTTCCTTCGTGAACCTTTCTTGAGTGCTCTTGGGGGGAAAAAGTGTACAGTTAAGTAATTAAGAAAATTAAAAATAAATAAAAAATAACATTATGAAACCTTTTTCTGGATGAAGAGATTGTGTTTGCCTGCAACATCATGACTTACTGTAAGTGGTGTAGGTTAACATTTTCATAGGAGGAAAAAAGACAACATTATTACGAAGATGCTTCAAGTGCAAATATTGGGACTGAATTGCATTCATTTGTTCTTGTAGAATGTTTGAATGAATAATTTCATTAACTGAGGAAAATATTGAGGCTTGTCTACATGAGCAATCTATCTCAAAATAAGTTATGGTATGAATTTAAAGTATAATAGCTATTCAGCACTAACTCCTTATATGAACAATTTTATTCTCTACTACAAATGACCTTTCACAGTTTAGTTGACTGAAAAACATGCAAGTTCCCTCCAGCCCCAACGACGAATAAATATTTATGTAGGGAGTTAATGCAAAATAGTTACTACATGATAAAATTAAATTGTTAGTTTATTCTGTACTCCACTGGCCTCCTTAAAAGCATCCTTAGCAAGTATAGTATTACATTACAGATGTATTCCTACAGGTACTTGCATGATGTATATGGACTTAGAGCAAAATGTATTCCTTCTGAGAATATTTGTGAAAAATGTTTGAACTGGTGACAGTATGATTCAGTTAGAGACAGTGAGTCCAGTATGCTTCTCTGGAATAAAAAATGCTGGTCGTGTAAATTTGCTTATTGTTATTTGTAAAATAAATTAGTAGACTCATTGACTGAGTTAGGTTTACTTGGTTTAGTTGACATATAAGGACTAATGATGTTAAGAAAATGATGGGATTAACAGCAGCCGGTATGTTTAGGATTCAGTTATAAGTCATAAATAACTTATTTTCAATAATGGTAAAATCACAAAATTACCTTTATTCTCTTGCATAATATTACGTGATTATGACAAAGCTAAATGCCTATGTGTCATTGCTTATGTAATAGATAAGCAAAATAAATGACCACAAGAGCTATGCTATGTCCAGCAGCTTCTGAAGATGGCCACTCTTCTGCTGCCTTCTGGTTTTCTAACAGTGAATTCAGGACACAAATAAGGAAGCCTTCACATGAGAGAATTGGAAAATGGTTGAATGTGTGTATCTCTTAAGGCACATGAAGACAATAACATTGATTGTGTATTAATGTATTTAAATATTATATGCATTTTGGCTTTTCATAAAAATGTAATTTCAAATACTTCAATTTGTTTGTTTTGCAGTTTTTATCAACAAGCTACTTTTGTTCTAAAATAAGTGTGCATTATTTTTCAGGAGCTTTGATCATATTAAGATTTATTGTCTTAAATTTTATCTCTACACATTTCCTAAATATACTTTCTTTGGTTATACTATTTTCTAAGAAAATAGAAAAACTAGGATTAGAGCTGAATGGAAACAAACAGCGTTTGGAACAAGCCCAGCAGGATGTGACAGGAGCCAGAGAGGAGTGCCTAAAGCTGACAGAACTGCTGAGTAAATCTGAGCACCAACTGCACCTCACCAGGTACCCCTTATCCTATTACATGCTGTAGTACCAATTTCATTCTGCTAATTTTTTGCCACAGGCTTCCCCACAGTTGTTAGATACTTGTAGTCATTGACTGCATGGGCAGCCCTCAGTCGTGTTGAAAGTAGAGATTTTAAGTAAGTGTGTTATGAACTACAAAGTGAGTTATGAACTGTAATTTGTGAAAATGAATTACTAGTGTGAGGAAAAAGGCAATGTTCAGCTCTGGTGATGAGGTCACATGGTTTTGGGCAGGAAGAAGAGCAGGGGAGAATGCAGCTACATTTTGTTGTTGTTGCTGTGTTTGGTAGAGCAAAGACATTTTAAATGTCATTTGAGACTAGTGTACAGCAGCACCTTTAAGTATAGGGGTTCTCAGATTAATCACCTGAAATTCCTATAGCAGAATGACCAGGACTGTATAAACGAACACAATCATGCTAAGCTTCATTGAAGATTAAAAAATCAAGAGGTAATATTACTGTCATGAATAGGGGGTAAGCTCAAGTATGCGAGGAGGGTGTTCAAGTTACTTGCTCAGTGGAGATGTGGTACAGTGCAAACACTCTGTGACAAGAGATTTTGCCTGAGCTTATTCCATCCTTGGATATAGTTTCCAAAGCCGATTACTGTACTATTCATTACATATTTCTAGAAAACACCTGAAGGTTAACATACCACTTATTCACTGCAGCTTGTGTTTTGGTAACTGCAGGAATTTTTCCTTTTGCCACAGAAAATGCTATTGTGTGACTGTTCGCAGGGTTTTGGTTGTGTCTGTGGGTTTTGTTTTGTTCTGTTCCCCCCTGCTTCCACCAAAAGTCAACATCCAGAAACAAATCTGGTGGCTTTTACTCAGTCCTGAAGAAAAAAAAAGTTAAGTTACTTTAAATTTTACATGGGGAGGAAAAAAACCCTCAGATTTTTATCACTTAACAGAAGTCTGTGTGTTCATCCAAGTCTTTTACTCTTTGGGCTTTGTGCAAATTCTGCCATTGAGTAACTGGAAATAAAATAGAGCCTCGCCTAAACTATTAAATTCAATGAATCGTTTTTTTATTCAGCTACATTTCTGTGTAATTCAGAGCACGGTTGTTTAACAGATGGAAGAAAGTACCACTCTAACAGCCTGTATTTAGAGAAAAAATATGCTAGAGGTTAATGAACTTGAAAAAAGTTTTGGGTGAGTTGTTAAGATATCTAAAGTTTGGATTTAGCAGAACTTTATTAATAATGATTTGTTGTGATAGTTAACCAAATGGCTTACCACGCTCCTTTTAGCAAAAGGCTGATTATATGCAATAAAGCTCTGGATATCTTGGAAGAAATCTGACTAGCCAATATTTTTTTTTTTTTTTTTTGTGAAAATACTCAACTTGTAAAAACGAGGACTATTGCCTACTTTTACACAGCAAGGTGCTTAAAGCTGGATACCTAACATACAGATGATTCAAGTAGCTTTTCAGTCTATGGTCTCTGACTCGGAGTTTGAGATGCAAATCACTGGAGGCTGGGAACAGTATTTTGGGCAAGTAATGCTCTGTGCTGGCGCTGTTCTCATACAGTTTCACAGATATCTGCTCTTTGAGACAGATGCTGAACTGCCACAGCTTCTTTGTCTGACCTAGTGCAGCCACTCTTCTGCAATATACTAATTTTTATTTTATTTTTTATACTTTGCATTCATGTTATGGCCTCTACTTATAACTATGCTTATAAAGAATGAAGTGTTTTCTATGCTGACATCTAATTATCAGAAAAATGTATACACCGAAGCATGGGAAATAGATTCAAATCTGTCTCCTTGATGTTCCCCAAATTTTGTAATTCTTGCAGGTTTTTGTCTCCTCCTTATCTTTGGAGTGTCTGTCTGCTTTCTAGGAATATATTAGGTGATCTTGCTGTCATGGGTGAAGAAAGGGCGGGGAAGAGAGGAGAGATTTGTTGCTCCTGAACTGTTGCCTGTTGTCCCCATGTACGTGGATTGGTAGGGCAGGGTTAGAGATGTTCTCACATAGTCGTCTGTTTTCCCTGAGTTGCGGAGGAGAAGATTCCCTACTGAAATGAAACTTTTCCTCAGCCTGTACTCTTTTTCTTCCTTTTGGATCACTTCCTGCCAGAACAGGTTTTCTGTATTAGTGAAGGTATAAAAGTTACATGTCTCTAATGGCATCAGTTTTGCATTTTGAACTTGTTATGTTTTTAATAGATTGGTACATCCATAGTTGTTGCATGTGAACTTTATCGGCTTACGGTCTGCCACCTTTCGTTCTTTTTTCCCTTCACCTCAAATGGCAGCTGTGCCAGTGAAAAATACTCACTTGAAGGGTAGCGGTAATAGCAATCCTATGGGGGTTATAGAATCACTCACTGTGGCACTTGCCAAGGAAAACAGATTTTAAGCTCTAGAGTCCTGCCTGTGGGAGGTTGCTGCAGAAATTGCACTGATTTAGTGCATCTCTTGGGTATTGGCCTTGGCCTCGTCTTGCTGATTCCCCTCTTCTCAGGAGAGGACCAGCTGGTCCGCTCCAAGTCTTCTCACAAGGCTGGACTTGAGGGAGGCCTGTACTGCTGTTACACGGTTGTGGGTAGTCTTTCTGTTGCCTTGCATGACCTGTCTGGGTTGTTCTGGCAAAAACTACAGGTAGCTGAGGAGGTACAGAAAGAATTCTTTGTTTTGTATGAATTTGCATGTTACTAGGGAGAAAAGTTCTTTACTAATCCACTGATTCTAAGTTTGGATATTGTAAGTAAATATAATAACAAAATGAAGATGAGAACTTTGGATTTTAATGTATGAAATTGAGATGATAAAAGTTATATGATAGGATTAAATAAGAAAGAGCATGCAGTCTATGTCTTAATAAGAAAAAGAAAGTGCTCTGCAGAACTGCACTCTTCTCCAGGAGTCGCACTTCTTTTGCTGCATCCTAGTTTTCAGACACCGTTGATTGATTACCAACTAAACAGCTTCTAAGTTAACAAAATGTACTTGTTAAAAATCAAGAAAAAGGTTACAATTAACTATTCTAAACCATTGCCACAGAGTTTAAATTTGCCTTTTCCTGTCACCTTTCTTCCTGGAGCAGTATGTTGCTTAGAAATCCTTGCTATTAACATGCATTTCCTGCTATTTGATCTAGTTAGTAATTCTAATTTGTGTGTCTTCAAATAACTGGGGAAATACAGAACTTTTGCTGTGTAGCTTTGATTGTCAGTCATGCAACTTTGCAGATGTCACCATGCTATGACATTGACCGTGCTTGTTTGAAGTATTTATTTTTTTCACATTAGTTTTATCTTTGTGGTTATTTGTATTAAAGTTACCATAGTAGGAGAATCTTATGAAATTACTTCTGAAGTCAATGTTAAATTGCCATTACTTTGGCAAGGTTGGGTCTTGCTAACGAAGCTTATCTGAATCCATTCTTCAGAGAGTAGAAAACATACAGATCTATTGTTCTTAGTTCATGAGAGAATAATCGTTAAAAATCATGTCAGTGTGCTAGAGGAAAAGATCACATAAAAGATGCAAGATGTTAATTTAAAAAATCTTTCACTGTTCTTGCATAATGGAATAGTCATTAAAAATATTTCCTCTTTTTGTTACAAAACAAAACTGAAGCTATTATTTGTTTCAGATGTAGTTCCTGTTTGCATATGCCAAAGCAGTTAAATAAATCTTAAGCAGCGAGGTAGTCACTGAATTTCAAAACTGAACTTTTTCTGTGCCATCATGCATTTTCTCAGGCATGGAGATAGGTAGATGGTTCAAGATATATTTGATTGAAATGTCATCTAAAATTTGCTGGGAGGTGTAATTGAGTGGAATTGAAGCAGATTTAATTTAATTTAATTTTTTACTATTCTTGTTTGCTTATATGAAACATTACAAGCAGTATTGAATGTCAACTTGTAGGCGGGGAAAAATTACTAAACGGTAGAAGAATGCATGCTTCCAGGTTCAGGTGACCCACCAAGCTATCCTGAATCCCTGTGTCACTCTCTTGAAGGATAAAAGTTTGTATTACAGTGAGGAGAGTGGATGTTGTAGTTCTTGATTATTAACCCCCTCCATGTGAGATTTCTTTTCTCCCTTATTTTTGAAAATTGTATGATCTCTAGAAAGTAGCATATCAAAGAAAGTGGCATTTGGGGAGTACTGTGGAGTTTAGTAGTGCTATAGCCTTCCTACTGTGTATCCGTCCTTCTTGCTAGTCCTTCTTGCTAGTTTTGACGGCGCCATTAATGTTAATTTGTATTAATACTATTATTTGTGTAACAAAGCGCACCAATCTATCATTCCACCTCCGGGTTCCTGTGGCATTACTTAGTCACTGAAGCTTTGGTGTTGAGCTATATGTCGTCACCAGTGTTCCTCGTTAGAATTGCAGCATGCATCATACATTCACTTCCCTATTTAAGCAATACCATTAAATGATAAAGTATAAACTAACTTCTTGATTTATAGAAGGTGGTTATACTTAGCCTGTTAGGGAGTTGCACAGTACTTAGTATTATCTATTGGGTTTTTTTTCTCTTAGCATCTATTAGTTAGCAGCATACTTTCTGTTGTCCTTTTTCCAACAATTTTTTTAGAGTCCATCATCTATGCTGGAAGAGAGGCAATATTTGAAGAAATGCTGTTACTAATACTAAATAACTGAGATATGTTTTATGTTCCTGGACTGACTGATGAAAGGACCAATAACACTTAAATTGGGGGGAGGGAGAGGGGAGAAGAAGAAACTACGTGTAAGTAAAAAACAACTCTATAATAATAAACTTTTTAGATTCTTCTTCATATTTTTTTTAAATTTGGGTTAGTCAAATTATTTCTATCTGGTTTTCATATACAAAGGCATCGGGATGCCAGAAAATAAACTGTTAACGGAGAATTAACTTCTTTGGCACGCTTTCATACTTATCTTCCAAATTAAAGAAAATGAAATGGGCAGAAGCAGAGTGTAGATTACCTCCTTTTTGTCAAAAATGGTGGGAATTTGAAAATTAATAATAAAAAAGGGAACAGATGCAGTAACATGCCAGAGGGAGATTAATGTGGAGAGTAAAATCTGTGAGCAACAAAACTGAAGCAAACTGAATCAGTGGGAGGTGGTTGTACAATCAAAATCAGGATAAAAGAGAAATTACAAACAACCCTGCACTTGTCAAAGTAGTAGTAATGAAATCCTGACTCTGCCAGCAGCGAGAACCTGTGTTAGCACTTTGGGGTAAGGCCGGGAGCCGGGTGCCAGGTAGGAGGGCAGCGCGAGGCTGCTGGGCGGCAGCCATCGCGTGTGGAACAGATGGCGGGGAAAGCTGGCCGGGGAGGGGCTCCTTCGCAGAGCTAATCAGACAGTAACGGATAGGGCAGCTGGGAGGACTGACCACCGAGAGGCAAGCGGCGGGGTAGCTGCAGCCTTCCACGATGTGTGCAGTGGTGTGCCCGCCGGCCGGAGAGAAGACCTTGCAACGTCTTTTTTTCCGTGCGGCAACCGCACAAACTTTGGAGGCGCGCGGCGGAGCTCGCCCCAGCTTCTTCGGGGAGAGGGGAGGCACGGGCTGGCTGCCCCAGGCTCCCTCTGCGGCCTGTGGGGCTTCGAGCACGTCCTGCTTAGGTGTATCGCATTGTGCCCCCTCCTACCTCAAAAATACGTGTCTTTGCTCTCGGTCCCGTCGCGTAATAAGGTTACGTGGGTTTGTATTTTGTCCTAGCAGCACACCGAACGCGGAATTTGGTGACTGGCAGAAATACAAAATCACGTGGGTCTGGGGACTGATCCAGCAAACCGATGAGAAAACTTTGCTCCTGTTGAAAGCAGGGAGAGCCGTAGGTCGGCACCTTCCCACTGGGTTGGGCCCCTCTGATGAATGAAACTGGTTTTCTGATGTTTTATTTTTGCTCGGAGGAGGCACTTCCCTCTTCGTAAACGAGAGCTTGCAAGGAATGAATGGAGGTCCGAGCCTTCTGATCTTGAGGCACATGAGTAATCTGACTCACATAAGAAGTAAAGATCAATAGGATTTCTTGTGCAAGTAAGAGGTAGTCATGTGCGAGAGGATTACGAGGTCATGCCCTGTGTTGATGACTGTCAGCCTGAAAGAGAAATGAAAACAGAATTTTATCAAGGAAAGGGGGAAATAAAATCCTGAAGAGTAGCAAGGGAGACCTGACCTATTTCTGCCCAGTTTAGTTTGATCAGGATATGCAATACTTTTTTAGACAATTTCAACAAAGAAATCTACATCTCCTGCATCTGCTTTTTGAACTTGAATATCTTTTGTCTGCAGAAGGTTTATAGCTTGGCTCAATTATTCTTTTTGAGCAGGGAGGGGAGGAAACATTACAGGGATTTGAAATAGGTGGTATAACATAGACATATGCTATTTATGCAGCAGTTTCTGCAATAAATCTAATTTGGTGCTGTCAAAAAAAATTAGAGTTATTTGGTATAGCTGCACATTAGTAAATGATTGTGGTAGCTTTGAAAGTTGTCATTCACTCTGATTTACTTGCAACAGAATCTTGCAAAGCTTTTTTTTTTCTTCCCTTCCTTCTCCCCCGAGCAACTCTGAAAATGTCTCAGTTCTTTGTCCTGCAGCTGTAGAAACTGCAAAATATTTCCACAACCGAAAAGAAGGTCTTGCTTTAAGGTAATCGACAAAAGG
Organism: Gorsachius magnificus; assembly: GCA_034008185.1. NCBI lineage: Eukaryota > Metazoa > Chordata > Aves > Pelecaniformes > Ardeidae > Gorsachius > Gorsachius magnificus. Next base: position 39,683,931 of record CM067083.1, on the reverse strand, counting down.
AATGGAAGAAAGAATATCCTCTTTTGTTAGCAATTATATGAATGTATAGGTGGAAAAATCAATAAAGGGGGGGGATAAATTTCTCCCTTGCCTACAGGTTTTCATAGTGTAGCTGAAATTGTTTATCTGATTATACAGCATGTAGATAAATTAGCTGCTCCGCTTTATTATAGAAGGTAAAATATTTTACCTGCCATGATAAGACCATATGCTGCTTTACGAAGACTGATACTGAATGATTTGAAATAAATCTACTCTGTCTTCTGGCAGTGCCTTGTAGAAATTTCGAAGCTGCTATACTTTGTGTCAAGATACTGCACAATTATTTAAATACCTTTCCATTTAATCATTTAAGCATCTTTAAGATGATTATACAAATGTGTAAAGGCCATTGATGAAGTTTAAAAGGGAAAGAAAATATAAGTAAAGGAGTAAGGAATAAATCCAAAATGGTATGTTAATTTTGAATTTGAAAGTCTTTATAAATCACCTTTTTTCATTTTTAAAGAGTTTAAACATGGTTGACAATTTAGTATATTGTCCTACAATACAAATTTCTCAAGGAAAGGGCAATAATACATTTTCAGATTTTAGTCTTAGATTCATCTAAATTTTTCTCCACGGCATTTAAACTGCAACTGGTCACATCAAATTTCTCTAATGATTTCATCTTTTATACATCGCATCAGGTTGTTGAGGCAGCCAAATTGCTACTGCATGTAGAGTGTGGTTCAGGAGCAGTGACAATACTTAAAGCGCTTTGGAGCGAGCAGTGAATTCAGATGAAATACAGAAGAGACTGCTGTAGAAAACAAACATCTTTATAAGGTCTTTGTTTTGAGCAGTTATTATTCAGCACTAACAGTAATAAGTTTATGCGTGTGTATCAAATATTTACTTTGATCTCATTCAAATTAGCTTTTCTATTTGTGTGACTAATGACAACAGGATAATGTTTTTTTGGTTTTTTTTTTTAACCATAAAAATCTTTCAGACACGTGTATTCAAGGCTGCTGCATTTTTTGCTGAATTTGCTACTGGAAAAATGTTTCTGCTTTTTTATCCTTATTTTTGATGACTTCTAGGGCTATTCTCTCAAGTAAATCTGAAAGGTTGTTTTTACAATTAGCTAAAATTTACTTTTCCTATCAGCACTTGGTATTTACTTATGAACTTCAACAATTTTAAAAGCTGCCTAGTGCTTTCAGAAGTGTATTCTAAGTTGTTTATTTTGTGTAGTCACAGTGATTGTTGGTTTGGTTTGGGGTTGGTTTTTTTTTTTCTTCTGTGCAAGATTCTGCTCCTGAAATTCTTGCCTAGAAAAAAAAATTCAGCAGAGAACCCAGAGGGTCCTCAACTGGGGACTTTATCAAACTTGATACTGAAGAGCATCAGCCTGCGGGTTGTCATCTCCATGGAAGGTGGCTGCTGGATGGAGGGAGGAAGAAAAATCACCTGAGCGCGCCAGCTTTGGCTGCCTGGCTGCTCTCCTCACCCCCTTGCTCGGTGCCCTTGTGCCAGCAGTCGGTCAGGGGGAAGGCGTGAGCCGGGAGGCGCCCGTCCTGAGGGAGCAGGTGAGCGCAGCCTCTGCTGCTGGCTGCTTGGACAGGGCTGACCTCCTTTCCCTGGCTGCGCCGGCAGCGTGGCAAGCTGAATAGCCTGCCACTGTTGGTTGCTCCTGCGTTCCTGGTGGCTTGAGTATCAAAAAAAATCTTCCTGATTAGCTTCTCCTTGTTGTTCAGTTGCCTTCTACGGGGCTTAAATCAAACCAGGGAATAAAACTTTCTCTGTAGTTAGGTGGGACTCTGCTGCATATTCTTTTTGTTCCAGAGGTCCTCTTCTATTTCCAGTGCTTTTGTTCACCTGCGTGTCATTTCCTATTGGAAGACGATCATAGCATCAGAAAACAAATGCAGGGACTGATCCCCGTATAAGGGATATATCGGTATTAAGTTATTACTCAGCTAAACTTGTGCAGTATTTGTCAATGCAATTTTTATTAGAGTCAGATTCAGACCTATCATAAGTATAACTGCATTTCTGCTAATGAGATTGGATTACCTCCTGGATTTGCTCCCAGAAAGCTTTACTTTAAATTAATTTTTGGTAAAAGGGTAATAAAATGGGTGGTTTGTTATAATTGCTTTACAAAACTTAAAATACGTATTTTATTTTTTTGGTACTGTATTTAGTCTTGGTGATTTTTTTTTAATTTTATTTTTTTTAAAGCATACTCAAGGTATGCAGTGAAATTGAAAGGTATTTCTTATTTTAGAAGAATGAGACTGTTGAGGATATTAGTTAATAATTCAGGAGCTTGTGGTTATCAGAATGTATTCCTGAATAGAAATAGGGGCACAGGAATTACTAAAAATAATGTATCCTGTTGACAATATGAATTTAGTCTCAGCCCTGACAAAGAATCTTTACAATTTGTCTCAAAGTGGAAGGCAGTATTTTAACAGAGTTGCATATGTGTGTTTTACAAGGCTTGAAAACAGGAAAAAATATTCAGGTGTTTTGGTTTTTTTTTTTTCCTTGAAACAGTGTTGCATTTTAAAACATCAGTAGGTAAGTTTAAAAAAAAAAAAAAAAAAAAAAAGAAAGAAAAAAGATTCTGTAGATGAAATAATTTACAGTGAATGCTGTTGGCTGCTTTAAGATTTTACTGTAAACTTATTCAGCTGTTCCCATTTTCTCTTTGCATTTTTAGTCACTATCTTTTTTACACAGTGTTAAGATGAGAGTCAAAAGCTTTCATTATTTTATTTATATTATTTTTATTAGCCTCTTGCACTTTGCATAGCTCTGCAAGTCTTTCTCAGATTGTGCTAGTCTTTGCAAGAAGGTATAGATATATCTATGTGAAGAAAAACACATTAGCTGTTGGCATTAGCAAACGCTGATTAAAATCTATTCTTTTGCTTCTGTATTATTTCTCCTGTACCCCAAACCGATCTTCACAAACACAGGACTGTAAAGAACTTCATCTTCTGCTGGTTAGCAGAAGTGGATTTAAATCCACATCGACAGTTCATTTGACAATGACCTTGAGGGGCTTTGCTTCTTGAAGAAGAAAGCAGAAGCTTGCGGTAAACAAAGTTCACTTCTGACAGATGGATTGAATGACAGAAAGGTTGCGAGTGCCAGAATAGCCCTGGCAGAGGAGGAAATGTTCAGTGGAATCCAACAGGAGAGGAGGTGTGAACAGGTGCAGGGTTGCTGACGGAAGGGGAACCAGATGGAAGGAGCCAGAGCCAGTTTATTTAAAGGAAAAGGCAGAAAACACTGAAAGGCTGTGCGATCAGTGGCTAAAAGTGTGCATGGAAGAAGGTAAAAATTCACAAAGCAAAACTGCACAGTGGGATATCTAGCACTTAACATAATGGTAGTAATTTGTGAGTTTCGTTTTAAAGTTGCTATTGAAATACGTTTCTCCTTTACTCTTGACAGCGTAAAGAAGAGAGGTTTATAACCTGATTGGAGAAAAAAAAAAAAAAACAAACCCTCACCAAAGCCCTCAACTGTTATACTGCCTGTCCATTATTTCTAATACTAATGTGCGGACAGTTACAATCAGGATAACACAAAAATTATGCCACAGTTGACCAAACCAATAAAAGGCATACAAGGCTGGAATTATATTTTTTAACTCACCTGTTCATATCTAGCTACTGTGATATGTGGGTAGATAAATGTGTCTTTTATTGGGATGTTTCTGTAATATCTAAGCAAATGAACAACAGTCAAGTACAATGTAACATTAGTACAGTATTTCTTATCTTCCTTGCTTTTGGTCACAAGTTTGTCAGTTTGCTGGAATATGTGGTGACTTGCTGTAGGATGAGGGAGAAGTCCAGCTTACCCTAGATCGAATTTCCTCAAAATTAAATACTGTCTTTCAAATTGTCATCCTGTTCTATCACATTGTTCTGCTTCTTCCCAAGCTCATTTGTGTGAGGCTTGGCCCTTCTGAGGCAGAGAGAACGGTTCCTCAGTCCTCCTCAACTTCAGCAATAACCGGGGAGAGTTAACAACTTCAAAGCATCAGGCCTATGATAGCTTAACTGCAGGTTGCATGTCCAAACCTAATGTCTGAAAAATGCAGGCGACTGTTCAGCAGTCATTCATAGTGCATCTGTGATCTACTGGATCATTCAGCTCTGCTGATCTGATCCGGATCAGGTGTGAGCACACAGTCACTTTCCTTTTGAATTAGCTAGAGCATGCAATGCAGTCTTAATGCTGACTTCATGCCAGCTGCAGTAGGACAGATGATACCTGATTCAGCATAAAGCTTGCTGGTACAAAGTTAACGTACCAAAACCACTGAGTTTTTTGAACAAATTTAAATTGTCAGTGTGAGTTCATAGCAGATCAGGTATTTGCATCATTTAGCTGCATCATTTTTTGATTCAGTAGTAGGAGCCTGTCGGGTGGATTTACTGTATTAGCAAGCTGAGCCTTGGAGTACAGAGTTACAGTTGTTTGAAGCTGGTCTAAGTCTATGCTGCTGCTGAAAAGGCAAATCCCTAGAGTGGAAATACGTACCTCTGTCTGACCGCACATTGCCAGGCCCTTGCTTGTGCTGACACTTGAAGACAGGCACCTATATCAGGTGCTCGGGGAGTTAATGAGTTTAAAAAAAAGAATCATTTGCTCTTGCAAAATGATGCTAATGAAAATAGGGACCACACCTTATACTGGCAATGCCTCCTTAGACGGGCTTAAGTCTGTCCTGAAGCTGCATTGTAAAAGACTGCTGATGCCAAATTCAAGAATCGCCATAAGTCAAGAAAATTACTCCTTTATTTTAAATGTAGTGAAAATAATTTAAATAACTTTGTGTATACAGAGTAAATGCCTTTAAAAATCTTCTACGGTAAGCAAACATTTCAGCATTCACCCGTTTGTAGAAGTGGCTTGTAGAACACAGGTAGACTATTCCAGAGAGAGGGGTACAGTACTGTGAAGTGCTTAGGGCTATGTACTAAGACTTCACAAAACCCATTTCTTCTCATGTTGCATCTTCCCATGCAACTTCTATTCTGTACTTAATTATCTGTTTCTATAGGGACTTATAAGCCAAATAGTGCACAATCTGATGGTAGTAACCACTGCAGGATGGTTGCTTACTTACAAATTGTGTATCTTGCTGGCAAGGCTTACAGATGTGCCAGAAAAATTGGATTTTGGGTTGAAGTTAGGATATTTGACCTAATATGAGATGTTAATTACTGTTAGAGACAATTTTCTAATCTAACAACTAAATGCCCTATAGAGGGCATTTAATGATAATATTTAGTTGTGACTTGGTATACTATCCAGATTGAAAAGCAGTTACTGTCTACACTGAGGAACTGTTAATTTTCTGTATCTGTTGAAGGCAGAACACCAAAATAATAAAATCGTGTCGTAGGCTAGGTGTTTGCATATTCTTTCTTGTATGATGAATTTAAAGTGAGTAAGAAATCCAATCCTTTCATTTTGTTAATAGATCTAGTAGATAGAAGTAGAGGTGGAATATACCACTGGTTATGTATACACTGAAGTTAACTATATTCAAGCTTCTTAATAGAATCATAGAATGTTTTGGGTTGGAAGGGACCCCTAGAAGTCATCTAGTCCAGCCCCCCTGCAGTGAGCAGGGACACCATTAACTAGATCAGGTTGCTCAGAGCCCCGTCCAACCTGGTCTTGAATGTTTCCAGGCATGGGGCCTCCACTGCCTCTCTGGGCAACCCATTCCAGTGTTTCACTACCCTCATTGACAAGAATTTCTTCCTTGTATCTAGTCTAAACCTACCCTGCTTCAGTTTAAAGCCATTACCCCTTGTCCTGTCACAGCTGTCTCTACTAAAAAGATTTTCCCCATCTTTCCTATAGGCCCCCTTTAGGTATCGAAAGGCCGCAATCAGGTCTTCCCGCAGCCTTCTCTTCTCCAGGCTGAACAAGCCCAACTCTCTCAGCCTGTCCTCATAGGAGAGGTGCTCCAGCCCTTGGATCATCTGTGTAGCCCTCCTCTGGACCCGCTCCAACAGGTCCATGTCCTTCTTGTGCTGAGGGCTCCAGAGCTGGACGCAGTACTCCAGGTGAGGTCTCACCAGAGCAGAGTAGAGGGACAGAATCACCTCCCTCGACCTGCTGGCCATGCTTCTCCTGATGAAGCCCAGAGTACGGTTGGCCTTCTGGGCCGCCAGCGCACATTGCTAGCTCAGGTCCAGCATTTCGTCCATCAGTACCCCCAAGTCCCTCTCGGCAGGGCTGCTCTCGATCCTTTCTAACGTTCTGTGTCTCTCAGTTCATATGCCCTGACACCTTTTCATCTTTCTCACGCTCATCAATATCTCTAGTTAGTGGTAATTTTGAAATAGTTTTCAAGTAGAGGAAGCACTCAAAAATAGAGTAGGAATATTTTCATGCACAGCCATTAATGTACAATATCCGCTAATGCCTCAGATAGTGTGTAAAAGGCAAAGTGGAAGTTTTATACATAGTGTTTTATTGTTTCTGTAGACCTCCTAGTATTAAATAAAGTGCAAATACATGTAAAAGTTGTAAGGTGGTTCCAGTGGTGTAACTGCATTCTAAATAGAGAAAGCTGGAAAAAAAAAATCCAGTGGGAACAAGAAAGTCCAAGGCACTAATTTCCATTTCAGCAAAATTGAAATTCTCAGAAAAAACTAGAATGTAGTATAACAAGTTGGGTAATTATTTGCATTGTGAGGAAGATAGTTTTAAGCTAATTTGTCAAATGTAGTTAATCTCTTGACAAAGTTGGAAATGTGGACACAGCTTAATCTTTTCTTGTTTTCTCCCCTAAAAGTGTTTGTTGTATTTTGAGGTGGTTTTGTGAAGCATTAGTAGCCTGGCAGAGCTGTTTTTTCTGGTTTTTTACCTCAGATAGGGTAGTAAAAAGTTTTGTTTCATTGCTTCACTAATGTACTTTAAAGGTATTTCTACTAAAGTTATTTCTGTAGCATCTTCTAGCCTTCCAGATCCATATTTAAAGAGCTGAATCAATGTGAATGGTTAATTTTTTACCACTTTTAAGCCTTTGACCTTTACATAACTTTTATAATTGCTTGTAGTAGGTTCTGCTTCACATGGTTATAAGAAGAAAACTCTGACATTTGATTATTTTAGGAAACTCTCTATATCTCAGCTAATGTAACTAGGCATCTTACACTGTAAAAGCAAAAATCAAGATTTTTTTTTAAATTTTTTTTTTTAAAGCTTCAATTCTTACAAATAGAACCACATGCATCCTTAACAATGATGTAGTCCTCTAGTTCTACCAATTAAATTAACAATTAGGTCTCTACAAAATTTGACCACGCAAATATAGATTGTACTGAAGCTCAGCAAACACAGTGTGCTGGCTGGGGTAGTTTCCAGAAACTTGAGCTTTCTGCTGAGAAGACCTGGCAGCCAGCTCCAGAATCAGCATCGGGTCAGCTCCCAGAAACAGACATAAAGAGCAACTCAGTGGGTAATTCCCACAATGGGATACAGGAAGGGCAATTTTTCATCTTCTTGGAGAGGTTTAAAGAAATGACCTGATCATCGTGCTTTTAAAAGTTATTTCTACATAATTCTTGCACAAGCATGCACGTGTGCATTTTTTTATTTATTTTTTTACATAAGAACATTCATTTCATGCCTTTCCTCTGCCCTGTAAAAGCACCAAGAGCCGTAAAAATCCAGCCAGTCCAAATATGCCATGGTGGATTTACACATGCAGTAAAAAAAATCAAAACCTTTATTACAAAAGAAAAGGATGGCAAAAAATCCATAGTGTTTTATAAGAGGAAACAAGGAAACACTGTCCAGCTATGTCCTTAGTCATAGCAATCCTAGGTATTAACAAGGACCTGTTAGATGAAAATGCAGAGGCCTTACCGCAGGAAGATAACTAAAACAGTCAATGCTAAACAAATAGTTCCTAGAAGCCTGACTTAAGAGAAGGGGAGAAATCTTGTGACATTGAGTCTTATTGACTTGATCCAAACATACAAACAAGGTACATGTTCTAGAGCTCTGTTAATTTAGAAGGTGTGGAAATTAAATATTTCGAATCATTGCTACACTTAAAAACAGCATTTACTTATTTACCTGTAGAATTTGGGGTCTTACTGTGATTTATTTCCTTAGCTAAATGTTTGAAAATACTAAGACTTCAGATAGCATAAGATAAAACTCTGTAAACACATTCTCCATTATAAAGGGTGCTGTTAAATTGAAAAGCAGGTCTAAAGCATTTTAGGAGTTTTACATGAATAGAGAAAATGATTTAAGACCATTCCTGGGGAGAATGACTTCTTGGTAAATTGCATTTTTTGGGTGGTGTTTTTTTTTTTTTCATATTTGCAGACCAACCTTTAGGCTTGTCTGCTGACCTGAAAAAACCCAAGCCCTTATCCTTCTGTGTATGACATATTTATGAAGATACATATGGAGGACAGAAGGAAGAAAATTGTAAAGTGTTTTGACTCAACATACGATCTTGTTCTGTATACATTCTTTTATGACCTTTATAATTGCAGTATTTGAATGCTTTCTGATAGTGAAGTAAGAGACCGCAAACATTTTTCTTATGTTTCCCCTTACAGAATAGGGTAGGTATTGTGACATCTTGTTTCAGGTTTTACTCATTTTTTCTGCCACGAATGCTGCTGTGTGGGTTTTGGCTTGAGTTGTTTTTCCCCTGTAGCCTGAAAGAGAAGGATACACTCTGATTTTTCCATTCTTCCCTTGACACCTGTAGCTGGAATAATACGAAATAACCTACGAGATGATTTGGAAAGCTTCTTGCAATGGACATTCCACTAGACCTGTATCATGGAAGGCTTGCAAAGTAGACTGCATAAAACATTGCTGGGCCTTTGTACCCAAAGTTATTGGCTAAAATCTTTAGAGTTCCTAATACACATAGGTTTTCAAGTCCTGTTTTCAGAAGTGTTCTAATTGCTTTGAGTGACCGCAGGCCAGATTTTGGGAATTAAGTGCTTGGGTACCTTCACAAAACTGTTTTTTCCATTTGGTACATAGAAGCTTGTACTACACATTTATTTTCAAAAGTACTGGGAGAAGAAGCCCGTTTCCTCTAGAAGTTCATTTCCTCTTCTGATGGGATTCATCATATGTAAGTTCACAGAGCTGGCCCACTTGGCTACCTGTTACATGGGAAGAGGTCTGTGCTCAACCACTGTGGCCTGTAGTAACAGCACCAGTGTTAGGCTTGACTGGTCCTCTTGCTGCCCGAGTGTTGATCCTGAGTTCCAGGACAGGTCATTTAGACCAACAGTCTTCTTACTTCAGATATCTCAAATGGTTGGAACACTAAATGCCTGAATAATTTATGAAGTCCAGTTTAAATATGTATATATGAAAGCCTAAAATATTTTAATAATTACATTTTTAACTATAATTAAGAAATGAAGATGTCAGAAATAAGGTTATGATAACCTTTTGTGTGCCACTGAACTGAGAGAATTGTTAGAGTATTTTAATTTGTCCAATTAAGTTCATAGTCCATACTAATGGATCCATTAGCTTTTTACAAAATGCCGCATGTTGATCTCGTGGAAAAAATCAAATAGTCAATATAGGAAGCATGGTTGCTTCACATCACAGTTGCTTTGTCAGAAGACTGGCAGCCTCCAGTCAGAGGCCTAATTCTACATTGAGACTTATCCTGTATTTTGTTCAGTTTGTATTTTTACTGTAACCAAAGCAAAAAGACTCTTGCAGGAATAGCTACTGTTAAATTGCACTGTGAAAGTCAAAGTTTTACCAGTCTAAGTTCTGTTCTTTTACAGTAAAAAATCAATGAGCTATTATGTCAAATATGACTTTCGCATTACTAGTCTTTACATCCTTCCTTTTTCTTTACTGTGAAGCCATTTCACAGAGAGCAGTGTTCTGTTGAAAATGGAGCTGTGATCCAATTTGTTAGTGGTGGGAAACGGGTCTTTTTTTATTAAATTAGGTGGCTCAAATTCAGCCAGCATACTTTTATGTTAGGTTTCAGGTTAAAGTGAATTTTTCACTTTATTTTCAGCAAGGTTTTTTTTTTTAAGGTTTGCAAGTGATGGCAATCTTGTTCTTTTTCCTGTGCTATAAGCTACACTTTACTGTGTCCTTTGTTTTGTTAAGAATATTTAGAAAGCATCACTTTCAGTCACTGCAAACCAATATCCAGTTCATTGAGATATGCGAAGGAGTTAACTAAGTAGGCTGCTCTTGACAGCCATAACTCAGACTCAAAACAATCAGTGTTTAGAACTAAAAATCACTGTGAAAAACTTGCACTTCAGAAAAGGGCTCAAGGAGCGCTCGCACGAATGAGTCCTTGGTTACTTCTGACTTTATGGCACAAAAATGAGTCACCATGACTTCGATGCTTCTGCTTTACTAAAACTGATCAGTGTTATTGGCCAAATCCAGAATTATTATCAGATAGGCATTTATTTTGTGTTTTACAATGGATACTGCGTGAAATAACTAACTCTTGCTACTGTCTCCAATTATGATTCAGTGTTTGCATTCTAGTAGAGAACAGGCTGCTGCAGTTTAACCACTGTGTCCCCCTTTTTTGATACCTGTAGATGATGCTTTAAAAAGTTCCAGTACAATTAATCTTAAGCTGCCGTTTCTGGTTCAGATCTTAACCTGTGTCATCAAAATCAGGCTGTTGTTGCTCTGCTTTATACTGTCGCTGTGCTTTTTCTTTAGTCAATATGAGAAATTCTGAGGTTTTTGTAGGAGGAAACTCCTCATATCTTAACACTAATGCTGGAGGGGTATAATTGTTTCCTTCTGTCTACAGTCCATAGCTTTTCTTTTTCTAAAATTAAGCTCCCCTTCTTTCATAATTCAGAGTAATTGCAAATAAGCAACCAGCGTCAAACCTTCTAAAACTCCCTCAGTATTTGCCTGTCACAGCAGGACTGTTACCAATAGTTTCTGCAATGTTACCAACAGTTTCTGCAATCTCTGCGGCCTTCTGCATGTTTTTATCTATGGGGTTTTTTGTTGGGTTTGGTTGGTGTTTTGTTTTCTTTTCTTTTTTCTCTGTATATACAAAATGTGTTAGGGAAATTTTCTGTAGGAGGGCAGAGAAGATTGAACTTAAAGAGCAGGGAAGGTGTCAGCTCAAGGTGTGGGTAAAAGACTTGCCGCTCAGTTTAGACAGCTTTGGCTCCAGGAAATTTTTTCGTTCCTCACCAGCTCTAAGCACCTCAGATATTGCTCTTTATGTGGCACTGCATGTGTCTCAATCCCAAAATTTTCTAGGTGCTAAGATTGAGACTAATCAGCTACCCTTCTGTGTAAGACTTACCTGTGTTTTCCTAGTCTTACAGTTGAGCTTTTATCTACTGTATAAACTCATCTATTTTCACCTACCCCATATGTACTTCAGCTATAAGGAACTCACCATGCATCTGTGGTTTCTGAGCTCCTACTAGTTTGCTCTATACAGCAAGTAACACAGGTGAGTGGCTTTTTTGGATGGGTCCCCTTAGCAAGAGAGTGTTTCTGGTGGCAGCAGATTCTCCATTTATTTTTAATTTGCCCATTAGCATGTGTTCGACAGGAGGGACCCTAGCAATGAGGAATGGACCTTCATAGGCTTGCGGTGGTAGCTTGAGCTGTGCAGCTTGATACATGCTGAAGGCTACCCCCAGCAGAATGCGAGCCAGCCAGCTGTGTGCCAGATGACAGCACAGCACCCAACTGTACACAGCCATCTCGCGTGAGGTGCTATTAAATAAAACGCTCTGCTACTGCCACTTCCTTTAGCTGAAAGTGTCTGGGGGATGTGTTAGGTGCTGGTGTGGGGGTTTTTTTGAGCAGTCTGGCGCTCATGACAATTGTCTGAAGGTAAAAGATGTTTGGAAGGGGGGAAGGGGTTTAAATAGGCTGGTTCCCAGCAAACATGGAAAGATTTTTCATAGTAATGCCTTCCATATTTGGAGCTTACACTTGGGAAATGATGCAAGCATCACTCCTTAGGATAGCCCCAATATGGTTATGAAGTAATTCTGAGAATGATGTGATGAAGTGCAGTTCAATGTATAAAATTTCCTTGAAAAATGTGCTTTGTGTCCTTAACACTATAATATTCTTGCTATCTAAATGTATTCTCTGTGTCAAATCATTCTCAGTCTTACCTCAGAAAAAACTGCCTGTGATTTCAAAGGGAGTTTTGCCTAAGGTAGGGCTTGCAACATCAGGACCAGGAATTAGTGTAATGTGACCCACCATTTGTATTGCTTTGGGGTAAATTTAAGAGAGAAGATTTAACACTGTGTGTGTCATGCTGAGATATTGCAATATCTCGGATGGGTTATTAGGCACCAATCCAAAGGTTAAGTGCAGCAACCACATGAGATGTGGCTTTATCCTTATATGATCTATGCCCGTATTCTGTTTTGTAGTCCCCTGAAATAGGTATTATCTCTAGAATAAAACAAAACATTTATAAGACCTTATTGAAACCTATCCCAAGCTATTAAATGTAGTTTCAGTAGAAAAGTGTGTGCATATGTGTCATTTGAAATCTAGAAAACAATCCTTGTAACATGTGAACTCACTGCAGTTGCATTTTTGAATCTGGATCCTAGTGTGCACCAGATAAATATTCACGACCTTTGGGAAAGTCTAGATATGAATTTGCAGTTTAGGACCTTTTCTAATTTATATGCATATATTTTGGGGGGGTTTTATTTTCCATGCTGTTTTTGCTTGGCTTGCATTAAATAAAATGCTTCATTGGAGTGTGGTAGTCTAGCATTTGTTTTGCCTCAGGAGTAGATTGCCCCATCTTGCATATCTGGTCAAGTAAATTGCTCTCTTGCTTGCGTACTTCGATAATAATACTGGGCTTTAGACCTTCCTGTACAACCCCCCAGTGAGCAGAACCACAAGGGACTGGGCCTGTGTGGTGCTAACAGGCGTCTCTATTGTAATGGCTGCCTTCATCTCCTATTAACATAAATTAATAGCTAAAACTTGTTTGGTTGCTTAAAAAAACTCATTAAGCTTTCAGAGTAGCTGTGTTATGAGCAGTGTGGCAATCACTCCCATTGACTTATCTCCTGCTGGTTCACTGGGAACCAGTCCATCTCAGGGTCAGGTCCCTAAGCTTCATTGCGGAATTAAATAAATAGCATTTAAAAGAAAACGCAAATAATCTGTTCAAAGCAAAGTGGATGTTGGGGAACTTCTTTATGAAAAAGCAGGCATGTTCAAAATTTTTTGAAAATAAAATCAAATTTTTGTCTGAAAGGCTAATTTTTGCTCAGGAGATAGTTCATATTTTTTATCCATTTTATACTAGCCATTGGAGAATGTTTGACATTGTAAGAGAAAAAGGTCAGTTTGTATAACCTGAAGTGGGAGGGGAATGTTTAATGTAAAAAGCTTGGCCAATTTTTTTTTTAATTATTACTAAAAATTGAATGTTCTGCTTTGCCTTTTTAATCTATGATCTTCAGTATATGATTTTTATTTTTCTTTATTTTCTATTTATGGGTTTTTTTATAGATTGGAGAAAGAGAGTATTCAGCAAAGCATTAGCAATGAAGCAAAGGCCCGAGCCCTTCAGGCCCAGCAAAGAGAGCAGGAGCTGACACAGAAGATGCAGCAAATGGAGGCCCAGCATGAGAAAACTGGTAGGTGGTAGGGAAAGATTAGAGCCTGGGCACTCACTCACAAGCCAGGCCCACGCCTTACTGTGAAATGACATCAGGAACACCTGTAACCTTTGGCTGGCCGAAGGGAGCAGATGCTAACTACACCGGAGATTCCGAATTACATATTAGTTAGCGTTTAAAAGAGAAAATGGAAAGTATTGCCCACTGTCTGTTGATTTCAGAGTGCTGCTCTCACATCTGTTGCACCATCTGGATTATGAGTTTATTTACCTGTGTTCAAGAAACGTAAAGCTGAGAGAGACCACAACAAAGTAGAAAAACAAAGGGCTTGTTTTTGGCTGGATTTTCAGGCACACATGTTATATAAAGAAAATAGCATCAGAAGCTCTGCGGGAAATGCTCTGAGCTTACAGTTAAAGTCTCCTGAATAGCATTGAACAGTTCCCACAGTACACACATTATAGCTACTCTAAAAGCTTAATGAGTTTGCTTCGGCATCCAAACTGGAGAAAAGCTTTAGCCATTAATCGGTTCTTAATTCACTGTCGCAGCTGGATGTAATTCACTGGCTCCAAATTGATATGTTCCTTTATTTAATCTTTGCAGCCTCAAACATTTTTAGCATTACCATGTTTCCCCCCCCCCCCCAACACCCTCAATCTAGAAGAAAGATGTTTAATCCCTTGCATACTTCAGGTTCTCGTGATAGGAGACTTCATTGCACTGACTTAGCTGATCAATAACTTCTAACCTTTAATCTGGCAGTAAAACAGGTTTTCCAAACAAACAAAAAAAGCCTTTTGTCATTGTGAAGTACTATGCCAACAACATTAATAACGATGCATATTTTAAAGAAAAAAATAAATTTTTAGAGAGTAAATCTCTAGCCCCTGAACATGGAAAGAAGGAGGAGCTTCAGGTCTTATGGAACATGGTATTTTCATATGTTTAATAAAATACCATTTTTACCTATCAGTCCTGCAATACCTTGAGAAAAATTATGTATCCTGTATCAGTCTTAAGCAGTGTCAGATAATACTTGAGGTAGCGGGCACATTTACATCTGCAATCTGATTTTCTGCCTTTTTTGCAGCATTATCACAGTAGCAGAGGACCTTTCTGTGTGTTCAGGGAATTCAAACAGCTATATTATGGCTGCTGTCTACACAGTAGAAAAGGAAAAGAAGCTCTCGGAATCTTTTTTCTCTATTCTAGCCAGCACATCTGCATATGACCATGTATAATTTTGCACAAGAGATGTGCAATTTACCCTCCTACTGCATAAATTGTACCGGTATACAAAAAGGAAACAACATTAAGGCTGAGTTTGTTTTTATATACCTCTAGTAGAATTAGGAGTTGAAAATTAGTTATTTATTATGTGCAAAAGAAACCCTTGTGTATTATGACCCTACACGTATACAAGGAATTTGGGTAACAATGGTATCTCTTTCTCTGAATGATTTTAAAAGCTGAAATCAAGAAATACTATTTTGCAGTATCATCCTTTTGAAAGAATAAAAATGCTTGATTTCTAAGTCACAAGTTCTGGTGCAGCTGAAACTTATAGTAACTGAAAATTAACTTATAAAATGGTTTCACTGCAACTCTCACTGGACAATAAGTCTATATCTTATCATTAAAGAGAAAAAATACATGAATCATAGTAAGTGCAGGACACAATAAATAAAATAACTACTTTTTTAAGGAGAGAATGAAATGAGTCTACAGTGTGAGTGTTTGGGTTGCCAGTGTATCCTCTGCACCATTTGAGCAAGCAAAAGGCTGGTAAGGCATGGCTTGCCAATTTTATTCCTTCCAGAAACGTCAATGAACTTCCAGCTAAAAAGCAAACCTACCAGATTAGATATGCAGTCTTTATGGTGATTCTTGACATACAAGACCTGATTCAGTGGCAACATTGATGTAACACACTTTAGGTTAGCTTATTCTGACATATAGCCTTTATTTGGTGAACGATGATGTTATAATTCTGTGTCCAAGCAGCTGAAGTTTAAAAACCATACCAAACACAGAAGGATCTAGAGGAAAGAAATAAAGAATACATAACATTGTTTCTAAATTATCTATAGATGTATATAATTGTAAAATAATTTTCTAGTTTTATAACTTTGTAATTTCTAGTGAATGAACTGGATTCATTGCTGACCTCCCAGAATACACTCATAGCAAAATTAAAGGAAGAATGTTGTATGTTGGCAAGGAAGTTGGAACAAATGTCAGAAAAATACAGGTTAGTATATTTTTTTTTCTATTTTAGTGTTTATTATTATTCATCTTGTCCCAGGTATTACACATAATCTCAATATAATGTATGCCACTTAAGAAATATGGATGGATTTTTATCCAGGGTAATTCTAATTTTCTACTTTTCAGATTGTTTCTGCCTATTACCCCAAATTTCTTAGACAATTCCAATGTAAAAACTGCACACTGTTTTCTTCCTGATCTTCATATCCTTAATATGAAAAGTGGAAAATTGTTAACAGAGCTACAATTCAAGTTTATCAGAAATTATATGAAAAATACTAAATATTTAAAGTTCTTTAAACTGTAGTCTGTTGGTTTAATTATTCACTTAAAGCTCCATTCACAATAGTACACACTGAATAATTATCTCTGAAATAATTGTTGTCAAAATTGCTTGTCATTGAAGCTCTGATTCTGCCACCACTTGTTATGTGGCACTCTTCTTAAAATCAATAGCAGGTCTAAATACAAAGCAATTAAAAATTCACGAATAGAACAAAACCTGGAAGCTATTTAAAAGTTTTCTAGGACAGGACTATCTTTTTAAAAAAAAAAAGTTAATTTTGTAGTTCTGTGCTAGTAAATAATCTGATTTTACATATTTAAGTGTGAAAATAGTCTCTTTGCTCTGCAGGGTTCATATTTAGAGTAGTGAACAGGACTGAAGTGGTGAGTTGGCATTCTGTGACTTCTGTAAATTTCATGCAAAGTGAGTTTGATACTTGAAGGTAGGATTCATCTCGCATGGCTTATGTGAAGTAAGGAAAATACTCAACAAAGATAAAACTGGTTTTCAAGATAGGATTCTTCTGCTGGGCAGATTTAACCATCCCGTTAAGGAAACATAACAAGGGCAACACTCATTCAGGGAGAGTGTTCATTTATCCCAGTATCCTGTTTCCAGGAATGGTCAAAGGGGAATGATATAAGTAGATGACTGATATATGTGTGTGTGTGTGTGTGTGTGTATATATATATGTATATGTATATATATATATGTATATATGTATAAAAAAAAAAAAACTATGCTTCCCACAGGTACTACTTCTAATGCCCATCCTACTTTCCACTGAATATAAAGTGTTGACTAGCTGTTAAGTGGCTGAAGTTGGGAGATGAATCCCATCCAGGCTGTTTGGGGGAGAAATGAGAAACTTGAGGAAATGTAAGCAAACTTCCCTTGCAAATGTTGTGATGGGTACTTGAGAGAGAAGCAAACAGAATTTTTCTTCTGAAAAAGCAGAGCTCCTCTGCTAAAGTAATACAAAATCTGAATAGATTCAAATCATATTATTATTCCAGCAATAAAAATGCACACAGACTTTGTTGCTAGAGCTCACAGTCACAGACTAGTAACTGTAAAAGGATGAAGGAAAGACAGAAAACATACTGTGAAAACACATTATTCTCTGAAAATAAATAGCAGAGATTGCCAAGTGTTTCTCCACCTAGCAGCATTAGCTGACTATGTCAAGAACCTGAAAAAGGGAAAAGAAGCCCTCTTGGATCTCCAGAAAGTGGTATATTTTGCACAAGAAACAGTATGGAAGAATGTACAAAAGCAGTTCTGAGAAATGGCCCTAAAATAGCTTGAGCTTGTCTTCACTGGAGTGGGAGCTGCTGCAGTCAGTAACAATGGAGAAATAGGTAGGGGCAAAGAAAACGTGAAAATGAGAACAAGAAAGCAGAGCTGGAGATGGTGGAAAATGAAAAACTAATAGGTGCCTTCAGAAAGTGATATCATCAAGAGATCAGATGCAGAAAATTACTTTAGCAAAGTTTTAAATACATGATCAGTCTATACCTTTCAGTAGCATCTCTCTGAAAGGCAATCTTCATGCTCATTGTCACTGAATATAGTGTAAATCCACAATTCTGGGACAGAATACTGTAGCTTTGTCTTCTGAAAAAAGTAAACATTTTTGAAAGATCTCATAACTTGGTTCTCATGTACATTAATAAAAGCAGATCATAAAGCAGCAGTGTGCCCTATTTGCATGGTAAAGTTTGTTTTTCACCATGTTTCTGATGTAGTGGCCTTATAAACTGAATTTTGGACTTGAATGTGTATTTTCTTGCTATACTTCTAGAATCTTTGTGCCTTAGTTTCCATAGGGTTAAAAAGTAATGGTATACTAGCAGTACAGAATCATTATTTAACTGGTAAAACACTCAAGCTTTTTTAATAACAGATGCAAGAATAAGTTTAAATAAAATTTTGCGGGGTTGGTAGGAAGTAAAGGGCCCATTTGTAATAAGGCATTTCAAATTTATCTGTGGCAACTACATATTTGCATAACTTAAGTGGTCTGCCTCTGAATTGTGTGTGTATTTTTATATCTAATACAGGTTTTCTGAAAAATCTAAACTGGAGTTTTCTTGTTTATATGTAAGCTGGAACCATTTTTGTGAGCTAGCCCCTACATGGGATTAGAAAAGCTTCAGAAAGACAATGTCAGACCAATTACAAACCCCTCAAGCTGTGCAGAAAGAAGATAGTGCCTGTGAAGGTTTTTGTATGCATAGGCATGTTTAAAAATATAGTCCTTTGTTGATTTCTTCTCTGTTATTTTGTTCTTTTTTTTTTCTCTGATTGTCAGTCTGAGTTTCTAGGTTGTAGATTTATGCTTAACACTACCCACTGTGTATTTGTGATTTGCGTTTTGTAATTAAGGGGAACAATGGGAGTCCATTGGGTCTCGTTATATATAATGGTTGGTTTAATTTGTTTCACTTCTATCTTGTTAATTGTAAATTGATCATTAAGATTTGAATTCTAATCTGTCACCAGGGTTGTGAGTATTGAAGCTAGAGCAATGATCCTGGTTTTAATCACTGATGATGAGAAACAAATTTTATAATTTTGGTACATATTGCAGTTCATATATTTTAACACTGTATTTTATGGTGTTATAAATATTGTTAAATGACTTTTAGTGTAGTTTTACTGTTTGGACTATAATGTATAAATTGTATTACTGGTTTGGCAACAGTAGGCATCCAACTGTGTGAGTTTAATTGAAGTAAAGAACACACACCCGGCTGAACTATTTTTCTGCATGTTTGGTTGACTGCAGTCATTGCGCTCAATACCAGGGGTAAAATGTTTATTGGAGGTAGCTGTACAAAGATGTGAAACAGTCTGTCTGAAAGATGTCATAAAAATTACACGCAACAAACTGTGTCAGCAGAAAATATTTTAGAGTATGTATTTAGTTGCTATACAAGTAAACAGTTGGTTTTAGGAGTAGGAAAAGGCAGTGCTTAAAAAATGTTGCAATGCAAAAGGTAGTTCAGAGAAGTAAAGGCAGCATTGCCACCTTAGTGATCAAAATTCAGCTTATCCTAAAAATATCCTAAGGCTGACTTTAAATTGTGACTATTTAACATTTGCTGGTTCTTTGCCTACAGTATTTGAATGTTTTGGAGGAACCTGGGTTTTGGTTTGTTTTTTTTTTTTTTTCCCAAGATTCTTCCAGTAATGATGGTAGATAAAAAATTAAATTAGTTTTTAAATAGAAGTTGAGGCTTTCTTGGTAGTTGAATGCGTCCAGAAGTATAAAAGGCTTTTTGTTGTTGTCCCTGTCCTCCCCCCAGTCATCATCAATTATTTTTAATATAGTGACAAGTAAATAAGATTTGGCAAAACCTGTTACCCATCTACTTACAAGCATGCATTTTACATTTGCATTTTCATGTGATGTTGTAGCTTTGCTCTGCGCAGTTTCAAGATAATACTGATTTCATAGAGGTCTTTTGAGTCTGTCAGATCTCAGAAGCACACACAGATACATTCCCATGGCTTGTTGGGGCCAACCTGAGCCTGCAGAAGTGCAACTCCATGCAGATGGAGTTCAGCTCAGATGGTGGCTCTCCAAATATCTGCATGCTTCAGTTTCTTCTAAGTCCACCACAGCTTACAATACAGTCTGTTGGACTGATGTGGAGCAACATCAGCGTGTCTGTGCTGTGTCCTTTAGTTGTTCTGGATCCATCAGACATAGTGCTTAGTGCATAGAGTTTTCTAATTTACCTCTGTTCCTGGCATTACGTGTGGGCTGAAGTTCAGGACTGTCTACTTTGTCACTTGCATCCCTCTCTCCCCTGTCCCTGCTGTGGCAGCCTGGGAGCAGAGTGATGCAGGAGCATTTATGCAGACCTGGTCCTGCCCCTGGCTGGGTGGAATTGTTACTCCTAGCATAAATGTGCTATCACATTCAGTACAGTTGTTCAGGCTTATTACAATTATGTTTGATTTTGGGGCAATTTTGAAATTATTTAAATAACTGTTCTATCTTAATCTTTGGAAACTGAGGGGGGATGAGTGGTATATAAAGATGCAGAGGGAATCTTTATTTCAGTATAACGAAATACTTGAATCTGGGTGGTCAGACTCTTTGATATTTACTTGGAAGGGACATTGTGTAAATAATATTTTAACTGGAATGGTTTTTTTTTTTCCCCTAAGTTCAACTGTAATTACAAAAGATGTTTTAAGAGAACACAAGTAAAATGGTTCAAAGCATCAGGGCTTTAGAGCTTTATTTTAGAGATTAGAGATTGTGCTGCTCGTGTTTTCAGAGAATTTAGTATTTTGTTTTGTTTCATTAATTGTAATTTTCAGTAACATTTTGGGTTTTGTTAATTTGAATCCCTTGGTCTTTCCAGAAAGACTTTCAGGCACCTTCAAACGTGCTAGAGATGAACAAATCACTTTAAAGCTTTGAGATTTTTACCACCTTGAAAGTTCTTCTGCTGTTTCAATGAATGAGACAGCCACATATAAATAACAGAAAAAGAAGCAGGATCCCCCAGTTGGGGAGCCCTACAAACATAATTTACAGTATTCCCACATGGCAAATGCTGTTGGTAGATTTTGCTGGCAAAAAAAGGAATGCAATCTTGAGTTTAGTCCATTACCACTTGGTTGGGCTTTGTTACTGTTGAGTTTGTCTCTGCTGAGCTGCTCTGGAGTGGACCTTTGCTTTTGTCCACTGATTGTCTTTCTTACAGCATCAGTGTCAGGTACAGACTACATTCATACTGTGTGATAACAATCGGTCCAACTGATAATACTTTGTTAATGCTGACATTTAAGTTACTTGTATTTCTACTAAATGATCAGTGTAAAGATTCAATTTCAGCTACCTTCCTGTAACATCCTGCCCGTGCCCGCCCAGGAAACTCTTGTGCATTTAAGTTTGATGTACAAATGCATCAGCACAATTCTGATGGGTTTGTCAGTGATGTTCCTTAATAGAACTGAAACTCCCTGTCTGAATTCAATTACATAGAGTCTTCTTCCAAAGTTTCCCTTGCTAAGTTCTTTTAGATTCACAGATGATACCATGTATTGTTCTCTATTTAAACATGAAAAGATTATGTTGTCATTTCCAGATTTGACTTGTCAGTGTAACAGTATGTTTTTGAGGGAGGGGTATTCCTTCCCCCCTGCACTTTGTTGTATTTTTCAGAACGTCAGTTGTTGTTGCATTCTACAACAGCCAGGAAGGTAAAATATCTTTCTGCTGTAACTACAGCATATTTAAGTTTATGATTTAAAGATATCTCTGAAGCTTTTTAACCTCAAGATCTGGAGTGGCAGATGCCATAAAACAAATTTGCTTGCTTTTGATTCTTACTTTGTGATGGTATAGCAGATTCTGACATGTTCTCATTAACCTTTTCCAAAGAGTTAAACTGTACAAGTGCATAATGTATATTTTATCACAATTTAATCTGAGATCTTTTCCTGAGATTAAGAAACAGCTCATGCCTGTTTCTCCATGGGTTGATGGTTAGAGATGTAGCAAGTAGCAGTCCCAGGTCATTCATGGATCTGGTGTCTCTGCTCACCCGTGAAGAATAAGAATTGCTGGAAGTCACTCTAATTTTCTTAAAGGCTTTGCCAAGTTTTATGTAGATTAGGGTGTGCCTGTATGATTTTTCCCATGTTTCTTAAGGGTTTATTAATTTTTCTCTTAATGTGTTGGGTTTTTTTAAAAACCACTTTAATGGTATTTTGGGCATATTAGGTTAATAAAGTTTCTAAAACAGTACCACTATTGAGGATTCAACCTGTACAATGTAGTAAAGGTTGAACAAGTTTTTAGTAGCCATTTTTGAAATTAGATGTTAGCTTTTACTAATAAAGAACTTGAAATGTGTTTTCAAAATGCTGGCCAAATTCTTGCTTAACAAGTATGAATTTACGTTTATTGATCTTATTTAACATCAACGCATAAAGCCAAATGACATGCTTGTTTAAATTAGGCTGAAATTAGCATAGCCAACCTATGACTGAGTGATTGCCATTGGCTTACTTACCAGATACCTTTCAGCATCATGTTCTTTTGTCTTAAGATTATTTGAAACAGTGTTTTGTTTCTCTAAGTTCTAGTAATAGCCTGTTTATGCATTACATATACATGTATGAAATCTTATAAATGCTGAAGCCACATATTGATGGCACGCTGCAGGATGAAATCTGACAACATCCATCATCACTGTGGTTTACTTTCGTAGATCTGAAGTCAACCAGCTTAGTCAGGAAAAAGAGTATCTTCATGGCAGATTGGAGAAGATGCAGAAACGGAATGATGAATTGGACCAACAATGTATCCAGCATGGGAGAATGCATGAGAGGATGAAGTCGAGGTAGGAGGTCCTGTTAATCTGTCAGTATGTGGTATGCTCTACTGTACCTCTTGTGTTGTGTAAACATAAAAATGACACTAGATTGTTTGAAAGTAATATTCTTTCCTTAGGAAAATGACCACCCCTTCCCCCTCCCTAAGCATTCTGTCAAGTTTTTTTTATAACATCTTTTGCTTGTGCCATTTTGGATAAATAAAAGGAAAGCTTGAACAACATAGTCTTCCAAAGAATTTAAGCCTAGTACATATGTGTGTGGGCTGCTTTGGCTGTTATCTGCTCTAACTTGGATGAATTGTCTTACCATATTAAAAAAAAAAAAGGGGGGGGGGGGAGGAGAGAGGTTATTCAGTAATATGAATGTAGACTACAGATGTGGATTCTGTAATGCCGTGTAATAGGTGTATTTTTTGGTTTTACCATCTTACCTTTCTCAGTAATATTTAACTTGTATGAACTTGTATAAACAGACAAATCTTACTGAAGATCTTAGTAACCAGAGAGCTATTAACAGCTTCCAGGCACCACTAGCCTTCTCAGAGAAGCAGCAGCTTTCTCTGGAAGAGCTGGGAGCTGCTACAGCAAGACTAGTATGGAATATTTCCACCAATACAAAGTGACTGTTCTGACCAGAGTTTCCAGATGATAATGCCTTGTGCTGTGATTGGGTTTAGATGTCCTTAGAGATCACTGTGGAGACTTCTTTTTGGTACCAGAAAGTTCATCTACGCTCTTGCTCTGTCTTCCACTCCACATTCAGTGTAACAGGCACTGGAAGGAGCTTAGGCATGGTTGGGGAGGTAGATGATAAAGTAGGGAGATGAATGAGAGGCAACTCTGCAATCCCAATCAGCCAGGCTACGTCTTGTCAGTAGTGAAAGGCAAAATGCAGTTTAACTTCATTTGGACTGCAGAGTCCTGGCTGGGCAAAATTCTGTTTGCTTTTTTTGAGCACTGACCACCTGATAGGAACAGAGCTTGCATATATTGAAGCAGCAAGTCTTGTATGCTCATTTTTTTTCAACTATTGATTTTTATTTTTTTTTCTCTTTGCTGCCATCTCTTCATTTTCTGTCTGTCCATACTAGCTTGTTTCTTGCAAACGCTCCATACGTTCTTTTCAGTCGTCCAGACCCCCTCATTTCCTATTATTTTTCAGATTTCTGTCTGTACCTCATCCTGTTCTCCTGTAACCCAGGGTTGTAAAAATCTTTTATAGCTTAGAGAACAAAGAAATTAAAAATGCCATGACTGTGTCCCTAATATATGTGACCACATAATCTTTCCATTTATCTCGCCTCCCGTTTGGTTTCTTTACTTGTGGTGGATTCTTAGCATATGGGGGACATGTACTAAGGACTCAGGATTACTTTCAGGGGAAAAAAAAAACTAAATACCTCACTTTGGTTTTTTTGGGGTGGGGTTTTTTTTCCTCCTCCTAGCTGTCTTCTGTAGAATTATTAGTAGCTAGTTGAATTTAAGACAGCTTTGTAAGTTTTTAGGACAACCTTTTCTCTGTCAGAACCAAATAGTTCTACTGGAAAACGTTGCTCGTTCTCTGCTGCAGCAGCAATGGTTATACTGTAGAAAAGATGAATGCATTAATCCAGAACAGAAAAGTGGTTTGGAAGCAGAGTGGTCATGCTGCAGGCAGTGGCTTATGGGCTGCTGCTGTTCTGCTCACAACAAGGAGAGAAAACAGGACAGTGATAGCATTTGTCTTATTTAATATTTTAGAATATGTAAATATGGCAGAGATTATCAGGTTTTTGAATCATGAACAGTATACTGTACCAGCATTTTAAGAGGGGACTCAATATATTTTTCATTATGATCTTGCACTATATTCAGTTAAAATCCAGGTAATAAGTGACAAGGCTGATATAATAAACTGCTTTAAAAATTCAGTGTAATCTAATTTTATTTTCCGTGTGAGAACTGTAATAAATTCTCAGTATCAGTTTCCAAATGATAAAAATGGGCTATGAAATATTCTGATTTAGGTGAAGAAAAGCAGAAAGTATAACTACTAAAATAAATAAATCTCCTAGTTCCTTATGTTTATGTTGAAGGACTTCAACCAAATAAAAATAGTGATTTTTCTCTTCTGATTTTGAAAAGAGAGATCTGATTGCTATTTAGTAAAGGCAGAAGAACAAATAATAATAATTTGTTTTGCCTCAGATTTTCATCCATCACTCAGATACTAATAATCACAGCAAAATAATGTTAAAGATGATTCTTTCTTAACACAATGTTTTCCCTTTGTATGCAGCTACAAATAATACTGGTGGTCTTGCAACACCATCCTGCAAAGTGGGTTCCTACCTAATTTTCTATCTGTTGTTATTATGGCTCTCTTTAGAAAGTTCCTTTGACTTAACTTGGGACCTAACAATTGTATTTGAATAATAAGGAATTGTGACATTTATTTAGGAAGAAATCTCTGCCACTACTTGTGTTCTTCTAGGAGAATATGACAGGCCCTGATATAATTATTTTGTGGAAGGAGCAAGATCTAATTGATCAACTGGAATTTCTTTTAGAGCAACTATGTTTTGGAGATTATGATAGTTGCATTCCTGAAAGTGAACAAGATAAATCTTTCTTTGCCATTCTTATCTATGTGCTGTATATTAATATAATCTGAAGTAACATAAAGCATGTTTAGCAATTTAGGGTAGTCTGGGTTTTTTATCATTAAAGATTATTTTAAATCAGTCTTTTTAATGCAATGCAAATATCCATCCCTTTCAGTGTGTTTTTGCTCAGTGAAATACAGAATTAAATGAAGTAGATGTCCATATAAATGATATAGTTGATGTACGCTGTTGGGGCAAACTTGGGTTGAAAGATGTACGGTTTGCAGGACCAGAGTGAAATGTTAAGACTGCAGCAGAGCTTATGAAGAGGTGTTCATTTTATGTTGTTAATCTAGCAGCCCTGTGGATCTTTGCTTTAGATAAATGTATGATTTTTGTTTACATTAGTTTGTGCTTGTTTTGATGGGTTTTGCAGTTATGTACTTTTCATTTTAGACAGTGATTTGGTTAGCTAAGTAGACTATCTCAAAAGTATTAATAAACATGACAGGGTCGCTGATGTGCCACTGGAAGTGAGCTGGTCAGCTTGTGTGACTTCATGGATCTGAATCTTGAAGAAATAAATTCTGTTATGTGGCAAAGAGTACATTGGTGTAAGTTTTCAACCTTGAAAGCAAATTTTATTATTAAATTCTTCAAATTCCCAATCTGTAGATCTGTGTTCATAGTAGAAATTGGCAAGTAGCAGAAAGTACAGAATTTCTTATAAGGCAGCTGTAAAGATAGAAAGCTAGCAAAGAATAAAAAGAATACACAGCAAAAATAAAAGGTTGAACTACCCTTCTATTTTCCTTTGGTGCTCCACTCCACAAAAAATAGATAGATTCCAGGAGAAGGAAAATCCAAAATGAAATTAATTGGGTAACTGTATGCATAATGTTCATTCGTCCTCTCCTTTATCTGTTTTCAAAACCAAATTCCAAGGCACATGTTTTCACCTCTGTAGTTAGACCAGTTCTGTAAATGCAGATCCACTTTCTCACAAGCTCTGTTCTTTTATGTTTTGGGGAGCAAGAAGAGAAAGACAAGAATCTGTCTAGATCTATTATTTATGAAACACATTTATGCATAAGTAATATTTGCCCAAGCTGCCATGGGTCAGGATTTCATCAAGCTATTTAAGCTTTCACTAAACTTAGTTAACAACTCCTATAGGTACAAGATTCAGTTACAGCTTTTCTTTCCTGCATCTATTCATAAAGCAAGCATTTGATTTTAAGTCACCTGTTTAGAGAATTTCTTCTCTAGACAGACAGTGTCTAAAATGGGGGGCAGTTAATTTAATATAGCTAGCTCTTTTCCATGTACATTTCCTGTTAAAGGCTCAGGTGATGTGTGGAAATACAGCAGATATGGAGTAGTGTCTTCAAGTAGGGGAAGAAAATCCTAAGCAATTGCTTTCCTTTTTTCAAGATGAGCCAGCCATGCCTTTGCTTTCTATCAAGGAGCAAAAAAGAGCATATGGACAGTAGTTTGTATGAAGTATGAGGCTCTTTTGAAATGTTTTTAATAAAACATAAATTTAGAAGCTTCTAATGAGTTTTCTTCCAAACTTTTTTCCAAACTGAGTTCAGTACAGGGGATCCGAGGCTATTAATTTTCTCTAAAAATTTTAGTTTTGGTGACTAGAGTTGGTATTACTGTTATTTTTGCTGTAATGTGTGTGTGAACACTGTCCAATCTGTAACATTAATAATATATTTAATGCAAATTTGTATGGGGTTTTTTGTTGTGGTAGCTTTTTTGGGGTGACAGTGTTGCATGTATTTCAACTATATTTTTGGTAGCTAAAGTTAAAAAGAAGAGCCTACAGGACTGGCAGTTTGGGGCAGATGTGTGTCTATTCCTCAGGCATCAGTGGTTGTAAGTTAACTATAAAAATGTTACAACCATCTGTGTAACAAGACGGCAGAGATCTGCTCTTGCCTGTTACTATAAATAAGAAGGAGATTTGTTTGACTTCATAGACATTGGATTTATAAAGACTATATGTGTCAAATCTTAACTACGTGCCATGTTGCTGAGATGTGTCTGCAGCCAACTACCTGGGGTGTCTTCCCCTTCAGACATTCTAGTGTAGTACAGCAACTGTGCAGAAATGTCTGTATAGCACAACATGTGACAAATTATATTTGTTTTCTACCTATGGGGAAATGTATGATTCTTATGGATAAGCTTATCTGGAAGAGTAGCTGAAATGGATTCTTAAATGGACCACTCAAGGAGTTAGAGAGAAAATGTGACATTTAGTTTGACAATGTTTTTAAAGGTTTTTTCCGACCATTAAATTTATTTTTTGTTGTTTTCACTAAGTGATAGTGTATGAGAGATCATGTATGCATGAGAGAACACATATATATGAGAAATGTGACAGAGAGAGAGAGAGAGAGAGAGAGAGAGAGGGTATACCAGCAGTTTCAAGGAACTGATATACAAAATCACAATAGCTGGTTTTCTGTCACTATTACACTTATGAATAGAGATTTTGGATTTCTTTGGCAAATCTCCAGTAGAACAATTGATTATTTCTTGATAACTGGAGCAATCATGTTGCATTTAAAATTCCACATTTTCTGCCTAAGGCTCTTGTACTTTTTTTTTGTGCTTTCAAGAAATAATGATGGGTGGAAGAACTCAGTTTTGATCATTGCCTAGAAGACCTTTATTTTTTGCCAGTTCATTCTTTGTTGAATATATTGTCTTCCTTATTTTTATTTTACTGATAGGATAGTGATAGGCAATTGTTACTATCTTCTTACTAGACTGATCATCTGTTTTGAAATGCAACTATAGAATGAAAATGCACTATATCGTGGCTTTTCATTTTAAAATGCATTACATTTTTAGCTTGAAAATAGAGTAACATATGTACTCTTCATAACATCTTTGATATTAAAGTTGCCTCAGCATTTAAAGAGCAGTATGCTCCACTTCTTCCTGAGCATCATTATTCATACCCGCATACCTTTGGTGTGGTTTCACTGTAACAGGATTGCTGTAACAATTGGAGACACACTTGTTTGTGTAGCCTTTCATACAAGGAGTTTGTAAAGAGCTTTGTGGTCACTGTGTACGGCATTCCAGATAAAGTTCTCAGCTCTGCACAGAATTTGGGGTTATCACTATTACTTAACTTTTGTGTTACTATTTAATACACTTTAGGTTGGGAGATGTATACTCCAGAGAAGTACTATTAGGAAGTAATCAATGGATGATGTGTATACACATACAGATGTATATATATATATGCTGCAAATCCTGTCAGAGTCTGAAAGTGTATTTGGCTTTTGTTTAATGTTTGGGTGTTTGCACACAGTTTATATGGTCTGGAATAGAAACTGCATGTTCAAAATCTCTCCTTCCCTCTTCCTCTCCAGTTCACTATTTGTCTACTTACTATAGATACGTTTGTCTATTATTTTTTTTCTCCCCTCTCACTTTAAATAGGCGTCTATATATAGTGTGTACATAAATGCATATATCATTTATGCTTTTGTGTATAATATTCCCATTCTAAATAGTTAATAAGTTATGTAAGATTACATAAGCCCCCAAATACTGTTTTGAACAGTGCTACTTGAACAGTAGACACATAAAGCAAAAATTATCTTAGCTGTTAGAAAACCTGAAAATGTATACCAAGAGTTGAAATACAGGGTCTTCAGAAAATCCTACAAAGTAGTATGCAAATACGTTGTTGGCCTTCTTAAGAAGCAAATGACATGTAGAGGGAAATATACCCAATTTTCAGATAGATATTTAGGGAATTTAATGATGTTCTGTAAGATGTGTTCTAGGTCACTGAGTACTGTGTTCCTCTAGTGCAGCTATCACTAAGTGTGTGTGTGTGTGTATATATATATAAAATATATATACTTATATATATTAGGGTTTTATATATATTCCAGTGAGAATGTATTGAGCTCCTTTGTAAAAGTCATTAGGCCTCACTGTTCCAATTTGGACAACTGTTTCCAGCACCACTGATCTTCTGATTGGGATCCTTCTTATTTTTGGTCTGAATTTATTTGTGTTTGGCTTGTACCTACTTGTCCTTGAGCCAAAGTTGGGGTAAGTAGTTATTTTGTTCTGCTATTATTTTATCTGCACTGATAATGCAGATAATTATAGACAATGGTTGTATCTATTCAGTCCTACTCCTGTTTAATAAGTGAAGCCTTCCTCTATTATTCTTTCTGCAATAAGCTGTCACTCTGTTTTCTGATTGTTGATCTTTTTTGAATATGGGCAATCAGAACTGTCTTACAGGGTTTTGGATGAGGGCATTTGAATACCTCGTATGGTGAAATTAATGTATTTGCTGGAAAGTCCTTTACTGAAAAGTCCTTTACTGACTAATGGATCCTACAATCACATTTGCCTTTTTGACAGCTGCATAATATTGGCAGCTGATAGTCCTTCTCTATCCAAGACATACATCCAGGACCTCTTTCTCCCAAGTAAATTCAAGTTGTTAGCAGAGCTTTTGTAATATAAAATTTCATCCCATTTCTGCTGTTCCAGTCTTCTGAGTCATCTGTTTCTTTCTGTGCAGTATCCCAGACCTTCTCTAAGCTGATGACATCTCTTAAATTTACCAGCCCACTCCCAGTTTTCTGCTGAGTCATAATTCAAAATATTCAAAAATCTGTTTGAACTTGAAGAAATCCACTTATAATTCTTCCTTACCTTCAATTGTTCCTGTCCGCTATGCTCTTTATTTTAGTCAGTTACTTATCAACGACAGCTGAGTTAATGATTGCTGGTGGGGCATGATATTTAATGTTTTGCTGAAGTTAATGTAGGTAAGATTTATTGCATTTCCTTTATCAAAAAATCAGCTGAGAAAGAATTTAGGATTGCCGTAACAGAATCTGCTTGGTCTAACTTAGGTTTCAGTTTCTCATGTTTTCCATTTACCTTCATGTCCTTTTATATTTGTTTTCCTTCAAAATTTGTTGTAGGCTTTTCATGTGTTTGAGGTCATGTTAATGGGCTGATAATTATCTGAATTACCTCCTTTAAGGATTAGTTAATGCTGCATCTGTTTCATTGCTTAATAATGTAGTCAGTGTGGGGAAGAAGGTGTAGAGGGGAGAACTACAGTGTCTGTGTTCACTTTGCACGTCAAGACAGCTGGCCACCATAATTTCAGAGTGTTAGAAACTGGGTAATAGTATCTGGGAAAGGGATATCATAAACGTGGGGGATAGTGCCTCAAAGAAAAGCTGGGTGGAAAAATAGCCAGGTTTTCTTGCTTCTGTGTTGAACAGCTATCAGTACTCTGACTAACACCCCCTCTGCTAGGAGTCTGGTAATTGTCCACTCCTGAGAATATCTTCTACTCTACTGCTTTGATGTGCTCTGCCTTCTCCAGAACAGGCACAGAGATAGTTCTTATTCATGCCATCAACTTCTGGGAGTGAAAGCCTTCAGCTTGCTAATAGTAAGTTTGCGTTCTTGTCTACCGGGAATGTAAAAAGCCCTGAAATATGTGTGACATAAAACAGCACAACATAAGGTTCCAGGCTGTTCTTGTTACTTTCTGTTGTCAGCACAGTTGTTGGTTTTCAAATTTAAATGTTAATTTAGCATTAACGAATTCTTGATTCTCTCCTCTAAAATGGAGGTGGATAAAGGTGATGTCTTTGACAGCTCAGCTCAGACTCTCCTTGATATGGCAAGATCTAGAAACGCTTGGCCTTATGCAGATCATCAGTGATGCTGAAAAAGATGTGCATCGTTGGAGAGAAGTGTACCCATGGTTTTCCAGTGAAATCCCATTTTATTCTCCTACATTTGCTACAAACCTGCAACTGTTTTAATTTTGGTTGGGGCTTGTTTCTGGTGGTTATATGTGATCCTTCTTGTGTTAATCCACCAATTACCCCTTAACCACTCCTGTATCTTTTACTTTGAAACACTTTGCCTTCAGTGCCTGGTAGTAGCACCTCTGGTCCATGGTAGTAGTCATGTCAGTCTTCCTCACCCCTTTCCCCAGAGGTGTGAAATAAAACGTGAGCAGGCTGGATCAAAGTGCTCCTTTGCTGACAGGTTCATAAAAACGTTATGCTATCTGCTAAATGTTATGTTATCTGCTAAAAGGTACCCAGAGCTACAGAAAAAAGGTTTCTACCCAGGATAATAGCCTTTCCAGTGTAGCATAAACTCTGGAGGACAACCCTCCCCATGTTCCTCCTAGAAGTAAACAACCATTTAACAATCTTTAGCAAGTCTTGATTGTTTAGACCATCTGAAAAATTAAATTGCTGAAATCCCTGACTGTTATACCTTGTTTTCTTTCTTCTATATTGTGTTGCATCTGCATTTTTGAAGTTCATTTTTCTGTACTGTATTTCTGTGATATCCTTGTGATGTGTCAGAACATTAAAAAAAAGAATGTTTTCAAATAGCTACTGTGAGACTAACACTATGCAGTAGTTCAGCAGCAAATATCTAGTTGGGATATTTAACAGTAATTGGGATCTTTCTATTGGGCCTTAAGTGAACTCACAATAATAGTAAAATCTGACTATTAACCAATTTGGCAAACTACTTTAAATAGTAGCAGATTTCCTTCCAATCTTGATCTCGGTGTATAACTCTGAATTTTTCAGAATAAGGCTATTTAAAAACCTCTGTTCCCATATAGTGGGGAACTGAAAATGAAGACAGATGAGTAACATTGAAGCAGCTTTGCAAGTGTGTCATGAAAATTTACCAGCTCCATAACAAAATCTATGCAACCTGTCTGCTTTCAAGGTTATTGTTGTAAGAGAAGGAGACCCTAAACTAATGACGATTTATGTTTTTAATATAATAAGTGAGTAGATTTTTGCAAGGCTATTGGAAGGCAGCTTTTTCCTGTAACTTCAGTGTTTTGATTGCTTCTGTAGGGTCCAGTCCTGCTCCCATGGAAGTTGATATAACTGTGGATGCTCTTATTTTCCATATATGTCTAACCTGTTTTTAAATCTTTGAGTGTTTATCCTTGATGTGTCTTATGCCAGTAGTTCCATAACTAATGTTGCACTTAAAAGCGTGGGGTTTTTCTTCATGATTTTTGCTTTCCATCTTTCAAACTATTTGGAAGTGCTGTTGGTTTTGCTTTATGAGACTGAAGACATTTTTGCACTAGTTTTGTTCTCTAAAACACAGATAGAATCTTCTTTTGCCTATTTCTTGCCTAACTTATCATTCTGTGCTGGAGCTCCAGTCATATTCACTATCAGTTTCTGAGTGTACTCCAAAAAAATTGCCATCCTAAAAAATTAAATACTGAAAAGTGGTTGTGTTTATTGTGCCTTGTGATGGTGCTAATTGGTGGTAGCCTAATATTAACATGCATTGTGGTAGTTTCTGGCACATTTAAGATGCTATCTTAAATGTGTTATCCTTCAGCTGCTAATGGCAGAAGTTGTAGTGAAATAAAGATTATGGAAGTGGCTATAAGGAAAGACAGTATAAGAGCTACATAGCATCTACATTTCTAGTGTACTTAAGACGTTATGTGTGCTCAGGGCTTCTCAGTTCTGAAATAATGACAATGGAAAATATTAAAGACATGGAAAATGGTAATAGATTATTTTATGTTTAACTTGTTCTTTGTGAACAGTAAATTCATAGATGCAGGAAAAGAAAGGGGAAGTGAGATTTTTTTTTTTAAGTCCTTTTTAACCTCAGAAAGCCAGATTCCACCTTTAGTTATACATCTGGAAAGACATCCTTGTCCCAAATATGAAATCTCGTTACTTAGGACTTGATCCAGAACAGTCAGTAGAATTCTGATTTGATTAAAGTCAAGGTTGCTAAATACTTCCAGGTCTCCAGTTTCAAATGGTTGTCTCAGTGGCATGGCTGAAATCGTAGTAATCTTTTATCTGCTTATGTAAAGTGGTGGAATCCTTCTGAGTGCTACACTAGCACTTCCTACACTACCAGGGATTTAGCCTCAGTTTTAGCTATGTGACTTGCATGTAGTCAAAAACAACATCAGGGTTTTGGGTGGTTTTTTGTTTGGTGGTTTGTTTTTTTTTTTTTCCCCCCTCTGCTTGGATCACTTTAGTGGCTGACCTTATATGCATATATGTATATATGCATATATATATATATATATGCACACACAGAGTTTCCGAACTAAAAAAAGCTCGCCTGTAAGCTGACACCAAGCATGGACAATTGCACAGACTACATGTTTGGAAGCATGTGATTTAAAAGCATTTTGACTTTAGCTTTTACCATCAGGAAAGCTGTTGTAATCTGCTGTGCTTTATCACACATGTGTTAGATTATGCAAATACGTGTGTTTCCCAAATCAGTTTTATGAATAAAGTGCACAAACAAGCTGAGCAGAGGCATATGTATCCTTAGGAAAGGGCTTCATAGGCTGGGCAGAAATGGGATTTCTTCGTTGACTTTCTGTAATGTTAACCCACGTCAATAAAATCCACAGGAAATGTGTCTAACATTTTGTCCTTTTTAAATTTACATTTTTAATAGCAAGAAGACACTCCAGGCAGTGCATTTCTGGGGGATTATTGCATTTCTCGGGTGGCTGAAGTCACTCACCCTTCAGCCTTGTGCCTCGCAACACACCCGAGGCGAGCAATAATCCCCAGCAAGGCACTGCCTGTCTTATCTTATTGCTTAATTATTATACCTATTTAATGCTGCTTAGAACATTGTCAGCTGTTGAGAAAAGGTAATTATCACTAGTCAAATGAAAAACACTTTTTTGGCTGCCTTACGGATACACATTTTACTGGTACCTTGATACATAATGAAGCCTGATAGCAAAACTTTTGCTTGTCTCTTCTTCAAGCCACAGCTGTTTCCCTGCTAAATTCATCCCATCTGTCTCCCCTTCCGTAAGGCTGTAGGCAGTATAGCATAAGTACAGAAGCAGTTCAGTGCTATTTTGGATAAACATAGCTGAAATTTGAATCTTTGCCATTTGCAATGCACACATTTTGTTTTACTGCTGTAAAGAGAGCTGTCAAAATAAAAACTACATGGATAATTTACTGAAATACAGTCAAATAAAGGGATGATCAAAGGGGAAAAATGAAGATATAATGTAGGGTCACTCTTACTTTCATGGTCTATTCTGAACAATGTAATTGTTGACCTCTTGACATTGCTGGGTTCAGAAAAATTGGTAGTGAATAAAAAAAGTAGAATTCAGTAGAACTAGAATGTAGCGTGAAGAAGTCCAGACTGCATGCCAAAAAGGTTAATTGTAGCCTGCAATTATTTGTGATAGTGCCCTGTTGAGATATCTGACCAAGGTATAGTTCTTTGCTCATTTTATATAAGGATTATATAATTGTGTAAAATAACACAGCTTGGAAATTAAACCCAACATTTGTGTATGTGACCCTTTGTCTCTGAAACTGGAAGGATCACTGTGGGGCAATGATTGTCTGCACCCTCCTTTATCCCTTGCAGTTTTAGTTGACACGGAAAAAATACATTAAAGCTGAATACAGTCATCATCTTTGAGTTTGTTGTTCTAAATTGGATTGGTGGTTAGTTATCCAAGGCTTGTATTAAATTCCAGACTTTCTGGAAAAAATTATTCAAATCCCAATAAGGTCTGCTTCATAGATCACCTTTGTGACGAATAAATCAAGTGCTGTGCAATATACAATATTTGAGAGTCTTTCAGACAAAAGTCTTTTTTTAAAAAAAACTGAATTCTGCTGAAGTGTTAGAAAGACTATGGCATCTCTGGTAAGAGAAGGGCTTTGACCACTACATCTTGGGTATATTTTCCTTTCACTGCATTATTGTGTTCTGTGTGTCCTGTCTCAGAGGACACTGTATTTCATCAGCACTGTGTCTGTATGGCTGGTAAATGCTTGTGAGTCTTTTGTAGGAGAACCTTGGAAGCTTGCTCTAGGTTAACCCTGATGTGCATTTGGTGTAGTTCCATGTTCTGTGAAAGTTAATTCTTGAAGGCTAATGCTTCCAAGTTTGTATTGTGTTGGGTAAAGGTGAACAAAAAAAGCTTTGCGTGTCCTAACTTAGAAGATGCTCTCATTGACAAAGAAAGAAATAGATAAAGAAGTTAATGTTAGTGGACAATGAAATTATCTCAATATAAAATTAATTTAAATGTTACAAGCAGAAAGTTCCTTTTGGCAACGACACTTTGTGGAGTTCACTGCTACTGAAATACTGATTTTGGTGTTCTGTATTGAGGTAGAAAAGGGGAAAAAAGGATGTTAAGTCATTAGCTTCTTCAGTATTTACAGGATTGCTTTCAAAATGTATCAAAAGAAACAAAGCTTTTCGTAATATTACTAGGAAAAGGTACGTGAAAAGTTTACACAGTGATTTTCATGTAAATTATGTAAAATCAATTCTCTGGCAAAAACCAAGACTGCGTTACTCCTTCACATTTATAGGAATGTTAGAATTTCTCTCTCTTTATAGACACTAAATTGAAATATATTCAAAGGCTGTGAAATGATTTTTTTTTTTAATTTTTTTTTTAGTTTTGTTCAGTAATACGAATGTAAATAAGGATGTTATAATCTGGGAGACTGAATGTTGGTCTTTAGTCCTCCTGTAACTAACCCAGGACCTGGTAACACAGCTACTGATCAGAACTAGTATGTTTCACTTTAAAGGAAGAAAGACTCCACCATTTTTAAAGGAAGCCCAGCTCTTCAAGGACTCCACCATATATAAAGGCAACTCTCCCTCTGCCTCCCTTCAGGCTTGACTGAGAGAATAGTTAGATAGACCTGTCTGAACACTTAGTATGCCACCAAAATATTGCAGTAAACACCTAGGTACTAGGACCATCTTGGAGCGGTTGCTTTTATGGTAAATGTATTGCGATATCCTTGAAAGTCCTATTAAGGTCTGAGCTTACCTCTTAAAAATAATGCCTATGGCTTGGTCATCCAGTTTTGTACACAACTGTGTAAATCACTTGCAGTAAAAGGAGAATCTGATGGAATATGTGCATGTACCAACTTAATGTTTCAATAAACTTAAGGGGTTTTTTTCCTCGCTCTCCAAAATGAGAGATGTACTTTTGTGTTGTGTTACACATTGGAAATGGTTAGCCCTTGTTAGAATCATTTAGGTAGCTGCTGTAAGTTCACATGGGAAGCCTGTACCTTCATGCATAACAAATATGACAGATCCACTGCATTTTTTTCCAAACGTGATTCCAAAGCTGCAAATACCTAAAGAAAACTCAATTTTTACAAAGGTTTTTCCCCTCTTACAGGGATTGTGCAAATGAGAATTGGGGATGGAGGAGTGGGCAAGATCAAGAGCAAAACAAGTTATAGTGGTTGTCTTTCCCATGTGCAAAGTATTAAGAAAGCTCTCAATCTTATGTTTTTCGCATATTTATTACACTTTATTTTGCAGTCCAGAGCGCTTTACCATAAGTACATGCATTTGTTGAGGATGTGATCAAAAATCCAAGGTTATGTGAATTCCAGGTGATCCTTCACCTCCAGTGTTGAGTATGCTCCTGCTGTTGGGGTTGTTTATGGTGGTCTGGATCTAATAAGGAAACTTCCTTTTGTTAAAGCTAGCACTTCAAATACTCACCTGTTTTTGTCTGGCCATCATCATTTTACTTAGGTCCAGGATTTTTTTTTCTGGCTATGTGTTTGTAGGTCAGAGAGAAGGCCCTGTATTTCTACCCTTTGTTTCTGCAGGTTAGTGTAAGGACAAAAGGAAAAGAAGGAATGGGTCAGAGGGTATCACATACTTCCAGACAAAAAAAATCCATTAAATAATATGGAAGAAGAAAAACACTTCTTTAAAGACAAGAGAAGAAAAAGACTTCTTACAGTGCTGTCTTCTGTTCTTTTCCCTTTACCTTTTCATGTTTTTCTTGATTTAAGGTAATTTTAGGTACTCCATCTCTACATGCGGAAGGAGTGTTTCCTGATAAAAATGTTCTGAAGATTTCTGGACCTTCTGAAAAAAAAATTTTTTTGAGGCTTTTGTCCACTGTATACATTCTTCTTGCTCAAAATTTTTCATGCAACTTGCTTGTTTGTTCAGTTGCCTTGTGAGTTTTATATGATCAAAACCAAAAGCCAATACAATCTTTACAGAATATTACCGCTTTTCACTCTATCTTAGTTGACAGTGGGATCAGACAGCTGCCTTTATCTTGGCAAATTCTAGACTTAGTTGTTATTGTTGTTGCTGTTATTAGTGTTTAGGTGTTCTGATTAGATATAATTTTCAAGTGCCACTATTTGAAAGTAGTTTTTTTAATAGCAATATGACATAAACTGAACCATACATTCTACCTTAATGTTTTTTCTTCTTCTTGCCTAGGTTCTCCCAAACAGAGAAATTATAGCAACTATTGTAAGTGCTTGCAGGTCATCTGTGAAACAAAAGCAAAATCCCTTTCATTCAGCAGTAGTGCAGGTTTTGCCACTTCTGTTGAAGCACTGCTTCAAGATAAATGAGCAATCCTTCCCATGCTACTCTCTTTCCTTTTAATGATGAATGGAACTTTGTTTGCTGGAAGCTGCTGAATTTGTTCGGTCCCTTAAACACAACAGATAACTGTAGAGCAGAATTGAAAATGAGGGTTACCTGAGATGTTAGTGTTATTTGTGTGAAAAGATCATCTTAGAACTTCTGTCCCACTAAAATGTGTTCTCTCCTGAGCTAATTTCTGTTCATATTTTCAGATAGCATATTTGGGGATTCTTTCCTTTGTAATCTTTATGGGAAGGAATTTTTCCCTAATGCTTCAGTGACTTTCTGCATCAAATTAGAGGATAATGTTACAGTCAGTAATGTTTACATCAACAAATGTAAATTTAAATTAAATCTATTATTTAAATAGCATAATGGAAACACATGGTGCTTTGTAGTCATGTAATTAAAGAAGATCTGTGCCTCCAGGAGTTTATGATCTAAAGATCAAAACCAGTTCCACGTGCAACAGACCTCTTCTAAATATTGGTGTACAATTTGGGGATTTTCTCTTGCATTTACTTTGGCATAAATTTTACTCTTGAGCAGCGATTTTACCCAGGCCAGTACTGTTTGAGATGTAATGCGTAAACATTGTACTTGACACCTTGTGTAGGGCCAGTTATCTCTTAGCACAGAAAAGATTGATGCTTTGATGTCAAGATTTTATACCTTGTTTATTTAACAGTAACATTGTGAACTAAACTTTGTGGATGATACTAGTTTAGGTAGGGGAAAAAAAATTAAAATTCTTATCTATAACAAGAAGTCTGACTAGCCATGCTTTCCACCACCACCCACCCCCCCCAGTTGCATTTAAGTTATTCACTCATCCTGGGGCAAAAGCCTGTGTTCACTTTCCAGCTGAACCAACTAAAAATATGGGAAGCAGACCAGCCTAGTATTCCATTGTTGCCTTTATATAATGTGGTGTTTTGGAAATGATGATGAAGGCAACCTGGATATTTCA
This sequence comes from Gorsachius magnificus, assembly GCA_034008185.1. Taxonomy (NCBI): domain Eukaryota; kingdom Metazoa; phylum Chordata; class Aves; order Pelecaniformes; family Ardeidae; genus Gorsachius; species Gorsachius magnificus. The sequence goes on along the minus strand of CM067083.1, from coordinate 39,645,298 downwards.
TGGATGAAATAGTGGATTTATAAACTGAAAGCTTTGCTTGCGATGTGTAATGGTGTTTTCTCCCTTCCTTTCAAAACTCTGTGCTCACAAATCAGCGATGTTGCTTTTATTTAAAAAAGAAAAGATGAGGACAAAGAAATAGAAAAAAAAAAAATCAAGCCTCTTTTATCCTTTGAAGAAATCTTTGCCTGAATTGGTGACTCTGTTCCCTCAAAAGCCCTGGACTCCTTCAAACCTTGGAACCAAGTTCAGACCCCAACTAGGTAAGGTAGTGTACTTTGTTTAGTTTACTTTAAGTCTTAGTTTTCTCCCAACAACATGCTACAAGAGTCTGGGTGTAAACACATAGGTTGTTATTGTCAAGTGTGATGGTTTGGAATTTCTTCCAATTATCATCCTAATTAGGCCTCTGAATTAAAAAGAATTTTTCATTTCTTTTGGGCATGGGCAGCTAAATGAAGACCTTTCTGTGAACCCTGTGACTCATAGGTAGCTGCAAATCATTAAGCCCCTTTGTCACGGTAATGACTTAGCTGCAAATTAATTCAGCAGTTCTAAGAGGCAACTTTTGCCTTCAACCTCCTTGCCTGAGCATTTTCCCCAAGTTAAGGTAAGCTTGGACAGCATCTCTCATGCTTGCGTGTTTTATTCCTTGTTCCAGTGCTTTTTTTTTATTCTTCAATTGATGCGGTTGCTTAGGATTGCACAGCTCGGAGATGCTACTGTGTTTGGTTTTCTTCAGTTTTTTAAATCCATAAAACATGAGTTCTGGTCATTTCCTAATCCTCTGAATGTTTTGAATTCTGGCAGCTATTAGAACTTTTGAGTATTTTGTTTTGAATTATGGCAGTTCTTCTCCAAGTGTTGCGCTTCAGTTTTAACCATACTGTGGTACAGATCCTGGTATTGCTGGTTTAAGGTCGTCTGTGTGGAAATAATGCTGTACTGATCTTTTCTGATGTCTTCTAAGATAGAGCTGTGAAATGGTTGTTTATTATGAGTGGTAGGTATTAATGATGGTGGCACTTTTCTTCCAGACAACTCCGAGCAAAATTTTTGTGCTTCAGGTGTGGCTATACACTAATAAGGGTAAAGTAATAGATCTTCCTACAGTGAGCAATAGTACAAGTCCTATCTTCTGCGTGTCTGCAACTGTCTTTCTACTGCACTTTTTTTTTTTTTAATCAAACTGTAGCTTTCTGAGCAAAATGAGCCTTTGGGTCATATGGTATGTGGCTTCACACAAACTTCTGCTACATGACAGGCTAACTTAGCAAACAAACAAGATTTGTTTTCCGCTTGTTCCTACTCATTGCTTTTGTCTTGTGCTGACATACTGGATTCTGTGCTGTACAAAAGGAAGCCCTAAATAATAACTAGTGTAGCAGTGTGCCTGGAACCTGTGTGTTTGGATCTAGGCTCAAATGAAGGACTTGTACTCCAAAAACATTCAGTGCTTGGCAATCCCAAAGAACAAATTTCTTTTGTAACAGTTGAATCAGTGGTAATATCACAGTTCCCATGCAACACTGGGAAAAAAAAAAAAATCCTTTTTCAGTTGGGGTACCTTAATAATTTCACGGTGCTTTCCGTGAAAGAATAAGCAAGAAGAAGAAGATTTCCTAAGAGGGTGTAATATAAGTAGTCTTAAACAACCCACCCCTCCTAAAAAACTGAAACCAACAAACCTAAACTACAGAGGTCCTATGAAAAGAGACAATAATTCTGACATCAGGCAGTTCAGTAGCAGACTCTGATGCGGAAAACTGCCCCAGATTCCAACATTCCTTTCAGCTGACATTATAAAACAAGGTAGACTTAGCATGAGAAATAGTGTCCTTTATATGAAGAGATTGCTCTTGTTAGGCCCATATGTGAACCATATATCCAGATTCTCTCTACATCCGCTCACATGTCTCCCTGTCAGCATTTGAAGAGAGATCCCCAAATGTTCAAATGTACCTTTCAGTTGAGAGTTTAATTTTAGAAGACTATCTTGGCCTATTAATTTTGATTATAACAGCACTGTGATGGAGGAGACATCAGATTGCAAGTAAAATTCCAGAAGTCAAAATGCTACAAAGCTGTAGAAATAAATGCAAGTGCAACTTGCAGTAATAGGTCACAATATTTGTATATGTTAAAATGTGTATGTAAAATTTATGTCATTATTGAATAAGTAATAATTAATCAGAGAGTGTATTGTTAACGTGCAGTTTGTATGTTACAAGCTGCAACATGGAGGCTGAATGCTTCCGTGATCTCTGTGTATCGGACAAGGAAGGCAAAGTTTAAAAGCCCAAATAATGGTTTCAGAGCGGACACTTGTGGGATTTTGGAACTTCAGTACTGCAAAACATATTGGACTTTTTTGCAATTTCTGTGTTTTCTCATATTTAAGCTGTAAAAGTTTGGCGTTTTTTTAATTTAATGACAAGCTTTAGAATATACAAGCAAAAGCCAAACTTGTTGGGCTTCTTAAAAAAATTTTAAAAAAAAGAGCTTACTACTTGGGATTGCTTAATGCACATAAGCAAAGTAGGCTCCTAGGCAATTCAGAAGAATCACCCCAATTATTAAAATATGATCAGGTAATACCTAAGAGTTAGAATAATAAAAACTGATTACATTAGAGTAGTTTGAATACTGTGAAACTTGTAGAAATGTTAATTGAAATATTTCAGGTACCTTACTGATTACTTAATTCCTCTGTATACTTTCTTACTGTGTCCTTTAAATTAAGTACTGAAGTCACCATTCAGAACTAGAAATTATACCAAAACAGGTGCTGCAAAATTGAAAATGCCAGTATAAAGTGTAGTCATTTTTCAATGTAACAGTTCTGTGCTTTCTATTTTGATAATGGATGTCTGAGGGCATTCATGTGGTTATGAAGGAAGAAATTAATTCCCTTGCTAATATCCCAACTTTCCTATGTATTACTTTTCAATTTGAAGGGGGTTTGCTTTCAATTCCCCATTTCTCTTTGTCTAAAAAGAGGAAAAGCATCTGTTATTTCTACAAATTAGTGTAGAAATTATGTTGTTTCTGCAAGTTACAAATGAAATGCCCAGCAAAACTGGGTGGATGATTTACAATTACTATTTATTGATATTAGACATTTCAGGTATACCTGGAATATGAATACCACAAGCTTTAAGCCTGTTTTTATAATCTTGATTATTCTACATAAGAATTGTCTTTTCTTTAAAAACTTTTGAAAAGCTCACTCTGCTGCCCCCCACCACCGCCACCACCCCCCCCCCCCCCAAAAAAAAAAAAAAAAAAACCAAACAAACCCAAAACCCACTTGTTTAGCATTTGTAGCTATGACCAAGATATGATAGTGGGTTTTTCATCAGACCCTGTCTTTTTCTTAGGTGGTCCAAACTGTAGTCCAGTGAACTCACTGGCGCTTTCGATCAGAAATCATCAAGGGTGAGCATGTGTAAGCAGCAGTGCAGTTACACTCTGCAGTCAAGGGAGAAGTTCTTGACATAGGCCGCACCTTCCTAATTTGCCATTGCTCATCAGGAGAATAAAGTATATTATTTTTTGTTAGCCTGCAAGCAATAAGAAAGCATGCAGCATTTATATTATTTCTACAGTAGTCAGTTTGCAGCAGGTCTTGGCCAAGACTTCACACCTGGTTTCTTTTCATTCATCTGTTCTGGGACAAGAAGATATAGGACATACACAAAGTTCATTTTCTCTCTCATACCTAAATCTAGGATGATAGTTTCTACCTAAATTTAAATTCTGAAATGCTTAATCCAGTGCATATGTCACATACACAAAGGACCTCTGTTGGCCAGCCGCTCTTTTTCTGCTGTTTCTGATGTTTGTATGGGTTTTTATTGAAGCAAGGGCAGTGCTGGAACTTGCTGGTGAGGGACTGGGATGGGGCAAGAGAGCCTGTGTGACAGCTTTCCAAGCATGTCTTCTGGAACTTCAGTCACAGCTGATGTCAAGAGACATATACCAAATGTGGTCATAGACAATTGGGTTTAACCTGATCAGTTCAGAAGACGTCCTGCTGGGTTGGTTATTACTTTGCTATCCAAAGGAACCCAATGGATAAAATAGGCATTTTTAGACCCATGAAGTGCTACTGAGTTTATTGAGAATCTTTCAGGAAAATGCAAAGACCTTCTCCATCTAGGAAAATAAAGGAAGTTAATGTGTATAATCAGATGACTGGAAAAAAAATTCTCTCATCTCCCAGAGTGCTCTAAGAAGTTTGGGGAAGGTGGGCCAAGCCTGGGCATTAACACCTGGAATGAAAATTGATCCATGATCAGAAATGTGTGCAAAACACAGAAAGTCTGGAAGAGATTCATCCAAGAGGTTGTGGAGGGTTTCTGCTGATTTTTTTTAAACGTAATTTCATAATTTGTAGGTTTTGAAGAGCATGCATAGAAATAACTGAAATCTTAATCTGTAGTTATTTATAAACATTTCTTGTTACTGTAAACACCCTCTATACAGTTCTCTATTTATTATAGCTGGTAAATCAAGCCTTATCAAATTTAAACTGAGCTAAATTTCTACATCATTGAATACATTGCCACATTTTACATTTTGAAATTCAAGTGTGTTTTGAACTTCTGTCATCTTTTTCTTAAGGAAAAGAGGGGGGAAAAAGTGGAATTATGGGAGGAGAGGAGAAAGTGGCTTTTTAATTTTGTTTTTATATAAAACTATCTGAAGCAATTCTGATGAAATTTAAAATAGCCTTGAGACAGAGAGGGGAAAAGGAAAGTACTAACCATAAATAAGCAGCTTAGAAACCGAGCATTGTGTCCTCAGAAGTGCTGGTTCAAACCAAAGCCTCAACGTTGGTCTGCTCTTTCTGTGAGTTTAGGACACAGTCTCCCCATCATTTGTTTAGGAACTGTAACTCCTAAATAGCTGAGGGAGAAAACAATTCGTACATTATCTGGTTGAACACAAGCATTCCCATATTGTAAGGAAAGCTGTTTTTGTGAAGGCAGAGGAACGTTCTGTGCTCGTTGCAATGGAGAGTTGATGTGGGGAGACTATTTGGAGCAAAATCTTGTCTGGTTTCTATTCTTCTTGAAAAATGCTAGAACATACACATGTGCTTCATGGTCCTTATGCTACATAATGCTGCTCTCTGCACAGATAATCACACGAACAATACATGTGAGCAGCATTTGAGGTAGAGCTGTTATCTTTTATCTCTTTGATGTCTTGTTTTACTGATGCATGAAAAGTTGAACGAGGAAATAGTGCTTTTGAACAAAAGGTGCTGCAAATCCTCAGCAGACAGAATTGCAAAATTGTGCCGTCCTTACACATTTCCATCTCTGCCTGTCCTTCGTTAACTGAGATGGTTATTCATCACAGAGTGGTCGATGAGAGTTTTATAGGAGCATTTATTTATAATTTCTATGTTCTAGGTCTTCTTGTTTTAAAATTTTTTTCATTTCAGGCTCCAAAGTGTGTATTTTGTTTTCTGTTATAGTCAATTATGTCATAAATGGTCAAATGATAACTCATCACAAACGAAATTATTTTTGCAGCCTGTCTTCCTAGCGTCTGGATTCTAAAGAGACAACCTGGATGCCTGCATGCCAGTGCAACCAGGATTTCAACAGTGTCAATAATCTTTGCTCATCACACCAAAAAAATCAGTGTGTCAGTGTATTCCTGCAGAGTCATTAGCATACAGACTCACTCTGCTTGCTTAACAAAGCACGGTTTGGTGTATTATAGTTTCCTAGTCTGCTTGTCTGCTTCACCTCTGACAAAAGCAGAGAGAGAAAATGCAGTCCCTTCTTCCGTGGCACACTAATGGGGGAATTAAATCTTCGGGCATAAGGTCTGAAATGGCAGTCATTTAAATAATTCAAATGCAGCAATCATTTTGCCCATGTGCCTCTCATCTCTTTGTTTTATTTCTCTATTTCTCAAATCACTGAGACACAAACGATCTTCTGTGAGAATCTGTATTTTTAAAATATCTAGACCTAAATAATCCCCGTCCTCTTTAAATGCAGTTTAACTGGTTACATGTTAAATAATTATTTGCTCTCTCTTTTGTGGTGTGGAGGGGGGAGTTGGAGGGGAGAAGTAACATACAAGCAGATGTGCTGCTAGATCTACAGGCTTCTGCCAACCATATGGCATCTTAAAGAAAGATGGTTGGAGCGTCTGGATTAGCAAAGAGTCGGGATGGAAAGCCATGTGTCGTGTTGGTACAGGCAGTTGTTTTAGCTCTCTGTAAAAGGCTTCAGGAGATTGTGTAATGGAACAAATGGTACTGCAAGCCTAGTAACAGCCTTACCGCTGCTGGAGAGGCAATTGGCCCCCAGGCGGGTACTGCTTCATCCTTGCTTGTTGGCTTTTTGTGAAGGATTTTTAGATCGTTATTCTGTGTTCTTCTTTTAACGTACGGGAAACTTGGGAGATCTAATTCTGAACTTTATACTTGAAAGAGAGCTATAGTGTGTTTAGGATTTTTTTCACACCCTCATTTTTTATAAGGAAAACATACAGTTTCCCTCTCTTTGAAAGGAGAAGCTCGTGCCCTTCTGCAAATTTCCTGTATCCTTCGTGAACACTTTGAGACACCGATTCATTGAATTTGTAGCCAATGCCCAGATTTTGGGGGAAAACTGCTCTCTCTGGGATTTGCTTTGCTAAAAACAAGATTGGGGCTATTGTGCTTGTGGCTATAACGTACCAGCTTGGCATTCATATTCTGTTTGACAAGTTGCTCTTTATGCAAACAGGGAGCCCGCTCCTATTAAAGGCAAAATTCCTTTTGTTTTTAGCAACAGAGGATTGGGCTCTTGGTGGGGTTTCGTGTGCTTTACAGGAGTCTCTGTAGTTCCCGTTACAGCTCACAGGAGTTATTCTGGATCAGGATGAAAGCTTTTGTATCCAGATCTCTAACAGAAATAGGTTTTAGTTATTTCTCTACTGTCACACAATAGAACTCTAAAATCCTCTCTATGTCTCAATGAAATCAGGCCTCTTAGTACACCTGTAAATGCAGTGTTATCTCCCCAATACTATTTGTTTCAAAGGAAATTAAAAATCTGATATTGCAGTAAAGGAGTCCCATAAAATGAGGATTATTTTATTTGAAGAGACTTTAAGTACATTATGATCCCGTAGCACAATTTTTACGTAAGGAGGTAGCATGAGGGACATCCAAATATTCATTCATAGGTAAATACTTGCTGACCAGGTAATGTTATGATTTGAGACATTAGAAATAAGCCATTAACTACAGAAGCTTCTTTCCATCTGAGGATCTTTGCTGAAAAATATACTGTCTTAAACTGAGACAAATGCTGCTTTAATATAGCCTAAATTCACAGTAATGTAAAAGTATAATTACTGGTCTTTTTTTCTCTTTAATTTTTTTCTTGCTCTCCAGAAGGCTCCTTATCTAGAGCTTAGGAAACAGCAGTCCTCAGCTTAATCTGCAGTTTAGTTACAGCAGCGCACGCTTTTTCCTGAGCTGCCTGCATGCCCCCCTGCCCAAGCCTGCATATGTTGCTCAACACTGATCAAAAGTATCTTCCCTCGGGAGGGAGACTTGGGTTCATTTTGTCAGCCTGTTCATTACCTCGCCTCAGCCGAGGCTGAGCCAGGTGTGAGGTGGACAGTTGTCCACCAGGACCGGTGCCAAGACCACCAGCATCTCTCTGGAAGGCTCTCATGGTGGCTGCTGAGGAGGAGTGGAGTTGGACCAGTGAGCCCCAGCCAGGGACCTTGGGCCCCCTCAGAGCATTTGCTGAGCTTTCACAGTCTTTCAGAAACCCAGGCCGGTTTCTGCACCATGTTAGTGTGCAAGTTCACCAACATTGTGGTGCACATTGTGTGTGCATTTAATTTAGAAAAGTGCATTTCTCTGTGTAAGTTTTCCAATAGTGAATTTTGAGTAATGGTGTATTTGTGCTGCAGCAGCAGTATCGGAGGTTACCAAGTCGAGAGAGGCAAGTAATTGATTGATAGTAGGTGGATCGCTTGCTTCTCATTTTGCGTATGTGTTTGTGTTCTCTATGCCTACTCAGAAGAACAAAACCCGTGGTTGTATTTTTAAACAGAGAGACACAACTTTGTTTTCTTAATTTATTACTAGTGATTTCAGGCACTCGATTTTAATTGTCAAACTACTTATGTGTGTGAGAACGTTCAGGGCTCAAAAGCATATCAAGACTTCTGAGCTTTCTTGTTTAAACATTTGTTTCATAAAAATGTTGCCGTTGCTTACCCCACAGGAAGACTAGAACAAGAGGAGGTAATATGAGAAAAGCCTAATTTACCTAACAAAACTAAGCAAGGCCTTTTGATGTAATCTAAGGGGGAAAAGTACTCTTCTTATAGATACATTGAAGATGTCTCAAGAAAATGAATAACATATTTATTTCAACACGTAGCAAAGACAAGTCTGATAGTTTTGCTAGAATTTTTGACAATAATTAAAATATGGTGGAAACAGAAGAGACTGTGCATGTATGAGCGTTGTTGTGGACAGAATGATTTCTTCTGCTGGAAGGTGCCGATATCCTTACCGTGGTGGGATGCCTGTGCTGGGTCCGGTGACTGCTGCCTGGTGTGCCGAGCCATGACGTGGGAGAGCTGTGCTGGTTATGCAAGGTATTCCTGACAGCCCTGTGCTGCTATCCCAGAGACACTGGGGCAGCTGTTCTCATCCGCAAGCTAAGCTGCTGCCGCCAAAAAGGCATAACTGACCGTTCCCACTGGCTGGCTGTGATCTGGGTGTGTCGATACTCATCTCCAAACTGCCTGGTTGCTGTTGTATTCCTTATTGTGGAGGGGTTAATGGTTATTCTGAAGATAACTGTAATGGTATTTGCCTCTAAAGCAGGAATAAAATTCCTCTCTTTCATAGGAATGGTTGAGTTCAGGCTATGGCTTGATGCAGTAAATTCAGAGCACAAATGGACTAAAATACACACATCGTGAAATAGCCACTGTCTTACAGAGTGTAATACTGTCTATAATGTACTAATACATTTTAAGATGTATTTTCTGTGAAATGCTTCCCTACGTTCCTTCAGTACTACTGAGCAATTGCAGCTTTCACTAATTTCACATGTAAATGCATTGTGTTTTTAATACAGTCCAAAACAAAATGCTAAGCAGCCTCTGTATTCACAAAAGCTGAGCTCTGTGAAGGTGGGCTGGAAATACTGCTCAGATCCTCCAGCTTTTTTTCATTTTTCTGGAAAACCTCTAGTTTCTTGGGATGAAAATCCATTCCTCTAGGCCCTTCTCAATGCAAAAATCTTCCTTTGTAACCCTCACCACCTCCCATACATTTGGTCTTCCATGATACGTTCCCCCCAGCTGGCTGTTTCCTTGATGCTGTGACTCTCCCTGCGGTCTCTGCAGAACTGGTTTATGCTGTACCAAGGGACCTGGGGAGGCTGGGGCTGGTCCCAAGCGGATACAGCCCTGGTCCAAAGTGCTGTGCTGCACGAGAGCAGCACCTCGCTGTGAGGTGGGAGCACGCTTGCTTGGCCAACCAGCGCTAGCAGAGAAACAGAGGCTGAAGCCACCTCAGGTCCCTTGTGCTCAGATACGTGTGGATATACCCAGCTCTTCCCTAAGTTTCATGCACGTCCCAGGCAACTCTGCCCACCTTGATCTGCTTCCCAGCCAGTTCTCTAGATCCTTACTCAGTATGTGCCCCCTATTCTCATTTTTGTTTCCTAGGCAGAGTGAGTTTGGAAAATAGACATGTGTGACAGAGCTGTATTTGAAGGGGAGTAGGCCAGACTTGGTAAGCTCACAAATGGAAGCAATCTGGTCTGCGTGGAGAGAGCAACAGGGCCTTTTATGCAAAGCATCTATCTGAATATGCTCCACAGAAAAAATTATCTCTGTCACCAATTTAAAGTTGTATTCCTCCTTTTGGATGTCACAAGCATAAAACTCCACTCCGTACAAATCTTACATCTATCATTAGTTCCACTGTAATTTATGAAAACCACAATAACCCTGTGCGAGCCCTGAAAATAAGCAAGTGCATATCACCTGCCAGGCAAAATCACTTGTTTGAAATGAACTGGAAAGAGGGGCATTTTCGTACCTCTGGTGTGGAAAATAAGGGTGATGGGGTTTATGCAAAGGAACTAATGAGTGACACCTACATAAATATTTTAACACTTCATGTTTGATATTTTTAGAGCTTTTATAGTGGTCAAACTATACAGTATAGCAGCCTTAGGGTTTATACTGAAGAATGTTTTTGAAGGACTAGGGTATATAGTATTAAACTGGGAAGACTCCCTTGCAGATAACCAAGTCAGAAGGTCCATACCTTGCACTGTTGAGCTCCCACTTGCAAGATCACCAGTGAGAAACATTTTACTTTTCGAACGTGGGTACTAATAGCTATAAATATAAAAAGAAGCTTTATGTTCTCTGTAACACAGAGCCTGCCGTCCTTGCTCGTAGCAGCTAGGGTCTGGGCTCAGTGAGGACAGCGGAACAGAACCCAAAGCTGTTCTGTTAGTCTGCAGTTGCAACCGTCAGAAACAACTGAAGCAGTTGTAGCTCAGCTGCACTGCCCTTTCTAGAGGTGGTATTTTTTTAATTAAGACAATGTATGACAAAGTAAACTAACAGAAGCTGATGCTTTTAGCAGTTTTTTTGCTTCAACTGCCTGATGTCAGCCTGGGCCACATGTACGTTTTGCACATGCCATGGGATAGAAAAAGTGAAACCTCCTTTTTCAATTCTCTGCTGCCTGCCCAAACACCACATGTACTGTCTGTTACATGTCGCTTCTGATGAGGTTCATGCTGGGAATTGCTTTTTAAAGGCAAAGTGTTTCTGAAGACAAGAGTTCAGATTGGGCAGACTGCATTAAAAAAATCTAAGTCTCTCCAGCTCAAATATAGTGATAGCTTTGTGTGGACACCAACTAACAGTCTGTAAAGGGTCAAGTTTGGCTGGTAACAAAAGAAATAATAGGAATCAGAGTAAGCAGGGGGGAGAATGGAGCACACATTTATAAAAAGTAAACCAATGACAGAAATTGTTGTAACTAGTAAAACAAGTGCAGGAAAAATATTTCAGTAATGCACATATGTACCCTGTGGAATGATCCTTATATGCATGAGTGGGCCACTTTTGAAACCTTGATAGGATATGTGTCTCTTAACATTATCAAGACTCTCCTGATTGAGAAACTGGGCAAAATCTGTTCTGTCCAGCACATACCAAAATCAGAGATGTGAACGTATTAAAAAAAAAAAAAAAGTCTGACTATAATGTTACAGGATTATATTGATTATATATCTGCTGCAAGCCCTGCCTCCTTTTTTTTTCCTCCTAAGGTATTTTATAGTGCTCTAAATTAATAGTCAGCCTAATAGTTTGGAGATTGTCTTATCAAATATTTTTCAGTAATAGGCAGAACATAGTAATCAGAACTATTTTTCTCTAAAGCAAACCTGATCCAGAGTTCATATTCTTAATATAGATTATATTGTTTTGAATTCCTTTAAAGGAGGAAACGCCTCTCTCCAGCCTAGGGATTCAAACACAAATAGGTGGTAGCGAAGCTTTCACCTCTCTCTTTTCCGGCCTGACGGCCATTCTCTTTCATTGTTTCCTTCCTGTCCAAACCCAGGAGGGCTAAAAGCAGCCATCAGTATCAGCTAAGCCCAGCTGCTACACCCCCTTAGTAAAGAGCAGGCTGATAATGTTCTCCCTTCAGCATGTTAGACATGAGCTATTAGAAGCCCAGGAATAGATCCAGGCTCCGGTTTCCGATGTGATCTATTTGTTTAACCTGTTGGGCCAGCTGTGGAAGTGAAGATAGATTCTAATAGTCAGTGATGACATCTGAAACAAAGGGGAAGCTACTGTTCCTAAGCAAACTTGTAATTAAACCCTATTTGTAATCGTTATCATGGCATGTGAAGATTGTTATCTGCTTGGAGAAGATGCAATATAGGCACTTCTTTAAAAGTATGAGGAAAAATTAGGAGTGCCTTTAGTAAAAAAGACTTTAGAGGTTACCCAATACACACTTAAAGAAAAAAAAAAAAAGATTAAGTGATAAAGAACCACCTAGGTCGAGGGTTTCATGGTGAAATGTGGACATTTTCTTCTTAGGTGTCTGATTCCAAACTGTGCAAAGGATATTAACCTCTAGTTACCATCTGTTAACAGAAGTTGGATGAGTTTGTTCTGCCTATAGTGCATGCAAGTGCTTGCCTCACTAAGCTAGAAGTGGTATAGATTGCATTCCTTCCTCTGCCTGAACAAATGACAGTCTGGGCCTTTTATGTGGCAGTAGAATTTTGATAGGGATTTCAGAGGGTGGGAAATGCCACAGAAACTTGTTTTAACGTGCCGTGAGCTGTGTCCTGTAGGAAGTCAGGACTTCCCATGTAACAGAAGCGAGGAGGCTCATTCACTGTCCTTAGTTTCGCTGTTACGTCTTTTTCTTTTTTTCTTTTTGTTTGTGTGGTGTTTATTCTCTTATGCTTTGTTTCTTTCCTTAACTTGAAAAAGGTGGATCATAGTGTGTTGCTTTTGAAGGTACAAGGGAGAATGGAGTTCAGTTAAAAGATGGGTAGTATAGAAGTTCCCTTTTAATTTGAGGGGCATATGAGGATTTCTCAGAGATACTCACCATTCAAGGTTGTCTCAAGGTGTTGATTTATGGCTCAAGATCTTAATTAAATAGCAATTTAGGACACTAGTGAAACTTTGGGGTATAATTTGACATTTGTCTGCATTTCAAAATGTGTAGACTCTCATTTAGTTACCTCAAAATTTACTGTGTGAATTTGTCAGTGCTGCAAACCATAATGAAGATGCGGGTTGCTCATACAAGAACTAATTTTACTACTGGTTTAAATGTCCTACTTGTCCACAGAGCTGATTCAAGATGTGAAGAGGTGGTGAATATAAATTTTGCTTCCTTGATGAAAAAAAGCAGCATCACTTCTGCTATGAAAAGGGAAGACAGAAAAATAGCAGAGTTGAGGTGGAAAGCAGAGGGGACCCGTACCACCCTCTCTGCAAGAGGGGAGGGGAGGGACAGCAGCTGGGGCAGTTGTGGCTGCAAAAACAAGCTTGCCGTGAGCACCAGCCGTACACCTCAACTCTTTACATGGCTTTCCAAGACCCTCAGGTAGGCAAAGCAATCCTGATGATTGATTTATATATAGCAGGAGGTTACCTTAGGCAGCGCCTGCCCTATCGTTGTCAGGAACTAGCTGTGATCGACGGAGTTTGTATTTAAGGTTGTGTGATGCTTCTTGTTACAAGGCACTGCTGAAGTTCTTTGTGATTTCATTAGGCTTGCCAAAAATTGTGGTTTAGGCTGAAACTGTTTAGCACGGTCATGGTGAGTAATTCCGTCGGGAAGAGATCGGCGAGGCTGGCCAGGGGAACAGCAGCAGAGGTGGGAGCTGGGGTGGGAAGGAGTTGCACAGACAACCTTCGCTCTGGCATTTCCTAACTCTTGACTATTTGAATATACAAATTTAACAGCCTTGAATGTGTTGTAGTACAACTATCTATTAACCACAACTTAAATGCTTCCTATCACTTAAGTACATGTCCTGAAAAAATTATAATGGGAGTAGAAGTTTGCTGATGGAAGGGTCGCTGGGTTTTGCTTTCTTTTCTAATTGGTTTGCTCCCTCTTTTTGTAACAAGCTTGGTTTTAAACCTGCATTTGCTTTTAAAACTCATAGTATGTTAAAAACAGTCGAGATTCGTAAACGGCCGGTTACTGATTCTGGCACTGCCTTCATGTTGGGGCAGAGTCCCCTTCAGCTGTGTCTCCACAGCATGGCAGGGGTCTGCGACATTGCTCCCATTTTCCCCCTCGTGGCCAGAGGCAGCCTCAGATCGCTGTGTCCACCGCAGCTTTGGGGGATGGCAGGAGCCGTGCCGCAGCACCACCTTGCCTGCAGAGCCGTGGCCCCAGTGCTGGTGGCCCTTGTGGGCAGCCGGCAGCCCAGGCCTTGCTGCAGGGTGCCTGGCGTTAGGGGCACCCGGCCCGGCGCCGCGGTGCGCTCAGCGGGGGGCGCCCCCGTTGCCATGGCAACCGGCAGATGGGGGGCTCCGTCAGGGTCAGCGGGGGGGCGGCCGCAGCAGCGCGCCGGACGAGCCGCTCAATAACAGCCGTTTCAGCTCTGACAGCTCTGCTCTGGCTGGCCAGAAGTAGTTATCAGATTACTTGTATTAAAACCTAATTAAGATGTGTGCCAGTAAATGCAGCACGGTTATTGGATTTGGCGATTTAGCTGCTGCAGGTTGCTGCAATCCAGTCACGCCATTTCAGCAAATTCAGCTCCGTGAAGTGGAGTGAAAACGTTTTACATCAGTAACCTGACTGTGCTGAAAGAGTAAATAACCTTTTAATGCCTCTGCCGTGTCAAGGACTGATCCCCACTGCAGGGTGAATGGACGCTGTCCACAAATCCTTGCATATTAATTTCTTTCAAATCAACTTTAAACCCAGAGGAGGGCTGACAGTTTGTGTCAGCTTTTCCCTTTGCTGTGGATTGCCTGTGGATTAATGGACCCGTGAGTCCCCCAGGGCCCGGAGCTTGCAGCAGGAGCCTTGTGGGTGCCCCGGTTTAGCAACATGTCTTTATAGAAAAGACAGAAGCTTTTGATTTTGTCTGTAGGCCGCAGACAAGGGGGCAATCTAAATACAACATGATGGGTGCTAGTCCAGCTTTGTGGTGTTGGATCCAGGGGGAGGTTATTCTTCTGGAAGTCACCTTGGTGCCAAAGCTCTGCTTTATGTTTGATGTTTTACCTAGAATCATAGAATCGCTTTGGTTGGAAAAGACCTTTAAGATCATTGAGTCCAACCTTTAACCTAACCCTGACATCCCACCACTAAACCCTGTCCCTAGTTTATGCATGGTCCTGCAGTGGTTGTCTACCCGTAGCTGTCGAAATGTAGCAAAACCTATCTAACCCTTTCCATTTCATTTCTGGACAGGCTAGGGTATAGACTAGTCTCAGATCCAAATTTTACTGCTGTACAGAGTGAGACATGTAGTCTTCTGCAGGCTGTAGCAAAGTAGCTTGGAGCCGCTCTAACATAAAGCCACATACGAGCTCCAAGTACTGAGAATCAGAGCAAAACATTTACCTTGAAGCATTCATTACAGCTTGTGATGCCTCAGTTTTTTGTTCTCCTTCTGTGGAACCACTTGTCTCATGAAGCTGCCTCTTTCCTGCCGCCATATAGATACTAGAATTTTGGTGTAGAGTGGTTAATGGAAAATTTTTGAAGGGTGTTATTACTACTAAATGGGAGCTTACTCCTTAGTGCCAGGTTGTCATGTAAGTAGTCCAAACATAACGTGCTTCAAGAGCTACATGTCTTCACCTTGTGCCTTGAAGTAACATGACAGAGCATGGTGGAGTCAGTTCCTGCCCATCAGCTCTCCCAGGCCAAGGAGGAGCAGCCGCCTGACATCCCAGCTGGACAGATCTTGCCCCTTTGGTGGAAAATGGTCTCATTTGGAATGGGGGGCGAGGATACGGTGGTCACTCAGATGCACAGGATGCAGTACATGTTTGCCTGGTAGGTGGTGTTGCCAAAGTGAATGCGGCGACCGTGCAACCTCATTCGCTTGTATTAGCAAAATGTGCAGAAGGTTCTGTCACCCAGTTGTAAAAATGATGGCAGGCATCGATGTGCAGTTGTAACATATGGGAAGTACAGTGAATGTGGGTGGAGCTGTTCATTTCTCATCTTGAATCATTTACGAGATCAGCAGGCAGGCCAGATACAATGCATATGGGAATGTGTGGCTGTGCTGCACATGTCACACGTAATAGCAGATATTGTGAGAGGGCCCAGAGCCTGTCCTCAGGAGTTAAATGCACCAGAGCAGGCTGGTAGTCCCAGCATGCCGACCAAGGGCCAGCTTGGCAGCAGTTTTGGGAGAGCAGACTGGTAGACAGAACTTGGGAATTCACAGACCAAGATCTGCACTGACTAGAACTACTCCCTCATTATCCATCACGACCCAGAATTGTAGAAAGGAATGTTATTAACCCTGTACTCAAGCACTGGAGATAGATACAGATGATAAAAGTAAAGTTGTGGCCTGCTAGTTGAACCCAGCTCAGTGCCTGGGTCATCTGCTCGAGGGGACAGTCTAAATGTAACACGGTGGGTGGTGAAGTTGCAAAACAGAAAAGCATAACTAAAGTATTGCCATAATTAAAGACTTTTTGATTTACAGTGGTTTACCTGAATCACCCTTTGCATGATCTGAAAGGATGTAGAGCGCACTAAGGCTTGCATCCGGTAATGTTTTTGAAATTTGCATGGGCTGCCTGTGAGTATCTAGTAGAAAGTGTTGTTTTGGTGTAAAATTCTCATGAGCTGGAAATGACTTCTCGCTGGGTGCCAGAACTGGAGGAAGTTCCTCGCAGTGCAGTGGTGGCTCTTCAGCTGGAGCCATCTCCCCGCCAGAGGAGTGGCACGCCAGGGAAGGGCCTCTCAGGGCTGCAGCAGTGGCGTTTGGTCTTGCAGCCAGGTTGGGCCCTACTGCTGCGATGGGCACTGCTTGTCATGTTGCTGCGGAGATGGGGGTCGAGGGGTTTATGTACTTACCCATGTCTTTAGCTGCCAGTAATGATAATTTTGTGCAAGAGGGTCTCTCAAAGACAATATGATTGTGCTTAAAACAGTCTGAAACGCTAGCAGAATGGGTAAATTTTTAACTGAACAGAGAAGTCAGCAGAAACTTAATTTTAAGGGCCTGAACCCAGGCTGTAGTTGGTCGTTGTTGAGTCGGGCTCTTATGCGTGAGGATTCCTCAAGGCTTTAAGCAGGTAGGGCAGCACTGGAGCTCTTCCCTTGGCTGTCTGAAGACCACACTCTCCAGTTACACCTCCCTACCAGTCCTGCTATAAAGTAGTAAGTACTCTAGAAGTAAAGGACTGGAAGATGTCTTTATTACAAATCAAGAAGTGCAGTAAGGTCACATATCCTCCTCAGGTTAAAGGAAATCAATGGCAAAGTAGTGAGCAGAACTCAGGTCTCCAGTCTAAAACTACGACATTGCCTCCAGCAACCACCACTGTTGTTCTTGCACTCCCTGGGAGTAAGATGCTTGTGGGAAAGCTACTATCTTTAAAAACAAAACAAAGAACAGTAGAGTCTGGGTTTTCATTTGGGGGGGGAAGTTGTGCTTTGGTTTTTGAAGTTCCACGCCCCTGAAATCACCTTTAGTAAAGAAATGAAGCTCCTGTACCAACATGGTATAGTTTGGAAGGTATAGGGAGTGTGAAGTTAGACACACAGTGTGTAAATGTGTATTTAGTAGAATATCCTGTGCTATCAAAGTGGTGGTTTTGTTTGCGTCGTTGGACGTTTACAACCAGCTGTTGCTGTTTGCATTAGCTGCATTTAGTTTTGTTCTGGTCCCCAGGAGATGGTCCTGCAGCTCCTCAAATCCCTTTTGCAAGGAGACGTTAGCAGAGTGACAGAAATACGGGCATTCACAGTGTTTGCTACGTGATTGTTGCAGTTTGATTTTTAAAGAAGTTGGGTGGCAGATACAGATCAGTAAATACTGGTTTTGACATAGATTTTGGCAACTTTGTTTCAGCTAGATTTTCCTAGCTTTTTATCAAGAAATTTGGGGGTGTTTACTAATGCAGTTATTTGAACAATCCTGATTAAGGATGTGAATATTCAGAGTGATTAGCTTAGCTGAGTTATGACAGCTGTACAAGTCAAACTACCACATGGAGCTGAAAGTAGAAAGATTCAGAAAATCGCATGCCTTACTGTAAGCGTAGAACTAATTCCATTAAAAACACAGCACGCATGAGAGATGCAACCTAAAAACCTCATTCAGCTGAAGCTGTATTTCAATATGTTGAGCAAGAAATAGTTTGCAAAAGCAAGTGTGAAATTTAGATCCAGAACTAACCTTGACAAAACAGAGTCAGTCCATGCTCCCCAGGTGCATAGTGTTTAGATGTGTAGGTTGTTTTCTGGAGTACTGTTATTTAAAGACAAGAAGCTTCTAAGATATCTGAAAAGACTTCTAGTTAAAGATATTTCCATTTAAAGAGTGAAGTGCATTTAATGTAAAAGCCACCATTTCCAGCTTATTTGTGTTTATGTCCCTTGCTACAGGTCCCAAGCAGAGTTTTTAAATTTTTCATGGCAGGAGTAAATAAGCAGTCACTGGGGACACAACAAGCCATACCAGGTTTTGCGATTAAAGAAGTAAAGGTGTGGTTGCCCTGTCTGCAGCAGTGTTTTCCCAACTCGGGCACTTGTTTTTCAAGTGTAAGCAATGCCTCTGCGTGTTCCTTCTGACCCCTGCCAGCTTGTTCCCTCTGGCTCGGAGGCCCTGGTGAGGAGGACCTTTGGAATGACAGGCTTTTTGCATCCTTCCCCAGGAATCCCTGTTATGCTATTAAAGGATCTAGGCTGATGTGTGTAATTACCACTAAGCTTACTTGAAATAAAGGTTGCATTCTGTAACAAGTTCTGGGCATTAACCAGGTTGCAAAGAGCAGCGGACAGAAAACAAAAGTTTTTGTCACTTTAGGTCCAGTTTGTCAGAGCATTGGGATATTTGGATTTATAATCTGGGCTGGTGAGTGTGTTTCAGGAAGACGGTTACTGAGGCAGCTGGAGAGCATGCAGCTAGATTAGCTACAGGAATGGGGATGCAGTCCTGAGGTCTTTACTGATGTCACTTAATGGCAAAGCAAATTCACTGTCATGTCATGATGAGGCTTGTGAACTAGAAGTGCAAATCTTTAAAAGTGCTCATTTAAAGTGTGAAGATAAAATGTATTGAATGCCCATCCTAGGAGTAATACTTAGTCTCAGCCCAACCATCAGACTGAGCTCTGTCATCTGGGAGCTGTACCCACCAGTGCAAACATCAAAGCTTTGACCGTGAACTCCAACTTCAGATGCTCTGCAACCTTTTTATCTATTTTTTTCCAGGTTACAGCAGCTTGACAAGCACTGCCAGGCCACTGCCCAGCAGTTAGTGGAGTTGCTCAACAAACAGAATCAGCTCTTCAAAGAGAAGCAGCTGCTTACAGAAGAGGTGCAGTTTCTGCGAATACAGGTACTGTGCTAAAAGAAAAGAAAGTCTGAGGGGAACATGCTGCAGCTTCAGCAGAGAAACCCAGCAGCAGTCTCATTTCAGCTGTTGGGTTTTGTTGCTGTTGTTGTTTTAAGTAAGGCATTACCTTACAAAAAAAAAAAAAAAATCCATGCAATTGGAAAGACCCGAGTCCTACTTCAGCCTGAACTAAATGAAGAAAGTGTTTTGAGGTGACGGTAAGACAGAAGTTTTTCTTGGTTTTCCTAGCTTGCTTATCAGAAGATCTTGCGTTTCTTTTTCTGAGAAGAGGGAAATCCGTTCTTTGACAGCATTAACATCTAACCAGTAGCTTGATGTTGATAGTTTGAGTTCTTTGCTGACATTTGTCAGACTTGAGTCTCCCTACCACCTTGTGACTTCCCCCTGTCCCTTATTTTTAAAAGTCATTTATCTTTCCTGCTGCTCCACAACCACTTACCCAAGTGTGAGATGGAGAATGTGGTATCAGTCTGCCTGAGCTCTAATCACTGCCCTGCATCTCTAGCAGGACTGACTCCTGCTTCCAGTGGTCTCTAGGAAGCTGCCAGTAGCACACCTAGCAGGAAACAGGACATAAATCATCTGAGAACTTTAAAATATTTAAATCACACTATTTTTCATAGGCTTTTTAGCTGTAGATTTTAATAAATGTTTAACCCAGGAGAATAAAATCCGTGTTTTGTTAAGCCTTTAATCATGTCAGTGTGTTTGGTTTTACAGAATTTCCTGTTGTAGTAGACAAACTTGGTAGCTCAAGATAGTTAAGGTTATCAGCACATAGTAACTACTGGCAAAATTCAGGGCAGCCATAGTGCTCTCTCTGTAAAATAGCTTAAGTAGGTGGTAGTTCAGAAAAGAAAATGAAAATTTCTGTTTTAAGGGGAGCATTCTTGGTAATGTAAACAGACTTTGTGGTCCACAGAGATTTTGTTGTCGATAATCCATCTTATCTGGAAACGAGTGTGCTTTTATGAAGTTGGGCAGAAATACTAAAATCATACAAAAGGGGAAAAAATCATTCAGATATTACACTGCTATCAAGACTTGACTGGCAAAAGCTTCCTTCTTTATGTTCATTGCAAGTTAATTGTGCTCCAGAGGATACTTTTTAATTTGAGAACACTCAGAAGAGAAGAACGATATAAAAAATTATTACAAAATGAGCCCTAAAAATCTATTTGCAGCTATTTAAAGCAATGGTGCTTCTCTGGGAATTGGAATTCAGCCCAAAAGAGCTGCCTGGAATATCAGACAATCGTTTTAAGAAAACTAAAGAACAGTTCACCATACATGAGAGATTTTAACTACAGAAAGATGTCTGTCTGTGATTAGTGTAGAAATATGTATTAAAAAAATCAGTTGCAGAATCGGTGTTGATCAAAGGTGAAAGTGCCATCATATTCCACATTTTATTGTATTGTTCAACTCATATTCCTTTATAATAATTTTATTTTTTTTAGCAGGGGGGAAGGGAGAGAAAGAAATCGTACCTAATCTTTTAAAAATTATATAAAATACACTGACCTAAATGTGCTGTTGTATCTTGGAACATAAACCACTAGTAACTGCAGTTGCATATTTCAGGAGAAAAAATGGGATGCAGATCTCAAGCAGGACACAGATGGAATCAAGTAAAAACCTGGATGGATAAAGAGAAATGAGCAGAAGTAGGTATTTTTTCTATATCCTATATACAGAGAGAGGGGAGGGAGAGGAAAGGAGGACTAAAACTATTTGCAGATGTGGGTTGATTCTGGCAAACGCTTCAAGACAAAAGGGAGAAGGAAGTGTTTGAAATATTTTTGGGTTTGAAATTGTTGGAGCTTTTTGTGCTTGTTTCTTTTAAGCACTTAAAAATTTAGGACAAGCACTCCACAGCAAAAACAGGTTTACCTGACAGAACTAAAAAAAAGAAGAAAAAAAAAAAAAAAAAAAAAGAGAAAACCCTTAAAGATATAAATTGGAAGGAAAGGTGGGAACTTCTAGAACTCAGATTTTACCATAGGTACTTTTTGATCTGAATAATCACTGGGTGTTTGTCTTTTGACTTGGAATTGTTTAGTTTTGTCACTTCCAGTAGTATTTTCCTTCTGAGGAAGCAGAATCCTCTCTATTTCTTCAGAAAGGCTACAATTTGTTTTGTAATAGATCATAAAACTTACTGTCATGTTGAAACATTATGTAAATAATAATGCTGTTGGAGTTACAGTACTGCTAGCTACATAGCTATAGCTGTTCCTATCACCTTGTAAGAGTTTTATGTAACTTTAAAAGCCCCAAATTAAAATTGCATCATTTATGCAACTCATATTCCTTTATAATAATTTTATTTTTTGCAGGGGAGGAGAGAAGAAATGTACTATCTTTTAAAATTATATAAAATACACTGACCTAGCTGATGTAGGGGGAAAAAAATAACCAAAACCCCAAAACCACTGGAAAACCTGTAACCTTCTTACGATTTGTTTTCAAAACTCAGGTTACTTCCACTGCAATTTCTGTTTCTCATGTTAGTGTTTGCTAGGGGGGGTGGGGCGAAAGAAAGAGGAAAAAAAAATGTCTTTAAATCCAGCGACATTCTGGTGTGTTGAGAGTCTGTTTTTCATGGAAAACTGATTTGACGCTGTAAGGAAAATTCTGGCATTTAAATTGAATGAACATAAAGTCATCATAAAAGAAATACCTGATCCTACTACTTGCTGAATTCCCTTAGCATCCTTGTTGAAGGAGTAACCGAGACAAGTACCACCATTTTGAAAATATCTTTCTCATTCTCAGCAGTGAATGACAAGCTTTTCAAGCTTTTAAAATTATAAAGTTAAATCTCCTATTACTTGAAAGAAGCTCAATATTATTTCAGAATAACCTCCTGCGTACAACATGATGAAGATGCTCACACTGTAATTTTCATTTTCATAGAGCTAAGAAGGACCAGTATGGGAATGTGGCCTGACCTTACAGCCTGGGCTGCGTATTGGGCCATTATACTGATATGCAATAGATGGCAGTAATATTTAATAATGGTATACAGCATAACATATTCAGGTCCACATAAAGGTAGTCAAAAGTTTAATTATGGGATTTACACCTCTCATTTTGAAAGTTTTTGAAAGATTCAAGCTTTGAGTTTCTGCCTTTGAAAGTCTCTTGTCATATTGCAATTCGCTCCAAGTCAGGAGGAGAGAAGAGACATCTAGCTCCCCTCCTTTACAGGTACTAAATACAAACGTGCATAGTATAGCAAACAAATACCTAAATTGACATCACTAGAAATGTCAGTGCTGCCCACCCACTGTGTGTTTCTGAAAGCTGGGATGCTCCTCACTTGCAGGATCTGCCTTGGTGACTGTCAGTTTGACAGAAGTGTTTGTCCAGGCTAATAATCCCCTCGCAGACCCCAGCTGCGGGAAGGGGCTGCTGGCTGGCTGAGCCAGCGAGAGCCCAGACTGACAGGATTCGGCCCTTGGGGATTACCTCCGGGTCCTACACTGCTGCTCTGCCTTCCCCCCTAAATATCTCCCCCTGCAAGCCAGCCCCTCCCATACGGCTGAGCTGCTCGGACTCTCCTCCCTCATTACAGATGGCTTTTTCACAGTGAGCATGCCTGTGAACAGACCGCCTTCCTTCTGAACAGGAGTTCGAATATACTCACCCGTAACCATATTCCCATCCTCGTCCCTCTAGGGCCTCCATGGGAGGTACTGTCAGAATTACAGCCATTTCTGAGCGGTGGTTTTCTTGGTTTTCTTACATAGCATGAATTTTTCAGTGATGTCCCAGCAGCTAATGCAGCGATTGACATGCTGCCAAGTGCCCCATTTGCTTTTGGTTTTTTTCATTATACGTTACAGAAGGGGAGCTTTATGTCCAGAAAAGAAGTAGCTTGTCCACCTCTAATGTCAGAAGTGATACAGGCTCATCCTTACGTGGCCCTCAACTGTTTTTCCAGAGACCTGAAGACTGCTTAGGTTATTGGGGGGGAGAGCATTTTTTTTTGTGTGTCTGTGTAACCTAAATGCACAAAAATAGTGCCTCTGCCCAGTGTTCATAACAGCCAGTGACATTCCACAGCCAGGGGTTGCTTGTTGCAGTCTTTTTAAGCAGGTGAAAAGAAAGTCTTTATTACTCCTTGGATGGAGTGTAGTTAGAGATGATGATAATTAAACTGACAGGAGCAAAGACAGGTAGACCTCTGCTTGCTGGCTGGCTGCCCTGACATGACACTTGAAGTGCTGCATCACCTCGTATTTAGCCCTTTGGGGTTTGTGAAGCTGCAGCTGCAGGAGGCCCATACCTCCTGTGCAGTGTCTGGCCCATGGGCAAAGCTGGGGAGCAGCTCCGGAGCCAAGTTTGGCCCTCCTGAGAGCTCTACCTTGAGTTCTGCAGCTGTGCAAATGACGATTGAGGCACCCCCATGCTTTTGAACCAGACAACAAGCTAGTGGCTCCTCTCCCCTCCATCAAGAGTAAAAAGCATTAACAAAAGTCATGTAGGCACCCCGAGGCTTTGGGGTGGAAATGTTGGTACCAAACTGGTTTACATGTGTACAGGCAGGGCTGGTGAAAGGCTTTTTGTGGCCACAGGTGAGAAGATGACAATGACAGCTTTTGACTTAGAGCCATGTGTGACCCTATGACATTTCTGGGGCAGAAATGTTTTGGAGTTCAGTGGTACAAAAGTCTACTGTCTGAAAAGGGGTGCCTGAAAACAGGAGGGTAACCTTGGGGTACAGATGGGCACACTCACTTCAGTAGTCAGGGGGGAGAGCAGTGGGTGAACCTGCCAGGCTATCAGCTGGGCCACCAAGGGCGTGTGGCAAGAGGAATGGGCTGGCTGGGGATGCTGCAAGCAACCCACAGCAGCGACGGCTGTCAGGAGACTTCTTCAGGAGCTGAGTGTTTGGTTTTGGGGGGGGGTTGTTTGGGTTTTTTTCCTTCTTAATCTCTGCCTGTACTTTAATGCTGGCCATACACAGAGGGTCACTGCGACATAGAGTAGGTGTCCCCTGGCTGTCACTAACCAGTCACTGACAGGGAATTCAAGCCCCAAGGCTTTCTGGGGCTGTCGTTCATTTTTCCTTGCACTGGTTGCAGACACAACTGTAGCAGTTGGTGTTGGTGCATGTATTTTTGGGGAAAAAAAAAAAAAGTACCATGTTACTGGTTTTAATTAATTCTTTAATGAACAGCAGCTTCATAAATTCTTCTTTAACTGAGACCCAATGGCCTTATCAACTAAGAAAAAAAAAAAAGCAAACCCCTTTAGTCTTCTAATGCAAAACCAGCCAAAGTAGAAAATTTTATTTTTATTTCTGATGTCATTTACACTTTTAAATTCAGATTTGAGAACTCCAGTGGCTTAATTCTAGGTAGGTCCCCCAGCTCCAGTAGAGTTTTTGACGTCTCACTCTCAATTCTGTCCTGATGCACTACCGAGGAAGCTATGCAAGCGCTGCAGGCCGGCGAATTAGCCTTCCCACTGGAGGCTTCCTACTGGCCCCCAGGCAGCAGGTTCCTGTTTTGCTGCCGCTGCCTGCCCCACACACAGGCTGTACCATTCACAGTAAACACTCACTGGCACAGACCTGCTGCCTCCTTCCTGGAAAGGAGAAGGGGCAGGATCACAGACGTGCCCCAAAACAAGAGCTCAGTTATTTACTGCTAAATGCGAGCGACGGCTGAAGCTCATGGAGATCCTGTTTTTCAGAAATCAAATCGCTCTTGTTCTTGCTACCTGTAAGGCTTCTCGTCTTAGAAAGAGGCAAGGACAGCAGGCCTGCAGGAAGCGCAGGCTTTCAAACAGCCCTTGTTTACACTGCATTACCACGGTCTCAACCGTCACTGTATTTCTCTTCCAAGAACTCGCCCGCAGGCTGAAGCAACACAAATGAGAAACACCAGCAAGGGGTAGGGGCTACTTACTTATGCACCCGGCGCTCTCTTTTATCTTTCAGGTCTGCTCTGCACCCGGCTGAAATGCGGGCTTGCCTGTGGCTCACCCAAAGACCTGGCTGCAGAAGAGGCGTGCTTGCTGGCGAGCTTCACCTGGTTTCTATTTGGTTTTAACTACAGAATCATAAATAGTTTGAAGCATTACCAGCCCACCAAGCTTCCTAGGAAGACAACTGAGACTTTTCCGAAAAGAAAAGCCAGTTTTAACAGCTATTACATGGTGTGAACTTAATTCATTATTTGTACAATTTTTTTATAAAATGTTTTAATCTGTTTTTCTAATTGAACATAGATGTCTTTATTTACAGACTGAAATACCAATAAACTTAATTAGATTCTTATTTTCCTCATTCTGTCCTTCTGAATTCAAGGGGAAGCATGTGCCTAGGGAGAAGGGGACTGTTTGTGAATCCTGTACCAGCACACTCATTACCAGAATCTACCTGGGAACTTTATTTTTACAAGGTATTTGTCACTCTTTGTATAAAGGTGAGAGCCCCAACAACTGTTGATCCATCAGAAAAGCGTAAGACTGATCATATGGAATATTTCTCAATGTAGAAGAAATTCCAGGGGGCAGGTTACCCTTCAAAGCTCTCAACACCAAAGTGGTGATCCTAGGCTTTTCCACCAGCAAATATTTAGTGTTCTGGGAGATGGGCACCAGGTGAACTTGGCTTCAAATTATTGACCTCAAAACACTTGGAGGATGCAGTTGGAGGGCTTTTTTTCTCCTGGTTAATAGTGCACTGGTGTTTTTAAAAATTACTTTCCAAATACCAAGCTGTTTCAGCAGTAATTTATCTGAAGCTTTTGCTAACTAGTGAAGGATAAACTAAGTACATAAGCAAAAAGTTTCTGCATCTATTGATTTCAGTGTTGTTGTGGAATTGCACTAGTAAAGGGGGGAAAAAAGCGCAAAGAGTTCCCCAGTAATGAAGCTCCTTCAGCATGAACACATAAAATGTAACAGAAGTAGGGTAACATCACATGTGATAGGTTACCGTTTGCGGTGGGACACAATCTTTCCTCCTCTTGTCTTTTCAGAATTACTAGTGGTACAGCCTTCACATCAAAGTGGTTTGGTTTGGGTGTTTGTTTTTTTTTCCTGCCCTGTGAAACTGCCAAACCCATCTGATCGCCTCCCTGACCTGCATCACCAGGATGACACTAAACATGCTTAAAATGGCCTCAGGTCTTTAGGGACAAGAAAGCCTGAGGAAGAAAAGCCCTCTCTAGTCAAGCTCTGGGTTTTCCACAGTAATCAGGCTGACAATATTTTAAGTGTCACTACTTTATAGATGGTTACACAGGTAAGAATATACATTTATAAATGTAGGAATATGCAAACATTTTTTTAAATTTTATTTTTTATTATTCCACAGCAGAAATCTGTGTTTAAATAGGAGAAAGTACCTATGGACGCAAAGGAACTCGGGCACCTCCTCCCAGCACCTAGGCTTCACTGAGATCCTGGTGCTGCCATGCCCGGGCCTGAGGCACAGCTGGACCCTCAACCTTTCCAGATGGGCCTCACCTACCAGGTGGCTCCTGGTGGCTGCCTGCAGGGCCTGCTACCAGCTGCCCACGTGCATGCACACATTTGATTTCATCAAAGCACCCTGGGCTGCTGGGTATCTGCAGCTGGAAGGAGGTTTTCCCACTTGTCCCAAGTGTAGGCTCAGTTCATTATGTTGCTCGGAGTCTAGAAGGAATCAGCTGCCCTTCAGCAGCTACTCTGCTCTGTAGCAATTAATTAGTCATTAAGCACAGACAGCACTAGGTCTACCTGGCTCACATACCCCCACCCCGGCCGCTACTTAGACACAAAATGCTCGGTTTTACAAAGTTTACAAGTGTCAGACCAGGTGATCAGATCCAGGACAGTCCACCTCCACAGCCAGCGCGTGAGCCCATGATGGGGGACACAGCCTGACCAGTCCCACCGCTGCCGCAGCCAAGTCCTGGTCACTGATCTCCTAATACCACTGAGCTAAAGGCTGGCTGGCTCATGCTCACTCCTATTACAAGGCAGGGGAGAAAAAGAAAAAGAAAAAAAAAAAAAAGAAGGGAAAAGAACAGACGTGGATGAGGCACCCTCAATGCCAGGGAAGCGTTCATGTTTGAGATCTGAGCTACAACCCAGGTGACCGGCTGCTTTAGGGACACTCAGCCCTCCTGACCGGCTGGCTCAAAGGGCCCTGGACCGGCTTGTGGGCTTCAAGGAGTCCCACTGAGGTGCCCTGCAAATCCCACCTTCCCGTGGTCTTCCTCTCCTTACCCTACCGCATTACCTAGCTCTGGGATGTGAGTCTCTGCATTTCAGTAGATGACAAATCGCTGAAATTGTGGGTGCTCTGCCAGGAACGCAGCCCTGTGTAATCACTACTTGAAAACCGTAACCCAAATTTACAAGCGACACACACACCTCGCAGAGTCAACATGAACCGCCTGTGTGGAAACAGCCTTGCTCCAAAGCACAGATACGTCTTGCTTAGTCATTGAAACTTTTTTTTTTTTGACAATACTGTAACTTCATCATTTACAAGCTGAAACTGATCACCCGGTATTTGAAATACGTCACAGCGAGTTACAGTTATTACTAGGACTTCACAGCAAATAAAACTTGTAACTAAACATGCACAGATCATTTTATAGATACAGTGATAAAAAAATAATGATGTACATTTTCTTGTAAGAAGAAATTAAGTAAATTCTTTGTGCATTTCAGGATTGAAACACCTAACCTATATAAAATTACTTTAAAATATGAAGTAAATATTTAACCCAAAACTTGAGAAATCTTTTGTAATCTGCAATATAGGCTTCTCATTTCAGTTTTTCTTTCTCTGACACAGAACAACTTAGGACTTTTATCTTCCAAGAGATTTAATAGTAATGTGCATATATAAAAAAATACGTCCTTTGTGGCAAGCCTGAACATATATATATATATATATTTACAAACCTCCAGAACAAATTAGCATTAAAAAACACAGAAGTAGCAGATTGACATAGTGCTTTATTTAAGCTGTCTGTACGAAGGAAAATAATGTGCATCCCTATCATATACGTGTAAAAATACTAAGGATGTACAGTGTACAAAAACAGTTTCTTGTAGTTATTTCACATCCTTGTGGGTCATATACTTAAGGAAATAAACAGTTTAAGTATGACCAACAGTAATACGGTTTCTTGGGTTCATAGTCGTGTCTGCGTAATATCCTTAACCATATGACTAGATCTTGCATGGATCTAATGAAAGAACTAGCAAGGTCAAGAAATGTCACAAACTCTAAAGCTACAGGGAGGTAATTCAATTACCAATTTAGAGGTTTTTATTTAAATAAATACTTTACATTTCATGCTTGCCTGTAATGCACTACCAGGAGCAAGATAAGGAAATTCTACTGTAGACAGTACAAACAGTAGCAGCAAAGTGTGTACATTGAGGTGTAATATATAGACCCTGCAGTTAGTAAGGAAAGACCTTACTTTTGTACTCTAGGAGAAGCACATGGCCCCTGCAAGAACAGTCAGCTTTAAGAAGCCGCAAGTAAAGATGGGGAAAAAAAAAAAAAGCAAAAAACCCAAAACGTAAAACAATACTGGAATAAACGTTCTTTAAGCAACAGGAATGTACTGGAAGATGGATTAGTGTGGAAAGCGAAGCTGTGTGCAAAACTGCCAAAATCCAAACAGAAATGACCTATTTCCTCCCAGATGGCTGCAGTACAAGAGGGCATACTGTGTGGCATGGAAGTCAGTACAAGCTGGAGTCAAAGTCTGAAATGTACGGTGCTCGAAAGGCTCGCCCGGCTAACCAGCCGCCACCTCCGGTCCAAATCCAGCCCACAACTGCCAACAGCAAAAGAGGAGCTGCACAAGTTTCTCTCAGCACTGCCCGCCCCTTTGGCTTTCAGCTCTTTCAACACTGGTGAGAGAGAACCCCCCAGCCCGGGGCAGCACGAAGCGGCTGCTGACTCTCTCCGCAGGGTAACCTTGGTCAATGACACGTCGGAAGGCAGACAAGCCAATGCACAGTGAAGCCTTACAAGGTCCTCAAACCATTCACCGACAGGTATTTACCGCAAACCGCATCCCAACTAGCTCCGCTACGGCGAGCTAACCACAGGGTTTCTGCTGCACGCGAGGAACGGCTGGCCGGAGGCACAGCACCCCTTGGTCATTAGTGAGAGGGGCCCCATGTCAAGAAACTTATTGCTATTACAAGCCGAAAACATAGGGGAAAAAAACACAGGCATATAACACAGATTTTTAATCACCATAGTTTTAGTCTGTAAGTACGAGGCCTTTGCAGAGAACTAATTAATGCCCGTCTATTAAGTACTCAGTTATTTCAGTCGCTCACTCGCTGCGTCAGTGTAGACGCCCCTACGCTACCGGTGCAGACCCGCAACGCGTTTGCTGCACTCTTCTCTCGCTCCGTAGAGGGAGAATCTCTACACGCACTTAGTGTTACAAGGTGACAGAATGAGATCCTATGTAGTCAGAATACACACCATGATAAATTTCTGACTGATTATCCATCCACTGCTAAAGATAAAACACGAAACACAAACAATTGTCTGAATTAGCCTGCGTCTTTAGCTGCCTTGCTGAAATGCCCACCTACCCCTTGACCGTCCCAGCACGTGCACTGCCAGCAGTGGGCTCCGTGCCAGGGCACTCAACTTTCCACATCAAGAGGCCAAGGCACCCACGTAGGAACACCTCTCCTTTCAGACTCATCTACTCATTCGCACAACGCAACTGGCAACACTCAGCGGTATCACAGTCTTCGTGGGAACTAACAAGATCCCAATGCAGAGATGCTTCGAATGATAATCCCATGGAGTCGGGGGGTTCAGATGTCATTAGCAAGGGCACATGCACGCTACCACGGCACCGCGTAATGCCCCGACTCCTAGCACCAAAGGGTTTATTATTAAGATTATCATTGCTGAAGATCAAAGCTAAAGTTTATGCACACGTTCTGTTAGACACAGATCTTCGGAAACGGATGACATTTTCCTTCTCATGATGTTTTAAATTCAGTCAATCAGGTACCACGGTCACATGTAACACGCGGGGTTTCGGGACTCTTTTGGTTGAGGGCAAACCTTCCTGGAGAATTCCCAGAATTTTACTATTTTAATTATTAAAATAAAGTGCTTTTCTTGTAATCACTGTGGTCTCATTATTCAAATGCAAGTCCTTCATCTAGAACAGAATTTTTCTATTGTGTTGTCAGGCTCTTTTACATTACATTTATCCTCAATGGAGCACAAGATGTAGCTTTTTTGCCTGTTTGTTTTTAACTCTTTGGCACGTGAAGCTGGAATTCCTCACCTCCACTGCCAAACAATTAAAAGACAGTACTTCATTCACAAAAATCTGATTCTAAGCACTATGTACAATTTCAGAGCCTTGTTAAAATTTCCACATGGGAGAAAAGTGCATTATTCCCTTCAGCTTGTACAGTCCTTCCATATATTACAAAATTAACTGCTATAAGCCTATTCTATCTAAGATGTAGCAGCATTTGCAAACATGACACAAACCTTATCGAAAAAAAATAAAAAAAAAAAAAAAAAAGTTAAATAAAAAGCTAATTCACAAACTCAAAATAAAAACGAGTAAGGCAAACACCTGTTTACCTTGGTGCACACATTTTGGTGAAAAGCAATACCATTATGCCTGTCTACATTCTTCAGCCATCAGAGGTGATGTATATCATGAAAGAAAAAGAAAAGCATGAGAAAGATGTTATCTGGTGCAAATTAGAAGACCCCTTAAACAACTTCAACTGCTGCTTTTATGCCTTCATTTCTTGCATGTATAATGTTCAATTCTCCATGATTGCACATGAACCTGGAAGTTCTACGTGGCAGGCTGGGTGAGCCCAGCCCTTCTGCTTCTTCTGTAGTATCCAACAGTAATTAAAAAATAATATATATATATTTATATATATCAACAGTTTAAGTCCTTCTCTCAAACGTTTCCCAAACAAATTCCAGCCAGATGTTAATGACAGAGACCTGCTTCAAGTAATGATATGCCTAACAAAAACCTTGCATATGTACATCACCACCCCCTACGTTTCCTTGTTCTAACCAGCACAAACAGATCAAAGAAAATGTTATAGACTCGCCTTTTTAGACTAATTACAATTTTGATTCATCTTCTGGAAGAAGATAAGCTGGACCAACATGCTTTTTGTTTAGCCTCCACTGTGAGGAAAAACAGATGACTACTTGTGCACAAAGTGTACAGTGCTGAAGGCAAGTCATCGACCTCCAGCGACACCATTAGTAACTTCTCAACGTTGCTATTACACTGAGACTGTGGGCAGCAGCAACAGCAGGAGGGCATAGTAGAGAAAAACCTCGTATTTCATGCAAAACCGAAATGGATTTTAGGTAGGTTTGGGAAAGAAACTTGTTCAATTTGGAATGGTCTCTGAAAGTGCCCCTGCTACCTTAAATAGTATCTAGCACTGGTGGTGATGTTCAGGAATCATTTTCAGTGATAAACCTAAGATGACAGTGAAGCAGCAGAACAAAAAAGTTATTCTCGTCCACTTGCAGAGTAGGAAAATTGGGGGAAATGCGGCCGCCTCTCATTGTCCATGCAGTCCATACCATCCTCGTCATCTGTATTAAGGGAGAAGTTCAAAATGTCATTATATTTGCAACAGAATTTTATTATTTACCTGATATGCAGCACATCTTTCAGGGTTCAGTGCTGGCGTTAAAGGCTCAAGTTAAAGTAAGACTTTATTCGCGTAAGCTGATGCTCGTACAGCAGAATGACGCTCACAGACAGGTTGATGGTAATGATGGTAACTGAAAGGTAATGACTTACCTTTCAGTAAGTCACCGTTTATTTCAGGGTGGGTTGGTTGGTGGTCAGGTTTTTTTATGATAATGATCACCTGGGAACTTGACTACCTGTTCTAGTCTAATCAAAACGTGCCAGCACATAGAATCATAGAAGACCCGGTTGGAAGGGACCTCAAGGATCATCTGGTCCAGCCTTTCTAGGCAAGAGCACGGTCTCAACAAGATGGCCCAGCACCCTGTCCAGCTGAATCTTAAAATTTTGTGTCCCAGGTGGTGGAGTCAACCACTCCCCTGGGGCAATTATTGCAATGGTTGACTGTTCTCATCATGACAAATTTCCCCCTCATGTCCAATTGGAATCTCCCCAAGAGAACTTTTGTCCATTCCCCCTTGTCCTCTTCATGTGACTCCTTGTAAAAAGGGAATCTCCTTCTTTCTCGTAGCTACATCTACCTTCTGGTAGCACAGAAGCCGACTGCCGATTGAAGCAGCCACTTTTCGTTGTTTCTTAAGCTGAGGTCAGGAAATTATCACCTTACTGTAAATATATTTAAATATTCTTCCATTTCAAAGGGAGTTAAAAGGAAGAACAGCTACGAAATGAACAATTAATGTAGGTTCTATGTGTTTCAATTCTTACATATTATTTTTCAGTAAACTATTTATTTTTGCAGTATTTACTGGGATCAGAGGAAACATGGACTAAGCCAAATTCATAAATATTTTTATTTACATAATTCCTGCAGTGCCAATGGAAACCAGGCACCAGATGTTGCCTAACTCTGAGAATTTGGATCTCCATTCTCACATGGATTTTTTTACAGTGCTTATCCATAAAGAAACCTCTTGAAATTCTTACTCTAATGATGTATTTATATGGAACCCTTCAGAATTATGTATCTTTTGTATCTTCATATATTCTACATATAAAAAACAGAGTTAATACCGGTTTGAGCAATCTCTATGATTAGGCTGCTCGACTTCAACAGTGCCTCACAGTTCTGTAACTTCAAATACAGTCTCTCTTTTACACTGTCAATTTAAATTAGGTTGATGTACAGAGTTTGTTTGGTTTGCTATCACTTTGATTACTGTAGATACAAGATATGGTTTCAATATTCACTTAGTGTGATTTGTAAAACATCTCTGCGCTGCTCCTGGTCATCCTCCCTTCTTATGATTGGGGCGGGGTTGCAGCCTGCGCTAAGTTTCATCCTGCAGCTGCCAGACCATTACCAGCACCCGAGATAGGTACTTTAGGTAGGTAGGTCCCTTCCCTGCATTGGTACTGATCACCTGCTCAGAATTCTAGAAATTTAAAGCGTATTTTGTATTGCTTCAGCCTTCAATGGATAAATAGCCATTTGCGTCACATATGGGGAGTTTCAAGAGTTCAGGGCTTTATGATAATGAGTCAACAGACTCCATGTTAATCCAAATCTTAGCAAAATTTGTGCAAATTACAAGCATGAACAAATTCTTACCAAGATAGATGGGAGAAGAATGGGGTATTTTTTTTCACAGCAGGAAAACTTAAAAATACTTAAATGACTGTGTTCAAACACCAAAAATGCAAAATCCAGAAAACGCTACAGATCTATATAGCAACAGAAAACTGCAGCTAAACCTGGGAATCCTTAAACACCAAAAAAAGAGCTAGCTCTATGAAAGGATAATCAACCTTACTATAGCCTTTATTGTCTACCTTTAAAAAAAAAAAAAACAAAACCTCACTTAAAAGAAAGAAATCTCACTTAGAAAGGAAATCCATTCAAGAACTCAGCAGCAAGATTTTAACTGCTCTGGCTTGGTGAGTAACTCTGTTAAGCTTCAGCTTGGCCGATCAGATCATGATTCTCGCGTGTGTTGCAGAAGATGACAAAAATACCAACTGTGGTGAAATTACATTCACGCCAACAAAGAAACTGTGCAAGGCCCAGTGCAG
This sequence comes from Gorsachius magnificus, assembly GCA_034008185.1. Classification (NCBI taxonomy): domain Eukaryota; kingdom Metazoa; phylum Chordata; class Aves; order Pelecaniformes; family Ardeidae; genus Gorsachius; species Gorsachius magnificus. The sequence goes on along the minus strand of CM067083.1, from coordinate 39,611,424 downwards.
TGGTTACACTGCCATTAATAACTTCTTTAAGAGCTCTGCTGAAGCACAGGACTTGATAGGAAATTTTATTTTCGAGTAATTAGCATCTACACAAGAGACAGCCACTTGTCTCTGGCAGCTCTTTTTTTTTTTTTTCTTTTGGTCTTCAAAGTATTTTAAAATATGCCCAACTCACTAAAGCTAGACAACCCGCTGAAGCCACCAGCAACGCCCACATGCTTAAAGCAGGGTCCATCCTCCAGGTACTTTGCTGAACTGGGACCCTGACTGCCAACCAGCAGACATTTGAAGCTGGCATTTTATTTAAAAAGAAAATAAAACCAATCCCAAACAAACAAACCCAAAACAAAACAAAACAAAACAAAAAACCCACCAAAAATGCCCCCAAGCCCAACCCAGGGTGATCTAATATTCTAAGCTTTGCAATTACTCCTTCTTTAAAAGAACACTATCATTTAGAGTTCCTCTTACACACTTCCCTATAATCATTTTCATTAGTAACAGCAAGAATAGCTTTTCTGTTGAAACAGATAAAAAAACCTTACACAGTGCTTTACTATAAGCTGATTATTTTTAAGTTATGCTTACACGTAACTTCTGACTTACATTTTTCAGGCGGCGTTATTGTAATAGTCTGAGCTGTAAATTCTTCATCAAAATACCTGGTGTCTGTCTCAGATGTCACTTGAGGTTTAAAAGGAGGTACAAGCTGAAAGGGACCAAGAAACAAAATGGAATTACTATACCTGAAACCAGCCAAATTACTACCAGGAGAACAAGTAACAACTTCTTTTTCCCTACATCCCAGGTCAAACGAGTAGGTCCATGGAGAGACAGCTGTGCCTCTAACTTCTAGCAAGAGATAGAATCCATTAGAGTCAATCCCAAAAACACTAGCTCGAAATCTAGCTAATAGCGCAACACAGCTAAATTCCAAGTATCACTCTCACATGACTTGCAGATAAATTGAGCTGCATAAAGATAGTTACCTAGAAACTCTTCCAGCCATTCTCATTACCCACAGAGATGTCTGGCAAAGGCACCCCTAGGTACTTTGCCACAACTGGGTGATATAAACAGTGAAGGCAAGAAGGACTATGCAGAGAGCACAGTAAGCAGGATGCTTCCCCCCCCCCCCCCCCCCCCCCGGGTTAAGGCCTACATCTGAACTTACCTTTAGAAGAAATTCTGTGAATGTGAAAGTAAATTTTATATTTGAAGGAAGGCCAGTTCACATTTAAGTGAGTTGCTGGATCTAATCCTGCCTGTGGCTTTCACCGTACGGTGCGGTATTACCCCACAGTGCATCACTAGGATCCACTCACGGGCACGGATTCCTTGCCCCTCTTTTGAACCAGCCTTGCTATCCACCTTCTCCTCCAGAACCACCACCTATAGGCCAAACATTCTAATGGGAAGGCATATTCAGTATAGAATAACACGCTGCATGGTGGCAGTCCAAAACCCTACAGCAGTTTAGTATGTATGATATTGCAAATGGGGAGGGGGGTTGACAATGTTTTGGGTTGTACCTTGGAGCCCTGTGGTATTATCTCCTCATATGCAATTTAAAATACACACCCTGCAGACAGTGCATCAATTTCCCAATTTCCCTTTCTATGTAACTAGTTACATTATGGCTCACTGATACGATCAGAGCTTGCGTGTGGTTTTCACTAGTTTCATGTTACCTCTCTCCTCAAGTCCGGAACACCGACACCAAACAATTAATTTGCTCATTTACCCCACAGCAAAGGAAGCAGCGCCGCTGTTAAACCCCTCCCCTCCCCAAGTGCAATGCACCAGACACAATTTACAATACACAATGTACATTGCAGAAACTCTTCTTTTTGATGATAATTTTTTACAATAGTAAGAGTCTTCATTATTTTACTATGCTCAATGCACAAATTTTATTTTTTTTTTTTTTTTTTTTTTTACAGCTTGGAGAGATCTGCATGAACTGCTGAATGCTAGAAGCAGCTCTGGATCTCAGTGCCAACCAAACGAGACTATGCAATACACAAATCCAAAGTCAAAAAAAGCTAGCCTGCCCTGTGAGGCCTAGGCTGTGTCAGTATGTAGTGCTGCACAACCAGCCAAAGAAAGGCAGCTTTAAACAAGATGCTCTTCACAGTAGATCTCTATCCAGAAAATTATTCATTCCTAATACTTTACAGTCTGGTATGAGGCATAAAAGATTAAAATGTGGTAAAGTGCATAAATAGGGCACTTCAACAGCAAGACATCAGCAAAAGAACCCTAAAGTAAAGCATGTGTAGGTGCATACGCTCCCACAGAACCTCTCTCAATTTTTTATCGCCGTTACAAATGCACACACGACTTCCCGTTGTTCCCAATTCCGGGCTGGAAAGTGCCACACAGTTCTTTCCATGTTTTCCTTCTCGCATCAGCTGTATTACGCTGACAGCTGGTAACAGGAAAGCCTTGGTAGCTGGAGGAAGATCCCTTTGCTGTACCTGGCAACATGAGAACCACACCAGAACGCTGGGGGGTTCTCTGGACGTGGGACCAGACCCTGCCGGCATCCCTCCCAGGATACACCTACAAGTCCTTCAGCATTACCCTTCATTCAACAAATTGACTCTTTTCTCCCTGCCACAGTTTGTCCTTCTGAGTATATACTAAGAGCTCAGTCTTCCAGGTATAAATCCAGTTACGTCCAGTGTTTAAAAACAAAGTATTCCGTTTTATTGTACAAATTCCTGCACTTTTATGAAAATTATTTTTTTATGTTTCCCAGCCATCCTAATCAATTCTGCACTATCAAAACAAATTTCCAAAGTTGTACATCCCCCCAGCAAAGGAGCCACACAACTCCTAAATACAGAATTACCGCAGTGGAACATTCCACCCTTTTTTCTTATTTTTCTGTCTCAAAGAAGAACACTCAAAAAATAAATAAAAAAAAAGACAACAACAATGACAATTACACAAAGGCAGGTTAATGTGCTGTACTCAAGGCCAAGTGACCAGCACTGCACATCCTTTTAAGAGACACTTTCACAGTTCTCAGCAACTGAAGTAAACACTAGATAAATTCATTATGAAAAAAATCCATTAGAGAACATATTTTACTACTTCCCAGATTGGGATCATTTTTCCAGATCAGAAACAGAAAAAGACGTTTCACAAGAATTAAAACCTCCCATACGAAAATACGAGCTTAAGAAAAATTTTATTATTTCTCAAATCAAGGACAAGAAGCAATGTCTTTCCAATGGTGCAAAACACACCTCCAGGAGAACAAGCTTTCATGCTACAACCAGAGAGACCTTTCATGCTACAACTACTACATGAAGAGAAGGAGAAAACACTCACTCTGCAGTCTTAACAACTGTGATTTAGGTCAAAGTAGTTAATGAAAAACAAAAGGAAGGGCAGGGTAAGATCATAATACATAGTAATGCACTAGCTGACTGCATTACTGCCTAATTTTTACTCAGGGTTTGTGTGCTTTTCTTTTTTTCTTTTGTCCACCGAAATGAACAGGCCTCACTACGACTTTAGATCACCCCCTTGTGCTCTCCATCCTCTGAAATAGTAATGGTTAGGAAAATACTTTGAAAACTTCATTTCAGGAAGAGAAGCACAGTACTAAATGACTCTTAAGGAACAAATAATTACAATAGTAATTTCAACCAGGTATGAAAAGCACCATTAAAACAAAATTCATTGATCACGGGTGATGAGAGGAAGTTGGTGCTCCAATTTGATGCTCAGCAGCTAGGCTTACAGAAAACGGTTTATCAGTAACATCCAGTAAGTCGGCTGATGAAACACCCAGTTAGGCCAGAAGTTCAGCTGCCTGGGGAGGTGAAACAAGTAAAACACACAAAACTCCAGGCTGTAACTAGAAGGGAGGAACCCAATGCAAATTTATGTCTCTGGTATTTTGAGATCCATCTGTCTTACAGCAGTACCTTTCATACCCTGGACATTAAAAGCAGTTGAAAATTTCAGTGGCTGCAAAAACAAACCCTTCGACCTGCTCTACCCCGCCCACAGCAAACCAACCAGATTTGCCACCACAGCCACACCTCCCCCAAGTAAATTCTTTCTCTGGCCTTCATATAATTGTTGGGATATTGGCAAGACACGCTCCCAATTCTAACACAGAACCTCCAAAATAATTTACCGGCTCCTGCAGAATTCTTGTCAAGAAATGAGGGACCAGCACACAGAGCTCAGGCATCACCTCCAGAAGAAAATGAGAGAAATGCAGTAAGAAATCCTTTCCTAACAACCTTTCTGACAAAGCAGAAGTACAGAGTATGTCACAAATGATGCATGCAAGTGTACGCAGAGGGACACGGTACTTCAACACCACATTCAGGAGACCTGAGACAGCCATTTGAGACAGATTTTGGAAGCCATGTCACCAACAGGCCATGCTGCAGAAACTTGGCAATCATCTTTCTGGAGGGGTGCCACCTTTGTTCATTAATTGTCAGATTTTATTTAAAAACAGAAAGCAAAACCTCTGCAAATTTCAGCTGTAACGAAGCAGTTTGAAAGACAAAGAAGGTGCAACTGCTGCAGAGATAACCACCTAGATTGCCTGAATAAGAACTCAGAAGCTTCTCCATGCATCCCAAGGGAGACCAAAGCTGAGGCTCAATGACAAAGAATGAAACACCCAACACTAACTAGATCTCTGATGATTATGACATGAAGATGCCTCTCTACACCCAGCGGCACTTCATGTTTGGTGCCACAAGGAAACGGTACCCAGCTGCTATCGCTACGGCTCTTCCCCACTTCTGACCCAAGAAGTCAGAAAGTCCAAGAGTAATGTGAGCACCACAAGGCACACCCAGCAACCTGCGTCCCAGAGGATTAAGATGAGCTTTTGTTAAGCACAGGCCTTGTCAGTCTGTGTGAAAATGACACTCTTCAGTCCCACCTGCCAAGCTTCAGTAGGGCATGATCTTCCTCCTCTAGCCGTCTGTGCAAATTCAGGCAGAACACACTTGAACCAGACAGCAGACCGCACCTTCAGCACCCAGCAATTCACTCTAAGGACCAGAAATACAGATTTTCTGTGTTCATGCAGAAAGAAATAAAAGTCTAAACTCAGTGTGAGTTCACTGACTCTAAGAGTTGATGTTCAAGACAAAAATCCAATTTCACACCCATCTGTCAAGCTGAATCTGCCCCGGCCAGTTCCAAGGCTCGGTGTTAGAAATGACAGCAGCAGCAGTATCAAATTCTTAGTGTCTTTATTATCTCCAGTGAATGGCATTTCCATTTGGCATCCATCGAGAGCAGTGTGTGAGAAACACCACCAAGACTGGGAAACTCGCCACCCATCTCTCGGGGGAAGGAAAGGGGCAGGTACAGTACCTGGCTGTTACAGGCACACGGAGATGAACAGACAAGCTCAAGCCTACACCTTGCGCTTTCTCACGCTTACTGAACAACTACACAAATATGAGACAAAATACATAAGGTTATGTGCTCAAAGATAATCTGACAGGAATCATTTGTCTTGGTGTCATAGAAGAAGTGGCCGAAGCTAACGCAAAGTAACTGTGATGCACTTGATCTGTCAAATGAAAAATACAATGCTTGAGAACATCAATCTGATCTTCTTTCTTTTAATTTGAAGGGAATTTTCCTTCCAAGGAACTCAAAATTAACACTACCATAAGAATCTCATCCATCAACAGACTGTAGCTGAATAGTACTCTGCGATAAAGTGTGAAATGAGTAAGAGGAGCAGCTATAGAATCATAGAATCACCTCGGTTGGAAAAGACCTTTAAGCTCATCGAGTCTAACCATTAACCTAGCACTGCCATCCCACCACTAAACCATGTCCCTAAGCACCTCATCTATCCGTCTTTTAAATACCTCCAGGGATGAGGACTCCACCACCTCCCTGGGCAGCCCATTCCAGAGCCTGACAACCCTCTCGGTGAAGAAGTTTTTCCTAATGTCTAGCCTAAACCTGCCCTGGCACAGCTTCAAACCATTCCCCCTCATCCTGTCGTCTGTTACCAGGGAGAAGAGGCCGACCCCCACCTCACTACAGCCTCCTGTCAGGTAGTTGTAGAGGGCGATCAGGTCTCCCCTCAGCCTCCTCTTCTCCAGACTAAATAACCCCAGTTCCCTCAGCTGGCTTCTCGTATGACTTGTGTTCCAGACCCCTCACCAGCTTGGTTGCTCTCCTCTGGACATGTTCCAGCAATGCAACATCTTTCTTGTAGTGAGGGGCCCAAAACTGAACACAGTATTCGAGGTGCAGCCTCACCAGCACCGAGTACAGGGGCACGATCACTTCCCTGGTCCTGCTGGCCACACTATTCCTGATACAAGCCAGGATGCCATTGGCCTTCTTGGCCACCTGGGCACACTGCTGGCTCATATTCAGCCGGCTGTCAATCAGTACCCCCAGGTCTTTTTCCACCAGGCAGCTTTCCAGCCACTCTTCCCCAAGCCTGTAGCGCTGCATGGGGTTGTTGTGACCCAAGTGCAGGACCCAGCACTTGGCCTTGTTGAACCTCATACAGTTGGCCTCGGCCCATCGATCCAGCCTGTCCAGGTCCCTTTGCAGAGCCCTCCTCCCCTCCAGCAGATCAACACTCCCACCCAGTTTGGTGTCGTCTCCAAATTTACTGAGGGCACACTCAATCCCCTCATCCAGGTCATTGATAAAGATATTAAACAAGACCGGCCCTAGAACTGAGCCCTGGGGGACACCGCTTGTGACCGGCCGCCAACTGGATCCAACTAGTCCATTCACCACGACTCTCTGGGCTTGGCCACCCAGCCAGTTTTTAACCCAGCGAAGAGTACATCCATCTAGGCCATGAGCTGCCAGCTTCTCCAGGAGAATGCTATGGGAGACTGTGTCAAAGGCTTTGCTGAAGTCCAGGTAGACAACATCCACAGCCTTTCCCTCATCTACCAGGCGGGTCACCTGGTCATAGAAGGAAATCATATACACCACCCCCACTGAATTATTCATTTAAATAAACTAGATAACCAGATTATAATCTCAAAACTCCCAAACACACTAATTCTTTATATACCATATACATATGAAAGAGTGAGCACTGTTGTTCAATTTCAGCTTTTATTCATAAGGAATATCTACTTGAATCTTACTTATGGTTCCACTTCAGTATGACATTCCAAGCTGTCCAACTAAAAAAAAAATCACTGCTGCATGCCAACATATATGCCTCCTCTGTATTAATAAATTACAACATATGAGATGAATTCTGCTTTTCTCACAGCTTATGTATTTTGAAAGTTATTATACAAATAACTAGAAAACAGGTATTTCAATAACGTCTTGTATTGCCATCATACGCTGTACTTCAACAATTTCCATCTAGTTTATTGCTCAAGTCTGACATATGTCAAAAGCTGTGTCAAATGTTACAGTTCTTTCTGACTATGAAAGTTAATTAAGTATTGGTAGTAACTGTTCATGATTTGATGTCCAGAAATCAAACTTTCATCTAGCTTAAACTTTCTTGGAGAACCAAAACTGCAAGAGACAGATTAGCCAAATCAAAATGGTGGAAAAAATAAATTATACTGTGAGAAGGGAATGGGGTCACATCACTGAAATACGCCTTTGTATTTCATCATAAGCCTGCTCAGCTGCAAGTGCTAAAAACATGTCACAATTCACAACCACACTTCTCAACTCAAAATAAATTTTAAAAAAAGTATTTGTATTAACAAACTAGCTAACTTACTAAATGATGTTCCAAGTAAACAGGCTATTTTCACATGAACCAAGATTAATTAACTTACAAAATACCACAATAAAACATTTTCAAAGGACACTAGCAAAGCTTGTCTCAAAATTTTATATTTGTGTGATGCATATCTGTAAATAGACATTCCCTCATTTATGCATCTTTTAAGATCCTGTCAAAACAAATACTTAGTGACCCTAAAAATCATGCAGAGATACTAACAACACAAAACCTTAGTTCAGTCCTTCAGCATTAGCACCTCAACAACACTATTTTAAATTAAAAATAAGTAAGTCCTTTAAAATACTGATTTTCCTTTCCTAACAGTAATTTTTTTGTCCTTTTTCTGATGTTATCTCAGTTACCAAAGGGAACGGGAGCTGATGAGATAACGCACTCTGTCAGTCTATACGTCCTTCCCTAACAAATTCTGAATGGCTGAGCAAACGCTCCATGATGGGGAAAAGACTGGGCACATACACACTTCCCACAGAATTTCAGAATCTCATTTACTGAATAGAAGGGAGACATCCTGGTCCATTCCCTCCCTGACTAGAGTTTCCACTGAAGGAAAGACAGTAATTTGAGTTGAGCCCCAAGCCAGTCAGCAAGCGTTCATGCGGGCAGTGGCTCATCCCCGTACCCGGAGCAGAAGCCCCAGCACAGCCGGGAGCTGGAAATACCCCAGGAGCTGGAAATCCCCAGCAGACCCTAGTAGGACACTGCAGGTGGTGGTGGCCCTAGGCAGGGGGAGGAGGAAGAGCTGTGATGGACAGTGATGGACACACAACACGAATCCACAGGAAGGCGGGCGTTGGCTGGGGGGTTTGCCCATGGACAAACCCTGTTTTCCAAGTGATACAGCATTGATACAAGGGACAGAGAGAAACCGCAACCCCCAGGACTACAGCAACAAGTTTAAGAAATCAGGCACCCTGATGTGTATTTTCCTTCCTGCACATTCAAGCAGCTGGGGGCAGGGGTGGTTATCAAATGACTAGGTCTGCCCATACAGTTTAAAGTAGCGCAGGAAACACAATGAAAAGATCAGACCGGGTAGCAGTTTTCTGATCTTTTCACTACTTCGCATGGCAACAACACAAAAGCAAGTAACAAGGATCATTTCTACAGGCTCTGTTGCACTGCAGATAATTGTACAAAAATAGTACAACTCAGACAGCAACAGCCTAAAACCAGATGTTGGCATTTTCCTATTTCCCTCCTGCCCTTTCCCTTAAAATCTGCTACACGGAAGTACTTAAACGTGCATTTAACCTCATAGTTATATTGCAGATTTTGCCAGGCCTGAACCCAGGGCTTCAATCATGTGGCTCCATCATCTGCTGCTATTGTGTCTTAAGTAAAGCAAAGGTAGTCACAGCTGCTCCCTTCCCAGCACAAACAAATCCGTTAGCACTCCCTAATTTGCTCCAGGAACAATTGGAGGTATTATCAGAAATCAGGAGGAGATACATGTATCTCAGCCCAAATTCCCATATTTCTTCTTCTTTCACCCGTATTACATGCAGGAGGAAACTCAGGCTTCGCTAAAAGGTCTGGATCTCCTCTGACGTGAAGCTACCAGAGTGCTTGAAGCTGCAAGCCTGAAGACATACCCAAATTCCTACCTTTACATTAATGCCCACATGGGGTTTTTTCGGTGAAAGAGCCTAGACAGAACATCCAACAACTGAAAAATATTTCTGCAACCCAAATAAACATATGCTAAAACAATTCTTAAACAAGTAACAGAGAAATTTCAAAAAGCTTCCTGATTCTAGCTAAAAATAATACAAGTATTTTATTTAGAAGTATATAGGGTTTTGAAGCCTTCAGAATTTGCCAAACTATTCAATTTCTCATACGCAGGCACAGAGATAAAAACTCATGAGGGCTGAGATGATCACAGGAAGAACCTGGCACAGGCTGCTCTCTTTCATATGCCCTCATGGTTTTTCTGCCAGAAATAAATACATCTGATCACAAATGCTAACTACTATACATTTTTCATTTAAAGGCAATGACCTTCTCTGCTCCAGTGTGCCATACAACATTTTATTATCATTGTGTAGTACCAAATTAGTTTAATTAGTTAGCGGTATCAGAGAGCTAATAATTCCATTTGACCATTTGGATCCGTTTGACCTGACAGAGCTACTGTTGTTGCATGAAATACTCCGAGTTTACAGATATATAATTCTGTCTCTAATCACACCCGTGAAGTGATTAACCTAGTAAGTACAGAGATGTACTTAATCTCTAGCAAAAATGATAAAATTAGTGGCACAGGAGCATAGTGTGCACATGTACAAAACTATCCCCCGGCAACTACTTGGAATACACATGATTTTTTGGTTTCCATTACTCTGAATGTGAACTTCAGTTCTGCCATTGCTAACAGAAAGACGGTCCTGAAACATCGCCAGAAAATTACAGTTTCATGGTGCATAAACCTCAGGCAAGGATACTGTGAAATATTTTTACTATGCAAATAATTATATCAACCATCAATTTCATCAAGTGACCCTACTGCCGAAGACTGTACTACTACTAATAAACAGCAACAGAAGCAAGCATAGAAGAAATCCATTTGAAAATCAAATTTGTTTCATGCACATTCCTCCTGGGTTATTTCAGAATACCAAACCCTCAAAAATATTCATATAAGCATTCTAATAAACATACTCAGTGAAAGGTCATTAACCTTATTATTATGTTTGACGTTTATATTTCAGAGCACACTCTTACCCTGCATACTTCAGAGCTGGTAAGACTGTCTGTGCAGGAGGAAAAACTGGGCATTTTAACCAACCCGACAAATGGCTTTGTAATAGGAACGAAACTATTTTTTAATTAAACAGAAAAACATACTGTCAGAAGTCACTTTCATAAGTTATTTTTCCATAAAGAACACATTGTGTGCCAATACTGCATACCAGCAATTCCTGTGATCCTTGAAGTTAACTGTTCAACTGAGGAAATTCAATTGGGTTTCTACTGGCAAATTTAGTTTCTCAAAGCAAGAGTGGACAGAGTAAGCAATGAATGACTACAGTTTCTCCAGTTATAATACTCCAATAAGCCATATCCACCTCCATGAGCATAAAAAGCAAAATACCTGCGTTTATACGTTTATATATATTTTTATACATTTATATGTATTTGCTTAGGGACATGGTTTAGTGGTGGGATGGCAGGGTTAGGTTAACGGTTGGACTTGATGATCTCAAAGGTCTTTTCCAACCTCAACGATTCTATAATTCTATGATTTTTTATATACATATATACACACCTGCAAAATACCTCCTTTTTTTTAAACAGCTCAGAATAAGATCTTGACTGAAAGACATTTGCCATATTGATTTGAAAAGACTCAAAGTGTGTGCTTAAAAATTAAAGAATATCTGTATTTTATTAACTAAATATGTCGAACACAGTGTAGAACTGAGAGCTCTATTTCTAATAAAATAATTAAGAACTCTTTTTCAACAGAGCAACAGCAACTTTAACAGCTTTTTCTTTCCCACCTACTCCTAGCACATTGCAATCCAATGGATTTTAGTGGGGTTTTTTAAACTCCAGAAAGGTTCCTCAACTTGTATTTTTAGATTTTATCTTCAAAGTGCTTATCTACAATGTCCCTCCATAACCAACCAGTGTTTGAGCTCATAAAGTAACCTGATTAATATACTTGCTCTGATTATTTATTTTGGAGTTTTTTGAAACCTCATGATACTGCGAGGGAAAAACCACACTTGTATCAAGAAACTTCAGCATACCATACTTTCTATCATCATATTCAGGCTCTTATTTCAATTCCGGTATTTGTCAGAGAAGTACCACACCAACAGCCACACATTTTTAAAATTCCAGTTCAACAACAACTGAAAAAACAGTTTGTATCATTGACATTGTAGCATAAACATAATTCTGCTCATTCGTATGTCTTCCATTTTCCTTTTATTTGAACAAAGCAAAAAAAGGAGAAAAATCTATCTTTTAAAATTACGCAGCCCAACTGGCAGATTAACAATGTAAAACAGTTGGGGGGAAAAAAAAGACTTCATGAAAATAGAAGGGGTTTATAGCAACAAGTAAATTCTTACACAAGTACTGAGATAAAATCAGCTTCTGTATATAAAACAAGTCAAACTGAGTTTCACTACTGAGTAAGATAAATTCCATTTTCTAAAATCATCCCCAAAGTGTGGATCATTACAGGAAGAGGACTGCGTTTAGAGAAAACTGTTCCAGTTGAATTCCCAGTACTCGCTTTCTCCACAAGCTGTTTTGGCTCTGTGTTTTAATGCTAGTTTAATTTTCTTAGATATGTCTTTAAAAATAAGTTTGAAAAAGAGTTCTACTTAAACAAAAACAATCTCAAAGTAGATTTCTGCTATGAGTCCCTTCTAATCCCTTGGTTTTCCTATTTCCATAAAACAACTTTTTAATAAAAGGCAGAAATAAAAAGACAATTCAGGATAGACTTCCATTACATTTTCTCACATTATCTTGAGTCAGACACCTACTTTTCTCTTGAAGGCCCAGGAATAAAAAAGGAAAGGAAAAGATTTGAACATTTACATAATAAAAGAAAAATCTTTGCTGAGTTTTGATTGGTTTGCAAAATTTATTTTTGGTCCACTGACAAATTATTACTGAAAAACCAAAGATGAAGTAACTACACCTAGTTCAGAATAATTATTCATTTCTATTAACACAAAAAGTTGCAAAGAAAAACATTACTAACTTCAGAGAGCAGCAGTCCTACGACTATCAGTTGAAACCACCTTGCAGAAGCCAGATTATTCAATGTCATACAAAGACGTACCTTTTTATCGTATACATCTTGCCAGTTTACTCCAGCAAAGAAACTATGACGCATGATTTCTTTTGCATCATCTGGGCCTCCACCGAGTCTAAAGAGAGTGGGGGGGAAAAAAATCGTATTAAACAAATGTTATTCTTAAGGGGAGATTAAGTTACTGTAATAGTTGGAAAAGTGACCATTTGTGTTTGACTATCTGGGAACAACTCGCACCCATATAGTATGTAATTCTCACCTCTTTAATACGAATTCAGATGATCTTGAGAGAAAATGTGACAGTAGAAGTATCAATGCCATGGTCTATTTTATTTGATTAATCCAACTACAGTGTTCATGTTATTGTCCATGATGAGCTTTTTTAATAATTCATTCATTTTAAAAACATACTTAAGTTTAGTTTTCTTGAAAGACCAACTAATGCTCTGGCACTATTAAAAACGCAAACCAACCCGACAATGCAGACATAAAATTTTGCCAAGGAGGTGCCAGGCACTGAATCAGTAATGACTCACACATCATTTTTATACAGTGTTCACTGCCGTTGCATCTGGGTACTGTAACAATGAACCAATTACCATAAAATAGTCTCAATCGCAGTCAATTAGTATAAATTAATAAATTGTAGGCCTGCTGAGAAGGTTATTTAAAGGCCATTGTAAATAACCACACTATTCACTGTGGCCCGTAACTTGCCAAAGACAGACTCTGGCAAACCATCTCTGGAAGTGAATTCCACCTACTTTGGGTGAACTTGCCCAAGGTGATTTGAGCTCATGGAAGTGGTCACTGCTGCCAAAAGAGGAGGATCCCACCCCTGCCCATAGCTCTCTCCTCTCACTTGCATCTATAGCGTCATTCCCACTGATGACTGTGAGCTGAGTCAGCTCACTAACCTGGAAGAAAACTAACCTCGCAATGAGAAAACAAGAACAAACTGGCTGGTTTTTGTTGTATTAGCAAGTCAAATTTGACTGAACAAATTTTGTGAGCTCCCTTGAGCTGCTGCTGGTGGTGCAGAAAGTGAAGGGAACCTCCGCCCCTTTCAGTAGCACTTGGACTTTCAGAACCGCTCAACTCTTATCAAACTTCTTCCTGTGACTGCCTATCCTACTGGTTTTAGCTTTAACAGAAAGAGGTTGCAACAGAAAAAAAGCTAATCTTAACTGAACAAGCAGCCCACACCTGTTAAGTATTGACAAGAAGAGTGGCACAAGTAGTTTGTGTTTCATTAAAAGGAACTGCTAGAGATATAAAGACAAATTTTAAAAGCAACCTTTTAAGTAAGATAAATTCCTCTCTAAAGCATTTATTGCAACGACTTAGAGCTTTCCCTTTGCCCAGTACACAATCTAAACCTGAGAATATCCTTATGTTTGCTGCAATTGATTATAAAAGTGTTCTCTTCCACATACTTTTTCCCATTTTGCTTGTTAAACTCACTTTGTATTTCATTGCTATATTGAAAAAGTGGAAATCTGAGACAGTATGGCTGCATATGGCCCTCTTCTGTGACTGACAGGTCCTCCAAACCAGGAAGACCAGGCACCACTGGCCTATTTTTACATTACCCAGTATAATTAGAATATTTATTATGTCTGTATACCCAAGTAATTTCACTTACCGCTTATTTGGATCCTTTATCAGTAGGCCTGATAGTAATGATTTTGCATCTGCAGACAGAGTTCGAGGAAATTTTATGTCCTCCATTAGTATCAGTTCAAATAGTTTCTCATGATCTTGGTTATAGAACGGTAATCTTCCACACATCATTTCATACATGACAACTCCTAATCCCCACCAGTCCACTGCACGACCATAGTCATTATCTTCCAACACCTAAAACAGAAACCAAAACCAGCTGTAAGACATGCGCTATTTCAGACACAATCGTTTCAGTCTCTTTGATGCATCTCTGTGTGAATGCGTTTCCAAGACCTTATTTTCACAGCGTGCTATGAGGACTCCCAGAACCTGGCTCAATCCATGCAGCTGCAGTACTGACCCACACACCTGAGCTCACTGAAATTCCAGGCAATACCGGGAACCGTGCTGCTAAAAGCAAAACATAAAATTGAGAATGACCTGCTCAAAATGATCATGACTGCATTTTCCCCTTTCCCATGTCCTCTACCATCCCATTTACAGTGTACAAAGTTTTACAAAGAGAGGCTTCATCTACGGGCACTACTGCCTCGGTTAGCATTCTTCTGGGACAAGTCTCCTCACTCAGTCACTTCCTCTCTCCTTACTCCACCTGTAAGAATAAAGCCTCAAATTTAGACACACTTTCATCTTACTACGATAAGCTTAGCTTCTTTATGATCTTTGTTTATATTATAAGTCCTCAATGCATTTCTGCTGACAGTTTCATTAGTAGTCCAAACAGCTGAACTGTGCTAATGCAAAGAAATATGACAATGTTTATATGATACTATGTTTACTATAACACTGTGTTTATATTATATGATCACAGAAACATGGTAACATTTATATAATTCGTTAACATAATGCCTCCAGTGTTGTGTGCCTAAAAACAACCTACTCCACAGCCCTTTCCCGGCAGCCCCCGAGAAGTGGAATAAGGAATCAAAGCAGCATGTCTTGATCTTAATACACCTTGATATTAAACTGTAGAAATGGAGGCAACATAATAGCAGCATACACCCATAATGAAACCATAAGCAATAAGGAAACTGAAGGCTACAGAATATATACAGATCTAATTCCAGTTTCTGTGAGTTCCTAGAAGATCATACCCTTCCACTTAAAAAAGACAGAACAGTTAGAAGTCAATAAAATGGTAATACAGAAGGCACTACAACTGTATGTGCCAAATTGCCGATATTTGCTGCAGAAAGATCTATTAGAGAGGCAAAAACCTTAAACCAAGGAATTAGACTTAAATAATAAACGGTTAGAAAGATCACAGAAATGTAACTAATACATCTGGACTATGTTTATAAAGAATTAAATAATTCTTTTTAAAGAATTGTTTCTGTATTATTAAAAGGCAGATTCTGAAGAGCAGCACATACAACTGATTAAAAAAAAAACACCTAATCCACAGAAAACAAAATCCTGTTTACAACACACAAACTCATGCAATCCCTACCACAAAGAGCTCACCCGGATTCAAACTGTAAGTAGACACAGAGGAACAGTCATCCAGACATACAGCAGTGAAAATCTGGTGACAAGTAGCAAAGCCTTCAGGCTTTAATGAATAAGACAACCTCTAACAGATGAGAAATAACCTTTTTCCAGGAATACATTATCTTGTGATTGTCTAAAAAGTGTAAGGTGACTCCCAATAACTCCTCCAAAGCAAGGGCAGGCACAGTCCTCACCCACCTGGGGACGCTAAGTGGCCATCACCACATGACAGGACACATGCACCAGCTGGGCCAGTCCTGGCAAGGGGTGTCGAGCCCGTTTAGCTGCCTCTCCTTTTTCTCTCCCAGTAAATCCAACCCTGCTCTGAAGTGTCTGGTACACGCTATTAGGAGAAACAAAATGCAATCTGATCCAGTATGGCAATTTTAACAATCCCGCAGCAATTAATGCATTCATATTTCTAGTTTTCACTGTCCTTAAGGATTAGTAGTAGAAACATGATGAAAAGAAGTGAATTACAAATCCCTCTTGTGTATGTAAGATTAAAAAATCATAAATATTAACACATTGACACATACTATTTACAACCGTGCCAAAACACACAGACTCGTTACATCATTCGTATTTCCAAATAGAGGGTGAAATTTTGGAGAGTGTAAAATACAACAAATTATCTGAATAAGTACATATGAAAAAAAAAAACTCCTGCATTTTAAAATTAATGTTTTATGAGTTTGAGCTATTGCAAGCTATTTGCTGAAAAACTGTATATGAAATCTGTGACGCTTGTCTTTAAATCACTGTTTCTTCTGCCACAGAATAAAAGCCTTATATATTTTTTTACTATATCTATCAGCACCGTTACCATTTCTCCCACTTGCACAGTGAGCTACTCTTTTTCTTTTGAAGCTAGTCAAATACATAAAATTTGTGAGGCAGTGGTAGATTCTTTTTACAAGTAAGTTAAGGTGTGGTTTGCATGTGTGGTTTATAAAAGAAGGCAACGGGAAGATAAAATATATCATTCTCTGAACAAGGCAAATTGCACGGCCAATAGCTGCAGTGAACTGTATCTGGGGCTTTACCTAATTTATGCAGGACTTTACCTAATAATAATAAAAAGTATGAACAACCTTTTGCTGCATTCCCACAACAGCAACAAAACAGTGGTACAAAGAAAGAGCCAAATGTGATTTTTAACCTCTTTTTACATAAAATCATAAAAAAGCATAAAAGCTGGATTAACCGCCTCCCGAACCCACATATCACCAGCCGGGTTCTCATCCCCAGCTGGCAAAACTGGCAACTCTTTATTTTTGTTTAAATACCTGGTTTACAGCCAGCCAGACAAGCAAGAGCATCAAAAGGGTTTCATTTAGGCAAAAGGAAAACAGCCTGAAAATAGTGCAAATAAAGAAAAATGCATCTCAACTTATTTTAATATAAATGTAATAAAATGGTGCATAATGCATTCACAGTAAATACACACAATTATTTTCTTTAAGTCATTTCCACTCCTCATGGTGTTAAGAAATTCCAGGATTTGTAGACTGTGACAAATCAACGGAAGTGTTGGAGCCTAGCAGCTCCTACGACCAAATCCATACAGTTAGGGCAAGCATGAGAACCCGTCTATACACCACTGCCCGAGCATTACGGAATCCTTTCCAAACAATTCTTGGATTTGAGGGATTTGTTTTTAATTACACTGAACATAGGTCAAGAAAGCTTCAACTCGGTGTTAAAATGAATATGACACACGGCTGCAGGCTTTGTACCTATGAATGATTCAATCTTTTGCCTACCATGAGGTGGATACCTGCTTCTAGAAATGCCTCTTTTGGCTGTAAGGACTGATACTGCTGCCCCTTCAGTATTTGTGGGGTACCCTTGTATATACGGGGTACCAGCCTAAGCACCTGGCCAGGCACAGACACAGTGGAAAGTTTGATCTCTTGGACTTTGTATGCCGCCCTTAAAAGCTGCCTCCATCCTCTCTAGCCAATTCTGGTCGTCCCCTCCCATAAGGTTCCACAAAAATCTGTCTTCAAGCAAATATGCTGTCCTAACAACCCAGTCCCTTCAAGGTCACAGCAGGAAAGGGAGCAGGCCCACCAAAACCATCGCAAAGGGCACAAGCTCAACCACTCTGGTATCTGTTGTGAAGTGATATATTAACAATTGCTAGGGGTATCACACAGAGGGATCCATGGAACTCATAAGCTACAGAAAGAGCAGCCACACTGAGTACGTACTCCAGTCAGGTGCATTTTTTTGAGGTAAAAATGAAGTTATGTGCTTTCTTCCACAAAATCTGTTTAAATAGCCAGATCACACAGATATACGACTTCCCTCCCTTCATCTGCTTCACATACAAGGGGTGCCAAAATCCCAAGCCACTCCGTCGAGATCTAGGCGAGGTTTTAGGAGATGAGAGCTCCAGCACGATGTGACTTCAGTGCATGGATAACATTTACAGTCACTCATCCCTATTTTACACCTCACATCATCACTGTACCCAAGTGACTTCCTAGTGTTGAGTAAAGCAGGAGGTGGGCTGACTGCAGTTCAGTCTGGATGATACCACAGATTATTGGAAATAAAACTCAGAAAACAGCCATCATTTTTATTACTTGAGGGAATCTTACTCCATTTGGTTTTAGGGATCTAGTTCAATACCTGGTTCTTTCAGAGGTAGTGCCAGCCTAACTCACAATCTCGTTTCTGTTCCCCCACCACAACTTCCCTTACTTTGCCAAAACTATGCAACACACTACATCAGAGAGTAGACCAGTACTAAGAAAAAAAGGAAAAAAGGTTTCACCCTGGGTTATTTTTCACCTGAATTAAGTTTTCTGACTTAAGCCACATGAACAGTGGTAGTAGCCCAAGGAAGAACACCAGGGTAGGCAGCATCGGATGTGGCATTGCTGCAGAAGGAAATGCTCGTCAAACTCTGCCCCAAAGTTACCCCCAGAAGTTACAGTGAGTCTGCCAGTCATTCCTGCACGCACAGCCAGCTGCACCAGCAGTGCTCACTTAGCGGGAAGATGAAGGGCCTGATCCTCTTCCCAGCCTGTGTTTCTCTAAAGCACTCCAGCAGTATAACAGGCTTCCAAAGTGGGCAATAAACTCGTTGCTGCACTGAAACCACTGCAGTTCATACAGGCTTCTCTAAAACTTACACCTACACCTGCAGTACGAGGACACCATCTGGGTTTATGCAGATGCTTTTAAAAAGCTGCAGAGGTGCTACTGGTTTGTATTTTGCCAATCTTAGATAAATATGCAAGAGGTTAAGAAACATACACACTTTCAAACCAGCAAGAAACATTAGCCAGGCATCTGCTTCCAGGCACACACAGGTACTTTAGTCCTTTTATAGATGTTTTAGAGGCACTAGACAATATTGTCGGTTCAGCTAAGGGAAAGCTATTTATTTACCTTAAAACTTTCATTTGTATTGTGGCCAAAAGGTAACTCAACTCTTTTTTTAAAATTTACTGAGATAGCAGGAATAGCCAACTGTAACAAAGGCAAACAAAGCATTCTCTTGTGACTCCACTGCCTCTGTACACTTTGGGGTTTCCGGAGAGTATTGTTGGCAATGACTGACTATATGACGAGATAGTGCTTCATACACAGAGCAAAGACCATCAGGCCCTCCATAGAAAATAAAAAATGCAGTTTGCAGCCTGAACTTTGCCTTTATGATGACTGAGACAACGCAGACTCACTGCAGGGCTGCTAAGATTGCAGTAATTCAGTTTGTTTGCCCCTCACACATAACAACTCATTTTGCTGACAAGTAACTACAGATCAGAGAAGAAAAATACTCTTGTATATGCATTTATTGACCAAAAAAGCAATCTTCTAATACTATCGCCCATTGATGAAAAGTCCACTGTCTTGGACTCGAAAATATTAATAAATATCATTAGTACCACTGGAAATTTTCTCTTCCTCAGAAGACAAAATCCAGGAAAAATACTTCCTCCTCTACTTCACCAGTGGTTGTAGATTTTAATCTTTAGGTTTATCAGCCAATACATCTCCAGGTGACTGACACCTCCTTTGCTTTAGGTATGTCACTCCTTTAAGAGCCTAACATGCAGCCCACAGAATTTGATGTCCATTTAATGTTTACGGCAAAAGCTAATGAAAAGATATCTTTTATTATCTCCTTATTTCTTCAGTAGATAGAGCTGAAAGTTTTTTGGGAGGCAGCAGCTTGAGACACATCTGCAAACTCTTATTTACAAGGGCTTGGGGCAGGGACTTAGGAAGCAGGCAATTAAATGAGTCAGGCGAAGAGAAGTTCATACAAACACATGCAATGCTTTTGCAAGTGTTTTTTTTTTGCAGGCCAGTGGTATAACAGGGGAAGCCTGTGATCATCTGAAGCCGATCATGTATTTCCCCTTGCCTTCGGTGAAACTGGGATTCTCTGATACTTCACTAACCAGAGAATACCAGACAAGGTGTGACTGCCTCGGACACAAACGGAGCTGAACATAGAAAATCCCTTAATTCTGTTTTTACTGTATTTTCTTGAAACAAACCATCCCTGATGAGCAGCCTCTGGAAGATTTTTGGTTGCACAGCAGAAATTTACACAACCAAGAAACGTTCTTCCCCCAGACTTCTGAAATGGTAGGTAGTTGCTGTGACTTCTGGACTCTACAAATACAGACAAATTTAGCAATAACCTTGAGCATGAAAGGCTTCCTACAGTTCATTGTCAATCTTCTACAAAGGGTTGTTAGTGTTGGGTTTTATCTTTAAAAGAACAATATCAAAATATTGGCTTCATACTTTGTGCTAGATAACCAAGGCAACTTATTAGAAAAGCAATTACATTTTTGACCTAGTTATGGTTTCTCTTAATACATTAGATATAGACTTTCTGATAGGACATTACAAATAGCTTTTTGCTCAATCAATAATTTTGACAGAACAGATGGGAAAATATTTAAACATCTAAACAAACTGTCTGCACACCTATGTTGTGAAAGAAAACTGAGAACTTGGATGCACCAATGTACTGTTAATTTAAGGGGAAGAAACTGTTTTCAATTAACCTTACAGTTCAGGTGGAGTGTACGTTCCTGAAGTATTCCTGGTAACCCTTCACGCATTTTTATTGCTTACAGTTGTTGGTCTGCTAACAAATATTCACCCACTTATTATTCAACAAAAGTTAAAAAGTGTATTTGCTAGAACTTTCTATCAATTGTGGTAACAACTACAACAACAAGAAAGTTTATAATCTAACATTAATGAACAAAGGTAATACACATTTCTTCATAGAAACAGACTTTCATCCAAATGTATGAAAATCCTTCCTGCAGAAAGGTACATTTGCCAAGTATTATTCAAATTTAGTTACTGTAACTATCTTGGTATGAACAGTGCGAGTACTGCTGCATCAATAGTAAAAAACCACTTGAATGAATACTCATTGCTTTTACTATACAGCGCTGAGAAGACAAAATGTCAAGGTTATAGATACCCTGGGAAATGGACACCTGAGAATTAAGTCAAGGAAGAAAGTTTTCTATTACTGCTCTAATTTTCTACTGCTCCAATTTTTGCAGGTAGTTTTTCTCCATTTTGTATCTGGCTTGCACTGCTGTTTTACTTCTGCAGACTTAATGCAGACTACCTTCCCAATACATCTTTTTACTAAAGATTTCCCCCATCTTACCTAGCTTTTTGTTATGTGACCTTAAAAAAAAAAACCACAAACTAAAATTGTTTTCATTTGCTGGCATACATTGTGCTGCATCAGAAATGGTACATTCTGGTATAAATGTGAATTAAGCAAAGCCTCACAGAGTAAAAAGCATGCAATACTAACTAATGCATTTAACCTCCTACAGGGGACTCTTCAGAATTCTACTCCTCAGTAGAATTT
This sequence comes from Gorsachius magnificus, assembly GCA_034008185.1. Taxonomy (NCBI): domain Eukaryota; kingdom Metazoa; phylum Chordata; class Aves; order Pelecaniformes; family Ardeidae; genus Gorsachius; species Gorsachius magnificus. Next base: position 39,589,827 of record CM067083.1, on the reverse strand, counting down.
AAGCCCTAAAAAAAAAGTTAAGCTATTGCACATGAAAAATGTTCTAACAGAGACCATAAGAAGTCAATGGCAACCCTGACAATCAAAAAAACCCCCACCAAAAAAAAAAAAAAAAAATTAAAAAGGCCCCTCCAAAGTAAAACATATTCAATGGGGAAAAAAACCAAACTCTGTTCTAGAATTAACCCTTTATAGCAGGCGGCAAGTAAAAGCTAAAGATGCTTTCTGTCTACAGAAAGATGGCACTTGTCTCTCATAACTCTACCAACTCCACCGCTGGAAGAAAAACTGCAGACCTGTTCATATCTGTATTAATTATCACTGCCCTAGCAGTAGTCTCCATAACATACACTGCCATAAGATGCAAGATGTGTAACAAGTAATAAATAATGATAATACTATGATACTTCTTTCTGGTTGCTCATTCTTCCTGAAATGATTTTGAATTTTTACCGATGTTAAACAGCATTTGTTCAGCTTTTGTTTATGCTTCATTACTCTCAGAAAAACTGAAGGCTTTTGCTGAGATGGAAATAATGTTTGCATTGATTAAATGAAAATTAATGAAAAAAAGCTTGAAGCGTGTTATTGAGGCAGTCTCTGTAAGAATTGTTATACTTAGTTTTACAAAATAATGTGGGTTTTATTAGAAAGTGGCTCTCCTCTAAAGTTCTGGTTTGAATGCAACAGTTTATTTATGGGCAGTGTGGAGCTAATCTGTTTTCTAGTCTTTTCTTTGTTTGATTATTTTTGCATATTTGTTAAATCTTTCCCCTTGAGAAGTCTGAGACTGCATGTGGACAATTAGTTTTTGTGTCTGGTGAGATTAATCAGATTGCATGAAAATTCAAATTTTTGTTACATCATTGGTTATCTGGCTTCAGGAGAAAGTCTAACTCTTGTGCTCATTTAGCTGTTGTTGCAGCAACTCTTCTGTATGTGTAACCAAGCAATGCTTTCATACCCCCATCTAAATGCTCTCCATCTTTTGATCTTGATACTGGTTATTGCCAATAAATGATGTGCTGCTCTGGATACCCTGCCTTGTCCACATTCCATCATGTTCACCTCAGGGCCCTGCTGGCAATGCCAAGCTGACAAAAATGCCTGAATTCAAATCAGTAGCACTTTTGATGACTTGGGAGCATCAGATGACACAATGTGGTACATTAAAATATAGTACGTGATAACAAAACAGAAAAAACACCACATTTGAATTTTCATGAGGTGCTAGCATTTCAAGATAAAACAATTTTTTGCATTTCCATTTCCTTTCAACGTAAAAAAAATAATCTGGTACTTGGAATTCTAGTGTAAAGAGAAAATTCCATATTGTGATTTTCCCATAAATCAGAAGGGAAAATATTTTCAGGCATAGATGCTATTCCTCCTCACACCCCCCACTGGTCCTCACCCAGAAATAAAATGTAGCCAAATATACAACAGACAGCTGTTCAAGAGCACACGCCAACACTAAACCACATTTCCACAGGTAAAATAAATTCTATTGTGCCTCTGCTAAGAATCAGATTATGCATGAAGGATCTAGGTAAACAGAGAGTAAATAAACTTGAACTACCCTTTTGAAGCCAAAAGAAAATTAGTTAAGCAAAGCACAACAACATAACTACACCGTTTGGGTACTGAGCAAACTAACTATACTTTCAGGAAAATGAGTACAAGTTATCGGAAGTTGGGGCTTTTTGATTTTAAGCAAAAGCTAACAACCAACAGCAAAGCATTCTGCCTCACCAGGAAGCAGTAATGTCTCATACTATAGATTAAGACAAACACCTACTCAAATATAAAAAGAAAAAATAATTATGGCATCAGTGTTGACAGAAGACTTAGCAATTAAATTTTCATCAGATTAGATACTTTTCATTTTATGGAATAAAATACATCTAATAATTGAAATTTTTTTAAAAGGATTTTTTTTTCTTTATATAACTCAACAGATACAAATGTTAAGACTGCATTAAACTCATGCAAATGAACAAGCAAATCTTTAATCCTCATAGTAGGGTAGGTCCTTGGATGTGGTGGTCCACACACAAAAGATTATTTTTTTTTGTTGTTGTTGTTGCTGATCATACCTTTTCTACTTACTTAGCTTTACATTTGCCTATATGACAAAAGAAGTAATGCTGCCTGTTACAGATTAGCTCTAGTCATACGGGTATCCCCATTACACACATGATTTATTTACCGTTCTAATAGGAGGGTCAAAATCTTTCTTGTGACATCAGAAGAAAAATATAATCACAACCTGCAACACTACCAATATGTGACATTAAAGAATGAACCTTTTGACAGCGTTCTTTGAACACGGAACACAACTGATTTGAATGCATCATTTTAAAAGGACGAAAGGATACAACTACCACCTTTCCAAGTCTCTGGCTGATAAAAACTAATGTTCTATCCTTGGACAAAACAACACTATATAACATACTTCCCTAAATATACATTGGACACTCATAGGTTCCATTTCTTTTTATCAGTAAAGGTTTTTTGGGTGGAGGGGGTTTTCTGGGGGTAGGGGGGTACTCTATTTTGTTCATTCTAACTTGGCGATCAAAGAATTTTTATTTTTACACTATTACAGAAGTGCATTTTTCTAGGTTTCCAAAACCACCTTATTCAACCTTCCCCATCTGTCACCATCTGCTTCTTTTTAGCATGTACTTTTTGTGTGATCACATAAGCATGTGAAAAATAACTAACATTCAGATGATTGTCTGCTGGTACATTTGAGGACTGGGCATAATAAAAGTGAACTGCCAAAACGTACTTAACACTTCTAATTTTGTTGGGTCTTGCATGTAAGCTACATTTGATTTTCAAACTGTTTTACAGTTGGAAAGTTGATCAGGTACTCTAACTCAACAGTAAAACTGAGACTACATAATTAGCTCAGCACTAAAAAGATTATATTCAAAGAGAGGAACAAAACCCAGAAATACATCCACACGAGTTCACACATCCATCTTGCCTGAGTCTGTCTGCACAATGTTGCCTGAGGCACAGGATAAGATGCTACAAGCAGCCTTCTTCTGGCCAGTCACAGCCTGCGTCTTCTCTCCAAGCTACCACCGGACAAGGAATAAAGGACTCTCATAATTACAAGGGTGTATGAAATCTCATGGAAGTGCTGGAGAAGCAAAGATACTAAGCCAAGGGTAGAAATGCATAGAAATGCAATGCCACTCCTTAACAGTGCAGCAGATACTGCTTTCCAGGTGCAAAGTAACTGGAAATTGCCATCAAGGCACAAAAGCTGAATGGTGGAGGTATCTGTTTCCAGAACTCTAACATGCTTCAGCACAGCATTTCTGCTTGTAAACGCACTTAATACAGTTTTAATGTAAAAAGAACAAAACAGATCTAAAGCTAGAGAAACAAACTTACCTCCCACCGGCCAAAAATATATTCACCTCACTCTAAGAGAATTTAATATATGAAATTCTTTCTGACTCATTAGAGCACCACTACAGGCCTCTCAGGTCATTAGCAAAGCCACTATGAACCAAAATGCCAATATATTTATATCAACACAGACAATTTGGTCTCATTATCCTTTCTCTAAAAAAAGAATTAACAGAAGTGAAGAAAATAAAAAGAAGCCCAATATCAACAGGAACTACCCATTCCCCTAAATAAACCCAGAAGCCACCAACAATCAATCTGCATTAATGCACACCAGAGGTAACCAAATACGAGTGTGAACTTGCTGTTTAGAGCATGATGGAAGACCAAGCCGAACAAAGTTTCTTTTCCATTGTCTGTACAGTATTGTTCCAACTCTTAGAAGGTCATACTGGACTTAAAGCCTTGTGAATGCAGATGCCATCTAGCAACATCTTAACAGCTGCCTTCCCTTAATTTGTCCCATTTTCCACAAATTCCCCTTTCCCCTATTTACGTTTTCTATCCAGTAGTTCTAGAGGTGGAAAATGATGGCACATACCTATTATTTATATAAAAGTTGCACAGAATTTCAAAAAGCACATTAATTGATGCCTCAATTATCTTTAAATTAAAATGAAATGTAAAGGAAAAGAAGATTAAAAAGGAAACTGCATAAGCCACGTCAAAAATTATTCTGTCCTTCAGGTCCTCTATATTCCTAACCAAACAACTCTCCAGCAAGGTCCTCTTCATTTTAAGTTGCTCATCAATTTTCCTGCCTTTTGTCTCTTTGCAAAACTTTCTATTAGTTTCTATTAAGAGAAAATTAACAAAATAACATAAATGTCTTTAGTTTAAACTCTCTTTCCTGCCCACAACCACATTTTTCCCCATAAGAAAAACCTTCTCATCTCTAAGCCTATCAATCTACCTGTGAGATCATTAGGTTCATTTGATTAATTCCTTCTACCTCCTGTTAACCGCCCTTACTATCTTCCTTCTTATTTTACTCATATTCTTTTTCTCCCCCATTAAAAAGGAAAAAAAGAAAAGAAGTAAAGAAAAGAAAAATGCATTGGCTGTGTTACCAATGCAACTTCATTTCCTCTGCAGTATAACATGCTGGTCTTTTTACACCCTCACCTTAGCTAATCTCTCTCCATTGACCTGCCCCAGTTTATCCAAGATGTTGGCTACTTTCATGAAGCTCTTTGCAAACAAGCACCTTCATGCTTTTCCCCCACACCTGAAGGACCTCTTCTGTAACATTTGTATTGCAACTTCTACCTGCATTAAAATCCCTGTTTACAACCTGTTTGCTTGATGCCTCAAAAACTGAAAACATCAATTCCCATGCTAGCCTGTCTCAGTGCATTTCAGTGGTTGCCTCTCTGCCTATATATCACTTAGTCTCAACTCCTATCAGATGAGCTATGTGGCAGATCACCATATTCTCAGTCCAAAAATTTACCAGACTGCTTGTGGCAAATATCCTGATCCAATACAAGCAAGCGTTAAAAGAATGATACCACAACATTCTTAGAAAATTCAACTTCAATTCCTGTAAACATGGGAAAAGTGTTTTTTCTTGCTGTAACCATGCCTGCAGTACAGGGTGCCATGCTTCCCCTTGCTGAAATTCAGCCACTGAACTTTGATGGCCAAGTTCTAGATTTTGGGTCACCCCGACATCAAAGCCATATCCTTCCCAAAAAGAAAAGCTGTAAGTAAGAAATTAAGTGAAAAGTGAGGGAAGACAGCAGTTGCTTCTTGATAAAAGAGTTTTACCTTTCATTTCTCTGAGATAAAACTCAGGGAAATAATTTATTACATATGCTCTCTCTCACTCCCATTACTAAAAGAAAGATCACAAAAAAAAAACCCTATCAGCCAAACAAGCATTGTGTAACTGATCTTAATATTCCCTTCAACTCCACTGGGCTCATTTTACAGTAAGTTATAAGACATGCAATTCTTCTTCTCATGCCTATGGCAAAAGGCTATGAGTCTACTCTGGTCTTATTTATTGTTGCATACCTTTAAGTGATAGTAACTGCATAAACTATATTGAAATGGTCTTGCTATATTTGTTTTTAATAAAAGAGTACTGTTCTTACAGAATTAACCCTCTGTACTTTTATGCTAATAAAACTTCACAAGGTCCTACCATTTTCCCTGTTTTTAGAATACACCTAAATATCATTGATCATCTACATCTATGAACAGTCATTTTGATGATCATCCATGAAGTCCCTTACAGACTTGTTCATAGCCAAAACACCCTCTCTCCTGTTATTAAAAAGATTTAAAGCTTCAAAATTAATTTCTGGTATTTAAACTTGTATCTCCTGTGACGCCAAAACTTAGTACCATGGTGACTGCCCTACTATAACGAACACTGTGTACTTAGTCCTAAGAACCTGAACTGAAATGCAGAGGGCCAGAAACTGCAGTCTCATATAAGAAATTACCCTTATAAATGCAAGAACTTTTATTTCTCTGCCCAAGTAGCTTCATTTCCTGAATGTTCTATTAAAGAAAGTCTGTAGAGGTCTGTATCTTTATTAGCAGGTCTTTGATCCTTGACGATCAACTGAAAACTATCAAAATCCAAACTGCTTTTAAATGTCTCACAGGTATATTTACAAGTACAAGTACTTTCTCAGTTTTATTCTTTCTTTGTTAAGCAAGTGATATTGTCTGGAAAAGACATATGGTTCTGTCCTGCCTTTGCCACTGCAAAATTGCAAAAGAAACATTTCATGGGTTTTTTCGGGGGGGGGAATAAAAGAATACATCTGTGTTTCCTAAATGGATTCACAATTCATCTTTTTCTCATTGGATCTATGTTTATTCTCTGACACCACAATGATCTCTAATATGACAGCTTACTTGGAAGGATAACAATGGAAAACAGACTACTAAGAAACAGTGTCTTCTTACTGAAAAACTACTAAGGAATGAGAAATTATTAAATATTTTATACCTTTCAAATGGAGAATACCACAGCTTCTTAGAGCAGAGGGAAATATTAAGTGTATTAAGTATTACCACTACACTTACACCAAGACCCCACTCCCCAAAAAAAGGCTTGCATTACTTTTACTGCAGATGATAAAGGAATTTCATATTTATCAGGTAAACAAATTATTCTCAAAAGACCATATAATTTCAAAAATAAAAAGCTACTTACTCACTCTTCAATAATTGTGACCAAAATGTACATCTCTACTATAAACATATATAAGCCCTGCTATTTGACAGTGGCAACCATTTTCTTCCTAGAGGCCATATTCATACCCTACCATCTTTTAGGCTTGGCACATAACTGTGTAAGACAAGCACAGTCAGTGCTATTTCAGTTTTCTTTAAACTGTAGAATATTTGCGTTGGCTAACAGGGAAGGACTAGGAGAGGATAACAGGAAGGGGATGTACCTGTGGACCACCTAGCTGGAAGCCCTGCACACCCCTGTAACAGCACAGTGCTTGGTGAAGGTATGCGTACACTTCCAGGTGGGTGCCACAAACGATAAACCAGTGATGGTCCAGAAAAGTAATTCTAGCTCCAAAGACAAAAATTGGCTCCAACCTGACAATCTCATTACATTTTTTTTCCTGTGGTCCACCATCCATTTGATCATCACATGGACTGGGACATTCTTCTGGATCTGCCAGGATTAAGCACAGTCAGTCTCAGGTCCCATATGAAAGGTCGGACCCGATCAATGCAAGATGAAAGAGCCTTTTCAACAGAGGGTGGGAAGGACTACTTTGATCTCAGAAACATCAGGTTTGTGGTGAAAACACAGCAACAGGTATGCTTATTTTCTGACTAAGATTAAGTCTGAAATCACCTTGGGAAATAATACTGTATGAATCCACAAGGACACCTTCACCTGAGAGAATGTCATGCAAGGAGGAAATCCAACTTACCCTGGCTTAGCTACCTCCCTGTTTTCCTGTTGGAAGCAACTGCAAACTAGTTTTTGCAAAAAGATGGAATAGCAAGAAAAGCAGGACTCTATGACTCAAACAAAGATCCAAAGAGCATTTGGAGAACCCAGCTCAATAAACTGAATCCACAACACTGAATTAATACAAAAGAAAATATTTAAGTCAGTTCTCAGGCTGGGTATAGATTCCTACTGGTGCAAGGTTCCTGGGTCAGCTGCTTTCAGGCTGGTAGACAGCAACCTCAGGCTACCCCCAGCAGTCACACAGTACACTGTCCTAGCATCCTCTACCACCAGCCAACAAGTACATGAGAAACTGAACCAAAAGGCCTGCAGAAGGGATGCACCCATCACAGCTGACCTAGATGAAAAGGAGGATGCAAAGGTATTATTAAAAGGACAGATGCTGAATGGATTTCTCCACATAACTGGAGAATATCTTGCTTCTAAAGAAAGGCTAAAAGGTATCTGCCTTTACACTTACCACAACCAGACAAGATGTTAAGTATATGCTGCCATTTGTCTTGGGATAAACAAGCTGGAATTCACTGTGGTAACAGGATTAAAGTCCGGTTGTGGCATTAGGTTCTCACGATCTGCAATTTGTCAAAAGGTAGTAAGTCTTTGGCATCTGGTAATGATTTCTGTGGCCTGAACTGCAATGAGAAGTGATTTTTGCACATTCATTCTCTGACACATGCAATGAATAGACTGGAGAACCTGGTCTCTTGAGGGTTCCCTTTATAAGTCAGCTGTCCAAGGTATAAAAATAGATACAATTGTCTCAGGTGAGCAACCATCCAGCCAATGCACTGGTAAACATTACTGGAGCAGCAAAGAGTATGAAGGGAAAGTGGGGGATTTTTTGCAATGCTGTCCATGTACTGCTAACTTCACCCTTTTGAATAAAAATATATGGATAAGGTTGTTGAGCCTTCTTATGCCGTATCAATAACCTGTCTAGGTTGCCTTCTCTAAACCCTTTATCTCTGAGGTAAAACGTCATGAGTTCTGTGGTTCCCAGGGTTAATGAAGAGACAATTTCCTTCAAAGCAAATTTGTACAGGGTGGGTGTCCAAAAATACTCATAACGGGAGGTGCGGGAGAGGCGTGGGACTGCTAGAGAACAGAAAGGCATACTGGATCAAGTATCTTGTAGTAAGTGTCTAAAACCCAGAATGATCACTTGCCAAGTTCGATGGAAGAGAGTGAACATGTTTCCAAAAGTGAGAGATAAGAAGCAGATGAAAGCAACTGAATGGGATATTTGCACTCTTTGAGAATGTTTTCAAGACTGCTGACAAGAAGACAATGAGGGGGTAAAAGCTGGCAATGACACCTGTAGTCTATGCCAGTGATGACAGTATCATCCCTTGTGTTCTTGTTGCTGGAACAGATTCTAGGTGTGGAACAGAAGGGAAGTGGCCACTGTACCAAGCCAACAGGCAGATCTGCTACTTCTTCTAAGTAGCCATAAAAGATTCAAAGTAAGAATTGTTCTGGAATCCTTAAATGCAGATAGCTGCTGAGTGTCCCTGCACTAAACACAAAGGAGATGTCAGAAATTGCCAACGAGGATAGCGACAATCTGCATCCAAGTCTTCCTTGGAATTTATGGGATGGGATTCTGCAAAGGACATCAGGTATCGCTGAGCAGCTGAAATGAACACTCTTAACCAACAAAAATTATTTAGGTACTTCAAACCTGCAGTGTGAGAGCATGATTGCTTGGATTTCTCTTTACTACTGAAAGAATCAAGGAAGATGGAACCAGACTGAAGAAGAGAAAGTTAGTGGCTCCTAAGAATACTGATATTTCCTTTATAGTTGGAGGAAAAGAATGTATCAAAAGATCTTGCTATGATCCAAAATGGTTTAATTAACTCTACATACCATAGTAATTTGTAACCAACTATTAGCAGTTTCAATTTCCTCCCTGAGTGCAAATTGGAGGAGACTTCAAAATTGTTTTAAGATATTTGGAAAGACTCTTAAACCCAAAAACCTGGCCATCCTAAAACCTTCATTTCCAGCCAGCAGTATCCAGAAGGTGATGTGTACCAGTTTCTTTGACATCCCTTAATCTTAAGGTTCAGAATAAAAAATGAAAGGCAATCTAAACTTGCTTGTTGAAATAGGCACCAGGGCTGCTTGCTGCTACTCAGGATTCAATACTCTTGAAAATAAGAGGGTAGAGAGCTATGCTGAACCAGTGCCTCCTCACCTCCTCCCTTCAAACTAAGGCACATTCTTCTTTGAAGACGATACGTAATAGAGACTGCCTGGTGATGCTGAGTTGCTGCAAGAGGTGGGGAATCCCTTGAAGAATCCTTCTTAAAACAAATGGTAGGACTGAAGGGCCTTGTAAGGCCCTTTATGTTGTCTCAGTATCAGGTGTGTACTATGTCAATTAGCAATCTTGAATGCTGACAAGAAAGGAAATAAGGGCTAATTCAGCATCCACAGAATCCTTGGCATCAAGTAAAAAAACAATGCTGTCTTTCATGTCAATACTTGAGTTGCGTTTGGCATCCCCAGGGGAAAGGCAGAACGACATTTCCAAGCACCACAATCAGTACTGTTGACTGAAGTCAGACAGGACAAAAACACAATTTTGAGAGTGTTTCCTTTGCTTTTTTTTTTCAGTAGGCATCAGTGGCAGAGCTGTCGGCACTAATACTGGAGCAGGTCATTTGGGTGACTTGAGCTTCCACAACAGATTCTCAAGTGGCCAAACCAGAGCTGCGAAGGGAACCAAACCAACATCCTCATGTCCATCTTTTTATCAATCCTCGAGAAGTGTGATGCTTGGCACTCCAAGTGCTAGCTAGTGGTAAAGATCCCGTATTCTGGGATGCCACTTCTGCTTACATACTAGGAAACAGCTAAGTTTTGGCACTCACCTCAACCAGTTCTGAGGTTGATACACTCAACTGTTTTTAGTTCGGATAAAACCCAGCAAACTCAGTACCTTTCTATTCCCCCTCGCCTCCACTGAGGCTATATAAACGCTAGTTATACAGCTCAGTTAAGCAGGATCATATGTTCCAAGTGACAGACAGATGGAAGATTATTTTTGAAGAAATCATTGGAAGATAAAAACTTTAACAGAGGAACGCAAACATGAGAAGGAAAATGCATGTTAGAGGCCTTTTAAAACACTAAGCAGCACAACATCAATATATATACCAGCACCACAAAGAACAGTAGCACATACAATTCTGAGTAACAACTGCATAGTATTAATCAGGCAGACTGTCAGTTCTTTACTACAATGAAAAGTTTTCAGCATACAAACATCACAGTCTAAAATTAAATGAAAATTAAACATTTTATACTGTATTACAAGAATATATTCTAAATCATACCTCAGGTGCCAGGTATTCTGGAGTACCACAGAATGTTTTCATAGTTGCTGCGTCTGTGATTCCTTCTTTGCAAAGTCCAAAATCTGTAATTTTTATGTGTCCATCTTTATCCAACATTAGATTTTCTAACTGTGTTGGGGAAAAAAATGTTCCCTTAGTATTTCTTAGCAGGACAGGCTGATGCATTACATCGATTTTGTACAAAACATACAGAGTTATTGGTTGCAGTAGAATGTAATTTGTTTGTAACTTTTAAAAAAAATGACAGCATCTAGTATATTACAGCATTTAACACTGTTTAGTGTTATAAAATTTAAATAATTATTTAATACTTTAATACAGTTTATAATAGTAAATCGCAGGTCATTCAAAGTGTGCTCTTTCATTCTGAAGTTTTACAAGTTTGGTGCATCTTCTATACAATGAAAACAGAATAATTTTCTAAATATTCTGAAGATATAATCAAGTAATTCAAGGTTACAATCATGGCTGTCTTTTGGTAAGACTTCACAGGTTTCCTTTCCTATAACATGACCTTCATTTATCAAGATGCATTTTACTGACTATACTGGCAGGAAACAGTTAGTATATCCACAAATCCTTAAAACATCTGCATCTTCCACAACCGTTTCAATAACAGACAAAAGTAGGGGTAGAGAGGCTACTGACAAAAACAAAACCCTGAGGTAATTTCCTCATTTTATCCTTGAAAAGGACAATTCTTAAACTGTGTATGTGTACCTCTGCATGCTTTGCATTGCTTTTTAAATACACAATTCTTGCTTTGAAATGTGAAAACAGAACAGAGCCTGTTGTGAAGTATTTAAAGAACAGGAATAAAAACTACTGCAATATTTACTGTGACTATCTCAAAAGCACAGCTAACATAACTTTCCCAAAATATAAGGTGTGTAGAGAAAATACCAACAAGAACAGTCACAGCCCTGTCTTCCTAAGTCTGCATAAAGCCTGAAATAGAATTCAGAGGTATGTATTTCCTCTTGAGTCAGTGTCACACAAAGAAGATGCAAAGTAGGTGACACCAGCAATAGAAGATCAATGACATCAAATTCCTCTTTCCTTACTATTTAGAAATCAAAAATCATGACCAGACGATTCCATATTTTTCCAAGATGTCACAATATTTCATGTTATTACAACAGATTCTGCTACCAACAGGTAACCCAGTATTTTGTTTTCTGTCTGCCTCCCTGAGCAGAACTTGCCTACCACTGACTCCTCCTCGGTTCCTGTACAAAGGAGTCCATGAATGACCTCCACTAGTGTGCATGTATAACAGGAAAGCACAATTTCCCGTACAAGAAATTAAAGGCTTGTCACATGTTTCGAAACAAAATAGTCTCATCACAGAATTTAGAGGTTCCTCCCACATAAGTCAGAAGATGTTCCTGTTGAAAGCAGAGGTTATTTTGATAGAACATGATAACACTGTGTCAGAGAGTACCTGCAGCTTCAGGCAACAGAGGATGCACAACTGTATATGCAGGCAAATCTAAGTCAAACTGCATTCCAGTATTAAGAATCTTTCCCAAGACACAAAAGACAAACCAATTTTTAAATTAAGGCTGAAATAATTTTCCCATTGAAGTATTCTGAATTGTAAATGTTTTCAAATCATACAAGAACATAACTGGTGAGATAAACAGAATGCAGCCACACTCTCCCAATTCCCCACTTCCCTTGTTTGGGGACACTGAGAATTATGTTTGAGATTTGTGTTGAAATCCAAGTTAAGTTTTAAGTAATGGGGGGAAAAAAAAGGATCAGAAGTTTAAGTGTCCTTCAAGTGCTATTATTAAGGATGCTGATTCTTTTTTTAATCAAGTTAAAGTCAAGTAATGTACACATCTATAGATTACCACATCAAACAGCTTCCTTCAGCACACACAAAACTTTAAACTGAACACAGTTTTTTTTTCCCTGTTAACTCTGAATAGTGCAACTTTATAATTACTTTGTGTTTGTCCCAATAGTCTCTGCAAAAACAAAAATTTGATTACTTTTTTTTTTTTTTTCTTCTTTTACCTTGAGATCACGGTACACAATCTTCCCAGAATGCAGATAGTCCAGGGCAGAGACAATTTCTGCACCATAGAAGCGTGTGCGGTCCTCTGAGAACACCCGCTCTCTCGACAAATGGAAAAACAGCTGCAGGGTAAACAGCAGGGACAGGATTGTAATAATTACTGATTTAGTGGGGGAAATTAACACAAACATAAAACACCTCTCATCACCATATTGTGATGATAGATAGTGTACTCTCAGTGGACACTCAGCACTCTTAGACAGCAGCTGGCTTATCTTTTCCAGGTTTCCAAAGGGAGAAAGCGAGCTGTTAAATCAGCGTTTTAATCAATATACCAATCTTGTTTAAGGCATTCTGCTTGCTACTCATTTAACCTTCAGTTACCAAAGGGAAAAAAAAAAAGCAAGCAGCAGTATCAGTCTGTACTTCTCCCTCCATCAATTCCTCAATTTTTTATTTTAAGCCACTGAGAAGTATCACCAAAATACCCACATTCTGGTCCCACTTAAGTTTTTCAGTAATTAAGTACCTTCCCTTGGAACTGAAAAGTCCAGTTCTTCAGCAGACTTCGACTGAGCAGGTGAGCTGGCTTTTTACAAAAACAGCACACACTGCTAGCAATATCACAGTCACTAGAAAAAGCAAACCAACATCTGCTTAGGGCTTATAAAACCAAATCTATGCATTTAGTGTCTTTCTTTGCTACAGTGTAAACATTTCTTTGGGGGTTTTGTCTCTGCTTTAACAGTTTGTAAGTAACAGCACTTTGCAGACACTTTTTCAACTGAAGTCTTTCAATGAAAAATATCAGTGATTACGTATTGCCAATAACTTCAGCTGCAATGAAAAAGTGTAAGGTGAAGTTCTGTTAGGTTGTCAGCATCTTACTGGACAAAACATCACCCTCAGAACCTGGAACACCTAAAAAAGCAGAATTCAGCTATGTAATTCAAATGGTCTCTAAAATGCCTTGTTTTTATTTTCTGTGTTAAGAAAGCTTGGGAAAGTCCTCAACCAAAGATCAGTGAGTGTGTTTCTGTATTCTGCTTAAGACCAAACGGGCTGCCTGCCTTACTCTTTCAAGTTACGGTGTTTTTGGTTTTATGACAAGAGCTAGCAATCAACCAGAAATACAGAAAATGTGATCACTTCTAATTTAATATAAACAAGGAAATCTGTAACAACAATGTAGGGTTTTTTTAATTTTCATTGCTGAAATATCAAGTAGATGAGAATTCCAAAGTGGCAGGGTACGTACAAAAAAACCTCCAAAGCCAACCAACCAACCAAAAAACCAATGATGTGCTTAATTTGTCACTACCACATCCTACTTTACACCTGTAGCAAATCTACACTGCTCACACAGCACAGAGCTGTGTAAGAATCCCTGCAGTGTGTGGACTTTTCAAAATGTAATTAAAAGTTAACCTTACAAATAACTAGAAGTCAATTTCTTTCCTGGCAGTTGTGCTTCAAAAAATGTTCATTACTTTCTTCTGAACCTAAACAAACTTCCCACTAAACCGAGCCTTTTGGCAGCATATATTTGTATAAGCAGAGACTTCACAGAAAACAGAAACTACAGTGTGACTTAAAGAGAGCATTTCATCTTTGTTCATTGTGTCTGCATTCCCCTTTCAATTTTTTTTTTGAATTCTCAAGACACCCTGTGTAAAAATGGAATACCTGCATGACAAGGAGGATCATTATTTTGTAGGTATTTCAATTGCTCCTGCTGCTCCTTTCCCTGGTTAAGCACCAGTCCCTGGTGGTAGCATCAGCCCTCCCTGCAGTAACCCGTACTGACGACTGCTTAATTGCCAGCGCACACACAAGGCCCATACAGATGAAGCAACCAAGTCTGCCTGCATGAAGTGCCTCACATATTATAAAATTGGGAAAAGAATTAAATACCTTTCTCAATTTCTGTCATTTTTGCAAGATCTAAATAGGAAACAAACACCACTAAGTAGATCTTCACCCAAATAAAGCAAAATACAAAATTTATGTAATTTATGCATTTATGTCTGGCTTGTGGTCCCTTTCATAAATAAAGATTTAATGACACTCATTTTAAAAGAGTTTTTCTTGCTTTGATATCCTCAAAGCAATTCAAAATAAAGGCCAACTTTCAGATCCCTTTATGTGTACAAATAGCAAACACATTCCAAAAATTTATAACATAACCTCCAGTTAGCCCTACATTCATATCTATGCAAAGGGTCTATGAGAGAGACTAATCCAGTAGCTGAGCAGCAAAGTCTTAGAAAATTCTAAACCTTGGGATCCTTGTCAGCAACAGATACATTAGTTTCTGTAAAAAAAGTGTCCCCATTTGAAGCTTGAGAGTTAATAACCTGACAAGCTAACAGAATGAAAAATTTATTTTTAGTGTTTATTTCCAACAAAATACTCTTTGTATTAATTCAAAATACTAATTTCAAAGTAAAATGACCAGCTAGAAACAACTAGCAACAGTTCTGTTTGCCAAAGAGACCACGAGTTCCCAAGTCACTTTAACATTATATATGACACTACAGTCACTCTTCATAAGCATTCTGCGTATTATTATAGCACCTAACAGAGTTGTCATCAAACCATACGTGCTGCTTTTGAATGAAAAATGTACACCTAGATACAAAAATGTATGTTAATAGTGAATTCATACACTCAGATATATGCTAAAGATACTAAAGCAAATTCTAAGATTATGATAGAAAAATCTAATTTAGTGAGATTACAGCATTATTTTCCGCTAATTTTTTACTTTGTTCACTATTTTGGAATAATTATGCCACCAGGCTCTATTTACAATTTTCAAAACATGAACATTATACTATTAAGTCAGAGAAGGAAAAGAAGAAATCTGATAGAAGGTTATGAAAAAAGCTTCCAACATTTGCACTATTTATTGATTTACAGTTATTAAATATGTGCTATAAAGTCATTGGAATTGCAATAGAAATAGCTTTGGCACACAGAAAGCCATTTTGCACATAACATTTTTGATGGCATACATGAGGGTGCTATAGTTAGAGTGAGGATAGGAGCTATAAATTTCCTGGTATGTCTTTATTTAAAAACTGAACAACAATGTTGCCATGGGGTTTTTTCCTAATAAAAATGTTAATGGAAAAAATTTAACAAACAAAACCAAAGAACAAACATAAAAGTACATTCAGCTGCAGGTCCAAGCATACCAAATATATAAAAGACACAACCTCATATCAATTGATATGTTAAACTTCTACAAATGCTAGTGACCTATTTAGCATGTTGAAAGTTCTATGTCTGGCTCTTGCTGTTGTATATTGGGTTGGCTCAGCTCTGCAGTTGAACATATTTTATATTTGACTGTTGATTTGACTCTTTTGCAAAGCATTTGCAGTAGCAGCTTTGAAATTTTGAATTACTTGTTTATTGTTTCAGACTTTATACTGCTTCTAGGCACATTCTATACCCAAAGAAATATAGCACCTTTACCTTGGACTACCATAATTTTAGGCTTAGAAACATTCTCTAATTTACTTAAGAATTTAGGAAAACATAACAGGATACAACCAAGATTAAAACAACAAAGCTTACAACAATATTGATTTTTTTTTTTCAGGGCTGTTTAGCCTGGAGAAGAGGAGGCTGAGGAGAGACCTCATCGCCCTCTACAACTACCTGAAAGGAGGCTGTAGCAAGGCAGGGGTTGGTCTCTTCTCCCAGGTAACAAGCGATAGGACAAGAGGAAATGGCCTTAAGTTGCGCCAGGGCAGGTTTAGATTGGACATTAGGAAAAATTTCTTTGCCGAAAGGGTTGTCAAGCACTGGAACGGGCTGCCCAGGGAAAGTGGTCGAGTCCCCATCCCTGGAGGTATTTAAAAGACAGGTGGACATGGTGCTCAGGGACATGGTTTAGTGGTGGACTTGGCAATGCTAGGTTAATGGTTGGATTTGATGATCTTAAAGGTCTTTTCCAACCTAAATGATTCTATGATTTTTCATCAGGTAGGTTATAAATCCTCTTTTTTTTCTAGACAGTAATAGCATTTGTTCAATTAAAACAAACCATTTAGTTCTCTCTTGCCTAATGAATTGAAGTAAGAGCTGTAGAAAAAAAAATGCCAAGTGGAACAGAGATTCAGAATTCTGGTGTGGAGAAACCATCTGAACAAATTTTAGAGTCTAATTTTATTATACAGATAATTACCAATTAAGTTTGTTACAAAGTACAGAATTTGGAATTATCCTGAAAATGCAAAGCAAGAAAGTTAATCAACTTATTAGTCAGCTGAATCAGTGTAGTCTGCAGAGTAATGCATATAATAGATTTCATTGCTAAAGCTTTTCAACCTTTAAAGTAAAATGCTGGAAATAAAAAATGGGAAACATGCACTCCAAAACTATCCCCAACAATAAAAAGCCATTCTTAGAATATAATTTTTTATACCACAGTTCATTCCATTCTGTGTGGCCTGGAAGTCTAGGGAACGCTGTAATGTACTACTAATGTACTGCAATCGCATAGTACTCAAAATTATATGGGTTACACAAGGAAGAGTATGCAAATCAATGCTAGCAGGAAGACCATCAATGCAGCCTTACAGAATTTTTTCAAAATGTTGGTAGGACAAGGACAGCAAAAATGTACAAAAATGAAGGGGGGTTCTTTTCTTTAAAGTATGCCCGTGTTCACCTGTAAGTACTTTTTTATTTATTTAAAAATATTTACATATTCAAAATATTCTGTATTTTGAACCAAAGTAAAGAACACGGTTTGTCCTGCAATATTGCATGTATTTTTTTACCACACACACATAAAATATGCCATTTCAAAATCTCAGTAATGGAATTTTGTCATCTCAACTAAGTCAGATGAGTATTTTTTTTCTAAAATAAAATTTCAATGCCTTAATGCTATTTTAATGTAATTCCTTCAGTATTACAGAGGTATTGAGAGTAATCACAATGTTAGAAGTGTCCTTCTAGCTCCATAGTGCAATATAGTTTACGATCAACAGGCATTGCTAAACATTTCATCCACAGGATCCAACAGCAACACTAAAAAAAATAAAAAGTTAAGCTCTCAGCTTACATTTTAGGCCAAGATTTCAAGGTTGGGCCCTTAGGCAGCAGAAAATTAACTGTAGAAGTTGTCAGTGTAAGGAAAATGTATTCAGTGTTTCCATCTGAATAATTTGCTTGAAAAAGTCCTCTAATGTTTTGCTTTAATATATTTAGCTATAGAACATGCTTTTTTTTTTTTTTTCAAAGGGCCGTCAAAAGAGAATTCGATAGGGTAATGCTTTGTACATTGTAAGAAAGCACACACACAGACCAGTAAAACTGATGCAGTTACTTTTTCATTATAACGTGTTCCCATATTAACTGAGAGCAACTAATCTGAAGTTACATAGTCATAGTAAGGCAAAGATAAATTACTACTGTTCTGGTGGGATATCAAATTCAACATGGATCTAGATTTTTAACAGGTATAGAAGATTCTTGTTTAGAATAATTTTAACACAATTTCTTCTCCTCCAGAATGAAACTCAGCGACCCCTTCCTTGAGTGTTTTCCTTCCTAACCATAGGAAGAGGAACTGAAGACTCCTGGTACTGACTACACTTTTTATCACTGTAGTAGGGCAGAAGCCTAAATTGTGACATTTTCTTGCTTTCACCTGGGTGAGAGTCAAGAATACAGATGCAAGTTTCAAGAACTCCTTCATTTGGAGGACTGTTTGGGTAATGTGCTCCTGAAAGACATAATCCATGAAAATTCCCAAGCAACTGACTCAGGCACAACTGTTTAACTAAAAAGAAATCTTTAATCTAAAATAATTTTAAATGGAAACACACTGAAGGTAGTACAGCTCTGGAGAGAATCAAAAGCAACATGGTACTGCTACAGTCAATTTCCCACTGGAAGGATATAATTAAAAGATGAGTTTTCAACACCCTCAACAGTGAGAAACCATTGTAAGAAAATGAAACTTCCTTGGAACACAGAGAGAACAGTAGAGGGAAGCAGCAAAAGAAAAAAGTCTGTGTACTGTATAGGAGACACCCACAAAACGGCTAAAACGCTGGCTAAACTTTGTGCAACTTACTTTCAGTAGTTCTTAGTTAATAACAAGGCTATTTTTACAAATACAAAGTCCTTCGGATTTCTTAGCAGTGACTAAAGTCTGACATTCATAGGAAAATTTGGTAAGATTAAAGATTTTCCTATTAAAAAGGACATTTTTTCCAACTTACTGTTCCATATCTCTAGTCAGGGAGAAGCACATAAGCAAATCAAGAGAGTTTCTTCAAATAAAACTGCCAAATCTGAAGGGCCATTATTTCCCACTGTGGCAAAAACTTAGTTAACTACACTGAATTAGGGAACCATCAGCAAAGAACATGAGCAGCACTGACAAACAAGAGCATCATACCTGGAAAAAAGCGACACGCCCTTGGCAAAGCACATTGCAATCAGTCACAACCCAATAAGCAAAAGCATGCTGCCATCCAGAAACCCATGAGACAAGATGTTTGCAATCATTGCTGCAAAGGTGGAATGCAAGGTACAAGCCTGATCAAAACACAGAGTATTCTCACTCATAAGAAAGGAGTCAAAAACATTCTCTGTGGGCTCTGCTCTGCATTCAAATAGGACAGAAAGGTACCTTTCAAAAAGATGAGCATCTAAATGATAGGCTGATGTTAAAAACATAGTTAAAAAGTGCAATAAGGTCTTAAACAGAGAAGACTAAGAAGCATTAGCTAGCTTACAAGGCATCACTTTTAAAACTCAATTGTGGATAGCACTGACTTAATATTGGTGACATAAATGCAATGTCAAATAAGCCAGCTGAGTGTCCAAGAGAAGGCTGTTATCCCATTACTGCTGAGGGAGATTTTTGTGTCTAGTTCAACTAGCCAAAACGGTTCAACGCCTGTGATGTCCAGAACTGGGTTTATACGTATCGAGTTAAACAAGCCATCCTCCCATATGAGAACCCTATAGCAGAATGGTTAGCCATGGCTGGTAGAGGACAGCCATGGACAAGTTCGGATGTAAATGAGCCTCAGACTGGGCCCAGAAATCACCAGAGCAATGAGTGCAGGACAGGCACTCTGTGGATGCTCAGGCATTAGGATTATAGTTGAAGAGTTTTTTTGTAGGAGAACGCAGCAAAACATGGTATCATGCTGCAACAATACCTGAAGAAATTTCTAATTAAAAAAGGTAGTGGAAACACTTAGTCCTCTAAGGTTATTACGCAGCATACAGTACACAAAATAAGGAAACCCCATTAGTTCGTGTTGTAACAAGATACAGTCCGAATAGCAAACAGCACCTGAAAGGTAGGTAAAAGCCCTCTTCTTAGATTGCAATCCTCTTTAATTCCATTTTACGGGTATAGTTTTTGATATTCTATTCCTTAGTACAGAGCTGAAGAACAGCAACAGTTTAAAGGCTAACGATACTCTAAGAAGTTTAGCACTTAAGTTTAAATTTCCAGAGTACACAGCAAGTGAAGGGGACAAAAGTAATGAAAAATATGAACACTCCACTCTTTTCTCATAGGTATTTGCAATGGCTATAGCAGAGAGCGTGTATTTCACACTAGGACAAACACAAGACTAGTCAACATTATTTTTGCATGTTTGCACTACAGTATGACCATTTCATGCCACAAAACTCTCTAATATGCTTGAAGAACAAACAATAAGCAAGCTATTTGTAATTGTTTCTCTACCATGAAATTATCCCTCAAGATACAACAGTCTAATTTTTAAGAATAGGAACTACTTTTGACAGCAGAGTAATAAAACACATCTACTTTTTTTTAAATAAAAGTTTTTAAAAATTAAAAAAAAACCTTCAAAGGTACTAGAAAGCAAAAATGGCAAGAAAAATTATATCCTTCAAAGTGTAACCCAGTGACAGCATTACCATTAGAAGCGCAGAACATCTTTTTTTAAACTTACCTCTCCTCCGTTAACATACTCCATCACAAAACACAAACGATCCTTTGTCTGGAAGGAATATTTCAAGGACTTGCAAAGAAAACAGCAAAACCAAACCAATTATCATCTTGTATTAGCCCAATTTCTTGCACTTAAACTGTAACAAAATTTAATTTCACCCTCTTAAGCAGACAAGCCTGACTAGGTGAGAACTTTCAGGGTAATAAAGTGTAACTTCCTATCTGGAGCTTGAGACGAATTAACACAAAAACCGTCATGTCTTCCCTTACCTCTGCCACATGGCCATTGATAAGAAAACACCATGTTTATTGTAACAAAATACTAAATAGCTACCAAAATACACAATTTTCTACTGCATTTCTTATTGCCATACATGGTGCCAGCTATTCCATCATATTTTGTGATGTCCACTTCCACAATGCCCATGAACACAGAGAGTATCATATTCTTTTTAATTTCTCCCAAATAAAATCTTAAAAGTGATATTAACCTCCAGCCTGCTTTCATTTCCAAGGCAAGGACTCTCTAGTTTCATGTTATGCAATGTTAAAAACACTGAGTGCCAAACAAATATATTTATTTATATGTCATTTTAAAATTGTAACAAACGTTATTATCTTAATTGAAGTTTTTGACTTATCAGTGTTGATTTGGTCTTGCTTGGAAAAGTAGCACCAAAGAAAATCTACAGATGCAGGCTTGGCCTAAAATAAATTAAATGCAGTAGAACCACACATAACAAAATCATAAGGAGACTCATGTGACTTAAATACTACATGTCTCCTTAAAATATTTTTTTAATAATATCAGAATGATATAAAGATACAACTGCAGTGACAGTGTTGCACGATTTGATTGGAATTATGCTTACTCCTCCTTACCTTTACACTCTAACTTAAGAAACTTTGGGGGACCTCTTTTCTCTTGACTGAATTTCCAAGAATATTTTGGCCAAGCAATGTAAATACAGTCCTCTGCTTTCTAAAGGGTTTGTTTGTGATTTTCTAAATAGGAAAGCTTCTATATTATCCTCTGATGTTTTTATACAAAACCAGAAAAAGTTTTCCTGATCTTAAAATACAACATGCTAATTATCTTTTGAAATCAATGAAAATATTTTCTAATATATCCTCAAAGGAGAGGAATCAGAATTACTTCTACAGAAGAAAGTCAGTTGTAAAATTAAAACTATTAATCATAATTTGTCATGAATCTCAAAATTTTCATCTGCTTTTCAGTATTTTTCTTCTATTAAATATTAACCATATGAAGACAGAGACATTGAAGTAGTGGGGTTTGAGTTTTATTTCTCAATGGGCTACTTATGTTGAACAAATAGTTATTTTTATCATTTTATTGAATTCTTAAGTAAGTTTTCTTGGTAAAAATTACTTGACACTGTGAAAGCAGTAACTTTTATTAAAAAAAGTTCATATACAAAAATCACAAAAATTGCACGAGTTACATTCTACAATTAAATTTGTTTTCAGTGCAGTTAAGCTTTACAAAATTATTAGAAACTTTATTTCTGAACTCCTGAAGACATGTTCTGATTAAACATACCATAAGCACCAGAGAGCTACTGCTTGTTTACAGATCATCATGAGAAAGATCTCAAAGTTTCTTTGTACATTATATTCATAATGGAATACCAATCATGTTGAAAATTACCTGCTAATGTACTTAAAACTAATTCCTAATACTTACTGTTAAAAAAGGGTGTCTGGTGTTTTTCAATACTCTGCTTTCTGTAAGCGTATGGGCAACTTCATCCTGAGAAACAAAGAGTAGAAGAAGTAGGTCTGAATTAAGATACAAAATTGATATTTAACTAATTATGAGGAAAAGGTCAACACTTGCAAAAAGAGAAAGCTACAGTACAGTTTTGGAAGATGAATGAACCTGAAAGAAACATGAAAAATAATTTACATTTTTGGAGAAAAGATTTTAGAGTAAATTTAAGTTTGGCAAAATACAATTTAACATATTTTATTTGATTTTCTTGCTTTCTTGCTTTAAAATGAAGTCTTTAACTTTGTATCCAAAGCAGGGAAGGAAGAAATTATAATATTGGATTTGATAATTTAAAAATACAGTCATTCGCAGTTCTGGACACCCTATCCACAGAGACTGAATCAATTTGCAAGAAACGCACACAGGTAGTAACAGACAGGCAACTATAAAACCTAGTCTAATCTAGCCTAACATTAAGTAAAGACAGTTTTTTGATTTCTAAACATTCGCTTGGTTTGGCCTTTGTTTTGTTTTTCTTTAAAACAATGTAGCCATACCAAGCCCCCTCCTCATCCCCCTGGGCTGTCCTCGCCAGCCAGGCAAGCAGTGCTCCTCCGACCAGGACACAAACCTCGGCCACGGGAGGCGGGGGACACGAGACATCCACGCAACCCCCATCTCCAGCCAGATTTTGAGAAAAGGGCTACTTGGAGAAAGACTGGGACATCCTCCTGTCCATGAGCCTGAACGGGCAGAATTAAAATGAGTCCTGTGCCCAAGGAAGAGAGAGAAACCAACCTGGCCCCTGTGGGTGCTCATGCCCCGGGAAGCCAAGTATTATACAGAATTGAAGGCTAACTTAGTGCAAGTCAAACTGCAGCTATAATCCTGCAGAAGTAAATATATTTAGTCAGAGTATATTTTATTATTGCTATGAATAATACCAATATAGCATTATTGTTCTGCACATGCTTATCAGACTACACTCTGAAGATAAGGTATTATTAAACTAGAAAGTAAACACAGATGTCAGGAGTTTTAAATGAGACTTTTAAAATTGTCAAAATAGGAAGTTAAACAACAACAGAGTTAGTGAGAATAAATTATGATGCCATTTAGCTGAATAGTAGTGCAAGACTGAGTGTATACACTAGAGCCACATACTGCAGGAAAAACAAAAAAAAACACTTCAAGGAGAAAAGCAAGCCTAAAGGTTTTATTTATTTATTTATTTTTAAACCTCGGTGGTTAACCCCATATGGGGCATAAAAGCTGGCAATGGCCAGTTTTTCTGGCATTGCCTCAGAAGTTTGTAATACCGGTAGCAATTTCCTGGTAAGTGTAATATTAATTCTGTCATGAAAATTTAGGATCAACAGATTTAGTCTGAACTGGGCAGATGCTATAGAGCCTTCCAGATACAGCTGTTAACGCACCGCTTTTCGGCTTCATATTATGCTGTTACAGGTATGACCTTCTATACCACATTATAGGCTGAGTTGGGACTGCAGGCCTATTCTACCTAGTGACCATATCCTTAGCACTGATCTTCAGAGTTAAATGTTATTGATAAATCCCCGTGGCATACTTACTGGGCTAGACAGCTAAGTTCAGGCTCAAGTCTGCTTTTGGTTTTAGTTTGAGGTAGAGTGGAAAAATTGGTGTTTGGTGACTACAGGGGAAAAAAACATGATCACTTCACTTGTGAAGATCTAAGCACAGTCTATTTTTTATTCTTTCATCAGTTTCTTATCAACACACAGCAATACTATGGAAAACTTAGAAGGACTCCCTTCAAAACAAAATTCCAGTTCTGAGAAAGTCAAATTTAAAAGACCAAGATGCTCCCATTTTCATCACAGGATGAAAGCCATGTTTCCTCACACACTTCATCTTCCTGGTAGTCTACAAATACGCAGACAAACAGACTCTGGTCTGCTTCACGGGGTGCCAGGTTCTGCCCAGTCTATCACTGTGCTAGCTTTCTGTTTTCAGGTAAGCAGATCAATGAACAGTTGCATCCCTGACCTCTTCAAAATTTCTCTGGCTTTATACATACTTCTATGAACAAGAGTTTTTGCTCAACAGAGAGACGACATTATCCGAGAATCAGTTTTAACCCTTCCAAAAATTCAGTGACATTGTAGCAGCCAGCAAAGTAAAAGGAAAAATCCTAACATTCCGAAATGTGTTTTTTTATTTTATTGATACAAAGAAACAAGCTGAAATGCTCTGAAGGCTGGAAGGGAATAACCGGGGTGCAGCAGAAGAAGAGCTCATAGCAGTCAGACATCAGACCCCCCTGAGGACCCCCGGGGTGCCACGGGCGAGCGGAGCAGTGGGGAAGGGTGTCAGGCTGGAGACTGGGCCACAGCACGCAGCAAACAAACTCTGAGACCCACAGGGCAACCCACAGAGATTGCTTCCATTTAGAGAAGTTTTACAAGGAGGGCCACTGAGATGCTCCTTCCCATGCAGAATCAGGAGAACGCAGCAGCGATACCCTCTTTTCTTTCTGTGCCTCCTGATTATGAAGAAGAAAAGGGCACTCTCTTGCTGTTAGTCCAAATCATATACACGCCGACCAGCCTGCCAGCGCATGCGAGACAGCTGCTAAGGGCACGCAGAACTCACAGGTCAGTCTCTTCCCTGCTGAAGACATAAATTTAAGTCTCTTAAAAAAGCAGCAAAGGGCTGCTTTTAATGAAACACAAGGAAATATAATTGGGTTTGAGGTTTCTACTCCTCTATTAAATTTAAGTTAAACCGATCAACACATTCAAAAGTTATTAGAAAGTGAGTGACAGATAGACAAATGAACATAGACTGCAAAACTCAGTAAGCCCTGTTTTTATAGGCCAATAGGAAAATTAGAAAAATCTGAAGGTTATTTTAAAATAAAATATATGCGAATCACAGTAGTTTCCATCCACATTCAGTTTTTACAAATACTGGCATTAGCCTCAAGCATTCAAAATTCTGTCAGATCCACATCCCTCAAAACCCTCCTTACTTAATAATTGGGATTATTTTTAATTGCATCTCAATTTATTCTGTGCAAGTGGGATTCAAAACTTTAGAATTGCTAGAAGCAAAGCTCGGGTTAGATGATCTTCAAGTTTAAACTTAGTAAAATTATGACCAAGCACAAGAGCTAGTAGCAATAAAGTAATCAAGTTTAAGTGACTGGACAATGCTAGTTTAAACCACCTCTTCAGACATCAGCTTCAGACTTTTCTTGTTCCTCAAAAACTGAAAAAATGAAATTGTTAGTCCCATGTACAGCCATTTTATTTATCTAACAGCAGGAACAGAGCACAGGCCCATTAAATTAATTGCGTTTATCTAAATAAACCTGCAGTTGACTTAGAAAAACTTTTGAAGTATGTAATATAGCCTACAATGCACTTTTTCTTGTTTTAAATTTAGATTGCGCTATCTTCCTGCCCGGCAAACTCTCTCAATGCTTTAGCACACTCGAGATTATAAGATACTGATATGTGTCGTGCATGTGCATGCAAATACGCATGCAAAATGGGCACACATACTTTGTACTCTTGTTTTCTGAAGATACACATATATTTCTATCAAACTCAGTTACCATCAAAAATCAAATACACCTCACATATTAGGTATTGATTATTCCATTTAAAAAAAAAAAGACCCAATATTAAAACTATAAACTTCCTTACCTTTGCAATAATGACTTCTTTTTTCAAAATCTTCATAGCATAGTATTTCCCACTAGCCTTCTCTCGGACCAGGATAACTTTGCCAAACGTGCCTTTGCCCAGTAGTTTTAAATAGTCAAAATCATTCATTGTCTATAAGGAGCAAAGGACAAGGATTAGCAAGACTTACGCTATCCAGTTCCAATATGCACAGAAGCGTTTCCACATATAACTTATCACTGTCACCAATATAATTGGAACAGTTTACAAAAATAGGTACACTTCTACAATTAACTTCATAATAGTTAACTGTATCCTTAAACCACTAGAATATAATTTGATAGTATAGTTCTCTAAAGTCAAGTACTGCACAGTATACTACACACACACACAGAACAGTCTTAGCCTATACTGGCATTTCATGAATGCTGCACAACTAAGAAAGCTCATAAACCTATGTATTACCAGGGACACAAGAACATGGTGTAACAGTAGGTTTTGCGAACACCAACCTGATGGCTTTTCTGAAACATACATGATCCTCACTGCAATATTATGCCAGTCTACAGTCTTTGCATTAGAGATGGACTTTTAAAAATTTCAATACAGATTACAATTACATGGTTTTTACATTAATCAATCTGGCTCTGAAAAGGAAGAGGTGGCCAATTTTCCTCCTTTGTTTGACTCCATTACAGTGACCGTTCAAGCACCTAGTATCACCCTAGTTTTTGCAGTTTAAACATATTACATCCAAGAGCTGGTTCCACTAACAGACTATTTGAGTCCAGTAGGTTTATCAGCTGAGCTGGAATGTCACGCACCACAAGAATATGTCCAGACAATCTCAGATCCCAAAGCAGTTTAGCCACTTTCATGAGCACAAAGCCTGAGTCAATGCTCATCTTAGTTCTGCAAGTTCATTTCACAGCCAGTTCAGAAGCATCAAAACCTATGGTCTATGCAATAGATACAAAGATGAGGCTGTAGAAAAAACAGCACAATACTGAGAATGCAGTGACTGCCCAGGGTCACCTTGGACCAACAGCAGGGTTTCTTTGGCCAACTCAGGGCCAACCACTGGCTACTGCTGTGTGCTTTCACAGCACATCTTTCAGTGTGCTGTGTTACTGACTCGGTCACAGGACCACATAACCACACACAGACCCTTAAGGCACCCAGGAACCTTGAGGAAAGCAGTTAAAAGCTCTGAAAGACAACACACTCACCTGTTCTTGTTAATAGTACACTCCTGTGGTATCAATAACCTTCCTTCCTTTGTGAATAATACACCTCAAAACATTTATAAAGAGTAATTATACTTCAAGTCTCAGTTTTGCTAAGTTAAATATATTTAATCCTGTTATGTGTGAGGAAAAGAAAAGATCGTGCCTTACATTTCGTCTTTTTAGTGTCTCTTTCTATCACTAGTTACAGCCTCGGGCAGTTTTCTTGAATACTGGCATGCCAGATAACTTCTACTTCTGTCTTCCGCAATGGAATTAGTGCTTCCCTTAGCCCTGCCAGAAACACCTCTAACAGTGCCTACATACCTCACATGTGTTCCAAGTGTAGAGCTATTGGGCATATCCCCAGTGCGCAATCACAAATAGTGGCAGCAAAATATATTCTCTCTTGTGAGAAAGAATAAAGGAAAAAAAATTCCCTCTGAAATTATTTATTCCTTTAAGCTCAAGTGCATGATACTATTACTGTAGCAACTGAAGTTGCTGTTGACAAACTGTGAAAATAATTTATGCAATTGCTCAGTCAGTTTGAAATCTGCTCACATAAGGGGTAGAACTGAAGTTCTATCAACCACTTCAATGCTGTAATTCCTTAGCTTTTAAGTGTTCAATCTGCAACTTAAAAGCTGCAAAAGGTCTCCAACAGACTACTTAAGGTAACATCTGGATAGCTGGATATTCAAAGCTTTATTAAAGAGAAGATGCTTTTCATATATCAATTTTCTAGCTATATTAGCAGGAATTAAATCTTTTTCCCATGCCATAGTTGATTGGTAGCTTCTAAGCAAACTAACCTTGGTGAATTCCATTCTTTACTCACATATAAACACAGTTAAGCATTTTGCACTTAAAGATCTTGTTTTGCTGCCAAAACCACATCACATCAGGACAAAACAAACAAAACAAAACTACATTTATTCCAGTAAGAAATACGAGCAACATAGATTTCAAAGGCTCAGCATGCTTCTTGCCTAAAGCAAATCCACACAAGCGAGTGTAAAGTTAAAGTTTATGACCACAGACAAAGCCGTAAATGGTCAACTTTTCTAAAAACTAGTACAATGTGTTACATAACCAGTGATGCATCATGTAATATGTGAAGTTGTGATCCAAACACTATGTAGCTACTAGTAATCAACTAAAGGTAAGATTTCTCAAATATCAGAGTCACTATTTTGGAAAGTCAGGTTATCTACTTCGATAGTTCTATGATAACCATCGAGCAAAACCAACTGCCTTTGTGCTAAGGCAGTGACTGACAAAGCCACATGAAAAATCCAAAATGCATTCAAAATGCAATTCAGGCAGAAGATGAGTAATTCAGGGCAGAATCCTCCGTATCTTCAGTCATAAGCTATCACGTTCTCCAACACAGAATGGCCAACAGCTTTATTGATGAAGAATACTGAGTTAGTGATCATAACAACTTATCAATTCTAACAATCAAAAATTTATGGGGTCATAAGCAGCCTCAAATGGGTAAGTTCTTCCTATACTTCTGAACTTCTTTGAGAGGCTGGACTTAGAACATCAGAGTCTGAATAAAACCAGCTCAGAAAAGCAGCCCTTTGCCTGCACACAGAAGGAGGATCTTGGCTGATCACAGACATGGGTTTGATGCTAAAGGCAGCAAGCCAGTCAAATCAAAAGACTGATTTGCTCAAAATTTGCTTACATAACGTTCATCAAAGCAGTCATGCATCTAGATGCAAGCTCAGTGAAAACAAGTTAAAAAATCTATGTATATTTATAAGAGGAAGGTAATGGGTTTGCAAGATTTTGAGCCGTGGCTGAACAGCAGGGTACGGCGGTAGTGCTAGTTCTAAGAATAAAGTCTCCTGATGCTCTCATTCTTTAGAAGCTCAGCAGAAGGCTTAGAGATGATACACAGTGCAGGGTAACTCAAAAAGTCTGCCAAAGAACACAAGACCTTGGGAGATAAAAACACAGATGCCATAGCTAAGGGTGTACTGAAAACTGGTGGAAAAATGGAAATACTTCCTAAACCTGAGGATATTGGTAAGCAAGTTTGAAGGCTCTCGTAAGATTGGATTCTTTCTCGTTGATGATTTTCCCACCTTTTTCATTCCTACCAAACTCTGAGGATTGAATCTTTTTCCTCATTATATTAATTTTTGGTTTCCTCTGAAAAATCTGTTCTTTACTCATCCTGCAAAACAAATCTGTAAACAAAGGAAAAGCAATGAAGCTACAGGAAACTTCACTAACCAAAGATCCATATGATTGATGTTCAGCCTTCTGGAAAGCCTATCTACTCACCTACGGATGATCTGTTCAAAAGAATACACCCTACTACAGGTGTTGAAAATTCCCACCAAGGAACAAATATTTTAAAAATCCTGATGTGGATAAAGATTATACCACTTGGAGTTTTCATCTGACTTAATCAGAAAGAAACTCTACTTACAAGGAGTAGTACAGAAAGAAAGAAAAGCAGTTTGCTAAGAATTTCTAGTGCTCCAAATTTTAGTGATGCTATTACTGTAAAACTTAAGTGACATATTGACACCATTAAAAAAAATTGGGGGAAAAAAAAAGTGCTTTTGGTTCTTCCAGCTAATCTGGCCAGGGATGTTGCTTTCATGTCTGTTCAAATCAAGTTCTACATCCTAAAGACTGTTTTCTTTGTAAACCTTTTGCTACCTTTTTAGAGAAGAACAGGCCCACTCCTCTCTGTCTTGTTTCTTAATCTGATTATGCTCTTCTCCTCATATGTATACCATCTGGTGCATGCACAAGCAAAATTCACTGGGCTTAGATATAAAATCAGGTGACAAAACAAGTTTGTAGGACACATAGTGCAAAAAATCCCTGACATGAAAAGAAATCAAATAGCAAAAAAAAGCAATAAAAATGCATTAAGTCATTATAACTGAAATGGTTCTGATTACATTAACAACTATGAAAGTTTAAACAGAAGCTTTTCAGAAACATTTCTACAAAACAGAAACAGTTCTAAAAGTATGTATTTTTCCCGATTTCAATTAACACAGAGATTGACAACTCCCTGTCATTATGGTCACTTAATATTTTTGATTCCAAAAAACTTCTGAGAACTAAAGTCTTCCAACAGTCAGAAATCTGCAGTGGGATTTTGAGTTTTGGAAAAAAAAAAAAAAGAAAAAAAAAAAATCCTTGCGGTCATCAGTACGCTCTTCACTGGCTACAAAAACTCCATTCTGCTCTGTTATTAGGTGTTTTTCATTTCACCTTTGTTTTGTACAGTTTGCTTTTGGCTTGTTGCCAAAGCCACTGAATATTCTGCAGCACTGCACATGCACTGTCCCAGCATCTTATTTCAGCATTTCTTAAAGTGTAAGTGGCAAGACAGAAACAAAACCAATCTTCCTCCTCCTCCTGTTCCCACAGCCCCCTTTGCTGTATGGGAAAATGCCCTGCACTGTGAGGAAGGAAAGCATACATTCCAGCTGAACTACTTATATGAGACAGCATTAATTTTGACACCTTGAAAATGCTTGTTGTCACGCAGTGGTTTTGTACTCCACTAAGAGCATACACAGGCTTGGAACAGTGCTCAGATCTTTAATAGAGCAAACCCAAAACCCTTCCACATAATCTCACTGCCTCTCAGAAAGACTGACACATCTTGAACACTGCCTCTGTCTTGCTGTCACTTATCATATTTTACCCTGGAGCACAATCATTAAACATCTATGCTGCAAGGCTAAAAGTTCAATGTCAAGCTGACAATGTACGATGAGTATTGTTACAGCTGTATAGAATTAGTTTCTACCTCTTTCTATAGCGGAAAAAGGTTAGAAAATTGCATACAATGAAACAACATGAGAGAACTATGTTTGCACTGCAAACTCAAGTTCTCAAAAGTTAGGACATGATAGAACTAATATTTCCTATGACACCTCTGTTATATTCATAAGGGTATAGTTTTCAGCCACTGATTTTTCTACGATTCTTGCTTCCTATAGTGCAATGAACAAAACATGCTCTATGAGTAAAGGCACGTGTTCACTATTTCTTTTCATTGTTCATCATTCAAAGGCATTGTTACATTAGCTATAAGACTATTTTGCTCTGTCAGCAGACTTCCACTTAGTTTTCTACAGGTTTCACTTCTAGCAAGAAAGAATGAAGCCAGTCCTATAGAAGCTGGTTATTATTTCTCATGCAATTTCAATGCACTTCTTGAGTCATGTCAATCCTGTATAGTAAATGAGACATATCGGTTTGAATGATCCATTCTTCAAGAGTAGTCTGTACTTACAGAAACACAGGACAAAATGGAAACACAAAATAATGAGCAAATTTTTGTGTGGCACTGAATCTTTAAAACATGCTCTTAGTTGTGTGTTTATCCTATTGACTCTGGAAATACAACTATAAGTATATTAGAGCCAACAATGTACATATTCCTACTTACAGCTAAAGCTGTGAAGGACTGCAGAAAAATAAAACATTGCTTTCTCTTACTTGATTGAAAACTAAAGCAGAGTTATTTTCCCAGATAGCAAAAATCAAGGTCATTAAAAGCCAAATCCTGCTAGCCTTTCTCATGCAAATTATCTAATTTGTACTGGGTATTATTTGCATGCGAAAGAGGGCAAATCTACTTGTCTAAAGAAAATATTTTATTACCATACTTCTAAAAGAGTAAATAAACAAAAAGGAAAAGACAAAAAATAATATTCAAACAATAAGCAGAATGTTAACATGTGCCTGAACAGTTGAACTTTGTTTTTCGGAAGTGCTGTAACAGATAGCATAACAAATAAATAAAACTAGAGCTGTTCAGCTTTACTGAAATAAATAAGTATTTTCACGCTTGTGATACACTGAAATTTATGTAGAAATACTATTCCCTGTATATTGTTTTACCC
Organism: Gorsachius magnificus; assembly: GCA_034008185.1. Lineage (NCBI taxonomy): Eukaryota > Metazoa > Chordata > Aves > Pelecaniformes > Ardeidae > Gorsachius > Gorsachius magnificus. The sequence continues at coordinate 39,557,547 of CM067083.1, read as the reverse complement.
AAATAGACCATCCTACAAAAATTATTTACATATTAGTTCTGTCATTTATTTTTTTAGCATCATTACCTTTCTTTTATGATGGGTTGTTGAAGCATCCATCTCTTCTTCTCCTATATTGTCTATCTGTGAAGTTGGACTACAGTTCATCCTCTCCTCTTCTTGCCTCTGAAGTCTGTCTGCTACAGCCTGGATTGCTTCTGTCCATTCTTCCCTATCATGAACAAGCCAACATCCCTATTAGAAACTCATAAAGTACATCCGAATAAATGGTTTATAATATTTTTCACATGCTACATTCCTTCAATGTTCAATTCTCATGTTACACAGCAGAAGACTCATAGAAATTAATGACTTCAATTTCCTTCCAAATTCTGCATTATGCTAAGGTGGTGAAGTTGACCAGCATCAAAAAGGATCACTGCATTGTTAACTTCAAGACTTATCCATGCCTGATTTCGTAAATATTTTAATAGTGAAAACTTGAAAACACTTGCTCCAGGTATAATACAGCTCAGAGCAGAGAATATCATCTCCTGTCCAATACTATCTGATAGTAACTCCCTATTTGAAGAGACTTTTTGGTATTCCCCCTTCCTTGCGAGACATTTTCACAGAAAATAAGTAAGATTTATTAAACAACGCTGTGTGTTCAACTCTCTGTCTGTCTCCTCTTAAAACTCAACTTTTTGGCTAATTTCAAATTCTCCTGAGAAAGAGGGCCTCAAAGATAATTAAACTCCTACAAGCCTCATAAAACCCAGCGGCTGTGCGGAGGGTCATGCCCAGAGTAGGGTTTCCGTGGAGGGACAAGCAGGGGCAGCTGAGCCCACGAGCTATTCTGCGTGCTGGCTGACCAGCAGAGACACATCAGCCGGCCCGTCAGCACACCACGGCGCCACACCAAGCGCAGAACCTGCCGCTTTTTGCTCAGGCAGCAATGGATACAGGAGGAGTCTGGGGGTATTACTGAATGCAGTAGGAGGTGCTACACGGCATATACAGAAAAGGGTAGGGTGGAGAAACAGTACTGAGGCAGAATAATAAAAATGCTAAGTGAATATACTAATGAAAGAGGAACAACAGAAAAAGCAAAGCTGCTGGTTATTTATTGATACAAGCAATATGAATAAAGTTAAATCATAGTACTAGTCCCAACAGGACAGATGCCCACAATGGGAAGACTCTGCATCTAACCAGAGACACGGTATGGAATATTTTAGCAAGGTACACCATCCCGTATCTTCTACGTGCTTTTGGTGCATTAAAAAAGTTTATTATCAAGAGTCTGTGTGTGTATGTTTACTGAAACAAGAAAAACTAATACGCAAACATAAATAAATTATAACAAACATACTGCTTTCTGTGCCAAAAAAGGAGCATATTAGGAGGAGTAAAAGGAAAATTTAAGACAGCGAGGCTAGAAAATACTTCAGTGCAAGCTTCTATTGTTCAAAATTTAACACTTCAGAGACATATCGTGACATAGTTTTGGCTTATTTGAACATACTCATCCCACCTACTCGCAGGCAACTCTTACACTAGCTATGAGCTCAGATAATATTTTACAGAAGCTGATTTATAAATTCTTCAAGTAACTCTTCAGATGTGCTCAGAATGTCCCAGTTCCAAGTGCTGATCGCTGTGCAGTCCCAGCAGAGACTGTGCCGAGGCTTCTGCGTAAAGAAAAACAAAAAAAATATCCCTCACCGTTCCTCTGGAGTGTCTACATGGAACGTCCTCTCTATGACAGTGGTCCACTGAAGACATCTGATAATGAATGTGTTTGGCTTTGGTCGCTCTGTTTTCATTAGTTGACATTCTAGAGAAACAGATGACATTGCCTCTTTTACACATTGCCAGTTACATATAGCTTATGTATACCTATCCAGCATGTATCCAGCACATATTAGGAAATACAGAATGGCAATATAACCATGGGCTTGAACAAAAGGTAGCAGGCACTAATCATAAGGTGAAGAAAGCAGTCAGAGGAACTGATGGAACTTGTATTGTTGCCCATATGAAGAGTGTGATCTCCATTTGCAAATTAGGTCTGCATTACAAGGGTGAGAAGAGTATTAGATCCCGGATTGCTCTAGTATGCCAAGGTAACAGCGGTAGCCACAGGCACATTTTTCCATCTGTACCTGGCAGGAGGAATGTGACATTTTCCCTTCAGTGGTAACCATGCCACAATCACCCACGCCACTGTCACCTCAGGATTAGATTCACTGTAAAGATTGTATAGTTTTATTTGTTGTCTTTATTAATTAGTGTAAAGACTTGTATAGGTTTATTTATTCCCTATCTGAGAAAATTCAGATGTTGACACTAGTCTGATTTATTAAATACAGAATAGCTCTACACACACACCCCTACCGGGGCTACCCCAGGAAATCATCTAGTTTTCTTTGTGCCCCAGGGCAGAATCAGGTCTATCTCTGCTATTTCTCATAAGCATTTCTCAAAGCTCTTTCTACAGTCCCCAAAAAGGAGTCATTCCAAAACCTCTGTAAGCAAACTATTTCATCCAACTAGAAGGAAATTAATTATTTTTATAGTTGGACGATTTTTCCTAGCATTTAATGCAACTGTTCCTATAATTTAAGCATATTATTTCCTGCCGTATTGACTAATTTATTTTATCTTTTCAACAGCTATCCCTTTTAGACATTTGAACACTATTTTGTCTCTCTTCAGTTGTCTCCGGCCTAAATCAGTTCAACCAATCTGTCCTCACAGGTTGTGCTTTCAGATCCAAGATCTTCCTTGTCACACAATTCTAGACATACAGTAGACTGCCTGTTACTCCTTTGTCACAAGACCACAACACTGGTAATTCAGGCAATGGTTGAATGAGTCTGTGTATTGGATTTTACGATGTGGCATACTGCACTAAACATTACATCTGCAAAACACTGACCTACTATAACTCTTTATTCTGCAAATATATTTAAAGATTTTTGTGAAGTTAAGGTTATTCTGTTGAAAGTGTAATTTGTTTTCCTGCAGCTACCACAAAATAGACACAGACATCTCATCTCATGTTCTGGAATGCTAGCAATTGTTCAGAGCTGATCCAGATCAAATGAGTGATCTAAAATAATTTATCAGGTTCACAAATCAATCAGTAATGAATATGGCAACAGAATTCCTGTTCACTTCACGATGCACTGTAACTTCCTTTCAGTAGAGCTACCAGTTGACCCACACATTTTACTGATGCAGTTGACTATTCAAAAAAAAAATAAATAAAATAAAAATAGTGCATAAAACCTTACCCTTATTCTTGGTGAATTACTTTTTATTTATTCCAGCTAATGTCAATGCTTTCCAAGTCATGGTATATGACATGTACCACTTCACAAGGCATGCTATTCTTTCACAGAAATAAATTAGATTGACTTGACTTACTTTTCTTCACAAATTCAGGGTCCTGAAACCTCAACTATCATCCACGAATTCTACAGCAATGCATTTTAAATACTCTCCAAGGAAGCGCATCAGACCCAGCAAACACCCAACATATGTAAGTACCCTCTACCCTGCTTTTGCTTTCTCTCTTACGCTTTTGTTGCTGGTGTTAATTGTACAAGATGCATACTCATAGCTGACCTTCTGAAATGCAGCTGCATACTGAAAATACATTAAAGCAATTCTCTTTAATATTACTAGCTCATAACAAGCTTAAAGCCGTAGTTCAAGGCATTGATTTGTATGCCTGAACACCTAAACAATTTGGGACACGATTATCTAAGAAATGGCCTCTGTCTCCATGATACAAAGCCACAGCAAGTATCAGCAGACTTACTTGTACTGGACCATCCTTAATACAGGCATGAAAGAACCAATATTACGGGGGTCTTTGTGAGGATGCCTTGATTTAAGAACTTTCACGCATACTGCAATTTTTTTATTTGAAAAAGCAAATAAGAGTGGAAATGAATATGTGTGTCAACAGGAGTTTTTTTCTGCTGCTTAGCAGAACACCTCAGAAGCTTGACAGGCACATGTACAAGAACCAAAAGAGGAATAAAGTAAATATTGCACAACACAGGTGTGTATTCCTTGACACACAAACCTATATATTCACCACACATCTATAAATTATTATGTAGGTCAGACTGCTCACTGGTCAAGGAGATGACATTTCATTTCACAAACCCGCATACACTGTGGAGACACTAATCCAACCTCACCACTTCTATAAACTCAGCTAGGTCTTGGATGGGATGAGAGCCATCCTCAGCATTTAGAAAAAAGAGGTACAGCAGGATGGACACAGGAAGAGGGAATTTACCAGAAAAGTTGGAAGAGAAACAAGGAGGACAGAAGCAGATGATGGGGACTTGGGGAGCATGATGAAGCAGAGCTGCTTAGGATACTTAACCAGGCTTGTAGCTGGGTGCAAATATTACTCATGAGATCAAAGAAACCCCCACCTTCAGGGATATGGTTGAAGGCCAAGTTATGATCATGGGTTAACAGGTTAATATTTTTCTTAACTTCCTCAGCTGTAGCTCTAAGGAACGTGTCGGGCTACCTTCGTAGCTAAGAGACTAGAAGCATTGTCTGCTCCAAGATGATCTCATCTTACTCCTGATGAAACCATCCTCTCATCTTTAATCCTATCACACTTCAATCATGTAGGCTGAAATTTTCTTTGCTGGGTGTCTGCCTAAAGCTGCACACTGCTGGAAAATACTACTTTTTGGAGACGAGACTTAAAACTTGGCAAACCAAGACCTTTGATATCCTTTTAGTATTCCTGTGAAAATGTAAGGCATCTGGCCACACTACATGTGGGAGGGATAAGAGTGCAGTGGGAGGAGGGTAAAAAATTACAACAACAATTACTAAAGCATAAAATCATTGACAATCTATGCATTGAGTATTATCCAGAGGCTACAGCTATCTCCCGCTTCTACACCTGCTAAATGGAAAGCTCTTTCTCCGATATTCATAATGCCTCATCCTATTCCTCAGACAATAGGAAAAAGAAACTATGTCATTGAGGCAAAATCCAATATGGAAAGATGGCATACAGCAAGTTATTTACAGAAGAGATGTCAGGAACAAAAGACTGGAGAATAAAGGGAGAATAGTGGAAATGGGACAGGAAAAAGACTGGAACCTGTGTGAGAAAGAAAAACTTGGGGGATCACTAGAGTATACCTCATCTAGAGTAGCTAGTTTAGGAGAAGGAAGGTAAAAGAAGGTGCCAGGGACAGAAAAGTGAGGTGGCTGTGTTAGGACAATCCAAAGGCTAAAGGGTACAGAGTCAAACCTGCAGAAAAGTCTGTAACAATTACAAAACACATCCTCCCCAGTGCCTATAATGGAGCCAAAAATTTTGAATTTCACCACTCATTTTCTGATTGCAAATACACATAAAACTGCATATATAAAAATGGCATTAATTTAAGTTTGACAACTCAAGCACACAAAAATTGGAACTAACAGAATTAAGCCTATGTCCAAATGATATCTGTAATATGGGGTTTACCTATATGTATAGTATAGTATATACAGTAAATAGATTATAGATATCAATATGTACATTATGTAAATCTGTATCTAACATATAGTTGTATAATTGGTACTATCTATATTGATTTTTTCAGACAGTCCTTAAAGTGATGACGTGCATTATTAACAAGAGCAAAATATATGGATGCATATACTAAGCTCTGTAACTACCAAAGAGTATTTACTCTCTGAGTTTTCATTACAGATGATTAACTAAATCAATTAAAGGTAATTAAAAATATCTTAGCAATTGAAAATGGCACTGAAAACATAAAAACCAAAAAATGCCGTTTCACTATCACTGAAGGATGCTATTGAAAAACAAAATCTAGCAAAACTTAATGAGCTTTTTTTAATACTCTGCTAAAAGTGGCTGAAGATTTAATTTCCTTGTGGATGGTTAAAATTGAATACATTTGTATCCTTCCTTTCTGAAGCAAAAAGAGTTTCAGAAAGAAGTGGAGGACCAATGTATTTATAAAAGTGGTGTGCTACCTATCCTTCTCAAGTAGGTAAAAGTAACTGAAGCCTGCTGATATTTAGTACACCCACATGCTTCATGTGCTGCTGTATACAAATGTATGGGATAAACAACATTCCTGTCATGATTGCAACATGAACAAAAACTTGTTTGTGAATGTCTTTCACCTACAGCTAGGAAAAAAAAAAATTCTATTAAGATGAATAAGTGCTGTAATACACAGTTACTGCTAATTACCAAAATATTTTTCTGCTAATTACTGGAAAAAACATAGTAGTTTTAGACAGAGAGAATAGTCTGGAAACTACAAAAGCACAGAAGAATGAGTGAAACTGGCTACTGAGAGCTGGCTCCAAACACTCGAGTGATAGTTGGGTCATTACCAAGAGTAGAGAACACTCTACCATAATGTCTTCAAGTTTGCTACTATACATAAACATATGTAATTAAAGGGCTGAATCTCAACTCAAAACAGTTGGAAGTCTAAATTATCATTCAAAAAGATGAGTAAGCCAGTAAACAGACAGACTCAACTTTGTGTTCTTGTATGCTAGCCATCTACGACTTGGAATTACACATTTTAATCCTAAAGCTTTCTGTCTTGCTGGGATTAAACATCGGTCATGAGAATTTTGCCTTTAATATTAGTGGGGATGAAAAACCTTGGGGGAGAACACTTGTTCGAAGCAGCAAAATACAAAATCAGTAACAGAAACTGACAACTCTGTTCCAACAAGTCTGTTGCACTCATTGACCATTTTTGGATCTATACAGAAAATGGAGAAAATGAAATAAAACCAGTGTAAAGAAATGCAAGGGATGTTTCTCAAGTATTGAACTTCTATTTGTAAAAGAAAAAAAAAAAAGTCAGGTACATACCAGAGGTTAACTTTCATCTCCATGTCCACAAACAATCTGACAATTCTAAAATGTTAGACTATCTTTTTCAAATAACTGCTACTATCTAAATTAAGTAGTTATGCTAGTTAAACTCTCCTGAGCAACTCTAACTACAAACTGTATTTCAAAACCTTCTGTTTACTTTACACCATTCTGAACCACAGATGACAAAGTTTGCTTGAAGCTGTAATTACTCTGCAAAGCTGGGAAGCCAATTAGAGGGCCTGAAACCTGCCAGTTCCAAAAAAAAAAAAGCACAGATCATCTGTTCAGATTTTATTAAAAAGTTTAAAGTTTGAATTCTATAACTTTAACCATATAATCACCAGTGTTCTTTTCCTAAATACATTCATTCAGCATAAAAAAATAGAAAGAACACTAACACCATTTTATTATTTCATATATGGAAGCTTTTGACTTCAGCAGAATTCGTTGATACGGCTAGACAAGAATACTAAACATACAAGCAGTCATAAAAAATTGTACTAAAAAAATGAACAGAAGGTTGCATATTTGAGAAAGTATTTCTAATACAGACTGAGTTTTAGCACAAAAGATAACTTCCAGCGATCATCATATGATATAGAAGAAATAGTATCGAACCACTGCTTGCATTGTTTAGAATATATGCATTTTTAAAAATATAGAGAGTGCTATCTCTATACAGATATTTATATCTGTCAATGGATCTATGTATTTGCATACAATTTAACCTTGATTTCTTATTCTTCTCTTGGTCTTTCCTTCACAAGATAAACACTTTTGTCCCAACCTTTGCCTATTCAGTTGCGTCTCGCATTTTTTCTTTCTCATGTCAAAATTTAATGAACACACTGCTTACAAATACCTTTTTCCACTACTGCTACTCTGCACTCCAAATCCACATTTTTCTTTGATGACCTTTTTTGTTAGACAAGTAGTAGACAAGTAGCAGAACTAATACACCATTTTCATAATATTGAGACAGATATGTGTGCTTTTGCTCATATGCATATGAAAAGCCATGGCTTTTACATTACATGTACAAATATCTGTGTATATACACAGATCTGTGTATATACTTTTCTGAGGCTTTCTAAAAGGCTCTGTCCTTTCTCACTACATTTAATCTATGGGGAGTACAACCCCAAAAATAAGTTTGGTCTCTTAAGGATTTATGCGAACAACTTAATATTCCTCCTTTGGTCCCAACAAATGCCATTTTCCTCTAAAAATGCCATCCCTAAAACTGCTGATCATTTTTCTGCATTGTCCCTTTGATCATATCACTCTTCTCTTTGCATTCCTTGTTTCTTACCCAGCTCTATCGTATCAAATATTGGTAGCTTTTCAACATAGTCTGTCCCCACAGCCTACCCTCATCCTTGGTATCACTCTGTATTCAGTATCAAAATGCCACCCATCCTTCAACTGTTCCAATTTCAGCAAAATTTCTCAAAAGCATTTTTAATTTCTCTCTGCTTGCCATACCAGTTCTCTTTTAAATCCTCCTTAAAACTCTCCTTCACCATGTCTTAAAAAACAAGAGGGAGGAAAGTGGGGAGAGAGAAAAGAAGGGAGAAGAAAGTAGAAATCTAACCTTGACAGTGGATTAGTTGTTGATGTGCTGAGACCACTGCCTGTACTACAGGCTGATACTGTCTCATTGTTTTCTCATACTCCCCCCATCTGTTTGCATCCATCTGCTGTCCCTTGTTTTATATTTGGAATTTTAGTATTTTGGAGCATGGACTGACTTTTTGTTCTGTATGGGTAGAAATCCCACTTCTGTGGGGCTTGGCTCATGAAAAGTACTTACATGTGCTTTGATGATACAACAACATATATGACTGCATAATAAACATGCAAAACTTAATTACATTCCTTGAAGCTGAAAAAGATCATCCCTGATGCACTTGATCATGCAAGTTTTTATTTCCAGTACTCCAAAAAGTAGTGAAGTAGTATCCATGTCTTTCTGTCATTATAACTAGTTTGCCATTTGCCCCTTCATGCAAAGAGGGAGAACTGAAAACAGGAGATTTCTGCGTGTTATTGTTGGATTTTGCCTGGGGTTTAGTTTGTTTTCACGGAAGACAGTAAAATTATACATCCTTCTCTGTCTTTCACGCAAACACCCCAATTTTATTTATGCAACTGGGTGTATCACACCAGCATAAAAACTCTCAGACCTGACCACAAACTTTGACCTGCCATGCTTATACCAGGCCCTGTTTAGAGATAATTGGAAATTACAGTATGCTATATACTGGTATCTGAGAAAGCACTACCCATTAAACTGGAAGGATGAGACCAAGGAACTCATTTTCATTTATGACCCAAGCCAACAACAGAATCCAAACTTCTAAGTCTAATGACAGAATATCAACTATTTCACCTAGAAACCATTCATAAAGTAATATGAAAGCCTCTCAAAGAAAATTACTAGCCCAGTTTTTCAGAAAGCTAAACATTTCCCCATCCAACACAGACAGTAATATTGGTTATACACAGTAGATTTGAGTTTGAATTTCCATAGATGCATTTGCATATGCAGTACATTACACATACATTGCCTTTTTCTCCCCACAAGTATTTTCAGTGTTGAATGAAAATTATTTATTCAATTGACCATTATTATTTTGGAATGAAATCTATACTGTAATTATAAGTATCCACAGTTACATGCTTATCTCTTGGTTCATATCATCCAGTTTGGGGACAATTAAAAAAAAAATGAGACTTTAAACTTAAATCTCACTGAAAAGTTAATTACGGAGTTGCACAAGGTCATGCCTAATGCTGAAGTATTTTGATGCATCTCGCTTAAAACGTATATATTTTCCTACCCATTTCTTCAGAGTGTTTTCAGAATTCTGTATAGCCCTAAACATCATTCCCCTGAAATCTTTCAATTTTCATATTTTGAAGATTTTTAACCCCCCAAAATAATAAAACGTTGTCTCTGGCCCACTGAAAGATTAAGACTAGGAAAAAGTAGCACAGCTTCTCCATTTAGAATAGCCAAGGTTCATCAATAATCATTTCTGCAGAGAAAAATAAAATAAAATAAAGGAAAGGTTACAAAAGGTTACCTTCTCACAACAACTAAAATTCACTTTTTCTTTTCAAATACAAGAAAAAGGGTAGCTGTACCACTGTGTGCTTAGAAAGCACTCTCTTTCAAGATAGGAAAGAAATTCCAGGTGACATCATTTTTGGCCAAAGCTCAAAGGCTACTGTGAAGGGATACAGCTCTTCCCAATTATTCCCCATGTAAAGATCAAAATGAAGGCAAAGGGCCAATTCTTAGAGATACTTCATCCCAAATGTGCTACATGATTACCTACATACTCATGGCATACGTGAGAAGTATCTTTTTATCAGAAAAGCCACAAATGCTCCTTAAGTAGAATTGAAGTAGAATTCTTCCCCACTCTGCTTTCCCTAATAATGATCAAAACCCAAAGTGTTTTACACAAAGCAGTGTTGACTTCACTTACGCAACACTGGACCCATTAAAAACAGTGTTGTGAGGCCACATTGATTTGGGGGGGGGGGGGGGCACCTAGTGTACACATTGTGTCACCCAGAGTACCAGGTTTTTTCCCCAAGAAGCATAATAGAGTTTTAAAAGTCAAGACATTTTTTTCAGGCCTCTGTCCGTACAGAAAAGTTATACCAGTTGAATCCAAATTATTTTTACACTGGTTCTGACTGCATAAATGCCTAAGCAAAAGCAATTTACATTAACATATTTTATTTTGCAGTTGAAGTGGGCTAGGAATGCACACCCACTCAGTTACCGTGACTCAGTCAATCAAGAGTATCTCTTTAAGCTATAATAGCTTGATTACTTGCAACTGCTTGTCTCTACCTGAAAAGAGCTGAACTGATTTTGAACCAGACAATTCAAGTAAGCTCACACTTCTGATTCAACCTTTGAAAACCAGTATTAAACAGCTTTAAGTTTCCACAATGAATTTCCACCACTGTAATTACATTGCCTTCATTTATCTTCAAGTGTACGGTTAGATACCACGGCACAACTTTTTGTGAGTCTAAGTGTCAGGGCATAAGCATTAAGGAACTAAAAGCATACTTCAAATACACAGCTCTCTCAATTTCCATGTTTAAAAAAGAAGGCTCTGTTTGGTGTACAATAAGCTGGCTCCACAGGAGAGACACCAGGGTGATTCCTACACACTATCCAGTATCACCAGATCTGGCTGATTTGTTCACCCCTGCAACCTTGTGGCAGCTCCGCAGATGCAACGTGGGGGGTGCTCACCGCCGCCTTTCACATGTGCCCAAAGGCAGGAGAGCAGCGGCCACGGGGAGGCAAAGTGAAGCCTCTGTCCAGGACACTGAGGGGCCAGTCCTGTATCCTTCCCCGGGGCTCAGCTCCATCCAGCCCCATTCAGCCATACCCATCAGTCAACTCTGTTTCATGTTCAGGGACACACTGATGATCCAAGGAGAAGAGCTCCCTCACATCCATTTTAGGCCCACGCGGCTCCCCTGCATTTTGGACAGCCAGCAATAGGCTGAAGCATGCGTGCTCTGCCCCAGGCTCTCCCTCTCTACCTAAAGCATCTACCTGTTTACACATTCCCCTCATATTTCCTCCCAGATCACCACAAGGAAAAGGGATGGACTGTGAACACTCCATCCTATGACAAAACACCACCCAATGAGAAAGGCTTCGTTAACAAAGACATATTTAGCACTGGGAGCACTATCAGCAGTATGTAAAATAACTTCATTCTCTCCAGCCTTTCTGTCATTCCGAATGGAGTATGCAGACAACACAAGACCAGAGAGAGAGTAATGCTCAGGTGTGGGACTAAATTTATCTTGGAAGAAATCAGGGAGCCACTCTAGGGATAAATGATACTATGCCTGGGAAAGAGCCTTTTGCAAAAGTAAAGCTGGTGTTGCAGAAGAAGGCAGCAGCAGACACTGGTGGGAAAAAATCCGTATGATGGAAGTAACTACTTTGACAGAGCTGGATATAAAAGTTTTAAACTACAGAATAAGTATATAAAGCAGAGCTGTGCAAACTTCCCAGTGTTCAACTCCAACAGTACTATGAAAATAATACCACAGCCTTGGCCTTTTCTGCTTAAATAACAAGCTGTAAGCAAGAGCCAAAGATGTCTATCATTTGGAGAGCAAAAAGTAGACTCAGACCACACTCTCACTTTACAGATAGCTACAAAGATTACATGAAGATAGGACTGTAAAGACATATCTTTAAGTCCCTGCCAACCTAATCAAGATGGTATTAACAGTGATCTCACACTCCATCTGCCTGGCTAGTAATTTATGAAAAACGTACTTCACTATTACAGGAAAAATATGTTGCAGTGCTTGTGGCCACAAACCTACTGCAGCAGCTCAGGAACTCTTGGATCAGAGGCCATGAGACCAGTTCTTGACATTTACCAGGTACTGCCCATGAGATCTGATTCATTCATATAGCGATTTCGTTTGTTTGTTTGCCCTACTGATGATCTCATCTTCAGACAGAGAAAATAGCTGATAAAAAAAATACAGTCCCTTGCAATTTAGGGTGTAATACTATACTGTTTTGCTTTTCCTCCTGTGAATTCTACATAGGTACTTCACTTAATTTTATGGAATTCTTTTTGTGAGTGAAAAATCTCCCTATTCTTGCACTGATCATCAATCATGTCCGATTAAATTACTCCGTTTCCTGCCAGAAAACCTCATCTTGCTTACCGAAACTGTATTTCTTCTGCCTGTTCCTTTAACTTACATTGCCTAAAAAATCAGACCTATGGGGCTTGCTAGTTGCAGGAAGGATTTTTTTTTTTTTTTTTTTTTTGGAGGTGGGGTGGTGGGTAGTGGTGGTGATGGTGTCATTTTGGAAAACAATATGAAATATTCCAATTTCCATCAAGACAAAGTTCAGGGGCAGCATTCTAACATAAGAATTACAGAAGATTATCTCTGGGTATCAAAACAAACAAACAAAAAAAAACCACACACCAGTATCAACACACTGGAATTAATTACTAATTAAGCATTTTTTCACTTAGCAGAACTACGGTTTGGATCATCCTTCTAGTTGCTGCAGCAAAGGAAGACTAGATATGCAATGAAGAACATGGTAAAGCAGAACAAAAAACCCTACTGCAGTTCTACAAATGTTCTTTCTGTTGCACATTGAGGAAAAAGTATCTAGGAAACTACTAACTTCTATAAATGAGTAGGTTAGGATATTCAGAGCAATAACTAAGGAATAATGGCCTACAGTCTAGTCAATTCCTACTCATGTGAACAACTTAAAGACGTCGCTGCTTTTTATGCTGAGGAGCAACAAGGTGAAATGAGCCTCTAATATTATTAGAAGCCTTGTGTGCTCAGTATCATTTGTAAGACTTCTGTCACGATCAGAACAATCAAAGTTTTCCTCCTCTAGTTGTGGGACGAGACATGGGCTTGGAGCACAAGTTTGTTTTCTTACCAAATAAAATACCCAAATTACTTCATATACAAAGGCTGAGATAATCTCAAGAACAATTTCATCAAGAAAATAGGTAAATTCAGTCTCAGTAGCATTTGTCGCATCTTCAGCAATGCAGATGAAGGGAACCATTCCCCTAAGTACACATGCTCCTGTGGCTCTAATACTCTATAAAACTAAGCACCACCATTTATTGTATTGCAGTACACTAATACAATTTTGAAAGAAATTGAGTAAATTTTCTAGCGTTCCTTTGAAAGTTTCTAGCTATGATATCCCCAACTCATACTCAGGGAGATTTTTTGCCCCCTTAGCTTTGCTTCTCAGATATTTTAATTTCTGTTCAGAAACTCTCTTCTACCAATCTCACTTTGCCAGATCAAAATAACTACAGATTCGACTTTTAGAAACATTCTTGGAAAACAAGAAATCAAAATGTCTTCACTTTATCCAGCAGATACACACTTGGTAGCTTTGCTAATATATGCAAATTGTCTGATTGCTTGAAATTACTGATTAACCAGGCTGAAGAGCTGATTACCTTTTATTTTGTGTCATTTGACAGTCTAATAATTTTCTAATTAATTTGAGTTTTCAAGTGAATTCAGAGATACTACTGAAAAAGAAAAAAGAGGTCAATGATCTGAATAAAGGTAAGCTTTCCAGGAATTTTCTTCTCACAACAATCATTTGTCAAATATTATTGTTAATTACAGGCACTTCAGACAGACACACAAAAATGAGAACTTCCAAAAATATTTGAAAAACAACCCATGGTAAAATCTTCAATGCTCTTGGAAAGAGATCTTGTAGAGCTGGACATAAGATTAGTGGTGTACTAGTCTGACACATGGCATTAAACTTCCAGCGTTACGAATAAATTCTGAACTACACATGAAGCAATATGTAGCAGATATTCTGTCAATATGCTGAGAGAATAACAAATACTGGGAATACGTACTTGCCACCGAAAAGTTGTTGAGTGGATAGGGCAGATCCACATCCTGGGGCTTCTCCTTATAGCCTATGAAAGAGCCATCTGTCTTTAGCAGGAAATATCTTGGCCGCCAGTTTTTTATATATTCTCCTAAAGGAGAAAAAAGAAAGTTCATTAATACCACGGGAAAAAAACCTTTGATATTAAAAAACATAATATATTATCAGTGTCTAACATTAATTATACCAAAATATTTTCAGACATTTTCAATTTAGAGAGGAAACTTAACTCCCTCCAAAAGAAGATAAAATGGAATTGCAGTAAGCCTGGACTATACAATGATGCCTCTGGAATAAGAAGCTACAAGCACTGTATAGTAATATTCCGTATTTCTAAATTTTATTAAACTCTACTCTTCAAAATCCTACATCTTTACACCTAAACAGTTTGAAATTTGCTGCAGGCAAAAATAAGCACTACAGCTTGACTTTTAATAACAAAATGAAATCTAAACTACTACAAGGTAGAACATTTATCCTGCTGAGCCAAAGCAAAAACCATGAATTTCCTCAAAACATACACTAAGCAAATACAGGAGGATTGGGGGTGATGGGAGAACCTACACAAAATATACTTAACAAATATATCTGAAAGCAAAATGAATAAAAAAGAAAAAGTAAAAGCCAATTACTTTTTAAGAGGTAAGTCCACCAATAAACCCACCACCTCCACCTTCCCCCTACCCCAGTCTGAGCAGAAGATTCTGCTAGCCATGAGGTATTCAGGACCAGAAACATACAGAACAGGTCAGCAAAGACATGATAGCTTTAATTAATGTCACTTATTTGCTATTTAAGGGTGAAAAATCTCATTTGATGGCATTATACTTTACAATGCCACATCAAAATCTCAGCAACAATTTCATTTTTGAAGTGCAATTACTCAGTTAAGTACAGGTGAGTTTAGATCTGCCCAACTTTCCCCCATCTTTGATTTCTATCAACGCTGCAAAGTAAATAACATATGTACAAGTGCTCACTAAGACTTTAAATTTAAAGTCACTGTTTCATCACTACACAAGTGAATGTTTTAAGGATAAAAGTGTATGTAACGATGCACAGTTTCCAGCTGTGCCTAGGACTTCTCTCCATTTGCCAAACGCTCAGAACTGACCAGTCCGGGGCTGCACTGCTCCTGGGCTGAGCCCAGCCCTTCAGTGCCATTTACCACCTCACTGCCCCGTTAACTGTAGCTACATAGCTTTTAGACAGTTCAAAGGTCAGAAAGAAGTTTACATCCATCCAACACAGATTACTTCATTAGAGGCTAATCTAAAAATTCATTAATTGCATTTTCACCTTTCCATCAGAGCAATCAACTAATTGTCACTGAAGTTCAACACGGGAATTGTTAATATGGCCTTGCTGAGCTTGATCACAACTTGTAAGGATTTTGACAATGCCCGTGGCTTAAAAATCTTAACTGCAGCCGTTAACATATCCAATGTTCAACATGTATTTAAGAAGAGAGATGGGGTAGGAAGTAGGAGATGGAGAAGAGGATAGAGTGAGAAAAATGAACACCAGGCTATTGGTGCTGACTTGTAGCAAAACTCTTCATACTTACTAGATAGCAGGGTACCTGCTTGATTTTGTTATCTAGACATTTTCATAGAAGTAGAAAGAAAATTGAAAAAGTCGAAGTGTTACTTAATTTGGCCACAAAATTAATAGAGAAGATACAGCTCTAGTTACATTTGTATTGACTCAGAGCTTTCTATCTCAGATCTCTGGTGCTAGTTCAGCTGGGAAATCCCCTACTGCCACTGCCAGTCTGAACTGATTTCTCAATGGGAAATCCCAGCTAACATAAAAGCAAATGATAAGAAGAGGTATGAGATATTTGTAAGTTGGAGAAGAAATACAAGTGCAGTATGGGAAAACAAATGTGCAACTTCATTACCAACAACAGTGAAAAACTACATCATCATTCCATTAAAAGGTAAAGACATTTATTGAATTAAGTTTGCTGAATACTTGAAAAGAAAATAATCATAGGCCTAAGTAAAGGTATGACTCATATTTTAAGAACCTTTAAAATATACCCTGTGACAAATTTGCTGAAATCTGCATGGACTCAAAAGTTGAAGCCAAACCAAAACCTTATGTATCAGATCATCCAGAGTAAGTTTTAAAAATATTAGGATCCTCGTTGCTTTCTTAAAGTTAAACAGACCATAAAGAGAATCTTCCGTACAATTCTAATAAATTAATCTTATTTAGTTGTAACAGTAAATGACTGTTACAACAGCAAGTGCCTGTTACTACGTTTAAAATCTGTCAAGATCTTAGTCTTATCTAGAAGGTGCATTAACTGGAAGGCAGACACCTAAAACTACTGAAGAAGAGTTCAAGGACAGCATGGAGAGAATACCAACGTGCCTAAAACAGGTCAGCCATCCAACGGTTCAGGTTTCAAAGGGAGTCCTCCTTTCTGTAAGGAATAAACTGGACAGGGAGATAAGCAGACTCAACTCTAAGAATCAGAGCTGATAGGGTAAGTACACTCATCAGTCACTTCAGGAAAGAACAGAAGCCTCTGCCAACTTACGTACACGCTCTCCAGAACTAAATCTGTAGAAAAGGAGACCATTCTAGCAGGTGCCCTTAGAGACTCAGTGCACATTTCCCTGATCACTTACTCCCTCTTCTCCTCGTAGGACAACACTTTAGATTGCGTTTAGCTTCTACTATATACTCAGAGTCTCTTAATCAGAAAACCGAACAGATTTTTGATCATTTACCGAGTTATGCAGCTGATGTGCGGCCTAGACAAAAACCATTAGAAGAGTACAACTCACACTTCCAAGCTCCTCTGAAGAGAGCTAGAGACTTTGGACAAAAGCTAATCACAAGAAGATATAAATACTGAATGATGTGCAAATACCAGTTTATCCATGAACACAGCTGTACCTCTCTCTTTGCCCTGCAAAGTATAGCCAGACACAGGACATGTAATTTAGAAGGAATTGCAAAACACTATGGCTTCATAAGCATCCATATATTTCTTTCATAGACATATTTCTTTGAAGAATTTTTCTCCTAAATGGTTCCCCAACATGAATCACAGTCAGACTACTTTTTCAAGACATCTGTACAAACACACACACACACACAAAAAAAACCCTAGTTTTGTCTTGAAATGACCAATATTCCAATCCCTCTTCAAGGCCTATACATGAATATTTATCATCTGACCTTTATTTATTTTGTAATTTAATTAACAAATGGATGAACACTTTTGAAGACTAAAGTAAACAGTGGTATCAGTGAACAGTTCACTTAGCTGCTCAAGTGGTTTAATGGCTCTCAAGATGCACTCTAGGTGCTCTCTTATAACTGCATTCCTTCTACATAATCTGCTTATTTTAGTCCATACTTTTTAAGAGACATGTGCTTACTGAGCTGCTTCAAAAGATAAATTCTCCGTACAAAAAACCCTAAGACACAGCAGAGTATTTGAAAAGAAAAAACACATCCACATCTTCTAACTTACCAGCTCCGCATTAAAAAAAAAGAAAAACCAGTATATTTTACAGTATGAGCAATATTAAATTACATTAAAGATATTTGGTATGCATGTTCATCAAATACCTCAACACAAGCAAACAACAGGAAATTTGTATCTGAAATTCACTAATTCAAGTGAGAAGAAATTCCATGAGAAAGGAGAAGTCCAGGCTGGCTACCCCAACCACAAGATATCCCGACAATTTAATGAAATGGAGCTGCGGTACTTAAAAAAGCAGTGGATCTGCCATAGAGAATTAATCAGTTTGTACCCTGCTTCCTGCTGAGTTAATGTAAGCTAAATTGTTATTTTGCTTAAATTTACACCCTTCTAAGTTGAAAAACATGTTCTTTTAAGATCTGTTTATTAGACAGTAAGAAGAGGTCTCTAATTTCAACCACTACAGTGAAGAAAGCCAAGTAATTCCTACATCATTTTAATTCTAGTCAAAGATTTTAAAGCTTGAGAAAAGGGGCACTAGAATATATATCTTACAGATATATACAGACAATAAATGCATACACACACAAAATACAAATCTAGAATCAGTTTTAGGTTGTTGGGGTCTGCTTTTTTAATAACAACTGAGAGAATACACCCAGAAGATGCAATAAGACGGCAATACATTCTTGAAGCACGTGAAAATGCAATCTGATCTTCATGCAAAAAGCACCCTCATAACATGCAACTCTTTAATTAATGTCGTATTTAATAATACACTGGCTAACAACAGTAACAAAGAATGCTTTATGAAGGTTTGTTTAGAACATAACCCTGGCGGCTGGCTCTGTATTCGCCTCTGTACTGCAACCTTAATGATTTTTCTTTTTTGCCCTTGACAGCTAGTAACAAGAATTCTGCCTTCAGGACATTTCACAAAATATGTTTATTCTAGCAGTGCAATGTTTGTAGGTTTGATACTGCTGAGGAGCTTCACAAAGAGCTTTCTAAGAAACCAATTGAGTAGTCACCAAATCCGTGTTAGACAAATGTATCACTCAAAGTTTGTAATTTTTTTACTTCACCTCAGAACTCAAATTCTCTCATCAACATTTAGTTCACCTCAGATTCGATGGTTGCTATTGTTAGTCTCACCACTTGGAATCCTTAAGCGTATGGAAATTTAGTAATTCTTGAAAAATTACTCAGTAATTTAATCTTATTATTTAAAAATGTATTTTTTTTAAAAATCACTTTCGCAAAACATCTACAGTTTTCAATATGTAAATGGTTTTAGAGGTGTGAAGGAAATGTCTTTAATATACAGTGCTGATAAGCGACAGAAACCTGAGTTCAAAACTTGCTTCCTTAAAAGAAGCAACAGCTGCCACACAGACATAAGTGAGATTTAAGGGAAGGAGGGGGGAAAAAACAAAAAAAAGGCGGGGGGGAACAGGGAACTCAAGCCCCCTCCAAGCAGGGAACACCAAAAATCTGCCTCTTGTCTGTGTCATCAATTTACTAAAATGGATTTAATAGAAATAATACACAAATATTGTTCTCCCTTCTTTTTTTTTTTTTCTTTATTTTTAAGGCACTTTTTTGTTAAATCAAACTCCAATTCCCCTACACTAATATTTAACAGAGAGAGAAAAACTGGATTTATCTAAGAGCATTAAACAAAATTATATAAAAGTAAATAAAATAACTTAACCATACACAATTTTTCTTTAAAAGAAACAACTGTAGGTCAAGTAAAATATCAGAAGTAATGCCAGTGGTTTTGAGATTGAATTTACTTACCTTGGCCCTCTGAGGGCAGTGTTACCTAACACACGATTAGAAGCATCACAGACTATTTGATGAAGTCAGTAGACACTAGTAAATGTAAAGCACTTCTGATAAATATTTACTTACTTCTGATTTCATGGTAACAAATTTGCAATACAGTTCAAAGCTACTGTAGAAAATAAATGTTAAAAAAACCTAAGAAGTGTACCTGTCCTCATGGTTCAACCTGGGTACTTCTAACTAGTGTAAATGTGTAATTATACATCATGCAAAAGATTTGGTAAAATCTTACTTCATACCAAAAAAATTAAATAAAACTGTGATTTTTCCTAGCGTGCCTTAGCATTTTAAAAGGTTTTTATATACCCCGTCCCAAGTATTTGCCGGCAGTTCAAAGAAAAGCAGACTTTGGGAACTAACGCTTTTTGATTCTGTCTTTTATACTGTGAGACAGTGATTATTTATTTATACTAACTGTTTTCCCACAGTTCCTAGTAATGCTGAATGACATTTTGAGCACATCTGTACTTACATTAGACAAACGAATTTTTCCAGTCACAACTGGGAAATAGGAAACGTTTCATGCTAAGTGTTGGCATCGGCTTATACTACAGCTACGATTCCATTAAGTTTCCCGCAAATTGGGGAATTAAGGTGAGAAGGTTCAAGTGCCATTCACTGTCCATGACACTGCAACGATCCAGTGTGGATATAAAGATGGGTCAGTTTATGTTCAGCTATTCACAGCTGTGTGGCCAGAAACCAATGAAAACCACATAGATGTTAAGACTTTGCAGAAGGCAGCAAGCAGCCTCGGGAACAAGCTCCAGAAGTTCCTCAGCTGTGCAAGGGGGGAGGAAAGCAGGGACAACCCTCTCCTCCATGCCAGCCAAGATGCACTAAAGAGCAGGCAAACGACAGGATCTTTTTTTCTGAAGCAGTAGTAGGTAGCAATCAAAGACAAGGGCTCCCACTAGTAAAACTGAGTAATTCTGAGGGGAGAGGTGGAGTCACCTGGCAGGGCGAAGCCAGAGAGCTGCTCTCCGTGGTCTCAGCATGTCCCTCCACAGCTAAAGCTACAGGGAGGACCAAGCTTCTCAATGGGAAGTTTTTCCCTGCTCCTACTGGGGGGCTTTCTTCCCCCCAGGCTCTGAACGCAACCTACAAACGTGTTTCGGCTAGAGGTTCACCAGGGTTCAAATCACCACCCACCCTGATCTTTTCATTACACTACTGGAGTGAGTCAGTGTCCTACCTTGTATAAATGCAATGGTACTTCAGCTCCTGCTGTTTATTCAGCCCTTTCCTATTGCATTAATAATCTTTTCTCTAAAATACCTAAAAATCTAGAGGAAAATATTCCATAACAAAGAGACATACCACTATTCAAAAGTCATTGCAGTTTTCAAATTGGGCATCTACAATATCCACACAAAATCACTGATGTGCTTTCGCATCGCATGGAAAATAAATGTTCACAGCACACACTCAATTTTCAAATGCACAAAATTTTGTCCTTTCAAAAAATCATACCAGAAATATTGAGTTAGCTGACATCCTGACAAATTGAGACTTGACCTTTACCATGTCCATTTTGAGCCAACAGGAAGAAAAACTTGCCAGTTTCAACATCACTCTCACTTCCCTCTCATTCTTGAAGGATAAGAATTAGAACAATAAATAAATTAAACAGAAGTTGATATTAACACATGCTGTCTGGAATAACAGAGTCCTGCATTGCATCAGCATCCCTGAACAACAAAGGAGATCAATATGCTATTCAGGAATGGAAAACCAAAGTCTGTGTCTCAGAAACATTTAGGGACAGCGCTCACATTTTAAAAATTTCTCTCTTGCAAAAGGCTTTATAGGATCAAAGCCCAAAATGCTACACTATTTAGTTGCTTCTCAAAGCAGTTTTGTATTTTTTAATAGTATTGAGATACACTTGTGGAGAATGCAAAAAAAAAAAACCTTTTTAGACTATTGCCTCACATATTTTTTTTAAAAAATTTTTTTTAAATTAACAAAGGGTCTATATAGGACTATGAGCATCAAGTGGTACTTTGTATGACAGAAAAAACAGGACTTTACTTTCTTCTGTTTTTATCACATGGTCTACTAGACCAAAGGGTCTTTTTCAGATTTTGAAAATATTTTAAGATACAAATATTAATCTATAAATTAGACTAAGACAGTCAGCTAGAGCAGCAATGATTTAAATTCAGACAAATGTATATATTAAATCAGATGATTAAATTTTAAATGCTTTTTACATGTACCTAACATGAATTAAACACCTTAATATTCTCTACTTACAACTTTTTGTAAAACAGCCAACTCCAGTTTACAGAAGAAACCTCAAACTTCCGCTGTTTGCAAAAGAGTATGATCAGTTTGACAATAGCATTACCATTCAGCTGAGCTTCTTTGACAGATTAATATGTTGTCAAAAATTATGTGACTTTATCCTCTTAAAACTGGTAAACTCGCTAGCATGTTTTCGCAAAGCAAACTGTCTCACTTTTAAAACTGGCACATTGCAGTAATTTTAAAACAGCTCCTTTGAACTTTCTCCTTGCCACTAGGTGTGCTCCTAGACCCAGACCTTGCCAGGTGCCAAAAAGCTAGCACCAACATCATTCACCTAGGTTTCTTCCTCAAGCACATTGCTAAAGTCAACCTTTTTGCTTTATCCTTCAGCCTGCATAATTTGCCAACAATCAGCCCGAGATACGCAGAAGCATTCCCCGACGTGCTTGAGTTGAAAGAACAGCTCCATTACTGCGGTACCCATCAGGAGAACTCTTTGGTTGCATGAAATGCTTCATGATAAGCAGCAATGCAGCACTACCCAGCATAACTTGGACGTCACACCATGAATGGCAGACCACAGAAAACACCACAATTCTGCAGAGGAGAACTGACAACCAGCTAACAGGCAAAAAGCAATTCTCCCTTTGGCAGTGCTGTTGACCTCTGTCTAGGCTCAGATGCAGAAATCAGTACTTGGGTAGGAGGCAGCCACACCTGAATTTTCAGTTAAAACTAAGTTGACATAATCCAAAACTGACTTTTTCCACTCGGCCACAGTGATGATAGAAGGGGACATCAAATGCTCCCATCAGTAGTTACTATTATCAATGACCTACAGACCTTATGCTTATTAGAACTGAGACGGAAGACACAAGGAAAGGGATTCCGTCACTTTCGGTGTGGGGTTGGTGGGAAGGGGTGGATAGGTTCATTCAGATAATATTTCGGTCATGCTGTGACTGACCACAAAACTCTGATATATACTGGTAATCAAAGGACACGCCTGCAACCTCAACCACTATTTCATCTTCCATTTTTCAGTTCAATACAGATATCAGAATGTTGAATTTGCATGCAGTATTTAAGAAGAAAATTCATTCTTTTAAAGTTTCCATTTTTATTTTTAAGGTAAGAGATCACCTGGATACGACAACACTTTCGTTTAGCCTTTTTGGGCTAACTTAATTTCCCTCCATGCTTGTATCCTTTTTCACGTTTCTTTCACATTATCCCAGAAACTCATAATCAGTAGAAATCACCAAATAAAAAATAAGAAAGGATATTCGTGGAAGAAAGAAAACCATATTCCTATAGTGCAATCAAAAATTTATTTTAAGTGCATCTGTCAAACAGGGACATACAAGTTATGCCTGACCAGCTCCTTGCCTTTGGAGAAAGAATTGAAAATAAGATCAAGTGAAAGAGAAAATTAGTTGCTAATCTCATACTAACCCCTAGCATTTACTTGTCTGCTATATAATACTGGACAATCACTGACTGGCACTTTCTGCGTAAGAAAAGCTCAGGATGCAATAGTAGTGGTATGCAATGTATCAGTCTTGAGGTAGACAGACAAAGCTATGTAAGAACTTATAGCATCTGTCCACCAAATGCCTGAGGCTGAAATAACTGCATTAACTCTTTCTACATGCACAAGTACCAAATTTATCAAGTTGGGGATTTTTTGGCTTTTTTTTTTTTTTTTTTAAACCCACCACATGAAGAAATCAGAAGTTTTCTTCCCTACAAGAAAAGGCTCTTTTTAGGAATAAACAACAGAGGCAGGGAAGATATTAAACTCCTGAACTAATTAACAGAAGTAAAGGAGGCGGTGGGGGACAATGATAATTAATACGTACCCTCCTCCTAACCAAATCTCCACATACATTCATTCTGTATATGCACACACAACAGCAGCATCATAAACCGTCTCAAGTTCTTGCCATTATTCAGTTCGACATCTGCACATGTTTATGCGTCTCTCCAAACAACCTCTTGAACACCCTGCTGGAGCTGTCATTTTTTTCTTCTCCCTATCTGGCAGATGGCAAGTCAACAATCGGCATCAACAGCAGCCGAATATCTCCCCCCTCCATCCGACCCCCCTAAACAGACACAATAATAACTTCTTTGTGCTTCCCCACAATGCAGCTGCTTAAACCATTTCGCTACAAGGCTGCTTTGCCTTAATAAAAAAAAAAAAAAAAAAAAAAAAAAAATCCCTTCTGTCAAGTCTAAAAAGCAGCATAATGTTAAGCAAGCTAAAGCCACAGCACAGCTGCAAACGGGCAGACACATTGACAGCTCCTCCCTTAACAAAGCCCTGTGAATTGAAGGGGGTTCATCTGAGGCTCACACAGTAATTAGTATAAAAAAGTCCGACAGCCTCTATTATGCTAGGAAAAAAAAAACTGGACAGAACTGGGCTGCTGTTTTGCGTCAAGAGTTCTGCTGCAGAGTAGATAAATCATGTTGGGTTTTTTTCCTCTCTTTTTAAAGACAGTAATAAGGAGGATGAGAGAAGCTAATTTGAAAACTTGGACACAGTAATTGTACCATATGGTGAGCATTTATCCCTTCTGAAATACACGCTAACAGTCACTTACATGCACAGTGCTTTGTTTTACAGTTGTTATTCTCTCTACCATATTCATAAAATGGATCTGAATATCCGATACTCCAGAGAAGTTGTGTGTAATTAGCAGCAAAACTGCCTGAGCTTAATATATTGGCCTACCATAGCAATCTAGTTAATTGCAGAAAATCCCATGCCCCCAAATTTAAATAGTGTCCACTTCAAGGGGGTTTTATTTCTCTCAAACTGGCTAAATATCACACGTAATAAACTTCAGAGAAGTAATTTATTGACACTAATACTCCTTGATACTGTTGGCTCTAAAACACATGAGCGGGAGGAATTTTCCTCTTCATCCATGCAGTATAGGGGAATTAATTCAAGAACCATTTAACAGTAACCACAAAATATTTCAGTTCCATCATACTTGGGAAAGGAGTTGCTCCGCAAACTTAAAGGTGAAACCGAACTTCAGCACGGGGCACGGGAGGGAGACAAAGACTTCAAATCCACTCCCCCACCTCCACCCCTGTTTTCTGCCTAGATCGTATTTTCCAGTATTTTTGTTAGCAATCCAAAAACTTCGCTCATCAGGACCTTCAAAATTTGGAAAATACACCATCCAAGCCTCAGAGTCTGCTTGCTCTTTACCACCTACTTCCAGCTTTTCATCCTGTTCATGACACCAAATCATCCTGGAATCACAGAAGATGAGGAACCAGTTGAGGGGAGCTGGGAAAATGCAGGCTTCTTTAATAAATAAAGGAAATACTGTAGTTAAATGACAAAATTAATAAATTTTAGAAGTACTGCTTACAGAAAATAAGATGTAGTGAACTTCCAAACAAGGAAAATAAAAAACCCAAGTGAAATAGAGGACGAAAAATTGGTGAAAAATTAACCAGACATAAGATGAAGTCTGCAATTGAGGATAATGGTATTTGCAAAGAACCAGAACGGTTTCTTTCTATCGGTCTTTACCTCAGTAGACAACAACAGAAGTCTGCTTCAGGTAACAGACAAATGCTTTCACTGTCTCTGGATCAAGAAGGAGGTATTGCAGCAGAGCGCTAGGTACTAAGGAGTCCCAGAACTAGGCAGAATACATCCACAATTACTAAGAAATTGCAAGTGAGGTAAAAACTACTGGCAAAAAACGGCTACCCTTCAATGATGACAGTTAAACGGAAGGATTATAAATGGAGAATTACAGCCCACACCCCCAAGAAGAACCAAAAAAGGTTAAAAAAAACCAAAAAAACCTTGAAAATTTCAAGTCAATTGGCTGGATGGTAGTTAAAGAAAACCGTTTATAATGCTGGTTTTAATCATACACTTAAATAACGCAAACTGACATTAAGATAAACAAAGCAGCACTGCCTTTAAGTAGAAAAACCATGCCCATCATACATATGGGATTTTTTTAAGAATGTCAAGAAAATAAAATGGATAAAGACTAACTGACAATTTATTTCACGTTTTTAAAAGCTTTCAAGTTTAAGGAAACAGTAGTTGTTTGGAAGAAAAACGCTGTGTGGTGGAACAGAACAAATAGGAAACTGGGTAAAAGAAGAAAGCAAAATAGGATTACATAGTCCAATTTCAATCTATGATGCTCTATAGTTCTTTGTTAGGAACATTTTTAGTTAATATATACAACAATGACCTGGGATCACCACTGCATATACTGCAAGACAGTAAAACTATCCAAGTTTATCAAGAATGTGAAGAATTTCAGAGTGGCAAAGCTATGCCAGTGAGCTGAGAACACCAGATGAAATAAAGTGAAGAATTACTTGAATTAATAAACAGCTAGAGGAATAACCTTAAATACTCATACATTGTGTTCAGCTTTAAATTAACCACTAAAGAGCAATTAATGTAACCTTTGCTTAAGTATGCAGTACTGAGAAGAAAGAAAAAAAAATATTGTCATTTGTAAAGTTACATAATTTTAGGAATACTGAAAATATTGTTATTCCATGATAAACAAATAAATTACAATTTCGCTAACTACATTTTAAAAAATAATGACAAGAGAACAGAAGGGCTTCAGGGACAAAACACAGAAGAAAAAAAAAAAACAAAGTTGGAGAAAAGCAGAGTGAGGAGAGAAAGACTGGATTAGGCTTCGGTTTCAAAGGCAGGACTACGACAAAAGGATTTCATGACACAAATAGCCAATAGTAGAATATCAGTCATCTCGCAGGAACACATTTTCAGAAGAGTTCAGGAACAGATTCTCAAATATCAGCAGTTCTAGCTGGATCCTGTAACATCACCATGTAACTAGCGGTTTGCACCAAGGCAATGCCAGCTGCTCTCCCACCAGTTCAGCACCCAGTTCCTCCTAGCACCTTTAGAAAAAGCCAGCCTTTCCTTGAACGCTGTGAGGCATCTCCCAACTTGTGTGAGCACTTTGTGTTAAAAAATGAAAACCTCACCTTCAGGAAATTGGAGTAAACATTCAACATAGGCAGGTTCTTCCTTTGATTGCCACACATTTTAGTCCAAGCACAAATCTGGTACTAGGCAGGGAGTATTGATGGTGAATTAAAGTCCCAGTCCTTGGCTGCTTTGGTTCACCTTAAATACAATCTCCTACCAGCACGGTGCACTTGGGAAGGTGAGGAACACTTGCAAAGGAAGCGTGCAGCGCACCCCATGTCCTGCTCCACTGCATCAGCACTGGCATCCACACAGCTGAAGCAGGTCTACAAAATGATCTAATCAAAAACACACCCCAACAAAATAGGTTTTGACCAGATCAAAACCATTTCAGCTCACTGTATAGCTAGTACAAGGACAAAGGAGAGATGGGGAGTAATTGGCTGGGGGCAAGAAAGATGCAAGGGAGAAAGGGCATCAGCATGAACTTATGCCAGATTAACTACCGATTAATCGGACTGCTGGTCTACCATGTGATCGCAATTATTCTTTTCCAGTTAAGCCAGAAAATCAGGTTCAAGTGATTCAAATTTCTAAGATCAACTGCATCTCTAAGCAACAATGCCATGGTCATTCTGACATAATATTAAACCAAGAATTTCCCTAATACAATTTCACATTCTATACAAGCAAAATATTCTGACAACAACTTCTTCACACATGTACACAGAAATTATAGATATAAGGAATATGTACAAATCTCTGTACTCTGGCAAATAATTGAAAAATCACTTAAAATTTGCAATTTGAAAAAAGCTAGAAATACAATATTTTGACATGTATTTGTGAAGTAGTTATTATAATTTAATTATATTAGCAAAATCTTAGCAACACAGAGATCCCAAAATAAATTGATATTTTGAGCTAGCTGTGCAATACTTCCCATACTAGAAGCAGTGTCATGAAGATAAGAACAATTTGGTCAGTGAAGTATTTTCTTAAACCCCAAGTTTTTAACTTTAGGATTCTACATATTTCTAAAATATTTCAACTCCCTTAAAATGAATAAAACTGCTCATAACACACACATAAGAATCATAATACATTTCAATTTTAATATGCATATTTTACAGTATTTTATCCTGCATGATTTTATTATATCATGATTGCAATAAATGTTCAGGCAAGCGAGGTGTTAAAAAGTCTTTTGCTTCCAAGTTTTTCCACTCTGAATAAAAGAAAGCTTGACTGATAAGCAGAAATGTGAAATTCTGTACCCTGCAATTTTACTAGCACAAAATTCTGCCTCATTTTCAGTCACTTTAGAAACTTTTAAAGCAGAGCTATAAATCATGAACCCCAAAATTCCAGCCACAAGATGGAACTGAAAGATGACTGACCTGGATAAGACATAGAAATTTATCTAGCCAATCTCAGGATGAGGTTTGTTACTGTCTTTCCACTAACAGACACACATTTTGTGGTTTCTCTGCTATGAGCATACATCTTTTTCCCAATCTGAACTAATGAAAAGTTTTTAATGATTTAGCCTCCAAAACACTTTTGTTTCAAAAGGTAGTCTAACAACTTATAGGATGACCTTAAAAAGATCTCAGCAAACACTACAATTATTTTATTCAATGCAGAAGTCATATTTCATACAAGAGAAAATACTGATAATCTCCTCCTACATCTGGCCTTTCTGAAATTCTGATTATACATACAATAATTAACTGGCACCAAATATTTAACATTTGTGACACCAAAATAATAGGGACCAACAAGGAACTGTAATTTTCAAAAAATGTATTTGCATTACTATTGAATTAACTAAACAAATTTGATATGGTTTCAGTGAAGGTTTTTTCCTCTAGAAAGTAAACAGCACTATTTTCTAATTAATAAAAACAAAATGGAAACTGACTTACAACACTGACTTCAAAATCCTTGTGAAAGTCTGCACTGGTGATGTCACAAATGCTGTCACATCTGAGCAGGTATTTTCTGTAGAAGGTTCAGAAATGTCCATTTTAATTAAAACATTTATTAGAGGTAGTTGTGTCTTTTGTTTTTTATATTTTAATGAATTACAGAATTCCTGTAAGAGTCATGGTTGCAACTCTCTTTAAAAACAATAAAGCAGGTAAAAACTAAATAACTGAAATATAAGGATCTGATCTACAATGGGTATAGAAACCAACGTAAGAGTGAGGAGGAATCCATACTTTATGCTTCCATCAGCCTTTAATAATGGTGTTTTCATAACACTGATATGACACTCACATTTTCTAATGTGCTTAAAACGAACTACAAATTACTTCCTCAGAATACTAAAATGTCAGTGATATAGTACTACAAGACAGAAAACACAGTTTCTCCGAGCTTGCAGTTATTTTTAAATGAAACCTTTTAATTTCATGATACTTCAAAGCCACATATTCTCGTCCATTTCACCCCACTGCAAAACACTAACTACTAAACAACTACTTTTCTTATGTCAAGAAATCCTCACATCACTGGTCCAAATCCCAGAGAAAGAGACTTAAAAGAGATGGAGACACTTGTTCACTTAGATGCAAGCTGTAAGTGTCTAAAAAAACCCCTTTCCCTGGTCCCCTTTCTCCCTGGGCAATTTGGGAGCATAGCACCGCCAAAAGGACCATGCTGTACTATGGGAAGGGATTTGAGCTGTATAGGTGCCTGAAGAACTCATAAACGTTCATCTTCCTATTTAGAGCATTTATAGTAGAACTATTTACATACTTAAGTTTCTTTTGATGCAAGTCATCCTCATTCTATAATAATTTCTGTATGTCCCCAGTAAAGACAACCAAAGAAAGAAGCCTTTCCAATAAAGACACAGTGAGAAAAATAAATTCAGGTACAGAACTTCCTAAAAAAATCTTTTTAAACTTCCTATCTGTGACATAAGAACTGGAACAAATGACAACAGAATAAAGCTATGCTTTTATTTCAAATTCCAAAGAGGAAAAAAAAAACCTCATGCCAGGATGAGGTATGAGGACATATGGGCAGTCTATCACCTGACTACCAAACAACAGTACTAAAGCTGACACGTGTTTGTTAATCCCGAGAGGTAAAATGCTGCTTTGTCTTCTGGGGGTCCTGCTGCAGATGAGTGCCCGTTATGATGCTGATGCATTTTCCCATGCCGACATTCCCCAGGGAATTTGAGTTCTCCATCAGGGAGAAGGGACACAAATTTTTCATCTCCTCTAAGAGTCTTCCATATTTTTGTTTACCAAGTGTGCACATTAGAATAGCAAGCATCAGCAGCATAGCTGAAACAGTTTTAACAAAAGCTTTTCTTCTAGATGTCTACAGTTTAATTCAGTTAAATTTTATACTAAGACTATTTAGTTTTCAGTGACAGCTTCATCTTGTACCAACAGATCACAGTTTGATAGGGAATGACTGAAATTTAGTGACATGATTATTGCTTACAGACAGCAAGCCCTCTTCAGACAATCTGAGATGATTAAGGGGAGCAACATTTCCTGGAGATCTGGGCATTCGCTAATGTACTTTTTATCTCTATGTGGGGCAGAACAAGGTGGGTCCAAGGGCCCAATGATCTAGTCCTCTAGAAGTTCCTCATTCTGCTGAAGTAAATCTGTTTTCAGACTCCTCCAGTGCCAACAAAACCCCTCAGAGAATTCCAGGTGCACTTTTTCATCATACCTTAGCTGATCTGGCTGAGGAGAAACCCTGCCTCCTCCTCCTCCCCCTCCCAGTGCAGTGGTCTTTCTTGTCTGATCTGGCACTTGTGCAGCACTAGTCCAATAGGAGAAAAAAAAAAAGGGGGGGGGGGGAGGGGAGGGCAGGAATAAGGACTGCAAGATCAGATAACTGACCCCATCAGCTGGCAAGTCTTGCTAAATTCATCACAAGGTGGCAAGGGGCATATGTTCCAGGCAAGGTCTATCTGAACCTTCTCCTTCATTACCAGCACACCATTTGATCTGTTAGGTATCAAAAAAATAAAAACCATCCTCTGGATATTGTTTTTGAAACTTCTTTCCCCCTGACACACTGGGCGTCTGTTTAAAGGCTCTGGGAGGGCTGCACGTGCACCAACTGCTGACTGTGCAAGCACCAAAGCAGACAACATGCAGCTTCTTTCTGCCGCCTCTGTTTGCGAAAGGATGGTTGTGCTGCCCAGGTGGGTCCTTCATGCGCATTTGCTCCTTAGGTGAAACTGCAGAAATAGTAGCACTCCTGCCTTCATTTAAGAAGGAGAACTAACAGTGACTTACACACTTGTAGCACTCTCTCTCTCACTCTGTCTGTATTCGTGCTACCACAAACACAACATTTTTATTCTTAACCCAGCAACCCTCCACACACTAAAGAAAGTGCCTTTACAGTGTCTTTGAACAACTCAATTTACTTAACATGTCAAAACAATATTAAGAAATTACTATTATTACCATAAATCAGTACCTTTCACAGAGAAAAGTGTAAAGGACTAATGGGCTTAACTTCTTATAATGAGAAATCAAAAATACACAGCAAAGGAAGTATGTGGACACTCCACATTCAGTAAGAGAGCTCTAATGGACCATGATATTGAGCACAAAAGTGCCAAACTGGTGGCAACAGCAGTACCCAGCTAAGAAAGACTATGAAACACACCAGGAACTGCAGTAATTTATCTTTTAATATTGATATAGTGTTTCTCAAACAGTATGTCAGCAGGGACCTCAGCAAAGAGCAACTGGGTTTTTACTGTTTCATTTGAGTAACACTCTGAGGAAGTCTTGGACAAATTCTCAACAAGTTCACATTTCATTGCTAATCTGAGTATCTCATGTGCAAATCTGTATAGGACATTTTGTGATTTTTATTCATGGTATCTCATATTCTAGAAAAAAAAGGAACATCCCATCATTTCAGTATGACCTCTCCAAGGAAACAGGCCACAGAATCTTCCCCTGTTATGCATATATTGGTAAAAAACTATTTATTCTTTTAGTGCTTATCTTCCAGAATGCACTCTGTGTTGTTTTGAGGGTGTCAAGATGCTCTCCTTAGTATTTTGCAGATCTTTTTCTTACTTTTCTCTCACCTTGGTTCTGAATACATGTGGATTCAACATTCAGTCAGAGCTCCATTACTGCTTAAACTGCTACTTTACATTTCCCCATTAAAGGTTCTTTCTCGTGGCAAGGCAATCCCATACCCCTCAATATCCACACAGGTTCTCAGAATCTCATGTTCTAAAGTCATTCTCTCCAACACTGAAAACATTATAATTTTTATTCTCTACTATTTCTACTGGATGTAAATATTCATTTTAATATTAAATATTAAAAGAGAAACGGTAATGGAACTTCCCATCTCCTCATGCTAATTTACATCTCTGTATTCTTACTATGCATCTTGAGAGGCTGCAAGGAAACCTTTTTCTGCAGAACTTCACTAGGAACTGTCAAGAAGTACAAGCATTAAAGAACCCAAAGGTTTTATTTAACTCAATGGTTTTCAAAATTTTTCAGTTCATGGAACCCTAACATTTTCCAGCAGAAACATGGAGTCCTTAATACCAAGAGAAGCGCTGTATCCTATACCCTGGACAAGTTGGCTGGTGTTTTTTTCAGTAACCTTTTTTAGACTCTTCCAGAGCAGTGCACAGATCCCCCGGATATGCAAACAGAATGGAAACTACTATTATTGCTTTTAACTATTATTAACTTATTATTTAAAATAATACTACTTCTCTAGTGGAAGATTTCTCCATCTCCCAGGAATCGATCTGAATGCTTCATGAGTAGGTTTAGCACTGGAATGGAAGAAAACTGCCCAAGTAAACCTGATATGCAAATATTCAACATCAAGAGAGAAATAATTAGAGTGGGGAAAAAAAAAAAAAAAAAAAGGCAAAAGACCAGCTCAAAAGACCTTACAAACAGACAAAAGACTACTGAAAATACTATAAAGCCAGGAAAAATGGCTGTCACAATTCAAAAGGAAAATAAAGTAGTTCTCCTTTCCTCTCCTTCCCCTTCACCAAAATCCACCTGGATGTCTTAATGGAAAAGTTAAAAGGTGATTATAGTGAAAAAGTCAGTATTAAGAAAGTCAATATTAAAAGCTTGCCCAAATAAGGAGGAAAAGGAAAGACCCTAAAGTATGTCAGGGCAATGTAAACACAAAATTATTAAGAGATCTAGAAAAGTATTTGAAGAGCGTCTTGCAAATGATGCTCATCACCAAAACCAGGAAGCCAGACAAAAAGTCAGTGGGACTGCTCAATAACAAAAGCACAGAAAGGGAACTCAAGGATAATAAGGCCACAGCAGAGCAGCAATCACTGCGAATTATTCGCCCTGGTCTTTATTGCTAAACGCACTGGAAAGATACCCAAACCCAGACCATTCCCTGTGGTAGGCAAGTGAAAGCTATATGATTTAATCTAAACATGTAGGAATTATTAGATGTCAGTAAGTCACCAAGACTGGATGACAGTCAGCCAGGAGTGCTGAAGGAACTGAAATGTGAAAGCACAGAGGTGCTGGCCAAGGACTACAACCCATGGCCAACAAATGGCCACACACCCAGAAGACTGATGGACTGCCAACACAACTTCAAACAAAAAGAGACTCTAGAAAGAATCCCAGAAACTACCTGCAAGTCTGACTCCTTGTTCAGGTAAGTCACTAGTCTATAATAACTAAGATCACCAAGCACATGAGACGACACGGATCTGTTGGGAAAGAGCCACCACAGCTGCTGTGAAGGGCAAACCTGCCTCACTAACCTGATGGAGTTCTACAAGGGGGCTAATAAACATGAGGGCAAAGGGTATCCAGTAGGCATAATGTGTTTGTCGAGGTTCCTCCCTAAATACAATTAAAGAAATTAAGTTGCCTCAGGATTGGAGAAGAGGTTGTTCTACAGTCTGAAAGCTGGGTAAGGAAGAGGAAACAAAACATAAGGCTTAATGGTCACTTTTCAGCACAAGAGAGTCAGAAGGTTCCCCAGAGATCCATGCTGGCATCATTTTTATATGGCATCTTCATCAATGACCCAGACAGTGGTGTGATCCATGCAATCTTACAGATTGCAGATGATATTGCACTGTAGTGGATAGCCAAATGCCGCATCTATGGCATGGAAAAATAGAAGGATGTCACAAAATTGAGTGGGAAAAGATGACAAATGAACATCAGGTACATAAATGTGAGGTAATGTATCTAAGAAAAAAATAATCTAAATTCTGCTTCACAATGTTTACCTTAGAACCACAGATTACAGTTTAGTTGAGTCCTGGATTCACCACTGACAGCGCTACGAAATTGTAAATTCAGGTACAGCAGCAGCCAAAAAAACTGACAAAACGTTAGGCATGTCAGAAAGGATACTGAGAACAAGAGAAAGGATGTCATTTTGCTGATACAGAAA
Organism: Gorsachius magnificus; assembly: GCA_034008185.1. Lineage (NCBI taxonomy): Eukaryota > Metazoa > Chordata > Aves > Pelecaniformes > Ardeidae > Gorsachius > Gorsachius magnificus. The sequence goes on along the minus strand of CM067083.1, from coordinate 39,523,223 downwards.
ACACTGCTGTGCCCACATCCTCATTACCCTGCACAGTCTCTTCTCCACATCTCAGGAAGAATGCAGTGGAATTATGAGAAAATACAAAGAAGGGCAACCAAAATGATCCAGGGGATGGAGCAACTGCCGTTTCTAAGAGAAGGTGAAAAAACAGGGGCTCTTTAGTTCGCAGAGGAGAAGGCTGAGGTTTACAAAATCATGAAGGCAGTAGCTAGGTGCAGAATTACTGTTCACCAAATACCACAGTATAATAGGGCATTTAGTGAAACAGGTCCATAAGCAGATACTAGAAGGATCACATAGATATATACCATCTAACTTTACTAATACAACAGTTCTGGACACTGGGAAAGTGCAAGGGGAATGAAAGGCAAGAAAATGGCCAAGCTTGCAAGCTCTCCCTAAACAGCATCTCCTCTGCCACTGCTGCAGACAGAACACCGTAGGCTAGATGGGCCACTGGTATGACTCAGTAGGCTATTTCTTACATTACGTTTACCTGAAAAAAGTCTTCCAGGTTTGTAAGCCAACTGCCTCGCAACAATTTAAAACCATAATTTCTTCTCCTCTCTGCGGTACACATGAAGAACAGATTATACTATCACTTTTCTTTTCTTATACAGCCTCGGTAATTGCAATTCATATACTCACAGTTCATATTCCCTAAATCACTGATCACTCCCATTGCTGGTCTCTGTTTATAGCCTTTATAATCTTGAACTGCAGCACCCACAAATGGATGCAATTGTCCAACAAAGACCTCAAGTGCTCAATGGAGCAGAAAGATGCATCTTACAGGCTCTATTACTGTTCATCATGTCTGTGTTTGCCTTCTTCACAACAGTGAAATATAATTAATATCCAGTTTGTGATTCACAGCCCCTACTGGACTTTTTTTCTGAAGAGCTACTTACCTAGCCACTCATTCTTCATTCATTACTTTGGAAAGTAGATCATTCTAGAGTGCATGTCAAAGTTGCTCCCCCAAACAGCTTACAGCTCCTCACACAACCACGTCTCCACATTACCGATACCATTCTGAATTCTAGTCCCATCCTCCAGCACACTGCAGTCCCTTTCATTTTGAAGACACCAGAAAACATTAATAACCATTCTCTTTTCCATTACTCAACTCAGCAATGAAAGCACTGCCTAGGCAGAAGTCAGGAAACAGCCAAACAAAATTCTACTCCATATTTACTTCCATTTTGATACTGAACCTTTAATAATTACTCAGCACAGTTTTCTAACAGTTTTGCTCTTAGAAATAAATCTCACAGTTGTTTCATCTAAAGTATGTGTCTCTTGTTTCCTTATGAAAATGTTATTCACAGAGTATCAGAAGCCTGACTAAATCAAATATACGACATCCAAAGCTTCTCTGCTCTACACAGACTGCTACCTTGTCAATAAAAGGAAATTTGAAGAGTTTGATGGTTTAACCTTGCCAAATCCAGAGTGACTCATCTCATTTTCTAGATGTTCATAAATAGTCTAGTGTTCTAGTATTTTCCCCTTAAGTTAAATTGATATTAAGCATTTTGCCATATTAAAACGCATTTTGTTTGAACATAAAAAAACATGAAAAGCAATCCAGATAATTTTCTTAGTGTTATCTATTACATTACTGTCTATGTTATCCATAAATTTTATCATCAGTGATTTTGTATTTGTTTTCTAAAGTACCGAACATGTCAAATAGAGCCAGTTGTAAAACTGATCACTGCAGAACACAAGAAGATCATCACACACCTTCTCCCAAATTTTTAGACGTACCTTCCAGTTTGACTTTGGGTTATATAAAAATAGGAAGGAAAAAAAATTGAATCCAGCTTAGTCTCATAAAATTATGAAGGAAGAAAAAAAGAACCCAGCTTAGTCTCAAAAGAAGCAAAGGATTTACTAAAGGTCTTATTCCTTTATGCACAATGGGCCGCATGACCGATCTTTAACTCTGACACTAACACAACATAGTAAGAGTATTCCAGGATAATGGCATAATTAACTCAAAATGCCCACTGCAAATATAAAAGAAAACCACCTTCAAATATTCAACAAATAGCACCTTGCCACGACTATTGTTATCTGCTGCTGCCAATCAGCATTGTTATGGTTGTACAAAGACTCCAGTGCACCAGACTGTCGCTAATTATGTATATGCAAGTGATTAGCAAGCACTTGTTGCCTCGTTCACACCACCCTCCAAACAGCAGCCTTTGAGAGGAGAATAGACTGCAAATTTATTGAGAGAACACTGTTAATCCTTTGGGGAGAATGTAAATGTAAACAGGACTATTCTACATCAAGGTGCTTTGACAACAAAAATCATCTGCATAAACACATGCTCAACAACAAACAGGTGTTCTATTTCACAACTAGCGCCCATTTGATGCTTTCAAGTAAGCATTATGCACAAACTGTTAGAAGTACTTTGAAACCAGCTGCAATTACTATAATTAGCTGCTTTCCTACACTTTGGTTTTTTTTTTCTTCCTGTACCTGTTCAGCATTGTGTTGGTTGCAATCTGTAAACTCAAGTTAAGCTAAGGTTCTAGCCTCCTGTTCAAAGTTTACTATCTTCTCAATTCAGGATACACTATGATAAGTTCATACTTATCATTAAAGTGCCACCAGCTATAAGATGATGTTTGCATTAAATAACAGCCCTACAAATGTCAGGTCACTCATCTAACACTCACTGTGAATAGGAAAACAAGGACAACTGCCAAAATAGCACCATAAAAATAGTAAGCCTTCAATGTCCAGGATTTCCCTTTTTTCACAGAAATGTCCCCAGGAACTAACAAGATTTATTTTTAATAACAAGAATTTTACTTCTGGTTTTATGAGACAATGGGTGGTGAAGCGTCTTGCTTGTAGACAGCTACTCGTCCTAACATGCTCCAAACATCTTTGGTCAGAATGCACATGCTTCCTTGTGTTTAATGAATACAAAATACATACAAAGCACCTCTACATTATTTTTTATTCTTATTAAACTGATGTATTCAAGGGTCTTTCTATTCTCGCTCAGACTTTCACGGCATCTACACAGCTCTTGGTTTTCAGCAGCTCCAAAAGCTCCACCACAGCGATGCATTTCTATTGGCGAGTTCAACATAAATAATGAAAAAGTCTAGCAGACTTTTCTTCAAAGTCAAACCCTAATGTACTAATTTCATAAGCTTGGCAGTGCCACCTATAGATAGCTAAAATCCAATTGTCCTACCTTATGATTTACCAGATTTTAACCACTGAACTGAGTAATTCCATATTCAGCACCTGCTGAGAGAAGATTTTTTTCACAAATGAAAAGCTTAACAAGCAAAGACTGGGACTGCCCAGGGAGTAAGAACACAGCTGGGAGGAAGGGCTAAAGATGATAAATACACAGTACTAGAAGAAGGACAGGCTACAGGCGACAGGAAGAAAGAGGCTCTTTCATCTCTGGTAAAACAGGCAGGAAAATCTATGATCAGCACAGGAAAATCTATAATACAGCACCTTTCCAAGACTAGGAGACAGCCTACTGTTGACAGGTTAATCTGACATCCTCCACCAAGATCCAAATGTACCTGAGGTCCCTATAATGCTTTTTCCAACTGTAACAGAAGAGTTCTATTTTTGTGGACGTCCCCACTGGGTGATTTACAGAGCTCTGTACGTTTTTAACAACAGTCACTACTTTCTTCCCACCAACTTCTGCTCAGCTGGAAATGATATGAAAGCTTCAGTTCTGTTGGGCCAGCCAAGCAATACACACTGTATTCATAGCAGTTATTCCCTAAGAGACCAAAGGAATGACCAAAAAGATTAATAAAAAAATGTAATATTACAAGAGCTCCCACAGAAATGCAGGGAGCATCGTATGTCTAGAAAATTCCAAGCAAAGCTAATTTTTGGGCTTCTTCCAGACAGACAACATTCTTTGAGAAGCACAAACAGAAGATGACAAACCAATAGTTGCTCTCATTTTCTCCATTAGCTCTTATAGCAAAGATGTATGTAGTGAACCAGCAGTTTCAAATGTACAAGCAATCCCCACAACGATATGGACATTTCTTTTTCCTTGCTGCTTCCTTCCTGACAAACAGAAAAATCTGGCAAGTTATGAAAAAAGATAAAGATTACTCTATCCACAGCTTGTATATTCAAATATGAAGAAACACCAGATTCAGAGTTGCCATAAGCTTTTAATATACACTAACAGCCTTAAATTAGAGAATGTTGTCTTGTATTAGAGTCATCGTTGTGATTTGTATTCCTAGCTCTCGCACTGTAATCCCAAATCAAATTTCACAATACCATAGCATCCAGCCACTAAAAAAATGCAAACACTGCATAGCATCAACACTACCATCCGTTTGACCTGCAATAAGGTAATTCAAGGAGCTAGACTCTTCTTTTTGGTACAGGGTATGGTTTTTTGTCAGTTTACTTCCCTGAACCAACACTGCTCACGTAGATGAACACTGCTGCTACACCAAAAGATGCAGCTGAAACGCATCGCAAAGGTCACAGTTAGCCGCCCCTTCTTCCCCCTTCTAGAAAAAGCCAGACTTTAGTTTAGCTAATCTAAGTATATCATAATGCCTCTGGCTCGGCACATGAACAGATATGTAATGGTTTAAGCTAACCCTTCAGATTTTGCAGTAACATAGACTAAGAGTTAGCAATTTCTTACAGAATTTCTGATGGGAACAGTAACTTCTACTGTCACCACACAAAGGGGTTGGAAGGGGGGAGCAAGCAGCTGTGAAACGCCTAAACAACTCCAAGTAGATATACAAATATGGTTCAGTTATTTTATTGTCAAATAAGTCAGCTATATGCTAAACAACGACTATAAGGATGTTTACTACTCATTCGTATCATCACCACACATAAAGTTGCATGCAGACACATCCGCTTTCTGTTTATTTAAGACTCTTTGTAGGACTCAAAGGCAACTAATTAGGAGAAATACTGTATTGAATTCCAACATAAGGAGGAGTTTAGAGCCTGGTATCCCATTTATACACACAAGCATGTACTGTTTCTGTGTTTCAAGTAAAAGCTATGAGACAGAGGAAAAGAAGCATACATAACAGAGGTCACAATCAGCATTTGCAAAGAAATACACATTATTTGATAAAAATATTAAAGCTTTACAATCTAGCAGCATCCGGAAAAATCCACGCATACGTTTACATTCACTTTATTACAGGGCATACATTTAAGCTGCATACCAGATCGACATATGAAAACATTCTGAAGAAATGCTTTGAAACTGCAAGTCTTCAGTGCATCAATCAAAGAAAAAAAAAAAAGAAAAAGATACTAATCAGCCAGAGGCTCCAGAGAAGAAACAAACATGATTTAAACAGGAGACCATTCTGAGCTTTATAGCATTACAGTTACCTCTGGTTTACTGTGTTTCATTACACTCTTCTCTTAAAAAACCCTTTTCCATGAAAGCTGTATCCAGATTTTTCATTTTTTGCATGTGTTCTGATGAAAGGTGAGATCTTCCTAAAAAACAGAGTTAGGCAGATGAAAAGGACAAAAATTTTTGTACCAAGCTAATGTTCTTAGCTGACGTTCCTATCAAGTCTCATACCAGACTATTGTTTTAAGACTATATTCTTCCTGCAAAACAGTATATAGTCATTACGCATGTATTACATCCGAGAAGGTCAGATCTCACTGCTGGGTTTCCTCAGGAAGACTCAGAATCTTTAGGACGGACCAGCTGCTCCTCCCAAAAGCTCAGGTAAGCAAGCAGGGCAAAGTCTGAAGGGGACAATCAACCCTTCCCTCCAGGACTCTGAAGAGCAATTTGTTAGCTAGCATCCATCAGGAATGAAAAGGTAAGTGACTAGCATGAGCCAAAGCATCACACCGACACAGACCTTGCTTATATTTCTCCTATTACTTTGAAGTCTTCCTGTTACGAAGAACTAACTTGCAATGCCAGAAAAATGATGGTATTTATTAATATGCTGAAAAAAGCACAAGCAATCTAACTGTGTTCAACATTCTCCAAATGAAGTAATGCAGCCCACAGCTGTAAACTTCTGACGTGCGGAAAACAGACTCCACAATCTGTAAGATTGTAAAGTAGGTATGTTTATTCAGCGCTGGGCAGCACCGGGGTAGTCCCACCAAAGTCGTGCGCACCGCAACACGGCAGCTTGTCCTGTTTATATGTAGCAAAGTGTTACATATACATGAAGTTTCCCAATACGCCTATACATAGGCATAACCTGTCCCCGCTTTGTATTAAAATTAGTTTCAAGAGGTCATTTCCGTAAGTCCCTCCCGACTGCACATGCTCAGTGATTTGAGTGGGTGGTCTTCAGGGGTCGTTTACTTCATCCACTCCTCTTCTTCACCTTGTCCTTTTGGTGAACTCCAGCTTCTACTCCCCTTATTCCGCTGTCAGAGCAACACAGCCGGTACCAACCGGCTCCCCATCCTTGGCGAATCTCATATCGACAAAGTGCCAGACACTTTGTTCTCCTACAGGCCTTCCAAGGCCTGTAACAAAGATGGGCCATCTCCTACTAATCTCTCCTCTTCCACATTCCCTACAGTGTTAGTTTCTTATCTATAGTTTACTTCATATGATTAGTAAGTTAATCTAAAACACAATGCTAGCAATTTAAGATGGATCTACAGTTGGCTTCACAAAGGTCCTTTTGTTAACCCTTTAGCCTCCCTTCACTTCAATGACTAAACTTAGCCAAAGGTTTTAACAAGGTGAGAGTTTGTTTAATTGTTGGTAAGGAAAGGAAAATCTCTTTTCAGAAAGTCCCCCTTTTGTGACAAGGATTCCATATAGGTTGTGTACATGACTAACTACTGCAAAAGTGGCACTCAGGGCTGCTATGAGAGGAGATCCAAGGCAACAGAGGAGTTGCAGCTAACAGACTGGGTGGCAGAGCAAGCTAAGAGGCATGGCTAATGGGAGCAGTTAGACACCACCCCAGTTTCAGAAACGACTAAAAACAACAAACAACGTTAACAGGAGCAATTAAAAAGGCGGTCAGAAACCACCTGGCATGGACAACCATGCAGTCATCAAATCAAACACTCCAGAGCACTAAAGCCTATACAAGAGTGACCACCTAAAGCTGTAACTGTTCATACAGCCCTGGCGACCGGGACCCATGAACTACCCTGCCCACAAGGTAGGACTACTGTACCCACAAACCGCACAAAATACAACTAGAGGAACACAATTAATGGCAAGCTACTTTGGCAAGGCCTCATAGCCGTAGGAGATTTGGGTTGTGACTACTGCCAAGATGTTTTGGGCACAATTGCTGATACTGTTACAATACTATCAATAGTTCAGACTTCCCAAACTTTCATTCCCATCTTCATTGCCTTTTACTCCTTTTAATTATTTGCTGCACTGGATAAAGTACTGCTTACAGACAACCTAAAAAAACCCATAATTTAGTGTCTTAGTTTGCTAGGTAAGAAATTAAGTTGGTGACGTATTAACTGTTTCTGTAAGGACCCCTCAAACACCTAACAACAGGGGTTTGGCAGAAGAACAGCATCCTTCCTCAAAGACCAAGCTTCTGGAATGAGTACACTCTCCCTACAAAAACATGGGCTGTAAGTTGTGTTCTCTGGCGGCCTCCATACTCCGTTCCTCCTTACTTTCTGAAAAAAAAAACCCAAAAGAATTAAGATCATATGGTTACAGAAAACATACATAGTCTGTGAAATCCTTTTCCAGCAGATTGGGTGAAAGTACTCTGCCGGTTTGTTGTTTAACAAATAAGCAATGTCTAGTGATTAGAACGGTATTTAAAGGAGGTGAGACAGCAGTACTTGTACAAATATTTAAAGTAAGTACACTTTCAAAAGCAGTTTGTTAAACAGGGCCATATTATAACTAAAACACTGTAATGCATTTACAACTAAGGCTGACTAAATGAAATTTGCTTACGCCAAAATATCCACGGCAGAGCCAAGCGCATTGTGATGGAGATCAGAGTCCCCCACGCCACCCTAACTGCAGTACAGCAACTCTTTCTAAACAGCCTTTGTGGCGCTCACTTTCACAACCCCAACGCAGTGTCAAGCAGTTGCTCCTCTCCTACCCTGTTCCCAGAGCAGGCAGGGGCTGCAAGCGGCTGTCGGAGCAGTGCCCAGGATGATGTCACTCTGGTACCGCAGGGGAGGAACAGTACCAGGAAGCGTCAAATCCTCACATTGTGCAAGGGGATCGGCACATGGGGGCAGGTTGTAAATCTGGCCGGGGACCAGAGAGACTTTAGATCACAATTTCACCCGAGGAGGCAGCTGTAGCAATAAACACAACGTTCGCTTCTGTTCCACGGGATGTTTCGAATGTAAACATTAACTCTATAGCTGAATTCCCAGTTTACATTACACTAAGCACAAAGAAGAAGAAATGCAAATAGCTGACCTCTAGTAAAGCTAATAAATCTCTAAGTGTTGATTCCCAAATACTTTCAGATAATTCCCTTCCCCTCTTCCACAAAATACCTTTGGAGTGACATCACTATAGTTTTAAACAGCAAACTACATTTATGACCCCGAGAAGTTAAACAGAAGGAGGAAACAATGAATGAGATCATCTGGGGGGGGGGGGGGCAATGTCTCTTTTCACAAATTACTGCCACTTACTTTTTTTTTTTTTTTCTTTCTTTCTTTTTTTTTTAAATTTTTACTTTAAAAAAAATTTGCATCCTAAAGCTTTTCTCAGCCTCTCCATTATGTAACAGTTCTTTAGGAAACCGCCAGCTACCCTGACAACTGGGATGTTTTGCCAGAGTGGCTTTGTCTAAATCCTAAAGCAGTACTTGGCTATGCACTGAGCCCAGTGGCTGCCTGTGATCTGAATGCCAATGAAGAGTGCTGCCCCTCTTGTCTGACAAGTCAGAGACTTAAAGGTCTATCTGAGGTCAGCAAACTGTCTGGGCTACTTTTGTGAGCTTAAGAGACTGAGAAACACAGCCAACAACACGGGCCTTTCCTTGAAGTGTCACACTGGGCAAAAAGCGTTTCATGTACAATTGTCATTGCATTTTATTTAAAGCAGAAAGAAATATATTCTTCGTGGTTTGCTTCTGTTTGCTTCTGAGTCTGACTTGCGTTCCCTGCATCACCGATGCAATTCAACCCCTAGTGGACAGGTAGGGATGAAGACTAAACTACTTGTACTTTAAAATCAATCAAATAAACATACATATCTAAAATTCAATTAACAAGATTACCAAATATTAATAGTGAAATACAGAATGTGTCCAGTTTGGCATATGCACTCTTAACTCTGGGGTACCGGCTCTATACTGTCTGATTCTCCAGCTTTCCTTTGTCCCATTCAAGCAAGCCCTACAAACCCTTAGAACACAAAAGGTTTTTTGTTGCAAATTATGAGAAATAGCACAGCAGACCAAGAAGCACTCAAAAATGCCCAGATTTGTTGTAAATACCTTGAAATTCTCTTTTTTTGACACAACAGATCTTTTAAGATGGCAATGGATATGTAATCCATCAACATCAGTAGTTATGAGGAGGCAGTAACTTCCTTTCCAGTCTTTCACATCATTTCTACTTTTGGAGGCAGAGACATAATTATCTGCTAGCTACACAAAACATTAACTTATTTACTTTCTTACTATTACTTTTTATGTAAACAGTGAAATCTTACTTTGTTTTATGAGCCCTACAATGCATGCCAACTTTTTTGTAAATATTTAGCTAAAACTATGAGCCAATTTTCTAATCTAAGAAACCATATAATTTACATTCCCAGTTCTACCACCTTTCCATTGTAATTGGTGATTTAAGCTTCAGTTCTTTTTATGGGAAATTGCAGTTTAAACACTCTGCACTCTTACACATGAGCATTTTTCATTAACCCCAAAGGAAAGGACACCTTGCTTTCCAGATTGAAAAAGGCTGAAGACAAATAAATTTTGCATGAGATCTTATTCTACTCTTTTCATTAATGTTTAGTGAGGATCTGCATTACTGGGTATTTACCATACAGAATTCCAAAAGATGAGATGAGGAAAAACTGTAATGTATCTACTGATTTTTAGAAGAGATTCTGATTTTAGACATGACCGTTCAAAAATTGAAAAAAACCATGAAAAAGTGTAAAGTTGCTCAGCAACTTGTCAGATAAAACCACAAACTAAAGAGACAGTTAAGAGAACAGCTTTGCTGAAACCAAGGCTAAATCTTCCACTGAGAAAGGCTGCTAATATGTTTTTGAACTTGCAAACTATTCCTTGTATAGCTACATTAAGAAAAGAACTTTCAGTGATATATTTTTGGCATATGATCTTGAGGAGGAGGTTGCTTTTTTATTTTATTTTACCTACAGCAATTCATTCATTCTGAATGTTACTGTGAGCAGGAGGGAGAACCGGTACAGAGTAACAGTTACGTAATTGGTAAAACAAAATTCTGTATGATGCTTATAAATATCTGGATATATATTTAAATCTGCATTAAAAATACTGAAATGAGAACTAGGTTATAGAGCTGCATCTTTTTAAGGAGAGAATTTAATGAAGCTTATCTTGTATTTTGTTCAATCCATCACCTTCATTACAATACCTTAATTTTCCTCGTATCTCAACGTGTTCACCCCAATTCCTGGCCAGAAAGTGTATTTCACAGATACATTCCTACACAAAACTTTTACAAATTTCACTGAAAATATTCCCAAATTTTCCTCCCAACTTTTAAGTCAGACCCCCCATACTTCTGCCAGATGTCTGGTATGCATGTCTTGCATCAGGGAGCTCCTCTCTGAAGCCTCTACCTTTGATATGACATGTCTCCAACTTCTGTTCACTCTTCCACATTTCCAGGCTGTTCAGGTCTTGTGGAAATCTTCCCTCCTAATGAAATGCTGAGCAAAACACTTCTTAAGTCAGTGTTGTACAAGAAACCTCAGACCTCACAGAACAGCAACTGAAATTGCATCATCATTAACATCAGGAATGGCTTGTGGCCAAAACATCAAATTTCCATTACGTTAACTGAGGCATTTTCTACCCCAAATAACTATTATGGCCTTCCAAAGTGATCAAGAAGGCCTTGTGTGACCATGGAAAAATGACCCTTTATCTGATGAATTTCACAACCTCTTAAAGAGCAGAAATAAGCTAATGGAAATAAATAAATAAATAAAATCAATAAACCCAGCACCAATTTTCAAAATCTTCAGCCACGCTTTCAGTACTGCTGAAAGGCACACGCCTGACACCCCTTCTATAGCAATGTGCACCTCCAGGCTCGCAGGCTGATGAATCACCAACTGACAGCACCGGAAGACAAACTCCCAGAAGAAGAAATTCACAGCTTCCTCTACAGTTCGAGATAATCACTTCAGTTCCCCAGTGCTCTTGTCTTGGGGTGAATTCCCCATGATTTTCAGAGAAGTGAAGTTTCAAAGTTTTTCAGCTTCTGATTTAGACCAGGACTTCAACTAATTTGTCTTATCAGCCACTTGATTGCTGGCCAGTACCAGGAATAGCCATATACTAAGTGGTTTCACTGTTAAGAAAAATACCATGAAAAAATTAACTGTTCATTTTGATTTCTCTCTTTTGTCTCCTCTCCCAGTACCCATGCAGCATCACAGCGGTCAGAGGATAGAGTTTTACATACTGACATGACTTACAACACTCTCAATACATGGCCACAACCTCCACATCCACTAATAGACAAAATCATTGTGCTCAGTACCATGCAGCAGAAGTTGGAACACACAACAATTTCAAAAGGATGCCAACCAGCAAAATATCAGCTGATGTCTGAAATACAGAGAGGCCATGCAGGTTTGACAAAGTCTCAAAATTACAATACATTTTACTTTAAAAACAAAACAAAACAAAACCCCAACAAACCAAAAAAAAAAAAAACCCCAACAAACAGATTTTTACATATTTTGGGATACTTATTGTGATAAATATTTGCATACTGAGCACGGCAGAGGACCAGCTTGCTATGTGGAATATAAATGATGAAAGTAAACCACCTTATCTAAGAAACTTCATCTGGATTCGCTCTTTTAGGAAGTAAAAAACAAAACATATTTTCTGAAACTACTCTTTTCTTCCTCAGCTCTCCAGTCTGTGTCATCCAGTAATTCTACTTCAAGCCCTGTTCTTCTATGTCAGTCTGCTTTTGTTCACTTCATATAAGTGCAGAGCTACCGTACATTCAACAGTTTTAAGAATTCCCTCTAAAACCAACCCCCAAACTCATTCAAGCTTACAAACTTAACAGATTTTGTAGAACAAATTTCTGGAACATTAAAAGCCAATTTGCTACATATTCTTCTGAAGTGAAGAAGTCAACTTCATGAATCTTTAAAAAACAATTGCAAAGAAAGAGAATATCCTTGACACAGTGTATGCCATATGTATGAGCACAATGATCCCCACAGATCTCGGGTTCACAACCCTATCTTTTGTTAAAAACTTTGTCTATGACAAGGGGAAAAAAAAAGGAAAAGTACTGAGAAAAAAAGATTGTCCAAAGATGTGTTTCAGCATTCTGGACCGTTGCAAGATTCTGATACCAGGTGAGAACATCTTACATGTCTTGACAAGCAAATTCCGTAACTGTTCGTTACTGATCATCACTGCTCCTTTCTGATGACTCCCCACCATTTTACAGCAGCCTGTATGTGTACACGCACTGTCTCCTCAGACAACTCTGACTTTAAAAGGATTTTAATTACTATAGATTTACAAGTTTGATCACATTTTTGAGGTTTTTCACCCAAGTGGCTGTGCCAGAAAAGCATGGCTATAGACTTCTTTGGGTTTCTGTGTTCATACAGGAAACGGATCGAGTGCTTTATCAAGTCTCTTCCTGCTAAAAGACGAATGAGTTAAGCAATGTAAAAGGTAACAGCTCTACTTCAAAGCCAATACTCTTTGGTGGCTTGACTATCCTTTCAAACCTTTTGCCTTTGTGAAAGGATGGTCTGCTTTTGCATTTGTTTACATGCGTGGATGATTCAATAAGCGCTACCTAGGCAGATTTTCCTGAGCAATTCTGATTTCCTCTGCACTCTTCCAGTTGTAATATGACTTAAAGAAATTCTAATTTGAGCTCCAAAAGAGATCCAGAAAAACGGCAAACCAAAAATCTTGACATTTGAATTGAGCAAATCACTATAAACTATTCTCAGGAACAGAATTAGTGGGCAGACAAATAAGTATGGAAAAACTGTCAAAACAGCCTCTGTAAAAAGAAATTATACCTCAGAAATCTGAGGGTTCTTTTTAAAGAGTTAATAAGCATTTAGATCAGAAAAAAAATCCAATTGATGTAGACCGCATAGGTTTCCAAACAACACTGAACAATATCCTTACCCTAAAAAACCTAAACTTCCACATGACAAAAGGGATAATCCTCACAATAAAAATAAATAAATAAAACCAACCAAGGTCAGAAAATAGGCATCAAAAAGGCAGAGCAAATGGTCAGATTTCACAATGAAAAGCAAGGTCACCAGTGGGTACCTGCAGTGATCTACCCTTGGGTCCAACATAGTCCTAAGTGACTAGTAAAAGAAGGTAAGACGTGGTGAACCAAAGCTGGTGATTACACAAGCTGTTCAGGCTAGTACAGAGGAAAGACAACTGTGAAGAACTGCAGGAAGACTTAACATCTTTCCCTGTTCTTCTATACTCTTCCCTAGCATCAAATGTTAACTATTATCAGAGACAGGATATGCGTTAAGGGTACCACTGGTGCTCTTCTTACTTCCCTGTTAATTTGCAGAAGAGGTCGCTTCTGCAGATATAAGGGAACTGAGCCAATAGTAAGCTCCTGACTCTGTCCATCCATGCATGTGTTCCAGGACTTGCACCGTCAGAAGATCTAGTTTGGAGATGGATGTTGCTAAATCATTTCCAGTTGCTTCTAAATGGCTTCTCCTGAGTGGTACCTTCTAGGCAGGAGTCTTCTATTCAATATCAAAACAGTTTAGAGGTTCTTTCTGAAATTCTGATCTCTGCCTACATGAAGATCTCTAAACCCTTGGACACAGAAGGCAAGCCTCTCAAAAATTAGAATTAGAATGTTTTAACTTTTGGACACAGGTGCTGTAACCATGAGTACTGTTTATTTCAAGGATAGGTGGACAGATGAGAGGTCTTTTTCCTGTGTGAGTCTTAGCTCTTACATATTGTCTCAGTGAGAGCAGGCCACACTTAAGCCATATTTGCTTCAAAATAAAATTTCCAAGTTAAATCAGGTGCCCAGTTTCCACATTTGTTGTGTCAAGTGGGCAGTTACAAAGAGACCAAAAATATTCTGGTACATAGGAAAAAGTATAATCTACAGGTTATATATATTTTAGTATCTGACCAATACAAAAATATCCTTTCAAAAAATATATATCGGGTGGGGGTAGAAAACAGCTGGTACTTTTAGCATTGAAAAAGAACCTCTGCAGTTTCATTTTATCGATGAGTAATTCTCTATCCATAGAGTTCCATTATAAATATCATCACCTTTGTAAACAACTAGGAGCACAATTATAATCAATAACATAATCCTCCTTCTAGATTTTTAGGTCTTGTTCCATTTTCATCATTCCTGACTTTATCTTCCTAAGAAGGGGCACCATTATTTGAGAAACTCCCTGATAATCAGGGGCTGATCCCAGGAAAGCAGGACATTTATAATCTTGCCTTTGAAGGAGTAGAAAAAAGAACCGAGCATTTAACAGACATTAGAAAATTCAATATATGAACATGAAACAGACTATTTAGTCACGTTTTATGTATTTGCAGTGGAAGAGTGAGGATAGTGGGACAAAAATTTTTTTATTGAATTAAAAAAAAAAAAAAATAATCACAAGAAGCAGGTTTGGGAGCTCAGGCAGCAAAACCCACTTTTGAACAGAAATACAGTTCCACTGGGAGCAAAGTGCTTAAACAACCATGCTAAATGGTACTTCCTTACTAAGAACATTCAGCAAGTATACACAAGCATTTCAAGCCATCTCCTTCCAAACCCATTAGCCTGATTTTTTTTTTTAACTTTACACTCTTACAGCCTTCTTACACAAATAGAACCAGTTGAGAAAAGGAAGTAACCTGCCACCACATACCAAGAGAGTCTTGCCAGACATCAAACACCAAGAGTACAAACCCTCTTCTTATACTTGTGCAAAGACAAATCCCAAGTGACATCTACCGTAAACATGATTCTCCGGTCATCTGGACTGCAGACTTCAAGGGTTGTAAACAAGATGCTGGACATAACCCTCCCTTGTGTGCTGATGACCTACACTAGCTGTCATACCTTACACATGTTATTTTGACAGACCAACAAGTCTGGACTTCTTGGGCAACCAAGAATTAACCACTACCCAATTTCTTTGCACAATTAACATTAGAAATAATTTTCCCAAAACTACACCAGGTAAATAATTTTAAGGCTCCGATTTATCAAAATTCAGGCAATTTCATTCCAAAAGGGAAAATAAATGTATAATTACACATACGTATATAATCTATGCTTCCTCTTAAACACATTTACATTTTAAAAGCTTTGTAATTGGTTTACCTATTATATTTTTGTCAAATAAATGGAATATTCATATTTAGTTGATATAAACTTAAATTGTAAGTCTCATATCTACATTTTGAAACTTTTTTTTCCCCCTTCATAATGCAAATCAATTCCTTTAAAATACCTTGGGCTTTTCAGAGAAGAATATGTCAAGATTGTTCAACCTCTCTACCTTCCTCCTTCGCAGTGTAACAACCACCAGTTTCTGGAAGAAAATCTAAGAGTGCTAAAGGGCAGTGTCACTTTATTCAAAGCATGAAAGCGCAGGCAGAAGCGTGGCTGTCACCACCTCTTTGAACAGGAGTAACCTCAGCAGCCTGAGCCAATTCCCATGTTACCTAGAGGCAATCTTTCCACGGATTTAGCTGAAGCTGAATACAAGTTGAAACAAGTTGACTCAAGTCAGTTATGTCTCAGGGAATTAGGGGAAGCTACACTGTCATGCTGTTCTATAAAAACACTATAGTAAACCTTATGTCAAAAAGCTCTAGTAACTAGGCTTTGAAATTTAGCTTGGAATTTGCAGTTTGGCAGGGGATTCACCTGATGTCAGAGATGTCTGTAGGAAGAGCCACACAAACGTGATGAATATTAAAAGAAAAAAAAATATATCTATCTCACTTCACACCTGCTAAGATAAGACTTCTTGAGTCTGGCAGCCCAATTCTCCAAAGGCTTGTTACGCAGACCATTTTCTCTCCCCTGATGCAGGGACTGACCGGGTCATTTCCTGCAATTGCTCCGTCTGACAATCAATTTTCTGCAACAGTGCCAGGCAACCAAATGAGAGCAGAGGGGCTCTTTCTCGCACTTCAAATATTAGCTTTAATGATGTCCTGGTAGCACAGAGATTAAGGAAGCAGTACAGGTGGAATAATTCGGGTTGGGACAAATGCATTGCAGAATTCTGAATGGGGCAATGGGGCAGCAGGAGATAAAAAGCACAAGATGGCCAGAGTGGGCAACTGGATGGCTAGAAGTTTAGGAGTTGAGAGAAATAGTCATAGAAATGAACTGGGAGCACAGAGCAAGACCTGGGATTCATGATGGTGAAGAAAGAGAGAATATGAATATAGAAGGAAAGGGAATGTGGGATTAAGCAAAAGGGGAAAGAAAAGTGAGCGGCAAGGTCAGAAAGTACATTTCCCAAAAAGATCTGAACTTAGGGGTCCACAGTTGTTACATTCTTCTGGCAGCATACAGCTGTGAAAACCACTGGAAGTAGTGTTTCGCTCCCCTCTAGTAGCTAGCTCTCATTACAGATAAGAGCTTGTTACAGCTACCAATTACATATTTCAAGTGCAAATGTCTGTTCTAACCCAAACTGAGAGATGATATAACTCCACATGATATAATTACTTTTCAGTTGGCTTTTAAATAGGAAATCACATCCAAAGCAAACTCCTTTAAAGGGCTGACTAGTTAGATACTACGTGAAGTATTCAAAAAGTTTAAAAAAATGCCAGAACTAAAGCTGACTACGCAGGCTTAATTTCAGGTACATACACATTAGCATGGGAACTCTGCTGTCACCGAGCAAGAAGCTACTCAGTATTTTCTTTATTCTTTATTTAGGAGCTGGTCCCAAGTCCATTTCATATTGTCTGTTCAAATTTTCCAGCAGATACAGTGAATTTAAGAACCCTTACACCCAGTTACTTATTAGAAAGCGTACCGTGTATGCATATTAAGTATAGTCTTAATTTTATGTGTATATATTTGATGGTGAATTTTCCATGGTACATTATTATTTACCTACATTTTAATTCATCTTTTTATTTCGAAGAGTAACTGTTCACACCCCATATTTTTTCTTGCATTTCTCTATCTAGAGATCTCCCCAGAAAAGAAAGCACCCCCAAAAAAAACAACAAAAAAAACCCCAAAACAAAACCCCCCAAACTCAGTGGCAACTGTAATAAAAGTATTCACTCACGGTATCAAGTAAGTGAGAACTGTAAAACAACAGAAATTGCTCCAGCTCATACATCATCTAAAATACATAAGTGCATCTTTCAAAGTGTTGAACTGCTGAGGTAAACATAAAATGAAAATGGGCAATTCCCTTTATTTATTTTCTGCAATTGCCTATTTTTTCAACAGGTAGCAAAAAGCTGGAATATAAAAATTCCTATAAATTTTTTGAAAATGCAGTACAGAACTTGCAAATGGTTATCACATTCCACCCACAGCCCCAAGAAAAACCCCAAACCAGAGAAAAATGATAAATACAGATCTGTTCTTCAATGAGAAATGTCATATGCCAAATGTGATATTTTAACATTCAAGTGTTTGGAATTATTTCAATACTGAAAGCCGAAAGACTGTTTTAAAGAGAAAACAAACAAATGAATACAAAAATCATGCTTTCTTGCTTTCTGCTATTCCAAATTCTGTTAAAAAAAAAAAAAATCATTATGGGGCTTATATCAGGCAAATGAAGTTTATGCTGTGATCTAACACCTCTAACAAAGTGATCAGCAACAGAACAGGAGTTTATTCTAAGTTATGTCAATCTCCCACATGAAACTATGAGGATCTTTCTTCCCTGTCTCTTACTGTAAACTACTGCTCACTCTATATGCTATGGAACCTAACTGGTCTGATGTATATTCTTTATCTTTATATATATATATTCTATATCTTTATATATCTTTATATATCTGTATATACTTTATCTTCCTCACCAAATGCAGATGGCAAATTCGCTTCTCGTAACAACCGACTTTGCATATCTCTTTTTTTTCCATTAGTTTTGTAATTTATGAAGATTAACTAATGCTAAACTGAGCATTCAAAGTTTTAAGTAGAAAACTACGTTTTGCCACAATTCTTTTTACAATGTTTCAACTCAGAAGAGAAGCTGCAGGAAGAGCACACCAGTAGTGGGATGGAGGGGGTCTGGTGGTGACTCATTTTAAATGATTCATCAAGATTTTCCTCCCTCCCATGATTTATACAGCTATCAGAAACCATTAAGAGAAATCCAGCCTTTCACTGTAGCATACAGTTTGTGTTCTCTATACAGTATGCTTTTATTACCACCCCTTAAAAAAATTTGGTTTTATCATTTGATCAAATACAAGTATATTGCAGTAAAATGGTATCTGGCGAAGAAAGAAATGTATCAGAATGATCTCTTTTATCTGGCTGATGCATAATCAATGATCCTCCCTCTACAGATGGCTATGAAAGCATCCAAAAATGCTTAGATGTGAGAGTTCATCATGTGCCACAAGATGCTTTATTTTTTTCTTATTTTTTTAATTAGATTTTTAACATACACCCTCCTCCCTGATCACTAGTCCCTTCAGGGCTTCAGCAATTTTTAACAATAAATAACTAAATACATGAATAGCTGGAGTCCTGACCTCATCACATCTGGCACCGCAATTTATGCATAGTAAATATACTATTGGTGATTTCAGATGCAAATACTCCAGAATTAAACACACCTACTTGTAGGCAAACAGGCTAAAATAAAAACATACAAAAGTCACTTGTAGGCAAGCACACTAAAGTAAAAATATACAAATGTATCATGTATATAGCATATTCGGATTGAACATAAATGCCTTAAGTCTGCCTCCTCACCCCCATCCCTCCACCTGTATTGTCAACAGATATTCAATCCCCTTCTGCTACTAAAAGAGTAATTTATTCACGAAGTTAATTTAGACAAAATTATCAATTAAAAATTACAGAAATATTTCTAATTTAACAAAAAAACAGAATCATAAAGCATTAAACCAAGTAAAGAGTTCTAGACTTACTTCCACTTATTTCCATCTGTGACCACGCTCTTAATGCTTCAGTGACAGGCAGAAATAAATATTTAAGTAAATAAATAGTCTGATCATCTCGACAATTTTGAGGGGAGGTAGTCTGTGAGAAACTTTATCTGAAATTTACTATATCTATTAAAAATATTTTCATGCGTAATTCTTAATACATAAGTGCCAGACATAACCAAAGGAAAGCAAACAGCAAAACACAATTTCATTGGTAGAAATCATAATTTGGTTCTCTTCTCTAGCCAAAGAGCCTGCCAGAAGATATCATCTGAGCATCTTATACAAAAAAGCAAGAAACTTATTAAAGCTGCCTTTTTACAAAAATTATCCAAAAGAAAAAAAGAAGTGTAATCAGTGTAAGAAGGAACGTCCAAACAACATTGTACATAGTGCTAGACATCTTGGCTGCGTGAAAATGGCATTCCCAGTCTTCTCTTTCTCAGGCTATTTTCCTCTCCACTAATACCATAGCTACAAAGATACAATTCTCCATTTGCTCCTTCCAAGCACTATGAGATTTTCTCTTCCTCTCTAAGTATCACCACAGATTTTTCACTCTCAAGTACAAAAAGGATGGCCACATTCAAGTACTAATCATTACCATGTATTAGTTAAAACCCCTTCCTCATTCTGTAGCCACAGTTACAGGCTGTATGACAAGGCTTCAAAAGTGAAGCTGCAGCTACTAGGAATTCAGATTCTGTGATAATCCCACATCATCTCCAGCAATGCAAAACTGATGAGCAAGAGAGTTCCTTTAGAACCAAATTAATTAACTGTCATTTTTATAGCAATAAAACCCCCACATCTTTCATTTCATCTGACACTGAAATACAGACAAAAGCATGACTTGCAAAAATATTCAACTCAGAATACAATTCCCATACATACTTAGCCCCCATCGACATGCATCCTTTACCTTCTCCCACCACAAAGAGCAGCTTTCTCATGCATCCTTTACTTTCTCCAAACCCCCTCACCCAAAACCCACTTTTCTCCTTCCATTTTGTTCCTCATTTTCACCTGAAACGTTTTTATTTCCTTCCTCATTTTGTGTGTCATTATCACTAAATTATATATTGGGTTGCTCATTCCACTTGTTGACACTGAAATAACATTTTAAATTTGCTCTGTGTTATAGTACTAGATAAATGAAATTTAAAAACAGCTAAAGCTTCTGATTACTTTTATTACTAAAAGAAAACATTTATTTATTCTAATACAATCTTTATATACAGTGTCCTAAGGAACAGCAGAACCGCTTCTCAGGGAACACGATACAGTTTATTACGGCTTTGTAGACTGGATGAGAAATTGTTCCAAAAATACCTCTGTCCTCCTTTTTAGATGTAATAAATTACAGTAGCTTATTAAAGTAAGTTTCAATATATTACATATAGGGGGAGCAACATGCATTTTCTACCAAGCTTTCAAAAATATTTTCGCTCCCACTTTTGAGGACATGCACCTAAACATTCGGCAGCAAGTTTCACATTTTACAAAATACAGGTCAAAATGTACATAAACTTAGTTAATGCTACCAAAATCAGAAGGCTCTGACAAAGAGAGCTGAATTGTCTGCCTCAGTAAATTTCACCAAGGCACAGCACTGCAGTACTAATATTTTTTAAATTTCTTACAAACCTATAAAGAATCCTATTTCATGCACAACAGAAAATAAGAGGAGTTTAAATTGTAGTAACAAAGAACCACTAATAGAAGAAGTGAAAAACTGGAAAGTCTATATTTAACTTAGTGCTCAGTCATTAGAAAGGTGCCCCATAACGACCATATGTTACTCAAATATGTTATCACACCTACAATTTCATCATATGTCTCCCAAGAAATTAATTAGCTCTAACTTTTTCAACTTTGACAAAAATGTCTGCAGTAAGTCAGATTACTAGCTGTTGCAAATGCTTCAAAATTCAAAGCTTGCCTCAGCTTTTATTTAACCTTTTAATTACAATCATTGAATAACATTTGGAAGGCAGATGTTCCTTTTTTTGCATACGTAGTTAATAATAAAAAAGACCATTTATTTTAAATTAATATTACTTCTTCAACTACAAAAATGCTACAAAGACAGTCATCATTTTATACAGCAAAGAATGGATACATCAGCAACATTAAAATACCAGTTACCTTAACTGGACATGGAATAACCTGAAGAGAATGAATTCCAATAAAAATCACATAGGGTGATTCATTTACACAAAGACTGGGCGCTGATTAGGCCTCTCAGCTGATCCAAATACACTGAAGCAATATAGAAGAGCTCAACTTTCAGCTGCCACCTCAGTTCACAAAACCCAGCAAGAATTATATACAAGATTAACACAGGCATGATGAGAACTGATTCATTCTATGTTTTGGAACCAAATAAAATGTATAGGGGGAAAGCCACAAGGACACGGCACCAAAAAGCAATGATATACAACCTAACAGTATACATTGAACTACCATCCCAGCAGTGGGGGTCCAGCCTATCTCACAGCAAACCATAACAAAGAGTCTTGGCAGATGTTATTCACAAATCTGATCTATTTTGTTGTGACAGTTACAGAAGATCTGCAAAAGTTATTCCAACAACTTTTTAAGTCTAAAATTTCTCCAATTAATCATACCTATGGAAGAAATACTAACATGAAGTTATTTTAATACAGGCATACAGAAAAATTCTAAATGTTTTTACCACAAAACGCTGTGAAGTTTCAGTCCTGATATCAACAAAAATTCATAAAAAACAAATTAATTTTACAATTTTACATCACTGTTGAAGGCTTACATTTAGAGTTTCTTAAGGAATGACTCTATGAAGCTATTAACCTTGCACAGAATTAACAATAAAGGTTCAATGAGCAATCAAGACTTTCGATAAAAAGGTGAAGCAATAACATTTTGACCAACTTTTTCTTAAGGTAGCATGATGCAACATGTCACCATAAAAAGTAAAGTAAGTAATCCAATACTTGATTATTTCCTCCTCCAAGCTCAGAGGAAGGTTCCTATCACTCCATCCACTGTCAAAACCACCCTTTATTACAAGAATGTAAATTTAACCACACACATACATGCATGAGCACACATAAGGAAACACTAAAATGGAATACATTTTTGAACAGCTCTGAAGATAGCTATGTTACTCCTGTGATTGTCTACAAGTGTTATAAACCTAAGCTATCAAAATTAAGCCAAAACTTAAGATAAACCCAGTCTTTTTAAATTATGGAGGAAAAAAAATTTCAATCACATTTAACAAACCCTAGCTCTGTGTGTAATGATATCATAAGTGAATTAAAAATGAGAAAGAATGAAAGGCAAAAAGGTGTCTCCCAAAAGGAAAAATAATTTGAAAGTTCATTTGGGTCTACTTATTTTCAAATATTTTAATCCGGTAGCTACAGCTATTTGAAAGCATTCATTCAACTGCCTTTGTATACCTTTATGCTTATTTCATTCTAACTTTCAACGAGATTTTTTGTATGCTGGAATTGCTGGAAACATAAATTATTGATGTGGATGCTGAACTTCAATTCTATCTTCCTCTATTTTGCTCTAGAAAAGTCCATATTCTTACTTAAAGAATAAGATGTCACTATGCGATATTTCTAATTAAACCTGCGACTGTGTAGTTGGGTATACAAAATATAATGGCCCAATTATAGTAAAACACGATCATATCAAAATATAATTTCTATAGCATCAAACATACAGAGACTATACCAGACTACAAAATTGAATTTAAAATATTAAAAATATTTACAACATAAAAAGAAAAATTCACAAGTGAAAATCCACAAGTACAGCTGTAATATAAATAAAATACAAAAAAATCATACATTAAAAATGAAAATAAAAAGAACACTGTTTAGACAAGCTCTCTAAAGCAGGCAAACCCTTACTATTACCCACCCCATAACTCATTCAATCCTACGTTATAATTCCAAGTAGCTTTTCTACATCTTCTGCATTGAAACTAAATCAAAATGCAAGTGTTATCTTTGTCTAGAAGAAATCCAGAAAATATTAAATTTAGAAATGTCGCTGTGGTGTCTCAGGAAAACTACAGTTCAGCCAACATATGCTCCAATTTTCTCTTTAAGATCGCTTCTGCAGTAGAATTACATTTTTCATAAGGCAGCACAATGGATGAGCAAAAGAGGCAAATGAGGTGAATTACCAGAAACACAGTTTTGCCAGAAAGCCCAGCCAACAACAGAGACCAAGGTAATGAGGTGCTCAGATAACA
Organism: Gorsachius magnificus; assembly: GCA_034008185.1. Taxonomy (NCBI): domain Eukaryota; kingdom Metazoa; phylum Chordata; class Aves; order Pelecaniformes; family Ardeidae; genus Gorsachius; species Gorsachius magnificus. Next base: position 39,499,595 of record CM067083.1, on the reverse strand, counting down.
GCTCTATTTCTTTCCCCTATACCTTTTAAAACCAGCAGCTGATATCATCTAAGTGTGACCAAAAGCAGGCATCTCTGATACATTCCCATAGCATTTGTGAAAGCGGACACGTACGTCAAAGGGAGGGAGAGATGTGTAACTGGTTGGGCAGGAGGAAAATCCCCAGTAGAAGATGATATATTATCGGACAACAGAAGGCTCTGCACAGGAGTGCTCAAACTCAGGTACAAACACAGGAAAAAGCTTTAAACCAGCCACAGCTGACGGTGGGGCACAAGTCTGCGGGGAGCTGAGCCCCTTCCACTGCAGCCCCTGGGGGCTCTGCCGGCCACCCCAACCCACTCTGCCCAGCGGCTGAAGACACTTAATGACTAAGAGTCCATAATGACTTGGGGGTAACTGCCCTCAACACCAAAAGCCAAACTATGGGGACCATCTGTAGGCAGTACTTCAGCATAAGCAGACTACTCATTTTTAAAAGTGTTCATCCTATGTGTTGCGCTTAGGAAAAAAAGTCCTTCCAATCTAAAAAAAGACTAGGATGAAAATCATGCACCTATGCATGCTTCTATTCAAAATATAAAAGAGAGTTCACAATATTTTTCTAATAACCAGCCTCCAAACACTTCAGCACAGGTGTAAGGACAGGAAAGTTGCTTCCCTGTCCTCAGTGGACAGGCGTTGATTCATGTCACCCTAGGAATGTTCTAAAAAAGCAGATGAGACCTCACTCTGATACAAATCATACCTACCTTCAAAAGAAATCCTTACACAGGCATGTTTTGTGTCCTTAAAGTGCTTTCAAGGTAACACAGAAATAGCTGTGTTACCTAACAAAAAAAAACCAAAACAACAAAAAAGATATCCTTTTAAACAAACTTATTTTTAAACTGAAATTTTGTGTGCTAGGAATATCTACGTATTTTTTAAAAGCAAATTTTAACATTTACCATCATGACCTAGTTCCCTTTTTTCGAGCTCAGACACACAAAGAGTTGCAACAAGACCCAAAGAAAATCAATTGTGATTCAGACTGCTGTAAGTGTATGAACATGCAAACCAAAGCTGGTTTTAAATGGGAGTACAAAATTTTCTTTGGTATTCTCAAGCAACAATCCTTATACTTCTGCATCGGTGATCTTATGACAACCATTATTAAATGTTGTCCAGCTTCTTAGTGGCCAAGACCTTCTTTGTATCAGTAGTTTTAATTAGCCATTTTTATATTTCTAATGAATACATGTTAAAATGTATTTTCTATTAGATGTAGAATATATTTTTATATTACAAAGTCCTCACATGTTCTCTGATTTAAAAAAAAAAAAAAAAAAAAAAACCAAAACCACAAACACCAAAACCTACTTCCTTCACTACAAATGCCAATGAATTTGCCTTTCTTGCCCTCCCACAAGACCCATGTGCCAGTATGGATGTATCTGAAAGGAAAATGCCAGTCCATCATACGAAACATTTTCAAGAAACATTTTTCACCTCACTCTGGAAGCCAAGATCCTTGAGCACAAAGATCAGTAGAAATTATCTGTGTCTCTTCTGACTCCAATGTACAAAATCCAAGAAAGCACCAAGAAAAAACCCACCAGATACCATGCAATCATCAACATAGCAAAAGGATGCCTACAAAGGGAGGAAACAACCCCAGGAATGCTTATCCTGCTCATCAAGTACTGAGCCCCTTACACATCGATCCATGCAGCTATTCGCCGTTTCCACAGGGAAGCCACCCTTCTCCCAGTGTCTCTGAACACAGCGCTGTAACTCCTAACACATACAGAGCACTGAGAAGAGAGGATTCCGCTCTGCTTGAAGGCCAGGTGAGTATGGGTATTACCAGGAGTTTTGCTAAAGACAACGCAGAGTTCTCCCGAGCATGGGGGCAAAATCACACATTTCACCAAAAAGTTTCTGAAACTGCCCCAGTTGAACTCTCCAGATGTAATTTCTTTTGTAGCAATCAGACTTTACTTGTTATTTCATATCCTAATCAAAACAACACAGACAAAAATAATTTGCTTACTGACGACACTTTTTTCTTAAAAACTGTCTTTTTAATGCTCTTCCTCTCCCACTTTCGTTGCATTGAAATAGCGACTGACATCAGAAAGCAGCTGTGCTGCACGCACCCCGCCACAGCACCACAACTGCACGAGAGCCTTCCAGCCTCCCTATGAAAAGCTGAAACCTAATTAGGATGCTTAAGATAGCATTATGGATATTGCAAAGGATAAATAACTAACCCAAACATATAAGCTATCACAAACGCAATGGATAATTTTTTAATCTTTTTCATCTAAAAATATTCCGGTGTTCCTGCATATTGCAGAGAAAACAATTGATGCCACTTGAAAAAAAAATGCTTGCTTTTCTATTTTGCACCTGCACTCTTCTGCTGTGAAAGTGTGTTTCACATCAAGATTCTTATCACCAGCTCTCGAGGTGGGTTGAATTAGAAGAACAGGATTTCTGGAAAACAGACCACCAATGTACTGTGAGATTCCTTTGCAGATATAAGTAAGCAATAAAACGTCATCTTCACATTTTTAAGAATATTTTGTGGTTTTGTCTATAATCCATGAGCTTTCAATTGTGTGAAAAGCAGACTTAAAAATACTGTTCCATTTTTAACACTGAAGAAATTATGCATATAAATATTTGTCTAACTTTGTAATTTTGTGAGTAAGCTACATAAGCATAATTCTATATTGTTTGAAGGCATACCCTAACTCCTTATTTAGGCACTTCAATATTTAGAGACATTCTAAGGTGTAAATATCACAGGCTCCACAAAAGTTAATGCATCCAGCAGGGGAGCAGTAACTCCAGAAAAACAGGGAGCCCTACCCTTAGGGATGTAAAATTCTGGTATCGAGGTTTCAAAATCCTGGTGACTAGAGAGGGGAGAAAGCCCAAGAACACAAAATGCATTACTGAAGATTTTACTAATCCAGGTAGAATAACAGCAGAAGCCTGGCAAAACCAACAGGTAGGCCTGATTCATCACACCTCATTTTAAAGTTCTCTGATCAGCAACCAGCACAGGTCACCTAGGCAGAGAACAAACAAAACTCTGCCAAGGTGCAGAGATCCACACAGCTGCTCTACCCACGAGGGGCACCAGCCACAGGTGGGAGGCATCTCTAAAGCCCCAAGGAAGCCAGTACCAATGTGAAGGCACAGCCTACACTTGTTTGCAAGGTCAAGGCCTTTGTTCAGTCTTGTATTATTATGTTTCACCCTAAAACCAATCTTAGAAGTATGTATATTTAAAATGTAGTACCATATTATCTTGGAATCTATAACTTTAAGGAGAAATTACCACTGTAAGGAATGAGGCTGTAACAGACCAGAGCAATACACTGGCAGTGATTCAAATCCACCTCAACAGGGCTCAGCACAGACATCAAAGACCCATATAGACAAAACCTCCTGCAGAGCATAAGCATTCAATTACATGAGATAGTAACATTACAGAGTTTGATTTAACTACTACAGGCTTTCATATTTTTACCTATGCAACGTTTCACTGTACATGTAGAACATTAAGATATGCTCACTCTTTCACATGTAACAATACTACAAATTTCTAATTTTAACCAATTCCTGTCTGGTCCTGGAAGCCTCATTTCAATGTCTGAAGCTTGATAATGAACTTCTTCAATGTATTCACTAGCCAATTTTTATTATTACAGATATGTTAAATATTTCATATTTATATTCAGTTTCCCTTACACTCCCTTAATGCAGTGCAACTCACAATTTCTGTTTCTGCTGTGAACTAATAGTTTTACTCAGGTCTTTATTCAGGTCCTTCCTCCCCACCCCAGACATTGATGGCTGAAATTGTAAGCATTACCTCCTATCTGTGTCTACCATCACACTTCTGTCAGGTTTCAAGTAAGTCTTCCAAATCTAAAGGTAATGAAGCAATCAGTCAAGGTACTACAGCATAACTGTATTTCTCTGTACAAGGACCATAGTGATAGTCCAGACATTTGTAGCAAACCACAGAGGATCTTAGGGATATGATGAAACAAGTGAATACCAGAAAGTGTAATTCACTTTCCAATTTGCCATTTGTGCAAGTGCACTAATTCACAAACACATCCCTCATATTCCAATAAGCAAACATTTTTATAGAAGGGAATGACAAAATGCAGCTCTTCCATGCATTTCTTTCAAAATGAGTTGTAAAAGTAGAAAAGGCAAAATTTGCTACCGCAAAGTTAAAGTGAATTAGGCCAGGATTCAAAATTGCTCCAGTATCACCATTACACTACTTCAGTGATGGTTTATGTATCAATGCACTTACGTACTGCAGAAGAAACCTACGATGTTAAACTGCAAGAAAAGACTATTCAAGTAATATTCAGGTTAGGATTTCTTCATCCAGAAAAGTTATGTATACAATGTATACTCAAAACACACATTAAAAAGAACTATCCGTATCACCAACTAGATTGCTGAAAGCAATGCTAACTGGGTCACTGGACACTCATATCCAATAAAAACAATTTGATTTTGCAATAAGTTTATGAAAAATTAAAAATACAGTATGACCAAAGTTTGCAGCCCTGGTTCTCCTACTCCTTTGTTTCATGCTTCTTGGAAGGGGAACTTCAAAAATCAGAAGTAGGTTTCAGGAAGCCGATTCGCACTCCCAAAACATTTGATCCATTTGGGAAAGCATAATTTAGCTTATTATGGAGTCCTTTTTGTGTCTGGCACCACAAACAAAGCATCCAACTACATCCACAGGTAAGAATAAAACAAACTTTTTTAGGCTACTTGCAGCAAAGGAAAACAGATTCCTAAGCGTTTAAGAGCTGTAAGAACAAAGAATGGAAAAGGAATTGACTATTTTACACAGAACAAATGAAATAAAAGTCTCTGCTGGCTAGCTTTCTCAAGTTTAAAAAAAAAAAATCAAAAAAGGGCGAAATAATGATCAGCTGTTGGAAAAATAGCTTTAATGAGCACTTGTAGCACCACATTAAAACACCCCATTTGCTTAATAAGTAGGGGATGTAAGTCTAAAACTACAAAAGGAGTGTGAAATGCCATGCTACAACAAAAACTGTACCAGAAGAGGACAGAGTGCACTGAATTTAAGCAGAATTCTACATGGAAAAGTACAGTAACTTCCCAGGAAAAGTATACCAAACTTCCTATCTCCAGCTAGCACTCCAGGGCACTTCCCACCTCCAAAATAATCCAAGACCTCTAAAGTAAGTGCTTACCAACATATCATGTCCCAGATGATGGAGATCAGGGACGGCTGGGGGCTGGGAGGGGGGGGAGTGAGAAGGGAAATCAGAACAAACATCTATCAGAAAACAGTGTTTACTGTTGGATGTATATTCCTAGGTACCAATATTTTAGGGCAGCTGTCATCAGCAAATTTAAACCTGACTGGCCTACATGCAGGTTTTGGAGCTTCTCTTGTCACCGACTGGAAGGTCAGAAAAGAAAAAGGAATGTTAGTGGGACAGTCCCTCCCTGCTGGGGGCTGGAATCCCAAACATTTCCATAGATACCTGAAAGCTGAACCTGTGAACTTAAGGGCAAAAATCACTGCTTTATGGGAAAAATCTCCATGTTAAGGTTTCATCTGCTGTGCAAATTCCTGCTAATGTAGCTGTCTTGTTGGAGAAATGCCTACCCACTGCAGGAAACCCCCACCCTTTACCAGGGCAGAACCTGGAGGAATCCTCCTTCGCTGAGGGATTCGTTCTAAGAAGGTTGTAAGAAGATTATCTCCTCTTCAGTGGCCTCAGGTACTACGGTCAGTCCACCGCTGACTGCTAAATGGAGCAAGGGGAACTACTGTGCTACAGCAAACAGTCACGTGTGGCTGGTCTCCTAGGAGTTACCTTGCTCGAGCTCTAAAATATGTATCTGACAGAGAGATGTCAGTGAGAAGACTGCCTGCAAGTTTCCCAAAAAAGGGAGGTGTATCTGCTAAACGTTCAGGATACGTGCAGGAAACTTGTATCACATAAACATTTAGGAACATGCACATACTGGGTGCTCCCTACTCTATTTTGTTAGAAAGGGAAGGAGGGAAACACTTCAGAAACTTATTTCCACATTTACAAGCTGCTGGTTCAAAAGGAACAGCCAGGGAGATCACAGCACCAGAAAGGGTCTCCTAGATCACCAAGTCCACTCCCAGGCCTGTCACAGCATTGCAGCACAGAGCCCTTTTTTGCAAACAAATGGGTGGGACGGGGGACAACAAAAAACCCACACACAAATAAACACACCCACACCAAAAAACCCAGAAGATAAATTGACATTTTCTCTCTAAAATTAGCACTAGCACAAACTTGAAAGGAAACCTCTCAAACAGAAGTAAATGCACTGAAACAACATCCCACCTAAGCCCAGCCCCACTTTCAAAGAGGTTTTGTAAGCCTCACACAATGTATGAATCTATTAAATCCACCAGATAGCAGGGTTCACATGTAAAGACCATTTCATCTTTCATCAAAACAGAGCTCTATGGGGATCACTGGTCAAAGATTTTGTACAACATTGCTCAGGATATCTTTGTCACATCTGACAACTCAGAATATCACTATATTTATTTTCTTCAGGTGAAATTTATGCTCTATATAGGCAAACAAAACCTGTTTTTTTCCCCAGAGAATAAAACATCACAAAAATGCATTATTTTGATTTTAAAAGGTCATCTCTTTCTTTAGGGAAAAAGATTACTGAAGATTAAAGATTACTGAAACATCCCAAACAGAAACAAAAGATTAAAAAAACCACAAACAGTTAAACACTATTTCTAATTCTTTCTGTAATACATTAAAACAAACAAAAAATCCTTAGCACAAAAAGCCAGTGGCAAATTTAAATATAATAGCATGTGTTAATAGAAGATTAGATTATAACAACACTACGACAGTTGATGGAAATCAACAGCTTAAAAGAAGTATTTGAGTATTATTCATCCAGCTTCCCAGAATAAACAAAATATTCTGGATCACGCTGATGTCCCCACTTACTAAAAGCCAATCTAACTAAACTTGCCTCAGATTTTTTTCCCCCCAACATTTTAACTGATGGAAGGAAGAATAGTTCCCCATTTCTTTTTTGTTCCAATTCTGGTTTCACTGACCAGTGAGTTGAATATCACAGACACACGGAAGAGGTCATTTATTTGAGTATAATGAAAAAGCTATCTTTAGCGTCAACAAAAAATAAAACCACCACAGGACAGTTAAGTACATTTCAAAAAAAAAAAAAAGCCACCACCAAAAAAAACCAATAACTTTGGAGTAAGGATGTTTTTAGCAAATCAGCTACAGAACAATAAAGAGCAAGACAAATATTCCAAAAGGTAAAAAAAATAATAATCCGGTTACAAATCAGTCACATATGGGGACACCCAGACAGCAAGAGTTCTTTAGAAAAGTAGTCCAGATTTGGAAATTTGATTGTCTTTGAAAAAATCTGGGAAGAACAAACAATGCAATGATGTTACGAAAGAGACAAATATCATTATGCTATATATTAAAAAAGGTTTTGTATGTAAATCAAGGGGGAAAATTAAACCAAGAATTTATTCCTGTCCATCAGGCAAAGCTAAAAGCTCTGAAATATCACCATATACAAATTTTGAGCACTACCAAATTAAGAAAAAGGAAAAAAAAAAAGCTGAATTGAGAAAAGTCCTGAGAGAACAAGACTATAAAGTTCTTTATTTGTTTGTAAGAAAATACGCAGTTCAAACTACAGTTAAAATAACTACCTAGGCTTAGCCTAGAACAGAGAATATGGTAAGGAATAAGAGGGAGGCGGAATATAATAATCCTAAAATATGCAAGTCTCATAAGGAGGACAGTGATTACTTGTGCTTCACATCTACAGATGGCAGTACAAAAACTGATCAGCAGGGAAATTTAGATTACATATTGTTAGAAAGTTGGTCCAAATAAAGTTTATTAAGTTGCAGAACAACTTTGTGTCGGAAGATAGCTGGAGCTTTCAAGAACACCCGAGACAAACATCACACAAGGACTTTTTTTTTGGTTTGACTCAACATCAAAATGGGGGACAGACAACTAACACTCAAAATCTCTTCCAACACTACATTTTTAAGTCCAATAAAAATGTATCAATACATTATCTAAGTTGGCAGCCTTGTTGGAAACACAGGCTAGTGTTTTTAAACTCAACTAGTTATTTCGGTAGGTAATTTGCAACTTAAGGACAGCTGTACTAGTTTACCTACCTTAGTGAGGTTAATGAGGAAGTGATACACTTTTCCATTTTCTTAAGATGTATCCACACTGCAACTGAACTGCAAGTGTCCATTTGTTCAAGAAACATTTTTTTGTACACAAGAAGCACTCTTTCATCACTGTAAGTACAACTTTGACAACAGTCATGGATCACCTTCAAACATTATAAAATTAAAGATCACCTAGATTTTAAGAAAAGGAGGTTTGGAGGGGAATTTCTGTTTTGCTTTTAATTGGACATGGTATACACTCCTTATTCCACTCAGTTTTACTAGGGAAAATAATGGAGCACCTCTCATTCCACCTGGATCTTCAACTAGACCAAGTGGACTCATTCACAAAGAAAGAGTCCAAGTCACATCTCCTCCACCCTGGCAACAGAAACAGCCACAGGAAGCAGTGAGCTCTCTTACCTTTAACCAGAATCCTAAACTGAATTAAAATAAAAAGGTGACTTTATCCGTACATTTCCTCTCACCCAGTGCTCTAGTTCCCCAGCTTGGCAAGAAGACAGACCTCTCCTATGTGTTTGTTGCTGCCCAACATTGTTATTCCTGTTAACCTTAACTACAGGTAAGTTTCTCGGAGGAGGGAGTGACTACATTCAGCAGTATACCCAAAGTGAAAGTGGAAGGAAATGCCAGTCTTCCTTCAGAGGCAATTCCAAAAACATCATCTCAAACCAGCTACAAAAGGAATAAAGTTAAGTCAGGGACAAGGACAAAATAACTCAGGCGTGCTGACCCTACACAGCAGAAAAACAAAGGCTGAAACATTCCGATTTTATTACAGAACTAATTTAGTCAAAAGACTGGCATAAACTCAGCAGAGCAGTACTCTGGGAACCTACACATTCATCTGTGCAAACCAGATTTCTATACCAGAGAATCACTCATTCGAGACCATCAACCTGGCAACGCCTCTTAGTCATAACTACTATCCTGTATGTCTAGTTTGATTTTGACTCTGCATCAAAGTGGGGGGATGAAGTCTGCCTTCAGTCTTTGGCAAAAACCCAGTGAGGGTCTTCCTTCATCCTCCTGGAGATCATCTACGTGGAGGGGTTGCCTCTCTCTCTCGAGATCAAGATTCTGTTATATTAAGATTTTGCAGTATATTGTTCAAAACACTGCAAGGAAAATGCACAGAAAAATACACAATTTCCATAAACAATCACTTCCTTGATAACTACAACTCAGTATTTTCTAAACAAGTATGTTTTCTTTTTGTTCCTAGTTTGTCTAATGCAATCCAACTGAATACTTAAAAACTCTCTTTCTTCAAGGTGTGTTCTTAATCCTCTGCTCCTGAAAAATAATATGTCAATATTTTTAATGATCATCCTATAATTGTTCTCTTCAAACAAACCTTGAACAAACAATACAAGGCTACTCCTGCCAACTCCCTGACCACAGGTCAAAGCATGTAGTAATCCTGTATTTTTAGCTCTTGAATTATTTTTTATTGTTACATATTGTTCAGCAAAAATCTCTAGCAGTGAGCCCAGGACGACTGTATTTCAAAACACTAGTCAACACGTAACTTGAAATAGTATACCACACAATGTCTTTGCACTACTTTTACTTCCAGACACATAACTTCTAAGCCTACTTCAGTACTACTAAAAGTACTTTATTACAAACTGAACACACAGAAATTTCAGTTGCCAAGCACACAAAAGAGCAAAAGGTCATGGAAACAAAAGGAGAAAAGATATTCAGGGGGGTGCTGGGTTTATTTTTCCATATAACATAACAAAAGGCTGCTCTGAATTTGGCAGAATGGACAACCTCTGATAAAATTTTATTAAACAAAGTTTTACCTACAGTCCTAACTGGATCAAACTACAGAAGCAGAATTTGTCAAAGCAGAAAATCATGACCATGTAGGGTCTGACAGACAGACAGTACCTAGATGCCTTACCTCCAATGTATGGGAGGAAGGCATCTAAACTGAGTTCCATCAACACCAACTGTGTAAAGGGGATAAAAATATCTGTAAATATTTTAAAAGAAGAGTAAAACCAAATTATGTTTCCTCAATGTTGAGCCTATAAGTGCAGCTGAATTGCATTTGCAAGGTTTTCTCACCTTTACTGAGGCATTAAGAAATAAGGATAACACTGTACTGTAAGCGGAAGACAGAGAAAAGCTGCAGCTACCAATACACCTCTGAAATGTTTGAGAAGCTATTCACTTTGCCTAAACTTGTTACCCTGCTAAGTGGAACCAACAGTCTTGGTTCACTACTTAAGACTCATAAAAAGCATCTAGAAGTTGAATAGGTTGTTCAAGCTTCTCACAGGAAGCACTCATTCCCACGTCTTAGGTTGCATGTCAGTGAGATGATTCAACAAGGGGAAAAAACCCAAGCAACCCAAATTAAAAAAAAAAAAAAAATGCCGTATCACACACATACACTTGCTTGGGAGTGCTTCCATGTTACTGAGTGAAGACTTCTTTCCCTGCCCCCCCCCTCCCCCCCCGCCCTCCCCGGAAAATCATAAGGGAAAAAAAGAACACAAAACAGTGCTATTTACCAAGTCTAAGACATTAGTGAATACATACTTTGGACAAACTTAGTTCACATTGTTACATTTTAATAAAATGTTTTGCATAACACAAGATCAAGAGACATTGAGATTACAAATTTGAAAGCTTACATTTCAACTAGAAGTCTTTTATGAAATTTAAATTCTGCTAAGGTGTTTCTAACACAAACCTTTGTAACATTAGTCTAATACTAGGGCGAGTTAAAAGACAGTGCAGAGAGCTGCTAGTACAAAAACCCTAGAACTGCTGCAGAGTGACAAAATGTAGAAAGAGATAAGAGCATGTGTTCTCAGAGAATAGGAAATCCATAGTAGTGTCATTAACTGTAGGTTACATGGATCAAATAATTCTGGATTTTTATCCAAGTGATCCTGAATTCTCTATTATAGGTTAAGCCAATCAGTGGGAATGCATCTGAAGACTTATTTAATTACACAATCTTCTCTCTCTTTTCATGGCTAAAGAAATTATATACAAAAGCTAAAATAAATGAAAATACATGACAATTAAGTACTGTACTTAATCTGCACTTTTTAATTCTGCCTTCAATTTGTAATCATCTCTTACTATCTGCAATCTCAACAGAAAACAACCCAAAACCTTCAGTTTACGACACTGAAAAAAGAAATGAAAAGCCAAACAGCCCTGTGCAGTTTTTGCCTACTCTGAGCCACTCCTTGCGCATCCGGTGAGATGTCCCACGATTTTTTTTTTACCTTAGGCGTTGTTCAATGGAGAGATTCTTTCAGTTGGTGCTTTTTGCATGTTCCTCCAGCTGCCCAGTGGCATGCTTTCCATGACAGATGCTCTGGCTTCATTCTTAACATATGTTCCAGATGATAATTCCATCTTCTTTTCTGGATAACTTTAGAGCCAAGGGGTTTTTGAGCTGTCTAATGAATCTTGGCATCTGTTATAAATTCATTCCATTTAATACATAGTATTTTTCTAAGGCACTTGCTTTCAAAGGCATTTAGATGTCTGTACCTTTGTTGGATTTCCAGCTTTCACATCCATATGTTGAGATGGAAAGAAATATCTGAGTTGAAGTTTCACACCCTGGTCTTTAAAACATGGATTTTTATGACCATATCTTATTTAGTTGGTAAATGAAACTGTTGCCTTGCCAATTTCTAACACTAGCTCCTTACTGAAATCCCCAGATGACAGGCACCTTACTACCAAGACACATAAATTTATTTCCTTCTTGTATTCCTTTACTTTCTAGTGTAGTATTTGAGCCGGGAGTTTCCAGGGATTTTCCAGAGATTTTTTTCCTTATAATTACATAATACCAGTGTAAACAAAACAAGCAAACAAAAAAAAAAAAGAGAAGATAATGCTTTTCATTTAACTTCATCTTCTGCCCAATGAAGGACAAGAACATGTTGCAGCATCTCAGAAGTTGCTGCTATTACCATGGAATTTTCTTTGTTACAGAAACTTCTCGTGATTTCTTAAGTAATTAAAAATTGCCAGTCTCTCCAATGCAAGCTTTCAGTATTTTTTTTCTGAAACCCTAACCTCACATTAAACTTTCTCTAGTTTTGTCTTCTTTGATCCTACTGTATCTAGCAATAGCGACTTCATTTCTGTACCAAAGCTGCTCACATTCCCAGCCTATCCAACCCATCTTTTAAATGCCTCCATTCTCGGTATCCTTCCCATTTTATCAATTGCTCTCTACCCTCGACAGGCCCACCAGCTGCTTAGAACCATGCAAAAATAGTAGCATTTACCAGTGACTCTTTCAAACAAGACAGAGAGCAACTGTGGCCAAGGGAAAGGTGTAGCAGAACTAATGACCGACTTTTATTCTGGGAATAACCAATAGCAGTTACAGTATGAACCAAAAGGAAAATATCTATAAAGCGTTCTAATTCTGCCATTTTTATAATTTCAAATCAGGAACAGAATCTCTGACTACAGTGGAAGCTGAAACCATCACTGCATGTTTCTCTTTCAGAAACAAAAGCACTCTTCAGCACGGCATGAGGATAAAAGGCCATTTTCTTGGAGACTATCCTTACAACAGACCGAGAAAGTTCTCCTGATCTTTACTGCTCCCAGTACCTGGTCCATATCCCAGACCACACAGCAGCTCACACCATTCCCCATAGTTTAACAGGCACATGAATTCAGTTAAAATTGAAAAAAAAAAAGGTGCACCTCTTTACATGCTTTGTTGAGTCCTATCTTTCTGATTTTAAGCCTCTGTAAGGCTTTATGTACACTAAAAGCATTTGTATTTAAGATGGTGCATTTTTAAACATCATTCTCTTCCTATATGGTATGTTCTAAATAGCATTTAATGTGTTCTTCAAGCATTGGTTAAATCACAATGTATCAAATTTCTTGGTAGAGAGTCATGTTAATATTTATCTACTCTGAGGAAAGATTAAAATGTTAATGAATGGATTCATTTCTTGCTTTGTGTATTAAAAAATAAAATATGCACACTCTAAGTGAAGAAATACAAACAGATTTTCAAGGAAATCCAAAGACGACAAGGTATTTGGAGCATTTTTAAATATGTCAGTTGGCAAAAGACAGAGACTGTGGTAAGCCACCCTTTTTATAAACTGCATCTAATCAGTATAAAAATTTCCTCTATACTACAGCTACAAATATATTAACATCAACAGTCTACTAACCATGGATGGTTTTAGGGAGTAAAGTGGATTGCATATTAATATGCTAAAACTCTAATGCAGGATCATATTCACTACAAAAAGACAAACGTCTATTGTGAGGCAATTTACCAGTGACGATGATTTCACTGAATATAAAGACTTTCTATCCAGCAAAGTTCACTTTATTATAGAGATATTTTCCTTTCGTAAGGAAAGGTCAGAAACACTATGGACAACCAGACAGTGATGCTTATGCACTTGTGTTGCCTCTCAATAAAAAGAGCTTTTTTCTTCCCCTTATTTTACCCAGCTGTGGACTAGCAACTTGCTACCTCTTTTACAGGAAAATTCATTACAAGAAATCAACACAAATTCAGATTTTATGTTCTTATGTAAGAGTAAGTTTAATTATTGAAGTATGTTCCTCAAAAACACTCAAAATATGTATTCATATTAGAATTTTTTAGAATGTGACTGTGTTTGAGTAGGTCAAGCTTTTATTATCAAAGATAATATTTATTATTATTTGCCTATCTATAGCAGATTGTTTAAACCTTCACTACCAATACACTCATTATCTATTAATGACTATACCAATACTCGGGAGGCTGGCACAAAAAAACCACCTCACTCATACATAAGTATGTATTACACAGCTATTATATACCACAAATAATGGACTATGACCACAACTGTTTCCCTAACTCTCTCTTTGTAGACTAAATAATATTTAAAGCTATCTTCTTGGAGAGGGTACAGGGGAACACGAAGTGTTAGAATGGATCCCTAAAAAAGCTGGGTTTGGTTTGTTTTCTGGGGCTGGGGGGAGGGCTCTTTGTTTGTTTGCTATTTTTATTAGAAAAGAGAGCTAGCATTATGACTGTGGCAAATGGGAAACTACAAAGTGTTTGTATGTGCCTAGAGAGTATGACACACATTCACCACAAAATTTATCTATTTGGTCTAATAAGGTCTAATGAGGTGGGGCTCGGTCTCTTCTCCCTGGCAGCAGATGATAGGACGAGGGGGAATGGTTTGAAGCTGCGCCAGGGCAGGTTTAGGCTAGACATTAGGAAAAACTTCTTCACCGAAAGGGTTGTCAGGCTCTGGAATGGGCTGCCCAGGGAGGTGGTAGAGTCCTCATCACTGGAAGTATTTAAAAGAATTTAAAAGATGAGGTGCTTAGGGACATGGTTTAGTAGTGGAATGGCAGGGTTAGGTTAAAGGTTGGATTCGATGATCTTAAAGGTCTTTTCCAACCAAAGTGATTCTATGATTCTAATATCAGCATGGTTGTTTGCCTCCTTTGGAGCAAGGATGGTTGGCTCAAGCGAGGGAAAAGTTCATCAGTTCTACATAAGCCTCTTTGTGCCAACAGCAGTTCCACGTAAAATCCTATGCACATGGTGCAAATTAAATGTGTAAGATCTTGGCTGTGATTAAAAACCATCCAAAGGGATCCCAAATACAAATGTTTACAACAAAAATTCATTTCAAATATTCATTGTGCAAGTTGAAATCCTAAAGAGCTTGATCCTTCTCCAAATTTTGGTATATAACCAAACAAACCCAGAAGCAGGCTTGCAAAGAATGAATTTCAGCCAAAATCTACTTTTACGGGAATTCTACCAAATGTAGCAGAAACTCTACAGAAAACTCAAGAGGCTTAAAAATTAACATTATCTGAAGTTTCACTGGTTGTCCACCAACACAGTATGTATATTCTGAACTCTGAGAACCGCAAATACAATTTTAATCTTGAGTAATACCCAGAAGTCAACAACTCACTAGCCTCAGAAGGATATCTGTCTATCGTAAGCTTTGAGTGGGTTTTTTGGGGGTTTGGTTAAAAAACTCTTTTTAAACAGCTTTCAAACTCTAAACCCAAGAGGATTACAAAGCT
Source organism: Gorsachius magnificus (assembly GCA_034008185.1). Classification (NCBI taxonomy): domain Eukaryota; kingdom Metazoa; phylum Chordata; class Aves; order Pelecaniformes; family Ardeidae; genus Gorsachius; species Gorsachius magnificus. Next base: position 39,484,237 of record CM067083.1, on the reverse strand, counting down.
ACTGTATCATTTGGATTAAGGAACCACTTAATGTTTCAAACATTAGCCAAGTCACTAGTCTGTTTAAAAATTGCTGTTTGTTTAAAAACTATAAACACACAGGAATAGGAACTAGCTAACCACCTGGTGGCATTTTTTATTTCAATCATGTTTAGGACTGGCCTTTTTCTATACACAAACTTCAAAGAAAACCATCTTGAAATACAAACTAGTTGTGCTGCAGTCTTGGTCGTAGTGATAACTTCAGTTTTGGGTGCAGTTCTATAACCGATTTACTCTTGCAAAGGTTGGGGCTGCCACTAGAGAGGAGCTGTCCAGGCCCCCCGCACTGCCGCTCGTGCATTCCCGCGTGTGCCAGCGCTACTGTTTGTGCAGCTACACGGGGAGTCAGGTCAGGGAAATGATCCATCTGAAAGTTAGCTAGGAAAATAAAAATAGACTCATTTTCAGCCAGAGAAGTTTCCTGGTATGATTCACCATGTCACCATTATGAGCACAAGTGCCAACACAACCAAGCAAGAAGAGGACATGACACTTCCCCCATTTCAGCAACAGCTTCCACTTAACACAAGTTTCAAGTAAACATGGAACTGCATCTATCAGGGGCAAGTTCACAAGCTCCTAATTAAAATACAGTAGTTGCTGCTGTCTCTCAAGATAAGAATAAACTTGTTCAGAAAAGTTTCCCGTGTATTAGTCAGCATACATAAACTGGCATGATATTATAAAAGCCAGCACAGTTCAAAACAAAGTGAGTGAATACAAGCTTTAAAGTAAAGCAATCAATGCTGTATGAAAGCACATTTTTTTCTAAATATTTTCATGCATGTAAAAGTTTAATCAAGTCAAAAGAGTGTAAGTATAGGTAGAGATGTTGTCATGTTCCTATGGATTACTCTCACAGTGATCGCTGTTCAGGGGTTTCCTCCAATCTTGCTGGAAGACATCTAGCAAAAAAACTAACCTTAAGAACTGGAAAAGGACAACTAGTTTTTTGCATCTTATTAACAACTCCTCCCTTTGTACACCCTAACAGATTTCACCTCTTCCTCTGCAACGTGTCAGGAGGATAAACAAAACCCAAAAAAATCCACCACTTCTCCACCAGGCTGAACTTCAACTACTACTAAACTCATTCTACTTCCTATATAAACAACTACATTTTAAAAAGCATGAATATTGAAATATAAGGCACTCAGAAGGTTCACAAGGATGAACAAACTCACATTCAGGAAGCCTCCAAGGTGAAGTGGCAATACTATTTCCATTTTAACTGCAGGAAACTGTGACTCGGACAAATTCAACTTAAAATCCACAATACTGAGTGCCAAATTTAAGATACTGTTGGCCCAATTATTTATATAATTTACCATCTTGCATGTCTTTCTTCATTACAAACATAGTTGTCCATGAGTTTATCACAACCAAAAGCACAGAGCACTTGTATAAAGTAGCAATTGGATCTCTCTCTGGTGGCATGGTGCTCATTATCGAGGCCTAGTTAGCAGCTATCTGTGAAGACTATTCTTGCTTCAGTAACTTTCTTAGCATGACAATGTTGACAAAAGACCAGCAGGAAGCTATCCCCAGTAAAATTTTTACACTTCAACTGTTCAAGTGTGAATAACTGAGGATTATGCAGTTTGGTATGCCAATGTAAAAATGGTAACAGCTACTAATGAAATTGGGAACCTTCTAATTTTACACTGTTAATATGTTACCATATTGTAATTAAATATTTGGGGGAAGACTACCCCCAAAGGCAAGACAGCCAACATTTTGAAAGTGAACTTCTGAATCTATACTGAAAAAAGAAATGTGTTTTCTGATCAGTGTGCTGGCCTCTGACACATTAATTTCCTATCTTCCTATCAGTTTTAAGAAAGCACTCTGTAAGAAAGCAAACTATAACTTCAGAATTTAGGGTAAACAAGATGCCAGTTGCAATGATCTGATTACAAAGAAAGGTACTTAGATTTATAAAAATAAGCTAACACTGTCCCAATTTGCAAGGCAAGTAATAGATAATAACACAGACTATCTGGGACATAGTTAGAGATGGTACTGAAGAGAACTGAAAAAAGTGAGACTGGAGGTGCATCTACATTACGGATAAGGAGTACACATCTGAAGCAAATGTCCCAATTATCAACTATTACAAGCTTTGGCTTACGCTGTGACCACACCTCATACACTCCACTGCCAAGAGGCTCTCTGTCCATAGGAATAGACATGACAATGAGTCCAGAGCAAAGCTCTGGAAACATGCACAGATGGTATGGACACCAAAATCTAAGCACCTCTCAACAGATTCACTCCCATTGTGCTGTATTATGTGCTAATAGACACCTACGCTGAGACCCAGGAAACCCTCCCAGCACAAGTCAAGGTCTGTGCTGCTGGAACTGAGCAACACTGTTTTGCCTGCAGTTTTGGAAGGATCAAACTGCTCTCAGTAAGTTGGAGGTTGAATACATCCCAGGCACTACCACCACCTTCTTTCCATGTTTTGGTGGGAAAAAAACCTCTCACTTTGTCAACAGATTATAGGGATGCTCAAGAAGGCCCAACAGTTCCTCCAAGAAAACAGAAGGCAACCAAGACAGCACCCAAGCGGTTACAAAACCTTCCTCTGTCCTCCACCTTCTATTCATTCCCTAAATCATCACTAGCCTGATGTCTTCCCAAAGCTTATTTTTCAATATCTCAATTTGTAGTCCCCATTGCCTCTTTGATATTCATGCCCTAAAACTTTGACTTCTCAGTCCAGTCCTAAATTCCTTCAGAACCTAGTTTCAAGTCACAGCTGTTGACCTTATTAATGTTTTTGATGATTACAGCAGGGGTAGTAGAAAAGAAGTGGGTCCCACAGAGGCATAAGCTGATTGACCTAGCTGAGGTGAGAAGAACAGGTATGTAGATTGCCTTTGAAATAAAAGAAAGCACAAAGACTTGGGAGATTTGTTGGACTGGCATGTAGGTATATTGAGGGCAGATGATTTTTTTAATGATATATCAAAAGCCCTGGTATTGCAAGAAAGTTTTCCTTACAATAACAACATCTTCAATGTTCAAACACAAATTAATTTAATCAACAGAGTACAGTATGCCAAAGGTATTACACAGTGTGACTATTTAAGCTTTAAGTAAAAATAAAAAGTAGGAGTTTCAATAAATAGAAAACATGTATTGGGGAAACAGTTCTTCAAAGTCTTCCCCAACAGCTTACTTGACATCTGCTGATCACGCAGTACTGCCAGGCCAATAGGGTTGTGAGCAGGAAAAGGGCAATGAATTGTTAACATCTTGCTCCCCTAATCCCTGCAACAGAGAATGTTAACCTTGCTTCTTTAGAAGTATTGCCCTCATGGGTAACAAACTGGTATGAGTAAGAGAAACTGGCATAAATGGAGAAAACCTTCAGAACATGAGCAGTAAGGCAGCATTAATTACAGAGGAAATGGAACAGACACAGAAGAATACATAATGCTAGCCTGCCCAGAATATTCAAAAAACCCCATTGCCTAGGTGTTTTCCTGTGTAACACACAACTTCTTGTTGTCAGGAATAGTAAAAGCACTTTTCTACCATAAAACTCAGGACATCTGAAAGCCCAAAGCCCAAGATGAGAAGTACCAGAAACATGCCTTACAAGCCACTGAAAGGATGGTAGTAAACAGGGATTCTGTTTAGGTATTGAATTTGTCCAACTCCTTTTAAAAAAATCTGAAAATTAGTAGCACCAAGGTCAAACATGCTGATACTCCTATGAACATTCCATTTTAATAACACCCTATTAATACAAATATAGGATAAAACCTTCTTCCCTTTGAATATATTATTGTATCTTCTACCTGATGTATTAGTGGTAGGAAGTAATTTATTTAATCAAAGATCACGCACAGAATTTTAGCCACTATCATCTACAATACAGCACCATCTAGAAAAGCATCATTTTTACCAGTCAGAATCACAACTGTACAACCATTTAAAAAAAATACCTTGCATTTCAGGCTTCAATTACTACAGCAAACTGCCTTTACCTGCAGCAGCTGGTAATAATCCGAGGTGGAGAGCTGCAAAAACAACATTCACCTATTCACTACCTAAAAAGTACCTGGAATAAACAGTCATTTAGCAAAGAGAACACCCCACACTCACCCTAGTTACATCAAGTTTAAGATTTTCACATGGTTATGACCTTTCTTCAGGGACAAGTAAGGTTAAAAAGGTTATAATTATTCCAAAAAGAAGAGCTTGGTACTCAGCTACAAAGTGAATGGGATGGAGGAAGGGCACAGAGGGCCCTTCTCCTCTCCCAGTGGGGTAGCTGCAGGAAAACAGTCTCTAAATACACAGATCTCTGCTCAAAGTGTATGTGGAAGCAAAAAAAAAACAAAACAAAAAACACCAAACACCAGTGTGTGAGGTTTCCCCAACTGCAAGCAACTTTACATATTTACCTAAATCCATTTCTGCACTGTGTGTATGATACAGAAATCTGTTAACTATTTGAGAACTTAAAAAAAAAAAAAAAATCTATTTAGATGTATGGATGTATAAACATTTATATAAGAGAGCTTGCACTGTCTTTTTTTCTCTCTTTGGTCCTCACTGAGCTGCCTCTTTTACATTCATATATTTTATTGGAACTTTACAGTAATTCATATTTTTTATTCATTAGCTAGAATTAGAGTAGAAAAATCATAGTAAGAAAGGCTTATTTAGTTTCAAGTGAAGACTTTACCTTAAACTACTATTCGCTAAGAAAATTAGAAAAAAACAGTTTAAATTTCTTCTACTTTGTGTAGCAGATGTTCAAGAGAGCCTATTTAAATTTGTCCTTGTTAGAGGTGTGTTAAACTACTCAAATAATCCAGACAATCTGCAAACAAGATTTCTGACAGGTCGTGAATAACACCATAACTTCTGAGATTAATTTTTCAATCAAGGCATTCCTGCCCCCACCCAAAAAAAATCAAAACAAAACAAAAAACCCCGAACAACCCACACCCAAACATACCATGTGAACTCAATCTCCAGTGTGTATCTCCAAATTAACATCTGTTTGGTCTTGGTTCAACTGTAAAACCCAGTGTCTATTAAATTACATTCCTTTGTTCTTTTTCTGGATTTGGGGGGGGGCGGATAAGGTGGAGAGGGGAAGGCATGTTACCCTAGGAATGTAAATAATTTGTACTTCAAACAACAATTGTATTCATATTTGGAACAATATATTTATTCCACTACACTATTATTCTTCTTGATAGTAGATATAACAACACTAAATATTTTCCATGCAGTTATTTCTCTAAAATCCCATGATACCTGCATCATGTCCTGAACTGCAAAAATGAAAACAGACCAGCAGTTGAATGAATCTCATCACAGCAAATCAAGCACATCTTATTCTATAAACTCTATGAGTTTAGAAATACTAACATTACTTCAGGTAATTCAATTCTGGATACTAAGAAGTTATGAAAGGCTGTATTAAAAAAAAAAAAAAAAAAGAAAAACATCGAGTGAAAAGTGGTATTACAGTATTTCAGTGATAAACTATTTACAGGACTTTCTCAGTAAAAGAAAGCTTCATGGTATCTGTTTTTTACCACCATCTCATTACATCAAACTTCTTAAGTTATCATGATTAAGCCACAGCAATTTTGTACTTCAGTTCCCTCTCTATAAAACTGGTGTACTAGTACTTCTGTACTTCAGGTGAGCATTGTGAGATAAAATGAGGACACAAAAAATCCTAAGAACATATTAAAGCCACCCCCAAAAGCAAGTCAGATACATTACCTATTCCATATAATTTGGGCAAAAATATATCATGTAAGCCATGTAAAGAATGCCACGACAAACAGCACTGTCTAATGTAACATACTTGAATGCAGAAGCCCAAACAGAGGTACGGTAATTGAAGTATGACACCAGAAGCAGTGACTTAAACTGACAACATTTCGCTTTGTCTTTAAATAATGACTTAGCCATGTTGTTATGCAATACACATTAGGTGTATGCTTCCATAAAAAAAAATACTCTTTCCATTAAAGAAGTTAGTTGACATGTTAAATTTAAAACTGGGTCCTTTAAAAAGTTAGCATCTGTGTCAATTTTTCCTTTGTCCCAAATGATCTTTTAATAACATGGTAACAAAGACTCCTAAACCTTTTCATATGTTTAAACTAATTGAAATCTTGTGCACAGGTATATAAAGAAATTAGGTTGCAATTAAGCATAGTTATTAATGATTCTTAAATCTAATTGTTGTGACTATTATAGACCACAGACAAGGTCAACTCCACAACTCAGGAAACTTTAGCCTTAAAGAAAAAATACCACCTGAATTATATGCATAAAACCCACTTTTGCAATGATATAGCTCTAATCATAGTAAGAAGTATGTTGATCCATTTTAAAAAAACAGCTGTTTCCAAAATGATAAATTAAAAACATATTCCCCCCTCTGTAAAACATTAAATTTAATTTAGTAAATACAGTAAAAACACATTAAAATTAAAAATACTAACTCTTACAATAATTAAAAAACCCACTCTGCAAAATGTTGTGCTTAAAAGCAAATCCAAAATGTAAAAGTCATTTCAGCAATTACTGCAGAGTCCTTACACGAACTGCATAAATGTCAAACACATGTTTTAACTTCCGCATATCAGCAGTAAGGTTCAGATCATTTAATTTCAGATTTTTAGTCAAGATCACTTCCCTTTTCACCTGTATGCATTAGAAGGAAAAACACTGGTGTCATCTAAAAAGGAAACCCAAAGGAAGACAACACATCTCCTAATCTGGCTACTGGAATAACTGGAGAATGGAAAGAAGAAAGAAAAATTATCCTCTTTGAAACAAAACACACTGAATTGCAAGAGTTTCTTTGCAGCAGCTCAGGGATGCAAGGCCGTGAGATGCTTAGCTCTTATCACTAGATCTGAGACAGTAAGTCACAGACGACCGTAAAACCATCCATACAAAATACATTTGCACTTCTCTCTTGCCTGAGCAGAGCCCCTGCTCCAAGATGACTGTTCCACTGGCCCTCTGCTTGTACAAGTTCTGATGTCTCACAGGGTACCTCTGCATTAATACTTTAGTTCAGACAAGGAGAGCACTTTTGCAACAAATCTTCCTACCACCCTGGTTAATGGACTTCCATTTGCTGCATGAAGCAGTCCTGGAGTGCAAAAACCTGGTTCCTTTCAGATGAAACTGAAAACCACAGTATGTACTCCAGGAGCACTACCACTGCCAAAGGGCATGGGAGCTGACAGGAGTCAGTCCAAAGTAACACCCCCTTCACTTTGCAAATGCAATGAGTGTAGATAGGTATCAGGTCCTCATCACCAATTATTTCATTCTCTGAATCTGCTCTTACTGGACTGCATTACTTGCTCAGGCAGGCCCAGCCACTGTGCTTCAGGGGCTCCTTTCACCTGTGAGATGGGACCTGACAGCACCTAAGGTTCACTGAGCTTCTCAGTCTTTGCTTCCTCTTGGGTTTTGTGTCTTCTGTTGTCCAAAGTTCTCACCTCCAGCCTGTCATCTCTGCCCATTTGACCATTCACATCTAACAGCTTACTCTTCCTCGGTATATACTCTCATCACACTGAAAATTCTTCTCCTAAAGATTACTCAAAGCCCGAGTATGATCATACTTACTTAAATAAACTTAATTTTGGCATTTCCTAACTGTGAGTGCTGGCTGATTTTAAAACAGTAATACTTTATACTTTAATGGGCTCATCATTGAAGCACACAGAGAAAAACAGAGCAATGAAGCCAATCGTGTAGTACCACATCGACTCTTCAGTGCTAAACAGCAGGGTTAAAAGCTGACAAGCGTATAGATATAGCCCTCAGCCCTCTGTTACTGACATGGGTACAGCACTAAGGATAATAAAGCAAACATTTTCTCAAGGCATTTCACAGCCATTAAGAATTATAACACTATGCCCTAACAGACCCGCATCTTCCCCAGCCTCTCTCTATCAGAGTCTCAACTCAGGAGAGAGATCCCCAGCTCAACTTTTAGTCCTCCCCTCTCATTCCTACACCCAGTTCACTTAACCAGCCTTTGTAACAGCTGATGTCATTAGCTGGCTCCTCAGAACCGTTCTTCATCCCAGCACTTTCAAGTCATCCTCATACTCCTTGACTGGGTTGTGAATTGCAGAGGGAGACTGTTTTGTTCTTTTTCTCCTATCACAACCCTTCCTGACTGCTGAAGGGAACAATTTTAAGAGGTTCTCAGCTACATCCACATGACCAAGTAATTTGGCATAATAAAAGCAGATCAGTCAACTGAAGCAGCTGGTGCCCAGGCTCCTATGTTTCCAGCATACAGGGTTTACGAATTTTATTTCAAGTTAAATTCAGTCTGGAGCCTCAGCCTGAACATTGCACTACACACGTGGTTCAGGGCTGTCCTGGACCAACAGCTGGGGCTGGAGTTCACTTAGTGTCTGCCTGGAGAAGAGATCCCACGCTCAGCTTCCTCCCGGAAGAGCCTGGTTTGCACCTACCAAACCACCCTGAGCCAGTGAGTGTCAAGTGGGGACGATCAGAGAATTCACTTTAAAACTGAAATAGCACGATGGCTCGCGGAAGCAGGGCAGCTTGCTTCTTGGTATAGAGAGAGAATCTTTAGCTGCCAAAATAGTAAGTCTCTACTGAGCATATTCCAATTTTCAGAATATAGATTAAGGTTGCATATTTTTTCTTGGCAACAATAAACAAAAGCACTTAACAACTTTGATTCTCTTGCTCCAGAGCAAGGTCAGGGTAGAAGTTGTAGTTACATGAAATGTATAACCATTGAATTAAATGCTCACGAATTCTTGGCATTGGAAAACACCACTGCACTTTTCCTTTTGTTTTCAGAAACAAATAAAATAAATGCTTTAATCCACCAACAACCAGAATAAGTCAGACACAGAAAATTAAGGACAATATTAGATCTATATTAAAAAAAAAAATCCCACTTAAACCTACACAGTTACCTATAGCAAGAAGGAAAAAACCATACGTTCACTCAAAGTTAATTAAAATAAGGAAAAATGCTTGTCATGAAATGTCTTTACTTAGAAAAGAAAATAATTACTAACAAAACTGACATCAAAATGCCAACACAGTAGGCTTTTCTTCAATTAATAGTAAAACAGCATGAGGAAGAAAACCTTTATTTTATATTTCAGAATTTCAAATATTCGTTAAGACATTGAATTTCATTGTACATTGTCCTTTTCTGGACCCCAGTGATTAACATATGCGTATCCAGTGCTCACAGAGTTGGTATCAGGGTGTAACAAGTGACATTACAGGATGGAACTGATGTAATGTAAAAGAAAATTATTTGCATCATCCTAATAATTTTCTAATACATTTGAAAGGAATTTATATGAAAGAGGCAAAAAAGGAAATCAGATACCAAAACCAAGTAAACAACAAGAAGATGGGAAGGAAAAATAATTTAAAATTTTAAATAGTTCCTGTCATGTACAATTTGATTTTTTATACATATAAATGTATATTTCCAAACAGGAAGCAGGCCTTAAGCTTCACACAGTTTAGCCCATTTTCATCTACAATACCCATAATACATCCTGAAATACAATTTATGCAGGAATAATAACAGAATAATGAACTTTTTCTCTCATTCTCTTGGCTTCTTTGACATTTAATGTCAATCTGGAATAACAAAGCTAATAATGATCTTTGTCTTCACACACTGCTATTGAAACAAAGCATTTCTTTGTAAATTAAAGGGTAATTTTGTTCCCACTATTGCAGTCTAAATCTTTCTGGGCTAGAATCACAGAAGCTCATGGCATAAACCACCCTATAATCCAGATCACCTTTTCTCTGCAAGAAAGATGATGTTCTTTTGGAAATAATCATGTGCGCAACCACAACCCAAAGCAGAGCAGCACAAAGCATGGAAGATTTCATCCCAAGTTCATTACATGATACAAACACCAGATATTTCCAGACGTTTACCATTCGAAGCTTAATGTAAGCAACCTTCCCAAATTTGTAAATCACATGGCGACACATTATAAAGTGACATCTCAAGAATTTACAGGAATTCAAATATAACAGAAAAATCATACTTTTGACTGGCTTATAATTAGGAACACATTCTTTAATCATATGGCTTCCAGGTCTGCGAAGTAATTAGGTGTATGCTAAGCTTTATGCAAGTATGTTGTCTTTATAGGAACTACTTGTATTTGTAATACAAGCTGAGACACAATGATTTTGGCATCTGGGAAGTTTCATGCAAAGTATTGCATCCGCAACAGCTTCCAAGCAACCTTCGACTGTGCACCTCTGTTCCTACCTCTTCCAGCTGCCACAACAGCCTGCACTAGTCTGATACGTGGGTGATAGCAGCTGCTACAGCAAGGTTAAGTGGGAATTATCGAGTCCAACTTCCTCTTCACTGTCAGTTACCCCTATAAACAGGGGCAGTGCTGAGGGTTAAGTATTAACAAGACCAAGGCCTTAATGGCCATTAATTCCATATGGTCAGATTAGCTCGCTGCAGACCAGAAGATAAATCAAGAATGCTCATATGTGTAACCATGTAATGCCACTGCACACAGCATACGATACGTCAGAACTTTCCATTAAAAGGTAGAACTTACCCCTCTTCTGAACCCAGCCTTCCTTCACAATGGTAACATCGCTCATGATGGCTCCACTCTGAACCCCCAACTCGAAAGAGTATTTCTTTGAGTTATCAGCTTGTCTGTTTGGCTCCTCTTCTGCAGCTCTTCCCAATTTCTACTGATGACTCAGCCTGGAAGGAAATATTAGAGAAAGAATTTACATCTTTTCTGTTTTTCTCACTTGACAGCCAACAAAAAAAGTCTTTGTTGATGTCTTCCACTGACTGAGCTCATATTAAAAATCTGCCTTTTTTTAAATTAACCACATAACCAAATCATGTTTCTAGTCTTACAGCACATTTTCCATGAGCACTGTAATACTTAAAAGAAGCAGAATGCATTAAATTTTAAGTTCTATGGCACTTTTTATAAAAGGCACACAGTAAAATTCTCTTGTACTAATGCATAGGATGCTGGTAAATGAAAGGGTGCCGGTACTGCTTCACAGGTCCAACCCTGAACCCACAGGAGCTTTAACCATTCCCACATTTGTCAGAATCCACACAATGGGCAAGTGGTTTCTCTATTATGGCTACATTGATCATATCAAGAGTGCAAGAAAATGGAAAGACGGTTCTGTAAAGAAGCTTAAAAACAAAGCCTTAAGTATTATGGATACAGTTATCCTCATAACTGTTAAAATCTGAGTAACCAGTTTACTAGCCATGCAATTAGTTTTTTTAAAGCTTTAATTTAAAATAAAAATAGTAAAGACTACAGAAATATAACATTCTTCCTACTTCCACTATAACTTCATTATAGCCCATACAAATCCTTAACTTACAGAAGTTTTTAAAACCTAGCACCATCTGCAAGTACACAAACAGAAAAATTACTTCTTAGGAGTACAAATTAACCAAAAAACCTGATGTTTAGGTTATGAAAAGAAGGAGCGCACATCCTCTCAAGGCTCTAAGCCAGACAGTGACAAGAGTGCTCCTTTCCCTACAAAGCTCAGCTTGCAGGGGACAGGAGGGAAGTTAGCCCTGGAACAGGACATGCCACTCTCAGCAGCCACAACCCCTCTTCTGACCACCTCACTCCCAGAGTACCTAACAGCTGTGAAGAAGAGATAAACAGCGCTAGAATCACATAGGAAGGGAAGCCAGAGGGCACAGGAGGTTTCCTTTTGCCAGCAGACTGCCATTCTCCCCTCCATCCTTCGAAATAAGGAGAAGCATTCAAATAATGCTCATCTAGAAAAGGGTGGGAAGCCAAGATTTCTCTGATGGTGGAGGAACACCTTTCTATGGCTGTACACACAGGAGCACATGTGTAGACAGCGCTGGCATGGAACAGGAACCCGCACGCTGGTTTAGTACTATCAAATGCAGCACATACGTATCCATTTAGTAGATTGACCAAGAAATGTAAACACATGATAGAAACAACTATGACTGCGCTAGAAGCAATCTGTGCAATGAATGAATGGAGAAGGGACTGGGATGTAAATTGTTTTAATCCAACCAAGTACAGGCTAAAAACTGAATCATTATACATATGCAGGTTATTTCTTATTTATCATTTGAAAAACATGTATTTGCACCACACAGCAGCTAGATGGAAGGCTACTTCTGTATGGATGCTGTGCAAAATAAAACTTGGTGTAAGTATTTTTTTCAAGTACAGTCTGATTTTACAGAAACACTGAAGTGTGTCCATTTTATAGTTTTGCTTTCACTGAACTATTTTTTCAAAAACATGCAGTATTTCAGCCACACAGACATAAAGCCCACAATGCTAATTTCATTAATACTGCAAAGTTTAAGTAATACTGAATACAGTGCCTCTGAGACATCTCCATGGCACTGGCAGATATGACAGTAAGACCTATGCAGGTGATACACAGCCTTTTGCACCGGCGTACCTTGTTGCGCTTAAAAGGACACCGGACATCTGCTTTTACGGAACTGCATGCTGCCTTAAGACTTAAACATCATTTAAGCTTTCTTAAGAGTTAAAAGAAAGTGTTACCTACAAGGTTTTGGAAGGACACGGGACTGCTTCATTACTGTTAATTGATCTCACTAGCTTTAGCTGTTTAGACTTTGTATTATGTAAACCAGTACAGCAGAAATAACCAGAACATGCATTTCCACATCCTTCACCTTACTAGCATGAGGGTTATTTTCTGGGTCATACATTATCAGAACTCTTGTTTGTGTGCTTCAAACTAGAGATACACAAGTCTATCAGCTGTGCGTGGGAAGAGATCCTGACAGATTCAGACACGCGCCTGAAAGCAGGCTGCAGTTTTGCCGTTCTGGATCGTTGCAGCACAGTATCAGCTCTCACCACAAACACACAAATCTTTACAAAGCCAGAGGTGAGTGTCAAACAACTGTGACCTAAAAGCAGCTGTTGTGTGAAGGAGGTGTAAGCACACTAGCATTCTAATATCCGACTTAGGTTCAATTCTTTACAAGACTTTCATTGCATTCTTTAAGAAGTGATCACAGATGACTTTTTTCCAACTGTAAAGACAAAAGAAGCAATGTAACACACACTATTTAGCTTGGGCTGGCACATGCTGCACTATGTTTTACCCTTTTGGCAAATTTAATGTACTTTGCAATTTTGGTGTGTGCTTACGAAAAGCACAATAATTTATTTTTATTGGTAGAGACTAAGGTAGAAGAAATGAACTTCTGTACTAAGTAGCAATAATCTTGTCTGCCCACATACTGATCAAGTCCATTATTCCAGTAGACACACATTTTTAGTGAATGAACTTATGCTTAAAGCTCTCTATTTATCCACTGATTACAATTAAGTTAGTATCACTCAATCAAAACCTGATCTGTGACTTATTTTCATGTCAGCCAGTGTCCCAACAACCTCACATACATGTCTGTAGGATTGCATCCCACCCATCGCATGTACTACTTTACTGAATTTTGAACAAAACTCCCAAAATACAAAAATCAGACAAACATGGTGACAAAACTGACTGAATTATCTCCAGTTTACCTTCACAATATTACCAGGAACAACTTAAGTAGAATTATCAACAGTTGTATGGTTCTATTGATTGCTCCTTTAATGGGTAATTGAAAGTCAAGCTGAATTACATAGGAAGCTGAAGGAGATAAATTGAAGCATTAAAAGACTAATGAAAATAAAGGTTATACATTCACACTACACTTTCAAGAAACCATTTGTAAGCATCTGTAATATCCCTTATTAAATTCCTTTGAGGCTTTCTAAAAGTTGTATTCCTTTTCTCTGAAAGTCACTCAGCAAAGCTCTAAAAGAGCAGAATTTCTGAGAATTACTTCTCATCATGACAAAAACTGACCTTAATGAAAAATACTCATACAGAAAACTTCTTCCCTGAAGATGGAGGAGATTAAAGGATTGTCTCTAGACGTAAAGGAGTTGCCTGAAACACGTGGAACAAGAACTCTCATGTGAAAACAGCATTTCATCTGTAGTTCAACTATTCAAGAAAAGCTACAGAAATGTTTATTCTGCACAGCTGGCATAGAACTTAAATACTCGTTAGCAATCAACTCTGCTCTCCCTATGCACTTCAAGTTTCAGCGGCTGGTATATAGTAATTTTTACAATTTCCCTTATTGCTATAAGATGAACCCACAGAAATAGGGAAAAATGTGTAAAAGCTGAAATCGAAGATATTTTGCATTCCAGCTGCTTCCTACAGGGAAAAAATTGACTTGTTTTTACGTATGTTCCAGCAACTGGAGAACAGGTTGCATTGGTTTCTTTTTCCCCACGTAATAAAACAGAACTTGGAAGATACTTTTCCAACAGTATATTGTGTGTATTCTGCAGACAGTATCTCATAGTCATGTATATGCATAACATGTTTGAGAACCTATTGTCTACATGCTTTATGGTGCAGGTGTAAAAATTTACTCCACCACTGTTAGTCACGTGAAGAAAACACCTGTATTGTTTTGGATCTGGTAAAAAATAGTAAGACTTTTCCCTTCTTCTTTGGAAAGCTATTAAACCACTTTTATAGGATTAGATCAATCAGTTCAGCACTCTTCTAAAGAGCTAGTATTACACTTCAAAGTTCCTAGCTTGAGGTAGGAGTAGAGGTTGCAAAGGCATCTTTCTGAGCAAAGATTAAGCAGAAACTATTACACGCAACAGAGTTCCAGATCCCGCTGATGAGGCTTACAGTTTTCCCAAGCCATCGTGAAAACTAGCCAATACCTTTTCAGTTTTCATCTTGAACTTCAACAGCAATATAGAGAAAAAACAGCTCATATCACGATGCTACTGTATGGGAACTATAAGACCAACCATTAAAATGAGCAATGGACCATTCAGTAGGAAGAAACCTTTTCCTCAACTTGTATTTTTAAATTAAAGGAGGCTCTCATGCCCATCACAGCAGTCAGGTACCTCCACAGACCCAGTGGATGGGGAGAAGGAAAGAAATCCCTTCCAAGCAGAAGGACTAAAAACAGTGGTTCAGGTCTACACTTAACAACCACTGTGCATAAGTGAATAATCATAGAGATTCATAAGAACAGACAACACTCCCTTGGAATCTGGGCATCCTCCCATCTCCCCCGTGACAAGAGACAGCTGAGTAAAGAAGACAGTGCCCATAAATTCAGTGTAAATTGTATGATTCAGGTCTCTGTTGTAAGAACTTTCATAAACACAGGCTCCTACTTTCAACAATTTTGGAACTGAGAAAAAACAGATACTCTCACATTTACCAACTCAAGTTACCAGAGAGAATACCAACAGGATCAGTTTCAGCATTTCCAGAAACGATCTCTATAACTTCTTGTGGCATTATCAACTTAGTGATTCATCAAACCTTATCCTCTTAATATACAAGGCAACTACCATTTTCCCTTTTTACAAGTTTGTTTAATAAAGTGTTTGGGGAAAAGAAAAAGCAAGTGAATCTTTCTGATTCACTTTGCCTGACTCACTGAGATTCTTTGGGTCCTCAACGTAAGCACAGCCAAATCTCATCATCTCTATGTCCTTGTTTCTCAGAAAGGTAACTGAAAAATTTTGTGCGTGCACACATAACACACACACTACCAAAAAAAAGTGGCTTTCAGTCATCCTCTAGTGGTTTCCATCACACACACATTTGTTTCCCTGCTTTGGGGGCTTTTTTGGGAGCAGATCAAGCTCTTAAGAGGTTTTCTCAAATCTGAGTTTGAATCCTCCAAGACAACCGAACAGGCTGTAACTGTCTCCAGTGCCAGTTGCAACCAGACAGTGAGGAACTCTAAACTAAAAACAGAGTTGTCTTCAGGATTGGAAGCTGAGATCCAAGTTTTATTTTTTGAAAAATGCATGCATATCCTCTTCCCCTACCACAGTTGTTATCTAAAAGTCTGGTCAAACAATTAGAGGATATATTGCACATCATCAAAAATTACACAAAAGACCATGTTGCAGAGCAGAGATTGCTACAAAACCTACTAAATCAAATTAGCCTATATTGCTAATGGAAGGATCACATTCAGTTGAGTGCTTTATGTAAAAAGTATAGAGTATTTATACAGGCTTTTACGAACTACCTATTCTGGAATTCTGGTTGTACTTCAAACACAGCAGAATGGATTATGTCACTTTTTACGGTCACAGGACTGACTGATTTAAATACTATCGCTCCTTAGATTGAGAAAAAGGAACCTGAAGTCAGATAGTATTTGTTCAACTTAGAGTCAATTTAAAAAAAAACAAAACAAAATAACACCAACAAAATAATCCAAACCAACACAAAACAAAACATGTACTGGTTTGACAAGGCAAAGAAATAAGAACAAAAACAAACAAAAAAAACCAAACCAGGACTATTAAAAGACAATAGATCCTAAATTTATAAAATGGTAATCTACATGTATGCACGATTAAGACATTTAAAGATACCCCTAAATACTTTCTAAGTAGAAATGTTCATACTTTACAAATTTTAAAATAAATATAAACAATTCCAAGATATCACCATGATAAGCACTGTAAGTATGTTTTAAACTATATTTTGTACTAAAAGCCTCAATAACTTTAAGAATATTGGTATCGAAAATTTACT
The DNA here is from genome assembly GCA_034008185.1 of Gorsachius magnificus. Classification (NCBI taxonomy): domain Eukaryota; kingdom Metazoa; phylum Chordata; class Aves; order Pelecaniformes; family Ardeidae; genus Gorsachius; species Gorsachius magnificus. The sequence continues at coordinate 39,467,506 of CM067083.1, read as the reverse complement.
CCTAACAACTTCATTTTATAACCCTTGACTTGGAATAGTGAGGGGGATAACAGGAAAACGGCACTGCCTACACCGTCTGGCAAGGAAAAACAACATACTTTGGAAAAGATAAATAGCTCTTTTTAAAGCACGCTTACATGTATGCTTTGTGCCTCTATACTTTCAGTGTTCTCTTTTCACTTTCAGTATGTCAAAAAGCTGCAAATAACTAATACATGCCCAGATAAGCCTAGTTAGGAGACTACAGGCACACTGAAATAGTAATATACAAGTTCGATGCTTTATTTAGATTCTGCAAGTGAGTAAGTTTATCAGGAAAGAAGCCATCATTCTGTATTTCTTTTCCTATTATAATGACAAAGCAAGTTATTTTAAGGGACAAAGGTATAATTAAAGTAAGGTGAACAAAGCCACCCTTGCCTTTGTTTACCAAGGTATAAAGGAAGTTTCTAAATGTAACTAAATTGTTTCTTTAGAATCCCACGTGAAACATTAACAACCCATTGTTTTGCATTGTGTCTATTGACAAAAATGCTTTAAATCCTTTCTGTCCCCCCCAAGTCACATAAAACAATAACTGAAAATCAGACAAACACAGAGCGATAAAACATATTAGAGGATAGGTCTGAAATTTAACCAAATAATACATTTAAAGTAGAAAAGGTGAAGGGAGAGCTGAAGTTATGCATCAAAAAAAAAAGTTACTGAGACAATGAACTTGGGAGAGTTTTGAGACTTAAAGGAAGTCAAATCAAGGATTAGCTGAGCTGGGTATCACAACTATGATAATGTTATTCCACTCAACCCTTCAAAATACATGTAGTAACTTCAACTTGCTGAAGATTAATGTAGGAATACTAATTCCTGCCTTTTTAAGACAAGAGTTCCTTTGCCCTTTAAAAAAAGTTTAGTAATGACTCAAGCAACCAAGCAGAATTAAACCCAAGTTCCATATTTTTGAAACAAAGTAAAATTGGCTTCCTATGTCTAGATTACTCTGAAAAAGGTAATCTAATTTTCAAAAGTTCAAAGAACCTAGAAATTCCTATTCATTCTGAGATGAGGGATTTTAAAAGATATCTTCAAGAGATACAAAGTAAAGTTTCATTAAGCTCATGTATTTATTTATTTGTATGATAGTAACTTTTCTGCAGCACAACATGTATTGTGTATAAAACACCAAGCACACTGTTGAAGATAAAAAACAGAAATATGTGAAGTGCCATAAGTAACAAGAAAAGGAAAGTACTGAGATAAAAACATGTTCTCAAACTATGAATATAAAAGATGGGAAAAGTTCAATGACATGCCTACCAAGTAGTTTTCTTTTAAATTCTCATACTAGGATTTATTTATCATCTGGATATTGAACAAAATAAATTCTACATTGCCTTGCAACAATAGGAATGAGCTTTGTGATTCCTTCCTACAAAGCAATCAAACATTGCTGAACCTACTGTCAAATTCTGACTCTGCAATATGACTAGAACATAATCAACTTCTAACCTAAAAGCCTAGGATCTTCCTGTTCGCCTTCAAAAAGCATTATTCTCATCAACTCGAGACCTGAATTTCCTGAGGACAGAAGGAATTCTCTAAACCTTACATGAAGATGGTGTATTTTGCAAAGGTATATATTTAAGGGTAGATGCAGAGCTCACTACATGAAGGTCTTTGGCAACTGTTATACAAAGAGCCAGATTACATGAAACTCGCACATACAACCTGAACTCTCTGCCTCAAACTGTATCAATACATTTAGAAAAAGATATAATAATTTTAAGAAAATATCGCAAAGCAAGCTGCACTGATGACATATCTCGAGAAGCACACAAAATGTTTAGGGGAAAAAAATTATGTGTGTTGTTAGAAGTTGTTTTGCAAGATTGCTGAGACTCTATTGAGAAATACCGTATGAATTCTGAGGTGCTAAATCAGCTGTACAACAAGTTTTTGACTGTTGGGCACTGCCACTGCACACTTACAAAAAGGCAGTGGTAAGACCTTCATTGATCTCTGTGAAGCTGAAGCAAGCTCATCATCTCTGCTCCTGCTACAGGAGGCACTCAAAATAACTTAACCATGCCCACAAGGCAGGGAAGTCTGACAAACCACGCTGTCAAGTCATTCAGACAGGCATATGAAATATTGAGGTCCCAGTTGCATTCTTAAAGGAATTTAAAAATTACTACTGTTCTTTAGTCAGGATAATACAGAGAGGGGGGGGCAGGGGGGAAGATATCACAGGGCAACAACTTGTTCTTAATGCTATTTTTGATCAGTATGACTCACACTTAAGACACTCACATAGAAATATGTGGAAAAAGAGGATTGGTCAACATGCGTTCAACATATATTAAGTTATTTAATCTAAACACAGTAAGTGTTGACACAAATAGTATCAAAAATCAAAGAAATATTTAAAGTGACCAAAAGTAAGCATCTTCATATATAGGACCCAAAAATGCTTACTCTCATTGACAGTAACATTTAATGATATTCAATCCCAGGGGGATTTTTTTGGAAGTACTGACTTTGCCACAGCTTCCACCTGAACAACACCTTTAAACAATACAGACAAAAAGACTCTCTTTGAAATCCAGAGCATGCATCAAAACTGCCTGAATGCCCATACTTAACATCAATCTGTGGAACAAGGACAAAACGCCAGATAATTAACTACTGCATTTTCTGCCATCTTTTTATTAGTATATATTAGTGATTTGTCTACATAAGCTTAATTTGTAAATTCTTCTCTTCATATAGGTAGCCCGGAATGTTATTCATACAATTAGGCAAGATGAAAATATAAACCAAAACTTTAAAGAGGACTTTTTACACTACGTAAAACACTAAAAAGTTAACTTTCACGTTCAACGTTTTATTATTTGCAGGTAGGTTTTTGTTTCCCTGGCTTTAACAGTTTGGGGTTTTTTTTTAGACACTTGGAATCAGCTTTTCCATTTACAATGCAACTTATCTTCAGAAAGCAATCTTTTTTATACCACACCAACTTGTTGCAAAGAAGAGTAACTAGTGCAACGCATTTACCAAGGAGACCCCGCCATACTGGGACAGTCTCTTCTGTGCAACCAGGAAGAAACGTACTGCTTGGCAAGAGAGATTCTCCCTTGAAAGACACCTTTCCTCACAAGCCATGCAAAACTCCCTGAAGTACACGCTGTGCTAGAAAGCATCCCCCTGCCCCCTCCACAGTATTCTTATTAGGCATTTCCTAACAAAATGAGAATCCAAGATGACACAAATTAATCTAATATTCTAGGATAATTTTAAAGGGCACTTAAGTCGGCAATCTTTTCTTATAGAAGACAGTACTTAAAAGGGTAAGTGGGTTGTAAATTTCATATAAACACTGAAATTAAAAGCAACATTTTAATGTTAAACAGAACTCATTTAACTATTCCTCTCTTTCTGAATTGTATCTGTTGCTCGCAAAGGGAGTACTGAACATTTTGAACTGAATGTTTATTTTATTAGTTAGGAAAAAGGGAATAGAGGGCTTCAGACAACCAACATACCCACAAAACATACAGTTACATTATGGTGCATTACTTTTAAAGCAAATCAATACATTTGTGCATTTTCCATATCCAAATGGAAGTGTGGTGCAACAAAGTTTTCACTCAGTATATTTCAATGTCCTTCTACTCTTCGTTGTCAGTTAAAATTAATAGTGTGCCCAAGCCATAAAAGATGCCAAAGAATGTTGGGTCTCTGTTGCAACACTGAAGGAAAGCTAGGCTACCATGCCACCAAGTCCACATCCCTTGTTGCATTGACAGCACAAAACGAAATTACAACCAAACATGGTCATCAGAAACTGTATCTTCTTTATACTAAGAATGGCACAGAGATTTCAGACGCATTTTAACATGAACCGCTGTAGCAATGGTGTCGTGCCTTCCAAAACAATTGAGTTTTTCAAAGTTATTTAGCAAATCATGCTTCTTGGATATAGAAATGATTATTCAATAGGTCTCTCTAAATTGGGAAAATGTGCACCCAGTAAGTGAAAGAACACTCAATCAATCAGTGCTAGGCAAATTCCAACTGGCCTGAAGGATCTTTCAGTTATTCCACAAACTTCAGACACACAGTTTCAAACCATAGTCGGAAGTCAAGATATGGTTTCTGGTAACATCTTGCAAACAGAAGCTTGGGTTACAAACAATAGCAGAGCTCTAGTAAGTGGTCTGGGGTTAAGCTTAAAAAAACCCCAACAAACTATTTTCCCTTTCACAAAGCATTTGTTAGTGTGTCAAAAAGTCAACATTTTGTAGCACAAATGAATGCCACCCAATCCTTAAAACTGTATCTCCTTCAACTGGGGCAAAATAAAAACTAGTAGCTTTCTGAATTCTCATTGACTTCCCGCAGAATGGCAGCATTTTGCTTAACACCACATCATCTTCCCCCAAAAACGCAAAACAAGTGAGGAAGTAAGACACTGAAATACTGCTTTCCCTGAACCTGTTTATGAAACTAAGGAGGCTGCTGAATTCGTTCAAACCTAGTCAGAGTAAGTAGGAATACACCACAGAACAAACTGTCTAAAACAAGGCAGTCTTGTTACTATTACCTGTGTATACACACACACCACACGCTTACATTAAAGTGAAAATGAGTTGTTCCAATATTATGTGTAGCCTTCTAGGAAACAGAGACAATTTCTTATCTCGGCAGTTTTTCTTTGGCCCTTATTTGAACTTGACTTACTGGCTGCATCCAACCAAAATACATCCACAGGGACTATAATTAGCAATCCAAGCCAATTAAAGATATTGGGGTCAACTTAAAGGCTCCTGTCAAAAAAAAAAAAAAAAAAAAAAAAAAAAAAAAAAAAACCACAAACACCAAAACCACCAAACGGTCTTACAAACAGAAATCTTCTTAAGTAGTATGCTTACTTTAAAAGTCAAAATAAGCTTCCTTCCTTATCTCGTGTACACTCTTTCCATATTCCAGTGCAGAACAGCCAGAACTGGCCTATACAGAAGCGGGCAGAAACAAGAGATCACGCGTAAAATGTTGCGGGTCAGAAGTTTAGTTCTACTTATTTGCATGCTGCTTGCCTTGAGAAATAAAGACCTCTATATGCAAAATGTGGGGAACCATGTTTGCCTATTGGCAAAGTTTTAGCAAAACCTAAATAAACATCAGGAGAAGAGACTGCTGTTAAGTTTCATCAGTATTGGGGAAAAAGCTGCTGATGCAGGTATCAGGTATAGCATAATTTTTGTGATAAAACTCTGAAACAGAGGCTCAGTGAATCAAGTCTGACACATGTTTTCATACAAACAATGAAGTGATGTAGCCATCAACTAATAATAACATTAAAGAAAAAAATTTAGAATAAAGGTCAAGAGAGATGAAATTGTTTATTCCTTTTCAGCTGTAAGAAAATAAGTTGGTTTGTGGTTTTTGTTTTTTTTTTAACATGTGTCCTTTAAACAACTTAACATGGGAGAATGTGAAAGAAACAGCACTGGCTATTTCATGCCTCTTAGATTCCCATCCAAAAGTAAACTAAGAAGCGCAGCTCACATAAAGCAACCCAACAGCCTATGAGCCTGTTACTGCTTGTTACATCACGATCATTTGCATTTAAACTACGATATATAACGGTGTGATCCAATAACTCCTTGCTCAGAGGCGCTGCACCGACCTGTCAAAACAGACCCGCATCACGCGTTCCCGGTATTTCTGGACGTCTACGCACACAGGCACCCCCCCGGCGCACCCGTGCACATTTGGGGTGCCAGCAGACACCTGTGCTGCGCCTGGCTTACCCCACCGGAGCGTTCCGTGTCCCCCGCCCCGCGGCAGCACCCGCCGCTCCCCCCTCGCCCCCCACCCCTGGCCAGGGCAGGCCTCCGGGCAGACACCGCCGCAGGTCCGGCCCGGCCCCGGCTGCGCCCGGTGACCCCTTGGCGTGGGCCGCGGCCTCCAGAGGCCGGGGGGGGGGGGGGCCGGTCTGTTTACTTGCAGCCAGAGCCGGCGGCGGCGGCATCACTCGAGCGAGGCGCTGCCACCAGCGGCCCGCCGGCCGCCCCGCTATTCTTAGCGCGCGGGCACACGCGCACGCACGCACACGCGCACGCACGCAACAGAACTTCCCAGCGGGCAAAACCGCCCCTGCTCCCTGCTCCCAGCACCGGCATCCCGCCGCACGCGCGGCCGCGGGAGGCGGCGGGGCGGGGCCGCCGCGTGGGAACCGCCAGCCCCGCGCCCGCGCAGGCAGCGCCCCCGGGCGCGCGCCCTGCCCTGCCCTGCCCCTGCCCTCCCCCTGCCCTCCCCCCCCCCGCCCCGTTACATAACCTCCCCCGCCGAAACGCCCCCGCCCCGCCCTTCCCCATCTCAGCCCCGCGCCGCCGGGCGGGCGCCCCCCCCCCCCGGCAGCGCTAGGCCACGGGCGCCCCCGCCCCGCACTCCCCACCGCCCCCGGCCACGCAGCGCCGCCGCCCCCCGCATCCCCTGGCGCGCCGCCGCCCGAGCGCCCCACCGCCGCCGCCGCCGCCCGGCCCCTCCCGGCCCGTACCTGCAGAGGCGGCGGCGCCGCGGGCGCTGCTGCGGAGCCGGAGGGCGGCGGCGGCTCCGGGGGGAGAGGGGGAGGGAGGGAGGGCGCCGCTGCCTCCTCCCCTGTCCCCCCGCCGGGCTCGGCGGTCCCTGGCGGCCGGTGTCTCCGCGGGGGCGGGAGGAGGCGGCTCCGGCCCCAGGGCGCTGGCGGCGGCGGCGGCTACATGGAGCTGCGCGCCCCGCTACGCAGGGAGGCGCCGGGGCGGGCAGCGCGGCCGCAGCATCGATGCGCGGGGTCAGGAGGGCGGCGGCGGCGGCTCCCCCCGGCGCACTCACCCCGCAGCCGCCCGGGCCCCGCTCTCGGCTCCTCCCGCCGCCTCGGCCCCCCGGTGTCCCCCCCCGCGGCGGCCGCGGCGGCGGGGGGGCCGCCAGACAGAGCGGGGGGAGCCAGACAGAGGGGGGCGGCTGAGGTGAGGGTGGGGGAGGCGGGGGGCCGGCGGCGGGAGGGGGGGCGCCGAGCCGAGGCAGCCCGCCCGCCCGGCAGGCAGGGGCGAGAGCCGAGCCGAGCGGGGCGGCGCGTCCCGCCCCGCCGCCGGGCCGCCGTGGGAGCGGGCGGAGGGATGCGGGCAGCGGCCGCCGGCACCGGGCGCCGCGCCGGGTTCTCTCCTTCAGGCTGCGGCCGGGAGACCGCCCGCCTGCGGCCGGGGAGCCGCCGCGGGGGGGGTCCTGCCCCTGGCAGGGCAGGGAACCGCGGGGACGGAGCTGCCTGCCCCCGCGGAACAGAGACCCCCCGCCCCGCCGCTGCCCCGCTTCCCGCTGCGGCTGGAGCTGGCAGCAGCGCTGCCTCCTTGCCAGACCCGCACATACACCCCGAGTTTTATTTCCTTTGTTCTCGCACGCATGCATTTACGTTGCTCCCGTATCTTGCTTCAAGACACCCGGAGTGGTTCGCTTAGCTCTGCAAACTCCTCCGAGAGCAAAACTACCAGTTACGCAGCAGGAAGCTGTAATCCATCCCCTGCTGAAGCGTGTTTGGTGGATGCACCAGCCCCAAGACTGCTGCATTACCTGCAGGCTTCCCAGTTACCCCAACGGGTAAACAAACACCTCGAGGATCCTTACACCACCGTTCGCCGGCTCGCGACTCTCTGACGCTTCCTCTTGCCACAAGCGATACAGAAACGTAGCCAGTGCCCACGGGGCAGCCGGGCCGCAGGGTGCTGGGCACGGCGCTCTGCTTCCCCAGCAGCGGAGCCTGCGGGGCTGCGCGGGTTGGGAATCCCCGGCCTGCGCGCCGCGCCGGCTGCGGCCCAGCGTCACCCCTCGCAACTCCCCTTCGGCCTGAGGTCCGCAGGTGCGGTGCCCGCGACGTTTCATTTCGTGGCTAAGTGGCTGTGTGTACGTACATGGGGTTAACGCACATAAGTATGCTTTCTAGCATTCATGGTTTAAACTATACTCACGGATTAATTTTCTGCAGAAGTGCATCTACTACGCTTGCAGTTGTCACTGACTCGTGTCAGAACCTGTTACCGCAAAGGGGAAACGGATGCGTCTGATCGCTTGAAATAAAATCATTTGCGCTGTGTTTGTGTTGTATCAGTACAGGATTTATTCTAAAAATGGACATGAAGACATTTGTCAAAATTACATTTAAGAAACGAAATTAAACCAAACAAAAAATGTTTCTTTAGGATGTACCCCCTATTTGGTTTTCAAGTTTTCCTTCCCTTCGCATCCCACCTTCCTCTACGACCATCTGAAACATCAGCCCTACTTTTCCCTGGGCCACTACAGGCCTTCAGAGAGACTTTTTAGAGGATCTAAACAACCATACGAGTTGGCACAGGACCGGAAAGTTGCCTCCAGGGGCAGTGGATCCTTTCCCTGCTGTGGCAGGCAACCACGCCAATAATCCCATTCATAAATCTGCTGAGTTTCCTCTTGGAACTGCAAAGTTTGTTTGCTGCACTGTTCTTACTAGCAGGCTCTAGCCTAAGCTCTCCATCTCCTTCATTCTGAAGAAAAGCAAAATTTATTATGTATTTGATTAACACATCTCTTTGAAAAAGCAGCTTAAAAATACCTTGCCAAGCATTACTTCCTTCCCCTGAATTTACCGTTCAGCCATCTTCTTTCTCCGAAACACTTTACTAAAGTGAGTATCTTATCAACTGTCGATATTTACATAGAGCCATGATATCAATTATTAAAACACATTTATTCACTAATGTCTCCTTTGATGGTTGTTGCTACGCTGCTCAGGTGTCATTCTTGGAATCTCTTTGCTGCCCCAGGACCTGAGGCAGCATGAAATCCGCATGGGCAGTAGCTGATAGACTGGCAAGCGACTGTTCAGATGCCAAATGCTGAGTGTGAAATCCAGGCCCACAGAAAGTCGTGGTGTTTGATATCAGCCAGATCAGGAATTTATGTTGCATTCCTGCTATATGGTAATCCCTGCCACTAACAATCACAAGTTTCTTACTAGTATATTTGTGTAGCTGATCGTCTTATTTCTCCTAATTTTCAAAAACCCATCTATGAGAGACTTCTTTTACGATGACAGTAAGTTTGCTTAAACTTATAAATAGATACTCAGTGTAAATCACCCTGGAAAATCGGTCATAAAAGCACATTTGTTTACATCTAAAAAGAAAATAAAACTTGCACTGAGGTAAAAATATTTTTATTAGAGAGGATAGCATTTATCTACAAGAAAATATAGTTTTCTACATTTTTATTTTGTTTCAAATTGCTGAAAAAGAAACAGTGGGCTGGAATCTGTCACACTGATCTGGAGACTAAACATGTATTTTTTAACAATACTAAATAAAGACAATTCTATCTATACAATATGGACAACTATTCACGGACAAATAATTTTTTTTGCTCAATATGATTTTAAAATCAGATTCCCCATCATCATACTCCTTAGAAACCAGATATCATTGCTTTGTTTGGAAATTCATAGTTGCTAGCTACTCTTAAGTTTTTGATGCTGCTCAGCCTTATAGATTGACTATGATGTGCTGAATCTAACCTGTCATTTTTTATATGGATTATTAAATGTGCTATATAAATAAATGCTACTGTGGTGTTTTTTTTTTTTTCTTAAAGCTTATAATCATTTTTCTGCTTAGTATTCACTCCAAGGCTTCACTCCAAGGCTTCAGAATGATTCTTGTAAAGAGTTAATCACTGTAAATTGGGCAGAAATGACCCCTTGATTAATAACCAAATAGTGGCATACCTCTTTCAGAAATAACTTGGCTGTGATGTACATACTGTGAACATAATGAGGTTGTAGGTTCTGCAGAAATGACATCATTTTCAGATTAATTACAATGTGACATGAATTTAATGAACATATTAACAACATATGCTAATGAAGAAAGGATTGCGATTCACATGAGAAGGACAATAGCTCTGACTGTAAATTTGGGAGAAAATGGGAACCTCTGACATTACATGTTCCAAATACAGAATCTTGAAACAAACTGAATAAAAGCCATTCCTTGTCATCTATACTGGCACCACTAAGAAGGTCGATAAACTTTTACATGATCATGGTTTCAACAGAAATCAAAGGGAAAACCTACACATAATCTCTATAAATTCTGTCCATTCTAAGGCAAAAAAGGCCCCTTTTTTATGTTAAGCGTTATCACTGCCGGAGTCATAGGTTCTAAGACTACAGAGATATACGTCCTGGAAATAAATAGTTAAATAGGAGAGGAGAAGACTCTGCCTGCAGAACACTGGTTCGCTCTGCCTCTGCGGATTACATCGCCTTCAGTTTAATTTCATTCCTTGTTCCTCATGTCAGCTAATAAGCTTGTTTCCATGTAAGAATGCATTTTTTAAAAAATTAACTTGAAGTGTAGCAATTTAAAAAAAAAAAAAGGCAAGACGGACAGTAGGTCAGATGACAGTCTCTGGTTTTAAACTCCCTATTACTGCCTGCCTTGTTATTCTTTGAAAAGCAGACACAAATATCAGTCAAAACTGACTCACAGGAGAGCAACGGAATTTGCCCTACATAAAGTGATGCTCAAAATATGTATTATACATTTTGTTACAGTGAAGTTAAGGTGTTGCCTGCAAAAGTTGGTGGCTTCAGTGTTACATATATGTGTAGTTCTTAATAAGCTGAAGCATGCCTATTAGTGAGCTTAAGTTCAGCTGCTAGAAGGGGTGAACATGTTCAGCTTATGTTGAGCTGTGAGTCTGAATTCTCTGTATTCTTGTAGGCACACAGACGCTTCAGGACTTTAACCACTGCCATCCAAATTGTAGTCGCCTCTCATGACAGTTGGATTCCTCACAGCAAGAAAGAGCTCGTTGTAAAGCTGCAGGATTCAGATAAGCCATGCAGGAAAAATGCGGGCAGGGGATGTTGCAATCTGCTGGACACTGGGAGGAAACAGAACTTAACTCGTGGTCAGCTGGATCTCACAGTGCATTTTTTTTTTCCTTTCTGTCACATTCAGTTCTAAATAACTTTATTGCTTTAGTCCCTTCCTCCTTTGTCTTTACTGTCTTTGAGTCTCAGTTAATTTCTTTCTGGCATTTCTGCCTCTGAGGCTGTCTCAGAGGGCAGTATCCCACTCCATGACCCTGGGTATCTGTGATATGTTTGGGTAAAAAAACATTAGAGAGTCATTCATTTATTTCTATTATATAAAGACTCAAGGAAAAAAAAAACAAACACACCAACCCGGACTCTAGATTTTGCCTGTGCAGTCTGTGTTTTGCTTAACATTCCACCAGTTCCATGAAACTGCTTCAGCATCAGCTGTCAGGGATGGCTGAGCTGCCCCACGTTGCTGGGTGGCTCCTACCTACATTGTAAAAATTGGCTAGACACGGAAAGTTCTTTTTTCTGCAGATGGCCACAGTTCATCAGTGCTTACAGAAGGTACTAATATAGAGAATCATATTACTATTATTATTTTAGTCTTGCAGGGTGTAGGTTATCTATGAATAGGCAGTAAAGCAAGATGGCAATAAAGGAATTATTATTCTGTCCACCTATATTTTGCTGAGCAGCACTATAATTATGCTGAACACAGCAGAGACTTTAGGTAAAAGACTGTGTAAATATCAATTGATAGCATTTATTTTACAGCACGTTATTATTGTCTTATTATTTATCCTCCAAAGATCTAAAAAAGTGTTTTCTTTCCCATTCTTTTCTGTACTCCCACACATTGGAGCTCTACAAACACAGAGGAAGACACATGCCCTACTCTGATGACCTTACCCTGCTTTGAAACCAGATATGACAGTAAGGATGACAAACAACAGGAGGGAAGGATGGGAAGAGGGCAGTAAGATTACACAGTTGCACAGTTTAGCTATATGCTTAACTTGATGTATAGGCCTTCAGCTGAACTTGGAAATTTTTCCTCAGTGAGAAAATAGTTTCCATGGTGCACAGATTTATCTGAGGGAGGTCAATCTACTACAGAAGCAACCTGAAAAAAAAAATAAAATGCCAGCCTTTCTGCCTGAGCTTTTTTTTCTCTCTCTTTCCTATCCTATTTTAATTTCATCAACGCAGATAAAGTATGTCTTTGAATAAAATTCTGCAATTACCAGCACACAGTGATTTCTCACACAGAACCCTATCTGTGTCCTGATCTCACTTAACTGAAGTCAATGAGAAAATGCCAATTGAGGCTAGTTAGTAGGATAAAGTCTGTAATGCATGAGCAAAATCAAGGAGTATAAAGCTTAATGGAGAGAGAGAGAGACTTTTAAACAATTGTCTTCTCTTCGGAGGTTTGTGACTAGGGAAGTTTTCGCCACGTGGTCCTGAACAGTCAGAAGGAGGGATGGAGGGATGGAGAGGAGGGAGGGAAAGCCATCTGTTGCCAGCTTTAGTCCAGATCATTGCCTTTATTTCAAACATTTCTCTGTCTTTGGCAAATAATTGGGTTAGCAGTGGTACGGTGTCCTTTGAGCGTGTTACTTAGAGCACCTTCTTCTGCCCCTCACCATGCAGACTTCACAGTGTGCTTTGCTGGATGGCTTCCCTACTGTATCAATCACCTGATTTGTTGCTGTGATAGCCGTCCGTGTTTCCAATCTGTAAGAAACTGGCTGAAGTATGAGGAAATTGTTTTAGTGTCAACAGTAAAAGTATTCCACTAGACTAGACTGTTGGCTACTCTCATTGCCAAATGCTACCCTTGATCCACTACGTGTCAGAAAGTACCTGTATTTTCTGGAAACTAAGCTGTGACATGAAATCAAAGAATTTGCATGAAAGTTTAGCAAATGAAGACAGATTGGGGTTGCAATAACAAGGACCTCCTCAGATCTGATAAGTATGTTCTTGTTAATAATGAAATATAACAAGGTACTAAAATATTAATGGAGCATTCATTAATAGTCTTCAGAACTGAAGGACAGATTGCCTTGAAGACTTCAGTTACCTTACACTAGTTTGTCTGGTTTAACTGGATATAGATCTGCTTTGTACAAAGCAAAGCTAACAAAAGATAATGCTGAATCTGTCCCTTCACACATACCTATTGTGTACAGGAATCCGGTATGAAATAAAAGGAATGGCTACAGTAAGATTTTTCTGCCAAATCTGTTAGCAATCTGTTTAGTAAAACTTCATGATAACAGAAATCTGATCAATTATCAACCTCTCTATAACTTTATTTATCATGAGCTGAAGGGAAAAAACGTGCATTAGCAGAGAATGGCAAGTTGTAACTAAGTGCAAGAGATAAAAGTATTCACCCATCCTCTCCTAATGCCAAGATTTGAAGAGGGTGCTCCTGAGCAGATGGCTTAACAGACTAAAGCATTAGTTTGCTGATCCTCCATGCTTGCTAATTAATTCTTCAGTTTACTAGGATTTAAGATGATTGTTAAAAACAAGGCTTCTCTTAAAATAAACTTTAGGTAAATGTTATAAAATGGTGGTTAAGATTATAATGGCTGTAACAAGATCGTTGTGTATTGTCTAGAAAAGACATTCATTATCTTAATGTCCTAAGTTCTACCCTTAACAATTCTGTCTCTGAAATTTTCTTCTTATAAGAATTTGCTTTTGTTTTCCTAGCTAATTAATCCTCTGACTTCCTGTTGACACTCTTGGGTCAAGATTATGTCCTTGATTTCTGTGAGAATGGCATATACATAACCATGGGAAGAATTTAATCTTTTGAAAGAAAATTGCCCCCTCCCCCTGAATTGTTTTTAAAGTCATTGTCATTCTAAACAGGATTTCATGTAGTAATTTATTTCAGGTTAATGTTAAAATGATGAATGCTCATTAAGTATATTAAAATGCAGTATTGCAGAGCAGCTTGCTGCCTATTAGATTTAGACAGTGGGCAACTAATGAATTTATTTCAGATTTCTTTTTTATAGCATTTGTATAAACTGGATGCCAAATTGAGGACAGCAGAACTCCACCCAACAGAAATTCTGGAATTTATATCACAGAAATGGAAAAAAGACCCAAGCAAAAGATATTGTAGTAAAATAACATTTTATAAAGTAGGAAGAAAACAAAATAGCACTAGGAAAACAAGGTCTTCACTTACTAAAGCTGAGGCATAAATTTTAAAGCCCCATCCATTGTTGCTCGCCAAGGGGCAATCCGTGGACTATGAAAATTGTGAGTGGGCTCTGAGAATGTCTCTCCAGTCAGGTCATGATGGTCTAAAAGAAGCTCCTCTTCCATGGTCTTGCTTTGCTACAGGAGGCACTGTGAAATTCTGCATTCAATTTTCATGTCCTATTTTGTTACACATGTTTGTACGTGTTTTGTGATATCTTCCTTCAGGGAGAGGTTTGGATTTACTGGTTAGAATTCAGAGTTTTATGTTATCTCTGTAACTATTCCTTCTGTCAAAAACATTATTGGTTGTTATGTTAAAAACTCTTGGCAATTCCCCTTTCAGAACAACAGATAAGAATTCTTATTACTATTGTAAGGAATTCATAACTTGGCTCATTCTATAATCTATCCATCTTGTAAACCAAGAAAAAGCTATTATTATAGATGATTCAAGGGTGAACTTTTTAGTAAGCTGTCAGTATGTCGTCCTCATATAACCAGTCTTTAGCTCCTTTCAAAAAGTAATTTTCTTAACCAAAATAACTGCAAGGAATTTTGAAATAGTTTTAATATATCCTTAACAGGGAATCTACATTGACGCCACTGAGAATACAACATTATTTATTTACATGATATCTGGATTAAAATGAAAGTAACACAATAAGCTGCTTGGGGTGAATTAATGCTAGTAATCTTGAAGTATTAATTTTAATAATTTTATATAGGTGGTTTTTTATATTAATTAAAGCAGTACTATAATACTATGTCCAGCCAGTGCTCACATTACAAAAGCTGCTGACAGAATTAAAAAGAATTTAAAAATGAATCATCTGAAGTTGAAATCTTACTTTATAGTGAAAGATTACAGTCTGATCTCTTTAAGAAAGGAAGAATAAAGATTTTGCACCATGTAAAATGTTTTTCTGCATAATAAATTATGGTAGAATAATTAGGGCACTCTATGGAGTACTCTATAAAGGCTTATAAAGGCATAGGTCTTTTTTATGGGTCTTTGGGAAGATCCAGTGAATGAAGATTGAGAACAGAGAAACTCAAAATGGAAGTATGCCTGCAGCAGTGAGGAGTACTAAATTTTGGAACAACATTAAGTTGGAACGATTTAATCAATGTGTACTAGATTCTCTGTTACTTTAGATCACAATTAAATACCCTTGTTCAGCTCACCTGAAATTATAGTCTTGATCAAGAAATTAGGAAAATGCTGAGGTTTGCATTAACTTGGCAGTCCAGATTGATGATCACAGTAATCTCTTCTGGTCCTAAAACCTGAGCTTGTGAACAGTTGGGTTTTTTCCCTTTGAACCCCAGTATAGTGATCTGGAGACAAATATCATCTGTTAAACATAGACAAATATAAATCAAAAAATAAGATGACCCATGAATAGTGAAACTGAAGAAGCTGGGATCCTTTACAGATTGATTCTGTCCTATTTCCCACATTGTTACAGTTCTTCACTCCAGCTGCCTTACGGATCCCTAAAATCTCACCTCTTCGAGAATACACTAGATCCTCCCTTTGTGCCCGAGACCACTGTGATTCCTCCAGTTAATATTTCAGACCCTGCCACATAGAAAACACTAACAGTAGAGAGCTCCTCCACTCAGTGGCCAGTTTTCATGAGAATTTTAGGAATTTACTCTCTCTGAGACATTCACCTCTCTTTGAAACTTGTTTGGAAGAAGGAACATGGATAAAAAGTTATTGGAACAGAAAGGACAGGCAGGGAGGCAGATGGGTGTAAAGATAGGGCAAGAATTTCCTTAGTTACCAGGCTGAAAATGGTCAGAAAAGTTGTCCTTATATATCTGCTTGACTTACCATAAATTTTAGGGAAAACTTCAAGAGGCTGAGACTGCTTAGATAAATACCAATTCTAGGAAAGGTCCTATGCATCTACCCTATGCTTTACACTAGTACATGATGGTACCGGAGTATTAGAAGTCATTTTAATCACAAACCAAATCCAGTCTTTTCAGAGTTAAGCAAGACAGTTCACTTTACTGCACATAGCAATGCTACACAACAGTTTTTTTCGGGGGAGAAGAATAGAAGAAGGATACTCTGACAATATTTAGGGAGTCAAAATCTGATTGCCACCTTTGTAACTTGATCTGAAATGCACATATGATTAATATTTTTCTATTACATAGCATTTATTTCTGGAACTCTTTTCACTTTTGTCCCTTTTTGATCTGAAAAACATTTTTGGCATGGCCTTAAGCTGAAATTTTAAATGAACACGAAACATTTAACTCCCTTCACCACCCAACAGGTGGCTATCAGTAGGCACTCCAACTATAATATCTCCTTATGAATCTTTAGTATGGGATTGTAATTATAGTAAAATCTTTTTACTTTTTAACACACAAAAAAGAAAGATATTGTGAGTTGAGAAAGTGCTTTGTACCATATTTTTCATTGGGGTTATCTATTTGACAGTGATGTTTTAATCATAGCTAATTATAAATGATTCATCAGAATGTTTAAAACCCTACAGAAATGTTTAAATAACTCATGGCTCTTACTGCAGAGTAGTACTTTAAAATATTACTCTCATCTTAAAATAGAAGAGCAAATGCCCTTAACACTGTTGTTGTTCTTATCTTCTTGAAGTAAGTTATAAGCCGATTCTTTTGAATCATCTATGAAACATAGCTCTACTAATAGACCTCACCTGGGCTGTAGTTTCATAGAATTTTTATCATTCATCTTGTTTTCTGCTCATTTATTCCCCACCATCCTTCATATGTGCAAATCATTTCTACACAAATGAGCCTGCCATTCCCACAGCTTTTTTTATTTCCCACTTTACAGTTGTGAGCAAAGCTAGAAAAACTTTCCAAATCATACTAAAGACCTGGGCTTAGTTCTGCATAGGCTATAGATGAAATTTTAAATAGTTTTCTCTACTGTCCCAGTCCTTGCAACCACTGGTAGCTTTATTTGTTTTGAAATGTTGTAATTAAGAATTACTATAAAACTCTTGAGCCTGGCTATAGGGTTACAGATAATCATGGGAATAAGATGAAAATGGATTTCAGTTCTCCACTCTTGATTAAACTTCCCAACTGCACATTTAGAAGTCTAAGTTATGATAATAGTTAGAAGGCAAATTCCCGGAGGATTTCTCTGTTGTTAATGGAGTCCTGCCCTGAATCACCTTCTAGAAGAACCTGCCTGTCTCCATTCACTTTGTGGGTGGTCTCAGCAGATTTACTTTTTAATTCAGAAATGTAATTTGGGTGTCTAAAGTTACACAAGGTGAATATTGTCTTGCTGCTACTTGCAATTCCACAGCAATTCCTTAAATTTTTAAAGAATAATTTGATAATAAAGAATGCTGATATAGAAGACAATATTTGAGTGCTGTGCTAATTACCATCTTGATTTGGTTCTTCGATTATATTGCACCAAATAAATGTCCTTTGTTTCTTGTAGTGTGAAGGAAAAAAGTTGATTGTTAGAGAAGAGCCCTATCCTGGCAATAAACCATTGTCACTCTAGGTTAGAAGAAGTGATAAACCCCTTATTCTTAATCCCTTTCCTACTGCGTGTAAGGTGCTTCCCAAATGTTTAATAAAGGCGTGCCCCAAAGGAATTCAAATCTTGCAGCAACTGAATGGAAAGAAGTCAAAAAACTGGGAATGACAGTAAACAATGTTTGTACAGGTCCACAAGGCAGAAGGCAGTTTTTCATAAGACTTAAATTTGAACTAAATGGGCCTTTAGATGAATTTGTGTAAACTGTAAGGTTGATACTAATACATTTTCAGCTCAGAAACAGACTGTGACAGATAAATATTGAATTCAATTATTGAATTGTTGAATTCCAGGGTTTTCCCTTGGAGGGGGTGAGGAAGCATTTATTTATGTTTGTCCTCCCTGCCTAGCTACACATTTTCACAATGTTTGTAGAAACATAATAGCTCTGAGATTTCTATATCCCTGCTAAATTTGACTGGAATTGGATAATGAATTCAAAATTTATTAGGAGGAACTGGAAGATGAACAGACAACGACAACGCAAGATAACTTGATAACCTTATGAAAAAAGGCTAAAACCTCTGAAATTTTCATGCCCTCAAGTTTAGAGGGCAGGGAAGCAGCAGAGCTCTTCAGAGTGCCACTTTATACTTGTAAGCACCGTTGTCTTCTCTGCATCTAGCTTCTCAAACAGTAAATGAAGTGTAGACATAAGTTTCCCCAGCTTCAGCACACGGGATCATGTGGAACATCTGGTAACAATATTTTTAATTTCCTAGGAGTGGAGCAGCACAAGCTTTATGAGTAACATTCAGTGTCTTTTTATCTTCTAGTGGAAATCTGTTTTATTTTATAAACAAGAAAGTATATCATAACCTAAGAGATATCTCCAGGAAACAACAAAAAAAGTAGCTGTATCTGTTGCTGCTGGCACTAAAAAGGTACAGATGCAAACACCCTAGCTTTATTTTATCAGTCTTAAATAATACCGACTTAAATCTTTACCTTGCAACCCAGGAAAATGAATTGCATAATGATCTAAGTATAATCTGTGAGCAGCATTTCTCAACCTTCAAACGCTAAGACCAACTCTTAATTTAAGTCTATTATCTGGGATAGGAGATTCATTGGGAAGTCAAATGAATAAATCTGCAATAGGATTTCAACACCTCTCTGTGGTGATTTTGCAATGATTTTAGTCCATATCTCCCTTTTACAGTTAAGTGGCTAATGAACTTGGTGATTGCCAGTCTTCCTTTTTTAAATATCCTTACAGATATGAGGAAGTTGTCCCTGTCTGAAAGGGACCAATCCTTTGGTGGATTCATCTCCTGTCCATGAGGTGTGCTCCTAAAGCTACAGCAATCTCCAGAGAGGGATTATATTGTTTTGCTCTGTTCACTCTTTTGAAACTCCCAGTACTTTTTGAGCCTCTATACATTTTCAAAACTACATTTAATTTGTGGTACCAAATTCAGTAGTCCTTCATAAAGATCATCAACATATGCGGTGGAGAATGTGATCTGTGAAGTACTCATAAGGACAGTAAATTTTTTTTGACTGCTAAAATCAACAAGAAGAATATTCTTAAGGTTCAGTTTCAAGCTCATATGCTTGGTTTAGGCATGCTTGCAAGAAGTCTTTGGTGTAGTCTTTCCTAGTATTTTAGTTTAAATTCTGTATTTAAGGAGCCATTCTTCATGTAGATGACATAAATTTGTTTCGTTGCCTTCTGAAAATCTTGTAATTCTTGTTTTCTGTGTTTCCAATTATAATGAACGTTCTTTTAATTGCACTTTGGCCTGATTATGCTTACTCTCATAATGAACTCTTGTGTCTTCCAGTCCAGAAATGTCTTTCCACTTTGTTAACTGCTCTTCTTGATGAAGTACTGAGAGAATTGCTTGTTGATTAAATTCATTCTTCCTTTATACAGTTTCTTGAATCAGGTGTCCAAACAGTAATTAAATGAGAAAGAACTTCTGAAGAAATATTGTTAGTAATTCTTTTCTGGTCCTATAAAATCATTCCTTTTCATTACAACTCTATTCCTAATTTGTGATTATAATGTACACATGTTTCTTCTTAAACCATAAATCTGGTAAAAGTACCTTCATGTTATTTTGTAATTTAAAGTATCTCCTGACATTTTAATGTTGACATACTGAATTATCTTCAATAGTCCTGATTTTCACTGATTCTAGAACTATGCCTTTGTCTGTTTGTATGTGTATATATATGTATGTATATATAATTATATAATTTAGAAAACACAGGAAGTAGTGAAGAAGGCATTCTAAATAAATTACCTCTCAGGGGTTATGGTAGGGAGACTTTACTAATAAATTCTCCCTGAAATTTGAGGTAGTGGAGAAGTACAAGTTTAATTTATACCATGTTATTCATTTTAATTAGGTTAGTGGATAAGAAACATAAAATTAAAGGTAGGTAGGAAAAAATGCCACTTAGTTATCCATGAAGAAGACATCAATTGCCCAGAAGAGCAAGCTTTTCTGAGCAACTTGACCATTCTTCCTGAGTTCTGATACGGAGAATGGCATGGAAGTCCAGACTGATAACTCAGACAACATTCACATTCAGTCCTTAGATTCTTCACTAAGGCTCCTTAGACTCTTCATTAGGGTTGCAAGATTGCCAGCTGGTTAGATGTTTAGATGTATATTTCTGCAATAAGATCACCATAACTTAAATTAAATTGGTTTAGAAATGTTATAATGTAATATCTGCTATCCTGAACTTATGTCATGCTACAACTTTGGACAATAAATCTGAAAAGAAAAAATATTCACCACACCATCCTTTCATATTAAAAGTTAGTACTAAAGGGGAATGGAAAATAAATGCAAAACCTCAATTTTCAGGGCAAATGCTCATGACATTTCTTTCGTTACATTTCTTTTGAATACAAAAGACTAGTAGCCTGCCAAGTTAAAAAAATGTTAGGGGACATATGCAAAGAAAGAACAGCAATGTTTATTAATAACAAACATAATGATAGTTCAGAGCTCAGCAAGAACTTTATATTATTCAGCTTGTCTGGCAAATCTGGAATTCAACATCCATGAAAATTCTTTCCCAAATATTTTAAATCACAAAGATGATATTTTACATTTCCAGGGTTGCTTAGCTTCAATTTTCTTGCTCTCTCATTTGTACTTATTTGAATCTGAACATGCTCTAAATATAGGTATATATGTAAATCAAAGTTCTCTTTTCCAAGATGGTCCTATTCATTTGGAATCTAAATCTTAGCTTTTAAATAAATATTTTTTTCATTCATAGTTAATTGAAGTTATTAATATAAAAGAGTAATACTTTTAATTAGTAAGAATATGTTGCAAAGTCTGGTCACATGTTTCAGGACCCTGGAGAGCACCCACAGTTCTATCATGCACTCCGTGTCCATCACACCAAAACCAAAAAACACCAAACCCCAAGAAGACGACAGCAAAGTGATTCTTTTTAAATAAGATTTTTAATAATCTCTGGTGTCTTGAAATATTTTTAGATCCATCTCTTGAAAGAGAAACTGTTAAATTACTTTGAGAGTATCATACATGAAATCACATTTTGCCCATTCTGGGTAATCTGCTGACTTCCCCTGTTTGGTCAGTTGAAAGAAATCTGAAATAATTTTCTCATAATAAGAATTTATTGACACTTGCCAGTTTGGCATGAAGACCACTGGCTGTGACTTGGTCTGATTGTGAAAGAAATATGGGACAAGCCTTATTTTGATAAAATCACAGCATAGACTTCACAGGAAGATTCTGTTTCAATAAAGAAAATAGATTCAGCAGAAATGAAGCAACAGCCTTGCCTATTGAGGCAGATCTGGGCTAATTTGGCCTTCATTTCAGAAATGGCCAAGAAGACATCTGTATTTATATATGCACACTATTTTACATCCATAGCAGTCTGTCTTTTCATTCTCATGCAACAACCACTTTTCTAAATGAACAACAGGAGAATTTTCAGAAAACATTAGCTGCAGTCTAGACTTTTCTGTTTGTTTCCACTATTGTAAAGCTTGTTTCAGACTGACAATAGGCTGGCAAAGGGGGGAAGCAGCAGCATTCACTCTATGGCAGAGAGGTAAAGCACCGTGGTTTGATACCACCTAGGTTGAGTGAGTGATGTCTCTGCTGTAGTCTCTAGGTGTCTAGCACATTTAAGGTCCATAAGATTTTTGGGGTAGATGTGGAACCTGCAGAAGACCTCTGCTTTTCTAGAGTGGCAGCATACCAGGGGCATCTGAAATGGCATAGGTACCTACAGTATCTGAAGGTTCATGGCAATTAGATACTCTTTTTCAAAAATAAGAGGGAGAAAAATGTGTTTGTACACAATCAGGAATCTGTGTTACTTTGAAGATGTGCCATTTACAATTCGTTTAGGGCTTGTAACCATTGCAGGTTGTAATAAGCCAAAGTGTTTATTTAAATCACTGAAGCTATAGCAGATATATCATACCTAACCTGTATCTCATGAATGGCTTTTTTCCCTTCTCAATTACTCACTCAATTACTGTCACTTAGAAGTCCCTAATCCCAAACCACCGTTTTTCCTTTTTCTTTTGAGGTGTACTGAGATAAGAAGTACTTCAACTATATTGCCTTAACTGATGAAATTCACCCCAGTACACAAATCCTTAAATTTTTGTTTTTCCCTGGGACAGTGGGAAACATTGTCCTGCGGTTTGGTCCAGGACCTGGATACCAAACTCATGGTCATGGGCAGACCAGAATCAGAGATCAAGCCAGGTTCAGACAGGTAAATCAGAAAGCCCGAGATCATACCAGGTTCATGAAGCAAAAGATCAGTAAGCCACAACAGGGAAACTATAGGTCATGCCGTAGTACAGTCAGAGAGAAACTGATATCAAAGCCCAAAGCAGGGTTAAGCAACAAAGCTGACAATCTGAAAGATCGCTCTGGGTAGTCTATAACTGAGGCAGATCTTGCATAGAATAGAGACTGAGAAATATTTGCACCTCTCACATGAAATCAGTGAGCAAATTTTCAGGCATTTTTCTTGGGTGTTTGGAAGCTATCCTCCAAGGACATAAGAAAGCATCCAAAGGATAGAGAAAGTGGACTGGGAGACTTTCATCCTGAAACCTGATTTTTTTTTTAGCCATTTCTTTTCTGTTCAATTAATGGTTGCAATAACAAGCCAAGCAAAATCCGAATGTAGACAACTGCTATCTATGAGACAGTGTTTGTGTTTGTAAAGGCAGCAGCCAATGACTGCCTGCTTGAAGGATGATTCAGTCCCAGGTGCTGAGGGGATGACTCATCCTCAGTTGGGCAATGACTCACTACAACTTTCTGCACTGGTCTGAGTCTAGCCCTTAAACATGTATATGTAGATGTTTGACATCACATGTTGACATTACGTGTAAGAAAATTCTCTGAAATATAATAAATGGGTATCAAATGTAAAAATTCCTAGGCAATTTCCCTTAACTTGAATCCAGAGAAGGTTGCTACATAAAGAAATGGAACTGCAGAGCTATGGTGAAAGAATTATTGCAAATGGTGGGAGGGAAGGAGAGGGGGGAAGGTTAAAGTTCTGCTTGCTTTCAACCAGGCTTGAAGGGTTTTCACAACAATTTCTCCCTGGAATTATAATTACATAAAACTAAGCTTTGAATGGTAAGCCGATGGAAGAACACATACCTTATTTTTTGTCAACAACTATAAGTGCTGGACTTTATGAAGATTTCATCTGCCCTGTTCCACTCCCTGCTAGCCCAAATGTATCAATATATACAATGTATATATATGCACATCATTTTACATAGTGCTTTACTCACTGATTCATTTTTGTGTAAGATTTTAAGGGTATTTGTAAATATACGCATATGCCTGCAAATGCATAAAATATATACTAGTCGTGAAGCTGTTTGTATTAGCAAATATTTTTCATGGTTCCAAACAGATAGAGATGTACATTCAGTAAAAGATAATGTGTAAAAATAACTAGTGTGCATTTAAAATATACTATATAGGAACACTGAACTAACTTTAAAAGGTGAAAAAAAGAAATACATAGGAGGAAGGCCAAAAGGGAAATCAAGAGATGTTACACTGCTTATGAAGGAAAAATTGACATCTAAAAACTAACAGAAGCATGAAACAAAATCTGTCTGCTTACTTTTGACTATGTTCCCTCAAGTTACAGGGAAATGGGAAGGGAAATTTAAAACCAGTGGCTACTGAGTAAGAGACCCATCTCATTACTTTGGATTGCTAGATAATGAGGCAGAAGAATAATAATTAACATATAGACACAGCAGGTTTTTTAGATGTCTTTGCTTGTTATTTCCAGTACACCTTTAACTGACAAATTATCACAGGAGAACAAACTCCAAGTGCAGCTTCAGAGAAACAAAAGGCCCTTAAAACTTCTAGGTATGATGAATTTTGGACTCCAGCAAATATATTTTTATTTCTTTTTCATGGGATGTAACTGACTTGAGCTTTATGGTTTGTGAAGAATAGCAACAGCGTTCTTATACTCTGGACTTGCCAAGCAGGTGGCGTGGGGTGCAGGGTCTCCCCGGATGGCCACCCCTGGGCACCCACCTCCTGCCCAGCCCACGCCTCAGCCACTCACTGCACTCATCCTCCTCCCTTTGCCTTAAGTGACCTCCCTCTACCCCACCCTCTGCATCACATCAGCCCTTTCCTATGCAGACCTGTGTAAAACATTATCTTTTAGAAAACAATTGGAATGCTTCTGATTTATCTAATACATCCAGATGGCTTTCCTCTCAAATATCCCCTCCTTATGGGGAGGGGACTCAACCCAATGGAGTCTAAGCAATAACAGTAACACATCTCCAGAGCTTTCTCCAGCTTCTGTCAAGAGTGGGATGTGCCTCATTTACTCAGTGGTCCTTACATAACTTTTGGAGTCACTCCTGTCATGTGGTAGTTGGCGCATGACCTAGAAAGCCTAAGCTTTTTGGTGTCCTTTTCTTGCAGAATTCATTGGGTCAGAGTGCCTAACTTTTTTTTTTCCTCAGTATAATGACTTGTTCAATACTGTGTTTCCAATGAGACTCTTGAGCCAGGATCAGTGAGTGTCTAAACATGCATGAAGCTCAAAATATCAGTAAAGCGTAGCAATTTTCAGAATGTTTTTATTTAGGAGACTGCTCCTTCTTCCTTTTACAGTCCATTTGAATCCCTAACACTGAGGGCATATTTCTACAAGGCACCCCACATTTCAAGGCAGTCCACCTAGCCATATGTACTTTATATTGCTTAGAAGTTTCTCTTTGTTACCTACAGCAGTTCTGTGGCCTTTGACAAAGTAGGAACTTTGACACCATCCTTTGCCAGTATGAGAAATATGCCTGAAATACTCCTTCAAAACAACAATGCCAACTTGTAAACAACTGTCATAAAAGGTAAGTAAAAAGAATGCTGTCCTTGGACTAACAAAGCATGTAAATATTGATGTGCAGAATACCTTCTAATCTGTTACTTTTTCATGGTGATATTAACCCTCCCTCTAACTGAATAGCTAGAAAAATCTTATTGCATATTGTAGAAGTTATGCAATGAAAACAAAACTGCCTTCCAGTGGGTAAAAAATGGGATGCTAGTCACAGCCTGCCCACTGTGTGAAGTGAATGGAGTTGGTACTTACACCCATAGGTCAACTATGCTTTCTTGTGAGCTACAAAGGAAATCTTTATACCTTGGATGTTTGCCATCTAGGAGGATGTCTGCACAGGACACGTTACCCAAATCCTATTCTGGGACTGCTCCAGTCTTGTGAGATCCATGGCTGTTGTCATCCTTCATATTTACATTACAAATGTGCAGGCAGTGGAGCCTGAGCTGCAATAGCAAGCACTCATTAGACTCAGGCAATCCCCAATTTTGGAAAAAAGGAAGAGTGCTCTTTTGCCCTGAACCTGGTCAGTCCTAGTGGCTTTCAGGGGCTAACTTACAATGGCACACAGATGCTCAAATACAGACCTAAGGATATTTAGCAATTTGGTCCTCACTATCCCATTGCTAGTATAAGTAGTCCTACTTGGAAAGAAAATAATTGCACACCTTAAATGCTTAAATGAGAAAGGCTTTTGTGATGCTTTGCTGATGTGTATTTTCAACACCGATTTTTTTTTCTTCTTTCAAGTAATTCATGAACTTTTTAATTTGTAGGGGAATTTTACTATTTCCTTATTTTTCACTAGCTATTTAATGCTATTCCACTGTTACTTTCAACTATAGCAACTGTATATATAGTGCTATAGCACTAAAGCAAACAATTATAAATAGAAAATCATTAAAGAAATATTACAGTTAGAAAGAGGAAAAATAGTAATAAAGAAATACAAGTCATAAAAGAAAGCTAGCTATGGGAAATCAATTAGAAATATCCAAAGTTTGATCTTATAAAATTATTTAGTAGGGTACTGCATTTACTCCTTTTTATATTGATCCTGCTTCTTTTTGAAGTTAAAAACCCATACTGTCTATAAGCTAACTGTAAATAATCAGCATGGCATCTTGGGTTGGGTGTGAGCTCTTTGTACACTCAACACAGGGTTTTGGAACATGAAATTCAGGCTCTAAATAATATCTGTGCAGCTACAATCTTTAGGAGGCTGGGTCAAATTGCACAAAGTGACTGAAAAGGAGGTATTTCAGCAGGATTCAGATCAGGCCAGAAAAGGAAGAGTTCTGAAAGTTTGGCACAAATATAATCAATCAAAACTGAGGAAACCGATCTATTGATGAGACACTGTGTTGCTGCAGTTTGAACACGAGCAAACAGCATTAAAGCAAACAGATGAAGCTGACTAAGAACTGCCAACCAGAAAGCTACCATTTTCCATCATTGATTTTCATTGTAGTGCCATACTTAGGAACAAATTTTTCCCAGACTGTCTGCATTGGCTTCAATCTCTTGAGGATTACTTATTTTTTTCACTGACTTTAAAATATGCAGGTTTTCCTTATAAGAAACTTCTGAATTCACAGATTTTTTTTAAAAAAAGGGGGAAGAAAATTGTCCTAATATAGCACAAACTTACAAGCTTTTCAGTGGGAAGCCGAACTATTTAGTCATTCAGCTGATTGCATCCTTGTCAGCAGAAAGGCCCATCTCACCATTCAGGATGACACTTTTCAAGGTGATGCTAATGGGAGCAACTTCCAGCCCGGTCTCAGAGGGGCCCCCTGCCACGGCCCCATGCGTGGAGCTCAGGAGCATTCATAACCTGTGTGCATGGCAGGAACCTGACGCCAAGGTACCCCTGTTAAAAATTCACAAGTGCTATGTAAATCTGCATGTGTGTATCTGCAGTGAATGCATGTGTATTTACACACTTGTACAAACCCTCTCCTTTTATTCTCTTGTATATGTTCCTTTTCTTTTCCATTTGCTCCGCATACCTATTTATTTCCATTCATATTCTTTTCTTCCTCATTTCCTCCTTCTGAGGTACTTCCTTTTTTTTTTTTCTTTAGAAGTTCAGTACCTACTACCTTTATAAAATACAGCCTTAGGATCTTTCTTCCCCATGCTGGTAGTTATGGAAGCACCACAAGACAAATGTTAGCAAGGTCACTCTGGTTCCTCTATGCCCTACTTACTCTAGCTACAAACTCACGAGGAAGGAGTTTTATCCATTCTTATGAAATGCTTTGGGATCTGTGAATGAAAAAGTGCTATATATGTCCCAAATAGTAATATCTTGCACAGTTTTTTTTTCAATTTCACCTATTTAATATTTGAAGTCAGCCTGCTTTCTGTCCCTGTCAGTACTGATTTACAACTCATGCCATTTTGTGCTATTTTTTTTCTCAATGATAGTGGTGTCCGTCCTTTTACCTTTGGAAACTCAGTGGCTCTTTTGGCCTTGTTCAGATTATATACCACTTAATTCTAACAATGTATGGCTTGTCTCAAGGAAGTGGATCCACACAGCAGGATCCATTTTCCTGGGTAGGGCTTTTTGATTTCTTATGGATTGTCTGGATGCAAATATCCACATATGTTTCCATCTGTAGATGTTTGCCTTAATCTGGCTACAATTATTTGCTGATATTGATCTTGATGCACACTGATATTCTGATTTTATGGTCAAGTTCTGTAATTCTGCACAGACTATATACACATGCTATTTTGTGCTGGTATCACAGAATCACAGAATCCAAGGGTTGGAAGGGACCTCGGGAGATCATCTAGTCCAACCTCCCTGCTACAGCAGGTTCTCCTAGAGCGTGTTACACAGGACTTTGTCCAGGCGGGCTTTGAATATCTCCAGAGAAGGAGACTCCACAACCCCCCTGGGCAGCCTGTTCCAGTGCTCTGTCACCCTCAAAGTGAAGAAGTTTTTCCTCATATTCAACTGAAACCTCTTATATTTCAGTTTGTACACCGAAGAGATGGGGTTTTGCAGGCCACTACAACAAAAGACTGATTTTCTACCTTGTACTGACAGATACCTTTCTAGTCCTAGGGTTGCAGGTTTGTTTCCCATTATATCAGTCAAGAGATGCTTGACACCAGGCGTTGACATAGCATTGTGAGCAGACATTCAAGAAGCGAGGTAGCTCTGATGCAGCTTACATTATCAATTTAAAATTCAAAAAGGCAACTTGTTCTAGTTCTTTTGCTCATTTTCATTTTGCTATTATGTTGGGGTAAATCTAATCTAACTAACTATTAATAGAGGAACTCAGATTTGAGCGAGTTCAGGTGAGAGAAATTGAACCAGATTCTCTGAGGTATTTACAGAAAATTGTTCCACTGACAATTTTTATTTTATTCTGCATCTTCCTAACAGAAGATGTATACTGTTACAAGTATTTTGGAGCACAGATTTTCATGGAAGAGAGACCCTCTACAAGAGTTAAACACCTAAATAGACCTTTGAGAGTCTGGGCTTTCGCACTGTAACTCCTTCATTAAACCCCTTATTGCTATGTGGAAAAGTTCAAGAGTTTACTGGGACTGAGGTAATCATTTTTGGCTGGGAATCCTTTGTGAAGAGAGATGGCCATTGCTCATCATGTTAGTAAGAAGGCTAATACTTCTGGTCTTCAGCTGTTAATGTTAGTGTATTTGGAGTAATTCTGATTTCAGGTATCAGCTGTGTTTCTCCTGTCATTTTATACCCAACAATTTCTAATAAAGTACTGAATTTAGGAATATAAGGTATAATACAAAGTGTATAGTAAATGTTCTTGGTTTAGCATTTGAAAGAAATAAAGGCACTACAGATCATCAGATTTTATTAAGATGAAAAATCAAGAATACTGTCTTTTCAGCAAAACTTGATACTCCGAAATAATTTTTATCAGACTAGGGAGTTACCAGTAGATTTTTAATTATTTTTCTCAAGATGTTTTCAAGGTTTTAAAAAATAATTAATTTCTTGTCTATTCCAGGTTATTTGTTAACATATTCATAAAACCATTGTTGTCTTTTATTTCCATCTTTTCATCAAAAGACGAAAGAAAATGCTGCTTCTTTAATTTGTGGCACAACCTTTCAGATTTGTGCATAAATGTTTGCAATTTTGACAAGCTCCAAAACCACTTCTGCACAAGTAGCTCAAGACAATAAGCCTCACTCTGTTCAATCTCTTCTTCAGAATCAAGAAGAGGGGCTCAGCAAAGTGTAATAGTTTACATTTAGCCCAAGAAAAGAAACATGCTTACTCTGGCTTCTGATGACAGCTCATGGAAACCATTTCAATACACTAAAATGAAGTTTTAAGAAGAAGGAAAAAATGAAGGGTCTGTTAGCAAGTGGAAACTTATGCGATGCCTTGAGCCTGCCACAAGCCCACCGAGCAAAGTTCAGGCTTTATAATGTTCTTTTTAGTGCAGTCCTGCTCATTTCTGCTTGTTGTACACATAAGCAAATAGCTTGCCAAGTTGCTTTGGGTATCGTCTCTGGTTTTGTCTTGCAGGTTGTGCAGAAGTGAAAGAAAATTAGAAATGACTTCGTGCATGCTGGCTGCAGATTACTGGTGCTCACAAAGAGAGGATTATTACTTTAAGTGGAGAATGGGGGTTATTCTGTTGATAATGCACTACAGTAACCTCTGTTCATTCCTTTCATTCTTTTGAAGAAGCTCAAAATATGATTGTGCACCATCACAACCCCTGCCAAGCGACATTGACTATAGCAGCCACAGGCATCCCACACCTGCTGCCCGCTAAGCCTTTCGCTGAGCAGCAGCATGGAGTGGCCCTTACAAGCGAAGGCTCAGACAATCCCTTTCCTGGCTCAACCATCTTCTGGAAGTCCACCAAATCTCTCTCCATTTTAGCCCTTTAAGACCGTTCTGTCACTTGAGGCAGTGTCTTCAGCCTACCAATGTGCTGAGGGCTCTCTGTGATTTTTCTGCCTTTAACACTCGGGCCAAAGCAGTAAACATTCACATATTTTCCTTGATTAAGGGAGAGGAGATCTATCTCTGAAGTGAAAAGAGACACTTCTAAATATACAGAATGTGTACAGGAAGAGATATTTCTCTTACGGTGGATGGTGCTTATTTCAATTGCTGGTGTACCAAGTCACAGTGTTCACATTTCTTTGATAAATTATTCTTTGACCTTACAAATAATAATGTCTCCGTACTGCAACTTGCCACCACCCTGAGTTTTATCTACAGCTCTTTTTACTCAAACAAAAATCCCAGAGATTCATTCTGGATGTTTGTTTTCCCTTTAGGATTTCCACTTAAGTTCCTAGAAAAAAAAAAAAAGGAAACTGAGTTTTGGAGACCTTGATAATCAAGCCCTTGTGATTAGACACCGTGTCTGTCCAACAGAATTATAATGGAGCAAAGCTTCTGCAGACGCACATCAGTGCAACTCCACTGAAATCAACAGTGGCATTTTAAGATGTTAAAGATATGTTATAGCCGTAAAGTCAAATAATCACAGTTAGGAAGGAGGAACTGTACTATTGCCCATGAAACTTTAATTTTCCCCCATTGTAGTGTGAATCAGACTCTATGCTGAATACCAAATTGTTAATCTCACTGTTTTCTCTGCAGGCTCTAACCACGGATTCTGATCATTGTCCTTTGCAATACTCCTATGACGACAAGCAGCTGGATTACACTCGTGATATCAAGAGGGACCTGACACAAGGCAACATAGGCAAAGACCTTTTACTGTCCATTTGTTTAGGGGTCACAGCTTAAGGCATTCAGCTCTGGTTTCCCAAGATATACAGCCTTATTGGAGTGCCATATTTTTGCCGTCCTTCATAGAATCATAGAATCACTTAGGCTGGAAAAGACCTTTAAGATCATCAAGTCCAACCGTTACCCTAACACTGCCATCCCACCACTAAACCATGTCCCTAAGCACCTCATCTGCCCGTCTTTTAAATACCTCCAGGGATGGGGACTCGACCACTTCCTGGGCAGCCCGTTCCAAGGCTTAACAACCTTTTTGGTGAAAAAATTTTTCCTAATGTCCAACCTAAACCTGCCCTGGCGGAACTTGAGGCCATTTCCCTTCGTCCTATCGTCTGTTACCTGGGACAAGAGACCAACATCCACCTCCTATACATTCAGAGCAGGGGCTGTACAGACAGCGAGCTGATACACAGAAGCCAGTTGCCCCTGATGCACCTGGACACCCTGTGCTCTGAGGAAAGCCCTGCTGACAAACGCAATGCCATCCAGCTCTCAGAGGCTGCATGAGCCACTGAATGCTAACGCCAGCCATGGATTTGCAGGATGTAGGACTTGTTATTATTTACAACGCATCCAAAATACTGGCTGTGTCTACACTGTGCCTGAAGCGCTGTGACTAAGGACTCTCTCAAAGGTAAAGGCACCCTGAGGACCAGCACCTGGCACTGCTGTGGACTGGATTGGAGGCCCCCTGAACCCACTTCAGCCTCTGGCAGGTCTCGTCTGCCTTCCAGGTTAGCTGGCAGAGCCTGGTCGCAGCCAGGGAACCACCGCAGAGCAAGGTAGGACTTGTGAGGTTTCCCTCGGCATAAAACTGATGCATCCTGGTAGGTGCCGGGCATTTCAGTTTTGCAGGTGGCCCAGCTTGCCTCCAGGGAGTGGCACAGAAACCAGGCAGAAGAGAGTCTAGTCTGCCTGCCTGCAAAGTGTCTTCAAAGCCATACAGCACTGATAATAAGGGAAATGATCAATACCAAGATTAAGAAATTGCTGCACTTTCCGAAAACCTGTTGTTTCCAAGGATGTAATTGTGATGGTATTTTTCCTCTAGAGGAGCTATGCAAAGGCAGATTATATTTTCTTGGCACCTGCTAAATTTCTAGCAAATTGATTCTGAACTTGGAGCTACTAAAAGAAGGGTTTGCATCATTACCCCTTCCTCTCCACCTGCGCTACAATAACATCTCCTGCAGCAGCCAACACAACCCTTGCACCGAAGAGGCCTGCAGAATCAAAGGCAGAAAATAACATGACATCTCCACTGCAACAAGAGGTGTGGGAGCAGTATTTCAGCAAAGAAAAGTCAAGTGATAAACCAGCAATCCAGTTTATAAATACAAAATTATACCTGTGATCAAGTCTTTTAATGCAAGACCCTTGCAATTTCCCTGTGGAGAAATGGGGATGTCTCTCCAGTTCATAGATGCAGTCAGTCCTGTGAAATCTGATTTCTTATGGCCCCTCCTTGACTCTGTGTTCTCTACCTTTTCGTCAGATGACAAGCTGTGAGCTTTTCTGGTCAAACTCTGAGCCTCTAAAGATCCAAGCCTTCTGTCGTCATTTCTCCATGCCTCACTTTCTTTGTCACTTTGTTGCCTTCTTTCTTGCCATCCCAGTCCACTCAGGCTCTCTTTTTCCTCAAGACAATTTGATTAGATATTAGTCCTGACTTCAACTTTTGGAATAATATGGAGTACCATCCCATGGTCCCTACTGGGGGAAGAAGAAGCATTCAACACAAATTACATGACATTTCCTATGTTAGAGAACAGTATAATTTATGTTCAGCTTCCCAGAGGACCATGATTATTGGTAAATGACAATGTCATTGTCATTTCGTAGAAAGCAGCATGGTGTGTGTCAAGCAACATTTCAAGGAAACTCCTGTTTGTAAACCCCAGGTGATACTGCCTGGCTTCCAAACATAGTTGCTGCAAATATTTTCCTTTAATTGCTGTTCATGTTACAATTTTTATTGAAACTGGTGCTTGCATAAAATCCTTTTTAAAAATAGTGGAAAACTGAAGAACAAAATATCATATTTTAAATACATATGACAAAACCAGAACAAAATCAATGTGCTTTTAAAAACCTGTCATATTAAATATAGTCATAAATATGCACTTATGGCCCAATCTTTCTTTCATTTAGGAAAAAAATAATTTAGATTTAAATGTGGTCGCAACTCTGTGCTTTAGATGTTGACAGGCCTCCCCTTTCACCACCACACTTGTTCTGTTATCACCTTCTCTCATGGTTCGACTTCAGTGCACGTCCAAATAATGTCACTGCACCAGTGGCAGCACAAGTCTAGAAATAATAAGCAAATCCACTGTGCAAATAGTTTCTTTCTTCTCTGTTGACTGTATTCTGCAACTCACACTAAGTGCTGCACTATCCTTCCATTTAAGTCCCATCAAGCCAGTAAATCATTGCTCTCTGTGAGTACAGGCCGAGGCATTTGTCCCTGAATAGCTGGGGACAGAGCAGATAAATGAGTAGTACCAGTCTGGTAGTGCTCTCACTGCAGAGGCGTTTCCTCCCAAAGGAAAGACGCTTTGGCTTTCCATTCAGGCATCTGACCCACGGCCTGTGAGCAACAGGGAGAGAGAAGCGTCCTGGCTAAACACCGGGGCACCTACCAGAGCCCCACATTGTATCAGAGGATGGGTTATGAAGGGCAAAACACAATGATCAACATAATTCAAGTTGTGCAGGAGCTTCTAATACCCCACTTAGCACTATACTGAATCAAGTTCAGTAAAAAGCAATAGGGTGGAAACAAATATAGGCATTTTTACGCCTACTTCTGGCTTGCCTATGCTATAGCTTTTTAAATAATGGCCTTTGAGAAGACCATTCTCCAAGCCACTTTTTCTTTCTATTTCATCCTGCAGTGAAGCTGTACTTCTGGTTTTACATGACTTGCTGAGATGGTAAAATTGAAGAGTCACCAGTTCATCATTATGACTTTATTGTAAAGTCAAACAGGAAGAAAAGACAACCAGTGAGGATGCGAGTCCTTATTTTCACACAAAACAACTGTAGTGCTTTGCAAGGAAGAGGAAAAATCAGGCAAGGCAGATTAATAATCTGGCAAATGCAGTAAAAGCTTTCTTACCAATTTATAAAGGTAAAGACTGAAAGCCAAGTCAGAAAATACCTGACTGTGAGTTCGGTACACCTGTCATCATGCTCCAGAGAGTTCTAAATAATAAATGTTTCAAAGAGATACATTGCTTTTGCACTTACTTATTGTTTTTTCATTTCAGTTTATTGCAGCTTCAAGAAATGAAAAGTATAGAAAAATAAATGCATATTAATTTAAACAGACATTTAATGTCCATAAACTGAGTGATGCTCATAAATTAAGTTGTGCTGGCATTTAAAAGAAGCTTGGGATTTAAAAGAAATTGGGTGTCCAAAGGGAGCTGGTGGGTTTTAGGAGGGGCTATATCTTGCACAGCTTAGCAAATCTAAACCCTAATAAGTGTACATTAAACACAAATGAGCTATTGGATTAGCATTTATTGAGTACTGAGAAAGATAAACAAACCCAGATGTATCTGAGTTCTATATTTAAGACAAACTACAGATATCCACATTAAAAAGCTTTAAAACAGCTTTTAAAGGTTCTCCAGATTCCAAATAACAAAATCTAAAATCAGAGAATAGAGCACCTGGGAAAGCATGCTTTGAGGTGGTCACTATCTGTAACTAAATATATATATACATGAACAGATAAATAAGACGCGCACAGATAAATACAACATGAAAGATATAAAATAGAACATATATGAGTTTAATTTTATTGTTCCGTGTAGTTTAAACTGGAAGTCACAATGACTGTAGGCAAAATGAACAAAAAATCATGGTTTTATATACTTGCTAGTTCTTGAAATTTAAGACACCATATCTTTAAGCTTAGAGAGACACGTGAAGAGCATAGGGAGACTTTCATTTGGCTTGTTTCTACTGGGGCAAATTTCACTTTATTGACACACAAATGAATGGCAAAAGAAATATTATCAGTAATAGTTTTAATGAAATGCACCTAGTTTAAGTAACGTTAATGTAACAACAGCATCTCTAAATATTGGCAAAAGTGGTGGAATTAAATGAATAGAGTTAGAGGGAGTTTTCTGTTCCCCATGACATTGCATAAGATAATTAGTGGAGGAATTTCTAATTTTATTAGAAATATTGAGCAGATGCTTGCCAGAGTATGAGCCTTCTTGCACTGCCTTTTTTTTTTTTTTTTTCCATTACAGATGGGCTACCAATAAAGGAAAAATGAAATAAATTTATTTGATTTTAATCAGATGTTATCTTGCCTTGTCCACCTCTGCCATGGTGTCCAACAAGTGTAGATTTGAAGGGTTTTTATCAGTGTGAAAAACTTTTCAGGGATAAATGTGCATTTTGAAACATATAAGAAACTAGTGGAAGCTACAAGTTGGCTATAGGAGGAATGAGAGATCCAACCAGTATTTGGGAGTTTATCATCCCAAAGAAACAGACTATTCAGTTAGGATTAATGATCCCCAAGTGGCCAACACGAAACACAGGCAACCCTGCCTGACCCATGGCCTGAAAGAGGGAGGACTCATCACTCAAGGCCCCACTGCTTTTTGGTGACCTTCCAACAACAGTTCTGCCCTGAAATAATTTCTCCCTCTTGCAGTTTTGCGCTTTAGCTGTATTTGACATAAAATGCCAAGTACCGTGACTGAGATTTACTCATGCTTGCAAACGTTGCTTTTATTTGCATTGACTGAAACCCCTTGGGCATCTCTTACTTTGTAACAGGACAAAGTACAGTCATAAATATTAATGCTGCTAAAAGGTATACCAAGAGGGAAAGAGCAGTCCATGAGACCCCAAACAGCCCCATCCACATCTTTCAGTTGCTTTTGGTTGTACCATCTCCTGGGTTGAAAAGAGAATTCAGTCATTTGCTCCTTGGTTCCTGCCTTACCAGACTGCCAACAGGAGTGTGGCAGTGATGGTGATTTGCTTTAGCACATGGACACTTGTCCAATGGAAATGCTGTGAAATCACCAGCACATTACCTACGCCACTGAACAGTCATCAGTGAGTTGCAAAAGAATGCTGCGACATGATCAGTAAATAAGTAGGTGAAATTCTGCCTTGTCTGCAGAGATGTTGGAAGCGAAATCTGCTGCACAGCTTGTGGGTTTATATGAACAGTTTGCTAATTAGAGTTGTATAAAATGATAATTTTTCAAGAAAATTTCCACCCTTCATAGCAGCCCAGTGTGAAATCTGATATTTTTTAAAACCCAACAAATGAGCTATTCTCATATTTTGAAAAAAAGTTTCTACAGGCAATCCAATACCACTGCTCAATGCTGAAAATTTTTCAGTACCACCTAAACATTTTTGCTGCATAGTTATTCACTGGTTTTTGGCACTCTCCAGCTGCTTTCCTCCTCCCTCCCCTGCCTATTCCTGTTGCCCACCAGAATAATGAAAAAAGTGTCAGGAGAGCTCACACAAACTCACTGTCATTTTTTAAGCTACAAGTAATGATATTCGTTAAATGAATGCAATAAAACCTAAAAATACCAAAATGGGTTCATTCTTTTCAAAAGCCTGGGTATTTTCTGCTGCAAGAAAAATCCTTTCCAGTCACACCCATTGGGCTGTTCATGTGCAGAGTTTGCTGTGGAAATTCCTTTTTTGAGGAATTCTTCTGGAGGATTTTAAAGAGGATGCTTCTGTCTTTGTTACCATTGTCCAGATGAAACCAGAAAGGTAATTAAAAGCTGAGAAAGAACAGGAACCCTATAAAATTCTTCAACACAATCTCAGCTCCTATTGCATTCCTTTTCCATCACTCTGTTGAACTCTGCTGAGAATTTCCCCTGTGGGGGCAGCCAGAGTAGGAAAGTCTCTTGATGAAGCATCCCTCTCCATAGGGAGAGCTGCCAAAGGCGGACATGGGATGAGGACCGTTTTTGACCTTTGGCCAGTCCCAAGATCAGGCCAGCCAGAGAAGCTGATTGGGATGGAGCACGTTGCCTTTGTCCAGCACGCAAGCCCTCCCTCTAAGTCAGTCTGGATAGTCCCCCTGTTGAAAGAATGGAAAAGAACATATTTTTAATTCTCCATACTTTCAATTAATTTGTTTATTTATAAAATGCTATTAAAAAAAAAAAGGTATCCTGAATGTGATTTATGACCAGTGAACTCAAGAATCAGACTTTAATGGGAACTGGCCTGTGCTGCCTACAAACATGATAGTAAAGAGACAATCATTTGGGGGGCTGTGAATGTGTGCACATTCATGGTAGTGTCACTGGTAGCAGTGGCAAGAAGTAAAATGAGTGTTTTTAAGTAGCTAGTGCTCCACAATAGCAGGTTTTAACACACAGCCCTCTCAGCCACCTTCTCTTTCCTTTTTCAGCATACAAGCTAAACTCAAGCTAAACTGGGAGCTGCTTTGTATTCCCAGTCTTTTTTTTTAATAAATAATAAAGTGACCTACATTTGCTAGCTAGGTGGCAAACAGAGTGATTAAAGGGTCAGCTGTGCTGCTTGGGACAAGGAGGGGGAGATCCATGTAATTCAAGAACACTTGAAAGGGGAGGAAGCATTGGCCTTTAGGGAAAAAGGAATTAAATCTCTTCAGGACACAACTAAAAGCTGATAATATCCCCAGAGCTCTGCCACGATGCCTTCTCTTAAATGATAGGCTGTTTCTCCATCTCCCTGGCCTCCTAAACTTCTTTTTTTTTGAAGTGAAATATGGAAAGAATCCTGCAAGTAACCCATCGCCAAGAGCAGCATGAAATGACGGGCGTGACAAGTCCTTCTTCACTGCCCTTCCCTTGGGAAACATGTCACAGGCCATCAGCAAAAATGCCTGAGACACCCAGTGGGATGGCACTGCTGGCAGGGACTACTTGCGCTCTTGAGGCCAACCACAGGAAGCAGTAAGGAGATAACCAGCTCCAAAAGACCCTGCATCTTCTGCCAGCCACCACACAGCAGCGGTCACTGAACACAGCCCAGTGCCCTATAGCAAACCCGGGACCTGCAGTAAACACTGCGAAGCCAGCGGAAGGCCAACAGAGCAGGGGAGAGAAGCTGGTCCTACCTTCTGGGCTGTGAGCAAATGTCCCAAATGGCTGCAGGAAGCAGAGGGCATGACAGACAGAGGAAAAGAATACCCCAAAGGTCCTAGCCCACCTGACTTGGAGAAAAAAAGTTCTTTTTGATGCCCAGGACAAAATCTTTTCAGCTCTGCAGTTGAGGAAGACAGCCTGAGAAATGCTTTCTGAGGACTCCTCCATAAGCCCTGCTAAGGAGGCAGGGGTGGGCTGAAGCCCTTGCACTGCTTCACAGCAGTGCGGTGATGGGGTGGCTGTGGAGCAGAGAAAGGATATTTGGTTATTACTATCAGACAGTGTTTTGCAGCAGTCAGAGTGCAGACCAGGGATCCACTGTTGTAAACTCCGTAGAAATAAACCTCAAGGCATTCACCATATGAGTAAAGACAACGACTGGCAGGTGGCCGCTGGCTACAACAGCAGAGCTCGCAGACCAGGGGATGGAGTGTCCTCCAGTTGCACAATTTGGAAATCCAAGGAATTTCTGAAGTAATGAATCACAGATTTCAGCCAGAGTTTTGCCTGAGAAGCTGCAGGAGTTATTTCTTAATAAGAAATCTGTCCCTCCCATTGGCTGCCAATTCAGTTACCCAAAACAGACACAGAAATAATTTTTTTCTTATTTTGTCCCTATTTCTTAATCCCATCGAAGAAAGGGATAAACAGACCAGACATGACTGCACTTTGGAGCCATTTCGCGCAGTAACCTCAAGGAGCTTTTAAGATTAAATTTGTCGTGACAGCTGCAGGACAGGACCGAAGCGGTCTGCACAGTCACTGGGATCCTCTCCCACACGGATCCCTGATGCCGGTGGGAGAGGTGGCCAGCACACACATCTCCAGGGTGCTGCTGGACCTCCAGCCTCCTTCTGCGCCTACCGCCTTCCTCTCCCTTAAATGCCTCTTTTCCCTCTGCCTCAGTCCCCTTTCCTAAATTAACTGACTTGCTATTTTTTAATCTGTACCTTCCTTTGACAAGGAGCTGTCAGCTCTGCTCATTTCAATAGCTTGGAGTGGCAGACTGAGTTTATGCAAACCCATTTTCTGGCTCCTCACATGGCAGAGCCACATCTCTCCGGTGACACGCTGCTGTCTGTGGCAGGGATGAGTAATTCTGCCACGGCAGAGGGGCGTGGATTGGGACCACAGGTGATACCTTCAGCACTGTGGGTCCAGGACACCAGGATGCCACATATGGCTCCCAAACTGTTGAGTGTGCTCATGCCCATGAGGGGCCTTAGGTGCTGACAGCACCCAGTTTCTTGAATGCAGCAACCTGCAGGTTGGACCGAGGTGCTAAGAGCTCATGTTGGAGCCACTGGGTCAGAGCTGGGACCTGCAGGGATCAGGTCTGGGCTCATCACTCGTGCTGAATGACCGCCCATGCAGTCACGGTCACCTGCAGACCTTGGGCCAGCACTGTACGCAATCTACATCCTACTTACTTACATTTTACCATGAAAGCTATTTTGAGCGGTATTAGACAGGGATGTAAAGCCTGAGCTTGTTCTCTTATGCAGGAATGAACTTTATTTTGAGATACATGATGGTAGCAAATTTTGACTTTCCTTACCGACCCAGAGCACCAAATCCCAGAGGATGTGACGCACCTGGAAGTCCCATCACCTTCAATGGGACATGGCCAAGGACACGGACTGGGACAGTCCTGTGAGTAAGCGATGAGTCCAAATAAATAGTGACTCACGGATTTGGCTTTCAGATATTATGTCATTAGTGGAGCATGGAAAAGGCAGACAACGTGTTGCCCAAATCAATACAGGTTAACCTTGCCAAAAGAAAAGCTGTTGAGATGGGGTGCAGCCACAGGGCGCTTGTGGAGGGGCAGTGGCAGCACAGCGGCTCCCTCTCCCCCGAGCAGGACAGTCGTGCAGAGAACAGACCTTTAGCATAGCCCTGGTAAACATGCCTATGGTCAGTACCCATCCAGAGCTTCTTTTTCGTCTGCCCCTTGCAGCTTAACGTGCTCAGTGCAACTAAACTGACACCGGATGGGCTTCTCCTCATCTGCAGTGGTGGAATAAGGGATCGGAACCAGGGCGTGCTCAGTCAGTGTATCAATGTGTGGGCAATTTTTACTGTAACCATGGGGATTATTTACAGTCTGGATACCAGGACCCTTATCTTTTTCTGTTCATTTCTCTGCAACTACATCCTCTACAGGAAAAAAATAATCTTGTCATTAAGACCAAACTTGTATCATCACGCGCGATTTAATAAGATCAAAATAATTTTGACCGAATGCAGGATGACAAACAAAGTTCTGTTTATTGCGAGATAGATGTAAAGCAGTTGTAGTGGTGATTTAGAATTGATTCGATCAAAGTGCATCTCAAAAAATTGTGAAATAGAATCTACCAGCTAAAACTAATGAGCACAAAACTACATTGATTTGGCCCAGGGTGGACAAATAGAACATCTGGCATATTTGGCACCGATGACACAGCTGGCATTGTTGGACCCGTTTCTGCAGAAGGTACAGATGCAGAAATGGGAGAATTGGTACAAACAGTGCAGATGGAACAGTTGGAACAGATGACAGTGGGCAGAGCTGGCGATGCTGGCACAGGTGTCATAACCTCAACAGCTGGCACAAGTTGTGACAATCCTGGGATTTCTTAGTGCAAGGCACATGTTCATTTTGGCTTTGGCTGCAGAGAGATAAGAGCATTTTATAATTAGTAAATGTGCCATTTAAAAAAGAACTTTTTTTCCCATCCTTAAGGACATCCACCTCCAACTGTTACAGCCTGGAATGTGGAGCATTTCTGCAAATTACAATTTCCCAGAGAAAGCCACAATTGATAAATACAGATTTAATATAAGGTAATTAGACATTTTTATTCTCATATAGATAATAATCATGAATAGGATTTCTTCATAAGAGGTTTGTTAAAAAACATGGTCAGATCTGTAGCCCGATCATGGAGATTAAAACAAGCTTTGTCTTAAAGCCAAGGCTTGTTTACCACCAAATTGGTGGGCTCTATTTTCCAAAAGTGCAATGCTTCACAATAAACCGGAGTTTGATAGAAGCCACCAGGAAGAGCAGGGCGCCGGAAGAGCACCACAGAAATGGTTAACTCTTTGGCTAAAAAATGAACCATTCTTAGGGCAAGAATGAAAAAATGGAGAAACCATGATATTGTCTTTTCTTTAGCAATGCAGCTTTGATAAACATTATTGAAAATACCACTGGTCAGAATCTGATTTACATCTGAGAAAGCAAATACCTTGCTCTCCCTTGAGCCCCTACTCTGCGAGTAGCTGTAACAAGGCAGGATCCTTTGATTCCCATGAAAAGATAAGCAACGAGATGAAGTTGCTTGCCAAGGATTTAAAACAGAAATTAATTCCTTCTTTTATTTCAGCTGTTAAATGCTGTGGAGAGCAGCCAGGAAGTAAATTTTGCTGAACTCTGGGGCCTGATCCTGCAAAACCTTATTCATGGTTGTCTTCAATAGCCGCACAAGCCTGCAATGGAAGGGCTTGCAGGATTCGGCTTCCCTTTTCAGAAGACTTACACCCTGCAGAGAGCTTACTTGTTGGATATATTTCTGAATGCACCTTTTGTCATGCTGCTTGCACAAAACCAGTTTCCCCCAACCTGATTTCACTGCACAAAGAGACCGCTGGTTGGTATTTTTAGTAAAGTGAATTCACAGGAAAGAGGATTAAAAAAAAAAAAAAAAGGACAAGACCCAGGACAAACTAATAAAAATACTGTATTGAAAAATATTTGACAGCTTGAAAAACCTCAAATGAGTGCATACTGTCGCGGCTGGAGAGGTTTTTAGTACTCAGCCATTTTAAGCAATTCTTTGTCCTCTGTTTAGTCATGTGCTCCCCTACCTTGTGCTGTACAGTGCAAAACCACTAGTTAGTCAGCCGCACTTTATATCAAGCGATAACTACCACTGAAACCCTCATAAAACAAAAAGGGAATAGTTTGGACTCAAGGAAGTCAAAGCTGTGCTGCTCAGCTGTAGTCCTAGCTATGCCACAATGGTGATACTCCAAACCCAGTCTGTAAATGGCAATAAAATTAGAAGTAGGTCCTTTATACTGATGTAGCTGCAGTAACTTTTCTTTTCCAGGTTGCTCAGCTGATAAGCTGACCCTGGCAATTTAAAACAGATCTGTTTCCTTCAAGCTGAGTTCAGGTACCAGCTACAGCTCTCCTGGTTTCCTGGACGCGGCCATGCAGGCGGCACCACCGCCTGCTCCCGATGGGGAGGAGCACCCTACAGCTAGTCACACAGCCATCCCTTCGTAGCTGTCAGCCACCGCTGGCTGGTCACTACCTGCCACGCGAGCAGTGGATCCACAGCAGGAGTCAACTCGAATGCTCGGCACGAGGGGAGGGAGATGAGGACTTCGCCGGGGCTGCTGCCTTACTGCTCACTGGGCTTCTGGAGAAGAAATAAACATGTGGTTTCCTGTGTTTTGTGAGTGCTTTGCTCTCTGCCTTTTATTTAATAGCTGTCTGCACACCCAGCACTTCATAACCTACGGATGGCTCATGAAAACATTCCTCTCTTGCTTCTGGCCGCAAGCTTTTACGATGTGCTTTAATCCCCCCTTCAAACAGTTGCTGCACATACTGGCTCGCTGCTGTCCCCAGAGAGCTACCGCCAGGGTGTGATATTCCAGCTGGGGTGGCAACTGGGGGGGGCGGCAGCTAATTCCCCCTCGTACGCTGGCAGATACACCCTGAAGAAAATTTCTGTTGACCTTGGGGTGAGCCTCCTGCTCCTCCCATGTCCTACAGAAAAATGCAGCCATTTGTTCATGGAAAAAAGGGAATGATGGACATCTTTTTTTTCCTTCTGCTTTGTATATGCAGTGGGTGTCCCTTCGTGATACACAATGACCTTTCACTTTTGCATTAGGTGTTGCATTTTTATTTAGTCTTCCCAAATTTCTGACTTGAGTCCACCGTGTTCTAAAGAGACGAAAGCCTACTCATAAAAATAACCCCTACGCACTGTTTTTATTCCACTTAAACCTTCAAAATAAAGGTCACGTGGGACTTAATTACTGTCTGTGACTGGTGCCTCCTCTCTGCGCATACACCGTTGTTTCACCCATCCCCCTGAAAAGAAAGCCCCTTAATCATTCTCAAGATGCTGCTCGGTCATCACAGCTCAACATTTTCTCTTATCTCAACACTCTGTGATTGAGGATCAGTTCCCCAGCAGATATGAATTATTACATCTTCTCCAAAGTCAATGCAACTCTGCTGATTGCCTTATTGAGGATCTGGCCCTGTATATTATGGAGGCAACATCTCCATGAAATTGATTTTGGAAGCAGAAGTGCAATTTTTCTAATATGATTAAAGCACACGCTGTTGCGACAGCAGGTACAGGTTGGGCATTGAGTTAGTAAATAATGAGTAATGGCCCTTTGTACACTCAGGCACCAGCCTTGATGATCCTCTCCTTTGCCCAATCCACGTGCTGCCCACTGTGCATGGCGTGCTCTCCCAGTACCATGTAAATCTGGTTGCCTAGGTACTGGTTTAGGATCAAGAAGCCTGCTCCACCACAGACTTGTGTAACCTGGAGCAAGTCTTTTGTCTCCCTGCTATTCCTGGTGCATGAACCTGGGAAAACTTCCAAATCCCTTGGTCTGGCTGGGTACCCCAACCCACTGGGACAGGACACCAATACCCCTTTGTCCTCTTGCCTTTGCTCCACTTCTGCAAAACAGAAGCCTGGGCGTAGCAGCTGCAAGGAGCCATGGTGTGCCCCAGGCACTTGGCTGACCCTGCCTGCTTCAACAGCCAGGGAGCTTTCCAATTTCCAAAAAACCCCATGCTTATCTTTTATTAAACCATCGAAATAGCCCTGTGCCCCCACTGGGTAACACTGTCATCTTAATACTTCTGTCTCTTCCTCACACCTTTGCTACACTAAGCCTAACACCCAGAATAAAAGGAGTAGTGTCTTCATTTACAACCCATGAAGTGCCCAGAGCCTTGGAGTCACTGCAGCCGCAGTAAGTGGAACAGTTACCAAGTAATCATTTATGAATAGAGGGGCACTAGTTTTTGCTGTAATTCCATACCTTACCTTGAATTGATTCCTATATTGGTGGAGTTAATCCAACTTTCTAAATTAATTTTTAACTTGATTTCTGTTTATTGAAATGATGAGCACTCTTTCATCTAGCAGCGTAACTTCTTTGCTATATCAGAAAATTGTCTGGGTTTTTTTTCCCTCAGTATTTTATGTAGACCTTGGATTCAAATCTGGACAAGGCTGTTGCAGGCTCTGATCCAAAACTCAATTAGGTCAATGGAAGTCTTTTCTTGGGCTCTCAGTCGGGGTATTTTCAAGATTAACTGCTCCCCGCATCATTTCCCCAGGGCTGGTCTAGGTGCTTAGGCTGCACACTGGGTATCTTCTTGGGGCCCTGGAGAGAGGAAGGTAACTCACTTCTCCTAGTCCAACACCAGTCCAAAGTATTTGCGCTTTCATCCACAGGTACCTCTGGCTTCCTTTCTGAACAGTGGAGAAGTTCTATAATGGAGCTAAA
This sequence comes from Gorsachius magnificus, assembly GCA_034008185.1. Taxonomy (NCBI): domain Eukaryota; kingdom Metazoa; phylum Chordata; class Aves; order Pelecaniformes; family Ardeidae; genus Gorsachius; species Gorsachius magnificus. Next base: position 39,422,963 of record CM067083.1, on the reverse strand, counting down.
TCATCAGGAATTAACAGCCTGTGCCCCGAAATGCACTCTCCTGGCCCACAGGGCAGCTGTGCTTTTGCAGCAAATTCCCAAATTCTGGAGGTCCCTTGCCAACCATTTTCAATGAAGGCTTCAAGTGGGAGTCGGAGTGGCAGGTCTGCCTCTCCTTCCTTGTTTCAGGTGATCAGCTAGGTCAATTAGCAGAGCACATGCACATGCGACTAACCTCCAGCAGTGAGTTGCATCACTGGCATTAGCACTGTGAAAATGCTCAGGAAACAAACGCTGGTGCCTTTACACAGCACAAATTTAACTCCACAAATCACCTCAAAGACTTCAGTGGTGCTGTTTGCTGAGCAAAGTACTGCTCTTCTGCATGCTCTCAGAATACGGCCCTAAGTGCTTTCCTGGACTAGTGCCCAATACCTGTACATTCGCCTTGGAAGATAAAGTAAGTAATGATATATAGGGCTGGGTGAGAGTCATCTCATTATATCGTCTGCTTTTTCTTGGCTGCCGCAGGTTTTCTGATGTGGCTGTGGCTGAGAGAGGACAAATGTCTCTGCAGGTGCTGTCTTTGGGATTTACTGGGCCTCATACGCTCAGGAACTGTACAATACTTTTTCCAGTCTGGACCTTCCTTTCCAATTGAAATACAAAATTTCAGTATTGGGTCTATCCATGCACCCCAAACCGCATGCCCTGGCTCCTCAGAGGTCTAATTCTGGCTCACAGTAGCTGCAATCACTTTGTGAAAGAAAGCCTTATTTTTGTCTCAGCATTGGGTCTTCTTTGCCATCTTAAGCCTGTGCGACCAGCCTCCACTTTCATTCCAGGTGGCCCTTTTCACTTGTAACCTGAGAATACAAACTCGTGCGTGCAAAGCCCGCTCCAGCACTCTCTCACTCTTTTCAGATATTAGGCACAGCTCTGTATTTCATTTCAGTTGATGAGCCCAGGCAGGGTTTGCACAGCCTCTCTTCCCTGGACCCCACAGAGGAGCCTTCTCCAACAAGGAAACACACTCACTGTTATAAATGGCAGTGCGGAGCGTGATAAAAACTGATGATGGTTGTTTTGTCTCACTGGGATATTCTTTTCTTTGCTTTCTGGTACCCAGCACACCAGGATCTTGGATGAAGCACAGTTTATTGAGATTTCTGGCACCGGTATTGCTGAATTATGTTTAATTTAGCTCCACAGCCACAAACCCTCAGTGCTGAAGGGCTACACATGAGGCCTCGCTGCCTTCCAGTAGGTTTCTATATCCTCTGGTCTTTTCATCTGCAACACTCCTTTAAAAGCACCTGATGTTCAGACAGTGTGTAAATCATTAGCATAATCTATTTGGGGCTACTAATTTTTGGTGTTTTAGTAGCCATCCCTACAGTGGAGTTGATTCTTACTTGTGTTTTCAGCTGTTCATGTATTTTTAAGAAATTTTAGCCTGAAGTGGGGTCCTGATTCCGGGCCAAATACTTCTGCAATGCGCGTTGCACAGGTACGATTAACAATACTAATAGCAACAGTAATAGCATGCTGCTGAAGGGGAAATTAGTTCCACACACCATCGGTATTAGAAAATGGGACCACTCGTTTCCTGTAGCTGCGAATGATTTTGTACCTATAAGCAGCATAAAAGAGCAGGTTTCCTGGAAGAAAAAAGTGAAAAAAAATCAGTGGGGTACTGAGGGGATCTAGAATCTAACAGGAGAGTCTGGGGGGAAGCCTTTCCAGGTCTGACAGAAAATAGCTGGAAATCACTTCTGTATTGAGGGAGAGGGAGAGGCAGAAGAGGGAGAGAGAGCAGAAAAGGAAAAAGGAAACAGAAAGGGAAAGGAAAAGGAAAGTGAAAGGGCAAAAACAGGAAAAGCAGCTTGCTAACCAAAACTGTGTTTTACACCAACTTTTGCAGGGTTGCTCTTTGAAATCAGTGAGATTGACTGATCAAGGAGACAGCTATCTATTTCACAGGACCACAAGCCAGAAGCTGGCAGTTTAAGAAACCAAAGGTTAAAGGGAAGCAAGCGTTTGGATAAGAAGTAGAAGGAGCAGCTGTCTCCGACGTGGGAGGTGATCAGCACATAAAAATGTTTGGTGAAGGGGCACAACACCAGCACCTGGCAGGGGCAGATCCTCCTAATCCCCACCAGCAGCTGGCCCATGCATCACCCCGCGCCCCGGGGAGCCCTCGCTGAAGTCGGGGCTTCCTGGTGCTGCCGACCAGGAAATTTAAAAGGTGCTCATGAACCTCCTAATGGGCCCATGGAAACACATTCCCCTGCAGCCCAAAGCCCTGCAAACATTCCCTATCCAGGCAAGCTATTTCTCCCAGCTTTCACCATGGGTAGAGATCGCAGCATTTGGCTTTCTCATACCTTTTAGTAATTATGTAAATAGACCATCTAATTTACTTCTGTCATAACCATCTACTAATTAGTATGCATGCCTATCTTGGAAATATAGTTAGTGAGATAGGAGGACAAATGAAAGGACAAGGCTGCACTCACCATGCAAGTGTCTCATTCTTCCACTCATGTCTGTTGTGCATCATTTGCTTGCAATGCAGGACATCCACTTACATCCACTGCCTTGGCAATGGTCTTGATTTGCACCACCGTAAGTCAGGACCCACTGAATTTGCATGAGAAAATACATAAGTAACTAGTGATAGGGTGAGAGGAAATGGCCTCAAGTTGGGTCAGGGGAGGTTTCCATTGGATATTAGGAAAAATTTCTTTACTGAAAGAGTAGTCAAGCATTGGAACAGGCTGCCCAGAGAGGTGGTGGAGTCACCATCTCTGGAGGTATTCAAAAAACATGTAGACATGGCACTTCGGGACATGGTTTAGCAGGCATGGTGGCGTTGGGTTGACGGTTGGACCTGATGATCTTGGAGGTCTTTTCCAACCTTAATGATTCTAAGGTTCTACAATAATGTGATTTTATATCTTCAGTTTCCTTATCAGCCAAAGTTTCTAAGTTCCTATGTACTTAAACACCAAGAGACAAGGATTGCACTAAGGAGGCACTTGGTGTTAATTAACACTTGCTCTCTCCTATCAGCCCTGCCTGTTTTCACAGAACAGGAGCTTTCTTCCCAGCTTCTACGTGTGCTCACATCCAGTGCCATATCTTGACTCTGTATTCAGCAAGCCTGACAAAAACCTGCGCATTGATCCCAGACTTTCATTGCAGTCTGTGCATATTACACACACACACACACGAGATCTCCAGAGTCCTCACCGAATCTATGTAAAGCTTTCCTTCATTGTGTGCTGAAACCACAAAGAAGCATCTGAACAAGGAATGTGTTCCTACGAGACACCTCCCCTCATGGAGGATAATGGAGATGAGATTTCATAGGAAAAGGAAAGGATCTTCTCTGAATCCAACTAAAGTATCCAGGGCAGTCACCCATCAGCAAAAAAATTAACAAGAAACTAGTGTCTGTATGGTTTCTGTTACTTCCAATGTATAAGAAGCAAAATGATCAAAACTTGATTTTTTTTTAGACCTGGTTGAGATTAGAGTGTAAGAAGTAGCTAGAGAAAAGCTCAGCAAATCTGATATGGTTGTTACTGAAGAAAAGCCAGCACAGAACCCCATGAATTGTTGAGGCAATTCTGTATCCATAACCAATGCCATCATGCTGGCAGGCATGTTTTTGTTAGGCTGTCACATCTACGTCAGTTCAGAAGTGGTGTCAGATATTGCCACAACAAATTATCTTGTTATAAAAAAATCGGGGTGCATATTTTTATAACATTAATATATAATACATAAAATGGTTGGAATTCATACCAGTTGGCACTCGGTATAAGAGTCTTGTTTTGGCTGGTATATACAGCATATTGGGAGAGGAGGAAATTTGCTTTCTTTGCAAACACGATGACTTTCCACAAATCAGAATTCTTCCCCTCCTGTTGAATATTGCGGGGGCTTTTCACAATTGAGCGGAACAAATTTAGGGCTGTAAGTAATTGAGAGTTGGCTGCTTGCACACAGGAAAAAAGGAAGACAAACAAAATGTCACAGTGATTATTTTTATCTCTGTAAAGTGTGTGAAATTAATTTATGAAAGCAACATTTTTGCCCTTTTGAAAGTATACGTACACAAGTTAGAAGTCTGGGTGGTTCTCTCCAGGCTACCAGGAAAGCAAAACATGTACTGTATATCTGCCCTTTAATCTAGCAGATCTTTATTTGCAGATCTGGCTGTGCATCATATCTCTGTATCTGTGCTTCTGCCAAGTGCAGAACCAGATTTGGTTCTTAGATATACTGGTTCAAAGCTGGAGGAATCTCACTGGCTTCAGCATACACTGCTGAAGAAGAAGAGGAGAAGTGGGCATCCTCTCTGTCTCACCCCAGCCTTTTCTGTTTGTATGGAAGTCCCTGCCTACATGGAGTTTTTCTGCTTAGGTGTTATTTATTTTAGGTATTATTAAGTATTATGCCCATGGTTGGACAGATGGGGAGAAATGAGGTAATGCCTATGGAAGCTTAACCCGATTGTCTTGAACAGGGGCCCTGGTGTAAGACTATTCATTTTACCTAGTCACTCCACTTTGATAAAGTAGTGAAAGTAGAATTGTCGCCCAACATCATGTCAGCACAGTATGTTACCAGTCATCATATTAAACCATCCTAGCTAAGGTCATTTGGAGGACTTTAAAATCAGGGATCAAACTAAGTAAAACAGCCCAAAGCAGCAGATCATAGACCCATCATAGAATCATAGAATTGTTTAGGTTGGAAAAGACCTTTAAGATCATCAAGTCCAACCGTTAACCTAACCCTGCCATCCCACCACTAAACCATGTCCCTAAGCACCTCATCTACCCATCTTTTAAATACCTCCAGGGATGGATAGGTCAGTCTGCACAAACTCGGTCTATGCTCTCTACACAGTGACTTTCCGATCCCCTCCCTCATGCTAGTTAGTGCTCCCTCCACGAGCAACTCCACTGAGGCCAATTCACCGACCAAGCTGTGATTCCAAGTCTTTCAGGGTACCAGAAACCAGCCCAGCAGGAGGTCAGTATTACCATTTATTCATGCCTGTGTCAGAAAGCTTTCTTGCCCTCAACATTTTAAGAAAGCAGGAGGGCAGCTTTAAAAAGAGTACTGCTCATCTTTCAGGGCTGCTTGTTGGCAAATTATTCCAGTGCCAGCGTTGTTACTGATATGCACCCTGAGTTTGGTTACTTTTCTGAAACCTTTTGCATGCTCATTCTATCACTGGTACAGTGAAACCACCAGTACTTGCCCATCTGCTCTATCAATAGGCACAGGAAACAGTAAAAACATGAAAATTGCAATATAAATCCAAGTCCTCATGTGAAAGCTCTGTAAACATTAGCTATTACTGTCTAAAAAGATTAACCAAAGAAATGTAATCCAAGTGCTAACAAGGATAAATCTATCTAGGCATGGAGATTATGCAAAGTTTCCTAGGATTTTCTAAATATGGCTAAAATGTGAAGTTTTGTTACCAGTTTGCTGTCTTAATTAACTAGTCTATTGAGCAATAAAATGCAGGAAGGTCTTGCCAGGAACAACCACTAGCTACTGAAGGGCATGTTACTTTGGGGAATCAGATGAAGAAGCTGGGTACCCTGGAAACACTCCTGCATATCATGGAATTTGATCAAAGCAGGTTGTAAATGTTCTGCTTCATCAAATGATAGCTTCAACAGAAAGCAATCAATGCAGCAGGAGAAGCAACCAATATATATTGCTGTATTTGTTATGTCTTTTTTTTCATTTGTTATTTCTTTCTATGTTTATTTTTGAGAGCTAGGGGTTGAGAAAGCCTTTAAAATAAAATGGACTTGGTGGTGTGGTTTCTGAACCATAATTTAGGTTTTGGTTACTTGTTTTCCCAGTATATCAGTGAATTCTCTCTTCATTCTCCATTCTTTCAGCTAGAGGCATCTCCAAAACTTACTGGGGGAAGAAATGCTCCTTAAATAAGGTAACCTATTATTAGCACCATGTTTCCAAATATAAAATCCCTATTGTCTTAGTTACATTACTATGGAGGCCAATTTGGAACAGGATGGGAAAGCTTTTGGAGGTTTTCCATGCCAGATTCCCTGCCTTGAGCATGGAGCAAGCTTAGTTTGCTAATTATAACCAAGGGCTTTTCCAGACGCCATGCCCCTTCCAGCCAGAATGGGTACGATGTCAGGGTTTCGATGGGCATGACCTCATCTTGCCTGATGCCAAAAGTTTCTCCCAAGGTGAACCAATCTTCACACTCCTGGACATGAGCAGTGTGTAAACTAGCTTATGCCAATGTTGTGGATGCTCTAACAACAGGGGAAATACATTAGATCTAATAATTATGAGCCATCTCATTCCTAATAATACTAACTGAAGTTGAAATACTGAAAGTACTCACATAGGCAAGGTGAACCTATGTATGATTTTGGGTTGTTGTGTTTGGGGTTTTTTTTCAAGTAAAAAATGTAATTTAACTTACCCCTCATGAATGTACCTATTACACTCTTCCAAAGCCCAAACCCTGCCATCCTTACTTGCAAGACCTCAGTCTGGTTCCAGGTCTCTCCTGAACCCCAGCTGCGAGTTGTTCTGCACAGCTATTTTGTGCTCTGCACAACCCAGGGTTATAACACAGAGTAATACACAGACTGATACTTTCTTCTGGATCCAGGTTGCATTTTGAAGAGTTAGACTGCAAGCAAACGTAAGGCCACAGACCTTAATTTTGCAAACACCGTGGCCCTGAAGCCATTACTACCTCTTGGACACTTGCCACCACTCATGGCCTTGGGATTACCTGAAACTGCTTTGATGCAGGGTTAGTCACATCAGCTAAATCACCTTCACCCCTGACTTGTGCTCACTTACTGCCAGGGGAGGAGTACCAGCTTTTCCCCACCTTGCAGAAGAAAGGTGGAAGCAACCAGTGGGTACTGGTGATACTTTTGACATTTCTTGGCTGCAGTCTCCCTTCTGTTAGCAACCTCAGCTTTAGCAGGCACACCGCTTTCCACAAGGGGAAGGTTAGTTTCCTGGCTCAGATCCCAAATGAATGCTATTCCTTGCTTGAAAACAGTAGGGCAGATTAGGGATTGGTTTGATCCATGCAACTTATCACCAGCATTGAGACCTCTCTCAAAAGAATCTGAAGATTTTTGTCCTGGGGTAATAAACCTAATAAAGGGACTTCAAAATGTCCATCATCACTGCAAGTACATTTAACTGAAACACTGGATTTTTGTTGCAGAAAATAAGGATGATGTTATCAAAGCTACTACAGAATATATACAACGTATGAAAGGGCTTTTTGTTTTGTTGCTTTTTGTTTGGGGTTTTTTTTTTTTTTTGTTTTTTTTTTTAAGTAGTGTTTGTCTACCTACAGTTGCAACTATGTCCTTTGGAATACGTAATGTAATGTGTTGCTGCAGGAGCCCAGATCCTTCAGTTATTTTAGCGCAGTTATGTCAGAATGAAAGAGGAAAAAAAAAAAACCTCTCAGTGCTTTACATTTAAAAACTACTGGCAGGACATGTTCTAATTCATTAAAAAAAATCTCATTCATCAAAACAATTCATTTTTTGTTTGAACAGGCTGAATAAACAATTTCTTACTGATTTAATCCTGGCAGCCTTTCTAGCGACAAGTGGCTCCAGTTCATGTACAAGCACCACAGTGTCCTTAAGTATCAAGAACAAATTGGGTACATAAAGGACATTTAGTGATCACCTCTGCATGACTGCCCAGCATTCCCATTCGCCTTTTTCTCCCCCCTTTTTCATTATTTTTCTATTGTAGCAAATGCCATTAAAATCTTGAGTTTATCAGAACATTCTGAGAAACATCTGGGTTGGATCCTTTCTCTTCTTTCTCCTGCCAATGATGGGCTGACATGGCACGAAACATTGTCCTGAATCAGCACTAGATTGTGTACTCTCAAAAAAGGTCACAGAATAGTGCTGGAACAGTGAACAGCTGCTTGGAAATGTGCTTACCGTAGAGCTCACTCTTGTGAAAATAGAGGAAAACTTACAATATTTTCAATACTTTGAAATGTATACATTTGTTTTGATTATTATTTTCTTTTTCAATCAGCCAGTAAGCATAAAGAATACATGCTAATATCCAACAGCTACATAGGTGTGTGGCAAAAAAAACCCCAACATTAAAAATAGATGAACATCTAGTCCACTTGCCCTGCAGCAGTCAGGCAGTTGGACTAGATGATTCTTGTAGGTCCCTTCTAACTCAACTAGGCTAGTCTAGTCTTGTCTAGTTCTATTCCATTCCATTCCATTCTGTTCTGTTCTGTTCTATTCTATTCTATTCTATTCTATTCCATTCTGTTACAAGTCACCGAGTTCTTCTCTGAGTCAGGTCCAGTGAATCCGAGACGAACCACCTCTCACACTAAGTGGCTGTCTTGTCTGTCTCCATACTCTGAACTTCTGAGTGGGTTCCCCAGGCACTATTTGGCTACCCTCTGCACCATCTTTCAGGACAGTTTTGCCTTGAAACTGCTATGAAAAAATGGCACCATCCTGTACTTGAGATCTGTTTCTTTTGCCGATATAGCCATGCTACTATTTTAGTGATGAACATACATTTTTTCCTTTTTGTGAGGGCAAGTTCTGAAGAGTGACAGCTTTCATGTAATGAAAGGCCGTTTTATTCCCTTTTGGTGCACCAACCGTATCACCATTAACCCTCAGACTCCACATGCAATGCCTAACTCTCTCGGTGAAATAGACAAAGCCTATTCCATGGTGACTGGCAGCCAACACAGGGAGAAGCAAGAAGACTTGGTCTACTTCATTGGTAGTATCCACAATGAAATGGGAGCCAGCAGAGGCCAAAATGGAAAGTCAGCTTATTTCAGCTAAAGAGAGCCAGGAAAAAAAATGATCTCTTCTTTCATATTCTAGGCTATTTTTCAGGCTTGACCGTTAGCAATGATCTTTTTTTCTCTTGTCAGATATATTTTATCAGTATGGATAAACACAAAAGTTTTTCATATCCATCTTAATAGACAATTTTCATCACTAGATTCCACATAGCAGCTTATGAGGACACTGAGAGGTAGAAATGTAAACCTCTCAGTGGCACCCAGCACTTAATTTTCCCCTCACAGACCAGGATTTGGGACTTTCCCAACTACAAACATATCAGCTTAAACATGAGTTTGCCAACAACAGCAAAAATAAGGTTAGGTTACAATTTCAAGAATTAAAATAATTTTCCTATGAAATCACATGTAGAATTAAGATTTTCTAAAATTTCACCATGAGTCCTTGCTGCACATGTCCTTAAAAACTACAGGACCTTGAGCTGAACAGTTGGTACTTGTATTAGTCAGTACTTCCAGCTATAATTCTCATCTTTAAGAAGAAACCCCACCCTGTTTCAATGGGAACAAACTGAAAAACCAAGTAACAAAAAAAAAACCCTTGCAAAAGCTCAGCTCTGCCCCTCTTGGGTATGCTCTATGCTTAGATATCCTCCTCTCCTCCTTTTCCAAGTGCACACAAGGGAAGAATGGAGCCTGGCAGCTACCGAGTGACTTACAGAAAATCAAATCAACAGGTGAGAGTTTCCAGAGACTTTTAAAAATATTTCTTCCAGAGACTTGTAAAAACATTTAGTTGCACATGTCCAAATGAAAGCCTGTGCAGGGGGTTTTTGGTTTGGCTGCTTGTTTTTTCCATGAAAGTCATTTAAAGCTGATGGTTGGAGCCATTTTTATTTTTTAATTAAAGCTTGATGATGGTGGAAAGCAGGAAGGACTCTGCCAGCCTGATAGAAGTAGTATGGATGAGTCTGTCTGGAAGACCCCCAGGACTGATTTTGACCTCATGGTCTCCAACAATCTCCAAACAGGAATTTAACCATGGGAAAAAGAGAACAGCAAAGTGGCCAAGGCAGACGGAGGAATGGAGCCAAGCAGTCCAAGTTCTTCATACACCCAGGAAGGAAAAACATAAGCTTTAGATCTCCTGCCTGACAGACTCATGGCACAAAACTCTATTTTCGTAGACTGTTGATGGGGAACTGGCTGCAGCACTTTGAACTCCTGAGAAAACCAAACGTTAGGAGAGAGATTTGACCAGTCTGACTCCAGACACTGCTCTTTTTAGGGTTCCCAGTAAGAGGATGAACACATTACACCTTCTAGGGGACCTGCAAGCAGAAGGTAAGCAATGCTTTGCAGTATTGTTTTCACTGAGTATTAGGAGGACACTTACAATGCAGTCGAAGAGCTTCATTTCAGAACTAAAAAGTGGGTCCTACAACTGGATGGGATAAGATTCACGTTCCTGTGTTTCCCTATCTCTTTCCTCTCTGCCATTCCTCCCCGCCCATTCCTCCAGAGCAGGCTCAATTCCTTCTTATCTCACTCACAACCAGCCTTGCAGAGAACATTTCTTCTTCCCATGTATACCTTTTTGTCCTTTTGTCTTCTTTTACTCCCAATCTTTCCCTTAAACCCCAGCTTGCTTTCTGTCCTGCATTGCCTCCCCCCATCTCCTATGTCCTCTCTGCAGCCCCCAGCTCCTTCTGCTGCTGCAGGACAAAGCGGTGCTGGAAAATGTCCTCCTCTGCCATGGGTGGAGGAGGCAGGTATAGGAGGGCTGATAGGCCCTGGATGGGTTTGCAGTGGTGACTCCTGCATGCCTGCCTGTGGGTGCAGAGAGACCCAGCACCATGAATCTGTACTCCCTTTGCATTTGGAAGATTTTTTTGGGTAATAGTAGGAGGAATTAATTCCTTAGGAAACATCTGTTGCCATATAATATTGGAATAAAGCAGCAAAATGGGAAGCTCCTCACCTCGAATTGTGTCACTTTAAAAGCCGCCACTCCCAGTTTTTGCAGCAAAACAAAGAAGGTCTTGTTGGGGTAGTGGGCACCACTTCCCCTGCAGCTGGTGCTGGAGGTGGAATAGCTTTCCTTGCCAGTTGTGGGCTACTTCACAGATGTCCTTTTGTTCCCCTTTCACACTAGCCACAATTTCCTCTTAAACTTTAATCCTCTCTCCATTTCTAATGTATGCAAATATATGCCAAAAATCAAGTCGGAGATACAAGACAGAGAAAGTTATTGGGGTGGGGGTGGGATGGAGGGAGACAAGGAGGCAGAGGAATTTCTTTGTTAGTATAAACGTTTCAAGGATCAAAACTGTTTAGAAAAATATCTGAAGGCAAAGAGCAAAGCGCATTTATTATCCATGCTAACCTGCAAGAACAGGGAACAACTGAATTTCCTGTACTGCACAGTTTGCATGAAAATGGCTCTCAAAGCAAGGAAGAAAACGTCTGCTTGTCCCCCCCGTATGCCAGGTTTCAGCCAATGTGCTAATGGAGGAGAAGCTTTTCCCCTCCTGGGATTCCTCAGGATTCCCATTTTGCCTCCCCCAAGGTCCAGGCCAGTGGCACACCTCACCTCCCACGGCTGCTCCAGTCACAGGAGCAACTGCTTGGAGGAACTAGTTCTCAAAACAAGCAGGTACACACGGTCATCTCCAGCAACAGATGAAAAGCATGGAGAAATGCCTGAAACATAAGCAAAAAAAAATCCAAACTGAACAAAAAAAAAAAAAAAAGATAGAAGCATTAATTGCTACTCAGGTGGGAAAATCTTTCTGGTGGCACGTCCAAGGGCTAGGCCAGTGATGTGGGAGCAAGTCAGGAGATGAGAGACTGTTTCCATTGCTGGCTGCCATTACACTGGGTAACTCGTGTACCTCTTCACTTCCCATTGTGTAAAACAAGGCTTTGGATGCTGGAAACTGTGAAGTACTTGAAGATCTATTCAGAAAAATTAGGAGATATTTATTTTATCAACCCCAATGGAACAAAAGGGAAAACGGTTATACTGGGTGCCCACAACCCCTACTTTTCCACCTTATGAATGGAAACTGTTTCCTAATGCTCCCAGCATACCAATCAAAACTCACTGCCACCATAAGTGTGTGCAAACCAGTTGCATTCAATGAATTTCTGTCCTCTCATCTTTGTGCACTGCTTAGTTTTCCTCACAAAACAGAAAACTAAGATAACTGCTGAGATTTAAGGCTTTTGGAAAGGAAGCTTCCCATGCAGTTCACACACATCTACTCTGTCTCATCATTTCCTTTTAATGATGCTCACTTCTCTCTGTCCTCCTCACCTTCCTCTCTCCTCCTTCTGTTCCTTCAGTAGACCTTCTCATCTCCACTTCTCTTGCCATTGTGCTCCACTGGTCTACTATCTACCAGAGTCCTCTTTCCTTCAGTCCCCTAAGTCCTCCACATTGGTGAATATCATGATAAAAAAACCCTGTGCTACCTAACATTTAATTTTAAAAGCTCGTAGAAAGGGATCTTTTAGTCCCAGAAATGTTGGACTCTACTAAAAAATATGGAAGAAGACTGGGAGATGATAAGCCTGGTTTAAATTGGTTGCTTGTGGGTTCCAACTGAAAAACATACACCAGGAGGTCTTCTCTCTGAGTCTTTTGTGCAGCACTCAGCACGGCAGGGGAGTTTTCTGTATGAAATGGTGCATACCTAGATGAAGAAACACAAGTGTACAACCAAGACACAATGCTGTTGTGGTCTCACTGGGTGTCAGGTGTCCCCCTCTAGTTCCATCACATATAGGTCTATTATGGGTCCCTCTTGTTCCTCTGCTGTTACTCCCTTGGGCTGTCAAGAATCATAGAATCGTTTGGGTTGGAAAAGACCTTTAAGATCATCAAGTCCAACCGTTAACCTAGCACTGCCATTCAAGGTTGCAGCATGAACACCCACTGCTAGCAGCTTGGGACTGCTGGTTCAGTCTCTATGGGGCTGACACAGCAATTGTCACTGGCATGGCATCATCTGAAATTTAAAGTGCTGTGGGCCTCAGGCATTTAGCAAGTGCTTTTGCTGGCCAAAGGAAACAGGATGTATCTTACTAATCTCCTTTTAACAAGTTTATGGATAGCAATTTCATGAAGGTTTTCACTACACTCATCTATTAACTTGTGAAGCTATCCATTTCAATCCAAGAATCTAGATTATATTAAGATTTTTATGTAGGTCCATCAGATGGTATCTCAATGTCTCAACATCTTTAATGTAGTCATTCATCATGAATGTCTTGGTGAGGGAAACCAGTGCTATTGTTTCTCATTTTCAGAAATGGAGGATAAAGGTACGGAAGGTTAAATTGCTTCCCTCATTTAAACACCCATAGGAAGTCTGTGACAGAGCCTGAAGTAAGAGATAGCTCTCTGAACTGCACGACCATCCCCACCTCTTCCATGAATCCATTCGGATTTCTTAGACAAAATGCACAGGCAGACCTTGTAGATGCAAAACTAAAATGATGCTTTTTAAAAAACTACAGATAAGAAAAATGCTTCAGATAATGGTAACCAATGGAAAGGGTCTGAGCCTGACTATGAATGCCAGATTTGGGGGAAAACCTGCCAGAAATTATAAAAATAAGACCAAGACTGATAAGCTGTTTCAAGTATATGTCTCTTATGTCTATAGGTATTAATGTGCTGGTGTGTAAGACCTCTTCAATATCACACAGTATGTAACTTCTAATTTTGGATCACTCACTTGTTCTGAGTGACCTGAGTTTGTCAGAAGATGTTTTTGAGGTAGACCAGGGTAGGAAGAAGTCACAGTTGCTGTTTTGGATGTTCCTGACTCCTGCTCTGATGTTCCCCTAACCCTGTTATGGACTAATGCCAGTCAGAACAATCATAATATTACCTGGTCTTGTAAAAACCATCTCTGCTCTATTCAGGGAGGAAAACTATGGATCCAAGACTTCCATAAGGAAGCCTACAAAAGAGTTCACTGAAGGCTTGGTAGCTGCAAGGTCCACCTGAGTTACATTCACATATAAAGGCCATAAATAAAGCCAACACCCAGAAAATAGATGCTCTCATCTTGAAACTCACTTATGAAAAACTGATTTCTGATGCTGGTACAAAAAACCTCTGATCCCAGTTCTTTGTCGGAAGACCAATTCCAGAGCCCTGTCTAAAACCCAGGAAACAACTCTGAAGAAACAAGGTATATGGAGTAGATTTTGATGCTATTCTTGAAGGGCAGATGAGCAGTTTCTAAGGTAGCTGTTGCATGAAGTTTAAGATCAGTTAACTGCATTTGTTAGCAGCACTCCTTGTGAGCCATGGATACACTCTGCAGACCAGAGAGTGATGACTGCAGATGGACTTATGCACGCACACGGAGCGAGGTATAGAGTTCAAGCTATAGGTGCAGTATACATGCATGCCTGGTGTTCCAAAAGTTCTGCCACTTGACCCACACAGAATATTTTTAAACTTTTTTGGCTGATAAGTATTTCAATTTTGGTTTTTTGCTGAGAGAACCTCTTTTTTTATTTTATTTTTCAGCAGGAAGGCAAATCATCTTTGAATACTGCCAAATATAACAAACATCTACAGATGGGTTGGTCTGCAGCTGGAGGCTTTAACTTTGTAGTATTTATTTGAAATATCAAAGCCAGCAGAGCAAGGCTAAAGCATAGTGGGCACAATTCACAGTGTTTTGGCTCTTGAGCAAATAGCAGTTGAACTTAGAGGTTGGGGGTTTTTTTCCTGCTGAAATGGAATTTATGCAGATGTGCTTTGCACTAAATTCATTAACAATTACATCCTGGTGCGGTTTTCACATTTTTGTAAGGGATCTGCATAAGCACTAATTAGATCTAAAACAATGTTACTGTGCAAATTACAGTGCTGATTGTTCAAGTCGCCTTACATTCTGCATCTGCTTTGCAACGATGATAACATAGGTGCATGCAGTACAAATGCCAGCTTTTTGCGTTTAGTAGGACAATTTATTTAAAAGATAGCATTGAACAGATAATGCTGCAGTTTAAATTTCTTGGGGCTGCTTTTAGGTAATACTGCAAAGTGAAAGAAATACTAATGCTAATAAGTTGCATAAACTAATTGCCATTTCATTAGTGACGAGTGATCTTCTCTGAGGCACATCCACGTTCCATTTGGCAACAAGTACCAACTGGGTATAGCTAAATGAAAGCAGCACTTTGCAAAGATTGCATTCTCGCTTGAATGGGGGAAGGAGGAGACTGAACATCTCAAATCTATTGCTTCAAACTGTGGAAATGAAATCATTGACTCGCTTACTCAACTGCAGTTTCAGATAACATGTGGCGGTGGAAGGTCACTAGGAATGTAATCTATTTTTAAGGAAACACTAATACTTCAGTATCTTGGTCCCCACTCAACCTGTAGTGCCCCCACGTGTGAGAACCACTTTAAAGACAAAATTTAAAATTAAGTCATTGTGCTGCTCTCCTTTTTAATTTTAGTTGAATTTTAGTGAGTTGAAAAAGTGGAATGGTAAGATGGGGACCAAGATGTCATGACGACATTCATGTATGCAATGAACAGCACTGTCAGCCCTAATTCACTTTCAGGCAGAGTCATCCCTAAAGATCTTCTTGCCTCCCAACCAGCTACACCTTCACTCAGGGTACCAACCACGCACACAGACATGCTGACAGCATCCCGGTATGCATGTCTCCCCAGCCTTCCTCGCAGGTGGAAGCAGTGCCACGAGCCCAGTGCACGTGCATGAACACAAGGGCACTGTACTCACGCTCACCATCTTAATCATCATTTTCAGGGAGAGCAACTGTTCTTCCCTGATCGATTGAAGCCTTTGGGAGGGGCAGGGTAATCTGCAAGAAATTTTCCAGTTTATCTCCCTTACAGAAGAAGCCAGGAGGCTTCTTCCAGCATGTTTTGGGGGAAGAAAAGGTTTCCTGGCACAGCTATTAGAGCATGAAGGATGTCTCTTCTCACCAGGCTTTCTACAGCTGTAATGGGAAAATAGGGTAAAAGGAAAACATGAGGTTGTTCTTTTTCTGGTAAATACTGGAGGAATGTCATCAGCCCAAGAGAACTGCCTGCAGGGACTGAGACAGGAGTTCCAGCCGCCTTTCCCTGGAAGAGCCACGGACTAGAAGTACCACGTCTACTAAAGCCTAGTAATCTTCCTGGTTCCCTGTTTACATGTGCTTAAGCAATTCTGTTCATCTATTCACTCTAGCTCTTCTTGAAAAAATTATTTGATTTTAATCTAAGTCGTAGATTCATGCACATCATATCAGGAATGACAAAGTAGACCAGAACTCTTCTGCCTGGAAAAGAAAGGTAAATTACAAGAGTCTATAAAAAAATGAGTGGTGTAAAGAGGGTGAATAGAAATGGGTTGTTTATTGTCTTTTCTGATAAAAGAACTACACTGTCAGATGGCAGGTCCAAAATGCATGAAGGAAGATTCACCACCTTGACACACAGCATGTGGTTTAGCCAGAGATGGTCTGCCACAAGAGGCTGAAAGTTTATATAGGCTGAAGAAGCAACTGGGAAAATTCATAGAAGAAAAGAAAATCCACTGAGGACAGTTAAACACCAAGATACAACCTCTGGCTCAGGAGGTCACCGAGTTGCAAATCACTGGAGGCTGGGAGACTGTTACGGGAGGATGTCTGTCTCTGTGCTTCTCTTGCTCTTATATTCTTCCCACAACATACTTTTGTCACTGCTCCGTGCAGAATATTTGACTAGATGGACATTTCATCTGACACAGCATGGCTCTTCTCATGTCCTTCATACACTCTGTCAGCCATTGAACTTCCACTACTGAACTTCAGCTACTGAACTTGAAACATTTACTGCACGGGGTGACTGCTGTCTCACCTCTACGGGCAAATGCTTCAGGCAGAAAAAGCAGGCATTGTTTTGAACACACCGTGGAGAGGATTCACACTAGCCTATTCCAAATATTTCTGCTAGATACGTTGCTCCGCAGCTATTCTCTGCTACATTTCCCTTACAGCAATGGAAAGAGGGGGCAGTCCTGCCCTGGACCCTGAGTTGGGCAGGGCTCTGGAGCGCAGGTCTAATGAAGAGACCTCAGGGGAGCACCTCCTCCTTCACTCATTAGAAAGACAGTCTTGGGAGCCTTTCCTTATCAAATTAAAGTTAATATTCATGAATAGTGCTCTGTCTGATATTCAGAACTGTCTTAAATGCCTAAATCCTGCAGACTTTCATGAGCAGGGCTATCAAAATGCCTAATCTCTTTGGGTTTAGGCTCTGCAGTCACTCACAAGCAAATCTTTTATGTATGTTTGAAATAAAAAAGGAAGTCGGAATAATATTAAAAAACAATTAAATACAGTAGTCTACTTAAACCATAGACACTTTTCTGCTTATTTTATAAAAGCGCAGTAGTTTCCTAAATTTAATTAAGCCAGTCTGAAGACATGATGAAAGGGTTCTTTAGCATAAAAGTCTTTGAAGTTTCTAGAAAAGAGTGAGGTATATAACTCTGCATAAGGGAATCCCATAAGATTTCTCTGTGCTGAAATTAAAGTGCAAGCTGTTACCTCAAGGATGCTATTTCCACCATCCCAAGGGTATTATTAGCTCTTACGGCACGTGCTGCTATGGGTTACACCGCATTGCCCACACAGGCCAAAAGGACAGAGAAAGAGAGAGGATCCAAATAACCCGTAGGAATATGTTGAAGTAAAGGCTGGGGGTATGTATGTGCATCATGGTCTCTCTCCACCCATGCACTGGAGGACATTTTTACTGTGCGATCTCACCTCCTATCTTAAACACAAGCCAGCTATTCTTTCCTTCATTTCACAATTTACACCAGGTCAGCTCTAGCAGAAGTGAGAGCCAAATCCTGGTTTCTCACATGGCACATTTAGCTGCTTTTTCTAGCTCTGAGACTCCAGCAGCTGCTTTCCTTTAATCAAGAAGAGACTCGGGAGTCTGGTTCTCCAGTACGTTATTGATGCGTTGCCAAATACTTGCGGAATCTATCACTTAAATCTCTATCAGATCCTCTTCAGTAGCTGGCCTACATAAAATACATTAGTTGCCTCTCTAAGTGATATTTATCTGATAAGGTAACTGAAAGTTTGTGGTTTAAATCTGCATGATGACATGTGCTCTTGTCTTCAGTTTTCCTTTTTTAAACCCTTCTGCTTACATAATGAAAGAGCAGCCTTCACACAATTTTTGCCACTAATCCCATGCGAATCTATGAGTTTGGCTAGTTGGGGAGGAGAACAAGCTGGTTGCGGTTTGGTCCCTTGTTGCCTGTTCCGACTGCTGGTGTTGCACCCTGACAAACCTGAAAGGTGAGAAGCAGATTCTTTCCCGCTACGTGGGGCACATTTACGCATGGAGTCTCCTGCCGTTGATCCTGACTCACTTCATGTAAAACATACTGATTTCTGGAGGATTATCCCAGCTCAGTAAATCTTCTTGAGACCTAATTATTGTAACAGCATCGGGGTGCTTTCACTGGCTCCCTGGAAAAATCCAGTTATTGCCATCAAGGAGCGAGAGTGCGTGCACATTGCGAGGTGGCAGAACTCTTGTGTCATGAATGTAATACAGAAACATTTGCCTCCAGCTCAGACACATTCTGTCAGAGCATCCTCGACGCATCTCTCCCAAGGAGTCAGATCTGACACTTGGGATGGCTGGCTGTCTACTCATCCACCCACTTCTTCTCAGGGTTTCTCTTTGCCTAGCAGGAGTGGGTACAGAGTTCACCGAGAACCCTGAAAGTAGGCTATTAAGTGACCTAGATTATTGCAGGGGGGGTTTCTATTTCTGTCCTTCTCAGCCTATGCGCTTATGTTAGTCGCTTTGTCTCCAGGGCAGCCTCTACCCAGCAGGAAATCTGGTAGGGGGAATGGAAGATGTATTAGGGAGAGCAGGGTGTCTAGAGAGGAGAGAAGATGATGGTGAATAAAAATAATGGACCCGATGAATAACTGGAATACAAAAATGCAGTTGAAATCCAATCCTTTCTTATGTTTGTGGCTTAACATGTGTCAGTTGGCACGTTAACAGTAGCATATGGGTTGCTCTGATGTGAGTTACTGCATACAGTATGTTATGTTCAGGCCTAAAATGTGTAATGATTTCAGTGTGCAGCGTACAGTAAATGTTCATAAATTTAATATATTTATAAGCTTTTCTGTGGAGCTCGTTGCCGTCTGATCTGAGAACCTCCCAAGTAGCTCTGCAGAGCACAGCACTGGTAACTTGAACCTCCTTTAACAAGGTAGGGGATGGCACAAGGAATCCCCTGCAGGCCTGAGGGCAGACCCTAGACCGTCTCCCGAGTCCTAGCCCAGTGAACCTAAACTGCTTGGTCTCTCTTCCTGAGCTTCCTACAGGGAAACCCCCATGGCACTGAAGAAAATACAGGTTGGCAGGTGAGCTGGTGGCAGGTAATGTAGCTTTAGTGCTTTCCACCATGCTCTTCCTCTGGGTACTACAGCTGAAGCCGAGTACCTCCCAGATTACTTCCTTCCAGCTCATCTCACGCTTCCTACACAACCTGGTCTGAACATAGAGGATGCAGTCTGAGAGTGTCACTTTTTTTATGGAGCACATCAAGAAATAAGCATACTCCACACAAGCCTCATCCGGCAGGACAGGAGTCAGTGCTTCTCTAGAAACGAGGTGGCCAGCTTAGATGTTGCTTTCTGGCTCCCACCCCACTGAGGGATGGAGGGTGGTAGGACAAGGGTGCAATCACCTGCCCGTGAGGCTGAGTAAGGTCTCAAAGAAAGAAAAAGCAATGTTCCAGTATCTAATGCTTTTGAAGTAAAGTAAGAGAGGCAAATTATGTATTTCTTTAAAGCTGATTTCAGTGGAGTCTCTCTGTTCGTTCCTTTCCCTGAAATTATTGCTAGCCCTGTGCTCTTGGTGAAGTGGGAAAGCTCTGGCTGTGGACGGTTCCCAGAGGTCTTTGTCCCGTCAGTAGAAGGCTTAAGTATCATCAGAAGAACAAAATCCTTGGCAGAGAATATCTTGAAAGCACAACACTATTGCTCAGCCTTGCGAAATGTTTGTTCATTTGGCTGGGGCAAGGAATATTTTCTAGAGATGTGCATAATGTTTTTCAGTCTCTTGCTAAAATTGGTCAAAGTGACTTTTGCGCTTGGAAAAAGCATGTGATTCCATGTCGAGCTGGCTATTAGTAGTGACTGATACACAAGAAATGTTTGCATCATGCTACTTCTAGCATTTTATGATGACTAGAGACAAAATAAGACCAACCAGCAGAAAGAAGGCTGGAAATAATTTTTGTTATGAAGAAGATGCGACCTAATGATGAAAACCAACTGCACAAATCAGCATGAAAAGCTAAAACCAAGCGTTTTGTCCTGGCTCCAGGCAACAGTCCCGCCTCTCCACTAAGAGCTGCCTTGATGGACATGAGCCCCCTGTGTCATACGGGAGACCTGGAAGGTTTCCCCGACCTGCCCCGGTGCCCAGTGTTTAAGTCCAGAACAGTGCCAGAGACTGAGGAGCGTAAGCAGAGGGACAAAACAGGACATCTCCAAGGGAGCCTCCCGCCTGGGCTGCTGGGGCCCCCGCCCTTGGGGGTGGCAGCTGGCACCCACCCCTTGAGGATGGCCCAGGTTGGGCTGTGGGTTGATCAGGCATCTGCCCACTGCCAAGATCTCCATGATTCACCCCTCTGCATCCGCAGCTGCACCTATGGAGCAAGTACAGCCGTGCGGTAGTGTGGTAAATATACAGGACAAAAAGGAAAAAAACCCCAACCAAACCAGACTAATTTCTGAAAACTGGAGAGAAAATGTGGTATGTAGTCAATATTTTCAATACTAATTTGAATCCTGTACATCGAGTATGAAAATGGCAGTGGACAAGGTTATGCAGTTGGACAGTCTGCTTGCCTTCCCCCAGTACTTTGATTTTTTGGCAGAGTTTTTTTATTTTTTTACAGTGATAAGGCATACTTTTTTTTTTTTTTCTGAAGCCCACTTGTACCTGTTCAGCCTCAAAGCCTTACTGTGACTGTCTTAACAGATCTGAAGACAAATTTCTCAGGTTTGGTTGTTATCTTTTTTTTTTTAAAGAAAAAAAAAAAAGGTACCGGCAATGAGTTTTTAACAATGAAAATCTGGGTTTTCCTGGGATTTTTTAAGAAGGAAATAAAAGGCCCTTTTTGTTGGTATTATTAGTGGGAAACTAAAAACTACTTACCCATATCAAGACAAGCAAATATGCAGCCAACAAGTGACATAAATAGCATTGACAGGGACCAGTTTTTAAACCTGTGGCCCACCAGCTACCTCCCACCCGCCTTTAAACAGGAATCAAACTATAGTATCTCCAAAGAAGTAGGTGCTTGGGGAGGGTGATGGAAGAGGAGAAGAAATATTACCCCCAACCAGCCAAGTGCTGAAAGAGCAAGGTGTCCCTGCAGAGCACGCAGTGCATAACATGGCATAAAAGATGGCTTTATTAAGCAGGGAGAGAACTCCCATTTGTTACCTTCCTTGAAGGAAGGGAGAGGCAGGGTGTAGCAAAGGCAACCAGGGAGCCAGGGGAAGCATGGCTGTGCGGCAGCTCGGCTCCCTGCCTGGACTCAGGAATAACGTCGGCTCCCCTGGCCTGAGGAAGCTTTTGTTTGTTCTTTTTTGCTCGCTTTACCTAATTTGGCTTACAAAGGGTCTCCCCAGGCAAACATGCCATCCTGACCTGCTGGCTTTTTGTTATCACCCAGTTATCTCCTTGTCCAACACCCACTGTATCCCCAGGAGTGGGCGGAAGCTGCTGGGCATGGAGGAAGCGGCTCCAGCACCCTCCTGGGAGCCAGAATGCAGACAGCTCCCTGGAAATGGGCAGCCTGATAGTTGGTCTTGCTACCGCTCATTGCAGTGCAGACTTAAATCATGCTAGCTAGCTCCCGACAGCCACCCAAAGCAGCACGGTGTATCTGCAGTGGAAGTGCAAGCGCAATTAGTTGGCACATGTTCTTGTTATCTAGCTTTCTCTCCACCTCCAACATGAGGCCTCTCTCGCCCCTCTCTGATGGCGTTCACTAAGCTCACTTCTTCCACTCTTTCTCACTGGATTAGAAAATGAAACCTACCCAGGCAGGGACTGGGCTCACCAGGCACAGGTCTAGCACGTGCGGCCATATAGACCATGTTGGGGTGGATCTCACATGCCTGGTGGGGGTCTGGGGACTACAGCACTAGACGCCCTTGCACTGCACGCCCCACAGCTCTGGGAAGGAGCTGCAAAGACGGCACCCAAAAGCCTCTGGGCTTCTACAAACCCACCTTTCAAGTGGCGTTATGTAAAAGGTTGATGTGCAACGCAAACAACTGCGGTCTGCTGTCACATTCGCTCGAGTGCGCTGGAAGGGTTCTCCTTATTTCTCATAGTTGCATCACTTCCTCAGTCCTAGATATGAGTTCACAATGTGACATATGAGCAAAACATCTCCAGCTACGCCAAGACAAGACAGACCAGATAAACTGCCAGTGTCTCTGGAGTACCCTCCAGTAACTGTAGGTATCTAACTGGGGCTAAACATCAAAGTGTTGATAAACCAGAGAAGAATCTACAACCGCTCACAGGTTTGGAAGGCCTAATTTTGAGGGAAACAGTGAAGAGAAAAGTGGAAAACCGCTCTGTGTCAATTAAATATAGGGCATAAGCCTGCTAATTTTTGAAAAATATATGAGTAAGAGAAAAAGAAGGGATTCTTGACTCAGCAAGCCCCAGACTAATGCCATGATGCTAACAGAAAGCAGTGTTTTCCCAGAGAAACTCGTAAAAAACTTATTTTTACTTAAGAAACCACCCAACAAAGACCAAGCAACCTCAACTGGGCAAAATACTCAAAATGGAATAATTCTCCATCTGCAGGAGGATGGATGGACAGGGATGGGAGGATTTAATACATCTTTCTAGCTCTATTTTATTACTCAAACAATAGAAAATCAAATTAAGTTATTGCTAAAGTAGTTATTTGCATTTTAATGCTCCATTTCCATTACTTTTCGCTTTTCAGAAGTTTCCTCTCTGGATTGAATCTTGTTGTGCTGAGTGTTAAACCAAAATAATTTGTTTGTTCAAAAACTTGAGCAAACGCTCTGTTTTCAGTCAAGAAAATGGAGTAAAATAGACGCTTCTGCTGGTAAACATATACATGCACCCATACTGAAAGTGGTTGAAATGGCAAATAAAAACGTCTCCCGATGTGCAAACTTCTAACAGCATTTTCGTGTGTGTGTGTCTATAGACAGAAGAAAGTCCCGTGTGCCTGTTTAAAGATCCCAGTTGTTGCAGCAGGTATACTTGCAGGGCATTAAAACATAGCCAAGAGATGTATGCGGATGGATTGTGGAAAAAAAGGGTAAGCACATTTATGGCATGACTTCCCATACAAAGGGGAGTGGGTAGCACTGGCAGAGAAGGCTGGGGGGTCAGATGAAGCTCATGAAGCATGTCCTGCGTGGTCACAGGCACACAGGCACATTCACAATGCAGAATAAGCATTTGTGTATATGCAAAAGGTACAGCCATGGCTTATGGTTTCAGGATTTTAGCCTCTGAGTAGGAACTCAGGTAATTTTTTTTTTTCCTCTTCCCTTAAAAGAAGGGAAGAAACTTGGGTCAATTTGTGATGAGGTAAGGGAACAGATTAAGTTTGCAGTGGGTTTTCTCTCCCCTCCTTTTCTCCTGAGTGGCATAAAAAGGAGCCTCCATATTCCTCTCCCACATGCTGTCCTGAATTTCTCTCCTTTCCTCAACACTTCACTTTTTCTTGGAATGCCTTTACGTGCCAGATGACAGCGAGTTACTGTGCTAATTGCTTTATTCTTCAATAAGGACATTTACTATACCAAACTCCTACAATACTTATGTGTAAATTAGAATTTGGCCTTGGAACAGCCCTCTTTCAACAATTAAAAAGCTTTCTTGAATGGATAGTTTCGTAGATTAAAAAGGCTTTGTCTTGGATAGATTTTTTTTCCTTTTTCTGTCTTTTTTCAGCATTAGGGGATGTTTTCACCCTTAACAGCCAAGAGAAGAGTAGTCAGTCTCCCCAAATTGCTCGTTTCTTAATAAATCTGCATTCAGATCTATTCCACAATACAGAATTATGGAGCCCTGCATACAAATTCCCTTCTTTAAATAACAGTGGTCTTCAAATACATAAGCTGAAGTTTCAGACAAATGTTTATCAACCTGTCAGCTATGCTGAACAGGGTTGCAGCTGCATGGTGAGCACAGAGAGCCACAGGGAGTAAAAGAGGAACTTACCACTGAGTTCTTTTTGCCCAGAGAAGAAATGATAATTTTAGTTATACTTTGCTCGCTTGCAACAATAAAAACAAAACGAAGCCACCGAAGAAAACTGTCATGTTACACCCCTTCCATCTGGCCTGTGCTACACACCCACATATCCCGTCATTCTACAAATTAATCTTTCACACATTTTTTAACAAAAAAAAAGTGTTAATGTTATAGAAGAGAAAATAAGGTAAACAGAGAGCTGTGTAAAAATACATTAACATTAAAATATGGTGGCAGTTATGGATTTTCTTAATTGAATAGGAGAGTAAATATTCACATCAAATCAATGCCAATGGCATGCAAATTAAACCTACATTAGGGCAGCCTTGATATAGGCATTACCATTTTTGACACTTCTGTGATTTAAAATAATGTGCAGACTTTATTCGTTAATTTTTTCCTCCCTTCTTTATGTTATTTTTGAGTGGGTAATTTGCCATTACAGAGCAAAATCCTTCTCCTGTGCCCTCTTATGTTACGCTATCTTATTTTCTTCTTCTGCCTGGAAGGCCCTGTGAGCACCGGCTCAGTTTAATTGAGGGTTAATATCGAAGCCTCCCCGTTGCAGGACAAACCTCTTTGAGCAGCTGCCTTCAGGTGGTACCTGGCCCCAGCACACAGCCAAATAACCTGTTGAAAGGGTCTGAGGAAAGGTGCCTTTGATTCACCATGCCTGGTCCTACCGGCATCCCCCCTCTCCTCGTTTTGCACCTACATCTCCTCCTAGATCTTCCTTCCATCTTCTGTTCAAAAATTGCTTAAAAAAAGAGAACAAAAGCGAGGGCCCTAGCACCTCAAGAAGAAAACTGGCAGGGGCTCTTAGAAGCTGTATGGCTCCAGAGGTGAAAGTAGAAGGTATGAAACTCACTGCCTGGCATAAAAATCAACTCCGCTGTGTGGGAAAGCAGGACTGATGGATCTCCACAGGGCAGAGATGAAGGAGCACACAGACGTTACGATACTGGCAGCTGGTGAGTAGAAGTTGCACCATGGTGGGGATTATGCAGATTTTTTCTCCTGGACAGCCGGAAGGGAGTTCAACACTCACCTGTGTGGCAGCAGCAGTGCTATGCCCGTGCAGCCTGTGCTCCTTATTTTCTTTGGAAGCTTCTCTCCTCCTTAGCACTTTTCCAGTCCTCATCACCCACTAATGCTTTTGCATGCCACCTCCGGATTTTATGAAGATGGGCCCACAATCATACCACCATGCCCCCAGAAGAAGCTACGTGTAGCGACAAACTCACGCAGGGAGAGCTGGCAGGTGCCCTGAGGTGCTCTCCTTGCAGGGCCAAAGAGCGGTCAGAGGGACTAGAGAAAGCACGTGCAGGAGGAAGACAAAGAGCAGTGCTGTAAGCCCAGCCTAACCATTTGCCCTCTGTCCGTACAGACTCGGCTAGGAGGTGACTCTCGCTTCTTCTATAGCGTACGTGCACAGCTAAAAGCTCTAAAGCTTAACGAAGACTTGTTGGAAAGGAAAATCTGAATTCTTCTAAACACAAAGTCCCCATAAAAAGAGTCTGCACTGGAACTCATGCATCTGAATCCTACACAAAGCTAAGCGCCAGCATTCAGGCTTTCTTTCTGCTCTTCAATACGTCCCAGGAAGACCAGGTACAAACCAATTGCAGGGTCACGCTACAAGCATCACGCGTACGTCTTGGAGGTTGCTCATCAGGGTCCACACAAAAGGTAAGAAGGGCCCTTGGACACAGCAAGGACAAGCAAAACTGCCACGGCTTAGCAGGTTTTAGCGCAAAAGAGAGTCTGTGAACCTTTGCTTCAGAGGGCAGGGTGCCAAATTGGGTGATCAGCGAGATTAGGACAGATGAGTCTGTGAGGAGCCTTTTCTGCTTTATTCTGGTGAGCCCTATCTCAGTAAGGTTGATTTGACTGGGAGAAGTGGGTTAGGGGCTGCAAAGGCACATCTTGTTGGTTTTGGTGAGCACCTTTTACTGGAGCAGAGACCTCACGAGAAGCTCTTAAAGTTTCCCATAGGCGCTGAAGACTGAAAACTATTTCCTCCTCTTTACTGCTAATTTATTCTAACCTTAGCTTCATCTCTGACTCCCATTCTCCTTTTCTTTCTCCTCAACTCTTCTTTCACCTCTGTCCCTTATCTTTTTTTCCATCTTTTACGTTTTTGTCTTCTCCATACATTCCCAGATAGGTGAGGGTGTGGTTTTGGGGGTTTTCTTTCTTTATTACAGGGAAATAAGGGGACTTCAGAGTTAGCAGACCAGGGTGCCGAGTCCTTACAGCAGCCTGACACCTATTTACTGCATGAAAAAAGCCCACCTCGCGGTCTGTCTCTGCTTTTTGATCTGAAGAGCTCAGATGACACATGCCAATTGCAAAGACAGTTGGCTGTAACAGTTAATGTTTGTGCAACACTTCACATATCCAACCATTGTATCCGATCTCCACCACCAGAAACACATGGAGCTGCTGCCACTGCCACCCATACTGTCTCCAAGCGTGATGATTAATGAGCTCACAGCCCTATTTTGCTGTTGAAGTTAATGTTGCTTCCTGAGGGCAACACGCCTGGTGAGAGAATTTGCAGCAGTCCATACGCTATATTGATTCAAAATGCCACTGTACGTTTTAATTAGCTTTTAACCATTAAAAAGTGGGGCTGGAAATGAAAATGGCACATATGCTTATGCAGCACATGTCTGTACCAAAAAGGTGAGCATTAGGCCAAGTTATCGACCTGTACACTGAACCGCTGCTGGCAGCTTAAACCCATCTTTGTGGCAGTTGATATATATCCACGGCTTTTCTTTTTGTTAGCTCTATGCCAAATATCCACTTGCATCTATTTTTGAGCCTTGAGGAATGTATTTTTTCACCCACGCTATCTTTTGAGAGTTATAACATGCTAGAAAAGTTTAATTTTGCGGGGTTGTGGTTTAGGAGCTAACGTGAGAGGGAGTGGGCTCCCTTAAGGCCGGTGAGAAAGGGGTGTGCTGGGATAAAGGCTGCACCCCGACCCCCCCTTTGCACCCCGAAACAGTCTCTACTGAGTCATTGATAAGGCACTCATTACCTCATAACCAGTATCGTACTCATCCTCTGGCATTCAGATATCAAAGGGCTGGTTGAAGCAATCACACGATCAGTAGCAGTTGTTTTTGAGAAACCATTGGGCACAAGTGGGGGATTATCCTTAACAGAGGGTGAGAAGAGAATTACGGGACAGTTATCAAACTTCATTTCTCAGAAAAATACAGGCAAAAATAATTCAACATTTTAAAATCACCTAGAAGACAACAAGATGTGCAACGGTCCACACTGATTTATCACGAATGAAGCATGTTAAATAAATCCAGTTCCTCTCTGAGCCAGGTTAAGAGGCCTGGAGAGAAGGGGGGAGGTAATGGACACTATGTCTGGCCCTCAGCCAGGCTGTTTACCTTGCCCTACCTGATGCTCTGACTGAACCACGGAACACAGTTAAGCCAAAACTAACCAGCAATTGCAGGACTGAAAAGCCATACACAAGGAATCATTACCAAAGATTCGCTGCCAAACTGAAGTTTTATGTTGAGTCCAGTTCTCCAGGTAGTTGTCCTAGATTTGATACAACTCAGTCTTTTCCGTAACAATACAGATACACAGATTAGAAGTACAACTCTTCAATTTGCAGATGACACCAGCTTGGAATGAGCTGCAAGCACACTGAAGGAAAGATTAGTATTCAAAATGGTTCTGGCAGATTGGAAGATGGCCCAAAAAAGCTGTGTGCATGGCAGATAGCATGAAAGCAAAATTCTCTGCTTCGGTAGGGTTAATAAATAGTGTAGGTGCAGGATCCACAGCCAGGGGATGGCCAAGAAGGATGTGGCCCAACTAGAAGATGAAAACAATGAAACAAAACCTGAGAAACGTGACCTACAAGGAACAGGTAGGGCTGTTTAATCTACAGACAACAAGGCTGGACATGAGGTATGATGGCTGACCTCCAGCACATGAGCTATTAGGGTATGGAAGAAATAAACTCTTCTGCATGGCCACTCTGGGTAGGACAAGAAGCAACAAGCTTCTTAGAAGGCAAGATCTTGCAATATAGAATCATAGAATCATAGAATCACCTCAGCTGGAAAAGACCTTTAAGATCATCGAGTCCAACCGTTAACCTAGCACTGCCATCCCACCACTAAACCATGTCCCTAAGCACCTCATCTATCCGTCTTTTAAATACCTCCAGGGATGAGGACTCCACCACCTCCCTGGGCAGCCCATTCCAGAGCCTGACAACCCTCTTGGTGAAGAAGTTTTTCCTAATGTCTAGCCTAAACCTGCCCTGGCACAGCTTCAAACCATTCCCCCTCATCCTGTTGTCTGTTACCAGGGAGAAGAGGCCGACCCCCATCTCACTACAGCCTCCTGTCAGGTAGTTGTAGAGGGCGATCAGGTCTCCCCTCAGCCTCCTCTTCTCCAGACTAAATAACCCCAGTTCCCTCAGCTGGCTTCTCGTATGACTTGTGTTCCAGACCCCTCACCAGCTTGGTTGCTCTCCTCTGGACATGTTCCAGCAATGCAACATCTTTCTTGTAGTGAGGGGCCCAAAACTGAACACAGTATTCGAGGTGCAGACTCACCAGCACCGAGTACAGGGGCACGATCACTTCCCTACTCCTGCTGGCCACACTATTCCTGATACAAGCCAGGATGCCATTGGCCTTCTTGGCCACCTGGGCACACTGCTGGCTCATATTCAGCCGGCTGTCAATCAGTACCCCCAGGTCTTTTTCCACCAGGCAGCTTTCCAGCCACTCTTCCCCAAGCCTGTAGCGCTGCATGGGGTTGTTGTGACCCAAGTGCAGGACCCGGCACTTGGCCTTGTTGAACCTCATACAGTTGGCCTCGGCCCATTGATCCAGCCTGTCCAGGTCCCTTTGCAGAGCCCTCCTCCCCTCCAGCAGATCAACACTCCCACCCAGTTTGGTGTCATCTCCAAATTTACTGAGGGCACACTCAATCCCCTCATCCAGGTCATTGATAAAGATATTAAACAAGACCGGCCCTAGAACTGAGCCCTGAGGGACACCGCTTGTGACCGGCCGCCAACTGGATTTAGCTCCGTTCACCACGACTCTCTGAGCTCGGCCAGCCAGCCAGTTTTTAACCCAGCGAAGAGTACATCCATCTAGGCCATGAACTGCCAGCTTCTCCAGGAGAATGCTATGGGAGACTGTGTCAAAGGCTTTGCTGAAGTCCAGGTAGATAACATCCACAGCCTTTCCCTCATCTACCAGGCAGGTCACCTGGTCATAGAAGGAAATCAGGTTGGTTAGGCAAGACCTGCCTTTCATAAACCCATGCTGACTGGGCCTGATCCCCTGATTGTCCTCCATGTGCCTGGTGAGCACACTCAGGATGAACCTCTCCATAATCTTCCCCGGTACCGAGGTCAGGCTGACAGGTCTGTAGTTCCCCGGATCCTCCTTCCGGCCCTTCTTGAAGATAGGCGTCACATTCGCCAACCTCCAGTCATCTGGGACCTCCCCTGTTATCCAGGACTGCTGATATATGATAGAGAGTGGCTTGGCAAGCTCCTCTGCCAACTCCTTCAGCACTCTTGGGTGGATCCCATCCAGCCCCATAGACTTGTGGATGTCCAGGTGGCATAGCAGGTCAAAGACTGCTTCCTCCTGGATTATGGGGGGTTTATTCCACTCTCTGTCCCCATCTTCCAGCTCAGGAGGCTGGGTACCCTGGGGATAACTCGTCGGGCCATTAAAGACCGAGGCAAAGAAGGCGTTGAGTATCTCAGCCTTTTCCTCATCTTTAGTGGCAATGTTCCCCCTTGCATCCACTAGAGGATGGAGGTTCTCCCTGGCTCTCTTTTTGCTGTTAACATATTTATAAAAACTTTTCTTATTATCCCTTACAACAGTGGCCATATTAAATTCCAGCTGGGCTTTTGCCTTTCTAATCTCCTCTCTGCATGACCTGACAAGATCCCTGTACTCTTCTTGGGTTGCCTGCCCCTTCTTCCAGAGCTGGTAAGCTCTCCTTTTTTCCCTTAGTCGCACTAGTAGTCCTCTGTCCAGCCAGGCTGGTCGTCTTCCCCGCCGATTCGTCTTACAGCACATGGGGACAGCCTGGTCCTGTGCCTTTAAGACTTCTTCCTTGAAAAACACCCAGCCTTCCTGGACCCCTTTGCCCTTCAGGACTATCTCCCAAGGGACTCTCCCAACCAGCGTTCTGAGCAGGTCAAAGTCTGCCCTCCGGAAATCCATGGTGGCGGTCTTGCTGACCCCCTTCCTTACCTCATCAAAGATCGAAAACTCTACCATTTCATGATCACTAAGGCCTAGATGATTTCCGACCACCACCTCTCCCACCAGTCCTTCTCTGTTAGTGAACAGGAGGTCAAGCAGGGCACCTCCCCTGGTAGGCTCGCTTACCAGCTGTGTCAGGAAGTTCTCTTCCACACACTGCAGGAACCTTCTGGACTGCTTCCTTTCTGCTGTATTGTATTTCCAGCAGATGTCTGGGAAGTTGAAGTCCCCCACAAGAACAAGAGCTCGCGACTGAGAGACTCCTGCCAGCCGCTTGTAGAATTCTTCGTCAACATCCTCATCCTGGTCGGGTGGTCTGTAACAGACTCCCAACAGGATATCTTTTCTGTTGGCCTGCCCCCTCATCCTCACCCATAAGCATTCTGCCTCACCACAAATGTCAAGCTCTGTACAATCTAAACACTCCCTAACATACAGAGCCACCCCGCCGCCTCTCCTTCCTTGCCTGTCCCTTCTGAAGAGTTTGTAGCCATCCATCGCAGCACTCCAGTCATGGGAGGCATCCCACCACGTTTCTGTGATGGCGACTACATCATAACCATCCTGCCTTACAATGGCTTCCAGCTCCTCCCGTTTGTTGCCCATGCTGCATGCATTAGTGTAGATGCACTTGAGCTGGGCTGTCGGTTTCACCCCCAGCAATGGGGTGACACCCCCAGGCTCCTCTCTAGTGAGCCTGTTTATATCCCCTCCCCCCTTCTGGCCTAGTTTAAAGCCCTCTCTACAAGCCCTGCCAGTTCATGAGTGAGGATCCTTTTTCCCTTCCGAGAGAGCTGGGCAACAATACTTGCAAGAAGACACCAGGTTAAAACTTCTCTCTGGAAAGGCTCATGGAGCAGTGGGAAGGATTGCCTCAGTGGATGGTGGGGTCTCCTTCACTGGAGATTTCTGAGAACGAAACAGACCAGTGTTTGTCAGAAACAGCCCAGATACAGATGATCCTGACCAGGGATCCAGGCAGGAAGATGAACTAAGTGATCCCTTGAAATTAATTTTATCCTAGTTTTTATTTATTTATTTATTCATCGCCCATGGGAGGTACAAAACTACTTTGTGCCTCAACTCCACACCAATGAAATAGAAGTATCAGGGGCCAAATTAAACAAATAAATGAAAATTACTCACATTGAGCTTGGCTGTCTCAAATTGTTAATCACTTGGGGTTTGCAACTCATACAGTTTATCATCTGTGCCTGCTTTATCACCAAAAGCAGATATTTGCCAATCATAGTGTGGAGAAAATCAGATATTGTTGTCATGACTGAATGCTCTTAAATGCATTTAGAGCTTTACAGACTAGTTAGACGTAATGTATATTTAAAATACTTAAAACCAGCAAAAGATCAGATTGAGGAAGGAGAGAAAGATGGTAGAACAGTGACACTGTGCAAGTTAGTTTAAATAAAGAATCTTATCAACTCCACTGACTACTTGTTCACATCTGTCCAAATATAACTTATGCCATATGTCCTACTATATAAGTCAGCTTGGAGGCAGGACACTTCCCTAAGCAGCAATTCACTTCCTGAGTCTGCTCTATCTTCTGGAGAATAGAGAGGGGGGAAGAAAATGATACATCAGAGAAAAATCTGAGAAACAAACAAAATAACCTTCTAAAAGTCTCTGGGAAATCAAAATCCTTTCTCTACCCTAACAGTACGGTTAGCTGAATCTTTTGTCATCTTGTATGTCAGGAAGAGTAATCACAGAGATGCTGTTCTTATAATAAGCTGCCTTTGAGGAAACGAGATGCCTCAGCTTTACTTCACCTTTTCAGTTTGCCAAAGTGGTAAATACTCTCTTGCCAGCCACTGCAGTGACCACCCTCCCGCCATGGAAACACAGCTTACAGTTGCAACCTCGCAGGTCAGACTCCCAGGTAGGGCCAAGCAACCACCCATGGTTCTCCAAGGGCTTTGGTGCCACCCTGAGCAGCAGGCAGGGGAGGGGACAGCCCTACCCAGCCACGGTGCTTCCCGGCACCACGGACAGGAGCTTTCAGCTGGTAGTGTCAGATAAAAATATCGGTATCAAAATCCCGTTTCAGATACTAGAAGCCTCCTTATGGCTCTAAGAGTTTAATTTTCATTTAAACATCAGTAAATAGAGGCATAAGGGTTTAAGATGAATTATGTAAGCCCTTTAGCCATAGCCATTACATTCTGCCACAAAAATGAGCTGCTGTTCTCACTTTGTTTTATGGGCTCACTGTAGCCTGTTGTTATTGTAGCTGCCAAATAAAAACCAGCAAACCATGCAAATGAAAATATAATCTTTTATGCTTTCATAGTCTTAGGATAAACCGGTATGTGCAGTTTTAGAGGAGGGGTTTTTTTTTTGCAGTCTGTAGAGTTATGCTTCTGCCCTGGGAGCCTCTCTGAGCGGAGAGCAGCAGCAGCTTCTCGGTGGAGACCCTTGCTCAGTCAGACACTCTCCCGTCTCCAACTACAGCACTGTCACCAGCTCGCTGGCAAGAAAACACACAATAGCTTCCTGAAGGTATGAAGAACGGGTGGATTACGGGTCCTTTCATAAAACTGGAAAGTCCCCTTGCTTTAAAAATAATAAATTTTCCACCTCTAACTTCCCTCAAGCCTCCTCGTTCCCTGACGGGAGCACACACCCCATGATTTGCTCCCAGCCATGTGTTTCCCGAGGGTCTGTCACCCAGCAAACGTGCCAAGAGAGAAAACCATGCAAAGTAATCATGACAGGGAACAGCAGCTGAAGCCAAGCGGTAAAAGCATATGACTCCGCACAGAAATACCTGGGACAAAATGTGCACCAGTACACAGAGAGAGAGCAAAAGAAGAGCCAGGAGGGAACCAAGTCAGGGACCTGGGGTCTTATTCATGCAATGTAAAAAACGGGACTGTAAGCATGAGTTAATGCACTTTCAAGCTAATTACAGCAGAGCACAGCAACTATATTAACGGAGGAATATTGAGAATACGAGTGCGGGGACTAACATGTAACATTTAGTCCATAACTTTTCCACCCAGAACTGAGATTCGAAGACTGTCTCCTTCACCTTTGCAATGCCTTGTCTCTTTCTTTTGTCTGTCTTGGTTTATTTTTGTAGTCACATTCACTGGTGATAACATTTTATATTCTGTGCTTCCTAGTGGGAGCTATGCTGGATGCTGACACCCACTCTTGTGCAGAGATCTTTGCATTTATTTTTTTTCTCTTCCACCCGTTTTACACAAGATGGTAACATATGGCCTTGGGTGATTAAATGATTTAGTGAATGAACTGAGCAGAAAGAGCAGGCTGATTGGAAGAAGACAGCTTCTGTTTAGGCATAAATGTCTTTGTAATCTGTAATGATAGGAAAGAAATTACAGAAAAAGCATAAGACAATTTAATTGGGTTTTGGTTAAATACTGTACTTTTCAGGTCTGCTTTAAATATAGTGAAATCATAGTATAGTGGCTATTACTTATTTTGTTTCTGCAGCATGTCCTTGTAGAAGGAGCACCCCCCCAAATGTACACAGATGCGTACACCCACAGACAGCATGTAAAGAGAGAAAAATTAAGCAAACAGTTTGGTAAAACTAAGTTGGCTCTTTATTTATTAACTTCTGAACACGGCAATCCTACAGAACTTGGCGTCGGCCACCACACTAGTTGGAAAGGCTTCACATCTTCAAGCTTTCTCAGAATTACTCCGACGGCAATACCCAGTGGCACCTATGCAACCTCAGCAAGAACCACAGAAGGTTTTGTGGGAGGAAGAGATCTAGGTACCTTCTGAGCAGTCCCACCCAGTACCTCGCTGCCACTGCAGGGGCCCAGGGCACAAATCAACAACCACTCCCGTTCTCTTCCTTTAGGTGCATCGTGATCTGTGTCTCTTGTCTATTTGAACTCTAGGTTTTGCATTGGTTATACATGTTTGGAGAAATACTTGTGTGTTCATGTGAGGATGCAGTGGGACATGGCGTAGGACACTGGCCCAGAGTAAGTACCTGTCTGTAGTTGGCCAGTGTTGTGGGCTCCAGCAGCTGGTGTTCCTAGGCTAGAAATGTGAAGCTGATTCCTTTGTATCTAAAACAAGCCCTCTTTTGAGAGAAAACATTTCTATTCTGGTTCCAGTGATGGTGTGCAATGTCATTAACATGCAACAAACCAACCCAACTGAATTCCAGTTCACACCTCCACCCACAAGGCCAATTCCATTCTTCATGATCAAATTTTTACACAGAGCCTTGAAATTCTTTGGGGACATAACAAAGAAGTCACTGATCTCGGTAATTTTCCCTGTGTGAAGCAGCAGCTGTAGCTTAAAGCCAGACAAATCTAAGCTCCGGGAAAGGGCGGCTGGACCTAGGGCAAGTGTAATGGTGGTACCCACCCTCAGCTTGCAGCATGAATGCTGGCAGCCACCTCGGTGAGAAACCTCGGTGCATGGTGCTCCTTCCCCTTTGAGTGATAGCATTTGAGAGAAGAGAGAGAGAAAAAAATTTGGCCCACGTGCTAAGAAAAGCTCTTAGCTGAGCACAGCCTGGTGGCTTACCCAGCATAGCTAGGGCTGGTAAGAATTACTGATCCAGTCAGACCCTGGCACAATAAGATGCACATTTAGCCAACTCATGCAAAGGCTGCATTATATTATCTTGGCCTTTCCCCAGCACTGGTTCCCCAGAGAGAAAACTGAGTTCCACAGTGACATCAGCTGAACCTCAAGTGTGATGGCAGCTCCAGAAACTATTTAACTTCTAATTTTTATGAAAACCAGACTGCCATTAATTAAGTCTCACTAGAGTATAAAAAACATATCAAAAATAAAAAAAAAAAAAATCAAGAGTGCCATGATCACAAGCCCTAATTTTCACTTCTGTGGGATACATAACCCTGGAGATATTTGCTGCTCTACCTCCAGTCCTATTAGTCAAAGCATTCCAGGAGAATTTTAATTTACCAAGGGGGTACCCACTTTCCATTGTTCTATCAATGAAAACAGTAGTAATGCTTATGGGTGATGATATCTGGTCCAAAAACAACCTGCAGAGCATAAACCCGGGATATTTGACTACAGATGACTGTCCATTTCTTTCCTTCTGTGGAGAACAAAATGGATGGTATGTGTGGTAATTAGCACAGCACTGCTGTACAATTTGAAGAAAATGTAGAAAAAGGTGTTACAGCAGGTATAAGAAAGAAGTATTAAGGGCCAAATTTGCAGCTGGTTCCACGGTATAGCCATGTTGTTAACATCTAACTCTATGGCTCTGGACCCGAATATCACGCAGGCACCTTTGATCTTTGTCAGCTCAGGCTCTCCTGCCGGACTGTTCTCAAGAAGCGTTTCCAAGAGCATATAGCACCATTTGAGCTACAGAAACAAATGCAACGAACACGTTTTGAGGCTTTGCAGGCAAAGCTGGCATCTGTAAAGCAGCTTGCTCCGTACTAATCAATCTTGAGCAGCAACAAACAATACTGGGAAATTCACCACACAAACCATTTTAGAGAAGTCGCCAGGAAACCTCGACACTCCCAGATCAGAGGCAAGCAGCGAGGCTCTAACAGAGCTGCAGGCGCTCCTGTAGCACTGACGTTGCAACGTCAGCGTTGGTTACAAGCCAAAGGCCTTCAGGCTTGCTTGTTGCCTGGAGGATATAAATGAAAGTCAGCAGGTGCAAAGGTGCAAGAAGTGCAAAATTGCATCATGTCTTTCCACACAGTGTTTGCGCAGTAAATGAGACTCGTTTCTTTCCATGGTAAATCGAGACCATTTTTATTTTCTTTGGCTTATGAATGTTCTTAGTTCAATTTTCGTGTGTGTTCTCTATGGTACCTTGGGATGCCTGAGGTGATTTATAAATATGTGTAGAGACCAGGTGTATTGCCAGATGTTTATGTCCCTTTACAACAAGGCTTCACCATCCCTTCCGATGGAACGCCTGCCTTATATTATTTTTTCTAATAGAGGATCAACTGGACTACAGGGTATTTGTGAGTTTTCCCTGTGTGGGATTTTTTCTTAATTCACTTTTCTATCATCTTTTTTCTATATTTAAAATAGCTAAGTCTTTAACTCTCTCTAAGTACTCTTTAAAGAAATTATAGTTCCTCTCACATTAAAAAAAAATCGCAGGCAAATGTCAACAGTTCCAGGTTTAAATCAATGAAGTTTGACTCACTGCCAAAAAGATTTTTAAACTTAAAGTGTTACCTACACTCACTTTTTTCTGCTTCACTCCATCTCCTATGTAGAAATGGTAAAAAAATGGTTTATTATCATAGCTGTATAAACGGTAATTGCAGATCATTCTCTTAAATATAACTGTAGTAAGAAATAACCTGTAGCCCCAAGGGTGAACCACTCTGAAGAGGCAAAAGGGACAAAGTGATTTTTCCAAGGCCACATAGCCAAATGATAGAATGTGAAAGAAAATGCAACCTGATTCAATCAGGAATCAGCACTGTAAATACGAGGTGAGGGGCAGTAAGATTTTTCTCAGCACATCTTAAAACATAAGGAGGTAAGTTCATGTGTATGAGGAGGAATAAATAAGTGAACAAAATGTATAAACTGTAATGCCCCATGAAAATTTATTTTAAAATTATTTTTAAATTCCAGGTCCTGTAACAATCTATAAGGACCTGAGAAAGTCCATTTGCTAAATGCCCTCTTTAGCAAATACAGGCTTTGAATTTTTTCACATTAAGCAGCCTTGTTTTTCCCAGTTTTGTATCATGAGAGTGACTAAACTGCCTCCCTCGGTAAAGCTGCACTTGTAAAAGTAAGTATTCATAAACTGAGGTCTTACTAACCAACCCCAAGCAGTTGGTGAGAGGGCTTATACTAAGAAGCATGAGGCAGGATGCAGTTTACAGATCTAGGACAGCATAGTTAATGTAATCATTTCAGGCACACTCACTGGCAGTTCAAATATATGTAACTGCATCGGTTATTTGTATGTTTCAAATTAAAAAAAAAAAACAAAGAAACTTTAGAACTATTTTCAACAGTATTTCCTATTAAAATACTTTTAACGTTTATTTTTGCAGTTGAAAGAAAAAGCAGCTTGGTAGTTACAGGAAAGATGTTCAAGAAATGACAGGCAGCAGGGAATAGAGTACTGATTTCTCTCAGATGAAGTGATTATTAGCACCGAGGAGACAATCAGGAAACATGAAAAGTCAGCATCTTAGCGGCTGTGTCTTGAAGACGAGGACAAAACCCCATCGAGTTCCAGGTATATTAGAATATGGAACATGATGCCAATGGAAAAAAAAAACCCCAACCCTTAAGTATGGAATTGTAACAGCATCTAAGATGGACTGAGACACTATGAGGTTAACAATTAAAAAATCCCACACCAGGTCTGCACGAGCAATCAGTTCACCAAAGGATAGAAAGAAAAGTGTCTTCTTTTGTACATGTATATTTTATATTTTTTTATATATATATATGTAATGCTTGAAGCATATGGACACCTAGATGCTAGCTGCTGTGTGATATACATAGCAGTGCTGTCAAATAAATTAGGCACAGCCAGAATTCAGCATGTTTCTTTATAACGGTTCCATATTACTGAAGGAGACTAAGTACGTGCCTTCAGCTTTTATATCTAACTCAATCAATTTTGGTTATTAATACATAACTAAGTTCTTTTTCTTCAAACTCTGGGTCTCTGTTGGCAAGCCGCTCCTCGTAACCTGCCCTGCCATGGCAGGAAGCAGAAAGATCACAAACCAAAACACAACGCTGTAAGTGGAAACTCTAGCCCAGGGCAGGGCAACCCATTCAAAGAGAGAGGAGCCAAAGCGTACTCCTATCGTGCCCTTGTTACAAATTCACAACTGGCCTGTGCTGACCGAGGAGAGAGGCTAGGGGACAAACTATGGAATTACAAAGGTAAATATTTATTCATGAGCATGAGGTGCCTCAGCCAAACTGGCCACAGCCCAGGGATTCTTCTTTAGGAATTTCACAGAAGGGTACGATGCGATTCACCTCATTACCTACAAATGCATATTCCGAATTATCCAATCCGAACTATCCAATCGTAATAATAATCTGAATTATCCAATCATAAATGTGGTACAGCGAAGTAACTGTTTTTGTAGGTCCTGCAGCAGCAGCATCCATCAGCATCCTTGTGGTTTATCTGTTAATCCAGATGTTTCTGTCATCAACTTCTGCAAAGTTATCAGGCATCAGCAACTTGTGCTTCTCTCACATACGGATCCCTCGGTACATTTTGCAAAAAGTTTCCTTATCAATTGCTTGTTCTTCTTTGTAGGGTCAGGTGATGGGTCTTGGGTCTCAAGATAGCAATGCAGCAATTACATGCTGATAACGTTCTTGGCTGCAAATGGCTGCGTGGACCATAATCTACATCCCACTCTCCCTCCCAATCGCCCTGCGGTAGCACGGTAATGCCCGGCCTGCCCGCACCCAGCCAGTGGCGACC
The DNA here is from genome assembly GCA_034008185.1 of Gorsachius magnificus. NCBI lineage: Eukaryota > Metazoa > Chordata > Aves > Pelecaniformes > Ardeidae > Gorsachius > Gorsachius magnificus. The sequence goes on along the minus strand of CM067083.1, from coordinate 39,384,021 downwards.
GTGGGCAACCCCAGGCAAGGGAGGACTGGACTGGGGGGTTTCCTCAAGGTGGGCACGCCGGCCTGGCCAGCACCGAAGGCCGCCAAGGCCTCCCCGGTCAGGCTGGGCACCCCGACACACCAACGCACCACCTGCGGCCTAGCCCAGCACAGGTGTCCCCACCACCTGCGTGGCCAGACGAGAGGGCAGGGACACGCCGGCCACCGCCGGCCTCACCCCCCCGGGGCACGGCAGCGTACGGCAGAGCACAGCAGGGCAGCTAGCACAGCAGGGCAGCTCGCCCCCCGGGGCACAGCCCGGGCCGCCCTCCGGCCCCGGCCGCACCTGCCGCCCCGCCGCCGTCCCACCATGCACCGCGCCCCGGCAACAGGCGCCAAGCCGCGGCCCGCGCGCGCCCTCAGGCGCAAAGCTCCGCCTCGCCCCCCCCCCCCTCGGCCACGGCGGGGCGCCGCGCCCGGCGCGGCGGCGGCGGCGCGGGCGGGCCGGGCTGTCAGTCAGGGAGCGGAGTCCGAAGTGGGGAGCGGGGAGGGGGCGAACATCTGTCTGCCGCAGCCCGGGCCCGGCTGTGCCGCCGCCGCCGCCGTGCGTGCGCCCGTGCTGCGTGCGCCCGGCGCCCCCGCCCTCCCTCCCCCGGCCCCCGCCCCGCCCCTCCCCCGCGCCCGGCCGCCCGGCCCCGGGCTCCGCGCCGTCTCCGGCCGTCGGTGCCATGGGGAGCCGCTGAGCGCGGGGCCCGCTTCGCTCCGCTCCGCCGGCTGCCCCGCTCGCTCCTCAGCTGCCGGCAGGGGGGAGGCCGGGGGGGCGGCGGCCAGCGGGCGCGGGGGGCGGGCGGGGGGAGGGCGGGAGGGGGGCGAGACGCGATCCCGGAGCGGCAAGTGAGCGAAGAGGAGCCGGCGGGCGGCGGCGGCGGCGGGAGCGCGGGGGAGTCCCGCGCCCCCATCCCCAGACCCCGCCGGGCGGGGCCGGGGCCGGGGCCGGGGCCGGGGCCGGTGCGGCCCCGCGGGGCGGGCGCCGAGTTGCGGCGGGTCCGGCGGGGGGTGGGCGCGCCGGGCGGGGGCGGGGGGCGGGGCAGCCCCCCTGGGCGGCGGGACCGGCCGCCCCGGCGCCGCCCCGGTTACTTTTCTTTTGTTGCCGCCGTCACCCGGGGGCGGCTTTTCCTGCGTGCCGGGCAGCTGCTTCCTTCCCCGCGGGGCGGCCGCCGGCGCGCCCGGCCCCGGCCCCGGCCCCTGGCGGGTGGGGGCGGCGCTGCCCAGCGGGAGCAGGCCCCCGCGCTGCCGGGGGCGGCCGGCCCCGGCCTGGGGTGGCGGGGCGGGGGGTGGCCGCCCCCAGCCAAAAGTTGCCGCCGCCCGGCGGGGAAGGGGAAGGGGACGGGGAGGGGGGGGCCGGGCCCGCCGGGAACTTGCTGCGCGCCGCCGCCTCCCCTCACGGCCCGGCCGGCCCGGGGGCCGCCCGCGGGGGGGGAAAGCCCACGCGAGCGGCGAGCGGGGCGGGAGGCACCGGGGGGGACAGGCCGGCGGGGCCGGTCCCGCCGGCGGTGCGAAGGGCGGGCGCCCGGGCGGGCGGCTGGCGGGGGGAGCGGGGCTGCGGGAACCCCGTGGGGCCGGGGGCCGGCGTCCCGGTCCCACAGCAGCCAGATAAGCGGCAGGCGGAGCCCCCGCAGGGGACAGGCGGTTTGTGATTGAAGGCGAGGGCTTGCGATGGTGCCCCGGGCAGGGTAACTGCCCCCCGGTCCCGAACGAGCCGGAGCGGGAGCGCTCGGAATCCCTGGCGCTGCCTCTGCCCTGAAACTGAAAGGGCCGACGCGGAGCGGGGAGCTGCGAGCCGAGTAACCGGCTTCGGTTAATTTCTTCTTTTAACCGAACCTCTGGGCTCAGTAAAGCCGGATCGGGGTGGATTTCTGGGGTAACCCCGTGGCTGGGGTGTGCTGTCAGTACATAAATCGGTCCTCCAACTTGAGGCAGAAGTGTTGCTATGCTGCAAATACAGTAGAGCCCCATATGTTTAGGATTTTCTTTTTTTTTTTTTTCTCCCTGTTAGAAAGTTTGGAAAAAAAAAAAGAGACTTTGAAGTATTTTGTTTATACTAACAGAAGAGAAAAGTTCTCCTAAGAAAAAGCTGGTGGCAGGAGTGTAGAGGAGTAGCATATGGCATTAAAAGGAGCACAGCTGGAGGTAGCATTTCCATCTGAACATGATGTCAGAGCAGCTGACAGCCTGCCATCCCTCAGCCTTTTATTCTAACACACAGACAGGGAGTTAGTGTGTGCAGATCTGTGTGTGGAGAAGGTATCTCATTCCTCTCTAACATCATCTCCACTTTGCATCTGTCTCTCCTAGTCTGCTTTTTTTCCACCGATCTAACAGACCTGGAGCCAGCAAGACTCAGAGGAAAGGACTTAATCAGGTTTATGTGTACTAAAGGTAGGAGTAGCAATAGATTAGATACAGCATATTTCTGTTTTGGTGTGTTGTTTATTGAATTTCAGAAAAAAAATCACATTACTTTTCTAACCAAGTTTAGAGGTAATATATGAAATTGAGTATTAAATAGATAAGTGGACTTAGTCAAAAGGCTTGGGCTACAGTTGGAGAGTGTCAGTTCTTGGGCACGTTGCTAGCATTAACTTTAATGCATATTGTGAGAATGTCTTGGTTTGGAAGAAGGAGAGAGCAAGTTCATTCTTCATTTCTGAGACCAAAACTGCAATGGATTTAGTGGCAAGCCTAAAGAGAGTTCTGCTTTCTGTTCTTGTGTTGCATCTTTTAAATGACTTTACAGGGCTTTTAGTGAAATGTACAAAAGTGGGCTTTCTTGAAAAAGGACCATTGTGGCTACAATGTGTTTGTGGGGAAGTCTTTCATTAAACTTCACAGTTAAGGATCCAGCAGCTCAGAACCGTAGTAGCATACAGCTGTAGTGCTTCTGAAAGATAGAAATCAGTTGTGTGTTTAAAAACTTTTGTACCCGGGAGAATGGCTTGACTGGTTTCCTCTTTTCTTTCTCGCATGTAGCATTTGAAATCTTTTATTTCAGCATAACAATAATTATTTGAAGGAGTTTTTGTATTTGCGACTAATTTAGAACTTGTAGATTTGAGCTGCCTGAATTGGCCAGACAGCTGTAATCGCACTCCTCTATTCTTAATCTCTTTATCTGGGCAGCAGCTGCCATATGGCCACAGTCAGCTGGATCAGATGTTTATAAGCTTCCTTCTTCGTCCCTCTCTGTCCTTTCAGCCTCCTAATTTGATCACAGCTACCTTGTGAGCTGCCCTCCAATCTTTATTTTTAGCCCTCTTAAGGATTAGGATTGATGTTGGCTGTGGGGCACTTAAAGTGATTGTATTGTAAATCTTCGTGCTTTACTCTAGCAGTGGTATTTTACAGAATATAGGAGGGGTTGTGTTTTAAGTTTTAGTACATCTTGGTTTGCGAGGGATGAGGATTTTTCAATAATATCTGCCAGCCTAGAGAGCCACGATCTGCTTAGATGGTTTGGGAGAACATTGCTATCAATCACAGAAGAATAGAGTAAGACAGGTTTTTAAGAGATTTTACTTTCTTTTTGAGTTTTGACTTCTCTACTTCTTTGAAGTTTATTTTTTCTTTATCATCAAGGAAGGTGAATAGAAAAATACTTGGGTAAGAACAGCACTCGGGATCCTGATATTTAAGTGTGCACACATGCACACACGGTCATGTTGAATGACTTTTTTTTTTTTTTTTTTTTTTTTAAGTTTGGTACTGCAAACTCTGGCTGGTGTGGGAGGGGAGGGAAATTTCTGTCCTTCTGCATAGGGGAAGCGGTGCTCGTTGGCGTTTTGGTTGTTAGTTTTCTTTTGTAAATTCAGCATGTTGGCAAAAAATGTTCATCTTCTATTGTACAGTATGGAGGAGGTTTAAAACCTGAAACTGTACTTCCTCCAAGAAGAAAACCATGCAAACTAAATTTCTGAAAACCTTGATTTTGCTGTTGGTATAAACTGAGACCCATAAATGATTTTTATACTTTATGAATGTTAGACCTTCAGATTTGGGTATATTAGCATTTCTTCATGCGCGAACCTGTCCTCTTACTACAATTTGACTTTAAAAAGAAGGTTGGTGATCTGATTGTTTTTTCTTTTTCCCCTCTGTGATCTCTCAAACTTAGTGTTAAAAAAAAATAATTTTTTTTTCTTTTTGGGTCTGCCCTCCTAGGGATACAATCTGGAGGAAGTTCCCTAAAAATAAACCAAAAAAAAAAACCAAAAAAAACCCAAACCAACAAAAACTGTTGAACAGATTTTGACGAACAACAGTGATACGTTAAAAAAAATTACAGATGTACCTATGCGCTTATTAGAACGGCTTATTTACCACTGAAAGGAAAACATAACTTCAGTGGTTGATCGGGAAAAGAGTTGCCATCGTACATGCGTGTTAAATAATCTTTGCATGGCGTCAGTACCAGAATTCTGGCAATATAAATATGAGGTTTTGAGAGTGGAATAACTTGGATTCGTAAGTTCTGTGATTCTGACCTACATTTAATTTTTTAAAATCTCATTGCTTATAGGTTATGAAGACAGTATGGAGTTTCCTGACCACAGTAGACATTTGCTACAGTGTCTGAGCGAGCAGAGACATCAGGGTTTTCTTTGTGATTGCACTGTTCTGGTAGGAGATGCCCAGTTCCGAGCACACAGAGCTGTGCTGGCTTCATGCAGCATGTATTTCCACCTCTTTTACAAGGACCAGCTGGACAAAAGGGACATTGTTCATCTGAACAGCGACATTGTTACAGCCCCAGCTTTCGCTCTCCTGCTTGAATTCATGTACGAAGGAAAGCTCCAGTTCAAAGACTTGCCCATTGAAGACGTGCTAGCAGCTGCCAGTTATCTCCACATGTATGACATTGTCAAAGTCTGCAAAAAGAAGCTGAAAGAGAAAGCAACCACGGAGGCAGACAGTACAAAAAAGGAGGAAGACGCCTCAAGTTGTTCAGACAAAGTGGAGAGCCTCTCCGACGGCAGCAGCCACATGCCAGGAGACTTGCCCAGCGATGAAGACGACGGAGAAGATGAAAAATTGAACATCCTGCCTAGCAAAAGGGACTTGGCGGCTGAGCCTGGGAACATGTGGATGAGATTGCCCTCAGACTCAGCAGGCATTCCCCAGACTGGCGGAGAGGCAGAGACGCACGCAGCAGCAGCTGGAAAAACAGTAGCCAGCCCCTGCAGCTCAACAGAGTCTTTGTCCCAGAGGTCTGTCACCTCTGTGAGGGATTCAGCAGATGTTGACTGCGTGCTGGACCTGTCTGTCAAGTCCAGCCTTTCAGGAGTTGAAAATTTGAACAGTTCTTATTTCTCTTCGCAGGACATGCTTAGAAGCAGCCTGGTTCAGGTGAAGGTGGAGAAAGAGGCTTCCTGTGATGAGAGTGATGTTGGCACTAATGACTATGATATGGAACATAGCACTGTGAAAGAAAGTGTGAGCACTAATAACAGGGTACAGTATGAGCCGGCCCACCTGGCTCCGATGAGGGAAGATTCGGTCTTGAGGGAGCTAGATAGAGAGGACAAGGCAAGCGATGATGAAATGATAACTCCAGAGAACGAGAGAGTCCAGGTGGAAGGAAACATGGACAGCAGCTTGCTCCCTTACGTGTCAAACATACTTAGCCCCGCTGGCCAAATTTTCATGTGTCCTCTCTGCAACAAGGTCTTTCCTAGCCCCCACATCCTGCAGATCCATTTAAGCACGCACTTTCGAGAGCAGGACGGGATCCGCAGCAAGCCTGCTACCGATGTCAATGTCCCGACCTGCTCATTGTGTGGTAAGACTTTTTCTTGCATGTACACCTTGAAACGTCATGAGAGGACTCATTCAGGGGAAAAGCCCTACACTTGCACCCAGTGTGGGAAGAGCTTCCAGTACTCCCACAACCTGAGCCGCCACGCAGTGGTTCACACGCGGGAGAAGCCTCATGCTTGTAAGTGGTGTGAACGCAGGTTCACGCAGTCCGGAGACCTTTACAGACACATTCGGAAGTTTCACTGTGAGTTGGTGAACTCATTGTCTGTCAAAAGCGAAGCACTGAGCTTACCTACTGTCAGAGACTGGACCTTAGAAGATAGCTCACAAGAACTTTGGAAATAAAATTTTTATATATATAAATAATATATATATAAATCTATATAGTTGTGGTACAGTCTAAAAGCAATCTTGTTTCCTTGAACTGAAAGTTTGGCTATTAGCTTGTTTTTGCACTTTAAGGCAGCATGAATATTTCACTAATTTAGCACTCCGATAAAAATGAACTGTAGAGGTAATCCGACAAAGTAACAAATTATGGAGCGTATTTTTCCCCCTTTTCGGAATAGAAGCCAGCGGATACTTTACTTCTAAGGAATCTCCAATTAAAAAAATTTGGATGTGGCTTTATTCTCCCCAAAACACTGCGTTCTTTTAAGCTGTCGATCTTTTTCCTCTTAAAATCTGAATGTAGAAATCCTCTCCCAATTTTGTCAGTTCCTTTACATTTCAATAATTGCATGAGTCCTTTCTAGCTGTTGGAAACCTGAATGCTTTTAGACCCAAATGGAAAATTTCTGAAATGCTGGATTATCTATTTTTAAACAAGCAGTTGACTTAAAACTTATTATGGCAACTTCTGGATTTCTGACAGTTCCCACTGGAAAAACAAAAACCAACACAAAAACAAAAAACAACACAAAAACATAAAACAAAAACCCTGAGAGTACACTGGGATCACTGGGACTCTGTCTTACGTGAAGGTTTGCTTGGGATGAAAAAGGATATTGCAGCTTCAGCAGTGATGAACTGTGTGTTTAAAAAATGTGAATTACTGTTATTGTATACTGTAATTGATTACATGGGCCGGGGGGAGGTATCAAAGAACTTGGCAGGTTGTGTTGATGCTCTTAGTTGAGTCTTGAAAAGTAAATATTAACGCTACAGAAATGCATGATTTTCAGTATATTTTTGTCTTTGTTTGCATTGTATAACTTTAATGAGTGAGTTGAAAATTATTTAATTTCCTTAGGAAAAAAAAAAAACCGACACCGTTGAAAATGCCGGTGTTACGAAGAAGAGAAATGCACTGTTTTTATTTTATCTAATTTAAATTTACTTTCCCACTGTCTTTAAGTTGAGAAGAACTTAAGCTACGAGTCGCCGATTTAGCTACGTTAACAAGGAAAAAAAAAAAAGAATGTTTACAACCAGGCGTCGAGATTTGCATGTGCGGTGTGCATTTACTAACCCCAGACCCCTTCGAATTGCACAGACCCCACGCCAGCTCCAGCTGAGGTGCGTCCATTTCCCCAGATGAGCATTGGTAGGATTCCTGCTGCACCACTCCACCACAATAGGTCGTTCTTTTTTTTCCCCCCCGTTGAAAAGAGGCTGTGGACTGAAAAAAAGAAAAAAAAAAAAGAAAAAAAAGAAGAAAAAAAAAAGGCAAAAGCCCCGGGCTGAAAGGCCTGGGCAGGCCTGAGTGACAGGGGGGCCGGGGGAGGGCAGGGGAAGGACTATGTGTATCCAAGCAGCAGAGACTGCAGCCTGACGTGTGGTTTTAATGACCAACACGCAGGTCAAAAGCATTTTGCACAGTGTTTGTTTTCCTGTCTTGCACTTACAAATAAGGTCTATGGGAGTAGCATGGAAAACGTTTGCTGTTTTTTCCTTTTTTTTTTTTTTCCTTTTTTTTTTTTTCCTCTGCTTTTGTTTAAAATTTGATCGCCTTAACTACTGTAAACATAGCCTATTTTTGTGCTTAAGATACTGAATGGAAAACTCCATTGTGTATTGCTGGACTGTTTTGGAAATATTTGGTCAAATGTGTGTTAATTTGGCTGTAATGGCATTTAAAACAAAAAAAAAAAGCTGTGAAAATGGCCTTGGAGCGTTATCTTTAGTTACTTGAATAGTTTCTAGGTTTTAAAACTACATTCTTTTCTTAAGTTAGAGAAGACAATCAGTGTCTGAGGAAAATGGACTTTCTCTTGGATTTTTTTGTGGTCCTCGTGAGTGATTTGCTTTTTTCCTTTCCTTAGTTTCACATTCTTCTTTTGTTCTAAAACTTAGACTGACATCTAGCTTTGACAATCATAGTATGTTTTATTTTCCTGAGGGGGGAATAACTTATAATGCTGTTTAGTTTTGTACTATTGGTGTGTTGGTGAATTTTTAAACTGTGTGCTAACTGCAATAAATTATATGAACTGAGAAATCAATTCCCTTGTCTTTTTTCCCTCTTTTAAATTATAGTTACGGAGTATTTTTTATAATGTGTAACTTTATTACTTTTGTACAGACTTCTATTGCTAACTGTGTACGGAATATGTTTTCGGTATGCTTTTGAGCACTTTGTTGCTAACGTACATATTTACATCTCACTTAACATTTAAAAAAAATTAAATGCTTGTGTTTTGAAAGCATTTCTGTGTGTGTAGCTCTCAATCATTCTGTACAGGGATTTTTTTTTTGATTATTATTTTTTTCTTCCCCAAAGACTTTTGCAGAAGCAATCTATATTAAATTCCAGAAATTTTGCGACCATGCAAAGATCTGTGCAGACACACAATTCCCTTTCTGGGCTTAATTTCACCCCAAGGAGCTCTCTCTAGGGCTCACTCTTTGGTATTCAGTCTCTATCAGAACGTTAGAGCAGAAGGCAACAACTTAATCTGAAGCACTGGCCGGGTACTGACTGGCCATCAACGTTACAGGAGGCAGGCAAAATGTCCAGAGTACCGGTAATGCATCAAAACTGTCTGGACTACAGAGGTAAATTAAAATAATCCTAAATTTGTCTGGGGATTTCTCTCACGGACTAAATGTTTCTTTAAAGAAAATAAAATGAAGCTTAGCGTAACCTTTGAAAAAAGACCTGGTTTAGCTGCTCGTTGCAGGGTATACCAGAATTCTTGTTTGAGGCCGTTCCATCCTAGGAACGAGACCGGTGCTGCAGAGCCCAATGGGAATACAAAAGTAGGGCTAAATTAGAAGTCTGGAACAGAGACAGCAGGACCAATTCGGAGGGGGAAAAAAAAAATAATTTCAACATTTCATTACATTTGTCATCTGCCTAGGTGGAACTGAAGTTACGCCTTAACCAAGTGAATCTCTGTGCCTAACGCTATTCTGCTTATCTTCCTCCACCTGTGGCAGTTTGTATTTAGCCGAAATGATCTTTTTCACTGTTTTATTCTTTATAACAATTTTCCATCATCATTTGCTGAGTTTGGGGGTGGTTTTTTGAGTTATTACAGGTATTTTGAAAACATTTCCTTTCGTCAATGTTAGCGTCTTCAGCTGCACAGATTTCTCTTTTATTTTTTTTTCCTAGCAGCAGACCTTTCCTGGAGGCTTTCATACGATAGAATATTATGTATAGTTGAGACAGTTTAAAGTATTGTCAAGACTGAAAAACGGCTAATAATGCAGTTCTGAAATCCGTGCAGCTGATGAGCTTTGGATGTGGCTCTAGGCAGATTCACCATTTGTTCTCCAACATTTCAGATTTTCAAGGATTGTAGATTCCCAAATGAAACTAGGCTTAGAAGGTGCCCTTCTTCAGAAGGGTAACAGAAAACATAACTTAGCCATTAACGGCAAAATAATTCCAAATATCCTTTATACTTGGGGGTTTTACCTAGAGGGTCTATACATGTGCAGCACACACTTGTGCTCGTGGCTATCAAAGTGTTTCTTCAATGAAAAGATGAAACATACTCCTGCATGTTGCTTCTCTCCATAAGGTTTAATGCATTGACATATCTAAAGAGCTGGAGCTTTTTTTTTTTTCTTTTTTTTCTCCTTTTTTTTTTTTTTTTTTTTATTACAGTCCCTAGATAATGAAGCATGAGAGAACGTTTTATTTGGCTTGAGGATATGTGGTAACAAAATCCTCACCGTTCATGTTGCCATGGTGGTCAAAGGCAAATTGTGGGAATGGAAACTGCATGCTCTAAACTTCACGGGTTCAGAAGACTTTCTCTGACCAGTGATAGTCATCACTTTTTAACTGTGAGTACTTCTAGCCCAAGACTCACGGGGAACATGCTGAATACATCACTCAGCTATTTTTTTAACCACTGCCTGTGATAACTTAATATTCCTTAGTTATGAATGATTTCGCTAAACTCAAGTTTAGGGGTTTGGTGTAACGGAAACTTTTGAATCGGGTGTAGCGTTCTACAGACCATCTACGTACTGAGACCTCCGCGTGTTTTAGGTGCAATCTGAAGAAGAACTCGGTGGGAGTTTAAAATGAAACTTTCTGGGGAAGGTAGGGAAGGGATCCTCGCCGCTTTTCCCGCTCTCCTGTGTTTAGTGTAGAAGTGAACACCAAATGATCCCATATACTTCTGCTGAGCCTAAGTGACACCAGTGTATCCCTTCAAAACTCAAATCGCCTCATTGGAAGCCTAGATAAAATTTCAAAATTAATTTGTGAAGGGACAGGTTTCCTTTTCCCGCCGTGCTGCCTCGCCTCAGCGGCCGTGCTGGCTCACCGGCTGGGGAAGGGCACCACCATTTTCTCTCCCTGCCGCAGTGCACCCTCCGCTTTCCTCCTACAGATAATGGATCAAGCGATTTGTCGGTGTTGGAATGACTTCCCCCCCCCCCCCCAAATTAATTCTACAATAATCAAAAGTCTTAACTTTTTAATGGACTCCTAATATATAACACTTAAAATACATTTTCCCAGCCTACTTTCAAAAATGAAGCCCCGAGCCCCCCTTTTTATGGTCAGCGATGCTGCAGCAATTCGTAGCTGAAGAGAAGTTGGAAGGGGAGAAAATTTCTACCTGCTCCCTCCCCCTCTATGAAGCAATGTAAATTCCTTCAGAATGAAGGTGAAATATGTTTCAAGTTTGAAAATAAACCCTAACATTAGAAAACTGATTCTAAAATATTGTCATGTAGTCCTCCGTAGCGGGGTTCTCAAACTTATACATTATTAACACTATTTGTCCATATGATTCCAGACTGAAATATTTCCAGAGAGTAGGGTCTTTTATTAAAGAAATCGAACCAAAGCATTAAGAGTTTTTTAATGTGATGGTAAACGTGAATTTTAAAAGAACCGTCTGGTATTTTTAAAGGGAGGAAAAAGTGATGCATAAATCTGGGCTCTTTCAGAATATTCTAGTTCAGGAGTTCTTGATTAATTTTTGTTGCGCTTCACTCGTATTTCAGTCATGGCATTAAATACAGAGAGTTCAGTAATAAAAAATATTTTCTAGATGGTAAGAGAGGAGTTCTTTCTTTATTTGTACAAATGCTTTTGGGCAGAAGGTGGAAATGTTCCCTTTTGCCGGCAAATGAAGAGTCACAGGAAGAAGAGCCCTGCTCATTAAAACCTACAGCCAGCAGCTCCTGCTAGTGTGATAAAATTCAGCTAAACCTGTTAATGGGTCTTACCGATGAGAGATTACATCCTTTTTGGAAAGATTAGCCATTTTACTCTCGTAGGCTAAAAAAGAAGCATTACTTTTAACCGCTTGTCAAATCAAGATGCTCTCGCTGCAAATAAGACGCAGCTTACCCAGCTCTGCCAGAGCAGGAGAGGGGTGAGTTCTGCGCAGCCAGGCAGCGGCAGAGCCCGAGGTGGCACAGGCTGAACTGCGACAGTGGCAGCAAAAGCCACAGAGGTTTCGAGTGATAGAGATGTTTGCCAAAAAAAAAAAAAATAATTTTTTTTTTCCCCCCCAAATAATCCATGTTTGACCTGGAGAATTTCTCTTACGCTGGAATTTCTTGGGTTAGTTCATTTTTCAGGTTGGCTAGGTTGGCTGCTTCTTATCTTCAGGTTCACTTTGCTTTAATGTAGGTTCTTACTTCCAGGTTTTTTTCCTTAGAAGTCACTCCGCTAATACACCGTGGCCTCCGTACAGAACATTCATGGTTTTCATTCTCTAGAAGCCCTTAACGTTAACCATTTGTAGCAGGGGGCCACAAGTGCTCACCCCTGTGCGAAAAGGCTCCCCTCGCCAGGACAGACTTTGCGCCTCTCCTGTACCACGGCTGTTAGCATGGGGCCAAATTTTCTTTTTTTTTTGAGATTTTACAGCCTGGCTCTAACAAGCTTTTGCTTGGGGCTACAGGGAAGAACTCATGCAGTCTAGCCTTGGAGCTGAAATTTCCATGTGATTGGGGATTTTTGGGATTGCAGGAAACAAATAAATGATTAATTGCAAAATGCAGCTGGTGATTATTTTTTAGGTCGTTTTAATGTGCAGCATATTCCTTAAACTCAGTGTTGTGCTTTCAAATGCATATTGTGTCTGAAAATACGTGTGTGCATGTGAGGAAGTAGTTGAAAATAACTTGCTAATTTTCATTTAGGTGTGCATCAAAATCCCAGCCTCCGTTATTCCTGGAAGCACTTTAGAAGATGTGTTCAGTGTTCGTACATAGCAGCCAACACGATGTGGTCTTGTGCAACCTCTTGCTTGTGATTCCTGCAGTTATCAGCGCTAATCTGAGCACCAAGAAGGATTTTTTTATGCCGTGTCCAGAACACCCCCAGATAGTGATTTACACAGCACATCCCCAGCCATTACAACCCAGAGCACGAAACCCAGCTTTAAATTAGTAAAATATTTAGAGAGCAAGTTACATGTACATCACGACTTCCGAAACGATTTAACTGGTAAAGCAATATGTTACTGCCTCAGTACTGCCGGAGGTATATTAAAAGGCTTAACTGTCTCAAAACAGCTCTTATGGCATGGTATATTCTGTATCTGGATGTAAAACTAGATAAGGATTTAAATATTTCTTTCACAACCTTCCCGAAATACATTTTGGTTAAGCCTTATTTACAGCTATTAAGAAAATAAAAACTACCCTCGATGCTACATTTTAGGCTTTTGTCAAATTGTCTTCAATTTTAGCATTAAAGCTACTTTTTATAAACTTTTGGATGTATTCCCAATATACATTTTACAATTTTAAAAATGTACTTTATCTATAAATAAAACCCCTTGAAACTGATAGAGGTTTATCATACAAGATATGATTTATTTTCAACTGCATTTGCTACGTATTCACACTTAGTGAGGATTCATGTTGAGATAATTTTGGAAATTCATACTGAGATAAAATATAGTTAAAATCTTAATGAAACATATTCTATCTTCATAGGCTATAGCTACCAGGTCTTCATTTTCTGTAGCTTATTCTCTCTTTTTAAAGTAGTTTGACTGGCACCGTCTATCCAGAATCTGATTTCTGTTCATAGATGAGTTTCAGGCTTATATGTATGACAGCTTGAAAACACTATAAATACCAATATTTCACTATTTTCGAATGACTGAGTGACTTTTAAGAAAGATCTGCGTCTTAACAAGCTGAGACTAACTAGGCAATTCTTAATTTTTGGAGCAATGGAGAGTCGTATATCTCTGTATTAATTATGAGGACGTAATTTAATGAACACATGAATGCTGGGCTCCCTGTTGACAAACAGACCAACGCACATCCACAAGTGTTGGATAACTCATTGCAATTTACTTACTTCCAAGGATTTCTTAAGACGGGTACCCTATGATTAAAAGAAAAGGCTCCCAAGACACAAGGTAAACACCAAGTTGTGTTTTGCCCAGTTCAGTGTGATAAACATAAATGTATTTGTTTCATTAATGACTGGAAAAGTCTCAAAGGGAGGAAACTTCAAAAAAAGTGAGGACAAAAAATGGCATAAAGCAGTATTTCACTTAGGAAGCTAGTTATTCTTAGCTGAAATTTGCATCAAGAAACCCATGTGTTTTAAAATCTCGGCAAGGAGACCTTTTAAAGCCCGTAACCAGTAGTTAAAAATGAGAATGGATAAAGCTTTTTTCTTTTCTTTTTTTTTTTTTTTTTTTTTAACAGAGAGCTAATTCTCATGTGCCCTTTTATTCTCTCCGATATATAACATGAAGTTTGCAGCTCGGAGGAAAAGGTGGGGTTCCTGCCGAGCAGAGAAAATTCACCTTCCAGCCTGCGGGTGCTGTGTCGGGGCGAGGGCACGAGGCAAACACCGGGGCTGTCTGTAGGGCCAGGCTGGATGGTTCCCCACTCTTTCGCCAGCAAACCTGCTGGAGGTGAGCATCTTCCGGCAAAAAGTACTTCCATCCCCAAGCGACAGCAGGTCTGTAGGCACACTTCTGCTGGAGGGATGGAAAATGGCTGAAGCGCTGCTTCTGGAAGGACATCAGATAATGCAGAGTGATTTGAAGGTCTTAAAACAACCACGCTTGCCCTTTCTGGGCAGAGAAAGGAGATGAGAGCGCTCACCGCCCACCCTGGGCCGGGGGGGTGCGAGTCAGTAGTGCCTGATGGTATCGGCTGATTGTAAAGTCCTAGCTCTGAACTAGCAATGCTGCTGGATGGTCTGGAGCTGGATATCCGGGTGCTGTGTTGAAATGCTATTTTTAAAAAAATAGAATAAACGCAAGGGTCTGATCTCGCAACCCTTCTTCATGGAATACAAGCCCGAGGGTGAGCGAAGATGCTAGGATTTGGGACCCACCTGAGGTGAACTACATGTGAGTCACTCTCAAGACAGTGAGTAGATGACTAGCACTCGTCCTAATGTTAGCCTTCTATTTTTGGTTGATGCTCATCAGATTCAGGGCTCCCCCACATGAAAGCAAGACCATTTAATGAGTTGATTTTTTTTTTTAACAAGAGCCTTTGATAGGTTCATGGCTGAGCCAGATTCTTTCAGTCCAAAACTGCCTGTATTAACGGCAGGCAGAATTTTGCTTTTGGGAATACCCAGCTCTTTCGGGTAGCTGTTGTTACTTCCAGAACAGGGCAGGAATATGCCTGGAGCAGAAAAAAAAAAATATTTACAAAGACATTGGCTTAGCATGTATTGCTAAAATTTAATATCGGTGCTCACCTTTTGAAACTATCTTATCTCCAATCTTATCTCCTTTTATTTAGAAGGAGGAGGAGCCTGTGCCTTGGACTCAAATGTGGTGAGAAGAGAGGGAACATCTGTAAATAATGGCTTTTTTTTTTAGGAGAGGGATAAGCACATTGTTAAAAGAATGAAGGAAATTACAGAAAAATGAGGTTTAAGGGAAAGCACATGTTGAAGACAGAGCACATTAATCAGGCTATGGGAATAGGAGGTATAAAGCCTGTTTTCTACACCACTTTGATTCTTATTAAGGACAAAAAGCATTATGACTTTTTTCCTTTTTTTTTTTGCTGGCTCTTAGGAAGGAAGCAATATACCATGGCAAGGTTGGGAGCCTCGTTCCTGGTGCAGTCCTGGAGGATGAAGCATTTTTAATTCATCTCAAAGGCTTCCTTTTTTTTTTTTTTTTTTTTTTTGAACAAAGAAAGGAAAGTCTCCTCCTCATGACTTTACAGATGGCAGAATCCCGGTTTTGAAGCCCACACTTGAAGTCTCATTGTTGGGTCCGTGCAAGACCCCATCCATGGTGCAGAGGTCCCTGGCTTTCTCCTGCCCTCCTACAGAATGGGGCATTGGGGACGGGGAGCCTGCGTGGCCAACGCTGCTTGGTAAAATGATGTGTCTCCTTCAAAGCCGCTGAACTTATTGAAGAAAGATTTTAAAAAAAAAAAAAAAAAAAAAAAAGGAAGTGAAAGCCGTATTTATCCTGGGGCTGGATGCGGGGTTTGATATTTTGGATTGTTTTCACCACATCATCTGTGCTACTGCTCCAGCCCCTTTGTGCACCATGTTGCCTGATGTTAGGCTTGGCTCCGCACCATTCTGCTGTCGGCTGATCTGAGCTGAACGTGTTCTCCCAGAGTTATTTGTCATTTCCAAGTCCTCTGGAGAACACCAGAGGTATATGCTTAAATAAAAGTTCATCCCAGGGTTCTGGGCAGAAATTAAGCTAATTGTGGAAGCATTTGTTCCACTACAAGTCCTCCCAAGATACTTGGTGGTCTTCAGTGGGTGCTTGCTGGAACCCCTGGTTTGTGTCCACGTTATTTATTTAGAAAAATAAGAGGGGAGCTAATGACCTCAGCCATAGCATTTTTCCAGGTTATATGGATACTCCTGTGACTGCTTCATCTCATTCACACCTCCCCAGCCCCATTTTCCATAGAAGACCATTTTGCCACCCCAGGCACATGCTGAGAATGAGGCTTTTGACCATTGCACCGCTCAGAAGCAGGTTGTGAATTTCGGCAATCAACGGTGTGGCTGTGAGCAAGCAGCCTGGTGCCTGTCAAGCATCTCATTAGCACAGCATCCGCAAGAAAACTACTCCAAAAAGTACAACCGGGGGGTTGGAAATCACCACAAAGCCCCCCCAAATTTTTAAACATGGCTCTTCTGTGTGATTGGTGGGGGGCAAGGAGAAGGAGGAGACAGAGAGGGGAGAGGAGCCTCCTAAAAGTGGGGTTTGCTTTCTATTGCAGCCCAGTGGAAAGCCCTGCTGCTGCCCAAGCCCACAGCAGCCGTGCATGGCAGGGGTCGGCGTGGCCAGGCAGGACAGAGGCTGGCAGCATCTTCATGGCCCCGTCACCCTCCCCACTGGCAGGTCCCTTTGCCCCCCCTTTTCCCAGACCTCTGGGGAGGGACGGGGATGCTGTGGCACCGGCACTGGGTAGTTTGGCCCCCGGCACCAGCCGGCTTTGCTGTACCGCAGCCACATGGTGCATTTCTCCGGCCCATGGGCTGCTCCTCGGCAAAGGTTCCCCCTCCGCAGCCAGCTCCAAACACCAGGTCCTAACTTATGTGCGGGTCAGAGAGAGGGCCACAATGGCCTTTGTCGTTTTGTTTTCTTTTTTGAGTGGGTGTACTCTAATATTTTGGAAGCTTTTGCCCGGTGATGGTCTCTGAGCGATTTTGGGCTCCAGCCGTCCATCCTCCTGGGGCCTCGGCTTAGGCACATTTGCGAGGCAACCAACGCTACAAAAACATCCGAGTGCAATCTATTTTTTCCTTCTCCTTTGTTGCTTAATGGATGACTCAACTTTCTTTTGTGACTGGATAGCTTTAATTTATAGTTTTTAGGAGAGCGATCATTCCTCTCATTATTTTGGGTTAAATATTCTTATTTGTTGATTATTTAATAGTTTGTTTGGATAAAGATGGAAAAAAAAAAAACCAGCTTGGTGCCATAGACTGAGTCCAAAAGAAATTAACTGCTCTGCTGCACATATTGGAGCAGGGAGTTTGCGGAGAATGCAGCCCCGCTAATGGACTGGCAAACTGAAAAAGGCTTTAAAGATTCCATATAACACCACGCTGCCTCGTTTTATTAATTAACTCTCCTTGCTTTGTGGCAAAGTTGTCCTGGCTATGGAATAAATGAGTGAAAGGGCTGGCTAGTATACATTAAACATAATTTTATGCTTAGCCTTGTGGAGGATTAGGGCTTGCAGGGGTTTTGGGGTGGGTTTTTTTCCACTCCTCCTTCCTCTGCTGGTGTTTTTGTCCATGTTGGCTGGGGTTGGAGGGGGGCAGGAGGTGAGGGATTGCATCCCTGGTCTTTCGGTGCTGTCCCACAAATGGTGGCCAAATGGCACTGGGACGTTAGAGCTCCCACACCCAGGGGTTGGCATGTAACCCCCCGGCACAGGGGAAAGCCACCGGCTGGGGGACCGGAGAGAGGGTGGCAGCTATTACAGCGAGGGGAGGGGAAGGAGCCGCAAAACCGAGGCACCGCTCTCCGCAGCGGCAAACGATCGTTCGCTGGCGACGATTGACTTCTCTAGTTCTGCGTCCTGGAGAACAGGCGCTGTTTTGATGGACTGCTTTATTTAATCACTGTTTAGCTGGAGAACGGCTCCACTAAGGCATTAAATATTTCCATGAAATAAAGGTCATTGTGATTTAAGTTTTTAAATGATTCACTAAATATTAAAGCTGATTTTTCAGTTTGCTGCATTAATTTTCTAATATTCCCTCTGTATGTTTTCTTTTGTAAGACATACAGATTAATGTAAAGCCTGTCAACCAAAAAGGGGCAATAGTTAAGACAAAAATGTTTTATTTAGTTAGTTACTTAAATCTCTGTGATTCGTAGGACAAAGTTCAGCGATGCATCACACCATCTATTCTCTCTCTGGACCGACGCAGGGGTATTTTTGTGGGTGGTTTTTTTTTTTTGATGGTGGTTTTTTTGTGGTATTTTTTTTCTAAAACATTACTTCTTGGCAAACTAGATATGCAAATGCCAGAATACACTAAAACCACATTTAATTGGACCCACTTGCCAACTTCTTGAACACAGCTTGGATTATTTCACTGGAGGCTGCTTCTGTTAAAAGATGGGGGAGGAGGAAGTGGCATATTGACAAGGCTTCAGATAATTTTTTTTCCACTAGAAGTACAATGATGCCATGAGCCAAGTTTGGAAGTATTTTACTATGTTTAATAATTATTATTATTAAAGGATATTGTAAACATATGCATTTAAGTGGAATGTAATGGGAATACAATCATGTCACTGATTTAGCTTTGGATTAATTTTCAACTTTTTTTTTTTTTTGAGGGGTAACCGACTCCTGCAGTAGCTGGAACCTGCACGGCACTGTGAAATGCTCGTTTAGAGGGAGGACGCATATCCTTTTCCCTAGCTAAATGAGCTGATTAAAAATATTCATTCTTTTAGAAGATCTGTGAAATTTTCATCTCTTGACTATCAATCAATTAAATATAAACCGTATAATGGGATTAAAATTACAAGGTTTATGGAGTTCCCAGAGATTTCGAGCGTGCGTATGGATGCATACGTTATAGTTCAGTGTTTCAAAGAGAAATAGGAAACCCCAATAAATTACTGCCCTGATAACACTGGTGCTGTGAAAAGCCAATAGAAGGGGGCTACAGCCTCTTTCCAGAGCCCATTGTGCACCCTGCCAGCCACCTGCAAATGTGGGTGAGCTGTGGGTCCCCCATAGCCGCGTTGCGGATGCTGGTGGGATCCAGGAGCTTGGATAAGGGAGGAGACACCAGCACTTTCGGGGGGGCTCGGTGCAAACTTTGCCTTCATCGCATATTGCCCCGAGGTGACAGGAGCAGCCCTGGGGTGCTGTGGCCACCCTGCTTGCAGCAGTTCAATGGGTGCCCTTTTTGGCCCCTGGGACTAATTACACCTGAGGCACCTGGGCAAGAAAGATGCTTCATTTCCACCTGTGTCCCTGTGGGAAGGAAAGCCTCTGGCACCTGCCCACTGCCGTGGTGCTTTCAGCCTCGGTCATGCCGAACTTCTCGCGGCAACGGCAAACCTCCAGTTTTCCCCAGCTGGTGAGCTATGGTGTCGGATGGCTGCCGGTGAGCGGGGGCTGCTGGCGCTCCCCCTCCAGCGCAGTGCCCTGTCCCGCCAGGACATGTGGCTGGGCCCTGGCACAGCACCAGGGCTGAATGAACGGGAGGGAGAGGGAGGAGAAGCAAACAAACAAACATTTCTCCGTGCGTGCAAGTTGTCAGAGATGTCGGTCCAGGCTGTCGTGGTTTTCAGTGTCAGCCTCAGCTTTTTCTGTAACCGCCTCCCAGTCGAGGGTTTTGTGCTCCTTTTTTGTTCCTGTTTGCGATTTGGGGCAGCAGATTGCATGTGGCGGGGTGACGCGAGGACAGGAGCAGAGCGGTACTCACAGCGTGGCACGGGTAGCCGTCTGGGGGGACCCACACCTGCCCCCCTCTCCGTTAGCAAACACTAGCTCACCGAGTGGGCTCGCTCCCGAGTCTGAAACGTTGTTTTACCATCTAGGAGGGTTTGGGGAAAAAAAAAAAATTAATCTCGCATAATAGTGGCACTGCAATTAGGGAAGAGGCGTCACTTTAGATAATGAGCATCTTTTTAAGGTACTTACGCGATCTGAAAAATCATAGCTGGGCTGGATGTTCTTTAATCTTGCCATCCACCCAAAGCAAATTTGCAAAGGAGGGGGCTTTATTGTCATTAGCGGAATTCTTTTAGCTATCAGAGGAGAGAACAATTTCTTTGTCATTAGCAAAATCCCTGGCTTTCCTTCAGCACATAAACAGTTTACACGATGAGGTTTTAAAATGTGCTTGTCTGTAAGCCTTCTCAGGAGTCTGAATTGTGAACATTTCAGCGTTTGGATGTAAAATCTGGGATCTCGATTTAGCCTTCTGTAAATGCAAGGATGAAGGGCAAAGCACAGATCTGGGCATGAATTTTTAAATTAAGGGTATTCAGTTTCACAGTTTTAGGATGGCACCTATATGCAGTCGACAACCAAGATGTCTGAGCAGCTCACAGTCTGGAGTTTATTCTTAAATAGTCTGTGAGGCCTGGATTGCCTATTGTCCCTCGTACATAAGGTTCGGAGATGCATTGGCCCGGGCTACGCCAGCAAAACTTCTCCATGCAAACCTGGCAAGCGGCGGCGGTGAAGAAGGATTGACGTCCTTTGCGTCCCTCGTCACCGTACCTGGGCTAATCGCAGCCTAACAGGGGCTGCATTTAGAGGGTTAAAACAGTCTTCTCCTGGGGTAGTTCATTATGCTCAGGGAGCAGGGTTTTTTTAAGGATGTCCAAGGAAAAGCTGTCGCCTGCAGTAATGGGCTGCAGTTGCATTTGGGTGGTGGAGCTGTGCTGGCGAGCCCTTGCTGGGGCATTCAGAGCCAAAGAGAGCAAGTGACCATTCCAAGCCTTGTGGGAAGCCAGTGCCAGAAAAGAAATTGCAGCGCCGGTCCCTTGTGCTGCCACTCGGTGTCCCGAGCACTGAACCATCCCCTCTAGTCCTAACTGTTTAAAACCAGCAAAGGGATGGCATTCAACCACAGTTTGTATTAGGGCTCAATGATCAGCCCCCAGAAAAGAGATCAAAACCTTTCAGTGTGATACAAATCAGCTGCCTGAACATAAAGATGAACCTAAGCCAGTGACTGAGGCAATCTGTGGCCAGTAAAAGTGAATGCAATTTATTTTAATTAACAGAGAAGTCTTTTTTTCTAAAAGAAAAAATGGGTTTCTAAGATGGGGCTGGAGGACTGGTGTCTGAGGAAGGTGGAGGTGCCCAGTGTGAGTAGGGTGCAGGGCTAAGACAAGCGAGAAATAAATCCACTCGTCTGTGAAACGTAAAAAGAGCCAACAGGTAGAGGCTCTCAAGGGATGCACTGGTACCAGGGACACTTTACATCGAAGCTTCATGAAAGGCAGGGAGGGTTACACTGCAGGGTAGCTGGAGGACTGGCACGTAGGAAACGATTTGGTCGGCTGCTGATCTGAACATTGGGGTCACAAGGAACAACCAGAGGGTGATGAATGTGCATCCTCGGTGCAGAGGGGGCACAACCCCTTGCAGTTAACGTTAGTAGTAAGGGGGGGCAGGATGTGAAATTTTTCATGGAATTGCATGGTGGAAAAGACAGGGGGGCCTCTGGGCCAGGGCCCTCCATATCTCCAACACCCAGACCAAGCTGGGGTGACTCAATACCATGAGCAGGGATGAGTCAGTGAAACGCCGCAGCGGTCCCAGTACAATCAACGCCTGACCACGGCAACACGGTGTGTGCGGACCCAGACAAAGTCACGCTCACCGTGATGCTACTTTTTTACCTGTGGGTAACGCTGAAATGCATCATTTAGGTTCAGCAGTAGCTGGTTTTCAGCTGAAGATGTGACAGATGAGTTGTTTCCTTTTGCCCAGGCATGCTGACCTGCAGTAAATCCTGCAGGGCAGGAGGTGCCCTCCCCGGCCCCGGAGGAGGACCTGTTGTCCCAGCAGACCCACAGGGGTGCAACTAGGGCAGAGCCTGAGCCTGCAGCAGGACCCAGGTGGCAGCTCTCTTCCCTGCAGTGAACCTGAGCTGCAGACCCACAACGGCTCTGCAGCGCATGGCTCTACCAGTGTTGGTCATTAATTAAGCTGCTGTGACCGGCCGAGTCACAGAGGCAGATGTGTTATCACAGAGCCACAGATCACAGCAGGGTTGAGGTTGGAGGGGTCTTCTGGAGGTCACCTGGTCCAACCCCCTGCTCAAGCAGGGCCACTTAGAGCAGGCTGCCCAGGACCATGTCCAGACGGCTTTTGAGTATCTCCAGTTATAAACATTAAGCAAGACAGATTCCATTTTGCTTGGCCAGTGTTCTACAGAGAGTTGAGTTTTGCGTGGGACCTGCAATGACTTACCTCTACCCGCACTGAACACCCAAGTTAGCAAAGTCCAGTACCAGCAGGGACACCCCAGCTGCCCACCTCCGCACCACAGCATCTCCCGTGCTACCGAATGAACGACTGTCAATGGCTCTTCTAACTCCACCAGGCAATGGCTTTGCGCTGCAGAATTGTGATGTCTGTGGGGCCGAAGTGGTTTCAGAAACATGTGAAGGCATTGCAGGTCTTGGTTATGAAGGTGGATTTTCAGAAGGGGCAGCGGCCAGTTTGCCTGCTTTTAAATAAGCCATGGTCCGGGGTAATGGCAAGATGTTTCCAAGCTGCAAACATGGCAGGGGAATGTTTATCTGCCTTTTAAAGAGCTGAATAAAGTTGCTGTTTTCAAGAAACTTGAGTTTGAACTAAGCGTGAATGCTTGAGGTCAGATCTGACTTGAAAGCAATACTAGCAACCCCTGATGAAGAGAGGTGGTCAGATAACATTTGATAAGTCAAAATCTGAGCCAGATTTTTAAAAAATGCAGGCAGATTTCAAAGGCTGGGTCATTACAGAACGTGAGATTTCTGTGAATCAGCATGTTACATGGTCTGATGTATTGAGACTCAAACAAATGTTAGACATATGGAAAGACCTCTATATAATGAGAGATGTGAAAAACAGTATGGCTGTTTAATTTAGAAATAGGATAAGGAAGAGGGGCATATTAGAAGTATGTAAGGCAGTGAATAGCACAGCGGAGATAAGCCTGTGCTCCTGTTCACTCTGTATGAGACTGTAATTTCTATTTACTTACATATGTTCAGCACTAGGAAATATTCTTCAAGCACTGGAACTCTATGCCACAAGGTACCAGTTCTTGGAAGAGCATAAAAAGGTTACAGAAAGAAAAAATATGTATTTATATGGATAATGAGAAATAAATCATGCTTTAGGAAGTAAGCCAACCAAGGTTGGAAAGAAATATCCCCCATGGGCCACATGTTTCCCAAACTGCCCAATATAGATAGGATTCTTGTACCCTGCTCTCAAGGATCTGTGACTGTCGTCAAGAGTAGCAGGTGAGATAGGTTATTGATCTACCCTGTGGTCTGAAAAATTATTATGTTTCTTCAGCAGTGACTGCATCCCAGATGTCCTTCTGCACTTGGAAAGAGCCACTCAGAGTGTGACCCAAGGGGACTGGACACACAACTCCCAGGGCCCCAGCAATACAGAGAGACCAGCGGCTGGAACAACCCTCCTGCCCTGGAGGGTGCATTTGATGTGGCTCAAAAAGGGACTAGGGAGAGCCCGTGCCAAGTGCACACTGGCACTTAAATCAGCGGCCACCCAACTGCACTTCCCATGCCTGGTTTGGCTGGTGACCGGTGTCTGACTGCAGCATGGTGGCACCGGCCAAGGGGCTGGGTCTCACCCACAAGCTGTGTGTTTTGGTGGGTTTTGGTCAATGCTGCTCTAATTTGTAGCATCCTTTGCAAGGCTGGTAAGGACGAATGCTCTCACTCACAAGTGGGAACACACTCGGCCTCTTCCTTGTTGGATGGGGACTGTGTTAGGAGCAGGGCCGGCTCCGCAAGATGAGTTTTCTGGGAGAAAAAGCAATGTGGCAAGAAATGTACGTGCCCGGACCAAATGGCAGCAAACTTATGGTAAAGCCCCTGCATATAATCTATATTCTAATTAATACTCTGCATCATCTAATCAACAGAAATCTTCTGGCATGCACAGTCCGGTTTGCAAACTATTCAGCAGAGAGGCTTTTCTAGCCTCTCCACAGATCAGGGTAATTAAGCAAAGCTGCTGGAGGGGCTTCCCTCTGCAGCTTCTTGAACACTGGGAAGGGGGAACGGCGCTTGAAAAAACCAGGCAACCTCTGGCAACCTCCCTTAGCCCTGGAAGGCTCTCTGGAACAGAAAGGGGAAAAAAAATTGCCTTCCTTTGCTGCTGCTGTTGAGCTGGTCTCGCTCCCGTTGTCCCGGTGCCAGTGCTGAAAGCCCATCCTGCTTCCCTCGCGTCGAGCGTACTGTCCGTCCTAGAGCAGATGCAAAGGCGGCAGCGGGACCGCTCAACTTCAGAGCCTCTCCAGCATCCTCCGAAGTAGAAGAGCACAGCTCTCCTCACAATATGCTGTGGGGGAGGAGGAAGGAAGGACTTTGGCCCTGTTTGCTTGTGCTAATTGATGGCTTCTGTTGCCGCTATT
This sequence comes from Gorsachius magnificus, assembly GCA_034008185.1. NCBI lineage: Eukaryota > Metazoa > Chordata > Aves > Pelecaniformes > Ardeidae > Gorsachius > Gorsachius magnificus. The sequence continues at coordinate 39,359,739 of CM067083.1, read as the reverse complement.
CACACTTTTAAAAAACGGTAAGAAGTCTACTGATTTAGAAGCAAAGAATAAAACCCCAACAGCCTCAGCAGTGCGTCGGGCGCAGATGAAGCTGCGTCAAAGAGCGCTCCGCAGAGGCACAGCGAGTGGCTGGGCAGAAGACACGACCCACCTGCAAACGCTGAGCCCTGCACAGATGTGCAAAAATCTTAAAATATGCTGGGATATACGGGGACAGCCTCCTCTGCAGCGGCGGGCTCGCCAGCGGGGGCTCAGCCCAGGCAGTGGCCTGCTCTGTGGCTCCACCTCCCTGCCTCACCTTGCCCAGCTGTGGTGGTTTGTGCATCCTTTATAAAAAGCATTTAGTGCCTCTGCCTTCAGTGCTTTCCAGGTGAGCAACGTCTTTCTTGACGCAGCCCTCTCTCTGTGTGCTGGGTCTCCGATGCTAGCATGGGCAGGTGCCCAGGAGCCCTTTAGGGAAGAACTCTGCCGCCCCAAGCCTCTTTTCCTTGCAAGCAGACATTGTCTTCTCCTGCTGAGAGAGCACTGTACCTTGCTTAGCAGTTTACATGGTAAGTCTATATTGCAAGTCGGAGGTGTGATCACAACACGCCTGGGTGAAACCCTGCTTGCTTTAATTTAGCTAGCTGAGATATTAATTTCGGAGGAAGAGGCAGCACTGTGCACTTTGGAGCCTATGGTCTGGGTGGGCTTGCAGAGCCTTCGGTGTTTCAGCTTCCCTGGCACTGGTACCCAGGCAGCTAGACGGAGCGAGCTGGGATGTGTGAATAAGCAGCACAGCAAGACTGCACTGAGCAAGGGGAGCTGGGCTCCAGCCATGCGCCAGGGATGCCACGGGCTGAGTGGGGCGCAGCCTGGGTGTTGAGCAAAGTGCTGCCGCCCTCAGCTCCCCTTCTTCCTGGGGACCCACCAAACGCACCTCCCTACCCGGCGAGTCCCTGGCTTCCAAGGTCAACAACTCTGCTTTAAGGAAAGCAGACCCAGTCCTCGTGACAAATTTATCTCTGTCAGAGACAGCGGCTGGGGAGGGGGACAGGCAGCAGCCTTCTGCTCTGCTCCCCTCGCTGCAGCCCTCGGCATCGTCTGCACCGGGGCCTTCGCCTCTTTCACAGCCCTCCACATACTCCTTATGATTCACATCTGGGTGTACTCAGCCTGGTAATTTCTTTTTCTGAGAAGGTCACCCAAAATATGTGTTTAACAGAAGCGTTCTCTATTTTTAACATAGAGAAACCTCATAAAAAGTCAGAAGACTAATGCAAAATAATAAATGAGATATTTAGTCATAGGTCTCCATCACATTCACATTATAAACAGCTCAGAAATGATTTCCACTTCTGAGATAAGATTTAATTGTAAATCACAGGAAATGGTGAGATATATATTGCCTGGAGCAGGGAGGTAAACATATTTCTGGGTCTGGAGGGAGAAAATAAAGCAAAGTGTGTGTCATAACCAGGGTGGGCCCTGAGCACATTTAAACCAAAACGCATTTCAGCCAAGGCAGTGGCTGCCGTTCGCTGGCGGAGGACCACTAGCTTTCTGCTGGAGGCTCTTCCCTCTTAGCAGCATTGAGGGGCACTTTGCTGCTGCGATTCTGTGGTCCCCAAGGCTTTGTTACTGGTTTCTTCTGATGAAGCTGCTTTTATTCCAACTTAAGCTGTTCCTCAAGCAGCATGAGACCAGCTCACAACTTAAATGGCAAATGTACGGCAGTAACTTTCCTAGCTGCAGAAGGTGCTATAGACAAATCTGTTGCTGATACCAGCAAGTACTGAGCCGAGCCCCTGTTTCTCATTTGGAGTGCATTGCTGTGTCTCCTCTGACATGTTTCTTCATAGCACCGAAAAAGAGGCACTTGGAGAAACAGCTTTTCTACTCGGAGAAAGCTTTGACTCCAGGGTTGTAAATCGAGTGATGTGGTAGGTAATCGGCAGAAATCGGAGAGCTTACATGTTTCTTCAGTGCAGAAAGAGGAAAGATCAATTTATTTAAGGTAGTGGAAACTGATTTTTTTAGTTGGCTAACCTGTCAGCCTGCTCCTATAGGATGAAACCTAGATAGAGCGAACACTTGGATTTCTCGTGCATTTATTTTGTGGGTTTCAACCATCCAGTCGAGTCAGGGCTGCCGGCAGAGCGGCCGGTGGTCCTCCTGCTTGTGCTGCTCCTGCCGGCCGCCCACCCCGAGCCTCAGCCCCCATCCTTCAGCAAACAATGCTGCAGTGGTGGCTCCTCTTCTGAGTGACTGCCTGAGCAAGGAAACAGCCTACTTCAGCCGGTGCCCCGCTTACCCATGACTTAAACAGGGGGGATACAGCAATGGCTTGCAAAGGGGGGCAGCCCCAGCCTGGGAGCAAGCGGCTCTCCCAGTGCTGAAAACAAATAGGATGGGGCGAGGAGAGTGAAGCTGTTGGGGTGTGCCTAGCCACGGAGAGGCTCAAGAGTCTGCCTGCTTGAAAGCTTTAATATAGAAATAGGCACTTCTCAGACCTTTTACCCTGCTTTTGCAGGGTAATTAGCTGTTCTTCACATGCTGCTTTATTCTGCAGTTTTCTGCAGGTTCACACATATAATATTTCACAACTGAAATATACTATATCGTAACTTAAGGCAAGCTCAGTGTTTATGATACAATACAAATTTGGGTAATTTTAACACTGGAGTGTTAACCTAACCACGTCCACCTGATCACCCAAGCGGTGCTGCAGAAGCGCATACCCCCTCGCTGCCCTCCTGCCTGCCCTCCTCCGGGCTCGCCTGGCTCCAGACGACATTGCCTTGTGATGCACACAACTTTTTCACTAACTGGAAATAGGAATCTTGCTCTATCCATTAGTTACTGTATATGCAGTTTGTATATATAATATTTATATTTTTCCCCCAAAGTTGTGAAATATATAAAATATAATTCCTCTAGCTGAGAGCTCATCATTCCCATGACAAGGTGCAATCAATAAATTATGCACCACTTGTGGTTATTCTGCATGTCAACTCATATTTCCATGTCGCTGTCCTGACTGTTACTGAGTGTTTGTGTTGTTGTACCTTTCCACCTCCTCAGTGTTGATTTAGGAGTTATTATTCTGGGCTCATAGTAACTGCAAGAAAATCAAGTTCCAAGTGTTTCTGCCAAAAGAAGGAAATGAAATGAGCAAGTCAACAGAAAATTCCACTTGTCAAACACCATTTGCTTACGACTATGGCTTTGTTAAGGAAACTTGCGTTCGGACAAGTTGCCCGAAGGAAACAATTTGCCTTTGCAGCGGGATAACCCCCGTGCCCGGCAAGGACTCTTGGTCGCGACAGCTGTGGTCCTCAAACGAGCGAACAAGAAAAAAAACCGAAGCCACTTCTGACACTTACAAATTATATCTCCTGAATAATGCATGACGCATCCAGATTGGCTATGGGAGGGGGGCGGGGGGGATGCTTTTTCAATGGACAACCAGACGGGTAAGGATTGTATTATAAGAAGAGTTTGACATACCAAGAAGGGAAAAAAAAAAAAAAAAAAAGCAAAAAAAAAAAAAGCCCAAGTACTCGCACACACTTTGAGATTGACTGTCAAATCATTTCACATCTGTACCTAAAGCAAACAGACATAATGCTAACAGCTTGCTGGAGCTCAGAAATGCCACCCACTAATCAGTCCACCTGTGGAATTCTCAGTCCATCTTGCAAGTCGTGTACCCGATTGCCAAGACGCCTGACAAGAAAATGTATATTAAAACGTTGAGTAAGACTGGAAATACAATGTGGTGTAGTATAAACAGAATGCACTTGCTGGGCGGGAAAGCGGAGATGCCTTTTAATTCCTCTCGCCATGACCTGGCGCCGCTCGCTCCTGCTTTTGGCGGCGCCGGATGGCAGGGGCAGCTCACCGACCGAAAGGCACGTTTGCCTCCCGCGCGCCATCATGCCTCCCTCTGCTTTTGCACCTAAATAAATAACTAACTACCCCCCCCAAAGCCTCTGTCCCTCTTAATTACTTTTTTTTTTTTTTTGCACATGGGTATAATTGACAATTGCTTAAATATAGGCGTTGGCAAGACAAACCTCAGCAAAAAAAATTAGCAAGAAATAATCTCCCCTGCGTAATGAATGCGCCCTTCGGGGTAAGACAAAGAGGTAATTCAAAGGAATGGTTTGTTGAGATGGTGCGTTGCGGGAGCACAATTCTTCCAAGCTAAATTACATCGAGGATTACAGCACCGGATTGCCAGTTGCTATTTAACGTGCTGGCAAAATGATCATTTTGCTCTTTTCATCTCCAAAAGGAATGAAAGGAGAAAGTTTACTGGGCTTGTAAGAGGAGTCGAGAAGGGCTGGGGAATGCCCCGGGGAGGATAATTATTCTGTACAAGGCACCATCAGAAGGTTACAGGGTTTGCGGTGGAGCGGGAGGCAGCATGGCACAATTAGATGCTCTCGATACTCTTTTCTATACGTCCCGAGCTTTTACATTTGCACAGTAGCCGTTTTCTCTCTCTGTGAGTACAAAATGCTATTTTAACATCTGTTCTTTTAAGGCTATTTGCTCTGGGAAGGCAGTGTGTTTTGCCATAAATTTAGGTCATTAATTTGTATCTGTTCTTTGTTTATTTAAGAAACAGGACAAAAGGGCAGCTGCTGAAACATTTGGCTCTGCCGAGGGGTAGTGGGCTCGGCGTGCTGGAGTTGTGCGCACGACCAGCTTGAGTTTGTATCCGCAGCTAGAGGACAGAACTTTATGGGAAGCCTTTGCCAAGGCGTGTGGCGCTCCCCGCTCCACCGCAGCCCTGCCCTCCTCGTTCCCCGCTTTCGGAGGGGCAGCCGTGCCCGGGAACGGGGCCGGAGGGGGGGACAACGGGGGAACACATGCTGATGGCAAAGCAGAAACCTAGAGAGCTGTATGGGAACGCTGGTGCTGCTGTTGTTTTTAGGAGAGGTTTATAAAAGCAATAGGGTTTTACTGCATTGAGTCAGAAGACTGCAGTTGGCTACCAAACGTAACATGCTACAAGCAAATCTGACCTATATAATTAGACATTTATAAACAGAAGCACAATAATACCTAGTAAATTGATTGTTAGCAGCATTTAATGCTCTTAAATTGGCCATTAAGTGTGGAATAATTTCTGGGGTATTATTGATATTATGAAGCATTAAGAGAGGTTTTATTTATTCTCGTAAGCCTAATGGACTCAAACAAATTGAATGTGTTTGAAAAGGTCATTTTTTGCTTGTTGATTCTGTGACATCTTCTAATCAGTTTAATCAGATCAAACAGGAAAAAACCACACAAGCATCTTGAAGCATCTTCCGTTTCCAGCTTCCTATTAGAAACACACATGTATATCTCAGAGAGCCCGGCATTACCAGCTAGGCATGAAAAGCCCAAGCTCACGGTTAAAGTCAAAGGATGAAGAAGTGCTGGTGTGCGCACACTTGCACGCAGTCGCTGCAGGCAAGCTGGGATTCAGCGTGCTGCTTCTCAGAGGGCACAGCATCTTACCTCTCCCATGGAAACCAGGGAAGATATGTGCCAAATAAGGTCCAATTCAGCAAGAGAAATGTCACTGAAATGTGCCACCAAGTAAGTAATTTAGATCTGGTCTGGCTTCTGCTGGAGGCGACATGGCAGCAGCCCTTAGACCCAATTTGCAGAACTGGTCCCTAAACCCAGGCTCAGTACATTCTTCACTGACACTGATCTTTAGAAAGGAAAATTAAAGGCAGTACTTCTGACAGTTCAAAGTATGTCTCATTGCCATTTGTGTTTGGCAAAGAATTTCTCTGATCTTTACTGGGTCTTTAGATGCAGTAAATCTTCAAGTGCTTCGGGTGCCCAGACACACATGGTAGCTCCCAAGGGCAGATTTTTAAACCAATTTAGGTTTTTACTTCCTTAATCAGTGGGAAGGAGCACCTAAATGTCTTTATAAATCTGGCTCTGAATCATGCACCACTGAGGAGCACGCTATTTAGCAAAATCCCAGTGTAACTATTGTAAAGGGGAAGAAACCAAAAGTGTCTTATGGAAGTGTTTGGAGCTAATCCAGCAGTTTGCAACAGATCCACCATTTTAAATAATGAGACTGAGCAACACTTTTTAGTTTGCTTATATTAAAACCTGAATTTTACTACAGTTTGACTCGTGACCTCTAGTACCAAGATGCTTCTGATGGCCGTGAGGCTCGAGGTGAGGGTCATGCCTCTTTTCTGCTCTCCATGATCATGCTACCGACCAGCCTTTGGAAGAGCTTTCTTCCCATACACCCAGAGGGCAGGTTCTGCTGGCCCCTTTAGCTGCTCCATGTTTCCAAGGCTCCAGCCACATTCATCTCAGATGTGGAGATGACTCGGGAGAGGGGAGCTAGGAGCTGGGAGGAAGCCAGAGTTGACTGGGAGAAGAAGCCTGGAAAGCAAGAGTGTATAGCAGTGAATAAAAGGTGGTGGAAGACGGGGGTTACCAGGAGAGGGTGGGATACAGGGGTGAGCAGCCCAGGTAGAAGCCCCTAGTAGCAAAGAGCAGAGAGAGAGACAGGCTGGAGGGCTGAAGGTGTTGGGCTCGGGGGAGCCAGGGCAGGAATCTGCGGTGGACCTTAGTGTGCACACCTGCCCTGCCCCAGCCACCCAAACGGGAGGGGAGCGAAGCTCAACCCGGGCCTGGAGCCCAAGGCGATGACTTCTCAGCTCCAGGAGCTGGGCTGCTGCTGGCACTGGCTGTGAGCAGCAGCTCTTCCAGCACAGAAATCTGCAGCAGCACAGGCTTTACAACGTGATGAAGAAACAGTTAAAATTAAATTTCTCCAAGAGCATTTTTGGTGTGAAAGAGGGGGGAAGGAAGACAGAGATGGGGGGGGTCTGCCAGGGTTTTACACTCTACAGCAAAGGCAGCCCATATGGGTAGTGGAGAGATTTTCCTTTATCGCTGTTCCCCGACCATCGCTGGCAGAGAATGTGCAAACTCGTGTCTGAAAATCAGACCCCTCAGTGGACCACTGAGCAGATCGATCATACAAAAACCTATGAATTTCAATGTATAAAATCGGTGGGCGAGGGGGGTTGGATGCCAGCTCTGCAGTCCTGGGATTTTGGAGGGCTTCTTGCTATATACACATTTCAGAACAGACCATCTGTGTGGGATAGCTCATTTTTATCTGCCCGGGTAATTTGATAAAACAGAGTAAGAAGCAAAACAGATCAGAGAGAGGAGAGTAAATGAACAGTCCAGGGAATCAAACTAAAATTGTCCAACCTTTGTGAAATCAGGGCCTTCAGGGACATGCAAGTGTTTTCTGAAAGATGTGGACAATCGTAGTCATATGTTTTAAATTTAATTTTCACAAAGAAAAATTTTTTCCCTGTTTCAAATAATACAACATATTGTGAGTGCAAGCTATTCCGTCTCTGTAACTCAAAGGCTAAAGCCTACAGCTCTTGCTCATTCCTTACTCAAATAACACTCCTACCTACTTGTGGATAAAGAAGAGTTTTAGAAAGCGCATTAAACACTGCACGGGTGAGAAGCAGGACTTCAGGCCAGATCTAGGAAAATGAATGGCGCATACCACGTGACGTTGGGCTTGGTTTTTTAAAGTACAGGCTGCTCTGTTTGAAACATGCCAAAACTTCTTTGTGGCTTTTCCATGCTTTCTTCAGGTAGAGGGAAAACTAGCTGCTAGAATGGGAAGATGAAATGCCTGGACCAAAATTCTCCATTCAAAAGCAACAGGTGGTTTGCTGAAGGTGGCAGAGGCAGTTCTTCGGCTAGCTGGGAACTCATTTACTAGTTATTACATTCGAGAAAGCAATGTGCTTTGCACATGTAACCTCTCTGCACTTTAACTTCCCCATCTGCAAAATAAGAGTAGCAAAACGCAATGCTCAGCTTTCTGAAGCGTTTTGGGGGCTTCAGATGAAAATGTTGTATAGCTACATCAGCATGGGTGCATCAAAAGACACACATGTAAACCTGCAAATACACACACGACATTTTTTCCCAGATGAGAACATGCATTACATACTTATTTCTACATTGCTAGAAAAAATACAAGTGTATTTATATCCCAATTCCAGTTTTACTCGTGTCATCTCCGTACAAATGCTCCTTTCTACCTATATCTCACCGTCTTTTCTAGATAATTTTAAAGAACTGAAATGTCTGAGTAGATTATTCATTACATTCAAAAGTCATTGTCTCTTTGATTACAAAACTTAAAAATGCCTAGCTGGAAATTGCTTAAAGGAAGAAGGATTATAGAATAGCAATAAAGACCAATTTTACTAAATTCTGTGTCATTCTGATTACTGAATCACTGCTACAGAAGAGAGATACTTTAAGAAAGTATCGTGCCCTTTTTCTTTTCTGCTAACAATCTGAACGTTCTCACAAGAGCATCAGGAGATTATTCTGTAGGAGCTATTTCATGTTTTCTTACTATTTTAAGTCAAAATAATTGTATTTGAAGAGGGGTCCCCTACTCTATTTACATACCCAGCTCCCTCTGAAACAGGAGTGAATCTGGCTAGCTGCTTTGGGAATAGGTCATGCTCCTACGTAATTATTTTTTTTCCTTCAATCTAGTATATTTTTCATCAACGACACTTCACAACAGGGAAGAACGGGTGTCAGGTTTCAGTCTCATATGTTCTGTAATTTTACATTCTGTGGCAATGCCCACGGTGCTGGAATAATTTGAAACAGAACTACAATCTTTCCAAGTTTTGTAGAATAAATGTTTAGAATTGGTAAGAGTTTTGAAATGCAAATGTCAAATTTTTTTTCGAACAGTATGTGATTAATTCTTAAAGTACTAACAATGCTTGCCTGTGCATGGAATTAACGATGGGGACGGAGAGAAGATACCTGTAGGTAAAAGAAACATGGGTGCAATTTTCGACAGTGAACCTGCAATGCTCATTATTTAAAAGCGGAAACCCAGCCCTCTGAGAAAGGGATGTTGAGTCTTGCCAGTTAAGGAAGGTCCTCACACCCCTGAGCTCCCCAGAAGAATGCTCCCCAGGACCATCACCATAAACCCAGCTCCGCCTGGCCTCCATGGGGTGATTCCTGCAGGTGGGGAGCCTACAGAAACCAGCCTGGCGTGGGTCTGCCCAGGGGACACCCAGGGACTGCCATACTGCTAAACTGCAGGTTGAATGGGGTCTTTGCCACCAGAACCACCGTGGTCTCAGCTTCAGCCAGGGCTGTGGGAGGAGGGAAAGGCACAGCCAAGGTGAGGTCCAACTTTGTCAAGAGCTTTGAGTCACTGCATTGCAGATGATCCCAGCGATGGGTGAATTGACACTTAGGGTCTTGATCCACACAAAGAGTAGAGAGGCCCCAACCTCCTTCCCTTTGTCAATGAGTAGCACCACTGATATCCGCAAGCTGCCTCTGCCGGTTCAGGAGTAACGGGCTGGGCCAAGAGTGTCTGTCAGCAGCTGCCCTGCCATCATGTCTCGCCACACAGTGCTATTGAACTAAAGCTGAATGTCCCAGCTGCCGTATGGGTGGCCAGGGAAATGAGCTGTGTGCAATGGGCCGGTGACACGCAGGCTGCGTGCAATAGAAAGAGGGGAGATGGCACGTGAAGGCCAACAAGAATTCCAGGGCATGAAGTGTTGGAGGGGAGTCCCAGCATCCCAGGCCCTGTGCCAAGTCCAACCATAGGACTGGGAAAGCCACATTCTAACATGGGCAATGCCCAGGAAGTTCAGAGCTGGAAGCCTGATGAGCAACCAAAACTGGCACCAGTGGCTTCAAACTCTTTTAGTCGGACTGCTGCCATCAGTCTTTGTAGGGCTCAAGGACTCATGGACATGCCATTCATGCCTGGACTCCATTTAACTTTCTTTCCTTCTCCTCCTTCCTTCTCCTGCAACAGAAGAAAGTCTCTCTCACTATTGTTTAAATACTCCCATTACAGTTTTGGTAGCAGCCGCCACTCCAAAGAGTACCCCGTTATATCTTCTTGGGAAGAGTGTTCAGCCTCCAAAAGCTGTTTGCTAGCAACATCCAAGCGGCTTGAGCAGTGGTGCTCTCTGAAGACACTGCTGGGGCAGCTTGCTCTCCTGAGTGACTGCAGCAGGCCGTTAAAAGGAAAGGGTGGGGAATGTTCCAGTTCTTCTGCTGTGCCAAATCCCCTTCCCATTCCTGTCCCATCTCCCACCACTCACAATTGGAGATCATGCTTCAAATATGGACAGGCCTGAGAGTGAAAATTTGCACTTGGTCCTCCCATCTGGGTTTGTCAGTTTGCAGAAACTGAGGGCTGGCTGCAAAAATCTCATACGAATTATCTCCAGGTGTAGTGAGATTTGGATTTTGGAATTTGTTTTAATCCTAATTCTATTTTAGCCTGACACTTCTCCATGTAATACTTAGTACTGCTGTAAAAAAAGGTCTATGTGGCAGGCAGATATGTGACCTTTTATCCTTTCTTCTACAACATTTAAATAAAAATATGCCGTCGTGTCAATGCAGAGTGCAAGCTTAGTGATGGGTCTTGCTGTGGCTAATCCACCCAGTTGTACTGGCTGCTTGGAGTACTGGCTCCAGAGGTCAGGGCTGGAGTCCCTTCTTTCTAACCGACCTGGTATATAACACTGAGTTTGGCCATGCCTAAATGTTTCTGCTTGAAGATGATGCCAGTTAATGCAGCTTTCAAATACAAAGATCATCATCTGTAAATATAATATTTGTCATCTAAAGACTTCAAAAAACCTTTTTCTTTCTTGTAAAGAGCATTCAGTGTAAGAATAGAAAGAGCTACATTAAGCTAATACAATACAAAAGCTAAGTTGGTATTATTACCTACAAATACTAGCTTAAATGAATAATCTTGTAAGCTGCTAGCAGTTTACTTTATTGAAATCCACTGCAAATGTGCTCCAATCCACAATATCTATACGCAAAAGATTATAAATTGGTTTTCCCATGTTTAAGTTGGAAACTGTAAATTCCATATTTTTAAGTCATTCAATTAGTTATATGGGAATTTTTCTTGATTACTTTCTTGATATTTGCAAGGGCTTTTCAGGAGTAAAGAGTCTGTGTCTCTGATTATAAAAAGAAAACAGTTCATGTGACATGAAGCTTTGTAAAATGCTTAAAAAAGCTGCCTGAATTAATTACTCTACTTTTGCTAACATTGAAAGCAAAATCAGTGATTTCAACTGTTTCTTTAAAGTACAAAGAGGGGACAAAAGGGGTTCAAATATAATGCTGCTGTAATTCTCTATCTGCATGGCTACAGTGTCATAGAACAGGATTTAACTAAAACAAGGAGGTGTGTTCTAACTATAACTACAGACATTACTTCAATGAAGACATTTTCAACTGTACAGGTTATTTCCAACCATAATGTAAGTGCAGGATAATTTAAATTAATAAAAAAAATCCTTTGGGGGGCCATATTTTTTAATTGCAATTAAACAATGAATATTTGATACCTATATTTGGCATATAATGAGGATTAAAATTATATTCCCCAAACAGAGGTTTAATAACAATGTAAACTACAGAGAACTTCATTAAAGGGGCTAAGGGATTAGAAATGAGATTTAAAGGTGGCCAAGGGGAAAATCAGAAGCTTCAAACACCTCTCCTGATATAAATTGCAATATTTAATATAAAACATGAAGAACTGATGCGCGCTTCAATCGAAGGGCTAAAAAGCTGCCTTTGAAAGCGAGCCATCCCCCGAACAAAAGCCCTGTAGCTAAAGATCCTGCCCTCACCCAGAGGATGAGGGTGCTAAAGCCCAGCTCCCGGCGGGAGCCACGCTCAGCCCCACGCGGGGATGCGTTGCCGGCTCCCTGGCCAGGCTCCTGCCTGCAGCTGGGGAGCACACAGGGCGGCTCTGGGTGGCATTGGTGCTGCCAAGCATCCTTGCCAAGGCCGGGGATTGCACTGCGGGCCCTTCAGTGCATAAGCCTCCACAGCTTTCGCTAAAGAGCATGTCTCTTGGGTTGAGAACGAGAGCAGACTCCCACTCTGCGGTGCAGCCGTAGAGCGGGATGCACAATGCTCACTGACCTGTGGGTATATTCTGTATTATGCAGCACATTTGTATTTGCTCCCTCTCCCCAAGCCAGCTGTGAGCTGGATGCCTGCTCTGACCCAACAGCAACGCTACCCGCCCAGGGTAGACAGCCCAGCCATGACCCCTCCATTTCTGGGAGGGTCCTATGTCCATCGGACAGTGCGAAGGTGCCACGCGCTCTCTACAGCACAGTATACCTCCTGCCTCACCCTGTTTTACGGAGGCGGTTGTAATGCCTACGGCACTGGTGCTGCGGTTGGGGCAGGGAGCTGGGAGGTCCTAATGATTTATTCTAGGATTTCAGACATTCAAAATGAAGAGCCAAGATTTTCAAAAACAGATCCTCACACGAGGCTCCTAAGTCAGCCTTTGGGTATCTAGAGGGGTACCAGAAAGCACAAAATACTTGGCAACTCCTTTAAGGTTCAGTGGCCTTTCCAAACCAGGCTGGCTATATATTTTCATAAATATGTCTGCACACCAGAGCTCAGTGCCAGGCACCTTCTTCTGCCCATCTCAGGTAAAACAGACAGGGCAGCTCACTTCCTTCCAACCCAAAAAGCCTTCACCAATACATGCTGGGGACTCCTGGGCAGCACGGCGAGGCCGTGGGGCACACATTCCCACCTGCCTGAATCTCTTCCTGCAGCAGGAGGTCCCCCTCCGGGTATTTCATGTCAGGATCAGTCTTAGAGTAAATAATTACTCCCAGACCCAAATGCAGCCAAGGTGTCTCGCAGGTTGCTCCCCTCTCCTCTGACAAAGGCTTTGAGGCAGCTCACATCCCTCGAACACATTTTCTACCACATAAATAAGTCTGAGTACACGCCTGTCTTTTCATGAGCAGACAGTGTTATTTCCAGATGCAGCAGTTTGCGTCACTTGACTAAGAAGCTATATATACATATCTATATGTATAGATGTGTGTATGCATGTGAGTACATACGTATGATATATATGGGCACTTATAGGTTTATATGTATGTATTTGTGTATGTTTATGTATCTGTGTGCATTCACCTGTGTGTTCAGCAGGGCAGGCGGTTCAGAGCACGCACCCTGTCCTGCCTTGGCAAATGTCATCTTCCGAGCGCTGCCTGTAATGTTTCACGCCTAGAAATGAATGATACACCTGCAAAGTGCAACGCAGTGCCTCCTCTCAGCTCTGGTTGCTTTTGTTTTTACTTCTCTATTAATCATCTCCCGCTGATATGTGGGAGGAGATTCTGATGATGAATATGTGTTAAATAATTTGCAAGCATTCATTTTTTTGTCCTGGTTTTCCAATGCACCAAACTGGCATAAATATTGGCAGAATTTCCTTTAGTCCTCCAAGGGATCCATGCCTCGCTCTCCATCCCAAGCCCTAATCTCTCTAATATGTTGTTGGGTCAGTCATCCAAGATGGAGCGTGTACATCCTTTCCTGATTTGTTTTCTTTCCCTTTCCCTTTTGCTAACATTGGCTTTGACAGGAGAATTGCCCCCTCTGTCTCTGTTCGTCGGATAAATCTGCGTCCCACCCTACGCAGAGGGGAGAACGCATGAAGTAGCTAGATTTTTTGGATGTGAAGTGGTACCTTTGTGGGACCCTAATTCACCCTTCCAAGTCTCATAATTGCCAACAGAGGTCTTTTTTCCCTCTCATAATGTACAAAATGATCTGCCCTTTTATGATTGCCTTGAGAATATCCCACAAAGCTGACGGTGAGGGAGCAGATGCCTCATTCAATTCCAAATAGAAGGAAATCTGTTGTCTCAAATAATCCCTAAATTCAGACACTTTCAGCCAGCTATTATCAAGAGACCACATTTTAAGAGCAGATGTGTTATTAAGGCTGAGAAATGTTATGAGTACTTCGTGATCTGAGAAATGAATTCAGGCTATCCAGCATTCCAACATTTGATCTTTTAATAATGCAAAAACTGAAATTGAAACCTCTGGGAGGGGAGGGGGAGTCCCCTCCACAGGACACTGACCTGGAATTTTGGGGCTCGCTTACATTTTCTAGAGGGTATTGCCAGTGGAGATTTGGGGCACATACTGCCTAGGCAGCACTGATATTGTCATTCCTTCCCTGGGATGGCTAGACCTCTGCCTTACAAGTAAATCTTGCGGTTTTGTCACCCAGATTTGTGCCGTACACCCGCCTAACACAGAGGTTTGTTTAGACACAGCAGCGTTTAGAGGCTATTCAAAAGGCAAGTCTGGTTCTCATCTCACTTAGGCGTGTGTGACTGCACTGCCTGCCATGAAGCACTTCTGCTTCGCACATGTGTGAGGGAGGTTAGACACGGGGCCGGGGTCGTGCCCAGAGGGCGTGAACAGCCCATAAAAGTTTGCCTTGCCAATGCAAGAGGTAACTCACGTTTCACCGGGCAGCGCGTAAGAACTGCTGTAACCGCCTTTAAGTAGAGGTCTGGAGAAACCGCGGGTTTTCTCTCCAGCCTCTGAGTTCCTCCCTCCAGCTGATGCTTGTGCTGGTGTCCTTGGGGGCAAAGGGAGCCGGGCTGCCTACAGGGGCAGCAGGCGAGGAGCCAGCGGCGCCGCAGCCCCGCGCCACGGGGAAGTCCACCGGCGAATGTGTGCAAGAAGGGCAGGAAGGCACGGTGGTCGGAGGTGCCGGGGCACTGCCGTCTAGACGGCAACCAAATGAGCGGTCTGGCTGCGCAGAGGAGCGCACTTGGCCGTTTACCTGGCTGCAGTAAATTAGCTGGCTCGCTGATGCCTGCGGGACAGCTTGCTGTGGGTTACCTGGCTCCAGGCGGGCACCAGGAGCGCTTTGTCCCACTCACAGACACCAAAGCGAGGAATTCTCTTCCTAACCCACTGAGGTGCTGGGGTTTGGTAGCATCAACTTCACAGATTCCCCCTTCCCCTCCTGAGTCATTTGAGCTTCCAGTGCTCTATAGCTGCTATGTGGGGAGACAAGCAAGCCGTGACAGACATACTGAGCCTCTTCAGCGCCCACAAACTTTCTGCTCCTATTTGTGCAGCTCCAAGAAGATGAAAAAGTCTGCTGCTTTTGAAATCTTCAGCAACTCTGCTGGGGTCACTTTACAGAGGAGGGCAAGCACGTACCACCATTCCCCACCGCGCAGACCAGGAAACCACAGCACTGGGAGGGTTAGCGTTTTCTCAAAAAAAAAAGTACCAGAGTCGGAAATCAGAGGCACTGTTGTATCACCTGGGCTGCACTGCCGCTCCACAAAACCACAAAATACGCAGAGCCCTGTCTCATCACATGTCCTGGGCTACACACACCTCTAGGTACTTGCAATGG
Source organism: Gorsachius magnificus (assembly GCA_034008185.1). Taxonomy (NCBI): domain Eukaryota; kingdom Metazoa; phylum Chordata; class Aves; order Pelecaniformes; family Ardeidae; genus Gorsachius; species Gorsachius magnificus. The sequence continues at coordinate 39,344,423 of CM067083.1, read as the reverse complement.
GAAACCCTCAGAGATGAAGGCAGACAAATCCCGGAAAAAAAAATTCCAGTTGGAAACTGCACTGCTGAGGACCAGCCCCAGAGCAGGAAAGCTGCAGAGAAAGCGTTCAAAGATGCCTGTGACACAGGTGCTCAGACTAAAAAATCTTTCATGCACTTCTGGGATTCCTGCTCAGCATCCCTACAGAAAACCTTTCAGGTTTTCCTCAATACCCCCTTCAGTGTTTTCTATTAATGTTGACACTTGCAGATTTGAGGTTGGAGAAGAGGCCAAATGACCCCAAATGCGGCAGCTGCAATAATCCTAGGGAGCCTCTAGGAGTGTCTTGCAGCACCCCTGTCTCTAGTAAGCTGGCTTTGCCACTACCAACAGCAAGAACATGCTGCATTGGTCCAGGAACCAAAGCCAAACGCTGCTCAGACATGCCATCTGTAAAAAATAATGATAGCCTCCTCCCAACCATTCTGGGATTTTTACTTCAATTTGGTCATTCTGAGCTTTTCCGATCATTAGAGAAAGCCTCCTGCCCCAAAGCAGGTTTGTTCAAAAAGCATATTTCAACATCTTTTACTTCTGAGCTGAAAAAGAAGCAGCCTGCATAGAAACCTAGTTTTCCTCACTCAGACGTACCACATTTTAAATTCAGAAACAAAGAGATGCACATGGGTAAGTGAAAGCACATCTTGCAGAGATCATCTGAGAGCTCCTACATCTTTCAGACTACTACCATAAGCACAACTTGACGACCGCTCCATCTGAGGGAAGAAATGAGAAATTATGAGGGTCACTGAGCACTCCGTATATCTCCAAGTGCTGCGGTTATTTAACGAGTCGGCTATTGTAGCGGCGACACCGGGAGAAAGGCTGCGCTCCCCAGTGGGCTCCACATGCTCCATTGCCTGTGCACTGAGGTGGCTTCGGCCGCCACAGAGGGGACAAGTTAGCAAGCCCCCCCCACCCCCAAACCGAGACTGTTTCCCGACAGCCGGGGCTGGGGTGTTATCCTCATGTTTGTGATTCTTTTTCACAGGAAGATTGCAATGTGTGGGGTGGGGTTTTTTTTTTTTTCTTTCTTTTTAAATGCACATTTAGTCTGGGTTGGGTGCTAATATTGTGTGGGAAGACTGAAGTCTCCTGGGGGGGGGGGCTTTTTGGCAGTGACTTGCCTCAGTGAGAGGTTTGAATGAGGAATGCTACGTGCACCGAAAATCACTCACAGGACACATGCACACAGCGGTGAAAGCTTGGCTGGTGCAAGGAGGAAGCTTCCCCTCTTCACGGTGCTCCTTTCATGCCCTTTTTCTCCATCCCCGGGATGGGATCCCTGGGTCCCATCCTGGTTTCTCCATTTCACCCTTCTCAGCAGCCACGCCATGCTTCCTCAGCAAATTCTTCTGCAGGTCAGACCTGCTGGTACACATGGTGCTGCAGGGACAGGACTGGCACATTTCCGGGTCATATCTAAAACGGATGAGGTTTAATGTGTGCACGAGGCTGGGTTTGTGGGTAGAGGTTAGAAAAGCTACGGTTTTCAAGATTGGATTCCTTACTCCTCAGGACAAGCAGTGATGCCAGGTTTTCTGCTGCAGACGTAACCGTCATGCCGTTGGCACAAGCAGCCCCACCAGGTTGCACCAGTTCTAAATCAGTTACTAAAATAAACAGCAGTACTAGTTAAATTAGTTATTTCTGGTCAGAAAATGGAGATGACTTAGCAAAATCAGGTCAAATACTGCAAAAAAACCTGACAACATTTTAAATTAAGACTTTTTTTTCAAGTCAAGATTTTGAAATGGTAAGTAAAGGTTTTAAAAGAGCAAGCAATAGACTTTTTAAAAAATGAGTGAGCCCCCACACACAAACTTTTCCCCTGTATTCTACCATAATAAAAGACATCTCTGTGATCAAAGCTGATCCCGTCAGGAGTGTTACAATAGATGTCCTTACAGCATGCATATACTCTCTTTACAACATGAAAGATCAAAATCTTTCTAATTGCTTTGGAAGTTTATAAATACTAGACTGCTTGGTCAGTATTTGTTTAAAAGGTAAAATCAGGACAGTGGTTTAATTGCAAGGTAATATATTTGACAAAGAGAAGTTGCTTTTGGTGTGATACACGATGCCCAGAGGTATCTGGATAGGCCTGAGAAAGGGATCTGTGGAAATGCCATGTCTAGTCAGAAGGCTTAAATTTGCTGCTCATCATGTTTAGTAGTATTACAGAATCTCAGAACAGTTGAGGTTGGAATGGACCTCTGGAGCTCATCTTGTCCAACCCCCCTCCTCAAGCAGGACCACCTAGAGCCAATTGCCCAGACAGCTTTTGAGTATCTCCAAGGAGGGAGACTTCACCACTTTTCTGGGCAACCTGTGCCAGTGCTTGGTTACCCACACAGTGAAAAAGTGCTTCCTGATGTTCAGACAGAACCTCCTGTGCTTCAGTTTGTGCCCATTGGCTCTGGTCCTGTCACTGGACACCACTGGAAATAGCCTGGCTCCATCTTCTTTACCCATTCCCTTCAGGTATTTGTGTACATTGATAAGAACCCCCTCTGAGCTTTCTCTTCTCCAGGCTAAACAGTCCCAGCTCTCTCAGCCTTTTCTCAAAGGAGAGATACTCTAGTCCTTTAATCATCTTTATGGCCATTTGCTTGACCGTCTCCAATAACTCCATCTCTCTATTACACTGGGGAGCCCAGACCTGGACACAGCACTCCAGATGTGGCCTCACCTGTGCTGATTAGAGAGGAAGGACCTGATGGCAATGCTCCTCCTAACGCATCCCAAGATACCATCAGCTGCCTTTGCTGCAGGGGCACATTACTGGTTCATGTTCAACCTGGTGTCCATCAGGTCCCCCAGGTCCTTTTCTGCAAAGCTGCTTTCCAGTGGGCTGGCATGTCATACCATGTATTATACACGCGGCATGTTGTAGAGTGCAAATCTAGGAGGCAGTTTGCTATAATTAGAAGGCTTTTCTCAGCCGAAATGTACCGTGATACCTTGAATAGGTGGTGTCCGCAGCAGTAGGCATACGGGGTACACTGCTCTCTGCAGTGATCTATAGGGCATACTGATGTCAGTAGTGGGCAGAGTTAAGGTTCACAGAGCTCACTCTAAAGCTGAATCTTTCAAGTATGTTTTGAAATATCTTGAAAACTTTGTCTTAGCTTAGAATTTCCAACTGAATATGAAATAGACTCAACGTAGGAGACTATTTTTTTCCTTATAGTACATATCTGCATTCACAGCCCAAGTGTGTTAATTAAGCATTTGATATACAATTTTTTAGGGATTCCTTCCTCTACATTTTCTTCAAAAATGTCTTGGGTAAATCTTGCTTGTGAAGGGAGACCATCATTATTCTAAGCAAAAAAATATAAGGGAAAAAAGTCTGTTCTGCACAAAGCTTATGTGCTCTGCAGGAGTTTATTTGTGGCGGTTACTATTACAGAAGGAGTTCTGGGTGATAAATATCTTCGAGCCTTCAGTGGTCAATCTTTATCAGTGCTGTAATGCTATATGGTACTAATGCTGTATTGTCAAAGCATCTAGGTTTTCCCATGGACAGTGTTTCTTCATCTGTGAACTCCAAGTTACACAAACCCTGTGGCCACTTGTTTCAATATGTCATAAAATTTGGCTGCTCTAAGGTATACTTAAGGTATATGCTTTCCTGAAATTTCAAATGCGAGTGTCACTACAGTACCATCCAAAAGTCAGAGTGCTAGTGGGCAAGAAGACCAGTATGAATAAGAAGGTATATTACTCTTAGGGCAAGAAAAAAATTACGTAAGGTATCAGAAAAAAAATAAATATATCCTTACTTTTTAAACTTCCATGTTGTCAGGAAGGCAGGTCTTCTCCACACTACTTTTAAAAACAAAGCAAAACACCAAGCAAAAGTGTAAATCTATAAACCTATGATTATTCAGGTCAGTCATTTTAGGTTAGATGATGCCAGGGAGATAGAAATTGCTTTTTTATCAGCAATTTAAGTACATCATTATCTACAGGGAATTTACCATCTCCCCATAATGATATCCCATCTCCAGAAATACACTTATCCTTTAAAAACAATCAGTTGCAAATTTGAATATAACCAGATTCTGTAGGGAAACATTTTAGCTATGCATGTTTTCCAGCATTGCTCCCTTCTCTCTCTTCATTCCTGTTGGTGATGGGTGAATCGGTGTTAAAATCAGGGCAGCTAGCAGGACCTTTCCGCACTTTACCACAGCCTCCTTATTACACTGGGTTTAGGTAACGGTTTTGCACCTTTTTTTTGTGTGAAGAGGAGAACTTGCCTTCGCAGCCTTGCATGCAGAAAGGCCTGTCTACAGCAAATCAAGTTACAATTTTGAGCCACATTCTGCTTTCCATGTTTGCATAAAACTCCCACTGACATGAATAAGAGTTCTGTGTATATCATGCTGTGTAATAAATAGCATTGAAAACAGAACCTATGCAAAGCTTTCTCACGGTTTTGGGCTACCAATTTATCCTTGTATTTACAGAATATTGATGTAAGCAGATGCCCAAACTGCCTGTCATTTTTAAAATATGCAGAGATGACTGGAACAGTGGCTACTGACTACAGAACCACCAGAAACTTTCTGGGGCTGCTCCGCTCCCCTAGGCCGCAACAAAAGATGCCCTCACCCTGACTCAGCTCCGGGCACACACACACACTCACCCGCTTGGCAAATGATGTGCAACTGAGCTCACCCTTCCCTTCACTGGCAAGTCAACATCCTCACAGCTAGGTTGTCACTAAGGTGGGGATGGGGGAGGAAAAAGAAGCACAACTCCCGATCCACCAGGTGTTATCTGGACGGGGTGTATACAGCTATAGCTACCTATCAAAAGGAGCAGAACCTTTCTGGTCCCTTGGGCTGTGAACCAAAAGCAGAGTGGCAGCTTCCACAGTGGTCAGAGGCACGACAGAGTGGTTCCCTCTTCCCACAACACGTAGACCTTGGACTCTTCCTCATTTCCAGCGTCAGAGGGAAGACTTTCCTCTCCTTTCTCCCATCTATGATGTTTTCTCCAAGTTTCTGGGTTTTAATAAGGCAATTGACAAATAACATCAACACAGCATAAATCAAATGCTAAACTTTTATGTGCCATGTAAATCTCAGGAAATGCTGTCATCTTTTGTCTACCCATTTCAGAGCCTCAGCATGCTCATTACTTGTGCTAAGGAGGACAGGGAGAAAATGAGTAACTAAGCTGGTTACAACTGCAACTTTCCTCAGTGAAAGTCTAATACGAACGTAATGAGAGGTGAGCAGGGCACGCCAGATTTATGTATGAAGATTGTCATCAGCAAGCACTGCGCTTGGAAATGTCAGGATGGCTCTGCTAGGTACGATACCCAGTTTTCTCAGTTTTTGTGACTATTATCCTTTGATTAAAGCTCTCCCCAAATGGTTTTGATCTGGATGCAATCTTGTTCCAGATGCTGCTCTCCCCTCCCAGAGGCCACCAGAACCCCCAGCACCTGGCTGGCACCTTCCTGCACAATGTCTCCCATGGGGGATGCCAGTCCTGGCCATCCTTGTCCTGCCTGCCCTGCTGGGGAGTCACGGAGGAGCCGAGGACAGGGCAGGACTGCTCTTCCCAGCTGTGACCCACCGCTGGTACAGAAATACTGAGAAACACTCTTCAGCCTGGCAGCAGGCAGCAGCTCATTGACTAGCGTCCTCCAACACTTGACTTCTTCCAAGCCAGAAAAATAGCTCTGTGCCTGCAGTCCATGTGTGTGTGTCTGTATGCTTGCATGCCTGGGTGCATGCAAATAAGCTTTCCGAAAGCACCCTGTTCTTACTGAGTGTGCTTTGGAGGTGTGCCACTCCACAAATATTGGAGAAGCCCTGTGGAGCTATTTTTTTTTTTATTTTTGAGCATTGCTAATATATGACGACAGCGTTTCCACCCTTTGCAATTTTCCACAGATGATTTTGATGTTATTTCATGTTAATTCTAAAACCATTTAACAGGGTTTCCACGGAGCCTGGCTGTCTCATGAAGGAAAATAAGTGGTTCTGCTGCCCTGAGGAAGCCAGAGGAGACAACTCTCAAAAAGATATCTGAAAGCACTTTGTGTTGGGGAATAAAAGTCATCGAGACAAGAGCAAAAGACTTGGCTAGTAAATCAGAAATTAAATTCTCTGCATAGGAAAAGCCACTTTCAAGTCAAAGAAGTTCTGGCTCTACAACATCTGCAGCAAGGCACCAAGCGATAACACCCTGTATCATTAAAGGAAAGATACAGTGACACGGTCATAATGCTGTCATTGGTGACACTTACTTTGAGAGCTGGATGCTTTCAGTTAGCAACCACTGAGTGATAGCAGGCCCTCAGGTACCTGCACAAAACTGGTTGCCGTAAAACTTTTTCATTTTCCAAATTTTTCATTTTTAGCTGCCTTAGATGCAGCAATTAATTTTGGAGCCAAGGAGACACTCCTGTGCATTTCCATGAAAATAAGTCACTGTTTGTATGTTTACTCAGAACGGGATGAAAAATATTTAGTGATTTTCTACACCTCAGTTATTGATTGTACAGCTAAGAAATTTGACATTTGTGAGGTGTGCTTGTGGAATGAAAAATAGCAAATTGCCAGTCTTATTTTTGTTTTGTAATTTTGATTTTGTTTTTTGAAAATAAGAGCATGGTATCTATTTCCATCATGTATTTCGATGTGAAGTGTTGACCTTACAAGATCTGCTGGATCCTAAAGGATGCATGAAAATTGACTTTACCTTGTAAACAAGAGGGAAAGACAGAAGCATACCAAAAATTAAAGTGGTGATAATAATGATTACAAGTGATTTGGGGCTGCTGTTGACTATAAAACTGCCCACGGCTTTGTATTACAAGACCATGGTTTTAGCAGCTTGTAGCTGTGCCAAACATTAATCATTTCAAGTTACATTTACCATACTGTTCAGGTTGATTGATTTTTTAATTTTTTTTTTTTAAATTTCTGATCTATCAGCTTTGGCCTTTCCAAGAATGAGGTTTGGGAAAAATGTGTTGGTTTGCCCAAATTTAAATGTTTTGGCAACTTTTTCTTGGAACCATTGTAGCATTCCCATGCTTCGAAGCAGGGCTTGAAATCTGGCAGGGGATTGGCCTTGACTTCAGGGATGTGCCTTATACCATCTTTCTGAAAATCCACCTAATTTGACCAACACATGGGATTGGGAGAAAAAAAAAATCTCACTTCATAGCTGCTCAGTGGAGACTCTATAGATGTTAACAGATAAAGCCCCCAAGAATGCCACTGTCATGGGTCATGCTCCATCTCATCATTATCTCCAAGAGACAATAGAGACTGAACATGTACTTCTTTGTGAAATAACAGAGCACGCCTGAGGCCAGCATTACAGGAGAGAAGCCAGCTTGAGGCTGAGTTAGAGCCAGCACTGAGAAGAGGGGCCATATCTGTAGTGTACAGGACTATATCTGTATGATACCCTCAAGTTATGTTTATGCTGGTGGACCTGCAAACATGTCCGAAGTCTTGTAGATGTGTATTCATCAGGTTGCCACTCAATTGGCTTCCAGAGGGGTGGGAAGGGGCTCTGTCCAGGTCTCTGATGCAGATAACCAGGGAATCGGGACTGCAGATCACAAAACCTTGAGTACTTTCTGCTCAGTCAACTTACTGCCTCAGTAACCCTCCAGGTAAGTGGCTGTTTAAGTTGGAGGCTTCAAATGCAGAGGAGCCAGCAACTGCCATAAGGATGGGAAAAGGGATGAAAGACTGAAACAAGGGGTCTGTTGACTCCAGGGCTAGGAGAGCAAGATCACCTGGACAAGTAGGCTGGGAATGGGAGCCAGGGGTGGGAAGCAACAGAGTATTGAAGTGAGCGAGCACAGGAGATGAGATGTGGGCAGACAACAGGATCATCTGTGAAGCTGCGGCAGGAGAAATCGTAGAATCATTAAGGTTGGAAAAGACCTTCAAGATCATCAGGTCCAACCGTCAACCCAACACCACCATGCCTACTAAACCATGTAAACCATGTCCCGAAGTGCCATGTCTACATGGTTTTTGAATACCTCCAGGGATGGTGACTCCACCACCTCTCTGGGAAGCCTGTACCAATGCTTGACTACTCTTTCAGTAAAGAAATTTTTTTCTAATATCCAATCTAAACCTCCCGTGGTGCACCTTGAGTCCATTTCCTCTCATCCTACCACTAGTTATTTGGGAGAAGAGACTGACATCCACCTTCCTACACTCTCTTTTCAGATAGTTGTAGAGGGCGATAAGGTCTCCCTGCAGCCCCCTCTTCTCCAGACAAAACAACCACAGTTCTCTCAGCCACTCCTCATAAGACTTGTGCTCCAGGCCCCTCACCAGCTTTGTTGCCCTTCTCTGGACCTGCTCCAGCACCTCAATGTCCTTCTTGTACTGAGGGGCCCAAAACTGAACACAGTATTCCAGGTGTGGCCTCACCAGTGCCGAGTACAGGGGCACAATCACTTTCCTGCTCCTCCTGGCCACACTGTTCCTGATACAAGCCAGGATGCTGTTGGCTTTCTTGGCCACCTCAGCACACTGCTCGTTCATGTTTAGCCACCTGTCAACCAGCACCCCCTGGGTCACAGGGGCTGATCTGACCAGTGGAGGTGGAGAACAGAACTGGGGAAGGAAGACAAATGTGGTAAGGAAGTGGTTGCGACAAGAAGTAAAAGCACCAAAGTGGAAATGGAGAGGAGCACCAGAACTGGACAGAATGCTCAGAAAAGCTTAACTAGGCCTGTTGGGCAGTATGAGAAAAAAAGGTCCAGACCATAAATCAGAGAGCAAACTGTCAGGGAGAGACTTGATCTAGTGAGGTAAGGAGCCCAGGCTAAATAAGTTTGAGGTCTAGAAGGCAAGAGAAACAAGAAGGCAAGAATAGGGAGCAGAGAGGCTGTGGCATAAATCGTTCATAGCGGGCAGGAGACAGAACAGGCCAAAGCATGAAGAGGAATGGGCAGACCAACCATTACCAGCAGAGCACATTTCTTAAGGACTTTCTGACAGCATCTGGAAAGAATAACTGTACTGTTATGTGGGATCGCAAAGGATTTCCAGTTTGGAGAAATGTGTTCATGGGAGAGCACTGTAGATGAGGCTGCTTTGACAGAAGAGACATGGCAGCATGAGGGAGTTCCAGTATGGACATTCTTACAGCGTGGGAAGATCAAATAATCAACGGACTGGAAGCTGGTGGCTGCTTAAGAACCTTTATCATGACCTTACTGCACTCACTACACGAAAGACAGTATCCCCAGTAGCATGTATACTTGACACTTGAGAAGGGCTAATACCTCAGGGTGATAAGAAATGTGAGGAAAATTGGGAGTAAAAATTTGCAGAGACACCAAGAAGAGTGTGTAGGAATACTGAGGTCATTATACGGTCAAGAAGTCAAGCTTTCACAATTAAGAAAAAAGGCAGATTTGTGTGACAACTCATTCTGGTTGCAAGGCAAAGAGGATCTATCTCTTAGGGGGAAAAAATGCAAATGAGACCAAACAAGAGGCATTATAACTTACCAAGTTTTAACAAAAACAAAGTAGGTTCAAAGAGCAGGGGAAACAGCAGACAGAGAAGGTCAAGAACGATTTATTTAATATAGTAGAAGCAAACGGAATTGGCATCAGCCTATTGGTGGGGCGTATGCCAACATTGTTAATGATGCGGAAACACTCAGTACATTTTTTCGTTCTACTTGGAAAGAAGTGAGACAATGTATCAGTAGCAAATGAAGATGTGAAAGTCCATTCCAATCCACAAATAACTGAAGGGTATACAAAATTACTCCTAGAGAGATTAATATTTTAGAATTAGGTGGTTTGGATAACTAGTGTGCAAGAGCTGTAGAAGTTTTGCTGAGACAATCTCTTTCCCACTATTATTTTTTGGCAAATATTTGTATACAAAGAAAATCCCAGAAGACTCCAGAAGATCCTACACGATACAAGGCAAATCATTGAAAGCATATTTTCCACAGTGGATGCTAAGATTGCCTACTACAGCCTTTTGTGTAGAAGTCCTGAGCTCCCACATGAAGGTGGGAGCCTGTGTGTGGAGCACGAAAGCCCAGGAGCCCCACGGGGGTCACCCTGAAGAACTGGACCCTTCTCATCTCCCTGTGTCATCCACCATCTATGTACAGGAATCATTCCAACTCCCCATCTCCAAAAAGTGTGAAAATGAAGCCCACCGGTACAACAGTGGTAAGTGCACTAGAAGAGCCTGCAGGAAAGTGAATTGCTCCTGGGGTCTGAAGAGCGTTCAGTGAACAAGGCTCGGGGTCTTGCGCTGAGCACAGACCCAATATAAATAGCTGCTCATTAAGCGAGCACCACCTGCTCCATGAGCTGGATGAGGCAGGGGTTCTGTGGGAAAAACAGCGCAGGATTATGCTCGTATAATTAAAGACTGCTGCAATGTGCGTATGCGTAGAGGGGCCAAACTGAAGCTCTGCGAGCCAGCTTAGCAGTGGCCTTTTCTAGCTTCTCAGGGCTTCATTTTGCCACCCTTAGTAATGATCTTTCACTGCAGTTTGTGTGTGTTACATCATTACGTAGTCATTGGTAAGGGACCAAAGCAGACTTGGCATTGTGGAACCTCTTCCAACTGCCTCTGAGACAGCACTGGTATGAAGCAAGACAAAAGGTGGTAGAGGGAGTAGACAAAAGGACCTGTGAGGCTCCTTGTATTCCAGAACACAGCCAGTGAGGAAGTGGGAAGGAAAAGAAGAAATGCTGAATGTGATGCTTGAGTGAAAAATGCAAGCACGCCCCTCTTGTCTCCCTAAGACCCTAAACTTCGGGGGAAGTTTGCCTTCTGATCCCAGTTCCATCTCTGTGACTCAGGCTTCACTCTCCAGATCTGCAGTGCATCTTCCCATTTATCTCTAACTAGGACAATTTCTGAGTCCTATATGAGTCATCAGTGGGTTTTATATAGAAACCAAAGAAGGTTCTTCCAGTCTCTCAGTAAGATATGCCGTGCTGCCAGGGAAGCACTTTTGGTTGTTCTGACGAGCAATTGTAACTGCTCTGAATTGCCAGAAATACCGCCTGAAGAGCAAAAGGATCATTTGCCATCTAAATCCAAAAGGGCTTATAATGCAATCTTTGTGTCGCCTGAATGCGTTGATCCCACCTTGCAATCGCTGATATTAGGCTTTGCAAACTGGCCAGATCCCAGTGGGTATAATTTGCAGGCTTGGCTATCTCGCGGGGTTCAAGTGATGCCACTCGGGGGCTTGGAGCCAGCGGAGGGGAGGGGGGCGGCATGCGCCACATGGGAAGGGGTCTGAGTCAGGGCTCCCAAGCGCAAGGAGACCTGCCTCCTCTCTCCTTCCTGCTTCGGGAAATCAGGTCCGCTCACTGACGGCCACCTACCCTGCAGTTAGGTCCTGTCCTTTCTCAGCTGAGACAGGAGGGACAGGTGGCCCGTGCCGGAAGCAGTGGCTGCGGCACAGGAGCAGGGGGGGGATCCTGGTCGAGAGCCCAGAGCTGCCGTGTGACAAACAGGAGGCCAGGTATTAACAGGTGGGTGAGGAGACAGGGGCTGGCTGCCTGCTCGGGGAAGTGGCCGTTTTAAAACCAAGGCGGCAAGGATCACAGGGAGAGCGTGTGCGGTGGGGAGGGCATATTTTGAAGAGGAGGAGGAAGGAGCTGTTTTGGAATTGGGTGTAAAGCCATTTGTTTGGAGGGGTGCCAGGGTAGCAGTAGGTGCCCAGAACAAACGCGCGCAGCCATCCCAGCACTCGGAGCCCGCATGCTCGTCCTTCGCAGTACCTAAGTAGGTCAGCCCGTTTCTTCAACCTTTCCTCTTCCCTTTCTCACTTGCTCTCTTTGTGGGAGGTGGCGGTGGCGGTAGCAGAGGGGCTACACCCATTTTCACTGATTTCCAACACTGTCTACGTGTGAACAAGAGAAGCGGAGAGAAGCTAAAGCTGCTTTCTTATTAACAGCTGGTGACAGTCCCTTTGCACAGTGCATGTCGCATTTCTTAGCCGAGGTAGAAAGGAGCGAAAGAGGAAGGCAGTTATTTAAAGTTTAACGTTACAGACAAATGACAAGGATATTCTGAGGCTCACAGTCCCCCCTCAGCAGCTCCGTGAGCCCCGAGGCTGGCCTCGCCACACCTTTGCGAGCGACTATTTTAGGCAAGTGTGCTCATCGGGCTTGGGAGGATGACCGCTCCAAGTAATTCTGGGATGCAGGTTTCGCACCACAGGATGCCAGCGGGATCCAGTGAAGGTTATGGACTGTCTAGCCTGAACTCCATCTGTGCCCTGAAGTTTCCTCTTGGCTGGGCACCGCTGAAGGACCAGAAGCAGCCAGTAGGAAGCAGTAGGCACAGGGGCTCATGGGGAATTTAAGCCATCTGAACGTGGCACTCAGTTTTTTAAGACAACGGTTTTTTTAAATGCTGTGAACATATTGCACCCAATTATAATTGCGTTATGTACTCCGTGCCGTGCTACGAGTGCATGCCTCCTCCTAGCTATGGAGGGGCAAATCTGACATACATACAACAAGTGCGCTGTTTTTGTCCTATGTAGCTTCTCCCAGCCTGCTTATCACCGTAGTATTTGCATGCCTCCCAGTAGGGTACTGAACTGTGTGGCTAACATCTGCCACGTGCTGTTTGTTCTGTCCTCCTCTCCCAAGGAAGGAGGTGAGTGTAGTGGAGCATCTTGTTTTTGCAGCACATTTGTTCGGCTTTTGCTTTCCCTGCATGCGGAGCTACGTATTTGCGTTAGCAAAAGTAAGGGCACAGAAATGTGTCCTGCAATTGGAAATGCCTTTATTTCAGTAAGGGGAATTACGGCTAATTAAATCAAATTAAAAAGGGAAGGGAGAGTTGATTTTCTTTATACTCGGCATACTCTGTTTGACAAATGGGTCTTAACCACAGATGACAGTATTAGCTTCAGCCTCTCAGACAAGGAAATCTTGGCTGCTATTCCCTCTGCCCATTTATGTATGATAAATTTAAAGACACATGTTCCCCATTCCTGGACAAACACTCTTCAACTCTTTTTCTTTTTTTTTTTTTTTTAACTAACAGTAAAATATGTTTGAAATCTCTTTATACATCTCCTTTTTTCTGTTCTTTGAATGGGCAGCCTTGTACACGATACCCTCCATGGACCCTGCCAAACAATGACACTGGCTCTAGACACAGCTCTCTTTCTTGGCAGTTTGGGGCTGCACCTGATTTAGTGGCAGCGGCACTTCTGAAGCCTAGAAGTGTGGCCTGTGTGCATTTCTACCTCTAGGGCTGTATTTTAAGTATTTTCACCTTCACGTTATGCTGAGGTTTATTAACAATCCCTAATCAAGCAAATAACCAGTATTACTCAAACAACAATTCTGGTGTTCTAGGGGGCACCGAAACATAGAACACACTGACTTTTCAAGTCTGGAGGGAAAATCTGTATTTTAGGGAGAAACTGAAACATCATATCTTGAGCCTAGAGGTAATGTCCTATGCACTGACTGTGTGTTTTTCCAGCTCTGACTGTTTGATATTCTTTAATTCAAGTCAACTTTTCAGAGATTTCCTTGCTATCAGTAAAAAATCAAAAATGTATCTGTGTGTCACTGTTAACAGTAAGTTGATTTATACTCCTTCCATGTGTATTTTGAAATGACCTTATTTTAAAGGGTCAGAGTGAGAATTTCTTTACCTTAAGCTGTAGTAAAATGCTCAGGATCTCATAATCTCTGCCACTGCTTTCCAGGCGCTCTGTCTCATCCTGCACTTGCTGGGTTAGTATTATGGCAAAAAGCAAGCACAGGTTCACAAAAGCATTACGGGAAGCAAATAGTGTCTTCAATCCTGGAGGTGTGCCAGCCCAGCCGTATAGAAGCTGAGACTTTCCTGACCTCCATCACAGGGCTGTGAAGCAGGTCAGGATCCAGCCTGTGCTGACGGGGCCTGGACTCGGAGTGCTTCGGAGATGTGTGCTGGTGAGGTCTGTGCCACATCTCTGAGGTCCAGCATGGCGCGTAGCATTTCTGTGCATTCTATGCCCCTTAAAAGACTCTGTCCCCCAGGCTTTGCAAGAACATAAGACTGCAGTTTCCTCACTATGGCTGTTCTTTTAATGTTAAAGTGATCCTAGAGGGGGGAAAATACAACAGTAATAGCAAATACACTGAACATCAGGGCAATATGAAGCCCATTCTACAGTTAACCTGGGGTTGATGGAGGGGTGGCTGCCAAGCCTGGCCCTGGGCATGCTGCAGGGCAGCCAGCCTCCCGTGCTGGCTCTGTGCCTCTGGGCCAGGCCCCGAGTGCCAGACGCCCCCCTTGCCAAAACACCCCATCACGGGTCCTCCCTGGCTGCCCAGCCGGGCCTCACACCCTGCCGCTGCCCGCCACGCTGCGGCCTGCCCGCCACTCCCGACAGACCGAGGGCAGGAGTCAGCACCCCGCTTTGAAGAGCTTGCTGGTGTCTGCTTTTCTCCATCTCCCCCCGCAAATATTTGTTTGTCTTAAATACAGATCTTTTTTTTCCCTTGGGCTGCCACAGATTTTCCACCTCAGCAGCCAACCAACGGCTGATGAGGGACGTTCGTTAGCGGCCATGAGGAACGCTGTCCCTCCCAGTGCCGGGCTTTTCTGGTTGAGGGAGGCAGGCGACAGCTTCACGTAAAATGCCAAACAACCTTCCCTGTTTTCCTTGGTTGCCAGGGTAGGAATTGACACGGTCCCCGGCGGAGCCCAGGGACTCCCCATGACACGGCGGGGACAATGGGAAGGTATGTTTTCTTGACCCGCTGCAGGAAATCCTGTGCGTCTTGCTGGGGAACGCAGCATTTTCCTGCTCAGGCTGCGGCCAGGCTGCGGCTCCTGGGGCCCGTGGCAGCCTACTTGAATGCACCGTGTTGTAAGCCTCTCTTAAATTTTGACAGAATCGGCTTTATTCAGTGCCCAGGAGGACCTGGGCGCTGTGAACCACATCCCCACATGCTGCGGTGGCACTGGGTGCTGGTCAGACAGGCCACACTCCCTCCAGGGCCGAGGGGGGACAGTACGTGCCGAAAATAACGCTGAGCATTGCGGCTATTAACCTGCTATAGTCGATGCTGTCTCTCCTGGCCAAAGCTAAATGGACTGCTTCCACTTGGCATTGCGTTCCTGCTGCTGTTGATTAACTGATTTCTTTTTTTTTTTTTAAGAAACAATTCAGAAAGTGACGCATTACTTCTGCCTGTGGACAGAGGGAACAGCTGAAACGTGGGAGTCCAGACTACAGCTGTGTGACTACAGCTTTTTAAAAAAAAAAAAAACCACAACGCATATTGCAGTGAATAAAAACTACTGATTCCCTCTGCTGGTGTTATGGACCTTATTTACTTACCAAAGTGGTGGTGGCGGCTGTAGTCACCAGACGATCTGTGAAAGGGAAAGTGAGACAAGCAGGAGAAGCCGTGACCTCTTCACATCTGGGGAGTGTTTAAGCCACAGCAGTCACCTGTGCCCGGCCACCTTCCTCCACTCCACCCATACCTCGGTATCTTCTCGTCTTCTCTTGGTCATCACTTTGGGTCCTGTCACACGAAGCAGCCTAACTGCCACAGACGCTTGCATCCATCAGGGGAGTGGTGTCATTGCTAGGAAATAAACATTCACATGGATAAATCAGTTGCAGAAGGGCTTCTGCAGCCATTTGGAAAAGCCTCACACTCTAAGACCCATCAAACGTTTAGGGAATGCGTGTGGATAATTTCTGAATGGGAAAAAACAGAGCAAAAAAATTTTTTTCCTATGGCGGCCACACACAGAGACAATGACATTAAAGTTGGGTGACAGATCCATCAGAGAAAATGATTAGCCAAGACTCCAAATGACCTTTTTATTGGGGTGGCATTTTTAAGTGTTTCTCTTTTTTTTGCCCTAATTCCTTGCCAGGCAGCTATGAACAGGGGCATGCCCATGAGCTTGGTGCACCCTCTGTGCAAAATTCACGCTGCAAGGAGAAGGCTGCGTTTGTTAGAGAATTCATTTGCAAAAGCTAATCAGGCTGGCTGGAAGCCTCCCTGTACCTTTCCCCCTTTCTTTTCCCCTTTGGAACAGATGCAGGAAGAGCAACATCTCCTGGAAACATTTGTGCCGCCATCGTGTGATTCCTTGCACTTCCAAAATAACCTCCCTTACACAAATGCCTGCAATGGGTACATGCCGTTAGAGCCTGAGGGACACCTCCTTGCCTACATGCTGCTTCCCGGCAGCCGTGCAACAAGGCAGCTAGCACAAGCATAATCTTATCATTAATCTGCGGATCAGGGACACACAAGGATGTAGGCTGCTAGAGAAGGAGGGTGCACGTTAGTGGGACCTCATGTAAACTGCTCCACAAAACAGACGTGATACGCAGCATGCCGGTGGACCTAAACATGGGAAACTTCCACCCTGCCCCAGGTGGGGCTGGCTTCTGGTCCCATGGTCAATGCACAAGGAAATGTGTGCTGCTTTCCTGGAAATTACGCTTTAAACGTAGCAGCTAGGGTGTGAGAGTGCACAGGAATCAGGACTTTCCTCGAGCATTTCCACCTGAAATGGCATGGTGTATAGGGGTACATCCTTTCACATATCAACATCAAACTATCTACCTCTCCAGCTGTCCTTCTTACTGATGCTGCACCCATCCCTGTACCCAGGAGATGAAGCGCCTTTGGGAAGAAATGTTTGCACAGGGAACACACACATACGTTGGGGTAGAGTTACAAATGCTGAGAGATTTTGTTATCTGGCTTTTTGTTCCCCATCTGGTGGTTCCTCCCCTCCCTGCATCTCCTTACTCGCTCTCTTTCCTCATCTGTGCTTTGTCTCCCTCCTCACTGTGTGCCTTTGCTTGCTGCCCACCCCCCTGCCCTTGCCCTCCCTTTCCCCTCCCAGCTCTTCTGCCTTCTTCTGAGGTCCCGTAGCCTCTTCCTAGTGCTTGGAAAATGAATATAAAACCTGCAATCTCAATGGGAAAAGAAAGCAAACAGTTGCAATAAGCAACTCTTCTTGGGAGCAGTCTGACCAATGAGTCAGTCCCAGGGCTTTTGAAACAACAACAGGCATCTTCTCCTGTCTTTGCTGTTGCTGCCGTTGTGTTCCTCACAGCAATGCTTACCAGCCAGTAGAGAATAGGGCCCCCTTATGCTTGGTGCTGCATAAATCATTTTCTTTAGCCTGGGGGAAAAAAAGAAAAAAAAAACAACTAAAGAAGATGAATACGTGATTCAAGGATTTACTGCTCAGATTGCTTTGGGGGTCTTTTATTCCTCACCCTTTCCTTTGTTTCTCTCGCAGGCTGCCTCTCCTGCTGGCCTAGCCCTTCACCCCACCCCATGACTCTCATGCCTGGCTGCCCCCATCTGATTTACCTTCCATTTCATTTTGTCCCCTCCTTTGTCCACCCGCGTGCTTCCCTCACTGTCGCTTACTCCCTCTCCCATGTGGCCAGATCCCCTGATTGCCTTCATTCTTGCGGTACGGGGTAGCTTTTCATCACCTTGCTGGTGGAATCAAGAGATGCAAAATATTCAGTGTGAGGTAGACGCCGAATGGTTAAAACTTGGCAAAGTTATAGAAAACTGAAAACAGGCTCTCATAGCAGAAAGTGTCAGGTACCACCAGCTCCAGCTAAATTAAATTCTGTCCCTGTAGTGTGTATGCACAGAGACATTTATATTCATATTTTTAACAGCCTTCTAAACTCTGCAGTTCACTGACAAACCCTTCATGAAGCTATCATTCCTTTTTTAACACCTGAACTTTAAAATGTCACTTATAGCATTTAAAAGGACAGAGGACAGGCAAATAACCAAGGAAACATCCTAGCATGCATTTTGCTTCCTCTCCTTCTGGTTGATCTAAAGTCCGTGGAAATCAATGGCAGTCTCTCCATCTAGTTCAGCAGAGTTCGCATCCAGTAGGTTAGTTCCTCCTAAAATTTCAGACGAAAAAGACCCCCCACGAATGTGGTTTTTTGAGTTTCCTTTTACTCATATATCTGGCAAGACTGATGTGCTGTCAAATGATCTTTTCAGTGCTAAATATATCCATTAACTACTAATAAAAAAACAGGCTTTAAAAATTCAGCTCTTTTTGGCATCTGTACAGAGCATTCCACTTGATCTCACAAGATATATGGTTTGCACTAGGATTGCAGTCACAGTTTTCTTGTTAAAGCTGTCAACCGTTCCAGTGTCTATCTTTACAATGCAATTCAAACCTTGGTTAGGAAAATAGGCATTTTTGCTTGAACTATGATACTAAGAGCCTTTGCCAGCCCTTTTCAGTAACCATTTGCAGGCTACAGCTCCTGTTAGAACTAGGTTGCAATGTGAAAACAAGGGAGGGAAGAGGCTGATCCCTTCTGTTTGAGACGCTTCCTCCCAGTGGCAGGGATACTGTGGACATTAAATGCTTCCTTAAACATGCTGTTCGTTAGAACCACTTACAAGGCAAAACTTCACTGTCTCATCTTGTTAGAGTTACAAAGGTAACTCCAGGACAGAACATTGCCTTTTGACTCTCTTAAAATCAGCAGAGAAATTCTCCTGAACCTCCTGAGTGTTAGATGATTTGCCATAGCATGGCATTGGTATCCGATTGGACTCATTAGCAGGTCTTCGTTAATGGCATGGGAGTGGTGCAATCAAGTTGATCATTGTTTTCTTGTGAAAACTGATCATTCTCTGAGAAGACAAACCCCTAGAGCATTTTTGACAAGCCAGTGTAAATCTTCACACAATATTGCATGAATTGACATTAATGTAATGACATAAAGCAAAGGGAAAATACAGGTACGGGATAAACATCTGTCTTCTAATGCTTAGGCGCAATGGGGAGCCCCCTTATCTGCTTCCATAATGCGCCTTATTATACTTAAGTAATGGGTATTAGAAGCCAAGCAGTATGTTACATCTCCTCCTACATGGTACATTCCCATACTGCCTAGATACATATGAATCCTGCATGTCACATGTCATTACATTTTCTGAGACTATATCTCCATCCATGCTAAAAATACACAGAGAGAAAGAGAGAGAGAGAACTTGAGTGTAAGCAACAGATACTTCTGCACAGACCCTTGGCAATACCAAAGACTGAGAGATTTATACATGTGTTTATTATTCATCATTGTTTGAAGAAGAGCATTTGTGAAGATAACTGGCCCTAGGGGTTTTCATAGCAAGTGCCCGCTAGGTGCTTGCACCCATCCATTTCGAAGCTGGATACGCTGAAGTGAAGCCCTCTCCACCTGCCTTTTCATCTACATGGTGGCCTGATTTCTTTTTTTTTTTTCTGAAGTGCTTAGTTACAGAGCCATTCCTGTAAAAATAACTCCAGAGCTATCCATAAATACTCTCGCTCAAAAATTCCAAGCAGTGAACAAAATCTGTGAAACTCGTGACCTGCTGGTGTCCCGCTCCTCTGCTATCGAAATACAGGGACCACAGAGCCCTGAGCCTCTGTCACCTCCTGGCAGCCTCTGCCCGGCCTCCTCTCCCAGCAAGCGTCCCCGCTGCAGGGCCACCCACCAGCAGTGCAGGGTGGCCTCCAGGAGTCCACGTTACGATAGGGATTGCAAGGCAGATGTTTTGGATCAGACCCCGCTCGCTTCCCCCCAAAAAACCAGGGAAATCATTAGTGGCCTAAAACTCGCTCTAGCCGCTTCATCACTGGCGCTCCGGAGTTGGATTTGGTCTTATGTATGAGAGACGGAGGAGGAGCAGCGGTCCCCTGGTGACATGTGTCAGGCGGGAACACGGCACATGCTCGAAGTACCCCCAGTGTCCCGGGCTTTTGCACTTCTGCGGGAAGAGCCAAATGGGCAGACCCCTCCTGCTCAGCTGCAGCAGATGGAGCGGTGAGGCAGGCTGCGTGTCTGCGGGGCTGGGCAGTGGAGCTGCGCTCTCAAGCTCCAACTAATGAAGCTGATTTGATGAGCTGATTATTCTTGTGCATTAGTGGGTTGCTGACATGGTGCTCCACGCTGTACCAGACGCAGAAGTAAGGGTACAACACAGGCCCCTTACTGAGCCTTCCACCTAGGCGAATGCACCGGACGTCTAGAAAGACGGGGTTCTGGATGACGAGAAGGAGACGAAGCCCCTCTTTCTAAGAGAGCACTGCAGCTTTCTGAGCTGGAATGTAGCAGCATTCCTAATTTAGATACTCTGGTTGAATTTTAAGTGGAAGTGAACAAAACATTTGAAAAGCTGTCCCTGTTCTCTCAGCAGGGAGACTTCGAGAATTTTCTGGGTTTGGGGAAGAAATACTGGCACAAAACCAGCCAGAGTTTTCCCAGGTAGGGATGTGATTCCTGCAAGCAAGGGTAGGTTTTCTAGATGTGACGGATATAAACAAAGAGGGGTTGGTTATCAGGAGGTGATTCATGATGGGAGGGATAATGATGAATAGGTGTTATGACAACAGCTGCTCTGCAGCTGTAGCTCTCTCCTCTGCCACAAACTGCCAAAAACGCACCAGCTTTCTCCTGGGACCTTCTAATGACAGTAAACAAGGCTTGACAGTGTCCAACACAGAACGTACATGACTGTTGACCTCCTCGTGGCAGGAGAAAATTGGCTAAATAACATCAAGACGTGGTATTGCAAGTACCTGTTAGGTCGCTGAGGTTTTGCAGACAGCAGAACACCCCCCAGACAACGTTATTCCTGGTTTACATAAGCCATTAATTACATTAATAATATTTCTACCTGTGCAGCTTCTCCAATTTTAGCTCAATATTCCTCCCTCAACATGCAGAAAAGTACCCTTTGGGAGCACAAGGACGGCTTTTTATGTATTTTTGTTCATTTCCACTCCAAATTGAGTGAGAGCAAGCCCCGGCAGAATTTTTTTCAGGCAGAGTGGCAGTTCTGCTCTTGCTGAATCATCTGTGACAATGATTAGGCAAGAACACAAAAATAAACATTCCTTGGCAGCCAGGCTCCAATCTCCCCTACAAAGTACCAAACCCACCATTTAGAAATCAGCCGCAGAGTTTGAAAAATACTGCACTAGGTCGCGTGGTCTGTGCTTGGCACGGCGAACAAGCTGTACCGACCACGGAGAATCTCAGCGCAGTCCAGAGGAGGGACCAGCTACACACTGTTGATCAGGTGCTCCAGGAGAGCTCCTGCCTAGTCTCCACCACAGTACCTGGGCACAGGCAGAATAAACGAGGGATTTGCGAGAGGGCCCAGTGCGAGGCTGAATGCATACAGAGGTCTGCTGGAAAGCAGGGCTGACATACGATAGCGTTGCTCATAATATTTATGTATTCGTATATATTTGAATATCTTTCCAGATTCCCTTGCTTCAAGTGCCTTATTCATGCAAGTCCCACGCTTCACCCCATCTGGGAGGTTTCTGCTCGTCAGCTCCTCGTCTCTGTCATTCCTCGTTACAACAGTCACCTATGAGAATAAGTAGAGAAACAAAAGGCCAGATGCACAGCTGCACAGATGAGTGGAGCACACTGTAACAAAGGAGAGCAACTCTCTTTGGACATAACTAACATGTGTGAACTTGCTTGACTATTTGTCATCCCATTTCTTGTCGCCTGTTCTCACAGCTATGCTGAATTTAAACATACAGTGTTTTCCAGCCACAAGTGTCCTCTTTTTCCTATGGTAAGGCCTACTGAATCTGTATGTTGAGGCATTAAGAAGAATGAGGGTTCAGGAGAAGAAAGAACAAAGGGGGAGGAGGAGTGAGGGTTAAGGCAGAGCAAGTCAAAGCCATGGAGTTCCTTCCTCCATCCTACCAGAAATCTTCCTGCACCCTGTCGGACATGCCACTTCACCAACACGTGACTCAACTGGGAAATCTGTCAAATGGAGACACCAGGCAGCCCATACCATGAGGTCTTGCTGGGTATCCTTGATGCACGTTTGTGAATTTCTGAGATCCCACTTAGGCTAGCACCACAGAGAAGCTTTTAACTAACCAGGCAGAAAAGGAAGCGGAGGCTCTGAGATCTGGAAACATCAGTCTGAGGATTCATGCCTGGCAAAGAATGTCAATACTATTGCCAAGTGTATTCTGCTGAACTTTCTGTGAGATGACTCTTCTTGTTTCTACACAACAGCAAATATCCCATGAGGTGTGGAAGACCACTGCCATACACCTGCACCACATTTCCACTGCAAACCAAAGTACTCATTGATTAAAAATTCAGGGAAGTCATGGGATGGTGTGAGGAGCGATGAGTTCAAGGAGTGAGAGCGAGGGGAAATTTCAGTTTCCTGCCCTATTCTCAATCACTTCCACAGCCATTGTAGAACCATCAGCTTTATAGCTGGAAAGTTGTGTTGCACAGAAAGGCTGAGTTTCCCACCCAGGATCTACAAACCAGAATCTTGTTCGTGGCAGAGAGTCACTGGACACTCCCTCCCTATCTTGTGCCTTGGAAAGGTCAGATGAGGAGAAGGTGCTCAGGCAGGAGATGACATCTGGTGTTCAGGAGCCCCTCTGCTCTGTAGTGGGATGGGATTGGGTCGGGCATGCAGCTGGCCTGCACAATTTCATAGTGCCAGCTTTTCTGGCTCTCTTACCTCCACAAATGAAAGTCTGAATTACACAGACAGTCCTCTGGCTCAAGAGCTCTGCTGCCAGTCCTGAGCTATCAGCCCAGCAGAAGAGCGGTCACAGGGGCAGAGCATGCCTCTCCTGCAGAGCTACGGTCACCACCTGCCTGCAAGCTGCTCCAGGAGCTCCTGCTCCACTCAGCTTCACACTACGCATTTTGTGATTGTCAGTCTAGTGAAGATTATAAGAAGCTTCCCCAGCCAGGGAAATTGGCTTCCGGCTCCATACCTGTGCTGTTGTGACTGTGTAGGACCCCACATTTCGAGGTTAGACACTAGACGTCTGTCATAGTCTCCTGAAAGTGATTGATAGCTCCAGAAGACACTTATCTGAGGTTTATTGAACTGTCTTATTAAACTGCTGCTCTTCAGTCCATCTCTCCACTGACTATGTAGGCTACCTAAGGCATGTCTCAGGGAGATGTCTCAGGTCTCCTCCCAGAACTTTGATAGGATAAAACCAGGCTGGAATGGACAATGACCTCTGCAGTGGTTAATAAGCTGGTTGCGCTGTGCCTGTCTCCTTGCCCCTTCAGCTGTGTATTTCTGTTTGCCACGCATCCCTCTTCCCCTCCTTCTCCCTCTCTAGCTCCTTTTTTTTGTTCCTTTTTTTCAGGGATGAATACGTAACTCCCTTCTTTTTATAACGAGGTTATACAACACGTAGAGCAGCATCCAGACATGCAATGTTCTGGTCCATGCTGGAGACCCCTCAGCGCGCCTGCAGTCCCTTAAATCTGACCATCCAGAAGCACCTGTTACGAACAGCTCGCTCTGAGTCAGCTTCCTCTATCATCACGTGCATGCAAATTAAACAAATTTTTCTGCACAGGCTATTGCGAATAACACGAGTGCTTATTTTCTGAGCCATGCTATAGCTGTCTTCTTGGTAAAACATAGAAAGTTTAAAAAAAAAAAACAATCATGCTCACTTCAAATGACTGCTGAAGGAATGCCTAACAGATAAATTAAACATTTCTTGGCTGTGAAGGTGGCACCTTTCAGTGACATCCCATGATGAAAGCTTTGGGAGTGATGACCTAGTATGGTGGCACATTAATGTGAACAGCCTTTTTCAGCTACACATTTTATGACAGGATCTGAAGAGTGAAGGATTAAGAATATATTAGTTATCAACTTCTTTTTGGATGAGTTTCTTGATACAATAAGATTTAAAGGCAAGCTGGTAGGGTGCTATGAAATCTATAGATATTTATGAAACAGTGAGCAAACCTAAAAGGCTTGCATTTTTTGGATGTGACTTGGTAATTTTCTAGTGGAATTACAAAACAGAAAAGGTCTGCATTTGGATTATTGTTTTGAAGAGTTGTTGCTTACCTAAATCTTGAGCCAAACTGTTTCTGACATGGAAGCTGGGGGGGAGAACCTTCTTCTACACCCTGTTTGCACCCCCTCTGCCTTGTGCTAGAGGTGAGGTGTCAGTGAGAGTTACCATGAAAATGAGTGGCAGCATTTGGGGATGGATAGGCAGAAACCTAAGACAGGACACCTGGGAGATGCTCTGTATCAGCACACGCACCTTCCCAGCAGGGTGAACCAATGTGTCAGGAACCTACTTGCACCTCGTCTTTCCCTCCTCTTCTTCATTCCTCCAAACCCCAAGCTTTGTCTTAAGGGCACAACCAAGTCCTGGAAAAGCTTACCCTGACACCCCAATTCTGAATCTTGGGGTTTTTTCTAGGAAAGGAGGGTAAACACAATGGAGCATGAAGAAAACTGCAGCTTAAGAGGGGCAGAAGCTTGCATAAGAGAAGATTAATGTTGGAGAGCTGGCTAGCAAATAATTTCTCTTCCTCAGAAAATTAAGCGTATGCAAGGAGTAGCAGACAGTGACTATGGGAAAACCTGTCAGAACAAAGTGGCAGTCTTCCATTCTCTCCTACCTACAGACGCAGCCAAACGCACAAGAATGGGGTTGGGGGTTGTTCATAAATAGTCTGGCTGCTGTTTGTCAGAGGCAACAGTTGAAATGTCCATGCACAATTGTTACTTTAGCATGTGCTAAAAATGACAATGGCATCCAGTTGCAATGGCCCCGCTGAGAACTGTCGTTCCAAGTCACAGTCATAAAACTACTGGTGGGTGGTCTTCATCTCCGCTTGTCCTCATTATCATTTCATTGTGTTTCTGTGGCCCACTGCACCATGGCACTCCCTGCATTTTAAAGCATTTCATTGACAGGGCAGTTTGACATTCATATTTATATGTCCTTGTTGTATTGCAGTGGTTTCTCCTATTCTTGGGATCCGAGCCTTTTGTGAAATGGTGCGAGGAAGATGTGTATTCAAATCTTGGCCCAATGAATTGGGTATTGTCAGGAAATAACAGAAAGTATTGAGGATTTAAACATCCTGGACCCTATCCTGCTGCTGCAGAACTTAACGGAAGGCTTTTTCTTGCCAAGGACTGAAAGCAAGGCTGTGGAAGAGGTCAGATGGGCAGCCTGTACCTAGTTTGGGGTTCAAGAGCAAACTTACCAGGTTACAATGTTAACAGGAGGCAGTCTGCTTCCCATCCTCCTCTGCCAGGAGTGGACAACAAAGCTCCTGTTGACTCCAAACCCAGAAAGTCCAAACCCTAATAATATCTCTTTTATTTCCTAATTCTTGTTTAACATGCAAGTCAAAAGCTAAGCAAAGCCTACATGCAGCTCAGTGACTGGGCAAAGCTTGAGCTGTAAAAGAAAATGTTTGCCAAACCTGTGGAAAATAAAAAGAAGAGATAGCTTACACAGTAGAAGAGGGAAAAAAAAAAAAAAGAATATTGAAACCTGAAGATTTACTTCAATTGTTTTACTTGCGATCTTGGCTGATGGTTCCTCTGCTTTGGGAACTGGGCCAGAGCAGAGGATTTGTCCCTTCCCTCCGTTATTTGGGCAGGATGGCCGGGGGGCACAGCAGAGACTTGATGCATGCTGAGCTGCCTTGCCCTAGCTGGAAAGCAGAGTAAAATGGGCAGGCACAGGAGGCACATAGGGCTTCTGCCATTTTGCAGGGCCAACATGTACATAGCTGGCTTGCTGTGCGGCAAATACCCCGGTTCTGCATACATCGGGCTGCACTACATGGCTCTTCCAACTTTCCAAGTTTTGCTTGTTCCAGACACATAAAGGAGCAGCTGCTGCTTATGTGTGCATGCGTTGTTGCCCAGTGAGGAGTTGAGGATGTGTCTTGGCAAATGGCGAGAGCCTTAAGTTTGCAGGTAAAATGCCACGGAAGGGAAATGAAAAGATAGGCCCAACTAAAAATGTAAGAAGGTGTTTGTTTAAATGCTCTGCAGATGACTGTTCAAAGCAGGGCAAAGCACAGCTTGCAAATCAAAGAATGAATAAAATACCTGACATGGCTTTCATCAAATTTACCTTAAAAAAATTACCTGTGGACAAGAAGTCAAGGGGCTGCTTTTAGCCAAAAGACCAATCTGCTCCAGAAGTGCCCTTTCCTGGACTATAGCTTTTAAACCTGACCACCTTCTCAAACCATTAGAGAGAATGCCAAAATTTTTAGAAGAGCCCTTAGCCCCATGGGATCATAATTCCCTTCTTTACCCAGAGAACAAGACCACTCAAGAAGGAGGTGTGCAGGCATTGTGCAGGCATCTCACACTGCTCTTCCAACATGCCTCAGTCCTGATCTGCAAGCTTTCAGAGCAGGATTCATCCCCTGTGCTCATTCAGTCCTTGGCCTCAGCCATTGGTGCCAAACATGAGAGTGATGAGAGCCAAGTGGTATGACAGCTTTTGTGCTGTGCTCCTTGGCCCAGTAGAAACTGGACAGTGAGACAGCAATAAAGATGCCTTTCCCAACCATTGTGCCTCGATCCACAGCAAACCACCAGTGGAAATAACTGAAACTTGTACTTTTATGCTCATATAGCAATGATCTGAGATGGAAGAGGTGGCTCTTAGACACGCAGAGTGGGCCACTACATGTTTCTGTGGAGCATCTCTGACATGCTCTAAACTCGGGGCAGGAGATCCCTGCCTAACCCTCCTCTGTGAGGCAGAAGTCGTGCACAACAGAGCTAGCAATAGTAATGCTGTTTGTTTAAATATTATTTGCCATGGTTGTAGCACTTCTGTTGGTGAATGATTGATGGACCAGCTGGGACTGCATCGAGCATATTCGTTAAGTTTTTGGTGTATTTTTGCTTTTGGCTGTCAATGGTTTAGTCTCATGATTTTCATCTTGTGCCTTATTTATGAGCTGTTTGAGCTGACAGTTTCCTATTTGCCATTCACCCCTCACGGTATTGACTTGATCACCTAAACCACACAGTGGCCACTCTGTTTCCCTCTGGGTAGGTGAAACTTGTCAAAGAGAAGGGTAAAAAAGCAAATACCATCCCAAACACATAAACATTTGTGGGGTTTCTGTGACTAAGGACATTACAAAGAGCAACCAACCACTCCAACAACAGTCAACCCTGACTTCCCTGAGGAAACATCCAGAAGACACAGCATGGAATGAGAATTCAAATAGAATTCAAAAAAATATTCACTAGTCCTATTTTTCAGCACTTAACCTGCTCTGTTATTTGGGCCCTTTTTGGTCATGTTGGAATCTTTCTTGGAGGTAATATTAGCTTGTATTTTTAATGCTAGTGTGTGATTTCTTGATGAATTCTCTTACTCATGCAGGAAAGGGGAGGGGTTCACTTAAGGAGCCTAACTCGTTATTTGGTTATTATTTTGATCTGTAATGTGTGCTCTTACCAGCCTAAAAAAAGAAATTAACTTTAGACAAGGTTCTGACCTATATGCAAAAATGAGACCTGACATTTGAAACTTATTAAGCGCTTTAATTTAAAAGGCAAGTAATTTCATCACATGCATGTACTTTCCTCCCATCGTTGGAACTGCGCGGGTGCTCAGGTCTTTCACCAAACCAGGAGCATCAGTTGTTTAAACCATTTCCCACTTCCCCTCCCCAAATAACCTGCAAAAGAGGATTTATAACAATCTTGTTGTGATTTAACCTTTTTCCCCACGTTGCTGACAAGAAATGGGGCGGTGGGAAGAAAGGTGCCAGCCATTGGACCAACATATTTGACATCCTGCCTTGATTCATTTAAGAAAGACTGCGAGAACATAAGATTGTAAGAAACATTGTTACAAAGGATTGCAAAAAGATGAATCTTGGAAGAGATTGCACAAGAAAGATTGTTATAAATCATGTGCAGAGACTGTCTATACACTGCAGGGAAATATGGAAAGGAAAGAAACCTTTTCCCTACATACAGAAAAGACAGGTTTAAAAAAGGAAGCAAGGGACACCAGAACGCTGCCGCTTTGAATGTTGCATTATGTTTAGCTGGATTTCGTGTAACAGTATGTGTCACTGATGTGACTCCTTGAGCATATACATAGGGATAAAATTGCATGTGGTGGTATTTTACATTGTGTATAGCAAAGAGAAAAATAGAAATACCCTTTTGAAAAAGTGTTGTTGGTTTTTTTACTTTAATTTTCTTTTGTCGTTACTGGTACTGGTACTTCTGGCTGTGGATCCTGCTGTAATTAGGAGAGGTTTTGCCGTGCATTGTCCTCAGCGCCGGGCTGGCTGCTCGGAGGCTGCTGGGCTCACTTAGAAGCACTCAGCAGGGAAACAGGGTCATGTTGGGAATCAGCATGGACAGCTGTGACCCAGCATTGCCCAGTACCCAGCATTACCGAGAGGGCCCATTCGTAGGCAGGGGAAGTGTCCGGGTCCCCAAGGGCGGTCGCCCATATTACCGTATGTACACTCTAACAGGGTGCCAACAAGCTCCGCACGCTCCCCCGCTCCCTCCAGCCCCATCCCACCCACCTCTCTGGGACGCCAGGTCCTCACACCTCCCCTGGCTCAGAGGGAATGTTGCTTCCCAAGAAATCAAGCTGCCCAAAAGGCACCCATCCCAAGATGACAGAAAGCGGCCGTTCCTGGACCGGCTGGGCACGTGGGAAGTGCAGGCACTGGGGTCCAGGGTCCAGAAAGGTTCCTTCCAGAATGCTAGGAGTCACACTGTGTTTTGAAGGCTTAATTTGGTAATTGGGCAGCACCCCCCCCCGCCATCTGTGCCGAGCAGTATCTGCACTTGCTGGCTGGGCAGAGGCACTTGGCTCCCCCCCCACAACAGCCTGACACCTCCGATTAGGGAGCACAGCCTTCCCACACCCCGCTCTCCCCCATCCTCTCCGGGAGAGGCAGCTCCTGCCAGGGGGGTGTTTGGGTGCCCAAATCTGGGCAGAAGGGTGGCCGAACCAGGTCTCACCAGCAACACCTCTAGCACGGCAGGAGCTGATAGCAGGGTGCTGAAGCAGGAGAGGGGTACGGCACTTCCCTGCTGCGCCCTCCCAGCCTTCAAGGGCCTGTGGGTTGGAGAGGCAGGAAGGTTGTGTTCACAGCCACACCTCCCTCAGCATCCACCGAGTCTCTGATTTTGAAGCTTTTCTTCCAGGCCTAGGCACCATTCTTGTAAGTGACTCCAAAACTGTATTGAACCTCAGCGTCCAGAAACATCATCAAGAAGCATTTTTTTTGTCACACAGATGTTTTTGGACACATGCTCGATGTTAGACTATCACATCTTCAAAATGATCCCTCTTGAAGGAAGGGAAAGTGTGAGAATGCCTAGGTGGTCTGAAAAAACCTTCGGCACTGTTTTGATACCAGCGGCGGCATTGCATTTCATTCTGGGAGGAACATTCACGGCTAAGCTCTAAGCCTCTGATTTATAATGGAAATACTGATAGATCCAGATCCATTTGCAGATGCTATTATAATGTTTCATCCTGGGGAGGGGAGGGAGAAGGGAAACAGCCTCCTTCTCTTTTCATTTTAAATATCGGTACACTCTGATATTGGTTTCATGAAGCATTTGGATGGGTCCTTATTCACAAATGAATAAAAATGAGTCAAGTCCTCAGAATCAAAGGTAAGCCAAAACTGGCACCCATAAGCACAAGGCAACCCAGAGAGCCCATCTGCAGCCAAACCATGCAGCAGACCCAGACACAGCTTAAAGGCTGGCAACAAGACCGCCTGCAGAATCTGCCAAGGAGCCAGATGCTGTTGCTTCCCAAGCTTGGCATGAGGGTTCCTGATTGCCATCCAACAAAGAGGAAAAAGAGGAATGATATAATGTGGTGGGATAAAACACATCCCACCTCAACCTCCTTTATTGCTCATTGAAAAAAAATCGTGGAAGATACTATTGGAAATGTATCATTGTTTTCAAAATACATACATTAGCCACAACAATGGCCTTGCCAAATGGGAAAAGTAGGAGCTATTTAAATGTATGTGCCATTTAAAAAAAAAAAAATTAAATCTTCATATGCTGTGTTTTGGGTATGGATGTCTTTGTGTCTTTTGTTAACTGTTACAGTGATAACCACTAAAATGAATACAAGTGTGGCAAAAAGCTTCCAGTTTTTTACAGTAATATTTCAAAATCCCCTGTCTCGGCACTGCTATCTACATCAGATAGATCACAGTGATGGCTACCGAATGTAAAGAAGCCAGGTAAAACGAGGTGCAGAGAAATAAAAAAGGAAACTGTAAATAAAGATATGTGCTGAGAAAGACATTAGGAAACAAAAAATACATCAAGGCATTATACAGATAAGGGCTCTGCTTTTTGCACAGTTGCACACCTCTGTGTTGATGTAACTTGTTTTCATTGGCATCGCACCTGAGGGAAACTGGAGTAACGCTGTGAAGGATTTGGCCCAGGCAATACAAAAATAAGTCATGGGGCTGTGCACCTGAGGATATATAAAGCCATGAGGGCACCATCACGTATGGCAGTGGAAAGGACAAAGCAAAATAAATGGGAAAATATAGGTAAAATAATATGCTGCAGGTAGGTGAAGAAATAGGAAGCAGTAAAAAAGTCATGTAAAGGAAAAAATAAGAAAATACCGGTAGAGTTACCTGAACAATAACAGCTGTTATCATTACTCTTATCATCATCATCATCATATCATATTTTGGAAAATACCAGGTGCTTCCATAAATGGTATTTCAGGGCAGCTCAAACATATTTGCAAATTCAAGTCAATTTTGCCAGAGACTTTCAGCTGAAAGAAATACATCAGAACATGGCAGACAAACCAGTCCCATCATTTCCATTGCTAGCTGTTTTAGCATCGTCAGAAGATTCAGGCACCTGTTAAAAAAGGGAAGGCTTCCTATAAAATCAAGGGCAAGGGATCCCCTTTTAATTCAACAGCACAGTGGCTAGAGCAGTCGCTGAGGACAAGGAGACTCAGCTTCACTCAAGCCTGTGGTCCTGTGTCCAGGGTGTTGTCTGAACAGAGCTGTGGTGCGGCTTCACATCTCTTCTGGCCACAGGAGAATATTGAATATCAAACCTGAGCCCTCCACATTAACAAAACCGCTCTGGCTGCTGCGATACTGGCTCACGGGAGCACTTCTCTCCCCCATTCTGCCATCCCAGGTTTTACATCCTTTGGCTTTCATTAATATTTTTATGGTAATTATTTTATTGCAATTGTTTTGGCTTAGGAAGTTGTTTCATTTTCTTTACTGGAATCAAATCACTTTTAGATTTCTCTTTTAATTCTTGTCTCGTTTTGGTCAGTCGAACTCATTGTAATTCTTTATCAAATCAAATTATTCATACTTTCAATACACACATTCAATAACCCAATTAGTCTCACCGACCTTCTTACAACATTTTCAACAGGTTAAGTTGAAAATACTTGGTGAAATGCAAGGTATGGGAATACGTTTATTGTAAAGAAAGAATATAAAATAGTGAGAAGTATATTGTAAAGTCTTGCATACTGAAAGGTATAAGGTTGCTCTTGGTGCATCTCTCTAAGTTTCAAATACATATTTATATTTATAGAGCGCTATATGCGATAAATTTACTGTATGTGTAAAATCCCCACTGTTTCACTGTTTTCAATCTGAATTTCAGTGAGAATCCCATTTATGCACTGGGAATTGAAGAACTGTGATGCCATGAGGCGGTGTATCTCAGATGGCTTCTCTCACCCTTACAAGCCACCAGGAGATGTTTCCCTTTCCTGATCTGGACATTTGAGACTAGGAATAAGGCAGGCTTCAGTTGGAAAGGCCACTATGCATTTTTACAGCTGACCGCTCCAGAGTATGTAGCCTAAAACCCATGTATACATTTGTTTCTTGCTGAATCTAACTCTTTTCTTAGGGGACAACAATGCCTACTGCAGCAATATCATATCATATTATAAAATTAATTACAGCATTGCAGAAAGCACAGGCACTAATGAGCACTGGAGACTATAAGCAGGATTGCCTAAGATTTTCTATTCTAAAATCTTGCTTTGTTATATCCTAACTTGGCTGGGCATTCACCACTTGAGGTAAAATTTTCCATGATTCTTGGCTGTCTCAGGCTGATAATTACACTTCTTGTTTTGCTAAGTTTTAGAAATAAACCTCCTTCCATAAATAGGGCCCTTTTCTCATGTGAAATGAGTTCTTACATTAATCAGCTGGCTTAGGGCTTCTGTTCTTTGATGGAAGGAAAAGGAAAAAACGTCATCTCTCTGAGATTTGATAACAATACGGTGCATCACCAAAATGCCACCGAGTCTGACCATGTTATGGCTTTGAAGAAACCGGGTTGGTTGTGCCCAGCAGAGACAGGCTGGAGGCAAGCACCGAAATCCTCTGGGCAGACCTGAGCAGGCGTCACTTTGGGGTGGTGTGCCTATGTCCCGCTCCCTCACCCTTGCTGCCCCTGAGTGCTGCTGCTGCCTGCAACACCCACCCTTTTCCCACTTTAGGGGCAGGAGCTGCCTCTCCAGGCTCCAGCACTACAGTGAAATGATAGGAAACCTCCTTTCTGGGGGTGTTGAGGCTGCACGGTCAAGCAGTGGCTTTCACGACACAATCACTTGCGCTGCTCCAGATGCTCCATCACTGCATGAGGCTTGTGGCAAGCGCCCTGCTGCTGCATGGAGAAGCAGCCCTGGGGATTGGGGAACACTCTGCCCGTCTCCTGCAACCGGGAAGAAGTTGCAAGGAGGGTATTGCATATCCTGGACCTGATCCCCAGCCCTCTCTGAGACAGTCTGCTGCTTTGGCAGAGCAAGTGTGCAAGGTTTTGAATAGTCTCCTTCTTTGAAGATACTCAAAACTTGCCTGGACAATGTCCTGTGCAACCTGGTCTGGGTGAGCCTGCTTTAGCAGGAGGGTTGGACTAGATGATCTCCAGAGGTCCCTTCCAACTCCTGCCATTCTGTGATTCTGTGTGATTCTGTGAAGCGTGCCGGGTGCCGGTGCAGGTCCCTCCACCGAGGACTTCTTGGCTATCAGGGCGTCTCTGGCCAGTTGGAGCACCTGGAGAGCTGGCGCCCACTGGCAGCAGCTGTGTCGGAGCGGGATTGCAAGCCAGCAGGCTGGGCAGCGAGCGGCAGGGGGGCACCCCGAGGGGCCCCCGTCCCCACTAGCAGAGGGGAAAGTGAGCTCTGGGTTATTAACAGCTTCCCTGGAAGCTGAGCCTGGGGCCGGGGCCAGGGCAGGCAGACAGCCAGCCCAGCATCCTGGGAGGCTTCCTCAGCTCTCTTCGCCCACCTCTTTTGCTCCATCCAGTGGTGATGAGCCACCTTGGAGCCTCCAGGCTTTGAGGATGAAGCCGAGGGGCACAGCGCACCTCAGCCACCCTGCCTGGGTTTCCCGCAGCCCTCCAAGAGGATGCCCTCGCCTGCCCCAACTCTTCCCCAGGCACCAGGCTGCCAGGAGTGCACACAACCCCGCTGTGCAGCCGGCAGCCCCACAGAGAACGGCTGGCTCAGGGCTCCAGCACCCCTCCAACCGCAAGGCACCATCGCTGCCTTATAGCCCCAGCTGCCAAGGATGCAGCAGCAGGTGGGGACCCTCGCCTTTGGGTACCAGCGGTGCTTTACAGCCAGCCAGCTGCCTGTCCAAGTCCTGCCTGGGGTGGGGGCAGTGAGGAAGGGGTGGCTGATTTCCCCATCACTTCTGAAAAGAGGCAGAGCAACGGGGGCTGAGGGCAGGAGGGGCCCCTCACTTCACTGGGAGCCCCAGGGGGAGCACTGGCTGCTGGAGGGACCCCTCCGCCCCAGCTTCCCAAGGTAAAGGCAGCCTGCAGGGTCCCTCAGCTACAGCCAGAGCAGCTCCTCAGGTGCTCATCACCAAGGCCAGTGTTTGGCCCCCTGTGATTTGTTTGGGGGTTTCTTTTTTTTTCTTCTTCTTTTTTTTTTTTTTTTGCCTTTGACATTCATGTCTATTTTGCCAAACCAGACAACCTGCATTCTCACAATAATTTACATGTTGCATAAAAGAAATGTGCATTGTCTCGGCAGCAGGGACCCAGCAGTGAAGAGTGAGAACCTTCAACACCCCCCTCTCCATTCTGTCCTCTCTTACCTGGGGCGTTTCAATGCCACAGGATAAAAATAAATAAAAGCAAGTACTTCCACTTCCTCGGAGCGGAGCTGATATGGCAGTAGCTCACTGGATGAGAGCAGCTCAGACCTGAAAAGCTTTCTTCTCTGTTGGGATCACAGCTTGAGCGTAGGCTTGTTGTGTCGGAATGGGCCTACTGTACCCAAACATCTGAGCTTTCTCCAGCTCCTAGAGGAACATTTTATACTCATTATACATGCAGCAGAATTTCAAAATATGTCCCTGAGACCAGAATGCAGGAGGAGGACATTAAAGGTTAGGAGGTAGTAGGGGGAAAGCAAAAGGAATGAGTAATCTGGAGTTGCCTGATAACCCTTCGAGGCTTAGCCAAAATTAGCCGTATTGAGCTGTGGTGAAAGGGGCAGATGGGCTATTTGACGTATTGTTAACAAAGAGAGGATTTTATTGCTTTAGGTACCTTTTAAAAGTAAAAAGCAAAGGATCAGCTCCACATCCCAGGTTTCAAAATGTTATGATCTAAGCGCAGAATTCATCACTGCCACCACTGAGAGATCATACATCCTGGAGTGTCATGAGCCATGCGTGATTTGTGTCATTGCAGAGGATGATAAATCACTGCTAAAGACATAACAAGCAGCATCATCGCTGCAACACAATAGATCATGATGCATCAAGATCTTTGCTAAAATATTATTTACAGTTAGCAGGGGCTTGGAATGGCAAAGCAGAAGCTGATATTAATCTTCCCTGCATTGTGCCTTTGTGCACGCTAAGGGCCCTGACCTGGGAAAAATGGGATCTGTAACGCTCACTGATGCAATAACCGCTGGTTGTATACACTGGGGCTGAGAGGGATTAAGTATATATATATATTTATGGAGAAAAGGAGTGACGGCAAGAGCAAGCGACATCCCATTCTTCAGAGCGTTGAGAACTCTGTGATTACGCTGTTTAGAGCCCATCTGTAAATGCAGACATGTAAAGGTCTCTGTTCCTTACAGCAACGCTGGGGAGAGAACTTAGTCATAAAGCTTGAGGGGAAAAGGGACTTTCTGGTTTTCAAAAAAGCTCTAAAGGTCTGGAAAAGCCTTAGCTCTTCCAGCTCTCCCCCTACACAGCACGTGCAAACACTTAAACAAATTAAGCTTTACTCCCCAAACTACTTTGGGAATCACTTCAAGGGAGGTGCTAAATTAAAAACAACACTGCTGACATAATTAATATTTGGGGGGCTTTGCCTTTAAAATAAAATCATCCAAAACAACCATATCCCCCCAAAACCCCAAAAAACCCAAACCCAGACAATTCAAACTTCCGAAAATTGCTACAAGCTATTTTTATAGGAGACTTCTCTGGAAACAGACTCTTGCTCTGTCAATCCAGACAAGTGTTTCTGAGGCACCGGGGACTGTGAGTTACTTCTCTTTCTTATGCAGGACATTGCTGATTTAGGTCACATCAACAGGACTAACAGTTCCATTTAAAGAAATGCTGAGATGGGTAGAAAGTGTTTTTTTTTTATAAAAAGACTTCCTTCTGCAAGGAAATCTGCATTTCCAAGCTGCTGCTGACCTTTTTGACAACAAAAAACCCGTAATGCTTTACAAGAGTCTGCCTAGCTCCAGCCTTACCCTGTCAGCGCAGGAATCTTCTCCACCTCCTGCCATCCTAAAGACAAAAGACACAAGTAAAGTGCCTTTCAGTTTTATATCAGTTACTCATCCTGTGTTTGCTTCATGATGTGAAGCTGCACCCTCCCACAGACTTTAATTGAGTTAAATCATTGCCAGAACCTTTTAGGCTCCCTCTCGCACACCCTTCAATGCGTGCATCTCTGATGAGGCGTGCAAGCAGGGACGCACTCCCAGGACATCTGGGCAGCAAGCCACCTACCTGTGGGCTCCAAATATTTCCATCAACTATATTTCACTTGAACATTTCTTTCCTCTTTGGGCCATCATCAAAGTTGGGGAGGGGAACAAGGAGGAGCCACAAGCAATTTACTGGAATATATACAGGCATTCCCCAGATTTCCCATCCTCCTCCTTAATTGGATATTATCCCTCATTAATGACTCTGTCAGAGCCTGCAGAGTACTAATTGTCTGTGGTTCCTCTCTCTTTCCCTCCCCTCTCCCCTCCCAGAGATTAGTCTTTTGTTCAAGCTCATGAAGTTTAATTTCTGTTCCACTCACTAAGATGGGCAGCGCATCCAACCTTTTTTCCACCAGAGCCCTCAGACCCTGGCAACACCTCCCTGGGATGGTGTTTTGGGATAAGAGGAAGACCCAAAACCTCTTGCCTGCTTCACTATCAGTCACCAGAGCCCAGCTCCGCCGACACTCTTGCCAGCACGACTGTGGTGAGCCTGTTGCCACCTCGTGCACCCACAAAGCTCCTGTTTCACATCTCGGACAGGTGGACACCCAGAAGGAGAGCCAGAAGTCATCTAAGGCTTTCAAAAGAAAGCAGAGGGCGGGTGGATGTTTGCTGCATGTCACCTCCATTTATCTTTTGAGGGGCTTGTGTTCCGGCTAAAGCCAGAAGAACAAACAAACAAACAGAACTTAACTTAAAGTGCCTATTAATCAAGGACTGACATGAAAAATGAATGGGTTTGAATGGCCAAATTATTTTGCATTGCTGACTGCCTTGGTAAGCTTTTGGCCGGTTTTGGGCATTTTTCTGACTGGGTACCTTGTTAGGATATTTTAGGTCAATTTATTTAAAGCATGAGACCCGGTAAGGTCTAGCAAATCCTCTGACATGATTTTGGGTGTGATAGCCTGTTCTGACTTATGGCCTACTTGGTTGGGGCCGGCGCGCGTTCCTGCCATTGTCCCCCTCGTTGCTCTGGAGATGCCGGTCCCTGCGGCTCGCCCTGGTTAGCATACAACGCGGCCAGGAGCCACCAGGCTGTGACCCCCAGCACCGGGGGAGCCCCGCCAGCTCCGGCCGTTCCCGCAGCCCTGCCCCGGCATTGCAGGCGCTGAGGGAAGCGGGTGGCCCCTCTCTTAGACCTTGCCTGGGATTTCTGCCATGCCTGTGGAGCACAGCTCTTCTGTCCCAGTTGCTTTTGTGACAGGGAGGCTGGAGCCAAAGCCTGGGCTGCGTGGGGAGGTGGTGGTGGTGGTGGGGGTGTGTTGCTGATGTCTTCAGTGGAGTTAAAGTGTCATTACCTGCTTTCTGCTGTCCTGGGGGCCTGCTAGCAGGAATCACAGATATGTTGCTGTGTGTACTTTTTCCCTTTCCTATAACTATCCTGCCACTGCAGCCGCAGGCTGACTTGTTACTGCCTGCAGTCAGCACAGAGCGATACAGACCTTGGCAATATGCGGAGAGCTCAAGTACATCTTTTAACCACTGCTGCCCAGGGAAAGCTCACTTTCCAACAAGCATCAGGTGACTCGAAGGTAATTCTTCAGGAAGACCCTCCATAACAGGAAATTACTATTTGAAAAAAGATCAAACCTTTAAAAAAAAAATAAAAACACAAAATTGTAGTTTTCTGCTAGCCAAACCAAACAGGTTAAGGGGAAGGTAAGCTATTTGTCCGAGAAGCTACAGGCTCTCCAGCCATGGAGTCAGCCTGAAGTGGTTCAGTGTCCAGGTCATCCCAGGACACTGACAAGGCGATGGCAAACGATCTGGCTCCCGTCCAGAGGCCTCACATTTCAGGCTGGTCTGTCTGTTGGGGAGGTCCTGCCGGTGCCTCGTGGCTATCCATCCGTGCCACCTGGGGCAAGGTCAGCCTTGCCCGGGCTACAGGTGCAACCTGCCACTCGCTCCCTGGTTTCCAGCCCCAGCACAGCTCCAGTCCCGGCTGCCAGTCTGTGCTACGTGCCTGGTGTCAAACGGGTCTCGGGGGTCTTTCCTCCTCCCCTCCAGCCCCCGGCCGTGGTGTAACACCACATCCAGAGCGCTCACAGCTGCTTGGGCTTCGCCCCACACTTTCTGGTATCTCTTTGCTCCCCAGACTCTCATTCTTCGGATGGTGACATCTGGGCTGGTTGTTTTACTTTTGCCTGATACGGATGCGGAGACCACTCATTTTTCTGAAGACAGCAGACCTCCCTCTCGCGCATACCAGGCACCGCCTTAGTAGCATTTTAGGAGAGAAACTGTTCCAGGGGTTTGGGACACCTGGAGCAGGAGAGGTAGTGTTCCCTGCTCTCATCCTGAGAAATATAGGACAGCAGAGACTACGTGGTGATTAGAAACTCTGCTATAAGATCTGACCCATTTTTGTCCTCTAAAAGCAATATAACATCTGCTCTCAGTATTTCTGTGTGCCATTTCGGAAATATCTCTGGAAGAGCACTGCTAATTCATGCCCTGTCCACTCTCAAATTGTATTATTGCAGCCTTTAGTTCATATATGCTTGGGGATGGATCTTTATATAAACTAAAACTTCCACAGAAGATTATCTTGGGGATAAGTTCACTAGCAAAATGGACCCATGCCTGGCAGTTAAATTTCAGATTGGTCCAGCTGTCCTGCAGAGCCTGCTGTGAATAAGTGGGAATAAATATTAGTTGCTCTGTGCTGAGGCATCCCTACAGAGCAACAGCTTTTTGGAGGCTCTTGGGACTTTGCTTCTGGAGACGGTGGGGAGAAAGGGCTTGGAAAGACACCTCCTCACAGCTACCCAGCCAGAGCAGGCAGCAGGCAAGCCAGACCCATGGGCTTGGTGGGGTCAGGGAAGGAGAGGTGATGGAGATCCCAGAGGCTGCAGCTCCCAGGTTCCCCGTGTTTCAGTGTCATGACCTGGAAATGATGAACAGGAGAAATCCCTGTGGTTAGCCACCAAGGGAGTCCCTTCAGCAGTGCACAGTCAAGAGGCAGAGGGGCTTGGCTGCATTTATCAGGGTGCCTTTCATGCCCTGGAAGAAGAGAGCAAAATCCCTGTAGACCCTCTGTGCCAGCCTGAGGTCTGGGAGACCCAATGGCTCCCGGAGGTCCCATCCACAGCTAAAACTCTTCTACCATTCCTGAGCGAGAAGGTTTTGTTCTGCAGATGTTATCTGCCAGTAAATATTCCTCTAATCTGAGAGCCATCAAAAATGCTGGCTCCACTTATTTTAGAGTCCATCTTTGACCTTTACTGCTGTGAAATACATCTACTGATATTCCACCAGAGGCTATAAAACATCTGGCCTGACTGAGCACCAAATAGCTGGAATTTTCTATCCATTTCAGTCTGTGGCATTGACCCCAAATGACTATTCATCTGCACCACTTCTGAGTCCCCTGGAACCCGTGGGACTCGAGATGCCGGGAGCAGCATCAATCCGCCGAGCAAACCCAGCCTGTGCCTGGGTGAATGGAGAAGACCCTGCTTTGAAGGAAGAACTCTGGTCTTACACAGCATCATACAGCAGCCATCAAGGCAGGGCGATGAGACCGAAGGATGTCTGCCCTCGCACACACCCTCCCCACACCTAGCATCACTGCTGGGTGGCAAAGTGATGGGAAAAGGCGGAAAAGATGTAGACAACCAGGCAGGGTGGCACCAGTCCCCCCTTCAGAGCCTTGGGTTTCACTGCCACTGTGGCTGTGCCCCTGCACCTCCAAACCCCTCAGGGACCCTGAACAGTGCGGAAAAGAGCCAGGTGCAGGAGTTATTAACTGGGACAACCGCACGGCCAAAAGCAGAGACTTTTGGTAGGCCTGGCAGCAGGGGCGAGGAGAAGACACCTGTGTGTCGGCAGGTGGGCTCAGCTGCTGCGGTGCTGCACTTGCCGCAGCTGCAAAGTGCCCACCACTGCCTCGGCTTAAGGTGCCCCCAAAATCTGCAGCGTGCCAGGGTTGAGAGATGGTGCCTTGCCCCACACCCTGGGTTTCTTCCCACGTCTCTTCTCCACAGAGCGTGGGGCTGCCAGCTGGTGAGGCCAGAGAGGACTGGACATCATTCTGAGGTAATTTTCTTGGAGAGCAAAACAACACTTGACCTTGCATCTCTTTTGGTGGGCCGCCAGGAAGGTCAGCTGCCCAGCAGCGGTTTTGGTGGTAGCAACCATGGTGGCAAGGCATCGCAGTATCTTTGACCGCACATCTAATTCCCTGTGTTTTCTGCTACAGATGAATAGACAAAAGACCTCCCAGGCGGGGAGGGGGGCCCTGCTCCACCAGAGTTTGGATTTTTCACTGTCAGCCAAGCAGAGGATCCAAACTCCAACAATGAGCTCCCTGCTCCAGACGAAAAACATTTATAACCTCTCCAAGCTGAGCTCTGGCAGGGCAATACAAACTGTGAGCTCCACAAGCTAATGACCTTGAAAGTAACCATTTATCTCGGCCTTTCCCCCCAGCTTGAGATGCCACAGAAAATGTGAGGCTTGCTTTCTTCTTCATTTCATTTTTTTTTTCTTTTCCTTTTTGAGCAGGAGGGATGAATATTCAGGGAATGCAGGCAACATGGAAACTGCTCGGTTTCACCTCTCTGGCTGGAGCTCAGCACCGAGACCCTGGTGGAAGCCAAGAGGGAGCGGGGGGTAATGGGTCCTCCTGTCCCCCGTGTGCCAGGAGGGCAGTGTGCAGGGAAGGGACATCAGTGCTCTGCCTCCGTTACCTGGCTGCTCCGCCCGGGCTGCTCCTTCATTAATCTTCATCAGTAAACGATATTTATCACCAACAAAACCCAATCCTTTGAGCCTGTTGGTTTTACCCACTAAAGGAAGCTCCTAGCCTGGTGTGATGTGGCAACCTGAACGGCATTACAATCCAGGCAACAGGTTAGAAATGTCCCTGCAAGAAATGGAGCCGCTGCACAGTAAATGGTATTTCCTCAGGGAGAACAGTGGCTCCCTGGAGGGTTTTACTTTTCAAAGTCAGTGTCTGTTTTCTATGCATTGCCACTGTATGGAAACCACTAGTTGGCACAGCAGGGAGCTCCCTTTCTTATGGGATACACAACTTGGGTGTAAAATAATCCCACTTCATTTCCTTTGGCGTTCAGTACAGACAGCTTAAAGCGAAAAGGGAAGTCACACAAAGCAGCCGACATGGGCAGAAGCTGCTACTAAGAAACATCCCTCTACTTACAGAAAAAAAAACCCTGATTTGCTGAGATATTTTCTGACTGCTGCGTGTTTTAGTCCTCTTACAGATGTGGTGGGACCCAACCATTTCATTCGCAGACATCCTCCGGTGTACAGCCTGATCTGACTGCTGCTTTGCAGATGCTCCAGCACCTGCGGGCTGGGACCTGCCGCTCACCTTTGTTCCCAGCCAGTATGGTGGCTGTCTGCTGGGACTAGCATTTGGGCTCCAGAGAGAATTTGCTGGCTGCTGCCTTTGAAGCTGTAGAAGCAAGCACCAGCTCGTGTTTCCATTTTAGGCATACATGTAATGTACATCTTTGCTTACTGGACACTCTGGGATGCAATCCAGCCTCAGGAATTCTTGGCTTCCCTCTGGGTTTTGATGACTTTATAAGAGGTGGTGTTGCACTGAAGGGGTCCGCAGTAGTCATCTCCTGACTCACTGCCAGCAGGATGGAGACTCATACGGAGCCTTGAAGAACAGAATTTTTATTCCAGAAGACGCACCCCGCGAGGTGGGTGCTGTGCTCCCCACACACCCAGAGCTGCCCTCCCAGTGCTGATGCTGGAGATGTGGCTGCAGGACTGGGCATACCAAGGACACGAGTCTTGCTGTGACCATGCACCGCAGGTCCCTGTGGCTCCACTGCCCAGATCTGTGCTTTTTGGCAGGGCAGGGAGGTGAGCCAACTCCTTGTATGTCCCCCACCTCACCCCCTCAAGCGCCTGGCTCGCCGGGTGCTAACCAAACACCCCAGATGACTGGATAAGGCCAGGTACTTCAGCATCTGCTTTAAGTGAGGGATTAAAAGTTTGTCGGCAGTCAGGGAAGCACTTCAGGGGACTGCTTGCACAACCAGATCATATTTAGCTTGAATACAGCTATCAGAGTTTGTCTGCTTTAAAAGTACCTTTTATGACACACGGGTTTAATTATTTCTTTAAAATCAAAAATCCCTTCACAGAAAAGAAAATGCCAAAGCCTTTTCAAAGCTCGTTAACACAGTGAATAAGAAGCCAGAGTTGATTTACATAACAGAGATATACATACGTATGTATACGTGCGTGTACATTTGCATGAAAAGCATTTGCAGAGCATTCTAAAAATAGAAGACATTTCAGAGGTTTTTGGGCATGTAAATCTTTACATACTTTTCTGTTTTATTGCTTCCCTCCAAATTAATAGTTTAAATTAAAATCCAGTCCTCTTGTCTTGTATAGTCTGCAAGCCAGTGAACCACAGAGTTCTCTTCAAACACCTCTACCTCTCCCTAATTCCTCCATTGCAGGAGCAACCAAGAACACCCAGTGCTTCGGGGGTGTAGGTCAGAAAAGGAGAGATGTCTTTGTCTCTAGTCTTGCAGTTCTCCTAAAATGAAATTCACCTCTTAATCTGGAGGGCAATTTTCCTCCAAGGGAGGTAGGAAAATGATAAGAGTTTCCTGCGAAACACTCACTATTTTAATGTGAAAATGTTTGGAGGTTTGAGGTATCTAAGCAGAAATGGGAGGAGGTTAGATACCAGCTCTCAGGAACTGTGTGCTCCAAATACTTGAAACGATGCTTAACCTACAGCTTAGGCGTACCCTCACCGACTCTCATACTTCATGCTAAGCCTATGCTTAACTGCTCCTCTGGGTCGGGGCCCCAATTAGCACACCAAGATCTAATTTTATTCTCAGTTACAGCTGCGTAAGATTATATTAAGCAAATCGGTTTGTAACAGTAAAAAAACTAGATTAAGATTTTGCTCAGGATAGAAAGGGACAGCACGACACAGAAAAAGGTGTCTTCTTGTTGGGTGCTGCTGCCTCTGTTACATACGTTCGTGCCCTGAGAGCTCCAGTCTCTGCTCCAACCTCTGAGCAGGCTTTCTAATTCTTTTTTGCAAAACAGCCTCTGAGCAAAAAGTGTTTGCATGCCAGTAAGATAACACCATGCCCCAGGATACCCCAGTTTCTAAAACCCATCGGTAAAACGCATGTCCGTGAGTTAAACCTGTGTAACTGCATGTCGGTGTCACTGCAATCTCTATTTCTCCACCAAGCCATTTAGACCCTGACCCTGGTGCTTTGGGCACCAGCTAACATTACTCAGAAGTAAAGCCCATTGACTTCAGCTTAGCCTAGGTGTGTTCTCACAGTACCTCTTTAAGGAAGCACCTCTTTTAGATAAATTACACTAAATTATCCAGAATTACACTAAATTATCCACTTACAGCTAAATCTGTGCTTTGGTGTTTTCCTCAACAAGATGAACTTAAACATGAACTCTGGAGTATGTCTGAGCACCTTCCCCACCCAAAGTGCAACCAGCTTGGAAGATCAGCCCCTAAGCTGTGTGTCCCCCGCTACAGGCAGACGCCTTCTGCACGCCGGCTTCAAAATGCCCCGCACGCTGCTGGATCTGTGAACATCAGCTAATGCTGATGCATTTGGGTCACCCATCATTTGCACCTGTGAAAATCCAGGGTAAACCCAGCAGAGATCAGTAACGGGAAGCGAGAGGCTGGCCAGCCCAGTGCTCCCAGCTTTTCTGCTTGCCGGGAGCCGCAGCAGGAGGGAAAGATCCCCTTGGCACAGCGAGGCTGCGAGCTTTGGCCAAGGGTCCCAGGAGGCTTGGGGTTGGCTTTGGCCAAGCATCCAGAAGCTGATACGTGCGATGCAATGTCAAACAGATCCCGGCGGCTCCTGCTGTGGCTGAGAGGGGACAAATGCATGAGTCAAAGCCAACACGTAGTTTACCCCAATCTCTAGCAGCAGCCACTCTGGTTTTTAAAAATACAGTTTTGTCTGCATACAAGGGAAGTAGGAAAAGGCAGCACGGACAGAGGCACACAGATGAACAAAGAACAGCTCTTGTTTGAAGCACTGGCAGGAGACCAGCATCTCTCAGGGCCAGGCGCTGGGGTCAGTCCTGTCTGGCCGTCCCTGCCCAGGGAGGACAAGGAGCTTTAAATTTTATTAAATGTGGTTATTTTTTCTGTTAGTGGCTTTCTTTTTTTTTTTTTTTTTCTATTGGCGGTAGTGGTTGTGCTATGCAATGTAAGCCAGAGGGTTTGTAGAATTACTGGTAGGACAGCGTCGATGTGGCAAGCCAAAGTTTGAAGAAAAATTCATGCATGCAGGCTCCTAAATATGGATCTACATGGTTATTTTCAGCCAGAGTCTTGCACATCCATAGTTCTGGGTTAGAAAACATAAGCCCCAGGTGAAATGCATTTGGAGGCTCTCTGCCATCCAATGTGAAGGAAGACCCCCGTCACAAAATCATCTGTATGACCTACTTGCTTCTCCCCACTAAGGAATTGTCCAGGACTCATGTAACAACTTCAAACTCAGGCACATTCCTCGAGCTGTGTGAGGAAGCTTGCACATTGCCTGACCACATTATATCTGCCTCTAGGCAGTGTTATCACTCCTTCCCTTCCATATGCTTAAGCAGAATTTTTACAAAAATAAATGAAATACATATGTACATTATGCAAAGAGTGTTCTTGAGCCGTGCTATATTTGGTTTTGCATGATACGTATCCAGCGTGTAGACCATTGGCACTCGGTTTTTAACTGTTAGAGATAAGCAGAGTCACAGTAAGCTACAAAAGAGTGTAAAATATGCAGGGCCTGATTCTCCGGCTCGCGGAGGCCCCTTTACATCATGCTGGCACCGCGCTGGCGTCTAAAAGCAAGCGCACATGTGACTGGAATCCACTTTCAGGCCCTTTTATACTGCCAAAAGAGCTTAAAGTTGCCTGAATTCAAATGAGACTCAGATGCTTGTAGTACAAGCCGGTAGCCTTCATTAAAAGCTTCGTTAATACTGCTGCCCCTCTGCCCCCCAGCACTGGG
Organism: Gorsachius magnificus; assembly: GCA_034008185.1. NCBI lineage: Eukaryota > Metazoa > Chordata > Aves > Pelecaniformes > Ardeidae > Gorsachius > Gorsachius magnificus. The sequence goes on along the minus strand of CM067083.1, from coordinate 39,299,485 downwards.
GCGGGGGGCAGCAGTCGCCCCTGGGCACAGGGAGTCACCGGAGGAGTGTGGAGCAGCATCCCTGTCCCAGTCCCCAGGCGGATGGGGCTTTCCCAGGACCGGGCACAGCGGGACGGCTCCAGTGGGTGCCACTGGGATGCGGGGACAGGCAAGCGGGGAGTGGGTGGGCAGCCAGGTAGGCAGGAATACGTGGGGCCAAGTGTCCCTCTTCTCCCAGGTGGTTCCCTGCCCAAACTGGGATCTGCATCGCCTGTGTCTCCCTTTCCACGGCTGGTTTTTCTCCCTACAAAGAGCTGACACAGAACAAGCTGTATGTACAAGCGCAGGTACACCCGCCCTCGGTTTTAATCATTCAGCGCCAGCCAAAGAGGGAGGGACGGGAGCGCTCTGCCGCCTTCCCGCTTTCCCTTCAGCGGCTGCCTCCACCACGGCCCAGGTTGGATCCAGCCATGCTCCGTGCAGGCTCTGGCTCCCCGCGCCTTGCCCCAGGGCCCAGACGCAGCCACTTCTGCAGCCAGGAGGGAAACCAGGGCTGCTGGCTCGTGACTGGCGCACAGATCACCAGTTCATGACTCTCTCCCGTGAAAAAAAAGTTCGCTTGCAATTTCAAGCGCTGGGGGAAAGGATTTTTTTTTTCTTTTTTTTTTTTCTTCTTTTCCAATCCCCAAAGTCACATGGCCAGACTATTTTAAACATTCCTGGCTATTCCCCCATGCACCAGCTCCCTTGGCTGGCACTGGGGTATTCTCAAAGCTCGGGTAGGAGAGTAAACTCTGCATGTATAATTTATCCATTGTAAAGGATGCAAAATCTACTGGGAACAGGAGGGGATAAGAAAGAGCGAAGACACTTGTGGATGCCAAGAATTCCAAGTGCCAGACCTTGCTAGCGCTCTTCCAAAATGGAGGGTCCTACACGGCTCCCGTTTAGCTAGAGCTGAGCCTAGCCTTGCCTGCTGTGTTGAGATTTGGCAGGCTGCAGCTCGCCATTGTTGCGAGCTCTCATCCAGGTGGCGGTGCCAAGTCTCCCCTCCGGCTGCAGCCCTTCCAGTGCCGCGTGCTAATCCCCTAGTATCTGCCTCTCCCAGATCTGTCGGGAGCACCCTTCGGAGCTGGGGAGGGAGAGGGGAGAATCCTCTCCGCAGGGACCCCTCTCCCGACAAGCTTCGTGAAGCCCTATCTGTTCACGGTAACAAATTGCCGCTATCAACACAGCAGAAACATTACAAATAAGCCAGGGCGGGGGGTGGGGGGGGTGCAAAACATGAAATTTTGTTCTTAATCCTCCCTTAGCAGACTAATCCAAGGGGCATTTCCAAGGTGGGCAGTGATGCTAGACGCCCTGGGCACCAAGGCCCTGGGGAGGGATCCCACTGGCCCGAGCTGGGCTCCGCTAACCCCATGCACCAGTGCGGGGCGGCTCGGCACTGGCATGGAAAAGCCAAACTTCTCACACTATTTTTAAAGTTTGCAGTTTCTGCCCTGTTAGCCTACCCACGTGGTGGAAGCTCGTAGGAGATGTCGGTCACTGGCTCTGCCCAGCCACCCCTCGGACAGGGAGTTGAAGCAGCACTGCAGGTGCGGCCGGTGACGGGTGCTCATCCCAGCATCACCAGCAAGACCAGGTCAGCAGCATTGGCACCACGGGGCAGCCCTGCAGCACTTTAGCCCCTCTGCCCTTCAGCACCCAGCCCACCGGGCCAGCACAGGAGCCAGCTGCCCCTTCCAATCGGTGGGAGCACTGGGGGCCCTCAAAGACCCCACGCAAGGCAGCAGAGAGGGAGGGTGCAACCCCAGGCAACCACAGAGGGGCCACCCAGCAGCCCCCAGCCCATGGCTGAGGTCAGACCTCGCTGGGGCCCACCCTTCATAGGCATGGGGGGGTCCAATGCCACAGCTGTGCAATTGCTGTCATTAGTTTTCTATTATCTGTGGGTTTTCTTTTTTAACCCCATTCAGCACTGGAGTGGAACTGGATTTTGCAAAATGTGAATTTTGAAAAAGCAAGAATTAAGTTCGGGATGCTCCCTGCACCCTGGCTGCCAACCCAAAGAAATCCCTGGGGAGGGGATGCAATGACCAAGCTGGCCCCCAGCTGCATCCCGACTCCATCCAGGAGCAAAACTGGGTCCAAGGTACTCAGCCCTCCCGCCCAGCCCTCTGCTCATTCCTGAAGAGTGGCCCTGAGCTTCGTCCTCTTTGCAAGCCACAGCAGGGTCTTGCCTGTGGCATAGGAAAGTGTGCGCAGTCATGGACTTCCCAGCACCCCAACACAGAGAGGCAAAGGGCCGTTCATGGGTGCCACACTGTTGCAGTGGCTCCAACCCTGTGTGGGGACAACTGGAAGCTGGTGGTGAGCCCCCATGGAGGTGCCCCCGCTGCACCATCGAAGCCCTTGAGCTCAAGTGGGATGGAAACTGCCCATGTGAGTGATTTTCAGAGAAAAAACACTCCTTTTGCAAAAGCAGTGTTAGCTCAGAGCACACTGTGCCAACCTGCATCTGTAGACGCTCGAAGACTGAACTGCCACTCGTCCGACCGTGGGGGCCGCTCGTCCTCCCCATCCGAGCAGGGGTTAAAACTGCCTTCTCCATCTGATGTGATCACTGCCTCCCTTCAGCGAAGCATCTGTTTTTTTTCAAACACCACCATCAGGATTTCCCCAGTGAGGTGCAAAGGGGTGGCTTTGGGCACAGCTGCGCTCCATGGGACTGCCTGTCAGCTCATGACCGGGTGTTTTAGACAACTCGTGGGGAGCTGTGCTGCAAACGAAGCCGTGCTGCACCCCCTCACCCCCGCGCACGTGGCCTGAGCTGCACCCCGATGCCTCCATCCCTGCCACGGTGCCGGTGCCAGGGTGCTGCCCTTCACCCGTTCCCCGGGCCGTGCAGGGCTGGATCCCCTTCAGGGGGTGCCAAGGGCAGCAGGGGGGGCCCCACACCCCGAGCACTTCACCGCAGGGCCTTCCTCCAGCCTTGCTGCTCTTACCATGCCACTGGGTTTCTTCTGAGTCGCTTCAAAGACTTTACCTTCATGTCCCCAGGTTGCCCTTACTGTGGGCGTCAGTATTTCTGGACTGCGCACATCTGTCCTGTCCTTACTGGGGAGGCAAGGCAAGGCAAGGCAAGAAAATTATTCTTTATTGCCTCACATCACTTTGATGATCAGAAGTAAATTTATGAAATAAGCAGAGCAGCACCTCTGATGCTAAACTCTGTAGTAACTTGCTTTACCCCGGCTTCCAGCAGCACAGAAAAAGGGGCTTAGCAATTAAAAAAACCCAACCTTCTCTGTAAAGAAAAACAAACAGAAGTGATCTGAATGTATGGAACAGCCCGCCTGAAGGAAGGCAGTCTGCATCCTTCAGGGAGGGCAAAGCGCTATCACTACACAGCCTGGCTGAACCCTTAATTGCAGGCTGTCAGGTACCATACATCTCCAAACTTTCTGGTGGTGTGATGGGAATAGATAACACAAGAACATCACAGGCTGGGCAGAGCGACGGAAAGATGATGTATAAGTGCTCGGCTCAGCACCGGAACGTTTCTGTGTGCTCAGCCTGAGAGGCAGCACGGGGGATGTTAGCAGAGCCAGGCACTCCTGCAGGAGGTACGGTGGGCTCACGGCTAAAGCAAGCTGATGTTGTCTAACAGTTAGGAGACGACCAGCCAAACTTAAGTTTCTTTGTAATTTCCATTAATAGCTTATGAGAAATCAAAAAGCGAGAAGGAGAAACTAATGAAATTACAAATTACAAATGAGACCAGTCTAAAGAAATAACACCTTTGCTTGCCGATGGAAGCCAGTTGAGCATCTTCTTGTGCAGAAAACAGATAATAAACGTCATCTTGAGAGATTCTCCCTGATGTTGGCTAAAGTTGAGTCTGTAATGGGAGCTATTGAAACCTCTGTCATAACTGTTTATTATACAAGCTGCACTTCAGAAAAAAAACTGCACTGAGAGTCCCATTAATGTAATGACTAATGGTAAAAGCAGTGAGTGCGCATGGAGATGGGAACCGCTCCCAAAGGGTGGCCTTTAAACGCTGTGGTGCCCCAGCTTGGGGAGGGCAGCCTCACCTCGTGCAGGGCCAGCTGGCCTAGGGAAACGTGTCCCATTGCAGGGGATGTGCTGGGGTTTGTCCAGGCAAGATGAGGGGGAGCGGGATGTACAGCCCTCCAAAGCAAGGATCCCCCCCCACTGTCACCAGGGACCCCCTCCAGCAGGTCTGTGCCAGCCTAGCTTGACAAAATACACAAAGAAGGATGGGGGACAGGACTCACCCTGGGCAGGGGGGTGAGTTTTTGCAGTAGCCCATCACAGGAGATAGGCCTGGAGACTTTGCGATTGCAGCAGCAGCTGCCAGGGAGGTCCTTGGCCAAAGCCCTCATCGCCCCCCGGGGCTCTGCGCCATCCCGGAGCCCTGCGGAGCCAGAGCTGACACAGGTCTGGAAAGCCAGGCATCCTCATCATTGTCATCTTCTTGGGATGCAAATATAGCGTATGTTCATTCCCAAATGCACAAGAGGAATATTTACTGATTGCAAAGCCTTTTTGTATAATGTTTGACTGACAGTTTATAATTTCCATTTAGTGACACACTGTTATTCAGATTTCCTGTGCTACTAATATGCTTAAAAAAAAACCCAAACCAACCATTAATTGCCTTTAACTATAACTTTGTATAATAGTAAGCCATTATTTTTTATTTTACCAGTTCCATACTGTTCCTTCCCTTCTAGGCAATACTCATTGCAGCCCACTTCCCCCTCTTACGCTGGTGTACGTGCGTCCATGTAACACAAAGACTGAGACTCCCAGACACATCGCGATCAATGTGCAAGTGCCAAAGGTTGGAAGGAAACCATGAAGACCACCTCTCCTGTTAGCCATTCCTGAAGGCCACTGGTGCACGTGTCTGGTGGCTCCACAGCATCTCATCCCTTATTAGTGGATTTCCAGCCCCATTTATCTGTGTGTGCAAACATATGTATGTATGCACAATCCATACATAGCCCGCACAAACATGTACTTCTTAAGAAATATATACATACAACTTCAGTTAGTTTTCTTCCCTTCTGATCAGGTCGGGCATAACCTCTCCAGCTTTTGAGTTGAGGGATTGGGGCATTTAAGAAAATTGTTTTCATCGATAACAATTAACATTTTTCTTGTTCTCTCTCCCAGGTTATTCAGCCCATAATCTCTAGTAAGCTAAGCACCAAATGGCACTAATTAGTACTGGGTTTTAACTTTTCTTTTTTGCACCAAAAAAAAATGAGGTCATGATCACTTTGTACCTAAGCCACTGTCAACTTCTCCATCTCTCAAGATGGCACCTGATGCAGGAACTCCCTGGGATGGCAGCAGGACCTGACTGAGTTAGGAAATGGCCTTTTCCAATGCTGAGACTGCCTGCCTGCACCATGGGCATGGCAGGAGAAGACCTCCTGTGGAGGCTTCCCCCGCCGTCACGCTCAGCCGCAGCCATGCCGGGTCGGTTCAGCAGTGCCTGTGGGGCTGCTGGAGGTTACCTGGCTTGCAAGGCAGCAGCCACCATGGGACCCTCCATGCCCACGCTGGTGGGGCAATCCGACTCCAAGGATTTTTTGTGGGAAGGGTTTTCTGCCTTCCTCCTGCTCCCCCCCAGCACAGCTGCCTCCCCTCACCGTGCTCCAAGCGAGGAGGGAGACTCCTCTCCCCATTCATCCCTTGGCCACAAATATCTGGCGGCGGCTGGGCAGCTGGCAGGCACTGGACCAACACCTGCGTGCCAGATCCGTCCAGCTGTGCCTGTGACACACCATCCATCTGCGGCGCTTCTCACGTGCTGCTGCCAGTTGCTTTCCCCAGGGCCGGCTGGGAAAGGAGCCGGGGCCAGTGGGAGGGAGGGAGGGAGCCACAGCAAAATTTTCAAACAATGATTTGCCTCCTAATTGATTTCCTACTGTCACCTCCTCGCATGGGGCAGGCTCAGAGCTAATGTGACCTGAGGGTGCCCAGCCCGATGGGGCCTGGTGGTGCTTGGCCACAGTTCCGGGACATCCCTGGTAGCTCCTTCCAGGCTGGCGAGGGCTTCCCGCATGGATAATGTGTCCAAGACCCTTGGTGCTGGCTACCTGCTGCTTTGCATGGCCCAGGAACACGAGGGTTTTGCTGTACATTTTGTTTTCCCTGCCTTACACCCAGGACAGCCAATGCCAGCGGCAAAACTCCCCCCAACTTTGCAGGGAGCAGGGCTGGGCTCTGGGCAGGCAGCAGGGGGAGAAGCAGACCATAGCTCTTCTGAATGAATTTTGGAGTACCTCCCTAGCTGGAAACCGAGACCTACATGATTTTCCTCATCTTCAGAGTCTTCATCCGTGACAACAGCTTAGCAGGAAATGAAACAGCGTTTGAGCAGGAGCATGCTTTTGGGGAGTTGGTGGAAAAACTTCTTGTGATGTGCTTGAAGGCATAAGGGAACCGCTTCATCGGCTCTTCTCCACTTGCTCAGCATCGCCTCAGTGGCTCCTCAGCAGCTCTGAGCATGCTGCCCCAGGCTGTCCAGCCCCACTTCTGTGTGCCCTGCCAAACCAGATGGAAAACAAGGCGAGGGTTTGAAAGACCTGACTGAAAAAGAAACTTTTAAAAAATAAACCTAAAGAAACACCAGCCAGGGAAGGAGTTGACCTCGGTTAGCGTGAGCCATTGCATGCCCAGAGTGAGGCCCAACCTCTGGCAAAGGTGGCCAACTCCCCTGGACTTGGGGGCCTCCGACCCACCGCCTGGCATGCACGGGGCCGCTCTCTTGGCATATGGCTCCCAGGGTGGCCACTCTCTGAATGTGCACCTCTTGCTTGGGCACACATCCAGGTGGCCACAAAGAGCCAGGTGGAGGAAGGAGGACACTCCCAGAAAAATGCAAGATGCAAATAACATGGTGGGAGCCCGGGCAAGTAGTCACAGCAGGTACTGGCAGTGTCGCTGTGGCCTTGCTTAACCCCGCTCGGAGCAAGGCTGGATGGTAATTAAAGGAACACCGGGTGCCAGTGAAGCTGGCCATGTTGCTGCTGCTGCATCTGCATTAGTTCAACGAAGGAAGGTTTCATAAAGAAAATTACCTCGGCTGCTTCACTGCATTTGCCACAGCAGAAGGGTTCACCCATCAGTGCCATGACCCACCGTCCCACCGCTCGCCACGTGCCATGGCACAGCAAGGTGTCTGCAGGCACCAGGTCCCTGGGAAGGATGGCTGGGAGTAGCCAGAGCGGCACCCATGAAGCTGTTTCTCCCCTGAAAGGAACCCTCAATTCCCTGATGCTCTTCCACAAAGCTATCCGTCACCCAAAACCTGCACTGCTTCTGCTTTTGCTTTGCAGTCAAACAACAGGAAAATTCCTCCTCCTACCACCCCTGCCCTGAATGGCAAAATTGCTTCCCCCATGTTCTCCGCTGTGCTTCCTAAATGACCTTTGCTTTTTTTCCTTTTCTTTAAATACTTTTCCCAGTTGTCTCATGTGGGTCAAACGTGAGCCCGCTGGTGCCCACGTCAGCACGCTCCCAGCTCAGCGCATCCCTCTCCTCATCGTCATGCAGAGCGTAATTTTCACCTGTTATTGAAAATTCAATATTGGGAGCTTTTAATTCCAAAGATTTTGATTTTTCAATAAAAAAGTGAAAATTAATCTCGGTGGGATTGCAGCAGAAATGTTGCAAATGAGCTGGTCATGTAAGGGAGAGAGGGAAGGAAAACAGGGAGGAAGAGAAGTACAGAGCGAAGGAGAGGAATACACAGAGGCGCCCCTTCCAGGAAAGGGCTTAAATAATTCAGGTGAAAAATATGACCTGCGGCAGAGATGTAGTTTTTTGGGCTGCCCTGCACAATCCAACAGAAAATAGTGCTGCTCACTCACTGCCCTGTCGGTTGGCTGGACCCTACCCCGCTGCCGCAGCATCCTTGATTTACTTACTGTTTACTTCAGTGCTCATGTGCCGACAGCTCAGTTTAGGCCACCTGTGTATCAGGATCCCCCCAGATCTCGGAGTCATTCTATAACAGTCTATAAGTCCTTGTCAATGTCATCCTTATTAAATGGAATGGGACTTTTCCCTCAGGGTTAACTGGATTGGTTAAAACAACAGAAAAGTGGTGTTTAAAAAAAAAAAAAAAAGAGTCCACTAACCAAATATGGACCTGTGTTTTCCCTGTTATTTCTAACAAAACGGCCTACGTTAACTATCAGGGGATTGCTTTTTGGTCTTCTGTGTAGCTGGAAATCTCACTGGATGAAGGGCACAGTGCTAGTCCTTCGTTAGCCATGAGGACATGTTATTTTGTCTCCTAGATCTAGTGCTTTACTGGAGACCCATCTCCTACCCATACCAAAATCTGAAGCCTCTCACCTTTGCACGGACAAGCAGCCATCAGCTTGCACACAGCAAGGTGAAAACACAGCTGCCCATCTTATGCCTCTCCTTCTTGCGGATCCCTGTTTCTGGTAGCTCCGCGCAACCCCATCCCTCCACCCAGATACCCCTCCACCCCTCCCTCCATCCGTCACTCCGCGGAGTCACCTGGGCAGCGGCTCCCGCGGGTGCCTCCCCTGGGCTCACATCCAAGCTCACTCTCTGCTGCTTGCAGATTCTTTCTGCATAACATCTCTGAGATATGGCCTTCCTTACCCATCTGTACAGCTAAAACTCTTGTCAAAAACCCAAATGCAGCCTCATCCAGTGCTTCCTACTCCATCTCCCTGCCCAGCCACTACCGTACCCGCCAACCACAGCTTAAAATCATTTATGCTCCGAAGGATCACACACAAACACCTCCTGTGAGTTATTTTTCTCACTGGTCATCACAAAACAACGGTGAAGGTAGAGGCTCCCACCTGGACACAGTTTTACAGGTGCTGCCCCCGACATGAGGAGCTGACTTACACATCTCGCCACCTTGCTGAGATAAAATAATGCAGCTGGGGGCCAGTAAAGTACCACTGCCTTTCCTTTGCCCCTGGCAATGCTGTGAGGGCACCGGCTCTGGCTCCGAAATCCCAGCTCCTTGCCCGCCCACTGTGGCTCATCCTCATGAGCGTGCGGCATCCCCCAACACTGACCTGCCCCCAACCCGGCACGAGCTTATGCCTTTTGCTGAGCAGAAGCCGGCCATTGCACCAGCCCCGTCGCCGTACTGGTGTGGTTTAATACTTACAAACCCTTTCCTCTTGCTCGGCACGCGCTCCTCTTTTCCTCCCTCATCCTCTCTTTCCAGAGCTGCTTTTCTTCTTCCTTCCCCTCCTGCTGCTTCTCTCTTCCCCTTCATCTCCCCTCTGCCCTGCGAGGAAGCCTGTAGCTGGCTCCCGCATTTCTCTCCTACTTATTCTCAGGTCTGCACGGCTTTTACTTGTTGTTTTCTATTATGAAGATGACAGCAAACTGAGAGTTTAAACAAATTTGGCTTTAGGTGCTTTAATGAAAAATTAACGGGTTTAATACTGGCTTCACCATCAAAAGAAGAACATTAATGTTTAATATTTAAACAACACGTCTTCACAATAATTCCACCACATTTCACATAGGGAACCCACAGTAAATGCCTGGGGTAAGGCAATAAAAAAAACCCCAAACCTTAACACTATTTATTGTTTTAACCCTTCACTGATTGTCTGCCCCAGTTTACACAATGTTCTTTTACAAGGAGAACCGAGACATTTCCCCCGTCCTCTGCCACTGCAAAAGGTAAGAATATTAGATTTCAGACCATAGTCCTGGCTCCTTAAGCCTTTTCAAGACCGGGGATATGAAAATGTTATGCAAACAAGTTGCCCTTTAAATGTATCTTTAGGAAAAAAAGATGCAACATCTCGCTGAAGAATGATTGAGCTGACATTTCATCTTCTGCGCGTGCTGTCCAGGTACGGGTCTCAAAGAAAAGCTTCAAATGATAAAGAGCGGCTCCGGCATCTGTAAATTTGTGATGTCTCCTCAGATTACTGCAGTAAAGGGATTTCTTGCCTTAAAATTGAACTATGCCTGTTGGTGTGGGCTGAGCATCACCCCGCCTGGGTCTGGACTCCCCGCGCCCAGGAGCACTCTTGCTGGAAAGCACAAATCCATCACCAGTGCCAACGCTTTGGGGCAGATGTTGATGGTGACACTTGGCCTCGGGAGAAGCTGTGGGCTTGTTCTCTCCCCATTTCCATTTTGGCCGATGGCCAAGACTTCTGTATGGTCATTATTTATGAATAACCTTTTGAGTACGCAATGCTTATACACTCACCAATACAGCACAAACAACTTGAAAAGAAAACACCCCGCCAAGGAGGAAACATCGATTACCTTGTATTGCCTGGATCGGCTTCAAGATCCTTTTGCACATGAAATGAGAATGATTTCTTAAACTGAGAGAGTTTAATTGGAGAAAGGATTCTCACTTCAGTAAATCTCTATCTATAAAAAAGCATGATCCAGCTGGATAGCAAGAAAAAAAATCACATGCACTGCAATACAGAGGAAAGAAACTACGATGCTTCCAGATGCATATTACAGGAAAATAATTAAATAGCAGCCCTGGAAGGAGACATCACGGTTAAAGTATGTAAGTAAGAAAGCTTTGTTGATGTGAACCCAGAAATTAAGCAGAGGAGGAAAGCTCTTAAATGTAGAAAGTCATCAAAGTTCTGTGCCTGCCTTGACTGTGCTTCCAGAAAGTTTCTGGGTCATCTGTCCATGCAGTGTTCCCACCTTCATATCTAAATTCTAACACAACCATTAGACAGGAAGAGATGGACACCCGAACCAAGATAATAAACAGCTCCTGAGAATTCTGATTAAAGTGGCTCAGTGCATTTTACATTGCACATATAAGCAGGTAAATATACCGCTAGAAAAAACACTGGAATAAGACTTCCTCAGCCTCTGAGCTGGGACTATGCACTGGGACCATGCACTAACTCCCCCACTATCCTATACCGCATGGGGTCATATGTTGGGATGTTTTGAGTCCCTGTGGAAAAGATGTTACTAAAATCAAGGATGTTCTTTTAAGGGCTACCATGCCCAGCCAGCCGTGGAGTGTGTATGCTGAAGGGTAACGTTGGTTTTAATCAGCAGTCTTCCTGGAGCAGCTCTGAGAAGTGTTCATAGGAGGCCTAACAGCTTCCAGGTGTCACTCCCAAAGTCCTGATGTCCCCCCGCAGCTGGAGCCTTCTTACTGATGGCTGCTTCCATGTACCTGCAATCCCAGGAGACTGCAAGTGGTCTAATCAAGTGGCTTGACGAGCACAACATAGCCAATATCCTCCAGTCCTGTTCTTCGCAGCATTATCCTTTACCCAATTGCCTTCTTGGTTTTGCAGCCTCCTATGATACCCTTAAGTTTTCCACAAACTGGGAGTACTTCTTCCTGCAAATGATTGTGCTCTCTGCTCCCGGCAGAGCAGGTTTTCCTCCCCACAGCCAGGCTGATGGGCTGAGGAAGATCACCACTTGGATGGCAACCGAGTGGAGAACACACCGTCTTTTGCATTATTCAAATAACTCAAATCACAAGTAAAATGAACATATTTTTCAAGGGGAACCAGTGACACAGAAGCCCTCTCTCCCCTATGGCTCATTCCACTTTCCTCGGCTATCGTTTTCTCCCCTGGCTATCGCTGCCCCACCTGAGAGGTCTTCGGCAAGAGGAAAGCCTCATGTCGGGGACCTCGGAGGGGCAATGTGGGGACACGCCGTGATGCTCCAGAAACTTGCTTCCATGCTGAATGGCAGTTTTGTAACGCGTTCAGATTCTCACCGGTCTGAATCACATTCAGCAGCAGTGTTACGAGTGCAAGGTAAAGCCTTTTAACTCAGCTTTCTCACTTGTTTCCAGAAATTTTCACTGGTGGCAAGTACTAGGAGAGGGAGATGCTGCTTCCCTGCAGGGGCAGGTGATACCTGCTAGTTTAGGATGGTTTCCATTAGCATACGGGGCCAGGAAAATGTCAAACGAGAAGGGAGAAGAGGAATGGCCTCAGATGCACTCACTGAACTACTCCGGTAGGAAAAGCAGTTACTTCATTCACTTGCTTGTCACAGCTTTTTTGTGTTGGTGCCACACACAAATAGGCACTCGGAGCCAACTTTGCACACTCTCGCGGGCCCTTCGCCTTGGGTACAGGAACCCAGGCTTGGTGGCAGGGTGCGATGCAAGTAAACAGTGTTTAATCCAAGAACTTTTTAGTGTGTTGTAAGTTTGCAAAGAGCTTCACATGAAAGCCTACATTGTTTCGAAGTGCTAGACATTTTCCTGCTCTAAAGTTTCTAACAGGGAACTTCTGCTGGGTTTTGGATTCAGGTCTTGTCGGTTCCCTGGCTGCCAAAATGACTTTTGTGAGGCAGATAAAACTTGGAATAGATCTGGTTCAACCTTTGCAGCCAGCTCCTACGCCTATGAAGTTTCTGAAACAAAACCCAGAGTCTCTGGGGGAAGAAAAAAAAAAAAGAAAAAAAAAAAATCCCTCCTGCACTCCCGATTGTCGTTCAGTTCTCAGTCAGGTTTTGTAGTTTGGACTCGTCACAGCCCCAAGATCAGCCAGCGAAGTGAAATCCCCTTTTAAAGCCGTCACGGCTTTCATTCTTTCCCCCGTGTTAAGGTGCAAGCGCCTCGAAGCGCCGAAAACAAAGAGACAAAGCTGCCGGCCGGGGCGCGGGGCGGCTCCCGCCCGGCTCCCACCGCTTCCCGGCGCGGGAAAGCGGCCTGCGCCGCGGAGACGCCGGGTGAAAATCTGCCTTGCGTCGTGCGGTGCAACGGGGGGAAACGGGGCTTTCCAGCGGGCATTAACGCCTCGGGTGTTAGCTCGCTTTACAAACACCGCCACCGCCCCCCCGCCCGCCCCCAGCTCCCTCGCCCCGGTCCCCGTCGCCCGCGCCCCGCGGGCAGCCGCCGCCGCCGCCGCCGGCGGGCAGCTCGGCGCTGCGGGGCCCGGCCGCCCGCCGGGGCCGGGGGGAGGCGGCGGGAGCGTAGGCGCTGACCCGGCCGCGGCCGCCGAGTGGCAGGCGGCGGCGGCGGCTCCCCCCTGAGCCGCCGGCCCTCGGCACCCGCCCGCCTCGGCGCCCGGCGCGGCCCAACCGCGAGCGGCGAGGGACCCCTAGCGTCCGCCCGCCGCCCCGCCACGGCTCCACCTGACCGCCCGCCCGCCGCACGCCCCGCGCCGCCGCCGCCCCGGCCCCCGCCCCCGCCCCCGCCCCCGCCCCCGCCCCCCCCCGCTCCGCTCCGCTCCGCTCCGCTCCGGGCTGCCGGCGGCTGGGGGCGTGCGGCCCCGGGCTGCAGCCGGGGAGCGGGGGCGGGAAGGCGGGCGTTGCTGGCCCCAGGAGATGGGAAGGAGCCCCGACCTCCCCCGGGGACGGGACACCGAGGGGGCAGGCGCGGCGGCCGTCCGTGGCTTCGGGTCCTTCGCCCTCGACGGGAAACGACAAACACAAATAAACAACGCGCCGCTGCGAGCGCCCGAGGGCGCCGCTCTCCCCCTGCCCCCCGCCGGCATCCAGTCCCCCGCAGGCACAAGCGACCAGAAGCCCCGCGGGGCCCTCCCCGCCTTGGAAAATCGAGCCCTTCGCACCCCGGGCAATTGGCAGGACGGGGCGATCAACACCGGGGCTGAGCCTCCCTACCCAACACCTTCCTCGGGGCGGGGAGGGCGTGTGGGTGCCCGAGCCTGCGCGGCACCTCGCCTGGCTCTGGAGGGGCGGTGGGCGAGTCAGCACTTGGGCAGCCACCGTCGCTTTGCAAAACTTTTAACACTCAGCCGATGTCCAAAAATAAAAACCGTACTAACACTTGCTCCAGGCGGCTGCTGGGAGGAGCACTGGAGGCCTCTTGGCTTTTTCCTCTGTGGTTCGGTAGCATCTCCTGCACTCGTGGGCTTCCCTGTCCCGCTCTCTGGTCCTGCCCCTCTCTCTGTCCCCATCTCTGCTCCTGCTCCCTGTTGCATCTTCCACCCCTCCTTGTCCCAAAGCAGCAGGAGAGCAAAAGCTGATGGGTTTCCTTCGAGGAAAACCCCAAAGTGGCCTCAAAGAGTAGAAAGGCTGCATTCGCCTGACTCCACATGTGGACCGCAGAGGTGATGCTGTGGCAGCTACCCTGCTCCCTTTCTCTGGCATGTGCCTCACCCCACCGTGCAAGGTGCAAGCACGTTGCTTTTCCCAAAGCTCAGCCCAAGGCTAGGCCACAGCAGCCCTCGCCATGGGGCATTGATACCACTTCATGCTGAGCCTCCACCAGCATCAGCCTCTGCTGAACGACCAGAGAAGCCAGCCTTACCGAACCCACGGCTTTCCAGGAATGGCCAATGGCATTGTGTTTGTTCGCTCTAGAAATGAGAAGACAGAGGGAGGACATGGTAACGAGGAAAGGAAGAGGCAGTTTTCCATGCTGGCTGGAAGCAGAGAGGGAAGCGGCACACACAGACTGCAGCAAGGGAGGGTGCTGCCGGGAGAGGTGCTGCTTCTTGGCTCAGCAAGCAGGCGTTTACTGTGCTCACCCTTTTCCTGGGAAAGGGCTTTTAAACGAGACTTGTCGGGCAGGAAATGTGCCAGTGCTCTTTGTGCGGGCTTCCCTGCCCTGCAGGGGGGTCAGCGGCAGTGCCTGGGCACCCGCTCACCTCTGGACGGCACCCCTGGGATGCATGTCCCTCCTTAGAGGGAGAGGGGGTTTTGTGGTTACCTGGGGGGACCTCAAAGTGTGTGTGTTCTGAGATTTGGGAGCCTGAGGAAAGCAGGAGCCTGGCGGGCCCCCTGATTGCCCCAGCAAAACAGCCAGCAGAGCTGCCGAGCCATCAGCAACTGCAGTGCCGGAGCTGGTGCCCAGCCAGACACTCGCTCGGCTTCCCGAGCCTCGGAGCTCTGCTGCTCAGCATCCTCTGAGCCAGCACCATCCCGCTGCCCCTCCTACCCTTCCCACAGTCCAGGCCTGCCCTCTGCCCCTTCCACCCAAAATCGTAGCCCAAATGATTGCCCCCTGAGCTCAGCCTGCAGGCAGTCAATGCTTGCCGACCAAGGAAACCATCCCTGGGCAGCTGTTGAGCCCAGGGTGAACGCATCACGCCTAGTTCTGGGTGTTTACGGGCTCTTTTACCCCTCTTGTCCTTCCTCCTCCTCCACCCGTCTGCTGAAACACCCAGCGCTTGAATAAAGCTATTTCTGTTTCCTGCTCTTTGTCTCCTCTTTGAGCTCCAAGACTCAGATGCTGATGTACAAATACGTGGATGACATTATATTCTTTGTTTTGTGTGAAGGAGAACTGGAAAAATCCACCTACAACACAAAGAGGGGTCAATTTGTTTTCCCACCGTAGAAGGTAATGTTTGTCTTGCCCTGCTGTTTTTTCTTGGAATCCTGGATGGATGACAGAGGAGCATGTCAGATTGAGACAGAGGAGGCAAAAAGCAGGTAAAAATTGATTTGCAAGGAAGTTACTTAATCATATTTTTGTACTTTTGGTTGTGCCTCAAGCTTTTGTTTATATCTGTGTATCTCATACATTTGAGAGATGCTTGAGAGACGCGACAGCCCTGTTGCTGCATCAATTAAGGACCACGCTGACAAGTGCCAAGTTCTCTGAGGTGCCCAGTGAGCTCCCCGAGACAAGAATCAACATTCCTGGAAAACAAACCTCAGAGGGAAAACAAATGTCATGACCGGGATATCTTTTTTAATTTTACCTAGAAAAATAAAAAATGCTTTGTCCTAGCAGCTATATATCATGAGCAAGAAAGCAAGGGTGTCCTTTTATTTTTGCCGCAGAAAGCCGCTTCCAAAACAGGCAAAGAAGAGCTGAAAGACCTAAGTACGGAGGAGGAGAAGCAGAGTCGTGTGCCATCACCGTTGCACCCCAACCAGTCTCCCCGCAGTGACACAGAAAAAGGAGGACACGCAGACATGGCCACCCCTGAGCCAAGCCATACAGCCCGAGCTATGCAGGGCCCTCATGTCCTCCCCACCATGGCAGCTGCACTGGACCCACCATGCTCACGGCCTGAAAAACATCATCTTAAACACAAGGCAGCAGGACACCTTCTGGAGCCGAAAGCTGCTGGAGGCTCTTTGGGGATGGGGTTAGGCAGGCTGTCCCAGGGCAATGTCCACCAGCTCCTGTGTGGGGGACCTGTGGGACTGGCAGGGGGACCGTGTGCAGGGACAGGCCTGTGGTGGGGCCTATAGATCCTCCCCAAATCAACAGTGCCAAAACCTGAGGAGGCACCAGCAAGAAGGCAGAAGCGCAGCAGGGGCGGGGCTACCAGGAGAGGAGAAGACAGCTGAGGGTATTGCAAGAGGATGCAACCGAGACATGATCTCCACACCGATGCTGTGACCCAAAAAGTTCACGTGGGAGACTGGGTGAATTGGAGAGGAGAAAATAAGTTGCTGGAAGGGCTGATCTGTGCAAAGTTACCGCCTCTGGCTCCATCCCTGAGCTGCCAAGGAGCGTGCTTAGGGGAAGCATTGCAAGGTAGGTGCTTGCCGCCTGTCTCTGGGCATCGGAGGGACAGGCTGGAGAGCCCGAGGGACCGCCCTGCTCCAGCACAGCCTTCTCCCAGCTGGGTATCACGCCGCCTTAGAAACCCCAGGACTGTGGTCAGGGGGAGCAGGGAAGCACTGTCTCTTGGGACGAACAGGGTCAGACCGCAGGGGAGATGGCAGCAGGTGAGGCTCAGCCCGCGTTGTGAGGGGATGCTGGGGCTCCTCGTTAGCTCCACGTTTTCCTTTCCTCTCCCTGCTGGTGTGAGAAAACGCACGCTGCATTTGTTCGGCTGCCAGGAGTATGGCAGCTCAAGCACCATCTTGTTAGCTTTGCTGTGTGTCTTTTCCCACAGCATTGCTTTAAATAATGAAGGGAGTCATGATCCACCAGCTGGATTAGACGTTATGAACTTATCTGGCTCAAATCCAATGGTGATATATTTGGTCTCATTATTTTATGCACAAATGCCACAAAACAGCACAAGATTTTTTTTTTTTCCTAAATACTCTTTTTCTTTTAGCACTGACATTTCTCTTATTTGCATTAAGATTTGCACTGAACAGTCTGTGCCAGACCAAATTTGTCAGATACTTCTGCTTTTATGGCTGGTTTGTTCGAGGAAATCGGGGCTGGAAATTGAATCCCGTGACCTCAGGGATGGGCCAGGGAGTGCTCCCAGGGTGGGGAACGCCTCCTCGCATTTGGGGACCTGCTGTGTGAAGAAATGGGGGAACCGGTGAATGCATCAGGGTGCCATGGCCAGGACATCGGTTCAGGAAAATGGAAAATTAGGTCCTCATGTATTACAACTTTTAGCAAGCATCTGACCTGCACTATCCCCAGCTGTATGGGGAAGATAATAATATCCAGCCTGCTTTATAAAGTACATGGAGGCTTACAAGACTTTTATTAAATGGAGATCTGGATGGAAGTGGTGGGAAGTGCTGTTGTGTGAACAGTGCCCATGCTCCTGCTGTTTCCAGCGGAGGTACCCAGCCGAGGCGCGTGCAGGGTGATGGATGCAATGGGGCAGGGAAGCAGCCGCGCTTGCTGTGGAGTGCAAGGCTTTCAATGCCCTGTGGTGGGAATCAGCCTCCCTGTCATGTGGGAGACGGAGACAGGGAAGGTTTTGCAAGGGAGGGCAGCTAACTGCCTGCAAAAGCTGGAGATACCAAGGGGATCAGAGGTCAGGGGTGGATAAGAAATGCTTTGAGCATGGGAAGATTAGAGGGCAGAAGCCTTCACTGTGGATACTTTGAGCTTGCAGCGCTACAGATCCAACAGAGTTTGGCCCTACCTGAGAAGCATGAAATTCCCTCAGACCGGCCTCTCATATCCTACTATTCCAGCAAAGTAAAATAAAAAATTCACAAAGAGATGCAAGCCACCTGGGATGGTAATGCCCATCAGCTTCAAAATTATTATTTCTTAGTGATCAAAGTGCAAGAAACGAGGGTGTTGCATGGGATGCTTTACCTACCATCCCAACAAGATCACGCCGTGTTACAATTCAATTCAGCCTTCAGGCAACGCACTCCCCCTCTGCTTCCAGAACCGGTCAATGCCTGCTCTGGGTATTTGATCTAACAACCCAGAGAGAAAGGGAGATTAGAGAAGCAGAAACCTACAACATTTGGGAAAAAAAGTCTTTTTTTTTTTTTCCCCCTTTGTTTTGTGTTCCATATAGTCTTAGGCCAGTACGTGCCATTGTGCTGAGTCTGCCATTTGAAGTAGTTGCTGAAAAGTGAAGACCAAGTTCGGGAGCATCTGGAAAAAACGTGAACACAATGAATCTGACAAGCAAAATCAGGCTCTCCCCATTTTGTTTTTCATTAAGCAGAGAAAGGGAAGAGAGTGCTCCATGTATTCAGCCATTCAAGTGCGATGTACTCAGATACCGTCTGGGTGAGTCCAAGCATCGCTCTGCAAATATTGACAGTCTCTTCATTTATGCAAGAGCTCTCAGAGTCTAATTTTAAGTGCTCATTTTGTGTATTCCGCAATAAAAGTCATGCAATTAGGGGAAGAACAAGCCTGAGTGTGCTTGGTGTCTCTTCCAGGCATTTTCACCCTACGCCACGAAACACCTACTCATGACACGGCTGCACCGTTGCTGTTGTCAGAGCCGAGCCTCCTCCCCAACAGTTCAGCTCCTATGTGGACATTTAATCTTTCATACAAATCTGATGATTTAAGGTGAAGCTTCAAAGTGCATTCAGTTTCTATTTTTTTTTTCTTTTGCTAGTATTTCAGTCTTTAGCAGACTCAGGGACGTTTAACAGCCTCATAAAAATGCCCGCAGGACTGAAGAGCTCTTCTCAAGGCAGTAAGCGCGGTTCCCAGGCACTTCACAAATTGAAACGACACGTTTGGACTTCCTGAATTCACAGCGGAAATGCTCCCAGCTCTGGGGCAATATGCAGTAACTATTTGATTGCCTACAGTTTAATAACATTATGGGACAATTCAGGACAGGAAGGAGATAATGTCTCTTTCTTGCAATTTAGTCAGGAAGTTGGATTTCGGAAGCTGGAGTGTATTTTCACCCGCAGCCTCCCCCACTGCCCCAACTGTGCTCAGGGTGTGGGTGTCAGTCCTGCAAAAAGCACCACTGGATCTTTAATGGCCACAGGTGGCCAGGATTTTGACTACACATCATTTGCAGGCAGTTCAATAAAAGAAAGGCTAGTGAGCTTTCTCTGCTGGGATGGTCCCTAACCCCATGGCTCCTGATGTAAATCAGAGGCCATCTGTGCATTAAAATGGCCCTCTCTCTTTGCCTGGGCTACAGAAATGAGAAACAATAATTGGATCGTCCGAGCTGGAAGGACGTAGGGCCAGGGCTTACTCCTTAATGCAATTATACAAGGCGACAGGCAAAGGTTTCAGGAGCATTTTAAAAACCGTCAGATAATCAATACAAAGTCTGAGTAGCAATGGTGGGGTTCACAGCTAAATGGATAAGGTGTCGCATCACGTTTGACCTATTTCACAGCACGAGCATTACTTCTGCCCCAGTTGTCTTTTAAAAGATATCACTGGATACTGCTACTGCTGGAGAACAAGAGGTAAGCATCACAGTCTTCCACCGAGGTGTTAAATGGGCTCCATCAAAGGTTAAATTAGCAATCCCCAGTGTAATTCTTTTGTAATATTTCTTCAACATTTAAAACAAAAATGAGTGGTCCAACAGTTGTGCAGGGCAGGCTGTCAGCGGGATCCCGGCTTTCACATACCCATGGGTACACCCAGCCAGCATCGAGCGCATTTAGGTCCCTCTCAGGCAGCCTCACCTCCATGGGAGAACAGGGCAGTATAAATTGGGCCCTCAACCTGCCGGCTGGAACGGAGGAAAAAAAAAAACCCTGATTTTGCTTCCCCCAGAGGCTCACAAGCCTCCTGTCCCACCACCTGTGGGAGGTCAGCCCTGAGTGCCATCACATACCATGGGGAAGAAGTTGCTAGACTAGGAGACTGCCACCAGTATCCTGCAAAAGCCTTGTACTGGGGGGTATAAAGCCACTGGGTCAATGAAGGGGTAGGCAACAAGGAGCTGGCCTGGGTGAATCTGGGGAGAAGGCAAAAGCAGCCACAAAGGACACTTTTCCAGGCTGCCCCAGTACCTGAATGTCTGGTACTCCAGTACGTGACTGCCCCCCATTTGGCATGTTTCAGCACACAGAAGCACATGGCTGCTAGATGGTCCTTGTGTCTGATGAGAGCACCAATCTGCCTTGGGTGAAATCCAGGTGTGTGCAAGAGTGGAACCATCCCTAACATGGCACAAAGTGCTTTTCACCACGGGGACTCTATGCACCAAATAATTTCCTCCTCGGGAAGTTGATCTTACGCTGTGCTTCCAGGATCCCTTGCTGCAGGACAAAGGTAAGGCCCAGACCTGGATATTTTGAAACAGAGGCAGCAATTTGTATCTCTCTTTTAACGCACCAAGCCAGCCCCCTGCATGCTAGGCTGAAACACGAATGATGTGGCTTGGATCCTTGTCTGGCCTTTAGTGGTCTCTGGTCCTTGCATTACTGACCAGGAGCAAAGACATTTTGGATATATATTTTTTCGGATTCATAGCCAGTGGGGCTGGAAGTGCCAGAGGGGATTTCCAGCCTATCACAGCCCCTCATACATAAGGAGTGGCAAAGATGGCAAAAGGGAGATCCTCCTGCTTTCGGGTTTGTGCCACCCTTGGTCCTGTTCTCCCATGCTGACTGGCAGCTCAGGACATCTCAGTACATCTTAGCTTGGTACATCTCTGATGTCCTGTAAACTCCTCGAGTATGGGGCTTGTGTTGAGTCCTGTGCTCGGGACACGCATCCTCTTGTGGATTTCAAAGTACATGGACGTGTTTCGGGTCCCTGGGTGGAGAAACTCATGGAAATTTCAGATTCAGTTTGAAATGAATTACAAATAGGTACTGCTGGGCAGAAGAATGTGTGAAGCTTGGATCCCTACAGCTGTAAGTCCTGCTCCTGGATTATCTCTTGTCTAATGTGCTCCCTTTAGCAATTTCTCCGTTTTGCACTCCAGAAGGCACAGATCTGCAGCTGTGGGGCTCAGAAACCCCCTTTCCTTCGCGGCACCTGCCTAACGCTGCACCTGAGCTCCTGCGGGTCCAGGTTTGTGTTTTCTTCTCAGGTGCTTGTTTGCACAAAGGAACTGACCTGCAGGGGCTGAATGTCTTTGAGAACATCACCTTCACCACGCTGGGCAGAAAGTTTGGGAGTCATCTGGAGGGAATGAACAGAGTGATCGTCTAGGCCTTATTTCCACATGAAGCAAGGCTAAAGATAAACCTCACAGACTGAAATTTATGGAGGCCTCTTTCAGCCTTAGGAGGGTCCTTTTGCCTGTCATCCCCAATATGGCCAGGTGGTGCTCTCATCCTTCCTTTCTCTTCTTCACACGAGTGTGCCAGACACCAGGACTCTCCGAGCACCATCTCACCATCAGCACTAAAATAGTCTTGGTATTTAGACTTCCTCCCCAGCCATGATGTGTCCCCAAGGGGGCCCATCATCTTATTTTACAGTTACAGACAAACTCGATCTGTTTTTCAAACTGTTTCCAGTTTCCATTGCTGCCACAACCAGAAAGCCGGACAGGTTTCTCCAGGGTGGGAGCTGACTTCCTGCACCCCTCGTTTGCTCCTGCTTCTGCCTCGCTGATCCCCCTCCAGCACGGAGCTGTTACCCTAGCATTTTTCTTTTTCTGTGATAAGGGCAGCATATGTCTGGATCTGCAATTACAACTTGTATCTTTGCAAATCGCCAAGAAAGGAATACTCCTTGATCCAGCCCATGTGTTGCTTCTCCCCCCTGGTGCCAGAGCATATGATTTGAACGAGGCACCCAGCTTACCTCTGCAGAGGAGAGCTCTGCTCAAAGTTACACTCGTGATGGGAGCTGAGAGTCACGCAGTGCTTCTCCTCTTTCAGCATTAAATAGATCCAGGCTGTCATCCTCCTTCGCATTTTAGCTACGGCAGGGCAGCCCTTCTTGCAGCGGTGGGGGCTTGGCCCTGGCGTCAGGAGAGGGCGAGGGCAGCAACATCTCCAGGTGCGGCCGGGCAGCTGTTGGTGCCAGCCGATGCGGAGCTGCGGGACCGTTCTGCCTGGGTGAGCCTCTAAGAGCAGTTTTCCCAGAGCTGCTGTTTACGTTAAACCACTTACTCTATCTTCCAGGGGGAAATTATTTTCTGTCTCCCCCCCCCGCCCCCAGCTAAAGAACATTAATGCCATTAAAATAATAAGAGATGTAGAGCATCCCGTTGTTTATACAGGGACATGCCACAGTGACAGGCACAATATAAATAGCTAAACACTGAGATAACCAAACACTTAGGCTGATGAAAAACCCCCAGCATTTTTCCCATTCCAAATTCTTTAGAGTAATCTGATTTGACCTCTAGCACAATGCACACTTTAATGAGGCCTGAATAATGACTAGGCAAGGAATTAACTCCCACGGTAGGTTAACGCACTCACTTTCGCCCAGAAGACCTAGGCTCAAATCCCAAATAAACCAAATGGATTTGGTGATCTCATTCCAGTTCCTCATGGTCCTTTGTTCACACCCCGCAGCTCCATAGAGCCAGTGGCCCCCGCCTGCCTCCTGCAGAGAGGGGCCAGAGTTTGGGTAACAGAGGTGGCGCGGGTTGGAGGGGAGGTGCGTTAGCAAAAACCAGCGAGCCCCTCTAATCCAGGGATCTCCGCCACTGAAACAACAGGGGGTGGTGAGGGCTTTCATAGACTGGCAGCGTTGCCACACCACCTCCTGGGTGTCGGACATTCGCCGCTGTCAAACACCTTGATGTTAACCCCACCACCACCATTTTTAACTGCGTAACAGATCCTCGGATCTAAACTGCCTAAGCGTGACCAACCGCGGATTTGTCTCGCCGGGTTTATGAGTGGGAGATCAAACCAAACTCACTGGGCCTGCGGCAGGGCTGAGGGAGGACTTCAGTAGGCAACTGTGCCGGCTGCAGTGTACGCGTCCAGTGAAGACGGTAGCGGCAGTAGGGCTGGGATGAAACCTGGCACCTATCAAACGGGGAACTTGGAGAAAAAAACATTCTTCTGGCGCCTTGTATTTTCTGCATTTCTTTTGTGCTCGTTGCTAAGGACACTTGGATGGCAATGGGAACCTGTGAGCGGCGTTTCCAAATCCTGTTACCGAAAGCGAGATGCCTGGCACCCATACTGGAGCCCACAAATGACGTCGGTGAAAGCTGAAGTGCTCGGCAGCTGTGAAAACTACATAGCTGCTGCCTAGACGCTCCACTTTGGTTAAATAAATTGAAAGGCCGCTTTGTTTTCTTCTATTTTTTTTTTATTTAATTTCTCCTGCTAAGACCATACCCAAAGCACAGCCAGGAACACCACAGAGAAGTGCCGTGGAAATAACCGAGTCAGAATATTCTATTATTTTACCTTCAAATATGTGGCCAGCAAAACACAAAGGTCAATGAAACAAAGCGCATGTATTCATGCAAATATAACTGGTATTAAAAACACCATGTGGGTAGTGCTCCATCCCAAAGAAGACAGAAAGAGAAACATACTGAAGAAGTTTTCCATGAAGCCTCATTCAGCATGTAAATCTACTAGGACTAAGTGCTTTTAAGAGGTTAATATGGACAAGTTTTAAAAAGTTTTTACTGTGTTTTTCTTTTCCTCAAAGTGCCATTGACTGCAATCCGGAGGCCTGCAGCATGATGTGAAGATGGCTTGTGACAGCTGAGTAGCGGTGGTTGATGAAATTCTGGTTATGCCAGTGTCCACGGCAGCCTGTGCCGTCATTTAAATAGTGATGGGATGTCACCCCATCTTTCCAAATTCTTCATGTACATGTTAATAAGTACCACACGGTGCTGAAATACTCACCAAATGGTTTAGGTTTCAGCTGGGAAACCGGAGGAGCGTTGCCGGTACCGAGCAGGATATCCTTCCTGTGCTGGCTTGATAGAGAGCAGCTTTATTTCACATGTGAAGCACATGGGACAAATCAATGCAGCTGAATTATGGAGCCCAGAAGATGTCTACCAACTTCAGCAGGTGCAGTCCTTAGCCTTTGTAGCATCAAACCTATTTATTAGCGGGGGGACAAACACACACAGCTCCTTCCAAGCTGCAGCTCAGCAATAAGGATGCTCTGGGCTTAGCTGGGTATTCGTGAGCTGTACCTGTGGCACAGATGCCGCGTGCCCATGTCAAGTGAATTCTCTGAGCCCGTTACCAGTGGGTAAGCTGAGGCACAGAGGGATAACACGGCTCCTCAGCATGATCTCCAGGAGGAGCTGCTGTTGGGGAACAGAGCTAGAAGGTATCAGTGGGCCAGCACCCTCTTCCTACCTACTAAGCACCCATAGCACTTGCCTTGGAAGAACAGGGGAACCTCATGCAGTCTTTCCAGGTATGGAAAAACCATGTCCATCCCATCACAACTCCCTGCCCTAAGCCAGCAGAGCCAGTCACCAAGTCCTGGTTACAGGCAGGAAGCAGGAGCAGGCAACGCTGAGGCAGGCTGGAAAGGCGGCGAAACCCAGGTGGGTCCACGAACACCACCTTGTGGGTACCTCAGGTAGGAAAACTCATCCACCTCAGAAACCCACAGCAGCTCCTGGGAAATGGGTCACGTAAGCCAGGGAAAGCTGCAGCAGCAAAGGGTGAAAGCGCTCTGAAAACCTCATGCAGGCCTGCAGGGGCTGGAGGGAGCCAGGCTGCTGCCCAGCCGTGCAGCTAACGAGGGGACAGAAAGGAAACAAATGGGGCTGGCAGAGCATGTGCTACCGCCGTCCCTTCGCACGGTTTGCTCCTGCCAGCCAGGAGTGAAGAAGACATGGAAGCACACAGCGAGAGACCAAGCAAAATTAATCTCGCGCAGCCCATCTCAGCACACGCCATGGGAGCTCACGCTCCTACAGAGGCCAGGAGTCAGGAGTAAGCAGCTCTTTAAAAACGTATCTGTGTCAGGAGGCTTTGCGGCGTTAGGCAACGTTCAGCCCTGCAGCTCAACAAGCCAAGGTCGAGCAAAACTCTTGAAAACCCCTGGGCGATGGGTTCGTAGTAAAGCTTTCAAAAGCTCTTCGCCTCCCTGAGGGATCTCCAGAGGCCACCCCGCTGTGGCAGGCCAGCAGCCAGCGAACCTGAGCCTTCGCCCCGTGCCCCCTGGGGCAGGGCACCGCGCCCCCAGGAGTCACACATGCTGCGCTGTTTGTGCTTGCGCTGTTTACACACACGAATTTAAAGCATCTCCCCCGGTTTCTCTCCAAATTGCTGCATTCAGATGAAGTGGCAGCTGCTGTAATTAAGACACAGTTAATTACATATCCCCTTAATTGCAATGATAGGATTTTGTCAATTTGGTAAATAAGAATTGTTAGGTTTCTTCCGGCAAGTGCAGCCTCAGCGTGGCTCAGGCAGGGCTCCCTTTGTCTCCCAGCAAACGCTGAGCCGCCCAGCACTGGGCTGGGGCAGCGGCTCTCAGGTGGCAAAGGTGCTTGCTTTCAGCTTGCCGGCAAAATTCAGCTCTCCAGCTGCCTCCATCCGAAAGGCCTTTGCAGAGGCCAGCATCCAAGGGGAAACGCTTAGAATGAGCTTCAATGAAAGTGTGGCGCTGGGAAATTTCTGTGGGGGTAAGCTGAGAGGAAAGAGGCAAATCTTCTCAATCCTTTTCTTTATTTTTTTAAATAAAAAACAAACAAAAAAAGGTAGCAGAAATGAGTTGGATTTCTTACAATAAGGAATGAAATCTCCCACTCGCCTGCTACTGGGCACAGACCATGGCTGTAAGCAGGACGGGTGTCACAGCCAAGGGGCTTTTAAGTTCCAGCTCTGTCCCCAGGAATGACTACAAAAATAACTGCAGGTTTCTCTGTTTGCTGTGTTTCCTCCCTTACTGACTGCGCTGAATCGGTAAGTTGCTCCTTCTCTTCTAAATGGCCAACCCAGCGAAGCCCGGGGCCAGCTCATGCACGTGCCCTCTGCCACTACCACTTTCTGCCTCCCATGCCGCCCCATTGCTTGCAGGCTGCTCTTCCAGGATCAAGTCTCCACCTCTGCCAAGATCACCGGGTTGACACAATTTTGTCTGAGGGGAGAAAACAGGAAGACAGAAGGGTTGCAAAACGCCAGGACTGAATCCAACCATCGTCGCCTGTCTCTGGGTGAGAGCTGAACCGGGCTCCCCCAGGGGCAGCCAGAGCCTTGAGCGAGCTGGGTGGCCGACGTGAAGAAACCCCATCTTTCCATCCTGCTGTGGAGGCAGGTTGATACTGAGGCAAGCCAGGGAGCACGCGTGTGAGATACAGATGTCCTTTTTGGAATTGCTTTCCAGCGATTCAGTATGCAAAGCTGTCATTCATATTTATTAATGACTTGTAGTTGACTGAACAAGTATACTCAGGGTGTTCTCACACACAAAAAAAAAAAAAAAAAAGCGCGCAGCACAAAAAAATCATGTTTAGAGATTACCTAAGATCACCTTAGACTTAATCATTAGTTATGATTAAGTTATGATTAAATTACAATTAGCTAGAAATTAATAAAAACATTGTTTGTGTTTGCCTCCCAATTCTTTATCCAACAGGCAAACTCAACCTTTCTCCTCAGTGGAAGCAGCAAACACCACCTCCTGGCTTTGGCGAGGCCCTGCCACTGGCTCAGTGTGAAGTTACACGTCGTGGTTGAGTGTCACCCCCTCCCAGGTGGCACCTCCGCTGCTCCCTGGACTTTTCGCTGGGCCAAGTCGACCCGCCGAACCCACAGGCAGCTCTTCACTTATTTTTCAGAGGTTCGTTTTCTGCCTATTTAGCAAGCCAAACTGGTTTGGCACAAGGCTCAGCAACCACAAGGTGAAGATCAGGATGTTTTCTTCACAGCATTAGCAAGCTGCTGGTATCAGCTGAAATGGTGACATGTTGAGACTTGCAGGATGTTTTCATAAGCAAACGAAGGAATGTGGTCTAGATAGAACTGCTTTGGGGTAGGTGCAGAATTGGCCGGGGGGGGCAGAAAATCACAGCCCAGAAAGTGGTTCACCATCCAAATAGCAAAATGTATTCAGTGAACAGGTCCTGCTTCCGTACAATTCAAATTTTTCATTGGTGAAGTCAGTGGTGGAATAGAGAATGTACTTAGTAAACGTGCAGGTCATGCAAAGCTGAGAGGAACTGAAAGTACATTAGAAAACAGGGTAAGAGTTCAAAATTATTTTAACAAATCCGAGAAACGGTCTGAGAAAAACAGGCTGCAATGCAGTAAAGGCTGTGGGCAAGTTTCTATGTGTAAGCAAAAAAATATCAATAGGGCAAACGCAAAACAAACTGAAATATGAATCAGCAAAGCTATGCCATTGAAAAGATGGGAAATACCATACTAGATTTTCTGATGCAAGATACATGATGTCATCCATCTCTTCCACTCAGTACTGCAAACATCAGTGACCATTTTCAGGTCCCAGCTCCCCAGTGACAAAGAAAAAACCCCAAACAAACAGCCTTGGGGATCTCTAAAAATTACCTCCAGGCAGAGCTTTAGAGAATCGATCAACCTGAGGAAAAAACAACCGGGACATAGCAAATACCCAAAATACTGCTGCAGAGAAAAAAGGGAATAATCCGTCCTCCCTCTTCATAGCAAACAGACCACCGAACAGCAAGCTTTAACTGCAGCAGGAGGGATCTGGGTGGATGGTAGGAGAGACTTGCTAGGGGTGAAACACCGGAGCAGATGATAGGGGAAGCTGTGAAGTCTCAGGGCAGGTTAGGCAAGTGTCCATCTGGATCCGTGGAGGTAGAGACCTTCTTCTCATCCTAGGCCCCTCATGGTCCCTCCTGTCCCAAGACACAGAAGCGAACAAAGCTCTTCCTTCTTCCCTGCCCCACCACATCTTTCCTGAAGTCTCCCTATTTCAGTGCCAAGATGTAGGTCGTAGCTCATATGACAGAAGGGTGCATAAAAAAATCCAGACTCAAATTACGTCTATGTTTCTAATTCCAGAAAGGTTAAAGAAAGCTTTACCTTCTGTCTACAGCAAGTAAGATGTACTGGAGAGCATGTCCCATAAAACATCAGAAAAAGGTTTACCCTTAAAGATCCACCCCTGGACTCCCTCCTGCGTCAGGATCTTCTTTTTTGTTTTCTCACCCTTTGACTTTCTCTTTTAAACTTCACCACTTTCAGGAGATGCTCCTACGCTCAGATCTAGGAGTAACTTGAGGAGAATGCAAACTGAGGACTAGCAGACACCACAGTCTAATTTACCAACATACAGCAGCACTCAGATGGTGGCTCGGGCATGCAGGGGGACAAGTTCCCAAGCGATCTGCCGACAGATTAGCTTTTCCCCTCCCCTGCCCAGCTCCTACCCTCCTTAGATCCCCATCTTCAGCACACCACCACCCCATTTTATTGTGTATAGAGCCAACTGCAACATTGCTAGTAAATGGGCTCAAACAGCACTCAAAAATGCACTCATGAGGCTGACACCGGAGGGACTGTGCCCCCCACCCCAAGGGGCATCCCCTTCCACTGCCAGCAAGGAAAGGAGGGACCATCACAAAGCCAGGCTCAGTGAGGTAGGGGGACTCACTGGCAGCAGCTTAGCAAGGGAAAGGGAATTCAGGCAGACAGCCCCCGGGACTGTGCCTGCAAGCTTTGCCTTTCCTCATCTTCATTCCATGATTTACCGAAATCTGCAACCCCACCAGGTGAAGCAGGAAAGGTAAACTCATGTTGCAGCCTCAGTCTTCGCCCAATCTGCAAGCAGAAATACCACTTAGTTAAATAAACTTCATTGCTATGGGCTTCCTCAGTTTTCAAAAGCAGAATGGATTTCATCCTGGGAAAAGATTCCTTTTTCAGTCTGTTAAGTTCAATAAGCTTCAAAAACAAGATTAGGATGTTTTTTAATGGATGATGATTATTTAACATGAGCAGGTAGATTACAGATGGTCCCACAATTTTAACCGTACGGCTGTAGCATTTGGATGTACTGCTTTCCCTTGTCTGTCACAGGCTCCCCGCAGGCCCCTACGTGAACCATTTAACCTTCGTCTTAGGCACTCTCCTTCCTACTGGGCTTTACAGCCCTTGTCTGGGAAGACCAAAGCCACTTCAGTTCACAGCGTGATGAGGTTTTTTTAACACATTAGGTCTCAAAAGCTCCTGAAACTTGTAACTAAAGTTTTGCATGCAAAGGCCAAGAGAAAGCTGTAACCTAGATATTCAAATATCAAATTAAAAAAATATTCCTGGATGTATCCAGGATGGAAGATAAATTCTGACATGAGGGCCTTTGAAGTGTACGCCAGGAGACAGGTTTGGAATAAAGCCTGTCAATTCTGCAGGAGGACACAGTCGCTACTGGCACTATCTCAGGTAGTCGGGTTGGCAACCTGAGCACGCGATTCCTGCAGGAGGAAGGAAGATGCAACGTCCCCCATTTCCCAAAGATGAAGGATGAGTAACCCTTCCTGTTGAAGCCGCGCTGAGGGTAAAACTGGAAAAGAAGAATCACCCCCAGGGAGAGGAGAGGAATCTCTGTTGGTGCTGCTGACTATGATGAGGACAACAGTTGTGCAGAACTGGCTGACAGGGATATGGAAATGTTGGTAAATATAACAGTGATTCTCAACAGCTCATATTGTGTGTGAGTGTTGGAGTTGTCACTTTTGTATGTTGTATAGCTACATTTTCCAAGATTGACTGAAATTATCTAAAGCATGAAAATACATTCTTTTGTAGACTGAATTGGATAAGGAGTTTTTAACATCCTGCTCTACAACTAAGTGGAAGAGGCACTGGTCCTAGTTTTAGGGGGGGGGGGGGAAATCAAAGTGTGGATGTATTCAAGGAATTCCTAAGCCAGCTGTGTCACGATACTGTTCAAAACAATAGGCTAAGGTCTCTGGTGAGAACCGATTTTAACATCAAACTCCTGGAGCTGCAATATTAATTCACACTCCAGTGAAGTTGTTGCCATGGAGTGGCCAAAACATAATTCACCGACTCTGATGGGCAACAAAATACAGAAAACATCCACTTTGTTTTCCAAATACTGGTGAGTCAGTGTTTTATACACAGCAGCCAAATTTCATTCCTTGGGAGGTAGAATAAATTATTACTTAATTGTGACAAACGAGCAGACCATCAGGCCCACTGATAGAATGAATCAGTCTGCAGAGAAATCCTGCTTTGAGTCACAGAACAGCATGCTGTTGCCCGAAATCATAAAATGCTGTTTAAATAACTGAACTGTTCCTGCATTCATTTTTGCTCTAGGACCTGCCATTAATATTGAGCAACTCATTCTAGAAACTCCCATATCCCTGCAAAATGTAATGTTTTGTAGAAGCTTTACTTCTACGTGCATACACTGGTTCCTTTCTTCCTGGGGGATTCCTAAGAGGTATGCTATTCCATAGCAGATTTTGCTACCAACATGGAGATTAATACATTCAAGCCATGTAAGCAAGTTTTTAGGTCTGTCAGCAGCTCCTTAACAAAAAATAAACCCCAAACAAAACCAAAAAAAACCCAAAACATTTTACATTATTGCTTGTGGGAATTTGGCATGTTGTGCTCTGCAAAGAAACTAAGGGAGTTTAAGGACCCTGCACCCACCTTGCCACCACGGTAAGCCTCTTGAACCACACAGCATGCACTATGCGCACAGGCCAGGCTATCAGTTAGTTGTATTAAAAAAAAAAAATATCTGCCCAAGACTCTTAGTATTTCAGAAGGGTACTTTGGGGAAGAGAAAAAAACCATTCTGCCCAGTTTTTATTTCTTAAATTAAAAAAAAAAAGTGCAGTTATCTGCACAAACTCGCATTTTTTCAAGAGAAGCACCATTTTGCCCTGTTATCAATGCCATTCCCTTATTCGCTTGTAAGCTCTTTACTGGGACAAAAATAATTATTTTTCATAACTGCTATATAAAAGAAAAATTGCTTTTCCACAGCTTGGGTGGGATCCCTGCCCTCTAGTCTCCTGCTCCCACCTTCACTATCTTCTATTTGCTTGCTTTATCAGCTCAGTTGTTCATCCTGGAAAGGATGCCCGCAGCTTCTATCCCAGGCAACTAGGACGGGTCCATGAGGCGCACGCATCCAGAGGAGCTCCAAGGTAAACTTGTGCATCAAAGTAAACCCATAAGACCTGTGGAATATGCCTCTCCCTTTTATGCCTATTGTGAGCAACCTTGCAACAACCGCTAATGATTTTTTATGACTTTGGCCTAAAAGAGGAACAACAAGAGAATCCGGGCAGAGTAAACCTGGCCATACCAGGAGCGCTGCATGACCTGAATATATTATGTATATGAGAATCTAGAATGAAAACTGTAAAATAATAAAAAATGCTGGTTTTTTTACCCCCTATGAAAATTTGTTGTCTTGCACATCAACTTCAAAAGATGTTTAATTTAAAAAAAAAAAAAAAGAAAATGTCATAGGTTATTTCTGTTGGGAAGTGAAGGCTTTAAAAATGCTAGCAATATTAAACTAATGCTGTTAGCTGCTCGACTCCAAGAGGCACAACCCTTATCGTGCTAATTACAAGTCAGATGGAGCCAATCGAACAATACTGAATTATTAAGGTCTTACTGTACATTCTCAGGCTATTAATATCTATTAGATTACAGCTGCATTATACAGAGTGCTCATTTCAGCAGGAGATTAGAAAGTACATTTATAATGCTGGCTACCCTTTGGGTGGATCATGGTATTTACATACCATATGTCAGCATGAGATTACAGAATGATTTATGATTTTTGCCTAGACCTTTCAGTAAACTGCAACCAGCTCCAGTAAACTACAAAGCTGAAACTCCATTCCAACCTGACTTTGACAATTCAGCTCTCAGGAAGTACATCCATTTTCAAAAAAACAACAAAAAAGACCACCAGTGACTGGTACAATCAGACTTCATACAAAGCAGCGTTTGACTTGCCACATCTCAACACAAGTAAGTGATCTGCGCTGTTTTTCCTGTCAAAAAACAGGAACGGGCATAGAAGATGAAGTATGGAGGTTCAGCTCTGCTGTGAACAGCCTAGTCCTAAACTACATGGAGAAAAAGAAGTGAATAGCCATTTCACTTTTTCCAAAAAGGAGCTGCCACCCGTCCCCCAAAGCCATACCCTCTCTCCATGACCAACACTCAGGTATCCCAGTTCCCTCTGTAATATGCAGAGGGCAACCAATGAACAGGAACGAGGCAAACTATTTGTACTTGCGCAGATTGTTATCCGAAAATAGCTACTCAAACGCACCATTGATGCTGCCAGGAGTGTGTATCGAAAGAGCTGAAGAGTGAGTACCTGGATGCATGCACAAATTGATTTATCACTGAAAAAAACCTAAAACAGCGTAAGACACATTGCTTTGATACACTTCATAGTTCTAAAGTGGCAGTGAAGAACATTACAAACATCACCGCTATCTGTTTAAAGTTGAATGGAAGATATTAGAATGTGTATTTACCGCAAGGTATTTTAAAGATGACATATCAAATGAGGCATAACACTCGGAGCAACCAAGAATGGTGTACAGTTGTAAGTCTCTGCAAATAATGCACCATCTGTGTGCATGTAGGTATGCGCAGGGGTCTGCCTTCAGTAGGCAAAGCTGCCACACACCGCAAGAAGTGTGCTTGATTACTGTACCACTAGGTTTCCCAAGTTTCACCGTTTCAGAGACGAGGAACAGAATGAGCGGGAGAAAACTCACCCGACTGAGCTGTCCCTTATCTTCATTCCCAGCTACTTTGCCTTTTTACTTCTTCTAAACCAGCCAAACCTTTGATTATGTTTCATTAAGGGAGCTGGCTGTGACAGCAAAAGGAAACTATAATCTTCTACTGGAAAGCAGATTTCCAGGATGATGATAGACGAAAGCAGCTGTCATGCATTACATCAACATTATCTGTCTGCCACTTTATCTGAAGGTTTTGTCCATTAGCTACATGCCAAAACCCAATTACACGTGGAATACAAATGGAAAGGCTAAGCAGCAGAAGTCCCCTTGCCCCCACTCCTATTCGTTAGTAAAGGAGGCTCACTAAGCCGTAGGGACATAAGGGTTATTAAATGCTGCCCTACAGCACAAGCCTAGGAGAATTGTAAATATTTCAGTGGCAGCAAGAATGTCACAAGATCAAAATACCTTGTCTGTCACCAGCTTTGTCAGGTCTAACAGGCATCCATGCCTCCTGAAAACATCCCGCTAGTGGGAGGGGATGCTTGGAGGGGAAACAATTTCAACTGCTCTGCTGCAGTCCTCTCCCCTTGCATGCTAGCGACAGAAGAGACTCCACAGAGGAAGGGAGGATACAGGAAGGGCCTGAGAAATACATGCTTGTCATTCAAGTACAAAGGTTCTTCCTTTTACTACAGCTTACCAGTAGCCTGTGACAGACAACCAAGAGCCTTTTGCCAATCAGTGTGGCAATTCTTTTGAGGCCAAAGAGCTCTTGACTAATGAAGAGGGGAAAAAAAAGCAGAACAGTGAATTTTGGCTAGAGAAAAGGCTACAAGTGCCTTCAAAGACATGTATCTTTGCCCCTGCTAAACACACTGCTGGTGGCAGAGTATTAGGCTGTTGTTCTCTTCTTCCTCCTTGCTTCCACAGTTGAACATAGCATGGTTTCAAAAGGAGAGCATACAGCGCTTGAAACTATCTACATAACTTTTAACATTTGTTTCCACAACATTCAGGTTGGTGATAACACATCCCAGCCTATTTCCCCATAGGTACAAATGAGTAGCACTGGGGAAGGGGAGAATCTGGCAGAATACAACCTCCGTAGCTATTCTTCGACACCAGGAAAGTGTTTGTGCACCCGTCCAAGAACTCACACTAGCAAAGCTTATGCGAAACCAGCATCCAGGGACAACATAATAAGCTTTACAGAAGCCAAGTCTAGCCACCTGAAATTTAAAGAGAAAAATTCTTCATTCCAGGTCATGAGAGTAAATATATGCCAACAGATCCTGGACCACTTAGCTGGACGAGTACTGGTAGGAGGACGTTTTCAACTTTCCAGGCCTGCAGCTGAGTGGAAGAATCAAAGAAAAATCTCAGCTGAACTTAAAAGAAAGCAACAGAACATGAATCACTCTTCCATCCAAGACAATTCTGTTTTGTTTCTTTAACTGCAGAAACACTTTGTATCGTTTTAGGCCATAGCTATATTGCTTAGGAATCCTGCTGCATCTGGGAATATGAATTCCTCAACTGAAAAACAAGGGTAGTTTGTACAGTGGAGTTACATTGAAACAAGCCTTGAACTTGAAGGTCTCTCCTTGGTAGAAGCGAAACACAACTACATAGAAAGCCCTCGTTTATTCACTCACTGTAGAAAGAATGCATGCCCTCATTTATTTATTTACTCACTCCTTGAACCAGCTAGGCCTCCGGTCCGTGGCCGGTAGTTTCACTCACAGCACAAATCCCCTCGTCGCCTCCTACAGCTACAGGAAGGCAAGAATACTTAGTAATTATTACCTATTGTTCACATTGCAAGGTCAATTCCCTCCATCACCCAGAAGATAGTAATATTGCTTTTTTCCTTCTAAATTAACATTGGAATTTACATTTCACACAGTTATATCCCTCCTTCATCAGGGAATCGGGAAGAGATCTTTAATTCAAGATGTCCCTTAGCTAGGGAGGGATGATACACTTCTTTGCTAGACTGCGAGGCTGACAGCAGAACTAGACCCTCACCCCGTCCAGAAAAAAATGAGTATGAAGTTGGTTTCTAAGGCTGAGAATGATCTTTACATGCAATGCTGATACAAAGGCCTCTCAATGTATTTGCCAATTTTCGAGCATTCTGTGGTATCCTCCTCTTTCCACATACTACACAAGTAAAATACACACCCTGCTAACTGCTTTGTTACGTGCAAACAATTCAACAGAAAACGCTCCTTAAATACCAGTGGTTTCATCCTTTAACCCTCCTGTTCCTCCCCCTATGATAAGAAATTTTATGTCAAATGAGAACATAAATGTTGTGCTGAACACCTCAGCAGCAGCAGCAATCCAACAAATCTATTCCATTTCCAGCAACATCTGGTTACCTAAGACATAATCTCAAAGGCCTCATATCTTCTATTTTGCATTAAGTTTCTTATATTCACCAGCATAGCCAAAATCTACTAAACTAAATCTAAAACTACTGCCCCACCCCGATACAAATTTGGGTTTAGGAAACAAAGTAAGTTTTATTTGAAGTGAAAAGGAAGCACATGAATACCATAGTATAGTGTGTGAAAACAAAGTAATTGTCAAAAAAAATCTGGAAAGGCATTATGTAATTATTGGGTTGTTGCCAAAAAAAAAATCACATTCATTGGAATATATAATAATGGTTATAAATTAAAAAAAATTCTAGAACATTTCCCAACACTAATAAGGCAAAATATGTCAGATGTCAGGAGGTGAATACTTGTTATTTTCCCTACATCTAAAGCAAATACATTGAATACTTGAAATGTTATTTCTAAAGCATCTTCAGTTTATAATTACAAAAGCATCTGTGCTTTGCCAGTTCTCCAGAGAAAGATCTTCTATTGGCTACATAGAAAGGAATTTAAAAGGGCATCAAAATGTTAGACTTCTCACCGAATATAAATATAACCTCATTTAATTAGGGAAACAGTTTGAGATATGTGCCTTGGAAGCAGAGAAGTGCAGGGTTTTTAAAATGCCAGGAAAAAAAAAAAAAAAAAAAAGAGTAACATTATAAAACATTTAACTCAAAATCAAAATGGTTCTTTAATAATCGCAAATGAACTTTTTACAATATCAATTTTTAACTTTCTGGGCACACTTCCTGGTAAACACTTGAGCATCCTCTGTGAGTTACAAAGAGTAAGTTTTCTGTGTTACATAGCTAGAAAAACCTGGACATTCTTAACAACTTGGCATCACATCTTTTTTTAAAAAACAGATCACACAATAATTTAGACAGCATTTATAGCATTATAAAATCAGAATCCCCCTCTTTAATCACTCACAAGAGCAGCCATTAAGAATACAACAGCTTTAGGAATACAAATAATGAGGATGTAAAACTATCTGTGCAAAACTGCATTATTTTTACTGTCTAAAATTTCAGGGAAGTAACACCGCCAAAAGCAGAGAGAGGATAACAAAGACAAACAGTCATGAAAGAATTGCTACCTTAGATTTTCAAACAGGAATTACATTATGAAGTAAATATCAGGTAAATTAAAAAAAAATATGATGGCACCTTGAACAACAATAACAAGAGTCCTGGAAATTGCAGTTGAACTGATACAGGTTCATGTTAAAGTCTCTTTCAGGAGTAGCGATTGATTTGGGGTTATCAACTCTAGCATTTCTTTCCATGCAAAAATCTATCTTCCCAACATCTTTGCTTTGCGGGCTACTAATGCATTTAAGAATGAGCAGTCTTTTGAGGAGTGTGCTTTCTTCCATGCCTCTGAAATCTTTAAAACAGCTGGATCATTGATTCCCTGGATTTCCCTACTCCAATCCATTTAACTGCAGGAGAGAAAAGCAAACTTTTATTTTAAGTAACACAAAGCAAGATCAGATTGTATCTGATACAAACTTTTCTTAAGCGCTTAAGATCCTAAGTACCGTAGTCTGAAGAAAAACACAGCATATACTATTAGTATGTTAAGAAATCATAGAATCATAGAATCACCTCGGTTGGAAAAGACCTTTAAGATCATCGAGTCCAACCGTTAACCTAGCACTGCCATCCCACCACTAAACCATGTCCCTAAAATCATAATCATGTCTATTGTTCTCAAAGTAAGAATGCATTGGTAACTTAGAAAAGCAGGAACAGTCTTGAAGCTGCCATAATAAATAAATCAGTTTTCCAGTTCACAGGACAAAAGATACATAGAAACTATCACAAAAGTAAATTGCTGCAGCATCTCCTAATTCCCAGCATTGGATGGAACCACAGAAACTTCTTTATTAGGGAGCATAAGAGAAACTTGTTAGTTTAGGACCTCTTACTGTCACATATATTTAATCACATTAACACACCAGTAGTCCCACTGACTTTATAATGGCAGCAGAACTAAACTCTGGTTATAACCACTCTGAAAAACACTTAAATTGTAAAAAAATCTCAGTTGAACAAGAACTACAGTATAAGCCAAAGAAAGAATGCATATTACAACTTCTGAAAATTTTCAGTTCAACAGCTAACTAGAGAGATTAAAAGAAGAAAAACAATAATTACAGGTGTTACCGGGTCCATAAGAATAAGCACAGCTACAAACTAGTTTTCAATATATTGAATGTTCTTTAAGGCCAAATACAAAATAGGTTGCACGGAGCAGGAAAAAAACAAAACAACAACAAAATCTGTTTTACTTACCAGGAACACCCAATTCCATTTCTATAAAGCGAACATAGTTTTGTGCATTTACAGGCAGCTCATCAAACGTCCTTGCATTTGATATGTCCATATCCCATCCTGGGAGTGTCTCATACTGAACCTCCACTTTATTTAAGACTTCCTGGTTGGCTGAGAAGCAAACAGGAACAAAAAATATGTCTACAAAGATTATATATATTCCCTACCACTAAATAACATAACTGTAAAGCTTTTTATTCTTTTCTTATACAAAGAGGTTTACTCATAATACCAGCATTGAAGGTGCTGAAATGTCCTTTTTTGTTAATATAAGCAGAGAAAAAAAAAAAATCCAGTAACTATCAGGACTTAGACTTCAGCAATTCCAGCACTCATAGCCACATGCACATATTTTTACTTAAACCACAATCTTTTCAGTTCAGAAAACAACTTTTCAGGAAAAGTAATTCCACAAAAGGTTGATTTTTTTTTTGGCTGAACAAATACAAAGATCCAACTGCCCCTTCATGGGGGAATTTGGTGATGTGAAAGCAAAATTAGGCACCAGCATGTAAGTATCAGGTGGTTAAAACATATTTTAAAGTGGCATAGGAGCATACTTTGTACTAAACATAGTATTTTATACATAATAGACTGATGATGCCCACAGACCCTTTACCCCAAAATTCTACAATTAATTTGTGAAAGTGTGGAGTCCCACAGGATGTATAAACAGTAACTGTTCCAACTACTTCTCAGAACAGTAGCAATGAGTATATTCCATTTTGTCCCTCATTTAGTAACTTGCTACTCTGTTGTCCATTAACTCTGAATCCTGATATGACATCAAGTACTGGAAAAGAAGCTAAGCACATTGTTCTGAAACGGAATCATTCCAGTAATTATATGAACATTAGTTTTGGAATGACACTGGGCAGCAAACCAAAAGCCTTAAGCCTGAAAACGGTCAAAATACATTGGTAAAAAAAATGGGAGGTGTCAAGCAATCTTGCCTTCCTGGAAAAGATGGAGGGTTCTGCCAAAGGCACTAACGTTATGTAGGCTCCATGTCTCAGATCAAGTCACTCCTACAAAGACAGCTAGTCAACCTGGGAAACGGTTTTAGGTGCAAGAGGCACAGTAGAGGTGCAAATACAAAACCATAGCTAATCCCCTCCAGCGTCTGTGTAGCCAACAAACTCAGGCTCAGCCTCTTGAATAATTTGTCCTGGTGCAGGTAAGAGTTCAATACTAGCAATGTTGTAAGGACAGCCTTTATGAACTAGGCATTTTGAGTAAGGATCAAAGTGGACTCTGCTCTACTGACTTCAAAGCCTACAACAGTGAAGAAATGGACAATTTTTGAACTGAGGTGTTCATGGGTTAAGGGAAATGATCCTGAATCAATACTTGTTGTAATCAGGACAGACATGCCCATTAAGGACATTGGGCTGCAGAGGCTAAGGATAAGAACTTTCTTTAACATCATCAGCAATAGCAACTGAGGTGTCTGCTGTCCAGGTGATTTGTAAAATAGAATAGATACATTCAAAGTCCAAACCCACAAACTAATCTCCAGGCATTGCAGATGGTCTAGAATAGGACACTAGCCTCCCTCTTTCCAAGAGGGAAAGTGACTGAACACCTAATCTTGGAGGTCCACAGGCATTTTTACTTTGAAGCCTCTCTGATGAGGCTAGCTGGGAGAAAGCTGAAAGTACTTAGAATTTAATGGTCTAATCTTATATAATCTTGTCTACAGTCTTCCATTACTCTATATTAGTTCAATTCCTTACTTCCCCAAAAGAGAGGAAGAAAAAGGAGGGATAAATTTCTTGGTGTTTCAAATTATTCTCTCATTTTGCTCCAGCAGGTGTGAAAAGATGATGCGTGGTAAAGATAAGCCATAAACTGAACTCAGTGTAGTAACTTATGTAGTCACCATCTAGATTTCTCTCAGCTCTTTTCTTAGCGGATTTATCTATTAGGCT
Source organism: Gorsachius magnificus (assembly GCA_034008185.1). Lineage (NCBI taxonomy): Eukaryota > Metazoa > Chordata > Aves > Pelecaniformes > Ardeidae > Gorsachius > Gorsachius magnificus. The sequence goes on along the minus strand of CM067083.1, from coordinate 39,260,126 downwards.
TCCTGGAATATTCCTTATTAACAGCTGAATTAGATAACAGAGAGAGCAGATATAATAACATCTGGTAGTCTGGTACTGTAATTTGGAGAGGGAATGATGTGATGTTACTTCCAACTCAAAAAGAGTAGCTGAAATTTGGGACCTTGGTACCATTGTAAGAGAAAGATCCTCCAGCAATTTCCAGAAACTGAACATAAAACCAGTCATTTAGGTCAGACCAAAGGTGCATATAGCACAGTGTCCTAGCTCTTTAATGTACAGTAGATGCCCAAGGAAAGAGCACATGAACAAAAAGCAAGCATGAAGTAAAGCTTCTCCGAAATAATCTCCTGATTTCCTAAGGGTCTGTGTTTTCAAAGTCTCCTGAGCTAGAGGGTGTGTCTGCCTACTGAGATCAACTGATGCCTGAACTCTGACAGGAGGCACTAAGCAGCACTAGACCACAGCTTTCACATTCCTTTTAAACTGGTCAGCTCAGAGCTAGCAGGGAGTTATATCTTTCTTTCATAAACTTCTACGACTGAAAAGAAATGGGAGACACTGGCCAGCTCCATAGCAAAAGACTACAGCCTCAATGATACCAACTGAAGTCAGCTGTAAATTTACAAGACATTTTCAGTTCTTTCTTAACAGATTATGAAATGCCCACAGAAATCTAAGCTAAAAAAACTGAGTGAGACTCGTATGATTCTCTGATCCAGCTGGAAAAAGGAACAATATATGAAATATGGCATGTTTTTCCTGAGATGGTGGGCACTGTGTGTGCTTCTAATTTAGACAGTCATTTCACAAGAAGGGTAAATCACTAACATCTCCAAGAGAGTGGGAGGGTAGGAAGGGGAGAGAGAAAGAAATACCCTGCCAGCAAGAGATTCCCAGACTAGATCTCTTCTAAATTAAATTCAAAATGTCAAAGTGGCAAGTTTAAAAAAAAATATATATATAGAAGTGCACAGCATGCAGAGACATAGACAAAATCTAATGGTCTGCAAAACACAAAGCGGGAAGAAAGTTACCTTTTATTTTTTATGCCAGGGGCAGGGGTAATATGTAACCTGCAGCATATGTGCTGAAAATACTGCCAAATGCTGAGGAGTATAGCAAGGAGAGAGGTGTGGAACACAGAGGCACTGTGAGAGACAGCATCCTACAGCTTACCAGAAGTTCAGCTCAAACTCCTTCCTCTTAAGGAAGACAGCATGTCAACAGTAAAGACAACAGCTTCTACTAAATTTCTACCAGAATTCTTAATTGTTCAGACAGAAAAGAAAAATACAGCTAGGCAGGTGAGCCGCATTATGCTGCTATGACCAAAGGTCAGCTGCCTGTTACCTGGGCATATATAGGAAGCAAAGTCTGCCCTGAGGAGTTGTAACAAGATTCTGGTCCCATCTGAGAGACACAATGAAGTGGGGGGAAGTCTTAGTACTGGAAAACATGGCCACCTGTTTATGTCATCTTTAACGAGAGACTGCCAGAGAAGGTCCAGGCTTGAACACAAGACAGTCCAAATAGCCCCCAGGTTAGATGACAGGACTACAGATGAAGCATTTACTGAGTAGTTCTCAATTCAAACACGCAATCTCCATTACGTTCAAAGGCCATCTAAAGTACACACTGATTTCCTTAATATTTTGATAAGGGTATCCATCAGAGAATATTTGACTCTTAAAAAAGGTAAAAGCATTCCCTGGTTTAGTGCAAGATAAGTATTAAATTTCCTGAATAAAAGTGCATGCCACGTCATTCAGTATGCATTCAGATTATAACTGGCACTTTTGTTTGAAGATACTGGAGGCCAAATAAATTAGAGAACGCCCCCAAGCACATGGAGAAACAGATTATTCTTATGAATTTCCCTAACAGATACCTGCTATTTTCAAGGACTACTAGCAGATCATCACTTACTGCTTTATACATAATTACATCTTTATACTACATAAATCCTGCTGTGAGTTGTATCTGATTACTACAGCTGATCTCCTTACCCACAAGAAGTTCTCTGCTGCTGATAACATATGACAAATTGTAACCTGTGACCAGCCTCAAACCCTGAGGTAGCAATTAGAATGGAACAGGCATCTATGCACACATTAAAAAATCAGAAAGTCCAATCTTTAGTACTGGTTAATGTTCTTCCTTTTTCTGGAGTATCTCTACTATAGCAAACTGAAAAAGATGCATTATCCATGGAAACAATGTTTTGTGATATTTGACTATCTTTATAGAGAGATACATTTTTCAGGTAAAAATGATGACTACAATGACCACTGTCCTACTCAGGAGCTATAGTTTGTATCGTGCTAAGCTGATGTATGTTGGTCCTGCATTAGAAAACAGTCTTGCTTTCACCTAAACTAATTGCTCATTTCCTCCCCCACCCTTTTTCCCCTCTTTTCCATTGCGTAGGTGTGACAGGTTTTTGGCCACTCTGTGAACCATTAAAGGGAACTGAACTGTTAGAAAAAGAACACAGGGAGAGAAAAACCCGGCTTTTCAACCAGATCAGCTCTCTCATGTAGTTCACCGCATGTGTAAATGAAGACTTCTCCTGCTAGAAGAGGGGATGAATACAGTACTGGGAATAAGACACGGGGTTTAGAGTGTGAAATGAGCTTCCAATTTAGCTTGAAGGTAATGCAGCCTGTATTAAAGTAAAGGGATAAAGCAGTAACAACATTTATGTTTAAGAAGCTTTATATAGCACTTTGCATCTTTCTAGTAGACAAATATTATATATATATACACACAAATATAATAAAAAATATTTGGTACAGGTGTCTTTAGGGTGCAGGTACAGGTGTGGTACAGGGCATCCTGGTGCATCTGGGAAGACATTAATGGCTTGATGCTGAAGTAACACATTCCTGTCATAAATTTCACAAGTAAAAGTCAAATGCATTTAAGTATCAGATTACATTTCACCAAAATCTAAAATTGTTAAACAACCAGTCTTACCAGGAAAATGAGGTATGATTTCACCATCTAGTTTGTATGCAACACCAACTTTGATTTCTGGAAATACATCCAAGATATCCAATTTGGTAAGCGCCAATCTATAAAGAAACATTACTCTGGTTAAACAAATTCAGTAACACTCTACTCTCATCACTTTGTAAAAATACCTAGAGAAAAATGGATTCCTGCACATTGCAATTAATTGTCTTTCCTTAGAAAAATAGCTTGTATGGCACTAATCTATGTATCTGGTGTGACTTAAAAAAAAACACCAGACCAAAACAAAAAACTTAAAGAGCCTCTTTGTTGCCTCCTTAGATCTAGTACTCTAAGAAAATGGCAAAATTCAAAGAACAAGTATTCTCCAATTAAAGTGGCTGGCCTATAGCTTTAAGTGTTAGAATTTTAATTGGTCAGGGTGCTGCCAAGATACTTTATGACCATTCATTTGAGATTGTTTCATAGCATGATGCCTGTTGCTGTCTGTTCCTGTCCTCTGCCAAAAGTTCCTGTCCTACAGTGAAGGCAGCAAAATAATCAAACACTGGCTCTGTAAATACCTGGCTGCATCCCATTTTAAACAAAAAACAGAAAGGACAAGAAAAACAGGAAAATTTAAGTAAAGCATGTATTTACACAGTTTGATCTACTAGAAATTTTATACCAGTTTTGCTCGAGAGACCTATTTTTCATTTTAATTAAAATCCCAAAATTATATTAAATTTTTTTTACATTTACAGATCTGCTGCAGATACTGATGGGTTCCCATCTGTCTTATTTTGAAAACAAACTAACAAAACAAAACCCCACAAACTATATCAGGTTTTAAGGCCCTTGTAAGGCATTTGATTTGGTTTGGTGGGATGGCAGTGGTTGGGGTAGCTTGCAGCATCAAGTACTAAGACATATAAGTGCTTCTTGGGTCATTTTAAACAAAAAATAATCATGTGCTACAAAAGGAAGAAAAATTTATGAGTATGGAAGTATGAAATATAAAAACATTTAATGCCAGGAAAAATGAGGGACAGTTAATTTATAAAAATATCAAAACAATCAACAAATGAATACTAACAGTCTGACTGCTACTAACTAGTATATGTACAGTTTACAGTAATCTGTAGCATTTCATGATTTAATGTCAAGTTGCCAGCAAAGCTGTCAAAATAACTCACGCAGTAAATCCATTAATCATGTAGGCATATCGGAGTAGCACGAGGTCCAGCCAGCCACATCTTCTCTTTCTACCAGTGGTAACACCAAACTCTTTACCTCTCATTTGCAGCAATTCTCCAATTTCCTATCAGAGAATAATACTATTACATGAGCCTTTTTTTTTATTATTTGCAATACATGATGCAGGTGTATACTTAACGTTTTACCAGATTGTAAATTACATTAAAAGTTCTTCCCCCGATTTTTCACAAAGTTGTCCATTGGGATGAAAATAGAAATACAAAATGCTATTTCTAATTCAAGAGAACACTGAGCAAATCTCTCAAAATTTGCTCCTGCTCTAGCCTTCAATTCCATAGGAAGGTCTGAGAAATTGCCAATCCGATTTGGCAGTCCTATAAGCTCAGTCTAGAATCAGAAGAACGAGACATCTATATACACCATCATCTACTTGTATTTAATCAGTAACACTGATTTAACATAAGACAGACACACTAAGTTATTTCACCCAGTTACAGGTCACATCTAGGGCTGATAACACTCACATTATTTTGTTCTGTAGGAAAGGCACCAATTCCAACCCTCGTTGTATATGCTTTCACAACTCCATACACTTCTCCAACATTCTGCGGTGGCATACCCAGACCTGTACACACACCTCCAACTGTGCAGTTTGATGAAGTCACAAAAGGATATGTGCCTATTAAAAAAAAAAAAGGTTTTAAAAACTTATTAAAACACTGGTTTTAAAATATACATTAAAAAAATTCTAGCCTGGTGAAGAACAGTACTTGCATTGCACATACCTAGGTTTTAAAGTACTAAAAACCAAAACAAACATGCAATAAATTTATTTTGCAGTCAAGAACACATTCAATGAGCTCTTAGCTTTGTATGTGCATTGTCTGATCTTTCTTTATTGAAAAAGGTAGAAATCTTACCACTTACTTCAACTGGTACAGAGGCAAAAGTTGACTACATAACAATTCTGAATGATCATACAAGTCAAAAATTGGAGTAAGACACCAGAAAACCATACCTTCTTATCTTACATAAAATATACTCACTAACAGAACAATGTGAAAATTTGAAGGGAGACTCTTAAGAAAGCGGTATTAAAAGTTAGGAAATAGAGGTTTACCGTTTTTCATTTTGGGAGGAAAAATAGAATACAAGCTCTACAAACTTGTCAGCACATTATAAGGGTAAGAAGTGTAGAATTCTGGAAGGAACAATTTTGCTTACATAATCAAATAAAAAAAATTATTTCTACGATTAAAGAAAAAAAAAGAATCCTGGGATATAGTCTAGTTCATTAGTGGTGAGAGGTCTCTAGCTAAATATTCAGCCCTCATTTAAAAAGCAGCCTGCACAGCAAAGATAAAAGACTTAAACAGCTCAAAATCTTTAGTAATGGAAGATGAAACAGAATATGGCAGTCCTTATTTTATTTGAATCGTGAACAAATGCTTCAGCCACACAGTAACTACATATAAGCAAGAGACTTCTACCTTCAGACATTTTTTTTTTCTTTTGGTATAAGAGACACAAATGGGCAAGAGAGGAACAGACAAGACAAAAAGGAACTGAAAGCAATACAGACTACTTTAAAAAGTCAAAATCCTTCAGAGACTGTTCAGAGAGGTCTTGCAGAGTAGCTTCAGGTATCTCTAGCTTCTTTAACTCAAATCTCTCACAAGAAAGACACAGGCTCACAGGCGATATGTAACAGCAGTTTGCAAGGACTAATTAGTCTTTACCTTTCTTAGGACACAGTAGTTAAGCTTTTCTTTACTGGCAGATAAATATAGCTAGTAGATGTCACAAGCAGAGTCAGTGAGACAAGTCTTACGCATTTTCAGCTCCCAGCTTGGTATACTGACATTGGTTTATCCTCACTCAGTGTTTAAAAACAGACACCACCACACACCCCCAATACTTACACCCTCACCTCCAGACACACGCACATGCGAGCTTCATTACATGCTCCAGAAAAGTGGGATGGACTGCAAGGCTGGGGATTTACCACCTTCACTGCCAACGGACACACTTTCACAAAACTCACTTCGGTATTAAGACTTCTGTGCACCAAAGCACATAAAGTAGCCTCATTCAGAATGTTCAATAATCAAATTTGGCCTTGTCAAATCTTTTGACTAGGACTTGTCTATTGTTAACCCAAGTGTCCGACCCACTGATGATATCCACCAAAGGGGAGCAGACGTTCTCTGTGTGTGGGTCTCACAGCACAGGCAGGAGAAAGATCTAAGTCACCCAAGCAGTTCTGTACGCATTACAGACATACCTGATGAGGTTCAGACTATTGCATTTCCTACACTTACATGAAATCTAAAATCCTCACTACTTCCAAAAAACAACCCCCTCTAGAGTTTTCTGCAAATATCTCTGGTTTGCATCAAACATTTCCCTGTGACAAGTGTATCTGAAGACCTCTTTCCTCTTTTTTTCCACTTGTTAAAAAAGGAAGTTTCTTCCGATATTCAGTTTCTTCCAATATTCAGATTATCATGGGAAAACTTGGTGCTTACACTTAACAGTGGCTAGTCTTAGACATAGTTTCCACTTAAAAGAGGCTTTCAAACTCTCAAAAAAATGTTTGAAAATGCCCAATATCAGAATTCCTATCAGTTGAAAGCAGAGTGCGTGCCAATTTTGTATTTGTTTGACAGTAATGCTTACAGGCTTCAATTTCAGGCTTAAGCATCTTTCCAACAACAAAAATGATGCAGTAACAAGTCTAGCGAGACTGAAGAAAAATGTGACAAAATGCAGGAGCTGATCATATAGGCTGCTTATGCCTATACAGAGGTATAATTATTTATCTGCTCTTACAATATAATGATAACATAATAATCTCATTAAAAAAGCTGCTCCTATCAAGAAGCTTCTAATTTTATTAGCAAAATTACAGTGTTTTAAGAAAAATGGCACCATTTATAACTTCAAATTGATTGGGATAATCTTTTCATTCTTGCCTCATTAGCAATCCAGATTCCCAACATCTTTTCTTACATTGTGAAACAGTGGAGAACTAAGTACTACACAAAGGGTTTTAAAAAAACACAAACTGATTCTTCAAAAGTCAACAAGTATTTTGCATATATACTTTGCCTCTCACAGCTCTCCATTTTTCTTCTCAAGCGTTTTCCATTGATGTATACAACTGAGATATTTAATATGAAATTTGTAGACAGTGAAGTAATAGCTACACTCTATTTAAGTAAAGAGCTGGTGACTTTTCTGTCATTCAAATAATTAATCTTGTGAGAGTCTAAAGCTTTTTGAAAGAATTTAATTAAAACCTTTTTTCCTCCCCTCTAATTGTTTGCTAGTCAGAGAGTACCGTTCTTCCAAAATACAAAAAACAATTCTGCCATAAGAACAGCTTATCACAGAAGAGTTTATATTTAGTGTTATGTACTTTACATAAGTATATAGCAACACATCTCAAAAAGGTTATACTTGCCAAAATCTATGTCCAGCAGCGCTGCATTTGCACCTTCTACTAAGATCTTCTTTGGTGGTCCATGTAAAGCCTCATACATGAAATAAACACCATCCCTTACCATTGGTTTTATTTTTTCCATGCAGCCCTGAATAATACAAAAGACTATTGTATAGTATAATTTCATCATGATAAAGCCAGCCAGAGTACAAGTGCTATTACTCCTTCGTAACAATGCTCCTATTCCTTTGGAAAAAGAAAAGCAAACAAAGAAATGCTAAATATGCCATAATATGTGAACAAGGGAAGGAAAAACATTAGACTCAGATTTACACAATAGAGGTGTATGCTTTTCCTGGATGGAAAGAAAGAAAAAGAGGAAGAAAAAAATAGAAATAAAAAATTTAAAAAATCCAAATTTTTGAAATGCTTTAGAAATATTCAAGCTTGAGCGTAATCACAATACTTTACTGTATTCAGTATTTCATTTCCAAGTGTTCAAAATTTCTCCCCCAAAACCAGCATGTGGGGGGTTCCACTTCTGGCTGTCTGAAGCCAACAAATGCACACAATTGTAAAGCAGCATTAATTTGTGATATATATATACACACACACACAGAGGTATGCTTGAAAGTAAAACTAAGAAGTTATTCACTGGAATTAAGGGTCAAGTGCCTGAATGCCACTGAGTAGCTAGATGTAAGAAGCCAGTAATGTTCAGATTAACACTTGGTACACTGCCTTTTTCCCCATGAGAACATATGGAAGTTCTTATGCTAATGAGATGTTTTGTCTTTCAGAATTTAATCAAGTCCATTAGCATAAAACAAACATTAAGTACAAGTAATTTTCCTCAAGCTGCAAATACATATTATGTTTCCACCTTAGCAATGAGTTTCAGATATTCTGTAATCCTAATGTGTATTAAGTAAACTATAAAGCATTTTCTAACACTCAACTGTAACTGATTTTTTAGGTCTACATATTGATTAAAATACTCCAACTCAACATGTATAACATATTATTTAAAGCAAGACAAACAGAAGTGCTAAGAACTCCCATATACTCCATTCTAGAGCTGGTAAACTGAGTTTAGTGGCAACTAAAAATGTAAGACGGTTGACTTCTTTGAGCTGATTTTCTGAAAGAATTAAACACATAGCTGTGCATGCCCTCCCCTATTCCACACATACCTCAATGGTTTTAAACAATTTGAAAAACTTCAACCAAATTTGACAAGGGGTAAAAATCTCATACAGTTAAGTTTCTATAAAATGCACGAACAAAAAGACTGGGTAAGACACCTGACAATTTTTTCAAATAAGAACTTTGGTGCACAGTAAAAATCGCACTATTAGGTGTAAGAGAATTAATACTAGTGAGAAATCTCACAACTGTCCCAACTGCAGGAAAAACATCAGAATTCATAAATAATCATAAGACTAGTTTGCTGACAATCAGACTTCATTAGTTTTGCTGCTATCAACTTCAGTTTTTCCATGTTGTTAGACAGTATTTTTTTTCCTTAAGGCTTACTACTTAGAATAATAATTTACTTCCGTTCTTAAGTTTCTGATACAAGGAATTAATATTCTGCTTTACAATGAAACATACCTTCCCCAACTACAATCTTGCGTTTTTTCCTCCTAGCTAGTATATTTGAGCAAGTGGAAGTCAAAAATAATTCTCCCTATATAAGCCTTTTTCTTAAAGTTTGCAGTATTTCTCTTGAAAACAAGTTCTGAAATGCTGCATAAAACAGGGTCAAAAGTGTCTTTAAGGATGCTAGCAAAATCTTAAAATTGATATGTAGCAATTTCCCATGATAATCAGTTTTAACTCCTCATGCAAGCACAAGCATCAGTCACCAAGAGATTTACATATCAGTATCTGCACGCAGTGATTAAAACATTTAACAGATAGAAGCAGGCTTACCTTGAGCTTTTTCAATTCCCCTTCAATATCTATCTCTAAGGTAGGATATATCGCTTTGTACTGATTGGCTAACAGTTTGAACCTGGAAGGCAAAAATGCTTCACTAAGGTTTTTGTTAGTTTGCTTTCCTCCTCATGCCCCAACCAAGCTTAGGTTTTACTAGTCACATATTGGCAATTATTTGGTGTTTAAACAATTTTAAACAATAATTTAACAATTATAAATAGATAATTTAATAAAATTACAGATAAAATTATTTTCATATTTTATAATAATTTTTAATTTAAAAAGTAACAGCAACCAAATGTAATTGCTTACACAAAGTACTACCCAGAAACAGAAAACTATGCTTAAAACCGTGCATTAAAATACAGAAATTACCTCTCAGAAAATTCATCAAAATCAGAAACAAGATCACACATTCTGAGTCCACTTCGAGCCGCTTTTGAAGAATATACTGGACCAATTCCTTTTTTAGTAGTTCCCAAACTTTCAAAAGATAACAACAGGAGTTATTCTTGATATAAAACTAAGGTGTTTTTTCTTTAAAGCTAATACATCCTTAGCAGAGAATGAAATGCTGTTAATTGTGACCATTTAGAACCTTGTTTTAAGCATTTAAAACATGAAATACTTCTAGTATGCAACTTAGTTTCAGAATGTCACTGTTTATAGACATAAATATATTAATCTCCTACATACATCTGGTTTTAAATCAATAACTTTTCATACTTTATTGAACTCTTAGTATTTATTTGTACACAATTCCCAACTTTCATACTTAAGGAACTGAATGCCAAGACAACATCCTTCAGTAGTATGATCTGAAACTAACTAAACACTTCCCTAAAGAAAGTCCTCCATAAAGCAACAGCACAAACAGTATGGGTTTGAAGTTTGTATATAATAAATATTTAATTTAATTATAAATGCCTCAGGTGGAGCCAGGAAAACAGAAAACACTGTTAAGCATCTAAAAGTGACAATGATACTCAAAATACTGTACCTTAGAAAGGATTCAGGAATAGATTTTCCACTGTAGCTGATTCTGAAAACCTGAATTCCTTTTCTTACCCTGACTACCCAACTCTGCCTGAAAATCCTTTTTCAGCTTAAGTCAGTGATATCATAAGATACAACTTGCTTGCACTGACTTTACTGTCAGAAGTACAGCTAGTTCAGAAAGTGTCTTCTGCCAGAGTCTTGCTAAACAGCTATCAAAATGGAGCCAAACTGCAGTCATCATAGGCAGATTATCAAACACCTTCCTCATCACTCTCAAAAGGTTAAGTAACTTTTTAAGGAGACGCAAACAGGTGTGCAGCATTTTAAGAAGCGTGCTATACATTGGTAAGGTTAGTTTTGCACTTAGTTTTAACTGTTTTGTTTTGGTTTTTTTCCTGCCTGAGCAGACACACAAAGCCTTATCTTCTTCAATTATTAATTCTGCATATGCAGAGCAGCCCAGATTTCTTCAAACTGCCTTGAAGGTACCATACCATAACTCAGCTCAGGAGCGAATCCATTTCAAGTAGAAGGTAGAGGTCGTATCTTAACTTTATGTTAAAGGGTATCAATTGATATGTTGGTGAATGGAAATACAGTTCACAATCAGTACATAATTCATTTTAGTTAGGTCATTAGTAGTCTGGAGTAGATTCAAAACAATAATCTTGGAAAAAACCAAATTATTCCGATTAGACTCAACAGTGAGTAATGTCAGGGAGTGATACATTTGCCTGCAGTCTGAAAAGAAAGACTATATCAACTTTGCATTACACGGTATCGTTTAACCAGACCAGGACATTGTGGCTTAAATAATTGACTCTAGCCTCCAACCCAATTCATACCCTCAGAGAATTTTTTTAAGGAGTTGGTTCCACTTATTTTGTTTCATTAAGAGATGTCAATTCATAAAAGAGTTAAGCTGTCAGAAGACTGTATTTACAGAAGTTAAAAAAATTGTATAAGCATAATATACTATATTAGATTACTTTTTCTATAACCTTTCTGCAAGTGAAGCTACATGAGCCTTACTTGTGACTGCTTTTGAGCTACATTTGAACAGATAAAAGCATTCAGTTAAAATGAAAAACAAACTTACTATTTATGATGATCAACTCTGAAGTGTTAGACACAAAAGAATTTTAATACCAAATATGCTACGCAGTCAAATCTGCAGTTTGTCGTGTTAGCAGGCTATTTCAATTCACCACCACCACCAAACAGGAGACAGTCTTTTGATAATCAGTTTATGAGAGCCTGCTCTTAGCCAGCCTGTAGTAGTACTCCCCCCACTACAGTCACCTTGATAGCCTTAAAATTTACAAGGAAATAGATAGTACCTTCAATCCATCAGCAGTTTTAACAAGCTTGAAAACTGTATGATTGTTGCAGAATTGTCAAGAACCCCACAGAAAGAAGAAATATAGCACTTAAGAGTGACTTGGTTTTCAGCTTTGAATGTAACTTTTTTTTCTTTAAAACAAATTAATTGGAGAAAAGTGGTTAGTTCTTCATTGGGCTCTCCCTTACAATCTTTAACACTAATAAAATAGTTCCTTCTCAAAAGTAGCTGAGTGACTGACAGTAGTTTTAACTGCACACAATGTCATAGCAATTCTAGCTTGTGCTCCATAAACGTTCAAGTATATCTGATATACACATACTAGCTCATAAAAAAACCAGATGTATATTCTTCCATATATGTGTATGTTCTTCCCATTTACTTTTTAATTCCTAAAATAACAGGTAATGAGACAGCTGGTACAGCACAGTCAAGTGTGAAAATGACCCAGTATAACAATAATTGACAAGTTATCACTCAATAGCAACCTGTGTGAAGCAAGATATGCCCAAATCGGACACTCTCTTAAAGGTTATTTTCATGGATTATACCTTTTACAGGTCTCAGTAGGGAAGACTGAATTACTTTTCATCCACATGGACAAACTTCCAAGAAGAGAGATTAAGTTTAACGGTATCTCAGAAGTCTATAGTGCTGCAATGCTTTCCAGCTGTAGACATGTCACACTTAATTCTGCCAGCTTTTCCCCGTCCCCAAGAACTACCGAGCTACTTGGAAATCAAAAGTTAGAAACACAGCAACTAGTTCTTAGAAGTTCCAAAAGCTTCAGAAAGTCAGTAGCAGCACATAGTACACAATGCAAACATTTTTACATGCACTTGTGACAATGAAGCATCGTGAGATACCAAATTAGTCATATCAGACCTTACAGTTATTTGGAGATGACAAAGGGGTCCTTCAATCTTTATACAGAAATACATTTTTTACAGAAACAAATACCTCCGGTAAACAAGTAAAACATTAGGAAGCAGGAACCCTTTTTATAAAGCAAATTAGGAACTAGGAATTTAGGAACTTTTTCATAAGGCAAAATATCAAGATACAACCCTTTCATTAAGTATATACTCTTTGCTAGCCACTGGAGGACAAATGTGTAAGCAGTGATGCCTGCATACTCCACATTGAAGAGTTGCAAGGATAATTAATAATTCTTTTAAACTCTGTGACAAACAACAATAGAAATCGAACCTATCCTTTGACAAAATAAAACTACCTACTTTTTTCCTGCTTGTTCTTGCCTCTGTTGTTCTTGGATGCCATCAGCAGCTTGGTGGAAATCAAATACTAAAAAAATAAAAATAACTTAAGTAGAAAATTTGTGTGAAACAAATTACTGTACCAGTAACAATTTATTCGAACCAACTCTAGCCTGTTTATTAATGTGGAAAACAGAAAAAATACACACTGAAGAAAGGCAAATAAAATGATGAGTTTTTTCTCCTCTTTCGCAAGTTACATTTTTTCACAGGAAAGAGTTCTGAGGTTTTTCAGAGACTTTTTTTTTTCCCCCAAGTGTTTATTTTATAGAATACTTGCAGACTATGTATACACCTCCGACACAATAAATAAGCCATTTCAGCTTTGTTGTAGCCCAAAAGAATGTATGGACAACAAGGAAAACATGCAGTTGAAAAAAAATCCTGGAAAACAGGTTATAGTAAAAAACATCTTACTGCTTAAATTTAAGGTAGGAACTTCAAGTAAACATTCTCATTCATTCTAAAGATTTCTTACACCATTTTATTTTTATGTTCTAGACAACATCAATTAAAACACAATTGGAAATACAAAAGCTCTCACCAATACCTGTTATGTACACAGAAGTCATCTTCACAAGCTGATTAATTTTTTTAAAGCATTACATATTATTAATTACAAAGATTACGCAATGTATACCTTACCCAAATTCTTTGTCTACCATAAAAGCAAAAAAAATCTGACAAAACTCATGTCAAATACAGTGTTGTAACAGTTTGCGGGTTAACAGAGGCCAGATTATTTTTCTTAAGTACTATCACCCTAAATGTTAAACAACTAATCCACACATTCCACAGGAAAGACCGAAAACTTGCAAGAAACAGACTCATTTAATAAGTCTAGTCTCTCTAGAACAAGAGTGGTTTTCGTTGTTTGTCTCACCAATTTATTTTTGTGTTTATTTCCACACATCCTCATAATTTAAAGGATTAGATTATCCCCAGCAGCTTGAACCTAGTTTTAGTTGATCTTTTATTACAGACTAGCCATTCAGAGATCGCCAATACCCATTTTACAGAAGGCATATTTATCATGGCAACAGATCTCCAGACTGTGACCAAAACCTTCTAAAGAGAAGCATTCTGAAAGTTCATTTGTCTTAAGAGCTTGAATGATTATCAGTGACAGTCAATAACTGGTCCTTTTTACTCAGGACCTGTTTAGCTTTGAAAACTTCACAGTATTGTCATTGTAATATAATCATTGCAGAATATTTTTTCTAATAACCCAGTAATTTCCAAGTAATTAATCTACTGTGACTCTAATCTCAGAAGGATTTTAGTAACTTAGGAACAGTTACTCAACTATTTCAAACTCAACAGTTACTCCAAAGTAAAAACATATTTATTGTGAAATAATATGTTCACTCATTAAGCTATTCCAGATCGGTTTAAAACAACAAAAAAAACCCAAAAACACAAATGCAAAAAGCAAAACCAAAAGCAAACCCTTTTTTTCCGATGTTAGAAGCTTTTATCTAATAAAGACCTAAAAAGTTTGTAACTTCAAAAGATGACTACCAGAGCAGAAATAAGCCCACTTCCTAATATACGCAGTTACGCAACTATTATGTTACAATACCTAAAGATCTAATTTAAAGGATATATTTATATAATAAAGATGTCCTAGGACGAGTGATACAGGAAGAGCCTCTGAAGCTCTGTGTTAGTGGTTTGGACTCCAAACACTATTTTACTCCAGGCTCTGAATTGCAGAGTTGTCTGAAACACAGGCTGGAACCAACGCTTGACTGATGAGGTCCCTGTGAGGAGGGCAGCCATTCTCTCCATCCCTATAGAGTCCTTCCCATAAAGTCTCCTTTCTGAAGTACATGGCAATTTACTTGGTAGGGAGCCCGTTAGTTTGGAAGTCATGCCCAGTCACGTGGTTTCCCAGCAGAAAGTTGCTATAAACAACACTGCTTTTACACCAAAGGGGGAAATGAATCTTTCAGTCAATTAACTTCTGAACTGCTTTTTGACTGCTCTGCACCTCTGATCTTTGGCTTGGAAAGTGAACCTGCTTTCCTGACAAGATTATGCTTATGCAATAGGATTAAAAAGTGACTAGAATATAAACCTGGGAGCATCCTGAGTGGTGAATGATTTTTTTCTAGGATCTTCAATAAACCAAAGCAGCATACAGAGACTTAATCTAAAGAAAAGTACGTATCTATCTAAAGAGATGGCTAAAAATTGTCATGCTTTTACTGCCATGGAAAATCAGAGGGGGGGAAAAAAAAAAAAAAAAAAGATTAACAAAAAAAAAAAAAAATCAACAAAAAACCCAAACCACAAAAAGGAACTTACCAATATGAGCCCTGTCAGAAATTATTAGTCTTTTTTCCCAGCCTTCTAGCCCTTAAAAGACAAAATTAAATAGTTCAGATTATGTTTTGTATAGCATTTTTGTCTTCTGATGTATAAAGGATAAATACTTTTCATGTTTAGCCTTCAGTCAATCTATTTAAAGCAATCACATTCCAGAGAAAAAAAAAGTAGATTTCAATAATTAACATTTGGCATCAGTCTATAAAGCTGAGAGAGTGAGGCTTATTCTGAGGAAGAATTCTAGCTGTTCTACTAGTTTCTCAATTTCAGCAATCAATTAGTAGCTTTTTGGTTTTGAATAATCTAGACCATTGATTTACCTCACTTATAGCAGACTGTATCATCAAACTGTACACTAATATTGTAAGAGGTAAAATGACTATGAACAGCTAACACTTTAACAACTTGTTTCTCTTCTTAAATTTACTGCTTTAAGCAAAGAAAAATGTCTGCAGATAATTCATATTTGGAACACGTTCTCTTCTGAACCTGTACAGAGACTCTTTTTGTCTGTCTTCCCATGAGGGCCCTGGGACTTCTAGCGAGACTCCTGTCAGAAACTAGCAGCTAAATGGAATTCTGGAAAAACACATTGTACATAACTTCTACAGAGGCATCCTCTATGTAAATCTTTTGAGGAGGGCCCCACAAACTACTTTAAGACCAGTATCTTAAAATTTTCTCACCTTTTCCTTTCTTTAAGTTTTTTTCAGCTTCTTCAAAGAGTCCTGGCAAGTGAATTACAACACCATTCCCTGAAGAAAACCATTACACAGAATTGAATTATGTTGAGCATGGAAAAAAATATTCCAAACAATTCAAAGACACTTCATGTTTTTTATGTAGACTATTTTATTTAAGTCTTTAAACTTCCAAGACATGGCAACCTTTATTCTTTTAAAAGACTGATTTACACCTAAAGTATTCATCTTTAACTACATGCATTGAATCCTTTTAATAAACTCAAACTTTCAGTTTAGATCAGGACAAACAGTAACAGCATTGTGGGACAGTCCGGAATGCAACTTCCTCTTCCTCATATCTAAAACTAACTTCCCTCTTTGTACTTCATTTTAATAACCCTATTGTTTTTTAAAAAAAAACTTAGCACATTTCTATCTTCATTATAAACACTAGCATCCCCTCAGGCACTCTTCTGCTGTAAATAAACACAGAATATTCCATACATAGATTGGGGTTGTTAGCAGACTAGCAAAAATAACATAGGAAAAAGCTCTATCAAAATCAAGCTTGCTTTCCTACAGCTGTCATATTGCTCAGAAAAAGACTACTAGCTCATACAATTAATCAGCATCACTGACTGCCTAAGAAGGAGCATTTCCAAATAGCAAAACTGAACCACCTTAAGGTCATACCAAAAGGTCAGTAGATCCAAAGCTATCAGTATAACATCTAACTAAAGAATGAAGGGACCTGCCATTTGGAACTACTTGTATATCACCTAATTTTACATAGATAAAAGCATTCTGAACAAAAAAAACCAAAGTATTTAAGACTTCTTCACTATAATCTTCACGGTACAGTCCTAATCAATAGTAATAATCTATTATAATGCTGCAATCATTTTGCCCTCACTCTTTTTTTTTTTTTCCTTAACCTATAAGCTCTTTCAGTAGAATCCTAAGCCAGGTATTTTTTTTTCCCCAAAAGAAATTTTAAACACGACGCAGACCTAAAAGAACCTAGAACAACAAACTTCAGAACAGACAAGGTCAAGACAAGAGACAGCAGACACAGACAAGAGGATTTGTATAAAGCTCTCTCCTGCCTACTGTATCTTTAAAGGATGGGGTCTTTCCTACTCAACCCCAAGTCCACCAAACAAAACATGGCAAATGGGCATCTTTTTTTACTATTTTCAAGCAATAACCTTTTAGAGAAACATAATACAGTAACACATTAAAAGAGAATAAAAGTAGTCTCATCTGCCACAGCCCTCAGAACTAGAAGCAGTTAACATCCCCACCTCCCCTTCATCAGAGGGAATCTATTTCCATGCCATTGGCTCCATTTCTGCAGAAGTATTAGGCAGGGCAAGTTGATCCAAAACTATCCCACTATCAAGTCTCAATGTAACAGCTGAAAAGAGGCAATTAACCACCAATTCCCATAACAAGTAAAGAGTTAACGCTGACTGCGAGTACACAGGTTGCTACAAGCTGCACCCAAGAATACAGCAAGTACTGTTTATGAATCACGTAACTAGCGACAGAGGCTCTTTAGTTGCTATGCTGTTTAGCAAACTGTCAATGACCACTTACTCTTGGCACAGGTACCAAGCTACAGGCTCAAAGCAGTAAGATATGCAGGAAGAAGTGATAGGAAGAGCAGGGCAAGAGAGTCCTAATTTGGAGAAGTACACTGTATAAGGGACAGGAGTTCTGGGTATCAAAAAAGCAGGATGGAAGTTGTTGATAGGTCATAGCCTTTAGGGACCCAGAGACTGACCTGATTTGTGAAACAGCACACAAGCACGTGCATAGTTATAATGCTGTGTAGACATGTATTTACCTTCATTTTTAGAAGGAAATTTTAAGGGCTACACAGCATTATTAAAGTAGGTTGGTCATAGAAGCAATCCAAAGGCAAAAAAAATAAAATAAAATGTAGGATTGGATACAGGATTCCAAGAAAGGAAGCAGGATAAATACGCTTGTAGGGACAATAGACAGCACAATCTGAACTCCCTTTCAGGAAGCAAACAGATCATAGGTCATGACATCATGCAGTACTACCTTGCCCTAAACTTGAGAGGACTTCTTGGTATGAACTACATAATGCAGAAGTCTTTTGGAGTCAGCATTCATTTCACAGTCCAATGGAAAAAGGAGGAAATATCTGTTTCAAAAAGTACTGATAGTTACTTAGCAGAGCTGAAGATTAAAACAGAGAGGAGGAATTCTGAGAATAAAAGAAATACTTGGCAGAGAAAATATGAGGGAATGGGAGAATGAAGATACGCTGTGAAGCTAGCTGTTTGCATTGATGGGACAGAGAAGAACAAAAATGAACTATCCAAGACAATAAAAGAAACCTCCATAATCCAGACTTCACAATTGAGTCAAGACATTAGGATGATAGAGCAGTGCAGGTCTATGAGGATTTGAGGAAAAAAAAAATCCTGATCCTGTATGTCCTCAGATATATTTTGTTATTTTAGTATGTTAGAAGTCTGTTACTAGAGGATTGTCTATTTTTTAGAGATGTCCCACTTACCAATAAACGCAGTGACTTTTGGATTGATGATCCCACTTGGCAGAAGATGAAAGTCATACTCCACAGAATCCACAACAACTGTATGCCCTGCATTATTGCCTCCCTGGAGGGGGGGAGAGAAAAAAAAAAAAGTGTTAATAGAGATGGAATAAACTGGTTCCAGCTCCAATTCCGCAGCTTTCATTTCTGTTACTGACAAAAGATCTTTCAGAGATCAACTCCTCCCAGGAAAAAAGCCAAACTTGTTTTGTCAAACTCAACAATTTCAACATCAGTATTATCTGTCATATAGACTTTGGACAGTATTTTGGTTCATCAAAGATACAAAAGCTTGGAATAAGATTAAAATGTTTCTAAAAATTATTGAACAGAAGCATAAGTATTCTAGAACATGCAAACATTTCCAAAAGCCATCATCAGTTTTACTAGGTTCCCATTACAGTTATGGAGAGTAAGTATTAAAAGTGGAACTGCAACCTTAGCAAAGAAAAAAAAAAAAATCACCAGTAAAACTGAGTATATGAAACCTTATAGTTACTGGGAAAGATAAGCCTAGCTATTTGGCAATGTGCAGGCTTGTTCTGAATTTGGGGTTCAGTCTTTTGAGTGTTTTTCTACTAACAACAACCAGCAAAGTTAACTTGTTCATTCTGTTCCTCCTCAGCGATAAGAGAAGTGTGTAATAGTACAAGTCATTTATATCTGAAACATGCTGTTACTGAGTGAATCTAGAGGCAACTAAGACAACTGTGGTTTTGTAAGTTACCGGAAACCATTTACATCAAACTAACACTTAACATTTCTAGCTTTTTTCACTACCACAAAGAGAGTATTAAGAGATTTGTTAAACTGAAATACGTCTAAAATACAAAAAGAAGCCTGTGACCAACTCTTTAAGAGGGTCAAGACAGGCTTATGAAACTATAAAGGTTACAAAATAGTTCCTGTTTGTTGTATTTTTGAAAATAAGCTTACACTCTCTTGTGACTGAGTCATTTGTGCAAGAGAAGGTTACATACAAAATGGTTCTGTTGGTCATAACTACAGGAACATCCTTTACAGGCACCTTGTACCAGAAATAAACAAACTGATTCATAGAAGGAAAGCCTTAAAGGACAGACTTTTGATTTAAGCCTTCTTTCAGCACAAGACAAACTGAAGAAAGGCATTATACGAAAAGAGGAAGAAGAAAAAAGAAACTATATGAAATACTGATCTATGGAATTATAAATCTGAAATATTTCAGAATAATGTATCACAAGATCTTTTCTAAGCAAATGACTCAACAGCTACTCACTACAACATTTACAAAGCATGAGTGCAATACATAAAGCCATATATCTGACATTACAAATAAAGAATATTCTTAGATAGCAAACATTTGTGCCAGTATATAAACACACATGCTACAGGTAAATGCCTAATCTCAGTGAAGTTAGCAATGAAAATTCTTGTAATTTCAGCATTATTTATTTGAGGACTTACAGCCATTCCACCTCCTTTGGAAACAGAAAGACTTACAAACCTTCACACAACAAAGGAAATGTCTGAATTTAAGCAAAGTTTAAACCATTTAGTAATATAATGTAAAGTTTTTCCATGTAGTAAACAGTACCTTGAAGAAGTTGTAAAGATTTCTAGATGCAGATGGTTTTCACTGCAAATGATCTGACTTAATCAGAGAATGCCAAATTCTTGATTTGCAACATGTGAAACACATTGAACACATAAATAAAGCAAGCCTTTCAAGTTTATTCTTTTAAGAAAATAGTAAATATTCAGGATAACCTTCCTGCTCTTCCTCCCATCCTTTCAACTCAACAGTAGCTGTTAAGAAAGATTATTAAGCTGTCTACCAACTCTGCAGTTGTATCTTTGATTTAAAAGGATGTTAACTGGCTGCATTAGCAGGTAGATCATTTACAACTGTTTTTGAAATGCAATGCTGATGATACTCCTGAGCTACTGCAAGTTACTCCAAAACTAGACATTAATCTAAGAACTATTAAGCTTTATACATACATAAAATACACGCGTTTTTTTAGTAAGAAAAGACATTTGTTTTCTACTCAGTTTTTACGAATGTGAGCAAAACCTTTCTTTGGGAAGAAAGAAGAGTTATGTACTAAAGTAGCATTTACAGTGAAGTACATCTGCTGAAAGTGGTAGTTTTCTTCTTCCTCATCAGATTCCTTCAAATTACTCCTTTCTATTAGCTCCACTAGTAATCAGTCTAGACAAATTTAACATGAGCACTGAAGTGCTTTGAATGAAAATTCAATACATAGGTCTAAGTACAACATCAAAGTACTAAAGTAGCACTAATTTACAAATGGAAAGAGGAGTCCAAACTCTCTCACTGCAGCATAAATAAACTGGACTAACCCATAAGCCACCCTAAGATTAGTGAATGACTATTCATGTGAAATCCCCTACTAACTGCATGATTTAATTTCATGTTCTGCTTCTTGATTTATTTAAAAAAAAAAGTTTTCTAGCATCATCAATGTCAAATAAGAAAGAAAGAAAAATTGGCCATTGTAGAGATTAGATCATGATTAACAGTAAATTCTTAGTCTCTTAAAGTTTGCCAAGCTACTGGTGCCATTCAGATGTAGTAACTTAAAAGTTCAGTGGTCATGTCTGCTTGAGTAAGGTGTATAGCACACAGACTCAGACTCTGTAAATCACGAGAATATAGCTGCTGCTGGGTTTTGGTGGTGGTGAGATTTCTCCCTTGCGCAGCTGAGTGATGCTAAGGTGTGTTGGTTCCATGCTCACTGAAAAATACCCCACAGCTGACAGAATAAAAATGGCATTTTACCTTTTAAACCTTCAACTACAGGCAGAGCACAGGCAGAGCTCATACTTCATCTAGAAGCAAGCTAGTTATATATCCTTCTGCATGTTTACTGTGAGCAGTTACACTTTAAGGGACTTCGCTAGAGACTAAAGTAGAAAACTTGACATTGTGGGTGATGAATCGCCATCTGAACACACTCTTAGGCCATATTAATACCTCAAGGTTTCCAAATGCATGTTTTCAAGTTAGACTCAAATTTGAAACTCAGAATTTAGTTGTTTATAATATTATGATGCCTAGGACATGAGAAGATTCAATCCCAAAAGTGCTATTAATAGCAGCAGTCTGGTAGAACATTAAGTCAGTTGCCATCCTGCTTTGGATGTCATTTTGTTAAAATGTGTCATTTTGAAAAATATTTTAAATTTCAAATTATATTTTAGGAGAGCATTAAAACAACAGCATTTCATTAATTTTTCAAAATTCTGCTGTTGATTTACAAGTAATTTCTACCCTAACTTGCAGAATTGCAACTGTATAGTTATATAGTTAGGAATTGTAATATATTAAAAGAATGGTTCACACTGTACACTTACAGTGAACTAGGAGTAAAGTGTACACATGTGTGCTCAGACATTGCACAACACAGGTTTGGTAAACAATTCTAATTACGGAAACCTGAACTCAGAGGTCTAGTGGTGGTGGAGTGGAGGGGTGGGTTACTGTTAGCTTATAGAGTATGGGTTTGGTTTGGGTTTTTGTTGGGTTTTTTGGGGGTTTGTTTGTTTGGGGTTTTTTTAACTCCTCCAGAAATTGATGATAATGTCAGCATCTCCGTAATGGAGGCAACTATTGCCTCTGGGCATTACTCAAGGTATAAACTGATGAAGTCACTCCTGGCTTCGGTGTTTTCCATCTGGATTTCTCACTCCTCCTTCCCCATCACACTAAACTAACTGGGACGAGTTAGGTCATTCAAGCAACACTCCTTTGATTCAAATGTTTAAACATTATTAATGGAGAACTAACTGTGGAATTTATTTTCACTATTTGTTAAACAAAGTTCACGCTCAAACGATCTTCAATACATTGTATAAAGCTTTTGCCAGAGGGAAGTTAAGATATACAAGTCATTCCTTGAGGCTGGCAATACTCCCTAGGTAACTAAATATAGTAGTCTACCATATCTTGGTAACCTTCTAGGTACAAAACTACAGGAGTTCTCTCCCAGCCATATGAAAACTGGAACACCTACCTTGGGCCAAGTGCACTGCAAGACCAAAAGAAGGTCTTGCTCAGCTTGGAATACAGAAACATGCATGTAGCAGTGGCTCCTTTTCCCTTTCTCCCTGCACAACAGCAAGACTTCCTTCAGCTGAGCCAAGAAGTGTACCATAGCCAACATACTCATTAGAGCGATGCAACTGGGGATTCAGCTACAAACAGATGGGATTGCACAAAAGGACTGAGGGGGAGAAAAGATGACTACTTATGTATGAGAGGTACAAGAAGGCATCAGTGGCACTCTGAACAAAGAACTTCTTCATTGGGATGCTTTCTTCCCATCCTGCAGAACGTTAGCAGAGGAAATCCCTCCAGAAGTCAGAATGCAGGCTGTGGAGGAGGTCAGGCAGCCAAAGTAGTGCTGGCTTTGCCAGAGTAAGAGAAATAGTATCATGTGGATTTTTTTTTTAAAAAAAAAAAAAAAAAACACCAACAAAAAACCAAAAACCAAACAACCATAAACTAAGAAGAAAGGTGATCAATAAGATGAAATGGTATGACATAGTCAGGAATGTCTAACAGACTCAAGACTTTACTTGCTTAGTACTGCAATGCAGTATTTTATTCCAAAATTATGCAAAAGAGTCTTTCTGAAAGACAGCAAAGACACAAATACCTAATGCAAAAGACAAGCAAGAAAGCCCTTTTAAGAAAAAAAGAAAGACCTTTTAAGTAACTTTTAGGTAAGTTAAACTTGCAGAAGACCAAAGAAACCAGTTCAGTATAGGCAATATAGGTGGGACCAGAAGAGAACTTTCAAGGTTGAAGTACCTCCTAAACACAAACCCACTGAACCTTCAAAAAGTTTTGTGTTCTCTTCCTCTGCTTGCATGGTTTCCATGCTCTGATATAAGAGTCTTCTACTCATCTAGCATATTATCAAGAAGAAAAGAAAACAAAAAAAGCTAAACAACCAACCACACACAGAAAAAAAAAAAACCCCACATTTGTTTCTTTAAGTGCTTCCTAAAAATATTTTTGTGAAACTTTTTTCACTGCTGCATCTCACAGGATGTCACAATATCAGATATGGTATTGTAAACCCTCAGATCATCTGCCAGAACAGAACCATAATTTTGAACCTAAATAAGACTGTGTCTCTTAAAAGTCACTTAAAGAACCTTTTTCTTCTCTCCTCCCCAAACCTCTTGTCTCTGTCAATTTGAACAGCTATTAAGAAAAAAATTGTAATTTTTTAAATAATGAAAAATTCATAATACTTTAAACATTAATCACTGAAAATTAATTCTGATTTTTATCCTACCAACAACTGTGTATATTTATTTTCTTAATCATACAATTACCTCAGAGGAGATAAATTGGTTTCTGCATACTTAAGTATGCACACATCCTTCAAGTCTGGATACAAACAGCAGAATACTTACACACCGTGAACTTCCCATTTCAAGAGACACAATCTAGAATATGCCAGTATTTTTTATTTTAAATCTTTTCATTCTGGAAGTCATGCCAAAAGCTATCTGCTAGTTACCTGAAAATTTTCTTAGTACAGCATCATCCCTGAAACATACCTGAGGACACAAAGTCAGCCAACAAACACAATAGAAGAACGGGTGTTTATTGCCTAAAAGGCTGCATCACCTAGTATTGAAAAACTGTGAACTGGAAGTATATTGCTGGAAGTTAGTAGTAAAAAAAAAAAAAACAAACAAAAAAAACCACAACAAAAAACCCAACAAGCAACAGTTCTTGTTAACATTACACCAGAGACCAAGCACTTCATAAATTTAATATGCATAATGCTTAACTTTTGCTTATTTAACACTGAAATATCTCTCCAGATAAGGTTATTACCAGGCTATTTAGGTAAGGATATAAATAATCTTCTCCCTTAAGTTCTAATAAAGCTCACTTAGAAGAGAGAGTGCTATTTAAAAAAACAAAGCCAAACTATTTCTCTTTAGGTTTTCTTTACATTAGAAAACAGCCTCTGGACTTGGGCTCATTTCATCACAGAAAACAATATATAGGAAAAATAGGCACATGCCTTGCTGAAGAACAGAACATAAAACAAATTCTCCATCTAGCAAGAAAGCAGCTACTCAAACGAAAAAGCAGTAAGAACCAGTAACAACACACTATCCTCCTATCAAGAGGCTAACACAGGCTTACTGCTCCTGAAGCCCCAAGCATGCTTTGCTTAGATATAGCACAGTTTTATTTGTGCATCTCTATCAAGGCACAGCATTGCAGTTTTACCATACTCTGAGGTTTCCAAAATTGAATTTTCAGAAGTCAGCAATCTTCCTAGCACTGTATCTTGAGGTAGATTAAAAAAAAAAAATTAAAAGCATTCAGTTTACTTGTCCTTTCTCCTTTCCTCCATTTGGAACCGTTCTCTCTCCTCTTCCTAAGGATTCTCCAGTGATCAAGGGATCAGCTCTTTCAGTAGCCCACAGTTTTACAAATTGCAGTATTAAATTATGGCTCTAGTTTAATTTCCCCAACTCTTCAACTGCCAGGAGCATGAACTTTGTAATACAAAGTAATATACAACATTGTCCTTCCTCAACTTCTGACTTTGCCTTGCAGTCAATACCTATGCCTGCCGTTGTTGCTCAAGACTTTGAAACAACACACCAAAGTTAGGGTGGTTGGTTTCACAGTTGGACCCAGTCTCCAGTTTTCAGACCACCAGTTGCTGCCCACACTGCTGCCATCAATGCTGAAGGAGTAACTGCCAGCAGGTGACACTGAGTGTTTGTGCTGATAATGGGGGAAACGCGCCTGCCCACAGTGAAAGGAGAACCAAACATCCATCAGTTCAAAAAATTCATGGAATTATGAAGTTGGGCATCTTAGAAATAGCTGTTTTAATCATAGCCTTGATGCAAAAAGAGACAAACCAACCAAGAAAACCCTCACCTCAGCCATGAAAGTTGCCTAGTACTAGAGTTGTTGGTTTGGTTTTTGGGGATTTGTTTGGTTCTTGTTTTGCTGTGTTGTTTTGTTTTCGGTTTTTTTAAAACTTCTGCACAAATCCAGCTGTTGTGGTTATCCCAGCTGAAACCAGGACACCAGCTCAAAAGGATGCTGGTTGGATTGTGATGAAAAAATTTCTTTCCATTTATTTGGAGATGCAGTGTGAAAGTCAAGCATGAACCTGTGCATTTCAGTATATGGATTTAGTTCAGGGACTTTTAGTTTGGTGTCCTGATGGATGAACAATTTAAAATCCTATTAAGACATAGTAGCCTTTTTTCTCCTTTTATGATCCCAACACTATTAAATTTACTATTCTTTTATAGTATTTTAAGTCATTAAGTGGAATAGTGAAAGTAAGATCAGGCACAAGATCACTACCCGAACTATAGTATTTTAAGAAAAATCTGTTATTATAACTAAATGCATAAGCTTTTAAAAAGGCACTAGTCCAATTTCACTGCTGTGGTAAACTTAAATCACTTCCTTGAAAAAGCATATGATCCCTGACCACTAGTTGGTAATCTTGAAACATCCAAGCTATTCAACTTGTTGAACAGCTAAGTACACAGGACTCTGACAGAAAGGTGCGTACTAATAAGACAAATTATCACACAAGTACTGTTAAAATGACAGCAATCCCGGTAACAAACCCCCATATTTACCCACTTTCTAGAAGCCTCATTCCAAAAAGCATTCCCTATGAAATACCACTTTTGAAATACTCATTTTACAGTGGTAAACTCCTCAGAGATTTTTTTTTTTTTTAAAGCAAACAAACAAAAAAAGGGGGTGGGGGTGGGGTGTGGTTCTTCAGCTTGCTAAAGATTAAATAGCCTAAAAATCCTTCTCTGTGTAAGCACCACACCCAAGAATCTGCATTCATATATTCAATTTAGATAGGTTGGGCAGTGCTACACACAAAACAAGATACTATTCTAAAACATACCTATCCTGGCAAATGTGAACAGAATCAGTTACACGTGCACAGAGGGAGCATAAGATAGCAAAGGCAGCTGCAAGTATTGCACATCTGGGGGCCATTTGATAAACATTGTCAGGAAACACCCTTTTTGCAATAGTTTTGAGCACCTGAAAATACTAATTTGGAAGGAAAAAGTAATTATCTGCTAGTTGACATTTTACTGGAAACAAGCTTGAAATTTCAATAAATCAAACAAATGACTCCTGCTAGCCAAAAAGCACTGGAAGGCAATACTTACCACAAGCAATACACTCATGCACACGACAGAAGCACACCAGTTACCACAATACTGTACCATGGTCCAGACAGTATCACTGGAAAACATACTGAAGACTAATCAATAGTATCAAAGAGGACTAGATTTTAAACATAGTGACTGAACAGTATTTCCAATAGGACATTTAACAGTAATTTTGAGGTAAATAATTTCTATGCAAAATGGCTTATTTTCTTTTGCATTCTATAGCTTTTTAAATATCTTAACTGCCAGCTAAAGTATTTTGGGTAAAGGACTGAAAAGAACTAGCAACGATATTAATGTAAGTACCTGACTACGGTTTTATGATTTTGTTTTCCTTATAGCTCTGAAGACAAATAGAAGTGTAACTCTTAGAGAGGTATATTCTGGAGGCAAACCGGTAAACTCAAAAGCATGTATGGACAACCTCAAAGCAAGACAAGTCTTCTCACTTTGAACCTTCCCGTAGCACAAGAGCTCTTTAGCTTGTTATGTTCTGTACATGCAGAACAGCTTCCAGATTATGTACAAAGCATGGAGAAGGAGCATTCATAATAATATTTAACAACAATTTTTCTTCTGGAATTGCACTGCTGTACTAGTCAAAACCTCCTAAGGAACATTCATGGACTGTGTTGATTCACTGGACAAATAAGAACCAATCTTTTTTGGAGTTAGGGCAGAGTCTTGATAATTTAATGAAGTTAATTTGACAAACTAGTAACAACTTATGCCTGTCTTCAGACAGTCTAATTGATGAATACTTCACCAATCTTGTTGCATCGTGACCTTTGTTGTCAGGGTTAAAGACAGTTGCTCTTTTTAGCAAAAAGATTATTTTCTTGCTGTATTAAAATAGTGCAAAAAAGGTTACCAGGTAAGACTTCAGGTTTACAGTGCTTAACCAGCCACTACCAAAACTGAGCTAATAGAACACTGAAGTTGAAATACCCACTGCCTGGCGTTTTGGTTTGGTTTTGCTAAATATGAAGGTACAACCAGAATGTTTTTTAAGAAGTAATTTATTCAAGAATAACTTATTTTGCTTTCCATAACTATACTTCAACAATATTAAAGTTTACCAAAGACATAAAAATGTTATATTTACAGAGGGGGGAAAAAAAAAAAAAAAAAAAAAAAAAAAATCAATCTGGGAGTTACAGCCTCCAGTATGTTTCATATGCAATGCCTGCTAACTTCATCTGAAGCTAAGTGAAGCCAACTGAGGACGCATGGAATTGCATTTTTCAAAAAAGACTGAAAATTATACAATGCCATACTCAAATACTTATAGAGAAATCCTGAACCACAACTTTTCCTTGGGTGAGTTTGCTCAGAAAAGTTCCATGCTCCTGGGTTTGCAGCCAATCTCACTGGTTTACCTGGAAAGTATGCAAAGAACTTGACCGCTTCCTTCCAGTTTAAAGGAGAAGGATTTGCAGTCTTCCATTTTCCTGCCCCATGGGACTCTTTCCAGGAAAAATGTACACACTTAATATATCCATCATTCACTGAAAGACCCTCACTCTTAATCTTAAATTCATTCTAGCTTCCAACTTCGGCTTTTTCCCTTCCTTTTTTTGAAAAAAACCTGTGAAGAGTCTAATAGCAAACATTAATGTATCAACTTGCATAACGAGCAAAACCAAAAAGGAAAGCAGAGTTGCTTGCTCATAAACTGAAAGCAAAAATACTACTCTGGTAGAGGAAAAAAAAAAAAAAAAAAAAAAAAAAAAGACAAGACTACATTCTCTGCTTTTTAAAACCTTTGTGTAGAACACAAAGAGCGAAAGTAAATGCGTGCCATGTGTGCTAGCCAAGGAAGCATATGCTTAAGTATGAGGCATGTGTACATACATAAGTAGAACATGCAAGTAAGAAATCACTGCAGGAACGCATAAAAAATACAGTGCATTTGAAACTAAAATGGAGGAACAACAGCCTATCTTTCTCCATTTTAGAACTATGTAAGTTGAAAATATGCATTTTATATTCAGAGCATATCTTCATTAGTCAAGGGCAGACCAGACGTTAGTATAACCACCAGAACAGTTAAATCTGTTTTGAACACATCAAGACAAGAGAGCAGTTCAAACCCTGATGCCTCACTTACAGCAGTACTCTCATAAATGCTAAGAATGGTCTATGTTCCTGCAACTTTTACCTAACGGTGGAGGTGCTTAGGCAAAAAAAGATTTTATTAGAAAAGCAGACTGAAAATACTACTAAAACCAAACGGTGAATGGCTCTCTATATTGATACCAAATACAACAGTATTTAAAGCAGCTCTGAAATACTGACATACGCATTTAAGAGAATTATCTACCCAAGAAGTCTATGATGACAATCACTGCCTTTTCTTATGACGTGATCATGCCAAGTTGTCTATCTCAAAAATCCGATGCCTCAGGGTAGAGCAAAGAAGTCTTTCAAGTTATCTCCTCTAGAATAGAAATTAGTTGTCTAGTTTAAAGAGATTTTATCTCATGCTATGCTAAGGAAGAGGCCATACACTCCTGTCAACTCTCCCCATCAGATGTGTGTGTGCATAATTTTTTCTACAGTTTACTTTTA
The DNA here is from genome assembly GCA_034008185.1 of Gorsachius magnificus. Classification (NCBI taxonomy): domain Eukaryota; kingdom Metazoa; phylum Chordata; class Aves; order Pelecaniformes; family Ardeidae; genus Gorsachius; species Gorsachius magnificus. The sequence continues at coordinate 39,230,575 of CM067083.1, read as the reverse complement.
TTGCTACCACATTCCAGCATTCATTTTTAGCTCAGGGCAACCACTGTTGTTTCTGAGCTAGCTTTACAACTAACTGCCAAGTTGGGCAAGAAGCAAGTCAATGTTGCTTTGGCATCATATGGTTGTAAACATTTTCATTTAACTCTTAAATGAAAAGTCAAAAATACATCAATAAAGCTGGATACTACCATGGCTTACAAGAAACATAAGAAAGGCTCCTTCTTGCCACAATCAGATTCTGCGAATGCTGAACACACTTTTAAAAAGTTCACCAGTCTAGTGAAGAGACATATCTGAACCCCTTTGGTGCACCCTAACTAGACATAGCTTTGCAGTTACTAGGCTATTTGCTTCTCATTTCAATATATATTGCCAAAAATCTATTTTGAACCTCAGATTGCAAACCACCCACCTTAAAAAAAAAAAAAAAAAAAATCAAGGTTTTGATAACTAATTTATTCTCTCACATCCCAGATTTGTGATTAATGTCTTGCTTTCTCCTCCTTCCACTCCCAGTGAATTAGCAGCTAAGAAACTCTACAAACCAACTCCTGGATTTCAGTATAAACAACATTAGCAGCTAGCAATTTTTTTCCTTGACAATCCATTCATGTTTGTAAGATATAAACCTAGTTCAAGCAGCCATCATGTTACACACTTAATAGAGGTTTCTAAAACTTTGGCTAGACTTCAGAAATTTTTGAGTCTGTAGTACAAAAATTGTTGCATCAGAACAAGATCAAGAGCATGGTTTGAGGCAGAATATGACAGAATAAGCACATTATGTTTTACACGTTCACCTGTTTTCTCCTAACAAACAGAAGAGAACATTAACTTTACTTAAGTCTATTAATCTCAAAAAACTCCATACATTTCTCTATACTGATAGAGCCTGCTCTGAGGAACTGCTATGCAAAGACAGTATTCAGAAGGAGTCTTCAGAGCTGGTTTTGGCTTAGTTTCATCTGATCTGCAAAACCTGCTGAAACGTCTACATATGTTAGGTAGAGAATAGGATTCATTATCCAAGTCCAGAATAAAGATCAATCTATCCCTAAGAGATAAAAGAGATAGAGTAAGGCAGGCAGATAAGGAACAAGAAAAACACTGAAAGAACAGACTGGTCCAGCACTACGTTGCTTCAGTGTACAAAACCCCACTGATGTTTACTACAATTCACAAGAATATTTAAGAAAGGATATGAAAACAAAAAGTGATGTTGGAAATATTTACAGAGAACACCTTCCAGATGCGTGAGGCAATACAGTAGAAATAAGAAATGCATTTGAAATCTTAATAAGCTGCTACAGAGTACTGCATCTTAACCCACCAAACACATACAAGTAAGATTTTGTAGTAAGTTGAAGGAACAATAAGAAACAAGTAGATCAATTTGCTCTTCAGTGCCATTAAGATCTCCTTTGTTAATGGTACAAACTTTATGAATTGGAAAATCAGGTTTCAACTGTTCTTCTGCTTGAAATAATTTAGACCTTGTGTGATTGTTTACAATAACAAGAGATCACCTGTCAGTGATGCTCTAAAGCAGGTCTGTAAAGCATATGACTCACTGATGGGGCAAGCCAAAGAACTCATTTTACTGACCTCTCTTTCCTCATCAGTCCACATTACTGGCATGCTGCCAACCACTACAAGGTCCAAAAGTGCACCCAGCACTAAAAAAAAAAAAAAAAAAAAAAAAAAAGGAATAAAAAAGCTCTAGCTAGACATCACATATCGAATGCCTGAGCAGGTTAAAAACCAACAATAGCTACAGCTACTGATTATGCTATTGCTAATTCTGCATAGCCTGCGAAGGCTCTAGACTAAAACACCGTTTCAAATGAGAATATTTAGAAAAAGAAAAAAAAGTGGGCTTGGTGAACAGAAGATAAGAAAAAGCCACTTTTTTTTTTTTTAAATTGGAAATATACAGACTGGCGATATGGAGCTATTAGGCAGTCAGAGGACTTCTGTTGGCAGTTATACAGTTATCAGCTGATCAATGGTAACTGCTTAACCACAAGAATCTGCACACTGAAAACTTCTCTACAAATTGTTGCACTGTAATTGCCACATACCAAGTGATCAGCGGTGGCGTCACTATACACACTGTTGTTCTGGGGGAGGAAGAGGAAAGGGGAGTACGACGACAAATCCACACATTGCGACTACCACGCATTAGCAGTTCAGGCGTAGGAACAGTGTGACCCCCACAGCAGGCAGAGCACTAATGGCAAGTCACAGGCATACCATACCGAAATCAGTTGACTGAGAAGATTTGGTTAAGAAGCTGCAAGTCAGTTTTGAAGTAGTAACAAGATGTACAAGAGAACTGAAAAAGCAAGAAAATAGGATTCTTTAGCATAGGGAGCATGTCTTAAAAATAATTTGAAGACTTAGAAATCTTACTGACACATGTGTGTTATATTCTCTGAACTAATCAGCTACCTCCAATAGTAAGAACAGGAAGTGACCAAAAATTTGCTGACGAAATGAGTAAATGAGAACAGAATCACGCAGTGCAGACATTACATTATTTTGCTGTACTGCATACACTGGTAGATCGGGTGGAGGAGATGGTGTTAATGTAAGGGATACACAGCGTATTTTGGTACTGTATTTGTTTTGATAAAATGATTATCTAAAATAATTTGTTTGCCTTATTCTGCCATTCCATATCCACTAACAAATGAAACTCTGGTAATTAAATTGCTAATTTGGTTGCGTTCTGCAACGGTAGGAAGTCCCTTAATCAGAACAAGAAATGTTTTCCTTTAACTTTCCATTACCTGTGGAATTGACAAAAATACAATGTATACTTTCAAAAGTTGCCAGGTTTGATGGCAGCAAGGCTAGCTGCTTACTAATAGGAAACTATGTCAATCAAAACCAACATAAGCACAGTTTTTCTGGCAACTACTCCTGAATCTCAAACCAATTCTCGTTCTGTTTTACTGTCTGGACTATGATTTATATGACAGCATGTAAACAGACTTTGCTCTGTAAGCCACTGAAGACCAGATGTAGATTTAAGTGCAAAAGTCTCACCCACGCATTTGTTTTATCAATAGTACCATTTTACCAGATACCTCCTAGAGGTAAATGAAGACCAGTTACAATTTAATAGTGGAAGAACAAACTTTACATAACTTTGCCTGTCATGTAGATATGATTGCATTAACTGCATCTGAACCCTCTGTACTAACAGTGTCCTCATGAAACTACCATAGTTGCCACTGCAGCTGCATTAGCAACTACATACATGCAGCCCCTGGATGTATTTTAATTTTAGTTTAGTCTCTTATAACAGTTGTTTTTGAAACCGTAATACTACTACTGATAAATGTGAATCTGTCTCCTGAAAATACCGTTGTCTTGCTCTAAGCACAAGATTCCTTTCAACAACCTCTAAGCCTAAAATAAAATACTTTGGAGGGTGGTGTTTGGAAGAAGTAGAGCCATAATACAACCTATTTCCTGACACACTTTTTCAGCTAATTGTACCTAAGCACCTCGTTCCAGATACCAAAGTCAGCTAGTCAAACAAGTGGCTGAAGTCATTAGCACACCTGCTGCCTAGGAGACAAGAAGGTATGGCCATAGATTTCAGAGTACAACTTCTGGTAATGCCTTTACAGGCATTGTAAAAGTAAGCGATAGTCAGTTCTCGCTTCTGGGATCAGGACCATTTTTATGCTCTGCATCTACACAGAACCAGGGACGCTAGAGTATTTCACTGCAAATAGAACGCGAGTTTCCAAGACATCTTAGACTCCTGCAGCAACTTCCCAAGTCCTCCAAGAAAACAGTTGGAGCAATACATTTTTCACAAGAACACACTAGATATGTTTGATCTCATCCACAGGCATTCTGACAACTCTGTGGCACAATGAACAGAAAGGACCATCCTAGAATGAAGAGCGTTAACAGTGCCATAAGAATCAGAAGCTCTGATTGCAGAAAGCTGGTATTAGCAAGGGGAAGACTAAGTGCGTTACAACCTTTCTTTCTGGACTTGTACCACTAGAAAAAGCACAAGGGTCGTAAGTCTAATTAACCAGCATCAACAAAAACATCAAGAATATGCTTGCATACATAGCAAGATGCTTTAATAATTCAGTACCACTGAAAGACAATATTCTTACTTTCCCCTGTCGTTCTGACAAACTGTCATTTGTGCTTACACCGTCCTGGGCTCCTCTTTTCATCATGGCCCTCTGAGCCAATTAAATTCAGTTTTATTTACTAAAATGGCAGAAAGTAAATCCAACAAAAAACAGTTTCCTGCCATTTTGGTGAGTTAAATCAAGTGTTCAAGTGCCAGAGTCAGTGCATGGGAGGAGACCCAGACAGCACAGCCATCAACAGGAAAGGGAAGAAAGAAGGAAGAAAAACTCCTTCCTTCAGCAGGAGCAACAAGCTCTTAGAAATGGCCGAAGGGGCCATGAAATTCAAGCCTGAGACAGCATCATAATTTTTCCCTTGTCTTGATCTTTTACCCAGCTGATTCAGAAGAAGTAACAAATACATTAAAACACATGCACACAAAAATTCACTGTCTGACTCTCTCCTCACCAAAACTTCTGAGCATACAGGCTCACCTAGATGCCCTTTAAGTTTCAAGGACAAAGTTGTAAAGGACAAACTGAGTCACTGTGTTCTATAACCCACAAAGCCAGACAACCATGCCACAGTACCACATGAGATTTTTAAAAGAAAAAAAAACAAGGTACGTGGGAAAAAATAATTCAATTGTGAAAACAGCTATTTAAGAACACATTTCTTTCCTTCAAAATTAAAGTCTCTGAAGTTGATTTATCAGCTTTGCAACTGACTTGGCTTTGAAAACACCATGTTTATGTGCAGTTCTTGTTAGATAATGCAATGCTTCAGTGTTTGTACTCTTTGGGAAATGGTACACATTTTCAAAATACATTTATTTAGGAGCAAATTTAATTTGTGCATTCAAGAAAAGCATACGGATAACAACACTTACATGACATCTGCACACGCTGTAGGCATTTTAAGCTGCTGTATCTCTTAACTTCAAGAAAAGAAGCATACATAGCTTTAGTTCATTATGTTGTTTGTGTTCCACAGAATTACTACGCTAGAAACGCTAAGAAAACATGTCCTCAGAGCCGCGTTGTTCGAAAGTAGGCATTTAAGAGTATTATGCTTGCAGGCTAGACTCACTTTTTTTTTCCTCTTTTGCCGGAATAAAGCTTCCATACAGCAAGAGAGAAGAAAGAGAAAAAAAAATTAAACAGAGAAAAATGGGGTTTCACTGACACAACCACGATCTTGAAGCAAGGGCAGGCGAGTCTTTTCAAAGCCAGTTTTACCTGAAGACCACTGAGCCGTAGCGGGCCGCCTGTGCATCCTGTCACCAACCGCCGGCTGCCTGCCGGGGGCCGGCATTACCCCTCCGGGAGGGGAAGCAGAGCGCGCTCGCAGGCGCGCGGCTTAGGCCACGCCGCCGCCGGGCAGGAGGGCTCCTCCCCCCGCTCCCGGCGCGGGGACGCGGACAAAGGAGGCGCGGGAGGGCAGCAGGGCCCGGCCGCGGGGATCTCGCCAGGGGCTTCTGCCCCGCCGGGGAAGGCTTCGCTGCCCCGCAGCCCGCCCTGCGCGGCGGGAGCCCCGCCGCCTCACCGGGCACGGCCCCCGGCCCCTGCGGGGGGGGGCGGGGCGCCCGCCTCGGGACACCCGCGGCCTCCCCCGCGCCCCGGCCGCCTCCTCACCTGGCACCTGCAGACGATGTCGGCGTCCTGCGCCAGCAGGTCCACCACCTTGCCTTTGCCCTCGTCGCCCCACTGGGCCCCCAGCACGACGGTCACCTTGTTGCCGGGGAGGGGGGCGGCGCACTCGCCGTTGGGGATGGCGGGCGCCGGGGCGCCATGCTCCGCCATGGCTCGCGCTGCCCGCTCCGGCTCCGCTCCAGGCACATGCGGCAGCGCGCGGCGGCTCCGCTCCTCCCGCCTCCTCCTCCCGGGCGGGCGGTGGTGCCGCTGCCGCGTCCAGGTGCCGCCGCCTACCGGCCCCGCCAGCTCCCCCGCCGCTCCCCGGCCAGGCAGACCCCTGCCCTCAGGCGTAGCCCCGCCGCCCCTCCCCGGGGGCCCCGGGGCCCGGCGGGTGCATGCCGGGGCGCGTAGTCCCCGGGGGCCGCACCTGGGGCAGGCGGCTTCCCCCTCGGTTTCCCCATGCGCCCCCGCGGCGGCGCGAGGCCGCGCGGGGCGGGGGGCGGCGGAGGCGGCGGCGGTGGGGTGGCCGCACGCTCAGCGGGCCCGGCTGCGGCGGGGCGGCGGGTGCGCCCTGTGGCGGTGGAAAGAGAGGGCCGGGGGCACCGAGTGGGGAGGTCTCTTGTGCCTCGGGTCTGGCCTCGGCTCGAAACGCACTCGGGCGGCGGCCCGGGGTTTGGTGGCCGCAGGTCCCGTGCCCGTGGCCCAGAGCCGGCCCTTCGGGAGGCCGCGGCCCGACGCGCTACAGGTGTCCCCGCAGGGCTCCGGGGCCAGAGCCGGTGCCTCTGGGCCCTGCCAGGCTGGGGGTCCCGGGGCCGGCGCGGCTCCCCGGCTCCGCTCAGGTTGCCTCTGCTGCGCGCAAGGCGGTGCCTGTGGCTGCCCTCGCAGGCGTCAACCCTGCAAGCGTGGGTTCTGCCTGCTTTGCCTGCGTGGTCAGTTTTGCTTGACTTGGAGCGGTAAGAACGTAAACGAGTGTTTGCAGAATCAGGGGCTAAATGTAAGAGGCCGTTTTCTCCAGCGACACCGGAACATGGCCCCAAGCTTATTCACGAGGGGAAAAAAAAAAAAATTGAAAAAACCCATAGCAGAGAAATGCCTTCATCACGCATACTTGAGGGTTTAGAAGTGGAACTGATGTCTCAGTGGCTGTTCTCATTCTTTCCTGCTTCACAGAATCAACACCCCTGGGGGAAGATTTTTTTTTTTTTTTTTAAGTAGCTATTAAAAAGGCGTAAATCTGAATGACGTAATTATTGCTCAGACAGCTATTCAAAAACCCGAGTCACTGAGCAGTTAAAGTCTGCAGCTGTCGGGCAGGTTACGGAGTTTGATTTTAGTTGCTTCTTCGCTCCTTCAGGTTTACTTTAGCCAAGAATTTGAGGATCTATAAAAGCCACTGGAGAAAAGTTTTAACTGTGTCTTGTAAAGCTGGGGACATAGGTAACAGAAAATGAAATAGGAAGTTGACAGAGAACATGTTTTTAAAAAACAACATTTCTAAATCCTGAATGTAAGTGCAAAGAGATGCAATGACAAAGTCAGTTCAGTACAAAGATGTTGAGCAATCGCAAATGACACAAGGCAGTTGTGCGTATACACTTCAAAGAGCAAATAGTTCTTTAAACATTCCGTGTAGTCCACAGTATTAATATTTTTGTCTGCTCATGCTAAAAAACCATAGCCACGATTTCCATATCACTGCACAGAGCTCGTGGGAATTCACTAAAAGCCACAAGGAGCTGCTGAAGTCAGCTTCCCCAGTCTTGCCAACACAATGGCAAACTTTGGTTTAGCACACTCCCTTCTGAGGCCATAGATCATCCCGTGACTCCCCAAACAATGGTCGAGATTAATGTTTCAGGATATGATTTTCCAGTATAGCTGACTCATACTAACACCTCACCATTGCAAATACAAATATTCCCTCGAATCTCGAAATAAATTTGAGCCTGTCGTGGTGGTGTCCTAGCAATGTGGTATTGGTGTGATGCCACTTCCCAAGGAGCGGAATTTCTCAGGCACACGAATCCGTTGCTCTGCTGGTTTTATTTGGTGTAGAAGAGTTTTGAGATTTATGTTTTGGTATGTTTTCTTTGGTAGGTATGGAACCAGTGAAGAAAACTATAAACTCTTCACTTCCAGAAAACCTATATTTAGGGAAGATCAAGCTAATCAATACTGATTGGTACTGCAAGGTTTTAGAATTTTTATTTCATATATGGTATTGTGGGTCCATCATTACTCCACCCCCTTTTCTTTGCAAACTAAATGGAGGCTTTCATTCTAATACTGTAAAAGATATTAAATACTCTTTACTGACATGATTCACTAACTGTATTTATAGGATAGTTCTAAAACATGGTAACATCTTGACCAAAGTACAAACACAACTAGTGTCTAATGCCCCTTGTCAAAACCAGGCATTTGTAAGAGTTTAGAAGAAAACTCTGCAGAAACTCACAATTGCACTTATTTTCGTTCATTTACAATAAGCAAGAAAACCAGCAAGAGCAGCAATGTTACGGTACTGTTTTTTCCCTCTAACATGTATGGGCTGTATTAACTTTTTTTGCTATTTGAGCAAGCTGAATCTGCTCTGTGAGAGGTCAGGTGGGCATTTAGAGGTGGCACAAAGTGGCAAGAGTTTATGTTCAAGGAATGAAGGAATGTGACTGCCTTTTCTGGCATTAGCAAGCCGGTGTATGGGACTGACTTTGTAAAACTGAAACCATGGCAGAAGTGTACACTGATAAAGTTTAGGTTATATTGTCTTTGGAATTGTTCGATGTTATTGACTGGATATGAAGAACTGAGCCAGTTATATTTCTCACAAATTTCACTCTAATTTGGGGACATTCAGGCTCTTCATATGACTGCATTTCCTGGCTCCCAATAAATTGCAAGAGACTCAGGCAGGAATTTTTAATAGATAAACACTGAACAGAAGCAGTGCGAGAGCTGCATTTCATTCACGTGTTGAAAAGATACATGGAGTTGTTATGTCTGTATGTTTTCAATTATTCTGATAAAGTATCCCACATATTCCAATTACATATTTTTTAAAAATTGACACACAAAGTAGTTTAGAGGACAATTTAGGTAAGAACTTCAGTCGTTCAGAAAATCAAGGGCAAGCATGAATGAAGGGAAAATGTAACAAGCAAGGCCAAGCAGACTGTTAGCTAATGCTCCACATGGCCGACATGTCAGAAAGTGTGATTTCTTTCGCATTATTAATACACTTTAATTGTCTTGAAGGACTATTGAACAATGTTAATACTTTTCTGATACTGTTTTTCCTACTGTAAGCAATTTCTGAGTTTCAAGAAAAGTATAGATTGAAGAAATAGCCCTTGGCAATGAAAATGTCAGGGCACATGGTCCACGGTACAGTTTTCTGTTAAAATTGGTTCTGCCTGTGACAATGATGTAACACTCAGATGCTTTACACTGAGGTCTTATCTACACTGGAACTAGTGGTTGCAGAAAAGTGGACTGTGGGCCATCATTAGCTAATCTGCAGGTGTCCTACAGAACTGTGTTAAACAATAAAACACTGAAATTTGTCACAAGAATCTCATCAAAACATTCAATAAAAGGTAAGTTAATGTTGCTTCCTGATTATTTACAGCATCGTTAGAGCATTTTCCTGTTTTTATTTGATGTTAAGGTGTACAGCGGCTCACAAAAAATACTGGGTGTCAATAGTGCCATAGTCAAAACTAGTATAAGAATCACTGTGCCAGACACGATTGGCATCAGCAGCACTTCAAACTCTCCAGAATGCTGTCAGCTTAGCTTAGGAGGAAGAGAAATCATTATACAGTTAGGACATACATAATTTTATTTGAACAGTGTGCTAATGTGATTGATCCCTGCTTATTGCTTGTTATTACTGGTTTTAAATTAGTTTTTCTAGTTAAAATTTCCCTTGATTATTTTTGGTACATTCATTAATCATAATTTTATCATTTATCATGATAAAAATGAAATTAAGACAGTTATAATGTAATACTTGTATATGTTGTCACAACTGATAGATTTGCACACACTAGCAAGTGTTTTCAACTCTTTGGTTAGATGTATGTAGAATACGAAGGAACTTCATTTATTGAGTGGGAATTTCCTGATGTAGGTACTGCAGAAGACAAAAGGTAAGAATTTAAAAAATCATGAACATCACCACAATAGCAAGATTTTGAGTTCAGTGGGAGAATAGCTACGGTAATATGGGATGCTTTTGAAAATTCATTGGCAGTTTACAGAAGTGCATTTTTTACATGCAGGTAGCAGCTGACAATGCTGGAGATATACAGGAAAATAAAATACTGCCTTTAAAAAGTTGTAAAGCTAAATCCTTTGCTTAGAAATGAGATTTGTAAATTATGATTTGCAAAGACAATTTTTTACATAATACCAAAAAAAAATAAGAAAAATTTAAGTGAGTTTTTCAATCTGCATATTCCATTCTTCTCTAAAGAACGGAAAACGAATTGCTGTCTTTACAGAGCAGAAATGAAATGGAATTCTCTGTATGCATGATACTGTAATTTAAATATTTACCTACAATACATTAAATAAGAAAATGGACATATATGATACAAGTGAGCTTTTATTACAGTGTTCCTCCCAGAATTTCATTGCTGCTTGCGATTTGAGCAGCAGCTTACCTTCCAAGGCAGATGTAAATAAGTTCCCTGTTCTTGAGTGTTTCGACATGTTAAGTGTGTACAAAGATACCATGTTCTGTCTGTCATAGCCTTTGACAGCATCACCCATTAAAAGTTTAATAGAATGCATTTGCAATAGATATTGGGTGATTAATTTTTTGCAGGACTTCGTAGATTTATAAATTTCTCAGAATATGTCTCCCTGAGTCAGAGAGAATGAAGAACTGTGTAAGGGAAATAAACAAAAAAGAAACCCTAATGAATGTAAGAATCCTTTTTGTTGTTTTTATTCATTAAAACAGGATGCCAAATATCACACAACATTGACTAAGAAAGATCTTGAATTGGCTGCAAGCTTTTACTTTTTCCTAGGTCTATTTTTTGGTTAGACTAGTTCTTTTATCATCTGCGTCATGGCAAAAGTGCCCGCTCAGGGGAGGGGAGCAGAGTAGCCCCAGTTTACAAACAGCACCCTGAGTTCACCATCTCTTGAAAGTGCCAAAGCGGTGGGTGAGAGCTACTGCATCAACCAAGATTGTATTTGGTTGTTAAATATAGGTTAGAATAAAGATTTTTGTCTGGCTTAACCTGCAACCCGTAATACCCCAGTCCTGATAAATCCTTAATTTCTTTTGCTGCTAATCCTATCTGATGTTTTGGGACAAGATAGGATGAGGCATGACGGGGTGAAGTGTGACCTTAAAGGCAGGCCACCAGGGTGTGCAGGCCTCTGGGATGACCCATACCGCATTCCCGGAGAGCTCAGGGGCTGGGAAATGTTCCCTGCCAGTTGACTGTCATTACGGGGCTTGTTTATGTAGCTGTTGAGAGACAGTCATCTTGTAGTTCTCCAAAGTGTCACTGATACTGTTCAGTAGCTAGCTTGTCTCATGTACATCTAAGAAAAACTTGAGCCAAAAGCTTAATGAATATTTCACATGCTTTTAAGCTCAAGTTTCTCTCACATTCTTCCTTTTTTTTTTTTTTTTTAAATTTGGTCCAATGTGCCTATAAATAATGCCCTAAAACTATAATCGCTCAGTCTTAGAGATGTGGATTGTCTGTCACTGGAGTGCTGAACTGCTAGATTGTGTTCTCTGTTTAATAGAAATGTGGGGTTTTTCTCTTGCACAGACTTATAAAGATGACCCTGAAATCCTAAATTTTCAAGACTTAATCTAAATAGATTCTCAGATGCACAATATCTCATGTTAACTAGTGTTAAACATTTGTGTTATCTGTGGTGTTTATTTTCTAAATAATTTTAGTTCACCAAAACCAACACTGAACTGTCCATTTGCTGGGACTTACAGAGTAAAACCAAAAGTAAAGACTGCAGTAAGCTGTGAAAATAAATGGTGAGAAAATGAATTGTGGTCTGGTCATTGTGATGATGGTTTGGACGTAGGTGTCTCCCATAGCATCCATAGTCTGTTGTGAGATGAAGCACCAGAAGTGAATATGCTATTTACAAAATAACCCATCTTTATCTCTAAAGATTGTAAAGGAAAACTTCCAAGTAAAAACAGAGTTTAACTAGTGTAGAGATGGTTCGTTTGCAGATGAATCACTGAATTCCTAGATTTCTGATAGTATCTTTTATTTTATTGAAAAATTAAGTATTTTACATTTACTCCTTTAGCATCCAGTTACGCTGCTTGCTGTGCAGGCCTGTCTGCATCCCATATCTTCTCTGGGGACAAAAGGCAGCTGCTTATCATATATAGCTGCAAAAAACCTCAGCTTTCTCACAGTAGTTTTTGTAATGACCATTGAGTGTAGTATGATTAAAGCTTAAAAAAAGTATGGGACAATGTTAACAGATTTTAGTCTTACATTAAAGGAGAGATAAGAAACTGTTGTGCAGATGTTATTAATTTTCTTAATAAGTTCATCAGAACTCTTCATCTTTATGTGGGTTTGTAATAATAGTATTTCCTGCCCGTTACACTGGAACAGCACAGATTATATGGACGTTGTCACAGATTTCCACCATGTTTGCCACATAAAACTTGGGATTTGACTAAGTAGTTTTTCAGTATTTTGTAAAGAATGGAAGTCATGTTTTGGGATCTGAATTGTAATTGGCTTTGATCTGAAGAAGCTCAAGCTGAATCCTTATTGCGATCACTGACCAGAAGGAACTACAGTATCTTTCAAAGGGATTAAGGAAGTTAGCAGTATCACGTTGAATCCCTGTTCGTTAGCTAAGGCTGTTATAAAGACGTGAATAGTATTGGGTTTATATCCCCATTTACATCTCCATTTAAGGCAGCACAGAAACATGTAAACTGCCTAAATGCAGTGCATTCTTTTCAGAAAGAATCTAATATACAGGCATTTAAATAAAAAAAACACAGTTCATGTAAGAAGCCTCTCTTAATTTCATATTTTCTCTTACCAGATGGGATTGCTGCAATTTATTACATTAACATCAAAACTAATTTTGTTGCCTGTTTGGTCGTGTTGTCTAACTCTCTCCTCCTCCTATGACCCTTTCCCAGTGCAAAACCCTAGTTCTCTCCCATTTATGTTTCACCTCACCCTTTCTATCTAAATAATCCTAAATCCTACCCATGTATTTCAACCCCCTTGTCACCTTAATGGTTCAATTTCCTACCAGTCTCTCTTGAGCCATTCCAGAATAGCTTCAGCTGTTCGAGTTTTCAGCTACTGATTGAACAAGAAGTAGCAAGTGCTGTGATGAGTCCTAATCTACCTACGTGATTATGGACCAAGGCTTAGGACCTTGAGTTTCCAAGCATGCTTGTGTGTTCATAAATAGTCCCACTGAATTCAATTGGACTGTTCATAAATCAAAGCTTTTTCTGTAAGTAATAAAGCATTATATAGATGTGTATACTGACACAAGTAAAATGTAAACCAGTAGCACTGGGAAGACAGTATATCAAAGCAAAACATGCTCCTGTCTTCTAGACATCTGAGGATGAAAAGCAGTATTTGCCTGCTTCTGATCATTCTAATTGTTTCGTGTGGGATGTGACAGCAGCTTCACAAACAGACAGGTAGAGGTTTTTTTCTATGTAAATAGTTTTTTAAATAAATAACTAACATTTTTTATCAGGGATAATAATGACCTGTTTGATAAATGAAAAACCTCACAGTTTGGAATTTCTGAATTTTGGATAATGTTGGGTGTTGTGTGTATATATATGCGTGGGTCAAATTGAGAACTCCTCTGTTTCCATACTGAATTAAAATCCATAAAAGGTAAAAAGAGCTTTTGTACTTAGTACAGGTCTACAAATTAAGGATATTGACATGTGGATGCAGATGTAGCAATGAACGAAACAACAGCTGGCCATTGCCCAAGGTAGATCAGAAGGCAGCTCATGAGCAATAGATTACAATGAAAAGGGTGCTTTATTCCTCTAAAGAAACAGGCTTGGGAGGACATATGTCTAACAGGTCTAAGGGTTATTGAAGAACCTCCCATCACCAGAAAAAAGTACATGTTCCTTGAAAGGAGTCAATTGTAGAAATTAAAATATTTTGGATGCTGTTGCAGGCTTCCAAAGAATGCTCAAAAGGAGGGAGGAAAATGAGGCAGACACTTTATTCTTTTGTCTATGTATGTGTATTTATCCTGCTTATTAAAGTAATGATTTTTAAACCTTAGAACATAAGTGTGTCTCCCTGCACACTCTAACGTGTCTCTGAAGAAGGCTATGTCAGAGTGAAGTTGCAGCTAAAATGCATGTGCTCAAACAAATAGGAATTAAAAATAATTGAGGAGAAGGTGCCACTTGGGTGGAGGCATGGTGCATGCTCTTGCAGGGTGCTAGAAATCAAGAAAAAAATGAATAGTGAAGCGTAAGAGCACATATTTTAACATAGTAAGAGCAGACAGGAACACTGGTGGTTGTCAGTCTAGGAAGTCTTTCTGGGGTAGCACGAGGAAAAAGGAAAGAAAAAGTGTGATGGTTGTGACACTACTGAGAAAGTTCTGTAGATTTCCTGAATAAAACCAGTAGCTTTTAGGCAAAACCAGGAACTAGTATTCTGCTCCTTTAATCCATGGAGTTTGCCAGTATTTGGCTTGCTTTACTTCAGAGGAAAACATCTATAATGCTACTCAGGAATATTTTTAATGGCATACTTTTGCTTATGAAATATGTATTAATAATATAAGTCCTGTTTCTCTAAACATAGTAGTAGCTTTCTATTTCACAGTTTTTGAACCCCTCTGGTAACTCTTGAGTAATGCAAAGCATCGTGTACTTGCCCTCAAAGCCATGTAACTGTTTTATCTATTTATTTGTATAGTAGGCTAGTAAGCCCCTTACTCAGCTTTTTTTTCTGTCAACCCCAGGGTAAAGGTTCTTGCATGTTTTCTGTTTTGATTAGTATTAATGCTGCCTGAGAATGTCTTCCTACATTTCCCAGATATTACTGCATAAAGGAGCGCTTAATTGCTTTTTTTGTTTTGTTTTGCTGGAAGGAATGCACTGAGTTCCGTAACCAAACTTAAACAAAACGTGATTGACAAGAAGCCAAAGACAGCGTTAAGAGCAGCAATCTCGCTCATCCTAGAATAACCATTGATCAGATTTTTTCTTCTACTTCAGTCACGCTAGTTAGAATTACTGGTGAAAACTGCAAATTTAGTTTTGTAGTCCTATGGATTTTTTCAGCAAATTTGAAGATAGTCGGTAGATTTTTTAACATTTGACTTGAGTGGTGATTAAAACATCCTTCCATATTATAAATTCTGATCCAGCTTCTGTTGGTTTTTTTTTTTGCTTACACGGATGGATGAATTCTTGACCTCTTTTGAAGGCAGTGGATGTTTTAGCATTGACTTCAGCAGAATGAACGTTTCATCCAGGATGTTTAATAGGGTTCGATTTCATGCAATCCTAATTCCATTGTATTTCTGACATCCAAGATACAGCGGTTTTCCTGCCTTTTCCTTGCCCCTTGGGCCTTACCCATTCCAGCTGCAGCAAGAGTGCAGAAGACTCGGAGGCCCCGGTTCCGACACAAGGAGCACTTTGCTCCCCGTCATGTCGTTACAGCGAGGGACACCTCTCCCTTACTGGAGAGGGGAGTTGTCTTGTCGTACAGGGCACAACACAGGGTCTCCATCGTGCACGCTGATACAGCAGGCATACTTCCTTGCAAACTGATCCTTGCAATCCGATAACTTTAAATAAGGTGAACTTTTCAGAAGATGTGCTCTATTTAAATAGTGCATATTTTTGGTAAGAGAGAAGCTATGTTATAAAAAAGCCTATGAAAGATGCTTAGAGTATGTTTTTAAATGAGAAACATCAGCAAATATGGATCTCTCTTTAATTATTAAAATATTTATGTAGTGGAACAACCAAAGCCACTATGTTAAAAACATTATTTTAGGCACTGTGTACACATCTCATACAAGCAGATTGACTTAAATCATGTAAAATAGTTTTATTCAATAGTGAGCTTTTTGATGATAATTTAAAGTAGTATGTAATTTATTTTTTTTGTAGAACAGATCCACTGTCCGTAAGTGAAAGCCAGGTAAATTTAAGTTTGAACGTGTTCTTTGGCCTTATATCTTAATCTATCTCTTCTCCATTTTTTTTTCTCATTTTTATGGAATACAACTTTGACACAAATTCTGGCTGATTAATGGCAGCCTTTGGCAGACCAACCTATTATTCATTTCTTTGAATTTGTGTACTTGTTTGAGATTTTTAAAATGTGTGTGGCCTATGGTGAATCTAATTAAACATTCCATTGGTACAGTAAACTAGTATCATCTTGTTTATAAAATTTCTTATTCTCAGCCAAATTTAATATAAAGAGATGATAACATAAATTATTTCCTACCTCCCCCCCTCTTTGACTGTGGGAGAGATTGTGATCATGTGGGGAAATATGAAAACTTTAAATAATAAAAAAAGTGTTCATGCTAACAAGCTGAATTCATAAGTAGTTTGCAGTCTGTTAAAAAGGACGGAACTCCACAGCTGTGGAAGCAAGCTTATATTCTCCCTCTGCAAGTTCTTCTACTCAGCCAGCTCTGAGCAAGCAGCTGTGTGATTACTCAGCTTGCCCTATTCGAAGGACAGATTGCAAGACTTGGCATTTTGATTTGAGTAGATGAATAGGAAGCTGCGGGACGGGAACTGTGGGATGTAAACTTGAAGCACGTCAGCAGTTTTATGGGAACTGCCTCCCTGCACGTCCCTACCCTGCTATACTTTGTGGCAAAGGTGGTGGGTCTGCGTGACTGAATGATTTCTCCCCTTGCATGTACCATGAGATGGAGATGCCAGGTATTTGTCTTCTTCCTGGCTGAAAGAGCAGGATGTCAGTCGTGGCAGCATACATGATGCACATTTAAATAACAGCTTTATAACATTTCCTTGGTGAGAAACAAGTTCAGTTTTGTTGTAACAGCGAGTAACCCCTTTTCCTTTGCTGCAGTAGAACAGGCTGTACATAGCTGCATAGCCCACAGGGATGGAGGGAGACCAAGGAAGGGAATCTGAGGGAAGTATGACAGCATCAGAGGACAAAAAAATTCTTCTGCATAAACTTTTACTCTTTCTCCCTTTATTTCTGAGAAATGGAGGTGCTGCTTCCCCCACTAGTTGTTGCCTGTTCACATCAAAAAGAAGCAAAGAGTACAAGATGAGCTTGCAGCATATATATGCATTGCCCAAGTTAATATTATTACGTTATCTGATGTATTTTTTTTCATATTTTTCATATGTTTTCATATTTTTCACAAGAAGAAATGTTGTCACAGTGATAGAGTATTAGTGTTTGTTGAAAAACTATCAACTTGTGTCTCTTTTTGACTTGTTAGAAGTTAATTTTGTGGATGTATGATCCTGAAAGTGCAGATACTTCCGAACTGAACCGTGCTGCAATTATTCCATCACAAGCACGTGGAAATGATGCCATTTAAGAAGATTAAAATGCATGGCTTGTGAAAATTTACCAGTTGAAAGTGGAAATGTCTTATTGAAATATACTGCCTGCACACATAGAATCATAGAATGTTTTGGGTTGGAAGGGACCCCTAGAGGTCATCTAGTCCAACCCCCTGCAGTGAGCAGGGACACCGCTAACTAGATCAGGTTGCTCAGAGCCCCATCCAACCTGGCCTTGAATGTTCCCAGGGATGGGGCCTCCACCACCTCTCTGGGCAACCCATTCCAGTGTTTCACCACCCTTGTTGTAAAGAATTTCCTCCTTATATCCAGTCTAAACCTACCCTGGTTTAGTTTAAAACCATTACCCCTTGTCCTGTCACAGCTGGCCCTACTAAAAAGATTATCCCCATCTTTCCTATAGGCCCCCTTTAGGTACTGAAAGGCCCTAATCAGGTCTCCCCACAGCCTTCTCTTCTCCAGGCTGAACAAGCCCAACTCTCTCAGCCTGTCCTCATAAGAGAGGTGCTCCAGCCCTCGGATCATTTTAGTAGCCCTCCTCTGGACCCGCTCCAACAGGTCCATGTCCTTCTTGTGCTGAGGGCTCCAGAGCTGGACGCAGTACTCCAGGTGAAGTCTCACCAGAGCAGAGTAGAGGGGCAGAATCACCTCCCTCGACCTGCTGGCCACGCTTCTCCTGATGCAGCCCAGAATACGGTTGGCCTTCTGGGCCGCCAGCGCACATTGCCGGCTCACGCCCAGCTTTTCATCCACCAGCACCCCCAAGTCCCTCTCGGCAGGGCTGCTCTCGATCCTTTCTTCCCCCAGCCTGTACTGATACTGGGGGTTACCCCGACCCAGGTGCAGGACCTTGCACTTGGCCTTGTTGAACCTCATGAGGTTCACACAGGCCCACCTCTCCAGCCTGTCCAGGTCTCTCTGGATGACATCCCGTCCTTCTGGTGTGTCAACCGCACCACTCAGTTTGGTGTCATCCGCAAACTTGCTGAGGGTGCACTCGATCTCGCTAAGTCATTGATGAATATATTAAACAGCACCGGTCCCAGTACGGACCCCTGAGGGACACCACTCGTCACCAGTCTCCATCCAGACATCGAGCCATTGACCACTACCCTCTGGATGTGGCCATCCAGCCAGTTCCTTATCCACCGAACAGTCCACCCATCAAATCCATAGCTCTCCAATTTAGAGAGAAGGATGTTGTGGGGGACCGTGTCAAAGGCTTTGCAGAAGTCCAGATAGATGACATCCATTGGTTTTCCCTTGTCCACTGATGCTGTCACACCATCATAGAAAGTCACTAGGTTTGTCAGGCAGGACTTGCCCTTGGTGAAGCCATGCTGGCTATCTCAAATTATCTCCCTGGCCTCCATGTGCCTTAGCATAGCTTCTAGGAGGATCTGTTCCATGATCTTCCCTCTACATCTCTACTTATCTCCTTTTACTGTGTTAGGAAAAATAAATTTGCAAGACTTTCTCTCCTGTTAATGCTGCAGCAGTAACACAGGTGCCATGAGTGAGGTGAAACCCATTGTCTATTTCGTAGAGATAGAATTATTAGCAAGTTTTAGTGATTCAGTCAAATTTTAGTCTTTGTGAAAATGATATTCAGAAAATGTAACTAGCAGTAACATGTGGCAGTTAAACAGAAGTCTCTTTTCAGATTTCCTCATGCACCTGCATAGCAAACTGTTGGAGAAAAGTTTAAGCAAAAGCATTGTGGAATTCATGGTATGTGATAAACTGGAATGTGAATTTACTGGTTTCACTTAGACCTAAAATGTGACAACCTATTGTACAAGCTGAATGGAGATTCATTCAAGAGATTATCCCACATGTATTAGTTGTAGGGATTAATAAGTACAATAAATTTTGTTAAGAGTGGATTTCTGATCTAAATGAATGGCAGAAAGTAATTAGTCATTGGTACAGTACCTGACATGAGGTATGCATGCACGGCATCGCAATTTATTTTAAGGTTTTTTTATTATTAAGTTGTCATCTTCTAAATTTTTAACATTTGTTTAATAATTGACATTACTATTGTCAACATTAAAATGAAACAGAAGACAAAGGTAGCAATATTAATTGCATTGTGAAGGCATTTTTGTTACTAGATAACTAGATGTTAGGAAAGTGGGTTTGTTTGCTGTCTGCTGCTATGGAAAGAATGCAGAGAAAACTGAACTTGGCTCTGAGTGTTGTGTATTCTGAAATGAATAGATTGAGTAAATATGATTTTACTGGTATGCCACTGTTTGAAAATGTATTTTATAACATCAAAGCTTATTCCAACTTCTTAATTTCAAAAGAGTAATGTTGTCATAAACAGCCTGGACAGTTGGACAAAAATGTAATTAATAACAACCTTTACTTAAACAGAGTTCTCAGATACTCGGAAGGGTGTTTTGGAATTTGGGACAAGAATCTGTTGTTCATACCTATTTGAAAAAAGAAAAGTACCATTCTCAGGAGCGTCCAAAATTAGGGTATGGTATTTTATTTATATTTTTTAAATGGAATCCTATTTAAAATTGTTACACTTGCAACTCTACAAACAGCTGTGGATGAGTAGAGCCATGATGAGAGCTGTTGATGAGAGGCCTGTATCTGGGTCTCTTTTTTTCTACTTCGGGATAACTTTGTGCTTCAGTAATAATTTTCCTTTTCTTTGAAGACAACTTGTCATCTACTAGGTAGGTTTAGGTGTCCCTTGTTTCACTCACCATAGTACTTAAACTTACATAGGCCTTTCTCTCAGTCCTATAAAACTCACTGCATGTAATTTGCTACTTCATATGTATAGAAGCTCATGGAGTAGAAAGCAAGACTTAGGCTCAAAAACCACTTAACATTTTTACTGTAATGAATGGTCTTTGACTCTTAATTGTCAAGTCGTAGGTATTGGCTCGAAGTTAAACATATCCCAACATTCAGCCATGCCAGTCCTGGAAGTTCAGAAAGTGTGTGAGGTGGCGTATCAAACACCTCCTCCTCATGTAGAAGGTGGTCTTGGACAGATACTCTTCTTTGCCCTTCTCTAGACTTCTCAGTGGCAGTTGCACATTTTTACTTTATGTGCTGATATTTAAGGCATGATTTCAAAAAAGAAGGAAGCTCAGGCAGAGTATCATTCAGGTTCAGCGAAACCGCTTCCAGTGTCTGCTAGCTTGTTCAGGTATTTGTCCAAAGTACCACATCTTAGACATTTTCTTTCACCTGTTGCTGAAGAATTCAACATTTTCTGTGAATCGACAGTTAAGCATACCCCTGCTGAGCAGTAGTAGGGCAATGGCCGTAGTAATATGGTTCTAAACATATGTGATAAAATAATACCTGAAGTATTAATCCATCTTTTAATGCTTGCTTATATTACAGTCATGCTTTGGCTGGGGGTTTGCACATTCTGGTTAGGAAACAGAATAGCAAGGAAGTGGCTGAAAGGTAAAGGAAAAGCAAAAGGGATCCTAGAAACTCCTGGTGCTACAGCATCCACCATCAGGTGATATTCACAGGAGCTTTTTTTTTTTTTAGGAACATCATATAGGATTCCAAAGGATGAAGGAGTTTCTTTCTTTTCACAAGCAACTATTGTCAGTTTCTTAGAAATAAAGAAAGGGATCGGGGTAAGATTTTGGTGAGTCTGGACAGTCACAAAAATTCAGTTTTCATTTGACTGTGAGTTCCTGAGAAAATAGAACAAACCAGTAACTAAGTGATGTGAACATACCAGGAGTTACGTGTAGCAAAGGTATCTGTCATAAGTTTTGTGATCTGTAAAATTTTATCCTATGTAGGCCTTCAGTGAAGCTAATCCAAATAGATCAGAGCTAAATTTTGTCATGGGGTAGTGAGAATGACTCTGGGTTTACATTTTACAAGGGGTTCTCAACTGCAGACATTTCCTGCAGTGTATTTGCCATCTGACCCTTACCCGTTTTACACGCTCTCTTAATGGCAATTATAAGAAGTTCCCTACTATTTTGTGACTTTACCTTTGTTTTTAAAGAGTTTACTCTCGGCATGTAATTAATACTATGTATTATACTGCAGGAAAGGGGTATGACTTTTATCGGGGTAGACAGTACCGTTTATGCAGGTTTGGTTTGCTCGCTGTCTGCTGTACATTTCCATTTTATCGCTAGATGGCAACATAGCAACACACCACATCAAAAGTTGCTCTAACCAGAGATGGGCTTTTTCTAGCGCATTTTTCACAGCAGAGCTTGAATAATTCACCCCACCTCCCGACATGGGAACAGATGCATTCAGGTAATTTCAGTAAATTGTTTCCTAATGATGTGAGTTTTGGTATTACTTTTTTCTGTCTTATTAACTGCTGCTTTTTTAAACAACCGAAGTGGAGAATGATCAAGTAAGAGAAAATAAAATTGCTTGGCAAATTAAGTCTTTTTTTCTTCCAAATACAGAAGAGCGTTTATGGATCCATGTGAATCATCTCACATAGGCTTGGTTATTTTGTGGAAAAACTTTTTACTGAAGCCAGTGGCACCTGTATTCACATCTACAAGAACAGAATTTGCATCACTTTTGCCTTTCCAAATATTTAATTTACTGAGGTAAGTCTGGAAGTTAATACATCTGTTGATAGAAAAACACTGATGTAAGTTTGGGCTGAAACAACTTGTATCCAATACTCGTATGCAAGAGTCTCCTTTAGGATCCTTCTCGAGCGCACTGAGCCCACAGACTAACTCAAATTCTAGTCAGACTGGATGGGATGATTATCACCAGACAAGGTATGAAAACTGAAATTTCAAAACTCACTTTCTCAGGAGACCTATTTTCCAGTGAAATGAGAGAAAACAAAACAAGACCAGTCTTAACTGAGCTACCAGCTTCTTCTGCTTTTGGAACCTTGGACAGACTCACAGTTCTGCTCAGTATTTGGTAAACAGCCAGCAAGAGGCTCTTGGGCTTCTTAAAAACTCAGCAGCAGCTCCTCAGGAAACTCAAAACTGTTTGTAAGAATAGCAATTGGTTCTGCCCTGCATCACATTTTCTCCAGAAGCCAAAATGAGAAAGCTTCTACTCCTCCCAGGCTGCTTTATACCAAGCTGATTTTTTCAATTTTGAAGTTTCTGTCAGCCTTGCTGTAGTAAAACAGAACTGTTTGGGCCTTGACATTTGAACAAGTCATCTGCTTCAGAGATGCTGGCCTTTTGCACCCCATCAGATCCATTATTATCCTGTGTATTTAATGAACGAGTCGTATTATGCCAACTGAAGTTCGGGAAGTAATATTGGAAAGCTGTGCAGCTACTATTAATTGAAAAGTAACACAAATAATTTCTCTGTCTTGATTTACTTGCATTATCCCTGCCCTCTGTTTCCTGGGAACGTTCACCAAGGAAACCTCTTAAGTTTCAAACTTACTCCAGACTTGAGGTATTGGAGCTACTAGAGCTGTGTTCATATCAATGTATATCCTAATAAAGTGACAATATGCTACGTACCTGTAACTGGGGAAGACAACACAGATTGTTGATCACTGTAAGGAACCCATCAATTAACAGATTAGTAGAATTAATTAATTCTATGGAATACACTGAGCATGGGGAAGTGAAGCATATAAGCATAAGGATACAGAATTAGAGAATATGTTTTGTTATTTTTTTATCTGATTCTCTAAGTTGCTTACCAAGCATACTAACATTTTCTGCTTCCAGTGCCTAGAATATCTGCTTTAAGGATGCATGTGTAACTGTCAGTGTGATGCATACATATACACACACACTGAGTGTATAAGCAACTGAGAATTATTCCCAAAGAAATTCCCAAGATTCATGACTATTTCTGTTCCAGTCATTCTATTAAAGACACTGGTATCCCCTTCTTCATATGACCTCATACATGGTGACACTGCTAGAGTCAGAAGATTGGCATTTATACAGACGTTAAAAGCAAATAAAGGAGTTTCCCTTCCTTCTTCAAAATGTGCTCCTCATATCTGTACAAAGACCCAACTTCTATCCCCATGACATCCAGAACCACATGAGTAGAAAAAAGATTCAGCCTCTCACTTAACATAGGCACTGTAGAGGACCCATGCAAAATAACTTCCAGAAGTAGAATTGGACATTTTTTCAGATTCCCCAGATATCACGAATATATCCTTTATCTCACTAGAAGCATCATTGTCATTTAAAGATTTGTATTAATTACTGTTACTCTCTTATAGACATTTACATCAAACTGACTACAGAATCCAATTCTACAAAGGCACTGTGAGTATCAGAAAATGTATACAGTAGATGTTAAGTTGATAATGTAGTTTTGATGAGCAGCAATTAAAAGTTTCTTCAGTACTAGGCTAACTGCCCTGACAGTTATTTACATAAATTAAATAATATGGTTAATATTGCTAAAAAGAAAATACTGCTCATTGCTGTAATACTTCAAGAAGGGCCATATGCAGCCCACAATGTACATGAGTCACATTAGGGAAAACAAGTAAAATATTTATAAAATATAAAACAGATAATCCTGTTACAAGGGATTTATAAGGGTCCTACTGACAGAACATACATGCACATTTTACCTAATACATAGATTTATTCCAGAGTTTCTTCGCACTCTTTGTGTTCCAGCTGAAAGGCTTTTCATCATTCATATATTCCTGGATGAAGACACAGCTGTTGAACAAACCTACATCCCCAGGTTATATTCACTGATGAGGATCTGGGGTTGGAGATCAATCCTAACTTTCTTATCCTCACTTTTTGTTTTAGATTTGCATGCAGGTTTATTCAACTCTTCTCTCCAGCTCTAAAATTGTTATTGATACTCAGTCAGGAGACAGTTCTGACCTTCTTCCATACTATTAACCAGCCTTTTTCAGAAATGCAAATGCCCCTTTGACAATAAAGATGCTGTTGTCTTTTGTATATGAGTGAATTAATAACAAATCGATAGCCTACTGCAGGCTAAAATATGTCTTCTCTCGTTTGCTAAGCCTTTTTGCAAATATCATCATAGAGCTTTTCTAGAATCTAAGCCTTCCATTCCACATATAAACTAAGAGCTTATCTTCCTAGAAAGATATACAAGAGATTACTGAGTGTGGCACAAAATTGAGGCACCTCATTCTTTGAAGGAGATGACTGCAGCTACTGTTAAAATGAGCACCTCAAGGTCTAGCCTCAGTACAGTGCTCTGGCAAAGCACCAAATGGGAATTTTGTATGTGTAAGAAAAAGAATATGAATAAGAACTAAGATTGATTTTCTTTGGTGCATAGTGTTGAGAAAGCTGAGACTAATATATTTGTGTCCAGTTCTAATATCCCCTGTTCAGAAGGAATGTAAAAATACTAAGGCGGCCTTAGGATCACAAAAAATATCTGGTAAATGAAGAAAGAGTTTTACAGTGTGACACCTAAGAAATCAATTTGTTTCACAAAAGAAACATATAAGAACAAAGTGGCCACAAAAGAAAGTGGCCGTTGCCCTCAACGTTTTCACAATGTTTGCATCTCTGTACAAGAAAATGAATGTAATTTACTGTCAGGGTTGAGTGTTCCATCGGGTAGGCTGTAGGAATTAGAAAGGTATGGTTTTCCCAGTACACAATGGCCAAATTGCCCTCTGTGAGGTGAAGGTGTGTTTGTTTTCACTCTCCTTTGAAGCATCAGAGTTCGAGCACAGATGAGTATGATACCAGATAGACTAATGCACCACTGCACCGATGTAGTTGGGAGAGCGTTATTCCACAGATGTATGGGTTGTTTGACCTCATTCTTATGTTTAAAATTAATTACAGATCCGTTATTTCAGAGGCTTCAAACCTTCCCATGTCCAAAGTAATCACCTAAGAACTGAAATGCTTCAGTTAACTAAATTTACTGCACTTTATTTAGAAGAATCTGGATGTAATTAAAATGTCCTGAGATACTCAGAAAGCAAGAGTAGATGCCTAATAAGCCCTAACTACTGTGATTTGTATGCTTTACTAACAACTTCCCTTTATTGGTTCCCATAATTACACTCATTATATTTTTAGAAGTTATTTTGCCAGTCTCATGTGTCCCCTTACATTGGTCTGACAATGGATAATGAGCTCAGACTCTGTACTGTGTTTTGGTTTAAATACCTTCTTTTGCTTTCCATCCAACATAAGATTTTTACATTTTTGGATAGCTGAAGTATCCACCCAAAACTCTGGCAAATGATCCATGGGCTAAATACCCCAAATGATGATTCCTCTTTGACTTCATCTTTGAATCAGCAGTACTGCAACCCACTTTAAAACCACTGACATTGGAGCACTTATGCCGGGATTCATTCCTTTTTCTTCATCCAGATACTCATTCATTTACCAGGAATCATCAGACATTGGTAATACCTCCTTCTTTTTGCTGAGGAAGCCCACCATTGCTTTAGGATACCAGATGATTTTAAAACCTTCTTCAACAATTAGCATAGACTTTATACTTTGGTGAGCTGTCCTGTTGTCTTCTGGATTCTTCTACCAACTTTGACCTATGAGGATCTCACTGCCAACAAATGGAACAATCTTAAATCTATCAGGAAATCTATCATTGGCAGGACCCTATATCTTGCACCCCCATCTCCAGAGATACCAAGTCTTGGCAGAGAATACCATATTTCTCTTTAGCTACAATGGTAATCACCTATGCCATTGATAGTAACAGTGATGCATAAAAAAGCAAACACATATTTGCAGTTTGCTCTGTGGACTGCAAGGGACCAGATGCCCAGAATTAGCACACGTACACCTCTGCCTCCTTCTAACTCAGACTAGCAAATTTAGCAGAAATTACTTGTGGTTTCTGAGACAATTCTGCTTGCATTTTGCTCAAGCACCCCTGTGCAGTCAAATGTGGTTTTTTTTCAGACAGGTAATTTCCCTAAGTCACTTTTGTGCCCTCATCACCATCTCTGAGCCCTTCATTTAAGCATGCTTCATCACTTCTGACTTCCTCCTCCCCGCTCCCTCCCCTCAGCATGCTCTTCAGTTTCTCTTTCTGTATCAGCTCGTACCTGTAATGGTGGCAGGATCCTCAAAATGTCTACGTGGATATGCTATCCCACCTCTTTTCTCCTCTCCATCCAAATCAGTCAAAATTGATTGCTTCTTGGCAAGTTACGGAATTCATGCAGCTCATTCTAGCCTAGGATTCAAGGACAAAGCTCTTCACATTAATACACTGAACTATAGAGCCATAAAGACCCCTATGTGCATCTGATTATATCATCACTATGCTCTGCATCAAAGGACAAAGTAGCCTGATTATTCTTTTGTCAGAAATGGTTGATCTTCCAAAGTTTTGAATCGAGCTTCCAATGCAACTCCAATATTCTCCAAGGAGTGCTAAAAATGCTAGTCAACAAAACTTGCCATTTCAGAATCTCAGACCGCAGACAGGAAATAGAGTCAGCTGTCTTCAGTACTGTTTGCAAGGACTGATGATTTTCTGAAATTGATTTCTTTATGGAAAACTGCAGCAGCAGTGACCAGCTGACTGTTTTAGGGCTGCCTGAGTCAACAGTCTCTAACTGATAGATTTCAGCTTCAGTGCTATAGCAGTTGTCTTAGGCCTTTCATCTTACCTCAACGCAAGCCAGAGTTCTGCAAAAAGTGAATTCAGATAGAATGTCTGTAATTCTGCTTATTTCCATCTTCCTAATTCCAGATTCTACTCCACCTGTTAATGGGTTCAATAATAAGCCCAAATCTCCCACAACAGCGATCAACCTCCCACCCAAACTTGTCTTTTCTGCATTTCACAATGTGGTTTGTCTACAAACTAAAAACAAATCTTTCATCTGTTCACATTTTCTGTGCTGTTGTCACTATCTCACTTTAATTGGACTTGTGTTTATCTATAAAGACCCATTTCACAGCAATCATTAATCCATGCTCCCAAAGCAAAATTTATTCTAGCATTCCGAGAGAACTAGTCCTGAAACTAACATTGAACAATGTAGTCTGTCCTTGGATAGCTACTGTATTATTAAAAAAGTAACCAGGAGGTCTAACAAAGTCAAACTTGTTTCTCTGGAATCAATAAGCATTTAA
Source organism: Gorsachius magnificus (assembly GCA_034008185.1). Lineage (NCBI taxonomy): Eukaryota > Metazoa > Chordata > Aves > Pelecaniformes > Ardeidae > Gorsachius > Gorsachius magnificus. The sequence goes on along the minus strand of CM067083.1, from coordinate 39,203,192 downwards.
AAATCACTGACTGCCAGGACTGACTCTCATGGTCCCTCAGACATCCACCTGTATACCACAAAGATATCTGTTGTGTAGTACACTCCCACTGTAGTACAGTGGGAGTAAAATGGGACACTGACATTGTAGGTGATGTGATAATAAAATAAAAAATAATAGTAATAGGTGCCTCTTGACTCCAAAGGGAATGACCTTGATACTGCTGCATTTCATTTCTTTGGTGTTACTGATTTATTTCAAAATAAATTCTAAAACAAGTTCTTGTTTTGGGTGGGGGATTCTTTTGTAGAGAATTAATCAGAGGTATTACGTCAGCTGAACTGCAGCCTAGCAGCTTCAAAAATGCATGCAATTTACAGCATCAGGTAGGGACTGTAGCTTGATGAGGTAATTAAAAAAAAAAATACAGTAACAGTGCTTCTCAGATTCTTATGAGCGAATCCTGACCCACTGCCAGGAAGATTTCACTCCATTTCATATTCTTCCAATTAACTAATGTCATGCAAAATAATATAAACACTGTCTAAGTAGAAATGCAGAAGAGAGGAAGTTCACAGTACAGTATTGATGAAAAAGTGTCCAAGGTATGAAACAGTTTGGGGACAAGAAGGGAGCCATAGTACTGGACCAACACGCAGAATCGGTGCAACAGCCATTAATTCCCATTAGCAGTGATCAGACCCCTCAAAGCGCATGGATGATGTTCATTTCTGGAAGGATTCCTGCATAAACTAAAGTTTGTCCTTTTTTCAGGTATCTTACTTTTATGTGGACTCTCCTCCAGGAAGGCACATTATTATTGAGAGGTAAGTTTTAATTATTTATTTACTTCTGGGTAACTAGTTGAAATAAATGCTAACATAGTGGTATTTTTAGCCCCATATATATCACTTCTTAGATTTATAAGATGTTTCTTTTGCTGCATAAATGCATAAACATAATTGAAATGTTTATCTTTTAGAATTATGTACAGATTTATATAGCTTATAACTTCTGAGGAAAAAAATAGCAAACTTTTTTTTAAAAATAAAATATCCAACTTTTCATAATATCATCAATTCTCACTATCATCCCTGGGAAAGCCAGTGTAATGTAGGTATCCTTTATCCTGTCTGTTATTAGCGTTCTTACCATCTTTTTCTTTTGTTACAGTACAGGTACAGTGCTTATGAACTTAAAGTGAACTAGTATTCTAAGTATTCTCTACCAGAATAGCCTGACTGAATCCATGCAGAAAGCTACTGAAATGTTTTTGGTTTTTTCTTTTCTCAGATTACTCTCTGAAATATCTGCAAAAGCATTATCTGTACCCGATCCCAACAGGTTAATGGGCATTTGCTGTAGTTCAGAGTTCCACCCCTGTGCTGTTAAATGAACAGTGTAAAGAAACTGGGGCTTAATTTTTCTGTTACCTAAATTTTTAGTTACTAGTTCTGGGTAATGCTGATAGCAATAGTGGGTAAAATCTTTTTTTTTTAATTTTTAAAAGGAATTTAAAATAGTAGAAAGAAAGACTTGCTGCTTATGTTTTTAAGTCATGAAGATGAGTGGCAGGTTGTAATCTTTCTGTCTACACAACTAACACTAGGTAATATCAAGATCAACAAAATTAAGAGGTTTAATGATTGTTGATTTTTCATTTCATTAGGAAATTTCTGTGGAACCCAACAGATGAGGACCAGGTAAGAGTTATAGGTTTCATTCTAGTTGGGCTGCATATGAAAAAGAGAAACAGAGCGCGACATTCAATATCTGAACTTTCTCCTTTTTTAGATAGCCTATTGTGATCGGGATAAATACAGTTGCCTAATGGAACTTCACTATGAAGAGTATTTCCAACCTGTTTTTTCCTTGTGAGTAAACTGCTAATAAGTTGTGAGGCACTAAGAAGACTTCTACCAAGGTCACGTAAGGATGTGAAGCTGCAGAAAGCATCCAAGTCCAATGGCAAGAGTAATGTTATCAAATCTTTATGTTCCTTTTTGCACGTAGTACAGGATGCTTTGGTTTCAGTGGGTATTGCTGCAGCACATCAGTGCTGTAATTGCAAGGGGCCTTAAGATGCCTCAGAGTAAAACGCCTCGTCAACGTGCTGCCCTCCTGCCTTACCCTCCGCACCCGCAGTAGCTCTGCGTGCTCACTGATCCGAGCATGGTTCTGAATACAAAGGCTGTTTGTGTGCTTGTGCTCTTTTATTGAGATGTCACATTCCACATGTTTTGCAGATATGATGGCGATTCAGACGTTAGAAATGTTGAAGCAGATTTTATATTATGGGAGATGGAAGGCAGAACTGACTATGGGTACACTTCATTCGTGAAAGAAGTAAGCCATCTACTGAGAATGCAATTTAAATGTTTTATGCATAACGGCCTACATGCAAAGTATGGCTGTTCTTACACATGCTGAGACCTCTTTTGTCTGAAAGGATGTATATAGCTGCATAACATTGTAGCATTTAATATACCGGACTTAACATCATAGACTATTCGAAGTTATGCATGTGGGAGGTATCGAAACAATACAGTAAACAGAAGAAAAATGTGCCAAATAGAATATGATTTGGGAAATGAAACTTCAAAAATCACTTTGAAATTTCAGACTGCCTTCTCTCCAAAGATAAAAAAACCGATACACACTAATCCACATCATTGTCATCAAAACTAATTCTGCCCGATCTGTTTATAATTAAAATTAGTACATTGCTTCCTTTTTCAGTAGGATGACAAAGGTTATTTAAGCCAACTCCTCATCTACATATAGTGTTAGGGGAACTTTGGTAGCCTCCTCTGACAGCTCAATTTATGAAAGAAGTCTTTGACACTCTTCTGTGTATACATATACAGCTATGCTGGAGGTTTGGACATGATCCTACTTATTAATTTGCAACCCTGACAAACACAATTATCTCTTAAAGATAAGCAAATCAAATATACTGAAGCATAATGCCACCTTTTCATGCACCATACTTTCAAATTATACACATTTAAAATCCATATTTTTAATCTGTTTTCTTTTTAATTTTGTATTTTTAACAGGCAGGTTGTCTGTATAAAGCACACTCTTGGCCCATGATACTTAAACAAAGTAGAAACTCTACATTGCATAAAATATGGGGACCACAGGTATGAAAATGTATGTTTAGAAATAGCTGGTGATAGTGTGAATAAAATCTATTGTTATCTTACTTCATATTCTTGCATTACTGATATCCTTGGAGGAGTGGGGCACGGTGAAGCATTGACAGGGTGGAATAAAGCTCGTATAACAATACTGCATTGGTCTAACCATAAAATGATCTAAAAGGATAGTTTTGTGCTGAAAACACATGATCGGCATTGTTAGTTGTTATATTGCAAGAAAGGCAAAGGTATCACTTAATACTCAGTAAAGCATTCTTCGTGGTCAACGATAGGAATAATTGAAACTCTTGTAATACAGAAGAGTGGCACACAAAGAGTGCTAGACAGGAAGCCAGAGGGTGATTATAGAACTAAAAAAAAAAATCCTCAGATGCAAACACACACCAGGAAGCTGTCAGAAGAAGAGTGGGTTCAAGCCAGTAGAGGTAGAATAACCCAACAAAAATTGTGTTCATCCTTCCTAAAAAATAAAGGCAAAGAATGAGTTATTTCTTGCACACAAGGCTGGAGTATCTGGCTTGAAATTTCTGCAAAATCTTGTCTTCGCTGTGCTGTTCAGAGAGACAGAAATTTGTCTGAAATCCTTTCCACATCAAAGCTGGAGACAGTTTTGTTACCAGTGCCAGTTTGGAAAAGATTCCATGTGGATATTCTATTTATCAGTAGTTTCCTTGGCATTTAGGTCAACTTCATAGTGTTTATTTCCCATCTAAACAAAATTGTTTTACAGAACCCCAAATTTGGCCTTTTCCTCAAAGGGGCAATAATGTCATTACAATTCAGTAGCATTTTTTGTAGTCTCTCTGTGGTCTTGATACTGGAAACGCATCTACAGTTAAATTTAGGGTGAAATCTATTTCATCATTACAGTTACATCTGTCTGTTTAAAATACTTCTATCATGAGAATATATTTTAATAAAAACGATGCTGCTTTTATGCATCAATTCATATTTAAGAAGCCTGAACTATCTGTACCCTTCTCGTTGCTAGAATCTAATCTTACTCACAAATACAACTCTGAATAAATTTAAATATCTTTGTAAAATAGTTTCAAATCATAGAATCAAAGATCAGCCCAGATTGGAAGGAACCCCGAAACATCATCTCGTCCTGCCTTTCATAGGAAAGGGAGCCTAGATGAGATTGCCAAGTACTGTGTCCAGCCGCATCTTGAAAACCTCCAGTGATGGCGACTCTACCACGTCCCTGGGGAGATTGTTCCAGTGAATGTTCTCAGTGTAAACGAATTCTTGCTTATATCAAGATGAAACCTCTCTCAATGCAACTTGTAGCCATTGCCCCTTGTCTTGTCCATGTGGCTCCTTGTGAAGAGAGCCCTTTTTGCTCAGTATCACTCTTTGTGCCTTATGAATCAATTCCCCCAGTCTCCTGCCTTTCATAGGAGATTGTCAAGGTAAGGTAAGATAAAGACCACGTGGTTTTGCTGGCCTTCAGCAGCCTAACTTCCCCTCAGCAACTTTGGCTTTGGGATCTTCTGAGGCTTTCACATCCATTTCTATTATACCAACCTGCAATATTTTTCTGCTTAAATCCTTTTCATCTAACTGTTTGGATGTGCATGGAAAGTGGGGTTAATATAACCTCGCTCTTCCCAGTGAGGAACGTTCTTGTAAGCAGGAGAAAGGAATCCAGACCTATTGAGATGGGCAAGTTGAAAAGGCTTTCAGTTCACTATTCATGAAGATCATATTCTCCATTATGAGCTCTCCTCCAAGCAGTGATTCTTTACTATCTATTAAAATTGAAGAGTTTTGGTCTCTCTGTTAGCTCTGCTAGAGCTCTGATAGCACTGACAGCTCATTTCATGCCATTTTTCAGCCTTGCACAGTTAGGTTTAAAGATTATTCTATGGGAAGACTGATCTGCTTTTCCCTCCCTCTTGACAGTAGACTTTTGAAGAAACAAAGTAGACTCAACTCTCCTGCCAGCAAACTGTTCTCTTAACAGAACCTTAACTGAATTCCTCCATCTTTTAATAAGAGAATCCTTTGAGTATGGGACTACAAACCTCTTCTAAACCTATCCACCAAGAGAACTTCTTCAATCACCGTTACCTTGGCCCATTAGCATAGGTGAGAGTCAATTCCTCATGGCTGACCTTTTTTCTAATTTTCTACAAAGATAATGTGACTTTTAGAAAACATATAAAACTCTTTTATTTAGCCAAAGAAATGCTCACATGCATCTTTTTTTACTAAAACTCATTCTTCTGCAGAAGCAACCCTTTACATCTTTTACATTAAGAGTACCTTCTCTATCTATATTAACAGGATGATTTTCTGACTAACAGAGCTTACGTACACATACCAGTGGTACCATTGTAGACATGTACATATAGACAGTACAACTTGAGAAACACACAGGAAGTAACCTCTTCTTATTTTTGCCGTTTGATTGATCAGATTCCCATTGGAAGCCATGCCAGGAACCCACAAGTGTTACGAATGAGGTTGAAAGAATGTAAAGAGAATGTATGAACCATGACATCTGGGGCTTTTACCTTCAGGCAGCCAAGCTGGATGGGAAAAACCAGACTATGTTCTGCAGTATCCACAGAACTAATGCTTTCTCCTGTCTAAGACTTTCTTGTCCAGGACTTTAGCTATAGTTATAAAGCATTTTCATGCCCCTTCCAGATTGAGGAAAATATTTTCTGAAGATTTTCAGAAATAAATTCTGAGGCATCTTCCAAGTTGTCTATCTATTTGGTATTCTGTCTCTTTGGTCTAGTAGTAGCCTTGAGATCTGTATAATAGAGACTGAATACAAGACTGACTTACAACTGTAAGATCAGAAAGTTCTCTAAGATAATGTCTTTAGGAGAAATACCATTACTATAAGGACTGACGTACGTGTTTGGTAAATTATTGGCAGCTTCTGTCAAGGGACTGAGTTATATAATTTATGTTCATAAGGACATTTAATTCATGTTCAACTGAACATTTTCATAGCAAGAATCTTATTAATAATTTTCAGCTACTACTTGCACATAAGAAACCCACCACACCAAAGCAGCGTTTAATTGCTTTTCAAAGCTAGTTCAAAAATAAGTAACTCTTTTATTGTTTCTGTTCAGAATTACAGATCCTGTTTTGTGTTTCATTAGAACAGTAAAAAAGGAGGAGTGCATGAGTGCTATTGGATTTTAAACAGCACTTTGAACAATTACATCGTTTGGGCTACTGGAAAAATAACCTAACAGGGCTTTTTTATGCGTTTCAGTTTTTGTGATGTGAAAGCATTCTTTGCAGCCCATACACATGGTGTAATTGAAAGGTAACGGCTAGTAGACATTTCTAAATATTATTGCTATTTAATATATTAAATTATTCTTATATTCTCATTCTATCATTTTATTAGTATTTGCATGAAATAAACTTGGTATTACAAAAGCATAAAGACAAGACACCATGTTCTTGTTCGGTGCAGAAGGTTCACAGATAAAAGCAGAAGAATTTATCTGCACGTTTTTAATGATTCAGTTTCTCCGGAATCTCTATTTCAAAGCAAACAGGAAGTTTGCCAGCCTGTCAGACCTCGCCTGCTGTAATGAAGTGTTCTTACAAGAGCCACAAAGCTAGATACATCCCTTGCAACTGCTCAGACTCGTTTCTAGCCATTAATATTAGTCTTGCAGAAATCATGTTTCCACAACCTCCTCTTGGTAAAAATATAGGCTTTGCACGGATGGAAATAAAAAAAAAATGTTAACGTTATTCCATTAGCACTTCTCCAACACCCCAAAACTTCAGAGAATTGCTTTTAGCCAGGCTTACAATTTATTTGACTAGGTGAAAAGTGTTCAGAGATATTCCTCAGATCCCAACCTGCAGGCCTCGGCCTGGTAAACCAGCGGATACTACCTGCTCCTCATTCCAGCTTCTGTGGTATTTTATTTTCTGTGTTCTGTACAAAAGATACCTGGAGTTGGAAAGCTTTTTAAACCAAACGAACTTCTAAGGACCCCGGTACAGTCACCTCATATTAGGATAAGGCTTTATTCTTGTTCCCTAATCAAAGGAATTGCCATTAACTGAAAAAGTCAATTGCCATTGACTGAAAAAGCAATTTAGGTATTCCTATTGGATTCTGAATCATTATGACCATACAGATTAAAAGAAATCCCTAATAATTGACCAAATAAATAGTCATAAGTTACTGTACCAAGTGAATGTACTGCTAGTATGAAATCTGAGATATTCTTGACTAATTAAGGCAGGAATCTAAAAAGTAATTGTATTTTGATCCTATTTCATTTGCATTTCAGGTCAGATGCACCTAGAATTACAGTCTAGTTGGTCATCATGCTCTTCATCTTTTTGGTGGTCCTCATCATCAGCTACAAAAGTACTACTGCTAACATACAAATATTACTCAGCTTTCAAGAGAATTAGAGCGAGACTTAAAAGACCAGTATCTTACTATCTGTCATGCTAATGACAACTCATAAAACAAATTGTCAAAACATAGTGTCACTTTAGACAGCTGAAATATTGTTTATTAATGTTTTTATAAGCACTTTTTGTATCTCTATATTATCATTTAATGTATTTAGTTTCAAATACAAAGGACATGCTATTGCATACAACTTCAACTGATTTGTGAGTATAGGTCACTTCTAGCCAGAACTTGCTTATTGGCAAGTTAAGATACCTTGCAAAGCTTATACTGTAATGGCAATTGTTCTGTTTGTCCTAAAACAAGTTTAATAAGGCTCCATAGCTAAAGAGATGATTGAACTTTTCATAATCACTTTGATATTCACAAGTTTATGAAATTTTTCATAAAGATTATAAAAGCTGTAGAGATCTGGCACAAAGAATATATGAACATTTTTAACCATTTGTTACTGATTCATTTTGCATGATTCATATCCCATCTATTTCAGTACAGTTTGTACTGAGACAGAAATCAGAAAAAATCATAAATCAACTTTGAAATTTCACCTCCAGTGAAAACAGTCTGTTCCTACTGAGATTAAGTCAGTTTTCCCTTAAGAGAGGATGGTCCCGTGGGCCGAAGCACAAGTGAGAGCCCTCCAGTTCCTTCTGGAGCATTTGCACATCCATGTTCCACCTTAGCTGCGCATATGCCAAATGCACAAGATGCACAGGAGGTGTGCAGCAACACAAGAGGTGCTCTGCATCTGTCTCCAAGGTGCCTCAGTCTTCTGTCACCTCACTTTTGGACTGACAGTTGGTGCTCCTCTACTCTTGACTATTTCTACACCTTCGAAAACTAAACAGACAATAGCATTTTCTGTAAAGACAAGAAACCAGACTGTTCTTTAAGCATATTTCTCCCATACAAGGATAAGAAAATGTCATGGCATAAAGAAACGTAGTACAGATCGGTAGACAATTATTTTGGTTTGTGTTCTTCTCTGAGGAGATTTTCTGTGTTCCTATTAAGGGCTCAAGCAGCTTGGCATTCAGTTTTACATGGCAGAAGTCCCTGGGTTCACACATTATACTTCTTTTGTCGTAAGAAGTGCCTACTACTGATCGCTGCTCCTTTACCAAATTGCCCAACGGATCTCAGTGAGTATCCTGGAGTATCCCCACACCATCCTTTCTCACTCTCCAAACTACTCAGATAAATGCAAACTGCTATAAAACATATGGTATAAGGCATAACTTTCAAACACCTAGCTAATCACTGTCTTTTTGCTCAAAAGAAGGACTTTCCTGTCTTTTGCAGATAACTGCATGAAAAGATAGACTGCATCACTGAGGAAGTCAGAGCTGTAGTATTGTTACTATTCTATGTAGTAAGTCTAATTAAATGCCAAAACTCAATTTTTCAGTCAAATAAATGACATTTTGGGGCTTTGCTCTTCAGCTTTATTCATATAATATGAATTTTCTCTCTCTCCTGTCACTACAGGCAAGAAGTTATGTTTTCTACTCCTTTTTCTTCACAGCGCGTCTTGTAGACAGGCAACGAACAGGAGAGAATGAAGACTTAAGTGACCCGTTAGAAGTCTTTCCCGCACTCTGTGTATCTCTCTTCCAGTTAATGCATACTGTTAGTTGGAAATGGAGTCCCCGCCTTTTCAGATAAGGTTTTTGACTCCTGCAGTTTTTAAGATACGATCCTATTTTCCTCAGTATTCCCTATTATAGAAGGGACTTTTTCCCACAGAAAGTTTTGGTTTAATAACTACCAACTTGTTTCCTAGCTACCAGCCAAAGGAGCAGAGGAAGAACATGGCCCAAAGAATTACAGACGTCCTGTCCGCAGATTTACTGTTTCACTGCCAAAGTAAGGAATTACTGCCAACAGTCCTCATATGGCTAAGATGAACCATGGGTTCATACACCAGTCTCTCCAGCGTTTGAATTTCATATCCTGACAACCAGTAGCCAAACCTCTGGTTTTTGCAACAATACTAGTTTCCTCTAACCAAAGATCAGTCCCCAAAGTAGGAAATAAACTGATGCTTTTTAAACTGTCTGCACGAGCTGTGCTGCAGTATTGGAGGAATGGAGCTGTTCCTCATGCAAAATGGCACCCAGGGCGCACGGCTCAGGAGCCAAGAGGAGTTTTAGCAGAGAAAGAGGGGCTAAACATCTAGCATCTAAACATCTGCAGCCAGAAATGATAGCACATGCCAGAGTACCCCTGGGGTGGTACATCCTCCTCCCTGCAGCACCTCAGACTCAAGGGCGCATCCATGGCCTGTTGTGAACCACAAACTTTTTTGAAGTGCTATAAAGGGGCAGTAGTTGTACAATTGAATCTGCTGGAAGAGAGAAAGCATCTTTTCTCCTGCTGACATTATTACCAACTGGAATTTTGTTTTGCTATTGCCTGGCAAGGTTACATACACGGTTACCTTACCAGCAGGTTATATGACAAGGTTGCTGGGAAGGCATTTACAGCCGCCTTAGAAGCGGCCATGCATTCGCCAGCACCCACACGCGGCTTATCGGCAGGCCCAAAAGTTACTTCTGTGAAGCTAGCTCAAGCCCCCAGAAACATAAAATGGCGGCGCCGGGGGGATGCCCCCGCACGGCCCCAGCACAGACCTTCCCGCCACCGGACACCACGCGCCTTCACGCACGCGTGTGCGATGCCGGACACAGCGCAGGGGAGCCCGCCACAGCCCAGCGGGTGTGCAAGCGCGGCGGCGTTCGCCCTGGCGCGCCTCTGGCCGGCCCCGGCCTGGGCCTGGTCACCGCGAGGCAATGCCCGCCCCACGGCCCAGCCGCCAGCTGGGCGGCCAGCACAGGGACCCTCCGGCCGGGTCACCCGCCCCAGACCCCTCCCCCGGGCAGGACGGAGAAGGGCAAAGGCACGGCGCAGCGCCAAGCCCGCGGGCACGCCAGCCTCGCCCCCCCCCCCCCCCCCCGCCCCCCTGGCCCCCCGCTCCCCCCCCCCCCCCCGGCCCCCGCCGCCGGCCGCGGGCTGGCGCGTCTCCTCCCGGGGGCGAGGCCCCGTCCCTCCGCGGCGGCGGCTCCATGGTGCCCGCCGTCCCCCCCCGCCCCGCAGCAACAGGCAGGACGAGGAGGAAGCGGCCCCCGGGGGTCCCCCCCGCGGTGAGCGCCCGGCCCGCGCCAGGGGCCCGCCGCGGCGGCCAGGCCCGGCCCGAGGCCGTCGGAGGCAGCGAGGCCCCACACCTGTGGCAGCGGGTGCGGGCGGGGGTCCTGGTCCCGGTCCCGGGAGGGCGGCGGGGGCCGCTGGCGCGGAGCGTCCTTGGGGCGGGGGGGGGGGCGGGGAAGACGAGACGAGGCAGCGGGCAAACTCCCCCCCCCCCCGCCCCCGCCGAGTTGGCTCCGTGGGTTCCCGCCCGTGGGGGCGGTGGAGCAGGAGAAACGACGAGCCCGGGGCGGGGGGCGATAACCCGGTAGGTTTGCCCGTTTCCGCAGCTCTTCGGTCACCTGCAGCCAAAGTTTGCTGTGGGGCCGGGCCGCTCAGCGGCGCGTACAGCGGATCCCTGTCGCGGGGGAAACCCTTCCCCTACCCCGGCTGCGAACGAGCAGCGAGACCTGAGCGTCCCGGAGCTCTTCGCCTTCCTCTGCTCTTGCCCCCGGGGCTCAGCAAGGGGGGAGGCCCTGCCTTTCCTGCTCCTGAAAACCGTAGAAATAGCTGGTTTTCCAGCAGAGTAGTAGCTGAGGATAACCACTGTCTCTGTAGGGATAAGAGGGGGTTTTTAGCACTGTGTCAGTAGTGGTTTTTTCTTTTCCTAGACTTTATAGAATTTGTGAACAGTTTTAGTATGGCTGCAACTTGGTAGAAATAAGGGAATTGGTCCAGCTCGATTTGCAGTCCTATGAGCTCACCTTCCCTCCCTTCTGGGTAATCTTTCTGTGACACCTACAGCAACTGTTGTATTGTCTCATGTTCAGCTGGAAGCTGCTCAAATGCCATGGTAACAAATGAGGTGTAAGTACCTGTGTAGAACAGGAGGTGCGGATAAGTAATATTAAGAAAATATTATCCGTTAATGCGTTTCAATCACTGGAAATTAGAACAAGTAGCGCTAGTGCTCTGGCCATGTCTTGAGTCTACTGATAGTGGGACAGTGAGATTGACAACTAGCTTCAGGTAACATTGTCTGCGTTACTTAGCTTATTTTGGATAGGCTTTCCTACCACCACCACCATTTCACAGTGAACTTTTGATGTTTTAAAAGGGTGAAGGTGTATAGGGTGTATAGTACAGAGTCAGTGACTGCTGGCAGAGAGAAAATGCAGCTTGTTTACTTGGGAATACTTGGGCTCTAATGCTAGAATATTTAATAGCAATCAATAGGGAGCTATCTGTCTTGAAATGAAAATTATATATTGGATTATATGAACTTGCCTGATCCTTGTCATTATTTTCTTTCACCCTAATACTTATCATAGAAATCAATGTCCCTGTTAAAGGATTTCTTTTTTCTTTTTTTTTTTTTTTTGCCTCCTCCCATGTCCAAGTTCTGTCTCCAGCAAATTTGTTACTTCTACTTTGCTTTTCCTTCAGTGTAGAGAATGAGGGAGTCCAGAGTTAGGAGCAGTCTGTTCACTGTGAGGGGAAAAAAAAAAAGGGGGTCTTTGCTCACCTGATTGACCTCATACGTGATGCTGATGATACAAGAAGTCAGTGTGCCTTATTTATACTAGACTTAAGGAGGAAAGGACGCTCTGTGGCATGCATATTTATGACTTCTCTGGACTACAGTTCAGAAATACACTTTGGAGAAGCTCTTTTAGCATGAAAGAGATGGTTTTACATATATTAACTATGAATATTGGCACAGAGAAAGAAGTAGGACTTCAGTTTCAGGACTGTTTCATAAGATGGTATCTTTGAAGTCAAGGCTTGATGCAGTTCTGACTCGCTAAGATGGAAGACCCGGTGTTCTCACAAAGACTTGCTTAGCTGTGCAAAGTGTTGCCTGGGCCCAGTTCACAGGCAGGCTGTGAAAGCTTCACAGAATGGACTGTCTCCTGTGTAAGTGCCTGCCTGGAAGGTAATGCCGTGGCCTCTGTGAGAAACTCCGCTCTCGCCATGATGATAGCATTGGTGGGGTGTGACTTCAGCATGCCTTTTCTTTCTCTCTTGTGATAGCTGACTCTCATTCACGTGGTTCTCCTTCACCTCTTACTCCTTAGATTTCTTTGCTGCAGCCCTTATCCTCCTTTCCTTTTCCTCCAGAGATGAATTGCTGTGGTCAGTTTTACTCCAGCCATCCTAGGAAGGCTGACAGTTGACAAGAGGGAAGGGGGGGGGGAAAAAAAGCAACAGGAAGGTTGTACTCCGAAAAACGACTGTCACACTTTTCCTTAGGACATGTTGGGGACTGATGGTTGTCCTGTTGTGATTAGTGGGGCTCTGCCTACATCAAAAAGTAGCATAGTCTCTAAAGCCACAATCTGTGGAAGAAACTTATTCTCCAAAAGAAACGAGCAAGCACATTTATTTGCAGATGTTTGATCACATGTAGGGGTGGCTTTTTGTGCGTTGGTCTGCAGTTATGGTGTTTGTTGAAGCTGTACATCACCACAAATTATACAGGGTGTAAGCAGAGACCTCTAAGTAGAATATTTCTGTATCCTACTTCAGCTGTGTTTGCTGTTTTATAATGATGTCTACCTTACTTGACCATTAGAGAAACAGATTTCCTTTAAACTGGAAAGAAAAAATGAGGTTCCCACGGTGTCTGAAAGACACTGTCAATATACATCCTGCCTCGGACTCATTTGCTAAACGCTGTCTCAGTCCGTTTTAAACTTGTTTGAAGCAGGAGCTTAAACTAAAGCCTCACTTTCAGGTTGCGTAGCAGTTACATTACTGCATGTAGAGAGCCTACTGAAATCAATGATACTGTGTGGTTTGGGGGCACTAAGGGGGGGGGGGGGAGAATAGAAGAGTCTTTCGTAATAGCTCTTTGAAGTTCTGTCTATTCATCAGATCCTGCCAACTGTGTATTGAGGCGCTAGCAAGTTTACTGTTTGCTTCTGAAATTCCATGTCACTGGGAGGTGGGTTTGGGGCTTTTTGTAGTTGAGGTTTGGGATTGGGTTTTTTTGTTTCTCTTCTGGAACAAGAGGTTAGTCACCTGGTTGACAGAATCAACACTATTTTAATTGCAGCAGTCATATGAACAGCTTTATTTTAACCTGAGTGCTAACTGTAGCTTCCTTTCCCAGGCAGCTGTTCAGGCGCGCAGGGGAATGCTAGGTGACCTTGCTACTGTTGAAACTCCTTACAGGACTGAGTCCGTTGGTTTTGGAGCATATACCCTTCGATTGTCCTTAGTGCTTGAAAAAGCAAAAATCTTTTTGATAAAACCAAAGGGGGAGGAGGGTGTGCCGTACAAGAAAGCGAACTTTCAAGTACTGGTAACTGCACAGAGGGAGAGAAGCTTAAGGGCATATTTACGTGCTGCAGTTCATGCCTTTGAAATGTATTGTGTTTTGAGAACTGGACTACTTTATAGTTTAATTTTACCTAACTGCTATTTTTAGGAGTCTAGCTTTTTTGTGCCTGAAGTAGCATCCTATTTTTTCCCTTGTCAAATAAGGCTATAACAATCTAAAGTATTAACATAAATGAAAGCTCTGAAGAAGGTAATGAAGATACTTTTGAAGCACTGGGATTAGTGTTCGTCTTTCATTTCAGTGACATGACTTTATTGTGCTCATAGAAAATACTTCTCTAATATTTTTGTTCTGGTAGTTTCACTAAACATGAATTCCTGTTTTACAAGACTTATTGCAAAATATTGAGGATATGGGATTGTGCTTCTTCTATACATTCTACTATGGCAAAATTCATATCAGACTAAATGAAGGGAATCCAGTTTGTGTAATGGAATCAGTTTGGGATTCCAGAACTTACAGCATGTTACTGAACCAGCAAGATATACAGATAGTTTTTTATATGTATGTAATTTAATTTACAATCTTTATTGTGTAAGTTTTATATAATCATTTCAGCTGTAGCCAAATTCAGTGTACTTTAAGTTGCATTTGTCCTGCATTTCTTTCTTCAGTGAGATAAGACATTTTGTTCAATGAGGAAATGTGACAAACCTTCCAATAGCTGATCCAGATTAAGTAATAATCAGATAAAATTACTGTTCCTAGGGGGAAAGTAATTCTGCCTTATTGAAATTCTTTTATCTTCAATTAACCTACTCTATTCTTACTGGAAATATTAAGCAAAATGCCAGCTTGCTTTAGGCACTTCTTCCAAAGCTGCTAACGTTTGTTTAATTTGCCACCACTGCTCAGTTTTTGTAGTCTAGTGAGCCCTGTGTATTTAGGTGGCACCAGTAAGGAGGTGTGCGTATTTGAGTAGCACTGGAGTTGCCGAACACCTTGTTAGAGCAGTGTTCCATCCCGTTTGTCTGCTTCTGTAGGGATCGATGAGGAGGGATGGTTACCTGCTTTTCTGTCCTCTCCCTGTACCTTGCATTAGGTTTCACTGGGTTGTGGGAGGACAGGAGCATGAAGAATTTTTCTCTTCCTACTGACAAACTAGGCTTTATTACTTCCGCTGCTTATGGGATATCTTGTGTTACTTTTGCTCTGTTGTCAGAGAGCAGCGATAACCTTGCTTGGCATTAACAGATCCAATGCATATGTGATGCATAGGTTATTTGAAATTCAGAGGCCAGACCCAGAGTTTTCTGGCAGAATGGGTGTCCAGGAGAGGAAAGGCTAGAGTACCAGGTGCCCTGTCTAGCTCAGTTCTAGATTAGGTTCATTTGGATACACCTTCTCATTAGGCAAATGTACTCTCTTCCTGCGCTGACAAACTGTATGTTGAATGTGCCTACGATTTTGACTATAAACCTAAAACCTAAAAAAATTTTAAATGGTAAGCTGGTGAAGTGTGGGGTAGGACTAGCTTCAGAACTGAAACAGGTTTATGCTTAAGTACCTCATCCATTTTTCTGGGGGCTTTGATTTCACTTTAATGAACAGAATCTGTTTTTTAATGCTCACAAACCCATTAAGTTCGTTGGGTAGTCATAACATCATTCTCCTTCCTTCCTCTCTCCTAGTTTTTTCCCTGTTCTATGTCTTTCTGTATGGACTAAATCTAGCAGATTTCTGGGCGTTGTTTGATCTGAAAAGTGGCTAGATACATATGGACTAGCTCTGCTCTTTTCTGGGGGGAGGAAGGAAAGACCTTTAAATAGACTAAGGTGTTGATTTAGTATAATCATGCATACCCCATTAGCTAATACTGCAATGCAATAACAAAGCCAGAAATTAAAGCAAAGTGTGTAGTTTTGTCTTAAGCAAATTTTTTCCACACATCTCAATGATCCTTACTTAGCTTTAAATAAATCTAAGGAGCAAAATCTGTCTTCTGTTAATCCATGTTGACAAAATTTTCCACAACTGGCTTGTCTAAAGAACATGAAATCTGCAGCATCTCGTTATCCAGATAGTCATTCATGTCCTGTGTCTGCTAGCACAATTGTGAATTTTCAGCTGGAAAGATGATGCGCTGATGTTTGGCAACTGCTTGTAACTGAATTTGAGGGACCATTTATTTTAGGTTTGATGATATGAAGAATAAGGATGACTGTAAAAGCCAAAGGCATACATAACCAGTGCCTGAAAATTTGTAACTCTTGGCCTGACTTGCTCTTTTTGCCGTTTAACTTGTTTTGATTTTCATAAATAGCTTCTCAGTCCAAAGTTTAGTATATCATTTTTATTGGGAGAAAATGGCTTTCAGAAATGCATGTTATATGCCATCATGTTTGTAATGGCCCTGTAAATTATGTACTCACTCCAGCTAGCACATCTTAACAAAGCGTGACACCTGTAACCTTTTACATTTTTATCACTGGTTGTGCTGTTTTAATAGTGTCTTCACATCAGAAAGCACTTACTATGTCAACAGGTTGTGTAAAGAAGATCTCTTCTTTTTCCTCCTGTTTGCTAAACAAATACTAATTTGTTGGGGGTACTACCTCAGTCTGTATCCTGCCTGCTGGAAGCTCGCAGTGGTGCCCTTTGGGACCAGATGACCTCGGAGGAAAAATCCCACTACTGGAGTAATTGACAAAATAATGTTCTCCTTGTATTTTCAAGAGGGTTTTCTTGTTAGCCAATTTCAGTTTTAAGGACACAGCTTTTTTTTTTTTTTTTTTTTCCCACTTTGTTTGAGGTTCTTTTTAAATTATGTGTCACTTGGAAGATTTTTACAGCTTGGAGACTGATGTTTTGAGGGTGGTAATGTAAGCCAGGGAAAGACAGTAATTTTGAGGTTTTCTCTTTCCAGAACTCTGTGCATCTTTAAGGTCTTGAGGGCAGTTGTTAGCTCCTGATAGGCACTTGCTGCTGCTTTTGGAAAAGAAAAGAGAAAGCACTAAGGGAAGGTGTTTTTCTTTCCTTTCCTTTTTTTTTAATTATCACATCCTGATGTTCTTTTGAAATGCAGCTATTACCTGTTGGCTACAATAGAGGTGGTACATTGGAAACATATGTTAGACCTATGCAAAAGATTTACACCTGATGTATAGAGACATATACATCAGGAATCTGGAGAGAGCTTAGTCTCTTGTATGGTGACTGCCCATTGAGTATTCAAAGACTAAATATACTAAGGTGATTTCAGTCCATCTTGCATCTTTCTGACTGTGTCCTGTGCTCATCTGGTCGTAAGCAAGAGCGTGGTCATTGCTATAAATGACGGTTGGTGTGCATCTATTACAGTCCTACATTCAGATGTTACTTAAAAGAAAAGCCCCCACAAAATTACTGCAGTTGATCCTAGAATGTATTCCACCTAATGAAAAACTTTACAACCTGTAACTTGTTGACAAATCAAAAGTTGATCTGGATTTCTCCCAGGTACAGTCACCTTGGTTGACAGATACTGACAGCACTAAAACCCTGGAGTAGAACCTAATAGAATTAATTCACTGGGTACAGTTGGGGAACTTTGCCGGCATGTTCTGTTCCCACAAAACAGGTTGTGCAGTTTCACTTTGTGGTAGGGGTTTCTGCTTTTGATGTGGGGGACAAATACCTGTCGGTCAGTCGGAGAAGACAAATCTGTATTGGAAACTAACTAGAGTCTTTTTTGTTTTCTTCTTTCATTTTAGTATTGGATGAATGAATATACATCTTCCCTTGGAATTGGAGTGTTCCATTCAGGTATAGAGGTGTATGGCCGAGGTACGTACAAGAAAAACATAACTTACTTTTTGTTCTGCTAATGCTATTATTTAAAAAACATTTTTTCAGGTAGTGAGGGAAGCCTAGCTCCTGAAAGCTGTTCATCAGTTTTCTCTTAAAGTTCCTATCTCTTCTGCCTCTGGAAAAAAAACTTGGATACAAATAATCCAGTAGTCATCTTGCATTCTTGTATAAATCTATGCAGCTATGAAAAAGTGCTCTTTATTCAGCTAGGCTTAGAAATCTTTAACAATAGGTATTTCAAAAACTAAAATAAAACAAATGTAATCTTCACGTAGGCACGGTTGAATTGTGTTTCCTTAGTGTTCTGCCAGCATTTAGTGCAAGGAGTTAATTTTTACTTACAGAAACAGTAGTCTGTTGCAGATGGCCACCTAAAAGTGCATGATGCTCAGGAAAAAAACTGTCTATTCCGTATTGGTAGGTTGGTTTGTTTTAAAGAGACAGTTTCTTTAAAAGGAATCTCATGCATACTGTTTACCAAAGATACACTTGTGATAAATACAGCAATACATACCGGTTTTGCTGAACAGGTTGCACTTTGGGGTTGCAGCTTCCTGACCTGTTCAGGCCACTTTGAATCCCCATTGCTGCCAGAGGTGTTTCTGAGCATGCTGTAGCACAGGCTCAGGTCTGAGGTGTTCCTGCCTAGCAGTATACGGATGCTCTGAGGTGATGGTGCTGCTAAAAGTAGTCCATTTTAAAGAAGAAAAATCTACTTCAGTTCTTTTATTGGAATGTGTCTGGAGGTGAGGGAAAGCAGCAAAAAGTGTGGCATGCGATCCAGAGACCACATTGCGCAAAGCCATCTTAAACTAGAAATGTTTCAGCTACTGTAATGGTCACGTTGTAACTGGGTTTGCAAGTGTTATCAAAGCAACGAATTGACAAAATGCAATGCTTCTTGTTAAAACTTTTTTGGATTTCTTTTAAACCAAACCAGAAAGACCTGACTCAATAGTGCTGTGCCCGAAACCCAGTTCTTGAGGTGTGCCAAATGCATGTGCCTCCCTTCCTGTTCAGATTAGAACAGCTTTCTGGTATAGCAGGTCATGCGCCTGCTAGAACAATGACTTGCATTTTTCAAAGTACATCAAACTTTATTTATTAACCTGTTGTAAAAAAGATTATTCACAAAACTGAATCCTAGACTTGGATGATGTGTTACTAATTTTGAGGAAAGGAAGCCTGAAGTCATGCTTAAAGCTTTTTATTGCACCCTGGGTGTGTCATGCTGTGTTATCTTACAGACACAGAAGGAAGCTAAAGCGCACCATGATATTTTCATGTGCTGCAAGCGCTTATGCCAGCAGATGCTACGTGCAGACTTCAGATGCGTGCACTGGTTTACTTTCTCGTTATAGTAAAGGACTTGGGACAGTTGAACTCTTGCAAATCAAGAAATTAGAAAACAAAATCATTAGGCCACTACTCACTGCCGCGCTTACAGCTGTAGTACACACTGAGTAGAAGCACCATCAGACTTTGAGGATGTAGTACTTTGTATCCCTGATCTATAAATATGTAAATGCACTTTTAAAGACAAGCATGTATAGAGAACATTGGAGGGATTTACAAGTAAATTTAAAGAATTAAACCAATATATACTTACTGTAAAGTTACTCAAGTTAAACCTGTATGCTGATGTAAGAAATTCCAGTTTTTACTTAGGTTGACTAGTAACCAACAAAACAATTCATTTCCAGCTCCTTGCATGTTACCCATGCAAATAAGATGTCTGGTTTTTAGCTTTAGATCCTTGTGAAGTGATCTTCCAGTCAGTGAGGTCTGCTGTTCTTTACTGTCTTTGTATGCTGTTTTTGTTAAATCTGAGCTTTCTTTTTCAGAATTTGCCTATGGTGGTCATCCGTACCCTTTTTCTGGAATATTTGAAATTTCACCAGGAAATGCTTCTGAGCTAGGAGAAACATTTAAATTTAAGTAAGGAGGATACCCATTTTCTTGCTTTTCAGAAGGCATATCAAAAAGACAACTTGTTGCATTTAATTTTGAGGATAGATGTGTTGTATGATGCTACACGGTTTCTTACTTTCTGAGAAATTAGTGTGTTTACTTAGAAATGAAAGATGGGCAGAGGTGATGAGACAGTGAAGTATCTACAGCGAAGAACATTATTTTTAGTGTATCATTACATTCTTTAAATGTGTACAAATTATGTGGGCTTGTGGCTAGCTTTTGTTATTCATACAGCATATACAAAAGGGTAACTTTTTCCAGGTAGTGAAATTTTTATTCAAAGGAAAAGCTGAAAAATGTTGCTCTTCAAGGGTTCCCCATGTCTCTTCTTCCACTTTGTCAGTGTGATTGCCTTGACCCTTCCCTGCATTACAAGCTCTTACCTGTTCTCAGCTATCTCTTAGAAGCAATACCCTTTGGAGATGAGAGGAAAATTGCATCCAGTGTTTGTCAGAGTTAAGTTCTGAAGAACTTAAGTGAGCTACAGATGGACAATGGGCAAAGAAATAATCTGTCATGATAAAGATGAAAGTGGTGCTGTAAAATGCAATAGAATCTGTGTTATTCTAGGAGGGCAGAAAGATCTCGCCACTCACAGCGGGGTGATTTTTGAGCAATACATGAACAGTAATCCACCTATCATGGCAGCCTCATCAACTTCCACTCTCTCTGTTTCTCTTCTAGAGAGGCTGTGGTTCTAGGCAGTACTGACTTTATGGAAGATGACATAGAAAAAATAGTAGAAGAGCTTGGAAAAGAATTCAAAGGAAATGCTTATCACCTAATGCACAAAAACTGCAATCACTTTTCTTCAGCTTTATCTGAGGTAAACAAACGTGGAGGTCTATAGGAAGGTGCTTCCCAGGTGGCTACAGAGCGTCATCTCCTTCCTGTCCTTTGGAATGTTTGGCTGAATTTCCAGCTTCCTATCTCTGATACCTTGGGCAAATGTTACCATTTGTCAGGTTTTATTCGTGCTTATGTCCAAAGCAAGAGATTTTGCTGCCAAAAATGCTAGATGTTGTTGTCATACATAGTTTGTGTTTGAGCAGGGGTGCATTCCCAATTGTGAGACCTAGTAAATAAAGTATTGACAGGATTTCAAAATCATTTCAGATGCTTCAGAGATCACTACTGAAGATAGAACCACGTTATTTTTATCAGTATTTCCCCACAGAGTCATCACACTGAAAATAACTTTTAAAGTTATGACCAACTGTTAAAGAATAACAAAGGCATTGAAGTTTCACAGACAATCTTCTGCTTGAGAGGCTTTTGTCATGTTATTGCTCTGCCAGCACCTGTGTCCTGGTCATGTAGATAACTGAGTGGTCGTGCAAACTACCTGACTGTGGAATTGAATGGGCTTTGCTTTTTCCCCTCAGCTTTATTTTAGCATGATCAGTTTGCCAATATAATGGAAAGCCTGATCACTCACATATGTGTATCAACACAAGCGAGAGGGTCAGGAACAAGTAACCCAGGACAAAGAGGGGAATGGCAGTCGTGATTTTTATCAGTAGTTAGCAATCTTTGCTTGTCAGAATTTATTCTATTGTTTCATTGAAGGACTCCAAAAAAAGTGATGGCTATTTTTTCCATGGTGAACTTCCATAAAATTTAATTGTTCTTTTTTCAAAATAGTTAATGGAACACTTATTGTATAGGCTGTGTTTTGTGTAGACTGCTTGATCTTCCAGTGGTCCTGGAAAATTTTATTGAGATGGTGATTCATGTGCAATGCTGGTACAAGTAAGTAGGGTGAGACATTGACAAAGCTGCAGTTGGCATGAAATACAGCCTATATGGCCAGGTTTTTGCCATACTCTTCAACCACACGGTCATGTTATTTGTATTTTACCTCTTGTCCTATTTAGTTTAAATTGATTATAAAAACAGGGATATAATTACAAGTTAAATGCTGCACAGTTACAGCAGAGTAGTGCTCCCATTAGCTATGATTTTCTCCAGATTTGCACTGGAGTAAGTAATACCAGAAGAGAATATGGAGGTAGTTAAGTAAAATAGCTCCCTCCTTGAATAGTGACGACAAAACCATGTAATGACTGATGTACAGTAAAAACAAGTATTTAATGCAGCTTTATGTATTTTTGAGGAGTTGAAACCAGCTTTGCATTGTATAGCTTCTCTTGTTCCAGTGAACCTAAGTGTGTGTGCTTGGCCTGTGTGCTGTAAGATAGTGACATCTTGTGCAAAGTCATCAGAGGCCGTCGCAGTAAATAGCCTCAGCTGTGTGTGTAACTCCACATAACCGTAGTATGGACACTGTCTTTTTGACCACTTGATTTCAGGGTGCTTTTTTGTAATAGATTTTTCCTACAGTTTCTGTTTCTGAGGAATTAGCAGTGAGTGGAAAGCATACCTTAACTATTCTGTGCCTCTTATAGAAGTTACTCAAAAAGAGTGAGGTGGTTAGGCTTTCCAGGCCTTCTAAAAAAAGCGTAGAACCATGTGTCAGACTCTCACAGTGGAAAACAAGTCATCTTCTGTGACTTGAGATGCTGCTTTTATTGATGGGGAAAGTTGTCTTGAAGCGCTTGAGTGCTTCTTGACTGGCGTTTGTGATATGTAAGTCTCAAGGCTGCTGCAGCCTTTGCGTTTTATTTACAGTACTGTAGTTTTGTTACTGCTGAATCCAGATGACAAATTAATCCTTTCTTTTCCCTTCTGCCCCCCTAGATTCTGTGTGGAAAAGAGATTCCACGATGGGTGAATCGCCTTGCCTACTTCAGCTCTTGTATACCATTTCTCCAGAGCTGTCTGCCGAAGGAGTGGCTAACTCCTGCAGCCCTCCAGTCTAGTGTTAGCCAGGAGCTACACGATGAGCTGGAGGAAGCTGAGGATGCAGCAGCATCAGCTTCCTTGGCAAGCTCAGCATCTGGGTCTAGAACTGGACGCCACACCAAATTATAAGTCCTCCTCCAAAGTAAAAAATGGTTTGAAATACTTCAGTTTAATCTCTCCAGCAACTGACTTCCTGACAGAACATGAGAGCTGACTCTAGAACATTGTTTTTATATGCAAAAAAGGCTCTCATCAACCCCTGTTTCAGCTCAGGATTATTTATGTAGTGAAAAGAATTGCTGGGAGAAAAGGGAAGGATTTTGTGTGAAGCCACCCTTTTCATTTTCACCTGTTTGGTAGACCTGGGTTAACTTAACATCTTGTGTAAAGCAGAACGCAAATTATTTGTTTACAGTATTGTGTACTGCTGTTTACAAGTCCGGTAAGGACTCCTGCCACCGTGGAAGAAGAGAGAATATGAGTTTGATTTAACTGTTGGTATAACTCAAAAGCAGTGGTATGATGCCCTGGATGAACTCTCCCCTTTGTTTTCAAGATTTAAGGCAGGTGAACATTCAATTTCTGAGAAATGCCAGAAACTGCTGAATACTACAGATGTGAACAGGGTACTGTGCACTTAAAGTGGCTGATGTAAACAGGTAGATTCCAGGATGTAGGGAGACTGGTTTTGTTTAAGATCTGTTTCTAGAAGTATGACCTCTACATTAATGAAACTGTGGGGTTTTGCACATATGAAGGGAAATTTCTATCTCATTACGATGCACATTGATCCCTTTTGGTTTGTTGTTTTGGTTGTTTTAACTCAGCCATGTAGTTTGCATCCCATCTTCTGTCTGTATTTACAGTCTACTTCAACCAGGATTTAGACATGTGAAAATCATCTTTTGGAAGCATCAACAAATTTTTCCCCTGTTTGCTTTACTTGATTTCAAACTTGTATATAAAAGTTAGTACTTGTATTCTTTTTTTGTTTTGTATAGTTTGGAATAGTGTAATACAAGCCATTTATGGTTGGGGAATGGCCTTGCTTTCTGCTGCTGATTTTGCTTCATTTGAGTTTGTAAACATTTGTGTCTTTTTTTTTTTTTTTTTGAGCTATAAATTATGCCCAGTTTGCATATCGCACAAATTATAGAGAAATCCTAATTTATTTTCCAAGTTGTGGCATTAGCTTTCTTGTCAGATGTAATGAAGAAAAACCTGAAAATTGCTTATGCACCTGCGTGTTTACACAGCAGAACCCACTAATCTGCACACATAATTATATCTGGAGGTAAGAGATACTATTTTCTAAAACACAGAAGTATGTTTGCTGGTAGATTATAATTAGAGCTAAATTATAATTCGTGATCAGAATATATAATGGAATGCCTTATTCTTGTTCACTTACC
This sequence comes from Gorsachius magnificus, assembly GCA_034008185.1. Taxonomy (NCBI): domain Eukaryota; kingdom Metazoa; phylum Chordata; class Aves; order Pelecaniformes; family Ardeidae; genus Gorsachius; species Gorsachius magnificus. The sequence continues at coordinate 39,179,180 of CM067083.1, read as the reverse complement.
AAGAGGATTAATGGTTCTTCCGGTCATTAGTGTAAATTAGTGAGGTTCTCTTGTGCATATAAGGATACAGTAGCACAAACATGAGGGAGGTGAGCTTGTGTATTTTGAAAGACTTGCTGCCTTAAACTTACAAATAACATACCATCCATAAACTGATCAGCTCACGAAGAAGTGTGCGTTACTAGAAGTATAAATGATTCTTACAAGCTTTATTTTCAGTCTGTGGCTGGGTTTAGTTTTTCCATTAAGTGAAATACTGACTCTACATTTTTTGCTGTTTAAAAGGAGAAAAAAAAAAAAATCCTCTTAGGAGGCAATAGTGCTTCACGTTATGAATGCGCCTAGCCATGGGTAGTCGGTGCCATTGAACCCTACAGGAAAGTGCAGTAGGCTCTATCGTGGTAAGAATTCTTAAGATTGCCAACTCCGAACCATGTTAGAAAAGACCAGGAGTTTCTCTGCTAGCAGTTGGGTTGAATCCTTTGTCATACAGTTTTTAAGTTTCACTCATCTTCCGTGATGCAGTGTGGGTACAGAGAGAGAGAGACTCGGTTCTGGTGGGGGAAAAAATCAAATGAGACTCTTTCTGGAAAGAGTGGAATAATGGTAGAAGTCTCTTTAACTGTAGTTTGGTACGTGTTTTAATAATTTCTTCTACCAAGTGGGAAACGCCTAAGACTGACAGGTCTACCACTACCTACCTTCTTTGTCTGGTCTCCAGAAGCTGGACATACTGACTGTCCCTGTTGAGTGCTTTTTCACTTGAATCTCTGAATTTGAGTTTTCCCTTCTCTCTTTTTATTTTTTTTCCCTGTAGTGAAAATGAATATGGTGGTCTCCAGTCAACTCTCAAGTATTACAGAACTGAATCTCACACTACTTACAGCTAAGACAACAGGCCACGGACAGGTTATTTTGCCTCTGCTGTGCAGCTGTGGTAGTAACATGACTAAGTCTCTTGGCCAAGGCAGGTCCTTTATTTCAGCTCAGGGTTGAGGCCACTGATCTAGCAATGTACTGTAGCTTTTCCTAGATTTTAGGAAAAATAAATAGAATGAATTTTCATTGCTACCTAACTTTTATGTACCAAAATCAGCTTTTTAGGCTTCTGATATATCCAGAGCGCTAGGTCACAAATCTCTACACCGTCATTAACACACACAACTGCAGCATGTACAATGCAAGAACATGACAGATCACAGCACAGTTTTTATTTAGAAGTAAAACTGAGACTATTTTTTATAAAGCAGACTGGAAAGTTTGTAACAAAACCATTCATTTTATCGGTAGCTGTACAGGTGAAAATACTGTCCTATGCTCCTTTTTTTTTTGGTTTTTTTTGTGGTTTTTTTTGTTTTTTCTGTTTTGTTTCAAAACCATCCATTTGTAAATCCTGTGAGGAAACTGACATCTGAACCCTGAAGGCTGTTGGGTATTGTATCAAAGCAAGCGGTACTGTAACTTCAGTCGCACGCTGTCAACTCAGCCTCCACTGGATGCCTCCGAGAAGTCGCCCTGCCAGTGGTTACTCCGATTTGTTAGCAATAGAGCAAGTTACCTTTCACCAGCATTACTGCCAAGCAGGGATTACTTTAGTCTACTAATGACCACACTGTGCTAGGACTAGAACACTCCAAAATGCTGTGAGAAAGCTGGACACCTGTGGAGTCTTTTCCATCAAAATGGATAGAAAAATATCGCTACTTCAGGGTTCTGCTCCGTTTACTTTCTCATTCTCATTTCATTTTCTGTAAGATAGTACTTTTGATACATATTATATTCTTTAACTCGAGTCATTTTATTTAAATGCCATTTTCCGTTCAGCAAGCCAAAAAAATCCAATGTACTGTCAGTGTGCACCAGTAACTTCAGAGTCGCTTGGTAAAAACATAGTTGCATTACTTCTAAAGTTTGCAATGCAATTCTGATCACTATTGATACATGATAATTTTCACTGTTGAAAGTTGGTTACAAGCTGAATATTCACTGATGCATTTTTTGTAAACTTGTTTCAAGTTTACTGTACTACATAGTATTTGTATAAAATTCAAAGAATTTTGACTTTTGTTACCTGTACATGGCAACAAGTTGTCTAGCATCTTAAACTTAAATCCATCAGTTTATTAAAAATACTTTTTATAAAAAAAGACAGTTGGTTGTGTGCTTTATTCCCCTGGTACCTACAGCTTAGTTCGTCAGGGCCACCCAAGCTGATCTTTGGTTTTGAAAGATGCTTTCAAAGGATAGTAAAGCTATCCAAGGGTTTCCTATAGTTACACTATAGGCTATATTCTGACGTGGGCGTCAGGAGCTGCAGATTGGTTTGTCTGAGGCATTATTACAAGCCCCTAGTTTTTAATAGACCAAATTCAAAATGTTTTTGGATTTGGTGTGCTAACCACAGCTACTGGGGTACGAAACACTTGGGATATGGTTGGTAGGTGCTGCGGATATTAGGTGCCATAATCTACAAATTTGCTCGAAAGCCCAGAGCCGTGGTCCGGATTCGTGCCAGACTGAGGAGGCGTGCGGGGTCTGCAGTGCCTGCGCCTTGCCAGTGCCTTTGAGCAGAGCAGAAGGACCCAGACTGCGGTGAAGTACCAGCAGCAGCACTGGCCGAAGCCACTGCTGCCTGTGCTGCGCCCGCTCCTGCAGCGGCAGCACTGCTGGTGGCACGGCCCAGCGCTGGCCCGTGCTGGAGGAACTCCCACGGCTGTTTAATTAAAAAGTTGCCAAGCTGTCTCCCAGTCAGGGCAGTTGAGCAGCTGGGTTGCAGCCTGCGCAGGTCAGTGGGCTGGTGGCACCTCTCCTCGAAGCTGTGGTTGCTCTGGTCAGCAGAGCTGGCTGCTCGTCACAGCCGCGCTGGCCCTGGGGTGCCATGGGGCAGCTGCATGGTGAGCCAGCCGGCAAAGCCAGTTCCCCAAACATCCCAAGCTCAGGCACAGAGCAGGCAGCAGCTCCTGAGGGTGGGCTCTGCCAGCACCCAGTGGTGCTGGCTCTGGGCTTGGGTGCACATCTTTTAACAGGATGGGTACTTCTCTGTGTGTTCAGGGCACTCATAAATCGGAGCCCTGTCCTGTGGCTGTTGAAGCTGGTGCTGCCCTGCCCCTATCACCTCACAGTGGGGAAGGAGGGGGGGGTTTGCCATGCTTTGTGTGCTGGGCCTGCCAGTGCCATCCACTCTGCTAGTGGCTAGGACGTGACTTGCTGGGGTAGCCACGGGGATGCAGGTCTGTTCCCTCTTCTGACTGCTGCTGGATCCTAATCACTAGCAAAGCTGCAAGAGAGTTTTGAGGCACTCATAACCTATTGAAAGGCAACTTGGCCACTTGGACAGAGTTCATCAGTTTAAAACTGTGAATTCCAGATAAATTCACATGTGGCATCTGATGGGCAAGAGTGCCTATCCACATCTAGGACAGCGATCAATACACTAGAAATATATATTGTATTGTTTGTTAATGGGTGAGTAGCTGCATATAACTGAATGGTTCTTGAAGACTACAGAAATGTTTCAAATGAAATTTCATTTTTCTAAAACAGTTTCTTCAGGCATGCACAGTTTATGTTGCAAATTTGTCATCAGAACAGCTTCTCAATAGGCAAAGGTCTTTTTACGGCTAAAGGCACCTTAGTCATATCAATCCCCCAAAATAAATGTTTTCATTCACAGCGCTTCATATAATGCAATGAAAATGGTTATTGGACAGTTCCTGACTTTCTCTGCTACCCTTTGGTTTGATTTAAGTCAGATCATAAAAATCTTCAACAAACTTTCAGTGTAACAACTTGTCAGGGAAGCCCATGGCACTGCTTTGAGAAGGCAGCTGTACTCCACCAGTAACTGTACTTCTTGCATGATCTGGTCCGCTAAAATCAGCATATAGCAAACTGAACCAGGATCTACCCACAAAGAACTGCAAGATTTCCTGTGCTGGTGCAGTTTCAGCTTGCTTTGGGGATGGTAGAGGGCTACTGGCTCTCCTGGCATGTTAATCACAGCAGACCAGCTCTCCATCCCTGTCCATCGCTGAGCAGCAGCCCAGGACCAGCCGAGCTAGGGCAGTGCCATTCCTTCTGCAGCTGGAAGACAGGTGGCCAGCAGTTCTCATATTCTTTCCAAAGCAGTGTCCCAATCCTGCAACCCTGAGGTTGCAGCGGAAAGCCTGCTGCACTTGCCGATCGCCTGGGGTGCTGCTTCTAGCCCCTGCCGCTGTGTGAAAGGAGAGATCACTGTGAAGTGACTTGATCGAAGCCAACGAAGTTGAGCAAGGGGCTTTGCATGTGCCCTGTGGAGGCTGTTCAGGCTAAGCTTGTGGGTTTCAACTCCCAAGGTTTCCCTTCAGGGAGCCTTTTTTTTTACCTCCTTAGCCCCTTTCACCTTTGCACAGCCTGAAACAAGGTGCCCAAATATGGGGCTTCAAGAAGTCACGGCTACGTTGCTGAACCGTTCCAGCGAGGGCTTGCCATAGCTGGAGAGGAGGGTTAGGAAGGGGTTCGCACCACCTCAGATGAGAAAAGCCTTTCCCGCAGCCTCATCTTTGGCCACAGGCAACTGCGAGGCAGCAGCATGGGGGGTTCAAATGCCCTTTTTGTGGGGTTTGGGTCTGGTCTCAGTGTGGCTGCTGGCCTGGTCCATAGGGGTCTTCCTTTACAGTGAGGTGAATTACTTGAATCAGACAAGGGTTTTTTGGGCTGTAGAAAAACGTGGCCAACCTCCGTGGCCAGCGAGGGACCGGGGTGGCAGGAGGAGACCCTCTGTTCCCGGTGCCTGTCTGAGTGACACAGCGAATGCAGTTTTGGCTGGCTCCCTCACATTTCCCAGGTCTGAACGGTCATTACTGCTCAAGCAAAGCCAGGGCTTTTCTCCCAGAATAAGAATAAAGCCCCATTAAACCCACCTAATGACAACACAAATCATGTCGAACAGAAAATGGCTTGTGTTCCCTGCTCCGTCTTCAGAGGCTTGTGGGTTTTGTTCTGCTTTTCCCATTCCTAATTTGCCTGTGGGAAACGCTGCCTCCCCCCAGCACTCCCCACAGGAGCACACAATAGCCACTTGTTTTTTGCTTGGAAGGAATTGCTGAGCCTTTAAATGGCTGGAATTGAGTTTATTTTTCTTCTGTACTTCAGCTCATTCATTACCTCAGTCATAGCATCCTAAAAGTGAGGATTTGCAAGAGCACTGGAATTTCCCTCCTCTTTTTTTTTTTTCCCCCTCCAAAGATGCTCTGCATCTTAAACTTCAAGCACCAGCCCAATGTTAGAGTCACTAACTAATCCTGCGGTGAAGTGTTAGCTTCCAACAAATTAATTCACATGCCATTAAGCAAGTATGATCTGAGTAGTGAGGACTAGCAAGAGCTGATGGCAATATAGCCGGCTCAAACACAACTGTAAAGGTCAATTATTTTTTATGTCAGAGAGACTTGGAAAGTTTAGTAAAACTGAATGAGAACCGACGACAGTCGGGGTGACCAGCTGGGCCCAGCTGAGCGGAGGCTGCTCGGGCTGGCTCTTACCTCCTGCACTCTGGAGTCAAGGGCAGGGAAATGCCTCAGGGAGTTCCCCAGGTTTTGAGGATGCTCTTGCCTCTGCAATTGCTTTCTTTAAGCTGCTCTGCACTTCCAGGAACCTTACGGCTTCTGTGCACATTAAAAGGTTTAAAGGAAGGACAGTGCCCACAGCCCAGACCGCAGCCTCTGCCCCACGGCTCCCTGCACAAACACTCCGCCAGGGAATCGGCCACGCCACAGCACGCACGCCTGGATGCCACACTCGCCCCGCACTTTCAGAGAGTACAGATGAGTGTGGCACAGGGCAGCACCTTCAAGGAAGGCATCCTTCAGAGAGACAGGTGGCCTCTAGCACCGCTCCAGGTTGCACTGAGCTTCAAAGGTATAATGGTTGGTGCTAATATTTCTCAGATTGTCTGCAAATGAGGGGAAAAAAAGGCTTTTATACCTTTGAAATATACTGACATGTAATTATTTATTCATAATATATTAATACTGCAGAATTAAACCAAGTGCAAACAGGACTCTCTTCAGACTGGGCTATGCACCTTCCCAATCCTGGCCTGTGGCATAACCAATATGTAGCACATCCAGAGAAATCAGCTCCTCAGGGTCATCTTTTTGTCCCTCACTCTGTCCTCTACAGATGCTCATCTTCCTAAATGGTCTCTGAGAACCTGCCTTTTACCTGCAGACCAGGTAACCTTCTAGGTCATGACTGTGTCATGAGCTAATCTATATGACTTCTTTCTTATCTTCTGGGGAGGTTTACTGAGAATGTCTTGAAGTAGCAGCAACCCCCAAGAAACGGGCTCTTGTTTAATGTCCACCGGTGGTGGCCTCTTCTGCATGTACTTGGTAGCCTGGAAAAGCTCGATCCTGTCCCTCCTTGCAGACTCCAAGGTTATTTTCTGCCACCTTTCTTTAAGCTGTGCCTGCAAGCTGGAGAAGAGTGCTGAAGTAGGTTACTTTCCAGCTGATCACCTTCACAAATTCTAATCTTTCAGTTTTACAGGAAAAAAAACACCTGTTGTGGTTTAACCCGGCTGGCAACTCAGCACCACGCAGCCGCTCACTCACTCCCCCCTCCCTCAGTGGGATGGGGGAGAGAATCAGGAAGGAAAAAAAAAGGTTAGAGCCGACGGCTGAGATAAAGACAGTTTAATAAGAGAAAATAATAATAATAGTAATAATGAGAATGGTAACAGAATATACAGAATATACAAAACAAATGATGCACAATGCACTTGCTCACCACCTGCCGACCGATGCCCAGCCCATCCCGAGCCGCAATCACTCCCCGAGCCGTGATCAGTCCCCGAGCAGCGATCACTCTCCCTGCAACCGACTGACCGACTGACACACACCCCCCCCCCGAGCATGACGTTATATGGTATGGAATAGCTCTTTGGACAGCTTGGGTTAGCTGTCCTGGCTGTGCTCCCTCCCAGCTTGTTATGCACCTGGCCGAGCAGGAGAAGCTCAAAAAGTCCTTGAGCAGTCTGAGCACTACTTGGCAACAACTAAAAGCATCAGTGTGTTATCAACATTCTTGTAGTACTGAATCCAAAACACAGCACTATGCTAGCTTCTGTGAAGGAAATTAACTCTATCCCAGCTGAAACCAGGACACCACCCTAAAAGTGCACTTGTAGTGACTTGTCAGCTTGATTTTGAGAAGCTATTTTTTGGGAAACATTAGAAACCCCACACCCATAGGCAGCTGGAGAGGTCAAAGTACACAATTAACAGCTCTTCTAGATTTTCAACTGTGGCAGCCTGTGCTGATGACATCATCCTTCTGTGATGACCTCAGAATAAGGAAACTTCTGACCTTCCATCTGAACAGCCCACAAAAGCTCTCTTGGTGTTCCTTTCCCAATAGGAACTTGCTTTTGGGACAAAAGCCATGGGGACAGACCATCCGCAAGGCTAAATCTCTGCCACTGGGGCGCCGAGCGTGCCCTGTGAGGGGACCCGAGCCAGCGCCATGCTGTGCCATGCCACTCAGACAAGCAGGACGGACTCTTGGAGACCCAGCAGGAGATTTCAAGGGCTCTGTCTCAGTCCCTGCCTTCCCCATAGCATCACCTTACTCTCACTTCAGAAGCAGCCCCCGACGCAGTTGTTCCAGCGCTCAGTGACCCTTTGGCATGAGGGAAGGCTGCCACTCAGACCCAAGGGCTAAAGCTGCTTTTAAATTTAAAACCATGGGTTTAAGTAACACATTCCACTCTGGTGCCTTTGGCGTCTGAAGAAATGCAACCAAAAGCTGCAGCTGAGCTCGGGCCAGACAAGTCTCCTCTCTCTACCCACACACACACAAAACCTCTAGTTAGGGAAGAGCGTGATGTGGGTTTGTGGCTCCTTAAGGAACACCACCTGCCCTGGGAGGGACATGGATGTAGGGAGGCTTGGAAAAGCCCAGCCATCGTTCCCCTCTGCAATCCCTGGTGCCAGCGTTCCACCCACAGGGCCACGTCGCGACAGAAACGCTGGGCACAAGCACTCCTGGAGTATTCTCCAGTGGCTCTGTCACCTCCCTGTGGGGGCAAGGCCATAGCAGGGAAGGGTTCATCCTGGCACTGCCCTTATTGCCCAGGCAGTTGGCAGAGGGTGAACCTCCCTGGCAGCCGGCGCAGGGACTGCCTGCCTTCAGGGGGACTCCCTTCCATTCCCGTGCTGCAAGATGGATAAGCAAGCCTGAAACATAACAAAGCTGGGCTCTAAAATGGAACGGGGAATGAAATGCTGTCCCACTGAACTGCACAGCAAGCCTGTAACACAGTCCCAGGCAGGGGATGGGGTGGGATGGGTAAGGCTCTGCTGCAGGTTTTAGTACAGGGACATGCTTAAGGCACTCAGTCAATAACCTGGTTCACTTGGACAAGCAGCAAAGAAATTGGCTTTTATACTTTGTGAGGAAAGCAAGGGCTTTTCTAATGTTTGCATAATGCAATATTCCCATTCAAACAAAAAGATGGGGTTCTGCTTGCCTCGCCATACTTATATGAGGCTTAGAACAGGGGTAAAGGTGGAAACTGCTTTTTCTCTGGTAAACTCCTGGCTGTGGGGACTAAACAGCTCTGCTGCCATGAGGCTGAAGGACAGGCTCAAGTCACTCCTCCCTCCTTTAAGCACCGGGACTGGGCTCAGGAGAATGCAGACACACTTCTCTTTGCTGGCTGGGAGAGCTCACCTTCAATGCTAGTTTAAGTCCAAAAAGCGCCCAGAGAAAGAGCATCTCCTCAATGGCCAGTTGCTGAAAGCTCAAGCTCTAATTAAAAAAAAAGCTGCCTAGTGCCAAGGTACTAATTGTCCCGATATTGTTTTGATTATGGAAATGCTACAAGTCATCCAGAGGTGGCCAGTCCCAAGCAAGCACCTGCCCGGCACCACTGCGCTTTGAGACAGAGCAACAGTGCCGGGAACACCTTGGGCATCGCCTCCATGCGACAGCAGCTCTCTGCTCCCTCTTCTTGCTGATCTCTTCAAGGTTTGTGGATGGAAAAGAGCACCTTCCAGGCAGGATGGTTCAGTGAGGATCAGCACAGGCACAGACCGATGGTACTGTAATGCTTTGCTCTTCAAAGCTGGCCTCAAAAGGCACATTGGTGTGTTTGCACCCAGTACCCTTTAAAGAGAAATAGTAACATAACCTTAATCACAAATCCTCCCATCTCTGCTGGGGCCTGGGACTGCCACAGCGGTGGGAGGGGGGGTGAAGACATCTTGAGACCCTTCCTCCCCCTGCCCTCCTCCCCTGGCTGCAGGACAAGCTGCCCAGAATGGCAGGATGAGGTGGGATGAGGAGGACGGGTGGCAGCTGGGAGAGGCTCTGCACTCAGGCTGCTGCCGGTGGAATGGGCTGAAGCCTCTGGGCCTGGGCTTGCCCACCTCAGGGCAAGGAGCAGTGCGTGTGCATGTGCAGACAGAGGGAAGCCCAGCCGCACGGGCTGGGGAAGGACGAGCAGGTCATGGGTCTTCTCTCCTCTATGCACTGCGAGTTGGTTCTTGGTTTCCATGGAAACCGGCTGCTGAAAAATGATGCTATGAAGACCACTTCCAGGATTCAAGCCAACAGATTCACTTTGCTCTAAACGAGAGTAGAGGGACTTGTCACTCTGTATTGCCCTGCATGTGGTGTAAAAACAGTTTCAGAGAAGTTGCGGGCACCCCTGACACAACCTGCTGGCAGCGAGCCCTGCATCACCTGCCCCATGTCGCTGAGAGCCGGCGCAGCCACCAACCCCAGGCAGGAGAGAGGAGGAGGAAGGAGCAGGGACTGTCAGGTCCCTTTAGCCCCTTGCGGGTGGTTGCAGTTCACCACTACAGGAGGCAGTGCTACTGCAATTTCTGAGGGCTGAAATCTGTCGTTTGCCCTGCGAAAGCCAAGGCAGCAGAAGCAGCAGCAATGTACAATCGCGTGGCGAGATCTCCAAGAGGCTGCAAGGAGACCACACTCCAGCACCTTGAGTGGAAAGGGCAAAGGCAGCAATGGCAGGTTAGAGACATTTGCAGTTACCACAAGGCCGCCCGTCCCTCTTACCCAAATACTGAACAGGGGACACTTTATTCAGTGTCTGCTTTCATACTTGACATGGCCACCAAGTGGTCAAAAATCAGTCTTGTATGAAGACGAAGTTTGGATAGGCCAGCCCTTATTTAAGTTGCTCTCAGAAATACAGGCGTAATTGAATAAACCAAAGTCATGCCTCAGAGAGAAGCTCTGTAGCAACAAAACGAGCCAGTCTTTGAAGGAATAATTGGTGGAAAAACATGCAAAACTTAAAAAGCTTAACTCTCCCTACATATTATTAATTACTCAATCAAGTTTCATTTGGAAAGAGTCCATGAAAATATAAAAAGGCATTTAGCTTAACAAGAGAAATGCCACAGCCCAGGTTAGGTAGCCCAGCGGAGGCCTGTGGTTAATGCTCGGAACTGGTGGTGTGAAGACAAGCTGTGCCCACCACCACAACAGCGACTCACATCCCCTGTGAAAGGCGGCAGAACAGACGTGTGGACAGTGCCCCGTGCTTGCTCAACTTAATGCAGTGCTGGCACCTGCAGGTAATCACTTCAGTGGAAGGACAGCCAACAGAACGGATAATAATATCCAACAGAACAGATAATAATCAGGCAAATCAGAGAAAACATCTGGAAACAGATGCTAGCAGGGTAGAATTAATTTTTAGCATGAATTTTGATGTTTCTAGAAGTTGCTCCAATATTTTACAAAAAAGTAGCCAAGAATGCAGAAATCCTGCAGGCAGCCAAATCAGCCATCAAATATTTTTGTTCAAGTCCTGCAAATATGACAGCTGACCATGGCACTAACAAATGAACATTCATTACCGAAAAGTCCCGGTGTTCCTTGATGCAAAGAAAGCTACATGATCTTGAAAGCTTCCCGTGAATACTTTTCTGCATCTCTGCTGTGAAATCCACTCAAAATGACTACACCGGATTCCCAATGACCCTGTTTCTGGAGATACTCCCACAGCAAGGCTCTAGAAAACTTGAGGATGTAAAATTAGAAATCCTGGGAGCGATTCGTGCTCTGTTGTGGAGTGTTTCATCCCCTTATGCAGGCCTCGGGAATATAAACACTAATTACTGTAGTCATGTAACTGAAGTCATAAAGAACTTTACAGTACGACTAATAAGCAATTAGATGCTAAATTAAGAATCAGAGCATGATGGTCTATAGTCCATCATAGGAGGAACAAAGCCCCTCAGAAGACAGATATGGTATTTTATGGAAGAAATGTGTAGCTCAGAAGTCTGTGGCATTTGAAGATACACAGCATAAACTGACACGGTATCACCAATGACTTGATTTTACATGTACGCTTAGCCTATCAATGAAGTGATTAATTAGCTGACAAGAACATGATGGTCACTCCATAGATGAGGACAGCAAAAGAAGAGTATGTTATATGATGTATAAGGCAGTGACTAAATGTACAGAGAGGGGAGCTGTGGCTTGGGTTCTTTGGTCTCAAGCTGCCAGACAGTCAGGGGACAATTTAGTTGTCTACACACTGGCACTGGGTCCCCCTTGGTTTAACCAGCCAAACGTAAGGTACTTTTCCAGCTGACTTATTACTGTCATGGGAGTAACGAAACTCATACATACTTGAAAGGAGCTTGTTTGGCATGGGCAGGATTTGCAGGAGTGAGTAAGCTCTCCATCATGTAGCCTTTCCCAGATTTCCTTCTGAACCTTCCTCCCAGCTCACATCAGAAAAGGCTCAGATGCTCATTGGAGCCTAGCCAGGGAAGGTGGAAGCTGATGTGAGGGAATCTGCTTTCCAGCCTTTTCTTCCTGGATGAGCAATTTGTCTCAAAGTACTCCACCTCCTCTGAAACCCTCCCGCCCACATGGGTGGTGTTCCCTGAGAGAATAGCTCAGTCACCCTCCTGATGAGCTTGCAAAGTGCGTGGCTCCACGCTCCAGCTGGTCCAGCCATGGCTTAGCACTTAGGAGTCGCTAGGAAAAACACAGCACCAGGGTGTTGTCTAAATGGTTAGGGCCGGAACAGAATCAGGAGATGGGTCCCATAGTACATAAAGGTCTTGGATAGCAATCAGAGAAGCCAGGTTTTGCATCAAACCAAGGATTTCGGGAGGAAGCTTGGTCAGAAGTTAAGCTGATGTTGAGAAGACAAGGCAGGAGCCTGGACAGAGACAAGAGGGACTCAAGGAAGCCCTATAGGAAAGGATACCCGCCTTGTAAGGACCCGCTGAGTAGAGGATAGATTCATTTTCAAATTCTTCTTTATTCTGTCTTACAATGTAGTTTAGAGAGTTGTGTTGTCAGACTTAATTGCTTTTCTATTCTAGTGAAACAGCCCTGGACAGCCATGTGAGGAAAAGCAGAGAACAGCAGGGTAAGGTCAGCTCAGCACGCTGCCTGACTCACCCCAGCACAGGCAGCACACTGGCTGCTCAGGGATGCGCGTCCTCACATTCTTCTTTGCTGTCAAAGCCTCTAGATGCCCCTGAGATGGTCAGACCCTCAGATCAGGATATGAACGCTCACGTCTGACTCCCAGATTGTTCAGCTGGTCTTTCCTACCTCTGTTCAGCCAAACGCATCAACTTTCAAACCAATTTTCAGTCTAGAATTTGCTTGACCCACAGTTGCTATGGGAGTGGAGAGTGAGTTTCAAAATTTGTTCCCACTGTTCCTTTTCAATAGCAGCACACAAAGTACAGGAAAATCACCCATCAGCCTTGCAAAGAGCATCTTGTGCAACTTGTTAACTGAAAATTGTCTGAGACATTGACAAATCTGATTTGATCACACAGGGATAACTGAACTCTATCCTGAATCACAATAGCAGGGCCTTCTGATAGTGGCACTGAACATTTTCTTTGTAGCTTTCTCGTGCAACGCCGAGCTGTTCTTTCAGTTCACTGATGCTGCTGTGCAGCTGCTGTCCTACAGCAGTGAGCTTGAGTATCCTCAGCAACATGAGAAGAAACTGGGGCTGGCAGATAAACACCCAAAATTGCTGCAGGCGAGTCGAGCAAATGACACATCTGAAATCCGTGTATCCTGATGATAAAACAATAGAGGCTTTTTTTCTTTTTTAATCTGACTCATGCATTCACTTCCTCTGTCTGAGGGCAACACGTAGGTGAGAACAATTTCGCTTCCAGTAACTGGAAGAATTTTACCCCAGACGGAACTTCCTTGGTCAGTAACTGCTGGCATGCAGCCTGGGAAATTTCAAATTCAGTTTTAAAATAGTTTCTGAAGCAGGAAGGGACCTTCAAAAAGGCAGTGAAATTGAGTATTTCTGAAATGATCAACTAAGCCTGGACTAAGTGTGTTACCTTCTAACTATGGACGATCATTGATGAGATCTCTAAAAGGGGCTCGGCACTGCTGGTGTGGAGTGAGAATGGTATGGTCGTACCAAGAAGTCTTTGTGGTGTTTGGACACTTTTGCTGACAGACTTCTGTAACTACATGTGTGATCTTTGCCTAGAGCTGCACACTTTCCTAGTATTTGTATTCTTTTTGGGACCTGGAAGTGGGCAGAGAACATGGCCCAAGGGTTGCTTGCCTCTTCTGGCCCTGGATCCAGAACCTTCCCGTGGAAGACAGAGGTGAAGGTATCTGCATGCCTCGGTGCTTTTTCCTGCAGGAGGCAAAGTTTCTGGGACAGAAGAGGTTTGCCTATCAGGACCCTACTGGGGAAGGAGCATGGGACATGTCTGGTCATGAAGCTGTCAGTGGAAGGATAGGTGATCTCTCCTGAGAGTTGAAATGGGGCAAAGAGAGAGAAAGCTTTTGATTATGGCGGGGGAGGAGGAAGTTTCTTTGCCGAGAAGGTTCCTTCAAACCCTTCAGGAAAGAAGGGTCCAGCTCCATCCTCTCTAACCTTTATCAAAAAAGTTCCCATCTGTGTCTGTTGCTTGCAGAGCCTTTATCAAGTTCCCTTCCAACCAGCCCGTTTCCCACCAGCTCCTTTTAAAGGAGCATTTAAGCAAACCATGCACCAGCTCCTTTCCCTTTCCTGTCAGCTCTTTGCAAAGCAGCATGAAAGCAGTCTTCCACCACTGTCTTCTACTGGGCAGAATACACAAACCATCGTGGCTACCTCCTTCTCTCTATCAGGCTAGTATGCTCAAGGCTAGTGAGGACAGGTCACCCAGAGCTCTGGCGAAACGTGGGATGGTTCCTCAGGGCTCTCAAGATGGTTGTCAGAGCCCCCAGCCAGGTGGTGACACAAGGAAAGACAAATGGGGGACAGCCAGCCAGTGAAGACGGGATGGTGGGGTGCAAGCCAACCGGGGAAGTGTCTTGCTTCCTCGCCAATCATGCAGGGCACAGCAACCATCAGCGATTCAGAGGCTGTTGGGAAGACTGGTGCTCTGCTTGTTGTCCAGGGTCCACCCTTTTGCAGGGAGGCAGCTAAATACTTGTTCAGCTTCCATACTGCATGTGGTAAGGCCAGAGGTAAACACAGCATAGACTTTTTTTACTGTGTACAGGTACACAATTCTGTGACCCAGGGATGCAAAGCGGTGTGTGGCATCTTCTGTGAGGTAAAGGGGCACCCAGACACCACAAATGATCCAGTCCCTGTTTGCAGCCGTGGTGCTTGTGTCCTCGCTGGTTCACAGCTGGAGCTAAGGAAGATGTGGAAGCCATGAATTCTTCTAGTGAAGCCCAAGGATTAAGCAAAGCTGTAGCAAATACTGGTCTTGGAAGGTGGAGGGGAGACCAACAAAGCAGCCAGCAGCAGCTCCCTGTGAGAGAAGGGAACACGGTTACAGCTGCTTTTCTACAGATCTACAACCCAAAACTTTTTGGGGCTCCTCCAGCTATCCTGCTCTGACTGCTCAGGTTCCCGCTCTATGTGGGCAGCCCCGATCAGCCTCAATCACTGCAGAAGACATGCAAGGTATGGTACCTGTCCTCCAAATCACAGCTTTCCCAGATGTTTGATTTACTCTGATCAGACATGTTAGCTGAATGTGAAAGCAGGCTGCACCAACAGGGCAATATATTGTTACTAAGAATTAAATATGTGAAATTTAATGTTCCTTTCACATCAGTATTTTGTGGAAGCATTTATTTGTAATGATGACCTGAAAGTGTACATACGCAAGAAGGATGCTAGAAGCAGAAAGGATTTGTCTGCGGTTTTCGTCTAGTCCATACTTCTACACAGTTTTGGACAAAATGACATCTCTGGATCCCTTCCAGCTCTATTCTTCCTCACTTTATAGTGCCATTAAATATGGTAACTTCATTGTTATTGGGATAAAGGTCCAATTAACAATTTCTTATCTTTCTGGACAAGAAAACAGGTTTTACTGTTTTATTTAACAATGTTACTCTGCACTGATTACACGGTATTTTAGGACTTGTCAAAATTCACCGTGTCTGTACTCTGACCTCTTTTTTCCCCCAAAATCACTCTACTAACGTCAATAAATTTGAAGTTATCAGTAAGTTTTGGGGATCTGGAGAACTTAGTGTTTTGGTGAAATCACTGTATGTGTGTTAAAATGGATTCTAGAAATTTTCCAGAAACTGAGATGTATTAATTATGAAAAAAAATAGATTTAACCAGCATTTATATAACTTTGCAGATTCTGGACAGTTTGTAGCCGACACACCTTTACAAATGAGCTAAAATCAGTCTGTATGTCATTCTTCATAACTATAGATTGAAATTGTATAAGAACATGAAATTAACTGAAAAAAGCAACACTTGTGGATAATGGTAATATCAAAAATTAGCACTTTTCTCTACTGAAGTCTGCACAATTTTGTTAATTACCTGTCTTAGCTCTGGATCTGAAATCAGTCGCTTAAAAGCCCAGTGACAGGTGGCAATTGTTCTTAGCAGACACAGCCCTAGTAACTAAGGAGCTGATGGTTACTGAGGTTTAAATAAAATCAAAATGCTTCAAGTCTGCTCCTGTGAGTGCACAGCAGCTCTGCATTTTTTGGAGAAAGACCTAATAAATGAAACGGTGAAGGTTTGGGGACTGTTCCATGATTTGACTTAAAAATAACAGTGTAATGCCTGAAGTTCTTCTCAGGGATTGGCCTTTTGCTACAAGTCATCTGAGCAGATAATTATGCCAGTTATAGGTAAGATTTTAAAGAGACTTCTAATATATTCCAAATAAATCTGAGGCTTGCCTGTGGTTAGGTTGGAAAAAAAACCCCAAACCCCAGAACTTTGAACAGCACTAGTTTTTTAATACTCATTACAAGCATTTGAAAAAGATGGGGGATTTAAGACAAAGTGCCGTATCGCAATGATTGTCTTGATCAACGAGTTTTAAGTACCCTCACAGGAGGTAAACAAATGTAAAAAGGAAACCATAAAACATAGGAACGTACATATTGCTCCCAAGCGCGAGGATGAGGTGGGAATTGGATGGAACCGACTGTATTATTCAGAATTATACTACCCTAAACCCAGGTTAGCACTCTGAAGCACCATTCATCAAAATAAACACTCCTTTCCTTCCTCACCTTAGAAATGGCCCCCCTCTGAAGCACAGGGTTTGGTGAAGCTTGTTGTTAGAGCTTCCACACTTCCCCAGGACTGGAAGAATAACTCACCTGCTACCTCTGGCTGGTGTTAGGCTATTTTAGCTTTAGCAGACCTGAAAAACTAATCTATTGGAAATCAATTATATCCAGCTCTCTTAAGAATTTTAAACAGTTTCTAAGCAATGTAATTAAGTGCATGTTTAGCTTCTGCTCTCATTCCTGCAGACGTACTGTGAAGGCACCAGTCTGACATGCTGGGAAAATGAAACTATCAGCATGGAAAAATGTATGGGGAAAATGAAGCTACCAGCATAAATAAAGAAAATCTTCTGCATAGATCAGTAGCCACTGAATAGATGCCCTTCCCGGAGGTCTGCAACTGAATTTAGGGGGCAGCTAGCTATTTCACTGGTGAGGATAAAGGCACTGGGCCCTGCACTAAGGCTAGGGAAACTCCCGAAGGCTTCCCCAGCAGACATGAGGAGGATGAAAATTGCAGAGGGTGTACATGAATCCTGAATCCCCGCAGCCCACCCAGAGAGCTCCAGTTGCCCTACTGTTTTCCAAAACCTCAGAGCACAGCTTCTGCCCCCCACCAACTTCTGCTGGCTGTCTTGCCTCAGGTGCTCTGGAGAGTTAATTCGCAGATATAAGTGACTTTAGCCCAGCACCTGCTTTAGGCAGGAAACTAGGATCCTCCAAAATCAAAATCCAACAGAAGGTCGCAGCCCTTGGTAGCCAGTCACCAACAAACTGACTCAGCCTTGATGCCAGGTCACAGCGTGGCATCAGGAAAAGAGCAAAAACTACTGGATCTGAAAAGTGTAGCAACAAGATATGAAGTGTTTTTAATTTCTCAGAAAGCAACAGAAACCACATCTGATAAAGAAATATTTATATGCTAAATTAACACTCTCAGTGTGCAAGACATGAGGTCATTCCTGTCACTGAATGAGAAAAACCTTGAATTCTTGCCAGGGAACCTGGACACCACAGTGAGACACCTGAGGTGCCTGCAAATCTGGAACAACTGTTTGGAAATAATATGTTGTGCTTGACTTTGATCTCTCAAATCTCAGCCTTGCAGACTGGCTGTTTCTTATGAGACCCTTCTGAAGCCACAAGCTTTCTTTCCTTCGCCCCTTGCCAAAGATGCGTGCTATTTTTTGTAGGAGATCCTGCCCTAACATATTGAAACCAGCTTTTGGAGCATGACAAAAAAACATAACCTGGCTTCTCTGAATCTCTCAATGTATTTTGGACAGTGGCTGTCTTAGGAGTATCCTTGCATCTGGCAGGGTACTAGCGGACATTCATGTCACCAGGCAAGGTGGCAAAGGGATAAGTCAGTGAAACCTACTCTAAAATGTTTGGTACTTGATTACAAAATTAAAATTAAAAAACCCAAACCCCTTAGCCTCCCCCCTCCCAAAAAAAAGGAAAAAAAAACAAAACCCAGAAGAAAACTCCCAAGTTATAATGAGATCTACCTGATGCACCGTATTTTTTTTCTAGTTGATACACGGCACCATTTCTGGACATCCTTCCCAATTGTCTGATTTGAGTGTCTACTTTGATATGCTCTGCTCCTTGAATGTGACTCCCCTTTTCCCATATGCTGCTAACGACACATCTACTTTAACGGCACACTGCATGCAAAACACATCGTCCAAGTGGCTCCTAGCACACCACTTCTCTCTTACCCTTCGGTTCAGTGATAGCATTATATTATATCACTGTCTGCGTTGAAAATGAACCAGTTGTCCAGACCATAGTACATTAATGCAGCAAGAAGGTTCTTTCCCTTTTCTGGGCTTTAACCTAATCTTGGCAGAAATGCAAGAGCCACAGTGAGTAATGCAAAAAGTTAATTTAGCTAGTGTTGGATATATAGGAAAAAGTGTAAGGACAGGAGAAGTACACAATCATACTTCCGCAGAATACCTCTGCAGCCTCCAGTGACTTGTGCTCAGGGAATTCTTACGCCTAAGAGGGTGCCTGAGCATTTAATAGCCTTCAATAGTTCCCCTCCCCCTCCAAATTTTCTGGTTCTGTTGTGCTGTTTAAATAGCTTATTTATAAATAAATTTCTTACTGGCAAAACACTCTTCAGTTTGTTATGAATTCTCAGAAACCACATCCAAAAAGAAACAATTACCATACAAATATCTTATTAGTTCTATTCTCCAGTTTTCCCTCAGGAATTAGTAAAGGTTTAGCCTGACACATTCATATGGCAGACATGGAACACAAAGCTCAGAGTTCATAATAACCCCCCCCCCAAACTATTTGTGATAGAAACCTCAGGACAGGTACTGTATTTTGAAAAAATTAAGATGTGAAATGGAAGGGGAGGTTTTAAAAGAAAGTTAGATAAACATGTTGGGAATGAAATGGGCCTGAGTGAAGTAGCTCTGAGGCAAGAGAAGAGTTCCCTTCCATACTCCCGCTTCTATAGCCCTACGGTTACTAGATCATTATTATTCAGATTTGTTTTAGAAACAGCACATATCTCCTAATGTCTTCAATTTCAGAAAAAAGTTCTACATCTTACACAGTTGCAACTTAAAAAAATGGACAAAAAAATGGCAGAAATAAGTACTACCATCCTCTGCTTGAAGTGGATTACAGTGACGTACAAGAAAGCTTAGTGTCTGTCAGTATTTTCCACTAATACATTTAAGACATGGTTTATAGACAAAATAAAAGTCATTTACAGTATATGAAAAGTTTTGGTTAATTAAGAAAAACTCTGTTCTATTTTTAGTCAGAAGCATCCCTAAGTCCAGCTGCCACTAATAAGTTAGGAAATTCTACATGTAGCTCTATATCTAACGGTATAACTGCAATTATAATTGTTATTTTTTATATAAGCCTTCTTTTTTAATATAAACCCCTCTTTCTTTTTGAGTCAGGTGCTTGAATAAGATAAAGAGATTAAAAGATCTGGGAGAAGAAGTAAAGCTATTAGAAGCCTGCCCTTGTCTCCTTGGCTTTTAGAGGAGTACATTGAATTAACATCTCTTACGTTTGCAGCTGAAAAGATCATTTGAACAGGCAGTTAGGAATAGGTTAGGTGAAGTCAACCTACAGAAACAATCAGCAAAGCCAACCCAGAATAAAACTGCCTTGCAGTTGGAATTTAATTTGAATTAATGCTTGGGGGAAAAAAAAGTAATTTTTTTTGTCAATTGAACGAGCGTGGTTGCTGACTGCCTCGGCAACAGCAGCCTGCACATGCTCCTTGTGCCTGCCCCAACCCCACAAGGGTGGTTACTCCGACATAACCTACTGCACAGTATCTCTACAGCCGCCATAATAAATATTTACCACCACAAAGCTATCAAAATAGATTAACTCCTACACACGTGCATCCAATAACATACTGTCCTCCTCCTGAAGGACAAACACCCTCATGACAACTGAGGACATGAGTGGAATAACCATCCTCTTCCCAACTTCTGGCAATTCTAAGTACCCTTTGCTTTCACGACTTATGAAATGGCATGCGGTCACCACAAGGACTAGCCTGATGGCTATTTAAGTAGCTTCAGGGTGACCATGAAGACAGATAAAAAGTCCCGCTGGACATCTCCAGAATTTGTCTTGAGGCGTGCCTCAGCTACTCCCCCAGGAACCTGATGGCCTGCTCTCTACCAAACATCTGCGACAGAGAGACTTTTTGAGGCACTTGACCTAAACCTGTGCTGCTCTCAAAAGACTAGTGTGCTTCTCCCCTTCACAACGGCCAGGAAACACCTTTTTGTGTAGTGTTACTTTTCAGCTGCATCAGGTGGCAGAGCTGCTGGCACAAAGGAAAAGGCACAGCAAAGAAGAGGAATGCCTGGACCACCTCTGGTGTCAGCAGCCCACCTTGGAACAGCTGAAGCTACGTGTGGAGCTGAACGGCAAAGCAGAATGTGGTTTGATACCAGCAGACCAGTAACAACTGCTACGGACAGACCAGGAGGAGAGCCGTTGCAAACCACCTGGGCAGAGCACACAGCCCTTGGGGAGATGCTGAATTCATCTCACTGAAGGTGAGTTACTTGAAAGGTCTATGGTAGCTATCAACCTAAAGTGGTTATTGTTCATAACACCTATTAAATTTATTTCTTAGGACAGGCTGTCACATCATTTGCAGGTGCTTCCTTCTCCACAAGGCTACATAAACAGCTTATGGTATAGGAATAACTTACACGACCAAGAGGTAGGAAATTCCACATTTGTGTGATGGCTTCCTTCTTCTGGGGAGTACAGCCCAAATTGTTTCAGAAGAGATAAGATCCTTGTATGTAGGTTCAGACCCCTCAAGATAAGAAGGAAATAAGCACTGGAGAAGTCACTAAGCCATGTTCCTGTCTGCACTGTGTGACATGAGTGTCCTCAGTCCACCGCCCCATGCCCTGTACGTGGTGGCATCTTTCCCACTGCTGGACTGAGCCTGACCTTTAAACATGGAGGTGAAGGGTGATGGGACAGACCAAGGATTGCTGCCAAAGACCAATCCAAACCATTGCCCCGCTGGCAATTTCAGGGTGGAGTGGACAGGCATGCAGCTTCACAGCAAAGGATGCTATGCCTTCCTGATCAACACTAATAAAAATAAGGACCGCATAAATATAGGAAAAGGACAAAGTGCTGAGAACGAGTGTTGGCCAGCACACTATGATGGATAAAATCGAGCCTGCATAGGCAGCTTCCATCAAGGGTCTCCCGCTCCAGATCATGTCATTAAGGAAAGAAGTCTCTTCCTGTTATCAGTTGTGTCCTTTAGGGCCAGGAAAACCAAGGCAGCAATCCCAAACATATACACAAGGCACCCAGCTTCCAGAAACAGCATAGTGTCCCTGTCAGTGGAGGAAGGTGTGTAAGCCAGGGCTCTTGCTCAACCATCTTCCCTGCAGGACATGCCAGGAGGATACAACAGAAGATGCTCTGGGATGTGCCTCTGCTGGGCCACCTGTACCAAGGGTTTAATCAAAGGTCTGTCCAGCCCTGGTAGCAAAGCACGTTGGCAAGGCAGCGGGCGTATTTCAGCAGTTCTCACATTCCCTACACTATCACCCTCATAAACGTGACAGTACTGCATTCCTGCACAGTCTCATCCTGCTTTATCAACTGACACGCTAAAGCCTCCATTTTAGCTAGCTAGGACAAGTTACCCACGTTTTTATTTGAATGCAGGACATGAAAAAGAACATCCTGCTTCCAAAGCCTTCAAAATGTGTCAGGAGAAAAGCAGCACAAGTACGAGGCCCTGCGCTTCAAGAGCCCTGCCCTCCTTGAGAGCCGGAGGGCATCGCCCCACGCCCCCAGTCCCTATGGGGGTAGGGACCCCCCGAGGGAAGCCAGCTGCATCCTTGAGGCTACCATGGATGTGCCACGTCAGCAGCGCCTCTGCTTTTCAGCTAAGGAGGCTCCAGCTCAAGCGCCTTCACTGGTCCCATGCGCTGCCAAGCAGCCCCCTCTCCATACTTCTAACCCCACAAAGGGTAACAGCAATTTCAGAGCAACTTCCAAACAGATGTGCAGCAGTAAGGCAGATCAATGACTGAGTACCGAAGGGGGGGAGGGAATTAGAATGTTATGTTTATTGCCAGTGGATATTCATTTGGATATTTGGAAAAGGGACAAGCTACATGTGGCACCAAGAGGAAGACCACGTGCTTCTCCTTAGCCTATTCTGGGCTTTCAGACAGAAGATGAGCTCGAGCACCTTAATTCTAAAACCAATTTCCCGTTTCAAAGCCAGAAAGACCCTTCCGATCTGCTTCTTCAAAACAGGGACTTCTGCAGGCCAGGCTGCCTCATCGGCAGTAAAAGCAGTGTCTATTTTTCACCACTGTGGCCTTCTCAATCTCAGGCGTGTGAGCATGCTCGTGTGATCTCCTGCTATATTCCTCAATGTTTGTCATTGCTTCGCACGATGCAATTACACTTTTTAAGCCAACTAAGATAAAAACATATATTCCAAACTCCTCCAAGGAGGGATTACGCCAATAATTTTATTTTTCACATAATTGTAACAAATGTCCTGTGTTTGCAGCACTACCTACACAATATACATCAGCTAAGCAATACATAAAGGCTAAACTACTCACAATTCAAGCCACATTTACTGTTAAAATGGAGAGTAAATGTATTGAATCAGCGCGTTCCATGAATTCTGATCACTGCCTGCAAAGTCTACAAAGATGCTAAAACAATGACAGATTTGGGGCTGCTGGGAAGGATTGAGACTTTGTTTCTAATCCATCAGAGACTTAAAACAGTTTATGCAAACATACAATAGCACTTTTCAACTAGTGATAAAATTGATTATGTGTAAAAGTACATTGCTTCCAAAATCCTGAAAACACATAACAGAAAACTCAAACTGGCTTAAATTTCAGTGTGTGAAAAAGACATTTTTATTCAGTGTAGGATTAAAACACATCGAAAATAATATTAAACAGGGTCTGAAGATTTCTAGGAGGACTGAGATAAGTACTGTATTTCAATGCACACTATTTTTTTAAATCAAGAGCAATACTACACATCTCTCACCCTTGTCACGCTTCATTGCTAAGATGGAAAAGGTCCTAAATTGAACCTACCCTGTAATTCACCACTTTGCAGGTGGAGACTTGTTTTCTTCCTGCAAAACGTACTTTTACAGTATCTTGCAGAACTGTAAAACTCTGTCCTACATTACTGAGCACCATTTACCTCTTCAAATGTTACTACGGGTACAATTATACATCTAAGGTGTCGTTTCCAGTATACCTACCTGATTTAGCCCAGGACTCCCCTATAGAACCCACCAGTGTTTTGTCTAATTTAGCTGTCAATGCTCCACACGAGATAATTTTCAAGAGCACTTCTTTTGAAACAGTTCTTCCTAAAAGAAACAATCGCTCCTCCACCTCCTTCCCCTGACCACCAGGGTACTTTTCTCCCAGTTGCACATCCTCTTTTCCTCATCCCAGTCCAGCACTCCAGGTAGTATCCCATGGACACTGGAAATAACCTCCCCCCCATCTGCAATGTCGGTGTTGTTCAGGATATCTACGACCCGTCAAGGCTCCCATAGCCTCCTTCTCCCACTAGGTGCTACCCACTGAGCGTGCTTACGTCTCCTAGTCCTGTTACTACTCTTTTAGCTTTTAATAACTCAGCTCAAGACAGGCTGGGGCCTAGGCCATCAGGCCGCTGGACTGAGGCAGGGCCTCTCTTCGAGGATTTATGGTACACCACCCAGCAGGGAGCCGGTTTTATGGCCGTCCTCAACACGTTCTGCGCCAAGCGGCGCCGCGACCCAGGAAGCATGGGGAGGCTTATGGAGGGCTGGTGTCACTCTCTTCACGCACAGAAGGCCGAGGACACGAGCAGCACGGCACCGACCGGTCAGGGCGCCAGCCCTTGCAAAGCAGCAAGCCGAGAACCCCAGCGGAACGGCACAGGCAGGGAGGGGCCGGCCTGCCCCGGCCCACACAGCCTGCGTGGCGATGGGCCCTCAGGCCGCCGCCGACAGCCACTGCCCCGGGCGGCCTCTCCGCCAGGGCCGCCGCCGCCCGCCGTCCCTGCGCGCCGCCGGGGACGGGCTGCCGCGCGCCACAACGGCCGCCGCCCGCGCCCGGCTGCGGCGCGCGCCTGGTAGCGGACGGCTGGGGTGGGGGGGGGGGTGGGAGGCTGGGGGGGCGGGGCGGGCTGAGCGCGAGCGCCAGCACCGCCCTCCCGCCCGCCCCCGCCCCCGCCCGCGTGCGTGCGCGCGCGCGCCCTGCTCCGTGACCCATTTCACTGAACAAAGGATTTTGCTGGAATCTCCGCGCTAGACCTAAAATGGCGCCGGCGCGCTCGCCCGCCCCCGCCCCCCCGCGGGCACCATAGAGATGGGGCGGGCCGGGGCGGAGAGAGCGGCCCCTCCGCGTGCCTTCTCTGCGCGGCCGTAGTCCGGCCTCGCTGGTGTGCGGCGGGGGAGGGGGCGCGGGCCGCGCTGTCACATCATGGCGGGCGAGGGCGACCTGGCCGGGGGGGGGGGGGGGGGGCCCTTCCCGCCCTGCGCGTGGCGGCCGCTGCCCGCCCCCTCACCGTAGCGCGCGGGGCGCTGCTCTCCTCGCCCCCTTCCCCCGGCTTGAGGCGGGTACTGAGGGAGCCGTGCCCGTGCGTTCCCGCCTCGCCTGGCTTCACGCTGTGGGCGGCGGGGAGGCCCCCGCCGCGGCGTCCCCGGTGGGTGGCAGGGCAGGGCTGGGTCTGTAATCCCCACAGATGCAGGAGGCCGGCGGTGCGCGGAGCCTTTCACGCGTTTTAACGTTTCACCGCCCGCCCCGCTGAAGCGCAGCCGGGCGCTGGGAGGAGGAGGATGAGGAGGAGCTGTGCCGCCGCCCGGCTCCCCGCCCGTCAGTGCCCGCGAAAGCAGAGGGGGACCCCTGCGCTGGGGACACGAGAGGTTATCGCAAACCAGTTGTGACCCCCCGCTGGTTTTGCTCCAGAGGAAATAATGAGGGAACAATACGTGGATACCGATGGCAGAACAGAGGCTCTATAGGGCCGAGTGGGTGGAGTGAGGTTTTTGTCTGTTTTTCCACGGACCCCTCTATGGGGCTCTCTCTTTGTGGGTGAAACGCTGTCATGACACTTGAGCCTTCATAACGCCCGTAGCGAGCAATGGTTAGAGTTATAACAAGCGATTCCAAGTGTAGCGACAGGTGAAATACTATTTTAAAAGGATGCATCATACTGCACAGATGTAGCAGGGATGCCTTCTTAGCCAACAACAGCAACATAGCAAGTGACTTCTTCCACATGAGAGTGCTTGAAATTACTTGTTAGGAGACTAGACCGACAGACCAAATCCTTTTTGTCTCATATGCACACAGGGCTTAGTGGAAACAGCTGATGGTTGTCTATAGGGAACGCAGATAAAATTATTGATGGGGATTTCCATACTTGCATACAAATCCAGCTGTTGTCAGATGCTTGCCATCCTTATTGCCACAGTCAGTCATGTTTCACAATGATTTGTCTCACAGAGTTGTCAGCCCTCCACAAATACTTGACTGTAGTACTCCATCTTCAGAATCTACTTTGTCCAAGTAGAATAGCTTCACAAAAAATTAAAACCATTTAAAAGTCATCTTTCAAGATTTTAGTTGATACAATTGCACGTGTGATAGTTAGTGGTCTAAGGATTTAAATGCAATGAATGAAGATGAACGCTCACACCATCCCTAGCAAAAGAATGAATAGCAGAAAGATGTGCAGATGTTACTATGGTGCAGCCACCTTAACCCAGACCCATGTCATCTTGAGGCCTTTTCGTATGTAGCGCCTCACTGCTGCTTGTAGCGCCAACATGCATTTGCAAGGATGTTTGTCAGGTGGGAAATACGAGTTGTGTTCAAGTTAGAAGACTTACGTGGAAGCCAGTGTAGGCATCTCTGAAATGAAAAACGTTTATCAGTTCATAGTTGGGTTTATGAATGCCACATAGGATCAGAGAATGCTTTGGGTTGGCAGGGACCTTTAGAGGTCATCTAGTCCAACGCCCCTGCAATGAGCAGAGACGTCTTCAACTAGATCAGGATGCTCAGAGTCACGTCCAACTGACCTTGAATGTTTCCAGGGATGGGGCATCTGACAACTCTCTGGGCAACCTGTTCCTCATTGTAAAACATTTCTTCCTTATATCCAGTCTAAATCCACCCGCCTATAGTTTAAAACCATTACCCCTTGTCTCGTCACAGCAGGCCTTGCTAAAAAGATTCTCCCCATCTTTCCTATAGGCTCCCTTTAAGTACTGAAAGGCCTCAATAAGGTCTCCCTACAGCCTTCTCACATGTAGTTACCATTTGAAAATTAAATAGAAAGCTGATAGAGATAACCTGGAGTAGGTTATAAGTGTGAGGCAGAGTAAGAAATAATTTGAATATGTTTTACCAAAAGGTTCATTTAAAAACTTACATGTTGTATATAGAAGAATTTCTGTGCACAGCCCCTGCCTATACACAGGACTAGGTAAAAATTACTACTTTAAAATGCTTTTATTCAGTGCTCAGTATAAGGTTCTCTACTACATGCACATTCTCTAGTAATTTCACTTTTTTGTTTTTTTTAAGCACATTTACCATTTCAGGTATTAAAATTACATGGCATAACTTGCTGCATAATTGATTGTAACCTTACCTGCTTGTTGTGATGTATGTTGGTTTTGAACAAAGATCCTGGATTCTTAGGAGTTTTCTCCCTTCCTTTTGGGGGGGGAATGTAACAGAAAAAATGAAAGAGTTCTTTTATAACATTCAATAGAAAGGATGGATCAACAGGTTTGTACAAAATGATGTTGCCTATATCAATAGTTAACTATTCTGAAACCATTTCTGATACAGCTGTACTCATTCACTTTTGCCCACATATAACCCTGGAAGTAAGGAATCCTCAAGTGTTTATTTTTGACCTCTAAGATAACAAGTCAGTTTTACAATGGAGTTGGCATCATAGACTTCTACAAAAGTAATTTTTAAAATTTATGATGTGTTTATTTTTTTTCTTACAGTCCTTTAAACTCCTGGGATTTCTTGATGTTAAAAGTGTCCCGTGTGCACGAGAATCGGTTCTCTATGGCTCCCTGGGATCTTTAGTTGTGGGTCTTGGACATTTTGTAGCAACTAGTAAGTACTTACACCTTCTGGGGTTTACATATTTATTTGCAAGGAAAAACTAATTCCTATTTGCTGTTAGGTTTTAGTAAT
Source organism: Gorsachius magnificus (assembly GCA_034008185.1). NCBI lineage: Eukaryota > Metazoa > Chordata > Aves > Pelecaniformes > Ardeidae > Gorsachius > Gorsachius magnificus. The sequence continues at coordinate 39,151,893 of CM067083.1, read as the reverse complement.
AATGGGAAGTCATCCAAGGTTTTTTCCTCTAATTTTTCTGAGGATTTTTGTTTATCTTTCAGGTAGAGTTAGAAGATCTTGTGACTTCGCAGTCGGTGGCTTTATTTGCACAATGTTAGGATACTGGTATGTAAAACACTTCTTGAATTTTGACAGACCTATGTTGGCTGCTTTGTATAACATGATCCCTGTCCGACCTTTCGCACTGGTTTTGAAACTCCATTAAAAACTTGCCTACCAAAATGTCCTCTTCCTTCTCCCCAAAACATTTATTTTTTTAAAGGAAAAGAGCTCAATGCCTTTGAATTTTTATGTTAATATTGTTTTTGCTATTGCTATAGTTTTTTGAATCCTGAGAGATCAAACCACCCAGTTATTTCCGTCTTTCTTAATTCTTTCTTTTTTTCCTTCACATTTGCCATCCTTCTGTCCTAATTATAAAGGCAGCATACTAAATGGTCATGAAATTACAATCCACATTACAGAAATTAGCATTTTCCATTGGACTGGTATATCCTGCTCCTCAGTGGCTGCATAATGTTTGCCTTAAAGAAATAGCAGTTACCCTAGTATTTTCTTTATGCATCATTTCCTAATGAATTTTGCTAGCGTGGTTTCAACTTTTCAACTGGCTGAATAACTCTGATGTGATACTGTTGCTCGTATAAAGCAGGGAATCATGTTTTCTTTTCATCCCCTCCTCTAGGTTTTACTGCAGGTACAATTTGGCCCAACAGAGGATCCGGCAAAGAATGCTTAAAGAAGGAATGAGAAACAAAATTTTATTTGAAGGCAGTTCTCTTGATCCAGAAAGAAAACAAACCGGCAATGAAAGAAGCAATTCATAGCCTGCTATAGAGGAATCTGTGGTCTAATACAGCTTTGGGAGAAGGTGGTCGAAAAATGGCAGTCTTCCCTGTAAATGTGTGAGGTGCCTAAAACTGATAAATCATGCTGGTTTTCCTAGCAAATCCCAAGCAAGAAAATCATAGTGAACTGTTAAGTCGGCACACAAGCCTTTCTTTGTTTCATATGTGTATGTATGTGTGTATACGACTGTGTACACAGTTAGGAATGACCTCCTGTTAAACATCCTGGGAACTGATGTGTTCCATTACAGGGTCTCGAGGATTAATGACGGTGTTTGGGGACTGCTTTAACTTCCATTGAAAACAGAATGGTTCATTTTAGCAAAGTTGTAATTACATCTCATTTAAATACAGGAAAATATTTTCATCTGGTGTTCTCTGAGAAAATGTATTCTTCAGTGCTACTGTTAATTGTGCTCTTTGTAAAACAGAAATATTGAAACAGTAGGTGAAGGCTTTGCTTGTGCAAGGTGGGTGATATCAGTAGCCTTTGTAAGATTTCAGCTGCAGAATAGCTTCAGATAATTCATACACACTGTGAAGTTGAAGGATTTCCATTTTTGTAGTCTGTGCGAAACTAAGAATAAAATCACACTCCAGAGGCAGTCGAAGCTATGTAAGTAACTAATCTTTTTACTTGATTAAAAATACTGCTCTTCTGTTTAAGACATTGCCTTGCAATTGGTGGAATAATAATTTAAATTATTTGTAAGTAGCAACAGTCAGTAGGTTTTTTTTAAAAAGGCATGTTCTACTTGTATATTTCACTGTACATTTTCAGTTAAGAGAACTATCGCTATTTAATGTCAAGAAAACCATCTTATTTGGAAATGTAGTGCTAGATCTAATTGCATATTGGTAGAAAGATGAGTGATGGCATAATATTCCTTGCTTGCTTCTATCTACACCAGTGACACAAGGTATTTACTTTTTTTCACAAAATTATTTATATTCTATTATGCTGTAAGCACTTTTTGGTCTAAAGGCATTCACCAAGCAGAAATAGTCCTTTCCCCCTACCCTAAGTCTGAGAGTTTGCGATCTGTTGTTAACTCAAGTAGGCGTGGGGAGGTTTGGGAATCTAGATGTAAACAGCAGCATTGCTCTACTTGTTTAATTTGGAAATATACATGAAAGCACTAAACAAACATGCTATTTACACTAAAGTAATTAAACTTTTACTGTCTGTGGATTAGCCTCTTACAAGAAGAGAACAAACCTGTATACTCTGTTTCCTTTTTTTCCTCTATTCCTCCTGTTTCTTCTGGAGGAAACAAGAAAGAGCGATTTTATGGAGGACATTTGGTTCAACAGTTTTATATAAAAAGGCTCCAGAAGACTTAGTTAGTGCAACAGAACGCTTTCTGTCCTAACTGCAGAATCGAAACTCAGAAGCTAACTGGTAGCTAACTCTTAATTCAGAAAAGAAAAATGTTCCCCCTGGTTCTGTGCTGAGGGGGAGGGAGGCTCCTTCCCTCTGGACGGGGTAGGAGGTGTTGCCTCGTAATGCCCTTGGAGCGGCAGTGGGAAACCGAGCGAGCCATGAGCAAGAACTTAGCAAGCTCCTGTTTTAATCCATGGTTGAGTTCTTTCCTATCTGACCTAAGAAAAGGAACTGCAACCTAAGCAGGGGGTCTTTGGGCTGCGAGGTCATAGTTCAGCTGGGGAGTTCGGAAACAAAAGCAGGCAGATGAAAATTTACTCTTCGGCAAAGGGCAGTAGCAGAGAAGGAGGAGAATGCTGGTTTGTACTTCTAGGAAAGAAGTTAGCATGCGCATAATGGCACCCTTCAGAATGCATGAGTACTGTGACTGCATTTAGCAAAAAGCAGAAGCATTATGCTACTGTGCAAATTAAAAAATCTGGGGAAAACTGCAGCATTAGATCTTCTCCGGTGTTAATTGGTGTTGGTTTAAGCTGCTGCATTTAAGGACGTTAGCTCAATAGCAGCTTAACCACAGTGTTAGCAGTTCTGGCCAATACCTATGAAATTCTGGATGTATCTGCATTGCGTAGATAACCAATCTAATCCCTCTGCCTTGCTGTGCAACATGTAAAATGAGCACGCTGGATGTTAACAGAAGAATGGGGAGAGGGGCGATAGGCAGGCAGGCTGGCTGATGCGTTTGAGCTTCGTTATCTGGTAAAAGTTGAGGGGGAATTGAGCTGAACAGAAGTCGGAGCCTTTGCTGAAGGGGGCAGGGGGGAATAAGATGAGGAAGCTGCGAGCAGGACTAGGTTGGCCTGAAAGGGGAGGGTCTGCAACAGCAGAGGGAAGAAATGCTCATGGTTAAACTGGCAGGGGAAAAGGTCTGCCTAATTCCTCGAAGCGCTGGCTCCAGCAGCCCCTGTGCCAGGTATGGGAAGCGGATTGAAAGTGAGCGATGGGTTACAAGACCCTGGTGAAAGGGTGAGGGACAGGACAAAACACCAGAATCTCAAAGCTATTAGTTGTCATAAACTGGGATATGTTCACAAGGAAATAAAAATTGTAGTAACTTAATAGAAGTAATTTTAATATTTGAAAACAATTTCCTAACTTTTTAAAATTAGTGAGCTGTACCCCTGTTAATGCTCTTTTTTTTTTCATCTAAGCCACTGTTGGAAAGAGGTAGCGTGCGTCTGTGTCTTATTATTGGAGTGGATATCTTTATTTTGAGCGTTGCTGCTAATGGCAGATGTGATAGTTCTTGCTTTGTTGAGGTTCAAAATATTCCTCAAATTAAAACGTACCGGACAGTTACTAGAAAGGAAGAGAGAGAGTAATTTTGAAGGTGTTTGGTTTTCAGCCCTCTGAGTGAGCCTTAAAAAGGAGAGACTGAAGTATAGCAACTTTAAGCTATAAAGTTGCTAGAACCTTGTTTATTTTACTGACAGCTACGTTACTTGGTCACTAAATGGGGACAGCTTAGTTTTTATCCCTGAAGTTAGTAAAATCCTCCCTTAAAGCGATCTGAAATGCCACCAAGATAAATAGATGGGTTTATGGACCCACTCACCCCCCCCATGCTGTACTCTTCCCGCTCCCCGCAGCAGCCATACTTTTGGGAAGAGGCATTTGCCAGCCCCCTCCAGCAGGAGCACGCCCTCCGGGCTCCTGGCAGCAGTCGGCATGTGCATGGCAAGGGTGTGCGTGTTCCTGGCCTTTCGGGAAGGGAAGTCAGGTCTCTGGAGGCCACTGTCAGAAAGGTGTCGGCCTAAGGTTGATTGCTGCCCCTGTCACTGGAGGTGCATGGGGTCAGAGGCCTCTGCTCTCCGGTGCCTTTCATTACAGCAAGCGTCGTGCTTCGGCCGTCAGTGACCGCCTTAAAACCCAGGAACTTTCTTGAAGTCGACAGCGGAGGCGGCTACAGCCGTCATCCCGAGCTCATCAGTTACACCTTCACCCCAGCGCAGATTTTTGGGAGGAGTTGTTGGCATTACCTTCTTGCTGTATTTTGCAGGCTTCCGGGTGGTTTTGTGTGCCATCCCCACCCCCACCCCCCAAGTCCTCAAGTGCTGGGAAGGAAAGGTCACCTCCTGTCGTTAACAAATGAGGCTGCCTTTTGGTAGGGTGATTTTTTTAGGGGGGGAGAAGTATGTTTGTTATTTCTGGTGTAAGCGACCCAGGTAACAATGAAGTACTGTGTGAACTCAGTTGTAATGAGTCCCGAGTGAAAGAGTTTTCTCCAGCTTAGTAGAGTAATTCCCTTACTTCTCTCTACCCAGGCGTTTAGCTCAAGAGCTCAGTGGCTACCAGTGAAAGCAATTGGGCTTGCTCCATTTAAAGTTTGAAACAAATGTGTTACTGCCTTGAAAAACTGATCAAAATTAAGTATATCTTACAGTATGTCCATATGATCAGGAAGGTGATCTTTTGATGATTTTTTTTTTTTTTTTTTTTTTATTTAATTTGAAGAACCAAGAAGTAATTAAATGTCAGAAGTGGAGCTGAGTTGTCATTAATGTGACTCAAGGCCTTGGAACATACGTCCTTCTTGCGCTTAAAATGGCAATGTTACCCTAAGCCAGTATGGCAAACCCTCAGACGGAGGCGGGGGAGCGGGCTGATGAAAAAAAGAAAAGGCAAAGCCCTGGGTGAGACGGTGTTGAGTAAAACACAGGCTTTTATTCATGGATACCAAAACCCTGACTGAGGCTGTTCCTAGGCCTTCACGTTTTGACATGCTCTCTTATTTATTTTCTGTGTGGGCTCTTGGTTTGCCTGAGAGCCGTCCAGCAGTGGGTCTGCCTGTTCCTGCGGTAATAGGTCATGGCGTCCCTGTATCTGCTTGTTTTAAAGACTAAGAGGAGTGCGTTCTGAGGAGGATATTTTAATCCTTGCAGCTTCTGTCACCTGTCACAAGCCAGCCTGCGTCGCAGCCCTCAACTTCCCTGAACGTGCCAGGAGCCCACCGGCGGCACATGAAACGCACCGGGGGAGCAGGCAATTACCGCCGCAGGGCTCCTTCTCTTCAGGCTGGCCACAGCACCAAAACCACCCGGCCTGTATTGCAGTGGTCTATTTAACAGAACCAAAGATTCCCCCCTCTCTGTCTTCATGAAGAGAGTGACACACACGCTTTGCTTATTTTTTAAATTCCTTGTTTATTTTGTCAAATGCTGTTAAGAAGAGGAGCAGATGCGCTCTCGGACAACGTGGCTTCTCTCCCCGGATAACAGATCCTCGTCGCTCCTATCGATAGCAAATGGCTTGTGATCACCTCTGGTGGTTGTGGTGTGCTTTAATCCGTGAGATGCCTTGGCCTTCAGGCCCGCGTACACACGCATGACGGGTTTTCAGAGTTCACTTACAAGCTTTTCAAGTCTGGCTGATGTTCCTGCTTTTCACTGAGAGTTCTTGCCACCTTTACCTTTGCCAGGCAGCCAAACCCAGCGAGAGATCTTGCTCCACCACCTCATGGCTGTGACGCTTTGCACAGATGCTGCGGAAATGGGATGAGCGATCCACCCAGCCCGTTTGCCCACAACTCCTGCTCCTGAGCAAACTTACAGCCAGGGTGCCCACAGTTCCCGCCAACAGAACATTTAGGATACGTAACTTAAGCAGTTAAAGGGAAGCTAACATCCCCTTCCCTGTCAGGAACTATTCAGGCTCTGGCTGAGATTGTAGCAATGTTGCTGAAGTTGTAGAGTCAATAACTGATTTATTATTGGTCAGCTACATTATCACAAATGGCTGTTGCAGGAGTCCTTCATAGAACAAATATAGAGGGAAAAAAATTTTCAGTGGCCTGTTCCTCACAAATAGAGGGGATGATATGCTGTTCGGGCCCCACACAGAAATCTGGAACTACCCGTGATTATCACATGCTGTGCTTGGAACGCATTCATCCAACATTTAAAGCGCTCGAGGGTCGCCCTGAGGCAGCATTGGGAGGCCATGACAGAACTTGTCTGACTCGGTGTCTTAGCTCTCATAGGATCCGAGTGCCATGTTCTTCGGCAGCTGCCTACTCAGACTCCCAGATGGATAAAAAAAGCTCAGCCCTTTCTGCCTAAACCCGACAAAGTCCCCTTGAACTGCTACTGCAGAGGGCTTCTTACCACCGCTGACAAGCACGGTGGTCCTCTCCATCCCAAAAGCCAGTCACCATTCACCATTTCTACTTGCCATTTTCTGCGTCTCCATTCATCCTTCTATTGGAGACACCGTACACCTCCAACACCCGTGTGTCTGCTCTCGAGGTTGTCTGAGCTGCATCTGGAGAACATCTAAGTGGGTCACAGCGCAACCACCTACCACACGGCCAGTGAGCCGCTCCCTCAGGGTAACACTCAGTTCAAGCGAGTGAAGGATGCCCCGCACACACACACACGTACGTGGGCAGGCGGCTGCAGCCATGGTCCCCGCACTTCAGGAACACACTGAGAACCGCAAGGCTGCGAGATGCCACCAACCACAGCCCAGTATTAAATCACACCCCCGGTGTGGCAACAAACCCGATGAAGTTCAGAGGAGCCCAGTTACCAACACATCATCGACACCAACCATCTAGCGGTGACCTCCAGTGGGATGCACGCTAATTGGAACGCGTAAAGTACAGCCACTGTTTGAGAAAGAACCCACACACTCCCTCCCTTCCCCCACCAGCCTTTTGGTTGCTTTCAGCAATCTAATTTTCACCGTTTGTTCTGGAACTACATAGGATGCTTGTACTTGGTACTTGCTGGGTAATACACCTTTCAAGGCAGAAAGTATCTGCAAAAGTAAGCTCAGTCCTGAAAACTTCTCTCCTCCTTGTTTTCTGCGCTAGGCTCTGCTGAAATAAACCGTCGGAGTCTCTTGCTTCCCTTCCGCGGGTGTTTCCTTAAAGGAAAAAAATAAAAAAGGACTGGCCCACTGCCAAATCACAGAGGCACATAAATATCCCGGGGCTGTGCCAACATGGCTGCCGAAGCAGTAGTAGCAGCAGCCCCCTCCCGAGAATGTCCGGCAGCAGCTGAGGAGACACTGGTTTTTTGGAAGCCTTTCCTGGCCTCCACTGCCGAGCAGACCACGGAGTTTCCTCAAACGCCAACCGTGGCTGTGCTCAGCACGCTGCCCTGCAGACCGCGGGATCACAGCGATTCCTTCCACCGCCTCCTTCCTTCCAGAGAAAGCAGCTCCTACCGCAGCCGCGTATGGGAGCCAGACGGTCAGCTCGAGTGCCAGCAGCCGGCGTGGCACTCGGTGGCCCCTGCTCCGTGCAGCAGATACTTCCCTTCTCTTTGTAAAAAGGGGGCAGGCAAGTTCATACAAAAGCTGTGACTGAGGGAATGCCTTAGGTCTGGACACCAAATGTGCTTTGTGACATTTAAGTGTTGCATTCTCTGCTATGGAAGTACTGAAATAGTTCTTATTGCACTATCAATCACAGCTGCTTTCTCTGAGGTCTTTCAGAGCAAACAGGGGGAATACACAAGACTTTTAGCTTGCAGAAGTAATTTATGTCTGATATTTCTTTTTGAGATGCTTGGCTTACTATTTAACAATGTAATAAATGACCTTTTTTTTAAAAAAATATTATTACAGGGTAGCTGCTTGCATAATAGAGTGTACACCAGAGGCTGGGAAGCAGCTAGCTGAATAGCCGCCCTGCTGAGAAGGGTCGGACTTACACTGGACGCCAAGTTGTACGTGAGCCAAGAGAGTGTTCTCACTGCAACGAAGGCAAGCCACAGCCCGGCCTCCACCAGGAAGCTTGTGGCCAGCAAATCAAGGGACGCACTTTTCCCTCGGTATGTGACACCGCTGAGGCAGCGCGTCTGATTGCCATCCAGCTTTGGGCCTCACAGTCAACAAGGATGTTGAAAAAACATAGAGGGTCCAGTGAGGGGCTCCCAAGATGTTCGGGGAGCTCAAGCGCATGTCCTCTGGAAAACCGGTGGAAGGAGTTGGACTTAATCTGAGGAGAAGCAGGCTGTGGGGTGACCTAATAACTGCCTAATATTATCTGCAGGGCTGTTACAAAGATGGAGCCAAACGCCTCTTGAGAGTTGCAGATGGTGTGGCAGGGGCAATGGCCACAAACTCTAACTTGGGAGCTCCCAACCAGGCAGCAGGACAAACTGCATTACTACGAGGGCAGTGCAGCACTGGAATAGGTTGCCCAGGGAGGTCCTGTAACTTCCACCCTTGGAGGTTTTCAAGCTTCAGCTAGCCAAAGGCCCGGCTGACCCGAGTACTAGGGCCAGTCCTGCTGCAGGCGGGAGGCTGGACTACACCTCTGGAGGGCCTTGCAAACAGTGTTTCTGCAATTCTGAGATGGAGAAGCCACAAAAAACCTGAGGCGGAAGAAGCCCGGTGCGGTGCAGAGGACCACCCATGCAGTATCGCCCCGGTTTGCTTTCAGGAATTCATTCCCTCCAACGCAGCGCTCCCAGGCTGGGCTGGAGGCCCCACGGCACCCCAGGTGCTCTGACAGCAGGAGTGAGCATGAAAAAGAAGACAAAGTGTGCACAGCGCGGGGCTGCCAGGCTGTGGGGACGTAGCTCCCCTGCTTGCAACCTGCACGTGATGCTGCACATGGACCCGCCTCTGCTAGCTCAGCTATTTCCGAATCTTTGTTTCTTGGCGTGATGCGAGCCAACACCAAGTGTCTTTCAGAAAAAAATTACAGTAAATCTCTCCAACGAGGCTTACTCATTTCCTCTCCCCCATCTCTTACTACCTTCTTACCGCAAAGACAAAAGTCCTTTTATAATACCAGGGCTTATCTTATCTATGTTGCTCAACAGCCCCACAAAGCTGAAAGTTCAGCAGAGCCCCAACAGTAGCTCCAGCCTGCATCTGAAGAGGTTGCAGGGAGACTAAAGAGGAGAATCGAGCTTTTCCTGCATCTCTCATCTTCTAAACAACCAGTCACTGGTTAGTTTGAGCACACATTTACATCCAGGGAGCAATTTAGTGCTATTCTGGGCCTTTTTACTTTACACCTCTCTTGGGCATCAGCACCATTTCAGAACTTGGTGCTCCTCACCAGCACAGACCTCCCCATGTTTCAGGCAAACCAGTTTTGGTTAGCACTTGGGGGAAACCTCCAGAGCCGAGAGTGGCAGAAGAGTTAACTCAGGCTGGTGTGACATAAACAAGGGCCGCGCTCAGGCCAGAAAACACGTACTTGCATTTTTATGCCACATACGTTATCAGAGGTGTTCTCGTAAGCAGCCGTCTGAGCCCAGCTGAGGGAGAAGTAACACTGAGAAAAACGAGTGCCCTTTCAATCCTTGTGCTAACCAGGCAGCAGATCCCTGAATCACTATTTAGTGTAAACTGCATCTGCCCTTGACTGCCAAGTTGTAAAAATTTTTCTGAGCATGCAAAAGTTTGAGGGAAAAATTGGCTGAGCTGTCTTACCCATAGTTTCGATTTCAGTAACTTTTTAGAACCAAAATTACGCTGTACATTGGAAATTGTCTACTAAACCAGAAAAGGGAACAAAAAAACTTGCTCTAAAGTAACACTTTGTCTATCAGGTCTCCCACATGGGTAATTATACTGCAAGTTTTTTTACATTTGCCTTTGTTTTTTCTCTTTCAATGTTGACAATGTGTTAAGCATTTAGCATCTTTTTTAAGCTACAGCCGAGTTTACATTAGCAACTGATTCATTGCTGAAATCTTCCTGCCACTCCCAGTGCTGGCAGAAAGACAAACTAAGGCAAGAGCCACATCCAGGTCGACCACTGGCCCAGTCCCGATCTCAGTCGGTTCGCAGTGACAGCTAGCTCTAGAGAGGCCTGCTGCACCCGAGGGGGCAGCTCACGCCTCCGTCACCGAGCAGAGGAGAAAAGCTGTGCAAAACGGATCACTGACCCGCTGTTAAAATAGAGAGGCCTCCTCGCCCCCTCCACCTACACAGGGTGGCTTTGTCTAGGGTGAGGTGAACTGTGCACGAGGGCGAGAGGCGCTGCACTGGCTTCACCGCAGCCACTTTGGCAACACTAGAGTTACAAAGCCGCTCCTCTCTATTTCCGCTTTCCTCTCAGCGGCTTTTTCTGACATCCTGGGGCTCTCCCCATCCTCCACAGTGCTTCAGGCTGAGGCGGCTCAGCCGGACCAACACCTACCTCACTGGGTCACCGCGACAGCATGCACGCTCCTTGGCGTGGGAGAGTCCAGCCTCTGGCACTTAAGCGCCTGCAGAAGTACCAAAGTACCTCACGTCTCTCCCTAACTCCGTTTGATTTCTCGTGGCTTGGGCTGAGGTTGCGCTTGTGGAAAGCACTGGCCTAGTTTTCCAAAAGGTCATGAACAAGGAAATCTCTGAATCTTAAAAGATGACTTTATCACCTATTTCTATTAAAACCATTGGTCAAGAGTGTTGCAAGACATTTAAAATAAAAACCTAGCGGCTTACAGCACGAAGAAGAATTTTTTTCTTTTTTATACAAGTGGCACAGACTGCACATGGCATTGACAGAAGACGGGTTTAATTTATTCTGCCATCACAAAAATTGGGCAGAATTTCTAGAAACGCCTTGGCTGATCAAGAATTATTCTGCAATAGGTGCTGAATGTGTGTACACGTGCCACTTAGGCTGAGCTCCTCCACACGGGTGACAGCACTGCCGAGTACTCCCCATGCAGCGCAGGAGCAGTGCAGCGCCCAAGGGCCAGCTCATGTCAGCAGAGGCAGGGTTTGGGAACAGGGATCTCGTAAGGCACCCCAGAACAGGAGCCAGGCCCCGATGTCCCACAGGTGAGTCTATTTACAAAGTCCATTTACCCCCACAGTGCCCAGGATGCAGCCCTCGCCAACACCAGGGTGCTCGGGGAAGCACCTCCGTTGACACTGTGTGTATCCCAGCGGCTGTTACTAGCAAAGGCAGAAATACAACTGGAGTTTTTTTGGGGTTTTTTTAAGTGTGAACTTCCTCCCAAGATACCCAGCACAGACCCGCCTTCAGTCTGCAGCTAAGCACATCTGGCCCCACCATGCAACGCAGGGTGGCTACAACCTGGTGTAAGGCAAGAGATGCAAGCAGCTTCAGGGGACAGGGCTGCGAGCAGAGGTACCACCACCACCACCACCACGACTGTTGCAGAGAGCTGCGCAGATACTGTATGCCATGCTCCTACTGCTACCCAACCAGCTCTGAGGCTCCCCAGGTTTGTACTCCAATAATTTATTAGTATGTACTGCAATAGAAAACCCCCCAAAAGCTCAATTAGAAAAAAGCAAACCCAGTTTCTACTGCATTAGGAAAAAACCCAACCCCAAAGACAAACCCAGCCCCCATGCGGGATGTCGCTGGCACGTCTGCACCGCCACCGTAAACAAGTCCTCGTAAGCTGCGAGAGGTTGCTCTGCGGGAGGGATGGTAACCTACAGCTGCGCTTTCCTCACCTCGCCGGAGCCATCAGCTAAGTTTTCTATTGCCCTTTTTCAAACACAGACTGCAAACTTAAGCCGATTACTACCAGCCCTTTTCTAGGCAGTGGCTTTTCTATGTGAGCCCTTTTCACCTGGCAAAATAAATCCCTTCTCTAGGAATAATCAGGGCCGAGGCAACTGAGGAGCACCTCCCCTTGGTGGGCGGCCCCAGGCTGAATGAGCACAGACTCCCACGCACAACACGCTTGGCTCCTGCTGCGACAGAGCGGGGAAGCGCTTGGGCTCCCGTCGGGCCCTTCTGAAGGGCGCGGGCCGCAGCGGGGCTGCAGTCGGAGCTTTTTTTGTGGTCTGTACCTGGGAACACAGGCAGCGGATCATGCTGGACTTAACCACAAAAGCTTTCTTCATACAGGAGTATTTTTCATAAAAACATACTCCTCTTTCAAGTGCAAGACAGTTGAAGCACTTCCCCCTCATGGGTGGCTTTTTTTCTTTTTCCCCCCAAACACCATCTATTGAAGAATTTATAACAAAATATCCCAGACTTTTGAATTAAAATACAAGTTTTACAACCACATAGTAAGTGTAGGCTCTTATATTTCAGTTTAAGACTATATAATTTTATAGAGTACCAAAATAAGCAAAGGATCAGCACTCCGTACAAAGTGTTAGTTCTTGTGAGGAGGGTAGAAGGGAGATGGACTTCAATTACACTAAGCTTTTCTTTGCAAGTTTAAAGAAAATGCCATTCCAGCAAACAGATGAGGGTTTAGATTCCCCACATTTCTAGTTCATCAAAGAGTGTTTCTTTAAAGACAATTTACATTTTTCTCATTCAAAGTAAAGGGATGATTTAAAGCAATATTAACAAGGAGGTGGTGCTGTTAATGTTTAATGTCAATATGCAACGTCATCTGCTATAAAGGCTAGAAGAGCAACACAACTTTAGCTTTGCTTCTGAAGACTATTAGAAATCGACTAACATTTGAGAAAAGCTTCAAGCACGCTACACCGACTCTAGTTCTACGCTGCTGGTTAAGCCTCTGCTAGTCTGTATGCTGCCACCAGGAACTCAGCAGCAGGCAAATCCCAACGCCCGGGTGTTTCCACACGTACACCACGAGTCCGACTTACGACGGTTATGTCTCTCCCCTGTCTTACGGCATTAAAATGCAAGGAAATTATTAGCTAACATTGCCACTACAGTTTTACAAAAGCGTAAATCCAAACAAAATAGCGGTTAAAACAAGCTGAAGCACTCTGTTTGACTCCAGGATTCATTCCCTGTGACAACCCTCCCTCTTGTCCTAGTCCCTGTCCAGTTTCTTCCCCCGCTCCTTCCCTAATGTCTATTTTACAATAAATAGGTTATAGGTATAAAGTGGATTTACATGATGCAAGCGCAACTCAGAAGACTTTTGCCCTATACATATAACCATGTTAAACTGTGAGCTTATACACGTGATATATCTCTAACAGAGCAACCACCAGTTTAGATTTTTAAAGAAACACAAGTATTTCAGCATGTACAGAGTCATGAGTTTAAAACTGTCCAACATCATCGCTTTCATACATTCTCTTCCTCTTTTTAGCGTTAAAGGGATTTTAGACCTTGATGGCGACAATCCCAAAACAAGAGTAAAATGAATTTATTTTATTGCAAACAAACGTCTAGAGTTAAATTTCTCCACCCACTTTCTTTAAAGAGAAAAGGAATCAGCAGGCTAAGGAGATACACCCATTTGAGAATTGACACGATTAAAAATTAGATATAAAATGGGTGACTCACAGTTTCATTAGCTTACAAAATGGTGGAGTAACTACTACAAGCACACTAGGTATACAGTATTTTGTGGGGAAAGAGTTATACAGACACACAGCTAACTTCATATAGATCCCATTAGACAACTGGATTTACAACAAGTTTTGTTTAATAAGAAATGGGCAAAGCCAGCTTCTTTTCAGAATCAAAATGCAGAACAAATGGAAAAGAAATTATGGTGTTGTACCTTCACAAGTTTGAGCCTCCACAAATAGCGCAACCAAGTTTTACAACTTTAAGAGCTTCTACATACACTCCACCTTCGCTGTTTAGCCCCAGGTTTCCTCTTTGCCCCCAGCATCTCAGTGAGTTCCAAATGTTACAAAAAGGTCCTCGTTATTGCCAGAAACTTTTTCCGCCCACTCCTCCCCTCCCCACCCAGAAGCTTCACAGGGAGGATGGAGTGTAATATGGAGCTTTACATGATCTCATGGTATTCACGAGGGCTACTAAGGAGCCTCTGCACGAATCTGGTTGCTAACATTTCTATCGTATTGTGACATGACTCACGACTGTTTCTTAGAAATTGGGGGATGGGGAAAAAGGAGAAAATTCTTTAATAAAAAGACACCAGGTACAAAGCAACGTTTTACTTTTGTTGTGGTAAAAAAAAAGTCACATTTTACAGATAAAATGTAGAACCCTGAAATACTGACACATTCTCTTATCGTGCACAATGCTGAGGTTCTCTTACGAATCACTTTAAAACTGCAATTAAAAATGTACAAAAAAAGAAAAGAAAAAAATCAACCCACAAAGCTTCTAAAAAAGGAACCCGCAGGCACTTCCTCTTGTGGAATGTTTAAAAAGTTAGCCTACTAAAGAAAACAGTCGACTTCTTGTGAAGGTTTTGGAGAAATATGTATCAGTTCATTTATTTGGGTATTCAATAATATCCTTGGTGATAATGCTGACTCCATGGCTTCTGACCCCAGAATTGCTGCAATAAATGGATAAATAGTTAATTTCAACCTGTAATCACGTAATGGTTACATTTCTTACAGAAAAAAAATCTTTAACAAAGATCTAGTTCTCCTGGAACTTGAGAAGATTAAAGTCCTCTCAAATAGCAGCAAGTTCCTGAACAACTGAAGGCAGTTAAGTTCACTTCACAGTAGTAACGCGAAGCCAAGTACTACATACCATTAAGACCAGTAAGCCATAGCTGATATTTGATACATCGAGACCATCAAGCCAGATAAAGTTTTGCACAGAAAATTATTTATAGCAGTATTACCTGGCATTAGAAGAGTTTGCTATCTGGTTTTGATTACACATTATTTCAGACAGCATTTAGAAACATTCAAGTCAACAATCAGTGAAAAGGGAAGGTTATGACTACTTACACCCTGCTGCCACTGGTTGTAGCCCTGAGATTGGTTTTTGTAGCCACGATTATTTCCCCTTCCTCTGAAGTTCTGCAAGAGGACAACAGTTTTTAACTACTTCATCTGTGCAGATTCTTCAGAAGTGTACTAATAGCAATCTTTCTACTACCATCAAAACATCACATAACCTACAGAATCTTTCAAATACTAGAGGTATCAGGCAGGCCTACATTAAAAAAAAAAAAACACCAAACAAACAAAACCCCCCATAAACAAATAAACCTCCCTGAAAACACCAGAATACTAAAAGCCTCCCCTTCCAAGCAACTGCCTCTTATATGTGGGGCAAGAAACTCAGAATTAATAAGCCAGCTTGAACTGTTGTTGCCAGTGTTCTGGAAAGCTGGCTAATCCAGTTTTGACTCACCCTATTTCCAGCTGCTAAACTGCACCAGGACAACTAAAAATAAAGAGCTTGCTTATTTTTAGTTAGGAAAGGCTGTAGTTGCTACAAGGATGTGTTATCTGATCAGACAAAAAGGATATGGGTCATACAACTGAAAATAGAAG
Organism: Gorsachius magnificus; assembly: GCA_034008185.1. Taxonomy (NCBI): domain Eukaryota; kingdom Metazoa; phylum Chordata; class Aves; order Pelecaniformes; family Ardeidae; genus Gorsachius; species Gorsachius magnificus. The sequence goes on along the minus strand of CM067083.1, from coordinate 39,136,485 downwards.
AGCTAGTCCACAAAACTTCAAATAAAAGTTATGGTACAAAGAAGGGACATTGATACTAGTAGATAAAATACTGCATTTCCCCTGTTTGTCAGTATTAGACAAACCTGAGCCATGTTTACTAGCTTGGGCTCCATCTGCTGGCTCTTCAGTAATCCAAATTATGTTTTCAAATACTTCCACTGATATTCCACCAGTAAAGACCTAGGCTAGCATGTCTTTACTAGTTATGTTTGCTACCAGACACCAAAACAAAGACTGTCCCCAGAGCTATTTCCAGAAAGTTCCCTGAACGCTTGATAAACCCTCACACACATGCCCTAAAAATCTTCACCTTTAACGGAACAGCGGTACAGTCTTAATGTGGAACCTTGGGACCCCCACATCATCATAACTTCTTCCACAAGGTTCAGAACTCTGGGCACATACACCACACTAGGAAGCCGGGCTTTTTAGCCAACTCCGTGGCTATTCACAGCCCCAAACCTTTCAAACAACATCACCCAAAGTAAATCCCCTCAAAAGCATCACCTGGTTGTAGTTTCCCCTGTTGGGCATTCCACCTCTGTTATAGTTTCCTCTGTTTGAGTAGCCACCTCTGCTTGGAAAGACAGGGCCACGAGGATATGGGTAGCCAATTGCACCGCTGCTGCCACCACCACCACCGCCACCGCCACCACCTCGCTGAGGCATGTTGCCTCCCCTCCTGTTGTATCCACCACGATTGCCAGGGACTGCAGGAAGAGAGTTACTTCAATCAAGTAATTGTTAGGTCTTACATATTTCTTACATGAAGATTATTGTTCAAAATCATGATGGTCTAGGAACAAGATGTCCAAATTCAGTGCAAAAATGTTAATGCAAAAAGTCATATGGTCACAGTGAAAAATGGTGATTTAACCACGTGCTAACCCCCCAAAACAGCCTGGTACACAAGCAAACATCAAACCTAACATAACAACTCAAAGCTTTGCCTCCAACCACACGAACAGTGTAATCGTCACTGTTAAAAGTGGGACAGTTAACTTTGCACTCATACATTAAACTTACTGAGGCCAAAATCAAGGTTACCACTACGTAACAACTGCAATGCAAGTACTAAGAGACTTTTTCTTCTTCCACAACAGCAGTAACCTCCAAAATTTACAGGCTTATTTCTGGGCTCACCTCCTCCTCTGAAGTTGCCCCGCATGTTGAATCCTCCACGACCTCTCTGACCCCTATTAAATTGATTTTTATTGCTCTTCTTGTTCTTCTTTGAGCCAGTGTTCTGTTTCTTTTCCGGAGGAAGAGACTTCTTACTTTCTTCTTTATATTGCTCCAAAAGCTTCTGAGCTTCTTCTTTTTGCAACTCTACATAGATTATTTCATCAAAACATTCTGCTACCTCTGGCAGTGTGAAGTTCCCTATAATTGCAAAAACACTGAGTATTCAGCATCTACATTCAGCTACAGTCAAAGCCGTAATTTAACCACCTTTCTCCCATTCTTCCTCCCACCCCCTGCATTCCCTCAGCATAGGGACAAAATTACATAATTTGAGCATTTAAGAAATATAACAGTGACAAAAGAAACAAACAGGTCTTCATGGAGTTGCCAGTACTGTTCCAAACCTTGAAAACATTCTGCCTATATATTTTTTTTTCTTTTATAAGCCTCCATTCAGAATACCAGTTTCTGCCAAATATGTCACTTATATAGATATAGGGCACTTTATGCCAAGACAGCTTTGTGCATCTGCATGAAGCATATCAGCATAACTGAGTAGTGTTAAGGACTGCAGCAGAGGGAACACAATATAGTGTTATCCTACAAGTTACAATAGTCTTCCAGTTTTGTTTAAGTACAACTGTTTAAGATAAAGTGATTTTTTTAGACTTCACGTTTACTTAATCCTTTAAACAGATACTCAGCATCCTAAAACACAGTATAGGATTATGTTCCATGCCTTTCATTTTGAGAACTGCATGCTCTGGAAGATCTTTTCCCTCCACCTCTGCCTTCTTTTGTGTTCTTTGCTTGTAGTCTTCATCTTTTGGGCAAACAACAACTGCTTTGCGCTGGAAGCCTGCAAACAGGCACATTTTTCTCCTCTGCGCAGCTGCAGACACATTTGTCTGAAAAAAATGCAGTAACTTACTACACGTAGCTGTCATTGTAAGAGTTAAGGAAGTCAACTTATGGTGTATAGACTTCACCTCTACAAGAGCTTGCAATGAAGTTTACAAATAACTGGACATAAAGATGCTGCATAATGCAAAGTTACGAGCTCACATCCAAGTGTTAAAACACTATTCCTCCCACATCCCATAAATCCAGAGAAGTTCAGACAAGCATTTGTAGTAACATCTCAACTTTGTGTCCCCTGAATGAGTAGTAAGTCAGTAAGTGAAACAACTGCTATTACAATGTAACTTTAATCCCATTTAATTACTGCACTACAGCCTATAACAAATTTCTTTAACCATTTTTCACTGAAGGTTCTACCTGATCCAAAATGAAATTCCGCTTCTTACGAGCCGCAATCTCAATGAACTTTCCAAGACACTGGGGAGCTCTCTGCAACAGTGTGTTAAGTTTTCCAGTGTCCGCCATTTGCCGCTTAAAACCTGCAACCTATGGAGAGATTTTCCAGAGTTAAAGTAGCCCTGATACACATGGCTGACATTTTTCCTTGCTAAATGCTTTCCGCCTCACTTCAAGCATTGTTCAATTCAATGCCATGGCTACAAACTTGTAACTGAAATTCCCAAAGCCTCCATCAGGCATAGAGCTTTATAAACAAAGAGTCTAGGTGAAGTGATATAGCTGAATCTAAGGCATACTCATCACATTACTAACTCAAAGCTAAATGTTCTACTCCGAGAACAGGGAGAAATAGAAATACTTTTAACAATCAGCAACAGTTGACTGTTTCTTATATGGTACCACAAAAAGCTTCAGAGTCCTGCTGTGCCATGTATGAGTAGCAGCTTAGCAAGACAAAAATCTTTAATGGTCACTAGCTATCCAGTAGCCAGATCCTTAGATTTCTTTGATACAAAAGAACACTATGGCAGCCAAAGACCTTGGATTTACAGCAAGTCTTTAACATATCAGCAAGTAAAATGTCATATTATCACTTACCATCATTTTGTCCATAATAGTATTTGTCCCAAGAATGTTGTATTTCCCAGGATTTGCTGCTGCATGTTTGGTAACCCATGTAGTCTTGCCAGCTCCAGGCAAGCCAATCATCATCACCACCTATGACAACAGGTCCTATACTTGAGATACTAGTTCAAAGACTTTCTTTAATATGCAACTTAGACCATCAAGCCTAATGGAAACTGAGTGGGGGGTGTGAGGGTGTCAGGGGAGGGGGGATTGTGAAGAGTTATGGGATACCAAGTATTAAAGCCCCCAAACAAAAAGGTCAGAGTTGTACAATAGTCTGCTTAAACTCTTACCACTTCTGTTCATCTATCTCAACAACTCTGAGATTATCAACAAGAAACTTACCTCACAATCTTTCTTTTGCTCAGGTCCCTTTGGTCCTCGGACCCTATCCTCCAGGGGGACCTTCTGGATGAAGGTATACTCTTCAGGAACAGGAAAGTAAGGTTCCTCCTTCTGACCAAAGTTGAACTCAACTGCACAGTTATGGCAGAGAACATGTGGGAAGAGTGGCCGCCCATCAAGAACTTCCTTACTTATTTTGAATGCAACACCAAGCTCTTGTCCGTTCTTGGAATATGAGAGTTCCACTTCATCTCCATCAAAATTCTGGTTTTCAAACAAAGTGTTAGTTTGGATAAAATTACTCACCTCGCTCTATAGAGTTATAGTAGTCATTTCACTATATTGGCTATATTCACTCAAAATTTTATCATAAAGGAACTACTTAAAAGCTTTCTCTTAAAATGAGTTACCGTCAATTATCATCTCATTTAAGATTTGATGGGTTTTTTTAAAAAGCTTTAAAGATATTTGTCTGTGCATATGAAATCGTAACATGTTCACAGCAGTCATGGTTGATAATACCTGCTATTTCTGCTTCCTCCCTATGTTAAACAACTTGTCTTGCGCCAAGTGTTTCTGTATTTGGTTTACTGCTTCTCACATCAAAGCAATCTAAAAATCAAGGATGTTTTTCCTCAGAAAAAAAATACAAGCGAAAACTTACAGCAAAACATCCAATCACATCATTTTCATCAAACTTCTCACCAAAGTCTTCAGTCTCACAATTGCATGTCTTTATTCCTTTCAGAGAATACCCATAAGAAAATTCTTCTTCACCTGAAGAAATAATTTAAACTTATTAAAAATAGGCATTTTCACCTAAACTTTTAGAAATACAATCTCCTTACATCTACTTAAGTAAGCTGCTGTTCAAAATGTTTTTATTAATGTCAAAACAAGCTATGACCCCCAAACAGCCACAACTCATTCTTGTATTCAAGAACTCTGTACTCTCACTTGAGATGCAACAGCAGTGTTTCCCCCATCCCAGTTTTAAGAGCCTTATTCTGCTGTTCCCAGATTCATGTTGACATAAAACTGAACTACCAGATAAAAGACATGACCAAGTATTTTTAAACTCTGAAGACTGATTATGCACCAGTATACCTGTAATGTAGTTAGTCAGAACAGCTTTCTGAATTTAGTCTCCAGTAGCACTTACCCCTCCCCATTTTAAAGGGAGTTTAGCAGACATTCAGCCTATGCGACAGCTGAAGATGAAGCTGCAAGGAACAAGCTAACAGGAAGTGTCAAACACAAGCATTCAGGTGGAACTTAAGTACTTAACTAGAAAGCTGCTGCTGCTGCCAGAACATACCAATTCATACACATTTCCCACAAAAATGTGTCTCCAGCAAGTATTAAATATCATTATGATCAGATATTTATCTAATGAAGTTGTACTTCTTTCTTCCTAGCTACTTTCAGAAATGAGGAATCTCTCCCCAAGCCAAAAGAATGATAATGTACTTATCCAGGATTTTTTTTTTTTTTTTTTAAGGGTGGCGTATGGTATGAGATTTAACCAGTGAAGAAAAAAGGGGTGGGGTGGGGTGGGTGAGGGGAATCCCTCTCCCTATTTATGACACTACATGAAAAGGAGAAATCTTCAATCTTGTCAGGTCTTCCAAGAATGGCCTCCACAACCCATACTTGACTACTTAAAGAATTAACCATGTAATCCTTACAGGCCTGAATACTTAATTGCTTTATTTGGTCCCACTAATAAGTTTTCTCCCAACATATCCAGTGAACAATTCGAGTTAAGACCGCTTTTCAGAACAGATGGACTACAATCACTAAGCTTTTCCCATCTGCTTAAGAAAAAATTTAAAACTTCAACCACATACACAATAAATAACACAAAGTTTAAGTCTTACCAAGCAACATTCCACTTGTGTTCAGTGACCAGCCAACTCGCACTTCATGTATGTCAATGTCTTTTGTGTACAGGTGTTTAACAGGAATCTTTTCTGTAACCTATTTTTAAATTATTCATTAACAGATATGTAGTACTTTATTAGACACTGACAAGATGGAAACAAAAAGGTAATATCTGGAACCTTTACACTCCAGTTAAAACTTTGCTAAGTCTGAGTAATTGCCTTCTGCAAAAATAAAACACACTTAAGTATGTGAAATCACAAGCCAATCACTAAATAGTTCATCTCCTGACTGAGCAATGAAGATGCAAAACACCACATAGATTCAAAGCACTTAGTCATAGTAGTCCCTCTTAGTGGCCAAAAGCCTTAATCCTTTTGATACTGAAGTTCCAAACAAGATGTATACATATTTTTTAAAAATAATCACCATAAAGTTAGGATTAGCAGTAAATTACTTTGCCAATAAAATGTGGTAATGGATTTAAAAGAAATTGCTTTACGTAGACTGGGGAAAGTATTACACTCATCCCTTTCCACAGTAAGCAGACTTCCTGGGCAAGCTGCCAGCTTCCAAACAACATAACCAGATTCAAAAAAAAAAAAACAAAAACCTAGAAGCACTGGAGCCTGTAGGCAACCAGCTATTTTCTAACTGCCTTTACAAATTTCACCAAACTAATGTGAAAAACTGATCAGTATCCTACCAGTTTCCACAACTATTGGAGTCAGGTGACCAAGGTGAAACTGATTTGAAAGTGAACAGGGCAATAAATACTGACATCAATTTCACTCCATTGGCCTTCCAAAGTTACAGGTACCAACAGACACAGAAATCACTCAGTGCAAGAGCATGGAGAATGGGATCACTACCCATTCCTTGTGGCAGCAGTTAGATTTGAAAGTACTAGAGGAAGAGAACAGAGTAAGCATTTATATACAAAGGCACATCATATGCAAAGCTTTTAACATAACAGAGTAAAAAAAAAAATTAAAAAAAAAAAATATCAAGCTTTGTGCCTCCTGTTATTCTTTCACCAACAAGTTGGAGAAATCTCTTTACTACCAGGCTGATGGCTTTTTGCCATCCTTACCCTTTAGTACTCTTGCTTTCAAAATTTAAGTACCTGCTAAATAGTAACATTCACCGCATCCATAAGTGAGAATCACTTGGGTTGGAAGGGACCACTGGAGGTTACCTAGCCCAAATCCCTGCTTAGAACAGGTCAAACTCTGCCAGGATAATTTACATCCCTTTTTAAAAAAAACCCCAAGCTTTCTGTAATCTTCAGAAAGTACAAGCAAACTTCTGACTAGCAAGTATCAAAATTCTTCCAAGTGTTGATGCATGAGGTCCCAAATCAAATTCTTGGTTCAAAAATGAGACCAAAGTTACACATTCAGGGCAAATGCAAGCCACCTTTTTTTTTGTTAAATGGAAGTTATTCTAAAAAGAGGAAGCTGTTCAGCAAATTGAGCCATCTTTTATTAAGAAGCATTTCACAGGCTTGTAAGGAAGGCCTCCTGAAAATTCTGTTCACCTGAATTAGTTTCAACTAGGTAAAAAAAACTTGACAAGTATAAACAATATTACATTTAAGCATGCAAAACTGTCTCCCATAAAACATCAGTTTAACTCACCTTCATCTCAAAGCAGACTTTGCCTTTAGAAACTCCATAGGAGGCTCTCCCCCCAGCCCAAAGGAAAGCAAAGCTTTCCATGGTCAGAGAGGAAGCACTAAACCGGTCTCTTGAGATTTTAAAATGCAGGTCACAGTTATCTGTCAACATAAAAATCAGTCTGTTTACTCTTATTACAAAATAAAGTACAGCTGTCCAATTTTATGCATTAAAGGTGATTTTCAAGACAAACTGCCAGCAAGTGCTCAGCATCTTTCAGGAAAGTAACTGAACACATGCCTAGACAGACCTGCAGGCTGAAGGGCAGCCAAGAATGTTATCAAAAGCTAGCTAACACGAATAATTTTCAAGGTGCCATCTCCACTTCCGTCAAGCTCCCTCTATTTTTCCACCTGCTTAAAAACTTGAATTTCATCTCATCTATTTGAACCTTATTGGTCAGTTACCATCAACATAGAGCAAAGGAATCTACATCATGCTCTCTGCATTATTTGCTAGATACCTTTTTTTGAATTATTCTTACCCTTCACGCCCAAACTTAAGGGCAGCTAAGAAGTAAATAGGAACACAAGTATTTTTGTTTAAGTACTGAAAGTAGTACTGCCTTTGGTTAATGTAGTCATGTAGCAAGTCCAATTAGATTAAGCCAATTAAAATTAAGTCAGTTAAGTCAAATGCAGATATGTTAAGCATGCAGAATGTGGTAAGAGAACCTGCTTCATGTAAGTAACACAATCTGCACTATGAATTCACCTATCACTCTAAGAACTTAAGTGGAACCTTTGTTTTACAGACATCTTCAGAGCTGCAGCACCACCATGAAGTTTCAAATTAATCTTCTAGTAGGTTTCAAAAAGACAATGCAAAATCGTAACATGAGGTGCAAGATACAGCACTTGGATTCCCCAAAGCAAGGAATCCACTGAAGAAACTCCAAACCTATTTGACAGTTACAAGAAAGGAGCAAAATTAGCAAGCAGTCGCAGTTGTTCTGCCCTGGTATAAAAGCTGCATGCTGCCAGAGCACGCTAAAATGCAGTCTTCCCTGTATTACTGGTAACTCTCATGCATGAGATCTTGTTTTGTTTGCATAAAGCCATCCACAGCTGCAACTGCAGTATTTGTGATCCAAGTGTTTTCTCCTTAGTATTTCTACCTTTTATTTGTTGCGTGAAAACCAGATGAAGTCATACAGAAGAAACCTACCAGTGTAGGTTACTTTTAGAACAACAAATGAGAACAGAATTTGAAGTTACAGCTTCCTTGTAAGACAGAGGTAATAAAAAGCCCTTTAAGAGTGCTAAACCTCTTATATGTCTGGATCATTATGGTCCAGAACAGAAAGTGCCAAGTTGTTACACAATTCAGTCTTAAAGCTGTCTGATTCTGATCTCCAAGCAGTCTGTCGACACTTTAAGCTAAATAACAAAGTTTGTCCAGTAACCACACTTTCTACTAGAAATACTACTACTACTACTACTCGGTTATTGGGAAAATCAGAAATTCCCACAAAGGTGGCTACTCACCAGCTTAGCAGCTAGAAACTTGAGATTTAGTTATCAAAATGTCATGACGGCACATTCAGCAATTTACATGGCTTGTAAACCAATACCTCCTTCCACTTCAAAATATTTCTTGGGAAAAATACACCCAGAACTACTAGCAAATATGTCAGATAATGCCAAAATTTAAGCTTTCCTTCCATGGCACTTTAAGAATCTAAGAAGTTCAAGTGTCACTTACTTAAGTTTTTAATACTGTACCAAGTCCTTATACTTACCCTCAAGAATGCAAAGGTCAAATCTGCTCCAGTCACAGCACATCACAGTAACAGTAACATTTATAATCTGCCTCAAGAAAACCCCCCGCTGTTTGTAGGTGCTTGCCAATTTCCATGCCCTTCCGACCAATTCTCTCTGCCATCCCATCTGCACACATCACCCCCCCACCCTGCAAGCTCCCAGGTTGCATGAACTGGTCACTTTTCAGGAGGCCTTAGTGGATTTTTTTTTTTGTTAAGTTTATCAGAAAACATAAAAAAAGACTCCACTGGTTGGTACATAAATAGGGCCTCAGCATGTTATGCTGGAAGCTCACTTCACAGATCATACTAAACTTTAACCACCTACCCTACTGCCTCTCAGAACTTGAAGTGAAAGGCTTATGTGCCATGTCATCAGCTTCTCAAGCTGTTCTAGGGCGTTCTAAGCTCATTCTACATGTGGCCAGCTTAGTTTCCATACTATATAGTGTTTTGGTTAAGATTTCTCCAGAAAACTGTAGGGTATTGCAGACTTCATGTGAAACCCAAGCTTATTACTGCTAATGCAAAGACCCATATATCCTTCTGTGCTTCTGTATACTGAAAATGGGTGGAAACACCATTTCTGATTTTTTTTTTTTTTAAAGTTACTTAATAATAAAAGTCAACAAGTGTATTCACCCCACATTTCAGAAAGCATGGTTTTAAGGTGAGAAGCGTAACACCGTATCTTTCCAAAGCAAAGGAAAGCATGTTTACTCACAAGTATCAAGACAAACCACTGTGTCATCAAAATGTTCATCTTCTTCTTCAACAGGTGGCTGAGGGGACTTGGCCCTAAACAAAACAAAAACAAACAAAAGATCTTCATGCTATATGTATTTTCACACTGTTAAAATAAGCCTTTTTATACCTTACTTCTCATTCACAAAATGCTGCCCAGCATCAAGTCTATTTACCTGCTGTACTTATTTTCCTCAATGTATTCAAAATATCCACGGCCGTGGTCTTCACGTGGTCTCTTCACTCCCCTCTTTTTCTCACCAGGCTTTTGTTCTGCTTTAGCATCTCCTCCTGTAACAGAATTAATAATTTATTTTAATGACACAAAGTAACTCTTTAATTCAGAATAAAATCCTATGCGATGGTTCCAACTTCGGAAATGGCAAGAACCTAAAGCAAGAGAAAAGGAATGGCCCTGCACAAAGAAGAATTTTGCTTTGTACTACGACAAAAACCCCGTATCTCGAACGTTCTCCGAAGACTCAAAACTTGTCTGCTAAATCATCTCTGATCCGTGACAAAAGCGGCCGGTACACCACGCGGCAGCTAGTACCGTCCCCGATGCTAAGATCCCCACAGAAAAGCAAAACCGGACCGTTCCCACGCGGTGTGTGGGGGGGGAAGAAATCGGACAAAAACCCCCTCCCACGCCGCCAGATCCGCGCTCCCCCCCCGCCCCGCCAGCGGGACGTTCCCAGCCGCCGCAAGGACACCCAGCGACCCGCACGACTGCGCCTCCTCTCGGCAGGCCGTGCGCGGCGGCCCGGGCGGGAGCCCCGCGTGGGGCCGCCCGGCTGCCTGCAGGGAAGGGATTCCGCCTCCATTGTACCAGGCCTTCCCAACGCCATCCCGTGCGGCGCCCAGGCAGGAAGTGACGTCACGCCGCCCAGCGCTCCGCAAGCACAATACAGCGCGCCCCAGCGGCCCCTCCGCCGCCACCCCTCCCCCCGCGGCCCGGCCCGGCGGCCCCTTCCCCGCGCCTCCCCCCGCCCCCCCGCGCGACGGCTCCTCCTCCGCCGGCCCCGCGCAACGGCCCTCACGGGACACCCGCCCCCCGCCGCGCCGGGGGGGGGGAGCACGCGCTGCCGCGCGGGGGGCGGCGGAACCCCCGTGCCCCCCCGCCCCGCGGGCCCGGGGGGGGATTAACGGCCTTCCCCCCCCTCCCCCCTTCCCGCCGTGCACACTCACCCCCGGTGGCCTGAGCCCCAGGGCGCCCGCCGCCGCCGCCACCTTCCGCTTTCTTCTGCTGCTGCTGCTGCTGTTTGGCGGGGCCCGCCGGGCCGGAGGGGGCCGCCGCCGAGGGCCCCGAGGCGCCGCCAGCGCTTTTGCCGGGGGCTTCCTTGGCGGCGCCGCGCGGCTGGAGGAGCGGCGGGGGCTGCTGCTGCGGCTGGGGCTGGGCCTGCGACGGCTGCTGCTGCTCCCCGTGCCCGTTGGCGTCCCCGGCCGCGGCCTCATCCTCGTCGGCGAGCTCGTCCTCCCCCTCTTGGAAACCCTGGTCGTCTCCGTTCTCATCATCCTCCTCCTCCTCTTCCTCCTCCTCGCCGCCCGCCTCCTCCTCCATGGGGCCGCCCCCGGCCCCCGCCCGCTCGCCGTTCTCCTCGCCCAGCTCCATGGCGTCGCCATCGGCGGCCTCCAGCCCTTCCTCGTCGTCGTCCTCCGCGGTGGAGGCCGCGGCCTGGTCGGGGCCTCCCCCTTGGTGGAGCTGCGAGGCGCCCCCGCCGCTCTCGGCTGCCTCCCCCTCCATGCTGCCGTTGCCAGGCTCAACTGCGCTGCTCGCGGGGCCTCCCCCGCCGGCCTCCTCCTGGTCTAGCGCGGCCTGGAGCCGCTCCATGAGCTCGGCCTTGAGGCCCTTGTCGGAGAGGCGCCGCTTTTTCAGCTCCTCCTGCCCGCGGCCGTTCACAGGCGAGCAGCTCATGGCGGCGGAGGCGGCTCGATCCCCGGGCGGCGCGCGGGCGGCTCTGGGCTGGGGCGGACGGCGGCGGCTCTGGGTCGGGGCCCCGGCGGGAGGCGGAGGGCGGGTGGCGCGGCTGGTGCGGCGCGGGGCCCCCGGCCAAACCTTTCCCGGCGCGGGGGCCCGCGGGGGCCCCCCCCGCCCTGTCGCCGCGCCGCGCGGCCCCCGCCGCCCTCACGCGCGGGGTGCCGGGCGCCGCCGCGCCGGGGTGCGGAGCGGAGCGTGAGGGAAAGAGCAGCTCTGCCTGCGGAACGCCCCGCTCCGCGCCGGCAGCTGAACCTGCGCCATGTTGGGCGGGCGGCAGCAGGAAGCGCGGCTGCACGCACCGCTGTTGCCCTCTCTCCGATACACCGGTTCGGCGAGATAACCCACTCGGGACTGGAAACCAGTCACCGTGTCACCCGAGGAGGCCCCCCTCCGTCCTTGCGGCGTGGATTTAAACCCGAGTAAGGTCCCAGCCCGGGCAAACGGCCTCCCCCCGCCCCGGCCCAGGCCCTGTTTTCAGGCCACAGCCTCGCAGGCCCGGCAGCTCCTTCCCTCCCCTCGCTCCCGACTCGGGCCTAGTCCGCACAGTTTATTGCATAAAGGGCTTGAAAACGAACACTGCTACTCAAAATAGTTACCCTGATACAACCTTGTTAACGCAGTTACGTAAGGACAAAAATAGAGCTATACACCCGTTTCTTCACCAGCTGCAGCAGTAAGAGGCATGCATAGTCCTGATCTTTAACTAGACCAGGCTAGGGCTAACAAAGCCACGGGGCTAACAAAGGTTTTTCAAGTGCATTAACTCTCCACCGAGCACGAAGCGCTATTCTGGAGCTCAGCACGGAGCCGATCAACTAACCAAAACTGCTCAGTTTTCCCTCTTTGTGTTGGTGGGGTTTTTTTGGTTGGTTTTTTTTTTTTTCCCTCCTCCTCCTTCTGCACAGCATTAATTTGGGGCTTTGCTCAGCCACCAAGTTGTACAGTGGCTTAATTTTTCCAATTTGGTCAAAAGTTATTAGAAAACAAGCAGCAGAGAGGGTTTCACAAGAACAGAAAGGCAGCACTGATCTGCAAGTCTGCTTGCTTAGGGAGCCTGGATAAAAAGCTAATCTTCACTTGCACGGGGGGGAAAAAAAAAAGCACAAGTCAAAACAACCAGATGATCAGTATGAAGTCCTACTGCAGGGAAGGTGTGTTCGGCATGAAGTTGGTACAGGTCACGTGTCCTTCTGAACCAGAACAAATTAACGTTTACCTGCACCGAGAAGAAGGGAGGAGAGATGAGGCAGTCACGCTGCTTCCACTGCACAAGGAGGGGGCTCTTTTAAGCACATACATGCACACACACACTGCTCTGTCCTCAGTCAGGCTGGATCCATTTGGAGGAAACATGACTCAGTCAGCAAGGTTAGCTCAACCCATCACTGCACAACAGCTCGTTGGAACAGAGACAGGGAGAGCTCCCTCATGCAATACGTACAGATGAGAAAAAGGTTGCCAGAAACTTTCCCTTACTATAAACCTAAGTTAGTAGATTTTATCTCAGTCTACTAGGTGAGAGTCATCTCAATAGGGGAAGAAAAGGAGTGCATCAGTGCTGGGGACAGGTCAGTGCGTGATCAAAGCTGCACAAATATAAAACATTACCTTTGTCCATTTCTTCATGAAAGAGCTATCTTAACCAGCCTGTTGAGGTACTCTGACATATCCTGTTCTGCCAAGGTAGGAACAAAACAGGGTTCACCTAATATTGCAAGATTACTGACTGAAGCTTACAGATAACTGCATAATTTAGATGTCACCTGCCTGTCCAACCTTCATGTTCTTTTTTTTTTCCAATTTTGAATGTAAAAATTTTAAAGAGACGATACATCATTAAGTCTTCATATCTGAACCTCAGACAGAGCCCTATGTTTAGGCCTTGATCTGGCACAGGCCTCATCACATGCTGAGCCATGTTTCTGGAAGAGCTACATCAACCTAGTCATCTGATGATCCCTCTCACCACTGCAAGCTTCATAGATTGACAGATTCTTTTAGGCCAGTTTTGGATCCCTAACCCTTACCTTAAAATTAGCACATCTGCACACATTCACAGCACCTTTGTGTTAGAAATGCCCTCATTCAGAATCACCCTAGAGCTGCAGTCCTCTGTAATCCCATTCCTAAACAATGTCATGCCTGCCTACTTCAGTAACACGCTCATACCGCTTTATACTCCTGTTACCATGGAGAAACAAAACAGCTAACAGCTTTGAGGCACATCAAGAGATTACTTACTTACCCCTAAAGCATTCAAGCCTGTATATAAAGGCACAAATACATAAAGAAGCATTTTTTTCCACCCTGAAAATTTAACACAACCAACCTGAGATTTTTTTTTTTTAAGTTGCTAAGGCTAGCTCTTTATTAAACCACTCAGAAGACTAAACCTTTTTTTATTATTTTTAAAAGATTAATTCATACCATAGTAGTAAGGGTACTATCTAAGCACTCAATTACACCACCAAACAAATATTTGCAAGTGTAATAGGACTGTGCTTTCAAACTACCATACGCTGTTACCCATTATTGTAAAAGCAAGAAATCCCAGTTATTTTCAGATGTCAGGTGATTTAATTGTGGTAAGAACAGCATTTCTTATAAAGCTAGGTACATAAAGTACACACATAACTGATATAGACATGTAAGCTTAATGACCGCCTCTTAGTGTAAAAAAAAAAATAAATAATTTTTTTGCTGTTTAAGTTGAATACATATTTCTTACATGTTTGCCTCTGGGAAAAACTCCGAGATAGCTCTCGTGTCCTCTTTGAGCCCTATGTTTCAGGAGTTTACTCTTCCCTATTCATACTTTGAAGGTGAAAAATAAGTTAAGGGGATATGCTCTCCTCATTGCTGTACCCTCTCTTAATTCAGGTAGTAGATCCTTCAAACTCAGCTCTTCCTAGATCACGCAGATAGATACCAGCCATATCATAAAAACGAGCGTTTGGTAACATGAACTTCTGAAACAAGAATGCTAGAGGAAAGTACTTTAGCTTTAATTTGAAAAGCTGCTACTTGTATGATAATGATGGCCATTTGAAAAACAAAGCATCATTGCTGATAATCACAAGTACTCCTCTATTAAAATTGCCCTTTCTTTGGTCTCAAAATATATTAAAAAAAAAAAATCTTCCTTTCCATTTTTAAATAGAAAGTGACCTCGACCTGTACATAACAGATGCGATTCAATGCACTTTATTTATCCATCATACAACGTTTTCCTCCTCACTGTGTTACTTTCTAACTCAAGAGAATGTTCTTCTCTCCATACTAGTTTCCCCTCTCAAAAGTAATTTGGGGTCCTCCCTCGGGGACTTGACCTTTTAACCGATCAGTGAGGTTTCCCTCACTTTTGTTTGTGCTCCTTTAAACTGAAATTAGCTGCTCTCCTCCTCACCCCTAACATTCTTTTTATTATTCACCCTTAGTCTCTCCAAATGCCTCTCCTCCTGTTTGCCAAGAGCAGTGACAAAGGGGTGACAAGAAGAGGAGCAGGCCTTCAGGAGGGGACTGGGTAGTCTCAGGGGTCCCATCCCACCTGGGCTTTGAACCTTTCTGTACACCTTCAGCCTTGCAGGAGGACCCCAGCATTTATCTTTTCCTAATTCTGCTCTCTTACAGCCTTGCCCGTCCTGTTTGGCTGTTCTTCTCACACTTTACCCTATGCCTGACCATTGCAATATGCTCCTGGTCTCTTCTGTACATCCTTAACCCTTCTACACTCAATTAATATTGCCTTCAGAGTTCCACATTCAACACACCATTACTTCAAAAGAGAATACCACTCTTGAAATACGCTGCTGCCTTTTATGATAGCAGGGAGCATATGGAACAAGTCTCCTTCTTTCTCCCTTTTCATCTCTCCTCATGAAAACCTCATTAATCATTATTACAGCCAGTAAGAAATTTTCAGACATTTCTGAAGTGCTAATTTGTCGCAAGTGAGATTGCATGACAAATGGTCAGTTCTGATGATTTCTTAGCCCAAAGAACCCCCTATCTATACATCTCTATAGATAGGTTCTATCTGCAGAGACTCTGCCAGGAGGCCAGGAGTTTGTTTTGGAGAAATACCGCTACACTTAGCTGGGCTCCTCTCTCCCTGACATTCACTACTGCTCACTATCAGAGTCAGGATGCTGAACTAGATTGACCTTGCCTTGTACCATCTATCTCTCTCCATGATATTTTAATGTCAAATGAAGTCCAATTAATCGCAGAACCGAGGAGGTCATTTTCCATAATAAGGCCTATTATTTGCACAGGAACTAGATCAGTTAGGTCCTAAGAATGATTTCAGACCTAAGGATGGTTAGTGCCTGATTACAAGTAGAGCTAACAGCATTCAAGGGACTGAAATTCAGGTTTCTGGCACCGGTTTGGGTAGCCAGTTCCTCCTCAGTAGCACCTTTCTCTTATTACACTTCTGCAAATCATTTCCCTTTCTGCCATGGTACCCTTTGGGCCTCCCAGGTGGGTTGTGAGTCAAGGGTCAGTACACAAGTCCTTTTTAAGATCTCAATGCCACTTTTCTTTCCCTGTGCTGGATGAAGATGAAATACTTCAGCAATCGGCGAATGGAAGGGTTGCAAAGCTACGCTGAGACATCACAAATCAGCCACAAACCATGTTTGTCATCTTTAAAGGGCAAGCACCCACTGACCTTGTAGAGACAAGGATCCCCCTTTCCCCATTTTCAAGAAGCAGCTTTTCTTGCTTAAAAAAGCCAGAAAACAAAACCGTGAGTTTCTGAGAAACAGTGTCTCATTTCAGAGCATTCAGAGACTCACACAACTTCTAAGCTTGCCCTTGGAAAAAAGGCTGCATCCTCCAAAATTAAAACCAGGATTCATTTTGGCTTTATTCAGAACCTTTCAGAAGTTTACTGACCACACTCTTATCAAGTGTTACATATGAACTAATTTATAAAAAGATATTCAGTTCAGGAAATCAGACACCTACAGTTTCATGAGATTTTTCTCATAACCTGCCACATACACACATTTACTAGAGTGGGCTGTGAACTCCAAGAAATTAGATAGGCTAAACCCCTCTGAATAGCAGTCAGTCTGTGAAAGAGGAGGTAGTGTTGTGAATCAACTTCCACAAAATATCATTTTCCTGCAAGAAGACAGTGGGAAACAACCATATCAAGAGAATATCAATCAATCTCTCTAAGGGACTATTAGGACAATCATAAGTAGATTTTGAAGTTGAGTGTGAGCTCCAGTGTACCTTCCTGCTAATATACCAGAAGGAACATACGGTCAATATATGTAACTAAACCCAATTGATCTCAGAAGACAGATGCAAGAAGTGTGCATGGCAGGACAATTCACAACCAGCAGCCAACAAAACAGCTGTCACCTACTGCAACTTTTCTGTTCAATCTGACTTTAAAAAAGAAAAAACAACCCCGAAACCCAAACAAAAAACCCCCAAGAAACCCAAACACCACCCTCACACCCCACCCCCAGACACTTAATGTCCAGATGACCACCTTCTTGGGTTGTCCTTCCCTCCTGTTCTGATGCACTGCAGCCTCTACAGCACACACAGTACATTCCTATAATCCTTTTCCTCTTTAAGCCTCTTCAATACATCTTCCTCCTTCCCCCCTTGCAGTGTTTTGGTCAAAAAAGGGAAGCAGCCACACACCTTTTATGGCACCAGAGTGCTGCCAGCTCTTACACCATCTCCTCTTGTCCCGTCTCCCCAGTTCACAAAGAATGGCTTCTACAGATTGGGTCAGCCTTGCTAAACAAAATCACATAAACTCCCTTAAAACTTAAAAGAATATTGTATGCTAACAAAAGGTACTCCCGGTCCAACTGCATACCTGAAATCTGCAAGGGGCAAAGCTGGGTAAACAAAGTATTTTTGAATATTCATTAACCCATGTTAGCGTGCTTTCAAGATAGCCATTTTTGTAATGAGGGCATGCCACACAGCTGAAGCCCACAGCGTTCACAAATGTACATATCCCAGCAATATGATGCTTATTTTTTTCCTTCTTGAAGCTGTTGGTTTATTTGGTTTTAAGTTCTACCTTCTCAGGAGAAGTACATGAGGACAGAGACTGTACCTCAGACTTCTCCCCAGCACTACTTCCTACACAGGAAACATTAAAAGGAAAGAAAGAAAGAAAAAAAAAATTGCTAGATGCCAGGTCGCTTTGCCTGTCTAGGCACTGCTCTGGCAGACCTACATGACTTGCTACAGAATCACAGAATCTTGAGGTCTGATAAGGTAGCTCCAGGAGACACCAAAGCATCAGAAAGCAACTGGGAAAGTGCAAAACTGCCTTTCCCCCACAGTCTTGGTCTTTGATCTCTTCACTTTTACCTTTGGAAGCAGCATCCCAAAGTCCAGCTACTTTTCTGTTAGGCCCCAGAATATGTCAGCACAGAAGAGAAGAGGAAAAACCCCTCAGCACCGTCATTGAGAGAAGGAAATAGAGCCTTTTCCTTTCTGCCCTCTCACCTCCCATCACGCATGCACGGGCACCAAAAGCTATACAAAACCTAACTATGCACTAGCAAACAAAAGCACAAGCCTTAGTGACAACTTTAAGAATGTACACCATAAATCAAGAAATATAGAAAAGCGGGATAAAGAAATGAGGTCGGGGGTTTGTTTAGTGGGTTTTTTGTTTTGGTCTTTTTTTTCTTTCTTTAGGAAATGACATTTTATCCAATTAAATTTACCTCACTGTAGAATGCTCCCTGGAAAGCAAGCCATTTTGTCATAGACTGCTCTTTAACCCACTCTGCTGGAGCAAACCTGCTCAGCCTTTCTTGATTTTCAGGGTGAGGAAAACCAACATCATTTTCACATGACAGACTTAGCAGCAACAAAAACTCTTCTGGCAACACAGTAAAGTAACCGCCAGCAAATGGCTACAGGAAAGTTCCTAGGAAAGCATCCCAAAACTCAGTAAGCCCCCTGCTAACTCTCTGAGAACAATTACTTGACAATAAGCATCAGAAGAAAAGCGCTGTCACTTAACCTTGCTGTTCCACATCCATAGTCTAAGGATACTGCCAGGAGCACACTGGTGCCAGAAGGCAGGCAGCCCTTCCAGCAGGTATTATAAACCACAGCCAGGTATCCCAGCAGGTCACGCTGCTTTAAAGGAACAGTGCCAGCAAAAACTGGGGGAGGAGGAGGGTCAAAAGTTGTCTAGGGGCCTTCTGCTGTAAGGTAGCTAACCCAGTTAGAGTTAACAAGGTCTTAAACTACCCAGCTAAAGTTTTCTGATAGTGAACACAAAGCAAACCATCCTTTTAAAAAGCACCAGGCCAACATGTTTTGCACAGCACCTGAATTATCAGTATTTGCAACCCAAGGCTCTCTACCCTATGGCTTTTCCTATGTCCTGGGACCCCTGTGACTCTTCTGAGTTCATTACAGGGTCAGGGCCTAAATGAGATTCTGGATTTTACAAGTTCTTTTTCATGTGAAAGGAAACAGGACTGCCTGGCAGTTCCTCTATGAGATGAGGCATCTGCACTTGTTTCTCTGGCTCCCTCCCGCTCCACTTACCAGCAAAGTAAGAGATCCCCAACAGCAAAAATTACAGCAAGTAAGAAGCAAGGTGAGCACAGCACATCAGTCATAACAAGGAACTGCTTTAACAATCCTATTATCACATACAGGACAGTGTTTCTGAAATAAAATAAAAAGTGGTTGCTAAGTGACAATAGTATGCTTGTCTGTCATTTAAAAATTCAAGAACCTAAATCCAAAAGTATTGTTAAAAAGGAGTGAAAAAAGACACGTGCACTCCAAACACAGCTCTTGCCCTTAAAACAGAGAAGAATCGGAATGTCTACAGTATCTAGAAAGTTGGGTTTTTTTTTTCTTGCCAGTATATTCTGCATGGGAAAGGCTCAGATATTTGCATTATGGATCGCACTGTGAAATTCTAATATCCTGACACACAAAACACAATTAAAAGTAAAAAAAACCCCAAAACACTTGAAAAAGAAGCAATTATGTGAGAAAATAATGCTATAACTGATCAACTTTAAAGGAAATGAATGCAGAGCATTCAGATGGCAAATCTTTAAATGAATGCTTAAAACCAACTTTTTTCCTTTATCCTCTATTTCTTCTCTGAAGCTGGACTCATCACATAAGCCAACAGGTTTTTTTAACTCCCTCTAGCAATCCCTGTCTAAGTTCTTAGGCTTGACAATATGAGAGTTTGTACCTAATGCCATGCTTTAGCAACCTGCGATAAATGAGAAGCAAGCTTTAGGTCCACTGTTTATTTGAAGCACCCTTATTATGAGGAAATATTTCTGGTAGTATTTCCTTTTGTTCCTTTGTACTTCTCCCTTACTGGTTTATATCTTTCCCTATATCCTCTCCCCCATTTGTATGTATTTCAAATGCTTTCATACTCTTGAAATACTTCACCATAATGATGCAGAACTTCATGTTGCAGGAACATTGAAATGTCTAGCTTGAACCTGACTCGCCCTGGCAGTGGATCGCAGCGTGCAGCAGCCCACATGAAACGAGTTGAAGATCTCCGTCTGCTTCCAAGTGAACAAGGACCGCTTTGGAGAATGCTACCCCAGATAACCCCCAAACTGACAGCCAGGGAGGGAAGCGAATAAACATGGGTGCTGAGTCACTTTTCACTTTCAGTGCTGTGAACAGGTAACAAACCCATAGAAGCCAATTTGGATACTCAGCAGGGAAACTTGTATAAGGGTGAAAATACTTCTCCTCTCACGCCTTCCTCCTTCTTGCCATGCAAACAGTTAACTGCTGTGGTGGGGACCACATCAGCAACTTGCACTTGTGGAGCCAGGGACAGAGAGAGCACTTCCCTTTGCAAGACAGCTAATTGAAACCCCTCAGGAGACATCACCGGTGTGTGCTCATCACCTGCAGCTGGCAGCGTGTTGGGCCCAATCTGCTGGAGAGCAAGCACCTGCAGGCCAGAGATACCTCTGAGCCAGGGCTGGAAGAAGTCTGCAGCCTGATGCAAGAAAGGGAAGAATTTGGTTGGGATGAGTGCTCCGGCCTTACAGGCTGTAGCTTGCAGGCAGAGGGCAGAAAAAAAAGCATCGAAGCACAAATGATGGAGCAGCCCACCCTGTGCAGGCTGAAGCAGAAGGGCTGGTGGAGCAGCGAGGAGCCTGCCTGCCTGAACGAGGGTGGGCTGTCAGCAGCCTCATGCTGGGATGCTACAGGGTGCTTTCTTGGGCGATATCCAGAATGGGTTTGAATAAAGCAAAGTTTAAAAAAACTTTGAATAAATACCAGCGGTAAACATTGTGATCTTCCAGAGTATGTTCTGGATTTTAAGCAGTTTTGTTGAAATTTGAAGTCTTTACTTCTTTGGTCAAGTTTATTAAACTAATTTATTACTGCTTCTCCTGGAATCGCTTCCAAGATTCTGTTAAGTCTAGAGAATAAAAAAAATGAGAAAACTCCTTAGAATTAAGAAAAGGAATTTTATGAAACACAGTATTTTAATTAGCAATAAAGTTGCTTGTTGCAGGGCACCAAGATCTCTTAAAATCCTAACAGCCTATATTTTAAAATAAAAGCATTTAAAACTGGGTAACAGTATGTTAATTTTCCCCTTTTTCCCCTTTAGGTATATTTGGAGCTACATTTGTAAGGGTAAAGGAGAAGTGTTTTCTTTCAGCACTTTTAACAGTCTGATGTTTTATCTGAATTGGAAATTGCATTTGATTTCTGTCTTCTTTTTTTCCCAGTCTTTACTGTGGCTGCATCTGCTGAAACTGGGGGTGTAAGAGAGGGAGAAGTGTGATTTACACTGGTGGAGCTTACTGCTGAACTCACTGGTGTTACGTGTGTGAGGTAAAGCTAAGCATACATATATATGCCTCATGATTGGGATTAAGTATGAGTATGTGCCTCAAGACTGGGATTTTTCCATTAGCCATTTAGATCTGCTGATATTTTGGATCACTAGATCCTCCTCTCTTTCAGTTTTTTTCAGAACTTAAAAGATCCTTTATATATCATTCTGACAAACACAACTTTTCTATCTGATTATATCAATTTTTTTCTTTCATCCTTTTGTTTTCCAATGCTTCTGTTTCAAGCATTTGACTATGTTTTCTCACTTCTGCTCTTGATTTTTGTTCCCTTTTGAAATCCTCTCATTTAGGTTTCATTCTAATTCTTCTAACACCAATACCTCACAGATCTTTTATCTTCCCAGTGCATATTATCTTTCTCAGTAGATAACACATATGCTCTCTCCAGCTTCCAGATATTAGCACTTTTATTCTTGATTTCCAAGTGACAATGTAAATGATTAATTCCATGCGACTGTTTGTGATCACAAAGTTGACAAAAAAAAGCTCTTACAAGATAGGTTTGTCTGTGAAACCTTATGCTTAATATAAAATAAATTCTTATCTGCTGCAATCCACCAGGCTACTGAAGGATGTTGGGAGGATGGCCAAAAGAATTTGGTGATGGCCCTCGTAAAAGCAGAAGACATTTTCCCAGCACCAGTCATTGGGTTGCTGCAAATGGCACTGGCTCCTTCATAACCAGCCACACCTTACGCAGATCCAAATGCCAGGCCTGGAGCTTTGAGCGATCTGTGAATTTATGGAGCTTTTTTTTCCCCTCTCCTTTGTAACTGATACTACTGAAGATTGTCCCTACTGAGAAAAAGAGATGGGTATTTACTTCTTTCAAAGTCTCAAATCAGATATTCTCCTCTGTGTTTCTCATTTCTCAAATCTATAGGGAAGCCAATAGCTCTAGGCTGATAACTTTATGCATTCATGTTTTGTGGCAATGAATATAGGTTGGAAAGTGATAAAACCAGAGCTCTAAAAATCAGCTTCTTCCTTCTACTATTGAATCAAAGTAGTCCCACAAAGACAGAAAACCTCTTTTAGTCCTTTCTGGGAATGTGTCATATTTACTGAGGAGGTCTTCAGTCACTCTGGAAACTGGACTTCTGAAAATATGCTGAAAATTTTGGCTGCTGAAGTTGTTTAGCAGAACAAGAGATTCTCAGACTTCTGAAATTTTAGATCAGAAGAATCATGTGTATCTCCATGGCTACCAGATCAGTTTGAGCATCCTGGCAGATTTCTGGTAGCGATTTTGGAAGGTTTCATAGACAAACTGCTTAGTGGAAAGACTACTGTAGCCATGCAGGCTTGCTGGTGAGACCAAGGCTGTGTATTTTTGACCATCAGTCAAAAGGGAGGACATGTTACAGCACCACCTTGCTATCTGACCTTTTTAAACCTGCTGGTCTCAGGGCTACAGATCAACAAAGTGGCCTGTTTTAGCATCCTGGGATCTGGTGATCACGAGCCTGTCTACATCTCTGTGAGATCTGGACTTCTGGTGTGCAAATATTTCACTATGGGAAGGGGAGAAGTGGTGGTGCCACTGAAGGGAAGGCTTCAAGGATGTGTCTGCTTCCAGGAACATTTTTGGATGTTTACAGAGGCACACAGGGCACCTTTTCAGAAGGCTCAGCACTAGGGTATGCCATCTGCCCTAGGTCCCATGTTCTTCCCACATTCCCCCCTTCTTGCTATGTGCTCTACATTTTCTTATTCCTACAAATTAACCTCACCTTCACCTCTTTAACACTAAATTTTAGTTCTCTCTTCAATCATGTATCTTCAATGCATCTTGGATGCTCCACACTACACCTAAGAGACAAACTACTTGCAAAGGGGATGGGGAGAGAGGTGCAAATACTATCTTGAAGGTGTCCTAAAATATATAACACTAACCCTCAGCCCACATGCAACAGATATATAATACAGTATCACTTTTCAGGTAAGGCATTCTGAGCTTTTGGAGGTTTGTTCCTAATCCTGTAAATAACTACAGATGGAAAATCACTTACAGGTGTTAGTGTTTGAAAAATGGGGGTTAAAAGACTTATCCAGGGTCACAGCTGAGGTCTTATAACAGAGAAACAACACTTAATAATTTCACTGTCAGATTCTCTCTAATTTAGCTACAGTGGTTTAAGATCTTACTGTCCCAGCAGCCTCACTGCTTGAGAAGTGACAAAATGGGATGTGTGATCACTGCCTGGGTCACAGCTTTGTTTATCAATTTAAAGTATTAAATATGCTGTGCTGTGTTGAACAGCCAGGGTGAGGTGAAAGGAGGTGGAAGGAGACAGTACCAGGGCATCCACACCCATTGCGATCTGGTTCTTCTGTTGCAGAGGGGGAGGCTCCAGCTGGCAGTGTAAGGTAAGGTCACCAGGAGACAACAGTATTGCCTCAAACCAAGTCTTGGTCTTCAGGCTTGCAGAGCTTGTAGTTTAGTTAAAAACTACCCTCCCTCTTAGACTCTGTGTTTGGTTGAGTTAATCTAAACTGACAGTAACTATAGCTTTCAGGGTGGTGATGATGTATACAGCAATGCCAATAAATACTGCTGTATCGTGAAAGTATATATAAAACAGATAAAAGATGTGTTCTGTTTTAATTACAGACCTCAGTAAGCAATTAGAAGAAAATAGCTATCTCACACTGTAAGTAACACCACTTTCAGGTTTATTTACATAGCTAGCCAATTCCTGACGGTAAATCATGGTGCTAATGACATAGAGATAGGAAGAGGTTACCTATCTAGGGTTTACTGATCCTCAGTTTCAGATACATTATTAAACTTGTATTTCCACTTTGTGAACTTCTGTAAGCAGCTTAAAACTTGTGCATATATTAGGTAGTCCTATTCACCATATTTCACTGTCCTCCATAATCTTAGCTGTAACTTTCTTAAGTGAGCAGGTTAATTGATCATAGCTTTCCTAATGCTGCAAATCTTTACATGTTGGAGTAATCTTACACACTGATCTGTGTGATTAGTGTGTCTGATCAGCCACTGTCTGATCAGCAACTGTGGCTTAAGCAGTTGTTGCTCCCTATGTTATGCTGTGCAAGTATTTATGTGGCTATTCAGCAAATGAGAACTCATCTCCTAAGAAATAACCCATTAATACTTTTTCCTATTTGTTTTTTCAGGTTGTTTGTAATTTCCCTGGTGTGGTTCATTGCACAGCTTCATAAGTGCTTACATGATGCAGCTCTGAATGTCCAACCCTAAGACAATTTAAATGGCTTTATCAGGATATTTAAGTGCCTCTTCCTGTTAAGTCCCCTTTATCTGCATCCATCTACAGTATCTATTAGAATCAGTTTAGCATGCTGCAGTTTTCCCCACTCCTTAGGGCTCTGCATGTGATAACTGCTTGTCCTTCTGTCCCACAAGGCTGATGTCCTTATCGTGTCTTCCTTTGCAAACACCTCTACCTTGCAGGTACCAACTAGCCATTTCACTCCAATAGTCCAAGTGATTTAACATAATAAAGGTAAATTTGTTTGAAAATTACGTATTCTGTTGAAGGGATGCAACTTCTATTTCAGAGCTGAAGAAGATCATAGGTCCAAAACCAGCCTTTTTTTTTTTTTTCTGTTTTTTGACAGCTCTGTCAGCTAGTCTAATAAATGATGATGCTTCTCTTTTCAAGGCCTGCTTTTGCTTTCTCAGTGAGCCTCCATGTAAACAGACCTGGTTCAGAACAGCAGACTTCTGAGTTGGGTGAGGGCAACCCAGCCCCTTCTACCCACTGATGGAGGATTGTGCTGGAAGTCTCAGGCTGGTGCTTGGTGGCAGGTCTGTGTTTCCTCAGCCCTGGTCAGTTGTTCTTGTGCTGCCCCTTCTGCTGTGCTAGCCCAGCACACAACCTGGCAACAACAGCAAGAACAACTACAAAAAAGAGTATTTTTTGGCTAAATCAGTTTCCTACTCAGATCCTTTCATGGCAGAGAAGATGCTACAAAAGCAGGTGGTGCCTCTTGCTTACCCTCTGGGCACACTGCCACTGAAAACTCAACCCATCCAAAGTATTTGTTACCTCTCTCGGGCTTGACTTACTGTGTCTAAATGGCTCAGTAGACAAATGTTTCCTAATTCTAGATTTATGACATATCTAAATAGCTACACTGGCAAAATTTACAAGTGGAGGAGCAGTTTTGATGGCTTATTTTTCCTGTTCCCTAAAATGAAGAATACAGCAAAATGTCAACCTTTCCTGGTAAAATTGGCTGAACTTCAGCTTTTGACAGTGTAACAGTCTATTGTGGTATGAATATTTTACATCATAGCCAACATGCAAAGTCTCTGAGCACAGATTAGATTTTCATTAATACAGTTATCTGTCTTCTGGTCACAGTGCATCAAAGTCCCCTATCCCTTGTGAGAGACTCAAGTAGGAGTTCAATTACTTTCTTATTCTAAAGGTAGAGAAAATATTCCTTGGATGTGTCTTAATTCTGTTCCCTTTTTCCCATCTTATGCAACAAAGTATATTTTTATTTCAAAGTGACTTTCTATACAGGACAGTTTACAAAACATTTTCTGTGCAGTATCCCTAGTTAGATCAGAGTTAACACTATTTAAATATGGAAATGAATTTAATCTCTGCAAAGTTAAAGCTTATTTTTAAGTAATAAGAAAATGTCACAAACCTGGAAAAACAAGCTAGCCATGCAATTAGCCCTTTGAATAAAAAAAAGCCTGAGATGAAGGAGCATTGAAGTGATGCTTATGCTATAACACTAGTCTTAATGCTATTATGCCATTTGTGTCAGTGGAGATGAGTAAATTGTGAATCAAAGTAAGATCTGTCCCACAGACTTTAACCTTATTCCCACTGGAATTCTGAAGTTATCATAAGCAGGTAGTGGGGTCAGGCTTGTAAAGTGAAATCCTGAACACATTAAGTTAATGGGTGTCCTGGTTTCGGCTGGGATAGAGTTAATTTCCTTCATAGTAGCTAGCATAGTGCTGTGTTTTGGATTTAGTACTACAAGAATGTTGATAACACACTGATGCTTTTAGTTGTTGCCAAGTAGTGCTCAGACTGCTCAAGGACTTTTTGAGCTTCTCCTGCTTGGCCAGGTGCATAACAAGCTGGGAGGGAGCACAGCCACGACAGCTAAACCAAACTGACCAAAGAGCTATTCCATACCGTATAATGTCAGGCTCGGGGGGGGGGGGGTGGGTGGGTTAGTTGGTCAGTCGGTTGCGGGGAGAGTGATCGCTGCTCGGGGACTGATCGCGGCTTGGGGAGTGATCGCTGCTCGGGACAGGCTGGGCATCGGTCGGCGGGTGGTGAGCAAGTGCATTGTGCATCATTCGTTTTGTATATTCTGTTACCATTCTCATTATTACTATTATTATTATTTTTTCTTATTAAACTGTCTTTATCTCACCTCGGCTCTAACTTTTTTTCTCCTTCCCAATTCTTTCCCCCATCCCACTGAGGGAGGGGGGGGAGTGAGCGAGCGGCTGCGTGGTGCTTAGTTGCCAGCCGGGTTAAACCATGACAATGGGACTTGTTAAGAGAATATGATTTTCTCCTTTACTGTCCTACTGTAGATTTAAAAGGGTAATGCTACATAAATTCTCCAAACATTATCTTCACAAGCAGAGGGTCTAGAATGTTTTTTTTTTT
The DNA here is from genome assembly GCA_034008185.1 of Gorsachius magnificus. Lineage (NCBI taxonomy): Eukaryota > Metazoa > Chordata > Aves > Pelecaniformes > Ardeidae > Gorsachius > Gorsachius magnificus. The sequence goes on along the minus strand of CM067083.1, from coordinate 39,109,420 downwards.
AAATGAAAACTTGCTTTCTGAAGAAAACAGAAAAATCTTAAGTGCTTAAATTGATGGGTTTTCTTATACCCAGGTCCGTTTTGATTTTGATTATTACTAACCTAGTGAGTGCAGCATTACCTCCATGCTCAAATAATCTTGACAGATGATCTAAAATAATGTAGTTCTGCTACTCATACGCTAGGAGGATTTTCCATGAGTATTAAAAAGTACTATATCATGCCTCATGTAAACTGAGTAAGTGCCATATATGATCATTCAGATGTGTAGCCTTAGTTCCTCCTCTCATCCCAAAGCTAACTACTTCTGTGTCATGGCTGATGGCTTTGTAAAATATACTTTGGGCCAATTTACCCACGCTATGGCCTTTATACCCTTAAATTTCATGCTATCATATAGCTACCAATGAAATAAGAGCTTTTTTTAAAGTCTCACAATGTTGGTAACATAAACTTAGTTCACGTGTTCAATATTCCCATTCAATTGTAATTGTCCAAATGTTAGTCTGAAACCTACAACTTTGTGTTTTCCTCATATTTCTCTATTTTTCACAGCTGCTGGATAACTACATTGTTAAAGGGCATCCCTTAAATATTAAACAATGACCAAAGAGTCTTTTGCTTTTTTAAGAACACCAAAGTGAGCCTTCTGGGTCATATCAGAGGTCCACCTCCTTGAGCATCCTTTCTCCTAGTGAGGCCTAAAGCCAGAGCTCAGCAGAGAACCGGGCAAATGGCTCGCTCTCAGCCTCCTACAAATGGTTTGTAATTCAAGGACTTCCTAAGCTAGAGATGTTAAAGAGTATTTCCACGTATTCAGTACCACTCATGGGTTTTTCTTCTTTTCTTCCTTTTCTTTACGTAAATTCAGTGATTTGATAGTATGTTCTTTGGTGATTTTTTTGGCATGGCATTGAAACAAGTGCAAAGAACTTTTTCAAAAGAAAAAAAGAAGGGAAGAATGGAGTTTGCATTCACGTTGCCAATGTCACTGCTTTTATTTCTTGCAAGAGCAGTTACACTGACGATGTCTTGCTGCTCCAGAAGTCCCTCATTCCTGAATTTGAGGCTGCTGGCTGATACCTTCTAGGCTCCAGAGCAACAGAGGTGTCTTGGATATGGAAACCAAGGTCTTCATTTGAGGAAGCAGGCTTTCTTTACCAGTACGGGGCCCATGAACTTGGCTCAGTGTTCAGTGGCGAGCCCCTGCTGCCTGTGGAGCACGGGGAGAAGTACTCATGGCAACCCGTGTTGCTAGGCAGATGGATGATTGTGTTTTGTTCCTGCCACCGTGTTCTCAGGGATCCTGGCTTCATTTCTAGATATAATTAATGGTAATAAAGCCTGAAGGTTAAAATAGGTGGATCTCTAGGGCCATTTCTGTGCCTGGGTGGGATGGGGAACAGCAACCTGGCACTTACATACACAAAGTGAGAGCTTTTCTCTGCTGCAGCTCTTTAGGCATAGTCCCAGAGGCTAAGCACTGCCAGTAGCTCCTTGACATTGAGAAGTACTGCTGAGGAAAAAAAATGCTTCCTTTTTCCTAGTAACTAATTTTTAATGCATGTTCAGCCACTTTATCTTAAATGCAGCTTTGTTGAGGCTGGACAGGAGCAGCTAAAGATCCATAGGCTCAGAGCTGTTCATGAGCAGCATGAAATGTTTGCCAGGACAGCTCCAATGCCCTCCTGCAGACCAAGAAGGATTTGAGATGCTGCTATTACAAGCGGCCTTCAAAACTGTTCTTTTTCCCTTCCTTCCCTTCTTCTGAGTTTTACTTACAGACTCAGCCACTGACTGAGCTTTCTCCCTCTAAAAGAACATCTCACCCTTCCTGCCTTCCTCCCTACTTCTCCCTCAGTTCTAATTGCACAGTCCAACTTCCTGGCTGCGCTCATTCAGATGCTTGTCAGACCCTTCTCCGAATTTCTTCACATGGCAGAAAACTATTCACTTTTTGATGGATTGTTTTTCTACTAGTTCAGTGACTCATACCTGCTCTCAATGAATGGCGGAGCCAGCACAAGGAAGGAGGAGGATGTGCAGCCAGCAGTAGAGAAGGAAAGACAAGACTTGAAGAATGAGCTGGATCCTGCCCTTTTAGCATCAGCGAACTTCTTATGTCTCGTGGAATCATACCCTCTGACTTTTTATTTAAGAGATCAGATTTTTGGCTTTTAGATTTATTACCTGTATGAAAACCAAAGGAATTCCCTTACCAATTTATGTGTTTTTTGCTGTTCTGTGGGTCAGAGCAGGAAGACTTTTATTTTTCAAAGAAAACGCAAAATGATGACAGGTAAAGTTAATATGAAAATACCAGCAGTCTGGAAGAGGTCAATGGTAGAGCCAATAATGGTGGGCATGCCTATTTGTCTCTACCCACTCTGTTAGGCTTCTCTTCATCTGGTCCAAGCACAGGATCAAAGTCTGCAGTAACGAAGAGAACAAGGCAGAAGAGAAGCTGTCTTCCCTCCCACACATCAAGGAACAAGGTGGCTGCTCTCAGTGTAATTTACTCAAAATCTGAAGGGAAAGATACAGCATCAGCAAGGAACGGATGGAGTCTTTTTCTCATTTTCATCTGGTTGCTGTGTGTCATTTGGGTGAACAGATAACGTTTCGATAATACTCAGCTTTGCAGAAGCTGTTTCTGAGTCACTTAAATCAGCTGCTGATCCCAGAGGAGGAGTGGAACAGAGATGTCAAATGCAGTTGGGTCATTCGTGTTATATTGGTGAAAAAGGGTGCTGCGACACGGAAACACCTCCCGAGTGGCAGGGCTGTACCCATTTAGCTACAGAGGAGTTATCAGGAGATAGAGAATCGTAGCTGTCAGAGAATCGTAGCTATTCACTTACTTTCCCTGTGAAGGGCAAATGAATATGCTGCTTTGTGCCTTCAGTTATATGGTCCCCAAGGAGCCACAGAGGGAGTCCCATAGCGAAGGTCCTCAGCAAGTGTTCAGAGCAAAGACGTGTCCAAAAGCTGCAACCCTGAAGCCACGGAGGGACACTGTTTTGTAGGATGTTATTATGCCTTCTTGAACTGCTTTACCTTTCACATGACTTCTCCCATTTTAGAGCTGTTTTTTTATGGCTGAAGAAAATTTCTGAACACATGCATGGGAAATACAGAAAATACGTGATAGGACGCTTATAGCTGAGAGGAATATATGTGATGAAATTAGATGCAGAGGCAAGGGTACTTTACGTCTATTAGCCTTCAGTGGATTCAGGTTTTATATCAACAATGCTGGTTTCTTCCATATTTTCGCTGAGATATTTTCTGACATTTTTTAAATGAAAAATTACAAGTTGAAAAGGGTATGTTCTCTTCAGAGGAGCTCTTTAAAGATCTTGCATGCAGCAGCTGATATTTCAAGCTGTTGAATTAGTAGTTCTGGGTTTCCTTTTGTACTTGTCTGTGCCAAAATGCGATTAGTTGTTTCAGCCCACTCACACCCTTGGTTTGAGATGTCTGTGCTTTAAGTTAGAAGGGAAACAGTCATGTGGTTCAGGTCCAGTATTTGATCTGCGTTATAATTGTTAACATTTTTTTTCCTACATAGATTTTTCAAGATATATTGCCAGAAAATATTAAAGCAGAGAGTTCTCATTTTGAAGTGCTTTCTCATTCCATATTTTGTTCTGTTCCTGGAGACAGGCAAGACACCAAAGGCCTGCGTGTCAGGAATTGGGGGAAGAAGGGGAAACAGGTGCCGTCACTTGGGTGCAAGCCTCTGAAAGCAAAAGGAAACTCCAGGCTGGAGCAGACAATGCAAACAAAGCACTCTGATTTACAGGAATTGTCCTGAGTGGAATCTCAACAGCACGGGCAGGACAGTGCAGAATACTGTTTGCTGAAATTAGCATTAGCTGTAAGTCACAAAATATTCTGCAGCTAGGCTAAAGGAATCAAATTTAACAAGTACAAGCATCCAGGATTTGACCAATACTTATCTCTCTCTCTCTCTCTCAGGACAATGCTCTCCTTGAGGAGCTATTACAGCAGATCATGAGGGCCAGGGTCAGCCGCTACAACAGGGTGTAGACATTGCAGCATACACAACGTGTCATAGCTGTTGTGTGCTTCACAATTTCCCCTTTCTTGATCAGCTTTTACACGCTGCTGTCGTTACCATCCCTCTTGGAGGAAACAAAGGCAAGCGTGGGTCAAATAGGGGTTGGTGAGGAAAGCCAGGCACAAGCCCTGGTGAAATTGCTAGGAAGACGCTAAAGGTAGTGGCCTGAGTGGAGTTACTGCCTCACCACGTCACATTTGCAGTGATTCACTTCAATTCAAAGGCTACTGTAAAAACACAAGAATCTCAATAAATTCGCACAATAGGCGATATTTGTATCTATTTTAAATCTGGATATTGTTCATATTTTGGGTATGGATTTGGCATGAAAACCTGAATGACTAGAACAGGATTTTTTTAAGCTTTTATTAGGGAAATGTGGTAAACACTTTGAATTAGCTTAGCATTTGTAGAAGAGTTGTAAATGTCCTGTGATGAATCAGGTGATCTGGAAAATGACATAATAAATCTAATGCTGGGCACAATATTCAAGAACATGAAATTCCACATTTGGGGTAGGGAAGGGAAGAGATAAGAAAGCTCCGTCCTTGCCAGAACAACGTATTTTCTACTTCTTTTTAGTTTCAAACACGTGACTGATCCAGCACCACATATCTACAACCAAGAAAGGTTTTCTGTGTGGTGGGGTTGTGTGAATAAGAAATGGGATGCCGGTAAGACTGCAAGACAAGGGCCTTTCCTTCTGCTACGGCTGCCATGCTGTTCTCACCAAAACTTCTGTTATCAATTTGAGAGGAAACAAATCTGTCCTACTCCTGGAGTCAAACATGTAATTTGAAATCTTTAGTTACTTTAACAAACTGTTGAAGTCTGTAGATAGCCTTACAGAGGGATCAGCTTTGTTAGGGAGCTTAATCAGCTGTTTTCCCAATAGAGTAGTGGTGTGTTCTCTTGGGTATCTATTATACCCTCTTTACTCCGAGCCATGTTCAATAAAAACTCAGAAATAAGTGGCTGAAAGGCAAGTAGCAAATGTTATAAATGTTATAAAAAAGCATTTTTTTTAAAGCAAAGAAGCCTTATTTACCTTCAATGTATTTTTTTAAATTTCAGGCTTCCATGAATACTGAGCATATCGTAACTCTGTTTGAGAAGTAGAGACGAGCATGCGAGGAGTCATCATCCACATGGGCTTTGCAAAAATTTAAGATCTGACAAACAAGCACCTGCTGTGGTGAGGACAAGGTTTTAGTTCTAGGAATTTCATAAATATTTATTTTTTATGAATATACAGTTGCATCTTGCTGGAATATTAATATTTATATTTTCTCTACTTTCACAGTTGTTTTAGAGTCAGAAAAACCAGGGATTGCAAGCATGTCTGCTAAAACACACAGCTAAATTTAAACTGCAGAGTTTTATTTAATATTGCTAAGACAGAATATTTTAGCTGTTTCAGAGTGACAGTATTTAGAATAAAATGTTCTTTCACTTTCTAAAGCTCAGATACACGGAAATCTCTGCAATTGCTGGGGAAACTCTATTTTGAAGAGAAATGGATTACTGTGAAGTGGCAGGTTTTAAGGGGCACACTCAGAGCCTGGCTGCCGGGATGGTGGTGGGCAGTGCCGTGCAGCACCGGCCCCACCTCGCAGGCCAGATGCGGGTTTTGGTCATGTTTTTTCTCTTTTTAGCACAAGTGGGAACAAAATCCTAAATCCCTGTGTGGGGTGGCACGGGGCCCCGGGGCCCAGGCCAGGGCTGAGCCTCTGCACTGGGATCCAAATTTTGGGCTTGCCCGATATTTTGGGGCGACTGTGGCCGGGGCTCCCTGCCCAGTGCAGTACTCCAGGCCGAAACGCAGAGCCTCCACCAAAGTACTTCCATCGCCTTTCACTCGCTTTGTATGTTAGCAGGCCGCGGACGCCGCAAGTGCGGAGCCTTCCAGGGCGGAGGGAAGGTGGCTGCGTCTGTCAGCCCAGCCCGGCTCTGCTCGGCCCAGCCCGATCGCGGGAGCCACGGCGGCTGCGAGGAGCGGCGGCGGCAGGAGAGGGCCCGGCCGGGCCCGGCCAGGCCCGCGTCGCCATGGCGACAGCGCGGGGCTGCTGCCATGGCGGAGAAGGAGGGGCCCGCGGGCGGCCGCGGGGGGTGGCTTCTTCCGGGGCTGGTGCCAGGATCGTACTGAGAGACACAGACATGTGTGTATGTTCGTGTGTGTGCATGTATGCATATATATATGAATGGACGCGCACTTACATATTTACACACGTATAAATACACCCCCTGCCTCCCCCATCCCATTCAAGGTGGCCACGTCACCGCTTCCACCTCAGGCCTGCCCCAGCCTCGGGGCGAGGGGCTTCTCCCCAGCACTCCCTTTCACGGGGAATGCCACCAGCCCCCCCGCGGCGGTGCCACCCGCGGTCAACGCCACCCGTGCGTGGTGGCCACGGCTGCCGGCAGCCTTGTGGCTGCGTTACCGCCACGCAGGGTGCGCCCGCAGTTGATGGCCGCGGGGCCGAACACCTCGTCACGGCGTGGGGTGGCAGCCAGGGCAGCCGGGAGGGCTGAACCAGCTGCTGGAGCCGGTTGGTCATCGCCCCTTGCAGTCGTTTCTGGATGCATTGGGCTCTCCCTGCCAGGAAAAAGTAATCTGTGCTGCTGATAGCACCATGGCTTATTTTTAGAGGCAAGCGTGTTCCGCTTTAGGGAGTGCCAGAAATTATATTTTACAGGCTAAAGGTAATTCCTCCTCCAAGGGTATTCAAGTGTTGTCTCAAGGAAAACGTACTTTCTGTAAAACTCACAATATTGTGACTTGTAAAATCCATCCTTTCCACAAGTAATCTTGTGTGTGTTGTAATAGTTTGCAAATTCTGAACATGGTATTTGAAAAAATCTAAATAATTGATTGTTTCATATTATTTACAAAAAAACCCCCAATATATTCCATAGAAAATGCCTGTATAAATAGTTGCTGTGGATGGTGCTGAATGAGTAATTTGATTTTGGTAGAAGTATTTCTAGCATGTACTTCGCAGCATAGATACCTTGCCGAAATTAAGAAATAAGACTGGTGTGGCTTTAGTGAGGACTGTTCAAAAAATATTTTTTCTTTTATATTGTTTTTCATTTTCGTTTAGTCTTGTAAAAGTATATTTTTTGCCTCTTGCCAGTTTTGCAAATGAAGCCGAGGCACGGTGCTGGCATAGGTAGATAGAGATGATAGGGTAACAGCCTAGAAATCTGCTGAACCATCTGAGAAGAGGGAATCTGGTGTTCTGGCAAGGTAACAGTAATATTGGGAAGTTCTGGCTCCATGTATTTTGGGCACCCATATGTACGATACTGAGATTTTGCACCATTTTGTCAATCCAGAGGCAGAAACTCTTGGAAAAGGAAGGTCATGGGTTTTTGATTGCTTGATTAATGGCTTTTAATGCCTTTTTTGTAGTTTCAAAGTGAGAATATTTTGTAAGAGGTTTAATTACTATATTACGGAACACAGACTCTCTTGTTTGTTGGGGGTTTTTTTACACTTAATTTTTTTTAACATCCTGTGAAACACTTTTTGCAATAATCAGATGTCATCTTCTAGAGGAAAATTGTGCTGTCATCCTAAATGACCTTGACCAACAAACTCCATTCCTGGCCCTACCAGACTGCCTGATGGATCATGGAAAGTGGCATACTGGGCTTTGGTTTCCTATCTGTGGAATGAGGACAATAACCTGTATGACACGGACAAGGCATCTGACTTAACTTCCGTCACTCATGAGAATCATAGCCTGTTATTAGGCAGACCAGTTGCTTATTGCCCTATAAAGGTGTCTCATTATTATAAACATGGTTGAGGTAAGCTAACAGTCAGTGTCTCATTAAACTGCAGAAGCAATCCCATAAGAACAAGTCACCCCCATTTCAGAGTTGCTATTGGACTTCTTGCAGATAGCCGTTAGAGGGTTAATTAGGATTCCCCAATTCCAGATTCATGCATCCATCATGCTTTCTTCTGACAAGCATTCCACATCTATGTGGCATGCAACTTTTACTTTATTATGTTTCAGACAGAACAATAACATTAGTTGTATTGTCAAATAATTAGTCTTCGGGGTATTCCTCTCGGTTTGTTGTAGAACTGCAGTTCCACCAGCTTTCATGATAAAGGTTTCCCTTAGGTCCTATTATTTTCAAGTTTTGTCTTCTTCAAAGTTAAATGCCTGCTTAAATGTTTTACAGATGTACACAAGGAAAAATGGTGAAAGGTCAAATCCTGCAACCTCTTGTACATCATGTTACTCGCATGAGTATTACCCTCTAACTTAGGCAATTCTTGTGAATAAAATCTTGTATGTGCATAAGTGTTAATGGGATCATGCCCATACTATCTGTAGCTACATGTTTTATGTATGAATATATATCCCTGCATATGTGCTTTCAACATTGTTTAATGTTTTTTCTTCATACCCATTTGATTACACTAGACTGTTTGCTTAATCTTTCTCTTCTGTTTATTTGTCTGTATCTTCCCTCCTATCATTTTGTTTCTTTCCCTTTTTCTGCTGCTTAATTCAGTCTGTCTGTTCTTCCATTTGCTCTCAGATACTTTCTTTGTGATTTGACATAACATGTCAGATTTTCTAATTTTTAATATCTCTGATCTCAATAGTGATGTTACTAGAACCTGAAAGCATAATGTCAGACTGGTAGTGCCTGAAGTAGAACTAGACAGAAGACAAGACATATTTTTCTCCAGCCGAGATTTAAAAAATCACATGAAAGTACATAAAGGAGAGAATGCTCAGAGTTCCTATATCATTATGGTAATGTTATGTAATTGATCAGTATTAGAGTTTTTCTAAGACCATATTCTTTGTGCCAGTTAGTGCATATTTAAAATGCAATTAGTAAGTCACGAATTTTAATCCAAAAGGAAGTATATTAAATAGTCTGAGCTCCTGTTTCACCCACTTACGCCCATATAAAACCAAATAACTAGTTCTGGATAACAGATGTCCTCCAGAAAGGTACCTGATTCTGATGCGAAGACCTATGGATATGTAGAATAACCATTCTGCGATGGTGGTAAATGATGAGTAGTTGTTCTGGGTTATTTGAGTTACAGGTGCAGTATGTAATCAGGCCTCACAGATCCTCTTTCCCATTTATGAAACAGTCCTGTGGAGGTTGTTAATGAAGATGGGAAAGAGTTTTCAGCCCAATTTTAGTGCCTTATGTAGATCCAGTAACAGTGTGTTCAGTAATACGTACATATCTGCTCTTTAACTGCCTTGGTTTGCTGCCTGGCATGCTGGTGAAACCAGAGGTTTACTGGAGTTTACATTTGGTAAGAACTAGCTACGCATCCCATTCAACTACTACCTTCTTGCAAAGAGGCAGAGTTGCCAGTGCTTCACCTGCCCTCCTGAATCCTCCCACGTCTGGAGGTGGCATCTAAACCTTCCCTCTCCATGTCAGCTGGCTCTGTCTGGATTCTGAATCGCTAGAGATACTGAAAATGTGCTATCACTGCTCATTCTGCTTTAATAAAATTGCAAGTCCAAGCTTAGAGAGCCTAGTAGCTGCCATGAGTGCTGTAGGCAGTCATAACCATTAATTCTGCTCGGAGCATGCTTAATTAACATGAGAGTTTCAAACCTGACACAGGAAAGCGTTTAAGCTGTGTATGGCTTTGGGGAATCCTGCTGAATGGATAATATGATGCACATGACGCTTAAGCACATGAGTACATTTAAGGGTCTTGCTATCTTGAGGATTTTAAAATGTATTTCTGAGGGTTTCACAAGTAAGCATCAGCATTTGAAAGGTGCAAAAGCTATGGATTAAGCACAATAAACCTTCAGTCTAGAGTAGTGCATCAGACAAAATATCTCTAATTTAAAAAGTAGCAGTGTTTCATTTATGGAAAAATACAAAATTAGTATGAGTTGTTAAAAATAAGTAGCTTTCATAGAGTGCAAGCAAGCAATATTTCAGCTCTGGAAGAAAATCTGAATATATGAGATCACTTAGGAAATCTGTGCAATTTTATCACAGTGGAATTTACAGATGAACACTATGAATCTTTTTATATCCTCTTGTTGACATTGCTGTGAGAAATTACATGAGGAGAAAAGTTTATAGCATTTATTAGATTGTAATGCAGTTTAACATGTACCTTGACATCAATCTGAGTTATGTTTTAATATTTGTACTTACTTGAAAGTGAAACAAAAAATAAATTTTGTCCATCTCCCGTGGACAAACACAGGCTGTAGATCTGATCCTCTTGGCTATACTTCTGCAGTAAAAGTTGATATCAAGTGGATGTAGAATAGGTAACTGCAGATTGACAGGTTTCTTGTTTCCATGGTGCATAAAATGGCAGAAGTTTTTCGGTTTGGCTCTACTTCTAGCTGACTTACTGAATAAAAAATTGGCTGGTGTGCAAAAAGGCTTTAAACTTTTTTTGTCTTTTAAACAATGCCAACCAGCAGATATGCAGTGCTGACAGGGAGCTCGAGAACTCCCACAAATTATCTTTCCAACAATAGTTAACATGTTATTAAGAATTTCCATGTCTACATACTAATTATTCTGAGATCTGAGGGGTTGGGGTTTTTTTGCAATTTAGGAGTACCTTTACTTTGTGTGAACAGATACTGCTTTGTTGCTATTGGCAATAGAATGTGGCGGGCTGAAGGTTGTGGAAGGGAAATGGTCTTTCGGGTAACAGGTCTGACATGGACCTGTTGTCAAATGGGCTCAGTGTTTAGCCCCCAGGTGGGAGGCGGCCATAGAATCATAGTATCGTTTAGGTTGGAAAAGACCTTTAAGAACATCAGGTCCAACCATGCAGACAGGGGTGCTGGTCACAGCACTGCTCTGCCCCATCCAAATCCTGCCATGGGGTCTGGCTGCCGCCGCTGCTGTTTCTGCCATGGTATGGTCGAGGTGGGGGCAGACACTGAAAATAGCTCCTGCATATCCTGCGAGGTATCCTGCGGGCAGAAGTAGCTGCGGCAGCGATGTCCCAGCTCAGCCTGTGTGGAGGTTGGCGTCATGCCCAGCGCGGCAGGGATGGCAGGATGGGCACAGGACAGTCGGAGATGGGGCTGGGGATGCTGCAGAAGGTGGCCAGAGAAGCAGGGAGCTCCCTGTGCTGCGCTCCCAGGTACCCAGTATGGGTGTAAAATCTATTGGCATGGTAAGGGGCAGGAGGTCTCAAAACCAATCTCTGGCCCCCACAGCTTTTGAGGTTGGGTTTACATGCTAACGGGCAGGTCTCAGCGGATATTTTTATAAGTGGTCTTTAATTGTAAATGTCCATCTTTAAGAAAATTCAGACTCCCAACTTTTTTTCAATATGACGTCCTTACTGTTCAATGTTACATAGGCTTGGGTGATACGTGAAAGCCCCATGAACGTAAAATTGGAAGGGATTTCCTTGAGCCCATCCTGGGGCTGTATACAGCCATAACTTTCAAAAGCTTACCAAGCTGCATCTTAAAACCGGTAATGATTATTGTGTCGCTGGTTTAAGGTCACAGGAGGTTCTGGACTGTTACTGCTGATGGTCAGGTTGAAAATTAGACATGAGTTCTGAAATTTGTCTCTGAATATCTTGTATCCTTTTTTCCCCTGTTTGCCAACTTTCTCCTTTAGCTTAGCCTGCCTCAAATGATTATAGAAATAAGTCTTATTCCCCATTGATGGTAAATGTAAATGTCTTAAATTTGTCAGCTGAAATGCTGTTCAAATTCAGAATATTACTCTTAGGCAAACAAAAAGAAAATTGGAGGTTCTTATTCATTCACGATATGTAAAGAAAGTGATTTAGCACTTGAAGTGATACTTGCAAGACAGATCCTTAAAAAACCAAGCAGCTGCAGCAAACCCCTGTAATCCCTTACCATTTTGTTTCACTGTACCAGTCTTCCTTTGCTTGGTCAAAGCCCTCACTCTGGAGTGGTGCAGAGAGAATTGCAACCAGTCCAGAAACTGTATGGTTTTTTTAACCCATTTGAGACCCCATCAAGCGAATTGAAGGGCTTGTGACACATTACATAATAACAGCATCTATTAAAAATCATACTTAAAACCTCAAATTCTCCCATTATATTGTAGACAATTACGGTTCTTTCAAAAGAAGAAAGTTTATAAACCTCTGTATTCTAGCAATGCTGCTGTGGTGCTGTAGTTAAACTTTATAATGGTTTATATTTTAAATAAATTCATTCTCGGAGCACTAGTATCTACTTGATTCTGGTCCCTGGTTCCTGACCACTTGAGCAATCAGTATGCAGAGGCAGTTTAGTACACATATTCAATTTAGGAGATGTTCGGTGTTGCCACGCATGCAATCAGATGTACACACACACCGTTGGTGGCAAGTTACTGAGTGCCCTGTTGGGTCCATCCCACGTCATCAGCAGAGTGAGCTGCTGTGGTGGGACACACAGTGGCGTGTGCGTTACTGCGTTTTGGTGGGGTTTGGTGCGGTGTGTATGTGTTGTAGGCTGTGGGTGTTGGAGTTGTCCTTTGTGGCTCTGCCATCGGCATTTGGACCCTGAATTTTAGAAAAGCAAACTTCCAGCTCCTCAAGGAGATAGTTGGAAGGACTCCCTGGGAAACAGTCCTCAGGGACAGGGGAACAGAACAGAGCTGGCAGATCTTTAAGGATGTGATCCACAGAGCGCAAGAATGTGTGTAAGAAATCGGGCAAAGAAGGGGAAGAGATCGGCATGGCTGAGACGAGAGATGCTGGTCAAACTAAGGAGGAAGAGGGAACTGCACAGGCAGTGGAAGCAGGGACAGGCATCCTGGGAAGAGTATAGGGACGCGGTCCGGTTGTGTAGGAATGGGGTCAGGAAGGCCAAGGCGCAGCTGGAGCTAAACTTGGCTAGGGATGCAAAGAATAACAAGAAGGGTTTCTACAGGTATATCAGCCGGAAAAGGATGGTTAAAGAAAGCGTATCCCCGCTGATGAGCGAGACTGGCAAGCTGGTAACAGCAGATGAGGAGAAGGCTGAGGTACTCAACAACTTTTTTGCCTCAGTCTTCACTGGGAACCTCTCTCCTCACCCCACCCGAGTTGATGGATGGCATGAGGGGGACCGGGATGACAAAACCCCTCCTGCTGTAGGAGAAGATCAGGTTCGTGACCACCTGAGGAACCTGAACGCACATAAGTCCATGGGACCTGATGAGATGCATCCCAGAGTCCTGAGGGAATGGGCCGATGTAGTCGCCAAGCCACTCTCCATGCTATTTGAAAAGTCATGGCAGTCAGGTGAAGTCCCTGGTGACTGGAAGAAGGGAAACATTGTGCCCATTTTCAAAAAGGGTAGAAAGGAAGACCCTGGGAACTACCGACCTGTCAGCCTCACCTCTGTGCCTGGGAAGATCATGGAACAGATCCTCCTAGAAGCTATGCTAAGGCACATGGAGGCCAGGGAGATGATTCGAGATAGCCAGCATGGCTTCACCAAGGGCAAGTCCTGCCTGACGAACCTAGTGTCTTTCTATGATGGTGTGACAGCATCAGTGGACAAGGGAAAACCAATGGACGTCATCTATCTGGACTTCTGCAAAGCCTTTGACACGGTCCCCCACAACATCCTTCTCTCTAAATTGGAGAGCTATGGATTTGATGGGTGGACTGTTCGGTGGATAAGGAACTGGCTGGATGGCCGCATCCAGAGGGTAGTGGTCAATGGCTTGATGTCCGGATGGAGACCAGTGATGAGTGGTGTCCCTCAGGGGTCCGTACTGGGACCGGTGCTGTTTAATATATTCATCAATGACTTAGCGAGATCGAGTGCACCCTCAGCAAGTTTGCGGATGACACCAAGCTGAGTGGTGCGGTTGACACACCAGAAGGACGGGATGTCATCCAGAGAGACCTGGACAGGCTGGAGAGGTGGGCCTGTGTGAACCTCATTAGGTTCAACAAGACCAAGTGCAAGTCATGCACCTGGGTCGGGGTAACCCCAGTATCAGTACAGGCTGGGAGAAGAAAGGATCGAGAGCAGCCCTGCCGAGAGGGACTTGGAGGTGCTGGTGGATGAAAAGCTGGGCGTGAGCCGGGCAATATGCGCTGGCGGCCCAGAAGGCCAACCGTATTCTGGGCTGCATCAGGAGAAGCGTGGCCAGCAGGTCGAGGGAGGCGATTCTGCCCCTCTGCTCTGCTCTGGTGAGACCTCACCTAGAGTACTGCGTCCAGCTCTGGAGCCCTCAGCACAAGAAGGACATGGACCTGTTGGAGCGGGTCCAGAGGAGGGCTACTAAAATGATCTGAGGGCTGGAGCACCTCTCTTATGAGGACAGGCTGAGACAGTTGGGCTTGTTCAGCCTGGAGAAGAGAAGGCTGCGGGGAGACCTGATTGCGGCCTTTCAGTACCTAAAGGGGGCCTATAGGAAAGATGGGGATAATCTTTTTAGTAGGGCCAGCTGTGACAGGACAAGGGGTAATGGTTTTAAACTAAACCAGGGTAGGTTTAGACTGGATATAAGGAGGAAATTCTTTACAACAAGGGTGGTGAAACACTGGAACAGGTTGCCCAGAGAGGTGGTGGAGGCCCCATCCCTGGGAACGTTCAAGGCCAGGTTGGATGGGGCTCTGAGCAACCTGATCTAGTTAATGGTGTCCCTGCTCACTGCAGGGGGGTTGGACTAGATGACCTCTAGGGGTCCCTTCCAACCCCAAACATTCTATGATTCTATGATTCTATGATTCTGGGGCCAGCTCTGTGGAGAGTCCAGAAAAAATGGAGACAAATGCCTTCTGTGACCACACAGCATAGTAGCGTGGGTTGTGTTCTGCCGGTGTCGCAGCCTATGTAAGCTCTTTCTTTTCAGCAGCGGCTGGAAGTATAGCAAGACTCTCAGCATCACCAGGAGAGCTATATATCCTCGCAGGGCAGTTTGCTGTTGGTGATGAAAGAGAATATAAGTATGGGCTAGCCATAGCTCTTTCATTATATCCCAGGTGTGGCTGAGATGAAAGATACGGAACAAATTGCAACAGTGGAATTACTGTTTTTGCCAGCTCTGAGCTGCAACAGGAGTGCTGACCGGTACAACTGCCAGAGTTGGGATTTCAGGGATGTGCAAGACATCTGTAATGGAGATTTATGCTGAGTTTATCTCTGATTTATGAAGAGGGAGACTGCATGTAGCTGGTATTGACTTTAAAAAAAAGTGTCACAATTATTCTTTGCAGGCTAACAAACATCAAGTGCTGACATTTCTTTCACTTCACTGTAGGAAGGATAATATGACTTTCCTCAAGAGACATATAAGATATGAATAGCGTATTATATGTGAATCACAGGCATACAGGAGGCAATCCAGATCTATGCATAGATCAGACTTCCTTGCCTTCTTTAGATGACTGGAGGCATAGCTCCACATCCTCTGCTCAGAAGAGAAGATCTTTATATCAAAAGGAAAGGATTTCCCGCCATCATTCTGCAAATTAGTGTGACAAAGCATGTTGTTTCACTGCCCTCAGTGTCGATTGCATGCAATGACAAGTATTTGGTAGCTTGGCTGTGGACACCAGCTAGCAGAAGGAGAGCTTTGCTGTCAAGAGCTGGACCTATGGAAATGATTAGGGTGAGTGATATTACTCAGAACTTGCTGCTTTGGCTCATGAAGCTCCAGGCTTCATGAAGTCAGACTCAGCTGCCACTTGAGCAGCTGCAAAATGATGATGTGCTTGACTGTCTGAAATCTAGGTCATAACTGAGACCTGTTAGGTCCAAATTGGATACATGCTTCTTCCTGAGAGTTGTTACTACATGCTGCTTCCAAAGTAATAATCTGCAACCATTGTGAGGCCTGTGGAACTAAGGCAGCATGACTATGGCCAACTGCTTGGGAAGACAGGCAGGACCAAATCCTGAGAGCCATAGTTGAACATTTCATACTGTGTCCTGACTGTTGCTCTAAAAATGTTACAGTTACTCCTGCCATAAAATTTTTGACAGTTTATCAAATGAAAATGTGTGCCGTTATGATCCAGGCCTCAGTAGCTTGCCTCAATAGCTTTTTCTGTCCTGTAAGGTCACTGCAACTGTCTCATCCCAGAGTCCTGAGGCCTGTCACATCCAACCCTTTCGTCCAAGAAGTGCAAAAAGGCAAAACATGTTTGAGGGAAAAAAAAAAGTTTCAACACATGACAGATTACAAAAAAAAAGAAACTGGTTTTTTTTTGCAAGGACTCTGCAACCACAAATGCACAAAGTGGGGGCAAACAGACTAGTGTGAAAGCTGGGAAGAGAGAAACCGCTATGGTGAGGGTAGGTGCTGTTGTATTTTGAAAGATACTGAGGAGGACTGCCAAGCGTTTCTGCTATAAGTAGTGATGACTCCATATTCTTTCAAGTTCTAACAAATCATGCCTACCTTCTATCTGAAGTTTGGGCATAGACAAGGCATGCCCTGCATACATTCCTTCTGGTTGTCAGTGCTGTGTATATTCTCCAGAGGATATAGGCAATAAGCTGTATGTTACTGTTCACAGCATGACCCTGCACTATTTAATACGGGGGTGACAGTGGGTTAGGATACAAGGAGTAAGGCGCTTAAAAAGGTCAGGTCAGGGCATTAGATCTCACTATTGACTGCCTCAGAGCTCAGAGAGACTTTGCACTCAGGGTGATAATAATCTGTAAGCTGCAGCTATAGGGAAAGGTGCAAGACAGCTGTGACCTCGCACAGCAAGGTGCATATCACTGGGTGCGAACTGCAGTACCCCAACAGCCAGGGGGACAGTGGGAGATGGCAGGAGGAGCTCGGGGCTGTGGCTAGTTGGAGCTGCACGCAGTCCTCAGGGCAGCAGTAGCGGAACAGTAAGTTGGAGCTGGGGGAGGGCTGGGTGCCAAGTACTTGCTTGTGCACTTCCCTGCTACTTACAGGTGGTAATCCTCCGGCAAAGTATCATCCTGGCTCGTCAAACCAGAGAGCAGAAAACCTGCCTGTGATGCTGCGTATGCGGGAATCCAACTTGCATTGCTGTTTCCTGATGGAAGGGCTTCTGCTTACTACCATCAGCGAGGCAGGGATGATGGCCTCCACTGGAACATTTTCCTTGCAGATGTAAAAGGAATGCTGTAGCATGGTTTACAAATTACTCAGTAGAAAATGTCAGAATGTCTTGCAATTTTAACCTGAATTAGACCAATGCGTGGTTTTCTTTTCTGACTTTTTTTTTTTTTTTTCTGGGTGTGCTGCTAGGTCCAGAACACTTCATCAGCAGGAGAATATAGTGCTGTGGCCAAGTCGTGGCCCCAGCCTGCACACCTGCGTTTCCAAGGCCTGGACTAGCCCATCTTGGCTAGGTGCTGTTACGGGCCACTGCCTGGGCTTGCGTCGGATCAGGAATCCTTGCCAGAGTCTGTCTTGTCTTAATTGCTTTGACCTGGAATGTGATACATGCTACATCCCAGATGCGTGGTCATACCAACCAGCCAGCCACTGCACATCCATTTCTTCTTTTTGGCAGACACAGACTAAATCACAAATTTGTATTGTGCAGTGAAAGCAGGAAGGACTCCTTCCATACCATCCCACCAAAAAAAAAAAAATTGAACAATTGGTCACCCATCAAACCTCAGCTAGTGCAGAGGTTTGAGAAAATTGAACTCTAGCTGAGTATTGCTAGGTAGTATTCCTTGATCATTACCCAGGATTGTAGGCTTCTCTGCTGATGCTTATGAAGACTAGTGCTTCAGTATATATAGATATATATGTAGATATAGCACATCTGCACACATTGTGTACAGTAAAAACATCAGGGCATATTTTATTGAGCCTTTCCTGAGATGCATGAAGTGCTGTCACTGACATGGATTGGTATGTACCTGTCTGCATCACTCAGACCGACTACCTACAGGGAACAGAGTCTTCTCTAGCAAACCATATGACTGTAGCATCCTTCTCCCATATATCCTAGGATTGTGTATACTTAGCTTCCTCTCACCAACAAGCTGCTCAAGAACTCTTTGAACAGCAAGGAGGAAGGATTTTCTGCCTGTAGGCCAGGGGAGAGATTAATCAGCCCTTCCCTTTTCCCGAAAAATGTCTCATCACCTGGAGCTGGATCTAGAATGCCAAGGACACAGTTACATGCGGCACCTGAAGAGATGCAAAGATTATGATGACAAAAGCACAAAGCTGGGAAAGGAGATTCATCAGAGCAAAGGGATGCTATCCCGGAGGGAACAGTGCTCCAGGGCAAAGCGAGCAGAGTCGGCCGGCGGTGTCAGCCACCTCTACCTGTGTGCATTTCTGTGTAAGGAGCTCAGCCAAGTAACAGGAAAGGCAGAGTCATATCCCTTACCACATCCTCAGCATGTGCTGCTATATGCCCTCCCCACGAGCAAACCTGCCACATGTCCAGCCCTGAAGAGCACTTAGTGGAGTTTTACAGCCCATAGGAAGCACTGTACAACGTCATCAGGATTCCTGCTGGGACCCAGTCCCACTCAGCCACTCCTAACATTTAACATTCCCTGGCCCTCTGCCCTTCACTTGCAAGTTCTGCTTGGTTATAAATAGTTTCAGTAAGCTTAGAGTAAGTTTGCTTTGCCTTTTATATGTAGGAAGTCCTTATGCCTTTTATTTCTTTGACAAACAAATTGCAATCCTCCTTTCTGGGGATCTCCAGGAAGAATTGGGTGGAACCAGGGAAATTAATGTCTTTGTTCTGGAAACCTGGGCACAGGGAAGCTGTCAGGGTTGTAGTATAGGAAGCGATGCAGAAAATAGTGGTTTATTGGTCTCCTCCAACATCTGGACAATTTTGTGTTACAGCAGGCATCTGTCAAAGATTTTGCAGAGGTAGCAAGGGTATCCCTTGTAATTTGCCCTTCTCCATTCCCATAGGCAAATGCATTATCAGCAGCAAGCCCAGGCAGTGGTTGTAGTTCCACTGGGGCTTCGTGCTGACATGCTATGCCATCTGCATCCCCTGGATTTAAGAAATACAGTGCAAGCTCTAGATAGAGGAAGCAGGCAGGATCCTGGTAAGGATGCGGGAGTCAGGTTTAATGCAGCAGCTGTTCAGGCTGTTATATTATGAGGGCAGATGGGAATGAATTATCAAGTACTGAGGATACAGACTGATCTCTCTGGACTGGTGCGAGAGCTGTTTGCCCAGCACAGACCAGGCAAAATAATGGCATCTTGCAAAAGCAGCCAGAAGTGACAGCATTAAAATGGGTTTGATGATGTACAAGAATGTGTACCAGGAAGGAAGGAAATATTTTTTCCATTGATGAAGAACCATATTTGATCCAGAAGGGAGGGCAGCAGACAAGACTAACCATGACTCCAACACCTCTGTGGAGCGATACCTGGGACAAGAACTTTGTGAATGGTGGATATTCCCTTTCAAAGCAGTGACACTTTAATATGAACTGTGTTCTGGAAGCTGTGTGAACTATGGATTTAAACACCTTTGGCTATACTAGGTGATGAAAGGCATTGACTGTGGCTTCTTTTCCAACTTAGTGTGGTATCCTGCATGGACTGTTGTGTTCTGTATTATAGTGTCAGTTAGATGAAGGATTTTATGAGCAGTTAGAAGCTTGACTGTTTATCAAGGCAGCAGTAGTTTCTATACTTACTTTGTTTCTCAACAGTTGAATTAGTTTGTTAATTGTCCCGTTAGTTTTGCTAGTTTTGGTTCCCATATGTATTAAAACATCTGAATCTATGGTAGCTTAGAATGCTATGGCATTTAAACTAACCATCTTCTGAACAATCAAAACCTAGGATAATATTCAGGATGTCTTGTTTCACCAGGCGAAGTTACTGGCAATTTGTAGCTCCATTAGTTGCTGCCAAATGACTATCACAAACTGGATGTATTTTGCATATTGGTATATTGTTGCATTTTTCAACATTGAGGTTGAAATGCACAGTTGTTATATTGTTCTTTTAAAGTCTTTAATGTATTTGTCAACTTCTAACTGAAATGACCAAAATATTTCCGTTGTGCTTGATCTGAACTCTTTATTTTTTATTACTAGCATCATTCTATAAAATGATGTCATTTCCATAGCCAAAGCTGGAGTCAAGATAGTGCTTAATTTTTTACATCACTTTACTGTACATTTTGCCCCTGTGACAATTGTCTTATGTAAAGAAGACAAACAGGAAAAATTGTGTTTTAATATTTTTGTGTCAGAATTTGAAGTAGCTTTTGCAGTTAACTTTGCCACAGCCTTCATCAAACTGACAGCCTGTATTTTATCATTAAACATCAAATTAATTACCTGAACTTTCTAAAATCTTATTTGCTGCTGGTGGTTTTGTTCTCATGGTTATTCACACCACGTGCCTTGGGGCGGTGCAAAGATTGTTCTGCTTGCTCCACTCTGAGAGCTCCATTCTGTGGATCTATTTTTAAATATAGTCCCTTTATTTTTATTCTCTATTAGTAAGGTAGTTACTGCGATGGAAACAACCAGCTAATTTTTCAGCTCTCACATGTACTACCATTAGGAAAAGAGATATGACCATAGGGTGAGGTTATGCTCTTAGCCCAAGGTTGCTTGCATACGTGATGATGAGTGTAGGGCTTTGGTTTTGTTGATTCACACTGATGATGGGGTTTGCTTGTTTGTCTAGATACCACACAGTGTATGCTGCAACAAACATAAACAATAGGGAGCAATGATATTGCCAGTTCCCAACAATTCTGAAAAGCATGAAAGAAAAAGCTTTTGCTGGTTTTGAGACTTCATTTTTGCTGCTTTGAGAATGCTTGAAAATGACCTCTGTAGAAACCAGTTAAGCTCTTTTTTCTTCTACAGGAAACAGACTAAAATTCAGATTGCCTAACTACCATCTGTGGTAACATGGGATGCTTCTCATCCAGGAGAGAAAGCATTATCCCTTTCCTGAGTCTGCAGGCAATAGCTTGGATCCCCAAATTGGAGTAGAGTAGGTACCACTGTCAGTGAAGACCTCAGCCTGGTCATTTCTTGGGAACTGGCGTATGCCAAATTTAAGGAAGCTGCATCTTTTATCTCTTCATTCAATCATAATGGCTAAACACATTTCTCATTGATGCCATCAATACTTTGCGTCAACCTGGTTTCTTCAGATTGCAGTTCAGGAATGGGTTTATCCCTTATTTGGAGGAATCAAGCTGCTTTATAAACCTCTTATTTTTCTTCAAAATCTGCTTGATTTGTCTTTCCAGAATGAAGACTCTTCAATGAGCACATACCGTAAATTATTTCATTATGTATCACAAGACACAAAGAAATAACATTGCATATTCTGCAAGCTCATAGCTTAATTATATTGTTCCTTTCTTTTCTGGTATGTAATATATTAATGTCATACATGCTATAGGAGGTAAAGAGCAGAGAAGAAAATATTTCTTTTGCCTCAGTATTTTTAGAGCACAGCATGCAATTACTGTTTCAGCATATTAGGCTGACTGTACACTAAGCTTCCTCTGGAATTAAGAAGGACACTAGAAAAAATCTAATGTATGCCTTTTCTTTTACAGAGCAGAAAGCTCTTGCCAATAAGTCAGATTCAAATGGCCTCAAGATTGTTTTCTCCCTATTTCCCTTTCCTCAGTAATTTCTTAAAATAGAATTATTTAAATGCTCTAAGGTTTTCTTCTTTGGGGTGGGGCAAGGTTTCTGAATTATTTTTAAGTCAGTCAAGCTCCCCATGCTTAACACGAAGGCAACACAACATTTGTGGCAGAATAATTTAGGGAGTTGTATGCTTTGCTTTGGTGTTAGGAAAGAGAAGCGGTAGCATGGGAACACCTTATGCCGATACCATCACCAGGGATTCATCTTATGCCACCACACTGGCTTTCCCTTTTTGTTCTGAAAACACAATGTCTTGATAAAACTGATGAGCTTATTTGATAGTGTTTGAGATTTCACCTGTGCCGGTGATGCTGAGTATTGTGACTGCTTTTTAATATCTTGACCTAGGTGAGGGTCCAGCTAACACTGATTAGATCTCATAGAGCTAATTGATAACCTCCTTAGAGTTGCAATTGTGAAGTGTCTTATTGTATTTTTGCTTCATATTTAAGCAAATACACATTGTACATTTCTTCTCGTTAGAACCACAGTCAGATTTTGTTTGTTTGTTTGTTTGTTTGAATTCTTATGCCCTTATTTCCATTAGTGGTTTTGTGAAGGATTTTGGAAGAGGTCAGGTGAAACAGTGGCTGCAAACATCAAAGACAAATCTCTTTTGCTTTTTAGTTCATCTCTTTCATCCTTTTGCCCTGTACAGCTAGATAATAAATTGGGAATTGCCCTTAGAAGGGAACATGGTACTGGTTTCACATCTTCATGAACAGCACCAGTCTCCTTTCTTACTGGGGCACTGTTTCTGCATCTTGATACATTTCTAGGATTTTAACTCCATGTTAAAGCTGTAAGGAGTAAGATCTGGTTCGCTATTTCTGCTTGTTGGCCATATTTTTTTTTGGCCATGCAGCAGGCTCAGTTTTTAAGTAGGGACTTCACACTTACTGTGTTGTACCTTTTCCACCTCCAGCTGGCTCAAATTATTCCCCATAGCTCAACCTCCTTCTCACCTCTCCTTTTTGATTAGCATTGTATGGCAAGACAGAGAGTCAAACTTGTGATTTTGGGGACGATGGGAAGAGCTAGGATTTGCAAAGGATGGTCATAGGGGCCTTATGGAAGAGTGTTGGAGCAGTGTGGGGAGGGTGGTTAAATACCGTAGCTTGGGTCCGTGAGCAGAAAGAGAAGATTCACTGAAGTCGAGTGGAGGTTGCAGGAGGCTTTAAGACTCACATTTTCTCATGCGGCTGCCTGCACAGTCATGTCCCCTCTCATGCCCATTGCCTTCTTAAAAATGTTCCTTTTTCTTCATGGCAGTCTCTGCATCCCATTCCCAGTCTTTCAACTGACAGGACCAAGGTTGCTGCCTACTTTTTTGATTGAAATAATGGCTAATGGGAAAGAGAAGAAATGGTGCTGGAGTATTCTGTACTTCCTGCTGATAAGCCCCGGTTAGTGGATGTGGAGATCTACAGAAGAGCTGTTGATAACAACGCTTCTAAATAAAACCAGAACAACATGTAAATGACTCTAAAACTGTCACTGAGTTTGGGTTACCCAGGTGTCCCTTGTTCTTTCAGACCCACTAGTTCCACAAGGCAGTCCCATGTGAGAAAGTGATCCTGTCACCAGAGACCTCAGGGGTTTCCTCACACCCGCTTGTAACCATAACATGGTGCCATGAAGAGAGGATGGAGTAATTAATGAGGTGTCCACATGCATATAGGAGTTTAAATATAAAATTGACTATATTTATTAAAATATACCCAGATTAATGTGTATAAAGGTTAATGTTTCAGGTGTGTTGAGCCGTAGCACTAACAAAATCAAGTCCACTGGTGCTTCACAAATCAGCCCTTAATTTTACTCTTTACATAGCATGAAAAGAGTTTCAGAGTATAAGCATTGCGTAAGTAGGTTCATCAGGCTGCATTGGGACTAAATCTTTTCCTGTGAGCAGCAGACAGATGCGGCTCCCCAGCATTTTAGGTGGTTGTTTAATGTTGGCCTACCTGTTCTTTTGATATCGCTTTTTTCTGCACATAATTTCTCTTTAGTGAAGGGAAGGGTTGGCTTTTTGAACCATCAGAGCAACTGGCCCTGAGGAAGAAAAGAAAGCTAGCTCCTACAGTTAAACAAATCATAGAATCTATCAAATTGTATCAACTAGAAACGCTTTTTAAAATGCTCATTACTCAAGAGTCTGGCAGAGCCACATCTATTTAATTGCTTCTGTTCCCTACAAAGACTGAAGCTGTGGTCTTTGAAGAAGAAATGTCACAACTGAGGCAGGTGGGCTGCTTAAGGGCTGGCTTCAAATGGGCCTCGGAGTGCTGGGGAACAGTCTGGACAAGCTGAAGAGGAACAATTCAGTCTGAAAGAACCAGCAGAATTAATGTGGGACTCCCAGCTCCCTGCCAGTCTTACTTAACTGGCAGTGTCTAGGGCTTTATCTACTTCATGCTAAACAAACTGGGAAAATAGCAAAGGATAGTACAGGAAAGGAAACTGATAGTGAATACACTTTTCAGCTAATGGATCTGAGGAATGGGTTTTAAGACATTTTGTCTACTTATTGTATATGTGGTAGGAAAATAAATGAGAATGAGAAAATTAAAAAAAAATTACAAGTATCTGGAGGATGTTAGCAGCATAAAAATGGAGATAGTATGTCAGCTCTACAGGACACATTTGAGGGAATAAGTAGTTGTATGGATTGGAATCTTTTTTTTTTTTTTTTTATTTTAATATTTATTTATTTAACCATTAGAAGTAATCAGATAATTTTATCTTTGTTATTATGTATTGTTTTTCTAGTTAGTAGAATAAGTGAGTGAAATCTTTTATTTGATCAGAGCGTAGGTATTTCTGTCCTGAAAACTGCTAAAAACTTGTTTCACAGGGCAACTGAAACTTTCATTGATCTACCCATGGAGCAGAGTCTCCTTGTACAGAAATATTTCAGTACATTAGAGCATCACATCTGCTGAGTTAACAGCATGTCTGATCTCTTTATGCCCTTCTTGAAGGTATAATTTTAAACCTTTATCTATTACTTATCTTAAAGCTGGAATCCATCTTTTTCTCCCTCCCAAAGAGAGGTTTAGAGTGAATCATAGAAGTCTTCAGATAACTAGCTTTGCCATCCTGACTATGTTGAACATCTTTGGCTTTCATTCCTAGACGCAGGACAAGGGATTTAGGCAATAGCTTATTAGGTGTTCACTCATCTCACAGAGAGTCTTTGAGAGGACTACAGTGTATTATATTTTCTTCCATGGATATGGCTCTTAATCACAATTTCCTCTCAGTTCTTGGAAGAAATATAGATTATATCATCAAGATCATTTCATTTCATTTCAGGACCTCTCTTTGTCAGGCCTCTTGAAAAAAGTAAGATTAATGGATACTGTTTTCATGGAAGGCAAAGCTTGAAAAGGCTGGATAGCTACATAGTTCCAGTACTGGAAATCTCTCCCTGCCTCCCCCCGGTTAATTTTTATTTCTACAGAAGGCTCACTCATCAAGCCAAGAATATACAGCTATAAATACTCCTTCAGCATTTCTCTACTGCAAGACATAGTGTACAATTGGAAGTGCCTGAGCTCAAGAACTAAACTTCAACAGTCTGCATTGGAAACTGGATCCAGGACTCTTTGAAGTCACTGAAAAAACTCCCATCAAATTTGGTAGTTTGAGAGTCTTTAGGGCCTCTTCTACAAGGAATCAGGTCCACTTAGATTTAACTGTGGTTTTTTTGGAAAGGGATTAAATGTGGCTTTTACTGCTTAGGCACATAAAAGGTAGGCATTATTGTCAAGCTATGAAAATAATACAGCTTGTCCTGTGTCAGGGAACTGAACAGGGCTCTTCTTCCTCAGTGAGCTCCAGTCTCCAATCCATCATACATATGCCCATGCTTCCATCAGTGGAATAAAGTCAGAGAGAGGAATACAGGATATATTCCTACCTCTCTTCTCTTCATGTATCCTCTGGGGCAGTTCAGTACCAGACACAGATGTGAAGCAGCAGGCACCTGTACCTTTATAAGGGGATGCACCTCTCTTCTATATGAAAAAGAGCTTCCTTATATCTGGGTCAATCCACTACTATATTGAAGTGCTTGCAGCCTGTGGTGGGTTGGCCTTGGCCAGCTGCCAGGCACCCACCCAGCCGCTCTCTGCCCTCCTCAGCAGGACTGGCAGAGAAAATACGATGAAAAAGCTTGTGAGTCAAGATAAAGTCAGGGAGATCACAAAGCAAATGTATCATTCAGCTATGTTCAGTTCTGATACCCTTTGCCAGAAAAAAGACATGTCTGTCATGAAGGTAAGAGAACAAATGAAAAAAATGGTGGTAGACTACAGCCCCAGAGATTCCCAAACTATTGGGATTGTAGAAAACTAGGTATGGAATTGTTATGCTTGTGGAAACAAGGTCCAGTGGTTTAGTGCTGCTCAGAGCTGCTCAACAACACTTAACACCAGGTGAGCCTAAAGAAGAAAATAAACTGGTTCTAATAGAGGAGAGCTATGTTTTAATTATTATGTTGAGAATACAGAAGAGAAGTGTGCAAATGAGAAAACAAGCATACCTGATACCAATCTCGTGTTCTGTCTGTCACTCAAATTTTCCCTGTGGCATCTCTGTGGAGGCTGTAAGGCTAGCTCACAAAATGCTGCCTCTTGAGAGTTGGTTTGCCAGCTGAAGTTTGGGGCTGTATTTAGCCACAGGAACCAAAAGGTCAAGTCCATATCACTTTGCTTCCTGTATTCTGTCTTTTGGAGTTGAAGTATGACATTAATAAATGCGCTAACCAGTTCACTCTTTATTTACCCTGGCTTCCTTACCAGGGAGCTTTTTTTTGAGATGGACCCGTTCCTCTCTTTTTGTTTTCAGAATTTATTTCCTGGTACTTCCCTTACCCCAAAAATGCAATTTCTGGCTTTAGACGGGATATAACTGTGATAACTTGAGAAAGAACTTCTTTACTTTGAGGGTGACAGAGCTCTGGAACAGGCTGCCCGGAGGGGTTGTGAAGTCGTCTTCTTTGGAGATACTCAAAACCTGCCTGGATGATGTCCTGTGCAACCTGCTCTAGGTGAACCTGCTTTAGCAGGGGGGTTGGACTAGATGATCTCCCGAGGTCCCTTCCAACCCTTGCCATTCTGTGATTCTTCTTTCCCCATTCTTTGAGATGGAGATATAAAAAGGAAATGCAGCAAATTACTCCTTCCCCTTCACTGAGATCGTCTTCCTTTCGAAACTGTTACAATGAACTATTTACCATGAGACATACTCACTGTGCACATGTCTTAGCCTTTTCTTTATTCCTGGTTCTCAGCTTTTCATACATTATGGCTAACTTAGCGGACATGAGAGCGCTTATGTTTCCTTGGATGCAGGATGAAGAGACTGAGCCCCATCTCAGGGCAAGCCTGGGCCCACATTCGCTTTGCTTGTACCACTGGCACCATGGTGTCCAGGAAGCGCTCAGGCTTGTGGTCCAGAAGGAGCTGTGGCATGCTCTGGGCAGGGTCCACACCTGGGCACCTAGGTGATCATGCAGCTGAGAGCACCATTACCACCAGACTTGATGCAGCTGCAGAGCCATAGCACAGCCACATTGTGAATAGAAATGACAGATTATACATTTAGGGTGGTGGGTTTTTTCAGAATAACTTCTGCTTTTTTGAAGTACCTTTCCTGCCTGCCCCTTTATCAGTTTTGGTGCTTCTACTGTTGCAGTTCTCAAATTGGAAAGAAATCAGTTGAAACAGCTCAGTGAATATTTCTTTTTCTTATGTTTCTTTTTGCAGATCATGCAGTAGCTGAAATTGAGAAAAAGATTATAGAAGCTTTTGAGGTGTTTGACCATGAATGCAATAAAACTGTGGATGTCAGGTTTGTAAATATCTTCACACTGAAATATTACAGGACCTAGCATGGAGACAAATAACTCCCTAAAGCTGCATCTGCTTTATCAGAAAACGTAATTGCAACAGTCATTTTGGCCCTGATCGGGCCAAAGTATGTCTTCACTTGTTTAATAGACATTTTGCATTGTTCAGTGGTTGAAAACTGAGACTGGCTTGAGAGAGGGATGCTGGGACTGGGGGAGTCAAGAGGAAACTGCAGCTAGGCAAGAAGTCTGAGGCTACAATTATTACTAGCAAATCTCTGCTCTGATATCTCATTTGGCACTATAGGTCCGTATGGATCCCTGTGCTTCCAGGTTAGTCCCAGCACACCAAGGAGTGTCCCTGCTAGTGTATGTTACAGTTACCTGCTCTCAGTAGGTGTTCCCAGCTGCAATGCATCCTGAACGTCTTTTCCTCTGGGATAGTGCAGGAGGTGGATGTTGCGCTGACAGGGACATGTTTTTAGGAGACTTGGAAGAAAATTGCACATAATTTGATTATATAACATAACAACAACAACAACAGCAACAACAAGAATAATAATAATAAAACCAAACATAAAGATGATGATACTTAATTGCACCAAAAGTCCATTTAGGCCAGTACCCTCATCTGAGCTACTAGTAGTTACTTGGGGAGGAATATAAGGAATTGAGCAAATACACAGTATTTCTTATTTTTTGAACATCTGCCACATTATGATTTGAGTGGAGGCTGGGGGTTTTTTGTCTTACGATAAATAGTGAACACTTGTTCTCTATTAATATTCTCAACACCATTTATGATTTCATAACTGTCACATTCCTCCTCCATCACAGTAGTTTAAGGCTGAAGAGTCCGATGTGTTTAATCTCTTAGGCGATACCATTCCATAGCTCTGGCCATTCTTTTTTGTGCTCCTTCTTGTTCAGCTATCTCCTTTTTGAAACGGAATGACCGGAACTGGGAGAATGGGATGCACAGACGGGAATTAGGAGGGAGAGTGCATGGTCTATACCTTTAGCATGCAATGTTGTGGAAATGCGAACAAAATATATGTCTGAGGGAGTAAAAAAAGTTCAGTGGAAGAAACAAAGATGGACTGTTAGACTGATCAGGGCATAGCTGGCTACAAGATACAGAGCTAAAGGAAGTAAAATTAAAAAATTTTCAAATGAATTCTGGTGGTTTTTAATTCTGGGTTTTTTTAAGTTCAACTATTTGACAGTGCTGTTTTAACTTCATTGTAACATAAACATCCATGCATATAACAATATGGCTTTTGTTATATAGAAAACACATGTTTATGTCTCACTGAACAGGTTCTGAAGTTGTTATGAGCTCTTGTCATTAAAATTTACTGAAGTAATCTTTCATATTTCCAATTACTATTTTCACAAGAATATTGCCAGAGCTTTTAATTATAAATCAATTATTGAGTATAAACACTACAAAACAGCGTGAGAACTGGTGAAATTGTTGTCATTAGACATTTCTCACAAAGCCAAATCAGAAAACATCTTTACATATTCCAAACATCTTTTCTACATTAAAAAACAAGAGGCTAGAGAGGTGCAAAATATTTATGTGATGGTTTTAACAATGCATGCTTCCTAGTGCCTCTAAATTTAAGAAATTATGGGTGCTCTGTGGAAGTGAAATGATTTTTCAGTTATACTAGACAGGGAGAAATTCAAGGTACGTCTCCATACGCGGTACAATTGCTGTTCCTTCGCCCATAGGGCTCTTTGGGAAGTGTGCTCATTTAAATCCCTTGGCCCATTCGGGGCTGGGGCTGCCCTGGTGCCCCCCAACTGCCCTGCTCCTGGCTGGGCGGTGGGATGGGCCCTGGGTGCCCAGCCCTGCCCTGCCACCCACCATGGGGAGCCCGTGCCACTACCACACCTCAGCCCTGGGAAGCCCCTACCCTCACTGCCCATGACATACTAGGTGCTCATTTGTTTGACATACTAGTTGCTTATTTGTTTGCCATTTACATCTGCAGTCTGGCTAAATGTAAAATTTGCTGCGCTCCTCACTCTATTATATAACGGATATAGAGCTTGATAAAATGTTACAACAATGAAAAGATACAGATAGACTTTTTAATAAATTTATTCATTCAGACAATAAGTCATAACATGTGAGAGGGGGCATTCAAAACTCAATTTAACATAGTAGTTGCACAATTCCACGTTAATTTTTTATCATAGTACGGTTACTGACAATGAACAATAATTTATTGTCTAATTATTCCTAGCTTCATCTTGCAGGGCTGTATCACAATAATGGGATTATTAATGGCTGATTATCTTCTATCAGAAGGTGGCAGCACAGCACAATTCTTGACCATAGTTGTAGACCTGTGAATATTATTGCCTGAAAAATCAGATACCTGTGAAGAATATGGAAAATTACCCTGGCTTGATAGGCCAACACCAGTATTGCATGACTCCTAATGCAAGTGCAAATTACTAAGAAGCTAAGTGTGAGGAAGATGGTATTGTTTCATGCTGCTTCTAACACACCCTGAGTCAAGGGCTTTTGTGATTTTGCAAATCTTGTCATTGAAAGTGTTATGTCTAGGGTGAAAACCGTGACCCAAAATTTTATCGTTGTCTGTGTTACAAAACCTGTATGGACATAAACTCATTTTAACCATCATTTTTGTGTGCTAGAAACTACACAGCAGAAATTGCAGCTGCTGAACTAAATGAGAGGAAGTGGCTGAGAGGAAAACAGAGTTTCCTATCTGGGTCCTTTAAGCTCCATGTTACTACCAAATGTGACGTGACTTTTTTTCACCACAGACACTTCAAACAACATCCTCATGCTGGCACACGCACAAACTGCCAGAAACAGCAGCCAGCAATGCCAGGTTTTGCAGGCTCTTTCAGGGCCCAGGTTACCTTAGTCACATCACAGTTTTGCTGATGTGAAAGGTGAAGCAGGAGGTTGATCGTGTCCTTCCCATCTTTGGCAGTCTATGAAAGTAGAAATGGTGTGGGACAGCAGGGACGCATGATTTGGGTTGGGTGTTTTTACTAGGGGAGGCGGAGAATGATTACAAGCATCTTTTAGCTGGAAAAGAGAAGGGAGTGCAGGAGTGAGAGCATCACATACAGTAATAGAATAGAATCATAGAATCATAGAATCACCTCGGTTGGAAAAGACCTTTAAGATCATCGAGTCCAACCGTTAACCTAGCACTGCCATCCCACCACTAAACCATGTCTCTGAGCACCTCATCTATCCTTCTTTTAAAGACCTCAAGGGATGAGGACTCCACCACCTCCCTGGACAGCCCATTCCAGAGCCTGACAACCCTCTCGGTGAAGAAGTTTTTCCTAATGTCTAGCCTAAACCTGCCCTGGCGCAGCTTCAAGCCATTCCCCCTCGTCCTATCATCTGTTACCAGGGAGAAGAGACCAACACCCACCTCACTACAGCCTCCTTTCAGGTCATTGTAGAGGGCAATCAGGTCTCCCCTCAGCCTCCTCTTCTCCAGACTAAACAACCCCAGTTCCCTCAGCCGCTCCTTGTATGACTTGTGCTCCAGACCCCTCACCAGCTTTGTGGCTCTCCTCTGGACATGTTCCAGCAATGCAACATCTTTCTTGTAGTGAGGGGCCCAAAACTGAACACAGTATTCGAGGTGCAGACTCACCAGCACCGAGTACAGGGGCACGATCACTTCCCTGCTCCTGCTGGCCACACTGTTCCTGATACAAGCCAGGATGCCATTGGCCTTCTTGGCCACCTGGGCACACTGCTGGCTCATATTCAGCCGGCTGTCAATCAGTACCCCCAGGTCTTTTTCCACCAGGCAGCTTTCCAGCCACTCTTCCCCAAGCCTGTAGCACTGCATGGGGTTGTTGTGACCAAAGTGCAGGACCCAGCACTTGGCTTTGTTGAACCTCATACAATTGGCCTCGGCCCATCGATCCAGCCTGTCCAGGTCCCTCTGCAGAGCCCTCCTCCCCTCCAGCAGATCAACACTCCCACCCAGTTTGGTGTCATCTGCAAATTTACTGAGGGCACACTCAATCCCCTCATCAAGGTCATTGATAAAGATATTAAACAAGACTGGCCCTAGAACTGAGCCCTGGGGGACACCGCTTGTGACCGGCCGCCAACTGGATTTAGCTCCATTCACCACGACTCTCTGGGCTCGGCCACCCAGCCAGTTTTTAACCCAGCGAAGAGTACATCCATCTAGGCCATGAAATGCCAGCTTCTCCACAAGAATGCTATGGGAGACGGTGTCGAAGGCTTTGCTGAAGTCCAGGTAGACAACATCCACAGCCTTTCCCTCATCTACCAGGCGGGTCACCTGGTCATAGAAGGAAATCAGGTTGGTTAGGCAAGACTTGCCTTTCGTGAACCCATGCTGACTGGGCCTGATCCCCTGATTGTCCTCCATGTGCCTGGTGAGCACCCTCAAGATAAACCGCTCCATAATCTTCCCCGGTACTGAGGTTAGGCTGACTGGTCTGTAGTTCCCCGGATCCTCCTTCCGGCCCTTCTTGAAGATAGGCGTCACATTTGCCAACCTCCAGTCATCTGGGACCTCCCCTGTTCTCCAGGACTGCTGATATATGATAGAGAGTGGCTTGGCAAGCTCCTCTGCCAGCTCCTTCAGCACTCTTGGGTGGATCCCATCCGGCCCCATAGACTTGTGGATGTCCAGGTGGCATAGCAGGTCAAAGACTGCTTCCTCCTGGATTAAGGGGGGTTCATTCCACTCTCTGTCCCCATCTTCCAGCTCAGGAGGCTGGGTACCCTGGGGATAACTTGTCGGGCCATTAAAGACCGAGGCAAAGAAGGCGTTGAGTATCTCAGCCTTTTCCTCATCCTTAGTGGCAATGTTCCCCCTTGTATCCACTAGAGGATGGAGGTTCTCCCTGGCTCTCTTTTTGCTGTTAACATATTTATAAAAACTCTTATTATCCCTTATAACAGTGGCCAGGTTAAATTCCAGCTGGGCTTTTGCCTTTCTAATTTCCTCTCTGCATGACCTGACAAGATCCCTGTACTCTTCTTGGGTTGCCTGCCCCTTCTTCCAGAGCTGGTAAGCTCTCCTTTTTTCCCTTAGTCGCACTAGTAGTCCTCTGTCCAGCCCGGCTGGTCGTCTTCCCCGCCGATTTGTCTTACGGCACATGGGGACAGCCTGGTCCTGTGCCTTTAAGACTTCTTCCTTGAAAAACACCCAGCCTTCCTGGACCCCTTTGCCCTTCAGGACTATCTCCCAAGGGACTCTCCCAACCAGCGTTCTGAGCAGGTCAAAGTCTGCCCTCCGGAAATCCATGGTGGCGGTCTTGCTGACCCCCTTCCTAACCTCACCAAAGATCGAAAACTCTACCATTTCATGATCACTAAGGCCTAGATGGTTTCCAACCACCACCTCTCCCACCAGTCCTTCTCTGTTAGCGAACAGGAGGTCAAGCAGGGCACCTCCCCTGGTAGGCTCACTTACCAGCTGTGTCAGGAAGTTATCTTCCACACACTGCAGGAACCTTCTGGACTGCTTCCTTTCTGCTGTATTGTATTTCCAGCAGATGTCTGGGAAGTTGAAGTCCCCCACAAGAACAAGAGCTCGCGACTGAGAGACTCCTGCCAGCCGCTTGTAGAATTCTTCGTCAACATCCTCATCCTGGTCGGGTGGTCTGTAACAGACTCCCAACAGGATAACTTTCTTGTTGGCCTTTCCCCTCATCCTCACCCATAAGCATTCTGCCTCACCACAAGCATCAAGCTCTGTACAATCTAAACACTCCCTAACATACAGAGCCACCCCACCGCCTCTCCTTCCTTGCCTGTCCCTTCTGAAGAGTTTGTAGCCATCCATCGCAGCACTCCAGTCATGGGAGGCATCCCACCACGTTTCTGTGATGGCGACTACATCATAACCATCCTGCCTTACAATGGCTTCCAGCTCCTCCCGTTTGTTGCCCATGCTGCATGCATTAGTGTAGATGCCCTTGAGCTGGGCTGTCGGTTTCCCCCCCAGCAATGGGGTGACACCCCCAGGCTCCTCTCTAGTGAGCCTGTTGATATCCCCTCCCCCCTTCAGGCCTAGTTTAAAGCCCTCTCTACAAGCCCCGCCAGTTCCTGAGCAAGGATCCTATTTCCCTTCCGAGAGAGCTGTGCACCATCTGTTGTCAACAGGCCGGTGCCATGAAAACCTCTCCATGGTCAAAGAACCCCAAGCCCTTCCGATGGCACCAACCTTTGAGCCACACGTTAACCGCTCTAGCTTTCCTATTCCTTTCCGTGTTCCCTCCTGACACTAATGGGATCAGGAGAGCACTACCTGCGCTCCTGATCCTTCAACCATTTTCCCTAGTGCCCTGAAGTCCCTTTTGATCAATTTGGGGCTTCTCTCTGGCAATTCATCGCTGCCTGCCTGTATAATCAAGAGCGGATAGTAGTCAGAGGGCCGTACCAGACCAGGGAGTCTCTCGGCAATGTCCCTGATCCGGGGCCCAGGGAGGCAGCAGACTTCCCTATGGGATGGGTCTGGGCAGCATATCAGGCCCTCCGTTCCCTTCAGAAGGGAATCGCCCACAACAATTACCCTTCTTTTTTTCTTTGTACAGTCGGTCTTGATAGGTAGGGGTGACTGTCTCTCCCTAGCCAACCCCCTGGTTGGGCCTTCATCCCCACCTTCAGTTGCCTGGCCCTCAACTTCCAGAGCCCCATATCTGTTACGCAAGGGCAGCTGGGAAGGTGAAGGAGCCCGGGAGGGGACTCTCTTCCTGCCCCGAGCAGAAACCTTTTTCCATCCCTCACCATCTCTTGGGTCTCTAGCTTCTGTCTGCCGGCCAGAGGACAGAGGATCCTCTGCTACCTGCGGAGCCTCTGTCTGTTGCCGCGGCCTGAGGGATGGTAGAGTGCGGCTCCACCAGTCTATCTCCATCTCGCATTCTCTAATACTCCTTAATCTCTCCACCTCTTCTTTCAGCTCTGCCACCAGGCAGAACAGATCATCCACCTGCTCACACCTGAGACAGCCCCTGTCCTTACCAATCTCTGGTACAGCAGACAGGCTGAGGCACTCCCTGCAGCCAGCGACCTGGACAGCCGCATGTTTCTGTTTAGGCGGGGACTCCATCTGAGTCGCCACGTTCCGTCTGGCAACAGCTTTCGGACGAGTGAAACCATTGCGCTCTCCTCGTTTGGGTGTCTATGGGTGCCTGTCGAGTGAGCCTCCGAGCCAGGAGGGGAGAACGCGCCCTGCCTGCGCAAACTGCCGCGCCGCGCTCCGGGTCGCTCGCGCTCCCTGGGGGCTGCTTTTATATGTCAGGAGGGTCCGGCCGCCCTCATCCCTGACTCCGCCCCCGCTGAGTCAGAGCTGCCCGCTCGTCAGGAGCCCGCTCTTTCGCGCCCTGGGAGGGGGGGAGGGGGTTGGGGTCCCCTCTCTCTCCCTGTGCTTTTTTCGCCTTTTTGGCCTCCGCGGGTTTTGCCGCGGTTTTGCCGCTTCAGAAAGGGTCCCTCGGCGCGATCCTCTGCTCCCGAACCCTTCACCTCAGTGACTTCCACTACATACTAGAAATAGGATACATGGACAAGGATAATAAAAATAGGACTAAATGTCTGACCTTATTGAGGCCAATGGCCGAACTTCGACTCACATCCACAGGGGGCAAGGTTTCACTGGGTCTTCTGGGCAGATGGCTTCGTTTCATAACATCTGTATGTGTGGGACTGGGTTTTGTTTTCTAACTATTTTGGTGCAGCCAGCTTTTCCCTCTCTTTTGTCTATTGTAGTGCTTCTCACATGTTTTCAGTCCAAATGGGAGCTCCTCAGGACCTGTCTGAGGAGGCCGAAGACTGACCCATGTAATTTTACACGCGCTTGGTGTGCCATATTTGAGGCCTTACTGTTGCAAGATGATGTTACGAAGGTCATTGTTTCTTGTGTCTACCATTTTTATTAGGCAATCTATTTTTTCCACCAAATGTACTGGTGAAAATGAGGAAGCCACAGAGGTCTGAATCATGGGAACCACTGGCACTGTGGATACTTACTCAAATGTGCTTGTAGAATTCTGTGCTGTAGAATTGGACTGAAAATCACAAGCAGTATTGATAGTCCTGTTATTTTGTTTTCAATCATACCATAAAAGTTATTAGTACTCTTTTTTACAGCTTTTTAGTACTTTTACATCTAGTCTGTGATGTTGTTCGTCTTTAACTTTTTTGAGACATTGCCACTTTGGTCAGAACTTTATTTAGCTCCTCAGAACAACTGTCCCAGGTTCAGTGGTAAATTAGTGTATTTTGCAGCATAAACAGGGTGGTGATAAGCCAGTGTGTTGGTCTGTTCGACTCTTTCAGAGCATAGCAGGGGCATAGCAGGGCTGCCTCCTCCCTGACCTTTTGTAATTGTTCTTTAGTGCAGTTAGAATTTGTATCTTTACAGGATTTATTGTAAACATAAACTTCAAAGTGTTATTAACTATATAAATGTAGACTTTACTGAAATTAAGCTTAAAAATTAGAGGACAGCAGTTGAAAAGTAACCTGCACACAATACACTGCAACACAATGCTAAAGAATTTTTGGGGAAAGTCACAAGAGCAATTATACTCTTCCAAAAAGCTCCAGAATGTTTAATGTCTGTAAAAATAGACATTGCTTACTGAGGCATCATCCTAAAAGTCCACATATATGTGCTTGTGTGCTTGTACATGCACACTACTTTACGCAAACTGAGTTGGTATCTGCATTCTCCACAGACACCCTTGTATTGCAGATTTACTGACAAAGATGTTTGTTCTTTCTTTCAGAGAGATTGGCTCAATTGTCAGGTCACTGGGTTGCTTCCCAACTGAGGCAGAACTAAATGAACTGCTTGCAAAGGTAAATGTTTAGATCTTTTGTATTTTTTTCAGTCGTAAATTTGCACAAGTTTGGCCCTTCTGCCTTGCTGTGTGGTAAACCTAAGCTCTTTTCCCAGAGGTTGGAAGTGTCACAGAAGTGATTTGGGTAGTCAGGCAGTCTCTCAGGTTGCCCTGAAGCAAGGCTTTAGGCTGATGAGGTAACAACGTTGATGGGTTAAAATGAGGAGTCTTTGACTCTCTTTTACCCCAGAAGGTCACTGTGACACTGTGCCAAGATGAAGGGGTGTTTATGGAAAATGGAGGGAAAATTGGTTTTGGCTGATGAAAAAGAATGTCCTAAACCTCAGTTGGATTATGGATATCCAAACCCTAACCATCTCACTCTTCTGGACATGTCATGGGCACACATTTATGATTAAGTATGGAAAATTAATTCTTGAGTCAGTGTTAAAATTATACATCAAATTCCAAAAATACACAGAGGGAAGACCTGCTGTGTTTTTTCACTGGGTCCTGTTATTGCTATCTTATAGCTAGACCTCTCAACTTTCTGTCCTTCCTGAGGTCTCTCCCAATGTTGGGATTTCTCAGTTATAGGTAAGTAATCTTTTCTTACTTGATTACTTAAGCCTGTAAGTCAGAAATCAGACATAAAACCTTGCAAGACCTAGCAGTCCTCCCATTCTCCTGGTGATATGCAGAGGTAAGGAACTTCAATCACATTTCTCCGCAGTTTTTTCCTACACAAATTTTTGTCTCCTTACCTCATGCTTGTAATAGAAAGGACCCTATGCTGGTTCCTTAGCAGAGTGTGGTTAATAAATGGGACAAAGAACTGGGAAAAAGACTTCACATTCTTTTTGCAAACAGATATGCTGCCTTAAGGAATAGAAGATGCTGGGGCTGAGAGGTGGGGGAAGGATTTTTCTCTTTTTCATGTATAGATCATGATACTGGGAATTGATATCTTTTACCCTTTTCTTCCTGTCCCCAACAAAAATTTGGATGGTTGCAGTAGTAGTCTCTCCTCAGTAGCCTTCTCTGGTCTCTTGTAGATCAGAATTTAGTGTGAGAAATCTTGTGCTAAGTCTTGTGAAAATGGCGTAGCTGCTTCAGATGAGGAAATACAAAGAACCATCAGAGGAGAAAGATCTTCTAACATGATACTGCAATCTGTCTGCACTGGTTCTGTATGCTCAGCACCAGATTGTCCTGGCTCCCACTGGCAAACAAGACAAAATGGAAAGAGAAATTATGGAGCTTAATATAGATGATATTTTTAGCGGCCCGCAGAGGTCTTTGTTTGCAGCAAATGAACAATGCAACTGACTCAAGACACAGAACTGAGAAAAGGAAGGGGATGCTTTGACACCCCCTCTCTGAGTCAGGGGAACCAGAAGAGTTTAAGGCCTGCCTCCCTCTCCCAAAGAGACTGGACTTTCTATTTGTTTTTTCTTCAATTTTCAGTATTACTGAAAATTTAGGATAAGTAATACATAACAAAGTACAATGCAACGCAGCTATGAGGCTAACATATATGCAATTATTGATTATAAGGGTATTAAATTAAAGCACAAATACTGCAGGAAGAAAGAATACATTCAAGAGTAATGGTTAACCTTAAAGAACACTGAACTGGAAGTTAAATCTCAAAGAAGATTTCATGGTGTCTGTAAATGAAACCTTGGCATAGGTTTAGTACCAGAAGAACACTATCTTCTTGCAGAACCCTTAATGTATTATGGTAATCACGAATATATCTTAATTTGTATAAAATACCATTACCATTGACTGTCGTAATACCATTTTACCTTAATCTAGATAAAGTAAAAATTGTCTCTGTTGGCTGGTTTGTAACCAAGCTATTTCCCCAGTATTTTTGCCCATTGTAAGCTGTGATTCATTTCTGTTTCTCACTACTTGTGTCTCTCAGTCATCTTCCTATTAGCTTTATTGTAGCTAAACCAGCGTATGTTGCCTTCAAATTATTCCTATCTGCTAAATTAGCATTCATATAATTATTTTATCTCTAAAAATTATCATATACTGTTTTCTTGTTGCCTTATGTAAATGCTGTACTTAATATCATATTTTTAGGCCTACTTACAAAGTTAAGCTTAAATGATAAACCTAGAGATGGTGAAAGCTAATCTGAGGTTTACTAGAATGCCTGGAGTTTGAAAGCCTGGGTTCAGTGCACTGCTCTGCTACAGATTGCCTGGATAACTCTGGAAGATGGTTTTGTTTCTTTGTGATCAAGTCCCCAAATGTTTCGTGGACAAAAATAGCATGGCTGTGAGAGTAGAGATACGAAACATAATGAGTGCTACAGTACAGTTGTTATGGGAGCTGTGGATATACTCAAAGGGAAGAGATAGAGCAAAACTCACAGATTTTGAACAAGCAAGTACTGTCACAGCCAATGTGAAAATGAGAGGAGTTACAGAAAA
The DNA here is from genome assembly GCA_034008185.1 of Gorsachius magnificus. Classification (NCBI taxonomy): domain Eukaryota; kingdom Metazoa; phylum Chordata; class Aves; order Pelecaniformes; family Ardeidae; genus Gorsachius; species Gorsachius magnificus. The sequence continues at coordinate 39,070,595 of CM067083.1, read as the reverse complement.
ATAAAAACATCAGTGGGAAATGAGCTATGGAATAGGAGTGAGCATGAGAAAAAGTAAGAGGAAGCATATACCTGCAAATCTGAATACTTCCTGACCTAGGCGAGGTTAATATATTCAATTTAACTCATGTATCTATCCAATTTTAGAAATAGGATTAATTTTAACAGTTCAAGATACTGCTGGGCCTGTAGAACCACTGAAGTGGAAGCTTTTCTTTCCAGGTCAGAGGAAGCTGAGGTTGCTTATCACCTCCCAGGACTAGGTCCATTGTCAGGAAGGACACATTTCTTCCACAGACTGCCTTATGAAGTCAAAATACAAATAGCACACCAACAAAACCAGGCAAATCTGGATGGTATTTGTCAGTGAGGGCTGACATTTTCACAGGTTTTTGTTATGTTGAGCTCTGAAGTGGTCATTGCCGGCGAGTTCTTCTGGTATGAAGATTAAGATGACCTTCAACTGTTTGGATGAGCAGTTCTAATGGTTTTTGGCTCTTAAATGCTGTTTATATAACTTACCATCTTCATGGATGTTTTGGGTCCTTGCTTTTGGTGGTTCTGCTTAATATAAGACACATCTATCTATTTCTGATAAATAGCTACCATATTTCTTTTTCTGTCTCTGTGGACTTCTGACCTAATACTAGTTGAAACACAGGTGTTCCCTAAAACATCCTGTGTACATCTCAATATTTGTGATGCATGGAATAGTTCAGTGTATTGGCTAACTGTTAGGTCACTGGGAAATAGTTAAGTTCTGCCAGGTATTCTGTTGCATCTTTTCCATCAAGCAAGCAGTAAAACAAATGATTCTGCAATGGTAAAAGGTACCATCTGATTTAGCATGAAGCATGCAACAGCTTCATTTCCTTGCTAAAGTTCCCTTCCGCTAGGCTCACCAAACAGAAGGGAAAAAGTGCTTTTTCAAGCCAATTTCCACTCTAAAGCAGCAAGAGATGGTGGCTGCCTGCTTTTAGCAACCAAACCCCTTCAAGAGCACTGGAAAAGAGCGTGCAGCAGCATTTTCAGCTCTCCATTTAAGCAAGGCGATATAGCAGGCATCACCCCATCTCTGACCCAGGTCTTTTCCTGGCTTAGTTAAGAGATTTCAAATCAGTGCCTATTTGAGTCTTCTTTCAATCTGAGCTGTGTCTTGGAGAGCCTAGCAAGGTGTTGCTGCTGCCATGTGAGACCACAAGGCATGCATCCAGTTTCAACACAGACAGGAACAGGCTAGCTCCATTAAGAGGGCTCCTTTGGGGAGTAAAACTTGAAATTTTCAGGGAAGGGATGCACCCCAACGACAGGGAGCAATTTTTACCATGTTGCTCAACTCCTGTGGAAGTATGGGAATGCACTGAGAATGCTGCTAGAAGTCCCCGATGTTTTGGGGTTAATCTGTTAATTTATTTGGGAGGCAAAGGGAAGCTTTTCTTTGTGTAGCATTTTATGGGCTGCCTTATGACTGTTTCAGACTGCCGTGACTCAGTCTGCTTGCCTCTCTGGTCCTTCCCTTGACGACTCTCTCTGGCTGTGAAACATGTGGAGGCAACAAATTCCATCTTTGAGGTGTACTAGCCGGGGCTATGTCCAAACTAGCACATTAAATATGCCCAGAAACATCCTTGGATGTTGAAGCCAGCTGGCACAGAGCAGCTCCTGTCTACCCTGGTAAATGTTTTATGCGGAGTGGCTGCACAAAGCAGCCTGCTGGAGAGCAGTCCCGAAGGTCCTAGCCAGGCCTGGTGACTGCTGGGGGGAGCATTAGGTGGCACAGGCCAAAATCATGCCAGGGAACGTGCTAATGGTTGGCTGTTATGGGTGGCTACATTACACTGCTTGGGAATGTTCCAGGTCCTGCTAGAGTTTACTAGAATGACTGTAGTCTGAATGTTTAAACTTCTGCTGAGTTATTGTGGAAGATAAGATCAGTTACTAGGCATCCAGTTCCTTTGCATGGATGGTTTCTAAGCACAAGAGGGCAATATTGAGTTGTTAAAAGCATCTATAATAGCAGGCCTGTATTTTGCCTAGGATATTATTTCTTCCTCTAATTTCTTTCTATTTGATCACAAGCATTTCATTCGGATGTTATGGTGCTATGTGATATTAAAAACCTGATACAAATATTCAAAGTCTAACTCTGAAATTTAAATGCAGAAACCACCCCAATTTTCTGGTTTTTATATTAGTTTGCTAATGAGTCATGTAACCTGCCATACTTAAGTTTTATTTTTAGGTAGAAGAAGAAGAACCGACCGGATACATTCATCTGGAAAAATTTCTTCCAGAGATGACAAAAGTACTACTCGACAGAAGGTAATGGAAAGTGGATTTTCTGTGTCTGTAGTTTATTCCAGATTGACAGGGTTGATTCTGAATAAATATTTCTACAGTAATTTTATGTAACTGGAAGGAGTACAGATTTTTTTTTTTTTTAAAGTTTACATTAGCTTGATAGATTTTGTTTCAAAATTACTTTGCCTACATAAAATTATGTTGTACAGATTATATAAATAGTAACTGCTTATAATCATGAATTGTGATGGTGTGTAGCTTTTCTATTTTTAATGTGAATCAGAATTAACTTGCTATTCAACATGTTTTGTGCATCTTTGAAATATTTTATATGCAAATTAAGGTCATAACCATTACTTTCTCTGAACATATGAGTTAGAGTTACTGAGAAGCACAGTCTGTTACAGTGTATTTTTAATAAGTTGTATAAATCAGCTTCATGTTCATGTCTCAAAATGACTGCCAGATACAGCTGAATGTACACAGTTAGCACTCTAGAAGACTGCCAATCTAAAAGTCTAGAGCAAAAACGCTGTTCATTATTCAAAGGTACATAGATATCCCTGCATGTACACAGGAACTTGTGCTATTTTGATATTTTGCACTAAAAGCAAGATTACTTACACAGAATTTGTCATTCCTTTTAAAGGTGGAGGCCAAGGATTTTGGGAGACTCAGTGTTGTCCAATAGTGAGAAGTTATTTTGCGCACAGAGGGCCTTTGGTAGGAGGGTGTTCTATACACGAAATAGCTGTAGCGTTTCCAAAAACCGTCTCACAGCATCCAGAGGCAGCAGGGTCCACCTTGGTGCTGTGTTTGAGAGTCTTTGCACCCATGCCTGGGCAGGGATGAGCCAGCAGTGTTTGGGTCACAGTGTGCCGGCGCAGGTGCATTGCCTTCCCAGGTTCTTGCACCTTTGCCTTCTCTGGCCTTCATGGCACGTTTCTGCTTCCACACTGATGTTCACCCTTTCACAAAATGATATCTTGCTGCTCTGGTCTGTCTTACCCTCCTCCACACCCTTTCCATACAAACACATACACACACACACTAAAAAAAACTCCCACATACTTTCCCCAGGCTAGCACAGGCTTGTCAAGACCCGCTTTATCTTTTGGGGCACTATGTCCATAGTTCACTTATCCAAGGGCACATGAGATCTGGATCACTAAAAACAAGGCCTCTTCTTAGCACATTTGATTTTTAGATAGTAAAAGAGCGAGGCGGGTCTGGTTGAAACAATCAAGCAGTTAGAGCCTCCCTGGATTCAATGTCTTCTCTTTAGTATTCTTGGGGGTTGGTGAGATATGGAAGGTCTTTGCTGCTGCACAGGGCTTCCTTTCCAGCTCTGAAATCAGGCACACATATGCACGCACACACGTGCCCCGTTCTCCCGTCTCTCTGAAATTGTTAGTGACAGACCTTTTCTTTTATAGCTACCAGACGCCTTTGCTCATCATCAGCTCATTAGACTGTTGAAGTCCCACTAGGTGATCTGTTGCCTAGCTACCAGCGTACCTGGACAAAACTTTGTTTTCTTGGTTTGGCCATCTTCTATTCAGTGCATTGGCTACGTGGAATGATTCAGCTATTAACTGATTCCTACTAACCCACTCAGCCAGCCCAGACATGCAGAAACCATTCATCTGGCTCCTTAGCACAAGGAAAATTAAAGAGGAGTACAATAAAAGACATAAGAGATAAAGACATGGACAATTCCAAAAAGTCATGCTGGAATTAAATATTTGATAGACAAACTTAGAAAATTCCCGTAGAAAAGAAGTTTTCCTTTCCTTTAGTACTCATATTTTATTCTTTCAGAATAGTACAGCAGCCTGGCAAACAGTGACTTAACTTTTCTCATTCAATGGTTTCAGCTACCGGCCTATTCCAGAAGATGTTCTTCTGCATGCATTTGAGGTCTGTAACTAAATATTCAAGTACCTAACTGCTGGAAAGAAGTTGCTGATCCCTAATTCAGTATGGTTAAACCCACAAGTTTTATTCTTTTTCTTTAAAGGCTTTGGATGAGAATAAATGTGGATATATTACTAAAGAGGACCTGGTTAAATATTTGACTGAAGAAGGTAACATGACTTTTGTAATATCAGTATTTAAGTAAATAAACATGACACCTTGAGGTCCACTTTCTGCATGCCAAAACTTGCGGGAGTAGATACATTGTCTTCAAACGATACTGATGCCATGATGAGTGGCTGCAGACTACAACATTTCACTGGTGTATAATGCAGGGAAAGAACATTTATCTGCCTGCTTGCAGGCATTATAAGATAGAGTTTATTATTATTAAAAGTCATAATTAAATCTGTGTGGATATTTTATGATTCTGCGCACATCTCTGTGCTTCCTAAGGATGTGCCTCTTTTTCTGTCCTCCTATAAAATTGTAGTTCAGATTCCAGATGTTTCAGGAAGTTTCAGTGCTCATTCATTCCTACATTATCTTGATCTTAATTCTAGTGCCGTATGCAAACAAAGTGATTCAAATACCAGATTTAAGTTGTATATCATGTAATCCTCAATATCCCTTGAAGAGCCTGCTTTTCTTGCATGGCTGACTCATGCCTGCCTGCCTCAAGTACAAAACGATGCGCAGGCTTTGCACAAGGCCTATCCTCAGATGGGGACCTTGTTCTCAAAGACAGATGCATGAGGTCATCAGCAGCTTTGAAGCTCCTAAAAGAGAAAAAACAGAGGCCTTTCATGATGTAAATACAAGTAAAAGGATAGCCAAATCAGAGAGAATAATTCTAATGTACACTTTAGAAGAATTCACTCTTGACAAAAATGGTTGTTTTGAAATCCCTGTGGCAGAGAGGAACAGGCTGGTTTGGAGCCTGTGAACTAAAAGGAGATCAGAAGATCCAGGCCCTCAGTCTCCTTTCCCTTAGACCAGCTTGCTTAGCGTGCAGCACTTAATGTTGGCAGAAGTGAAGGAACTGGATCCTTAGTATTGCCCCTTTTCTGCTCTGTGTGAGGACTGGAAGGAGATCCTTGCAAGGAAAAGCAGGGTAATTTGCCAGGCCTGTAAAGAATACTTATCAAGACAAAGTGTTATTCTCTGCTGTCTTTTAGGTGAGCCCTTTACTCAGGAAGAAATGGAGGACATGCTCTCCACGGCTCTAGATCCAGAAACGAACACTGTTTGCTACAGAGACTACATTTCAATGATGATAGTAGATGAAAGTTAAGATCTTCCCCTATAGTGTTTGAGATGCCTTTTGGTAACAGCAGCATAGCTTGGCAGTTAGTTGAAATATGTATTTCGAAGTGTAACAAAGCTCGGCATGTGACCTTGTGCTTATAATTAAAATAAAATCCGTGTAGCTGTATTTCCTTAGGTTCTGTATACATATTGAAATATATTCACACCTGAAAAAAGAGCTCTTGACAGAAATACTGTCTAGGGTCTGGAAAAGAAATCATGGAATTTGGTTTGAAAAATAATGGGAAAAATAATGTTAATGGAGTCAAGAAATGACTTTCCAACTGCTTCTGAAAAACTAACGGAAAATGAGACCTGTGAAAGCTGGTAATAAGTAGGTGAGTACCTTAAGATGACTAAAGTTGTGAAGGCATGCTACTAAGATAAAGCTTTTATATTTAAATGTAATTCCTGTTTGTGTTTAACTAATAAGGCACCAGGTAGGTTACTACTTTTGAAATAATATAATAGATTAAATAAACGTCCTACTATTTCTAGGTTTTGTCACATATTTCTGCTTCGTTTACTGTAGGCAATTAAACTGGACCAGTTAGTTCCATTTTATGCTACTCACCCATTGGCCCATGGTATTTTGCTTCCATTTTAAAAAAGCAGGTAACACTCAAACCATTGCCATAGTCAAATTTACAAACAAAGTAATCTTTGAGAACATTTCTGTTACTATAGCCCATAAAGAGTTCCCCTGTCATAACCAGTTTGAAAGTCAGGAGCCAAAACTGTTCAAAAACTTAGGATCATAAGACTGGAATTTGATTTTCATAAACTGGTGAAGCATCATTTTTTGAAAGATGTTAGTGTAGAATATGTGTCTCAGCTACCCTTGCTAGAAGACCACCACAGACCTCTTCTCATTTCTAGCTTAATCATTTTCTTGATGGTTACTGTACTGTTGTCCTTTGAGTTTGAGCTCTTTCCCCTCGAGTTCTTGCCTTGTGCATCATCTCCTGACAAGTGACCAGAGGTTGCCCTCAGCTGAGGATGTCTCAGCTTGTAGGAGAAGATTCTGTGGTCTGGTCCTCAAGGGCACCCGCCATCTTGTACTTTGTGCTCCACACCTTCGACCCAATTTCTGGTTTTCTACTCATAGAATCATAGAATCATAGAATGTTTTGGGTTGGAAGGGACCCCTAGAGGTCATCTAGTCCAACCCCCCCTGCAGTGAGCAGGGACACCACTAACTAGATCAGGTTGCTCAGAGCCCCATCCAACCTGGCCTTCAATGTTCCAGAACTTGAATGTTCTCCAGCACCTCTCTGGGCAACCCATTCCAGTGTTTCACCACCCTCATTGTAAAGAATTTCCTCCTTATATCCAGTCTAAACCTACCCTGGTTTAGTTTAAAACCATTACCCCTTGTCCTGTCACAGCTGGCCCTACTAAAAAGATTATCCCCATCTTTCCTATAGGCCCCCTTTAGGTACTGAAAGGCCGCAATCAGGTCTCCCCGCAGCCTTCTCTTCTCCAGGCTGAACAAGCCCAACTGTCTCAGCCTGTCCTCATAAGAGAGGTGCTCCAGCCCTCAGATCATTTTAGTAGCCCTCCTCTGGACCCGCTCCAACAGGTCCATGTCCTTCTTGTGCTGAGGGCTCCAGAGCTGGATGCAGTACTCAGGTGAGGTCTCACCAGAGCAGAGCAGAGGGGCAGAATCCCTCCCTCGACCTGCTGGCCACGCTTCTCCTGATGCAGCCCAGAATACGGTTGGCCTTCTGGGCCACCAGCGCATATTGCCCGCTCACGCCCAGCTTTTCATCCACCAGCACCCCCAAGTCCCTCTCGGCAGGGCTGCTCTCGATCCTTTCTTCCCCCAGCCTGTACTGATACTGGGGGTTACCCCGACCCAGGTGCATGACCTTGCACTTGGCCTTGTTGAACCTCATGAGGTTCACACAGGCCCACCTCTCCAGCCTGTCCAGGTCTCTCTGGATGACATCCCGTCCTTCTGGTGTGTCAACCGCACCACTCAGTTTGGTGTCATCCGCAAACTTGCTGAGGGTGCACTCGATCTCGCTAAGTCATTGATGAATATATTAAACAGCACCGGTCCCAGTACGGACCCCTGAGGGACACCACTCGTCACCGGTCTCCATCCGGACATCGAGCCATTGACCACTACCCTCTGGATGCGGCCATCCAGCCAGTTCCTTATCCACCGAACAGTCCACCCATCAAATCCATAGCTCTCCAATTTAGAGAGAAGGATGTTGTGGGGGACCGTGTCAAAGGCTTTGCAGAAGTCCAGATAGATGACATCCATTGGTTTTCCCTTGTCCACTGATGCTGTCACACCATCATAGAAAGACACTAGGTTCGTCAGGCAGGACTTGCCCTTGGTGAAGCCATGCTGGCTATCTCGAATTATCTCCCTGGCCTCCATGTGCCTTAGCATAGCTTCTAGGAGGATCTGTTCCATGATCTTCCCAGGCACAGAGGTGAGGCTGACAGGTCGGTAGTTCCCAGGGTCTTCCTTTCTACCCTTTTTGAAAATGGGCACAATGTTTCCCTTCTTCCAGTCACCAGGGACTTCACCTGACTGCCATGACTTTTCAAATAGCATGGAGAGTGGCTTGGCGACTACATCGGCCCATTCCCTCAGGACTCTGGGATGCATCTCATCAGGTCCCATGGACTTATGTGCGTTCAGGTTCCTCAGGTGGTCACGAACCTGATCTTCTCCTACAGCAGGAGGGGTTTTGTCATCCCGGTCCCCCTCATGCCATCCATCAACTCGGGTGGGGTGAGGAGAGAGGTTCCCAGTGAAGACTGAGGCAAAAAAGTTGTTGAGTACCTCAGCCTTCTCCTCATCTGCTGTTACCAGCTTGCCAGTCTCGCTCATCAGCGGGGGTACGCTTTCTTTAACCATCCTTTTCCGGCTGATATACCTGTAGAAACCCTTCTTGTTATTCTTTGCATCCCTAGCCAAGTTTAGCTCCAGCTGCGCCTTGGCCTTCCTGACCCCATTCCTACACAACCGGACCGCGTCCCTATACTCTTCCCAGGATGCCTGTCCCTGCTTCCACTGCCTGTGCAGTTCCCTCTTCCTCCTTAGTTTGACCAGCATCTCTCGTCTCAGCCATGCCGATCTCTTCCCCTTCTTTGCCCGATTTCTTACACCTGGGGATCGAGAGCTCTTGCGCTCTGTGGATCACATCCTTAAAGATCTGCCAGCTCTGTTCTGTTCCCCTGTCCCTGAGGATCGTTTCCCAGGGAGTCCTTCCAACTATCTCCTTGAGGAGCTGGAAGTTTGCTTTTCTAAAATTCAGGGTCCTGACTATACTCTTTGTTCTTCCCATTTCCCTCTGGAGTGTGAGCTCTGCCAGCGCATGATCACTGCAACCCAAGCTGCCTCCGATCTTGACATTTCCGAGCTCACTTGCATTGGTGACCACCATGTCCAGTATCGCATCCCCTCGGGTAGGGGTGTTTATTACCTGGCTTAAGAAGTTGTCCTCAATGCATTCGAGAAACCTGCTGGATTGCCTACAGCTTGCTGTGTTGGTTTTCCAGCAGATGTCGGGGTGGTTGAAGTCCCCCAGCAGGACGAGAGCCTGCGAGCGCGAAGCCTCCCGGAGTTGGAGGAAGAACGCTTCGTCAGTCGGCTCCTCTTGATCTGGTGGCCTGTAGTAGACACCAACCACCAGGTTCCCTTTTTTGCCTCTCTCTCTCTGATTCTTATCCATAAGCTTTTAACCTGCTCATGGCTATTCTTCAGGGCCAGCTCTATCAAGTTTGGTTTCCTCCCGTACCACGTCCTACCACTCCTCTGTCTTCACTGCATATCCCAGCTGATGAAATCTGGGGAAGACTGAATACCTTACCCCCTTCTAGTGGCAGAGCTGAAAACAGAGCACAGGGCTCCTCATCTCCTGTCTTTTGCTCTACCCATTTGTTTCACTTGAGCTGGAAACTCAGAGGAGCTGTTTCAGACACAGCTGCAAGGGAGCTGCTGTGCTTCACAAAGAAGAGACTAGCACAACCTAAATATGGTGATGGAAGCAATCTGAAAGAGATCATTTTTTCATTATCTTTCTACTTCTCTAACCCAAGTTGTCTTTCACTGCTATTTTCTTAAACAGTAAGGGAACAAAGAGTTAATGCAGGTAAATGACATTTGCCTAGGTCTAAGCTGGCTTTCCATCTGGAAACCACTGTTGCGCTGGTCCTGAGACTGCAATGCACTCTTGTTAACAGATTTACTGTGTATTTCATTTCTTTGTCAGTAAGAATGAAAAACAAAGGTAATCATTAGTGTTATAATGTGTGAAGATACAGGTTTTTGAAGATTAAAACAAGAGCAACAAAGGCCCATTAAGAAAATATATTTTTATTAGCCTTCTTTAGTTTCTCTTTGGAAGCTGAAATTATTTTCCCTAGATGAATCCTTCTTCCGTTTGATATGCAGTATGTTGTACTGGATCTCTAACACAGCTGGCGTGAATACAAGTTTCATTCATATTCTGCAGTCTGGGAGCCACTGTCAGCCTCATCTTGGCTGTCAGCAGGAAGATGCTTATTTCAGGAAATCATTTCATAGCTCACAGTGCTCCAGAGAGAGCACAATTTGTTTCTAGTGGTGCTACCCCAGAGGCTGCCTCAGCTACTGCTGTATCAAATCAGGATGCCCATGTACAACACAGTTACATGCAGATAGGATCTTAACATACATCCTTTGATGATATATATAATTTTTTCTCCTACAGTCCTCACATGCAAGGGAGGAGGGTATGCTGGCAAGTAGAAAGTGGGATTGTGTCTGAATTTATCACACAGCAACTGCTCCAGCCCCATGTTATACTTGTCCCCAAGAAAGATACCTGCAAATAGAATAAATAAAAGCAAGTTGCAGTCTTTGCTTTGGGCATAAGCAACCAAATTCCACTGCCTAGACAGTTTCCAAATTGGAGGTGAAGGAAGTGGCAAGAACTAGTCTCAGACTCTGTAGGATCCTAAAAGCTGAGTGCTCCCTGCCGGCTAGGATCACGTAGCAGTGGTCTGACCGGCTTGTGAAGGAGCTGCCCTGTGGGTCGCCCCAGAAGTGGCTGAGCAGTGCCGCATGTGACTGCTCCCTTGCCCTTGTCTTCATGACTTGCCAGCCCATGCTGTGCCCACCCATCTCCCCGCAGTGGGGGCATATTATGGTGGCTCTTTGAAGCTCCCTGGGACGGGCTCTCTGAGAGCCCTGCATCTCAGTGCTCCCCAGGGATGAGCAGGGTCCCATACCCTAGGGGGAGGGAGAGGAGACTTAGGGAACCATTTTGCTAAAACTAAAAAGCCCTCTTTGTTTCTAAACCTGAAGGGAAAAATACATTACTTTGTCCTCATTTTTGGGGTGGACAGATTGAACTGCTGAGTGGTCTTGAGCTGTCTCTTGCTACATGCCTCTCCTTGCTGGCTGTTTTGCCTCTTCCCTCAAGATCAGGAACTAAGATAAGGCAGTGGATGGCACCGGGAAGCCTCTAGGGAGGAACCAGCTTAGCACCTGGACTAAATCCACACAGGGAAGCAGAGCCAAGTCTTTGAAGAAACTGGGGAAGTCAGAGGGTTTTTGACCCAGTTGAAGGAGGGAGAGGGAGGGGAACTCACCCAGGTGTAAAAAAGAAAACGAAAAGAAAAAAGAAGAAACCCTGGAAACGGTGTACAAATACAACTGAATCAGCAGGCTGTTTACATCACTGCTACAAGTCGTAGGCTGGACAAGACTTTACTTGTTTAAAACTTTAAGTAGGTTCAGCTGTGTCAGGGCATATCTGGTATATAGTAGAGACCTCCTCAGTCTTACTGATACTGTGCAGAAATTCTTGCAGCTGCTGAACCTGTGTTTGGGATTCCCATTGCTCATATTCCAGGTAATACATTGCTTTTTATGTTTCCCTCATCAGTTTTGGAGTTGCTTCTCCAAAACATTTTTCTGTCTGCTAGTGAGAGTCCCATATATACTCACACCTGAAGGCTTTGACATTTTCCCATTGCAATGCATACCAACATGGTATTCACAGTTCTTTTAGACTCTCCACTGACTGTGGGCAGAAACAGAAGTTGCAGGACTTCCTCCAGCAAAACGCTAACGGGCCAGCATCAGACCTGGGAGTCCAGGAAAGGGACTGGGCTGTTCACCTGTGCCCCTCCACCCATGTTTTCACAGAGATAAGAGCCTGCAAAAGGCTTGTTCAGGCAACAAGAATTTGCAATATATTTCCTTCTTTTTTGTTTCAGTCTATCTTTTCTCTTGGTTCTCTTATAACTTGTTTTATTAATCCAGTTGCATGATAACCTATGAGGGTTGAAAATCCAAGAGAGTTTTGCTCTGCCTCACACTGATGATGCCCTGCCACTTGCTCTGACAGCTGCCCCTATCAGGGTGTCTTTTATCACCGGATCTAGACTTGCTGCCACTGAAATCAGCACCGGCAAATCTGTCATCACAGGTAATGGGAAGAACCCAGGCCTTTGGTTTCAGGGGGAAAGGTGGCTGGGGATGCTGGAGTTCAGCCAAGGCTGAGACGGGGATGGGAAGCTGTGATTTTTTAAGTCCTGTAATATACTGTTAGCACTGTGTAAAAGGGGGAGCATAGGCTCGAGAGTAGGGCACCAGGTTGGCAGTCAGGTTTCATTCTAGACTTCATGAGAGGTATTGGGTAAGTCATATAATCACTCCCTAGCCAAACTTTCCATCTGTAAAGTCAGAGTAATTATAAGGAATAGGAGACAGGGAGTATCTGTCTTGCCTGCCTGGACTGTCAACTTTTTGTATCACTAACTCTGATGTTTGCACAGTGTCTGGTACTTTGATGTTCTGATCAAAATCAGTGCCTACAGACCTCCCTGTCACACAATTAATAAAGTTCTCAGCCTTCAAGTCTTTTGTTCCAGACTGTACGTTCAGGTCGCAACTTCTATACAGGTCAGTCTACAGCAAGTATGTTTGTTTCTCATTGAACACCACTCTGTTTCATAGCGTCTCATGCCATGATAGGTTTGATTGTAAAACTGACTATTGAAACATCTGGTCTTAATGTTGGAGGGTTTTTGGGCAGGTCAGTACTAGGCATGGGGACTATGCTGATCTAAAAGCTGAATAAAGATGTAGGTTGAGACAAAGCATATTCTCCTGTTTAGCCCATTTTGAATCCCTGGGGCTACTGTTCGGCATAGTATAGTTCTGAAAGCCAAGAAAATGTTATTCATTATGCTCAAAAGATTGATCACAGCATTTATATCCTGAGGCCCAAATCCTGAAGTCCTTATTCAGACAGAGCTCCCATTGACTTCAAAGGGACTTCTGTCTGCAGAAGAGCTTCAGAAATAGCGATGTGCTGGCTCACAAGGCACTGTAAAAAACCTTTCAGTCTCTTTAAACGAAGCCTCATCTGTGGAAGATCTAACAGAGATGCACAGCTAGCATGCAAGTTGTGTCACTGAAATGACCAAAACCATAAAACCGTGGGAGTAGGTAGTTAATTCTTGTCTACAGTAATGCAAGCAAGCACAATTCAGCAAGAGTCAGCAGACAGAACTTTTCCATATTGTTCAGAGTACAAAAAGTAAAATCTAGGGATGCTACTGTATGGAGGCTTAAAATTACCTCTTCCTGCTGTCATCCTGGAAACACTGCAGCTTTAGAAACACACACATGTAGCTCCTGTGATTTCATATACTAAAACAATTCCTTTTATTCTGGACTCTATTCAACTCAAATTTGATGGAAAACTAAGAACCTGTCTCTACTTATTTGGGCTTCATCAAGTTGCAGAGATAGTTTGTTAAGCTTAATATGATGTTTTACCATCAGCTGTTGAGATCAGTAGGGGAGAGCTTCCTGAAGAAGCTGTGTAACTAGGAGTGGGAAGAATACTACTCTAAATACAGGGCCCCTGACTCAACCCATTCCTAGAAAGAAAGAAGGAGAAAAAGAAAGAAGAGCTCCGTTGCGCCACCAGAGCCAGGGTTTATTGACTTTCAGGATACATTATAAGACGTGTCTTTTTGCTGAAGATAGCTATTATTCAGTTTACAGAGGCTGGCTTGACTCTGAGGGTTGGCTGTTTGTACATAGTTTGTTTCCATTGTGGTTTCCTCTGGTGCTTCTCATCTGGAGGCACAATGTGGTGCTGCTGTCATTCAGCTCTTTATTACAGTAGCCCTACGAAGCTCAAATGGGGAATAGCATGTGCTCTGAAAATACCCAACTATCCAATCTAAGAACATCTATGATGAAAAGCAGGGGATACACACAATAAAACCAGCTACATACTCTTTTAAATAGTTTTGTTTTGTTTTTTTTTTTTTTAAAATTACAGTGTTTTACAGTGTGTATAAACAAGCTATGAGTTTCCTCTGTTGCTCCTTTGCCAAGACAGGTTTCTTTTTGGTGTCACACCAGAGTACGTATCCTGAAAGCATCTGTAAAAATGCACTGGAAACAGAGGTAAAAGGAGCTGTTGTAAGCATGTAATCACTGGTTTTACACCGGTATGAAGAAAGAGGTTCTTCCTCTTCATTTCCTATTGGCAGTGTGCTGCTACGCTTTTGAGATGTTCTCACAGAAATCTGGTGGCTCCGTGGGGTAGAACTGAGAGGCCATGAAGAAAGGGAGCATGTGGAAACATGTCCTTTGGATTTTCTAATATAAAGGACCAAAATTTTTTTTTCCCCACCTGCCAAACCACAAAGGGATGCAATGTCTTTTGGCAAAATAATGTAATATGTGAGGCACTTGTTGGTGAGATCTCTGCTTTCCTCTGTGAAAACATACCACCTCTCCAGCATAACACAGTGGATTAGTTGGGGTAGGGGATCTTTCCCAGGAACTTACTCTATAAAACAGGTAAATGAACACTAGGGACAGTAGCTAAAAAACAAAAAAAAAAAAAAAAAGAAAAAAGAGTAACAGATAAATCTCTTCATGTGGACTGTTCTGATTGCCACAGGCACATGCTGTCTGGCAGAGATGATTTATGAGACTATGAGCTCCAGCAAGCAGAGGGGAATAATGTTAACTCTTCTTTTGGATGGGATGGCAGAAATTTAACACGGGATTCCCACAGTCCCCATAAGCTCTCTCTGTAGCATCCTTATTTCAGAACCTGACCACTTGGTGTTGGGAGGGAAGGACCATTTAAATGTTCTGAGAATGGTCTATACCCACAGACATTAGTCCCTAATTGTGGAAGAACATGGCCACTTTGTAAGCCATGCTAGCAAGCCTTTGATAGCCAGAAACCATTGCTCCCGGAGGAGGCAACATCAGCTGGAAGCATACAGCTATAAAAAGAAGAGAAAGGCTGTTCTGTTTTCCCAGGATAATGCAGAAGTTGGACATCATTGCCCGCTTCCTGCCCGTTCTCCCTGGGGAAGCAAAGGCTTTACAGTGGTCCACTCACGAGGGAAAATGATGCATGATAAACTGCAGACATCTGGGACAACCACAGAGTTAGAAAAAATTATCTACAAGTAGATGTGCTGAACCCATACACCTTTTACACGCGAAGTTCACACCCCAGATAGCTAATGTCAATCACGCTCTGTACTACTACATGCTTTCAAAAAGGTGAGCTTAGAAAAAACATTTAAGTTCAGAGAACAAATTTTTCATACACAAATCAAGATGGGAAGTAAAGTCCAATTCAATGACAAGGACTTGCCAAATAGGGTCCCTGTGAAATGGGAAGAACCGACACCTGCGTTCAAAGACGCACAGAGAAACAGCCTGGGCTAAGATGACAACTTCAAGAGATCAATAACCATGGAAACTTCAGTGAAAGGAATGCATCTTCAAGGAAATTCAGAATAGACAGGAAGAAATGGTAACTGGAGAACCCTTCAGAGGCAAAAATACACATATTCCCCTCTCCAGAGATGCTTGTGGTACAAACAGTTTTTATTTTTAAACAAAATGCGTTCTCGCTGGCATCTGTGAGAAACTATTTGGAGCAAAGGTTTTGTAATATCTCTTTTACAAGTTGTCAATTTTCTGAATTTGTGAAAGCCCTGGTTTTAGAATCTTATGGTCAAACTCACTCTCAGTTTTCATTTAAACAAGAAATACGAAATGATCTGCCTTCCTTCTGGCAACAGCTTCAAAAATCATAAAACGAATCTGAAATTAAGTAGCTCTGGAAGACTACAGCAGGCCTTTCTAACTGCATTTAATGTGAGTGGTGCTGTCCTTTGGTGGAAGCCAAACTCTGATTAGTGCTGTTCAAATATGATTCTTATTTCTATAGTCAGTGAGGTCTATGAGGTACACCAGCAGAAATGACAGGCAACTAGTAGTGGGAAAAAGACAAGAACATTCTCACGCATACACAGAAAGCTTGCCCAGCGTTTCAAACAGCTGGCTGAGAACCAGATCTATGCATCAGCTAATCAACGTATCTCAAGAAGCAAGAGAAGAAACAACACGTTCATCACTGCTAAAATTTAACTTTGTAACCTACCTTTCGGCAATGAAAATTCATAATAAGGATAATAAAAAGGGCAACGGAGGAACATTCTTCCCCTTTCTCTGTTGGAATTGCCTACTGTTTGTCCAGCACTCATGTGCACCCAGCCGAGACCGGCAAGTTCAGTTTTCTTTTGTTACGCTCTGAACCAGATATAAACCATAAGGTAGAACTCCTGCACTAAACTTCTGGTCTGCCGATGAAGCCTTTAAGCCTTACTATATTTGTTTAAGAACAACAGATAAGGTTCTGTTTGTAGGGCATTTTTTAGATGATTGGATTAAATAAATTTGCTCAGAAATGGCTGTCTTGGGTCCCTGCTGATCAACGAGCGTTCCTCTGAACAGTGGCATTTACAGACCATCGCCGTGCCCCGCCTGGGAGAAAGCCCTGCTCTGTCCCCCTTCTGGCCCCGCTGCAGCTGCCCCAGCAGAATCCCCCTGGTGAAAGCAGCCCCCAGCTTTCGTACTGCCCCTGCCGCTTCACTGCTGAGAGAAACACACATTATGTCAAAGAAATGACATTAAAGACAGGCAGGGTTGCGGAAAGTCACGCTCCTCTCACTCAGGATTGTGAAAATAAGATAAACTCTCCACATTCATGACTACCTTCATGTTACCAATAACGTCCTTAATCTACTACAACACTCCATAAGGGGCCACTTTTACTGTCCTTTAAGTGGCCATCTCACAATGACGGTACAGTGTTTTTCATCATCCTTGACTCTCATACTGAGGGGGTGTGCCTCATACAGATGTACAGAGGTGCCTCTGGAGACACCAGGAAGGGGTCTCAAAATTCCCATCTCCCCGGTCTTTGTCAGAGGGGCTCACAATTAACATGATTATATTCAGCAAGCTCTGTGTCTTCTGTGTTCCCATCATAGATTCTATTTTCATATAAATCTGAAGTCTATTGGGTATGTTCCCATATAGTGACCTATTCAGCAATCATGTTGAGAAGAAATCAGCCTCTTTGAAAAACGTGTGTGACTGAGCTACATGTACAGAGTATGATTTGTACAAGTAAGTACTTCCTGGCCTATTAATACCTGCACTACTGAAAGCAGAATTAGGCTGTTGCTGAGAGCACATGTATATTACAAAACAGAGGAAAAGTACCTATACCGTGTTGGTTGTTGTACCTGTATCTCTAGCCAGCAACAATGTGCACAAGCACAAATTACAGGAACCACAAGGTGTTTAGCTTAGAGCCTAATCTAATGGGTTGTTGTAAAGTCTGTGCCTTGCTAGAACAGTTTACTGGATAAAAAAGCTGTACCAGAGGCGAACTAAGGAAATGTGGTTAACCTACCCAATGTCATGATTTTGTGTAGAGATCTCTCTCTCTCTCATTGCTCTAAAAACTGCAACCCTGAGTCCTCTTTGCCGATCTTGATTCCTGGAATGTGGCAGACAAATGCCATTAGGGAACCAACAGTGCCAAACCGCTCTCTCACCTTCTCCTACCTGTCCTCACACTGCTGCATCCAAAGGACATCATTATTTCCTATACTGAAAGTTCAGGGGGCAAGCTGTGCCTTTTTCAGCGGTATTTGGATGGATCAAAAGTTCATATGCAAGAGCATACTTTGCCATCTTCCTCCTCTTGGAGAGAATGCCTCATTCTGCAGGGGTTTTGGTGGCGTCAACAGCATATTTTGGATGCCTGCTGATTACAGAAATCTGTAGAGCTGCCACGCACTGCTACATTCACAGATTAGAAATGGTTTCCATTTTTGCAAAACAATCTTTCAATTACTCATTAATTGGGGCTCCGTGTTGCACTTTCCTGGATGGTCTGTGCTTGCCAATTGAGTCCATAGGTCAAAGGAAGTATTTCCCTGTAAGCAGAGTTCGTTAAGACAGATTCTTCATGTTTAGTCCCTTACTGACATCTTCAAGACTCTAAAAAGAAGTTGGGCCTGAGAAGGCAGAGAGGTAGCTCAGGCACTTTCCTGCAACAGCTGTGATGTTGAAGTGCACCAGCAAGCAAGTCTTACTAAGGTGCCACATCCTGGCGCCAACCGCTTGGCAGGTGTCATGAATAAGAAAATGCAGACCCTGTTTAAAAGTAAGGAACTTCTTACCTGCTTGAAGAAAGCATGCGGAAGAATTTCAGGGTTAGTCTTGTGCTCCATAAAAAAAAGTCTTTGTGGTTGTGATGTATGCAAGATATCCTCATTTATGAAGACAAGAGCTGTAAGGTTCTTGAGTTTTAAAGATTGCTGTTACTAGTATTCCATGTGGCTAAAGCTTGGAGAGCAATCATGAATACGCAGCATGTTGGGTTTAGTTAGCAAACTAACGTCATTTATTTAATCCATTAAAAAACACCTCCTTGGCCTGTTTGCTCAAAGGAATGTGAATTGTACAGAACCCTTACTGGTAATGCTTATAATTAAAGAGATGTGTAAAATAACTACTGTAAGTATCTATAATGATTTCTTGTTTCACTTCTTAAAGTTTTAATATCTCCTTCACAAGCCTGAATGCAACTCTAATGCCTAATTAACCCCAGTTTCATCTCATTAGTATGCTGTAAACAAAAAGACCAACAGGTGTCTAGGCAGGTAGGTAGCCTTTGTAGTAAACAGTTCATCTTAGGAGGAGACATACGTGTTTTTCTTTCAACAGAGAAAATGGTAAACACAGAGACGCACAAAGAAACACGCACACCCACCCTTTGCCAGACTCCTGAATGTCATTAGGACATTCTCCTGAAGAAGCCTACGAGCCCATAGCCTTCATTTTAATGTAATTATTTGTACATTGTTATTTGCATGGCAATTAGCAATTCTGAAGTTGCCATATGGCCCTAGCTGCCCATGCTTTTCCAGACTGACTTGAATTATATGGAGCAATTTTTTCTTCCTGGTTTGTCAGAAACTCATTCAGCAAAGCCTTTCAACGCATGGACACAGTTAGCATCTGAGCAACTTCCTAAAACATTCCTTAAAAGGTTGCAACATTCTTTTTGAAGTCAAAGAAAATTTGTTCCAGTCAAGCATGTGAAAGAATGTGAGCAACTGGACGCACCTGACATACACAGAAAAAAAAAAGGTAAGTCAGTCGGTCATCTATATTTGTCAGCCAAAGAGGTTTGCTTTCCAGGTAATTCTGAGAACCACCTTCCTGAGACACCAACTTTTGCAAGTGGGAACAGGGTGGCTGTCTGACAGAATGGGCTGCATCTCCGTACAGGTTTTCTGAATGCAACTTCACAGCTGTGTGCCATGTAACAGGACCGTTTCAGCTTTAGCGATTTTGGCAATATGCTTTTTGATGGTCCCACTGGAGCTTTCTCCATACTTTTTAGCAATGAAAATGTTTTCTCTGTGATAAATACAACAGCTTGAAGCCCAAGTAAGATGAAGATTCTCTGAATGATACAACCTTATGTACATTCCTCTCTAGAGGGTGATCCTTACATCAACTCTCATCACCACCCTGAGGCAGAGTGCAGCTTTTCCTGGAAAAAAAAAGTCAGAATCACTACATTCTTCCTTTTCTGTTTTAAGCAGGCCCAGCATGCTACAGAAACACACCATTTCTCTTGAGATCTTCCACACACTGGTACTGCTTTGCTTATTTATTTGTATGTAAACAACCTTAAAAGAACATGCCTCCCAGGCTTGCAGTATCTCCTCCACCTCGCAAAGACACCATCGTCACGCAGACTAAAGTGTAAATAACATGGGAGCAAACACCAGCTTCCCACTGCCAACAAGAACACAGATGAATACAAAATCACCTGAGCCTTTGGGATCCAAAAGGCATCATCTCCTCAGGCTGCCTCCCCAGCCCCACTCTGTGCCTGTTATTGAATAGGGAAGCCCTGGCTGCTCCCAGCAGCACAGGATGGCATCCCATACACGTTCACAAACACAGATATTTGCCAGCTCCAGGGCACAGATTCCAGCTCTTTTGGACCAAAGGCCTGTTGCAGTTTGCAGTCTCATTAGAGAAGTAACTGTGTGAACATACTGGCACTCAAAGCTCCTCAGTAAACATTTAAATTATTAACAAGCGCGCTCACCTAGCAATGTTCATCCCAGAATATTGGCCCATACTTTCCGAGGGGACCAGCCTAAGCTGTCGCTGCAGCACACCGCACCTTCATACCGAATACCTGACTGCTGTCCAAAACTCCTTGGTCACAGAATGGCAGTGTGGCTCTCCTACAGTGTCAGCCACTTCCCAGACTCTCCCCCTGCCTGTGATAGGTGATTTGGACCAGGTTAATTACTGTAAATTGATGTCGTTGCATTAGTGAGGATCAGACATCGTGCAATGAATACAGTGGTGAAGCTAGCACTGGTTAAAATGCTCAAGAAGGCATGGGTGCACATTTCTTTAATACAGACAAGGCTAAACAACCAAATTAAAATGTAAGCAATGTCTATGCATGAAGAGACATACTGATGGGTCTGAAGAGAGGGAAAACTCTGGGAAAGAGGCAGCGAGAGGCAGCAAGGAGCAGTGGGGCAGACTAAGAACGGTAACCTCCTCCTCCACCAGCACAGTTGTTTGCAAAGTATTCATCTTTCTACAGTGCAGTTACAGCTGCGATGTTAAATTGGCTTTGTCAAACTGATGGAGCTTTATGTCTGAACATTACTACCAGCTTAAGGCTGGCTCTCTCCAGTTCAGCTTGCACCTGCTCACATGGGTACAAGCTAAATGGGTGTGACCAGTAAAAGGAGCTTTAAATCCCAACCAATAACCATCCAAAAAGGTCACGCTGATTTCATTAAGGCAATTTAAACATCCATTTATGTTAAATTGGTAAAAGTTTCACAAGCAGACAAGCCCTCTCTAAAGAATAGAAGAACCCAGTTCTGCTGAAGGTTGTAACATGGGGTAATGCATTCCACTCTGCTAAAGTTTTCCAGCAGTAGGAAGAAATGCCCGCCAGTTGCTGCCAGCCCACCTCTGAAACCGTTTGCATTGCTAGCTGCCGACGTATGGGATTGTTTTCCCTCTGTAATGGTGTTTGACAGAACAGTTATGGTTCAGAAAAGAGCCACATCATTAAGGCAGCGGATGGGGACATGCTGCTGAGCACAGCTGCCCCTTGCTTATGTTGCTTCCAGGGACAGAGCACAGCTTGAGGGGACTTTCCTAAAGTTGTGAGTACGCCTGCCCTGAAACCATGCAGCAATACTTTACCCAAGCACACAGACAGGATGTGGGAGTCATCTTCCCCACCCTGACTTCTGTGCTCAGTGACAAGACTGCTCATTTGTTTAAACCTGAAAGAAGTTCCCGCGCACACCAGCCACGCTCAGCCAGAGCACCAGCCTCATGGTGTCCCTCTGAGGAACAGGTATGCCTCACTCCTCCCCTGCTCTGAGCACTCCAGAGTGGTGCTGCCAAGTCTGGGCATCCCTTGATGGGCAGACACAAAAACTGCAGTCATCTGGATCCAGCCAGGGATCCTCCTGGCCTCCCCCAGCTGGTTATTCATGTAGTCAGAGCAGGAGAGCATGAATAAGCTGGAGGAAAACTCATTGTGGTAGACAGGGAAGGGCAAAGAGAGCAGCTCTATGCCTTTCTTGGCCACTGACCTGTGTCCACGGGAGGTGCCAGGTCTAGCCATGGCTCTGCCTCCCCAGCTGCCAGTGAGCTGATGAAGAGAGGGATACAGGGACCAAACCGTGACTTTCAAGGCAATGACAAACTAGAGGCAGGTAACAAAGAGGTATGAGGGAAATGGCAGGCAGGTAAGCCAGTCATCAGCCCTCCGCAGTTGCTTCATAAAGAATACAATCAGTGTGGAATGATGTAGAGCAAAGAGAAAAATGGAACATTAAAATTTTTGGAAATCTGCATGCTGTAAGGTTCACTTTTAACCCTAAACTTGGTGATAAAAGAAATGTATGAAATGTTTGAAAAGGAGTTGAAAAAGAGTTTCAGATGAAACAGATGCTCACAGATCTGGAGTGCCTACCATTACAAAAAAGAAATCTCAGGAACATACTGGGATGAGACCTCTGACTTAACTTATCATTGTAATTCTCTGTTGTTTGAACACTGAGTTGAATTAGTTCACCTCCGAGGGGCAGAAAAGAAATGCCTGCTGCCTATTATATACTGTTTCATTTAAGGCGTTTACACATTCAAGGCTATGACAGACTACTGCCTGTGATGCCAGGTCTGCTGTGGATCTGTACTGCTATAAATTACTCCTGCATCAAGAAAGGATGCAGCATAAAAATGTGATAATCATAGAATCACAGAATACCAGGTTGGAAAGGACCTCAAGGATCATCTGGTCCAACCTTTCTTGGCAAAAGCACGGTCTAGACAAGATGGCCCAGCACCCTATCCAGCTGAATCTTAAAAGTGTCCCATATTGGGACACTTTCCTGGGGAAATTATTCCAATGGCTGATTGTTCTCATTGTGAAAGATTTTCCTGTTGTGTCCCATCGGAATCTCCCCTTGGAGTAACTTGCATCCATTACTCTTTTTAGTGTGGCTCCTTGTAAAACGGGAGTCTCGATCTTCTTTGTAGCCATCCTCTAAGTACTGGAGCATGGTGATAATGCCTCCCCCAAGCCTTTTCTCAAGGCTGAACAAATGCAGTTCTCCCAGCCTTTCCTCATATGCCAGGCTTCCCAGTCCTCTGATCATCTTGGTGGCCCTTCTCTGGACCCTCTCCAGCCTGGCCACATCTTTTTTGCATAGCAGGGACCAAAACTGAACACAGTATTCCAGGTGTGGCCTGACTAGCGCTGAGTAGAGTGGGATGGTGAATTCTTTATCTCTGCTGGTGATGCCCTTGTTGATGCAACCCGCATCCTGTTGGCTTTCTTTGCCGCAGCAGCACACTGTTCACTCATATTGAGCTTGTTGTCCACCAGGACCCCCAGGTCCATTTTCACAGAGCTGCTCCCCAGCCAGGTAGATCCCAGCCTGTGCTGCACTACTGGATTGTGTTTTCCCAGGTGCAAGACCTTACACTTGTCCTTGTTGAACTTCATAAGGTTGCTGTTAGCCCACTCTTCCAGCCTATCCAGGTCTTCCTGCTGGGTGGCTTTCCCTTCTACAGTGTCCACTTCCCCACTTAGTTTGGTATCATCAGCAAAATTCATCAGGGTACACTTGGTCCCATCATCCAGATCACTTATGGAGACATTAAACAGCGTTGGGCCCAATATCAATCCCTGGGGAACCCCACTTGTGACAGGTTGCCAATTTGAAAGGAGCTATTTACCACCACCCTCTGGGTGCAGCCTGTCAGCCAGTTCCCTACCCACTGCACAGACTGCTTGTCTAGACGATAACACATCAGTTTCTCTAGGAGGAGGCTGTGGGAAAATGTACAAAAGCCTTGGAGAAATCCAGTACAATGCCACCGCTCACCCCACATCAACCAAGCATTATTTGTCAAGAAGGATCAGGTTTGTCAAGCATGATTTGCCCTTGGTGAATCCATGCTGGCTTTCCCCAGTCATGTGCTTAATTTGCCTTGTGATAGCCTCAAGGAGGATTTGTTCCATAACCTTCCCAGGGACGGAAGTAAGACTGATGGTCCTATAATTTCCTGCATCCTTCTTTAAGCTCTTCTTGTAGATGGGGGTGACATTAGCCTCCTTCCAGTCTTCTGGGATGTCCCCTGATCTCCATGACTTCTCGAAGAAGCTGGAGAGCAGCCTCGCAATGATGTCAGCCAGCTCTCTTAACACCCTCGGGTGGATATTGCCAGGGGCCATTGATTTGTAGGGGTCAAGCTCCTGTAACAGTTCACATACCAGCTCTTCCTTCACTGACGGTGGGTCTGTGTTTGCATCAACCTGGATTTTTGTTCCCAAGGCCTGGGGCCCAACAGTGCTGGTAAAGACAGAGGTGAAGAAAGTATTGAGAACCTCTGCCTTTTCAGAATTGTTGGTGACTAATTCACCTCTCCTGCTTAACAGTGGGCCAATATTTTCCTTCTGTTTCTGCTTTTTGTTTACGTACAAAGAACCCTTTCTTGTAGTTCTTGACATCTCTGGCCGATTTCAATTTGATTTGAGCTTTTGCTTTTCTAACTGCATCTCTACACACCCTGGCAATGCCCTCGTAGATCTCATTGGGTATTTGTCTGCTTTTCCATCTCTGATACTCTTCTCTTTTGGTTTTGAGCAGACTCAGAAGCTCTCATTTAAGCCAAGGGGGTCTCTTGCTCTGCCTACTTCCCTCACCTTTAAAGGGGATGGACTGTTTCTGTGCTTCCAGGAGAGTGTTCTTGAAAAACACCCAGCACTCACTAGCTCCTTGGAAGCTTCCCACAGAATCGCTCCCAAATGAGCTTTGAGCAAGCTGGCGTTTGCTCTTCTAAAATCTAAAACCTTTGTCTGAGTACTAACCTTCAGCATGCTCAGCAGGATCCCAGACTCCACATTTTTGAGATCACTACAGCCAAGGTTATCACTAACCGAGGTATTACAAAGCAGGTTTTCTTGGTTTGTGAGTAGTAAGTCCAGCAGTGCCACATTCCTGGTTGGCATATCTAACATTTGTATGAGGAAGCAGTCCTCTACGCATTCCATGGGATGGATGACATGTGAGCTGCTGTATTGTTCTTCCAACAAATGTCTGGGTAGTTGAAGTCACCCGTAAGAACCAGGTTCTGTTGACCTAATGCTTGCTTAAGTGACCCAAATATTGCTTTGTTGGCCTTATCGTCTTGGTTTGGAGGTCGGTAGCAGATGCCTACTATAAGATCCCCCTTGGAGACAACCCCTCTGGCGTTCAGTAGGGCTTCCACAATTGCCATAGTTGACTTCTATACATTCAAAGTTTTCTTTAACATAGAGTGTGACTCCTCCTTCCCTTCTTCCCTGCCTGTCTTTACAAAACAGCCTATAGCAATCCATCACAATCCTCATGTGAGTCATGTGAGTTGTCCCATCATGTGTCAGTTATTCCTATGACATCATAACTTTCTGACTGGGTGTAGAGCCCCAGTTCCTCCTGTTTGTTCCCCAGGCTGTGTGCACTGGTATACATACACCTGAGGTGGTTGGTCTTCTGGTTCTCATCTTGGGAGGCAGCTAAGGAACATTTGTTGCTGCTCTGGTTGGCTTGGCTTACTCCCCAGCTGGTTGCAATGGCGTGAGCGTTGCTGATTTGGACCCCGCTCCCTGATTCTTTCAGTTTAAAGCCTGCATCACCAAGTTGGCCAGGCTGCTGCCAAAGATTCCCTTGCCTCTTTTAGGCAGGTGGATTCCATCCCTCTCCAGCAGGCTATAGTCATCAAAAAATGTCCTGTTGCCACAAAAGCCCAAATCCTTACAATGGCACCAGCCACAAAGCCAGAAGTTGATTTGCATTATTTGTCTGTTTCTGGCTGCACCCTTTCCTCTAACTGGTAAAATGGAAGAAAAGATAAATGGTTCACTGTTTGTTTCTCAGGGCTGCCTGCTTACTTCACTATGCTATCTCTGCTTACCCCCTTCCATGCCATCTGCATGCTTGCCTGTGTCCCTGGCTCCAAGGGTTAAGCAGGCACACACACCGGCTTGGGGCTTGCCACTCCAGCAGCCACTTTGCCTGTGTTCTAACTTTGGCACGTGCTGGCCTATATTCCTTCTGTTAATGCCGTTATTTGTTAATACCATTAATACCATCTTCTCCCCTCTTCTGTCTAAAGAAGATTACTGAGAATAATTCTTTTGGAAGACACGTTTTTCCTCGGCCCCTGAGGCAGTTAGGAGAGTCTCTGAAGAATGTTTAAAAGGAATCCTGTGCCCTCTAATCGCTCCAGCCAGTCTCCCTGTGCTTGGGGAGAATCGCCAGCAGTGCGCCAGAGCCAGGCCCCAGCAGTTCAGGCTGCCCATGGGCCACCTCGGCGCGGCCCCACTGGCCAAGGCAGCCTGCAGACACTGCCACTGGGGGCTTCCGTCACAGCCCCCCGGTGCCGGGTGCTGCTAGAGCATTACCCTGGATGTGGCTGCGCCAAGCCCAGCACAGTGAGGAGCTGGTGGCTCTTCCACATGCCCGCAACGGCACGCAGGGTTTCTAGAAAAGAAGCGGCTCACGTGTTTCCCCTTCAGAGCCTGTGACTCTGGCTGCTGTTATTCCAATATTTTCTTGCTCTGTTGCCATTCTGTGTAAAATGTGCATTGCTAGGGCTTGGCGCTTTGGGATTCACAGGTACTCCTGCTTTGTTTCATTTTTTCAGGCTTGCCTTTAGTGCTGGAGTTGCAATGAATGCTTATTGTGCCTGAGTGACAGAAAATGGGATTCTGTCAAATTTCAGTATTTGAATTTATGAACTTAACCGAAATTGGCTGCAGACTTGTCATTGCAATGCATCCCGCTGCGTAAAATGACTGTAAACTTCCCCATGCAGCCCTGCTCTGTGAGTATATGTGTGTGCATGACTCCACATCCTTTATTCCTTATGAAACACATATCGATATTGTATTAATAAGTAGGCATTGATTTTTACTGAGAACATAAAGATTTATGAAAGTAGGCAGCGCTGCGTGGCAGAAACTATGAAAGCAGTTTCTAGAAAATCTATGAAATACTTTACATTTGAGATATAGAAAAATGTTGCATTCAGAATAAATCCAAATAGACAGCTCTTAGTGGAGAATAGATTGCTTTACGGTATCAGGCAAGGGTAAGATTTAAAGGCAACTGGTTTGCAATGGAATGAGCCTCTTTGTACAAATGGGAACACAAATGGCTTCCTTGTGTATTACGGAGAGATTCAAGGCAGCTTTCAGTGAAGCAAGGAAGGTACAGGCTAAACACCTGTGCGATGGCCCTGAGGCAAAAGGGCTACGCTAGACAAATGGGGACACATTCCCCCGCCAGGCTGACAGTAAAACTGCTGTTGCTTGGAGTGGGGAAGAGTGTATTTAAAGTGTGTTGCTGCAGATCAGCTGCCAACAGCAAGAAGTAGAAGCTGTAATAAGGACCACTTAGAGAATTCCCTGTCCGTGTTACACCACCCAGAACAGGGGACTGTAGCAATGCCTGAGAAGCACACATTTTCAAGAGTCAGTCTTTTTTTTTTTTTTTTTATGCTGATACACATGGCAAATCTTGGGACTGATGTAGAAACTGTGGTACAGCAAATACCTCAGCAGCCTGCTCACACAGAGGAAATGCCCAGTATTAATTCTCCATGATATCATACTCAACAATTGTCAAGAGCAAGTAGAGAACCGCACTGCAGAAGCATGGTATATCCCAGATACTGTAAAGGGAGCGTTACCTACAACATCAGAAGTACAAACGTGGTCTGTACGGCTGATTTCCCCCTGTACTGCACAAATTCCTAAATCCTGCAGAATCCTCAGGCTGCGGATACGTGCATTCCGGCTGACGTGCGCGCTATACAAAAGGATAAGGGACTTAATGTGCTCTTAACAAAGCTTTTTGCTGAAACAATCCTATACTTTGGCAAGGGGATGAGAACAAGAACTGGAAAGGCTTTCGAGAAGAAAGATATCAGACTGGAAAAGTTCTAGTGATCTTATTTGTGGGTCCTAATAATTAGCCCTTTCTACCTTTACAATTAATTCTTCCTCACTATTACTACAAATGCCTTCGATTTCTTCCCTGTCCCCCAGCGGACTCCAGCTCATTAATATGCAGCTTTAAGCAAGTATCGGAGCTGTCATGCATTTCAAATCTCCCCAAGGAAGCTTTTTAAAATTGTAAGAAAGACCCGATACTGCGACTTATTAGCACCAAACTTGGAAACAAAGCTTCTGTGCAGGCAGTGATGACTCTTCAAGTTACGGTTGCTGTCACTTTTTTTTTATCCTGAGATTTATTATAAATGTGAACACCTCAAAGATTTTCTTTGATGCAACCAATGTTTCCAGCTCTCATAAACTGCTGTTTATTGATAGAACTGGGCTTGTGCCAGCATCTCAGATTTGAGTGATGAAGCTGAACTTCTAGGTCAGATTTAATTGCACCCATGCTGAGATATACTCAGAAGAAATCCATTGGAAGCAGCAGAGTGATAGCGCACCACCGCAAGCACACCGCGGTGTGATGGAGAAGCCGGAAGTTTGTATGCTAGCTAAAAGGTCACAACAGTCCATAGAGGTACAGAACATAGATTGAGACCAAAGTCCAGCCTCAGTGCTTTGAGACCAGCTTTTGCTCGAACCTCTGTCTGATACTTACGCCTGCATCCAAGGCTTTGGCTCCTGTCCGCTTACTCATAAATGTCTGAATGGCCCTGTTTTTTCAGCTCAGTCTGGAGTTAAGAACAACAATTAGTCTAACTTCTGAACTGCTAGCCTAAATGATTTGCCAGGACTAAGGTTAAGGCAGATTCCCATGACTACCAGTTACAGTAACAGAAGAAATGTGTAAACTGGAAATCAGGAGGTAGACGTGGAGCTGCCTGTCATTGGCGGGTGGGTGATGCTGCTAACTAATCATCTTTCCTTCGTGACACACAGAGCAGGAGGAGTTGTAAGAGGAAACCTTATTGACCTCCGCACAAGGGCGCCTCAAGAGAGGGAGGAAGCTACACCTCAGTGCTTCTCAGAGAGGAAGGTGTTAACCCAGAGCAAGGGTTCCCAGCAGAGCTTGTTGCTGGAGTGATACTATATAATGTCCTATACTTTGCCCAGCACAAAATAACAAGAACTGGAAAGATTTTGGCCGCAAAATACCTTGAACTGGAAAATTTGGAATATCTCAGCTTCCAAAAATTTTCACAATTCAAGAAAGTCTTTCTTGAATGACCCAAAATGTCAGTAAATATGGACAACTGTCAGGAGAGAGAGCTGATCCAACAGCAACAGAGCCATTGCCCAGGCTTGGCCAATAAATCATGCAAGACTGCAAGTTGCAAGAGGAGCTCTCTCAATGCCACCTTCTTAACAGTTCCCCCAAACCTGAGAGGTAAGAAAATGGACATTTGCTACTGGGGCTTTTCAGGCTCAAAACAGCAATTTCACCATGTCCTGAGGTCCTAATTTCCTGACTGGAGGTGTTCTCTTCCTTACCAGTCATGGCCTTACTTCTCCAGCTCAAACCATGCTTAGCCATCAGCTAAGGACTGAGAAGGGTGTGGGCATCCTCCTCAAGATCCTGCTGTGTGGATGGGATCTGTTTTTTTCTGCTGGGCTACTCCATCTACTCCACCGCCCCTTTGCCAGACACCACACACCCCCCAGCCATGCCGCTGGCAGGCACCCAGGCTGCCAGTACCTCTCAAAGCTCTGGGTTATGAACCCAGCTCGTTTGGGCTACTGCCCTCACCAGCCGGGCGGCAGGCAGGAACGAAGGGAAGCAATGCCAGGCGGGCAGGAGCTGGCTGAGAGCCTGCACCCGGCCGCGGGCCCAGCTCTCTGGGGGAGCACAGCACAGATGGGCCCACCGCTGGGACCTCACCCCCTGCGGGAGCAGTGGGGCAAAGGAACCGTGTCACCGTGCCCTGCCAGGGAGGCAACATCTCCTGCCCTCAAAACCCTCGGAGGGGTTCAACCCCGGGAAAAGGCACGCTTTGACAGCCCTTTGCAGCCGCGCCCGGCGGAGCCCGGACCTCCGCCCCAGGGACGGCGGGCATTTCTCTGAAGGCGGGACGGCGCTGCTCGCCGCCGGGCCTCGGTACCCCGTTACGAATCCCGGGCCCCGGTGGAGCTGGCTGCTCGCCCGCTGCACCCGAGCGAGGCAGGGGGAGCGGCGGCCGCCTCCTGCCCCGCACCTCCCCGCACTGCGCGGCCGCTCCCGCCCAACGGCCGGCACCAACGGCCGCCGCCGCGCGCCGCCGGCAGGGGGCGCCCGCCGCCCGCCAACGCCGCCCGGCCGCGCGCCCCCCGCCCCCCTCGGCCGCGCCCCCCGCCGCCCGCCTGCGGGTTGCAGGCCCCCCCCGCCCCCGCCCCGCCCCGCCCAGGTGGGCCAGCGAATTGGCGGTTTAGCGGTCAGCCCTGTCGCTCGCCCCACGGCGGGGACCAGCTGCGGCGCGGCGGCGCTGGGGACTGGGCGGGCGGCACTCGCCCCGAACCGGCCGCTGGAGCGGGGGAGGAGTACGGTCACTCACCGCCCGCCTCGCCTCGCCTCCCGCGGGCTGGTTCCTTCCCCCCGCTCCCCCTTGCCAGGCTGCTGGGAACCATACAGCCTGTAAGCGCCGTTTTGCTCCCCCTGGCCCACCAGCCTGCCGCAAGGCGCTGCCTCGCTGACCCCGCCGGAACCGTCGGGGGGTCGGCGCACTGCCTCGGGCTCGGGGGTCCAAGGAGAAAGCAGGGGCCGGGGCGCTGGCAGAGCTCGGCCTCCCGGTCCCGGCTGGGCCCTGGTCCGCGGTTTTTGAGTTGTCAGCACGCTCGTCAAGCTGCTGCCCCTTGCCCCCAGGATAGCCATCGCCTCCCGAGGTAGGCATGCCGCTGCACACGGGATGACGATCACTGACAGAGCAGATGTGGTTAGGCAGGCATAGCTAGCAGCTTGGTAATTAAAGGTCTGCTGCAAAACAAAGCAAATCTGCCAGTTTGCCACCAGAATCGCTGAGCCCGGAAAATGAGAACTTACGCACTGTGGTGTAAATGGCACGTGGCTGCCTACAGTCAGCGTCTGGGGGCCTATGGGGTATACCTGCTCCATACTGCCACAGACTTGCACGGCATTTTCCTGTGGTACCGTGTCATCCCCACCACCTCTGTCTACAGAACAAAACATGGGATCTCTGCTTGCAGGTTTTTGTGAAACCCATTCACATGCAGTAGGAGCTAGGGTGCATCTCCTTTGTTTGCCCGTTTGTCCAGCTTTTTGGAGGCTCCTACGTAAATGCCTAAGGCACTGCTGATGCAGCCTGGCTACCTTGGGCGGCATCACTTGTGTCAGCTTTACATTAAAGCTTTCTTACCCAGATCAGGAATGGCTTCTCTGCTCTAAGGGTGATAGATAACCTAAGTCAAGTTAAAACACAGCAGAGCATCTTGCACACCTTTACCACTGGCAGAGTATCTGTGAAAACAGAAAAGGCACTGGGAGATTCCTTGCTCGGTGATCTAGTGGGCTGGTTTTGTTTCCTCATGGCTGTTACAGCCCAGGTACGCTGGGGATGCTGGAAGGATGCATGTGTATGGAAGTAACAATAGGAGGGTGGAAAAGTGGATGCAAGTCCCCTGTGTGTTCTGCCCTCTCAATTGCATCAACCCTATCGTATTGTTACGACCCTATCGGGGGATATGGCATTTAGGTCTTTATTGCATCCATTTCTGAGAATATCAGCAACTTGTTTTGAGGAGGAAGATTTATTAGAGATGATTGGTTATCTGCAGGATTTGAAATAGAAAGAGAGCTGTAACCAGCTACACATAACCCTCAAAAAGAAATCGGAATTTAATTGTTAATTTATTATGCTCTTGACTAGAAGTCAAATTAATACTAGTGTAAAATTACAACACGGAAAAGAGATGCCAGTGACTGTCATAAATACAGCTTGCTTTTCTTTCCTAGTTACATCGGGAGGATTGGGAACACTTGTGAAATCGTGTTCATTAAAGCCCCGAACAGAGGCAACTAGCCAATAATTGCGGTGGAAGCAACAAGGTTCCCCCCCGCCTCGCCCGCCCGCCCTTTTCAAGCAGAGGGGGGAAATCACAGACGTCAATCAAGAAATACTGCAAAATAAAATGGACCCTCCTGGCAGCCGAGGCAGGGCGCAGAGCCGCGGTGAGGCTCTGGCAGTCTGCTCGCAGCCTTCGGCGCTACCGGCCCGGCAGCTCCGCCGCTGACCGGGGAGCGCACGGGGCTCGGCAGCCCGCGTCTTCCCTTCCCTTCCCTTCCAAAACTGTCAGGCACAAATGGGCAGGAGGATATTGGCTGCAAGGGACGCGGAGGCTCCTCCCAGAGCCTGGATCCCGATATTTTTGGAGGATTTCTTTTAACTCAGTTACAAACCTTGGCGAAGGAAACAAGTTGCCGCCGTAGGGGAGGCAGAACGCGCCTCTGCCAGGGCGAGCGGGGCTCCCGCTACCTCTTTCACCTTCCTAAAGCTGCCTCGGATGCCTCGCCTCACCCGCGGAGGAGAACTGCGCTGCCTGCCGGGGGGAGCGCTCCCACTCTGGGTGTTGCTGTTTCTGTGAAAACGAATGTTGTAAGGGAAGGAGAGGGAAGACAATGAGGAAAAACCGACCGGGAGAAAACCCCATCCCCGAGCGTTTTCCCGAGAACTGACGGTCTTCTGGGGCTGAGCGATCCCGCCGGAGGCTGCGCCCGGCGGAGGGAGCAGCTCGCCCGCGCCGCGGGTGACTTCCCGGGACCGGCTATTCCCTTCGGATGCAGACTGGGAAACCTGTAGGAAATTCTCCGGCCGCCCTGCGAAGCCACCATGAATTCCGTGGCTGGAAATAAGGAAAGGATTGCCGTCACGGCGCGGAGCAGAAAATACGGGGTAAGTTGCCGGCGGAGCTGCAGCTCGGAGCGGTGCCCGCTGCCGTGGCGGGGCTCCCTCGCCCGGCGGTTACCGGCGCCGCCGGCTGTCGCCCCCCGTCCCGCTCAACTTCCCCGGCGCGGTGTGGGGCGGGGCGGCGGCTCCGGGCGCCCCGCGGGGGCGGGCGAGGCGCGGGGGCCGCCGCGGGCGCGGAGCGTCCGGGCGAAACTTGCCGGCGCCGCCGGGCCTCCCTGCCTGACCCGGTGCTCCTTCTCTCGCTCCAGGTGACCGACCCCTGCTCCCCCACCAAGCCCGCCGCTCCCTTCTCCCCCGAGAGCTGGTACCGGAAGGCGTACGAGGAGTCCCGGGCGGGGAGTCGCCCGGCCCCGGAGGGAGCCGGCTCTGCCCTGGGCTCCTCCGGTACCCCGTCCCCCGGCTCCGGCACCTCCTCGCCGGGCTCCTTCACCGGCTCGCCGGGACCCGCCTCGCCCGGCATCGGCACCAGCTCTCCCGGCTCGCTGGGCGGCTCGCCGGGCTTCGGCACCGGCTCGCCGGGCTCTGGCAGCGGCGGCGGCTCCTCGCCGGGCTCCGACCGCGGCGTCTGGTGCGAGCACTGCAACGCCCGCCTGGCGGAGCTGAAGAGGCAGGCGCTGAAGCTCCTCATCCCCGGGCCCGTCAGCAGCAAGGTGAGCGAGGGGCCGGGGCGGAGCGGGGCGAGCCGTGTGCCGCCCGGCTGGGCGCTGCCTGCGCTGCGAGGCCGCAGCCGCCGGGGAGCGGCCCCCCACAGCCGGAGGGGCTGCGGGCTGGCTCCCCGGTGGGGCTGCCGGTCACCTGGGCTCCCCTTTGCCGCTGTCACCGCTAAGAGTTTTAGGGTTTATTTGACTTCACCCCTTCTTGATCTCGTTCCCTCTTCCCATCCTCTCCTCCTGCTTCATGTAGAGCTGGGTGCCTCTGTCTCCAGAGGGCTGCCAGGCTTCAGAGGGGCCTCTGTGACAGTCGCTCATTGCTTCCCTCTTTTGTTGCATTGGCGATGGTTTTGTGTTATTTCCCGTGTACTTGCTCTTGTTCCC
Source organism: Gorsachius magnificus (assembly GCA_034008185.1). NCBI lineage: Eukaryota > Metazoa > Chordata > Aves > Pelecaniformes > Ardeidae > Gorsachius > Gorsachius magnificus. The sequence goes on along the minus strand of CM067083.1, from coordinate 39,037,194 downwards.
AGTGAGGGGCAAGCAAGGGTGGGAATGCCATGTGGGGGTCATTGGTCCCTTCCCCTTTTGCTCTCTTTGATCCCTACAGGATGGATTTACAAAACATTCTGAGACTTGGCAGCTAACTTAATGGTAAGGTGTGTACAGTCTGATGCCCATGGTTTGTATTTCCATTGCGGCGCCAGGTGCAGTAGAGACCCTCCCTTAGCTCCAAGTTCAGATGAGGCATTGAAATGCTGTGTGAGTCCAAAGGTCGCCCAGGGAGGCTGAGGCAGACCATGGCATTGAACCCAGTTCTCCAGGGTGTCGTTAACATAAGGAAAACTTGATGATGCTTCTCAATTTTATTTTTTTTTGTTTGTTTTCAATAAGAAGACTTGAAAATACTTGAAGCTGCTGGACCCTGAGTATTGGGTTGAATAATCCTGTGCCTAAAGAGCGTGCAAACGTTTCTGAAATCTGGCCTTAGGTTTGTAGAGTTGACTGCTCATGGATAGAGTTGGAAGTCTGCTTTCTGCCTCTGTTGGGGAGTCAGAGTATACCTCCAAAGGCATACTCTGAAATTCTTTGGTTTTGTTTTGCTTGGCACTGTTTTTTGTTTTCCCTGTTTGTTGTGCATATAAAGATTAAGGTTAACAGTCCTAAATGAGTGACCAGCAGCCCTTGGCTGACCCCGTGCTACCAAAACAGTAAGCATTGGGCTCCTCCATAGCAACCCTGTGAGTGTTGTATTGTGAATGGGTCTACAGCTCCCAGAATGTAGTACAATGCAATTTTGTTTACCCTGTTGGGTCCAGGTACTATCAGATGATAATATTTACTCTTCCACTTCAAAGAGTTTTCATTAGTGGTTACGATAAAGAGGTATCATGGAAAAGAGCTGTCTGCTCCGAAAGGGTCCCGGTACTGGTGGTGTGTTGTACTCTCCTTTTATTTATGTGCTGTGTGAGTGGGAGTTGGTGCTCTCTTGAACAAAAGACTAAATGGCTGGTTGTTACCTTGTTTCAAGAGCTGGCTTAACGGAATTATTCATGAAAAGGGAAAGGTGGAATCACCAAAATTAATAGTGAATGTAACCATATTAATATATGGCTGATTCCCTGGAAAGTGGCCCTGTACCAACATCTCCACAAATTTCAGGCTGTGTGATTTGGTGGTCACTACCAGCTGTGGGTATAGGTGGGAAACTATTGATACAGATATAGCAGCCATCAGAATAACCGAGATTGGGGGTGGAGGGAGAATAAAACATAAGCACCAAGGCTTTGTATCCCTCACACAGTGTTAAAATTGGCAGATTTTGCAGTCATGTAAAGATTTTTACAGGCTTCTCTTACTGTAATAGTGGTAGTCATTGTCCCTAGTAGCCTTTCTGAGATGTTACCCTTGTGTCACTATTGTTAATTGTTCTGTTGTTCTGTTCATGTAGTTTAGCTGATGGTGATGTACAGGCCAATCTTTATTTACATTAGTAGTAAGCCTTACTTCGTCATTTTTACCCCTCCCCTTACCCTATGCTCTTTTCTAACAGCTCCTTTCCAAACCTTCCAGTTGTGTAGCAGTTGCTATCCAATGTGTAGATGTGGATTTAGGGGGAAGGAGAGAGGCACAAGCAAGGTGGTCTTTGTGGGCTATAGTGACCCTCTGCCCTATTCACCTTGCTTAATAGTTCTTGCAGGCTCAATCCTTTTGAGGTACTCCAGTCTCTTGCACATAGTTCCCTCCCTCAGATGGGTGCTACCTGCCTGTGGCTATTTGCAGAAGCATCCCTTTCTCTCATCCTTTCTGGTTTATTTACAACCATTAAGAACTTTCTGGGCTTGTAATTTCTGCCTTCAGCAGACACTGCCCAGCACACTGAGGCTTTGGTCTAGGGAGTATAGGATACAAATATGGCTAGTGCCATTAACTTCTTTGGATCAGGTGTGCTGTGCCAGTCTTGCAAGTTTGTTGTTGCTGGCGTCCATGGGGTAGCCTTACCGGTGTCTGTTTAAGGGAAGGCAGGGTATTGGTGTGGGCTCTGTCAGCTCAGCCAGGGCCTGTGAGCTGCCTTTGTGTGCCACAGTAACGTGCTGGGGTTGTCCTCCTGGGGTGAGATGTAACAGGGTCTCTTGCAAGGATGTAGAAACCTGTCATATGTCTGGGGAAAGCTTACTTCAGTTTGGATTGAGGCTGGAGTATACCATGCTGTGTTAATGTAGCTGGGATTTTTCAGGGTCCTGTGAAGTTTGTTCCCGATTGCTGCTACAGGACTAGGTTTTGGGGGGGCTAGAATTGATCCCACCACAGAGTTCAGTGGAAGAAGGAGCAAATAACATTCCTGGTTCAGGGAATTCCCTCAGAACTTGCAAAGCATCTTGCAATTCAGGACTGTGGTGCCCAGTAGGACACAGCTAATTGGCAATATACCTTTATTAGATGCATTTTTAAACGCTCCATTTAATTGTTCAGCCATCTTCTAGTCAGCTAGATCTAGCTGACTTACAAGGTGATTTTTGTTGGTGCTGTTGAAAACAGCCTAGAAATTTCATTAACATCATAAATATAGTCTGTGGCACCTGTTTCACATTTATTCTGTATTTAGAAATGCATATAACCCTGGGTATTGTGTATCGCAGAACAAGCAGCATATGAGGGTATCTGTGTTTTGACATGTATCTAGTAGTAGATAACGGAATCTGCAATAACTTATTTGAATGTGAACCTACATTTATTTTTAATCATATAAAGGTTTGTGTATATCTGCAAAGTGTAATGGTATACTTAATTGCTGCATAAACAGACTAGGCTTTATGCTGAAGCTATGTACTATAAGCTTTTCACTTGATATAGAAAAAAACACACTTAACCTAGAGCAAACTACTTCTGACTAGCTCATTGTTAGTCTTGAGGTGTTGAGCTTTCAGTTTTAAATAGAAGCATTCTCTTCTAATGTCAACAGGATGAAAATTTGATATTTGTGTGGTTTTGTTTTTTTTTTTTTTTTCTGGTGAGGCACAAAGGTCAGGAATATATAATTATAGTTGCACTAGTTTATTTTAACCATTTAAAATGCCAGGTTCCCTGCCAATTACAAAAAAAAATGCTAAAAAGCTTGCTTCTTTTTCTCATCTTGTGGTACAGATGTGACTTAATGATGTACAGCAATTATCTGCATACAAGGGGTTATGTTTTATGAGAATGAAATCTTATCATAACCCCCATGTGAAGCATGCCCATGGGAAATGACTAGCAGAATTGGTTGTTACAGTTGCACATCGCAGTTTGTGACTGAAGGCATCTTAGAGCATTTGGTGGCCATTGTTTGTGGGGTTTTTGTTACAGTGTCAAACATCTACATGATGATAAGGATGATCTCAAATTACTACTATTGATTTTTTTTTTTAATTTAAGCTTTGTCTTAAGCTATATTTTAGAAGTGGTTCAGACAAAGTTCTAGCACAGAAGTTTATGGCATCACACTCCCTGTTTATGAGCATTTTTATGAAATCTGGTTGCCTTGAATTCAAACCTGTGATATCCTGTGGCTTCAATGGAACACTAATCTCGCAGGCATTCAACAAAAAAATGATCATTAAGTTTAATTGAAGAGTTGCTATATTTATGTGTATCAAATTATATTGTGTGTAAATAATCAATTGAATGCTAATAAGAATAGTCTCAAGCTGATGATTATAGATTTGTTAGTGTGGGATTCTAAAAATCCTGACTACAACCTTTAAACCAACAGGTAATTTGAACGTGTAAACATGAATATCTGTTTGGGCATGTTGTGATTGGGTTAGGAAGTAAGGGCGCTATTTTAAATCTAGAGATGGATAGCACTGGTGATGTTAGGTGGTTTATACTCTGGACTATCACCCTAGGTAAAAAGTCTGTGCTTCTGAATTGGGTAAATTCTGGTTTAGCACAGTGTGCCTGTAAAAGAGGGAGGGGAGGACTTGTATTCAGGGTACAGTCTTTGTTTTGTTTTTTTCTTCCCACAAATTTAGTGACACTCTATCTCACTTTTTGCTTGCATACCATTGAATGAACCGATTCTATTTCAGAGGTGTTCAGTAGTCACAGACTTGACTAATAATTATTAATAATGAAGAAAGCCCTGAAGCTGATCTAATGAAAAATAGGTTCCTTTTAGCTTGTAGCTACTTCAGAAACATTCCCAGTAGAGACAGGACAGTAATGAACCCTTCCTCAAAGCTTAGCAAGTGGCAGAATAACGGAATTTCATTTCCGTCCAGACCTTTAATTTGTGAGCAAGCACGGCCAGTCTGTATGGTGACTTAATTCACTGTGCAAAAATCTCAGGCACCTAATCATTTCATCCCAACTCATTGTAATGCAGATAGGATTATTGCATTAGAAATGTGATTTTTAAATGGCCTGAGGGAGTAATTTGTCAGCATTTGCAAGGATTAACTCCATTAAAGTTTAGGCAACAACAACCCTTCTTTTGTGTTGCATCACAGGTCACAATACCAAACATTTAGCATAACTCATCTGCAAATCTTCTTACAATTGTGTTTCCTGGCAAGTCGGGAAACCACAAGCTACTTCAGTTACCCTGGAATCGTAGCTGCTTACAGAGATCCAGAGGAGACAAACAGATATGCCTTCACCTCTGACGAATTAATGTAAACCCTTTTCTAGGAGCAGCTGGAAGTCTTGCTGTCTTGCTGCTGCAGTCCACAGTGTCAACATGTGAAACGATGTAAATATTTCTTTCAAGCTTGCAAATGTCTTCGAGGTAAGGATGAAGATACTATATATTAAAGACTGCATTTTGGGAAGCTGTCAAAACTGTTAGCTCTGCAGCTTTCTCCATGGGATCAAAAAAGGCTTGCCATTACTGAGCATCCTGGATATTAGGAACAGGCCTATGTTTATATGTAGTGAATTGAGACTATGGTGGTTTTCCTATCAGAAAAGACAGTACTTTTAGGATACTATAGACAGAGCTGTTGCGGGGGAGAAGGAGTATTGATCTTTTATCTGAAGTAAATCTTCAGGGAGGAGCAAGATTTTGATTACAGAGACTTGGCTGTGCATCTGAAAACATTGTGTTCAGAAATACACAGTCAATGCTTGGTCTGTAGCTGACCTCTTCATGCTGGGCTATTACTAAGTGACAAAGTTCCTTCAAGGTGCTTTATACATGCTGTGAATGCTGCACCAATCTCTAAAATAATCTGGTCTCTTTAGATAGTTGTTTTATTTTCCTGAAAGTAAATGTTGTGACATCAGTAGCAATCTTGTATAACAAGCATAGGATTTTGGCGTATAATTTTGGAAGGGGGGGGAAGAAGAAAGGTAGTCTGTGTTGAATTCCCCAGACAGTGTTAGAAAAAATGTCACATGTTACCAGTACGGGCCATCGGCATGTAATGGGATTCACGCCTGTGTCAGCAGATTATTAGAACGGTGCAGTGCTGTGTATGTAGGGTTGAAAGACATTTGCAGTTTTGCCACATCAGCAGCACATAGCCTTTGACATCATATAATTGGGGTGCTTCCAAGCACTGAACTTGCAGCCTGCCACTGCAATAAACTTGACTGTCATGCTTTACATAATGATGTAGTACGGAACTGCAGCATTTTGTGACATGTGGTCTGTGTGTCAAAAGCGTGAGAGATTCTAAGTTAAATTGCTAGCTTAGATCTTAGCAATGTGTCATGCTGTAGCTTGGGAGGCATGTATGTTAATAAAATGTGAGGAATACAAGGATATGGGCTTTCCCCCTGCCACTGGATAAATAATTCCTAGTCCACTTTACTTGTTGCTAAAGCTGCAATTCAAGAACTATCCCTGATTATAGAAAAGCAGATTGCATGTTTGCGTTGAATTAAGTAAACTATAGTATGTGACAACACGGCGATAAACAAAGCAGTATCCCAAGAGTGGAAAGTTCTAGAAGTGTCTTTCCCATTATTGGACCAAATTTTGGTTGCACTCTGACACTGATTGTAGTCACAGCAATTAATTAAGGTATTGCTCTTTGAGAAAGCAGTGGTAAAGTAATAACTGCAAGCAGTCGTCTGCAGTCACACATTGAAATGCTGCTTTTCTTTGGAAGCTTCAGCTTGCATGTTTGAAAGACATGGCAATGTTTCATTGAACACTTTGTTAACATGGGGTGGTCATTGGAGCGAGGTTGTTTTAGATGATCGTACCATGGCTGCATCCTTTTTTGTAGGTTTATGGAACTCAAATCCCCAACAACTTACTTTGCCCAGTTTTATTTTCAATTGTTTTCTATGCAACCTTACTACGTTAAGCCAGGGTTTACAAAATATAGATAACTGAGCATAATTATTCTGCTAAGAACTGTGTTTAATCTCTGGGTTTGAAATCCGAAATATATAATCGGACACCTTCCTGGTGAAGCTGTAATATCTTGTAGCACCTACAACCAGCATATGCATTTGCTTATGCTTTGTTTCCCTCCACTCCCTTCTTTAGATGATAATATAGTATAGCTTAGTCATGTTTTGATGAGAACTTTTGAGGTTTCTCCAAGTTAAAGCACAGACCAACACAAGACCCTTAATAGGGCAGGGGAATGTTGACTGGACCATTCGTAGCTTGGGATGTAGGCTGTTCTAAAGATCCTTCAAGAAATGTCAAATACTGAAAACTCTTTTCCTTGTATAACATGAACTATTGCTGGTTACCTATGAAAACAGCAAAGAAGTGGGGAGGGAGAGAGGAGAGGTCTAGATCTGAACCTTGTCAGTCTGTTGACTTACATGAAATTGGCCCTAGTGATGAGATTCTGACTTGAGCAAAGTCAGCATGATTTTATTTAGGCCATGGCTCTACCTATCATATACCTCTAACCAGGAATGCTTGCACACATTTAAAGCAGCAGTCAGTCGGGCTGAGCAGGGTGAAGACATCCTGGCCCCTTGTGGGCTTCCCAATGTGCCTTTTCTTTCTCTTCTCCATGTGAAGGTTGTAAGTTAGCATCCCTGCAGGTCTCATGTGTGAATACATGGTGGTTGCTCCCTGCCTTAGTTCTTATCAAAATGATAGTTCAAACACTTTCAATAGCACTACTTTCTAAACTCAGATCCTTTTGATTGAAAGGTCAGGGAGTGACTACATGTGCTACTACAACAGCAGATGCAAGGAGGCAGTGATCTCTGATGAGAAAGGTACTGATGAAAGCAGCACAATGCATCCAACCATAACCTCAGCTGTAACTACTACAGAATATAGGGATTACTTTTTAATTACTTTATGAAAGAGAAAGTAAAGGAAAATATGATACTAGCTGTACAGAAGAATCAGTTTGAAGAAATTGGTGTGTTCAACTGCAGCTCGGGTTTATTGTTGTGGTATCAGAATTCAATTTATTTTATTTGAAATAATACAGTGTAGTTAGGCTGTTAAAAGCTACTTACCATTCCAGCATTGGTGGGCTTATTAAAATTTATTTTTATCTTCAGCTGTGTTTACTTTTAGTTTTCACTAAGGCCTGCTATTCTGTTCAATCTGTACTATTAAATCATATAGTGTATGGTTGATCTTGCATTTCTTATATATTATAAAATATTCCGTGTTTTCTGGAAGGGAAGAAAAAGATTTCAGTCTGCAGAAATCTTCAGACTAGTTTCCTCTTCTCAGCTGTCCTCTGAAACTGTATCCAGTAGTAGTCTTTGTGCAAAAAAAAGAAAAAAACAAACCAAACAAACTTGCTCAGGTCTCTCAAACAGAACTTCTTTAAGGAACTGATGGGGTATTAAATTGAACTTGGTTTACAATTAATGATAAAACAAAAGACATCTCTCTCCTCAGAAGGAACTGGACACTTCTGGATTCACATAAGTAAATCCTATGTTGGTATGAGATTTTTGTATTGCATATTTGAACTTGTTGTGCCTTCTTGTTAAACAAAGTAGGGCTGATTCCTCTCACCTTGTTGCTGTACAAGGAGATTTTGCCATCCACCACAGTAAATATATTATTTTTTTTTCAAGAAAAAATGAAAATTCACCGTGGTTTGAGGGCTTCACCTTTGTTCAGAACTGTCTGAGCAGACCTGCCTCAGCAGTGGAATTAATTTTCCCCAGGTTGTGTGTGTTTCATTCCCTCTTTCTCTCCCACCCTCTTAATTAACTGAAGCTAAATGATGGTTCAGGAATACAACACCTCAATTTCTGTGGGCCGCTGTGTGGTTCTGTTGGGAATTGCCCATTTCTTTTATCACAGGTATACTTGGTTATGACAGATTCCTGCAGTGCTGGAGATGGTAGCTCCGGAGTCCTTTATTAAAAGTGGGGCAGCACTTGGCCTTTGCATGTTTCTGCCTTGGTTCCTCTCAGAGTCACTTGGGCAAACTTCTGTCTTACCGAAGCCAAACTTGGACTTGATTACACTGAAGTTATTCAGGAAAGTGGGCTTTTGCTTTCTAACTGATAGCCTGAATGATTGTATGCTACTATTTCAATTGGACAGTTTTATTTTTCTGTGCCTCTTGGCTAAATGAACCTCTGACCTGCTAAGTACCAAATGCTGAAAGAATTACCAGTTTACTCCATCCACCTGATGGACTCCAGCAGAAAGCCTAGTGGGCAATAAGGCAGTCTTGGCTTTAAGCAGGCACTGAACAGCAAGAATAGGAATCATTACTCTTCATTTCTCTATTAGTTTCACTGCTCATTTAATAGTTGTGGGCAAAGAAAAACATTAATATCCTATTCAGCAGCCAAATGCACCAAATTGGGAGTTGTGACTCGTGTGTTTTCCTCTTTTCTAATGGGTATCATTAAAATTTAACAAGTCATCTAAATCATGTTAGTATTCCCAGGGTTAATATTGCTGAAATTGCTGGCAGTGTTCCCACAGGAAGAGTGAATGGTGGCTGAGGCTGTGTGGCAGGCATTTGTTCCTCAGAGGGAGGCGTTGGAACTGGAGAAGCCCTGGCACCAGAAAGGCACAATGAAGTCTTTGGTGACAAGGGACATTTGCAATACACATACATATTCTTTCCCCTTCTCCCCTCCCTTTTCACTCCCTCCTTCCTTTTCTCTCCCCACTAGTCCTAAAGCTGTCATTTCAGCTCATATTCGTTAGATTTGTAATGGAAATTCTTGACAATAAGCCTGCATACATGTGAACCTAGAAGGAAGGCATACAAGTGTGCTAGTCAGTGTGAGTGTCAGACTTAAGAGATTGTTAGACCGTAGATGGCTTTTACTGGAGGTCGAGAAGGCTAACAAAGCAGAAGATGCAATTAAAATGGTATTTATTAGAGAGGAATAGCTAGCTGTCTGGGCAGACCAAACACGGGGAAATGATGGGTAGCTGGAAGGCCATTAGTGATGGCTTTGTAAGTAGTTCTGCAGCATGGGTGGTAAGCCTAAATCCAGAGCTGCTCTTTTAGCATGCCTAATAAGACTTCCTTTTTTTTTCCTGTGTGTAAATCCATTATCAATTCATGGATTTGACAAAAATTCTATGGACTTTGGTTTAGATTTAGAGGTGGGAGAGAAAAGTTATGGTGGCTGGGGTGGGGAAGAGAAGAAACTGGCTTAAGGGACCTTTTGGGTATACTCTCCCATCAGTATGAAAACAAGCTCTGCAAGATTTTTGCGGAGTTGGTTTTTATAAAATCATTTATCCAGTGCTCCTGCAAAGAGGCTATCTGGTCAGGAATATGAGATGGGACAGGAAGCTCACTGAAATGCCTTCTCATTTTAAATGAACAGTTGGGATCAAGTTGTTATAAGTTCCTGATAAGAGCTCTGATTTAAAAAAAAAAAAAAAAAAAAATTTTCAGAGGTAATGTCTCCTTTAACCTTTTCTTGACTGGTGAACTGTTGGGTGTTTGGATTTAACATCATCGTCAACTATTTTTAAAGTTGCAATGGGTGTGGGTAGGTACCTACAGCAAATTGGCCAATACATTTTTGGTGTCCTAAAGGATGTAAGCTGCTGTGAGAATAGGAAAAGCACACTGAAATAAGAAGTTCAGGGCTGTGAGAAGAAGGCAGGCTATGAAGACAGAAATTAAGTTGGGTATGAGGTGTGCCTTGGTTGGTTCAGGCAGCAAAGAACAGTGCTTCCATGGGAAAGGTGGCATACTGGGGAGGAGGGAGAAATGGGTGATAAACCCGAGTTCTTTAAAAGGCTGACCTCACTGCTGGTGTCTTTAAAGCTTTACAGAAATACTTCATATGAAGGTTGTGTTTCGGTTTAGGTTCATGCTGGTTTTTTTGTTGTTGTTGTGCTTTTAAAAAAAGCCATCCCTATTGTTTCCCTCCACCCCCAAAATAGAAACCAGCAGGCAGCCAGAAGAGTTAAAGGCAGTTAAACCAAAGTTGCCTTTGGTTTAGTGCGCTTCAGTACTTTTTATTCTGAAATTGTGTTTTCCAAAGACTAAGGTACTGGTGCATCCTGTGATCTAAGGACACAACTAGATTTTCTTTCATAGATCTAATTCATTTTTTCCCCCTTTCTTTACCAGTCACAAGGACCTATACATTCCATAGTGTCAATTTGAGAGTTGGTATGACATAGAGACTCAACTCATTGCACTAACAGTTTTACCCAACAGCAAATAAATTATGTATGTTTTAGCGTATCAGCAATAGGGTAGAACTTGGTGTTCTGGAGTGTAGTTATGAATTCAGCCTGGCGTTTCCTTTCCCTGTGCCTGTCTCTGAAGGAAATAAAAGTTTGATTTCCAGATTAATTTTCATTCTTCGTGTTGAGTTTACTAATTCTGTAGTATTAATATACCGGACACTCTAAGGGCATGCTATTAAGTAATAGTACTTGTTCCAAATACTCTAAAAGCAGAGTAGAAAAGACTGTGTGAGAGGAGAGCTAAAGGTAGGGGAGTATACATAAGGGCTGAATGCACTGGCAGCGATGGCTCTAAATGAAGCACTTTACAGATTGAAGTGCCTTAAATTGCCAACCTTCTTTGTCAGTCCTAGTTACTTAGTTCTTTCTAGCTTGGTCTGCCACTGTCTTGCCTGTTTAATATTCCACTTAAGTATAACAAGAGATGAAACAACCAAGATGCCTGTATCCTCCAGGAATCGGCTCTACCAGTGTGAATAGTTGTGTTAGCTGTTTATAAGCAATGAGCTAAACAGAGGTACAAAGAGGAGGGGAAAAAGGGGAAGGAAAACTGTTGTAACTTCTCTTAATTTGCTGGTTTTATCAGTGAAAGAAACAAATCCTGTCCCTTTCCTATTCCACATGCATGTGCTTTGGATAATAGGAATCATTTCAATAAGCACACACTGCTAAGGCCCAGATAAGGGCTATTTCTGTGCCTGAAATATCAAGGACCAGAGTGTGCTATGTGGGAAGTTGGTGTGGAATCATGCTGCCGAGGAAGCAGTGTATAGTAATGCGCATGGATGACACTGATAAATGGCTCCTCTAAGCAAGCATCTGCAGCAAATTGTCAGACTGAGACTTCCCAGCATACCCTAGACCTCTTCATGAATGAAATCTCTGTTGTGCAATTATTTACCTACCTCCATGTGAAATGAGAGGATAGGATTCATTGCTTCAGTGCAGCTTTTACATGAGTTTACTCTCTTTATGTACATACATAAAATATATTTTTCTGCAGCAATGGCCACAGAACTCCCCATGTCCTTTCACTGATTAGCCATACAGCTTTTTGAAATAGGATAAAATGGCTTTCAGGGTAATAGACAGGTCTTTTGCTTCTGGAAACCTAAAATGAAATGTGTTCTATGCATTCTGTTCTTTGGCCAGACACCTGTATAATTAAGGTAAGTAATAAGTATGGTTTGATTTTTTGTTGTGGTTGTTTTAGTAGAGGTTGTGGTGGTTAGGAAAGAAAAGGGAAAGGTCTTGGATTCTTTCTTTTCCTTTTTGAAGGATCATGATTACTGTCTTCAAAAGGCAGTGAGACAGTCTGCAAATCTATTTTACACTGAAGTAAAACCTCTCATCTTTTTCTTGTTACCACTGGACATCACCGATGGATGAAAAGAATTGGGCTTGCTCTTTGCCTTTCTTCAATATGTATTTTTTACTACTTTGAGGCAATTTTCTAGAATAACTTGTAATTGAAAACTGAAACTCTGGTAATTTAGGCTTTGATGAGAAGGTCTCTTGAAATCAGAGTAGAATTTCTGGCCAGCCTAGAAAAAAACCCCCAATGTTTGGTATTTAGCATATACTCTCAGTACATAAAGATCCAGATAAGTTCCCTGCTCTTCTTAGTTCTAGCAAATATGTCAAACCTCAGGGCTCTGAGAAATGAACTTGTGGATTTAGCTGCAAGGATATAAAATGGTAACGTCTGACAGAGCAGCAGAAAGGTAGTCAGGGCAGAAGGACTTATCATGCACATGTATCTTAGCTACCAGATTACACTAACAAGCACCTTAGCTGAAGTTTGCCTTCACTGGCAATGTAAATAAATCCAACAGGGAGTTTTGGTGCAGCTGAGGTAAGGAGTCCTGTCCCACCACCCTGCCATGGTGTTGATGGCTATCTGCAGCACTCTGCTCCACCCTGCTGCTGCAGCTCTCTTAAACTGTTTCTTGACTATTGGAGCCCTCAGTTTCTTTCTGTCTTAGCCTTTGGCCTCCAGCTATTTCTGTCTGTCTTGCTGGCTTTCTGTAAAAAGCATTAATATTTGTTTGCTTGTGATGTGGAATGGGACTTTCCCCCCAGAATTTTCCATAGGAAAAGACCTTTTTTGATCACTCAGTGGAAGAAAACAGATGCTCCTAGAGGGTAGAGACAAGTGATTTTTAAGTTAGATGCTCATGGAAGTAACAGGACTTCACACAGTTGCACATATTCACATCAATGTGCCCATTACTGGAGTACACGCATAGATCTCACCTTAGAAAAATGTCTGCTTCTTCTGTTTTTACAGCTGAGGACAGGAGATACCGAGCAAGCTGGTGAACTAATTAGTTACGTAAAACTGAGTCCAGGTTTCTTACATGCTTGTGCTCTTGACTAGTGGGCTTTTTCCTTTTTTGCTCATGTTGCCCATCTCATTCTGCAGCAGCTCATGTATGCTGGCTCAGCATTGGCTCTTCTGACTCTGTACAGAGACGAAGAAGGGAGTTGTGGTTTGCATTTCAAAGCTGTCAGCCTTAAAAGGATCAGAATATGGCAGTTGAATATACAGTAACTAGTCACCCAGTTATGACAAAAAGTCTTTCTAAAAGACCTTGACTTCTGATTCTCTGATTGGTACCAGAAGCTGGCTGTTTAACAAAAAAAAGACATTGCTAATAGGGTTGGGTGGGGTTTTTGTGATTTTTCTCCCTCTCCCCCCCAGCCAAGAGAGTGTTTATTAATTCTTTTTTTTTTTCCCTCCTACCTTGGACAGTTCATATCTATGAATAATTTAATTGTCCTTGGCTGTCTGCTGTTGTGAATGGCATGCTGTGAGGCATTCTGTATTCATGTGGTATTTGTTAATGTTTGTTTTGTATTCTGTCTGCCTCTCTGCCTTTCCAGAGATCAAATGGATGATGCAAGGCTTGACAACATATAAATGCTATTAAACTGTATCAGAAAGAACAGAAAGGGGGCCTTTGTCATTTTATTAGTTAGAATGTTAATTGGAATAGATTGTTCAGTGTGTTTTTCTTGCCAGTGGAGAAGTAAATGTTTATGAAAGTGTTTTTCTATTTTTCAAAGAGTTTGTCTTGAAAATACGTCTAGAATTTGTAAGTAACCATTTGTACTGGCTTATATGGTATCTCAAATGTGTTTCCTATCCCTAGGCATTCTTTGTTACTGTCATTATTCACAAGGTTTAAACTGCAGAAATCCCGGTTTTCAGATTTTAATTCTCTTCATCTTCATTGAGGATTGTATTGCTTTAACTGCTCTTGTCATGATACTTTTCAAGCAAAGAAAAGCATCTGTAACTTTTTTCTGACTACATCCTTTCTGAACCAAATGTAAGCATCATTATTAGTATTCCAAACATTTATTTAGATGCTGTCTGTAATCCTCATGACTTTCAGGTTGAGACCCTGAGAACAGGAAGCAGAAAGCACACCCCAAGCTGCTCTGCTGTCTGCAGTTTTGCCAGGTGAATGGGAAACTGGGCTAATGCTTTATGGAGTTCTATAGAGTGATCTCAGGGGTGAATGTCCCTCCTGAGAAAGCTTCATCCTTCAGAAAACACATGCTAAGAACAAGAAATAATAACACTTGTTATCATGGGTAAATCACTTAATGTCTGCTTTCCTGCTGGCTGTTGAATTAATAGTAACTTTTTATGGTAACTTTAAAATTTTTAATCATCCACAATTAAACAGTGTTTGAGTGTATGCTGCTGCTCTAACAGCCTCCACTTTTGTAGATATTTTGGCCAAGTTCCTCAAAGTCTATCAGCTGCTGTTTATCATCTTGTGTCTCTTGTGGTGCCTACAGAGACCAGTACGTGCTACTAGGCTTTGTAAAACTGTTGCATAGCCCTCTAGGGAGCAGAGGGTCTTTTGAAGTGCTTTTGATGCTGGGTGTACCTAATGCAGAGGAGAGTAACTTTCTGTAAAGCTGACCCCACTGTTGCTGGATAGCTGTATTGCAGGCACATGGTTGCTTTGCTTGGCTGATGCTTTGGGAGTCCAGTTCTGCAGCTCTTGTTCCTGGATGTCAGCCAAGTGGCTGTGGGTTCTGAGACTGGACAACTCTTGAGGCAGGTATGTTTGGAGACATCGTTCTCGCTGTGGGCAGTGCTGGATGTGCTGCCTCTTTGTCTGTGGAATGGCTTGTTAGGCTGCCTTTAATTTGAACCATCTGGCAACCTGCACACTCAGTTATAATACTGTTTTTATGTCAGACCTCCAATGGCATGCTGTGAGCTAGAGACCAGCATAGGAATTAAGGTAGAAAATCCCCTGGAAACATATTGCAGTGCACATACAATTAACTGGAATATAATTATGTTCACTGTAAACTGTACATCCTGCACTAGGCTTCACCTTTGTTTTTCTTCTGGCAACTGTAGTGACTCCAGTGAAATTACAGGGTGCTAAAGGAGGGTGAAATGTATCTGTAGCTGTTCCAGTGTTTGTTAGAGGCCTCCCCTGTGTTGGGTGAAGCAGTATTGGAGTTTGTGCTTCCCTTCATCCTTGTCTGTTGAAGGATCCTGTCAGGCAGTCTGAGACTTGTTAGAGCATCCAAGACATGGAGTTACTAATTGGCTACAGCCCTGTGCTTTCTTTACATACTGCTGTTTCTCTTCCTGGAACCAACAAACACACTGTATACCTCTTTCTTTTAAAAAAAACCCCTTCTATGCTGTTTTAACCTTTCTGCCCCATTTTCTGCCCTCTCTTGATAATTTTCTTTTCCCTAACTAATGACTCACCTGGATAGGATTGCTGCTGGCTCTGTGATTATAGCAATTAACTCTAACCCTAAGGAAATGGCTTGCTGTGTTGCCTGGCAGCCAGGGTCTACAGGAGCTGGTAAAACAAAATGGATCAGACTTTACTTTTCCTTCATTCTAATTTTGTTATTGATTAGCAAGGAAAGCAACTTACTGTGAAAGATCTTGTCAATTTTCAGGTTGGCTAAGATATTCAAAATCTGTTGCCTTGTTTTTCAGATTTGCTGTGAATTCCTCACAACTTCTAGCAAACAGCAAAGGCTTTGGCGGTTCTGTAAACAAGGTTTCTTAAGCCTGGCTTAAAGGAATTGAGAACTACAACTGGAACTGCTGTCATAACAATTTTTTCTTCTGCATGTTAGACTTGATTTTATAGTGGTCTTTACCTAAGCTTTAGTATTTTTTAATTTTGTGGTAGAGAATAATGAAAATACAGTTTTTAAGTGAATTTAAAGCCTTGGGAATACATTATTGTCTTGAGCAAGCTTGCTCACACACTGATAACTAAAAGCAGATGTGTAAGCAAGAGTTTTGAATGTTGCACAAAATGGGGGTGAGCAGTGCGTATGTAGGTATCTCGGAGCAGGCCTCACTCTGGGAACCGGGTGTTATCAAAGAGCACATCTCAACTAACATCAGAGGTGATAATGTGAACAAGCCATCTGAACTGGGGGGACATGGCACAATTGAATCTTTATAGGGCTAACCACAGCCTGCCAAATTGGCTTCATGAGAGGAAAGGTAGATCTGCCCACAAACAAACACAGGGCTAATAAAGCTACAGTTTGGTTTTGTACCCCCATTGCTCCTTTTAATCATTCTTTTACCAAATGTCAGCGCAGATAGAAAATTCAAATCAAGCTCACAGATACAATTCTGTGGAACTGGAAAGGTGAGTAGTACACCAGTGCAGCTCCCCCAGGCTGGAGTGCTGCCAAGCTTGATGGTAGAAGTTTTAGGTTGGAAGTTACCTAATCCAGTCTCCTCTTCAAAGCAAGATGGACTTCAGTGTTAGATCAGCTTGTTCTGAGGCTCATGCAGTGAAATGAGCATCTCCAAGGCCACAGATTGCACAGCCTCTCTGGGCCCCTGTTGCGTTGCTTCTGCAGTGCTGTCCTCTCAAGTGCATGTTTTTGCCCTGTCTCTTGTGCCAGCACTTACTTTTTGGAAGTTGTGGTGAGCTTGTTAGGGAGCTAACCTGGCAAAACCAACCCCTTCCCCAAACCCCTGGTCCTAGAAAAAAGGGGACTCAATGCATGAAATGTTACTCAGTAAATCAGACCTTGTTTCACCTATGTTCTCTTTCAGTCTGGAGGTATTTGTGTTTTTTAGAGCCAAATATCTACACACAGCTGAGTGATTAAGACATGAACTGCTCATCTGACATCAAAATATTTGTAAACACTATGACTACATACAGCCGCAGGCAAATGATTTTTTTTTTCCTGCAGTTTATGACTGCATGATGAAAAAATGTACTTGTAACTAGAGGGGAAAAAGCTAGCCTTTTCATATCCTACAGTCTTAGTTATTATGTTTCTGTTAGCATTCCTCGTATTTTTTTGGGTAGATGATAGAAAAATGAGCAGAGGTGCCAATTTAATTAAGAGAATGCCTACCCTTAGAATTGGTCTGAAGGCAGTGAATTCAGTATGGTAATGCATGTAGATGGACAAATGCAGTAGTAACAGTCTAAATACAGTGTTTCATGCCCTACCTATGTGTGGCCATGAGTGACCACTTGCAGTGACAAATAGTGGATTAAATACCATCTAACTGAAGAAGATGTATAAGAAGGGGAAAGGTGCTTGAAAACCATAAATGCATTTTAGACACATCTGTGTCCCCCTGCACAGACTGAAAAAATGTGGTTTAACCCTGCTGAGACTGAGGTGTCTGTGCTGGGCTGTCTTAAAATTCATTCCAGAGCAGAGGGTTTATTTTCTGGAGCTGTACAACATGGAGACCTTCTACCTTGAGCTGCTTTTCCTAAGTGGCAAAACAGTCTACGGCAGGGCTCCCTGCCTTTGGGAAGGAGTGTGACCAAGTGTGTGGGGCTCTTCGTTCTGTATTTCTGGTCATCACAGGCAGTGAGCCATTAAGCTCCTCTGAGGCACGTGCCTTATGCGTTCACTATTCTCCTTTGCCCCTGCCACGCTGTGCCTATGAATGAAGAGGAATATCTGCTTAATGAATCAAACACTGCATCTGCATTGCAACAGAATGAATTCATATTTGACTGAGCACTTGCAATTATAACAGAAATTCAGCTTCAATTCTTAATCTGCAGTCACTGAAAGTTTCTGCCTTATCCCTCTTATGTTCAGGAAGGCTGAAATCTGTAAGGTCTGGATTGCTAACTGGAAAGTATCAATGGCTCAGCAATTTACATAGAAAATATGGATGGACATGTACTGTGAAAGACAAGGACTTTTGCTAAAGCACCATGAGATTTATTTAACTCATCTGCATTTTAATTACAAGGGGGTTACAGAGAAAACAATTTATTAGCCACAAAATAACACATCCTGGTAATACCAGTTTCTCCCTGGGTTTATTGTGGGATACCACTGTACTTCTCAAAACTATATCCTGGGCACTTTGCTTCAAAACTTAATTTTGTTATAGTTCTCCAGTAGCCACAGACTTTAAAGCAGATCTTGTGGTCCTGTAGACTAAGAGTTCTCTACTGATGGAGGGAGTAGATAGAAAGAGAAATTGGATTGCTGTCTTTTTGTGGCTGCTGTGCTGTTAATTCACTTTCTTTTCATTCAGCTGTGGTGGGAAAAAAAGAGCTAATTGCAAGTTCCCTGGCTGTAACTGCTGATCATACGTTGGGGTTTAATACAAATACAGGAGTGCTTCTACCTGTTAGAGGTACTTCAACAAGTTCAAGGAATCATAGGAGTAGAGTAAACATTGTTCTATTTCTTGTGCATACATTCACTGCCCTTTTGTTAAGACTTCTGCCCCACATACCCAGTTACTGTGTCTCAGTCCTTTTTGGAATTGTAGCTATTTTGACAAGCTTACAAAACCCCCAAGTTCCTTTGCAGAAGCTTCTTGGTAAAAATAAACCTATACTTCTAACTGTCAAATCTTAAAGAGATAGTGGGACTAATCTCAGGCCTAGATGCCAGGCACCAGGCAAGAGCACTTTTGAATTGACGTGATTCTGAGCTTGCTCTACCCCTGTCCATTCCAAGGAGCAAATCCGAGAGCTCACTTATTGCAACTGTTTCTTGGGCCAAAATAGTAACTATGGCCTGGCAAGGTAGGAGTGAGCCTCAACAATGGCTTTCCCTCTCTGAGTGGAGGTCGAACATTGCCACTAGAGATGAGGAAAAGGCTGAGATACTCAACGCCTTCTTTGCCTCGGTCTTTAATGGCCCGACGAGTTATCCCCAGGGTACCCAGCCTCCCGAGCTGGAAGATGGGGACAGAGAGTGGAATGAACCCCCCATAATCCAAGAGGAAGCAGTCTTTGACCTGCTATGCCACCTGGACATCCACAAGTCTATGGGGCTGGATGGGATCCACCCAAGAGTGCTGAAAGAGTTGGCAGAGGAGCTTGCCAAGCCACTCTCTATCATTTATCAGCAGTCCTGGAGAACAGGGGAGGTCCCAGATGACTGGAGGTTGGCAAATGTGACGCCTATCTTCAAGAAGGGCCGGAAGGAGGATCCGGGGAACTACAGACCGTCAGCCTGACCTCACCGGGGAAGATTTGGAGCAGTTCATCTTGAGTGTATTCACCAGGCACATGGAGGACAGTCAGGGGATCAGGCCCAGTCAGCATGGGTTCATGAAAGGCAGGTCCTGCCTAACCAACCTGATTTCCTTCTATGACCAGGTGACCCACCTGGTAGATGAGGGAAAGGCTGTGGATGTTGTCTACCTGGACTTCAGCAAAGCCTTTGACACAGTCTCCCATAGCCTTCTCCTGGAGAAGCTGGCAGTTCATGGCCTAGATGGATGTACTCTTCGCTGGGTTAAAAACTGGCTGGTGGCCGAGCCCAGAGAGTCGTGGTGAATGGAGCTAAATCCAGTTGGTGGCTGGTCACAAGCGGTGTCCCCCAGGGCTCAGTTCTAGGGCCAGTCTTGTTTAATATCTTTATCAATAACCTGGATGAGGGGATTGAGTGTGCCCTCAGTAAATTTGGAGACGACACCAAACTGGGTGGGAGTGTTGATCTGCTGGAGGGGAGGAGGGCTCTGCAGAGGGACCTGGACAGGCTGGATCAATGGGCCGAGGCCAACTGTATGAGGTTCAATAAGGCCAAGTGCCAGGTCCTGCACTTGGGTCACAACAACCTCATGCAGCGCTACAGGCTTGGGGAAGAGTGGCTGGAAAGCTGCCTGGTGGAAAAGGACCTGGGGGTACTGATTGACAGCCGGCTGAATATGAGCCAGCAGTGTGCCCAGGTGGCCAAGAAGGCCAATGGCATCCTGGCTTGTATCAGGAACAGTGTGGCCAGCAGGAGTAGGGAAGTGATCGTGCCCCTGTACTCGGTGCTGGTGAGGCCGCACCTCGAATGCTGTGTTCAGTTTTGGGCCCCTCACTACAAGAAGGACGTTGCGTTGCTGGAATATGTCCAGAGGAGAGCAACCAAGCTGGTGAGGGGTCTGGAACACAAGTCATACGAGAAGCCAGCTGAGGGAACTGGGGTTGTTTAGTCTGGAGAAGAGGAGGCTGAGGGGAGACCTGATTGCCCTCTACAATGACCTGAAAGGAGGCTGTAGTGAGGTGGGGGTCGGCCTCTTCTCCCTGGTAACAGATGATAGGACGAGGGGGAATGGCTTGAAGCTGCGCTAGGGCAGGCTTAGGCTAGACATTAGGAAAAACTTCTTCACCGAGAGGGTTGTCAGGCTCTGGAATGGGCTGCCCAGGGAGGTGGTGGAGTCCTCATCCCTGGAGGTATTTAAAAGAAGGATAGATGAGGTGCTTAGGGACATGGTTTAGTGGTGGGATGGCAGGGCTAGGTTAACGGTTGGACATGATGATCTTAAAGGTCTTTTCCAACCGAGGTGATTCTATTCTATTCTATGGATATGCCTGCAGTGGTAGGAGCACTGATGTGGTAGAGGAATGTGGGTGTTAACTACCAATTTTTCTGCCTGGGCAAATCCTCTAGAGGCTAGTCACTGTTTGCTGGCAGAATTGACCAGTGGTGGTCTGGTTCCAGAGGTTGCTGCTGTCCTGCACTGTGGGACCTTGCCAAGCATGAATGATGGAAAGAGAAAAGGTCAGGGAATTGTGTGTGTGGGGGTGGAGACACCCCCAACTTATTTTTTTTCTCATTGCTATCAGTTTCTAATGTCCTTTGAGCTGCCTACTTGTACCAATGAGAATCATACTTAATAGTCCTTGCCATGGTCAGACAGTTTAAAAAAACCTCTTAATGTATTTTGAATAATTAATATCTGGACTTCGTTCTAGTAATAAATACATTAGTTCAGTTTTGAAAATGCACTCAAATAGTTCACAAGTATTAATGAATTATCCTTCAGCCTTTCATTGGCCCTGGGGAATATATGAGTAGAGATCAAAGGTATGGAGGGGTGAAATGACTTGTCACAGTCACAAGAAGCCCCATAGTTTGATTTCCAGGACCTATGTTTTAATGACAAAAAACAATGTGGCACAGTGAATAGTTGCTAACCTTCTATGTGGAAGCTGGAATTGTCTTTCTTGCAGTAGTACGGACAAATCATATGGCCTTGAACAAACTATGCTACCTACAAGTTTTTACCTTCGTTTCTTTGCCCAGTTCCTTTCTCTCTCTAATAAGTGTGCATTCTCATTGGGAAAAACCTGTCTGTCTTTGTACAGTGCGTGGCATGAAGGATCTTGATTTTTTTTTTTTGTTATCTTTTTTTTTTAGCTGTTGCCTCTAAGTACTACCAAAACACGAAACATAGAAGATCTGTTTCCACATTTATTTTTTTGTGTGTTACATTCTTTCAGGTTTTACTTTAATGTATTTTTGCATTGCTGCCTTAGCTCTGTGGATGTCCATAATGCTCTAGATTGCCATAAAGCTTTATATTCTACATACCTGCATACAAAATGACTTTATCCAGTCTAGTTGCTGCTATTTTACAAATTAAATGCTCAAGCAGCAGCCTCTTCCACCCTCTCTTGCTTACCTTCCTCTTATTTTGGATTACAGAGGAACCAGGTAGATTCTGTATTTCTAGTCCTGCTCTGTTTCTTTTTTTTGAATACACTGCATATAAATATACCGGCAAACTTAAATTAACTTTGATTGTAACTTACTGTTGGACCAGGACTGACGCCATCCTGCTGTATCCTTTAAAGAAAGAAGTGTGTGTTAATGTCACAAACACATCTTCTCTCTAAAGGCTCTGGTTTTAAGCAGCCTGGTTGCCTGTGTAATGCTCACTGACACTCAGAACTTTGTCTTCTAATTGTAGCAGAGGAAAATACAACCTCTGTCAGAGTCAGTGGTGGGTCAATAGAGAACAAAGGCAGTAATCAATCTAAGGTCTAATTAAAGGCAGTGGTGCCAGGAAATGATAGGGAATTCAACAGCCTGACACTCAAACTTCCCTAATTGGACTAGTGTTCTTTATAACTGCCCTGTGCCCCATTCCATATTGCCCCAGCTATGATAGCAGTATCTCACTCTGTATTTAGTGTTTTGCTTTGCTCTCGAGTTCAAGGCAGAGTTACATAGAGGGATCTATTAACAGTGAATGCCGTAGCTTTATACTCTCACTTCACTTTTTTCTTTTTTAAAAGCTCAGTTACTGAATGATGGTTATAAGCAAGTTTGTACTCTTCCATAAAAAGCGGTGGTGTGGCCAAGTGAGGAACATGTGGAGGCTGCTACTGTTTTCTTCCTGCATTCTTCAGCTGTGCTCCGTGTATTCCTTTTTTTTTTTTTTTTTTTTTAAACTTTGTTCTGCAAGCCAGGTTGTCCATTTGCCTTCTGGGCAGTGTAGTAGCCCTGTTCCTGGGAATTTCATAAAATTCTAATTTTGTGCAGGATAGAGCAAATAAGGGAAATAATACTTATGGATGGAGAGGATGGCTTTGATTCATTAACAATTTCATTTGTTGTGGTTTCTACTACTTCATGGAAAAAAAAGGAACTCCCTCTGAAGAACTTCAGGCAAGAAGAGGAGTTTAAACAGCAAGTGTTTGTGACAAAGACACAAAACTGTTTTCTGCATTCTATAGCTGTATGATGAAGTGTACAGTTGTCATGGGAATCTGAGAAAAATCCTACAAACCAGTTAGGAGTTATAGATAAATGTAAGTACAATACATATCTGTTAGCTTGAATTGTGCAATATGTTCCAGTTAAATAACATTTAACTGAAGTGCTGTCATTTCTGCAGGAAAGGATCCTGCAGAGCATCTTAAGTGCAGAAAAGAAATCCTGATGGAGTCTTCAGTAGCTTCAAAGAGATGTTTTGAACACCAGACTAATTTGTTGTACTTCCGTGGAAATTTTCCTTCCCACACTTAATGTTTTACTGTCTATTGGAGATTTCTGTGAGAAATAGTTAATTCTTTCTGAATTTCATGTTGAGAAAAAAATGCTTGGGAATGAAATGGAATGAGTGTCTGGAAAAAGAATGGCAAGACCTAGCATGCTTTTTTTTTTGTTTGGGGTTTTTTTTTTTGGACGTGAAGATCGACAGCTGGGGATACAGAGAAGAAAAGATCGTAGGTGGTGAATTGCAGTGTGACAGAGAAGATTAAGTGACAGCACCATGCGGATTTGATTCTGAATTTTTGCAACTGTATCACTTTTGTCATTCCCTTCTCAGCTATATAATAAAATGCTATGGTAAAAGCCAGTCAACCTAGTCAATGGAATGTTGCCCATATAACATATACTGACGTACTTTTGAAGGGCTGGGCCATAGGCTAGGCTGTGGCATTAATGTGTGCCTGGTACCAGGGTGGCGAGACAGAAGCCTCCATGTGCGCCAGCTGCCTGTCAGTGAAACATGCTCGTTCAGTTTGCTTAGTAATGTGAATGCTATGTGTAGTGGAGGCAGAGGTGTTTCCTTGTAAACATAATGAGTTGCGATATTTTTGTTTTCTTTACAGAGAAATTGCAGGAATATAACCACATCTATCTAGGTACTCACTGGCATAGTTAAGTGAGCTACCCCTATGACTCTTACTCACAGGTATTTTTTAATGGAGAGTGGCATGTCACTGAGTAAAGGGATTCTTCACTGTGAAGTGGAAAGACCATTATAAAATGGTATTTAAAATATAGAGAAATGCAAGGTACTGTATTTGTGTTAATAACACTTTTTTTCATTCCAGAGCCATATAAATGTTTCAAGAATAATTTAATTTTGTAGGTACGTGAAACAGATCTGAGGGAGCTAGATAGTCTCTGGGCACAAATGAAGCCAAGTCTCTTGTCTTTTTGCCATGTCCACCACACCTGACTGTAGAATGAACTCCGTAGATGAAAGGGTATTGAAGGAAGCACTGAATACCACTTTTCTTTTTTCCTGGTAACAACTGGTGTTGATGACACTTCTAAACACTTTTAAATTATGTGAATCTTAAAGCAACAGAGCAATTCTTACCTATACCAACAAATTTGAGCAGAGTTGTTCTATAGCACCTAATCAAACTTAGATTAACTTTCATTATTGTGAACTTCAAACCATTTGAAGAATAATTAAGAAACACAACTAATGAGTGGGCTTTCTGTATATATCAGAAACACTGTTTCTTTGTCTGTTCCTTTAAAAACT
The DNA here is from genome assembly GCA_034008185.1 of Gorsachius magnificus. NCBI lineage: Eukaryota > Metazoa > Chordata > Aves > Pelecaniformes > Ardeidae > Gorsachius > Gorsachius magnificus. The sequence goes on along the minus strand of CM067083.1, from coordinate 39,013,081 downwards.
TGGAAATGTCTCAGTTGCCTGTTATAGAGGTGTGCAAAACTCTCCACAGACTTGCCTGTCTCCTAATCCGCCCAGCCTCCTGCAAATTATGTACCTTGCAAAGAAGCATTATTAATTCCAGTGGACTGGCCTGTGGCAAAGACCAAATCTGTTTATAATCTTTTAGCAGTCTGATATTGCCTACACCCCTAACAAGAAGGATCAGAGGCATGCAGGGGGGTCAGGACGGACCCACATTTCAGTGTGATAAGTACTTTGAAAAAAGAGCAGCAGCTGCCTCCCGTTGAACCTCTACTGTTTAAATCAGTTCAGTGGTATAGGATTTTTATTATTTTTCACAAGTAAAAAAAATTTGAATAAACAGGTCTACCCAACCAGCTATCTCTTAAGAGCTGGGATGCAGGTTTTTTTGATTTACAGGTTATTCTGATGCACTAAGTTCTTGGTCAGATACTTTTCACTAAAGAAAAGTAAAGAATTTTTTAGGGGAAACCAACCCCAAAATGCAATGAAATCATAATACTATATCCTAGACTGTCAAAGGCTTGTCCATCATTGTTTATCTTCTTTGACTGATGAGTTTATTAGTGTATTTTTGTGTTGTCTAATAGGTTGCCAGGTACTGGGACTTACTGCATACTTTTGCTGACAGCATGATATTTAGCTACAAATCTAACTGAGTAGCAAGTTTCTTTGAGGAAAAGGACCAGCTAAATTCAGGACTCTTTCTAGCTGGCAGGTCAGTAATACAGATCTGCTTCTATCTGGCAAGATAAGTTTTCCCCACCTCATTCTGTTTTTCTTTATTGCAGTGTGTAGCAGATGGATTTGAGTTGCAAGGTTGGCTGATGTACTGTACAGAGTGCAGCACAAGATACATGTCTCTTTAAAGTCTTCCAAACTCAGTGCACAGAATAATGCTGCCTGGAGGAAAACAGGATGAGTAGTTTTTTGGATAGACTTTAGAGGGTTTGTCAACCGTAAATGGAGAATTTTCTCTGGCTTTTGAGTGGATAGCGTACTTCTTCAATTACAACAGTGTTTCTCCAATGCAATGGTTCAAAGGCATCCACCCATATTATGATTACTGCTAGTTATTACTTATAATATTTACATGTGAATTAAATCAGAAAGCTGCCTGATGGCATGATTATTTGTCATCAGCTGTCTGCATCTGAGAGTCATGCACAATATTTGTTTGATAGCTACTGTTGTTTTGTGGTGTTAGGAAAACCTGCTGTTGCAAAGAGACCATGTTGCTTTCTGCTGTTGCAAAGAGTCACCAGTTGCACTTCAAATTGCACTTTGACTATTTATGTGATAGGTTGGGGTTGTAACAGGCTCTTCAATGGGCTAGTGGCTGTTGATCCCCTTTCTGGCCCTGAGTGAAAGTGGGCAAGTGAGAAATTTTTGGTGGCAGAATCATAGAATGGTTTGGGTTGGAAGGGACCTTAAAGATCGTCTAGTTCCAACCCCCCTGCCATGGGCAGGGATGCCTTCCACTAGAGGTTGCTCAAAGCCCCACCCAACCTGGCCTCGGATATCAGGTAAAATGCAGCAACAGGACAGAGGCCTTTGCATGCCAGGATGTGACCTCATGCTGGACTTGTGTGTTGGAGTGACATTGGCACAGGGCTATTAAGTTATGCCTACCTTCTTCTGAAATCTTCTTTTTGAACTGGCATATCTGACAAAATTGCTATCTTCTTTCTCGTGTATTTAGATTTCCACTACGTGCATCCTAGCCTGTAGCCATTGCTGGGCTTTCAAGCTCATCTGATTCCAGTAACATGTTTCTCCTTTCATTTTTATTTGCCATTAAAAATCAGTATTTGCTGACACCTACCCAACATTCAAAGCTGAAGTTCACTGGTGTGAGCTATGAACACTTGCTGCCTGTCAGACACAGCAGGGCATTAATTAAAAGGAAATGACAGACTCCTTAACAATGTTGTTATATTTTCAAGGCCAAGCTTACTGTTATCTAGCGTGTTACATGAGATTGTTATATTCATAGCAGGGCAGGTTAGAAGTAGAAAAAATACAGCTCATTGAAATTGTTTATGGAAGTTTGTACACAATGTCATGTTCTTTCTTGCTTCATTAGTACTGGCTGAGTTGTCTCCTGCTTTGTTTTACCTTTTCACACCTCTCAGCCTCCATCATGTTTGTTGTTGTATTTCATTATTTGCATCTCATGCTAAATGCTAAGTATCTGTGGAAAGCAGGGTCCTGTTATGGTGTGTACCGGGTACACAAAAGAAAGGACTGCTCTCTGCTCTTAAACAATAGCAACAACATTTAAACGAAGGAGAAAGTCTGAGTGTGTCACTCTGAGTATTTATTCTCTTGCTTGTGACATGGGAATCCTGATTAATCACGTTACATCAGTGGTCATCGATCTAGACAGCTTTCTGTTCCGAAAGATTAGAATTATATTTCTAATGCTTCTAAATGTTGTGTAGCCCCAGAAAAGGGGTTACCAAACCCAGGACATGGTGTCTCCCTATGTTTCCAGAGCATGGAAGAAGACCTGTAGGAGGACTTGAGGACTGAGGCCATGAGATGGAGATGCAAGTTTCATAGACTTGCCATTAACTCTCTGCAAATTCCAACGCTGGAGTTTCACTGTGTGAAGTACTACAAGGAAAAGACCCGTTACACAAGGGCCACAGGAAACTTCAGCAGTTTTGTTTTCTACAGAAATCTTTAGGTGTTGTAAAACTTCAATGTGATGTGGTTAGACAGTATTATCACTCTAACTTATCAACACAACTGTAATAGTGTAAATGAATTTGATGATTAAATCACTAAGAATAATTTGACATAGAATTTTTTTTATTATTATTACCAATGTGCAAACTGTAAACACAGCTGCTTATTCTGCTTTTATTGTAGAAGAAAATGAGAGGGAAAATGCTGTTATATTGATCTAAACTTTCCCCCAGGTCTCTGGAGGAAAAGAAAATGTTTCCTCAAACACCTCTACTCCTTTTTCTCTTCCTCTAGGTAGCTGTTTTTATGATCATAGGGAAATTTTACCCTGCAAAGGTTATTCACCACCTGGATCATTATAACACTATAACTTTTAGGATGTTTATACCCAAAGGCAAAAGGAGGTAACTTTGGTAAATGGCCTATAATTCTAGGTCTTGCATCTTTCACCCTGCCCTGTGTTTAGTGCTCTCCTCTGTAGACGTGGGTGGGGAGAAGCCGTTGGACTGAGAAGCGATAAAATGCTCTCACAGGCTTTTACCTCAGTTTCCGATTAGCTACAAGTGGCAACACAATCAACCCCTTGTGTTTTATATTATGACAACCTTTTTCTGGGGATTGTTCTTCAGTAAATAGTGTATATGGCTATAGCTCTGATCCTACAAACGATTGAACTGGCAGGCTGATTCTCTGCCAGTGTATCTGTAATGGTCAGTAATGGGTTCCTGGGTGTAGATAAGTGGTTCTCATGCTGTAAGTGTGGCTGCCAGCTTGACGTGCCAGCAAGTGCTCTATCTGGCCTTCCCCCTCCCTTGCTGTGATTCCTGGAGCTTATACAATTAGTGAAGTGCGCTTCTCTTGTAGCAGTTCCACCGTTCTTGCTGGCTCTGGGCTAGCTGTAATGTATGGGCTTCCCCATGAAGCACTGGGGGGCTGGTCTGTATGCACATATGTACGCCAACTTGGTACGCTGTGTTCGGAGGCAGCAGAGTGTTGTGGCATCTGTTTTGTCATTTGGTATGTCAGTAAGGTACATGGTGTACGTGATATATGATGCTAATGCACAAGCCCCCTCTCCTGCTTCTCACTTTTGTGTGAACCAGTGCATGGCATTTCAGCTGAATTCTGTAGGCTGTGGTCACAGGAGCATGACTCTCTTCAGTCTTTTAAAATCCACGGTAGGATGACTGCATGAGGAAACCCTTGATTTGTGAATCAGAACAATTTGTTTAGACTCAGGCACAGTTTGGTTCTTAATTCTCTGTGGTCACTTGAGCTAGAGCAAAATGGGTACAAAAGGGTAGAAATCATTATTCTGTGTTTTGTCTGACACAGCCTGGTCCTAGTGAAAACGTGTAATGTGCACGGCAGCAGGGAGCACAGGATGCTCTCAACTTGAGCTGATTCTGTCATCAATGGTGTCACATCAGATTTTAAATATTCAGACCTGCTGGATTTTCTGTGCTATTTTCTTTCAAATACCTACAAAATAGAGCCTTTTTTGCCTGAAACCAGAACTGTGCTGAGCTTAATACCTAGTCTGCTGTTCAAATAATGTCTGGAGAAATTCTTAGGGCTTCAAAATAAGTTTTGCTCGGATGAGGATATCAGCATTTAGTCTGGTGGATACAGCTATAAAATAAATACTTTGGAGGAAAGGTCACATGAGCAGGGGATGAGTTGCCTTTGCCTGTGCTGTTTAAAAGACTGTTTCAGATACAGTATATTATCAGTGTTGAAAACAGCATTAAGTGCTTTATTGCTGGTATGGTATGGGCAGTAGTAGAAAAGAATTACACAGACTGGTAGAAGTGAGATTTGACTTGACTTACTGTGAATCACTAATCAGGTGTTGAGTGTGGGACTAAATATTAACACCTTTCAGGACACTAAGCACTTATAAGCTGCCTTAAATCCCTGTAAAGGTTCTTGGCATGGAGAAGGCAGAAGCAATTTGTTATCAAGGTAGGCATGCATTTGAAAAGGGTTCGTTGATTTGAGAGGCAATTCCTAATCAGGCCCAACAGTGAGCTAAATTTCTAGTTCAAATGCAACTGTATGTCAGTAATACTGAACAAATGCTGTTTTCTGGATGTTTGAAAGGAGTAGGTGATCAAATTGTACACGCACCCCACTTCTAATCTTCCCCAACCAATAGAACTGCCACCTAGCAAGCCCCTCAGTGGTGGGCTGACACCAGCTGGAAAGTAAGCCCCAAACCACTTGCTCATCCCTCTCCAGTGGGGTGGGGATGAGAATCAAAGGGCAAAAGCAAGGGGAAAACCCTTGAGATAAAGACAGTTAAAAAAAAAAAAAGCCCCTCCCTCCCTCACTTCCACCCCAAAAAACAAGTGGTGCACAAGCAATCACTTACCACCAGCAGATCAATGCCTAGCCAGTCTCTAAGCAACAGCTACTTTAGAAAATGTTCCTCCCTGTTCTACTGCTGAGCATGATGTTATATCGTCTGGAACATCCCTTTGGTCAGTTGGGATCAGCTGTCCCAGGGCTGTGTCCCCTTCCAACCTCTTGTCCAGCCCCAGCCTGCTCACTGGGATGGCAGAGTGAGAAACAAAGAAAGCCTTGGGGCTACACAGGAATAGCTAAAATGTTAGTGTGTTATCAACGCTGTTTTGGTCAGTCATCTAAGCCACACATAGGCTGCTGTGAAGAAAATTATCTCCACCCCAACTAAATCCAGTACACTCTCCCAGTTAACAGGTTGAACACTGGATTTCAGAGTGCAGTAACCCAACGGTTTAGCTGAAACCTATCTTGGGAAGAAGGAAAAACCTTCATCAGTCAAGATTGCCAGCCTGTCCAAAGCAATGCACTGTTAAGAAAACAATTCCCCCTTTTCTTTTTGATTAACTGTGTTTTTGTTTATTTTTTTCATTTAAGTTAGCAAAACAGAGAGGAAATTATGTATCGAATACCTAAACAGATGTAGGAGATGGAGAGGAAAGGATGCAAGGCTCTATATGTTGTGGGTTTTTTTAGGTTTTTTTTTTCTGTAGTGTGTTTTATTTGAAGTTGTTTGTGGGTACAGGTTGTAGATACATGGTTTGTACAGAAAGGTAAGGCTGAAAGCACATCTCCCATTTCTTTCTCATCTCCCCTTTCAAATATTAATTTGTGACTTACCCTTTACTTTTTACTTTTTTAAGTCTTGTAATTCAAGTAGCTCACATCACATTTCTAACTCTCACTGTTGAATAGCAACTGAAGAACTTCATACAGACAGGTATCTTGATCTGTCTGTCTGCTCAGGTACCACTACTTGTGGAAAAAATAAGGCATATAAACATATATTTGGAGGTACAATTTTATTTTTATCACCAAAACTATGTGAATGAGTAGAAGTAAAAAACCAAGGGCAAAGTCCACACTTAGTCAACCTACTTATTCTAAGCTGCTTAAAGCATTTATTTTGTGTGAAGTTCTAGACCCACTCTCACTTTAGTCTTGTTTGAAAAATGTCTGAATAACAAAACTGTAATAGCCATTCTTCCTGAGAACAGAGAACTAGCTCCAGTTGCACAGAAAATACTGCATGTGCCTGTGTGAGCTTTCTCAATATGCAAAACAATCCTAAACTGCAGCCTGCCTTTAAAAACATCAAATGCTATTACTGGAGACCCTATATTCTTTAGAATAAGCAAGAGGGCGTAGGAAAGGAAGAAAAGGGTCAAATTGCCTACAGCAAGTCTGTGCTTTAGGTAGTGATGGACTGGCAGGTTGTCAAAACACAGACAGACGCTTCTGTAATGTATGAACAACATGGCATCAGAATGAATGAACAGTATTCTGCTTTTTCAGCCTCCTTCCACCCCCGTTGCGTTATTAGCTGCATTGCATAATTTGTGTGTGTGAAACATTTTATAAAGTCAGTATGGTGCTTGTCAAACTACCTGTCATTATCCCCCTTGTAAAGCAGTTATTCTGTCTGCTCCTGCTTTGGTCTGCTCTCTTCCCCTAGGGAGATACAGCACAGCTGACTTGGATTTCAGTTTCCATTGCTGCCTAGAATTGTCACTTCTGAAAAGCATTGATTCTGGTGGGAGCATCATTTGTAGAGCTGGAGATAGAGCTATCGATAGCTCTAAGACTGAGGTGCTTTTAGACCAGTGAGACCATGCTGGTCATGTTTTCTTCTTCATTTGAATAAGTCTATTAACTTCATTGAGTTAATTGAGTGCTGACAGGAGAGATGAATCTCTCCCTTGATTTCATATGGCCCTTCTAATTTTGTTGTTTATTTTGGTACCTTTAATTTTTTTCAGGTCTTAGAAATTTTAACAGTGATGAAAATTTGTCTTTGCAAGCATGAGTTTAAATACTTTTTAAAAAACCAAACACATTCAACAGGATTTCCTAAGAAGATCAAAAGCATAAAATGTACATGTTTAAAAAAAAAAAAGTATTTTTATAAGACCAGATTTTTATCTCGCAAAATTAGCAAATGACAGCTGAGGAACCCCCCCTGCATTCTTTCATGTGTCAGGTCATATCTATGTGGAGGGAATAGATGGCAAATGCTGGGAGGTTTTACTGCTGATGAAAAAGTTAGATGCAGAAGGTGAGTTTTCAGGTAACACTTACTGAGTGTTCTAGGACCTCACTTAAAAACTTGAAGGTTTGAAGGTGTTCGGTTGCAAATATATTTCACGGATCTATTCCCCTGTAAATTACACCTATCATCTAAAACCCAAAATATTTTTACTTTCTCCTGAAAATAAAATGCAGCTGTTTAATTCAGGGTGGCCTGAAACTGCACAGAGATGGGCAGATTGTATTGTAAAGAATAAAAGATACAGCAAGACACACAAAAAACCTCTGTAGGCAAAATTAGGTCCCAGATAAAAGCTCATCAAATTTGCCAGGCCTAGTTACCTCCATCTTTCTACTCTGATAGGTGTCAGGTGTCCTACAATGTCATAGGCACTCAAGAAATGTTGTGGGCAAGCCTCTCTGGGTGCTCATGCATGTGCAGGAGGCAAAGAAATAGCCAGATGCTCTCTTTTGAGTTTATGCTTATTTCTGCTGTTGCTATTTCTGTCTAGGTGGCATAACTCCCTGCAAAAATAAGGGCTGAAAGTGTGTTTCAACTGCGGAGACTTTGATATTGTAGTGTATTAAAATCACAGAAATAATTGAGCTGTCACTAACTCTGTGCCTCTAAGATGCGTGCCAGGAGGAGATAGGATGTGAGGGTATGTGTAAGGGGAAGGATAGGCTATGGGAATCTTCAGGGAGGATGAAGGGACTGATGGGGTTATGCTTGCAGGTTACCTGAAAGCGTGAAGTGAAGCATAGAGCTAAAATATGTGTGGGAAAGACACTGGGTTTGGATGCAGGAGAGTAGATGGGACATCAAAGCGCTATAGGGAATTTTCAGCTGCAGGTTCGATCTGCTGGCCTCTGCCCAGATTATGGTGTCCCAGACTAAGCTCTGGCTGTGTTTGCTATAGGTAAAAATAGACAAGCACTGCTCGTGTCAGTCTCCAATCAAACACTGTGTGCTTGATTACTATGTATTGGGTAGCTGGGTGTACTAGGTTGCAGGAGAGCTGATTGTTGCTTATGAGCTGAAGCGCTGTCCCTTGAAATGTGTGGTTAGAGGGACTGAGCACCTGGGGCTAGTTATTCCCTCACGCTGCTGCAGAACTGTTGCAGAGCAGCTGGTCAAGGTAATTCACAAGTGGGTGTGCAGCGCTCAATATTCTGAAACAAACCAGAAGATTAAAGTTTAGGTATTGGTGTTCTTGAGAGTAAAACCCAACTACAGTAAACCTCTCAAGTGAAAACAAGGCCTGGAAGATGCTTTTCTAGGCCTGCTAAAATCAGTCTATGAAAGTGGCCCATCACTCTGTAAGTGCTGTCCTTGGTCTTTTGAGAACATTTACTGGTCTTCTCTAGAAGCAAGTTCATCTCTGAACTAACATTTCCTTTTGCTGGTGCGTCACATTTCTGTGTTAGTGTGGTACAGTTTCAATTCTCTCTTATAGACAGGATGATTTTCTTGGCAATCTGTGATACAATTATATGTTGAAGCATGCAGTGAGGGACTATTTTTGGCCAGTGATAAAATGACAATGATTGCACATAATTGCTGAAAACAATTTTGAGTTTTATTAATGAGATACTCCAAACAACATCTTGCAGACTATTGTCTCAGTTAACAGCCAATTCGTAAGAGTTAAGTGTTGTTGTAATTTGCGTTTATTTCCCCTATTTATATTGAAATGACACTTGCTGTCCATAATTACCCATCCTCCAGATACAAGTTGTTGCTTTTTAGTTGCTGTTTCCCTTAAAAGAAGTGGAAATAAACACAATTTAGAGTTGTATTGATTAGTCTCATCCAGGGTCTAAGTAGAGCTTTTATATGCATCTGTTTCTCCACATTTTGGGAAGAGTAGCTGCAGGCACTGAGAATAATTCTAATAAATATTAAAAAAGCGCTAAGGCTGATCACAGGGAAGTGTTTTTTAAATAGCATGAAATGGTGGTAGGGATCTCTCTGGTTCTGATCCAGCAAAGATTTACATATTTAACCTTCTATATTGTGCTATCATTGGGACTACTTAAAGAAAAATTACTAAAGAATGTGCAGTAAAGAAAATGAAGGGAACAAATCTTAGTAGAGAGGAAAATTTTAAATGGTCACTGTGGTTTGGCTCTACTCATGGGAGGGACAAGCAAGTGTGAGTGACAGTTACAATGAAGTGGTTGTGGGAGTTCTTCATCTGGTTGCTTGCATATATGGTAAAGTCAAGAACTACTAACTCTCACAAATCTGTCAAGGAATAAAAAAGTTAGTTGCATGTCCTGCATATATTGACCAATTTCTCCCCAAAGTTGTAATGACTGTACTGTTTACTTTCAGGGTGGGGCAGAGGGATAACTGTTGCTGATTCTTCACGTGTCCTGATTTCAGGTAGTAGGTCTCATCAATACCCCCCCCACCTCTTCTTTTCTTCCCTTCTATTTTCCTTGCAGTGAAGGTACAGATGTACTATCCTCAGTGTGGCTCTGTCCAAGCTGATATGAGAAATGCTCCTCTGTGACAATGAAATCAGCTCAGCTGAGTGTATTCCTCTATTGGCTAGTCCTGCTTTGGGAAGGAGGTTGGACCCGTGGCTTTCTGGGGTCCCTTTCAGTCTGAGGGGTTCTGTGATTAATGCTTTACCCCCATGTACTAATGATGCTGAAGCCGGTCTGAGGAACAGGAATTACTCTGCCAGGTTATATGTAATGCTTTTTTTTTTTTTTTTTTTTTTTATATAGCACTGCTTTAGGAAGCTTATTTTAGGTTGAAGTCCTAGTAGTCATCTGGGATCAAAACACTAGGAAAAGCAGTTCTCCTCCAGCAGATAAATAGAGGAGGCTTTTATGTGCATCACTTCTTCCCATAAATATTTCAAAATATTATAGGCGTGAGGAAATATAGTCTATTGTAGAAAAATGGAAGGAAGATGGACATTTCCACTCTTTTTTTTTGGCTTTGTTCATCAATACTCTTTGTTTCAGGATAGAGGAAACACTGAGGTAAACTTAGTGTTTTGGGCTAACCCCCTGCCCAGTTGGGGCATACGATGAGAGAGCATGCGTATGATTGAGAGATTTCTAGTTAAATTTTGCCCCCCTCTGCATCAAACTGCTTACCTACTTGGTATTACTGCCAGTTTCCTGTAGGTGGTGTTAAGTGTTGTATAATGATGATTTATCTGACTGCAGGGGAGATGAGAAGTTTCAATTAAGCAATTAATTTTTCTGTTGTGAAATCCTAATGCTACCAGATACCTATCTAGTGCTAGAGGAACTCCATCCACAGCCTTTATATTACCCTCCACAGGGAAAGAGCACGCAGTAAACTTCTGACACAGATCTGTCTCAATTCCTGAGCCTTCTTCAGATTTCTGCATCTCTTGGTAACTGAAGTTGTGTATACTTCTACAAATCATATGTGTCAAAATAGTACCATAAGAAGTAGTTTATGGAATAATCCAACTATTTGCTTAATCAAATAAGTGATAATCTTCAAAGATTTTTTCCAGAGGAAATGCTGTAATCTTGTGATTCCCCAACCTCTGCAGGAGGAGCCAATACCTGAGTTGCTGTGGAATTCATAAGTTAGGTAGTATAGGCAGAGGAAAAAGAAATGAAAAGCGTCTTTCTCACTTTCTTCAATGAGGTGATAATAGGATGTGTCACTGTGCAGTTCTGGTGAACAGCTATGTAGACAGTTGAATTTCGTGCTTATCTGATGAATTACAGGAATGTTTCCACAGATGCTACCCAACGCAATTAAATATGGAAGGTACATATCTCTTTCCCCTTTCTTTCCACTCTTCATTTGCTGCTGTTAGCTTTGCCTTTGTGCTGACTTACTCAGGAGGAGCAGAAATACGGGATTCAGAAATGTATTGCTCAAAATAAAAGCATTCCACATAGTTGTTACATCTTTGAAGCTGGTGATAAAAGATTTGTTGTGACTTTTTTTTTTTTTTGCTTGTGAATGTATGAATAAATTTGCTGATGAATTCCTTGTTTGTCATGTCTCCCAGCAGTGAGTTTAACAGTTCTTGGCCCTTCCCCTCTCCTTTAAAGAGGACCTCAAGAGTGAGTAGATCTTGAATGAGCAAAAATGTAGCTCTTGTAGGGGGCTGAACTGCTGGAAAGAATGCAAGCACAAAAGCCTATGCAAATCTGCCAACAGGGATCAGCTGATCAAACTTAGAACTTACTAATTTAACCATAGTTTCCTTCAGCTTTTCCAGAAGGTTGCAGTAATCATAAATGAAGGATTTCTTTCAACTTCACAGGTAGCAACACTGGAAACACTTCAGTTTGTTGGGTCAGCTTTGAAGAAACAATACTATTAAACAGGCCTGTAATCAAACAGACCTGCAAATAGTAATCACTGGGTAAGAAATTATGGTCTCTTTCAGGCACAGGAAATATCTAATTAACCCAAGGGTGGGCTAAAACACACCTGCCGTGATTCTGGAAGATGACACTTTAGGTGTAAATGGGCAGGAAATCAGGGGATTAATCCTCTATTTTAAAACAAACCCCAAAAAATCCAAACAACCCCCCCCAACAAAATATAAACCATAGTATTTCTTTTTTCTCCAAGTTTATTGTAGAATTCTCATTAATCTTTCTTTTGTGAAAGTCTTTCTGTAAAGATCTGTTCTGTTTATCAAGCAGGCTTTGGATTATTTTTATTAATAGCCATTAAAGCCTATACATTGTAAGCATAGAGTTATTGGTACTTGCAGAGGAAAAATTGTAATCTTGTGTACAAGGGAACTCTTCTATGCGCTTACCTTAGTGTGAAGTGTGGGTTGGAGCCTTTCAATCTGTGGACTAGTTTTGACTCCTAAACAGACAATTGTATGCTTGCTTTTTTTTTTTAACCTTCCTTTTTTTTCCCCCCAAGTCTTTATTATGAGTGTCCTCAGGAGGTCTGCAGGCTTGTATCAAATGGGAGCTAACTAATGTGTAAAACACGAGTCTGTGCCTTTTCATAGAAAAAGTAAGGTTTTCTATTTCCAGGAATAACATTCTTGGTCATCTGGTGTAATATCGTCTTGTCAGAGTTGAAAAGTATTTCACTATTAAAGACAGAAACATCTTATTTGCAAGACTATTTCAGCTGTACTTGTGATTGGATGTAATATGAGACAAACCAGAAATATGGAGGAATTTAATTCCTTTTGGGCAGGTATACACTATTTGTTCTGTGGTACACACCTTACTTCTTTTGTGCCTGTGTGTGTAGTGTTTAAAACAATTCCTTGGGTGCTTGGATTTGTAAGGTAAGCTGTTACCAGTGATGGTATGAATTTGGAGTGAAGTAGGAAAGTGAACAGGGGAATTGGGATTCAGGGCAATATATTCTCCTTAGTTTTTGTACTGTCTCACACATACACTTCTGAAAAGTAAGATTTTCTCCCAGATAATCCCATTGTACTGTTTTGTTTGGGAGAACAATTGATGGCTTATTTACAAGTATTAGTGTGCTGATATTTCTTTTAATTTTGCAATAGTTACAAGCTCTATAAAGTTGAAAATGATTGGCACTGAGAAGGAGGTACAGCATCTGACAACAAAGGAACAACCCTGGATAGGAGCCCTGTTGAAGTCTGCTATTCCAAAAACAGACTGGTCCCAAGAACTGAAGTAGTTGTAGGATGAGTGGTAAGATGCCTGCTGTGCCATCTGTGGCCTGCTGCTGCAGGTTGCTGTATCTGAGCAGTATAAAATAATAGAGTTTAATTTCAAAAGCTTTCATCATGCTTTTTTGTTTTGCTCTATAGTCTATGTTTTTTCCCTTATTTTATAGATTAAACTATTGAGGTTTTGTGTGTGGTTTTCCTCAAACTGCAGGTTCTGTGAAGGCTTGGGATTACTATCATGAAGTAATGAGTCCCTTCCGTAAAATCTTGAATCACAAATCTTCAAGAGCCTAAATCTGTAGTGGAATTGACAGTTTGTAAATCTGTTCTTTCTTTGCTTATTGAAATAGTGTTACCTATTTTCTTTTATAGACATGAGGTTGCATACAGAGTACGTTTTCCTCCCTTCTTTCTCTGCTTTATTTGCTGCCCCAAGGGTGACATGGGACCTTGAAAAAGAGAATTCATTACATGAGTGAAGGAGAACTTGACCTTCAGAAGTTGCAGTCTCCGTAACTGGGGGAGGGGAGATAGTGGTTTAAGCATATACTTGATGGGAGAGAGATGTGCAAATCTTGCTTAGGGAGGCAAAATGCGTGTGCTCCATTACTGGTTTACCTGAAAGAAACTTGGTGGTTTTGTCCCTGCTGTTTCATTTCAGAAACAGTAACTGATGTGGCAGAGAGAGTAATAGGGAAGAAATCCTTACAAAAGCTTTCCAGAAGCTGACATTTCATTCTGGGCTTTTTTGTCTGGTAGCAGCTGGTTTGCCAGCTTGCAGTCTCGAACTCCAGGTGTTGCAGCAACCTTCTTTCCAAAACCCATCCTTTTATTCTACCTCATCTCCTCTAGCTGGTGATGTGTTTCTTGAGGTACAGGAGTGCTTACAGTTGCTGCTAATGGCTGAGAAGTGAGACTTTCTGTGGTTCTAGCTGTTATCTAGACATAGATAACATATCTAGACATATAGGCATATCTAGACAAAGATGAAGCTTTGCGGCGTCAACTCCAAGTGGTCATTAATCTTTGTGAGGTAATCTTCTTTGCCCCAGGTCACCATTGTTTATGTGAAATGAGCACATGAAAGACTGTTTTGCAAGCATACTTTTATGTGCCCTTCAGACCTGTTTTGATGCCAGTTTCAACCACTTCAAGATACTTTATGTCTAGATGTCTCTGGAGACTTGAAACCCCTGTGGTTTCAAAGATGTCATGGAACTATTTATGTCTGAGTATTTCTGTTCAGCCTGATAGCAGCTCTCTTAACATGTGTTTGGGCCTAGGCAGTTAATAGCTCATCCTTCTATTGACAGATTATCAACTTTCTGAAACTTACATTCTCAAGTTTTTATAATAAACCATGACTCAGTACTTAAGTCAGGTTATTGTTACCATTGCCAGACAGAAAGATTTCCAAACCTGAGCCTATCAGACGTTGTGCTTCTCAGAGAGCAGCTTGAACAGCAGCATCAAACCAGCAGGATGAGAGTGTTAGTGTTAGACTCTTTCTTCTCTAAATACTGCAAGGCTACTACTCAAGTACTGGTACCCCTTCCTGAATCTGAAGGCTTTCTTCTTCCCTTTACTGGATCAATTGCTTTTAGTTGGAGAAATAATGAAATGTCTTTATTTGGAAATGGAGAAATGGTGTTGCATATTAGCCCTGTCCTTTAAGGTGCTTGTAATGCTTCTCCTAGGCTGATAAAATCTGTGAGTGTGCTCAGTCTATCATCAAGTCACTGTTAAAAATATGGTGTAATACTGGGCCCTGAGTAAACCCTTGTAGTGCCATGCTTCACATTTTCCTAGTTTGATAGCAAATTAGCAAGAACATTTGATCAAGAATGTCTTTTCAGACATATGTGTGCTTCTTTAGCTGTAATTTTATATAAGTCATATTTCCTTAGCCTACTAATGAAATATCATGTGATGTAGCTCAATTATATTTATGCAGTGAAGTTGTACCTCTACTACTTTTCTGCCATCTCTTAATTCATATATTGACTTGACATTATTTGCTCTCTGACTGTTGTTATTCCCTGGGTGATTCTAAGTTAAGTTTCCTTCTTTCATTTCAGTATTTTTATGGGTATCAAAGCTATACTGACCATGCCTTCTCATCACTTCCTTTCTACAGCTAGTAATTCGGTTTGCCCTTTTGGGATTCCACCTATGCTGTATGAATTCTTAAAAACTACTTTATTCTTTAAGTGTTCTTGGTAGATCTCATTAAACCATGCCAGCCTAAACATATTCTGCGTACCTACCTATACTATTTTATCTCTTTTCTATTCTTTTCCTATTTTACAATTCCTAGTTCTTAATTCTGATTAAAAATAATGTGACGCCCAAAGTAAAAGTAATTCAGTCTGTGCTGTGCTGTCAGCTATTTTTCCACATTCTCTGTTGGTTAACAAAAGACTTTCCTACAGTAATGGATCTGTCTATTCTGCATCCTTTCACTTACTTGTAATTATTAATCTAACTTCCTTATTGTCACTTTTTATTTCCCTTGGTAGTTGTGGCTCATAGTGTGCCTGTGCCTTAGCCTTTCTGATGTTTGTCTCCATCTGCTTGTACTGGTCTCTTTATACTCACCCTTATCAATGTATCTTTGTTTGCATTTTTTGTACCACTCCTTTTTGACTTTTAAGATCCTGAAAGAGCTCTTGATGAAGCCTTATTGAGCTCCTGTTATGTATCTTGACTTTTATCCCCAAAAGAACATTTTGCTGTTGGGCCTTTTAATGCTACCCTCCTATAGAAAAGAGCAGCTTTTCATATTTTTCCCTTCTGAGTTGCTTCCTATGGGATCACAAACTCCCATGCCTCCTTTTCCCCTTTTCCTACTCATTGTTGCAGGATCACTTCAATCTAAAATGCCTTTTATGCTTAGAGTCTGGCAACTAGAGGCATTAGTTGCAAAGGGGGTTACAAATGTGATCACTAATTTTGATATAATTGACAAACTAGGGTGACTAGAGGCTGAGGGAAACTTGAGCCCGGAAGGGGTCCTGTTACTCAAAATTAGATTAAATATCTAGAAGGGGAGAAACTCTCATGCATCAGGGCACAAACAAACCCCTAAATGAATTGGTATACAAGAGATGGATGGACCATTACTGTGATCAGATACAGCTATTTCTGTGCTTTGCTGATAACCTGCGGGGTGGCAGATTGGTGTATGGTCTGTCAGAAAGAGGGGAGAAAACAATTGCTTCTTCCACTGTCTGTCAATATGTGTGTATTTTTGGGATAAGGATTAAATAATCATAATAAACATCAGTGTTGCTACTGGCTGTGATAGGGAATTATTTCGTTTGGGTATGTGTGAGCTGTGTATGGGATCAGATGCCAGTATCTCTAGTGGTGGTGGTTATAGTGAGGAATTTCTTTCAAGGTTGGTGGATTTTTTTTTTTTATTTAAATCTACCCTTGTAACAATTCATTTGGCTTATAAATAAATATATGCAGCTGTATTTAGAAAATACATATGTATGGGGCCAGATATTTAAGATGCAGTAATTTTCATGCTGCACTTGGTCTGTGTTCGCCAGCAGGATTGGTTTTCTGTTCTATGATAGTCATTGTCATGCATACCTGTAGGCACATGACTACTTGGAGCACAGAGAGGCTGAGCTTCCTCAGTTGATACCTTGCCTGTGTTTGTCAGGAGTATGGCAAATAGGGATAATAATATTGCTATAATACTGCTCTGAAGTTCATTATTTTGTCAGATTCTCTTCTGCTTTAAAAAAGTACCAACAGTCCTTCAGCTGCTTGCTTGTCTGTTGTTTTGGGTTTTTTTTAAACTGCTTAAATCCTGTTCCCATAACACTGGAAGTAATTTTTTTTTTCTTTTTTTAAATTTGTCACTTGGTATGTAGTACATCACAAACTTTGGAAACTAGGAAGCTGCTTTCCACAGGAGCACTTTTTTTTGTTTGGGGATTTCTGTTAGATTACCTTACCAATTAATAAAACATTTTTTCCTGTTTTTAAGGGCATTTCTGTGGATGAAGGGGTGTCATGCTTCTTAAGCACAGTCCACTGTGAGGCAGACAGACCACCCATTTTCAAAACGTTCCAGAGAACAAAAGATGTTCATACTGACAGATCATATGTTCTGTCATTGTAACACCAAACTATTAAGTAAAACTGTCCCTTCAAGGCAAAGCATTTCATTTATTTTCCTTTGAATGAGTAACTTACTTATTTAGATGTACTGAGCTGCTAAATCCAGATTGTACTGTAGGCAAGGAAAATTGATTTATCACAGCTCTTTGGTATTGGATGTTTTATATTTAGTGGAATTATCTTTAGTTTTAGACTAAGGAGAATATTTTGATAGGACCAGTTGGATGAAGTACCAAGTCCTGGTCTAGAATATGCAATGTGTTGTTTTTAAATTCTTTCACTCAAGAAGTTGTGGTGGTGACTGATGAGGGATTCTGACAGTGGATGCTTGCAGGAGTGAGCAAGACACGTGAGCAGCATGTGCATATGTGTCTTCATCAGAGCTCTTACATGGAGTAAGGACAAAAATTGGCATTCTTATGCAGACACTGGATTTTCTTTTGGGCAATGAAGACAGACATGGTCATGCCGAACTCTGCTTAGGTATTCTTAGTAGGGGTCATCTGGTCAACATGGGCTGTCATTAGAAGACATGACATTACTTTTCTTGGACTGATATTAGTTGTTTCATTGAGAGGTCAGAAGAGATGATGGGGAAAAGGGTGAACTGAAGAAGACAAAGAAAGGAATTCTCTGTAAGGCATGAAGTGTTTGAGAGATGATGTTCTTGTGAGTGGTTGCAGAGGTTGGAGGCAAAAATGTTCTCTGTGTCTCTATATTGTCTTACTCAGGATCTTGGTCTGGCAGAAGAAGGGACTGAAGCTCAGGGAGACAGTGGGCACACATGAATTCATGGTAACAGTTCAAAATCAAAAGAAAGTAAAAACCCAGCACCAGATGGTCTAACCTTGTGCAGTGCTACTCAGTCATCTCGTGGGGACACATGGTGCTGATTAAGCTTAAAACTGCAAATAATGATATAAATTAGCTGGCTAGCAGTAGACTGTTTATGATTCTTAGCTTTGCAAGATTTTGTTACCTCATCTGAAAAAATCAACTCAGACAATCATGTCTAAAGTTTTTGGAAAAGGGTTTAAGGAAAGCCTGTGGTAACATTGCTAATGATTTCTCCTCCCCACCCCGAGGCTGCCGCGCCCCCCCCCCCCCCCCCCCAATCTTCCCCTTTCCCTCTTTCCCTTAATTCTCCTCTGTTACTCACTTTACGTGTACTGTAGCTATTGGCACGCTGGAACTGCTCATGGGTTTTCATTCCGTTTGTGCACTTGGGCTCTGTCCTCTGGACTCTTTGAGTTTGGTTTGGGCATGGCTTTGACTGAGCTATGCCAGATTTGGCAGTAAAACCCTCTCTGACAGTCTGTGAAGCTGAGAAAGCCACAGTGATGCTCAGCCTCATTTCCTCCATCTGTGAAAAGCTGAGAAAAGCATGTAATGAAGTATTACCTGTCTTGTTTTACAGGGATTGCAAGCTGCCCAAGAAAGGTGCGGTCTTTAGCTGTGCACTTGAACAATATGTAGCACATGTGCCTGGACTTCAGCTGATTTCTCTAAACCATGGTACAACTGATGATGATAGTTTGTATCCCTTCGTTCTAGTGTAGCAACACGGATTATCTAGGGAAGGGTGAGATTTAGACATCCTTGTTTGCAGACAGCTAGTACAGCCACCTCAAATATTGTTGTAAGATCTTTCTAACACTTGGACCAAAGTTGACACCCTAGCTGTGCTGTGTGCTATATGTTTGAGCCTGTTAATTCTGACCTGTATGTGCTGGGTATCTTGCTATGTAATCCCCCCAGACACCTGAGCAAACAGAGATAAAGCCTCAATCATCTGGCTGACCAGGAATGCATCCACAGCAATTGTGTAGAAATCAGGAACACACTCATTAGTGAATGCTAGTAGGCTACAGCTTAGCTTCCCATTCAAAACATTTCTCTGTAGCCCACATGTATTTTATGTTTCTACTTGTTCCTTTGGGGCAGCGGGGGGTAGGGGGAACAATAATCTACACAGCCTTCTGAATCCAATTTTTTCTTTTTCTCCTCCCACTTTGAAAGCCTTATTTCCCCAGTAGATGCAGACACAGCCGTGTGGTCTAACTACAAAATAGATTGTAGTTAATTCTGCCATCTGCTGATGATCTCTTCTGGCTGCTTGCCACCATGCTTGTAATATGTGGCTAAATCCAAATCAATTGAGGACATAGTGGGATTTGGCCTGTGCTATAGGTAAAGAGAGGCAAAATGTGGTCTGGCTTTTGATAAAACAATTATTTTTGTGCTACTAGAATTATTCTTCATGTTCTAAATCAGGGTTCACAGGCAAGAACTGTATGTTTTCCTGTTACAGCTTTATTAACTATGTCACATTAATCTCTTAATTACTGCTGATTGCAAAAAATGGAAACTGGCCAGTGTTTTGAATCTGAATATCCTCAATTGCTGGGGAATATAGGCAGTAAGAGGGGATTTAATCTGTAAGGGAGTTAAACCTCACCTGTATTGGTCTTGGGACATACCAAACTCATTTCTATTGCAGTTTGGATACAGCTGAAATTTCAGCAATGTATTATTTATGTGCTGACAATTTGGTGAGGGGGCCTTCCAGAAACAGGGGATCTCACAGTATTTGTTTTTGTGGGGAAAAAGTAAAGAACAGAGCAGAACTGTATCCAGCTGTTGATTCGTATCTGCATTCCTAATCCTTGCCTTGGGTCCCCAGTGCTTTTCTGAATGTATCCCAGCATCAAAACCTGTCTCTTGGGCCAATCTCTCCCAAACCATTGAACCATGAAGGCGACAAAAATGAGAGGAAACCTTCAATGAGCCTGCAGTAGATGACTTACAGAACATGCTATAAAGAAACAATACTGAAAAAAATTCTCTGAAGATACACCTCACTTTTTTTTTTCCTTTTAGTTTTTATATTAATTTTTCATAGAAAAGCCTGTTACTGTGTCTGCAGTCATCTGGATGGAAATGCTCTCAAATCAGCTATGTGATGTCATTCCTCATCTTTTAGGACAGGCTGGGTCACTAGAGGAGGGGAAAAAGTGACTTCTGGTATATTGCACATCAGGCTGCATTTTAAGGGTTTCGCATCTTCCTCAAGAAAAGTCAGTTGGTTAGAGCAGAAGTTCTAGCTGGGCCCTGTTTGTGGTGTAACATTGCTTACATGGTATTTCTAATGCTATATTTTAACTCCTTTTCAGTGGCTGAATATGTATAGAACACAGAATAAGCAAAGGAATGCCCACTGGAGTATTTAAAACATATGCATGCTGGGGAGAAGGATTTCAAAGAAATGGGGAGTATGATGATATTTTAATAACAAAGTATAGCAAAGAAAAATGCTTATTGAGGAATCTATCCATGAGATCTGCTTATAAAGTGATATCTTTTAGTCTTGAATTCCTGTATCTTGTCTTTCTTGCTGCCACGTTATTCTTTAAAATATCACTGATAACTGCAGGTAACTCCTGCCGTTGGAGAGTTAAAACTAAGATTACAGATGCTCCTTGATGCTTTTTCTGTCTCTTTCTACACACTGCAGTTTTCCAGCAGAGGCACCCGGAAACTCAACGACAGGCCCAGCAGATTTTCTTTCCCCTGGATTCCTCTACAAGTTGTATTGTGACTTGGCCTCTATTTCTGCCAGGCCAGCTTAGGTAAAGCTACCAAAGATTAGTGTAAAAGCAGAAGGAAGGCTAGAGAAAGATCTAAGTAGGCATCAGATAATGACAAAATCATTAGAAACTTCAGCCTCCAATCCTGGAAGTACTTAAGCATGTGCTTTATTTTATGTACCATGACTAACTAAGAAAAGTAGTGGGACTCCAGAGACCCGGATGCAGTGCAAGGGAGAGACATTACATACCTTTGATCAGCAGTATGATTTTGATGTTAAATGGCACCTACTTTGCAAAAAGGTTCTCCACACTCTTGCATCACACCATGATGATCCCTTTGTGTTTTAACTGAAATTCAAAGAGGACCTGGAAGTTGAGGAATTACAAAGAGGGGGAGTGTTTCTCCCCAACTGTGGCTTTACAAATACACTTTGTGCTTATTGCTTTCCAGTTCTAGATACTCCCCCTCTTCCTCCTTCTTGACTGCAGAAGCAGAAAGTTACCCATTTATTAACAGTTCACTTTTCTAGTAAAAAGACCAGATATAAGTTGGGGTGAGGGAAGGGAAGGAAGAGAGTGAGTAGGTATGAACTGAAGAGGTTCTTGGGCTCTGCAGTAATTCAAGCTCTGGCTTGGATTACTGCCAGCCGCTGGGGGTTACAGTGCTGTGGGAGGAGAAAAGGGGTAGGTATACAGATTTATTTAGCAGTTAATTCAAGTGGTTTGTAAGCTTCTGAATGGTGAGCAATCAGCCCAGTAGGGGAGCTCTTCCACTGTGTCTTGTGATGCGCGCTTGCTATTAAGTGTCTATAACAGAATGAAAACATGTTGTGTTAAAACAGTGTGTACTTAACAAGCAGCATGCCTCTTAGCTAATCTAACAGACATCCTGTGTTTGGTTGGAGAAGTATAAGAGGTCAGCATGGCCTTTTTTTTTTTTATAATGTTGTTTAAATTCTTGTTGACCTCCATCCTCTCATGAAATAACTGAAAAGTTAAACCCACAAATTCAGCAGCTTTTCTTAAAACCTTAAGTGGTTCACTGACACAGATATTGAGAAAGAGGGCATCAGTGTCTCCTTACCATGCCTGAATGCCAGCCAGTATGCATAGCTTTTTATTGAATAAGCTTCTAAACATACAATAGATTTTAAAAGTGGCCTTTAGATAATTGGGATGTGTGCCTCTTCATTATTTATTTACTTATGTTTTCAAGTACAAACTTTTAAGTTTGCCCTAGTCTCTTCTGTGTCCATACTCTTGGGTTGTGTCAGGAGTATTGAGCTTATGAACTGTCTTATCAAAGCCAAGTTTGGGATTGTATGATGTGGGGTGGCAACAGGTTACATTAACTGAAGGTATTAAATCTTAGCCAAAGGTGCTTTATCTAAAATTTTAGTTGTACAGTTGTGTTAAATGAATATAAATAAAAGACAATGTCTTCTAAAGTAGTCTGACCTGAAACATCTTTCTTTCTTGACAGATAGCTATGGCTGTCAGGATAGGTGGTGGAAGATGCATATTTGGGATACAGGAGAGATGCAGTGTGCTTTCTGAAGTATTTTAGTGGCGAAGTGAGTAGGTGAGGTGCTATATTAATTGTATATTCCTAAAGAGGGTAATGGGAAGAGTTCTGTAAGAACTTAAAAGGTACAGTGCTAGATGCGATTAAAGAGGTGGAAAATAGTAATTGTATTTTTGCTGATTTGTTTTTTTTGTGCTGTTACATCTTGTGGGCTCCTTCCTGCTATAAGCAAGCTGTACGAAGGAAAGAATAGTGGTCAGCCCACCATACATCTCCTGTGCCCAGATGGGGAGTTTAAAATTATTTTTCTAGATTTTCCTTCAGTTGTGGGCACAAAGCAATTCTTTAGCTATAAGACTGGTGTCTAAGGACCGGGGAGGGGAAAGGGGTTTAGTTTCTGGGAGGAGACCTATTTTTGCAGAGGAGTTGCCACAGTAAAAGCTGGTCTTCCAGCTGTACAGCTGCCAGGATTTGCACGTGTTGTGAGGGAGAGAAGAGAGGCTGATGTCTCCTGACTCAAGATGGCAAATTTCTGTTTTGCTGTGGGAAGTGGCTGGCAGGTCCTGAAAAAGTGCAAGTCCCTGCCCAGACGGGCACCCTCGTTTCTGGGAGTATGGCTGCAGCAGAGTCTCTTGTCAACTGGTGCGGGTGAGAAGACCCAAGTCTTTGGAAAGCACTACTCCCACTTCAGTGAATACTGTGTGAAATCTGTGTTGGTTTAGATCAGATATACAAGGGCAATGGCTTTCTTTTGCAGTCCTTCATTTTGTTCCCCAGCAGCAAATGCTATGTACTGACTAAATGCTAACAGTTGTTGATAATAAACAGGTATGAAGCCTTCCACTGGTTCTGGTACAATATGAAGGTATGTTCAAAGTTGCCACACCAAAGCACCAACCATATAGTAAAATATTTACCTCTTTCCAGCTGTGTTTTTTTAAGAAGTATCAACTTTTGCCTTCAGAATCTGGTTCCATCATACTCAATTGAATGTTTTATAGAACTAAAAAAAAAAAAAAAGCTGTTTCAATACAGCTTTCCAAACAGTAGGTACCAAGCCCAGTCCTCTTTCTTTTATCTGTAATGCTGAAATACCTTCTACAAGTCACTGGTGCCGTCATGTCTTTGCACTCTTTAGCCTCTGGAGACATTATTATTACGTCTTTTCAATAGACATGGCAGCAGCTGTTAAAGAAAGTACGTTTTTCATACAGGTAAATGAATGTTTACCTGCAAGAAAGTCCAGCATTTCTGAGCCAGAAGAGTCTTGGGTGTTAATAGCAAGAGTTGTGAAATATGCAGTCAGTCTCTGAAATAATTTCAGATCAAGGCTAAACATATTGAACACTGTATGTAAACAACAGTATTTGTGTTGGAACTGGATCAAAGCTCTCTTCTGTTTTAAATGGCTAAAGAATGAACAGGTTAGTGACTAGAGCTTAACGTTCATTTTAGTAATTTCAGGTCTGTTTGATTATCATCAGGCCTCTTTCCAGGCTTCACCTGTTTTTTGTGGGGGCTACCAAACTGCAGGACCTGCAAGTTCTGCAACTTGAGTTTTCAGGGTAGCAAAAGGCAACGTTCAGCAAATATAGAATCATAGAATGATTTGGTTAGAAAACACCTTTAAGATCATTGAACCAACTGTACCTGTCCACTACTAGACCATGTCTCCAAGCATCTCGTCTACCCATCTTTTAAATACCTCCGGGGATGGGGACTTGACCACTTCCTTGGGAAGCCTGTTTCAATGCCTGACAACCCTTTCACTGAAGAAATTTTTGCCAATATCTAATCTAAGCCTCCCCTGGTGAAACTTGAGGCTATTTCCTCTCGTCCTATTGCTTGTGACCTGGGAGAAGAGACTGACCCCTACCTCCCTACACCCTCCTTTCAGGTAGTTGTAGAGGGCAATAAGGTCTCCCCTCAGCCTCCTCTTCTCCAGACTAAACAACCCCAGTTCCCTCAGCCGCTCCTCATAAGACTGGTGCTCCAGACCCCTCACCAGCTTCGTTGCCCTTCTTTGGACACCCTTCAGCATCTCAGTGTCCCTCTTGTAGTGAGGGGCCCAAAACTGCACATAGTATTCGAGGCGCGGCCTCGCTGATGCTGAGTACACGGGAAGGATGACTTCCCTCCTCCTGCTGGTCACACTAGTTCTGATACAAGCCAGGATGCTGTTGGCCCTCTTGACCACCTGGGCACACTGCTGGCTCATATCCAGTTGGCTGTCAACTCTCTGCCAAGCAGCTTTCCAGCTGCTCTTCCCCAGGCCTGTAGCGTTGCATGGGGTTGTTGTGACCCAAGTGCAGGACCTGGCACTTGGCTGTGTTGAACTGCATACAATTGGCCTTGGCCCATTGATCCAGCATGTCCAGGTCTCTCTGTAGAGCCTTCCTACCCTCCAGGAGATCAAGACTTCCACCCAGCTTAGTGTCATCTGCAAACTTGCTGAGGGTGTACTCAATCCCCTCATCCAGGTCATTGATAAAGATGTTTAACAGAACTGGCCCCAAAACTGAGCCCTGGGGACCACCACTTGTGACCAGCCTCCAACTGGATTTAACTCTGTTCACCAACCCCCCTTTGGGCTTGGCCATCCAGCCCGTTTTTTACCCGGTAAAGAGTATGTGATTCTAGGGATTCGCTTGCAGGAAAATAAGCTAATGTAGTTCAAAACTTACAGCTGATCTTTTGCTGTACTGAAGAACTGGCTCTTTCTTTTTTGTTTTCTTTTTGTCTCTTGGCTCATTGCTGGTCCAAGATGTTTTACTACTTACTCAGTGATTTAGTTTCTTTAACAGCCTTTACTAGGAAATGTTCCTGCAGTGTTTTTAGAAATAAATGAGAAATTGCTTGCAATTTATGCACTATTTACATGCTGAGGAACTTGAATAGATGGCAGTAATAGTCCTTGCATGGTCTGTACCAACTAGCATGTTATGCTTTGTGGCTTTTCCTGTAGTCTTCCTCCTGCTGCAGAATAAATAGTAATGGCATATACTTGGAGCCAGCAAACCAGCGAGAAGTGTTTTCCTGTGTGAGTGGAGACCTCCATATCTGATGCTGCTAGCAGAAGGTATTCACATGTTTATTATCTGCCTTGATCTGACGTATTTGTGCAGGACAGATGTGTAGTGCAGCCTTCCATTGCTGAAGCTCAGGAAAAACCTGTCAGTAAAATGGAAGCTGTGAAAGTCACATAGCACCTATGACACACCTATGGATAATGCCATGCAGAGTCAGGATCAAAAGTAGGATTAGAACCTGGGGTTAATGTGTGGAACCTGCAGTGGTCCCCGAGGTAAAGCTTTGTGCACTGACTTTTCATAGAATCTTAGACCCCTAGAGGTCATCTAGTCCAACCCCCCTGCAGTGAGCAGGGACACCACTAACTAGATCAGGTTGCTCAGAGCCCCGTCCAACCTGGCCTTGAATGTTTCCAGGCATGGGGCCTCCACTACCTCTCTGGGCAACCTGTTCCAGTGTTTTACCACCCTCATTGTAAAGAATTTCTTCCTTATATCCAGTCTAAACCTACCCTGTTTTAGTTTAAAACCATTACCCCTTGTCCTGTCACAGCTGGCCCTGCTAAAAAGATTGTCCCCATCTTTCCTATAGGCTCCCTTTAAGTACTGAAAGGCTGCAATCAGGTCTGCCTGCAGTCTTCTCTTCTCCAGGCTGAACAAGCCCAACTCTCTCAGCCTGTCCTCATAGCACAGGTGCTCCAGCCCTCGGATCATTTTTGTAGCCCTCCTCTGGACCTGCTCCAACAGTTCCATGTCCTTCTTGTGCTGAGGGCTCCAGAGCTGGATGCAGTACTCCAGGTGAGGTCTCACTAGACCAGAGTAGAGGGGCAGAATCACCTCTCATCCATCAGTACCCCCAAGTCCCTCTCAGCAGGGCTGCTCTCTCACTTTTGTTTCCCTGTTAGTAAGGAATGGAAATAGGACATGTGATAGGTTCAACTGCACACAGTAACTCCCCTGTAGAGTTCTTTCTAGACTAAATATTGGCTTTACCTGAGCTTTCTGCTTCCTAAATCATTCTGGCATTGGCTCCCCCTTCAGAGGGAGATTGCTGTCCTTCAGTCAAACCCAAGAACCAACATAGTACCAATTCACAGATCTGGTTGTTTTTTTTTATTTTCCACCCCTCAGCTTTTCCTTTCTTAAAGTTATAAAAGGAGAAAAACAAAATATGCCAAACAGCAACAAAAAATTATGGCAAACCACAATTAGCCCATTTTCTGAAGCAAACCTGGCATGCCTTCTAACTCTGAGAAATCTACATCCTGCGGAAGTCTAGGTTATGGATTTTTTTTTTTTATCAGCAAGATTTACTGTGGTATTGTAACCTGCTGGTGCTAAATATAGATCCTAATGATCAGTTGATCTTTGGTTATATAGGAAGATTTAGTCCCTTCTGCATTAGGAACAGTGGTATTGACTACTAAGCAGAAATATTATTCTGATGTGGTGATTTTGTTTTAAAAAAAAAAAACCAAACAAACCCAAACCAGTCTCTGTCCTTAAGCCATCCCCTGTTACTGGATATAGCACAGGAACATCAGGAACTAGTTAGTATCCCAAAGACATGCCTGCTGGCATTTGAAAAAGCAAACCACTCTGCAACAGTTATCATGTCTAGATCCCCTTTTTCTAAAGTAAGAAAGATGGTTTGCCTTTCATTAGCAGATAGAGGGAAAGGTCATAATGGAAGTGATAAAGGGATGGTTTTTAATGGGTTTTCTTTCACTGATACAGTTCTATATAGTTTATAGAAAGGAGAGAAGAGAAATGCTGTAAGTCAACTGTAACTACCGGGTTGTAATTTGGTGGGAAATGCCACTGACAGATCTTTTTCCTTACACGCATACTCCATACTTGGAACAAATCCTGAAGATAAATTTGGCTTCCTGAAGGGAAGTGTAAAGATATGAGGATCGATTTACAGGGCAGCCATAAAATATTTGAGCTTGTGGAGTTTTAAGTGTACTCACAGCTGTTCAGAGATATCTACCAGGTGGTGGCAATGTCTTACATGGAAAAGAACTAGCCAATTAAAAATGTGACTCATAGCAATCCATAAGATATTCATATTTGTTTAGAAGAGTTGCTGTTTGTAACCTTTCAAAGAAGAGATCATGAGAAGAAAGTAAAAGAAAACACGTTGAAGGTCCAATGTTTCTTCTAAGTTGTACCTGTGAGTTTTATGTATATCTTATAAAATCTGAGAGCACACTAAAGGTATTATGTTGTTTACAGACAATGCAAATGCCCACTTGCATGGAGCTTTGTTAGATCTGTTTGATAATTAGGTACAGTTGTCTGCTTGTCAGTACTGACTCTTCTCAACATAGCTGCTTGGATGTGAGAAACAGGATAGTGAAAAGTTGTTTTGAAGTCAGTTACTTGAAACTGCATTCTGTTTCTTTCCATAAGGTTCAAGAGTTCAGAGCATTCTTGAGATAAGTATAATACATGTAAGATATGTTGTACATAAATGTGCTGTTATAATGCTGTACCGATTATTGTAAGTAATGGGCTGGAGCAGAGGAAGAGATAGCAAGTTGCATGGAAAACATAATTTAAATATTCAAAGGAAGTTTATGAGAAGTTCTGGTCACAAAGTGTAAAAGGGTGTATTTCTACTGGATGTTTCTTTCAAGATACTATTAATTTATAGCACTTATTTTCACCAATTCAGAAGAAGAGGCATCCTATTCCTCACAGAAAGAGAGGATTCTGATGGAGCACGTTGTTTCTACCAAGGGAGAAATTCATATGTAATGAATTAAGCGTGTGCCAGGGTCTCCTCTAGCTGAAATGCTAAGTCTGCTCAAGCTTGTTAAAATGGATTCAGAAAGGTTTAGTTATAATGGATTTCAGAAATTTAGGCATACAATTCTCTGAAAACTGGTGGATCTTGGGTGTCTGTATGGTGACAGTTTTAATGGGGAATCTGTATTGGAGGACCGAGCAGAGTTTGGGTTTGAAAACCACCCTTGTGGCGTGTCTTCTTTTCGTTGGAAGTAACCAGAAAGGAGCTGCCAGCACCAGCATGGTGAGAGAAGGAGGTGTAGGTTGTCTAAAGATCCAGTACAAGAAACCACATCTTGTAGTAATTTTTTATCAGTCAGAAAGCTGTTAAGGATCTTTGCTTTAAACTCTGGGTACCATCTCTTACTATAGTAAAACCTTCATTTGAGGAGAGGAAGTAGAAACCTCCAAACTAGTAAGATATTTTCTGCTTAGAAATAAGATTTCTTCTATGTTATGATGTGATTGATTTATTTCCCAGTCCACGCAATAGATCATGTGAGCATCATGGTGCAGGTGGAACCTCAAATTTATGAGTTAAGATTCCTTGCTTTTTCTTGTAGGAAGCCCTCAGTTCTTTCAGTTCCATATCTTAATATTAGTGATCCCAGTCACCAAAGTCTTTGGTACATTAATAAGTTACTACATGTCATCTGCTCTGCAATGTCTTTGCACATGTTCTTACCAATGCCTCCATCTAGTGAGAAGTGCAGGTAGGGGATGAGTTAAACCCAGCAGTGTGAGGTGCTCCCAGTACTCCCATGAAGACCCCAGGAGAGCTGATTTGTGGTCACTTTAGGCCTACCCTTTAGCAGCTTTCCCCATTCTCTGATAATTTGTGATGATGTGTGGTGTCTTGTGTGAGGGTAAGAATCTGCATAATAACAAAATATTAAACTTGAAAAAAGTTACTTAACTGGTGGTTTCAGGGTCTCTTTTGGAGTTTTCTGATCATAGCTGGAAATGTTTGGATAGATTGGTTTTCTGTCATTCCTGGTTTAGTGGCTCAAAGTCTTTGAACTATTTATTGGTGTTTTCTTGTCCCAAACAGGATGGTCCACAAGTGACTGTTTATTGGAGGCACCCCTGGTGTCCCCTGGTTTGTGCTTTCCCAGGTTGCTGTGACTTCTGCTTCCAGGCTCTGAATCCCTGTTTTGTGTGTACCAGGCGAGTTCTGTTTTGAGCTTTTGTTCGAGTCTTAACCTTTCACTCAACATTCATATGGGCAGCTTGGCTGGGCCTCCAAACTGATGTTTGGGAGTGGAGTTCCATAGGAAATACATTGGGCTGACCAGGAGGTGTCTGAAGTCCCCTGGCTGGGATAGCAAGCCTGGGGGAGAGGACCCTACCATGAGAATCCAGTCAAAATCATTCTTGGCAGAAGGTGTCTGTTAGACATGCTCTGTGTGCATAGTGGAAAAAATACTTAGTAAAACCTCAGCAAAGGATTCCGATGAGTTGTTATTATAATGGCTTTGGTAGATTTAACCTTGAAATTTTGTGTCTGAGAATGTAAGGCTAATTTGTAGGATTGAGAGAGACTTCAGTGACCCCTATCTTAACTCAGCTGTCAAAAAGACAAATTAACCCCTTTCCAAAATCTTTCTTATCATTCATCACTTCTGGTTTAGTCTGAGAGCTCAACTACTCACTTTCAGTTGCCTACAAACACACTGTATGATAAGGATGCATTTGCTAAATCATTTTGGGAAATGAAAGCTAGAGAAATAAGTTAATTTGGGTAGCCTTTTGGTTAGCTTTACAATCAAGTGTCTTTTTTTATTCCCCAAATTACAAGTCCCTTATAATACACTGGTTTATTAAAAAAGCTACAGTAGTTCTTAATGTGAATGAAATATATATCAAACTAAATTAAATTTACTCTTTAGCTATTGCAAGCCCATACCTATTCCTTCAGAGCCTAAGTCTAGTAATAGATATAGCAGTAGAAATAACTTGCAAAGTTCCATAGCTGGTTGAGTGTCCAGCATTGGTCACTACAGGCTCTTGTTGGTTAGTTGTTTGTGTCTGAAGTGGGGAAAAATAATTCCATTGTATGTAACTTTTCCCACTTCCTCTGTTTCTCACTGGGAACGAGCTGCATTCAAGAACAGTTCTTATTTAGGGTCTGCGTACTGCTTAGGTTTCTATGGAGCAGAAGCAGGTGGAGGTTGGGGTTTTGTGTTGTTTTATTGTTTTGATATTTTTGTTTGATTTTTAACTATGAGACATTTTTTAGTACTGCATAAATTTACATTTTCAGATTAATTTATAGCAGTGTATTAGATGTTAGTCTAGCTCTCCCTGTTATTATGGGTTGCTTCTTAGTATTTTTATGTTTTGATAGTGTCTATGAATGTATAGTTCTACTTCCTTGCTCCTCTGGTGAGGAGGCAAGCTGGGGGTTGCTTGTTCTTCGCTGTAGTCTCTGGCTGTTTCTGAGCTAATAAGGAAACTGCAAGCAACAAAGTTTAAGTATGTGGAGAGTTTTACCATATTAAAACCAGTGTAAGAAGAAACTAAAGTTTCGGAAACTTAGCATGTGAGTGTATTTGTCTCTAACTTGAGTGGCGGGAGTGTGGTTTGGGCAAAGTACTTGCTATGATTGTGCATTTCTCTTTTGATGCATCGGAACAGAAGCTTAGAAAGACATCTTAGAAGAAAAGTGAGATTATTCAAGTTTGAAAAGAAAGGTGGTGTCAGGAAAAATGATTCCAAGAGCAGTTCAAGGGAAAAAAAAAAAAAACCAGAGAATGAAATATTACTGAATAACAGTGCTGTAATTTTTTAACCTACTGCCACAGACTGCATTTCAGTCTTCGTGCATAAATCTTAGCACAGTGCTCTTCATATCATTTATGCAGACAGCTTTTCAGTCACCTGAGTCGATTTCATTATCATGGGATAACATTCTCTGTTCCACTCACTCCCAAATATTCTCTTGCACGCTTCATGCTATACTGATTTCATTGAATCTGCTTGCACAGATAAGTACTTGTCTATTTAAGGGGCTGCTGTAAGTAAGCCCAGAGCATTCGTCGTATTAGACTTCAGACCTCAGGCTTCCTCTGATGTACTTATTTGGATGTGAATATAAAGTTTGAAGTCAATAAGTATTCTGTATGTTGTTTAAAAAAAAAAAAAAAAGTGAGGACTCCTGCTCTTAAGTTTGAGAACATTTTAGAAAAAAACCCTGAAGTGCTCTATTTTAGAGGGCATGATGTGATCTAAGAGACTATTGGCACAGTAAAGATGCAAAGCTCAAACTCCTGTGTTTAAGATGGACAGGAGACAATGTCTGTGAAAATGGACAATCAACAGAGCTTGCACAGAACAAAACTTCTTCCCTGACCCTGTTATTGAAGGTCTTAAGTTGTTGTTTAATCACTTTTGCACAGGGTCCTACCTTGTAACATGAATGAGAGAACAAATAATGTCAGGAGCTGCTCCATGGATGACTTATTTTCTTGTCCATAGTTCCAAACCATTGCTTTTGGGTTTGTTTTTATTTTTCATTGTTTCCCCTCTTTAGTATTTGAATACATGAGCTTGTTCTGTTTATAAACTCCAGAATTTGGAAAATATCCTGTCATAGTTCAGAGGCCCTAACTTGTAGCTGACAGAAATTTAAAAATAAAGGGGAAATAATTCCTTCAGTTTTGAAAAAAGAGAAATATTCTGGGCTATTATTGATGGAGGCTTATCTCAGGAAATCACTACTGGAAGAAGTTTTAATGTAGACAAAATCTTTCCACAGCTTGATATCATGATGACAAGTACGAAAGTTGCCAGATCTTCAAAAATCAAAAGGCTTGACACCATGAATGCCTACATCCATAATATGATGCTTTAATTTTTAAAAATATCTTTAAAATGTTGCTGTTTATCTCTGTGTGTGTGTAAGGAGGAGGGGTGGGCATAGCGTTCAGCTCTTCTGGAAGTTTGGTACAGTGACTCTGAAATAACTCTTACCACCTCTTGGTAGTGTCACCACATTAGCCCTGCACAAGCTCTAACAAAGGCAGTTCTCCCCTGCAGCCTCCCTGCTGCTCTCCCAGAGCTTGTTGAGATCTCAGGAGGGGTGAGCAGCCACTGGTGGTTCCTCCTCTGGCAAGCAACAGGGCTGAAAGGGATAGTCTCCAGGCAATCTTCCTTGCCTTGCTTTCCCCCATGTGCTCTGCTGGGCAGAAAAGAAGAGAGTATGTTCTCCCCTTCTGCAAGAAAGGAAAAATGCACTTCCCAAAACCTTGACAAACGATCAAGTTCTGCTGGGTTAAAGTGGCTTAGTGTGTTCAGGGGACTTCTTTTTTGAGGGGAGAGTTAACAATGTGAGTACTTGAATGAATAAAATAGCTTTAAAAATCACAGGACAACTTCACCAAAGAAGTCTGATAGCAGCTAGAAACACCGATTTACTTTGCTTTACAGTTACATCAGAGGCTGTTCCTTGTTGGTGGCTTGCTCTGGTTTCATGATTAGGAGGCTATTAATTGACTTGTGTAGTGCCTTTTAAGGATTATCTGGTCGTTTAAAAAAACCCCTAAAACACATACCACACCCCACCCCCCCCAAACAAACAAAAACTGGGCACCAGCAGTTTGTTCAGTGAGTCCAGCCCACACAGATAATTTAAAGGAACAAGAGAAATCAAAATAGCCACTTTTAGCTTGGGATATAAATTCTGAACCTGAATTTCCCATCAATTCCTAAGCATTGTTGTGCATATGTGTATGTACTGTGTGTGTCTTTCTGTATATGTGTGTTATAAAATTATCAAATAGGTACCACCACCACGAATAATAATATTTATATTTGTAGTCAGCAGAATTACCTACAAATGGAAGATCTGGGGATTTTTTTCCTATTTGTTTGCCATTAGTGGGTGTTTTCAAGAAAATACTGTGTTCTAGTGAAAACCTAGCAGTTGTTTTTTCATATGCATACACATAATCCACTCAAGGTATTCCCTATTCACCTCATCTGGCTGTGTTCCCTCCTTCCATTTAGGAAATTCAGTGTTCTCTAAAGCCTAGATAGGGGTTATCAATCATGTTCAATATTAGGTTACTTGCAGAAGAGAGTCATTACCTTTAATGTGTAATAACTGTGCCATGAAGATAATACAATAAAATCCAAGAAATGTAATTTAGAAAGGC
Source organism: Gorsachius magnificus (assembly GCA_034008185.1). Classification (NCBI taxonomy): domain Eukaryota; kingdom Metazoa; phylum Chordata; class Aves; order Pelecaniformes; family Ardeidae; genus Gorsachius; species Gorsachius magnificus. The sequence continues at coordinate 38,979,949 of CM067083.1, read as the reverse complement.
TTCCTGCTCAAGTTTTAAAAAAAAAATATGTTATAATCCCATCCTTAGGGTCACAGAAAATCTTGTTTATTTTATTCCTTCTACTTTGTTTGTGCCTTTTGGGCCTTCTTGCAGAGTAATGCATCATCTGCCTGGGATGGTTCTCAATGTGGGTCTGCCGCATTCAGCTATTTCTTCTATAGAAACACCCAAGAATACGTTCTGTCGTAGCTGCTGTGCTAAGGGCTGCTGCAGCACAGAGAGCAACTATTGTGTTGGACTGTGATTGTAATGGTCTTGCTAAAAATCTTATGATTTGATGAATTACAGGGAATGGGACTACATTGCACTTTTGACATAGGTGTGAATGGTACCCAAATGGAGATACTGGAAACTTGGAAAAATAAGAAAGCTTTCTGTGTCCAAACGTGTCCACAGGGAAGCAAATGGCCAGTTTTTGGAGTGACTTCGGTGGGAGGAAGGGTCAGGGTGTGGAGCTGCTGTTACTGCTTTTGTACCTCTGGCTTTGTTCTCTGTCACTGACACGCTAGTGTGCCTGGCTGTCGCACCAGAAGGGAGCAAGATAGTGTCAGCTTTAGAAGGTGGGAGAGTACTGAGGACGTAAGTAGCAAAGGAGACTTCTCTGTCTTGGGAATGGCAGTGTAGCCCAGCCATTTTAACCAGTCTTTTATGAGAGATTGCCAGCTCTGACTGGATTTCTTAGGAACTGTTTAATGCAGTGGTTAATTTTTTTTTTTAAAAAAAACCAAAACCCAAACCCCAACAGTGACAATGGCAGATCCTAGCTCTGTGGTTTTAGACTGTAATAGTTTTTCCACTCCTACAGATATGGCTGGTAGGTGTCCTTGAATGAAGGGATTATTCCTTTTTTTCCTCAGCATCATATTCTGAGTCCGCTGCCGGAATTTTTCTCCCTTAATTTACTTTATTGGAAAATGTTTACCTTTTCAAAACATTTGGTAAACTGTTCATTTTAATTTTATTTCACTATTTCTGCCTTTTCTGGGTACCTCCCCACTAGGCTATATGCCGTTCTACTTACTATAATTCAAACCTGAGCAACAGCAGTTTCTGCTAATTTGATAAATTCAGTTTTCTGTGGGGGAATTTTCAATAGGGATAGGGCTTTCATGAACTATTGTCTCTAGAATTGAGGACTGTAGTCTCCAGTTAGCATGTGTGTCTGCTGTGATGTATTTTGATGTTAAACTTTTAATGGGGATCCTACTCTTTTCTGTTGGCATATGTTTCTTCCTGCTGGAGGACTCCAATTGTCCATATCCCAGAGAGCAAAGCAGCCTTGTTAGGTAAAGATGACCTTCCTTGGACTTATTTCTTCATTCCCTTCAGGTGCATACTTATAAGTAAGTGATGCAAAGTAATAAAATCAGTGAACTGAACTCAAGTCCCTTTAGATGTAAATTATAACTAAGCAGTTAATGGAGTTTATAGTACTGGTCCTCTGTATTACTAGTAGAGGTAATGATCAAGATTTGAGAGGGGAAATCTGAATAAGAACTTAAGCACTACTGGGAAAACTTTGGGGATTTTACTCCAGAGGAGGACAACAAAGCATGACAGCTAACCAAGCTTCTGACCCATGAAGGCTTTGGTCAGGTTATGTGGTACCAAGGGGCCTGAGGTGGGTCCCACAGGGAAGGAGTGGACTGGTGGTAAAGCTTCTTAACAGTGTTTTGCCACTTCAGCTCACTAATATTTGACCCTAAAACTTCATGTTTCAGCAGGCAATATTAGGAATTATGCTTCCTTAACAGTCTTACTTCAGTACAGGGGTATGAGTTTGTAGCTTCTCTAGATATTTCTTTATGTAAATAGTTTGAAAGAAAACTGAAAGAATTTGGATTTTCTCTATGGGAAACGTCTCTTTCCCCCAAAGCTCTGAAAAAACAGATATCAGTTAAAAATAGAGGCAGATGAATATACATAAATCTCCCCTCTTCCTTAGTTGTATTTCTTCCCACGTGTGCAGCCAAAACTTGAAATGAACTTGCTTTTAACTATTCTTACGATATTGATGTTGCATTGTCTCTGGACACTGAAATAATCCAGTAAATGTGCTCTCTGCTTAAGTGCAACTTCAATTTGAAAATCACATCTGTAGCAGTTCTCAGAAATCCTATTTGAAATTACTAAGCATGATTGCTCATGCTGGAAATGCTTTAAAAATCAGTCTAGTCAGACACTAGAAGCTATTTCAAGTGACTTTTCTAGCCAATCTTTGTTACCCAGCATGGCTCAGAATTAGAGTCTCTGTACATCAAATAGAGTCAACACATTGATTATTCTGTGCAGTAAGAATCTTAACAAAGCACTATGGAATAAATTCTAAAAGAAAATCCTAGTTGATATACCCTAGAAAAATGTGAAGTAGATTTGTCAAATTATATCTGTTGTGAATGAGTGTCTTGGCTTGAATTAATAAGAGAAAATTATCTTGAGACTATTATCTGGATGAAACTTGTTGATCCAAGGTCATATTTGATCTATTAAATATTTTTTCATAATATTGCACCCATTGCTAGTCAGCACTAGTTAGATGTTTCTTGTTTTTCCTAGCTAAAAAAAAAAAATTCTCTTAAACTTCAAGGGCCAAACTTTGCTTCTCGCTGTAATAAAATAAATGTTGTATAAGTGAGAGAGTAAATCTGCTGCCTATGTATACTCGAGTGGTTGGCTATCAGATTTTGCTTAACTGGAAACTGCATCTGAGTAAGAGCACTAGTGTTTGGAAAGATGTTGCTGTGTGATGAATCCTGATTCAGTACTGGGGAAGGGGAGTGTGTGCATGTGTGGATGGCCAAATCAAGATAGCTCTATTTTACAGCAAATTGAACAGGGCTGTGACTAAGTCTGTATTTCCTTTAAAGATACTCTGATATTTGTCTTAGCTGCTTGTTTATATCCACTGCTCTTATTTGTCATGAAACCAAGTCACCGTAGCCTTAGCCACAAATCATTTCAGTTTGTCCCAGGCTTTGCCTCTGTGTGAGTCCCTAAAATGTGGTGGGGAGAAGATGCCATCCACTGTATCCTGCAGCTGTTTGAACTAGCATTGATTTAGCTGCTGTTTCCATGCCTCATCTTTAAGGTTTCTTATCTTTCATATTAAGTTGTCAACCAGCTGAGATAACTCATCTTTCTCAGAATAAGTTGGTTGGGAGATTCCAGTGTTTAGATGGGTAGCTGGTACTCAGGCCCTCAACAGTCAGTTTGAATGGGAAGCAAAAAGCCTTCAGTGAAGCTACAAGTTGGTAGGAGGTGATGTGAAAAAGCTTAATCTAAGAGTAAATTGTGCAGCCAAGCATACAACTTTCTGCATTCTGAGTTCTGGCTCATAGCATCTTTCTGTGGAAATATTCTATAAGCCGTGAGCTCTCCAAGGGAACTGAAAGTAATCACAGACAGCAAATTACTATTAGCACTGCAATTTAGGAGCAACATCTCTCACTTCAGTACTCCTCTTTAGAGAGAATGAAGTTCTAAAATGAGATACACTGTCAGAATACCCTTGAATTGTGGTAGTAACTGGTGATCTTTGCTCTACTGACACCCATTTTAGCTCTGTCTTTAATTAGGGCTAGGAAAGAAGATGGATGTAACCAGTTTAGATCTTAAGTCATTAATAAGAAGAATGAGATTAACAGTGCTTTGTTAAAGAATGCCAGTCTGGAGGTTTGCCATTTTATGTGGTATTGGAGAATTTGCCCGTTCCAGTTTGAAAACTAGTTTGCTGTGATTCTGGTTTTTAAAATTAAAATAGCTTGTTACAAAAATTATTTTTAAGGCAAACCTTGTAAATAACTTCCCTTAAAAGGGTATGTCTCTTGTTTTCTTTAGGCTGCTGCCTATCACTCTAAAACTGCATAGTAGTGGATAGTGTGCCTTTTCTTAAGTTTATTTTTTGTGGGATTTTACTTACTGTGAATAAACCCTCAGAACCAAACCAAGACTCATGTAAAACTAGGTAGCCCTTGTGTTCATGTATGTGTGCCTGTGAGGTTTTGTGGTTTCCTCTGAAATGGAAACTGGACATAGAAGCGTATGCTCTACTTCTTTAACTTGGCAGCAGAGTGTCAGGCAGGAGAGCCTGTGAAACTGTGAAATAAATTTTTTTCTCTGAAGAGAGAGTAGATCTAGGGTACCTACTTTTATGTTGTTTTAATAGCATTCTGCCTTTGTTTTACTTTAAGAAAATTATTCTGTTGTCTGTTTACTGTGGCCAGAACTTCAAGCAAGGAGAGGTGGAGGACTGGTAAAATGTCCATCTGTCTGGTGCTCACAAACACAGTTTGTTTGGGTTTGTGATAAAACTAAAATGACACTGAAGTTCTAAGTCTTTAAAATACACTTGCTCAAAGAGGATGGCTTTTACTTTGGACTCTTAATGGAAGTTCAATGGCTTGAGCAAAACTGATTTAGTTCCATAGTTTAACCTTGTCCTTGTCTCCGCACCTTAGGGTTTCTTTTTAGCTTTGGGTTTTGTTGTGATAGTTTTGCATAGTGCTAGTTAAGATCTGCACGGGGGATAGTGGGAATGGAGGCATCAGTAGTATCAGGGATGTGTGCACAACATAATCTAAGGTAGCCAAAGAAATAAGTTGAGCTGGTGCCTGATTTTTATGTCATTAGATAACTGTGACTAGACTTCTGTCAAATATACACACACACACAAAGCAGCTCTGCTAAGCCGTTTATTATTTTTGTGCAGGCCTATGTAATGTATTAGTTCATTGTCTTAAGATCACAGGAGATCTTAAACATATGGCGCATGCTTAGTATGACAGGGTAGTGTTAACAAATTCTTCTTTTTCTTTTGTTAGGTTTAAATTTGACAGTGGTTCCTGAACTGTGGCTCAGCATACTTGTTAGTGGTTAGAGGGGAGAGGTATGGTTCTGTGGCACTGACTGTCTCCAGCTGCCATTCACATTAAGAGAAAGCCACACGCATGATGCACTTGCCTCATGTCAATCTGTGGTTATCGTCATCTCTGGGCTGTTACAAAATTATGGCTTGGAGAGATATAGACTTTGTGCAATAGGAAGTGGTAGGGAATGTGTCTTCAAGATCCTTCCAGTAAGCCATGGACTGTCCAGTGAAAGACTTTTGGAAGTGTTGAATTGCTGTGCTTTGTTTCTTATGATATGGAGTTAAAAAAAAAAAAAAAAAATCCCTGAGTTTCACCACAAGATTTATTTGAGCCGTTAACTGCTGTGATGAAGGTGATCCCTGAAGTGTCTTCAGCACAAGCTTGGTAACAGATGACTTTGTCAGGACGGTATATTGGATCTGTTACAAGCAAATGATATATGACTTGAACAGATCAGGTTTGTCTTAGATTTTTGTTCTCTTGTAGTGGAAATTTTCTTGCGTGGTCCTTCACCTGATTATTTAATAAGGACAGATACACTGGAAGTATGTGCAGCATGTCCACTAGTGTGCAACAAACATTAAAGGCTTATTTTTTTCTAATTTAAATCTATTGCCAGAAGAGTTCTGGGCTGTGAGATGGAAAAAGACAGTTGATACTTCTTTTAGTACAGCCTTGTTGTCCCCCTCAGCTGATTGATCCATTTCTTCCAAAGAATAGGACATGGAATGAGCCTGGACTCCTTGCGCTCTGTTTCTCAGTGGTGGCTGTCCTGTATTTCTCATTGAAGGGAGCTGGGGTGTTGGAGTAGGCAGTGCTTTGGCTCTTGTTGCATTTAAAAAAATGTGAATAAATAAGAAGGAAATACTGATTTTGTATTCCTCTTAGAAAAGTGTTTTTTTTGTTTGTGTGGCTAGTCTAAGGGAAAACAGCAGGGCAGTGTTTATGCATCAGGCAAATGGGATTTGTGCTTTGAATTCGTAACAGAAATACTTATAGCTTGAGCAAAAAAATGTAAAGTATCTGATCTGTCTATGGATTCTCAGATTTTTTTTTTTTTTAAAAAGCTTGGAGCAAGCAGATGGAAAGTATCATGGGAACTGGAATGAATATAGCTTTTGGTAGGAACCAAAATGTGATTTGATCTAGTAGCCTTTCTTTTCTATTATTTTAATTTGCAGTGCTGCATTCACGGAACAAAATGAGTCTTCCTGTGGGTTATTCATCACCTGTAATTTTCCATAAGTGTTTCTCAAAGTCTTCTGGAGTAACTGTTTTTGTTTCACATATCAAAGGAAGTGAGATCAAATCCTGTTATGGTGTTCGTTTCCACAGGTTAGCTGAGTTTTCTCATCTTAGAATAAACTTATGGGGGGGATGGGTGAAAATGAAAAAGTAATATCCAGTCAGCAATTGTTTGCATCTTAAATATTTAAAATAAAATTGTGTATTGCTTAGACGAAATAAGAAGAGAAATCTTAGAAAAGATTAGAAACTAAAGATATCCCACAAATATTATGTGCACATAAATGTGAAATGTGTCCATCTGATTTGTGTCGATATAGAACAATGCTAGGGCCGCATGATGAAATACAATCTTCTGTCTTACATACCCTTGTATAACCGCAAGCCTAAGAAAAGAAACAGGAACTGGGTGTATGTAGCTCCTGTGTCTTGCGGGGGTCGCCTGACAGGCATCCTAGCATACCAGCTTAAACCAGTCTTATTGCTAACCGAAGCAAGAAATTGTCACTAACCGAAGCAAGAGGAGTTTGAGAGACACCTGTTCCTGGAAGATATATAAACCAGAAAAAGGAACTGTATGGTGTGCGTCTTGGTGGAGCAGAGACTTCCGGCGCACCCAGCGCTGTTTGCTTGCCTCTATTCGCTTAATAAATTGTAAACTTTGATTGCAACCCTATTTGGGACTCAGTCATTTATCACATAAACGTGTTCCATGTGAACATGGCCATTAGTGGGCTCAAGCAAAGAGCCTCACCTGTGCAATAGTGTGTAGGTCCTCACTCTAGCCTTTAAATTGTCCATTATAGAAGAAACTCTATTGTTTCTGTAGCCATGAGAGGGCAAACTGCTCATGCACACCACATCTGGCTGCTGACTACCTGGGGACTGCTGATTTCCTTCCCCATACAGTCAGAAGTGTCAAGTGGTGGTGTGGTTTTTTTTTGTTTTTTTTTTTTTTTAAACAAACTTTTTGTGGGATAGTGCCATTGTCAGAGCAAACTTGCTGAGGGAATTGTTTGCACAGCCTCCACGCGGAAAATGTTTTCCTGGAGTCTGAGGTGCAACATCTGGGGAAAAAGAGAGGAGATTCTAGAGAATGAAATGTATTATCAGGGTATTCGGGTAAGTATGTTTATACCAAACATAGGTTCAAATCACCTGGCCTGAGCGAGGCAGAGTGCCCACCACAAAACTTAAGAGGAAGTTTGCCCTTTTATAGCCATTTTTTATGAGGAGATAAAACTTTTTTTCACCCTGAGCAAGTGAGCAACAGAGTGTATTGCTTGATGGTTGAGATAGAGGTATTCTGTATGAGAGTATGATGGTAGAAAACAGCATCTCTGCTACCTATGCCTTATACAAACCTAGACTATCAGGAGGAAGCAGTGGAAGAAGAGATTTCAAAAAGGGTGTGTATTGCATCAAAAGAAAAGTAAGGTGAGAATTTTGCTGCTGACCAAACTCGGGTCATTGGCATCACTGTGAATTTTATCACTGTTCTGGATTTACTGTGTCCTCTTGGAAGTCCCATTCTTGAGAGAAGCACAGCAGTCTAGATTTGTCTCTGCAATCACTTTTGCACTGTTCTGGTGACATATAGCCATGAGCCCAGTTTTAACTGACTAGTAAAATTGAATTTACAGCTGTGTTGTTGAGTGGGGGTGATGTGCTAAGAAGAGTGCCTAAAATATAGTCAAACTCATTCCTTTTCTTCTACAGCCTGTTCAGAGAGAAACATTCAGTGAAGAACCGGAGGGCATGTGACAAAGTAGTCCTGTACCTGTTTCCTTCAAAGCTCATCCTTTTTTCCCCCTTGCCTCTGATATGTCTTAGTATTTTGTGCAAGAAAAGAAAGGCATTTCTTTGTGAATTAGAATTTTGCTTGTCATTAATGATATTTTTGTCTTTAAACTTTGAGCTGGTGAATGCGTCCTAAGAACAACCAGTCTGATACTCAGTTGAGTACTGGCCTGCATATTGTAAGCTGGCTTTTACAGTTGGTTTGCATTGGGGCAACAGTGATTCCCAGATATTTGTGGTTTTGAGAGAAGTCAAAGGGCCAGACTGGAACATGTAAAGTAGAAATGTAGGCACAATTTTAAAGGAGCTATGGCTGAATACTGAGATATATGCAGGGTGGTGGTGGTGGGAATGAAATTGCAGCTTAACGAACTGTGGGAATCTTCTTGACTTTTTCCCAGTGATTTGACAACTGCCTGTTGTCTCAAGGCTGGAACGAGACCCCCTGCCTCCTGAGGCCGAGGCACGTCCACGGGTGGCCAGGCTGTGTTCTGCATGAGGTAGAAAACAGATTCTGTGAACTCTTGGTGTTGCTTGCAAAATACCTACCAACCTCGAGGTTGATGGTAATTCACTGCTGTTTCTTAAAGTGGAAGTATTTTTGCCAGTTAAGTTTACAAGAAGAAACCTTGGGGACTGGCTGTCACTTAAATCCCCCACAACCCCCCACCATTTTACAGCTAATCTTCCTGTTTCAGAGGTGTGTTTCTGTACCCTTTCTTTCTCCCACTTGAGAGACAGTCAGTAGCTGCCAGATGCTAATAAAATTGTAAGGGATGGAGATGCTGAAATGGAATCCCTTTGGTACAACTAGTGCATTCCAGGGGCAGCAATAAATGCTATCTATCAGAGGCAGGGAGCCATTTCACTCTAGCACAGATGGTTTAGTGTAGCTAGAGGAAAGCGGGGGGAGGATAAACCCCACCTGAGGGCTGACATGGGAATTGTGGGCATTGCAGTCTTGCAGTTGGGATATAGGATAGGGCAACATTGGAGAGATGTGACTGCCACAAATAATGTACCTAGACTTTAGGTGGGATTTACAGCTCTGTGTTTGGCTGCCTGGGTATATGATGTTCAGTGTAAATAGTAGCCTATTGAACTGCAGGAGACTGTGTTGCTTGGCTGTTCTGCTTGCTCAGTTTTCATAAAAAAATAAAAAACAAACCAACAAAACCCCCCAAAAAACCAAACCGAAAAACCACCACCAAGAAACTCCCCTTTTTGGCCACGTGCCAGACATAACAACCAGCCATGAAAGCATCTTGGCACCAAGGACTGAGGGTTTTTAGTCTCCCCCCAACCCATGCATTTGAGGTTTCTTTGCTATAATGTCTTTTGTACTCTGTAAGATAATTACTATGCTAACTTTGTTAAAAAAGAAACAAAACAAAAAAGGAAAATTGACAGTGACTCCTTTAACAGGATTACAAGGAACAAGAGCACTTCCTTTTTGTGCCTGAAAACATTCTTTTTAGCCTGCTTCTCTGCCCACTCAAGGAGGACAAATTAAAGAACATCTACCAGGCTTCATGTACCCTTCCCAGATCTAATTCCTGAGACCTCTCTTGTGACCTCCTGTGAAGGGGCTCCCTGCTGAGAGGCAGCCTGATTGCTCTGCAGAAATGGCTTCATGCTTCCGAAGTCATGTGCTAAGTCTCCACCACTGCAAGACAACTTCTAAGACAACTTAGAAACAAATGAGTTTTTAGTGATGAATGATAGAGACCAGGCTGATGGGTTTCCATTTTTATCCCCACTTCCCTCCCACCCTTTCCCCAAATTCTTGCTGTTGTTATTGCAACATCTAGCCGGGATTTGTGAACAATTTGGCAGAATGCACGTGTGTGTTTTTGTAATGGAGGGCTGAGTGGGTCTTCAGATTTTCTTTGGGATATGGGAAGGCTGGTTTGCTCTATATCTCTGTGGGACAGGTCAATTAAAACTGAGTTTTAATTGAAGCTGTACCAGCTTATTCAGGCAAGACCTCTCTCTGCTGCCCCGTACTTACAATAAAAATGAGGCTTGATTGTTTTGCATCATGTGCAATTACCAATATCAGATTTGCACCAAAGAGTGTCAGTGTTTCTAAATCAGGGTGGGAACATGGAAAATCTGTCTTGTCAGTCAATACAAAGGTGCAGAGAGACAGAGTAAAAAGCCTAATATCGCCCAAAAATTGTTCTGTGTATCCAAAAGCTGATAAAGAAGATGCCATAGATGGTCAGCTACTGAGTAGAAACTGGGAAATACCAGTATCAGCCAGAAATGTGGTGCCAGACAGGAGCATGGATAAGTTTTTAGAGTTAGTTGTTTACCTCTTTTCCCTCATTCCCTTGATGTTAAATTGAGGTTTGGTCTTAGTCTGATCTCTCCTGTCATGTAGATTCCTACTTTGGCATCCTGCCTTTTGAGGGTGATCTAATCCTCCCATGATCTAAACTTTCCTCTAATCTGTATCAGCACTGTAGCTGTTAGAAACGTGTGGATGCCCAACTTCTTTCTAGAAAGCTTTTGAGTTTAGGATCCAAGCCTCTGGTCTGAAGAACATGAGCACTTAGTGGTTTCCCTGTGGCACAGGAGTGCTGGCATCTGCTTGTGCGATTCACAGGCCACGTGGCTCCAGCCACATTGGTAGGTTCAGTAACCACACCGAGAGCAGGGAGTGATGTGTAGTAACACAGAGACGGGCTGGCTGCGCCTTCAGCTTTTTTCTCTGCCTGGGTACTACTTAAACTGCAACAAGGGACCAAATGTATTAGGCCAAGACTGTATGAGAAATGGTATACCTGCATTTCCTTTGAGCTAACTAGTCTGGAAAATGATAACCAAGAAGAAGTAATAGTGTGGGCTTCAGAGATAACTGCCCAGAGCTGTGGGTGATCCTGGTACATGCTTGGCCTTATAACCTGCTTAAACACTGCAGGCCCACAAATCATACTAATTTGAGGCACATAACTGAATTCTGTGCCTGTATTAATATAGTCTTCTACTGACTTTCTACAGTCAGTAGGGAGGAGTCTGTTGGATAACTGAGTTTAAGGCACCTCCTGAAAATGATTCAGAAGACCTCGCATCTCTGTGAGCTGTTTGGGGAGCCTGGAGTGATGATGATCAGTGCTTAACTGCAGGCATCCAAATTTGACAGGATGAGCTTTAACTGAAGCTTGTGCTTCTGCAGCTTCATCACAGTGAAGGTCTGTGCTGCTGGTATTGGGGTAACATAAATATCTTGCCTGTGTTGCTATGAGTCACTGTAAATAGCAAATGGGGTATATACGTTACGAAATTGATCTGCCTACATTTTTATCGTGTGTTGAATGAACAGCTTCAATTTTTACAGCTGGGACAGGAAATGAAGGGTGGCTACTAAATTTGTGTTTGCAAGTTCGGTGAGGACAAGCAGGCAATCAGTGAATTTCAGATCAAAACACTAGTCTTTCTCTTGTCTTTCTGTAAGTAGGTGCTGAAGTCCCAATGTTTGTAAGGGCCCATCCTGTGAATGATGCTAAAGCTGAAGAAGTTTCATTGTGCCAAAGAACCATGACAGGCTGTTAATCCACTGCTCTTGAGGAGTGAGAGACACCCATTCAGGAAGATACATTGCTTTCAAGGATAAGCCCGAAGAAAATCAATCCCCAGCCAGCAGAAAATGCCACTTCCATGTTGGTTGGAACTGCGTTTATCTGAGAAGTTTTAGGCACACTGGTCTGTAAATTGCTGTAAATTTTCAATTTTAGTATTGCTTTTTATAAACTAGTGCTGTTTATGTTTTTGTTATTGTGGGGGTTTTTGTTCTATGGGAGTGTGTGTGAGGGGTGCATGTTTTTGTGGTTTTTTTTTTTGTTTGTTTTGGTGTTTTTTTTCTTCTTCTGTGCTCCTACTTGATATGGTGCTTCCACATACCAGGGAACCATCAATATTTCATACATCAGATTTCCTGTGAGACTATTGTTCACTTCAGAATTCAGGAATCTATATTTAATTTTAAGGCATTTACTAGTTTTGCAGTAATTATTTCCTTTTAGTAAATTAAATGGCTTTAATGTTAATGAACAGTAAATTAAGAGATGACAAAGAGCAGAAACACTAAATTTCCTTCTTGTTCAGTATTAACAGAATAATCTTGAAGGTATCCTTCTAGCTTAGCTGAAGACAACTGATGACTTTGTATAGGATTTGGAATATATGGGTTTGGTTCCTGACTCTGCATAGACTCTCAGTTTAATCTGGCTGTGATCTCTAGATGTTTCTTGGATATAAATAAAGCTGCCACAGCACTGGCAGGTTCATCCTGTCACGACCGAGACTGTGTTCCTTCTCCTGTACCTGTCACTACTTACTTGTACCGGAGGAGCAGGGATGCCTGACTGTGCTTTATTTTGTAATCTTTTACCAATGGGAAGTCCAAGGTTGATATCCAACCTGTGGGCTAATGGAAAGAAACAATTAAAAGTGTGATGTTCTTCTGTAATCTCAGAGGTGCTGCACTAGTTTTTATTCATGTTGGTTATTCTGAACACTTAAATGGGCATAGCTTTTTCCAATAGCCTCCTGGTCCTTTAGGAACTGGGTAAGTGGGCCTAGCCATAAAGCATCCTGTTAGCCTTTGTTCTTCTACTGAGTAGTAGGTAGAGTTATACTTTAGTGCTTAAGCTGATTTAAAGAATGAGAGCTAACAGATAGAAATCACACTTCTTTTGTATGTAAGCTAAGATGTAAGTTGCCTCTTTGTGATTTATATTTCACAGTACTCTGTGATTCTTCAGAACATAAACATGTGCTTAGTGTAGTGTGCTCAAGAGCCGCTTTGTCTTGGTGATGGTTTTCAAAGTGAAAAAATGGTCACAGGATTGTAAGGTAAGAGTCTGAATGGAAATAAATTGGCATAGTCTATAGACTTTATCTTGCGCTTGGCTGATTCCTAAAGTTTTGTTCATGCTCCTTTTAAAATCGCCTGTGGAAGAAAAAGGTATATTATTTCTCTTATACTGTATTGTTTAGTGAAGTTTTCTCCTGTGAAATAAAGTAAGTACATTTTTTCTTTTTCCTTGCGTTACCTTTGACCTTGCCTCTGCATAGATGGCATTGGAAGTCATATGGAGTGCCTCTACTTCTGGGAGAATGTAAGCAGAGCTGGTCAAGGGAAGGTCTTTGTGCTTTCTTCTCCTTGTGCCTAAGGAATTCCAGGCTGAGGGTTTGCATTAGGAATTCATATAAATAAACCACTAGCAACAATTTTGCTTTTTCTGTGGAGAAAATTGCTTAGACCACATTTCAGCATTTTAGCCATATTATGCAAAAATTACTTGTGGTATTATGTTCATTCAAATAATTTGATGGATTTAGGGTATTTTTATAGTCAGTGGAGAAAGGCACAGTCCTCCAAAGGTGACTTTACGGACTCAGACACTCTTAAATGTAACCTGTCTTCCTCCTCTAGCTGTAATGTGGGCTTAGGCTCAAGTGATGTTAGAATAATCCATCTTTGTATATCCCTTCTTTTTATGGCCTTATGATGCTGTCCAAATGCTGTTCAGTTATGAACTTAATTGAAAGCTTTTGGGTCATATTGACTCTTTTAATGCCTGATGTTACCTGTGCAAATTCTTGGTTATACTGCTGTGTCACTGTGGAACTACTAATATTATTAGTTGTGTCTTTTTGAGGATATGTGTAGTTGTCATCCTTTCAGGAGAGGTGAAAACTGTGGTAACGGAACTATAAAAGCTACAAGATCATTCAACTTGACTTGTGACTCTGCCCAAACGCCTGCTAAGTGTGTGGACTGCCCTGATTTAAAGATGTGGTTCTCAGACTCATCAGTGATTCCTTAGATGAGAAGTGTGCTTGCACCAGTAGAAACCAGTCCCAGGTATTTGTCTTTTAGTAAGACTAATAAAATCTCCAAAGTAGATGGACTTGTCATTGAGGGATCCCTAAATGAAGGAGGTTATCACAAATACCAGGTCGGACAGCTAATGCTTTCTGTGCTGAACTTTTAATATAATGAATGAGCCTTTCCTTGGTCAATAGAGTTTCACCTTGCTGACTGTTTTGATTTTCTTTTCCACTTACTTCAACTTCCTGGATCAATTCCATTCACACTCGCTTATCGTTTTACCCTTGCCATGTTGAGTTTCTGGTCTTATATTAACAGCCTGCTTCGTAAGACACTGTAAATCTTACTCTGGATGGAAAAAAGTGGATATCTCATCAGTCAGTTGAGGGAGTCTTGGCAGGGAAAAAAAAATGTACTCACTCTACACACACAGTGCTAGCTGATTTGCCAGCTGGGCAAGATCTGCCTTTTTAGTGAGGTATAATTGCTTCTATCTTCTAATTTTGTGTTTAGGATGGTCTCCCTCTGTTTCCTGATGTCTGGGTTTTGGTCACTTGTCAAATGCAGTGATGATCTATATGGTAACATGAGAAAGAAGAACATGCAGTGTACCCTTGTTAGTCTGTGGGTTTGTGAGACACTTAACTTTATGTGAGATCAAAGCAGAGAACTAGAACTCTTAAAATTATGAGTGCTTATCCAGTAGAGGAAATAGCAGAATTTGAGGGGTATCTGTTAGCTAGTCTGTACTGCTTGGAACATAGCTTGGGAGGCATAAATCTGTCTTTCAGCTTTTATATATACCTTAAAGATTTAAGTTAGATTTAATTTTCTTAAGATTAAAAGGTGAAATGGATATGCTAGAGAAGTGCACAATGCATAAAGCCTCAGTCTGACGTATTTCTACTATTGCAGAAGCATTTCTGCTACTGCTGAAGCATAGCTCCTTGGCAATGCAACCTGTCCTCCCCTCTTTGCAACCACTTCTGATGAAATCCACTGTCAAACTGGGAGTGCTCAGTGCATGGTCTTAGCATAACTAAAATGTTAATTAAAGCTCTGGAATAAAACCTAAAGATCCAAGACTACCCTTCAGCGTGAAACTACAAAAAGTGCTTATTTTTTGATGGAAACATAGCTCTCGTGCACTGAACTTGAGGATGAGTCTCCGTAAAATTCATTGCAAGTCTCCCTGCAGCCTGTTCCACATACAAAGTCATTTCATTGACTTGGTTTTCTCTAATGAGTATATTGTGATTTGTGTGGTTGATTTCTGTTGGTATAAATACCTGGGATTGTCAAAAGAAGTGTTCATAGTCTATTGCATGTCCATCTCCATCTGGGGAGAAGATGAAAACTAACAGTTTAATTTACAGCTGAAAGATGCTTGCATACTGCTGTGGTGAGTATAGTAGAGCAGAGCAAAATGTCAAGATAACCACTCTCACAATGTCTGCTCACTAGTATTTGTGTTTCACTTAGATCAACACCCTTCATCTATTAATGGTACTGTTTCTGTGCCATAGCTAAAAAAAAAAAAAATAAAAAATTAATCTGTTAAAATCTTAATTGCACACACAGCTGAGCTGGAAGGATGTTGGTAGAAATTCTGTTAGTAAAAATTAAAACCTTGAGTAACAGCACTTCCAAAGTTATCGAGCTCTTTGAACTATGCCCTAATTGAGAGGTTGATATTCATGAGCTGTTTTGAAGAAGTGGATACCGAGGAAACAAATAACTAACTGGACGGTATTAATTTGCTCAGATATTTGATCAAAGGCTGCTTATGTAGGGAGAATCTGGTAAAAGAGAGTGGGCCCTAGGGATTTGCTTTTCTGTTTGTCCCTTTTATAAAGGGAAAATAAAACACTCCAACCTCCTCATTTTTCCTAACATAAGCGCCTCTAATTTTAAATGAGAACACTATTTTCTCCATTCCGCAGAGAAAGTGGAAAAGGGAGTTAATTCTCAGCATGCAGTGATCTTCCAGGGTTTCCTTAATGGTAACTGTTGTGTGCTATGTTCACTGATAATAGTTTGAAGTGCCATATATAAAGCAATCTTACGTTTTATGGGAGGGTTTTTTTAAATTCACAAAAGCTGGAAAAAAGTAAAGCTGTTGCATATTTGTGCAGTACTTATAGAAGAGTGGAGAAGTAAAGAAAAACCTGGGGCCTTTGTGAGGGGAAAAATGGAAAGAGGTGCAGTCCTGGAATTTGGTCCTAATGGAATTAGTGTGAGCAAGACCAGGCCCTGAGCCTTTAAAAGGATATAGAGCACTTTAAAGACCTAAAGACCTGCTCTTGTCTGACTGCAATACAAGTTGTTTATAGTTAGAGGCAAAAAAATGGATTCTTTCTTGCTCTTGCAAGATTTAGTTTTTTTTGGTTAGTATTTTACATTAAAAAAAGCCTAATGTGTTTCAGATTAGGGTAATTTGAGGTTTTGGATAGGAGCTCTCTAATAAACATAATCAAGAAAAGATGTTCCATGGAGTAAGTCACATAATATCTGGATTTGTTACTGTGCTTTTCTTCCCTGTCTCCCCCACCCAACCAATGTGAGAATAGTCTACAGTTATTTTTAGCTTTATAGGGTTTCTATTTTACTTTAATTTTTTTAGCCACTTACACATTGTAGTGATGTCTTGACTTCTGAAAAGTTGCTGGTAGCTGGAAACCCTGGGGAGCTAAGAGGGGCAGAAAAGTGTTGGGGGGCTCAGCACCCACAGCTGTTTGTCCACGTGGTGCCTCTATGCTCTGAGAACAGAATTGAGAGAACGGGATAACAAATACCTTTTAAAAACTGAATTTTGTATTGTGTCAAGGCTCACTGGTCCAAGTCAGGAGCTCCACGGCTGTGAACAGGGTGCTGTGGGTCTGCAGTGTGGGTACTCGGGCACCATGTTGGTCAAGCCTTTCTACAGCTTGGTGGTAGGTGTGACACCCGTTTCCCTTCCATGGGATTTTCTGCACACAGGACTGCTATGACAGCACTTAAAATTATCATCTTGGAAGTTTCTTATATTATTTACTTCTGTTTTCACAGACTTGTTTTAATATGAAATGAATAGGCCTTTGCAGAGGACAAAGGGACAACATTTCTGTAGGTTACTGTACATTATGAGCTGTTGCAGCTAAAATACATCCCACCCTGTGGAAGTGCTTTACAGCCTTGTATGGCTACCCGAAGAACCAGCAGATTGCAGACTACTTGCTTTACCCTAAAAAATCCTTTCTGTTTTAGACCTTGCACATAGTGGCCTAGGCAACCTGTTTCTCGGATTTATCTCATGAGTGATGTGCTAAAAGCTGCAAATGAAACATGACATAGTAATTACTTTCCGGGGATGAGACCTGAAAGGCACTTTAATGTATTGAATCAAGAATAGGCTTAAGACTTAAGGCAGTGTCCCAAATCTAGTGGATCTGTAAGCAGGGCAATGGCTGCTTCCCATCCAGGCAGAGTATTTACCAAGGGGCTGCACTGCACCAGTTTGCACATTTGCTCCTGTTCTGGAGTGTGCCACAACGTATCTGACAGTAGACATGATCTTATGTGTTCTGAGCCCAGTTTGTACATGTACAGTAGGTGATCTCTGCTCTGTCGCTGTAAAGGAAGCCTGAGGATTTCTTCTTCTGGGGAAGGAAGGGAGAGAATGTCTTTTAGCAGTGGTGATTGCTGTGATGAGTCTTCATGTTGGTCTCCCAGGTGGTAGCATACTGACAGGGGATCTTCAGGCATCATGTCCCAAATGGTGGCTTGAACTCTGGATGGGTTTTGCACTTTGCTCAGTTTGCTGTATTTGTTCTGCCAGGTACCATAGCCCACACAGATTTGGATTGCTCCAAAAGAAATGAGAAAAAGTGTTAGGAGCTTCCAAACGAACATCAGAAAACACTTTCACCATGTGGGTGACTAAGCATTGGCACAGGTTGCCCAGAGAGGTTGTGGAGTCTCCCTCCTTGGAGATACTTAAAAGCCTTCTGGACATGGTCCTGGGCAGCCAGCTCTAGGTGGCCCTGCTTGAGCATGGGGGTTGGAGGTCTGGAGGTCCCTTCTAACCTCAACCATTCTGCGATTCTGTTGCTTTGCTTCCCTCCCTCAGATTCTACCAAGCACTCTTGGCTCAGGCAAAGAGAATATAGGAAGCACATGGTTTTTTACTTTCTGTTTGGGGCTGCTGTTGCCAGGAAGGAGTCAGAATTATTGAACTGCAAATTCCCTCCTTGAATTTAAAAACACTTTTAAATGTGATTAAGAAGAATTACTTGTGCTGTCTTCAAACCTTTGAGATTTATTTTTGTATTGTTCTCTGAAACCTGACTTTATATGTTCTTAAGTAGCAAAGGAGATGTTCTGTGTCAATTTTTTAAATGCTAATATGAGCATGAGGAAACTAGCCATAGCAGAGTTCAAGACAGAGACATTTCAGTGCTTATTTGTGTGTAACAGTGCTGGGAACACCTTATGCATCTGACATGGCTGACATTGCTGCCAAGAATAAATAGGAAAACAATTGCGTAGAAAGCCGTGCTGGGAACAGGGACAGGAGGTGGTGTATCAGAGAGTCACGTCTATTCTGGAACATGGTATAAAATGTTCTAGCTGTGCAGGTATAACTCTCCCTAGAAATAAAATGACCTTAATATTCAGTGATGTATTCAATGTT
Source organism: Gorsachius magnificus (assembly GCA_034008185.1). Taxonomy (NCBI): domain Eukaryota; kingdom Metazoa; phylum Chordata; class Aves; order Pelecaniformes; family Ardeidae; genus Gorsachius; species Gorsachius magnificus. The sequence continues at coordinate 38,961,501 of CM067083.1, read as the reverse complement.
TAATTTAAGAAAAAGCCTTAGAAACTCTAAATGTATATATACACTATACACGTCAAACTTGTTACAGCTATATTTGCACTGGATACAAAGTGATGTCTCTGTAATCCTTCTCTTTCTGTGTCCCTTAAGTTTTGCATAATAAATTCACAAAATGGTATAGAAGTGGATGCCAAAAAGGTCTCTGGTGGAATTTTGTGAGCATGCCAGAAAACATTCTATGGATAGTAACATGGGAGAGTGAGTTAAATTACAATACTAAATGCAGGGTTTAGTTGAGAACATCAAAAGCATTTAAAATTGGGGGAAAGGGGGAGTTGGACTTCCCAGTAACTCTAGACTGCCAGTCCCAGTGGTAATTAGTGGAGTCCTCTATGCAGACTGTGTAAACATTAATAAAATAAAAAGATCCCAGTGTTCTAGTATCACTTCTGGAAAAGCCTTGAAGACCTTACATGTAGCTTGTGTAGTGTTGATAAAATATGTAAAATAATTTCAGACAGGGACTGTGAGCTGGAGTCATAGTTCTGTTTATTAATATCAAACTGTACAAATGGTTGCAAAAATAGTTAAATGCTTGTAATTAAAAATATAGTAAGAGATTTGATTGTGCGATGCAACTGTATTTCCACCTGTAAACCTGAAGTATGGGTTACAAAAAAACCCCCTCTGCTTTAAACATACTAAGCGGGGTCACAGTATTCTTCCACGATGGTCTTCGGCATATAGGAATTGGGTCCTTACGTACAGCTCCCAGTTTGCTAGTGCAGTTTGTTTTTCCTATGGGACATATCTAGTATTCTTGCTAGTTTGAGTAGTGCTATGTCCTAGGGCTCTTGTGCCTGTGTTACTCTCCTCATAAGAAGAAGTAAATAGAAAGTCATCAGTGGATTATTGTAGGGTAATCTCTATCCTTTGCCCAGGCCTGTAAGGGCTGGCAATGGATTTTCAACTTTTAAAATATTTTATTACTTGGTAGCGCCTACTTTTTTTTTTTAAACCTGATCTTTGTAGAGTATTTGTCTCTCCTAACTTCGCACATAGAGTATCTAAAGCTAGGCCTCAGGCTTAGAGGTAGCGGCAGCGAATTTCAAGAAGCCATATAAGGTGGCAGTCTCTGGTTTGGAAGTCTGGTCTTGGACGTATTAAATTAGGTCAGTTGAATTGGGGGACTTGTCTTTGGTTGTGTTGATGCCTCACGATAATCCATCACTTCCCATGCAAGATTAGTCATATTCAGAGGTGCATGGCAAGAGTCAAGCAAATGACAGCCCTGTGCCAAAAGGGAGACTTGTCCTTCTGACTGGTGGTGCTGCTGCACTAAGCAGCCTTGGCATACAACTGCCTATATGTGATGGTGCCAAGCAATGCCTGTAGAAATTCAGGTTCCCTGCTCAGGCCACTGCCCTCAACAATTAAGATAGGTTTCTGCCAGACAAGTGGATTAAGGCCACAACATCAAGGCACGCAGAGGGTGACTTGTCTTACCAGCTCCCAGCTCTGCAGCCTTCCCCCACCATTCCTGTTGCAGCCTTCATGCTTGCATTTCTCCTTGGGAGCTGCCTAACCTTGGCTGCATGGAGGGAAGATGGTGGCAGCAGCGACTTTACCTGACCCAAAACTCCTCCATGCCCACATCTGCTTGTGGTGAGTTGGACTTTGGGCCCACATATAACACAGTGATGGCTGCTCAGCAGCACACCTTCTGCAAGAAGAATAGATAGTATGTCTTATCTTGCCATGCCTAAAGGTAGACAGTACAGCTTCTGAGGAGATGGAGTTTTTGAACCCTGGAAGGCTGTTCTGCCAAGTGCTGTTGGCCTAAATGGGTGCACCCTTACTGCTGCGTGGAGAGAATGGTGGAGCTGCCTTGGCAGTTGGGGTGGATCTAATGAGTGATCCTGTGAGTGAACACAGCTCTGGGAGACTATAACCACACGATACAACCTCGTGTTTGGCAGTCTGTCTTTGCAAGGTTATGTGGTTCCCCTGCTAGATGTCACTGCTGAAGTGTCCACATTGCTCCTCATGGCTTATCTAAGGGCTGCAGGTACTGTGGTCTGGGTTCCAGACACTGCTGTGGGAGCTGGCTGCAAAGCACAAGCACAATGCCGTGCTTTGTGAATCTAGCCTAAATCCACAGTGGCACCTTTAATCACTGCTCATCTGCTCAGACTCCTTCTGCCCTCCCACTCTCGCTTTGTCTCCATCTCAGTGCAACTCTTCTGTTACAGCATTAGAAATAGTGAGGTTTGGTGCTAATTCCAAGATGCTGTGCTCCTTAGCCCATGCCCCATCTGCTTCAGGGAAGAACAAAGCAATCTCTGAAGGAACTGTCCAGGTCTGTGTGTCTACTCAGAAGGAGCAGAGATATGCATGAGAGGTAAACAGAGACTAATATTAAATTTAAATTAATGACACCCAGAATCTGGAAATTAAACTAAGAAATATAAGGTAATGCAGTGGTAGGAGAGCTTTCTATCTCACAACTGAAGCTGGATTTCTTTACTCTTTTCTTTCTGGATATGTAGGTTTCAGCTATTTGGAGAAAAATAAATTTAAGCCAGTACACTAACAACAACTTGTTTCCCCCTTCCCTGCACTGTTGTTCCTTAAAGCGTCTTTCCAGGATGATGCTGACACTATTGTTTTCTTTTTGAATCTAAAACCAGATGTCAGCTTATCTGTCAATAAATAACAAAGTAGATTTTTTTTTTTTCAGGTTGCATGAATCATGCAGCTATGTAGATTTTATAATGTGTGTACTAATCAGTGGTTGCTGAAATACTTACAAGGTGTTTTAGGAGGCTACTGGGTTACTCTACTGTTCATAAATAATTTTTGTTTAAGGTGGTATATCTAAGTCGTCTTAAATTGGGTTTGATTTCTGAATCTATAGAGATGAATCAGTAGAGGAGAACCTGGAGTCTGAGTTTACAGAAGGTTGCTCTGTAGATTAATTGCGGGAGATGTCCTTGGGTAGGGAGAGAGGGTGGGTAGCCTTATTCAGTGTATTTCAAGAGCAGTGCCATGGTGGCAGTGGTTACCCCTAGAACTAACAGCTTCATCCTTGCAGATAGCGTTCCTGTTTCCCTATTGATTATGCTGTGACTGGGTACAGAAGGAGCCCTGTATTAGTCTGAAGTCATGATCAGCGTCTTTAATCTTTGTGAAGGTTGGAACTCCATTCTCCTCCCCACTGGTTAGAGAGCTTTTCAGCTGATGCTGTAACCTGAGGAACATTGTATTTTGGTTTGAGGCTGGCTAATATTACCAGGCTCTACTGGAAGCTTTTTGTCACCCCCCCCGCCCCCCTTCCTTTTTTTTTTTTTTTTTTTTTTTTTTGTGTGTGTGGCTCACTTAGGGACTATTTGGAAAAAGATTTGTAATCTTAGCCTTCATCAGACCACACAAGTCAAGAGGCTGATCCCCTCTTGGGCTTGTCAGCAGTCAGCTTATTCAGGACAGAACGTGAGCTGTGGTGAGAGTGGGGGAGGCATGTTTTTAGCCCACACTTGTAGATCGGTGTCATGGGGGGCCAGCAACACTGTGCTGTTTGGCAGTGAGGGCTCATTATGTGCTTGTCCCCTGTGGTCCCACAGCAAGGGCTTGAGGCTTCTGTTTGTCGTGAATGGATGCAGGGAGGGGCATGCTTGGCCTCCTTCAGCTCTGAATACTTTCATTGAGACCCTGGTGAGAATGCTTTCCAACTGAGCCCTGTTGCATCCTCCGCCATTTGAATTGCTTGGGAATTTGCGAGGGTGCGGAGGATGGGATACAGGCTGTGGAGGCTGTGACAGCCCGGGGGTGCACAGTGTGAGTACTTTTGAACAAACCCAATAGTGCTGAACCAAAACGATGCCTACTTTTTGAGTTTGGGATGTTCTTTTTTAATAGGTGACAACAACAAAAGAGGTTACTATGTTCCAAAGCTCCCCTAATGTGACAAATCTGACTGTAAAGATATGTATTGAAACAGAGCATTTAACAGCCTGGAGAAGTGCCATGGTAAATGCTGGATCATGTTTCTTGCTCCTACCTGTATCTGTTCAGAAGCAGCAGTGTTCCCGGGGGCTGACCAAGGCCCACAGAATTGTATTGTACTCTGTACCAACTTCAGCTGGCTTCAGATCTGTGATTGTTTCTGCTATACCCACATCACCAGAAGCCTGGCAGCCAAGTTGCCTATCAGCCTCTGGACTCAAGGCAGTACATTCTCTGAGCAGCCTTCCATCATGCAGCTGCATTGGCTTGAGTCACTGGTGGTGTGGTAGATGCCTTCTGGTTCACCTTGCGAGGGAGCAGGCTAAAGCAGGTCCTTTGGCATCGGCAAAAGCCACGGTGAGGGGAGTTGGAGCTCTCTTCTCATGTAAAGCCACACTCAGCAGCCTGACAGCTTCCATCCTGACCACAGCTTCTTATCTTGCCCACGCATCTTCCTGCACTCACCAGTCCCTCAAACCCAGTCTCTGTCGCCTACCCTTGGCACAAAATACCAAATCACGTGCAATCCCTGCCTCAGCAGATGCAGGCAGAGTCTGCTGAATTGGAGCTGAAGCACATGGTGAATTATACAGATTACTTTATAGTTTGTATAGAAAGTCACACACAGACAGAGTTTAATGAAATTTAGCAGGTACGTTTGCAGCAGACTTAAGAGAAAAAGGCTGTGTGTTATGGGTTTGTCATAACGCACATTCTACCACTTGAGCTGTGTTGGCATAGTTAGAGTGCAACTGCCCCAAGGCTGGAGAACAGAGCTTTGTCTGGTGAAAAGGTGTCCCATGCACTGCAGTTTATCCCCATACTGTATGTAAGACAGCGTCATTCTGTTCACACTGAGTTGGTAGATTCTTGTTACTTTCATTAGTTTTTTCGGGATCTTGTTTTTTCTTCTTCCTCCCCTTTGCATACCTCAAATATTTATACCGTGCTAACCAAACATAAGCTGATCTTGCAACTGGAGTGGAAACCTGCAAACAACTTTGCTCCTGAAATTATTCCTGGCTGAAAAGCTGAGGTGTGTTCCTTCTGCCTGCCCTGTATGCTAGGTGGAATAAATGTTCTTTTATGGCTGCTCTAATGCCCTTAGATTTTCTTTTTTTTTGACTGCATGGAGATTAGGGGCACTCAGCACCCTCTAAGATAAAGACTTTTACTCTTGTGGTACATTTTTGTGCAAACATAAAAAAATGGTATTCATTATATCTACACTATTGTACATGAGAAATGTGTAGAATATGGGGGTATCAGAAGTGATAAAATTCTAGAGAGAAGTGTATTTACACATACAAATTTCACTTCTAAAGAAAAGTCTTTGATATGTTACATCTCATTTTAGGGATTCCAGGGATCACAGCCAGTAATTACAAGTGATTCCATCCGCACAAAAGAAATTAAGCAAAACCATAATTGGACGATTTGATAATTAGATCATTAACAAGCACTTAATATAACTGTGTGAATGGAAACAGCTATAAATACAAAACTATATCTGGTTACAGTCTGGTATTACATCAAAGCAGAGGAGCTTTCACATGGAAGTGTAACCCACCCTGACAAAACATGAAACTGTTAGAATAAAACTTCAATGGCTTGCGCTGGCATTTTTCTTTTTTCAGTTCGCATTGTTAATAAAAACAAAACCAAGTGCTAATAAAAATAATGAGTAATGCCATGCACATCCGAAGTGGTAAATACGGTATCAATTAACCTGAAGCTGGCGTTAGTGCACAGAGTGAGGTGGAGTGTCATGTCTGAGGGGCAGAGGAAGGGTCAAAGGGGATCTGCTGGGTTTGGGGGCTGTACACCTGATAAACCTGGTGAGCCTGAGGCTGGACTGTAAAATTTGGCTGTGCAAACCAGGGGAGGGAGCATGGGCATTTTATTGCTGGCAGGAAAGGGACAGGATGGTGGTGCTTTTCCCTCTCTGAGCCAAAAAAAAGGGGCTTTCCAAGAGACTGAGTCACTGAAATGTAGTTTGATCTTGGATACAATAGGAGTTTGAAGAATCCTGAGGTGGGAGCCAGCAGGGCAGCCCTTTTGTGGGTGAATGGCTTGGGGTGAGAAGGAGGTGGTAAATGATAACAGGCCAAATGTTACTGAGGGGGAAAGATTCAGCAGATCGAAGTGAGACTGTGAGAGCCTGCATGGCTAGACAGCATGGGGCATTAGCTGTCTGTGGAGCAAGCGGCTGTCAGCACCTGGTATGTGGCTACTATTTAAAGCAGCAGCCTGCTGCAGGCCTAGTACGAGTCAAGGAAGATGTTTCAGACAGGTGCTGTCAGACTTCAGAGCTGCTTACAGGATGCTCTTACACAATTTCTGTCCACCTAAAACACAGCATAAACTCTTTTGGGAAAACAGGGTGGCATACAACATGTTAATAGAGATGTTATGATCTTCCTTATAGACCAGCATTTCCATATCTTTTCTGACCCCATCAGTACACCTTCAAATTAATTGCATCAGAAATTAGTTGGAAAAAAAAAAATCCTTTCATAGATCATTGCCTTGATTTCTCCTCTCCTCCCCCTTCATCCCCCTGCAATTTGGGGATGGTAGTAGGTCCCCAAACAGGTATCTCATCTTCTCCCCCTGCAACCTCAAGGGTTGCACAGTGATCTGAGACTGTTCTCCACAGTCTTAACTAACCCTCCGGCTTTCACACTGCCCTCTTGCTTGATCCTGGGTTCATTCACATGAAGGAAACAGCTCCTAAAGAAGGCATGTAACAGCTCTGCAGATGTTGAGATGCATGTTTTTTCAGTTCAGTCAGGATAAAAAGCTGGTGGAAATCCCCTGTCAATACTACTGTGAGATGTGACTGCTGCTGAGTGATAAGTGCAGGTTTATATGCAGCTTGGAATGTTCCACATGTACAAAGATTTGAGAATCAGTGCAGAGGGGAGACTTGGTCCTGTTTCCAAATTATGTTTTTAACAATGTTATCTAATGCAAAATGGAAACACAGAGAAGAGGCAAATACATTTCAATTTTTCATGTGTCTCTGATTGTGAATGCGCATGGGAGAGACTTCATTATTACTGTGAAGTGACTGTTGTCTTTGTGATATACTTTCCCAATGGTTAGAAAGAAAATCCGTTTCTGTTTCCTAGATGTCACACAGATAAGCTCCATCTGATTTGAATAAAGTAGGCAGGATTTTACCTTTACTTGCAGTTTTGTTAAGATTGAGATTACTTGGGTTGCCTTGTGTTTTCGTGTCCAAGGACAAATGGCTTTGTTAAACTGCAGTAAAACTCTTCAGGTTTTAACTAAACATAATTAGTGCTGTACTAAGGCTTGCAATGCTCTAATTCTAGTCAATCCATACCTTTGACCTTCCCAACTCCTCTCCAGTCAAGTTGAGAAAGGTGGAAATATGACAGTGGCAGAAACTAGAGAAGAGACCCTGAATGAGTGCTGCTTGAGGAGAGCATATCCAAGACGAATGAAAGGTAGCTCTGCTGAACCAGGTTGGAACCTCCATGTGAAGTGGAGGAAGTAGTAAAATTGTTTCCAAAAGCTGAGTGAATTAAAAAACCCAAAACAACCCCCCCCAAAAAACCCAAAGGAAGATTGGACATGCAAAGGCAAAGTTCTTTACCCATTGTAAAAGCCACCAATAACCTGTATCAATCTACTGACTTTTGTCTCCGCCACCCCCCCGCCCCCACATGCAATTTGAAGATACTGATGTTAGAGTGGAGAGAAAAGCATAAGAGTGAGCATGCAGAAATGGTTTAAAAAAACAGGACAAAATTTTTGGTTCTCTGATGCATGTCAATTGTAAATGTGCTGAAGCTGAACAGATTTGATAAAAAATGTTGTATATGGAGTAGCTCTTTTGAGAATACTAATACATGAAATAAAAAACACAATGATTTTTCTAATGATTGTTTGCCTAAAATAAAAGGGATATGATTCTCATGTTTGAAAAGCAGTTACAAGAGGTTTCAGCTTGCTGTAAACCCCTCTATAAATCAGGAGAACAGTAAGTATGTAAGTGTCACAAATACGGTCCTGACCTTCACATTTGTGAAGTTTAGTTACCATTCTTCAGGTATGACAGCTTTTTGAGAAATCATTGGTTACAGTGTCAATAGTAGCTCAGTGCTGGCATTCGTCAAAGAACTGTAATGCTCTTCTCACAGGAAAAGCAAGCTAAACTTTGAAAATGCAGAGGTGTGTCAGAACAGTAATCGCTACTGTGGCCTGGTTACTCAGAGAGGTTCAAGTGATCTGTTGATTTGATCCTTATCAAAGCCTGCAATATTGGGGAAGTTTGAAAGGATCAAAGAAAAATTAATGTTACTCCAGTATTTTAACAGGTCTAGCCCATGTAATCATAGGTCAGTCATGCTTCATGCTTATCACAGATGTGTTTGAAAGGATAGGTAACACAATATCAACAATAAAGAACACTTTTTCTTTGTGAATAGCAATCGGAAGGATTTTATGAAAAAAGGAATCATCACAGTTGCCACATTGGTGAGGAGTGAGACTAAACATTTGATTGATAAAGCTAACCATTCGTAAGCTCTTGAAAGCATCTCATTTGAACAATAGTTACGTCAATTGTAGCTGTCCCTCAGTTGAGCGAAGAGGCAGCAATAGCAACTGAGTTCTGTGTGGTGACTGGAAACTTGAGCAAAAATGCATCTGGATACATCTGGGTTGCATGCATGACACAAGTCTGCTTAGAGCAATGGTGAGAAAAGTACTAGGGGGTCAAGGTGAGTAACCAGTGGAACACAAGCTCATAGTGTGCTCTGGTGGCTAAGAAAGCAAATGCAATCCTTCAACATTCGGGCAGGAAAATACAAAGCAAGGAGGGGAGAATGGAGCTGCTGCTTTTTCCAGACCAAGTGATGAGGCTTCTGCAATTCTCTGTTTCTATTTTTTGTGCCATAAAAAGGGTGCTCACAAATCCTGCCCCTTTGGCAACAGTTGAGTTTGTCTACCATGTAGCTATTGAAGAAGCTTCCCTTCAGGGTACCCTATGCATGCTGTGGCCACAGATTCAGTCTGGGTTACAGTGCTCTAGACAACTGCATAGCAGAGCTCATTGGGAAAGGCTTGGGTATTACCACTGAATATGTATTTAGACTTTCCTGCTGCTATTTCATCTCTTCTTCCCAACCCAATTAAAAATCTGGCTGCTGTCTAGCTATCAACTGCTAACACAAACACCTGTGTGCCAGATGTGTACAGCTGTAAGTCCATCAGTGCTGATACATCATCAGAGCCATAAGACTGGAGCAATTAGAAAACACTTTTTGTTTATCCCCTTCTTCTGTCCCTCCTCCCCATTTTTAATCCTCATATTTTTCCAGGGTTTTCTCTCTTCTGCTTCCTGCTGCTGCAAGTTTGTAAGGTGAGCCTTGCTCAGACTTTCTGTCTCTTTCAGATAAGAAAACAGAGAGCCTAAACCAAAGGAGCACATTTTTTTTTCTGGCTGCAGAGTGGATGGTTTATACTGACTAGTGTTAAATTATTAAAGTCTGAATGTCAGTAGTATGTGCCAGCTTGAGAAAAACACCTTGAAAATAGTTATGTTGTGAGGGCTATACCAGACAGGATTAAGATTTGATTTTTCCTTCCCCCGTGTCCCTGGAAAGAACTGGTCCCCCAGACATGTTCTGACTGTAGGACAGGGAGCACTCCCATGGCCTTTTTGAAAGTTGAAGGCTCAAGTCAGTATGAGAAAGCAGTTCTTCAAGTTTGAGGGACAAAAATGGTAATAGTTAAAGAGGTGGGATATGATAACATTGCAGATGTGTTCATTGCCGTTGGTAAGCCAGTCTCTTTGCAAGGGCTTGCTGGAAAGATGCGAATGTAAAAAGCCTCTTTCTTATTCTACTACGCTTTCCTCATGACCTCTGTCTTTCCTTTTGCCCAAGTTCCCTACTTATAGCTCTCCAGTTTAGGATTGCCTCCTCTCTCCTCTCCCCAACATGTAGTAACAGTGCTTATGGGGGGGCGTTCCTGCTGGGGAAAGAGAGAATTTCAGGACAAGAGGGAAATATGTTCTCCTTTGCTAGCAAAGGAGGTAGTTTCATTTACCCAGCTGGGAGTGGTAATGGATGGCTTATGTGAAGAAGACATTCTGCGTGTGAGGGAAGTCTTCTGTGACAGAGAGGGTAAGGCAGTGTGGTCTTGCCCAGAGAGGGAGTCAGTTGCTATGTACAGAGCAATAGAAAAAGGGAGGCCACCTCACTGCGCCCTTGGTCTTGCTTATGTGCAGCTTTGGCTTTTACTTACTGAAACACTGCTTGTGCTAGAGGAGTTCCTGCCACCTTAGATAATTCAGATGATTCAGTCTTTACTTAGCAAAGCTAACTGATTTTTATCCAAGGGTTCTCAGCTCAGTTTGATGGTACAGCGCTACCAATTTATAGTCATAGTGTGCATCCTGTCATGCTTACTTGAAAAACTCCCATTGACTTTGGTTTATTTGAACATACTTTTGCTTTAACAGAAGTGGTGCCATTGTAAAAGTGAGGAACTGTTTTTTCAACTGTTTGGTTTCTGGAATGCTGAGGACAGCAAATCTCTGAAATGTAGCCTAGAAGATGGTAGGATATGTTTAAGTTAGGATGCAGAGTCACTTGGAAAATAGCCCAAATTCGTCTGGAAAGTAAATTTACAAGTATAATCTCTTTATTGGTCTGGAAAGTACACCCTCAAGAAAGGAAGGAGAACAGAGAAGATTTTCTCCCTCCTCCTCCCCCCCCCTCCCAAATAAAGACCAACCATGAACTAACAGGATTGTGTTTAGAGCAGAGATGTTTGCAGAGTCATGGAGAAACATGTGGTTTTTATCAGGTTTAAGGCTTCCCTCCTACTAATGTTTCTTAATTAGTTCTTTTACTCCCTGCCTGTGGAGAGTGAGAGTCTGGAAAACACACTTCTTCCTGGGCAAAACTTTGATTGTTGCTTTCCCCTCTGTCCCCCCTCACCTTGTGTGATGGATTACATACCAGCAGTCATTGCTGCCTGGACCCTTTCAGAAGCAAAAGAACTCCATGAGTCTTCTGTGAGCATCTTCAAGTGGGAGCTGACCTCTGTGATTTAGTTAGTATTGACTGCTTTGTTTTTCTGTGAAGAGCAATGAATAATATTGGTGATGAAGAACACAATTAGATAAGAAGGTCTCGAGATCCATTGTATAGTTGATTTTTTCCTGAGGTAGAGTAATGACACAGAGTTACCTTTGTGCACAAAATCTTAGAGTATGTCCTATGTTAGTGTCTGCCTGCTACATATTTGCAAAAAAGTAGTATGCATATGAGGTATCTCTATATGAATCTATGATCAGATAGGTTCCATATAGCATGTAAAAGTGGAAATTGTTCATCCTGTTTCTTGCCTGCCTCTCTGTCCACCAGTTGAGCTCTGCCTGCTTGCATCGTGTCTCCTTGTGAGCTCTGTGCAAATGTATATGTGAAACAGACTGTGCTTCATGCTGAAAGTGGTGGTTTGCTTTCTCTGTTGAGGAAGTGGGCACCAAGCTGGGTAGCAGGAACGAAAGGATTATTCTGTTTGTAGTCTTTCTCAGTGATGGAATTAAAACGTCATGAAAACTATACAGCAAGGTACTGATTTACGAAGGGAGATGAAAAAGAGGAGGATGCTTCTGCATTACCTTACATGATTGTACAGTAGTGCTGTTTCCCCTCCTCCGTGTGGTCAGGACTGCATTTACCCTGCTACAGCTGTCTGTCTACTTCAGTGTTTCTTAGATAGTGCCCATTCGCTGGGTAAAGAAAGAATTCCTCTGCATACCTGTCTATGACAGCGGTGTGCCCAGGTGGCCAAGAAGGCCAACGGCATCCTGGCTTCTATCAGGTATAGTGTGGCCAGCAGGAGTAGGGAAGTGATCGTGCCCCTGTACTCGGTGCTGGTGAGGCCGCACCTTGAATACTGTGTTCAGTTTTGGGCCCCTCACTACAAGAAAGATGTTGTGTTGCTGGAACATGTCCAGAGGAGAGCCACAAAGCTGGTGAGGGGTCTGGAGCACAAGTCATACGAGGAGCGGCTGAGGGAACTGGGGTTGTTTAGTCTGGAGAAGAGGAGGCTGAGGGGAGACCTGATCGCCCTCTACAACTACCTGAAAGGAGGCTGTAGTGAGGTGGGGGTTGGTCTCTTCTTCCTGGTAATGGATGATAGGACGAGGGGAAATGGCCTGAAGCTGCACCAGGGCAGGTTTAGGTTGGACATTAGGAAAATTTTTTCAATGAAAGGGTTGTCAAGCACTGGGATGGGCTGCCCAGGGAAGTGGTTGAGTCCCCGTCCCTGGAGGTATTTAAAAGACGGGTAGATGAGGTGCTTAGGGGACATGGTTTAGTGGTGGGATGGCAGTGTTAGGTTAATGGTTGGACTTGATCATCTTAAAGGTCTTTTCCAACCTAAATGACTCTATGATTCTATGATGGGTCTAAAAAGCAGAACTGCCTTCCCTCTTCTGTCTTTCCCTTGTAGGTTTTTAGTTCAGGACCAATGATGAGGGATTAATTACTAGCTGGTTACAGTGGGGAAGATGGACAACCCAACATACCTGGAATTGGTGTTTACTTGAGCTTGAAAACTCAAAGTTCATGTGAAAAGGCTCCTTGCAACAAAGCTCAGTGTGCACTCTGTTTAGTTCACTGCTTGCCTGGTGCATTTATGCTATGATCTGTGTTGTGACTGATCCCCTGAAGCTTTCAGACCTCTTACATGCCTTCATTTGTTTATTATAGGAATAGGAGTTTATAGTAATGCTGTTTATACTAAAGATGGGTGAACCATTACAGCAATAAGAGAAACCTTCATGACCCTTTGCCCTGAACTCAAACCAAACTCTTGTGATTTTTAAAGTTCTGTTTCAGTTTTCGGTGTCACTGTACTTTGTTCTGTCAGGACTGGAAATGAATGCCAAAATATAAATGGTATTTCCAGTGTCAACCTCAGACTTCACAGGCAAATCTGGGAGTCAGGAGTTTCTTAGACCTCGCAAGTGTCAGTAGTGAGTATAACCTTTCCAACTCCTGCTGCTTGGTGCAGCTAACTCAAAGCGCTTCTCCAGTGAGGTTTGCCCATCACTATTTCATATGGGACAAGATACTGTTTATTGAACAAATAAGCATTCCTAGGGGAATGTGTGCAGATGATTACTTGCAGATGAAATACTGAAACAAAATGCCATGTACTGGCATTTCCCTGCTATTCAAGCAAGGGTGTAGTGACTGTCAAGCTTTGGCCTCCTTCCTGCTAAATGTGTTGCAAGCTTGATAGCTGCTGTGAAATTATAATGGAGCTGCCCAGTGCAGGATAAGAAAGTAAACTCTCTTTTAGGCTCTGTCAGTTTTGTTTTGAGAACAAAATGTGACTAATGTGTTTCTGGAACCTGAGTTTCTCCGAATTTATTTGCTGTCCTGCAGGCTTTTCTGTTTCGTATTCTAGATTTGGATCCAGTGTTGAGCTACCTGTCTAGCAGAGTCCAATAGATTAGTAGGGCCAATCTTGGGAGTAATCAGTTCAGGTTGTGCCTGTTTTCCTCCTTTCTGCTCCTGAGGAGGAAGTCTTCCTTCCCTTCTTCCCCCTCTCTCTCTGTTTATTGTTGTATCAGAGAATGATCTGATGTTTGTTTTAACACTGAGATGAAGCTGAATTCGCTGCTGTCCAGCACTCTTTAAAGTTGGTGTGCTACTTGAATATTTATATCATGCTGACATTTGCTTACTTTAGTGAAGGCTTTATTTCCTTGGAATATTTATCATAGTATCCAGGAATTTCCATGCTGAACTGCTGCTGGATCTGAATGTTGTATATAACTACCTGGGTTCAAGCCAGTTGCCTAAGGGAGGTTAATTTCTAAAGAACAACAGCTAGCTGAAGGAAGAGCTGGCAAGGATTTTTCCTGGACTGATGTGGAGCAGCCTGGAAAGAAGACTTGCACCTCGCTTCAGCTATATAGGTAGCTTTGTCTAGCTCATTATAGTAAAAGTAGAGAGTCCTTTCCCTGCATACCTGGCATCATGGATGGGATGCCTATGTCTGATGTGATCTGTTGACCTAGTTATGGTCTGTGATGGAAAATAAGATTTGACAACTTTTGTATCTTGTTTTTGCCCCTGATTTCCACCAGTCCCTTTCCCGAAGGTTAAGGGGGGGAGGGTTGGTGGAGAATCCGGTTCCTGCCTTCCTGACAATCTTTGATGCTCTGACCCCCTTTGTGCATAGAATAGAAATGACCAGCTTGAGGCTTGATCAGATCTCAGCCTCCTGTTGTTTCCCATCAGCTTATATGACTCTCTTGGGCTTCTGGGGCTAGAGCTGCTCTTTTGCTGCATGATTTATGAATCAATTAATCACTGCATGCTGAGGAGCTGTTCACGGTAGTTAAACAGTGAAAATAAAATGCTTGAGTATATAATAAAGACGGATCATAATGAATATGACCCTCTACCAATGAATTCTCTCCCTGTCTATATTATACCCCCTGCCCATTCTTTCTCAGCACAGCCAAACTATCAAGACATGAAATTTGTCTATCTTGGATGGCATGGGGTTCATCAAATTACTTGATAAGGATGGGCTCTATTTGTGTGATTTCCACTCCACCCCTCGGTTTGTTGCTAAAGCTGATGAAGCCACAAAGTCAAAGAGAGAAAAAAAAACCAAACAAACAAAGATTTTGATGCTACTGATTGTAGAACTTTTTGAGTAGTCATAAGAAAATCCACCAATAAGTCTCCAAAACTTGAGGGTAAGCTGAAGTCTGCCCTGCCTGGTCTGTAAAGCCACAAAAATGTGGTGTGAAATTTCCAAGAAATGTTTCCATCACATAACTGCACAAGAAATATTTCCATCATGTAACTGTTATTGTTTGCTCTGCGTAAATCACACACATCGTTGCTGTGTGTTTCTAAAACTGCACTGTAAGATACTGTGAGATACTAGGTAAGTTTGAAATAAGCCCCTGCTAAGACTAATGTCTTACTGAAGCACTTTGCAATTTAGGCCAGCATTTAATGACTGTAGTCAGATCAGGATGGCATATTGCTCTGTAGAGAGCACCACTGACATTCAGAGATCCTACCCGTGAGGTAAGGATATGAGGCAAGAGGTTTTTAAACCTGATTGCGCATTTTGGCACCAAAACTATGCTTTCCATGAAAAAAAATATTCATTACAAATTATTGACCCTATATATGGTCTATTTTCGAAATAAAATTATTGGTTTATTTTACATTATCAGAAGATACCCCAAAGAGTGGTAGAACATTTTGTTAACAGAAAACGTTTTTTCCTGGCTGAGAAGTATATTCTTGGTAAATGAAATGCTGAAAAGCTCTTGAAAACTTTATGAAATATCCATTTGTTTTGAATTCTGAAAAGGATTTTGGGAGAGTGATGGTACTTTTGTTTTTTTCTTTTTTTCTTTATGTGCAGGCTTTGAAATTTTGCATTTTTGTTGCAGAGTATTTCCTGGATTTTCTGAGTACCAAAAGCTGGCATAGATGAGTAGATGGATTTGTGAACCTTGCTACAAGCCTGCTGGTTTTAGTGGAGTTACTCTTGATCTCACCTGTGTAACTAAGAGTTGATTTCATTCAAGCCAGCAATTAGGTGCAGTGGTGTGAAGCAGGTTAATTCATTCTCTCTGTCATGCACTGAAGCTTGCAGTGGAATTATAATATTTGCCATTTATCAGTAAAAGTAAAAGATTTTTTTCTTTCCAACACAATCTAGTTTCTCATTTTTGTTCAGCTCTGCTGCTGGCATATGTTGACTGTATCTAATGGCCTTTGTTTGCATTCTAAGCTTATCTCATAAATTGGCTTTTGAAATGCACAATCAGCAGTAATAATGTTTCACTGTGGTGACCATAGTTAAACATTTCTTTCCTGTTCCCTTCCTTCCTTCTCTGTTTGATTTTTAGGACCCAGGATTCTCTTCAGTGATTCACGACAAACTCCAAGTTCCCAATACCATTCGTAAGGCATGGAACGAGAAAGACAACAGATGTGATGTTTGTGCCACACACCTGAACCAGTTGAAGCAAGAGGCCATTCAGATGGTGCTGACCTTAGAGCAGGCTGCCAACTCAGAACATTACGATGCCTCACCAGCTTCCCCTCCACCTCTTTCCAATATCCCCACGTTAGTGAGTCCACGGCACATGGGCAGCCTGCAGCCCAGGGACTGGGCATACATGCCTGCTCCTTATGCTACATCTAATTATACAGGCTTTGTTGCCAACAAACACAGTGGAAAACCCAACAGTCTAGGAATTGTCAACGGGGTGGAGAAGAAAAATGGCTCTCCAGGACACCAAGCCAAGGTCAGCTTTCAAATGGCCACCAGCCCCAGCAATGGTAATGTTCTCAACTCTGTGGCTATCCAGGCTCATCAGTACCTTGACGGCACCTGGTCTTTGTCAAGAACGAATGGTGTCACTCTATATCCTTACCAAGTAAGTATTTTTTAAAATAACACGTTTGTTTTCTTCCTGTCAAAGCTTGTATGGGCATGCTAACAGTGCTTGCTCCTCGTGGGGACAAGTAGAGCCGTTCACATAGTGAGCACCAGAACAAGGAGTGCTATAAACTCCCTTTTCCCTGATAGGGGATTGAGTTGGGGGAGACACAGATCACAACCAGTATTAACTAGAACACCTTTTATTAATTCAGCTGGTTTATTAATAATGGAATCAAACCATTGTTATTAATAGCAGATAACTGTTCACACAGTATATGCAATTATTCCCTCACACAGTTCATACTCGCTCATAATACTTGGTCAAAGCAACAGCTGGGAGGCCAACCACACTTGTTTACTCACAAGTAGAAACCCTCACAGGTCCACCAATGGCTTCTGGGTGGGTGTTCAAGAGGTACACTTTGGTTCATCATGTGTGCATAGGACCCTATAGTCTTTGTCTAGTTATAGCAGGCACTACTGCCTTCGTTGATGTGTTCTAAGTTAAATACATTCTTATTGATGCCAGTGTGTGCTGGTGACCCTCTGCAAATTTGACTGATTCTTGGTGTTCTGATTTTTTTATCCATTGTCATTGGATTCAGCAGGTCCACTAGTCTCCAGTTATTAGCAGTTCTGGGGAGGTTTTCATGTACTTCTAAGCATGTTCTTTTCCTCCTCTTTGGCCTACTGTTTTCTGGTACTCCACACCCATAAGTACCTGTAGAACCCATCCACACCAGCTTGCACAGAAGGGGCTTTTATGATGGGAGGTAGAGTTTCTGAGGCACTTAGCTGCAGGTGGTGGGATTTTCAGAGTGCCCAAGCAGTGGCAGAGTGCAATACAAGCCTGCTCTTTTGAGTTCTCCCAGCTATCCTTGTTGGCTTCTTTAGGCACATAAATATCTTTGGAAGTTGGTCTTTCTTATGAACAGATTGCAAGATAGATCCCTAAGTTAATATTTAACATTTATCAATTTAAGAGCAACTGACATTGCAGCCAGAAAAAAGCAATGTTATTCTATCTGGAAAATATGTGACTTTATAGTTTTGTGGATCTATGCTCTAGTGAACCTGAATCACGTTTGAGCAGGTCAGTATGTGATCATAGTTTGATCTAAGAAAAAAAAAAATAAAATCTAAGTTTAATCTAAGAAAAAAACCTAAGCAAAGAATGCACATTAAGAAAATGGAATAATTATTATTTGTATTAGGAAAATCAGTTCAGTTTTATTGCATTCATAATCTTTTAGGCTCATCTTCTATCCAAATGTGTTCTGTTTACTTTTTAATAATGTTCTTGGTTCCTAGATGGTTCGTTTTGTCTTAAAAAATTCGCTAAGGCGAATGTAATATTCAAAAGTTTCCAGACTGATCCTGT
This sequence comes from Gorsachius magnificus, assembly GCA_034008185.1. Lineage (NCBI taxonomy): Eukaryota > Metazoa > Chordata > Aves > Pelecaniformes > Ardeidae > Gorsachius > Gorsachius magnificus. The sequence continues at coordinate 38,943,653 of CM067083.1, read as the reverse complement.
AGTTTGGCTCAAGTTAGATTGAAGACTGTTCCCTACCATTTCCCTCTCCTTTCAATAATTTTGAAATAGAAAAGAGAAAAGGTAGCACCTGGAATCTGGTAGCAGATTATGGCTCTGCCCTCCCCTGCACCTTCCCCTCCTCCCGCCCCCTCCCCCCCCCCCAAAAAAAAAGGCAAAACAAACCCCAACCCAACCAGCCAAGAAAATTAACCCCCCAAAAGCAAACAACCCAAAACCCCCCAAACAAACCTAGCAATGTTGGTCTGTGGTGGACTGTGTTGACAGTAAATTTTATATTCTCTTAAAGATTGCAACCTTCAAATATTGAAATTCTCACTTTACTCAAGTGTCACACTTAATTGTCCAGTCAAGGCACAATAATGACAGCTTTTGTCTTCAAACATGTTGAAAGGATTTTAGTGTTGGTTATGTAGTATCTGTATTAGACTGGGAATTAGTCAAGTAAGAAGAAAAACTTTGAAAAGTAATTTATTTCTATTTTGAAGTAGTAGGGAGAGGCAAGCTTGTTTTTCTGCTTTTCTGTACAGAAACCAATCTTATTTTCTACACATTTTCAGAGCATCTTAGATATGTCTCCCATATAAATATATTTTTTGTTATGCACTTACTGTTACCCTTACAAAACTCTGCTAGAGAAGAGCACTAGGAAGATGAATCTGTTATCTCATCTTAATTAGAACCCTTCTTGATTTAAAGGTGAATTAAAAAAGAGGCGCTAGCTACTTACTTGTGAATGTCTGTATATTAATTAAATTTTCTTGCCTTCCTTTAAGAACAGTGATTAGAAAAACCTCACTGTGCATTAGCTAAGAGGAACAGAAAATAATTTCTTGGGATAAAAAGCCTTGCACTTCACACAGAAATACAGTACCCTTCTACATCATAATCTTGTTAAATTGATGTCCAGGGAGAAGCCAGTCTCATGGCTCTAGACTTAATGGCGCCTGTTGTAGACGCCTCCCATTGTAAATTAGCTTTTGTTAGACAGTCTAGATAACTTGAGAGAAATGGTTGAGTACCTTGAAAACTGACCGTATTTTCTTCCTTGTAGTATCACCAAAAAGAGAAAACATTAGTTTGGAAGTGACATTCTGTGTCTCAGAATTGACTCATGGCAATATTAGGCACCAAAAAGTATTCCTACCGTTTTAGCTTCAAGGATGTTGCTCCCTTCCTAGGATCTTCCCCTCCAGACAGCCTAAAGTTAGAACTTTGTTCTGGGGAACAAATGACAATTTTTGTTTTGGTTCTGGTGGAAAAACAAACCATAAAAAAAGAAAATTAGAATTGTGATATTGTAGGGCTCAGCTGCTGCAGCAGTGTAGGGCAAGTCTTAAATTACATGCCACTATTCAACTACTTTTGCAGAAAGAGTAATTGCTCTCGGGAGTAAGTAAAACAAATGTGAATTTATATACTACCAGATTTAGTAATTTATTATATGTTTACAGCCTGCAAAATAGAAGTAGTAATAGGGTCTTTAACTGGAGATGCATGTCAGATGTAACAGAACCTTTCCAAATAATTTCATGGAGGCTTTATGGGAACTCATCAGTGGAGTTTCCTAAGAATAAGTCAGAGAAATAACTGCTAAGAATTGTTTAGGCAAAACTGGTCTCACCTGGAGATTAGGAGATGATGTAGATGACCCCCATGGGTCCCCACCAGCCCTGTTTTATGTGATTCCATGTTTAGTCAACCCTTGCCTAGACAGAAAAAAAATCTGGTTCCAAAAACCTGTGATGTCCCCTAGGCCTGGCTGACAAATAAATAGCTGACGCTGTTTTCTGTAAGGGGCTGAATCAAATTTTACTTCTAAGTGGTCCTCTTACAAAACAAGGAATTGCAGGCAGGGAAAGGGAATCAACTGACCTTAAACAAAAAGCATGGCCCGTTAAAACCCTCCTACAAACACTGGAATGCTGAAATGGTTACCTGGTTAGGGTAAAAGTGACCCCTTTCTGTTGAATACATGTAGGAAAATACCAGACAAAATTCAATAGAATTTGATCCAGAGTCTGAAATTCGTGCTCTTTTAGTCATCAGCAGGTAGCATTTGTATACCCTGGGGATCAGACTGTGGTTTTAGCACTTGTAAAGGCTTCTGCTGATCTTGCTATCACTCAGAGTTTTCGATCCTTCCCTGCTCAGAGAAAACTCATTTGAATTGGTGAGGCTTTACCTGAGAAGGGCTGTAACTATTTGTGCAACTGCTAATGCGAATTACAGGATACCACAGTGTTAAGTACGTTTCTGTTGCTTACTGGTTATTACAAAACACTTCTAATGAAAAAAAAACCCCTTTGAGTCTGGGGTACTAATGTAGGAGCCAAAAGTCGTTGACGAAATGTTTGCTTCTCATAATTTTTATATAGAATGTGGTAAAAAATGGAATGCATAATGTTTTTATTACTTTATTATCCAAAGCTGCTAAAGTAGCTAAAACAAAAATACCACATGAAAGAATAATGTAGATTAAGATAGATTTGAGTCCTTGGTAGTTCAGGCTGATTTAGGGTTTGCTTTCAAAGGGAAAGGAGCTGAAAATAGTGACTAGATTAAGCTGGTTACACTAAAACACTTTTTCTGGAGTTAAAGCACTCCATTACCTAGGAGTGCTTGTTCCTCTTTAGAATGTGCACCCTCTTTTAACCTAAATTAACTGCATGGTTCTCACATGTTGGTGTGCGTCTAAACCAAAAGCATGGCATTAGCTGCATTGTGGTATGAGCTGCAGAACATAAAACAGTGGGCATTTCCTTGGTCCTCTAGTTACCTTCCTGGATCTGCATAAGAATCTTTTCATGTCTTTAAGTAGATTATTTAAAAAGGCAACCCCCAAAAAAATTAGCACAGTGTGTTTGGTAGATTTGAGTGACAGGAATATAAGAAAGAACCAAAAGAACTGGAAAAGGCCAACTGTTCCCAGAACAACGTGGGCCATGAAAGGGAGGGATGGGTAACAGAAAATGTGGTTGTTGATGAGAGTGAACACCTCTTGCTCCAGACCTTCAGGTTGTGAAGTTTGAATTTGGTACGGAAAAAGATGTGTGTCTAAGGGTTTGAGTAGGGGTATTGTGAACATAACAGTATTCAAGGAAAAATGTTCCTTTCTCCCCTGTGCTTAAAAAGACCCTTTTGACCAAAAGTTTGGAAAATGAGATCTTAAACTACTGAGAGCTTCTTGGCCCCAGGCGTAATGATCTCAAGCCTATTCAGAGAGTTATCAAAGGCTTTGTGTACAATTGATGAAGGCCTATAGTATATGCTTTCTGTTTCCTCTTTATGTATAATGTATGTTTAGAAGAACACTGTTCTCTTGAGAAAGCACCAGCTTGTTCTGGAGTTTTGCAGTGATGAATGATTTGTTTGGAGTTTACTTAGGTCACGGCTGTCTCATAACACATTAGTTCTTTCAGGCACAGGCTTTTAAAAAGAAACTGGTAAAGATTAGAGTTGGGCACAAGATGGAGAGTTCAGATACAGAGCCAAGGCCTGTGTGTGGTGTATTCCCATCCAGGATTTAGATTCCAAGCGTTTTTCCAAGTCTCTGCTGTCTAATTTATTTCTCTTCTACTTGTTGCTGCTTCTGTCACTTCTTAGTGTTCAGCAGGATAAAGGTAAAATGCTAATGACTGCTACACCAGTGCCAGGGTAATTTGGAGTAGCTTCTAAAGCATATAATGCAAGGTACAGAAATAAAGTTAACTTGCTCCATCTGTAGACTAACAGGTGTCTTCTATGATTATTCCATGCTTCCTAGAGCCAGACCTATTTTGCGAAAGCATCTTAGCAACAAAAGGAGATTTTTATTCTGTCTCTTCTAGTACCATGTTATGACCACACGCAACTCAGTATGAGATACCTAATGCAGGAGGTATTTTGCCTTTGTGCAGTTAGGTTTTGGTCCAGAATTTTTTGCATGGCTTATGTTTCAATAGCAGTTCAGTCACTGAATGTACAAGATCCCCATTTGAGTGTGATGGCTCCCTGAACATAGTAGAGAACTTTGTTCCTCTTGCTGCGAGCTCCTGAATGCTGAACAAATGTGTGAAAACTCTTGCACTGATGGGGTTTTCTCATTCTATGACCTGGACTCTAACAATAAAGTAACTCTGTAGTGAGACTAGACTTAAAGTGCAGGAATTTTACTTCCAAAGTTTGTTTGACTGGGCTGAGAAACAGATTGTCAAGCAAATTCATTGGCACTGAAATTATATCCCCGCTTAATTATCTCTGCCCTCATCCCCCATGCATTAGTTATCTCTGAAGTAGCTTTCCTCTGACTAAAAGCCTTTTTAAACCACATCACTAATAATTAGATATGACCCTACTAAAGTCAGTGTATGTCATCAGCTGACATTTGCCATGATTGATTGATCATTCAATTCGTATGTTACAGGAGTTGGCTATTTGTATTTCATTCCTCCTATCCACCCCCCCAGCTAACGGCCTAGTTGTATACTGGTGCTCTAATATCATCAAGAGGGGAAACCGAAGTCTATGTAAACTGTAGGAAGGGTTTCTTTTTTGCATTACTCTGGTGTGATTTGATCTCTTACGGCATTTTTATGCATGGCTTAATGACCTTAGAATCATTTCTTTTCCCCTTCGTGATACTGGGGTGACCAAGGGAAGAAAGAGGTAAAGGGTATCCCATGGACTGAAAAGAGCTAAGTAGGCTTATCCTATGAGTATGAAAACCCCATGACTCAGTTGTGATGTGAGGAAGAAATCTGTGCACTCTTAGAGGAGTGAGTTAATCCTGTAAATTAGCAAAAGCCAGAAGATCACAATTAGTGAGGATTTGGAGTCTTGGTTTCCTCCCCTGCTCTGTAGCTTAAGGATTTTGTCCACGTGTGAGACTAGTTTCTTTTCTGAAATAATAGCTGTGCTGATTGCTTGCATCATTGAACAAAAGTATAAACTGAAAGGAGGGGAGATGTTTTAACAGTGGGAAAAATGATGTAGAGATGGGACGAGAGCGGGAAAAGACAAACTGATACATCAACACAAAATTGTACCTTTGTTTCCCATGCTGTAAATAAGGTGGCACAGAATCAGAGAGAAAAATGTTCAGCTTCTGCTTTATTTCATAGTTTAAGAACAGAGGGAGTTAAATTAAAAGACAGCCAGATTGGAAGTGAGTAGAGGAAATATGCTTTTCATGCAATGTACAGTTCTGTGGAACTTACTGCCGTGGAAATAGTAGTGAGGCCAAGAGCTTGGAAAATTTATAAAAGGATTACGTGTTTATGTGGGCAACAAAAAATCCCTTCTTGCTGATACTAGGATTAAAAAAAAGTAAGAGATAAATTTCCATATAGCATAAGGCAATTGGTATCTTACAGTCTGTGGAGAAGGCTTCTTTTAAATACTTCCAATATATAGCTGAGGACTAGAATTCCTGAAACTACCACTGAAGCTTTCCAGCACAGGTGTAACTGGGCTGACTGGGAGAAGGGTACTGATGTACTTAGTCAGCGCTTAGACTCTTTGTCCCTCTATTCTGAAAGTGGCCCTTGAGTGGCAGCTGGAGAGAGAGCCTAGATTAGAGCCTGAACCTGGTGAAGGATAAACACCAGATGAGTGGTACTGTGTTTTGGATGGAGGCCTGTGATGAACAGATTAGTGAAGAGTGCTTTTCCAACAGTTTCAACAACATTGCCAGAGTTCGATGTAAGTGGTGTACATTTCAGAATTTTTTTTTGTTTTATTTTTTACTCAAGTGTGTGAAGATTCATGGCTTCTAAACACTCTCCTGGGTTGAATCATTCACATGAGCAACATGTTGGTCTTTAAAGCTGCATAAAGATTCAGTCCTGTGGCTGATATTCCTCCTTTATATTGCTGTTGTTTAACATCTGTTGCAAGAAGAAAGAAAATAGAAATGTACAAAACCAGGGGTAATTCATTCTAACTGAGACATGGAAGGGAAGGAGGGGAATGACAAAAGAATTAAAAAGCAAATTTTTAGGAGTTTCCCTTTAGATTCTCAAATGGTGCCTCTCAAATAAGACACAAATCAATGTATTGTCTCCTTAACTGAGACATTTATTTCTCACATTGTTTTACATAAATGGGACATAGAATTAAGAGTAGGTTTAGGAACATCATCATAAATGGTTTTTTGTTTGTTTGTTTATTTGCTTTTTGAAAAATCCCATTCTAACCTTTGATTTTGCTTAGAAAAAGATTTGGGCTTTTAAATATGAAGAATTGTATTACTATGCAAAAAATAAATTGAAAAAGCCTTTTTCTTTGATGCTGTGCTGGGCTTGTGGGAAGTAAGGAATAAATGGTTAGAAGCTGATGTAACTCTGAAACATGACTACACAGCTATCATGTAAAACCCATTGTTTTCTTTCCTCTAAAATGTTTCTGAAATGGCATCAGAAATGGAGCATCAACTTCTCTGTTGGGATATCTCTCTTTAATTCAGTGGATCTGAGTTAAAGTGGCTGGTCGTTCCCTTATATTCCAGAGCATTGTGAACTTTAGAGGTGGGCGTTGTCAGATAAAACACATTTGAGGCCAGACTCTCTTCTGTTTCACTCCAGGACAATTGCTTTGAAGTTGATATGGCTACATCAGTGTAATACAGGTAAGGATGAGACCAGTGTCAACCCTATAAAGTCTGATCAGCCAGAGTGTGAAAACAGCTGTTGTGATGGGTGTGAATATGGTGTCTTGCGCTCCAAGGGGGCTCTACTTCCCTTTGGGCTGGTGAATGGGGAAGCTTTGTTTTTCCAGACACCTCTGGTCTGATCCCACGCTGAAGAGTTGGAACTGTTCCTCTTGACAAATAAAAGCAGAAAGCTGATTGCCCAGCAGCTTTTGAACTTTGAATGTGCCTATCTGTATTTTATGAAGAATAAGGAAGGATTACATCTGTACAGAAAAAGCTGCTCCCAGCTAATAAAACCATCTTCTAAACTACAATGGAAAGAAATTGCACTTCACCTTTCACTCCCACCTAACCTCTCTAACTCAGTTCAGAACTGCTCCAAAGGTTGAAGGGAAAGGGTAGGTAATGAGCTTTCATCTTCCAAGGGGTTGGCTGGTGCTTATTGTGCTTAATGTCACTAGCAAATCTCAGCAGGACCATCTGTAGCTTTGCCTTGTATGGGAGCACAAGAGTCACCATCACTTATGCCATTAAGGTATCTGAGAGCTTTGGTTTTATGAGCCAAAAAAGTCTCATGTCTGACTGGTAGATGTGAACATCAAGTGATGAAATCGCAACCAGTGCAAGGTAATAGTTGTATGGGTGGGAGTGCAAGTGAATCGTTTCTGTTGTGACAGCTCTTTGAACTGAACACATGCATCTGTCATGCTTTACTTCAAATTGTTTGATTATTTTTGAATTTGTGAAAGTGGCATATATATATATGTGTTTATTAAATAGCTGGCTAAATTTATGCAGGGGCTTTTGGCTAATGAGAAAGACAGAAAAAGAATTAAAGTTTGGAACTATGTGTAATGAAATCACTTCTGCTTCCGTAACTTCATTGTGGCTGCATTGATCAACAATAAGTGCAGCTCGGTGTCACTGGATAGTTATAAAACACACCTGTGATGTAAATCCTGCAATTTATTTACACCTTTTACTGCACTATCTATTGTTTTGCAAGAAAGTCAAAGCTATTACTAATAGCAGAGTTTAGGCCTAGTTTTGGAAAAGATTCTATTTTAAAGCATATATAGAGATGTTTTCTTTCCTGCAAGAGACGGAATAGCTGATAGATAGGATTCATAATTGCTTTTCTTCCTGACAGGTTTTAGGCTGCTGGAGCTAGGCAGTGTTGCTGGATGTAAACACAAACCATAAGCACAATCATCTCTGTGTTTTATTCTTGTATATTTTCTCAGTTACTGCAGTGCAACACAGAAGATGGAAAATTAATTCAAGTGTTATTATAGAAATTATACAGAATGCACCAGAAGAAAATGTATAGTCATGAGATATTATCAGTTCTTAATTCATCAGTCTCTCTGATCCCTGAAGACTTTGTGAAAGTTGCCAATGTGCAGGATGTAAAAATGGATGTGACATGATTCTTAATTGTACCATAGAGTTACATCATGGCAGTGATCACAGGCAGGACTGACAGGGGAAATGTACTCAGAAAGCTTGTCTACATTCGGACCAGCCTCTATGAAAGTCATTGTGAAGAGTCTTGCAATGTTAGGTGGGTTTAACTGAGGCTTACTTTGCAAGTTTGTGGATGATTTCCAAAATTTTTTGCTTTGAGGTAATGTAAACCAAAACTATCATTGTTTGTCCTGTTCAGCAAATAATATAACCAGCTACTATTCAGGTGACTTAGAACAACACAGCAAAGGGTTCCTGGCCACCAGGCCTCTCTGACAAATTACAAGAGCATCAGAGAGTGTCCTAAAGCTTGTCTGTTTTATTTTTAGGTGTAAATGCTAAACAGCTTGGACTCTATGATCTTGAAGGTCCTTTCCAACCTAAACAATTCTGTGATTCTATAAATAAATGACCAAGTTGTTTTCATGTAAATAGGTGCTTTGCAGGGAAAATTTAGCTCTCTTGTTACCAGCTTTTTGTTATTCTCTGCCTTAGTCAGTTATCGCAAGGGTCTTCACCTCTGTAATCCTAAATGCCTGGAAGTGCCATTTGCAGCCAGGATTTAGTAGTGATGCCAATTATCTCCTGAGTGTTGTCTTGCACTTCAGAGCCCTTGTAAAGACCCTTTTAAACATCACCAGAGACCATCTTATTGAGATTTATTCTCACTCTTACGTTAGTAGGTGAAATGCAGACACTTGGTGTGATGATATCTAGGGCTAGATCAAGATTTCTGGGAAGGGGCTTGAGACAAGGGGTTATGTATGTGCAGGTTATGTAGGTTGTAAGATTTTTCCAAGCTTAGGCATGTGGGTTTCTCTGCTTCCTTTTCCATTCCGCTGCTCAATGACTTTTATCATATATCATGAGTATTTTCCTCTTCTTCCTGTCCCCTCAATGCTTTGTCTCTGAAGCAGGGACAGTTGGCACCGGTGCCAGGAGCCGTTAGTTCTGAGGCCTCTAGGCATTTTATGACTTAATGAATATGAATAATATAGCACCTTATTCCTCATATGTTCTCCAGTAAAGGTGGTTTCAAGTGTGGCAGTGAAGGCATATTATGGCTTAGTTTCCTTTTGAGTGTGAGAGTGCGGGAGGGCACTTATTAGTTACAAACGCTGAACAGAAATACTGGAAAACAACTGACTGCTCCTCAGTATTCTATTTTATCTGCTGGACATTTTTATATCATTTGTGAGAAAAAAAGACTTTTGTTAATGTATTGCTGCTAGTAGTCTTGTGCCCAATTTGAATACATTGAGTAGAAATGCCTCTTCATAATGTCTTGGAGAATCCTTAGATGGTACCACAGAAAGCCAAAGGACCTGCCAGGAGCCACAACTCTACTAGAGCAAGAGAACGGTTTGTGCTTAGCTGATTAGGGAATTTGCTCCCAAGACTTCATAAATATTGCACAGACATGGAGTGGAGAAAAATGAATTTCTACCAGGAAACATATAATGTAAACTCGGCTGAAAGAGAGCTGGAGCAGTAACTGTGTAATATTTTGCAGACTTTAAAGTCCATTCCTGTAAAAGGACCCAAAATAATTTGAGCATCAAACCTAAACTTTTGAAGGAAACAAACTTCATTATCCTATGCTTTATGTGTTAAGAAGCAGGTGTACAGGGAAGTGGAAGGATCTGCCTGAGATGGGTGGTATGCAGCCTGCAAAGAGTTGAGAAGACAACCTTTTCTTCTGTTAAACTCAGGACAGAAAGGGCCATCTTGTCATTTCATATGTGGAAGTTAGGTTTTTCTGTGCCTGCCGGGAAGAATCAATATCAGAGTGGATTACAAACCAGAGAAATTACAAGGGTTCACAACCATTTAGAAAAACTTTGGAAACAGAAGAGACTGACTAAAAATATCTTGCTGGTTGATTGGTTTATATCTTCAAATATGGCTTGAGCTGGAATTTTTATTAACTGCAGGGTTCGTACACTTTGCCATTTACAACAAGCTGCTACTGTGCTTTCTGAAAATAAAAAACTTGAAAAACCAAGGGCTTTACTTTAGAGGGATTCACTTAAAAGCATGCCCTTGGGAAAGAACAAGACTATAGAAGTCTTAAATTGACCTCTGAAGTTTTTTAGGTTTTAGTGTCATTGAAACTTATATCCTGGACTCAGAAGCTTTTTTAAAGAATATCTCCCTTGTTGCTTACTCTGCCTTAATTCCTAATAAAAGTAGTTGCAGCAAATACTAAAATCCTGTCATCCTTGTAAAATGCTCTGTTTCCTCTTACGGAACCTTCTGTAATACTGTTCTTCTGGAAAATTGAGCTTTGAAACTGTAAACTTTTTTTCTTGAACTTTCATAATCATCTATTTCTATTGGACAGGACTGAACACTGTGTGCATGAAACCCACTGTCTGTAGGGGACACTCTACAGGAATGGATATTTCAGAGTTCTGGGTCTCTGGGTTGGTCACAGGGTAACATGCATCCCTTTTACATGGCTTCTGCCACTGTGGCTGTTGTGAGCAGAGCAGCTTAGTGGTGGGAAGTATTTGGAGAATTGTCCCTCAATTTTTGGTTTGGTGCACAAACAGTAGGGAGAATTTAAAGGTTTAATGCATAATTATATTCATTTCACTTCTGGTTTTTTGGCCATGCTTGGTCTGGTTTCTCTATTTATGCGTGCGTGTATTTATGTATATACACACACAAATATATATTCTAATTTATTTCCTTTAGGAAAGACTCCTATGCTGCTTTTCCAGAGAAAATTGCTGATAAACTTCAGAATACATTCTAATCTGAAATCAAGTTCACTCCACTGGTGACAAAGCATCATCATGCTTTTTGCTTTTAGTAACTGTATACCATTCTGCTGGTATTAAGAAACCCAAAGAATCAGTCCATGATTCTCTATTAAAAATTACCTACAATAGAATAAAGACTTCCTTTCAAAAAATTAGTTAAGAGTAACTGAAACTTTTACATTATAAACCCAGAAAACAAGTTGAAGGGGAAAAATCCAAAATATTTCATGTGCAAATAAAAATTCTCTGTGGAGTGCTGAAAGCCAAAATGAAAACTAAGATAACCATGAGGCATTTATTACAGTTCAGAATGGTTTACTAGAGTTTAGGCACCATTTCAGATGATGAGCCTGTTTGTTGTTCTTATATTTGGACTTCATTAAATGAATTTAATTAAATCTATTGTAAATCTGTTTTATTCCCAAGGGGCCAGTTAATGTAATCTTACTGTTTGCTTATAAAAAATATCAACCAACAGTTCCTGCACTAATTTTAATCACTGTTTATTTTTAGACCCTAGTGAAGTGTGTTTTGTTAGTTTAGTTTATTGTGCAAACTCCTTGGGGCAATGACTTTTTGTCTTTTTGTCCTGTGTAGAAGAAAGTGTATATTCATTGTTGCTCTGTTTTAAAAAAACAAAAACCCCAAACCCCCCAAAACTAAAGGGGAAAAAAAAAAAAGAAAAAGAAGAAAAAATAAGTAGAGAAGTGCTGTTTGAAGGTTATTTATGCTAACTTTTATGAGGGAGAAATAAGTGTAGCTATAAGACTTGACTGTATACTTTGAGACAATTTTCTTAAGCTGATATTCTCTCTTAACCTTCTGGCTTTTGGCTGTTAAGATCTTTTAAGTTTTTCAAGTAGTTTGTCTTGTTATGCTCTCTTGTCTCTTAGGCTGCCAATGGAAAAGTGCTCAGGGTATATAAAGGAACAAGAATAAAAATTAGCAAATGTTAGTGGTAAAAATTAGGAAGGAGGCAGAAATTGAGAAAATTGCATTGGCCGTAGATGATTCATGAAATGCAGGTCTACTTGAGATTAATGTACTGCAGAGACAGACAATAATTTGGAAGAACTGTAAGAAAACTGAAAAACTGGAAGAACATGCTGTGTATGTACTGCGAGCAAATTTTGCTTTGAAAATAGACATAAAGTGTACCTATGAGTAAAGAGTAAAAAATTGGCAGTATTCACTGTGCACGTTGCATTCCAAAGTTAAACACATTAGGTAGAAAGATGCGTAAGCCTTTGCATATGACTGTCACTTTTTTTTCCCTTTTAGGCAGGAAATGGCTATACAAATATTAAAGCTAACGACAGCTTGGTTCAAAGCTTGGTTTGATCTAAGTTCTGTTTTACTGGACAATAATCTTTGATGAATCAAGTGGCTATTTATTTGTCCACCTCAAATTCTCATGATCAGTTAAACTGATGGAAGAATACCCTCTTTTGAGGAATGGTTGCCACTTGTTCATGCTGCAAGGTTGTGGATGTTCAATTGTTCCCTCTCCTGCCTTTTCAGAAAGGGCTGTAGAGCATAGCCAGACTAGAGCCAGTGCCTCTTGTGCTCCATTATTCACTTTTCAGAACTGTGCAGCTTTGAAAATATGCATGCCTGTAGTTCATATCTTAAAAAATGATCACTGATCTTTTTTTTTTTTTTTAATGCCATCTGAGAAAAGTAAAGCAGTTATGTGTCTCAGTGTTGTCTAAAAAGAAGAGTCATCTAAAATCAGTGGTGAAGAGAAAATATTGTTCTTCATCTGACCTTATTTAGCTGGTTGGAAGAGATGGGGATTGGTATTAATTACTCAGTCTCCAAGTGAATGTGCACTAAATTTCAGCAGAGAATGGACAGCCAGCATGCTTAAAGTTCTCAGTGTACAAAGGGCCCTGGGGTGAAAAGTGGGAGTAGGATCTTCATATTGTAAAGCTGTCATAGTGAAGATGGATTATGATGGTTCCTGCAGACCAAAATGCAGATTACATATGCTGGGGAAAGATCATTGTGTGCACTTGAATTAAATCAAGCTTCAGCTAATGTGATGTTCATCTAGCTCCTGGAAAACCATGCTCGGCTTGGATCCCTTCAAGACTTGCAGATTGAAAATGGCCAACTGAAACAAACAGTTTGGATTGAAAACATGATAGAAGTTGCAGCAAATGAGGTGATGCAAACCCATATTTAACTTGGAAAATAGCAGTAGACTAGAAGTATACAAAAAAGATGAGAATATGTTTAGTGCTGTGCAAGAAATATCCATCCCAGTCAGCAGAGTACCATGGCCAGTGTGTAGCCTGATGCTCAGAAGCTGACCTCTTTGCTGTGCCACTGCAAGGCGACCGGAACACAGAGCAGCCCAGTTCCTAACAGTTTACAGTATGCACCAACAGGGCTTAATCTGGTGTTTAGTTGAGGGTCTACTCCTCCTCTTTTTACTTTCGTTAGCTGAGAGGGCAGTAAATCTAGAGCAAACAGAAGGCAGCATAGCATAACTTGGCACCTCATCAGCCTATAGAATTCACTGCTGAAAGTAGCCTACAAGTGAAATTCTTATAGCTGAGTGATTTTTATGACTTGTAGCAACAGCTGTAGCTATGCAAACTAAGGTAATAAGGCAATCAAACCTATGCCTTAAGGCATTCACCTTCAGGGCCAGGAAGGAACTGTTTCTGTCCAGCTAGTGGTCTCATTTGAAGGCTCTTCTGGCACCTTTTGAATTCTTTTCATGTATTCCTGTTAAAAGTGATGGTTGTTGCTGTCATAAAATAATTTTAAAACCTCAGCAGGACATTTTTATTATTAACATGAAAGTAAGACAGGTGTTCATGTATTGTGACAGAGATTAGAAAGACCAACCTTGTTAAATTTATAGAGAGGTCACTCCCGCTGTTGCAGAACTGCCTGGTGGTGGTTCTTTTTTTTTTTTTTTTTAGCAATTGCATACTGACTTCTCTGGAAATTAGACAATTTCATGGCAGCTCCCATTAGCACCGATAACTGTGAAATTAGCAATTGCCATATCTCCATGTTGGGACCATGAAAGAAGGAACACCTGCCAAGGGGCTATTAATAGTAGGGACAGAAAAGGGGAAGGCAGCTGCACAAAGCTAAAGGGCAAAGCAATTCAGCATGACTATTACATTGTGAGATGGCGCATTAGGCCATCATTTGTGCATGGAAGTTGAGGCTAAATGCTGAAGAGAGGAAGGCAATATCGGTATGCTTTTTGACCTGAGAGGTTGGCTGGTGTTGAGGTCTTGCAAGGTGTTTGTACTGGAAGAATATGCTGTTGTCTTCTGAAGAATGTATCAACACCTCTGCTTGTGGGAATGAAATAAGAGCATTTCCTAGGGAAGTGCAGGGTTCACAGTTCTGAACCTTTTCCAGGTGGAATGCAGCCCGCAGCCAATTTTTCTGTCTTTCTTGCAACACCACTCTGTTGGTACTTCTCTTGTTCTCACTTCTGCACATCTTCAGTGCATTTTTGGACCAAGTAATAGCCAATTCCCCTTGTTTACATTGAGCTCCACTGAACTCTTCTGAATGTACGGTGTAACTTTTGAGCAGATCTTCATTTAAGCTAGCATAATGGCTCTTATTTTGGCTATCCTAGCCTAATCTAAGTTTTAGGACTCAGACACATGATCAGCTTGATAACTTTTTAGCAAGCTTACTAATACATGGTAACTGTGAATGCATGTTCATAGTTCACAGCAAATTCAAGATAATTTGAGTTGGTTTCTTAGACTTAGCTCTAGAAAAGTGATTGTAAGATAAATCATTATTACCTTGCATTGCCACAGGCTAAGTGTGTGCATGCAGACAGCTGTTATGACTCGGCACAGGAACTTACTTCTGTGCTTGAGCCCTGATGACCTCATACCACGTCAGTTACCATCTGAAAAGCAAATTGGCTCCTAGACAGCATTACAAATGAGGAGCTGAATGGTTCACATGAATATGTGCAACTTTGGTGATATCAATTTCATTGTGAGCATTTAAGCTGATACCAACATTTTAAGAACTAAATTTCATGCAGAGGAACGGGTACTTTGTGTTTCTAAATGCTTCCTGGGGATTTAAGCCCAAACAGAGGAAGGAGAAAAGATGCTTTCTTCTCCAGGAATGAGACAAATTTCTATTTTTACAATGAGAGATCTTACTGGAATGCAGGTAATACACTGGAAGATGTACTGTAGCATTGGTTAAGCTAAACTGAAATGGAGGGAAGGAACACATCAACTTAATGACTAGACACTAAGATGTGAACACAGTATTTGTTTTTTAAAGCTTTCTTTGCTGCCTGCAGGTTTCAGTGGATTTTCAGGAGAGCTGAGAGTAGTTGGAGCCTTAGAGCTGTCTTGAGAGATACAAATTTAACAAAGCATTCAAATGTGCACCTGAAGTTTTATTCAGCTAAAGGATGGATCAGGATATACGAGACTCTGCTCGGAGTCCTTGAAGGTGATGAGTCGTTAATATTTCATTGAGGCAGCAAAAGAGAAAGCTGCATAAGCAGTATTAACAGTCATTGGTGTCAGAGGTTAACTTTTATTTAATCAATTTTAATAATGTACTTCTATGTGAAGATGAACTAAGGAAGTGTATGGAAAAGGATACTACAGAATAAATCTTCAAACTTAGAGTATTTGGTGAGTTCAGAAAGATTTCTCAGTCTCTCACAACTTAAATTTCTTAGGCTTCTATATTGCTTGGTCCAAAATATGCCTGACTTCTAAATGAGTTTTCTCTGCAAGCAGCTCTTTTCTGTTTGTGCAGAAGTTCATGCCTCATGCAAAATTCAATTCCTCTAGTTCCTCCCTTTATAAAGGTACGTTACTGCTAGTCTTATGACCTAACACATAGAGAAAAGAATTTGTATTATTGTGTTATCTGTCAGCACTAACATAATTAAACCTTTGGTGGCAGTTTATAAAAAAGCTGGTATTTATTATTTCTTTCTGATGGGGAAGCCACTGAAATGGTACCAGTTTTGAAATAGATTCAAGGCATTTGCTAGATCCCTGGGGGTCAAACCCATGCACCTTTCCATGAGCAGCTGGGTAAGAGACCTGTCAGACATGTACTGATCTTACCCCCCAGAAAGGTCAGATCTTGAGGTGATTATGTGTGTGGGCTGAATTTGTGTTATGCCACATTCTTATGCAATAATCATTACAGCAATCTCTAAGCTTGTCAGATTTTTTTTCATACTGGAAATGAAGTAGTTCTCCCTCTCTCCTCAGGTTTTCATGGTAGAACTTGATCATATGTCTTTTAAATAAAGACTAATGATCTGGTTCATACATCTATGTGTGGAAAAACTAATAGTGTTTTTTATTGCTTACTCTCCTGCCAGCTATAGAAAGAGGTTGCTTTCTGGGTCAATAATGCCATTTAAGTTAAGCCCACACGCTGACACACTCTGGTAGCTTCTAGAGCTGTTCTTGACAACTGGCAACTGAAAGGTCAGTGGCTTACAGATTGCTGTTTGTGATAGGGAAACAGCTACAGTAAGATTTGAACTTCATATGATATCTTGATGTTGCTGGCAGGTTAGTAACTGATCAGAGAAATAAAAGTTTGTTTTCATAACAAATGCATTACTCCTGCACACAGTGAACTGGAGAGACTAGAGCCTCAGCTTCAAAAGTAGTTGCTTCATTTAGCTCCTGCCCCGTGTGTACAGACAGGCAGAAGTCCGATGTGCTTGTCTTTCATAGTCTGCACCCACTCTTCATTACTGCGCTGGTTATTTTAGCACAATTAGCCTGGCTGCTGAGGTCCTAAAAGGTAGCTGATGCCACAAGGGATTACAGTGTGGTTGCTGAATCTGGATGTATGAAATCAACTTTAAGTGAGCTACACAAAAGAAAGGCCTCTTATCTTGTAATATGTTACTAATTTGATAGTAAATAAAAGTCACGGTAGAAAAAGATCCAATTAATTTCCAGCTACACAGCTTTATAATGCAGCTGCAGGATATACGGGTAATTAAGAGAATTAGCAACTTTATTAAAGTAGATTTAAAAAGACTTCTGGAAGCTAGAGGCAGCCTCAGCTTTCCCACAGATTGCCATGTTACCGTTGTCTTCTTGATGAGAAAGGAAGCAGTTTTATTGTGTTGCTGCACAGTATCTTTTTGCATTGCTGAAATGCCTAGAGATGCAAAACTGAGACCAGAACCTCTCATTGCTAGCTGCTGTTCCTATTTTTCATTTGCAGAGTGAGTATGGGAATATGCCAGCTGAGAAACCTTACTTTGCTGTTCTGTCTGCACAGACTTGGCCGGTGGAGCTTTGTGAATGAGAAGCATATTTGGGTCTAGCTGATGGTGCCTTACTGCTTTACTCACAAGGAATAGCTCACAGCATTGCAGGGGTCTGCCTGTGGAGAGTCTTATTCCCTAAGGGAACTCTAGGGTATGGAGGGTGAGCAGACCTGCCCCCCAGGGCAGCTGTCCTGATGGTGACATCCATGAGGAGGAATAGGAGAGGCTGGCATGACCCTGAATGGACATCAGAAAACATTGAGGGTATTGAGGAAGGTGACTTATTATAGCTATTGTGTTTTTGTAACAAGGTAGGGGCCTTACCTTTCATAAAATAGTTTGATAATGAAGTAGTATCCAAAAAATAAAATTTGCAGGCTTTGTCACTCAAACTAAAGGAGTGCTGCAGACTACAATCTGCAACTTCTATACAATGATAACTTCCCTCTAGGTAGCTATTTGCTGCCCTGAATGCTTCAGATCATGTTATTTCCACTCCTCTAATACTTTTTCCACATTCTGTTTGCCTTTCTGCTTAATAAATATCTCAGTACAAAATGAACAAGCAAGAAGTAGGCTTGGTCAATACTATTTCAGACTCAATATACTGATTCCTTTGATGTAGCTAGAGCACTAACTATTCCTTCCACAGGTAACTTAGTTCAGGAGAGCGTTGGCAAACTGAGAAAAGTGAATTTATTGCTAAGCCAGATCAAAATGAGTCTATATCCTTCACGTCTTGGATGTTGCTTGGGAATGTGCATCAACTTACATCAACAAGTTATGGTCTCTATGGGAATTTGCTCATCAAGCAAATGAACCATTGTCACAGGCTTAATAGAGCAGATTTCCTGTTTTATAATAAAGCTTTCATTGTTGCCAATGTAATTCTTATTTGGTATTGTTTTTGAGGAGAGTGTATTCAAGAAGTAACTCAGATTTTCAGGCAGTACTGTTGCTCCATATGTTTTTTAAAATTTTTTTTTTATTATTTTGCTTTGCTTTTCAGTTCAAAAGCTAAGGCAAGGATGTGTACTGAGTGAATAGGTGAAAGCAATAGGGAGAATACTGGATGGCTGAGAAAATAGTGTCATTATTTACAATGGAAAATACAGCATTAAAAAATTTCAAAAATACTGTTTCATAAGGCGGAACTCTTAGGAGGAAGAATCAGAAGAAAATGTCTTACAGTAGAGAAATCTGTCATTATTTGGATGTCTGATCAGCTTCTAAGTAGCTGAACTTAAGACATTAAGTGATTTGTTGTAAAATATTTCATTTAATTAATCCTGATTGTGAGGTAGAACTAGCCATATCATGGGAGTTTTGATGCACTTATGTCTGCACAAATGGGGATTTCACCTGTGGTGAGGATTGCACTGGATCAGTGTTAAGAAGCTACCTTGTTTATACAGGGACGTGGGATGTGGGTGCAACTGTCAAAGGTCATCCTTCTTTTGGACAGTAGGAAGCTGGAGGTTGTAATTAAGCTCTAGGTGCTGTCATGGTAGCTAAATAATGTTTAAGTAAAAGTAGTTTATGCTAAATACAGTCTGACTCTTCAGAGTCAGTTAAATGCAAAGCATAATCAGTATTCTTGTCATCCCAGAGAGTCTCCATTTTAAAACACCTCACTCTTTCTAAAGGTGCAGTTTTTTGTTTCTGTACAACATCTGTGCCATTACAGTAGCCCCTTCTGCTAGATCAGTATTTCAGATTTTGTGTGCAAATTTGAATAAAGCAGGAGCAAAGCATGTCCAAGGACCCTCCCTAGAGTTTCAGTATTCACAATGAATAGCGAGTTGCATTTGCTAAGCAGTATTCGGTATGTCTACACCCCAGAAAGAGACTGAATGTGGCAGACATTATGCATGTCCTTTTTCAGCCTGTTCCTCACAGAACACATTTTTTTTGACAGCAAACGGCTATCAGGCATTGCTGTATTGCTTTTGCTCACATAGTGTCTGTATCAGTGACCACATTGATCTCAAGCTATAGCAGCTTAGTATTCTGCTATGAGACAAAAAGGTCATAATCAAATGGCAAGATGCTCTAAGACTATGCCAGTGCCCTTAGTTACAAGAACTTGCTACCTTTCCAAAATTATGTCTTCTAAAGGTGGATTTTGTCCTGAATAATTTCTTAAATGTCACCTCTGTTGTAGTGACTTATTTGTGACAGATGCGGAGTATGTCCTTGGTACTCAGTGGTATATTAAAGATGACTGCCTTAGCAAATCCTCACCACTTTCAAGTTGCTCTGATTGAATGGTGTAATTGTTCCTTTTTGCCTGGTGAAGGATGCGTTAAACCTAACTTGTTAGTTAGGTGGGCAGCACAAGATTCTTCTTTCCCTTTACCCCTGGCAGTTCAGTAAACTCTCTACCAGATTTGCCTCAAAACATTTGAAGCTGTGTTTAACAATGACATTTGAAACTGACTCTTAAGTAGTTCCATTTCCTATTTTCACATGCTAACATCTCCCAACAACACTCTAAAATTATGAAAATGAAATATAGTAAATGTCAAATTATCCACATTTCTCTCTTTGTTTTTGGTACTCAGCACAGTGGATCCCAGTTGTCACCTTGTCCTTTGGATGCTACCATAGATAATTTTTTTGCAGTACTTTTTTTGTTACTGCACAGAACTTAATGCATAACTTGCATGTTAGGCAAAAGGGATGTAGTCAGTATTTCCAGAAGGGCTCAGTAAAACAGCCAAATTGTAGGAAGAGGACCTACTACTTACTGATACGTTCTCTTGTTGAGAGATGCCTTCTCTAAGTGAAGTAGGACTTTGATATTCCCTTCATTAAACTCTCTTCTGGTGAAGAGACTCAAGAAGTCTCAGCTCCTGCTCTGTTTGCTTTCTGATGCTGCTTCCTATAGGCAAGTTACTGTAATTCCTCTAAAATATGTAGTGGCTGACAAGGCTGTGTCTTACTGAAGATATGAGATTTTTTATCTTGTTCTGCAGTCCACCACTCTGCCACATCAGACAGCGAACTCCTATACACTAAAGAAAGTGGAAGAATTCTTTGAGTTTTCAAAATTAATGTGTAAATTAGAGTTCTTGCTTCAATCTGTAAGAATTGGTAGGAGTAGGTCGAGCCCAGGAAGAATAGGGTTGCTTAGTTTTTGGGAAAGGTTTGGTATTCTTTATATGTGTCAGAAGAGAGACACGTGAATGATAACTACTGTGAGGTGTCACTCCCATAGAGCAGAAGCTAGGCTCTTTGAGCCAAACAGGAAGAATAACTTTATCTTGTTATGACTGAGAGTAAACTGATGAACCAGGAGTTGAACAGAAGGTAAAAGATTGATATTTTAGAAGAGCCAGAACACCTGATTGTGTGTAATGGAAAACTTGAAATTAGGCTGTTAATTTGTGTTCTAAGCAGTTTTATAAGAATTTATGATGGTTTTGGTGTCTAAAGCTTTGAGAGAGGTATCCTTTAGAGCTTCCTTCAACTCATCTTTTAAAGGGAGGTCTTTCAGATGAAACTTTTTCTTGGTTAACATAGACATTTGCATTTGCTGTCTAAAATAAGTCAGGAAGTAGTTTCATCAGTATTTATTGGGCGGAAAAGTCAGCGCTGCTCTGAATCAAGAGTGGACTGCCAAAGAAGTCATTCATGAATGTGTGTGTGTTTATGAAAGGAAGCTTTCTACCTTCAGTTTCTTGTTGCTAGTGAACTTCTCTCCTGAGATTAGGATCTCTCAACACTGAGGGTTGCTTTATAGTAAATTTGGACACAGATTTGTATCTTGAATTTGGCTTCAGACATGGATACATTTCATATATATTTGTGCATCCAGTTAATTCGTCAGTCATTGACATTAACTAGATTTTGGGGATGTTCCTGAATGCTTCACTACCTCCAGAGGAAATGATGTTGCACATCTTTCATAAATGCTAACTTCCATTTGTACAGTAATTTCAGTTGGGAGTCCTCAGTTAGGAGCTTTAGAAACATTAATGAGCTTGGCTATAAAATGTCTTTAAGTAAATATGATTAACCTTGTACTGCATGATGGTAAGTCTTATGCACAGAATGACTCTTTAATTGGAATAGGAAGGGAATCTAGCCTGGCTGATACTTGTAGTTTAACTGCAGAGCCATCTTTCTCCTATGAAGTAGAGAACTTACACCATGACTTATCTCCAGCTCTTGCTGTATACTGTCAGAAAGCAGCGAAAGAGGAGGTTAATGGATGCCTTGCTTTTGAGACAGGAGAAAAAAAATGGGGCCTTGGGAGGGACATCTGTCTTGTTCCATGTGCACTGAAAAGGTTTTTATCGAGGCATGAAAGGTTGTGTTGTTCCATGCTTTGTCTATTTTTGCTTATCCAGGCAGTGATGTGCTGCCAACAATTCAATAAAGGAATTTCTCAAAATATATCCTATTAAGCAATCTTAAATCTCATGTATATGGTATGTGGGTACTCACAGAAGAGGAAGGGAAAGAGCATTGAGTAATCTATTTTTTTTTTTCCCATTAAATCCAGAAACAGTATCTAGTGAGAGAGACAGTAATGTTGAAGAGGCAGATTTCCGTAAGCTGTACTTACCAGGCATATGCTATTGCAGGAGGGAGGAGGAAGGAAAAAGAAAGAAAAGGAGAAAAAAAAAAAAAAAAAAGCCCGAGTTTGTTAATGTTCCAAGTGTGATTTTAAACTATGTCTTTTGAACTGGGATGGGGGAAAAAGAAATTCTCTAAGAGCTTTGGAAATGTCTGTTCTATGAGTATTTTTCCTTAAATGCTTGGTATATCCTGGGTGCATTTACTCAAATTTGCTTATGTGTGAACTTCAGCGAGCAATGTCAGAGGAGAAAGGGATAGTTTGGTACTGTGACCAGAGGACAAAGTAAATGAGATGATAAGATTACCTCCAAAGCCCACTCTTCAGTTTGGTATAATAGTTTAAATAATTTCTACACTCTCCAATCTATGAAGCAAAAGAAAGTAATGCAATAGAACTGACGCAAAGTCAGTAGTCTCTGGATATATGAATTATCCAGACTTCTTTCTGCCCACTGCTTTATGTATATGTATTGAACTCTGGAATTAAATTGGGGTTTATTAGTCAAATGTTGTGGGCATGCATCTAGTGAAGTACTCAGCCTGTGGATCGACCCAGATGTACAAATTTGTGCAGTATAAACAATATTCTGATAAGTACTGGACACAAAAAAGGCTCCAAGTCTGGCCAGAATTTGGCATAGCATTGTCTTTGCCCTTCATCTCCACTGGCTGCATGACCAAAAGGGGCAATTCCATAATTAAATGTCGACTTCTAGTTTTTTATCCTGTTCTTGCTTTGATATAAGGAAAAGATAGTAACAGAGTGACTTGAGGAACTATTTTAAGCAAAACCTGGTGTTCTGCTTGAGGTTATGTGTGTTGCAGTATCACAAGGTACTTCTGTGGGTTTTGGCCTATATGACATTAAGCGATGTTGTAGGCTTTTTGGATAAGGAACAGTAGAATGTTTCAAATTTGGGGAAATATTTCAGCTTTCATTGCTTCTGGAGACATTTCACTGTTGAAAAAGCCCACTCTGGCAGACAAAGTAAGCAAGTGCTAAAACTGGAAACCATTCCTGGAACGTGGCTTAAGTCAGTTCTTACTTTGTCTTCATTTGTCTATGTCTTGTGTTAGGTAAAATAAAGTATGTTTCCATTTTGGTATTCTTGTAATAGACTGTCAACTAAGAAATCCCCCTGTTGAGGCAAACAGTAAATCAGTGGAGCTCGAGGACAAACAGTACGTTCTGAGAGAGTTCATGCTGAGAAATGGATGTTTACCCAGGAAGTGTGCCAGTGTGGGTAAGGAAACCAGGCAGTGGTGCTGAACCCTTAGGACTGAGAAGGTACTCAACAAGCCCAACATGCCCCATTGTGAGCATCTATCCAGCGCAGCTCTGGGAGGCCTCTCTGACGTGGCTGTTTACACCAGAGTGCTGCTTTTCACAGAGAATACATCAATATCAATGTCAACAGTAGCTTCCTGTTTTCTGCAACAAAGCAAGCTGTGTGAAGGAACAGGAAGAAGAGCTGCTCCCTCTCCAGCAAGCTCTGGTGCTCGGTACCGTACAGATGTTTTGCAGCTTGCAGTTTGAACAGCTGACCATCCCTGTAATACTTGGACCGTTGTGTAGGACACATGATAAAATAGCAGTACTACTGAAAACCCTACATTTATATTTAAACAACTCCATTCTGCATTTGTCCATAGTATGTGCAATTCTGAAAATTAATATTATTTATCTCTTTTCTCTCTGTCCTATGGTTTGTGTGGTACTCTACAAATACAGAATTTGTAAATATGTTTGATTATTTCCAGCTTATTTAGTTTCTTTGCATTTTACTATAAGAAAATGTGACCTATATACATACAGGCTTTATGAGATCTTCATCTCCATTTATTAAAAAGCATTAACATTCCATTTGCTGACTAATACATGTTTATCTGAGTGCATAGGTGAGGGAGAATGGTTTATATTTATATTTTTCTAAAAGAATCTTGTGTCTCTTTGGTAAGTGAGTATTTGATTATTTTAGAATGCTTGTATTTAAGAACTAGTTATTCAAAAGCTCACAAACCAAGAATCTAATCCGCTTTTGAGGAAGCTTGAGAGTAAAACCTTTCAGGAAATTTCCACAGTTTGAGGGATTTTACTGCTCTGTTTGCTCTGTGCTGTTCACACAGGACTTGTGTATATGGACATGGATCACCTGAAAGTCTCTCTAATTGCAGAAACCATTCAGTTACTGCTTTTATGCCCACATCATGATGGATGTTTCCTGTGTCCCAAACATTGAGAGAGACAAATCTCTTCCTGTTTTGCAGTTGGCTGAAATGCCTCTCTCAAGCTTTACCATCTTGCAACTTCAGCAAATCTGACACCAGTAGAAATGTGCTGCACTGGCTGGTGGAAATTCGTGTTTGGAGCTGCAAATCTTTATCTGGCAGAAGATGGGGAGGTTATGATTGATTGCTGTTGAGATAACTCAACTTCTTAACTGCTGTCAGGTTACCATGGAAGTGAGTACCAACTCCTGGTGACACTGTCAGCAATCACTATTGATTAATGGTGGTCCATCCCTGATTTCAGGTATATGAATTTGATGAACTAAGATGAGGTTAGATTTGTAAGTGTACTCTGCTCTGAAGGGAGAGCTTTTTAAATATCTCTGCTTAGCAGTTCCCAACACAGTAGATGATGAAACTGGTTTCAGGATAATTTGAGGGGATAGGGCAGAATCTTGTACTAGTTCACTGCAAATATAAATATCCGAGTCATCAGAAATTATGGAAGATTTGAGGAAATTATTGTTTAGTGAATTCAAGTGTATTGGATGCCCCAAGTGGACATACATAGGTTAGCAGGACACTGAAGAACAAATACCTGTTTGCCTACATGCTGGAAATGTAGGGAGGAATCCTGGGAGCCAGCCTAAATTCTTGTGTTTTAACAGTAGTATAAGATAGTTTAAGTCCAGGATTTCAGCTATAGCCTTCTGAGAGCACTGCTCATTCAATATAGTGAATCAGGAAATTAGAAAGGCTTAGTGTGGGGTTTAATTTTAAAAGGCTAGTTTAGCATTCCGGTTCTTGAAGTATTACAGTTGTTGGCCTAAAAATAAGTAAAATAAGGACAAACTCTTAGATTATCTTCTTAGCCATAGTAGAATGGGTAACAATTCTCTGTAAAAGAAACAGAGGTGGCTTGATAGTTGGTCTAAAAAATGTTGCCATATCACATTTTTTCCCCTCCCAAATACAAATCACAGTTCTCCAACTTTGCCTGTAATAACTGAAATGTTTAACAGCTGAAATAAAGCAAGCCTAAGCAGAAAAAGAACTATAGGATGATCTCAAGTACTTTTCCTGATGTGCCTCAGAAACAGGTTCTATTGTTGCTGTGGTGATAAGGATAGGCATAAGAACTGAAAATGAACAGGCGAGAGACTTGTTCTTGCCAACTTTTTGCAGGGGAAAGAAGCAATGCCTCAGATGATTGCTAGCAATAATTTGGGAGGGTTCTTTTTTTGGCATATATTGCAATTGTGTGACACGCATTGGTGAACAAAAGCTATTTGTGGTTGAAATGAGAGAAGGAGGAAAGGGAAGTTGTTAGGAATTGCATGAAGTACAATAGATGACATCACACCATTGTAAATTCATGCAGAAGTAATAGTCAAGAAACTGAAAGTTTTGAGGAGGTGCTTCAATAGGGCTGACCCAGCTTTCTCTGAGGTCAATAAAGATCTTTCAGTTAATTTGAGGAGAGCTGGGTCAAATCTGGTTGAACTCCATTTCTTTTCCCAGACAATGAAAGGCTGAGATGAGGCTTCCTAACAGGGGAAAAAATGTTAAATGGGCCATCAGAAGAATGAAATCATGGGAGGGTTAAAACCTTTTAAGAAAACCAGTGAAAGTGAGTGGTAATGATCCCAATTTTCCAGAGAGATGATAAATAGTCTAGGATCCCAAGGGACTCTTTCCTGTGCTGCGTGCTGGCTTTTCTGGAGAAAGGTCAACAAAAATACTTAACACACTAGTGCTGTGTTACTTTACAAAGGCAAACAAATGTGTTGGTGTGTGTTTTTGTGGTGTGTGGGGGTTTTTTTTGTGAAGTAAAATATAAATATCTTGCACATATCTAAGCTGTCTCTCTTTTACCCTGAGGTAAAACTGAGAAAGGATTATGGTTTACTCTTTCTTCTCCGTATGGATGGAAAACCATAGACGTTATTGACACTTCTAGCGACGGGATGAATTTATCTCATTAGTTTTAATGCAGACAAGGTTAGAGCTGAGCCAAAGTACTGTAGATTAACATGACAAAAGCAATAAACTTGTTCACAGAGGAGTAAAGATGTAGTGAATGTAATGCCTCTCTTACTCTTTCTGCAACCCAGAGGCACTTCTGGATGAGGAGGGGTCAGGTAGAGAGCTTTAGCTGATGACACTTTTGGTTTTTTTTCTGTCTTCAGATATCTCAGCTTATGACAGAGACTAGTCGAGAGGGCCTGACTGAAGCAGCATTGAACCGCTACAATGCAGATAAACCCTCCTTGTACAGCTTCCCTGCTTCCCAGAGCACATATGTTGCCAGTGAAGTATCCACAGGCACCTCGGTGGCAGCATCATTTTTTGCCAGGTAAGAGAGATTTCTCAGAATTTCCTTCTCTGGAAACATAATTCCTTTTGAAGGAGATGATTCTGTAGTGAAGAAGTGGGGTTGAACAGACTATAGCACACATGTTGAAACATGGCTATAGATACAGATCCATCACAAACTTGCTGAATTACCATGAAAATGTTGTTTAATCCACCTGTATGCATTTGTCTGTAAGATGAGGATGATAACTTCTTTTGTGACATATCCCTTTAACTCTTGATTTGGGTTAAAATGTGATTGCGCTCCCAGAATAATACCTGATTTAGTGACACTTTTAGAGGGGTGTATCCCTGAATGAGAAGGGCCCATCCAAGTAATTTTCTGAGATGGGCAATTAATTGTAGAGCTAGCAGGCAGTGGAGTTCTGTTTGGTGGGCAACTTTCAGGCTTCTTTATTGAATTTTACTTCTATCTAGGGAAATTTTCAAGATTTGTGCTTTCAGACTGAAAAGTTAAGGTTTCTGATTTCAGTTTCTGTCCCTGACCTGCTTTTGAATTGACCTGAGGGTTTAAACTCAGCCTTGTAACACCCTTTCTGTTGAGTATTCAGCCAATATTTTAAAAAATCTTGATGAGATAAAGTTTCATTAAAAAAATCTCATGGCTGTCTTTATTAAGTTGTTACTAAAATGGTTTGTTAAATGGACATAGCAGCTAAAAAGTGAAATATCCATTATCAACAATGGAAATATTTTTCTGGCAGAAATATGCTCTTTGCAGAACATAAACTTTGTAGCCCACTTGAATCCTTATGTAACTGAAGAAGATGAAATAATCCTTGTCTTCTAATGCTTTTCAATAATTAGAAGATTGACTTGGGAAGAGCTGTAGAAGTAATGAAATAACAAGAGAATAAGCTATTTTTACAGCACTTCCTATCCAATCTAGTGAGAAATCTGAATTTCAAAACATGGAATGAACTTTTAAGTGAATGCCTCAGGCACATTCAGATTAACTTCCTACCCTTTAGAGAGCCAGCTATTAGTATTTCCACATGATTCTATTTTATTTTAAAGGTAAATTAAAAACTTAGAAAGTTGTTGGACTCTATAAATCTGGAAAGATTTTCCTCTCCTGTTTTTCCTCACAAACATGAGGATTGCATATGTTCAATCAGTGTCTCACAATAAGTGACTCATGTAAAGAGGATTAAGGGTAACATTTTAGAAGACCCAGTGAACATTGCTTGGGGCAGCTCTGCCATTTTTTTCCTCTACAGATGTGATGCTGCCATAGCAAATGTGAATGATGACAGTGGTCTTGATTTGCTGCCCTTTTCTGTTTAACTGCAGGCAGTTTAAATTAAAATTGCTGAATGTACTCATATGGTAATATCTAACCGGAGTGCAGATTGGGATTAGCACATATTTCGCATGAATTGATTTATGAAGATGGTTTAACTCATTTGTTCTTCATTGTTTCACTGTTTTATGCTGAGAGAATTCATTTGCTCTTAATATACGCTGCTGAAATGTAGGAAACTAATTAAATTTATTCAAAATTCCTAGTGTATATCACAGCATTTGAAGTGTAGAACTGTTAGTTTCTAGCTGATGGTGTGAATTCTTGGGTATGCTTGGCCCAGCAGAGTTCTCATGTTTAGGCTGTTTATTTTAAACTGTACTTAGCAAGACAAAAATGCCTGGTTTAGTTTCAGGTATTGCATAATCAGATTAATATCACTTATATAAGTCAGTTTTGTTCTGGACTTCAAGTTATATCATCTGCTGACAGTTCAAGCAGAAAATCCAAGTCAGTTGTTCACTGCTTGACCTTTTAACAAGAAAATCCACAACTCAGTTCCAAAATGTAGATCTCATTAATTTTTGTTTTTCATGTTACATGTCTATTTGCATTTTTGTAAAGTTGGGGTAATACACATGTATGTCTATTATAAAATACAAAATAGAAGACAGTGGTTGACAAATTCATTAATGCGGTTCATTATGGTATGAAACAGTCATTTGTACCAGGCATATGAATTCTAAACTTTGGCTTTTTGTGATTGTACATAGCACATGGAGTATTGACTACCAGCTGTGCTTAGTTTTTTTGAATGTGTGTCACATACAATGTTTTCATGGTCAGTAAGTAAGAAATTATTACACAGCCAGGGAAAATTGCTAATGTGAAGCTGAAGTTGGAAGTAGAAGAGTAGAAAATATTCTTTTGAAATTTGAATAATGTCCCACAGTATTTCACTCTAACTTCCCTAACAAGCAAAGCAAACCTCAGATGAGCTCAGGTATAAAAGTCATCCATCATCAGGAACAAACCCCAATTAACTAAAATGTTATAGTATGGAGGAAATGTCAAGGCATCCATGGGAACTTTTGGTTGTAATTACTTGAGAAACATCAGGAGTGGAATAGTGGGAGCTCATAATTTTTGTGTTCTCAGGCACCACTAGTCCAACAGTGATACCCACTTGACTGGCCTGCAGCTGGCATTGAGCCACGGAGAAGTGTCTAAAGACCACAGTGACTCTTAGTCTTTTCAAAAGCCAGGAGACTTATCAGTTGTCTCAATATTTGACCGTTGTGTTTCATGATTTATAGCTGACAGATTTCTAAGCTAGCTAAAAGGGCTGCAACTTTTGTGAATTGTCATTTGTCATGATATTGCTGCAAGAGAACTTATTATATGTCAGGATTCCCATGGGGACAGTATGTGAATGTTTTAAAGGAACAAACATTGAAAACTGTCCAAAATGCTCTGTTGGAAGGCTTATGAATATTAGATGATACAGGTATGAATAATGAATTTCTAATGGGGATTCTGACACAGAAACTGAATTCAATCGATTGCACTTTTAATGACAAGCAGCAAATTTGCCTTTCTGTTCAGGTTTGTTTGATTCATTTGTGCCTCTGATATCTTCCAATCAACACTAATTTAACATCATCTTGCTTCTTCCTATTACACATTTGTGATGAAAATAATTCCTTTAGTAAATGTGAAATAGTGCTAAGATTCTTTACACAAAAGGAATAATTTGCAGAGCATTTTAGGATTTTTACATGAATTACCTTTTGCCTCCAGTTTGGATCTTTGTCGTAAGAAGCACTGCATTTTTGGGCCGTTGCAGTCTAAGGTGTACTAGCCTCTTGCCTTCTGTTTCTTGTCTCCCTGGTGTCTCTGTGAAGCTCTAGCAGGTCAAGGAGCATTGTACTGAACCTTGTTCTTATTTCCGGACAAAAATTTCTGGGACTCTGACTTCAGCTTTGGCCTGACTACTCCAGAAATAAACCTGCCCTTCTGAATAAAACTTCTCTGTTGTGACTGGGCTGTAGAGTTTCAGTAGTCTCTCACAGGGTGGTAGCATGGTGCAGGAGCTAGACATCAGAACTGGACCAGAGCCTTTCAGCTGTCCTTAAAATACCTAAAGGTTTTGGGGATCTTGGTACTGTTCCTTGTTTGCCATATCACAGTAAGCTTGCTTTCTTGGAGAAGAAAAACTTTTATTGCACCAGGACAAAGGAGAAACATAAAAGCTCATTTCACTTTGGACCTCAAAAAAGGTAAACATTTTTGAGAAGATTATTTTCAAATGGTAGTCTTGAAAGTTGTTTCCTGTTGCTGGTCAGGAAGTGTAACAGAGTATCTTGAACAAAAGCCTGCCTCGGTCTGAAATCAGATATAGTCATATTTGGATTAATTGAGCATAATGGGAATGTAGATAATCTTGAAAGTGGCCTGAAAAATCTGTTCTCGGGATCATTTTCCATGTCTTCATACAGCTTAAACACTAAGCAGGGCTACACAATGCTACTGTTGTAGATGTAGCAAGGTGTGTTTTTCAAATGAAATGCAGAAATGTCCAGATTTTTTAAAAACTTAAGAATAGAAAACCTTAGCTTCATGTATAGCTGATATGTAGCTTCTTGGCATGGGATAAGCTCTAGTTACAGTTACCTCCATTCTTAGAAAAACATCTGGTGACCCTTTCCACACTCATTCCCCATCCTTGTGTGGCTGGGCAGTTGGAGGAGGAGGAGGTAAGGCAGTGCCTTATTGCCAAGGGGTATTGTGTACGTTGTGTTCAAAATGCTGCTGAATGCCCACAGATTTCCCTTCCACTCCTGAGAATCCTTTCTGAATATTTTTAAAAATTCTGGTACATATTGCTTGAACTACAAAGCTTATACAAGGACGCTATTTGTGGGACCCTCTTGTTAAAGCTGCTGTGCTGTTTTGATGACTTAACATTCCAGAGACCCCAGAATCTCACACCTCGCTTTTTTGCACACATGTGATAAGCTATCAGCTTGTCACACAACTTTTGATGTTTGCTGTTTTTCCTCATAGGTGCAATATTATGTGACTTTTGTTGAAACTTAAAGTAGGGAGCTAGTCTGTGTAATCTTTCTGCATATGGGGAAAATTGTTAAAGCACAAAAGCTTAGAATCCAGGAATACCAGGGCTTTTATTTAAGGACTGTGTACTGTTTTAAATTAATCATACCATTTTAAGGTCCTGGCTTGAATTTTTCAGAGGTCTGTGGGAAGTTCACAAAAATGAATTTTTCCTGACATTGCAACAGAGGGTTTGTCAGAACAGGTGCAGCAAAACCAGGTAAGAAACAGAGGCAGCAGCTCTAATAGAGAAGGAAATGGGTTGGAGTGGGTAGTCCTGTACCACAGAGCCTATATTTGGCTTGGGTAGCTCCATGGGCGAAATGTTTTATTTGTGTCAGTAGTCCATCTGTAACTGGCATAGTTGAAGCATTACACTAGCAGATGTGGAGCCAGGTCAAGAATGTCTTCTTGATACTCTGTAACTTATGCAGGTGCTTAGCAGGCTGTGTAGGTACACTCAGGGCATTGGTGCTCCCGAGGCCTGAGACACCTCTCAGGAAAGAGCCTGTGAACATTGTCAGAGAGCACGCTTGCCCCATGCTCTTTGCTTTTCTGAAGAAAGTTCTGTTGAAGTTTGAATGTTTTTAAATGATCTGAGATGCAAATGACTCAGATGACAGTGTTTCTTCATGCTGAAAAGTGGTGGACCCAACTACTCTTTCAAGCCATGCAGTGGTTCCCTGGTTTAGGCACTGCTTGAGAAGCCCTTGATGTCAAATAGCGGTGGCCTCAACATCCCTAAGAGGAAATTATTTTCTGAGACTTAGGTGAAAACATATTTTGGTTTCTTGCTGTCTAAACTATGCAGAACCTAACAGGATTTTCTTTCATTAGCTGAACAAACTTAATTTAATGGTTAAATTGTGGTCAGTCCCTCAGATGTTTTGAAGAACTATATATTAACAACTCTGATCAGAATTTCTACTCTTTTCCCTCATCCTTCTCCTATACTGCATACGAAATACGTAACAAGAAGAATGTTAAGATAAAAGATCCATAGACTCCTTTTCAGTAGGAATGCTGGCAGCAAGGTTTAAAACATCTGTAAATCATTTTCACAAATATTTCTACCTTCAAAGCCTGTCTCGGGGCTCACTAGTAGGGGAAACTTCAATCACAATGATCTCGGTCAACCTGAAAGACCATGGAAATAAATATGTAAAATTGGCACCTAGGTTTGAGTGCACAACATCAGGGGCTGATTTTTCATACTTGCTCAACATTCGTCAGAAATGTTGGAGATCTATGTTCGTAGTCACTGCTTTTCTGTGCTCCCCATTGCTGTGAGAGCCCTAACTAATGGTCCATTTCTACTTCCTGTTATTGGTGTTATTTCATGTGTATAAAGTAAATGCCAATCAAAAGGGAACCTTGACTCTCCTGAAGGCTGGCAGTTGGGGCATAAAGAATACTCTTTTTCTGTGGTTCAATGTAAACAAAATAAAAATGTCCTGACAGGAAAGACTGTGCAAGCTACATGCTAGAATAGCCAGTGTCTAGTAGTGGAGGCAATGATCTGATATGCAATAAAAAAATTAGGACTGAAGTGCTATATTTGGACAAGGGAAAGCAAAGGTATTTGAATGATCTCTAATTTTGCATGGTAATCATATCTTGGATCCCAAATAATTTCCAGTGATTTTTTTTTTTTTTTTTTTGTCAAAGCTGACACATTTCCCATGGCACTTTTGTTTGAATTAGTTCATGTCTTTTGATTACAAAAAAGTTTAGCAACAAGATTCCAGACTAGGTCCATTTCTAACAGGAAATGTGTAGGGTACATGTCCAAAACCATGGTGTCTGAATCTTTGGATACTTGCATGCTGCCGTTATATAAACAAAAACTTAAGCAAATGGATGTGCTTTTAGACGTGGGTTGGAAATCCAGTTGTGATATGTTTCATTTGGCATTGGGCTGTAAACAGAAATAATTTGAACCTTCATGCCAATTAGATCCACTATATGTTGGCTGCAGATTAATAACTTTCATTCACAGCTTAAAATAAAGATAATGGACCTTGATTTTTAAGAAGGATTTTGGGAGTGATCCATGGAGCTATAAAAAGAAATAAGCTAAAATTACCCTTAAGAATATCATAGAATACTCTGCTTGCTGGGGTGTGCCTTCTGCTTTGCCTCAAAGCACGTAACTGATAAAAAGGATGTAAATCTTCCTCGTGTTCCTAGTATCAAGGTAATCCACTTCAGATGTATGGGGGCATTTACCTTAAGTTAATCAATATAGTTCTCTGGACTAAGCATGTTTCAAAAGTAATTATTTAGAACAAGCTAGGGTAAAAGATTACTATCCAGGAACAATTTGTTGACCATTGAACAGAGAAATTGAAATTCCAATCCACGAAAGGTATGTTACTTTGATGTAATGTCTGTATTGAAATATGCTACACCTGCTTCTGTGCACTGCACAAGGTGTTTTCTGATCTGCACTTGCCCCATGTATCTTATGGTTTGTGTTGATGGTAATGGCAATCACTGAATAATGTAATTATTGAAATGGTCATCAATATTTGGAGTTTCTTGTGTAACTAGCCTTTCATAATCTTGAGAAATCTTGATAATTTTCTAGAGTAAAGTTCCCCTTTTGTCCCCTTTTCTTTGGTAAGTTTTGAGATATTACGTTGTTTCTCTGTCATGCAGTCCTCAGTGCCATCTTATGAATATCTGGTTCTGTAAAGCAAAGGACACATACCTTAAAAGTTTTTCTGCTGACGAGATTATTTTAAAATGCATGTCTTGTCTAAGTACAATTCATTATATTAATTGTTTCTAATATATTTTGCCTGAAAACAAGAATATTAAAGCTTTTCTGATTCCTGTAAGAATTTTTTTTTATTTGATTTCATGTTATTTTTAAATTAAAAAAATAATCTGGAAATATTATACATTTATATGTGCTTTCCTCTCCTTTTTCCTGTCTGCTTATTTTCTCAAATACAACTCCATGAAAATTTATGGTAACCAGGGACTCCATTGGCAAGTAAGCAAGCACTGTCCATCTCTCTCAGATCCTAGAGTCAATAAGTCATTATATTACAATGAAAAAGACCAGAATTGCAAATACCTACTTAATCTACTTCGTGCAATGTACATGCTTTGTAGAAGCTCTAAGTGTTATGTAGCCTCTGTCCAGGCAGAAGGAGGTAACCAAGACACTTCCTGTCTTCGGTAGTTAGCAATGGCCTTTGTCCGATGTTTCTGAGACATTACCTTAGCTTAAAGTTTGCTTTCTCTGTTTGTGCCTCACTGATTGCTGCTATTACAGATAAGAAGCTTTAGACCTGTAAATGGCTGTGCTGGCCCCATTCTTGCTGCAACTCATGTCTTAGATGTTGTGTACTGATAAATGCTTTGAATTGCCAGGAAGAATATTGGATGCTGATGATATGGCACTGAGGCACTGACTATTTTAGTGGTTTGCTGAGGAATCATAGAATCATTTGGGTGGAAAAGATCATTAAGATCATTGACCCCAACCGTACCTGTCCACTACTAAACCATGTCTCTAAGCACCTCATCTACCTGTCTTTTAAATACTTCCAGGGATGGGGACTCAACCACTTCCCTGAGCAGGCCATTCCAGTGTCTGACAACCCTTTCACTGAAGAAATTTTTGCCAATATCTAATCTAAGCCTCCCCTGGTGAAACTTGAGGCTATTTCTTCTCATCCTATTGCTTGTGACCTGGGAGAAGAGACTGATCCCCACCTCCCTACACCCTCCTTTCAGGTAGTTGTAGAGGGCAATAAAGTCTCCCCTCACCTTCCTTTTCTCCAGAATAGACAACCCCAGTTCCCTCAGCTGCTCCTCATAAGACTGGTGCTCCAGACCCCTCACCAGCTTCGTTGCCCTTCTCTGGACATGCTCCAGCACCTCAGCGTCTTTTGTGAAGTGAGGGGCTCAAAACTGCACACAGTATTCGAGGTGCGGCCTCACTGATGCTGAGTACATGGGAAGGATGACTTCCCTCATCCTGCTGGTCACACTAGTTCTGATACAAGCCAGGATACTGTTGGCCCTCTTGGCCACCTGGGCACACTGCTGGCTCATATTCAGTTGGCTGTTGACCAGTACCCTCAGATCCCTCTCTGCCAAGCAGCTTTCTAGCTACTCTTCCCCAAGCCTGTAGCATTGCATGGGGTTGTTGTGACCCAAGTGCAGGACCTGGCACTTGGCTGTGTTGAACTGCATACAATTGGCCTTGGCCCATTGATCCAGCATGTCCAGGTCTCTCTGTAGAGCCTTCCTACCCTCCAGGAGATCAAGACTTCCACCCAGCTTAGTGTCATCTGCAAACTTGCTGAGGGTACACTCAATCCCCTCATCCCTGGGCAGCCAGCTTCTCAAGCAGAATGCTGAAGGAGGGAATTTTTCCTAGATTTGTATTCCTAATTCTCCTGGGTGATTTCAAGCATTCATTACAAAAGTGCCTAGGTGTGTGGAAGCTGAACTGCTGCCGCTTTCCATATGCTATGGTAAAACAGAGGTAACTTCCTTTTCTACTTAAAACATCTTGTGATGTACTGGTAATTTCAATAGATCGCAAAAGGGGAGGCTAACTAAGGATAGGTTTGGTCTTCTAGTTTCTAAGAGGGCTTTTGAGGTGCCAGAGTACTTGCTACACGAACACCTTCTCTCCGCTGACTTAGGAAAACTTAAACAGAACTGAGGCTATTTCCTTCCCTCAGCACTGCCTTTCCCTGCACCTGACATGTACATTGAGAAAAATTGCCAGCAGCATATGCAGTAATCCCTCAGCATCTGTTTACCAAAGACTCCTGGTGTTTAATCTTGCCTTTTACTCTTAGGGCAGTGGAAATAAAAATGGTTAGCATTAATCTTCTGACTTCTAGTATAGTTGTGACCGCTAACTATAGTATAGGCAACCTCATGTTGATTTACTGTTTTGCATATTTCTTGCTTCCGTTAAACCTTGACATAAGAGTTCTGATTTATAGTGTCTCTATCTTGGCTTGTGGAGAGAGAAAGATGAATTGATGTGGTTGTACTGTCTATAGCAGAAAATTATATACACCACCAGTTGTTTTTTTCCCTCTGTTTTTTACACCATCAAACTAACCTTCACTCAAAGAGATCATAAATACATAGTAACAAGACTTTTTCCTAAACACCTGGAAGTTCAGAGTGGCAAACTTTTTATTCTGATTACTGCTTTCCTGTTACGAGAAGTACTGTTACAGTGCTGCCTTGGCAGCCTTGACATTCCAGCTGTGATTTACCCTTTCTGTAGAGTTCTCCACTGCCTGCTCAAAGAATCAGTTTTCTTAACCTTGAGAGCAATCTATTCAACAGCTGAGTGGCTTTTCCTTACAATTACTAATAAATACAGACCATTTTAGTTTTCCTTGCTCACAGAATAAAAACTCCAACAAAAAAATGGGTTAAAATGTTGAAGTATTTTTGTATTGCTAAATAACTTAACGTGAGGTAGACAACAGCCAGTTGGGCTTGTATACGTGCATCCCTGTGATGTGGTTATAAAAATATGGTAAGACCGCAATACACCTGTATACATGACTAGGTGGATTCTAGCAAATAGATATTTATAACGTCACCTCTTTGCTCAGCTGTAGATTGAACACATTGCCCATTTTACAGCTGCTGTCCATTGGCATATTTCAAACTAGTGGTTTGGTGTCTTCTAAGTAACTCCAGGTCAGGTTTACATGCATACATTCCATGCAGGACAGGGGCTCCAGAGCTTTCTACCACCTATCTTTATTTGACACTACTTGTTGCCTTTCAGGAGACAGACCTGTTAAAGGATGAAACAGGAAATAAAAGTACACATTTAGGAAATAAGTAATTACAGGAACATTGCAGCTAACAGAGACAATTTTCCCTGTGAATTGCATGTCTTGAGATTTTGTGACTTTGGGGTGTAGCTTTAGAGGTTTTCTTATGATTGGGGAATTCTAGAGGCTTTTTCCTCAGTGTATTTTCTGTTGTTTAATAAAGAATGGGTAGTGATTTCTTCGGTCAAAGTGTTGACAGTGTCTGCCTCTTCTATTCAGCTATTTTCAGGAAATCAATAGAGACTTAATTTGTTTAAGATGTCTATTCTTCTGT
The DNA here is from genome assembly GCA_034008185.1 of Gorsachius magnificus. NCBI lineage: Eukaryota > Metazoa > Chordata > Aves > Pelecaniformes > Ardeidae > Gorsachius > Gorsachius magnificus. The sequence goes on along the minus strand of CM067083.1, from coordinate 38,906,835 downwards.
TTAAAATAGGTCAATGGATTAAAATGCCCTTTTAGGGTATAGTCAGAGAGATTCAAGTAGATTGTATATTAGTCATCCTCATTTCTTTGAATAATCAGGCTAAAAACTACTGCTGATAACTAGTGAGGCAATCTTTGGTTTTGTTATCCCAACAGTCATGAGAGAAAGGAACCAAGCTACTTGCTCTGTTATGAGAATTACAGCAATAATCTCTTTGAGTCTAAGAAAGAATGCTGAATAAGTGAAAACTGTGGAAATCTAGGCAAAGATGGAAAAGACAGTATTAGCAGAAATTATTTCCATTTCTTTTCTGAATACCTCTTTGTATGCAAATACAGGGAGAAATCATCAGCCTTTCATTAGAAAGGAAAAAGTACACAGAGAGAAATTGGATAGCACTGTGTCTCTTGTTCAAGCCATCTGTAAGCAAGCTGTGTTACTAACCTGTCCAGGATGGAGCATATCAAGAGTCTCTGAAAGTTCAAAGCTGCCTATTTCTGCTTTTGTTTTTTTTTTTTTTTAACTGAAATATAAACAAATTCTAGGCTTTTTCATTGCAGGAGCTATTCCTTTTCCAGCTCTCCTCTTCCACCATGTTTATGTCTCCCCACAGCAGCATCAACCTTTTATTAAGACAGAACTATTTTAATTTAGCAATGTGATGTTGTAGAAATATCTGACTAGTGCAAGGTGAAAGACGTCTGAGTTATGTCCAACTATGTATTTCTAAAATGTGCAAGATAACACTGTTCAGAGATTCCCAAGGGCCCCATGGCCTTTAGTTCAGGTCAGTTAATTAGCCTTGGACTCCCTGTTTGAACATTGTTTTTTCTGATTTATTTTGGTTGTCTCCATAGGACACTACACAATAGTGTGTGTGCTCCGAAGCTGGCGCTTCTGTCTGCCCCAACTGTTACCTGTCACAAGAGAGACACAAACCATCATGAGATAAAGCAAAGGATGCTTTCTTGGTTCTTTATGTTGTAAGAGTCTTTAGATTTCACACACTTGGTTTCTTGGTTGTGGTGTGGTTTGGTTTTTTTTTTCTCTCTCTGCATGCATGAAGATCAGAAGTAGACTTGCATAATGAAAGCTGAGAAAAATAATCCTATGATTCCACAAGTTGAAGAGAAACATTTTGTATTACAGAACTTATGAAATAATGTAGAGAACTGATAGGAATGAGAAATACATATATCTTCTGAATCAGGCTATGCATGGGAATGGAACTAGAAGGAAGGAAAACAAACTACAGCTCTGAAAAGGAAATAGAAGTATTTGAGTCAGGAATTCTGGGAGCACCAATGAGCTAATATTCAGCTATTTAAGGATTTAGTGAAATAATCCTGGACATTACATTGATCCAGGGCAAACAGGATGGGATAGGATGCAATGGGATACAATTAAAAAAAAAAAATTAAAATATTGCCAATGAGTTTAGGATTATGGAAAACAGATGTTGGTCATACTGGCTTGAAATGTTTTTCCTAAGGGGACTTACATGTTTACTTAATAAAGTACAACTTATACAGTACAATCTATGTGGATTTCACTGAGCTATTTGGGTTAACGCACTGAGAATTCTTTACAGCAGCGTGAAACAAGTTGGGAATGCATTAAATAGACTAAACTAGATGAAATCATGTATTATGTTAAATGACTGCTCCTGTTGGGATTCTGTAGAGATACAGAATGCCATAGGGCACTAACTGGAAAAATATTGTTAAGCTTTTCAGGTGGTGTTGGGAAGATTGTTAGTAACAGATTGCTTAGTCATCTGGGCCAACAAGAGGCGTTACATCGGTGTCAGATGTAATATCATAAATCCGATAGTAAAGACTGTAGACCATGCTTACAGAATGGGGGCCTAGGTACTAAGAAGTACTTACTAGAGAGGATCTGTGTGTCATGGTTAATTAGTTGCATATGAGCACACTGGGACACTGTGGCCAGGAGGGCTAATGCAAGTCTTGAATATCTGTAAGAATAAGAACATATGAAAAGAGACTGGGAATTTACTTTAACTCTGCATTAGGAATATATATGGCCACTGCTAGAATCCTCTGTCTAGTTCTGATGTCCACAGTCAAGAAAGATGCTGAAAAAAATGGAGAAGCCTCAGAGAAGAGACACTAAGATGATTAAAAGTTTGGGAAACATGCCTTGCAACAGCTTGATTTTAGTTTATCAAACAGATTTAGAGAGAGATGTGTTGACAATGTGCAGGGAACCTCTGCAGGGAACAGAAACGTGATACTAGAGGACTCCAGCCTAGCAGACAAAAGCATGTCAAGCTGTAATGGCAGGAAGTTTAATCTAGGCAACCCCAGATTTGTAATGAAATGTGCATGTTTAGGAAAGGGCAATGACCTGCTGAAATGAACAAGAGTAGTAGAGAGTTCTTTTTTAGTGTATGTTTTTTAAATTAAAGTTGGTATTTGAACAAAAAAAGGCTGTAGTAAACCACAGTTTGGGGGGCTTTAAGAGGTTTAATGTAGAGAAGATCCATTGCTTTTGCTATGCGGGAAGTTACATTAGTGTCATAATAGTCTCACTTAATCTGGGAAAACATACTCACTTGTGTGTGAAGGTGCAGAAACAAGGAATAGTATTTCTGCTGAATAGTATTTCTGCTCCCTTTTAGACAGCAATGCTGTAACAAAGCACAAGAAAAAATTGCCATGAATAAAGGAGGAAACTACACATTTTCTTAATTTAGCCAGGAGTGATTAACAAGTAAGTCTTTTAATTGATGTGGTTTTTTGTAGATGAACTTCAGAAGGTTTTGGGCTCTTCTGGGTGTGCTTTTTTAACTGCCAGTATCTGGAATTTTCATTTTTGCCTTTTTATGGAACACTATGTTGGAATCTCTGGTTTTTTCATAGCTTCTCTGAGCACACATCTGCTTTAAAGGTGCATTGTTCTCCTGTTCTTTTGAGATTCCATCAGTTTCTTGTCTGTTTCAGAAAGTACATCAGTATATATAATTAAAAAAAAAAAAAAAGACTTCCTAAAGTTATAAATGCTTTACTTTTTCCTTTGCCTCTTGGGTTGAGGATGTCACTCAGCAAAGGTGATCGGTGTTCATTGCTGACACAAGTAGATCAGTAAAAATCTCATGAGTGGGAAAGGAGTATCCTAATATTTTGACATATAAACTAAGAGGAGAATTTAGCAGCCAAAGTTGAAATAAAACCCATATTGTATCTGAAGGCAATGTCTTTGGGGCAAATGCCTGTGCTTTAAAATTACTAAATTGATGAAACCAATGCAAAAAAAAACCAACAAACCCAAACCAAAAAACCCAACCAAAAAAGAATCCCAGCTGTTCCACTTGATGGCTCATAAAATCTGAATAAGGTCGTTCAAGAGCTTTTTTTTATAGGGAGAGACTATTTTTTGTATGCGTAGTTATGGTAGCATCTGTTTCCCATCTCTGGGAATTCAGAGAATCCACAGGCACCGATGTGCTGTCTGCTGCCGAGAAGCTCAGATAAACGCTTCAGACAAGTGCGCAGTACGTAATGTAATTGTCTGCAAGCTGGGAAGATGTTGGGGTTTGCTGGGAGGAGGCAAAACCTGAATCCGTAGAGTTTGATTAACGTAAGCAATAGGAGCAGTCCTTGCATAAAATTTCCTTTGTTCACCTGTGAAGAGTGGACTGATAAGCTAGCAACACCTGAGTCAATAGGATTAATCAGAGAAGGTAAGCAAGGCATACCTAAGGTAAAAGGAGTCGGGTTTTCACAGAGGCTGTAGCCTTCACAGAGGGTTCAAACAATGGGATCAGTAAACTAGTTGTCGACAAATTTGAGGAGGAAATATAAAGGGTCTTTTATGAATAATCGCATTGGATTTAGTAGCTGTTGAATGACAAAGGAAAGCAGAATTTGTCTCCGTTATTTCTGGTTCATCACATTTGTCATTCTAATGCCTTATCCTTTCTATAAACAGGATCTGTGTGTAAGAAGTAGTCACATTGTTATCTTATGTGAAATTATATTACATCATGGTAAAGAGTTTGTTTCACATTATTGACATCTGGTATTGCAGAAAGCAAAATCTTCAGGATGTCTTCAATGTGGGCATAGACACAGCACTGTTTTTTTTGGCTTATGTTGTGCTCAGCACCTTGTTTTTGCTTAACAAGTATTATGATAGAGAGGGCATGTAAAAATTTTGCTTCTCTTATGGCTGGAGATGGACTCAACCTCAGTAAAAGTCTAAACCAAAATGCATTTAAGTACAACTTTGTGCTTGAATGAAGCTTACCTTTGTGCAGGACACCTGCTTATGTACATATTTGTACACAGAAGAGGTGATAGCAGATATCCTTTGTGTCTCAGGGAACCACCATTGTACTGTGTGAATATGACTGACTTTTGTATGGTAACCTAGAGGTTAGTGCATTTCTCCAGGAAACTGGAAAACTGGGTACTAGATGTCCCTGAACCTGAGAAGATTAAAAAATGCAACCCAAAGGAATGTCTTTTAAATAATATGTGAGGGTGGAATAGGTCCTTGCTCCAATAATGTCAACTGAGGATGCTTCACTGTGTAGGGGGAGGAGTGTGGGATCCACAGGGCCACTGGCAGTGAGTGTGAGGGAGCAAGTCCTTCCCTAGACCTGGAGAGCAGGGCTGGGCAGGTGCTGTGGCCACTGTTCTCTTCCTCCAGCAGCTACATCCAAAAGAAAAGAGAGGTGCCAGCCATAACGTGTGAATTTGTGACTACACCCAGACAGACATTTGGGACTGTGACTCCCTTTTCCACACAGGTGCCTAGTTCTGTGCTATGAAAGTTCTATGGTCTAGGAAAGAGACATCATTTCAGAAATGTCTGTCTTTGGTACTTCCTATGGGTCAGCTTATATGTTTGCAGCATGCCAAGCTGGGGTGATGTTGAGCCAAGTGCCTTCAATCTTCCTATACTCTGTGTATAGAAATTAGGCACCTAAACTGAGGTTTTGACTTTGAGTTGCTAAGAAATTGCCTTGCCTAAGGGTGGCATGGATCTAGGCTGAAGTTTACACCCGAATATAAAGAGTATGTTCAGACTGAAAGTTTCAGGTTTAATTTGCATTAAAAATAACAAGTATGTTGTGAATACAAGAACCATATATTCCCGCAATAAAAAATTCAAAATTGCTGAAGAGACCAGCTTTCCAAGAGCACTGAGATGGGAATGATTCAGGAGCCTAGGTCCCATTTTCAAAAATTATTGAAAGCTTATGAGCTTAAGTAACAGTGACTACCACTGGAATCTAGATTCCTGCACTTTTAGGTAACTTCTGAAATTGCACCAGTGAAGTGATTACAACTTTTTCAGTACTTCCAGGAGGCAGATTTTATAGCTGTGTTCTGATTCAAATTTATCTCTGGTTCTGCCATAAAGCACTATTCTTGAATTTTGAAAATTATGTTTATATTTAATTCTTGACAAATAACTACACTTAAACCCCAAACACATTATACAGTATGTTAACTACAAGAGACAATATCCTAAATGAAAGCAGATCCTTTTCTTTTTCTTCATGTCAGCTCTTTGTTTAGCAGTATGGCAATTGCACACACATATCCCAGATGTTCATGGAAACGAAATTCCTCTTTAATTTACAGCAGAATCTGGTTTTATCCCTTGCTGGCTTTGTATTTGTCAAACACACAAATGTTTAAAGCCTTATACTCAGATATGCTACACTAGTATTTTGCATGCCTCTTAAAAGCTAATGTAAAATCACAGAATAATTCAGATTGGAAGAAACACACCTAGAGGTCATCTAGTCCAGCTCCCTGCTCAGAGCAGGTCCAGTTACATCAGGTCGCTCAGGGCTGTGTCTCATGGAGCTTTGAGTATCTCTGGATGGAGTTTCTGTGACTTCCGAGTCCCTGTTCCAGTGGTTAGCAATGCTCATGGCAGAAAAAAAAAATTCTTTATGTATAACTTGAATTTCCTATGTTGCAATTTGTGTCTTTTGCTTCTCCTTCTGTCCCTGTGCATCACCAGGAGTGAGTCTGGCCCTATCTTCCCTAAACTCTCTCATCAGTTGTAGGCAGCACTAAGAACTCCCATTCTCAAGGCTAAGTAAATCCAGTTGTCTCAACATCTCCTCATATGTTACATGCTCCAGACCCTGATCATCCTGGGTGTTCATCTTAGTGGACCAAGAGATTGTTGTCTCGTTGGATAGAAGATTATGGAGATATGCCTTCAGTGAGATACTGTTGTAGAAATATAAACTGCTTATATAGGAAATCTGACTTGTGCAATTCAGTTTTTGCTGGGACTGAGCTTAGAGATCATGCTCAAAATCTGAACTTTAAGATGCAAGTTTTAATCTCTGATACTGACTATATTTTCTATTGCTTTTACCTGAGAAATACATAGTAAGGAGAGACTAAACTGATTATATATTTGGTAAGATGTGTGTTTTCAGATTTTAGATGTAGTAATTTCTGTAGCTAATATTTTCTCTGTTCTTCTTGTAGTGAATGTGGGTAATACTGTGGAACAGCAACGCTGGTTCATTCATATTTGCTTTGCAAAGTCTTTGGCTGGGAGTCAAACAGCATTAACAGCCTGAGCTGCCTTTTCTGCTGGGCAGCTTTCCAGCCTCTCTTCCCCAAGCCTGTAGTGTTGCATGGGGTTGCTGTGACCCAAGTGCAGAACCTGGCACTTGGCCTTGTTAAATGTCGTACAGTTGATCTCGCCCATCGATCCAGCCTGTCCTGATCCCTCTGTAGTGCCTTCCTACCCTCAAGCAGATTGACACTCCCACCCAATTTGGTGTCATCTGCAAACTTACTGAGGGTGCACTCAATCCCCTCATCCAGATCATTGATAAAGATATTAAACAAGACTGGCCCCAACACTGAGCCCCGGGGAACGCCACTTATGACTGTCTGCCAGCTGGATTTAACTCCATTCACCACAATTCTCTGGGCTCGGCCATCCAGCCAGTTTTTTACCCAGTGAAGAGTATGCCTGTCTAAGCCATGAGCTGCCAGCTTCTCTAGGAGAATGCTGTGGGAGACAGTGTGAAAGGCCTTGCTGAAGTCCATGTAGACAACATCCACAGCCTTTCCCTCATCCACCAGGCAGGTCGCCTGGTCATAGAAGGAGATCGGGTTGGTCAGGCAGGACCTGCCTTTCATGAACTCATGCTGGCTGGGCCTGATCCCTGGTGGTCCTGCACATACCTGGTGAGCCACTCAAGATGTACTGCTCTATAACCTTCCCTGTACCGAGGTCAGGCTGACAGACCTGTAGTCACTGCCCAGCCAGGGGGCACCGAGGCAGTGAGAGCTTTTTCATGTGGGCCATGGCACTGGGGGAGCTAAAGCCAAGGTCTAGGGTTAGGGTTAGAAGGCAAAAGCCCAGAGCTGTGTCTGGCATTGAGCTGAAAAGAAGCTGCAAAATCACAGAGTAGTCTGCAAAAAGATTTCTCCCTCAGTGATGTGCGGAGAAATTTTGCTGAGGATCTGATTTATACAAGGGAGGGGAGGAATTGCTGCATCGCCTGCAAAAAATACCAGACTGTGAGCATCTATCAGATTCTCAGAGCACGTTCCAGTCCTGTGTCTGTAGCATATGAGAGACAGGCCAATAATTAGATCTGTCTGAACTGTAATTTTTGTTGGACTGCTCAGTTTGTTCAGCGCTCTTTATTTTTACGCTGGAACTAGTATAAATTCAAACTTCTTTGACTGTCACTATGAAGGGTCAGCAGAGATGAATACAGGAGTGACATTAATCTCCATGAACCTTACTGCATTGGCAACTAACTAGTACTGCTCTAGTTTTCTTAGTGCTTCAGCTACTAGTGAAAGGGGGAATAGAGAAGAGTCAGGAAATTCAGCCCAGGCACAATTCATTTTGCATACAAGCCACAGAAAAACAGCAGCAAGTGCTAATTATGGTTTTTAAGTTGAGCATTTCCTCTTTATGTGTCTGTTTGCAAACAGCAAATTTCCTCCACACCCGCATAGCTGGAGACATGAAGATGATACTAGAGCATGAAAATACATACTTGCCTATAAATTGACTTCAGACTTGCCTCCTTAGTATGGATATCAGAATAGGAGGTGGTTTAACTTGCTCATTCTCTCTTGATTAGCTGGATCTGCCTAGTTTTACCCAACACCTTCTGGCCTGGCAGCACAGGAAAATAAATGCAAAGTGGTACAGTGCTCATGGAGCATCCCCGTTCACCCTCAATTCTCTTCGGCCCTACTTTGGGGAGGCTGCTGTCTTCTGGAACTTGCTTTTACATCTTTATGAGCTCAAAAGTCTTTAGACAGTGCCCCACCTTGAGCTGGAATTTTATTCTGGACACTAGTGGGGATAATGTTGTTATTTAGAATTTCTCTGTGATGGGAAAAATTCTTCTTTACTTTCATCAGTCTGTTGCTTCAAAACTGATACTGCAGGACCTGGGAAGTTGTACTTGTGCCCCTAAGATCTGACTGGCATCATCTCCCTACGCTCCGGTTTCTCAGGAAGAAGTGAAGGAACACAGAATTCTCCCACCAGGCCCCTGCTCTGGATGCCAGCACAAAGGGCTGAGACATCTGGAGAGGTGAACTGCTGGGTTAGGGAGAGCTACCTGGTGGTCAGGCAAATCAGCAGAGGAGCTGTGCTCAGCTGTGTGAGGACTAGAGTCTGGTATCCTGTAATGCATGTATTCTCTGGAGATGTGCAGGGGATGTTCTGATTCTCACTCCCTTCCCACCAGGGAGGATACAGCTCCTGAGAAATTGTAGTCTTCTGCCCATGATATTCCCTGTATTTTACCAAAACGTCTGATAGAAGAACAAAGGATGGTCAAAGGAGAGCTTTAAAAATGCTTAGGAGCAAACAGAGGATGTGGTATTTTTTGTTCCCTTATATAAACTAGGTCTTGGGGGATTCAAGGGCAAAAGAGATATTTAGTCTCCAACTCCTTCCTCTGTGCTTTGATAGGCAGAGAAAGATTTTTTTTTTTTTTTTTTTTTTTTGCTTGGTGCTTCTGCACCACTTGCAGCACGTTGACTTGAGGTTCATAGCATTCATAGTGATATGGCCAACAGCATTTCATTAGAGCCCAATACAGATTTCTAACAGTTTGATCTTTTCTGATTCATATGATACTCCTGTTACATAAATCTTCCTCCTCTGAAAGGATTTCCCACCTCCGAAGGTTTCCTGTGGAGATTCTTCAACCCTTTGTGGTTCCCCAGTTATCTCTCCTAACTTGTCATACTATTTGCTCCTGCTCTCTTGTTACCATTCCTTGGCTCCTTCTCCACTGGAATTTGTTTCCATATGGCTTTTAATTCATTAACTTTCGGACACTGAGAATCAATTTTTGCTGTGTAATCAAGTTAAGAAATTCCTATCCCTCATCTCCCCCAGATGCTTACTCTTGCCCTGGTTTAGCTCTACACCTTCCCTTTGATTGTGCTGATGAAACTGTGGGCTGGCTTAGCACACTACACTATTGAATGACCAACCTTAAGAATAGCTCTCCAGCAACATTTTTTTTTTTTTAACCTGAATCACCCAGTAATTTTGTTTACAGCACTGTACTACAAATGGTTGTTTCAGCACAGTTGAAAGGGGCAAGAGGTGGTGGTGGGGGCTAAAGTGAGAATCTTGTAGGAGAGAAGAAGGGGTATTATCTCTAGCTTCATCCTGACTTATACTGTTACACCTTCCAAGGCATGAAGATGGAGGGGTACCACATGCCAAAACATATATTATTTCATAAAAGCAACACAAACGTTTGGGTGGGTATTTGTACGTCTCAAAACATAAGTGCTACTTGTTTAAGTACTGAATAATAATAAAAAAAAAATCACTTGGTTGTTAAATATCTTAAGGACGGAAGCCAAGAGGATGGAGCCAGACTCTTTGCAGTGGTGCCCAGCGACAGGACAAGGGGCAGTGGGTACAAACTGAGACATAAGAGGTTTCAGTTGAATATGAGGAAAAACTTCTTTACTCTGAAGGTGACGGAGCACTGGAACAGGCTGCCCAGGGTGGTTGTGGAGTCTCCTTCTCTGGAGATATTCAAAGCCCGCCTGGATGAAGTCCTGTGTAACATGCTCTAGGAGAATCTGCTTTAGCAGGAGAGTTGGACTAGATGATCTCCCGAGGTTCCTTCCAACCCTTTCTATTCTGTGAAATTGTTGATGCAAGCTGCATCAGAAGGGGTGTTAGCCAATTGCCAACCTCCAATTTAAGACTTGGGTTTGTCTAGATCATGAAGTAACTGAGATCTGAATCCTGCAATAGCTGATAATTTGTATATCTACAGAAAGGCTGCCTTGGCTCTGTTCAAAAGAATTTGTAAACCACTGTAAACAATAAAAGCTTGAGAACTGGTACTTTCAGTCATGTGTAAATTCTCATGGGCTTGTTAAAATTTATGGCTTCTAAATATGTGCAAATTATGATTAGCAAACAAGTCTCTAAATGATGTCTGGTGAGAGAGAAGAGTGAGCTAGTACCTTTATATAAACATTCATGGAGCTTATTGAATTAATCATTATAAATTGTATACATGTCAAATGTTGAGGTTTTTAATTCATCAGTCAAGGCAGTGTTACCCTCATAGTTGCTAAAAAAGCAGTATTTTAAATGATTCTTGTGATATGCCTAGGTAGCCACAGGAGGTGTTCAGAGTGGCACCGAGTGTTCCATGGGATCAATTTTCCTATCATTTAGCACCAGAAATTAGTCTTTTCCTTCTTTCTGATTTTTTTTTTTTCTTTTTCCCTTCCTCCCTCAGTAGGGCTCTACCGAGAAGTAGCGAAGCCTGCTAAAAAGGTGGAGATGACCATGTATGTCCTTCCAATGGACCAATGGAGTCCTTCAGGTCAAATTGTGCATGTGCTCAGTGTTCTGGTGGAGTTTTTTCTTCAGGATGTGGCTGGAGAACAGCAATGCAGGTTGTGCCCCCAAGTCCTTGGGGATGTCAGTGCAGTTCAGGCATTCTGCAGGCTGGTGGGGATTCACCCCCCTTGCCTTGGTGAGGGGCACTTGCCGGTTCCTCATGTGCTGTGCGGCTTCTCACTCCTGTTTTGCATCTTCCCCCCAGCTCTGTTCACCCAGCAGCCATTTCTGCAGGAAGCTCTCTGCTCCACCATGTGGGTTTGAGTCGCTTTGTCAGGACTGAACAGTGAGCTTAAAGGTAGATGATGTTTGGTTTTTACCTGTGGCTTCTACAATGCAGTTCTTTGCTGTTTTTTTCAAACTTCTCTACCATTTTGAAAGCACGCTGTTGCTCATGGAGATCTAGTTACGTACCCTGTAAAACAGCAGCATATTGAAATTAATAAAGATTAATTAATAAAGAATTAAAAGAAGGCAATATAATTAATGCCAATCAACATGAACTTATGGAAAACAGCTCTTGTCAAAATGACTTGTAGTCTCATCAAAAAGAAATATCAAGTAGAGTTGATTAAATATAATTGCATCGATGTGAAATTTGGTAGTTGAGGACTCTTAAGACTACTGGGTGTGTAGAGAGAGGCAATGCTAGGAAACAAAGAAAGGCTCAGAGTTGAAATAAGGTCTTCACTATGAGGACGGTTTAACCATTGCCCATTGAAGACTGGTAAAAGCTTATTAATGGTGATTTCCATAAATGTTCTATGCAGATCCGTGGCCTGTTACATAAGAGAGTGGTGCTCATGATGCTCTTTTCTGGGTGTATAAACCAGCAGATCTCAAAATGGAAGGCATTGAATGTAGGCTGGGGAAGGGTGAGAGGCTGGTGGGCACATCTCACAAAAGCAGCAAGGAAGTTGTAACTGTGCCAGCGATGGGGCCAGGAGAAGGAGCCAAGCTGAGAAGCTGTGCACTCTGAGGAAGAGTGGAACAGTGTATGCACCTTTCAGTGAGTAGGCATTTATGTTAAAATGTATGAAATAATCAGTTTGCCAAAGTGTTTTTCTAAATGTCTCTTAATTGCACAGATTCTCAGTTGTAAAATTATGGATCTCACTCTTCCACCTATTGTCATGGTGTACAGTGCTTGATATTTGACCATTTGACTTCTTTTTTTTCTTGTTGAGTGATGCTCTTTGTACAGAAAGTTTCTGCTGAACATGAACAAGGGACATATCAGTTGCATTAAACACCAGAAAAAAATCATATATCTAAATATTTGGTTACTGACGCTTTTTATTTACATTAAATAGTACCTTATCCTATTGCACCATTTAAGTGTGTGGAGAGACTTTGGTCTGAGTAAGACATGGTATTCAAGCTTCATGACTTTGAGAACAGCTACAGGAAGTGTTTTGCCTTAGGATAAACTTGAGTGAAATTGAGCTTGGGAGAGCTATGGAGATTCCTTTAGGGCACAATTCCTTCCTTTCCACGCCCTTATTCTAGGTCAGATTTAGAAGCTTGTAATTTTCTTCTGACTAACTTCCAACATCATGTTTTAATATCCCTTAAGCATTTTAGTTGTACTGACTAACACAAAGGGGATAAGTAGTCATGGAAATAATCCCTTTCTTTCACCTTTCTATCTAGTCCTTACCTACCTTGTCTGGTATGGAAATGTCAGTTCTGGTGAAAAGAATATATTTTTCCTTTTAAAAAGCTTTCCCAACAGAAGAAGTCTCCTGTACTGAATCCTGACTTTGCATCAGTGTGAAGCTAGTTAGATGACCTGCCAAGAACAAACCCAGCATAATTGGTCTGTGCTGACTGGGAACTATACAAATTGCAGACTGCCTTGGTGTGGCAAGGGGAATCTGAAACACAAACTGTAACGTTTAAAAATGCAAATTGATAGGTTTGCTGCGTTGTTTTGCTCCATGTGATTGCCTTTTACTAAAAGGTTCTGAGGAAGGGTAGTCAGCCAGGTGCGCTATCTGCTATGCACTTCATCTTTTAGCAAGCTCAGCACCTCAGCGCCACACCACTCAGAATGGTGGGGGGATATTCTTTGTGGGTTTTTCCCCCACTGTGATAATAAATATGGCTTCTACTCATCTGTAATATGAGCAACCTCATTCAAAGGTTCAGAGAGAAATAAAATATTTGCCTGTCAAACAGGTTAAGTCAGTGTTGAACCTAGAAATGATGCAAAGCCTGTCTTCATTTCCATTTTTAATAAATCTAAAGGACTGAAGCACCTCAGAAGTATCAACCCTATCTTTAGCAAGGCTCTTTATGCTCCTCTCATGTTTCCAAACGTTGTGCTTCATATTGCCTCCCTCTGGTCCCTGCCTGCATTGCCCAGTTGGCAGAGTTGGACTTCAGCAGAAGTGCAAGAGGGTGCTACTGGACCTGTGTCAGAACATCAGCGCTATCCTCATTTCTTACTGTGTGTAGTATGTGGAGTAGAGGCCAATGGAGATGTCAATTATAAATTATTAGTAATAATAACTAGCAGATAAAATCTTAACCCATTTTGATATTGATGGGAGCTTTGCCGTTAGCTTCACTGGTCAAGTTTTAACCTAACGAGAGGACAAACCTGTTTGCCTATTGTTTTTAATCCATGAACAACAATGCTGATTGTTACAAAAGGGTACCGTGGCCAAACAAGGTGACTGATGACACTGGCATCTAACGGTGGAAAGGTGATGTGAAATGCAGTTTATCATTATGGCTCATTCACCAGGCTGTGGGCTCTGCTGCTGGAATCAATGAGGACTCAATGAAATGACCAGGTCCTTCCTTGCTATTACCTCAGCCCACATGCCAAATTGCATGTGTCTTTCTTGCTGCTGAACTTTATACTGGTCTTGCATTATTGCCATCATTGACCTGCTATTAGTAGTTCATGATTCAGAAGACCTACTGTAAAGACAGGTTTTCTGAAGTTAAAAGGACGAGAAACATGCAAGTTAGTCAAATCAGTTCTGAAATAGTTTTGATCATTTTGCCAGCTCCCCAGTTGCCTATATCTGTCCCTTCTTTTTCAACTGAATGAATTGAAATAATCAGTAATCAGCTCAAAATTGTACATGGATTCAATTTTAATATTCTTAAATCACCATAAATCTTCATTCTTGGTGTTTCCCAAGTAAAATCAAGAAAACTAGTACTTGTGGTAAAAGGCTTTTTTCTTTCAAATATAGCTATGGACAAAATTGTACCTCTGGAATAAATGTGCGGTTTGTGCAATGGTATTCTGTACTTGTCTCCAAAAGAAAGGGCTCTGCACTTCAAGAGTTGCAATAAAAATTTGTGTTACTCTAACCTCAACCTGAAAAAGTAAATATGCCGTGTAGACCTTCTAAAGCTATTTCTTTTAATCTCTTGGTAGCATATGCATATAGAGATATTCCCGACAGCTGTATCAGCTGCACTGTTTTAAAAAATATGAAAATGCTGAAGTTTATTTAAAAAAATGCACATTGTAGTTAATTTTCATAAATAACTGTTTAGTATGGGAATGCGTTTTCTTTATAGAAAAAAAAGGTAATACAGGGTTTGGTATTTCTGTTTGATTATTTTTCGTTTTATTTGAAGGTTTTTGAATCATTTCAAGAACATGTCTTTAGACATCTGATATGAGGATAATTAAAAAATAGAACAAAAGTTGAACAAAATTTCATTTCTCTCTGCGTAGTATAGTGGTGCAAGCACAGACATTACTGTATATGAGTTATCACCCTGGAGTTTTGATCATCAGGATGAAGAGGCTGATTCATTTTTGAATCTCATAGTTTCTAAATGGCAAAACAACCTTTAGTGTGGCAGCCCCCACCTGGTGTGTTCAGGCATTACTTCTGGTCTTTGACCTAGATGAGCATAGCCTCAAAAGCACTTTTTACATGAAACTTTGAGCAATAAAGTATGCTCAGTTTTACATATTGGTATATGTGATTATGCTGGGGGTGTGGGTGTGAAGAATGCATTTTGCTTCTGTGGAAAGAGAGTAAATGAGTTGGTTTACTTACTAGGGTAAATTCATAATTTTTATTTGAACAAATATCACAGATTATTTCTGGCAGTACACGGACAGGTATTAGAGAGTGATCCAGTTCCCACTGAAACCAGTAAGTCTTCAATATGATGGAAGCTGGGTCAAGTTCTCTGATAGGTGTCTGATTGATAGCTGTTAGGTGATAATGTATCGCTTTTGAAGTAACATCAACAGATATTGCACTGTTTTGGATAAGGTAACCTCTTAGCTCAGGGCTCCATCTTCTTTCTGTTTTATCCTATACAGAATAAGTCTTTTTTTACTTGCAGAGAATGATGGCTTTAGCTTTACAGAAACTTTGTAAAAGTACGCTCCCTGTTGAGGCTATAGCTGATAATTAACTGGACGCCAGACAAGGTAGTTTAGATAATAACATAAGAAGAATTTGTACCCATTAACTCCATATTCCTATTAAAATCAAATTTATTTTCTCTCTCTCTTTTTGGCATTTGGATTATAAATTGTACATAATGTCATGGGCCACTGGACAGTCATCTGAGTGCAGCTTGCTCTGAACAAATGATGCTGAACAGCATTAGGCAAGCCTTGTTCCTTTACAGAGATAATTTTAATTAAATTTCAATTGACCTAAAAAAAGGAAAGAAACTAATTAAAATTATTAAGAGGTATTTCAGCTGACATAATCTGTCAGTAAGAAAGAGAGAAAATCAATCTGCCACAGAGTTTTCTGGCACCTTTTGTATTCAAAGCTTTTGCGTTATGATCTTTATTGGCAACTGGAGGGGAAGGAGTTACCTAATCAGTAGTATCAAATCGATACTTTGATGCATAAAGCAGTTCTGAATAGCATTAATGGAGTGCCTTTCTCTGTTAAATAAATGGTAACTCAGTGTTTTCTTGGTGCATGATTTTCATCACGTATATTTAATGCTGTTCTTATGCTCCTCCTAAATGTCCCTGAACCAGTGGCCATGGTAACCCTCGCTCACTGTATGTTAGGTTACCTCCAACACTACCTTACTAGGGCTGGTTGCTAATGAGCATCATTTGCTGGTTCACTTGTACAAGGTCATTCTTAATTTCCTTCTGGTTTTAGTATTAGCTCAGCATTGAAGAATCTCAGCCCTAATATCCCTAGGGTGTTCTTTTGTCTGGGGAAAAAAAAGGAAAATATATGTTTAAATATAAATAGTCCTTGTTTAGCATTTTGCTGATGTGTCATCTTATCAGTTTGCTATTTATTAATCTTTTTTTTTGTTGAAATACGAAATTTTACCAATTCATGGCTCTGCACTATGTGTCTGTGGCCTCCCCATATATATTCTAGTTCTGCAGATAAGATCTGAAAAATGCTATGGATTTATTGCCGTCTGTCTGCCTGTGGGCTAGTGTATCGTAAATGGAGTGCTATTTGCATATGATTATATAGTTCTGCCCTTGTTGTTAATAGATTAATTGTGCATCATTGTTCTACTCACTGACAAACCCCTGTCTGACTTCTACAACTCTTTCTGCAGCCTGATCTGGGCAGCACTATCTGTATCAGCATGGCTTTCAGCAGAGCCTCCCCCGCAGCTGGGAGGTGACTTACTGAGCAGCAAGAAACTGTGGCCAGAGCTGCTGAATATTCGGATGTTGTTTGCTTTTTAAAAATGCAGCTTCTCGGAATTAAGACTAAAACTATTAACAGTCTTCTGCTGCACTGGGAACTCAATTCCAGTTTTGTGGGTGAGGCTCTTGCTGTTTAGTCAGCTGAAACGGAAATTAATGCAAAGTATGAGAATTTGGGCAAACACCTTGTTATTTTAAGGGTCATTTTTCCTCCCAGAATCAACAGATTCGCAAGTCACCAAATGGGAGATCACTGTAGAAAAGAGCCATTTGGCCCTTTTCTATCAGTTTTCAAATGTACAATATTTTTTTTGTGATTGTGGAGCCTGGAGTTTTTGATGGTCTTAAAAGATTGTAATTTACACCAAATGACAAATTTCAGATTTACACAGCAGCTGTGACAGAGAATACTATTGTTTGCCATATGTGATAGTCACTTATTTTTGAAGTCATGATCAATATATTTATCACGCTAAGTAACAAGAGGCTGATCATCTGTCTGCTTTACATTAACCAACTATATTCTTGCTGAACTACATCTTTCTTTTTATTAGTGTTGGCCCTTTGGGTGTATTCCAAATTAGAGCCATTAGCTGTAAAGGAAGAAATATGTTTTTACGACTTTCAAGTCCCGTTAGCGCTACAGAACCCATAAAGCCATGGGAGAGTGAGTTTCTTTGGCCCACATGTCCCTTTTTTCCTCCAGGAAGCATGGAGCTGTGCGTGCATCTTTTGCATGAAGGCAGGGGGGCACAAGGCAGCTCACCTACATCAGAGCTCCCCTTGGCGCTGCACAAGTGAGCCAGAAAGGGCACAGTTGTCTTCCAGCTTGAGCATTTTGGGTTGTCAATAGGAGAATAAAAATCTTGTGAATTTGAAAGCAGAGTTAATTTGCTCAGGATAATTGAAAGACAGTGAAAAAGGAACCTCATGCTGCCTCTTTTAGCAACATTTCATAGTAGAAACAGCTGGAGGATTCAGAGCTTACCAGCCTGAATGATATGCAAAGAAATTAAATGGTGCTTGAAACACCCTGGATAGCTTGTCCTTTCGTTGTACAGGATATTTGTTTGGAGGTTATTTACTGGATTTCCTTCTCCAGCCATTTTAGTCCCAACTCAAGAATTACTTAGGTAACCCCTTCTTAAAGGAAATAAGAAAGAATTTTTGGAAATTAAACTCCTAAACAGTGTTGCAAATAGTTGGGTGAGACTTATTGAGTCCTCTAGTTCTAGCTGAGTCATTAAACTAATTAATAATTCTGTTGCAAATGACATGTCTGCTGGAGAAAATGTCACTGAGAAGCTGGTTACAGGTTAAGTATTTCTTATCCCTAAACATGATGACAAACCTGCAGTAACATGAAGTAATCAGGCTGGGTTGTCACTACTTTGTGAGAAACAGAAATGTGATTTCTGAAGCAAAGAAGAGAAAGACAGATGAAGGGTAATGTTTAGACCTGTTTTTATTGCATCTGAAGAGAAAGCTGCATTTATACCTTAAAAAGTCAAAATTTTCACTTTAATTAACAGCAGAAACTGATTCATGCTTCTTTGCATGTCCCATGGTGGTGTGTATGCCATGTGCAGTCATCATATTTTTTAGTCAGTGACCTTTGATCTTTAAAACTAAAAGGACTAAGTACAAAACAGTGAAACCTGACTGGTTTGTGAGGTCACTTTGCAGAAAAGTGGCTGTTCCTCTTGACAAGGAAAGGGACAGGTTTCTGTTTATACATAATATCTGCTCAAAAACAAAGACTGTGAGAAAGATGTCATATTTGTAAGGATGAACAGTGTCTGGAATGGAATGTCTGTAGTAGTGATCCGAGTTTTGAAAGAATAGGCATAAAATGGAAAAAAACCCCATCCGGAGTACTGCTACTTTGTGCTGTTTTCCATCCCTAGATGGTGATGGAATACTTCCACAATGTGCCAGTGTTGGCACAGCAGTGTATACCACCCCATTTCAACCACCATTGAAATAATCAAAATGAGTATTTGGTTCAGCGTCAAGCGATGGTTTGGAAAGAATCTTCTCTATGTTCAAAGGGTGTCCAAAGGTTAGTTTTAGATGCCTACAGAAAACCCACAAATTTATGAAGGGCCAAGCCATAAATAATGAAAACTCTTTGAGGGTAATGAGTCTTTTAAAGACAGAACGAAATCCCAGAATAGTTGGTTGGAAGCACAAAGTACTGTGTTCATTTCTGTTTTGTAATGGCTGCTGTCTTAGCATTGAGCTGTGTTAGCAGAAAACTATTGACTATGTTTAGTTAGGCCTGCTTGTAAGCATGTGTTGAACAAGCACCAGAGTCAGTGCTAGAGAAGAGAAGGAACTGCAGAGCTGGAGTCAGGGGAAGGAAGAAAATAATACTTAAAATCTGCAATGAGAGGTGCTGAGGGCAGTTGTCTGTGATGAAATGCCCAGTGTGACGTGACTCTCGGGTATGGTGGCAGACATGCCATCACTAACCTGTGTCCAGATGGATCCTATAGTTCAACCACACCTAGGGGTGCTCCTTGGAGTGATGCCTAGCTGCTGCTGCCTGTGATAGAGGGACACCTTGGTTGTATTAGGCACCAGAGAAGCATCTTCCCTCTGAGAGCATAGGTTTATTGTGGGTGACCCAAAAGTATCCATTAAGTAGTATATTTTTCATTCATTCAAAGATGAATAGCAGGAAATGAGATAAACCAGTGAAAGGTCTCTAACTGTGTTCTTACTGAGATCTTCTCCTTCCCTTGCAAATCTTTTAAAGTTAGCAGGTTATCCTCCTACTCTTAAGACACAGTCCAAGCTGCGTCACTGTTCATGTGGTGATGTTAGGATCTTGCTCAGGCAGCTGCTGCCATTTGTCTCTAGCGCTCTCTCTACTTCAAGGGCTTTCATGCATTGGTCTCCCCTGCATCCTACATTCTGGGTTTGCTGAGGAAAAGAACCCGCATCTGGGGAGACTGGCATTTCTTCAGTAAGTAGCTCCTCTTTTCTCTTGTTCTTCTAATGGACCTGATGATCTTTCTGAATAGCACCTTACCTCTGTTTTGTTTCCTGCTTCTTGTGCCTCACAGCTTCCCCCGATTTAATTCTGTAGGGTCAGGTTAGTTGCTGTCTTGATCTACCTTCAGTGTAAAACTGATATGCATAAGATTAATAGTGATTTGATCACCCTTCTTCTCTTCAGGACAGCTGTGGAGAGAAATGTTTCCTGTAATAATGCACTCTGTACAAAACAGAATGTGGTTTTAAAGACTGCTCCAAGTATTATGAACAGAGGGGTCTTGATAGCTGAAGTCTGAACTCTTGTGTTGCCCTACTTTTGGGTGCTTTAACCAGATAAGCCAACTAATTTTGATGTAATTTTTTGAAAAATGAAATATGCTGTGCTATATATCCAGTACTTCTCTCAATGACAGCTGTCAGGTTCCCAAGACAATTCAACAGAGGCAATGAGTTATTTTATCAGCCTGCTCCAAGGTGGTGCCTTCAGATCCGTGTGTGTTGCTTGAATTGTACGTGAGCTAAAGTACTGGCACTTTTGTCTGTGTGAGCTCATGTTTTTAGTTTCCATTGAATGGATGAAACCAGGGATACGTATGTGCTGTCTCTGCAGTTGTCTTATCTTGTGGCTTTGTAACAGTTGCACACTGGAGTACCTGTATTCCTGGTGTTCCCATTCTCTACTTTGCATAAGCATGTATGAGAGGAGGAGGAATAAAAGCAAGTTGCTTTTATAGTATTTTCCTAGTGAAGCAGACTCTGCAGTAAGGCACTACTTATTTTTTTATACCTCAGGTTACTAAGGCATGGACTTACATTAAGCACTTACTGGAGTCCATAGTTGGACTTTAAAATGTTGAGCTTGTACCTCAGTGATTTCTGAGCTGGGATCTTTCAATATCAAAAGTGTTTCTTTCAAGGGGGGGCACCAAGTAAAAAAGAGCATCAGGCAATGGTTTCAGAAATTGGTAAATTTGGTTTAAGGCCATCTAGAATGAGATGAAAAACACCGGGTAAATCAGTGAAATGATGTCAAGCTATCCAGCCAGTTCATGTTTGTTTAAGGTATGTGAAGGGCTAATTTGCCCTTGTAGGCCTTTTCAACTAGAATGAGTAATCTGTCCTCCCAGAATTCACAGAAATGCCAGCATGAACACTCTTTAGATCTAGTGATTTAGCTAGGTCAAGAGAAATAGAATTGTATGCTTTTTCTCCCAGTTAGAGCAAATTGTACTGCTGTGTAAACTGGGAATATGCTGATGTGGTATTCATGGTCATATAAACAATGACTGTAATATTTGAGGATTAGAGTAAGAAAATATAGAGGCTCAATTATGATGTACATTGTAGAGAAAAATAACTTGATGAACTGATTCAAACTTTTGTGTTGTTCACTCATTCCCACTTGAGACTACATGCCATCCTGGTGGTACACACCCACACAAGAAGCTGGATATGTAGCAAAGCCAGGCTAATAAATCTGCTGAGCTTGTTAGCATGGGCTCTACAGTGGCACCACAGGAGGCAGCAGGAGGGATGCAGGGGTAAAATGATGCTGATGAATCAGCAATGTTACTCTTGTGGGGTGAGGAAACATCTGTGAAGCTTTTCTGAAAAAAAGGTGCGAAACCCAATACTGTCATGGATATTTGCTGACATTATGAACTTTCACACACCATTTCGTTTTTTCTTTGATGTGGGTCATGGTCTGCTGCTATCACAGTAGGGGTGTTTAACAAGTCCTAGTAAAAGAGAACCGTGTTTGTGGAAGCTGCTGTGCAGATTTGATAGGATGTTATCCTGAGACATACCATTAGGCAAAAACAAAGTGAAGATAAATATATTTTTTTCTCTTTGATACAGAGTGAATCTTTATACTGGGGAGATCAGCTGTTAAATGACGTGCATTTTACTTCCAGGATAATGCCTACTTTTGGCCGTGAGGGTTTCAGAACCATCTCTCTAACACACTGTAAGACACAGTGGCTGCAAAGGCAGTGCGAAGGAATTGGTAATCCTCTCTGAATTGCAGTCCTACTGTGTTAGTAGTTAGCACAGCGCTCTTGCTTTACGTTTTTCCCCTTGTAATGTATGCTTCACTGGATTTTGAAAAATACAGCAAAAACTTTGAAGATGGATAACACAATTCCTTTTTCAGAACACCACAAGCCTGCATTGTGGATGAAGAGGCAATGAAGTATTCAAGCAGAAAACACATTTAGTGGATAAATGGGCAAGAGATCTATTCAAATGTATATCTAAGAGCTGTCCAGAAAAGGAAGATGATAATGCTGTAGTACTGAGGTTTTTACTGCCATCAGACCCTATCCTACAGGATCCCCTACTTCTGGCTGTTCACAGTGGCTGTTTGACTCAGCAGCCTTGTAATAGGCTAGCTTAGTTTTGAATAAGACTATGAGAAAATGCCTGTACTGCCATATAGATTTTCTGGTACTCAGCCTTGTGAGTTCAGCATAGACAGCTTGTGTGGACTAGGCCAGAACCTTGCAGAGAGGTTGCCAAAGGTTGGGTTAGCAGTTTCAAACACCAGAACCAAAACTGTCAAATGCGTTTTTTTCTATTACAAGGCTATAGTAATTTTATTCACCATTTATTTAAAACATAACTTAAAGACTGCAGTTTGATTTCTGAAGTCAGAGACTAAAATGAGAATGCTTGATCATTTTGTCAATTTACATGAACACGTCAATTATTAATATACATGGAACAGAGATGTAGACATAGAAAAATATACTTGTACACTAACTGAATTATTCCCTTCTGAGTTCTTTTTGGTGGGAAATTATACAAGATGTAATAAGTCTTGGAGTGGAAATCAAAGAAATGTCACCCTGTATGATTGGGTGTAATGGCACCAGGGGAGCCTGAAAGTATTGTCTCAATTTATCATTTCCAAGACAAGCGCCTTGCATTTTAAATGAAGCAAGAAAGCCTTCAGAAAGGTTCTTTCAAACAGCTCCACTTCAGCATTTGTTATTTTCATGGTATGTTTGAATTCTTGTCTTTTAAAATATCCTTTTGGTTGCATTGACTCACTGCTGGCCAATCGTATTTTTCCAACTAAAAAAAGGAAACTAAAATCTCCCTTCCCCATTCCCTTCCACTCTCCACCAGATAAAAACTATTGACCAAAAAATGTTGAGTCTTCCTTAAGAGCTTTGTCTGATTAAGACCCATTGAATAAGGGTCGGCATGAATGCCTCTGTTTTTTGCCAGCTCAGTATTTTCTTGTGCTACTATACCTCATATCTCATTGTGTCCTCTTTTTCACTGGTAGTTCTCCATCCTATGGTTCATTTTAAGAAGAATATTTTAAATTATTAATTCATTTAATTTGTAATTCATAATTCGTATCAGCTACTAAGGTGTAAAAAGTGAGTTTCATGATTGCCTTTTCCCTCTGCTTCCCTCCTGCCTTCACTTGCACTGTTCTTTGTAAAACTACTAAATATGAAGCTAAAATGAGTTATTTTTCTGAAAACTTTCCACTGGTCTTGTGCACAGCCTCCTCTTAGATTGCTCCTGGGGAGAGCTGGGGCATTTGTTTCATTGACTAAAAAGTCCTATAGAATTTGGTGGAGGGCTATCTCCTATTCATAGACTTCTTAAAGCATCTCATGGCATTTAAAAGGGTAATGCCTCTCTGCTATAGAATTCAGTTAGTTACACAAATATTTTTTTGAACTCTCCTATGACCCATATGTTGTTCAGAGTAATTTCTGTAGAGTTTAATTTCTTTCAAACTTTTATTGGTTTCATCCTTATTATATTTGATGGGAATTTCCCATGAGAAGAGGATAAAAAACCCCAATGAAATACGACTTGAAAAAAATACCCTCTGGTTGTATACATACTTTGTAGAAGAAATGTAGAACTGTGTCCTTAATTGGTAACATAATAAATAGATATATTTGCCTTCATTCTCTTAGGCTTATACTGTATTTGGGAAAACATGCAATATTACGAAAGTTTTCCAAATTATAAAAAGCTCACTAAAAGATTGAGTAAAAACTTTTCTTAAAAAAAAACCCCAAATCCATAATGCAACACTGGGGTGCCTGCCTTTTTCTATATTTCCTGAGCTTCAGATTTACATGATAGTAAATATGCCACAGTATAAAAAATATATACTTTGTAAGATAAAACATTATATCAGAGTAGGTGAAAGGCAGGATAACAATACAGACTGCAGCACTGTATCATTAGTATCACTTATTGTTTCCTATATGTGTCAATATAAATGTAAATACAGAGAGTACCTTTTCTGAAAGTGGTGAATTTTGTTGTCTGTTGCACTTCCCTCTGAAATTCTGAAACCACGGCATACAGTGTCCTACCCGGTTTGAAGCAATTACTGACTTTTTAAATATAGTGAGAGTTTTGGATTGCAGATGGGAGCACAAGGGAAAGCTTTATCATACAGCCCCTCCATCCCTTGATACAAATACACTCCTTCTCCTGTACTGGTAGCTTATGTTGCATCTTTGTTGTACATTCAAGTAATATATGACCAAGCTATGTCTCTGGAGCTGGAAGTGCAGTGTTTTCTGTTAAAATATTTCACATATGTTTGTGCATTCCAGCCAGTGATATCTGTGATGCAATAGTTAGTGCTTTTTGTTGATCTAGGGTATGATAATCATATTTTAGATACCGTTAATGCAAAAGCATAATTTGTTTGGCTTTGCTTTCTTTTTAAGAGAACTAATCTAGGGTTGCTGTAACTTTCTTTGCATCTTGGATATTGTGCAAAGCCAGCCATGCATGTGGGCTGAAGTAGAGGTCAATGTGCACGTTGTGACTGGTTTGAACTGTAAGTACGGCTTTCCCATATCAGATGTAGAATTTCCAAGGCAAACCTGAGTACTGAGGTCCAACGACTCAAGACTCCTTAGAACTGTCAGGGCATTCAACAGTTTTTGATACTTATAGAAGCATATCTAGTAGAGGAAAACACATAAACTTTACCCGTCTACCCTTTGTTTTCTGTTTATGTCAAGACTCCAAACCCTGTGCTTTTCAACACACTTTCTATACAACATATGTAGTGTTTTCACATAATTTACAGTCCCTTCAAGTAATAAGGTCACACTTCATGGCCAATTAATCTAGGAGGGAAATGAAGAAATTTACAGAACATTTAACATGATAAAACTTTACCAGATCTACAGGTCTAGAGGAACATTAAGATTTCTGAACATATAAGATACCAATTCAGTAAAAATGTAGAGCTTTGTATAGATCTTATATGGAACAACCAAGCACAGAAAGATCAGCAGTTTAATTTACCCACCTTCTCTAATGGAAAAGTAGGCCTTTGAACAAAGAGAAATGCAGCGATTGCAAGCCTACCAGTACTTTAACATGGGTCAAATGGGAGACTAAAATGAAATGTGCCTGTATCTCTGCTGGTTAAAGTTCTTTTGTCTCGGGCTTTCTCCTTGGACAGGATTTTGTTTCTGCCACCTATGGCTTACCCTCAGCTGAGGATGTGGGCCATATTACACTACTTGCATTTTCAACCTCATTATTCTTGTGTGATTGGAGAAGATAGAAATTGAATTGGAAACCTCAAGGGCCTCTAAAGTGAAAAGTCAGGCAGAGATGCTAAGGTCATCAGTATCGGGTCTGTATGCTTAATTAGAAGTTCAGTGGCAGATTATCATTTACTTTACTAGTGTCAAAACCTTCATTAGAAATGAAACTGTGATGAAGAGGAGCATGTGGCAAACGGAGTCTGTGAACCATAACTAAGGCCTGTTTATCTGGGGTAACCATTGAAGAGAATGAGAGGAGAGAAAGGCTGGGGCTGGCATTACGCTGCATGAATGAAATAATGAATTTAAGTTGGTATTTCTGTGGAGCTGTTGAAACGAGCCTTTTAGCAGGTGGGGGTAAGGGGAAGGGAATGTTTTTCAGCACATTATGCTTTTCAGTTGCTGCCGTTTCCTTTTTTCTTAAAACAAAGAATTTAAAGACTGGACAGAAACAATAGGAGTGCGATGTAGAGCCAGTGCCCAGATACAAGCAGTGGGATCAAGGTGAATAATGTTTGGCATCTGTGGACCATGGATGGGATTGGGTGATTTTCCTCACTACAGGGGTGCTATGCCACTTTGGAGCCCTTGTTTTAAAACCCAGCTTCCCAGAGCCCCCAGTACTAGCTAGTGAGCTCTGTCTTACCTGTTCAGATATGTTCATATCACCTTAAAAACCCCCAACATCCTGAGCTGTAATTGTGAGAACGAAGGAGTACAGTGTGTTGGGGCCTGACGTTACAGAGCCTTCCCAAGCCTCGGTGAGCAAGTCATCCCAATGTGCCTGCAAAGGCTCACAGACAGGCCGGCTCTGTTACCTCTGATAACCACTGCATTTGCATTTTCACCTTCAACTGCTGATTTACTCCAGTGCTTTTACATCAGATAACTTATTTAAATAATGCTAACAGACAGGTGAGGAGCAGTCACTAAGCAAGCTGTAATGGCTTAGCTGGGCAGAGGGAGATTTGTGTGTAACGATATTTAAGGAAAGCAGATTTTCGGTAAAGTAATTAACCACCAGATGCAAAGGAGGTGTACTGCCAGGCAGTTTTCATTGTGTTTTTTAGGGTCTCTTCTATCTGTGGTAGATCTCTGGTGTATGTTAGCAACAGCAGGAGATTTCCATTTTCCTTTAGCGCAGACTGTTATATAGCGAAGCAATTCTGAACAACAGGGAATGCCTTTCAAAATAGTGAGTGGCAAGAGTTGGGTATGTGATTTGGATTTCAATTCTGCTCCTAATGCTAACACTGCTAGGAGCATTTTAACATATACCAAAATAGAGGAGATCAGAAATTTCTTCTTCTGAATGGAGCAGTGCAGGTGGCTGTGTTCTGTGAGCAGATGTTGTGTGATTGCATTAGGCAGTGTGAGAAGTAATGGCCTTGCTCATTCTCACTGCTGCTTGTTCTCAAAAATCAGCCTTTCACCTGAGTACTGCTGAGGTTACTGTTAAAAAATGTTGCCCCAAATAAGAAAGTATGTGTTATCCAGCCCTGTTTGTGGGCTGCCTTTAGTTATTCCCAAAGTAAAGTGAATTGTCCTTGGAGCTGTGGAGATCTAAACTTGCTGTTTTCCCCCCACTAACTGATTTAAGCAGGCAAACTTGCTAGATTCATTAAGTCCTTGTCTATGCTTCTGTTCCCAGGCTTTGCCTACAGATGTATCAAGAATATTAGCTGAAACCTGTTGACTTGCAGAAAGATTTGCTTGTTCCCTTTGCTTACACAAACGTGAGGAAATCTGAGAAGAGCAGACAAGAACATACCAAGCAGGCAAAAGCCTGTGTCCAAAAGCTGTATCATGTCTGGCTGGCGCCTGGATAGCAGCAATGACTGTTCTTTTTTGCAGATACCTGTGGCCTGGTGTAGTGTCTCCCCTCACACAACTGAACATGTTTCCATCCCAAGATAATCCTGTAGGTTGCACCTACAATGCTGTAGGTATAGACACAATGCTGACCTGTGTCTTATTCATGTAATGGATGTGCATTAGGGCCACGTGACAGGGAGAGGCAGCAGCGCCCTTGGGGGAGAGAGTGGCCGGGAGTTGGCTGATGACGCCAGAACAATTTGTCTTCCTACAGCCTACTCCCTGACCCTGGCTGAAGGCCCTGCAAGGAAAACAAGGGTGGCAAGAAATCATCTGTAGGTGGATGAATTGTCTTGACAGCTTGGCCCTTGCCTGTGGTCTGTAGGTGTGGTGCATGCTGATACCCTGGGGATCATTCCTTTCTTAGGCTTTTTGAACTTTCTGGACTGGTGGCAGTGGTGTGATGATGATAGTGCTGATGATGCCGGTGAGGGGGAGAGTGTTTTTTGCTGAACTCCTAATAGCATCAACGGTAAATTCAAAAGAAACAATGTGAATAGTATCTGTAGCTGTTAACATATTGAATGCCTTGAGCATGTTGGCAGTGCTTTCGGTATTATTGCCAGCACCTTGTCAAAACTGACTTGATTTTCTTTTCGAACTCTCAGAGAAATATCCAGCAGTACCTTGTGGCTCATGTCATCCTCAAACTCCATCACAATAGAGACAGGCTCCTGCTCAGCTCTGGAGTAATGCTTAATTAGAAAAGCTAAGTTGTTACATTCTCAAGCATCTGTGAGCTCGTGAAGGTACATAAAGATGCTCTAGCCCCAAGTGATAGGGCAAGCAATTGCTTCCTGCTTTATAAGTGTGTCGAGTGGATGCAAAGGGTGTCAGCTTTGCTGGCATGCCCCTTCCTTTATTCATGTGTTTATTTATTAATTTTTTTTTTTGTTACTGCATGCTTCATAATGTGTACACAGCTGGGACTACTAGCCATTTTCCTTAGTCTTAGCTTTGAAAGCAAGCTCTTTAATGAAACTTCAGATTAAATTCTTTCCTTTCCATTGGCAAGTTTTTCATTTTTTCCATTTAATGAAAACAGATCCCATATGTGGAGTCAAAAACATTCTCCATGCAAATGTGTTCAGTGTTTTTTGTTATGCACCATATATAGATGGCTCAAAATTTTTTTTGGACATAGATACTTTGTTGTTAGAATTATGAATTTTTTTATTATACAAAATATCTTAGGCAAATATTTGAGCATGTTTAAATGCATGTATAGTGCATTTTATGGTTCATGCCCAGTAAAACTGGGTTTTACAGTCATCTTCTGTATTGCAGGAGATACTACTTGTGCTTGTTGGTAGTGTCAGATTGTGACTGATTTGGTTTTCATGCATATTATTTAGCTATCTGGTAACATATGTAACCCATTAGTGTTCTGAGTAGCTGCAGAGGGTTTAAAAACGAAACTTAGAGCTGTCAGCCTTAGAAGACTGGGAGACTTCTGCAGTGAATGAATTTTTTTTTCTCTAATATATTTAAACAATACATGAAATCTCAACAGAATGGGTGGGCTCATAGCTGTTCTTGCTGAGCGAGTTTCTGTGGCCTGCATTATGCAGGAGGTTAGACAGGATTGCAGGATGATGCTTTTGACGTTAATACCAAAAACTCTCTTCTATAATACAGCTTCTTCAGAAATTCAACTCTCCCCCTCTTTTTTTGCAGAATTTCACAAATTAGGCTTGTATTATTGCATCCCACTGTTTTCATACAAGCTTTAAAAAGGCAGATTCAAGCAGACAGTGCTTTGAAAGGAGTGTTTATATGCTTTTTATACATTCGGCAGTTGCCATGGTTAGTTATTGTCAGTATAACTCAGTTTACAATATAATGAGCTATTCTTGAGAAAATTCATTTGCTGCAGAGCATGAGTAGGTGCATATGAGCTTGTGCACATGCATGCACGCCAACATATGCTGACACATAGCCATTTACATACGTACATGCTCCTGTACCAAACATCCAGTTTTAATGATAAATTCAAAGAACTGGCCTGTTACTTTATGCATATGTGTTTTGAAAGGATTAACATTGCTTCCTGTGTTTGGAAACTGTCCCTGTCTTGCAGCAAAAGGCATTACGTGGCTCATGAATGCTTCTACCAGCATTTAACATAATTCTGTGGTATAGCTGATTCTCCATTACACAAGGTAAGAGGGGAACTGAAACACCCTGAAAAACCTAGATAATGCACTGCTAAGGGAAGACTGCTGAGTGACCATTATGCACAGCCAACTCATCCACAATTTGGATAGCTTTGTGCTGGAGCTACTAATCAAATGCTGACTTCTGTGGAGCAAATAGGAGGCCAGGGTTATTTGCTCAGCCAGAGCATCCATCTGTGCTGCTCTTCATTGCAGCTAAGATGATTTCCAAGATCCTACAGATCTAGGAAGCATTGCCTGAGCAGCTCATGTGGAGGCATGTTAGCTTGGGTCTGGCTTGTCTTGTTAGCTCCAAGTGTCCTTCTGTGACTGTGTCCAGCAGAAGCTAATATTTTGCACTGTGCTTCAGGGGCACTCATGGTTGGTGTCATGTGTTTAGTGGAGCACCAGGGCTTGTAACTCAGGTATGCCTGGGGTGGAAGGGCAGAAAGTCACTTTTGAGAGTCTCTGCCTCTGTACTATGGTTTATCTGAGATGGTTGAATTGTCCTGAAATACTGAAAGGTTGACTGAACTTACAGAGTGGTGACTAAGCACTAGCAGCTTTAGACTCAGAGAGCCCATTTTGTTACTTGACCTAAAGGAATTAGTCTGTTAACTGTGTATAAGTAGGAGGTTTTAATACTTTTTAAATTTAGCCACTGGAAGGAGACTACATTAAAGCAAGTATAGTACATAAGATTGCACTTTGGATTTTTTTGTGGCATGCCTTTATTTCCAGAGCAGCTGTGAACAGGGCTTGTCTCAAAAACAATGTGTGTAGGTGTTTTTGATGAAAATTTAAAACATTTTATTGCTGTCTTAATTTAATATTAGATTTTATGTTTTGTATTAGGGTTTTTTCAAAGAAGTAGTAACCCTTCCTCTCTCTTCCTTTAAAAAAAATGCAAAAAGAAAAAATTGGGTCAAAAAATTGATGCTGGAAAACTAATTGTAACTTTGGTTGCCCATCAGGGTTGAGATTTCTTCCTTAATCTTTTATGTGGGCTAAGTTCTCTACCTGGAGTAGGTTTTACTGCTGGTACAGTGCCATGTATGCCTTCTGTGAAGGAAAAGTGTCCAGTAAAAGACTCCAAGCATTTACATTTCCTTAAAATAAAATTTTGTGTTAGATCTCTTTCACAAGAATTATTTTTGATCAGCCTTGCTTACAAAAGACATGTAAAAAATTTAGGTCCTCTTGGGAAGAATTTCTCAGGCATTCCCTGACTGCAAGGAAAGCTGAAGGCATTGTACCAAACAGTGCACAATTGCAGGAAAGGGGTAAGAGCCCTATTTTTAGTCTCTCTCGAGCACTTTAGGGGCTTGTAGACATTATGTCCTTTACAGTCCTTGACACTTTAGATATTCCTGGCACACATGGGCTGCTCTGGAGAGCAACCGCTCAGTGATAACTACTGAGGATCCTAGCAGTATTGTTCCGTGGAACAAGGCTTCAATTTGATCTGAAATTTCATTTCAGATCATTTCTCCATATGCATGTGTATGGATCATTCCACTGTATTGGTTAATTGTGGTCTAGTGATGTAATTGGAATTCTGGAAACATAAATTACTGTCATCTTCAAAAAGAACCAGAGCAAAGTGACATGTTTTATTGGTTATTCCATTTAGATGTAATGTAATCTCAGATACTTGTAGGATTCTAACATTGAGGCCTAATATGATAGATTCTGTAAGTGGCTAGATTGGGTGCTTGATAAAAATTAATATTGAGGCAGACCATTGTTATTATTATCTTGATCTGAGGCAGAATAGATCCTCTCAGACTTATGTCTGAAGATTCCCCAAAATACTGATATTGCTACATAAATCAAACAGTATTTTAAAATTTGAAAAATTAAAAGAACAATACAAACAGCTTAAATAAATGGTGTGGGTTTTTTCAGTCTTTTCTTATCATGGCATGTAGTCTGTGAGCTCTCAGTGTCCACTGGAATAGACCCCCATGTAGCTAGCATAAGAAATAGAAGTTATCAATCCTGCTTCAGATTCCAACTCAAGTTAACAAAACAGAATTATTTCAAGAAAAATATGAGAAGTAAACAAGTAGATAATGATGTGCATTCCTCTGATTAGTTTCCCTAGTCCCTTTCTACACTACATTTGATTGCACTGTCCATCATACACAATACAAGAAAAGGAATAATTGGAAAGGAGAGGAGAGGGGACCTGGGAGCACTGCCTGTGAAGGTGACTGGGAGAGCCAAGGGCAGGGAAGTGAGTTCAGTATTTTCTTTGTGTGGTTTCTGTCAAGTGGAGTTCTGCTTAGCATGCTGCCGTGCTCCTGACAGCTCCCAGGATTCTGCTCATTCTCATCCTAAATTGGTTTCTGCAGTTACAAATCCAAGAGGGAAAGTAAAGCTACTAATTGAATGTAAAGGCTTTCTGACTTGGCTCACAGCTTAGTCCAGGGCTTCTGAGTGTCTACTTGCAGGCCGTAAGTAGGAATGAGCTTTCTGTTTACAAACAGTGCATTTGGCTTGCTGAGACTGCCCATTAAAAAAAAAAAATAATTTGAAAATGTAGTGTCATGACTTACTTGAAACATTAAATGGTATGTAATCCATGGAGACCACACTGAGATTTTACCACAGTAGGTTATGCTGGAGTAAAGTCACTGTACTTCCTTCATAGGCACGTTATCAAGGGAGAAGATGCAGAGTTGTTTTCAATCTTAAGAGCAGCAACTGTTTTCTGCTTCTGAGATTTACTGTCTTGAAGCTCTGAACAGTGCAGGTAGTATTTCCAGAATTCAAATAGCTGGCTTGAAAGAATAACACTCCAGAAGTGGGAGTAAGAAGAAAAACAAAGAAAAAAAAATAGTGATGAAAAAAATCAAGGTGTCACTTTGCTTAGTTTCACATGAAGTATAAGGATTGTTTATAGGTTTTAAGACTCCTCCTTCCCCTCATTGAAGCTCCCCTGACAGTCAGTGTCATCTGAAGATGAGGGTTGTGGTGGTTTTTTTGTGTGTTTGCAGTGCAGTGGGGTGCACAATAAGGCAATAGAAAAAAATTATTCATTACAACCAAACCTTTGGCTATGGTGACAGCAGTCATGTGTCTGGGCTTTTTGTTTTCAGCAAGAAGTGGACAAACTGGGAAGAGGACAGAGAAGAGTGGTGAGAAGGATCATATCCAGAAAATAAAATCTCCAAGGATACACTGAAAGAAACAGGGCTATTTAAAGAGGAGACTGAGGAGAGATTTGACAATGGTCTGAAAAAGCAGAAGAGAAGATTTCTGCCATGTTTGTGATGAATGGGACAAGTTATAGCAAGGATATTTCAAACTGGACATTTGGAAAACCTCTGTAGTAAGGGTAATGGAGCACTGGGGTAGATGGCCTAGGAAAGTTGTGCAGTTGCCATCATGGGATGTCTTTAAGAGTGGAGTGGGCAAGCATCTGTCAAAATGGGAGTCAGTTGTGGTTGGAAAACTTGGATCTGTTGGTACAGAGAAGATTAAAACTTTTTGAGCCAGGTTTTTACAATACAAAATAAATAAATAGGTTCTATCCGCTGAATCTATTATTCATGTAAAGAAGTGACTGGAATATGAAGCTATAACTGAGGGAAACTTGTACTTAAGAATAACATTATTGCAGTTTTTATTCGGCTTTAAGTGGTTTTACGCTGTGACTGGCTACAAAGAATTATTTAGATGATGCAGATAATTGCAAATGGAATTTTCTGCAAACTTTTGGCAAATCTGTTCATTCACTGTGAGTGGATTTTACTGCTGAGAGGTTTTTCCATGTGCAAAGGCAGCTTATGATGAAAGATTTCTGTGTGAAGGAGTTTCTGCAGAGGGGCTGCTCTGTTTTTCTGTTTTGGGAAAGCTCTGGACATGAAGTGTCTTCTGACAGAGAATTGACTGTGGATGCAATATGCATTCGAATTTCAGCAGATAAATCATTCTGGATCAGGCAGGTAATGTCAGCTCCAGTGGAAAGCAGGGTGCTCAATGATGAATTGCATTTTGACACACTTTCAGTGCTCCTTCATGATTTCTTTTTCAGTCAGTTGCCTTTATTTGCCTCTACTGTGATTTATAATTCACATCACTACACCTCTTACCCTTATTCTCTTCCAGTGTTGTTGTTGTCTCCTTGCTTTTGTTCCTTTTCCATGTCCCCAGTGTAGTAGGCTCTGTGTCACTGGCATACCAGATGCTGTGATGTTCCCCTCTCCCTACATTTTCTCTGAATACTGCTTGATTCCAGTGCTAGCACCTGCAGTCCAAATCTCAATGGAACTGGACCAAGCTGTGGAAAAACATGTACTACGTAAAGAAGACCTCTGTAGTTTGTTCTTATGTTTTGAAGTTATAGAGGACTCACTTGAAAGTTCGTTGGTTAGTTGTCAGTGGCTCAGGAATGGAAATACTAACTAGGATAAAAATCAGTGATTATGTATGTTCCTGTTGCCCGTGGGTACGCTTATGAATAAATATTCTAATTGTGAAAACTAAATATTTTACTTCTTGAGATGTGGGCATACATTTGATTAAGGAGCCAATATGAAAGAAAAAAATTCATTTTGAGTTAGAAAAAGAAAACAGATTTTTTGGAGGACGATTGTTTTAGAAAAATTACTATAAAGGGCAGCAGATACTTAGAGGTGCTTCTGAAGTCAAAGATGTAGAGAAAACCTACACGTGCAGCTAAGAGCAGAAGTGGCAGCCTTGTGATTTTCTGCAAGTCTCTGGAGGAGGCCATATCAGTTGTATGCTGTAGTATTAAACTAATTGGTATATAATGAAGGATATTCTTACTAAACCAGCTGCTGAAATTTTCAGTCTATGAAGAAGCTGAACTCCTACAGGCATCACCTTAGAATAGGAACCAGATATAGATGCTCTCAATCTCTTTTGTATGAGTTTATATCTCTCTACAGACTGTACAGAAGCTAGAGATCCTATTTGTTTGGACAGCTAAATCAGGTTCACGTGGTTCAGCGTTATGTATACACCTAATTGTTTTCCATGCACTTCCCCTCACTGGAGGTGACATAAATGTGAATTTATGTGCAGATCTAGGAAGGGAAAAGAAAGTTACTGATTCAGCATTTGGCCCTCTAATTATTTGTTGCTGCTGTCAGAACTACCCTTCTAAAAGGAGCCTAACTGTGACTTTTGCTCTTGGGCTTCTTCTGGGTTAGAGCATGTCTGTGCTGCCTGAGGGATGCCCCAGGGCCCTCCTCTAGGCATATGTAAAGCTCTTGCCCAAACAGCACTATTACCCTTTTAGACTCGGACAGTATAGTGAATTGTGTGGGTCTGGTGAATTCACTAATAGACCAACCAACTTATAAGCTATACCCGGTCTCGTCATACAGTGTAGCTGCTGTTTTAAACCTAAGGCATTCCTAAATGAAAATGTTACCAATTTTAATGAAAAATCTTAAATAATGTTCTCTACAGATTGTAGTTAGCATAGTTGCCTCTAAAAAGTGTCTCCACTGATTGCTTCTACATTACTCATTGTAAGATTTCTTTGTTTTCCTACATTTTTTCCAAAGGTAAATTAATTTAGATTATTATAATAATTTGCCTCAGATCCTGCCAATTAAAAAAAGACGAAAGACGGAATAGAAGTATTGTTTTGCAAGTGACAATTAGATATCTTGCACTGCCTTAGGTTGCATTTCTGTTTGTTTGCCTAATTTCCTGTGAATACAGTTTCACATTTCTCTTTCTTTTCACCTCTTTTATCTTTCAGGGCGATTGTCGGCAGAAAATTATAATCTAATTATTTGTGGATCATATTCTTGCCATGGAATGCCTTTCTTGCCACAAAGCCCTTTGATAGGTTCCCCATGGTATTTCTGGCTGACATCTTCCTAGCCCTGGAGTTTTCCTATCCACATCCTGGTCATATGACTGAGGAGAAAGTATAAAACAACCTCTTCACTAAAAGACCTTCAAGATTCGTACATGTTAGCTTTTATGTGGCTTGACTGGTGAACGTGAATTGCTGTCTCTAGCCCCATGCAATACAAAATGTCATAGGCCTGCTATGGACTGTGGCTTAGAACAGCATGTCCGAGTAGCCAGATGGTGGTCACACTGTTACAGAGCTGTCATGACTTACTAGATCTTGCTGTAGTCGTGCCTGCCAAATCAGAGCTATGGTCTTATGAAGCAAAAACTTCATCAGCTAATGAAGAAAAGGATGCATCATTGCCACAGTATCAAATGGCAAGAGCTCCTGCAGAACAGGA
Source organism: Gorsachius magnificus (assembly GCA_034008185.1). NCBI lineage: Eukaryota > Metazoa > Chordata > Aves > Pelecaniformes > Ardeidae > Gorsachius > Gorsachius magnificus. Next base: position 38,871,491 of record CM067083.1, on the reverse strand, counting down.
TGTGTGCTGGCACGTCACCAAGTGGTGAGTAGGTGTGTTAAGGAGCAGTTGTTGCAGAACGGAAATAACTTCTGGATCAAATTCAGACTTGTTTAGTTCATTGTCCTCTTTATAATGAGCAGCTCATAGCTTCTGAGGAAATGCAAGAAATTCAGTGGGGCCAGGCATAAACACATCTTCTGACTGCTAGTACAGCACTGCGTGCTTCAGTAGATCTCTAGGACTCTTGAGTAAGGAGCAACCCATGCACCATCAGCTTGGCTAGTCAAATGGTGCACAGTGTCTTCCTGGCCGAGACCAGTGGCTGCACACTGTGACTGTTCCCTAATGAACCACGGCATGGGAAGAAATACCCTGCAGAAATGAAGGAAATACTGTACATGCGAGCCCTCAGTTAGGTTGGAATGGCGTTTCTTCAGCAGCCTGGATTTAGTACCAAGGTTTGTCATTTTAGTAACTCAACTGTAGAGAATATGATAAGCTGTGAACAGCACTTAACGGCCTTTCTTCTTTTTGTTTCTTAAGGTTTAACCTTCATTATTTAATATTCTACTTCACAATAGATTTTCAGCAAACAAATTACCCCAAATTTTGGTAGAAATGTTGAAAAAAGCTGTAAACATTAGACAACAATAATCTTCAATTTGGAAAAAGCCTTTCTTTTTTAAACAACAAAGCCCAGATCCCTTTGTCAAAAGGACTTCTGCAGCTTAGCCAACTGCAGTAGAACAGTTGCTGGAATATATCGGTGTTATATATGATAGTTTGCTACGCCATACTTGTAGACATCTCCAGTCAGACTGGAGACAAATTTTGTAGAACTGGAAGGTAGGATCTAAAAAAACCTTGGGAGAATTTTTTGCAGAGGCAGAGACTAATGCATGCAAGATAAAATGTGGGATGTATCTGAAGGTAAGTCAGAAGTTAGTGACAGTGAGCATGGGCACAGGACATGTTGTTAACATTTGGCCTTCATAATATAAATCGTCACAACAGTCAGCTGTTATGCCAGCAGAAGAGAATATTTGGTTGATCTTTTGATCCACTATTAAATAGTAATTAGAACATTAAGACTGTCAGTGGAAAGCAAGGTCCTTCACTGATGGAGTAGTCAAGGCTCCTCTGACCTTTATCATCTTTCTGGCATACCCGACTTTGTAGCACCTGGGAGAGGATCTGTTGACCTGTCAGTTAAATTTGGTCCCAGTAAATTTATCCTTAGGTAGTGCTTCATCATTTCATCCTTGTCAGAGACTGTTATTTAAGTAACTATGGACACCTGTGGACAAGATACAGCTCCTATGCTCTTAGCCAAAGCTGGTCTGTAAGAGTGGGGGTTGTTTTTGTGATAAATGTTTTCTATTAAACACCAGGGCTGCTGAGCAGATGAGTGTTTATGTCACCATCTCTTGTCCTGCCAGGCTTGTGATTTGCCTTCTCTTGCTACTCACATTGCAGAGGTCTCTGCCTAAGCTTTATTTATGTAGGTGTGTGCTGAGGCTGTGTAAGGAATGGGATGGGGATGCTCCTTTGCCTTCACACACTGGAAGAAATCAGTTCACATTCCCTGCTCCCCCTTTACCCTCTCCAAGAGTACAAAGCATCCCAACGGGTGGAGAAAGGGATAAGGATATGTTCTTCAATCACTCTCTCAACATATATATGCTGTAGCCGCTAAGAAGGATTGATTCTGTGGGAGGTAAGATGTACCTCATAAATCTGTGCTATACCTGCTCCCCAGTCCTTGCCTCTACACCCATCTCCCGAGTCAGTGTGATTCAGAGCCATCTCCTTAGCATTTCAGAGCTTTTAATGGTATGAGCCAAAGCCACTGATACCAACAGCAAATCCCTATTGTTTCAGTGAGGCATTGCCTCACTGAATACTCAAAATCAGTATTTTTATTAAATACTAGCTGATTATTAAGAGCATTAGTTGCAGCAGGGCACTGCTGTTATTTATTTTTTAAAAGTCAGGGCTTTTTACAGCCAACACTTACAGAAAGCGCCAATGATGACAGAACCCTTGCATTTCTAAAAATAAAGTAGGGCAGGAGTGAGATATAATTATGCCTACCCTGTTATTGGAACTAAAGTATACAGCACTGAAAATACCGTACTTGGAAAGAAAATTGATTCCTGAATATCAGCCTATGAATTGTCTCAAACATATTGATTTGAGCACAATACATTGTTAATAGTATTTGAGCCAGATTTTAGGTATTGAGATGCTTAATGTTTAGTACCTTTAGGTACTACTGAAACCATGTAGAAACCATTCAAAATTGGGCCCTTTTATTACTGCAAAAGTGAACTTTGTACTAAATCATGAAAGAGAGAGCAATAAATTAAAAAAAATAATAAAAATACTAAGAGAACTGAACACAGTTTCAGATGGAGGAGAAAGCCAGCTCTTAATCCTGTTTGTGGGCTTTGCTCCAGTTGGGCTAGCCTTGTGGGTGAGGGAAGCAGGATTTGGCACTGGGAAGCAATAATGCCGAAGAAGACATAGGGATGGAGAGATGCAGTATGCAACAGCTAATCTATAGTCTGTATTTCCAGAAACACTGGGATGCAGAAAGGAGAGTTCCTCTCTCCAGTGTTATGATGCAGGAACGTGGGGAATACTGGCTGCAGTGTTGTGAGAGAGATTGAGAAATTGGGGAGTTCAGGGGAGGGGATTAAGAATAATTAACGAGTCCTAATAAAAAGGACTAAATGTGTATGGTTTGGCTAAATGGTGACTAATGTGGCCTGAGGGATAGAACAGCCCACGACTATTTGAGGGATGTAACTCCCCCAAAGAGGGAGAGAAGAATGATTACTTAGCATAAAGAATGAGTTGTAGCTATAAGTAAATGGAAGAAATAAAACAAAGAAAAACTTAATCTGAATATTTGGAACAATTTCCTGAATAAGAGTTCAGTTATGACCCCCTGGAATAATCACCCCAAAGAAGTGTGGGAGCCTGACTTTTCCCTGTGTTAAACACTTGGCTGGAAAAATACCACACACACAACTGGAGCAATCTTAATCTTAGCGTGAGAGTAGAGTCTAGGGGTCCACCACCCCTAGGCTCTCTGAAGGAGTAACACGTTCCTGGACCTGTTTTTCTTCTCTGATGTTTGAGTTTTTTCTCTCTGAGAAAGCGGTTCAACTTGCAAAGTATGTCTATCTATATATACATATGCAGATATACCTGTATAGGTGCAGCTGCCCTGGGCAGGATGAAGCCCTTGAGTCACGGCAGGCTGGGCCTTGGCTGCCTGGGGAGCAGCTCTGCAGAAGAGGACCTGAGGTCCTGCTGGGCAGTGAGCGGTCACCTTGCACACCTAATAATATGTATGGTAATAATGTCTTTTTTTTCTGTTGATTAGATCTTCACTCTTTTACTTCGAACTGAATCTGTCCTATTGGGCTAAACCGATACACTCCTTTTTTTCTGGGAAAGAGGGGAGCCTTAGTGAAATTGTAAACAGCATCAAATCCTTGAGACAGTTCTGCCTGTCTAAGCCACAGCTGTGTCTGGAAAGCGCGTGGCTTCCCTGCTGTCCTGGTGCTCCCTTAGTGACATGTTCCTGACGCTGCTTTCAGTTGCATCCCCTTTGTGGTGGTGATCCCACAAGCAATGCCTTTCTTCTGAGAGGACCGTGGTGTGCTGGCTCTGCATGCCATATGCAATGTGATGGTACTGGGAGCTTACACAAATGCTATCATTTGAGGTTCTTGCAGCTGTAGGGAGATGCTAGGGTCTTGCTCAGAGTCTCTCTTTGCTGCTAGGAGAGCATGCTCCGCTTGCTCTGACATTCTGCCTCTTGTGCAAACATTTATACCTAGGCCAGCTGAGTTTTAAATGGTTTAACATCTGAATTTTATGCAGGTGTAAACAATTAGTGAGTATTGAAAAGGTATTGAAAAATCAGGCCTCAGGTCCTCAGGCCTGCATGGTATATCATCAATCCGGAGAGCCTCCATCCTTATTTGAATAAGGAGACATGCAACAGTGATTCTAACATCTCTGGAGATTTTTTGCAAACATGCTGAAATCAAACTGTAGTTGGAGAAATGAAACTGAGTCATGTTACGGTAACAGCTGGGAGAACATTAATGGGCTGGGGGGAAGATAAAAGAAAGGACCATGGTGGCACAGAAAAAGAGAGGGGACACAGGGAATCACTCCTCATCACACTTCTGGCTACACCTTGATTTCATGCCACTGTTTATTATGCCTCTCCCCCTTCCTTCCCTTTGTTGTGCCAACATAACTCTTTGTGGGTCTGTGTTGTAAACTGGTTTGCTGCTGGGCTAAAAAGGCAGCTCTTCAGGGGTGTGCTTGCTCTCCTGACATGACAAGCTGTGACTAGCAGGGCATCTTGGCTGTTACATGTGAGCCTCAGCTTTTGCACCAAAGTAATTGGACTTGCCCTTTCCATCAGCCATTCCAACAGCCCGGGTTTGCATGTATACAAGAGAAATATGTGCTCCAGCTATTTATGTTTATGTGTACTTTGCTATGTAAATTATATTTAGTTCATACCATTACAGAGATAAAAACTACACTCTGTGCATGCGTGTATAGAAAAACAGTGTACATTTTAAAAGCTTAACCTCTTCAGCTCTCTGCAAGAGAAATCTTGAGTTACAGGTTAAATGGAGTCCCAGCAGGTGTTTGCATCTCTCTCTGCCTCTCCCAGTTACACGCATGCTGTGTGTCTCGCTCTTTGTCAGCCACACTCACACGTTGGATAGCTCAGAAGAGAGAAAAGGATGCAGTTTCTTTCTGAAAGCTGCAGGGAGAAGTTTGTTACATGCTTTTCAAAACCTCCTGTAAATGAGAAACTTACTGCTAGAGCAGGTACTGTGTGGGGTGGGAAGTTACCATGAAATTCAGTTGAGATGCTTTCTCCAATATAGTCTGTTCGGCAGTGGTAGCGTGTGCCCGGAGAATCGTGACTCTTCCATTCCTCCTGGCTTTGCAACATCCCTGTGGAATTGGGGATCTTCATGGCTCTTTCTTCACCTCCATACTGTTGCACTTCTATGAGGCAAGCTGTAGCTTTAACCAGGAGCATCTGAGCAAAACATTTTATTATCAGACATGAAGAAAAGTTTCTTGCATTTGATTATCTAGCTGTAATGTAGTAATGATAGTGATGGAATGCAAGGCAATGTAAGTAATGTGATTATAGTTATTTGGATGGCGAATTGGAGGAGTTTTATTACCTTCTTTGCTTCTTTTATAACTTTCAATATACCAATTTTAAAAGTATAATCAAAACAATATGTTTCCTTGGTTTATACATTAGTCACTATGAAAAGTTCCTAGCATTGAGATATGAAGGGAAGGCTCAATGTTACATGTGACAGATGTGCCTAAATGGGTCTTTCTCTTTTTTTTTTTGAATCAGCATACCAAGAACTAAATGGATAAAAAACGGTAAAGCATTACATTAACCTTTAGTAATATTCAGTTATTGTAATTTGCTATATTTATTTATATTTCTATTAGCTGACCTAACTTGCATCCTTTCATCTCTTTTCTCCTATTTTAACAGCCATTTGTGGATTAGGAGGCTTTTCGTTTTGTATCTAATTGGGATGAACAGTGGGACAAATTTCAAGCTCCCTATGAACCAGCTGCTATGAAATCATACAGAAGTACGTGGAGCAACACTAACTTATATTTCCTGAAAATTTGCCCCAGATGTGTTGTGCACAGTTATACCTTAGTGCCTAAATTATGGTTTTTTTTCCTTGAGGTTTGCAAGGTTTCTCTGTGGCATTGCATTTCTGGATGTGTACGACTTCTGTTCTATATACCTGAGCAGCCTTGGGAGAAGCAGGCAGTGGTTGATTGGAATAAAGCTCCACTGACCTGGGTAGTGTCCACACAATTCCTCCTTTAATTCTCATCAGGTTAGTAACTAAAGCTGTATGAACAATTGTTTTCTGGTCTGGCATTAGAAATGAAAGCAACAAAATTCTGGTTTGAGTTAGACACAACATTCTTTTCAATCTGGTACAGAAAATTTTATTTCTTGTTCCCTGTACACTAAAGCTTAAAAAAATTGTGCATATGTGGGTTTAAGGCGCTGAAATGTTTCACTGGTCTTTTTGAAATTCTAGTACATCCCTTCATCCTAAACACTGTTTGTGACCACAGCTATTAGCCAAATTCTAACCCCTAATCTAGAAGCCTAAGCAACTGAGGACCACATCCTGCCCTGGGTTATGTGTCTGTGCTAGTAGAGAGAAATGGTAGAGGCAGTGTGTTAGCTCTCTGCACTGGCAGCACTGTAGCACTCAGGCTAAGCTGGGGTGGGGGCTAATGAGCCAGCTGGTATACTGCAACCTTCAGGGACCCTTCTAGGGTTCCAGCTAAATTGTACATACATAGCTGATGCTTCACTCATTCACTTTTGGACAGAAAAGCGCTCCTTTGCCAAGGAGCAGCCACATGTCCCCTGCCTCCCTGGAAGTGTATATTCCTGCCCTGAAGAATTCGGACACACTGACTGCTGCCCTCAACTCTGAGCTTGCCATTTGCAAGGAAAGACCTATTTTCCCCTTAGCTTTAGAATGATTTAGATATTATGTAGGCTTAATCTCCATGGCACTTTCTTCCTCTAATTCAACCTGCAAGGATTTATGTAACCAACATTATTACCAACTAATTAAAACTAACAGTCTTCAAATGGTCATGCATACTTCTTTATACTTCCTTTGCTTGTGGTGATGTGACAGACGGTGTTCAAGCATCCAGAATAACTGTGCTTGCTTCCTGTTACATAAGATGGCTCCTTAAATAGACTACTGAGAGATTTTTTGTGTTGGTGCTTTCTTTTTTCTTCCCTCCAACCAGCTTCACAATATCACAGCACTGTCCTCATGTAAGCCAATGTGACTGCCCTTCTGCTTCTGCTGTGATCTTATTACGGTGGAAAAGAACATGAAAATAAGCTTTGTTTTTGTCATTCCACATTTTCCTGTGACATCAGATAGAGAAGGGGAGATGGTAAGGTGACATGCGCTATATTTATACTCCTTTAATTACCCAATGTGTTGTTCTTGAAGTCCTTGTGATAGTGAGTTTATCTGCAGCAATGGCAGCTAACCTCTCTGTGCTTGTAAGCCATTGGTATTCCCAGCCAGGTGTTCAAGGGCTGATGCAATTCAGTCATGCTTGAAAAAATTCTGCATCTTGCTTGGTAAATAATGATAGTGTAATCATGTTTTGACCTCCTAACGTGCACCGTGGTAACCCCAGTTTGGCCACCTCACCAGCCAACTTTCCTGAGAGCTCCCAGAGTCATACTGACAAGCTGCATTCATGAGCTGGTTGTCTTCTGTTCTAACATTAGGGCTTTATGTAATCTCCTCCTTCAAGATAATGAATATTTTCTGCTTCTGCTTCCTTCAGCAGCAATACAGGGCATACAACATGGTGTGGGATCGGGTCCACAGACAGGAATCCCTTTAATAGCTCAGAAAATGCCTGTTTCTGAAATTTGTCCAGCCCCTTAAGGTCCTGTTAGTCTCAGTAGGAGCTAATGTCATGCATCATGCATCATAGGAGGTGTTTAGGTCCTTGCAAAACTGAACTTGCCCAGCAAACTTATCATACATTCAGAAACCAGTGATCTAAGATTGGTCTCAGTGAGCTTCAAAGCATGATCCTGTTTCCTGAGATTCATTGAAACTGCCCTTAACAGTATTGATTTGCATTTAATGTGATCAGAGTGTGTCTCCGTGCAGTGTTAGAGATGTAAAATATAACCACACAAAAAGGCCTCGCAGATACACTGTTTCTCCTGGTATGCAATGCTGACTAATTATGTGTCACATATGGGTCCTCTTTCCATAGAGAATCATAGAATCATTTGGTTGGAAAAGACCTTTAAGATCATTGAGCCCAACTGTACCTGTCCACTATTAGACCATGTCCCTAAGCACCTTGTTTACCTGTCTTTTAAATACCTCCAGGGGTGGGGACTTGACCACTTCCCTGGGCAGCCTGTTCCAATGCTTGACAACCCTTTCTGTGAAGAAATTTTTGCCAATTTCTAATCTAAACCTCCCCTGGCACAACTCAAGGCCATGTCTTCATTTTCAGAGGTAGATATCTAGAACAGAAAATAAATCCAAAGGGGAGTGTAAATGCACTCTCACCTGGAACAGAATGACAAATGAAAGTCTAACTTGGTGCAGTGGGCAGGAGCTAAGAATAGAGTAAGGAGTGTAGCATCACCCCCGAACGGGCAGCAGTGTGTTAGTGATGAGCTGAGTGTATTTCATCCGCCTGCTGTGTTTCCAATATTTGATTAAATGAATTGATGGAGCAGTGCCCAGACAAAGCAAAAAAATAGGTAACATGACATATATGTAAAATAGCTACAAGAACACATAATGAAAGAAAAAAAATTCAGTGATATCAATGACTGAAGGAGAGAGATCTGTGGGCCGGTAGCTTTGTCTGGCGCAGTGTTGTGCTGGCCCAGCTCAGATGCGAAGCAGTGTGGTGATGTTTGCCCAAGCTAACAAGGCCCCCAACTGACTCCCCGTCCTGTGCTCCACGGCACTTCTGTTCTTTGGTTTGTGCATGCAGGACTGGCTGGGTGTTGAGCTGTACAGGGAAAAGTGAACTGGCTACGTCACATGCATTCATATATATAAAGTAGCCATTTTTGTTGTGGGGCATATTTCTTCTTGCCAAAATAATTGTGTCAGTACAGCTGCTCTTATGTAATTGCGATTTTATCATTAGGTGGTACTTTACATTATATTCCCCTATTCCTCTTGCTGTTTGGGAATAAACTGTACCAGAATAAATACCTTCACACTGAAAATGTTATTTGCTATAACCGTATTGCTGAAATTACAGTGGAATAACTTATGTTTAGACAGGGACAAAAAAAATTGGTATTTATATGGCATAAGTTAAGGCTTGTCTGTCTGTATCAGCTTTACAGAGCTTTTGCGCTGTACACACACAGTGTATAAGTATTGCTTTCCCACCGAAGCACCACATAAGGGAGAAGAATAAAATTTATATTTAGAAATATAATGAAGTATTTCTCATGGTGTAAAAAGGTTGTATTATCAGCTACTTTAAGCTAAACTACTTCTTCTCCCCTGCCCCCCAACATTTGTAGCACTCTGAGTTGGAATATCTATTCTTGAATGACTGCTTGAGTGAGACTACTTCAGTGATGCCCACAGTTTATGGTGATGTTGCAGGTGGACAAACCAGAAGATTTATTAAAAACCACCTTGGTTCCGAGAGCATGGGAGGCTGTGCGGTTGTGTGCAGACCTGTGCAGAGGAGTCCCCTGGCTGCTCTATCAGCCTGACTCTTTGCTGCGAGTCTGATGGGTCCCGTTAAAAGCTAAAGGACTGGTTTTAAATTCTCCAGCTCTATGAGAGGGTGCAGGGTAGGGATTTTTGGTTATGAGAAAGGTAAGTGCTATGATATGCTGGTGTCTACAAGCAGCGTTTTAGAGTGGGCTGATTGCAGTCTATGCTTGCTGGGTATTAGGACACAGAAGAATCAGGGTGGGAGGATGAAGGGAGAGTCTGCCAAAGGCTCCTCAGAGCGTACTGCACAGTTTTGTTTTGAACCCAGGAGGCCTGAACTGATAAAGCTAGGCAGCTTAAATAAGTCCCAAATGGATCAATACCTTACAGATAGAATGAAGTTTTCATTTTGATCTGAAGCTTCAACAGGAGAATATTTTACTCCAGAGGAGCTGGAGAGTCCTTTAATACAGGGAGGTGGCCCCAGACATGCCAGATCAGTCAGGCAACTTACCCACTCACTGTTTAAATCAGATAAAGGCTTTTCATGTGATAGCAGAATTTTGTGACATTGGAAACTAAATTCCAAGTTTTATTTTTCTGGCTAGCTGTTGTGTTAAGGGGTTTATGGTTATTTAAAATGACCAATATACTGGATGTGTTGGGGTGATCAAATTTTCAGAATGGAAAACAAGGGCTTCTCTTGCTGCAAACACAGGGTGAGGGAGCATTGATGCAGGTAGCTGTAGTAGGGCAAAAAGAACAAATTCATCTCTCTGCTATCTTCTGGTCTGGAAAACAATGTATACTCAATCTTTTCTATATGCAGGATGTGCTTTTCCAGATAGCCTGCAGTCTGGGTTGTTGGTTATCAACATACACAATTGATTTTCTCAAAAAAAGGTGAAAAGCTATACCGCTGTAAATATCAGCTGATGGGTTTTGGGGTCCCTCCCTAAGGCCAAACTGATTCCTTGTAGTACTCTAGGCAGTTTGTACTCTAGGCCTTCTTCCATAAAGCCCTTATTCTGAAAAAATGTCCCCAAACATGAACTATTATTCTTGAGAGGAACCACAATGAAAGAATTTTGATTAGAAAGCTCTTTCCATGGAAATATGAGGCAACCTGAGCTTAGAAGTCAGGCAATTCTGGAAGAAGATTACATCCATTTGCCTCTTGTAAGTAAGAAGAAAGTGAATGCTTCAGAGGTCAACAGTAACAAATTTTGCAAAATCGGATTAATTTTTTGAGGTAGCTGTATAAAAACATTTAAGAGGTCAACAGTAACAAATTTTGCAAAATCGGATTAATTTTTTGAGGTAGCTGTATAAAAACATTTAAGATACTTGAATCATAATCTCTTTGTTGGTGGGTTTCTCAAGAATATGTTGCAATGTCATCTGCCCTATAATGGGATGCATAAGTCGTCTTTGATCAGTAAACAGCTTCTTCATTCAACTCCATAAAAAGCTTGATGCAGCAAAACTATAAGTCTCTGTGGGGTATGGAAGCATAAGGTGACTTTCCTGTGGATGCCATACACTGCCTGTAGGAACTGCTGTGATGCATAAGCTATTTGCTGACCTTCTCCCATATTTTTCTAATCTGAGGTAGTCTGTACTGTTCCTGGTATAACCAAGGTTTTACTTTGAATGTGTTGCAGTAGCGTGCAAGGACATCTGTGAAATTTGGAGTTGTGTCTCTTTCTGTTAGACAGCACTTGGTAACAGTGTCATAAGCTACAATATTTGATCAAGGGCATTTAATGGGGTGCCTAGCCAATGTCCAGCTGTGTGATCATTAACAGAAGAAGGCACAGCATGTGACTGATTTTAAGAAATTCAGCTTAATTACAGAGATACTGTTTTCTGCACCTTTATAGGTGATCTCTCTGTGTGTTATGTCATGTGTCGTCCTCCCCATCCTGCGCCCCCCCCCCCCCCCCGCCCATCATTGTACTCTCTTCATTGCAGAGGGCTTGATTTACCACCACTGAATTCCAGGCTTCTGTTGATGTATTCCTTTCGAAACAGTAGAGAATTACCATTTGAAACTAGAGTATCACAGTGCTGAGTTCGTCCCAGGTGCTGTCTTTCTGTAGTTCTCCTCCTGTCCTCTGTCTGGTATAAAAGAAATACAGTAAGAAATACAAATTTTATCATATTCTTAGGGTGCTATATGACAGGGGCCAAATTGCAGCTGTTTGCTACAGAGCAGAGAGATGGTAGGATCTGGCTGTCCTGCATCTTACTTCTTGTGTTCATAAGCTTTTTCTATATAGCAAATGGGAGAGCAGGGTAATATGTGTTGTAGAACCATATAGGTGTACGTTGGCAACTATAGGAATTTCTGAGGTAGGTGTGCAGAGAAATAAGTACTGGAAATGTTTTCCACGTCCAACAGAAAACTCTGTCCATAAGATTCCTAACTTGATGTTCTGGTTTCCCAGCTCTGGGATATTTATTATGAAGGAGGTAGATGAACCAATTTTCCAGACCTTTTCATCAAAGACAGAACTTCACAGAGAAGTGATTCTGCTCTGATGAAGGCAATGCGGCATCCTGATCTCTTGCGTCAGGGAGCTGCATTACTAAGTGAGAGGTCTCTTGGAAGAGTAATTTTGTTCCTGTTTTTTCAAGTATTCTCTGAGTTGTTGGTAGAAGCAACTCTTAGCCTACTGTTTGCTTTGATGATGAGGACCAGGATTTTTAGAAGAATATGCTTTGTACCAAGGTGCTGTAACATAAGGGATGTGCTTTTGGGTAGGATTGCACCAAGTAGTAGGTGCTGTGGGTCAGGAACCTATGGGTTGTTGGAGAAGGAGGAACCAGAAGACCCCAGTGCTGAGACCCGACTTGGCTTTCAGTAGGCCAGCTGTCCAGGAAGAAAATCTTCAGGTGGAGACAACTCTGGGAAAGCTTCAGGTATTTATTGAGCATGATTTGTCTTGCTTCTAACCCTTGACTAGAGAATGGTGGATAAAGACAGTAGGACGGCAAGAGGAGAGCTCACAGTTACAGCTGACTTGCCCCACTTGGGAAATGAGCTTTCATTCCAACTGTACGAAGTGAAACATTCATGCCTAGCTCTCATTAGAGCAAACAGCAATATTCTGGCCTGCACATGATAAAAACATATCACAAGAGCAAAGTCTGTATCCAAAAAGAAAGAAGAGGATTAGTTTTCTATGCATTTTAAGAGGGAAAGGATTTTTCTGCCTAATATTGCTGCTTGTGTTTGTTATACCTACCATGGGACCCATGAGACTCAGAGACTGCAGTCCCTCTGGTGATCTGGAAGAGCAGGCAAGGCCCTTGCTAATTCCTTTGACCTCCCTCCACCCAGCACCCATCAGTCTCAGCTGTATTTTATCAGTATTGGACATGAGTTACTGGCACTTTATTCAGGTGGAACAGAGGTGCAAATAGGGGTATTATCAACAAATCACAAAGAGGTTGAAGACCAAAAGATATCAAACAGCAAATACATTTCTCTGCCTTCTTTATGGACGCATTTTAGAGAAACACTTTTGCCATGAAATTTTAAGCCATTGCAAATAATTTTTTTTATTAGAGGTATTTAAAAAAAAATACTTTTGTTACGAAACAAAAGTACATGTCAAATACTTGTTCAGTTTAGCAGTATGCCCAACTGTCTGAGAAGTGCCCTCAGAGCTGAAAATGAATTGGCTTTCACTGAAATTTGTAGAGGAAATAAGCAAAAAGCTGCATATTAAAGGCTTTACATCTCTTATAAATTCTGCTTGTTGGTGCCTGAGCCACACATCTGTACAGTTCACTTCTTTCTGGAAATGTCTTATTACTTCATGTGGTGTATTTAATTTAATGTTGGGTTTTTATTTCACTTTACTGGAAATAGAAAAACAAGAACAAAAGGTTTGTTTAAAAAATAACAGTAATTGCCAACAGTAATAGTGTTTTCCAGTTTCATAATTTTTCATAATAATTCATTCTCCAGCATGATTAAAGTAGGTTAAGTATGAAGGTCAGCTCCCAAAGGAGGTGGGGTCTGAGCTAGCCGAATGCTGAGCATTCCTGCAAAAGGCTGGGCACGTAGGACTTCCCCTGCAAATGGTAGTACATGAGGACATTTAGTGTCACATAGAATTGCTTCCTGAATCTTCAGTAGATAGAGATAAAAGGTCTTATAACAAAATATTGAAGGTGACTTGGGTGAAATTTTTGTAAATTTTTTTCCCCAGCAAGACATGTGGATTTCATTCAGATTAAGTTACTTCATCAGCTTCTGCTGATTTAGCTTGTAAGAAAATAAACAAGAATCAAGAAATTTTTTAATGCTTTCTGGTTACACCCTTGAAAAAAAAGTAATTAAATTTTTCAGTTTTGAATTGTAGTTTGACATTTGCTTTGATTATATTTAAGTTAATATTCTAAACCCTAAAACTTTAATTTTGGATTGAATAAATTGCTGAGACTGTTGCTAAGTGATTTTGTTGAAATTTTTCAGAGAAAAGATATTTTGAAAGAGAAAATAAAGCATAATATTTTATCGCTCTCAGAATTGTAGTAACATTTCTTTCATAGAATCATTGGATCAGAGAGGCTGGAAGGGACCTCAGGATGTTTCTAATCCAACCCCCCCGCTCAAAGCAGGCTCAGCTCTGAGGGTCAGACAGGTTGCCCAGGAATTTATCCGTTTGGGTCTTAAACTTCCCCAAGGACAAAGACTGCACAGCTTTGCTTGGCTGTCCTCAGGGTGAAAAAACTTTTCCTTATACCCAGTCCAAACTTCTCCTGTTTCAACGTATGCCCATTAGCTCTTGTTCTTCTTCCATGCCCCTGTTTGAAGAGCCTGACTCTGTCATCTTTGTACCCTCCTCGTAGGTACTGGGGGGATGCTGTTGGGTACCTCCACAACAACCGTAACTATTTGTGTGAATCTGCTGAGGAGATATCTGGATTCAATTGCTATTTGCCACCGTTCATGAATTTCTTTGTGTTTCAGCATATCTCCATGAAGGTGGGATCATAAAATTTCTTTTGTATTGTCTGCTTTGCTTATAAGCTGTTGGTGCTGGACTGATTTTAGCATATGTGCAGTCTGTTAAGAGGAGGACCTCAGTCTTAGACGTTAGCATATTATACATAGTAATGGTGATAGTCTCTAGTAGTTGAAAGCAACTTGTCTCAAGGAATTATCACTATCTCATGGTAGAGACTTCAATAAGTACAAGACAAGACTAACAGGAACTCTTAGAGGAAATATTTTTTTACTATGACAGGAGATTGCTTGTCAGAACTGGGTTTTAAGTGCATTGAATTTCAGTGCATCTGCGTTGTCAGAATAGTTTACTGTTTGTATGCTGGTGTTATTTTAAATGTGCTGGCCTCCAAAATATTGCTCAAGCAAAAAAAACCCCTGTAAAACTCACCTGCCTTTTGGCCTTTTTATGTTTCTGTTTAATTGTTCTGCCAAATGGAAAGTTAAACAATGACAAAAATGGACTGTGAATCTGTGTGCTGGCTGCTTTTCCTCCTGGTGTTATGAGAGGTTTTTGCTGAATGGGACAGAGATGAAGCAAAATAGCTTTCCACACACTGTGTGGTCATGCTTTAGCATCCAAGGTAATAGAATAACTGTAATCATATAAGCTCCATAAAACTTACAGTTAAAGAAATTGCTTTATGTGATTTTTAAGGACTGTTATTAAATGGCCAGTGGTTTGTGGGCCTCTGTCCTGGTTTTAGCTGGGATGGAGCCGATTTTCTTCCTAGTGGCTGGTATAGTGCTGTGTTTTGGGTTTAGTGTGAGGATTGTCGATAACTCACTGATATTTTAGTTGTTGCTAAGTAGTCCTTATACTAAGCCAAGGACTTTTCAGCTTCCCCTGCTCTGCCAGGTGGACAAGGGGCTGGGAGGGATCACAGCCAGGACAGCTGACCCCAACTGGCCTAAGGGCTATTTCAGGTACCTAAGCTGAGGGAAGAAGAAGGAAAGGGGAGGGCATTCAGAACGATGGTGTTTGTCTTCCCACATAACCATTAGGCATGATGGAGCCCTGCTTTCCTGGACATGGCTGAACACCTGCCTGCCCATGGGAAGCAGTGAATGAATTCCTTGTTCTGCTTTGCTTGTGCATGCGGCTTTTGGTTTACCTGTTAAAATGCCTTTATCTCAACCCATGAGTTTTCTCACTTTTATCCTTCCAATTCTCTCCCCCATCCCACCAGGGGAAAGTGAACAAGCGGTTGTGTGGTGCTTAGTTGCTGGCTAGGGTTAAACCATGACACTCAGACATGGGGAAAATCTGTTTGCCAGCTATCCCTGATGGAACTTTCAGGAGAAGACAGTGTAATTGTACATCTATGCCTCTAATGTTTTCCAGCTAACACTTGAAGACTGACAGATCTGCATGTGTTAAAAATACAAAACAGTGCACATCTCCTTTCTTATTACTTAGTGGCAATGCCAGTGTCTTACAATCTAAATCTTTAGCATATACAGGCAATATTTCTTAACACCCAAAGCTTGAGTTGGAATGGAACTTGTTTCTTACCTTTCCTTGAAAGATACTAGTGCTCTTGCCCTCAGCTTTGGGTGACTGAAATGAAGCCTACTCTGGTCTATGGTTGTCAGTCTCCTGCCTGTGTGATTTTCCCATGGGACTTGAAGATGCATTGCCAAGTAACCATGGCAGTAATTGGTAAGTGCTTACATTCGAATTCATTTGGGTTATAGTAAATGTAGCTGGTTTTCTTCCTGTATTAAACTAGTGCTAAACATCTGATTTTATTTTATTCAAGTATAACAGTTCAGCTTGCTTCATGCATTAAGCATGCAGTGACACATATCCAACTCATCCTCAGAGCTTTCCAAGAACGGGATAATGCTGTGAGCACTGTCATCTGTCTGACCACCATTTTTTATAAAAGCATTTTTCAGAGAGAAAAATAAGCTAGATTAGTAATAAAAACAACCTCCACTCTTTAAAAAAAAAGTCTAGTGATTTGCCTTCTGTGTTCAAGTGCTGAACGTTTTCTTAGAGTTGGGTCCTTCTGCTGGTCACTAAAATCACTCTTTTCTCTAAAAATGAAGGTTGACTGTGTGTGTCTGCAGTCAATAACAGAGCAGGAAAGGTGAATCTGGTCATTTTTATAGTGTGTGTGGTGACCTGGATCAGTAATGCCTGAGATGTAGGAATAGTACTACAAGGAGAAGAGAATGAGGAGAAAAAGAAATGGAAAAAGAGGAAAGAAAGCAGAAATCATCTTTCTCTAGCTAAATATATCAAGCTTTTGAGTAAAGATGTAGTTTTCTTGATGGGTACTTTCGAAGGACAATGTTTTGGTTTCTTGTAGAAATTCTAAATGTGATGTTTCATTTGATTTGTTATTTTTTTGGCCAACATTATCTCTATGCGTAAGAGCTAATTAATGATCCTGTTGCCAAAGACAGAAGGACATCTGTCACTGAATCCAGGTTTTTCAGGAACTTCTAGGTTAGGTAAAAAGATCTTTAACGGAGTACAGTGATACCTAGTAAAGAGAATCTTGTGGATCAAACATTAATGACAGGTGAAGTGGTTTGGTTTTTGTCATATTCTTCTCTAAAACTGGGATTTTCACCCAAATAACAGCTTCTCATCAAGCTGTTGGTCTTCATGTATATTCATCATCTTCATTTTGGTGTGACCTAGGAGCAGCGCTGCTGCCAGTGAGTTTACACAGATTTGAACTTGATATAAGAGCAGGTCTAGGCTACTAATTTCACTAAGATTGCCTGTGTGCAACAAGCCTCAGATTTTGTAAGACCTGTCCTGAATAAAGTTTGAAGCCCTATTTTGACTCTGTTAGATTAAGTAAATTAAAAATAATGAGTTTCTGGACAGTTACAATACAGTTCCAGAGGAGAGCACAGTCACTAAGGCACTGTGGCCAAAACATCTGAATTAACCACCCAAGAAGTGAAAGACTGCACCCTGGGACAGCTTTATTGTTGCTATGAAATTGAATGCATACATAAAAATAAAGAGAACAATAAGGGGCAAGTGTTTACTGGGCATTAGAGAGATGTTTATTATACCTTCTACAGCATAAGCAGAAAGCTCAAATTATCTCCAGATTTTAAAGGCATTGTAAAATAATTAAACACAAATACTAAGAATCTTACTGGAACTACAAATCCAGGAAATGTTCCTCTGAGGATTCTTATTTCATTCTTTACATGTCTTACTAGGCTGCAACACAGAGAATTAAAGTGGAGTAAAGTTGCCCTGATTCTTGTTCATAGCTTGTAAGCCCTGTTGGAAGGCAGAAAATGTGGGCTGGGAAGGGACATGGCAAGCCGATTGCAAGATTTGTCACTCTCTGCTTCCAGTCAGGATGAGAAAAACTGTTCCCCATAGAGGTACAAGAAAAAGCCCTTGGAGGTCATTCTTGCTCTTCGATGGAGCGTGCTTCTCAGATGGTACCCCCAGTTTGCAGCAGATGGTGGAGAGGCAACCTGGCCCCTTGCAGCAGAGCATGGCTGTTAGCTTGTTGGTTAAGCAACCTGTAGAGCATCTTTGTTCTCTTTGCTTTAGAAGATGCAAAGAAACGCATGGCACAAAGGAAGCTATGGCTCCTGGCCAGATCATTGCCCTCCAAATAGAAAGATGAGATTTTGCATTAAGTCACGTTCAGTACCATGTGCCTCAGATTTTAAGGTTGGGGAAGTGCTTGCCACAGTAATTCAGACATATTAGCCATGTCAGATAAGTATGATTCAGAGCACCCTTTGGCACAAACCAGTTCAGGAGGTTAAAGCAGTAGCAGCCAAGCCAACATAAATGTGAGGAAAGAAGCAAGGGAGGGAAAGGGCATGTATGCAGACAGGGCAGTGGCAGGTATGGGGCCTTCCCTTTTGGTCGTAGTACTCAGGTCAACTTGGCTGTCATGTCACCTTTGTGAACGTGCATTACCTATACAGGTGATTGTCAGAAACAGAATCTTTGGTGGTGATTCAGAGAAGCTAGGTTAGATCCCTATCATTAGAAAATGTGAACATCCCATTTAGGGCCCTGTGTCCAGTTTGTATAGGCAGCATATAACTGACATAATTCAGTAACTAAAGATCCTGGAGAAGAAGCAACTGTTGAGTGACCCTGTGTAACTGAAAATCACGACTGGCTTCTCTCATGGAAAAAAAAACCTTCATGGTTGGAATTTTGCTGTATCTCATTGTTTTTTACCTTACAGCTACAGGAGGACCTATATGATATGATGACTCTTTTTATATAAAAATATTTACCCAAAACAGAAAACACACTGTGAACCCGTGTTTGCAAACATTTGAGTTGGAAATAATCAAAACTAATGGCAGGTTTCCAGTGTAGTTTTGTTTGACATTCCATCAGTTAACTAAAATACTATGCAGACTACATTTTATTTAGTAAGTGACAGTGAAGAATTTCTACTTTTTTTTTTCTCTTTCAGGAAGTATTATGGCTGGGGTTTAAAAAAAAAAATAAATCATTTGTACGGCTTTTGTTTTGAGGGTGTTGCAGAGTAATGGTGTCTTTCACTTTTAGATGCCCAACCTGAGACCACAGGATGAGTGTTTCATGCTGGGCAACCAGCACAAATATGCTTACAGAGTTTGTTCAGGAGAATGATTTCCAAACTAAATTTGCATCTGTTTTCCAACCCAGTATTAAGATACAGCAGGCAAGGTAGTTTTGGATAAGTAAAAACAGTGTGTTAATTACTAGAGAAGACCATTAATCTCCTTTGGGCTTGTCAAACCAGCACATCCTCTGGTAAGCCATCCCTTGCACATATAAAGTTCATACCTTACTCCTTGAACAGTGCGCCTGGTAGAGAGTATTTGTCTTATAAAATGAAATTTATGCCTCCAAATAAAGAAGAAGAAAAGATAGGCTTAATGAAAATTGCAGTTATTTACATTAAAGTTAGCTAGTACATGACTGTTTAGCCTCCGCAGCTTGAGAGCCATTTTCTCTGTGGAAAATATGATATGAGAGTGAGCATATTTTCAAATTTTATTTTGACACAGAAACTGATATACCAGCTCACTGTCCCCTATGATCTGGAATTCTGTTTCCAAGGGTGATAAGTACTGGAGGCATCATAGTGTAGTGTGAAACTCCAGCAATGAATAATTATACAAAGATCTGCACCTAAGGAAATGTCTTCAGATGTCAGCGGTGAAGGGGTGTGTCAGGTACTGAAGTGTGAAAGTCAGTGTTACTTATCAATTATGATCTTTGCTGACACAAGTGTGAATAGTATTTTCATTATTCACTTAAATGTCTAATCTCCTCCTGAATCTAATGAACCGGCTGGCCTTCCTGACCTCTACTTTGACAGTGAGTCCTAAAGTTTTAGTTTTGCCTTGGATGACGTGTTGGTGAAGAAATAATTTCTTTTATCAAGCTAAATAGGTGTCCCTTGAATTTTATTAGCAGTGTCTGTTTTCTTATTTAAGTGAGAGGAAGCAAATATGTCATGAGTTGGCATAGCCAGGCTCGCTGAAGTTCATGGTCTTATATGAATTTATGCCAAATGAGGTCCATGAGCATTGTGGGTTGCAGGGAGGCTTTATTTATTGTTATTTATTGCTTCACAGTTTCATTTTGTTGGTTGGTTTGTTTTTTTTCTCCCCTGACTATGGCATAGTAACAAGGGATGTATGGATTTGTCCTCAGTTTTTGAAGTTGCTTTTTGTGAGCAGCCAAAGTTAATTTAGAAACCATGAGTTTTCAAACTGTTCCTTCCACAATGTTTCAGTATGTGTGTTGTACTATAACCATTACCCAGTGACTTCTCTAAGCAAGGTATTTACAGAGCTTTCCATAATGCCTTTTATTTTGTCTGAAGAGTTTCATCAGCTTCATTCTTGAATTGCTTGTAAGTAGTATGAATAACTTTCTTAGCAGAGATCTTTGCATCACCCCTAGCAGTGCCTCTGTTCTGTGTTAAAAATGGATTATTTAATCCATTTCTGTTCATTCATCTCTCTAGATAAGTTTCCAAAGAGCATACTCTGCCCCCTCACATCTCAAACATTACCTTTGAGCTGGTTTATTTCCCTTTCTTCAGTGAATCCCACAGAGGATCTTCAGCTTTCAGGAGGTTCAAATCAGTCATGAATTGGCTTCCAGTGTAGGGCAGTTAGCTCTACAATGAATGTGCTTGAAAATCCCAGCTTGCCCATGGAGTTTTAAGGAAACAAAAATGTGTCACCATTTCTGCACAGGTGGGAGGTGAAAAGTGTTCTGACTGCCCAAAGATATACCTTATTAAGCTTGTACTTTAAAAAACAAAAAGCAGAGAATGTCCTTTCAAGAAATGACCTCGTTCTTTGCTATGGATCAGGTGGGCATTCAAAGCAGTTCCCCTCTCCTGCCAGCAATCCATCAGTTTTATTTGGATTGAACTTTAATCAGCTTTCTAATGCCCCCTCTGCAATCTCAGATCTTGATCTTGTGATTATTTCCTCTGCCACAAATCTTGCAAGGTTTCAAAAAATCTCCAGCTGCTTGTTTACATAGGGACTCTCCAGAAAAAATAATGGAAATTAACTGAAGGTGTGCATCCAAAGTATGTTAACTAAACTGGATCAGATCTGCATTACTTTGGAAGATAATTCAGTAAAATGACAATAAAGACAGTTGTGTTGTGAGCGAGTGTGCCCACACAGTGGTCTAATACTGTTTAGATCATGCACTTCAAAAATTTAATTTGGATCAAGTTCCTTGTGTGTCTCTGTGGACACAATCCCTACCATAGCCATACCACACACAGCGGGGAAGTGGTTTACATTGCACTGGAGCCCACTGCGCACCCCTGTGTAGTTCATAGCTGATATTGCTTGGCTCAAGTGGGATGTAACACAACTTGGAGTATGATCAGCTTATTGTCAATACATAAAGCCATGCTGCCATTATTGCCATTACAGTTTCTGCAGCAGTATCCATAGTCTCAAGTAGAAATCAGAGTCCTATTATACTAGATACTAAATGAAAACAAATTACCTGGCTCCTGTACAAAGAGCAGAGTCTAAACAGCTGCTGGCTGGGCTGGGCAGGCTGTGAGCCGCAGCAGCATCAGGTCTCCCAAGGTTCAGCCTGGAGCTTTGCCTGAGAAGTCTGGTGGTCAACAAAGCTTGCATGGGAGAGCCAGGCCTCTGACTTGCCTTGAGAAGTAAAATGTGACAATTTCTAACCTCCCATGTTAGATCACAGGGCCAAATCAGCTTCTGCTGGCATGAACAACTGTGTTCAGAGCAATGCTAGCCACCCAAGCTGAATGATTTTACTCACACAAATGTGCTCCCAAGAAAGCCAGCCTGTATATGTTTGTCATATTGCAGCCTACATCTGGTTAAAATATCCTTCTCTTCCCAGTTAAATGCTCTGGGAATTACCTGAGGCTTATTGCCTTTTTGAGCCCCTTCAAAATTCGGTCAAGTCTGATAGGGTTTGTAAATTATTTTTCTAGCCTGCCATGCATTGATTTTCTCTCTTTGGGGAAAACCAGAAAACCTCATGAAGTTGTGAGATGTAGTTCACTGCTTTCTCATAAATTTTGCCAGTTGTAGGCCAAAACATAAAGGAAAATGCAGGTTCTTCCATCTGAATGCAATCTCAAAGGTTATAACTGTCAAACTAGAATATCGTTCCAAGGTTTTGAAAAGCCCAGGTACCTCCAACAGTGTTTTTTCTTTAAGAAAATGCCAGCTATGGGTTTGCTTAGGTCAAGAAGTGGTTTGTATTACACTATCAGCTTTGTAAAAGGAACAGTAAATGATGGAGAAGCATTTAGTAGCAAGAGGGATAATGGCTCTGTCTGACAACTTAGAAAATGCTTTTTAGGAAATATATTTCACCCAAAGTGAGTAAATGAGACCAGATGTATGACCAGAGGGGGTGGAGCCACTGCCTATGTTTAAGACTGGACTACTGAGCCTGACCATGGGAGTCAATTTTTCAGTGTGTTTGGCCAACATTTGTATTTTCAGTGGTTGCACATAGTGCAAGATTTTGCTTAAAATAATTTTCTAGTGAAGCTAAGGCGTACAGAAAATCTTGATTCAGCATGGACATCTTCATAAAAGCATTAGTGATGGACAGTGTGGAAGCTGACATCATCAAATCCACTAAAACCATTGAAATGTTGCTAGGAAAAGGAAAAATTGCTTCTTTTTGCTTTGGTTTTCACCAACACATTTTGATTATGTTTTCTATGGAGAAGAAAGTAAACTCTTAAAAGAGAGGGCCAGGTTATGAACTGCAGTCTGTAGGCTAGAGGGAAGGGAAAAGATAAGGACAAGGAGGTAGTACAGAAACTTCTGAGTCATAATTCTGTGTCAGGTCAATTTAAATCTCCCAGTGTTTTTCTTTTGTTAAAAACGAATCTATCTGGAACTGCTTTGCACTAAAAGAAGGCTAAAAGAATGCATACTGGCGGTGTACACAGTGCAAACACAACCAGTTTAGATATGGCAACTTCATGCCCAGCAGTTCATATGTCTGAGACATCTGAGACAAACACAAGGTGCTTGCATACTGAAATGAGTATATATATATTTTCAGTCTTTTTTCCCCCTGACTCCTTGGGATAAAATAATGTAATTACTTCTGTAAGCTCAGTGTTGGGTGATATATACTGATACCAGTGTAATGGCACTAAAGCTGCTTAAAACTTAGGAGGATTTAGAATTATTGGTCTTGACTGTCACACTTCAGCAAGGTAAGGAGAGCTGCTGTCAGCACAGACTACTTTTATACCTATCTTAAGTCACAATATGTCTGCCAAAGCAAACAACATGAAAGTAGCCTTGTGAATTGTTACATCCATCTCCCCTTTGAGGTGGTGCTCCAGTTGACCTGCTCAGTTTAAAGTGCTCATTTTACAAAAAGAAAACTGAGGGACAGCTTGATTAATATTAACATTATACCTGGGCACTGCAGAATGCACAAGCGTTGGAACAAAACAGCTGCAATAAGCGCTGAATGTTGAATTGTGTCTCAAAATAAAGCATTTTGCAAAACAAAAGTACTCAGTGTTTCTGTTCCAGAAAAGCTTAGGTTTTTAATCAAAGTCTATACAAACTTCAGAATTGTTATCAAAGAATACCATAGTATTAAAACCAGTCTTCATTGTTTTCCCTTCTTAGTGGTGAATGCAGCTGTAGTTGGTATGATTGTCTCCATCTCATTGCAAAGAGCAATATTTTCATTGGTCACTGTTTGTTCAGTTTTTAGACTAGCTTATGTTTTAAGAGGTGATAAAAATTTAAAACAGCACAAGGCTTCTTACACCTCAGCAAATTTGCCTGAGCATTTAATACTAATTAACTTAACAGTGGCTGCTTACATCCAAACATTGCACAAGTATTCATTTTCTAATCAGTGGCTTATGAATGACAAATAATTCTGTACGAGTCATTTGGTGACTGAACTTAATTTTAGAACAGAAAGTGCCATATAGCTCATTGATTTAATTGGAGATTTTGGAGCTTTCTTGCAGGCTGAATTGTTTCAACAGTTGAGATAGCGATAGAGGCCTGATTGCAACCCTACTTAATGCAGCCTGTGTAGATTTGAAGCAACATTGTGAAGTCAGTGGCGTTAAACTAGTAATAATGAGTGAAGAACCAGAATTATAAACCTCTTGAGATCGGTGAGGTCAAAACTGAGATCCTACATAAATAGTAACCTGATAAATAGCTTTATTTATTCTTGACTGCTTGTGTTATGAGTTTGGTGTTGTTTTAGCTTACTCTTGTCATTTTTCCCATAGAGCTGCTCAGAAATTGAACCTGTCTTCCAAAAAGAAGAAGCACAGGCCTTCTGCATCATCTGTTCCTGAATCTCCTCTCTTCTCTACCAGCTTCAGCAGTATCCTTCAGACTTCCCCACCCCCTGCACCACCATGTTTGTTGAGAGCAGTCAGCAAAGTGAAAGACACCCCCGGTTTGGGCAAGGTAGGCCTTGCAAGTGTCACTAAACCACTTGTTTTCCTTGGGAGCAGATTTTATCTTCATGAAAACATTAAGGGAGTTGGAAGACCATGTCCTTTCTTGGTTGGCTTTACTGCAGTTGGTCCCTGGACACGTGTACAAAGGCCTAACAATGTAAGTTACTTAATGCAAGTGGTCTACTAATAACGTTGAAGTTGACACGAACACAGCCAGACCTAATTGTACAGCAGTAATACATATCAAGGCCCAGCTACACTAAATGCATCTGCATTGGTACAGCGCTACTGTCCATCTGATAATGTCCATTCTGCTAGGGTTTCTGGAGAAGTTCGTCTCTGGCTGCATTTAAAGTGTGCAGCAGTTGCTTGCTGTGGCGTATTCTGGGTTCCTGATCCCCTTGCTGTCTGGACTGGTGTCTTGGCTGGACGCACTGTAATTTGCTTCCGGCTCGTGTTTCCTGGCTTTCTTCCAGTACAGTCGGGACAAGGCTGGGCCATGCACCTGAACAAAGCCTATACTGATAATGATGAATTGCTCCTTTTTCCTTCTGTCACGTTATTTCCTCCCATTCTCCATAATCCCCCTTAAAATGCTGTTCAGGTGTATACTTATAATGGAAAATGATTGAGGTGATGGAGAAGGTGGCTATATAGTTTGCTGTTGCTTTGTTGTTTTTCTGAGTGGCCCTTCCTTTTTCCCTGCACAAATGGAGAACCTGGCATATTAACATCTGGGAATACATGCGTGCAGTTGCTGAGGACAGCAGTTTGCTTTAATTGAGGTAGTTTCTTATGCAGGCATCCGCGTGTGTGGCTTTTCTGTGTTCGTTGAATACTAAGCAGTGACAACTAATTTGGTGAAAATCCTTGTGTTTAGAAGAGAAATTGTAATGTATGATCTAGGAGTGCTGAGCATAGGATGGGCTTCAGAATTTTCATTGCTGATTTTGGATACTAATTTTCTTATATTGTGCAGTTCCAGTTTTTTTTCCAAAGAACTATGGTATTACTTTCATGGACAGTTTAATGCCTGTTTGAAAAGGGTTTCCCTCCACATAGGGCTCCCTTCCTTTCCTCTGACTTGGTAGGTGTGAAGAAATGTACAAATCTGTCATGATCTTATAAAAGTCAGTAGTGATGCATACTGTGACTTTAGCAGGAGGAGGAGTAAGCTTGAATCTATTCATTGTTGTAAGAAGCTGCTATGGAACATATTTACAATAGAAGCCATCCTCCTGAGTTTCTTACTTTTCTGTGCTTGGGACAGGTTATATTGAATAAAAATTCCACTGAGGAATAATGAAGGGTGTGTTCATGAAAACAAGGGACTGATTTTTCTTGTTGAATGGTGTGAGCAATTTTCCTGGATATGGGCTTTCACCCTTCCCAAGAAAAAGGTCTACACACACAGACACAAATATAGCTCTGTCAAAACACTGCAAGCTTGATCTGAACCTTTCTTGCTCCTCTAATCTTTGATTTCCAATGGACAGGGCTTGTGGAACAGTTCTGCAATATGCCCAAACAGACCTATGATTTGCTTCTTCATCAATACCATATACCAGAAAATGCTCCAGTCTTTCCAGCTGTGTAAGACTAATATTTTGCAGTCCAGACGATGAAGGAGGATATTTCTTTTCAGTTTATACTTACCATCCCTTAGCTATCAGAGTATATGAGAAATAGCTGAGAGGTTTTAGAAAATGTTTTAACACATACCTCTCCAATGGAGTAAACTAAATTAGGTTAATTCATATAGTCAAAATAGAGAAAACTCCATTAGCAAAAATATGTCTGTCCTGCAGTTTCTGGAATTCGGTTTCATTTTTCACCTCTTTGGTTTCTTTTAGGAGTCATCCTATAATTATGACCTAAAGCTCGTATACTTTCATCAAAGTTTCCCATCAGCTTATGTCTGTAGCACAATTTTAATTTTAATATGTCAGAAATAGGTTTGAGTAAGTAAATAACTGCAGGATAACGATGTAATTTGTCTGTCAGACTGGGAAAACTTCAGATGAGGTAAAGGAATTTTCAGCTGTTTGGTTCTAATTTTTATTGTTATTTATATATGTTCTGTTCAGTTTGCTTGGCATATGTTTTGATAGGAGCATGCTAAAAACTACCTTACTTTTCTCAGCATTTTCTCTCATATGGTGTTTTCCATCAGGGTAGAAATTTGTAAAATGTGGACCCATGTGGAGGAAGCAGGTTCAGGGAAGCTAAATGTTATTTTCGGTCACTTAGGGTTTTTCCTGGTCTGTGTTTAACTAGCATTTTACCAGCAATCCCAGTGTGATAAAACTCTGTTTCACTTTGCATTTGAGTGGGCTGGGCAATTTCTAACATGACAGTTTGTTACTGGAAAGTCTGGTTCCCCAGAACGGGAAGGCTGGCCATTGCCAGGGCTCTGGGTTTCTGAGACCCCTGGGGATGGCTGCACACAGCCCGCCCCGGGAAGGGCTCTTGGAAGGCAGGCTCTTTGCTAAGGGCTGGGAGCCCTGGCACAGATACTGGGTGTTGCTGGCTTGGTGTCAGCTTGAGAGCTGTCAGTTTGCCTGGGTAGGTGGTTGTCTGAGATGCGGTAGTATAGAAAGTAAGGTATTTCAAAGCTTAGACTTTGAGGTTAAATCTAATTTCACAGTTTTCTAAAATGAACTCACCACCAAACAGTTGCCATTTTATATTTTCACTTCTCTAGAAATTTCAAAGATTCTACTTCTCATTGCAAAATTGATGACAAAGATTTATTTAAAATTGTAGAGGTTCTCAGCTGTCATGTGCAGGAATTTTTGTGAGTTAAACTAGGAGTATTTGTCTACCAGCAACATATTTAAAAATTAATTAGCAGCTTAGTTTGTATGGACATGGATGCAACTGAAGAGTCTAAACTGACAAAGGGAAGAAAATAAGAGAGTATTCAGGTTGCATACTTCACACCTTTTCTTACAAAAGGCCTTGCAAATCAAACTGTACCAGCCTGGAATTTGGAAGAAGTATTAGTTGAAAGCTAGAGTTCAGCTTCACAGAAGGAGGAAGATGATATTACTAATAAAATGTTGGGACTGCATAATCACCATTTTACTTTGATGTTAAATACACCATTGACTCTAGCAGAAATACAGCAGTGTCAAAGTGAAATAAAGTAGTAAAGGAACAGGTTCTCTGTTGCACTTATTTTCAGAAAGCTCTCCCTGAAGTAAAATAAAAAGGTTGTGACCATGTTGCCAATATATTAGCAGTGGTGCTTGTGTGGGTCATAACATACACATGTGCTTTGGGCTTGCTTTTGCTGGCAGAGGGAGCTGACCCTGGGTGGTAGTGTGGTATCCCCATAGGGGTTTCCTGAGAGCAGAGAGTTTTCTTTTGGGTTGAGAGAGTCCTGCTCCATAAACTGCCAAAGCTTGAGCACCACTTTTCCTTCTCTGCTGTCTTCGAATCATCATATTCTGAGAGCGGCAAATTGCTGTTGCTGGGTTTGCTCACAGAGTGCCACTGTCCTGGATGACTGTATGTGCAGTTTCCCCAAGTCCCATTGTTTTCTGGAACATACTCAAGTCTGTTTTGTCCTTTGTGACAAGGATCCAAGAAACAGAGCACAAAAGCTTTCCATGCAGAAATAATTAATTATTCCATGACTGCGCTCAGATTAACTAATGTAAGGGCATTCTAGCAAGGTTTGCTTAGGCTTGCTCCCCAGTCTGCTTCCCTCCTCCATTTTCTGTCAAACAAAACCAAACTAAACCAGGACTTTTGATGAAAATCCAAAATGTTCTTTCTGTGAAAGATGTTGCTTTGCTGAATCCCACGTTACCCATGAGAAACAGTTTGTACCAAAAATTTTCTGCCAGCCTTAATAAATAGGTTGTTTTCAGGTGGCACAGGGTTTAGGATGAATGGATGGGGTCTCTGTGCTTTCTTTAACTTATAATTTTTCTGTGTGTAGTCTTATAAAACTCTGTCACTGTGAGGTATTTGTTACGTTTGGGCAGAGATTAGTTTACTTTTCCTTATATATTATTTTTGGTGTGAATTGTTGTTTGTTGGTACTTGTTAATCTGAAATAAAATAGCAATGTTTGTGGGTTAAAATGATCCTTATGCAAAAGTTTTCTACCAGGGAGAAAGAAATCATTAAAACTTCTTTGGCAAGTCATTTCAACTTATTAGCAAAATGGACTGTAATTCATGATATTGTGTTGACTTTTTAGTTTTCTTTAGCACCAGGACTTCTGCTTGCAGAGCCCAGCCCCATTTTGCTAAATAATGTATAAATTCAGATCAAACCCCCCTGTTTCTATCCCAGACCACTTATGTTCTCAGTGTAGGGAGGAAGACCAGACAGACAGAGACGGGAAGCAAGAAGAAACAATGAGGTATTATCGGTCATCTTGATAGTGATGTCCTCAACCCATCAGCAGTCTACTGTAAGATACCCCTTGTCAAGCTTTGGTAGGTGTTGTAGAAGAGGAGATTATTAAAATCTTTGAAGAGGGAGTAATAGGTTACACTGCAGATGCTTCTGAGGAGCCCTTTCCAAGTGTATAGGGCAGGGTAGGAAGCAGCACAGAGAGGGGTTTCTGAGAGTCTATTAAGTGAGTGAGAGATGTGGGAGCCAGTCTCCTGGCAGGGGCTGAGTGCAGAGCCTGGCTGGGAAGGGCCATGAATGGGAGCCGAGCCATAGCCAAATGCCAGGAATGCCTGCAAAATGCTGGTGGGAGATTGGTGGTGTGATAGACACTCCTGAATCATACACCTTTCTCCTAAGGATCTGTGTCACATACTAAATAATGTTCAGTTAAGAATAATTTTTTAGTGCTTGGCTGTAAGAATTTAATCTTCCATTAAAGCAAAATATTTGACAGAAATAAGCCTAAAATCTACTATTCACTTTACATTAGTCTGCAGGTTACCTTTTACTCACATTGATTTGCATAAAACTCTATCTGGAAGCATCAGGAAGATTTTGTCTGACCTGAAAGTGCCTCCACCAAAACAGTATACTTCCAGCTGTGTCATTCCTTTGACTTTTTGTGAATGTCACTGGGAGCTGGCACCCACTTCCCCAAGCCACACTGAAGCTTCCCAACGTAAAGGCTACCTGGTGAATATCCCATTCGGTGGAGGAGAACACATTTGTGTGGGGAGAAGTGTGATAATCCTTGCCTCTTTAGAGGCAAGGAGGTCCACAAAGGCAGAATACCACTGACGATTAATGGCCAGAGTCTTGTGTCTTTGGCCTAAAAAGGTGTGGTAGTATCACTGTTAAAAATCAAAAGATGGTCTTAAGTCGTACCATACCACTTTGTATATTGATCATTAACATGCTACTATCCTTTTGATCCAAGTGGCTAGTCAAGATGCAGTGCTTTGCAGACTTTTACCAGATAGGGAAAGAGATTATGAAGGGAATGGATCAGGTGTTGTTAATGCAATTCGGTTCCTTTACAAGGAAATACAAAAACTTGAATACTGACAGGGAGAAGCAACCAAAGGCAATTTTCCTTCCTACTCCACCAGGTCCTTTCA
This sequence comes from Gorsachius magnificus, assembly GCA_034008185.1. Taxonomy (NCBI): domain Eukaryota; kingdom Metazoa; phylum Chordata; class Aves; order Pelecaniformes; family Ardeidae; genus Gorsachius; species Gorsachius magnificus. Next base: position 38,841,703 of record CM067083.1, on the reverse strand, counting down.
GCTAGGACTTCAGTGTCTCATTCCTTCCTCAGTTTAAGGGCATTTCTTTGTCCTACAGTACCAATGTTTGTTCAGGTTTTTCTTCTCCCTGTTCTTTCTGTCCCTGCTTCTCTGCTTGTGCTATTTCTTATTTACATGTACCCCTGCCAAAAGTAACAGTGAAGAAAACCATACTGCCCAAGCAGTTCAGGTTTCTGAGTAGATTCAGAACTGTCTTTTGGGGGGGACAGAAGTGTATGCCAATGCTTTGGGTCTGCAAACTGCTAGTATTTCAGCTATCCAATGCCTTAAAATAGTTTATTTGACTTTTCACTAAGTAGGGCAACAACTATTGCACTGGCCTGGACATGCTCTAATCCAGGCTATAACAGCTCAATACATGTGTTAATAATGAGGAAGCATTCTGTTGGCTATAGCCTGTATGAATCATCATTTGAATAGTCTTTGTCAAAAGATGTTTTCAATAGCTGTGTCAACTCTTTGTGTCAGTGCAGTGGAAAGTAGAGACATTCTTAGACTTATGTGATTTGCAAAGTTGATTTGAAGGGAACAAAATTGATGCACATCTGCATTAAGTCCAAAATCTATAGGAAAGTTCCTTTTCTATAATCAGAGTTTGCATTTTCACTAGCTGATTGGTGGATGTGAGGATTTATTTGGCAACATTATGGTATGCATTAAGCAGGTGTTTATGAAAACCTGTGTTAGGGTTGGTGTCCTGGTTTCAGCTGGGATAGAGTTGATTTTCTTCATAGTGGCTTGCATAGTGCTGTGGTTTGGATTTAGTACTAGAAGAATGTTGTTAACACACTGATGTTTAAGTTGTTGCTGGGTAGTGCTTAGACTAGACAAGGACTTCTCAGCTCTGCCAGGTGCACAAGAAGCTGGGAGAGGACACAGCCGGGACAGCTGATCCAAACTGGCCAAAGGGATATTCCATACCATATGACATTATGCTCAGTATATAAAGCTGGGGGAAGAAGAAGGAAGGGGGAATGCTCGGAGTTATGGTGTTTGTCTTCCCAAGTAACCGTTACGCGTGATGGAGCCCTGCTTTAATGGAGATGGCTGAGCACCTGCCTGCCCATGGGAAGTAGGGAATGAATTTCTTGCTTTGCTTTGCTTGCATGTGCAGCTTTTGCTTTCCCTATTAAACTGTCTTTATCTCAACCCACAAGTTTTCTCACTTTTACCCTTCTGATTCTCTCCCCCATCCCACTGTGAGGGGAGTGAGCGAGCGGCTGCGTGGGGCTTAGTTGCCAGCCGGGGTTCAACCACGACAGTCGGCAAAAAACCAAGCATAACTTCCAAAATATGCTCTGTATTTCTCTTCACTGCCATCCATCTTGAAGGTTTTTCAGAGAGAATCAAAGGGGTTCTCTTTCCTTTGTAAAGCAGAGGTTCTCTCTCCTTCATCGCTCAGGTATATAGGGGGAAAAAGTTACCAGTTAGATGACAAATGCGATTTTAAACCCTTCATCACAGAAAACAATTTCTGAGGTGGAAGCTGGTTTTGCCCAAAGTTACCATGGTTACTGAAATGGGGGGGGGAGGTCGGGGAGGGTGATCCCTTGAGGCATTTAAAGAAGACATATGTGTTCATCTTTGTTGTCAACATGACTGTTGTACAAATTAAATAGTTAGTTCCACTTGGAATGAGATCCAGGCGGCCTTTTGCCCTCCAGACAGAGTTGCTCAGAACTGGGATTTTCCTCACCAAATGTACTGGTTGGACCTGGCAGAAGCTTTCATGCTTTTTGGCTAGATTTCTGCTAGGTGCACTTTGCTGGGAGGAGTTTTTAATAACTCAAGCTGCTTTAAGAAAAAGGTGAAATTAATAGAAGTTGGAAGAATTACTATAAACAACAAAGTCTTACCTCCCTCAATCATGTTTTCTATGCACACCTAGTTTGTCTTTCTCTAAAGTAAAGCTTATCCTGGATGTGAAAGTACCAACCTAGGCATGCCAGGAGTCTGCCAGATTGCATTTTGGTTGGCTGTGAGGTTTAAAAAAAGACATATTTTAAAAGATTTTCTATGCAGTCATGTTTCCGCCATTTAGAGAAGGGCTGTAATTGCTGTTCCTTCTCTTCGTGAAGTGCAGAAGCTGCTACTTCATGGGAGCTAACCAAGCCTGCTAAGGGAAAACCTGGCCCGTGGCCTAAACTGTACACCATGCAAGAGAAATTTCCTATGTGGAGAAGCAGGGCTGCATTTCTACCATATAATCTAGCCAGCCCCTTTAGGAGGGGAAGATTAGGTTTCACCCTACATATTAATGAGCCAGTTGAAGGGCAGTGGGTCATTCTGGCCCACCTGCAAGGTGTTAAAGGCTTAGGAAGTGGCTCCAGAGTTCCTGACCTGACAAGCTGTCATTCCTGAAATTGGGATTGATATTGGGTCAGCTGGCAAGGAGCAGACTCCAGAGAGAGGAGCTTGTGGCAAGTGGATGCTAGCGTAATGGTTTCCTGGAGCATTGCAGATGCAGGCAGGTAAATGGAAGTAGACACCAAGGAATAGGCTTACTTCTGAAATGGGAAAATTGAAGGCAGAATACAATTGCTTTCCTCACATCTGATTCCACAAAACGGAGCAGTTCTGCTCTACGGCATGAGGAGTGCTCCAGTAGTCTGGGCGCTGTGTGATTAAGGTATCTTTCTCTTCTGTTAATTCCTTTGCTTCTGCTGATTGATGCATAAAGTAAAGCCATCTTTCAAACTAGTAGACATCTCCCTTTTCACTGGGGAGGGTGGGGTGGGAACAGCAACGCAGAAAGTGAGGTTTTTCTAGAGAGTAACTTACAGCCCTTAAATGAAACTCTTGGCTTTGGTAAAAAAGCATCTCTTTTCATGACATGGAGGAAGACTTGTACCCTAATCTGAGCATGAACTATTGGTGATAGCAAATATAGATAAGAGATTGTTGCTCAGTAAATTACTTTTTTGCCTCAAAGAATACCAAAAATGGTGTTCCTCCCTTTAGTGACATCTTCCCATGTGTATTCAGAAATTGTGCTGATGAGTGAGCTCGTGAGCATGAGAGCTGGGTGGAGGAGATTTCCATGTGGAATTGAATGGGACAGGCAAAATATGAAAAAGGCTGTACCTCACTTTAATAACATTTGTTATTTCTGTGTTAGAAGAATCAATCCTTTCTGTGATTGTTTTATAGTACATTTCACCCAAGGAAAGAGCTGTAAAGCCTAGTTTTGTTTTGTTTACCTTTGTTTTGATGAATTTGAGGATGAAAAGAAGATTAGCTTGCTCAAATTACTTCAGGCTGGTGCTAGTAGGTTTTGTATGTTTCTAAGTGAATTTATTTATACAGCGCCCTCTGCGTTCTCATAGATGCATGATTTTATGCCCAGCAATCTATAACTTTAAGGTTAGTTGACTGTTTTCTTGATTGAAGTGGTGTGAATGACCATAATTTGTAGATATCTAGTTGGCTGTGAGCCTTATACATGAGGGCTAAGTAGGTCAATTAATTTGACTGTTTCAGTGTTGTCAACCCAATGAAGCTACAGAAATCTTTAATTTTGGTCACCTAGTAAGTATGCTTTAAACATATTCTCATGTTGTTGAAATAGTATGACTGTACCATGGCCACATTTAAAAATCTCTTAAACATTGAGAGTTATGCAATTTGAATGAAAATTACTGGATTTTTCTAGAATATAAAAACTCATTTTTAAAATTTTGATATCCACAAAGTTTTTCTGAGCTATTGTATTTTTATGTCCTTTGCTTCTCAATTTACGTTGTACTACTGGTTGATATTTTGGGGCATTATGATAGTTCCAGTTAACCACTTCCACCTCATTTCTAAGTCTTTCAGTAGTACTTTTTGAAGTGTCCCCTTCTTCCCTGCCCTCTCCCCCACACCTCTCACCCCATTAAATTAATTTTTAAATCCATGAAGAGGAGGTTAATATAAATCAGGAAAGTCAAGAAGAAAGAAATGGAAAATTGCAAGGGTGTTTCTCAGACAATGCTGAGGAAGGACTTTGAATGCTGAATAGTTTGCTAAACCTGGGATCATGGTAACTTTTCTGAGATCTTCTGCAAATTTCAGACACTGTACTTTAAGCACTCAGCTGTAGGCCTTATTACAATTTTTTTTTTCTTTAAAACTTCCGAAAGCTCTTCTCCTCCCAGCCTTTCCCTTTTTTGTTTGACTCCTCTCAGCATGTGTCTGAGAGCAGTCCTCAGCGGTACAAGTGGGATGGTGACACTGCAGGAGGCTCCACTATAGCACTGCTGTAACATCATGGGCTAATGATTCAGCTGAGCCTCTTGATTCAGCTGCAAAGTTATTCTGCTTTCCATTATCCTAAAGGTCTGGGCTTTACCTCATTTCTCTGGTACAACATTGACTTAAATAGATAACCAGCTCAGCTGAGGAAGAGCCTAGCATGAACTGTATTTTAATACTGAGAATACCATTAGATGTATCTCTTATCATTCACCAACTCTCCCTTTTTTGCCTTTTCCTTTAAGAATCAAACCCATTTCTGGGAATATCTCTCTGGAGACATTTATCCATTTTTATTTTTTTTTTTGTGCTGCTTTAATGAGAAGCCTGTCTCTCCACGCTTCAAGTTGTTATCTCCCTATCTTTTTCCTCACTCCTTAGTGCCACCGCCGTTGCACTCCCTTTAGGCTGTGATTCATGTTGCTAGCTTAAGTGAACTGATCACTGTTCTTCGGATCTAGGCTGGGCATGTGAATTCCTCCCGTGGAAGAATGGAGAGAAGTGCTACCTGTATTAGGATGGGCTGACTTGCCTATCACATGTTCCTTTTCAGTTGATTACAGAGGCAACCTAGACAGCTACCTTAGAATGAGATATCTGTGTTTTGGCTGGCTCAGATAAGGTGAAATGGGTCTCTCCCTGAGTAGGAACGGAGTCTCTTCCTGTGTTCTGCTCTGAACAATTAGCTTTAATAGAAAACCAGCTACCGGGACACATAGTAATGAGACCCTTGCAGGAAATTCTAGATACTTGCATCTCTCCTCCAAATGGAAGTCTGCATCCTCTGCTTCCCAGTCTAGGAAACATTGGAAGCTCACTACACGGCATCCAGGTCTGGTTGAGCAGACTTGTGTGCAACTGAGCAGGTTGCATAAAACAGCCAGACCTTCAAGGAAAAGGACCAAGCAGGCTTTTGCACATTTGGCCTTATGCAAACTAAAAGAAAGCTGAACTGATCTGTATTGATTTAAAGACCAGAGATGTTCAGCTGTACTTCTGCCAGGATGGATGTGTAAAGCTGGTGGCACTGCGGACACCCATTAGCTTAGAGCCTCTGCCCCTCAGATGCCCAGATTCTCATTGCTCTGTAATGTGACCTGTGAATCACTTCCAGTGAGGACTCCTCCCCAGAAGGGTAGGCAGTGTGGCTTAGGGTTTGGAAACATTTCATTAGTGGATCTGGATTCCTGATACCCAAATGTCATTTCACTTTCCAAATGTAAATCGACTTTTTCTTCTGTATTGTTGCTAAAGTGATTAGCAGTTAAAAGATCTTTCATTGGATAGTGAGGTATGAAATGCCAGGTAGGAAAAGCAGTACTCTAATGTTCCCATTTTTCTTTATGAAATATATGTATAGTAAAGGTAAAAACAAAGTTTGAAATCATTGACCTGTTTGATCTTAAAAAATCAGAAGGTAGCTTAATAAATTTTTAAGGCCTGTGACCCTCCTGTGAACCATTCCTGAAGCAATCAGAAGTGACAAATGGAGTGGGTGCGCCTGTGGTGGGTGGATGGGTAGGTATATGTGCAATTCACACTATACATACGGTGTGTAAATTTGTGTCTAGAAACATATATAGGTGCATATATATATACGTGTATAAATGTATTGATCTCCCCTGCCCCACCAGTACAGTGGGAATATATAGGAAAAATCTATATATGAAGTTTCTGAGCAAGTTATCTGAAAAAATATAGACTTGCTTTTATTTACAAACCAGAAGAATTATTTTTTTAAGAGAGAGAACTCAACATTCCCTTAAGACATTCCCAGGAACCTCTCATGGATTTTAATCAAAAATAATATCCTCCTTGCTTAGCTCAGTCCTCCTATACATTGCATGTTCTTTTTTCTCCTATGAGGTGATCGAAAATGCTCATACAAATTGTGGCACTTTACATTCAATTCTCTAGGTATCTGTGAGGCTCTGTTGCATTTCTGTAGATCCCAGTTGCTCTCATCCATATTAATTGCTGCTGGATTTTTCCACAGATCTGCTCAGTGTACAATGTTTGTACTGAATGGGCGATGCTTAGTTAGAAAAAAATGTGGTGTCAAAATGTGGTGTGTATTAAAATGCCAGGAGGAAAGCTGTACAATAACCTTTACAACATCACATACTCCATTACAGAAACATAGATGTGGGAAAACTTAGACTGTTGATCCTTTCTTCCCTGCCCCCTTTTCCCACAGAAAATATGGCACATGTATTTCAAACTGTATCGTGTGAGCATGATTATCTTTGCTTTAATGTCTTGCCCCATTCTTTCCACTACTCACTATTGTTGGAGATTTATCCAAATACAAACCTTGATTTGCAAGAGAAATCTGTTCTTGACTAGCTTGGCTGCAGCACCTGAGCCCAGATTCTGGAAGCAGAGTTGCTAGAAAAGCTGCCCTTCCTTCCCCACCCAACCCCAAGAAAATACCTTAAACACTGCATTTTTGTCAGCTATGAGGAGCAGTGCAAAGGTATGTGCTGGCACAAGATCTGACAGAGGCACCAGGGATGCATATTGCCTGGCCACACAGAAGGAGAAGGCATGCGCCCTGATTGATAACAGCGTGTGCAGATGTGATAAACACAAGGAGGCCCAGGGTGGTTTGGGAAACAGAGGAGGAAACGGGATTCCCCCAGGGCCTCGTACTCCATGAGCGGTGGGAATCATGAATCTCCTCAGATGGGAGGGAGTTATTCATCATAAAGACTATTATGCCATGTGAGTCATTGCTGAAACAGAACACCGCCAAGCTATTTCCTATCTTATCAGGGTGTATTAATAATGCAGCAGTAATAATAGAAGTACAAATTAAAAATAACTGGATGGGCAGATAAGCAGAGTTCTTGAGATTAAGGGGATCGGGAATTGCTTCAAACATTTAATTGCAGAGCAGCACATGGGGGAAATTTGCCTTTGCTGCTTTGCCTTTATTATTTTCTTATTTTTCATCTTATCTCTGTGAGTGTTATTTTTAGGGCTTTTACCTAGACACTAAGAGGCACAATATTTCCTCAAGATTTCAGACTGTTCTTTTTTATCTCCACAGAAATGGAGTATCTTTTGCTGATCCATCTAATTCAGTAGGGACTAATAATGCTGAATAAGAAGAGTATTCTGATTATTAGCCTTCCTCTACATAAACCTCTTATCATTTTCTCCTCCCACTCCCAGCCCACAATACAAAGGCAGACAAGACATTACAAGTGTCAAATATTCAGGCTTCAGGATGAATTGATGCAGACTGTTCCCTGGAGGTTTGTAAGCTCCTTCTGGTTTGCTGTGGCATGAATTCCCCAGCGTCCTCGAGTCTCTTGAGGGGTAATAGCTGGGCTGGGCAAAGAGAAGTGTGAGTGTCTGGTTCTCTGGAACTGGACGATTGTGTTTCCCCTGTCCTCTCTTGCACAGCCTATGTCTGTCAGTCACTGACCTGATTTGGGGGCTCTGCATGGTTCCTTTCAATAGAACTAAAATAATGACTCAGAACTACTCTCTGGTCCCCTGCTGGGTACCAAAATGTGCCTTACTTAGGGCATGAGACTGCTGTCACTTTGATTTCAAGTACTATTTGCTAAGCAATTTTCAGGACACTCAAATTCTGCTCTCAATGAAATAGCTGTTGGAGCTAGTGCAATGTGCAGCCATTTCACACAGCTTCATCCAAGCAACACTGGCCCACTGAGAGATAAGGCTATCAAGGGAAGCCCATTTGATTGAACGCCTGATACACTGATGGAGCAGGAGCTTAGCAAAGAACTGCAGCACAACTATTACTCCACCGTTTTTCTGGAAAGCAACATCATTTGTGAAACTAGCAATATGGGAGCTCAGTGTCAAAGACAGTAAATCATATGTCATCCTGCCTTTAGAATGGTTTTAGTAGTCCAAAAAGCTTTTGTGTGTAATATTGTTATTACTGAAGAATTCACTCTACTGTACAGGATAGTTGATCACAGTTGGTTGCCACAGGAATATCCTCCATGATTTGTCAGATTAAAAGGGTGGAGGAAACTGTTGCTTAAATATTGGTTTCTTCACTAACAGGAGATAGAAGAAAGTAAGTCCTTTGGAGGGGAGGGGATGAGAGAGAACTTCGGGAGTTGCGGGCAAGGACAAAAGGATGTATTATCTGCACACTGATCCTGAGCTTTCTGTGCATGCCATTAGTATTGTAAGTGTTCAGCACAGTTTGATGATTAAACTTCTGAAATAGTACACTGTTGGCTGGTCACTCTTCATCATTCAGGTTGTACTTCCATTAATGTAAATGATGTAAATTACAGCTGCAGGGATGAACGTAGCCGTAGGTGAATTCACCAGCTTTGTGCTCAAGGCAAAGCAATGAAAGTAGATAAACTATATTGGCCAAATGAGAAGGGGGCAAACTCCATTTACCTGTGCTTCCTCTTGACAAAAGCAGCGTGGAACACTTTCTCTCGTGAATGACATGACTGAAACACTCTGAGTACATGAATTCATGTGGATGGTGAAACTTCCAGAGTTCACAGGCATTTTTACAGAAACTGCCAACAAACTGGGTATCCATGATACTCATTACTCATAAAAATCATGCTATTAAAGCCTATCAGTCCCAATCCAGATTCTCTTCCTTTTCTTTGCTCCCCAGAAATGATTCACAAATGCTTTCCATCTACCTATCCATGTCTCTGATGTGCATCTTATGGCTGCAATTGTCACTGATGTCTGTTGTTTATCTCAGTTTTGCTGTTGCACCTCCATTATCTGGGATGCTCTTCTCACCATCACTGCACCCTCAGGTGCCCTCTCCCCTGAACCTGCGATCCTTCTGCCTGTGCCTGTTCCAGTCTGAGCACTGCATCTTAAATGTCAACATTTCTTGTCATTCAGGAAGGCTTTTTTTTTCCCCTTATGTGATTTATATATGCATCAGTAAATGGTTTGGTTTTTTGTTGCATCTAAAGGGAGGAAAAGGGGAAAAGGGGAAGACCTGCAATCAGTTACCAAAAACTAGAGTTAAAGTATAGAAACTGAACTGCTCTCCTCACGTTTCTGGGTCTCCCTTCACTAAATTCTCAGGCAGTATCACAAAACTATGATTAATGAGACAATCCCTGGTTTAAGGCATTGTTGGCATCCACTGCCTCTCAAGGCTAGACTGTGGAGATTTGGTCAGGGGACTAAACAGATCTGCAAAGAGTACCACAGAGGCAGGCTATTAATATTTTCTTATGGATTTCCCAGTTTACTCCCTAGACAGAAAATATACAAGATGGGTGCCTGCCCTGCATTTATTTTTTTCCCCCTCACTTCTTCAAGGAAGGTTTGCAAAAGCTGAAAACACCTTCTAGGCTCTAAGAGTTTTCATAGGAAGCCTTTGCACCTCAGTGGGTTTTTTTGTGATTTTTCTGGGGGTTTTTTGTGTGTTACACAATTATTTATATCAATCTTTCTCTCCTACAGGGTAGTCCTAGAGCATATGGACACATGGATAGAGAGGATATGTTCTAGCTAGCATGTCTAAAATACCAGACAGTGGATAAAGCTCAGCTTTCCTTTCTCTGCAAGTTACACCTATCTTTCCCTCTCTCAACCACTTCTGTTTAACTTCCTCCCTCATGTTCCAATTCTTTTTTTCCTTTATTTTTAGGTTCTTTTACTACTGTGAGATAGAAGAGTATTCACCAAATTCTGTGACCCCTTGGAAATATTTTAAAAATACACTGCTAAGTAAACGTGTCCATTACTTAGTCCAGGATCAATTGACCTGACAAGACAGATAAAGCAAAGTTGTGGTAACATGCTTGCTGTCTCCCTCTCTTGTTCCCAACACCTTAATCCTAACAGTGCTGCCACCCACCCCTACCCCTTGTTCATCTCCTCGGAGGAGTGTTAGCATCTTCCTCCTAACTGGCAGAGAGAAAACACACACAGCCTTACAGTGCAACGTGCTTACTTGTTTTGAAGTAAATGATTCAAGTCCAAATCTGTAATGGTTGTTCAAAGTACAGCTGATAAGAAACTCAAACTGTGAATAGTTTAAGGCTGGTAATTGATTCTGATACTTTCTGGAGACTGACCTCATAACAAGCTATGCTTTAGCAAATTGTGGAAATCCTACAAATAACTAAGATCTGAATCAGAAGCTGAATTGAGTATTTGTCCTGTAAGTGTTACCATCTGAAGTGAATTTCTTGAGGACTAGATATCAAAACAGGCTTCAGACTGGAAGGCAAAAGGGTGTAAGGCTCTGCAAGAATGCCTGCTTGCTGAAACAGTATGGACCAAATTCAGCTATGATTCTCACAAGAAGACAAATGCTGAATTAAAAAGCTTTTTCATGAAACTGTCTGTTCCTACTGCTGGGATTTTAAGAATGGAAAGATAAATTGTACCTTGCTTTTGCCTGGGTGTGCAAGCCTAGGGGGATGTTTGCAGATCTGCTGCCCTTGTACCCACCCAGTGACACCAAACTTAACAGCAACATGTGCGGTAACTGGAGTTCAAGGATTATGTAGGACAGCAGTCACCCCACGGTGGGCAGGCAGCCCTCTGGAAACTGCCTTTTCCTGTGTGGGGATGTACAGGAATTCTGCTCTTTGGATCCCCAGAGAGATATTATGCTGGAGAAGTCAATTTTTCAAAGAAACCATGGGAGCATGTTTCATTTTAATAGTTTGTATTATATCCCAAAATGGAAGCAGAATGGAAAGATACTTTCTTAAAAGGAGAGTTTTAGGACCTGATGTTTTCAAAATCCAGACAGCTAGAGGTTCAGAGCAGTGGAGAGAAGGCTGTTGGTGGTCTCTCAGTGAATAGACAAATAGATCAGGAAAACCAGTATACGAATTAAGAGTCTTGACTGGGAGCCCAAGATTAAACAGGCACAGACACTAAACAATCCTCTTGCCCCTTGAAATGGCCCTAGTCAAATAAAGCTAAGGTATGTTAATAGGTAAACTGATTTGGATACAGTTTATGCAGTACCTGGTCTGTTTAGAGAAAGATTTTGGCTTCCAAAATTTTCCACGTGGCATCTTCCGTAGTTTTTAATTTACTTCATTAAAAAAAAATTACAAAAATAAATCTTGATTTATGCATGTTGGGCAGGCTGTCCCAGCAATCATGCCTTCAGTTCACATCCCAGCCTGTGCTTGCAGAAGTCAAACGAAAAACACCTCATGCAGTGGTGCCTTTTGATTTACGAATAGTTGCCAGAGACCACATCAAGTTCGAGAGTACAGAGAAGGAGGAAGGATGAGGAGGATTACAGACTGGCAAGAAGAGCTTCATATTAAATGAGACATTAATTTGCATTCGCTGATATTTAGTTGAGCTTGAAAGTAAAGGCTATTGCAACCCCATAGTATTGAAATGCTTTTGCTTGTGCTTTTTTCCCCCATTAAGAAGCCAATTTGTCTTCATTTCGCTGATCTTAGAGATAAGACAGATAGGGAAAGAAGTAAACCTTCCTTTCAATTCAGACTGAAAAAACCCCCAGTGCTACTCCTAGCTCCATCTAGACATGCCTTTGTCATCATGGTTCAGATCTGGTCCCTTTGAAGATTTCTTTCGAGTAGATGTTAAAAGTTTCACAAAAGAATGAAGGAAGGAAAGTAAAAATGAACTGAAAATTCTTAGACCTTGCCTGCCTCTGAACTTTGCCTTCACAGAAAGCGCATAGGGAGGCAGATAAATCATTATCACAGATTCAGCAATAATTTTTGTGTTGTTTAAATTGCTATATTTTATCAGTTTTTTCATCAGACTCTTATAGTTGCGGATCTGTAAGGATGTCTCTTGCAAGTCATGGGTTTTCTTTCCTTTGAATTACAAAGGAGCACAAGCACATGAGACAATACTAAAAAACTTAACTGATAATGGAAGGTGGTATAATTTAGTATAAATCAGATACAAAATACAGTTCAGAGATTAAAGCAGTGTATTGTGATTATGAAGAGCTCCTCAGAAATCTTCCTTTTTCTTTTGACTGTGTGGGGTTTTTTTTCCTCTTTAGAAATAATTGTAGTTAATAGAGCTGATGAGGTGCAGAGGGAATGCAGCCTAAGTGAAGGAGACTGACAGGAGCAGTATCAAAAGTGTAAGTGGAGGTGCATGAGGACTAGTGTACTGTGCTTATTTTCATGTTTTGTTGCTGTTTTCAGCTACTCTGTATCACAAATACCCAGTAGTTTTTTTGTTTGGTCATAGAGAGGTTACAAGGATGCTTCTGATGTATTTGCATTGATTCTGCTTTAAGCCACTGAATATTGTTCTCAGAGGACATTCATTGTGATGTACTTCTGACAGACAAAGAGAAATAATTTCCAGCTGAGAAATTAGGTGCTTCTGAGGACTAGCCTTTTAGAATAGTGTCTGCAGTCAGAAAGGCTAATCGTCCGAATGATAGACATGCATGGTTGACTTTCCTCTTTATGCAGCCTTGATTGAGACACGATGAGCATGCTGCTGGCCTTTGCGGTGGATGATTTTGTTAGAACAATGTCCTCTGGGAAAGGCTTTTTATACAGCAAGGATGACAAGTGTGGCAAATTGCTTGCAAACCCCAGACCTAGAGGCTTCTCTTTCTGAAAGCTGCCAGCCCACAATACAGTAGTGCTACAGAGCTGGAATTCGTAGCTCTTTCTGCTGCTGTAAAAAGTGTCACTTTTTTCCTAAACTCTTTGCTTGTTTTCTCAGAAGGCTTGTTTTCACAGGACCAACAGGTTTGGGAGGCCCAGTGCGCATGAAAACTGAACAGTACCAAACGTTCCTTTAGGACTGCTTGTTGTTACACCAGTAACAAGAGAAGTGATCACCTTCTGATGAAGTGAAATAGGGCACTATCTTCTTTTCATTCGATTTTTGATACAGAAATTTTGTCTGTGGCAAGTGCAGCCTCCTGCCCTCTAGTTTCTTGCTTTTTATCTTTCCTATTTCTGTTGTTAACTGAGAGCAGCTGCCAAAAACATTATATCCCATTGCATTTCTCACATACTTCATATTAGCTGCACCACAAGGATATAGTTTGTGATGTGCTGGTCTTCTGATCTATGTATCTTCTGATATGTTTCATGGTGGTGAGGGCTCTTGTTCTAATTGCTTACAGTCTCATAAGCAGAAATGGTCTCTGCAGCAAAATGAAGAGGCAGGGCATCATTACCACAATGGGTGACAGATCCGAAAGGATTTATAATCTAATTTCAGTTCATTAATGACTGTGATATTTAACTCTTCCAGCCTGCCCTTTTACTAGCTGTGTCTAGTTTTCTGGACTGCAGTACCACCCTTACTGTGTGGAATACAGTCCTTGACTACAGCTTGCCCCTCGTTGCCTTATGTCTTTGCTTCCAGGAATATGGTCCATCCACATCACCTTCCTTAGTGCCACTTTTTCACCCTCACACGTTCACCTCAGGTCTGCCTTCTGTGTTGTCTCCCTTTTTTGGAATCTGTCTGATCTCCTTACAGGCTGGTGCCTGTATCTTCACTCCCCTCCAGCTTCCCCCACCTGTCCTGCTGACCTTACTCTGTTATAAAAGGGGAGGAAGATGCCTGAGCTGCAGCAGAAGACAATGATTGAGTAGACAGGGCAGAACTCTGTGAGAGCAGCTCTGCTGATGGCCGCTTATTTACATCTGCTAAAGATCTGGTGCCTAAAATCTTAGGAAGTTGCATCTAATTCATCATGTCTTATTTTCTTTATAGATAGGAGGAGTAGACAAGTACTTGGTTTCACTCTGGTTATGTGAAAAGAAGCATACGAAAGAACAATAATTGGTCCAGGTGCCATTACTGCAATATCAAATGTCTGTATTAGCTGATATTTGAGATATTGCTTGCTAAAATCAGCATTTTAACAGCCTTTTCAGAGATGGAAGCTTCCCATTCTCTCCCTCCTGCTCAGCTAATGCTGCTGCTCACTCTGTGTGGGCCAGAGCGGGTCTACCAGCTCCCCCTCACCCTCCTTTCCTGACCTCTCTCTGCTGCCTTCTAATGTGAGGATCTGCTACTCTTTCTCCCATAATGCTTTTTATTTCTGCTGATGCCATGATCTTTATTGTGCCTTTAGGAAGTATTTATGTGTTATGAATTATATTTTACTCCCACACTGGTTTCTCTTTTCATAAACAAGCCTTACAAAAATCTCTGTGTTGGGCAGTTACATATAAATTTGATCCTTTTGTTTTGTTTGCAGAGAGGATAAGGTAAATGACGGATTGCATTAATAAAAAAAAAAAAGTGTATTGCTGTATGTAAACTGGTCCCTTATGGTATAATATACCTCTCTTCAGCCCTGTATCAACAATGTGTTGAACAAGGCATTCATTTAGAAAAGGGGAAAAATATCACCTAGCCTGAAAGTTCAAGCCTAGAGTTAGTACAACACAAGGGTTAGTGAAGCATACAGACGCTTCTTTGTCTAAACAGAGTGCCAAGGAGAAAAAGGCCAGAAACGACCCACCTGGAATGTGGAAACTTTGGGACCATAAATGAAGAACCCCATTTTCACTTTAACAAAGAGTGTGTTTAGAGGTATGCTAGTTATTTATTAGTATGTTCACTCAGAAAGCAACGCAAAAGCTGAATAGGCTGTTCTAGCTTATGCATACAGTGGGACGTGACAAGGTTCTTATGCTTTTCTGATGGACGCAACTGTAGATGTTGTGTCAGGATAGTAATCCTAGAGAATAATCCAGGCAAATCCTGGCCTCTCCCAGCCCACCCCTCCATCAAGAGACCTGTTGTCAAGTGGAATTAAAAGTACTCCTGAAATGACTTACCATGGCTGTAACATCATGTTCCTATTTGCAGCTCTCTGGAGGTTATCAGCACAGTTAATTCATGTGTCATGGATATTCTTGAAGTTAACATCAAAAATCAAAGTATATTTATAATATTGGTTTAGAAGTCAGATAGTTAGAAATGTGTACATATTAAAAAAAACTGCTCATCATTCGGCCAAAAAAGTAATGCTGGATTTTCTGTCATTAAACTGACAGGATGTTATAGCTGCTGTAAGTAACAGTGACTGCTAAAATCTTTTGGCCTCCCCAGTGTACAAATCAACCAAACATGGATTAACTAGTTTCCTCTGATGTGGTTTGCACTAATCCAATATCCTCTGATAACAGGAGAAAGTCTTTAATTAGAACATTTTGGTTTCTCTTCTGTGTATGCTATGGCTTTTCAGAAAACACTCTTTAGCTTTGTGGAGTTCAAAGTCAAGTAAACTTTAAAAATCTGGTACCTGAATGATGCCTGGGCACATCTGTGCAGGACTTTCGCTGGAACCCTGGGGCTGGATGCATGCGCTTTGTGGCTTGAATGAGAAGTAGTTTGAACATTCCCGAGAACAAGATGGACAGATTGGTGCTTCTCCTTCCTCAGGCTGGAAAATCTGCAGATGGATGGTACTGTGCCACATTCTCAGTCCCCCATGTGCTTCACTTCATATAGGAATGATGTGAAGGCTAACAGGGGTTCTAGGTGGCTCCTGACCTTCCTTGTGTGTTTGCACTGTCTTTTTTTCTCAGTTCCAAGAGCTGAACGGCTGCAGGGCTGCTCTCATGTGCTTTAAGTGGCCCTGCCAGCAGCCATTGCTTTTGCCTGAGACTTTTAGGAGTGGTGGATGCTCCTGCAGCATTTTCTTTGCTAGTGTCATGCCTTTGGCACAGTGATCCCATCAGGGGCTGTCCTGTGGGAATACAGATTTTCCAGATATGCTGTTCTACCCTGGGAGCCCCTTACATTGCGCTCAATGACTTTCTTGTGCTGCTGCAGAGAAATACAGAAACCAAATTGCTCTTGGAGGCTGACAGACAGACAGACCGGCAGCAGCCATCTGAGTTGAATAGTTTCATTTTCATGTTTTAACAAAAAAGATGAAAGTTGTTAAAGGTGACTAACAGAAGACAGGTTTTTTGGCAGTCTCTGCACTTTCACCCTTCCCTAGATGACATTATATTCTTCAACTGGTAACCACTTTACTTTCTGGTAATGTCACCTTTGCTCTCTCCTGCCCCATTTGGTTATCAGATTTATAGCAAAATGATTAGGAGGGAAAGATGGGGAGAGAGAGGAGAGGCTGAACAGGAGAAGCAGTAGTAAGTTACTTTACTAGAATACAGGCCGGCTGGTGGCTGAATGGCTTCACTGAAATTTTTTTGTAACAAAGTAGAAAATTGCCCATCAACATGGATGCCTGAAATACCGCTGAGTTCTTGATGAGGATGGGGAAATGTTTAGTGTCTAATAGCTAATGTGTTCTCAAGAACCTTGAAAGATGACTCTTGGCTACCTTGTGTTTCAGTTTGTTAGGATTTTCAGTGTGTGTGATCAGTTGAACCCTTCAAAGGTTGGTGTTCCCAGAAAACCAGGCTTGCTCATATTTAGCAATCCTATAGACTTTCCCCACTTTGGGGGAATCAACAGCTGGTCAGGGAGCCACCTTAACATGATTGCAGTGCCAGAGATGTGCCACACAATTTTAATGGGGTTTAAGATTTAAGCAAGGTTGTCAAGTCTCACGTGACGCGTATGAGACTGACTGCAGCTGAACCTCATCTAAAGCTCCCCTATAGGCAAGACTGCATCTCCTAGTTTTGAAGCCTGGTGAAGCCTCCTTCCTGCTTTCTGGCCTTGCTGACTGCCGTGGTAACTGGCTGAGCCTGGCGTGTTGGGCCGAGGAGGCGGAGAGGTGCGGCTGGAGCTGTACATGTTTCACGGACCAGCTCCAGGGCTCTTGCACCACGCAAGTGGACATGCAGCTGTCCCATGTGCATGACATGCTGGTATGTGACTCAGCACATGGAGTTTCATACACTGGAACAGGAGAATGATGAATTTACCCACACATCTGTTTTTGACTCCCTCAGACATTTTACACCCTCAGGAGGTACATTATACCCATGTGGGTTTTCTCTTGACTACCTAAGCACGCACTTACAGTCCTTCACCACATAAACCAGTCTTCCACATCAGTTGTGAATTTGGCTCTGTTGCAGAACAGTAATGATTTGAGCAGCTGGGAATCAGAGAAAGGATGAAGAGTGAGGAGAGAAAAGGAAGTTACATCTCTGAATTAACGAACACAGACATTTTTAAAGACTTTACTGGGGAGAAAAATTTATTTGATACACAGTAATTTTTCAGTGTAAATGATCACCTCGGATGAACTCATGCTAAAAAATAACCTTTCCCTTTCTTCCTTTTTTTTTTCTTCCTTTTTAAAATACGTTTGCAACCTTTTGAGAAGGCTGTTTATAAAAGTATTGAAACTCACAGCTTGGGGGAGAGAACATTGATTTTATCATTTTGTGTAGACACATACATGCACAGACAGAAGCCAAGTCACTGAAATAGTCTGTAACAAATGGATCTGATCCAGAAAAGTCTATGTAATTAGATTAGCCTTTGGCCTGGCAAACACTTCATAAAGTTCCGTTAATACAATGTGAGAGAGCTAGTAAAATAAAGAGGAATTTATCATGGCCTGAAATTGGAAATAAAAAACCCAAACCTATTCTTTTTTAATTTCATGGCAATGAATCCACTGGATAAATATATTTATCAGTTGGTCACAATAAAGGTGTTAAACTAGGAATGTTCAACCAACAATCTCTGTATTTTTTAGAGCAGTATTTTAAAAATCTTTACAGCTCTCAGATGAGACAGATATCCCTTCCATCATCCACTGAAAAATTGATCTTTAGTGGAAATTATTGTTGTTGTTTTTATCTTTGCCATCAGTTTGTTCAGTGTTGTTTCAATGATCTTCTCTCCTAAATCAGACTGGAAAAACAGATGACATATAGGACCAGGTTATGGACCAGATCCAAATGACCAGAGGAAAACAGAGTCTGAGCTGTGGCATAACACGTGGGTGAGAGAGCAGAAGCTTTGGCAGAGCACAGCATGGGCTCACCGCTGCTCCTTTTCCTCTAAAGGCAACAGGAATTTTATCACTGGCTTCAGTGGCAGCCTAATTAGGTCTCTGAAGGCTTTTGAAAAATCCCCTTTGACATCTGATGACTGTTCCCTGTGGTGTCAGTGGAAAAGGATGCATCTTCTGTCAGTGCAAAAGATGGCTCCACGTGGAACTTTTTTTTTTTACTACAAATTAATATTATAGCACTTCTTTTGTCACTGTGTGGCTGAAGAGAAGTACAGCCTTGTCCATGAAATACAGTGTGAGTTTGTTACAAACACAGACAAATGGCACAGTAGGTTAATGCAACAGTCTACCTCTAGACATCTGGGTTCACACCCTTGCTCAGACCTTGTGTAAAAATTAGTTTGTAGTCCCAGAGGACTCTTTAGCACACCTCATTCACAGTACTCCTGCATGTTTTGGCAGGTTTCCATCTCTGGCCAGAAGAGGCTTAGGACTGGAATAGCAGTAGAGCTTTTCCAGGTGAGAAATGAAGAGCGCTGATAGAGAACTGCAAGAAAATTGTTCAGACTGTGTCCATGGCAGATGAATAAAAATACCACCAATCCCACGCAGCATTTTCAGTGCTTGTTTGGACACTTCCACAGTACCACTCATTCCAGGCAGTTACAGTTCTGCACCTTTATGCCTCCCCTGTGTGCCTGAATGATACAGGAAGGAAGGTGAGATCCTTCAAATTCTGGGACTACTTAACACTTAGTCTCTCAGTAATTTAAGGATTAATTTTGAAATTTGAGGTTATGCTGAGCAATGTCTTACATTTAAAAAAATCTTGCCATAGAATCTATCAGGAGAGAGTAGTATTTAGCCTTATTAAGTGTTGGATTCATCAGTTGTCAGATGTTGAGGGCAATGAGATGACCTTTTCTCCTCAAGATATTAGAGTTTCTTGCAAATTAATTGATATTATGTACCTAATGAGTCACAGTAAGGCCCAAAGAACTGAGTGGTGTGTGAATGTATAAGGGTATAGAGGGAAGGAGGAGAAATCCTGCTCTTGAAGGCATTAAGTATGGGTGGAGATGCAAGGACATAGAATATATCTGTGCAAACTCATGAATACGCCTCTGTGTATTTGGCAAAGATTAGGTCAGTGGTCTATACAGTCCAGTCTCCTGCTACCTTTATCAAAGGCCATCACCTGGTGATTTAAAGGACATCTTAAACTAAATTGCAAACTGTGCAGCAACATTGGCTGGGAAAAAGAAGAAAGATTCTTTCGTAACTCCTGTGGACAATTAGGTGATGTGGTGTGGTAGGAGGTTTGATTATTTGTAGCATACCCTTGGCACCATAACAGCACAACAAATCCTGTTAAGGTCACACCATCATCCAGACACTTAAAAAAAAAAAAAAAAAAAAAAATCCAGTTACAGTGTTTACCTTAATAGCCTTACGTAGTAGTGAGTACTGCATATTGGAGTGAAATGCTTGATATTATTCCTTGAGTTACTTTCCCTGCTTGAGAATTCAAAGTGAATTTTTTATTATTTCATTTATCATGGGATGGTAGAACTAGAAAAGCCAGCTTCATCTTCCTACCATTTAGAAACCTTTCCCTTACTATAGTCCCCAGCCTTTCAACAGCAAAGTTCCCAATGCATGGTGGGTAGCTGAACCTCAACACAGGGATGATGTCCCATTTGGCGGAATTACATTACTGGCCATACTGATGCAGAAAAAGTTTCAAGTGTTTGGCCATGTGTAGGCTTTCTTCCTTCTCTTCACCAAGGGCACCAGCAGGCCTAAAGTAATTGCCTGTGTTCAAGCCCTGGGGGAGTTATTCAGCTCTTGGGGCAATGGTGGCCTCCGGGCGTCCATTCTCTTTCTCTACTGAGGGAAGAGGAGGTGGGTGAGGCAGAGGAGACTCGAAGGCTAAGTCCCGCACCCAATCCCCAGCCCCAGATACCACTCCTCTTTCCAAAGAATTGGACTATTCTTAATAGTTTCCTCTGTGAGGGACCCACTTTTGGGGGTTACTCTGACCATGATCTCCCTTTTTTACTTTTGTTCATTCCTTCTAGTGAAACCTTTCCCTTCCAGCCCGAAAATGACCTGTTAATCTTCAAGATTTGAATTGACTCAAACAAGTTGAGGTCCAATGATTACCTAATCTGCCTGAAAGATAGTTTGTGGATGAAGTCAGGGGGCCAGGATTTCATCTTGTATATTTTGGCTCGTCTGTGCACAAATATTGACAAACATCTTTAAAACATTTTAAATATCTACCCATAATTTTTCTTTAGAGCAGTTCTATATACTCCTCTACATTTTTATTCTTATGCAGGAACTATTTGCAAAGGGTTTATGATACAGATTTCTACATGCTTTTCTAGGTTTATATGTGAAAAGCATTCCTGCTTTTCCTTTGCAGACTCTCTGGAACACGTAGGTTCAGGATAGTATGCCATGTGTGTCTACAGAAACGTCAAAGTTTTCTGTACAAAAATATGTTGGCTTTTAGGCTGGATTTTGAGGGTATCTTTTTTTTAACTCATCTTGTTTCATATTAAGATAATTAATGGTTTTTATTGATGGGGAAATGTGGTGAGTATATGTAGACTTTGCTCTGAGTGTGCATCTCTAGAGAGAGTAATGAAGTGTAGATTAGCTCTACAAAATACATGTTACACTACTTCAAAAAGAATATAATTGTGTGATTAGAACTCTTTATAGATATCAATTTGCTCAGTCTTATTTTCCTCAATTTTATGGAGTCTAATGTAAAGGCTTTAAAAAATAGTTCTTTTTTTACTGGGATTTTATTAACTGTTTCAGTACTTAAGTCTTTAATACATGCCCAGTTAGTAGGTCTAGTTCTACTAAAGCAACAATTTAATTATTTAATGTAATTTTTTGTATGAGTACCTATATTTCAGGATAGCTGCTCCCTGTCAGGTCGTGCTAGTTCCCAATATTAATCTAATTGGATTATTTAAAAACTGATGGGATTGATTGAAAGTTGAACTAGCGATTGAGCTAAAAATAGCTGAAAATTTTCAATCAGTTTTTGTTTGTTTGGGGTTTTGTTTGTTTGGGGTTTTGTTTGTTTGGGGTTTTGTTTGTTTGTTGGTGTTTTCTCCACAAAAGCAAATTTGAGTTGACAGTACTCCATAGGTATGGAGTATTTTTATTTCAAAATTACTTTTTATTTACATAACGCATCATATAAACTAAATTTTCAAAGTATTTTTAAAGTCAGTGAGAGGAAAACACTTTGTTTTATGAACACAGACTTTTAAAATTAATCCAAAATAATTTCAGCAATTCTCAGAAAAATTCAGTCTTGTGGATTTTTATCTCTATTAAAAACAAAATCATATTTTGAAATATCAAAGTTTCTGTCCTGACAAAACAGAAGTTCTGAGTGTTGGATCTTTAAAGATGTAATTGAAAGTTGTCAAGTTAAAATATATTTGTGATTTCTTGTAAGCAAAAGAGCTTCAATGGTGTATGTTGCAACAAGATACAAATTTTCAATTTAGGTATGTGTACTGAGAGTTTTTCTCTTACCAAGCAAAAAAGAAGGCATTTTGCAAAACATGCTGTCTGATCTGAGTTTCAAATTTTAACTTCAGGGAAATAAATGTTGTGTTGCAGAGGTTAGGCAAGACAGGCTTTGAGTTCATCCCTGCCCTTTGGGGGAGAGGGGACTACATTTCATGGCTTCTGTAGATAATTGCAACAGTGTCAGTTGCCAGAACTGAGGGGCTTGATCCAGTCAAATCTGTGTGGTCTATAGGGGCTGAGCACCATAGGATCCAGAATGCCGCCTTCGCCTGCAGTCTCTAAGATTTCCTATCTGATGAGCTGAGGTTTGCTCCAGTCTTCAGAAGTAATTAAAGGTGATTAAAATATATCCAGATAAGAAGTTTTGGGTTCAAGCTGGTTTTTGAGGTTGTGTTAATATAGCAGACTAGATGTAATCTGCTAGGTATCAGAAATATCTCTCCTGCATGAGGGCTATAGAAAATAATGGCATCCTGAAACAGCAAATAAACCACCTTTTTCTAGTGGAAATCACTGGAGAGCCACGGTGGCTGATGCATAAAGCAGATTCCATGTAACATATTCAGGCACCAGTATACCTCGTTAATGGTAGAAACTTTTCTGCCAGGTGAGCTAGTAGGAGGAATTTTGAGTTACTCTTATCTGGAAGTCATTATAGATTAATGACATTTTATTCCTCATGCCTTTGCCCATCTGGTCCCTTGCAATATTTCAGAATACATTTCAGAGGATGTTGCAGTCTGTGGATGTTCATGCAGTAAGAGACATAGTAAATTAGACTTACTGTGCATGTCAGTGAGCTATACAGAAAAGATTTGAACTATAGACCAGAATAGTTTGGAAAGAGTTATTATGATCTGTCAAGTCAATAATTCACATTTTAGAAAAGCCCTCAGTATAAATTTACAGTTTGGATTCATTTTACAGCCTATCAGGCCATTAATCAGGGCTTTGTAAGGTCCCCTAATGCAGTTTTATATAATCTGTATTTTTATGTTTTGACATGATGGACTCTAACAGCTTAATTAAAATAATATTAAGAGGTTTACTGAATCCCACACTATCCAAAGACATCCAGAGACAGTCACTCTGTTGAAAACACCCTGTTCTGTCTTGTTATTACACAGCGAATGGGATATGTCCTGAAGCATCTTGACAGAGGCCATGTTTCTTGCAACATCTAAGCAAATAGGTAGAAATTAATGACAGAATGAATTTCCTTTCTTTGGCAAGTTCATATGCAATATTCATCTTACCAAAACTTGTACTGAATATCAGCTGCTGTGCATTCACATGCAGTCAGGTAAGATGTGCAGCATTTGACAGAAATACATAAGAGTGGTGGTATAGACAAACCTGTGTGTGAACCATGACATATTACTATTTACTAGGCTTTATGTTACTGAATAGTCTGAATCAAAAGCCAGATGTAAATATACCCAAGGCTGAGATGCACCCTGGCCAAAGATCTATATCCCAATTTTTTCTTTGTATAACAAAAATACTACGTAAGAATGAAAGATATTTGACTATTAAAGAAGTAAGCTGCATGGTTTGCAGCACTCACAAATGAATGTTGCTGTGAGGACAGTCCTTAAAAAAATGAAGGGCTAATGTACAGCTAAAGTACTGGACAACAAGTGATAAAGGCAGCTTTAGAAGTGCAGTTAAAAACCCGCATTGTTAATTTTTCACCATAATAGTTTTCATAAAGCCTGTGACTGTACCTGAGGCTTCCCAGCCAGACAGATTTGTGGTCCGTTCTGTCTAAATGTGGTACTGTCAATTCCAGGAACTATTTGGAAAGATTTTATGTACTGAAAGAAGTGAGGAAAACCCAAGTTGATCCAAGTTAGGGCTTGGGCTTCACCAGTGAAAAACTGAGTATTGTTGTGGTTGGCATGACTCTCATTTGGATCCTGGCCCAACCTTGGCCACACTCATGTTCTGAGCTTCTCGCATTTCATACCAATGCATATGATCAGTTTGTACTCAGGCAGTCCCACTTACTTCAAGACATACCTTTTTCAGGTTTTGTGGTATAAAACCATCCTTTACCAGACAGGCAGGCAGTAGAGCTGTCTTGTTCCCTACCACACAGTGCTGATTTAGGATCGTGTTTAGATCTGAAGTTTGAATATTTCATCAAGCTTCATTCTATGCTGCACATTAAAAATCAGTGTTATTTGTTGTGGTATCTTCTCCCTTTTATCTTTCAGATATACTTTACGTTGCTTATTTGTTCTGCCTATGCTCTAATCTAGTGTGGGAAGATGATTCTTAACAAAAAAACCACCACAAACTCAAAACCCTCCCCTCCTTTTTTCTTCATTAATCTCTCCATTTTGTGATGAGTGACAAAATTTTACAAGGCATCAGAGATCATTTCTTCCCTGATACTAAGCTACAGTAGTGACAAGCATGGAGGATGAATTATCTTCAAATGAAAGATCCCTTTATTGCTCAGGAGAAGGCTAGTTGCTTCAATCATTTGTGAAACCTGTGCACTGCTACTTTCATACCCATTGTCTGGCGTGCAGTGCCACCCATGAAAAATGGCACTGCTACCTTAAAAATTTTCATAGTAGGTGGAAAAAGACTGTTTAAAGAGATGGATTTCAAAAAAAGTTCATTGGTGTACTAGCTAGGTTATCTCCAGCAGTGGCAACAGAGATGCAATGTCTCTACAGGAATTGTTACCCACCAAACACACCAAGGCCTTTGCTGAGTGATCTCAGTTTTGAGAATGCTGGATCTCACTGTTGACTCATGGTGGCATCATTGTGACCAAACTTGAAATAGTAAGATTTTAGAGGAGATGAAGCAGCCAGCTGTCACCCACCTCTGAAAGAGAGGGGATGGAGCCATAGAATTGTTGCCTACCCAACCTCACCAAGACCATCCACTTGTTCTTATCCACCATCAGGTCACTGTCTACATCAGAAAAGAGAAAAATCAAATTGTCAGTTTAGTTCAGGCTAGCTAAAGGTGAAGTTTTCTTGAGCAACTCATAAGTGATCAAGAACTTGATCTTTAGAAAGTAAGCTTACATGGCTGATGCAGTCCCCATCCTGGCGACAGGGGCAATGAAAAGAGCCTTGCTTGTATATGCAGAGTCCAGAATGAGATTGTTCTTAGTTATTTAAATAGCATGCCGAGAAAACTGATCACACCAGACTAGGATTTGACAAGGAGGGATCATTTTGCCACTTACAATGAAGTTTATTTTTCAATGTGGGACTGAAGTGAACTTCATTAAACTCTGCTTTCATCATTTGCTTGTAGCTGTCAATAGTGATTATAGCCCTTAACTGTTGCTACTCCACTTACCACTGGATGCAAATTATCAGCAAAGGAGCTCGAATTGCCTTGTGCTTCTCTGTCAGATCATTTATTAAGAAAAATA
Source organism: Gorsachius magnificus (assembly GCA_034008185.1). Lineage (NCBI taxonomy): Eukaryota > Metazoa > Chordata > Aves > Pelecaniformes > Ardeidae > Gorsachius > Gorsachius magnificus. Next base: position 38,816,597 of record CM067083.1, on the reverse strand, counting down.
AAAGCTTTCCATAACAGTCAAAACTGCTTGCTCCTTTGATAGATGCTTCACCTAGATATCAGGAAAAGGTAAAGTGCTTACCATTATCTTGGCTTGTAATGTTTGTCCAATTGCCTTGTTAATCTGAGTTCTTGAAACCCAAATATAAATGCCCTTTTGCATATGTATTGAGCAGCTCAGCCTGTCTAGAGTTAAAATGAGGATTGTTTTAAAGGTGCACCTGGAAAACAAGATAAAATAATCCTGTATAACTAGCACCTTAGGGACAAAGTATTATTATGGCAAAGTTTTGCTTTAAAAAGGCTCTGGTAATGACCACTGCATTCATACCCAGTAAGTCCTTATTTTGTGTTTTGGTCATGGAAAAAGCTAATTACACTCAAGACAAAAAAAAAACCCAAAACATATTTGCAGGACTCAACAAAGTTCGTTTTTATAGTTCTTTTGGACAGCAGCTGCAGGCTATCAGCCCGGACTCTTGATAAATGGTTTTGACATTTCCTACAGACACCCCTCATGAAAAAGGCTTTTTATTTATTCTCAAATGTTGAATTCTGCATTATTGATCAGGTGCCATTCATTAAAGGCTGCTACTTGCTAGAAAGAATTACACAGTCCTTAAGCTACACACAACATAATGAATTATTCTATTGATGAACGACAACGTTAAAGGAATGTTAAGGTTGCATGGTTAAGTGCTCAAGTCAGGAAATGGCAGTTGAGGTTGAAGATGATGGGAATTTTGCCTGAATTAAGATTGCAGTATTACAGATGAGGGCATGTACAAAGACTACTAACAAGCACTAGTTCTAGAGCAAGTGGTTAGTTACCTGGTATGTTCACAAACACTGCTGTTATTTATTACTGTATTTAACAAGGCAGCAAGCAGTGGATGAAATCATTAGTGATAGGGGTCACTAGGCAGATGGGCACTTTGTTGGCTGTTTCTTGCTGCTATAGAGTTGCATTTGTCAAGGAAGAGGGTCAGTAGCAACGGTATGCTGTGTACTACAGCTGAGGGTAAAAGAAAATGTCTCCCTGTGACATAAGGCAAGTTTCATTTGTCAAAGTACTGTCTCCATTTAGTTCTCACCTGGGGGCTCCTGTTTAGTTTTCTTTCTGCCTTTTTTGTTTGTCTGCCTCTCTGATTTGTTATAATTTTGCTTCTGTTATTTAGCTAGTTACGTTCAGTACAAAAACCACAGGAAAGCATTGCAGTCCTGATATCTTTGTTCTGTGATCAGACAGACCAGGATCAGCGCTAAGCATCCTCCTTGCCTGCATACCTGATTTTTTTTTCCCATGGGAACACAGGATGCAGTGGAGATGAGCTGCACCATACCAGGAGTCAGATGTATACGCAGGAACCAGTATGCAGAGTACAACACAGATCATTTTCACCAGCAGCGTAGATTTCGCTAATATGTCTTCAGATTTTTTCAAGTAAAAGCATCCTTGTACCACCAGAGGCTGTGTTTACTGATCCACAGCTTTTAGGAACAAATTTGCTTGGATGTATGACTTCCTTGGATTTACTTTCCTTCAGGGGTGAGTCAGGTTGTAGTACCTTCTAAAGGCTACTGAAAATCCCAACACGATATTCACTACTGGTCAGAAAGCAATTGAATATTAGGACTGGGCAAGGCATTGAAAAAATATTTATTAAAAAAAAAAAAAAGAAAAAAACCTGAGGAAGGACAAGAAACCAGAGCCTCAACAATGGGTTCTGGAGGAGCTGGGAGAGGCAGCTTCATGTACTTCTCCCAGGGGAGACTTCAGAGGCCACTCCTTTCCCAATCCCCATAAAGAGTGGTACCATCCCACAAATGGCACTGTGAACATGCCTAAGCCACATAATGCCCCCAACAGGTTATAGATTTGATTCAGACTACATTGGAGCCTGTGGCCCTCTCCCAGTAGTATAAGTTCCCCCCAATTTGTGTCTTGGCATCTGAGCCATGCTGGTATTGGCAAACACAGCTTGGAGGGGACCAGTGGGCCATCAGTGCAGCCCACCGCAGTGGGAGGCTCACAGGGCAGACTCTTGGGTCACTGTTGGAGGTGAGATATTATGGAGTTATGTGAACCTCTAGATGCATCTTGTCTGGTCTAGTCTTCTATTCTCTTGTCCCAGGCGTGAGAAATAATTCTGTTTGTTTCAGAGGAATGCAGCATCAAGCCCACCATAAAAATCTGTTCCATGGATTTCTGTTAAAGCTCAACAAATGCATTTTTTAGTTAGAGGTAATATATAGCATTACAAATGGATCTCATTAATTCTAAGTGACTGGCTGTTTGGGCTCTGTAGTTATCGTGCCTCCCTCTACCACTGCCAAAGATAGAAGCATGCATGTAGCGTTAAATAGGATACAACATGAAAGAAAAAGTGAATTTAATACCAGGTTTATGCCCTTGTAAACATTACAGCCTATAGTTATGGGAAGAAATAGAGTATGTAGTCTGTTTGGGTAAAGCAAGCCTTTCCTGGGATCTTAAATGATTCATTTATTCTTATGCCTTATTTCCGCAGTTGAAAAATGAGCATAATTGTAAATATATGTCTTAATTCTGTCAGAAGCCTTTGCAAAGCCCTGTAGGATCTTCAGGTGAAAGGTTCACTAAAAATATAAATCAAATCATTGCTTGGATCCAGGTTTTATAATTTTCTTCTTTTCAAAGTTTGCTTTTGTTGGTGGTTATTACTGAGGTCAGATTCTCATCTCATATACTTGCAGGCAAATAAGGAATTATTGCTGAATTCAATGACATTATAATGCATTAAATTTCTCACTAAAGCATCTAGCTCTAATCCTTGAAGTCTCTGCTGACGTTTCATGCAACATATGGCACTGGAGGCCAAAAGGCCTCCCCTTTTGGAGACTGGATTTCTCCTCTGAAAACCCAAGCACATATTAGATATCTCACCTATATTGCCTAATATGATAATTGTACCTCCTTCCATTTATATAGACTCTCTTTAGTAATGTGGTCCCTTGCTTTCTTTGGAATTCTTTTCCTCCCCATGAATTCTCAAATCTTTTTACTAGTCAGGACCATGAACCATCCCTTTTATTTACTGGCTGTCATTACCAACTGCCACTCCAAAGCTTTACACATCTTTTTCCACACTTATCTGCATTAAACTGCAATTTGTCACTTTTTCCAGCTTGGCTTAAATAATGTAAATCCTTCTTATCTGATTGCATTGCCTCTCATTATTTATGGTGCTATGCCATGGTGCTGTTATGTGCAGACCGGGGAATCTTCTTTTGTATGCAGTCATGGAGATCATCTTTATAAATAATGGAAAAGCTTACAATTGTGATTATACATCTTCTGTGCAATACCTGTATATCCTTTGTTTCTCTAGCACTGAAAAGACAACTCAAAGACATGCATAAAGGAAACTTTGTCTTTTATCTGCATTCTTTCCATAGAAATTCTTGTTTCCTTAGACAAAAAAAAAAAAGAGAGCCTTGTTCAGATGGGAGTTCCTGTTCTCCTGAGAATGTATAATGCGAAGCCCTCGGTGCCACCCTTTCTCTAATTAGGAACAAGATGACCTGTCTGCTTAAAGTTACCGAGCCGCATCCTGTGCACCTTTTTCACGGTTTCACAAAAAGGGAAACTGGAGCTCTTAAAAGTAATACACCAGACATAATTATCATTGAGCGTGCTTGAGAGAGTGCTACTGTTGATATAGCTACCGCTTTCTACCACCACCAGTCCTTGTGGCAGTCGAGGCGGTACAGTTATGTTTTGCTGGAAGAGCAGGTTTCTAAGAGGAAACTTTGAATGAGTGAAGCAAAGTTCTCTTCAGTCTTTCTGCACCGCAGCAGGACATGAACATGGCCTATGTGAAAGAGCCAAGTGACTTGCCACTGCTGGCTCTCTTTCCCCGGGGGCTGATGGCAACCCTGCGTAGGCAGCAAGAATGATGGCAGCCTTGTCATCAATTAGGAGAGCAGAGAAGTTCCTTTAGGGAGGCTTGCCTTGGTGGTGCTGCAGATGTGTTTCCTGGGTTTTGTGGATCTGTCTGTAGGATCTATAGATACCAAGACAGGCTGAATTTGAACAGAGCAACATATGGCACATCACATGCTTGGGAGGCCACTACTGTACCACATGAGTTTCTTGTATTTAACTTAAAGAAGAGAAAACATGGCCAAGCTGTGCAATGTTCTGTGGCTGGGACTATGTAGAGGTTTAACCCTGGTAGGCAGCTCAGCCCCACAGAGCTGCTCACTCACTTCCCCTCAGTGGGATGGGGGAGAGAACCGGAAGGGTAAAAGTCAAAACTCATGAGTTGAGATAAAGACAGTTTACTAGAAAAAGCAAAAGGCTTGTGCACAAGTAAAGCAAAGTAAGGAATTCATTCCTTACTTCCCATGGGCAGGCAGGTGTTCAGCCATCTCCAGGAAAGCAAGGCTCCATCACATGTAATGGTTATTTGGGAAGACAAGCACCATAACTCTAAATGTCCCCCCCCTTCCTCCTTCTTCCTCAGCTTTATATGTTAAGCATGACATCATATGGTCTGGAATAGCCCTTTGGTCAGTTGGGGTCAGCTGTCCCGGCTGTGTCCCCTCCCAGCTCCTTGTGCACACCCAGCCTGCTCGCTAGTGGGGTGCGGTGAGAGGCAGAAAAGGCCTTGACTCTTGCTCAGCAATGACTAAAACATCCTCACGTCATCAACACTGTTTTCATCACAAATCCAAAACATAGCACTGTAGAAGCTACTATGAAGAAAATTAACTATCCCTGCTAAAACCAGTACAGACTATAAAGTAAATTAAACAGGAGCAGGAAATGCTTCTAGGCACTGGCATTCAATCATCCATACTCCTGCATTGTTAACAATGTCCCTGGCATGGTTTGGGGCCACTTGACTGCTCTCCCAAACAATTCCAGGCATGGTTTTTAAATTATCATGGGCAAAGGACCATCTTGGCAGACCATTGAATATTGCTACACCATAAAAGAGGATGAGAATTACAGGGAAAGATGCTGGCCATTTTGTTCCAGGGAACAGTTTTTGCCTCGTTCAATTTACTAGATAGATACTTTCTATCTAAAGACCCTTTTGAAAAAGTTGTATTAAGTAGAAAAAAGGAAGGGAGGGAACCCTCTACTCTAAAAGGTCACTGAAGTGAAGCAAAATATCAGTTTGATTTTGAAAGGTAAAGAGAACTGACACCAAGGAAATGAGATCTTGAAAATCATAGCAGCCAACTGTACCTCCTACTTAATGCAGAAAAATAAAATCTTATCAAAGTGAGAGAAGCAGAGCAAACTTTTGCAGTAGTGTGTTAGAGGCTTAGGTAAGGCATCTGCTGACTATACTGGTAGGTGCATTCTTACATATCTGCAGATCCACTGCAGGGAAGACAAGATTTGCTGGCTGATCCCATGTTGTTCATGCTGGGATCGTTGAAGACTCTTTTCATTTGTTCAGTTCTTACGAAAATGCCACTAACAGTGATGTTTAAAGATATTCTCAAAAAAAAAAAAAAAAAAAGGCTGAAATTCCATCCCCACCACATGAGCTCAGTTGTTGGCCCCGTCATAGATGCAGGTATGCTTCTGTTGATGCATGTGCAGGTACGTGGAGAGTGTCAGAAGCTGGGAAAAATCCTCCTCCTGCTTGAGGCAACATGCAGACTGCCCCAGCTATGCAGGTCTGAAATGCAGACTTCCCTTAAAGAGATCAGAAGGAAGCAGAAGGAAAACTAGGCACACACAGTCTGTTTGTTGTATGTGGGGAAATCAGGGAAAGATTGTTTCCATGACAGGATGATCCTCATGTCTTTTGTATTATTTATTTTTTTAAAAAACAGAAGAAAGTTGCAGTGCTCTGTGTTAATCTAGTAAATGCTGAAGTAGCGATGCAACAGCTGAGGGCCTGGGCTGATGTACATGAAGGTTTCAGACAGTGTTGGTGCTCAGCACTGTCTTTCAACCATACCAAATTACAGTGACAAAACTCAAGGCTACTGCTGATACAAACAAGATGAGAGGTCACTGAGCCATGCCCCATGACCTTAGCATATTTCACACCAGATTTTACTGAATTTACTAATAAAGTTACATCATCCAATTGAAAAAGGATAGAAGCCTGATAAGGGCAAGTTCTTTGAAAGCTATGATTGGTGTTTGGGTACCGTACAGTTACACTCCTTCCCATTATTGCTACAAGTGCAAATTAGTTTAACTGCTGTACAGGATGGGGTTGATGAGCTGGTAAAGTTTTAGCAATTACACAAGAAAGAAACAGGGATAGTTGTGAAAAAGAGGAGACCTGCGAGCCCTAATGGTATTGCTTTTTCAATTGCTTTTACTGCTTTTCCAAAGCAGCAGTAGCAGTAACACAAAAAACATGAGTGATCGGGCCTGAGCGTTTTCTAATTTGTGCTAAAGTGAAGCACTGAAGCCTACAAGAGTCACCTTTGTGAAAATAGAAAGAGGAGAATGAGGCCTGAGCACACAAGCTTCCTGACCAGTTTATGCTGGCATAATTTACCAGAGGGTTTTTTTTGGTTTGGTTTCGTTTTGGTTTTTTTTCCAAATGTGACCAGGAGACTTCTATTAAAACAACGTCCACTCATACAATTCTGTATTTGTCTCATTCTGGCACAGTCTGTTTACCTTGATGTCCTGGATTTCGTTTTAGCACCATCAGTTAATTGTCTCATGATCTGTAAGAAAGATCCTTTCAAATGCTTAACAGACTGTTTCCACATTCTCTAGGCACTATAGAAAGGCTTCTCACTTTACATCCATCATGCAAAAGCATGTATGAGCATAAGCGTTTGGGATGCCATAGATTTTCTTGTGCTGTAGTATTTTGTGGCTGGCTACGGCAAAAATGCATGCCTGCCACCATTATTTACAACTGTAACAGTGAGAAATTACAAAACCCACTCTTCATTAACCTCCAATAAGGCTGTTCCTGCAGCCGGTGCTTGCCATTACATTGATGGAGTGCTAATACAGCTCCATAGCCCTGTCCTGTCTCGCTTGTGACTGCACCGCAGCTCCTGCCTCCCACCACTACCCAGCACACGTCCAGCAGAAGCCGCTCAAATGATGGATGAGAAAAGCAGCTCGTAAAGGCAAGCACAGTGCCCACAGCCACAGCTGTCTAGCCCTGTCCCTGCAGTAATTAGATAAATGAACCCCAAAAGAAATCTTACAGGCAAGAGTAGAAGTGATAATATCCCCAGTGTCAATCTCTGATTGCTTGTGTTGCCTCATTCCCGCCTCTGTTTGTTGTTATTCGTGCTTGATACAGATTTGACCCAGCTTACCTCTCCCACTTTCCATGTTCTTTTCGATGCCAGTCCTCCAGACAGACCCCTGCGGGCACAGGAGACGTGGGACTGTCAGTGGCTGGGGCCAGACTCCTGTATTCTTTTTTTTTTTCCTTATGGCACCAGTTCTACTTTGCAGAGCATGCTGAACCTTTGTCCTTCTCCACAGAGTAAGAACATAACAAAAGGTCCATGGTAGGTCACAGATTGAGTTTAGTTGGGGAAAAATCCTGCAATTAGCAAATTCCCACTTCAAGAAAAAGTTGATGTGTATATAGGGATGCTCTAGATAAAAAGGGAGAAGGCAAAGGAACACGGTTCAGGCAGCTGAAATCGTAATAGAGCTGATTAAAAGGTTTGTGTTTATTTTTACAGTACAGCAGCATAGTGCTATTACAGCAATTCCCCTATATCTTCTCTTAATGCTACTGAATGGTATCCATGAAGGAACTTGAGTGCCAATAATTACAATTTTAAAAAAAATTTATATATTCAGAAAAAATGTATATGTATATATTTTAAAATAGTGTATATAATTTAAATACAAACACATAATATATGTATAAAATAAACACATAACAAAAATGCAAAGAAACCTTGTTGAGAAAACCTAAGCAGTGCAGCTCTGATTGTGCTTTCATTTGTGGCATTGCATATCAGGAGTAATATTGTGAAATTCAATGGCTGTAAAACTCATTCAAGAACAGAACAAATCTTTGTAGGCAGGAACTGCAATCCAGAGAAGTAAATGGGGGTCCCGTTGGATTGAATAGTGTCAAATGCAATCCTGTGACCTCACAGGAGAAAACACATTAAAAAAAAATGCTTCCAACATGAGCAGAATTAAGAGGTGAAGTTAATATCCTAGAAAAGGCACAATAATGATGCAGAGCAAGTGACCTTTTCTTTTATTCTCTCTCTTCACTCTTAAGCTAGGGTAATTCTTGTTGAGTTCAGCCAGGTTTGCATGAGTGTAAAATTAAATCAAAATTAGGCCCAGGTTGTTTTACCAACAGCGCCATGTCTCAAGAGAGTTCTTTCATGTTCCTCCATGGAAACAGTCAGACGTATGTCTAAGGCTGGGTGCTGCCAAGACCTGATCACTGGGCTTCAAATAAGAATTTCTGGCAGACTGAGTGGTCCCATTAATCACAAGTGGTATCTCTTAAAGCCTTCAATTACAAGAGATTAGTGGGAAACTGTAGTGTTGGACTAAAGGAGTAATGACACATAGGAAGTGAAGCAGAAAACCTGCTTTATTTTTTTTTTTTAAGGAGAAGTTCAATTTACAGTTTATTTAAATATAAATAGCAAGCATAAAGTATTAGAGTTCTTAAATGTCACTGTTCAGTTAGTTTCAAATTAACCATACTGTGTTTCTGCCTTCCCCAGAGCAGCACCGTGATATTCAACCTGTCCCGTAAATTGAACTGAAGTCTTTTAAGTCCGTTAAGTTCCTGTGCTATCCCCATAGCTGGCTGAGTTACATTTGCCCATCCTCATGCTGCCTCCCTTGTGGCCTGGATTGCCTGGGCCAGCACGGACTCTGAGCCTCCCCCTGCTACCCCAGCTATAAATTGCGTGAAGGACTGTGAAATGGCAGAGCAGGAGGCTGTGGTCTCCCATCATTTCTACCGCTGCAGCCTAGTTGATTTACTCTTGTCATAACCACTGTTGGGAAATGCTTTGCACAAATCCTTGGGTTTAGGTTACATGCATAGTAATGTTTAATAATGGAGTGCCTACCTAATAGCAACTGCAGGTCCTTTGAGGCCAGTAATGATGGAATGTATCCGTATGCCTTGCAGTGAGGTAAGCTGCGACTCAGCCCACTGTACAGGTGGGGAGTGTGAAACGCAGGGATTGTGTCACTAGTTCACAGTTGTACTGCATCTGAGCCACAGCCTTTAGGAGGGGTCCTAGCTCCCCAATCTCGGCCTGATTCCCAGACCACCAGCCTGCCTGTCTCCTCAGAAGATACATCTAGCTCAGATGTTTTAAAATCTGTTGTGGTCTGCCTAGGTTATTGTGCCACAGATATGTATGCAGTTCTGAATCCCTATATGTGTTTCTCAGGGCTGAAATTTGCCCCTAACTTGCCTGCTTGTTGGGTTTTCCTATAGTCACTGCTCCCACGGCATACAGTGGGCATGTATTTTGCACAGCCGGGATCTAACTGTCTTCTCAATTAATGTAATGTAAATCAGGAGTAATTTGAAAACGTTACACTGCTGTGAAACTGGCCTGGGTTAATACTCCAGAATCTACAAATTACCAGATGACTTCAAATAATCTATTGCTACTATTTGTGTTCAGTGTTCATCACACTCATGCTCTCATCTTTATTTTCGTTAGCATGTGATTTTTACTGAAAACTGTCACACAGATTTGTATGTGCTACTGAACTGGGACAAGGGGCTGTGCTGCCCAGGAAAAGCATAAAGAGTAACTTTAGTTAGCCTACAATGTAGACACCTACATCTCAGGTAATAATTTAAGATGCTTGTGGTGGTATAGAGAAAGCAAGAAGCACTTGTGGAGTGTAACCCATCTTATCTGGAAGGCAGGTCTATAAAACAGACCGTATGGATTACATGCTGAAGTGCCTGTTTATTGTCTACAAAGGGGTCAGACAGCTGGCTCAGATGGAGGCAGCTCCTGCAGGATGGTCTAAATGGAGGTGAGGGGAATTACCCATGATAAGCTATGCTAAGGTGCACAGACATCTTCGTGCCAGCTGCAAACTAACTACCTTCAGAGTAAGAAGGGGTCTAGCTATAAGGAAACCCACAATATCAATACAGTATTCCTCTGCCCTAACGCACATGAACCATTAAGTCTCAAAATAAAAATCCTCAATGCACAGGAAACACAAAGGTTCATGACAATAGCAGTATTTTTCTTGAGAAATGTCTATATTTGCCAGAGTTGAGGAGCCAGTGGTCAGGAAATGTGTGCTGTTAGGCAACTCCTGGGACTTCTGAGGTGAGCTCTTTTTTTTTTTTTTTTTTTTTCTTATAGTGGTTCATTCAGTTTATCTGATGCTAGTAAATTTTCAGGATTTCAGTTAAATTGGTCATTTACTCCAGGGAAAGAGAAACCTGATGCCTCAGCCTCTGTCACTATAGCTGTTGGAAGTTAGGAGGATTTGCAGTATTACTTCAGTAAGAAGTGACAGGTATTAAGATGATTTTGTGTGAACAGGTTTAAATCAGGACCCAAGCCAGTGATATTATACTGTAACAAAACTGGTGTAGCTGAAGTTAGAACTGAATGCCCATACAGTTTGAGACCAGTAAGGACTCTTAGACTGCCTGCATATGAAGAGTTGTTAAATTTCATGCACTAGCCGTTCTCCAAACCCCAAAGAAACTCAGCCCCAGCGTATTCAGTTAACTCTCCTTTGCACACAAGGATCAAGGATCTGGAGGACATGGATTCATAGCAGCCAAAAATAGACATAAACTTACATGGAAATAGTCTTCTACAGCAGAGCAAGTTTTTCATTTAAAGTAGTTGAAGAATAGCATTTATTTTTGACTCCAGCAGATCAGTCTAATGCTCTTGATATTGTCATCTGTTTAGAAATGTGGGATGCAGTAGAAAAAGCCAACGGCATCCAAACTTGAAAACAGATCAAGACTGATACTGCTTTGTTTTCTTGCTCCTTTAGGATTCAGTGTTGTACTCCCTCTCTTCCCTGCTATCTTGACTAGTCACTCCCTTCTGAGGTGCCAGGAGACCTAGGACTGGAATAAACATTCCAACCTTGCCTAGTTTACATGGACTGACCGAGGGTGTTGGCTGTCTTTGTCCTCAGTAGAAAACAGCTCTGCTTAGGGTTGGGTTTAGAAGAATGCCTTTGGCAAAATATTGGAAGCAGCTTTTTTCCAGTTAGAGGTTAGGTTTCTGTCATGGTTTAACCCGGCTGGCAACTCAGCACCACGCAGCCGCTCGCTCACTCCCCCCCCTCCCTCAGTGGGATGGGGGAGAGAATCGGGAAGGGGAAAAAGGTTAGAGCCGAGGGCTGAGATAAAGACAGTTTAATAAGAGAAAATAATAATAATAGTAATAATGAGAATGATAACAAAATATATAGAATATACAAAACGAATGATGCACAATGCAATTGCTCACCACCCGCCGACCGATGCCCAGCCCGTCCCGAGCAGCGATCAGTACCCAGCAGCGATCACTCCCCCCGCGACCGACCGACCCACCAACCCCCCCCCCCCCGGGCATGACGTTCTATGGTATGGAATAGCTCTTTGGACAGTTTGGGTCCTAGCTGTGCTGTACTCCCAGCTTGTTATGCACCTGGCCGAGCAGGAGAAGCTCAAAAAGTCCTTGAACAGTCTGAGCACTACTTGGCAACAACTAAAAACATCAGCGTGTTATCAACGTTCTTCTGGCACTAAATCCAAAGCACAGCACTATGCTAGCTTCTGTGAAGAAAATTAACTGTATCCCAGCTGAAACCAGGACAGTTTCACAAGCAGATCAGCTAAGCAGTTGAGAAGAGAACCTATTCACACCCAAGCAGCATTTTTTCTCTTCCCCTCAGCTAATTGTGTAAAACTGAAATCATGTGCACAGATTGGTGACTGTTTCACTGTCTAATGACAACTTGTTTTCCTGGGTAAAAATACGTGGAGTCAAGTTACCACTTTGACTCACAGACATATGAAGACATCACAACAATTCTGAATAATCCCAATTAATCGCCATTCTCATTCCGTTGTCTTCAAAGGAGTTGTGTCAAAAATGAATTTGACCAGATTTTACCTCTCAAAGCAGCTGATTTATTTCCATGTAGGATGAGTTTAGGCCAGCCTGAAATGAGATCTACGTACAAAGAGCACCAGTCTCAATGAGGCCAACAGAAACTGCAGCCTTGTCAAACTTCTAGGGCTGCAACCTCCTCCAAGGGTGCAACTGCTATTTCAACAGCAGATGTGCTCCCAGCCTGTGCTGAGGTGACCCTTTGTGGTCACTTGCATGCCAACCGTGGGGGGTTTGGTACAAGTGACATACAGTTAAGGAGCATTTAGATAAAAGTTCTGTTTGGTTGGTGTGAAAGTCAGTCTGCTCTAGGCCAAAGCGCATGCAGGTGTGGCTGGAGGCAAGAGCTGGCAAAGAGGTGATGTTTGCCCTTTAAAGTTCAGGAACTCATGAGTCTGCACGTGGTGAACTTATGGAGAGAACCAAAGCCAGACCAACTGTCATTGGTTTTACTTACATCTAAATTGCTTACCAACGGGGCTAAGGATGCAGTATAACCTCATTAAATGCATGAAGATGTATTTTTGTCTTAGGAATAATGTCTTATTATGTAGCCATTTAATGAGTTGTGAGCTAACATGTTTTAACAAATCTTTTATCGCTTATTACATTCCACCCCCTTGATGATAATTTCAAAATCTGACCATTAAAACAGGGCTCTTTTCACAAGTCTTTGATGATGACACTTAGAACTGAGCACTTCATCTTTTTGCATTTGGATTAGAATCGGAAAGGTGTAAATTACAGATCTGGCTTTTATGTGCTTGCTTTATTGATCAGACTACTTCGTAGAAACCACAGCAGTTCTGATAGCTTAGCAGTCTAGATTACCTTTCAGCTTTCTTAATTGGGCCACTGGGGTACAGTTAATTTTCAATTTATATTGAGAGTAAGACAAGGTGATGTAATACCTCATCATTGTACTTGAGTAACATCGATGCTTAAACACCATGATGTACCTCGTAATTCTAAATACACAAGTTGCTTGTTGAAGAAGATGGCTGTTCTGGCTTTATTCACTGTGTATTTTAGGCCAAATTCTGCCTATAGTAACTCCTGCCTCTTCACTGACTTCACTGAGACAGTAGCTACAGCAAGCAAGTATGATTTGGTCAAGTGTAATTGTAAAGTTCATTCGGCATAACTGTCGAGAGCATCCAACAGACTAATCAAATGCAATCATCTTTTTGTGTGTTTGCTGACAGGTCAAAGTCATGGTGCGCATTTCTTCCACACTTGCCAGAGACACGTCTGAGTCCAGCTCTTTCTTAAAAGTTGACCCCCGTAAGAAGCAAATCACTCTGTATGACCCGTTGGCCTGTGGAGGTCAGAATGCTTTCCAGAAAAGGGGCAACCAGGTTCCACCCAAGATGTTTGCTTTCGATGCAGTTTTCCCCCAAGATGCATCACAGGTAGGCAACATGATCAGAATAGTTATCTGAACAGTAGTGTGCACCAGAGCCAAATTAGTTTCTGTTGCAACAGTAGTACTTTCAGTGGTGTTAGACCAGGGCTGAATTTGGTCCACCAATGTCATCAATAATGAGATCAGTTTATTAAATTATACCTTGAGAACTCCGTACTTCCTTTATTCTTTACTGTAAATAGTTGCTTCTAAAATTATATGTGCAATAAATGTGCTAAATGGTGCCTAGTAAACAAATTCTAAGTATCACAAGATACTGTATCTTTTAAAATCTTATTATTCAGTGTATACAGTGATCTGATCAGAACTGCCGTTCTCTAATGCAGTTCTCTATTCATTAAGAAGTCAAGGATTATTTATACAGTGTTCTATTGTTCAGTTTACAACAGGAGGATGGGGATTTTAGTCCACAAATCTTTATTCATATGTATATATTCAGAGTCCTTATTTTTATTAGACTTCTTTGGTTTGATGAACTACATTACCCAAATGTCATGAGGAGGACAGTAGAAGAGTAAAGTAACATTGCAAAGTATAATTAGAAAACAGTGCTGTTGTTTCTGTACTCATAGACTAAACAGAGCTAGGACACGGGGCCAGCTAAAACACTGTTGTATAATCGTATCATTAGGTTAATCCCTGACCTAGTTATGGTCCAGGCAGCTAGCACCTCCCAGAGTAATGCCTGGATGCAGTTCAAGGGCTGGCCTGTGAACAGTCCCTTTCTTGGCCCATTTTATTTACTATTATAGAGCTAGTCTAGAAATACCCATGAACAAGGTGAATTGACATGATTTATTACCAAATGTGAAGTGCTTCACATAAAAGCCTAAACTACAAATTCTGATTTAGTTTCACCCACTATTGATAGGTAGCTGCTGCAGAAGCACTGTAGACCATTCAGCCTGCTTGGACCTTAAATCTAAGAATGCCCATGATAAATTTGTGTGTTGTATGTCTTAAAATACTGCTACAGTCTTCAGGGTGGAGCCTGCTGCTGCTAAAGGCTAAGACAACTCATAATAGAGAAAAATTAAGTAATGCCACCTAGCTAAGACCAAAGAGGCTGTTTGTTCCCCTTACGTTCTTGACCCACCTGCTAGTGGAATTGTACTCAGTCCACAACTGAGTAAATAATAAAGTCTGTAAAAATTCCTCAGTATTTGATTGTTTTTAAATCAAAAATATATTTTTAAAGTCCCCTAAATAGGCAGTTCTAACAAAACGACCACATCCCCTTACAGTATGTGTATTTTGTTTAACCTCACAAGGGATGTTGATGCTTCAGCAAATGAAACTTACTTGACACAGAGTAAAAGTCCTGATTTACGTGCTTACACAAGTAATGTCATTCCCATCAACAGCATAGGTCACTTGAATGAGACAAGCAGGGTTAGACTTTCTGATACTTCAACATGCTATCTGGAGCACCGATGGCATTTTGACCATTTTCCAGTGAAAATGCTCTATTGGTTTTCCTTATTGTTAATGGTTTTCTTTTCTTTTTCTTTCTTTCCTTCTTTTTTTTTTTTTTTTTTTTTTTTTTAAAATACCTGTGACAGGCTGAAGTATGTGCTGGAACTGTGGCTGAGGTGATCCAGTCTGTGGTCAATGGGGCAGATGGCTGCGTGTTCTGCTTTGGCCATGCCAAGCTTGGTTGGTATTGTTAAATTTCCCTACTCAAGCAGCAAAGTTAATATTTTTAACCCAAGGTTGCTAGTACTTTAGATTAGGGAAAACAAACTTTCATTTGCTGTGTGTAGTAATTGTATTTGAAAGTGGTACACTGTGCATGACATTGTACTACACCTTCACCTCTTGCTTACACATCTGTTCACTTTGCATATTGTCTAAACGTTGGACAGCATGCTCTTTGAAACAGGAGGTATCTTTGAGTTGCTGCTTCATTCCATCCCCTGAGTATTATAGCAATTTTTAGCACTGTCTTCATTAATGAATGATCCAACAGTGAATTGGTAATGAATGATCCAACAGTGATCTACAGTTCTACAAATGTGCTTGATATTGGAGACTGCCAAAATACCACTTTGATCAAGCTGTGTAAAGGCAGTGAGTACCCACTCAAGTACCTGATGTTTGTGATGGCACTATTCAAGTGCTGTGACTCGGCACTCAAATAGTTTGATTTATATTCTATTCCCTGATTAGACAGTTCACTTCTTTACTAACCTTTTCCTATTCTGTCTCCAACAAATTCTATTCTAATGGTGAGCTGAATGTCACCAATGAATCAAAACTTGCACTTTGCAAATGCATCAACAGCATTTCAGGTATTCATGGCAAGACACTAAAAAGGAGAATCATCATCATTAACACACTGTGCTTTTGAAATAACTGGATTTCAAGAGTAATCATATATTTTGTTCATACTTATACTATTTTGAAAATACTGTCTAATGAAGAGGGTTGTATTGCATGTGTGCAACGATCTCCATTCTTTACTGTCTCAAAGAAACACAGACATACACATACAACTTAAAAGGATAATTCAGTTTTTCAAGTGATAAAGAAGATAAAGCTGTATCAGGCCAAGATTATGCCAAATTATAGGCAACAAAAACTGGAGAGCTGGAGAGTACTGAATGCTGCAATGCCACCAGCTCTGGTATGATGAATGGAGCAGGGCCACTGGTTGTTACAAGGCTTCTCTGGGCCAGGCAGGAGGAACACTAGGATGCGCACTTGGATATTTAACCCCCTATGACCTGCCAAACATGAAATGGCAAATGTGATGGAAAAGAAAGCCACCAGATAATGGTGTTTCACAAGTGCTACGTGTCCTTTAGAGAGGTGGCCTAGCTAGGGCTTTGCTAGAGCACGCGTTGAGTCTCTGCAGTTGCTTCATTAACTGCACTGCCACCATTCCACCAACTGTGGACACACCCAGGCCTTGCCACAGAAATGTGCATAGAAGTATTTTCTTCGCTGATCTTTTTCCACATAGATTCAACGTAAGAAATGAAACAAGGTAAAGACACAGAAGTACTTGCTTGAAAGGATGTATACATTTACCATTTGGCTTATAAATTTAGCAGCTTTAGAAAACTTGTCTAAGAGCGTTATATGTAGCGACACCTAAAGCTGTATAAGATAGCGCTCTGTGTTCTTAATTAGCAAGCTTTTACAGCAGAGACAAGCCAGAGCTATAACTGCAGAGTCAAATAATAGCAAACCAGGGGAATTTTTTGACCCAGGTAAAAATATTTGTTGTCGTGGACCCACATATGCACCAAATGACCACATGTACCTGTTTTGGTTTTGGTTTTTTTTTCCTGATTGAAGTTACATCTTTATGATCCTCGGACCAGGCTTATGCCAATCCCAACCCCAGCATATGAAGCTTAATATACTGCTTTGCAGTAAAATAGTATTCAAAGAATACCCCCACACTCACAATATCTAAAGCAGGGATTTTTAGAGATTGTAGCACTCCTGGTCTGCTCAATTCCCCCCACTATTCGCCTACATCAGAGGCTGCAGTGTTGTGTCGTAGGGACCTGCAGCACCCTGCCTGGAGAATGGGAGATGTCAGGGGAATGCCTGAGGTAATGATTTCTGAAAGCAGCTCAAGATTTCATCTGTCAGTTTTAAATGTTCTCCAGTTACCATGTACTATTTGTCTGCCTGCCTATCTTTCTCCCTTGCTGACTGTCCTTATTGTAGCAAAGAAGTTGTTTTCATGAGGCTGTGCAGGATAATCTCTCTTGGCAGAAGTCTGTCAAGGTCCTGGGAGTGTTGTTATCTTTTCTCCATCCCCCTATTCCTGACAGGGAAGTCATACACCATGATCGGGAAGGATGATTCCATGCAAAACCTCGGCATAATCCCTTGTGCCATCTCCTGGCTCTTCAAGTTGATTAATGAACGCAAAGAGAAGACAGGAGCCCGCTTCTCAGTCCGAATTTCTGCAGTGGAAGTGTGGGGGAAAGAAGAAAATCTGAGAGACCTGTTGTCAGAAGTCGCTACAGGCAGCCTGCAAGATGGCCAGTCCCCAGGTGTCTACCTTTGTGAAGACCCCATTTATGGCATGCAGGTAAATCCAAGGTTCATTTTACACTGAAACAAGCAATGTGACTTTTTTTTTTTTTTTTTTTTTTTTTAGCTATTGAGATGGTTCAAATTCAAGAACTACCCAGAGCATAAAGTTTATAGACTTGAAAGTGTTTACTTTAAAACATGCAAGAACTTTATGACCTGCAGCTGCAGGGCCATCTGCTCTCCTGGCCTAAATATTTGTACCTCTGATATAACTGATGTTGAGCAGGGGCTTGTGTTTGCAATAAAATGTGAAAACATTCAGTGCAAACAAAAATTCACCTCATTCTTAAAAAAAAAAAAAAAGAAGAAAGTGTGATCTATCTTTTGTAAAACAACAAGCTAAAATATTTACAGTACTGCACAAATAGCTGGAGGCCATTAATATGGCTGTTTATCTCTTTATAAACTACATTATTTATAGCACTTGCATTAGCAATGTTGTAGGAAGCATTAATCGCTACTTATTAATTGCTGCCAAGAAATAAATTCCTGAGCTGGGCAAGCCAAGAATAACTTGAACTCTTCTCAGGTTTGGAGGTTTAGCAGGAATGAGTAACTGGCTCATGTATTTCCTGGGTAACCACTAGAAAGTCTCAGCAGCCCTATTTTTTTTCCACTCTTGGTTTGAGGGGGAAAAAAGGCCTATTCTTTCATTTTGCTCTCTGTGAGGGAGTGAATCTGATTTTTGTATGAGTAGATGAAGAGGGAGAAAATCAGCATGATGTAGCTTGAATACATTCTTTCAACCTTAAAGGCAAAGGCTGCTTCCATCCAGAACCTGCAGAGCACTGCCTGGCAAGGATGGGGAATGGAGGGACGAGGGAACAGACCTACAGGGTCATCATGTACCTTATTTCCAGCTCCAAGCATCTAGAAATCATGATTCACATCCACAAAAGTAATGAATTGTGAAATTTTAAACTGCAAGTAATACATTTTGTAATTTATCTCTTTATGGTTTAAGCCTTTTGGTCATATTTAGATAATATTTTCCATTCTTTTCCATTCTACCAGAGGACTACAAAGTTTTGTCTTGATTTTAAATAACAGTTAGGGTTCACATTCCCACTTCACTCCTGGCTTTAGTGCTTTATGAATTACTTACAGAATCACAAGAGGTCTCACCTGCTGGTATCCAGTAATGGGTGCAGTCTAGTGAATATAAGATGGGAGACTCAAGTCTTCGCAGTTCCCATTGGGGTGATCGATGGGGCCAGTTAAGATCTGAATTAGCATATGTATGTTACATATGTTACATAACTGTGTAACTAGCCTCTCATTACAGCTTCATTCTTTACTAAGGTATTTAAGCACAATAGCAATAATAATAATTATCCCATTATTGTTGCTTATTTTCATACAGATACAGACAGAACAGCCATATACAAAATTAATTATGTTAGATCAGTGGAAAAAAGGTAGCTCCATGTCTGTGTTTCTCTGCAGTGTAAAATACTGAATTAAATTGCAAGAAAAAAAAGCCTTTTTAGGTGTGTTTACAAGATAGAGCGACATTCTGAAGTCATGTGTCCCACACCTGAATTCTCAAAATCCTCAGATGAGGGGAGGATATTATAGCCATACAGATATGCAAAATCAGCGGCGTGTATAACAAATGAATAATCACCATATGTCATACTGTCTGTCATTGGGCCTTTCCAAGTATGCACATTTTCTGGTTGCTTACATTAGTGAGATCAGCCCACAGACTGGCCTGCCTTCTGCTTGCCTTGTTAACTCCTTCCTGCCCTGATCCCTCTTTCTAGAGTGAGCTTAGCCTTCAGCTGTGTCAGCCCACCCCATGCAGATCCTCGGCTTTATCCCTCCTCAGGCTGATTAATGGTCACGAAGAGGAGATAGGAGCACTGTCTTCTTTAGGAGAAGTTAACTTCTAGCTGTATTACATAGTAGGGGAACAAACCCTGAAAATGGGAATTCCTTGCTGTTTTTATGCCAGACGAAAGAAGTCTATCCTATGGGCTGTGGGCCAGCTCTGCCTACTGCCCAAACTAATGCCAGCAGATTGCAGAGTCACACGTCCCTTCCACAGACAAACTAATCTTAGGTGACATGAGACATGCATGCATTCCTGACGTTATAATATCTGCCCTCCTATGCTGTCTGTCACTTTGGAGAGATAAGAGCAGGCTGGTGACTGGGATTGAGGTCCAGCAAATGTGAATGTACGTACGTTACCTGCCTTGTTCCATTTAATGGATTGCCCTAGCTTGTCAGCAGGTGCATAAGCATGTGGTATGAAGGGGAAAGAAAAAGGCTTCGCTTCTGTGCTGCTCCCCACATGCTACAGGGCTGAACACAAGTTTCAGTCCTTGTTATTTCCAAGATTTATCTGTGGAGTGCTCCCTTCTAACACCTTCTGAAGGGTAATACGTAGTCCTGCCCCTGCCAGTCTCCACCAACAGTTGAATTTGGGATTGATGTGTCTTCCACAATTTTTTTTTTTTCACTTCTGACCGTCAGAAGGACACAGTGATTGCCAGAGCCAGCAATTCAGGGAACAAAAAGGCAGTAAAAATAATGAAAATAATGAATTATTAATAAGCATAAATACCTTAAAATTCTGGGAAAGTGAAGAAGTAAATGTTCTGCATCTGTCAAGCCTGTAGGATGGTTTCCAGTTGCTGGGGCTTATGTGTAACAGCTGCCACCAGAGATACCCCAAGTGAGAACCCTCAAAAGCCTGGATTCAATTGTGGGGCTCCTGGAGGGCATAGTATTGCCACTGCCAGTGGCAAGAAGGTCTCATTCCATCGGGCACCTCCTTCTTTTTGGTCCCATCAGAAGCCAGTGTATCCACAGTGTGCACTGATTGTGGGAAGTTGTCTGGTAGTGTTGACTTGTGTGGGAGTTTCTCGGTCATTTCTCCCTTGTGTTAACCCGCAGCTTCAGAATCAGAGCGAGCTCCGCGCCCCTACGGCAGAGAAGGCTGCCTTCTTCCTCGATGCTGCCATCGCCTCACGTCGCAGCAGCCAGCGGGACTGCGACGAGGAGGATCACCGCAACTCCCACATGCTCTTCACTCTGCACATCTACCAGTACCGCATGGAGAAGAGTGGCAAAGGCGGAAGTAAGCTGTGCCTTTGCTCCTTTCTGTCTCCTTTCTGGCCTGGAAACTGGCTTCAAACAGGCCTTAAACCAGTATTCTTTAGTGGTGACAATTAGCAGAGTTCTCCATTCAGCACGGGATGGGGCTGTTCATCCAGCAGACTGTCCACCTTCCTGGGAAAGACCCACCAAAGGCCATTAAAGGCTGCTGGGGATTGTTACCATCACTTGCCAGTTTAGCTGCTGTTGTGGAGATACCAACAGTTAGTCCTCAGCCCTCTGTATCTAAAAGAAAAAGTGCTTTTCAAATTGGCTTTTAGTATTATCCTTACTGAATAGTGTTGAAGTCATGAAGTAAAATATTGTGGTGACAGGAATTCCTTGCCACCCTTACGTTAGCTGTTCCTCTTCGCCACCTAAATAGGGCAGCGTGTGTGGAAGCTGATGTTGGCAATGCGTAAACTGTACCTTTTCGTGGAGATAAATGATATTTTAGTTGCTGGCCCAACTGCCTGTGCACAAAGGACTCTCATGATTCTTTATAAAGGCTCTGGTGTTTTCAGATTGGCTTGCTCCCTCTCTTTCCACAGATGCATTCACTGGGTTGTGTCTTTACTTCAGTCTCTCACTTGTAAATGAGGAAAAGATGCTTCCATGTGAACTTGTATGTTTCTATAATTTTCAAAGATTTCATTTGACTCACACCATTTATATTTTTTTATTATATTTATCTTCTGTTTCAAGTCTCCCAAATTGTTTATAACTGGACATATACAGAGGTGGTTTTTTTAGTAGGTTCCAGTGATAAAAAGTTTGCGTAATGTAAGAAGCACCCCCACTGAAAAAGAAAACTTTCACATTAAAATTCTGTCTTTTAAATAATATTTTTTACAGAGAAAAATGTTTGTTTGAAAGACACCAGAGACCTCTGCTTCTTTAAAGTTGTGGGCTTAAGCAATTCTGCAGAAATAGCATATGATTCAGCTCCTGGCTCTGCATAGGTTATTTGTAATAAGGAATAGATTGTAAGCTATGATGTGTAGTGGGTGAACACCACCGCAGTATTAATGTCTAATGTTTGAATGCAGAAAATTTACATTGACTGTACTTATAAGAGAAAACGAGAAAGTTGCTCTAAGTGGAAAAGCAGTTCGCATGTGTTTAAGTAATAACCCCCGTGGAACTGGCAGGCAGAAATCTCAATTAACGAAAGGTTTATTAATTAACCACCCTGCGGTGGAAAGGAAGACTGAATGCTCAGACTGATTCATAGAAATAAAGATGGCTGATTTTGAGGGAATTATTATCACAATTATTTAATGCTCCATGCTTTTTACTGCACGCCAGTACATGTACATGCAGTCCTTTTCTACTATTTTCAAATGCAATTAATAAAGGGAAAAAATATTTTCCTGTGGCTATAATGACTCATTTGAAAAAAAGAAGACACAGGATTGTTGGATTGTAATATGGCATGCTTTGCCCACTGCCTGTAGTTGTATCTTTGTCTCGTGGCCATAACACCTCCTGTCTGCAAGTTTCCATATCTGAGTGGCCTCACAAGCCAGGCAGGGTCAGATCTCACTGATAATTGAATGAGGGGGGAATTCCAGCTGCTCAGAAAGGGCGCCTAGTGATTATCACTGGCTCCTGCTGTACTGAAGGACTTTTCAGAAAACAATGTGAAGATAGTAGAGATATATAGATTCCAGTAACAGGATTAAAAAAGATAGAAAAAAGAAAAAAAAAAAGAAACCTAGCTTCTAAAGGATAAGAGATTAAAGGGCTGGCTAACATATGATTTTGGTAAAAAATGACTGTTAGAATAACGCATTGGTAGTGTACTTAACTCCTTGTTAGATTCATTACCAGGAATGTCATGAAGCAGGCTTATCACCATTGAAATAAATGGCATTGTGGCAGAACTGGCACAGTCATTTTTCAGCTGTCAGCTCTGCGAAGCCTCTGCGGCCATAGACAAATACAATTGTTAGGATGTACCACTTCTCCTCTCTATAGTTGCCAGACACACAAGGGGAGAACTTGCCTAACAAATAACTTCATTTTCAGATCCAGCAAGTGGATCTGCCATCCTAAAAATGTCTTACTTTGACTTGTAATTTAAATAAGAAGGAAAGATCCAATAATTTTTCTTATTCAGGGTTTCTTCAACCTGTGCAATAGGAATATGCGTGGAAACAATATGACTAAGATTTTGAAGGATAGTGATTTCTTTCACTTTCTTTTGTTTCCCCAATGTCTGATATCTTAGCAACAGAACTATTTATTATATATAATTCAGTAAAGTCATCTGTGGTCATTTTCAGTAGCAACTAAACACATTTCTTTGGGGGATACTTAAAAGTAATTTCAGCCTTCCGAGGGTAGCAGTCTTGGAGGACTCAGGGACTCTTAAGTCTGAGAGTTTTAAGGACTCTCAGAGGGGAGGTGAAGGTCCTGCATGAGGAGTTCAGAGGACACGAAGGTGCAGCTGCCTGGACATTCCCCAGGGAAGCCTGACTTGATATAGTGAGTGCAGGAGCCCGTAGTGCCCCAGGAGAAGTATCCCAGCACTTCCCACCACTGAGAGCACAGTGGTGATGCTTTCCATAGACATCTTTAATGGGTTGTTGTATAATCTGGGGACTGTTACAGTGGTTTGAATGTCTAGCCAGCAACATTAGTTTTAATCATACATTTATTCTTCACTTCTGTTTTGTGATGCTCAGCATGACTTAACAAATATCGCAGTATATTTTAATACATGGAAGTCCTGTGTTTCCTAATACCTGATGTAGCTGAAGCACTAACAGGACTTAAAAGAAGCGGAAGTGACTGTATTTTAACAGTTGTTGACAGTTGCTGCAAAAGCTACATTTTTGGAATATTATTCTCAAATCCCATAACACATAACAAACCCCATAACCACTTACACAGAAAAGGTCTTCTCTCTTCTTTCTTTTTCTTTCTTCTTTCTTCCTCCTTTCTTGTTTCTCTCTGCTTTTCTTTTATTTTCTTATCTTCTCTCTCTTCATTCATGTTTTTCTTTTATCATAAAAATCTACCCATAGTTTTAGTGGTGTTCATTTTAATAGCTATCACCTACAACTGAAACAGAATTATAGGATTACGTATATCACATACTACAGAAAAGCTTTATATTTTTATAGAAATTTTTGTGTCATGCAAGACACCAGGTAGTAGCAATAAGCAGTGAGCCCTATGTTTTGCAGTGCTTGCAAAGTGAAATATCTCCTTATTTTTTCAGTATAGGTTAACATGTTTTAAGTTACAGGTAATAGTTATATATACCTTTAGTAGCTGTATGTTTTCTATATTTATATACATTTTTCATAGTAGCCTTTCTTTCTGTGAGCAACTCTGAAAAATGATATGATTGTCTATCATATTTTTGTCAATATGTAGAAGTTTTCCAAGTGTCTTCTTCACATACCTATGTAAACTTATTTCCTCCTACCTCCTATGGCACCTACATGCCTGTATACCATGGTATGGTACCACAGCTACTGAAGGCAGGTTCATTGAAAAAACATGCTTGTGGTTGATAAGACATTTCCATAGCAATTAAACGTATCTGGAAACTTCTATTCATGTAGTTGCTCCCTTCCCCATCTTTGCTTGTGAACTGGCCTCCCACCACCACTAATACTTTTTTTTAACCAGATGTGTAAGTTGAGGTGCTATGTCAAAATAGCTGTGGATTTGTTTGCATACAGGTAAATTCAGATATGAAAGTATTTCCACTCCTGTTTATGTTATGTTTGTGTTCTCAAATAGTGCTCTTAACTTTTGAGTTAAGGTTCTAGAAATAAAACTTGCCTTTTCCTACAGATTGCTTCTAAACTAACTCCTGAGAATAGGGAGGAGTGGTCAAAGATCAGATGCAAAAAAACTCAGCTAGGGAATTGTCTTGAGATAATAGAGAATTAGTAGCACTTCTGTAAAGTCTACATAGTTCCCATCCTGGGTTCATAAGGAGCCATATGTTTTTAAAGACAGCACATGTCTGTTAATCTTGGTATTTCAACTGTAGCATCTTTTCACTTTAAATGCAGTGTGTTGATGCAGAGTAAACAAGAAAAAACCCATAGGGATCCCCTGCCAGTTTTACAGAAACTATTTTCAGAACAGAGCAGCTTGTCTGCAACCCATTACGCATGGCATGGCAAACCTTTTCTTAGCCCAAAGGATAATGTAAAATTATATAGACTTAAAGCAAAGTTGAATGTCCCACAGTCACCACAGTTCTTCTGAAGATCCAGTATTCAAGATGGGAGTGATAAGAGAAGCTACCACAGAATCACTGCTCACCAAGCAGCAATTCCCAGCCTGTAGTTTTCTGGACGGAGGATCCATAATGACAAAGACAGAAACAGAGCCAGCTCACATACAGGCTAATAGAGCTATATTAAAAAGAAAAAAAAAGAAAAAAAAAAGCACAGCGGTGACTCCCACAGAGTTAAACCTGCAGGGTGGGTGAGTACTGAAAGCTTCAGCAATTTTTAAACAAGTCTGGAGCAGGCAGCAACGTACAGCAATAAAGGCTGGCAGTGAGCTAACAGGTCCCCTACAGTTTGTTGCTGCTAATATGAATTAGGAAAGGTTTCTGGATTGTTTCCTCTTTGCAAGTTGTGTTGAGTCTTTTGCTTTCCTGGGAAGCTGCTCCTGGAGGCACATGCTAACTGTTCGCTTTCTTTGTTTATGGCAGTGTCTGGAGGTCGCAGCCGCTTGCACCTTATTGACCTGGGTAGCTGCGTGAAAGTGCTCAGCAAAAACCGTGAGGGAAGCTCTGGCCTCTGTCTCTCATTGTCAGCACTGGGCAATGTCATCCTCGCCCTTGTCAATGGAAGCAAACACATCCCATACAAGTAAGTGGTATTCTGTGTTGTGCCTAATGAGAGGATGCTTGCAAGCAGCGTGCTTGTCTGGGCCTGAGGCAGGCTTGGGGTAAGCAGGCAGACAGTCTGCTGGGGACAGTGCAGCACTCTTGAGGTATGGCAAAACCTGCCTAAGGTTCAGTGACACCCAATCTAACCTTACATCTGGTGGCTACGCTGTGTTTGACATTCAGGTTTCCAAGGAAGAAGCTTGCTGAAACAGGACCCGGGTGTCTTAAAGATCTTAAGGCTTGAAGTTCAGCACATTACAATTTTGTTTTCTAGGACTGTTCAAACATTTCTTTAATGTTTCAAAACATTTGACAGCCAGTTTCAGATTTGCTCCACAGAGAAAAATATTGTTGCCATAAAGGAGCACGATAGAGAAAATTATTTTGCTGTCCATTGTGTGGAATTTAGTTTTCTGAAAATATATGTCACAATAAGCATACATGTTTGTCATGAGATTTTTTCTGTGATTCAAGGTTACTTTGTATTTTATTTTTGTGTGATTTGAATCTCAGGGTCACAAAAAAGAAGTAGGCCCTTCTAGTGACACTAGACAAGTGGCCTTTGCTACTGCAGGTAGCTTCTAGGGAATTAGACGAATTGCTCACCTAGTGGGTGGGTTTTGTACTCATTTCTCTTCGTCATTATCTCATCCCATTTATCAGATGTGCAGGTTTGAAAGCAAGTTTTGATTCATAACCCCACCTCGACGGTCATACAGTCTTCCTATTGAGAAGTTTCTGATTTTGTGGATGGTATTGTTTTTCTGTAGCCTAAAACCTAGGGAGTAGCAACTAGCATCACAGGCTTACAGTAGCATCTTGTAGTCGAACTGCTAATGAATGTCACCATTCATGAAGAACATATATATGAAATCTGGAGTTAGGAACAACAGGATGACATGAAAAATGAACCAAGTCATTCACAGAGCATATTTCAGTGCATACATTTTACCCTTTTAATTATTTTTAAGGCTGCAAACATGATTATTTTCTCATGTTCATTCAAGATTGCAGGTATTGACAAGTTTACTTCATTGGTTTTGTCTTCATTTTGGAAAAGAAAGATGAATTGAGTTTAGTTATAATTTTATTTTTCTTCTAACATTTATTTTACAAATTTAATTGGCAGTCTGGGATTAAAACATGCTCTCTGGAAATATTCCCTTTCCTGGAGCTCAGTCAGACTGGAATTCAGTTAAGGGCCAACCACATTTGTACATATAAATGTTCATGAAATGTTTTGTGGATCATGCAGCTAGTCATAGTGTGAAAATACCTTGAACTCTGCACTTCACAAAGTGGAGCTCAAACTATGCTTATCAAAAACCTGTCTTCCTTCCTGTTGGATTTTATGGATTGAAGGGAAGGCCAACTGTAGGAATGGAAAAAATGAAGTTAATGATGCTCTCTAGACTAGAACTAAACATACAAGGAATAGTTACCAGGTACAACAGCTGTCTTCCCAGGTAATGCCTGACTGGGAGAGAAGCATTACCAACCATGGCTTCTACTTGCTGCACCACCAATCTCTTTCTGCTCTGATTCTCAGCTGTTGCACAGCCAGAGGTGCCAGCACACTTGCTCACCAATGTACTGCTGAAAGAAGATAAAAGCTATCGTCAGGCCAGCATCTCCTCTTGGATTTGCTCCTGTAAGAGCAGATAGTACAGAGTATAAGTATAGAGAAGTGGTTTGTCATCTGTAAATCAGAGACAATATCTCTGTTTCTAATGAGGACTTTTAAAATGTAATTTGAAAAACATATTGGCATATTTTGGAGCAAATTTTGTTTGAGAAGAGTGCAGAAAACATTTTTTCCCATATTATTCACGAGCAATGGAAGTAAGAGTCTTGGTGGCTGGGTGAGCGCAAACTCTATTTGCTCGGTGATCTGGCAATACAAGTGTGTGCTGCTCCTCGGTGGAGAAGAGAGGAAGGGTGTGTGTGTGTGTGTGCTGCGCTGTGCAAGAGGCTGAGCATCCCACAGTCTGATGTGACCGGTGTTCAGGAGCACTCATGTTTAGAGCAGCAGCTAGCCTATCGAGCTGAGATCGTTTTCCTTGCTTTAGGGGTGTTCTCTTTCATTGTTAAGGAAAATTATAATTTTGTTCAACGGCCTTTTCTGAGTGGGACCAAAGGAAAACAACAGAAGTGTTTTCTTATGTGACAGCACTGCGCTTTGTGTGTGTGGTCTCAGCAAATTTCCATAGAGCAGCAGACAAAATGGAGCATCTTTTCTTTATCTGAGCTATTAAACAGCCATTAAGTATTTTATGGCAGCCTGTCAGTAGGCACAGCACAGCTTCCTGGGAGCCCGGAAACTCACAATTTCGTAGACATCAGGTTTTCTCTTCCTGCAGAAATTCAGTTCTCTAAAGTCTGAGAGACTGCAGGCTCTTAAACTCCCTTCAGTGCTGTATCCAGCTTTATCTCCGCAGGCAGTAGTTGTAGGGAAAAGCTTGTTCAGATTCATAGCTGGTATAAGCAGATGCTACTGCATTGCCTTCAGTGGGCTGTGTGTTTATGCCAGCAACGAATTTGCCTCTCTGCCTGCAGTCTCTATGAAAAACACATGCTGCTGTTCAGCACATTTTGCATTTTTTTTCTTACCCATAAGGCTAAGCCTTGGAAGCCATTAAGTT
The DNA here is from genome assembly GCA_034008185.1 of Gorsachius magnificus. Classification (NCBI taxonomy): domain Eukaryota; kingdom Metazoa; phylum Chordata; class Aves; order Pelecaniformes; family Ardeidae; genus Gorsachius; species Gorsachius magnificus. Next base: position 38,788,403 of record CM067083.1, on the reverse strand, counting down.
GGAATCTTTCTCCCTTGGGAACACTCCCCATCCCCCACCCCCCCCCCCCCACCCCCCCACATTTTGGGAACAGTAACACAGAATGACACTAGCTTTAGCAGGAACTTGTCTACTAAAGTTGTGCAAAAGTAATGTAGAAATTCTCGGACATTAAACAATACAGGTGGATATGGTTCAGGATCTTGTCTTGCATTCAAGTTAAATTCCACATGGGTGAGAAGAACAGGCAAGAATCCCTATAATGTGCAACCACATGCAGCTAATGAATGACCAGGCCATGATTTCTGTGAGTTTGTGTCTTTCATATATGTACTTATAATCTCTCTCTAATATCTCAGTGAGTTCTCTCTCTGTCACTATTAATGTTCAGACCTATTTTGAACCTTACTAAGCACATCTTTCTGTCATGGTATGAACCAGTGAGTTCTTCCAGCTCAGTAGGTTATATAAAACCAAAATTTTTAATTCGATTTAAATACGTTGCCATTTAATATCAGTGATTTCTTTTGCACTTGAGTTATGAGCAAATCCCTCAAAAGGCTGGGCAAGAATTATTTTCTCTGCAGGAATGTCAAATATCTTCATAAAAATTGGAAAGGGGCACTCGCAAGCCCTAGGGAGAGCAAGGGAGTCAGCTCCTGCCCTGACCAAGTTTGACAGGACTCAGATCTGCTACAGGAGAATTTTGCTAAGCTGCAGCAATCGTTACTGACATTATATTTTTTTTTAAAGCATTTCAGCTTTACATTAGTGCTGCATTATCTGCCTCTGATTTTGAAGATGAATGTGTTTTAAACCCTTAAATGAATACCCATTTGCACAAACTCCAGATACTGGTTTATATAGCTCACTATTCAAAAATTACTCCAGTTGCTAGGCAACAGGGGTGGTGATAATTCATGGTAATGCTGTTTTGGAAATAATCATTTTTATACATTTTAATGACTATGAGAATGTAAGAAAAGTGTTTAGAAAAGTGCAAGGCTGTATGAATTTCTCTTTCCGAAATTGTTGCTTGTTTTATTTAATAGGCTTCTCTCTTAATGTGCTATCCCAATGTGCTAGTGTTTCTGGAGGCATCCTGTATTTTGAACTGCATACTTATGCTTATCCAAGGAGGGAGTCTGGTCTGTAAAATAGATGCGTGTGAGTCAAAAGCATGAATTTCATTCTTGGCACTTCTGTGTCTCTGTCATATGGTTGCAATTCCTCACAGATCTTACATGCTGGTATTGGTTTTTTTATCCCATGTGTAGAAAATAAAATGATATTAAGTGACCGGTGCAAGGTTGCACAAAGAGGCTTAGTGACAGAGCCACCATGTTTTAAGATCTAATCTGGTGCTTAAACCATGGGCTAATCCATTCTTTCTTTCTGCATGACCTTTGGAAAATAATTTATTTCTGTATTTATTTATTCCCATTTATAAAGCTGAGCTAGAAAAAAATCAAGTAGGACTTTGTAAAGGGCATTCAGACTTGGCAAAAAGCACTACTTACATTTTAACTGTTGTTAGGACTCTATTACCTTATTTTTTCACTTTTTTTAAAGTTAAGGACTCACACAGATGGTCCTAATGGGATGCAAAATCTGGGGTTTTTTGGTCAAGGGTAGTAGACTATTATTGCTTTTAAGCAAAGAGGAGAAGAGGGAAAGTGTTGGATTATAGTATTGTGGTATGAAAGATGAGCCTAAAAATATGCTGTATATCAGATATTTTCTTTAAATTTTTAGTTAATTATTGGAATAAAAATGAAAATGAGGTTTGGATGGATCCAGTAATTCAGATTCTTTTCTTGGTTAAACGGGTGTATCTATCTGTAGTTGTTTCATCTGTGTAAAAAAACTGTGTGTGAAAAGAGCTGGGATCCCAGGTATCTTTTGTTTATATGTCTTGCCTTTGCATTTATGGAATGAGTTAGATTATTTTTCTCAGAAGAAATATCAATGAAAACTTTTCAGGAAGAGATAAGGAAAGCTAAAGCCAGTTCACAATACAATTCTTGTACAGTAACTAGTATTAGTACTGGAGATTTTATCCTTATTTACGAGCTTGTACTAAATCTTAGTTTTGTGGGATTCACACAACCATGCCAGCTTATTAGGCCTAGGAATTTAATGCCTAAATTGAACTATATGCCTGAAGAGCATTCTGTTTATTGGTGCCTAAACCTAAAATAATTTTTTTAATTGAGATATTTCAATCACTTTTTCTTTCCACTGCTGCATCAACTAGTCTTCTGTTCCTTGCTTTTGCTTCTCCTCAATGAGAACACGGTACAAAGACCACAGAAAGCCTCAGAAAAAATCTACTGCTGCCTTTGGAATCTCCAAGCTTTCTTTGTTAATTTAGTATTTAGTGTATTAGAATTGGATGAAGAACTATTTTTCTGTTTTACCTGTGGAAATGTGAGAGCAGATGAAAGGGAAATAATGAAAATGAGGACGAGTGACAGATGAAACAGAATCACAGGACTGGGAAATGGCCCAAAATGAATGGGAGAGCTCCGAGAGACACTGAGATAACATGTAGAGGAGACAACAATCCGCAGAGAAGAACTGGGAAGCGAAAGAGAAAAAGAAATGAGCCCGTTCAAAAAGAGGAATAAGCCTAAGAAATACCCCTGAATGATCCAATTGTAGGACAGTGGTCAATAGAGATTTTGTTGAATGTGAAATAGTTCCTAATTAGCTATCAAAAACATGAGCTGCTCAGGAACAAAAGAATTTTTCCACAATGTTGGCAGCTAGGTTGTATGGACCAGAGCCTTAGCTAACAGACAGTGAAGCCACTGGAGCAATGCCATATTATACCAGCTGAGGACCTGGCCTTAGGTGCATGCTCTTTGACACTAGCCAGAGTGCTCTGGCAACATAGAAGAGCAATGCAGTTGCCAGCAAGAGATGAGCTCAGAAACACTGTCAGCACAGATATAATGAGGCCTTGGAGCATCTGGCAATTACTTTCACCTTTGGGGTTTTTCCATAGCTAACAGTTTTACTATGTTGAATTTCTGACAATTTTCTTCTTTATTCCAGGGAACTACATAAAATAGATGGAATGAAGGTTGCACAGTCTTTGAAAGTAGGAAAAGTTACATTTTATTAATTTACACTGCAACTCAAGAGCATGAGGATAATGGATTTTGCATGCTCCAACGATCACTTGTAGCGTTCATCAACAATAGACTTTACTGTAGGACAGTTTGTACAGCTTATAGCGCAGATTTGAGCTTTCTCTGCACACGTCTTACAGCACTGTGTCTCATCATCAAGTTAATGAGAGAGAGTAGACAAAATACTCAAGGAAAGCCTCAGTGGAGCTGCCATTCCCCAACTTTGGGTTTTCAAGTCAGTCCTGCCAGACTGGCAGCATGATCATTATTGGAGCAGAGGTGTCTGCGTGCATGTGTAGTGGATGTAAGCGAGTGTGTTGCATTCACTGAGCCTGCTCCTCTCTTACACCAGTTTTACAACAGCCCTCAGCTGACACGGTTCCGTTCTGCGCAGGTGTTCAAGTGGGAAGAATCAGGCCTCATGAGCTGGTTCTTTTAATGCTCTTTGAACCACTCAGTGAATTACTGCTTTACAGATACTGTAACAAGTAAATAATGGTGGACTGCAAAATGAAATGAGAAGGGAAGTGCTTGTGGTTTATAGTCAGATTTAATAGCAATTACTAATTGCCTTTAAATAGCCATTCCTATCAGCAGCAGATAGCTGCATTGTGGAAGGACACTACTTTGGTCCCGGGCCAGCACAGACCTGACTGGTAATGAACAAGCAATCCAGTAGCGTGCAGATATTGCTGAAATATAACTTGGGTGGGACCCAAATAGGCCATTGTAGTGATTTCATATAAAAATGAATGTGCACTTAATTCATTAAAATGCCATTTTGAACCTTCAGTTAGGATATCCAGCAGTTTATTCTCACCTGTTCCACCACTGGTTCAGGCTCAATTGAACATGAATACATTTTCTCTCATGGAAATGTGGTGACAATTCATTTCATGTACAATTGAACAATTTTTAAATAGTCATATTATTGGAATAACTAGCACTTATGCAATGCAGCAAATTGTCAAAAAGCATGTAGTAGTATCTATTAGCCTTACTTCACATTTTTGGTTACCTTCAGTTTCTTGAATAGTTGCATGTGGATATGATCTGTGAAATTAACTTTGGTTTCCCTACTGATTCTTTTTTTCCCTACACAAAACCAGTATGACTCAGGGCAAGAGAGCAGAGACATCCCACTGCAGGTGACCAAATAAAATAGCTTTTCTAGTATGTAGCCCCTTGTTCAGAGTCGGGCATCTTATCACTGAGAAGAGGTTACAGGCTTCAGAGAATTTAAAAGAGAAACAAGAAGAATTATAAATGGCCTGAGATGAAAGGGTTACTTACCTGGAAGAACACCATGACAGAAATAAAGCTTCCTAGCTTGCAGGGAAAAGGAGACCTCTGAGAGGGGAGATGACAACTACTCTGTAGTATTTCAAGGATGTGAATACACACAGGAGGAGAGAATTGATTCTGGTGAGACAAAGTGGCAGAATGATTTCTTATCCTTAAGTAATGGGACAGAGGAATATCAATGGGAAAGCATGCTAACAGTGATTCCTGTTAGTCAGTGGAATAACTTCCCAAGAGCTGAAGTGAACACTTCATTGATAGAATGATTTAAAAGCAAAATAAATATGTAACTAATAAGTATAAATTAACTTTATATAATAAACAGTTCCAGATTGGTTAGGGTTTAGGCTTATGCCATTTCAGTGCAGAGTTCTGTGGGCAAATCTTTAACAGTTTTCAATAGCTGTACTTCCATAATGATAATTTATCTTCATCCTTGTTTGGGAAGTGCTTGCACATGGCAGGCAGTTATACAAATAAACAATAAAACATGTTCTAGTGTGTGTACTGGAATCTCCTCAGCTTTTAGGAGTCTGAAAACTAGCAGTCGGCTGGATTGTTATGCTTGCATGGCATCAAAGAAATCCAGAAAGTCTCCACGGTGCTTTTCTCAAGACTCTACCCTAGCAGGGATGTGGGATGTCTAGTCCATTTCTGTGCCAGATGATTTAACTCAGTTAACCACTTTTCTTCCTTCATCACTTAGTTACACTTTTTAAGGTCTCTTTCTCTTTGAATTGCAAAATCAAGTTCAATGATCAAGCGATCATTGACTCAGTGTATGTCAATGGAAATCTTTTTATTGGGCTTTGGCTTAAGCCCACAGATTAGAAAACATGCTTATATCTAATTAGATGAGATAATCCTCAAATCCTTGCTAAGGGATATTGTATACCATAGTTCATGTTCAGTATTTGATAATTAGCTTATTTGTTGGAAGAGGCAGTGTGTGGTTAAGTGTTACCTAGTGAAGAGTTTGTTTGGGATAGAAAGAGATGTGATTGATGGAATTGGTGAATGTGAAAACTGGAAACGTACAGTCATTTATTGACTGGTTGCAAATAGGTCTGTGACAATGAATTTGGAGGCTAAGAAGGTTATATAGGAACTTGCCACATAAAAAGGGATTTGTGACTACTGAAGTGGCACAAGCAGGACTGATTTTCCTCTTCAATGTATATAAACAGTATTTGTGACCTTAACTTAAAAATAAAAAAAAAAAAACTTGATTTACATTTTGTGGGAAAATAGTTGAACAATTGTTCTTCATACTCTTTCTTTTCTTGGACTCAGTGTTTTCTTGGACTTGGTGTTAAATAAACACCACCCTCTCAAAGGAGTGACAGGCCCTAGAAGCTTTGAAGAGAATTGCGTGGCTGTAAATGGAGAATATTTCAGCCTGTTTATCTTGGTGCTTCAAGAGCATTTGAATGGCATTTCAACTGCAAGATGTTTTTTTCCATACAAACTTTTATTGAAGTTCTTATTTTCATAACATGTTTGAGTGGAAAGCAATGAAGACAATCCTCTTGTGCTCTTCAGATACCAGCTAGCTTCTGCTGGATGATCAAAGTTTTCTGGCTGGTGGTTGCCTCCAGCCCTGTACACAATGAACGGATGTGAGGTGAATTTTTTAAAATATGCATTGACTTTTTAGAGTTAAGCAGGCTGGTTAGAACTGTCTTCTGAAATATTAAAATTAGTGCGCTCTCCTGCTGCAGAACAAACTTGTTAGATTATTTTAATTTTTTAAATTTTGTTTGTTTATAAATGCCATCAGGTGGCACGCATTCTAGCAATATGTGACAAGACTCAGTAAAGTTCATTTCAGACAGCAGGTTTAACTGTTTTAGCTGTATTTTATCTCATGTACCCCATCAGCAAAACTGTTCTACCTACCTACCATATTTAAAATTCTTTTCCAGTGGGTTATTTTTGAGGGGTGGGGAGAGTTACTAAATTATTTCTCTGTCTATTCCTTAGTCTGTGCTCTTGGGCAGAAATAAAGCTTCACTCATTTTGAAAATCAACGCAAAATGTAGGTCCATACTGTCAGAAGTATCAGCCTTTCCAGCTCCTTTTGGTATGGCTGGTTTTGAAGAGCAGAGAGCTGGGTGGCAGAATGATGGCGGCGGCTGTTTTGGGTGCTGTTACAAACCTGGGAGCTATGGAGATAGCGTCTTCAGTCTCTAAATAGAACAAAAGGAGAAAGTTGTGAGCTGTCATAGACATGAAGGGATTTTTGGGCTCAGAAAGGAGGCACAGCGTATTATGCTCTTTGCAGGAGTGGGTGCCCTCACTGACTGAAGTGTCTGTCCTGCTGCTCTCACTGTAGGCAGCTTTCCCTGGTGCCCTGCCTGCCTTCAGCAGCACCTCTGGAGGGCAGGGCTCTCGCATAGCTCCCGTGTCGCGTGTGCCAGTCCCTTTGGGCAGCTCAGACTGCACTGGGCTCCTGTGCCGCTCGGCTCAGAGACAGCTGGAGAACAAACGAGGGGAGCTGCTTACAAGGTGAACACCTCATCATCTCTGTGCAAGTGGGACCTGAATCTCCTTGGAGCAGTCTTTTGAGGACTGAAAATTTTCATGTCTGCCTGCAGCTATAAACAGAGTAGCAGAATCTTTTGTGCTCCTAGACTGCGTTTCCTCTCTCTTGCAAACAACAGTTTTCACAGGCTCCATGTGATGTGCTTTGAAGGTAAGTGCCTGTGCAAGAGAGAGGAATTAGAAGCAGTATCCAGATCTGCTACCCAGTTGGCATATACTGCATAACAAAAAAAAATGTTTCCAAAGGTATGGTGTTAGAGAAATAAAAGCACTTTTTCAGAGAGGGAGAGAGGGTATGGTAGGAGGTTGGTATATGCAGTCAGACCATGTGGACATACACCTCCTGAACCCTGCTCATCTCTCTCATGTGCAGACATCACGGATGGTGGTGGAGGATAGTTCTTCTCATGTCAAAGGGAACTGAGGACAACTGCTATAGTTGCAATAGTTTACACTGATGTGAAGGAGGGGCTGATGGAGGACCAAAGCTGAATAAGATTTGATTCTGAAAATACAGGTCTGTGAAAGAGAACCATTTGGTACCCTACCACGTTGTGCTTCAGTGAGATCTGTGAAACACTCCTGTTTTTTTTCAGCCAAGGGTTGAGGCTGCTTACTGTGGAGTGTGTTTTACAGAGAAAGTGAGGGCGTGCTTTGGTAATCTTTAGGATCTTTGCATCGTGCAGAATATAAAATAAGCCTGTTAAGCTGGTAACAGATTTTCTTTTCTCTTGTTAGGTGACTGCTGCCATTTTGGTTGGCTATATGCTGTGTAGTGGCATTATAATCAGTGACTTTTGTTGGTTTCGAGCTACTCTTGATTGCTGTCCTCTGAGCTCCTTCACCTGGAATCATTTATGTGTGTGTCAGATATAAATTTCAAGGAGGTTACATAGCTGGCAAAGTCCTTTGTGTCCATCTGCAGGTGCCGTGTCAGCTCCCCTCATGCTCATCTCAACGCAACTTAGGGCAATGAGGGTGGTGTTTGGGGAAGGCTCTGGCTGCTGTGAATCTGCATGTCATGCTCTGGGTCTCTACTGTACCTGCTCCCAGGGGCTGTTACCTGCCTTCCCAGCAGGGTCAGGGCTTGGCCAGGCAGGGACATGATGTTTCTGCAGCGCTGTAGCAGAATTCCTCTGGTCTCTACTGGTATCACAAACACGTCTGTTAAGTGTACTCTGAAAATTGAAAGGATTTTTTTCATGCTCCCAAGAAAATTCATAGTTTTGCATAAACTTTTCTACCAAACATCTTTTTTCACAGAGATAAAAGACAATGAAAGCAAAGAATTACAAGCAAGTCAGTAGGCATATTGGACAATAAATTGGCTATTAGAAAGAGATACCACAATAAGGATTTTTTTACAAATTGTCTCATTTGATTAGAGAAGAATTTACACTGTTTAGTACGTAAGATTTTGAATTTTCTCTCATAACACTACTATATCACACCCATGCAAAAGATAGTATAACCCTTAAAAATACATGCTGGGGCATTCCAGGGGCCCAGCGCTCCATTTTAAACCTTCTGAAGGCTTAATTGGCAGCAGGCACCCCAGGATGCCTGTTGGGCCACCCTGCTGTCTGACATCTCGAAAGGACACAGCGCCCCGTGCTGTGACCCTGTCTCTGACAGGTCCCCTCTGCTAGCAGCAGTCACATCCTTGGCAATCCCCTATGGTAGGCTTGTAGGAGATCCACGGAATAGTGTCTTGACTGGTCTCTTGTGCTGTGCTGTGCTATGCTGTGACTGTGCTCCTAAACGTTCCCTGAGACTATATATAATGCTCTTTTATATGGTGGAGAAGGTCTAGAGATGTGCAAAGCTCTCACCCTTTTCTATTTTCTTTTATATTTGCGAGGTCTGAAACGGAATGATATGTTCTGCTGTGTTTATTGATTAAATGGCATCTATCATAACTTAAAGAGATCAAACAATTTTTTTTTCTCCCGTGTTACTGTTTAAAGCTCTCAATTCTGCTCAGATCATTAACGTATAATTTTCAGATGAGCTAGCCAGAAGGTCCCTGTATAAAAATTAGTAGAAAAGATTAGCTAGGAGAACTAGACTGGTAATGAGCTGTTGCACTATGGTAATGTGCTAGGTTTATAGTTCGTATCTAGCCCTAATCAGTGGTAAGTGCAAGTTGTCAGCATTTGATAGCTAATTGGTGTTTCTTAGAATTACACTGCAACAAAAACACTGAAATGAAAATACAGCTTTTCTTTGTATATGACAAGTTAAGAGTTAATTATAAATGTTTGGGTGAAATACACCTCTTAGATACACTATATGCAAATCTGCTGCACCGAGGGAAGTATAAACTTCTTTTGTCCCTTTTGGGTCATTATTTTTTTTTTTTTTGCAACTGGTACAGTAGTGGCTTTGAAAACAGAACAGGACCTTTAAACCATTTGCTATGTATTTAATATGTCATGTATCACACAAAAAAGTAACTAAACCCAAACTACTGGAAAATATTAACAAGGCAATAATGACTTGAACTCTCATAACAGCCTGTTTGTTATTGATTGTATTTACACCATGTTCATTTGAGAACTGCTGTCCTCCCACAGAATTAATTGGACATAAAATCATAACATGGATCTGAAAAATTATAAAGCAGGAATAATCTAAGCCACAGGACATGAAAGACTTAAAAGCCTGGCTCACTTGGCATCTGTGAGCTGAGATTGCTCATTGCTATCATTGCACAGCTATAATTAGGTGGCTCTAATCACTCTCATAATGCTAATATGAGAAATGTCCTGTCTGTCCTCAGTAGCTGCTGGTGGGAATGACTGCTATGCACAATGTTGTGCTTCCAAACTGTGAAGCCTGACAGGCTCTGTGAGCAGGACTGGCCCTGACATGCGTGCTCCGAGAGATATTTAGCTACCTCCTGAGAGTCTGAAGCATACATGATCACACCATCTCATTGCTAGTCATCCAAATACATTTTTTAATTGGCCATATAATTGGCCATTTCCAATCAGATCTAACACAGGGACAGGCCTTCAGATATTTGAGGTCTGTGCAAGACTCCTGGGACTGGGAGAGGAACAGAGCAGAAGTGGGCTGGGCCGTGAAGCCAGCAGTTACCTGCTCCATTGCATGCTGCCTCCCCAACCGCTGAGCCGAACGCCGGCCAGCCAGCATGCACAGCCAGCAGGGAGAGAGGAAGGAGCTGCAGCTGGGAGAGATGAGTTAGATGGGATGTGGCAAGGAGAGGCCATAGGGTCTATGCAGGAGAGCAGACAGCAGAAGTGTAGGAAATGGAGGAACACAAACCCACAAGAAACTAGCTCTCATTAATTCCTCTGTTCATAGAGAAACTTGTTCATTTATTCAGATCCTCACCATTTGAAATGCAATTAGATGAATGTGTTTTCCTGCTGAGTAAAATTCATACAGTCAGCAGACAAACCCCTCTCTAAATGATTTGCTCATCAGCGTGTATGGAGGAGGAAGGACAGAGAAAGGAGAGGAGCTTAAATGAGTTCACTGCTAGATCATCTGAATTAAGTGATCGATTTTTGTTATTGCAATAGCTGCAAAAGTTAATGCTGAAATGTTAAGAAAGTCCTGCTACAACAAAAGTTCAGTATTAGCATTCAGATGTTAAAAAAGCAAATCCTGAAGGCCTGAGTTAAAACTCTATTTAGAGTAAATCCAGACATTAGGTATTGCCTTCTCGGAGGGTGAGCCTTGACTGTTCACAAGGCAGGGAAATCTGGAACAGCCATCTGCATTTAAATTCAACACTTGTCCCAAAATGGGGATATATTTGGACACAACCCTCACCCTCTGTTTTATGCAGATATGATACCTAGTGTGATTTTCTAGGTGGAAGAATGGTGATAAATGCAACCTGTCTAGACCTGAGTAAATAACTGAATTGGTGTCCCCTGAGAAATTATTAGTTATGCTGAAGAAGACAAGGAGCTGTGAGACTCATCAGATAGTGAAGACTGATGAGACAACAGTAGCTAGCGTTGAAGTGGGAGTATCAGAGTAGAGGGAAGGCCAGCAGGGAAGTTCTTCAAGGACCAGTTTTGGGAGAGATTTCATTTAGTGTTGTTATCAGCAGCCTTGACACACAAAGCAGGAGCATGCTAATCATAGTGGCTGGTTACACAAAGCTGAGAGCCATCATCTGTACAAAGGAAGATCACAACACAAGATGGGAGCAGCTGTGGGACCTCGAGGGCTAGAGTAATAGAAATGGCACTAATGCAAGGGCTTGCCCTGATGGACTGCTAACAATTTTTACTGAAATCTGGGAGCTCATCAGCTAGAAAGGGGGTGGAGGGATGTGTGCTGATTTAGGCATATTGGTTAATGATCACTGGTGTCCACAGGTGATGTAACAGTGAGAAGGTAATGAAGTATGAGAGGGCATTAGGAATGACAGGAAAAAAAATAGTAAAGCCCTTCTGTAAGGGGCTAGTGATTCATCTGCTGGATGCAGCTCTGGTCACCCATATAGATGAAGGAAGAATTCAGACTGAAATGAGAACAGGAAAGGCTGGCAAGGGGAGCAGGATAGCTTTTCATGTGAGAGACGATTAAATGAATTTGGCTTGCATACCCAAATAGAGTTGGGGAATAGAGAGCGCATTATGAAGGAGTATAAGTGGTGTCTGTACATGCGGTAGGAGCATTCCTGTCTCTGCGGAGTGAGAGCAATGGAAACAAAAGGGCCATGGGCAAACAGGGGAGGAGATGGCTTCCAGCGTGCCACTCTGAAATGGAAGTGTGCGTGGGTAGTGCTGTAAAGCCGTAATGTTTTTAAGGATAGGTCTTCTAAATGTTTAAGGAGGATTATATGATTCTCTGTACTGGGTAGGGGCAGGAGCTGATAATTCAGTTTCTTCTCACCCCAAGCATTACCTTTGCTTTGATGACATCCCATGGGGATCAGGCTCACGGGACCAAACAATGCATTTCTCTTTCCTCCTTCTCCTTCTGTGGTTGTTGTCCACGCGCTCTCCTTAACAGAATGGCTGTCTTTCCTCTTGGCCTCTCTTGTGTCTCCAGACAAATCAAGCAGGGCTGGGTTCATTGGATGCTGAGGAATGCTTTTCCCCATCCTTAGGAGCTCACAGCAGGCATGCCAAGGGGATGCAGGAAGGAGGCTGCAGAGCCTCGCTGTAAACCACTGCAACCTAACACTAAGAAGGCCATACTGATTCAGGCCAAATGTCCTAGTATCCTACCTCTCTCTAAATTCAACAGCAGATGCCAAGGAGAGAAAGTAAGACTAGAATGAGTACTTTACCAAAACATTCTTGCAGCCTCAACTATTTTCAGCTGCGGGTATTCCTGAGCTTCAGCAGCAGCTTTGTAAACAGAAGGGGGACCTTCCAGGCACTTTGTAAATGAGTTCAGTTTCAGGCTTTTTGAAGATGGTTGGAGGTTGAAAGGAGCTTTTTATGGAAGACTGGCTCATCTTGTCTTTGAAATTTTAGTTTAGTGCTTCTGGGATTTTGAACAGCTAACTCTTTAATAGATATCTTTTTATCATTTAAAACTAAATGCATACAAACATATTGTTTTCTGGCACTCACAATTCTGTTCTGACTACCAACCTTCTGGAGAGGCGGCTATTAACATGGAAGTACTCAAATTTATGGTTGATTTTTCTGGGCATAATAGATACCTATCGAACACTGCAGGGGGGTTGGACTAGATGACCTCTAGGGGTCCCTTCCAACCCCAAACATTCTATGATTCTAAAGCATTACCTCAGGTAAAACTGCAAGCTATGTAACAATTACTAAACGGCGAGTTCAAAAGAGTTCCTTTCCTTTGCTGTCACAGGCTATTAAGAGATCTCTGAAGTGTCAGAGATATAAGAGCCTATTGAAGAGCTTGTCTAATTAATGGTATTATAGTGGGCAAAATAAATAGAAGAATGCATTTAAAGGGGGAGCGAAACTTCAGATAACATGAAAAATGCATATGCATCATTAATATTTTAAATTGCTGCATAGATGAAGATAAATGTGTTTGATACAGCCTATCTCCAAATGGTTTAAATAGCAAATATATGTACATTAAAAGTCATTATATATTGATTTGGCTACTTCTACTTACAATACATAGTGCTTGCATGGAGACTGGGGTCCCTCAGGTTTATTTGGAGTGAATAAAGTATGATGGAATGTGAGAGAGGTAAAAGAACCAAACATTTTGTTTTCTTGTGCCTATGTTTATAGTTGACAAATTCCCGCTGCCCTGCAGCACCTGCTAGATTTGGCCCTATGCTGCCAGAAATGTCATCATAAAACTGCCTGTGATTCCACAGTTTAACTTCAATGCCATGCATGTGACTTCAGGAGGGACTATTTTATTATCTCATGTACCCTGTCACTAAATCTCTAAAAGCCCAATCCAGACCCTGCTGAAGCTTATGGGAACGCTTCTGTAGAATTCAGTGACAGCTGGGTTCAGATCACAGTGCTATGGGTTTCAGTTCATAAGATCTCAATTTTGGGGCTTGTTTTCGGACATGACCGAAACCAGGCATGGGTAGAGAATTTTTCATCTATAATCTTTAATTACCATTCATGACCAACATCACCACTGATGTTGCTCAGTCTGTCTCATCACATCTCTAAATCAGCCCATTGTGTGAGTGGCTCAGCCCATCCTTGGATGAAAGTTGTTACTGTCTGATGGCCATTCATTTTTATGTGAAAGGAGCTTTTGGTTTCTCTCCAGTTCCTAACAAGCTCACCCTAGCCCTATTGACTGTTGGCAGTACAAATATAGAGGCCAAGGACTTGCAGGCCAGAGAACACTGTGTTCGTCAGATTCTGCAAACAACTTTGCAGGTGTCGAAGAAACTTATTTTGACCCTGAAACTATATATTGAATAGTAAACTAAACAGAGTCTGTGAATTGAAACCAGCTTTCTAGTTAATTGTGCTTTTTAAAGAAGATAGGTGTGAAGGAGAAGCCCATCTTTCTTACTCTTCTTGAAAGAGAATGTGTAAAGTTATACAGCTAAGTCCATACTTAGTCACCTTATTACTTGCCCAGATATTTGGAAGCAGGCAGGCATGCACATTGCCTAGGATCTGTACATGTCAATACAGTATTCCTAAATAACAGTCATGGGGTTTTTTTAATTTCTAGATGGTTTGGAGCTGAGCAACTGACGCCAGTGTGTCCCCAGATGATAATGGGAGATGATACATTAAAAAATCCCCCACTTTGAGACTTGCTTCACCTGCTTGATTCCCATCCTAGGTTAGCAGATCACCTGGCTGCTGCAAAGTCCATCTTCCTTGCCAACGGATAGGGATTGCTTCTTTCAGCAGCTTTTAGCAGTTTCATGCTTCTCTGTGAAGCGGTGTTTGGAGCTGTATGTGAACAGGAACTGTAAAAGGTAATAAATTGATTACCAGAGATGGAAGCACAACTCGAGGCTTCTGACTATTTATTTTGCTTTAATGCTGTTAGTTTAATATTTTCACTGCTTTACTTTGTGTTTTGACAGCTTATAGTCAGGACCCACTTTCATATGAGTGCATTTTTTTGGTCTATTGATCTAAATGAACAGTTCTGAGAGCATCAGCATCGAGCAAATAATATTTCTGACAATTTGTCTCTTAATTTTGACATCCAAAAGTGTATAAATACTGTCTGAACGTTCTCCTGTGGTTGGGAATTTCTCTCATCTGTGTGCTTTCTCTGGTGTATTCAAGAGTGGAGTTTAAGGAGTTTCAGTCTTGTTTCTGTGGGAGCACATGTAAGATTTCTCTCCATCCACCCAGCCATCAATTCTCACAGCATTTACAGAGACTTACTATCTTTGAGGCTTTTATATTATTTTCTCAGAATTTCTTCAAATTGGCCAACAGGCTAGAATTTTATTGCTGGAGGTGATGAGGCAAGCTTGTGTGCAGGTCCATAGGCAGTATAAACTCCTAAGCCTAACTTTCTTTGGGAATATGACTAGAGAGTGACAGAGATGAATTGTATCATTTTCATAATATTAATGACAGCCAAAGTCTGGGGTTTTTTTGTGTTTTCCTTTCCTCCCAAGAGTGTGTGCACTTTCACTGCCCTCTGCTATAATGCTGTGGGCTGAAGGCTCTAGGAGGTCAGCGTATAAAATCCTACTTATCAACATGTGAAGTATTTTGCTGAGTGACCTTCCCAGTTTCCTGGAGATGTCATCTATTTACACTACTAGCAGTGCCAAGTGGAGTGGTTTCTAAAACTGAACAGCAGTCAATTTATTTTCAGGTACCACTCCATTTGGGATTGCAATTAGGATAACTAGAGCTGCTCTCCAGCACAGGAAACTGGGAAGGTCGCGCTGCCAAATTGTTGGCATCTTGATGAAGGAGTGTAAACTACCGCTGCCGCTACCGCAGATCAAATGAGCCTAACCAGAATGAAGTAATTATGAAATCCTCCCAAAAGATCATGAATATTCATGGATCAATTACAAATATTTGAAGTTAATTTTCATTTGAGGAGATAACCCTGGTATTCCACTCTCGGTACGTATGAATCGTAACACTCCTTGCAAGCAAAGGGCAAAGTGCTGTTGCTTGCTGCTCAGGCTCACGGGTGCCACTGCACACGCAGCAGAGGGCTGCCTCCAGCTGTCTCTCCCCCCTCTGAATTGCCATGCTGTATTCACGAGGGAGGTGGCCGAAATGGTGACCTAGCTGCCTGGGGTGCACATAATGCAAGAGTCGTGCCAGGCTGGTAGGCAGGTGCTTGTCTGTGCTGAAAGGGGAGTTGAGGTGGCCGCTGCCCTGCCCTCTCTGCAGGGGCTGTCACTGATGGTGGCTCTTCAGCACGTGTGACCCCAGCCGATGACACTGGCAGCAGCTGAGCTGCAGGGAGCTGAAGCCTTCTGAAAAACAACCCCTTTGCTTAGCCCCTTGAATGCAGAGTGGAGAGCCTCGCTTTAATCAGCTGTGCTCAAAACCAGCAGCCTGTCCCAAAGGGCCCAATCCTGCAAACTGCTGCCTGACCTTGTGAAGGCAGTGGGAGCTGGGGGCAGCAGCGCTGCAAGCAAAGACGCTGAGCAATGGGAGTGGATCCCACTCTTCAAGCTGATGGAGGGGTGTTGGAAATGCCCTCACTGGGTGTCTCTTTGCTGTGCTCGTGCCAATATTAGCCACCAGAGGGGCTGGTCTGAAGGTGGTTTCCAGAACGTGTCCTCAGCAGATTGTCAGGGGATGTTTCCTCATGCTTCTTTCTTGCAATACGTTTCCCCTGTCACTGCGTATCAGCACAGGCACTGGCCAGCCACTCTCCACCCCTTCCCTTCCTAGTGCTCCCGCTGTGCTGCCAGGGCGCAGGCAGCCCGGAGGAGAGGCAGGCAGACTCCTAAGCTGCTCCAGTTACTATTCTGCAGCAGATACGACTGTTGCCTTCTCCTATAAAGCAACCGAATGGCTTCATAGAGATAAGCTGAGCCAAACTTGTGGTTGCTGTAATGCTTCCAACTCAGGGAGCCAAACAAGGAGGGGTATGGGGGGAGGGAAGGCTTTTTCCTTCTCTTTGTAAGTGTACCTTAGTAGAGGTTAGCACAGAGCCTGGCTGTATGCAGAGTCCTTGAATTTTTTAAAATCTGGATCGTTATTGGTTTTAACTGTGGGGACTTTTTTTCTCCTGTAAATCACAGTCTATTTAGTGCGCAGGTTTTTTTAACCAGTGGTGTTGCTGGTTCTGGAGAATCTGGCTTTAACTGCAACATATAGTTGCTGAACCTAATTAGCTCCCTAGATTAATTGGGCTTCTGTTTTTCAGCTAGAATTTATTAGGGGCTGGCACCGTAATGAGACAGACCACTAGGATCCTTTTCCTTTTTCATTACCTTTGAACTTTGTTTATGTGTTTTTAATGGTTGCTTGCGAATGATGTTTGGCTCTGTGCTTCGAGTTGGAGTACAGAGGGGAGAGGGATCATTTTGTCCATTTTCAGTGCAGTTCTCTCTCTGAAACTGTCACTGGTGTCCAGCAGAGCTGCCCTCCCAACCACCTCCTCCCTCCCACCCCAACATTTGCTCTTACTGTGACTTTAAAGTACATCTGGATCTCTGAGTTCTCATATAAGTAACATGTTGACACGTAAATAAGGGTTTATGTCTTCAGTTTGATATTGCCAAAGTGCGAAGTGCAGCTGAACCAAACCACATAAAGTCTGGGGCAAAGACTGCAAGGAAATTTTTTCTCTCGGTTGAATTATTTAAATGAAGCCTGTGCTGCTTTAGCTCCACTGGTGGCACAAGACAGAAATGAGAAGATGCAGGGGTTGTCTTTCTTTGGGCTTCCTCAGGGCTAGCACAGCAGTGTGCAGCTCAGACCTCGGCTGGCAATGTCAGAAACCATGCGCTCTTTAATACATAGGTAAAAGTGGAGCTGAGGTGTGGTAGCAACAGCTTTATTGTGAGATAGTTTTACTATGGATAAGCTTGAATTGCTAAGATCAGTCAGCAGGACCTCCAAAGAGGGGGGCATTTAATGTCATTTTTGGATAACCTTCTCCTTGGCTGTTTTGTAGACTGTTTAAATTTCATCAGCTTTGGGAGCAACTTTTATACAAAAATGACTGCTCTTGAATGAGCCTCTTTTTTTGGTGAGTGAGACAGTCTATTTCAAGGAGTCAGAGTAGCTGGAGCTAGTGGGACTTTGTCCTTCTGTCATTAATCTTCTTTTTTGTCTTTGGTGAAAAGAAACAAAAGATGCTATTTTGTTCATCTCCCACATGCTCCTGTGTTGTCACAGGCACAAGGTTTGTTCTACAATATGAAATTTGCATAATTAGGCTCTTAAAAGGCAAGAATTATAGGGGGAACACCTACATTTTATGTACATTTTGTAATACTAGAATCCAAGTATAAGTCTCTGTTATCCTAAACTTGGCCGCAACAACAGCCTTTCTCCTGCTGTTGGCTGCTGCAGTGTCACATCCCTTCCAGATGTGATTGGGGTTTTCCTAGTACATGAGCCTGAGCACAGTATCCCCTCAGTGTAGTCCTTTCAGCCAGCTCCCCCATGCCCTGTGCAGTGAGCGCAGCTTTCTGGGTTGTTCTAGTGTACCTCATACAAGACAACTACCTGCAGTGGCGGTGGAGATTTCCACTTTGCTTAATTTTCCCTTTTAGGCTATTCAGCTTCCACCTGGAACAAGCTCATTATTTCCCCAATGCCTCATTTCACCAGGTGAAGGATTCCCCAGGTTAAAGGTCCAACACATTACCCATCTTTCTTCAACTGCCTCGCTTCGTTCTGCTAACAAAGCCAGGCTTACATGGCTGAACCACCAAGGGCTTTATCGCTCCACCTGGCCTCATTTTGCCTGTGCCTACACACATTGCTCCCATTTCCTCTCTTCCTCCATCAAAATTATTAACAGAAAGGAAAGACACAACTAAGCAAACTATACTGGTTCATCATGAACTCAGCTGTTACACACCTGTAACATCCGCTATTGGGTTTGTGCCTTTTAAGCTATAAACTGTCCTCTGTAGAGATTATTTCCATGCAATAAGAGCCAAAACCAAATGGAGTATTTATGTGGCTCCCTTGTTATGCAAGCATTTATTACTATGAACAAAGCAGTGCATCAGCACAAGGGAACAGAGTTAAGACTTCATGATCAAAAATAACTGCCATAGTTACTGAGATTTTTCTTTTGACATACCTCTATAAATAATTATATTACAAGACACCTCAGGGCAGACATCATCTGATCCTGTAACAATAACACCTTGAGGGAGTTGACAACTTTCTCCTTTTGGCCAAGTGCCTAGGAAGACACTAAGGTATATGATTAATAGAGAGCACAAACACACACCCTTGCACATACTAAAGCTTAGTTATAATACTGTATTGTATCCCTTGTGGAGTGTTATTATTTCTTTTCCTGTTGGTGCTGCTGTTGTTACTGAATAGCCAAAATCCTCATAGCAGTGGGGTGAGAGGAAAGGGAAGACAAAGAAAATATTTGTTGTTAGGGTGGGGGGAAAAAACCCCAAACAAAGCATATAATATAATTGGTTAAATAATTCCACAGAATCATTATTCCAAGACTTCAGCTGGATCTTCCTTTCCAATATTCCCTCCTTTTGTGGAACAGTTCTATGTTCGCCTCTCCCATACAGGAATGAGATGCTGGGCAGTGAAAACTCCTGTGAATTTCCTGACTATAATATTTATTCTTACTGCTTTGTTTTCTACTCACGAATTCTATTTTGCAGCCCTAAACAAAAGCAGTTACCATTTGCCTCTTTTCTGTGTAGCTCACTCCAAACACATTGCTTGTGTGGATTCTAATAAAGCTAAAGGACCTGACAGAGGAAGATCCAGGAGGATTTGTCCCCCTCACCCTGGCCTACGCCTCACCTGGGCAGCATGATGCAGTCAGCCACACCAAATTATGGCAGGGTTATGGGGTTCCTCTGCTGGGTATCAGTGAGCAGTTGAGGGGAGTGGGGAGAGGGGCCTTAGAGGTCAGGCAGTGACAGTGGAGGATGTTAGTGGGAGCAAGAGGTGAGGAAAGAGGAGATGAGTACTGGGAGACTGTCTAGCAGTGATGCTGGAGACTGGCGAAGTCTGGTGTAGCTGGTTAGACCACAGCAGGATGAAACGGAGCTCTGCTGGGCTGCTTAGGTGAGAAGCTGGGGGTGAGAGCTGTGGTATGGGAATGAGAATAAGAGCATCCAGGTTGTGAAATCAATCACTACAGGGGCAGGAAAAGTCAAAATTAAGGTTGTCCTAGCAAACTTACTTTGGGCCCACATGTTGTCTTTGCAGGATTCCTCCTCCCCAGTTATCATCTATTTCAAGGCAGAAAAAGGACCTGCTTTAGAGATGAATCGGGACTGTAGCAAAAGTCGGAAGGCATATGGAAAATGGGACCAATGGCTGTGGGAGAAAAGGGAGGTGTTCTGAAGGGAGCTGGTACCGCCTTCAAAACTGGCTCTGCCAATGTGTTCCTAAAATTTTTAGATGGGCTATTAATTGTATGTTCCTGGTTTTCTGGGTACCCAGATTGAGAACCAGCTGCCCCATTTTCTCTGCAAGAGAAGTCAAAGTTAACTATACTTTGAATATAAAAGACTATATAATGCTCAGTACTCTGAAAGATCAGTGCTTCACACCAAACACCTATACTTAGTGAAGTCTTCAGTGCTGCAGGTATTATCAGAGGATTATATACCTCACCTCAGAAGCATTCATCAGATATTGCATTGATGATCTCCACACGAAAAAAAAAAAAAAGAACCTTTGAAGAAATCAGTCATTCTGGATGCAGAGGTGAGTTTATGTAGTCCTAACAGTAGATAAGGCACAAGCCCTCACATTAAAAGGCAAGGATTAAATGAAAGACTGAATAACTTCTTGTTCAGTGAGCACTGTTTATCCTGTGCAGTAATTGAGGCAGGGGTCTAGTGGAAAAATAGTATCCAGTCATGAAATTAAAGACTTTGACTTAATGCACATAGGCAAGTGGGATTTACGTAATGTCCAAGGAAACATATCATGATCTTGAGTACTTCATTCTTCAATGTAAGATTCTGTATTGTTTGAATCTGAGTATAATTAATCATTCATGATTCATTCATGAGGAAGGAAAATACAGATATGTATGAAGAGCATGAAGATGCACATTTTTCCTTCTTACTGAGCAAGTGAAAGGAGTAATTTACACTGATCCCAGTTTGCATGGTGAAGTCTCAGAAGCGAAGAAATAGAGAACACTGTGCTCTATTTCTCACTGCAGCGCTGCCACATCTATCTTTTGGGGAGGTTTAATACCTGCTAGGGTTCCTTATGATAGCTATTGAGAGATTCAGAAAATAGTACTATAAGTCCTCCAGTAACTGTTGTACTGTGAGAGGCTGGAAATACAGAGGAGGTAAGGGGGCAGCATGGAGAAAAAAGGCTCCCCTTCACGTGGAGAGCTGCTACTTCATGAAACGAACTGGAGCTTTCTGCCTGGCAATCTGCACTGTTCTTCCTCTCTGCATCCTCTGTACCGTACCCGCTGCCATACTTCCTAGAGAAAGCTGAGTTTGGTTTCTTGCCCCCAGGGCTCCTGCCTCTGGACTTTTCCAGAGATAGAGCTTAACATTCTTTATTTTGGGGTTTTACCTGTGGGGGATATATTTAGTAGTATTTTTCTGTAGCCATGATGATCTAAAGAGTTAGGCAAGAAAAGGTTTACAAGTAAGGGTAATCTATTAATCTATTTTGTTAGACCAAGTGACGCAGTTAGGAAAATGAAGTAACTTTTAAGTACTGAAAAGGCTGGGGAATTGACTTACTGATATACAGGCTTTAGAGTCTGAAATGTGGTATCCTGACTCCACCTTTGTTGTTCTCGGTGGATTATATCCCCATATTCATGATGGGTTATGGCAAATTTCCTAAACTATAAAAACATCAGTGAATGGGATAGAAATACATTTAAAATGAAGACAGGTATAGAAAGTGGGGTCATCATGCTGCTCTGGCATATAATTTTATTGCTTTTGGAGCAGAATAGAAATGGACCATTAGTGTTCCTGAAGATCTCCCATTTGCTATAAAGATAGTGGTGCTACAGAGAAATCTGGGACCTTCTGCAAGCCAGCCCCTGCTTAATGCAATGAGCAATATGCACCTAGGAGCAGCAGCCCTCCCGTGAGCTTCTTCAAAATTTCCTGTGTCTTAGTTTAGTTTGCACAGCCAGAAGATCAACAAAGGGCTTCCCTCTCAAAGCTTTTCCAGTGCAGAAGTGCAGACATTCTCTTTGTAAAACTTCTGCTTTGACAGGAAGTTTTGCTTTTGCAAATACCAGCTCATGAATCACCTAATGAAACAATTCAGAGCCTTTCTTTTTTTTCAGGCAGAAATGCCATGTCAGCATTCAGAAGAACAAAGCATCTACTTTGTGTCTCACACTGTCTGTCAAGCAAATTTCAATGAGACATCCAAAATATTTTACTGATTTTACTGAGGATAGGGTGAGTTAAAAATTGAGCCACACATTTTTGTGTTATTATGTTCTCTTTGATTTTCTTTCTTTCCTTTAGTAGTAGGTGCTATTTTGAGAGATCAGTGAACTTTGAACAGGTGAACTTGTCTTATGACAATGTCCAGAATTGACAAAAATCCATGTTTAGCAAATTTCTTCCTCTTTATTTTATTTTTCAGTGTACAATAGTGACATGAGGCTAGTTATTTTGTCTGGGTGCAAAATAAAGTTGATAGTCAAGATGCAGACTGTGCTGAATGAGCAAACTCTGAAATTAGAAATCAGTGTTAGCTGGGCTTTTTTGCTGCTAGGTTTCAGGCTTTAATCCTAAACAAATCTGCCCTTTAGTTCCTATCTATCTGATCTACGTCAGAGGATCATTTGAATTATAGAATAGGTATTTCTTCTGTATCATCGTTCTTCTTGCAAGTGTACATGTCAGTACAAGGCAGATGGCACAGATTATTTTATATTCATAATGCATATACCTCTAGGAGAGCCATGCCGCAGTGTGCTGATGCTGGCTGCATGGGTTATGTATTCTCAGGAGACCAACATGTTCAGAATGTATTCTTTTGCCCTTTCCCCTGTTGTCTCATGTTTTCCTATGATAGAAGCACTAGCAAATGAAAGGCTTGCTATTGATTTCTGTGCAGATGTTAAAAATTTCTGAATGGCAGTAACTGATGTACAAAATTTGACATCTTAATTATTCCTTGATGGAAAGGAGGGCCACTAACCTGAGATACAGCAGCCTATTAACTCTGGATCTGTGGATTCAAAGCAGCCTTAGGTCACAAGTGAAATGAGTGAGGCTGTCTCAGTATAGTCTTTATGGATGTTTGTTTGCTTCCCAAAGACACCAGACTGTCTTCAACATGTCTGGAGCAGATGGAAGCAGAAATCCTGAAACAAAAAATGTTTCATTTCCAGTACTGCTAGCCTAGCTGAAATCGCAAGTACTGGAAATCTCAGGAGAAGCACAATTTATGAGCTCTCCAGGCTTATTGCTAGATGCATCAAAATATGCATCCCAAATGCTGTTGTTTACTCAGTTAAAAAGAGAGGTTCAAGAATTTTGGTGTTTGTCTGTCAGTCCCATCCAGTAGGCATAGCTTCAGTTCCCAGCAGTTGCAGCTTTATGCAGGGCTCCCGTGAGCTGGAAATGTTAAGTGGATGACCAAGGGCACACATGTACCATAGGTCATTAGTAGATATTGAACAGTGAGCCCCCAAAATCTGATCGTCAGCCACTGAAGGTCTTGGTGTCATTACAGCAGTGAAAGCAATTCCTTTAGCAATAGGGAAATACCAGGCTGTTGCTGTCTTTGCTTTCAGCCATTTGTAACTATCATCCACAACCTTTAGTGTAGGAGAGGATCTCTTCAAGAGGATGCCGTTTCCCAACTACCCATTCAGCTGACCTGCACACCTTGTAGCTAAAGCTCTCTTTAAATGAAATATATCATGTATTTCCAACTACAGGATTAGATGACCACCACAGAAGTGTTACATATGCATCATTATGCTGTTAAAATTCATATTCTTAGTCCAGTCACAGACAGCCCCACAATAAGGCATCAGCATTTCAAAAGCTATCCTGTGCTGAACAATAGAATAAATGACAAGAACAGAAAATTTGATTTCTGCCTTAGTGGAAGAAAAGATCTAATATGAAAGAACAATTGTGTGAAGTTTGAAGGCTTGATTGTTTTGTATTTCAGCAGCATCATCCAAAATTAATTTCACTGATTTAACTATTATTATTGAGTTACCCAGTGCCCTAGAAGGCAAGAAAAAAATCTGGATTCTCTAATCTAATTCACTATACTCTTGTCCTCCAGAGCTGGACCAGAGTTTGCTTGCACACTGCGAGCTGGAAAAGGGCAGCAGCTTGATGTTTGCTGCAGCGGCTCCTTACCAGTTAGTCTCCAACACTGGTCCGCATGTCTGTATTGGCAGTGGTAAGAGTGCAGAAGAGCTGAAGCCAGAAGAAGACAGAAAGGGGGAACTGGGAAAGGGAAAGAAGTTTAAATTGTAGTCATGGATCTTTCAGCATACTCAGCTTCAGACACAACATACTGCAAACCTGAGGAAGGAAACTAATTAGGATTCCATTAAAAAGAGGAGAAAAACAATCTTGCTGAGACCCAAGTCACATCACGATGGTCAAAGTGAAACCTTGCTCGCTAATGTAGCCTTAATTCATTTTATTTTGCAGAGACAGCAAGCTCACCATGTTGCTTCGGGAGTCCTTGGGGAATATGAACTGCCGCACCACAATGATAGCTCACATTTCAGCCACTGCGGGGAACTACGCTGAGACGCTGTCCACCATCCAGATTGCATCACGGGTCCTCAGGATGAAGAAAAAGAAAACTAAGGTAAGACAATGTATAACTCCTTTCTTGTAATAGTGGAGGAGGGAGGAGGAAGGTCGCTAAAGGATCCTTGATGGGGCAGAACAGCATGTAACAAAATCAGTAATCAATTCCAAAGTGTGTGGGTTGTATGCACCCTGTCCTAGGCAAGTGGCTTAGAGCACATAGGAGAGACTTGGGGGGTGTGGAGGGAGAGGGTGTAAATGCTTCAGCTTCAGATCTTCAGATACAGAGGAGTGAGTTCAGACATATCTGCTATAGCAGGTTTGTAAGCTGGACTCCTTTAATGATATAGCTGTCAGAGAGCATTTATTTTCAGTTATGCTCTTAGTGCTAATGAAATAATAAGGAATGAAACTACTGTAGAGTTAAAGGAAATTGGGATTAATGAAGAATTAGATTCTCTATGCTTCTCAGAGAGAAGAGGAGTAGAATAAATGCAAAGCAGTGTGTCCATTGCCAGCATTGATGCCCCATTTATTCCCACTGCTTCTAAATATGGGTGATAGATTTTCCAATAAGTAAAGTGAGGATGTGCTGTATCCACTTTCATATTTTAGAGTCCTGGTTCCTTCTGTACAGCTTATGGTGTGAATTGGGCACAACGAGTGAATTTTACATGTTGCATTTAAATTGACAGCCTATGGATTGTCAAAAGCTTTTTTGTCAATGGATTGAAGAGAGACAAGTGAAGGAGTTCAGTCCACACCCATCACAGCAGTGTGTCTCCAGAGACCTCTGTGTGCACATTATACAATCCCACACACTGGTAGTATGACCAAACGGGGATTGTCTTTATTTTCTGTGCCTTATTTGTGTAATGAGTTTTCGTGTTCCCCTTCACACACACACACACACAAAATCAGGAAAGCCTTTGCCAAATATCTGATTTCTTTGGCCAGGCTCAATTAAGGGAGGGATCCTAATGTATCAGTAGTTCAGTACTACTAATGTTCAGTACTTTTTTTGGAAGTCTCATGACTTTGAGTGGGACACAGGGTTGGGGCATTGGGTTGTCTATGGAACACCATCCTGTGTTTGCTGTAGGACTGTGGATAAGAAGGTTTAGAGTTCTGTGCCTTAGTTTAGAGATTTCCCAGTTTAGATGTGACTGTGACCTTTTTGCATATGCACTTTGTGAAAGGAGCTGTTTGCAATGCCAAAATGTTGTGCTCTCTCTCTCTCATATTGCAGTACACATCAAGTTCTTCTGGAGGAGAAAGCTCTTGTGAGGAGGGCAGGATGCGGAGGCCAACCCAGCTGAGGCCTTTCCATTCTAGAAACACTGTTGACCCAGACTTCCCTATTTTGCATTTATCAAGTGATCCTGATTATTCGTCCAGCAGTGAGCAGTCGTGTGACACAGTGATTTACGTTGGCCCCAATGGCACTGCCCTTTCCGATAAGGAACTGACAGATAATGAGGGTCCCCCTGACTTTGTTCCCATAGTTCCAGCTCTGCAAAAGACGAAAAACGAGGGCAGGTTGGAGGAAGTTAGTGAATCAGGGGCCAGCACATCTGAAAGAGACTGCCTGAAGTGCAACACCTTTGCAGAGCTCCAGGAGAGGCTGGATTGCATAGACGGCAGTGAAGAGACCGACAAATTTCCCTTTGAAGAGATGCCTGTTCAATTTAGTTCAGACCAGATGTCTAAGTGCTCTGTCTCAAGCCAGCTGGCAGAGCTTAGCCACTTACCAGAGTCAGATAAGGAAGATATGATGCCAGAATGTCAGCATCCTGATAGAGAAGCCAAGGAAAATATAAATGCAACACCCAGCAAAACTAAGAGAAATCACTCCCCTGTTCCTTCTGGAGCTCTTACTAATGTTTCAACTCCTTCTTCTCCCAGGAGTGTAACAGGCAGCTCTAGTAAAGAGCTTAGCTCTTGTCAGTTAGCACACAGCACCAGCTTGCAGAGCAGCAGAGAAGGTCTCAACACCTGTGGATTTGTGGAAGGCAAACCTCGGCCAATGGGTTCACCCCGGCTTGGCATTGCGAGCCTCTCGAAGACATCTGAGTACAAGCCACCAACTTCTCCTTCCCAGAGGTGCAAGGTCTATACGCAGAAAGGAGTCCTGCCCAGCTCCACTCCCCCACCAGCTCCCCTGAGTAAGGATACTGGGATGACATCTAGTGAATCTTTATTGCAGCCAGAAATCCGGACCCCACCTGTAGGCATGAGCCCTCAGATCATGAAGAAGTCGGTGTCCTCCAGCAACGGGGATTTTGAAGAGACCATTCTCGATGAAGATCGGCAGCAAAGCATTTCTCCAGAATCCAAGAAGGAGATTCTGAGCACCACCATGGTGACTGTGCAGCAGCCGTTAGAGCTGAATGGAGAGGATGAGCTGGTGTTCACCCTTGTAGAAGAGCTCACCATTAGTGGGGTCCTTGACAATGGGCGCCCAACCAGTATCATCAGTTTTAACAGTGACTGCTCTGTGCAGGCTTTGGCCTCTGGGTCTAGGCCAGTCAGTATTATCAGCAGCATATCTGAAGATCTTGAATGTTACCCCAGTGCAGCTCCCGTGTCTGAAGTCAGCATCACACAGTTCCTTCCACTTCCAAAGCTGGGCCTGGATGACAAATCCCAGGATGATGGCAGCAGGCGCTCATCCATCAGCTCGTGGTTGAGTGAAATGAGCACAGGGAGTGACGGTGAACAGTCGTGCCACAGCTTCATAGCCCAGGCATGCTATGGGCACGGGGAAGCAATGGCAGAACCCCCTGTCTCTGAGTTTGCGAGCTCCATACAAAGTGCCAGCATGATTTGTGTAAGTGACAAACAGAAGCCCGTGACTGACAACATGCTTATACTGTCGGAAATGGGGGAAGAAGCTTTTGGCAAAGTGTCACCCATCAAAGGCTGTAAAATATCAGCTCTAGGGAAAACTACTGTCACAATCAAAAACACCGCAAGCCTCAGCAGCTGTGAAGGCTACATCCCAATGAAGACAAACATTACCGTGTATCCATGTATTGCTGTTAATCCCTTCAAAGCACAAGACACTGATGATGCTGTACTGGCAGTAACTGCAGACCCAAAGGTTGCTCATCCCCATGATGGGAAAGAATCCAGTGCTAAGAATGATATCAAATTTGAAGACCCTTGGCTGAAGAGAGAAGAAGATGTAAAAAAGGACAGCTCTGAGAGCAGTGATGGGCCAAGGCCTGACACAGCTACAGTTTCAGCCAAGCCTGAGCACAGCACAAAGCAGTCCTCAGCGGACAGGTTTAGCAGCAGCAGCGGGGACGCCTCTATTTCCCCAGGATCTGACAGTCCAAAGAGGATTGTGGATGGGTGCGAGGTGGCAGCATCTGGCTCTGCAACCCAAAGCCCTGTTCATTCCAGCGATGGTTTGCAGAATGGCAGCCTCCCTCGAGGTCTCCCGAAGGCAAGCAAGCTGGAGGAGCCTGACAGTCACCTCTATCCTACTGCCACTGACACCAGCGGAGTCAGCTCTCCTGCCCTCCCCCAGTTTTCTAAGGCTAGCCTTGACAAGAAAATGGCCTCTCCCAAACACTGTGTCCTCACTCGTCCCAAAGGGACCCCTCCTCTGCCACCGGTGAGAAAGTCAAGCCTGGATCAGAAGAACAGAGCCAGCCCCCAGCACAGCGCAGCCAGCAGCACCACGAGCAGTCCCTCCAGCCAGCCTGCGTCCTTCCTGGCCAGCTTCCCTGAGGAGCTGAATGCCAAACAGAAGGGCATCGACAGCAGTGGCAACAACAGCAGCAGCAAGCTCTTCAGTGCCAAACTGGAGCAGCTCGCCAGCAGGACCAGCTCCCTCGGGAGGTCCACAGGAAGCCACTATGAGTGTTTGTCACTGGAAAGAGCGGAAAGCCTGTCCTCTGTGAGCTCCAAAATGAGCCCTGGCAAAGACACCACCATGCCTAGGGCTGGAAGGAGCCTCAGCCGCAGTGTCATGTCCTCACCCACCAACTCTGGCCTCTCCCAGTCTGCAGGTGCCTCCCCGAAAGCCAGCCAGTCGAAGATCTCTGCAGTCAGCAAGCTCCTGCTGGCGAGTCCTAAAGCCCGCAGCCTGTCTGCCTCTGCCACCAAAACGCTCAGCTTCTCAACCAAGTCTCTGCCTCAGTCTGTTGGGCAGAGCTCCAGTTTGCCACCGAGTGGGAAGAATATGTCCTGGTCAACGCAGTCCCTCAGCAGAAACCGGGGCTCCAGCCTTGCTTCCAAATTGCCCCTTCGAGCCGTCAATGGGCGGATTTCGGAGCTGCTCCAAGGTAGCGCCAGTGCCAGAGGCTTACAGCCACGGGGAAGCTCAGAGGCAGACGAGCACGGGGGCCTTCCCGGAGATGAGAAGCCAGCTGTTCACATGCTGCCTTCACCTTACAGCAAGATCACCCCTCCTCGGAAACCTCACCGCTGCAGCAGTGGTCACGGGAGCGACAACAGCAGTGTCCTGAGCGGGGAGCTGCCCCCCGCCATGGGGAAAACAGCCCTCTTCTACCACAGCGGGGGCAGCAGCGGCTATGAGAGCATGATGAGGGACAGTGAGGCGACGGGGAGTGCCTCTTCAGCACAAGACTCCATGAGCGAGAACAGCAGCTCTGCGAGCGGCAGGTGCCGAAGTCTCAAAAATCCAAAGAAACGATCAAATGCAGGTAAGCTTGCGGTGGTGTGAAAGAGGGATGTGGACCAAAGCAGATAACTGGTATGTGGTGGGGAGGCCAGCCCTAGAGGCGAGCTAGTTCAGTACCAGCTATATCACTTAGCAGAGAGGCGAGGCCGGGGTAAGTGTCCTAGGCTCCAAGTTTCTTTCTTTCTCAACATGCACAAATCCTGTGTGGTTGCATTGCCTTTGCAGTGGAGTCTCCCCCTCATCCATTTCACTTAGGTTTACTTCACATGAACAGAAGAATATTTATCCCTAAAACTGGTTATTATTGCCAATGGCATCCACATTCAAGTATTTATTTATACAAATATTCTTCTGATTGAATTCCAGAAAGATGCCTTTGTGAGGCGGTGAAATGTAACTTACTTGCACTTTGGGCACAGACTCCCCTCTTGGTATGCACGTGTTTCATCAGCACAATACCAGAATCTTGCTGAATATCAGTGTCTGTTGTCAGCCCACTTTTGCTCCATGTCTGCTCTGGATGCCCGACAATGCAAGATGGCCCGCAGCTGAAACCACCGCTGATTTCCTTCTTCCCACCTAGAAGATGGAAGTTGTGCCCATGCCCTTTGAAAGATGTTATCCTGCTTTTGAGACTCTTGCTTTTTAACTCTTGAGTTATGAGTCCTTCTTTTCCCAGTAATTTCTTGATAACAAATAATAAATTATATTAATAATAATATATGGGAACTACTGCACTGAAGTACTTGCAAATCTGAAACCTCTTTAGTGATCATAGAAAGGATCAGAAAGACTTCATCTTTGTTAAAGTATAATCCCCAGCAGCTTTCACACTATATCAAGACTTTTTAATGAGACTGCAAGAGCCTCCTGGCTCATACCAAGAGTCTGTGCAGTTGCAACTGGTATATCTTATGACCAGTGCGAGTTTCAGAAAACTGGAGGACAGGGATGAGCAGCATCCATCAGCTGGTCACCTCACCTTTTTCCTGGGGGCTGTTTTCCTAACCTGAAGTGTGAGTCCTGCCTAACCTACTTTTGAAAAAAATGCACATGGGCATTGGAACTGGTGCACAGGTATGTGAAATATCAGTGGCTGCTTATCCTACGGTAGCGCTGGCTGTCCAAAATGTGTTATTCTCATCAAGTTCCTAATTCACCAGCCTTCCCACTTGCTAGGACACTCACCTCTGAGATTCATTTGCAGTGAACTGACTGAGAAATGCATAACTCTCCCTTTCTTTATGCCCTTGACTGGGGTAGCAGGAAGAACATGTGCAGAACAGATGTGAATACAATAGATACCACTATTAAAACCATATCCATGAGTGCCCAGTGATTGTACCTGTTCAGAGGATGCATCTGAAAGTGATCACTCTACACAGTGCAAGCACAGACCAAGTGATGAAATAATCTTTCTGAAGTTAACTTTGCATCCGATGAGAAAACCTCATTTCTATCCCTTCAATTTATGTGGCGATAGATTTTCCTCTTTCTGAGGAGCTCTTCCTTTAATAGCTCCTTTCAGATATAAATTCTTTAATGGTAACTTGCAAGAAAAAGAAAGATGATTTGCATGTTGTGTATGTTGTGGAGAATGAAAACAAAGCTGTCTGCAGAGATTGCGTTTCTGGGTGTACACTGTCAACTAGATTGTATCTTAGGGACAAGCTGCCCATATGATATGGACTTTTTCCACTGCACATTTAGATGAAAAAAATATCCAGTATGTGAAAACAGGCAGCTGTGCAGATGAGGGAACAGAGAAAAAATTGCAATGGAGATTTATCCTTATTAGACGCTACAGAACCCCACCCCGTTCCCTAAGGGAGGTACTTAAAAATATACTCAGAGAACAGCTTCAGGCAGAGCCTGCAGATTCTTTAGACTCCAGAGTTCATCCCAAATTTAAATCAATAGGAGACCAGGATCTGTTTACTCTGATGCTTAAAAAACTAGTTGTTTCATTTCACTTCTGTCTGCTTAGATAGATCATTGGAGGCTAGACAAAGCTGGAGATAGGAGCGAGGAAAACATTGTCTTTGTGTCGTAATTACAGAAGAGCTTCAGATCGGTGTGTTGGACTTTATATCAGGGTTATATTTTGGCTTACAACTTTGGCTTTTGATAACCCCTGTGTAGGACTGAACACTGTGACTGTCGCTTTGAAAAGGGAGTTAAGAAGAGAGGACTGGTTTGAGACTCAGGTTTCAAGTTGCTCTTGTAGCAGGCTGGAAGACACCCCTGGAGAGAAGAGGCTTTTCCATGGTCTAGCCAGCCTTGCCCTACCTGGCAAAGCAGTGACACTGGTTGGTCACGCTGTGCAGATATTCAAAGGCAGTGAGTGAGAGGGCGAGCAGGAACCTTTCCTTAGCAGGAAACATGGAGAATCTAAGCTTTGCTTCTTTTTTACTGCTGTGTAACATCTGACCCGTGTTTTTCACGAAGTACATCTTTTTTGCTGGCTGATGGATTAATATCTTTATTCTAATTTCTTGTGTGGTTTAGTTCTTCTCTCTCTGGTCAGCAACACGTCAGGTATCTACCCTCTTGTGGACCTGCATCTCTGGGGTGGATGGTTTTTAGTGGAGGGCCAGTGCCCCTGGAAGTTGCCTGCCCCAGTGGGCTCAGCGTAGCCTGGCACGCTGACCTCCCTCAAAGTACTTTGCAAAGCTTCTCTCTTAATTCAGCCTGTCATCTGACGTGGAGAAGTTCTAAGTGTGTTGTTTCTGATACTTTTCAGAGAGGTTCCCTATGTCTGCAAGTAATTCCTATATTCTTTTGAATGAGTTGTGTTTGTATTTGTGTATAAGTACAACCCAGGATTTTATGAAAATTAGAAAAAATAAACCTTTAGTACCTTCCATATCTCTAGCAGCAAACCACTCCCCAGAAATTAATAAGGCTTCACTTTCTTATAACCCAGCTCCTGTTTGCATTGTTCCCGCAGCAGTGAAATCATAATTCTGTTTTGGTGTGTTTGATAATAGTATAATTTTTCACATGTCAGCAGATTTATGATGGCATAAAACCAGGATTATGACTTCGATGCAGGAGAACATGAAGAAGGAGCTGAGATATAAGGGAGAATAGAGCTGTTCACAAATATATTTTTATTGCATAATAAACAAAAAGAATGCAAAGGTTTGCAATCTTTCATCCTCTGTAGTATCTGCTTTCTATAGGTCTGTCCTAGTGTGAATGTTCTCTCTTAAGGAACACTTTTTAATGAAAAAGAGAGCAGACAAAGGTTCTGAGCTCTTAAAAGACAGATATTATTTTAATACATAATGTCAAGAGCATTGGACCTTTCCTGATTTGCGGTCACAGATCCACTGTGCTGTAATGGATACGGCACTGTAGATATGCTCATTTCAGGTCAGGCAACCTTGTCCACTTTATTTATGATTATTATTAACAGAAATGCTAGCTGTCAGACACAATCAACATGAATCAGCCCAAGGCCCCTGTAAGAGGAGCTATAAAGAGTCTTTAAGAGAATCACCAGCAGCCCTGTCAGATCTCACAATTACTTCTGAAGTTCTGACACATTGGAGAGACATCATTTTTTTCTTGAGATTAAGATCTTGTCTTTCAATGCTCTTAAGTGCATTATTTGTATGTGTAGGTGCTTCTGCCCTGGATGTCATACATGAAGCATCAGACCTATGTTGACAGCTTTTGAAAGATAAAGCTAGTTTATATCTTTTGGTGTTAGCCTTAGGTTAAATTTTGGGCTCTGCCTGGGTACCTGCACATTTCAAAGACGGCCCAGTATTGTGTGTACAAAATTGAAAAAAAATAATAAAAAAAAATTACCTCTTGCATTCTGGTACCTATTGAAAAATCATGTGTTTACATCGTGAAGCATGTAAGCCTTTCCCTTGAAGCTAACCTATCCATTTAATAACTATTCCCATCTTTCTAGCTTTTAACATTGGTCCTATAACACCATGTCAGTATACATTGCCCCAAAGTGACTGCTTATGGCAGAAACAGAGCTATTTAGCCCTGATCTATGGCTGTACATTTCAAAGCTTTGTACAGCTGCTCTTTAATCCACCCTGTGGTCTAAGTATTATTCCAGACCCCATTTTACAGAGGGAAAAACGAAAGCAGAGAACTTTACTGACTTGCCCGATGCCTACAGCTGAGAGCTAGATCCAGGGTTAAATTGCAGGCACCCTTGACTCCTAACCTCAACCTCAACTGTCTTGGCCATGCATCCTCACCTGCCCTTGCTGAGCAGTGGAGAGGAGGGTTCCATTTGTTATTTTCTTTTTGAGGCAGGCCCTTCCACAAGGACAGGCCCTTCCCTGTCCACCCACAAGCATCTGTGCAACTGTGTTTTCTCTGATTTCTTTGCTCCCTCTCTTAGCCTTTCCCCTGTAGGATACAGTTGGCATCTCAGCCATATTCCTGGCCAAACACAGGACACTCTAGTCTCCTCTCTCTTGGGCAGGCAGTGCTTACCTGACCAGGGCACTGAGGTGTTAGAACATAGTCTGTACGGTCATCAGTAGCACCAATTATATATTCTTTTCTAATTTCTCAGAAATTCCCAGTGCAATGGCCTGTTACTGCTCCATGGAAGGGCAATGATAAGAGTGCTTTATAATACCTATTCCAGTACATGATCAGGAAATGCATTCGGGCTGAACTCTGTTTTATCAAAGCCATATTGGAATGGGAATACAACAGGTATGAGAGGGAGGCAGGCAGGTTGGCAGATTAGGACTTGCAAGATCTATGCTGTATTCTCTGATGTGCTGGTTCGCTGTATCACCTTGGGCAACCCGTGTAATTTCTGTGTTCCCTGGTTACCAGCTCATAAAACTAGATAATGGTGGTGTGAAAGAAGTAACAGCAGGGTCCTTAGATCAGAAGTGTTACCAACCTGCTTTCTGCTCTTCTGCTTTGTTTGTTAGCATCTTTTTCCTGTTTTTTTTTTTGGGGGGGGGAATTACTCTAAAATAATTCTTAGTGCAAAATATGACTGGATGATTTCAGAGATGCAGCTTTGGTGCTAGCTCCAGGTCCTGCTCGCTGAGACCTAACAGCAAAGCAAGAGCCCAGGCTCTACTGAGGTTTACTCAGTACCACCATGCCCTGTTTGCATTCCCATGTGATGTGCATGAATGCCTTGTTTCTGCCTTTTACCCCCCCTCTCTGACAGATGTTATTTACCCCTTCCTGCCCCTTACAATATTTCAGAGCTGCCAGACCTATAAGGAGACCTTCCCTAGGGACAGCAGAACAGGAGGGGCTCTGAGAAGAGGCTTTCCATGGAGACCACAGAGACCTTCTTGAGCCTGTTTTCTTTCCTGTTCACTGTGGGAATAGGGTTGGGTGCCTAAGAGGGTCCCCATCCCATATGACATCTAGTTAGATCTAAAGGCTGCAGTCTTACTACTGCTTGCAATGCTCTGCTGAGACAGGACGGACCTCTGCCAAAGAGTGTGTCTCCTTTGGTTTCTCTAATTGAGGTTTTTTGGACCTGAGCCTGAGTGTGAGCCTGGAGCTTTACTGGTGCTGGGGCTGGTGCCCACAGGGTGAAACGCTCAGGCCAGCATTCTGTGGCCCAGGCAGGCTTGGGGGAGCAGCAGGGGTGCAGCAGCCAGTGTAAGGCACCGGTTGGGGACTGCTGCCTGGCGGCTGGTGTGCATGAACCCGCTCACAGGGGCAAAGACCCAGGACTCGGGCATGGGAGGCAGATGTGACCCCTGTGGGAAGGAAGATGACTGCTGAAGAGGTGAGGCTTAGGGGAGAAAGTCCTTGCATGTAAAGTGCACTCAAGTTGAGTCAGTCTGGGCCAGTTCAGCCTTCCTGAATCAGTGAGCATCAGACAACAAAAATCTAAGGGATGCTGTTGATAGTAAGGCCAGGTCTGGACAAGACTGGGGGAAAATCAAGGTTTCCAAATGCTGAGTTTCTGAAGTATAGACCCATGCCCAGTTGTATATCTCAGCATTTGCAGAACGCTGCTCTTGTCAGTGCAGGATAGAATTGGCGTGTGTGTGTGTGTGTTTGTGCACAGGCTTTAATCTCCTTTGCGTGGGGAACCTGTCTGACTATAGATAATTAAAGATTCCTGCTGCAGCATTTTACGGCTTTTGCAGTAAAGTTTCACGACTCCTTGCGGCTCTTTCTCAGTACTAAGTTTCACCACCAAAGCAGAGCAAATTACATGATTTTAAATACTTTAATAAAAAGATAGACTGTTAAGACATGACAATAATTATCTACAATTAGAGTCCCATTTTCTCTTTTACTTGTGTGCTCTGGGTTTTGCTGATGGGATGGTTTTAAAGATGGAGATTTAGAGGTTCCTGGAAAGCCTTGAAAACTCCATATTCGAACAAATTCACTCTCTGGAAGCACTTAGCCCTGCCTACGAAAGCAGCAGAAAAAGCCAGAGGCTGAATCTGTGGGCTGTAAATTATGAAAGTCCATCTCCAACCAATATTGCAAAGCATCACGTTTTGAAACATGGCCAAAATGATAATGATGAAACAAAACACCGACAGAGTCTGAGCTTTTCTTGTTGAATCGAAGTGAAAAGGAATTTGGTTCATGTTTAGACTGCCTAAGGCACAGTGTGGGGACCTGAAAATTGCCCTTTGTATCATAAAGCCTTAGGGCATCTCCATCGTTTCTACTTTAACTTGCTTACAAGTGATGGTAGCTAATTGATATCCTGCATTATACCCTTACCATGACAAAGGATGTTTAGAATTATACAACAAAAAGCTGTTTGCATGCAGGTGACCACTTTACGCATGTGACTGCTGGCTGGACAGCCCTGGGGGGAGCAGAGGGAGGGGAAGTGCGGGTTTCAGCTCCAATTTTTTTTTGTTCATTAAAACAACAGCATTGATTTTCCCAGGTCAAAGCCAGGCCATTTCATGCAGCAAATCTGTGTTGAAAGGGATCAGAGTAATCATTTTTTACACGCTTGACTACTGCATGCCAGCACTGAGCTTTCAGCCACATGAACATAGGAATGATTTAATAGAGGAAATGGCAGCAGGCTATTGTGCACGGTGAAGGCTCCATGTAACATGCATGACTGAGTCGCACACCATTAGGCTGGGTGTAAATAAAACCTGCTCCTGACATTGCCACAGAATTAGCTGACCGGAATGCCTCCACCACTGTCCTGTTGGGAGCTAATGCTCTGGCTGCAGAGCCCCTTCCCCCTCCAGCCTCTGCCTTTGCTGCCCAGGCGACTGGTGCAGCTATTTAATGCAGTACTGTGGTAACAATAACCAGCTCCTTAAATAATGCCGCAATGCCTGCAAATACCTGTTAAACCAAAATCCAGCCCGAAGTGAGGTAATTATTTAGAAGAGACTCTGCTCATTTTTTGCTAGGGATCATGGGGTGCTGAAAACTCACCCCCCTGTGACGTGCATCTTCCCTGGAGCATCCCACATTACTTGTCGACCTGCCATGCTGCAGGAGGGCTGCTGCCTGATTTGGTTTCAGGAGGGTTCATTCACCAGCTCTAAACTACCCTGAGAAAGCTCCTTTTAAAGCGAGACAGTAATTCAGGAAGCAAGGTTAAGAAATGAACTGGGTGGGTAGAAAAAAATTAGGAGTAGGCTGTACCTCAGCATGTTCCTTATACCAGTAAAGAAGCAACATACCTAGTATAGGTATGGATGGAAGATTATAAACAACGGTTGCTTTATTCCTATGTAAAGCAAGCAGTGATTTCTAGCCTCAAGTGTCCTTGTACTTCTTATTGATTCACCACAGCAGGTGCATATAAGTCAGCACAGAATACGGCTTGAATTATTTTACAGTGAGGTGGACATAGAAGATTTTCTTCTGAATGATGGATCCTGTCAGTGTTTCTTATTCCAGGTGTTCAGGTGCAACATGGTCCTTCCTATGTAACCTGAATTGCCAGGATATGTGAATGCTGTTTAGATTTTCTGGCAATAAATGCCTGAATTCTTTGGTGTCTGGAGGACTGACCTCAAGGTGGGCACCCTAAATACTTCTGGTGAAGTCTCCACATCATCAGAGGGTCTTCCACTTGAAAGCATTGGCAATGTCTTCAGTAATCAGGAGGCGAAATGTGCAAACTGTATGAAAATCTGAGGAGTGAGTAGCTATGTGCTCTGTGCTGGGGAAAGTGCACTATAAAATAAACTAGGAGAAAGGAGGTCAAAGGAGTGGGGAGGAGTTGGTTCAGTCATGGACAATTGCCCATGAGGGCAGATCCCATTAGGAAATGAGAAAGAGAGGAGAAGTCAGCATTGTGTTTTCAACTCAAACAAAGCAGGAACCCCAGTGTCAGACAGTGAGGAGCAGCAGGGGGAACAGGACAGATAATCTTTGCTAGTAAGCAGCTTGATGCTACTTTTGAGGTTGATGCTATTGCTAGTGGAAGCATGATATTTCTTGGAAATAAAGCCACAGAAGGAATGCTGGGAGCTTAGGGGTACTTAGCCAGGATTGCTTTTTGTAACTGTCTTGAGTTTGAATGGACTATCCAGTGAGAAAAAACAAAATGCAGAACAACAGGTTCTGTACAGAAAGGCAATTTTAGCCTCCCGTAACATAAAGTGCAATGGAAATAGCTTTGGCTCCACATCCTGCCTTTGAGCACACACTATAACCTTCCAAAATTATGATATCTCAAGTTACAGTTTCATTTTCTGTTTGAAACACCTTGAAATTTCTAGGACAGCAGTTGTGTTGCATCCCATTCAGGTGTATCCTGCTTTGAAGAGACATGCATCATGCTGCTTTTCATGAAGATTTTGCATTTATACTTTTTGCCTTTACTTTTTTCACAGAAAAGATGCAGTCTAAGGGGAACACTCCAAAATATACACTACTTAAGCAAAACTAGACCTCTTAGGGTTTCTGTCCTGGTCAACACATACTTTTATGAGCACACATCGTTATGCAGTTGGGCAATTTTGCTGAGGTCAATGAGTCTTCTTATCCTTAAAGTTACCCTTACATACCTAGCTAGCTTGGTCTGTGCCTTAAAGCTTCTCTGGGCTTATCTTTGCTGAAGTATGTTGTAGCTTCAGTGCCACTCTTCAGTCAGATCTGTTTTCACACTGCACACCTTCACTGCTGTGTTACTCCCTTTATCTTAATTTTAATCTGTCCAAACCTTAACCTATAGCTCAAGGTAGAGCAACAGATCTGTTGTGAAAGCAAATCCTGTATTCTGTGCATTTTTAGGGTTATTTCAAAGTCTGGTTATTCACTCAGACTAGGCTCAAGAGGGGTTATTCTGAGTGTGGATAAATTTAAACTGAGTGAAAAACATATCCTCCAAGACATTTAGCAAATGGTAAGTTGTTTTACATGCTGTATGGTCATAAATGAAAGTGTCGCTATTCTGTCCTGGGTTCAGCTTACAGGATTTCTTTCAGATCAATTTTTGGTACAAATTTCTTTTTTCAATGGAGGAATGGATGCCGTTTACATGGCGGGAGGGTCAGCAGGTTTGCTGAGGTGCTGGGCAGGGTGCACGCTCCCCCAGTCCCAGCCCATGGGGCAGAGACAGGAGGGACCTGCCGAGAGCTGCTCCCGCTGAGCTCCCAGGCTGCCTGCTGCCTTCGGAAGACGTGAGGGGGGAAGTAGAGGAGCAGTGCACTGTAATTCCTACAAAGCATTTTATTTATTATTATGGTCAAAATTTATGAGATCCTAACCCCATCAAGTGCTACTGATAAATTTGGGACTTCAAATAGGTATTTGCTATGTAAATGGAAAACTGTATTCATTTTAACAATTTAATTGTTTTGTCTGCATGCTGATATGGATGAGCAAGCTGTCAGCTGCTTCGTGACACTCACCCTGAAGCTCTGCTTTGGCTGTATCTCCGTACTGATCCCAATTTAGGTGAAATCGGAAAAAAACTGAGGCTAAATGGAGAGGTCAGTGGCAGGAATCTCCTGTCAAAAGACACCATTATTTTCTGTACCTGGACTGATAAACAGCCTATTAATCAGTGCAGGTTTAGAATAAACTAGATTCGGTTTTGCCTCACCGCAAAGATGCAGGAGATCGTTCATTTCATTTCTCCACAGAGCGCTCTAAACCTCAGATGTATCATCCTGAGCCAGCATTCAACGTTCAGATAAAAAGACATCCCTCTTTCTCTTTCTTCTCTGCCTCGCACGCAGACGTGCCCTCTGCGATGGGGCAGGGAGACCTGCGTGGGCGGCCCCTGAGTCCCGAAGGAGCCCCTGGGCAGATGGTGGCAAGTCTGCCCGCCTCAGGCGGCTCTGCCCTCCCGCATTGCCCCGGTGCACCGAGAGCCGGCAGCCTCCCTTTGTTGAGATAACCCACCAGCTATCCAGGCATGAGCTCTGGCTAGAAAAACATAATGAGCTCATGTTAGCATGTCTCCTGCCGCTACTGCAGGCTCTGCTGCCTCTCCACTGAGGGGTAAGTGCTGTTAGCAGGAGCCTCCAGTTGGAGCCCTCCTTCTAGACCACAGGCTTCTGTTTCTCATTGAGCCAAATGGATATGAATGGGAACTAAATGCAAAACCATTTGCTATCAACTCTGTAATTCATACGCTGGTAACATCTGGTTTGCTTTGCTCCAAAAAAGAGCCCGGCGCTGCTCTTGTGGCAAGGTGAATCTGAGCCATCCATCTACATTCCCAGAGTGTCTCAGACCTTGACTTTGGTTTTGGTTGGAGATGCAGTTTTTTCAGTGGGGATGGTTACACAAGAGTTATACAAGAAGGTGGTGTTAACAGCCACAGTGGGGAAAAAAGAAAGAGGGAAGAAAATCAAACATCACAGAAAAGGCACTACCTTAGTCATAGTTCAGCCGTGCATGGGAAAGCTGGACAGAAGGAATTTCCAGTCTGCTCAGCTACTTCATTGAAGTGTTAGAGCTAGTCCATAGGCATGGCATGAAAGGAGCCGTGACTGTCAATGCAGGGCACAAATGAAAAAGAATTAGCAGCACATGGCTGCATTGCATGGGAGGTCAGATCTGATGCTTCTAAGTGTTGCTGGCTCTAAAAGCTGATGAGCAGCAGAGATAGGAAGGAGATTGCTTTTACACTCAGACAAAATTTGAAAGACTGCTCCTGGGAGGCACCACGGCCAAAAGCCTAAAAAGTATTTTAAAAGTATTAAATGCCTAAATCCTCTTGGTCTTGAGTGACACTAGGGATGTACTCAATGCCCTTCACATCTAGGCAAGTAGAGGGTTCATTTCCCAGTAGGGGCTGAGCCCGTTGCAGGATGTCTCCCTGCATATGACCAAATTTAATAGTCCACCACCCTGTCTCACTTCCCCTCAGGTTCTGTTCTCACCATTTGCTTGCCCTTCTCTAGTATCGCTGACAAGAGTCACTCTTAGCATGGCAGTTTGTTAGGGTCTTCCCAAACTGTCTCTCTCTCGTTGTCACCTTTTAGCTATAGTAATGGGTCAGGTCTTGCTTTTCCTTTCTTCAAGATCTGATTCTTCTCTTGATCAGGAATTTTAATCTAGAGCTTAACTGAAATGCATTTTAGGCAAGTGAATGCTGATAATGGCTTCCAGTTGCTGGTACAGGAGGTCTAAAATAACTCCTACTTGCTGGTATTTGTAAGGCTTCACTTGTTCTAGCATGGGCTCCTTTGCTGGGCTGCAGTTTGAGTAGTAACACAAGTATGATCGGTGTCACAGGATGGGCAGTCCAGATTCTCAGGCCATTTGGTAAAGAAGGGGCCCTGTTAATCCCCCTTGGCTGTGCTCTCCTTTTCTTGCATAGTTATCTCATCTCAGATGCATTCATGTAAAAGCTCTGTAGACTAGGCTTTCCAGCTCGACAGCAAGACAGACCGTTCTCATGCCTTTTAGAGCTAGCATTTACAGGTTAATTACTGGTTACTAACTGCTGGTTTCTAGCACAGACTGCTGCACTCAGAAATCAATGGGATAAGATATGATAGTTTGCAAAGTCAGCAGAGAAACAGATTGCCATGAATGAAACTAGACAATGCTTTGTTACTTGCAAATCAAAAAACTAGGCAATCAATAGATATTTTTGGGTTTTGGGGTTTTTTAGCTTTCATTGAAACACCAAGTTGGCAGACATGTTGAAGCTATTTACATTCAAGTTTCAATAAACATAGTGCTGGAGATTCCTCTAAATGATTTTATCTTGTTTTTAAAATAAAATCTGCATGATCATTCTGCATCCTTTCCCTGCTGGCATCAGTTTTGTTCTCACAGCCAAGAGAGTCAGTTAATAGTTTCATTCAAACTTGCTGGCTCTGGCTTTTGTTTTTGGTTTCTCCCATCCCTTCTATTCTTGCTGTCTCCTAGGGGAGACCCTGCAGGAGTTGTCAGCTACAAAACTTTTTTTTTTTTTTAAAAGACAGCCATTGCTCTGATTGTACTAAACCAAGCAAGGAAATGTAATGTTTTTTTTTCTTTTTCATGTGTGTCTGTTCTTTCTCCCAACAAACCATATGCTCAACTTCCTTTACCACTGCCATCAGGCCAGTGACGTACTTTTTCTCCCTTGCTTTACCTCAGGCCCTGACTTGGCAACTCACATGGCAGATGCTTTCCATATGGCATAGGCTTTATCAACCATGATACCTTTTCAGCTATTGCAGTGCTCCCATCCACTGTGCGGGTATTATGCAGCAGAGCAGGTGTGCATGAGCACTGGTATTGCAGCAGACACAGTGCCCAGCCTTTCTGCCAGCCATCACTCTTGCTGCTTTCTTGCCCCTGACCAGTGCCACAGTAAGTGCATAACTGAGAAGTGTTCTAGAAGAATATTCTACTGAACAGACAAAAGACTAATGCAACTCTGGTGGCAACGACCAAGCTTGGGTGTCCTTACTGAAGGTATTTTACTGCTCTAGCCAGCCTACAGTGCTATTACACAAAGGGCTAGGTGGTGGTATACTGGCACTCAACTCCAGCTCAGTAAAAGAACTTGGGTATCAAAGTGCTTTTTGTGCTGTGATGAAAAAACCCCAAACCTACACCTCCCCTGGAGCCCTGTGCAGAGGCTGGCTAATGCTTGTCCTTAGGCTGTAAGAGCCAGCACCAGTAAAGAGATAGGAAGGCAAAGCTAGACCAGTTCCAACCTGCTGCTCTGGCCCTTCACTGGCATACCTGTATGCACTGAGACGTGAGCAAAGGGAAGCAGGCACAAGCTCTGGAAACTTTAGGGCACACATGCCCTCTGAGGATCAAATCCTGGAGTCAGGCACCAAAGAACATACGAGGAGCTGACTCATGGTGAGCGGGTACAGCACATTGCAGCTGCGGTTCACACCAACTTCCATGGCCTCCCCGGGTTTTCACTTCATTTTCTTCTGTGTGTAAGAAGGCTGAATATATATAGTTTGTAGACATCTCTGCAGATGGAGCGGAAAGGAGAAG
This sequence comes from Gorsachius magnificus, assembly GCA_034008185.1. Classification (NCBI taxonomy): domain Eukaryota; kingdom Metazoa; phylum Chordata; class Aves; order Pelecaniformes; family Ardeidae; genus Gorsachius; species Gorsachius magnificus. The sequence goes on along the minus strand of CM067083.1, from coordinate 38,746,078 downwards.
CAATAACTGTGCTAACATGAAATGGCAATTTCTGCATTTGCAGGTTCACAGAGACGGAGGCTTATTCCAGCTTTATCACTTGATACTGCTTCCCCAGCAAGGAAGCCTGCCAACAGCCCTGGGGTCCGCTGGGTGGATGGGCCCCTGCGAAGTGGGCAGAGGGGGCTGGGGGAGCCCTTTGAGATCAAAGTCTATGAGATAGATGATGTGGAGAGGCTCCAGCGGCGACGAGGTGGGGACAGCAAGGTGAGTACAATCCATGTAATCCCCCCCAAGAGGGGGAATTCAGATTGTGCAGTCAGAAATGCAAAAAATATTACCTCATTTAAGAGCAGTTGTGACTCAATTTATGCCTTCTTCCATAGCAGCTAATGGACATTGGTACCTTGTGGTTTTGCCCCTTGCTTACAATCCTGGTAGTTCCTGTGCTCCAGCATCTGGTCACAGCTCTCTTTCAAGGCAGCAATGGTGCTTCAGGTGCTTTGATGGTATTGTTTTCAGGATAGCTAATGTTTTCTCTCTAACAAAGTTGTTCCTGCCAACCTCAGGCCTCCAAATTTATAAGAAGATCAGGGAATTGTAAAGGTCAGCTCTTGAGAGGTATGATTGGGAAGAATATCTGAAGTTGGTGGAATAGCACCAATTTTAGAGTAACTGTTGATATAGACTTCATTATTATTTTAAGGCACTGTCATTTATTTAGGCTGTATGTGATGTTGTCTGATATGATTTTGTGTGGAGAAAACCATCACTTATTGGGGTGGGGTTTAAACACAGCAGATTTGTCTGCAGAGCAGAAGCTAGAGTAGGATTAGGACCTTCACACAGGCTTGGAGGAGGATAGTTCTTGTATTGGGAATGCTCCCACGCTAGCGAGAGTAGCACAGCCCTCACCATGGGCTCACTCACTGCACGTCTTGATGGCTGCCACCCCTCAGAAGTCATGTGAGGCCAGGCTGGGTGTCTCCAGACAGCACTGCACCCTGTTCTGTTACTGTGCTTCATATCTTTACAGAAAATATATCATAAATATATCATCTTTATTAATGACTGTGAATTGCTAGAGCTTTTCATAACATATTCCCTTTGTTTAAGGATGTTTTAAATTTGATATTGCTACCAGTTCTCTTATTTTATATGACTACTGCATTTCTTCTGTGCCAAGCAGAGAGATGTATTTAGGATTTTAATACAGCAAGCAATGGATTTCCTTCTCCCAGGAGCTTAGATTTTCTTAGCCAAACTTCTGGTGACAATAATCAGAAAAGTTTTGCTATGGTTAATCTAATTTCAAGATGCTGCCTGTTATTAGTTATTATGGTTTATTATTAACTCTCATTGCAAAGTCTCCAAAGCTCACTGATGGAAAACATCAAAACCAAACAAAAGCAATAAAAATAAAACAGATGATAGATGATTTTATGCAGTGATTCATATGCTTCCAGAGTAAATGGCCCATTGTCAGTATTATTGATTGAAAGATCATTTGACTGAATGGATCTGGGTATTTCTTCTCCTCTTCACCTATTCATTCCCTGTTCCTTTTTCCTGGTTGACAGGAAGTGATATGTTTCAATGCTAAGCTGAAAATCCTGGAGCATCGCCAGCAGAGAATTGCTGAGGTCAAGGCCAAGTACGAGTGGTTAATGAGAGAACTGGAGGTGACCAAGCAGTACCTGATGCTGGATCCTAATAAATGGCTCAGTGAATGTAAGCATGTCATTTTATTGCCTGGACTCATAGGTGTCCTTTGGCTTATTTCGTGGTGCGGGGATGGAGGAGAGCAGAAATGGTTGATAAGAATGAGATGTGAGCTACTGTGTTTGTAAACTAAAATGAACCGACATATGACCTAAGAGCAAGTTTTAGATTGACTGTATTTCTAGAACTAGTCCCTATAATTCTTATTAAATGTTGACAGTAGAACTGAACAATCCTTTTTGCCTGAGAGCTGAATGTTGAAATGGTACCGCATTGTAGTGGTGAATATTGCCGTTGGTAGATTAACGTTCATGCGTTTCAGTCCACAGCTCCTGAAAATGAGATTTTTTTTTTTTTTTTGGCCTCAGATCACTCAGACATATAAGCAATATTATAAATCTACTCTTCTACCACAAAATAACACTGTGGAGCAAACTTGTCCCTTGGCACCAGTGGGCTTACATGAAAAATGGATTTGGCCCATTTTTTATAACTACAGATGTGTAAAGTTCAGAGACCTTAAAGGGCATTCACATTCAAATGAAGAAGGACCTCAACACCTCAAAGAAAAAAAGATAAAGAGTATTGCAGTAACTGTATAGCAGTTTTTAGTATTAACAATCAGACAAGTCAAAGAGTTCTAGAAAAAAACCCAAGTTTCAATTTATTTAGGATAATTGCAGGTGGCAAAAGGAGGTCAGCTGGTGTGTTCTCTTAAAGCATCCTAACGCATCCTTTGACAGCTGCCATAAGTTAAGACTAGATTGGTACATCCTGCAAAACAACCACGGTGTGTGTTTCAGGAATGCTATTAAGGAAAAGAGGTAAAAGGACAGATTTAAAGGGAGCAGAGAATTTGCCATACATTGCTATCTGCTTACTGTGTGATGCCTTTGCTTCTGATTCCAGTGTGATAATGCGGAAAGCCGCAAGGACAGCACAAACCTCAGGGACCAGATAAGATGGGAAGTGCTGGCTCAGACAGCGTGTCTCATACTTGGCTTCCATGGAAGCCGCTGCCAGCTGGTCTCTGGCAGCAAGTGGGGACCTACGGTGGAGTGCTTGATGTGTATGACTGCCCTTGCCACTCTCGAGTGGTCTGGTGAGAATCACATGGAATAGGGAGAGGTGTGAGGAGCAAGGGGGTTGGAGGTTACTTTCTAACTCTGAGTTCTGAATTCAGCAAAGGACTTGTCCTCCCAGGGCAGAGCACCTATTTAAATCTCTTTTTGGTCAGCAGAATGCGTGGGAGAGTCAGTACATCTCACATACCTGCCCTGAATAGGGATGACTTTAAGTATGTGCTCAGCATTCAAAATTTGCTTATGCATGGTGCTGAAGGAGACCCTGAATGCAAACAATCAAAATCATTGTAAACAGATTTAACTTGGCCTGTTTTACACCTTATTGCTGAATTTCCCCGTCACGTTCAACCTGTGTGTTCCTTATGGGCGTGAAGGTTAACCTGAAGCCTACAGGTGCTTTGTGCCAGCCAGTTTCTTTGCTGTGAGCCATGTGGTTGCTGGAAGAATAGTTCTGGTGGCTTTTCTTGGGGAAAGGTGTTGGAGTGTGGCAAAAGGCATCTGCAGTTCTGGAGAGGATGGCAGAGCATATCGCTCAAGAAGGCATCCAATGCAATCTTAGCAGTATTATTCACTATCAGCAAGATTCTGTGCCATGTCAATAGCCATTAAAAAGAAAAGGCAACTCTTGATGACAATGGCAAGCCAGAGATAATGTAGTATACAGTACTGATGTCTTTAAAGACTCGAATTAGCCCTGTCTCTCCCACCAACCAGCACTGGGTTTTGTCTGCTTTTTCCTATCTGTGTATTTTCTTTCCCACAGTTGATCTGGAGCAGGTATTTGAGCTGGATTCTCTGGAATACCTGGAGGCCCTGGAATGTGTGACTGAGCGTTTGGAAAACCGTGTCAACTTCTGCAAGGCCCATCTCATGATGATCACCTGTTTTGACATCACCTCTAGACGCCGATAAAGAATGAACCTCAAGAGAATTTCAATGCACATCTCTGCCATCCTCCTTTTCCCCTCTGAATAGCATCCCAAAGACAACAGAATGAGGATGAAGGTTGGAGTCAAGTCTCAACTGTGTGTATGAGAGATTTGCTTTATTATACAGAAGAGTAGTATTAAAAAAAACCAGGACAAGCATGAAAAATGGAGATATAAGGTTGTTAATTCTCTTAGCCCAAAAGAGCACTTTGAGGAACCTTTAAGGACATGTCTGTAAATAAGAACTGCTGGCAGAATACACTTCTTTCCCTGCGTTAGCTGAGGGAGGAGGAAAGGTGGTTGTACGACTTCCATTGAGAGGTTCATTAAAAAAAACCTATCCAGAAAAACTGTTTAAGTGCCTTGCAAATCTTTATTATCCAAACATTTATGTTCATACTTTATTGTGTACAGATGGTGCTAGTCAAGAAAAGAAAAAGGAAAAAAACAAACACACTTTTGAAATGTATTTGCAGCTTGTTTTTCTCTTGGTGTTTTCTCCTATTTCAGACTTGCTGTTTCTAAGTAACTTGTGTTTGTAGAGATATTTCCCAATCAGTACAGCATATGAATAAATGTTAACTGTCTTTTCTTGTTATCAGAGTAAGGCCACTCAAAGAGAAATTCAACTTTTCCAGATGACACAAAAAATATTTCTAGCAGTGAGTGAGGTTTGCTTGTATGTTCTTCTGTACTGTCTCATGTGCTGGAGGATGCAGTAATTTTCCCAGCCTGTAGGTTCTGCAATGTATGAGAGAGGAGAGGTGACATTACCATGAAGTAAATATCTTTCCCACTTGATCCAACCCCCATAACTTTTCTTTTTCATCTATTTTTAGCTTTGTACTGGTTCGAGTTATGGATGAGGAGGCACTTTTATCCTAACCACTTTTTCTGGTGCTAATAACTTTCTGGAAAATTACTCTTTAGGCTGAGGGCTCCCATGCTTATCAGTCCAAAAATGAGTGATTTATTCTATCTTTCCTTCTTGAGACTATGACATAAAATTTAGCTTTGCCCCTGTTTGATATATACCACTGCAAAACATGTTTTGGCAGTTTTTGGTCCCTAGCCCAGTCTGTCCATAGTCACTTACATACCTGAGAAGTGCAGGCTCTGTTCAGCTCAGCTAGTCTGGAAATAAACGGGAGCTGCGAGTGAGGGGATATAGCACTTCAGGCATGTTGGCCATGGCATTTTCCTTATCAACACTCCAGTATTGAAGCCCGGGCAAAATTCACATTGACATCAAAAGGACGAGGGTCTGTGCCAAATGTTCTATTTGCTTGTGTCTTTATCTGCAAAACAGTATGTGGGAAGGAACATCCTTTGTGTTTCTTAAAGAAATGTGTGAAATCTGCATTTTAATTATATATGAGCATAAAGAATTATTTTGTTGGATTAGGTTTCTTCTTCTTTTACATTGAAATAAGCCCATTCACAGAAATTCCTCTCTCACATACACTTGTGCTACCCTCCTCTTACTTCTAAGAAAATAAGAGCACATATACTCAATATGCATCAATTTACTGTTGTACTTAAATGCAACTCTTCTTTTACCAGCACCATTATAGTAATGCCATCTTACAATATCCCAAGCAGCATGTCCCAATGGAAAAATAACCCTACAGAAATACTGATAGATTTCCTAGGGGTTACCTGAAAAAAAAAGCTTTAAAAAAAAAGTTAGGAATATCATTTATACAGTTTTATTTTATTTTAATACTCTACAACTTGTAATAACAGTTCTTATTCATTCTTGTCACTGGATTTTGTAGAATATCCTTCTTACATTCTTTAGGATTATTTGGAGGGAAAAAAGGTCCTATATGAAAGTTGCTTTCTAGCCTATTCCACAGCATTTTCCTATGACAAAACTCATATTCCAAGTAAGTATTAAAGACATAGGTCTGATCTCTCTCCCCTTCTCTCTCAAGGCAAAAAAAAACCTTCTGGAAGAAAACCCCAAACGATGCAATTTCCCTAGCTTTGTTTCTCTTTGTAATGATTTCAGTAGCACTTGTTACATATTTGTCCTGTTGAGACCATCTCTTCTCCGCAGAGCCCCATGAATTCAGTTCAGCTCCACGGAACCATGGGAATTGCCCCTGCAGTTTTGTGCTGGACGAGGGCCTAGTGCCCTTGGGATATGGAATGCATCTTTCTTTATGGGCTTAGTCCCATGGAGCCCCAGGTACACGTTGCCAGGCCACATACACACAGGAGAGAGACTTTCACAGCCGGCTCCCACCCATCTCTCACTCTCCTGCCTCCCCAGGGAGACCTGTACTGCTGTCATCTGTGATGCTGTGCTGTCCCTGTCTCCCAGGCCATGTCCTCATATTCAAGGAAGAACCCTCCCTAGCTGTGCACATGAGATTAAGTGCTGCCTTCTTTAAGCTTAAGTATTTCTGAAATTTTCTGTTTGCTGGAAGGTGGTCATTGGGCTAATTGGGAGGCATTGCCCTTCCTCTGCTGAAAACAAGCAGTCCAAAATGGGCATGTTGGGCTCCCTGGAGACCTGCGGTGAGATGGTAAATGGCAAGCGGTACATCAAAAGTAGACAGACACTTGCTAGAAAGAAAGTGAAATACTAGCAAATGGCGTATGTGCAGGATGCATTATTGTCAAGAGATGCCCCCTCACATAGTCCGGGACTTATCCAGAAGTGGTGATGTTTCTGTAAATCAAGTGGACACATTTCAAAGCTACTGTAAAATATCTATTACATGTAATATTCCTTAGCATCATTAACTCAATTATTCATTGTCTCTAGATTTGGCAGTCCTGTAGATTAGGATGCATAGCAGAAAGTGTGTCTATCTAGCCATTATTTTAAAAAGTAAGAACACGTGTTTGCCCTGTTTATCATGATGGACCAGAATTGATTCCTGAAACCAAATGGTTTATGCCAAGGATGAATTTGGCATGCTGAAAATACTAACTGAGCAGAATCACAGTCCTTACAAATATTTTATTTCTGAGGACTTAAATAGAGTGGCCATTAACAGTTCCATCATACACTAGTATTCATATCCTAAAATCTATACTCATCTTCTCTTTTTTGACTTTTTGTCAGTGCATTTCAGAATTTGCCACTGTATTTTGGGGAATTGTGGTGGCTTAATACATAAAAGGGAATGAAAATTTGTGAAGATTTGACACCTGTGAAATGTTTTCTCATTGAAAATAGCTTTTTACTTCAGAATGTATATTATTATACTTCAAATACCTGCAAACCAGATAATTAAAAATATCAGGACCTTATTATTAAATTGATTGTAGTCTACAATAGCCAGCACTTTACAGAAGACCCATACATTTCTGCAAGTCATCCAGAAGCCTCATTCTTTAAGCAATCGCCAACGTAATGCTGGTTTTATCCTGATTGTTTTAAAGCCATCAAGTTGCCCCAAATACACAAAAGTAACGTGAATAGACTGCTTAATTGTTCGCATATTCAGAAATTAATCTTATTTCCCTGTGCCAGCTTTAGTAGGAAACAGCAAAGGTAATGCAATTAGGCTTGAAGGTTAATTCTTTGTCCCAATGTGTATCAGGGCATCACAGCTCTTCATGTCAGAGCACCAGCCACTGGTCGGCGTGCCCACCCCTGTGCTCAGGCGTGGACACCTGGGGCACCTGGGGCCTCATTCCAGGAACCGCTCGTCTTGGCATATGTGAACCTCATTTATACAAGGGACAGAACTTGCTTTATAGCCACAAATTCAAGTGAAACCTTAGACTGAAGAGTTTGGCTGGAATCTGGATTCAGACATCCCACTGGTCTGCCTGAGCTCTCGCAGCAGGCAGAACGCCATGGGTCGCAGACCTGCTGACTCTGGGCGCTGGGTCACTCCCTACCCTAGAGAGTGTAGGAGAGTCCTAATTCCTTGTGCGCTTGTCTTAGCCACACATGTCTCTTCTCCTACCATGCATGCCTTGCATTTGCCTCAGAAGGATTTCTTGTCAATCCATTGGGATCTAAGCAATCTGAAGTATTATTTCACAGAAAGGTAAGGGAGCAAACCGATACCCAGGCTCCCCTTTCTTAGCTCTTTACTGGGCCTGTTCTCATCTCACCTGCACTGGTTTAGCTGAGGGTCAGCTGCCATAAGCATCAGCAGAGTTATAGCAGAGTACAGCCAGTTGCGTGGAAAAGGAAAATTCATCCACCTGCCATTTCTTTGGGTATTTACTCTGCTGCTAGTTCTATAGTTGAAGAATATGCTCCTCGTACCGATTTGATACCCCCTCGTTTTGCCTAAGGGCCATGCACAGGGCTATTGCTGAACATCTGCTGGCTTCCATCCAGCCTTGGAAGACTCCCACTGCCATGCAATGTAACTTTTGTAAAACTTGCAGCTACATAAAACAGTAACTGGTAAAGAGCAATGGCGTGATCCTCCAACATGAAGCAAGCTAAGTGAGAGCTGCAGATAAGGTACAGAAAAGGATGAAAGGTACACGCTGGTATTTTTTTCTTTCATCTCTGAACATGGCAATTATAGAAGCAGAAAGCTGGGAGTGATGCTGGGAGTAAGGCTCATCAAGTCCCAAGCTTGCTCACAGGACAGACTCCATCCCTCTTCAAGTGTTTGTTTGTGGTTTTTTTTCTTTTCTTTATCAATAATATGGTTTGCCTTAAAATAGTGACTATTACCTGTGGCATGGAATTCAAATTTTATGACAGCTGAAGGATGTAGACTCTTTTACAAACATTGCCTTTTACATTATGTCTGTGATTTTGTTGCACCTTTTTTTCTGAGCTAAAAATAATCATAAAGATAAAGCATATATACATACAGACAAATGTATATGTACACAGCCTGAGAGAGACAGTCCCCTCACACGTTATTGTGGGGAGGTGGCATAGCTGTTCACAAATGGCAACACCATCACTCCCCCCTCCTCCAAGGAGTACCTATAAAGCCTCTCTCTTTGCACTCACCAGGATGAAGCTGACTTATGCCACACTATAGGGAAAACTTATGCTTGAAACACTTTCAAAGGCTTCTTTTAAAGGTCCTTTCTTCCCCATGTTCTTCAGCCTACAAAGCCAAGTTGCTGCAGTTCACACATAGAGGCTGTCATTGAAATGTTAAAGCCTGTAAAATCACTCCATATGAACTACTTTATGTTGCAGTGTATCATGAATTTGAGGCAAGGTATTTTACCATCACGGCTGTTAAGTACAATAATTTCTGCATATGCATGAGGTATAGTTACACAAATTGAAAGCCTGGGCTCTTAGCTCTCTATGAGGTAAAGCTTTCTGTCTAGTCCTAATAGCTTTAAAATTGTAACTTGAAGCTTCTGCATTGCAGAAGCAAATGACGTTCTCGTAAACCAGAGGCTGGGCGCCCCTCCGATGCCGGTTCATATGAGAGGGACGGTTGCACAGCATCAGGGATGCACCAGCTCACTGCGGAGATCAAAGCGTTTGTATCACTAAATGCTGATAGAAGGAGATGATGACCATACAGACAGGTGCTATTTCTCAAATCCACTGATGGGTGACATGCCTTGCTTAATCCTGTTGTCCTCACGGTCTTTGTTTTAATACTCCATAGGCTTTTGCATTGGCGACGCCCAGCAGTTTTTGGAGCCGCAAGGCTGGTCATTGCTAGCTATTGCAAGATTTGAACCAGGTTTCCAAATCACTATGGCAAACAGAACTGTGAATGATTTGTCAATGCAAAGTTAATAATCTCTCTCTCTCTCTCACATTTATTGTGCGCTCATCCCAGGGTTATCTGCGCTTCCATACCTGCTCTTGGAAATAATAAACCATTTTACTGTTGTCTTTATCTTTTCTTCTTTCTCCTTCTCAAGCAAGCCTTCCAAAAAAAAAAGAAAAATCAGTTTCCCTTGAAAATGTAGCGCCCTTATCCTAACCCCTTTGACGTCCATATAGATTTTGCCACCAGCTTCACGGACAGCAGACTCGTGCTCACTTATGCAACGTTTTGAAGCTCACGAAGGGTGTGGACGGTTCTGCAAAGAATGGAGGTGCTGAAAGTGAAATAGTAACATTCACCTGTAATATTTCAAACCACCTTAAAAATCCTCCTGGACAGGAAATAAAACACAACCCAAACCATCTTACTTTGAGTGGTCCTACTTGAGTATTGAGCAAACTTTATAATAATGGTAATAAAATGGTGCTTGAGGCAGTTTCAGCTATATTACATACTCTCTATACTCTATAGATATGGATGTATTCACCCTCTATATTGTATATGTATGTGTGTGACTACGTATAGCACACATACATATATGTTTTATGTATGCATAGATATTAACTTTTCTAAGTTCTACTTCTTCCCCTCCCATAGCTGAAACTGCTGGTTACTAACATACACATCATATTCTATGTATGAAGGATATAATTTATTTGTAAACTCAGGATGTTCTTGTTTTATAGAGTTGCTTGTATTTTATAATTTATTCACATCATGGTTGGAAATGCTTATCTAAGTGCTATGCATTGAAGTGTATGTTAGCTATATCCATTTCACCCTGTCCGTGGCTACGTTCTCGTTCTTTCTCATTATAACAGTGGCATAAATTAGGGCTAAGGAGGAGACAAACTGATGGATACAGAACTTACGCTGGTCCCACCAGTGGGTAATTCCAGAAGAGGATGGATCTAACAGAAGTATATATATATATATTTTATCAACTAAATTTTATGGAAAAGAAAGAACAGCATGAGGACAGGTTCAAAATGTGGAAAGTCACAGCCATTTCCAAGTTGGTCAAAAAATGCATTGAGCCTTTTGCCATTAAAATTGTAAAGTTTATTGTTTGCTGGCTAAAAAATATCCCTTTTGTGGTATCTGAGGTGTGAAACATTGTCAAAAATATGATGTCTGGAAAAAAAAAATCAAACTATAGTGGCATTAAATGTTTACTTTTATCTTACCAATATATCTGCTTCCCTCTCCTGACTATTTCACTTTGGATGAGAGCATTGGCAGAGAAGATGGTGCTTTTGACCCGCAAGAGGATGTGCTGTTATAATAGCGGGAGTGAGCAAGGTCAAACCTGAAAATGAAACAACCGAAGGGGTTCTACCAAGCAAGCATTGCTGAGAAGCAAATTCACCAGAAAACCACAATGAGGAATTGCAGGGTTTGATAGCAATGACAGGAACATTGCAGCCAAGCATAACACCATTAATGTCTCCTCTGCTGGTGTCCAGAAATAGAAATAAAACACAGTCAGAGCCTGAATTTGTCAGGCTTTTACATAAGGCAGTTATGTATACATACCTCCCCATTTTAGCAGGGATTGCTCCATCTGCATCTGTGAGCAAGGGAAAAAATCTGAGACCAAACAAATGATAAAAATGTGTTTATAATTTTTTATCACCTCCGGCAACTGTGTCAGATTTCCCTTGGCCACCATGCAGGTAAATAACACAATGTCAGAGTAATAAGAAGAGTTTGTGTCCATTACTCAAGACATGCTTCTCTCTCAGAGAGGTGATGCTGGCAGGTGCAGGTGACCTTTGAATTTCTGCTGTGGTGTGCACGGTATCTGCTTGCCTTTTGCTCACATCTGTGGTGTTCCCTGTTGATAATTAAGAGAGCGCCTCACTTGCAGGGCAAGATGTGAATTAGCTCTCTGGGCAAATCTCAAATGTCCATTGACACTTGGGTAAGCCCTGATAAGGACACTGTGCCCTTCCCATTGGAAGAAAACAACAAGTCTTACTTATTTGACAGGTAGACAAGGACTTGGTTTAGTGGTGGGATGGCAGGGTTAGGCTAATGGTTGAACTTGATGCTTTTAAAGGTCTTTTCCAACTTAAATGATTCTGTGATTCTATGAGTCTGTGATTCTCGTGTGGAAGAGAAAAAAGGAAACAATTTAAAACCTCCTTTAAGACACAACATATGCTGACAGATGATTCCTGCGCATTCCCTACTTTAGGAGAGACATGTTAGTGTGCTATCTAAATGTTTGGTTGACAGTCTGGTGAACACTTAAAATAGTCCTTTCTTCTACTTTGTACCGTACTTCTACCTCTACCGTAATTCTACCAGTTTGGTGGCAGAGAAAGCAGTCACAGTGACGGGGATGAAGTCATCTACGGTGACCAGCTCTTTCAGATGAAAAATATTGAGGTGGCTACAGAAGCAAAGGCTGGCACTTAATGAGATGGTGTATTGGAGGGAAGGAGGGAGTTTCTCCTCCTTCATCCTCTCCCAGCAGCAAACCCTATGACTCCAGTACTACCTCAGCTGTTGCCCCTGGGCCAGCGAATTTGCATGCTGGTGCCTCTCCACAGTAGCTGTAAATGAAGATAAACAGCCATTTCTTTCGTCTGTGGGCTGTTCAGAATAGCTCTGATTTGCTCTAAAGAGCTAAAAGGCTTATTGCCTATTTTTGAGGTAATTTATCTTCATTGCTGTTATCATGTAGCCACATCAGTATTAAAGAGCCTGAAGTGCCTTACAGTGACAAAAACAGAGAAAAATGGGTTAGTGCAAGTCCTAGACTTTGTCTAAGGCAGAACTGATGGTGAAGAGCTCTGTATGAGCTGAAAACAAACTCAGTTCTCTCTTGGTCAGTTCTGAAGCCTTACAGGCCTCGATTGTGCACACCTCCGGTTTGGGGTAAGACTTCCAGTAAAGGATTTTTGGCACAGGGCACGAGCAGGGGCTCGCACCTGGCAAAATGCCGGTGTACTTATGAGGCCTGCTTGCAAATGTTGGCACCTCTTGTAAACTAATGCCCTAGCCATGACCAATTCTTACCTTGTCTTTAAAACCATTAACTTGCCAGACTGAAAGTCATAAGGGGGTTTAGTGTGGAAACCTGCCAGGCCCCATCTCCTTATGGGGTCCTTAACAAGCTCCCCGGCTGCTGGAAAACCAGAAGAAGGGAAAGCAGTTGCTAAAGCTCATTCCTCTCCCACCTCTGCCTGCAAACCATTGGGGATCCCAGGACCTCACCCTCATTTTGGCTGGCAGCACTAGCTGCCTGGAAGCTGCTGTGGAGGGAGGGGAGCAAGAAAAATCAGCTCCCAGTCTCTCAGATGAACACAAAATTAATGTTTAGATGCTCTAGGAAAAGGCCATCTGTGAGTGGATTTTATGTTTTATGATATCTGTTAGTATTCTTGATAGTTGCCAATCTGGCAGTTTTGGAGGCTGACATCTGCTATTTAACCATTGAGCAACACTGTACCGGCTGTGACCACACGAATGCTCTACATTGCTCAAAGACCACTTTCATAACCTCCAAAAGCAAGTAGGTAGCTTGGAGGTCCTACCCACCCTCCCTTCAGGAACAACCCTGGCAAGTGCTGACCTGGGAAAAGCTTTAAGATGGCCAAAAATGATCCATCTCCAATGGATACTTGTCTAGGAAAAAGACCTGCATTCATTTTTATATATGTTTACGTGTGTCTCTTCTGTGGACGCTTACTGCACAGGTTTGGCACCCACACTTTGCGTCAGATTGCGGGTTTCATGCCAACCAACTGGCAGCCAAACATATGCATCTGTGTGAGTCTGGCGCACATCCATGCTCCCTTTTCCAGCTCCCAGAGACCCGAGTGCAGCCAGACGCATGGGTGCAGTGTGCAGGACTCAGGGCTTGCTGCGGAGAAGTTGTCTCACACCTCCAGCAATAAGGACCTTTGTCACTCACTTCAAAAGGAGTGGGGACTGTCCTTGCCCCTGTCTCATCCCTGCTCAGCTTCATTCTCTGAATGACAGGAAACCAGGGACATGGCAGAAAACCTGATATTTTCCTATATTTATTTTGTCAAAAGATAAATTGCTCACTGTAGTTACAGTAGAGCAGAGAGGAAAGGAGCGCACAAGCCGCCCCACTTGCTGGGCTGTGCTCTGCAGACTTTTCCACACCGGTGCCATTGGATGCTCAGTGCCACTCAGCACGGCCCCTTGGAGCTCGCTTGAAACAAGAGCACCCAGTGGGGCTGAAGGAGTAGCAGTGTTTCACCTGCCTTGCCTTTCTGTGCCCGTCCACGCGGAGTGGCCCAGCTCGCTCCCATCCCTGTGCTTTAGCTGGATGCCCAGGGACACAACTGTGAAGGAAGTCATGGAAGCTGCGGGAAGATTCACGGCCCTGTTTTTATTAAAGAGAAAGCTGCCTGCTCCTAAACCATATTTGATGAAAACCTCACAATACCCAGCAAGAGGCACCACGGGAGCCAAGGAAGACACTGTAAACATAATTTTCTCCTAATTTCCAAGGACAATGGAAGGCATTGCAATTAGGCGAGTAATGAGAAAGATAACAGTTCAGCTCCTCACCTTGCGGCTGGTGGCTCGTGCTGCCTCGGGGGCTGGCGTAGCTGGGGCTCACACCTGCCCCACGTTTCCAGTGGCTCAAAGAACATTTCTGAAGGTTATATGTAAAGCAATTAACATGCTGCAAAATCCACGGAAAAGCTTCTGAACAGCCTCTAAGCCTCATCATTGCAGACTTTACATCCATCAGACTCTATTCTTTCTGCTGGCAAGGCCAAAATGAGTGGAACATGAATCCTAGCCTGCTTGACAATTAGCATTGTAGTGGCATGAAGTAGTCTGCAGAGCAGGTCAGTCACAGCAACAAACACTGTGTGCGTACTAACTAAAAGCCTAGCCTAGCAAGAGGGCTTCACAGCTGAAATCTTTGATGGGGATGCAGTTAGTGTGAGAGTACCAGGGCACTGAAACACTGCCACAGTGAAAAAGTTCTTCTGGGACTGATTTCTCCACCCAGCAACATCACCTAGGCACTTGTGACTCATTCAGTGAAATGTTTATTTATTGTCCCTCTGAAGAATTCCTGGCTTGCCTTTTCCTGTTAACAGTTTGCTTTCCAAGTTTTTCCATATGTTTGCAATATACGCTGGTCCCAGAGGCAGGTTTCCCAGCTCTCTGTGGCAGGTTAGTGCAGACATCAAAGCCAAAGCTCGTGAGCCTCCCTAGGAGGCCATTGCAAAGCTATGCTTAGTTTCTTAGGAAGGTGCTTTTAAGGCCATTCTGAGCAATAGCAGAGGAGCTGCAGAGAGGATGAGTGTGACAGTGCCTCGCTCGCCCCTGCAAAGGCACAGGATGCACCGTGGCACCACCTGGCCGGAGGCCTGCGGCAGAAATGCTGTCTTGGTTTGGGACTCATTTTGTTGTCACGCTGCAAGCAGAAAACCCACTGGGGCTAGGGGGGGAAAAACAAACAACCCAAACCTCTATAATCTAATAGTTATGAAGATTTGGGATGGTTTTTTCCCTTCCTCAAACAGGAACTTTGAGTAAAACTTACCCTCATGGAAAGCCATTTTGACCTCTTCATAAGCTGGCACCATAAAGTGTGGAGGCTGTTATACTGCCTTATCTTGCTGGGATTGTAAACCTTTGAGCTTTAAATCCTCCCCCGCCCCCTTCCCCCCCTCCCCCCCCCGTGACCCTAGAAATTCTCCCCTGGCAAGACAGAGTAGGTCTGTCTTTTTTTTTTAAAGCACACACTGAGGTAACTTATAATTAACCCAAAAATAATCCAAGTGTTTCAGATGGGAAAGCTGTAAACCCATTTCTCTAAGAAATCATACACCTGACAACATCCTAGAAGCTTCTCTTGCAAGGCCACGCTGGCTGGCCAGGAGCTGGCCCACTCCCCATCGGCTGCTTCAGGCAGTGGATTTTTGCTGTGAGAAACTTCATACGGCACCGGCTGTGTATGGCAGGGCTGGGCGAAGGCTGGCACAGGGGCACCTGTGCCAAGCCCGGGTTTCTCTGCCCGGGACCATCTGCTGGCCTGAGGCAATTCAGGGTTTCCACCGTTTTCATCTGGCAGACCGCATAAGCTTTTTCATGGGAGTTGCAGATGGCAGGGGGAATTCAAGCCTAATGACAGCAAGGTTTGCTTTCCTCAGGTGCATTTTGCAAACTCCCCCCTCCGTGAGTACCCGCAGGCTCCAGGCTGCAAAGCCCCCCTCTGCAGAACAGCAGCGGCAGCTGAGCCCGACTCACTGCAAGCCCCATGGCAGGGCTTTGGGGAGGGCAGGCGATGCCAGGTCTGGCCTGGCTCAGTCAGCACCAGGGGATGACAGGCATGAAAACGCTGCTGTGGTCCGAAGCCAACGTAGTAGTTGAAGGCTTGTCCTGCTTAACTCTTGTTCTATGACACTCTCCAAGAGCAGAGCAGCAGGCTAAACATTCCCATGCCACTTCACTTCAGGTTTGTTTTTTTTTTTTAATAGAGCTTTTTCCTCTCTGTTCTCTCCCTCTTTGTCCCTACCCCAAAAGAAGCAGGACACTTGATGTCTTTTTACAAGGCTAAAACCTCAACAGCTTCAAGGGCGATGGCCCCTGATGAGAGGCTGCGTCACGGGCAGAGCAGGACATGAAGAGGGCGGCGAGGAAGGCACCACTTTCCCTGTGGTGCAGAGCGGGGAAGTGCCCCGCAGCTCACGAAACGTTCACTGTGGCAGGAGGTGGAGGGCCTCAAAAAGTGCCCCACGGCACCTTTGTCCTGTACTGTGAAAAGTGCAATATGCTTTAGAGTTGGCTTTGGCACGTTGCTGCATTCCCCACACGTGTTTTCACGAATTATGTAATAGTCCCCACAGAAAACATTTGGTAAGGGGGAAAAAAAAAAATAAAATCTTTGTATACCCTCATTGCACTGGCCTTTTAAAATACCTTTATTTACTGGTGCCTTCAGCCACAGATGTTCAGAAACTAACATTCCCAGCTTGTGATAGAGAATTGCCCTCATCCAGCATTCCTGTTAGCATGGTAGGGAACAGCAGTAATGGCATTTTGATCATGGGCCTATATAGAGTATCAGCTGGGTACAAGACATTATTGACATTAAGGAGAACAGAAAACCAAACATTGCCAGTACCTCACTGAGGAATTTCTCCCCAGAGCTTGATGTGACGTATAGCCAGGGCCCTTGCAGCCAAATGAGTGAAATGGGATTGCCCAGAAGCAAACTCCCGGCAAGTCAGTGACTGCTCCCTTTCATGTGGTCCCCATCACCTCCATCACCCCAGTTCCCAGACCAGCACCTGTCCCTCAGCTCTATGGCTACAGCAACAGAGGCCAATTGCTCTCTGCAGTGGTGTGATGCCCGCAACTCTCTCCAAAGACCACAACAGCTTTTCCACCTTTCACCACGGGTTCCAGCTGCGTGGTGTTGCCAGCAGGAGGGACCGCAGCCCCGTGACTTAGCAGCGCATCACTCAGGTGTCCCCAGCTTGGCAAGGGACAACAGCGCAAGGAGGATCGGGCCAGACCTGTTCCATCCTGGGATGCTCAGCACCACACCTGCCACCTACTACAACAGGAAGGCAACACTAAAAAGGCTTCATTAAAAGGAGCTTCGTTAAAAATAGACAGGCAAGTACAGCAGAGAGCAGAGCACAGAGCCTGGGGGAAGGGAGGAGTGGAGCTCTGCTAATTTTCTCATCAGACGCCCTTCTCCATTACCGTCTCCTGGCTCCTGCTCTGAAAGTCAAGTGGAATTGTCAAGAGGAATCACCTGTGATTTAAAGTGCAGCTTTCCTCCGAGAGGTATGTAAAATTGCCACCTTCCTATTCGGAGCCTCTGGGGACTGGGAATCAGAGCCGCTGAATTGGAGGGGCGGAGGAAGAAAACGTTGCTCTTTCCTCCGGACTCATCAGCCCCACTCCACCAGCCTTTAGCTGAAACAGAGATGGGGGCACAGGCTCCTTAGCTCCAGGTGAGGAGACCAGCAAGTGCTGCCTGCCCATGCCCATGCCCATGCCCAGGAGATGGAGGGGAGCTTTAAGCAAAGAAGAGGCTGCGTGAGGCAGCCCTCCAACAGGCCCCCTGTCCTGGGGTCAGCTGGAAGAAGAGATTGTGCTTTGTCCTCATTAAGGCATCTTTGGAGTTAAACAGGACTCAGGTGGGATGCTTCAGCCCTGCCTGCTTGGAGCATTGAGAACTAAAAGCTTGGGTGTGCCCTTGCTGTAGATCAGAGAAATTGTTTAACAGTTTGGTCTCCTGGGAACTATAAAGAACTTGTTAGGTTCCTCTGTGTGAGCAGTGACTGTATGAAGCCTAATTACTAAGCCTGAGTTATTCTTTTTTTTTGGGGGGGGGGGGCGAGGCGAGAGGAATCTCTAAGGTCCTTATTAAAACCTACAAAAACTCTAAAGAATGATGGAATTAGAATTGATTTGTACACGTTGATCACAAGCAAATAAAAAAATTGAACTTTCCCCACGAAATACTAATGGGGGTCGCACGGGCATGGCTTACACATCACTATTGGGGGGATAAACAGAAACCAGTGTGCTGAGTGGCAAGAACAGCAGACCGCAGGCTTCCAGGTAAGGCGCACTCTTTATGCTTAGGGCAGGAAAAATACACACTTAGGTGTTCTCTCAGGGAGCATTTTACAAAACAGCCACCTCAAATGTATTTTCAGGCTGACTAACTTTGAAAAACTGGAAATGGAAAAGGACTTTTGTATAGGAAAATGTACATTGATAGGAAAGAGAAAATAGCCATTTAAAAAGAAGAGGAAGAAAAAAACAAACAAAAAAAAGGAGGACCTGTGACATGGCTTTGGTCTGAAATGCCCAAAAGCATTCACTGGGGATTTTTTGACTGCTTTGGAGTTGAAGCACTGTGGATGGCAGACCGAAGCTTTCTCCAGGTGGAGGAGGGCACGGCTTAGGCAGGGGCAGCTCATAGCACTCTGCCCGTGCCTCGCAACTCGGCTTTACAGGAACTGCCAGGCAATGCCTCTAATTACAAGAAAATATGATGCTGCCATTCCATCCCATGCATCCCACCACGGCAGAGCCCAAACACAGCCGTCAGTTTGATCCTGGCTGATTTGCCCAAGGTCAGGCACAGTTTCTGGTGCAGTGGAGAAGCCAAGCCAGAATTCTACATCCATGACTGTAAGGCCTTCCTCCTTCTCCTTGTCTTATGGGAGATTTAATTCTGAATCAGGGGAAAAAAAAATCCTCATAATTGGCACAACCTCTGTGAAAAACAGAACTCTGTTCATTAAGAGTCTTGCAGTGGCCAGGGACTATTTGGAATATGCTGTGCAGGGGAACAGCTTCTGTATTTCAGAAATATGCCGTGTTAAAAAATAAAAAGTCTAAGAAAAGCTAGCTTAAAAACCCTAGCCATCAGAGAACAGGGTTACAGTGAGAAGCAGCGAAAGGGCTGAGTAGTGGGCAAGTTTTGCTGGCACAAACCCATGCCCAACTCCACACACAAGTTGACAGACTCAGGGAGGTCACAGCTCTAAAAAATTGGTTCACTGCATTTGCTCACAAGCGTCTTTACTTTCTACTACCTCTGCTGTGCGGTGCAAGCTCTGTTTGCTGAGGGCCCAGAGTTTTTACTTCCAACATCAGGTCAGCACACCTCGAGGGTATGGATACAGAGAATTACACCATGGTTAAAGGAACAGCACAGTTTAGGGAACTCATTTTTTTTTTTTTTTAAGACAGATGTTTTGTTCAACTGGTATCAATTATTCTCAGCAAAACTGTATAATCCCTCATGTTTTTTCCTGTGTGTTGGTACTGTTTTTCTTCCAAACACATACTACAGTGCAACACTCACTCCTAAGTGCAATCTAATATTGGTGCTCCTGGGCTAATTTAAGGGATAGAGACAAATCAAAAGTAACTCAAAATATATTTCTAAACCTTGTGGTGAACCCAAATTATCATTACTTTCCAAAAGGTACTGGAAAAGTCTCTGACCTGCTGGAAGCAAGCAGCAAGCCTGCCAGCATTACAGATAATGTTATAATCTGCCTCTCTCTGACTTTAGCATCTTTATCTTAGCAAGCTGATACCACCTGAAAAATTTGACAGATATTATTCTTGAAGGCCAAAACACGATGTCTGTGCAAAGACAACTCCAGCTACTTTGAGTCTGAGCTGAAAAAATAAGATTACTTGATTTGAAATGTTCCTTCCTTGCTGGCATACTTGCTTGCTACCACACTTTCAGACCATGCATTTAGCTGAATCTCTCCTCAGTCACCGGTCAGCCTTCTTTGCAGAAAACAGGCTGGCGTGGGAACACTGGGAGAGAAAAATCTGCCCACAACAACCTCCCCTGCAGCATCGGCAGCCCTGATGTTAGCACATGTGAGCCTCCAAGAGAAACCGCTCAGTAAATGTCTGAAACCAACCAGAAAACTTGACTCTTTCCTTGACCAAGCTGAAACAATGCAAGTTTTCCATCAGCAGTAATGAACATGAAGCGGGAGTTACACCCCCGTACCGAGGAATCTCCGCAGACCAGCCCAGAGAAGGCAGCCAGGCAACGCAGCCGTGCCTGCAGGACAGCGATCTGGAAACCTGAGCCACAGACAAACCTGGGGCCAGTTTGGTTCCTCGCATTGCTTGGTGAGCTGCAGACCAGTTCCCTACAGCCCTACAGTGCGGCGGCTCGCTTGCCCTTGTGAGGCTCTGCAGCCAACACAGCACGCTCTTGCCCCATTTCCCAACAGGCAGTCATTGAACCGTTTTGCTTGCGCATTTTCCCTAAGCATCTGCTATAGACTGCTGGAGAGAAAATATCACTGTAGGTAGATCCTTCAGCTTGATGTAACGTGGCCTTTCTCATCTGACATCTCAAGTAACTCTGCTCCTCCCCTAGTGCCCACAGAATCACTGAATCACAGAATGGCAGGGGTTGGAAGGGACCTCGGGAGGTCATCTAGTCCAACCCCCCTGCTACAGCAGGTTCACCTAGAGCAGGTTGCGTAGGACATCGTCCAAGCGGGTTTTTAATACCTCCAAAGAAGGAGACTCCACAACCCCCCTGGGCAGCCTGTTCCAGTGCTCTGTCACCCTCATGGTAAAGAACTTCTTCCTCATATTCAGCTGAAACCTCTTATGCTTCAGTTTGTGCCCATTGCCCCTTGTCCTGTCACTAGGCACCAGTGAGAAGAGTCTGGCTCTGTCCTCATGACATCCACCCTTAAGCTATTTGTAAGTGTTTATGAGATCCCCACGTTTCCCTGCTATTGCCCTTGGAGAGTTGAGGTGTCCTGGTACCAGAAGCCCCAGACAACAGCGCTGCAGGTCATACATACCTACAGGCATGCCTGCATACACGAGCGCTGGCAGGCCATCTCCCCGTGTATGCTGCATGAACTAATGCGTCGGCTTACTTTACATCCTGAAGTCCCTTCCATTTGCAAATATTGGTATTAGATATGTAAACATGAGATAACACAAACATCACCTTTATGCAAAACCACACAATTTCTAATAGGCATGTGCCCCTTTAAAACCAGAAAAAAGCTCTTGAAGACTGGATACCCCTCACATTTTCTGATTGTCCATCAGTGGTGCCATTACTTTGTCAGAAATCCCAATAAAAGCAAAGGTCTGACCTTTTCCCCCAGATAATTTCCTTTTCATAATAGCAAGAAGACAAAGCCAAGCAGTGAATTTCTGCGAGGATTATTGCACTTCTTGGGTGGCTGATATGACTTGGCCTCTGGCATCAAGCCATGCTACGCACTCCAGAAATGCACTGCATTTCATCGGTTATTGCTTGCATATTACTGCTGGGCAAGTGAACGCTCCATACGCTGGAACAAATTCAAGCACCTTGAAAGGAGATATCTTCCTCAGCATTGGCATTCGTGTGCTGTGGCTGTAAATTACGCCCAGAGTGTTCATTTTCTTTTAAAATGTGTTCTCATCTCATAATAATTAATGGTGTCAAGTTACTGGTGTGAAAAAAGCCTGACTTTACAACGATGGATTAATGAAATAACAGTCATGGCTGGAGTAGCAGCAATAAATTGTTAGAGAGGAGTGACACACCTGAAGTGATACTTTCAAAGGCCTTAAATTATTTAGGTTTCAATGTTCCTCATAAATATGTGGTTTTGTTAACATTTGTTTCTGTGTTAAAAATGGAATCAGCAGCTCTGGCAAGAACAACTCTCTTGCTGATGGGCGGGGGGAAACGGGGCGCCTGTGCTTTCCGACACATCCTTCTCTCCCCCAGGAATGACTTCCTAATTCAGCAGTCATCTGTATGTCTCAGACCTTCACTGTTCAGAGAAGTGAAATCCAAACTCCACAGGCTCAGAAAGGAGCTCATGGGTCCACATCGCTTTCTTTTTAAAACTGGTATGAACTGAGAAACTCTTGGAGCAGTCAAAATGGGGAGAAAACAGAGTAAGCAATTTCCACATAGATACCCTTTTGATTAAATTCTTTATTCAAACCATTTTAATATTCAATATTATATGAAATGCAAGAAGAAGAGGGACAGAGCCCTGCAGATATATCGGGAGGGAGGAAAATCTCATTTAGAACATTGGGAAACTTATTTAATGTCAAAGAACGCTGGATCAGGCTTTTGGAAACCACACTTAAGGGCAAGGCAAAGGGAAAAAACATATTCTCTCTGCTTATAATGTGTCTGACACGAGATCCCTAATTGCTGGCATGAACTGGTATAAAAAATTGACTGTGGGTATCAATGGAATTACATAACTTTGTAACTGATGAAGACTCTATACATTTCCCAATACTTATTATCAATTAAACTTGGTGTTCTAAATTGATAAATAGGTATTGTTAATTAGATTGTTTGGTAGGAAAAAAAATCCTCTGAAAATCACAGATATTCCTCGAAACATCACCTCAATTCAGATCATACAACAAAACTAATAAATAGTAATCATTTTTGTAAAGCAAGAAATACCTAATGAAAAGACAGCAAAATCATCAAGAAGCTTCCCAATGCAATATAAAGCATTCCATTTTTTTCCTCCTTGAATATTTTGTTTTCCAGACTGGAGGTTTTCTTCATTGTGCTCTTATGATGGCCTCACACTGTTCCTTTATCTCCATCAAGGCTTGCATCAGGCTGTGATCTGTCCCATGGGTCACTTTCATAATATTATAGGCCTTGAGGAGAGAAAAGAGAGGGACACATCATTAGGCGTTGGTCACTGCAGTGGGGCAGGGATATAAGCACCAGCCCTCAAGTGGTTGGAAGCTGAGGCACTTGAACGCATGGCACATTAGAAATGGGAGTGAAGTATCACAGAGTGTGTAATGATTTGTCCCTGACAAAGGAGGAGGCACTGACACATTATTCTTAGGTGTTAAAGCCCACAAATATGTTGCACATATGGGTGTTTGGAATAGAAGACAAAGATACTTTTGCACTGAGGCATGAAGGCCGTTTTAAGATTGGTCAACTACAGCACCCAAGGCTTCGATACATTATTTAAAAGATGACTGTGATGTTCATGATGTTAGTAGCCTCAAAGTCCTGTAAATAGAAATGAATTAATGCTTAACCAATGGAATAAAGTGCCTTAACTGTATCAGGAGAAACTATGCATAGCATCAAATGAGTACATTAATAGCTTCACTCTAAAAAGACATGCAGGGGAATCGGTCTTTGCTGCTTCTCCCAGGGATTATTTTTCTGTGTGCGTTGATCATCTTTTATTGCTAGGCCAATTTATGCTTGCTAATATTGCCTGTAAGTGTCGCTGATTCCCTGCCACAGATATGTCTGAAATGCTCTTTGCCCAGCTCATGTTTAGATCATCACTTTTCATATGACATTTCTGCTTCTTCCTCCCATTAAATTCCTCCTGCAAGGGAAGAAGTACCAGATGGAAATGGATTCAGCACTTATGAAGAAAGAACAAGGGAGCTAGGTAGGAGAAAAGACATCAGAGATATTTCCTCATCCCAAATTGAGGATTTGCCAAAACCTAAATGCAGCCTGTGTTTCAACGGGTTCCCGGTCCAGTCAGCTGAAAAAATTCAGCTAAATCAGCTTTGGATTGCAGGAAAAGGATCTTTTTGGAAACAAATGTTGAGTAAGAGGCCTCATTTAAATTGGAAAGATAAAACTGAAAATAAATCTATTCTTTGGTGGGATGAATGAAAGCCTGCTTCCAAATTCTAGAGACTGGCAAGCATACAGAAATTCTAGCACAGTTTATTTTTGCTTCAAATTAGCTTATTCTTAAAAAACGAGGGAGGCAGCAAAAGACTGAAAGAACAAGTTGAAATAGCAGTCAAAACAAATCAGAGTGTGCAAGGAGCTCTAAAAAGAGTCAAATATGTTCTTAGCTACCACAATACCCTACTACTAAATGATAAAATACTCAGTTAAATGGAACAATGGAAATACTTTCATCACCATTAGAAATGCCTAAGAAACGTGAAATAAAATCAGAAATCCTCAATTTTTGCGTATTTTTATTTTAGCAGAAATAGAAACCTGGTCATGTTTTTGCAAAAGGTTTGCAAGTAAGACATACTTGTACTCCCTGAAAAGACTACCTAAATTGTCCTTAGTGTTCTGATTTTCCTAGTTTAACATATTGGGGAAATGTAAAGAAGAGATCATAGAAGTATTTCAACATAGTGGAGTATGAGGTATTAAGCTGTACAAGAGGTTGTTTTTTTTTTTAATAATTGAAAAAATAATGCAAAAAGCGAGAATAAGAGCCAGTCCTTCCCTTGTAGAGGCAGTGGGATGGAGAAAGATGAACACTTGCATGGCATAGGAATCCCTGGATGGCGCAGAGCAGGATAGCTGCAGGTGGGAACCTGTGCATGTGGCAGTGCAGCAATACGACGCTGCGCCCAGGCTAACTAGGGAGGGACAGGGTCACCCTAGAGAGAAGTGGCCAGGTAAACTGGCCATGGATCCAGATGCACTTGGTGCACAGCGTTTGCATGCCCTGACCAAGAAAGCTGTTGGATTTATTGTGAATGATCTCTGCTAAGAGCTGTGCATTTGGATACATCTGAGTCACAGTCCTGGGGCAGCTGACTTTGATCTTCAGCCCACCTACAGGACAGAGCTCAGGCAGTGATGGACCTGGACACCCTGATGCACAGCCAGAAATGTCCATATGGTCACGCCCCTGTTAAAAGGCAAAAATCCTTAGTATCAAATCTAATCTTGAGATAGTGCTGCCATTGCTGGCTTCTTTCTCACCTCCAACATTTCCTTTCCATTTCCTTTCTCTCAGCATGGCAGATAAATGCACCCAGTCTTTATCCTTTTGTTTTCTCGGGGAGAAAATCATTCTCATGCAAAGTACTGTCTCACATGCTGCAGTACGAGTCAGACCCAGCTGCATCCAAGTTAGAATAGCAATGACTTCTCCAATCCCCAAATTAAACCAGCATTAAGTTATGTAGCTGTTTTTGCAAAGGTCAATACAAAACTGGGGATAATTTCTCCTCCAAACCAAGGAATTGTTTTGCTGGGCAGAAGCAGGAACATGCAGGCTCTCTGAAGACTCCCCTGCTCTCCTCGATCACACAGCTAACCAGCAGAGCCAGGGCTGAGCAGAGTCTTGTGGCCTGTGTGGTCTTCCTCTCAGCTAAAAGAACAAATCTAATTTTGAAAAACTACAGTAATCACAAGACAAGCAACATAGGCCATGGTGTCATCAGCCATATACTGTCTCTCTGAAGAATATGAAACCCATTAGATTAGTGGTATGGCAGTTCCTCCATGAATGCAAATGAAATGCAGCACCTTCGCTTGCGCCTGATTCGCAGGGGGATGGGACGGCACGCCCACCACCGCAGCTGCGGGGAACGGTGGGCGGGTGCAGGACGGCACCGCTCCGTCACAGGGAAAGTGGAAAGCAAACGGCCATGCACCAAAATGGCATAAAGTGAAGGCTAGCGTTTCAAGGGGAGTATCTGTGGTTTTCCATCACTCTTGATTGAAGGGGACACTTGTGAAAGCAGGCGTAGGAAAACCAAAATCTATCACAGTTACTACCAACCACAGCTGGTAAACCATTCAGCATTTGAAGCAAACACGTAGAGAAAGGGGATTTCTTCAGTGTTGCTGTGAAACCCAGGAGGGATGTCACCCCAATTCCTGTGCTTTTTGCCTCCACACCAGGGATTACAGTAAGAAGGGAAATGATATTGTCCCTATTGTGGGCCTTCATGAGACAAGACAGCCATGCCATTCAGCTCGTGGGATGATGAAGGTGCTCCTGCGACTGTGCCAGCCACGTGCAGGGGCCGCAGGAGATGCTGGCCGGTTGGCGTCGCACACGCGTGCACCCTCCTGGCTGCCAGCCCCCGTCCCCACCAGCCGAGGCTCAGCGGCTGGGCACCACGCCCTGCCGGGACAGCGCACGGGTACAGGCAGCCATCACCACCAGCACTGCAGCCCAGAGGCCGGAGCGGCAGCCGAGGCAACGTGCTGCAGCACTCATCAGCTCAGAAATGAAGTCCTCTTGAATCCAAGCCTTCCCCTCTGCACCCTGACTGTCCCCCCAAACCGAGACTGGCCCCGCTCAGTTCATGGGCAACAAAATAGGTGAGCTTACAGTGCTGTGAAGGTAACAAATGACACCTAACAAATATTTATGCTAACGAGAGCACCTCAGGATAAATCTACGCACTTGCTAGGGCGTCCAGTGAGCTCCAGAGATGCAGACCCATCCTGGGCTCCTGCAGGAGTGCTGCTTCCCAGCTTTTCTTGTCACAAGACAGCTTGTTGCAAGTTTTGATATTGCCACTTTTTACAGTTATTCCAGGCTCTTTCATTTAGATTTGCCTGACTGGGCTCCAGCTCTGGTCTTCTGCTGACAAAGGTTTTCCTGATCTATAATTCCATTTGTCCTCCCACCATTACATACTTCATATATACATGTATCGAAATTTAAAAAATAATATGTTGGTTGTATAATAAACCAAGGGCTACATTCAGGTTTTATTCCAGAAGTGGAGTATTGCCTGTCTGTAACACTTCTATTTCCAAAAGCTAGCAAATTAGATTCTGCAGGGCCTAATATACTTTCAGGAGCTGATTTAATTGTAATGGGTAACATAAAGCCCTCCACATTATTTAAGCTGCCTTTGGGGGTGCAGGACAGAGAGCTAAAACCCAAAGGGCAGTAGGAGTAAGGTGGTTATGCTTAGTGATTTCTTGGAGGTGGCAGAGAGAGCAGCAGCAAGCGCTGGGCTGCAGGGCTGCGTATGAAGATCTGCTGGCCTTGACAGACGGCGCATCTGATGCAGAGGGGCTGTCAATCCCCAGCAGCTCTGAGGCGGTGCCTGATTAAACACGATTTATAGGAGCGAGGTGAATTTCACTCAGATCCCAATTCCTCTGCACCTTCCACATCCTTCTCCTTAATGCCACACTGAAATTAGCCTGACGAGGGCTCCAACAGGGTGCTATTGGGTGTCAGAGTGTATTAAGAAGAGTAATGAAGCAGAGAAGGTAACCGAGTTTCTGCTCTGAGCGTGTGGCGTGCTCTGTTGGCACATCTAATCACAAAGGGCCACACTGTGTTCTCATATATCTCTAGGACATTATCTGAGTTATATTAGGAATCACATCCTTTACTCACAACAAACTGGGAATTATATCTTGCTCTAATTCGTCCCAGTGTAGACAGTAATGAAGGGAACCAGTTTCAGGTCTCATCCAAAGCAGTGCTGTGTCCTGTGCTTACAAGCTGCATGGAGAAACAGGATGACAAGAAGCTTTTCCCCCTCTCAGCTGTGCTCCCAGAGAGCGGAAGTTCAGTCTCCCCCTGTCTCACACATGTGGGTGAAAAGGGGGAGGCTGAAGAAGGAATAGGCAAAACCAACACAGGATTAGTTTGTAAATGGTCCTGCATCTCAGCTGTAAAGCACTTAACTGTGTCCTTGTGGACCACTAATGGCTTGGAGACCACAGTTAGAGAGGCACCGAAATACGGCACAGAATGGTAAGCAGCAGCCTTATCTCCCTTCCCAGGGAAAGAGGAGATCACAGCTTGAAGAAAGGTTTCTGTGTTAGGCATTGCTCAGTATTCAAAGGATAATACGGTGCCAGTCTGGCTTGCAATGGGCAACTTCTTCAGTAAAAACCCCATCACAACTTCCACCTTCACTGATGAGCAGCATTCAGATGGCTCTCAGGGTATTCACTCCAGTTTAATTTAATGCAGTATCGTATTAGAAATGCAATTAGAAGAATGCCTGTTGATATATTGCAGCAGTATCAATGAAAAGAGAAGCTCCTCTGACTGGGGTCTCATTCCACCTTCTAAAAAGGAAAGTCTGAATGTTTGGGAATTATAAATATTAGGGGGGAAACAGCAGAGCAGATTACCTGCCACATGACAGATACATGACTTACTTCTGAATAATGCATGGAAAATAGAATTGATTACTCTTCCATCTGCTTTTCAATGATCAGAATTGGCCATAATTTAAGTTAAATATATCAAGTGAAGATTTAAGTTACCAAGACTTAGTAAGACTTAAAAGCTGATTTATTATTTCAACATGTGGAAATTATCAGTTATTCAGCTTGCATAATTAATCAGATGTTAAAACAGGGGTTGAAAAATCTAAGTACAAAATACTGAGTTACCTAGAGAGTCATGATTGATATTAATTTTATAGGGGATCCAGGCAGGAGTAAAAACCCCTCCTTCCCCCACCCCCAGTGCAGACGCCCATCCCCTTCTATCCCAAGCAGCTGTCCTAACTCTTTGCCACAAGCCTAGCTCTTCGCACAGTATGGATGTTAAACAAAGGGGACAGACAGACAACTTCTGCACTTCTTTCCAACACTGGTGCCAAAGCTGGGGCCCGCTCCTGCCCAGAGCAACAGGCAAGTAGCTGGGCCAGGTGGATTTCTGCAGTAGGAGAGCTACACAAATGATCCAAGGGCTGGAGCACCTCTCCTATGAGGACAGGCTGAGAGAGTTGGGCTTGTTCAGCCTGGAGAAGAGAAGGCTGTGGGGAGACCTGATTGCAGCCTTTCAGTACCTAAAGGGGGCCTATAGGAAAGATGGGGGACAATCTTTTTAGTAGGGCCAGCTGTGACAGGACAAGGGGTAATGGTTTTAAACTAAAACAGGGTAGGTTTAGACTGGATATAAGGAAGACATTTTTTACAATGAGGGTGGTGAAACACTGGAACGGGTTGCTCAGAGAGGTAGTGAAGGCCCCATCCCTGGAAACAATCAAGGTTGGGTTGGACGGGGCTCTGAACACCCTCATCTGGTTGAAGATGTCCCTGCTCATTGCAGGGGTGTTGGGCTAGATGACCTCTAAAGGTCTGTTCCAACCCAAAGCATTCTGTGGTTCTATGCTCAGCAAAGGCAATGAGGAGGCTGTGTCAGGCACTGGAGGTAGGCCGAGGGATGAGAGGGGGGATGGCACGGAGCATGCACTGTCTTCAGGCCAAGGCGACCACAGGACAACCAATAATACAAGGGAATAAGCGCAAGACCTCTTTGGGGGGAACTGGAGGCAGCACATCTTCCAGGGAGAGAAAAACACCCTCGCAGTGATTGAGGGCTTGAGATGGGAAGCGAGTGAGAGCCTACAGCCTGAGGACATGTTGCACTTGGAAGGGGATTCTTCAATATATTTAAGATGATACTAACAGCAGTGTAACAGCTGGACAAATAAGAGCCTGGGGTAGGAGGAAATTAATATAAAAGTCAGCTCAGGTACAAGAGGGTTGGGTTAAAGCTGAAATGTAACTAGCAAAGCTCCAGCTGCAAAACCAGATCAAGGAAGAGAAAGACGGTGAATGATATAGAAATAGGAGGGATCAAGGAGATGCCTGTTGACTTTAGCGTGGCTCACAATAAAATACAAGCATTAAAGGTAAAGTTCTCCAATCTGAAACCACAGATTGCTGATAGGGATAAAGGAGGTTAGAGACTGCAACTCTACTCCTGATGTACTTTCAGTGCTCCCGGATTCACTTTGCTACAGTAAGAAGGAGAGTATGAGGCACTGAGATATTTTTATCTCTTTGGATCTAAAAGTAATTTTTCACCCAGGCACCTCTGAGCTATTGAACTGTGATTAGCAGTGACTGATACTGGAGGAAGTCTGTGTCTGAAACACTGAGCAAGAGTGACCCATCACCATACTCAGCTGCAGCCCGGGGAAACACCAGCGCTAGAAAAAGCAGTGAGGAGTATCCAAAGGCCTGAGGTCCAGTCAGAGCAGAAGGGGGAGACACATGGCAGGTTTGGGGGAAGCAAGGGAGGGGGACAGGGAAGAAACAGTTCACAGTACTGGCCTGTTTCAAGGTCTCCAGTGCTTGAGGAAACATATCTTGACTGTACTGCAGTTTGCTGACTCGCATCAGCTGGACAGCCCTCAGTGGATGGAAACCAGGATAATACAGGCTGCGGAGAAAAAGGAGGAAAATGTGTCACTGTCAGCTCTCACCTTCACAGTCACTGCCTCTGCGGAGAGCTATTAGGGTGGGACTGCAAAGTCATTGTGAATGTTAATAAGGTACTCAGAGAAAATTAGCTGCACTACTGAGAAGCATGAAATACTGAGGGGAATTAGCAAATTATTAGTCTCCATCTCAGAGGAATGCCTTTAACATTATCCTGTTAGAAAGCGACGAGAGTGGGATTATTTAATTCGCTACTGTTAGATAATACAATAGCATTTACTGTATTTAGTGTTGCAAACAGAGGTCGTTCACAATCCCAGGTCTCTGGAGAGGCATAATTTTAAGAGGAAGCCTCAGCAGCGAACTCAGTCCTGGATCCTCCAGGATGAAGGAGAAGGACTGCAGGGAAAGCGGGTACGTAACACGGAGGCCACCATTTCTGAGGGTTTGCTTGCTGCTCCCTGTTGCAGAAAGAACCAGTGCTGCATGTTCAAGGAAACATCTCAGACTTGGCTTGTGCATCTAGACAAAGTATCTGCTTGTGTGAGGATGCACTCCTGTAATTTCACAGAAGCAGAGGTTTTCCGTCAATCTCACTGGAGCTAATGAAAAGAGAACTATGCTCTCTTGTTTTTCTAGGAAGTAGATGGAGAGCAATGCCATCATTAATTCCTCTCAAGAGGCTCCTGAAATGTCCGTGCTTTCATGATGACCATTCTGCATTTCCAAAACCTGCCGGCCTTTGGCTCACAACACCTGGATCCCACCCCAGCCCTGTGTCCTGGACGTGGAGAGCAAGGGGACTGCAGAATGTCATGGACGTGACTTGCCTGTAACTGGCCAGCAGGAAACATGAGGTGAAGGGACACATCTGGAAGTTTTCACCTGCAAAAGATCTTAGATCTATTTTGACTGACTACACAAATGAAAGAATAAAAGTCTTAAGCATAACTCACCAAAGACAAACGTCCTATTTGATCAAACAGCATTTTATTTCCTCAAGTACACCAGCAGTGTGCTTGAGGAGTAAAAATACAAAATTTGTCACAACTGAAGAAAGAAGAGCCAACAACCTTCTCAAAATCTACTCTTCAAAGAATTTGTGTTTACGCCAAGCCTGTGATCATCAGACTTCAGGGGAATTACTAATGAATGATACCACTGCAGTCAGAAGGACACTTAACTCTGCATGGGTATGATTAAATGCATGCCAAGACACTAAACGATGTATATTTGTACAATGTATAGGAATCTTTGGATAAGTCTGCATGCAAATGAATGAGTTATTTTTCTCTATTATTTTTCACTAATGAAAATGCAAACACAGTTAAATACAGGTAATTGTTTAAATGGCAGCGCATCTGGCTGTCCTTACAAATCTCAAATGAAGATGTGTAAACACCATGGAAAATGTTTTCACACCCAAACACCCCTTTTGTGCTGATCCTGTGCAGTTTCAGTGAAGGCACATAGAAACACGTGGGAAAGTGTGCCTGGCAGGATCTCAGGAGCCACAGCTCCTGCCACAGCCTCTCAGGAAGCAGCAGAAACCAACTCCTCAATGATGATAATCCATCCTGAATTGCCACCAGCACCACCTGTTCAGACCCCTTGTGTGTTGCAGTTCAAGAAGGCTGAAGAGCCAGCAGACAAGAGAGAAGAAAAATGATAGCACTTATCACAGTCCAAACTGACCACTCAGGAACGTCAAGGATCCAGTTAAATAAACACTGGAAAATTATCAGTAGGTTTATTTTTAGATTTTGTTTCTGGTTATTATATAAATGAACATGGTGCTATCTGCTACTAGTTAAATAGGGATAAAATGCAACTAAGTCAGAGATTTTTGTGTGGATTATTGAGGAGTAATAGAAACTGCAGTGCTAACATGCACAAATAGGAGTAGGGAGCACATGCACAGCTTTGTAAAAACTGCAAAAAAAGGATGCCTATATGATTGTGTACTTCTGCCCTCATCTGTGGCTGCAGCAACGGAAGGAGTAAAAAGGTCATTCCCTCTCCTCTGGGCCACCAAAATGCCAAGATGCCTGGGTCCATGGCCACAGGGAGATAAAGGCTTTTGCATGAGATGATAACTCATCTTTGCAGTCCCCACTAGACTGTCTCTGCTGTATCCTAACAGCCCTGATTCTTCTCCCACCACTCCTTCACAGCCTCTTCACATCTCCTTCATTCCACACCTTTACCTTTCATCCTTCCAACCATCTTTTTGATGCCTCTCCTCTTCCTCTCCTTCCTGAATAACCAGCCCCATCCAAAATACCAATACAAACAGGGAACCTGGGTTCTGCCTCTCCTGCGGCCGCCGCAGGGATGGCAGCTCACGTGGACAAACCCAGGCTATGCTTTAGGTCAGCAACGTGGCGCCTGCTAAACTTCACATGGGCCCATCAGAATTCAGAATTTGCCCCTCCGTACAGGTTTCTTTCTATAGATCATACATTCACCCGCAGTCAATAAAGATTTAGGATTGTGGTATATACAATACCAGAGAAAACAGGCGGCAATTTAGCAATGTCAGGTACACAGCCCAGACTACCAGCCATAAACTAAAGCAAGTGAAAATTTAAGATGAGGACACAGAAGGATTACGTTTGAAACAAAGAGCCCTGTGCTCATAAATATTTACAAAGCTGATTTACGGAGCTGATTTATGCTCTGATCTTATGCATGTACATAGTTACATTTTGCAAGCCTTAAAATTGACATTTGAAACAACTGTTTATTATCATATTCTGGAATAAACCTATTAAACTATTGGAACACCTTTTGTGGAAGCACATCCATTGAGTGAGTTTACTAGAGAAAACCAGGCAGCTTGCAGCTCTTCTGGGAGATGTGTAAGTGGAAAAAAAGCTGCTGGCTTCTTCCAGGCATCCCTAGGATTCAGTATTATGAAAAACTGGCATGGTAGAAAGAACTAAGATGCAGTGCCAGGTACCTGTGAGCCAATTTATTATCCTCACGCATTGCTCTGAACAAAACAGAGTGGATAAATCTAAGAATAAGGAAGACATTTACCAGTCAAAGAACTGATACCTAAAGACTGTCAACAAGAGACCAAGACAACTATAGAGAAATACATGCTGCAAAACATGTTACAGCTTGGGAAGAGTAGGATTTCAATCTGAAAAGGATTTGATGAGATTTATCAAGGCCTGAGGGACAGGCAGGGGAACAGTAACATACTGAAAGCTGAAATAAAGATAGTTCTGTTGAGCGATGTTTCCGGGCCTGTGGCACTGGTCAATGCCCAGTAGTCCACTTGCAAAGAGAGATTAAACAGAATACAACAACTAACAAGTAAGGCTGTGCTGTAAACAAGAGGACTGGAGGAGGCTGAGAAAGAGCTGTACATTTTGTATCGCAGCCTCTGCTTGTGTAAGACAGCACAGATTTGTTCCCATCTATGACCAACAGCATCCATGCTGGCCTGTCTCTCCAGCCTGCCCTCCTGCCTATCGACTGGTCGCCCCAGCATGGTGTCATCTGCAAACCCCACAGACGTGCCTTCCCTTGCCTCCTCTGGGCTGCTGATAAAGATGTTAAACAGGATGGGTCCCAGGACAGACCCCCGTGACACCCCACTGCTCCTGTCATCCAAACAGTGCACAACCCAACAGCCATGACCCATATTCTGTAAAGCAATAGCTGCTTCTAATACACCGTGAGATCGATAGCTCCTATTTGTAATTCAGCCACGAGGTTTGCCTTGATTAACCCCCAGAGAAGCCACTGATCATATACTTCATAAAGAAAAAAAAATTTTTTTCTTTGTTCTATATATCAGCTTTGAATCTCTTCAAGCAATCCCTTGTGTTCTCATGTAAAGGACAATGTAAAAAAGACAACCCTTGATAAATTTTAGCCAGTTCCTTCTATTTCCTTATACTGTAGTTCCATTAATTCCAGTTGACTTATCTCCCATTACAAGGTAAATAAACAGAGCTTTTGTGTTCTTTTGTGAATTAAAGTCTAGTATTAAAAAAAAGAGACTGCAAAATCAACACCTTTTCTGATGCCTCATATTTTAAAATAAATAGACGCCTACCATTCCCTGTAAATCAGTCTGTGGGGTTAACATTTATACTGTTGTCTTCAGCCTGATGTAATTATAAGCAGGCAGGATTTATAAAATCTCAAATAAGGTTTTAAAATGGAAATGCTACAAGGCTCTTTAATATGGTGACATGTAAAAAGTGATGCTATACATAACTGTAAATTGGTTTGCAGTACCTTTTAGTGCAAGTAAATATGACAGCATAAAAGACATAAAGCAGTTTTAGGAGCTGCAGCAACAGAGAAGGAATTAAGAGGAGGCTCCTGGGCATTGGGAAAGGTGGTGAGCAGAATGTAAAGGGGACAGCATCAGCCTCATGACAGAAACACACTCGCTACAGCTGGTGGGAACGCGCACCACAAATACAGCACCCAGTAAGTTCAACCTTTTCTTTCTCTGATTTATTCTTGATTTCTGAACTCCTCAGTATTTGAATACATTCATTAAAGTTGTTCACTGAACTGCAGCCCAGGAAATATTTTTATGTTGTCCAGTTAATTTGTTTTTTCATTACTCAGTGATGTGAGACTGGTCATCTAATTCGCATGATATTATTTCTGCTCCTTGGCTGGGATGATCAATGGGTTCTAAATATGGGAATTACAAGAAACATTTTTAGGACAAATTTAAGGACAAGTTATTATTTGAGCTAAAATGTATGAAACATTTGGTATGTATCAACATTTCTGGGGAGGAACCAGTTATTTTATGAATAGTCAAAGAAATCATATGTCTCAGGAGCATAAGACAGGTAAACTAACTGATCATTTAGGAGCTCACAGATCTTAAGGCCAAAGGGACTGTGCTGCAACTGTTCAATCTCTACACAGAATTTCACCTAGCAAATCCCACTCGAATACCAGCAATTTAAAGCCAAAATAGTGCTTAGCAATGCTCTATTTATAGAAAATAATCTTAAGCAGCTTTATACATAATTTGCTCAATATTAGTATTTTTTAATAAGCACTAGGCCTATGCAAGAGTTTTACCTCAGATGGAACAAGGTTACAGCGTTATTTTTGGAGGAAGTGGGAATGTGTTATCGATACTAAATGACTCTGTTTTGCATGTTACGTATTAGAAGTCTAGTTGAAACTGTATAATTTCTAAGGGCAATATATCTATATTAACCTGTGTATAATCTTTAGGGTTCCATGTGAAAGCCTTCCAAAAGAATACTGCCCTGGCTTTGATATTAATAATGAGTTTTTTCTTGAAATAATAATGGTGTTATCCTGCCATTCTTTCCGGCTTCTCTTTCTCTCATTTTCTCCCCCTTTCTTTTTTTCTCTTAACAGCTCCCTACTTATCATGGATGACCAGATAAGTTTAACAGTTCAGTGCCTTACAACTCTCCTTATACTTTCTGCAGCAGCCATGTCACGTTTGGAGTAGCCGACTAAATCCTGTACCTGTGGCAGACCTGATACACTACAGCTGCCCTGAAATGTTTATCATAGAATCATAGAATGTTTTGGGTTGGAAGGGACCCCTAGAGGTCATCTAGTCCAACCCCTCTGCAGTGAGCAGGGACACTGCTAACTAGATCAGGTTGCTCAGAGCCCCATCCAACCTGGCCTTGAATGTTTCCAGGGATGGGGCCTCCACTACCTCTCTGGGCAACCTGTTCCAGTGTTTTAACACCCTCGTCATCCATTTTATCTCCCCATCGCAGTGTCTCACTGAGAAGATCAAAGCATCAGCAAGCAGTTTAATGCTGGCATCATCCTTTTCTATTTCTTCCCAGATTTGACCTCTCTCATTTGGATTTTGGGATTGGCTCCTCAGCACTAGCAGGGAGGTTTTCCTGGAGGCAACCACTAGTGCACATCCCTAAAGCATTACAAAAAAAGCTTTGCCGGTGATGAGAAGACATTAATATTAGTAGAAGCTTTATGCTGGCAGATCTCTCACAAACTAAAGCAGGAAAAGTTAATTTCTGTTACTCTTACATAAAACTATTAATTACCCCTAAAAGACTTACTCTTCTGGTTTGACCAAATAACAGCAGAAAGTCAGGATAATTTTCTGAGCCAGCTGGGGTCTGATATCAGTAGATATGTGTAGACCTAGCAGCTACGATCAGAGTTCACTTGGAAGTCTCCATACTCTTATAATATATCCCAACTCTACATTTTTGCAGTCTAATTTACATGTACTCTCTATCTGTATTATTGATGCATTGGCAAAACTCGCAGTATCCCCAACCTTGACATTTTCACCAACGACCACAACTCATGCATGAGCCTCACCATACTAAGCACTAAAAAGCACAGCGTGACAGCCTTTGTCTTGCACAGATAAGAAAGGGAGGCCCAGGCAAACAAAGTGGTTTGTCCTATGTTACAGGAGAAAATCCCTGGGCAAGCCAAGAGGTGAACCTAGTGCGACATTTTTGGCTCATGCAGAGTCTGGTTCTTGTGTCTATGCTGTACTGTCTATCTGTCTGGCTCTGCCAATCCAAATGAGAGTAAATGTAGTTTTAAAGGCTTAAAAGGCTTGCTGTATTTTGCAAATGAAATGTAGAGGCAGTAACCCTCGTTTAGAAACTTTTGTGCCAGACTGTCAATTTATTTTTGTGGTTTTTCTTTTTTTTTATTCTGTCCTCACTCAAGACGTGTCCTGTTATTTCAGTGAAATAACTGCCTCTGGAAACGGTTCAGGATTTACATCCCTGAAACTATGGCTCAAAAGGTTTTTTCATCACATCTGCATCTCATACTGTTCCATTACTATTTGTTTCAGTAATTTAAATCATGTGATCAAATAAGCACTTCTTAATCGACTGAATTCTCAAGAAATATTAATTATCCATCTCAGAAATAATTTCTCTCTGGTTACTGATCATTCTCCTGTGTTCCTTATGGTGATAATTTATGTCACATTAAAATAGATATTGTTCCAGATGTTGGCTCTGCCGAGATTTGAATCATTACTTTAATAAAATAACAAATCAGTATAAACTGCAATTTTTATCTTGGCTCTTGACCTGTCTAACTCGGCCACCTAAAATGCTGACACTGTCTGTTTGAACTATCCAAATGTTCTGTTGTCTTCTGGTGTTAAGAGATGTTAAGGAAAGAAAGAGTGCTCAGTCTGGGATGGGAGCAGGAAAAGGTCCCTGTGTCCTGTCTGATCTTCAAAATATTTTGTAGCTCTTGGATTTTTTGTCACGACTTCATCATCTTTACAGCTAAAGACGGTAGGACAGACTGTCACTGCAGATAGGAACATACCATCTCAATCCTTGCATAAGGAGAAGAGTAAGAGATTAAAGTCAGTAGTTTAGTTCAAAGGATTTATAAAACAATTTTAAAAGCCATATATAGTACGTTGGAAGAATGCCAGAAAACACAAAAAGTGTAGGAAAGACAGCAAACGCAGAACAGGAAAGCTAGTTAAAAAGAACATGCATGGGAAGAGAAGTAAAATATGGAAGGAAAATGTACACGAGAGACTCTGTAATTTGTGACAAAGACCTTGGTGTCACCTTCTTCACCAGTAGTGAACCTACGACTAGCTGTTGATGTTAAGAAAAATGACTTAGCCTCAGTATTTCGCACAGCTGAGAATACAGCTACAAGACTGGCCGCAGATACAAGCAATGCAAGTTCTCTTAGAGCAGATCACAAACCTACAGGTTTGCATGATCTCTTTTTGTCAGCCACAGGACCAGAGAGCAACAGGAAAATAAAAAGCACTGCTGGATCAAATTGCAGATAGCTTTCCTAACAGTTGGACTTGATGATCTTAAAGGTCTTTTCCAACCTAAATGATTCTATGACTCCTCTAATTGATTCCCTCTGCTATGATACGAGTCCCCCCAGTATGAGCCCCACGCACATTTAATTGCTACTCATGCTAGTAAACTTCAGAGAGGTCATGCATGCGCGTGTGCATGTGTGCAAGCACAAACTGCACAAGGAAGGACGCAGCTGGTAGTATTGGCATCTTCAGTGCAAAATGTCTTTTCTCTACTCACTGGTATCTCAGATCGCCTTGCAAGTCTGTTGTAATACAGAAGACTGAGAACATGTGAGTTAGATCACTCGTTTAAATGATAGTATCAAACTGGTTTCCTTTTCCACCACATCTCCAGATAATTCTCCAAAGAAACTGTCAGGTGCAGTGCAACAACTCACTCTCTCTTTAGAGAGATGATTACAAATACCAATTTCAGATAGGATGGCTGAAATCTGGAGAGACATAGTCATTTTTCTCATGACAGCTGTGGGTCAGGAAAGAATCAAAGCAGCATGTTCTTCGGCTGATTTCTGTCACTTTCCACTTCTGGGGATTAGAGACTTATTGTTATTTTTATTATTTCTTATACACATAGATCAGTGGTTTAGTAGGCATTTATACATACAGTGATGGGTTCTGAAGCAACCTGTATAATTTGGGAAATAGATATTGGAGTTATAATGGATATTTCTGTGAAAACTTTAGCTCTGTGAACATTATGGTTAAAAAAGCAAAACAAGTATTAGGATATTTTTAGGAAAAGAAAACAGAAGTGCTGTAAAAATACAGCACACCCCTACATCTTGGGTATTGCATGCAATTCTGATTCTGTCTTCTCAGGAGAGTTCAGTAGAAAGGTATAGACAGGGGTGATGAGACAGTTAGAGGCAGTGCGATGGAGGAATATATAAATACACCAGGACATGCCTGCAAAAGAAAATTATACTTGACAATGGACCTCTGAAATCAGAGGCTGCATGGAAAAGGCCAAACGAGGAATGATCACTGCCTCTCGTAATACCCAGAAGGTATCAGATGAGACCAGCAACTGGCAGGTTCAGAACAAATAAAAAGATGTTCTGCATCACACAGATACTCGTTGAACCATTAACCCAGTACCTCTAGGTACAGTTGATTTTTTATCAAAAAGCAAATGGATAACCAAGTCCAGGTTCGTATTTTCTTCTTCCATGACTACATCATTTGGCATGTTACAGTCATCCTGTGATCACCAAGTCTTCTCTGTCTGCTATTTCCAAACGATAAGCTTCCAGTTTAGAACAGGTCGAAGACTGTGGAAGGACTCATAGGAATCTCCCTCTTTTTTTAATATCTCCCCAAATATGCCTCTTTCTTACCCAGTTTCTTACGCACCTTACCATTTTTGTGCAAATGACCAACCAGAATGACAGTAACTCTGTAATACTCTATTATATTCTTCACTGAAGCTTAGCTCTGTGGTATTTTCCTTTATTTAGATTATATTGTCTTATAACAATACAGTCTTGCATGATCCTTTTTAGCAAATCTACACCATTTTTTTACAGCATTTTGCATTCTTTTAATTTGTTTCTCTTTTCAGATTTTGACCTATATCTCTGAAGGGATGGCCCTCTTGTTCCCCATTCTAAAGTACTATGGTTCTTATTCTTCAGTTGTTTAGTGTCACCTCTGATGTGAGGGTGCTCTTTGAGCGCCACTAGTTCTTTGGAAGTGCAGTGTACCATGTCCACAGCTAATAGTGAAGCTAAGGAAATACAGAAAGGGATTTACCCTGCATCCGTTTTGGAAGATGGTCCTTTTTGCTTTGTGGTATCTTGTGCCATTGTTGTTCCCTGAATAAACACCTTGTTTGCAGTAACTGCCACTGTGGCATTGTGCTTGCCAACAGGGTTTCATGTTAATAGCAATATGTGGGTTATGGAAAAAAGTAAGACCAGACATCTCTCCTTTCCCCCCACCACCTTCAAACACGAAAGATGCTGTTCACTGTCATCCCAACAGCAGACATCTGATGGAGCTCAATGTGTACAGGCTTCTGATTTGGTTGGGTAGCTGTTGAATGTAGTGATATTAATCTCAATGTCCTGCCAATATCTGGATGGCTCATCCCCTTATTTTTGACCACTCAACTGCCTTCCAGACTCACCTCTCCTGCAACTTTTTGCTTTCACCCACAGTGCTGTCACCTTTCAAAATTTGTCAGGCCTGTGCTTTACCAGATGCCATTTCAGTTTTCCTTGCTTCTTGGATACTTACCATCAATAATAATAGCAACAATAACAGCTGACATAGCATTTACGAAATTTAGTGAGATTCTTATGCATAAGTTGTTACCAACGTGTCTGAACAGGAACTCCATTGCCTGATGTCAGATATCTCATTTAGATATCTGGCCTTACTCCTCGTCTCTCAGCTTTTCCATCTTGAAGATGAGAATAATGATCTACTCAGTGGAGCTGGTATAAGGCTAAATTCAATCATGTTTGTGAAGAGCTTTGAGAGTTCAAGAGGAAGATTCTGTTCAAAATATTAGCGATAGTTCTGAAGAGAATTACAAAGCCTTAGTAAGCTACACAGTTAAAATGTGACAGCTAAACAAGACCATCTGTCTGAACTGGAGAATACTTAACTTCCATCCAGTTGCTCAGCTGGCTAGATGATTTCTTGCATGACCCAAAAGGCATGTAAATTGCTCCAGAGTTTCCTATGAAATAAAACAATCTGGAAGAAAAGGGAGGGAGGAAATAGCACTCTTTACAGAAAAAAAGGACACCTGCTATGAACTTTATGAACAGCAATCATGAGCAATAATCTCCTCCAGGCTCTGAAGTGCTGCCTGAAATGCTGGCTAAATATAAAAGAGCGATTTTTTTAGGTAACACCACTATGCCTCTTCATGGCATGGAAAACGGTGTGCAATTCTTCAAAAGACCAAGGCATGCTTGAACTCTGTGTAATTGAAAGTAGCATGTTCACTGAGCAAGCATTTTTCAAGCAATGCCATGTTTGCTGTACACCTTGATTAATGAGTACATTTGTACTTTGGCAGAACAGGCAGGGGGTAAAAATTTTTAAGAGAAGATTGCTTGAGGAGGAAATAGATCCATGAAACGAATATTTCAGTTCATATAAAGTCAAGCAATTCTCAAGATTTTGTGCTCTACATGGTATCTCATATCAGGAGCTAGTTTAGTCTGTGAGCTACTGTCTCCAATAGCTAAATCCAACATATATGTTACAGAAAACAGAACATCTCAAGGGACTTTCCACTGATGTAAACTGGTACAATGGCACTGATTTTAATGCTTGATGCATAGACTGCCATGGTTATATCACCTTTTTCTAGCACATGGAACACCATGCTTCTATGAGCTATAAAACAATGTTAATGTCAGCATCACAGAATCAAGCCCAAATTTCCAGAACATCTCTCAGAATGCATAGTACTTTCGATTAAAAGATTGTTATCACACTATTTGTTCAAATGTTGCTTTCTTCCTGCAGTGCTCTCTGGGACAGAGAACAAAGTTTTATGCCCAGATTTAGGCTCAAGATTGTTTGTGATCTCAATCCATTTTGTAATCATACGTTGTTGTCCTAAAAGATTCTGAGGTTTTGCAAAATTATACCTAGCTATAGTTATGCAGCCCAGACACTCAGAGCTTGTTTAAAGATGTGTGAGACAGGAGGATAAAAGACTCCCCAACTGGCATTTTGCATCAGATTTCCTCGGTATGGTTTTGGATTGCATTTCTAGCTTAGGTCATTAGAGGTTTGTTTCTTGACATGACAAAGGTATCTTTCTATAGGCGAGATAAGGGATGAACAATTCATTTAAGCTAAAGTGCAATGCATTCAGGGATGTACTGAATAAATCTTTTGAGTAAAAACAGAAAAAAAGAGTTCCCAGACTGAAAATATAGGGCATGGTAAACAGGAACCCAGTTCCCAAAGAATTAGCTGGGTTTTTTTCTCCCACTTAGTGGTTACTATATAAGAATACATGATGGGTCTGTTGGAAGGATAACATTTTCTCCAATTGTAGGAAATCCAACCCTTGTGAGGAGAGCCATGGAATGGTGTCCACCTCGCCGGGCCAGACCACAAGTGCAGTGACTGAATGTGACACTGAAGTATATGGCCATGAGTCTACCCAGAAAAAAACAAAACAAAACAAAAAAAACCAAACAAACAAAACTCCCCCTGGAAGCTGCACAGGAAATCCTGTGGAGTTACTTGGCAGGGACCTGATCAGTCTGGGCCTTACAATGGTACTTGCACAGGCATCACTGGAGGCACAGACATTTTGTGTCCTACCTCCTCTGCTTTCAGGTGGTGGGTAGACATCCTGTCGGTGCAGCAGACTTCTGACAGGAATCCTCCGAAACGATCTGATAAATGTTAACCTTGCACCCTGCTCACTGAGGGCAGCAGGCACAAAGAAATATCTACAACTGCACTATCATGCCTAAAGCACATGAATAAATGGCTTGTCACAGTCTAAAAATGCAAAACAGTGAGCAACCGCATTTCTCTCTCGGCCAATTGTGTGGAGACAATTAGCATGTTGATTTATGGATGAGTGGAGGAGGGGAAATGAGCAAAAGAAACACATGTGGACTCTATCAAGTACTATTTTTTTCTATCAAATGTTAGTTGTGCCCCACTGAGCTAAAGAAAGACTCTGTATTACTTGGCCTGCAGTTCCCAGTAGATGATTTCTGCGCAGTGAGACAAGGTTCACAGTTCTAGCTCAGAAATAATAGCCAGCACATTGGCAAGAGCTCCAGCAAGCCGTTGTGCAAGTGCAGCAGAGCTGCCAGAGCAACCTATCTATGAGTCCTGGACTACTCTATCATCCTGTGCCCCACATTATATGCCTTTGTCGGCTAAAACCCTTTGGCGTAATATTTACTATCGGTTTCTATTACATGTACCAGCTGAGGCAGAACCTCCAGTCTATCTCACAAGTCATTACTTCTAACAGTAAGAAGAAATTCCGTTTTCTCCCTCTTTCCAGATCCTTGTCTCCCATTTTCTTCTCCGTTTTCCTCTTCTAGTTTTTGTTATCTTTCTTTCCTAGTTTCTCTATCATTACCCCAACATTTTCTTATTCCACTATTCTGTATCCCACCAAGCTGTTTTTTCCCCTTTAACCTCATCGCACCATCTTTTTATTAATCATTCGATATTTTTTCCATTCCTGGTTCCTGTCTACCTACACATAACCAAAGTGGTATGTCCTGTGGAGCCTGATTGCGCATTTGGATGGGCTACATGCAAGATACATATCTTTGAAGCAACTGTTAGACCAGTAACAGCTGTTTCAAAGTAAACTCCCTATACACACTGAAAATTACATGTTAAGGCATGCCATGATGTACTGTGCATAAAGCCTCAGGACACTACCCATTGATCTATGATATATCCATTAATCTCTTCAGCCTAAAGGGCATCTTTCTAAATTGGTACAGGAGGCAGCCATGAAACGAAATCTGTCAATACTCTTTTGTGAAGCATAGGAAAACCACATACTGAGTCTTTGCTATTAAATATGAATCCATGGCATGAGGCAGGCATCAAAATCTAAAATGGCATTTACTTGCCTTGAGCAAAAGCAAAATGTCATGGCTCCATCTGATTTTGCAAAGTAGCACGATGGGACCTCACCATTTGATTGTTAATTCGTGATTTTTCTGAAATATGCCTTAGATATCTCTTGCCTTTCATGGCATCCATTCTAAGGATTTTTGTAGCACTTCCAGTTTGTATTTCATGCTGGACTATATGTAGCTCAATAGAGTGCAGAGGAACGCCTCTGCTAGGTGACAGCTTCTCTCCCAGAAAAATGGAGATCTTTCCTGGAGTCACCTTGCATATGCACATCATGCCACTGCAAACTTCTGTTATAAAAAGGACTTCATGCTCTTCCCTGGAGCTGTATCTTCTTTCTCTGCTCATAGCAGTACATCAAGTACTGTTCTTGGTCCACTGCCTCCCCTTTTTCGTAAGACTCTGTCAAAGGACTAGCAACTTTGACTCACATGAAAGACCAGTTCTTAGAAAGGGCTCTGCTAATTGCTTGCTTGCTTTCTGCAGCCTTTTTTGGGCAAAACCTATGATAAACCTTATCATAGTCCTTCATATTTAGGGCAGTTCTTTACATTGTCCCTTATCAGATGAAGAGCTGATGAGAGTTGTACCTTCAATATCAGTTACATCGCTCAGTTGGTAAGGCATCATCTGCAGTCCTTAGCCTTGAATCATCAGAGCTGCTCTCATCCAGATCTGCTATGGATAGGCAACAGGGTGGACATGTTGATAGCTGAGCTCCTGCTTTGACTTTTCTGAGCAGCTTTGCCATGTGTGCATTTTACCTCTCCCAGGCATGTTCTAGATCCCATCCTAAAGCTGAATGCCCACTGCCTTGGTGTTTAGGCCATGGTTCTAACAACCCTAGCTCTCAGAAAGCACCTGGATTACTGTTGCAACTTTTCAGTATAAATTTGATTTTAAGTTAAAAGATAATAATTACATGAAAAGGAAACATGAAGTTATGCATTTCCAGATGCTGTCAGTCTTCTTAACAGCGCACTTCCAGAATAGAGTTCCAAACACAGAGTTATTCAGCTACAACACAGCAGAAGGACTGGATAGTTTACACATGTAAAAGGTGATTTTTATATGTTGCTATAAAGTACAAATAATGCTAACCATGCAAGTAAGTTTTGCAAAATACGTATGTTTTTTTCATTGCCAGTGTGAGACCTGATAAAGTAGATTCTTTAAAACTGCGGAGTATTAACTTCTCTGTGACATTTGTTTATGAATAGAGATGAGCCAAGAGGGAAATTTTGCTGTGCATGGAAGTACGCTGACAGCATGAACACTACTGTATAGTAAAAGTACTTCCACCATGACCTAAGTGGATTTAAAATGAATGCATGCAGATATGCAGATTGCCTTAGCATCTAAAAATATGAGCCCAGACAGATTAAATATAAACATACCACCATTTTTTTGATTCCTACATGATAGAACATAGATCAAGCTATTCCATGCAGTATGCCATGCAATGTTATACAAAACACAGGACATAGCATTTTAAGCCAGTTTCATGTGGAGAAATATTTGTATCAGAAAACAACCACTGAAAAAGGCTATCTTCCCTTCAACATAGAAGCAATAAATGGAGAGATTACTGTGTTACAGAGCACAGGAATGCCCTGTTTTGTCTCCACTC
The DNA here is from genome assembly GCA_034008185.1 of Gorsachius magnificus. Lineage (NCBI taxonomy): Eukaryota > Metazoa > Chordata > Aves > Pelecaniformes > Ardeidae > Gorsachius > Gorsachius magnificus. The sequence goes on along the minus strand of CM067083.1, from coordinate 38,701,126 downwards.
CAGACCACATATACTCATCTCTTCTTTTTCTTTCTTTTCTTCTGGCATTCTTGTCTTCTTGTTTTGGGAACAGCCAAGCCTCTTCTGAACCCTCCACCACCAAATCTCCTTTAACTTTTAACATGGCTTGCCCATGCCCAAGGCTCCTTCCCTGAACACCTTCCCTGTGCCTTTGCCTGCAAAGGGCTCCTGGCAAGATTGCTAACCTCCCCAGCCATCAGACCTGTTAACTGCATCACAAACCTCGGGTACAGAGTAGGGTATCCAACCCGAGGCATAAGCTTGGTACGCTGTACTGAACTACTTCCATCACGTACTCTCATCGTCAGCGCTTTTGTAGCATGACTCTACAAGCAAAATCTTTATTTTTGAAAGCAGTGAATGACCATTGACGTGAAGAATAGATTCCATAAATCAGAGTAGTGAATGAACTGATGGCAATTTGGGCATTTAATACCTGCAGAGCAGCTTACCCAGTGTGTCCTTGTCACCCAGTAACCATCCCACATCATTGTTATTGATTACCTCACTGTATGTGTATTACTGTATCACATTTAATTTTAACACTTTATTTAAAACTCCATGAACTCCAACTAATCTCTCTACCTTACAGATAAGGTCAGCAACTCAAAATAGATTAAAGACAATTTACACATACTTTAAAGAAAGGGTGTTTGGTCAAAAACCAAACCAGTGTACATGGGACTTTCCCAATCAACCCTGAGCTGACTTGATTAGAAATTATGACTGCAATATGAAACACTTTTCAGATTACAATTTTAAATTTTCAGCATTTATAGTATGTGGGCAAGCACACTGATTTTCAGGACGAGTTTGGAAATAACTGTGACTCTTGGGTAGACATAGTTCTGCACAATACCAGAGTTAGACAGCTTGTCTACCTACAGACTTTCAAGGTTAATTTGAATTTGTTAATGGTCTGAATTTAAAGTAATCACTTCAGCCATGTTTTAGATGCTGTCACTGAAAACTAACGCAGAGTTATTTCATATTTAGCTTGATTCATTTCCAAAGTAAATTGGGTCATACTACATTAAATTGATAAAAACACAGGTAGTTGAGAAGATTAATTAAAGCAATTTATAAAATATTTGGGCTATTTAACCTTGAGGATGAAGCATTGGTCAAACAAAAATGGTATGCTTAAAAAAACCAAAAGCCTGTGTTTCTTCAGAACATTGGACCAAAATGTATGTAAACATAAAATCCTATGATGAAGATCACGTAACTATCCTCTCTTCAGAATAATATTTGATGTTTTCGGTATGACTTGCTCTAAGTGGACAGAAAATTGGCTACTGTGGAGAAAAAAAAAAAAAGATACATCCTTTCAGCTACTAGACAAAATGGGGCAAGCTGCAAACTAGATACAAGAATGTATTTTGCATTATTAGGTTAATAGGCTGGTTGTGCTATATTTTATTCCAAAATTGATGGTACAATAAATAAAAATTATGAAGTATTAATCAGAAATGGCATATTGTGCATAATATACTAGCAAACACTAAACTATCAACAATCACATAATCAGTTGCTATAGTAATTCTAGTCTCCACCTATATCTTAAGAATTGTTAAGGGCTGTGATGAATTTTGTCCTTTACAAAACGTGTACTTTCCCATAATCATGTTTAGTGGATTTTCTGCACAATCCCCACGTGCATACTGCACAGATCACACAGTGTCTAATCAGATCCAAATATCTGATTTGAATTTTTATTGAATGCTGACCTTTCCAACATACATTTCATTTGCGTTTGTATCTAATACATATATCACGATCTCAAATATTCCATTTGGCTTGTGTTTAAACAGAAGGCAGCATGAAAGTAGTTCACTAGGAAAAATGGAAGAAGATCAAAAAGAATAAAAGATTTTTAAAGCAAAGAACAATAGTTAATTACTGCAAGCCTAAAAACAGGGAGCAATTCTCCCATGTGTACAAGGGCCAGTACAGGTCCTGTACATCAATTAGGCCCACTTAAAGCACATTTTAAACGCTTAGACAGGATTTATGCCGTGCATAAGCCTGGGGCTGGCTGTCTGCATGTGAATTTCATCCTCTATGAATATACCTGTCAAGATAGCTGAAATCTGAACATTAAGGAGGTTGTTAGCAAATCAAAATCAAAATTCTCAGACATTGTCACCTCAATTGTATTTGTCACTCTTCCCTTTCTCATAGCAAAACAGAGTGGCTACATGCACAAAGCAAGTGCAAGCAACTGCAGCCACAGTACTAAATTTTCTCATTTAAGCTGCCTTAAAGAGGAAGATGGATGGTACTCTGAAGAAAAAGATTGTTCCTCTCTCTTGCTCTCTTTAAAGGAAGAGGTTTTAGTGGTACTCAATAAAATTCATTTCTATGTCAGGAAACGCAGGCAGGGCAAATACTGTGCTAAGCCTCCAAGATACGCAAGCCTTCAATTACCTGCTTTGTTCACATAAATATAAGTCTTGAAATGCATGATTAAATTGCATTATATAAAGAGTTGGAATTTGACCCCTGATGAGCAATTATTTAGGATTCATGGATTCTTAGTAATTACGGTTTTCTCCATTCCTTTACATTTCTGCATTAGTCATCATTTCTAAAGAAGGTAGAATCCTGAAATCTGGAATCTCTACTCATTCTCAGAATTCAAAAAAATCTTTTTTTTTTTTTTTTACTTGAGACATGAAACACTTTGACAAGTATTTAATTATTTTGATCCATGATAAATTATGAAATAAAGAAAAATCTACTGCAATCATTTTCCTTGTAATTCCTGGAGAAAAGTCATACTTCAGGTGGGGAATTTGCACTGAAAGCACTACAGAATTCAGGCTTTGCATTCTACTGGACTTTCTCCTATCAGACACCTCAGGAAAGCAGAATATGAACCCTTTCTACCCTAGGATTCCTCTAGTAACCCCTGCCACTATATTTTTGGGGCAAACATTGTATTCTGCCAATCTATCTTTCAGTTTGTGCTCTGAGGTAATTTCATGTCCTTGTACTGTGCGCTGCACTGCACCCTCTAAGCATTTGAGCACTAATTCCACCTCTATTCAGGAAAGCATTTAAAGTAATTGCTTAAGCACCTGCTCAGTTGACTTCTGTGGGCCTTATGCACTTGTCTAAATCCTTCCCAGAGCCACCTGCAGTTGGTTCTAAATAGTTCACTAATAATCAGTTCTGCTACTATACTTGAATGTCACTTTAGAAAACTCTTACATGACGGTAAGAGTAGGATTTATCCCAACAGTATAGTCACACTGTCAACTCATGGGCATCTAAGTTTAGATGCCTGGATGGGAAGCTTTATCTTCCCAGGTTCCCAGTATAGGCAGTGCAGAGTCAAGGGCTCCTTGAGTAGGAAATTCTCTATACCTAACTCACTCTGCTGAATATTCCCCAGCATTAATAATTCAAGATCACTTTATGAGCTCAGTTTTCTGTCACGTTGACTCATCCTCCTAACTGTGGGGCAATTTGTGCCACACTTTGATTCTCCAAATTGAAATGGGGATACAGAATGATTGATTTTGCTTGTAATTCACTAATCTTTGACACATACGGGAAGCTCCAGAACAGTGCCTTTCTATACGAACAACGCAATTCCAAAAAGAGAAGCCACCTAACGTAACCCCCCTCCTATAAGTATGTTGGATGTGCAAACTTCATCAATGATCGTGTTTAATAAACACTGTAGCAGTAAATGTCTAGAGATTAAAAGCACCATTCTCAAAGGGCCACAGTCTCTAATTTCTTTGGAAAACAGACGCAATCTACACCATGCAAAATTTAATTGCACTTTAATTACCAGTCAGCTGAATAGCATAAGATATGTATGCCTTCATTTTTTAATAGCTTCTGCCACTTCCAGCAAATTGTGGAAAGAAATAATGGATGCCTTGAGTATTCTTTCTGTCTGCTTCTACGAAAATTAAAAAAAAAAAAAAAAGTAAAAAATTTAAAATGAAGATTCAAATTCTTCTGGATCAGTCATAATCCAGGAGGAACACTAGCAATAATGAATATGGATACACAAACGCAGCTGCAGCGTTCACATCAGTGGCAAGGTAATGCAAAAATCTGCCCCTTTGGTCAAGTTCTGCTACATTAAACTGATAAAAAGCTCTTGGCTGGCTGACTCAAGGTTGCTTCTTTGTTTTATAAGGTCAGAGCTTTACTACTTGAAAAATATTTTGGATATTACAATATTTACCTCATTTCCTTCTACAGAGATGTTGTAATCATTTAGGAATAGCACAGAATATTGCATAGATAGAGAAACCCTTAAGAATAAAAACATAAAGCATTCTGAAGGATTTTACTGAATGAGTGTATAGCCAGTGAAAAATGTTAGGCTGGCTACAGCACAGCCCAGCCCAGCTTTTATGCCACACCCCACGTACAGTGGCATCTGAACATCATACAAAATGACAATTTGTTGACAAAGTCTTTGTAGTGCTTAAATCTTCTCATAACTGAAAGCAAACTTACATTAAAAAAGGGTTTCTGTTCAGAGTTACAGGGAAACAGTCAAACCAGTATGTCTTCATTTTGGCCTCAACGTCTTTTGTTCATGCTGACCTGAAACACAGGAGAGCTTCCTACATATAAAAGTACGGCTGAATTATTTAATTCAATACATACTATTGTATTCAATACATACCATTGGGGAATTAGCAAGAACAGGAAGCGTGTGATAGGGAGAAATTAGTTGTCTATCCATGCTCATAGAAAGAGGATGGAAGGAAAATGTATATGTGAAGCTTTGTGCTCCTTACCATAATAGATTTGTTTTGGCCACAGGACACATGCGTCAGCTACAAATGAACATTAGTTACCTATGTAAATATCCCTCTGGTGATGAAGAAATTTTATCTTTCATAAATCTGTAGCAGGCACAGTAATGTGGACTGTTTTTTAATTATTTTTATTATTATTACTGTTACTACCACTACTATTATTTTGGTTTCTATTTTTTAAGGGAGGAGTTAAATAGTGATACAAATTATTTGGGGAACCAGTGCTGCTCACTGTGATAAATCCTCACTGCTGCTTTCCTGAAAAGATACATCACACAAGAAAATATTTGGCCTCTAAAAATACAGTACTGTCAAAACTGAAATATCAAAATGCTCCCACTTTGCTATCACATCAGGAATCAATATTATACTGAAAGTGTAAATGAGGCAGAATCAGGTATTTTCATTAGCAAATTACAGAGGAAAGTAAAGATCTTGAAAGGAACACCATATTTTCTCCATATTCCTTATGCCATATTATCCTATGAAGCATTTTAAATGTCCTGTTGTGATGAAGAGAATAAAGAAAACCAGGAAGAAGAAAGCTCATGCCTAACTATGGATAAAGCACGTCTTAAAGCATAGTTATCCAACTTGACAATTCAGTAGATAAGGAACATTCAATGGAAGCAAGTAATTTGGAGCTGCATCTTGCATGTTTATAGGTGTTTAAAGACTTCAAGTTTCTCCTGCAATTATTATCATGAAGACAGAGTACAAAATAAAAGAAATCTGCTATAATACCTTTTTTTTCCCCAACAGGTGTGAAATGTGGGCTTCTTAATATCAGAATATTGTTTTTTAAAATAAGTACCTGGAAAGCTACCTTGATGTTTCAGTGGCATTTTAATGTCTGACTAGAGGTTACAGGGAGGTTAATATTAGTCATCGTTTTCTTACTGTTGTGCTCCTTTTTTCCCACAGGTCTTCCACAAACAGCATGAATTTGCATAGGCAATACAGCATTGAAGGAAGAGATTAGACCATGGATAGCTTAAGAACTGTTACATAAAAAGTCAGAAATGTTAGCCGGTGTAGCACAACTGTTTCTTAGAGGATTTGCATGGGAGAATAATTGCCCTATTTCCCCTGTCTGGGATGACTAATCACAAAAGCACTGGTATTAAATCAGTTAGCAGAGCTGAAACCCAGCAAAATGCGTCAAAAGTAGATGAATTTAACCTTGCAGTATTCAAGGAATGGAAACTATACCCTGGGGCACATTAGAGAAGTACATGGATAGTAATTATCTAAAAGGAGATAACCAACATGGATTTAGAAAGGCAAGAGCCTCCCTAACTAATCTACTTGACCTTTATCATGAGGCTAAAGACAAGGCTGATAATGGGCTCTGCAAATAAGAGTTTTTTTGTATTTTCAGGAGGTCACGTGGGCATACACAACAAATAGATGAAAGGGGTGAAAAGAAAACAGCTTTATAAAAAACTCTGAGAACTCATAAGAAAGTATATACTGCAAGGGAACTGCATTTAACCCTCCACTGCCCACCGAAGTGCACACACACACAATTGCCATGACCCAACAGCAACACTGTGGGAACATTTATTGCACCATCCACATGGTAAGTTTGCACAGTACTGTGAATGGTAACCAGAGAGCGTAGTTCCATGGCAGCTGATGGTCCATTTAAATATAAGTAAAGGGGAAAACTATATATCATCTACAGGGATCTCGGTATAGGTCAAAATTTGATTTAAGCAGCTATAGTACATGAAATCCCTTTCTACACTCAGCTTTTCCTTTTCCATGTCTTTTTTCCTTTTCTGTCAAGACAGCAGATGAACCTGGGGAAGGCAACGCTGGAGAAGGTTAACAAAGGTAAAGCTACTGTCCAAAAAAGGATCTTTCTTGAAACCGTTCTTCTGCCTTATGACAGCCTGGAGTGCTTTGAGTGGGGAATGCTTGGGCCGTAGTGAAAGTCTACCTTCTGACAACCACATCCAAAGCCCACAGAAATTAATGAGGTTTGGATGATGCCCTTGTAGTTTCACTTCCCTCTAACCAGGTGCCAGGTGCTTATCCATCCATTTGGAATGGAGCAGCAAAGCTCCAGTGAGCTGATTACTTTCCTCATTCCTGCAGGTGAGGTGGCTCCCTTTGCTCTTCTTGGAAGATGGAAAAGTTCCTCTGCTACCTTGGTTGGAGAAATGACAGTTTATGAAAGGAGGACTTTGTGTGACAGGAACAACCTCTTCCATGGAGAAAAGAGAAGTCAGGTTGTAGGGTCTTCATCCTTTCTCGACAGGACCTACTGGAAGGAGGACTGGTTTTCTGTCTCCTGTAGTAAAAGGAGAGGCCACCAGTGATGATACACATTTGTACTCTCAAATTGCTGAGGTAATGGGGGATAAAGGAGAAGAAATTACAGAAATACACACACACCGCAACTCGTTCTTCACCAAGGAACAGAGAGAGAGGGAATCAAAGAAATGAAGATAAACAGTTTGGAGTCAAAGAAGCAGTAAGGAAGTAAGAATAATTTGGGAGAGGAAGGAACCTGATCCAAAGCATCTCCCTGAGGTTAGCTACTGATGCAAAGAGAAAAAGAAGGACCGAAACGAAGGGACCCTACAAGATCCATACTGCCTCCAACACCAAACGTTCACAGATCTTTAAACCCCAGAATAAAAATGCATCATGCTCCTTCCTGGAACATTTTCTACATTCTCCTGCCACTGACAAGACAGTGGCCATCATCAACTCTCCTCCACAGGGTCATGAATACCCTTGCATGTTGCCAGTTCCCTCTTCTTAGGTAGATAGGCCGACAAATATACCTGGATGCTGAGTCAGCAATCTTGCATGGTAGTTGGTGCAACTGGTGAATCAATACAACTCTTTCTCAGGTCTAATAACTGGAGGCTTTTCAGCCTCCAGAAGAGGCTCGTTTACTGCCCTGACCCCACCCACAAGTTAACTAAGAAATTTTGAACAGCTGGCTTTTGACTTTAATCACTGTTGGTAGTGGTACCACTGGATCCAGCAGAAACACATCACATTACTATCTTCTTGTCTTTGTTTCAGAATGAATTGCTTAGATGGAGTATTTTATGTGGCTTGGGGAAGTCAGGAACCACTCAGAAACTGTGAAGTACCAGGGCTGAGAACACAGAAGAGAGACAAACTAGATCTGTAAATTAGACCATACAGTAAGCTAGACTATATGGGTAAAAAAAAAAAAAAAAAAAAAAAAAATTTCTACAGAGAGAATTCATTTGTTGTCACAAACCCCCCTATTTTGCAAACATTTAACATATTTGACCATCTAGACAGCATCTGGAAACATACATATTGCTTCTTTTTTCTCCTCATTTCAGGAGTGTGCTAGAAGCAGCACAAAATATTCTGTTATTTGCTATGAAGTGGAACATACTTGCTTGCATTTTAACTGAATTTATCAGGTTCCTGATTTTGTTTCACAGTCAATGAAAATGTGAATTCTACTGAAATAAATATTCATAGCATGAATATTCCAGTCATATGTGTGAATTTGTAAAGTTAAAGCTTGGTTCCCATAATTAAAGCCATTAGTAAGGATTCCAAGATGCCTTTGTGCTTGTGCAGAAACTTGCAGAAGTAGTATCTCCATTTTTTAATCCCAGCACTCGGCTGGAAATGTCTTAATGCTCAGCTAGTATGGAAGCAAGCATTTTTACCTGAGGGATAAAACCTGAACTTTGGGTTTTAAAGGTTGACAATACAGTCACAAAGTAAAATATTCTAAAATACATTCATTTAAAGTACTCTGCTAAAAAAAAAAAAATCTGAGAAAACTGCAAATATGCTCATGGCTGTTCTGAAGGCAAAGGAGAAACAAATTTTGGGAAACAAATTAGTTGTTATTCATTGCTTTCTCAGCTCTAGTCATAATGTGCTCTGTTCAGGCTCAGTTCTAATATCAGTGACAGAGGCCTGTAACCTCTGGCTGAGTTGTCATGCTGTGTAGGATTGGTACATGTTCAACTGCTGAAAAATCATTACCAGGAACTACAAAATGCAAGACGGTGATATATCCTGATGTAGCAATTCCCAGGATGTGGTCCCTTGTGGATTGCTTTGAGTTATGCAAGGATCTCCTCTTGAATCAAATATCTCAGTTTTAAATGTTGGCAAAGCATCCAAAGGTGAATATTGTCTGCAGTAGGGGCACCGTGCGGGTAGTGGAGGTGGAGATAGTATTTGTGGGTAAACACAGAGGCAGGAAGGAAAATCCTGTGCTGCTGCTTGTCATGTGTAGTTTGTCTTCTAAAACAAAAAGGTTGGCATTTGGAAAAGAAAATACATGCCTGTAGCTGAGTGGGCAGGGGTGGGAAGGTGTCCTGAGATGGGTTGGAATATGCGGAAATAGGAAGATAGTGTGTGGCATGATGTGAGAGAGGGAAATGAGGTTCCAGTGCTGGGTGGGAAAGAAATCTCCTGGAGATTTGGCAGCTGCCAAAACTACCTTTGCGAAAAGAAGTTGATGCTTACTGCAATCAGTAAGCTGACTATCTAATCAGTGCCAGGGTACCTAACAAACTGAGATGTTCAATTGTCATTGCTTAGTTACGCCAATAGGAGAAATATCCCCCCCCCAAGTTAAAACTTTCCATTTTTCCCTGCTGTACCTTCTCTCAAGCTGCCCTTCACACGTGGAAGAAGCTTCCTATAAGCATCCATCAAACTACTTCATTAGCTTTCAGCAAATCCCTCATTAAAACTCCTTGTCACAGTTCCTGGATAATGTCTACATTATGTGTACATAACGTCTACATAACGTCACTCATGCCCACCAGTAGTCAGACCATCTAAGGCTGGAAAGGACTCATGTCCTGGTCATACTCTATCTTACTGTTAGCCTGTCCTTCCCTGACCTGCTGGCTTTATCTTCTTCTGTGACAGCTTGGGAAAAGAATCCCTTTTTTAGGCTGATAACAAGATTTATGGGAGCCATCATCTGTCTGCCAGTTCTTCTCTAGTAACTTCTGAATCCATTGGCCAATTTTAGCTAAATTTGGCAGTGAAGTAGAAATCTCAAAAATGTTTTAGTACTCTAAGAAACCAAGATAACAGAAAATAAAGATACCAATACTACATTCCCCAAGGTAACGAACACAGTGTGAGCTTGCCTCGAGATTCATACGACAGAATGCATGCAGGAAAAACGTTATACATTCTCCACTCATGGGAAACTCTGGTCTGTGCACTTTAAAACCCATTATGCTCTCTCTCTAGTGAATTCTCTAATGTGTAATAAGCAGCACATGAACACTGCAGCATAGCTATCATTCAGTCAACTGGCATAAAAAGTCAGTCAGAGACAAAAATCTAATGGAAAAACAGCTCCCTTAGTTCTAGAGACCAGCGAACAACTCACTTGTTGAGCGTTGGCATGGTGGTATTTTTCCTTTACAGCTGACATGCCACTGCCTGGAGCTTCTTACAGCCAGAAGGTGTCCTGGAGTTACTCAGAGCTATCATGAAGGACTTGTGCATTAACAAGCAGTGAAAGACTACACGGAACATACAGAGCTGGGCTCTGAACTCCTGTGATTTGAGGAGTCCACAGACTGCAGGTTCCCAATATGCTCATTGCACATGTCTGCAGCCAACTTTTCCTTATGCTTGTACATTTATGGATAGCACTTCAGGGAAATCTGTGGCTTACAAAAGGCAAACATTTAAATGTAAAGAAGAAAAACATATCTCCTAAGTGACTTGTTAGCAAGCTGTCTTCAGGAGGAGAATAAACTAGACAACATTCTATAAAGTATGTCTATTTAATAATTTTTTTTCTGATATAATGTAGTCTTTTTACACACAGAGGGCTGGATATATCTTACATAAATATCACTTGACTCCGGTCACTGGTATGATTTCTATCAATCAGCAGAAAGCTAAAGGTCAGTCATAGCTTGGTTGAAGGGCATGAATAGGTTGGCGTGAGGGATGAAACAGGGCAATATGCAGTGACACAGAAGGCAGATCATGTACAAAATTGGAGATACTTTCATACTATAGAAGCAACAATGGTGGCAGCTATTAAAAACAAGGCAGTACATAAATCAGGGCTTGCTCCTTCAGACGGTGATGAGTCATCCCCAACACTTCCACTACCAAATATGTTGGCATCAGCCAGAGGCTGGGTTTACTCTCACGAACTATTTAGACTTGCACTTACACTACATACTGACTTCATTTTTCTATCACTTCAAATTAGATAGTATCATTACCTCTGGTCATTCTGATACACCAATCTCTGTTTTCTTTTAAAAAATATTTTTAAATCAAAAGTCACTGTACTGAAGTCCCTGAAAACCAAAAGCTGCAAAACAGTAGAGGGTAATGGGCATGCAAGTATCAATCTTCACAAAACTGGATACACAATCTTATGATGGTTTTGGCCCCACATAATCTCCATGTAAAAAAAGTTTCTGAGAAATGTTAAGTACATAAATATCAGCTTATTAAGGACTGCCATTCAAAAGAAGACCAAAAAACTATAAACTCCTACACTGCACAGTGTGCTCTTCAAGAAGAGGCAAGTAATGTAGTTGGACGTTTTCAAAATTATTAATTATAAGTTCCCTTTTCATTTCCCTGAACTATCACTTGGTTTTTTTATTCACTGATGTTACGTTAAAGAGCAATAATTTTTTAAAAAGACTTGATAATGGTTTTTCTTTGCATTATCCAAACTCCTTTTACTTAGCAGAAAAGGGTGCATTACATAGTAGAAGAGCATTCTATTGATGCCTCACAAAACCTTCTTTGCTTTCTAAATCACTGTTTTGTCTGGGTTACACGATAAATGAAATTTGTAATCTCCATCAGGCTGTGAAAAGCAGGTATCTGCAATGATTGAGAATAAAGTAAAATTGCAAAACGTGGCTACGCTACAATTAAAGAGCAGACAATGCTTCACTGAACTCAGGGAGAATGAGAAACATCTGTCAACAAATCATAAGAAAAACTCTTACAGTGAACAAAAGTCATAAGTGCAGCTCTCTTCCAGAGAAGTTTGCTAATTTAAAAACTATATACATGAAAGAGAATTAGTCTTGAATTTATGAAAGTGTCCTTACCCATAAAGAACTGAGGAAGAGAAACATGCTACAGGATCCACGCACATGAGATTGTGTGACGCACTGGGTGACGAGTGTATGACTGTATGACTGTGTGACTGTCCGCGCTTCCAGGCACGTGAGAGAAGAGAACCTGTCACTGCATTGCTCCTGGATAATGAATCATCTAGCACTAAATTATTCCAGCTGACTTCTCCCAGCGATCCTCATGGTCCGATGCGACAGACAAGGAGATGGAGACAAGCAACAGCCACTGCACTGGGGGTGGGGCGTACAAAGGAAAGGTCAGAAGAGCAAGTTTCCTACCCAGCGTGTGAGACTTGACAGCTCTGAAGATACTGGGGACACTTCCATATGACTCATCCACAAGCCATCTACACCTGACTGATCTGCAACCAGCACTACAGATGCAACTCTAGCCCTGATGAAGCCAAGAGAATTTTGCCAATAACTACATCAGTGCCAAGTATCCCACCTGACAGCTTTGAATTTTTTCCAAACACATTAATCAAAGATTGTGTTTGCTTTGATATATAAAAGAATGCAGACTCGACAAACCTTCTCAACTTCATCCAGGCACTGTAGTAAGAACTGCTGTGTATGCAGTGACTTTTTTTTCCCCTCACATAATGTTCAAGTAATGTTGAAGCTGCAGACAGGATTCAAGATTTTCCTTGGTCTTAAATTTTTTGCCCCATTTTTACTATGGTAATTTTTTGCTTCATACATTAAAAATAAACCAAAATAATTAAAACAAGCAAAACCAACAATTCTGTAGCACAAAAAGCAGACAAGAAAGCAAACTTTTCCAAACATTAAAAACTGCTTTTTGCTATGTGTACATTTTGGTGTCTATTAATACATTTGAACATGAGCTTAAACTACTTCTTTCTTTATAGGCACGCTATATGTAGCCTTTTATTTTCTACAAGCTCATAGGAACTTCATACACTTGATCTTTCTGTCTTTATGCAAGTTGCTAGGTAGCACTGACAAGCAAAGGCTCAGCCAACACAATCATAGAAGGCTTATTGACACCAAAATGTCTTTAATTTCTTAGTGGTTGCTGCAAGACCAAGCACTGACTGGGACAATGTATGGCATTCTTCCAGCACGTCCCTGACCCTTGCCATTCTGCTCTCCTGTACTCTGGGCAGAAAGAACAAGCATGACACACTATTGCTGGGACAAATGGAGGGGTTTGGTCTGAGCTTTTTTTTGCAGCTATACAGGTTTTGCCATACTTTGCATAGTAAAGCTTCACTTAGGTTTGCAGAGGTATGACCTTTATTGAGCCTTTCAAAAGCATGCTAAGGACATATCCTCCTACCAACAGCACATGCAAGCTAGCTCAATAGGATATTATATACTAGACCCTGAAGAACATATAAAATGTAGTTTTAAAGTTAGCTGGAGATTGCAGCACACATAATTCACAAGAGTAGAATTATATTTCCAGAGACACATTTTTAATATTATTTCTTACTCCGCTCACCCCAGGCAAATTTCTCGCAATCAGCTGAAACAAGATCTCTACTACAGGTACAAAAATTCTGCACTGCACAGAAAGTAAGACATTAGAAATCCACATCCTCTTTTTTATTTTAGGAGACATGTTGATTTGATTGCTTTCAAAAAATGAAAAAAACCCAAGCTTCTGAAAATCTAGCCTTTCTTTCAATTCAGTTATTAAGCTGATTTTGTTCAGTATAAAACAATAGGATAAAAGTCAATGTAAGCTGCCTGCAAATTCCATCCCAAGGTTCAACTTTTGGAACACTAAATTGTCACTGCCACAATGGCACACAACTCAAAATCCATAAAGTAGTGACTGTGGTGAAGCTTTGCATGAATATAAGGGTCTTCCAGATCTTGATATGGGCTTTATTATTTCTTCAGATTAGCAAATGGTGGAGCGCAGAAAGTCATCATTAAGGACACAAATGTAACGTCTCCCTTACATACATACCCTAGTAGAATTCAGCCTGCAACTCTATCCATTGTCTGCAGTTTCACAGTATGCTTCAACAGGTTTGTAGAACACTTAATATTTTTCTATTACATGTTACAGATTTGTATGTCATTTCCATACAACCCCACCTCATTTTTATAGATGCTATTGATTTATACTAGAATTTTAAGACATGCCAGCATCTTATTCTTCATGTTGTTGTAGAATCCTTAATCTTTTTTTTTTCAGTTCCTTAGGATATATCCATAATGATACTGTACTTTTTACCCATCTCATTATTTTAGGAAAGAAGCACACCTTTTACTTAAAAGTCCCTTCCTGATGAATTTCTGTGCACCTATTAATGTTGGGTTCCCCACCTGCAGCTACTGGCACCTTACTGCAAATTCAAGCATATGTGGCCTGTGTTTATTTAGGTTAAAGCAAGGAAGCATCTAACAAATCTGATAGAATCCGCACACTTTCATGAGTCAGTCTATTTTACAGGTTCCATCTGCTCTTAAGTGCTTCCCAGAGAACAAACACTGTGTCACTACACTGCATATTTCCATTGCACTATCCCAAACACACTTAAGCTGCTGACAGATTAATGCTTACTTCACTTGTGGCATACATTCTTGGGTTCTTACACATGTTCTTATAAGGAAATGGAACTCACTAAGCACTTAATCACAAGTTGGGGTAGCGTTATTGTATTGAATACAACATGCTAACTTTGTTTCAGGATCAGGCTAAGGTATCTCTATATAAGCCATTGCTGTCACTAGCACTGCCAGAGACTCTAGAAATCAAATCACTTCTGTCAACCTCAGTTAAACAAAAGCAAGCAAAAATTTGCCAAAGGGTAGCCCTGGGGGCTAGGGATGAGCCACCTGAGGAGTGTGCAGAAATAGCCAAAGGACTGCACTATTTACTGGAATGCAACTTCTGTGGTTTAAGCATCCACATATATGCTTGAAGCCATTACAAATAGATCTTGATAAAATGACTGCAAAGACAGGGAATAATAGGCAGATATAAAAACCAATAGCAACAAACCTGAAGTAAAATACAACCCAACTTGCTAAAGACATCAGCAATCCAGTTAATTGTGTATTTACCCAGCTAGGAAGCAGTAACAGCAAGAGAAACTGGTATGAGTACATGAGTGAATATTCACCATGAATATCTGCATTTGTGCCTGGGAGAAAGGTTGAGTTTCATGGGGGGATCCTTTACATCCTTACCTGATGTAAAACAGATTTGATTAGTTCAGAGCAGCCAAGAACCTCACCTTGTCTTATGTTTAAATATAGGGCACAAAAAGGAAGGGATTAGCATTTATTCAGAGAAATTGTAAGCAAATTTTCTTCCACATTCAACCTGGTAAATATTTGTCCAGTTCTGACCTTTGAAATACAATTTATAGAAGAAAACTTACTGCTTGACTCCCTAAGCAGACTGACCCCCCATGTACATACACCACACCATTATCACCAACAGGGAAGGCCTTTTGCCACTGAACTGTATGTTGCTGAGACCTTCAGTGAAATTGGGATCCACAAAACTGGCACTGATTTTTATGGAGCTGTGTCCTTTTCATTTATCAGCAAATTTGTTGTCACTCTTCCCTTGCTTAACTTAGCAGGATACAAGTGCAATTCACTGTGGGTTTTTATTAGTGTCACTGGATGCAGTAAATGCTCTACCCCTGGTGTTTTTCAAATGCAAAGATGAGGTGGGGAGGGGAAAAGTCATGTCCTGCTGTAACATCTGGAGCTGGTTGTTCATCGATGAACACAGTTTAACACATCAGAAATGTATAACCACTGTACTTTCTTGTTCTCCTCAAGGTACAGAAGACACGAATACTTCCCTGGGACAATGCTGCTCTCAGAGCAGGGCAGGGGGTTGAAAGCAAGGAGTACTTAATAGAATTAACAATTTTAGTGAAAATCAATATACTTCCATTTGTGTCCTAGCTTAATGTTGATGCTCTGTTACGTGAAAAGGACCTTCCCCCCCCCCCCCCAACCCCCTTTCTTTCTCTCCACTGGCACCAGCAACCTTGCACAATTTGATAGCATCTCTTGATAAATATCCAGCATTGGTAGAGCTCACCTGCACTGCAAACATGCCAGCAAGATGATACACAGATGAACTGAATCCAGACCAGTAGCAGCAGATAAAGCTTGAGTATGCCTTCAGGATGTTATCTTACTGCAAGCATGCAAACCTGCTTTTCATCTCAAAATTCTGAGATGTTGAATTAGTAGAGGTAATATTACCCAACTTGGTTCCACATTTTGAAATCCCTTGAAAAATAAAAGGCCTTACACTGGTGCAGTACTGAGAAATTTCTAAGATAACTTATCTCTAGCTATTGTCATGAGAGCAAGCAACTAACTAGTAGGTCATTCCCCTGGTCATAAGTTACTTTGTGTGACTTTTTGTAAGATTTGAGAAGTTACACTATGTTTCATAGGACACAATGTCTGTGTTTCAGAACACCTCAAACAGTACAACATGCAGCAATTTCCCATTCTTCCCAAGCAAGATCTCCAGTTGTATTTACATAAACATTTTTAAAACATGTATTTTATGCCACTGTCTAAAGCAAAGTCTTCCACAAAATGCTGTGTTAAATCCTGCAAATTCTCTCCATGACAAGAAAATTAATCTCCTAAATGTTTTTCCTTTTTATGACTGTATATACTGAGGCTTTTGTTCTGTTGCAATGTAGGATCTAATTCCATTTTTCAAAGTCTGCCAAGCACACTATTGCATGAAAAGATTTTCTCTTTCTCTTTTCTATTTCATCAACAATGAATCAAGGAGAAAGACCTGGTTTAGGATGCTTCTACTTGTTGGCTGTCACTTTTGCCAGTTTTCAGAAGACTTCTGAAATGCTGGCCAGCCTTAAAAGTACATTAAATCCTTGGTGTGCATCATTCAACATACCTGAATTAATATGGAAATGTATTCATGATGTGGCTATAATGAACACACTTTGATTCCAGAACTTTATCTTCACTTCTGGCAGCCCATCAACCATATCCTCCAAAAGCACACTGCACAGCTAGAGAAAGCTGATTTCCCTCTTAGTAAAGTGTTTGCAACTGTGTCAGTATCCATTTTCTTTGCCCTCTTTTTTGTCTTTTGTGATGGTGGGGAGAAATAACAATAAAGTCTTTTCCTCCCTAATTTTGATATTTCTGGGCATCTTATAATTGTTCTTTGGTTGCCTGTACTGTTCCCTCTCTACTTTTGCTGGTCAGGTATGCCTTGCATTCCTCAGTTTTACTCCAAGATGAATTTATTTTGTTTATAAAATGCATATTTTTTTATTATTCATTAGTAGACTTACATAATTTTCTGAAGGTGATCTTTTTCTCTCCAATATATTTATCTTGCTCTCACTTTTGTCAGCTTTCATGGCCCTTTGGGCAGCCTACATTCTGTTTCTCAGAGCATTTTTCTTTAGCAGTGCTATAGCCTGTCCTTTGTTAGCCTTCCAACATTTGTAATCAATTACCATCCACAGTCATTTGCTTTTTGTTTCTTACTTTCATCTTCAAAGTCATGTTACCAAAGGTGATTCAGGCTTCTGTGTCTTGCCTGATGATGAAATGACAAACTGAACATGAGAAAAGAGATTCCAGTATACTCAAGGGCAGAGAAGGACATCTGGGAGAGGTAAGTGGGTGAGAGAGGAGAAGCACTGAATCACCTGCTTAAACATGGAATTGGATCATCTGGGGCTGGGCAGACATGTCAGGGTTAGATACCAGCAGACAGTGTTTGGGGTTCTGGCCTAAAGCAAGTAGATTTTCTTGTAGAAAACCAGAGTGGAAAGGAAGGAGGAAGCACCTTTGGTGGCAGCCAAGGGAATACACACAGGAGAGTTTTGCAGGTGAGCATAAGGTCACATCACACTGTCAACTCTCTCACTCTAAATTGCATAATCCAACATTTAGATATTGTACAGAGAAGTAAGGAGAAGATTAGCCACTAACTAAATTTCTGAAGGCCACAAACTGTTGTATTTATGAGGTAGTGCAACTATCATTTGTGTAGAAGTCAATATTCTCAGCGCTTCCTTGAGTAGTCCCCTATAGCACAATTCTACTGCTAATTATATGAGGCAGAGTGCTATCCTAACATGGCTGTGTCGCTTCTTATACGGGGATTAGATAATTCAGAACTAGTTCTGATACCTCCAAATGCTTCCTGTATAAAAGGACTGGATTTTCTGGTTTTATGACATTAAAAAAACCTGACTAACAGACCCTGACCAGGTCAAGAGAAATACAGCTCCCAGAGATTTGATAAGGTGGACAGGAGTATGCATGAACCTGTTAACCAAGGTAGCATTATGCACAAGCTTAGTAAATGCAGGACCTGAAAATAAAAGTATTTATGGTTTTCCTGGACATAAAATCTTCCTCTACAGTTTAGCCCTTTTATTCAATAACTAAATTCAAGAGCCGGTGAGCTTGTAGTCTACCATCACACCTGTAACTGTGATCTCTAGGATTTGTTCGCTGCAGTAATTTAGCTTTTCCTCTCACCCGCATGTTCATCTTTTTCTCCTCCTTTCCTGTCAACATCAGTCTGGGAAATTTCAGCTTTACTCAGCATCACCTCTTTTGCCTCAGAACCTCTCTGACCTTCATTCATTGGTTTCCCTGCTGGATGGATCATCTCACTAGGAATTTGTCATTCATTGGCATGGATCTTGTTTGACAAAACTTCCCTCAGTTTTCTGGTTCTGCACAGCCCCCTTTAAAGCACCATCTGTCCATCACTCACTGTCCCTGCCCAATCTAATGATTCACCCTTTGAATAGACTCTACATTCTTCAGTTTCTTTGCTCTCTTCGTCTGCTGCTCCTTTCCTCTTCCCTCCCTCATAACTGTGTTTTTCCTGTCCAGTGACTCTTCCATTTTTTCAATAGAAAAAATTACTGCTTTTTCATCTTTTTCAGCCTTTATCTCTAAGGTGGCTTAGACTGTTTTCTCGCTTAAATACCACAGTTTTCCTTTTTCACCACTGTTCACATCTCCATCACTAGAACTCTTAACTGATTTCCTCCTTAGAAGTACTGCCAAGTCTCCATTCTCTGCCTCCTCAACTCAAATTGACAATTTATTCAAACAAAGAAATAGATACTTTCTGACTAAAATCTGACTCTTCCTAATTCTCCCTCCAGAGAACGCATTGCTACTTACTTCTCTGCTATTTTCTGCATGCCCCTCTCTTTTTTTGTCTTTTTCGTCAGAGATAGTATTGTAAGTTTATCTGTCTTTTTAAATGATTCTCCTCCTCTTTGTCTCCCTTTTCACCATGACTTCTGACTCTAAAATAGCTTTTTCAAAGCAATGCGCAGTTACTTTCAAAGGAATCCAAAACTCCACATACGCTTCATATGTATCTATTTTTAACTGTTAATTATTCCCTTGATATCACTTCCCAATCCCATTTTAGCTCAGGTTCTAACCAAACCTTTTCTTAGAATCATCTGTATATCACCAAGTCCCCCCTCTTCTTCTTAGCAAAATTCACAGACACCATGAATTCCCCAAAATCATTCTCAAAATCATTCCAGCTGAATAACTATGCCGCATTTTTCTCACAGCACACAGGTTAGTATAGGAGAGCTTTGTATTTGCTTAGTACATGTTTAATATTCACTTCAATTTTATTCACGTGTGTCTTTTACTTGGTGTGTAATAGCAAGCAGACTAACGAAAAGAGCTTAGGTAAGGGCTGCATAAATCCTTACTTTGAAAATTGCAAGTATGCACGTACAAAAAAAAAAAAAAAAAAAGGGATCCCCTGATTAATTCCCTGATTACAAAACAAAGATACCAACTATTCCTGCTTAAGTAAAAAAAACAAACACAAACTGACTCTTTCAGTTCTGGCAGGCAGATAGACTAGGACTGAAATCCTTATTCTAGACAAAGCCTCAAGCCCTGAATGGTCTAACGTCTTAATCTGAAAGAGACAGTGCAAAAAAAACCCTAAACCCAAACCCTTTTACAGATGAATTTATCATTGACAAAGAAGTCTCTTAAAACACCTTAGAAATGCTATGTGAGAGATGGAGAAATCAACACTTGTAGTTGCGTCAGAGAAAAATGAAACTCTGGGAACCTTGGTGATTTAGTTCACTAACATTACTAGGAGACCACTATTTGTAAAATTCAGATTCAAATAGCTCTTGTCATAAGTGAAAGGTGAAACTAGAAGCTAAAACTGAAACTAGTAAGTACCAGTATATAAATATAGAGCTACTGGATGAACACTCTCAGAAAAATCTTCACAGAATCATAGAATCATTCAGGTTGGAAAAGATCTTTAAGATCATCAAGTCCAACTGTTAACCTTACACTGCCATCCCACCACTAAACCATGTCCCTTGCAGCAACGTAGCTATTTAAGAAAGTCTTAGCCTACTAAGAAACGTGGTATATACTGAATGAGGTACTTCAAATTAACACTGATGTTGCTGAACTTCTACTCGTGTGACAGAGCATGTTGGACAACGTTAGAGACATCAAAATTATGCCTGAGAAACAGCTGGCATGACTGGAGAGAACAGTAAGAAATTTTACCCGTATGCACAATATGTAAAAATGAAGAAAGGTAGATGGTGGAGCACTTATGGGAGCGTGAACTTACAGAAGTCACTGAGGATTACACAGATCAATGTCACTTCTGGGGACAGCACGTGGTTGTAATGGAAGGATACAAGAAAAAAGACTAGAAAAGTACCAAAGAATCGAAGGCACTGGTGCTATGCAGACATATGTAGTAAGCAAGCAGCAAAACAGAAAATCCATTTCCTGTGTGGGAAATGGATTGATCAGGACACAGATAACTTAGACACCAGACTTCAGACATAAAAATCTTTTTTGGAAAAGGCTGCTGTCTGGAGGGGAGAAAGTAGGGAAGGAATGGAAGATAGGAGTAGGCTGCTGAAGTGCTTTAAGGTATTAATAAAAATATCAGGCCAGGGACAAGCATGCTCCCTATTTATCTATAAAATAGGTACACTGAAGCCAGAAATAGTGCAAATATCACTCCAAACATCTGTCTTTTGGAAGAGTTACCTACAATGAACCAGATACAATACAGTCTCCAATTTATACTGGGTATTTCTACCCAGAAGACCAACAGAAAAGAGCCAACTAGAGTTTACAGTTTTCATGGGTTTGTGACATATATTTTTGTCCTTTCAGATCTGCACAAAAGATATCCAAACTTCTCCAGAATGCAAACCATCTTTAAGTTTCTGATTAAAATAATGAATATGCAACAAAAAGTTTTACTGTGAGGTCTGTGTTATCTCACATAAAGGATATGTGAGATAAAGTGGGGATAAAGTAGGAAGATCATACAAATGATAGAAATGTTCATATATATATCCTAATTTTTTTAAAAGCTGAAGGTCTGACTTACACTGAGACACACACATTCAAGTGAAAAAATGTTTTTGTTAGACTACAAATGTAACTTACAATATCAATGGTCTCTCATGAGGATTTCAAACTGCTTCATGAGCTGAGGTGGTTTGTAAAGATGGTCTGGCCTACACTGATTTATGCTAATAATGTCAGCTAATTTCATATAACTCACTAAACAGAAGCCGTGAAGAGTGATCTGCTATCAATAATCTGGGAGGGAAGTGGAGAGGTGGTCTTGGTGCTGTCCACCACTTCTACCTGCTTTAGCAGTTTGTCACACTCAAGCTCCTCATCCCTCTGTTGATTTCCTTACCTTGATGGTGTGCCAAGGCTGCTTAGCGCTCTTCACTTGGTTTACAGCAACAGCTCCCTGAGGTTCTGATGAGCTGCGATGCCCCCAGCCTTGCAACATTTGCACAGACACAACCTACTCTTGTAGCAAACGTACCTCGTTCTTCCTTTCACAAACCTGATTTTTACTTGGGACTCCTATCTTACCATCTCTAGATGACAAATCAGTGGAACCATTCATGAACCAAAAATGAATTCCTAAATCTTAATTCACACCTTTTTATTTAGACAACAGAAAGAAAGGATACCCCAGATACTCAGATTTTCCCATGAACTGTATTTTTTTTTGATCTCTTACAGTTTTTCGGTAAGATTATTTTTCTCTTCTTTTCACATGTTTTGATCTAAACAGGAGAGATAAATACCCGTGGCCATTTTCTAAAACCCCAGAAAAGTGAGCAAGGTAGATTTTATTCTTTCTGTTCTTTGTTTCATTCTTTCTTTGAATTGCTTTCTGCACCTTCACATTTTTGTCTCCCTCTCAGGTGATCCTAGAGGTAAGATTTATGTTTACCACTGATGTTTTATGATTAAGGCACTGAACTTTGGTCCCTGAGTTACTATTATCTGTAGCTTCAGAAATCTGCCCGCCACACACAAGTCCCCAGGGGACCTCCCACAACCAGGGTGCCGACTGGCGCTGAATCCAGCCTTTAACCCTTAAGCATTAGCATCCCCCAGTGGCCCAATTTATCACTGCAGTTCACTTTTTTTTTTTGAGTTTTCTAGGTGCTCTAACTTTCAATGAAAATGTCAATTCAAGTGCCTCAGAACTAGCCAGTGCTCAGGAGTCTGCTGAACTCAGTAAAGAACCATATCTATATTTGATCATAGGTAAAGATGAAAAAAATTAATTTATTTCCAGTCATTGTGTATATCACGTGTGTGTTACAAAACACATACATGTAAGAGCAGGATTTTTTTGTAAAACACATTTGAAAAGGGGGGAAGATCAGACCAAAAGAAAATCAGACTATTGGAGAGCCTTTTTGAAGAAGAGAAAATTGGTTCAGAGTCTCTTCCAAGAATAGTTGGTTCTACAGCTATTTTTGGCTTTTTTACAAGATCATGACTCATGGAAAAGATACTATAGCAACCATCAATTTTTAATCTGCCTTTTGATTGAAGTTCACATACTTAGAAACTACAGTCCATCGCATCTATGAATTAGAATTCTAAATAAAAAATTCCTGGCTCACATTTTGTTCACACAATGAAAATTCAACCATATTCTCTGGAAATACTCAACAAGAAGCACATCCCAGCCACTGTTCTTAAAACCAGCCCTCTGCAAAACAATCCAAAATTGCATTGACTGGGATTGCATTCCCTGTTCCCTAAAACATCTCAGTCGCTGAGGAAAGGTGAAGTGATGGGACACTGCAAAACATCCCTGGAAGGGATAGAGAATAGGAGGAGTGAGAAGAGCAGACAAATGATGCACGTCTAACACAAATACGGGATACTCACACCTAGCCAGCTCCCTCCCACTCCAGAAGCAGAACAGCCATATCAGCACAAGCCCTGTACTGGTGCTGACTCAGCAGAGGGAGGACTGAGTGGGAAGGATGTGCAAGGCTGCCGGGGGTAGAGACAGAACAGCACTTCTGCACTGCACTTCTGTACAGGATGAAAAGAAGGAATTTCCTCTCATTAATGTTGGAGCCCTCCAGTCACTCCTAATGCTGCAGCACTGGGGGTGAAGGGCTATTAATTAAAACATCCCATCTGAAAATCACTGGGACTTATACATCCGCCTTAAATTCAGCAGATTATGAGTAGGGCAGAACAGAAACAGACGAACGTGTTGTCCTCCCTGTATCAGGATCTCACCAGACCTGATGCCACAGGAGCGCAGAGAGGCGATATGGCTTACCCAGTCCCTTCTGCTTCCTAAATCCAGTAGGACCATGGTGTCACTTAGCTACATCTTTTCCTCCTATTAGTCTTGTCGCAGTAGCTGAGGACATCTAGCAGAGTTTTATAACAGAAACAGATGCATACTTCCACTCTTTGTCTGCAGTGTAAACACTGAATACTTGAGAGAAGGGAAAAAAACCCCCAAACCCAATCCCTAGAACATATGTGCCTTCTCTGCAATTTAAGGGCTAAATTCTGGGGTCCTTCCTCAGAGGTAACCTAAGGGGAACCTGCCTTGTTCAGTATCTCTGAATCTGATCCTCCAGGAGCAGCAGTCAGCCCAGAGTGTGAATGTGCTAACTGAGACGTGACAAACCCATGTGACACCTCTTGCTGATATTCTGTTATTTTGTGGTTAAGGCTCATGAGGATTTTTGAAAGGAAGTTTATTTTTGCAAGCTGCTGAGTGCTGACTATAATGTGGGGCAGTTTTCACTTAGGCAAATGTCTTAATTTTTGTTAAGGCTCTTGGACAGATAGACAATTACAGTGACATTTACAAGAAAAGCTGTGTAACTATAGCTTATAGCCTATAGCTTAGGCTATTCAGTAAAAGTACATTGTAGGTTTTAACAAACAATGGACAGTTATGGTTTGGCACAAAAGGAGAAGGCAGCTTTTCATCTTGACAGCCTTCAACTCTCCCCTTTTGGAAGTTCTAAAAATTTTTGAGAGGTCCTAAACAATGTTCCTCATAGGCTACCATTACTACCTAAGATACAGCGGTTGGTATTCAGTCTGACAAATCAGTTTTATGTAGTTTAACCATCTGTCTCTGCCAGTTACATGAAGTGGATGATTCTGACAAAGTCAGCAACCATCATAATGAAAACATACATTATGACACAATATGTCACACAGCACTGAAAATTAATCCTGCTGCTAAAGAAATGGAAAATGCACAATAAACACATTACCTGAAATTAAAATTGTTTTTGACCAAATCTCCAGAGCCTTTAAAGTTGTAACAATGATTTCCTATTTATATGGACTGCTCAAATTCTCAGGTGATTCCCTGTGGAGAGCTGTATGAATACTTTTTCCAGAGCTGAGGAAAGGAAAATAGATAGCTATAATGGAACTGCAGGAGCAGCCAAGCAGTAGATTGATTCAACAGGAGAAATTCAATGCATCCCAAAAGATTTCCTGGGATTTGCTCTCCTGCTGCTTAGGGCACAATTTGTTGTAATGAGAAACTGAGGATTTTGTTTCAGGTGTGTCAAAGCTTGTAGTGATGACTTGAAGGTATAAAGAAAAAACAATTGAAAATCTCTCTTAAATAATGCTTTTGGATGAGGAGAGAACAAGGACAAGCTCTTCAAGGTGCGAAAAAGGTCAAATAGCTCATGTAAATAGCATTCCTTAAGAGATACTAATTGAATGCACAGTCAAACCCTTTCCTTCATCTCCAAACCCCTGCATTAAAGAGCTTGAAAACTACAGAACACCTCAGTAAGCAAAACAGAGAAAGCTTTATTAAATTATCTGGTGAAATTGCACTTGGTCTCACTGTAATATCTGCTTTCAGAATGTAGAAAGATTCTCAGTTTTCAGTTGTGAAGAACTGAGTTAACAAGTTATAAAAAAAAAAAAATGAAAAAACACAAGTGAGGGGTTTTTTTTAATTTAATAAGGGAACATTTAAACAGGCAGACTACTCTGTTCATCTGGAGCGTTCCACACGGTAAAAGGCTGGCAGGAAGCATGTACTGCTGCAGTACTACACAAGCCCTGTTTGAAAGGTTAAGTGGGACATGCATGACATGAATTTCACCCTGAAGAAACGTGAGAATTTGTAGGTACTCATGCCCTCCTCTACGAGAAGTAATAGTCATTATGAACATCGAGCTTCTCTACAGCTCTGGTGTTCCACAGCCTATGCAGATTTATAGCTAATTACTTCATAGTGGAAACTCTGAAATGCTGTGTTGTTTCTTAAGTAAAGGCCAGAATTTTGTTCGGAAACAGACTGCCAGATGACATTTCCTCAGGCAAGATGCTGAATGTTGATGGCATCCTGGTTTGATCAGGGAAAACATGTAAAATCTGACATGTTCATATTCACAGCAGTACATATTGGTCAGCACTAACACGCCCCTCACAGTTCTCAACATCACATGGTACTGGAACATTACATGGTGTAGAAGAACCAACAGAGAAGAAATGGATAAAAAAAAATACTTTATCAAGAATGAATGTTCATGAGTGAATGACATTATATCTAGACATTGAGCATAGGTTTACATTTAGTTACAAACAATGCAAATACCTAGAACCCAAAGATTTGAGTCTTAGAGCTTTTAGA
The DNA here is from genome assembly GCA_034008185.1 of Gorsachius magnificus. NCBI lineage: Eukaryota > Metazoa > Chordata > Aves > Pelecaniformes > Ardeidae > Gorsachius > Gorsachius magnificus. Next base: position 38,675,225 of record CM067083.1, on the reverse strand, counting down.
ACACAGGCCAAAGCAGACAGCACCTGCTCTTTCTCCACTAGATGACGAAAGCTGCATTACAGCTCTTGGGCTCCAATCAATTTCAAGACTCACCACATGAAGTAAGATCTCCTAGAGCATCCTTCCTTATCAATAACAGGCCATCAGACTCAGAAACTCTCCTAGCACATAGCATAGGAGCAAGTACTGACCAGGAGCAAAGAACAGCAAGTGCTTCGCCACTCTGGCGCCTTCCCAAAATAAGTACCGGTTCCTTTTTCATTTCCAATTGAAAATGCATTTTGCAAGATTTTTTAAATTCTTTCTGCAAACTCCATGTATGGAGTATACAGCGAATGTACATTATTTCAGCCAGCTACCTGTCCCTCAGGTTTGACCTAGCTCAGCATAAACCACCGGTACCCTCACGGCAATGGTGTCTGAACCACAAAGTCAGCTTCTGATCAGGGATGGGGCAGCATCTAAACACACGAAACAGTGAGGAGTTAATAATCAGTTACTATTATAGTTCCTATTATAACTTTATTTGCTCTCAGCCTGACTGTGGAAGCAAAATGGGAGTCCTGTCTCATCCATTAACCCAGAAAGCAGGGCAAGATGTACAGCAAGAAATAAAACCAGTAAGGAGCATCTAGACAAAACACAATCATTGCTTTTAATGAGACAGCCCCATCCCCCTCCTGTCCCCCTCCGTCTTTGCAAGCAGCTGAACAAATTACATCTCTTACCTGTATGGTCCCAGAGTCTTGCTGCCATAATACAAAGCTTCTTCCCAGGATTCAAGGCTAATACAGGCATCCATGGCACGGTCAAGCATTTTCAGCTGATAGATATTTGTGTCTGGAAGACGACCCGTATTGCTGCTCAGGAGATTCTGGCATCTTGCCAGAACCTGCTCCCACTCTGTTATTAGCCTTAGTTAAAGAAATATCTTTAATCAAACAAAAATACAAGTTCTGAATGTTTTTAGCAAGGAGTAAGAGCTACAGGGCATTAAGATAAAAAAGCTGCCATCATTCCAGACTCTGCTTCAATTCTTGAAAACATACTTGAACTCAGAAGTGGTAGCTTAGGTAACCATGCTTTATTTACATTTAGCAAAACAATTTCTAAAGAAGGCAGTATTTCAGCGATAAAGGGTAAAAGAAAGATGACAGAATGAAAGGATATTTTGATACATAACAAACTAAAATTCAAATACTTTTATTTAACTGCTGAAACATTATTATTTACTGAAGATAATCCTCCAAATCTTACACCCAAGGGCAAGAACCCATGGAAATGTGTGTTAACAAAATGTCCCAGCAGCTGAAAAAAGAAATCTTTTTTTTATATATTAAAATAGTGACACATACTTTCAAGCTGCCCAAGATTTGATTTAGAATTCTCATGATATTAGAAACTTTTTTTGCAATTAATTATCTTTGTCCTTGAAACAGTTGTAAAGAGCGTTGTTTTTTTTCATGTACAGCTGCATGTTTCATGCATGAGAAAGAAAAGCATCACAGTTGTGATGTCTGAATGTAGTTCAGGATTAAGGATCTTGGCAGTAAAGGAGAGTTTTACCTCCAATGCTACAAGAATATTTTTTGTGTGTTTGGCAGAGAGGAAAAGTAAGCTGGGACTTGCATTCACTTTAGTTGGATATTCCTTACCACAATTCACTTATCTTCATTACATGCTACACTGGTTTGACTTCTCTGTGGACCAGATTCTTCCTTCTCTGACCACACCTAAGTTGAATACCAATACTCCCAGATTTTAAGTGAATACTGTTATCTGGGACTTTATGGGAGTCCCAGAATGCAAGAAGTCTAAACACCAAAAAGGTATCATACACACCAGTAAGAACAAATCAAATTAAAAAAAAAAAAAAAATTAGACTTTTATATTAAGAGAAGTAATAATATTGTTTGTATCACAGTCCTTTCCATACAATCAACTCAAGCAAGTTCAGCAGCTATCTACATGACATTACTGAAAATACTATTCACCCCAATCCAGCAATGGATTTAAGTGTACAATGGTAACCCTGTGATGAAGTAATTAGTCCTTCCTGAACATAGGAATATTTACATACTTAAATTTAAGAATGTGACCACTGTGTGGCTGGGCCAGGATTTATAGCATGGTTGTTACAAGGCTAAACTAATTATTTGTGAATTGCTCTCATGCCCTTGGATTGAAAGAACCATATAAGGGAAGGAATGTGTTATTATAAAACTGCACCTTAACCTTTATATCTCTGGCAAACATCCATGTATTCTTTACAACTGATTAAGGACAGACAAACAGAAGAATGAGGGATATTATTTCCACTTGGTACAATTTTTGTAGAAAGTACAAAGTACTGACATTCTTGAAAGATTAGCATTTTAGCTGATACATAGTATTTGTCTGCCTGCTTTTACTTCCCATTATACTGCTTTGTTCACTCACTAGCATCCAATAGCAGATGTGCTATATCGCAAAACCGGCTGGGACCAAATATTCAGGTATGTAAACTGCAAACTAGAAAATGCAGCATCAGCTGCAACAGGACAAAAGAGAAGCTGGCTGTCCTGTATCTGCCCAAAACTAGAGGACCGGCCCTCAAGCAGCTCTGCTACTGTTGTGTGTCCCGACATGCAGAAGAATCCTTTTCTCCACAATAATCCCCTTGCACTGGGCTTTAGCATCTCAATTTCTATGCTTAAACTGGAATTTGGGTCTGAGGCAGTTTGCTCTCACATATTGTTTCAAATTCTCTAACTGCAGATTTAGCAGTTCTTACAACACTGTGTCAGTTATGATCAGCTTTTGGAAGTCACTAACTTTCGCAACTGTAGGAACTGTTGGTTTAATTTGCTAAAAAAATTACATTTGCAGAAACTAATGACTTTGTGCCTCATTCAGCAAGGAAGGTTTTCTATTCATTCTTGGCAAGTGGACAAACATCGAGCCCCCTTTTCAGGTACTGCACTGGCCATGGCATGCCAATTAGCACTGGTATTGTGGTGCCGCGGAAGGAAAGATGACACATGTCAAAAAGCCCATATCTGAGAACAGAAGCTGAACAGACAGCAAGGACATATTTTTTCAACCAGTCCTGACACCTTTTACTACAATGTGTTTGATTAATTGTTAAATATCAGTTAAATCAGTAATCTTTATTAAAGACCCTAGAAAAATTCATTAGGTGCAATTTCTCCTGCAATTAAATACAGGAACATTAAATAGGACCAGTATTCTAGCTCCATACTTTCAGTATAAAAATGATTGCAACTGTATGTTTCATATGCATAACTTAACTTCCAGGTTAAAACATGGACCCTGAAGTATAACTGAATGCCTGAAGATCTATTTCAGTATTGTCTGTCTCAAACCAGTGTTTACAGAGGAACTTAAGACAGACTAGAAACTGTATGAAAATTAAAGTTAGATGAGATGAGTGTTTCCCTTCTGCTAAGAAACTAATCTGGATTACAAAGAAACAACCTCAGGTCTGTTTGGGGTTTTTTTGTTGTTACAATAAAAATTGTGATCACTTGTTTCCAGCCTGGAATATCACTATGCAAGCTTGGGTTTTATGCTGCTGAAAAGGAGCACTGGAAGATTTAATTCTCTCTAGCTCCAGAGAAAGCCCATGTTTCTGAAAATGGTAAGACATCTTGCTACAACAGGCCAAATTCAGAGTCAGTGAAATTCCACTGAACAGACTGAGAAGAGGATCAACATAGTCTTCTAGCAAAAATCTCCACCTCTCTTCTGCTCATCTTTTCTCAGTTGTTGCTGTTCACTAATTTTTTAACTGGATTGAGTATCTACATGATGGCCATTAGGATCCAGTCCTGTTTATTAGTGCAAGATCATCTAATTCAATTTGCTTAATTATCAATTATTATTATTATATATTATTATAACTTATTATAATGATTCTCTAATGCTTGCAGTGAACCTGACTCTGATTATGTCCTTGTTATTGTCATTGCTGTGCAAGGAATGAGAACCTGGAATGTTCACAATAGGAGTAATGGGACAAAGAATTTAACAGTGTTTCAGATTAAGCTTTATTTAATTTAGAAGTGGATTTATATGAAGTGGTGGGCTATGATGGCAGAAGTCTGAACTCTTCATGTCCTAGGTACCGACCATCCCTGCCATGAAGCAGTTCTAGTCCAAGTAATCACAGAGTCTATTATTAATAATACAATTACGAATATTACAACATTTAAACATCAAATGAATTAAAAATACATTTTAAAACAACATAAAAATGTAAAACTCTAGGAAATAGATCTCAAAAGATAAACTGCATACCTACAGGCTCTCTGGATTGTTTTCACAACTGAGTGACAGACTGTAGCTTGTCACTGAAAGGATACCTTCTTTTGATTTTGGAGATCTCACTTCATTTACAGCATCTTTGACTTCTTTCCAGGCATGTTCTTCACCAGCCAATTTCTCAGCATCCTGGTTAACGGAAACAAAAGCATTTGATGAGAAAAACAGTAAACTGAAAATATGCAGTAATGATGAAAAGTAGGGTAAAAAGATTACACTGACAAAAGCTACTTGTGGGGACTGTATCACTATTTTTTTGTAAATACACAAAAAAATAATTTCACCTGGCATTCATACTCACCCTGTATTTGTAAGTAAATGACATGATGTCAAGAAAAATGAACGTAAGCTTGGAAACATTAAATACTCAAAACCAGGTATTAGGTTTGCAGCAAGAACTATGATCAACCAGAAAAGAAAAATAATAGCATGTGATTTTTACTATCAAAATGCATTAAACAGATCAGATTTTCTAAAAGACCAGCTACCTAATAGTTCACAGATCCTCAATCACACCATAGAAAGGATTCAGCAAATAATCTTGATTAATTGTGTGGTGATCATAGACACTTTACAAACAGTGAGATGCTACCTTCATCCATTAAAGTTATAAGCATAAGCTTGCAGGAAAAGTCTACTATGCAGAAAAAGCAGAACTTTGGTTTCCTTTTATAACTCATTGCTATTTCTTCCCTATTTATAAACAGCTATATTTTCCCATCACTTTGTCATAAAGAAGGCAAAAATGATTAATGGCTACAGCAGTAAGAGAAAGTTTCCCTTCTCAACTCTCTAGCAGTGACTAACTGCACCGTAGGCAAACCACTAGGAACAAATTTATTAAAGCATCTACAGACACAGTTAAGCATCTTGAGGGATTTCCAAAAGCATCTAGATATTCAATTTCCATCGCTATAAGCACTTAAATACCTTTAAAAACCTGGCCTGACACTGCAGTTCATTATCTCTCTCTCCTTATAAGAAGCCCTGCTACTCGCAAGAGTTTTGTAAGTGCAAATTCTTTCAGGAATATTTTAAATACAGTTCTAAAAAAAAAAATAAAAATCAGCCTTTAGCAGGGGTGGAAGCCTGGAGATGCACTGAGAAGGTGTGTGAAAGTCTAAGAAAACACTTTGTAACCAACAGACGCTCGCTGGGCATCACAGGAGTACCTCTATTAAAAAGCCTGTAATCTGTATCTGTCTAGAACTGCATAATTTTCTTATTCCACTGCTCCTTATTTACCATAAATTCAGAACAGAAAATATTTACAGTGAGAATCAGCACTCACTTTCACATTTAATTTCCCATTTTGTCTTTCCATCTGCTCCATGAAACACCAGGCCTCTGTGTGTTCCTGGGATGATTAAATCAAGATTAAATCAAGATTGGTCTCAGCTGCCCTCACCATTCTGTAGGGCCTTGGAAGGAGGGCAGCCTGCCCCACCATGTTTTGCACAGGTGCTTGTCCTACAATCTGATCAAAAAAGATGACCTAGAAATAATTTTGTGCATAGCTAAATTTGCCACCAGCAGGCATAAGGTAAATGTTAGGACAAAAAAACTCGGACTGTAGAAATTTTATCAGCACAGTTAATGTACGTACCTAGCCCTCTTACAGCAATGTGATAGACTTACACTGAATCTGTTAGCTTCAATGTAACCTCTACCACTTTTTTATGGGGCTACAACAATTTCTGAACGCAGCCTCTTAGCCTGTAACATTCTGCCTCTAAAATATCTTTGTAGATCAAGCGCTGCTCACTGATAGGTCTAAAAAAAAATAAATCTGGCCTGTAAGATACTAATAATGATGTCTGTGAAATTTCAGGTTTAAGGACCTACCAAAAAAGAAAAATTATTTTAAGCCATCTTTTCCTGCTGGCGCAAGTATAATTCTTAGTATTTCTGTAACATGCTGTAAGCCTTACAACTAAAACCTCAGAAACATGGGAATTGGGACAGATTTATAAGTGAAAGAAAAAAAACAACTGTACACCAAGTTACAGGCCAATGACTGATGCATCATTAGGGCTCACTTTGCACAGAGTGCGACTGGTAGATGAATCAGGTTAAAGTGTTCATTGACAAGGGATTAAAATTTCTCTTTATTGTGCAGCCTTTTGAGTTGTTTTCCATTGCCTTCTAGAATTTCATTAACAACACAAAGTGGTGCAAGGCTGGGTTTCCTCTAACCTTTACACTAGTGCATAGGGTTAAGTCAACACTGGCTTCATATCCAGGTAGAGAATAGGGATTGTCTGTTGGACCAATAATCTCCCGGCCTTCTCTGGATTCATGGTCTTTATCCCTTTTGTAAGAGACTTTAGGATGGGAAGGATTTAAGTCACCAGTTTCAATGAGATGTTTTCTGTGTTCTCAAGATGAGGCATTTTGGGGATTGGCTGATGTAAGAACCACGAAAGACCTGGCTGGCTGGGCCTTTTATACCTCTGCTGTTCTTCAACAGACTTCCATACACCAAAGAAGTCCTGCCCTTTCCTAAACACTCTAGTTCAAGGCATGGAGGCTACTTCCAAACAGGCAGCCAAGCAGGGGCTGCAAAACAACCAGGAGGGCTTGTCACTGAGAACACTTCTGCCTTCCAGACTAATAAAATTTTTGCAAGTAAGTTGTTTGTCTCCCTTGGACAATGCCTTGACAGTCATGGCCATGTGATACGACTAAGCCAGCTAAAAATACAAAGCTGCCTTGGTGTTGGAGTTATGGAAATAATTGAAGCAATTAATAGTTACACCAAACTGTTTAGTTTAATCTAAGAGCATGGCAGTAACAGCTATGGGAGATTTAGCCTTCCACAGAGTAACACCCATTCAAAGCACCTTTTCAGAACATGTTCCCAGTCAAACCTCCAGGTGTGCAAAGCTGCCAGCAATAAAGGAAGGCAGGGTTTTTTTTATCTGTAGAAAAGGAGAGCTGAAGAAAAGGAGAGGCTTTTGAAAAATGATGAGTTAAAGACTTGTGCCTAATTATTTTCCTTATTTCTAACATTGACACTAAACATAAGAATTTGTTCTTCAGAACAACAAAATATTTGTGTCTTGGTCTAAAAAATAATTAGACTAGATAATCTAGTCACAAAAATGCATGACAACCTTATGATGGCTGAAACTGGCACACTTTACAACTCAGCTTTCGCACATAGACACACGCTGGAGAAAACTGAGAGTAGGTGTTGAAGGCTCATGGGGAGACCAGAAAAGACAGCTGCAACACACGCTTTTCCACAGCGAGAACACAACCTCTCAATACTCTTAATAGCACTGGTACAATTCACTGGAGGCAGAAGTGTCACTGGATGTGCTGGATGAACCCACAGTCTAGGTGCAAGGAAAGAAAAAATTGATCCTGTGACTTCTTTTGAGCAATTATTCCAAATGGAAGATGGTTCCAGCACCTGCTTTCCACTTACTCCAAGCACGTGGCGGGGAAAATTGTTCATTAAAAGGTGAGTTAAAATGCAACAGCAACATCAATTCGATCTCTCCATTCTTCCATGACAGATGCTCCTACAGCTTTCTTGGTAACACACACCTGAGGATTTGTCATCTAAACACTGAAGCTTTCTGGAAATCTCCATGGACTACCTATCCCTTGGACTACCTATGCCTGACTGCTTAGACCTGTGCTTCTAATCCTTTAGACAGAACAATTTCCAGTCATATTCTGTTCTTCTGTTAAAATAAGCTGTCAGATAAACTCTTCACACCTGTCACTTCTCAAAAGAAGGACACTGTGTACATCTTCTTGAATTTAGTTAGGGTACATAAAACATGAAGGCTCACCTACATAATTCAATCAGACAAAATTCTACCCTTGAAATCTATTTGGCTCTTCAAAATGGGCAAATGAATAATATTCTGTAAGGCAAAATTTTCCTGCTCTAAAGAACCATCTTTCCTCCCCTAAATTTTACAATAATGTCACTGCATAAAGGATTCAAGAACAAGATTTTTTTTTTTAATATTTGCTCAATCATAATTTCTATAGCTTGTAGACCAGAACATTAGTTGTTTTTCTTTCAGAATAATTCCAGCATTTATATCCAATTATTCTCCAGACTTTTAAATTTGTAGATACTCATTGCAATTCATGTTTCAGGAGCCTGAGAATGGACTTGATCAGCTCTGTCCAGAGCATCCTGTAAAAGCTCATAAAAATAGTCTGTGGTAAACAGTACATCACTAAATGTCAATATTTGCTTTAAATATGATACAGTTTTCCACAGTTTAGGTTCCATTAGTGACACTTGTAAATATGAAGCTATAACCACTTACAACAAAGCTATAACAAAAGAGAGAGCAATAGGAAAACCAAAGGGTATCTGATGAGGATTATAATCTGTTTGCATAGTCATCAACTGTAAAATGTTCTGTGGTTCTGTTTTTAAGTGATAGGAAGATTTATTATGAAAGCACCATCTCCTGAAACAATTGCAGACATCAGCCACCACAGAAATAAGCATTTGAAAATGTTCACATGTTCCATTCTCTCCTATTCCTTTGCTCCCACATTGTTTGTAAGAATTAGTTCACTCCCTTATCTCTTCTGCTATTCTAGTGTCCTGAACACATCCCATCCTTAATGGAGCTCCCCTTAGAAAGCAGTATAATCTTCAAAGTACAGATATGTTTCGCTTTCCTTACTGTTGCTTTACACCGCTCCTCTTTCCCTGACCGTTCTTCTGTTTCTTATACTTCCTAAAAGCACTCCCTACCTATTTGTTGCAAGTGCCACTGCTTTTGCACACAATGTTAGCAGTCACTGTTCTTTGCTATCCCAACATTTAAAATCCTGAATGCTAAAAGATTCCCACATGCACAGCATGTCCTCTGAGAGAAGATGATCTGTTACCAAAACAAGCATATGCCAACCAGTCAGCATCATTGCCCCCTATGCCCAAGTGCACTCCCGCAGCCCCAGCATTGCTCATCTCTAATGCACTGCACCTCCGAAAATCTCCTGAACATTGAAAAGGTTGATTAAGGGCTAGTCCTCCTTTCATAGTTAGGCTACAGGGTAGAAATAGAACATGGATTTTCTGTCCCCTCTACAAAGTTCATCTTTCTCCTTCTCACAGATGGAGGTGGACAAACAAGCCAGAGATTTGCCATGGAGAGGAACCATGAAGTGCTCCCACCTCCCTCCACAGAAAGGGAAAAATGGGGACAGGAAGCTCCAAACAATAAGTAACTCCTACACCTCTTTTTCTCCTTCCCAGCCTTCCTTCCACAAGAAGTAGCTCCAAGGGCATCTTCATTATCTGCCTATTCCCATCGTTTGGGTATCCAGTCCCACATAGGCAGAAACCAGCAAAGCTTTGTAGGAGATATTGGAGTGCCAGTCTACCCTGAAGCAAATAAAAAACAAGGTCTAAATTTTTCCATGACCAGCATCTTCTTTTCTAAATACACAAATGGAATACAAGAGTGTAATGTAGGCACCAGCAAATATCAGTTTTACAATGGTAAAAGTCTATAAACCATAGTTCAAACAGAAATTAAGGGTTTAATATGAAATATTATTTGGTATGATATTTTTGCAAGACAGAAAAGTCACACTAAATAATCACGATTAGTGCAAAAAACCGAGCACCTTCACATGGTAGTACGAATAACCTTCCCTAAATTAGCCAACTTAGTTACATTACGATATTTACTCAGAAACTTAAAAATCAAAACAACTTTGGGAAATGTATTAAAATGAGATGCTTTTAAAAAAGAGAAAATTAAGATCAGCAAGTCCATTTTAAGAAGTCAGTTTAATAAAATTAAATGAGACTAAGATAGGTTTATCCCAATAAAATCTTAGATTTAATTAAGTCTTAACATATAAGGTAAGAGAGGAGAAACCAGACCAACAGTTCTCAACCTCTTTAGCTGCATGTCCAGTACCTCTCAGGCTCACAATTCTGCACACCAAAACCAGTAACTGCATTTCTGTCCAACTCATACTCCATTCTTCTCCACTGCAATCCCACCTCAGCTATTAAATTTTGTGATTTTTTTTAGACACACACATTTTTAAACAGCCTTTTCAAAGATTACGGCATCTGTATATTGTATATTACAGAGGCAATCTCATAAATGTTTTATAGTGAAGCAAATTGATATCTCTCTTCCTACTGACTCTCCTGCTTATAGATTCAAGGGTCACATTAGCCTTCTTTGCCAGAGGAGAATGTTTTCCATTTCTGTTAGGATACCCATGCTGAGATTCATCTGACCAAATATAGCCATTTGGGCTACTCTTCTAGTTGACAGAGTGGCACTCTCAGGGTGTAATTTGTATTATCCTAAAGCAGGTTTTTAAAATATGTCAGATGAATAGCAGTCAAAGGGTGTCCATTTTTCTCCATTTTATCCATAAAGGAAGTCTAGAGTAACTAGCTCAGGTGCCGATATTTACACTGTAGGTGTCTGAGATTTGGTGAACTAAATCATAGCTGTAGTTCCCCGTTTCAGATATGGAACATATGTTCTACCTTTGCAGTGGTGGCACATTTTATTTCAATAGGTCTAATTTACCGAGCAATTCCAGTTACTCTGTATTATTTACCTGTCCTCATAAATGTTTATTGTTCTCTCAGTCTTTGTCATCCACAAATTTTACCGGCAATGATTTTGCAATCACTTCCAATTCATTCATGAAAATGCTGGGTACTGTAGAAACACTCTGAAACTATTTGGTAAGCATTATATATAACTGATGATTATGGTGATTTAATGTTTAAGTGTGTTGTCAGAACAATCTTTAGTGAACACATATTTAGAGTGTATATGTATAAATTCCTGTAGTAAAAGACACTGAAAAAAGTTCAAAGCTTTCATTAGTCTCGATCATCACAGCCCAACTGAACTTTTTAAGACCAATAATGCTCACAGATCAAATGTTATTATTAAAGCTTTTTATGTTTTACATGCTCTCTTTGTGATAAAAACCTAAGCAAATAACATTACAGACAGTATTTCCTCTCTGAAAAAGCAGCATGCAAGGATGCTAGGCTACTTAGCAAGAAAGCAAGATAGTATCTAAAGAGATCTGTCAAAATATGAACGATTCACAGGGCTAAGCAGTTAAGACTTCACCATAGCATCTTGCCTGGACCTGGAGACTCTTCAGATGAAAGGCACATATATTTAACACATTCTGAAGTCATTTCAGTTAAGTGTTGGTCATTCTGGCTGCTGACCAAAACATTTCCTATATTTATTTTTAAGCTAGGTCCCTTAAATACTACTCCTCCTGGCGAAAAAGGAGTCATAATTACACAAGTGCTATCCTAGTTCTTTTCATTGCCCTTGCTCTGTACTGTTTTACAAAATCCTTGTGCTGCACACAGCTCGGGCCCCTGTGGATGATCAGCACTTTGCAGGCCCAAGACCCCAATACCTACTCACAGTCAAGACGATGGAAGTTGCGGTTTATTCCATGAGCATCAGGACCGCGTTTTGTGTCTGTGACAGGACTGCCTTTATAAACCTGCTAATTTCAGGAGCTTAGAGCTGACTGCAAAATTCCCATCCAAGCTGCATAGGTTACAAGCTGAAATAAAAATTGATTGGACCATGGGAAAAGCAATAAATAGAAGTTCACTATTTATCAACTCATAAAAGCCAGAGGATGGAAGGAAGGGAGGAAAAGCAAAGGCAAGTATTTGCAGCTTACCATCAGAGAAATAGGGCCTTATGCCAGACCACCCAAAAATTCTTGGCACATCTGTAATTCCATTGTAATTTCAAGCATCAGTCCAAAAAAACCCTGTGGGTAATTCAGTTACCTGAGGAAGGATGCTGTTCAGCCTAATCCCTAGCAACTGTGAGGCTGGTATTTCAGACTGTCTTAGACATTACACATTTATTAAGGCAATCCCTATGTCTGTCTTACCAAACAAACTGACAGCTATAAGGTAAATCTGCTTTATTCTTTAATTCTGCAACTTGTGGCGACAGAGTGCCACTGAGGACATTTATTGGCTCAAAAGAGATATGTAGGTCTGAAATCCTCAGAATATTTAGGTATTCACAATGCATAATCCAATCCACATTCATCAGTGCATTGAAATATGTACTTAAGTTTAAAGGCATGCATAAATCCCATTAAAGTTAATATTTATGCGAATGACTGAACACTTCACTAAGTAGAGGTGTAGTTATTTGTGTATCAAAGTTCAATTTATGCTTCAGTGATTTAAAGAATTTGTGCCCATTGAAATATTGGTTCTAACTGAATATATACTGACATGAAGTTAGATATTTATTTTGAACACTAATATCAAAACAACTTAATGTCTTAATGCATAATATATCACATGATAAAATGGTAGCTACAGTAATTATGGTTTTTTACCATATACTGCAATGTAAAATAATGGTATTTACTGCAGCATACATTTCCTGAATGGGTATGAAAAACAGGGAGTTTAGGGTTTAGAAAAGCACATGCAACATGGTTAAGATCATACACAGGTGATCAGTCTACTCTATACCTTAAAATATTTGACAGATCTCAAAAGTGAAAGAGGCAATTCCTAGAGAGCTGATAAAAATTGACTGCCTAACTCAAGCATGTTGCTTGAATATTCAGTGTCAATGCTCAAATCCACACTGACCAGTCTCCCAAGTTTTTTAAAGTCATGAATAAAAAAAGGTTGAATTCATTTTGTACAACTGCAGCTCTTAAAAGAGCACAGTGTCTGGAGTTTCCTCCTCCTGAATTTTGCCAACAAACTTGATCATCCCCTAGGCGAATATTAGTTTCATACAATCAAAGGAGAGGTATGCAAATACCTTTAAAAGATGTTGCATGGTGTTTCAGTAATTTCAAGAACTTCTACTTTGGAGAGTTATTATTGACTATCCTCTAACTAAAACCAATTTAAACCAGTAGAAGTTCTTCCAGTCTTTAAGGGAAGCAGCTAGAAACACTCCATAAGGCGAATGAGTGGTTGAAACAAACTCTTTCCAGTACCTTTCTAGTACTCCATTATTCTGATTCAATAATATGGACATTTTAGTCATTCTCACAAAAAATAGGAAGATGACCACATCTCAGAGAGTGAAAAGGACATCCTCTAAAATGTCATGATGTCATGAAAACTATTATAAGACCCTTGAATATTTCTCAGGGCCTTTATATACTGTTTGAATAGCTATCATGAAGCTGGTTCCCACTGACTGCCATTGTTACACATTTTTATGTGCCTCAGCAATCAAGGGTGATGGGACAAGGTGATTCAGAGCAAGGAGAGGTAGCCTCTCATAAAATCATAAAATGTGTACTGAAAGTTAGTCATCTTAACTCCCATGGAAGCAACTGTTTATGGGACCTACTGGAACAACATGATTTGGTGACACATAATCTATATTGGATTTTCAGTTTTCCAAACCAGTTCACGGTACTAGTAATCTATTTCTCTGTGTCCTGATAAGTACTCTCCACTAAGTACTACCCTCATCACTTAAAAACAGACACACTGTTCTCCTAAAATATTTTTCCCAGTCAGATGGATGAGTATCGCCCCTCTGAAAAACATGCTATCTCAACCCCTCCTTTTTAAAATTTCTTCTGCAGGTGAGGGTTTGGGGTAGGGGAGCAGCAGCTCACTTTGCATGGATCCCCACCTTCATTAACCAAATACAATGTACTGGTAACTGAACTTCACAATACCTTTCTCCTCTATACCAAATGTCTATAGATTCAAACTGTTGTATTATTAGGCAGTAGCTGGAATCACATCAAAAGCTTTCAAAGCTCAAAAGGACTTCTTCTGTGCACGGGAATGATGCAAACTTAACATAAAGTTGTACACAAGAAATATTTTGAGAGTAAAAATTTAGTTGTCTAGAAATTGTCAAAAGAAGTGCAGAAACTTTAGTGCTTGTCAGCACTAAGACAAAGATTCATACCTTATCTTTTCTAAAGCAATATCATGCAGCAACATATTTTTCTCAATGATTGTGGTCAGATAAAGCTTGGGCAGAGTTGTGATACACTGTTTTACCACACTCCCCAATTCAAATCACTGTTTGCAGTGTAATCTACAGCTTTCATACAATTTACTGAGCAATCCTGTGGAAAATAACAGGACATCCTGCAATGGGTCAACAAATTAGAGTCCTCTGCTGTAACTCACATGGGCTGGAGTAAATTTAAGCCTTTTCAAGCCTGCTGCCTTTTACACAACAAAAAGTTCCTATTCATGTCTAAAAATAAAGCTCACAAATGCAAAATTTGTAACTACAGCTTCAGTTGTGATACTAATTAAATTACTGGCAAGAAACTGATATGGCACATAGCTTACCATAGCAATTTTTCAATCCAAAGCATTCAGTCTGCAGTTTTACAGTCTCAAAAGTTATAGACTTCCTTGTCTCATCCCTCAGATGAGCTCATTCTGGCTTTAATAGACCTCAAAGGATAGTAGTTAAGGACTGGAATCAATTTAGGCACTGAAGAGCCTGATTTTGTCCTTCTCAAAATGTGTCGCTTCCTATGAATTCAGCCAAACCCCCAAACTTTGAAGAATCACATTGTCAAAAAGAAATTAGAATGAAGTCATATACCCGATAACCTTGCCACAGGATCCTAAATCAATCAATCAATTAATCAATCATTAATCATTGAAAAATAAAATATAAAATAAAATTTGACTTGTAAAGAGGCAGCTGACAGGAAACCCATCTATCTTCATTTAAATAAGCAGACTACAGTGAAAGATGTACTTCCACAATGTGGCATGGGAAATAACAACTAGAGTCTTTGTAGTACATTTCATACTGAGACAGTCTAATTATTTTTTTAATGTTATTTGTATAATGGACATTTCTATATCTATTTTATGAAGGGAGATATGACACGGGGCTGCATGACTAGATGCATCAGGAGAAGCGTGGCCAGCAGGTTGAGGGAGGTGATTCTGCCCCTCTACTCTGCTCTGGTGAGACCTCACCTAGAGTACTGCATCCAGCTCTGGAGCCCTCAGCACAAGAAGGACATGGAACTGTTGGAGCGGGTCCAGAGGAGGGCTACAAAAATGATCTGAGGGCTGGAGCACCTCTCCTATGAGGACAGGCTGAGAGAGTTGGGCTTGTTCAGCCTGGAGAAGAGAAGGCTGCGGGGAGACCTGATTACGGCCTTTCAGTACTTAAAGGGGGCCTATAGGAAAGATGGGGAAAATCTTTTTAGTAGGGCCAGCTGTGACAGGACAAGGGGTAATGGTTTTACAACTAAAACAGGGCAGGTTTAGACTGGATATAAGGAAGAAATTCTTTACAACGAGGGTGGTAAAACACTGGAATGGGTTGCTCAGAGAGGTAGTGGAGGTCCCATCCCTGGAAACATTCAAGGACAGGTTGGATGGGGTTCTGAGCAACCTGACCTAGTTAGCAGTGTCCCTGCTCACTGCAGGGGGGTTGGACTAGATGACCTCTAGGGGTCCCTTCCAACCCAAAACATTCTATGATTCTATGATTCTATGATCTCCAGAGGTCCCTTCCTACCCTTGCCATTCTGTGATTCTGTGATTCCTCACCAAAGATCACAAAACAAAGAGCAGCAAAAGACAACAACCACCACCATATACATTACTGTGTAATATATTGCTCACTAAAAAGGTATAATATCTTTAAAACTGTCCCTGTGTGTTCCATGCACGTACCTATGCATATATACCTACATATATGCATACAATATTGCTTTTTCCATTAAGACCTGTTTTCGTCCAGTGTAGATAGGTGTCCACTTCACCATAAAAAGTAACTGCAGTGAAATGGATCACAGAACACACGATTCCTCCTAGCAAGTAGACAAGCTAAGGAGATTGTTTAGTTCATAGATTTAATGATGGGGCAAATTACCAGATTAAAAACTAGACTACTAGATTAAATTTTTTCCCAGACTTTTTTAAACCCATTCTTGACCCATATAAAGTAAAATCACGATCTCATTTCAGGGCCCACTGTGCACAAGTCTGCTTTACAAAACCACTCATTATTCCTCTCCTCTGATTGGAATTACCAGAAAACTAGAACAATAGTCAACAATGAAGCTAACCTTCTCTTTTGCCAAGCATTTACACCTACTGTATATCTACTACTTCATTCTAGTTATTTCCAGGCATTGTACGGACAGTAATTGATCTCAGAAAAAATATCTCAGAAAGATAAGATTTAGTCGCACAATTTTTCAGCTAAGGAAAATAAAACAAAAAGACAACAAACTGCCCAACATTATAAAGAAAGTATGTAGTATACAATCAGTATGGCATTAGGAAACAGAAATTTGGAGTATGAAGAAAGTATATTCAGATTCTGAAAAGAAAGACGGGATGCACTGATATGAAGGAGCATCACAGAAACCACAATTGAAAAAGTTGTTTTCCCAGAATAAAAAAGGTTCCTCTGGACTAGTTTTGGGTGATGTCTTCAGTATGGAATGAGTTCAGAGATGACAAAAACTTTTGCTGAAATTACTTGAAGATGGCTGATGGCAAAAAATTTCAGTGAGCCAATAGAATTGTGTCCTATTTCAGGTTAGTCACAAATTTGCTGATAAAGAGTAGACAGTCCTTTTCCATCTTGTTTTCCTCCTCCATGTTGGTGTGACTTGGAACATTTGTAGACTTTACTGTTGCTATTATTTATAAATCTGGCAGTATCAGAATCACAGCTACACTCTTTTGCAGGTTCTTAGACTGTACGGAGTAAAAAGAGTACTCACCCCAAAAAGCTGAGGGTCTAGCAGGAGAGAAAGCAGTGAAATGGAGGGAGCAAAATATACAGCACGTCAGCAAAGGTTCTAGCTATAATCAGCCCAAAAATTGTTGATGCCCTGGTTTGGACCCTTAAAGGTAAATGATAAAATTCATTCCTTGTCAGAAAGGGATGTAGCTTACATCCATAGAACTGATGAGAAAGAGGTATTTCCACTCTCTTTTCCTTTTTCTTTAAAATTCATAGCCCATTAGTTACAATATACAGAAGACAAATATCCAAGCTCCTATTTCTACTTGATTTGGAGCAGTAATCAAGAAAAAAGATATGGTGAACTGTCTGTATCCTGGATTGACCTGAACCTCACCCATTGCCTGAAGCACTGACAGAATCATCGGGTCCCCTTACCCCATAGGGAGTGCTCTGACACCTAGGATAAAATGTCGTTCTTGCTCTGATGCAGAGTTGAAGACCTTCAACAGGAGAGATTTTTGAACCCAGAAAATTGAATCGAAGGTCAGTCCAGAAAACTCTGCAGTTTAAAGTTGTGACATCTTTCAAGTAAATCGCCTAATTTACGGGATTTAAAAACACTGGACACCCTGCAGAGTAGAAGAACGTGACTGATAAACAGGTCAAGAAAAGGCATCCAAAATCAAGATTATTTCCTTAGGTACTACTGATATTAGAAACCACCCTGACAGGCTGAAACACACAAGACCTTATAGCACCCTCAGTGAAAGAGAATTCAGAGA
Organism: Gorsachius magnificus; assembly: GCA_034008185.1. Classification (NCBI taxonomy): domain Eukaryota; kingdom Metazoa; phylum Chordata; class Aves; order Pelecaniformes; family Ardeidae; genus Gorsachius; species Gorsachius magnificus. The sequence continues at coordinate 38,657,413 of CM067083.1, read as the reverse complement.
TTTAAGATCAGATAAAGCAATGACTGGCTTCAATATATATTTAGAAAAAAATCTGTGAACTAGTCTTCCCAAAATCACTGCAGAAAAAGGTGTTTGGAAAATGATTTGTCTGATCTAGTCTTATGTTTCAAATTACTGCCGTTTCTCTCAGCATATTCTGTCTTCTATGTGTTTAGTTTAGACTGCTAACCCAGAGCGAGACTTTTCCTGTTTCTGTTTATCATTCAGCAGAGACCAAATAGTGACTGCTATAGGAGTGACACCATCTGAAATGAAGAAATCATCATAATAATAAACAGTTCCAATGACAGTCCCAAAGAAGCTGGACGTCGGAAAAGGGGGAACACTGCTAGCCAGGCACTTAAATGTAGCCGCTACAGCCTGAAACAGTGATGAGAGCAGACTCCCTTCCCTTGGCAAAAAAGTGTTTCTGCTCAAAGTATCTGCCAGAAGATTTACATTTCCTCTTAGATGCCTGGGTCTGAAAGGAATGGGATTCTGCTCCCCTCAGATGAGCAGAACGCCAGACTCCCGGGAGAGTGCCATACTCCTACGTTGGCTCCAAATATGAACTTGTTGGACCAAATTAATATAGGTTTCCCTATTAAGAATCCCCCAAACAAGCAAGGAGTCTCCATACAGCTCTGAACTCATGTCTGTTTATAAGAACGGCAGTATCTTTTCCATGACCTTTGACAACCCAAGTGAGCTCCAGCTGACTGCTGCCAGGCTGTGACCAGAGCACAATGAAGCAGTCCTGAAGCAACTGGGAGAGGTAAGCTGTCATGGGAAAATGATCACAGTCCATTTGTCACTGTCTGTGGGACTGCCCTTTGATGGAAAAAATTACAATGTTGAAAGATGGAAAAAGCCTTAGAAGTCATGCAAGAAATGCTAAGAAGCTGAAGAGATGATGTCTTTGTTAATGAACAAGAGAGCCCAGAAATTAGAAGCAGTTGCCTTGTTTTTTAGTGTAATTTTTGGCACTAGGAAAAAAAAGAAAAGCCTCTGTCCTTGGCTGTTTGGAAAGACATCCCAAGAGGGTAAGATCCTCTGAAATGGAACAGAATAGTGTTAGACTGACTGTTGGATTTCAGGAACCGATCCAGGGTTTATGTCACTACCAAATTCCTTGCCAGAAGGAAGGAACTGTTAATCAGCCAACCACCTACAGAAAGAATCAGCGTTGTGTCCCGGCGGGCTGCTAATTACTGCCACTGGCTTTTGTAGGCACTGGTTATACTAATGTTGGGCTGAAAGGGTAGGTGGGTGAAATATGACTGAGCTCTGGCTTGACTTCCTTCTGTAGTTTGCTTCAAAGCCAGTTCTAGTGGCAGAACAGTAAAAAGAAGACAAGGAATGAACAGATGATTTCTAAAATAAACTATTGCAAACTCTGTAATTTGATAGGAAATAGATTAAACCAGCATTTTGTTGGAACAAAGTCCTGATCTTTTCTTTTTAATACGCCCTTAGTGCCTTAGTACTTAGCAAGTACCTGAGAATCATGAGTAGAGATACGGATGCTCCTACTTTATTCTTTGCTTTGATCAAGGGGGTTTATGTTCAGTTAGCTGTATGAACAGACTTGTTTTCAACAATCCTGTTTAATCCTTGCTTCCCAGGCTTCATCTTTTGAATTAATTTGGAGACCTCATCTTTCATATTGTACTTGGAAAAGTTAGTGAGAATGTAAATGCCTGAAAATAAATAAATATTGGGGAAACTGGGACACAAACTTCTGGAACTTGACAATTCAGCAATTTAAAAAGGCACTTCTTAACATGTAATTTTGTATTTCCTTTGTATTCCTAAATATATGCTCCCTGAGGGAGGGGTGATATTTTTGTACTAACACCAGTACTGCAATCTTACATGAAGCCTTTACATGCTAATTCAAAACAACAGGCAATAATAATATTTTTTCATGTAACAATGCCTCTGTGATTGAAGCACTGTTCTTCAATGGTACTGCTGACACCAAACATGAAGATCAAAGGTGAAAATGTTGAGTAAATTCTATCCTTGTCCATTTTCAAGCATTTCTCAGAAACCTTGGTGAGGCAAATCAACCATGGACATATGCTCTAGCAACAAGTTTGATCAACTTACACAGAGGACCATTTACATTTGTTGAAATCCCTAAACTACAGTTGTGTTGTTTCCTAGGATAGAAAAAGATTGTCAAAACTTCTAGTAGGTTCAGGAACTTATTGAGTGTTTTTTATAAGAGAGCTGGTGGATGTATGGAAGTGCAACACCAGCTAAAGAATTGCAGGTGACATTTTTATGTAGATGGCTTGGATGCTGTTCAGGTGACCTAATTTTGAGAGTCCTTGAGTTAGAAACTGGACTTGTGGTGTTCTCTACCAAAATTCAGGATGCAATATAAGTAAGTACTAAGCAAAGCAATACACTGATTAAAGGAATAACGTACTTACTGGCATTATGTTATTATTAGCTTTGGCAACTATCAAATACTGACCAAATATAAAAATGATTCATATTCAAACCCATTACTTTTGACCTTGTAATAAATAAAAGCCTTCCAAAACCCAAGCTAGACTAAAATATTAAATCCTGGCTCCAGAGGAGAAAGACTACTCATAACAAAGTGATTCTATAAGCACAAATCTCCCTGAAATCCTTGGCTGAAAATGTAGAACATGAACAATACTCTGGCTCACGACTGTGGAAAAAACTGTTCTCCATTTAAAATGTTTGTCATCAATGTAATCCCATCTTTAATTATAATTAATGTAAGGGGCTTTTATGTGCTGGAATGGTAATACGTTGCCAAGATTTCAGCTTTTAGGAAGGCACACATTTCCAAATTACAGTGGAGATTGATCTTAAAATGGAGCAAATAATAACATATAAAGCTGTCAGAGATACAATGAACCGAAGACATTACAGCAGCAATAACTTGAAGTACTGACAGTCAGGAAATATTCTATGAGTGACTTTTAGAAAGACATTGGGTTTTCCCTCTTTTAGTTACTGAGTTTTTTTTTTTCAACTTGGGACAAAATCCATTAAAAGTACTGTTTAGAATTGTAGCTAGTGCCACTTAAATTGGCAGTAACTGTACTGCCAAAAATTTCACCTTAATCTTATCTTAACCAGTTTACTCTGATGTGTCAGCACTTGCTACTCTTCCCTTGTCCAATCAGCAGCCAGGCTGCTTGACCAGCTGCTAAAAGAGACTGGCCAGAATTGTGGTAAGACCTCTTAGAATCAAAATGTAGCTGACATTGAGGACCAGGCACCAAAAATTATTTGAGATCCACAGGTCCAGCTAGTTGCCACTGTTTGCCTCCAGATTTTCTCATCTTTGGTGACAGCTATGCACCTGGATTACCCCATGGCTGTGCTCACAGTTGGAGAGGCAGATAAAAATGTGCTATTGTATAGCAAGCAGAGATTCACTTTGAAGTCCTTTCATCAGCAGTGACCAGTGAGGAACATTTGCTCTCATGATATGCAATGCAATCTTGACTGCACAGCCATGGACCCTTCCATTTGGTCTAGGGCTGTGTCTGCTGACACTGGTGTTGATATTGATGCTCAGCTTCAACAACTTCAACAGGGTCCCTTGTGGTCGGGCTGCAGCCTGTTTCAGTATACCTGAAAACACATCCTTTGGCTTATTACAGTCTCAGATCCAGACAACTGTGTAAGGGAACTGTGTATACTTAGGCTGTGGTTAGAGAAGATTGCATGGAGTTGCCATATCTAGCTAAAAAGACCAATTGACTGAATTTTAAAGCCATTGTTGGTGTCAGTGTGAATTTTGCTGTTTGATATAGCTGTGACATGAAATATTACAGTAGGTGAGAAATAAAGAATAATTCTTCCCAGATAAGTTGCCTCTTAAATCATAGTTCATCAGAGACCTGAAATGTCAGAAAAAGCCCTTGCAGAATCTTGTAACCTAGAATGGCAAAAGAGCACTTTGAGCCATTAGTCTTGTTTGTATGCATAGCTAAACTGTGTGAATGCAGTATGATGTAACCACTATGTGAGTTTGATCAATTTTAGCACAAGTATCAGTGAAGAAGCAGCGCCACTGGCTGTAAGATTTCTCTACAGCAGCAGCCAGAGACAAATGCTTGCAGTTATCTGCATAAACGAATTTTACGGACAATCTGGATGTTAGCGTGCTGAAACCTACATAGTTGCAATGGCACTCTGCTATCCACGTCAGCTAGCACAGAAATGTAATCATGTGATTCTTGATCTTGTGTTTATATATACTTCCTGGAGCAGCATAATCTATCTGACTCAACTGTATCTGTCTAAAGTGTGGGTAAGCACTTGAAGTAGTACTGGAAGTCATTCCTTTAACTTTTTATATCCATTCCAGTTTTCATAGATTTCTACTGCAAGACAGTATGAAGGAGCTGCTTGTCTTTTCTTTGGGTATGGAGGGAGGATAAAAACTGGCTTAGATTAAATGACTAACTGAAGTTAGGAGAAATTAGTAGCATTTTGTAAGCTAAATCTGTTATTTGCTCCTGTAGATGTTTCTGAGGTTAAATACAACCTTTTTTTTTTTTTTTTTTTTTAACGCAGTGCTAAGGTACCACATGGCAATGGGAACTGCAGAGACCACACAACCAAAATTCAAACCATTCCACTTCAAAGAATTATTCTCATTGAAAGAAATCTAGCACTTAAAGCTAAAAGACCTTAGAAAACGCAGCTTCTTTATTACCCTTAGGACACCAGAATACTCAGCAGAAGTACGAATAGCCATCTTCATGATGAATTTGGAGAGACCAAGCAAAACAAAGCTTCACAGAACATTCACAAAAACGGTCCCTGATTTAGACAGACTGATTTAGATTCTAGTCAAAAATCTGTTCAGCTCCAATTGAAATGGTAGCTTCTCACTAATTATGAAAAATAAGGGCAGGATCTTAGAAAACATAAAGGTTGCTTTTGAATAAAATGAATTACCCAAGGTCACTTAAGAAGTCAGTAACTGACTTGAGAACAGAAACTTGATAACTTGAACTTCCTTCTTCACTTGGGCACGTAAGACTAAATGAACAAGCCTTTAGAAAATACAGCAGGAGACATGAATTTCTTTGATAACAAATTTGCAAAGTATTTTTCTAAATATGAATAAATATGCATACATGTAACAAAGTACTAATACGCATAAGGCTTAAATGTCCTTCATATAAACTTTAATGTGTTTTTCCCACATGATTCTCAAGATCACTTTTAAACATTGCAAAAGATGCAGACTAAAAGCTGCAATAGAAATTACTTGACTTACAATTTTACTGTAAATTGATGTGTGCATCTCAGGAATGATTCCTCTGCTTTCACTGGTCCCTAGTATGCGCTCAGCAGCTGGCAGGCACACTCAGCAAGACTGGAATTTGGGAGCAACAAAAAGCTATGGTCTGTAAGTTTTTGTTAGAAGAAGGATTGTAGCTTTTTGATGAGATGACTACAACTGAAAAAATCCCCCAAAACTTAGTTGAAGTCATAAAGCATTTCTTAGCCAAACTGGAATTTGCGTTTTTACCTATAACAAATATTTATGAGGTGGATTGCTGTTGACTAAGCCATTGTATTTGCAAAGCAATGTTGTAACATGCAAATTTACTGTTAGCTGATTACATTTATTGAATCACAGTGTTGAATCTGCCACCCTTGCTGACTCAAAGCCGCAATGGTTGCCTATTCAGTCGACAAAGACTTTGCCTTTTAAAAATATTCCAAGATGTCTTGGAAATTTGCCTCAGCATCAGGGGTATTTCAGCAGGGGTATTATTGAATAATTTTGTGAACTCATGACTTTTAAGCACCTAAATGCAGCCATTCTCTAATTTAAAAACCCATAATTTCCAAAAATATTATCTCCCACTGTAGCTGCAATTACATGCCTCTCAGCTTACCAACAGTAACTGAGATCAATGAAAAAAAATAATCCAAGTTAGTCATGTAAACAGTTGTATTTATAAAATCTCTGTCACAGAGAAATGAAATGCAGTACTACAAGGACTGCTGCAGATTATATCTAATCATCCTAGTCTGAAGCTGAGGATAAAGATGTCTTCTTCATAGACGTCAACAGACAAAGCTGACATGAGGTTCCTAGCCCTTCACAGACCTCTTTACGTGGTAACAATGAGGAAACTACAGAATTTCAGAATGCAGTCACAAAGAGCTTTCCAAACATCTTGCATCCCCACAGGGAATTTTGCCAATGGGCAAAAAAGATCTACAGAATATGAACTCAAACCAGTTAAAAATTTCAGAGAGAAAAAATAACTAATTATTTTTAACTTATGTATAAGACTATTGTTTTCATCAATATATGCTCATATAGCTTCACTACAGTATTTTTTGATGGTGTATGTTGACTTTTACAACGAAGTGTACTCCAGCCTGTGGATCTTGTTTCTTAAAATATTCCACATGCTGAATGGTCTTTACACCACTTATCTACCCTTTCACAAACTGTTAAGCGATCCTTAAAGACTCTTTAGCCTGCTTATTTTTCTTAATAGTCACTGCATCTGTGGGGATGCCATTCCCCAAAATTAATCTAAGATTTCATGGCACTTGAGTGAGCATCCTTAAAGAAAGACAAAAAGAGGTCTTCACTTCCTTTCACTCCCTCTTAAAGTAGCATTGCAGCAACCTTTATCAGGCACAGAATGCCAACAACTTTTGCACATGGATAGGAAGTAATTTAGCATTATGTCATAAGCCTTAAACTTTTCCGTGTTCCATTCTTTGAACTGCTTACTGATGAATCAAAGGATACATTATGTATTCAATGGGTGTACTTTGGCTTGAACAAAACTGCACACAAAACTCTCCTACCCAACACAGAGTTTAAACTTTTTTTTTTTCTTTTTTGATGTACAGCAATTATTTCATGAATCATATCATGCTCCTTGGAATAACATTTTCATCAATAGCTTTCTTACCCATTTCTAATCTACTGGGAACACGTTTAGCTATGGCATGTGACTCACGCAAAACAGGAATTAGTGAAAATAAGAACAAGCGTACATATAATTTAGAGAGACAAAGTGCAAAACTGCATTGAAGCCAGTGTGATTTTGCATATTCCATTTTATGTCACATCAGACTTGGAGACAAAATTATTTTAGCTAGGCCGTATAAATACAAAACAACCCAGAATATAATTAAACCAGGCTAGGCTGAACCCTATAAAAGGTCACACTGAACAAAACTTTATCTACTACAACTACTGACCTGCTACTAAAAGAACTTGTGAGAGAGAGCATAAGAACTACAAACAGTCATCCGAGGAGGTTCACCAATCTCTTTAACAACTGCCGAATATGTCTGGTAGTTCTTGAAAATTATCGACGCAGGTGTTTGTCAGAATTAATTTAACATTATTATGAGGATAAGCACAGCCTTCCTGTAGCATCAGACAAGTGGGTTCAGTTAAAGTTCTAAGATTATTCTTTTGAATAGAAAAAAAAAATCTTTCCTTCCAGCTTAAAGTCATGTTAACTCTCATGTTCAGAGGTCCTTGAATCTCAAAATGATCTGTAATGCATCTTTTAGCAAGAAATTCTTCTTATCATGTTTGTAACATTTCCTGCTTTTCTTTCCTTCACGGTTGTCTTTCATAGCAACATAAACAGCACTGAGGGCAGAGGTCATTTTCTTCTCTTCTCTGGCCATTCAATTAGCAGCAAAAGATAAGTATTACATAAAGGAAGGGAAGCCGCTGACAGGCCTTGGAAAATTCTGTTTCATTAGCAAGGAATTTCTTCACTCAGCCTACCTTTTCTTGATTCTGGCAGAGAAGACAGTCACACTCAAAGCAATACTGGCGCATCAGTTGCTTTTGGCGTTCACTGGTGGGCATCAGCGATTCAATATAGCTGATGGTGAGCTGTGTGCAGTACATACAAAACCAGAGTTGGTACATTTTACAAAAATTCCATACTCAGTGTATGTTAGAAACAACATTTTTCCAGCATAAAATAAAATTTCATCTTAACAGATGATTTCCTAGAAGAAATTGACTACTTTTACTAAGGGGAAAAAAAAGGTAAAAAATTAATTTCCATGGAGGAATGCTTTTTCACATTTCCAGACTAATACTGTTTGAAATTATTATACCACCCCCACCCCTCAAATATCACCATTCCAACTTTTCATCCTAGTTTGGAAGAAAAACAAAAAAAAAGAAAAGAGAGAGGGGAAACTCAGTATCTGAATTTCTTGTGCATGAAATCTCATTTTTTGTGTAGCTCCAAAGCTTGTGTGTATTTAGCACTGGTGTTATACAACATCCAACTATCTCCAAAAATTTTGTCTCAGGGAAGCCCCCGCTTTCTTGCAAACATATGTCTGAGCCTGAGGAAAGCTCCTCTTATGTCATATCCATCTTCAGTATGTCTGTGATGTTTCTTTTGTGACCAAGGAAGCACAAAAGCATTGCAGTCAAAGTTGCTGAAACTATTGACAAGAAAATTTATTAAAATGATAAAAGAAAATGCTTACATTTGTGCCATTTTCAGGTCCTCATGCTGTACAGAGTGAATTCCAATGAACTACAGAGAAGCCTGTAGTTTGTTCAATTTGATGCCTGCCAGAAGGAATTTTACAGGGCTAACCATTTGTAGAGTCCTTCAAATTTTTAAAGTGCTGGACAGGCACAAACTAATGATAAGGGAAGGAATATAACAAAATAACAGCCCAGCTCAAACCAGCATTCAGTCATACATGCTATTGATTGATTACACTATACGCCCAACACACTTTGAAACACTCCAGAGAGATCAGAGCTAAAAAAATCAGGTCACATTATTTCATCCTGAGCCTAGACACTTCAACTAATTGGGAGAATTTTCACATAGTTCTCAGTTAAATCATGAGAGTCCACTCAAAGAAATTACAGTAAAACCTGACCAATTTGTAGTAATGACTATGAATCCATTGTCAGAACCTGCGTTTTGCAAAATAGTGAGCATTATAATTAAACAAGCAATTAACAAGAAACTAAAATGATGCCTCCATTTTTTTCATTTATTATTACAGTATAATTTGATTACAAATTGAAGGGGGACTGTATTAAGAGAAGACTACTAAGATAGCAAAGCCAAGCATTTAAGGTGATGATAAGCAGAAAGCCTGCAGAAAAAAAATATGGTGTCATAATTGAAGATTAATTGTATAATTAATGGAAGAGACAAATTAAAGTTCCACAGATAATCAAAAGTCAGAAAGTGTGAGAACTTTGTTAGGTTTTGCATTCTATATAATGTTGTTCTCTCCCAGCTTGTGAGTGTCTGAGCCGAGAGGGGATTAGTTGCACCACTGTTGGTTTACAGCAGAACAGTCTGTGCTAATCATTTACACAGGAACTGTAGGCTTCCCTCTGAGATTTCTGCAGTGAATGGACGGAAATTGTTTTCCATATTTCCTTTCCACTCTTTTCGCCAAGCTTGGTCTCTTCTGCCCCTTTCTCTCCAATCTGTCCCTCTTCTGATTCTCTCTCTGCCCCTGCACATGAGTATCATTTTCCAGTCTTATTCTCCACACCTGGTTATCTAAACCTGGTTTCCAGCCCTCAGTTCTAGCTCCTTACATAGCTATTCTTGGTAAAATGGGCCAATTGCATCATCTTGCCAGTCCCAGATCTGCCCTTCTGTCTCCCCTGCATGCCTCATCTTACACTTTTTCCCCATGTTTGATCACCAACACTCTTACCCTCCCAAGTTAACAGTCCTTGTTGCCCTGCTCTGGTTTCTTAATCATCTCCAGTGATGCCACCAACTTTGTCCTCATTTCTTCCCCCAGCTGGTCTTACCCTGCATTCTCCCCGGTGTGGTGAGAAAGGTCTGCCTCCCTTCCTTCCCACAAAGCATTTTCCAGTCGAGCTGTAGTCCTAACCTCATCCTCCAGCCATTCCACACCCAATTTCCCTCTCAAGTCTCTGATCTCCACATCTCCTTGCAACTTGCAAGTGTTTTCTGTCAAAATCATTCCGCACACTGGCTTGTTCCCTGTCTCTTACCCTCTGCATAAACATCACCGGTTCTGACCCATGTCCTACTGCGCTTTAGGTTCAGGTGGCGTCCAGCAGTAAAAGGGATTCAATCAAGTTCAGGCACAGTGCAAGACAGTAGGAATCTTCTGGGAAAAGTAATTCATGTGAGATTAGTCTACTCTTTGCCAAAATACTTAAGACAATAGTTTAAACCCTATCATTACTGTTGAACCCATCATTAGGCAGGGTTTATGTCTATACTGCAAAACAAACACATAGCCAACACCAAACGTGCTTTATCTATCTTCAGCCTACAGGCTTCATCCCTTTCTCTCTTTTCATTTCTGCCTTTTTTTTTTTTTTTTTTTTAATTCATGTTGCAGAAACCTTGGAAGTAGGAACAAGTTTGAAACCAGTAATTTCTCTTTCAGAGGTTACCAAACAGTTGTGGATATGAACAGTCACATAACAACCTCCTCTGGATTAGAGCATATGACTGGGCAGAAGGAGGAGGACAAGGGGCTTCATCACATTGATACCTGCTTTTACAGTTTTAACAACTTAGAGTTTCTCTTGCTGTTAAAGGCCCAAGTCCAAATTCTCAGTCCTGCCAGCAGAAATCTGTAAGTGAAAAAAATGTTTGTAGCTGGCAGACTGAGTGGGAAAATGTAATTAGAATATTTAGAAACATGACCAACCTAACGGTGACTAAGTCTATACTAATCATTTAATCATTTAAACATAAAAATTCTGTATTCAAGTCTCTCTCCTACACTTGTTTTAATTTTGGATCCCTTCATTAGAAGCAAGGCTCATTTAACTTGTACATATTTAGGAAATATGCCCATTTATCAGAGGTTGTCTTAATGGTATTTGCATGTGGGATGTATGGTATTAATTAAAACATTATTTCAGCTGACCAAAGTTTGCCTCTTTATTGCATCGCTTATAAAGAATGCAGTAAATCTTTTCCCCTGAACTAGAGAATATCTATTAAATAATGTTTATGAAGGCAGGGAATTATTTAACAGCCATGAGACTTATTGACTCTCAAGACTTTCTCCTTAGAAATGCAGCACTGTCTGCTTCTCACTCTGACACAGAAATTCTTTAACTATGGGTATGCTGGTTATTTTCTCATGTTCCTCATCTGCCAAATGAGGTGGACACAATTTCCAGTACTGCCAGGCTTAATTTTGTTTTTTTGAACAGATACAATAAAAATTTCTAGACAGAGGACTCTACAGAAATTCAAAATTAATTATTTTAATGCAAATGGCAGGGAAAAAAAGTGAGTCCTCTTGGTTTTGCAATCATGGGTCTCAGGGAGGGTTGTGTACAAAAATCTGTTCCTGAGGCAGAGTTATATAACTGATGAACAGTCTGTGCTGTTCTGGCATATATGATCAAAATGCCTTCTAACTCAAGGAAAAATTTGGTTTTAAAAAATGCGATGTGACAAAATGTAATGTGCCAAACATACACAGATATAAAACTTCTCCTCATAGAATTATAACAACAGAAATATTACAGATCTTTGTTTAAATCTATCATGAAGATAGATTTATTGCTGGTCATATGAAATTATGATTTGTATTTCGTATTAATTTTAGGAATTAGTTGCTTTGTAAGGGTACGGTCTGTTACGTGACTTTCTGCAGCAAAATACAGATTTTCTCTAACTGAACTCTGAAGCTGATGAGAAGCCATGCACCCATTTTGGAGCAGAACTGGACCTCAGCTAATGCATCCTGTCTCTCAGCGGGACTAATCTATTTGAGCTATGCACTGAGCTAACTGTAGCTATACAACTTCTGATTGGAGAATAGGCAAAATGAGCTCATGTTTGCCTGCAAAACACCAGGTAGACATAGTAATTAACAAAAAGTCAACTGAAATTATAGCACACACCTGGATGCTGTTTAAAGTGGTTAATTAAGGGTTGGGAAATGATGAAGACCTCTTCAGAGCAGGCTGCTTGTCTTTTTGAGAAAGTAAATTAGCTGATAGGCTACCTCATCACTGAAAGACCTCTGGTGCTCTCTAGGGGAATAATTTTTGTTTTATTATAAGCCTTCCCCATATCTTACCTTTCTTTGCAATACTTAAATTTCATTTTTGCGCAGAAAGAAAAGGAAGTCTTTGCATACTGTCAAAGTAACATCACCTAAAGTTACAAAAGCTGTGATAGTCAGCACTACAGCTAACATTATCTTGAGGAGCAAAAAGGTGTTATAATTAGTTTTGAGCTGCTGGAAGCAAGTTTCAGAAATTCCTGTAATCATTTAAGTCAACCATATTCTGGGCTGCATCAGGAGAAGCGTGGCCAGCAGGTTGAGGGAGGTGATTGTGCCCCTCTACTCTGCTCTGGTGAGACCTCACCTAGAGTACTGCGTCCAGCTCTGGAGCCCTCAGCACAAGAAGGACATGGAACTGTTGGAGCGGGTCCAGAGGAGGGCTACTAAAAAGATCCAAGGACTGGAGCACCTCTCCTATGAGAAGAGGCTGAGGGAGTTGGGCTTGTTCAGCCTGGAGAAGAGAAGGCTGCGGGGAGACCTGATTACAGCCTTTCAGTACCTAAAGGGGGCCTATAGGAAAGATGGGGAAAATCTTTTTAGTAGGGCCAGCTGTGACAGAACAAGGGGTAATGGTTTTAAACTGAAGCAGGGTAGGTTTAGACTGGATATAAGGAGGAAATTCTTTACAACAAGGGTGGTGAAACACTGGAACAGGTTGCCCAGAGAGGTAGTGGAGGCCCCATCCCTGGGAACATTCAAGGCTAGGTTGGATGGGGTTCTGAGCAACCTGATCTAGTTAGTGGTGTTCCTGCTCACTGCAGGGGGGTTGGACTAGATGACCTCTAGGGGTCCCTTCCAACCCAATACATTCTATGATTCTGTGATTCTAAGTAGGGACATACAGAATAAAATCCCCACAAAAATCTATTATTTCTTTCTTCCTGCTATTGGATTCAATTATGCTCAAAAACCTGGTACAGGTAGAATCCACAGAGTGTTAGGAGACCCTTTCTAGCCATCTCAACCCCCAGTCTATGCATGGGGATCAATAGTTGCTCCCAGGTCTTGTCCTCCTTTCACTTCTTTTGTCCGCTCTGGTCCTTATCTGTTTCATTCCCTTTATGCCAGTTGCATGACAGAAAACACTTAAATTTAGTAGTGACCATTACCAGCTGGTCAAGCACTAGAATTTGGGATATTAGCATAGAACCATACCGCCTTATATGAATTATAACAAGAGTCAGAGCAAGGATGGGGAAGAAAAAACGAAAGGTTACCAAGCTTGAAGGAAGTTTCTTATCAAAGCCAAATTTTCACTTTAAAAATTCTACATTTAATGAGGATTATAAATGTTATTTGAACAGACAAATAAGTTATATGATAGAAATGAAAGCTGTTATTTTGAACATCAATTAAAGCATTCATTGGCAAAAGCCAATGGGAACATAGTGTGGTTTTGTTTGAAATGGTAACTTTCTGCCCTCAAGGAGCATGCAGTTCCATAGAACTACATTAGTATAAAGCCCAAATAATACACCTAAAGATAAATCTGAACATCTGGTTTCCGAAGCAAAATTTAAGGACCAGACATTTCTCTATCTTGGCAAGTCTCAGTATTTTATTATGATTCCTGCAATATACTTTATTTTCTTAAAGCTTCAACTTGGGAAACCATGCAATTATACATGAATTCCTTCTTTCAATGCCTACATAAAGGTAACTATTCATGACTCATGATTTCTTAGTGCTTCAGGACTGGCAAGACTGCCTTTGCCACAAAAAAGGTCTAGATGGCTAGAATTTTTGCATATGATTTAGGCGTGATTAATTTTCCAAATATACAGCACCATCAAATTTAGCACTTTCATTCTATAAGGATTCAGGCAAACATTTTCTGGCTCAGGAGTCCTAATTTTCTACTGCCTGAGATACATTTTGGCCTTAGGATTTGAACAAATTTCAAAGCCCAAACTAAAATTCAATTAAAAGCCACTAAATGTCACCTGCCTTCCTGTCAAAAACATGCAAAGCCAACAAAATCTACCTAGACATGAGACTAAAACTGAACTGAAACAACTTCCATCAGGACATAAAAACTTTTTGAGGTTCTCATAATCTTGCATGCTTTTTATCACTGACTTGATAAATATAATTATTGTATATAGCATGAGAGCTCTAAAGTGGGTTGGGGCATAAATGTTATTCCTGCATAAATCTGCATCATACTGCAGCAGATACATCCAATGTCATAATACCTCTTCTGGTTACAACCAAAATTGGGTCTACTGGTGCCTCCCTCTTTATATAATTGTGAGATGCCCACAATGGCCAGTCACCTCAACTCTGTGTGTCTCTTTTCCCTGTGATTATAGATTGTCAACAACTCCTTAACATAGGTAAATTGTCGTAGTGTCCTCTGATAGAAAGCACTAGAAACGTGCAAAAATATTTTTACTTCTCACTGGCCTAGTGAACACATATTGCAGTGGTTGATACTTTCCTGGCAAGAGTCCAGCAGCCCTATCAAGTCTGTTCCTGTGTGGATAGTATAGCCATAGTCCTCTTCTACTAATCTGAGCTTGACTTGCTACTTAGCTTCTCATTGCTAATACATCTTAGTGTTTATTTACTTTCTATTAATTATTAGGGCTCATTCTGTCTAAATCTAGTGTAAGTTTGAAAGGATAAGCCAAGTTTTTTACTGCTTACTATTATTTAAGTTTTCTTGTTGCCTCATGACATGAAACAATGTTCATCTTATCAGCTCAGAGCACTTGATTTATACAGAAAACCCAGTCAGATTCCCCCCTAACATTTATTTTGTCTCCCATTAGCTCAGATCATTACCTCAGTAACACAAACAAAAACTCAGCTTGTAACAGGTAATGTAGTTTCATGATCACAGGTGTGTAAGTTCAATACACAGCTATTAAGAAAACTGAGCTTACCCTGCTGCAGGCAAGCAGTAAGGCAGTGTGGAAAAAAAGTTGTACCAAAGCTACCATGCAGAGCACTAAATGAAAAGCAGTAGCAGTTGTGTAAGAGGAAAAGTAATTGGGTGTTGAAAATAATATTAAACTGCTGACTTGTACATACCCTCATAATAATTTTCTTTTCCTTCCTCTTCCCATAACAGAATATTAATTTTGTAGCTTTATTTCCTCATTTATGCCCATTTTCTTCCTCAGACACATTCTTATTCAAGGACTGTACCTCAGACTGAGACTTTTTTTCCCAGGTATGTCAAGAGGGCACCTGCTTTAACACAATGCATATATATGTATGTGTGTATATATATAATCTTACACATTCCTTAAGGCAAGTTTTCCTTTCAGTACCAAACCGAGAAGCAATAGTTGCAACACAGACACCAGAACCTCAGCTTTTTGGAAAATTCTGCCTTTATTTTACTGCCTCATTGGAGGCAAAGTTTTTTAGAAAATATAAAATACACCCACATGAAGTGCAGTTGCTTTAAAGCCTGTATTCACACAACTGCTAAAGTCACTGCAAACAAACTGGTCCTAGCTGCCCTGCTTATAACTTCTATTTTTTTTCCTGATTGCCTTTACTAATGACTTGTAACTTCACCATATATGTTTCACCACTGATTTTAACCTAGAGACTTCTGTGGGTTACAGAGCACTAACACTAAGTCTGAAGTTTGGGTCATAGCTTCACAGCTGTAGCACAGTCCATGGAGTGGTCATACCTGCAAGGGAATTCTACTTCACTTCTCACTCCAGAAACACTCAGGGCCACCTGAGGAGCTCTCCTGATCTGTAAAAGCTGCTTGTTACAAAGAATTGCTTTATGAAATTTACCTAGAGAAATATATCCATGTACAGAAAAATAAGATAGCTTCAGAATTAGAGCTCTAATAACACCAATGCATCCTGGGAAGACATTAAAATCTACTGTATTTTTAAATAAACAACCCATCTTGGTGAATTGGGAAGCCAAGAGGAAAGTTATGGTACATGGATATAATGGAAGAAAAGGGTCTATAATTTGGCTTGGACAAGAATGCCAGACCGCAAGATTTCTACACTTAATAGCTCCACAAAAGTATATTGCATCCTAAAAGATTGCTCTTGGCAAAAAGGCAAGCGTGCAAAAGCATTTCTGTTGGCTCTCCACAATATTTTGCCTAAAAAAATATTTTACCATTTACTTATTTTGACAGCCTAGTATCTTTGACAGCCTACTATCTTAGAGAAAGGATACATTAAAAAAGAAAACACTTCATAGGGAGGAAAAGATACCCTGCTTCTAAATTAGAATACATATGCCATTGATATTCCAAGAGTTTGAAGCACAGGCATGAACCCTATTTACATTAAGTCATGATTTTGAAATGACCAACAGCTGGGACTGCATAGGTTGTTGGTGCATGTAAAGTTACATATAAACACACATCTTCGCAGGCCTTACTAAGCAAATTCAATATTGCATTGCTGCAAAAGGCATTTACTTTGCAATGCTTACCTAGCCACAAATGATTGTTTTCAAAGTAACACAAATGCTGTTGTAAAAACAAAGCTGACAATACCTTCGACCAAATCAGAAAACTTTTGAAAGAGATATTTTGAAGTCTTTTCTGGTGAAATGGACAAGAAAGCAAACCTTATCTTGCCACTTACACTGTGAATGAAAGGTTTACTACAACAGTATGGTTGCAACCTGACAAATGCTTATTGTTGCAATGGCTTAGTGAAGACTGCATTCCACCCAGAAATATTGTGTTTCCATCAGGATAAAGACATTCAAATACAAACAAAACAAAGTGCCTAGAGGAGGAAAGGAGGAACAAGAATTTATCAAGACTGCTAGTGATTTATGAGAAGTAATGATTATGGGGCCCAGGCAGTGTGAAGAGATGATTCTATTTATCATTTTCCCCCTGATAGCTATGTGCTAGAAAGTGGCATCAATATATCATCAAAATATTAAGCTGGTGGCCCTGCAGTCTGGAATTTATTTAGGGAGATGTCATTGTTGCAGGTGTCTGTGATGGAAGGGAGGACAAGTTAATTACCTCTTCACCAATCTGGATCTCTTGGACAGAGCGAAGTAAAAGCTGGTATCCTTCAAAAACAATCACACAGTTTGGGTCACAGCTGTGGTTCAGTAAAGACATGCTGCGAGGGGTGGTAGAGAGGGAGAAAGAGAGAGAAAGAACTTTACTGTTCACCTTTAATAATTTAAAAGTAGCTAACACGATTACATCTGAAGCATCAAGCAATTAAGTTACAAAACAAATAAAAACCCTGGTAAATCAGCTGCTCTGGGTTAGGGGAGGAAAATTAATGCTTAGAAGATTTATATTCATTGCTAATAGGAGCCATGCCTGGATCTCTTCACGTGTTTCTGCCTTCTGTGTACTCAGGGCGGGAGGGAGGCGATGGCCTCCCAGCGACTCTCCGAGAGGCCTGACTCGGGGGAGAGGGCAAAGCAGGCAAGCGGGGAACAAGGCAGCCCGGACACTTCAGAGCAAAAGGTTAGCACCTTGGGTCTGTGTTTTATTTCTGCTGCTTCTGCTCAGTTTCAAGGCACTAACGTTATCGGTTATCCTGACTGTCAGTGGAACCACAACTCCACAGGGCCAGCAATCAACCTGGATTTCGTATCAGGTAGAAAATGGAGTATACTATGTTCCAATACCAAAGTATGTGTTGTATAGAGTTGAAAGAAGAGATACAGCCATTGCCTCTGTTTTGCACATATTTTTGGTTCAGCCTCTGTCCATGTGGTGTGTTGACAACTGAAGCAGCACAGCTCACTGGGGAGCTGCTGCCACCCCCAAGAGATACACATGCTGGTGGATCTCCTGACACAGACGTGCCCTTCCCTCTTTTTCGAATGAGACTCTTAAGAGTACATGTACAACATGTACAACAACAGTGTTGGCTATATACTTCTGAGTCCCATGTTTCATTAGCTGAGAAACAACTGACTTTGCCAGGACAACATCAGTCCCATAGCAGATATGGGGCTGATGGTTCTTCTCCAGTGGGAATGACCCATTGAAAGAACAATTCTAGCACCAACAGGCTGGAAGAAGAATTTTTGGCTTATCCAGCTCCTGGCTGCCTTTATTTGCTTTCCTTGACTGCCTGATTCTGCAACTCAAAATCCCAGCTGTTGTTGGCAAAATAGAGGATGTTGCCGAGGGTCAGAGCCCTGCACTAAACCATGTTTATTCAGTTCTTGACTCTTAAAGGGAGCTATCAACAGGAGCCTGACACTTTTGGTATCCATTCTGCCCTAATAAAATATCTGTGGTTAATCTCTATATGAACCCATAACATACACCAGGAGAGATGATACATTTCACTTATTGTAAGATCACTGGGCATACTCCCAAAGCTGCTGGCAAGGTGATGTAGAGAAGGACCACAGGATTTTATCTATTTTAAAATACATTGGGATGCTGAAACTATTAAGCCATGCAAAAATATACAACCTCTTAATGAGACTAAAGAAAGCACTTTTAATCAAATTTCAATTCATGGAAACACTAGCAGGTTTGATGACAATTTCATTTGGAAGCATATGAATTCATCTGGAAGGGCATTTGCCGATGATTTGGGAACCACAGATTTAAGTTCACAATTTTCCCAGCTCAGGGTGATTTGCTACAGCAAAAGTCAAACTGCTCTGAACTGACTTGGGAAAAGGTCTCTTGCAACCCTTGGCAGTGCATTATCATGGAACAGAGACAGCCACTTTCTTCGCAGCCAGGGTTTTTTTTTCAACCAGAAGAAAACATTTTACTAATAATAACGCTCCAAAATAGTGTTCCATTTTTTCCCAAGTATGTGAAAGGATTTGTTTCCATTCCACTATGAAATCAAATAACTGTTCTATACTTTTCATAACACTAATTCCCATGTCCTCCTAACCACCTTTCCCTTATCTTTACCATAAGGCAGGCCTCAAAATATTGTGTCCTTAGTCAAATCTTACACATGTGACATTAGTAGAAAAAGAAACAACAGTGACAGGCCCACTGAGGTATTGACAACATTATTCAACCGCGCACTAACAAAAAATTAAGATGGTAAAATATAATTTTAAATTATACATACTAATTTTCCACATTAATAATTACAGGTAACTAATTCTATGAAGGCAAAACCTTCCCCGGTACGTACTTCTTACCTAATTCAAATAAGAAATAATAAGAAGAAATTCAAATATTAACATCCATCTCTCAAGGGGCTTATACTTTCACCTTACTGATTTCTTAGTTATGGTAACTTACTAATAAATGTGTTTGATATTTTTCTTTGAATTGTCAGTTCAGAAGGCTTTTGGCTGCAAAATATCTGCATTCTAAAGCAATACCGAACAGGTTTCCTTTTACTAGTCCCAGTCATACACTTTGATGTCAGCATTTATTCTTACTAAGAAAAGACTACCACCTCCATAAAAATAAAACATATAGATATATCTTATTTAAACTGTTTTAACTCTGTAATCAGGACTGTTAAGAATGTTTTCAACTTGACCATATTTTTAATTCTCCTTTAATTTATTTGCATTTCCCAGTTTCTCATTTAGATATGTCACCTGCTGCTTTGATGGCCCTTACAGCTACCTAGGAAAAAAAGAAAAAAAAAAAGAAAAAAACAAAAAAAAAACTAACACAGATTTTGCCTCTGAATGAAACAGTGTCTACAGTACCTGGGATACAGGCCAACACCAACATCCTGCATCTCTCCATTACTGATGGTGAAACAGTTACAGGTCACCTGTAAAAACAAGGGAAAAAATCCAGGATTACCAGAATCATTTGGAAAACCCATACTCAAGTGAAAATAATTTCAAAATAAAATGAAGGGGCAATTGGTAATTGGATGGGAAACATTCAAGCCCAACACTGGTGCTCTTTCATTTTAGAGCAATCACATCTGGGATACACTCTCCTGTAAAACTGCAGTCCATTAAAAGCAGAAATATTGGTATCCTGCAAAAATGTGGGGTTAAACACATGCAGAGGCCCTACTTTCACGTCCAGAGGGGGAAAAAAAAAAAAAAGCCAGCCTATGCAGAGCCCAAGAAGTTCATCCCAGAGACAACACAGTAGATGAGAGTTTCTGCTGATGAAGAGAGTGGCTGCTTCCATGCAGGGACTCTGCTGATGCCAGGGTGTCACAGCACCTTTTAATGAGTACCAGTGGAGCCCAAACAATATATATGGGACAGTTATGAAGTAATAGCAGCCTTGACTGTGGCAACCTGATAGGGGCATAAATAAATACAAAGACTGTGCAATAGCATATCTTTCACATTATGGGTATTTTGGTTTTCATGTAAAGGATCCCACAAAAAAGCACGTTCAAATTGCCATTCAAGAGAAATATAACCTTTCATTTAATCTCAAATATTCATCTTGATAGTGTATTCTTCCCTCATACAAAGCTAAAGAAGTTTTAGAAAAGAGCAGAGAAGAATGGAAGTCGCTTGCAGGTAGATATAGCCCTACCCCAAACTATCAGACTGAAGTTTCTTGGTATTAGCTCCAGGGTATATCAGCACTTTGTAAATGATCAGCAAGTATCATTTTCATGGGCTTAAAAAAGAACCAGTACCCAATTCTTAATGTATTTTTTAAATATCTGATTTTTTTTTGAACAGATGGGTTTGTAGTTTTTCTATTTTTTACATAATCTGTTGGTCAGTTATGAATTACATACTAATAAAATATTTTATGTAGAAAAACACTGCATGATACTGCATATACAATAGAAGTCCCAGGTCTCTTCTGCATAATATTAGATTATTAATATCATTAATTCTAGTTAGAACAGAAAATGAGTTAGAGGAGGATTTGGCAGACGTGAAAATGAGATTTGAAAGTTGCAGTTTTATCCATAGAGTAATTGCCCAGAAGAGTAAATGCACACCTCTATTTTAAAGAGGCACACTTAACAATTTAATAGTATATCTTATCTTATAAATTGACAAATTATTATTTATGAGAGCATTAACCGTAAGGTGAAAATGAAATCCTCTTTCAAAATTTCTCATAAATTCTGACAGCAATGTTAATTTAAATAAATGTACATCAGTAGGGCATGTGTTTTTTTAAATGGTTAGACAATACTTTGATTAGTCTGTTATTTATGTAACCCATTCAAATGTTCCTGATCAATTACCAAAAGCATACATCTTAATTATTTCATTCCTGCTGGCATTGGATATAAAGTGTCAGAGAACTTCTGAGCAAAGATTAGTCCATTTAAAGCGGCAATTATCCTGGTTCTAAAAATATTGCCTTGATTTTGGTATTTATTGAAAAAAAATAATGCCTTCCAGGTAAAAGAGAAAGAAAGCCAGCTTATGTGGACCTAAGCGCTCTCTAACGGATTATGAAGTAGCAGAGGTCAAACATCTCTTAGAACTCAATGAATCCCTCTTCCTTGCAAATCTCCTATTATTACCATAAAACTGTTTATATTAACAATATTGAATTTTGATCACTGTAGAGTTATAGAGACTGTTTCATCACTTTTTATTAAAAGTATGCATTCTATTATGTGAAAAGTTTCACACACAGAATTAGCGATAGTTTTACTTTTTCCTTTCATAAATATGCATTGCCTTTTTATACCAGGATATATGCAAAGAAAAGCATGAGAGGAATGGATGCTCTGAGGTTCAGACATCTAGAGCTTCTTTCAAGACTAGTTCACCATGAGGCACTTTTTAACCCCTCTGTTTTAGATATTTTCACAGTATGCGGTTGCATCTCAATATCCCAGTGAGGTAGTGAAATACCATCTAACTTCTAATTACTTGCCGTTTCAAATATGAGATTGGGAATCCAATGTGTACAGGGACAGAGCTAAAAAAGGTATTTAAGTAAGTAAACACAGACAGAAATCTAATGGGTCACATGAATTTTGAGCTACATGATTTTGCATACAACCCTCCCAGAGGCATAAGAGTTTTCAAGTGCTCTGAGGTTTGATTAACCTCCTAGGGGACAATCTTTCCCCCTTTTAAACCCAGGTATGAAAAAAAGAGTGATGCAAACAAATAAAGTGTACTACAGGTAGTAACCTTTGTTATGGCTGCTTTCTGTCCTCAGCGAGTGGAGAGAGAGGAATTGAGATGGTGGTGGTGGGAAGAAGATCTCATCATGTGTGGCATGAGAAATTTTGATATAATGACAATCCTTCACAGACAGTTAGCCGCTGGTAACAGATACGAAGTCTCCATAGTCTGTCAACTGCAGATGGGGTTGTTTGTTTTCTTTTAGATTTGTTACAAAGTTTCTAAAAATCTACTGAATCTCATCTACATTTATATTTACGTAAACTTTTAAGAGGTTTTAAATCTCAAAGTTAAAGATCAGTCCTACCAAGGGGAGTTCTGAGATTTCAATCCAAAAGTCCACCACAGTATTTGATGTTCTAGACCACACCTCGCAAGAAACAAAAGGAAGAAAGAATTTCTTTTACAGAACACTGAAGAAAAATTCACATTCCTAGCTTCCCAGGATTCACAGACGTAGCTCAAATAACAGCTAAATCCAGAGTGTTTTACACTGCTTTAAGAGAGCACAGGTAAGCTGCTTGCTCATTTACAGCTCAAAACCTACTGGGACTGGAAATGACCTAACTCCATTCCTAGGGGGAAAAAAATGAAGACAAACCAAACAACATCTTTCCCATGCATCACAGTATTTCTTTCAGATTTCATGTCACCTTGCGTTGTGTTTTTTCTGCCTTAATTGACCCACCTTATTCCTTGTACTACAATCAGGTTCTGATTCTGTGTGATCCCAGATTTTAAAATAAGACTAAACAATTCTTGGCAATCTGGCACTGCAAGAAATGGGTTCTTCCTTACAAAGGCATATCCCGTGTCACCTTAACTCCTGGAGAATCATTTATCTCAGTTATTTAATTTGCGCTGTTGTTCAGCTTGTCCCTTCTGATTTCTCTAAAAATTCCTCTCTATCCAGCTACGCAGCACTAAAATTGCATATCCACATACAGACACAAAGCAGAGTACTCACAGAGTTTGTTATATCCATAAATAAGGAAAAATGCCCACATATTTCAGAACTTCAAAGTTGCACAGTCAAATTCCTTGCCATTTCTAAAATTTCTGCAATAACACATCTCCCAGCACGAGAACAGAGGGAAAATTCTCAAGGGAGAGAGTCACAGACTTTTCAAACCTCCGCAGTGCAAACCTTACTTAGGAGCATCCTAGAGCTCTCGAGCCTTACCATCATAGCCTGATTGGCCATGCAGTACACTGACAATTTAAAGAATCAATTCTCAGTGTTTGAGTTGGCTCCATGGCAATAAATCCTGCAAGTTTATTTATAAGGAACTGCTGTTTCAAACAATAAACAATATCATATAAACTGACTCAATTAAAGAAAAATATTTATTCTTTTGAAAGACTGCACGTGTTTTAGAGAGGCATCCTGTACTCAGGAAGGTAACCCAAGAAGAAGACATGGTCTTTCCCAGACTGGTAAACACACAGAGAGTAAACCAACTTTACTGACTGACCATTATTCTCAGGCATACTTTATCAGCAAACAAGAATTACTGCAATGTTTTAAATTTTATTTCCTCTCCGAGTGACATACGAAAACTCTGTACATTTACCCTGCAAGGAAGTCTATGTTCTCAAGATGTCTGGAGCTACTACTGCCTGAGCAATCTGTCTGTGCCAGACCCAGAGTCTTCTGGACAGCCATGAAGATTTATTTCAGTGTTTGCATTCGACACAGTATGAAGGCTTCAGTTTGGCAACATACCGAGTTGAATCTGCTTTCAGTTCAGATCTCATTCATTTTGCTTTATACTATGGATTTGCATTTGGGTTAAATAAAGCAGACTCAGACTTGATAGCAGGACATTCCAGATTTGGAATTTCGGACACTAAGGCAATGAAAAATGTCAATAAGGGAGTAAGGGAAAGAAAACAAATCATTATTGGCTAACACTTGCTGCACAGATCAAATGACAAACACCAGGAGTAATAATCAATCATTTTGTCTCCACGTGTTCCTGCACATTACTGCAACACACTGAGGCAGCTTTTGTAACACGCATAAGAAACCCTCACAAGAAGGGCTACCAAAGGTTATATTGCACTGATAGGGTCGATATCATTTTCAGCTTTGATATACAGTCACTCCAGCCATCCCTGTAAATGGTGTGTCACAGCTGGTATATTCTAACCCACCACAAGGAAGAAAGCCATAACTAACACTATTTTCCCTAATTTATGAACCCAACGTAATGTAAATTAAAGATATAAAGAAAAGCTTCATGGATTATTAAGTTTCTCATTCGCACCAAAGCTGACTGGGTATTTCTCGTCTTTGGCAAATATTTAACAAAAGATGCTATAACCAGTCCTCATTGTTAACAGGCTTCTCAAGAGACTAAAACATTATCCAGGAGGAAAGGATGGGCAGTAAACACTAAGCAAGGAGCACGTGAATTCAAAATGAGTAAGACATACCCCAGAGACCTTCTAGCACCACTGCATCCCACTATAGCTCTGCACTGATAGCTCTCTCCCACTCGATGATGAACAGATACCAGGCACAGATGGTTGATAGATCTCAAATCTGCTAATGACTTCATTTGGCACATGGAATGCTAGAGCAACAGTGCTAAACACGGCAACAGTGCTAAACTGTAAATGCACAGTGTGCCACAGCACTGACAGACCTGTCAAGCTCCTCTTTTGAGCGTCTTTCCCTCAGCTGCTCATGGCTGCAGCCCGTGACACCCAGGCTTCCCATGCAGGCAGAGCTTCTCACTCTGAAACCTCAGCTCTGTCCACTGTACAGGGTACTGGAGAGGGAGAGAGAAGATGGGACAAGGTGAGAAAGCGTCTGCTACCAGAATGCTGTGCTGAGAGTGCTGTGTGAAAGCTTTGTTACAAGGCACATTTGCAAACCAGACCTCTGCGGCTTATATATACACGCTTGTATGTTCTACTACACCAGGAACTTGGAATCCAATTCTACATTGTGTTGTACTTGGGACCTACCTACTGTTTTCCATGGGAGCCATAGAACCAAAACTAGATGAGAGAGACATCAGAAGGATCAAAATAAATGGAGGGGGAAAAAAAAAAAAAGATTCTTTAGTGTTTTGTTCCAGACAGAAATCAAAACATATTAGAATGGCTTTGGGAAAGCTTTACCTTATTAGATTTTTCAGACAAAGGAAAGGGGACAAGTAGTTAATGATTTGTGATACTTGCTCAGAAGCCAAAATTTGCTGCAATAGCATGAAATTTAGAGAAGTTACATTTCTTTCACACCATGACTGAATTTGCAAATATTTCATTTTACTTCAAGAACAATTCATCCTATTAATCTCTTATGCCAAAATATCAATGTTTGGCACTGAATGAGAGACTACCATTACTTCAGAGCTAGTTACAGCAATGATGTGTATTTCCAAACGTTTTCTTAGTTCTTCATCTTGTGTCTCTGGAGATCCTTCTTCTTCACATCAACTATCAATATTTCAGGCCTTTTTCGCTATCCTAGCACATAAAAGTTTCTGACAAGTGTGCAGAACACAGGTATCCCTTGCAGAGGGCTGTCACCACCTGCAAGGCAGTAGACCAGAAATTTGGCCTGACATTAACAGATGATTTAATGCAAGTGTGCTTCAGGCATCCCTTTTTAGCACTCAGCTAAGTGGTGCAATTTTGATTGGAATGGAATGAAAATAGGTCATGGCAAATTACCTCCTCTCTTCTTAACCCCACACATACTTCTCCAATCTTTCAAATAAAAATATTTAGCTATGCAGCTAAATATATTTGATTACTAAGAATTTCAAAGCCATCATTACTAGGACAAATGTTATGTTTGCTATGGGCACTTTTTTTTTTTTTTTAAAAGTGTGTGCGCAAAATGTAGTTACAAACCTGAGACTTGAAAAAGTAAAGCCTGAAACATGCAAAAATATTGCACTCATTGGGTAAAAGGCAATATCTTGAAGTTTTGTAGAACTCCCATTAAAAGTTTTGTGCAACCTTTCCTAACTTTTTCCCAAATTTCTCCTCTGACAACAGTCAGCAAGTCTCATGTTCCCTTTGGTGAAATTCTAGCTTTTACCCAGCTCTGCAAATATTATTATTATTCCTGCTTTTTGGAACAGAACTGAAATGCATCTATTTCTGGAGCAGAACTAGAGAGAGGGAGCTGCAAAGCCACTAATGGATTATATTGCAGTATGCTTGCAGCATTTGGCATTATTAACTGGAGTAGAGTAGAGGCATGACATCCTTCTCTTCAACCTCATTTTCCTACTGGTAACTCCACTCCTGTGAAATGGGGCAGTTATTAACTTAATTCCAACAGCCACTGCCTGCCCGCCTACTGAAATAAACTGCTTGTTTATTGAATGAGATCAAACTTCATGGGCATCCAGGAGTGGTTAACTGACGTTGTATTTGCCTTGCCTATTTTGTTACAGATAGCTGTTTATCTGCTTTGTAATGGTATATACAAAAAATAAATGTGGCCTTAATATGAAAAATTGGTTTGAGATTCAGCTATGGTTGCTGGTATGAAAATTACACAGGCAAAAGCAAAACATTAATGAATTAATCTTGTGTAACTTCAGCTAATAATACAGGTGGAATAAATTACTATCTGTCATCTCCTTCCATTACCCAGACGATTTCCTCATACCAGACTCATAACTGCTAGGCAGCCTAAGTTAGGCGAGATGAAACCTAGCCTAAATGTTTCAGGGTTTGCTGACTTTATTCTCACAGATGCAATATAATTGTTATTCTTTCTGGAGGTGCTTGTTGAGCTAGACCTTCAAGTATATTTACCTCCTGAAGTGCATCAACTATATGCCTTTGGATTTAGTCTGTTGGGCTTAGTGGATTTTTGCTTCTCCTCTTCTCTTTTTCACTCTGACTATTGCCCAATAATATCTTTTCTACTGGGGGGTTGGGGGGTGGGGTGGGGCTGGGAATCTGGGGAAAACTATTTTCATACTATTTCTTTAAAATTGTTTCCACCAGGAAATTTCTGAAAGCACAAAAGCTGAGAATATTTGAAGAGGAGGAAATTTCAAACAAAGTAGAAAAAAATCAAACCTCTCTTCCAAATTGTGATGGCATAAAATGAGTACATTTAAATCTTAAAAACTTAAACAAACATAAAATTTTTGATTTTGAAAATTCTTCTGAAAAGGACAATAAAAAATTAGTCTTGATTAATTTAGAAATGTGGAAAGCATTTCTTTTTTAAGAAAAAACCCAACATTTTTTCTAATAATTTTTTCATAAGTAGCCTGTGGGTTTCACTTTGCTCCTTCAGTTACAACCTAAAACAAGGATGGCTGGGGAGTTTTAGAACTGAACCTAAGACCTCTTTTTTCTTAGTACGGTGAAATAAATACACAGAAACCACGTGTGCCAGCATACGGCACTGTAAAGCTGTATGTGTCCATGATCACTGCAAAGCAAGGCTAAGTACAACCTGCTTTGTTGTGTATTAACCAAAGTCTCATGCTCTTGTAATGTTTGCACATCAAGGCCCAAAAGAATACTGATATCACTGCTAGTTCCTTCCATTTTTCTTATGCCCTTTCCCTATAGATAAACTACTACTACTTTTCCTTTGACATACTGTTTTATAAAAAGGAATACGTATTGTTCTTTTTATCAAATCATTAAAGCAAAAAAAAATAATTAAAAAAAAGGATTTAAGTTATTTAGATATAAATTATTTTTCAACTTATTCCCACCATTCAAACTGGGTGACATTACTACTTCTAAAAATCAGTGGGTCAGACACACCCCTTTGTAAATGCATCACTGTCAGTGGTCTAAGCCCCTTTGTCCCCATTAAAGGCCTTTGGAAATCAGTAAGGCAATGGGAAACATGCAGTATGTTCTTCCAGGTAGTTGGCAGATCAAACATCACACAAAAAGTATAATTTGAAAATTATATGAGCTGTTCACAAAATGCCAATGTAGAATTTCATAAATAAAACACTGCCCTTTTAAAGTTTTTTAGCACTCAATTAGCATATGCCTGCAAAATGCTTTTGAACTCACCCTTACTCCTTCCTTCCAGAGACAGCGTATGAACAGCATTGTCAGACACGATGACTGATGCTACTGTACCATAGGAGATGTTCTGCCCGAGACAGACTGGAGCTGCCCGTGCCCAGCCCAGTGAAAAGGAGTAGAGTACCAGCTGATATTCATCAAATATGTTAAGTCCAAATAGAATTTTAACAGGACAAAGTAAAACTGTGAAACAAAAAGCCCACTATGTATCTAATCCTGAAACACTGAAATACCCAGTGATTGCCTTAACGAGAGGTGTTTGGGGGAAAAAAGGGTAACTGCCTATTAAAGGCACTGAACAGACAGTTAAATCCAGACCACAGTTCTAGCCCCCGTTCTGACTGAAAGGGAAAACTGACTGCCCTGTGAGCGTGTGCGCTATCGCAGGAGGGTGAGTATGACCCTATCAGAAAATAGCAGGATATGATAAGGCAGAGAATATAAGTCAAACTCCATTCCTTCCCAGGACAAAATAGAACAGCATTACATTTAAGGTAAAGATGTGATGTGATGCATAGAACAAATTAAAGATAAAGCAGTACTCAAGTACTCGGTATTCAAGGAGTTCTTGGATTTCTCTAAGATGTGTGCATTCTTCGTATCTTTGAAAAATCACGGGTTTTCTCTCCAAGGAGAAACTCCCCAAGAGTTTCCAGCCAGCCTTTTTTTTTTCCTACATCTCTATTTTTTAGGCTATTTCAAATGTTGCTCTGAACAGGAAGCAGTTGAAATAATTTAGGTTTGGAATTCTGTAACATTGGATGTGTTTAGTCTCAACATAGTACATATATACCCTTCTAGTTACTGTGAGGCATGGCTGATACCGTTCCTTTTCTCATTCCCATAATGCTAGTCTGACATTCTTGGACAATCCTATTTGATGATAAACCACAGTCAGTCAATGACTTCTAACAATTCAAAAGACAACTTGCTAGCATGGTGCACTGTATTTGACCACATTGGGAAGGTTAAGTCAGAAAAGAAAAAAAAAATCCTGCTCTACTCCTTCGGATCCACAGGGTGCATTTGGCACCCAGGATCTAAACCAGAGAATCTCAGAGCTGCATTTCCCATTGCTAGGCCAGGGTGGGGGATTTTGCTTGAAGAGGGTCTGGATGTTACAACCTGCCCCATTCAGAAATGCCTGTATAGTTGGTACTGAGGATGAGGAACATCCCTTCCACATTTTGTTCAGATTCCTTTGTGACTTTTGAAAGACCTAGTAGAAATAACTGGTTTGTTTACCTAAGAGAAGGAACCACGGACATATTTTGGGTGGTTACATGGGAACGAGGTTTTTGGCACACACAGTACCTGTACCCCAGAAACTAGTAGAGAGGAGGTCACCATCAGGATTCCTTAGCAGAAATGTCATTACTTCAACAGAATTGATAATAACTCCTAGTATGTTGTTCCACCTACAACTGAATAGAAAAGATTTTCCTTTGAAATAGCATTTTTTTATTGTACCAGATGAGTAGTAGCCATTACACAGATTTTCTGCATCATTACTATATGCTATTACTACTTCAGAAATAAACTACAATACTTGGAGGCAGAATTAAGCTACACTTTCATTTGAGTAAGAGCCACAGAATAAAGAAAATACAATTATTTACTCCAAAATAAGCTCATAAATTAAGCTCAAATGGAGAACTCCCAGTCAATGTGACATCAAACAATGAGTTGACAGAAAAACTGTAAAATAGCTACATATAGAGTAGCTTTTAATAGCACAGCTAGAATCATAGCTTGCAGAAAAAGTCAGGAAAAAATGAACTCTTATGTATGCTTCCTACTTAATGAACTCTTATGGTATACAGACTGTAAATTGGTGAGAAAGTGGTCAAATAATTGCATTATTTGATCTTTTACTTGTAAAGAAAAAAGTATATAATTTTTAAAAGTCTCTACCAGCTATCTTGGAAATACAGAAATAAAGGAAGGTTAGACAAACACCACGTTGAGCTCACAGTTCACATACTTGTGGGTAGCTAACTAAAGTTCACAGACCTGTATGTAATTTCTGTCTACAGGAAATACTTGCGTTAGTGAAGGAATTTTCTCCTCGCTCCTTCACCTTTGCCCTTCCACAAACTCACCAGCAAAGAAACCTCCTAAGAGCATTTCTGTGATGAACAGGACTTTCCCCACCTCTACAAGATGTACTAAATCTAATAGCCAGGAACAGAATCTGTCAGCTTATCAGAAACATGATTTTAGTAGTATTAGTTGATAAAGGTTAAACTTTTATTAATTGATAAAGGATATACTTTTATAAAAATAATATTGAAACAAAATTACTTGCTCCCTGTTCATTTGTCCTTGTTTAGACTCCATGTGCTTTTGAAGCTTGTAACACAAATAAGAGCACAAAATTAGCAATTATATTAATGTAAACTGGCAGTGACTTCAGTGGCATTAGATGAATTACACAAAACAACAATTAGGTAGGAAGAAAGCTGACAAGTTGAACTGAAATTAAAATTTCTGTGAGCTTTGAAATTGGGTGATCTAACTCCATGTGGTTAAAATTCTGTACATTTCAGACAAAACAAATCCTCGCCATTAAACATGTGCAAACTTTGGATTGCTTAGATCCTAACCTACGCTCTTCACCACAAATGCCTCAAGTTCACATTAAACTCTAAAACAAGAAGAAGTTTTTAAAAAAACAGACAGTAGATGTGATATCATTAAATACCCTGACTACTCAAACTTGAAAGCTGAGCAAACATTTTAAAAAATAACATGCAATTTTGTTTCACTCTTTTTTTTCCCCCCCTAGCTTGAAATAGCTTGAAAGGCACTGAAACTGCATTTATCAAAAACGTCTGTGTTTCTCCAGCATTCAAATGGTATACTGCCATTTACAAAGTCACTGCCATAACCAGGTATTCTTTCATGTGAAAGTGACATTTTTGCCTACCAACAAGTATAAAAATTTCTTTCTAGGAAAAGTTGTATCATCTTCCCTCATATACACGAGACCAGGAAAAGAAATGCCAGAATTATACCCTGGAAAGCTGATGCATAGCAATACGCTTTAATTTAATTTTCTTTATCTGACAATTTTTAAGTGAATTCAATTGCTTTCATAACCCAGATTCACTATTTCAGAAACTTTAAGAATAGACACAATCTCTACATTTCAACACCCCAACATTCAATACAGTCTGAGAAAATTCCAACGGTGTTGTGTTATATATTTCAAGCAAGAAAGATGGCTGAGATGGCTGTGCTGGCTTTACAAAACTCAGTACAGATTTACAAAATACCCCTTTGACTCACAACACTCTCCTAGTGCTTCATGCATATCTGTCAAAATTCATTCAAAATCAGCTCAAATCGTTCTTTCTTCCTGTTGCTATTTTTGAACTCAGTGAACCAACCTTGAACTAGGTAGTAAAAATTCACACTCAAATACTAAAATTGTGACAGTCACTGAGTCTGCAGACACACTGGCTGACTTAAAAACTGAAAATGCTGTAGCTTATTGTGATTGCATTGCAGCATAGGTGCTAAATGTAAATCACAATCCCAAAGACAAGCTGGAAGAAGCCCTGCCCTATAGTAGTCCTATACAGCTACTATAGAATAGTAGTAATTAATGGAACAACGAATCTTGGAAAATATTAATTCTTTCTTTTTTAGACCACACAGAAATTGCCACCTAGACCATCCTGAGAATTATGATTTTGGGGAGAAATTTTTCTTTTCTTCTCCCATTATCATCTCATTATTAGAATAACGACTACTTAAATGCTTTCTGAAAAGAACTGGGATCAAAAAATAATTAAGCTTCAAGCTCAGGAAGTAAAATAATGGAGCATTTCATCAGTAAGGAGGAAAAAAAAGGTAATGCTTTTGGAGATCCTTTCCTCATTGCACCTTCTCACAGAGCTTCTTTCCTGCTTCTCACTTTGGCAATTCAGTCATGACTATGAGTTGAAACTGGAGTTCAGCAGGCCTGAAATACTATTATATGTCTGTATATCTGTAGCTTTATATTTCTATTTGCTCAAGGACATCAAACAATGTACAGACGTTAGTTAAGTGTTATAATGGTGAAGAATGGAAATGCAGAACTGAATCATAAAGAAGTTGAATGTAACACCAAGGCCACGGAGCATTCCAGCAGCAGTTTGGCATACAAAGGATTTTTTTTTAGAGTCTTTGTATCCAAAAGGTTTATAGTTAAAAAGAAAAAAACCCCACAACTTCATGTTCTTTGGAAAATAACAGAAGCATAAAATCCGCAACTGAAATGGGATTCTTGGCTTTACACTTCCCTGTGGCACACGTTGATGGTGCCATGCTGCAGTACAGCTGCAGGCACAGCGTTGGCCATGTTACGCCAGTTAAGGGGCCATGTATTATTTCATGTCTTCCGTCTTGGCTGCGTGATGCTGTGAAATTGGCTGGTAGTTCTGATGCACTCCTCTGGCGCATTTTCAGTCTGCATTTGCCTTTCTCCATTTATGCAGATTACTGCATGTCTGTTAATTGCCTTTACGGAGCGAACTCATCATACAGAATACAAAAAAGTGAGCAACACAGAGGGAAGGAAATCTTCTCAGCAGCCAAAACCTATAAAGCACCAGAGCACTTTTAAAAGCTCAACCATGAATCAGGAAGGGAAACCCTTGAAGAATTGTGGACAACAGCAACCAAACTAGCACAGAGAGGTGGCACAGCCCACCTCATCCACTTGCTGTAGGGCATTCACCATCCCGACTTTGCAGCCTGCCTTGGCAGGGGTGATTTTGCCTCTTGGCACTTGCAGTGCTGACGGTGAAGGGGTGCCCGCTGCGGGGAAGGGCTCACCTGGGCCCCGACGGGTGAGGCAGGGAAGCATCAGCAGTGGGGGCTGCCATGTCTACACCCGCAAATGCAGATGACTCTGTCAGTCCAGGAAGGCACCTAGGAAGGTACCCAGCACTGAACTTGTCAGGCCCAAAATTTAATACTAAAACCAACACAGCTGGTGTGCTTTTTGTGTGCCCTGTTAGAGTTCATGTTCTCAAAACACTCATACTGGGAGCTGAAAAGCTTTGAGTCGGCTCCTGCCTCCCAGAGAGCTGAGAAAGGCACCTGCCCCTCAGAGCGGAGGCTTCCTGGGAAGGGCCCTCGCCATGACCATCACCAGAAGCCCTGGGGCTGCCACAGGTCTCCCTGGAGCAGGCAGAGTATACACGTGGTAGAGCCTTCTAGGGCACCAGCGGGACCCCTGGGCCTGCCCCCCCTCCCCTTGGCCCAGGAAACCCATTTCAGCATCATCCCAGCAGGGCTGCTTGCCAGCTCCCCACAGCACTACACAGCCGTCGGCTCGCTGAGTCGGGCCCACCCATGGGCCCACATCCCAGCCTTCCTGACCCCATCACCAGGGGGGTGGCAGGATACCCAGGGCTGGGGCTTCCCCGGTGCCCCCCAGCTGCCCTGCTCCTGGCTGGGGCAGTGGGAGAGGCCCTGGGTGCCCGGCCCTGCCCGGAGGTCCCAGGGGAGCCCCCGCCATGTAGTGCTGTTTTACGTTACTTGCTTTCTTCAGTCAACCAGGCCATAGCAAAATACTGCTATGAAAAGATTACAGGACTTAAGACATAATCACAACAGAAACATAATTATGTCAGCCTGACAGCAAATGCTTTCCGTTCCTCCTCCCCACCCTCCGTGACGGAGGAATACTCCCAAGAAAATACCGCTGAAAGCAGGTTTAGTAGAAAACCAGTGCGTAAACAGATGTCTGCAAAATAGGTGTTACAAGAAAACCATAGCAATCCAGGAAGAATTTAATATTTTTTTTTTCATGGAAAGAAGAAAATGTGACAAGATCTAAAAGGCTGTCTTCCTCCTTCCCCTTTTTCCATGAGAAAATAGCTCTCAATAGTCAAACTTTTGCTGTGACAGAAGAAAAACAACTCGTCACCAACTGTGTATTTTCCAAAATTATTCTCTCCTCTGTATATTGAAAGCATGTGCAGTTTCTGGCTCCTATACAAGTTATCTATAATGAATTTTAGAAAAAAAAGTAAGTATTTTTTGTCTTGAAAGTGAGAGAACTAATACATGTAAGGCATATATAAATGTACGTAGGAAAACAGTGCATGTGGGAAAATAATGCATGTAGGAAAACATTCACTGCTATTCATTTTCAGTGGACAAATAATATGAGCTGTTTTTCTTGGAGTCATTGAAAGCATACAATGAAGTCTATGTTATTTGCCACTTTAGGAGGAGCAGGTTGGGATGAATGGTAACTTATTTCCATGGCTTGTTTTCAAAGTAGCCCCCATCTAGAGATTCTTAATTCAAATCTATATGCAACTTTTTTAAAAACATGAGAAAAATACATGGTCTATTTTGATTTCAGATCATACACCCATTTGCTCAATTTTACATCATATCTCAAAATTAATTTCAACAAATTTCTGGTGCTCTGAAACCTTCATAGACGCTTTTACAGGTATGCATACTGCTGTCAAAGTGTGCTATATAACCTTCTGTGAATAATGCCAAAAATACATGGCTTTTTCAGGAAAATGAGGCAATTCTTGTATAGTCATGTTGCATTGTGCTTCACACAAATCATAATCTCACTGGAAACATGAGTTTTCCCTTCTATGTATGGTCCATAAGCCTCAATAACACCACCAAGTAAAAGAGAACCACAAATTCTTGCATCATTCTTGCTGCTTTCAAGAAATCTCCTGCAGTCTTCAAGCAAGACATATTTGAAAACAACTCTGTAGATGCCATGAATTTAGAACAGTGCATTTACATTAGCAGACCAGAAACTTCTCAAGCAAGTAAGATTTTAACAAAAGTATAGTGGCTTTGAGTTAGATGGCATAGGGTACCTGACCACATGTTTTACCCAGACAGTATCTCTTCTGTAGATTATAACCGAAAGCAGCTGTGGCTTCGACAAATCAGAGGAGAATATCCTCCATGGGAAGGAGAAAATGGGTTTGACACTGAACACTTTAAGGATAATCTGTAAACTAGATTCAACTGATGCTTTGTCAGATAATGCCATGTTGCAGAATCGAAGTACTTTACAGAAGTGCCAGTCTCATAGAATTGTTGCTGTGATACTGGAGAGCACATTTAACTTGAGTAATAACCTGTATGAGGTTTGGGGAGTTTTCTGATTTTTTTTTCCAGGAACTTCCTATTTGTAAGAAGATTTTTAGAACGAAGTCTCATTCTAAATTGGCATGAGTCAGGCACTTGGAGCTCAACTAGCTACATCACTACAAAGCACACCCAACATCACAAAGACACTATCATAAAACTACCATAAATTTTTCTAACAGTGTTGCTAAACAGACTGCATATTACACTATTGGACTAATTTGATTTCTCAATTGCACTAATAACCGGAAGACCCCTGCACTAAATGTAGCCATGCTTGTAAAGATCAGGTC
The DNA here is from genome assembly GCA_034008185.1 of Gorsachius magnificus. NCBI lineage: Eukaryota > Metazoa > Chordata > Aves > Pelecaniformes > Ardeidae > Gorsachius > Gorsachius magnificus. The sequence continues at coordinate 38,621,858 of CM067083.1, read as the reverse complement.
ATGAAACCCATGAAGTGTTGTCAGTTCCTCAGCTATGCATATCAGCACGGTTCAAGCAGATTTCACATGGTACTGTTACAATTTATAACAGTGAAGGATCCATCAGATAGTAACGAAAATGTAACATAATCAGGGAGGAAGTCGGTTGCTTTCTTTGCAATGTTAAATATTCTACCTAGGCCCAACTCATTTGCTGAATTCTTTTTGTCTGAGATTCACTCTCATTTCTTTTTGACAGGAATCTCTGTTAAGGTTAGAATGAATTAAACATTATCACAAGAAAGAAAACGGCAATAAGAACATTAATTGGTAATGACAGCAGTTTCATGATAGCATCCTTTTTTAATGTACAGCAGTACATTTGTCAAAACGCGAATTCTCTGCTCTGAGAACATTAAAACATAAAACCAACCAACTCTTATATGGACTTTAAGAATCATCATCAAATTGATCAAATAAAAATGTAGGAGATTTATCATAGAAGCCCTTGACCTCCAAGAGAGCTTTTCAAACCCATTAACTTTCCGTCTTGAACAATTTTCTTATGCTTATCTCAGTGTGGGTGGATGAATGAAATCAAGCATCTGTGATTCCCTCACAAAGATACGAAGTCTCTGTTCTCAGGCTCTCACCAGCACCTCTTGGTTTTTTAAACCAACATGCCTGATGAATGATACAGTTTTCACCATCATTTTAAATATTCAAAAGAATGTGCATAATTATTTTCTAAAAATATGCTAGATACAATCTCTGTCTAGGTTTTTAAACTGTCTAGCTGGAGCCCTACTTTGGCAGCACTTGCTGTAGGATCTGAGCACTTCCCAGCTATCAGCCTGCACTCTGTATTCTGGAAGCCAGTCTTGTCCCAAAAGCTCCCTCAACAGCACATGTCTGTTTATGGTCCGATTTAGAACATCTTTTTCTTCTGAGGGTAACTCTGTGGCTATGCAGAGCTTCACCGATATCCAAGAAAACACTGTGCCTGTGTCAATCTATGTGTCTTACATTGGATAAAGGAATCTTAAGTGAGCGTTCTGGCTCATGCCTTGCCCTTCTAAAATGTGCCAAAATTACACATATAGAGAGCCATTTAATAGGGAATAGCAACACTTCCGAGACACAAGAAAATTCCCCTGTCCTTTGGTTGCTTCCCCATTTATTTTATCATGTGAGTTACTGAATATAAAGATGTCAACATCTAACACTGTTTACTTCAGTAAACAAAGAAAACTCAAAGGCAGTAGAGAGAGTACAGAGGCCACACTGTCCCCAAGGAGAGAGTGTTCAATGCCCGTGCCAGAGCAACCATGCGGCCTGGTGTGCTGCCATGCACCTGCACTGGAAACAGAATCTAAAACCAGCAGCAGCCTCCAGTGCCATACACACATCCCTGAACAAAAATAATTTTCTGAAACATTTGAGTCAAGCCTGCGACCTTGTATTGACACTGTCAGAGTTTTAGATAGCTTGTAAGCAACTTCAGACTTCATTGTGAAAAAATAAAATTACCTAAAATTGCTAAAATTTAAAATAATAGATTGGAAGGTATGGTCAGACAATCATGCGCTGCATAGTGGCTTAAATTAGCATTAAATTAGCCAAAATTTATCTGTCATGAAATAGAAGCATGCAACAATCAGTTACTGCATCTCAGCTTGAGGGTGGTAACTTCTTAAGACATGCTAACTTAATCATTTACAATCATCTTCTCACAATTAAAATTTACATGACATTGCTTCAGCAAATAGATTACGCAGGTTGCAAATGACCTGCAGGGATATTATTGTATTAGTTAAAATTTTAACAATGCAAATTAGGGCAGGCCCTTGGCTACATACTCAGTCACAAATCATTATTCCAGTGGTGCAGAATGCAGAATACGTAACATACAAACAGGGCTGTGGCATGTCAGTAAAAATATACCAGCTACTGCCCTCCTGATTATTTTTTTTTTTCAGTGTCACGTAAGAAAATAAAACAAAAAGGTAGCAAATACAGAAAGAGAGTGAGAAAGGCAGTGAGTGAGAGAAAAGACATGGCAGTGCTTGCCTGCAATGCTCACTAAGTCTTGCAGTAAAGGAAGAGTAACTGAGAATCTGAGCACCAATTTTCAAACCTTTGACTTGCAACATACTTCCTCCGTGGCTTTGGGCAAATCACGTACCCTCTGTGACCCAGAGCTCTGCATTTAATAGGAATAGTCTGATCCCACTCTACAGCTCTGTATCCCAGTTTTCTTTGTTTTCTCCATGTCCTGTGAGGATTACAATACCATTTCATAAGAATGCGATGCAACAACAAAAAAAAGCTTTGTTCTTGTTTCCTACAACTTGCCCTAATGTCACACCCTGTTTTCTGCAGTAATAAGCCCAGAGTCAAACTACAGCCATTTTACATTCTTGGAATGTAAAACCTGTTCATCTGACATAAACCCAAACAAGCTAAATATCAGTGTTTCAAACATACCTGAACTGTTAACCAGAATTAACTGACTTTGATTAGACTGTCTCATATGGTTGACAGACAGATGCCAATTTCTCAGACACTGTTTTGTAAAAATGTACTTCTATGTGAAAAAGATATCCAGAGGTCTTTCCTCAACTATTTTGGATAATGCTATCTTCTATCTTTTATTTGTAAGAACAATGACCTTCTGTAATGTTGCTTAACCAACTGTGAATTCCAATTAGTCTAAGAGAGAAAACAGCAGGTTTTTTTAAATGTAGTTTCACAAGGTAGCAGCATCTTGAATGACAGATAAAATTATACAGTTATGCTTATTGTAAATGAAGTATTCATCAGTGAAATATTGTTTTAAGTCAATTATACTTCTGTTCAAGAGGGAAAAAAAAGTAAAAACATCAAACATTAAGTGCTTAAAGAATCTCTCCGTGGTTTATGGGAAGAATGGTACGAGAGAAAGTTCTTTCAAAAGAGGCCCCGAATACTTGCTGCAATTTTACTTGCTTGAAACCAACTGAAATGAGTTCCCTTGCCCTTAATAAGATCAAAGAAATGTAATCATGAAATAATGCCATCACTGGGCAAACAGATGTGAATGTTTTTTACTATGTGTGGCAATGTGTGGGTAAGAAGTGATGAATTTGTATTCCTTCAAGAAATTGCTTACTACTGTGTCTCAAACATCTCCCAACAAAACCAGTTCAAGTATTGAGAAGTAAACTGTCTTTAAGGATCATTTTGTCCTTAGTCTTTAATGCCACCAGAAGAAGTTAGGAAGAGGATAGCAACATCTGCTATCATAGGCGGATGCCCAGTACTGCCATCACTAAGGTCATTCCGTCTTCAGCATCCGGGCTATAACATTCAAAACCATCATGTGCTGGCATTAGAAGGACAAACATTATGCTTGGTCTCTGCACAGGCTGAAAGGAGTCACAAAAAACTGTTAGTTTTCTCATCAGCACAGAACTTTCTAAAAACCTATCGGCTGTCCTGCAACCTGTGATGCAGAAAAACACTACTCCATTTTCAGCATTAGAACGGGGAGAAACACATTCCCCATGTCCAGCATGTTAGCACAAGCTATAAGCCACAAGCATCTGACACAAAGCTCATGACACCCAGTGGAAAAACTCCCGCTGACTTCAAAGTGTTTTGATCCAGTGTTTTCATATACAAGCCTAAGAGCAGATGATTTGCAGGAAATGAAGAAAGAGAATACATTTTCATAATCTTATTTAGTCAGTTCTTTGGCAGAATAACATCTGCTCTCTAAAAAAGGACTTTTCCTCCAATTTTTCTTTATAGTCATTATATTTCAATAGTAATCATGTTTGTGAAAACCAGATTATAATCTGTGAAATATTTGCTATGTTATTAAACAGCATTTCCACTACTGCTGGTAGAAGACTGTTTTCAGAACAAACAATGATATATACACCAAAAAATCACTGGAAAACCCCAAAATTTTCCGGGTTAAAATAATCTTCAAAAGTACTCTAGGGCAGTATTAAAATGGCCTACTGAACTAAGCAAAAAAAAAAAAAAAATTCAGTTGCCTGCGTATTCATCATTACCACCCTTATTGTAGACATTTCATTCTAGTCCAGAAAGTCATTCAAAGGCATTTATCACTACAGAAAAGCAGCACTAGGATGATCATCAGTGTTTCCAAGACAACTGTCTGTGTTCTGATAGGAGAGATACATGGCCCATCTTTGCCATCACTTTCTACTCACCATGGTACCAACTACTGAGACTAGCACAATCATACCTTTTCTCTCCATAAAAGTTGCAAGCAGAGTGGTGCCAGGTGGTGCTATCTGTTCAGCATCACAGGAAAACACCAGTTTTAGAAATGTTCATGACGGATGAAGTTCAAACCTACCTTTCTTTATTACAGTGTTGATTTCAAGTTTTAGACTCTTTTTAATTGACTGTGCATGTTTTGTGGTTTAACCTGGCAGGCAGCTGAACGCCACACAGCTGCTTGCTCACTCCCCCCACCTCAGTGGGATGAAGGAGAGAATCAGAAAAAAAAAAGTAAAACCCATGGGTTGAGATAAAGACAGTTTAATAAAACAGCACAGGGGAAAAAAAAAATGGTAAGAGAATACACAGACTATATAAAACAAGTGATGCACAATGCAATTGCTCACCACTCACCAACTGATACCCAGCCAGTCCCCCAGCTTATATACTGAGCATGACATCATATGGTATGGAATAGCCCTTTGGTCAGTTGGGGTCAGCTGTCCTGGCAGTGCCCCCTCCCAGCTTCTGGTGCACCTGGCAGAGCAGGGGAAGCTGAGAAGTCCCTGACTGGTGTAAGCACTATTTAGCAACAACTAAAACATCAGGGTGTTACCAACATTATTCTCATACTAAATCCAAACCACAGCACTATGTCAGCTACTAGGAGGAAAATTAACTCTATCCCAGGTGAAACCAGGACAGCATGGCAAGATAGTCACCCAGGAAAGACAAGAAAACTCAATCAATAAAGGAAAGTTTACAAATTGTAAACAAGATGAAATCACGCTGATCTTCTGAATGATGCTGCAATGTTTTCTCAGTCTTGCCCTATTTGCCTTCCATATGATTTTCAGGTGATCAGCTATTGCGCTAGGGCTCCCCAGCCTCATCTCTACACTAGGAATAACCCTTCCAGCTTGCAGACTGTCTTTCGCCAGTCACCTCAGCTAACTGGCCCTAGCACAAAGTGCCCTGACTCTTCCTGCTCTACCTCAGGGCACACATTTATGACCATTTCCTCCTGTGAAGAAGTTTCTCAGAGATGAAATTGGACGTGATGGTAGCATGGGTACCTTGAGAGAAATAATGTGGAGGACAGGCATTCAGTTGTGGCATCACCTTGACAGGAATTTCTAAGTGCTGCTGGCAGTTAAAATGGAAGGATGTACTTACTTATTGAATGGTTTTGAAATCAGTCTATGTGATAAAATCACCTGTTCTGGAAAGCCTTCTGTCTGTGTTTCATTCAACTCCATAGGAAGAATACAGGGTATTGATTGGATGACTCACCTATGCAAATGTATATCCTGAAGCATTAGGCACTGACATTTAATTGTACAGTATTTTTCCTGGTGTTCTGGTTGATTGAAAATGGTCCTCAGTGACTCAGAGTTTAAGGATACATAACTGCCAAATGGCTATGTACTTATGAAGGAAAAAGATGGCAGGCATCAAGGAGCACAGAACCGTATAGTCCGTTAACCTGTACAGTAAAGGCCATGCCATGGGTTGACCCCAGCCAGCAATGAAGCACCCACCCAGTACTCGCTCACCACCACCACCTCAGTGGGATGAGGAAGAGAATAGGAAGAGCAAAAGCAAGAGAACTTGTGGGTTGAGACAAAGACAGTTTAATATAACTGAAGGGAAGAGAAAAAAGAACAAGTGAGGGGAAGGCAATCGCTCACCACCTCACACAAGCAAACCAATGCCCAGCCAGGCTCCAAGCAACTGCTGCCTTGGAAGACACAGCACACCCTCGCTCCTACTCCCACCCCAGGGGTTTTTTTTGCTGTTGTTGAGAAAGCTGTTATATGGCATGGAATATCCCTTTGGCCGATCCAGGTCAGCTGTTCCAGCTGTGTCCCCTCACCAGTCTACTCGCTAGGAGAAGGCAGAGAGCAAAAAAGAGAAAGCCCTGGGGCTGTGCAAGTGCTGTTCAGCAACAGCCAAAACACCCATGTGTTATCAACGCCATTTGAGTCACAAATCCAAAACACAGCACCATATGGGCTGCTATGAAGAAAGTTAACTCCACCTCAGCCAAGCCCAGTACGGTTCAGTAAATCTGTAACTATTCTGTGTGCTGACATACGAGGAAAATTTGCTGTCCTCTATGCTCCCTCTATGCTTGCTGCTCTTCTCTTCCACAGTTACTTTTACTCACAATAAAACGGATCACAGCTACTCTGCAGACCTGACATCTCTGTTCTCTCCCATGCCATTCCTGACTGCTAGGTAAAGAAATGACATACCATTGCCATAATTATTTTCATTTCCCGTATGAGCTGCAGCTCACACCTACAGTGCTACAAATGATCCTCCACATCTGTGGGAGCCGAGATACGCTAAGGGTGTATGATTGAAGCAAATGATACTTTTTCATTTTTGCACCACTGCTAAAGCAACAACCGTATCATGCATAAACAGCTTATTCCTTGGAGCTTGATGGCTTCTTTAGATTTAACAGCTTCAACAGACTCATATTGGAGTCATTAAAGTATTTGTTTCTAATTGGTTATATACAACCACCCACATTTATTAAATATCTATTTTTGCACGTACAGTTACTTAAAAGAAAATAGTTTTATTTAATTTTTGCTTTCATAAAGTGAGTTTTAGCAGAGGAATACATTGACAAAATCAATCCTGGTTATAATTCCACTGAAATCAGAAGAGTTATAGAAGGCAAGTTTGGCCCAGTATATCATATTAAGGGTTAAATCAAGGCAATGGATGATTACTACTTTCTTCTGTATTCTCTGCATAGCATTAGCTATTTTCTTCTGTTATTGCCTGCCTCTCTTGTAGAATATGAAAGACTTTCTCTTTTCCCCTTACTGTGTCTGCCTCCTACCCATACAAAATCTTTGCTGTTTCCTGTCTTGCCTTCTGGCAGGATTGAAAACGTATCTTCAACTTTCAAAATCCAGGGCAAATCTTCTTTGCAGATTTTTCTGGTTTTGTTATATTTTTCTGTCATTCTTCCAAATTGTCAGGGACTACGTGACCATTTCCTACTTCAGTTGTCTCATTGACACATTTCTTCCTCAAAGCTTTCAATGATAATCTGCTTATTCTTATTTCTTAGAACTTTTAATCTGTTTGCTATGGTTAAGTTTAAGGTCTCAAGTTAATTTTGTTAGGAAATAGGAGGCGAATCTGCCTGACTCCCATTCACTCAGCAAGCAAATACGACATTCAGCTGAGCTGTGAAAGCTTCAGATTTCAGATCCTTCATTCTGTCCATAAAAGGCCAAAACCTCACATGGTAACATTTTTCAGTTAACATTTCATGCATTAGAAAGCACCAATATTAACAGGAGTGCAGCCAGTGATCCGTGCTAAGCTACGGTACACACAGCATGCTTGAAACCCAGTATCTTCAGATATCCCTGTCTCCCATTTAGTTGGCACTGCATGAAGATCTGGGCTGCCCAAGGCATGTGTAGCACAGCAAGACTAACATCTGGAGTATACAAGTGTATCAGTCAGAGTTGAGAGCTGGAAGTGCAAGTGCAGTATGAAGCTATTAAAAATCACTGTGCTAAAAATTCTAGCCACGTGAAGAACAGAAAGATTAAAGCACTTGGCTGCAATCTGTTTTATCAAAAATTTTTTGGGTTTGGGTACCTCTCAACCTTCGGGGGAAAGATGCAGAAAGATCTACTGATTGGAAGGTCAAGTTAGCAGAGGCGCTTTTGGAAAAGTTTTGAGGGATATGGATAAGAGTCCTGCATTTGTACTCTTACATTCAGAGCATATATCTTTCAAAAAAAAATAATGTTTTAATTCAGCCTTAAATCATTGGTCTTAATGAAAGAATTGGGATTGAAATGTTGTGGTCTGTGTTTCACAAAGACTGGAGTAACCCGCTGAGTATTCTGATTTTCAGAATAAGAAAAAGAAAACCTTAACCTCTTTTCCAGCTTGGGCAATTGCCTCAAAATCAAATCTGTAAACTTCAGTTTAAACCTTTTAGTATGCAGCTTCGTGCCACTGTATAGTACAGTTCTAGCCACTTCACTGCAGTCCCTGCACATCAGAGATCTGTGCTTTATAATAAACACAGCCTGGAAAGTCTGCCTGGGTTAAATTCTGCTATATATTCATCAAAGCTCCTTTCTTTATTTCCTTTACCTTTGTCACATACAATGTCTCAAGTAATCAATATTAAAAAGTCCGCATTTAACATAAGATATATGTCCTCTACGCTTAGGAAGATAAATACAATGATGGTTTGTAGGAAAAAAGTAGTATCTTTCATAAGAGCGATTGATATTAGAAGAAACAACAGATAAGCTTTTGATCATTTTTCCAATTATATCAGCTGGTCTAACAAAAGACTATCTCAGCCTGCAAGCCTCAATTCTTTCTTTTGACATTCATGGCTACAACACAGTTCCTAAACCCAGGATCTTTTACAGCACTGTATGGTAATCCCAGCTCAACAGTGCAGTGACTGTCTCATATCCTCCTACTGATATTATATACATACATAACTCATATCGATTTGCAGAAATAATATGAGCCAAATTCTGTTCTTGCTTAGGAGACATGCCCAGCTTTTTATCACTTTCCTATGATTTCTGTGATCTACTGTAGAGTGGCAAGGCACCTCACATTTTGAATGTGTTTCTGGACATTTTATGTAAGTAACGTATTTATCAACTTAGATAATCACAGATCAAATTTACTTTCAAAAGGATTCCAACATTCTAAAACATAATTTAGTTTTCTGATTTGGTAGCTCGTACATAAAGACTTCAGAGACTTTGTTAGGACCTCTCCATAATCTTGATATATCATTTAAGAAGTATAAAACCATCTACCATTTGTACACAATCTTCCATCCAAAAGTATTTTAAAACTCACTACACAAGGTATTTCACATGTCCATTGCTTGATGCTGAAATTTTTTCAATGAAAACTTATTGGAGCAGCACGTTGACTGACGTTGCACAAGCTCCTTTATCACACTGCACGTCTGCCCTGGCCAAGTGGACACGCTGCCCTCGAGGGGAAAGCATTACCCTATTCCTGTTCCTTCCTTTAATCTCTCCACTACACTATTATTTGCAGACTTTTAATGGGTTACATCATAACCCCTCTCCTCTTCCTCATGAGAAGTAACGTGAGCCAAATTCTGCCTTTAAGAAGCAGTGTCCTCACATTCTGCCACTTACTCCTCTTCACAAAATGATTAGTTTAATTTTCAATATAGTTAATTTGTATATCTTTTCACCTGATATATTTGGGCATTACTCTCTTTCTTGGAAATACCCACTCAGGTATGACAACACCCCCAAACACAGTAAGAAGGAAGGCTGTTTACGAAGTCACTTTCAGTACTAACTTACTATTTGCATTATTAATATGTAATACAGAATTTATACTCAAAGCTCCCAGTGAACTAGAATTGATGAGTCTAGTAACACGCATATTTACAGTGAGTACTTCTCGTGAAGTGTATGATTTATAGAGCTGAGTAGCAATTGTGGAGATGCTGTAAACAGGAAAAAGCCAGCTAAGCTAGAAGGAATGTGCTAATTAAAGAATACAAGTGAAATGTAAGTTAAAAGCAGCCAGATAAAGAGAAGGGAAAATCCTGGCCCCCAGCAGGAAGGAAGGAGGGAGCGTACCCCTTGCCAGATTTGCATATCATATCATATCATATCATATCATATCATATCATATCATATCATATCCCAGGGCCCAGTCACAGCTAGCAGGGGAGGGAAACACGGATCCTTCGCATCTCTATTTAGTGCAGGTCCCCAGGCAGCCTTCCTATTGAAAAAGATCTAGGAAGGAAGTTGAAAAGAAGGACGGCAAAAGGAACAAAAGAGAAAGCGAAGGAGCGGAGCTCAGAGCAGAAGCTGCTCCAAGGGAAGGATGGTTTCTCGGCAGCTCACTCCGCAGATACAATCCAAAGACAGCCAAAGTCATTCTGGCCCAAACTGAGGCACTTGGCTAAGGAAGAAGGTAAGTTCAGAGGCTGAGTAGTGGCATCACTGTATTCCCGATGGGTTAAGTATTTAAGTGAGGCAAAGTCTGTAAGTAAAGCTAATGCCTTTTATCAGACCAACTGATACGGTGTGGAGGGGAAAAAAAAGACAAGTTTTTGGCCAGTCAAGCCCTTCTTCAGGTGAGGTGCTGAGGTGTGATGCTTTGGGGCAGTGTGTGAGCAAAGACAGCGCCCTCAGCTCTGGCACCTGACTGAGATGTCCCAAAACAGAGACAGAATTAAATCACAGATATACCTGACCTCCTTCGCGTAACTTTTTTTTCTTATTCTGTAACTCAATACCTAACAGGAACTTGACTCATTATATTCTTTGACTTTTCCTAGCAATATGAGTAACTTCCAAATAACCTTACAAATAGGGAGCTTTCTGTTCCTGAGAAAACAACCATCCTGCTTACCCTAATTGAAAATATTTTTTCTTATTTCTAACACCTGCTTTACGGTTGTGAGGTTGTGAAGTGTATCCTTCCCTCAAGCTGTAAATGGCACCACAGTGAATGGCAGGGACACGTGTGGATATGGAAGAAGGCTTTGGCAAAAATTCACGTGCCTTCCATAAGCAACTGGTTCAGGGAAGATGGCCTCTACCCACAGCAATATCCACAGATGTGAGAACAGTTCTAGAGTTTGGTGGCATAGTCCAAAGTCCCCCAAAGTCCATGGCTGACTTAGGGGACTTTGAGTCAGGTCCTTAAATCAGCAGCAAAATCCACGAAGCAAAGCAGACTGACATTGCTTGCAGTTTAGATCTGAAATAACTCTGCTAATTTCCATGGTTTTAAGTTGCAAGTGTTCTTTGGTATTTAGATCACTGGCTTTTCTCAAACCCAGTCTGCCAATAGTGGAAATGAAGCCTAAAGAGGAAGCACTTAAAATAATTAATAGTTACAGAGGGGGTTAATTTAACATGGTCTTAAACATTATCTGTGGTCTTGGAATGTTTCTTTCAGGTTACTGGAAATTTATGAACCATGGGAATAGACACATTGATAATGAAAGGAACAGACAAAAGCAAGAGTGTTTTAATATTGCAGGATCTTAAGGAGTTTTTTGGTTTTGTTGTATTTTAAAAAACCTAAATCAGAGGTTTTTCTTATTTTGTCCAAACTCTGCAGCCTAAACAGAATAATAGACAGGAAAAATATAAATAAATAATGCTTTTAGCTTCTTATAGCTCTGTAAATACCTAAATTAGCGAAGGTCTTAAAAGCCAGTTCTTCAGCAAAGGGAGTAAACAAATTAAATAACCATTCTGCTATTCCCTTATGATATCTGCATTGTTAAATGGTCTTCAAATTACATAAAAGGGAAAATTTTCAACCGTTGGGGATCAGAAGAGTTTTTCAGAGTTTCACTTTAATTAGCTTAAAGCTAAGAATATGTCCCATAAACTAATACCAAGTTCTTAGTCAATCTTTTCACATTTTTGCCATTAATTATTTCTGTTATGTCAGTGGAAAAACAAAGATACAGGCCCTAATCACTGCTCCCAAGTGTTTGTTAATGAACTCTGAGGGGACCAAATAGCCATAATTGTCTTTCATAACTGGAAACCTTCCTTCTAAAGTGGTTCATTGTCTGCATATCACATCTTTGTAGAGCTTAATGTTGCTTTTATCACTTCATCGATTTTGTTACTTTTTCATGTGGGAAATGTTTTGATTAGATAGACTATACCTTCAGAGAATCTTCCCTATCTTTGACAATAGCTATTTCTGCATGTACAGCAATAATGCAATCCCCATAATCCTGAATTTGTAGAATTTGCTCATTATTTTATCATAGTATCTTCACTAACAGTTATCATCCTCTAAATAAATAGCCATCTTAGCAATTATAATGACTGTATTATTACCACCTAACAGTGAGTTTTAAAGTGTGCACCTAAAATAGAAATCTTGACCAGAATCTCAATTTCAGTAACAGCATGCACTGTTGTGGCAACACTAAGGATGCTCTTTAGTGACCTTCAGTATTTCATCTGGATCTGTGACTACCACAGTGCTTCTGGACCAAAATTTTTATTTAAATGTTTCCCAGGAATGCTCTAAGCAAGCAAGGAGACAGACTTTTTCTAACAGTTGCCCACTTCAGGTTCTTTCATGTTATATCTACAAAGCAATAGGATTGCAACTCATACAGGCGCATCTAAGCAAGTTAGATTAATTTCAACAAGTAACATTCAATTCAATCCCAACAGTGGCCAAAGCATCTGAACTGTGATAGTGGCCGGCTGGCTGTGTGCAGGTGAGCTTGTACAGCCTCTACTGGGGTACATGCTATGACAGCTACGCTGCTTGAGTCCACTTGGGCAAGTTTACACGTGCAATGCACATAGCCGAGTGTAAATACATTATAAAGACAACTGTGTGTTATACGTACACAGGGTGGGTCGAGGATGCTTACTCAACAACCTCAGATGACAGGAAGGGGCATGTAGGTGTCTCTCAAGGCAGGAGGGACCCCAGACAGAATATAAATGTGATCTGGTAAAATGCTTATGTTTCTCTTTCCTGAAAAGAAGCACCTGCCTAGCGTGTATTGTAGCTGTCAGCTGGATCTAAACACTTGTAGAGACCTGTCCATCACATAAAAACATTCTTTTGCTTGTATACTAGTTCCCAAATGACATATTATGCTTGCTCTTTGCCAGCTTGGATGTGAATAAATTACATTGCTTTGACTTGCCAACGCAGCCCTCTGCAAACAGCAACCATCATGCTGAATTCAGTCCCACTTGTACCTCAGGTGGTGTTTTGACAAATACAAACATTATCCGAGAAATGACGTAGAATAGACACAGGTGAAAATCTGAAGTAGAAGTAACTAAACTCTTGTAGAGGAAATGAATTTCAGAGATCAAGCAAGTGATCCAAAATATTCCAGGAAAGGGCTAAACATCTTAGTTTCTTCCCATTAAAGTACATGCCAAATTGTAATCACTAATCTGCTCCTCAGCATAATCTAGAACATTTATAGCATACCATGGAGTTCTTAAGCTTTCAATTTAAGTTAAAACAGAAAGCAAATGAGCACATACATAAAGATCTGTTTTGATATCTTGAGATTAAATTGTGGGTCCATTTAATTCAGTGGAAGAGTTTTTATTGACTTATTTAATGATGTCAGCAGGCACTTCTTTCACATAAAAGACTAAACTTTCAGAATAGGGATGAAGGGACTGACTTTGAAACCAAATTCAGGATTTCTCATTACTTCCATTCTTCTCCCTCCAAAAGAAAAGAGAAATCAATATTGGTTAATACAATGTTTATATTTCTGTCATCCTGTTTTAAATCTAAAGTGAAAGGGGTTGTTTTAAAATTGCAAATGCAAATGCAAATTCCCTCCATAGAACTGTAGATCAAGGTTTGACATAAGAAAAGCATAACTCTATAGGGAAACTGAAAAATATTTAAAGTATTTTTTTATCATTGTTGAACACATGGAGTTCATTGCATAGATTTATTACTATTAATTCATGATGCATGCACTCACACATCTTTTATTTTTGTGTCCTGTTCCTTATTATTGCATTTGTGCCAACCTCCTCCTTTTTCTAGAGAACTCCACATCAACTCTCCAGTTAATCAACATGTGTCTCAGTCCAAAAGGTAGGGCAACGATGAGGACTGTAGGAAACAGTGTTTGCTAGGTGTAACTGGCTTTCATACAGTCAATGATATCATTCTCTGCTGGATAAAATCCTTTGTTGCGACAATTCATTGAGTCCGCTGCCAAGAGATGTTTCTTGGGAGTGGCCTGAGGAATGAGCTGTTGGAAAGGAGGCAGGCATGACCTTGTTTTGCTTGCACACAATATTCCCTGAATAAACCCTCAAACATCCCCACCTGTTCTTGGGAAGAATGAAGAAGACTGAATTGAGACTAATCCTAAAGAGCACATTGAAAAACAAGTGAAAGCAACCATAGTTCCTTTCCCCCTTCTTTTGGTTTTAATGCTTTCTCTAAGTCTTTTTGTGCAAATGCAGGAGCATCCAAGCACTGAATTTATGCACTGCAGAAATAATACTAGGCAATATGACAGAAACTAGGCAATATGACTTGAGAGGATTTCAGATCACATAAAGCAGCAGTGTGATTCAATCAAAAAAAGAGGTACAATTTACCCTTAAATAAATTAAATGCAAAACTAACATACACCAAAATTTGAATTAAATTACAGAATGAGTCATATATTGAAAAGAAATACCAGGTTTGTGCTTCCAGTGGCAGCTGTGCACAACTATGGCCTTACTTTTTTATTTGAATGCTCTTTTTCTTTTCAAATTTATTTTGCTTTTTAAATTAATTCTATTTTAAAATTTATTAATGTACCCCTTGGAGCCACTGGGATTTTATCACTGATAATTATCACTAATACACATAGTAAGCAATACCCACATGCACATAAGCTTCCTTTATTTAATGTGCACTTTCACCCAGCTTGTCTGCTGGTGTAAAGCAAGTGCATAGCTCTACTGATTCAGTAAAACAAGGCTGATCTATACCAGCTGGGGATTTAGCCTTTCTTGTTTCCATGAAGTCAAACAGTAACTCATAAAGCTGTACAGATCTCTTATACAGGTATGTAACAGAAAATGTAGAAAGCTCTAAGATGGCTGAACATTTCCTCGGAGTGCTGACACTTCCTTCCTGCTCATTTCACTTGTAAGACAGAAGTAACTCTCCAATGATTTGACCTTTTCAAAAAGAAAAACTTTTCTGTACTGAGATCTGCTAATCAGGTCAAATTGCAGAAGCAAATTTATTGTTATGATCCTCTGAAAATGATGAATAATTCCTTACCCAAAGGACTGAGGATAAATTCTGAAACAAATACTCCCTGTTTTACTTTAGAAAATCACTCTACCCATTTGATTTAATGTTGCTGCGCACACATCACTGTCTAGCAAAGAACTAGTATGTGGTTCCTTATGCTACATCTACAAATTGTATCACCATTTGTTTGGATATAAATCATCAGTCTTTATAGTGTTTCTGCCAACGGTATGTGTAGGCTCCAGGTCATCTGGATGACCACAAAGATAAGTATGTAAAAACAGTCAGTGTTTAACAAACTTATACAAAATCAATTTCTTGCTAAATAAGATTAGACATTGCATGGGCATGCAGGTGTAACAGAGTCCTGATGAGGCAATGTCAATACTCTGGGCATGTTGCCAATGATTATGCAAACACCATCTCTGAACTGGATTTTCTTCTTGCAAATGAAGAATAGAGTGTTTGCAGAAATGAAGCAAAGTGCATAGTGCTGTCTTGGCTGGGCAACAGGAAGAAAATATTAAATTATCTTATTTAGTCCATCAAAAAAGGAAACATCAATCTTAAAAAGGTACTTTACAAGATGGAGCAAATCATGTCATCTCCAAACACTGACTCTTGCAGAGGCCTCAGCTATGGCAGGTGGATAGTTTTGCCCCTTGAAATGTGATTTATAAGAAATGCTGGGTTTGGCAGGCTGTTATAACATGTCATGGTACTACTAAATGCAAGTCAGAAGTTCTGTATAATTCATTAGCATTCTTTCTTGATTGGAAACTATGCAGCCACCTGTCCCTGCTGTTATACAAAAAAAAGACAAGGTAGTCATTCAAAAAGTACTGGACTGACAAGCTTTTGGCAGGGATGGATACCAGTGTATCAAAAGACAAGTACAGAACAAGAGCAATGAAACTGCAGATGGTTTCATGGTCAAACTACTGATGTGAACTGCTGGGACTTATGCAAACCACACTTCTGCGTCAGACCACCAGTGACTTTTATCTGTCCCAGGCAAATCACTTGTTTCTGGGACGCTGAGTTGTGCAGCAATCCTGCACAAGCAAAATTGTTCCTGCACCAGTTGTTACAATTCTCACACAAATTACATAAGTACAAGAGCTACTAGAGAAAAATCTTTAGCATTAAAAGGAAATCATTACCTAGAGTAACGTATAATTTGCATATTTCGCAAATCTCACCGTTGGATGCAGTATTAGCTTGCAAAGATTCACCTTCTACATTTATCAGTTTTAATTCTATTAAAAAATACAAGCAGTCTGACTTTAATAATAACACATCCTACTTGCACCAAACATCCATTTCTAACACCCAGAAACAAAGAACCAAAATTGTTATTTTATACACACATCTGTATGAAGATGTGAGATGCACACATCTGATGGAGATACAATCACTTCTTTCCTGTCTCAGTTCATGCTGTAGACAGGCTGGATGAGACCATTTCCCCCTTTTTCATTTCTTTACTTTTAAAACTGTATACCTAAACACTGAAATGATGATTCTATATGAAGTTTTACAATACTGATGTTTGTTTAAGATTGGACGTTTTTCATAGACAACAAACTGCCGAAGATTATCATGGTGATCGCTGACAGGCCACATACTTACCCAGGTCCAAAGACAGGTTGTGACAGTCAGATTAGACCATTTGCTGTGCCGTGTTCTTTAGACATGTAAAACCCATATGTATCCTTGAAAGTGTAGCTAGCTTAGCTGTAATATACTCTTCCTTCAAGTAATGTAAAACTTTAAAGAGATACAGAACCACTATTTACTTCCAGTACACTCAGTTATTAGCCCATAAAGAGACCTGTTTTCACTAAGCTACTTACGTGCTTAAAATGTGAAGCTTTTAAAAGGTGGATTTGTTGACAGAAAGCCAGTCAGTAACAGTGAGCAAAGTGAAGTATTGCAAAGCTGTTTTCTAATGCACATTTTGATGCGTGTGGCAGGCCAGTTTTCTATGCAGAACTTGGACAAGCAGCCAAAAAAATGTGAGAGAGAACCACGCTCTGGAGTTCTTCTGCTTTGAAAACCAGTAACTAAGTTATCAAAATCCATACACATCCTTTTAAGCCTTAAAATAATTACACCCCAAGTTCACAGCAATAGCTTCTCTCTTACTGAAGAAAGAGCACAGGAAGAACAAAACTTCTAGTGGGCTTTTAGCTGAAACTTGAACTATGAATCACATCTGTAACATCTATAAAGAGTTTACCTGGCATTCATTCCCCCTATCACTTGCATAACACTCTTATACTGTGCTTACTTTTACACATGTATTCATGTTCGTATATCTATGAACACATACCCTGAACAGATTAACTTACTAGTTACCATTTCAAAGTTCACAGTTGTTGGTTTTGGATCTTTATAGAGGGTTGGTAAAAAAGAGACTGAAAAGAATGCTACATGGGAAAGCAGAAAGGAAATACCAGTGAATGGGGCCTCCTGTTATTAGAAAGGAGACCAGATAAGCTGGAGGATAGCTAGGGCTGCAATTTTCTAGCCTGCCAAAAAGCCCAGCAACGTCAGTATGTACACAACTCTTTCAGTCTTCAAGGAATGATTTAATGGCCTTCATTGGGAGGTTCAGACTGGACATTAGGAAGCATTTATGTACCTAGAGGGTGGTCAAACACTGGAACAGCCTTCCTAGGGAGGCGGTCAATGCCCCAAGCCTGTCAATGCTTAAGAAGCATTTGGACAACGCCCTTAACAATAGGCATTTTGGTCAGCCCTGAATTGCTCAGGAAGTTGGACTAGATGATGGTTATAGAGGTCCCTTCCAATGGAAATATTCTAGTCTAGTCTAGTGTAGTCTAGTCTAGTCTATGGCATCTCCCCTCTAACAAGCAGAAAGAAAGCAGGAGTTCTAGCTCAGGTTCTAGCTCTTTTTTTGATTTACTTGTGCTAAAATCTTTTGAGGGGGTCACAGCTGAGGAAATTCTGCCAATATCACACTAAAAACTTCAGGCTTCACGGTATGAAGCCTGGTGCAGTGGGAATCCTCTGAAGACAAGTATGTACAAATAACAAGGAGAGTAGAATGAAAGTTTCAGTGTTCTCACTTTCATCAGCAGTTATGCAGATCACCTGCTGCTCTACCACAAATATTGATTTATATTAATCGTGGGAACATCATGGCTTGCAGGCATGAAGGAAAATCAATGCAGAAATGTTCTTGTTGGTTTTCTGCTAGCCAGCACACTTGCGTGATGGCAGAGGGCACACAATGAAGCCCTTTGGTGAGTCTGTAGGTAAACAAATGAGAAATGTGAGAGCAAAAATACTGGTAGTGAATGGAAAGTAAATTTTTTAACAGCCCTAACACAAATATGCTTTGAATGCTGATTTATTCTTCCATCTCAGAAGACTACATTTAGCATTCAGTATAAGAGAACAGCTCCAGGAACCACATTTCTACAAGGCATTTGGTACATTTCAGGATTATTATTCAGATGTTACAGAAAGACAGATCTCATATTCTCCATACACAAAAATTGCCATAGTGAAGCTAACTTATTCAATACTAGCAGTGCGTTTCATTCATACATACTTCTCTGTAAAATAATAGATGCAGTACCGTTGTGTGACTTAATGACTAATGTAACAATGTGCTCTTTAAAATAAAATCCTCCATGACCACATACATACCTGTGTCAGAAAAGTCAGGATACTGGATGAACTGGTACTTATGTGTCACTGGAACTGATACAATAGCATCTGTAGCATGAAAACCAAAGCACAGATGCAAGCTGAATCATATATCTGGTACAATGAGACTAAAAGGAAAGTATATGTGTGAGGTACTGTGTCCTTAGACTGCTCTGTCTCCTGAAATGCACAATGCCAGTGGATTCAATGGAGATATTCCTATTTATGTTTGCAATGAATTTTCATGCAGAACTTTTTCAACTGAATTGTGGTTCACTGCTTTACAAGACTAACCTACTTTTGCCTAAAAAAAAAAGTATTATTATTCTGTGTAATTCTGTAAAGGAGTGTGTAATAAAGATGTTGTGGCTTAACCCCAGTCAGCAATCAAGCACCACCCAGCTGCTTGCTCACTGCCCCCCGCAGTGGGAGGGGGGAGAGAATGTGAAGAGCAAAAGTAAGAAAACTTTTGGGTTGAGATAAGAAGAGATTAATAATTGAAATAATAGCAATAATAAATTGTAATGAAAAGGAAAACGGGGGGGGGGGGGGGGGGGGGAAACCCCAGGAAAACCAAGGGATCCAACAGCTCATCACTGCCCCCTGGCCAATTCCCCCCAGTTAATATACTGAGCATGATGTCATATGGTCTGGAATAGCCCTTTGGCCACTTTGGATCAGCTGACCTGGCTCTACCCCCTCCCAGCTTCTTGAGCACCTGGCAGAGCAGAGGAAGCTGAACAGTCCTTGACTGGTGTAAGCACTGCTCAGCAACAACTACAACATCGGTGTGTTATCAAGGTGCTTCTCATACTAAATCCAAACCACAGCACTACGCCAGCTACCAGGAAGAAAGTTAACTCTATCCCAGCTGAAACCAGGACAGAATATTATAAAAGCCACTGAATTCACTCTCTTAGAGTATTCCAAAATTCCCTTTGCATAAAAGAAATTTTTGGGGAAGGCAAAACCAGATGCCACAACTCAACTGCAGTATTACATGCTAGGAAATTACTTACATGGTCAGTGGTTTGCATTTGTATAAATAAAAGCAGAATCTAAATCTTACTGCCAGAAGAGAACATAACAAAAGTAATATATACATTAGTATACTTTAGAAGCATTTCAAGGCATCATAATATGGCTGAAGCTTTTATAAACTAGCTTCCAATATTAATAAATGCACATGAATTTCAGCCATAACAGTTTATATTTAGTTTTCACGGTTGTCAGACTGTCTTTAAACATAATGATCCAAAAGAGGAACCAAAATTAACATCACATAATGAATACCTGTTTAAATCTTTCTCTGCTGTAGAACCTACTCCACAAATTAACTATTTTCAGTAGTGCATTCCTCTTTTGATAAAATTTTAAGATTTGCAGGGAAAGGAAGAGATACAATTTTCTAGTTCTCGTCTAGAAATCCAGGAAAGAACTGTTATATTGTGTTTGCCTTGTCTTAATGTAGCTGGAGTAACTCTCCAGAGCATATGAGCCTTATAAAAATTGTGAATTTGGAGAAATGTTGTCCTTGACAGGTTGGTTGATGTTCTTTCTATTGAGGTCTGGTTTTCTCCTGTGAAGTTACTGATTGCACTGTAGGTGAATAACAATCAACCAGAAACGGATGACAAAAGTGTAACTGATTACTGTACCAATGACTCCTGTGATTTCACTTTAAATCATCTTTTTTCTATTAATTTCTGCTATCTATTTAAAGGCTGAACTGTCTCAAAATTTTATTGGCATTTAAACAATTGGTGAAAGTCCTAAAGTAGTAATGCTACTACAGGCTTCAGAGGGGGAAGAAAAGCAAAAAGAAGGAGGCTTTCTCAGAATATGAGGAAACTTAAGAAATAATTTTAAGCTACTCTGCAAGTTCAAAGAAGGCAGGTATGCATTTTATGGAATTCAGTAAGTGGCAAAATTTATCTGCTAACTTATTTTCCTTCTGTGCATACAGAAGCCCATATATTGTGGGAAATCACTGAAAAATATTTTACCATGTAAAACCAAGACCATCACGCACCCTAAAGAAAAATTCGGGGTTTTTTAAATCAAAATGCTTTACAGAATGAAATGTTCTGAATTTTATTTGAAAACTTTAGTGGTTTTTCTGGTACTTTCAATTCAAAAAATGTATTTTGACACTAAAGCCTCAAAACATTTAATGTCAGTGCTGGAATATATTTCTCTGAGTCCTTATGTGATGTTATTTTTCAAGAAGTAGCAAGCAAAGTCATTGTAAAACCTGCCATCCTCAAGCACTGGAGCCTTATGGGAGCTGTAGTCCCAGTGACTTTCACCTCACCTTCTCCCGTCACCTCCAAAGTCTGTGGTCAGATTCACTGTCTTGAAAAATTCAGAAATACCTGTGTGCACCAGGAGAACTAGGGAGCAGGCAGCACAGGAGGAGCGAAGGACGTGGGAGCAAAAGGCCCGCACACAGCTCCCACAAGGCACCAGCGCAGCACACACCAGCCACACAGACCTCAAACTAAGCTGAAATGAGATTTTGCAATTTAGCAAACTGAAATGTTTTCGTTGCATTTGATTCAAACCGAGACAGGTTTCCTTTTGATCTCCATGGCAGAATATTTGCATCTGAAGGCACTGAGAGGGAGCTGAGGTTATTGCACTTGATGACCAGAGGGTACAGGAAACCAGGCTTTCCAACATACTGCATCTCATGGAATTCGTCAGTCATGTGTTTCCTACCATGCAGGACCAATCCTGCAAGAACTTCAGCTCCACACAGCAGCAATAAATCCTTCACAACTAAATTCTCTGCCTGTGTAATTCGATCCAGCTCTACGAAAGTTAATAAAGCTGCAGAAATTTACAGCAGCAGCAGATAATTTGGCCCAGAAAGAATGAGCCACTAATTAGTAAGAGCAAGGGTTGACATGAAAATCTCAGCCAGATTCAACCTTGGTATTAAGCACGGAATATCTCCATTTACCTCATTTGTTCCTGTCATAAATGTATTTAGGAGAGTTCTACCTGACGCATAAGAATTTCTTCCCTCAAATTACTACCTTGTGCATCAGAGTAATTTCAACACTTATTTCCTTTCAACAATTCAGACAATTATGTTTAAGAACTTAGAACAAGCTTACATAAAGTCTCTTTACTCTATTTATTACGTGACAGATACTGTATTACTCATGAGTAACCAGAGCCTGTCACATTGGAAAATTTCATGAATAATATGTCATATATTATGCATGCATGTATAGTTCAGCATAGTCAAATATAACAAAACAATTAATAAAACAAATGAAGAATGCATAATTGAAGTGCTAAACCTGAGAACTTAAAACTGAATTGACTAGCAGAGAATTATTCATCTGCCAGAAAAGCATCCACTGTAAAGTAATCTGAGTGCACTCAACCAACCTACAGCTTTTTTAAAAAATTAAGTATTGCTATTAGAAATTGATTATACTTTTTAATAGCAATAAATCCCCATGAAATTAGTTATTGCTTACCATAGCTATAACATTAACCTTTTGAAGCAAACTTAGCAAATTGCTACCTAATGCTAATGACCAATTTTGAAATTTATACAGTGGTAGCCATAAGACAAGATCATTTTGACGCCAACTGCATCTTAACATGAACAGTCTGTATTGGAATGAACCACATTAATCCAAAATCAGTAGTTAGTGTAATTAGGAGGAGCATGAGGATTACTTAGATGCATTATTTTTTAATTACCAGGAAAAAACCCTTTGGTTTATATTAAAAAGATTACGTTCTCTTAGAAAAAGGTTAAACCATGAATGACTCCTCCCAAGTACCTATCTATTGCCAGGCTTCTGCAGTCTGTTTGCTATACTGTCTACTTCATGTGGCCTCACCACCAGGACATAAGGGAGCATGGGACAATCTTATTTTCAAGACAGACATTTGCCATTTAAGAGTCTCCCTGAGTTACTTGCTGAGATTTTACAAAGGCCCACTAGCTTCTTTTGTTAGAAAAACAACAACAACAAAGCAAATAATATCTTCAAAATCTGTCCATTCTATATAATATGCCACAAATCACTGTAGTTATAGTATTAAATGCAAATTTCAGAGTCTGATCAACACATGCAAGATTGTTTAAATAGATCAGTGGTGGTTTTATCGGTGGTTCAAATGGAATGAAACGAAAAGTGATTGACACAATTCCAGTCTCTCATTCCAAAGAAGCTTCTGGACATGCTTTGGACCTCACATCAGGCAGAACGCCAGTGTGCAGAGGAACCGCCTTTTGGGATTTCAGGTAGTGAAGCTCTAGCAAAAGTGGGTCCCTTTCAAGAAGCAGGGTCTCTCTAGCACCTCCAAGAACTAAGCAGCTCCTATCACAACAGATGTGCAAAAGAAAAGGGAGAAGGTTATAGGCAGCTGCCACACCAACTCCAGCAACAAAGCCATTCCCTCAAGTTTAAATAAATTAAGCAGTCTCCAGCATCTTCTGCATACTCTACCTCATGCAATTAGGTCAGGAAGCCCAGAAACGGGATAGAAATCAGATCTCCCTGGCAGAAAGGCGGGCTGGCTAGCAAAGGGCAGTGGTGCCCTACAACATGCTGCATCTCAGTGCAGCCATTTCAGCCCACAGCAGGACCCATGGTTTGGTGATCACACTGGCCAGCAGCTGCCACACTGCTGTCAGCATGGTGGCTCCTAGCCAGTCTCTTCTTCCTTAGGAGGGCTGAAGAGCTGGTTTTAGAGTAGGACAGGAGCTCACTGTCTCCTGCAGATAACCAGGTGCTCCCTAAAGCGCAAGATCTAATGCGGGGGCACATGTGGCTTTTACTCCAAACCTTATTTCAGGCTCATTTGACATTGAAACACAATACAAATGACAAAGTATTTGTCATATATAAAGTAGATTTGTTAAAATAATAAAATAAACCTCACAACAAAATCTTGTGTAATCCCCTGGCTAATCAAAACTGATAAGGGGCTTGTAGTATTACAGCTGCAGTTTGAAAAATCAGCTTTGTTCAAGCTTCTTACTTATTTTTATGCATAGTTAAGATGAGCGAAATCTCAACCCAGAGGGCTAACTATTCTCAAGCATGCAGCAGTTTGGATCCAGATCTGAACTTTGTGGCTGGCCTTGCCTCCCTGCTGGCTGGAGCCCAAACCTCCATTCCCGAGCACCCCAAACTGTGATATGGATGAGAACACGTGTGGGAAACTTTGCTCTTACGCACTTAAAACACTGCAGTTGTCATCACTTCCCTCTTCACAGCCCTGGCTGCAAATTTGAATGAAGCCCAGTGGTGCCGCAGCCCTTTCCTCTCCCCCCTTTCTATTTGTCTTTTTCTCTCCACTTTGAAATATTTTTGCATACAATGCCAACTGAAAGCCCTCAAAGCTGGAATGCTTACTGTCACTTAGACTATGCAAGGAGGCAGACTTTTATTGGAAACATTCCTTCCCTTCCTTTTCATTTTTGCTGCTCCCACGCTGTTGTTGGCAGCTTTAGATCCGTATCAGAAGGAAAGCATGTAAAATGTATGCAGTTAGGCAGTGGTCCTGTAAGGCACTTCATGTGCACAAATATCTGCAGCTGTGCACTGTTTCTGATCTGTAGGAGACTACATATGGGCACTGAGATCAGAACACATCAAATCCCTGTTATTAAATGCATGTGTCTTTAAAGCAATGAGTCTTAATTCCTGCTAAGAGACTCCAATAATAAGAAGAAAAATAAATTATATTTGCCCCCAGCAGAAGGGAAAATATGATTTCATTCCCTCTGTTCAGGTCATGCCAGCACAGAAATGCAACAACATAAATACTAATAAGGCCTATAGAGAAATGTCTTAAATATACTAAAGCAGAATTAGCATTCAAATAATATTTACAGTTTTTTCCTCTCTACAGCCAAAGTTCTTGTATGGCTTCACACTCTTGGTACGCAGCAAGAACCAGTAGCTAGAAGCCCAAACCAGGTGCATTCAGATTCCTACATGTTATATTTTTTTAACAGTAAAGATGAGCAGCTGGAAAAAAAATTAATAGGCAAATAGGTTTTACATCTCCAAGCACATCCAGATTGAATTTAGCTGCCTTACTGAAAGCAATCCATATAAACCAAGGAGCACAATAAAGGAGAAGTGATAATTAAGGAATTGCTATATACAGGTAAGACTAGCTGATGCAGAGTCCACTTTGGCTTCATGCCCTGAAATCTTATGCTGTAAATGAAGTAAAAATAAGAAGCAGATATATGAAAAAGCCAATGGAAAGTAACGCTTTCTTGCAGTTCTTATTTTTCTTTCTTATACATGAATTGAGACAACTCCATGCTGACCTTTGAAAGAGATGCCCAAAAAGTACAGCATTTTTGCTATGAATTAAGGAAATGTAATGTAAGACAAGACTTAGGAAGGCTTACACTAATAATTCACAGGAAATACTGCATTTCAGTCAAGAAATTTTACAACCAACCTAAGTTCTTAAGGGTACATACTTCTGCTGGCTTACGGAGAGCTACCATCAGTACATAATGAAGCAGTGATACACCTCAAAGGCTATAGACATTAGTAGAAAGAACTATACCTTGCAGTCCTTTCTCAGGCAGAAATCCCTACTGACATCTGGAGAAATTTTAATGGTAGAAATATTTTAGGACGTAACGGAGAAGCTGGCAATATGCTGAACAAAGGCCACTTTCTTTTTTTTGGGATCTGCCTACCAGGATACTGATACAACCAAGTCTTTATAAGTGTTTGCGTTTTTGTCCTGCTTTGATTTTCAGATTTGCATTACATGTGCAAAATTAGTACGTTAGGTCATTTATCCACAGTTGCACATAAGGATATCCTTCCAGCCTGTGCACCACCCCTCGAGGAGCCAGTTGGGCTTACGGCCAGTGTGACTCACAAAAGAGTCCCCTTGAAGGGGCAGACCTTTAGACTGACATTTCAAGAAGCAGCAGACTCAATCTGATAAAGTTGCATCACACTCTGACCTGAGGCAAGTCACCCATGACTGCCCCTCTTCCTCGCTCCTCCTGGGCTGTTTATGTACAAGCACCAGTGACCTCAGCGTCCACCTCAATCTGGGCAAAGGGCAGATTCACCTCTAATTAAATTGTTCTGGTCTTTTGAGAGCAGCAGACCTTTGACCAATACTTTTCTGGGATATTGAATCCAATCCAATCTACTGACATATGTACTCAGGGATTCCTTTTATAAAGCCTAGACATATTTTTGTCTCATTCTGCTGTGCAAGACCCAAAAGCACCATCCTCACCAATGAAGTAACTGGAGAAGTCTGGAAGTTTTTCCTGCCTTCTGTCCACTGAAAGAAATCAGCTATTTCTTTGAACCAGTCTTACAACCACATCAGCTTTTTCAATAATTTCAAAAACTTACTCTCCTAGGTTTTATTAAAATGTATAATCACAAGGATGGTTTATTTCAGCCAGCAGATACCGTACTTTATTTTATAATTAGTGTTGGTATTACAGAGTATGAAAGGGAACAGGCACCAAGACACTGCCCTCAATTTTAATATTATAGCTAGCTGTGTATAATTAACTGCTAGGAATTTTTTCCTTTAGCAGCTGAATGGCTCCATCAGTTGGCGAAATTCATGAGAATCTTTTACATCATGTCAATGATCTCATGTAGATAAACTGATGCATGTATAAGGTTTTCAATGGAATTACACTCAAGTCAATAATGTCAGTCAAACAGCTATCATCTACATGGAATATTCAATGATATGCATGGCACAGGTTGGTAATGTCTACCCTAGCTGATCCCTGTGCTTCTAGTGAATATATAGATCCAACAGGACACGTATCCTGGCACAAGTTTATATATTTGTAATTTTACTTACAGAAGGAACAAATCTTGGCTATACCATTTACCAGGGAAATAAAAGGACAGCTGCTTTTTAATTATTTTTTAAATACTTAATTCTACATATGTAATATGCAATTGAATTAGCCTAGGCAACAGTTAGTTGGAAAAGGCTGGAGATTTTTCTGGAGTCTTTTGGTTTTATTTTTTTTCCCAGTGTAGTAATTTAAATCACAGATATGGGTATCTGACATAACATTATGCCAAGCCCAACACTTCACATGTCCATTGCTGTTTTTCCAGTCAGCAGACGGTCATCTACTGGGTGCAAACTCAAGCTTCTGCACTCAGGTGTATAAGAGCTGACCTTAAAATCTTTACCTTTGGAGTGAGGTGGGCTTGGCACCCTTTGGTTACTTTCCTGCAATATGAGTCTACCACTGAGATTTGCATTTTCTTGTCCATTCCATGAAATGCTGAGTCTTGGTGAGTTTGTATCAAAAATACTGCAATTCTCCTATGAGTCTGATGAGAATTTCAGCTGATAACATATCAATAGGTTCTCCACACAAGGAAGCCTCCAATCAATTCACAGATGATATAATGCAAGTGTCTTTCCTAATGCTGATGTCAGGAATATTTTGTCACCTGAAGTGAGGCAGAGACAGGGTTCAAAATCACATTGATCACCCCTGCCTCCAAAACAGTGACATTTTAATTCCCATATCCCTCTTGTGTACAACTGATAGGCCTGGGCAATTCATCTGTGCTTTCCTGCATTCCCAATCTGCTGTTACCAGCTGTTCTTACACTGAAAACCAACTCTTGTTTGCAACTAGTCATGTAAAATACAACTTAAAAAACCATGTCAGTAACAGTGAACATAGTAATATGAAAATGTTAAATGCCAGACTGTTGTTAATTTTGGTACTTCATGTTTGATGATCAAGCTGGAATTCCCAGATTGAGGAAGCAGTAATTAGCATGCTGGCTACCTTAAATACACATCCATCCCTGTTAACAGGTTGGTCTTGCTCTCTGGTATGAGGTAGTAATAGACTGCATTCTTCATCCTTATAATATGTGAAGCATATTGTGAAGATATAACGTACGTGCCTTGTGACAAATCTGCAAACCTCAAAGTTCTTTTGGCGGGAAGAGCCCCACTCACATCAAAAGGAGAGTTATTTTTCTGAAGTTCGGAAATCAGATGATGACTCACCAAGTGATAGCAAAGCAATCTGCTATTCACAGTGGTGAATAGAACGGAGACTTGGGGGATGTCTTGAAAATACCACAACGAACAATGTGAAACCATTTCTATTTGGCATATATGCCTATGTCTTCTAATACAAAGTCAGACGGTAACACCATATCCCATCAGTAGCTCTATTAAGGAGCAAAAATATGAAATAATATTTACAAATCTCTTGTGTTGCTCCTCTACCTTCTCCTAAAGCATGAATACTATGCTTTTACCTCCATGTTTAACAACCAGTGATGTTACAGCAATATTCACTACATTTTTATCTTATAACAGTAAAAGTAACTTCACTGAGGAATTATGAAGTCAACTTTAATGGCCAAATTGAGGACTTGGTTTCAGTTTCAAACAAACTTTTCTTGGGAACTGTTTATTCAGTCTTTATATTTACAAAAAACCAAACCAAACCAAAACAAAAAACCAAACCCCAAACCGAACCCAAAACCTCATAATCTTACTGGACATTTATAGTTCCTCCCAATCTTTACTGAAACACTTTTTTTATCAGTAGAATCAGTAGACTGAAGGAATTCTGCATTTGGATGTCATGATGATTTTGCCTGGGCAGTAAAGATCAGACTGCTCACGTATATCTTTAAATATGAATTTCCCAATCTTTAAAAAGGGACGAGGGAAAAGGGAAATAAAATTTATACAAGAAAGAAAAGCAGGAAAAATGATAAAACAAAGGATTTCTGTATGTCACATAGCTCTTATTTAAGTCTTATTTCTGATAATTTTCTGATGCACCTTTGTATCCAGAATCCATCATCATCCTTGCTTTTGCTGAAACAATTGAAAAAAAAAATTGTGCCTGCCTTGTCTGAGAAAGCTGCTGCACATTAAAAGAAAATGTATGGGTCACTGAAAATGGGGTTTTATAATAGAATGCATTAGTATACAAAGTACATTAAAATAGAAGGAAGCAAAACTTGCTAAAAGCAAATTTCATAATTTCATACTGTGGTGCATCTGTATAAAACAGAAGCCAGAACAACTTTTCAG
Organism: Gorsachius magnificus; assembly: GCA_034008185.1. Taxonomy (NCBI): domain Eukaryota; kingdom Metazoa; phylum Chordata; class Aves; order Pelecaniformes; family Ardeidae; genus Gorsachius; species Gorsachius magnificus. Next base: position 38,593,064 of record CM067083.1, on the reverse strand, counting down.
GCTTTATAACCTTCCCATTAGTGGTTCTCAAGATGCTGACTTACAGGTGATATATGTGCACAAATACAAACTGCCACATGATTATCAGACAGGCAAGCGAATGCATTATCTTCTCACTTTTCTCCTATCCCTCACTGATGTCTCATCATAACAACCTCATCAGCTATCCCTGATAATCTGCTCTACTTCTTGCCTTCATCTCAAACCCAACCTCAAAAATTACTACAAGGAAATAACTGTGGCCAGCCTGGCTGTGAGCTGAAAGCGGAGAGGAAAACTGGCAAAAGCGCTATGCGCAAATGGCTGACCTTCAAAACAGTTTGCAGTTTGCAAAACATATGTGCTGCTCAAAATAATATTAAGTAACCTTTCCAGTGCTGCCACTCTTTGATTCACACCAGGGCTAATCAATATTGCCCTGCAGCACTGGAGAGACATTCCCACATCCTCATAAAGGTTCCTGGTTTAACTTAATTCAGCATAATAATATCGCTCTGCGTACCCAATGGAGGTGGCAAGAAAGCGAAAGCCAAAACTGGCCAGATACCCCAGCGTGCCCCTCAGCAGGTGACCCCAGCAGCTGCCTGGGACCGAGAACACGGGCCCCTCCTGCAGAAACCCTTGAAGGCAGTCACACTTTCGGGGCCGACGAGCTAGGCCGTAGGAAATTAAGTTGACGGCATCAGCGAATTTGCTACTTCCATGAAATAAGTGACCCTGCCCTCGACCCAGCCTGTGTATAGCTTTATGGGGAGAAGGTTTTATGTTATAAATAAGGCTTAGCCTATGCCTGTGAGGCATCATGGGGCTCACGGTAACTGCCCTGGTGCTGAGGGATTTTTTTCCTAACATATACCTGGAAATTAGACTGCAGCATCCCGCACTCCCTCAGTCTGCAGAAAAACCTCTGCAGTATTACCAAGACTGAAGAGGCTTGGGTAACCAGCATGGCCTCTGCCACAGTCTTATTCCTTCACCCCCAATGGGCTAATGACTGCGGCTTGGAGCATAAAGTATACACAACTGTGCTGGTTTGGGCTGGGATAGAGTTAATTTTCTTCACAGTAGCTGGTATGGGGCTACGGTTTGATTTCTGCTGGAAACAGCGTTGATAACGCAGGGATGTTTCAGTGACTGCTGAGCAAGGCTTACAGAGAGTCAAGGCCTTTTCTGCTCTCACCCCACCCCACCAGCGAGCAGTCTGGGGGTGCACAAGACATTGGGAGGGGGCATGGCTGGGACAGCTGACCCCAACTGACCAAAGGGATACCCCATACCGTATGACATCATGCTCAGCATATAAAGCTGGGGGAAGAAGAAGAGGGGTGGGGGGAGACGACATGGACATTTGGAGTGCTGGTGTTTGTCTTCCCAAGTAACCGTTACGCGTGATGGAGCCCTGCTTTCCTGGAGATGGCTGAGCACCTGCCTCCCCATGGGAAGTAGGGAATGAATTCCTTGGTCTGCTTTGCTTGCATGCGTGGCTTTTGCTTTACCTATTAAACTGTCTTTATCTCAATCCACAAGTTTTCTCACTGTTACCCTTCCGATTCTCTCCCCCATCCCTCCAGGGGGGGCATCAAGCGAGCAGCTGTGCGGTGCTTAGCTGCCAGCCAGGGTTAAACCACAACAGCAATAAAGAGCTAGCTCGAAGACAACTTCTTCCTTCCACGCTGCTCATTAGCTCTCACTGGTGGTGCTCAGGCCTTGCAGCTCCACGGCTCACAGCAAGAACTTCGTCTCTTGCGAGTCCGGTGTGCTATGACAGACACGCTCCCGCTGCTATGGCAGCCCCTCTAATGGACCTGCAGTCTCATTCATAAATTACTTCCAGCATTATAAAAATTAAAAACTCAGCTAATTTGGCATGCATCTGATATACTTCATACATGCAAAAGCCCATCTGCAAATATATACATTTAAAATGTCCCTTTTTCCATCACTTAATCCCTCCATAATTTGTGCTTATACTTTGTGAAGCACAGAAAGATCTGTTGTTCGTTTAAGAGCTTAAAATCCATACCAGTTTCTCATAACCAAAACCAACACATTGCTGTACTCAAGTGAGATCCACTACACAAAACACAGTTACCCTATCCGTTGACTACACATCAGTAGGACAGCACATGATTAGACAACAGTAGGGAATCCTAATGATCTCTTGTGAGAATTGGGGTAGTGCAAACCTCTCATTTTCTGCTCCATGATGTGTAGATGAAAAGTACACCGGAAAGAATACAAAATGAATGGCAATACTTCTGTGCACATCCTAACTTCATTTTCATGGGAATGTCAATCAAATGAAAGAGCAAGACCATGACTATAAGGTGAAAGACAAAAACCCGCTGATTGTAACGTCTTACTTAATGCCACAATGACTTGTCTGCTTCTTTAGCCCTGATATTTTCAAAGGATTGATATTTTCCAAGTGGCTGTTAGACACACACACTCACCCCCCAAGGTACCAACACCCATAGGTAGGCGGTGGACACACTGTGCCACAGCTCTAGGCATACTTCACCTGAGTTGACGGGGAGGCTTACCCTGCAGCAACACTGCTCCTCTTGCAGGGCCCTCCCAGGACCAGACATTGTGCCACAGCACGCCGCAAGGATGCTGACCACTATCTATCCATCTTCATTCCGTTCCCCATCACCTGGGTAGTGAGGAGTTCAAACCATGCATAGGGTTTTTTTTAATCTTCTGAAGAAGAAAATTATTTTAAAATGAGCTATAAACCATGCTTACACTCTATTCATTTCAGCCCAGGACATATTAACATCCCATGAGAGACCTGAATGTTACCGGAGGCTGTCAAATTAACAGAAATACATTGACAAAGAGAGTTTGCCCAGGGAATGTTAGTGCAGCAATAATGGTGCTAAGTGATGGCAAAGCATCATTTTGCTTAGAGCAAAATTTCATTTTTGCCTGTTCACAAAAATAAATACAATTTCTGCCACCTGATTTTTGTCTTTGCGTGATTTTTTTGGCATATTTTAAAGGGATTCTGTGGCTTTCTCTTTCATGTTCTTTTCTGGCAGTTTCTAAGGATCAGTACTTTACAATCTGTGACACTTAGAAACTCCCCACCAGAGCTAATCAGATTGCTTTGCAGTTTTAGAAATTTAGTGATGCATAAACCATGGTACAAATCCAGCTATTACTCATGAAAATGAGGGAAGTCCTTTGTCAAGCACATGCTATTTTAGCGAGTACCTGCTATCTGGTTGTGTACTACCTTTCAGTAACTGGATTTTTTGACTGCTCTGGGTCTCTTGTGCCACACAGTAAAGTAAACAGAGCTGTGCTTCCCTTGCTCCCTGGGCAGCCCATTTTGCGGGGCACGTGCCAACACTATCAATGGGATTTTCCATACTAGTTTAACCTCAGAGTTCACCTTGTCCAATACCAAGTGACTAATGTTATCTGTATGGTATTTTCAAATATTACTTTTGCAAGTCTCAATACAGCCTAGTTTGGTTTCCTTTCTTGGCAACAGATGTGCATTGAACAGGACTATCTCCTGTAGTGAGTGAGCACTCCCTAAAATGTAGCTCAGTTTTCTCTTGTTAACTTCATCTTCTCCCAAAGCTTTGCTACCTCCTTGCTCAATTGCTATGCAATTAGCAAGCTCCCTTCTTTCCTTAGCTTTTTCCATCAATACAATTCAGCAGAAATTAGTACATTTTGAAGACTCTTTGAAGGAATTAAATGGTTCATTTAGCCTGAAGCTTATTTAATGCCATGTCTGGTGATGATTCACACCGAGGGAGTTACAGTAAGGCACTTTTTACGCTGCTCTAAGCTATAGTCAGTGCAGACTGGGAGGGAAAAGACCCGGACATTTCTATCTTCCTAGCATGTGTGAACATCTACTGTTGTTGCAAGCATCTGAGACCCGCAGGTCTGGCTCAAAGCCATCCTTCCTTCCATTGCTCTGATTTTGTGGTGAAAACGTTCAGGTAATCAGAAGGATCTGACAGCGTACCTATCCTTCTAGTGTTTGCACTCACCAGTGTAGTACTTGAGCAGTTGATGGTAACAAGCAGTGTACCAGAAACAATGTGCTTTGGCAAACATCATTTAGGACACTTCTGTTGCAAGCTTTAGACATGTAAGGTGAATATTTCATTTTTACTTTGAGAAAGTAATGAAGCCTTTGGATCACAGACATTAAAATTACTCATATATTGAGATATTTATAAGCTGAAATACAAAGGCTGCTATCCCATATTCTGGATGACCTTCTCAACCCTAAAGTGCCCATGACTATGTCATGTTGTTTGCTCCTTGTCCCAAGTAATTCCCCTGTAAATTCAATTAGCAAAAATAATTGCTTCACCACAAACTGACTAAAAATGCCAAGACCCATTTAGAGACGAACAGCAATCACTAAACAAAACTCATTTGCAGGAGAGCTGAAGGCATTTCCAATACTCATATGAGATTTAAAAATAGAAGACCCTTCAGAGTGCTTAAACTGCAGACAAAACCTTGTTTAATTTCAAAGGTGGCAGGGTTACTAATGCATCAGCTACTTCAAAGACAGCAAAATAAATTGCTTTTTTTAAAACATCGGCAGTTCCATCCAACATGATGGGAAATATATAAGATTGACCAAATATGAAATTTAATGTGCACAGGTTCTTCAAAAGTTGCCTTAATTTGCATGAGTGAGCATAGCAAAAGGCATAACTTATCAACACAGTTAGGCTCAGCTTTGGAAATTGCTGTTCAGTCATGAACCTCAAATAGTCAATCCACAAGGTTTATATAGCTGGAAGGCTTTGCTTTATTATAAAACACAACAGGAGAGTAATTTATTTAATAGCATTATTTAGCATGTCCATGACCATAGATAAATAGCAATCCACTCAAGAATTTAAAGTCTCCCTTGAAATATTTTTAAAATCCTCTCAAAACCAATGAACTTTTGACTCGAGACTGGGTTTTCTTCTCCACAGTTATTTTTCCTAAATCTATTAGCAAGTTCTGATTATCTTTACACTAAATGCAATTAAAAAACCAATACCGTGCACGCAGGAAGGGCATATGCCTGATTACTGAGATCCTCATTCTCAGGCTGAGCTGCTCCTCCACATTGAGTTTTACTGGCTCCATACAGCAATTCAATGAAGTCCCCAACTAAAAACTTCAAAACCATGTTTGGTTTATGTTTGAAAAAGTTTCCCTTGCATTTAAGAGCTCATATAAGCACAGCACTGCATGGTTAACACTGACTGAGTCCCTAGACATCTACGGTGTGATATGCTGAGTCCTTTGGAAAGATATCATGATGAGAAAATGGTCACCTGGAGAGATTGAAGCCCACCCATTTTTCTGTAACTACAGCTTACTCTAATAGCAAAATGAGAAATGGTCAGATGAGCCTACAAGATGCTTTCAGAAGAGAAGCATAAGGAAATATATCATGAAAACATTCAAGTTTACCAACAAAAACCTGAAGCTTGGGTTAAAAAAAAAAAAAGAAAAAAAAAAGAAAACTCACTCCCAGGGGAGAAGCAACTGGAGGCTAACTGCACAGTTCTTTGCAAATAGTGGCTGTGTAAATAAATTCAGGCACAGGTGTACATACACACTTTGTGACAAGGGGACCAGTTTGCTGCCAAGTCTGAATTTTCATCAGGGCATGCAGATCTACATCTGATGCAGAGAGCCAAAACAGAAGTTCAAGCTCCACAACCGGTTTGAAATCAGGATGAACTGATGCCAGGACATCAAGAAATAGGGCAAACCTTGTAAAAGAATGGTTCTTAATGCTTCATGTTCAATATATGGTGGCTATTGATCCAGTTATTGAATGTGTTTTACAGGGAATTGAAGTATTCCTGAAAAAAACCTGACAATATTTAGGAACAAATGGAATTCTTACAGCCTTTTCCTACCACTTTCACATATGTGTGTGTACATGTTCATATATAAGGTATAATACTTAGATCAGTGTCTCCAGCTTTTGTCAAACAAAAGAAATGTCACAGTAATATAATTTTTTTCCTATTAATAAAACAAGAGGATGCTATCAACTTTCAGGAGAGTGAAGGCCTCATCATGTTCCCCCTTCCTCTCCAAAGTCACTGAACAGTAAATATTTCAAAGGGTTCAAGCTTGCTCACTCACTCCCTTTTCCCAGCTTTGCATAGTTGCTTTGAAGCAGCTGTCCTCCAAGGATCAGATACTGAGATTTCTAATCCTGTTTCAACTTCTCAGCAAGACTTCTGAGTCCTGTTAAAGATTAGGCAACATTTTTTTCTGTGCTGAGGCCTTCTAGGCATCTGAACAAGGAACCAGCCTCCAAATATACTAAATGAAGGTGACATTGCTGCTGGCCAGGAAACCCCTTAAAGGAGATAATTTCCATTAAGAAGAAAATTACAAAATACTCCATTATTGAAACCAGTCCTTATTATTCCATCCAAATCAAAAGCCATATGTACATAACAAACTTCTACAACAGAGTAAATAGGAAACAACTGGGATTTTAGGAATTGTGCTATATATGAAAACTTCTGAAAAAGGGTCAAAGTATATCGCGTGATGGAAAGCCAAATGTCCTGCACATTCCTTCCCTAAAAAGCTGTTATGTTTAGCAAAGGTTGCAAGCAGCCCACTCTCAGGTAGGAAGTTTGGGGAGTGAATACTACTATAGTAGTCCTGCAGGCAGATATTTGCTGCGTATGTGTACTATGCCAGGCAATTTAAAGTGTGTGTGCATGCGTGTGCATCCACAATTACGAGAGCTACAACACGTTACAAAACACTGCATCTCACAGGTTCAGTGTTTCAAATTTCAGCTGGCAGTGCTTGTTAGTTAAATTACCCTTTACCAATTTCTGTGGAATAGTTGGTGACACACAAGATGGAGATTTTATTTCCTGAAATTAAGTGGAATGAATCCTATGTAACTGTTTGGATTACTAATATCATCTGTATCTGGCCAATTTCTTCTTTAAACACACTCCTACTGTAGTTAGGAGATTTTACAGGGGAACTGACAGCTCAGGCTGCTGAGTTTATACCCACACAAAGGCTCCTGCACAGAAGGTATCAGGATGGGACTGTAAAATAAAGGGAAGTAAGTGCCAAGATAAAAAGACATGCTGCTAAACTTTAACTGTTCTTTTGAGATGTGATGCCATATGTAACTCACATGCGGGGTATGGGTAGTGCTGGTACCTGGAGAATTTCTATCCTAGCAGCAGATGCAGAGGCCACGCTGCGAGCCACCCAGCCTTCACAGGGTGAGACGAGGGGCAGAGAGGGGTCCTTCCTCTCAGCCAGAAAATTCAGAGATGAGATCAAACTCTTCAACAACAACTACAGGGAATGTAACAGGAGAAAAGGTTGCATACTAATGGCACATTTCAAAGTAGAAGAGATACAAGCAAGTATCGCACCCTTCTCCTTTGAGTGCCTGTACGTATAGTCATTCTGTGAACAGCTCTAGCCAGGACCCCGTGACTAACAGCCAGGGGGGCCATGGGGATTCACAAAGCCATGATGGGAACAAAAACCGAAGCACAGCCCTCGCCAAGTGTAGCATTGCTCCTCAAACGCCTCGAGTGACACACACGGCAAAAATGTGACTGGCGCTCCAGGCAGCTGCCCTGCCGATTACTTGGGCATCGTGCAATGAAGAAGCCATGAGTCTTGCTTGCTGGCCTTCAGGGAGGCACAGAATCCCAGTCTGTGATCTGAGAATGTTCCTTTACACAGTAAGGAATTCACTGCAGTGGGTTGCTTTGAGAAGAGGGGCCTGCTTGACATTTCTCTTGCAGACACACAAAGGTGAGTGGTGCTCCGAAGGGCTGTGCTCTATCAATATAGAAACACACACCAGCAGTTTTGATGCTGACAAGTTTCTCTCGGAGACCCATTTTGTCTGGTTTTGGAGCCCAGCTGACGAGCATAACTGCCTGTGTCCCAAGCAACCTGCGCCAGAGAGCAGCCCTGGAACTAAAGGTGTTTTTAATTAGGTTTATTTTTCTTTATAGCTGATTCTAGGAGTTCTGAAGAGGGGAAATGTGGTGTAATCCTTTGTAGGCAAACCTGTTGGGCAGCTGGGGATACCACTCTTCATTTCTTTTTAGCTCTGGGCTCAAGTGCCATACAGGATACTTAATTGTGATGTTTTCTTCTTCCAGACAGGAAAGCCAACTGGGTAGGCCCACTAGAGACCAAAAATTCTCTACCACAGCCCTTGATGCCTGGGGAGATTATAACCATATATTTTCTGGGCCAAAGCCAGAAGCTACAGGATGAGATTAAAGAATGAGGTGGGCAAACCCAGGACCAAAGTTATAAAGTAAAAGAATAAAATAGTACAAGTCCTCAAAAGCATTAAAAGAAAACCTAAAGCAAATGAAAATTAAAATTGTAAAGGGTTGTGTTGTATTTAAACAGTGGGAAAAAAAACCAGAAAGTGTAACAGAGACAATAACCAGGAGGAAATTGAAATAGGAATGGGCTTCAATGCTCTTATGGTCATGTGAACCACATGGAGTGGAGAGTCCAGAGTGCTACAGGTACTAGAGAGGTAAAAAAAAAAAAATCTGAACAGCAACGCCTGAATGTATATGTCCAAGGTGTGAACACTAGCACATACATGAACCTGCTGGATCTATGATTCAGTCAGTGGAAGGAAAACCAGGACTTCGGAATATTTGGTAATGATAATACTGTCTTGTTTCTTACTTTTCATTGCCTGTTTGCAAGCTACAGACCACGGAACTGCCAGAAAATGTAAAATCAGAAGTTTCAAAGATGATGAGATGGTTTTGCAGTATTTCCAGTCTTTCTATGAGACATAGGGGATCAAAACTAGTTACAGATCAAAGACAGAAGAAAACGTCTAAATAGGGAGTTTTTTCATCAGAAAGTCACACACTCACACAGAATTAGCATGAGTAACTAATATTCCAGGCTAGGACTAGTCAATCCAATTCTAGACACATATCACAGAGGGCTGTCCAACCGTCCTATGGAATCACTAGAGATAAATAGCCTTTTCTAGAGTCATCTCATTTTAAAGTTGCTGTCTGGTTTAGATTTGATGAATTCCATTCCAGCTTACTTTTGAACTTCTGATTGCAATACAAGTCCAAACTACCTGCTCTGAAATATATTTATCTAACTTTTAAATGTTTAAAATTACATAGGATGGATTCTACCCCTAAGGCAATGCACATTATGGTGAGCAGGAGAAGTTTATTCTAATTATTGAGCCGTGCCATCAACACATTTGACAGCTTTTGCTATTTGCCTACAATTGTTTCCTTACAGCAGTAGTGCCTCATAAAAGCATATAGCTCATCTTTGGTAGACTTTCATGAAGTTTCTTTTAATCTAGGGCAGCTCAGTTCTGGAAACAAGCTCTGTAACAGTTATGCATCCCTTGAAAAAAATGATTCTCTTTTCTTAGTCTTTTTTTCTCTAATAGGGTTTGGGCATTCTGTTACAGCTTAGCCTTATAGAGGCAGACTCACCATATCTTATGACAAATCCATCATATACACCCAATGATTTGATGTGGCAGAATTTACTATATGCATTGTGGGTAAACATTTTCCCCTCTAATTTCTGGTTACTTATTCTCTTTTAGCAAAGATGAGTAAAAAGAATCATAGAATCATTTGGTTGGAAACATCCAGTGTCCTCATTTTGGAAGTTTATCTTTTTAAAAACTGCAGTTGTACACTTCTCATCACAAATAATGGTCAGAAATATCTGTTCTTTAGAATGGAACAGTTGGATTTGCTCCTGCAAATATAATGCGACATACCTGAAGACAGTCTGGCTCTTGATCCATTATAAGCCCCTCTTTTCCAGTATTAAAGGTCAGGATTTAGAAGCCTTTATCTAACTTTAGTAGCACAAGCTATTACATTATTGTGGGAGGTGGAAGGAGAGACAAGGAGCAAGGGAGGGATCAGCAGGGGAATTCCACACCCATACTTTATTGTGAAAAAATACTGTAAGAGAAGGCCCTATATAACTTTGCTTGCCAGATAACATAGCAGCTGGATTTGCTTGTTTAAATAAAAAGTTTCACTGATGTTGCATCTAATCTAGAATTTAAAGAGGCTAAAGATTTTCCAGCACTAAGCTCTTATTCTGCTGAATGTTTTGATAAGCAAAACCAGGAGCTACTTCAAAGAATTTATTCACTGTCCACTCAATGTTTTAAAAAAGGAAGGTTTAAAAGCATATCTGGCTGCCTGTTTCTGTGCAGGAACACTCAAGTACTTGTCATCTGGCATCAGCCAGCAAAATAATGTTGAGTCCCTTCTACTTTTCATTCCTTCAAAGGATTAAGTTCAGAGATTAACCATAATATCTTTCAACTACAGGCTCACATATTCAGGAATAACAAAAAAAATTTTAAATCAGTACTTAACATGTAATGTTACACTGCATTTTCAAGAGCAGCATGCTAGCAACTACAATAGTACAGAGACAGGAGTCATTCTATAAGCTGATTCTGAAATATTGCATGCACAATAATAGCAAAATAGTTGGGGGGTATTTTTAAGAGTTCTATTATTTAGGTTTGGGCAAATAAGGCCAGACAGGGTTGTAGGTCATTATTTCAAAAGATAATTAAGAACGCAGACAATTTCAATCTTTTTCATAGTAAGCCATATACTACAAAGACACTTTAATACAAGGTTTTCAAGTATTCATAATGTCAAGGAACAATACAAGATCATCTTAAAATAAGGTATTAAACAAAGATTATTTAGGTGTATTGGTATTACAGGTGTGTGCTGGAACCCTACCTACGCTCAGCTTTGATTGGCATCCAAACCTGATGAAGACTTGCGAGCACCCAGGAGTAGGCTTTGGCCAGACAATGGAGCACAGCAGAAGAGAAAATGAGACTTGCTACGGTCCTACCTCTTCAGTGCAGAGTTCAAAAGCCAGACACACTGCGTGCAAGTCCACCACCCTCTATGACCCAAGTCCTTCCCATCGCAGGGAGGCTCACACTGGCTGCAACAAGATGTTCTGTGATACAGAGCATATCACCTTGGTTTGGCAAAGTGGCCACAGATCATCATTCAGGTCGTGATTAATTTTTTAACTTTTCTTGCACATATGTTCCATGGAACTGAAAGAAAACAGCTTGTGAGCCTCGTGACTGTCAGTAGCCAACCTGTAATCTGACTTCTAACAGTGACAATAGGGGCCACAGCGCTGGGTCTTCAGTAGCCTCTAATAATAAGCACAACTATCTAAATGTCTAAGAAACACAGATTTAAGGGGTTATTTTAGCCACTATTAAGGAAGCCAAATACCACAAGTGCCAAACTCTAAGGAAAATAGCCTAATGGTTCAAATTCTGTCTTCCTTTATATCGGAAATATCTGTTAAAGACTAGAAAACTTTCCTTCCTAAAGTTGAGAAGAGTAAATAAAGAATAAAATTGGTGCTAAATATGCAGTTAAATGTTTAAGCTTTATTCATATATCCTAAGTGCACATATTTTATATATATAATATTATCTACAAATACTTAGAAAATGCAACATCATTTGAATTTTTAATCTGTTATTCACTGTAGACAAATTCTGAATTTATCACTGCAAGGACTGGCATGAGAAAACTGAGCTATTCTAAAATCTTATAAAATATTCTGAAATATTTCTTTTTCAGTCTTTTCTTTTTTTTCTTTCTTAAGCAATTAAGTCAGATTGGAGGTCTAAACATTATTTTTCATAGATTTATTTTTTGTAATATCAATGTTTTCATTTCAACTTTTTGTGTATTATGCTATAAGAACAGAACAATTTTATTTGTACATTACGTAAATTACAATAAAAACGTCAAAAATAGTTTCAATAGTTGAAAAAATTAAATGCACACATTCCTATTAAAATTCTGATTCTGCAGAATCTGCACATCTCAATGTCATGTGTGCTGACTGGAAAGAAAAGCAATATAAATTCTTTTGAATCATTCATCCAATTATATCAAACCAAAGTGAGATAAATGAAAACTAGAAACTTTGCAGATAATATTCACACAGGGAAAAAAAAAATAAGGAATAAATGCACTTATCCCTTTTATGATGCACTGGGCATGGTGGAAAAAAGTCGATGGTCTGATTGGTAAGAACTTACATACACTCAGCAAAAAGACACAAACGGTATATATTAGCTTCAAACAGAAGAATTTGAGGAAATTTAACCAAAATTTGTTCCACTGACTGTAATGATCCTAATGTCAGATCCTAATATACATTAAGGCAATACATATTTCAGCAGATTATCATGGGCTAAACTGAAATGTTAGCACCTCAGCTGAACTGCTGTGCCTGTCTTAAGTTTTGAATCACCCACAGTGAAGCCATCAAATTATTTTAAAGCTTTTCTATGCTTAGACCCAGAGTTCTTAATTTTAGTTTGAGCCAACATCAAAATTCTTATAATAAACGCTGAACTCCCAGAAGAAATAGCAGGAATGAGAGCGGGTGCAGTATGGTAATGGACTGAGCATTGAATCACAGTTATAAAACCTGGATTCACTTCCCAGCATTACCTCTGTTCTTGGATTACCTTCAGCAAGTTTCTTCACCTTCCTGCACCTCCTTTTTTTTTTTTTTGGATGTTATTTGCCTTGGCTGTTTGCAGTGTATCTTCCAGGCAGAGACCAACTCACATAATGTGTTTGGGCAGTTCTAGCACAGGGTGGCACTACTCCAAATTCAAGGCCTCTAGATGCTACCGTAGAATTAATTAGAATGTAAAAATACAAGCTTAAAATGTTTTCTGAGTGTCACCGTTTCCATGCTATCCAATACATCACTGTTGTAAAGACTAAACACTGTTAATCCCTTAATCAAATTTTTTTATTATTATTATTATTAACATCAAATTCACATGGAAAGCAATTTTAATACCTCTAAATCTTTGCTTGATTACTTACTACAGTCTTATGAACTATTGTGAGAAATGAATGGTGTGAGTTGAACTGATATTAAAAAAAAGTTTTAAAGACACACCTGCTTTAATTTTTTTTTTAAATGTCTTCATCAGCATCAGTGACTTTTTTGAGGGAAGCAGGGAGAGAATTGCATTTGCTTAGATAAGTCTGCTTGTATAGTTATTCCTTCTCAATCATTTATCTTGCCATAATATTTTAAACAAGCAGTCCTTTCTTAAACAAGAAACATCCTCCTTGAAGTGAGAGCCGAGATCTGTGTCTGTCATCTAATTTCCTGTCTTTCTGGTTTTTAATCAAAATATATGAAGTCATTGCTTAAAAAGGGTATTCAGTCACGTGAATATTGTGAAACTGGGGGAATATAGATGTTTAGCAGTAGAAGAGAGGCATGTCAGAGGTTAAATCCCACTGATCTCATTCCTTATCAGAGCCAATGGATCAGATTCACACGATCTTCATGGGATCTCACATAAAGACTATGAACCGTGTGTAGCCCCCTATACCGTTCCCAACAGTATGTCCTGGCTATCCTATTATATAAAAATTTAGCTTTATATAACACTCCTAGACATCTAAAAAAAAAAAAATCTTTATTCTGCAAAGTGTTGAATGCTCTTGCTATCATCTCAGCAAAAACTGAAGCACATAGTTCAGGGCTCAGCTGAAACAGCATTAGAGCGCTCTGCACCTGTCTGATCAAGCTTTAAGGCCACTGAATTGCAAACATCCTCCTACACATACCTACACACACAAAGAGCAGGAGAGATATTTCCATCTTTTGGTTAAAAATATTTCTGATATTTTTGTACCATACAAACTCCAAAGAACTTTTAAATTACAAGTAACAAGTGCTCAATATGAGCACTCCTAATTAAGACCAAGTAATTGCAACTCCCAAAGTGCTAACAGTTAATATTTATTTCTTCAACCAATTTGAAATATTTCACCTCAAGTCAGTTTCAGTGTTTGCTATTATCCTGCCTCTTTGAGGATAGGAAAGAACTATGGTGCTCGCGAGGCAGACACTTTTACCTGTTGTAGGAGACAACCTGTCCCAACAGCACTCTCGGGGAAAACCAGCAGTGCTCTTTCAACCCATCTTCCTTTTACAAGCTCTCGTTTCATATTAAAGTTACAAGAGTTGACACAATCTTCCCACTAACTACTACCTGAGAATACTGCCCAAGAATCAACCTGCTCTTTCCCCTTGTCATGCACCAGCTTTACAGCAGTGACTGTCTGAGAACATGGCATTCTCATTTTTCCCAGAAGAGCTGGGCGTCCCAGCAGGACTGCACATTTCCTACACCAGAGGGACTCCAGGGAACCCCATAGGCACGTGGTTCCCATAACACCATGAAAAGGTATGTCACATTGCATTATAAGAGCTGTTGTTCTCTACCAGAGAGAATGTCACAACACCATATCAAGCAAAAGAACACAACCTCAGCTTTTTTAAACCAATATGTAACAGATTAGTTTGAGTCAGTTGCATTCTCATTTTCCTAAAATGTTTCATGTAACAGATAAATCTTCATTTTTCTTCTGCATGGAATCACCCACTCAAATGATAAGAGAAAATGTGCCTTTCTTTAGCAATATAACACGGAAACATAAAAATCACCAGCAGTACTCAATGATGTAATTAATGTATAACACATATTACGAATGAGTTTGTATTGCAGTTTCCAATTTGTTTTTCTACTTGTAATCATAACATTGCATGAGTTTAACTTTTTATATTTGACATTCCCTTAGCACCCAGTAGTCTAGCTCTGGTTTCCTACAAACCCTCTTGTAATCCACAAGGCCAAGTGAGGTCAGTATATTCAGATGTTGGGCAGCTGCCACCTGAAGATTTCCCAGCTGTGAGGGTTAGATATTTTCCCTACCATGAACACATCCTTCAGTTATCAGACTGCTTTCCATTTTCACTCAGTAAAAGAAAATTAGATGCACATCTATTTTAATGAGGAAAAAAATTACAAATTTAAGACCTTGTGTCAGAAACCCAGTGGTTCAAGAAAGACTGTTTTCTTTTCCTTCCATCTTCCTACTGTTTTAATACTTATTTCTTTTTTTTTTTTCCTATGTTCATTAAACTGTCCTGTCTAAGGTAATACGGATCAAAGTCCACTCTGAAATATACAATGTTAATGCATAATGATCTACAAAGAACTTCATAATGCTGCTTAATTCGCCCATCTTTAGGGTAAGTTGCCCAAGATACAGAGATTCCATTCGTGTATCAGCTTTCCTAATGACTGAAACTCAGTTCTTAGATTAGCCCATCAGAAAGAATACTCATCAAGGCTAATTTAATCATGTGTGGCTAATGGGTCTAAACAGCCTCCAGTCAATGGAGAGAAAAACGTTCATGACTGAAGCCTGATTTAACTGTTCTGAGTCCCTCTCTGGAGGAGAAATGCCCTTTCCTCCACTGAGCATATATAGAGCTGGTGGAGAATCATCCTAACATAGAGTTCACAAAAAGCTCCTTCAAGTTTATCTGCTCATCTCTATTTTCTTTCATTAAGGCTAGTCTGGCAGAGGACGAAACTGCTGCCAAAACTCAGACTCCAGAGGTCTTAAGAAATCCTTAAATAGTCTCCAAACCTCCAAAATGTATACATTTAGCCAGTTCCACCTGAAATTGAGAATCATGTGTAGAAATGTCGTATTTCAGACGTCAAAATATCACTGCAGTGGAACAGCCCAGGAGATCAAAATAAAACTATAACCAAAAGCTCAGATATAAACACAGAATTTGCAAAGTAATCTGAAATCTGAGCACCTGGGAAAAAAAATCTTTGTGTGCACATTTTTGCTGTGCAGGTAACAAGTACAGAACTTTATGAGATATAAGCAGAGGTCAGCACTGTTGGTCATCTATCTGTATGTATGCCAGTAAAGCAAGTGAGCTCAGAAACACATTCAATGACATGACAACAGCGTCGGTGTACATTATTTACAACTGTAAGGTGGATTCCTGCATTTCCAAAGTGACCAAAGAGCCGTGAAAGGAAGCTGATGGTGTGATATTGATCATAGCACCATCCTGGGTGTCCGCACTGTGCGGGACAAGTAGTTACAAGCTACTTGTTGCAAGCATACAGTCTTTAGGAACAGGCAAGGGAAACACATCAAGAAGACAGGCAAGACGCATGCAGATGTGTACAAACTAAAATACATGTAAGGAATCATAAGGAATGGACACCAACATTCATACAATAAAAGATTATTGATTACTCTTCCTTACTTCCTTGGTCTGTGTTATTTTGATGTCCAAGGGCACCATAGTATTGCAAAGCATTGACTTTCACAGCAACCCCACGTGGGTGAGAAGTACTCCGCTTCTTACGTAGGTGGAATATGAAGTATGAAAGGAAAAGAATAAAGGAGGATGGGGTTTGGTGCAGTCTGAGAGACGGCACCAAGAACTTTGGCCAGCTGACTGACCTGAGAGAACTGTGGAGCCAGAGCATGCCTCTACATTCAGCCCCTGAAGGGAGAACCAGGGACTCACTCAAGTAAGAAAAGAAACAAGGCCCAAACCTTCATTTGCCTTGTGAAGGCAGAATACAAGGTACAGGAAATACAGGAGGATTTTAATCCCACTTAGATCTTCAAAATAGGATGAAAGCACTGCCTGGACCTGCCTGACCCCCCACAGACAGGAAATGGCCTCATTATTCCATGGGCATTGGGGTTGGACTCTGCTTTTCCACAGACAATGGTACAAGAGAGGCCCTGTCTGTTCCTAGATGAAGTCTCTGGTTAAAAGCACAGAAACTTCCGTGAGTGTTTTGGATACCTTATGGCCATCCCTGCATTGCTTCTATATTCACGGCGCTGATACAGCGCCATGGAGACGGTGAAGAGGGGTGACCTGCCTGCTTCAAATGTGATCATATCCTCAGGTTGAGGCCTGGGAGCACAGAAGGAAAGGATTGCTTAGGCTCATTCTAAATCCTAAGTGAATCATAACCTGATTTTAAGAATATTTATTTTCACAGAGATAATAATCAACTGAACTAGATTTTCCTAAGGCACATGGAGAGGGAATTCTCCACAGTTAGGAAGGATACATAAAATTGAATTTCCTTATTTGAAAGTATAAAACATCTAATTTCCTTATTACAATATATCATGCAACTATGTTCAGAAACATCAAAATAGGAAAACATACTGGCCATAAAATGTTCTTTTCAAAACATATCACCAGCCAAAGCACTGGTATTAAAGTTAACTTTAATGTAATCTGAAATAGGATCATAATAAGGATCACATTTACCATGTTGCGTCTCCTTTCAGCTTTAAAATTTTCAAAACTAAAATGTTTACTTTTTCCTAAATTTAAAAGATGCATGCATGGAAAATTACATTCTTGCCAATGCTGCTCATCAATCAAACATTTCAGGGTTTCCCTGGACATACGGAGCTCTCACTGCAATGACTCAGACAGATCTGAATATAAATTTTTACCCCGAATCAAACAGAGGACTGAATACTTACTAGTGAAGGATTACTTTCAAATTCTTCTTATAACTCATTCCTCATTTTCAGCCACATTTTCTCTGAGCTTTAAGAATGAATGTAGGCTATTCACTTTCAGTGAAACTGGCTGGATAAATCAACAGCATCGCACATCTTGCATCAGGTCAAATATTGATCCACGAAGAGTTATTTTTGAAGGTTATTAGAAATGGCAAACTGTCATGTGTTCTTTTTGTAGCTCATTTACCTATTCCTATACAGACTGAAGTTACATTTATGAGTTTTACAATTTGTTCTATATTTAATCTGGAAGATTATTCAATAAGAAGCACAAAAAAATTACCACGTATTTAGGAACTTTAAAATATAAATCTGCACTTTTAAACTAGAAATACACACTTCAATACAGATAAAACAATATACTATTCTATGAATTATATTTAACTTGTTTTTCAGAGAAACCAAAGTAAACAATTCAAAAATTTGGGAATAACAATCCCACCACAAATTTAAGGATCTGCTCTTCCAAGAAAATCTGCACTCAACTGAAAACATGATCTTTAATGCCCATTTCTGATTTCAAGGAAGATTAAAAGCACACCAAACCTCTTACGGGATTCCTCATCACACTGTGAACTCTTCTGTGCTTTGTGAGAACTCAGTAAAATTAACAATTTTCAGCTTAGAAAGACATGACATTATTTACCTGAATTGGAAGCCATCTTCTTTTCATATAATTTAAACACATTCAAAAGGATGTAACCTCGAGTTTAGATTCTGGCCTGGCAGCATTTCTCAGCTGCTTTATACGAAGTTTGCTGCTAATAACTAGTCAGAATGCAAGGCACTAAGGAGCATCAAAACATGGTTCTAGGATAAAAATGCTTATATTAAAATCTTTTTGGACATTTGGATGGGGGTGGGCTCCTCACAGCTTTCAATGCCACCCCTTGTTTTCTTCCTCTGAGAAAAACAGGCCCATCAGCAATAAGTGTTCATTTTCATTAATTTGGGTAGAAGAGCTGCTGCTTTTTTTTTTATGAAGAACTGATTCTGCAAAGATCCTTTACCCCTCTCCTCCCCCCAGAATAAACAAAACAATTCAATTAAGCTTGGGAAACACCATGGTCTTGAATAGAAACTCCATGCTGATTCACTGCCAACACAAGAACAGAGAGTTTGTGCAAATCTAAGACAGAGTTTGTTTTTTAAGAACTGATGCTTTGTTTATGCTTTTAAACACGAGTGGTTTCCATAATGCAGTCTGTATATTAAATTACCAGTTTAGCTTTCAAGCAAAGTCTACTGTCACAAGACGTGCTTCCTCCCATATGTTCCAAACTTCAAAGATTTTTCAAATCTCTGTTTTGGTCCCGATGCTATTCTATTGAGAACAGGCACAAACAGAGTATGTGGAACACAAAGGTAATGAAATTACAGAATCTGTCACTTTGATCTGTTTTTTCCAGTGTGCCACATAAACCAGACACAGAAATGCAAATCTGAAGATAAACAGCTCATACACTGTTGAAGCACTGCGCATTTTCAGCATTTCCTTTGCTGAGACCCAGCCTTGAGTGGGCTACATAGAGAAATGAACCCATGAAGAGCACAGATAGATCTGCTTGCCAGATACTTTACACTGCCTGTGGGATAAACATTCATACAAATGAAGACTCCACTGAGTACATATAAATTAAAAAGATCATTTGGAAACACAATAAACAAAGATATTTCACAAACTTACAGCTGATCCGAGCAAGTGCAGATCAAGCAGAGTACAATCTACTTAAGCTACAGACTTTATTGACACTGTGGCATTATCAGCGGACATCTGATTTCACCAGATGTGCCCCAGCTTCCCTGCCACATATGTTATTTTACATGTTGTACAGGGAAATCAGGATACCACTGAGTGAACTTAACTGGATGAAAATATAGATGAAGGCACAGGTCAATGATGACTTTTGCGGAAGTGGCTTGCAGTGACAGTCTGCCTGGATGAGCTAACACTGAAGAGCCACTTCTTCCCTTGACTGGCAGCAGGGAAGTGATACAGCCCAAAATCACGGGTACACTAACACATCCAAAGAGAGGGCACTTGGGACACTAAAAGGACCTGCAAGAAAAAGGGACAGCTACTTATCCTCCCTCAAGCTAACTGGTTAGTGAAAGGGAATATCATTCATCTCCAACATTTGTACCCTTCATGTCAGCTTCAGCAGATTGTTTTCTCTTCTTCCTCATGCCAGTATAGACTAAACAAACTCACCAGTGATTCCATGACACACATGAAAGGTGATTCAGATCAAATCACTGTGTTGCCCAAATCAGTCACACCCCAAAAGTTCAAAAGCAGAATACTCTTTCACAGATCCAAAAATCTGATTGTGACCTCTTCCCCTTTCAATATGAACATATGTAGTGTTTCCTGGCAAATTGGTAGTACTTTTTCAAACAACAAATGGAAATCTAAAAATCTCTTTCCTTATATCAAGACCAAGGCCAAATGAAAAGTGCCTGGACCGCTTCTCCATCACAGATCAAGCCTAGTGTCCCTATAGGTGATGTCAAGAGCCATCCCTCAAATTTAGCTACATGAGCTAATGACTATAAACAAGCAGATAACAATAGCTAAACAGCCACTTCCTTTCTGCAGCATGTTCTCACTGACATCAGTAGATCTGCTTATGGGAGCAGGTGTAACCCTCTAGGATGTGAGCTAGGACTGCAGAAGAGCACATCATCCACCGTGCACTAGAAATATACAGCAGAGAAGAAATAGGATTCACCTTGCATAAGGGAAAATCACACTTGCTGCAGAAACAGCACAGCTGTTACCAGCCCTGACTTGGAGAAAGCCTATGAGGCTACTTCTTCACTTTGTTCCTAGGACAAGATGGATATGAGGACTAAGCATATGGATGGCAGAAGTCTTGTTTTCACCTTTTCTGGTCAGCTGCACAGTCACTACACAGGCTATGAGTGCAGTCGATTAGGTCTGGATGAGCACTGCAAAAGGAATTAGATCAGCTGGGAAAATGAAAAATAAGCAGATGAAGCAGGATGTCCACAGAGACCAATATCAACTTTGGTCAACATCCAGGGAGAAAATTTTCACACATCATTCACTTTCACAGTTTCATAGTGGCAAAAGACTGAGTCCCACGGCATGACCATCCCCTACTTCACTGAAAACAGCTGCTGATAGCTCTGGCATCAGAAAGTCTATAGGAAAATTATTGTTTTGGAAATCTCCTTCCCTCTATACAGGTCTTGGGCACCATTAATTCACACTTGCAACTTTAAGGGCATTCTTTATTCATGCAAATGTCTAACAAAATGGGACTCAAGTTATATATATTTTCCAGTCACCATCAGGCAAGCACTGACTTACACACCAGCAAGGTGTGTATCTTTTCCCTGCAGCAAGCTTTAATGATCTTAATCTGACTACTCATGTTGGAATCTACTTCAAACAGTCTATTTAGTTTATTTAAGATATGATAAGGAGGCAATTATTGCATAGACTCAGTGTGGAAGAGATTCTGCTTTTGCCTCTGACAAACAATTCCCATCAGTGGAAGCTGAAGCTAGCCAAATTCAGGCTAGAAGTTAAATCACTGCAACACCACACTGAAATGCAGTGCTTTTACCATTGCCTGATGCCTTTAAATCAAATCTAGTTATCTTTTCAAAGATGTGTAATAACTCAGACACATATCCATGGGCCTGACATAGCAATTATTGTTGTGGTTTGTTGTCCAATATTATAAAGGATATCACTGAAGATTTTGGCTCTACCTCTGGTCATAGAACATTTTAATCTATGGTGCTATTCATCTTACCTTCACTGTGTCAGAAGAAAATGTAAAATGAATCAGTCTGGATGTCAACTTAAGTCACTAACCTAAACATATAACGAGGACTAAAAAGATACAAACTCTCTTCATTTTAAGAGATTTTTGATGGGATAGTTTTACATCTATTTTTACAATATGAGTGGGGCTTTTTTTGAGAAGGACCCACTTGTTATAATCCAATTGTATTATTAATAATCAAATGATTCAAATAAAACAAGTGACTGGAGTGGCAATCATTACTAGAGAGTGCTTGTCTTGCCTGTTTACCACAAGCTGGGGGAAACCTGGCTTGTTTGGGAAGGAAGGGTGGGAAGTAACTGTTGAAATGCTTTAAAAATTATTCCAGCTAAGTCACAGAGGGTGCATCCTTTTGGATAGCTCAGTCCACAAGATGTGAGTAGAAAGCAAAGAGAACTTACTCCTCAAAACCATAAACTAATAAGCGTAAGTGAAATTAATGGAAATGATTGATAAATTAGATAAAATATCATTACAATAAACTCCCCATAGAATTAGGAATGTGAAATTAAGTTATCTAGCCAGAGGCGGTAACAATTTCTGGTTTTTTTCTGCAACTATTTCTGACATAATTCTATGATAATATAGAATGAAATTAAGGCCTATTTTTAAGTGATAGGGCATGGCCAAAACATCTTTGAAAATCCTTAGAATACTTAAAAAATACCTTCTAGTTTGATTATCATTTGCAAATTCTCTTTGTTTGGTGTTATATTGAGGGTAAGATTGTGGCAAGTGTAAAAGCAAGAACTGCATAAGAACATTTATGGAAGGAAAGCAGTGTTGAGAGCCCTTGAGCCCTCTCTGTCCCAGTTTTCCTCTTCCAATCAGCACCTGAAAAAACCCATGGTGATTGCATGTTCTCTTAATATTACTTTCCTCCTCCAGAACATTTGCTGATAGTAGGTCTTCCAAACTCTTTAGTTTCTGCAACAGTTTCTCTGGAAATGACTTTCTGAAATTATCATACTTAAAACAAACAAATAAAAACCAGCCATCTGCTCAGGGCTAGAAACCATTAGATACACAGACACACAACACTATAAACAAATAACTAGGGAAAAAAGTTTGTGAGCAATCCAGCAGGCAAGGCATTCAATAAACCCACAAGAACAGAGTGACAAGAAACGTGGCTAAGTAAAGACCGCGGGAATGAGCATACGAAGAGGACAAACTACAATTCCTCCAAGTACTCTCCTATTCTCAAAATATTTACAGCCAGAGCTTTTCTTATGCTAAGCATGCTTTCATGCATTTATTAATTCTCAAGAGACTTTGTGTAACTTTTTAATATTCACAATGTCCTGTGGCAAGGATTTCCACTGATTAACAACATATCAAGCAGAGAACTGTCTTCTTTGTTTTGATTTGAATTTACCACCTGAAAATTTCATCATGCATCCTTTACCAGCATTCAGTAGCTGTAGCACTCTTAAAAAGGGTAAATACTGATGAAGTCTAACTCACTCCTCTTCCTTCAACTAGTTTTGGCTGAATTAGACAACTAATTGCAAAACAATCCAAATCAACCACTCAGCCCAAATTTGCTTCCTGCAGGATCCCTGAGGCATCATCCCCTTGCCCAGGATTTCCCACCTTCCCCCAGAACAGGGATCATGAGCTCCACCAGCCACAGGGAGTCAGCAGGACTCAGACAGCTCTTTCAGGGACACTTCTGGCACCTATCAAGGCAGTGGCACCCTTCCTGTTACAATCACAATCTCTTTCTCAGAGCCAAATTCACGAGTGTTAGGAATAGCTTGCCTTGCTCTAATACAACTGTACCCTAAGTGCATAAAAGGAGGTGGCCACCTTTACTCCATTCTCACATTGATCATGAAGGCAAAATCTGCTCCCACTGACAGACCCTGCTTTGGCTTTTGCCAAGTTTGAATGCTGTGCTGTTACTTATTTAACTTTGGTACTTGCAATGTACACAGACAATTCTGATTACATACATCTTTTACTGGGTTAGAGAAAATTAGAAGCAGATGGTAGCAATGCTAAGTGTACCTGTAAAAAACAAGTGCCCTCCATTCTAAGGTTCTGGTTCAGAGCTATCTGAAATCAAGAGAGGAGCTTTCACCAGCCTGAATGGGTACTGCACCATGCTCTGAGCTCTTGCTGAGAGTGTTCAAAGCCATGGATACATGGATACATGGATACATGGCCTGGTCTTCCCCTTAGCATGCACAGCAAGCACGCACAGCAAGGTGATGCACCCTGTGTACTTGCACTAATGGGAGGCAGGGAGAGAGGGAACACATCCATACCTGCACCTCCCTGGCACCTGAGGTATGTCCCATTCCTCAGGAGGGAGCTTGCTGGTGAGTTGAGCAAGTGCAAACTACGGACAGGGCTCTTCACCTTTCATAGAAATCAGCATCACCTCACATTTGGAGCTGGATGACAATTTTGCAGGTACAGTGAGAAGAAAGCACAAGAGCTGGCTCCCCACCTCTGAGTGCTACTGACAAACTTCCACATCTAGACAGCCCCAGATAAACAGACTTCAGTAACTACCCTGGTAACACTTCAGTGGGAGCCTCCATTAGGTCTGTAATGATCCCACTAACATAAATCACTGTGGCAGCCTTCCTCCATTCCCCAGTTATACCAAACTCCTTGCTTCCCATCAGCAAAGTGAGCAGGACCCTTACAAAATAGGGATATTCACAAAGTGCTACATTTTCATCCATCAGAAAGCAAAAGCACCAATAAGGTACAAGTTCCTCTAAATCAAAGCCTACAATTAGAGAAACTTGTTGTCTGCCCTCCATAGTCAAGTCGTGTTTATATAGCAATTTTATCCAGCTTGTCATCTCATCAGCTTTCAGATCTTCATACATTTCAGCAAATTCATTGTGTAGCTACATTATGCTGTCTCCTCAATTATTTCCATTAGATATCATTAATAGGTCATATTATAAAGATCTCATTTTTTTAGAATTGTTTTTCTGGCTAATGACTAAATAAAAATTCCTTATCTGAGCCTACATTTTAATGTTTTAAAACATTTTAACTGCATGTAGAAAGATTCCAGAAATTAATTTGGAAACACTTCTCTGAGTTGCATACTGCCTTTATGATTTTGCTAGAATTTACAATCAATTTGAATTAGCATTTACACTTGAAATGTGTCATAATCCAGTTTCATTCTCTTAAAAAAAACATTCAAATTATTGAGAGAAGACAAGCTACTCTTTTTTTTCACTTCATCTAGGAGGTTTTTTTTCTGTCTTGTAATAGTATAGATACACATACTGTCCATTCAAAGATGGGAAAATTGATGGAAAGTAATTAACAGCACAAATTAAGCTTTGCTATCACCCTGAAATGCAATGACTATCACAAGTTGCTAATTAGCTGGCAAAATATCAGGAAAGAGTGTCTGGCGAGGGCATTCAAAAAAAAAAAAAAAGTACCAAATTTTATTTATTACAATCATCTAATTTTTATGTGCTGCATGCCTCTGGCTCCTCTATTCAAGATCTCTGTTTCAGGATGGAGCGGCTGTTTCTTTCCTCCTCAGCAGAAGATAAAGAAGGGACAAAGAGCACATGCAATGTCAATGACATTTCTAAGTCAAATTCAGCCAGCTATGAGCATAATTCACAATATAAAGTAGTGATGATGCAAACCATAGAGTCTGGGCTTTTTTTTTTTCCTCCCACAGATGTGATCTATACATGGGGCTGAATTCTGGGTATCTTCTCCATATGCTAAATTATACAAACCATTGCATTTTCTTTGAGCTTCCTGACACACCTCTATAGAAAAAAAAAAAAGTGCTGCCCCCCCCAAAGGCAGGCTGTCAGATTCTCATGAGTGGTTCTCATTATTTCTACGTGCAATCTATGGCACAGCACCCAACATGGCAGGTGGATGTCCTGTGCAATGCACCAGTTCAGTGGTCTTTGCAATCTTCCTAATCCCTGCAGGATCTACAGGATTCAAGCCTAAAAAAGCAGCCAAGTCCATGGGAAGGGATGAGAGTTGATGTGCTATGCCTTTTGTTTGAATTTGCCACAGCTGCTTTCCAGTACACGTGGCTGGTGTGGGCAAGTCTGTAAATGCATAGCTTCTTTGGTAATTTATTCAAATAAAATAGATAATGTGTATAAATACTAAAAGAGGAAAGAAAACATTTTCCATACTTCTGGGCCACTTCTTTCCTCTTGTAATTTCCCATATTCCCAAAACTCTGAGGATACAAAATGCAGCCAATGCAGCTGCCAGGACACAACTGAGGGGTAACGGTATCTGCTGGACTTCAAGAGCAAAAAGCAAGAGCAAACACAGGCAAGGCACTCTCAAAATCTCCTACTGACAGGAAGGGAAAAGCCACATTTCCTACAGGGTCCTTCCTTGTTTATGTCTAGGAGTTTGTTTGAGACTAAAAACTACTACCTCCCCCGTCATTTTTAAATGTACTGTATCTCTCTCTTCTCCCACCCATGTATTTTTTAATAAATTACATATGTTGGTAATAGAAAACACAAGCTACACAATGTGGATTCCCAAATCCTTAGAGTTAATTAGTAGTTTACTGAAGGGCCATTTAAGAAAAATGGACTTTTATTACTATGACCAATCAGAGCAATGTTGTTTACAGTAAGGGTATACTGTGGATGCCTCTAGACTGCTTTTGCAATATAGAAGAAAAATTGGCAGCAAATGGCATATATTGGCTTGCATCCATGCTGTTCCAGGTTAGTTATATTTACACTGCTCGGTAGAAAGCAGGCTCAGTGGATATGTGGAAACTATGTCAATATATCTGTGTTCAGCAGCCAGAGTTTCCTCTAAGAGGGAACAAGTTGGTTTTATGCCAAGAGGAGGCCAGAAGACAACTGACACCAGACAATCAGAGAGTTGGGGCCATGGCACAAACCAGAGAGTGAGCCAAAATGATGGCATAAACAGATCCGTGAGATGTGTGTCACACACTCACTCACGTAAATCACTTCAAAAAATTTTGGAAGGACACCAATAACTTCAAAAATAATTCATAATCTAATCATTGTGTGGGCATTTACCACGACAGCACACAGTACCCAGGGTCATGGTAAGGGAAGTAGAGAGATATGAGGCTTTCCTTCTGCTTTAATTTTGCTTACTTTCTATGCCAACAATAATTTGTGCACACAGAGTTTTGCTGTCCTCTGTCCACATGTGCTCCTGCAGTTCTGTGGGTCTTTCATCCAGAGATAGAAAAGAAAAACAACAGAAATCATTGACACAATGATATACAGCAGGAATATGAATGGCATCACATTAGGCAAAGCTATTACTTCTTGTTTGGTTGGTTTTAAATCAGCAGCGTTTCACGGTGTCTCCTTTTAAATTACTTTTTTCCCTGACAGGGTTTATTTGTTGTGATTTGAATAATTTACTTCTTCACAATATTTAAGGTATTTTATACCAACACAAACGCAACGTTAATAATTTTCCTTGCCTTTTTCTCTCTGAATATCTGCACTCTGCTTAAGTTCAAACAAAGAGTCAATCTTGCAGTCGACACGACTGCACTCACCAAGTAAACTAGCAAGAACCTATTCTCACTGGACCGCTATTCAAATTGATGTTTATTTTGGCACCAGTAGTTATGGTATGTCTCTGCTAACATAAACTACTAACTGCGATCAATAAATGGACAACAAAGTTCTCTCACAGAAGCCATCCATCTGTTACTTGCTGTTGAAGTATTGATTTGTATTCTGCACGTGTAGCCACATTATCACACAATATACATAATACAATGCTGCAATTACTGAAACTAAGAGCTAAATCTTCATTTGTCTCATAGATTGGGCAAATAAAAATAGACTCATGACATTCATTCCCAAGCAATATTATCACTTCTATTTCACCATTTTGAGGCCAAGGAAAACACATCCACATAAAACATACCTAGCAGTTATCTTGAGAACAACAAAACGTTTCAAAAATCATGGTATTGTAATAACTCTTCTTTCAGAAAGCTGATTAGACAATCTTAATGGGAGGTTCAGAATTTCAACAACAAAAAATCCTCTGCCTTGTTTAATGAAATTGTTTAATGAAGAGCGCTCAATTACAGTTTTATGAAGACTGCCTCACGTCCCTTTAATTGCTCTTTCCCATTTAATTAACCTCTTGAATGCCAATGTAGCTTTCTTTCTGGCATGCCAATTACTATGCCTTTTAAGTGTGATCCAGTTACCCAGAGTAATAGCACGATGTACAGCACACATCCTCTACAACACACATCATCCTTCCAAGGAACATATTGCAAACAGCATGTCACAGGCACCTTCGTGGTACAGCCTGGTGTCTGATGAGCTATCACACACACAACCCCTGCTTTGTGAAGAACTATATGCTTTACTCTCTGGTCTTAGCAGACTTTTTTTTCTTTAAGCAAATTATTAAATGGAAAGGGGTCCAATTCATTTTAATGAATGTATTTCAGAGATCAGCTAGCAACAGGAAGAGCCACCAAAGATTGCGCACTTTTCTCTCTCCCACAATTAACTGAAAGTCCTCTCTGATTGACTGAATGCAGATAAATTCTGCAGCATCTTGTCACTCTTGCACCACGCAGACAACCCTTATTCCAAGCTGCCTTTCAGGAACAAGCTTTTGGCTAATATTTCTGAAGAAGTAGTGTAACTGATTCCATAGTGGGGAGAAAAGATGTATTTTGAAAACAAACCAAAGATTTTATTCTAGTTAGGATGAAACTAGTAATGTTGAGATAGATGCCAACAAAACTAGATCACTTACAGTATAATGTTAAGAATAAAGTTTTTGTTAATCTTTGCTTTCCTCTTTCCAAGATAAACTCCTACAAGACTAAACTACTACTCCAAGACACCAAGTTTCTCTGCAGTGTAACAGAAAAATATTGCAGGCAGACATGAAAAGTATATATAGTGTATCTGTTCCCTTAGTTCCCAACTGAGGCAGGGCAAAGATTGCACAGAGGTAAGAAAATAATTTGGTAGGGGAAACTTGTCTCATAGCAAACAGAGACTAAAACATTTGCACTATAAAGAGACAGTAAATTGCCATTAGCAATCCTGGATTAAGCTACATAAAGTCAAGGAGAAGAATAAAGACTGAAAGTTTCTGCATAGGCAGAGGAGAGAAGTAGTCATGGAGATATAAACAATCTTGCTGTATGTGTGGTTCTTCACATGCCTTCTCTGGTTCTTGTCAAGTGCCCCCATAGCAGGAAGATCTCTGTACTCATAAGTACATCCCTGACCATTACTTATCTTGTTTTCATTCAGGCTTCCTTGAATTTCTCTAGAAGAAAGTTTGTAGGCAATTATATCTCCCTCACATTATCTACCATCTGTGGACAGCTATTTTTTGAAAGAGCATCTTAGTAGATTACAAAAACAAAGAAAGTGAAAAGGATGGCTGCAAACCAGGGTGAAATCTTAGGTGTAAGTCAACAGGTACAAGCATTGCACCTCAACCCCATGTGCTGGGGAGAACAGCTTTAATTGCAGTTATTAATCAATAAACCTGTTTCCTGAAAAAAGCATCAGCCTGGCTGCTTACTTTGTTATGTTCTTGTTTTCCTCTAACATGGACATTTCTTAAATCAGAAGCCCAACTGAGCACCTCCTCACTGAGCAAGTGCGTTTTGAAAGTCAGTCTCCATCAAATAATATTTTTGCAGCTCTTACACATAAATGAAGATGCCTGCAGTGTCTGTGTCCAATGTCAAACTCCATATCCTTTTAAATAAACCATTTTCAGACCACAGCTCTGACAGCCACTAATGCTTCCAAGCATGGCTGTCACTGAAAGTGGCACTGGCCAGCATTGACAAACAACACACCAGGGACATGAATGGTGGGCTGGAATGAATGATGGCTTTTTGACTTCCCCCAGGCATCTGGGTGGTTTGAGGGTCAGAGATGGGCAAAAAGCAGTCCTAAGAGCAGCACAAAGGCTACAGGGAACTGCAGTACCTGTACAATAAAAGGATAAAGGCAGAGCAAATGCAACTGTAGAAAGACAGTACCTGTTTGAAGATATCTGCATCTCTTAGACTTTAAAGAAGGAAAACTATGTCTAAAAGTACTGCTGCCCTAAAACTGAGAGGAACTGCATATCAGAGAGCTTGGGAGCCCTCAGGAATGTGATCAGTCTCTTCCAACTGAATTAAGGTTCACCAGGACACACAGTTCAAGATAAATTTTGAAGAACAGTACTCCCTCTCCTCCCAGCTTTTATTTTTTGAGCCACAGAGAATGCTATAGACAAATACAATCAAATCAAAAGTCCAGAAATGCCTTCCAAGTCTCTAGGTTAGTCTTTACAGAAGCAGTTTTTAGTTTTCTTCCCCCAAAATAGAAACTAATGGTTTATGGGCACTTTGTGGTACAAGGAATAATGTGACAGGCTTAAAAATGGACTAACTGCATAGATCACACACATACAAATGACAACTCTTACCAGGAAGCAGGTATGTTGTGTAACTAAGAAAATTTTTCATCTCATATTTGCAGTGTAATGCCTGGAATATTCCAGTGTTTCTTTTATAAATTGATCTCATTGGAGTCCTGACCAAATCACTGTTCATGTGAACATGTCCCTCTTTCCCATGACTCCTGCTATTTCAAATAGTTTGTGATTTTCTTCCTTAAGTACCTTTATTTTTATTCATACCTTTATTTTTATTCATAAAATTAGTTTTATTCATTTCATAGAATCACTGTATAGCATTTAATATCAAATAACCAACTTCTGAGGCATATATTTACTTCTAGGTGATGAATCAAGGCTTTCTCCCCTTTAAGAAGAGAGAGCTTAGGTCAATCAAGATTTATTGTAACAGGCTATTATTCTAATGCTTTTAATACTTTGAGATTCTTAATAATAGATACATGTTATAGCAGAGCTTTTGCTTTATTTTTTCTACCATTTTTCTACCATTTTTTCTGACACAGAAATAAACAGGCTGACCACAGTATGTTGAAAAAGCATCTGCAATTAGTGGTGTGATTAAAGAGTCAATATGTCTTCACTACTTTTTAAAAAAACTTACTGTCACTTCACTAAGAAACAAACCATGATCACTCTAAACACCCAAAAGAACTGCTTTTGGATCCTGTTTTTAAAGTGCGGAATCTATCTATACATTCACACATACATTCACAAATAACAAACCAAATGTTTTTAGACACTTCAGAGCAAGCTTCTACTTTATTTTTTCATGCAAAGTTTGCACAGAAAGATCTGAACCTTCTCTAAAGTTTGATATTGTACATGTTTAACTTCAGTTCAGGTACAACTCCACATAAATACAGCACTTGATTTTAAATATGCAATTTTATAGCACTGCAGGACTATTTGGCTCTTAGCAGTGACAGCAGAGAGCAATGGATAAGCTGTCACACTGTACCAAAACTTTCAGTTTTCAGTTTTAAGATAGTGTTATTCCAATTCCTAAATTATTTTGGAACAATCCAAATAGAGGTTTGAAGAAGGAAATAAGGAAAATGGGAATTAAAATGGGCAAATAGCACATAAAACCAAAAATGGTCATGCCAAACCATTAAGATAATGGACTTCTGCTCTCTCTTCAGTACTGCAGAAGTAGACTGGAAAAAACATTGCCAACTTCTATAAAGTCGAGAGTGTGTTTCTAAAAATGTAGCCAAAACCCCATCTATGGTGAAGATCATAAAGTAAATATGTATTTCCTTCTAAAGGAATTATTCCTATTTTTTATATATACACACACACATATATATATATATATATGCATATATATATATATAAAAACCTCCCAACATCAGAAGCAATCTTCTGGTAACAAAGTTTCTTTCTGTACTTTTTAAATTTTAAGAACTACTCACAAACACTGAAATCTAAATAAATTATACAGTTGATTGCAAACGAATGTTCATCTTTGTATTATGTTTCACAGTCATGAACTTAGATACAGGACATGGGAAAAATTACGGGATTTTTAGTAGAACCTCAAAAAATGTCCTTCAAGACTTTGTATAAACCCTCCCAGTATAAGTCCAAATGCCTGTCACCAGCTGTCCCAGCGTAAAAGACTCACTGGAAGGCAGGCAAACCTCACCAGAAAGTCTGGGCGCTTAGTGCCAGTATCCTTCCAAGATCAGAAGGAAGTTTCACTTAAAGCTATTTTTCTCCATTTTTTTTCCCCAATCCTAAAAATGCCAGCAGATTTTCTGAAGGAAATGTTACTTAATAAAGGAAGACTTGCTTCTTTTCAAATACTTATGGAAATGAGATTGCAAAACATATTTAGCATCCAACCATGAACAATGAGTTCAAAGTCAAATTAACAATAGTCATGGCACAATTTACCCTTACAAAGCCTTCAAGTTCTTCCAAAGCAACAGCATTGCAGGAAAGATCCTAATCTGATACAGTTACTACAATTTCAGGAACTAATCCAAGTTCTGAAAGCAATTCACTGGTGTTCGGATATGATCCGAGTTACTTTGGTGTAAAATTCTACTAGCCCAGGGAACACCTGGTGAAAGGGCTGACGGTGGGACAGCCATTTCCCCAGGGCACACGGGTAGCCGTGCCCTCTGCAGAAAAGGTACTAGCAAACACTACTGCCACCATCTTCAGGAACCTCCCATCATCCTTAGATCTCTCTCAAAATCACAGGACTTCAATGACAGAGGCAGCAGAGACTCAAGCAAAGATGCTGCTGCATTTCTCCCCTCGAGCTTCTGCTCTCTTCCCAGAAAAGGCAGTTTACATTTTGCCCAGATGCGGGCTGAGCTTCTGACTGAGTTAAAGCTCCTGTCTCCAGACAGATCAACATTGTCTAAGTGCATCTGCCACAACTTTGACATGACTGGGATGCATCAAACCTATACCACTCACCCCCTTAAAAGATGCTGTTAACAGACATGTTTGCTTTTAAAATGACCTAAGTATTTTGTTTAGATTTTCCTAAAGTAAATCAAAATATTTCAGCAAAAGTGGATAGGTTCCCATGTGAAAATTCGATTCTAATGGAATTTCCCTTTTCATTGTAGATACGCTCGCAGAAGGTTCCCAATAAAATATAAACTCCACAATGACTGGAAGCGAAAAAGCTGTCTAGATAATCTGCTTTGCTAATCTTATTTTAAGAAACAATACTGAGAAATGGGAACTCAAGTCTAAAAATTAACAATGCATGTAAGAAAACAACAAAAAGACTGCTCTTTTCACTAATGCAAACATGAAATAATGAATACACACAACTAAAAGGAATAGAAACTGCTACCTCAGTGACCCATATTGCATATGGGAGGGAGGGCTTTTTGGTTCCAAAACCCTGGTCCATCCTGGCCCCACATGAGGAACAAAACCAAGATACCAATGGGCAACACTGCTTCTCCTAACTCACCCACAAGAAGCAGAGAAGTGGGACGGTAGCCTCTTTTTCGCTATTGTTTATTGCCTGCAGTACACCCCATTTAATCTTGTCATTGAAGTAACAGTACTTTTAAGCAAAAGGTTTATTTGTTAAGTATTTCAGACAGTACTAGCATCTAGAGGCTTTTCTTTGGGACATGACTTTTCTTTGAGGCACCTGTTGGCAGAGGGGAAAGCAAATGGCAAGCACACCTGCGGGCACTTCATGGTGCTACTCAACACTCTGCTACCTGTCCAGTCGATTACAGTAACTCCTAAGGCTTGATTCATCTTCTTCTGCAATACTTGCTTGAAATTTTGGTCCCCTGCCAACTTGTTTAAAAACATCCAGAGCTAATCAAACTTTTTTGTTTGTTTTTGGCTGCTTCCTTATCGAAACTTTACAAAACTTTAATTTCAGCCTCATGAGCCCTGCAGCTGTAAATTAATTGACTAAATTTATAAACATTATGCACTGATAAAGCACTTTCAAGGCTTTTCACTATTCAGTTGACTTAGCTTCTTGGCATAACAGTTTTGCTTGACATGAGTTCAGAGCCTCTGGAAACCTTCCTAATCCTGCTCTCCAGGCCTTGTGCCTATTCATGGAACCATGTTAACCCAAATCCAGAAAATCAATAAATCTCAAACAGTTTTAAGCCCTCAGAAACATCCGGTGGTACACACTCCACCTTCTTTATATCGTAGGCATCTTGTTGCACAGAGTAACTCTTACTTGAAAGACCTAAGTAGAGACCAGTGTAGTCCCTAAAGTTATTAACATTTAATAAAATATCTCATTTAAGATTATTGTGGGTTGAAGCATAATTGCATTTACTACAGTCATTCTGAAGTCATCTGTTTATGTTTCAGTGCAATATCTCCATGTCAGTGTTCAAATCAAATCTTTTCAACAGAATCACTGGATGACTTTTATAGTAAAGAGCAAGAAATCCCTTTTGCCCATATACTAATCCATAAACCCCCTGATCCTCACCATTTCTGTTAATATTTCTGATTAGACCAGGGGACACTACTTCTCTGAGACACACCACGCTGGTGCTGGTAGCAATCTAAAGTTGATTTCTTACATTCTATGCTGAAGTTGGAGTACAAACTATACATATTTCATGAAACATTTGACTGCATGGTGAAAGGTTTTTCTTATATCTTATGTCTTTAGTGTTTTGAAAACAACTGTCAAACAAAAATCTTTAGGGACTATTCCTATAACCTTTAGGGACTACTCGTAAAATGAAATCCAAGGAACTTTGAGTCGTTTCTATTAATGCTCACAGGAGAAGCACGTGGAAGTAAATATCCAGGGTGTAAAGAAATGATTCATGACACGTAGGCATGAAGAAAACTGGAAGGCTATATTGACCTGTAATAAACATGCATATAGGTCAATGAAGTCTCAACAGGGATGAATTCATCCAAATAACTTTATCTCATCCCAAGCTTCCTTTCATTTCCATTTGTATGGGCAATTAACTACAAATGACATGATGCCAAAATGATGTCAAACAACAGAAATACCACTTTTTTAAATGAACAAAAAGTTTTCCAAAAGTATCAGGTGTTTAATGAAGGGACGACCAGATGTTCCCAATAGTGATATACCAGAAGAAAGTTTCATAAAACCTCCACGCAAGCAGCAAAAGAACATAATTCAAAACAAAGTCCATAACATAAATAAAATATTGGAATGTATTCAGGCATATAGCAGATGGGGAGACTACTAAACGTCGTTAATGTTTCGGCAGTCTAATCATTTTAACAGAATCAGTTCGTCGTTTGCATCAGGCCACTAAACCTACAGATGTGATGATGTCATGAAGCTCCAAGAAGAATTTCTAAATATATTTCAAAAAATCAGATCAGACCTATTGAATGACACAAAGAAACACAGAAGAACAATGGCTTTTTAGCTCATCTTATTCATAATTCAAAGAAGGACTATAACTGTCGAATATTTCATGGGCAATATTTAAGAAATCAAAATAGAAATAAATTGGAAACCTAAAGGAAAAGCATTTTCAAAGGCACAGAGTCCTTTTGGTGCCCTATTCCCACAGAAGGAAAACAGAACTTGGCCACATTACTACCATTTTTGCTTTGAAAAGCTCCCACATGAATCAACTGTACCATTGAGACTAAGTATTTTAAATGCCTTAGATTAATTTGAGGAAGAAAAAAAAAAATCTATATAAACTTAGAGCAACTGGTACAATAACAACCTTGGTGGGACTGACCACATGGGATACACAATATCACTGAACAATGGACACCAGTGCCGGAGCTTCCGTGGGGAATACTGCACCGACGTTACTCAGCTGATCCCTGGTAAAATAAAGCAGGTCTCACCAAACAAAGAGAAAAGAACAACAAAAAGATGATTGAATGTGGGGCAAGTTTCAAAATCCAGTCTTATTTAAGTCAATTTGTTGTACAAACCCCAAACTTTTAGCTGTTTCTTCTAGTTAGTATGAACTGCCTTACTGATTCCGGGAAAAATGTTAATCATGTGCCTAGTATTTAATTTATACAGTTCTACTCTTTATCTATAATGACACAGTCAAGTAGCTAAATCCACCTTAGCCAACACTTACTGCACTAAGGAAGCTGAAATACAAGTTTCTTCCTCTTGATAGACATAGGGGGAAAGTGTCAGGAAATGACAGAATTTTTTACCTTTAATATTATCTATTTAATATTATTGCCATTTCTAGAAGTATAACTTTGAGTGGCTCTAGGCATCTCACACAAAGACTGTCTGTACTGTGGGCATGGCAGCGATGGGGGCCAGGGTAGCCTAGGTAACGATAAGTCCTACAACCTTGATGCAAATTATATCTGAAGCAAAATGAGGAGTCACAAGGTTTAAAAAAAAACCACCTTCATGCAAGCAGCAAAACATGTTTTAAAAAGCTAATGGTTTTGAGCTCATTTTTAGCCTTAACCCAACCCTTTAACAAGGGTTATGCTCTGCTGCGTGCCATCCTAGCATCATTTGAAGAGCAATCTTTTTCACTCTGCCATCACGCAGGCACCCAATCTCAATTCTTGTGCCAATATTTTGATAGCAAGAAAGTAGGTAAGTTTATAAAACTCCTGAACTGAAGAGCAGGAACTCCATTATCATGTCCATGGGAGTATTGGGGAAAATACTGAGGCGGGCTATAGATTTTGTGTATCCTGTGCTTACAAGTCACTTGATTCATACTCAAAAATCCTGTCAAACTTGCTCTTTACACCAACGTAACAGTCTGTATACCACATAATATTAGTTGGTTGGCAGGTTCTGCTGTTCATTTATCAATATGGTATAGAAAATAAAGGCTGAATTTCTTTCTGCTCTTCTACTAGTGATGCTGGTAAGCCCTGAGGATGCTGGAAGAAAGGAGCTCCTGACCAGATGAATGCATAAATATATCAATTATATTGTCGCTTCAATACACAAGAGCAAAAATGACTGCAATCCTAAAAATCCATGAAGTCTGTCAGAGAAATGCAGAAGACCTTTGGTAAGTACAGTTAACCACCAATAATGTTTATGCTTTTTTTAAAATGGAGACTGTTTTTTAAATATAATGGTGGCACTGCATAACAATCTAGCATGAAACTCAGTGCAACACTCAAAGTAACAAAACACATTGATATGTGTAATAAGCAGCAGATATGTCCCTTCATCAGATTAAATCAACTTTTAATGAAATGTGATTAAAAAAATTGAATAGTAGAAATTATAAAGTACATGGGTTTCCACACTATGAAAACTCAGACCTTAATATTTGTATTTTTTCAATATATGGTTCTTATCTAAGTTTTTTTAGCTGTTTTATCATCGCTGTTTGTTATTTACAACATATGGTTGCCCCTTTGCAAAAGCGTAGTGATTTGAAGGAATCAGCCAAGTTTTTCTGGAAAAGAAGATACTCCTCCCTATTTTCTCCTAGTTTATTTTTATTTGCAACATGTGCACAAACTGAAGTAACTCAAAGAGAATGCTGCAAACAGTTGCCAAACCATGCAGAGACAATTCCAATAGTAAAAAGCCAAGATGAAATCACTTTGTCCAGGCAGGTGGTCAGAAACCACTCTTTCAGCTTGTGATCTCTTTTTCTGACCTCAGCAAAGTGCCTTCCCGCATCACGTGCACTTTCACGTGACCCCGTGCCAAAGTCACGTCCCAGCGGGGATGAACATTAACTTGAAACATGGCAGTTGTTTTCCTTTTTCCCTGTTGCAGTTTAGCTCCCTTGTTCTAAGGACAGAAGGCATAATGTAGTGCTAAAATGGCACATTTTAAAAATATTTCAGAAGATAAGGATGCAGGTGTAAAGCTGTGACCTTGCTCTCCAAGCACAGTCTTAACTGTGGTAACCCAGATGAGTTAGAAAGGTGATCACCCTGCGTTGCTTTGAGGCAAGACTAAGAGGGAAGCTGGCGAGCCAAGAGCAGGCGGCACAGGTAGACCTGGGGATGCTGCTGCAAACTGAGCACTGACGACTGTGTAACTCATGGGTGAGAGTCTCCAGGCTTTTCAGATGATCAGAAAGTGCGCCACTGCACAGATAAGCGTGCAGAAATTTCATCTAATGATGGATAGCTTTGCTCTAAATTATTCAGAGAGCAATGCACTGAAATTGTTATATTTAAATGAATGCCTTTGGAGGCATTTCCCACATGAAATACAGATGTAAAGCATTTAACTCACATGAGTATTAAAGGAGAGGTAAAATTACACTAAAACTGAAGACCAGGTTAAAAATAAAAAAAAAAGATGAAAGAAAATATATTAGGATGGCTTATTTTTCTATCTGTCTGAAGGAAAGAATAAATAAAAGAGAAAACAGGTAAATATACTTAGAGCAGCACTGTAAGTCCTGACCAATTCCAGCCATGCAACTCAGTCTGTGCTCTGACCTTCAGAGGGTGAGCACCCATTCCCCAGCCTCACCTCTGCACCTTCAGAAATTATGCGGCAGGTTTCTAATACGTGTTTTATTCACCATCTTTTGGCCACCCAAGCATCATGAAGAGAACTGGTCTTCAAACAGCAAAAAATAACATCCATTTCAGATTTTAAAATGACTTATTAGTGAAATAAAAATACTGACAGTTTCAAATAACTAACCCAGAAATGAGATCTGTCTTTGGAATGACCAGGGAGCAAGAGGATTGCCTGTATCTGCCCCAAAGGGTTTTCATCCATTCCATGATACACCAATTGTGAAGATAATACGAGCAACAGCGTCTAATATTCAGTTTAAAATCAAGTAAGAAAGGCAACGTACTATTACGTAACTGTAAATGCTGCCAGAGGGGTTGCCTATTTAAGGATCAAGGTCTTTTGCAATTCTGCTGACAGTTTATCACCTATTGAATTATTGAGGTCTGTACAAATTATGGAAAGACATGCAAATGTAATTAGGAAGGCTAGCCTTTTAATGAACTAACAGAAGTGCTATAGGTAGTTAGACACTTGCTCATTGCTACTAGCAACACTAGAAGCTTTCTCATTAAAAAGTTAGTTTGCGAAGACAATTTTTTTCAGGTGATGAAAAATGCATGTAGAAACCTAATACAAGTTCAGTTTAGATTTCTGCTCATTTTAAGTCCTCCCTTTATGCCAGAAAAATAGTAAGCAGTGCTCCGCTTCGTCAGTCCCTTGAATGGAAAGGTAGTGTAAAGTCATGGCTCCATACCTACATACCAGCAACAGGGAGAGTAGAGTATTACACATTAACTCAAGGGGCCAGGCAAAACATCACACTAAGGCCCATTAAAAAAGAAAAAAGAAAAGCCCACGTGATGAGACTGCTGTCCAGCTCCCAAAGTTCAGGCTGTAGTCAAACAGACGGGAATGCTACCTTCCACATAGCCCAATCATGAGCTGGAATATTCACAGTGTTAAACCTATCTTGAGCAGATAAAATTAAATTAATTGGACTGTCCCAATTCTTTGGGACTTTATGCACTCAAGCCTGCACACACATGTTCACTTCAGAGTCTTAGAAAGGATGCACAGATTCCTCTTCTGGGCTTCTGCATAACAAAAAAGTCAGGGAGAAAACTTTCTTGAGAGCAAGAGTTTAATGGCAGCTGTGTGACAGAAACTAACCTGCTTCTACCAGACCACAGCAGAAGTTAACAAGATCCGAGAAACCATACCAGAAGTGACCGAACTATTTTATTCCTTCTCTCAAGCAGGGCAAAAGCCAAAGGGAAAGCATTTCTTCCCTTCAGCCCTTGTGTCACTCAGTTGCTCACAGCCTGTTCACCCAGGGTGTGGCAGGGAAAGGAGTGTGTTACAGGCTGTAGAATTACACTGGCTTAATGCAACTCTTCAAAAATCATTTTGGAGCAGTTTTCATTTTTGTTTTAGGCAAAGGTGTTGGAATCATCAAATCATTCTACAACGTTATTGAAGGAAACCCGACTTTGCCTTAGCATATTAATAGGTTCAAATAAACAAAGCTGAATGATATTTCCAAGACATGATTAACACAAATGTGGAACCTCCATCATTGAAGATAAATCACCTGGGCAAGTCCCTGGGAAACCTGACCTCCCTGGCCCTGCTTTGAGAGGGGATAGGACCAGATGACCTCTGGTCCAGACGTCTACTCCTCTGATCCACAGGTCCCCTTCAATCCCAAAGTACTCTATGATTCTCTGATTGATTCTGGCAAATGTATGTATAAATTCAACGCTTTTCACAGCAATAGCAGCACAACACACTGTGGCATATATAATATTTCTCTACACAAAATGAAACATACAATACAGCTTGCATTATGATAATAGAGGAAATAAATAGAAAAATGTTCAGTGGAATAGTTTTTGTTATGAGGTTTAACATGGTACAGACCTTATGTGAATGACATTTTCATAAAGGTTCTTGAGTTTATAAATTTTAGAATGTCTTTTCCATAACATTTTAACTTCAACACGGATGAAGAATACCAAGGTTGAATTTTACAAGACGACGATGTTCCATTCTCCAATTAGACCTGCTTAAGAGTTACAAGCAATATTGACAACTTTTGTTTTTCAGTACCATCAGCGGTTGCTAATACCTGCATCTTTTCACAGCAGGATCAATTCTAATTCTGTTAAGCGTCAAATTAAAAAACAAACTGATGCATGGAAATGAAAAAAAAAAATACTCTGCTATCTGAATTTGAATTAATTATAAAGGGCAAATAAGCAGTTATTGATTCAGTTCCATACTACTAAGAACTTGCCAGAGCTACCAGTGACCCAGACATATAAGCATAAATGCTCATAATAGAAGCAAATCAATAATCAGCCTCCTGGTAGCAAACCTTGGCTTTTATTTTGATGTTGCAAATTTTGTGCTGTGAAGGTAGCTATGCATTTGCACAATGTGTTATGTGCAATTTAGCTCAGCATCTTTAAACCCCATGCCACTCCCTACATACCCTGTTTTTTAATTACTATTTTTAGCAGCCATCTAGTATTCACTGTACAAGTCCTGGACCTAACAAACCAGTGAAGGCAGGTTAGCTTTTGCTACTGCTCTGATGTAAAGGATATCTAAGTTCTGCTGCAGATGCATCTAAGCAGATGCAACCACTGCTGGATGAGCTTTGCTACCTCAAGAGCTCCAACAGCAATACTCAGAACTTGCAGAATAAGCATCTGAATAGGAAAAATGCATTAAATCTGGAATCTCTATTAATTTCTTGTCCCTCACTGAGCCAATGTAAAACATGACCTTGAACAGGGTAAGGCTGGAGGATTACAGCCATCTTCAACTTCTCAGCCACACCGCATAGTCTTCAGGAACAGCAAGCTGCCTGAGCTCATACACCTAGTCTTCTAACAAATATGGAATAGCCCTGTAACCCTCACCTAACTGAAGTTAATGAGGACACTTCTGTGGGCGCAGAAGAAAGGGCTGAAAGTTTGTTTTACCTATTGGCAGTTTCTGATAATTTATCTGAAAATCTATAGGGTCGAATCTTAAAACTTGCCAGTTGTCATCTCCAAGAGATGCCTGGAAATATAAACCCAATATTTCTAGTGACTCTTCAACTTGGCTAACTCTACAAAACAAGCACTGATAGACTGTTTCTGTGATGAACAGGATGTAGATGGAGGCAGACAAAACAATTCAAGACCCATATACACTGACATTTGCTGATAACATACGTCTCCCTACTTCATCTGTGTCCTAAAATTTTCTTGCAAATGATTCACAAAACGCAGCAACAAGACACTGCTTTTCTGTTGAGCAGGATGAACCATCAAGAAGCAGAAACTGTGAAATTCCTCTGCTCCTGCTCTCACCAACATGTGTGCTGTTGTCCCCAGATAAAAATAACCAACCGTGCCTGGAAGTGGGAATCATTTCAGCAATTTAACAACATCATCACTTAAGTCCCTGCAGACTCTCTCTGATGAATGCAATGTTTGCTAATTGTTTGGAGTCACTCAGTTCAGATAATCTCAATAGTAGGACTTAAATGGCAACTGTTTTGGGGATCTGACCGTTTAATTGCCATTTGTAGCTCAGTGTATTGATTTGTTATTTGTACAGTTTGCTAGGTCATGGATGAACGAAAGGCC
The DNA here is from genome assembly GCA_034008185.1 of Gorsachius magnificus. NCBI lineage: Eukaryota > Metazoa > Chordata > Aves > Pelecaniformes > Ardeidae > Gorsachius > Gorsachius magnificus. The sequence goes on along the minus strand of CM067083.1, from coordinate 38,551,720 downwards.
ACTGTGAACGCCAATCTGTTAAGACATACTGCAGAACAAAAGGTTGTTTGAATTTAGACATCTTACCATCTTCTAGAGGGACTTAGTTTAATCTTCTAACTTCTGAAATAAGAAAAAACCCACCTGTACTATTTGCTTAATAACTTACAGAGTTCTCAGTAAAATCATAATTGGAACTAAAATTTGATCTTCAGGTGAAACAAAAGAGAGAAAAGGCAGCTCTTAAAATAGTTAATAGAAAAATTCTGAAGTATCCTTTTTCAACTAATGGTGTATATACATTATACCAACTACTTGTAGGAGATGACAGGTATTAAAAACCCATTTTAAAACTACATCATGTCTAACAGAATTTGAAATTCCTAAGTTGTTAAATCAAGTCATTTTATTTGCTAGTAATCCATAAATTAATGATGGCTAAAAAAAGTCTGCTTTGAGTAATCACAAGTAGGTACTAATGAAAATGCCTAAACATTACATAATTTTCAATAAAAATCCTGCATTATCATGAACTTATCAACCTACCCAAAAATAAATGTGTAAATTCTAGCATTATTAAAGTCAATGGCAAAATGCCTATTAATTTAATAGCATCAAGGTTTGAGCCAGTATTTTTCCAGATCTAGAAATGCTGAACACAATAGAAATTCTGAGACTCTGGAGGACTCTAAAACCAACTTGAAAACAGTAAAAAACAGTTTTCAGTGACAAACTCAAATGAGACTATCTTAGGAAAACTGAAGAGAAAGAAGAAAAGAGCACACTATAGAAATCAATTTTAATAAAGCTTTCATCATCCAGCTGAGCTGATTTCCTCCACTAAACTATGTTGTTGTTATTTGGAAATGGTTCTGGCAAGAGCCAAATAGATGCAAGAAAATAAAGTAACATCATCAAATTTAAAAATAATAAAAAAAATAAATTTATTTGGTAATTAATATTAGCTCCACAGAAAAACAAAAGCAAATAAGAGTTGAAAGAAATCCTAGTATAGCTGTGAAGAAGTTTGAAACCACAATATACTGAACTTCCCATACTGACACACAGATCCAATTACTATACCCAAGTACTATATTATTCTTAAGTATTATACATAGCAGCAGCCACCAGCTCATGTCTCCGGCAAAGTAAGACAAATGTAGTCTGAGCAAAGAGATTCCCAGTTTGAGCCGGGGACAAAGTAATTGCCCACAGAGAATCCAAAGGGTGACTATACCTCAGAAGTTAGGTAAATTACACCAAACGCTTGGGTAAACCTAAACCAGAAGACAAGCTACCTTCCCACCAGGGACCCTTCACACTGAAATGAGGACACAGGAAACTTGCCTACATGCCTCTAAGAAAACTGCCAGGTTTCTAGCTTCTTGGACAACTGTAATACTTTTTTTTTTTCCCCCAGACTCATGAAGTTTTCCCTTGAACTATTTCCATTACTGAGCAGTAACTGATGTCCAGCAAATACATTAGATGCCTCTAATCAACTGATGCAATCGTTATGTCTATCCTACTAATGGTGCCTCAGATCAAACTCTCATAGCACCTCAGAAAGATAAGGAAAGAAAAGGGAAGTTGTTGCCAGGGAACACAGGATTCATTCAGAGTGGCTCAAACACACACTTACACAGCAGGGCTGTCTGCATTAGTCCTCACATAAGGAAAGAGAGGAGGCTCAAACTGAAAATGTCTTTTGGAAGAGGAATCTGAACAATTCCTCCATAAATAAGAATTCAGCATACACAGGAAAAAACTGGATTCACTTCCCTATAATAATTACAGTAATATACATGCTAGTATTCTATATAATTAAAAAAAAATCACTTCCATTTCCCAGGGGCAAAATGAAGTCCTTTGAATCTCTCTTGATAAAGAGATATAGAAATACTACCTCAGAATCAAGCAGAAAGATCTTTTCCAGTTGTATAAAGAAGCAACTCGAGCAACCGTTAGCATGAAGATTGCTTTTTATTGTTCATTTCCAAGCAGTGAAATCTGTGGCTAATGTGGCTGCTACGCAACAGCTGCTAATACTCGAGAGACACTTTTTGCTATTCCAATTTGCAGTGCTGCATCGCAACACTGAGGGAAGCATGGATAAAAGCAGGACACCACCAGGCAAACGCACTTAGCTGTGAAACCCCTACAAACTATCCTTTTGAGGTTAATAAAACTTGCCTTATAGGACACTACAGTCCGTAAAGCATATGACTACCAATGACATTAGAAATGGACTGCCTTTTGTACTTAGTGATACTTTTTACAGCTTTTTCTAGGAATGGTGATGCATGACATAAAGTCATAAGATTTTAATACACCTTGAAGTGCCTTTTAATAGTCTTCATAATCAGTCCTGTGCCAGCAGGAAAGATGCAAATTGTAAAGGGCATGCAGTCTCGGACATGTGCATTTATAAATGTGTTTTACCGTATTTTGTCTTCTTTAGTTTCTCAAGATTCAAAAAACTCAAGAGCTGGATTCAGAATCAAAAACAGTCAACCGGCATAATATTAGGAAGCTTAATAGCGTCCTTTTACCTTGCCAGAGCCACAAGGAGGTTGGGAATATACGAAACAAAAGAGGTTGCGGAAGAAGTATCATGAAGAAGCACAGAGGTGCTCCAGTAATGCCACAGATAGGCTAAGGCAAGCTTCAGATCTAAATGTAGTCTATACCTGCAGGGGTGGAAGAGCAGGGCAATTTTTTTCCATGCTTCAAATCCATTATGCTGCTATCGTGCCTCCTGAAACAAGCTCTGAATCTTTAAACCTCTCCTCACAGGTCAGACCCACCAGTGCCCGTGGAGGTAAAGCCACCCTGAGGAAAGCCTCTTCTCTCCTGCCACAGGGTTGATCTAGGTCTTGGTGCCCAGTGTTATGTTCAAACCAATGCGGTGATGTAGCAGGTGACAACTGGTCAGCTCTAATGCTTTCTGGTGAGCATTCTCGCTCTGGTGAGTCATTTCTCTAATAACTTTAGACCACACACTACTGCTGGGTCACCAGCGGGAGACAGAGCTTGTGCTCCCTGTCCGTCTGCAGGCTTGGCCCAGATGGAGCTGACAGAGGCTGCGGCTGCCGCAGTGATTTTGCAGTACTGTGACAGCAGTGCTGGCTGTGACAAGGATCACTACTGTGGCTGCGACAAGGATCCCTGTGGCTGTGACAAAAGATCACTATGGTGTCCTGCTGCAGGGCTGCCGGCAGAATCCACAGTGAAGCTCAACGGCACTTGCTCTGTAATCCCTAAGACAGACATGTTTACGCAGAGTTTTTCTAGCAAATGTAGAAATCTCAGAGGATCAGGTATGTCCCCTTGAGGTCTTGCAGCTAACAACCCTAAGTTGGATTTCAGCCCCACCATGCTTGGACTGCCAAGGTAAATGTGCAGCAACACATCAACGAAGTCAAAGTAATACTGATGGAAGAAAAGAAGGGCAGCAGGATTTATTTTTTGATTTCACGAGGCCTTGTTTCCATCAGCTCAAGATGGCTCTAGGGCTATTGCCATTGACCAGCAGACAAATTTTCCAGTGGTTCTTCTAGTATTTCAATGTCCTCAAAAAGCAGCCAATGTAGACAGAGGTGCTTCTCAGTCACAGTGAGAACTGTATAATATATACAGATAGAGGCTGGTAAGACAAGATGCCGTCCTGAGAGAAGGAATCACTCCAAGGGAAATGGATGATTTCATCCTGACCAGCACTGTGAAGGATGGAGTCATCTGCTGTCAATCACTCCACCGACCCATGGAGAGTAAAGCCACCCCTGGACACAAAAGTTCACTGCAAAGGTTCGGCTACTTCCTCTGAATAAACGTCAGGTAAATCTGCACATGCTGCTCCAACCCAGTGAATATCAGCCCCTGCTTAGCACTACAGCTGCAGCCTTTTTCCATAACGAGAGACAATGGGAAGGAGTCATCTACAGCCTCCAAGAAAAATGTTACTTGAAGAGACCAAAAATATGCAATTTATATAGTATGCTATTCAAACTTATGTCCTTCTCCACATATACTTGAGAACAACATTGGCAGCCCATCACCAAATAAGAGGTTTCTGAGAGAGTAAAGGTGGACTTTTTCATTTTGGGGGGAATGCCCAGAACTGTCCAATGAAAAAAAAGGCTTTTTTTTTTCTCCTCAACACAATGGGATACATTTTTCTAGTGTTGCCTGTGAGACTATACAGGTGTAACTGAGAATAATATTAAACTAATTTATGCTATGGGCTGCTATGAAAGGGCACTTTAAAGAGAAACTTCATTCTGCTGTGTTTGGAAACAATATTGTCAATATTGGTTTTGGTTCAGTGGGATGGAAAAATCTGAGGATAGGATTTTACCTTATGAAAGGACATGTGAGTATTTATCCAAAAGAAATGGTTCGCTCTAAGGTATCTTAATATTTTCCATGAGGCACCACCTGGTCTTTTTTAATGCCAATGTCTTGCTCCCTTATACTGGCATAGGGCTAAACTAGTCACTGATCTGTGGAGAGACCACAGATCTGCTTTTTACTTTAAAATGTGGCTTCCATTATAAGCATCAATTTTCAGAGGCTTATCGGAAGTGGCTAGTGTTTGAAAATACTGGTATTTGGAACATAAGAAATGAATATGCAGAGAAGCTGGTTTGGTCTGTATTTTTGGTTAATAGGGAATCAACAATCTTCTAGATGAATGCAGTTTGCCTGTGTTGAATTAGAAATGCGTAAAGCAAAATAGAAGTTACCAAACTCAAACATTATATCAACGTCATGTAACTGTACACAGTTTCAATTTAAGAATATCAATCTAACTAGCAAATCCACAAAGTAAGTCCCTTCAGCATCCTGAAGTAAAAAGAAAATGTGATGCTGCCAGCAGTGTCACAAGGCTGTGAACATGAAAACAGCCCATCACGGACTGCCAGCACGCAGCCAGCAGCCAACACGCTGTCTTCATGGTCAGGAGTACCCTTTAGCTGCCCGCACAAGCAACGGGAAGCCACCTGTACTTTCACCCTAGCACGCGAGGCAGCAGCTGTGACTGCAAAGACTTTCAGGTGCAGGAGGACTGAGCTCCAGCTGTCTCTCTGTTGCCCATGCAAGGTTAACAGAGCAAATATTTTCCTGTTACTACAGCTCCCATTCTCTTCTCTTGAAGCTTTGCTGTCAAGAGCCTGTTATCATCAGAGTCCACTTGCCACTGTTTTCTCAATGGTTTTGTGTAGCTCTAAGAATATGGAGGCGAAGTGATCACTGCGAGAAATTGTCTAAACCGAATGCTGCTTTTTTGAACAAATAATGGTCCCTTCTCCTTTCTTCTCTAAAGCAAGAGTGGGAAGTTACATTTTCTGGAAAAAAACCAACATAGAATCTAAACAAACACAATAATGGTTGTTTCTGTTGATTTCAGGAGCCAGGCAAAAGATAGTATGTCCTTTGGGTTTTACAACTTCGCTGTGTACAATGAAACCAGACACTCTCAAGGATAATTACTGCCATCTGCTTCAACTTGCAGTCTTCGACCATAATAAAATTCTCACATTAGGTTTTTCTTTAATAAAACACACAAACAAAATGCATAGAGTACTGGACAGCAACCACACTGAGTATTTAATTCATGTAGGTATAAATTAGAACCTCGTTTCTAATGTGGTCCTGTAGCACCAGTCATGAATTTGTAGTTCTGGGAGGTTAAACTGGGTTGTAATTTTCTTCATTTGCTTTAACATTATTGTAGAGCCTTATACACGGTCTCCATTATTGTGGCTTGATATACTAGTAGCAAACAAGTGCTTACACAGTATGCTATATTTCTCGGAAAGTCTTTTATAAATGCTCAGCCTTGCATGTTGAACACATAAGGAAATCTAGACGAATTCAAGGGTGAAGTGAACCACATTTGTTCATTCTTCTGATGAGGTTAAGGGAAGACCATGACTTTTAACTGAAATAAAAGCAGACACACATCACAAATTCCACCCCTGCACAGAAGCTTTTCTTCAGCTAAGTTTACTGGACTCAGGCGATAACCTGAGTCAAATACATGTCTTCCACCCAAGACCTTAGATGTCCAGGTGGACCCAGTGATCATCGGGGAGAGTGAACTGTCATTGGGCTCAGTTCCACGAGCTCCTCCAAAAAGCCTTGAAAATCCTCCTCTGAATTTCTGTAGACCTCCCTCTTCCCTCTGGTTCCATTAACGTGTGCCTGATGTACAACCATTTTTCAGTTACAAAGCACCAGCTCTTAATTAGTAAAAAAATAACACTTTATTTCAGAATAATAGCTATAATCGTGCAGCATCCACATCTAGCTCATAAACTGAGAGCTGGAACCACTTGGTCATTTAGTTAATGGGTTCAAATAATGAGAGTTAAACAACAAAAACCACACCAAACCAACAAATGCATTAGATTAAAGCAGCTTTTCATGTTTTGCCAGGGTTTTCTTCCATGACTTAAATTAATAAATGCATGTCTGGCTTGGGGCTAGCATGTAAGATAAACAATATCTCAAAAAAAAAAAAAATCAAAGATGCATTCCTTCGCACAAAATCCTAGTCTACCACATTTTAACATGTTACAGAAATTCAGTGTCCCTTACTCAGTCTAAAATTGTCAAACAGTACCTTAAGTAATACAAACCCACAAATATTTGGAAACTAATTAAGATGTCTGATGAAGATTTTTAGAAGACCAAATGTGATGCTGGCATTTCTTCTCTAGAAGAGACTTAAGAGTCTAATCTGGAAATACTTTCTTAGCACACATCACATTGCTTTCTCACAAACCAAACACTTCTTGTTAGAAATCACAATAAATTATATGTAAATCTAGAGACAGTAGTGTTCATATTAGCTAGTGAAATAAAGAGAACAGAAAAAGTTGTGCTTAAAAGAAGAAAATAAAAGTAAAGCATTATAAAATTTCATACATTAACCTAAATATATCTACATCATCACTGCATAAGAAATAAAAGTACCAACTTCTGCTTTACTACTGAGTCCTTCCTTCTCTTTAGGAAAGTAGGAGTATAATGTTACATATAATGGAGGTTTTTCCTCCTAAAAGTATTGCTGAGAAACTTAGGAGGCTATCAAAATAAAAATAACGGGATAGACTTTATCAGTAGGCTTTTATAGACTGACCTCTGCAAACTTCCAGGCAGCACTGAGCTAAGGGAGAGTGGCTGACGCGGTGAATGCCAGAGCAGGTCCAGAAGGTCTTCAATAAATTTGAGGATTGACCAAGAGAAGTGTCATGACCTTCAACAGGGGAAAATGCAGAATTCTGCAACCGGAGTGGAATAACCCCATCAAACATTGGTACAGGCTGGGAAATACCTTACCAAGCAGCAGCCCTTAAGAACATGCCTGCAATGTTCCAGTAGACACCAGGCTGCAACAGTGAGCCGTCACTACGAAGAAAACAAATCGCACGCTGAACTGCATTAAGAGGACCATGGCAGCAGACCAAGGGAAGCTAGGGTGAGGCAGCCCCAGGAGACCCTCAGTTCAAGAGGGATGCAGAGAAAGTGGAAAAGGTCCAGCAAAGGGCCACCAAGGTGCCTAACACACAAACTCTGTGTAAAGAGGCTGAAGGAGCTGGGCATGGGGTAAGTTTGCTGAAGAGGAAACCACAGGGTGATTTAATAACTGCTTACAACTATTTGAAGGGCAGTTATTTGGACACCACCACCAAACTCCTCTTGGTAGTGCCAGACAGCATAACAAGGAAAACAACCACACATAGCAGCTTTAGAAGTTGGACAGCTGGAAAAATATTTTCCCTAGCAGCACTGGAAGAGGCTGTCAAATAGGTTGAGAGTTTCTGTACTTAGCAAGGCTCATCCAAAGCAATGGCTGATGTGGTCCTGTGCTGCAACAGCCCTCTTCCAAGCAGAAGCTTGGACTAGATGACTGCTGGAGGGCCTTTAAAACAGCAATTTTGTAATTCCTCAAAATAGTAGAGTTCAAAACTATCCCTCCATTCATTCTTAATCTACTGTTTTACTGATCAGGTATTGTAAATGTTTTGGGTTTTTTTTCCCCTTTATTTCTACTGGATATTTCAACACAAGACATATATTCACAAAACCCAACATTTCAGTACTTCTTCAAGCAGAAGCTGTTCTTGAACATGATCATGTATGCATCTGCCTAAGCTGGAAATCATTTACCAGACCTGTGGCACAGTGTTAATTATTTTCTTTCTTGCTTAATTAAGTGGTGTTTCTAACCCTTCACAAAGATTTAGATTTTCTAGAAGAGCTATGTTGTTATACATTCACTGGTATCAGAAACTGAACATTAAGCATAACCAAATGAAATTTGCAAGAGCGCTGAAAATGCTATTGCCGGGCAGCATCGCCTCCTAAAATAGTGTAATAATTCTCATTGTAATCTCTGTATTTGTTCAGAATGCACTGGTGAATTTGCACTAAACTGTTACATACAAAAAAGGGGGCATAAAATCTGGGAAATATAGGACACTAAACACCACTTTGTTCAATGAAATTCAAACTGATGAAGTTTCTTTCTTAAAAGGTATCTTCTTCCTTAAATCTCTAACCAGGTAATGATGTGTGTCAATATTCAAGAGAGACACAAGTGGCAGCCTTCATCTCTAAAACAGAGCGTATGTGCAGTTACAGACTATTTTTGTATGGGCTTTGTAAAGATGAAAGGGAGAAGCTTGGGGAAAAGCAGCAGAAAGCCTGTCACCAAGTAACCTTAACACATAACGACTTACTGAAATCCTCACTGACTTGGAGCTGGGAGGCGGCCAGGGAACGAGCACTCACCCCAGCACTGCTGAACTGCCGGCAACCAGCACCTAGCTGCCGGTGCCCGCTGCCCGGCCCCGCGGCTGCCTGCTCCCCAGCCTTGCCCTTTCCTCCCCACACAACTCCTGATGCATTTCTCTGGAGGTGGGAGTCACCACTGCCTCATCAGCCTGCTTCTGGTTAACAACCCACTATGGTTTGCGAATAAGCGTAAGGTATCGTTTAAAGATGCCACTTTTGGTACCTCGGACATCACGCGCCACACGGTCTGCCAGGGTTCTTCCTGAGGGCCACCCAATGTGGCCAGCAAGCCTGCTGTTGACTACTATAATTAGGCAAAGGGAGGCGATCCTAATTGAAGTTGTCCAGGAAAAAAAAAATATTATATCTGTTCAGTGGATCAGCAAACACCCTAACTTTGAAGTGGGAAATAACAAATGAAGAAGTCAACCAGCACTTATTTAGAAATCGTTGCAGCACAGGAAATGAAGAAAACCAACAAGAGCAACAAGAACAACAAAAACCCACCCCGCAGAGGCAAGCTGAAAGGCTGAGGGTGTCCTGGATTCTCTCCAACAGGCAGGCACACTTCATGCTGCTGTAACTGCGTAAAGGTGCTTGCTTGCAAGTTCAGCAAGTGGGTTGCCATCAATAAACTGACGTTTGAATAATAAGCTTTGATGCAAATGCTTTGCTCTGATCCTTAATTAGTGAAAGGAAAAAGTGTCTCACAGCAGCAAAGAAAATCTCTGCAGCAGATCACAGGTACGTGTCTTATGCAATACAAAAAGAAATCCTTTACTCGCTTTCAATACTTTGCCATTTTGAACTCTGAGTACTTGATCTAACCCAAACACACATTAGTAGGCACAAAGTCCTGCCTTGAGATCAAAATAAACATCTGACTTCACATGCAAAGCACATCATAAGATCTGGTTTTTTGGTAGAATTTAAGCATAATGGTTAAATTAAATTGCTATTGTCTAGCTAAAATTATTAATGGAAAACCATTCAAAAATGGTTTAACATTTGACTATCTAAATACTTGAAATATTGCTCAGTTAGCCTTTGGTTTTTTGGAGACAACAAGGAGTAATGAAAGGAAATGTTCTTTTGATGGTGGAGAAGTTTCAAGGCATATAATTTTTAAATGTGTCACAACAGAAGTTGACCAAGTTCTAAAACTCATTTTATAAGTTCAGCCCAAATCCACTGCCCATGGTAACAATTGGAGTTTCTGAAAGAAAGAATTAAAAAACATGAACTGCTGATTCACTGGGTTTAAAAGCTTTGGGAACATTAAAGGCGGATAACAATGTGAATGAAGAGAAAACAAAACGGGGGGAAAGTTTTTTGCTCTTTAGCCCCTTGAAAGACTTTGAAATCATTGAGCCTCATAGCAATGATCCCATTTCATTGCTGTCTTTTAAATATGGTTCATTTACACTATTAATAAAAATGGCTCTAGATAAGTAATTGAGCATGTCTAAAGATGAGACTTAAGGGGCATCAGGTCCTCAGCATGAATCACATTACTTTAAAATACCCAGGAAGGTGCCTGGTATTTTGTAGGGCTCCAACGCCTGTGTTCAGATGCATCGCAAAGAAAGTGCCGGCTCCTCAGTACTTGTGCCAACAGGCACCCCCTCGGGAAGAGAAACTTAAATACTCTGGGGCCAAATGCTGCCAGTGCGGAGTAGAAGAAAATGGGGGGCTCACCTCCACAGCACCCCAGAGAGCCCCTGCGGCCTGGGCAGGGGGCAGAAACACATTAAGGCATTCGTTTCCCAAAATATCCATTTCTCTGCTCATCAAACTAGCGATGGAAGATTTGTTGGGAGTACAGAGGGAGCAGATGAGACTGAGATATGATTCATTTCCTAGCTGATGCAGATGTGCTCATAAGTCATCCTGCAGGGATGGAGCTGTTTCTACCAAACAGGTAGAGAGATGAGACAGGAATCCTATAAATGCCACCCCAAATTGTCAGCTCAGAAATAGAGAATGAAAACAGATGCAGGAAACATATCTTTCCTAAAGATCAAATGCCGAACAGCGGCTGGTGAAGAACATGATACATTGCGTTCTCATGGGCAGTACCATCAAACTGCAGGACATGTTACTGCAGCGGTCTCCCCCACTATCTTATGATGACCATGGGAATCAAAATCCATCTGGAGGGTTATGGGGAAATGCTGAGGCTCATGTGAACAAGTGAGCCCAAGCATTACCATAAATGCCCAGCAATGCATAAATGCAATTACAGTTTGGAAGTTAGAGAACTTAATTAAGAGTACTATCTGTCCAGAAAAACCTGATTAAAAACAACGGAAATAGAAAGTTAGTTAGAGTTTAGATTCAATTAGTTCACCAATGAAAAAGAAGCAACTCCTCCAATTCTAAGGCTGAATCAATTAAAATTAGAAAAACAAAAGTTTGCTATTTCAATTTAATTCACTGTACTAAAATAAAGTGTAGCTCACTTAGAATTTAACAGTCAACTTTGGGAAAGGACCATAGAATATTAGGTACAGAAAAATACCTTACATAGCTTGTGACACAGGTCTTTGAATTTCTTTTCTCCCTCACACATATCCTGTATATTTAATAATGAAGTAATAGTCTGGCTTCTTATGGGGTTCATTTCATACAAGCACTGTATTTGTGAAAGAATGAGAATTTCTTAGCATCTTTACGATCGCCCTTAGAGAAAATAACTTTATGAAAAAAAAATATATAAAAAAAGAAAATAACCTTTCTAAAATAAGTTTAAAAGTCAATTGCCTTCAAATATAAAATCTTTCCTTTTTCAAAAGAAACACGAGTAACGGAGGAAGTTAAAATGGGGGACAGTTTTTAAAAAATCTCACACTGGAGTTATCTGAAGCATATGCATTTTACAGGGATCCTGGGATACTTCAAAGAGATCAGATGAACAAATCAGGATCAGCTGGCAAGATCGTCAGGACAGAGACAAGAACCAGCATCTCCTGAGCTCCAAGTCAGAGCTGGGTTCCTAAGCCAGGTAACACATATTTGGAAATTCAGGCAAATTTACTGCTCAAGTATGCTGAATTTATTTCTCTGAAAACCCAAGACCTCTTCTTTAACCACAGAATTACTTTGAGCAAGGAATAGCTGAAAATTCCCCTAGAATAATTATTGAATTCAGTTACTTTACATAGTCTACTGGCAGTTTTAAGTAATGCTTCAGAATTAAAAGGTAACAATTATAAATAGAAATATTCAGAAAAGTTAGTATATGAGAATTGCAGACCCTGATCCCACAAACACAGTATCAAATATAACCATTGGAAATAATGTTAGAAAAATCAATGAGCTTATTTATTTTGTTAAATATAACAGCTGGTAGAAATAATTGGGAAGCTCCAGCTTCTCCTTGATGTAGACTCATAAAGAATACCTCCATACTCTCATGGAAAGACTAGTCAATGCTATTTTCCTCAGGCCAGAATAGCAACTTCAGTGGGATTAGAAAAAAAATTAATTAATGTAGCCTTTTTTTTTTTCAAAAGCATAATTGCTACAATCATACCTTTCCATTTCCTCAAAATTTCCACATTTTTTTTCATTTCTTAATTTCTTAATTTTACTGAAGTGTCTCATTCACCATCAAATGTGACTTCTTACTAAGAAGTATATTTTTGGCAAACGTGCATATCTGAGAAAGTATTTCAAAGACATTTCTGTAAAAAACATAATGGGAAGTGTTACACAAAAAGAAAACAAGTCTATTTTGAATCCAATAAAACAACTTCTGAGTTTGTAAAAAATTCACAAAATCTGTTCCTTATTTTTAACCTTAAGAACATCATTTACAAAGATATCTCTCAGTGACAGTCATTTTAACAGCAACTGCACCGAGACCAGAAATTAATAGCATCAAACAAACCTTTATTTTATATCGTCTTTCATTGGGTTCCTCTGGCCAGACAGCACTCCTACCAGCTTTAGGTCAGTGCTACCATAGCTGTAGCTGTGCTTGCCGTGAACCACAGGGAGCCCGCACCTGTGAAGCTTTAATGGCCCCCAGCTCTGCAAGCTGGGTGTTGATTTTTTCAAACTTCTTGTTTAAAAATAAAAATTACCTTCACCCCTGCATATTCTTGATGAATAGATATAGTATAAATATCACAAGAAGAATTGTGAATATTCCTTCACAATTTAAAGATGCCTTCAGACCCACATTCTTATACATAAATAGACTAGAAAGTCAGGTATATGTATACATACATATATAAACATCTATGTTTATTTATATATACATACACCTGTATCCCTGGGTACGTGGGAATCATCTACACACATACACAATGGATATGCAATGCAAAGGTGAAACTACAAATGTACGTACTGTTTCTTAATACTTACCCATCAATTAATTATAAATTAATACTACATACTTAAAATGTTTGATACACACACTGACAGTCTAAGATAACAGTCATAACAACTCCCACTAGCAATAGCCTCTTTCTGTCATTTTTAACATCCAATGTGTGAGAAAAAAACTAATCTAAGCCTGGTTTTCTTTCTATATTCTGCAGATAGTCATCTCTGGCATCAGCAGACTGAGTCTGGGCTTCACATTGATTTTCTTTTTTCCTGATGTATACAGTGAAATTGAAGTCCTACGCGTTTCTGCTAAATAAGGTTTTGCCTTAGCTAATAACAAACTATGACAATGGTCTTGCAAAGAATTGGGGAAAGGGAAGCAATCTTTGAAAAAAAAAATTGCCAACAGCAGCTGTGAATTTATAACTGTCAATAAAATTGCTGAGGTTTTTATATGCACATTAACAGCATGCTTCAGTGTAAAATGGGATTCTTAATTCTTTTCACAGAGCATTAAATCATATTTAAGATTAAAAAAAAAAATCCCTGATCAGCTACTGACAGGTCCTCTCCTTATCAAAACTACTCTGCTTTCTGTGTTTGTACTTTGTAGACTTCAACAAGCTAATTGCAGAAGATTCTTCTCGGGAAAAAAGGCCTTGGGAAAAGGTTTTTTATTGATATTCATAACCCTTAACCCTGTGAGGATGCAATGATTAACTTGGGAAGCGGTTCCCAACCCCCATAAGGCTCACTCAGGAAACCAGCAATACTGGGCCGCCCGAGAACTGTGCATTGCCAAAATGTTTCTCAGTTCCCAAATCCCAGTGGGCACCAAGGGCACCTTCTTACTCTCGCTTACGTTTCATCCTATCCCTCAGAAGTAATATGGAATGTATTAGGCGAAATCTGGCCCCCTGAGTTTATCTCGTTCCTTGAGAGTTTAATAAAACTAAGTGACAATCAGAGCATCTCCAATACCTTGTCTACCTATCTTTCTCTTAACTTCACTGCCAGCACAAATTAGCTAGGGCCCTAGCAGAGCACAGGAGCTATGACAATCTAACCTGTGACTCTTGCTAAAAAAAAATAAAATTGCTACAGCCAAAACCCTCTGTCATTAGGGCAATATATTACTTGCATTTATTTTATATTATTAATGAAATATTTTTACAGAGCTGTGGGACTTCATTTAGGTAGGAATTTGATTGTGACCTGCAGTCTCTTTAACAGCAGTCTATAAGGGGCAAGACCACAATAATTCTGTGGCACAGCCAACATGAGCGGTATGTAAATTCAGTGGCCTAACACTGTTCTGGCCTTCATCTAATTTGGCATCTAGTTACACAATAAGATCAAATAAACATCCCCAAACAGCTCCAGTGGTGGCACTTCCACCTCCGCACGACCGCAGGGTCACCTGTGCATCCACTACCAGATGAAAAACACGAACAGATTGTGCACTGACACATGAGGATTAGCCTGGTGTTGGTGTGCATGTGGACGATTCCAGGCCAGCCATGGGCAGATGCTCCAGCAGCAGCGGCACCTGCCAGGGACACAGTCCCCCCGCGCTGCCCAAGGGGAAGGTTGGGGTCCCAGCAAGATGCTGAGGGAGCCTGGGCCTACCTGGCCAAAGGGCTCTCTGGCACCCTGTCCATCCACTGCCACGTTGCATGTTTGCTAACCTGCTGCCCTACGCCCATCCCTCTGCTCCCAGGGCTTACAACAGCATTTGCACCCAGACCAAGGGGTTTCTGAAAGGTGACTCGGGCGCTCAGCTTGCACCACTCTCCTCCTACCCAACTCGGTGCGCTGGCACAGCAGAGGAGAGATGAAGCAGTATGCTTCCAGCTTCCCAACCTTCTCCAGAGAAAATGACAGCTTGAGTGACCCATTATTATGGAACTGGTTTTTAATGAAATGCTAGTACTGTACACCACTACACAAAGAACATATGTGGCTGCAAGTGATTAATTACACTCTCGAAGAACCTAATAAGAGACTCTCATATTTAAAATACTTTATGGCAACTATTAATTTTTTCTCTCTAATTATCATAATAGTGATGGAGTAACGTGCCCTTCACCTCAAATTTGCTTATTTTTCTTTTTCCTTCCCTCCATCCTATAGCTTTGTTAACGCTAATTGTTGGTTCTGTGCAACAGCCAACCTTATTTCTCTTTTTAATTTGTAAAAGGTAAAATACATCAAGGCTGAAATCAAACCAAAACCCTTCAATTTAACCTTTTTTTTTTTTTTCCAGAAATGGCTGCATTAGGAAATTCGCATTATTTTATTTTCACCACATTTCCAATGAGAATGAATTTTAGTATTCTGACTATCCCAGGGGTCCATCTTCAGATGCTGAAAATGCTAAGCAGAAATACATCACCTTTGAGAAGTGCTGAGCACCTGCTATTGAGCTCTGAAAATCAGTGGTAGTGTACATACACAAAAGTACTGAAAATTCAGACCTACGTATACTAACTTCAGCAAGCTACATTCTCATACCATCCAAAATAGAAATACAGTTTTTCACCTCGATGACCTGTTTGACAAGTACAGACAGCCCAATGTTTTAAACAGGACTCTACACAGAAATCAATGGAATCGGTATTTGAGAAACAGCTTTGCTTGGCAATGCTGGACTGTGAGCAAGTCTGAAACCAAGTTATCGACCTTCTGTGGTGCCCTCATCCAAAAACACTGGCCAGCAGCAGAATTTCAGTACCAGCTCCTAACTGCTGAAGGGATACCATTCACACTGAAGTAAAGTTTCGTATTGATCAAATGTAACAAAACCCCATTTCACCTTTCACTAATTTTAATACACTGCAAAAGACTTCAAGGAAGATTGTGTCTTGCCGTTACCATAGAACAGACAGAGTTATTGTGTGATGAAGAAGGCACCCACACACTGAGCTGACCTTTCTGAATGCTCCTTTACGGTCTGTCTTAATGTTATTTTCCAAAGCCAAACTATGATTCTATGATTCTATTCTCAAACCTTTATTTTATACAGATGAAAACTGACCAAAGCAGGAATAGAAAAAAGAAACTTTGAGGATACTAATCCATATGCCCCAAATGTATTTGTACCTTTCCCAAATAAGAGAAAAGCCGCCACACTCTATGAGTACATATGATTAATACCCGTATTATAAAATGTAACCAATTTCAGGAAAAGGCGATTATTTCGGGCGTTCTTAAAATTATTTTCAATTATACAGCAGGTCCATGGATCTCTGCTTTTAGCTGCTGAAGCACAGTCATGACACCTGGCTTAGCAGAGGGCTGCGTATGCGCTGCAGAGCTCCAGGCTTGTCTGGTTAATTCACACGTGAGGGTGCTGCTGGTCAGAAGAGGACAGGTTGCTCAAGAACAATTATTTTGTCTTATACCACTCCTGTTGCTGGTAGCTGCAGCCAAAGCACTTAAAATGCCATCTATCTGCTGCCGTCTACAACCGTATGTCAGGATAAAACTAGATAAGCACAGAGACCTATGGTAAATATGCTTGCCTTTGCAAGCCTGATGGGAGGATGCAAGCCTCATTTTTGTGCAGAATGAACACGGTGAGTTCTGCTGTTTCGTCCCTCCAAACATGATTCGCTCGCAAAATAGTGTGTCCTCAAGAATGAGGGATGTAATGATGCTTTATTGCTTGAGAAAGGCATATGCCCCCAGAGAATTTGTGTCATCATAAGCCACGAGTAAGGCTGGTGGAGCCGGCTTTAGGCTCTAATAAAAGAGGTGGGGAAAAAAGGAGCTGAAAAACCACCGTGACAAAAGATGCTTTTGTTACATGTTGAGATGAATCTGAATCAAAATGTGTTCACAGTTATAATTTCTTCTAGAACTGGGAAAACTGCCAGTAGGAATAGCATGATTTTACTTTCCAGTACCACTATAATTCTTATTCCTATCAAAGGAGGCTGAAAAAAATTGCCAAGTTATTTCATTAGGAAATGCAGTTAATTTACAGGCACGGTAATTTTCCCCCTACAAAATTGTATAATGAGCTTTAAACTCACTAAATAAAGGGTCTCTTCTCTGAGCGATTATGCTTAATTTACACAGGAATTAATGGTGACTGGACCTCCTTTCAGAATAGCTTTAAAAGAGCTGCATTAGAAAAACAACATCAACAGCTTTGAAAAAAATCCTAGCAGTTGATGGCGTAAAAAATACTTATCTTTGTAACAGTGCATACATATAGATATCTTCATAAATACCTTTTATCGGATAAGCACATAGCTATTACATCAGGTATCAAGATCTAGTGAACCTATAATGCTGATTTTATATTAAATTACTTGCTTACGCATTATGCTGATAGAATGTATAGAAAAGCCTAAATAAACAGCTGGACAGAAACACCAGGGAGCAATACTTTCATCTTTAAAAATTGCTTTGACTGTATTCAATGCTAACTATTTATCTATTTACTAGGTCTATTTTTATTAGGGCTTTTTACTGGTTAGTTTGTCTAAAGAATGGCAACTTTGGTTTATAGACAATCCTTGCCAAATGCAGGCTGATTTTCACATAGTTACGTAGTACCTAGAAAACCCCAGCATTTCCAAAAGTCAGGTATTTTGGGGTGCTTAGATAGAAACTAGATGTTAGAAGCCATTCTCAGAAGCAACTTATTTATGGTCTCACTAAGGTAGTAGGTGTGCCACAAAAATAGATCACATGTGTCCCTGGCAAGTTATTAAATGAAATTAAAATGCCTATTCCAGCTACCAGAAGCAGTTGACCCTGAAGTTGTGGGAGCAGGAGAAACGCATTTGGAAGTTTTAGTTAAAAACCCCTCCCTTTCTTCCTTCGTAGTGTAGGAAGTCCTAATTATCTTTTCAATATACCATAGAAGGGAGATTCATAAAATTTCAGGTCTGGATGGGGCCATTAAATCATGTAGCCTGTCCTCCTTTATCACAGTATTTCATAAGAGGTCTAAAGATAATACAGAATCAGGGACATCTGTGAAAGCACTTAACAAAATCTAAGCCAAAATATTATGAGTGAGCAATACAGACCGAGACCTTGCTATCCCAGCAGCTTGATTAACCTACAAGAAATGAAAAGTAAATAATTAAAAAAAAAAAAAAAAAAAAAAGTAAAAATGAACCAGTGGTATATAATCCTTGGGAACCTAGCACATCCATTGTGATTGTGACAGCAGTATTTCCTCCGATCAAAACAGGGGTGAAGCAGCGTTTTTAACACATCATTACCATCTACTGGACATGAGGGAGAATGCAGCTCAGAAACGAGACCAAGAAAATGGTCACCCAGACAGCAAAAGGGGCTGCCAGGTCTATCAGGAAATCCTATACACTGTCTTCCCTACATCCTTGCTTCACCTTCACTCTCCACACACCCATCCTAACACAGTCTGACCTCCCTCTGAAGTTTAGAAAATAACCAGTTCGAAGGTGTGAAAGTGGATCTAGTATCTAATGCACACCCCACCACCAAGCCATGGGTACAGCCTGGGTGTGAAGTCTACCAGGAGTACGGCGAACTAGAGCCTGAGGCTTCTCTGGCAAGCGACACACACACACAATCTCGTTTCCAGCAGCTTTGACAGAAGGAAACCCTTGCATCATACTCCTGATACAAAATTACAAAGGGTTTCTGGAGATGTTTTATCACCTTTCCCCCTGCCTGGAAGTCATTTGCACACTTTGGAACGAAATTCAAAGCTTAGGGAAGATGGAGGAGAGCGACAAGACCAAAGAATTTGACAGTGACAATGGTTTGCTCTGATAGAGAAGTCTCTACTTCATCTTACAGCAATCCATCCGTATGTGGGTGGAAACATCTGCTTCTGAAAGTAACTGCACATCCATATGATGTATGCGTGTGATTAGATCCAATGGATGCAAAAGGAGCATATGCCTCTTGAATACAAATGTAGTAAAGCACCTGTGAAAAGGCTTTTTAAGTCAGAACCACTATTTACTGAATTGACACAAACCATTTAAAATAAATTAGATAATAAGCACTATCAAATAACACAAAATGAACTTACTAATACCTACAAAATTACGAGGGACAACTTGCTGACAATATTGCCACTCAACAAAATTTGGACATCACGGCAGCTCATATAAACTGCTCAAACTAGAGAGTTAGATTACGCATGAACTTTGCATGACTGCACATAACTTTCAGCAGCAAATGGATGACACTGACCACCTCTGGGAAAAGTAGTAGGAGGAGTCTACCCCCAGCCTTCCTCCTGCCTGTCCCAGACCAGGTACTATGCAGGCTGAGGAGGCCACCAGAGTGGTGGCAGCTCCCAGAGGCTGGGGGCGCACACCCATGCAGAGCCCATCCTGTGCCACAGAGCCAGTGTTTGCTGGTTTATCAACACTGTGCACAATGAGCGCTGATCTGAGAGTTTAGAGAGACCTGGGAACTGCTGCTCAATCTGTTTGGATCTGCTGAGTGACTTCAAACAAGTAATTTCACCCCTCCGTCATCTCATCTCCCCACACACAGAAATGGGGTAATAACAGCAACCTCCTTTGTGTAGCAGTTTGAGATTGTTATTTATAAGAGGAAATTATTACTGTTGCAATTAAATCCTTATGAACTTCATCACATATGTGAATAATAATGGCCAAGGAGCAATTTTTTAAACCCATCTTCAGCATTACTCATTGAAAAAAACTTTGTTGGACTTTGTTATGGACTATGAATGTTTTTTACAGGGTAGTCATCTCTTCTGCTTCTTTACCCTTGTCTTTTCCAGTCAATTTTTCTCTCTCTTTCACCAGCAGCCTCCCTAGCATTGCCACACTGGCTTATACTTGTCGCACTAGCAGCTTCATGACATCTTCCTTCAGCCTTCAGTAACGCTGAACTTCATTCAGCAATTTCATGAGCTGAATCATTATGTTTTTACTCAGACATGCTCAGCTGGTATCCAGAAAGGTGCCAAAGCTTTTGCACAGTGCCTGGAAGAGGATATTGTCAAAACCCACAGCAACCTTACGTCATTCTCCAAAGTATTCAGAAGACTAAGACACAGCAACAATGAATCAACACAACTAGCTGCTCTGATTTTTCTGAAGGTTAATAACCACCTATAAGGGAAGGGGGGGGAAAAGTTTATTTGTCAGCCATTGACCTCAAAGAGTCATTTGTGTCTTGGACTCATTCTGCAGGGTACATGGAAAAGGCGCAGCACGTCAGTACACGGCTCTCCACAGAGTTCAATACATGACACTCACCCTGTGACTGAACGTTCATGCATCTCTAATATTACAGATCATGACTCATCTTTTTAGATACAATCAAGAATTTGCTTTTTCAAAGGAAGAAATGCTAAATACACATGAATGCATTTAAAAACTGGGCAGAAGCACCCATTTCATAATTCTCATCTTTGCCTCTCCTCACATACTAACACTCATCTTCCCAACTTGCAGAATAACACGTCTGTGGTATTTTATCAGTACTAAGCACTACGAGAAGAGCAAGACTTTATGCAGGAACTGTGTTAGATTACACAATATCTTTGTCCAAAACAAAGATGTTTTAACTCCATGAGGCAGTAAGCCCCCAAAAGGCATATGGTAGCACTGGCTAGGTATATGTTAGCCGGTCTATAGAGCAAAATTTAGTGCTGAGGATCTGTCATCCCTACTGTACATATTTCAGATTTTTCTGTTTCTTTGTTTAAACTTCAGGCTAGCTTTGCTTCAATGACTTGTCCTGAAGCTCACTTGCACCTGGAGTGCTTTCAAAACTCCCTGAGCACATCATCCAGTTTAGTTTCATCAAAAAAGCATCAAGTTCATGCACTCCAGGATTGCTGCTCAACCAAAACCAACCGAAGGGGATTGATTGGGAAATTCACTTCAGAAGACCACTCCTGGTCTGAATTAAAACATGAATATAGATGCACTTGTTGAGACTTATTTTTTGTGGTCCATTAAGTTTTGACAAATGAGCATATCAGTAATAACCACACGGAAGTTCATCATGGAAATAGGATTTGTATTTTTGTTGTAGCTACAAAAGACAGTGACTAAAACCCCCCAGGACTTTAAGCATATATATGTTGAATTGTTTCCTTCCACAAAAAGCTAAATGATTTTCAGCCTTACTTTAATCACAGCTTAGCATCTCAGCAGGTGCATCTCCACTGCAACTGGCTTATCCCCTCTTTCCAAGATCCTGTGATTTTTGTTGACAGAAAGTATGCCAAATTGTAAATTTTAGTTACTCATAGGCCTGGACTACAGGACATGGGATCTCAGGCATGGCCAGCATACCAGGGATGCCAGCATCCCTACTCAGAACCAGCCCATGCTGCTTGGCTGAAGGACAAGATCCTGCTCTTGCCTACTTTCCAAGACACTCTGGACGCAGAGGAGAGGACCAGAACAGCAGCAGCACCAGGGCCCAGGCAGCCCCCTTGCTTTAAGTGGGTCTCAGACATCACATAAGTTGGTTCTAGTTTGTAACTTTACATTTTCAGCTTCAAAGTCAAGTTAGCAAAATGGCTGTTATTTTGAAAGTGTTACAGAGCACATGGAAAAAAAAAAACCTTCAAAAAAATATATAACAGGGAACAGAAATTCCTCCACAAGCTATTAGCATGAATTTGGCCCAGCAACCACTTTGATCACCACCACAATTTAGCAACACCTGACTGCTCAGTGACATCATCTTGGCAGTATCAACCCAGCCTCATCAAGTACCCAACATCATCAAGTCACCATTTAGCATTAATTTGCAACATTGTGGAAAGGACCTGCAGACAGGAAAAAGGATGAAAGTCACATGAAGAGGGGCACCCTCTCATATACCCAGATGTGGTCCCTCAGATTTTTCTCCTGAGGCACACTGACAAAACAGTGCAGAGAAATTGACACTTGTGCTGTTCTGTAAACGGTGTACACTCCTCCAACCTGGCAACTGGGAACTTTAAACAACACCAGAATTTCTACTCTCAGAAAACCAATCAACATATTTCTGCTTGACGCAAGTTTTAACATTTAAACAAGTTAAAACAAGCCCTGGTCCTCATGGGGGACTTCAACCACTCCGATATCTGTTCCTAGAACACTGGAGGTTCCTGGAATGTATTGGCAGTAACCTCCTTCTCCAAGTGATAGAGAAGCCAACAAGGAGAGGTGCGACGGTAGACCTTGTTCTCATCAACAAGGAAGGGCTGGTGGAGAATGTGAAACTCAAGGGCAGCCTTGGCTGCAGTGACCATGAAATGGTGGAGTTCAAGACCCTGAGGGCACCAAGGAGGGTGCATAGCAAGCTCACTACTCTGGATTTCAGGAGAGCAGACTTTGGCCTCTTCAGGGATCTCCTTGGTAGAGTAGCATGGGATAAAGCCCTGGAAGGGAGAGGGGCTCAAGAAAGCTGGTTAATATTCAAGGATCACCTCCTCCAAGCTCAGGAGCGATGCATCCCAACAAAGAGGAAGTCAGGCAAAAACACCAGGAGGCCTGCATGGATGAACAAGGAGCTCCTGGACAAGCTCAAACACAAAAAGGAAGCCTACAGAGGGCGGAAGCAAGGACAGATAGCCTGCGAGGAATACAGAGAAATTATCTGAGCAGCCAGGGATCAGGTTAGGAAAGCTAAAGCACTAACAGAATTAATCTGGCCGGGGATGGCAAGGGCAACAAGAAAAGCTTCTATAGGTATGTTTGTGATAAAAGGTATGTTTGCAGCCCAGTGAAAGTGAGAGCACACCTTTCACACTTCCTAGATAGCACCTGAATTTTCACCTTACGTATTCCAACAAGGCAGCTGCAAAAAATGTTGAGAAGATCCACAAGATATAAATGTGTCAGGGTAACTCATTGAGAACAGAAAGTCACAGATAGATCTCTCAGACAGACACCGTTTTTATTCTTTCCTTCACTGATGAAACTACAGTAATGAAAGAGTCACAAAATAGTGAATGTGACTGTTGCATGTTAAAATGGAGTCACACAGAGATGAACTGTTATTTTATTATTATTTTAATAAATACATAATCTAGCTGCTTTACTTAGACAAGACATGAAATGGGATATGCTGGATCCAGTGTAATTCTTTCTATTGACACAACCTGCTTATGGTTTTTGGTGCTATATGAGAGTAAATCCCTGCCACCTAAAGCCAACAGGAGATTAATCTTCTCTGCCTATAAAAGGGGGTGCTCTACGACTACTGAGACAAAGGAAACAGGACCATTTTTTCCATGGATGTTCAGTATTTTACTTATCTTGTTATAATGCTGATGACACTCTTGGGAAAATGCAAAGCCTAATTTCTGGCCAGAATTTATATTGTTTCAGAATAAAGAGTACAACAGCAAAACAGGTACCAAAAGAAAAACAGCAAAGATAAACAGTGCAAGGACAAGTGATCATGGCTGCTTCCTGCTGCCAGTGGAAACAAGGACAGACCTTCCTTTCCCACACTGTCACAGAGTCAGGAAGCCTGGCTGGAGAAGGTGCGCAGCAGTACCCATCCTAAACCACAGTCAACAGATTAGTAGATGGTGATCTTTCTGTTAAGGCTATCTTTAATAAATAGACTCATCCAGAATAGGAGGTAAAAAACACTTTCAGAGAGGACAAATCTTCATTAGTTTCTTTGGAGAATTAATTTACTTTCAACTACTTCAGCATAGAAACTCCCAGGTAAAAGCAAAAAAAAAAAAAAAACCACCTCTAGAAATATTTTCATAAACTACATAGGTGTACTATGACATAGTCACTTTTCTAGGCACTTCCATGCATGTAAGGCATTGCCTTGGCTGAGATCATTTGCAACAGTAACAATAAACATAGTTCAAGATGCAAGAAATTTCTTACATACAAGAAAACTTTAAAACATTTATTTTATCTCAGTCTGTTGGAAAAATTGCACAAAATGTATTCAGCAGTTCAAGAATAAGGGACATTGTTTGGCAGAGATGCATCATATTTTTCATACATAATCTCGTAATAAATTTCAGTCCTTACTTTAATTATAAACCACATTGTAATTATAGAGGCACAATGGGTATCTTTTCAATAAGGATGATTCTTTCACCATTTTTTTTTTCTGCTTATTACCCTCAAAAAAGGCTCCCATGCTTCCCATGCTACTATTTCCAACATATTCATGGAACAGAATTTGAACTGAACCATTGTTCATTGTCCATATTTCTACAACCTTTTTGAAAACATTGCCTCAGAAACAATATGCAGAACTTCATGCTACAAATTTCTGAGACCATAACATCCTAAGATTTGGTTTTGCAGTATGCCTGTATGTATGATATACTCTGTTTCTGCTGGAAGGTGGGAAAATACGGTAGGAAATATGTTCAATCTTAAGAAAACATATTGAAAGTAAGTCCCATAAAAGTATAAAAAACTCCCCAAAATAAATATGTCCACATTAATTAGCACCAGGGTTAAGGTATTTTACCCTCTGTTGTTCAGAGGTAGCCTGTTCAGCCAAAAAGACTGCTAGCGCTTTGAACTGGGATAGCCAAAATGGTCAGCAGGTCCATCTAGATTTTCTTAATTTGAGGCCTAATGTGAGGCACTAGAGTTGGGAAATCACCTCTTGAAACCCTTGCCTGCAGCTGGACCATGAGCTGAGTCTCTAACAGGAAAAACTGTAAATCCAAGATGCACCTCCCCGCCCCTGACCAGACAAAACAAACAGAAAAAGGAATGAAAAGCAACCTGTTCATCCTTCTTATTTGACCATATCAGCCGTGTAACCTGCCTTCAAAAAATTAAACTATGGAAACACAATGATGTAACCAACTTGGCATACAACAGACAAAATGGGAATGCAAAATGATAATGGTGTCTCAAAGGACAGAAGGAAGTCAGAGTTGACCTCTGCAGAGCATATGTGACTCTATGTCCAGATTTGGGTCTAGACAGTTTTAGCAGACACATCTTATTTCTCTCTCAGCCTGTGTTTCGATGTGACTTCACATCTACCTCACTTTTGCATGTGCATGCACAAATATGTATTAGAAAAATCTGTGGGAAGAAAATGATAGTTGACGTGGAGCAATAATCCTCTGGCAAAACATTTTACAAAAGATGACAGAAAGCAGGCAGCACAAGTAAATCTCTGGAGAAGATGCCATGGGAAAATGAGAAAATACAGTCAAATTCAGCTAATTAAGGCACTAGTATAACAAACACATTTGAATGACTAGAGCTTAAAATAAACATAGAGTAGATCATAAACTTACAGGTGTTGTCAAGGTATGGTAAGGATGAAATAAAAAGCCTCTGTGACTAAGGACGACTGAGTTGCATGATCAGTTGAAGAGAACAATATGTATTCAAATTAAAAATGCTCCAGGACAAAAAACGGGACCTATAAATAGAAGAAAGGAGAAAATGTTAAAAAAACACAGAAAACAAAACACAAAAAACAAAGCTAGGAATTATATGTAATCTAGCAATAACAAAAAATCTTCTACAAAGTTAAAAATTTGAGGAGGAAAAACAGTGACTTTCTAAGAGGATCAAATGCTCAAACAGTATCTATGTCAAGTGCTGAGAGTCTATCAGTCTTACTACAAGAAAAAAACATACCATGTACACTTATTAAATTCCAAACACTGCAGTGCAAAGCTGTAACACCTTTCACAGTATATTACAGTATACAATATACAATATAACAACCGCCTCTGGAGAGGCTAGGAAGTAAAAAAAGCTAAAAATGAACAATCAGATTTTAAAGTTTGCTTGGACAGCAACTAAGTACCATATTAAGACTTTAAACTAATGAGATGTGTGATTTATTTTAGAACACCTATGCCCGCACAGAGAACACTGAGCCCTGTCAGAGCCCTGACAGTGACCTAGGACACATTTTTTCACCATACTTGGTGAGTATGGTCTTTTGACTGTACTCTTTCCCAGCTGAGCAATAAGGATAATGACACTGGCATCTTTTAGGAACAGAGATCTATTAATTAAACTTGATACATAAGAACGGAGCTTTAATAGTATTTTCATCAAGCCAAAGACAGGATAAGCAGAAGAGTCTAAAAAATATCCTGTAGCAAAAAAAAGTTAAAGGGACACCAAGGTTTACGTACTACATTTGTGTGTGAGATTTTAATTTAATTACAAACAACTTCCAACATTACTATAGCTGAAAGGAGTTCAGAGTAAAAAAGAAACCCTCATTTGTTTATTTTGTATAAAGCAAACATTGTTTGCTCAACTTCCTTGAAATATTGCCTTGAGTGTTTATATTTATTTCTAACTGCAACAAATGAATAATACTTTGAGGAGAAAAATGCTGTAAACCCATAACAGCTGCAAAGATTCTGGGCACAGACCAGCATCTGAAACAAATTTTATTGTATCACTAACTTCCTAGTTTGTATATTCCCTTTAAAGAACAAAACATGAGTTTAACTTTGGTGTTGCTATGTATAAAATATACTTACCGTAAATTGCTGACTAACAGGTGCTAAGTGCTACTTACCTGCAAAACAAAGCAAACAGAGAGATACTTAACAGCACAATAAACTGCATAGGAGAATAGATATAATTTAAGTGGCTTGGTGGTTAATCACTCCTCTTTTTAATACCAGAGCAGGATGGAAGAATGGAGTGAACCAAGGATTTAGTAGAAAAAGAGATATAAATTACAAACTCCAGGTTGAATACCGCGATGGGCTGTGCGAAGCTCAGTCTCAGCAAAACCACCTTATGACTTGAACTTCATTGTCCCCATGGCGATGGTAAGACTGCTGAGACAAAGGTGTCCCACAAAGACCTGTTTGCTCTGACTCTCAGAACTGGTTCTGTCCCACCTAAGATGAGCCTCTGTAACATGGGATACAAGCTCCTTATGAGCAACAGTCTCCAGCATGTTCCTTTTCTGGACTACCTTCACAGGAACCATGAACCAATACTGTTTATATTATACAGGATTTCACAACTTAAATAAATTCATTATCAAACTTCACTAAGGCAGTGTGCACCCTCACTGAGAGTTGGGTAAGAGTACTTCTATTAATGGACCTCACATGGCCATGTCTTGGCCTCATTTCTCTTTCAAAACATTTTTCCTTCTGAAAACTACACATGTATCATCTGTTACTATCTTTATTTCTATCAAAGGTGACAAATTTGCAAGGTTGTAAGTCATTAACAGCAGTAACAATGATAGAAATGTTGGTTGGAAGGAGCCTCTGGATATCATCTAGTCCAACTTCCTCTATCAGCAGTGTATTTTCATAAAATTAGATAAATTCTTGAGTTTAGCATTCTTTGAAATAGAAATATCAAACAAGGAGTTAAATAAAAGAACAACCCATGTTTAATTCGTGAAATATTATAATTAAACGTTTCTAAATATGCGCTACAGTCAGACACCACATCTTTTTACAGCAAACATTCTATTATTGTGGTATGTAGAGATACAAGGGATTGAGGTTAATGGAGTTAATAGGTTGTTCATTTAAACCCAAACTTTGCAGAAAATTGTCTGAATACCCTTTGGCATGCAACATCTTTGGCACGCAACATCTTTGGCACTGTTATACCAAATATTATGTTATTTATCCCTTAAATCACAAAATGTACATGAAGACACCACAATTTTTTTCACTATATCTACAGTCCACACAGACACAAAATTCACATTTTTACAGCATATACACAATGTCCAAATCCTAAATTCATAAACCCACCCTGCATCTCCTATTGGGGTACCATCAGCTTCCATAACAGACAAGACTGACAAGTGGACCAGCAGGTCATTTAGAAATATCATCTATTACAATCCACCATGGAAATGATGTCTTTTTTGCTTTCATGATTTAAAATATAATAAAAATTTGAACCGCAACACTTGTCAAATTCGAAAGGTATATTTTGGGAATAAAAATAAATAAAAATCAATGGGATAAGACAGAAGCAGCAGTGCAGCTTTAAAAATGGCAAGACATTCCCCCGATAGCTTTGCTGTTGATTATGCCAGAATTGTTGTTAAATGCATTTCATCTCAGCTCAAAATTTGAAACTGGTCTTGTGCAGTCTAAATAAATCCAGAAAAGGCTCATAGGTATGTTCCTCTTTTAAGCCATTTGTTAATCCATCATGCTAAAAAGTACAGAAGAATGGCAATCTTTAGATTTCTGACTATAAGCCCAACACTTATTTTTCATATCTAGAATTCCCCTAGAGATGTAAGGAGACTAATGCAATTCACTATTCACAACATTATGACACACTGTAATTATCTCTATGGATGCCAGAAACAATTTTGACCACTGTGATAGACTGGGTACTATCCAAAAGAAACAAAACCAGTGCAGATTTTAAAATATATGGCTACAAGTGCACTATACTTTGATCGCACTGACAAGAACTTGAAGGAAGCCAAGGACAGCTGGGTCTGGGGAAAGGATGATGCCAATTTAATCTTTAGGACTGACAACTCTGTTTGGGACGAGGAAAGCTGAGCGGATGTTATTCAGCAAGGGAAAAATCACTGTGGCGGAAGAGAAGCTGAAGGAGTAATATATTAAAAATAAATATGGAACTTGAGGGCATGTTTAATGTAAAGCAAGCCAAATGCTTTGCTAAAAAATGAGGCCTCTCTACTCTTTTGAAACTATTACATGGTAAAAATGTGGCCTTTGTACTCTTTTGAAACTACTACTGTCTTTTTTTTTTTGCTTCCCTCAAGCTAAGTCCCTCAGCAGACATTAAAATAGTTGTAAATGGTGATTAGTATTCAAAAGCACATTTTGCCATAAGAAACAGAAATGTGCCCTGCGGAGCTCAGCCTTGCTGCTCTGGGACAAACTCTGCCCCCAACACCAACCCCGGGCAAAAGAGCTTCCCAAGGCCCTGCACCCATGCTGGCTCCAGGGGCACGCACAGCACCGCTGCCTGCTCCTACATGAGGGCACTTCTGGGGAAGCCCAAGAAAGGTGCCAGCAAGTGACAGTGAAGGCTCCAAGTGGCACGGACACACAGGTCTTCAGCCCTTGTCACAGGGAATGATGAGCACTGCTGAGTCTTCAGGGAACTGGAAAAATATGAATTCTTTGTTGAACTCAAAAACCAGTTGGAGGGAAGGAAAAGTTACTAGGAAAGGCTGGGAGTGCCCTCTTTCTGCCTTAACCTCTTCAATTAAAGTGAACTCTGGAAACAACTGATTTCCCAGGAGATCCAGCTCTGGTGTTTGCACAGGGCCATTACATGTTGTTTGTAAATAATCCTGCCCCAAGGCACACTGCTTTAATGAAGAACCAAGATTCTTCAAATCGTACGCATCTTCTCCAAAAGAAAGCTGACTGGCTGTCCTGGTTTCGGCTGGGACAGAGTTAATTTTCTTCCTAGTAGCTGGTATGGTGCTGTGTTTTGGATTTAGTACTAGAAAAATGTTGGTAACACACTGATGTTTTGGTTGTTGCTGGGTAGTGCTTAGACTGGCCAGGGACTTCTCAGCTCTGCCAGGTGCACAGGAAGCTGGGAGGGGGCACAGCCAGGACAGCTGACCCCAACTGGCCAAAAGGCTATTCCATACCATATGACATTATGCTCAGTATATAAGCTGGGGGAAGAAGAAGGAAGGGGGGAACGTTCGGAGCAATGGCGTTTGTCTTCCCAAGTAACCGTTACATGTGATGGAGCCCTGCTTTCCTGGGGATAGCTGAGCACCTGCCTGCCCATGGGAAGTAGGGAATGAATTCCTTGATTTGCTTTGCTTGCGTGCGCAGCTTTTGCTTTCCCTATTAAACCGTCCTTGTCTCAACCCATGAGCTTTCTCACTTTTACTCTTCTGATTCTCTCCCCCATCCCATTGTGGGGGGGAGTGAGCGAGCGGCTGCATGGTGCCCAGTTGCCAGCCGGGGTTAAACCACGACACTGGCAGTTCTGCATCTGCTCCTACTCAACAGAAGTGACCAAGTAGACTTGACTTGGCTTCACAGCCTTCCCAGACCTGCATTTTCATAGCACCTCATGTCCTGTTCTTCCCTCAAGCACACTGGACAAGTTCTGCTCCAAGCTGGCTACAGAAACATGGCCAGGATTTGTCCTCAATAATTTGTTTGTACAAAAATTCCATTTATGCAAACAGTTGCTGCCTTCGTGTGACAGCAATAAAAAGGCACCAACAGAGCAATCTGATGCCATGCCCCTGAGGATCACTTAAATGACTGGCTTGAATCTTACCATGCACATTTCCCTCCAGGAAGCAGAAATAGAAATGATTTTAAAAGAGCTGCTGAAAAGCCTTTGCCAACCTCAGGAAATCAGCAAAAGTTATATTTTTACCAGGTTTAGAAAGAGGGGAAAACAACACAGAGACTTTAGGTGTTCTCTTGGTTTGCTCTTTGAAGCCATTAATTCATTGAACGGCTAGCTTGCCATACAAAGGTCTTGACGTAGCTGAATGAGGCTAAAAGATTCAATGATGTGCTTTCGGTAAACAGGCTATAATTCAATCGTCACCTACAAGAAATGAGAGTGTTTCCCTACATTTTGAACAAACACGGCAAACCTGCACTGCTACAGATTCTAAACTCACAAAAGAGGGTCTCCAGCTTCCAGGTTTTTATATATACATGTTAACCACATTAACAATGTCAACATCCACTGAGGTAAAAAGGAAAATAGACGTTTTCTGTTTGCACAGTAACATATATCTGCAAAAGAGCTTTTCCTATAAAAGTTAGGGAGCATCCCTGTAGCTCTCCCTCAAAATTCCCACTGTCTTCTACTGTAATCCCAATAGAAACCTGCAACATTTGGGCTTTACCAAAAATCTCTTACTGAAACTAACACCCTCCTTTGATGCCAGAAGAGATCCTATCAGCTGGTTTCTCTCACCTATGCCCAGAGAGAAGAATGTATTCCTTTGGACAGCAAATATAAATACTTTAAGGTTAAATTCTGTTTTGGTATATATTTATGTAATGTGTATATATTACTTCTCTGATAGGATATTATATTTCTGTTTCACAACCACCCCCACCCCCCACCTCCATATACTAGAACTGATCTACTTGGCTACACCTAAGTTTCATACACAATAATAAGTTACTGACCAAAAAGTTTGCTTTTGTTTACTTCCTACACATAGTGTTCCAGCTTTCAAAGGTATTTAAGATGCACCTGTCTTCAAATATGTTACAGACTGTGGCCTAATCAAAAGCCTATTGAAATCAAACATTCGCTTATTTTTAAATGGCATTTGGATCAAGTTTTTGGTGCTCAAAGAAAGCATTTTTTCCTCGGCATATTTAATTGTAGTCAAAAACATTTAATCCAGTTCTGGCACTACCTCTTAAATGTAATTTTCCACAAATAATACTAAAAAATTCAGGATCAAAGTGGTCCCTAAAAAAATAAATATCAATGAACTTGCATCCGCTGGGTTAGTGTTTCAGTATGAGTCAGAACTTTATTTATTACCAAAGAACAACAGTCATGTCATTCTCTCCATCCACAAACTGCTGTTATCCAGATACTGGTAACAAGTAAAAAGGCTTATATCAAACCTAATGACTTTCATGATCAGTAGCATTAAAAATAAAAAATTGTTTGTAAATTAAATGTAGATCTCTGTTTACTCTCATTATACCTGAACATTTACAATAACAATGCACTTCTTTTCTAAAATGTTAAATCTCTGTAAGTTATGGGACAAAATTCCATAATTCTTACTCAAACAGATCATGAACTAAGTTTTGCTGGACCAAGGACTGTAGATTTTGGCCTCGAATTCCGAAAGGAACCTGGACAGGGAAATTCCTCCTGCCAATAGATCTCTAAGTAATACCATGATTTCTGTTACAACTCTGACTTAATCTGAATCATAGAATCACAGAATCATAGAATGTTTTGTGTTGGAAGGGACCCTTAGAGGTCATCCAGTCCAACCCCCCTGCAGTGAGCAGGGACACCGCTAACTAGACTCAGAGCCCCGTCCAACCTGGTCTTGAATGTTTCCAGGATTGGGCCTCCACTATCTCTCTGGGCAACCTGTTCCAGTGTTTCACCACCCTCATTGTAAAGAATTTCTTCCTTATATCTAGTCTAAACCTTCCCTGCTTCAGTTTAAAACCATTACCCCTTGTCCTGTCACAGCTGGCCCTACTAAAAAAGTAAGTTCTGGGTAAGTTCTCACGCAGATTGCAGCAATTATGATA
The DNA here is from genome assembly GCA_034008185.1 of Gorsachius magnificus. NCBI lineage: Eukaryota > Metazoa > Chordata > Aves > Pelecaniformes > Ardeidae > Gorsachius > Gorsachius magnificus. The sequence goes on along the minus strand of CM067083.1, from coordinate 38,519,418 downwards.
CAAACTCAGCGATTAGCTTTAGACAATCTGCATCTCTTCACTATAAACAAGTTCCCCTCCTCATAGTGAAAGTCATCAGTGTTGAGATGAAAGCAGGTACATGAAAGCTGCAGCAACAGTCAATCCCCTTGCTCTCAGTTTTTCCCAGTATGGCAATGTAACAGCTCCAGATTTCATTTTCAAAAGAAATTCCTTTCTCCAAAAATCAAACAGTTGTTCATGTTACCAGCATAAAAACTACTTAGAAATAGTTACAGTAACAGCTGTGGTCATTCGTACAATTACATTACAAGAAACTGATGCAAGTTCTGTTCCAGAAGCTGGCAAGTTTGTATGGATTTATCCAATCTATGCTTTGGATAAAATCATTCATTCCAACAAATTTCAGAAGCTCAGTGGTCGGTGGGGTTGAAAGTCTGTGCTTGCGCTAAAAGGTGCTACTTGAAATGCAGCAGATATGCCATTATTTTTAGCTTTGCACATTAATAAAAACTGCCAATGACACAAAATACAATAATGCTGAGCTTTGCTACGCAAAAACTGATCTAAACCAAAACAACAGGGGCTCATACAACCCAGTCTACAGTTCCATTAATTCAGTGTAAATACTCCTATGGATCAATCCAGCTGAAAGATTTTTTAATCTAAAAATGTAGAGACACTGCAGTCACTGCCAGTGACTGACCTTGACGCAAAGACCAGTTGATTATCTGCCCTTTCTGAGCAGGTAGCTTCTCTTTGGTTTTTAGAAGCATATGCTTTTCCAAACCATTATTCATTCCATCTCTCACCAGTACTCTTTATTTTCTGCTGTCTGCTTTTGATTTTTAATACTGGAAAAGAAACTGTTCTATTTATAACCTTCTTAATACTTTCCTTTTCCAAAAAAATTCTCTTAAATACCCTTTAATATTTCCATGCTTTTCCTTAATTTGAACTCACATGTCACTCATTGCCTCTCATCTATTTGTTTATTGGTATTTCTGCATTCTGTCTAAGCCCTCTCTTTGTAATTCCAGATAGACTTAACATTAACCTGTTATTTTACACTAAAATGTCTTTCTGTTTCATCAGTGCCCTCACATTGCTCTATCCCATTTATGGTCACAAAATACATAACAGTTTTTAAATTAAATATAAAAATACAGAAATGCTATAACAACTGAAAACTTAAGTCATGACATCAGAAACACAAATACTAGAACCAGCTTGCAGCTGGAATTCACTTTAATTTAGTTTGCTTTGGAACCAGGCTGTCCAAAATGAAACTCTTAACAGGATGAACAAGCACTAATTCAACTTTCAGTTTCATGATTTGGCTTAAATTGCTGGTAAGGGCATATAGTGCTGCCCAATTAACATATAATTGGAAAAAAATTCAGTCAACATTCTAAGAAAATGGCTATTTTTGTTTAGTCATGGAAAAATACTGTGACTGCTGAAGGATAAGACCTGGGTTTGAAAGCACAGGGACCCAGGGTACACATTGAGTACACGTGATACAATCTCTTTCACAAGGGTTTCTTCCTATGGGCTGCCATATTTTTATCTTGGATGTCCTCAGCAGAAATGCACATGCGAAGCTCACACCCAGTCATCTGACACATTGGCAAAGCCCCTCACCTAAGGTAGGCTCACCACCGCACCGAGGGCTCGCACACCCACTGAGCAATCCTGCCCTTTCTGTGATGCACCAAGCCTTACCACACGTACACAAGCAAAGGCCAGAGCACACGTGCGGGCACTGGGGAGCACCTGGGATTTGCCGAGCCCACTGCGCACATGCTGCTTATCCTGTCCATGTGCTCGGGAAATACCGGGACGTGACAGGAGCAATCAAAAGGTAAGCTTGCCTGCACTACCACATGTACTGAAATGCCAGGAAAATTCCTCCTGAGCACAATGACTACCCTGAAAAAACAAATGGCATATTCAGGAAAAGGCTACCCCCCCCCACCCCCATGTCAAAGACATTCTGGTTTTGTTTCTGTCTTGCCTATTTTTCAAACGCTCTTTCTGAGGACTGCTCTAAAGCCTCACTGATTTCATGTTTAAAACCTTTATCTAATTAACAGTCTTCAACTATCTGCTCCCATTTTCACCTATTAGTGCTAATACGCTTACAGAGAGCCTTAAGATGCCTTTCAAAGTCTTCATTTGACCTGTCTGAACAAATCAAACTCTTTTATTCCTCAACTGCTGTTGTTGTGAATGGAATTAAATCCAGTTGGCGGCTGGTCCCAAGTGGTGCTCCCCAGGGCTCAGTATTGGGGCCAGTTCTGCTTAATACCTTTATCAATGATCTGGATGAGGGGATGCAGTGCACCCTCAGTAAGTTTGCAGACAAGAGCAAATTGGGTGGGAGTGTTGATCTGCTGGAGGGTAGGAAGGCTCTCCAGGGGGATCTGGACAGGCTGGATCGATGGGCCGAGGCCAACTGTATGAGGTTCAACAAGGCTCAGTGCTGGGTCCTGCACGTGGGTCACAGGAAGCCCACGCAACGCTACAGGCTTGGGGAAGAGTGGCTGGAAAGCTGCCTGGTGGAAAAGGACCTGGGGGTACCGGTTAACAGCCGACTGACTATGAGCTGGCAGTGTGCCCGGGTGGCCAAGAAAGCCAATAGGCCTGCTGGCTTGTATCAGAACTAGTGTGGCCAGCAGGACGAGGGAAGTCATCTTCCCCTGTACTTGGCATAGGTGGGCCCACCACTACAAGAAGGACATTGAGGTGCTGGAGTGTGTCCAAAGAAGGGCAACAAAGCTGTTGAGGGGTCTGGAGCACCAGTCGTATGAAGAGTGGCTGGGGGAACTGGGCTTGTGTAGCCTGGAGAAGAGGAGGGTGAAGGGAGACCTTATTGCCCTCTACAACTACCTGAAAGGAGGGTGTAGCGAGGTGGGTGTCGGTCTCTTCTCCCACGTAAGAAGTGATAGGACAAGAAAAAATGGCCTCAAGTTGCACCAGGGGAGGTTTAGATTGGATATTGGGAAAAATTTCTTTAATGAAAGGGTTGTCAGGCATTGAGTCCCCATCCCTGGAGGTATTTAAAACACATGGAGATGTGATGCTTAGGGACATGATTTAGTGGTGGACTTGCCAGTGTTAGGTTAACAGTTGGACTTGATGGTTTTAAAGGTCTTTTCCAACCTAAACAATTCTATGATTCTATGATTATTAGCCTAAACTCATCCCAACCAACTTCTCATAGTATCTCCATGCCTTCTTTAGTTGTTCATTCACTGTTGTTACTGTTATACAAAAGCTATATGCTTTACATTTCTTTTGCAAGATTTAAACCAGTTTGGCGATTTCATTTTACCCTTTTATTTCCTAACTGTGACAACAAAGCTGTGTTTTGCATTTTCTGTAGGCTTTTTGGTAACTTCTTAATGTCTGTTTTGGAAGCGGTTATTCATCCATGTAGATATGGAGTCTCACCTTTCTTCCCAAGCAAGACAAAAAGAATTCAGTTATTTCTACAGGTTTTGCACCTCTGACCTGTGGAATTCTAGTCCTGCTCCTTATTCAGCTCTTGAGTGCATCACTGTAGCTATCAGCATGAATGAGACTCCTTAAAGTTTATACTTTCAAAGTTATAAGATAAAACAAATTACAGACCTGCTTTTGTTCATCTGATCATTTCACGTAAGTTACAGTGAGGGTGTTCTCAGACATTCTGGCATGCCTAAGTCCAGTCTAAAAAAGCACAATCCCCTACTAGCACAGGGGCTATTAAGTAAAGAAATCTCTTATATACAGGAATAACTGGGTTCAACCATCATCCTCCAATATATATCTAATAAGTAATAGGGCATGGCTTTTGTGCACGTCATTGTGTGGCTGTGAATCAGAGTCGTATTCAATGAATATAAAATTACATATTCATTTTGCAGTATTTATGATGCAATGCATGAACATAAAAGCCAGACATCTGCACTGAATAACGTAAATAATTCAAGCCCTGTTTGCTCTTCAGAAGCACTGAGAATCTGCACCTTTAAGCTGCAAACGCTTAACACTATCAGCTGTCAGGTGCACGTCTCCTGTCAGCAAACTGCAGGATAGAGGCTTGAATTATTTCTGCTCAATTCAACACATTTTAGCCAGTGGAGAAGTCTGTAGTCCACCAATAGCATAATAAAATTAACACCACCACCACCTTTCACCTTAACCTTTCAGGCCAATAAGCTAACCATCCCTGAAGACAAAGGACCCTGGTCTTGCTACGGAGTCAATAAACCCTCTGGTTTCACAGGATGAGGCCAATTTGGTTACAAAGGCCATTCCCTGAGTGCAGATGAGTATCATACAGAGATATGCCCAGTAAGGATTACTTCAGCTTGTAATAGATGCTGTGGGAGTCACGACTAGCACCAGCTGGTAGGAGGCAAAGTATCTGCTCGTATCTTCTCCTCTCAGCTCTCTCCAAGCACACTTTCAACAATGGGGAGAGCTGGCCCTTATATTATGCTTTCTGCTATAATTCTAAACTGACTCGAGCCCTTCAGTGCTTTACCTGACTTCATTCTAGTCTGCTAATTTCATTTGCTCCTGGCTTTTGCAATCCTGAAAGTTCACACTTTTTAATATCTAGAATACAGCTATATGAAATCATGCTGCCAAAACAGATGTATAGACTTGTAACTTGAAGCAAAAGGATAACTAGCATTTTAAAAGTAAAACAAGAATAAGACAAGTGTGTAAGGCAATGTAGCAGACATGCACTTTTGAAATGCAGGTGGTCTTTTACCCCTGCCAGTGCAATGCCAGTGGTAGTTCCAGATGTGTGGAAATTGACACCCCCAAATAAAAAACATTAAAAAAAAAAAAAAAGGGATTTGCAGTGATACCGCACAGAGGAAGCCTGGAGCAAACTGGCACTATCTAGATAGTTGGAAGAGAGCCAGACAAATTACGGCCCCAGTTCTTTGGAGCCCTGTCTGAAATCAAAGCTGCTTCCCCACTTCGGTGGGAATTGCACAGGAAAAGGACAAATGGGAGAGGGTAGATGACGGGTATAGCCATTGCACGTGCAAAAGGGTACAAATTACAATCCCTTGAGCAAACAGAGGTGAAGCAAGGTTCACAATGCCTTATTGTATTAAGCCACATTATGAAAATTACTATTTACCTTGGTTCATTAATGTTTGTACAAGGCTGTGAACATGCGAAGTGGTAAGTATCAGCACAGGAATCAGCATGGTCTCTCAAGTTTGACACGTTTGTGAGTATTGTAACAAAAGAAAATACACTTTAATCATAACAATTAGTGCCCATGAAAGGTGGTGTTTAGCCCATTGTCTCTCTACATCATTTCTGACCATTAAAACTAAGTCAGAAATTGATATAATCAGTGGATATTATTATCCTGAGCAATTTATTCCTTCCAAAAGACAAAATGTGTGGGATCATCAATAAATTAACAAATTCAACCCACCAAACTAGCACATTTGGCACTGCAAGGCTATGTAGGTGCTTTGTTATTAAAATAGCTTCAGTCAGATTTGTTACAATGCCATACATTGCACTGCCTGGTGAAAGCAAGTTATTTCCCAGCTTTCCACCTTTAATTTTTTAATTCTTTCATAACTGTAGCAGACCTCAAATTAACATGAGGTTTTATAAGGAAGTGCCAAGATCTATTTCCTAAAGTGAGTACCCCAACATCTCAGAAAGCCAGTTTTGCCTGAACGCCAGCTAGAGCAGTATATGCCATAAACAGAGGAATCACATATCCTCAGTTCTGCTGGATGAAAGAGTGAAAAGCAAGGGGGGCTGCAAATAAGTCTCTCCCCCAACCTCCATACCCTTTCAGGGCAGGTCCTTTTCTCCAGACAGGCTCTCAGCTGAGCAATACCTGCTCATTTCCTGGATCAAAGCAAATTCTACAAAGTCTTTCTTGATGCACTTTCATATATCCCTGCCTGACATCCCAAAAGGTTGGCTGTGTCTCTCTGCCTCTCCCGGCAGCAGTCTGGGTGCAGATGCAGTGCTTACTGCGTGCGCCTGCCAGCTCTGCTCCATCAGCCTCTCCCCCATGGGCTTCCCCAGGGGTGCTTGGGGAAAGGGCAGCCTCCCCTGCACCCCAAAGGCATCCACTGAAAGGGGGGCACAGGAGCTGGGGCAGGCTTCCCATCTGCTTCTCAGCTACAGCCTTTTAAAGGAGCATATGGCCTGCAGCAGGAGGGAAACCGTTAAACTTCAGGCACGTTAATAATGAAAACCCTCGAAGACTGGCGTTGGCACCAATCTCACTTAATACTAGTATTAATGACATTGGCACAAAAATATAAAAGCAAACAAATAAATTTCCTGAGACCTAAATATCTGGAGGCCTTGTCAATAGAAGGAGGACTGAGGGCTCACACAGCAAGAGCTGTATTATCTGGAGGGGTAATAGAAATGGGATGAAATTTAATAGCAGTGTGCAAGGTCAGAAGCTTTGGAACTAATAACAGGACTTTCTGCTATAAACTACAAGGTTGTCAGCCAGAGGAGCTATGTAGGGAGAAGTATATTTGTAGAACGTGGGATGTCTGCAAATCATCAGCCACGAAAAGAGTAAACCCATCATGTGATGTATCCACAGAAGAGTGAAGGAAGATTAATTCCCATGGTAAAGGCCCCTATGAGAGCTCCTCCTTTGAAATACTATGTACAATGCCAACCATATTCCAGAAAGAGTCCTTCCAACCAGAAAAGGCCCAGAAATAGGCTTCAAAATTATCAAGATAATGTTCTGATACAACACGACTAAACAACCTCACCTTTTACCCTAGCAAGACCAGGACAAGAAGGATAGTATTCCTGTCTAGTCATTTACCAGGCAAATTAAACAGTCCAGTTTAATTAAGCCAAAGACACATAGGTATAAATTTGAGAAGAAAATAAGAAAAAAAAGATGCCTAGCCGCAAAGTTCTGGAAGTGCCTCCCCATCTGATTGCCATCATCTTAGGTGGGGTTTGGAAAGTTTATAGAAAGGTGAAGGTCAGGGGAGTAAACTCGATGAAACAAGACTGGATTTACAGTAGGAAAACTACCACCTCTATGCTACATATTAGCACCAGATTGTTATCCAACACTTTTCTCTGTGTTTTTCTGCAGCAAACATCCGCAAAATTTGTTTATTTTTTTAGCATTTCTGAATAGCACCAGCAAGTTTGTTTCCCCTCCATTTCTTGCAAAAGCACCCATAGCTTTTTTGCTTTTCACACTAACACTGTAATGGTGCATGTCTCAAACACCTGAAGGTATGCCTGACAGCTTGTCTCCTGCTGTGCCCCACGCAAGCTCTCTGCAGCACAGAAAAGTAGGATGAGCCCGTTCTACCTTGCTCCAGCTGCCTCCTCTCAGCTGACTGTCATTATTTTTGTAATTTCTAAACCAGTGTGGTGTATTCCTTCAGATCCGTGCTGTCTGTCACACTTCCCTAGCCTACAAATAATGCAGTGTGCCACCTGGAAGACATACATCATTTGCACTGCTCCTTCCACCTAGATGCTGTTGCAGACATATCCCTTCCCGTTAAACAAGACCACTTGTCGTAGAGCAAGCCTGTCCTTAGCCTTGAACAGTAATTGCTGAAGGATTATGCCTCACAGTCAGAGAAAAAAAGCATGAAAAATACAAATCAGGTCGTTAAAAACCTTAAACTTTGTGAAAGACAAAACTAGCAACAAGAAAAGGAGGCTTGACAAATGGTATAAGTAAGGCAGCAGCAACTTTTTTGAGGAAAGAGTTACAGCAAGTAAAGAAAAAGTAGAGTAGACGAGAACATTTCTGATCTCCAGTTCTAAAAGCACCAGACATACACACAGCTCCTCAGAGCTCTGCCCATGCCTGGAAGTGATTTTAGGAAGCTAGAAACAACTCATTGATGGTGCTAAGGAAAGTGGAAATTTATTCCATGTTTTCCTTTACAAGACCACGCACTGCAGAAACAGCTGCTGGAAAAGGACAGCCAGTGGCTCAGAGCTCCATCTTGGATGGTTAGTGGAAAGAGCAGAAAAACAGTTAAATTAAATGGGCAGAAAATGAAGGCCTTTCATCAGAGGGATGTGTCCTCAGTCCCCGGATAATCAAATAGCAAAGGCATTTCTCAAGAGAGATGTCTGCTGTTGAAAATTTTAATTTAATCAGATTACGTTGGGTAAACATTTAAACAGAAAAAACAAGAGCTTCTCGTTTCTTTGGACAATACTAAACCTGAAACCAGAATATCATAGAATGCTAATTTTGCCAGACTTTACATCAAATTAGAATGACAGAAAATTTCAAAATGTCCAGCTCTCCTGGGGAATGGAAATTCCAGTTTCCAGTCAGCTCTCTCAGGTGTCACTGACAGAATTAGATTTGGATTGTCCCCACCCCTAAGGATTCTTTAAGTGGACTTACAGCATTTCTGTCTTTCACCGAGAAAATCTATGCATTTATTACATAACTAATAGCAGCCACTGACCTCTTCTGTTGCTCCTTATCAGGACAGCTTTATTTTGCAGGCTGGAAAAAAATGGTCCCTTCTTAAACGTTAGGTGCCATCTGCTAAGCCTTGAATGTAAATGAACAAAAAGACTTTTCCAGAACACAACCCACAAAGCAGGATCAATTCGTCCTGATGCTATAGCTATTACCTAGACTTCCCTTCACTTTTCTAACAGCATCAGACTCAAGCCCAGTGCTCAAAGCTGCTAAAACAAGCAAAGGTTTGATTTTTCCTCTTCCCTCTGAAAAAGCAGCAAAAGTCTTTTTCACCTGCTCTAGGAGACCCACTTAAAAATTCCAAAGGCCTTAAAAATTTCAATATAAATGAGCTCCAAAAAAAAGTTCAAGAGAAACATTTTCCCCACTTCTTTAAGGTTTCAGTGTTAAAATCAGTCTTTCACAATGACTGAACATTAGAAAACTGAAATGGTTGCCAACATGAACACTACACTTAGATCACAATATGAATTAATGAGCTTGCTTTTCACCTTCATCTCCCCCTTCTTCAACACTTTCCTCCCCCTCCCAAATAAATGAGCTGTGTTCCTAATAAAGTGCTTGAAAGGAAGGCTGGGAAATTTAATAATAAAAAGCTCTCTGAAATTAAGTTTCTGGCAGTGCTTTAAAAAAGAAAATGTTATTACTTGGTCCTTTGCTTTTCCCCAAAGCAAATTTCAGTCCTTTGAGGACAGCACAAATATAAAGCAGATAATTTACAAACCTTTTATTCGGCAATTTGCCTGGTCCAAATAAGCAACTATAATAGGAATTGCCAGCTGAGTATTTTAAAGATTCTAGTATAGGAAGAGAAACTGCATATTGCAGAAGAAAGTCTCTGTCTAAACTATCAAATAATAGACTTTCAATAGGGAGCAAATTGTTGAACATGTTAATTTTCATAGGAAATAGAAAGGAGCATTAAGAACTGAAAACCCAACCATAATTGTTGGAGTCCTTATCATATAATAAGTTTCCTAATCTCAGCTCTTTTGCATTTGGTGTATTGAAGACGACAAAGGGGACAATACCAAGACTTTGCCTTAGACTATTCAAGCCTAGAACCACAAATGAGCAGATACTTGGCAAAGCAAACATAAGACTTTTGTCTCTGCTCATGTCTTATCAAAGAGAGTTATCAAAATAATCTTGACAATTTAGAAAACTAAAAAATGTCAAGTAAATTGTGAAAATGTAATCAGGAAAACAAAAGCAAGGCTAATTGTCCAATTTTGCAACAGCTACTGTCTCTTAGACTGTTTCTTACATAGCTCTCAAAAAACTGTATAAAAATCAGGCTCCATTGAATTGTCTGGGAATTTTCCTGTTGCATCCATGGGGTCAGGTTTGTGCTATAATGCAATACATAATTCTGTAGAATTAATTATCAAGGGACCTACAGACTAGATTTTAATGCCCTCTCTCATAGTTAGTAGTAGTGCACATTTTACATCATCACAAATGCGTATCAATTTGCAAGATTTATTCCTTAATCACTTCCAGTGACTATTTTGGACTACTGACCACGCACCACCAAAAAGAAAATTGATTTTGTGCTCTGTCCCTCTACACATCACATGCCTCAGACAGACGGTTGGTTCCACTAGCTGAGTCAAAAGAAATAAAAGGCCGAAGTGTGTGGGAAAGCATCTTCCTGTGTAAAAACACTAGGATTTTTAAGCTGGTTTGTTTTGAATAAAACTGTAAAATATCTTTGCAGGAAGAAAGTTTTTTTATTTTGGATTACTTTGTTACTCAAGGTGCCTTGGTCACCTGAGGCGCGTCTATTCATCTTTCCAGGAACACTGCCATTTGTAGCCATGTGTATATGTTGATTTCAGCATTTGTATTATATCCCATCCTCCTCCTCTCCCTTCATTATAACCATCTTCCTCCTTCTAAAATATAGCACGATACTTCAGAAAAATACACCAGAAAAGATGTATTCACAAAGCTTAAAAACAAACCCCAAACCAAAAGCCCACTTGGGGACAGGAGTCCCAGTTCAGAGACACTCACAACTGGAGGTTTGGCTCATGACAGCCTAAAAATCATGTAAACACATGCTCTGGTTTGATGAGTGAAACAGAACCACCATTAGTCAAAAGAGTACCTTGCACACACCTGTAGCAATCTTTCTGTGCCAGGTTCAAGGTTCACAAGCTTTGTTGAACTCGGCTGTTCCTAGCCTTTACTCTAAAAAGGCTCCCTAGTCATCAACACAACACCTTCAACAAAGCAATGAACTTCTTCCCAACATGAAGCTGAGAAACAGCATGTCAGCTCAGCTGTGAACAAGTACGTGCAAGCCAGTCAAATAACATGTTCAAACCACAAAGCCTCAAAAATACATCTCAGAAAAATTTTCCACCAAACCAAATCAATGACTTCTATAAGAAAAGGCACTAGATGATTCCCCTGAGCTTTAAAACCCTTTGGGTTTTTCTGTCAGCATTAGCCTTCCATGAGACTGAAGGATGGTTGTAGGACATATAAAAAGTTAGTGACTTCCCAGCTTCTGTCACACTGTGAAAGGTTGGCTACAAGTTTTTTAATCATACTATAATTTCTAGCAGGGACATGCAAAAAACATTTAGTACGGCATTTACTCCAAGTAAAAATCCAACCCCTTTCCAGCAGAGTTGCATAGTGTGGTCAACAAGTCACTTCTAGCCTGCAAAACCTCTATACGCGGTTTCCAACAGACCGCAGTGGTCATGAGCAGGACCTGCTGATTGCCTGGGTAGGAGCTGATACAGAGATTGGCTTCAGCTGTTGACAGAGCAGGAATGAGCATCCAGGACCCAAAGACATGAGACATCCAGAACCACTTGCCCCATCCTTCCCATTGCTCTGCTCAACAGCAGGAGGCCACTGCAAGATCTGGCAGCCTGGGGCCTAAACAGAAGAACAATACAGCTGTGTGCACACCAGTGAGCATAATTTAGGAAAAGGAGAAGCTAAATCTTTCATGATTTGGTAAAAACTGTTTCGCCCTTCTGACCAGGGGACTCAGGGACTTAAAGGACCCTCACCTCCACATCACCCTATGGCACAATGCACAGCTCTGCCACTCCTATGTAGATCAAAGTTGTGTAATCACACCTAAAGCAGAAGGTTGACCCACTGCACTACTGCAAGACTCATTTTATAACACTTCTACTATTACTTATCCAGTTTATGTACACAGGCACATAGCAGACATTTCTATAACCCATTTCTATAACCCCAGAATATTCATAAAGTCATGCAGACACGTCCAGAGATTACGTCCACCAGAGCACAGGACTGGTTCAGGAAAACACTTTCAATAGACAGTGAATATATGGAGCTACATCTTTGGCTGGGATAAGTTAGTGCTCCTCGCCTAATACCAGTAGTAAAATCCTTCAGTGCATAATAACTGAGCATTTGGGCCTCTGGATTTTGCACGGGGTTATGATATTAACATACATATCATGGTTAGCTTCCTTGTAAAATAAAAATGGGCTCACAAATTTCAGGACTGGATTTGGACTTTCAAGTCGAAAACCTGTTAGGTCTTGTGCAACTTTAGATTTGGACAGATCAAAATTTTGAAATCTATGCTAATGACACCTTGACATTTACAGGGGCAGGGAGCTTGTAAGACTATTCATTTTCAGCTGAGAAAAGTTGGGAAGAGCTATACATGTATCAGAACCAGAAAGCTGGCTCTGACATCCATTTTGCAATCTGAATGTTGACTATCCAACAGCAGCAAAGCATTCAGATGGATCAAAGGTACAAATTCTGACCCATTTTTCACTTGCTGAGAAAATTCTATTGGAAGTTGTATTTTTAAAGTGGCCAGAATTTTCAAAAGTCTATTAATAATTTCTAAAGAGCTACTTCCAAGAAGTAGAAGAAGAAATGATGGTTGATAGTTATTCTTCAACCACCACTTTAAATAAAATTCAAGGTTGAGACTATACACATGAAACTTCAAAATACAGATTTTTAAAAAGAAATCATATATGGCAGAATTTAGGATTTAAATTCAAGCATCACTTTAACTACCGGATCACTTATTTGATGTAATCATGAATGCAAAAGAATTCCTGTTTTATTCTTTTACTTTAACTGTAAAACTTTTAATCACGTTCTGTACACAAAGCTGAGTATAAACATAAAATATAAATATAAAAATACGTATAACTAATGTTACTGAAATATTCCATATAATCAATTTCTATCTTGATTTCTCTCGCATGTACAGAGTTGTGAGAAATACACACAAAGAGCTCAGTGAAAATTGACAAAGTACATATAATCCTTGGATGAATTAGAAAAGCCAGAATTTATAAGCAACTCTGCGTAAGAAGGATTCTCAAGTGGAGAATCTCATCCTGACTGGTACTACTTTTCAGAGATGAAAGGGGAGTAGAGAGATTATCCCTCTACATCTTATTCATGCCTGGTGTAAAATAAAGTGGGCTTTTAAAAAAAGAAACAAGCCAAAACATGTAGCTTATGGATCCACGCTACGGAGCTGAACTGACTGTGCTGGGAAGAGAGCTGCTCTGCTCCCGAGAGGGAATCATTCACAGCTTTTAGCACCAAGGGGAAATATACAGTTTTTATGCTACCTTCCTCTGAGGTAACAGGGACCTTCAGCTTTGCTCAGCTGATTTTCTCTCCTTAAAAGAAAGTGGCATCCTCTCAATTCAGGGTGAGTCCTGAAGTCAATAACTGAATACAAACTCAGACACCATACAGTGGACTCCATATGTCTGCAGCCTGCTTCTGGTGTGCTTCACAGGACTGATGGGAAGGCTTTGGCTGAGGGGGAAGAGCCAGATCTGGCCTTTCGTTAACAGCAGGCTGCATTTCACCAGAGAAGCCGTGCCGCTCTACCACGTCACCTGCCTTGACGACAGCAGAGAAGTCTGGGAGGAGTGGTGCTTGCTCTTATAGCATCATTCGAAGACTCGCCAACAGAAGGCAAGCAAGGCAACGCACCAAGGGCACAGAAACAACCACCAGGACACAGCTTTGAGACTGATGTCTCCAAAGTGGGAGGCAGATGGCACAGCGTGCTCTCCATCCCAGAGCCGGGAGGCCAGCTGCCTCCTGGGTCTTTGCGTGTATGGGTGCCACTGCGCAGGGGGATTCTCCACAGCTCAGCACCCCTCCAACCACTGCACCCTTCCTTTCAGTATTGTAGTTTTACAGGATTATATTTAAATTACAGACCTCAAACTATCCAGGGAAGTTAAATCCTCTGGGGAGTGAGTGTAAATAGGATAACCCATAACTGCCAGTTCTTGCCCAGCTGCACCACCATGGCTCCTCTGACCTCTGCAGAGGAACAGAAATCACACAGGCAGGAAATAACAAAGGGCTTGGAGGCATTGGTTTTTTTTTCCTCCCAGGAAGAAAGGGAGACAGAGGTAAAAGACGCTACTTGTTAATATTTTTATCCTGTCTGTTCACTTCTCTCTCTTCTGGCTGGTGGCATCTCACTGCTGCTGCTGGCTGAGGTCTCCCATGTCTCCCCACAGAGGGAACAGCACATGAGAGCCACTCCAGCAAAGACCACCCTCCCCTTGGACACTCAGCCCCCTCACTCGGTTCAATAGGGCTCTCCTCCCCAGCACTAGTTTTTGTCCTCGGCCCCATCGTGCAGCAGGAACAGTCCAGCCCAAGCCCTTCATCTCAGGTGCAATAAAAATTAGTGCTGTTCACCCTGCTGCTAAGTCACCAGGCAGCTTGACCTGGGCGCTTTCATACCATGCTGACTGGAGTTTTCATTGCCTTCCTGGCCCCTCAGACACCAGCACCTACTTCTGCTAGTTCAGGCAATAATGGCGAGTTTCTGGATAAGCAGAACTTTAATACTTCAGGGTGAAAGAGATTTTTAAACAGAAAATTACTCCACCCAAGTCTGGATGGTATGGTATAGCCTTATGTTGTCAATTCCTGTATTGATATCTGAGGGGAAAAAATAACCTCTTACAGTCCTCTAAGAGAGACCTGCAGTGAATGGCTGAAGTTAAAGACTTCGGTTCTGCATTTCACACTTCAGAAATGTTTGGGCTGGCCAGTTCAAGAGATGGACCTTAATCTAAAGTCTGGACCAAGTCCAAGCCCAGAGTAAAGGGAGTAAAAATGCTCTGGGGTCCTTGGAGTTTAGTGTTCAAAACATCCTAGTTGTGGTACTGGCGCTGACAGACACATAATTCTCAGAAATTTTGATGTCTTCATTAGATGCAGTCCTACAGCAAATGAAGCTTTTCTCATTTGCATTTCAGTCAATATTTCTTTAAAATCTTTACACCCACCTACAAAGTGGGGCTACCATTTCAGAACTGCATCTATCTTGTACACTAACCAGCACTAAAGGCTTCTGCCCATAGAGCTTGCTTATTAGTACCCTGAATCTCCTGACAATTCCCATATTACACTACATGGCTGTATACTTGCCTTTATATATCTCTTGGCTCCTACTGTAATTGTAGGAACTTTCCTGTAAATGATCCTTGTAGATAAAACAAAACAAGAGACAAAAGTAGCAGTAAAAATATTTTCTGCCAATACAAACAGCTTAGGTAATGAGGTAGACTCATTTCTCCCAGCTGATGGGGCTCTGAGCAACCTTACCTAGTTAGAGGTGTCCCTGCTCACTGCAGGGGGGTTGGACCTCTAGGGGTCCCTTCCAACCCTAAACATTCTATGATTCTATGATTAGATTTCAGTATAGAAGGAAGTAGACAATTAGATGATGAGACAGCATCTCCTGCTCTGGGCAGACTGAAATGTTTTAACTGGTTTTCAAACATAGTTTAATGATAAAGAAACTTGTTTTTCATTTTTTTAAAACAACCTACCTAACTTTTAAGTGCAACTGAATTCCCCATTCTTTCCATTACTGAGAAAATATTTCTTTCTCTTAATACACACCATCACACAGTGATAAAGGACAACTTCCCATTTATTAGTGTTTATTTATATTTAATGCAGATTTATCTTAAACTCCTCCCTCCCTTCCAATAAGTAAATTTTCTTTATAATTTTTTGAACATCTTCTATATTATGGAGCATCTACATGTAAATTATTTTGTTCTTAAAACATAAGTAAGAATAATAACCTTGGATTTGTAAAGATTACTACAAAGATCTTGAATCTATTGAGGAATGAAGCATGAACCATAGTGTGCACTCCTCTTAAATCCTTTATAAGCTGTCAAAACTCTGATTCTTCAGCTCAATTGGCTTAAAAAAAAGCCCCAAACAAATGAAAGAAAAACCCACTTTTTTTTTATTCATTCTTTTCTGTACATATAACTCAAGATGGCATTCTATCAGACAGAGACTGCTGGCAGCAAGGTTGCGTGTTTCTGTTTTGCAGATATTTGTAGTTGCCAGCTATTTGGAACAGTCCCCAGTCTTGTCTCACAGCAAGTCAGGTTGTGTGCCTGGCTGGCATCAAGCCACAGACATCATGGCAAACTGTAATATACTCTGAAGAAGCAACAGATTTTCACAGAAAGAAAGAAAAAAAAAAAAGAAACTGGACTGTGAAGTGTGGAAAAAAAAAAGTTTAAGGTACTCAGGATGGAAACCTCTTCAAGAACTTCTTTCTCTACCTCTGTATTTCAGAGTATCATCTGGTTTGGGATCATCTGTCCTTTCAGTGCAAGCATTACTGGCCTGCAGCTGGGAAAGCTGTCTAATCCCATTCTCCTGATTACACTAAGAGAATTTATAGCAGGTTCTTGAGCTGTTACCTGATTCTAGACAGTTGACTTTTAAATAACAACTTCTTTAGGACACTCAAACTTGCACAGGACTCTGACTGAACAAAAATAATTTTGAAGTCATGCACTTTCGAGGGAACGATTTCAACTAGTCTTAGACTCCTAATCGGCTTCTAGCGTGTGATGAAAACACAAGTTGATGAAAATGTAAGTTCTGCGTGCCAGAGAGCATACCCCGCAGCAAGCTCAAAGGCAGCCCCGGCAGCGCTGGGCCACCGAGGGAGGGACTCGGGCGCACCAGGCAGCCCCTGCCTTACCACCACCGAGCCCAACCGCAGAGACTCTTCACAGGGACTGCAGAAAAATTTATAGCGCGTCTTCAGCACCGGCTGCACCAATGTATGTGCACAGAAACATTCAGTAGGAACAGGGAAAGAAACCCAGTACTAAAGCATCATAGATTTAATAACTACTTTATGCATTAGCGGCAAAGCCACAAACGATTTGAGCAGGCCTTCACCAAAATGATGTTATCAAAGCAGAGGCAGGAATTATGCAGCCATCAAAGGGATGGGAGTCATTCAGAAATCGCAGAAAACAGAGGGCAGAGAGCCGTGAGAACTGCAGCGCTGACAGACAATGAGGAGAGAACTCAAAGTGAAAAAATTCAAATTCCAGTCCTCGCATTTGGCCATGTTTTGAGCAGCATCTGCTGACATTCTCTTACAACACAGGGGAAGGTTATTTTTAAACAACAAACTTCCAAGACTATGCAACTGTTCCTAGGAACTTTCACGATTTTGCAATGTATAAATCAGAATTACAAATCAGATTTGCCATTGGTACCCTGGATTGTTGTTTTCAGGGACTGTCAAATTGTCTGCATCTGTACCCTTACTTACTGATTCACTTGTCAACTGTCTGAAAAGAAAACAGCTTAAAAACTTCAATTTGGTAGAGTAAAAGGAAACATAAATGAGCACATTATGAAAATGCCTTTTAAAGCATCTGTTAGAAACCCCTTCTTTTGTTTATTGCTTAAGGGACGGCAGTGGGTGTCACATGCTGTGAAGCTGGTGAAGAATCACTTCTTTACTGCAAAGCTCATCAGCAATGTCAGGCTCTGAACAGAAGCATGGTTCATTAGTTATTTAGTCAGTCTAAAATCCCCAAACTTGGACTTAGTCTAAGAAGGAGAGTACAGGGCAGACACATGACAAAGACATTATCACTCATTTGAGAAAATGCTTTGAACTGGAGGCAGAATCTCAAAGCTGGATCATGTCTGTGGTACCTAATAACTGCTCTAATGGTAAAATGTTAGTTGCCGTGGTTTGTTAGCTGGTTTTGGTTGGGCTCCACGTACATCTTTTTATTGATCCTTTGTCTTCTGTCGTAAGATTAGGGTGCGATAGGGACATAATTTGTATGGGACATTGCTCTGTCCCCACTTTGGGGATACTACAGAATGAATATTTCTGGATTCTGAAAGCATCAGCTGTAATTCATAGTGGCAGAATTAGTGTGGAAGTTCACCTCAGTTTGCTTCTGTAGGTATTTCACAACCACACCGTCAGCTTTAGCCTGCAGATATTAGCGCCTTTGCTACAGGTAGTAATAGCAAATTTAGACTCTCCTCAATCATCTCTTCAGCCTGCATATTTCTAATATAATTCTTGAAATTCTCCCTGGAGACCATGGGGCAGGGAACATTTCTTCTAACCAGGGAGAACTATTCCATAAACCTCCTTTTGCTCACCAGTCTCAAACAGTGCTGCACACTCACCTGGCCTTTCCCTTCTTCCCCATCTCCTCCCCTTTCACCCAACAAGCTGCACTGTAAGAACTGATTTTGGTAACTGAACTTTTAAACCATTTGTAGTGCTAAAGCCAGACTCTCCAGTGTGCACCACAAAACTTTTCTGGAATCATTTCTTCCGCTCCCTCATCCGAGCTATAAACAGGCATCTAAGACAGATTGTAGGTATTTTCTTTTTTTTTTTTACATGAATGACTACTGATGTTTAAATTACACATCATGTTCTCTCTACCACAGGCAATGTCTTAGCTGCTCTAGTTGTTTCCTGGTCATGCTTTTTCAGAACATAATGCCCCTGTGGAACTTCACAAGTGGCTCTACAGTTTCAGCTGAATTTTGCACACGCATCCTGCGGAGGCAATCGCAGGCAGCACGTATGGGATGCCCAAAACAAAACTGCATCGCAACACTCCCACATGGCAAGTGAAAAAAAGGCCAGATGCATCTCTAACTTCCAATATGAAACTGAAGAATCCTGCTTAATTTTGAGCTTTTACATCATTTTCACTACACTGCATTTTTAAACTTTGAGGGTTCCTAACACCATTCTGGCTCCTGAAATCTTAAAGGATTGCTAAATGCTGCTGTGGTACTACCTTGCCTAAATTGAAGAGAGCACTGTTTTTCAAGTTTTCTAACTGATCACAGTCAGGAAAGATATAATCATAGTTACCAAAACATATAAAATGACACAAAATTTTGAGTCATTCCTCAGTCCCAGACTGCTTGACATTTACAAAATTGGCCTGATTTGAAAGGGAAAAAAAAATGACCTTGAAGGTAATTAAGCTCAGAGTTATTAGCCTGGGGCTCACTGAAAAACGGTAATACACTCCTTAATTCCTAACATGGCAAAATAGTCAAGGTGCAGAACATGGTCCCAAAATCCTCTGCACCCCATTTCTATTTAGACTGCTTAATGTTTATTAGCTGCCTAACTGCCCAGCCTTCAACACATTGCTTCCTTCAAAACCCAAAAAGCGACTGGGGCACTACACAGCTTCACCTTAACCTGGCCTGGCTGGAAGCTGCACTAGGAACAATCTTGCTACTGGAATTTTTTGACAAATTCCCAGAAAGGCTCCGTGAAATATCCTGGATTTGTTTCAAAGAGCAGGCAGCATATAGCAGGACTACCCCAGTGCAGGACTTCTCAGCCACTGTATGTCTGTGTCTGCACTTTTGACACCAGACCGGGATCTAATTTGCCCACTTCCCAAAAGGTTGTGGAGAAACGGCAGTTGCAGTAACACTGCACTTAAGCAATCAAAAAAATCACAAATTTTTGCCATTTTCCTTGAAAAGGAAACATGAAGAAAGCTACTAAAAATGGCAAGGATTTTTCTATGAGTAACAAAGCCAAGATTCCTGTTATTTAGCTATTGACTCATAACAGTTCACTTGGACAACATTTTCAAGCTGTCCTCTTAATCATAAAGGCCAAAAATTTGCATCAAGCAAGAAACATAAATAAAGTTAGCTGAACGTGCCTGTCAGTGGGCAGGAGACCATCCTTAGCTCTATATTTTATTACTACTGTGCAGGGATCAGCTACACACATTTCTCTCATAGCTCTTGAGCTCGTGTCCCACGTGGCTCACCCAAGACACAGGTCCAAGAAACTGGGCACTAAATATCTGAGATCTCTCAATAAACACAAAATTGGCAAAAATGACACTTTATTGCAGCTGACTGACACTTGTAACCCCAGAGACGGAGCGCAAATTACTTGAAAATACCAGAGTGGTAAGCAGGGCACGAAGAAAACATTTTATTTGGCCAGCCTCTGTGGAAGGGCAAAAATAAACCAATAAATGGAAATATCTCCACTTGATGACAAGTTACCTCCTGGCCCTGAACCACACCACAAGCTAGTCTAGCTTTATTGCATAATCACAGAAAACATACCAGGTTGACTAAAGTTTGCTCACTGTTTTGGTACAGTGCTTAAGATGGTATCGGATCAGGTTTTCTTCCCAATATTCATTAATGCCCTACCCGTCTTAAAAACTGAATAGGCAAACACAGTGATGATCCCCAGAGAGATCTCACAGAACTGAAGTGATGGTGCCCTCTCCCTCATCAAAATACAGGATTTCAGGTGCTGTAACAAAACCTTCACCACGATAGCATGACGCTTTCCATGGTAAAAAAATGGCTTTTGCTGGGTTATGTTCACTCCATGTGTGCTAAACACAATGTCCTAAACCCTATTTAAATATAGTACCAGAGTAAAAACCAACTGTGAGAAATTTAAAATAAAATGGAATAACATATAACAAAATCTTGCAGCAAATCTGCTCTCTGCCTGCACACAGTCAGATCTGCTGACTGAGGGGCAAACCAAAGCTTTTACTTCCATCAGCAAAGCTGAACCAGTTCTCTTAACCTGTGACTGCAGTTTTTCTTCCACTTTTCATAACAACTTTTTAACTAAGTGCCGGCTGAAGCCACTGGCTGCGATCACACCAGAAGAGCCATTCTGCTTGCCGTGTCCTGGCAGCGTGGAAGGGACATGGCACAGGAATGTCCACATACAGTAGCCACACCTCTCCTCTCCCATCCAACACGTACCTGGCTGAGCTTGCTGTGTGTATTGCAGCAGTGATGTGCTTTTAAGCCAGGCAGGATTTCAGCAGTAGCAAGCAACTCCATTTACAGGCCAAATTTTGTTCTGGGTAAGTCACAAATCAACTCTCTGGCAAGCACGAATATCAAGTCTTTGTACTGAAATTTTGGCTGGTCCTGAAAGCAACAAGCAGTTTAGAATGCCACGAGTACTTATTTGTGACTTGATATATATTTTAAAGCACTTCTACATTTCAAAAATTTGTTACAGAAGCCTTTTGTTTGGTGGTATTTCAAATAGTAGCTTAATAGAATACTTAAAAAAGCAGAAGGCTATCTGCTGGTTCAAATAATTCCTAAAAATTACAAGACTGTATTAGGTGTGTCTGTCACAAAATTAATGGATCTGTAGTAGTACTTATACCCTAAATTAAAAAATTCCTTAGTTACCCACAGATTTTCAGTATATTCAACAGTATGTGTTAAAAAAAATACACTTGAGTTCAAACTAAAATTGCTATTGTAGCCTTTGCTTAAAAAAAAAGAAAAAAACCAATTACGTAAAGAGACTGACAATGAAATCTAATATACTTCAATTGTTCATCTTAAGATCACATATTTCCTGTTAGGAATATACTCATTTAAGAGCGCGGCACTTTTTCAGCTGCCAAGAATACGTGTGCACAAAAGGGAGCACTGAGTGCTCCCATGAATTTAATGATCCATCCCTACTCTCAGATAGCAACAACCTCCAAGAGCATCCACCTCAATAATTTTCATGCTGTAAGAATGGTAATTAGAGATGAGTCCAACCTGAACTCTAAATCCACATTTTCTTCTTTTGGATGTGGGAGCAAGCTCACGGTTACAGCTTTGCTTGTTTTCTGCGAGAATTAAAATTTCAACATTAAAAGCTATAGTTTCTCGAGCGCAGAACAGCTTGAAAGCCATTTCCATGCTCTGACTCTGGAGTCTTGGCAGACACCCCTACCCTACCTGTCATTCAGAGCTACCACGCAACTTCCACTAAACCAGAATGATTCAAAATCAGTTTAATGCCATCTTTTTCTAGATTAGAACTATGTCCCCCAAAAGAGTATGTGATCTCATTACAGGAGTCCCATGCC
The DNA here is from genome assembly GCA_034008185.1 of Gorsachius magnificus. Lineage (NCBI taxonomy): Eukaryota > Metazoa > Chordata > Aves > Pelecaniformes > Ardeidae > Gorsachius > Gorsachius magnificus. The sequence continues at coordinate 38,497,710 of CM067083.1, read as the reverse complement.
TACAAGATTTTCTGAATGAATTATCACTGATTAAGGTGCGATTTAGCATGCAAACTGCCAGAGGCATCTGAAAAGCCCTGTTGTCACATGATGCATAATTTCCTCCAATATTCAAAACGAAATTAAACTTAACTTCAGGTGAGCAGCAAAGATGCTTTCTTCAAATGCAGATATGCTTTATTACATCTTTCCTCTCTACTGTATTACTGCTTCCTAGAGTAGCTCGTACCTCGCTTTTTACAGAGCTGTCTGTAGTTTGAGAGTCTAAGTATACCCAAAAGGCTCCCCCTCACTGTCCTCCTACCCCTTTCCTTTTCCTCCCACTGCAGTTCCTGAGCATTCATCTTTCAAACTGAGACTATCACAACAGTCTCTTTTCAGCTAAAAATCACTAACTGCTTCATGATTTCTCAGAGATTGGTAGCAGTGCCCTGTCCCACATGCCTGACCTGTCTGCACCGCACAGGCAGCCCAAAACCACACACCGCCCATGCCGTGCAGCTGCAAGGCTGCGTGGTGCCTGTGGAGGGAGAGGAATTAAGGCCGTGTATTGCCTTTTTCAGATACTTTGAAAACTAATTACAATATTCTAAAAGCTGGTGTGATAATGTGAGCAAACAACAGTCATATGTGACTAGCTCACAGAAAAGAGACTGGCGTTTCTTGAAATGTTCTCCAGTGGTAGCAGAAGAGAAGATCTCTGCTAGGGATAAACTAACGTAAGCTGCAACTCTCTAACAAATTATATTATTACATATACCTACATAACTATATAGCTTAAGATACGACAGTCCAAAGTAGTGAGTAGAGCATGTTGCAGTGCCACACAAGCAATGTCTCCCAAAGTGCATTTTTGGGACCGTGCTGGTGCCGTGACTGCAAAACTGGGGCTGCTGTTCTCAGGCACTACAGAAGGAAAGGAACGGGCACTGTTTCATCCAAAGGGATCAGACCGTTTTGTCACCCAGGCTAGGGGGTAGCATGGCATTCAAAAGCACAGGTTCAATTTTCAGATTGGTAAAAAAAAAAAAAAAAATTAATTGTAAATTGGGATTACTGTATGTACTGTGCCTTGCAAGGATAAAATACAAAAAAACCCCAACTCAGTGAATAATCTGCCAAACTAGATTACAGAGATAAATTGTCTATAGATTATCCTCATCAAGATAGATGACAGCTGTAAAATCTTTTTGTAGCAGAAATACAAGTTACTAAATCCTCCAAACAACAGCCTGTTGTTGCTGGCTGTGTCTCATACCAGGCTAGCTTTTGGCCATGGCAGACTTGAAACACAGCAGTCAGTTTTCAGTTCTAAAAATCCCATTGTTACAGTAACCTCTTTTCAAATGTATCAGCATATTGTAATAAACAACAATTCCACCTAATTACTTACAGAGCCTTGGGCACAGGTTCTGAGAGGGCAGCTGCAGCAAACTCCTATCCTGCTGCCCGGGGGTGACGCAGGACACACTGAACAGAGTACACCCACCTGCACGTTCAATAGCTCCATCATTCAAACTACGGCACAGATGCACAGAGTATGAGAACCAAAGCAGAACTGTAGAGACCCAAGAAAGCTCATTATCAAAATGATCATTTCTTTAAAAGACAGATCCTTCCCGCAGAACCCTCAATTGAATGATATGGGCTACAAAACGGACAACAGACTTCCAAATCTCAGAGAATCTACAGACATGATAATTTATTTTCCCAAGAACTAATATCCCTGCTTTCTTAATGCATGCAAATGGAAGCCACTTCCAAATGTTTTCAGTACTGACATTTCAAGTCAGTATTTCAGGCAACCTTTAAGCATTTTCGGCGTATTTAAAACTTTGCATTAATATCCCTATCTGTTTTGTTACAAGAAATACGGTATAAAGGGTACCAGGATGCAATAGGTCATTCAACCAATAAAGAACAATATTCCTTAATCAGAGCATGCATTTTGCTTAGCCTTTTTTGTCTAAACATGGTTTTTTCCTAGCATGAATCACACTAAAACAAAGCATTTTGTCTGACCTAATGAGATCAATGGACAAGAAATTCCAGTAATTGTTACTAAGTAAGAATTATTAAAGAAAAACACTTTATTGAATTAGACATCTCCTTTAGCACTAGGGATTCAAGCCTTCCCTGCTTATGCAGATGTTCTTCACCTGAATTTCCATCCTAGCATGGCAGCAGCCAGCAGCTGGTCTCCTGTCTGGAGTATGCGGCTTTGAATGCATGCACAAGTGAATCACACACCCTAAATCTGATGCAAATAGAGTCTTGAGATATAAGGAGTCATAAAGGAGATTTGATGGGCTTTAACTGCAGCTGAATGGTACACAAGGAACATACTCTGCTATAACATGTTCATTGTATGGATCCTATTTGCTTCCTCGTGATAAAGTGGCAACTTAAGCTGCAAAAATTACTGTCATCCATCTCACCCCATGCATTCACAGGCTTGGGAAGTGTAAGCGAATATGCAGCTACGTGTTTTGCAAACAAAATACTTCTCCAAAGTTAAAAACGAGAATACTTTAATGCATTTCACAAGAAATCATCAGGCAATGCGTGGAGGCCTGGCATGAGTCCAGCCCATCAAAACCCATCAAATCTGCTTCACAGACACTAAAGTCTCCTGCCTTGCAGGCCAGCATCAGATCCATGGTACAAAGGTCCAACACCTCTGAAGTCAAAAGGACAGAGTTCATTCTTTAACTCAAAATTTTCTTTATTATATGTCACAAAAGCACCCCCTTTTTGCTATTTTTATGTGTGCTCGCAGTATTTGTTCTCAGCCCTCCCACCGGATCTCACTGATCTCACAGTGTGTTTATATGAAGCTTGATGTGTGAGGAGCAGGCAGGCATATGTTCTATGATATAGATTTATAAATATACATACACTTAGTTTATTTGAACTTAAATAAACTCCACTCCCCCAGAAGCAGTGCATACCATGAGAAATTCTGTGTTCTGCAAAACAGCGGTCATGACTTTTAAAAGACTGTTTTGTTAAAATTTTCATTTGATTTCAAGGAATATTTCTTTGAAATATTTCCTTGAAATATGAGACCTATTTGCATCACATATGTTGCATTTCCTTATTCTAAATTAACAGTTCTTTATACACTTCTATCACATTTCTATTTACATGACACCTCTTTAAATCTAATAGTTCCTTCACCCATTTGTTGTTTTATCTTTAATGTTACAAGCAAATTTTCATTTTCTACCTCTGGGTCCTTTCTTTATCTACTTTGCCACAGAGAGATCATAATCCCACATTATTAATTATCTCATAATGATATTGAAGAATTTATTGCTGCTGATGTAATAGGGAAAAACTAATTGATTTTAATAAAAAAATGCTTGAATCCATCAGCTGAAAATTTGGGCTGATTTTTTTAGGACATTAACTCCGAAAAACCCTTACAATCCCAGTCTCTATGACTGAATATAACATGGCAGTGCAACCTGCTCCTGTAAATCTACAAGCAGGAACAGATTCCAAATTTTTACCCTAATACTCAAATGCTACCGTCTCTGCATATTGCTTTGTAAAACAGAATTGGGTTACAGAGACATCATATGACTTCAGAGGTCTGGGGACAGACAGCAATGCTTTTATTTGTCACATGGGACAGAAATGTTGCCCAGAACAACTGACAAGGTATTTACAAAATTAAAGAACTAAAAGAAGGCTTCAAGCAAGACACAATTTCTCATTCTAATGGCCTAGCTATAGTAGCTTTGCTTACAAAATGAAAAGTACACAGCAAAACACCTATTTTTTAATTAGTCTCCACTGATTTTTTTCTTGTATTATATGAACAATTCCTACAGAAGTTTTCACCAAAATTTCTCAAACACTAACCGTATGAGGAAGCTCACCATTCCCAGTTTACAAGTGAGAAGACTGAGGAAGTAAGATTACACGTGATCCCACGTCCCCAGAAAACTTTGACATATTTGGCAGTCATGCGGGTGCTGCCCAGAGCCCCCAGCACGCACCCACGGCTGCCCCCAGCTCTGGGCTCTGCCTGCGCCTGGTCAGTTCAGGGACCGTGGGACAACGTCAGCCCTGCCCAAATGGTACGGGAAAGGCTGGCTCATGTGAATCCTTCAACCACATGCAGACTGACGAATATTTCGGTTAAAAGAAAGAAGCACCTGTTTCATAAATAGAGAAACTGCACAAAAAAGTAGCAAAAGCGAATCAATGGAGGGTAAGGAAATGATCCACTTCACATCTAAATACTCTTTTGGTGGAACACCCAGAGGAGGGAGAAACCATGGAGAAACCATGGAGAAATGTTAAGTCAAGAGCCTGAAGTGTCAACACGAGCAAGATCTGACATGGTGCATATAAGAACTTTTAAAAGGTTCAGGGCCTAGGCATAGAACCACAAATTAGAAAAATCAAATAGAAACAGTGAAGGAGAAATTTTTTACTGCTTTTTTTTTCCTCTATGGATGCAGAGACACATGAAGTAAAGAAACCTACATTAAAAAAAAAAAAAGGCTAAGTGATCTGTGGGAGGAGGGGGAAAAAAAAAAAATAGAATCAGACTTCAGTACCCTGCCAGCTTATACATAGAAAAAACTTGGCAGACAGAGCTACCATGGTTTTCTCAGGACCACTGAGGGAGCTGGCAAACCAACAGGAATATCCCCAGGATGGGTTGTCCCTGCCAGCTAGGAGGCGTAGTGATTCAGCACAGGCTGTCAATTAAAATCTTTATATCACATTTTCTATCATCATATCAGCAGGCCAGCACTGATATCTAACAGTTAAGACCAAAAAAAAAAAAAAAAAAAGTGTTTAATTATTAAGAATTAACTGAGAGGTACTGTTTAGAAAAGATTTATTAAAAGACTTTAAACAGAAAATTGCAGGAGGACAAGGAAGGGAAAAGGATCTTCAGTGAGCTGTTCTTATATGCAGATACTACATGTAACACATTTTGGGAACTACTTAGTGTAAATAATTAGTAGTAATATTTCTCTCTGAGGATACCAGAAAGTGTCTTCATCATTGGAGGGAGAGAAGAGACTTTGAACTCTATACTCATCATTTCCCCTCAGACCTCAAAGCTTGCTGCCCAGTTCCCCAGGTACCGGAGCACAAGGGATGTCCCCAAGGCCCAGTGGCTGGGAAAAGAGAAGGTAATTCCTAAAAAGTGAGGCCACCCTGAAGAGCATGTCTCTCAAAGGCGGCAATATCAGCAAGATCAGGCTCAGCAAGCCTCCCAAGGCCAAAGTGACAAGGAGCTTCCACTCTTGGTCCCTGGTTATTTGGGCAGGTCTGACCCCAAACAGGCAAAGACAACAGGGAAAGGCATTTTCCTCCCAGAGATGACAGAGAACCTTCAAAAGCAGCTTCGGATAATTAAAGGTGAGCTGAACAAGACGTTTTGTCCTCATAGGACTCAAGAAGGGTATGAACACTGGTATGATCCTCGCAAGGAAGGAAAGAGGAGCATGGAAGTGGAAAAGATAAAATCATTGCCAGAAAATCTCTCCTGGCTCCTCATCTCCCTGGTATACATAGGAATATTGCAGGGTCACAGAATTTAGAAACTTTCTCAAGCTAGAAAATGAATAGTGTTGAAAATTTACATTTAATAACTAGAGGAAAGAAATGGCAGGGTGACTGCCAGCACTCACGGGGTAGGGCTGACAAGTTGTTTTAAATTGCTTTTCACCAGCACTATCAGTTGAACAGACCTGTGCCAAGACACCAGGAAAAGCTATTAGTATAATACGCACTTTGTAGCGGTAATGGAAGGTATTGCAACAGGGATTGACATTAATATGAAGAAACTCAGAAGAAAGGAAGAAAAAAGGCACATGATGGATTCAGAAGACTGAGTGGAAATAGAGTTCAGGAAAAAGAGTTTTACAGTAGACTGCACAGATTCGCAAGTTAGATCGTACCCAAACAAAATATCCATCATTGAGACTAATGACCAGTAAAAAATATTCCAACAGGAAGATGCAGATTCATTGAAACACATATTGTAAACAATTAGTAGTAAAGTTACTCTTTGAGGATACCAAAAACGTATGTTTAGACACTGGAGGGGCCAAGAGACTTTGAAGTCTTTCCATTTTTATCTTATAATTCATGTCTTTTAGACTGTCATGCAACTACAAAGTCTTCAGGAAGCGTCAGTGATAATCTTGAAAGCCACAACAGGATGAACAGAAATGAGACAGTAAAAAGGAAGGAATGTTCTTCATTCATTTTTTTTTTAACTTCATCTTTGCTTTTGATTGACATATCGCTCAAGTGTGTACTAAGAATCAGTATTTATATATCGAAAAGCACCTAAACTGAAACACCTCAAATTTCAAAGAGCTTGGATTCTAAACCTAACAGTATTTCAACAAACTTGTAGTGTTCAATTGCAACACTCCACCTCTTTTGGGAAACACAATTCAGTTGAAAAATGGTTATGTACTTTTTGTTATTCAAACAACTTCCAGTGGAACAAGAAAACAATAGGAACAGTGGTAGAAGAATCTGTTCAGAAATTAGTAAAGTGATATGTGAATAAAGTTTGTGAAGTTCAAGGACCTGCTCTAACTAGTTCTGAAAAAAGAACCCACAAAGCAACCATTCTTCAGTAAAAAATTCATAATTTCTGCAAATTTTAGCTTCTTGTTGCTTTCTCTAGTAATAAAGGAAACAATACCAAGAAAATTAGTTGGGACTTCCCATGCACACTAGATTGAGTTCAGAAGGCAAACTGAATTAAAGCTGTAAGAAAAATCCAGACCAAATTAGATGAACTATTCAAAATTTCAGTTTTGCAACACTGACACCTCTCTAGTGCTAAGTTTAAGGCTCTAGAGAGAAAACAGTACCCGACCTTACAAAAGCCACTCAACTTTCTGGACTAAACATTAAATAGAATATTTAATAGAAATATTAAATAGAAGCAGGAAGAAGTAAGAGTAGAGAGTGTTAGACAATAACCAGCTTAACCCATGGTGAAATAATGTACTGCAACAAGTTATTGGTAATTAGTTGCAGAAGAGTAATAAATCTAACTCATTTCTACTGATGTCTCATTACAGAATTACTTTCTAGAAAACTGATGGTACACAATACAGCATACAAAAAATGTAAATGAAGTCCCAGCTGACACACAAAAAAAAGATACAGAAATACATAATACCTCAGGTTTCTTAAGCCCTTCACATATATTTCTAAATATTTCCAGTCTATTCGGAATTCTATTCAGTTTTTAAACAGACCTTTAACATTCAGGGTTTTGTTAGCACATATGTTTTTTAGTATGTGTCAGCACCTTTGGTATGTAAAAATCACTCTGCATTATGTTTTACCACATATTTCACAGTTCTTTGTTCCTTGCACCACAAATAGAACTGTGTTTTTGAAAACTCTCTAGACACATGCTGTACTTTTTGCAATCCATTTTCTGCAGAGAGTTGCTCTCAAACTAGGCAGCACTCTCTCTTGACCACATAATAAATATGAGAGTGTTAGGACACACTCAGGAGTTATTTATGCTCAATACCTTTTTTTTTGTCTGGTGCGTAAATCATTCTTCACCTGAAAGTACATAAAGGCAATTATATTGTCATGTGCTGAAAGCAGAAAAAAAGCACATAAAATAATAAATAGCAGAAAGAGGGTATTTAAATATGCATGCAAAGTATGCTATGCACATTAAAGAACATAATAAGAGAACGACGATCCCATTTTAGCAGAATCTACAGCAAGGTAGGACTGCAGTAGAGTGGTCTGCCCAGAGACCTAGAACCTTACATTTGCCAAACAACAAAAAAAATAATACATTTTGGCTGGAATAATAAATTTTCAATAATACAGTGAAACAAGGAGATGGCAGTCAAGATAATATCAGAAACTTCATCTCAACAGCTGTAGCAGTTCCTTAAAGCAGAACAGATGATTAAACACAGAGCTATGACTGAACAATGTCCTTCTTCATTAAGCTGGCATCATTTCAGATAAACTCTACTGACCACAGTACATTACTCAATAGGGATATTCCAGTTTTAGTACATCATAAATGATTTCTGAATTAGTATTTTAACTGTGTAACTTACAGCTGGCCTCTGGAATCAATGGGAAAATCAGACTTGCACAACGAATATATAGTATTTTCTTCTTCCCGATCCCCAAACTGCCCCTAAACAGTTCTTGGGCTGCCCGCCTCCCAGATGTCCGTGAAATGTGAGGAGCAAAACCAATTTCATCACTGTGGGCCTGCACCTCTCTGAAATGGTTCCTGCTGGGAAAGAGATCAGAGCTAAGTCTATGGTCTGTGCTGCCGGATCCCAACCTCGCTTTGCAAACTGAGGAGCTGGCTCAGGACTTGTGATGTTTCTCCTGACCCTCCCCCAGAAGAGCCCGTGTGAAATCGGGGTATCTCGAGCAGGGCCTGCCCAGGTTCCTGAGGCTGCACCCAGGAGAGGACTCTCTTGGCCGGACCGCAGGGCAGAGCAGATCCAGGCACAGGAAAGTGGCACGCAGTGGGTTTGACACAGCAGCCCCTGCAGAAAGGCACCCTGAGCTGCCAGCAGCCCCTCGCAGCATCCCTTGGACTTTGTACCATGCAAAAGCTTCACATGACTTTTGCCTATGACTGACGCTTGGGCTGGCCATGGATGGCTCTGGCATCTTTTCACCAATTCACCAATTTCACTTACACATCTGCCCTTCTTTCACTGTTTTAAACTAGGAATTCCTGGAAATAATTTTCTCTTTTTCTACCTATATTGGTTTGCTCCTGGAATGAATATTAGGAAGCAAGCACAGAATAGTATTTGATAGACAGTCCATCAGGATCCACACCATTTCTTTCAACAACACATAGAAACCCAGGTTTGTAATGGGAGTGCTAAGACAATTATAACTATTGCAGCTCAGACTATGATGCCATAATATAAAGGTAACTGTGCCATTACTGTAATTTGAAAGATACCAAGAGAGGAAAAAAGAGGGGGGGAAGCTTTCAAGATTTATTAGATGTTGGCACCATAATGCCCTTTCTTTGAAAAAATAGCACGTGGTGCCGCTCCCTGCTGACTCCAAAGCACAGTGACTGTGAGCACGGCTCGCAATTACGGCAAACTCCAAAACCTGTCAGTCAAGGAATGGAGCTGCTAATGCCAAACAAAACAGCAGATTTACACCTGGGAAAAGCAACTATAATGTAAGAAATATGTTTTCTTTGCTCTCATCTATAACAGTAGTGGGGGAACTAACTACAGGGGGTGCTTAGCATATTTACAAGGCACTACAGGAGGTTTTTAGCATATTTACAAGCAACAATGGCATAATTTTACATGCAGAAGTTTAAATATTGTAAAATCTGTCCTGTCTTTAGCTTCTCTGATTTCGGGCATCTGTATCTACACCTCAAGTTGAAACTTTCAAATCAAATAATTTCTATAATGAAAACTCCATGCTCTACATCATGCTCACAGAGATCTTGCTGTGAATTCTCTAACAGCAATAAGGCATTTTGGTTTGGAGTTTCTTTTTATTTTATGTTTTATGTAAAAAGGGGAAAGAAAAAAGCTTTGTTAATGCTTAAAAATAACACGGGATTTTATTTTTAGATTTTGCTTTTGTTTGCAACAGTAAAATGTGCTGACACTAAAAATGCTCGCAGTATCTTCAGCCAGTTGTGTCCTGTTAAGCACCACTAGACACTGGTGTGCTGGGCCTTACCTCTTCCACAAGGTACAAAAAAGGAATCAGTGTATTTTCTAGCCTGCTCTTTGGTCTTGGGAAAGGATGCCTGGAGGTGGATAGAAGGAACTGGGTATATGCCAGGAATGGTCTGGTGCAAACTAGTTAGGTGCAAAAACCAGATGGGGCCTGGCCCCCAAGGGGAATCTGGTTAATTCCCATTCTCCAGCACTGGGGGAGCCCAGGGGAAGCCAGCGCACGTGCCGCAGGCTCACTGGGTACAACAAGGCTGCTGTGCCATTTGCTTCGCAGCTGAACAGAGGTGGGGCTGAGGGGTGCTCAGCTGGCGAGACCAGCCAAAGCTGCCTCTTCAGCCACATTCATCTTATATTTTACTGTTTGAAAAATAAAACCTAGATTATGTAAACACAGATCGCACCATTCCTGGTCTTGTGTTTGCTTTAAGAAATCTAATGATCTAAGTAAGGATGGTGTGCTTGATCTAAGGAACAGGCATTGTATAATGAGAGTGCACTGACGTACAGAAGATATCTTTTAGACAGACTGAAGGACCAAGTCTGATAGTTTCCCTCATAGGAACAGCACCTACAGGAGCCACGACAGTCAGCAGCATATGCTCGCTGCCATACTGCAGGCTACAATCTTTTATAATCTTGATCTATCACATGTGGCTACAGCCTGTGGATAAAAATCAGTCTCATTCCTCCTCTCTCACTGTATTTTAATGCATTTACTTGCAGCAAGACTTGCACAAGCCTAAAAGGAAAGATGAGACAGAGCACAGATCGATCCCCACCTGGATTTAGGAATGGAACTGAGGAACTTAATATAGAAATATCACCAAGAGCTCTCCCTGGACAGGTACTCATGTCCCAGGAGTAATTCAGCCCACCAAAATAAGCTTCGATAAGAAAAAACAAAGCCAGAATTACCAACTGTTTGAACTAGACACTAATTAACACTAAAACAATATTGTAATAGATTTGTTTGTAGACATTATTGGCTTTTTTAACATTTTTTGTAAAAATCTGGGTGATAATCTATACATAAAATTTCCTTAAATTTTTCCTTTAAGACTAATAAAGATTCATTACATATTCATGCAACTCAGGGAACTTTCCCAGTTATGTATGGTTGGGCATAGACTGCAATTTACAATACTTGCAAAATATGTTCATTCACCGTGCAGCTATTTCTTTGTCACTACTCTGCTTTCCTTTCTTCTTTTTAAGTATATGACTTCAGTGTGTGCTGATCCACAAACCTGAGTAACTCAGAGCTCATGAAAACTGATCACTTCCAGTGCCTGAACTACCATCATAAATAACTTGGATTTAGACCCTGCTGCAAAGTAATAAGACTGCCAAGTATTAATCCAATAATTAATTAGCTGAGTTTAAAAGTAGTCACTCTTCGACATAATAAATTGTAACTGGTGGAAACTGAGTCAAAGTCCACCTCTAGTAAGAGATATATTATACTGTCATAACTGTAACCGTTCGATACAACTCAAAGTGTGACAGCTAAGTATCCCTGAGTAGATAAATTCAACTATCTGGATTATTTACTACTGTACTATGTATCACTTTGGTACTGTACACATTACTTACCTTTTCTGTGCATACAGTTCATATTCAATGAAAACTCATAATTATGAAATGGTGATACAGGGTCTTTAAGGCCCCTTACATAGTATAATACTTTGATAGCATATGATCTGACATAATTATTTTGATATATTGGTATAAAAAAAAATTTAGAAAGCTGAATTCTGAATTGTGAGTAATGGACTATAAGAATCTAGCATTATTGCTGTTTTATTCAGGAAACTATTTACACACCTCTTTACTCTATGATATATTGCCATTTTGTGTTACTACATCTGGGGCAGTTTAGAGTCCAATGAAAAGGAACTCATTCTGTTTTATTTCACTTCATTATTTTTTTATTGGTTTATAAACCAGCTTGACTCAACTTCCATTCTTATTGCTATTTTTATAGTGCAAAGTTAGATGCCTACTCTATCAATCCTCACGCAGATAAGTGATTTTCACTCACAATTTTGTGTTGCCTGTATTTGAAAAGGCTGCGCAAGAGATTTACTTGACAAAACCAGTATGCCAGCCTGAGCCTCAGGGGAGGATATCCTTACTTCAAAAATTTTATAGTTTCAAGAAAACTGCCTATAGAACACCATACACAGCTGTGGGATGCACAGCGCTCCTCAGTTCATCCCTTTGGAAAACAGAAACGCTAGCAGAAGTGATGTGTTGAGCTTTCAGACCCAGCAGTACATTGGAAACCAGCCCAAACCGAAGCTGCCTCCTTGCAGTCCCCAGGAAGCCATTTCTCAATGCATGCCATAGCACTGGAGACAGTGCATTTACTTGCAAAATTATATCAAGAACTGTATTTGCAACAACCAAAACTTTAGTTATACTAATATTCTAATACATTGTAAAATGACCTCTGAAAGTAATTTTTTGAGTTTTCTTTATGAGTGTTGAAAGATAACAGCAAACTACTAGGACATAAAAAATACTTTCTTAACTTGTTGCAAAATGCCTATTGATACCTTTCCGCAAAGAATGCTACCTTTTAAGATTAGTTTTAATGCATTAAAATTATATTCAGATTTCTGTAGGAGAGAGGACTGCATTCTACTAACGGTTTTCCAGTCCTGGGGGAATATGTCCAAAATCTTCATGTTACAGCAGGAAGACCGTATAAATAAGAAAGATAATAGAAAACAACAGACTGAATACTGAATAGGGGCATATCACATATGCATTATTACAAGGCAGAAGTTTTAAGTATTACAAAAGTTGAAATCAGCTCCCATATTAAAGGAAGGGGTATTTGAGATAAGATGTTACATGACTCCAATACTAATCTTTTAGGACGTTTTGAATTCAAATTCTATTCAGTAAGAAACACTGCAGATTGCGGTACTTTTATGATCAGTAGTTAAAAACATCTCTTCAATTTTATCTTTAGTATAGTTGGAATAAGGGAAAAATCCACGTAAGTTAACAGGACTAAATAAGAGAGTAAAGGCTTGCAGAATCAAACCCTTTTGTTTCTAAAACCTTATTATCAGAATACGTAACAAAAAAATACCACAAAATGAAAACTATCTCATGAAAAAGACCGTCATTCATTTAAAACATTTAGACCCATCAAGTTGGTTTCTGAGCAGGTACTCTCAAACCCATGTGAAATCTCCAGTGGGCAGGAGAGAATTACAGTTTCCACACACAGAGTCTGATTCACTATGCTGTTGCAGCAACCTGTTGTTGCAGCGTTGCTTTAGTCCCTCAAAATGTGGTGGGCATGGCTGTGGCAGATCATCTTCCACCGCTCCAGGGAAATCTGCACGCTCCATTGCCTCACTGAAATGCCTTTACACCAATGCACACAGCACGGGGAATAAACAGGAAGAGCTAGAGTTCTGTGTGTGGTCGCAGGGCCATGATCTCATTGCAATTAGAGAGACGTGGTGGGACAACTCACATGACTGGAATGCTGCCACTGATGGCTACGTACTTTTCAGGAAAGACAGGCCAACAAGATGAGGCGGTGGAGTTGCTCTGTATGTGAAAGAGCAACTGGAATGTATAGAGCTCTGTCCGGGGGTGGATGAAAAACAAGTTGAGAGGTTATGGGTGATTATGGGACTGGAGCATCTCTCCTATGAGGAAAAGGCTGAGGCAGCTGGGCTTGTTTAGCCTGAAGAAGAGAAGACTGAGAGGGGATCTCATCAACACTTAAGGGTGGATGTCATGAGGACGGAGCCAGACTCTTCTCAGTGGTGCCCAGCAACAGGACAAGGAGCAATGGGCACAAACTGAAGCATAAGAGGTTTCAGTTGAATATGAGGAAGAACTTCTTTACTTTGAGGGTGACAGAGCACTTGAACAGGCTGCCCAGGGGGGTTGTGGAGTGTCCTTCTTTGGAGATACTCAAAACCTGCCTGGATGATGTCCTGCACAACCTGCTCTAGGTGAACCTGCTTTAGCAGGGGGGTTGGACTAGATGATCTCCCGAGGTCCCTTCCAACCCCTGCCATTCTGTGATTCTGTGAAAATGTTTGACCAGCTCTTGTCTGTTACAGAAGTCACAGAGCAGAAGGGATCCTCGGTGCTGTGGAAGACGAGGCAAAACCTTTGCTTTATTAAGCTGCTAAAAATTAGTTAACATACTATTACCGAAGGGGGAGAAGGGTGCTTGGTTTCTATTACGAAGACAATGCATGGCACTTTCTTGACTCTCACTAGCAGCACACCAGGAAAAACAGAGAAACAAACCAAGAACGCTGGAAGGAAATTGCACAGGTCAGGTGAACGGCTCTCCCCTCCGGCTTTGCAAGGCAGCCCAGGTGCCCTCTTCCCTCTGCTGACGGATGTGCCCTTTGAAGCACTCAGCCCACTAAATGAAGCTTTTTCAAAGCAGACCAACACAAATCAATATAGTATTTGAATAGCTAACATTGAAACATTTACTCTCTTCTCTGTTGCACTAATTATCGTCCTTTGATACTGCTTGTTTCAAGCAAGGAATGCTTTTCTAAACATAGTAGAATACACAAGTCTCTACTTTCAAACATTGCTATTCCTAAATGCTTATGGTATAAAAGACCCAACGTGCAATCCATCCTGGGGAAGTGCCAGACAACAACCTTTGATATGCTAAAATTTGGCTCATTATTGCATCAAATACCAGGTACCTCTGTTTAAAGAAAATAAGTAAGTAAAATAAAAATCCATTTCTTCCTAGTCCTCCAAATGCTTGCTTAACATAACCATAACATGCCTCTGCAAGACAGAAGGTACAGATAGCTTCATGCTACAGAGCTTGCTCACACCTTTATCATTTACTACTACAGAACTGCTGCGTCTTTTTCTGCCTCTTCATGCAATGTCTCAGCCTCGTAAAGATCAGGTTAGAGAGATCAACAAAAGCCAGAACAGTGCTGGTGGTGATACTATATGTTATTTACTCATTACAAAACCCCACAAAGCTTCCACCAAATAACACACTCCTGACCATCTTCACCAGTAATCAGAACCTCTGAGGTACCATGGGTCAGCACTGGGCAGCAGAGTCCTGGAAAGAGCATGGTGCAAGGGAGCACCACCAAGACAGCAGCCTCTCTCTTCTCCTCTCCAGGGCCAGAGGTAACAACACGGACTGAAGGATTTTCCACATTCCTTGAAAGCCACCAGCAGATGCTGAAGAGGTTTTTTTGATGATGAAGCCCTTCAGCTAAATGCATCCAGGGGCAGGAGCCCCATTTCCATGCTGGAGCTGGGCAGCCCCCCAGGAGAGCTCGAGCTGAGCCATGTGGCACTGACAGCCTCAGCTCTGCAGAGGTTCACACACCACAACGTTTTCTCCAATGCATACTTCAAAAGAGTTTCTGTCCTAGGGAGTAAGCTTTTCATTCTGCAATGAATAAAAATAACTTACGCTACTGTCTCAACACAGTATAAAACAAATTGTTACTTTTGGCTGCCATGATATTGTATTTATAAACATCATTTTACATCTTACCAATTCTTTTAAAAACACCATTTCATAATGTATTCCTAGCAGTGTGAGAATGCCTCCTATCAAATGAATTTTCAGATTTTGTTTTTTTACTGTTCAAAATGGGGAAAATCCTGCTTGTTCAAAATTAATTTAAAAAACACTAAATAAAATGAGAAATCTGTATTCCGTATTAAAAAAACCAAAACCAAACCAAACCACACCACCAAACCAAACCAGAATCAACATAGTATTATATATTTTTTCTTATGAAGAGCTGATGAAAATCAGTAGCTCTATTAAAAACATGTCTAGACTTCATGGACATGTAGAGTTTGAAAAACATAGGACATTCTTTGTTCCATGTATATACGGTAACATACTGGTAGATAAGAACAATTGTATTTGTGTAAAAAATCCATAGATGACTAGAGAGAAATAAAGGCTATTTATATCGTGTTAACATACAAGTTTCATGACAGCTAGCTACTTAGATGAAAAACATTCTGGTCTCTTTTCAGTCCACATGATTAAAAAGATTTTCCTAACTAGTAAGTAGAACTATAACACTTTTGAGGAAATTTCTGCTGTACTAATATGAAAATCTTTCGTTCCCTAAAGAGGAAAATTTTAAATAGTAAATAAATTTATAACTTCTAGCCATATTAATGTAGTAAATGAAAATGCCTCCTAAGATGCAAGGAGACTTGTCCTAGCGTGCACATTAGCCATTTGTTTGAAGGCTGTAAAGCATTTCACGCTTCCCTCCTCCCCTTTTAATGCATATTGCCAAATTTAAGTATTGCTCCATATTAAATGCCTGGTAGCTTTGGGTTGTTGTTTGGTTGTGGGATTTGGTTTTTTTGTTTTGTTTTTTGGGGTTTTTTGGTTGTTTTTTTAAAATCAAACTCTTCTGGAAGCTTCCTTCTTGTCTTAAAATAGTTTCATTTTGAAAAAAACAAGCAGCATACAAGAACATTCACAAAAATCTGACTTCCAGGTTCTCTGTGTTGTTTCTCTTCTGTCAATTCTCTTTCTTTCTCATTGTCTCTGCCACCACCTCATTTCGGAGATAAACAAATAGCCTTTCCCTCTTAAAAAAACATGGCACTGTTAACATGTGCTCTAATGGACAATTTAGAGACACTGTGTGAACAATGATTACTGACCTTCCTTTTCTCATGCAACTTGTTAATGAAAATGAGCTTCGTGGAGAAACCTTTTCAGGGGTATCAAGACCATTTATGATGATGTATCTACAGTGCATTATATTTAATTGACACTCCTAGATTTTAAGTTTGCTGTAGAATGGCTGTTTTTTCAAAGCATTCATTATTCATACAGAATACTGCACGCTGCACTGCAGAACCTGAAAATCTAGAGTAATTACCATATTAGAAATCCTGCTTAGTATGAAGCAAGGGTTGCTGTTCTGGAGGAAAAAAAGCTATTCCTCAAGTTTTTGGCATATGTGTTTTTGGTATTAGAGCATCTCCCTCAGTGGAGTGCCTTCTTTTCCTAGGCTTGCCCTGAAAATCCTGTATTCTCTAGCCAGTATAGGAACAACATCAGAAAAAATGAAATTTGCTTCCTCAGAATCATGACACTTCACCAGAAACTCCAAGATCACCATTTGATGTCAGCTTTAATGATGCCTGAGTACACTGCCTCCAGCTTTATGAGACAGAAAAAAAAGATTGTAGGCGAACACTTCTCAGTCAGCCCTACCTCGGCTGGCTGTGTTGCATATCAAATGTAAAAAAAAAAAAATGTACAAAAACCTTGTTACCATTTCAGCTAATCAAATTCTGTGGCTTGCTGGGGTGTATATGTGCACACTGACCTCTACAGTGTCATGACTTTCAGGCTACTCATTGATTTCCAGGAATCAAAAATGCAATGCAAATAAGGAATTGCTAGTCAATTAGTTCTTATCACGAGCTCGCAGTCTGTGGTAATGGTATGACACGCGGATCTGCATAACAATTGGGAACAAGCCTTTTCTAGCCAGGTAACTGTCCTCAAAGGCGAGACGTGTCCCCTTTCCCAAGAACAGATGTAGTCAGCAACATGATTAATGCCTTTGCGTGTGGTACAAGACTGATTTTAACAGCTGTCAGCAATTTCAGATGGTATGGGCAGTCCCTTCCCACTTATCCTACACACATGATACCAATATAATCACGGTTTTGGTCCACATGCAGAAGGAAAGCTTTTCTTTTCCTCCTTATTATAACTCAATTTCATCACTGCCAGCTAACTGTAATGAAACTATTTGGAGCTTCTTGAAAATGCCTATCGTTTACCATATGTTCATTTAATTTTTAAGAGACAGCTATATCGCGCAAGTTGCAATTCTTTGCCTACCAATATACGTCATTAAAATGAATATTCATGTGGCACTTCCAGTGGCTTTGCTTAATATCAAACCTACTGGAGTCATTAAAAGGTTTGTCATCATAGCCCACCAGCGCCTCTGGCACTTGTAAATGATGAACTTTAACTCTCTGTCTGCAAGTGCTAATCTCAGCATAAAATAGAAAAATAAATTGCTGGCATCAATTATCAGAGTTTATCATTTTCATGAGGAAATTGGGATTTTTATAGTACCTCCAGCACGCACTTTGCTTTTAGAAATCACTAGTAAGTTACTCTTGACTGGTCCAATAAAACCGAAACCATTTTAAATACCTTATAATTTCTGTTGCTAGATTTCATGAAATTGCCATTATCAGCAAGCAGATATTCTTACTAATTCCAGAAATATTACCATTTATTATCTTAAATCAGGTGAGGTGCTGCAGAAGAACTTGTGGGAAATAAAGACTCAGTTGCCTTCCCTTCTGTGGAAATGTCTTAGTGCAAAGGCCAAGCAAACACCAGTTTGTGTGTGGGAAAAGTGAGTACCAATGGCTAATTAAAGATCTCTTGATCTAAAGCAGTCCCCCCTGGGCAGTCCTTACACCATCAGCGTACAGGGTAGCACACCTTAAGGTTGTGGGGGATGAAAAGCTGCTGCCGCTCCCCACCCACCATGTTTGGGGTGTCAGGACAGCCACGGAGGGTGACATGGGGAGGGAGGGATGCTGTTTTGCCTGCCTGATGTGAGCAGCCATAAAGGTGGCCTAGTTAAAAGGGGAAAGTTACTGAACAAGAGAAAACATCTGCTGAAAAATACTGACAGAGATGCCGCCTGCCAGCCTGGGAGCTGTGAGTGTTGAAAACATCCTTGAAAAGTGCAGCTGGCCTCCTTGGAGTACAGCTAGGTACCTAGAAACTGGAGACGTTCCCAAATAACATCAATAGGTGTAAAAACAAGGAACTGCAACAACAACTTCTCATCTGAAAAGGTGAAAAATAGTCTGGCTAAGGGGTAAAGAGGTTCTCTCCAAGAACCTCTGATACCTTTCCTTTTCCTAAACAGGCTGAATTTTGCTCAAGCTTTCTTCAAGCTCTTGGACTCTCACCTGGGACGCCTAGCTGACTGCAGACCCTGTGACAGAGATCATCTGTCATAGAATCGTAGAAGCACAGTTTGGGTTGGAAGGAACCTGTAAAGGTCATCTAGTCCAACCCCCCTGGAATGACCAGGGACATTTTCAACTAGATCAGGTTGCTTAGAGCCCCATCCAACCTGACCTTGAACACTTCCAGGGATGGAACATCCACAACTTCTCTGGGCAGCCTGTTCCAGTGCCTCACCATCCTCATTGTAAAACATTTCTTCCTTATATCTAGTCTAAATTTACTCTTTTTTTTTTTTTTTTTTTAAAACCATTACTCCTTGTCATATCGCAACAGGCCCTGCTAAAAGGTTTTTCCCCATCATTCTTATAAGCCCCCTTTAAGTACTGAAAGGCTTCAATAAGGTCTCCCCGGAGCCTTGTCTTCTCCAGGCTGAACAACCCCAACTCTCTCAGCCTGTCCTCATAAGAGAGGTGCTCCAGCCCTCTGATCATCTTTGTGGCCCATCAGTACCCCCAAGTCCTTCTCCTCAGGGCTGCTCTCAATCCCTTCATCCCTCAGTCTGTATTGATACTGGGAGGTGCCCCAACCCAGATGCAGGACCTTGCCCTTGGCCTTGCTGAACCTCATGAGGTTTATATGGATCCACTTCTTGAGCTTGTCTAGGTCCCTCTGAATGGTATCCTGTCCCTCAGGCACGTCAACCGCACCATGCAGCTTGGTGTCATCTGCAAACTTGCTGAGGGTGCACTCAATCGAAGTGAGACTGTCCGTTACTTTATTGGTCCTACTCTTGGATTGCTTTTGGGGTTGGTTCAGTTTGTCCTCCCCTCTGGAATCACAGAATTGCAAGGGTTGGAAGGGACCTCGGGAGATCATCTAGTCCTCCTGCTAAAGCAGGTTCTCCTGGAGCATGTTACACAGGACTTCGTCCAGGCGGGCTTTGAGTATCTCTGGAGAAGGAGACTCCACAACCCCCTGGGCAGCCTGTTCCAGTGCTGCGTCACCCTCAGAGTAAAGAAGTTTTTCTTCATATTCAACTGAAACCTCTTATGTCTCAGTTTGTACCCACTGCCCCTTGTCCTGTCTCTGGGCACCACTGCAAAGAGTCTGGCTCCATCCTCGTGACCTCCGTCCTTAAGATATTTGTATGTATTGATGAGGTCCCCTCTCAGGCTTCTCTTCTTCAGGCTGAACAAGCCCAACTCTCTCAGCCTTTCCTCGTAGGGAAGATGCTCCAGTCCCTTTATCATCCTAGTTGCTCTCCTCTGGACTCTTTCTCGGAGTTCCTCATCCTTCTTGAACTGGGGAGCCCAGAACTGGACACAGTACTCCAGGTCTCACCAGGGCAGAGTAGAGGGAGAGGATAACCTCCCTCGACCTGCTGGCCACAATCATCTTAATGCATCCCAGGATACCATTGGCCTTCTTGGCAACAAGGGCACACTGCTGGCTCATGGTCAGCTTGTCATCCACCAGGACTCCCCGGTCCCTCTCGGCAGAGCTGCTTTCCAGCAGGTCAGTCCCCAGCCCGTTTGGGCCCTTCTGAAATCTGTCTAATTTGCTTGATACTGGTACTATATATCCATATAAGTAATTGATCATAAGTATATCCACTGTTATACTGTTGATAAGTTTGCTTCACTAATGTGAAGTAGTTTGTGGTAACCTGTAATAGTATATACCTACTTGGTTGGTGCTATAATATTGATACTATATTACTGATTGCTGATAGTAATTTGCAATAGTTTGAGAAAGAGATATATATGCTTTATTAATCTTAGCTGTGCTTCCTAGTGGTGACTTTTTGTAGTATTTGTGGTAATCTGTAATAAAGCAGAGGAATTTAGAGGATAAAGCCTCCATGTATTACCACATCCTACCCATGGTTGCCATCTCTATACAACTGGAGACTGGGTAACCCTTTTGGTCGTGACACTGCCCTACTCCAGTGCCTGCATACAGTGGGGAGGATGGAAGTGGCGCGAACAACCACAGAGCCCCCATCTCTGCTTAAAGTCTCCCGCTCGCAAGAGTACTTATTAGCACAATCCTACTGAAAAGCACAGGACAGCTCTCCTAAGGTTAAAATGAAAACCTCTGGACCCAGTCTCCAAAAGGAGTCATAGGCAGGCACCTGGGCAAGGGTAAGAATTTGGAAGTACAGGGGGTGTTTCCTCCTAACTCCTGAGCAGTTCTTCCTCCTCCTAAACAATGTCTCCCAGGAACTTCAGCTGCTGTCCCTTAGCTCAGCATACAGAAAGCTTCTGGGAAGATTTGTGAAAAGATGGGGGATGCCTTCATTAGTGCTGATGACCTCTGATGCCTCTCTGTTACATCTGTCTGCCCTAGAAGAGTAGAACAAATAATCCAGTGTCAAAGGCCACCTGGTTTTGACTTAACTCAAACAAAGTTGGGATAATATCATGGTTGTGACTCCCAAATCCTTCATTCCTGGGTGCAGGTCTTCTTAAAATCACTGCTCAGGGTGCAGAATGAAGATCCAACATGTAAACTTCGGCATTTGCTGACACCAGCGGACATCTGAATGACAGCTGTCTCTTAATACAGTGTTTCGCATAAAATCTCCTGGTTTTTAGAGGTGTAGTGGTTTTCGCTGAATATACTTCAAGAAAGACAATCTCTGCATTTGTCTGAACAATACAAAAAATATGTATTATTTGCTACATCCTTAAAAACATGGGGTTTGCACTTTTTTTCCCATACACGCCAGATTCCCTTCACTCTATGCATAAGAGGTCATTGCTCCTGAAAAGACTTAGGCTCTCTCTGAGTGCTCACACTTTAAATGAGCAACCAAGAGAAACACTGTCACTACCCACCCCGGCCAGAATTTCCCCATGCTCTGCAGACACTGTCAAGAAGCAAATTCTTGCTTCATTTCATTTTAGGCAGCAAAATAATTCATTCCAAGCAGCCAGATTTCTAAAAATATGAGTTCTTGCTGATACTCAGCATTTTGGAAACGTAGCCTTTGTGTAACACTTGTGTGAAAGGCAAGGACTTCTGAAAATCTGGCCCTAGCTCATGCCAGTGCCAGGCGTACAACATGTTTGTATACATGTGTCTGCTGATCGTTCAGCACCTAAAAACATGGGCATGCAATCTTCCAAAAGCCTGGCAGTAACCATCGAGGACAGTCATTTATCAGAACAAGCAAGGGATCTAACTCGAAGTAGGCAGCTAGGAAGTGCTCTGGATTTCCAGCAGTCCATTTTACACAATGCCGGTGCAAATGCCTTTGCTTTTCATTTTGGTCATTGTATTCACTGAACAACTAAACAGATGGTACATGAACAGTATGCAAAACATTTAATCATGCCGGGCAAGGTACAGTAGTACCAGCTGTTCTAGCCTGCTGACCTTGGTGAGTTTAGCTAACATTGAAAGAAAGACGCATGTCATTGTAGGCTCTTTTTTCCCCTCCTGAGTCCTCCTTTGCTCTCACCTCTACAAAATAGAAGCTAAAACTTGGAAATTAGACTAACATGCTGTAAATGCAAGAAGCATTCCACATGATTTACCTCGCCCACATACGAATTTAGTACTTAAAGATAGCAAAATAATGCGACCTGTAGAGGTGCTGCCTCCACAGCCTTATTAAACTTCCCTAGTCTATGGCCAAATCTCTGTACAGCGCATTAATTCTGACCAGAATTTGGCTACAGATAACTGTATAAGCTGCAGCTACACAGAAATTATCACAAGTGCTGTTCCTCAGTTGAACTCTGGGTGACGGACTGGTAGGAGAACAGGGATACCCACCTCGCCTTCCTTACGTGCCACTTTTAAAGGCAAGCAAAGAATTGTAGCCCCTGAATAAGGACTGATAAGATACATGCTTGGCCACCTGTAAGCGTCCCTCGCCGAACAAAGAGGAGAGGCCAGGAGCAGACAGAGCCCTTGGGCCAGGTTTTCCAGCCAAAAGCACATGGCAGATGACGATATACAAATAAAGGGGAGTTAAAAATACTCTACCTCCTCCACCAATATAAAGCTCTCAATTTTATCTTTGTCCCAAGGACATGCATTTTTCCTAATACCTTAACTCCTAGAAAGTAAAACAAATTAAAAGTCAGAATCAACAAAAAGCTCCTAAACATTAACAGCTGATAAAAACAGTATGAAATTACAAAATAGGCCAAAGCTAAAAATTAAATTAACCCCAAATTTGGGGGAAAGTTACTTCAATCTACATTTCTTAAGTGAGGCTTTTTTCGTACTTCAAGTTGACTTTAGCATGTACTGCTCACTCCTGCTTCTCTGCATGGGCTGATGAACTACTTGGTTTCTAGACTGATGGCTACCTGCACAGACTCTAGTTTTATGGTTTGCACACTCTCTCAAAAACAACAATCTTAAAAAATATTTGAGAATTTCAAGTTAGTCAGGAGCAATTTGCAATGACTGCATACTGCACTACAAAGCTGGATTTAGCAAAGTGTTCTCAGTAAATATAGGAAAAAGTCTTGCAAGGCCACATGACCGTTACCAGACAATGTTTCCCCCATACTGCAAAAAATCTCCGATTCCTGGGTTTTGGTTTGGTGGAGCGTTTTTTGTTGTTTTGTTTGGTTCCCCCCCCCCCCCAAGAACCAACAAAAGGTGCTTCTAACATCCCCCTTAGATCAGGCTCTCCCTCACTGAGCCAATAAGCCTTCATTAAACTACCCGAATTACCTTTTAAATTAAGACAGCAGCACATGTTCCTGCATATAAGAACAATAAGAGGCTTTTGACAATGATCCTGCTCAAGTAATTATAATATTTTACATTTTTACACTGCCTTTTGTCTCCCCGGGCCCCAGAGTGATTTGCTAAACAGAGGGCTGTGTCCACAACTGCTGCCTCCCGGTCACATCACACTTCCTCACAGGACGTGCAAAACCTCACCGACTTTGCAGCCGTTTGCCTCACACATACAAGCAGAAATGCCACCATTGACAGAGCACTGAATTAACTCCATTAACCTAGAAAGCATAAGATTAATAAGCTCAGGTCAAGGAAACTGGCCTGATCAATGAAAACCGGTTGAAAACAGGAAAATGTTTCCACCGGGCAAACATACAGAACCTTAAAAGCAATGCCACTGGCTGATGTACATCTCCTAATAGCCTCTTGAAAGTAGGAAAGGGTGAGAATAAAAACACAGTGCCAGGCTAATGTTTAAATTCCTTGGGTAGCTCTTAAACAGCATTTTCAAAGATGTCCAAAAGTTACTTAAGCTGGTGTATAAGTACAAAAAGCTTCAAAAGCAAAACTGCTTTTTAGAAGTGATTTTTCCCCATGTTTACAGTTACAGCACTAAAAATCCTGCCATGGGTGAGGACACTCTCATTGCATAGCTTATTACGGCTACATTTGGCTATGAAAGTGTTACTCAGAATGAAAGACCATGTGCCAGTTCTCCTGATGGTTGTACAGTCTCTTCCCTCCACAAGCTGATCACGTTAAAAAGTGTGCCGCTACCACCACGCTGCCTTTCAAGGGTAAAAAACTGCTGTCCCAACGAGGAAAATGATGGACAGCCTACGTCTGGGTACCGCCTGTTGACAACAGCGGGAACAAGTGAGCTCAACTACATCAACTGAAGCAAAACCACTCCAATGAAAACATCTCTAGCTGAGAAACATAACCACACAGACCTTGCACAATCCCCTGTGGGGTCTTCATTTCTGACCAACAAAAGCCAGGAAGATGGAGCAACTCCCACAGCAGAGGACTCGGCAGAAAAACAGTGCCTGCCCCCCCCCCCGCACTCCCCTGGCATCCCAATGGCACACAAATCACAGCTGGGCTCAGCGTGGGGCCATTTTCTCCCAGGCTTTTTGCTATTAAACAGAAGGGATTTTTATTTTATTTTGTGCTAACAACTGCAAAATGATCTTTTTTTCCCAACAAAGCACTGCCATCCCTTAGCCCCCAAGTCTTTCTGTGATCGCAGAGCAGTATGATCCATCAGGAAAACCGTGATTTTGTCCATTGTGCTGATGGGGTTTTGAGCAGGGCTATAATGGGAGCCCTGATGGCCGTAATTCGTAACAAGCTGCTCCACTGAAGTCATTGCATTGTTTTGTCCATTTCAAATGGAAGGAAAGGAAAAATGTCAGCAGTGCTTCAGCGGCTGCTTCAGCTCCTTTTAGCCATTTGGTGAGTGAATGTATACGTAACAACATGCCATTTTGGTGACAAGAGAGATGCAGCAATCCTCTGCGTGCAGGACGTGGCTCCAGCACCAGCCACTGCCACTCAGGCCACAGGTCCACCAGCAGGAGTGTACGCTCCTCGCACACCGCTTGTAGAAACAACAGGAGTTTGAGCCTCATCAGAGTTGCACTGGTTTTCACCCCGGCCAAACTTCAAAGTGTTTCTTTATTTACACCCATATGAGATCAAACTAACCCTCACCATCTTCAGCTCGTTGCAAACAAAAAACTCTTGAAAGCCTGGCCAAAAATCAAAGTCCCTGAGCCTTTGGGGGGAGGCAATAAATCTGAATCCTTCACAGCATCTTTTTCTTCAAATAATTACCAGTTGGGTTTGCATTTCTCATTTAGAAGCTTTCCTTCCAAGTAACTATGAGATTAAAAGAAACATGGTAAAAAGTGTGATGAGACAGAGCAAATTTAATTTCTGCAAGTGAAAAGCATGAAACAATTACAGAAAGAGGACTCACACTGCTGAGAGACACCTCACATCCAGTGCTCATTGAGATAACTGGGAAAGAATACGATTTGCATAGTGTTAAATTAGCAGCATAAACGTATGTTAATCATACCCAGCTGCAAGTATCTCGCTTCTTCTCATGTGTTTAGTACAATGAAGTGATGTTGTAAAACACTAAAGATAAACTTGTGTTGCAAAATTTAAAGGCAAATCCAAACTTCCTTGAACCTGAAGCTTGTTCTCAGCTTGGAACCTTTATTTGGAGGGTTTCAGGCAGAGCATTCCCTGGAGCCTTTTTCTAGCTTTCCCCACACTGACCCACTACCAGCCTACCTCTGCAAAGACCTGCTGACTGACTGTTCTCAACACACTGGTTTCATCTTGCAGACCTTCTACCAGCTTTTGTTAAGCTCCAGATCAAACACAAGTGGCTCTGAAATTGTTTAAAACTCAAGTTGCCGCCATGAGCCACTGAGTGCAGTTAAACACATCAGAGCACCTAACCTGACTGCAGCTGATAGGTCCCACCATAATAAAAAAATCAAAATAAGGGTTTTCTAAATGAATTTCCCCAAAAGGCAGGGTTACTCATGACTACAGTTTTGGTTACAGCAAGTCCATGTATTACGGGAATATAGAAATATATTAACTGCTGACCAGAACAGCTGCTTTCTGGTTAGTTGCTTCACAGGTATTTAGGAAATACTTCTAAGTGCAGGTTAAACAGACATTCTACTTTAATTTCTGGTATTTTATTGAGGGAAAATACGGTATCTATAAATCTCTGTGTTAGCAAACCCAGATCATTTGCAGAGGCATATACCGCTCCCGATTCAGCATGAAGAAAGCAATTCAAACATGAACAGAAGCAGAAGTTGAGAGTCAAGTTTTAAGGCAAAAGAATATTACTTAAGTAACAGACTCAGCAAAATCTAAGATGTGATTTTAGAGTCTGGCAACAAAAATGATAATGACTTTAAGGGAATGCTTTATGGTTTTCTATGTCAAATTAAATGAGGATTTAATGCAAAATACTTGCAAGTGAAAAGTGAGACCTTTGTATATTTTGTGCACATATATATAAATACATAAGAAAGATCACACAGAGAAGCAGCTTTTTTTGCATGGGTATTGCATGTGTATGCATTGTCTGTTGATACAAACACAAAACAGATTAGGAAAATCAATACTCAATTCTTTTTCTAGATTTTTATCCACTGTAGTACACAAAAGCAATTTAGGTCCCAGCTGCACTGAATCCTTACTTCAGCATTTCTTAGATGAGTATATTTGTCATTCCCTCTGACAAACAATAGATAACAGGTGGCAAATCAAGATTCTTTTATATTTAGTATATTTTAAAAATCTAAGCAAACCGCAAAGTTAACAGACAACTGTTCTTGAAAAAAATACATTTAGTCTCTGATGCTAAAAAGAGCAAGAGTCAGAAAGAGCATCAGCCATTATCAACCATGACCAAACCCACCTGTATTTCAGGAGTCCACCCGCTTTCTAAAACCTTGTCTCTAGAAAATGAGAAAGAAAGGCTGGTGACACAATCAGCTGCCTGTTCCACAACTTTGAATAACCACTGCATGTTCCAGATCATTCTATATGGAGAACATCATTGCTCCTCTAACAGTGATGTTGGCTAGTTTGTAGACTTAAAGCTATAGAAACAAGAAAGATACCGAGTCTTATGCTGGTCTATGGAAGAGAAATGAAAATTAATTTTAACCACAAAGTTCATCAAAAGATTCTGGTCACCTCACAGAGTGAGACTGCTTGGGTACTGCAATTTGGCTGCAGTCAAGTATACCATCTAACTTAAAAAAGAATTCAAAATGTGACTTTCAAGAGCTAACATACAAACTTAGCATGCTAACACTGAGGGAATCTGCAACTACTATGCGAGTTCACCCTTATTTCTACTTACATGCTTAAATAGAAATCAATTAACATGACATAACACATTTTAACTTCCAAAATCATAAAAGCAAGCCTTAGTTTCCCAGTCTCTGGGCTTCTGCACTTCCAGGTGGAGTCTGAAAGCATTTAGCAGCAAGACCCAAGTGCAGAGCAATCTGCTGCAAGATTATTGTAACCAAAAATTAGCTTTCTCCCTTTGGCTTTGGCCATGGCCAGCAAACACACTCTGCTGGCAGCAGATCCAGGTTAGGATGCAACTGTCTCTAGTTACTCTTTTCTATAATTTTATTTTTTCTTCTTGCGTAACAGTGCCTGCTTAGTGTGGGAACTGAAGCCTCTCACGCAGCAGGCCTGTCTCTGCAAAGGAAGATCATCTGACCAGGCATTAGGGAAACACTTAGTTGACCTAAAAAAGGTATTTTAAATTGTGTTTCTCTTCTATCTTTTGAACAGTGTCAACTACACAAATTGTGCACATTATATCCAAATAACCAAGCATTTGCCTTTTGCCTGTATCATGGACTCTGATTTTTCATTCCTGTCCTGCATGAATGTGTTCGTGTCCTCCTCTGCTTTCAGTATTCAGTAGGATGTGTACAAAATTCATGGTATTACTGCGTATTTTTTCAGAAACAGCTGAAATTGCAGCACAATGAAAAGAAAACAAGTCACAGCTCCAGGAGGACGAATCCCCACTGAACAGCAAGGGCAAGCACACAAATTGGCTGGTTCTGAAAACAAATAGCAAGTCGAAACACATGAGTAGAAAGTCAGGGGGATCATTTTTGCCTTGAATAGGAAGCAAAACCAAGCAGATGTACTGCAGCATCTGCCTAGTATGCTTTCACACTCAGATTCAGATGAGAAGAAACAACAAAAGGGAGGACCATGCATCAGAATCAGTGACAAGTTAAAACGAGAAGGAAGTTTTCTAGGAGGTGCTTTATAGTCACAAATTCAGGACTTGGGAAAACAAAGACGACAAGGCATTTAGTACAGCATTTAGGAGACACGCAAACATCTCTAAAACCACGTTGCCACGTCCTTTGTCTTAAGGCACTTGGAATGCAGAATACAGTATTTATTGTTTAGGACCTTGAGCAACATAAGGATGGCTCATGCTGCCAAGGACTGACACCCAGCTCTAGCTGGATGCATTATTCCTGTCCCTTATGAGTTCTGGCACACACCAAAATCTGAGAAAATTTTACTTGTAGTTGGAGGCAACTTTAGGTCTCTCTTATTTCCCAGCAGTGCAATGGCAATGAATTTAAGGGCAAGCATTTCTGAACTTTAAGCAAAACATATGAAATTTACAGCAACAAGTGAAAAACCAGAATGTTACCTAAACAGCTTTTCTTAATGGATGGGGAACTGAATAAAAGCAAAAGCAATCTGGAGATGACTACAGATTTTTTCAATGTAAAATATCACAGATTTTAAAAAACAAAAATTATGATTTCAACAATGTTCATTCAGCCAAGCAAAAAATGAGCAATCTCAAGGACAGAAATATATGCACCCAAAAAGTTAAGGTAACTCCAAAACTTCAGTATCACCTTCCTCTATTATTATTCCTAAACCACAGCCCCCACTCCCTGGGCTCGGTTTTGAACAGGATGATTGCAACTGCTGCCTCAGCACTTTTTCACTTCTTCAAATTCCAGAATATCATGTATACTGCTTATTGGACAAAAGACATGCCTGTTTTAGTAAAATTATTCAACTTTCCTCTCCGTATCCATAACAAGTAGATCTTCTGCTCCAAACACAAGAAAAGAACTGCAACACCATTATTTCTGTGGTGTTTGTGGTGCTTTAATGAAACTATGCTCTAGAAACTGAACTGAGACCTCTAACGTATTTCACGCAAGTCCTCCAACAGCTGTCAAATGGTAATGACTTTTACGGACTGGGAAAGATTAGCTTTTGTCTATTTAATGTATTATCTGATTCTAAATGAAATAAGGTACTGAAAACAGCCAATTTCTGCAGAATTCCTTTCTTCTCATGGTTGAAGTCATCTACACGTCCCCACACACTTGAAAAACTAAATAAGGGTTCACCTTAGAAATTACTGGATGTCTTTTCAAAATACCCTGACCATAATCCACATGTGTAATACTCATTAATGTATATACCTTGAGACCAAGTATTGCACTGCTCCATGAAACTGAAAAGGAAGCTATTGCCATTCACACCAAGCAACTGAAATACGACCGTTTCTTTTACATCATACCAACGCTACATTAAAGCATGCTTCAGAGCTGCTGGTTTTCTTGAGGGCACTACGCCAGTTCATTTCACGAGGTTTTAATAGTCGGGATGACAGAAATGGAGCTTTGAAAAGTCCTCTTAAACATAATGGTGTTATTCCCTTAAGCTTCCCAACTGAAATATATTCAGTGCCAGTTTAAAGAAAAGATAGTTCACAAATATAAACTTCTATTTTTTATTTTTTTTTTAAATACACGGTCATTTCTCTGTCCTACCTCAGAGGTTCTTTCCTACCTTTATTCTGGGGAGGAAAAAGAAAGAAATGTACACATATAAATGTAATATGTCATCTTCATTATAGAGGACACCATACTTGATTAGTAAACACTTAAACCCCACCTGATGAACTGATTAACTGGAAACAAAGAAAAGATGGGTATTATGGTACACAACAAAAACTAAAAGAATTCTTGTAAGGGACAAACAATGAGGTCAAGATTGTTATTAACAAAGCAAAGCCTGCTACATAAATATTTATGTATTTATAAAACATCTGCACCATTAGTTCTGATAAAAGCATAATAATGACTTGATGGGAAAGTTAATAACCAGTGTGCATTGGCCCTTACACGGCTCCTCAGAAAACTACATTTTGCGTTTGCAAAGCTGCAGCTGTACTGAAATCTCATTCCTTCTTAGCACACACATTTCTCTTCTGAGTATATAGATGGTATTATTGTGTAAAGTATTTAAGAGGTCAAATCCATTCCTCTGGAGTTGTATAAGCTTGAAAAATACCTATCACCAGACAAAATTTCCACTTTGAAATATCCGAATTCCCAGGCAAAGCCATTTTGTTTAGAGCTTGCTTTATTAACTTTTTTAAAAAATTGCAAATGCTAGCATTATAATAAACATCATGAAACTCTAACAATATATCTGGGCACATGTGCTTTCCTGTCTACTGGACTTCAGTCCTGAAAACTCCCCACTACTTTCACCACCGCAGCAGCTCAGACCTGTTTATGGGGCTGTCCACAGCTGTAGAGCTCTCACCGTAAAGCTTGTCTACATGGTACTGAGAACATCTATCACCCTGTGGACCTTCAGCTATATTACATGTAATTACTCAAATAAGAGCAAAGTTGGGAAGCAAGTTTGCCATACACTGATTAATTAGGAAAATGAAACCAGAATATCTGCAGCTAAAACTATTTGGCAACTTCTCCTGCCTCCAGTTCTCCCCCAGCACTCAGTCCTCATGTGTCCCCCCACCCCCAGCTGTGGAAACAGGCACTTCTGAGAGTAACTAAGGATGCCCTGGCTGTGTCAATCCTGGGAAAACCCAGCTTTCCTACTAGCAGCTGCATACAGGCTGTGGTACAGACTGTAAGCCCAAACCAGCAGATCCAGATTAATTTCTTCTGAAGACATCTTTATTTCTTTTAAGATTCAGGGAGAACAGGAAAGGGGAACCTCATGTCTCCAAACTGTCTCTTTCTCCGAAGAAAAAGGCAGATCCTCCCTCCTACATCCAGAGGTTTAAAAAAAAAAAAGCCTGCTCACAACCTGTGAAACAAAAGGGGACAAACTGAAGACTATCATAGATCTTATTACCTTGTACTCCACATCAACTCCAGTGATTTAACCTCATATTCTCTAAATTACAGATTTAATTATTTGTTGTTTAAACATCAGGTGGGACGATGAATCTGTTTCATCTTTTCTCTCTTTGCCTCACTTGCATCCCCATGCCAGAAGCCATCACAACATATGGTTCACCACAGAGTAGCAAAAATGTGTTACTTTCACCACTCCCAATGGCAAAGATCTTCGGAAACAAGTGCTTTTGCATACATTTGGCCTTCTAATTCTGAGGTCTTCTGGAAGGAAATCACCATACTTTAACACCCTGAACATGAATTTTCATTTGACTTATTCAAACAGACTGCTCTCTCACTCTTTGTCTGGAATAAAATATACTTAATTTTTCATTGTAAAAGTAAATAACATAAGTAAGCACATTCTGGGAGTTAAGTATAAATGACGAAAACATATGTTACATCAGTGTTTATACAGAAACATAGATCACATTTCTCTAAACACTCTGGTTATTTTCTTTCTAAGCGCTGATACAATCCTTTGAATAGGAATGATGTTTCCTGTAAAAGAAATACCACAAAATCATCCTATGTAGCTGGTTGGACTGTAGTACTCTGAGGACCAATATGTCTTGCAAATGCTACACAGCTCGCTGAGCATGGGACTGAGAAGACCTGGGCTCTGCTTTCAGCCCTGTTGCTGCCTAATGAGCAGCTACAGCAGCTTTTCATAGGCGAGTCTAACCTTTCTGTGTCCCATTTTCCACATCTGCAGAATGGGAATAATGACATTTGTCTTTACAAAGCACTGCGTGATCAACAGGTGAAAACATAGGAATACAAGCTTATTTTCTCCAATGTGTCAAGCTTTCTCTGTGCAACCTCATTTGTATTATTCATGCCTGAAGGATGCAAGAGAAAGATACTTTAGCACTGCGATGCTAAAATTGTTCGTCTTTGCTATTCCCTGCTGCTGCTGTAGCATATTTTGTTGACAGACTCCAGTACGGCTGGTGTTAAACAAACAGGAATGGTACCTACATCTGCTCGGAGAAGGGTTGCCTAGCAACTGCAATCAAAGGGTGATTTACCCTCACAGATCTACTGTAAATTAATAGAAATCTCTCTACAATATTCTAACACCTTATCTTTTAGTAGCTATATAAATGTTTTATTATTATTATTATTATTATTTCATCGCTAATACGCTTCATTTCGTGATCTGCTTCAGTCAAAAAATGGAGCAGCCAGAAAAGGTCAGATTCTGAAGCACAAAAAGATTCAGAGACTTGTTTGATGTAGAAATATTCTTTGACAGCTCATTGCGTTTATTTACTATACCCTTTTCTTCTGCCATTTCAGAATCTATTTCAGCTGCCCCATGGGAGCCTGAAGCCATTAGCCCGAATTATCATTCTGAATGCAAATTTCACAAGGTAACACCAAATTGCGAAGGTTTCAGTTCCTGTAGTTACTGAGATGCTTTCCCTTTAGAGAGGTTACAGGTCTGTTATTTGTTTGCATATTAACAGCAATGATTTTCAGTATGCCTGACATTACAGTGTTCATTTATCATATGTGTAATAGCTGAATACCAGAAGACGTGCTGCAGAGTGCATGTTGACACACAAAAAAGAAATTAGTATCTGAGATATTAAACAGGCTGTGCAAGCGAGGCAACAAATCAATCAAACGTGAAGTAAAGAAAGCTGGTAGACCCTATTTGTTAGGTTTTAGAAAGATACACTTCCAACCCTATTGAAACAGGAACAGAATTTTGATTTAAAAGGCTTTTACTGAAGATCCCGAACCAAAAAGACTGGAACTTATTGGTGAACATTAAAGGTCCCATACGCTCCTCATCACCAAAACAACTATCTTTGGTAGCAGTAAGGATCAAACAGGTCGGTAAAACCCAGATGTGGCTATGTACTTCCTTTCTTCCACTACGTCCAGACATACTTTTACCAGGTCTGCATCTGAGCCTGAAAATGCCGTGGCCTACAGCCAGCCCCCAAAACAGCATTTCCTCCATTTGATGCAGCTGCCCTTATCTCTCCACCTTCCACACTGCACACACTGTCCACGTGTACTTTCATGGTATGCAATTTTTAAAGTTCCTCTATCTAGCCTTGCCCTCCCCCATCCTCCCATATTCCCCATTCTTAAAGGGAAAATGGCTTTGCTATCTGCTAGACTTTTATGAAGTGATGACAGAACAACAAAACCAAGCATGAAGAAGCAACAGATAGAAGAATGTATTTGTACTTAAACAAAAGCTTACACATTTTTTATTTCCTGGCTCTGCCTGGACCATTATGGGAGACTGCTGTTTGTTTTGTCGATAACTATACTAAGGTGAGGATGTTGAAGTACTTTGCTTAGCAGAAACCTCCATACCTCCCCTGTTCTCCACATGTCAGTGCCCTGTGCTCTGTGCAGTCCAAGATCAAGTGCAACTCTGGCAAATGCAGCTCCTGGATTTTTCTGCTGTGCTTGTCTCTGCTTAAGGGGCAAACGTTAATGTAAACAGCATTTTATCCCAGGTCAGGAATTCACACAAAACCAGTAACACTGTAGGACGCAAAATGGACTTTTGATTCTTCCAGAAGCTACTGGAGGCTAGAGCCATGCAGTGACTTCAGTTTAGCACTGTTTATGCTCATACCAGTTTTCATCCTCTTAAAATATGCACTGTATTTGTGCAGCTCCCTCAGCAGAACAGGGGCATATTCTGTGAGAATAACAGCTAATAGACCTGGCCATAATTAAGAACTGCAGAACACAGAAGTCTGAAGTAAGATTATTTAGTAATTGCACAACTCTCTTGAAAATTTGCTTTGAAATTATATCTATATTCTTTAGAGCTGGGAGCTTGTTTGTTTGTTTAAAGAGGCACATTAAATTACTACATTTTCAGTCCAGGAGAAATATCTCTGGTAATTGCTGACAAAACTCAGCTTGAAAATAAATTTCTTCACAGTTGACTTTTCCATTTTGGAGAGTCCTAACCTGGTGATTCTCTAGAATGGAAACTGCTCCGTAATATCAATCCTTCTTCTAGGTTCCTAATTCTGGTCTACCACACCTTTATAAATGGAGAGGGAAGAAAGGTCCAGATGTGAGAGCACCATTGACCTACAAACTTGCACTCATGTTCCCTGCTCCATTTTCCATTTGTTTTCCAATAACTTCTACTTCTCATTTTGATGTTTTGATTTTTTCCCCTCCTTGTGCATCATTTAAGACTTCTCGACACTGAATTTGATCCACCATTAATCACCAGAGTATGCAAGCTCCTTCCTGTACCACTTATGAATATGTTGTGCTGTATATGCACATGTATCTTTCTCTCCTCTGACTGAACTGACTAATCCACCTTTTTTATCTGTCAATCAATGGATTATTCCTTTAGGAATCTAATTTCTTTGAGAGCCTTTAACGAGAGACTTCCCTTGTCCACACACTTGCTGAGACCATCAGGGAATTCCACTGATTTCTGAAGCATAACTTCTTTTTTACAAACACTGTGTTGGCTCTTCTTACACAGGGCCTATAAATTCCCATAAATTATGGGCCACATGCCCATAAATTTCAGTCTTTACTACAGTTCCTATCCATTTCCTCTGAAACACTGTTTCATGATTTACCTTGGAACTGTTTTGTTTTTTTTTTTATTATTTAACTAGCATGCCATTAACCTCTTGAAGTTGCAAGGTAACAAAGTGGTTTTAAGTAAGTGGCTGCACACTAAACAGTTTGGCTATTTCTTCACATTCCTAGTAAGGAGGTCCTGCTAATTTTGCCTATCGGTCCCACACCTTTGTCTATCAGCTGTTCAAATTGAAGCAGGTCTTTCCTGTAAATGACAATGAGTTGGAGCTAATGCCTTCTAGCATGTTTTTCAAAATGCTAAAGAAAATTTTTCACAGAACAGCCCTGCAGCAGCTAAATTTATCTTCTTTATGTAGTCTTTTACAAAGACATATGCATAAACATGAGAGTCATAAAAGCCTAGAACTGGTGGAGAGTCTTCTACTGAGATAAAAACTAATAATGAATTATGGCAAAGACACAAGGTAGCACTAATATCTTGGGAAGATGCTTTTTGTTCTTCGATGTAATGTAAAAGACTAGGAGAAACACTTCCACAGCATGTAAGCCAGATGAAACAGAATTCTACAAGTTATTCATCCCCCAGAAAAGTTAGCAAATATTTACGTGTGTCTGTAGCCAGCCCTACCACACTCTGTCTCCTCCCCTGAGGCAGAACCGTGGCTTGGAGGAAGTCCCCCAGGCACTGAGGCTTCACCCCGTGAGCAGACGGGTAACGACAGGTAGATGCTGGGGTTTACTCCTCCAAAACAGTCAGCTGTCACAGCTGGGATGGTTGGAGAGAGAGCATAACGCAGGACTGCTATAGGCCAAGGGCAAACTACTACACACGTGCACAGCAAGAGAAAATGAGACAAAGCAGTACCTCGGAGGGTGCCTCAGTGGCAACACGGCTTCCAAAGGCTTTCACTGGTCTAGGAACACTTTGTAGCTGTACTGACTCAGAGCTGCGCTCAGAAACAAAATCTATCCCTTCTCTTTGCAAGAAACACATTTGGAGACCTAAGTCTGTTTAATGAGTACTAATTTGTTCATGAAGCTGACAGTTGAATTTCCTCTTCAATCTACATTATATTGCATGTCACTTTTGTTGGTTTCTGGGGAAAACAGTAAAAAAGAGCAGCCCTTATTTAAAAACAAAAAACAATTCATGATGAGATTGACACGAATGAAAGTTGTTTCTCATCAGTAATTGCTTCCCCCTGGGCTTGACAATGTTTACAAATGAAAGCTTTTTCTTCGCATATGACTTGACCTATCATGAATTATAGCTACTGCTACCAATTCCACTCCTCCCTGCACACAGAAAAAAAAGGCTTGCTATCTCAATTTTGTACTGTAATTAAATATTTTCTGATGGCATATTATTTATTCTTCCTCACCTGCAGCTCTCCTGGCATTTATACATCTCCAAATATTAGCAGGCAATTAAAAAACTGTTAT
This sequence comes from Gorsachius magnificus, assembly GCA_034008185.1. Lineage (NCBI taxonomy): Eukaryota > Metazoa > Chordata > Aves > Pelecaniformes > Ardeidae > Gorsachius > Gorsachius magnificus. The sequence goes on along the minus strand of CM067083.1, from coordinate 38,461,516 downwards.
TAACAATATTAATATCCTAAGAGCTTGTTTGATGTTAGTGAGACACGGGACTGAACTCTTTAACTGCAAGGAACAGATTTTTTTTTTTTTTTTTTTTTTTTAAATTTGTGCATTGTATAGCACCTTGCAGTCTTGGTCCATAATCAAGGCTCTTAAGCAGTCCAGAAGAAAGTAAGAAAAAATGAAAGATGAGCCAAATTTATCACTAGTCTCATTTGACCACTATAAAACTACCAAAGAGTGAAGCAAAGTATTAAAAAGAGAAGAACAGGTATAATTTTGTTATTTAAAAAAATAAATAAATCAAAATAAGCTGCAGTTTTCCATCCAAACAAACTTCAAAGATAAGTAGGACCTGTTGCACTAGAAGGAAAGCCAAGATCAAACAAAATAGAAACTCTGCATTTCAGACATTCAAATCTAATTGTCTGTATGATTCTCTCAAAAACTCAAGGGTTTTTTTTCTTCTTCTTTTCTATGCATGATGTATCCTGATTCTACCACAGCATAATTCAGTGCAGCCCCTGGAAATCATGGTATGTTGGTACCAACAGATAATTTGGCCAAGGAGCTAAAAAAAAGGTATTTGTGAAAACCCCTCAACCGCAATCTTAACTTGCCACGCTCATACTCTGTACAACTTTATGACAGTCAGTTTCCCATTTTGCACCTTGCTCTGTATTTCACATGATCTCCTGCACGAGATGTGTCACAGTTAGCACCCCCATCTCCCTCCTCTGCTCCCCAAAACAGCAAGGGGGGGCTGCCCATCCCTTCATGAGCTTGGAAGCCCAAGACCAGGCAACCCTCTAGTATTTCTCAATCAGAAAGGACACCAGAGCTCAGAGCCCCGGGGAGCGTGCAGTGGGGTGTGACGAATGCAGAGAGAATGGGTGAGGAGCAGACCCCGAGGGGCAGGGGAAGAGGAGAAGCAGGCAGAACTGAGAGGGGATCCATTTTGTCTGGTGTTTTGCTTAAATAACATTGATGAGTAAAAGCATCTGCTAAAAGGGGTTTGGGTGCGATCGAGATTTCTTTTTACAGAGAAGATGATTGCGATGGCCCCCCAGGGTCACCCTGTGTTGTGTGCGTGCTGCTGGCCCCAGGGCAGTATGGGGGGGCAGCAGGAGCGCCCAGTCAGCCAGTACATCTCGGCAGGGACAGACCAAGCCACACACAAAGCTTTGTGACGGCTTCAGATACGCACAGGGGGACAGGCCAGCAGCTGTTCCTCCCAAAAATTATTACCTGATGTAACAAACCAAGTTTAGAAAGATATTAATATATAGATCATCAACACACTCTTTAGAGGCTCCACAAGCAAAGCACCTGTAACCGTCAATAAGCATTTTGCTTTATTACAGACAATATGATTTGACCTTCCATGCCCAGCGTACTAATGAAAAATAAATTGTATACTGCATAACGATTAGTGCACGCTATCATACTCTCATTTGGTTGCTAAAGGGTTTTTTTTATCCAACGATTCAGAGGTTTTCCCATTTTGTTAACCCATGAGAAAAAGGAATTGCCTTGGCAGAGGTAACCAACTTGGGGTTGAAATGCATCCAAAAGCCAGGATCTGCAAAACACCTTATTTCTCACTGAATGTTAATTTAAACCTAATCTATTTGTTTTGAAGGACTTGATCCAGGACCTCTGATACGTGCTAGACTATAAATATATTGAAAATAACAAATTTTGCAAAGGGCATTTTATAGGCATCCCATAGCAGAGCAAATTTCATCACTTCAGATAAAATATAAAAATTAAAATATGCATTTTGTGTCCAACATTTGAACTAATGTAATTCACATAGTGTAATGTTAAGACACTAATTATTGTTCCTGACAAATGGTGAATTTTCAGCAATTTAAGGTACTGAAAACATTTTCATTTATTCTCTACCCTTACTACTCTTTCAGAAATAAAGCTACGTACGTTTATGTCTTTTTTTTTTTCCCCTCTGAAAAAATGAATTAACAGCATCAGGAAAAAGGGATTTTACAAAGATTTAGTATTTATCACACTAAACCACTAAGACTTCTTGCTCAGCTGGAACTATGCACATTCCCAGATGGTGTATTGGATTATAATTTCACAAAACGAGCTTACTCTCTCAACAGTTTCTCTTGCAATTTCCTCTGAAAAGTCATCTAAATATTTCCACAGTCTCTGTTCCTACTCTCTGTGGAGTCTCCCATATCTTTTCTATATAGAATTGTTTTATTTTGCTATCATGGAATAATTATATGTAGGAATTATACTACTGAACTACTTCTATAGATTTTTATTTTTTATTATTTCATTATAATATTTATATTAAGCTCTTTACGAGTGTTTTTCTTTTATCCATTACTTTTCCCATACTTCATTTTCCCTGTACCTGATATCTTTAATACCAAACTATGACCTGTTATGTTTTTTCATGGTCCTTTCTGAAGGACAATGAAAAGTGAAAAATTTTATATGTTGACACCTAGGTGATTCAAGTTTCAATCAATATTAGCAAAACATTATATCTCAGGTTATTCAACACCTATAAATACACCCAGCTGTGAAGGAGACAAAAACTCTTCCCCTACAGGAGAGCTGCACAAAGCCTAGGGAGACAACTGGCTTTCTGCTGTAAGGAGAGAGCAACTTGGCAACCTGCAGCACAGGGTCATGTGCCAAGCCTGGACCTGTTGTATTTTGGCGCTGAGTGCCAACCCGGAGCTGCAGCCTCTCCTGCTGCGGCGATGGGAGACTAGAAGACCCGCTTTGCTTTCACCGCAGTATGTGCTGCCCATCGCCATTCGGTGTGCTGGTGGCCAGGGGCTGAGAAGGAGGGTTGGCTGAGCATCTGTCCCTGGAGCAGATGTTCTCACCTCAGACTGACTCGCTTAGAGAGAAATGGGGCATTAAAGAAGTGTGTCACTCGGTGGCCCACTCACTGGTCTGACACCTGCGACTACCACCTCGATCTAGGTCAGGCAGAACAACAGCCATGACTGGAATGTGGCAGCAGAGCAGGCGTTCTCCTACCCAAGGTGTTCCTCAGCACCTTAGGAGGAGGAAGATAACCTGTCTTCCTGGGCACGGATGGTGTCCCAGGACACTGGAGAGTTAGGGGAACAACATCGTGCTTAGAAAGGGGGTTTTTTTTTCTCCCCCTAGCCATTCTGTAGTATTTTGTCCTGCACTGCACCAGAAAGGTGTTTGGAAACCCATGCAAAGCTTGTGCATTGCCAGCTGTGCTCCCTGGTGAAGGGGCAGGAGAAGCGAACACGGGCGACTGCAGCACCCCACCCTGAGGATACACAGAAATCGGACAGTTGAAGCACCATTTCTGAAGCTGGTTCAGGCAATATTCCAGAGGAAGCCAAGGGAGAAATGGCGTTGCAGCCTCCCAGGGTGTAGGGGAGCCCCACCAGTGGAGGGCTGGTGAAACCTGGCACCAACCAGATTAATGAAATACAAGCGAGGGGGGCTCACCATTAAGGTGATTAGCCAGGCCATTAACCTTTCTGTAAGGAAATTTCTCCTCAGGGGGATCTCCTGCAGAAATACCCATCTGAAGCTCATGAGGCAGAGAGAAGTATGCTGACCTTACCTGGACTCAAGATAAATATATGAGAAAAACACCCCACAGTTTTATAGCTAAATTAGCAGGTTACATTGCTCAGAGCATAATGCAATGTTACAAAGGGGCTTTATTTGGCTTTAGGGCTTGTCAGTGGCATTATATAATCTGACTTACATTATCCTTCCTTTGCTCTAAAATGAAGACTTCTTGCTGATTTATTGATTTTTTTTTTTTTTTTTTTTTGTACAAGTGGAAGGAAGCTCATGGGTACTCTTTCGTGGTGGGACATTACAGCTCTAATTAGGTCATCATCTCCTGGTAAATTGGAATGTGGCTTGTTTTGTTAAAACCTGATACTTTTTGCACATTTGAGAAGTCTAAAAATGGCATTGTTTGATGTGTACATATGTTTGACATATCTCAAATAACAGCTGATGCAGTTAACACTATTAACACAGCAGTTACAGCACTGCAGTGACACCTTTGCTACTGCAGACCTCTTAAAATAACTCGGTTTTGTAACTCACATAGATGGTGAAATGAACCACAATTTCTGAGAAGTATCACTCTTGCTGCCAAGATGTAAGTAATGAAGCGAACGCAGCCATATACTCTCAAAATAATTCTGCTAAGTGAATGCAAGCAAATTTGATATCAAACTTAGCCTCTCGTGGTTATAATCACTGAAGATGCCTACTGCTTCTAGCCACATAGGGAATGCCTAAGTTGCTCAGTCAAACATCATTAATGGTTAATGACAGAATGACTCATACTTAGAAGTTTGCTTGGTTTTACTGTCAAAGTTGTGCAACACTTCAGATGGTTAGTATGCACTATATATTAGAGAGTAAGAGAAAAATATTAAGAATCTACAACCTTAACAAAAGTGAACCAATAACCAATAATTACTGTTCCACTGTAATCTCTACTGTCCAAAACATACCTTCCTGGACATGGAAATGAGGAAATAAGGTAGCAAGATTTAAATTAATACACTATATACATATTCACTACGTGCCGCTCTTGCAAAATCCTGCACACAGCTGAACTACTTAAGCTGTCATTGGAACTGACACACTGATCAAAGCACCTGGAATGCAACTGTGTTTTGAAGAAGAGCTGTGTTTTCTCTTTCTTTCTGCCTTACCAGAGCTCTCGTGGCTCATCTGTAAGACGTACTCTCATGTGTTTCTCCACCATTTACTCTTTTCAACATTTTACTGTTTAGTTAATGCAACAGGTTAACCTTCATAAACAGTCTAATGAAGAAAAAAATTAAAAGCAGTTTGAAATTCAGAGATTTGGTGTTCAGAAAAAGATACGTAAATTTAAGAATCAGTAAACAGATAAAGCTACTTTTCAGTTAGTAAGCCGAGTCCTTTGGGATTTTTGTTTTTCCTCATGAATTTCATGTGTCCTGGATTTTACTAGCAATGGTTCAGCCCATGAAGGCTGCATATTGGAACTAGTATGTATGTATAAATTTATACACCTATTTATACATATAAGATACATATATGACTACTTACACATATAAGCACACATTTCCTATATACACACAAATATATGTATATTTACTTTTATATATATATATGCACACCCCTGCAGAGACCCAAATGTACTAGAGCATTTAAATCAAAGCACAAGAGGAGACAGGATATATATGGATTTGTAGACCTGAAGATCAGTCACTGACCTGGCAAGTAACTTCTTTTTCTTTGGCTGTTTGTGAACATATGCTTTCCTTCCTTGGATGTGAGTCATATGTATCACAAACACACACACACAAAGTAATGCATCATTCACAAGTTACAGATGTTTCCTATCTAAGCACTTCTGAAACAGGACTGAATCCAAAACATTAACGCTACAGGAAAGTTCATTGGAGAGGCAATTTAACAGACTAGAAGGTATCTTTTCTAAGATACTTTCTCAAATTTTTCTGTGTCATTTGCTATATGGACAAAACAATATCGCTCGTGCTCCCAGCGAATTTCCCATTAAGACCCAGAGGTGCGAAGGGCGAACGTTCAGGCTGCGGTTACACAGGCATCCCAGCCACAGATATGCCTTTACCCTGGCAGTTCAAGCCCCACCCTTCCATTTTAGAGAGGCATAGCAGAGCTGATTGGGAAAACATATTTTTCAAACACAGTAGAAACATTGGAGTAATGAATTTTGACATAGCTGGAATTTCTGGTGCAGCCAAAGGTCTTTCAACTGCCTCAAAGTACTCCATAACCTGGTGCTGGGAAATACAGCTGGGGTTTCAAAGACCAAAACTAAAGGCCTGCTCCACTTGATTCAGTTCTGGGAGTTTGGGCCATATCTTCCAAATAATGATGTTTCTGCTGTAACAAGTTGGTTATTAGCTATTCTGTAATAGGGAGAAGTCTGTCTCTCATTGCCTCTTTCTCACTGTATCTGGCTTTTCCCTCCAAAAGTCATGCAAGCTTTATGGGTTGAAAAAACTGCACGGCCACACATTCAGTACCAACAAAGCCACAGGCAGAGCAGTCAGAAGGGCTAACATAAGGGTCTTGCCAAAACCACAGCTCGTACAAGCACTTTGTCATCCACTTCTGTGCAAAGTCAGCCAGGATTGCTCATACAACTGCTGTGAGGTGTTTAGGCACCCAGGCACCATGAAGCAAATATGGAGAACCTGGACCCGGCCAGCAGTGATGGGGTGAGAGCGGTGGGCAGACAGGCAGGGAGATGCAGCTCTATCTTCAACCATGCCAGTTTCTCCAGTGATGGTCTTACCTCAGCCTCTGAAGAAACATCAGGTTATAACATTGGGGAGAAAAAAAAAAAAAATCATTAATGGTAAAAGAGTTTTGGTTTCTGTAAGACAGAAATTCCTGTCTATTCTAGCCACTTCAAGCACAGGTGGAGGCCGCACACAGCACTGACCGCCACACCAGAGGCACGTTATTTTTTTTTTCAGTTCACCCTGAATGGAATAGAGCAAACAGGTAACCAACCGACACGCAGCTGCAGAAGAAACCTGTATCAGCATGCTGAGGTCCGTCAAAGTAACGAGTTAAGAGAGTTCAGAGTTCAGTGCAAGAGCATTTTCTGGCATTATCTTCCCTTAATTGCTGATGAGAAACAATAGTTGTTTATCAGAAAGCTGATGCTCACACAACTTTGGCTGCCCACAGACAGCAAGCACACTTTTTCTCTCACCGTTCCTCTCAAATACTACTTTTTCTTTCGACTCCAGCCCTTCTCCCCCCTCCCAATTTTGCATTCCTCCCTATATGGTTCTTTCTGCTAGGAAACATTTGATTACATCTTCCTTTGACATTCAGAGTTCTCTTTAAATTCTGCCTGGATTTTTTTGGCTCTTGATTCTTGAATTTGCCATTTCCGTGAATCATGAATGCATGAACAACCTTACTTGATAGACTGTGTATTATGTTACCTCTCACTTTCCTGTTATCTTACATGTTGTCAAATCAGACTTCACATTATGTCACAGCTACTCTTTCTGAATGGTTAATTTTTCACTGAAAGTTACACAGATGGGCAATTATTTTAAGGCTTGAAAACCTGCCAACAACTGTAGTGGCATAAAGCTGATCCCCAAAGCCCACACAACCACAAAGAACACCAAAACCAGAAGACAACACTGGATGTAAATTATACCAATTTTTATGGATGGCAGAGTTAAAATGAAAAATTTTCACACTATTAAAAAAGCCTTCACTCACTACAAGTATATACTTCTGTATGTATGAACATACAAAATTGCACATTTTAAATCTCTGAAGAATAACTAGAGAGAACCAAACCAACTTAAAGAATAAAGGGGTTTTATTTATTTATGTTTTTTAAGATAAGCATACTACTCATGGGAGGCATAGGGTAACCATCCTTTAAAGTCCTACACGTATTTATCTATAAAATGAATAAAATATAAGCACTACTCTCAAAAAAGAAATGTCACCTAGAAAAGTGGGAAGCAGCTCATTTTCCACGTCCTCCAGGTTGACAGCAAAATAACCAGTGACTTATAATTCCTCTGTTAACTGTTACCCATACACTGAAACTGGGACGCAAAATATGGAGCATTTTGCATAAGCTACCGGAAAATTGTCCATGGGCTGTGGCCGCCTCCAGTTGTCAGCACAGCTGGCTTCTGCATCCTGCCACTGTTACTGCTGCTGTAGAGGTGCCACATGGTCCCACCTACAGAATAGCCTAAGGCAGAACCGAGACCAAAAGAAATCACCAATTTTACATCTACATCCACCATGGACAAATATAACGATACACATACAAAAGCTTACTTAAGTATACGAAGTCATACAGCATCCAGCCAAGCCTGGCACTGGCAAAATTGCCTGCTGCCCTTTCCCCTTTCTCCCCCTAAAAGCCCCACAAAGTTTGTATCAATTTTCCAAAATTCTTAAGCAAACCACCAGCGGCCCTGAAAAACGTACATCAAGAATTATGACTTATTGGTTTGCACAGGATGAAACCAAACAGTGATAATAAGGATAAAACAAGACAACAATCTAAATGAGGCTTTCAACATGCTCTGTGCTTTGAGGTCCTCAGGGAAAAGTCTTTGATTTCCTGAAGAATCATTTACAGAGAGACACAAACATTTGGTTCCAAATCCATAAATAATTAAAGAAGTTTAATAATTAAATACATGAGCCAGTCTTGTCTGAAAAGAAAATTTAGAAACTGTTACAAGCACTTCTTCAATGACATTGACTTTCTTAAGCATAGTACAGACCTCCCTCCTCTTTTTGTACTCCTCCTCCGAATGGAGGAATGCTAAACAGGGAAAAAAATGGAGCATGTGATGTTCCACAGCAGACCCAGAAAAGGCTGGGTGCCGAGCCACACATCTCTAGGGGACTGTTCATGTTACCAGGACTTTCAATTATACTCTACCAGTCAACACTACCAAGTGTCATCTCCATAAATACATATCAGTAGAATAAAAGGGAAAGAGAGTTCAGGCAAACTATATTTCTGAACAGAGCAAACCCTGTCTATTATTTGAATCACATGAAATAAATAATTTTCCTGACTTCAAAATAATTTTATGTTCATTTTTTCCACATATGATTCTCTTTCCTTTTGTCCGCTTCTTTTCTACACATTTCGAGGATGCATGGACTTACCTACAGTCTCTCTCTCTCTGTTACACGTTTCCCTACAAACCCCAAATTCAGTCAGACTTCTCAAAAATACGTAAGTGTTCAAAATGGGTGGCTCAGAATGAAGAGAAAAATTCTATGAAAAACTTAATTTTCATTCACTTAAAAGCTTATTCTGTCATTTGGGTAAAAAAAAAAAAAAAGGCCTGTAAGCAGTAATCTGATGTTTTACTTCCTTATCAAGCAGGTCATGTTTGCAGAATGTCTACTACAGAATTTTGAGGAAATCCTGACACTGATTTCAGGTACATGAAATTGTGTGTTCATACATGGACACATGACCAGCCCGAGCCTCCTACTAACCAATTATGATCCATGAGTAAACAAGAAAGGAATGAGAAAGTGAAGGGACACACTGGAACATGTGGGTTAGCCATTTACAATTAACAAGGCCAACATAACAATACGCTCCAGCGCTAAGTTTTAAAATTTCATTTCAATAAACTAATTAAAATAGATGCTGCTGCAGAATAGCTGGCTTCATAAACCACACACGGTTCTGATTTCGGAGCATGAAGTAATTAAAGATATGTTTGGTAGCTGCTGCAAAGATTTCTTATTTCCAATAGGAGTGGAGTTAATTAACCTCTGGCTTTCCAAAAACATTAAGAATGAGGAACAGCTTTCTAGACTGTGGTGACTTGGCTACATGCTAAAACTGGTTTATTAAAGCATCTTACCTATTTACAATCACACAAAGTACCAAAAGCATGTTCAGCACTTCACAGAGGAAGGCCAGACAGTTCCTCTCGCTCATGGCTGCTTCACCCATAGTCCCCAGGCTACTGCTGGTGTCAGTCAGCCCACAAAGGGAGGGAAGACTATACATCTCGCAGAACCATAAGCTCTGTGAATGAATTTACACAACAGACAGCCAAATGAACAGTAGCCAGCACAGAGATAGGTGGCATGAGAAAAAGCAGTGTACTATGGGGGAGATCAGGCATGTGACAAAGAACTCAAAAAATTTCATCAGGAATTAATGTGAACTCTTCTCGTACTGCTCCCATTCAATTCAATTCAATGCAGAAGGGCTCCCTGAGCAGACTGCCAACAGGATAGCACCAGCCTTACAACTAGGTGACTGCTAATTGCTACCTGGACTGAGAAAGATTCTCCATTATTTTAGTACTTGAAAGAGAACTGGGTCAGCACCCTCCGTATAATTAGTTTCCTAACAAAATAAAGGATTTCAGACATAGGATGCCTGAGGAGGAGGGAGAGAGGAGGGATTGCTATTTTTTTGTTGTTGTTCATTTGTTTGTTCTCTTTTCTCTCTGGTGACCTCCCCTTTATTTTCTTATGCTGTAAAGGAGAAATGATCATTAATAGCATAATGCATGTTATTATTCATTAGCATTGCTTTTCTCATGTTAACCTATCCTATCTTCTTGACTTCCACAGTTCTGTCAGACTCACTGTATTATAAATGTATATGTATATAAATTGCCATGACAGCTTTCCTGCAAAAGAAAACTACTACAGCTGACCGAAAAATTTTCATTAAAACAATTTTCTACTAAAACATCTTTGAAGACACTGTGCTTTTGCTAAATATTATTACTAATTTAAAATAACACTCAAAGTGTTTTTTCTTAAATAAAAATATTTTATTTCACAGCAGTGGCTTTTGTAAAACATATTTTACTTTGGTCACTCATGAGTGTTCTCAATATTCATTCATACCATCACTGATAGTAGGCTTCTACTGATAGCCGAGAAAGACAAGATATCACAATCATTTGATTATTTGAATTGAATATTTGGACTGTATGACAGCATCAAGCATGTCATGAACTGCTACTACTTTCACGACACTAATAATCCAAAAAATAAATAAAAATGTCAAAACTAATTTGGTGTTGAAGCAAAAGTTAAATTTTCTTGAGTTAAATCTTACATACTATTTTATCTCCAATTTGCAGTGGGTTTTGTAACTACTTTGGTTTTGCAAACATGAAATCAATGCAAAATGCCTTCCCCCTCTCCTCTTGTTATGCTGCTTCAGCTTCTCTCATTCACCAGAGCAGAATCCTCCATGGCTCCACCAGCAGCTTATCCCAATGCACATAGGCCTGTCCACCCCTATAGAAAAACCAAAGCACCTGCCCCACAGCAACTGTTTTCTCTCTCTCAAGACAAGGGCCTACATAAGAGAATTATCCTCTACATCTATGTACATGCACACAAGGCAACTGTGGAAGCAACTTCAGTCCTCACTTCTTGGGCTTCTCCAACACAACAGCAAAAATATTCTACCACATACTCCAAATGACTAATGACACTCAACCATCAGTCCTCTTGGAGAATGCTGGAGGGGTAAGAATAAGACTAAGGTTTGGGATAAACAGCTACTATCATATTTTATAGCCAATTGTTTATAAGCCTCTCTGATCTATTGGACACTTCAGTGTTTTTCAAACCTCAGAAATCTTCCACAACTTCATTTCATAATTGCTAAAGTACATTCCAGGAGTTGTTACACTCACTAGCACTGAAGAAATAAGAAAAAAAAATAAAAAAAGAAAAAGAAAAAAGACAGAGAGAGAAGAAAATAAAAGATCCAGAGAAAAAGCAAAATAATAAGCAAAATAAAATCTCATTTCATTCAGATAAATGTCAATATTACATTGCCAAGCAGCCTGAAAGTTCCGAAAGAATCACAGGACAATGAAACCTGAATGACAAAGGGAAGAACCGCTGGCCTACCAACATTTTGGTGTCCCCTATTTCACCTCCCTGGATGCCAAAAGGCCTTTAGCCTACGGTGCTGAGATTTGCATGCAAAATTTTTGTCTGCCAAGTCCCAGCATCTGTAAAACCAAAGACAAAACTGCAGAACTGGAATCTACCCCCGTACTAATTGTCAATGGTCTTAGACACAGATAGCATACACATCTCAGCTCTTTGGTCTGAGGAAGTTACTATTTGCAGCATTTCTCCATATGAAGAGTTTATGAGATTTTTCCTGCAAGCTTTAGCAAGTTTTTTCTGTATAACATATGTGAACTCATCTATCACATCAAAGCTTTGAATTCATGACACAACAACATTTTATAAAGGAGACAAAACCCATTTCATCTTCCATCTTCCCGGGCAAAAATTGTCTTTTCTAATTAAAGTCCTTCATTCAGTGATCATGAACTGCATTGCAAGTTTCACATAAGTGCAGACAGACCAGTGATGCAGATATCTCAAGATATCTCATCTTTTACTGTTACTGTCTGAAGTTCCCACCAACGCATACTCTTTCTTCCAGAGCAGTTAACAAAAAGCCCTGATTTTTCTTTCCTTTTTTTTTTGTCTCATAAGAAGAGAAAGTTGCTACAAATCATACTCTCCTGCAATGAATGAATGCAGAAAGACATTGGAAAGCTGAAGTGTGAAAGAAGCAGCATTTCTTTTCTTAAGAGCATAACACTTCTTTTTAAATACTGTCTAAAAGTGCAGCATTTAGGCTCTTTTTTTTTTTTTTTTTTTTAAGAAAAATATTCTGTGAAAACGTGATCCTGTAAGCAACAATTCTAATTTATATAGCAGAAGGCTTTAAACGCCTGTCCACATTTAAAGCCGTGTTTATTTAATGGCCAGTCAGCTCACTCCTGCTTTGGCTATCTCTAGAGGGGAAAATGGATTCTCATTAGCAATTCTCAGGCTGGGAGAAACCTCTGACCTACGCACAGGGTTTAGCAAGGTCTGCTTTCTCCGCAACAGCTACAGATGGGGGCAATCCTCAAGAGACTTGTTCCTGCTGTTCTCTTCTGATGAAGGAACCCTTTGTATCTCCTCTGCTTTTTATCACCCGAAATACAGCTCTCATCAATAACCACAGGAAAGAGATATCTAACATTTTTTAATGTTTGGGTTTTCTCTCCAAACACAAGGCCAGAATATGGGGATTGAATCCAGTAAGGTTTAACTGTGAAGAACACAACACTGTGTAACCCCTCTTGGTAAAAGGTTAGCGAGGTACTAGGAAAAAAGAGCCCAGAAAATTCTTGAAGTGGGAGGAGCCGAATGGGCTCTTTATACAGAGACACTCCATGATCCTTAAAATATAATCAGAACCATGAAGATACGCAGAGCCCCTCAGTACTATTCATATTCCACATCATCACCATCACCGCTTACTGACATGAAAGCTAAATATTTGTGTGCTGTACTGATCCAGTATCAGCCCAGCGTAACATTGATGTTAATGGTGCTCCTCCAGTTACACTTATGTTAGGGAAATAAAGGGTGCAAATTACGACTTGAAGTACTAGATACGATACTGTTTCTGTAACAAATATGGTTTGTTTAGGGACTTGTCTTTTTTCCCCTTTTTATCTCCTTAAAAGAACAAGGATCTTTCCTTCTCATGGGGTAGAAGCTGGAAAGTCTTCCTTTTAATAAGAGAGACTGAACTGCCTCCTATACATACTGTTTCTACTACATCTACATGTTCTAAGGTAATGGCTATAATAGAAAAGACAGTGAAGAATAATGGATGAGCTTATTTTAAATACAGGAGGCTTTGTCTTACTGGTTATAGCCAGAGGATGCCATAAAGTAAAAATAATCCCTTAAAAATGCCAGTCCACAAAAGTAGTCAATAGACATCATGATAAGCACTTGCTAATCAATAGTCATAAGCCAGTACAATTTAGCTAACAGATGTTTCTTCAACAACTGTTTTTGTAATACCTAACTCACCAGTATAAACATATCGGGCCAATGCTGTAAGTAAGAAAGCGGCTTAGTGGATTACAAGGCAGCAGGATGAAGGAACGGGACGGCACCATACCACCCCTCACTGCTCGTGTCAAGATGTGTTCTGTGTTTTGCAGAAGAAAGATCTGCTGTAATGCTGGAGCATACAATTATTTTTAAAAGGTACAAAAATACAATATATAGAAAAATCCACTCATTTTAGAAGAATTGTACCTACTTACTCAAAACAAGCCTTCCCAAACTGGAAAACAATTGGTATGGGGGGGAAAAAAAAAATTCAAAATTATGGTAAGCAAAGATGAAACATGAAACGTATACACTCATGAGATTGCTATGCTGCACAAAAAAAAAGATTAATTACAGGCAATCATCTGGAGTACCTGGAAAACTAACAGTATATCCTATGTGTAGTTTATTGCTCACATTTAACCATTACATGAAGTCTCCAAGATTTATTCAACATATACTGCAGATAATGAGGACTTTACCTGGACAAGACCTCCCTAGGGACAGTCCTGACTACCAAAGCCTTATTTTTATATGAGAGGGGAGGACATGTGGAGCACCAACACTCCTTGCCAAAAGCAGCTGAACACTGCAGCATGCTGACATACTTTCAGAGAATGTAGAAGAATGTCAGCTCCTGTAGAAAGGGGACGTCTAAGTAACCACAGCTTTGACTTCTCTAACAAAGACTAAGAGAAAAAATAAGAAAGGAAAAGTTATTTACCAGACATTTGCTTCAAATAAATTGAACTGAAATTTGCTTCAAATAAATTGAACTGAAATGGAAACACACTCAGGTTGATCATTTTTTTAAGCATATTTGTCCTGATTTCAGCTGGGATAGAGTTAATTTTCTTCATAGTAGCTAGCATAGTGCTGTGTTTTGGATTTAGTACTACAAGAATGCTGATAACACACTGATGTTTTCAGTTGTTGCCAAGTAGTGCTGAGACTGCTCAAGGACTTTTTGAGCTTCCCCTGCTCGGCCAGGTACATAACAAGCTGGGAGGGAGCACAGCTAGGACAGCTAACCCAAACTGACCAAAGAGCTATTCCATACCATATAACGTCATGCTCGGGGGGGGCAGTCGGTCGGTCGCAGGGAGAGTAATCGCAGCTCGGGCTGAGTGATCACGGCTCAGGGAGTGATCACGGCTGGGGACGGGCTGGGCATCGGTCAGCGGGTGGTGAGCAATTGCATTGTGCATCATTTGTTTTATATATTCTGTATATTGTCTTACCATTATTATTATTACTATTGTTATTCTTCTCTCTTATTAAACTGTCTCTATCTCAACCCACGGGTCTTACTTTTTTTCTTTTCTCCGATTCTCTCCCCCATCCCACTGAGGGAGGGGGGCGAGTGAGCGAGCAGCTGCGTGGTGCTTAGTTGCCAGCCAGGTTAAACCACAACAATATTCAAATACTTTCACAGCAGAAACCTTATCTGTGTGTGTAGACTTCAGCAACAAAAAACTTCTTTGTTAGGTGTAAACTCAGGCCACAAGAACAAGACGCCTTCTTTGCCTCTGACAAATGCAGTTGTTCCCTACTCCTATCTGTTCCCACAGGTGCTGTAGAGGACCCTAGCCCCATCACTGTGGCCATGCCACTGGTCTCTTCGGGCTCACCTTGGTTTCCCCTTTCCTCTCCACTCAGACACAGGCTCCTTGACTTCTGATGCACCCTCTGGCCCATTCTCATTTCTCTCTAATTCTGTGGTGTTTTGTTTCCCAGTTTGCCAATGATAGTGAGGTCCTTTGCCTATTTGTAAAATTTTCAAATCTGCACTTTCATACATACCTCAATGCACTGAGCAGCAGATCACTTTCTAGGCCTTTTCTATAACCGTGGAACATGCTGAGCAGTGCTGTGTCTCACTGCACTCTCGGAAGGACAGGATGGGCCACAAGTATCTTCAGCTGTTCCCTTTCTCCCCACAAGATTTCTTTTATTTCATGTTTCTCATCTTTTAGGTGCATTCTAAGCTTCTAACACAAGAAATCTGTTTTAAAGCCTACTCCCTTTAAAGCATCAAATAAAATTCAAGCTCTTGTGGTGAAGTGCAGGCAGGGATTTCGGCTTGTTGCTGCTGATTTAAGATACTTAGTTCTGTCACAAAACCAGCAGGTTTTAACACCTGCATAACTTCACTGCCAAATCAGAGAATACTTGTGATTTCTCAGACACCTAATAAGTTAGAAAGAGGTTTGGTGGAGCGCTCATTTTAAAAAAGTTAGTCACTTATTTTCAACCTGGACATTTGGGACAACCAAGGGCACGGGTTCTAGGCATGGAAGGTATCAACTACTCTCCAAAATGAAGGCCATGGTCAACCCTCCTGACACGGCCAAGCCTTCAGCACTAACAGAGAAGTCTACCTGTGTAATACAGCTATGAGGAAACTTTCTCCTTGACAAATTCATGAGCAACGTCAGCATCCCCACCATCAGTGGGCAAGAAACACTTTTCCAATTTGCCTTCCCCCTAAAGCCACAGCACAAAATAAATACATGAAGCTCCTTCAAATAAAATAAAGCAAAGTACACCTGCCTCTCTGGAAAAGTTGAAAGAGCAGATCGCATTAGTGAGGGTATTAGTTGCCTGAAGCAAGATCAGTTAACTAAACTGAGAGCCACATGAGATGCTCTGTGCATCTAGAACAACCTTCAGAGGCTGGCAGACATGACACAGACACAGGACCTGACAGAAACCAGCAACTGGAGGCCAGGTGGGACACTCAAGACCATCTCAAGTGGCAGTGGACACTCAGGCTCACACTGCAGCATCTGGCCCCTAACATGTTACTCAAAGTTTTCAATTGCTGCAAGAAGAGGAAATTAAGAACCTCTGAAGAAAAAGAAGGGCTCCTGTAATAAGGTTGTTAGCCCTCACCTCCTGTGCAGCAGGAGGGCAACATTCAAAAGAGATCTTAATGTGAATAAGCCTCTGCACTTTGTGTCTAGCTGCTCTGGTCATAAGAATTCAGGTTTGCTGGATTTTTTAATGACTTTTTTTAACAGTGTAGCAACGCTTCAGATACTGACTCCACTGCACACCTTTAACAGAACTCCTGAACCATGCAAGTATGAACACTAACACAACCAAATTTATTTTTTCTTTTATTTCATTGCCACACCCTCCTAGATGTCTCCCTAAAATTAAACTCTGAGGACCAGAGACCAGGACATGTGATGTTTCCTGGTCACTCAGTCCCTGCAAGTACGCGTCTGTTGGGTGCACTAGAGAGGGAGATAAGGCAATCCTTTAGATGCATTGCTCTGCAGTAACAAAGCAAAAGCAGACAAGGATGAAAATAAGTTCCTCCAAAACTTAAACAGATGTGTAAAGATAACATTTTTAATATTCTAGTGATAATATCTTCTGCATTTTAATACTCTCCTAGTTAACTGAGGAGATGACTCTTTTATCACACCGTTGACAACTGAAGGTGCTTCATAAATGACAATTTTTAGAAAAAACATGAATTATATCCAAACACAATATACCCTAAATCCAAAATGTATTCACTGACTTTTCACTGCTGGCAGTTATATTTTTTTAAAGAGAGTTCTAAAATCAGTTCCTATAATTCCCTATTATAGAAGGGAAAATAAAATCAATTGAGAAGTGTTTATCCTTCTTATTTGTTTGTTTGTTTGGGGGGGGGGGGGGGTGTGCACAGTGGTTTTGACTGGCTTTTAGTCAATTCAGTATAACTTTACTATGGCAACAGTTGCCTTGCTTCATATCACACAGAAAAAATAAAACCAGCACCAGCTCCTCCTATCCCTGCACTTTGATCTTCTTGGACTTAAAAGCCTCTGCTTCCCAGATTTCCATGCCAGTGAGCCTATGCATGTAAGATTTCTACCTGATTGAGAAGATTTTTCCTATTTACAATTAATCCAGTAAAAGCATTTTGCTTTGAAAGCTCCTTTGTGCTACATGGTACACTCAGTAGTTAGGGGGTTAACGCACAAAATGGATCACTGGCCTGAAAATAAAAATCACTGTTAAAGAAATGTGATACCAGGAGAATTAGGCACAACATAATATTGTAACCATTGAGAATTCTCAACAGTAAAATAAAGCCTTGTACTCCCAGCATTTTCATTAGTTTTCCAGTAGTGCTGGACGCAGTGTGAATTACAATGAGCTAGAAAGCAGTGGTTGCTCTCTTTAAAGAACATGCACTGTATAGGAAGAAGTCATTTCTTCAAATCATACTGTGCTGGTTATTGGTTTGTATACGCTGGTATGCATTTTAGCACTTAGAAGTTATATTTCTCTCCATTACTGGATGCTGCATATAGCCTGCAAAACAATACGTGTTTAGCAGCTCTCAAAATGAACCTCATTGTAAGGTAAATATTTGTTTAGAAGTATGCACAGTGATATAAATCTGTAGAAAGAGCATTCTGTACCACAGCTTTCACTGGGTGGTTATTTAGGTCTGGACAGGAGGTACTGTGTTTTTATTATAACAACTGCAGAAGATAACATTAAGAAGATGACTAAAAGCCAGAACAAGACAAAAATTCAGGTTGATAAAAGCTTCTAATACAGAATGTTGTTTTGCTGGTAGTTAGCTATTCATCAGAAGGAAAAAAACAACCCTAAAATAAACTAATTCGGGCAAGTACAGCATGTATCTGTTGTGGTTTAATCCCAGCCCAAACCAGTACAGTATCATAACACCACCGATGATCTTGGAAAAGAGACAAACAAGCTTATGTGCACAGAACTAATTTCTCTGAAACTGCTACTTACATAGCTCTCTAAGAATTAAGCATATCACCCGCATTTGAATTTGAGTTATGGAGGACCTCTGCCTGAACTTCCCAAAGACTCATTTGAGGAATCTATAGGTATGGGTCAAAAAATCTCAAAGGAGATATGCTCTCTGATCATTTGCTGCGCACGGACCTTTATTTTCTGCTGTCTGACATTATCTGGAAGACCAAGCTCAGACCAACCTGTACATCCACTGAGAAAACCTGAACCTTTCATTCTTAAGAAAGCCAACCAGCCTAAACAAAAATGTATAGAGCCTGCAATATGCCACTGGGAGGACTCTGGTATGAATTCAGCTATGTGTGTCACATGCAGAACACTTTGTAGCACATATCCTTTCTCAGAGCCTAACTTGATTCAAGCCCCTAGGTTTCAGAAAGCCTGAAAAAGTGCTGAAAGCCAACTGCTTATCTCCTAAACGATTTCCTGTACCATGCTATATGGACATTTTGACAACTTCCACACACGGTGAATTTCAGTGTAATGCACAGAAACATTGAGGTTAGAAAGGACCACTGGAGATCTTCTAGTACATCTCTCCCTGCTCAGAGAGGGTCACCTACAGCACCTTGCTCAGGACCCGCCCCATTAAGTTTTGAATATGTCCATAGACTGAGACTTCACAACATCTATAAGCAATCTCTTCTAGTATATGGTCACCCTCACAGTGAAAAAGTTTTGTGTTCAGATAGAATTTCATGTTTTTTCTAATTTGTGCCCATTGCCTCTTGTACTGTCAGTGGGCACTGCTGAGAAGACTATGGCTCCCTCTTCTTCATTCGCTCCAATCAGGTATTTATACACATTGATAAGATCCTCCTGAGCCTTCTTTTCTCTAGGCTCAACAGTACAAGCTCTGTCAGCCTCTCCTCTGACTGAAGCTCAAGTCCCTTCATTATCTTTGTGGCCCTACAGTAGACCTGCTCCAGTAAGTCCACATCCTTCATTGACATGGAAGCCCAGATCTGGACAAAGTACTGCAGATGTGGCCTCACCAGTGCTGCATAGGGAGGCAGGATCACCTCCTGTAACCTGGTAGCAATGGTCTTCCTAATGAAGCCCAGGATGCTGTTGGCCTCCTTTGCCATTGAGGGTGCATTGGTGGGTCACGGTCAGTTTGTTGTCCACCAGGATCTCAAGGTCCATTTCTGAAAGACTGCTTTCCAGCATATATTGGGTGCTTGAGGTTGTTTACCCCCAACTGTGCAGGGATGAATGCATGGACTGTGCATTTGCCTTTGTCAAACTTTATGCAATTCCTGTTGGCCCATTTCTCCAGCCTGTCAAGGTCCCTCTGAATGCCAGCACAACTATCTGATATATCAGCCACTCCTCCTAGTTCTGTATCATCTGCAAACTTGCTCTCTCCACCTCTTCCTTCAATCAGGTACACTAAAAGCAAGTAGTAGAGATTTCTACCTGAGCAGTACCAGCCTGGCTCTGGATGTGGATGCAGCGTCATGTCCAAGCATCTCAAGTCCAGGGCATGGCCTCCTTGCCCAGGCACAGCACTGTACCAACTGTGGCTGTTCAGCTCCTGGGCTCTGAGCTAATGCCCCTGGATGAAAACTGCACAGCTCACTGTGCCACAGGCATACATGCGCACCATCTTGACCTGCAACATGAGATATAAACTACTGACATTTAATTAGCATTTTGCCTCACTGTTTATACGGTCTCCAGTCAGCTGTACTCTAGGGTAAGTAGAGGCACATATTTTTGATTGTTATTTTCCAATTTTAATTTTACCTCCAACACGGTCTCATTATCCACCTTCTTTTAATGTGGCACTGCCTCGTTCTCAGTAAAAGGGGGTTGGTGGTGTTTGTTCTGCTTTTTATTTTTAAGAAAAGGAAGTAAAACCGTATGATATTTTTCCTGCAATGCTTAAAGGGAAAGACTTGTCCTTAACCAGCTATGCTAACAATAGAAGACTCTAAAGCACGCGATTAAAAAGCATTAAAGCTTTTTTCCCTTACAAACGATCTTATATTGTTCTCTTGAGGATTCTCTCTCTTTTTTTTTCCCCCAAATGCAAACAGCAAACCGTTTACAAAGTCATTAGGATGAAATATTTACTGAAGAAAAAAAAATAAATTTCAACAAGTAGTAATCAGATGTGGTGGTAGTTTGTGTTTTAGAGCGTGTACCTTTAGATACCAAAACTTTGTTGGACTTCAGTGGCAGTGAAAGGACAGGAGTGACAGGTGTAGAACACAGCCCACATTTGCTGTTTTCACAGGGACCACTAAAGTCATGCAGCCCCTCTGGGCAAGGGAGAAGTGGGGACAGGTGAGGCACCGTACCATCTATTGTGTCTAGACCTGCTACAGTTTACTCTCGTTTCAGAATAGCAAAGGACAAGACCACCAGTTAAATCACTGGTGGTTTCACATAATGAAATAAAGATCATCACACCCTCAATAAAGATTCATCACATCATGAAATAAAGATCTGCTGTAGTAAACCCAGTGGTTTTACTGCAGCAGATCTTTATTTCATGAGGAAGTCTTACGTGAACGAAGTTACTGCTCAGACACAGACTGTCTGGGTTGAAAAGGAGGAGACGATCCATCCATGAGGTTTGTCCCACCTCTCTCTTGGGCTGGAAAGCCCAAGCCACTCCCTGGTCTGCTGATGGTACAAAGCCTGGTTCCGAGGCCCTCACTCACAAGGATGCACTGGCATCTCTGGTGTTACAGGCTGTAGACACCACAGCCTTTTCCTCCGCTGGGATCTCCCCAGCCAAGCTATCACTATTGAGGAAGCTCATGCAAATATGATAACTGTGAGACCTCCACCCTCCTGCCAAAGTCATTCAGAACTCACTGATGGGTTTAAAACACTCCTTGGGAAGGAGGCAGCAATATGGAGAGATTAAAAAAAAGCTTTGTCTTCTTAACAAATCTGGCTAAAATCAGCCAAACAACTACAGGAAAATAAGGATGGAGGACCCATAGCTGACATGCTAATAACAGATTCTCTGAGGTTACAGAAATCCAGCATACATATAAAAGCAATCCTGATGAACTAATGATCTAGCATATTTTACTTCAGTTACTCTCCACACCTCAGAGAAACAATTTTAAGACCTTATTCTACAGCTCTCTTTGTGGAAGTAAGGCAGTGTCACGGTACCACTGAACTCCAGCACAGCAGGCCCAGTGAAGATCACTTTTTCCTTTAAAGACCCAAGGACTGCAAGGCAGAAACACAACAGTGTCACAACCGACATGTTTCAAATGCATGTTTTAAATGTTTGGCTACCCTGGATCAAGGTATAGCAGGAGGGCAGAGCTACACTGAATTTTTCAGGACAGGCAGCCAAACACACTGCATTCCTGTAAAAAATCACAGCAGGAATTTGTAACACGGCTACCAGTTGTGCAGTATGTCCCCAACAGCAGCACGGCAACACCTCCAGACTCCGAGGCAGTCCACAGCATTACTGGTGATCACTAGTAATCAGGAGCTAGGATCTTGATCTTTGTCCCACCTGAAAGTCCATTCAGTTCACCACTTGTAAATCAAACTCAAGCCTGGTCTTAAGTAGCAAAAAACCTATGGATTGACTTTTTTGTGTGTTACTGTTGCCTACTATGGAAAAAAGTAATAAGTTGTAACAAATATGTTGCATTTAGTAACCAAAAAGGTTGGTCCTGTCAATTAAAAAAGGCGCAGCATTATTAACTGCATAATACATAGAAAACTTTAATTTCCAATTAAAAAACATTGCCTAGGAGTTCATGAGTTTTTCAACAAATGTTAGGAATAAAAAAAAGTGCACATTAAGGTAATCTGTTAAGAGTACTTATTATGTTTTTCCAGGTGTTTAGTGTGATTGGAGTACTACACATTTGCATAACTTTTGGATTTTCTAGACATTAAGAGAGAAGCAAACATAAAGAGAAGCCTGTGATTTATCAAGTGGTTTTTCAGGAAGGAAGAGTAATTTTCCTTTACAAGCCATCTGTACAGTTCACCATGTAAATAAGTCTCTGTTCAAGACAACAGAATCCTATTTTACTTGTGGGTTTAACATACACAGCACATTCCCACCTCAATTCTGTTCCACCAAGAGAGGACTCATTAAGAACTATCAATTAACACAACAGCTACACTAACTGATAGAATAATGAAAGGACATTTACACCTCAAAAGGTTTTTAATTTTTATTTAATTTCAGTGGGGAGTGGACAACATATTAGTATATAGTTTATGGATGTTTCTACCACAAGGCTTTCTACCACAAGACAAATTGTGATCACCTTCTTGTGGCACCTTACTAAATCTCCTGAGTCTTTATTTATTTATACAGAATCCATCACTGCAAACTCTAGGAGCACAAACAGATTAAATACGCGCCCTGCATGCACCCAGGCTGCTGTTGTTGACGTTGCCCAGGAAAGCAAAGGTAGATTCTATTTTCTCTTTTATCCCTTCAAACCAGAGCACAGCAGGGAAACTGTGAACTGAGTTTTCCTTCCCGAGACTAAACCATGCTATTTACTGAGCATCAGTCACAGACTAACCGATGGCTGCTTGAGCTGTGGAGAACACACCTAAGTGTCAAACCTTTCATTTTCTTAACATCTTGATACACAGTGACGGAAAGACAGAAAACTCCCAAAAAGCTGCTTTGGAAAAAAAATTTTAGCTAAAGAAGTTTACTGTTTGTAACCTGCAAACGTATCCTTTTTTTCCAAATATAAGCACCTGCTTCCTCCTGTAATTTCCTTGGCATGGGTGCCCTCTACCAAAGCACATGTAATTGATGCATTTCATTTTAATGGTTTGCAACTCAGAGCAGTGCAGTTCCAACACTGCCAACCCAGCATCACTGACACAAACAGAGCAGCCCAGGAGATTGTGAATTCATGGAAGAAAAAAGAAAAATATGACTTCCCATGGAATTCTTCTGCCTAGAGTACGAATTAGTATATTGATAAAGCAGTGGGGTCACAGACTCCTCTCCATCATAATTTTCTGTTATGAAAAATTCAAGTGATATGTCATTTCATGTATGATAAATTTTCTTCTGTGGGCATTTATTTTTCACAGATAAACACCAAAAACCTCATCCCTTTCAATAACCAGGCAAGAATTGCCTAATAATTAGGTAGTGCAATTTATAGTTTAATAGCCTGTGGGATTTAGGGCTTCCATCTTCTCTGAGACTGTCACACCTGTGCCCTTTTAGCATTACATAGTAGCTTAGTGTTCTCATTAGAGTCCGGAGATTAATATTAATGAGACAGATTCTCACTCGAGGCACGCTAACTTACATGACTTTAATTTAAATTTTCAAGTGCAACTTTATAATGAGAATTTACCTTTATTACTATTATTTTTAAGAGCTGTTTCTCCCTCATATCAAATGATATCAGAAATAATAATTCAACCTCGATTAAAGCCAGGAAAATAGTAATTGGTTCCATACAACAACAGAACTGATATTAAAAGGAGATTTCAGAGTCTGTAATCCTTTTCTCTTCAAGGACAGATGAGTTGGTTTTGACTCAGGTAGGCAAGTCTTGAATAAGTAAATAATTTGTAAATACAGGGGTTGAGGAAGCATACTACTTAAGATTATCAGAATTGCCAATTCAGGCAGCCTTGTAAGAGGATTGCGATTACACAGTAAAAATTATTTTTCCTGTTATCTACAGAAAGGAGATAGAATCTAGCTTTGCAGAATGGGTTTTCTGACTGTCTCACAAGGAAGGAATTACGATGCAATTCGAGATTTAAAATTTCAGTCACCTTTCAGCGATTCTCCAGGAACTCAATATAATACAGCAAAATTTGCTCTGCTGAGAAGAAAAATCCACTGCAGAGTACTAGCGCACTAATGGCATAGATACTGCTGTGTACAGTAATACTTTGATTACTGAATCCAAACATGCAGATCAAACACATAAGGACATTTGAATACAATCTCTGTAGCAAAATTAAGGGGTTCTTTTTCTTGGGGGTCAGTGTGATTTTATAGGCACCGGGCATGCAAAAGCAGGCTTAGACAATCACAGAGCCTATCAATCAGGCCTCCTCCAAGTAACTCCCAAATTTTTCTGGCCAATTTCAGCTTGATTTGACAACAGAACAGCCGTCTGGAAGACATCACATTTCAGCAAGTTACAGGGAAATTAGAGGCTGGGTAAAACAAGAGAAATATAAAAAATTGTCCCTCTGAGGGAACATCAGCAGAATGACCGTATCAACACTCTGGCTGGACACAGGGCACACTGCCTCTTTCTTAGGGGACCTGGAAGAGATGCAAAATGCAATAGATGAAACAGAGCAGTTTAGGACCGAATTCTTTTAAGCTTTTTTGCAGCTGAAAGCTCAGTTTCCAGACAACAGAACAGAATTCATGGGGCAGCTTAATTCTGCAGCTGTGCACCGACACTTCTGAAATACAGCAGCTCACTGTCCCACTGAAAGTTGTTCCAAAGCTGGATTCTTCTCAAAGCCAATATATCACAGGGTGCTGCCAGCCTAAAAGGGCTGGCATTTCCCAGCTCCTTCACATGCACTACAATTTAGAAGAAAAGAACTAAGAAAATTGCCTAAGCTGGCTCTGAAAACATTTCTCTTTCTATCTGGTTCACCAAATTAGCTCCTTAACATAATTGAGGCTACTAGATTTGGGGAAGATGTCAACTAACTATAATTTGCATTTTTATTTATTTTTTATAGTGTCCCAAGATCAGTTTTTTCCTCCTGCATAGGCTTCTATACTTTGCAAAAAGTGGAATGTGTCAAACATATTTAAAAGCTTATAGTAAATTTGCAAATAGCTTCATTATTGGCTACAGTGACAGGATGCAGCAACTGACATGGTACCTGCTCTGAATTCAGGTTATAGCACTACCACCATAGCTGTACTGGATTGTTTTGCATTATGCCCCAGTGGCACCACAATGAAAAATTAGCTAGTCCACATTACAAATTACCTTGTTCTCAGCTGCAGTGGGTAATGGCATTTCAAGGTGCACTTACAGCATAGGAAGGGAGAAGAAAAAAAAAAAGAAAAAAAAAGGCGCTTAGCCTGTATGCCTCACAAACTTTCTCTTTCTCTACATTCCACAGCATTTATAAATAATTCAGAGCTGCTCTCTTACTTTACAAAATAATAAAACTACTAAGATCTAACAAGCAGTTTAATTTTAAAATTCTGTTTCTTACATATTTTACTGCACACATCAGAGAGGCTCAGGGAGAGCACAGCAGCTTCCCTTGGGGGATGCATGGGAATGGAAGGGGCCACCAAGAACAGGCTGATCGCACTGCCTGCAGGGAAGGGTTTTGAAGAAGAGCCCTCCAAAGAGCTATCCACAGCCCCAGGAGAGCCAGGACAGAGCCGGGTCTGAGGGCATAGGTGCCATGCTCCCTTCTGCGGTCCGCCTCTGTCCCATGCAGCAGCCTAAGAGCAACCTGTAGCTGTCACCAAGGGCTAAGTTTAATCCCCTGAGCTCTTCCCTTGTAGCCAACCATTATTTGTTGTATATCACTTTTATTATGACTATTAACTGCATTCTTCTGTCTGCTTTGCTTCAGACCATTTGCGTTTGAAATCCTCTTCAAGGGAAGAAGCCAAATAGGCGGGTGCAACTCCAGGCATGTCCCTACCCACACACGCACCATACTTATCCATCTTGCAAGGCAAATCAACACAAAATCCTCCCAAAACCCAGCTGGTGCACTTCTATCCCAAGTTCATTGTGCTGAATATTCACATTCCAGCCATACTCCTACTTTATCTCCACCCCTTTTCTTCAAAAATATTCTTAAATAGGATTTATACCTACGCTGGTAAGTACTTATCCTTGGTTACAGAGAGAAGTGCAAAATTAGCATTAATCCTCATAGCACTATAAATGCTTTTGTTTATTAACATGACTTCAGGTAGTTTAACATTCAGTCCTCACCCATCTCACAATACACAGCAGCCTGGAAGTATTTTGTGTCCAAGACACTATAAAATCAGGCACTGTAAGACATATTTGCAAAATTTTCCCCTATTAGAAAAAACCCCGAAGTGTTCCCAGGCATTTCTATTTCATTTTTATTCTGTCACAGAAAAAGCATTTGACCACTTGAACATATGACAATTACATATAACAATTACTTATTGTTCACTCTCATTTACAATTTGATTGTGATGGCTCTAAGGAAATTTGGGAGACAAAATAAAAATACAAAGCTTCCATGCAAGGTAATGGTTTAGTCTTCCTACTATCAAAAAATAAGCATTTGCATAGTCAGGGAGATTAATCCTAAATTCACTTTTTGTTTTGTCTAACCAGCTCCCAGTTAGAGAATGCTTCAAACAAAACAAATCAAACCAACCAAAAAAAAAAAAAAAAAAAAAAGAAAAAAAATCAGTATGATTTTGGTACTCCAGTAAGTAAACTGTGAAGGGCATCCTCCTCTCAGAGTTGTTACACCCAAGCTCCTGGACCATCCTCTCATTAAAGACAAGGGGCAAATGGCTATCCTTTTTACTTGTCACGTACCATGACATGTGGTTGCAAAATTTGTCCAAATTCAGTAGACGTGGCCACTGCTGAGGGCTTTGCTCCCTCTCCTCCACCCCCTGAAGGCAGAGCCACATGGCTGAAGGAGAACAGCACCAATGCAGCTCAGCACAGGAGTGGCACGGTGAGAACGCAATCAGGAAAGCACAGTGCAGTTGTTTGGGATGGGAGCAGAGAGGGAGGGAAAGGAATAGTTGGGATAACAAGGACAGTCAGCATCATGGAACAAGCTGTGACAGTACATGAATGATGCAAAAGGGGAGAGAAACAGAACTGTATCAGGAGAAAAAAAAATTAGTAAGATCCCAAAAACAGAATTAGGGGATCAAAAAATTGGCAGAAGCCTGAAAACAGAGAATGAGAAGGGAAAGAACACACAGCCTTCAATTGTTTGTGTTGTGCTTACACGTGGAAAGGGAAATGGGAGAGCACAAAAGATTAGAGACATGGAGATGCAGAGAGACAGGGAAAGGAGGAGAGGGAAAAGCACTACAGCAGTGAGGGGGAAGGAAAAACAAAGAAACAGCTTCTAATGGTCACAGGTAGCAAGGTTTAGAAATTTCCTCAATTAAAGAAAACACCCACACATCAAAGCCTCTTTGTATGCTGGCAGTAGTTTGGCACCAATATGGTTTAGAACTACCAGCTCACAAAATATGCTGCAGTAGCACACGGGAAGTTTTCTGCACCTGACTTTGATTCTTAACACACATGTTAATAGGAGCAGGCTTGGATAAGTCCCACAAATGTCTGTGGTGTGCCTGGTAGCATTAAAAACGCACAGAGACAGATTTGGTGGCTTCCTTCCTGAAGCTAGCAGAAAAAAAAGCTTTCTGTCCCAGGTTTCCAAAGCCCTGCAGCAGCTCCGTGGTCCCGCAGAGCTCCAGCCAGCACCTGGAAGCTGGGAAATAGAAGTTTTGGGCATGGACCTAGCAACTCCACAACCAACAAATTAATTAGAAAAACTAGAGAAACCACCCAGGAGCTGACTTCTACAAGCAGAACAACTGGCAGGGATGGCAATGTGGCAAACACGCTGCAGCACCAGCAACTGATGTTCGTGCTCCAGCATCTTGGGCACTATACACTTGTGATGAGCAGAAAGCGGTCACTATTAAATAAGAAGAAAACATAAGTATGTCACCCTAAAACCATGATTCTTGGAATATTCATGTTCAGAGTTGGAGAAAAGTAGTTCTCTCTAACTACTTTGGAATAAGTCTTTTATAATAATTTTTAAAATATTGTTAATTTTTTTCCCCTCTCCTCCACTCTGCTTTTTCTCACAGAAAGCAGTATTTGGTTAATACAGGAAATATAAATCAATGTTTTCATTCCACAATTCTGGCAGTTGGGTAGGAATGAAGGCGCTCAATGTCTGAAACAGGAAAAAGGAGTCTGTAGGACTGGCCAAGTATAAATCAGGGAAGGGGAATGCAGGGTGGGCGGCAGTTTTGCTCAGGCATCTCACTCTTCGCAGACAGCATGCTAACATGGAAAGAGTGAACTTTCTTAATGTTGGTAGGCAGATACATCCGACCTCTGATTTTGCTGTGGAGTTAGGACTGCACTAGGACAGTGCAGCACTAAGAATGATTTCTGCCATTCTGAGACAAATATTTTAGAATACCTCCTAGTCACTAAATGGCCCACAGAACAGCAGGCTTTAAAGTTTCCGGCTTAGTGTTACTGTGTGCATTTCGATAATAAACTATGCTACATGTAAAACCAAAACATATAAATCAAATCTTACTGGTAATAACAAATATACGGAGTTATAATTATTAAAAGCCCAGGGAATTGCAACTTCTGGAAATTCAAACTTCTGGTTACAATTATTACATTTTAAATATATATTTATGCTATTTAAGAAACACAGACCTAACTCTGACTGGAAGTGAGACTATAAGGAGACAAACAGAATTAAAAAACCACATACAGCATTGTTAAAAAAAGACACTGTCATCTAACCTACATTCAAAAAACACTAAAATTTACTTTATCACATTCACAGAGCTTCTTACAGGCAAGGAAGTACTCAGGTCCCTTTTTTTGATCCATCCATATCTGTAAGTCTAAATCATAGTAAAAATTAAATGTAGCTATATTATGTAGCACTGATGTTTGTCTGAAATCATCAATTAACATTCACCTTCTTCAGCTACTCTACAGAGGATCAATCCTTAAACTCCTTTCAATTTAACTTTTTACAAAGAGTAGTGTTCAGGCTCACAACAGAACTATACAAGGTAGTATCTCTTTGCCATAAATATAGTAAGGGCTAGAAATAGAACCTACAGCTCACAACAGCTGATAAATGTCTTTTGGCATCACCAAAAATGTTAAGCTTTCTTCAGTTCTGACTTGTATTGCCCACCCATAATCAAGAATGATGTTAACAGAGCTTTATTAAAACATAGGAGCTCACAAATGCACAGCAGCTGGTGTAGTGTAACACTAACTAAATGTAAACAGCAGTCCCATAATAAGAAGAAAAATAAGAGTTGCTGAAACATTTGCAATGGCAGCCTTGCTTAGGATTATAGATTACAGAACAGGCTGTTCAGCAAGACTGCGCAGTCTCGCCATCCTTCAAGGGAAAACTGGATGAAGACTTGAGTTGGGCATAAGTTATCCTATGATGCTATTTTATCTTTCCTAATTTATCTAGGATAATGGTTCAACTGATTCTGATGTTTGTCTTCCACTTGTGATGGTCTCAAAAAAACCCCACCAAACAAAGCCACCAAAAAAACCCCAAACCCTACCAACAACACAGCACCATAAAAACTTTCAAACCTTTAGACTTTTCAGCTTTTCTGCGTGACATTAATACAAAATTTCATTTCTTCCTTAACAACTATACAACCAGAATATTTTTTAAGGCAACTCTTGAACTACAAAACCAAAAGACTTTTATTTAGAAGACTTATATTTGTTCCTGAACAACAATCCCTGAACCTGAGTAATTGCACAGCAGCCCAGAAGGAAAAAAATCTTCCCCCAAACAAATCAATAAAAGGGAGTAACAAATAAAGTCATCTACATAGAATGGTTGGAGTGTACTGCTATGGATACATTTTCTTTTCCAAGGAAAGTGGGTCCTCAGCAATCAACTTAGGACAACACTCTTCTGTCATGGTGCTCATGACCGTATCACTACACAGTGAAAGACAAAGCTTTTCAGATGTTACAGAAATGTTGTACTCAGACCTTGCCATTTTTACTAGGATCCATAGCATACTGAAGTAGCAATCAAATCTCAGTAAGCGCAAATGTTGTCAAGCAGGAGTAGATGACAAATCTTGTGTCATCCTTATGCATTAGCAATACCACTTTGTCACCAGCCTTGAACAAATAGTCAGTGACTGAGATCTTGTTAGAACACAGCAAAGACTAAATAGGACTCTAACAACATACCAGTACAAGGAATTAGTGAGTACACTCTGCCAGAAAGCATGAAAAGTCTTTCTCTCACATACCGTCCTGGTGCTTGTTCTAAAGAAATCAGGAGTCTCAGGAGAATGGCTTGCCTTCTCCAAACCCTGTAGTCTAAGCCCAAATTTCCAGATGCATGATATAAGATCTTGACACTTGTGGTACAAGTGCACAAAGTTGGACATTGAAGGGAAAGAAGGAAATGAAATACTGTTTCTAACTTAACTGCTCATACTTTATACAGAGACATGACACCATCGACCAGCTGATCAATGGATTTTTGCCACTGTTGCAGAGTGGAACCCCACTAAGCTGCAGCGCTGGGAGCCTCTGCTTCCCAAGAAAAATCTCTCATCAGGCCTACGACAGCTTCTACTTTCTCCTTAGCACCTTCTGAAGCTAAACCCGATCCCCGTATCTCCTCCACCTATTTTCTATTCTGAATGTACCTCCGAAAGCAGAGGAATTACCATGCATGAGAGCTCTTGAATGCAGTCAGTACAGCAAGCCAGAAGCCAGCACCCCAGCAGGGGAAGCAGCTGCTTTCAGAACTTGGATGGAGCCTTTGCTTCTCTCCAAATCACAGACCTTCCCAACTCCTACCTCCTGAGAGCAGGTACAATTTCCCACCTCCAAGGGGGCTGAGAGCCCCTGGCCACAGCCCTCCAGGCCAGCCAGCCCCATGGTGCTCAGAAGAGCTCTGTAGCAGCTATGGTTCCTAAAGCCATTCTTAGGAGGAACTTCCCCTGTGAGCCACACAGTATAGTGACATTAATAATAAATAAATAAAGCACTCCGAATGCTCTTTTCATACCTAAAAGCAAATCCTTCCCTTCATTTCAAAACCAAATTGTAACCCAACCTGAAGCTAAACCCCAAACCCATGTTCCTTCACCTCATTTTCCACTCTGAATAAGTAGCAGAAGCCAGGAAGAGTACCACAGAAAGAAAACACACATGTAGCTTAAAACCCAATGTACACTTAGAAATTGTTTTAAGATTTATTAAGAAGTACTACAACCGCTGCAGACCATCCAAAGTGACACTCACCTCTGCAGGCAGAACAGACGATGTTCTTTTGGAAATGTGCTGCTCATCGCCAATCCTGCAGACTTTTTAGTCAGCTACTGTTCTCTCCTAAGTCTAATCAATTACCAGAATAGGGGGAGATGATGTATCCGGGGAGTGTTTACCTTTTTGTTGTCAATCACATTTGGTAACTCTCCTAAAAACTGCTCTGTGTTTCATAGCGGGCTGCGTGTTTCGCAGGTGGTTGGCATGCAGCCTGAACTGCGGGCCCCGTACAGTACAATAACAACTAGCTTTACAGCACCTAGCTTTGCAGAAATAGTACACTGTAGCTATGGGAAATCTATCACCACCCAGGGAATCTGAAAGTAAGCAATATTGATTCTTAGCCAACTTAGTGGTCAACTCTTGAATGAGTAACATCCATCAGGAAGGTTTTATTGACAACAAGGCAGACAGTCACCACACCCACAACCACCTTACAAC
Source organism: Gorsachius magnificus (assembly GCA_034008185.1). NCBI lineage: Eukaryota > Metazoa > Chordata > Aves > Pelecaniformes > Ardeidae > Gorsachius > Gorsachius magnificus. Next base: position 38,429,756 of record CM067083.1, on the reverse strand, counting down.
TTGACCCAGAGATCTTCTAGCAACAAGATTTTGTGTGGATTGCCAGATACTAGAGCTCAGCAGAGTACTTTATGGCATTCTTAGAGACTCATAACTTTTTATAACCCTGACACTAAATATTCAAGCTACTGTTACAACGAAACAGATAATAAATTAGAAACTATATAATTTATTGGTAACTGTCATTTATTAGCCACTGTAGATTTTAATAGTGTATTTTGGTTAGGTATAAAAAGCATTGTTTATCACTACGCTCTATCATAAACCAATTCCTTTTCCAACCGAGCAATCCTTGTGACCGCAGCTCATACAAGCTGTCATTTGACAAAGGAAGGACTTCGATGGCAATAGCATTTTATGGACTCTTTACCCTTCTCCCCTGTTCCCAGCCACAATCCTTGGTCATATGGCACAGGATGTTAATCATTATGAACCAGAAGAGAGAGACAAACTCAGGTTAAAAATAATTTAGGGGAGTAGGAATTTTGAACTGGAACAGTTTCTTGAACAATTTATAGCATAGTTGCTGTAAGCAGTGCGACGAAGTCTGCCCCAGTACAGCAGGTACGGACAGACAGGGACAAAGGAGCAGAAAGCTTTGTGCTGGCAAAACCACTGTATCATTGAGTTACAGGCACCACAGCATCCAGGGAGAAGAGTGACCTGTGGCCAAGGTGCTCCTCAAGGTAACAGATGCCGCTCAGGAAACAGCCAGCCAGTCACTTCTGCTTACTGAAGTGACGTACACACACGAAATAGCAAGTGCATCAAAGCAACATATCCAATTTTTCTTTTAACATCAGAAAATTGGTAAATGAAATGAATGGTGAAAAATACTAAATCAGTTTTTCAAACCAGTTTCAGAGGGCATCTATGAAATTAACACCTCCAAGTTCGACTCCTACACTATGCAAAATGGTAGAAATAAGAAAAAAGAGTACAGAATTAATATAGACAGAGATGAATATGATGAACCTATATAGCTCTCTTGGGAAGAAATAACACCTCACAAATCTACCAGACTTCTTCAAAGAAATCATCTAACTTACAGAGCGGACGACTGTGATTTAGCTGGCAGCCTAACTGAATTTCCAAGAAAGGTTTCTGCAAAATTCTTCACCAAAATCTCTCCCTCCCAGAAGGCTAAGACTTCAGAAAGTAGGAGGAAAAATCTTCTTGCAAATTATTAAGTAGCTAAAGGATACAAAATTACTGTAGAAATGGTCAGTTTTCATAATAGGGAAAGGGTCTACAGACTCTCACATGCATTTGTGCAAAAACCTACACTGTACAAAAGGAGGTGAGCTGGCAAAGTCTGCTGACAGTATAAAATTATTCAGGATAATCAAGTCCTAAACTGACCATGAAGACCTGTGGAATTTCTATAATGAGCAACTGGAAAATAAACTAGTAGATGAAATTCAACTTTGATAAATGCACAGTAACACATTTATAAAAAATAACTGTGACGAGGCACACACCATAGTGGGCTTTAGAGTCGAAATCCTGACACAAATCAGAACAGAGATTTTTGTGTCTTGTTTAAAGTTCTCTGAAAATATCAGCTGAAAGCCAAGCAGCAGTTGAGAACAGCAAATTAAATGGTAGGTGCTATTAGGAATGGAACGGAAAACAAACCAGAAGAAGGTCAATATGACAATTAATAGCTTCATAAAGCATCCGGTTCTCTAGTGCAGCATGCGGCTGTGGTCACCCTATTCCAAAGGCAAAGTAACAGGACTGGAAACGTTACAGAGAAGAGCAACACCACGGATGAAGTTACAGAGTGAGGTCTACATGGGGAGAAGCTCAACAGACCCACCTTGGAAAAAGACAGCTCAGTGTGATACGATGCAAAATTACTCCTGGAAGGGAGATGACGAACAAATACTCATTTCCTTACATATGAGAAATATGAGGCAGAATAGGAATATCACGCAGAATGTTAACAACAAATTAAACTCCATACAGTCACATTACAGACTGCATTTCTGTAGAATGCTGTAGAAAACAAAAGACAGAAAAGCAAAAGATAGAAAACAAAAGGCAATTAAATTAAGTGGAAAAAAGTAAATTTAGGCCTCCAACAAATCCACATTCAACTCTGCTTGGAAAGAAAACTACAGGACACAGCATCCTAGAAAGGTACCTTGGAGGGAAAATAATTTTGTATTTGTCTTGAAGTATTTCTTTCCGGTCACTATCAGACAAGCGAGTGGGCTAGGTGGATTTTGGCTTGACCTAGCACAGCTGGTTCTTATGTTCCGACTGCCCCATCCTCACCCCAGTGAATCCCACCCCTCTGACATCCTCCTCCAGGGCGCAGAAAGAGAAAGCTCATCAGCTTACTTGTCCTGACCTCTACTCCTTTGTCTCGCCAGCAGTTTCCAAAAGGGCATGGGGAAATCCCTGTGTAAATCACAGAGGTGAACCCTAAGGAAGCAGAGTAAATCCCCTCACTATCTTCTGACACGTTTCATATATCAGTAAGCTGCTGCTCTCAGTTTCCTTTGTAATACAACTGCTATCACTACTGGCACTACCTACCACCTTCGCTGACACTCGTAGACAGACCCCACAATTCATGACCACATACAGTAATCTCCATGAACAAGTTCAGAAAATTGTGCTCATCTCTCTCCATACATAAGACCCACAACAGACACACGCATGTTGGCAACTTAAGATGTCAGAGGATTGGTTCTTCTGACAAAAGCAGCATTCCTATCATCTCATTTTCATGATTCAGTGTGGTGTAAATAATTTCAAATGGTCAAATAACTGGATCCTGAGTCCTGTTTGAAAAAAGGTCAAGTAGCCACCAACTGACAGGACATTTGAGAATTCCGTTATCAATGGCATACATAAAATAGCATTTCCATTGCAGAACTGGTACACAATCACAAAGTAAAAAATTTAAAAGAAAGACTACGAAATACAAACAAGGAGAAACTCGAGTCTTATTTGCCTGCATTACCTAGAGCTTGTAATGACATGTGAGGGAAGTAGGTACTTCACAATAACATCTACCAAAGTATGAGCAATGGCCAAAGCAACAGAAGCAGGTGAGAGCGTAAAAAAGCTCTTTTTGGTATCTTATGGCATGCTCCATCCAGCATGCATGGCCATGCTCTTGGTTAGAAACAAAAGGCAAAGTTTTCTTCTGTGCCGCTATGGACAATGTCGTCATTCTCCTGATTACTCAAATCTGTAATCCAAGCATAGCCTCCTGTTATGACATCCTTCAGATTACATATCCAAGTTGCTGCTTAAGTCTTTGAAAGGTTATGTCAGTGTAAGTTGCACATAAAGAACAGAAATGAAAAAATTGTAAGTAATTTTGTAGTTTCATCCTATTCATGCAAGATTTGCAGAACAACATATAAAAACTATACTGGGCATGGCGGTACCAAGGGAAGCCATGCATTTGAATCCTCCTCTAGAAGACAATTGTCATTCCATACCACAGTGTGATTCACTGTAATCGCTAGGATAGTGGAGAAAAACAAGACCATAACAAGGGCATCAGGGAAAGCAGTAGGACAAACACAAAGTTTAAGCTAAAGATAAGGTTCCCGTAACATCATTAGAAATTACAGTAGAAACTTTATCTGTGAAAGGGTCTTAAGTGATTTACCAAAGCCTAAATCAGCCACATGAAAAAGCAGTTATTTGATGACGACCCTGAAATAGCTAACATACAGTCAACAATATCACATTAAAAATAAGGGAAATTCATAACCAATATAAGTTCAAAATACTGGATCAACTTGACAGAGGCACTATTAAATCAATGAGGTTTTTAATACTGAATATCATTGCACTATTTGGAGCAAAATGATAATATTTTCATCTTTGTGTATCATAGCATTAATGTTTTAATTTATAACCAATTCTAAAATGCAAGGACTAAAGCAGTAGCTCTAATATAATAAAATTTTTAAACCACATTCTGTCAGTAATCCATCATTTGATCTTGGCATGGCCAATAAAGCTACTTACAGAAATAGAGTTTCTATTTTCTCCCATCAAAGCTACATAATCTTCAAAGAAAGACATTCACTAAATTGAGGAAGGTCATCAATCTGCAAGTTTTAATAAATGTGTATCGAAATCTAGGAAGCAATGAAAATTAGAAAAAAAACCAGGAAAAATTAATAATGCTGAACAGAAGGAATAGTTAAAAAAAAAAAAGAGTTAGTAATGTACGAGTTGACCTTAGGACATACAAATAAGTGATCCCTCTTCCTCTTCACAGGTTATATACCAGTTTTCTTTGGAAACTGCAGCAGAGATTAAATCTATAAAAGAATCTAATTAATGATACAAACAGCAGGAATATTTTTCACAGCTGTCACTTAAAAGGAAACTTATTGGATGTGGATACCTGCCTCCAATCTAGAAAGTTAACGGGGCAACGCACATCTATAGCATAGAGCTGTGCTTTGAATCACTGAATCACTGCAAATGCACCTCTGCATTTGTGCTTATCTGCTTTGTCCTTGGATGCAGATTGATCTATGATTTACAGACAATACTTTCTGGGCACACCAAACAGCAGAATAAGGAGGTGAAGCATGCAAACAAAACAATAAAAAGACTACTGATGCCACCTAGAAAATTTGGAAAAACATCCCATTTTCAGACAGTTGTGCGGAGAGATCTTTTTCTTTTTTTTTTTTTTTTTTTTTTTTAAAACTATCAGAAATATCAACAGGAAAGCAGGATCTTAACTGCTGCTTCACAGTTCTTCTTTCCCTGAAGCTTATTCGTCATCTAAATTCATGACTAGTTTGGGATATCACCGTTAATTGCTTCAGAGACTGTGAAATGTCAAAAAGTAGGTGGTTTTGAATTGATGCAGGAAATTAAGCATGGGAAACAGAGCAATTCCTCAAGTCCAAATTCATTAACTAACATTGTTTAAAGCAAGTCTCTGTCTCTCCTGTTTTCTGAGCTTTAAAAAAATTATTATGCAATACAGTAATTACATATAGGGAAATTATAATCTTTAGGCTAAAATTTTCAATTTTAGTTACCCATTTCATGCTTTGGAAGCAATAAGGAGGAAGCTGGCAGCATTCTTCTCTTTCATGTTTTTTAACACACCCCCACCCCCCCCCAATTTTACCACTGAAACAAGCCAACAGATTTGGTGTACAGTGAATTCTGTTGTTTTTTAAATTTTGACTTGGCATAGGTAACACTATGCCAACAGGAAAGAAACACTGGCAAAGCAGTACCTTTCCAGCTCAGATGATAGACACACACTATAGATCTCCCATCCTTAGCACACTTATCAATGACCTAGAACAGGAAAGAACGGATAAAGTAAAAACTACAGTAATCGTTGCAGGTGAGAAAGTTATTACAGTGTGCAGCACCAGAGAATACAGTGAGGCACTTCAGAGCACACTAAATGAACTAGTAAAGCAACAGCAAAATACACTCCATTTTGATGGATGCAAAATAAGGGAGGAAAACAACCATCCAAATTATCAACTCAAGAAAGTTGGCAATGGCAGAGAAAAACAAACAAACCCCCCCACTGTTCATCAGCAGTTGTGGTTAAAAAGTAACAATGATGTGTAAGGAATACTATGGCAAAGCACATGGATTAAAATTTAAAGGATATTACCGAATTAGTGAGTGAAAGAGGAAAGTGAAGAAAGCCACTTTAACTCATACGAAAACCAAATCATGGCTAATACCTTTGGAAGGAAAACTAAAAGCACATGACATTGCAAGTGGTCTAGAAACCAGTCATGAGCTTCTCATAATGTAAGAACAAAAGAATTCTCAATTCAAGAGAACACTCAAGAGACAGTAAATTCAAAATGGATAAAACAAATACTGTACCCGAATTACGCGATTAAAACTCACTTCCACCACAAAGTAAGTGAAAAGAAGAATTTAACAAATTTCAAGGCAGGAATGGATATTCAGGCATTTGTCAGTAATACCCGTAGGACTTCAAATTAATTTATAGGAGAGATGTTAATCTTCCTTAAATCAATTGCTCGTGAAAATAAGTCAAAATATCTCTCTATTAAAACCTCATCCATTCTTCTAATAATGTAGCTACAGTTGATTACTCTTGGAATTTGGTGACAGCTGTAGATGGCCACCAGATCTAAATTAATTGGCTCTTGCTATGCTTCAGACATCCATTTCCATGCTCGCTGCAGGATCTTCAACAGCTCAGAGGCAGAAAGGGAAGGAAAAGATGCCAAAAAATCCAACTTCTTATCTTCAGCAGGAGTAACAGAAAATGTTTCTTCAGACTGCCTTCAGAAATTTCTGAACAGTTAGGTATTTTGTATTTCGTGCTTTCAAAGCACAAAAACTTTTTTAAATGTTTATTAGAGATGGCATTACAAAGATAAGTGATCACAGATAAAGTTGGAAGGGCATCAGTTCATACTGGAGAAATCAGTCTGCACACCCTCACGGTACAGTTTAGGAATAGGAACTCATTAACACTGCTTTATCTTGAAGCGCCAGAGTATGTTTATGGACAGCTACCACGGAGCAGTTAACAACATGTACTTTGTTCATGTGCCTAAATCCTTACACTCTCACAGCTTGAAATGGCTCAATGACGTTTGTTGTTGGTTGGTTTTCTTTTCCTTCCTTTTTCAGATGAAAATCAATTTGATATTGCAACTTCAAAAAGATGAGAAAATGAAGATAGTTTCATTACTTGACATACCTCTCTAGTGAATTAAACTACAATAGAAGAGTGGAATCCGGGCTACTGTACATCAGCAGCACCCAAACGCACCGGTTGGGAATTGGTTTTAAAATTATTTGTTAAGCTGAAGAAAAATAATTTTGTCCTAATAAAAGCAGCACAATGTAGCTCACACTGATTTAGCTAATGTCAACCATAAATAAATCAGTTTCAAGTAAGAACAAATCTGTGTTCAAGTAAGATTTTTCACTAGTTTAACTAAATCAATTTTTAGCTAAACTGAACAACTTCTATGCTATTCTTTTTCTTAGAAAATGACTGGATGGGGAAAAGCGGGCATCTTCAGATTTGCCAGAATGATAACAACCATCTTAATGTAATAGATCATTCCTGCTCTGAAAGAAATCAAAATGAAAAAAAACCCTCAAAATTTTCTAGTGCTTTGCACTTGGAAACCAGGCATAAAGCAGAGAGAGAGAAGAATGAACTAAAAAGCCTTCAGTTTACTGGATCAATAATGCTTTACTGTGTTCTCTTATTAACCAGCATACAAGTCATTCTCTCTAGCAACCTTTTGATTTGTCTCTGGTCTGCAAAGGCTGCTGCATAGAGAATGCTAGATTATGTTTATATGCATTATTAGTTTGTATCTCTTCTCTCCTTACATACTTGTCTGTATAGCTGGATAAACTACAAACCAAACCAGCAAATTTCTCCTATGGATTTAATCCAGTACTGGAAATAACTGATTTATATAATCAACGTAGTGACACTGCCCTAAGACAGATTTAGCTTTGCTTTGTTTAGTTTGGTAGGAAATATAGGCAAATGCTGAAAAACACAAGGTCATCCAAATATCTGCTGGTAACAATGCAGTGTCCCATTGATTTTTCTTTTGAAGACCTCTAATGCAATTTAGAATATTCCTCCATCATACAGAAGTTGTCTTTTTCCATAAAGCCTGTACCTTTTTCATGATCACACATCTTTTACATACACAGAAAAACTGAGAACACTTTGTTCTTGCCTTAGAAATAAAATTATTACAAAAGTAATTGTTTAACAATATTAAAAGCAAAATGAGAAGCTAAAGCCAAGCAGAACACATCACACGTACTGCTTCATATTAATGAAGAAGTCCTTCTTCTCACCAGTTTCGGGGGGGGAAGAAATCTACTCTTCAGAGGGCAAAAAGCAATTCAAAGCACAGATTTCTATAAAGGCTTTTTCTTTTAATAGGGAATTTACCCCACAGGTTGTAGAGTCTGTCAGCATCTCTTTTGTAGCTGCTGCAAAAAGTAGTTTTGGATACTATCAGTTCTGTCTCGCTTCAAGCTACACTTCTGAAGGATGTGGGCTGGCATGTAGGATGCCTGGATAGTAACTTTTTATTTTAACAAAGGTTAAATTTAAATCATTAATTTAACCATCATCTTAAAGCAGCGCAAAACCCCAAGTCTAATCATTTGCCTTTCATACACTTTATTATGACTTCTGATGCTCTTAATAAAGAACGGTACTACAGATGATACACAGATAGATAGATTGATCTGACACTGCACAGCAGGGACCAAAACATATAGCTGCTTACCATTAGGTCCAAAAGTATCTTAAATACAGTGTCAAAAATGCATGCTAAAGGTCAATCTTCCCAACATTTTTTGCCCACCTTTGTCTTGACCTTAATGAAAGGATGAGCTTCTCTGACTCAGATCACAGCTGAAAATCCCAGGACCTCACTTAATTCCTGGCTCCTCCAGAGACCATACCTGGTGTGAAACGAAGAGTGAACTGCTCACTGGAAGTTATGTCAAGCACCAATACAGTTAACCGAGATTACTTCCGAAAGCTGAAGGTCAATATATGTTGCTTTGTTTTAGAGAAGACTAATTCAGAAGTCAGGATGCTTTCTTAACAAAACCTGTCAGTCACAGAGCAGAACAACTGCTGAAAATCCTACTTGAAACCCACCGTTTGTCAGCACCCACCTTCACTGTTTCTAGACGCCCTCCTACCCAATGTCTCTCCTTATTCTCTTTCTGTTGTCCTGTCCTTCAGCAGGCATCTTTGAAGTCTGTTTGATGGGAGGGGCCACAGATATAATTGAATGCTAATATCCAGGACCACTGCTCTACCCCCACACAGGGGGTTGTTTCTCAGGCATATTATCCTACTCCAGTCTGAAGGACCATTTGGCAATATCAAGCAATGCAATGGCAAATACCTTCAGCATTCTGGTCTGCTAGTTTTCCTTTAGCTCATTTCATTTCATATTTTCACCAGCATATAGCTTCCCCATATTTCTGAGGGAAGCTCACATTGCATAAGTTCAGCAGGAAAACAAGACAAGCATTCTCTCCATATCAAGACTCTTCTTACCCACCTCAGATCATTGCTTACTTGCTTTCTGGCTCCCTATTAAGATGAATTCCCTGGCTATTGGCCCAAATATAACTGATGAAGATTGAAAAATGAAGTTTTAATAGCCACAAAAGTCACACATTGGTACTGCTGCCTTGCATTTACACAAGCACCTCTGATTTACACAAGCACAGACCAGTTCCTGCCTCAGTCATTGGAAGACACTGAATCAGTCACTTGAAATAAGTCATCTTTTAGTTACAAAGGTGTAAGGGTGTGTACCGGTTGTTGGGGACATGGGGCTTTTGTGGTTTTAATGTGTGTAGTGTTATCTTCTCTTCTCTTGCGCAACACTTCTTTTAACCCAGCAGTATAAGTTTGGGGACACTATCCTAGATACTTTCATATAAAAATGCTTCCTTTTCAAGGTTTGCACCAAAACACCGAATTCCTAAGAATCTTTTGGCCTTCAGAGTCCTTTGCAAATTGTTTCTCAGACCACCTACCTTATTAGAGCTGATTTCAAAACAAATAGAAAAAGAAGTTCCCACATACCACCTCCCATCCTGTGGAGCACTTTATGCACTGGGGGCTTATATACATTTTAAACCAACATTTTCACTTACAGACGTAGTGGTTTCCTGCTCTTTGTTACTATGTGTTATTAGGCTCAAAGAATGCAATTATCAAGTGATTGCATCAGAAAACCTGATGATTATAGCAAATTACTTCCATATCATTGAGAGTTTTGCCAATTTTGAAACATATTTCCTTCTTGAACCATTTCCCACATCTTGCAGGCACCACACTATATGCCTGACATATGTTCTGCAAAGCAAAAACCCCTGTGACAGAGCACTGCTTGGGGCACCTTAGGTTACATACCACTTGATGAGACATTGAAGGCAGTAGCAGGAGTTCAAACAGGAATTCAAAGAGTCTCTTAAGACTTTTGGTGCTCCTTCCCACTTCGCCTCTGCAGAAAATATAGCAGTCCTCCTCTAATCCCCTAGCACACACCACTGGCAGACCCTGGCCCATTTTGGGTCTATAAGTAGAAGCACAAAAGACATTTGTCAAGAAGTCTTGTTGCTGGGACTATCGAAATCAAAGCCATACTAGTTCAAGACACTCACAATGCTCTCTGCTAAGTAAGCAGATGAAATCTAAATACTCCTTTTGGGATAAACCTTACCCATTCAAAAGGAGACTGGCAGTCAAGGAAAGAAAGGTTTTATCCTTTGCAGAAAATAAGATGGAGAGCCACAAACAGTTCCCAGCAAGCAACCCTGTTGCTAAGACTTGAAAAAAGATGAAGACACAGCATGTGAGGACAGACCTTGAAAGACTGGCTCCCGGTGTGTGTGTATTAAGCGTTTAATACAGTGCAAGAGCACAACGGAAGAAGCAACTGATGAAATATTGGGGGAGAGGGGAAGACAGCTCTAATATTTTTTTCAAGGGTACTACTGACTAGAAAGAATGATGATTTAGGACTTGTGTCCAAGACTTGTAGATTCATCCCAGGGGAACTAGGTGAGCAAGAAAAGTATTCTTTTGTTGTCTGTCCAGGTAAAAAAAAAAAAAAAAAAAAAAACCAAACCAAAAAACAGAGGTGCCAATGCAGAAACATAAACACATGGCATGACATGAAGGAGGCAAAGATTTTTGAATTGTGGCAGCCTAAAAAGGGACAAGTGAGAGAGGCAGCAGCTCCCAGCTGCTTTTTGAACGAATATTTATCAACACACCAACTCTCTAAATTCAGGAAGGAAAATGGAACTCAACACTTGTAACATACTGCAAGCATTAGCAATCCTTCAACCAGCAATTTTTCATGAGCTTGCCAAAGTTAACCTTATAATGGAAAGTCAGTCAAGAGGCTTAGAATTGACAATGCCGTTTTTAAAAAGCAATACAGTTTGTCTCAAAATAGTAAAAATTAATTTATTACATTTTGTATCAAACAAAACTTAATGCAAGATCATTTTAAGGAATATTATATTCTAATGGGCATATGTTTCCCTTCGAAGTATTTAAAAGGTAGCAGTGAATAAAGTTGTATTCTAATTCATGACCTCTTTCCAGAGAAACCAAGGGACCAAGTCCCTAAGTCCTGCTGTATCTTTTAGAATTGTACACATGGAGAGAGATATCCAACGTTTGTACCTGAAGTCCCAAAGTTTGGGGAATCTTGCACTAGCTTTGGATACCAAAGTAAAAATCATCATGACAAATCTGAGAAATTATGACAAAGAGAAGTGTAAGTTAGGTCCTCACCCTGAATTTGTGTAATCTAATTAGATATATTTTAGTAATGCATAAAGTCATATCCACTTCGGTGACATAACCTGCAGAGTGTAATAGAGTAGAAAGAAGTACAGAGAAAAGCAGGAGAAGGATACAGCTTCCAAAGAAAAGAAGATTTAAAAAAAATCACTAGGCAAATTCAAAGCTGTTCCATTTGCTGCTGCTGCAAACACAGTCATAAAACTTTCAAATAATGTGATGTTATTCCAATCTTTCAATGTTGAAATATATGATGTTATTTCAGTCTTGACTGGGCAACAATTTTGAAGTTAAAAAAACTGGTTCTAAATATTATGTTTCCTCCTATACCTTCATAAAAAAACCAGCTCATTGTAACCCTGGCCTCAGTTACATGATTACATTGCATCCACGATATTATTAAAAAATAATATTGGACCTAATTTGAACTATTGTGACTAGGAGTCAGAACAGAACAAAAAAGCAGGGGAAAAAATAAAAGGTGATTACACTTTTTCAAAATACATCTGTAAACATCATCATTTTAACATTTTTACTGTTAATATTAGGTAACAGTATCAACCAATATAGAACAAATTAAGTTTAGTAACTCTGCTGAGCTCAAATGCCTCACATGACGCTTAGTATCGACTCAAGGTTTTTTAAAATTCACAGGGGAAAGTAATTTATGTACTTCTTGTGAAAGAGTGATGAAATACAAACTAAGAATCTACAGGTATCACTACTGAACTAACAAGAAAATTAAACCTTTCTAAAAGATATATGCTGTCATTTACTTTATTCCTGGAATGCATGAATCTAAGAATGGATGCACTGAGGTAGCTATTCCATATGCGCAGCATGCATCAAAGCAGCAAGGAGTGCAAACAGAAGACAAAGCTAGATACCTGCAGAAAAAGCAACTGCATGAAAAACACAGAGCTAACATGGACTCTCCTTATCTTATCAGACACCTACTTATAGTTTTTCTCTCTTTCATCCTCCTCCTGCCTTCTGATTTTGTATGTTAGACATGCTTACCTTAATGAATGACTATGGCCACTCGCGATCTTGTGCAAACACTAGAAATTCAAAAGCACACCAGAGGTCCCAACGAAGTCAATGCAGATTTCTTTATTGAGGGAAGGAAGGCAGGAGGGATATGAAACTTCAGTTGGTGGGGTAGCTTCTATACATAAACCAGTAATTCTACCTTTGAAGAACTTGACCTAAAGAATTTCATGTTCCTATACCAGATTCAAATTTTTCTGTTTAAATGTCAGTCATCACAGAAATTATAGTCTTTTTCCTATCCTGTTGTTCCTATGCTTTTTGTATTGAACATGCACTTTGTTTTTGCAAAATGTCATATACACCATTCGCATACTCTTCAAGGACAAAATACTGAAAATATTGTGGAAAACCAACAAAACTCCAGAAAATGTTAATTGTTCACTTATTTCTAAGAAAGGACTCAAACCCAAAATCCAGTAGGAACAGCAGAGATGGCAGACCGCCACTAAAACTAAGTTATACACAGTTTATTTGTAGTCTGATTATACAAGCTTCACATTCATTCTAGCTCCTCAAGCGTACAGCTCTGCAGTTTCAATTTCCATTGGTACTAAACTGACCCCTGCTGGCATGATTGGTAGTTATTGAAAACATCTGGATTTTTAAAAAGGGTTATTAAGGATGGAAACAATTTTTTTAATGGCACCCAAAAGTGTGCTAATCCACCTCCTTGTACAAATCTTTGTAACCCAAGGAACTCACAAAATTAGTTTCTGACAAGACCCAGAAAGGAGCAATCAGAGTATAGGGAGGAAAAACGAAGGCAGACACACAAGATTATGTGTCTATTCAGCAAGTCTGTGCCTTTCTCCCCAACCTTAAAACCAGATAAACTCTTCATAAAAAAATCAATTTCACTTAAAAAAAATATTAGTATAGTCACACATTTTTGAAGTTGCATTATTTGAGGGTTAAGATACTCTACTTTTGAGGTGTTTAGGATAACGTTAACAGCAGGTGTTGAAACTGATGTTTTTTCCTGGAGATTTTATGCTCTGTTAGGTTAGTTTTTCACAGAGAATGCCAACATAAGGATGCTGTAGAGTAATAAAACTCCCCCACATGGATCCCATCACAAAATTATCTCAGAAATCTTAACTTGAAAAAAAAGCAGATTTTGTGGGTCTGGCACAAGCTTCAGTGTCTCATGCAAATAAAACTATTCATCAGGAGAAAGGTCACACAAGAGTTGAGAAAGTACTGTCATATATTCCTACAGGTTTTGAAAGTGCTTCTTAATAGGTCTGATTGCACTTCTAGCCCATTTCTTTTTCTGCCAAATTTCCTTTGTTGCTATTCCCCGTCTGCTAAATGGCAGCCTCTGGGATGAACAGAAAAGGCAATCCAAGCTAATGAAAGGTCTGTTCTCATGCATACACATACACCCATAAATAGGTTGGTCCATGCATTTTTTTTTAAAGAAATCAAAATAAATGGTGTCTAATTCTTTCCATAAGTCTATAATGAACATGGTCACTGTGATGAAACAAAACTGAAGATATGTGTGTGCTTCACATGTGTTTTGACACTGAAAACTGTTAGACAAAGAAAATGAATCCACAAACAGCATAACTCACAAAGCCTTGTCTCCTTGGCTTTCATTCACATCATCTTGCTCCGCTTCAATTATCTTGTGTCTATTACTACACTGTGGTGGCCATTTCCTTAGTGAAAACTCTATGGGGTCTCTTTCCTTCTCACCTACACCTGTGTTTTCACAACTTGTAGGAATAGCTTTGAAACCTCTCTCCCTCTATTACCTGTGGTGGTGATGAGGTGGCAGTTCTAGAAGTTATTGGGGAAAGAAGAAATGATTCTCAGACAGACAATACAGAGAATGATCAACTAATTCATATATTTCCTTAGGAAGCCAAGCCAAAAATGGATGTGAACTGAAAACAGAGAAGGCAAGTGGAAGTAAGTTACTGAAGAAGTTACCTAGAAAGTAATGTTATTGTTTTTTTTTTTTCTTAGGACAGAATAGTGAAAGAGAGTGGCATAACAGCACAAAGCAACTGAGAACAGCTAAATAACAGCATTGGGAAAAGTGTCAAAACCCACCCCACTTTTCAGAGCACCTGTTTATATCCTGTCAAAAAGAACTCATTCAGTCATTTTACTCACAAATATTTTAGTCCTTTCAAACAGATGAAATTGTAGCATGCAAAGCTATATATGCTTGGAAAGAAAATATTGAGAACAGCAAGACAGGGGATGAAGTCTAATTTAATAGGCAATACAGACTAACCCTCCAAAGCACCTTTGGGAAAACTAGAAAAAGAAGAAGCAACAGGCTTTTATTCTGTTCTGATTTATCCCACCAGGCTTAGGGTAGATTATTACAGACGTATGTGCACTCATCTCCCCAGTAGCCCATAGGCAAGCTGTTGTATACAGGTTTGAGTGTCACATGCACATGTGTGCAAAGCATAATTATAAAAAGCTTCAAGAATATATCTGAAACATTTGGATGGCTGGGATTAATGAAGTGTTATTTGTGGACATGCATATGTTTTAGATAATGCAAACCAGGGACTAAGTCCTCATAACCAACAAGTGCTCAGGCATTTATAACACTCCCAGACACAGGCTACAAAATATGACCACAACCCTGTAATTGAGTATTAAAAAGACTCTTTAGCCAGGCCTTTTATTTGTTGTGGTTGTTATCTTTTGGTTATCACATGTATGTTTGGACATTCTGAAATATTACCTGCTTTTACTTAGCATTTAAGAATATTAAGTTTGACAGAGAATTAATACACACACAAGGAAATGTTATGATGAAATTATTAGGATTATATAAAAGTCTTAAAAAAATTCTCGTTTAAGGTAAGTTGGATACAAAAGCTATTGAGGGTGTTTATTAGTGCCTACATAGGAAAAACAATCTATGCTTTTTAGTCAGAAGAAAAACATGTTAAACTAAGAAAAATATTGCTTCAGGTATGGAATTGAGGTGCTCCCTATGCCTGTGGGACATTTTTCTCCCCACAGTTGGTATCAGTTATGTACATCCACTCCCTCTCTTCCTACAGTACTGAAATAAAAACAAATCTTCAAATGTAACTAAAGAAAAAGGAAAAAATACCCCACTAAACTTGTTTTCTGGCTTTGCAAGCTGCCCCAGCATACACACTTAAACATAGTTACTTAATTATTTTTAGCTTCCCCAACTGATAACTAGTTTTTGTTGTGTCTTGAAGATGGAAAGTCACTCCTGCAGACCAAAAATGCTTTAGTAGAAAAAAAGAAGAGTTTATTCATTTATTATATCATACTACTTTGGGAAAGCATGATTTCAAGCTTCGTTTACTTTAACGATACAGTACGCAGTTTTACATCCACAGTTCAATAATTAACAGATTAACTCAGTTTTATTCACTGAGGTTATCAGCCAGCCAGTGATAAAATATACAAGCTTCTTCATTCAAAAGACATTTTCTACTACATAATTTGAAATTAGTATTACTGGACATATGTATATCCACTCTCATATACAATTAGAACAAACACATACTACAACAAATCAGCATGTCCTGCAGGATTCCGATTTTCCCTGGCAAATGCTGAACTAATTCAGCACATAAAATTTGTCATTTGTTTGCAAAGTGTGCAGAAGTACTGAAAAATATCAGAGAGATTCAGATTTACATTCTGTTTCGATGAAGTGACACTACCTGTGAACTGTCCCGTTACTAGACCTGTCCGTCTAAAAAATTGTTCCAGGGATCATATAAAGAAGCAAACGCCTTTCATGCATACTCTGGTTTTTTTTTGCAATACCACAATCCAAACTAATGGAGGATAGTGACAAAACCTATGAACCTCCTTAAATTGTATAATACAAGCTTGCTGCTGTCACTTACCAGCTGTAAATTTCTTCCAGCCTTGTGTCAACCTCATTTCTACAAGGCAAGTATTTTATATTTCTATGCATTCAAGTGGAACTGTATGTAGTGTGCTAGAAGGAAATGAATTAATAATGCTCTAAAGTAAACTACTGTAGCTCAAGGAAAAAGCCAAAGCAGAGGGAATGCGTAGTGCAAAATCAACTATTTAACAAAAACAACAAAAAAATAAACCTTAATTACATGTTCAAATCTTGAACAAGCAAAGAATTAAAGATAGTGACCCAACAAGTAAGAGAGAGGGCATCACGAATTCTAGCTTGCATTATCGATTTTTCAATATACTTAGCAAATACATTATTGCCTCAGTTTCTTCATCTGATAAATCTGAGTAAAATACTGAAGAACTCAGTCATAACAACAACAAATTTAACAGGAACATTGTAAAGGTACAAGTAACATTACAAATCATTCCACAGGAAAAACGTAAGTTTAATGTCTTTTATCCCTGCTGCTCTGTCATCTTGCATCATCCACTATTAATCACACACTAATTAAAAAAAAAAAGACTGAATACACATGTAAGAACATAGGCTCACAAAATAGGGCACTGACCTTCTGAATTATAGAAACAGAATACTTTTGCTTATGACATGAAATGCTAGTTCAGCTAGTTAGTTGAGAAAGCAAGACCTGTTGCCTATTCACTCAGTTGCATTAGAGCTTAAGGACCTTGCTGGAATAGATAAGCCTTATTCCTCAAAAGGTTAAACAGTTTTCTGAAAGCAAACACAAGCTTAGGTTGCCCATACTCCAACTCAGAAGCCAGGACTGCCTTGGCAGTTAACCCACCTACTCACGGAACAGCTCGGGTTCACTTCCATGCTAATGGTGCTCATCACAGCACCTCCAATTTGACCAACTAAGAGCTTTACAGGAGTACATTAAAAGCTGCCTGCAAAACACTGTAGTTAAAATGCTCTAAGTCATCTCTTCAGAAAGGCTAATTGTGATCAGGGTATCAAGAAAACTTGAGTCAATTAAGGTTATTTTAGGAAAAAAACCACACAGATCAAATCCGACAAGTACCTGGTCAAATAATTTTGAAACATTTAAGAATAAAGCATACTTAATTGGAGAATTTTAAAGACTGGGTCAGATACTTCTCAGGAAAAAAAATTAGAAGTAAAACTATACTTCCAATGCTTCCTAGCATCCTTGTGCCCTTAGCAAGTAGAGCAGTCTTCACCATACATTTGGAAAAGCACTATCTGCAAACTGCATACCTTGAACACAGTTTCTTAATAAACTACGTCTCTACGTCTGTACTTTTGACTACTTATAAAATACAGTTATCATACAGAATTGGTATATGAAATTAAATGTTTTGTATTTACATGTTCAGAACAGTGGTATATAATGGCACATCTCATTCTGAAAGCCTAATTTGTGACTTGCATTTAGCCAGAAGTACTAGACCATACGTTTGGAGGGCTTTAGGAGTGTAAGAGGCCCACTGCATCTGGTTCTCTTTATGATCTATGTCTTGATGTTTATTTGTATGTGGACTTCAGCTCAGTTTCAGATAAGGTAATTCTTAAATTAAGATGCATAAACAATAATTCTTCAAAAAGTACAGCAAACTTCTTTACAGATGGTAAGAAAAGTGGATGAATGCTGAAAAACTTGGAATACTACCACATTAAAAATATGTAAACTTTTTGCTGACAGAGTTGATAAGAGTTGATAAGATAGCTTAGTCAACACAAATGCCCATATGTCTAGACCACTGAGTACAACCACAATTTGCACATACAGCATAAGTAATCTATCTTATTCCAAACTCAGCAGGCACAAAAAAATTTTGACCAGAAATAATTTGTCTTACCCACATAAATATGCCACACTCTTTAAAAGTCAACAGAGCTACTCAACTGAATAAGGCAGCAGGATTTGGATTTTTCATGGATGCCTACAGATTCTGTTTTAAACAGTCGTTTTCAGAATTATAGTTTCCAGCGTTGATCTGGCATGACGACTGCCACATCTCCTTTCAATACCAAAGATTAAGTCTTCAACAGACCAAATCCAATAAGGGGATCCGGTTTTAGTGGGGTTCCCTTTGTTTTCTTTCTAATGGAAAAGGCTGATCTATGAATTCACAATTGCTGCCTCTGGAGGTTTGTTTAGCTTCCACAAGTACGCCAGTTTGTTATTTGCAAGACGATCAGCAGAAAGAATGCAAAAAGAGACATTAATATATGTAAATTTGAGGACAACCTTTCAAAATATTCAGTCAACTGAACACATAAATGGCTAATGTAGATTTTTAAACTGCATGTAATGGATAAATAACTGCTTTCTTGCAGTTCAAGCAGCATATCAACAAAGAAAACTAAAGAATTTTAAGAAATCTGTAGGTTTGCTTTTCTTCTGCTTAAATCCAAATAATGGATTTGGTAATGGATAAAGGAAAATGTTCTCAGCAACTACAGATTTGAGGCCGCTGAAGTTATGACCTGTTCTCAGAGGCTTAAAATTCTTCCGTATCAGTCATATGCTTTGTTAAAATTTTCCAGACTGTTTCAGGCTTTCTTTTTGGGGGAAAGAAAGAGGAAATCGGGGGGGGGCAAGAAGTGAAGGATTTAGGCAATAATATCTCAAATGCTTTTGAGGTTGATAGAAATATTTTCTTTTGCCCATAAAAGAAAAAACATCTTATAATTATTTTGTTGTGTTACCATAACACTTCTACACCTTAAAGTAATGACAAAAATTTGTTAGAGGTATCTAAAAATAATTCACTGGAAACCAAATTTATAAGACTTGCAAAAAATGCCAGCATAAAAAAATTCAGTATCAACTTGCTAGAACTGAACTATCTTCTAGTTCTGCTCCAAATATGCATTAGCCTCTCAAATCCTATGTGCAACTGAAGATGCATTTGCCACTTGTGGAGAGCCAACAAGTAACTGGCTTTTCATGTGACCTTCCTTAATTTACTTATCTTGTATTTTCTGAGAACATATCAGTATGTTGACTAAATTAGTGCAAAAGAGCTATTGCACTTGCTTCAGTGAATTCATGCTGATCGTGATCATGGTTAACATTCAAGCAACACTGAAAACGCACAAGAGATCATGTGTTTCAGTTTACATTCCTACAGCACTTTGTTGAAGTTCCACTCATCGGTCAAAGATGGGCAAGTCCAACCACAAAGTCTAGGTACTTGGGCTCTGTACTGGTAAAAACTGACTAAAAGAAATCTCAATCTCTTGCTAAAATCCCAAGCCCTGTAGATGCAAAAGGTATTTAAATTTCTGCCTTTTTGCAATGACTTTTCCAAGAATGGAAATATATACAAGACATCCTTAGCATAACTAACGTTTCCAACATTGATTAAAGAAATTATGCAGAAACTGTAGAAAAGCAAACTAATCTCTGTTACATTGCCAAAACTGTTGCTTTTACTTTCTGTAAATACACTCTTCAGTTTAACAGCAGCAATAAGAATGTTAAGCTTTTTTTTTACTCAGCTGAAAGTTCTTAGTGCCACGGGCTTTTTGTATTAACAAGAAAATACTAATGTTATATTTTTGCCAAGAGAAATTAGACAAAATACCGCCAAAGAGCTCAGTAAAGAAGCTGACAGACACAAATTCAAGACATTGTCATTCTGAGAACACTGACAAGATTTAAATATACAGCAGCATACCCTGGGGTCACGATACCCACTCTACCTGCAAAATTAAAAGATTTCGACCTTGACACCAAGGCGAGATGAAGCCACCAGCCCCAAACGTTTGGATTCCCTGGGCAGCAAAGATAAATTGTGAAACAATCAAGAGGAACGCCAAAGACGGGGAGGAGGAAAGGACACGAGGGATCTGAATTCATAAAAGCAGAACAAAGACAAGGCTCAGGGGAAGCACAGAGATTTAAAGAATGGCTCTCCTCACAAATTTTACAAAGTTCATTTTTGCACTCGAAGATGTGGTTTTTTTAGCTTTAAGCTTTTCCCAGCTTTCAAACAGATTTTTTTTAAAGATTTGCAATGGCATTTCTAAATGCATCAAGGTATTTGAGGTTTTGTAAGTCAAACCACACTGACAGAATACACACTATAGAGCAGGAAAATCGAGTAAGGGCCTAACACAGAAATCTGCTAAGCAAACCTAGCACTTCCATGTGAAACTAGCAAGGAGTATCTTTCCTATTTTTACCACCTCTATTGTTAGAGCTACATCGTCTTTCTCCTCAGCTTTTACCCCCTTCCTAGTTTCATCACTTCATCTAGCATCTTTTCTTGTTTTCTGCCTTTTTTTGTATCACCTTCAATCATAACCTGTAACCTATGTATCAGCTCTTCTTGTTACTCATTTCTTGCAACCCACGCTCTGCTTTTTCTTTTGTCTCCCTAGCCCACTTGCTACTTTATGTTTCCTCTAGAACAGCTCCCTATATTCCACATGGTCTCTGTTTTTTCCTGGGAAGCAACCTCTTCAAATACTTACTCAAATCCCACTCTCTTTGGCTGGCTTCCACTTCACTGTGATCTCCTCTTGCTTTGCTGTCTGACCTTCAGAAAAAAACTTCTTGCAGCTAAACACAAGATGTACTACAAATACTGTACCTCATACAATCTGTTCAAAGACCAGTCTGGGCTGCAGCACCTTGGCAAATGCGACACCTGTGAACTTCTTTTGTACTGAAATTGTTTTGCTGTGCAGAATTCCAGTTCCCATTTATAATACAAAGTAATCGTTCTTTATTTTCTTCCTCATCCTCTCCTGACACAAAAGTGTGGACACAAGCCTTGTAGCATGCCAAGTGCACAGACTCATTTTCAACCCCTAAGATATGGGGTGGGAAGGAAAATGGCAAAAGGTGGGAAGAGGGACTGAGGAAGGTCAGCTAAAGCCCACTGTGGTCAGATTCCTAAAAAAATACCTGAAGAGCAAAAGGCAAGATAAATAAAAACCCAACTTATTGTTGCATTTCTTTCTTAAATTAGTTAATTTCTAAGCCTATGCTATAATATTTTATACTCAGCTTTTACAAAATACACAGGGGAGCATCTAGTTCTGTGCCACTGTGGACTCCTTTGAGCGAGAAGAAATGAAGAGTTATACTGATGTAATGAATCTGCATTCCTTTGCATGATGATAGCTGTGGAATCAACAGTTAGCAAAAGGGGCTATGCTCTTACTTTCCTTAGAAGCAGAGCTCCTGATTGCTTTCTCTTTCCTACACTTGAAGAAGGGGAATATCACAATAGGACATGCAGGAGCAAACGTTAACTCAGCCTAGAGTGGCAGAGGAAACAGAAGCTGCTTTCAAGTGTGTCCAAACAAATGGGTCAGGAACAAAGGATACATGTGGAAGTGTGCTCCATTCCTCAGAAGTTGGGAGCATAAAAGCATTCCCTTTTGTAGATTCAGACACAGCCTGCATACTGGCACATGCACAACCATACACAGCCCTTCTTTAGCTACACATATTTTAGTACTTAGAAGGAAATTGCTAGGCTAAATACTTGATCTGCTGTGTTCTAGCTATCTTTTTCTTCACAGCATGTTTAATATCAGAGATTATGTGAATATACCAACACATAAACTTTGATGAGATCCTATGATGGTCTACTTAAAACTATCCAGGCTTTGCAACCTCTTACATACACTTTCGACGTTGCCCAAAACCCAAGAATGAGGAACTGTTGACTTAACCACACTATCATTTCTCGTAAATGGTTATATGCCATAAATAGCAAGTGAGGAGTCTGCAATAGTTTCAGCTGACACAATCCACAGATGGTGTCCATGATTTTCAATATAAAATTATGTCTGGACACAGAACAAGAGGTTTAAATGCAAAACCTCAGAACAAACAGTCAGAAAACTCTGAAAAGGGGTGACACTGAAATGGATTTTTTTGTTGACTTAAGAAGCTTAGAATAATTCCTTTGGGCTGGAAGAGCACATAGCACCACATGAGGGAAGAGGAGGGACTAACCAGTTCAACCAGTTCATGGCCCAAGAGAAACTTCTCCTTTCCCTTAGTCAGTACAGACATTCACGCCCTCAGTGCTGGGAACTCAGGCTTAATCCTCAGGACCCAACAAGAGCTGATGTTACTGTAGAATCACCCTAACAAGTTAAAGGTGCTGAGCCAGAAACCACTTAGGAATCTGGCCTTTCATATAGTCCTGATAACTTATTCAAACCAGTCTGGGTAACCATCAATGTCTATTGCTAGTTTCAAGATAATTGATAGTTTTCTGAGCAATTAGAATTTGAAAAAAACCAACATTTTACCATTCATTACAGTGGAGGAAAGTATGTAAATGCCATCCCTAAAAAGTTACAGACTACAAAACAAATGAGCACCATCCCAATTTTGCTAGTCATGATTTTCGTATTCCTGCATGAAATTCAGGAAGTAAAATTCATTACATCTCAGGATGCTTATATATTGAAATAAGCCATCAGTGTCTCAGACTGCTGGTCCAGTAATTTTATGATAGATACATAAATTGATGCCATTCTAGCAAGACAGAGATGATAAACATCTTCATAAAGGATGACCCCTTGCTATCAGACCAATTACAAGAAATGCTGAACCAATAGCATGACAGTAGCAAAGGTTGTTGAGCCATGTGAAATGGCAAACCCCTTCTCTTTTCTCAGCTGGAGAAGTGCCCCCGAGGCTCATTGACAGTTGATAAAATGAAGATTCATCAAGCAAAAGAATTCTCACTTCATCATAGGCAATCATTTCTGTTAAGATAGAGTTAACTATATGATACTGGTTCTCAGAAAAAGCAAGGCAATACCATAATGCGAACATCATTTTGTTACATCCTTAGTGTATAATTTCGCTTTAAAATGTATGCTTAATGCCTTAGCTTTTAGAATACGTATGCTTAATGCCTTAGTTTTTATGAATGCTGGAACATACTGCCATTTACAAATATTGTAGCATATAAAACTCTACTACAGAAAATCCTTGAGGCAGAACTTATCAGAACAAGTCAGTGTGAAAAAAAACCCTGGGTTTATCATTATCTTTTCACTGTAAGAGGCAAAGGTTTGCATTGCCTATTTTATATTTGCCAGCAAATTGACATTTAATATTTTGCTAATTCTTTCTCCATCAGATAAGTTTCTTGGCAAAAAAGTGATACTTTCTCATCTTTAAATGTCAAAATTTCATTTACTTTTTGGCTTGCAAACAGTGCAGGTCCATAAAATCCAAGTGTAGAGGGTTACAGAATCTCTCTAGGATTAATTATGCTTTTAATTAAATTAAAAGATTCCTCCTTACGTGACCTCCATATCACTCCCATATGCACGTTATCTCTTCTCAGGCTTGTCTCAGAGGATGACAGACTCCCCACTACAAAACTAGACCATTTTCCCTTTTGTTGCATCTGCCAAGAGGCTGCTTGGAATTTAATTGCTGCCCTTATTTATGAATTATAACTGCAGAAACAGTTGTTTGTGTGACAAATATCCTATGAATTTGAATTTTTATTGCAATGGTTATTGTAGGAAAAGAAAAGAAACAGTAGGTTTTTGTTCTGTACTCTGTTTTTAAAGACAAGTACAATCTGCCTTATAATTAATTTTTACATGTCCAAAACCAACTATTATATCTGAATACTAAATACTGTACACATCTAATTAAAGATATACACAAGCATCCAATATGTATTTTATGTACTTATAGACACATGCACACACACAAACTTTGAGGTGCTAAATATTCCTGGGAGGTATCAGCAAGCCTAAATAGATTTATACTGGGGGGGGGGGGGGGGGGAAGTCACCCAGTGGATCCAAAAAGAAGAGACAAACTGCAGTGGCATGCAGCACTGCATACACAGCAGGTAAAAACAAAACAAAACAAAAAAACCCCCCACAAACAAAAAAACCAAAAAACCAAAACCAACCAAACCAAACCACCGACAAATATTGTTCATTAATCTTCTCCAGTAGAGGCTGAATAAAATAAACAAATCCCCAAAACTGAATTAGACATGGTCTGATTAAACCACAAAGCACATGGTGGAAGATAAAAGCTGTAAACAACATAACGGGGTCCTTACATGAAAGCATGTTTGTAATACAATTCTAGATAACATCCCTTTCCCTTTTTCTTTCTGAGCAGTCATAGCAGCACCATTAGTTTCTTACGAACCTGTCACAAAACAGAAGGGACTGGAAATCAAACAACTGCATGCTGATGAAACAGAAGATAGATTCATGACAAGTAGCAATCTTTCAGACCCCAGCAATGTTTCTTAAAAGAAAACAAATAGGTATAGGTCAGCTCTCTCCCCCACACACCACCTTTTCTTAACGCAGCTTCATTCACGTTTAGTTTTGGCTTGGCAGAGGCTTAGTTTTATCATAGGCAACTGAAGGGGAAGGTGAGAAGTGGGATCCATCTCTCACTAAAAGCTACAGAAGACATTGTATTAGCTCTCTGTATAGGTCATCAAGGCACTGGCTCATAAGAAATTATCTGCTGGGAAGTGTACTGACAGAATCAAGGATGAGGAGTGCTCCTCTGGACTGGCCATCGCCTCCCTTTCCCTGGGAGGGCACCCACATCCACAGGAAATCTGCAGGTCCAGCATCATCTGGATGCAGGCTTCCACGTGGGGTGAGTTGGACAGTCCAGCTTCTTCCACAAGTAGCAGTGAAGAGACACGCGATATGATTCTCAAATTTAATTTTCAAGATTGGGCACGTATCAGTTAAAAATAAGGCTGGTACAAGACACAGGGACAGACGAAATCCCTCGCCAGTTTTTAACTTGTCCCGACAATTTCTGTTTGTAACAGGAGCGTCAGAGTAGCAGTAAGGTCAAGCAAGTTATTATTAATGAAGTCTCACTGTAGAACAACTGGCCTGAGTATCTCTTAATATACTTCTCAGCTGAAAAGTAACATCTAATCAGAAAAGGGGACAAAACCAAAAAAAAAGGCAGAAAACCCTGACACATGAAATCCAACCCTCTCCATATAAGCCCCACTGGTTCAGGTAACTGCAGGTACTGTCTCAAGCACTGACAAGCTACTGTCCACCTCAAAATCAACTAACAGATGGTATAAGTGGAACAGACCGTTATCACAAGATATGCTCTACAGACAAATGAATAACATATGGAAAATTAATGAGTTTAAGAGGATTCATTTTGAAAAGCAAAATATTAAGCTTAATTTCTTGTACTTCTTCATTTTGAAATTAATTTTAAGATGGGACATAAAGTACCTCTTCCTGGAAAGAAGATTTTTGGCAATATATTCGATATTCCTCCTTTCAAATTCTTACTCAGGACTTTTAAAATCCTTCCTCATCCAAGCTGTCAAAGCCCAACAGCTTCCTCTGCAATGGCTACTCCTGTCCTATCAAGTGACTCATCTTTTAATCTAATGTGCTGAACAGTTGTCTAATGGAGTGGCATTTGCTCCGTATGTCATTAATTACCGCCGCATTTTGACTGAAACAGGGCAAAACCCCATTCATGTTTTTTCTACTATGTCTATCACTCCAGCATGCGGATGCCACCTGCGTTATTGAAAATCAGCTTGACTGAGCACCAAAAGGCCAAACGTCCCCTCCCTCCTCCTGCAGAGTGGAACAAATCAATTAGAAGTGAGCATTTAATCAGGTGTCTTCCAGGAGGATGACACCAACTATTCTGCAATTCTTTTACTGGGAAAGCTTATCAGTTAGAAATGAGACTGTGATGTGTCCTAGAAACACTGGGACTTCAGTCATTCGTGAGCTCAATGTCCAAGGACTCCGCTACTTATCTTCCTCACACTGGGAGGTGTTCCTGCTAGATCCTGCCCGTATTTACCATAGGTATCATACATATAGGTAGAAAGGAAAATAAGACTTCAGGAAATCACATTTCACGCTGCTACACATTTTTCAGTTCAGGATTACTGCCTTAAATCAGATCTTTTCATGGACCAGTACTCACTGCAAACTCTGGTGTAACAGACTCTCTTATTAGTCCCATTTTCAAAGCTAAGAGGAAGTCAAAAAGTTCTGGTATAAATTTTTTTTTTTTTTCAATTCAAAGGTCATTTCAATACCAAAGTGCCATCTGTTCATGCTGTAATGAAACTTTTTATCATTGCATATTTTAAAATTAATGTCATTATTGGGAAAATAACAAATGCATGAAAACCAGTTAAAAATATAATTTTAAAATGCTGCCACAATTTTTCAAAAATAATTTTAAAGAGCTGTTTTTATAGAAAAACGTAAGCTGTTTTTACATTGGATTGAAAACTTGTTTTATTTCAGTTTCTGAAAATTCAGAAATTTGACCATTTCTAAACTTGAGGGACAAAGTTCAGCTTCTCATTGTGCCTGAGGAGTTAATTTCAGAGTGCAGTACCACACTGTGGAAAGGACAGACATCGATTACTCAAGCAGAACTTTAAATAAATATATATATGGATGGATGGAAGGAAGCATATTACTTTTTAGCCCAGAAAAAAAAAAGCAACCTCTGACTTCTTACAGCCATCTGTGTATCTGATAGCAACAACTGAAACCCACAGAACACAAGATATAGCTTGGCAACCAGAGAAAGATGCTTTCAATATGGGGAAAAAAAAAATAAGCCATACCTCCTATTGTTCATCCAAGTGATTTCCCATCCCAATGGCACTTCCTGCCAATTTTCAAAAATATAGCTTGGTTTGGGGCAAGCCTCTGATTTCTAAAAACAATGGCATAATTTGGAAAGCAATATAAATGCTACAAAATGGAGAGTTAAACGTTGTTCGTGTAGTAACAGTAGCCAATCCTCTTCCTCCATGAGGCTTCCAGAGACTCCCTGCTGGACTGTCATCACCATGCAAATGTTATTTGATTCCGATCTATTTTGGTACAACAATAAAAATACTTTCTTGGAAGTCATTCTAACTTTATCAGAATGCAGTGGTCAGCTACTACTATACCAGGAGAATTTCTTAAAGCAAAGGAAAGGTCTAGAAACTATTGTCAAAAATAAGACTTTCCAGCCCAAATCCAAGGTTTTTTCCTTTGGTATCAAAAGGACAGCCCTTTTTTATTTTGCAGTATCTCAGGCTATAATAAAGTTTCACATTAGAGCTACAAGAAGAGCAAATAAACACATCGCTTTTTAACATAAGTTTAAAAAGGGAGGCATAAAGAAAGCAGCACCAGAAAAAGTAAACATATTAAGGGGTTGTTTTTCTTTCTTTCTTCTTTTTTAGTATCTCTCACGGAGTGAATTATTCCAATAACCTGCAATATAAAACTCACCCATTTCATAATTTGCCTGTGACTACTTTTCTTAACCTCTTCATTTACAGATTTTTCCCTCAAATCCATCTGATAAAGAAATGGCAATTCAAAAACACTACAGAAAAGAGGGAAACAAATGGCTGAAGTGTAATACGTACACTTATTCTCATATGCTCATAACAGCTACAGTTTTCTGTTCACCCCAGTTTTATTTCTAGGGCAACTATTACTATTTTTGAAATTACCTCTGTCTGCTAAGACAGAAGAGGCCGAGGAGGCCTGGTCTCACTTTTAATGTGCTCATGAAATTTCACCCAGAAGCAGCATTCAACCATAGCAGAGCCAAATTATTGAAGTTCTCATTACATTCAAGCTGGTGCAGAGTCATGGTTGATATATGAGTCTGTCAGTCTTAGCATTGATTTGCAGAGCTCCCTGAATGTCTCTCAGCAGTACAGTCCCCTTAAAGCATTTTTCCCATTTCTCTGCCATACATCATACCTCAAATTGTCAAGTCTTATTTAAATTTCTTTGTTACACTAAAAATATTTATCAGGTAAATCATTACAGTTTAGTTATGCATCTTCTTTCCGTTAAAAAAAAAAAAAACAAAAACCAAACCACAAATCACAGCAACAGAAGAATATAAAGCTCTCATGACTGTCATAATGAGGAATGTTAAGGAAAAATATTACAGATATATTTTGCTGAACTATTGTATTGGTTAAGAAAAGGCTTTCTTGCGTCCCATTGCAGACATTGCTCCTGTAAGCAGCATGGGG
Organism: Gorsachius magnificus; assembly: GCA_034008185.1. NCBI lineage: Eukaryota > Metazoa > Chordata > Aves > Pelecaniformes > Ardeidae > Gorsachius > Gorsachius magnificus. Next base: position 38,401,429 of record CM067083.1, on the reverse strand, counting down.
ATGAAGGTCAATGAATCTTTCACTAAACTCTTCATGCTCTCTAGCTCTTTTCTCTGTGTAGAGTTACACGGTAATTGCATCACCTGCAGGTAAAGCACACACAAAATGTATAATCCTCCTATTTCTTTTAATATCCAGCATCTAAACCCCACTGCTTTATTGTATATATTCATAAGCAAAACATTAAATCATAAAATAAGTTTTTTCAGCAAAAGTACAGCATGTGAATTCACAGGACTAATCAATGACTTTTTAAAAGTTCCTCACTGAAACTGCATCGGTTTAATTCTACATAAAACAAGCAGCATACTCTTCACGGGAGGTAAGGAAACTGCCCACTCAGCATGTTTACCAAACTTGTATGCGCCTGCACTACATCTTCAGTAGGTAATCAAATACAAGTACATCTTGTCAAAGGCCAGATGTATTCAGCTGACAAACTGCTCTACTCAAGAAGGAAGGAAAAGCTAGTTTTCTTTTTGGTTTTGCCTATATAATACTGAAATGCAAAAAAAAAAGAAAATAATAAACTATCAGTATAAATTTTTGCCAGTACTGATTACTAGAGCTGGCATACGATGGTGCTCTAGCAACAAAGGCCCCAGGCGAACACACAAATTAAACTAGAGGGTCTCCACATGTATTACTGTTTATAATCATTCCCACACATGACTTTGCTTACAAGAGTTTGTTTTTTTTCCCCTTAAAATTTTTGGTTATTGTCAAAGAGAGAAGATGGGGAACAGAAAGATATTTACCTACAGTTGTTTCCATGAGAAGAGCTGTCCCAATGATAATATGGAAGTACCTTATCTAAAGAATATTTACTAATAATTTTAGTATGGCTAAATCTAAATTTAATTTCTCTTCATAAGTGGAAGCATCTACAGTACAAATTCTCTCTAAAGCAAGTTCAGGACCAAAAGTCTCTCTCAGACACCTTCTACTCCATCAGCCCCACCTTAAATAGCTCCATGAATATTACTCTCAATAAAGCACCATATAGCTTAACATTTTTTCCCCTTACTTTCAAAAACTCCCTTGGCTTTCTCCAGCCCCAAACCCATCTCAAATCCTAGTTCATCTATAGCAAGCATCAGGTTTCTTTCCCACCACTTTACAATTGCTGATTAGTATGTTTTATTTAAAGGAATAAGATTTAGCAAGAATGAATTCTCAACACCTGGGTCACTATACTTCACTCAAATATCAGTATGGTCAATGAGACTTTTACCAAGAGACGTATAGAATCAAATCCTGAAATCACTTTGCTTTGCATAATGTAGGATTCCTGATGAATAGTTTTAAAAACGAGAAGAATGCACTACTATATGAGCCAAGGGCAAACATATGAGATCAGTTAACTTACTGAAAGGTCACCCACAAATTAATTACAGCAGAAAGCACTGAAAAACAAATGCGCTAAACCCAAACACAACTAATTCTGAACTATCAAGATACAGCCATGCCTGAACTTATCATGACACCTTCATGCCTATTTTTTTTATTTATTATTTTCACGGACTCTGAGACTGCTAAATTCAATGACCTGCTTTTCCGCTTCACACAGATGAGGCTTTCTTTCTCTGGATTAGTTTTAGTGGGTTCAGACCCTGAACCATCCTTCTCTTTTTGGTCAGTTGAGTGCCAATGCTGTGGCAAAGATGCAACTCCATGGTTAAGCAAGGCAAGAAAGGGAAACCGTGAGTATTCCCCAGTGCAGTTTGACTTCCGTAGTCATGGAATCATGCTCTCAGGTATATATTGCCCCTACAGATAAGCTTTGTCACCAGAAGAGGTGTGCTCCTGCTCCTCCTTTACTCTCTTCTAGGATCTCACAGTCCCATAAATGGAGGATAAGACGTTTCCACTGGCTGACAACAGCAACACCCACCCACACACCCTCAACCTTCGGAGAATTAATTTTCCCTATCAGCAATTCTTCACCGCTATATCAGTTTAGCATTAAGGATGATATAGCACCACAACACTTCAGCTCATTTCCATTTCTGGCTCAAGTACCTGGGGTCCAGTCACATAAAATTCATCAAACACCATCTTCTCTCTCATCAACCTGGCCCTACTAAAACTATGATTCAAACATTCAGAGAGTAATAAGAATTCAGATACAAAGATACTGGACAGCTAATTTAGGGTCAGTCATGCCACCTCAACAGCCAGGCCAGATGCACTGTTTACACAGCACAAACCCAGTACAAGGCAACAGTACAACACATGTGGGGGTCCTTAAGAGTCAAGATTACCATCAGCACAAAGATTAAGTAGTTTTTCCATGACAGACTTCATCAATCTTGCAGCGCTTCATGATTTTACAGTCACCTGTGAAAAAAGCAGACTGAAAACCAAAGTCTTGAAGTGACACCACAATGGTGATTTGAGTACAGGCTCATCTGGAAACATACACTGATAATTAATCCCTTGTGAGCAAAAGTTGGTTTAGTACTAGAATAACATAATTGAAAACTGTCATTCCACTCTGATATAATTAAACAACATTAGATCAGTATCCAAAAATAATATTCATTCGGTAGCTGACTGGCACTTTTTATAATATCTGCCTTCACCTGAAACCTCTTGAGATTCTTTCATTATAGTGAATGCATTAGAAACCTAATTGAAAAATGTGCTTTTCAACAGTTTCACTTTGTTGTTTGAGATTTAGAAATAAGACTGTGAGCGCAGACTATGCTGTCTCTGCTATTTCAAAATCATTGATCGTGTTTGCTAGAAATACACAAATCAATACAGCACATATAGATTGTAATAGACTAGAAATATCAAAGTTTACTTTTTATCCATAACAGAAAAGAAAGCTAATGGAGGTAGCTCAAGAATTACTTTGGTTTTTTTTTTTAAATAGTAAGAATGTTAATAGTGTGGGAAACACACGCTTTCAATAGTCTACCAAGGACTGGTTTCAATAGTCTATTTTTCTCCTATAAATCTCACTTTTTGTGGTGTTTTTGTATGACAGGCTGCATTGCATGCTTCAGAATATCCAAGTTTGGGAACAAGACATTTTCTGAAGCACCAACAAGAAAAGGAATGAGAATATGGGAAGGTAAATAATTGGAAATAAAATAGTAAGATCTATGAAGAAGCTGGCATGGGTTCATTCCGGAGCCTCTCACAGAGAATGAAATGAAAATGCTAGAAGGTAAGGTGATAAAAACCAGAAGACTAAAGCAACAGCCGGGGGGAAAGAGTCTTATTTTACCTCTTCGTCTCTTTAAGGAGTCAAATGCAGATGAAAGCGCTCTGTGCCCAGAGGAATGAGGTGGTAAAGATAAGGAAGTTATTTCAGCTCTTTGAATAAGTTTTGAATAGTTTGGAAAAATACACAAAACCTCCAGTTTCTCCTTTTTTAACCTAAAAAGCTCACGCATGCTTATCACAAACATAGTTTCCCATAAGCAGTAAGGAATTCAAATACGGTGTCACAATGGCATCTACTTTACTTACAAATTCCCTTTTCCTTCTTCAATTGTTTAATTTAAATATACCAGCCAGTGAACTCAAAAAAATTGCAAAACCAACTTAACATTGCTGAGGACTCAGAATATTATGTAACATAAAATTAAAGACATTATATCATTTTAATTCTTTTTTACAGAAATCCTATACCGCTTCTCAAATTATCACGTTTTGTGCCCCTCATAAAATGCATTTACATTGAATCATACATTAAAAAAAAAATAATCAAATGTTACTAAGTGAAGTTGACTGGTAGCACGCAGTAGTACTAAAAGATAGTCCTGCATTTTTATTTATGGCTAAATACACCAGATAAAATATTTGATACAATATGTGATCTGCGGTTAAATACATATTGCTTTCCTTCACAAACAAATATACACAGAATATTAAACGAACAAAGTTGAAAGTATTTAATCAGGCAAAGTTTAATGAGAAATACAAACATTATTGGGGGAGGGGTATCTTTGGGGTTTTTATCTTTGGGTGTGCTTTTTTTATTGTCACATTTGTACTATTTTCAGATTGGGGGGCAGGGAGGGGGAACTGTTTATACTATCATAAAAGTTCCCAAAGGTAAATAATCTTTTCAAGAAAAGAAATACCATTTCATCATCTTGTTCATACCAATTATTTCATTTTGCCTTTTGTTTCCCCCATTTGTGAGTGTTTGGGGAGAAAGTATGTATACTATGTACACACACGGTATTTGGACAAAAACTCTGTCTCCTTTACAAGTAGTACCTTTACAGATGTAAAGGGGTCAGGATAAGGTTATGAAGCTATTACCTCATATGCTTTACAAAAAAGCTGTTATATAGGATTTTCCTCAAAATTTAAATTAAACCTAACAAAAAAAATAAAATTAGCATTCCTGTGTGGCAAGATCAGCTAGGCAGAAATGTCATGGTTTAGACAAGTTGTAAATCCATAACTGTAAGGACTATATTTCCAACAGCTACATTATTATAATTTGGTTAGATTTTTTTTAAATTAAATATCTTCATGTTTCACTATAGATGTTCACAAGTTCACTTTATGTGACTATAAATAGCAAACTGTCTACTTCCTTACTGGCTACAAATTAGTGTTGAAACTGGTAATACAAGGTAGAAAACAGCTGGAATTGTTATTTCATAAAGTATCTGAGATACCAGAGACTACACCTGATTTCTGCCAGCAGTCTACTCTGCATTAGCCTAGAGGAATAGTACCACTGAGGAGTAAGGCCAATTCAGTATTTTCCACTTTCAGCGTCAAGTTTAATCTCTATAATCTATAACCAAGCAGTGCATGAAAAAACATTAGTAAGCATGTGATCAGCACAGTAGAACCCTGTCATAACTCAAAACTTGAAATACTTGGACAAATCCCACAGCAAGTATGAACCAGCATATTAAGTCTTTTTGTTCCCACTGCTCTTTCAGATTTTTCTGTGACTTCTGAACACACTTTAAGCATCCACCATTCTTCACACCTGACCTCCTAAAGCATACTTTATTTAGAGCTTTTTTTACCACAAAGAAGAAAACCAAATCAGGGTGGGGTGGGATGTGGGGGTGTTCCCCTGTGTAGTTCACAAAATAAAAAGCAAAACTGTGTAATATATCACCATGCATGAAATACACATTCATAATACTCACTAAACTGATCATGTCTTATAGGCATCTCACAAACTTCAGACAGAATACCAGTACTGGAGCATTTGCCATCACTTGTTCAGAAGGACAAATTGAATTGATCTGCATCCATATAATACAGCAACACTTTAAAAGTAGTAAAAATAAATTGTTGACATATAAACAGTTCCCAGCAGAGGGTGAACATATTTGCTTTTATAAATTCCCATGAGGTAGCTAAAGAAAATTGTAGCCCTCCCTCCCTAGCAGAACACTGCAAAGTTTTTATGCCACTCTTCAGTTCAGTAAGACGATGTAACTGGTATGTTTGAAAGGAACTCTGGTCTGGCAGTTTTCCTACACTGATACCATATAATCCTTTCTTCCGTCAGACTGTCTTGCGGAAGAACAGAGGGTTGCAACCATTTCTTCAGGCTTGAAGGACACAAATCAGACCTATGTCTTTCACTGGAGCTCCTGCCCTCATGCATGAATATGGCCAGAAGCTGGACCAGATGCAGCTGGCTAAGGCTACTGAGGAAAAACTGAAATACAACCAGAAAATTGTGGAAATCAATCAGAATAGTGGGAGAAGATTATTTCAGTGCTTTTGTTCACCATCCAGTCCATGATTCCTTGTACAGTACTAGCAAAATGTAATAAAAGTACAGAGCCTTGCTCTGAGGTAGAGCAATGGAGACACAGTGCCACGGCTTCCACCAAGGCAAACTTAATAGCAGCAGTGGTCAGATGAAAACGATGCAGAGGATATTGTTCCTATTACTGAGCTGGTGTAATCAGTTCCCAACACAACAGACAGAAACCTTCCTCTACCTGGAGTACATAACATGACTGGTCTTTTACAACAATTCATAACTGGATAATAAAGAGAAATCCCAGAAAAAGCCGAAGCCTGAACCAAGTGATACATGTGCACGTGACAGTTCTGGGGAAGAACTAAACTCTGTTTCTTTTCATACAGGATCACACCTAAGGGTTTCATTAATTCATGAGACACTCCTATTCAAAGGGATGGCCATAAATTGTAAGCACTATTTTTTTAACCTCTTCTATTTCTACAAAGAAATCTGTAAGAAAAGACAGTTCCAGTTATGTTCATTGTTACGTTTACCCGAGACTGTCACATCAGGAACAGATTACTGTAACATAACCCAGCCAGACCACATGAAGCCAGCTAAAAGCTGAAGCCAGTGCAGAAAACAGCTGCTTATTTAATTTTGCTACGTGCTGGCAACACAATAGAATTTCTCTGTAGATTGGCCTCTAGCTATGCATTGCTTTTCAGACAGCATTTACTGTTTAAAGGTCTACACAGGTTACAATTTGTTTACCAGCAAATATCCAGCTAACACTCTAGCTAATATCACCCCTCTTTAAAGAAAAAGCATTAACGATGAGGTGTTTTCCACAAGAGGTCCTTGACTCCAGACTGACAGCAGAAGGCAGAGCCTGCAAGCTTTACCAGCACCAAGTCTGCATTTTATTCCTTACATGGGAGGGGAGTGGTGGGCACAGGACTTACTATGGAAATTGGGTACGCATCTTTGAGTGAGACTGTCAAGGTTTTCCTTGGGATGCAGTGTGAAGACAGTGTATTTTTTGAAAATTATCCGGAATCTTTGTCTGTTACAATTTTGAAAAGGAGTAATCTCGCTGATGCTGCCTTCTAAAAAATATTTCCAACAGGACAAAAAGCTACTACTTTAAATTACCTGCATAAAACAACTGTCCAGACATGGATTTATGATAACACAGAGAATTTTCCCAGACAATTTGATTATCAGGAAGAACATCAAAAGATTACTTATCTCCAAATATGACCTCAGCATAAATTTAGTCAGTCAACCACAAAAAAATGAGGATATAGTATTTTTTGAACTTGTTCTATCTTGCTCTGACAGTCTCCAGTCTACCAAGAAATTGTGCAACTTCTTCATATTTAATCCTTCCTATGATTCCAAGATTTTCAATTTTAGAATAAGCTTTTACACAATTATTATATATCCCTTTATTAAGCAGTTTTGTGGCTCCCTAATATAAAAGGCTTATATTTACACAACTCCATGACTTGTCATCACATTATCTGGAAGTTACTTAAATATTATGGAGAGTCTTAGCTCTTTTCAAAACATTTGGCTTCATTCCAAATAAAACATTGTAGACAATGTATTCATCTAGCTATGCAAGTAAATAGCAGCTAGTCTTATCCCAAGAATTATAAAGAAATCATTTACGGGGAAAAATATTATTATTAAAGTGTTAATGTAATTTTAAAAACAATGTCTAGATCAAGACTCTTCACGGTATTTCTAGTATTATAATCACCATAGAAATGTTAGTTTCCATTTCTCTACTGTAAGACACCACCATCTCCATGCTCTGCCCCCAAGTGTACATAATATGATATGAAAAAAGCTGGACACAAGAGCACACATGCACACACACAATACCTTTGCTCTTCAATACCCACCGCTGGTACTCATACCAGTACCTAAAATGGAATTTTTCAATCCTAGAGAACACCATAGGAAGGGAAGTGGTCCCAGCTACTTCTGCTATGGCACTGTGTCATATGTCAAAATGTCATACATTTTGGGCTTTCTAAAATGGCTCTCACAAACACTTCCGCAGCTTCACGAAAGAGCGACAAGAATGTTTTCGTCTTGCCTATAACAACGCTTCTGACAGTGAGCAAATCAAAAGTCTGCCCAAGCTTGCTAGGATTGCTCATGACAAACCCATCATATTGTAGCCTCTTTCGCTGGTACTGCCTGCTGAAACTCAGGAAATTCAGTTATCTGTCTGCCTTACAGGGAAAAGAGAAAATAATCCAAAACATTTTCAGGGGAATTTGGAATGTACACTGAATATTAGGATACCTCACACGAGCTGTGGGAATAAAAACTTCTTTAAATCTGCAGTCTTCAATTCACCTTGAAATTAGCTGTCACTCTGTCATTACCTCAGTTTCTCAAAGAGCGTTTTAATGCTGATTTCTAACCTGTCTCCCATGGTAATCAACTGTCAACCCTAAGTTGTCAGAAAAAAAAAAAAAATAAATCAGTATTACACTGACCATGAATTTGAAAGGAAGAATACAAAAAACCCTCAAAAGACAGAGTAAAAATTCAAACACAAAAATGAAATTATTATTTTCTGTTTCCTCCTTAGTCTACATGGCTCCAGATGTACAGTGAACAGAAACAGAACTTCTGCTGAATGGAGGCTGTAGAAGGATCATGACTTTCATACATTTATTTAAAAAATAAGTAAAGAATTGTTGAAAAAGAGTAGCATTCCTATTCTTTCTCAAGAAGCTATTAAGTTAAAACTTTAGCTTCAGGGTGAGTAACATACAGCTTCTGACCTAAACATCCTTGTTATAAGGAGAAGTAACAATAACATTGTCAAACTCTGATAAAGACAGTAGCATGAAAGGCCTTCCGAGCGTTATTGAAAACGCTCAGCGGTAGTAAGATACAGTGCTGTGGTAATCTATTAGCTGGGGGGAGGAAATATTCTCTGCCATAGTAGTTTTTAAAACAGAAGACAAGGTTTTCTGTGTACTGCCTGGTTTAAATAATTCCTTCTGTTACAAAACTCTTTTGCCTTCTCCAACTTCTTATTTACAAGAAACTAAGAAAAAGGAAACTTTGAAATAAACAAAAATATATCAGCTTCTGTCTCTTTCACCACAGAAACAGAACAAGCTTTTAGTTCTTACTCTGTAAAAAACCCTGTAAGATTGTCACTTCAAGCCTGTAAGCAATTTCTGTTACAGTAAGAATACGTGGGTTTGGTAAACTGAGGATACGATTTACCAGGTAACAACATGATGCAATAAATATTATCTGTATTAAAATAAAAAGCTTGGTTCTACCCACTTTATCAAGCAAGACAGGTCATTCCAAATAGCTGACTACTCCCTAGTCTTTAGTTAGGGTTTGCAGACAACGATCACTTTATTAATTTTTCCAAGCACTGACAAAAATATTGAAGAGCACAGGGTCAAAAAATCTATCCCGTGAGTCAGACATCAAAAAAGCATGTCTGTACAGTGAATATTCACTCATTTTTAATCAATACTGAGATACCTGTAAAATCCTACAAGGCTTTGAGCTGGTATGCGATTTATTTTTTTCTTAATTTAGATGACAAAAATATTAAAAATTAGCTTAATAACAATATTATCTTTCTACACCAAACATGTAAACTCGTCAAAAAAAAAATCATTAGTTTAACAAGAATCTATTTTTCATAAGGTCAGTCAAGACTGATTTGATGAGATTTCATTTTTATCCACATGTTGTCTTTATTGAGAATATTTTTTATTTGACAGTGACATTAGTATCAGGGCGAACTGGAAAATAACTGATGACTGCTGAACCTTTTCTTTTTAAATACTGATTGAATGTCATCTTTTGTCCAGTTTTCAAAAAATTCACCACTCAAAAGACCTGGGAACCAGCATTAATATTTCTGACACTGTTTTGTCCTGTTAAATCCAAGTTAAGTTGTCAGGTTATGGTGATAAAAAGATAGTGTGGCATAAAAATAAAGCAAACACAGAAAATGTTTGTTTTTTTTTTTCTTTAAGATCACACTGTTTTTATATAATACTCCCTTGTTTATAAATATAATAATAACCACTAATATTGTAGCCAACAGCTCTGTATTCTCATCCAGAGACCAGCTTACTGTAGCTGCCATGTACATGACTCCTGGGAAACAATAAAAGTAAAGTAATTTATTTGTTCACTTTCCCACATAAAAATCAAATGCAGATCACTTCCACCCACTGGCCATAAAATCAACATTATTAATCAGCTACCCCCTTGCTAGCGACCATTATACTTTGTTTCTGAGAAAAAAGTGTACAACTGCAGTTCCTAATGCAAATTATTACAGCTATCCACTGAAATCAGCAAAGCAATCTGAATTTATATCACTTAAAGATTTTTCATATAGTATAGAGATAGCATATTAGAGTACAAAAACGACCAGTGCACATTACAAGGATAAAGATTTACAGTGATCGCTGTAATTTCATCCCTCCATTAAATATCCATCCTGTATCATAATGTGACCTATTTAAAAGATTTTTAAAGCATTTGAAAGGCATAAAATTTAATTTCACTCTGTCACAGAGTTTCAATTCTTATTCCTATGAACCTGAGTTCCAATGCAAGTAGGTATATCAAAATTCTCACCTTAAGTTAATTTTCCCCCTATATCCACTGCCAGAGGTTAATCATTTGAGTGCTGTTCACCTTTTTCCAGCACACTAATAAAATGCAACTTCAGGAATCTTACACAGGAATGATCTTTTAAAATACAAAGATATTCTCAGTGTTGGGGTTTTTCACATAAGGAGAACTATCGGCTATTCTTCTTGCAGGCATTTTTGTAATGAGACTCAGTAGGTCTCAATCAATTCTGATTTCAAATCAAGATAAAAAATTAAATATTAAACAATATTTAACATTCTGCACCAAAAGACACTGATAGAAAAGGTGTAAAATGCAGAAAAAAAGCAAGCAGCCCAAACTAGGTGTACCAATATAGTCAGAAGATGGTGTTAAGGTTGTCTTGTAAGCAAAGCAGGGTTTGGATCAAGAATTGGTGGAACAAAGTAACCATTTCAAGTCAGATCTCATTGCTTTACTCGCTAATATGAAGAAAAAGCATTCTTCCCTTCTTTTAAAGAGTGTTTGAAAAGGCATGAGGCACCAGAGTGTCCTGGTTAAACCACAACACAGAGGTAGGCAGACAGATCATCAGGTTTCTATTTTGATAGAATAGAATTAACAAATCATCATTTAAGGATGGCTATTCCAGGTCAAACCAAAGGTTGATGTGCAGCACAGTATCACATTTCTGACTGGCCCACACCAGACTCTTTGTGAAAAGGAGTAGTAACAGCACAGATATAGACGGATCTTTCCACTGATACATCCATCCCAGCACCCACTGACCTCTGCCTTAGGAATTTTCTGAGCCAAAGGCTGTATTCATCTTAAAAATGACACTGACTTCTTTTTCAAATCAGCAGATCAGCAGTCGCACCAGTCTAAGACATGACAAATCCGATGTTATCTTCTTCCCTCAGGCCTTATCTTTTGATCTCCTATCTTCTTACACACAACTAACAGTACAACAGCAACACAGCATTAGAAACACAGGATTAAATGGCTCCCACAGCTCCACCCAACTTACAGAAGACTGAGAGAAGTAGAGAGATCAGATCAGACCATCCAGATGGTATCTCTGATGAAGGAAAATACTCCGAAGTCCAAGATAACAGCTGTCAGGGCATACCTGCCAGCCCATAGCTTGTCTGTAGCTACCCAGCATCTTGGATCTCGTGCATATCAATCAAAAATATACAAGTGAAAAATCACCAAATGAAAACCTTTACTTATCCTCTTATACTCCACTCTTTCCTTTTTACTGCCTCTCTCTTTTCCACAGCAGGAAAGCTAGGATCAGACACACGGCTGAGCTGCCATACTTCAGCATAGCTCAACCGCAGCAGCTCTATACAATTCTTCCCCACCCTAAAGGTCAGGTGAAGCACAGCTGCTGAATGCTCTTCAGGGGATGCTTGCAGCAGCCATAGAGCATGGCCAGCGCCTAGCCCACATCTTGAGACTCGTTTGGGTGCCTGCACCCTTGCCCTGGACTCCCAGCCGGACCGCAGAGCTACCCTTCACCCAACAGGAGCTTCTCAGCCCACTGAGCAACCTTCAAAACAACTCATGTCTCTAACAGTGCAGACTCAAAGTCCATCCAGCCTTTTAGCCTGTCTCCAAAAGTGGCCAACAGCAGATGTCAAGGGAAGAAAACATGAACCAGACAAGCTTGGGTGAAACTTTCATACACTCTCCAAGACTTTGCTGCTTTGCTTCTCAATGACATTGCAAACCGGAGGTGGTATCTTTATACTTTCAAAGTTTTTTTTCTTCCATAATTTTCACCAACATAAATCATCACAGATCTAATAATTCCACTGTTACAGGAACACAAAAACAAGAGATTCAGTTTTGATTAGATTTCTTCTGTACCATGCAGTCTAATTAACTCATCTGTAAGTAAAAATAATTTAAAACATTCTACAGTGTCTCAGAATCTCATAAATCTGTTTGCTTCATATAGTAACCAAGCCAGGAAAGATCTCCACATTCAAAACACCCAACTGTATAAGTGCAAAATTTTACCCCTTTTCTAAAGGACATTGTTAAAACCATTGTAGTAAGATCCAAAGCTTCTTTAGCGCGAAATGCTAGATAAAATGCAACTATGACTGGAACTCAGGGCCTTTTCTCACTGATCTGATATCTCTCTACCTGAAGGTAATTGGAGAATAGGAAAAGGCCGCCTACCCTTCTGCTTTTCCTCTCCTTTTCCCCAAATATGTCAAATAGTTTCTTGGCTTTCTACTCTCACCTTAACAACAGTTAGCATTTTCCTAAGTGACATAGAGAAAAAGGGTTGGAGTCAAACATACAAGAGTTTATTTTTTCAAGTTCAAGGTTGAGGAAACACCAATGTTTTAAATTATAATATTTTTAAAAAGTAAATTGTTGCATTAACATAATTAGATCACAATATACTGATCCAGTTCAGCTCAATTTGTATGATGTTAACAGGCCATTAGAGACACCAGAGTTTTGATGTGAACTAGTCTTACCCCTTCCAAATTGTTTAGTAACAGCACAAGAACAGAGTCTCTCTCAGCAAAGCAGTTTCTGAAGGCAGCATTTAAACACCAGTCGTATTACTCAAAACAATCCAAATTGGCCTGTATGAAGTCGACATAGTCCCTTTTTAATAAAGACAAATGAGCTTGAAAACTAATCCATCAAAATGGATTGTGTTTAATCAAAAAAGGAAAAGTTGCCATCAACAACAACATCCCTTTAAAGCAAGCCAAAAACTCCGCCAGCTGTTAAGTCATGCACAGTAATCTACTGCATCCAGATTTCCAAGGGCAGTCCTAACTCTGTGATTACCCAGTAGTCATAACCAGTTTTCCTGACAAAGCTAAGCCTACACAGAAATACCAATTATAATAATATTGTATTGAGATTATTCTACACCAGGATTATTCTAGAATTATTCTAAACCAAGAAAATGTCAAAAAAATACTGAATGCCAAAAGGGATAAAAACATGAACAGTTCAATCCTAGGTCACGTCACACATGATCAACATTTCCTGTTTTCTAGCTCAGCTTCCACTGAAAGTCAATGATACATTTTAAATTATAAGAAGAGACCCATTAAGTCCCATGTCACTTCTGTGGCCACATACTTTTCAAAGGGCAGAATGAACTCCACTGCAGGTGTAAAATTAATGAGGGATTTTGCTGAAAATGTCTATATCATGTCCTGTCTGGACTTAGCGGCTAACATTGTCTTTACAAAAGGAGTTAGCTGATGTCAAACCACGGTAAAGATAAATTGATCATTCTTCATATCTTGTTTTCTCTCCATTGCACTACTTTCTTGACACACACAGGGTAGCATTTAGCCAGAGTAGAAAGCAATGCAAGTGAGATCATCGGAAATGTCAAGATCGGAGGCAGCTTGGGTTGCGGTGATCATGCGCTGGCAGAGCTCACACTCCAGAGGGAAATGGGAAGAATGAAGAGTATAGTCAGGACCCTGAATTTTAGAAAAGCCAACTTCCAGCTCCTCAAGGAGATAGTCGGAAGGACTCCCTGGGAAACGGTCCTCAGGCACAGGGGAACAGAACAGAGCTGGCAGATCTTTAAGGAAGTGATCCACAGAGCGCAAGAGCTCTCGATCCCCAGGTGTAAGAAATCGGGCAAAGAAGGGAAGAGACCGGCATGGCTGAGACGAGAGATGCTGGTCAAACTAAGGAGGAAGAGGGAACTGCACAGGCAGTGGAAGCAGGGACAGGCATCCTGGGAAGAGTATAGGGACGCTGCCTGGTTGTGTAGGAATGGGGTCAGGAAGGCCACGCGCAGCTGGAGCTAAACTTGGCTAGGGATGCAAAGAATAACAAGAAGGGTTTCTACAGGTATATCAGCCGGAAAAGGATGGTTAAAGAAAGCGTACCGCCGCTGATGAGCGAGACTGGCAAGCTGGTAACAGCAGATGAGGAGAAGGCTGAGGTACTCAACAACTTTTTTGCCTCAGTCTTCACTGGGAACCTCTCTCCTCACCCCACCCGAGTTGATGGATGGCATGAGGGGGACCGGGAGGGCAAAACCCTTCCTGCTGTAGGAGAAGATCAGGTTCGTGACCACCTGAGGAACCTGAACGCACATAAGTCCATGGGACCTGGTGAGATGCATCCCAGAGTCCTGAGGGAATGGGCCGATGTAGTCACCAAGCCACTCTCCACGATATTTGAAAAGTCATGGCAGTCAGGTGAAGTCCCTGGTGACTGGAAAAAGGGAAACATTGTGCCCATTTTCAAAAAGGGTAGAAAGGAAGACCCTGGGAACTACCGACCTGTCAGCCTCACCTCTGTGCCTGGAAAGATCATGGAACAGATCCTCCTAGAAGCTATGCTAAGGCACATGAAGGCCAGGGAGGTGATTCGAGATAGCCAGCATGGCTTCACCAAGGGCAAGTCCTGCCTGACGAACCTAGTGGCTTACTATGATGGTGTGACAGCATCAGTGGACAAGGGAAAACCAATGGATGTCATCTATCTGGACTTCTGCAAAGCCTTTGACACAGTCCCCCACAACATCCTTCTCTCTAAATTGGAGAGCTATGGATTTGATGGGTGGACTGTTCGGTGGATAAGGAATTGGTTGGATGGTCACATCCAGAAGGTAGTGGTCAATGGCTCGATGTCCGGATGGAGACCGGTGACGAGTGGTGTCCCTCAGGGGTCCGTACTGGGACCGGTGCTGTTTAATATATTCATCAATGACTTAGACAGCGAGATCGAGTGCACCCTCAGCAAGTTTGCAGACAACACCAAACTGAGTGGTGTGGTTGACACACCAGAAGGACAGGATGTCATCCAGAGAGACCTGGACAGGCTGGAGAGCCTCATGAGGTTCAACAAGGCCAAGTGCAAGGTCATGCACCTGGGTCGGGGTAACCCCCAGTATCAGTACAGGCTGGGGGAAGAAAGGATCGAGAGCAGCCCTGCCGAGAGGGACTTGGGGGTGCTGGTGGATGAAAAGCTGGACATGAGCCGGCAATGTGCGCTGGCGGCCCAGAAGGCCAACCGTACCCTGGGCTGCATCAGGAGAAGCGTGGCCAGCAGGTCGAGGGAGGTGATTGTGCCCCTCTACTCTGCTCTGGTGAGACCTCACCTAGAGTACTGCGTCCAGCTCTGGAGCCCTCAGCACAAGAAGGACATGGAACTGTTGGAGCGGGTCCAAAGGAGGGCTACTAAAATGATCCGAGGGCTGGAGCACCTCTCCTATGAGGACAGGCTGAGAGAGTTGGGCTTGTTCAGCATGGAGAAGAGAAGGCTGCGGGGAGACCTGATTATGGCCTTTCAGTACCTAAAGGGAGCCTATAGGAAAGATGGGGAAAATCTTTTTAGTAGGGCCAGCTGTGACAGGACAAGGGGTAATGGTTTTAAACTGAAGCAGGGTAGGTTTAGACCGGATATAAGGAGGAAATTCTTTACAACGAGGGTGATGAAACACTGGAACGGGTTGCCCAGAGAGGTGGTGGAGGCCCCATCCCTGGGAACATTCAAGGCCAGGTTGGATGGGGCTCTGAGCAACCTGATCTAGTTAGCGGTGTCCCTGCTCACTGCAGGGGGGTTGGACTAGATGACCTCTAGGGGTCCCTTCCAACCCCAAACATTCTATGATTCTAATGCTTACATTATTTACATGATGGATTTTCTGGTAATCCAGTAACACTGCAAGAGGTGAAAATAAACACTAATGAAATGCCTTCTTTATTTTATTTTGAACCATATAAAAAGTCCCCTTTTTTAACCACACTCAAATAACCTTCGGACTGCCTCTTCTGCTCTTTTTCAATCCTTTCTAGCCCGTAGGAGATACTCCTGCCTACAGATCTGTTCTGCTTGCAACAATGCTTTCCTGCAGCCAGCAATTCCCACAGGATGCATTTCTGTAACCATGGTATTACCAAGCTTATTCAGACAGACCCAAGAGAAAGTCATTTAGATCCAAAGAGAAAGCCACATCTTTCCTGTAAGAGCAGCAATACTAAAGCTGCTGATGAAGTTCTGAGTATCACAATGGCCCTTTTTCACTTCTGTGAAGAAGATGATGCACTTCAGCTGAAAAAAAAACCTGTTGATTTAAAGTCCTCGGGAATTCTTCTGTAATAAATCCACCACTCAAAGAATATCAGTATCATCAGCCTAGCTTTGACTCTACAAGTGTATTAGACAGAACCACTGGAAAATTCTAAAAATTACTTTAAGAAAAGCTTAATTATTTATTCCACTGACATTGACCTATTAAAATTTCAACTCTCCATTTGCATGGAAATAAGTAAAATACTTTTTTCTATACCTAATAATACTTAATTCCAACAATCTTTTCAGCTTATGCACTGCCAGATCCTTATATTCGAGCAAGTTCCAGAAACCCTTAAAAGCACCCATTTATTACAAGAATTTTATTCGAAGAATTTTGGTGTCATCCAAAAGCTACTTAGCTTAGACAGGGAGGCTCTTGGCAACAACTGTTGAAGCTTAAAATATGAGATAGCAGGCAAGGAGTTTGTCTCACATTAGAAGACATAAAAGGTAACTGCTTCTTTTAACTTACCAACTACTAGAAATACATCTGAAATAATTTTTCATGAGTAAAGTCCGTTAATACAAGTAACTGCATAACTGAATTCTGTTTACAGAGTGTCTTTTATACCACACAATAGTTATAAATGGTGAACCCTAGGCACAACTTTTTTAAACACTGTATTTTCTATCCTTTATGCTTTTGCATAAAAGTCTTCAAACTTATTTCCCAATTATTCACTCACAGAACCACAAAGCACTCAAAAAATGAAATGCGTAAGAGTTAATTTGGGCAACATTTCAACCTCAGAAAGAAGCAGTAAATAAGCACATTTTCTTCTGCTGCTTTTGCTTTCTCAAAAGAAGTTATCAGTGATAGCTTCCTTGGCAACAAGACACAAACACATAACATCACTGATTCAAACAGCTAATCAAGGACAGATGTCTCAAGAGACTATCAGAACAGCCTTCTGCATTTCCAAGCACGTCTTACTTTTCTACAAATAAAAATATCCCCATAGCTAGGAAATCCAGTGGCATTCTGAAAGTAGAGACACAATTTGTCTTCCAGTACATCTTTCTAGATTTTAATTACAGGCTTCCTCCCAGTTTGAAAAAAAAGGAGCAGAAGCATTTGTCACAGCCACATGGAAGCATCAGAGAGCAAGAGTGTTTTTGTGGGAGATACTTTTAAAGTAGTTTTCATCCTAACTTCCAAAGTACACCAGCACTCCTGTAAGATATTTTAACTGAGTGTTTTAACTTATAACGAACAATCAATAATATTTTCAAAGTGATTTCAGAGTGTTCTGGGGCAAGACCAAGCTTCATGACAGTTATAAAAGGTCTTCTCCTATGGATTCAAAGTTCACAGGTTCGCATATACTCTTCTGTATAACCCACACAAGTCTTGTGTGATCTGTAAGATTCCAGTTTCATTTTACTTAGAAAACGTATCCTACATCAAGTAAGAACTCCAAGCAATCCTGGTTTCATTTACCTTTCTTTTGCATAACAACACATTCCAGTTACACATGTGAAACTGTGATTATTGAAAGCTTTTTATAGCATAAGACTACAGTGTAAGATTAATTAGTAACAATATAATAATAGCAGTGCTAATTAATTCATCCTAACCTATAGTAAAACAGTATGAACAACGCTGCTAGCATTAACAATTATCCCACAGAGTACATTTCACACTGAACATACTTGCATCGTGCCAAATGTAATTCAAATATAACATCTCCCAGAACACAGAAGAGCTCAGGCAGATATGTGGACATAGATTGACTTACCAAGACAGAATAACATGTGAGAGGATGCAGGCAGCCTCTGGCAACAAATCAGTGCGGGAAAAATTCAGGTTTAGTACCCCATTTGTTCCTAAGCAGCACTGAGTACATTCAGATCTTGTCCCTGATCCCATGAAATCAATGATGATTGAATCTCAAATTACTGGAATCTCAACACACAAGGTTCAACATAAGGCCATACAGTGGGACTGGATACCCAAGTCAAACGGCACATACGTGCCCGGGGACATGGTCCAGGGACAGGCCTGTGCGTCGACACATGGAAGCACACAGCAAGACAAGGTCCCTGGAGCCCATCTGCAGCTGGAAGTTGTGCCTTACAACAGGACAGCCCTCCAGCTGCACAGCAGCACCTCCTCCAGGACCCCACGCAGGAGGCACCAGCGGACTCCCTAACAGTGCCTGGATTTAGCACAAGGGGTATGAGAAGATGAATATTACACTGTAAATGCAGGAAATTAATGAGCCTCAGTGGTGAAGCATGGAGCAGATGGCAGAAGAGCATGCCCTGGCACATGAGACTTAAGGGTCCACCTCAGGCAGGTTGGATTCTGAACCCTATTTGGCGGGGGGTGGGGGGTGGTGGTGTTGGCAACCTTCTGAAGATGCACATAGTGCATTACCATTGGTGGTAGCCCCCATTGCTTGCCTTTTGTCAAGAAAAGGCTACACTCAATCCTGAGGAGGAGAAAGCCTGTACAGGTATACTCCAGTCTGCCAAGGCCAATCTTCCTAGAGTAAAATTTTTGAATGCATAGGCAAAACCAGCAGTTGCAGAAATCATCCCTAATTCACAAAACTCGGAGAGAATAGATCAGGTGGAATTGCAAGCTAATCTGCAATCTGGGCCAGAATGGTAGATAAATATCACTATGCAAAATTACCTTTGAATTTTAAAAGTCTGTCAGGCATTCTGGATATAAAAATATGCTGGTTTTCTTTCTGTTTATACTTGGATATAAAATCAGTGTTACTGGTTAAACAAAGCTAATTACAGTTTTTAAAAAGGCGAAATGAACTTTGTAGGATCCCATGGTCAGACCTTTTTACTGTATCTTTTTTTCCCGAGAACTCAGCTTTACTTGGAACAAGAAGTCACAGCCACCATGCTTTATTATTCTAAATTCCACTCTTTATCTTTACATGAATTTAATCGTCATTTGCTTGCATGAGCTAGAACAACCACCTGCCCTCCCTCTCAAACATCCCTCAAATTCTCTGTGCAATTTTGATCTAAAGAGTGGCAAGAGCATTCACGTAACTCAGGGCTTTTTATTTGCCAAATGATGAGTACTTTTGTTAGTAGCACTGTAATGACAGGTTACGGTGGATGAAGAAAATTTTATTGGTCTAAAAGAGTTGTTCCTTTTTCAGCCGTAAAGAATGAAGACAATTAACTTCTCCCCACTGAAACTGAGGGAGATGTACAACAAATAACCACTGAAAAGATTCTCGACCAGGAGAAAACTTGCCAAACTGTAGCCACACACTTTATTTCATATTACTACATGAAAATAAAACGTTAAATGAGACCCAAGGAGATTCCTAATCACTAACAACACTAATTACAGAATTATCATCAGAGAATCGAGCATTCCTCACTTAACCCTATTCGGACTAAGTATCAGTTGCCACAGAAAGACAGAATGTGACACACTCCTACCTTCATACCTTGGAAAGCTGACTGTGAGAACTATGGAGTTAAACAGTTCAGGAGAAGGCAGTAGATAAATACAAATTACTGTTATTATATGCTTGCTTGGTGCAACAAGCTTCATCTTATTTCTCCGTACGCATCATCTCTCCCCTCCACCCCAGCAATACAGAAGTGTAGTCCAGGGAAATCCTCCTCCAACTGCACATTGACAATAAAACTCCAATCGAGTGTGTATCAGCAAGACAGTGATTAAAAGCATATTGTGACATCTATCCGTAACTTCCCACTTCCCTTTATGTATACAGGTTAACACTAGTAAAGTAACTAATAGAAAATACGATGTACTACACAAATGAGTAGGAAAACCACCAGCCCACTCACCCTTCCTCATCAGCTCCATTTCTCACTCTTAGACACATTCACTTGTATTTCTACAAATATCTGTATTGTCATCCCAAACAAGAGATGCTCTGGCAGCAAACAATGGTGCTCAAATGTTGTTTCAAAGTTAATTGGAAAACACCATGCTCTCCCCTAATAACCAGGCCTGTTTTTCTTTTTCTATGCCTTTCTCATGAGACTCCACACTTTCCTCATCCCTCTCATCTAGAAATGGAGCGACCAGAAAATTGAAATTGCAAGTTTAATTTCTTGTGAATCTACAACGTTTAGATAGTAATAAAAAGAGTTACTAGAAATCATACAACTGTGGACCTACTAAACTGGGTTGGTTGGTTTGTTTCTATCGTGGGCAGGTTTGCCAGCATAATTCAGATTCATTTTATTGTTTGTGGTGCAATTTCTTGATTAGCAGATAAAGACTTTCAAAGAAATATACCTGGCAGCAACATGCTTGGAAAGCAGATGTGCATATGCTTACTCTGCTCTCCAACAGCAGGCTACTTCATGGTCAAAACCCCTTTGCTGAAAACATACTGTTCACAGCTCTGGACGCTCCCAGCTCTTTCGATTCACTGTCCCAGCAGAGCCATACCAACGGATCACAGAACACACAAGCTACCAGACACATCTTTATTTACTTGGCAAGGTTTCTCTAGATTTACACCATTTGTGTGATTATGGAGATTTTTACATCTCTGGTCTCGTACCCATATACAGATTTGC
Source organism: Gorsachius magnificus (assembly GCA_034008185.1). NCBI lineage: Eukaryota > Metazoa > Chordata > Aves > Pelecaniformes > Ardeidae > Gorsachius > Gorsachius magnificus. Next base: position 38,380,476 of record CM067083.1, on the reverse strand, counting down.
TTTTGTCTTTCTGGCACAAGAATATGCACTGATTCATTAACTACTGATACCACCTGAAGCAGCAGGAGCCATTGTGAGATGTCAGCAAACCTACCTAAATTCAGCTGCTTTCAAGAAAATGCAAGTATTGCAAATAAGAACCATTAATGTTGTACTGGATCCTGCTGTTACAGAGTACTTTTTGTTTCCAGGTTCTTATATTCTCTAATTTTGTGCCATGAGAAGATATTATAAGGACAGTTAAATAAATAAAAGACAGGAAGCATATCCATTAACATCTTCATGTTAATGAAGTCAAGAAGATAACAGATAAAAGGATATTAAAGACAAGAAGCTGAATTCTTCTCTCACTCTTTCCTGCCATCTTTGGAGTCAGCCTAGTTACATCATGCAGGTAATGGCACAAATTTCGGTCCTGAGTGTCAACTGCTGGCAAACTGACAGAATGGGGGCAAACTGAAGTAATGCACTAAGCATTACCACTGGAGCTTGTTTTCAGAATTGTGGCTTTTCAGTGAAATGAACTGGAACTTACATTAAAAATTACCAGCTGATTGTCTGATGTGTCTAAAAAGTTAGTTTAATAAAAAAAAATTGCTATGGAAAGAGAAACATAATGATCTTAGATAACTAAGACAGCAAATGCTGTTGGACTCGTATCTGTCTTTGGTCCAAATCCACTACAAAATTTCCAATTCTATCATTATATTCTCAAAACAAGCTGCTTCTTCAGCCAATATATAACTTTTTATAAAACTGCAGACATATTTTTCTTTTTAAAAAAGGCACAAGAAAATGCAGTCAATACATGCAGCATTAGTTATAAAATTCAGGGAAGTGAAATGTCTCATTTCGAGAGACGCTCATTTCAGATTCATGTAATTTAAAGTTTCACCAGGATGATGGATATTGTCTCAATTTAAAAAAAAACCAAACACATAAAAACATTAAAAGAAGTTGGAAGTTTAAAAGCAAAATAAGTGATTCTATGCTGTTAGAAGAGTTTCTCACTATCACCCAGTTTACGGAATTTTACCCTGTACTCTTTCAAGTACAAAACCAAACATGACTCTTCAAAAGATTAGACAGCACAAATGCACACAGTGCAAGTTGCTGTTTTAAGTACAAGTTTTTTAATTTGAGTACAAGCTTATTCTGTAAGGCTGAAATGACTAGAGAATGAGAAACATGTCAGCATTACTTTGTCTATATGATTTCTGCATAGCAGATGAAATTGGTGTGACAGACTTTCCAGGCTAGACGCCCAGGAAACTGAATGAACGTTGACAAACCAGTAGGCTGACACTTCACTATTTCTGCCTATACCAGTAGCAACACGTAACCACATCCTGTCTGTTTACATGATGGACGTAGACAACTCTGACTTCAGCGATCTTGTGATGCATGGAAATATCCATCAATGAATGGGTGTCCAATCCAGTTTCCTCTGCAAGCCGAGTGAAACCTTGGCCTTGATGGTAATGGAAGAAGAAAGAAGATGAATTTTATACTTGTGAGTACAGGCAAGGCACAAGGTTCGTGGACAGATTGAAAAATGTTCTTGTGGAATGGGAGAGGGAAGGGAGATTTAATCCTGCAGTTTTTCTATTTTAAACTAGAAAAATAACCCCAAATTTCAAAAAGTGATTGTAAAAGCCTTAATAACAGCTCACAATTACTTTAAATTCAGGAGGGAGATACGTTCAAATTCATCTTCTGCAGTATCTATGACTTTAGGGACACATCTGAACGCCCACATTTAAAATTTCAAACCAGCACAAGAAGTTTCAAAGGATCTGCAAGAAGAAATGCAATTAACTGATGGTTATAGGTATGAAAAAAAAGTCTAGTCAATATTAACACAATCAAGAGGAAAGGAGTGGGTATAGAGAAAAAAGAATTTAAATCACTAAGGGAAATTACATGAGCTCCTAAAGGAAATACTGCTGGATCTGACTCTGCCAGTCAATCAACATCTTACTACCCGAGGCCAGCACGAGAACTTCCAGGGCAGATATGTAGGTAGATACAAGCAAGAAAGCTATGAGAAGTCATCATGCCTGTCAATATCAGAGTTCCCAGGTACTTGCTCCCCAGTACCTGCTGTCAGCCACTATTACAGAATAGCTATACCCACTGCCATGCCAAGCAGCTAAGTCAGACTTCATCAGTTTCAGGTAGCTATGGTACAAGCTAAGCAATCAGCTCATACCGTATCAGCGCTACAACCACTTTGTGACTGCTGCTCACCCATACTAAAATACAGGATCGTGGATCAATTAGACAGCGATCCTGACCCAGTATGACTATTGTTTCTTTCTCCATCTTATTTCCACAACAAACTTAGGAGTGGTTTTAATGATGTAATACACCAAAAAAATTTTAACATCACAGTGTTAATAAAACAAATATATATATTACTCATATATTGGGGAGAGAACACACTTTTTAGGACTAAATTTCTTGTAGGTAGGTATCATTTAATTGACACCCACTGAAACGCCTACATGTGACAGAAGTTCTCTCACCTTCTGTCAATGCAGACTATAACAGCTATTTAGCTCTATAGGATACCTTAGACATATGAAGTCACCCTCATTTTCAAAGAGGCTGTTATCTCAGCTGCTTCAGAGCAAGTCAACAATAAGACCACAAATATGTGGTTCGCCATCCTATAAGCATGGCATTTTTCAACAGACTATCAGTCTCCTCCAACGCCATTCTGGAAGGAAAACAATTTTTAGTCTTTTCATCTATTAAAACATGTTAAACAAGTCTCAGAGCTGATTAATAATCCTGCCACACAGAATTCTAGCTCTGCTCACAGCCAAAACAAACAAGCAAAAACGCTTTAAGCAACCCCACTGCAGGTCATCCTAAAGACAAGGATAGAATAGTTTTCTGCCAACAGCATTACAAGCAGTTATCAGGCTCCTCCTCCTCAATTAGATGCTTTTAAAATTGCTGATAGAGGGTGTAAGTGTTTTTCATTTACTACTCAGATCTTTACTAAATGTCTCCACGACCTTGTTTCATGCTGGCTTTTTCTAAACATAGAAGGTGCCTCACCCCACATATTTTCGTGCATGCACTCCGATCGCCACAACCACTAAAGCTTTTTATTATTACTGTTTCCAGTTCACTTCCATAAGGGTGCCAGAAAAGAGACTGATGTGTGTCACATGTCAGAAACCATTAGCTTTTTAAACACTGTGTTTTGTGGATATGCTCTGAGCAGCATTAGGCAAAGTAATGGTAATTAAGTCCCTGGCCACTTGGATTCTTTCCAGTTCTGCACAGCACTATCACAGCTCTAGACCTAAAGCAGAGGGAGGGGAAAAAAATAAAAGCAAGAGTTGCAAAATAGCTTATACTACCCTGCCATTTATTTCTCCAGACTCTTTTCTATCTTCTTATTCCTTTCAACTTAACATGACAGAAAAAGGGTCAACTGAACAAAAAATATACATGCTTTCCTCCCTCTGCTCCCCCCACACCAGGGCCACTCAAGGCAGTAACTTTTCTAGAAGCTTATGCTTTTCAATTGGGGCTGAATTAACCTCCTTAAAAAATAGTCTTTTCTCTCGCCTATGCCCCTTCCTCCAAGAACAAAGCTTTCTTTCCTACCACACACAACTAAATTATTACAAATTCTACCCAACTATTCCTTGGTTTAAAACTCTTCTACCCTGTTTTCTACACCTGGTGTTTGTTGTACTAGAGGCAGCTTGTAAAACAGATCATGCACACAACTAAATGAGGGGACCCAAATTATACCATAAGCTCAGTTTGAAGTATTGTACTCTTATGGTCTTACTTTCACGGTCTGGTACAATATCCTATTGCTCTTGAAAGTAACTATTGTGACTAAAAACTAAGATAATTTCTACGGAAAATTATCTTCCCAAATTATTAATTCCATGGGGAAATAACAGAAATAAGCCAACCTGAAAAATCACATTAAACAAAAGTCACTTACTGCAAAGATGCAACTTTCATTTGGTGACGTAGAGAGACAGGAGACTTCTCTGTTTATCACCCTCATTCTAGAGTACTGCTGTAACATGTCTTCACATTTTATTAAAATTTTTACTATTTTCTCTTTAATTTTTATTTACACCATTGCTGCCAAAGCTAATGCACAGTGGTTGCCACTTCCTCTGTAGTCTTGACTTGAAGAACAAACATTTAGTTAACCAAATATAGTGAGAATCTTAGCAGTAGTATAGAACTATTTCTGCAAAATTAAAAAGATACAGTCTAAGACGCAGGCTCTTATTCATAGCTGTTCCTGTTCCAATTGTCTTTCCACTTATTTATTGCTACATTGTGGAAACAAGCAGCAGAACATGACTGCTACACTGTGCGGTAGGAGAGGTGATTTAGTCCTGATTGCCTGTATAGACCTCTTATGAAAAAGACAGCTATATGACCATTCTCTGTTAGCCTTTATTTTCTTCCTTAGAAATAATATTGGTCTGCTACACAAGAAAACTATAAAGATTCATTGCTAAATCTTCAAGTTCTTCTTGAGCCTTATCAGAAGCACTATGCAAGTGAAAAGCCATTACTGCCATTTAATAAACATGCCGAAATCATAGGCAGAGATGAATGAAAAACAAAGTCAACTTCAGATTTTCTGAACTGATGAGAGAACAAGAGATACCAGGCAGACAACCCTGTAATCCAGACCAAGTAAATGAATTGTTAAACACCCCCAAGACCTTCCCCACCTTTCCTCGCTACAAAACAACCCCTTGACTTTTTTCCCCTTCCCTGTACTTATGAAATTATCACCCTTCCACAAAAGGGCTAAGATGCAAAATGAAAGTCATGCCAGAAATTAGTCTGCATCATGGACAACTTCTAGTGCTCCAGTGGTCGAACAGCTCTGCCCATTAGCTGCCACTGGCTCATCCAGGCTTCTGCAAGGCTGTCTAACAAACCAAAGGGAGATATTTTGGCAGGAAGCATGTGCAGGAACCTTAATCTTTCTAATGCCTCAGTTACTGGATCATCACCAAAAAAGTGAGTGTAAAATGCTGAAGTCAAAGTATGTAAACAATAAAATCCAATATTCAAATAAATCTTGGCTGTTTGCTATATTGCACAAACCAGTGCTTAATTGTATCCTAATAGGTTTAGCTTTTCCTGTTTCCTTTGATTTCATGTACTGCAAAAGCAGAAGCTGACCTTAGCTTATTCTCCTCTTGCTAGATAAGACAGCTCCTCAGAGTCAACAATAAGTGTTAGGAAAGTGAGCATTCATGTTCTCTGAAAACAAATATGAAGGTCTACCAGAATGAGTTTTGTTATGACCCTGTGGAATACACTGGAAAGAGAGTACAGAAAAATTTTCCTGAAATTATTTAGGCAGTAACTGAGCACAACATTTCTGATGATCACAAGTCAGTTCCTAACAGCTCTAAGTGCAAAGCTTTCAACGGCTTAAAACTACACACAGAGAGAACAGGAAAGAGGACACACCATGTCCATATTCCCACCAAACAAAACTTTATCAACAGCAATACTAAATCAATAGCACTTTACATAAACAGATAACCACAAATCTCATGTAACAGACTTAAAGATGTCAATAGTCAGAGAAAAACATTCTGCTATCTTTTGACGAGCAGGAACTTACCCCTCTAAAATAAAAATAAAAGAGTCAAAAAGATTGGCATAAACACAATTGTATGTTGAGTGCCTAGGCTTAACCACTGTTGTTTCAGGTATAATGATTTCTGGAAGTTAAAAGACTTTGGAATTTATAAGAAAAGAAACTATCAAAATGAAAAAGCTTTTGTAAAAAAAAAAAATAAAAAAAAAATAGAATAAATCTGTCAGTACTGACCTGGTCTTCGATTTACCATAAACACAAAAGTTTACATGAGACAGAGTAGCAACAAACTAGGTTTGAATTACACAGAGAGCAACGACGGATAAACATGCCCTTGCTTTTGTCATCTGCAGAAAAAGAATTTCATGGCCTCCTAATGACAATGAAACTGAACAAGTACATCCAGAGTTAATTAGATTAGCAAACCTGGCATCAGAAAGCAACTTTCACCTGTATGCCTTCAATGACTCTTAACTAGCTTGTAACTTTCCTCTTAACGTTATCCTAATATTTCTTTTAATTTTCTTGATACAAATAACTTTCATTTCCCTGCTAGCATGGATTACTAAATTAACTAGTGAAACCTAAGTAAGAGTAACCTACTGAAAGTGCTGCTAAAGAATATCTTGACCCGGCAGATGTATCTTGTCTTCAAAGGTCTTCTCAGAAAACACATGGTAACTGAAGACTGTAAGATCTGAGGGAGCAATGTGAAGATCAAACATGCTTTTTCCAACCACATTTCCATTAAGTGAGACTATTTACTTCAACTTGCACTCTAAAAAGATACCTGAATAGATTGCCATAATTTAGTATTCAGACTTTACAAAGGCCAAATGACACTGCTCAATTCCCAATTCTTTTATGCCTATGCAGATACATACCACAACCCCTTTAACAAGGTGGTTTTTTTAATTGGTACTAATACCTTTTAAGTTGAAAAGGAACCTTTCAAAGCATTAAGTGGAATAAGAATTAAGTACTGAAAACTTAGAAGAACAAGTAAAATATATTTAAAACTTTGATAGGAGGAATAAACAAAGGATTTTAAAGAGACCAGGGCACTTTGTCTCTTGAGGGATGTACCTCTGCACTTTACAGTAGCCTTCTTACTTCTTCTTAAGTTAAAAATAAAATCAATTATACCAACAGCCTAAACAGACAACCGGTCTTTCGGTTAAAAGTCTCTGTGGGTACACAGACTTTGACATCAAACTTGCATCTCTTTTTTACTTTAATTTCAACTTCACAAACCTCAGAAAAAAAAAAAAAAAGAAAAAAAAAAAGTCTGACATACAAAAGATGCTGATGTTTCCAAGGTATATGGATACTGACTTCCTTTTTCATCCTATCCTAGACTTACAGCTCTATACACTTGGACCTGTTTTTACTCTGTCATTGATCTGTGTTAATTCTAAAGTGACCTGAAAAGGAAAGAGTAGGACAGCACCTGAGAAGACGGTGGTGGGCAGCACACCACCTGCATAAAGAGGCGTATTCAGCTCACACATATACAGGCGTGTGACCTCTCCAGTGAACTGAATGAAAGCAGCACATCTACTTTCAAAGTAGAATCTGCTTATAAGAAAAAAAGTGGCAAGATTGGAACTGTAGGAAAGACTAAAACTTTCAGAAAGCTAAAAATTCTCTCTCTAATCCCTATCACTCCACATGCAGTTCAGATACTGTCCAGAAAGTGAAATTTTGCACAACAGAAAAATGAGGGAGATTGCTATTTCAGGAGTAAAGCATCATCTCTGCTCTGTGGAGTTCCCAAGAATATTCAATCCAGCATCCTTTTCCCAAAAGTTTGTTATCAACTCCTTCATCAAAACATCATTTAGAAACACTTCCAACAAAATTCTGTTTTAAGGTTACTAAACTGCTCTAGAAATCTGTCATGTTACAGTTCATTAACTGTCACTCGATTTTACCTTACTGTTATTTAGTGACAGAAGTTGCATATATCTTACTATTTTTATAAATGTGAGGATCTGAAATTAGATCTTTAAAATGGCAACTATTTTATCTAACACATCAGAATCTCTTCTTTTTCTTATTAATTGCAAAAAAAAGTTCTCAGACAATTTCAAAATGCTCAAAGTCAATTCTGACACAGTATGAGTAGTTGCAATTCTATGTAAGACACCAAGTCTACATTTGGTCAAAAAAAAAAAAAAAACCACCAACAAAACCAAACAACCGACAGTCGTCTTAGGCCTGATTCTAGTCAGCAGAGTCACTCACAGTTTTACAGTCAACATGGTAGGTACAGATTACATTCAATGCCTTAAGTAGTTTACATGGTTCTGTCTGCCATTATGAAAAGGACCATAAATGTATACAGAAAATTTTAATTCTTTATCCCACATCCATTAAATGTCTCAGAGGATTCCAGGCCACCTCCTCACACATGTAAGTAAAAGCTGAATAATAGAAAGCAAGGACTGATCTTATCTCAAGGTTATAGAAACATCATTAAACCATAAAACCATGGTGTCAAAAATTTATCTTGACATTAGAAAATGTCTCACTGGAATTAAAGCCTTATCATGTAATTAACTGCAGATAATTCTGTTTAATACTAAGGATCAGAATTTAAAAACAGTCACAACCTTGATAAATGGCACGTTAAATAAACTGAACCTTCTGAAGAGTGATCAGATAGCAAGAATGAAAAAATCCAACTCCAGCTCAAAGAATAGTTCATACAAAAGCAAATTGTCTAGTAAGGACAGGGCAACACTGTCAAAAAGGAAGGTGCATTACCCTTCTAAACCACCTCCCCATTCAGTACAGCTGGTATTTTGCACAGGTCTTACGCAAACTAAAAATACACTGGGGTGAAATTCTGTTCCCACGGAAAGAAATGACAAAGCTTTCTTTCATCTTCAATGGCAAGTTTCGACAAGTTTGCACTCAAGGGGACTCTCTGCCCATTAAGCATCACAAGCAAGTGAATAAAACTATAATCAATTTTCAGAAAGACAAGAGCAGTGGCCAGCAGAGAAGGAAGATTGTTTAAAAGAGCTTCTGAGAAGCTCTTTTGACCTAAATCAGGTTGGAGATTTTCCAAGAACTATCTGGAATTTAGTCATCTCGCTGCAGGATCATTTTTCTCTTTTATCTGGCTGTCTGCTTATTTTCCTTCTTGAGGATCCAGCATCAAACAGAATAAAAAATGACCTCTGACTGGATCTTCTTGTAGCATGCAATGAAAGACTTGATCCAAAAAAGTTCAATGTTGGAATAAGCACCTACTGAACTTGAAAGGAATGTTGGAAGAAGTTGGGAAAACAAGATTACATCTTGAAGTCATGTATCTGTAGTATTTCTTTATTCCATGACCACACAGAGAAGTCTTCACAGCTGGTCTTTTTTAGAGTTACACTACAGAGAAAAGGCGTCATAAATCTTTTATCAGAGACTTTACTGTTCCAAAGCCTTAAATTTTACCTGCTGGGAATAAGCATCCCTATTCAGTTTAAGGAAAAAAAAAGAAAAACTATTTTTTCCATTGACATTCAGCTTATCTTCCAAAAAAGCATTCTGTGGAAGTGACAGAAAACATCTGCTGCTACCTCGCTAGGGATGGGGGCATATTAAAATCATATTTTAATATAATGGAGTACTTCATAACACAGTCATCTGACAATCAAATTGGGAAGGTTATAAACTACCACATGGAAAATTAGAGAGCTTTCCAAAAAGCATTGTGCTTGACAGAACTCTGAATGAGATGTTAATTTTACTCACATGTAAAGCACATGGGTATACTTATTCACCAGCTCCTTTCTCCCAACAAACTCACCTATTCAGTTAGATTCTTCTGTCCCTTCTGTCAATTCTTTTTCTTACTAATGATATGAAGTACCTGTATTCATGATAGGTCTATCTAATTTGCTCTCCACTTTCCTAGGGCAGACTATCACACAGACTCAGTAAAATGAGCAAAAGGAAGAAATAAGACCTACTTAAAGTGTCTGAGAGCCTCTGAATTTCCAGAAGGGGAAGGGAAGGGGAAACCAAAACTTAAAAACTCAGTAATTTGCAGTACATTCAAATTGGTAGGGACAAATTCACAGTCAACATAAGGAGTACGTTGAGTTAAAAATACCTTTGTGATAGCAAAGCTATAGTGGGACAAATGTTGTCATTAACATTCCTAGTTGTACCATTAACAGGATATGGAAATGGGAAGTCTTGACTTTCACTCTGCCCTTGATGCCCCCTCACATCACCTTGGGTGGAAAGAGGAGGTGCACACACGTGCAGAGGCTTCTGCATGCATGTACATAAAAAGATTTAAAATGCTTCCTTATTTTCTTCACCAGTGCTCCAATAAATTGGGCAACCATCACACTGCTCCGGTAAAGCCACCATGGCAAGCCTCCATCTTAAGCTTATTATTACATAGAAGGCATCAACATTGGTAAAGCATTTCTTACAAGCTGCAACTCAGTTCAAACCAGTCAGGCGGTGATCATCTTCTGATACTCAGCCTTATCTTCAGCTGTACAAATTCTCTAAACCAGATAGCACAGTGTGCTTACTTCATGTGAAATGCATCTGACAAACTTCAGGCCAAAGCAGCGTGCCAACACAAGACAATAAAAGTTTGAGTGGAGACTAGTTAGTGCATAAGACTTATCTACAAGTCCTTTTGACTGGGTGTATTTCATCCTGTGTGGTTTTTCAGGGAAAATTGCAACTTTACATCACAGCAGTCTAATCACCAACTAAAAAAATCCAGAAAAGCAATACAAATTATTAGATTACTCCTACTCCTTCTGTCCATAGAGGATTCCACAACTGTGCCAAGAGATTAAAAAAAAGTAAAAAATTGTATATTGCATTTTTGTTTAGTTTCTCTAAAAGAGGCTCTTCCTTTTGTTTATATCAGAAGAAAAACATCTAAGAGTTTGACTTCTTTCATTAGAAAATACTTATTAAAACAACTAAAACATACATGAGTTCAGATAAATCTTATGCTAGCATTGTTCAAACGAAGCTTGCTGAATTGAAAGCAATAAAGTATCTACAGCAGACGCCAACAATATTTAGTTAGTAACGTAACAAACATTTTACATATAGTGGAAATTAATTTCAAGTACTTCACGTGTAGCCTTTTGGAATAGATGATCCACATGGCCACTGACAAAGCAGTTTGCAGGACACAGCACTGCCAAGAACACCCATTAGCACATACTACTAAATGACAAAGCAGAATGGGAGTATATCTGCAAATATAAGATATTTTGCAGAAAAACTCTAGGCTGAAGAGTGATGCTATATGCTCTTTATCACTGTGGAAAAATTATTTAGGTTGATTGACTCAATTGTTTTTGAACTTGTTTGGGTTTTAATGCAACTTAAAAAAAGTTTCCAGGAGCTTTACCATGATAACTTAAAAAGGAAAATGAAAAAATATCCTCTGGCTGCTGCTTTAATTTTGAAGTGTTACAATTATATAAAAGCTATACTTCTGCTTAAATACTGACTGAATAGAAAAAACAGTCTGATTTCACTTTGTAACATATCACATTCTCGATGTGTCCCACTCAAAAATAAATCAAGAACACAAGGAAAGGATAATTTATGAGTTGTCAAGCAATCACATTTTAACACTTACTTTTGTGAAGATCTGAAAAAAGTCAATTGCAGGTGGCAAGTGAGACGCATCCTGGATCTCTGTTTTCAAATACAGTTGCAATGTCTGCGCAAGGTGCCTGAGGCCATCTTTCATTTCTTCACTCAACTGCTCAGTATCTTAAGGCAAAGAGGGGAAAAAAAAAAAAAAAATCATGTCATAAACAGAACCTTTCGCCAACATTTTGAAAATGTCCAATGGCAGCCATACAGTCTAGACATTTCCAGTCCCAAAATTAATCTTGACAGAGGGCAATTTTGACAGAGGGTGGACATTTGTCATTTTTGTGACAGCTACCTATCAACACACAGAAGAGTTTATCAGGTTGCTACTGCCAAATCATATGAATACAATGGTGAGTTAAAGATCAAAAGCCAATAGATAAAGCAGATGTGTAAGCAGATGCAAGACATTACATACGAAAATTAGGCATCTGGGTTTGTAACGTTAAAAATGTGCTTGAAATTTTATGCAGCAGTACCTTCTTCCTTGCAACAGGGCGTATTTTTATACTGTATTTTCCACAGATGTGTCAGAAACACTTTATGTTGGCAGATCAAAAGGGAAAGTATTTGAGAGACAAAGGTAGTTTCATACACTGAAGCTGGCAAAGCAATGGATATAAAAGATTATTAAGCAAATATCACTTTATTAAATCCTAAAGCACTATTATTCATATTCAATTTATCGATAGGAAACCTGAAGCAGAAACATGGTGCCTTATTTTCTAATGCATGACCTGATCACACATGCATCACATCACTAACATGGAAAGTGAAACTCAGCTGCCCTAGTAAGTTCCATGCCTGATTAGCTGCTTCACATTTTCTTTTTCCTGCCAGTTAGCACAAAATGAATAAGGTCTAAATGGAGAATGTGAAGGTGAACAGATTAGGCATCAGTCTATAACAAAGGGCAAGGAGGATTATTATACATTATGAATCAATTTCATCTCTGCATAATGGTGAATTGTTATTTTATCTTAAACATCGATCCTTAATGGGAATGGAAATAACTTTTTACCAAGAAATCTTCTTCCCTGTACTTTAGATCCAAGCTCGTTGGCCTCCTGCAAGGACAATTCAAGGTCTGTGATCCTCTTTAAAGCTATCTCCTAGTCGCTCACTTACAAATAGCATGCAATTAAAGCAGATGTCACTGAGTTTGGTTAAACAGCTGTCTAGTGTGTACAGTACTTGGGCTTCTGTGCTCTGTCCCACGCGCCATCCCTCTGCTTGAAGGTACTGGCTGTTTGGTACACTGCAAATTGGCTATCACGAAGCTTGCATTTCACACACACCACACGAGTGAGCTGCTTTAATAATCTCCTATGGACTACTTCTGGAAGAGCACTAAATGCTAGCTTACCAAAATGGCCAGTACCCATGGTTGACTACCAGCCAGGAGTCTTCCAGTGGCACCAGCTACCATTTGCTTCTAGCCCAGTACGGGTTTCCTTATTTACAACCTCTTCAGTTCTGTTTAGACTTTTGCTGGAGCCAGAGGGCCACCCTGGTTAGCTCAATGATGCAATCCTACCAGTACATCGTATTATGGCAAATGTACCCCTCTTCATGCTATGTACAGAGTTTAAGAAGCATCTGTATTATCTATCATATATTTGTTTCCATTTCAGCGTCAAGTAACACTTTCCAAGATCTACTTCCGTTCCAATGGTCAGTCGTTGCTGCTGAAATGCCATCTACAAGCCATGCCTGGAGTGACTGTGCAATGTGCTGAGCAAGCAATGACTCCAGAGGAGTCTTAAGGGTGGTTTGTCCCTACTACGGTTAGGGAAGGAGAAGGGTGCTTTTCCAGAGCAATCGGATTCAGCTCCTCACAAGGTTCAAACCAGCTAGTACTAAGAATGCTGAGATAAGCCCCTCTGTACCTGGCACAAAGCTTATTTAACTAAAGTATTTGCCTTTTCATAGCTACCCACCACAACACCCATGTGCACCTTAGCAGTCTGGACATTTGAGGGTGATCTTGCAAGCCTGAATGAATGAACATGTTAGAAATCCAGATGAGTGCTCTTCACATTGTATGGAAATCTCTGGTACAGAAGAGTACCACATCTATGAGGACTGTATCGACAAGCAGCAAATTTTTAGATGACTGGAAAAACTCAAGTTTAAAAAAAAATTTAAAAAATATCATAAACATACACTGGCATTTCTTATATAATATCCCTTTGAAACTAAAGATGCTTTTTCCTTTAAATGTAATTTTTCAAGACAACATGTCATTAAACTACCTGACACACATTGCAAAATGTATTATGACAAAGAGAGAAAGGCATGACTTGCTTCACTATTAGCAAATAAAACACTTCTAGAATGGAAAAGAAGAATCATGTAAGCAGCACAGTGTCAGTGGACACTGCAGTTTAGGACAGATGTGAACAAAAATACTGAATCCAACTGGAACTTCAGGGAGAACTGACAAAGACAGGAGCAGAATGCAATTATCCACGTTGGAAACTGTCCAGGACATGAGAGCTAATGATCCCAGCAAAAATTCCCATGGAATCTTTAATGGCAAATGATCAAGACCTAGTTTTCACAACACGTCAAGAAGCCAAGGCCAAAAGCAAAGTGAAACAAAATTTGTGAATGTTTTAATCTTGTGGTTTTAAGAAACTTTTTTCAATTTTTTTTTTTAAGAACCCTGGTGTGGGAGAGAAAATGCTATAGAAGACGTGGAAAGTTTTCTAAATAAGGCATGGGGATTTAATTATGTGGCTCTGATACTGACACAAATAGCAAAAAGTCTGACCATATACAGCACACAAACTCTTTTCTGTGTACTGAATCTTGCTAAGTGAAAGCAAAGTTGGTTTCTGAATGAAAGCAAGCCTGTAGAACCACATAAGTAAAGGATTGTCCTCTAATAAGTGAAAACCAGGAGAAATAACAATGCACACAGACATCCCTGCTACTTAATCTGAGTTTCAGGGTACACAATGAATTTGCAGGAACTATGGAGCTGGGAATAGAACTTCATAAAGGGCTAGATGCCTCCACATGGTTTTTGTGGGGTTTTTTGAAGTATATATATTACATATTTTATCAGATATTTATCTGATAAGTGTATAAAACTTTATATGCTTTTATTCAGTTTATATAAGTTACACACACTGAAAATCACCCAACTGAATAAAGTAACATTGAAAAGTAATAGTGTAAAGGAGACTGAGAAAGCATAGTGATAACAACAATTTTCAAATATTTTGGACTTCCGGGGGCGGGGGGGGAGGGGAAATAGTATCAATTAGAATTCTATCTGTCATATTTCTGATTAGTGTTGAAACACTGTCTTCTATTATACAGATGCTTCCTGAGAAGTTTTTTTGCTTCAGAAGATCACAACCTGTATTTCTAGTTCATGTGATTCCCTCCAAGGAAATCTTTTCCCCCCATATACTTAGACATCTAATGAAAATACTTTCCTGACTTTTCTATGGATTCTTCCAAGCATCAAAGGAGAGTAAATCCTTACCAACACCATCTGTAAATTGTGCAGTAAACGGGAAAAATGCTATGAAATAACAAGAGGTTTTTGAGGATACAGAGGCAGCAAAAAGTATCACAGTTGCTATCAATTGTCACACTATCTGAAAACACTCTTTTGGACTACTCTAACTGCAAAACCATACAGACTGTCTATTCACTCTAGCAAGTAAGCTGTGGAAACAGCAAAAGGAAAGAGCCAAAACCTTTACATAAGATTATGTGAGTGTCAGAGGCTGTTTGTAGTGTATTCTGTAAAGTATCAACATGGGTTAACATCTAGGAATCCCGAACACCTTGCACTGTGGAGTTTAGAAGATTACACAGGAATTGTTATTAAAGCTCTTAGAGTAAATACAGGTGAAATGCCAGATATGGATCTCTCATTTGCCTCCTCCTAAACTAACTTGCTATGGACCAGCTGTTTCTCTATCAGTGATGGGACAGTCATCCCACCTGTATCACAGGCTGTATCAGCATTTCCTTTAGAATGAGAATTTTAGTAGAAGCTTCCATTCTACAGATTTTCGTACCATTTACCCATTGCCGCTCAGGCCCGTTCAATACCAAGCTTCTCTCCAAACAACTTACCACACCATTCCCTTTATCTCCAGTCAAGTCAAGGGAAGCTGGGATCATCTCCTGAGGGGTACTGAGAAACCTCAGTTTGCATGGAATTATCAGTTACACAAAAAACTTGGCCTCCAGTGAAGAAAACTGCTGTAAAAGCAATCAAGATTTAATCTTTAAAAAGGAAACTCTTCCCCCTCCAGTTCCTCCTGTGCCACCAGCCATTGGTACAACAGAGCACCATAAAGATTTTTTTCCCTGGATCCCAGCAGTGCCATGAAGCATAGATGTCTGTGGTCTTCATCATTTTAACTTCATTTGAAGCAGCTGGAAATGCTGCTCTTAATTCAGATGCTCATCTAATTCCCCCATAAACCTTTGTTATATGATTAAAGAATATCCATGGCAGAAAATCCTAATGGTTTAAATTATTGAAGTACATTGCCCCTATCCCTTTTAATTTGTTGCCTTATTAAGGTCTTCTCCCTTACAGTTTGGGAGAAGGCAGCAGAATGTCAGGGTGTACAGAAGTAAAACATAACACTAGTTATTGTGGTTTTTTATGTTTATGTGTTTTTTATTTCTACCTAACTATATAAATAGATCAAGCTGCTTTATAGCCAAAGCTCTGAATAACACTAAAAATGTTGAGGTAATCAAAATAGTCACACTACTCTCTAGAAAATCCTTTTCAGCAAAGATGCAAGAATGAACTAAGGATATATTTCTTCCCTTATAAGTCTTAAAACTAAACTACTGCAAAATCTGGAAAAAATGTTTTTTATTTCAACATTAGCTCTGCTGAAAGTTTATAATGAGCATCCTTTCCTACCCAAGCAGTTGAAACTTGTGAAACCACAAAAATAGTATCTGCACAATTTTATCTTTTTTCTCTCCATTGAAAAGCCGCGTAGAATGCTAACACACACATAGCCCTTGCAAATTTTACATTTCTTTCCTTCTTCTGGAAGTTATTTTGAAGCTTATAAATATTTTAAAAGTAAAACCTTAATGTAAAAAATACGTGTATTTTTGTATATGTGTAATAATATTGGCACTGTATGTAATAAGGCAGATGGGGCAAATTAAAAACTGAACAGGCAAGATGTACACTGTAAAATTAGAAAAAATACTAAAGCCAAAAAAAAAATCAGGTGGAAGCTTTGCTTGAACAAGACACACATGTTTTTTCCTTGATCTTTGTAAAAAATGTTCTTCCTCACAGGGGTTTTAGCAGGTTTTGTCTTTGATTCTGTTATTCTACAGAAAGCAAGCTGCAAGAAAATCAGCTGGCCATTCTGTAAAGTAGAACTTGGAAGCATTTCCTGCAATATGGTTGGCAATTACTTACTTGACTGAAGATCGGAAAAAGAGTAGAGTCTCTCGGAAAGGCATACTGATTGTCTAAGCTGTAGAAAAGAAACAAATAATTAACACTTACATAGCACACTTTATCTTGAAAGCACTCTACAAGATTCATTATTCAATGTGATATGCCTGTAAGATAATTAGGTGAGACAAACAGCATCAACATAAATCTGGTCATTCCATACTTGCTGTAAACTATCATAGAAATACTAAATTTTTCTTGGTGCCATAACACCTTTTTTTTTTTTCTTCTTCTTCTTTTTACACACTTCAGCAGCTTACCCTTAGTAATTTACTTTGGCCCTTCACACTGTAAGTGAAAGCAATTTATGAGGTTAGCAGTCTCAGATTTCATGTGACTGTAATTAATGCACAGTATAGCTAGGTACGCATTTGCCCTTTAAAAACAATCATGCACACACTCTTCCCAACAATGTACAAATTAAGATATTAAATCATATTTTATCACCTCAAACCACAACAAATGCACACATTTTTATCCAAGACAGACAGCACCATGGCAGAGTCAGGAAAAGAAATGGGCAAATCCTTTTTGATTTACAATCCCACACAGTCATAAGCTGCTTAACCTAACAGAAACTTAGTCCATATAAATTAATCAAACCGTGGGAATGTCAAAAACCCAGGACTTCCAAGAGAGTTTTGAAAGAGAAAAAAGATGTAATTGAAACTAAGAGAACCCAGCACTGAAAGCATGGCATGGTGCCTTCTAAAGGAAGGGCTAGCCAACAGTATTTCTGACCTTACCACTCATCCAAATAAGGCTGAATGAGGTTCCTAGTGAAGTTAATGGAAAAGCACCAATAGCTTCAGTAGTATTGAAGAAAAAACAGTGTCCCTCTGCGTTTTCTATCTAGGCAGAAATAAGTTTAGAATGCTACCACATAGTCACAGGAAGAGAAAGTCAATAAACCAGTCCCTTGAGCTCAATTATGTCCATTTTATTGTCTCTTGATCCTTTCAACATTTCTGCAAATTAATCAGTAATCTTGAAATGCAATATGCAGTCCAATTTTGTTCAGCAATCCCAGTCACTTCAGCTTTCTAGCTCTTAATTACATTAAAAATGTAGAGTGAAAAAGTATTTATCCAAATCTGCTACACTGAATAAATCTAAAAGAATGTCACTTACTAGTTTAAAAACAATCCTGCCAGCAAGTCTGACAGAGTCTGGAGGAAAATTCGGCTCGATGCTCTTAAGACATCTGCATTCCTGCTTGTGGTCCAGCCAAGCTTCTTTCTATTAGGATTTTTTTTTAAAAAGGAAGAGAAAGAAAAAACCTGCATGTTATTTTACACAACATATATACTTTTTATATATATATATATATACACACACACACATATTATCTTTTTTTATATATATAGTTAATTATAGTTATATACATACACAAACATGCTTAGCCTTGCCATGGGCTGGACCTGGGGATCCAGAACCACAACAGTACCACAGCCATTGAGCCGGGCTGGAAGGAATGGCTGCAGAGCTGAAAGTTGGTTCCAAAGGATGTCCACTGACTCTGGCAGCCTCCAACACAGGCAACCTCGGATGCTGACTGCCAAGAAACAGTAGCACAAGTGCTTTACCAACATAGTCTGAGACTGCAGATATAAAGTGAGTGTTGTGGAAAGGGACAGGCTGGGTTATCCACTCAAACCAACTCCATCATGCCATTCCCTCCTCTAACATAATTAATTGTGTAACTGATACTATGGGCACTGCAGCTACAGCAGTGCAGGTTCAGGACACAACAGTATCACCATTATGCTACCCCAGAATTTAACTTTACCTTTAAGAAAGCCAAAGAGAAATACAAACAAAAAAACCTGTATAGTCAAGTTCCCAGTCCGGTTTCTTGCCAATACAAACCTTACTTCAGTCTGCTTCGTGCTACTGTCCAACAACATAGTTCATACCACACTTTTTCAAACATTTAATGCACAAAAGGAACATGTAAAGATAGAATGAAAACTGCACAGAAACCTAGAAGAAATACCTTCATTTTTTGTCCCATGTTCCTGCTGTACAAATAATTTTCTCTACCTTTATTCAATATGTTTTGAATAGCATCATCAGCTTAGTTCAAATTGATAACACCATTCCAGCTAGCTGAAGTTTTATTAGATAAATAAATGGGCTCTGATTCTCATTTCGTTATGGCAAGAATAGATGGAGCTACATACTTCACAAGACTGGAGAGAACTGAAAGGGATGCTAAAATTTCCTCTACTATCTCGATTCTGCCAACATACAGAACACTCCAAGCAAGGGTTCACCACAGGGGCCTTCAGAGTTTATCCACTTCACCAAAATGCAGCTGCTCTAAAGCAATGGTCAAGTTTTCCACACTGCAAGAACTGTCCCCAAAGATCCCTGAGCTGGTCAGGCATTAATGCCCACAGTTGGGAGGACTGGTGAGCATATTTTCACAGTTCAGACCAGGAATGATCACTGTAACCAAAATTTGCCAAAATAGAAGATGGAACCAAAAATATTTTAGTTGCATGTACTACCTGAACCTGCAATTTTTGTTTCACAGGTCACTTTTATTAGAGTAGCAGACAAAGACTAACACTTCCATAGCAGAGAAAAGACAAGATGACAAGGTGAGCGAAAGCTGCTACATATTGAAAAATGTTTGGGTTTTCACCCCCCCTTCCCTTGTACTCCCCAAATCAGTGTGGAAGAACAACAAGAATGAGTCTTCAGCTAAAGAAACATGTTGGCAGAGACAGTCAGCTCCTGATCACCTTTTTTTCCTCTTTGCTTTCTGTCTTTACAAGCTGAAATTTCTGTTTATAATTTACAAAAGCTCCAATCCCATCTCATTAACAAAGTACATATTTATACATTTTATTTATAAATTCACAGTATATGTTTGAAGCCACCCAGCTGTTTCAAATACTTTTAAAAAGCACACTGAAAAAACAGGGCACAACAACAACAAAAATCACTACAATGACAAGAACTCAGAATAACCAAGGGCTTCTGAAGGTGACATTTTCTCATAGATATGCAGTGAAACAAACTCAGAAAACCAGCTTCTGTTAGGTAACTGCCACACAGAAAATGATAAAATGTCTAATCTAAAGAAATTACATGTTCAGCAATAAAAAAAAAAAGAGGGAATGGCAGTGATATGTGCAAGTGCACATCACACCTGTAGACACTGACATGCTAGTTATAAAGATTACAAAGGCTAGCACACAATTTTGTCTAAGTGGCATTTAAGTGGGGGAATTGTTTCAGGTAACTAGGTTTCAGCACCAGTAACATTTTTTCTATTTCATTCAGGTTCTTTTTTTTTCTTCCCCTTTGTCTTACACATAATAAATAAATTGGACGACTTCTTTCTTTCAGATACATGGGAGATTTGTGATTTCATTTCCTTTACCCATAACTCTACAAGGGGAAAAAAAAAATGACACCAAGAAGGCATTAATCCAAATACAGTTAGTGACACATGCTGTCTGACAAATAAAAGTATCTAGTGCCAAATAGAATTATTCTTGTCTAGAAGAAACAAGGTCATGCTTGTAAATGTCCAGACATCATTCTGTATTATATAATTATATTGGCATTTTTATCCCACTTAAAACTAAAGTTGTTCTTTGGAGTAAGCCTTTATCTGTCAAATTTTTTCCTTATATAAATGTTGCACAGAATTTTAAACATCCCAGAAGTGACACCAAAATGATTAATAGCTTACCCAAGCTATAAAGCCCTAATAAGACAAAATATGCAGTACCACATAGCATCACATGCCAGGTTTCTTTGAGATGCGTTCCCACGTGAGAAGAACAGTTCAAACACACGCTGTCTGCAAAACCGCACTTTAGCCGAAACCAATGCCAAAAAGGAATTAGACTGACTCCTCTGCAAAGGAGTGCTGGAACAGGGACTGCCATTCGCTTCCTCCCAACTGGCCAGGGAGAGGGGGGAAAGCTCCAAATGCATTAAGTATAATGAAATTCAACAATATTTCGTCTCCCTACCAATACAACAAGGATACAAATTACAGAACAATATGAAACCATGAAGATTTGTGTTCCTGGAGAGACCTACTTTTAAAGTTGGTCTCTAACAACACTTATTAGTGGACTTATACTAGTCCCACAGTTCTCCATGGGAGGTTTTCTTAACGCTGAGTATCCTGGCTTTCAGTCAACTTTTTTATATCCCATATCCAGCATGAGAATAAATACTACAGTACAGAGGTACAGCCACCTGATACGACCCTTCTCCCTCCCCACCAGGGAAGGTCTTCCAATTTTGCAACAGATTTTCTTTTTTTCCCCCTCTGTTAGAAATGAACATTATCAGAAGGATGCAAAGAAAGATGAGTAAACAGTGCAGGGCAGTACCCAGCCCTCCTCCGGGCTTCACTACACTTACTAACTCAGAAGGAATATCCCTCCTTTTATCTCCTCCCAAATCCTCATCTCTCATTCAACCTCAATGTATCCCAAGGCTTTACCCAAGTGAAAAGGGTCAGCACCCATATGGCTTAGGAGACAGTGCAGCATATAGCTGTTTACTGATTGAGAATCTGCCTGCCTGAACCAGCACCACTCAAACACCAATGCATCACTGGGTTTCACCAGACAACACAGGCTAAGGATCACCTCCTGCTAGCTCAGGTCATGGGCAAAGACCCCTCGCATCTGCCTGCAAGGTTCTGCATATTTTTAGCTAAGCTGTTTTGCCAGTGTGATTCCATTCTTGCACAGATATATGCTATACCCACCTTGCAATGATCCCTAACCCTATGAAAGATCCTAAACGCATTTTTATGAAATGAAGGTTTACTTAGTCTCCTATTCGGGATGAAAAAAAATGAATGCTTCCTGCAGATTAACGTGTAATGAAAAGCAGTTAAAAAAGACTAGAGCTCATAAAAAATATATCAGAGTGGGATATTTTTTCATTGGAAGGTTTTGATTTGTTAAGACAACATAATTTTTAATTTCCAAAGGATCATTAAAATTTTTTACAGAAGGTCTTGCTTTTGGGGGGAGGTGGTTTGTTTGTTTGGGGGTTTTTTTGTTTGTTTAGGGTTTTTTGGTTTTGTTTTTTTAATTAAGCCATTTCAATAATGTTTGGCACATTCTGAACTCTGCCCAAAATGACACTCTCATTTTTCAGGGATTATGATCTATATCACTGGTCTCCAATCTATGGGATGCACCAAATTAATAAACTTTACCAGGGGAGATGACAGCAGTGATGACGAGGAGCAGCAGACATGGTAACTCTATGTTTGGAGGGATGCCCAGCCAACATAACACTGATAGAAGGCAGCTCCAGGAAATTGGGCAATAACAAGTGGGGAAGGGGCTACGAGAGAAGCGTTGAGGAGGGGCAAAAGTCAGCGAGGTCCAACTGAAAAGAAAAAAAAAAATATTTAAGAGCAAAAGGTCTACATATACTTGATCCTGAAATCAGAATTCAGTTGAAAAAGATCAGCCCAAAGGATCTCTTGTGATAACTTTCAGTCCCACATTAATATTTTTTGAAGTAAGTTAAAGTATTAGAAGTAAAAGCAAACTGCTTCAACTGGCCTGAAAAAAAAAAAAAAATAATGGGAAATCTTGAAATTTGGCACAACTACTTGGAATTTTAAATATAAATTTGGATTTAAATGGAAATTCTAATTCCCATATAGTTTTGTTCAGGACTCCCAGTTCTGCCTGCATATCTCCTTAAATAATAACAATTCTCACAGCAAGATCCAGAAAGGGACTATTTCTTCTCCTATAGGAAGACAGTTTTTCTTAACCACCTGACATTTTAAGTCAAATGAAGATTTTTACAGGATATTTGCAGCTTTAAAAATGGCTCATTTTGGTACATCCTAACACAGGAAGTCCTGTGCTGCATTTGAAGTTTCCTTCACAAAGGAAAACCTAGTTCAGCTACTTAGATTTTTTTTTAAAGTCAGATTTTTACACTAATTCTGATTTCATTTAATGTATTAACCAGAAAACTCCAGAAAACTAACAGTTTTTAAGCCTAAGCTAACTGGTTTGAGTTCTAGGATTCATTTAACACACATCAAAAACTAATCAAATCATCCTGCAACTAAGCGTAAATTTTAAATCCAACCGCACATTTTGCATTTTAAAGTTGTCTGTATTTATAAAACTAAGTAGTCCTGTTCTGTCAATATTCACTTTAAACGTGCAAACTGCAATTTCATTCAATACCTTGCTGTTTATTTTGTTCAGCAGTTAGTTCAACTAGAAATGCACATATTAATGAATTGCACTAAAGCTACAGAAACTAAGCAGAGCCCAAAGCCTTTGGCGTGGCCAAGGAGAGCTTTGCTAACAGCTGTTATAAAACCAGAGCTACACAGTGGTTCAGCTAGCTTTTCAAAAGAAATATAAATAAGGGGACAGTCCTCAAAAGCAAACAGATCTGGCTGGTCCCAGTTTAGTCTGGATTATCTGCCCTGAGCTGCCAATCACAATAAATTCACTGGTTTTACTAGAAAACATTTTCTCAGTTATTCTCAACTGCTACCTAGTATCACAAGATATTATCTAATGTTAATTCAAATTGTTAGCTCAAGATATTATGTAACAGTAAATACACAGCATTTTAAGAGCAGATTACTTTCAGTAGCAGTAGTTTGTCTCACTGAAATCAATACCTACAACTGTGGATGGCTTCAAGCACACAAGTCTTAGAGCTGGAAGCACAAAGCAAGGATACCCAAGATGGCTTCAGGCTATCCATTGTGAATCCTTGAAGCACCTTCACATAGTTGTTTTCCCCAAGGAAGAAGCCCCATTTCCTACCTTTATTGCTACCACACCTAAGCTGGAACAGGGTATTGTATTACACCTTGCAGATTTGCCAGCATAGTCTTGTTTCACATTAGAGACTCACCAATAGAAGCTTACATTTTGTTACATAACCTAATGTACATTGCACACATTTGCCATACAATGAATCAAAATGACATATCTCCCTCCTTTCCCCATCTGTATGTTTTAATCCCAAAAAGGAGGGGTTTCTGGCATGTTGAGAACACTACAGATTATACTAAGGCAGAATTGTTTATAGAAGCACATGACTGAATATCAAGGACTTTAAATTCATATACATTTAATAGAGTATCACTACTAGTCTGTTTTGACCAGTAGTTGGTTTTCTTTATTTTTCTCTATTTAGAAAAAAAACCAAACAGAAATCACAATGCAAAGCGAAGAAGAATAATTTAAAAATTCCAGGGTTCTGTAAGGTGACCCTCATGGTTTGAAATCTCAGGTGCCTGGTTCTCTGCTGTGTTAGACCTTACACAGCCATTTACTCTTTCATGTCCACTCGGTATCACGTCCTGTCAACTTCTGCACATGTGCTTAAGTGACCATACAAGCAAAATATAAAAGCTAAGGTTTTAGGTTTGAACACCTTTAAAAACTTTTTCATAGGATAGAACCACAGGATAATTCAGGCTGGAAGGGATCTGTGGAGATGTCTAGTTGCAGAGCAGGGTCAGCTCTGCAGCCAGACCCAGTTCAGAGCTTTATCCAGTGGGATCTTGAAACCCTCCAAGCATGCAGATGACACAAACATACTGACCAGACTGTCCCACCTCTTGGCTATCCTCAGGGTGAAACAGCTTTTCCTTATATTCCATGTGAACCTCTCTTCTGTCAGCTTAAGGCTGTTGTCCCTTGCATCACTGTGAAGAGCCTGGCTCAGTCTTCTGGATACCTGCCCCAGAGACGGGGTTTTGCCCAAGGCTGCCTCTTCTCTGCACATTCTTGACCTTTACTTCCTCTTAAAAAACTGGAATATGTACTTTGCTATGATACAAATTATTCTTGAAATACAAATTGTTTTCCTGCAAAAATTGATTTGGAGCCCTCAGTCTACAGCCAAAGCTGAAGAATTATTCCTTCCCCTCTAACCAAGCACAGCCAAACACCACACATTTCAACTTAGTTTTGTCTGTTGCACTGAT
Source organism: Gorsachius magnificus (assembly GCA_034008185.1). Taxonomy (NCBI): domain Eukaryota; kingdom Metazoa; phylum Chordata; class Aves; order Pelecaniformes; family Ardeidae; genus Gorsachius; species Gorsachius magnificus. Next base: position 38,355,759 of record CM067083.1, on the reverse strand, counting down.
TATACTCTTATATTAGTAATTATAAAAAAAATCAAATAAAACAAAGCAGCATGTTCACACACTCTGTCCGTAACTACAAATAACAAATTGCAGTATGGAGATATGACAATGCACAAAATGCATGGAGACCCTGTAAATAAAGTATTCAAATGCCTGTTTTCTTCAACCCTATACAGCTGTTATTTTTCATCTTACCTGACAAGATTTACCACAGTATTTCGCAACCTTGCACTGAGAGCATCTGTGCAGATGTTCATTCCTGTTAAGAAAAAAAAAAAAAGTTATAAATACAAATAGAGCTTTGTATTTATCCTTCTTACATAACTAGCAATTTTCAAATATTCCAAGGCAAGAAAAATATCTGAGAAACAAGAGTAGTCTAAAATGCACTCTTACACAAGAAGAAATGGTGCACAGTTATGTTCAAAGCTATATCCACAATCCTTTACTCATGTGACTCAGCACCTCTGGGGCCACTTAGAATCAACAGTAAAGATATCAAATGTGCTTTTTTTGTGCCATATAGCTATAAACCTGAGGAGTTTGATTTCATAGATAACATCATAATTAGAGCTGTGGAATACAGCTAGTTAATCTATTTATTATCTAGCTTGAGTCTTGTCTTAAGCAAGCATCGTTATCGGTCTTAAGCAAGACCTTGTTTGTGAATCTGCAGTTGACCTCAAACTATAACTTCATGTCAGCAGAAACTTCTGTCTTAAGAAAATACTTCTGGCTGGTGGACAGCAAGATCAAAATAAAGATTCAGTGAAAAAAAAAAAAAAAAAAAAAAAAATCTAGTGAAATCTAGAAGGATGACTACCAGAGCTACAGGTCACAATCTGAGGTTGAAAGAACCTCCTGACTCTAATAACATTTCCTGATGCTGTCTTAGTTGACAGTTCTATGACTTAAGAAAGCATTGCTGAAGTTTTGTAAATTTTTAGATGCTAAATGCTGAATTTTTAGAATACTAAATGTGAAAGCACACACAGAGCAAATCTTACGCCTCAAATATGTGAGTTCAAGTAAAGAGGCTTACTTTAGATGAGTAGAACCAAGATATTCCCCCCACCACCACCTTATTTTCCTGTGGAAAATACTGAACATGTTGCATTATTCTGGTAACACTGGGTGGTTTTCACTTTGATCTCTTAACATGCAAAGTTACTTGCATACATTATGGGTGTTCATTAGGCTAGGAAAACAGTATATACTTTTTTGTTGTTAAAACTGAACGTAGGAGAGTTATATAAAGGGAACAATTAACTGGACTGTATAATACTTATTACTTCCCCTCAAACCTACACCTGGCCATCCCTCTGACCTTAACCAAGCATAGTACCTGACTGGGCACCACCGTTACCTCATCAGCTGCACACAGCTGAACACAGCTCAGTCACACCCAAGAAACCGTCACCGTGAACTACTTCTCAGTACCCACCTTCTCCATCCTTCTGCAAGGCAGGGAAGGAGGTACGTGTCAGTCACACCACTCTCCCACTCAAAAGGCAATTTCAGTAATGCAATCTTTGCACTGCTATAGCGCTTTACATTTAGCTGCCTCAAATCTTATTATACAGATTAATTCAGCCTTCCAATTTAATTGGGAGATAACCAAGTGTCTCACTGAAAGGGCAAGTTCAAATGATCAGATGAAGGACCTTTCTCTGCAAGTTTCCCTGGTGTCTGCACATTGGTACTAGGTGTGGTGTTCTCACTCACTCACCCAACTGATACAACTAAAACAAGGTGTAATTCTCTGTCTCTGCTGACACCAAAGCATAACTCCTCCACTGTTGTCAGTAACCTACAGGCTGCATACCATGTACTCAGACTCCAGCTGCTTTATGATGAGTTTTCTTCTTTTACCTACACAACTCCATTGTCCCCAAATTTTAATTTCTATGGGTGACTTCAAAAAGGTAGAACACTCTCCAAAGGCCACATCCAAGAAGGTCAGCAGCAACGTGCCCACAAACCTCAGTCTAGAGCTTCTAGATGATGAATTTAGCCCACTGATTTCAGCTGACAATAAAACTGTCAGGAGTAGAGGCAGAACACCAGAAATACCATGGAGCATCCTCTAGCACAAACCAACCCCTCCTTTCCCTCAAGTCCCACAAGTGGAAAATGTATTTCACTAATATATCAAAGTATTTCTATGCTTGAATTATTAAAAATAATAGCTTATGCACCATCTTAGGACTTTTATAAGCATTTGGGGAGTTTAGATAGCTGCATTAGTCGAAGATTAAGAGCAACATTATGCACAGATCACTACAATCAAGTTACAATCCTTTCATTTCTACTGTGTAAAAATCACTCTTGTTGCACAATATTTTGTAGGCATTTCTACTAACTACCAGGAGAAAAATAAATTAGAAGTATTTCAGATGTAAGCACATATTTTGCTAGTGCCTTTACCTTCCAACCTGGAAAGCCAGCCCTGGAGACTGAAAAAACTAGCAGCTGTTGGATTCCCATGAACAGAATCTAAAGTCTCCTACACATACAATAGTTTTTTTTATTTTAAGGTGCAATGCCTAAGGACAATTCAGAGTTAGAAACAAGTGTGAAATCTTCATTTTGCCAGGTGGGGAGAGCTGCTTCATTTTCAAGGTTGAGCAATGACACAACTTTAACCAGCGTATGACAGAGGAGCACATATTTCTCATTCTAGATTAGAAACTCGTGTCAGAGTAACTTTAGGAAGAAATAGACTTCAGTGGAATAATTACCGTAGACAACGGAAAAGAAACAGAAATGCTGTTTGGACCTGCTCATTGATTTGGGTATCAGAAGCAGTCCAGGTACAAATACATGCCCATAAGCCACACATACAAATTCTTCCCCACTGAGATAAGTTTTGACACATCTTTTAATACTAAACAGCATGTTGTATCCACGACATAAAAGAATCACTTCTAAGAAATCCACACCTTCTTTCTAGACATTTCACAATTAACAGGATAGATTAAAACTTTTCTGAAGCTAGACCTTTCAAATTACTGAAAGAAGACACTGTAAGAACCTCAACTTGTTTAGCTACTGCTTTATGACCTTTTGAGTCTGCCAGTGACCCACTCACATCACAGGCAACATTATCATTAAAAAATCTGCCTACTGACCTAGAACAAAAAAAAAAAAAAAAAAAAAAAAAAAAAAAGCAGCCAAGCACCTAGAACTTTGATTTGCTGTTCAACTCCCCACACGCACAGCTACAGCCCTCGGGACAGTCACTCTGCAGCATGCCCCTGTTGTTCTTTACAGGTCTGTTTTACATGGCTGTACAGAACCAGAGAGGTCACGGAGAGGCTTTCAGCCTCTCTTTTTCTAGAAGTCTCCTTTGCATTTAGTATTCTACATCCATGCTAGAGGTCTCTATCAAATTTCTCTTCATCATTATATAGTATTATCTGAATGACTGAGTGCTCACCCTACTGCAGAATGACTGAGCAAAACTGTTTTGAAGGCAGACTTTTTTTTGTTCTATACGCTATTCATCAAAACACAGTAATTAATTAGGACTTTGATAACAGAATATTTGTAACTTTAGTCCCATACACATTAAAGTACCAAAAAGTCTCAGCAGAAACAAGTAAAACAGATTTCCAAAGCAGAGTAATATAACTCCGAAGCCAGAATTTAAACGAATGCATGTCCATAACTATCAGAGAAGTCTCTCCTACAGATTTCACATTCTTCCATCAGAAGGCTAGATCCGACAACCTTAATATACTGCAAGCATACCTTGCCTTAGTATACCTCTTGGTATTTTTCCAAGAGATGCCAAGATTTAATGGAATCATTGGTGTTAAGTCACCAACACTTATCCATTCTTTCTTCTGTAAAACAATTAGTTGACCTGTCAACACAAAGCACCAAACTCCTTCAGCACCCACCGAAGTTTCAGTACTTTGCAGGATTACTGCCTTTGTATCCTTTGCCCCCAAGGGTTAACGATGCTGCAGCAACAAATGCACACACACGCACCAAAAAAAAATAAAAAATAAAAATTTTAAGGACCATCACTCAAAACTTGGATTTTTGCCGAATTGACACTACCAGTCAGATTATTTGAATAAGGTGACTCCCTGCTGGCACCATATAATGAATGAACTATCCATTCATCTTTTGAGGTTTCTTTGAATGACAAGCAGATGTAGAACGTCTGTTACAGAGCTGAATAGTAAAGCTACTGATGAAATCTTGCTTTTTCTTCCAATCCTCTCCTCCCTCTCAGACTAAAAAAATTCCTTTAGATTTACAGCATCTATGAATCTTGCTACATGACATTTTAAATGTAAAACAGCATAACCTAGAAACTTAATCTCAATATAAAGAATTCAAGATTCACGTATTCATATATACAGGATTCATGTATTTTAGAACATTTTTAAAAGTGAGACAATTTGCCTAGTTTATTCCTGTCCTTCTCAATCTTTTATTAATGTTATAGGCTTTATTGAAACAGTTTTAAAGTCACTGTTAAATATTCCCATGCATTTTTCAGTACCTGTAAACATAATTTGGAGACAGTATCGGGTTATTCACAAGGTATCGACTTCATCTTGCCTAATGTGACTAATTTCATAGATGAGAAAACGCACAGAATTTTATCTAATGCGTTCAGTAATACTTTAATCTCTGAAAAAGTTGCTGCTGCAATAGGAAAGAAAGATGCAGCAATCGAAAATTACTTTTCAAATACAGCTTCAGCAACATTTTCCAAACGACCACAACCCCTTAAGAAACAGCAAGCACAAGTGAGGATCTTAGCCTGTACTAAAAAAAAAAAAAAAATCCACAAGAATAACATAAGCAGGGCTTGTCCTTTGTCCTCTACTGTGGTGTTACAGTCAGGTGAAGAATCTTTACCCTGAACAATTTGGATATCACTAATTCTTTTCATCATTATTGTCTACAAACACCATTCATAGAATAAGCTCTCCGAACGTGTACTGAGAAGGAAAAAAAAAAAACCCAAGCCCCAAATATATAGGTGAGTGGGTGAAGTTCCAAGGGATTGATACGGACAGAAGACAAAAGAAAACCTATGAGATAGGGGAAAAAACTAGTAAGACAGTTCAACAGGAAGTAGCACACACACATCGTCCCCAGTAAAAAAACCCTTTTTTTCTTTTGGCTTTTTTTAAATTCCTTTTTGGTAAAGGTAGGAGAGGACCAGAGCACTGTAAGGAGGGGCTGATGATAAGCAGTGAGGCAAGACAGCTCTATGGGAAGCTGCTCCCAAGTATGAGCAGCAGCACAAGAGACAGCCTGGAAACACATGGCTAAAATCCTAATAAGAACGTGCCAAGTCTGAATCATGGAGTGAAGAGTTTGACAAGGGTTTGCCTGGACTGTCAGGTCCTATTAGAGCCACACCTGCACTCTCACAACATGCAGAGCACGTGCCCTTTTAAAAACATCACCAAATACTTCTGTTTTCCAGGAAAGGGCCTAATATAATTTAAAAAACCACAACAAAACCCAGCCAAATACAATTAGACTACTTAATTTATAATGAAAATGCATCTACACTTCTCTGCTGATTGCAGGCACTTGACTTTCAGCCCTACTCACAAGATAAGTGTCAGATATGACAGAACGCTTGATTACCAGACTCAGCTCAACCCTCCTTCCTATGCAGTTTATTCACACTTCTGCTTCTGCCACAGCTTGCAGGACAAAAGGGCAATCTCACACAAATCCCCTACTGCATTTTTGTTGTTGATACTGTTTTTCGGTTAATAATCCAGCCCTATAATACATGTTACAAGAGAGTGGCTCTTTCAGACACATGTCATGTTGAACTAATTTCCTGAACAAATTCTTAGACCTTTGCGATTCAGTCAAACATGTCAAGTGCACGAAGCCTACTTGGAATTTCTCAAGTGTGTGCATTTCAGACCTGTCACAAAGTGCAAGCAATCAATACCCACAATAAGCAAACATGTCATTCATCATTTTACAAATATGCTTCTGTCTTCTAATAATAAAAATAAAGATGTGAAATAACAAACAACCGTTTTAAATTTGGTAGATCTGAGAGCAGAGGGGTTATGCTAAATGCAGTTATAACTTTCTTTCCTCACCTCTCCCAGCAGAAGGATAACACAGCATAGAGGCACAGCTGATCCCCAGCTGCTACCCCACTGCTGACCCATGTGGGCACCAGGCACTGCGGGAGGGTGGGGGGGGCACCTCCAGCATACCAAACCCACAGCACAGCTCTGGGGGACAAGGATGAAGGGTGCTGGGGGCCAAGCAGCACCAACCCCAGCGCATATGCCTGTGCAACATCCCAAATGCAAGCTCTTGGCAAGCAACGACCCTCCGCAGCCAGCAAGCCATGCCCACAGGAGAGGTTCTCAGGCCCTCCGGTGCCCTGGGTGTGGACTTGGGGCAGCTTGGCAGGCTCAGGGCTTCCCCCCTTCACCCCTGCAGGGCCCTGGATCTGCTCTGCAATTGTAGATCAGCTGGCAGAGAAGAGGCCATCCTCCATGCACCCTGTGGCCTCTGAAATAGACCAATGGGTGTTTCTGTCCTAAGGTTATTCTGTACGCTGCTCTTGGGTCCCACATAACCTGTTGGGTCTGGGCAAACAAGAGTACAACAGATAAGAAGCCTTTGAAATCTATGTCCATAAAAGTCATGCAAAAATCTTGCATATACTGCACTGGCACACTTCATGGTGTTGAGTAAGTATAGGAATTAATCTTTTTTAACCTAAGAGCAGCACTGGGGAGAAGTAGCTTTCTGAGAGTGGAAGAATTACAAGTATTTAGAGTTAAGAGATAGTAATAACAGCTAACCATCAATGATCAGTCTCACTCATTCAAGTGAGAACTAAGACCTTTTATACAAGATAAACACATCTACTTTATTTCCAAATATAATGATCATCTACTTGATACCTGGACATACTACAGAAGTGGTATTGCATTGTCCATGTTACAAAAAAGAAAAAAAAAAAAAAAAAGGAGAAAACAGGAATAAGCAAAGCACCTGGCCTGTGACAAAAGCTTAGCTAGGGCATTTGCACTCCCAAGCACACCACCTACTAACACAGACAAAACCACAGGTTACTCAGGATGACTCCCCATAACTCACATCTTGGCTTATGAAGTCTCATTGTACCACCCTGAACACCCACATTTGCTGCTGTTTTCTGTAATTCTTGTTACACCCAGACATATATTTAATACCCTGAAACACTTCTGGATACATTCTATAAGGAAAAAAGAGAGTTCAAATAGATGAGGGGGGAGAGAAGATCCTTCTGCTTCTAATGGGCATCAGTTCTGTTCAGATTTTACAAATTTTTAAACACACATATGTACTGTCTTTATTTGGTTTCAAAATATACATTGAATAGGTAATGAACATGCTGGGCCATATAACTTAGCTGACAGGAGGTTCTGGATTGTATTTTTTGTCTGGTTTTGTGCATTAGGTATTATCACCCATAACTTTTTTCTGCATCTTGATTTATCTTCTGAAGAATACCTGGTCTAAAAATGGTGAAAAACATTTTCTAAATAAAACCTTGTTGTGGTCTACAGTCATTTCTTCATTCCAGTATTATCTTTTCTGACAATTTATTTTAGCTTTTTCTTCTTTTGGGGGTTGCAGGAACGAGAATCAAGACTGGAAAAAAAAAAATTAAAAAGCTATCCAAAGGGTAGATTTTAATTTACTCCTATGTAGAAGCTAGTATTTGTGTTCATGCAGTGGCAGAAGCATTGCTAAACTCTGATAAGAAAATGTTTATTTTTAAAAACTTTTAAGCTTAAAGTTTTAAAAACTTTGCACTATTGTGAAAAAGATTGGATATTTTAAAATATCCAACACTCACAGAATGGTGCAAGATTCTTTGCTGAAACTGAAGAAAAAAATGATTTTCCTTCAGTTAAACTGAAAAAAAAACCCCTGAAAATAGAGCCACTAGAAGTGCAGTATTTATTCTGATACAACCAAGAACAGAATTATACACCTCTCCATTAAGCTGGCAACTGATAAAAGGCTTCAGATGTAGTGCTTTCCAGTAAAATTAGTGAAGGAACTTAGAAGAAACACCACCTAACAATATGGCTCTCAAACAGGCAAGAAATTTAATCTTACCTTTGAATTCTAATTCTTTGTTCAATATTTATCTCTGATCCTAACCTAAGCAAGGAAATACAAGAAAAAAAATCTCTACTGAAAACCAAGAAGAGGCTTCAGAAGTAATTTCAGTAGTACAAGGCCCTTTAACTGAAAATGTTGTTCAGCAGAAGCACTCAGCATCTCCCAAAACTGTCCCTTCTTCTTCTAGAAGACAGAATAGCTTTAGAATAGAATACCTTTTACATTTATATATATGTGTATACATGCACACACACAGTGTATATATATACACACATACGTACACTCTTTATCAATACGCACAATGAATAAAACAAATGCCATCACAACAGAAATCAATAGTTGTGTGAAAGTTCTGTAATTATCGTCCCAGTGAAACCTCACAGCTATCCCCCACTGAGAGCACTGAAGCAGAAAACACAGCAAAATTTGGCTCCCAGAGCACAAGGTAAGTACTACAAATTGTCTCCTACACCTATTTGCCCTGCAAAGCTACTTTGACACAATTTCCATCAAATCACAGCCATCTCCAGTGTTTGCCTGCAGTCGGCAGGCCAACACGCCTCCAGCAATTTCAGGCTTAAACAGATTAATTTCAGTCACACAACACATTCATTCCACCTTGGGATTTTAATCAAAGAAGAAAGCCAAATACTGAGGAAGACTAAGATTATATTTCACAATATACAAAGGTTGTATCTGTAACTTAGAAACATGTTGAAAAAGCTATATGCAATATTTTTAAATGCTTGTTTCTGGAACATGTGGTTACAATCCAATGACGCCAAGTACAACAAAATATCTCATCTTTCACTTTCCCTATAAAAATGATAAATGCATATTTCATTAATCTGCTGTATGTCCAAGTACTTTTTTTTTCTTTGACCTATAAGTCAATATTCCACAACAGAAAGTTGTTACTCTAAAATATCATACTGCTGTAAATATTTACATCCTGCTAGTATTACCTCCCAGATCATATGGATCTATGATTTTCAGTGCAATATAAACCCCTCTGACCCTCTCAGAGAGGAGTATCTTCATCAGCTTTTTTCTTTTTCTTAGGTCATAGAATCACTTTGGTTGGAAAAGACCTTTGAGATCATCGAGTCCAACCTTTAACCTAACCCTGCCATCCCACCACTAAACCATGTCCCTAAGCACCTCATCTACCTTTCTTTTAAATAAGTCCAGTGATGAGGACTCCACCACCTCCCTGGGCAGCCCATTCCAGAGCCTGACAACCCTCTCGGTGAAGAAGTTTTTCCTAATGTCTAGCCTAAACCTGCCCTGGCGCAGCTTCAAGCCATTCCCCCTCGTCCTATCATCTGTTACCAGGGAGAAGAGGCCGACCCCCACCTCACTACAGCCTCCTTTCAGGTAGTTGTAGAGGGCGATCAGGTCTCCCCTCAGCCTCCTCTTCTCCAGACTAAACAACCCCAGCTCCCTCAGCCGGCTCCTTGTATGACTTGTGTTCCAGACCCCTCACCAGCTTTGTGGCTCTCCTCTGGACCTGTTCCAGCAAGGCAACATCTTTCTTGTAGTGAGGGGCCCAAAACTGAACACAGTATTCAAGGTGCGGCCTCACCAGCACCGAGTACAGGGACACGATCACTTCCCTGCTCCTGCTGGCCACACTGTTCCTGATACAAGCCAGGATGCCATTGGCCTTCTTGGCCACCTGGGCACACTGCTGGCTCATATTCAGCCGGCTGTCAATCAGTACCCCCAGGTCCTTTTCCACCAGGCAGCTTTCCAGCCACTCTTCCCCAAGCCTGTAGCACTGCATGGGGTTGTTGTGACCAAAGTGCAGGACCCTGCACTTGGCCTTATTGAACCTCATGCAGTTGGCCTCGGCCCATCGATCCAGCCTGTCCAGGTCTCTCTGCAGAGCCCTCCTCCCCTCCAGCGGATCAACACTCCCACCCAGTTTGGTGTCGTCTGCAAACATACTGAGAGCACACTCAATCCCCTCATCCAGGTCATTGATAAAGATATTAAACAAGACTGGCCCTAGAACTGAGCCCTGGGGGACACTGCTTGTGACCGGCCGCCAACTGGATTTAGCTCCATTCACCACGACTCTCTGGGCTTGGCCATCCAGCCAGTTTTTAATCCAGCGAAGAGTACACCCATCTAGGTCCTTTCCCTTCTTGACCATACTTACATTTTTAGGATACCCCGTTTTTTTTAAGAGGTCCTGCAATGTTATTTACTTGCTTTTTCTGTTTCCAAATATGAAGAGTTACACCTGAAAGTCCTTTCATTACCTATGGAACACATTTGGAAAATGCTGAATGTAAAATATTTCAGGCAACGAACTTGAACAGACAGAGCAATAGAGCTGGGCTCAATATAAGTTGTGGTGCATTTTGCCTCATAGATTTAGAATTGGTTAAGGATGTACATCCAGTTAATCTCTCATTTTCACCTGCTTAGCCCTTACGTTCAGATCACACCCAAGTTAAGATACAAATGCAGGTCACTGGAACAGGAGAGTCAGCTTACTTACTAGGCTGAAGAACCCACAAAGCTAGAGAACAGGAGTTAAACACAGGAAAATATGTATTTCTATCAGATAGCAGAGAGGGTTGACAACACAGAGGAACAGATTCACACGTATACTGGCACAGAGCCCAGAGAAACAGCTTGTTTCCCCTTTTCTCAGGTGTAATCTGATATTGTGAAGTCTTGCAAGGTAATCAAAACATTCATGTCATGGACTGGATGCTCATAAAATCCCGCTGAAGACTTTTGCATTAGAAGGACGTAAAAGTGTTCTTGACATCAGTAACTTCATTTCCCACCTCCAGTCAGCCCTCCAGAGCAGGACAGCTTTCTACTGTACTTGTTCCTCTTGGGATGTACTTTAAATGCATGTAAGTTTCCCTCAGACAAAAGCATTTCTGATATCAAGTCTAATCTTCACCTCTTAGAAATGCAGACTCTTCCTGACAGTACCACTGTTTACTCTCTTAAACTATTCTACGCAATTGCAAGGCATTGGGGAAACCTGAAGATTATTTTTAGCAGATCTACAAACACCTGTAATAAATTTACAGATAGTTGCCTAACCAGCACTCTCTCAGTCTAGCCGGATGGACAGTCTTTTAAAACTACCATTAACACACACTTTCCAACCTTTTTTTAAACATATATTTTTCTTCAAATCTTCTCTAGTTCATCAGTTCTCTTCCTGTCATTTCATTATCTCCAGATTTTCAGGCATTTTTATTTTCATGCCACCATTTGTATTTTTCCCCTAATTTCCTCCATGTTTCAACAACTTTCCTGATTGGGAATCTCTTTGACCTCTTCTAGACTACAAAGGCCTTGTTTGTTTTTTTCTTAGAGAAGTCTCACTTTGTTCCCCATCAGCCCCAACAGGTTTTTATCTGCTAATAATTTCTGTTCAAGAATGAAACAAAACATGGCTTGAAAATACCTGAAAAGAGTGGACTTTATAATAAAGCACAGTGCCAAATACCCTTACTGAATGATGATTTTTCGTTTTATACTCCTTACGGCAATTTTCATTTCACATCAGGGTGATCACATTCAAGCAATTTGATCTGAGAACGTTTTACAAATTTTCTTCCTATCAAGTGCTTAAATAAAATTTGTTATGTCACGTCTCTCACTTCTCTCTCCAACAGATTCTGGATGCCAACACAGAAGGGATGTCTTCCCTTCTGTCTCCCTCCTTTATGTGCCTCCAAAAGGTGGATTTCATGGGTCCCACTCTAAAGCTTAATTTTGGAGATGTTCACCAATAAGAATTAAGGTATTTCATATTAGCACCAGGACAGCAATGCTACATAAAAATTATTCAGAAAATGCAGAATATCTGTATTTCTGAAATATTTACTATTGACTTCTATAAGGCAGTTAAAAATCAAATTGTTATTTTTATTACAGCTGCTTTGCACCATTAGTGATGGAAAGCAAGATCTTCAAGTAGGACTAAGCATGTAATAGCTAAGAGTTGAAGTTAGAATTGCCCTAGAGTCTACTTATAATGCCAGATTGACTGGAAGAAATCTTACTATAAGAAATGCAGTCACTAAACTTTTTATATCCCAAACCATAAAATCCTAGAGCTGAAAGATTCATTGGAACCTCCATCTTCTTCTGAAAGACCTTTGTAAGGTTCTTCCACGCTTCAGTTAACCTGTTTGCACTGAAACTACTGCAAACATCCTCAAATTCAGCCTCAACCACTGCAGGCGGAGCGCCTATGGGAAAGCATGGGCAGTGCACAGTGCTGCCCAAGACAGCAGTAAGTACCCAGGCATCTAACTGAGCAAAGCTCCATGCTGCTACATGGCTAGCAGAACACCACCCAAACATCGGAAGGCAAATGAGGGTATGTGAACTAATAAGCACTCCCATAGTCCTGCTGGAAGTGAAGACACAAGCTGCCTTCAAGGCCTCTGCTAAATATTCCACTGTAACAAGCACAGAAATACCAAGGCTGAACTGTGTGGAGATATTTGTTCACCTTCTGCCCCCACTTCATTTAGTGTCAATGCCCCTAGAGAAGCAGGACAAGGTCGCGAACCCATTTCTTGCTCAATACTTTAAGAGAGTCACAGCCATTGTGGAGCTGGCCAAGACACTGCAACTACTGATCTGAGAAAGCCTCTGCAGGACTGGAGTCTTCCCTCTCCAAAATAAACAGCTAAGGAGAGTCATAAATCAGTTCCACAGCACCTAATACTCAGTGTACTCTGGTGACATCTGATGGCTAGAAGCATAATAGATATTTCTTCAAAGATTACCATTTATTAAAGAAGCAAAAAAAAGTCCAAAGAAATGCCTCTAACTATGGTGACACCTATAGATTTTCAGAAAAAAGGTGGTTATAATTTAAAAGCTGAGAACACTAGGGGCTAATTTGCCTCAGTCCACTTCCCAGACATTCTGCATATCAGTTAGTAAGAAAGCAAAACCTATACACTCTTCATGGTTTCCAAGTTTGTCTATTTCCAACAGAAAGGTCTTTAAAAGATACCAGCCCCATTTAGGAGTGTATTTTAGAACCCTGTATCTTCACCAGCTTAAAGAACAAGCTTTCCTGCTGAAGAATTAACAGTTTGACCAGGAAGGCACCTAACCCCAGAAGTGATCCTGAAAGTTTCAGTAGCACTAAATGACATGCTTGAAGATATGCACATGCTTTGGCATGCCTGGAAATGGCAGCCCTTTCCCACAAACTAGTTCTGTTATTAGTACTGCTACGTTTCTAACTGTGGTTGATACCTTCATAAGAGATACTTATTCCAACTACAGAAGAGTCCGAATAATTTAGTGTCTCTCAGAAATTACTCCTTATTTTAGAGAGGGAGCACAGAAAAAAAAAAAAAATTCAATAAATTCTGCTGGAAATGTAAAAATAGAGATAAAACATGGGTAGCTTTCAGAATTCAAATAACTCGAACTAATTTTGGTCAACCTTCACTTTTTAATAAAAGATCCCATGTATTTTTAAATGAAGCCTTCTCCATTTCTAGCTCAGTTTATTACACAAAATAAGAATGATGTTGCATTAACATGAGAAATAACCAAGTGCTGTTTAAAAATCTGAAGCTATTATTTTCATTAATAGAATCAATTTCTAAACTAAGTCATGGGATTTTCAACATACGACGTGCTTCCTCACACTTAGCTACTAGTTCTCATTTTTTCCTTACAGCATTCCATAGCAAATGTTGAAAGAAGGAGGAGCTGCCAAGCCATAACATCTGTCATAAGATGATTGTCATCTACCTTCCTGCTGACTTGTCCCAATCACAACACATCAGTGCACACATTTCCATTTCAAAAACTGCCATTGGTATTGAAGAAGCTTCAAAGAGGCACAGACACCACAAGGAGGTTTGAACTCATATGGAGAATCACAAATTGATATGGATAGGCCGTGGATTTTGCACAATTATCCAGTTAAAATTGTTTTTTATGTTTCAGAAAATACTACTTTTACATCACTGTAAGTCTTCAGTTAAATCTCATTTTCTCCATGGCCAAGAAATGTGGGCCTTTTTTTTTTTTTAAAACCATGGAATGGGACTTTGAAAAAAAAATTTTCCTTATTTGCAAAGAAAGAAAGCAAAGGTTTATTGTGATGGACAAACGCTGGGAGCGAGCTAGAGTCTTTGTTAATGTATGTCAGTGCTGATACGGCTTATAGATATCAGTAGAAGTTAAATAATCAACAGCAATGCTCTGCTTTGCAGAATAAAAGAAATGCCAGCAGTACATGTTTGAAAAACATGAGCCTCTGGTAATTTCTAAAGTCAACCATGTCCCAAACCAATGAACTGAAAAAGTATGTGGGAAGGAATGATCCATCACAATCACACTGTTTTGTAAAAACTTGACTAAGATTGCAAAATAAAAATATTTTTTCAAGTGTGTCATATATGTATATATTTTTATCTATATATACAACCTCTCGGCTTTCTTATTCCTATTCTGAATTTTTCATCTCATATTTGCTACTTCCTCCTACGTCTCATGAAAACATTACACTAATTCATCACCTTTTCTGAATATCCACCACCACCCCTGCCGTAACATGGCAAAACTCAGAAGAGGTCCCTCACCAGCTCGGGCACCTGGTCCCTTCAACAGCTCTGCTGGCACACGAGTGGCTCCTTCATATTGGAAAGGCTGGTACGGTGTCAGAACGATCTACATAAACCCTACGTTTAGCTTTTCATTGCTTGAATGCTGGTTTCCAGTCAATCTTTACATCCAAGTCGGAGACCTTGTCATTATAAATGGAAGGAGGGACAAGTGTTCTACTGTGCACATTTCACTCAAAAACATTACAGCATGCCTACAACTTTAAGTAGCTCACATTAAGTCCCCACTGTTGTTACATGACTGCAATAGGTCTGCAAAATATCTGCAAACTTTTAACTTATTTGAGTATATCTTATGAAAGCATCAACTTGCCTTAGTTGTGAGAGGTGCAGAGAAAGAATTCCTCTGCAGCCCAGCTGCAAGAGCAAGCACCTTGCAGACAGCAAAACCACCTGACCTCTGTCATTCTGGTTGCTTAGGCTGTGCAGGAAATACACGCTGAAGTGAGTATTTTTCAAGGTCTGAACAAAAAAAAGCAAGATTAACTTGTCAGTATAAACAGTAGGAGATGCAGGTTTAATTTTGGGTTTGGGGATTTTTATTTCATTTTAATCAAGAGGCTGGCTCCTCTGCGTAAATTGGGTTTACCCTCAGCTATTTAGTGGATTGAAGCCTCACATAGATTAAGACAGCTAGAAGAGCCCAAATCACACCTACAATTTAAGCTGAATGCAAGAACTCAACATGAAAAGACACCACAACTCCTTTTGGTGGACTCTTCAAAACCCAAATACAGTGTCTGAAAGAGACCTGCTACTTCTTAGTGAATGCAGCTAAGGGAACACAGCTCTGTCACCTGCAAAAACTAGTTCTACTGCTAAAATATTAGTCTGAAGAAAACAAGCTCTTTTGCATTTGTAAGTGCTGCTGGGGAAATCACCTCTGCTAATACAAAATAAAAATGAGAAAAACATTCCAAGACAGGAAGGCCAAAAATAACGACAAAAAGGTGAAGCATACCTTTAACACACCACAATGCAGCTACCTATTACCATGGCAAAATTCAGCTTCAGAGGAGACATTTCTTGACAGCCGGCAGCTCCAGACCAGGGGGAAAAAAAACCACCTCCCATCAGCCAAAGAACTGCTCAGATTTCAAATCCAAAATCTAACCTCTACATGATCCATACGGTTTGGGGTTATTTATTTTAAAGTAAATTATATTTCTGAAGTGACATGTAGTGCATTTTCTACTGGTATGATGGCTTCCATACTGGACAGGTTATGTTTAAAGAACAAATGTTTGTTCAGGGCTGTCAATTAGAAAAATTGTGTATTTCAGTTAAGCTGTGTTCTTACTTAGAAATAATTCTTGTTTTCTTCTTAAAAGCAGATTGAATTTACAGTCTGCTATTACATAGGTATTTCAGCTGTTCTAAAACCACCTCACCTGGGGGGCTGAGCAGTGGCATCCCCTCTGCTGTGCTCTCATGTTACTGAAGTCAGGCTAAGTACATGCTGGCTACATAACAGTTAACCAAAATTTGGTTAACTTCACATCCGTAACCCCAGGATTTTGTGGAAATTCTTCACAGCTTTCACAAAACCTAAGAGGTGGGAAGAGGTGCCAGATGTTTCCAAACTAAGCCACTTTAAAATGGGAGAGTATACAGAAGACACTGACACAAAATAATTTGCTTATTCAGGACCATGTGTTTGCACTTCATATAAAGCTACTTTTTCATCCAATTTGATAAAAAGTTCCCAGCATGATACTAGGTCATTGCACTGCTGTAAAGATGAGGCCTTCTGTGCGAGACAGAAAACCAAGGCTCTGACCACTGCATTCCTTTAAAAATAAATAAATAAAATATCTATAAGATCTGGGGTTTTTTGGGGGAGAAAAAAAAAAAAACACCCCAAACATGATAGGCCAAGGGCTGATGGATCAATCTCACACACCCACATAATCATAATCTTTTAAAATGATTTTTTTTTCTGCATTTGTCAACCCAAACTATGGGTTAGGTGACAGCAGCAGTGTCTCATCCCATAAGAGACAGCAGAAATTCTTTAACCTACCTGACTGTGAAACCGCAAGGTTCGTTTGTACATTTTTAAAAACGTTGGGTAGAAATCCAGATTAGTGAATGTTTGGTATTAATAATTCTTGTAAAACTCACGAACCTTAAAAACATCTGTGAACATCTTAAGCTAAAATATGGACTGAGCTTCCAAGACTAATTTGCGTTGGCAATGTTCAAGACATAATTAGACGCAGATGTTCTAGGTCTGTCTGAAAAACTAAGGGATTTGAGGATAAAAGTCTTCTGAACAATTAATGATGTTGCCAAAATAAATAAATGTGCAGTCGTCTGCTAAAACTATATATATATTAACACATAACCCCAAAGCAAAGCTTATAATCTATGAAAATACTGAATAGATTAACATAAACTAGGCAGTGCCAAGACAGTTGTTTCAGGACACAAAATCAACTCTCTTTTAGGGTGAAAATACGATATACTTAATAGTACCACCACAGATTAAAAAAAAATACACGTGGGAAAAAAAGAACAACTGAGACTTGGACTCTGTAAAATACTT
Source organism: Gorsachius magnificus (assembly GCA_034008185.1). Lineage (NCBI taxonomy): Eukaryota > Metazoa > Chordata > Aves > Pelecaniformes > Ardeidae > Gorsachius > Gorsachius magnificus. The sequence goes on along the minus strand of CM067083.1, from coordinate 38,338,431 downwards.
AAGAATGAATGACTCTCAAAATCAGAGCCTTAGCTAAGGATGAAAAACAGATAACAGATTACCAATTTATTAACATTTTTACATGGCCTTAGAAGGTGCTTTTATTTTCACAGTGACACAGACTTTGAAAAGAAAATTAGATTTAAAAACAAATAAAATAAGAGGAAGTGCAAATATTTTAGAATGTTGGGAAGAAAAAATAAATCCGAAATGCAGTACATCATTGCATTTAATTTGTGAAGTATTAAAATAACATATTAAGTGTACCCTAAACTAATTACAAACAGACAAATTGGCAGGATAAAGCATCCTACCATCCTATAATGCTTATAATGTTTAACTGAAATTCTTATAAAGACATAAACCAAAAAGCAGATTAAGTCCATTTCTGTAGTAGATTTGTGTGTTTTTAAAGGGAGTTACTCATTCTTGGATCTCTTCTACTCTTGCAATTTGTTCATTCTGCATAATTACTAAGAAATACCACAACTCTCATAGCTATGACTTGAAGAAACCAATTAAGTTCCCAAATACTAATTTGATTTAGAGTTAGAACTGTTTAAGCACATTTTCTAAGATGACAAAATTCTGTTTATGAAGGCATACTTAGGCTGTGTACATCGAAAACATTTACCCATTAGCATTTTCTAGTGGAAAACATGCTTTTTGGATGAGTGGACAAAAAGGATAACGGCAACTATGTAAATGAAAGGAAGTAAGCCACAGATTTCTGGGAACAAGAACTGATGTCTTCTCCAGTGCTGAATTCTGAGTCCAGAAGACAAAACTTACATGCTCAGAGTACCATAACCTTGCTCAGCAATGGACTTCTCTTGTACACAGAACTATTTGACAAAGTTTTCACCGACTACACTAGTGAAGGATGAAGGCAGCCGTGGAAAAACAAGTTACACAATCGTGTTAGTTTCTTCCAGTCAAGGATTGCTCTCCTCTGACCAGTGAAAAAGTAAATTAGCATTGACACCAAAATAATCATCTCTAGGTTTCAGGTCAGACCAGAGTAGATCAACTGCACGCTGATGCACTGCAAAAAAAACCCCACTGTCTAATGACGTTGGTTGGGGCAAACGGGGCAATTTGCAAGCTGCAGCCTCTTGTGCTATGACCCAGCTGAAACCAGCAGTCAACCCAGCAAGTCTACAGCTTCAGGCAGCTGTGGTACTCCCCAGTCAGTCATTCTGCAGCAGACACACACATTCAAGTAGTATGTTTTGTAACAAAAACAACCCAAACCCTTGATTGGGTGGGAGAAGTCTACAAGAACTTCAGCACTAATGGAAAGCTGTTTTAGTGATCACTACTCATAAACCAACCAGCTACACAGTGATAGCTACTACTACAGGAAGTAGTCTGTCCTCCAAATTTCAGAGTCACTGACATGTTTGTCAATAACTACTAATGCTAGAAGCATATCTTTGATTCAGGGACCAAGAAAACAAAGGAAAAGAGAAAAAGCAGGTATAGATTAGACCAGAGTAAGGAGGAGAGCTTTCTGAAGATTTTCAATTAAAATTAACAGACAAGTTTTGTGGGGACCATTCTCAGGACCCCTCGTAACTCCAAAGAGAAAGCAGAGTGCAGCTGTGGGAAGATGCTTACACCACAACTCAGCATAGATCACAGAACCATAAAACCAGTTAGGTCATGCAAAACCTCCAGAAATCACCTCAGCCCGCCTCTTGGCCAAAGCAGGGCTGACTTCAGAAGTTGATCAGGTGTAACATAAACATATGTTCTGCTTAAATGTAAGCACCACTGAAAATCCCACAATCATCAACTCTACTGGTCTTGCTATACATCTATATATCCATCCCTCTGTAATGAGTCCAAACCAGCTACCAACATGAGTTGGGTCCCCTTTCCTGGGTGTCACCAAAAGGAATCCCACTGAGCCACTAACACTCAAATTGCCACCACTGGGATCCAGCAGCAAGTACAGAGAATCAAGGGTGAGCATAGAGGAATGGAGCAAACCACGCTTGTGAGAGCTACTGGAAGAGGTAACTATTTAGCTTTGATAAGCATAGGTCATATACATCACCTGATAATCCAGTTCTTTCAGACTGTCTGAATACTCCATAAAGGAACACTGTATCAAGTATACACCACACATTTTCAGTCTCTTTCCACACAACAACAACAAAAAAAAAATATCTTTTGCTAGCCCCCTCCCCCCCCCAAAAGAAAAAAACCCACGCAAAAGAAGCAGCAGACAAAAAAAAAAAGCCCTTTATATATCCACACATTCAATTGTGTTCTTGGGGATGAACAGATGGAAAAAGTGGTAACTAACAGCACATACAGACCCCTCATTATAAAAAAAAAAAATAAAAAAAAATAAACATTTACTCAAAAAATAATTTGGTATCTACATATAGCAGATATTTTGTAATATTTTGTTATATAGCCAGGAAGCTTACTACATTTAGAACACAAAACCAAAATGCTTGCAATAACCCCTGAGTACAAAACTTAAAATTGTTAGCAACAGATCCACTACCTAGCATTCAATAACTGCACAAACACTGTTAAAATAAAGTAGTTCTTCATCTGATGAAACAATTTAGCAAGTCCATCTGAAAAAGGATGGGACATCCATACACAATAACCTTGTGAATTCATGACAGAGATTCCTCCATCCATCATACCAAAAGGAAAGGAAAGGTTATACAAGTTAATAGATAAAGAATATCCATGACTGACTTCAGTATTTCACTACACACACAATATCTTCCAATAATCACTGAGCTGTTGGAAAGATTGTATGAATCAATGCTTTCTTCATGTTCAAAACACAAAACTATGAAGACAAACTGTATAATTATACAAATCCTCACTGCAGTCCACAATGCTAAGACTGTATTTGTTTACAATAACAGAGGACAAGCATATAGAACCACAGAACCACAGAACCACAGAACCACCTCAGTTGGAAAAGACCTTTAAGATCATCGAGTCCAACCGTTAACCTAGCACTGCCATCCCACCACTAAACCATGTCCCTGAGCACCTCATCTATCCTTCTTTTAAAGACCTCGAGGGATGAGGACTCCACCACCTCCCTGGACAGCCCATTCCAGAGCCTGACAACCCTCTCGGTGAAGAAGTTTTTCCTAATGTCTAGCCTAAACCTGCCCTGGCGCAGCTTCAAGCCATTCCCCCTCGTCCTATCATCTGCTACCAGGGAGAAGAGGCCGACCCCCACCTCACTACAGCCTCCTTTCAGGTAGTTGTAGAGGGCGATCAGGTCTCCCCTCAGCCTCCTCTTCTCCAGACTAAACAACCCCAGTTCCCTCAGCCGGCTCCTCGCATGACTTGTGCTCCAGACCCCTCACCAGCTTGGTTGCTCTCCTCTGGACCTGTTCCAGCAAGGCAACATCTTTCTTGTAGTGAGGGGCCCAAAACTGAACACAGTATTCGAGGTGCGGCCTCACCAGCACCGAGTACAGGGGCACGATCACTTCCCTGCTCCTGCTGGCCACACTATTCCTGATACACTTATTATCACTATTCCTGATATCCTTAACTATAGAGGCTCAAGTGTCAGTGATGGTTTAAATACAAGATGTAACCTCAAAACCTACATTCTCACATTAAAGGTTATTTTTTCCAATACGATACTTGCAATTATGCAAGACAGCTTTCTGCCCAAAACCTCCTCCCTCCCTCTCTTTGCAGGGAAGGGGGTGGGGAGGGGAACTTTTGCTCCCCCGCAGCTGATCACTTGCAGGTTTGATTCTTCTAGACATCACGGCTTCCACGCGCTGAGCAAATGAACCTCTAAAGAAGCAGGAACAAATGAATTTCACTCATTTCATTGCTTTGAGTTCTGTGCAACTGGTCATTTTCTACAAACCTGGAAGAGGCACTGGACCAGCGTCACGAATTCTTGAAAATTTCCAAGTACTGTGGCATTGGCGTCAATTCTGAACTCACATTAACAGTAGGAGTTTAACTTTTATTTTTTGGGCAGCAAGAAAACCGAGAAGGAAGTAAGAAACAAGGTAAAAATGCCAAGTAGTCTGCAAGGAATGAGGCAAAGCAGACAGGAAAACCATGCAACCTTTGAAAATCCATGCTCACAAGAGCCCAGGGGCAGTGATTTAGGGGAAGAGCCTGGCAGCAGACCAGCATTCGAAGGCTAGCCCTGGAGCAGCAGCACCTGCAGCGCTCTGCCTTTCCACCACTGTTTAGTGAGCAAATACCAGAAGAACAGACATGGCAGCACACATGGACACACGCACCCTGCTCTCCAAGGCCATGCTGCCTCTCCCATTTCACAGGAGCAATTCGGTGCCCCCCAAATTTCTCTTGTTACCACTGCTGCCGCGAAATCCTTTTATGTTTCCGAGGCTTCAGTGAGCTCAAACACCAACAGTATCAACCAAGCCCTGCCAGTAGCATGGGTATTACACAGGAGGCAGACAGACTAAACTTAGTGCTACACAGGGAATCGCTTTAAAGGAAGACAAAAGCAGCTAACCTGTGAAACTTAATGGAAGATGAATTCTAGAATAAACACTCACAAGTCAGAGTAGTAAAGCAGGTCTCACAGATAGTCTTTTTAGGCATTTTATCTCCTCTCATTTGTATTTCATCCCATGATGCACTTTAATAAAATTTGGCAAGAAAATCTTCCAGCCAAGTAACAGTTGAGCTGTGTTTGCATGCCCCGCAGGAGTCACACAAAGACCCATGCTCTCACTAATGTATATAAATGACTGCCTGAAGGTTGCACAGATGCTCCACTGTGCATCTGTACTGATGATGTGGTCATTTTGAAAAGCCCTTTCCCAATCTGTTAAGAATACCTGCTTCTAGTTTCCCAACTTGGGGAATAAGCTTCACCATCAAATGGCTTACTGAAAATTGCCTCATGTTCAATCTGTTATGAATAAAATGCATGATACTCCTGCCTCACTTTGAGGAACAGTTGCACATAAAGCAGTTGGAGAACTGACAGTAGCATTTAGGTAGATGATAAACACGGCAATTTAATACACTTTAGAGCTTGCACTTTGGTTCTTCTATGAAAGTCATGTGGCTTTTAACAGCTGATAAATTTTCCCCTCCAACATGGCTCCAACCATCCTGTCTGTGAGCACTAATTATGGAGTAATCAATGTTAGCCCATACTCCTTGCTAAATGGTTTACAAAGAATGAATAATAAAAGCCTACTGCAAATGGAAACAGATTACCTTATTACCATAGATTCTGGGTCTGCATTCAACCATTTCCTATCAAAGATAGCAAGAATTAATCCACAGTAAAATTTCTTTGCTCTCTCTATTCAGATAGGAGAGAGAATTGGCCACTTACTGCTTATGCACACAGGGTTGAATAACCTTGATCTAGCAGCCTGTTGACTAATAATCATAAACAATATAAAGACAATTTAAAATTTAAGATCACAGGGACAAAGAATTGTTGCACATACCACTGCTATTTCCACATTATTCCATTTGTGTACAATGGTTTACCATAGCCCATGAGCCAAAAATGTCCCCTATAACGCACAAAGCTGCAACAATACAGAAGAATGTTACAGCAAACCATAGTACCAACCATGTCCAAGCACAAATTCAATACTTTGTTTTTAAAGTATCTTGTTGCTTAGTCTCAAAATCATAGGAGTTGTTAAAAATATACCAGATGCTGTAAGCAGCAGAGAAAAACTTAAAATTATTCCAGTAAAACTGTATCAAGAACTATTTTAAAACACAGTACTTCTGGAAAACACTGGAGATGTTCTATGGTGTATTCTGAAAATGGGAAATAGTATTTATGGTGGCAGAACTCAGTCTTACAACTGCACTCACATTATTGAATAATCTTTCCTGGTCTGCCTCTCTGCTTTGTAAAAATCTTCATTATAAAACTTTCCCAGCTTCATACAGTCAGAAGTTTCTGAAACCAAAAATCCATCCACAGTGAACCTTTTTCAGAATACTTTGTCATTTAATTAATAATGATGAATAGGAAAAAAAAAAAAAAGAAGTTGTTCACACTTTAATAATTATTGGTTCACTCAGCTTGGAAAAGTCAAAATTTTCATAGGAATCACTGCAAAAGGAGGAAATGGTATGAAGGACAAAACGATGTTACAGTTGTTTCTGGTCATTTTGAAACTGCCCCTGCCATACGCCCAATAAATTGTAACGTTGAACTGCAAATGCCAAATGCAGATCCCACATTACAGTGGCCGAGCAACTTACAACATGAGCAGGGCTACTGAAGTCAAAAAAAGTGTCTAATCCTGTAGGCAGAATACTGCAGTAAAGTGGAAACACCGGCGCATGCTTTAACAGGATTTGCCCCAGTAACAGAAGGAGCATTGCTGCGACAACCAGCGCCACAGCCCAGGCTGATGTGCTTTGCCAGCAGCTTGGCTCCCACAGGGATGCTGACTTTCCAGGAGAGCCCCAGCACTTGTAGTCCCGGGGGCATTGGCTTTGCTCAGCAGGGGCAGTAGCTCAGAGAGACTGGGCTCTACGGGCCTGGTCTTCTCCATTGCCCCATGTCCTCTGTCACCGCTCTTGAAAGGTGACAACTCTTACGGGTTATTGATAGCAATAACCCCTTGTCCTGTGCCCTCAGGTCTGGGAGCCTGGACCTTACCTGTCTTTGTGCTTCAAGAGCCATAAGCCTTAAGCCAAGGCCAGGAACAGATTTTTAAGCCTCTACGCCAGACAAACTTGTTTCAAAGAAAACCAAGAAAGTTTATGCCATGGATTTCACACGCTGTTACACTACAGCTCGTCATTTAATTTTTCAGATGCTCTGCCACTCTTATCTTAAAATTGGGGGCGAAAAAAAAAGAAATAGAGCCTCTTCAAGCAACCCTGGTAGATACAAATGTGATTCCTACTACTTCCTACGCTGCTGATTTCAATGCTGTGTTCATTACACATGCCTAGCAATACCATTTAAGTAGCACTGGGTATCAAAAAGCTATAAGGGAGGTGCCATGAAACAGGTAGGCTCAAAGACGTCCCACAGCAAGCCAGCACAAAGGTGATGGATATGAAGGGGCACCAGCCTGCACCAGGGTCACAGCTCAGAGCTACAGGCATCTCCATAGGGAAGAGGACAGGCACACAGAAAGGAAAGAAAAGGGGAGGGGAACAGCACCATCCTGGTGCAGCAAAATACTGGCAGCCCTTCTGCGTCCACCAGTGAAAAAGCAGAAACTGGTCTCAGGCAGAAGCACTGAACTCCAGCAGTGCAGTTTTGAAAGGGTGGCTGGATTTTTATTGTGCCCACAATTCTGACAACTTTCCCGTCTGTCTGTGTACTCGCACACACCTCAGTGCAGGCAAGGTCCTTCTCAGGGGCAGGATTCAGCAGTGCGGCTCCCAGGTGGGAGAGGGATGATTTAGCTGCCTTAACTATGAAACAGGTTGTCCTGATAGTCTATTTTTATTTTACAGATGTTTGGTTTAGCTTTAATTATCTACAATTTTTTTTTTTTCCCCTGTACAAGCCTCCTTCAAATATATGTGTAGATTTGGATTTCACAGAAGCTGATGATGAGTCAACAACTGCAGGTGATAAAGCCCAAACTTCTGTCAGAAAAATAAGTGTTGATAACGTAACTATCCTGTAGAGGATAGGAATAATTTGCAACTGAACTGAGCTTTAAATGCAACCAAATTAAGTACCCAGCTGCTATATAAGAACTGTCTCAGAATAATTACATTCCTACTCCAAGAAGAAGAGAAAATGATTATTTGAACATATATCCAGATGTGGAAGTGACTGAAATTACTTTGTGTCACTGAATATTTTTTAATATTCAATATTTTAACATATACACATACCAGAATCTCTCAAATATTTACCATCCAACCATTCTTGGCCAGAAATACTTTGTAAAAGCTATAAAAAGAATTTAAAAGGCAATCTGTTAAAAGTTTCCATTGAAAATAGCACAATTTCCACTTTTCCTGCCTATTTACCCATCTAAAAATGAGACAGACAACATTGGCTCAAAAGACAAGCACTGAATGAGATAAGACATGTTATCATCACACTTGTAAATTTAGAGTGAATGGGTTCAACATGAGTTATACTGTACAGAATAAGAGCTATGTGTTACATTCCCTTCTTGCCATAAGGATTGTTACTACAATAATGTTATAGTCATGAAAGTATTATCATTTTAAATACTAATGGTAGGCATAAATAGCTAAGGCCAATAGCCCCAAAACAAGTTGTCAAGCATTTTTTAACCCTTTAAAAAATTTTCAAGGGATACTGTTTAATGCTGTGCCTGTTGATTATAACCCGATTTTTTTTCTCCTTTGTTTACCAAAAATGGGTCAGTCATAGTGTAATTTTTGTTCAGACATGAAAATGCATGTTCTGTTTCTTCTAGGAGTTTTTTCCTGCTTTTTCTAGGGGCCATGTGGCAGCAGCCCAGCCAACCAATTAAAACAAATATTTAAAATGGCATTTGGCAAACACATAACTTTTGTTTTTTGTAAGACGGTCATAATATTAAAAACAAACACATTGACTATGAGCTACACACTAGAAAGCAAAAGTAAAGTTTCTGATAATTTATACCTTTTTGGAAGAATTATCTGTGAACTTAAAATCACCTTGAAGGTTATAAATGTCTTGTAAGATTGTTTGTACTAGCAAACCTATCAGATAAGGGCAAAGCGCATGGTGACCACTGTCAAATTAATTGTTCAATCAAGAATCGGTAAGTAAAAGGCATTAGCTCTGTTACGCTCCATTGCATACAGTTACATCTTTAATAACTGCCCCATGGGAGTTTATGGATCCTACATGACCTCTGTCGAAACTCAATTGACTTCTTCCCTGCAAATTCTATTAGAATTGGTGCCTGCATCGCTGCCCACAATAATCAAGAGCAGAGAGCCCTGATTTATGAATAAGCATTTTTGGTTTAGTCTAACTCAATAGGATACAAAAATAGATGAGGTTATGAGATGACTGTTTAAAAAAAAAAAAGTCAACTACATCCCATTCTATACCACAAATTAGAAAAGAATTTTTAGATTCTAATTTAAAAAAAAAAAAATAGAAATGCTTCAGGAATAAGAAAGGGGGAGGGGGAAGGAAAAAGAGTTTTGTCTAAATATTGGCCTTTTGAAAAGTACCAGGGTCCACAAAAAAAACAAGTCATGAACAAATAATATAGAGTGCAAATGTAATGGTCCAAATGTTCTGAAGTTTACCTACAGCAAGAAGCATTATTTCTACAGAATATAAAAGTTCCTAATAGGAGAAAAACTGATTAATTTATTGAGAAAGCATATGCTATTTACTAAGAAGTTTAAAGATCTGGGTTAACGCTTTTTCAGAGACTTGGAAATCCCGAACAAAGAGCCCATAATTCTTCCTTCATTTTCTTAAAGTTATTGACATTCCTCAGCTATAAATATTTAGCACTGTTCAACTATTCAGCTCAGCTCATAATTTTTAGGCATTAAAACTGACCAACAACCTAAAATCTTCCTAACATAAGACATCTCATAACATAGATAGTGATACAACAAAGGTACTAAAAATTTAGGTATTTCTTTTCCATTATCATCATTTTACTCATGAATTTCTACAGTGTAGAACTTCCTACAAAGAAGGAACCAAGTAGCTTTATGTATAGAAACTACTTTCATAATTATGAAAGTTCGAATAAAAATCTGCTAGAAATAATTATCAAATGATGAGCAGTACACGCTTACAGAAAAGCAGCAGATAAATTTATTTAGCCAAATATCATACTTGTGATACATGGGACAATGAAAGCAAGAGACATCAGCTATAGATTTTTTCATGGAAATAAGACAGTGACTGAAAAGAACATATCTCCATACTAAAAGTTCAGGAGGTTACAACGAAGATTGTAGATGTCAGGATGGGCCCATTCTCAGGAATGTTTACACTTACAGAAAACAGAAGGGCAATATAACACAAAGTGCAAGAGGTAAGCGGACTACATCAAAAACATAAAAACATTTAACCTTTGCTAGTTTAAATGCACCTTGGAAACTATTTGAAGCCATGCAAAGATACTCTGATTTCAAAGAGCAAGATAACTTTAAACACTTGAACTAGATACCAAGACAGAAGCTCTGGAGGAGTTAAGCAGCCAGTGTAGGATCTGAAGGGAACACTTTGAAAAGTCCCAATCACAGGAACGATGCGCCTGCAACTCACGGGTACGAAAACTTGCAAATGCAACTGAACTGACATTGAGAGCAGAGCCTTGCATAGGCTGACTTCACTATCCTGACAGGAGAACCCCTCTGCTGGTTTGTTTTAAACAGCTAAATCCTTCCAGTAAATGCATTAGCTGCATCATAATTGTAACCAGAGAGCAACCAATCTCCCCGAGATCATAGAAAAATCCACACAGTTCATTAACCATGTAATTACCTTTACTGCCATCATCCCAACCACTAAAAGTCAAGATGCACCCCTCAACCAGGCTTGCTGCACTGTAGCTTTATGAATCCAAAACTCATCTCTAAATCAAGTGTATCTAAGACTTGGATTAAAGGCAGCAAAAGCCAGATTCAGGTTAATGCATACTGGTTGTCAGAAAGCCACATATTCATAATGAGTTTTTCTTTAAGAAGAAATCAAAGAGGTTTGTAGCCAAAATGTGCAGTATCTGTAAGAACATAAGCAAGCCCATCTGAAGAATTCGACATTTAGCCTTCCCTCAGTAGTGCACAGGTGCTTAACTGCAAAAATATCTTGGAAGATCTGACCAGATCAGCTGGTTACCATTGTTTGGCTACCTACATAGAAAGTGTTGCTCTTGAAACACTTCCCTGGACAACAAACTTCTCTTCCCTTGCTCTCTCTCATGATAAGCGATCTGCACAGGCATTTGCATTGGAGTCATCCAAGCTACACGCACCATCCATTACAGCAAAGGGTCATTTAAGAGCATTGGCCAGCATACTGTGCCACCCCACTCAAAGTAAAGCAAATTTCTCCACCTAATGCTTAATTTCAACACTTTCAAACCATGCATCCTAACAGCTCTGCGGGGCACAGAGGGGCTCAGCACACTCTTAGCCTTGCAGAGTATGCCTTCATATGGTATCACTGCATTTCCTTCTGTAAACTTAATTAGCAAAGCAGACGTTTGTGTTCCAAAATGCAAAACATATTCTAAGAAGAAAAATACCTAAAAAAAAATATATTTCAAAATCTAAATAAAAGTATAAGGGCCCTAAATATGGAGGATTTATGAAAGCCCCTACGCCAGCATGAATTTCAGTCCATGAAAGATACAGTTACTGAGACCAATTGGGAGTAAGATCAGAACAGGAAAACAAGAAAAAAAACTTGGTATATTTGGACATCTTCAAATTGCTTTAAGTATCATGGATAGAGCATTCTTAAAAAAAAAAACAAAAAACCACACACACCACCTGCAACAGACATCTGCCATACATGGAAAACAAACAAACAATCAACTTTATTTATTTAAATTCTGCCTCACAGAGAATATTTATGTGGGCTTATTAATTGCACTTGCAAAACGAACTGCTACCAAGCCTATGGTACACAAAGTATCTAATATATATGCAAAACTTACAACTTTAATCAAAATTAAAACTCCTAAAAATAAGCTAAGATCATATGGCAGAAAAACTACCCAGTGTCTACATATGACCATCATTACGATCTTTAAAAGAATATAGAATATTTTAGATTGCCTACGAATCTTAGAATTGTATCCATTTACTTGGAAGAGCTTACACAATGATTGTAGTGGTTGCAGGATGCCTAGAGTCTGTCAAAATTTCTGGCTTACTGTCGCTACTATATTTTAAATACTCTGAAGAGTGATTACAAGTTTAAACCTACCTTTTAAGGAAAAAAAATCCTGCTTCAGTGGGAGAACTCTAAATATTACACATCAGTTAGAAAGTCAATCACTATGTTCTCACAAAGATAGTTTTCTTAATGAAAGAAATTAAAGGAATACTCAATCTGAATAAATTTATTTGCCCAGGATGAAATACATTACCTGGGATTAATGTACTTAACTTGAAATAGAATTATCTTTTTTTCCTCCTATTATAAGTACACCCTTGAAAATGTCTCCATTTGTAATAACAGATGGCTTTTCATCAGAAACCACAGACAAACAGTCTCAAGTCTATTTTTAAATGCAGAACTATATTTGAAATAACAGTTGCATAGCAAAAGAAATTCTAATCTTTGGATAGAAAAGTTTGCTCTTGCAAACTAAAGCCATCCTTTCTGAACCAAAAAAATACTCAGGGGACTCCAAACCTCCTCAGCCATCACTCAGTGGTATTGGGGCCACAGATACCCAACGTGCATGAATACCTGACAAACTGCTTGGCAGCCGAGTGATGAAAACCCCACAATTTAACAATTAGCAGTGAACCTACTAACAGCACCAAAAGATTGAGACTTCAAAATAAATGTTACTCTTAGCACAGTACACAATTTCAGTCAGTCTACACTACTTGAAATGTAAGCTTCTGTCCTGGTTTTGGCTGGGATAGAGTTAATTTTCTTCCTAGCAGCTGGCATAATGCTGTGGTTTGGATTTAGCATGAAAAGAATGTTAGTAACACTCCGATGTTTTAGTTGTTGCTGAGCGGTGCTTACACTAAGTCAAGGACTGTTCAGCTTCCCCTGCTCTGCCAGGTGCACAAGAAGCTGGGAAGGGGCACAGCCAGGACAGCTGACCCCAAGTGGCCTGGGTCCAGCCCCCAGGGTCTATTCCAGACCATATGACATCATGCTTGGGGGAAGTTGGCTGGGGGAGAGCAACTGCTGCTTGGGACAGGCTGGGCATTGGTCAGTGGATGGTGAGCAACTGCATTGTGCATCACTTGTTTTGTATAGTTTGTATATTCTCTTATTATTTTTATCATCTTTTTCCTCTGCCATTTTATGAAACTGTCTTTATCTCAACCCACAGGCTTTACTTTTTTCCCCCAATTCTCTCCCTCCTGCCCCTGGGGAGGGGGGGAGTGAGTGAGTGGCTGTGTGAGCGGCTGCCTGCCGGGTTAAACCACAACAACTTCATTCTACCAAAACTACTTCACCCTTTGTCTTTTACGCCTCCTAGAACCAAACCAATCCAGTTTTTGAGTTCAAGATGCATGCCTTAGGTAGTAATGTAATACTAACAGGCCTTAAGTTTACTTCTACCAGTTATTCTTACCTTCAGTTTCCAAAAAAATCCTGAATTTTGAGTAAACTTGAAAATACATACCTATATTTGTATGCATTTAAAAGTTGTTGCTTATGCTCAGAAGCAGACTTCTAACATAAACACCCAACTCAAATTTATAAGCCAACAAAGTTTGAAACCTAATCTTTATCTTTTATTGTGTTTGTTACATAAACCAATATGAAAGAGTAACTGGAAACCACAGTCCAGCTATTTTTCACTATTCTGCACAAGCACGTGAGAGCCCCATTACGTGCTGTACTGCAGGCACCCAGTGAACAGTGTAGCCCCATCACTGAATCCTTACCAAAACAATACCCTCTTGTGAGGAAGCCCACTTATTTGTAACAGGAACACAATAAAGAGCGAGCTTTGCTTTCTTGAAGAAATCAAAACTGTCTCCTCTAGTAGGACAGTGCCCATAGTTCAGTAAATTCACTGCATGTGACAGACTGTGAATACAGATGACTTGCAGCTATAAACATGTCTGGGAGTGCTCCCCATAATCTTTGAATAAATTTGCACATATTCTCATTGATTTAGATTGTTCTATAGGAGAGGACAACCATAGCATCATCTTGGATAATAATTCTACTCTGCAGAGGGACCTGGACAGGCTGGATCGATGGGCCGAGGCCAATTGTATGAGGTTCAACAAGGCCAAGTGCTGGGTCCTGCACTTTGGTCACAACAACCCCATGCAGCGCTACAGGCTTGGGGAAGAGTGGCTGGAAAGCTGCCTGGTGGAAAAGGACCTGGGGGTACTGATTGACAGCCGGCTGAATATGAGCCAGCAGTGTGCCCAGGTGGCCAAGAAGGCCAATGGCATCCTGGCTTGTATCAGGAACAGTGTGGCCAGCAGGAGTAGGGAAGTGATCGTGCCCCTGTACTCGGTGCTGGTGAGGCCGCACCTCGAATACTGTGTTCAGTTTTGGGCCCCTCACTACAAGAAAGATGTTGCCTTGCTGGAACAGGTCCAGAGGAGAGCAACCAAGCTGGTGAGGGGTCTGGAACACAAGTCATGCGAGGAGCCGGCTGAGGGAACTGGGGTTCTTTAGTCTGGAGAAGAGGAGGCTGAGGGGAGACCTGATCGCCCTCTACAACTACCTGACAGGAGGCTGTAGTGAGGTGGGGGTCGGCCTCTTCTCCCTGGTAACAGATGATAGGACGAGGGGGAATGGCTTGAAGCTGCGCCAGGGCAGGTTTAGGCTAGACATTAGGAAAAACTTCTTCACCGAGAGGGTTGTCAGGCTCTGGAATGGGCTGTCCAGGGAGGTGGTGGAGTCCTCATCCCTCGAGGTCTTTAAAAGAAGGATAGATGAGGTGCTCAGGGACATGGTTTAGTGGTGGGATGGCAGTGCTAGGTTAACGGTTGGACTCGATGATCTTAAAGGTCTTTTCCAACCGAGGTGATTCTATGATTCTACTCTATGATTCTACTAGGTTTAAAATAAGACAAACTACCACAAAAATTCATATTAAAACAGAACCCATAAAAATTCATAACTGACTCTTGAGGAAAAAAGGATTCATGCAATATCAGATACAGCTAAGGCAGTTGTAAAATAAACACGAATTAACAAACAGACCTAGGACAATTTGCGTATCATGAAGCCCAGATCCAACATTTAACTGAAGTAAACTCCAAGGTTCATACCCTAATTAAGAAGAAATAAAGCAGGGTTTGCTCTGTTTCTTGTTTAGCATTAGCTACACATACAGTTTCTAGATTAAAAGGGGAAGCTTTGGGCTTTTAGCCACACTGTGCCCGACGGGAACAGGCAGTAGAACAAGCAGAACAAAGCCATCAGTCTCACCCTGCCTTTGGGCCACCAGCTGCTGCTGGGCTGCAAAGCCCCAGCTATGATGCATATCCTGGTTCTCTAGCTCTAGTTAGTTATAGCCCAATCAACAAAATAGGTCTCCTCAGACCTCTCTGCAACCATTTCCTTTGTGTCATTTCTGCATTAATCTACTGTAATGCATTTTTTACCCAGTGTTATTCTTGAAGGCCAGCTGAGACTTCCTGTTATTTCAGGATACTGCAGCCAGACTGCTGAGGGGAATGGGTTGGTATGCGGAATCTACCTTCACTTCATCAAACATCCTGGTTCTCAAACATTTCTGGATGCAGTTACAGTCAACTGGAAATCAGTGCGGCGAGCCAAGACACATGCAATGTCCACGCTGCTCTTTTGAAAGATGAGCGGCAGAATTAGCCTTCCCCTGTCAGTCACCCAGACCTGAAATAACGCAGCACGGTGGCACAGCACACGGCTGAACTGTGCGCTGCAGTCCTGCAACTTCCAATTAAGATATTAGTGGGGTGGGGAGGGGAGGTCTGTGCATCTTTAAGGCACACCTTTAAAGGACACAGGAAACAGAAGGCTGCATAGTATAGCAGGAGATCAGTAGCATATTCTGCCTTCTTGGTTTTGTTTTGGGTTTCTTTGGTTGGTTGGTTGGGGTTTTTTTTAACCAGAATATGATCTGCGGTGTCACTAGGCAGCATGTCAGAGGGGACATTCTGACAGCTCCACATGGGGTAGCAACCCATTGCTTACTAAAATCGGTCCATTCTCTTGGTATTCAGAGAGCAAGCTCACCTGCCCTCTGCAGAGACACGCAGTGACAGCAGTAGCCATCACATGGTGCCCTTAACTTTCAGTTCTTGATCTCACCCTTCTGCGGACCCCTGCCCCACAAAATAACTGGCTTAGGCAGCCAGGGACATTCCCTTTTAAAAAACATATTTCATTTTGTTCACAAATAAGATTGCTTTTGCGTTATTTTAGCCTAGTTTCTCCTACACTTACAGAATGCAATCAGTAACACCTGAGCAATGCTCTCCTCCTTATAACTCACTAGTTAGCGATGCACAGCCCTCACCAGAACTGTTACTGGGTTTTTTGTTGTTTGGTTTTTCAGCAGAATGGGATTTGTTTCTTGTTACCACAGAACAGCTGAAGAATACATGTCAAGTTGCCTCTTGTTTCATGACGCAAACTAGTCTGAGAAAAATGTCACTGAAGGATTAAAAATAGTCCTGAATTGCAAAACTAAAGTTAAATATAAGCTCTGTCCTTCTCCATGGCATACTAGCAATTTTTTTTTTTTCATCCAGTATGTATGACAACCATGAAGATCATCTTTTAACTAGAAATGACACTGAATTGACTCTGGCAGAAGTCAAGACCAAACTCTTGTAAAGTTCAACTCCCTTAAAATCCATACACATATAAGAGATGTATCAGAAGGAAAAGCAGCTGGCAAAGTCTTTTTTTATCAAATAAATCTTTCCTCCTGTGCATTACATGATCAGATAGCTGTTCAACTGTACTCCGTATGCTTTAAATTAATTCTGAGCCACCAAAACCCTTTCACAGAAAATTCTATGATAGCAGAAATGATCACATAGAGACAAATGATGTAAGACACTCTGTTATTCATAGTAACTGCAGCTGATACATATAGATTTTGTGCATAGCCTGTTACAACTGAATGTGGAAGACTGCAGTAGTGCCTAATATTTTACTAATAAAATCCACAATTTCTTTTTTTTTTTTTTCAGGTCACAGGTACACTTTTTATTCCACGTAATAACAGCATATGCAAATTTTATATTCTACATCATATACTCAAAATGGAGAGGTTTTTTTAAAGCAGAATCTACACAGCTTTTTCAGAGCTTAACTCAACCTTCATCTTTTCAGTTCTTCATACTCATTTTGTTTCTCATTAGCAATTCCATTTCTTGGCTGGCAGAGTAATCAAATACATCAAGCATCAATAGCCAGACCAAGCAAATAATTATCTCTTAGACACATATAGAGCTTTAGATTTAGCTAGTGTCTACAGAAGTAGTTTTAAACACTTCAGCACTATAAATAAGAGACTGGTTCCTGATTTAAGACCTCTAAAATTGAGCATCTTCTAGCCACAGCGACCCATATTCATTGTTCATATTCTCCTAGACAATTCCCAATAAAGCAGATCTATCATTTGAAGATAACTTCGCATTTCAATGTTGAATATGCTTCCTTGTCTGTCAGAAAGACAACCATGAGCACTGAGGGTATGCTTACATCTGGGGGAAACCCTGCAGATTAAAGCCAGTGAGTGTCTGAACACAAGGAACCAAGCCCAGCTTACACAGTCAGTGTGACTGGACTCCCTCCTCATCTTTCCATTTTGGAATTTTTGTTCCTTCCCCAGTTGGGTTGCATTTTTTGAGTAACCCTCCAGAGCTAACCTCCAGAAAAATGTCAGCCATCCCGTGTCATACCACGGGATCTGTCATGAGGAAGGAACAGTGATTTATATACTACTGCATCAACAGTAACAAAGAAACAGTCTAATGTCTTTTAGTTCCAAGTGTGATCCACAACTTGAATCGCAAGATGTTATACAGAATAGTTCACAAGAGCAGGAAAAAAAAACAAACAAGTAGACATTCCTTGCGCATACACGTGGCGGTGTGCTTCACACCCCCACCCCCCCTGGCAGCAGTGCTTCACTGTCTACTTACCATGAATCTATAAGCACACAATTTATGGCATAGAGGTAAGAGGTGACCATACCACCACCCTGACTACAGTTACTGGGTGGAGTGTGGTGGTGTGCTCCCCCCACCCCGACCTCTCCTCGTAACTCTGCTCAAGTGATAACCACCTCCGGCAGTGGCGATAGATGCGTCTGATCCTGAGGGATGCACCCACTGGATGTGGGGAGACAGATAACAAATAGCTACTGTGAAATGTGCCCACCTAAGCACAGAGGTCAGTATGTAAATACGACAATGAGCCAATTATCTTCCCCCATCAATAGTGAGCAGCCCAAGAGCCCTTGGAGCTCTCCTGCATGGCAGCAGGTTGCACACCAGGATCTCCCCATGAGCAGGGACGCCTCTCAAGGTTACTCCTAAAGGTTGAGAGATGCCTTACCACAACAGATTCTCGGTAAGCGACTAACAGCATGCTAACTCTGAAACCTTAGCTAAGTGATATAAAGGATTGATTGCACATGTATGTTCCTTTAGACATAAACCGTTGCCCAAGTCTGGGACTAGGATTGAATCCAGCCGCACCTAGACCCCTCTCTGAGGAAGGAGTTTAGAAAGCAAGTGGATCTTTTCTGAACCTCATGACTCAATGGGAGGGTCTCCCTGACAGCTTTGTCTGACCCTGTCCTCTGTGCAGTAAATAACCAAGCGTACCTTTCCATCAAATCTTATCAACTATTGTCACATTTACCACTGAACTTTGTTAACTCACTGTGTTACACCAATAAACTATAGTTTTTTGCCTCCCTCACACTCCATCCATGACAATACACTGTACATAAATCGGGCTTTAAAATTACAACTTTATTTTCTAAGCATCAAAATCCAAATCCAGAGTCCAAGTTTTAACCAGAAGTAAATTTAGCAAATGAATTAATAATCCTACAGTCCTGAAAAGTGTTCCAGGTCTATGGTTTCAGGTGTTCTGCAAATAACAGAGGAAGAATTTATGAGGGGCAAGCAAAAAGTTAAAGGGGTTAAATAAAAACGCAATACCAAAATGTATGGAGATTTAAAGGATTTCTTTTGCTTGTGCCAGGCATACAAAATGCACATTTCACCAGTGCTAACAGATGTTCCGAGTTCTCACGTACTCTTGAAGTATAATTTTCTAATTCACTGCAGCATCTTATGGAAATGAAATAGCAAGAGTAAGCATTCATTTCCTGAAACTTGAGTTCAAATCTTGATTAGGTCACAAATGAAGTGAAACAGCTCAAGATCATGCATCTCCTGCACCATATGTCCAATGTCTGTTCACTTCAACAGCAGTGGTTACACTTACACACATCCTAAGGTTAGACCTTGTGTTCACAAAGAAGAGATCTACAAACTTAACGTATGCTGAAAAATCTGTTTGAAACTGCAAAAACATCTCCAAAATAGTGTAACTTCAAATTTCAGATTAGCTGAGGCATGCGGAAGGCATCAATCAAAATTACTGTTGTAGACCACCAGCTCCTGTTCTCGTGGAAAAAGATACATAACTGTACTTTGGCTCCCTAAAAAACACCAAAGTACCATAAAGCTGTAATTAATTTAATTTTGGTGGGTTTCACTTGTTTTTCTTGCTGCTGGCCATTTTGCAAGTGGGTAGACAGACTTTTGTTATTTTGCCTTTTTTTATTTATTTTTTTTTTTAACTTCTCTATCTCTGTACACACACAGAGAAATTCAACACCTGTCAAGAAAGACGGAGTTGTCTTAGGTCCTACAGCCCTAAGTAACAGATCAGTCAACAGCACAACTGACAAAAGAGATTCCACAGAATTACTGAAATAAATAATCTTACTTCTTATCTAGAGAAACTGTAATTCAGATAAGAGATTAATATTTTTGCAGTGAGGAAAACAGTCTAAATGTTGTCAATTTTTCCCAGTAACTCCTATGACATTTTAAAAATAGAATAAAATAGAATTTTTATATGAAGGATTCCTCCAAAAGCCTGATATTGAAGCCATTACCATACAAAGCTTTGTGGTAAATCTCATTAAGTAACAAATTGATTTGATGGCCTATTACCACCATACGACCTTGTAGTATACAGTGCCAGCAGTAACCTTACTGCTATAATAAAACTTGTTTCCCTGAATGCACATCATATTTATTTGTTAAATACATCCTCAGCAACTGTAAAATAAAAATAAAGAAAAGAAATTAATGGGGTTTTTTAATTAATTTAATCTAAAGTTTGTTGGGAAATAACTTCTCAAAAACACGAACTAAATTAGAGACTGTTAAAACGTAATTTTCTATTTATTTCAGCTACAAGATAAGTTTAAGAGAACATACTGTTCTTCCAATTAAAATTATTCCAATTCCAATTAAAATCCAGCTTTTTTTATTCCATAAGCAGCATACATATGCCCAGAAACAAAATGCACATGAAAAATAAAATGCACTTTTGGAAATTACTATTTCTAGGAGACATAAGAATTCAAAAAATATAAAACCTTTTCTCTCTTTATTAGAAATTCTGATAGGAGATAATTGCAGGAGTGAGTCCACAGAGATTTTGTTGTTCCTGATTGTGAACTCGCATCCCCAGCAGCAGTAAACAAGGCATACACACATCAAGGACAGAATTTACTGAATAGGTACAAGCCCAGGGAAAACCAGAGGTCATTTATTCCCACCAGTAGGAACGAACACTAAGGACTCATCGCAAGATAAAGCCAAAACGTCTGCTCTACTAAAAGCTACTAAAAATTTGTGGCAAAATTGGAAGCATTTCAAAGCTAACGAAAGTTTCTAACCTCATCTGCTCTCAGAATAGGGCAGGATGGCAGGGAAGGAGGAAGAGGTTCCTGTTGCGGAGACCTGGGGGAAGGCACAGCCTGGGATGACATTACTAAACCTACAGCCACTGATTAAACACTGTCTTAAGGCAAAAATTCTACACAATGAGCTTATCCATGCATTACGATTTGTAGCTAAGTTATTATCTACAATAAACTGATAACCATTCATTAACTTCTGAGCATAAGAGACAACTGGCAAGCTATTTCATGCCTCGAAGAATTTACAGCAAAATGGGGAGCGGTAAATACACAGTGCAGGTGACTTCATATCTAGGAAATAAAATGAATATTTAAAAATGCCGTTACCTTCCAGATGTAAAATGGATCGACATTGACATGTCCCAACAAATGCAGTTTTTAAAACTGATACTGAATCCTTATGTGCTATCAAGCAGAAAAGCAAGCATAATCTTTCAAATAATAACAAACAGCTATTAGTAAAAGTACTTTTTAGTAGAAATGAATTTTATAATTAAAGCCTATGTGAACATATGAGTACCAAATAAGTCCTTCACAAGCAGCCCTAACTACAAGGGTCATAAAATAGTATGTGTACAGACAGTTACAGCTTATAAAACTCCATGGGGGGAGGTTAAAAAGAAGATACGAAAATTAAAAATTAGTAAGTCTACAGTACAGTTGGTCTGAACAGACATATTCCCAAAGTCACAACTCCCGAGGCAATCTTTAAGGACAAGGAATTTGGCTCCATAATTATTTCTGAAGCACTTGGGAGTTCTGTAAATTATTTAATCTGCCTCAAAGCAGATGAGAAAGGGAAGGATCACTGCAGAAGTGACCAGAACCCTACACGGCTCTCCTCAACAGAAAGCCAAACATCACTGTATTCTGTGCACAGGAAACACTGACATTGCTGAGAGCTACCTGTCCAAAGGCAGAACATGTCCTTTAATAATTCAATTCCTCCTGAGACTCAGAAACAAGGTAAGAGGCTAAAACCAACTTTGAAGCAGGACATTCAGAATTGCAGGCAACACCCACGTTCATTGGTACAGGCGGTGGTACCTACATGCTCTTCCACCACCAGGCAGCGCAACCACCCTGATGCCACCATGCAAACAGCCCCAGGCTCTCCAGCTAACCTGTCTAGCCTTGGTGCTTCCAGCCCACAGCTCTCCTGGCCAAACACAAAGACACAATCTTCTACTGCCCAGCCCAAAATCCAGTTCCCTCCACACCAGTTTGCATACAAGTTCTTAGAGATCTTTCCAATTAAGAAATCCTGTTCATTTAAAACACTTATCTTCTGTTTAAGATGCTTCTCAACTTCAGGAAATTCAAATCTTGTACAGAAATTACAAATCTCTTCCTAGATCTGTAATTTCCACTTCCCCTTCATTCTTTCAAATGTTCCCATGAGTCACACAGAAGGGCCACAGCCTTCTAACTTTCCAGAGAAATAAGGACTGTAGGTCTCATCTTTCAAAATTGTTTTTTTTTTTTTTTTTTTTAAATAATGCAAAAAAATCAGAAAACATCTTTCATAATCCTTCATACCATACATACATTGTTACTTTAGCTTCCATCTGCTAAATTCTCTTTGATTTGGTAAGTGATTTAAATCACACTACCATTCACAGCAGACCAATACTATAAAAAAACCTGACATGTTCTTCCTTTACAATCAGTTTTTCCCAGAAATATTTCATATCCCTTCTGCTTAGAGGAGCTCTCTAGGTTATGTCTCCTGAGCTCATCTCAGGTAAACAATTTTTCACATTGACATTTTCTTTAGTCTGGTGTAATTCAGATTCCACTGGCCCCTTTTCTGGTGTTTTTTATGGTATCGGTTAAGCTGCTTTTTTTCCCCCACTCATACACTTTTTTCTTGGCCCAAGGACAAGCAAGTTTCACAGCTTTTGAAGCTAGAAGGAACCGTCATATGATCTAGCACCACAATATTCTGATCTGGCAAATTGCATGGGCCATAAAGTTTTGCACAGCAAAGCTTTCAGCTCTGGCAGAATTAGGACATATTTTAGCAATTTTGAAAAGCCGTGTTAATTCTAAATATATGTATAAATCAGTTGGTGTTGGACTTTTTCCTAGTGGTACTATTCAATTTATAGCAGATATGCCTTCTGCTGCCTATAATCACATTTTAAGGTATTCAAGTGGGCTAAGGTCAAGTATTGCCCTTAAGGTGATATACAAACATATAATTAAAATATTTTCTATTTTACGTGCTATCAACAACTTCTAAGTATATGGGTGAACGCAATAAACTTCAAATCTCTCTCAGATAGGCAAGCAATGAAAGACCTTATTCAATTTCACAGATGAAGCCAGCAACTAAACAAGGGCTCTAACCCTCCAACTATGCATCTGAGCTACAGGATCATCCTTCATCTGTTGTGTTCCTCATACACACATTAAAATATACCCATCAGCTGAGAATATCTTTAGTTTTATACTTGAGTAAGACCAATTAAAAAGGTGAGTGCTGCCATTCTTCGCTTTGATTGACCCCCTATCCCAAGCTGTTTGTCAAAGATTGTTTATGAAAGCTTCATTCATCCGGTGGCAGAAAGGGAGGAAAATTACAATCAACCCTTACAAGTGAGAAATCTTACAACAGTCTCCTCAGATAAAAACATAAGTGACATGTGTTATTGCAAAGGGCATTTCTATAAAGGTAGTGAAAAGGAACAGAAGAGTAAACCTTTCCTGAAACAGTGAATAAAACACGCACTATAAAAATGAAACTACGTAAGTCTTGATAAATCCAGTAACTTCCTAATCAATGAGAAGTTAGTTGAATACATGTCTCAGCACAAACACACACACCCCACCTCCCACACATTTTTTTATTTTTAATCCTAAATCCTATAAGGGGCATTAACTCAGCGCAAGTGAATCCAGTCTGTGTTATATTTTTTATATATATGCAACAGGATTCTCCAGTCAGCACGCTTTTCACTAGAAAGGTGAGTCCAGTAAAGCAACCTCACCCCAAATTTCCACAAAGTCTTTATAGGGGTCTAATTGGTTTGCATACAATGCTCAGCATGTCTGCACTCCTTATGGAGTTCCATTAAAAAATCTAATTTAAGTAGTTTTGACTTATCAGAACACACAATAAGGCACTAACCACATAAAATAGTTAGTGTAATTCAATCAACGTGACTGCCAAAGCGGCAAAGGCTATTAAGTGGCAGCAAAAGCCACATATGAGCAATATACAGACTGACTGCATGTCTAATAAAACACTAGGTATCTATTAGAAGTGGCAAGATTAACTTGTTTCAGTATCTGGGTTGCTAACTAAGAGCCTTTATAACTCTCTTGCTATTATTATGCCTGACCTGCCACTCTTTTTAGTGCTCATCAGCACAGTTCATCTACTGTCTCAGCCACAGAAAGGGACACTCTTAAGTAAGAGATGCTATTCTGTGCTATTTTAGGGAATAAAACCAAAACTATGGTCTTAAAAAAACCTAATGTAATTCTGTAATAGATTTTAAAGATAAAAATACATGCCATTGCTATATCTGCTTTATACCCAATGTCACACATATCATGTGTGGATTACTGTATAGCTTCTTTTTCTCCTGGGGCAAAAACTTCAGACAAATCATCAGATGTTCAGTTTCACATAGTATTTCAAGAAATTGTTTCCACAGCTATTCCATCTGTTGTACAGCAGTATCAACTAATAAGACAGTTTTAATATGACAAGTGGATAAAATTTATAAATAACTGAGTAGCCAGTCTCATTTGCTAAAACAACAGAGACACTTATGAACCTAAGCCTCTGAAGTGGTTTTCTGTGCCACTTCAATTTTTCTTTTTAATCTTGCAGTCTGTTTTTGCTTCTTCAGAAATGTGGACTTCAACAGCTACAGGACTCTGAGTCAATGCACCCTAGAAATCAAAGGGAGCTACAAAAGGTACAGACCCACATGAATACTCACCCAATGCTGAGAGCATCTGGATCCAGGGTTTGATCAAAAATATCTCAATTTTTTTCATAGGAGATTAAACCGCAGTGCACTAGCCTAGCACAAACCTTTCTCATCCCATACAATACTTAATAAAGATTCCTAGCACAACGATCTGCAAAGTGGTACTTGAATTTACTCCTCACACATGGACAAGTTGCATAGAAATGGAGGAGGTAAAGTTTGTGAGATATAATTTTATACACAGCAAGTGTTCCTCGATACACCACTTTATCTCAGAAGGAGCTGCAAGCTCGATTTCTGTGATGGAAAAATACCAGCCAGGCCATGGATAGAAAAAGGGGTGCTATAGTTTGTCTTATGAGGGAGAAATAGTACTTAAAAAAAAACCCCAAAACCCACCACAAACTAAAACACCAAGACAGCACTCTAGTCTGAACCTTTATGTTAAAACAAGCTGCTTTTAAGCTTTTCTTGACAAATAAATAAAAACAAGTTTCTGGCCTTTGAGAAGCATGAAATAAGCCGAACAAAGGTTTTACATAGTAAACATACATAGCATATTTCATACTCCACATTTCCTGAGACAAATCATTCCTCTTTGGGGCAAAGCTTAACCAAACACCTTGTCTCAATTGCTCTCCCTCTATTCTACCATGACCTTTCCCAGGAGCAAGAATGCCACCACCACAGAAATCATTGTTTCAGTCACTAGCACATACTCTTAGCAGTTGAATGAGCCATTTGAATTACATTATCTGAATGGGCCACATTCACTTGAATTGTAAAAAAGGGCTTATAGTTGATAAATGAGAAGGAAGAGGGTGTAAAAACACTCTTATGATCTTTTATTCCTTTTCTGCACTTCTACATCATAACCACTCCTAATCACACCCTCTTAGTAAGTCCTTCTCAACACACTTGCTGGCTTTTTTCCTTTGAATGCAGAAACCTGGTTACACAGGCAGCGCACAAACACTACATGAATGTCTGGGCAAGCCCTCCCCAGTGAAGCCAAAAGTTTTATTTCCTGCATACTGACTGCAGGATCAGGTGCTCTGATGCTCAGAGGCTGAGAAGATAATTTAAAAAAAAAAAAAAAAGTATTCAGTCTTTAATTTTGCTTAAGCTTGAGCAATCAAGCTAACAGCAGAACAAGCCCTGAGCTGAAGGCAGCTAGTAGCTAAAATAATAAACAGGAAAGCTAAATATTGCATGAACAGGAGATTACAGCTTGAATAAGCATAAGAATTACTCACTGGTGTTCAACCAATTGTGCCACCTGGCGCTGACCCTACTGTCATAGGGACACTAAACTGAAACTAATGGTAAGAAATGCTTCTAGGGAAGTAAATGACAGCAAAAACACAACTGGGTAAAGGAATGAAGGTGTGGCCTGATTGCCCAGGACTGACCTGGGCTACAAGGTGGAAAAAGTCCTCCTCCACACTAACAAGCCAGTTGGTCCTGCACTCCTGAAAGCCCTGCTTCTCCTCAAGACACCCATAAAAACTTGGAAATCTCCCTAACGGCCCTTTTTAAGGTTTCGTTTTTAGCTACAGCAGATTAAAAGTTATCGACTACCAGAAGGCACAGCCCTGACTGTGCAACCTTGACCAGTCCCTTCAATGGCTACTTCAGCTCCTCTCTCCCCCAGCAATAATTTGATTCAAGGGCACTGAAAGATTTTTGTATTTTGGTAAAGTATATTTTCTGCCAGCTTACCTCCCTGCACCAGTATATCACAGGTCAGATAAGCTGCCAGATGAGAAGCAGAAGGAGCATGCCGGAAGGAGAGGAAGGACTCTGGGAAGCCATAGGAATAACCTGCCCTTTCAGCAGCTTCTAGCCAGCACATCAGGTAGGCTGTCATGCAGATCCATACCCCACTTCAAAACATGAATAGGTGGGGTGGAGAGACATGCCAAGAATTCTATAAGCCTCACCTATATCATTTTGAATAATTCAAAACAGCTGTTACAACTGGTTCTGAAGAAGACTGTAGATACTTCAAGAGAAAACAGCATCATCCCATACACCACGCAGCCAAAAGCACGTAGTGGCCTTTGACTACAGCTACAATGGAAGCAACCACTAACAATTAATGAATTCCAATGCCTATAGACAAGTTATCATTAATAGTTCTTTAAGAATTTAAGCAATAGATTCCCTAATGCAGGGTAAAACTTTTCAGCAACTTACGCAAGATTAAAAACTTTCTTGGGAGGTATCTGGAACTAACTGTGTCATTACATATTATATTAGCTAGAAGTTACCCATATGTTAATCATTTATGTTTTCCCTCATGGCGCTAATTTTAATTTTGTACTTGCACAATTACAATTCACCCTGAGAAAATTAATACTAAAGATAATCTAATTCACAAACTTATTTTCATGGCTTTATCATTTACCACAAGCAAAGAATATTCATGCAGAACATTATTAATATTTTCAAACATTAATATTATGGACTGCACTATGCAGGAAATAAATGCAGATACATAGTAAAGCCTAAATTCAGAATAATGTAAGATGACTACAGCTTAAATTTTCAGTCACAGTTTGACAAGACAACAATTTTGACATAATACCTTTCAAATTACAGAGCAGTATAAGCATGGAAATTGTAAACACAAACTCACAATACGGTAAAACCTTTAGGGACTTTCAAAGCATGGCCAAACTTAAATTTTCATTTTCCATAAATGACAGACATGGCAATAAACACTTGACCTGGGAGAATTTATTTTTAACAATGCCTCTCCCTTTTCTACTTCTTCTATTATTAACAGGGGCAAAGCCAGGTCAGCAGCAGAAAGCATTAACAGCAGCCTCGAGACAGCAAGGCAGGGGAAGAAGGAGATGGGCAAGGACCCACACCTTGCCTAAAGCAAGCCCAGAGCATCTGAAGCAGTAAGGAGGCACGGAGCAAGGCCTGAAATACTACGCAATGGAAAGGAGAGGGTTTACAGCAAACAGAACCTGAATTACATTCCAAAAAACAAATCTCCAAGTAAAAGAAACAGTTGGTCAAGGAAAACACCTACCAAGGGATATTCCTAACAGGAACACAAGAAACTCATGACCACTGTAAAAGGTGCTGTGAGGGAGGCAAACCAAATCAACAGGCAGGCCAGGACAACCGAGTGTGAACGCCATCCTGAGTATCAGAGCTTCCTCCTTCCCCACCTCCAACGTGACTCTGAGCAGAAGGAAAGGGACATGGAGTCTGTAAGTGTAATTTCTGCTACAGGATTTATTCCTCTAGACAAGAATTTTCAGGGCCTTCTCTGGAGGAGACACTGCAGGAAAGCACAGTCAATAGTCTATTCTCTTCACTCTCTCTTGCAGAAGATTTTCCTGGCAGCACAAGACAGCAGCCTGGAAGCCACTTCTCCTATGGCTCCAGCTGGGATAATGACAGAAAAACACACTTCTGTTCTTTGCAAGGTTGCTTCAACCTTCACTGGGTAAGATGACATGGGGGAGGGAGAGTATCTTCTTAGGAAAATTATACCTTTTTTAGGCTATTAGTCCTTCAGCTAGAGATACAAACATTTCTGGTGGTGTGCGATTTCTTGGGTCTTAGGAAACATTTTCTCGCATCTACATGGAACCTGAAAATCTGATATTTTGTATAGCTCATGTCTCATATACAACTTGGTTTCACATCCTTTGCCCTTACTTCACAAAACCAGATACATCAAGAGACAAGAGCACTGCAATTGCACTCCCTAACTGCTTAGCCATAAATGCTACATCAAGTTATAGCACAGAATTCTCAGGATTATCCTACCTTGGAAGCAGAAAAACATACCTGCTCCTAACAGTCATGCTGTTTCAACACCGTGATTACCGCTAATAAGATATAATTTGTTTATATTCCTCTACTTCATGCAAGGTTATGCATCTTAAACTACTGGAAATATGTCTGGAACTTTGATTGTCACTGAAGGGACATGAAACTCACCATACTTCTCACATCTTAAAAATGCTATTGCCAACAAACTCACAGCACCAAGTCATGCTGACCAACTTAAATTAATTTATGTAGTAAAACTAAGAATTATTTTTTCATATATAAGTTCAGGAAATTTTAAAAGCATTGTTATTCCAGTCTATTAACAATCATGAAAAGAAAGCAGTTTACAAAAGAGAAAAGAAACTTTTTATATAAGCAAACTATAAAATGGGGGTATTATTTTACATCTCAAAAATATAACTATGATACTTAATTTTCATTTGATAAGAGTTCATTGAAAGTTAACAATCAAAGAATGTATCATCAAATAGTAGTGTTCCACATCTCAGTATTCCTGTAGAACAAAATACAAGCATACCAGGAACACCTGGAAGAAACAGTATGTTTTCAAGAAGCTGGCAGTGTTAAAACTATCTCTGTATTAACCAGCAACAGGAGTATTCTTCAGAGATAAGTGATGAGACAGTGTAGATTTTATAGCCTCATGCATTACTAAACTCTCGTACTGCTAAACTTTTATCTGTGTGAAGAAAGAGCATCCCTTCGCTCACACCTCCTAATCACCCAGCACAGCTGGAAGGAAGCAGGAGAACTCAGGTGGCTGTACTAATGGAGATGCACTCTTTGGCACTTCCCGGAAGTGTCTTAAGTTTGTTGGTGAATGATAGCACTTCTGTGGAGAAATCCCCGTTGCTACAAAGCCAAAATAACCACCTCCTCTCCTTTCTGCACCTCCCAATTGCAGGTGAAAGAGGTACGCTTGGAGGGTTAAGGGCTAGCTGTCCTCAGGCAGAGCTGTGCTAGTCCAAGCCAGGGCCACAGTGGCATGAAGTATCATACAGTCACAACCATCCCCCTCGTCACTCTCATTCTGCATCAAACCCTACTTCTGTCTACTTAAAATATTCCACGCTCTGCTTATAACACAAGGGTATTTTTGTAGCTTCAGGATGCCATGAACCTAGCTATGCTATACTTTAACAATGGTATGCCAACTTTCATGATGATGATGATAATAATAATATAATGTAATAATAAGCCAGCAGCTAGTTTTAAGAGTGCGTCTATGCTGAAGACATGGTACTGAATGCACAGGTGTGCCCATTTGGCTATTTTTAAGCTGGGTGAAGTAGAGCAAGGAGCATACGCTTGCTGCCCTACGTTTAGCACTTTGTCCAACTATTTGGTTACATTTCCCATACTGCAGTAATGTCTGCCGCTATGGCTAGTTTACCAACAGTCCCAACTTATGTTTTTCCTCTCTCTAGACTTGTTTACAAAAGCTGCAGTCATACGAAAACATATTCACACTTTCCCTTACTCCCATTACCAGAGCCTGAGCCTCTGATCTTACCCAAACAAGAAACACATGTCTTTTCTTTTACAGTCTAAAATGTTGCACATTACCTATTCTCAAATATTCACTTAAGTGTTCCTCTCCTTTAAAGGCATAAGTGATATGGCACTTGGAAATAGGCTAGTGTTACTTTTTCCTACTTTCTCCGAGACGCAGATCCTAGAAAGTTTGTTTGCTTGTTCCCAAGCGTCAAACAGGACCTAAGTTTCCTTGCAGTGGATTCTTGTAAATACAACCCACCACAGGAATGCTCTGTAAAAAGGAAACAAACACCAAAGGCATAATTGACTTTCACCCTCATTTTGACTCCCATTCTATAATAGACTGGGTATATTTTCAATTCAAAGTCTGAAAGTCAGGCCAAGCAGTGCCATTACTACCACGCACCCAGCAGGAAACTCAATCAGCAGGGATTAACGGCCAATAGAACATCACACATACACAGAAGAAAAGAACTGCCAAGCACTGAGATGCCACTTCTGCATTCACTTATCAGACAAAGAACACCATTAAAAAACATGTAAAGATTTAACAAGGTCAGCAAACTGAGCAACACCACCAGGTAAAATGGACAGCCTGATAAGTCAGTGTGCGCAGGCAAACTTTGCAATGTTAAATTGTCCTACATTAAAAGTCAGTACTGATTTAGGATTTTAACAGAACTTCTAACCTGATCAGCTATGTAAAACCAGATTCAAATAAACCATAAAATTAAGCAAAATGGAATATTAAAAATAGCACCAATTAATGGCAGAAAAAGAGGTTAAATGAGTGTCGTGCTCAAAAGTTTTGCATAGAAAGTTGAAAATATCTGTATTTTCTGATCTATTCTAGTATCATCTATAATCTCATGAAATATTAACAGCAGAACTCTCAACATCTAAGCAACTTAAGTATTCCAGTGTTTGCAGTACTATGCTTTTTTAAGGAAATAAAAAAAAAATATCAGTCATCACACCCACCTGACTATACTAACTGCAAGCCTGGCTTCTGACCCTGGCAAGACGATAGAGACTAATCAAGAGTAAGATCATTATCACCTGGATGACTAAAATCTGCAAGGCAAGAGCAAGTATAGCTCCCATAAAAGGACAGCCTCCTGTTCCAACTTGCTCAAGTTCTGTGAGGATTTCAACACATATATGAATAAAGTGGACCCACTGACCATAACATGATTGTGGACAGGCTAAAATTAAGCTAAATTGAGAGGGACTGGAAGAAAGGTCATATTAGAGACTGATAGCCAGATAAAGGATAGAGAAGAAGGAAAAATAAGGTGTAATAGCCCCTTTCCAAAACAGAGAAAGGTGACAGAAGCCTCTGGGGATCACTGGCAATTAGCTTTATTCACCATCTTTATCAAGTCCAGCAGAATGGAAAATACAGTGAAATCCCCAAAGCTCATAAATGAAACAGCTTTCTTTACCCCTCAATCCTGTTACATAAACCTGTACTGAGCTGTACTTCTACTGACCCCACCTTAAAGTAGTAGTCAAAAGCATGGAAGCATACAGAAAATCTTTTGTTAATAAGAGAGAAAGAATCTTTTCTGTTGCTTTCCGCAGCAAGTTGCTGGAAGAAGATGCTGGCAATCCAAATCTTGTCAAACTTCCATAAAAGCACAGTGTGTTTTCAGCCAGGCACTGACCCTATCACTACAGACAGTCTTTTGCAAAGAAGGTACCATCATGCAACACAATGTCACGTGTTCTCTCACGACACTGCTTCCATAGAAATACACACTGTCAACAAACGCTTTTCTTATGAAAATTTATATTTCTGAGCAAATCTTTACTATGTATCCTACCTCAGGACAGTACTTTTTTTTAATTACTAATGGAATCTAATTCAAAACAGCTATACTATCTTATTAAATCAGCTACAGCAGAATATTTTAGCCATCTTCTATAAAAAACAACATGAACCTATTCATTAGAAAATACAGGATTATATCTGAAGTAAGAAATCACAGAAGGGGAGACCGTTACCAAAATTTGGCATCTGGTCTACAACGTAGACCTAATAACACTGACCAAAAATTTTAACTTCACTACACAACTAGCACCAACAACCCAATAAGGTAAGGAAGGGGTGTTAAGTTTTCCTACTGGTAAATGTACTAACTATATATATACACACAACACACTTCAGTATTTTAAATCCATAATAATATTCACTTTAATTGAGATAAGACTAAGCAGAACTAGTGCACTAGCCAGGCTTTCCTCTCTGAATCAGAGCAGCAAAGTCTGCCCCCAACAGCAATCCTTACCCTGACACAATCCCAATCTTTACCTCAGACCTCAGACCCTTGCTGTAAGAACTCAGCCAAGGTGTCCTGGTTTTGGCTAGGATAGAGTCAATTTTCTTCCTAGTAGCTGGCATGGCGCTGTGGTTTGGATTTAGTAGAAGAATCTTGATAACACACTGATGTTTTTGTTGTTGCTGAGCAGTACTTACACCAGTCAATGACTTTTCAGCTTCCCATGCTCTGCCAGGTGCACCAGAACTGGGAAGGGGCACAGCCAGGACAGCTGACCCAAACTGGCCAAATGTCATATTCTGTACCATATGACGTCACGCTCAGTGTATGAACTGGTGGAAGTTGGCCAGGGGGACAGTGACAGCTGCTTGGGGACTGGCTGGGCATTAGTTGGCAGGAGGTGAGCAGCTGCATCACTTTTTTTTTCCTGGTTTTGTTCCTTTTGTTTGTTTGTTGTTCTTATTTTCCTTTTCACTACAATTTATTATAATTTTATTTCAATTATTAAACTCTTCTTATCTCAACCCACAAGTTTTCTTAATTTTGCCCTTCTGATTCTCTCCCCCATCCCATCGGAGGGGCAGAGGGTGAGCAAGCAGCTGTGTGGAGCTTGGTTGCCAGTTGGGGTTAAACTACAATACAAGGTCACAGAGAAAGTCAGTGCCGCAGCAAGCCTGGTAGCCCAAATCCTGGTGAGACTATGCTGCCTCTCAGCGGGCAATCCAGAAATAAGACATTCTGCACATCATTACCCACCTTCTGGCTCACCCAGCAATTCTCACACAGCCAAAAACTGCATCCAACAACATTTACTACTACAAGTAGGGAGACAAAAGTAAGTACAGAATTACACTTCACAGTATAAAGCTTCAAACATTAGTTTTATACATATTAAGTTGCTAAAACACTAAATCAATGTCAAGCACAGACTTTTTTTTTTTTTATTTACTTAATTTGTGTTCCTGTACTGCCACCTAAAGATCAGAGAGAAAAACAGGAACTGTAGTATTCAACATGACTTATCTGTAGTCCTGGAAATGAGCAGTAATGTTTTTTCTGACACCTGGCTTTGAACAAAGATCACACTGCATATTAAATGAAAACCAGATCCGGGAGACAGTTTGATTCCACATCCCACTTCAGAAGTACTTCATAATTTTTCTAATTTCCATACATTAAAAAAACCCACCACAACCAACCTATGTATGGATATACGTATCCCTAATCTAACAACATCTGTTGAATAAGAAGCCAATACATTTAATTAGATGAAGTAGAAAGTCAGCTTGCACAGTCTTGATCTATAAACTCTGTCTATAGTACACTTTGCAATGGAAGCTAGATGGGTAGAAAATTATTTTTAGCTTCCTCATTTAACTTTTTTAATTTAACTGATATCACTATCTAGAAAAAAAGACAAACTCACAAATGCATAATCTTTCATATCATCTGGTAACACCACTATTTCTCCCAGCAAACCTTGCCCTGGTTACACTTCTATATCCAAACACTTAAGTTGCATTTTCATTCCACCTGTTGCTGCACTCAGCCTGTATTCTGAATTCTGCAGCCTCTCAAGACTTGAAGAGGTACCACCCCAGAGGACTCTGATGTCACAAATCAGATTTCACAAATACATTAGCTAAAAATCTTTGGTTTGGGGTTTTGTTTTGGCTTTTTTTTTTTTTTTTTAATATGCTGAGGTTAGATGCAAGTGTGATCTGGAACACACTGTCAAACTTTTCTCTGGAAAAATGAGGATCGCATTATCATTTCTTTAAAGATAAGCTGAGATGCCCTGTAAGGACATGAAGCAAAACACCGGGAATGTTTCAATAAACAAAACATCAAATAATTCCAAAAAGAAAAAAAAGGGCAAAGGCTAGCAGTATCAAATTGTCTCTCTTCTTCAAGTCTTGGTAATTATACAAGGGCTTGGATTACATACCAGTCTTTCAGGTATTAATATACAGATCTCCTACTAACAGGTCTATCATAATTTATCTTGCTGGAAAATTTCTAAGGGGTAGAGAACACTTTGTTGGTGGTTTTTTGTAAACACAGAAAGCTACTGGGGGTTTGTCAGTTTTCACTTGTAAGGATTTGGGGGACGGCAGCAGGCACTTATTCAACGCATGTCTCAAAACCACGTGCTCCTTCCAGAGGACAAACTTGTGCAGCCGATGGGAAACTCACGCTGCCCGTTTCACGCAGGCCGGGGGTAACGACTGCCCCACCTCCACAAGCCCCCAGGGCAGAGCATTACGCAGCAGGGAACTGCGTCACGCTCACGGATGGACTCCTTGCGGGGCTACAGCGGGTGCGAACTTACAAGCCCCTGGCGACCCCAAGAGGTAGTTTTGAGCAGCGCGGGGGCAGTCACACAGCACTCACCGCGGCCCGCTGCCCCGCCGGGCCAGGCCTTCGCCCCCAGACGCGACAAGCCACCCCGCACCGCTTTGCCGCTCCTGCCCCCGCCAGGCTGAGGAAGCCTCTGAGGCGGAACCCGGCGCCTCCGGCTGCCGAGCACCGGCACAGCGCGCAGCCACCCCCGCCGCTGCCGACTCCTGCCGCCTGCCCGCAGCGGGCCCAAGACACCTCCGCCCGAGCTTCCCGCGCCCGGGAGAGGCGCCCTGTCAGAAGAGCCTTTCAAAAAAAGGCCCTCACTAAAAAGAGGGGGAGGAAGCGGCAGCTCGCGCGCCTCAGCCCTGGCGGCAGCTGCCCGCCCGCCCACGGCCGCTAAGACCCAGCACAGCCGGTCCCCCCGGCAGCGAGACACCCCCGCACCGCCGCGACCCCCCGCCGGCGCCGTCCCGCCTCAGCGGAAGGGGCGGTGCTGGCCGGGCGGGGGAGGTGGCTGCGGCGCCCGCCGGTACCTGCGCAGGCAGCGCTCGCAGACGCTGCCCAGCTGCTCCTTGGTGACGACGTAGGCGAAGGGCTCGGCACGGTAGAGCAGCTCGCCGGGCCGCACCCGCCGGCGGGAGCGGAGACCGCTGCCCTTGCCTGGACTGGGGAACCGCTCCAGCGCTGCCGACTCCATCCTCCCGCGCGCGCCGCCACAGAGAGAGCGTGGGGTAGCCCCGCCCACCGCCACGTGACGCGGTGCTGCCGCCGCCATTTTAACTCGGGGCCGGGGCCGGAGCCGGGGCGGCCCCCGCGGCGGGATGGAGGTGGCAGTGCTTGGTCTTCAGGGCTTGAGCGGAGGTTTCCAGTGCGCGCAGTTCCCGGCCGAGTCCCGGTCTCTCGCCTGTATTGAGAGGTCGCGGGGCAGAGGGTAGCCCTTTGCCTGAAGGGGGGGTTAATAATACATTTCCATCAACACATCATGCTGTGATGCGAAACGAAGTGGTTACCAATGTTTGCGTGGCCAACTACAACTAGGGAGTACGCCGGCATCTTTTCAGTTACTTTCTGACTTTGTGAGTTGGATGGTTTGATTTTAAAGAGAATGAGGCTGTGAGAAAAGGTCTAATAAATCTTGTTAACCATGAGGCTGGGGACCTTCTGACACAGGCAACTCACAGCTGCCGCAGCCCGGCCTCAGAAGAAACCTGAAGTGATAGCAGGTCCCAGCCACCACATTAGCCTTGTCCAGCACCGTTACAGCTTCATTTCTGTACCAACCCAGCCTCAACACTGACACAGAAGTGGGAGAAAAAATACATATGAGAATAAAAGCAGCATGAGGACATGTGGATGGTGCATGCCCCCAGTTTTGTATGTAACGGAGTTCCCCAGGCCCTCAGCTGCGCAGGGGTGGGTGGCCCCTCCTCAGCCCCAGCCCAGGGCTGTGTCCTCCAAGGGACTGCAGGAAACCAGAAAGCCACGCCAGCTGGGCAGCTGGTGCATATGAACGCAGCAAGCCTGCTGCATCCTTCAATGTACTGCAAAGGGAGAATCATACTCATTTTGTACTGACACCCAAGGGTTTGTCAGTGACTTTTCGTCACTGATGTGATGTTGAAACCAGTGTAGAGAAGTCAGATCTCAGGCAGGGGCTTCCTCGTATGTAAACCCATTCGTTGCAGAAGATGATACACCTTTTGAATGAACTATATAATGAACTGAAGTTCATTGTCTTGATCAAAATATTAAACAGTTTGGTTCACAAAGGAAGAGATATGATAATCATTCTGTCAAGAAACATCCCAAACCAGGACATTTTACTTACAGGCTAGCATGTGGACATATTTCTGGCTCTCATTGTCATCCGAATACAAAGAAGAATGGCTAGGCCAGGAGCTGCTCAGCACCCAAGCTCCGGCAGTGTGTACCAGTGGGAATGCACCCCATACATCAGCTGCGTTTTGTTCATCAGAGCCATCAGTTAGAGGCACCAGGTAAATGACAGGGGAAAAGCAAAACACTTGCACGATTAACTAAGAGCACCGCTCTGAAACAGTGATGAGAAAGCCCATGAGATGATAAGTGCTTTCTGTATGGGTCTGTGTGGCTTTCGTTCATTTATAGATTACGCACATGATGCAGGCTAAATGTGCTAAACTGCAGATAGACTTCAGTCTGTTTTTCCTTATTATGCCTATAGAGGGAGTTAGGGCTTGTGTTTTGGAAAGGAGTGTTGAGTCGTCCTGTCAAACACTGAGACCTAACAGTTCTGCAAAACAGCTTTTAATTTCTAAAACATACTCAGTTTTGTTCTCAGTAATGATTATTTGAGTCTGCAATTGTTTTCATCCAAGTTGCAACAGGAAAATCAGAAATGGCGATGTGCATATCCAAAATATTGCTGTTTGGAAGAACGAAGGTATATCAAGCCACAGGATTCCCACAGAAAAATGTATTTTGACATTCACTTAGATGCTGCAATTCATTATGAAAAGAACTGACAGCAATCTGGCTGTCAGTTAAATAGTTATGCACATTACTATGCTTATCTTTAGTTCTAGAAAATTTTTACAAGTGTTCTATTACAGTGATTCTGTGAGATACTGAAGAATTATCCCTAGCAGTTACTAAAATATTAAACAACTACCTCTGTATTTGGCTTGTATGCTTTACTCCTTCAACTATTTAATCTTCTGCGTTTCCCTATCTATGCTGTTTTATTGAGTTTCTACGCAGGTATTGCCCAAAACCTATAACATAAACAAATCCAGTAATAACAGAAGTTAATGTCTATCTCTTGGGTGGATACATTTAAGAGATAAATGGTCAAAAAATATACAAAAAACATTAACTTAAAGTCCTGCCCATGAACTGCAGAAAGTGCACTCAGGGAAGAGTTAATATGAATATACAATACCAGATGTAGCCTTCATTATTTTCTGTTTTCCAAGTCAGGTTTTCTCACTCACATGTCCGGTAACACAACAAAATCTCACAAAGTACAAAAATGCATCTGAGGGAATGACAGTCTTCTTTCACACACACATACACAAATTCACAACGTCAGAGAGCCCAGCTACGCTAGCAAAACCCCAAGTATGAATGCCTGAAGAAAGGGGCTTTCATCAGCTTGCCATAAGTTGTACAGTGAAATAAACTACAGAAGCCCAAGAAGAACTTTTGGCTTTTTCAGTTGATATGACAACATAATTGTAGTAATAGAGGCTTTTCTAATATAGATAAGCTTTTAAACACAGCATAAACTTTTTAATTGATGCAACGTTGGATATTTCGACATCTGTAAGACAAGAAACTGGAAAACTGATTCTGGTTATCTACCTCTACAGTTTATAGACTGGTCTGCCTAGGAGGGCCACTCAACACAGTCTTTGGGCAATGGCAATCAACTGAACGCCCAACTCGGATGTTTTTGGAAACATCGGTCTGAATTTTCTGAAACGCATAATGGTATTATGGCTATGCATTCCAATAAGTGGTCATTTAGCCCTTGACTATATTTAGTTGAGTTGATCCCTGCTATTAGTATGGGATTTTTATATGACCAAGTCATCCACTGACCTAGATGGGTGAGACTTCCCAACAGCTATTTGAAATGCATGACACATTCTGGACAGAAGCAGCTGTCAAGGCATGTAATGGAGGCACTTTTGTAGGAAATATCATTTAATTCTGGCTGATGTTGCTGAATTAGTCATACTTCCTTACTGCTGGTAGATGAGACACCGTAGTGGAAGTTGAGCTCTTCTGTCTCAAGGCAGCATGTTTTATAACATGAATTTACAGAAAGATTTGCAGTAATGAAATAATCCAAATTCTGCTCTTCAGTCATAAATGCGCAATACCCATTCCAAACAACACGGCACAAAACTGAATTTTTATGGGAGCAAAATATGGCATAAACCAAAAAATGTTACATTTTGGATTAGTACAAAATCTGTCATTAACAGCATAGAATAGCTATCAAATAGTTGAGAACTTGTAAGCACAGAGATCTTTTATGAACACGTAGGAATCTCTTGTCGAGGCCTCTTACTTTTGATGTTAGTGTGCTAGTTAAGAATTGATTCTAGAATGTAAAATTCAAAAAACCTCACTGCAGAAGCATTTTAAACACGAATTCATAAAATTCACTCACAGTTACATAGATTTTAGTTCTTGATTTTTTACTATGAACTTTACAAAAACTTTCTATTTGTATTTGAGTCTTCCCTGCCTCAAACACATTAATTTCCTTCAGATGGCAGAAACAAGCTTCAGAAGTTTGTCAGCATAATTTCTTAGCTGTTTGTCTATTTGGTGTCTTATCAATAGGATCAACTACATCAAGTATTAAAAGTCTTGCTTACATTATGAATAATGGACTGTTCCATTTGGTGTATCCAAACTACCCCTAATTTCCCTTGGGCTTCGTATGCTTGCTGCGTGTTGCGTTGTCAGCTGGGGACAGCCAGCATGTCTGTTTTTAGCAGTGACGTTAAACAGCATACACAAGGGAAGACGCAATAGCTATTGAGCAAGGATACAATGAGTGCACAAACATCTCCCACTGACTTCTAGTCCTTTCTGGAGAAGTTACTTGTTATTTCCATTTTCTCAGTGTTTACAGAAGAAAGGTACAGCTTTGCTAATTAAAGGCTTGCAAAGCTTAGACTGGAGTTTTCAATCTACCTCTTCTAATTGCATATAGCCTGCTAGAACAGTGATTTCAACATGTTTCTCGGGGAGCTTCAGGTTCTTCCTATGACACTTACACATCTTAAACTACACTGCATGATCTGTTTCTTGAGTTCTATGTTGATAGTTCTATCAATCAACATTATCATTATTACCTGCAAGGCTAAGCTGTAATTATTAAAATATCCAATGCTGAACAAGCCGAGTAGCCAGTATATACACATTCCACCTTAACAACCCCTTAGCACATCATCTGTGTTAATTAGTACAAGGTCACAAACACTCCTTCTGGATCCAAAGCAAACTACTAACTATAGAATCCAACCTGACTGATCTCCTACTTCCAAGTGGCAAAATTTCTCATTAACTGGGCATCATAAGGACCAAGTTTCTTTCTGTTTGTGTTGGCTACAATTTTAATATAGTTAAGTAGTAGAACTTTAGGCAATTGCCATCACAGTCATGTAATTTTCTTTTACAGGCAGATGGACGGCACAAGTGATGAGGGCCAGTAGGAAAGACTTGGCACCCCTGAAGTTGCAATCATCATACGACCTATGTCATGCTTTAATAGGGCATGACAAAAGCCATTTTCTTGGCAACTTCTCTAAGAAACAGTATTTGAAGTGTGGGAGCAATACTTGAGTTCTACTTAACAGATGTATCATGCGTGGTTCATGTTTTAGAGATTCATGAATTAGATCAGTCTTGGGAGGTTAAAAAAAAAAAGAAACCACAGCCCCACAGCCTGGAAATAATTGAAAGGAATATGCTATACTGTGGACCTTATGTTGTAATCTTCATCTCATCCAAGATCAGAGTCAAAGATAGGAAAACATAAAAGAAATAAATCTACCCAAAAGCTTGCAGCTAATTAATTTTAAAAACCTTTATATCTTATGTATAAATAGTGCCATAACACAAAACTATGTAAAAAACAACTGAATTGTGTAACATTTTCAAATGTTGGTGCTAATTCCAAAATACTTTTTATTACTTACTGTATCTGGCACAGTAACTCACTTGTAAATTAATGCACTTTCAGAAATGGGAAACACTGCTATTCTACCATGATTGAGAAGTAGTTCCTGCAAACCTCAAAGTCTCAAAGTTAGCATGAAGATTTTCTCTTCTGAGGTCTAGCATTTTAAATTTTGAATGATTTTGCAGTTTTGTTTTCTCTTTTAATAGCATTTTTGAGGGTTATCAAACTATTAACCTGAATTTATATACTGTTTTCCCAGTTGCAAGTTCTGTCTTTCCATTTACATAGATCAATAATAACTGAAGAGATGTTGGCTCGATTTTCCATCAACAGATCAAGGAATATGGCAACGGCAGATATGCAAAGGAAAGGAACACAAGTAGTACAGGGTTGGTTAAAAATCATAACAAAAATGTATGAGAAGCCTTTATATACAATTTAAAATTTCAGTGAAAGTTTGCATTCAACATTATCCTACCGAAGCTGTAAACCTGCAACAGTAGGAATCACTGAGTAGATAGCATCAGTTAGTGAAATCCATAGACCTACTTCACTTCCCTGTGGTTATTCACCTACATAAGTAATTTCCACTTTTTTTTCCACCTCTTCCATCAATACCAAAACCATTTTGATGATGACAGCCATTGTTCATTTCACATTTGTGATCAGGGCTAAACATGTTGCTTACACTTAGACTTAATGGCAGAGTTCTGGTTAGCATTAACTCTCCTCATTTCAAGTCCCCAGTTACACAGTATTCCTGTTCCACTTACAGACTCCTGCTGGTACCTTGGGAGTCTCTGCATTGGCTCAGTAGATGCTGTTTTCCAACAGCATCAAAAAATCACAGCAAGTAATTTTCTTTTTTGCAGTTTGTGTTTGAAATGTTACCAGCAACAGTTGAAGAAGTTTATGTAGACAGTAGTGGTGGTCTTGTATTTTACGCATTGAATAGTTCTCCTGGCATGTTGATAAAAGACATCTTGCTGCAGCAAAGAGCAAGGTACTTGATTCAAGGTGGTGGTGGGGTAGATCAGCCCAGGAGATGCTGCATTCTTGCAGACCAGTAGAGAAGACAGTTACCATCTACTGAGATTGAAAAAAGGTAGAATTGCTTCTGTTAACACAAGTTGGCCATTCATGGTCAATCTATAATGACAGTTATCTGAGGTAGTAAGCGATGTAAACTGAAAGAAAGCCTCAAATCTTCACAACCTACACCAGAACACCAGGAATGCTCCGAGCCAGACTGCAAATTAAACCTCAGCCTTTCCAGTAGTTTCATCGTAACAGCATTACAAAGGCTTATCAGCAGCGTAAATAGATAGCTGCAGCCTAGCTATCAGAGTGAACTGAGGCTGCTTGAAATCAATTTTTCTTCTGCAGCAGGAACTGCAGGAGGAAGGCAGAGATGAATGCTTGCAACATCCATACCTCACACTATGCTTAATACAATTCTGTTTGCATTGGTTTGGTCACTCTTGTTTTCCAAAGCCTGAAAATAGCTTGGCCTTTACCAAAAAGGCATTTTATTAACTCGTGCTCTGCTAAAAAAGCCTGGTTTTGACCACAGCTCTTCCCAGAGGAGCCAAGGCAGAACAGAGAACCAGTACAGCCTGCCAGCATTATCAGGCAACAACAGAACAGTTACATGGTAAGACAGGAAGAGAAACTGGGAACAGGTTGCATTATGGAGTATTATGGCTAAAAAGATAATTTCAACAGCATATGGTTTTGATGTAAGTTATTTTGTACCTATAATATGCATTAAACAAATACATAC
The DNA here is from genome assembly GCA_034008185.1 of Gorsachius magnificus. Taxonomy (NCBI): domain Eukaryota; kingdom Metazoa; phylum Chordata; class Aves; order Pelecaniformes; family Ardeidae; genus Gorsachius; species Gorsachius magnificus. The sequence continues at coordinate 38,296,504 of CM067083.1, read as the reverse complement.
TCACAAAGGTTACAGGTAAGATGATTTTTTTTCCCCAAACTGTTTATAAAGCACTGAATGTTCTGATGACTTTGTTTTGACTTAAAATAAGATAAGGCTGTCCAGAGTTCTTTTCAAATTTTCAAAAGAAACAATTGTTACAACTTTTTCCCCCAGAGACATAACAATCTTTAGGTTAAAAAAAAAAAACAACCAACCAACTCTCAGTTGATGTTTTATCGTGCTGTCATTACCTTGTCTTCTATTAACCCACCCCTACTGATTTATTGACTTTTGACTGCAAGGTTTTTAGATTAAGACACAATGTAACAGATTCAGTGGTTGTAAAGACCTGTGTATTTTGGGAATTTGTGAAAAGGCATTCAAATCACTGAGCACTAAATACAAACCACAGAAGTAACAGTATTTGGTCTGTTATTTTTTTCAAATGTTGTAAATATACAGCAGTGTAACAAAAAGTTCTGTTTAAGTGGTACATCCAAAAGCAGCAGGTCACTAATATGCTCCTGGAAAAGATGCAAAGTTTGTCCATTCTAGATAGGATTGTGATCAAATAACTGTAAATCCGTTACTTTCATCCTGTGCAGAAGGCCTCTTACTACTTGCTAAATTTATTTTCCTGTTTGGACAGGAAATCATCTAGCTAACAGTATCTCCGATTTTATTTAAATCATTTCTCATCAGAGTAATCTTCCAGAAGCAAAGGTGATCTTCCAAAAGACAGCAGCTTTAGATTTATAAGTTTATGTTCCTTATACTTTCCAAGACTTCATCATGGAACCAGGCTTCAGTGAACATACTAGAGTTTTGCAAAGCCTCAAAAAGACGCCTATAGTCTTCTGGGTATAAGTTACGTGCTTCAGCATTTTTTGGAATTTCTAGCTCTCTCAGTAATTTGCCACCATTGTCCAAGCTCCATGAACTGAAACAAACAAACAAACAATCATAATGGAGCATTTCTTTCTGTGAAAACTTAAAGAGCAAGAAACAGTATCTGAAGGTCCCTTTCACCCTTTCTCAGCTTCTAGAAGTTAACATCTTCCTACAACACAAGTTATTTTCAATCCATACTGCAAACAGGAAGAAATCTCTGCTAACAAGACATATAAATACCAAATAAAGCCCCCAGCAGACACAGACAGTACCAAACCACATAAGCCTCCTCATTAGAGGGTGGGTGCCCTCCCTCTTCTGCCCCAACTGTGTAAGTCAGTAACCAGCTTTACAGCATAAAAAGGGGTTATTCTTCAATGCCTGGGAAATGAAAGCCAAGGTAATCTTCAAGATGATGATTCAGTATAGCATAAATTAGTGTGACTTATACCTCCCAGGTATTTTTCTCTCTATATAAACAGATGTATCCACTGTCTCCCCATCTTCATCCCTGCTATGAAATACTACACCTTTGATAAATGTGTGTATACATTAACTATTTCCCAGACAAGAGAAGGGTGCATAAATACACAGAAGATGCACATTAGAAGCCTTGAAGGTTAGCTCCGCTTCCTGGCAAAGGGTCGAGTGGAGATTAGGTACACCACTGAGCTTTAAGAAAGAAATCCATTAAGGCTCTTTGCCCTTGTCTTTGCTGAATGAGTTACTGGAATTTATTAGGGTTTGGGTTCTTTATTTTCCCTTCTGGAAATTAACTTCCATAAACCACTACCAGCAAATGAGAAATATATTAATTATTTTCATTAACAAGTTGAAGTCAATGCTTTCTAGACTGCAAACACTTCCCCGTTATGGGAAACAGAAATCTACTGATCATAAAGCAAAGTGAATAGCTCCAATGTAATACCAAAAAGAATAATTAAAGAGTTGCATAATTGGTAAATAAGTCTAAATCCTATTTTTTTTAATTAGATAACAGAAAGCCATTTGAGGCATGTCCACTCCACCTTCAATACCCTTCAGCTGTTTTCATTAGCTTTACTTTGATGCCTGTTATAAACTGAAACTCTTTTTCAGTTTTAATTTCTATACCTGCAAAACTCTTGGTAACTTTATTATTATGTCTGTAATGTGAGTGAAAACTTCTTGCAGATACATGACCTCGCTGCCATTGGAGGTACAATTAATGAACATCTACGTTCTAAATACTTGTTGACCTTCCTGTCAAACCTCAAGTCTTTATCATCTGTGAATACAAGCCAGGAACAGTCCCCAAAATACTGTATTGTGGGTTGCAAAAATGAAATCTTCTATTCTACATGTAGATAATTAATTGGAAGGAAAAAAAAAAGCTGTATTTCAGCTGCAAATAAATACCGCTTTGAGAACATTATTTTATTGTTTTCCTATATTTCTCTGAAGAAAAAGTATAAAAACTGTTAATTTGTTCTTACTTACTTTAATCTATCAGTAAGTCTAGACTTGGGTTTAGCAAGACACTGTTTTACCATGAAAATAAAGGTAGCTGAATTTGTGGGCTTCAAGCCTCCTGTAAATAGATTTTGCTGAGGAGTCAGTCGTACCAAACATAAATGGTCATTTTGTAGCCACTGCAAAAAAAACCAAAACAAGCCACTGAAAAGTCACTTACAAGACAGTGTCTGTCTTTAACTAAGAGTAAGCATTTCATCTGTGCCACCAGTAACATTTCTTGAAGAGTTTTAGCAGTCTTAACAAGACTATTTCATCAGAAGCTGAGGCTTTAAAATTTAGTTCTAGACCAAAGATGCTTTACCTCCCCCCACCTGCCAAACAGGAAAGGAAATACGAAACAAAACAGACATGCTATCACTTCGGTTTCATTTTTATTTTTTAAGACACTAAGACAATAATAACATTAATATAATAATAACACTAAGACAATATTGCAACTTGAGGATCTTATAAAATTGGGAGAGGTGGAGTCTTTAACTGAAATAAATGTACTTCTGTACTGGCAGCAATGGATATATCATCCAGTAGACCTCATATTTGTACTTCGCCTAAGGCTGTCACAATACATCTTACATAATACACCTGATACACCTCTCTACATAGCTTCACAGTAACACACGTAAGTGTGTAAGGCACACTCAGTCACTTATATTCACTTATAGTCACCTACATTGTACAGTAACATTTCAAACAACACTCAGTATACTGCCATAGCAGATTTTTGGGGAGGGTAAAAACCAAATATTTAAGTAAACAGTCTCATATTATACAAAGGAACATCATTACTTCTCTAAAAGAGAAAAGTAAAGAACTTACATGGGGCATTTTTCCACTTCTCAAATTTAAGCTTTGAGACTCACACTTTCCAGCAATTAACTAGCACACGGAATCTACACTGGACATGTCAATAGCCATTTTAATCAAAACCAGCAGCATGCTGATTGTGCTATTAATCGTAGTAACACTTGTTTTGCTCAAGCAGGTAGATGTGACCCTGTCAGTAACTTCTTTTGAAAAAGACTTACCTGTTCACAACCCTTTATACTGTTTATTCGCTATATTTTTTCCATCACAAGACAATAAAGATACTAGTTTATTTCAGTTTCTAAGCTAAGAGCAATTCTTCACCCCACTTCTGGTGCATCTACATGCTGTCCCTAAGTTTTAATTAGAAGAACACTTCTTAAAAAATATACTATGCACAGCCAAAAAATGTATGTGTAAATGCTATTATAAAGTTATTTTAACCTTTAATTAAAAGTGGTTTAGCTGCATCTCCAAAAGGAGAAAAGTGCACACAGCAATCTTACCATGCTTTTTGGTACCGCCAGTCCCCCATTTTTCAAATTAGTTACAAATGAAGACCAAGGTTCCTATGGGAAGGAGCAAATATGTTAGAGAATTAAAGTGCTCTGGAAGAATTTGGAAAAACATTTCCCATCAATCCTGTCTAATTAGAAGTTTACCCCCGCTCTAAAATTTACTTTAAAATCATGTAAATATATTAGAACTAGGAAAAAAAAAGAAAGTCAAGTAATAACCATAAAAAGGCCAAACTGAAAATGTTATTTAATCACATTCCTGACACAGTATCTGAGTAGCACTGGTACATTACTTATAATCAAATAACTTGTATGTATTACTACACATTAGTGGGGCTACCTACTGGTTTCAAGTTCAAAATTTGAACCAAAGCTAAAAACTGACTGCTGACCATAAGAGCTGCTGTGCTGAGTCCAAATAGAAGTCCCACCAGCTCAACTTGTCTCCTACAGTAGCTACAAGCAGATGTATAGCAAACACAGTATGACCATAGCATGCATATGTAATAGGTTCCTTAAATATCAATTCAATTCCTTAATATTTACCATCATTTATACCTCATGATATAAGGTATTTGGAATAGATAGTAAAACTTTTAATTTTAGATTAGCAAACATTTAAACTATGAACGTAGGTTCCTAGAAAAACAGAGCACAAAGATAAATCTAAAAAGCATAAAGTAAGTGAAAATTGATGGCCAAGTGCTCATGTCAAGGTGGAGGGACAACATAAAAAGCTTTTTAAAACTAAACCATAGCATGTTTGAGAAGGTAAGATAGTTATTGACTATAACTAGCAGGAGGAGCAGGCCTGCTTGGGACATAAAGGCACCAAGACTGAAAAACATGTTTCCACCAAACACAGCTCAGGAAGTTGAAAGCATAAATGATGGCAAAATGCAGAGGCCATAACAAAGAGTAGACTACAACAGATTGGAAGAGCAGTCTTCTAGTCCCACACAACCCCTAGCAAGATGGAAAAGATGGATCTGTTGCACAGACATCTCTTTCTTATCTACCAGCTTCTGAGAATAAATGTTTTTTGAGTACAGTGGCTTGTAATGAAAATACTGACATCATAGTTAATAATGATGCCACTTAAGTGAAAGAGTTTGACACAAAACATGACTCTTTCAGGTTTCTACATCCAGAAGTTTCCATAGCTCTCATACTAATTTAAACATCACATTAGCTTCCAATTAGTTTACAATAGTAAAATGCTATAAACTCTTTTCTAAAAACACATCCATAGCATTAGACTGTCAGCTGGTGCAAAAAACTTACCATGTGCAGAAGCTGAATTTCACATCCTACTTGCCAAAGTACAGTAAGTGCCTGGTAAGCCCTCACTTCCCCAGGCTTTGCTGTTAATACCTAGCAAAATGGCAAAGAAAAAGCATTTTTGTTGTAAAAACTAAGACTGCTCTTTATCTAAGCAAGATCCTTACATATATAACAAGTGGTAAGAAATTCATAGTTAAGTCTAAAATTCCAAGGTAAAGTTACATTAAGCCTCAAATACATACTTTGTGCTTTTTAGTACATCTTGTCAGAACACATTTAGAAGACATTATGGCAGTCTAAGTATTTCTTCGCAGCAGTTATTTGGGTAACTGAACTGTGTAGGAACTTCCAGCTTATACCTTCTAGTCCCTTTTAAGGCAGATAAGTTTCATGCAGAAGCAAAACAGGGATCATATTTTCTATAAAAACCATAACATGGGCAGACTTATCAGCTCATGCTGACAAGATAATATTCCCAATAAGACACACAAGCAGAGTAAGCCAGACATCAGGTGACCTCACTGAACATTAAGCAGCTTGCGCAGTCATCATCCTGATCAATCTTATAGATCAGACAACTCTTAGGGCAAGAAAAAAAACCAAAAACTGTGGTTATTCTCAAACAGGGCAAAGAAAGAAGTACATTGTAGCAGGGAGATTTAACTCCTCATAATAGATTTTAGAGAGCCTCATGACATGACGAACGAAAAACCAAAAAGAAGGTTCCGATAGTTTTTATTTATCTATGCAACTCTCATTTAACAGGATTCATAATAAAACCATAAAACACAGTGACTGCATTAAATGAATAGGCTGCCCCCTATTTGCTCAAAAATCTGGCCACCAGAAATATACCACTTAAGTGGATATTTTGGTGCTGTCCAACCTGTCATTTCACAGAAGAATATACTTAAGACTTAATTTTTTCAGTAGGGCATTAGACACAACACAGGTTGTGTAAGCACACCTGGAAGTCTTTGCTTACTTCAAGTAACTAAAGGTTTGCGGCTCTGTATAAACCTCACAGTTTCACAGAAAGAAAAGGTACCCTTGAACTATAAGTATAGCTCTAGAGGTTTGGGACAGCATAAATTAGGAACACGTAACCCAGAAAGCTGCTCTGCACTTTAGTGTACAGAACCTCAATAAAAAAGTGTGTAAATCACTCATATTTTGCCTCATTTTTTTTTTTTCAGCACAGTATACAAAAGTAGCTCAAGAGGGCATCTCATGGAGTATGGTATTTAGTAACTCTGAACCCTCTTCACAAAGCATTTTGAATTCCATGTTCATTGACTATTATCTGCAACTAGAAAACAATTTTGTTGCAAAAGCATGTTATAAAGTTTAAGCACCTCACAAGTTACAATGGAAAGCAGCTAGTCTGCTGCTGCATATACTTCTCAAGTGCCAGCCTTCACATTTGTAAGATTTGTGGTTATGTGACAACAGAATGTTTCTTGACAGTGCTGTCACTGCATAAAGTAGGAAACAGACACGACCTAAAAATTCTGGCAGAAAAAGAAATTTACTAGCAAAACCATTAACTATACAATATAAATGTTTGTGTGTTCTGTGAAGCACTACTTACTCTTCACTACCTGTAAAATCTCTTACGCATACCTTGTACTCCTTTTCACTTATAAAGATGTTGAGTTCTACTCTTCCGTATCTGTATATGGAACTGCATTCATACAGGGCAAAAAGAAGCCTCCAAAGTGTGTTCCTTTCCTTTTTTTGTGGTAAGATTCCAAAAATTTTCACAGGTACATCTGTTTCAACAATGTGTAAAAGTATCTTTAACATTTTGCAATATGTACTAGACAACCTCATTAAAGCTAATGTCTAAACTACAAACAATTAAGAAAAGAAAGTCTGTCAGCTCATGTTGTTCAAGAACAAACACCATTCAAGCTTTAGTCAAATCTAAGCCCAGTTTGCATTAGACTAAACCTTTAAAAAGACAAGCAAATGCTGAGATTTCATATTGTCACAAGGGTTTTCTGAAGCTACCAAAACCTCAGTAAAGCTGAAATGTAGGAAATAATCTATTAATTAATAAAAAGCACACTTCAAATGGATTTGTATCACATGCAATCATATACATATACCTGCCCTCCAAGGAACTGCTGCTACACCCATGGTTTCAAAAAGTTTGTCAGAACACATAGCAGGTGGTTTCAGCGTTCCAGTCACCAAAGGATCCAGTCTGAAGAAGTCACCATAAATTACCTTTAATTGTCCATCCAGGCTATTCTCTAGGGACTGAATAAAATCAGTTTCAGTTGAAGAAATCTGGATTCAGTAACCTGTCTGGCAAAACACCCAACCCAAACAAAAAAAAAAAAAAAAATGTTCAAGCACTACCTAAAATTGTTACCCAGTCAACAAATCAAATCTCAGAGCTGCTTCTTACAGCTGATAGAAAGAATAGCTTCCCTCACTGTGCAGGGCATTTTGGCATTTTTATGCTGCTCAACTGGAACTTTAAAACACATTCTTAAATCAGTAAGATGTTCTGCAATGTTTTGCAAAAAAAGCTATACTCAGCTAAGCAAACCACCGCATTTAATGATTTACAACTGGAGTTCTTCATATATGCAGAGAGAATGCCTTTTATACACATTTTAAGTCAGGTGAGAGTCTTTGGTTCCAAACCGCTACTTTACAGCTTTGTCACACAATCCTTCTAGTGCAACTGCTGCAGCTTTGTGTCTGACCACCTTTGAATCCATGCAAAGCCAAGGTGAACAGGAGAGGACAACACCTGTCTTAATATTACCACTCAATTGCAGAACAAGAGGTTAAATAATTCCATGAGATAATCGGAATAACCAAGACTATATTTACAGACTTCTGAAAGCTACATACAGACATCTTACTTAAACATACACAACTACAACGACGCTGATTAATATTAGCCTCAAATTTATGCATGAATCTACTCATAGGAAGACTACGAACTTCAATTCCTTCATACACAAAATGTCAAATCAGTTGATTATAAAATAGTCTGTTGCTGAACGTGCAATGTAAAACCAAACAATACTTACTATTATTAGGCATTATTTTAGACGTTACAAGTAACGATCACTGGCTAATTTCTTTTTGATCCAACAGTTATTACACAATTATAAGTTAAATTTCTTATTTCCCCTTTAATTAAGTTTTAGAAATGTGCTACCAAATCAAAAGTGTACCTGTAAATTTGGAAGAAAAGCTGAGTTACTTTCTAGAGCTACCACCTTAACACCTGCATTGAGCAGAGTTCGGGTCAAGATTCCAGGACCTGAAGGGGGAAAACAGATTTTTTAAAAAAGTGCATTTTTTCTAAGTGATTTGCTTTAGTGATTCTCCCAACACAACACTTGGGACATACCACCTTCAACAGGAGATAACTTATCTTTATTTAAACACACTTCAAAACAAGAGTTAGAAAAAAAGATTTACATGCAGCCTGCCCGAGATCGCTCAGTGAATTACACCAAGCACAGCATTACAATGAGATACTGAGGAATATTAGATACGTTTCAAATATTTCTACTACTTTTTCTTCTGCCAACCAAAATACACTTTGAAACCTTACCCGTATTATCTACGGGTAAAATACCATCTGCAGAAACGGAAAAATAGCATTAAGTAACTGCAGAGGGCTAGTTATATAATGGCCCACAGCCTTAAGCATGCCTTTACTGACGGAGATAAAGTTCATCTACAAACCCCAAAATTTTACCCGGAATGACATTTACATTCCACGTCCTCTATAGCGAAGTCTAAACACCAGTGACTCACGTCTCCAGACTGAGCACTCGCTCATTCTCCCCCCGCCCCCCCCCCCAGCTCTCTATGAATGGACCCTCCCGCCGCCTGCCCCGGGCACACAGCAGCGCCGCGACACCCAGGCGGCCCTACCAGTCGCCAGCGCCCGCCCCGGGAGGACACCAAGGCGGCGGCCGGGGCAGCCCCCAGCACGGATCCCGTCCCGGCAGGCGTCACGCAATGGAGCCGCCGCCCAAAACCCTGGGAGAGGCCGGGCCCTGTCCCCCTTCCCTCAGCACCACCCCTCTCCCGGGTCGAAGGCGGTGCCGGGGGCCCGTTAACGCCGGTGGCGGTCCCGCCCCGGGGCGCCGACCCGCGCCGCGGCCCCGGGGACGGCGAGGCCCCGGATTGCGCCTACCGCCGGAGGGCAGCGGGAAGGCAGGTGGAGGACGCCCGGCGTCTCGGGGCAGCTTACCGGGCGCGCACTCCAGCAGGACGGGCTGGGGGCCGGGGCTGGCTCCGCCCTGCAGGCAGCGCTGCACGGTGCGCGCCAGCTGCGGGCAGCGCCCCCGGGCCGCAGCCCCGCCGCCAGAGCCGCCGCCAGGAAGCGGCGGCAGCCCGGCGCCCGGCGGGGCCCGGCCTGCAAGCATCACCGCGCTGCCGCCACCGGCCCCACGCTAGCAAGCTCCGGGTGCGCGATCGCCGCGGCAACGGGAGCGTCACTTCCGCCTCTCCCCGGCCTCTCTAGCGCTCTTCCGCTCTATCGTCGGAGGTCCCCGGCGGCGGCGCGGCAGGACCATCCCCCTCACCTCCACGCCATGCCGGCTGGCGGGTCCCGGCCGCCCGAGCCGCCTCGGCTGAGGCGAGGCGGCGGGGACGGCACCTTCCCGCCACCCGCCCGGCGGGCGGCGGTTTAACGGCCGCGGCGCGGGGAGGCCGGTAACCGGGCGGGCAGTGCTCGCCGCCCGCCTCAGCCGGGATGGCAGGTGCCGGCGCTGCGGCTCCTTCACCCGGAGCCGTGCCCCTGGAGCAAACCGGCGGTATTACGACGCGTGGCAGCGGTTGGGCGTTCGGGAGGGGGAGGCTTCGGCCGGGCAAGAAACCCTCTGCCGGGCACCGGTGGAGCGATGCCTGCTCCGCTTGTTAGTGGAAGTCCCAGGAGCTACGTATTTAGTTTGAGGTTTGCCCGGGTGTTTCTCGGGAGCCTTTGATCTCCGCGTCTGCAGCTCAATAGTCACTTCGGGACTCGGTTCTTTGTATCGCCCTGCCGCCCTCAGCAGGTGCAGGATCCTGCTCCAGCAGATCGCAGGCATCAGTTCTTGTCGGCTTCTTTCTGCCCCATACTGTCTCGCAATTATGCTTGAGGTAAAACCAGTAATTCAGTAGCAGTGCTGTCCTTTCAACAACTTCCCTAATGCCTTAACGAGAAATAAGTTTAGGACCATCTTCAAACTGAGTTCAAATTCTGCGAAACTGGAGTTCATCCTTAAGGGATACCATGCTAAACGCGCTGGTGGCAGGTGAGAGGCCACGGTGCGATGGGCGTTCTGGGGATAGGGAGAGGGAATCCTCCCAAACATGTTTCCCCACTCCCTGCCTAGTTTGTGCAGAAGGCAACGGTGATCTGGCAACCAGAGTAGACTGGTCTTCAGATTAATGGCTCAAAAGTAGACTCTCCGTATGATTTTGTGCACATTGTTTCATTTCTTGTATTTCATTTCTCTGTAAAGTGAGAAATTAACATGTGCCTACTTACTAAACAAAATCATTTTGTTTGACATATCTCTATTAAGCAGAACTGGGACAGAAAGTTGTGGCTTTGCTATTCTCCATTTGGCAGATCTGCATGTGGTGTGAAGAGGGGCTGGGCTGGGTTTAGGAAAGATTGCAGATGCCTTGTCGAGTGCAGCAGTTCTTCATATCTGCAGGGTTTTTTTAAATTCTCTGCTCTTTTACACTGAGTGCTGTAATAGTCTTCCCTGCGCCTTAAGGGAAATGGACAGGCTGTTCAGCTGGATGATGGGATAGACCTCAATCCATTTTTAAACTGGATTTTGTGTTTTTAATAGCATTTTTCCTCTCTTACTAATTAGTCTGATAATTCAGTAATTCATAGGACTTTTAGAACATCAAGCAGAACTTGGTTTTCTTAGAGCAAGTGTTTAGTAATGTCCTAATTCAGCATTCCTTATCAAAGGTTATTGATAGCTATGGGCACAAAAAGATTAGGTATAGTTACTCTGTTACCATGTTATATTCCATCTATTTTAAGGTTAATTAAAGAATTTTGGAATTTTTTTGTTGCCAGTTGGAGTACTGAGGAGTGCTAAAGTCATCTTTGAATGGGCTGCTCAGAGTAATTGAGATTATTTAGAGGACTGTTTGCTAAGTAAAGCCCAAATGCCCTGACATTCTTTATACACCAGGAATGATACGCTTTCTTCATATTTTTATTTACTTTAGCTTAGCACTTGCCTGTGTTGAACCATAGATCTCTATAGAATAAATTTATGATTCTTTGTTTTGTTTGGGGTTTTTTCCCCTTCCCCTAGAACTGCCAGATATATACTGAATCTTACATGTGTAAAGGACTACCTCTTTCTGACCTGGTCGTTATCCTTGAAAAACTGTTGAAACCTTAAGAAAATGGTAAGTATTGTATATTTTTTGGGGGGGGGAAGTTACAATGCAGAAAGTTGTTTAATACATTAAAGTGTATCCCAAGAACATTTGAACAGTTATTTTTAAGTTAATGGTTGAGTGTGGCATATAGTTTCTAGTTTAATCCAGCTATTGCCACATGCAAATATCTGAATTTACAGTCTTACCTCATAGAGTCTTATGTCTTTGTAATTTAAGTGCATTGTTGGGTGCTCTGAAATAATTGTTTTCTCCTAATTGTTATTTTTTGAAATAAATCGGAAAAGGAATCAAAAGGGTTACATGCTTATTCAGATTCCAGCCTATGCTTGAACCGAAAGAGCACATTAGTTCTTTGGGTGAAAAAGATCAGTAAAAAGATATTTTTCTTCTCAGTGGTTCTAAATGTCTTTTGCATTTGCTTTTATTTGTCTCCATTTAAAATTTATGGGTTTAAGTTAATATTAAAGCATTAGTTTTTTAGTATTATCTTGCTGTGTACTAACCATTTAGCCTTAGTAAATATGGACGAGCATTTCTAAGTAAGGGGGAAAATGGCAGTAGTACATACATCTTGATCTCAGTTTTTCAAACTCTTATGCCCATACTTCATTTTAAGTACAAATTCAGTAGAACTCCCATCTTGCCCAAATAAACCAAGAGGTATGTGAACGGAAATTTGCAGGATCATAACTTTTCTTATCCTGGTAGCGATACTTATCATTAGAGTCTCCTATTTGGCTCAGAACACAGATAAAGTTTGTTAGCATATAATTGTTTCAGAAACTTTATCTTTCTATTTTATTCACCATATCCCACTTTAACTCATTGTAAAATTTAAGATTTACTCTTAATATTGATTGGGTTTTTTAATTACGCATATTTTGAAAGGCTTACCTGCTACCAAATACTACTTCTAATGCAAATTTTAAAAAAAGCTTACAACAGAACTGATGTTCAGAAAGAACTGAAAGAATCACTTAAGCGTGTTAGCTTGAGTAATGTGAAAATAAAATAACCTGCTATGTGTTTGGATTGGCAGAAACATCTCTGTGCCTTGCTGAGATGCAGGATGTCACGGAATTATAACTTATTTTATTCAGCATACTTCAGTATTCTTGTTGTAATACTTTGGATGGTGATCAAGGAAAATAGTAAGAGTGGTAAGAGTTTTCTTCAAAAGTGCTGTAAGCACTGTGCACTCAGGAACGTAATCTCTAGGAAGAATTATTTTTTAAAAATCAATTGGAAAGTAGCCACATTCTTTAGTCCTATTCCCTTGTTATCACTGTCCCCCACTCTACATGCACAAAGGAAACATCCTAAGGACTGAAGTAGCATGTAATCCTATGCCACAATCTGGTTTGAGATCCAGTAAGTTTGCAACCTCTGGGTTGTACTGGATATCTTCCTTCAAAGTGAAAATTGGTCTTTATAATGATGTCAGCAATTTCGTATTTAGAACCACTATACTTTATAAACCTTAAATTACTGCTTTTCTATGTGTAAGCTGTTGACAATGAAAAATGGCCAGACACTTGGATTTGAGGGAAGGTAGAGTGCTTTGCTGTTTGGCCAAGCTGTTAGTAGTAACGGAAATAAGAATCCAAGGTTCCCTGGAAGCCTGCCTGCTCCATGTGACAGTGTAGCTTCTACCCTAGCACTGATTAATAGGGAATACCTGATTAATAGGGAATTACTGTCTATTAAAAGTGGGCTAGATCAATTGTGCAGATCACTGGAGAGTGAGTGCTCAACTACCAATTAAGTGATGAAACTTATCCACTTCTCTTTTGAGATAGTTTCTGAGTACTAGGTGTATGGTCATATATGTTAATATGAGCTTATTTGAAAAAAAAAAAACCAAACTCAAAACTACATAACACCACTCCTCCTTTGCTATTTTTCTGTCCTAATATGCTGTTTGATAGGAAGACATTTTCACACCAGGTGCAGATTGACTTTGCAGCCTTACAAACAACACTGCAGCAAAGTTCACAGCTGACAAAAGAGATGTTCAGCACAAAAATAAACATTTTTAAATGAGCTGTTCCCTTGAATTCTGTCCCTACTGATGCTAATAACAGTGTCCACGTCTTATTTTCCCTTATAATGAACACTAAGCAACAATATTTTTGACATTTTCCATGGAGAGGCAAAAGGTTCTGTAGCGTGAAGACTGTTGCATAAGCTGTGTATTGTAAGGCATTTTGGCAGGGGTACAAACTTTTTCACTCTGTGCTATATCTGTTCTGTGTATACAGAGAAACTCAGTCCCTAGGGCTATCAATCTGGCATCTTTCATCAGCACTGAATTTACTGCAAATATTTTTTTGGTGCATGCAAAAAAAAGTGCTATTAAACCTTTGTGGACAGGAGTAAAAACATTCAAATAGGTGTATCTTCTGTTTACTTCTCTCAGAATTCCTCTTCATTGAATTCTGATGAGCACATTCTGCTGACTTTCAAATTCAGTCAGCCCATGTTTGTGTGTATATCTTGTCGTAAGTCTTTATTCCGAACGCTTTGGCAACGTTATCTTGCTCAAGAGCTTGCCATGCTAAAGATTTTTTTGCTTATCTATCCACTTACTGTGTAACTGTGATGTATTGAAAATGTGTTGGTAACTTATAAGGAAAGCATAGAGGAGAAATTATGTTAGTGTCAAATAATTCTGTAGACAAATTTTGGTGTGTTGCATGCTCACTTTTTAGGAACAAAGTTGTTTAGGAGCATGAAGTTTTTTCGACTGTTCTTCAAATAACACTGCTCCATCTGTCCACACTGAATTACCAACATGTGGCCTTGTAATCTGAGTTTTAACACCTCTTTTCTCTGTCCATGGGATTAATTTAATTTTGTTGGTTCACTTTGTTTGGAAAAAGAATATTACACTGCAGGGCAAATTGAAATTAATTCAAAATAATGTTGGCATTTTAAAAAAAAAAAAAACTAACTAACTAATCCTGGTATTTGTTTTATCTTTGTAATATGAGCATGTTAGAAAGATTTTTTTTTTTAGGTTCACTTGATGAATATGTCATTGAAGTAATATGGAAATTTGTAGCGTACATGTTCAAGGTTCTTTCCTCATGGTTAAAACTTGGAATTTTGGTACTTTTAGCCTCCAAGCGAGCATTTCAGCTAGACCTGCATCACAGTTCAGGTGGTGTTCATTCTGTTGTTACAGTGTTACGGTTGACTAATGGCAAAATAAACAAACTGCAGTGCATCTGTCCTGAAACTTAGATGTCTACAAGTTGTTCAATAATATTTTGCCATCTTCTTTTCTTCATGTCTTTATAAAATAAAGTGACATTCACAGTGCAGAGCTTACACAGTTGATCCCAGGAAGATTTTATGACAGCTGGCATATAAAATTACCCTTTACCCAATGTCGTTTTGGTAGCTGCTTAGTTTCTTATTTGCATTTCTCTCTTTCTCATGGAAGACTGTTAAAGTCTACTATTTTAGCACTGAAGTATGACATCATTAGTATAAGGAGAAATAGTAATCATTCAGTGTGTCTGTGGGCTGTAAATCTCCTCCTGTCTTGGTATCATTTATCTCGGTTTGGGTTTTAAGTGAAATTAGTTTTTACCCTCTTACAGTACTGATGCTAGGTTTTATTCATGTTTGTGATATTTGAGACATTCTAATGGAAAGATGCTTTTTTTTTTTTTAATGGAAACTACTACTTAAAGTGGCCTTGATAATAAGAGTTTTCAAAAAAACTGATTTTAAACAAATTAGATCTCTGTTTACAGGCTCAGGTATTGCAAATATAAATTCAAATTCTAATAGAAAAACTGGTAATTGTGTGCTTCAGAAAACCTCTCCAAGATCTATTAATCAGAACTATGTGTAAAATATTAGAGACAGCTTATATAGCCAGCATTTATTTATACAATTAGAGTGGAAATTAATTACCTTAGTAACTTTCTGTGGAAAGGGCAGAGTTGAAACAGCACTCAAGGCTAAATTCACCACTGGGTTTAAGTGGTCGCAGCTTCATTAACTTCAATCAAGTTACACTAGTGATTAGTTTTTGGGAGATTGTGATTCATTTAACATAGGCCTTCTGGTTTATAGGTGATTTAAGTTCTCACCCATGCATTTAAGGGCAAAAAACCTTGACCAAATTTAACTGTCTGTTTTATTCCTCTTTACAGTTCTTGTATGGTCCCTTTACCGAAGTATCTTATTTCACAGTCTTTTTAATATATTCATCTTTGTTACAGCCTTGTGAAATAAAGCAGTATTTTTTAGTTGAAATGCATTGAAGATGATGTAACAGTTTGACCGACTTCATGGAGGACATTCAGAGCAAAGAAAGGATTTGATCTCAGTCATTCGTATCTGACACTGAATAATGTAGAAACTAGACCGTCCTTCTCTTCTGAAATGTAAAACCAACTGATGCAACATTTTGGTAGAGCTGCTGGATATTCTAATTTTCTAATGATGACAATTACTGAAGCTCTAACAATTAGCTCTGTTCTTAACTAACCTTCCAGCTGGACCTGAAGGTTAGATAACAAAGAGACTGCAAGTATGTAATATTCATGGAGAGGAATTGTTTCAGAAATTTTATGGACAGATTTCCATTCTATTTGTCATTGCTTCTGGCCCTGATATGATTTAGGACATAACTGAGTATTTTGAATACACTAACTTTCTTTGTGTTGATGAGGGCTATGAAACTTGCTCATCCTTCAGGTGTAAAGAATTATGGAATTCAGTCTCACTGTGAAATTCAACTGTCAGAAAGTCTTGAACGCTCTTGTTTCTTCAGATGGGCAGTCTTTACATAATTTCCTCGTTATTCTTGCATCTCCACGTCAAGGGACTGTATTCTGTCACATTAACCTAAACTGTTCCTAAATCATGAGGGATTTTAGATCAGTGTGTGGTTTTTAGCTACCTCTTACGAGGTAAGGATGGTAGGATGTATCAGCTTTCTCAGGTCCTGGTAAAAAAGATTTGGATAAGAGTGAGCTGAGCTGATTAGTTCTCATAAAATAGTCTATACTGATTTTACTGATTTGCAGAACTTTTTAATAAGAGAAAAAGTACCCATCCTAGAAAAGGTGCATGAATTTGTCTAGTCTGAAGTTTTTAATTTTTGTTATACTTTGTAATAGAACTTGTGCATACGTTCTGAAGTGTAACAATATGGGAGTTGTTCAATTAGAATTAAAATGTAAAAGTCAAAAAAAGGCAAATTACTCCTCCTCATAAGACTAAAAAGGAGATTCATGCATCCCAAGGCAGGACCACTCACTCGTAGGTTATTCCTGACCAGTGTTTGTCTAGACTGTTTGTATAAGTGCTGCAGTGATGAGAGTTCTCTGGCCTCCTAAAATAGTCTGTTCTACTGCCTTTCTGCCCCTGCCTGAGATACATTCTGGTTTTTTGCTGCAGACAAGAACAAAAAATTAACACATCAAATGGTGAGGTCCCCTTTTATTCTTATACCATTAAGTGAAATTTATTCTAGTGAAGCTTAAAACCCAAAATGATTCAGACACTTGGACTGATCATTGTGTATTTTGAGTGCCAGAAGAAGAGGTTGTTTCTGTGAAATTTTCATCTGAACTCTGTCATATGTTCTAATAAAAGATACTATTTGTTCCCAGAGAAACCTTTTGTATTTGGCTGTTGACTGAAACATATTTTTGTAGTAATGTTAAATGTGGAAGAGTAGATTATGCCTGGCAGTACATGTTTATCATTGTTTATTAAAGCTGTGAATAAGCAGTATGACCAGGAAACTTAGAAGTTGGAAATAGCATGGGGAACTTCCTGTCAAAACCTCGCTGTTCCTGCTGTTTATAGATCATCATGCCTTTAAATGCCACTGCTACTTGAGAAATGTCACTTCAGTGTCAGAAAGTGCCAAACCACCAAAGTGTTCATGCTCAGACATTTTTGTAAATTCACTGAAATTAGATAAACCACTTCTGTGTCTGAATACTTATTGGAGGACTGCAGACTTAACACGTTTGAGGAGATAGACCTCCTAAATCGTGTCTCTGACACAGAAGCAGAAAACAAGTATGAAGATATTTTTACCCCTAGTTTTGAAGTCAAACATAGGGCAAACTGAACAGTCAGGACGATGTTAATGAGATTCTTCTCACAGTGAGGCTATCCAGTAATGGGATTGTAACATAAGACTACTTTGTGAAATTATAAACTAATGAGTCCGTGCTATAAGACAGCACAACAGCATGCCAATTTTTTTTTCTGTGGAGATGTCAAGTTGGATAATGGAAGTATACACGTAAATATTTGTATTTCCCTTTCTTTAGAAACAACAACGTTCCAACCAGAGAAATTGCACGTGCACTTTCTCAAAAGAACATATGGGCTTTTTGTTTACTAGCTTCTGTAACAGCATAGTAGGCATTGCCCTTTATCTTGCAAGCTAATGAACTTGTAATGGTCTGTTGTATGTAGTTTTCAGTGCCATGTAGCTACTCTGTCATCTAGAGTTTCCTCTCCATTGCTGCATCTTTGTTTTGATAGTAAATGTAGCTGTACATAAAATATTAACATTTTTTCTTGTATGCAGAAATTAATATGCAATAATAAGAATTTTCAGTACATTTTAATTTTTATATGGCCATCACAGTTTTCACATTGGTTTGTGTTAATTTGTAGAAGATTATTTATCAATATGAAATGAGATACTAACATTTAAATCTGGTCTTGTAATGTATTTTTACACCAGCTATCAGAAAGATCAACAGATTATTTTTTTTAAGAAATATATGGGTTATGTTTAGTCATTCTTTAAATTTCAGTGTTTCTACAGTTTTTCTTTTTTCTTCTGGTGGTAGAAGTCCCAACTCTGTAAAGATAGTGGCTCTAAAAAAATCCTGTTTCCTTTTCACAGAATCAACATGATTTTTTTTTTTCCTCTAGGACTTGTGAAGCTGCTTGTATTAAAAAAAAAAAAAAGAGATACGACCCCCATAACAATATAGAAAATTAAAATCCCTTAATATAGGTACTATATTTTTTTTTTTTTTACCTGTCCTTAAACCTGAGATTTGCTTAATTTCCTCTTAAAAAGGATGAGGATTTCACATCTCTAGACAGCCTGTTTGGTTGTTTATATGACAACCTTTTCTAGGCTGAATAACTGTTACCACATGTAGTGCTGTCCCTTCCTCTATAAAACTCTCACCTTGCTGTGATCTAGGTTCTCTTATTTGTGTACATGTTGTTTTGTGTATATTGTGAACAAAACAAAAATACACAGCTGTAATTGATTAGTGTGTGGTAGGACATAATGAATTCTCTTGTGCGTATAACACTTGCTGTATTATATCTCAGGAGAAAAAAACCACTTGGACTCATGGTCAGTTTTCTGTTTGATACCTCTGCATGAGATGCTTTTCATCAGAACAGAATGACTTGTTAATCCCTATTTCATACAGATGTGCTTCATTTATTCTAAAAGATACAGTGTGGTCTGTTGGTGAATTTCATGTTATTCCTTTTGGAGCACTTATTGCCACGATTAATTTTGAATTAAATCCTCAAAAATACTTTTGACTGCTTCTAACTGCAGATTTTATACAGCTATTGTGTGTTACGATCAAAGTTAATGAAAAGATTGAGTAGAAGCGACACTGGAAACCAATCTGAAATTGCCATTCAATTTGAATAGAGCAATATAGGTAATATAATGGGGAAACTGACTTTCTAAGAATTTGAAGACCTAAATCTCCCTAATTAACATAGCATAATTAAGTGTCATGAGAATAAGAGAGGGAAAATAGTGTATTTGGCAGGGGACCTGTATGAAGGCAGTCAAATGGAATAAAAAAATTATTTGCTATGAACTTTTTGAATGTTAGAACCTTTTTAGTCTTTTGCCAGCACATATGGTGTTATGATCTTGATCTGTTCTGTAAGATATTTCTGTGACCAGTAAATCAAATACTATGCTATAAAATCAGTAAACATTCATAATACCCACCAGCTTTCCAAGACAGAGGAGCTGTGTTAGTATGAGAGGTTGGAGGGGGGGACGTTATTTGCTGGTGGTTTTGGTTGGTGTTTTTTAATGCCCTCTTCAAATTTCGGCTGTGCCAGGTCAGGAAGGATCCCAGTTCTTCCCTTTTTTTCAGAATACAATCCGAACAACTGTATTTAAGGTTATGTTTCCTTAGTGAGAATAGATGGAAGAAAGGCTCTGTACATACACAAAAATGACCACCTAAGAAAGTTGTTGAAATTCCATGAAGTTATATAAGGTACGTGAAAGAGAACACTGAAGAGCACGGGCCTTTTAAAATTGAAATTCGCCCAAAATAGAAGTGAGTATGGCGATATTTCTGTAATGTACATACTGTTTGTCCTAAAGCAAACAAGCATACAACTAATTTCTTCAATACAGACTTTGTCTTTTAGCCACTTGGCAAGTATTTTTCATCTTATTTGTGCTACAATGACCATGATTATATATGCTAATTGCATGAATCTGTGTGGCAACTGGAACTGAAGCACTTTCATTCCATCAGCACCTTTTAACAGAGATCAGCACAGTTAGCTCAATGTTAGCTTTTATTTCAATTTTGGGCAGCCAGTGAAGGGAGGAAAGATGTGCCTAGGAAGAAACAAACATTTTTTTTCTTAGCGTGTTTGTGTGTACAATTCATTTCAATGGCAAAACAGTAAACACTGCATGTTGTTGGTCTGTTAAATATAGTTCAAATCACTAGTGATTTTAATTCCATTTTTGTTTATACATGTTTCTACTTCTGTTTTTAGACAGCACTGAAGTTCATTCTCACAAGATTTAGCTCCACTTTGGTACCCGCCTGATGCCTTGGTAAAGTCAAAAGGAATAGCAGATTGCAACATTGAAAACCAAGAAGGAAAAAAAGCTTCACTGAGGGGCAGGGAGGGAAATCCTTTTACAAGAGGAAGGCCAGGACTGTTCTAAATTCTTTAAACTAGCTCTTTCTGGCTTTTCATTCTCTAAAGAGTCATAAGGGTTGTAGAAAAGAATGGATTTTCAGGGCTACTTTTATTTGGAGAAATACTGAGTTTCAAACAGTAAATGAAGAAATGTTGATCTGTGCTAGCTGCAGAAGCTCTCCAGCCTCTCAGCTAGAGAGGGACTATCATTTTAGCCATATGTTAAAAGGAAATGAGTTAATATTTTCTATCAAAATGCTAGCTTCCTCTATAGAAAATGTCACTTGTCAAAAGCATCTTTTCCTCATTTTGTGCGGTCTCATAGGAAACACCTTGTTCAAATGCATTCATGTTTCTGTTTCCCTGTGCTAGCTGTTGAAAGGATAAACTGTTGTCTACTGATAGAATTAAGAGTGGTGGTAGGACATCCTGATTTTTAATTATTGCTGTTGAAACTAATTCCTCATTGACTTTGGGCAATTTACTTCCATCTCTTTTGTTTGATGTATCATTTAATCTATGAGCTAGAGAGAGCAGCAGTAGGTATTATTTCATATGCTAGGAAGAGTAAGAAGCAAACCTTTCAAGTTTAACATGGTGTTTGGGATTTTTTTTTTAGTGCTTTAGAACAGTTATCATCAATAAATCAATATAACTATAGTGTGGGTGTCTGTAAATAGTATATTCTGATTCTTGCTGGTCTGATTAAAGTTCTGTCCTCCTTTTAACCTTTCATTTTGTGTTTAACTCTGAGAGAAAAGGGCTTGGTTAAGGAACATCCTTCTAATGAACAGATGCGTCCTTCAGATATGTATCTCCTCTAGAGTTCCTTTCTTTGTCTTTCTGGTGCTCAAGGAAAGCTAATTCTCTTACTTGGCTGCCAAAGGAAAATACGACTTGCATCTCTAGTGTACAATTCATTATTCTTCTAGGAGAGAATAGACTATTGCAGTTGGAAAGGACCTACAATGATCATCTAGTCCAACTGCCTGAGCAATTCAGGGCTGACCAAAAGTTAAAGCATGCTGTTAAGGGCATTGTCCAAATGCCTCTTAAACGCTGACAGGCTTGGGGCATTGACCACCACTCTAGGAAGCCTGTTCCAGTGTTTGACCACCCTCTAGGTGAAGAAATGCTTCCTAATGTCTGGTCTAAGCCTCCTCTGGTGCAGCTTATATGTTATAGGATAGGCAATATTTTTTTAGACTGGTGTGGCTGGAAACAGTTAGTAAGTTCTTCAGGTTGGAAGCAGAGATGGAGTTGCCTTAGTTGGTGCTGACTTTTCCTTTTGTGTTGCCCAGCTGGTGGTGGCTTGTAGACCTCTGTGTGCTTCCCTGGAACTCCTCATGGTCTATTTATTTAGCCTGTCCTTTGTATGCTTGTCTGCGAGGATGTTATTGGTGTGTCAAAAGCTTTGCCAAAGTCAAAGGAAACAGCATCCATTGTTCTCCCCTCCTCTGCTGAGCCACTCACCTCTTTGTAGAAGCCAATCAAGTTAAGCACTATTTACCCATCATAAATCCATAGTGACTACTGTTGATGACCTTCTTGTCCTTCATATGTTTGAAAATGGTTTCTAGGATTACTTGCTCTATCACCTTCCAGGGATTGAGGTGAGCTGAGCAGCCTGTACCTCCCTGAAGTATCCTCCTTGTCCTCCTCTAAGATAGGAGCAACGTTTTCTTTTTTCCAGTCCTTTTAGCAATTATAGAGGTTGTAGAGGAATAATTTTGGGAAAATCTTTTTAGTAATCTTTAACAGACATTTGTTTCTTTGAATGAAGGAAAACCTTATTCTCTGATGAGGCTTTTTTTTCCATTTTTCTGCGATTTGAATTCCTCTAGCAAGTAAAATGAAACTTTATCTTGCATATTTAGCAAGTGAGTATTTCAGTTATTTCAGTTGTATATGCATGGACATAAGACTGAAGAAAGCCTGGTGAAGACAGGTTTCCTAAAATGCTTTTTCACTTAAAGGAACGATAGGAAGCTGCTGTAGAAGGCTTGTCTAAGCTATTCTATAATACAGGACTGCTTGCTGATTTTTGGCTTCACTATTTAAAATATGTAAGCTGAATCTAATGAGATGTATATAATGGAGCTGTATTTCATCTATATGCTTGCTAAGTTAAACTAGCAGCATTGCCATGCTTCTGAAAGCTAAAGATAGGAACTGATACTGTAACAGTCCTGTATAAGTACTGTGTAACTCTGCTGCTAAGAGTTATCCCTTTTTTTCCTGTGAATATGCATTGAATTGCAGCATAGATTAGAGTTGCATGTTCACAAAAAGGGAAAATTGACCCCTGCTGAGAGTAGGTGGGGGATTAGGGGTTTTTATTAACAAACCATCTGCTTCTGTGTATACTGAAGATGTGTTGAATGTTTTCTTGAAAGTAAAGTGACAATCTGAGTCAATAAACAGGTTCTACTTGCATCTAATTCTTGTAACAGAGTTAATCTATCTGCATATTTGATGTGATACCATCACTGACAGAATTAAAAGTTGTTCTGCTTATATTCCTCCCTGGTTTATTTTTATTTCAGGCAAACTATGATCTTATGTGACAAGAATGTGTTCATTTTAGCCATGAATTTAAAGGGGGTGGTGGGGGTGGTTTCTGTTTATCTTTTTGTTTTTCTCATTACCTTAGCTGTAACACTGTGAGCATTGCTGTAAAGATCAGCTGTGCTGTTGGTCAGGTAAATTGAACTGATTATAATTGGATAAAAATACAGGTTTATAAATTATTTTTTTTATATGTAGATATACTTTACTTTAAGACTAATAATGGGGCAATGGATTAGTGTTTGAAAGAATTTCCCCATAGTTTTAAAGTGTATCACATTGTCTAATGTGATTCTTTATTGGCTGGCATTAACTACAAGGATATTTATCCATTATAATATACATATTATAAATGCTTCTTCTGGTTTTATATTTTAGGTCTAAAAGTATTTGTGGAGAGATTAAGAGGTTCAACAAATAACGTTCTAATGGATGACAGAAAATTTCCACCAAATGATCTACGAATAGACTCAAAGAACAGTCTTCCTGCTGACCATAGGGTGGAAAGTTTGGCATCTCACTTGGTTTCTTCAGCTGATGAAAATGAAAACCAACTTGACAATGATGGGAATGAGGTTCTGAGCAACAGTAGCATTGCTGTGGGACAACAGGATAAAGGTGAGCAGGACAGCATAAATAATAATGAGAATACGGACAGTGGAGACTGCACCCCAAGCTGTAAGGAAAGTGAGATTGACAGGAGATCTGTAAATGTCCATATGGACCCCCAGCTGGAAGAAAAGCCTATTACAGAAAAACAGCCAGGTGGAAAAAGAAGTCCAAGAAGCAAAAGAAGCTCCAGCAAAAAATCTAAAGGTACTTTATTTTTGTTATGTTTAATTAAAATAATAACACTTTAGTTCTAATCTGTGAGCCAATAAGAAAGATACATTGTAGTTGTCATACTAATTATTTTTGAAATTTCACTAAAGGTTGGGGTTTTTTTCAGAACTGTTAACAGTTCTAAATCAGATTCAACTCTAGATGTTTCACCTTCTTTATTTAACCTGTATTTAAACATTGGCTATGTAGCAAAGGGAATGTATCAAGGAAGCACGAGTAGAGGGATGTGCAGAGTTCCACTATGGAAATGGGGCTGACTTCCAAATCAGAATATTCAGGCAATATGGTTTTGTCCGTTTGAACATCATGCTCGAGTGCAAGATTTTGGTGTCTTGATCCAGTGTCCAGATTGGAAATTGTAGTATGAATACCAAATAGCTTGATCTTGGCCTGCTGTTGTCAAAATTTACCTACACTTTTCAAAGCTTAATAGATAGTCCTAGGATGTGCATTCTGGGTAATGAGCTGTTCAAAAATGTGTTTCTACCAATTTTTGATGTTACTTCTTTAGATCTTTTGGATATGAATTGGATAAGGAAAATGTAAATGTTTATAACATGTTCTTATTTGATCTTCATCCCTTTTTGAATGAGTAGGATTTGTCTACATCAACACAATATTAGGTTTTTGCCATAATTCATAAAGCTTATGTTTCACAGTGCTGCAAATACATTAATTAAAATCAGTGTCTTTCATCACACAGTTATCTTTGAAAGTTACTTGGGACAACTGAATCATGCCTGCATATTTTTTTTTCCCCCCATGCATTTATTTTTCATCTAAAGACTGAGATGATGGGGAATTTGGCTACTTTAAAATAGATAACTTTAAAATACAGTTTTCCTGCTAAATTGCAAGTCTTTTATGGCCTAATCTGAAAACTGGTGATGATCTTAAAGGATTATAAAATAGGCAAAGAAGGGAAAGGAAGGGAGACTTGTGTTCTGTATCTTATGCATACAGGAAAAATCTAGAAGAGAAAAATTATATTTTCTAGTAGAGATATGACGACCCTGGAATCTGTAATTTTAGGAAGAATGAGTTCTCATTAAATGATGCAGAAAGTAATTAAGAATACATTTCAACTGTAGACTTAATTTTTAAAAATAGAAGAAGATACTTAATTAAAACAAGAGATTTGCAGAAGTAATTGAGAACCAGTCATCTATATGATGGGGAATAACAAAAAAAAAGTTGATGAAATGTGATAACTCTGTCCACAGATCTGTATCTGAAGCATGATGAGAGGAAGAAAAGGAGAAATTAACACTGAAAGTTAAACTTTGCTTGTATTCTCTCTCCATTAGTTTGTATTCTTGTTGATAAATGCAATCAACTGATGCAAAGTACCACAAAAAAAGCTGTGCACAGTAGATGGCAGTATCAAGGCAAAAAGCAAAAATCTGAAATATAAGAAAGTTTCATGGAACAGTCTAGACATGTAAAATACCACAACAGACAATGTCCTGCCTGCAAAACCCTTAAGAGTTTTGCTGAATTCCTATGAACAAACTCTTACTGCTTTATTAATAGAGAACCTTGACTGTTATAGAAGGAAGATCAAAATATAAAATTACATTATATCTCCTGTTGATTATGAGCTAATTTAGATTTAGCTTTTTAGATATTCTCACAGTGCGGTGACTATGTCACAATTTCTTGATGTTGCAAACATCTTTATTGTAGTGAGAATTTATAACACCAGCTATTTTAGTTAATTCCTGAGTATCTCTCTACATAAAAGAACTAAAATAGTTTTCTTGTCTTTATACCATCTCAGAGATAAAGGAGAGAATAATCAAACCAGAGTGGAAGATCCCTGAGTGGGTGACAGCAGACACAAGCAAGCTGGAATCACAAACTAAATACTTGCATGGCATGTATTATAGTGACATTTTTTAAATTTTATTTTTAACTATTGAGAAATCATGAATGAGTTACTTTTGATTCATAACTAGAGATTTATGAATCTTCTTCTCTTTTCCCATAAGCAAACCTGTGAGGGTTGCTGGTAAATGTTACCATTCTGGAAAAGATGACATTTGACTGAAGTGTGTTGTTCATAGTCCTTCTCTTGCTAGTGACTAAAGCAATGAACCTGGATCATGGAAAACTACATTTTACTTAGTTTTATTTATTCAGGAATTGCTCGGCAGAAGACTGGTGGTCGTTAGAGAAGCCAATCTTTCACTTTGGACATATGTTTTTACTTTAAAAGAAGGAGCGAGTACTTGCATTTGCAATGTGTTTGAAACCCTCTAAATATTTGCTTATAAAGCATAAACAGTTATAAGTATTTGACTATTGTGTTTCTGTATATGCTTGGAACGTGTTGGAGCTAGAATTACCCTAGCTCCTACAATCAGTAGACTGGAATGTAGGATTAAGAATCACTGTATCTGGTTGAAGGTTCACTTACTTCAATATTCTTCCCCTGACAGTGGCCAGTATAGGATGGTTAGGTAAGGGTATAAGGACAAGGCAAAGAGGTAGTGATTTGTGTTCTCCTTGCTATCAGCCATTATCCGTTGATTGAGGACTTCCCCAAGTGGGAATTGATAGACTGTAATAGCTTACAGTGAATTTATCACCTGACTTGCAGTTGTTTTTTGAGTCCATTTTGGTGTCCTGGAGTAAGTTGTTCCAAGATTTCACCCATGCATTGTTTGAAGAAGTATCTCATTTTAGCTGTCTTGATGCTGCAGTAGACGCATTAGAGTGAATTGACAAGTCTGTAGTTTCCAGATCCCAAATTTCTCTCACATACTTTTTGTATACTAATAATAGTTTTGAATAGACTATGATTTCTATTTGAGGAGGACACTGGTTTTTCCTTTAATGAATCGTACTAACTTTAGTGCAGTAGAGATGGTGATTCATGAAGTGTCATCTGTTTCAATGTATTTTTGTAAATGTGGACTTTAAATTATCCCTGTTCTCTGAAAAGAATTTCATCTTTTTCCAAAAGATCAGTCTGGGCATAACTAGTAACTTAGTACTACAAAATCACAGTGTGTAATTACTTAACACGGTATAGCACAGTAACTTGCACTTAATCATTTTTCCTCAAGTTAAGTTCTGCAACGTGCATTTTTCCTGTAAATTATTCAACTTATTTCTTGAAGCAGCTTGAAAGTGGGAGAAGAAAGAGGAGTGGTTGGGATGGATTTGGTGTTGCAGCAAATGAAGTACATCAATATAAACTAGTCAAATTATATGAAAATTCAAGCAATGTTATTTGAATTAGGGTTCTGTGCCGCACTAAAAAAGATTTTGAGCTTGCTTGGTTGAAGTTATATCTTTACCGCCAACACTCTGGTCTTAAAATATCTTCTCTTAAAATGAATTAGTTTTTAAATACTTGCTGGTCTCCTTTTTTATTAATAGTTCTTGAATGAATCAGTCTAAACCAGCTTTCTGGTATTGAGTACCAAAAAATGTTTTAAAAAGATTACCATGTTTGTACTAGAAACTTCTGTTACTGGTGACTTAAGCTAGTGCTACTAAATGTGAAAATTAAAATTCAATTAAAAAACAGAGGAAAACATCCATAATTTTATTTTGATAGCAAATGCCTCATATTTGCACTTCTTACTCATTCTCAGGCAGGTGGCAAGAGCATCTTAATTTCATATACTCGCAGTACTGACAGACCAAAAAAAGGTGAGACATATTGAAAAATGTGTTGGTCATTTTTATTCACAAGGTCTGTCAAATTTTGATCTTTTTGTAAACATGGGGCTGCTTCCATGACTCTTAGAGAAATTTTGAGAAAGTTTGCTTCTCCCCAGTGTCCTCCCCAAGGAAACATTGGCACATCCAACTGGGCATAGAAGATGTCAGCTGAAACCTCTATGAGTCTGGCAGAGCAGAAACTTGAACCCAGCTCTCTGCCACATTCCTAGTGAGTCCTCTGGCCATTGGAGCGTTGATATCTTCTGTGGTTTTTCACATTTGTTGTCATAAAGGCTTTGGTTTCATTCTAGCATAGAACTAAGTATCAATGTGTGTCATAAATATCAATGCTTTGCAAAGTGAAAAAACTTAATCCTTGCTTCTTAAAATATCAGAAATGTATGTAAGATACCAGTCTTTAGTTAAAAAAAAAATAACCTGCTTTGGACAGTAAGATTGATTCCAGGAAAAAAGCAGTGTTGTGTACCCTTTTCAAGAACATGGAGGAAAAAAAATAAATAGGGGTCGTAGCCCATTAACACCATTATGATGAGATAGCATTATGTTGTGGTTTAACCCCAGTCAGCAACTGAGCACCACAGAGCTGCTTGCTCGCTCCCCGTAGGTGGGATGGGGGAGAGAATCAGAAGGATAAGACTGTGAAAACTCGTGGGTTGAGATAAAGACAGTTTTATAAGGAAAGCAAAAGCCCCATGCACAAGCAAATCAAAACAAGGAATTCATTTACTACTTCACATGAGCAGGCAGGTATTCAGCCATCCCCAGGAAAGCAGGGCTCCATCACGCATAACAGTCACCTGGGAAGACAAACGCCATCACTCTGAACATCCCCCCCGCTTTCCTTCTTCCCCCAGCTTTATACGCTGAGCATGACATCATATGGTATGGAATAGCCCTTTGGTCAGCTGGGGTCAGATGTCCCAGCCATGTCCCCTCCCAGCTCCTTGTGCACCCCCAGCCTGCTCGCTGGTGGAGTGGGGTGAGAGGTAGAGGCCTTGACTCTGTAAGCCCTGCTCAGCAGTAACTGAAACATCCCTGTGTTATCAACGCTGTTTTCGGCACGAGTCCAAAATGTAGCCTCATACTAGCTACTATAAGAAAATTAATTCTCTCCCAGCCAAAACCAGCACACATTACCAAGTGTTACAAGAAAAGTTCTTGGTTATAGTGCTACTAAGGCACAAATGCTGTCTTGTGTTTAAGATAGATAGAACAAGGTAGAATTAACCTGAATGGCTGTAACATCTTGCTTCAGAATCAGGGGAGTAATTTGAGGGCAGAATTTGATTCCAAGTGAGTGACAGCTCAACTATATGTAGAAATAATATGCAGTTTGTAAACTATGTGTTAGCAACGGTACCACAATAACATTAAAATGAAGGTTTTTCATGGTAGTTGCCATTGAGCATGTTTCAGTCATAGTTCATGTTTTGATATGACAACTGATTATT
This sequence comes from Gorsachius magnificus, assembly GCA_034008185.1. Lineage (NCBI taxonomy): Eukaryota > Metazoa > Chordata > Aves > Pelecaniformes > Ardeidae > Gorsachius > Gorsachius magnificus. The sequence goes on along the minus strand of CM067083.1, from coordinate 38,267,616 downwards.
AACTGCTTAATAAAGTGCAGTTTGAAGTTACCTTTTTTTTTTTATCTGAGAGAAGAGGTTTGCCAGAACACGTGGACCCTCTTTTCTGGTTTCATGATCATGTGCTGAAGAGAAAGCTGTATTTTTAAAGACAGCCTTAATTCCATCTCTAAAAGTACTTCCTTGTTTGTATCTTGCCTCCAGTTATGCCCCTTGTTGCTTTTGGCCCACAGCAAGCCCAAATAAATACTGGAAAAGCAGAGACATATGTTAATATTGAAAAAACAATGTTAAGTTACACCCATATTTTGTCTGGCAGTAAGTCCTGTGAAAATAGCCACCTACAGAGATTATTAGTACTGCTGACCTGGATAGTTTACTTAATTAAGAGTTTGAAATAACCAAAAATAGAATGGCGGTGCCTTCAGTGGACAAGCTAATGCCTTTCTTAAGCTCTAAATCTTAACCCTGAGTCATCACTATAGGGTTTCAGTTACGATGAACACAAGGGGGTCTGAAATAGGCTGAGTGCCCAAGCTGTAGAAACAAAATGTGATGGTTACTTGAAACAGTGCGCCCCCCACCTGTCCTCCTTTTAAATGATAACATGATTTTGGGAAAATGGGTGTAGCTGGGGAATAGTAGCATACTCGTCATAACTTGAGTTTATAGAAGTTTATTGTACACATTTCAGTGGCCAAGTTCTCTAAATTGTTTAAAAAATTATGGGATTTTTTTTTTTAAAGTTAAGTCCTATGTGAATGTATCAAATTCAATGTTGGTTTATGAAAAAAAAATGTTCATTAGTTGGTGAAATAAGCTGTAGCTTTCTGATTACTACTAAAGACGGTGTGTTATAGGAAGCCATTGTTTATTGCTTTTATTCTCTGATCTTTGTGAGAAGCTGGTCCAGTCTGTATATGGGTAGTTGATTTCTCCCATTACTACTGCCCACTCTATACTTCTTCCCTAATCTCGTTTAACATTTCCTGATAACCATCATATTCGTGATCAGCAGTATACTATAAATATTGCACTTTTAACAATAAAATGGAGGATTTGCACCCAGAAGTTTTTCCTGTAGTATTTTTATACTGTTACGCTTTACATTATCCTTCATATATGTTGCCAGTCCTCCACCTGCATGTCTGAATTTTTTGGCTTCTATAAAATTGGAGATGGGCAACAGTGGACTGCCAGGGAATGTACCATGGAGAACCTAGTTTTCTGCCTAGCAAGAAGTTCTGGACGCTAAATTCAGTGTACGCATCCTTGTGTCATTGTTACCAATATAGATCGCTGCTACTGCCTCATTCCCCGGACTCTCAAATAAACTGTCCAACTATCTAAAAGGGGTCTTCCTTTTCACTCAGCAAGACAAGTCCCCCTTGGACATCTGACCGCCACAATAGAATCCCCCACTGTCATCATCTGCTTCTTTCTATTCTATAAGATCCTGTCATCACTGTGAGGATCCATTGTGTTATTATCTGAACAGGTCAAATTGTCTGTCCTTCCTTCTGTGGGACATCTCCCTGTACAAGGTCCTTGGCAGGAGTGAAGAGACAAACTGAGAACCTCATTCACACTCTCCTTGCCTACTTTCTTTTTTGGCCTTTTTGAGCAAAACTGTGTTGCAAACAACCCTGCTTTCTGTCTCTGCTGTATTACAATTCAGTCTTAACATGGAAGTTTGGTTTCTTCCCCCAATGTAAAGTCAGGTCCCAGTCAGAAGTGTACAAAAAACACCTGATGTATGTTACTGTGGTTTTTTCAGGTAGATGAACTGACACTGAGAGAGACCTGTCACAACTAATTTTGATAAGACCAGTATTTTATTTACTTGCAGGGATATTATATAAGATACTAGGGTTTTCTTCATAGCTTTTGTATTGAAATTTCCTAAAAAAGCAACTTGACATATTTTTTGAATCCTAACCTAAGTACTTGTTTTTTTAAAGGAGTTCCTACAGTAGGAACCACAGCAATCAAGGAGGAAAATACTGTTACTACAGATACGCATTCTGTGCATGTTGAAGGTGCTGTTGAAGCAAACGAAAACTTTCACCAAAAAGAGCAAAACCAAATGCAGTCTCTTTTCTCATTGCTTCGTGAAGAGGTTGAGCAGATGGATTCAAAGATACTGCCACTGTGTCTCCATCAGGTACTTCCTGGGATTCTGGGGTGTTGCACACAATTTTGTCTTGATTTGAGACCTTTATTAATTAGAAAAAAATGCATTAATTCAATATATGCCAATATTCATATCTGGACAGGGTATTTTGATGTATGACAGGTGGTCAAGGCAAATATCTCCTCTAAGGTCTTCTAATATATGTTAAATTATAAATTGCCTTGAAAGTATATTCTGCAGTTAAAGGAAACTCTTAATGATGGGTTTTCCAATTTGCCCAAATGATGAAAGTCTAGTTTGGCAGGAAGATTTAAGAAAATCACTCTTCAACATACCTTAGTATGGTCTGTAAAACACTGGTATAGATACAAGACAGCTGATATCTAAAGAACATTTTAAATCTGGAATTATTTTTACTGTTGCAGACTTCTTTCTAGCATGAATTTCATGCATGAATGTTAAGATTCAAGGTTTCTTAGTGTATACTTTTTTATAGCACAGCTGCCACACCTGCAAGACCAAAGGAAATACTGTGTGATTTGAAAAGCAATCATTTTTACTAACTGGCGAGTATGTTTTTCTTTCTGGAGATTATGATGCAAGATGAATATGTTGATAGGACTTGATACAGTATTAATTTCTATTTTAGTTGTGTCAGACTAACAGTGGGCTGGAAGACTTTTTGTTTGGCTGTAGTATCTAATATGGGCGCTATATATAGATACTATGCAGTGTCCAATTTGACTTAGTTGCATTTCTTTATTGTGGAAAATTGGACAATTGTGATATTTTAAACTTTTAAACAGTGATGACACTCCTGCATCAGTATTCTCTTTGATACAAATAAGCAATTATATTTGAGAAAGAGGTTTCTCTTTAGAATTGCAGATTATAGGTAATTTACATTTAATATAGATTTTAAAATTTTTTTTTTAATCTGTGTTTGAGTGAAGATATTTCATATTATTCCTTAATTTATCTGAAATGTGTATTAGGGTTAACCATTTGTACCTTTAGCCACACCGAATTTGGTGGTTGTGCACGAGTCGGTACAAAGGTCTGTTTTGGAAAACAGCACAGTTAAGGGCAAAAACTTCAAAACGCTTTACAAACATTAAGGAGTGTCATCGAACATGATGGAGATGAAATCTATTTGCTGCTTTTTACATGAGGAAGCCAAACCCTAAGGGTCACAACCTTTTGAAAGTCATACAGGAACTGTGACAGAACTGAGAACAGAATCTGCATTTCCAGATTCAAACATGTAATTAAACACCCCTTTTTTCCTAAGAAATATCAAGCATTTTGAATGGAGTGTTTGAAAGAAAGCTAACAGAACTTACAAGGATCATAACACACTTTTTAATCTGGGGAAAAAATAAAGGATTTTAAAGATAGCATTCTTGTTTTTTATTAAGAATTTTTTTTTCCTTTTCCAGCGAATTAACCTGTCATCTTCAGTCTTTTTTTCAGATTGCTAATACAGCCTGCCAGTAACTTTCTTTTATGCCACGTCTAGCAAATGTTCTTCTATCACAGTTCTTTTTATCTATGTGACAAAATTCAATGTAAAATAAAGAGCTGTGTCAGATGTTCTGGATATTAACGGTCCACGTTGTTAGTGGGAAGCCTGTATTAAATATTTAGAGGCTGTGGGATATTAGGGGCTATTCTAAGGGTTAACTTTCAATTAAAATAGAATGTAATTTTTTTTTCCTGTCTTGAATGGGATTCATGTGATTTCTATACTATTTGTTACAGAATCTAAGTAGTACTTGTATATAAAACATAGATACAGAGGTTTGGCAGCTCCAGAAATCCTTAGCAGACTGCTGTGGACAGCAGACAAAATGTGCAAATAAAGAACCTTAGAAGTCACTTAACAATTCTGGTTTGGAGGTACTGGGCTCAGAATGGTTTAGTGGTTAGTAATAAAGCTGAGAGCCAGGAATGCGCAATTTGTAATCTAGACTCCTCTATCAAGTTGCTGTCTTTTTTTGAGCAATCATATTTAGACTTTCACATTTGTTAAGCCCTTCAAATCATGAGTTCTGAAATTGGTATGCCCTAAAGGTTTTGAGACTGAATGTTTGTGTGCTCCCACAGAAGGCATTGGAGTATCAGCTATGAGGTGTCTCAACCAGAATGTTCAGGTATCAGCGTACCTGCAATATCTGGATACGTTTTGCAAGCGTGGCCCTTGCCACACCATGCGTGGCAAATAGGAATACTGCCAACATTCGCTGTCCCTGAAGATTGATTAGTTAATGCTTGTAAAGGTCACTGATATTCTAGAGTTTTGTGCAACAAAATATTTTCACTTCTGAGGTTTATATTTTTTGTATTTACAAACAAAGCCATCAGTATTCCAAGCCATCAGTATTCCTCAGCTTTCTAGGAAAGCCTGCCCAGTTTACTAGCAAGCACAAAGAAGTTGTTGTTGCAGATCTTAAAGATTATTTGTCTATAGGGAGGAATTGCAAGAAAAATCCTTCAGTTACTATATGAGCTTTTTTTATACAGTGTTACACCTGTTCTTTCCAGGTATCATCTCTATCTTTTCTATAATACTCTCCACCACCAGCTCAGAGCAAAGGGAAATTCTGATTAGAAACATGCTCGTTTTCTGACTCTTCAGATAGTTTCTTTCTCTGAGCTGGTTGCATGTACTCTAGTACAGTGGTGTCTTTGCCCTTTTAGTCCAAGAAGTAATTCTTTATGCCATTTCTGGGGGAAAAAAAAAAACCCCAACTAAACAAATAAATGAACAAAAAACCTGGTACCTTTACTTGATTAACAGAAAAAGTATTTTTTTGAACTGGCATCTCGACTTTTCTTCTGGAAGTTCTGCCACTTCCATGCTTGTAATTTTGACTTTGAAATAGCTGGTTGAAAGCAAAAGCATTGCTAGGAAGAGGGTAGTAAATATATTTCAGTAGTCTGCAATTGAAATATATAGCTTTGTTGTAGCAATAACAGTATACCGGAACATAATTTTCTCTTATGTTTGCATGACCATGTTCATGGTTTATGCACAGCTTCTCAGTTTATAAAAGCTTGGTAAGCATATATTTACTGTTCCTTTTTGCAGTGATCTGTTAAAAATAGGCATTATAAAATCACCCAGTCAGGGTGAAGTTGTTTTACAAGATGTTGCAGCTAGACATCTTGAATGCTTAGGCATAGAGATCCCTTGTTCAGTTCTTAGCCATTGGCTAGGATAGCAGCTGTTACAGCAGCATTTAATATAAATTAACATATTTTGTTAAGCTAGAAGTGCTCAAGTATTTTATATGTAGTCTGTCTTATGTTTGATTTTCCCGGTCTTCAGAAGCTGCTTTGGAATTATTTTTTTGTTCTCTATATTAAACCTCCATAGCACTTTGAGCTCTAAATGCAACAGGGAAAGTTCACTTGTTTCTTGTATCAACTCCCTGGTATTTATTTGTTTAGACACAGCTGTATTAACTCAACATCCCTCTAAGAGAACAAGTCTTGAAGAATTTTTGTGATTTTTAGGTTTTTTTCCAATGGTTGTCTTTGGCAGGGCTGACTTGTTACAAATCCAGTTTTAATTGTTCTGTTATAGAAGTGTCAACCTAAGGAGGAAGAGCCGCAGATTTGTTCCATGTCATAACAACTACAGAGCAAATCAAAGAATTGCCATCTGGCTTAACTCCATGACTTGCTCTAATGTTGAAGAGCTTCAGATGTCAAGAAGTTAGGCTTAGTGAACTGACACATGAGGTAGAGGATCTTTAAATCTTTTTAACACAGCCGAGCAGCTTCAGGAAAGGAAGTGGCAGAATGCTGCTGCAATGGTATTGTCTGGCTTCTGCAGGTGAACTAGGAGTAATATAGAAAAAATTTAAGAATTCTTAAGAAATTAAGAAAAAAATTATGTATTTGAAATATTTGTTGTAATTATTTATTGTAGAGAGGATATAAACAGGAAGGTTATTGGTATGTCTCTAATGCTGTGATAGGTGGTATTTTTAGTGTCTTTTATCCAAAGATTGTTCCCTTCTCATCAGTCAGGAAACCTCCATTCCTCCATTTTATCACATTGCACTGTAATGCTTGGGAGATCTCAGCAATGATCTTAATTTGGTCAAACATAAGGAAACAGTGGTCAGTAACAGAATTAAAGCTCTTCAACTCATATCAGTAAACACAGTACTTCTGTTCTAGGTCATTTTAAACTTTCTAATATGATCATTAAAAAAGTTTCTGAAATAATTTTTTGTTGTGTAACAAGATAAAACCCAACTAACATTTGGGCAAACACATTTCTGTGAGAGGACTTAATATGTCTTTTTTGTTTGATATTCTTTTTAAACATCTGTCCTAACATAACAAAATACATGTATTTAGTCTGAACATTCATATTTTATCCACACTAAATATGAACCTGTAAAACAGATGTTTAAAACTATGATAAAAAATTAATATTATATCCTTACCACTCTCATGAAAATTGTAGAATCCTGATTTTTCTTTTTTTTTACTTTTGCAGATAGCTGAGACCTATTTTCAAGAGGAGGAATGTATCCTTTTACTTGTAAAAATTGTTACACAATATTAAAATAAGCAGGCATCATAAAACATAAAAGACAAATGCTTTGCTGTTGATTCACAAGCTGTGGGTCAGGGTTAGAAAGAAGTGAACAGCTGTAATTTACCCATGAGTGGATACACAATATGTTAGCAAGTCCTTCTTAATCAGACAGCTGGAATACGAGTTAAGTAATCCACTTCCAAAAGCTGTACTGATATAATCGTTAGCAGTTGTGCACAAACAAGGAAGAAACTATTTTCAAAGAACTTCTGTTTTCATGGGCTAAGTTCTGTTGTAAGTATTAGTAACTGGGAATATGTCCAATCTAGATAGGGTATGCATTCTATTATATCAAATAGGGCGCTGTTACAGTAAGAACAAAGTTAACAGTTGATTAGAATATGTACTACAAGTGTCTAGATTAGAAGAAAAATACCAAACACACTGAGCTAAGGGAAATCAGCAACCTGCAAACAATAGCAACATGGTGTTTGGCAAATGCTAATTAGTCAAAATCCTATCAAGGTAGTTTGAGAAACTGTCATAGGAAAATGTGGGTAATTGCTTCTGGGAACAGCTAGTTCAATGGTCCAGTTTATTTTTATTTGTTCCTAAATAATACAAATAAGTTTGGTCAAAAATGTATAGTACTTGAACTGTTGCTAATTCCTCTGATATATTTCAGTAATTGTGGGAGAGAATAATCATATTAAACCTTAAAGTGAAATTATACTTTTAGAAAAAGTGGACTGGGTTTTCCTCTGTTTGCTTTTAAGGGAAAATGATTAGGCTATAAGAAGAAGAGGCAACAGTGGTAAGCCCTTAAGGTATATATGATTCACTAAGATGCGTCATAAATTACAGAATCTGTGCATACAGATTATTTCTTTATTATATAATTTGTTACAAACAATATACAGCAAATAAGCAGTTGTGATGGTTAAAAAGCAAAGCATAAGAAACCTGGAACAGTATCCTTGAAATCTAGCCAAATTATATTAGCCTGTAGTACAAAACCAGAGAAATAACTGTTGCGGTATTATAAAAGCAATATATAAAATAAAATATCCATCACTGTCTTAGAACACTGTACTCCTGTCATGGTCAACTTAATTAAAAAGCGTTCATCAGAAAATCCAAAATACATAGCACAAATTAAAGGTATGGAAAATTCTGTGGTAAATTATGGCTCTGCAGGGAGAAATACAGTAATTTTAAAATGCATTCTACAGTATGATAGAACGACAGTTTCTCTTTCATAGAAGTTGCTTTAATCAAAGGGCACTGTATTTAAAGCTGATCAAAGGAAATATTTTTAATGCAATATACACCTGATGTGTGGAATTCAACACCACTATATAATACATATTTATGAAGGATATCTCCTCTGTACTTGCAACCATCAGTTTCCTGAGGTTAATAAAGAACTCTCTTGATTGTGTTGCACTGTATTAATTATCCATGACAGGCATTTTAATTCATCCAATGCAGAACTTCATATTAACAATAATTCAGGGTTTGTTGCTGTTATCCTCTAAGGCTATCTCTCTGATCTGTAATTCTAGTTCTAATAACAGATTTCTTGAAGGCAGGGAATATTCTTTCCATTAATATTATTGTTCATAAGCCATGCTATATATATATATGTTTCATGAGGCTGACAAGAATAACAAGTACTGGTTGTGGTTTTGTAATAATTATTCCAGTATTTTAATTAGCATGAATAATGGAAAATATTTTTTTTATATTACTAAGAATCTCATTCACTGTATTTCTATCCTCAATGTATGTAGGATTAAATTACAAGTAGCTGGCAAAACATGGCTTTGAACAGAACAACTAACAACTTGGGCTTGATGGAACTAGAATTATCCTGACCATTACAAGATATATAACAATGAGGGTATCTTTGTGAATATATTGATAACCCTAAGGGAGAGGAAAGAGTTCTTCATATAGAAGAAAAGCAAGCAGAATCTTCAGAAGACAAAAGCAAACTCAGCTGTCCAACAGTGTTATATACAATGGTTGAAAAGGGAAGGGTATTTTTTTAAAGTTTGAGTTGGGGAAATTTTTTAAATACTGTCTCCAGCTGGTCAGTAGAAAGGAGCCATATTTTCAGTTACTTATAGTTATTGGCATATAATTGTACTTCTTGAGAGATACATGCTGGTATTTGTATAATTGTTTTTCATTTCCCAGAGATTTCATTTTCTAATGAGAGTTGTCAGCATAATAACATTTTGCTCGTTTGTTTTCTAGAAAAACTTTTATTGGACTTAAGGCATGTGGGAAGAGGTAACTGCTGAAGACAATAGGATTTTCGGTTTTGGAACTTTTCTCAACTGTACTTCTTACTTGCTGTTTTCACGTCTGCTATTATTTTCTTCCTTGCACAGAAATCTGGATGCTAGCCATTATTCATTTTGATTCAATTATGTAAAGTTTCAGGTACATAGTGATTGCCCTTTCAAATATGGTGCCAAATATAAATAATTCATAACATGTCCATATACATGTGCATTTTTCTTTAACCTTCCATTCAGATGAGAAGGCAATGAAGTTCATTCAGCTTGAACGACTGTATCATGAGCAGCTTCTTGCAAATCTTTCTTCCATACAGGAGCAGTGGGGTAAGTACAGCCTAAATTAATACAGTAGAAGAAAGAGTTAATTTGTTTTGTATTCATAAATAATAGCATATACATTTTGCCAGCTTAAAATGCATAGCAAAAGCAGCATTTGTATCATAATTTCTCTGAACCTGTTATGAGAAAAGTATTCCTGTTTTAGATTTCTTCTCACGTGTTTCATGAAAAAAGTGCAAATAGTTTGTCATTCTCTATTCTATTAATTGAGACTTTGATCCACAGTTATTTTTAGCTTATTTTTGGTTTAGGGTTGGTGAATTTAATGTGGTGAAAATAAAGTGTGTTGTGAAAAAATATGATGCTTTTTTGCATAGTCTGAAACAAGATTGTAGAGCATACACAGAAAAGTTGTCAATATTTCTCCATTAATTAGTTGCATGTATATGTTTTATGTTAAGCAAATACTGCTTTATAATAGTTTTAAGTAAAAATTATTTTGACTTACTTTAGAAAGAAAATGGAAAACAGCAGTTCCTAGTCCAGTTAGAACAATGAGGAATTCAGCTACAGAACTGAGTGATGAAGAGCTGGAAAAGCTTACTAGAGTTTGCTCTTCACATCAACAGTAAGTATAAGAAAATATTATTACTTTTGCATTACTAATATGTTAGTGCAGCTGTTGTCTTCTTGCCAGTATAGGTGGTTTAAAATAGTCAATGTCAAAATAAAAGTTGCATCCCATTGACTTCAGTGAATTTGGTTGTAAAGTGGTGGTTCTTTTTGATACGTAACTGAAATGTTTCCGTTACCATCAAATTTCACAATGTTTTAATATGGTTTGAGGAATGTATAGAGACTAGATCTTAACTGTTTTCAGCAAATCATTAGTTTGCCACAAATGGAGTTTTGAGTTTTAGTATTTTCAGCCAAAGTAAAAACTGAGTAGTGTAAATTTAGGGAGAGAAAGACTGTAGAACTGATGATAGTTCTTGTGTCTAATACCTATTATTATAATCATTGTTTCTAAATGCAATTGCCCAGCATCTCAGACTCTAGCACTCACATCTTGCCAATAGGATTTTACTCCCAAATTTTCCACATATTAGGACAATTCCCTAAGCTTCAAGTCATTCTTGTTATCTTCCACTGACTTCGTATAGGTTGTGTAAACATTATGAAGCAGTGACTCCTTGGTTCCCTACTGTGGCAGTATTCTGAAAAGTTGTGAAATCTTAGTTCGTACCTGCTTTCCCTGATTCATCAGCCTCCTGAATCAGTTTATCATAGTATCACAAACTTTTGGACAATGCCTAGGGTGCTCTTCTGGGTAGTAGCATGCATGGGATTGTACCCATTGGGAAGGAGATCTGTTATTTCATGGGTGAATGTCCTACCTACTAGACATTGAGTTTAAGTGACAGATGGAAAAAATTATACCAGCTGCCACTGAAAAATTATCAGCCAATGATAATGAGAAAACTAACCACATTCAAAGGCTGTGAAAAGACCAGCCTGTGACAGGGGAGATACTCTCAGTCAGGTCAGGAGAGAGAACTTTTTCAAATACATTTGCATTGGCTTAGTCAGTCTGGATGCAACAAAAACCAAAATGCTTCTCTTGTTCATAGAGAGTATGATTTGGCTTCCACAGTTTTTCTGGATGACCGTACAGAAGTTTGAAAACACCCAAGCTGACTCCTAGAACCCAGGCAGGGATTCTTTATTTGTAATCGGAACATGTTTGGGAGGGAGCCCCTGGAAAGTGTACTCCTAAATTTCCACAGGAGGAGGAGGCAGCTCTAGGACCATAGCTGCTTGTTCACACCCACAGCCTGCTGCTGCTGAGAGATTGCACTCTTGACTGCCTGCAAGGTTCCTCAGCGTCCATTTTCTTGCACATGACCTCGCAAGCCCACAGAAAGATTAAGATTCAGGTCCATTGCAATTTATATGCTGCAACTAGCAGCACCTCCCTGTTGTCACTTTGATTGTCACCTTGTTAAGAATAACTCTGCTTTCTCCTTCTAATTCTTCCATGCAGCCTCACTTCAAAATACAAAATTTAAGTTATGTAACCTCATTCTTGGTTCTGAGAAACTCTGCAATGTGATAGGAATTATGGCTTGTGTTTGTTTGCCATGATTAGTTCTCTGTATTTAATGTTATTCCTCTTCCACACTCTTTAGGCAAAAGCCTACTTGCTTTTGTTGTTTCATATTTTTTCCCTAAGATTTAATCTCAATTTACTTTATAATTAAAATTATACTTTAATTTTTAATGAATAACATGCAGGTCTCAGAAAATGTGAGCATTTTGTTCTTGTAACTGAAAGTAATATAACTTTTTCTGGTACTCAAGGTCTACAGCTATATGCTGGACATGTTTGTTCTTTAAAGATAGTTTTGAGTGTCCCTTATTTGAATTTTAAATAGTAAAATTTAAAAGTCAATGCAACTTTTAAAAAATCTTGTTAGAGAGTGTGAACATCAGTAGTTTTCCCTCGTCTCCTACTTTTTTTTTTGCCAGTAGCTTTAAACGAAATGCTCAACATTTTATTTTCTTTGCTGTATGAAAGGCTACACAGTTTGCGAAGTCCACGCTGACCGCTAGCAGTGCCAACTCGCCTGTGAATCCTAGTGGAATCAGCTGCTGTATCTTACAGTATCCAGAAAACATGTCCCAGTGTAAACAGTCTGTGGAGAGGGAAATATGTTTTGTGGGGGTTTTTCCATTCCTCAGTCTCTGTTCTAGTGATCAGTATTTTTAATGCTAGTAGCTAGAGTCCTTACATGATTTTTTTAAAGTTGGTGGAGTTCCATCTGAGCATAAAGTTTTACAGGAAATTAGATTGTTTTATATGTTGCAGTGAATTTTCTTTTGACTGCTTTCTTAATTAGGTAGAGCAATGTTTGGGTTCTGATGATATTCACATGGTACAGAAAGCTGATGCTGTTTCAATGTCAGAAAAGTTCTGTGCTAATATTAGAGCAGAGCAAAGGCTTGTAAGATTTCAATGACATCTGTTATGAATAATGTTGCTACTAAGTTATTTAATTTATTCTTTTTTTCTTTATCGCTGCAGGCCACAGATATCCAAAAATAAGGTAAGCAGCTGTTTAATTGAATTCTGCTTTATCAAATACTGCTAATAAATATGTTTTTAATATTATTAAATATAATCTTTCCAGTTTAGTATAGAAACTGTTTGAAGTTTGGATGTCTTAAAAAAATCACAGTGTTCCTGTTTAATTCCAAAAATTACAGGAAATACTATCATATTTTACAGGTAGTAGCTGCAGAAAATACATGGGAAAGCAGTTGTTTGCTTCAGTTAATGGAATCAAAAAATGTAAAGGAAAGAGAAGCTGCTGCTTTTAAATCAGGTATGTGTGTGTATATATGTACATGTGCATACGTTTGTTTTAAATATTATACTGTAATGACATATTCCTATAAATACTATGAAGCTATTTCATTTGAAGCTACAGCATTTGTTGGATTCCCACAGATTCATCCATTTGTGTAAATTTTATTTTTTTTTCTCAACTGCACAATGGATGTACTATGTGATTTTAATTAGTCATTGATATTCAGAATTGTAATTAAATTCTAGCCTCCATCAAAAAAATGTCTTTTAAATGTGTACACATTTATAGCAGCCTACATAAGCTACAAAATTGTGTAAAACTAGAAATAAGATACATAATTTGTATGTGTAAAACATAAGGTAAACAATCTGATGACAAATATTCTGAGTTGTGGCAATTCAATATAGTTAACAATATTAGTAACAATTTTAAATTAGATGCAATGTACTGATTTTGAGACGCATTTTTCTGTAGCAGCACAGAAAATCAGGAAGCTTTTGGGGAGGCTTGAAGAGAAAAACATACTTCAGTTAATTCTTTTCAGTACACACTTTTATGTCAGCTTCATTTTCCTCCTCCTGCCTTGGGGCAGTGGCTGTTTTGTTTCAGTAATTCTTTAGAATCATTGGGCTCTTATGAAACATTTGAAAATCAATGAATTGTTAAAATGGAGACAAAGGGGGGAAAGAGCATTGATAAGACTACCAGGTTGTGCTTTCTCTCTCTTCTTCCTGAGCAAAAAGTTGGTGGGTTTTTTTTTTTTGCCACGTTCCAGTTGCCAAAACTGAGTACATCTCCTCAAAACCAGCTAGAATTTCTCACAAGATGAGGGTTGACCTAAGTGATCTCAGGAGGTCCCTTTCAACCTGAACTATCCTACAAGTGTGTATCAGCCATGATGTTCAAGAGAATCAGGAATTAATGAAGATACAGAGTCACAGTTCTCTACATATGTGGATCTTCCTTGTCTTCATCCTCTTTTACCACAACCCCTATACTCCTTTTTCTCTGTCTTTGTTCTTGTAACCTAACTAAACACAAAACATTGAAAACACAGAACAAACATGTTTTACAGCTCAGAAAGCAGATCAAAAGAACACAATGCTTTTTATTTTTGGATGGTTGGAAATTCCCATGGAAAAAAATTAGGCACTTACAATTTTTGCATTGTTATTATTCCAAGTGGGAACAACAGCTTTTTGGAGAGTAGAATTTCTGAACATTTGAAACTTCTGAATTAAGGAGCATTTTGTGTCAATGTTAAAATACTGTAATACAACACCTAGACATATTAAACTTAATGTGGAAGTAATTAATGGCGTAAATGGATTATTTTTTTTTGGTGCCTTTCTCTTAATGTATCTCTTGTCGAAACGTCATCAAAATTTTTGGGTTCCTATGAAATGTTTGTAAATTAATAAAGCTGTGTCATCCAATAGAAAGCAGTTCTGCTGAGAATTTTCCAGCAGTGCTAAATACCTTTTCAATACAAAGATATGAATAGTTCAAGCCTAACTCAAGCTTAAATGCCTAAAATTTGCAAAGGATGTTTTTCACAAATTAGCACATTCTTGAGGAAGTACCCTGACAGGTCTCTTGATCTGTTACGGCAGTGTGTGATCGGTTAGCTACTGCTGCCCCTCACTGAGTCAGCAGCATGGGGCTGAATGTCTGTTGCGGTTAGAAGGTTTTGGGTAGGGAAGGCATCAATGTGAACTAATATAGAAATGGGACAAAGATGATCCGTAACTCTGAATTTGTATATACCACTTGGTGCTGCACAAAATTTATTCAAGCTGTTGTCTGAGTGATCTGGCTCAGGACTAGAAGAAATAGGGCCATTTGGGACTGGTTCTTGATTTTGCCTGAACCCCAGCAGAATCCTATACTGTAATAACCATACAGTTCCTAATATTTAAAATAACCTGTTTGGCATTAGCCTAAATACATGTGCCTTCTCACTGAAAACTTAGAATGCCTGTCTTCTACTTTTTGGGTGTTTTTTTTTTTTCTCTACATCAAGAAAAATGAGACATAAGTATGCAAATTTTTTCTTCTTCTTTTAGAAATTTATCTGCCAATCTGCAGGGAGAACCACTTACCTAACTCACTTAGCTGCCAGTAGTACAAGTCTGACTTACTGTAAGACAAGAAAAGGAAATTCTCAAGTGGTTTGAAAACTGTCCTTCATGTGAATTCATATGCCCAAAATAAGAATTTATCTAGCAATGATCAATAAGAAGTACTAGCTTTTACATAGGGATATATAGATATTACATTGTAGAGATTGTTGCACTGTACTATGGTAGCATTGTTGAAGTAAAATCACACTACCTGACTAATCTAAAGCAAAAATGAATCCAATTGACTTATCAGAGGCATTTGGGAACATAGTTTGAGCCTCTGTAGGCAGTTGATCCTAAGAATTCACGATTCCTCTCTCCTAGGGATACAGTGACCAAGGAACAGCTTTATCAGAAGTTGGCTAGTCACGATTCCAGGGAGAGTCACTGAATTAGTTTTCTGCCTTTCTGAGCAAGGGTTGTGAATGGTCTGTTACATTTTCCTTTCTGGCAGATTTTCTCTCCAAGTCTACCAACAAAGAGAACTGGGCCCTTAAAGCTATGTGCATATGTTAAAAGATGAGATTTGAAACATCCTATATCCATTAATCTCTTCAGTTTCTAACTGAAAGCCTTAATAGCCTTAGTGTTAACTAAAGATAATCTAATTCATGTGTTTTGTGAAACCTTTTCTAATGAAATGATTAATTTAATAAAACCTTTAGTGTAAGTTGGCACTGTGTACATATAGACCTGTTTCCAAGGTATGGAGAAACTGCTTATACCCTGTATTCTTTTAGGTCGTATGGGATTTGTATTTAAATGGGGAGAGGGACAAAGATGGAGAAGTGTAAATTTTCCACTGGTAGAATGGTGTAGGTCAGTACTCTCTCTGCTAGGCTGTCTTGGATTAACAGGACAAAAAAAAGTGGTGGCTACATGTTTCTGTGATGAACAAATAATGGCCTGACAAGATATCCCCGGGGTACTCAGCCCCCCAAGCTGGAAGGCAGGGATGGTGAGTGGAATAAACCCTACGTAATCCAGGAGGAAGCAGTTTTTGACCTGCTATGCCACCTGGACATCCACAAGTCTATGGGCCCGGATGGGATCCACCCAAGAGTGCTGAAGGAGCTGGCAGAAGAGCTTGTCAAGCCACTCTCCATCATCTATCAGCAGTCCTGGAGAACAGGGGAGGTCCCAGATGACTGGAGGTTGGCAAATGTGACACCTGTCTTCAAGAAGGGCTAGAAGGAGGATCCGGGGAACTACAGACCTGTCAGCCTGACCTCGGTACTGGGGAAGATTATGGAGCAGTTCATCTTGAGTGTGCTCACTAGGCATATGGAGGACAATCAGGGGATCAGGCCCAGCCAGCATGTCTTCATGAAAGGCAGGTCCTGCCTGACCAACCTGATTTCCTTCTATGACCAGGTGACCCACCTGGTAGATGAGGGAAAGGCTGTGGATGTTGTCTACCTGGACTTCAGCAAAGCCTTTGACACTGTCTCCCATAGCATTCTGCTGGAGAAGCTGGCATTTCATGGCCTAGACGGGTGTACTCCTCGCCGGGTAAAAAACTAGCTGGATGGCCAAGCCTAGAGAGTTGTGATCAACAGAGTTAAATCCAGCTGGCAGCCGGTCACAAGTGGTGTCCCCCAGGGCTCAGTTCTAGGGCCAGTCTTGGTTAATATCTTTATCAACGACCTGGATGAGGGGATTGAGTGTGCCCTCAGTATGGTTGCAGATGACACCAAACTGGGTGGTAGTGTTGATCTGCTGGAGGGGAGGAGGTCTCTGCAAAGGGACCTGGACAGGCTGGATCGATGGGCCGAGGCCAACTGTATGAGGTTCAACAAGGCTCAGTGCCGGGTCCTGCACTTGGGTTACAACAACCCCATGTAACACTACCAGCTTGGGGGAGAGTGGCTGGAAAGCTGCCTGGCGGAAAAAGACCTGGGGGTACTGGTTGACAGCCAGCTGAATATGAGCCAGCAGTGTGCCCAGGTGGCCAAGAAGGCCAATGGCATCCTGGCTTGTATCAGGAATAGTGTGGCCAGCAGGAGTAGGGAAGTGATTGTGCCCCTGTACGCAGTGCTGGTGAGGCCACACCTTGAATACTGTGTTCAGTTTTGGGCCCCTCACTACAAGAAAGACGTTGCATTGCTGGAACATGTCCAGAGGAGAGCAACAAGCTGGTGAGGGGTCTGGAACACAAGTCATGCGAGGAGCCGGCTGAGGGAGCTGGGGTTGTTTAGTCTGGAGAAGAAGAGACTGAGGGGAGACCTGATCGCCCTTTACAGCTACCTGAAAGGAGGCTGTAGTGAGGTGAGGGTTGGCTTCTTCTCCCTGGTAATGGACAATAGGAGGAGGGGAAGTGGTCTGAAGTTGTGCCAGGGCAGGTTTAGGTTAGACACTAGGAAAAATTTCTTCACCGAGAGGGTTGTCAGGCTCTGGAATGGGCTGCCCAGGGAGGTGGTGGAGTCCCCATCCCTGGAGGTATTTAAAAGAAGGGTAGATGAGGTGCTTAGGGACATGGTTTAGTGGTGGGATGGCAGTGTTAGGTTAATGGTTGGACTTGATCTTAAAGGTCTTTTCCAACCTAAACAATTCTATGAAAGCAAGTGTCAATTTTAAAGTAACTCTGGGAAAAAATAATTTCTTAAATTACCAAGTGCTTTTGCTACTAGTAAATTTTCAGTAGACACTTTGTTATATCTCTGACAGTTAGATAAAAATTGCTGCCACATCGGTGGGTACGTCTTTATTTAACTTAGTAGGAAAAAGCATATTTTCTAATTAGGTGTTCAAATATTTGTCTTAACTTGCCTTGAGTCTATAGTGGGCATGGGTTGTCTAAAGCAGGTATTTTGAATTAGGTGTAAAGAAAATATTGAAAGCTGCTGAAAAGTTGATGTGGCACGTAACAGTGATCATTATATCTCAGTTCCCATATGCCTGTAGTTAAGTAACAATCCTAGATCACTTACTACTTCCTTAGGAACAGAGCCCTGAGGTCAAGGGCCACCTTTCATGGTAAAGAACTGGACTTAATTTCTGATTCCATTTAATCTTTGTTGCAACTGGGGCTGCCAGCAAAGATGCCTGTTGTAATGTGGATACATCCACTAGGAAAAATTGACAGATGGTAACAAAATCTTGTACCAATAATCCAGTCTGTGTTTGAACTCATGACCTCAATGTGAAGGCTTCAGTATCCTGTTACAAATCCCTTGAGCTATCTACTTATCTGTGTCTAATTTTCAAAAAGACCCTGTCTCATACCCATTTCTTCTTTCAGTGTTTTACAGTAATTAGGTTCCCCATACCCTTTCTATTTGTCAATGTTGTTCTGATTTTTTTCTGCCTTTTGAGGTGGTTGGATATTCTCTTTTTCAGTTTCCAAGCCTGTCTTTCCTATGCTACCTTGTATTTCATCATCCTGTAAAATGGGGATAGTTTAGAATTTAATAAAACTGTTTCATACAATGAATTAATACAAACATTTCTTGAAAGACTAACAAATGTGACCCTGTTTCATGTATTAAGTTCAGGAAATTGCTCAGATTTTAAGTGAGGTTTTAACAGGTGAGGAAGGATAAGATTGGCATAGATATCTTCAGTCACTCTTGTGAGAACGTATACAGTTAATTGGAACGCATTGTTTGATGTCTTTGTTAATCTGCTTTTTGCTCTGACCAAAAAATTCAAATGAGTGTTTTCTGGAGGTATTAATTTGTTGTTTGAGGTTATTACTATTATTGTAACAGTAGTCCTCCTATAGCATAGCCTTAACTTAGTTTTTATTCAAGTATGGAATAAAAGACAGTTTCTGTCATAGCTAGCTTGCTTTGGTATTCTAATTCTAAACACCCCCTTTCTCTTTTCATAAGCCTAAAAAGGGAGATTTGGCTTGGAGCTTCTCATAAAGGCTAGGGTCTAATAATTTTATTGACAACTTGGGCTAACCATCTACTCCTTCAGCAGCAGATCATGCCAATAGTAGGTGAATTCACAAGCTATGTAGAATTCCCCTTTCTCTGAAATTTCAGATAAGAAAAATCTGTTGTCATTTGTATTGTTAATGTGAATACAGAAATAAGCTGTATCCAACTGTGGTTTTTAATACACTTACATATCCAAAAGCAGCATCTTTTTATGCAGTCTGCTACGTAAAATTTTGTAATTGGATATTTAATTTAGCATTAGCCAAAGGAGCTAGTTAACAACTTAAAAGAATTGAATTTAAAATTTATTAAATTAGTATGATTTCGGCTTCTTTAAAGGAGGCGGAGATATCTCCCTATGTGATAGACACACCAGCATCAAAATACAATTTTCTGTAATTAAGCGCATTTGTCTGAACTCCAGGCCTCCATGCACTCACATAAAATAGACTTTAGAAGAAATGTTCAAGAAGATATTACACACATATTGTGCTTGAAATATGGGAGTAACTCTTTTCGGGAGGGCACTAAAGCATGTTTTTTGCCTGCAAGAATGTGTGCAAATACTTCGAGTCAGGAGTCAGTTTTTCAGACTAGTAACAAAACTTCTATTCTGACTGGAGCATAAAATACCTGCCCTTTATGGGAGTGCATTTTAAAGCATTAGATTACAGCGTTATCAAATCACAGTATACTTTTTCCCCCCTGGGCTGATGCTTTGAATCGTTTAAAAACACTGGAACTGTTTTTCCTGTTGCACTTAGGTACTGAAACTTGTCCTGGCGTTAGACCAAAGAAAGAAGATAAACAGCTGAGCACTAGTTCTCCAGGTGAAAACAAAACCGAGAAACAGACAGAGGCAACAAGCCTTTGGGTAGCTGCAGGAAAGGACCACATGGAGGAGCAGCACTGCAGTGCTGAATCAACATTGGAGCCACACACCCAGTCCACAGGGACAGTGGGCAGGCCTTCTTCAGGCTGTTTATCATCTGGGAATGCCGGTAAAGATAACAGTTTGCAGCTGAGAGAAAGACAACTCTCTAAGGATGCAGAAAAAATAGAAGGCACAGCTGGGGAGCCTGGAGTGAAACTCCCTTTTGAGCCAATGGTAGATGCTTTGGTTTTAACAGATGCTGATGATATGCCTACTGATTTGGTTCCTACTGATAAAGATGAGCAAGCTGATAGAAATCTGCTCAGATCAAAACACACTGCTGGCTCTTCAGAAATTGCTAGTGGCCAGCTTGGAAATAGTGATCTAAAGCAGCAACAGGAACAGCCTGATGATGATGATGGAAAATCTTCACGGGACAGAACTGCATCAAATGTATGCTCTGGGTGTAATAAAGTGTCTGAGCATGAGCATACTGCCCATTCACAAGTATGCAAGGAAGTACAGAGAACAGCAGGACAGGGGGAGAAGGTAAATAATGAAGAACAAGAAGATTTACTTCTCAGATTTTTAACTGGTAACATAATAGACACTGAAGAATCATTTGCAAACTTAGCAAACCAAGAGGATTTTGACACTGTTCCAGATATTTCACCTGAACGAGCATCTTACAACTCACTGGAAGCTTTATCACTAGATGACAGCTTTTCTTCTCTCGATGAACTTGCAAGAAGGATAGAGATTGCTGAGGTAAATACTGTGAATCCTATAACATCTTCCACGTTTGTCTCAAAATATTTTAGATATTGCCAACTTCAAAATATGATAAATATTCCTTCATATATCACTCTTTTTAATCTGAAATCTCTACTTAGTTGTTCTGAGTTAATTCAGAAAAATAGGGGGGTTTTGCCTGTTTGCATCCTCCTTGACCAGCAGTGCTCTGTGTCTCTAAAAATTAGATTAATTTTTACATATGAATGTGAACACTTTTTTTTATTCTGACAGACTGTTAGGAGATGGCCTGACAATTCCCGTTAAATTACAATTTCATGTCAGAGATCTACATAATGTCTATGACATAATGTGGTTCGTTTCTATTCATAGAATAAAATTTACTTTTCTGTGCCTGTTCTATACAGGTGAGAACTACATATGTAATAAACTCTTTATATGAATGTATGGGCTTCTAATTTTGCCAAGTTTAGGCAGTTTTGTTGTTCAACCAAAACTATGAAAGAACTTACAAGCCTGAACCCACCTTTCTGAAGCACTGCTGATAGGCCACAGCAAGGATGAGTGCTTCGTAAGCTGAATTGCTCTTCTGAAAATATAGAATATTTATTGCTTTGGGACTTTTTTGGAAAGTATATGATGACATCTTCACTTTGTCTTCTGGTTTTGGTGCATTTGCAACCATGGTGCCTTAAAAGCTTTTTCTTTAAATGAAAAAATTAGATTATTGTGAAATTATGTGATTCCAGATGCTGGAGGGGCAAGACTTGTAAAAGGTATCTTCTTAGTTCATCTCTATTTTTAATGCGTTTAACAATACAGCATCCCTTGGCAATAAAGTAGCAAGTACTTCTCTATAGATCAGAAGCTAATGCACATAAGGCCAAGAACCCACGATCACTCAGGGACAGCAGCCAAGAAAGGAACTAAATACTGGGGGTCCACGCTGATGTTATTACTTGTTTGGCAAAATCTCCAGAGCTGGAAACAGAGCATTTTGTTTGTTCTCCCCACCTAAACAGCTTCTTACCTCCTTTCCAAGGTCATTTATCCTGACCTGTGCCTAAAACACCTTGTATTTCTGTGGGATGTCAGCAAGCATACCATGTATCAGGACTGAGGGACATGTGCACAAAGCTGTACAGAAACTCTTGACAGCATGCAGATGTGGAAACTCATACAGATGTTCATATATGTAATCAAACTTTTGCACTAAATCCATTGGCTTGTGTTCACTTAGATGATGGTTTTGGAAAAAGAGCATTTTGTTGACGGTCTGTGCTAAGCTATACATGTATAACAGAAGAGTTATTTAAATATCATCCCTCAGGATTAGATTTATTTTGAGCCCACTGAAAGTTCAGCATTAAGCTACAGGAGATAATTGTTGTGTTTCATGTAGAAAAATCCTAAATTAATCCTACAGCAAGTATTAAATTGCTATGTTTGTGCCATTTGCATTTTAGAGAACAGGACAGGAAACAGTATATTGATACTGTTAGAAAAATTATGCTTGTATTGATTGGCCCAGTGACCGATCACGATGCTTTACAGGGAATCTATTTTCATTTGTAGTTTGCTATCCTGATGCTGGGAGTGCCAGTATTCTGATGGCCAGTTGAGTGTCTGGAGAGGAAAAAGTACCTTAAGTTTTTCCATAGTACTCTTTCTGGCCAGATAAGGCACTGGTGAGAGTCTCTTTTTAATCATTCTTAGCTAGAAGCCTGAGTTGTGTGTGAAGCAGGGGGTTTAAATCAGGGGAAAAAGAAGAAGGATTAATCTCAATACCGATTAAAAATTGTAATATGCAGCATCTGGGGTTGTTTTGCAATACCTGAAATCTCTAGCTGCAGCAGGGTGAGTTAAGGACAGCACAGCAGCTTGTATAGTTTCATTATACACTTATATTTTGTTTTTCCAGTTAATCTTACCACCTATCATTACCCTAGGGGTTGCTTTTCAGAAGTGGTGAGCACCTACAGCTTCCCTGGAAGACACCAGGAATTGAGAGAGTTTGGCACCCCTGAGAAAGCAGCACTGTTGACTTGCTTTCACTGATTTTGTTTTAGTGATAAAATAAGATTCCACTGATGTTTTGACAAGCAGGCTGATCTTTGCACCCAGCCATAGTATTTCGTCCTTTCTTGTCCTTCTGAAGCCTTTGAAGCTGCATTGTTCAGGTCATGGCCATCTAATAAGATAATGATGTTGTCATATGATAGTTGTGAAAGAAATACCTAGAAAATGCATTGGTAGCCACACGAATGAAATTAATTACATGAAATGTACCAGTTTGACAGTAAAAAAAACACAACACCAAAACATGAATCAATCTGTGATAAAACTTGTCATGGAGTAAGTATTTACAAAATTGCCACAAATAAGTTAGAATGGAATAACCTTGGTAAAAAATCATATGGTAAGACCAAATTTCATTAATATTCTTCAATGGAGGTGTAATATTAATGTATTGAAAATGGGGGAGGGTAAGTACTTGTGTGTGTGTGTGTTTACAGTTAGGAAGTTTTGTGTGACCCCATATTGAGATCAAAGAATCATCTCATGTAGTTCTCTAATTTAGATCCATTATGTCACTTGCTTTTAGTCTACCATTTACAATAACTAATTCACATACTGAAAATCCACAAAATTCTGACTCTGGCTTTAAATAATTGCAAACCTATAACAGTACTTCACAGTCCCTTATACTGGGTGTTTCTTCACTAGTACAAACCATGCACCACGTGCAAATGATGGAAAATCACTGTCATTTTATAGAAACTAGATTCATACAGCTAACAAAGAGCTTTGAAGCATAGTCAGCACTTGGCAGCAACAGATAGCAGAAGCGTGTAACCTCTTCTTAGATCTCTTTGCTGTCATTTCTATGAGAATTAAATGACACACCAGCAGTCAAACAAATGGTAACCTCAATAATGTAAGTTGCATTTTGCCATATGAAATAAAATGTTATAATATAGGCCTCTTATCTGAGTGACAATTAGGGAAACAAGTAAAACCTTCATGCTTTTCCTTATTTGAAAATTATCATTTGAAATCTCTTTCAGAAAGGGAAGATAGTGAGCCTATCTACCACAGCAGATGGTAGCAACTTCTAGTTGGCGCTGTTTGTACACCCAGACTTTTTTAAAAGTACTGAGGATGTACTGACTAGCAGCTGATTTGATTCCAGAAATTGTCTTCACCTATCTGTATTAGGTCTGGAGATAATGCCTTGTTGAGGTCCCCTGTTATCTTGTATGGCTTGGGTCCTGTAGTTTTGAGTTCGCAAGAGTTAAGCTTCCGTATGAAATGCTTGCATGGCATCTGAGCTGTTTATTGCTGTGTAAAGGAACCCCAGTACTTGCTTAGCAAGCATATTAGCAGAAGAACGGTTAGAGTCTGATGCTGTGGTGTGAGTATTGAATCTGCTAAGTTAACTCCTTTTCAAAGTCAAATTATTCATGTATCTAATGTATTTTATTAGCAAAGGGGTTTGTCTGCTGCTTATTGCTTAGCCCAGGGCAGTCTTGCTTTTTGTCAGTTTGTCATACAGTTATGGATTCCTGCTTTAAAAAAAATCTGGTATTGCTAGAAGTAAAACTGTAGGCCTTTGCCAAGTAACAGACTAAGGAATACAGCCCAAAGAAGAATACACAAACAGAACTCCTCCTTGAGTAGTTCTCTGTGTTCAGACTTCATACAATGAACTTTTCTTCCCAGATCCCAGTTTGCAGTACCTCTGGTTTTGGGGTATTTACTTACTTCTGTATGCTACGAATTATTCCAGTATTCAAATTTAATTTATTTTCTCTAAGAGCTTGAAGTACAGGACCTTATTTTCATATATACATTGTATGTGGAAAAAAAGAAGATTTTTTTTTTTTTAATATTTTATTAGCAAATGCTGTTTTAAACAGAGAAGAGACAGGTAGTTTAATTAGAGCTTATTTTTTCTTATTTTGCAGCCAGGATATTAAACTTTATCCAAAAAAGTTTAAAACTTTTTGTGAAGCAGAATTTGTTTTGTCTAATATGTTTATAAATATTAAAATATTTAACAGTGTTTCAACCAACCACCAGTCATTGCTGCTTTCCTTTTTGACTGTTGGTCAAAATGCCACCACATACCTGTATGCCATTTTCACTTCCTGTACAGTAATTATAAAAGCTATGGTCAAAGGATTTTGTGAAGGCCAGCAGAGCTGGGTAAGCTCAGTTCCATAGAGGCTCCAAGAGCATCTTTTGTTAATTATCCAACTTAGAATTAAGAGAATGTTCAATGTTTCAATAGGGTCCTTTATGTAGCACTCTTATGTAACATGGAGCTGGTTGGAGTGCAGCCTGGTGCAAGCCTACATTTTGTTCCTGCTGTGGCTCAAGTCAAGCAGAGTCTTGACTTGCGGTCAACTGTATTAACCACAGTTCCCTCGTAAACTTCCAGTTTAAATAATGTATTCTGCCTTTTTAAATTCCTCCTGCCTCCTAAAGACTGGGATGGATGGAAAACTTCAAGCCTTGCGTGACAGCTAAGTTCCTCTCCTTGGATGTTTAACTAATGAGAGATGGGTCTAATACAATCAGTTTTTATATGGCTTTTAAATCTTTCTAAATCAAAGGTATGATAGAAAAATACATTTACAGTTGTTTTAATTGAATGAGAGTTTATTTATAGTAAGACGGACCCTATTCTTACATGACAATCTTACTTACAGTGTGATGTTTTTATGACTGAAAATAGGAAAAATAAAATGTGGTGATGCTGGCATTAACTATTTTTGAGCTGCAGTTGAGAATATGGTAGAAAAGAAGGTGTAAATATTGCTTTATGCAGATTTCTGTATGTTTGTATTTGTATTTTAACAATAAACTGTATCCTGATTAGGAGGCATAGCTTTGTAGGTCCTTTGCAGAACAAAACAAAAGCCTTGATTAAGTGACTCATGAAATTCAAAGGCAGATGAAATATTCTAGGTATGAATTACATATCATGTATAGGAGACATTCTTAAAAATAAGGTCTATGGTTTTTGTCAGGACAGGAGAGTACACTAACCATGCTGATTTTATTGCAAAATCAAAAACCTTTGCTCCCTCTTTTTAAGCAAAAGATGATGTTCAGAGTAGAGAAACCTGTGCTGTGTTGGTTAGTTCTTTACACATTTAGAAGTAAATCCTGAAACACAGCCGTGTAGGCTGACAGGGAAAGTAAGCGATCCACATCATAAAGACCCCTTCGCAAGCCTTTTACGTAATTGTAATCACTGAAACACATTTCCACATAATCCTGTCAAAGATAGCCTTCTGGTTTTAGGCTGGGAGAAGACAGAGCTCATGATGCAGTCATTCAAAAACTCTAAACAGCCAACAGACAAAATTAAGTGTCTCAGTTTGAAATGACTCCTTGCAGAGCAGGCCACAGGATACTGCTCTTAGGGCAAAGTGGCACCAACGCCCTGCCGGCCCTGGGTGAGTTCCTGCCAAGTGCTGTCCCAGCCACTTGCGAACACGCGTGCCAGGTGACTGCTAGCCTGCTGCGTGGGTGGTGTGGGAGGAGCCACTGATCCTCTTTATGAAAGCAGTGCCCTACACAGCAGCTTAAAATAATCTGCTCTTTAAAAGGACATAATTTCATCTCTGCCCTTCCAAATAAATAAGTCAAAACACGATCCCCCTTCCTTGTCACAACAAGGAAGTGTAAAAGTTGACTTTCTGGCTGGCCTGATAAATTTTCATGGCAGTTCTGCAAGGCTAATTCAGCATTACCAGTAGAAGCGTCACCCCAGTGCACTTGTCTGTTGTCATCAGACACTTGCAGGCTATTGTTTCGGGTTCATTTGTGTCAAATAGTGGGCCTCCAGATGTTGACTTAAACAATTTCTTTCCACCACCGCCACGCTTTCGCTACTTTGTAAGTACCTGATTGCATTGTTTCATTAAATAATCCATTCAAACTCTTCAGCAGATCTTCAAAAAGGAAAGTGAGTATCAAAAGGGGAAGTGTGACAGAGATCACTTTTATCCTCTGAGTTGTGATTTTGGGAAAAATTGTTAGACTGGGGGCATATACCCACAGTGACCAACTGTGTAAGTTGTTCAGGGCAGCGTTATTTGCCCAGTTGAGGGCTATAAAATACTGCCAGGCTGGAGACATGCAGATGTGATTGCTGCATTTACCAGTTAAAATGTTGCGAACGCCGAATGCCATAGTTAGTACACTGCCTACTGGATTGTGCTCAGCATTTCACTGTGTTCATTGCGCCGTCTCTCTGATTACAGTGTGCATCAATGCATTATATAAGCTTGTAGCATGAAGTAAGTTTAGGGGCCTAAGTTATGAAGTCACTTGTTTTCTCTTTTTCTACAGCTCTTAAAATTGCATTGCAAACGGGTTTCTGTGCATGGTCTTGTAACTTGATTAGATTATGGGGAGAGTTAAACAGTCAGTTGTCTGCAACTACAGTGTTACATGGAAAGCTGCTTTTCTCCCATTTTGAGTTTTTGTGAAAATTATAGGTATTTGGGGTCATCATCTACATAGATGAGTTGCAAACGCATTGCAAATGCGCTATGTTCTCTTACCCATAGCAGAAATGTATAGATTACTTTTCAATTTAACAAAAGTTATTGCTGATCTGTAGAATAAGTTTTAAAAAGTGCTACTCAGATTTATGAAGAGATGACTAAGGCTTTTTTTCAGGTAAAGATGAAATCAAGATAAAAAAGGGCCTGTCTAAATATGCTTCCTATTTAATTTCTGTTTATTTCTAGCACACTGGGAACTGCTTGCTTAGGAAAGCATTTTTTTCCCAATGCTTCCCCTACTTTCTCTAACAACTAGGAAATTACAGACTGCTCAGGCTGGTGTAACACCCTACTATAGCTTAGCAGGTACTCTTGCAGCTAGGCCAAATGCTGTAACAAAGGAAAGAGAGGTTACGGTTTATTGACTTGTTGGCTGTATCACTGTTTGTGCAAGCTGTTTGGGTGACCAGCCTGTAGGGAAGGATTTTTGAACTGCTGCTGTATCCAGAGAGCTTATTACAGTGTGGAGCTGGCATCCATCCAAAGCACTGAAGCTTTCTTTTTCCCCGGTGTTCTCCCTTTCTGGTTTTGTGGCCCCAGTGTAGCTTGTCGTCCACCCTGGGGAACCAATTGCAATGCTGGAAAATTAATCTCACAATAAGTATTTGATAGTCTCTGCAGGATTTTATCTTTGGAGAGGCAGCAGCAGTGTGTCATTGACTTGTTATTGCCCTCTGACGATGGTGGTTTTGATGCAAACCCTTCTCACCACTGCCCCAACCCATGTGATTTAATAACGTGAGCTTACGAAGGAACTGTTGCAGTGAATACAAAGTCTGATCCAAACAGTAAATGTATGTGTATTTAACTCTAGCAATTAAGGGCAAGCAGGGTCAGCAGACTGCAGAATGATGCTGCAGCTGTCCTGCATGTTAAGGAATTGATGTATTCAAGAAGGAGGAGGTTTCAAAAGTGTTGCAATGTTTAAGAGAAGTGGAGTGGAAAGAGTTTTTTAACTGTTTATCTCGTTTCTTCCTTAAAGTCATTGTTAAATAGATCTCATGCTTGGATTTCTCACCTCTCTCATGTCACTCACTGTCTTTCCTGATAGATTGCCCCAGCAGAAGGATTGGTGTCCATACTAAAGAAGAGAGATGACAGGGAAGGAAAAACAATTGCTCAAGCCCAGCAAAGGCAAACGAAGAGAAGAGTGCGATTCCAAGAAATGGAAGACACATTGGATCAAGGTAATTTAAAGCTGTTAATTCATGGGTTGCACTCCTGGGGTGTAAAGGGTGTTGATCTTTTTGTTCACAAGAGCAAAGTGGGCATTTGTTGTACAATACTGTCTTGGCTTTTTAAAACTTAATCAAGTAATAAGTGACGGTGATAGATTATTCTATACCAGGTTTGGGTAACAGGGCTACAGAAGGATACAATAAGTACACCTCTGTTTTAAAGCTTGGTTGAGACTGAAGCTGCAGGATTTTTCCTCTGGCTGAATGATTTGCAAGTGACATCTAACAGACATCCTTTCATTAATGTTTAGAGCCTAGAGGTGAGAGGTATAGGCTTTCTTCCTAAATCTAATCCATGGAGGTAAAGGGGAATACAAAGGAAACAAGCCTGTTGTGCTTTGTCCACAGGTAGCTTTCCAACCCTTTCTAGTAGACCATGGGATTGGAGAGTGTCAGATTTTAACCTTGCTTTATAATTAAACATCCATATATATTTGCTAGCTGTCATTACATTTGGCTAAACATCTGACTGCCTTTTTGATGGGCTAAATAGCCTCATAAAAAATACAGTATATTATTTTGTTATGCTTTTCTTGGAGTTTAAGATCTCTATAATTCAAACTAAAGAGATGCTAAGAAAAATACTTTTGGTTCTTGATACAGCTTTCTATAGCTACTGTGTGTTCCAGCCACTAAAGGCCATTAATGGAGGCCTTTAGTGCTTAAAAGTATATTAAGTGTGTCTCATACACTGAAAATAAAATCCATTCACTGCCCGAAAGGGAGCTTAGCCTATCTTTTTCCTGAAATTATTTGAAAATAATTTGTTTTAAATAAAATTTCAATTAGAGTTTCTTCTATGATTTGTTTCCAGGGATTTAGAGATTCAAAAGGAAAGTTCTTGTTGATTATTATTATTCTAAATCTGATTTCAAACACACAAAAAAGTGCTCGAATGTTTCATCCTTTTTAGGTCTTCTCCCCTGTTTCTTGTCCCTGTTGTAGAGTGAAGGGAGTTCAGAAATTTTCTTAGAGCCTCTTTAATCTGACAGAAGATGCAGATGTTGTTCATGTTGGAAAAGACCTTTAAGATCATCACGTCCAACCGTTAACCTAGCACTGCCATCCCATCATGTCCCTAAGCACCTCATCTATCCATCTTTTAAATACCTCCAGGGATGAGGACTCGACCACCTCCCTGGGCAGCTCACTCCAGAGCCTGACAACCCTTTCTGTGAAGAAATTTTTCCTAGTGTCTAACCTAAACCTGCCCTGGCACAACTTCAGACCATTTCCCCTCGTCCTATTGTCCATTACCAGGGAGAAGAAGCCAACCCTCACCTCACTACAGCCTCCTTTCAGGTAGTTGTAGAGGGTGATAAGGTCTCCCCTCAGCCTCCTCTTCTCCAGACTAAACAACCCCAGTCCCTCAGCCCTCCTGTAGACTTGTGTTCCAGACCCTTCACCAGCTTTGTGGCTCTCCTCTGGACATGTTCCAGCAATGCAACGTCTTTCTTGTAGTGAGGGGCCCAAAACTGAACACAGTATTCGAGGTGCGGCCTCACCAGCACTGAGTACAGGTGCACGATCACTTCCCTACCTATGATTCTATGCATACAAGTTAACAAGGCCAAGCAAGGTTGTGAGGATGTAGCAGCACCTCTGCAGCCTCTTTATTGCTCTTACTCTGGAATAAACAATCATGCAAAGAGTCACCACAGAATAACTGAGACATAAAATAACCTTTCACATTGGCCTACCCTGAAGGTTTTGCCTCCCTCCTTACAGTCAAAATGTGAGAGTAAGCGCAAGCAGTTCATCGTAGCACAGTCAGTGTCAGTACAAACGAAGCAAGAATGTTTCCGTTTGTTTTAGTTTCAAAGCTTTCATTTCATTTCAACTATTTCCATGAAGGAAGGCTTTGGTTGTGCGACATTCTCATAGTTAAGTGTATTTTGCTTTTGCGTGGAATGACTCTGCAAGTGGTATCAGCAAGGACAGGTGTGCAAGTTGCAGAAATGAAGCTATATAATTACTTAAGTTTCTGAAAAGACTGGATAGAGAAACCAGTTCCTGGTATGTAGTATGGTCTTGTTGACATGGTGAGCATTATTAAGTGTGTTTACCTCCTGACCCATTCACAGTAAAAACCAATCTCAGATTTTCTCATACACCTTCACATTGCTTTTTAGATCATCCTTTTTCACCTTTTCTGCTCTTATATTCACAGATGAAGTAGCTGGTGGCTCCTGTATTTTGCTGATCCTGCTGTGCGTAGCATCTGTTTTCCTTAGCATTGGAGGAACTGCATTGTACTGCACCTTTGGTGACAAAGAATCCCCTGTGTGTACTAATTTTGCAGCCAACATGGATTTCTATTATACCCAGATACTGCAGCGTGTGGAAGAACTTAAGCACTGGATAGCCTTCTCATAGTTAAAATGAGCAGAGACAGCACATTCAGAGCTCACCAGTGGTTACTGGAGAGGACAGAAAAACTTCAAGTTCTCTAACACTTGCCACCTGCAAGTGATGTGTATTTGACGATGTACTTACACTTTTACTTAGAAACAAAAAACCTGGTTTAGCAATCAGGTGGCAAAATGTTCTCATCTTAAGCTGTAGCAGTGTGGTATGGGAGAACAAAAATTCTCTTCACCCTTTTGAGAGTAGGCAAGTAGCTTTTCGACAAGTTGAGCAAGTGAAGAAGAAAGAAGAAAGTCACTGTCTTCTATATGCTCTCCCCTTGCCACATGTTGTGTAAGCAATCTCTGGAAGCTTAGTAGAAGGACAGCTTTAATTTACAGCTGTTTGTGCAAAGGTGTTGCCTCCAGCTACCATGCAATAAGTCTGTGTTTTATGGAAACATTATTTTTCTTCTAAGTCTTACTATTTTCCTCCATTCTAATTCTCCTGGTGAGCCATGTAATTATTTGGGTGGAGTGAGAAGAGTGCAGTGGCATTCATGGAGCCCTCATTTGGTGATTAACAGGCTGACCCTGTATCTTACAGCTTATGGTGAATATCATGAGTGGGATAAATCTGCTGGCAGATTTCACTAAATTATCTGGAACTTTACTCCCAGTATTGTGTGGGCTGTTTTAGAAACGGAAGGTTAAAAAATGAGATCATTGGTCTCGCTAAACACAGGAACAAAAGTAAGATGTTTGGTAAATTATTCGCGTTAAACAGTAAAGTGGCTTTGGCCAATTTTAAAGCACCTGGTAGCAGGTGTGGGGCTAACTGGGTTTTCTGTCCAGCTATGTCACTGACTTGCAGTAATCACTTTGTGCCTCAGCTTCTCCTCCATAAATGGGGAATAATGATCCTTGCCTTTGTCTGAGAATTTTTATTGCAATTAGGGCTCACGTCTGATTCATCCTAGAGGAGTGCACAAGATCATTGAACTGTGTGGTCGCAGCCTGTCTTAATGAGTGAATGCTGATGTAAAGTGGGACTGATCCAACAGAAGAGATCCAGAGGCTCGCTGCAGGTCCACGGCATGTTAGTAGTCTGGGGCACTCGTTCCAGCAGATAAAGCACATTTGCATCTATTTGCCCTGCAGTTCTGAGACCTCTATTGTAAAATCTGTTCTTTTTCTATCAATCAGCTATATGAACAAATTTAAATCGGTACAAAGAATCACTTTAAAGGGATATTTCTATCACGCGGTGCTCAGCCCTCCCTATGTGGTATGTGAGAGAAACACTGACATGGCTGTGTAGGTGAGAATTAGATACACAAGGCCTTTGGCCCACACTCTGGTCAAAATGGGGCAACTGTTACTGCACAGAGCATAATGGCCTAGCCCTGCTGAAGGTGCTAGTGCAAAACGATTACTTTACACCTCAGGAAACAGCATTTTTGAGGGGTTCACTTCACTCCACTCCATGATTTCCTGCTTACTAACGTTGTATGATGCAGTGTGTTCAGGTTTAGAATGTTATTTTGTAAAATACTATGAAATGCAATCTTCAAGATATTGCTCAGAATTATAACATTAAATGATCATGCTTTCTGGCGTTTGCAAGCAAATTGTCCCTCTAGTAAGCTTGATTGTTCCTAACATACTGTTATACTTAACAGGCTTTAAAAGTGAAAGTTAAAATCACTTTTTTTTTTCCTAGAATAAGTTGCATGTATGATTTCTCTTTTTGCTTTCACTGCGGAGGTTTACTTTATGTATACCTTAGGGAGCGTCATGTGCAGCTTTATATTAAACTAGCAAATCTAAAATGCCCAAATTAATGAAAAATTTTGCTTTCAGAATGGAATTTGAGAACGGTAGTTTGGTATATTTTTTATTTGTTGTCCTCAGAGTATTATAATGCTGGGCTAATCTAAAGGAGAAAGGGAAAGACACTTTTGTATTTTAAAGTGTTACTGGCTGGTTCAGTTTATTATTTGAAGTCTGGCTTTATTTATTTAATTTTTCTTTTAAAGATAATATTAATTTTCTTTTTTGGTAATTTACAGAGTAATTAAAAAGCATGCATTTAGTTAAAATATGTATTTATAGTGACTATGTACTTAGAATATATTTTGGGTTTCTGTAACTTTACATTGGGTGTTCCAGGATATTAAGTTTATTCTTAAAGAGACAATGGTTGATTTCAGCTTAAAAAAATATTTTTAAGTTTTTGTGCACTTCATCACCAAAAAGATCAAGAGGTATGTATAGAACTATTTATTCAAAAGTATATCATATAGGGAGATCAAAGATCCTCTACTTCTAGGTTCATTTAATTAAAACTATTTTTAAATAATTATTTTATTTAAAACCGTAAAGCTATTTAAAGTCAAAGCAATTTTTAATAAGCAGCTCAGTTTAAAATCAGTGGTCTAAATACTGGCATGTGCTAATTTCTCAGTACAAAGACTCACTATCAGCAGAACTGCCTACAAGAAGATCGTGAAGAGGTTGGGCACCACTTTACCAACATGTACCTGATGAAAAATGAGCGGCCAAGCATTTTGTGTAACTCAGCTATCTTACACTTGTGTTGTAACTTGGAGCATCTCTCCAGCCTTCCCACCCTATGCCAAGGTACCACACCTGCAAAGTCTCCCAGGATTTGAGGGAGTGGAAGGGTCACATATGCACAGGCTGCCCGGCTCCTGATCTGAGCTGTTCACGCCTCGGTTGCAACCAAGTCATTGAATCTGGATCTAATGTCTGTTGGCATCCCTTTATAAAAAGCTGATGGTACTAATTCTTGCTTCATGGAACAATGGTTAGTGCAAATAGTTTGTGTGGGCTGTAGTAAGTTATCAAACTTGCAGCTACCAACTTAGCAAAACTTGCTTTGTGTTGAACTCCAAAGAGTGTGTGGGTGGGCCTGATGTTGGCCTTCCTATGTGCTCCGTTCTCTTTAGATTGCTGGTGACATTGCTTCTGCCAGGGTGACCTGAGGGGTTAAGATCTTACAGTCAGGTAAATCCAAGTGAAAAGAAATAGTTGATTTGAACAGTTATTCCTCTTGTCTGAGCATTTTGAGGTAAAATAATACTGAGCAATAGCAATGATTGGTGTAAGTAGGAAAAAAACAGAGGAAAAAGGCTTCTACCCTCCCCCCCCCCCCCGCTTTGTGCATTTTAAATCCCTTTGTGTATAAGTTTTTATTTATTCTGTTTCCTTCCCTACCACTGTCTTTATGGCTGTAGGGGAAACATACTACGCCAGTGTAAAACCATTTGTAGTTGGTAAGAAAATTCAGGGAATAGTTCAGGACTTGTCAGTAGTTCAAAGTAATTTCTTAAAATACAGTTGGATTTCAGGCTGGTAGCGTACTTTCAAAGAAGTTGTGACCACTTAATCACTTACAGCACTCTACTAGAAAGCCCCGCTGTCCAGTTTATTCCTTGAACGTAATTATTTTTAAGAGATTCTCGCAATAGAGCAATAATCAACAAGACTTTTGATGTAGATTCAGCATACACTGCCAAAAAGAGCTTTCTGATGACATGATTAACACCCTCACCCCCAACAGCATAAACTACACCAAGAAAAGCACCGTGCTTTAGAGTAGCCACGCTATACTACAGGCTTGTTTTCAAAACAGTGTCAGTAAAGAAGCAGATATTCCACAGCCCAGATATGCCAGCAGAAGTTGGTAATCTAGACACAGCCCATGTTTTAAAATTCTTCCAATATCTTTGCTTTCATACTTGGAAAATGCATAGCCCTGGTGACAAGCAGAAGGAAGTAGCCTAACAAGAAGGCAGACTTGTTGAGGGTTTTGGGGAGTAAAGGACAAGCTTGAACTATCAAATAAGCAGAGTAGATTGGAAGTCCAGATTCTTGTGTGACTGGGTACTATTCCACTCAATAACCGAAAGGGATGTTACCCTCCTAAGAAAACATGGTTGCTTACTTTGTACTGTAATGTAAAACCAAGACCATCTGAAAAGACTAATAACTATTTGTAACAAATTTAACTTAAGCTTCCTTTAGCAAAAAGGAGTAATTGTGTTTGAAACCATCACCCAAGCTTGTAATTTAAATACTGTAGCAAAAAAAAAATAAAAACTGTCCCAAAGAAAATACATGAACCTTTTTGGGTACTGTGATTTCTAAATGTATAAAAAGACTGAGAAGATTTTTTGTGACATTGAAGTAAATGAGCAGTACCTCCAATAAGAATTTCCTGGTCAAACCCAAACCAGAATGGAAAATGAGGATAAAATGCATAAGGTTTGGTTTGGGTTTTGGTGTAATGTAGTTTTCCTGGGTGGGTCGGTTTGTCTTTGCTTTAACAGCTTACCGAAAACCCAGCTTCCTCACAGAGCCTGGTTCCTCTAGACAGGTGGGCTTAAAGTACTGAAATGTTCCTCTACTGCATCCCTCTGAAAACGAATAGACAGGCGGTAAGTCTCAGAATTCCTAGTAACTGGGTGGGTGTCATGGATAGTGGTCACAGGCCAGTCTGCCCTTGGAGTTCAATCAAATAAAAAACCCAGACAATTCCAACTCAACCCAACCCCGCAGCCTCTGATTTGAACAGGAGCATGCCAGCACTACCTTTTGCAGCATTCCCTCCTCCCCTTGGCTCTTCCCCCAAAAGCTGTGGAATGAGGCCAATCAGAATTTTAGACTGCTAAAAAAGTAGTGAAATCCTAAGAGAAAATAAGGCCGATTTATACATTTTGTTTTGGTTTTGTTATCTTTGTGTTGTTCTCAAGTTGTTCTTCACAGTCAGAAAAAGAACTACAGTGAAAAGGGAGAAAAAATGAAGAGGTTTTCATATAACTGCCTGGAAACCTGTGAGGCAACATCTCACTGCACCACTAAATTGTAACATAGTATCTGGCAACCCAGAGGTGTGGCCTGAGTGGTCTTTATGTGTAGAAGTAAATTGCTGTTGTAAACAGTTCTTCTGTAAGGACCGACATCTGGTTTCAGGAAGTCAAGCAGCCGATCTTCCACTTCTGAGTCATGATCTGTCTCATGACCAGAAGCACTGTTAGTCTTGAGGAACCTGGATGGGCTTCCAGAACCGGTCACTAAACTCTTTTGTCCAAAAGACAGGCTTTGCCTTAGGCTTTGGCTTTGTAGACATAGCTGTGCTGATTCAGTACTACTACAGACTGGATCTGTCAGTCACTGCTTACATTGCCTGGTGCTCCTCAACAACCTTCTCGTGAACAGTCTTCTATCCCTGCCTTTACGAGGAGCTGCTGTAGTCTCTATCTGTGTCTTCATCCCTTTTATTCCTCCTATCTCCCTCTCCCTTTACCATTTCTTTCCCAGTATGAAATAGCACGTGTTCTACCACTCATAGGATCATAAGGTAACTGAGTTAGGAAAGGACCTCGGAAAGTCTCTAGTCCAACCTTCTGCTCAAGGCAGGGTCATCTGAGATCAGACCAAATTGCTGAGGGCTTTATCCAGTCGGGTCTTGAAACCCACCAAGGATGGAAACTGCACAACCTCCCTGGGCATGTTCCACTGCCTGGCTGTCCTCAGGATTCTTCTTTATACCCACTCTGAACCTCTGTTCCATTTTGTTGGCTCTCATCCTCCTGACATGCACTGCTGTGAAGAGCTTCTTGGTAACCTCCTCGTAGTTACTGGAAGGCTGCTACTAGGTCACCCAAAGCCATCTCTTCTCCAGGCTAAACACTGTTTTCTAGCAGTGTCCTTCTGATCTTTCTCACTTGTCCACAGCATCTTCCTTCCTGATAGGAATCCAACATTCTCCTGTTGGAATAGGGATCCTGTGCACTTCTCCCTTTCCTCTTCCACCTTCTGCTCTCAAATTCACTATCAAGATTTTAAAATCAGTCATGAGGCCAAAGGCAAAACTGAAATAGCAGTGAAAGACAACTACTACTACATCAAAAACTATCGATGACTCATTTGATTCGTTGGTGTGTAGCAGAGATTTCAAAGCTTATGCTGATTCTTGTCCTTCTAAACAGCTAGTGTTCAAAGGATCACATGCTGACTTCTATGTGCCTTAATAAATAATCTAAATATTTTTCTCTAAAATAGCTACCCAAGCAAGCCTAAAGTATAACTATAAAGTGTCATTTTTAAAAATGCTTTTTTTTTTTAGACATTGCTTCTTTGAGGTTCCATTATGTCATTTGTGATTTTTATTACTTTGAATTAGATGTCACGGTAATTCTTCTTTGGCATAATGTGAGCCTAGGGTTTACCACATTCAGTAATGTCCAAAAACTGTGGTCACCTCTTGAAGAAAATGATGATGGGGAGTAGATGCGTGCTATTTTGCAGAGTTGCTCTGTGACAGCTAAGATGTTACAGAATTGATATCAGTGAATTTCAACCAGAGGTCTGATTCTGCACTTGGGTTCATCCTGAGCTCGTTTTTAATGACAAAAAGGCTAAAATAAAAAATTAGAGGCAGCACTGAAGCACACCCAAAATTTCAAAGACATCTCTAATACCAAACCAAAGTCCTCTGTTAATCTGAAATTGTTGAGCTGCCCTTTCTTGAAAACAAGTTTGAATCCAGCTTCACATGGCAGGAGATCAGTCAGCTATCTGCTTTTGCTTTTTGCCAAGAAACTGTCTGGCAAAGCATCATCTTTCAGCCGAGATGGGCCCCTGATGTAGGACTCGTTTGTTAGGCTGTTGGGGAAGCGTCCAGTAACACTTCTGTCAGATGACAGTTAATGATTGTGTCCCGTTTCATTGCCCAGCATTGAAAATGAGTTTCAGCCCCACCATTGTGCTTTCATAGAACGATCAACTTTAAAGCTGTTAGCAAAACAACTTGCAGAGTGATAGCTATAGTTTTTTTTCAGAAAGTGCTGTGTGCCGAGTAATGCCGTGAGAAAACTACTGGTTTTCACAGTTTTTCCAAAACACAACCAGGTTCCACAAGTGCTGTTTGTAACACGTGGAAGCAGTGCCAATGCAGTGTTCCCTACAGTGCTCCCCCCAGCTGGTCGGTATTCGTTCTGTTCTCCTGACCTGGTGGCCTTGCACAAGAAGGTAGTGGTTGCATCAGTATACAGCCACTTTAGCATATTTTTAGCACTTGATGTCATCATACCCGTGGTAGCTGGTTGCTATTTACATGTATTAAAGTAAACTGTATGAACAGACCATGCGGGTACACATAGTATGATAGCAAATCCCACCATCAGAAAATGAGGCTCAACCTGTCTGTAGTCACTTTGTGTTTCGCCACCTGACCCTCACTACTTGTGCTCTGTTAACTACTAGGAAAGTACCAACGCTCAGCAGAGTGGGCCCTGCTGAGAATCCTGTTAAAAAAACCAAGCCGCAGTCTCGCAGCTCTGCCGGGCTTCACACAATACCTATCGCTGTGCCAAGAGGGAGGAAACACAGCGACGTGGGTAGAAGTAGCGGTCACCAGATTCTGCCTCCCAGCAGAAATGAAGTTCTTGTGAGGGCACGGAAATGGTTTGACCATGAAGTGGATGTTGTCGTCACTGTCTGCAAATGTGAAAGATGAAAATAATTTCAGAGGTTCTTGGCGTCCCTCAAAATGCCTTTAATAACCTTTTTTTCTTTTAAATTTTGTATTATTGAAAGCTTTCTTGGTTGAAGGCAAAGAGGAAAATTAAGCAATGGTAAATATACATATTTTACTTTTTTTTTAATTTGGTCTCATATTTTTCTGTAAATAGGGCATTGCTTTTCTGAGCCAATTCACTGCTGGGTAATAGCCCGTGGTTTACCTACAAAAGCAAAATAGATGGCCATTAGCAGTATGTGACTCATGTATTATAGAACAGCCCCATTAAAAAGAACCATCTCTATTGACTCATGCAGTAGGATGACGAAACGATACTTTCAGTGAACTGGCTGCATTTTGCAATGCAGAGCAAGCCTCCCACAGCCCACCCACACTGACAGCTCAGTCTGGCACTTTGTCCTTGTGCTGGGACCTTTCACAGCTACGCTTTCCCAGTACGGAGCAGCCAGGGAGGCAAAGCATTCTTCCCTTTGCTCCTTTGACCACTGAGGTGACCGGCAGGTGCAGGTCTCTCAAAACCAAACAGAACAGCCATGAGCTGTCTATAAGGACCTCCAGAGTTTCACTTGTGAAACTCCTGAAGAGCCTGTCCTTTCGTACACTCCCTGCAGCTAGAGATGAGGTAGGCTGTAGGTGCCGGTAATGAGTCTGTATCCACACAAGCCTGGAGGAGATGCTCTTTGCCACATAACTCCCTCTGTAGGAGAGCAGCAGCCGTGGCTGCCAGTCAGGTGTTCTGCTAGCAGGAGATCAAGCAGCGTCCTTCAGGACTGAGCCTGAGATCGTATAGCCAACAGCCCAGCATGGAAGGGAGTGCACAGTATGCCTTGTGGCCCCTTCAGAAGTATTTTGAAGTAATTGCTACCCTGAGCACTCCCAGAAATATTTAAGAATCTAAACCTACTGATCTTCCTTAAGTAGAAATATGCAGTACAAGGGACTGAAGGCTTTAGGGTCCCACAACAAAGGAAACCATACAAATATTTTCAGAAAGTTTTGAATGGGAGCAGTGCTGCTGAGACTGCCTCAGGATTCCAACATCATTCAAACATGAACAAGAAGGGCAGACTTTAGATAGTTTCTTAAGGAAAAAAGGCTACACTCTGTGGCACTAACCATCGCAGAGACTTAGCATCACAATCATGAATTCAAATATAGTTTAACAGGTTACACTAGGACAGAGGCAAGTTTATTTTTTTCTGGCTGTTGTTCTGAACTGCACTGTTATATAGAAGCCCACTTGCTTTTCCGTTCTGTCCTTATTTTCCTTTCTGTTTTATTTTCCTCAGACCTTCATTCCTACCTCTGAATGACATCCCTTTTAGCCAATTGGCTCAGTATTTTTTTGATACGGACAGAAAAAAAAAATGGCATGGCTGAAAATGGCTATGCGGTGACATGGTTTAAAGTAGCTGGGAGAGAATTGATTAAGTGATAAGAAGACCAAACTGGAACTTGGGAGGGTTTGATTGAATTGCCTGCTCTCCCACAAATTTCCTACATGGTCTTAAGCACTCCCTCAATTCTCCTGCATTTCAGTACCTTGCCTAAGTAATGGGGACAACTGTCCTCTGATGCTCCTGTGCTGATACAGCGATATGCATGATAATGTTACTTGCAGTGAGTGGGGTCATGGTAATCTCAGAAGTAAAACATGTTAAGCAATATCAGCAATTTACTAGTCACGCTTTGTCTGCAATGGTTACCCTGCATTGTCACAAGTAATCACAATGAACCCTACGTGAAAACCTTTCTTGTTTTTCACTTTCTTTTTTGAGTTTTCTATGAATATGATAGCTGTTTCAGAGGGGGCATAGGAAAGAAGTACTGAAAAATAGGAAGATACACTTTAGTACTTCTGCTAGTTTTCCTGCTGTCCTATCAGGTGAAGAAATTGCATCTGGTTGATTTTTTTTTTTTTTTGTGAGTTGTTTTAGCATCATAATGACTATATTGTGAGATTTTACAGCTATTTTAAGCTACCTGTAGACCTATAAACTGCTTATGCATCTTAGCATTTCCCTATGGGAGTGAGGGGTAAAACCAGTTGTTTGATGGATTTCAGTATCTGGTACCTGGAATATAGAGGCTTGTTAGTCCTGCCCACTTTATACTATCTGCAATAGGGCTGAGCTTTTAATGGTCTTAATATTACCAGTGGTTACTGGTTGTTTTTTAAAGTGCTCACACTAGAAGCTTTGAGAGAAGAAAGTCTGTCCCCATACTATTAGCATTTATAGTAACTAAGCTTTTTTGCTACCGTGTGACTCAGTGTAGTGATGGGATTAGTGGGGATTTAGTGATTTAGATATGTTTGGTGATTTAGATTCTCAGGTTCACTGAGAAATTGCCCATCATAAGCTATTCACTAGAGATCTTGAAAACAATGTGGGGAGGCTGACACAAAGGAAAAAATGAGCCAAATTAAGGTACGGCTTCTGGTCCAAACATAACCAATTCCCTAGCAGCTACCTCCAGAAGCACCCTTCCATCATAGATACTACCTGTGGGAACTGCCCTTAACTGCAGAAAGATTCAGGCATCTTGCCTGCTGCTTCTGAGTTTTTTCCCTTTTTATAAGTGACTTCCTTGTGTGATTTTGTGCTGAAGGTAGAGGTTATAGCTTTTACTCACTTCCTTCTAAGTATGTACCCAGGTGATGGCAGAGAAGAGTGAAGCCATCACAATCTTTTACTGAAATAGAAACTGATACAGTCCCAGCAGGTAGCACCCATTTTTAGGTGCTATCATTACGTTTCTGTGCACCCGTTTATTGGGCCCGTGCATGTCATATTCTTTTCAGTTGATGCTGGGAGAACTAAATACAAAGAAGCCACCATTTAATGCTGCCTATCCCTATATCATAGGTAAACCAGAAATGGACCTTAGGTGAATAATCCTATCAGCCCCTATTAAAATTCATTGTTAGATCTTCATGAGCCAAGGCACTTATCTCAGCAGATCTCACTGAGGCACTGCTTTTCAGCACGTGTCATGATTTCCAAGGCACGTGTGAGTAAATGGAAAAAACTCCCTTTAGAAGGGGGAGGGGAAGGGTGGGTCACATAATTAGGTGAAAATAGGTCGTATGACTGGGATTTTCCTTGTGATGAAATACTCGTTGCTGCCAATTTATTCAAACTGGGGAGGGAAAGAGGAGGAAGGGATGTAACCGTATTGTCCTTTCTTCAGACTATTTCTTGTTTCTCATCGTCTCTTAACCTCAAATACCTCATTCTACAGAAAAGTCACAGACTCCTGCTGCTGCTGCTTCTGCTACTGTGAGAGGCATTGCTTTTTTCAAAGTCAATTACTGACAGACTAGGCTTGAAATGTCACCAGGACTGAATGTTATCATTAAGAGAAGTTATTTGCTTCCTTCTGAGTTTTCCTCCTTAGGAAGAAGAATTTTATTTTGGTGTATTGCAAATTTCCAGTGTAACTACATTTGAATTTCAAAATCGTCTTCAAACCAACAAATGGCCCATGCATGATGTCTGTACTTGGCCCAGCTTGCACTAGTTTCATGTACATTGTATAGCAGCCTTCTTTCACATTATGCA
This sequence comes from Gorsachius magnificus, assembly GCA_034008185.1. Classification (NCBI taxonomy): domain Eukaryota; kingdom Metazoa; phylum Chordata; class Aves; order Pelecaniformes; family Ardeidae; genus Gorsachius; species Gorsachius magnificus. The sequence continues at coordinate 38,226,049 of CM067083.1, read as the reverse complement.
AACTGGCTGGCAGAGATCAAGTCTTCTATCTTTTTAAGGCAATACCTCAATCTTTACAATAAAGCCTTCAAACACTGTAGTTAAGTTAGTGCTAGTCCATCACTTCAAGTGAACAGTTCCATAAGCAGAACCTGATGTGGAGGCGGCATTTTAACTAAGACCTGAATCCACTCATTGAGTAAGGAAGGCAAAAAGAATACTGAATGGCTTCCTGGTGATTGCATCAACAGGATTCCTTGCAGACAACAGGATGTGTTAATGTAATTAAAGACAACATCATAATACGTAGGTACCAAAAGCCCAAATCACAAAGTACAAGCAGCCTTATTGCCGGGATTTGAGGTATTGACTTCACAATCTTAATAAATAGTGCTCTTCAGAGAAGCAGCGATAGAGCTGCATTTCTTTAAAATAAACGGCTCTATCAAAATCAGAACACTTTGAGTATTAGGCTATTTTCTTCCAAAGCAAAATCATAGCAAAATGGGATAAAGCCTTTGGATAATCTTGCAACATCATCTCTAGCTAGAGCAAAGACAGGTTTTGATATTCTCATGACTGTTCTTGCACAGATATTCTTGTACAGATTTGTTATTTATCTTCTAATCTTGGAGCTATGCATTCTAATACTGTTATAATTGGCGTTTAAAGCACATAAGGTGTCATAATACTTGGCAGTGCACAGGTCCTGATATCAAGAGGCTTCTGTATATGCTTCACTTCTAGTATATATCCATATCTGCATAAACCAGAGCCTCTGAGTACACAGACAGACCTCACTCCCCTTTCTTCCACCTCCCAGGTACATTGCTCTTACCTACAGGGAATACCAGCGTAAGAGCAGCCCTGCTCACCGAGTGCTGCACTTCCAACCCATACTTTGACAGGACATGGCTGAGGCCTAAGAGTGCTCCATTTCCCTCCCAACATTGCGTTGCAGCCCTGTAGAAGAACTTAATTTCCTGTAGATTTGACACCTACTTAAAGCCAGTACAGAGACACTCTTGACTTAAAAGAAGTGCTAAAAAAGTGAAAAAGTTATTATTGTTAAGATTCGACACCAACATGAATTAATTTCAAGCTATGTGTCTCATATTTTTTCAATAAAAGCCACACTGAAAGAATTCCATAATTGGCTGCTATAACTTTCCTGTTGTTTCTATATCTTACTATCCTGGTGTAAATTTTGTCTCTTTGATTCATATAACACTGCAGTTCAGAAACTGGAATGCAGCATGACACTGCCTAATTCTTTTTCATGACACTGACATCCTGATACTACTGTTTTTTCCCTTCCATGTGGGTTGGCAAGAGAGGCTGGAAATTTATTTTAATAGCAGTTTTTAATTTTCCTGCAATTCATCTTTTTCATGCTGGCTGGGTAATTTAATTTGTTGTTGACCCACTTCCAGTTATGAAAGATTAGACTATTCATTATCACAGAAGCTTTATCCTTTGGCCCTTAAAATAATTAGACTTTTTGAAAATATATTTTATAGATTATTAACAAGTGTTACAATATTTTGCTTGTGGAGTTTCTTGCTTCATAGGAAAATGTTTTGTTTGTACACAGCCTTGGTGATGATTCTTTTTTAATTGTAAGGTATAATTACCACCGGGAAGGGTGACACTAAAATTTAGCCATGAATTAGTATTTGATCTGCATGGCACGTCATGTTGTTGTTACAGATACCATGGCTTCACTGCATGGATGTTTCCCTCCAGCAATATTGAGGCAGAAGCATCCACTGTAATTAGAGGGTTGAAACCTATGTTGTGTAATCGGTTCTGCTGCACTGCACAGAATGAATGTCCCTTTTAAAAAGTGGAAGAAGACAGAAAAACAGGTTATCTGAGTGATTACTGCTAGCTCCCTGCCTGCCCTGCCATCTCCTCTAGGATGACTGATTCTTGCTTGCTTGCTCTCACTTCGGCAGTCCTGGGAGGAGCAATCAGTTCTCTCAAAGCTTCTCAGCAATTTGTCCAACTTCTAACAAGTTTGGGGGAGAAACTGAATCCAACTGACCTTGGACAAGAGGTTGCAGCTATGAGGATGATGGCTATGACTTTTTTGGTTCCGCTTATAATGGGAATTTGACCTGGTTCCATCAATGCATGACTACTTTCCTGGACAGCTGAGCCAGCATAAACCTCTGGTGTAGGTAAGGAAAACAAAACTGTTGCTAGTTATAAATTCCAGTGGACTTAAGGTAAGTTCAGCTTTTTTTGGCTACACTTGAGATTTGGATGCAGGTCCAAGGTATGCTGCTCGGTCAGAAGTTCAGCAGAATCTTGGACAAATTCCCAAAGTGCCTCTGGAAGGTTTCTAGGGTGGCAAGATCCACCAAGCAACATTCCTGGAGCTGCTCCATGATTAATGAAGAAGTCTGTAATAACACATTCACTATAAACATTTCTGCTGTTTTCCCTTCCAAGCCTGTATTTAGAAACAGCTCATGGCGACCTTTGTGCCAGCCATACCCACCAGAGTCCTTTGCCCTTCTGTTTGGCTGCTGTAGGGAACTATGGGAGTGTGGGAGAAAGGCAGCTCTAGTTAATAGTGAAATTAGCTCAGCCTGGGAGAAAGCAAAAGGGCCCATGGGAATGGGAGGGAATAAAACCGAAAACACTAGAGCTATAGCATTTGGATTTGAATCAGAGAGAAACTCCTCATGGGCCTTATTTGTAAGGGTCATTTAGGGATACCCATTTTGCAGCCCAGAATCCTTATCTGCTGCAAGTGATTACACAATATGTTAGTTGAGATTTCAGACATTTTATGCAATCAGTCGCTTCTAGGAGACCGATAACCAGAGCTGAAGGCCACCTCTGTGTGTTGCACTCCCAACTCTTCATGTTTTATCCCAGGTCCAACAGTATTTTTGTAGTCTCAACTAATGGGGGTATAGTCTTACTAGAGTCCAAAATTTTTAATATAAAAATTTCTGTCCCTTGTGGCTATAGAGAAACAAATATTTTAAGAAGCTTCAAGACTCAGAAACTGCAAGTTAAATATATATGTTTTGACTACCTATTCATTGTATTTGAATATTTCAGGGTCAGTATTTATTGTCCATTACAGTATACAGAGATATTACTTGTTTATATCCATAAAGTAGCATTAAATCAATCACATAGCCAGCAAAACAGATATTGCAGAGATTAAGAGGTTATTAAGATGTCTTGCATCAAACCCTAACCCCAGAATTTCTGGGAGATGCTCCAGGTGTTATCTGAGGAAGATGAATGCTGTGCACACAGGAGGACTTTTATAGTTATTTTCAAGCAAAAATCTGTGCTTTCCTTGGTAATATGTTGCCACGTCAAACTGAGGAGATGTCCTCTCCCTCCTTGTCCATCAGTAAAATGCAAATAACTGCGTGAGGTCATGTGGTCCATGTTCTGTCTGCACATGTGGCACTTTCAGGTGCACCACAGAGAATGCAAAGAAGCAGCAAATTAGAAGAGGACACAGGTGAAGGATGGAGACAGAGGGAGTGAGCTCTGGGCATAGCTCGATGGCTTCCAGGAGCTGGAGGAAGACAGATGGAAAAGCTAGAGACAATCTTGTTTAAGCAAGAGGCCAGATACAATAGTGCCTTCTCATTGCATTTAGTCTAGCTGTGTTTACATCTTCAGTCTAATTTTTGGCAGAAATTATTATTTTCACCTTCATTCCTTCCTCTTCTCTGCTGTCCCTTCAAGAGAGAGACATGGAGCATGTGTGTGGGCTGATGATTTGAGAGCAGAGAGTATTGAGAACCCCTACAAAAAGGTTTACCATAGTCTCTAAGAATGCTGATAAGCAGAGACCTCAAAACCAAACAAGCATCCAGATTTTTATTTCAGAGGTGTTGACCTCGGTGCAGCAAGTACTTTCCAGACCGCTGCTTCAAAAATAGAACCTTTTACATGCTTTGCCCTTCTTCTTTTCCTCTTCCCTCCCTACTTAAATCGAAAGAAATAACAACTGCTCTGCAGTCCTGACGCTAAAGATGAAAAGCTCTCCTGAAGAGGACAGAGTGCACAAGGTATGGCCCACACGCCAGCGTCAGGAGGACAGGTAAGGGGTAAATGGTCAAAAAGCAGAGGCGGCACAAGTGAGCGGTGCCACCCGCCAGCTTTGCAGCAGCTGGGCTCCCTCCTCGGTCACCGGAGGCCGTGCCCCTCAGCATCATGGCACAGGGGGGCCATGCGAGCGGGAAGGGATGTCCAGTGATGTACTCAGTGATGCAGACTGATGGCTGCCGCTGAAACAGAACTGCTCCACGTGGCGATACTCTTTGTTTCTGTCTGTGTACATTACAAATCGGTCACATAAAAAAATACAGGAAAGAGTTTAAGTGCTGAGAGAAGAAAGTAAGTCCACATTGCGTGGCTGTAATAGCTGGTAACAGCACAAGTCTGTTCCTCAGATCTAAGCGATGCTTTAGCAGTTTCTCTGCTCTGGCTGATTTCAGTGCACTGAATTGACCATACAATCGTCAATTTATCTCATTAATGCTTGGGAGTAAATTTCAGGTTATTTGTAATGTTCTCTGAACCAGACATGCAGGTTTAGCATCTTTTTTTAGCTGGTAATTCTGAGCATCTATAGACTGTGTTCAGGTGGCTTACATGCTTAAATCCTAATGAGTTATTTTTAAGCTAAAATGTCCTAGTTTCAGTTTCAGCTTCACCTGCTGAATCTTGTTATTTATTCCTCTAAAGAAGATTGGTCACTTTTCATAAAAAGTCAAATTCCAGTGTGTTGTATAAAAAAAACCCTAAAGGGCAAGAAGGACAACCAGAGCTTTTAATACTTACCACGGGCATGGAAGCCTTATGAGACATCAGAAAGTGATCATTAGAAATAACCTTTCTTCTGCAGGGGCAGGTATTGCTGTTAAGTACATAATGAAATGCAAGGGCACTCTGTCTCCAGGCCCATTAAAGAGCCTTTGGTGATGCTACATCAGCACTTACTTTGGTTTAGTGATGTGTTGTTTTTTAACAAGGCTGTGGCATGCTGCCATTAACTTGGTTTTATGCCTCCCTTGTGTTTTCACAGCCGCAGGCCAGATGGTTTCAGCATTATATGCTTCCTCTGATACGGAATCTGACCACGGTGCTCCAAATTACCTGTCATTCCGCATGCTGTATTTCTTGTTTTGTATTGCCATGCATCCAGCGTTGGTCATTTCAGCTAAAAAAAGACCCTGGAAACTTTTGCGTGTTGTAAGCAGCACGTAGAGCTGGTGACTGAGCACAGATGTCAAGGGGGCTATTATTCTCCTTGGAAGCCTCAGTTACTGCGGGATTTGTAGGATAGGATAGAGCAACTGCTTTGAAAAATTCCGTTCAAATGCTTAGTGTGTGATCAGATGGTGAACTAGCCTGGAAGGTGGAGAGATAGTGCAGTGGTTTCTACTACCACAGCCCTGGGGTGCTTCCTCTACTTTTGAGATCTTTTGTAAAAACAAGTGAACAATATTGCTGCTCGGTAATGTTAAATGCAAAGCTCCGGTTCTTCATTTTCTGCCTCATTTGGGTAAAGCAACTTCCTCTACAGCTTTTACTCATCCTTGGCTGATGGGGTAACAACTCTCACCCTGCTCTGATTATGGCTGCTGTCATGCCCACTCCTAAATGGGCCTGGATTTGAGAACTCTGGAAATGAAGTCCAGGCAGGGCAGTGTGAGGACAGGAACTGTGAGGGAACTACTCTTCTGCTGTACGCAGAGGGGGGTAGGGCTGTAAAAGGTTGTTAGTGGCATGTATCTAGAAGACAGGGATTTTTTTTTCTGGTGGCACAGGAATCTTGGAAAAGGATGAATACATGAACAGAAGTTAATTTGCGGTTGTGGCTAAACAATGCAACAAAATGTGGTCTCATGAGCAGAGCAGAATTGATAACAAGCCAGAGAACAGCCATGTCAGGAAACAGTAATGCTGATGTCCACAGCTTGCTGTAGCGGTAGTGCCTAGACAAGAGGTTACAACCAAGACAAGGGGTCCCATATGCTACAGAGAGAGGTGAAATAAACTGTGTACAGCCTCACAGCAAATCACCAGTAGAGCTGGAGGACAGATTTATGACAACCACAAGATAGCTGAGTAGTTTTAATAAAAGTATTCCTTTTTTCCTCCCATCATGGGGCAAAATATAGGTAGATGTGTGTGCCTGCATGAAGGAGCTGGGGCAACACTTCATAGCCTCTGTAGCTTAAGCTCATTGCATACAAAAAGGTCCCTTCCATTCCTCATCCCAGGAGGAAATAATGAAACTGGCAGGCAGAGAAGTGCCATCAGAATGAACATACATGTCTTAAGCTGTGTGTTCTGTGAATTTTTTTTAATGCCTATTTTAGTTTTTAAAAAAAATTACTTTAAAAATTGACCAATTTTAAACCTTTTTTTAAAGTTTGCAAAGGGGATGTTTTTGGGGGAGGACCCCAAATCCTGAGGCTTGAATGAATTGTACAATCTCCTTTTTAGGCTTATTAGGTGGCCATGTTTTAGAGTTCATATGCCATGTAGTAAATTGAACAGTGTGAATTTTTTAAAATGTTAGTGATTCACCCATTTGCTTATTCTGTAAGATATCAAGTGAACTGATCTATATGCCAGCCTTAATTCTGACAGTTGTTTTGCATTCATGATGGCAAAAGCCCTCTACCACACTCCTTTCTGTGTTTTTGAAAATATTCATATTACCTGCAGGAGGAAGTTACACAAGCCTGGTGCTTTTGTTTTGCAAGTGCCTTGGAAACAGTCTAGTTTCAATCTGTCTCTAACACCATTAAAACTGCATTTGTTCCTTTTTACTTTTCTGGAAACTTCTGAAGAGAAGAGCTTAGCTTTGTGAAGCAGAATTGATGTGAACTGTTGCAGGACAGGTACAAAGATCCTGTGCCTCTTTGTTTTAAAAGTATTTGGGTTTGAATTTAGCTATTCAGTCAATAGGTATACGGTCGCTGGCAGTGATCTCTGAGTGTAGAACACCAACACAGCTCACTAGAGGGAGCTCAGACAGTTTCTGAGCCTAGCATGGAGCTGCTATACCTCACCCTGATGCTTGCCCTGGGTTTTGTGGGTAGATCTCTCCCCTTGGTTAACTTACTTTCTGTGTGAGCGTTTACATAGCCTGCATTATGAAAAGTACACTGAGCTTTCAATTGCAGATAATTTGCAAATCAATACTTAACTGGGGCAGGGAGGTCTCAAACTTTGTCAGCATTGGTAGATATTATCAGAATACTTTTTCCAGACGATAAAAATGGGACAGAAGAGGTTCATTTCCCCTCCTGCCTGCCTCTTCCCTCCTAGTGCATTCCTTCCCATCATTAGCTCCTCAGATCCATGTACTGACAACCTTCTGTTGCATGTCCTGCTCCTACAAACTGGTGCATCTATGCTCTACTCTCCTGTCTGAGTAGAGTACCTCACTCGGATCCCAACCTTTCGCCTCTGCCCATCTACTGCATGCCCCTGACCTAGCCCACTCGCCTACCTAAAACACATTGTTTCACCAATACCCTGTGCTTTATCTTATGCTTTCCCCTTGTCTTTCCTTGCTCCACCATCCTGAGCTGCAAGTGCAGGTTCAGGTAGCTCCTGGGTGGCTGCTGGAAGCATTTTTGGGAGGAGCAGTTGAATGCACTATGTACAGCAGTGAGGTTCTGTTGCCTGGCTGTAATTGCTGTTGGGAAGGTGTTTATCTAATGTTCAGGAAGTGGCTAATGAGTAAAGACCTTTGTGCTGCCCTTGTGATCAGGTAGTTATCTGCCATCAGGCAGTCCTCACCACATCACCCAGTTGCTGTTCACGTGCAGGTATTTGTTCTTGTCCACACAAGAGTCAGCACACAGCAGACTTGGAATCCACTACTGCTGCTACATAAGCCGATTTTTCCTTCAAAAAACACTTGTAGGAAATTTTGTGTGCTACACTTAGGGAGCCTTTTTGCTGGAGAACACTAAAATACTAGTATGTTAGAAAAATCAACCAAACCACGAGACACTCTGCTAAAGAGGTGCTGCAGAAGGAGGACAGAGAAGAACAGACTAAGGCCTTTTACCGTTATCACCCTGCACATGTTCAGCGACATCGTGAAAATGGTTAATACAGTCAACTCATTATTTCATGAGACGAGCAAGCTTTGGTAGGTGACAAATGATAAGATGGTGTTACTGAAGTAAAGCCTTAAATGACTGATTCTCAGTCCCAGTTAGACACCTTGATGCTATCCCAGAAATTCAGAAAAGTGGGAGAGAATGGTCTTTGAGTTGATAAGTGAGGCTCTGTCCTGACACATGCAGGGCTCTCTACACAGACCTTGCAAAGCGTCAACCACGGTGTTGGAGGTACGTCAAAGAACACTGCAAAAGGTCCTGCACTGCAGATATTCCCTGTGTTGTAGGACCATTTGGTTCTTTAGTATTTCTCAAAGTTCAGTTACCGGCCTTGCATGCTGCTGAGCAGGCCAGCTCTATAAAATGAGAGGAATTTGCTGTCTCTGCATTACATTCTGTGTTTTTGTTCTTTCCATCCTCACAGTAAATGCTACATGTGCTGACTGCTCAGCTCTAACCTCGGTCATGAGGCAAGACAGTGGTCTGAAAGCTAAACTTCTGCTTTCTACAGAATGAATAAAAAGATATAGCTGATCATTCTTGTGGCAATTCTCAGATAACCTCCTTGATGAGACGTATTTGTGAGCAGCAGATTTTTGGAAAATGTGCCCCATTCCAACATTACAGACACTAGAGATCTGTTAGGATTTTTCTTATGAGGCAGATGGAAGGCATCTTGCCTTTGTTCGTATTACAGACAGATCTAAATCCAATTGCAGCTATCCTGTGAGAAGCTCAGTTAGGGGCTATTGCAGAGTAGCTACATGGGAGACATAGAAGCAGCAGTTTTGAAGTGTTGCTTCTCACTTGTATTTCAGCATAGAAAGACCTCTGCAGGGTATGGTGGCTGAGCGCACAGGACATTTGGAATTCTGCTCTCACCCCCAAAACTCTACAGCAATTCTCCTACACAAAACATCCACACAGAGCAAGAGCAACTGCACAAAACTAAATGGTGTGCTCTCTTCTCCCACTTTCGTTCACAGGAGCAAGAGGGAGAAAAGCTTCATCACTGCACCATTTCTTCTCTCCTTACCAGGAATTCCCTTCCCTTCAGTCTCTGACAGTTCATGAGGATGTAGCATTCGTGATAGAGGGTGGCTTCAAGGGAAGCTATGATGATGTGAAGGTTTTAAAACTGCTACAGGGTTAGAAGGAATAGCTATGTGCTCTGCTTGCAGAATGTGTGTGTGGGGGGGTGTTTTGCACTGTGCTGCTGTTGTTTTGAGGATGAAGATCAGAGTTTTGTGAAGGACCATCCTTCCTAACTTTTACCGTAAAGGAAAGAGGTGCAGCAGATAGATGGCCTCACACAGGAGCTGTTCAAGATAGTACTGGGAAAAAGAAAAGTCTTTGGAGGTCACAAGATGGAATATGCTATCAATTCAAAGACAGGTACAAGGGTTGTGAGAACACTAATACCTGTGTAGTTCAGCTGTGATTTATAAATGTGACAAAAATGAGTGGTTGTGGTTTTGCCAATGTGTAAAACTGGACAATCTGTGAATCCTTCTTTGTGTGTGAACAGACAGTATACAACCTGAAAGAAGAAAAGTGCTTGTGGCTACTTTTTGTGAACACTGACAGAGCATTCAAATGCACTGAACAGAGGCATCTGGGTGAGGGGCCAGGTCTTGGCTGGCCCCCAAGAAGTTCTGGAGGCAACTAAAGTCAGTGGAGTATAGAGAATGACACCGAGGGGCTGTATGTTTTTGCCTGCAAGCAGTTTTAGCTAATTAAAGCATATAGATATTTTCCCTTTATAATGACCTTGCTTAAATAAGATACAAAGAATATTTTAAGAACTGTTGGACTCTGTTGTTATATTCACAAGATAATTGAGGGAAAGGCTGCTAGAGAATTTTACAATTCAGTCTAATACTGAAGACTGCAGACAGTAAAGAACAGGCGATCTATTTTAGCCACCCGCTTACTCTTGCTGCAACATACAGTTTCCTCACAGTTAACATTCTGGTGCTTTGTCCCGCCTACTTACAAGCTCCGTTTCACATGTCCTTTCCATCGGCACTCATCAAATCACTGTCTCATTCTCCTATCAACACCTCCCTTGCTGTGAGGACTGGGTTGTGCTGGTTACTCTGCGAACCACATTTGCTCGGGTGCACCCTTCTTTTTGTATTTCAGGTCTGTCACCCCTCCATCCCTAGAAGTTACATCCTCAGATATTTGCAAAGTGTTATAATGCCTCTGTAGCTATTTTTAGCTTAATAATATGCAACTTGAACTTTGGATTTTTCCTGGAAGGTATCTCCATTCCGACTCCTGAATAATTCTGCAATTTGCCAGTCTATCCATTGTAGTGAAGTGGCTGAACCGGAATGCAATGTTTTAAATGAGACTTTCAAATGGAGACAGATTTGTATTTCCTTCTACGCAACCTGATGCTTCTACATTGCTAATATCTCCCACATTTGCCATCCACCGGGGAAAGCATGTATCCCTGTTTCTTTTAGCATACCTGTATACCAGGTTCTAACTACTCCAGTATAGATTAGTTTGCATTTTCTGAATGCTTTCACTTTTCATTTCTTAGCTGCATTTACATTATTTCTCTGTAACTATGGGAGAAAGTTTCAAATCTTTAAATGTTGTCATCAAAATGACTACTGAGCTGTGTGGTAAGGCAGAGCCCTGCAGCATCCAGCAAGAGCACTCTGGTGTTTAACTCTTTATGTCTCTTTACTTGTTACTGTGCGGCCGCTTTGTCATAGATCCCTCTAATGCTACATTGGTGGTTATTTAGTGTTATTAGAAAAACATGCTCTTCCCCCACACTTTCTTGTTTGGTCTCCATCTACTGAAAAAGATGTACATTTACCAGTCTTTTCATACTTGTAAGTCTTTCAAGTTCAGTGTGAGAAGGGACAACTGCAGTAAATATTGAATGAAGAGCTTGAACTCCAGTGGCAATCAAAAGCTTTGACATCTGCCGTACTAGTATGGGTCAATGGTGCTTTTATTTCTTCTTTTAAGAGATTGTTTAGAGTTGTGTATGAATGGGAATGTGTAAACAGCTTACTAAAAAATAAAAGGGTGGGATCTGCAGGTGACATAGACTGCCATCTGTTCTTTTGTAATCTCCCAATTTAGAAATAAGCAAAACAGGTGGAAATAACTTTGTACATTTATTATTTTTATTTGGCTGAATTTATAAATATATGTATACATATATACAATATATATGTATATATATACAATATATATGTGTATACAACATACATATTACATACATGTATGTACACATACATATTAAGATGGTCCAGCACTTGGGTCACAGGAAGCCCACGCAACGCTACAGGCTTGGGGAAGAGTGTCTGGAAAGCTGCCTGGTGGTAAAAGGACCTGGGGGTGTTGTTGAGAGCCACCTGACTATGAGCCGGCAGTGTGCCCGGGTGGCCAAGAAGGCCGACAGGCATCCTGGCTTGTATCAGAACTCGTGTGGCCAGCAGGACCAGGGAAGTGATTGTCCCCCTGCACTCGGCACTGGTGAGGCCACACCTCGAATAGTGTGTGCAGTTTTTGGTCCCTCACTACATGAAAGACACTGAGGTGCTGGAGTGTGTCCAGAGAAGGGCAACAAAGCTGGTGAGGGGTCTGGAGCACCAGTCTTATGAAGAGTGGCTGGGGGAACTGGGCTTGTGTAGCCTGGAGAAAAGGAAGGTGAGGGGAGACCTTATTGCTCCCTACAACGACCTGAAAGGAGGGTGTAGCGAGGCAGGTGTTGGTCTCTTCTCCCAGGTAACAAGTGATAGGACGAGAGGAAACGGCCTCAGGTTGTGCCGGGGGAGGTTTAGACAGGATATTAGAAAAAATTTCTTCACCGAAAGGGTTGTCAGGCATTGGAACAGGCTGCCCAGGGAAGTGGTTGAGTCCCCATCCCCGGAGGTATTTCAAAGACATGGAGACGTGGCGCTTGGGGATATGGTTTAGTGGGGAACTTGGCAGTGTTAGGTTTACAGTTGGGCTTGGTGATCTTATGGCTGTTTTCCAAACAAAATGATTCCATGCTTCTATGAGGGGTTTTTTTCAAAAGGTTAGGTAATATTTTAATGTTAAAATAAAATAAAATAAATAAAGCATTACTGAACTGCCACATGTGGCAAGCAGCTCTCTGTTGGATTCTCTGCAGTTTTTAATTTCAAGCTTCTCTTTTCTGTCCCAGTCTGAATGGTTTGGTTTAGTACAAAATTTAAGTTCTGTATAGGGTGGCTTTTTGGAGCCTATTACCTCTTGATTATAAAGTAATATTCTGCATAAATTAAGGATAAGATACACCATAGCACTAAGAACTGTGGGCTTTGCTCCGGAAACATTTTTTCTCACGGTCTTACAGTACTGAGAAACTGTTGCAGGTACATAGATGACTGACTTTTTTTTTTTTTTTTTTTTAATTCCTTGTATACTTACCCACATAGTTCTTCATGCCCTTGTGACAGGTACACTCCCCCCACCCCGATAAAGATTGGGGCTTTCAACATGATGATCACCAGCTTTTCACCCCTCATTTTCCTACCATTTGTGCTCTACCATGTCCCTGGGCACATCCACCCCTCGATAGGGGGAGAGGGAGAAGCAGAACCCCTTGGCCCAGAGAGGGTCCATAGCCAATGAGGCGCCTTGGATCAGAGAAGCTTTTGGATCATGACCAAATGTGAGCACAGCTCAGCTCCGACCTAGAGTACCAATGGACGCCACCGGAGACCCCTTGGAGTGGCCTCAGAGCAGCGGGCGTGTGTTCGAAGCATCTCCCCTTGGGTTGGGACACTGCCTGAGGAAATGTCCCAAGATTGAGTGCCCTTACCTCCTTGTGTGAGCCCTCATGTTCCTCCCCTCCCCAGGTGAGCAATTAGATTGTCTGGGTACCCACAAGAGGGAGAGAGTATGTGTGCGCACTTTGGGTCATGATTTTTGGGTGTGCTGATGTGTAGTACCAATACCCTGACCGACACCTCGAACCTGTTACATATTACATGTTACTGGAGTGTTGACTGATTTTGGTTTACCCCTGTTTCTCATTGTTTTCTGTCATGTGGTTTTGGCTGTCCTGTGAAAAAAAGTTGTTTGAGCTTGTCCTTCGTTTGGGTTAGCTTCACAACAACCCTGTAGTGAATTATCCATGCATTGTTAATGTTATTTCCCAACAATTCTGCCTACTCTGATGCTCTGTTTTTCTTCTGTTCTGTAGTAATTTCTGCAATGATGCAAGCCAGTGATCTTATTTCATCCTTCAGGGTACAAGACAATTACCATGTTGTGTTTTAAAAAATTGCCTTCATACAGCATTGTGCAATTGACATCATATTGTACTCTTTTGCTACCTTATTATTATTTTAATTAAAAAGTAGTTATGGAACAAAATACACATTTCCACTCTAATAAAAAAACGTACCCTAAAGTTATAAATTAATTTTAAAAACTTTACCACAAAGATTGGCATCCAAGAAATATATAAATATTGATAGGAAGGATTTTATCAGAAGACCTAATGTATGAAATGAAGGGACACACAAGTTCTCTTACAAATGCTTACACAGAGTCCTCAGATACTGCTAGAGGCTCGAGGTGGAACAGGAGAAGCTAGCAGAGGGAGACATGGATTTAAGGAATTTGAAAAAATACAGCTTGTGTGTGCGTGTGTCCGCATGCACTCATGTGCTTCTCTGTATTAAAGAAATTGGCAGGGACCTCTAGTAACTGAAGGTGTTTTAGACTGAGGCAGCCTGGCTAAATGAAGCTTTAAATGAAGTACTGAATTCTTTATCTGTATGCAGATACACATGGGAAAAAAATAAGCACCTTCAAATCTGAAAAATATTTTAAAAGAAACAGCAGTATCTTTTTCTTTGGTGAGCTTCTAAAGCTGACTCAGGTGGGAACCTCCTTTGCAGAACTGCATTTGGCAGCAGATCTGGCATTTCTTGTCTTCCTCTTGGACAGGGAAAAACTGTAAATCATCCTACTGCTTTCCCACAGAATAATTTTTGCAATCCTGCATTGGCGACACTAACTAGGGAGACAGGTTAACCTTTGCCTTCAGCCAAGATTGCCATAAGCCTTCCATTTAAAATTGGAGCCTTGACATTGCCTTGATGTTTGCTATTTTGAAACCTGTCTGCTTATTAAATTTCACAGGCGGGAATGTAAACTGGCTTAGAGACTGCTCTTTGTTCTTTTTTAACCCAGTGAGCTGGAGTGAAACCGGAGATGTCTGCGAACAGAACTCTTCCACTTGCCAACCACAGGCCTCTATCAAGAAAAAAAAATGAGTTGGAGCTACCATAAGCAAATAAACCCCAGTTTTGCATCATGTTTTGGTGCCCCTCTAGTTGGTTTTCAGGTGTCCCTCTGTAGCTCTGAAAGCCCGATTTCTTGCTTGGGCAAGCTGCAATTTACATTAATTATTTTGCTCCAGCAGGTGTGTTTTAAACAAATACAGCTGACATTGAAAGAGTAGACAAAATCTTGACAGCTGTGGATTGATAAACAGGGTAAGTCTGCTCAATTTGGTGTAAAGTTTCAGTCACTGAGAGGAGATGGGGCTCTTGGCACTGCGTGCAAGCTTGTGCTTGCCAAGCCACTGCCTAACAACACAATGGAGATTTTATCAAATACATAAGGCCTGAGGAAGCTTGTACAGTCCCAATTCTTTACAAATGGTTGAGTAAGAGTCAGGTTTAGAAATTGCCTTGTTTTCTGGGAGTGATGAGGGATTAGGTGTAAAAAGGGGATAATACAGAAGAGGGAAAGAAGGCAAGAGAGACAAGCTTCTGGAGCAAAGGGATGAGGAAAGCAGGCTGAGGATCCCAGCCAGCCCTGCAAGCTACGACAGAATCCCCCTGCAATTTGCAGGCTCCTTACAGTCTCCTGTCACTGAACAATTTTAAATGTTAATGCAAAGTCTGAAGAAGTAACAGTTTTTGTAAACTTCCAATTGGGGGAAAAATACCTATTGCTTATTGTTGCAAAGTTTTTTCAAAGCTTTTGCAAAGGAGAAGGGAGAGTGGAAGACCAAAGACAGTGGCCTTGAAGAAAACAGACGCTACTCTGAGAATTGGTGGCAGAAGAATTGAGTGTAAGAGCAGAGTAGCTTAGAGAGTTTAACAGTATAATGAGCACAGCTGGAAATTATCCCAGTGCGTAGGAAGGACAGGAAGGTAGTAAGAGACCAGCTTGAATAACGAGATGTTCTGTGACCTCAAACACAAGAAACTGGTTTTGCAGCGTTGCTCTGTAAATCAGATCAACAAAATGATTGGGATTAAAAAAAGAACACAAAACGTGTCTTTGTCCTTCCCTCCCCCACTCTTTGTTTTTTGTTAGACTGAGTTGTTTCTCTGGATACAGAGGATAGTGTAGCCCAACAAACAACTGCATCAGCACTGTTCAAGGAGTTGATGCTGATGCTTAGAGGTGAGGATCTCCTGCTGCCTCGAAGGGACTTTTAGAATGTATTCAGAAAGGACATCAATCTTTAGTACTAATCTGAGATGGGAAAAGACTGGCTAGGCAGCAGTGATCTGAAAAAGCCTCTGAGGTGGAACAGATCATGAACAATGCAGGTGCATGAACAATGTGACACTTGCAAAAAAAACCCCAAAAGGCAAATGTTTTGGGCATGCAGAAATGGGTACATTCTGGCACATCACATAACCTTCTCAATCAATTTAGCACTGACCATGTGAATGCGGGGCCTAGTAGGGGACACTAGATTTCAAGAAAATTGTAAACCAGCAGGAGAGAGTTCAGAACAGGAAAAATGTATGTATGTATGAAGTGGCCTGTGAGGAAAGATCAAAAGAATTAGCACTTTTTAATCTAGGGAAGACTTGAGAAGATGCGTTTAATCCTCAGGGATTAAATCTTTTACCAATGTAGAAACAGGAGAAATAGCATGGAGCTGAAACTACAGGATGTGGAGATCTAGCTTCTTGTCTCCAGCCATATGTAAAGCAAAGTGCAGGAGGAGATTGCCTGGGGAATAGTGTGAAAGTGTCTATCACTAGAGGTTTTAAAACAGGTTAGACAGGCCTCTGTCAGGAACAGTTTAGATACAGCAAATTCTCCCTGGGAGAAAGGGCCACTGAGCAGGGTTCATGAGGTTGCTTCCCGTGTGACTTGCTGTGAGCCTCTGGCATGCAGGTGAGCAGCCTGGCCATGAAAAGCACAGAAAACATGACCATACCTCACTGTGCCATGCAGTCACAAACGCTCCTTGGCTCGTGGCTTTGCAGGGTCACTGCTTCTCCCCGCCGCGACAGGAACTTCAAATTTTGCATTGTTCTGCTTTTGTTGTTGAGCAAAACAAGTATCTGCTGTAGTTGTGGGGGAAACACAGTATTTCATTTAACTTCTAGGCAATTAAGGTTTTCTTTTTGGTTAGTAACAATCCTCAGTTCAACTGTATTACCTGAGCTGAAATGCTTATAGCAGTAACTCATAGTAACGAGATGTGCTCATCAGGAGAGATAATGTCTGCTGTGGGACCAGTAACGATGGCCTCTCTCTACAAAGGCTGTACCGCTAGGCTCCAAAACCTCGGTATACTTGTACTTGTTCAAGGTATGCTAACCCCCCCCCCCCCCCCCCTCTCCCTCTTTCCTCGCTGCTGGAACGAGCGCAAAGGATGCTCCTCGCCGGGCGGAGCCCGAGGCCTGCGCCGCCGCTGTCACAGGCGGGGCGCGGCAGCGGCTGGGGGCCTGCCCGGGGGCGGGGCAGGGCTGCGCCACCGTCGGGCCCGGGCGGGCCCGGAGCCCCGCCCGCCGCTCGGCACCGCCAGCCCCGAACGGCCGCCCTCGAGCGGGCGTGCGGGGCCCGGGCCCCGGGCAGTTCGTGGTGGAGGAGGTGGCGCGGGTGGCGGCCAGCGGGGAGCTGCGCGGCGCCCTGCGCTGGGCCGTGGCCGGGCGGAGCCGGGAGAAGCTGCAGGCGGTGCTGGAGCGGGCGGCCGAGAGGCTGGGTACGGGCCGCGGCCGGGGGTCGTGTGGGCGTGGGCTGCGCCGGGGGGGCGGCGGCTCGGCCCGGGGAGGGAGGGGACGCGCCGGGCGGCGCGGCGGGCGGTGTCGGTGACGGCGGTCTCCGGTGCGCAGGGAAGGCGGCGCTCGGGACGGAGGTCGGCGTGCTGCTGGGCGAGTGGGCGAGGGCCCGGGGTGTGTCCCGCGGGTCCGCCGGGCGCGGCTCCCGGCCCTCCGCCGCAGCTCCGCGGGTGCGTGCGGCTGGGCTCCCTGCTCCGCGGGGCGGGGGGAGCTGCCGCGCCTGCCGAGAAACCTGCCGCTGGGCTTCGGAATTTCAGGAGCTGTCCAGGTGAAATGTAGCTTTTTGAAATTGAACCGAAAGTATAGCCCTGCGCTATAACCGCATAAAGCTTTCCCGCCACGATTTCTGCTGGGGTAATTCACCGACAGTTTTCGCTGAAATACAGCAGTGTGCGGTGGTGGCTTTTTTTTTTTTAAGTCTTTCACAGGCAGCATAAGAAACTGCCTGGAAAGTGGGGAGGAGTTTCGGGTTGGGCCAAAATGGTTTAAGTGGCGCTAGGTTTGAAAATAGAGCTGGAGAAGAAGCCCGTAAATTTGCTTGTTCTTGGCCCCTTTAAACTCTCAGTGGCAATATTTCCAGCTCATTCAGAGGGGATCAAAGTACGAGAGCTGGAAGTTGGGTCATGACAATGTCTTCAAAGTGAAGAGTGTTTAAATAGAGAATATGATGATAGTATGAATGCAAAAAGCATGAATTGGGATTAGTTCTGTTAAATTTGCCTTGGTGAACTGATCGCATCTCATGAGAGACATACAGTGGAGTAGTCTGCACAGCAAACTCTGTTTTCAGTGATGAAGTTTGTTATGCTGTTCCTCCTCCTCACCCCCCCTGAAAAAATACAAGTACGATTACACTTTTGCTTCACTTAGCAAAATCAATAGCCTTCAAGTACTTACTTTTATTGTTGATACATATGTAAATAAAGGATGTTGGGTGAGTTGTGGTGTGGGGGGTTTTTATTGTTACGTGTGGTGTTCTTTCCTCCTATAGTATAGATTCTTTGGAGAGCCTGTGGTACAAGCTTGTGTTGAAAATGGTGCAAGCTACATTGACATCAGTGGAGAACCCCAGGTATGTCACAGGAGAAAAATGCTTCCTTATATCAAGGATCTATTAAAGGAGTATTTGTTTAGTATGTTTCATGTTTCTGCTAATGTGTTTGAACAGGAATCATAGAATCATAGAATTTTCTAGGTTGGGAAAGACCTTTGAGATCATCACGTCCAACCTTTAACCTAACCCTGCCATCCCACCACTAAACCGTGTCCCTAAGCACCTCATCTACCCTTCTTTGAAATACCTCCAGGGATGGGGACTTGACCACCTCCCTGGGCAGCCCATTCCAGAGCCTGACAACCCTTTCTGTGAAGAAATTTTTCCTAGTGTCTAACCTAAACCTGCCCTGGCACAACTTCAGACCATTTCCCCTTGTCCTATCGTCCGTCACCAGGGAGAAGAGGCCGCCCCCCACCTCCCTACGGCCTCTTTTCAGGTCGTTGTAGAGGGCGATCAGGTCTCCCCTCAGCCTCCTCTTCTCCAGACTAAACAATCCCAGTTCCCTCAAGAAGACAAATTATGCCTCCTGATCTACAATTTTAAGATGCATTAAGTATTTTAAAGTACACTAATGTGTATTAGTTGTATAGTTTTCTTACTTTCAGACAAGAGCCTCTCAGGTTCTCTGTGGAAATCTAGAATTCTTGCATTCTGCTTTAAGTCTCAGTTGTGACCGTACGTAAGAATTTTGTGTAGATGACATTTCTTTACACTGCTGTGACATTTCCAGACCGTACAACAGGATTAGTATGCATCTGTCTTAAAGATGCTTCTAAGTGGTTTGAAGTATCTAGGGTGCTACGCTAGTAAAGTGCTGATGGCTAATATTGCATATGCTCAAATACATGAAGTTCTGCTTAAAGTATTTGTTCTGACTGTGTTTTTAGTTTCTGGAAGGAATGTACCTGAAATACAACGAAAAAGCTGCAGAAAAGGGAGTGTATATCATTGGAAGCTGTGCCTTTGACTCTATTCCAGCTGATATGGGAGTACTGTACACCAGAGACCAGTTGAAAGGTGACTTAGTTAAGTGTGACCTTATGCTGAAAAAGAAATTGCAGATGGTGTTTTCATCTGGTTTCCTAAAGCAGCCATGCTTATGTGGAAATGCTTTTCAGTCTCTCTTTTTGCCTGCCTTTACCAGCTGACCAGTTTCAACCAAATCTGGTAGATAAAAATTTAAAAGTAAATCATGTTCTCGTTAGATTGGAGAAAATTGGTCCAATTGGTAGAGGAGGGATTCAAGGTAATGTTGCTCGCTGAGAGAATGAGAACCTTCAGTTGTCCGCAGCAGGCTGTTCAGCCAGCATGTGGATGGCCCTAGGCAAGCCTCAGCGCACTGCCTCCTGTGCAGTGAGAATCTTGTAGGGAAGAGACAGTGGGGACAGGAAGGCTGTGGGAAAGGGATTGCGAATTAGTGGGTCATCAGGTTTCGTAAGTTTTGTTTTTCTACCACAAGCACTGAGAAGCTGTTGTATGAGTGTAAGCAGGTAGACAGCGCCATACAGTGCCTCTTTCTTTAAGAACAGCTGGACAGTAACTGAAAGAGGATAAATATATTTGAGAAAATATGTGAGATGACTTAATTCTATGCAAATAGTACTCAATCCTTATCTCAAATGAGGATACTACTGTCTGACTTTCAATTGGAAGGGCCGATAACAGTATCCAAATGTTTTGCTTTTATGTACTATTAAAACTGCTATTAAGTGGGATTGTTTCGTATTGGAGTGTATCATCAACTTTCAGTTTAAGGTGGCTCAATTTGGTTCTGATTGGAGGGAGAGGAGAGGCATGGAAATGAGTATCTGTTTGCTCACGGGGTTGTTAATTTGATGTCTGATACTTCTTTTGAATAGAGATGTCTCTTATCTCTTTCTATTTTGACTTTATGGTATTATCACCTGTCTGTCCAGTTCCTTGCTATATTGAAGTTTGCCCATACAAGTACAGTTTTACAATTTCAGAAGGAACTGAGCAAAACAAAGTGACATTTGGAGGAGGAGTTTCGTTTTGCTGTTCATCACAACCAAGTGCTCCTTGCAAAACACAAGCTGTGCTAGAATTAAATGGTTTAGGATATCTTGTGTGGTTTGGGTTTTTTTTTGTGGGTTTGTATTTTTTTTTTTTTTTTTTGTAGTTAAGGTCTACCAAAATCCGTAAGTCTCTCTCCCTTTTCACAGTGTATGTCATCCTTTATTCTGAAACATGGAGGAAGACTACGTATGGCTCTTAATAGTCTTTTCCTTTTTTTCCCACTGGTTATTTATGTTACCTCATAAACTAGATAAGACATATGAAAAATTTAATGAGTCAAGATAATATTAGCGACCCTTATTGACGTACTTACTTAGCAAGTATCATTTTTTTTATGTAAAATAGCTGTGGGACTTCATCTTAGTTTATTTTTCTTTGAGATAAAGATATGGCTCTGTCTTTTCAACTAATAATGTCAGTGGCCTGCTATTTGAGTCTACCAGAGTACACTCTGGCTTTGTGGACTAATGACTGTGTATGCCACGTAATGTTTTCTCTTCCTTTGAAGGTACCTTAACTGCTGTTGAAAGTTTCCTGACAGTGAAATCTGGTCCTGAGGTTAGTTGATTTATACCTTCTTGGAAACTCGGAGGTATTTGCGATAACATCATGGTAGCCCATTAGAATAACTGTCGTTATGTTAATTCAGACCAAGGAACAAGCTGGCAGTTCTTTGATGATGAGTCCAGTCATAGGAGTCATAGTTACAAAGAAGATGAAGACTCCCTTTTTACAAGGAGTCACATGGAGAGGACAAGGGGTAATGCATACAAGTTACTCTTCAGATGAACCTTGAGGTCCCTTCCAACCAGTCATGATTCTATAAACTTTACTCTTTAGGAGCTCATAGAAGTGTCCCAAGCAAACACTCTTCTGTAAGGTTCATTTGCGTAGGCTGTCTACCTAAAGTTTGTTCTGTTAAGCTGTTTCAAGAAATGCTTAGTTTTTGCAGAGATGTGGGAAGGATTCATATGCAAGTAAGCTGTAACAGACAGTGTGTTGCCAGTAATCCTAGTGTTTGGCTGTTTGGTTTTTTTGTTTGGCAGGGGTTGTTTCAATATACTTCAATGCATGTAATCATAACACATACATTGTAATAATTCTAAGGTCATAATTAAAATAATGCACTGATAACCCAAACCAAGCTGGTGTTGGTGCCCAGCAGTTGAACATACTGCTTCTGTCCTGAGCACCCATCTTGACAGATGGGGCCCAAGTTATAGCCTGTTCTTGGGAACATCTGGAGGAGTGGAGGAAGCCCATGGAGTGGGAGAGTAACATCTACCTGTTAGAGGACAGAGGATAGTAGTTAATGAGAATGTATAAATCTGTATGTTTGGTATAAGGATGATTTAAGTGTGTAGTATAAGTTGTGTTAGTAAGAAGGGATTTCAGTAATGAGAATTAAAAAAATGGAATGGTTAGAAGAGAGATATATATGTGTTAAATTAGGTGGGACTTGAGCGTGATGTAAATTGTATGGAATAAAGAGTGGAGATTGTATTGGGTCTGGCTGAGATGGAGTTCATTTTCCCATAGAAGCCCTCACAGTGGCCGTGTCTTGTATTGGTAGTTAGAAAGGTTTTGACAACACCCCAGTGTTTTGGCTACTGCTGAGCAGTGCTCACACGGCATCCAGGCTGTCTCTCCAACATCCCCCCTGCCACAGTAGGCTGAGGGTGGGCAAGATCCTGGGAAGGGGACACAGCTGGGACAGCTGACCCCAAGAGACCAAAGGGAGATTCCATACCATAGGATGTCTGCTCAGCAATAAAAGCTAAGAGAAAGGAGGAGGGGTGGGGGGCATTCATTATTGCGATGTTTGTCTGCTGGAGCAACTGCTATGTGTACTGAAGCCCTGCTTCCTGGGAAGTGGCTGGACATCACCTGCTGATGGGAAATAGAGAATAAATCCTCTGTTTCCCTTTGCTTCTGTATGCGGCCTTTGCTTTATTAAACTGCCTTTATCTTGACCCACGAGTTGGGTTTTTTCCATCTTATTTTCTCCCCTCCCTGCCAAGGCCAACTCACCACTTCTCAATATACCTTAATGCATGTAAATCACAATATGTATACGTAATAACTGTAATAATGTGTAACAGATGTAAATTCTAAGGTTATTGTTACAATAATACATTAAACCTTTAGATACCGAATCACTGTTTTGTGGTCTATCACCAGGGTTCTTGTATACATGATGGGACCTGGAAGTCAGCTGTTTATGGCCTTGCGGATCAAGACAACCTGAGGAAGCTTCGAAAAAAGATAGGATATGCCTCTGTTCCAGTAGTTGGTGCAAAACTTAAAAGAAGGTATAACGAGCCTAAAATACAAAATGTGCTGTCTTCTAACAGTTCCGCTATTTATTATATAGCTTGTTAACATACTATTTAAATACTAAAAAGACGCGTTTAGGACTTCAGTATAATATGAACACATAGATGCTCATCTGGTAGATTGAAGATAAGTTCAGTTTTACTGATTTGTTTATATTTTACTGAAAAAAGAACATGTCCCAGCATTTATTGGGTCTCAAAGTTAACTTGTTCTAAAAGACTTCTAGTGACAAGGCAAACTTTTGAGTTTGATTTCAGAAGTGATCAGTAGAACTGAAAAAAGAAACGTGAGGAGAATATTATTTTGGTTATCAAATTCATCCTTGCTGTAGTGCATGGCATTTTGAGTTGAGCCAAGGATAAATTTGGAATGGTTTGCTTTCAGTGAAAAGAGAGAATGTCATAAAAATGCTTGCCAAAAAAGCCAGTCTTGGTAGGGCTGTTGATCAGTTTCTTTCAATTTGCATTAACATTTTTTCTGACTTTTATTCCCCATTTGCAGAGGACTTGTGTTTTACAATCAGGAATTCAAACAGTACTCCATTCCATTAATGGGATCTGATGTTTCTGTTGTGAAACGGTCTCAGCGTTATTTGCACACAGAGTTTCAGGAAACACCTGTAAGTTACTGTCATTAGTATACCTGGTCTTTATTACTATTTTCAAGGAATCTTTATGTAATAACTGTTTTAGTGCAAATCTGTGTAGTAGGGTTTCTGTAGTTAGGTAAACAGTAATGAACTGTGATTGTGCTTTTGCTTCTGTAAAGATGGTGCTTGTTCTGTTGATCAGCTTTGGAAGCTGCTTGACCTGATGTGGTCCAGGTTCTTCTGGGTGCACTGGCCTGTTTCAGACTACTTGATGCTCTGCCTGTTGAGCTTGCGTATTGCTGCTAGCCTAATAGTCACGAGAGTCTCTTATAGGGTTGTCATGCTGTCTGATTTCTGGGTATGTGGTTGTAGGGAATGGAAGCCTTGAGTCACAGAAATATTTGCAAGGTAGGCTAAATGATTTTCAGGAATGATAAATACATTAAATTCTGTTCCTGTGTAGAGGCTTTTTTTGTTCTATCAGTAGAGCTTCTAAAGCATCATAATTGTAGTCTCTGTAACTCGTCAGGTCAGTATAGTGTAGTAGACATTCCGATAAAGAATTCACACACTGTTCATTTTATCTGGAGACTACTTCGACACTTGGATCTCTGGTGTGCAGAGTAAAGGCAATGGGAAGTGGTGGTGGTAAAGGCATTTGGGTTTTGTTTTCCATGGTTTCCCACCAGCACCAACAATCTGTAACAGCTGTGCAGAATCACAGGCATCAGTTAAGAGATGAAGGTGAGAGACTGCTCTGAAAATGTACTTGGAAACTACTAAAGTGAAAGGCTTGCCCTTGCCATTCCAAAATTCTAAAGTAAGGCCTCCGCTTCTTTTAAACTAAAGCACAAAGAGAAAGAAAGGAAGATCTTGGGAAAGAAGCCTGAAATCAGATACCAAAACACATCACCTTTAACGTTTTCCACTCTTGTTTACCATGCTCGCTCCCTCACCATTCTGTAGTTACATTGTCTTCTCGTAATGAATTATAGCATGAAGCATTATTCAAATGGTTGTTTAGGACTTAGCTAAGTAGGGCCTTAAACAATTGTCTATCTATTGTATCAAACAACTGCATCCTAATTTGGGGGTATTTATTTTTACAAATGAAATTATGCCAAAAATTTAATGTAAGATCACTGAAAATACATTTTGCCTCAGGTGCAGTATGGTGCTTATGTGAACGTAGGTGGTCTGGGCTCTGTTATCAAGCTGATGTTTGCTGGCATTTTATTTCTTCTTCTTGTGAAGTTTAGCTTTGGAAGAAAACTTCTGGCAAAAGTAAGTGTTCAAAACACAAAAGAATTAAGTGTTTGGAGGTTTTTGTGTTTTTTTTCTACCCTCTAGCTTACTGATCTTGGTTTGTGGTTTGTTTTTTTTCCCCCTCCCTCTGCCCTCCCCCCAAATTATATAGTACCCAGAATTTTTCTCTGCTGGACGCTTCACAAAGGAAGGACCAACCCAGAAACAGGTAACTGACTGTTTTCCATCACAATTATTGAATACATTTGTTACAGTAATGGTGGAACAGTAATCTAGAAACAACTGCTTAGTCTCAAAGTAGTAAACTCTAAATGCATGTTGTGCATGCCTGTTCAGATAGCATTGAATCTTTAAATAATCATGCCTTCTGCTACGAGGCATCAAAGTATGTGGAACTCTGAGGAAAAAATGGATCATGTTGCTGGGTCTGATGTATTTATGTGGATGGCTCACAGCACAGCCGTCCAAGGTGATGAGAGAGTAGCAAAACCCCGGGACGGAAATCAGAGAGAATAAATGGACTTTATAACAGTAACAGTTCAACAAAGTCAAAGTGATTAAGAATTTAGATGAGATTTTACCTTTTAAGCGTAACTCAAAATAACTATTCTCATGTTTAGATGGATCATAGTATTTGGCATCATAGAATACTTACATTTACTACTTGTGCTTGCCTGATATAAGTGAGTTACTGTTTTGGTGACCACGTGTGTCTTGCCCACTACAGATGGATGAAACCTCTTTTACAATGACTTTTTTTGGCGAAGGTTACAGCGAGGGGCAAGATCCCCAGAATGGCAAACCAAATGTGAAGATCTGCACTGAAGTGAAAGGACCAGGTATGTATGGGTAGTAGCAGCTAACTTATTTTGCCTCACATTCCCTCCTCTAAAATAGGTTTATGGTTCCAGTACTATCCCTTTCACCCTTGAGGAGCACTTGCAACATGGACAAAGTCAACAGCCATTGATAACGTTGACCTTGGATACTAGCACTCATTGTGACCGTTTTTTTGAAATAGCCAATTCATTTGTGCTCTTGTCATTCTCTTTCCTGCTGACTTTCTCCGTTCCAATTTTCATTTTTGCAGAGTAGAGCAGTTAAAGGGAGAATGCTTTAAGGATAGTTTTCAGTTGTTACAGCCCAGATTTGCTACTTATTTATTTCCAGTCCCCTGTGAGTGAACTTAAACAGATATGGCATGGTGTCATTCCTGGCTATAATGTACTTACATTCAGATCAGGGGAGATGACACCTGAAGTAAAGTTTGGAGACAGCAAGAACATACATTCAGAAAGGAGTTAATGAAGCCTATCTTCTTTAAATAACTAGAGATGTAGCTGAATGCAACAGTCTCACAGCAAAAGTCTGAATTCAAGCATCGGATGGGGAAAGCTCTTGCTGTACTGGAGAGCCCTCTGTCACCGTGAGGTGATCACTTGTGGCTGTTGTGTCATTATAGGCCTGTATTTGAAGCAGTATTTGTCCAGATTAGATCACTTGAGATGATTACCAGGTAAAAAAGCTGTTCTTAAATGCAGAAGGCTGTTTCATTGCCAAAGAGATTATTATTCAGCATGCTATAGGTAAGAGCAAGATTGCGTTCTACATTTCAAGACACTGGGTTTTTTTGTTTTGTCAGAGCCTGGCTATGTTGCTACACCAATTCTAATGGTTCAAGCAGCTGTATGTGTTCTGGAGGATGCAGCGTGTCTGCCCAAACAGTAAGTCCTTGCCCATGCAGAACAGCTTGATCTCGCTTAAAGCTACTGTGTGCATGTTTCTCTGAAAATACAGATCTCCTAACCCTGTGGATTTCTGTGTTGCCTCACCCAAATGGCTATGCAACAGAGGTCCATCACCACAAGCTGATTTAAAGCCACTTAACCCTTCATCTGCCTTTCGATTTGAAAGGATGTATTCATAGGTTTTTAGTAATGCTTTTGCAGCATCTATTGCATCAGTGTCTATATTTTTCAGTTAATGGAGTAGCTTCTATTGAATTTGCTGCATGCAGAAGAGAACCTATGAATAGAACCAGCTTGCCAAATTCCTCATATGCTCTCCTGTGGGACAAAGTGGTTTTTTCTTTCTTAGGCAGGGAAACACATCTCTGACTTCAAAAAAAGGGGTCACTTCATGAATGTACTACTAATGTTTTTCTCTTTTGATTTTCCTTAACAGGGGTGGTGTATATTCTCCAGGAGCTGCCTTTGCTAAAACAAAACTGATTGATCGCCTCAACAAACATGGTGTTGAGTTCTCTGTTATTAGCAAGCCTGAAGTCTGAAGTCAAGTTGTAACACTATGAACTAGCACCTTTCCTGGGTCTAACTCCAGTAATACTCATTTGGCATTAAAAACCTAAGCATAAAATACTTTTACTTTGCTATTGTTTACAGCAGAAACAGAAGAAAAATTGAGTTAAAAATTGTAATACTACTTGCTATAGCGAGCAAAACCATAAAGGGTATTCAGTTTTAATTCACAAGCAGATGAAATCAGTGACTTACTGGGTACTATTCTAGAATTTTCTTTAGTCTTTTCATGTAAGTTTTAAGTTACTACTTAATGGAAACAGCATAGCATTTGTTGTACCAGCAGAGCTTCTAAAAGCACTGAAAATTACTCTGAGATAGAAGAAGTGTTGCATCACATGCACTATTTCTATTATCAGGAAAATCAACATGCAAATTGTTGCTCTGTAGTATCATGGCTCTATTGAAGGTTGCTGGATGGATGTAGTTCACTCTATGGTGATGTTTCAGGTGCTGCTTCTGAGGTTTGTGCCTTAGCCGCACTCTCTTCGATAACCTAAAGTTAAAAAATGGCTGTTAATGCATTATTTATGACCAAACAGGCTAACTTCAAACTGAGCTAGATGAAACTGAGGACAATGAAATGCTGCTTTTCCTTTCAGACCACCACTGAATGTGAAGCTAGCAACATACAGTGGTACCTGTGTTCTGGTTTCAGCCGGGAAAGAGTTAATTTTCTTCCTAGTAGCTGGCATAGTGCTGTGGTTTGGATTTAGGATGAGAAGAACCTTGATAACACACTGATATTGTAGCTGCTTCTAAGTAGTGCTTATACTAGTCAAGCTTCTCATGCTCTGCCAGATACAAAGAAGCTGGGAGGGATTATAGCCAGGACAGCTGACCGAAGCTGGCCAAAGGGGTATTCTATACCATATGATGTCATGCTAGTTATCTAAGCTGAGGGAAGAAGAAGAAGGAAGGGGGGGTGGGGGCATTCAGAGCGATGGTGTTTGTCTTCCCATGTAGCCATTAGGCTGATGGAGCCCTGCTTTCCTGGACATGGCTGAACACCTGCCTGCCGGTGGGAAGTAGTGAATGAATTCCTTGTTCTGCTTCGTTTGTGTGCGCAGTTTTTGCTTTCCTTATAAAACTGTCTTTATCTCAACCCATGAGTTTTCTCACCTTTACCCTTCTGATTCTCTCCCACGGGGGAGGGTGAGCGAGCAGTAGTCTGGTGCTTAGTTGCTGGCTATGGCTAAACCACAACAACTCTCTACTACCGCTGAAAGTTTACGCACTTAAGGGACAGAGAACAGAGTATTCGGCGTATGCAACCACTTGCTCTGTTTCTGCTCTTTCTGTTCATGACTAACAATTTGCCACCACCCGTGAACGAAGTGAGTGCTTTTACAATACAAGCTGTATACACAACTGGCAGTAATCATCACATTGCAGCACTTTCTGCACTGACTGCAAATCTGCACAGAGTGACCGACTCTGCATCTAACAGGGTAAAATACAATTATGTCCCCAAAGGTTAAATTTTGCATCATGATAGCTGTGACTGCAACACTTAGTCAAACTGGCCAGGTGTTGCATCTGACAACTCGGGACTGTGCTTTCAGGAACCACTTGGATTGCAGGAGACAACACATAAGTTCCAAATACATCCATCTCATGTTTTGTCATTCCCTGTACTGAGCAATTATTCTTTCTGCCTAGATCCACATGAGACACAAGAGCTTCTATGTTGAGAACAAAATAGCATCTGTTATACCATCCTTTAAGTCAAGTCAGCCTTGCGAAAGGAGACACTGCAAATAAAAGCAGCTCATGACTTGTGTTGCTTTCCGAGATGTTTAACGCACAAAGCTTAACAAACCCAAGCAACTGCCTCACTCTATATGCCTTCCCTTCCTGCCGTACCACCATTTGCCAAGGTAGAGCGGGAAGCTCAACCGGCAGTTTGGAGCAATCACAGTTCCAAAAACACAGCACACGAGTAAAAACGCCAGGGTCACTGGCATTTATTATGAATACATTCCTGCAGGCACGTGATGTTGCCCTTTCTGGATCAAATTCAGGTCTCCCGTTCCAATTTGCAATAAGGAGTTTTAGCAAACTTTAAAAAAAAAGATCAGAATCAAATCACAGTCTATAAAGCCTCTAATTGTAAAAATTACTAAATACAGCCCAGCTTACCCCAACAGTCCGTTCTGCATTTGAGTTCTCTTCCCTGGAAGTTACTCTCTGATTCTTTGCTTGTGGTGGAGGAGTAACTGCTTGTCCTGCAGAGGCAGAGGGAGTTGCTAAGGGTGTGGTGTGAAGGCTGGATTTAACAATAGACTGAGGAGTAAACCCAGGAATACCAGAAGCGGGTGTGGCCAAAACTTTAGCTCTCTGAGAAAAGAAAGAAAATTATTTCTAATCAGTCAATAAATTGCCTTCACAGATCGAGTAAAACACATCCACTGCACAGAACAACAGCAAGTTCTACCCATCCAGCCACAATTCACCGGTATTTTTAGCAAAGTGGAAGGAAGACTACAACCATAACAGGACCTAGAAGTTGAAGTTAAAACAGCTCTGGCGCTTTGCAGAACCTTGTTCTGGTAGGCTTGTCATCACCTGCCAGTTTCAAATGGCTTGCAAAATGGCAGGCTTTCCCTTGGTTTGCCCGAAACGCCTCAGGTGCAAACAAGCTGGTTTAGTCTGGGGAGTCAACAAAGGTCTGTACCATTTCATTTACAACTTGGCAGACTAGCTTTGGCGTTGTGAAAGATTTTGCTCAAGTTTTAGGTTCAGCTGTAGCTTAAGGTGTAGAAACCTATTCGTAGCATTTCCAAGAACGGCATAAAAAACAACGAAGGACTTGTCTTGAGTATGATCAGAAATGTTTTAACACCTAACAGAAACTTGCATGCTTGACAGAACCTTTATGGTTAGAGTAAGATTCGCCTTCATTGCCTGGTTCAGCTGTAGCGCTGGGATGTAGCTGGCATGCTCTCAGATGGTGGACTTTTTCAAAGACACAGCTGAGACTTTTTTTTCTTGTCCACACTTACCTGGTCAGTTTCTGTGAGAGGTAGCTTCAGGAAGTCTTCCATCAGTCCCATTTCCTGACAGATTCATACATGTGTTTTAACAGCTCTTCCCGCGTTTAACTGAGCGGTATGTTGCCGCAGCAGATCCCAAGCCTCCACCACGCACCTCTAAGTAGGTGTTTTGAGATGCAAAGGCATATTATACTAGACCAAAAAGGTGCCCCCAAAGTATTGTATTCAAAGCTGAAAGGAACTTTAGGCAATCGTGATTTCTATTTGTTCTCCACCTTTCACAATATTTGACTGCCAAAATGGCGGGATAGTGTCCTTTACCGATGGGACAAGAGCACCTGAGGAAAAGCCGCGCGTCACTACTGCTTGACATTGGTGGCTTCATATCTGATGTATCTGAGGGCTCGCCTGTGCTCTCCTTGACACATAAGCGACTGAATGATTCTCGTGTGTTGCCACAACACAGTTTTGACTGTAGTGGATGAAGCAGCAGCCGCCAGCGAATTCTGTAGAAGCGAGAGATGGGGTGTATTAAGATCTATACATAGGCTCACGCAACATCGATATTCCAAAGTTTCTTAAGAAAGGGGGAATGTGTCTTTAAATAAACTTAGGGGATTAACTAATGGAACACTTGGTACAGAACAAAATTTCCAATCATAGTTTCTCACTGAAGATGTTATAGCAGCACGACCAAAAATGCTTCTAACGCTTCATCACCTGGTATTCGCTAAGCACCAATCTTTTAAAAGCATTCTATAGATTACAGCTTTGTCCTGAGATGTATGTCTGACTAAACCGCAACATACTTACTTCATAATCGTTGTGATCTAGAAGCCAGAACCCTTCAATAAGCTGAACAAGACCCCGAGGGATAGCAAAGGTGGTTGGGAAGGAGTCGATGCAAATTCCTGCTTTATTTGGAACGGAATGCATGATATCTAGCAGCAAGTAAATGGTCTGGTATCAAGTATCTCATTAAGGCTAATACATTTGCAAGACCAAGCATCTATCACAATACATTTAGGAAACCATAAAGAAATAAGAACATCGAAGTGGTGGGAAGCAGAAAACACTAACGTGTTAGTCTTGCCGTTCTATGCTATGATAACCTGAGGACAGTCAGGGCCTAGCAACAAAATTGCATTCCGCACTAATACTAGGCAGAAAGACGGACGCTGGGATTTCTGTAAGGCATTCCAAAAGGTTAACTTCAGATATTGAGATACTTCAGTTGGAAACTCAGGCTCCCTCCGTCGTCAGTGCAGCTACCAATTGCGCATTCAAAACCTCTGAGCACCCAACGCTTCATTCTTAAGGCAAACAAATGCTACTGTTGGTTTATCCCCCTCGCTTCCAGAGTGCATAAAACAGCGTAAATGACGGTGTCCTTACAATACAACTTGAGCTCTGAATGATTAAAACCGGATTTACAACGGCATGTGGATCGTTCCTTGGGAACGTCATTTTCTCTTTCTGACACCGATTTCAGGGACATATGCTAGGAAGACAGCTCTGGGGTACAACGCTTTTTAAAGCCCTTGCTCTCCAGGCTCCCCTCTCGCGTTAGGCAACAACCAACAAACGCAGTTCTGTAGATTTCAGCAGCTTAAAAAGTACGTTTCTGCCCAGTGACTTCTCTCTTCTCTCCCCTCCCCTCCGATTATTATTCTGCGTGCCTGCACTTTTAACAGAGCAAAAGCAAGCCCTGGTAGCCGTGCTGGAAAACGGATGAATTGGGCCAAAAGCAGGTACTGGCAAACCCCTGTTAGAAATCCCTTTGCTCTGAAGCAGCTCCTTCTGCTGCATCACTCTAGGAAGTAGCCATTTGCTACAGATATGGGTGCTTTAAGAAGTTAAAATCTCTGTCAAATGTTGAGAAAAACTAAGGGAGGATTTTGTCTTTAACATCTCTGAGGAAGCCTCTTTCCCATAGCAGAAAAGACAGAACATGAACCCTAAAAACTCCACAGTACAAAGAAATAAAGCAGTGCTCCTGTCTACGACTTCATTCCAATGAACGTAAATGCTTTCACTTGCGTTGTGTTGGAAGCCCAAGTTAAAAAGTGCTCTTCAACACGCAGGTGGCAAACATTCAAGAACATCCCTGTGCGTATACTGAAGGGGTGATAAAAGTAACGAGGAAGGATACAATTGCATGCTTGTCACTTTCTTCAACGCTGTCGAGCAAATACAGATCCAGCAGTGCCTGAAATGAGAAATTACAGGTTTTTTAAAAACTCCTTGGGGGTTTGGAGTGGGGTTGGTGGTTGTTTTCCGTGAAGGGAACACTCACGTGTAAACTAGCAGGTGGGTATTTCCCAGTTCCTCCTTCATCTCTCCGCCACAACTCCCTAACCTGGTCTCCTAACTGGGAAACCATGCCATCAATCATCAAGCAGTCAGAATCCCATTTGCCTCTGGAATGCAAGGAAGCAAGGATTTGGACAGAGTAAAACACTAATTCCAGCCTCTCGGTGTAACAGCTTTCCTCCAGCCAAAACAAACACCCAAGACACCGAGGCGAAGGGCTCCGGAGCGGAGGATCGCGCCGGGGGACCCTTTCCTAAAAGCGGCAGAACCGCGAAGTCAAAAGCGCAGGGAGGGAGAGGGCACCCCAGCCCCCCCCGCCACCTCAGAGCCAGCTCCTAAGGAGCGGGCAGCTCTGACTCAGCCTGGGCGGAGTCAGGGGGGACGGGGCGGCCTGACCCTCCTGAGGGACAAAAGCAGCCCCCAGGGAGCGTGAGGCCACCAGTCAAGAGAGGGAGCGCCACTGACAAGCCTCTCCTCAGTCGGGAGCTTCGTGCTCCAGGCTCTCGTCCTGCTGGGGGACTTCAACCACCCGACATCTGCTGGAAACCAACAGGCAAGCTGTAGGCAATCCAGCAGGTTTCTCAAATGCATGGAGGCAACCTCTTAAGCCAGGTAACCCAAAACATTCTATGATTCTATGAAACAAACACACACATCTGCCACCAATCAAAGCAGATTTAGGCCAATACAATTATTACCATCCATTCCCAGTCAATAAGGGAGATGATTTTTTTTTAAAAACATGCTTTCTTCTGTGTCCAAAACAATTGTTCTGTGAACGCCAGCCTTTGCTAAACTGGAGATGACTGATCCTATCCTAATCACATCATCGTTTTCAGTAGTAACAAACTACACAGATTAGCCAACAAATTAAGTACGCTACCAGAAACTGGTGATGCCGACAAACAGTACTGAGCAGCGGTATAGATAAACATTTTAGCACAGGAGTGTAACCCCTGTGCTCAACAGAACGCATGCATCCCAGCAGTCGAGTATTGCCAGCAAAAGCATTAAGGATAGCAAATACAACTGTTGATAGTGAAGCCATCCACTTCCACGTCTCAGTTTGCACTGGAAGTGTTCTAGAGTTTCCCTCTAAGCCTTACCTTGATAAATGCTCAAGTTTCTGTCGATGACCAGCGTAGTAGCTCTGAATCACAGGATAATTGTAGATAGGTCTAGGCAAATGCATATCATTGTCTACAGGCGATAAAGGAAAAGCAAGTTCAAGAAGGAAGATGACGTTTTTAAACAAAAATTTTGGACAAAAAAGACAGAAGATCATACAAGTTAAGCATCAAGCAGCTCCAACTTTGAAAGAAGCCAATCCTGTTCTGCCTTTGCTCAGAGAGACGTAAGACACAAACTCAGTTCTTGCCTCAAGTGCTATTGCAAGTTTACAGTCGATGCAGCATTCAGAACCTGTAGCTTAAGCTGAAGTTCACTCTAAAAAAACAATTCTCAAAGGGACGGGCATTTGAAACAAGTCACCTGCGCATTTGTGAGACCATTAAGGCTGACAACAGAACTTATCATCCATCCAAATAAAGAAGTCTTTCCAAGGCATACTGTTTCCTCAGGCAATAAAGAAAAAGTTCAACACACGCAGGCAATGCTTTTCCTGTAAAAGCAAGCGTTCCAGTAGGTGCTGTTGAATAGTACTTTCTTTAAAGGCCTGAGTATTTCAAGCTGTGGACACAAGCAACACCTTCAAGTCAGCGGCTTATTGCTATTTGTAAAAAAAAACAGCCAGGAAAGGAAAGTACTTGCATTATTCTACACCCTGTATTGGAAGAAGCTGGAAAATCTCAATTGCGCCAACAGAACTTCAACACACGCTGTCACGGAACCAACAGGACTTCTTATGGACAAAACCTTTACAAAACCACAGCTAAGCAGGTGTTCATAGTGGTCACTTCCCAGACAGTCTCCTTGTTACAAATGTCTCGCAGCTGATGCTTACCGAAACCCTCTGGAAGGAGGCTGGATCGGCAGAACCAGATGACTACTTCTGCATACAAAGAAATTAGAATAGTTACCACCCGCTTATTTGTCAAGTCGGCAAAACCTGAAAAGAGGCAGAAGACGACCTTGGTTATGCAATTCCTTTCACTTTTACAAAACTCCCTTCATCATACTAGGTAGAAAGCATAAAAATAACACGGTAGAAATCTTTGCCTTTGCATTTGCTGCCCCGTTATCACTGCCTTTTTTGAACTAAAAAACCACAATCACCACCAAACCAAAAAGCAACCCATCAAAGAAGCAGATGCACTAGAGGTTAGAAGAAACAAAATGAAGCCTGAGCTATTAAATACCCTCATGAATAAGACATCTGTTTTTCAGGTAGCAGAAAGTTTTACTATAGCAAAGGGGTATTTTCTTTTTCCCCCTCAATATGCCCAGAAGAATTCCTATCGTGAAAAGCTATAGAAACTCAGGTAACTTACCTTACAAGTTACTCCTTTATATTTTTTAGTCATTTGCAATACAAGATTGCATGCAAGTATACATTGTGAGCTAAGAACTTTTTAATTCTGTTTAGAATAGTTGTCAGCATCACTGCATTCAGCTGCTGTAATTGCAACCCAGTGGCTTACATAGCCTCTTGCAGAACGCAGCCTCCCCTACCCGCTCGCATGAACTCCACAGCACACTATTTCCCTGAACTCAGTGCGTATTAAGTGGGAGTCCCAACTTGTCAGATCTAAGCCCCTCCTCCCAGCTAAATTTGACTGTCTTCCAGTCCTCACAAGCAACAAAAGCTCACGCTTCCACAATGAGAGCCCAAGCATAATTGCAAAGCTTAACAAAACATACCAAAGACTTAGTAATACCACTACAAACCTTTTTCAGTAAGCTCTCGTGCTTCTGTTAGGAAACAGCTTAAGATTGCGCTAAGGTTGCTCAAGAGCAACTGGCAGTGCTGAAGAGACTGTAGTGCCTGTGGGTCAACGAAGTTGCAAGAGCCATCAAACAGCGGAACACCTGTTCAAGAAGAAGCGTTAAACCATTAGCCTACAGAGCAGCGCCAGAGTTTCAAAGTACACCTAGCGCAATATCGTAGACCAGCAGGTGACTGAATAAGCTCAACAAGAAAGAATGATTTTATATTTGCGGAATGACTACACTAGTACTCACACTTTTGGTCAAACTCATCTTTTGTAGAGATCACTTTGTTCCATGTCCACTCGAGAACAAACCGTAATTTAGCAGCAGAACTTGGATGCTTGAAAACAAGAGAACAAAAAAGAAAGAAATCAACAATTTCAAACTAAACCCTATATAACATAAAAGCAGCATAAGAAGGATTACCTTCAGATGCCCAATGTTTAATGCATCCTGTCAGAAGTTCTAAAGAACCTGTCTGGACGGCAGCTGACAATACCGCTTCTAACTGCCCCTCCTAAACATAACAGACAACATAAAATGAGAGCCCTACATAGTTTCAGTATCCCAACCATCAGCAGTAAATGCTTCTTTCTAACTCTATACTCGTTCGGGTGTCAAAAGTCAATTAGTACACGTGCAAGTTATTCCACAGTCGGCGTCTTAATTCTAGCCACAGCCGGGACTCCTTGTTGGCCTGAGGAACACGTTACACTTGTCCTCTGACATTCTGACTTACCCAAGGCTAATGCTAACCTTCACTGGCATGCCTCTGCACCGTAGTCTCAGTTTACTGTGTTCCAATGAACTCTTTCCAGTAACAGCCTCCGCTAATACCCATTACGCATTCCCTGCCTACAAGTTTGCCATCAGGAAGGCATGAAGGGGACAGCACAAATACATGGTTTGCATGGAGACAGTGACCATAAGGTCAAGCAGCTTTCTAGACTATGAAGATGGGAAGCAGTTCGGACACCGAAACCATTCAGTTACCACTTTCTAAAATGACAGAAAGGAACCGGTGCAACACTGAAACTCTAACAGGTTTACATTTCAGCCTGTGCAAATACTGTAGTATAACGTAGTGGTAATCCTTTGGAAGGATGATGCACAGGTATGCCCAGACACGAAACATTAAGTAGAAGCTGATTTCAGAGCTGGTGATCTGATGCTTCTTTCAGGGGAAAGTAAAATATTAGGAAGGATCATCTTTGGGCTATTTGATTTTGTTTGGTGTTTTGTTTGCTTGGTTTTTCAAACACATTCAAAAGTGTCTTTCCCGTTGAGGTAAAAATCATTACATTCCAAGTCGTTTCTACATGTTACAATACCCCTCTGGTATTTCCGTCTTTTCCTGAAAGCTGGCTTCAGACAAGGAGACGCACCGCACACTACTTGCGGTGCCAGCAAACAGAACTCCAAACCAAGCTTCTCGACCCTAATGCTGAAACTTGTCTGACTAACAGGCAGAAGAAATCCCTCCTCAAATGCCTGACAAGTCTCTGAACAATATAGTCGCAATTCAGCAGAGGGTAGGAACCAATGTCTTGATTTCCCAAGTTATTTCCAAACCGGAGTGGCCATCAGAACATCCAATTTGAGTCTAAGAGCCTACATGCGGCTTGCAAAAGGAACAGTCCACGGGCTAGGTCAGCTTCCCGAGAAATCTATTTTAGCTACCACACTGTGCAGAAGTGTTATGGGCCCTAAGACGCTTCCACAAACCTGGTAAGGAATCCAGGAGGCAGGAATATGAGGGCAGTGGGGAGACTGCTCTCCCCTTCCTACTAATCGCACCGCTCTCCGATGAGGAGCTAGATGAGCACTCAGCTGAGATCCCGCCTGGGTGACGACGGGCTTTTCATCACAAAGGCTCCATCTCTCATGCAACTCTTCAGATGAGAGAGAAAGGCTGTGGCGCTGCAAATGGAAAACATATGCGAGAGGGGGGTGAAGCCACTCTGGTGGGATAAAGCGGATAGAAGGTCGTGGGCGTCATGAGATCAAGGTGATTACGGTGTTGGAGCGACAAGAGGGCAGTTGAGGAGGAGTTCATTGGGCTACTGCAGCACAAGGCAAAGGCTACAGAGGTGAGGCTCTGCTTTGAGAGGCTGCAGAAAAGCTGACCCACGAAGGGAAAATGAGGGGAAGCGGTGATGAAATTGTCAGGTAGAGCTGACCACAGTCATTGTTTACCACAGCCCACTCCCTTGCAAGCAAATGATCAGGTCTAGCGCAGCAAGCTGGTGTTTCCAATAGCTCACCTCCGAGTGAGACACCCCCATCGTCAGCTACTGCACTGAACATAATGCTTTGAGAAACTGACGGGGACGAAGATCGCTCGGAGGGAAAGATGCTTTCTGTTGCCCGTAACCAGCCCTGACAGCACACTACCTTGCGCCTGTCTGTGGCACGGAATTCATAGACGGGTCTCTAGAGACAGATCGATTAGGGCTGTTGCCAGCCAAACTCAGATGTTTGGATCCGAGAATATTATTGCTTCTGCTCATTGAAGTCCACACCTGCATTTCCATGCAACTTGCAATTGTAAGCTCTACAGCCCTCTCAGACAAGATGGATGTCTAACCCCCTTGATTCTCTGATACGCACTCACCGGACTCACACTGGATGGCTGGACATCAACTCGTCTTGGAGACAGCAAGCCAGCTACAAGACGCCTCCCGTAGCTGTCGCAAACGGCTTTGCTTATTAAAGGGCCCGATTTCTTTAAAAAATTCAAGGTCTGAAACAGCAACCAAAAACCACACATGAAGACCGCATTATTAGTCAGTCACTAAGGTTCTGCATAACCCCTCAGAGAAAGAATAGAAATGTTCGCTTAAACCGCCAGAAAGCTTGCATCAGTAATGTGCTTTAGCTTAGCAATCTGAGTAAGCATGACGATGTAGAGGCTTAAAAGACGGCAGCCAAACTAACAGTTAGCAAGCTTTTGTCCTGTAAGACAAAATAGCAGCCCTGGCAATGCTTAATTAGGTATTTTCTAGATTCTCTGCCCATACACAGGCCTTTCTACATTCTACATGAGTTAAAACTGGCCATTTGGGAGGGAAAAAAATTATTTCTTCTTAAACAGTTAAATCATTTTTCGTGTTCTCCATTCTGTCTGCCTTTCTCAAGGTAATCCAGATCAAAACCCTAACTCAAGACTACGCAGGTAGTTCGGCTGATGGGTAATAAAGTACTCACAGCTTTCCCCCATTTCCGCAACGTTTTTGTTCTCGCTCCTAGAGCAACGCTGCATTCCTTTCTAGACATTCAGGCCCTCACCGTGCTTCAACAGGAGACAATGGTAGTTTCACAGTCCCAAGAGTGGACCTAAACCATTACCATTTGCTTAAACCTGGCGGGATACAGCTGCAATTATGCGTGCGGATGGGCAGGATGCACCTAACATGGTCTCTGACACCGAAAGCAGCGCAGCGGAAAACTTAGAAAAGGTACAGCTCTTGACATTCTCAACAAAGATGCAGAAAAAGATCACCTCCTTCTGGAAGCCGGCGCAAGCCATATGAACGACTCCGGAGTTCAGCAAGCACGTACCATCTGCGGACAGAAGGAACCTTTGACAACATTCCGGACTCTCACAGTTACATCATCACCCGTTTACATTTTTTAAATAGCAATATCTGGGAAGACAGAACTGAGTACCCTTTTCCTTCATCGGATCACTTACAAATTTTTTCAAAACCATAATTACTGTGCGTGCAAATTTTATCTCTAGTGCTCGCGAGGTGCTGTGCTTTGAGCTTCAGTTCAAAGTCATTTCATTTTACAGGCACCCCCGCTCCACAGGCTACGGTACAAAAGCACCAAACCCCAAAACTCAGCAGACTGTCAGATGACTTTTGCAATATTCAATACTTTCCCAGTAGAACGTAATCAGAGATGGGTTGGGGGGCGGTTAGGGGGGTTTGGGCTTTGCTTTGCATTTTGAGCAACAAACAATGAACAAGAGAACCAATAAATGGCAGTGGACCTCAAGTTAAGCTCACCACTCTCAAAAGCAGTGAAATACCTACCAAAATTATAGTTGCTTGGATTGAAAAACTGCTTGGGTGGTGGATTAGAAAGAGGAACTCCTCGTCTTAAGCTCCACTCACGGACCAGAACATCCAAAATGAAGTTTGGGGAAGTCATGCTTATTATGGTATCCAGTGACCACAAGGCAAAAAAGGGGCAATCGTGAAGGAATTCTTCTGGGCTGAAAGAAAACAAGTGCATAAGCTAAAAGCCAACTTTCAAATTAAGTATTTGTAGGGGTATTGAAAACAACTTGATAAAAAATCTACCTTAGCGAATCTGGCA
Source organism: Gorsachius magnificus (assembly GCA_034008185.1). NCBI lineage: Eukaryota > Metazoa > Chordata > Aves > Pelecaniformes > Ardeidae > Gorsachius > Gorsachius magnificus. Next base: position 38,186,757 of record CM067083.1, on the reverse strand, counting down.
TCTGAGCATGACACCAGCGATTAATGTCAAATACACCCAAGTAAGCGGATGGTTTCCCCTGACCACATGTATTCACTTGCCAACTGAAGATTGATACACTGGTGTCAGAAGATGGCACTGTAAGACACAAGGCATTGTTTCTTATTTGTAGAAAATACGGTACAGCTGGTATTTTTAAAACACCACTTTCTATTTTGGCTTAATTCCTTACATCCTCTGAAACACCACACCTAAATAATTAAAAAAAAAAATAAATCACAGAGACGTTTGCTATTTTTAATAGGTTCAGTCACACTGCCCCCTTTTCTTGTTCAAGTTCTATCAGTTCTAAGCCAAATCAAATACCTTCTAGGGATCCTCACACACTTGACTACGTTTCATTGTGAACTCCTGTGCCATTTCAGTTTTGTTAGCCACTGAAACTGCCTAGAAAGATGATGCAAGCATCGCCTTTGTAACATGAGACGTAAGTTAAGGCCAGTAAGAAGAGGGGAAGGTGAGTAAGGCAGTCAAAACAAAAGGCCACGATAAAAAGTTATCACTGTGGCAGGCTCAAAGATCTGGTCAGAGCGTGACTGACTTGGTAAACCCAGAGATGTATATTTCGTTATTGCACGATAATGAGACATGGTAACTGTGCATATGGACAAGGACAGCTATTGCTTTAAGAACCTGTAGGTGTAGGAACCTATTCGATTTAGAGAGGAAAAAATGGACAGGCAGATCACAGAAGCATGGAATCATTTTGTTTGGAAAACAGCCGTAAGATCACCAAGCCCAACTGTAAACCTAACACTGCCAAGTTCCCCACTAAACCATATCCCCAAGCGCCACGTCTCCATGTCTTTGAAATACCTCCGGGGATGGGGACTCAACCACTTCCCTGGGCAGCCTGTTCCAATGCCTGACAACCCTTTCGGTGAAGAAATTTTTTCTAATATCCTGTCTAAACCTCCCCCGGCACAACCTGAGGCCGTTTCCTCTCGTCCTATCACTTGTTACCTGGGAGAAGAGACCAACACCTGCCTCGCTACACCCTCCTTTCAGGTCGTTGTAGGGAGCAATAAGGTCTCCCCTCACCTTCCTTTTCTCCAGGCTACACAAGCCCAGTTCCCCAGCCACTCTTCATAAGACTGGTGCTCCAGACCCCTCACCAGCTTTGTTGCCCTTCTCTGGACACACTCCAGCACCTCAGTGTCTTTCATGTAGTGAGGGACCAAAAACTGCACACACTATTCGAGGTGTGGCCTCACCAGTGCCGAGTGCAGGGGGACAATCACTTCCCTGGTCCTGCTGGCCACACGAGTTCTGATACAAGCCAGGATGCCTGTCGGCCTTCTTGGCCACCCGGGCACACTGCCGGCTCATAGTCAGGTGGCTCTCAACAACACCCCCAGGTCCTTTTACACCAGGCAGCTTTCCAGACACTCTTCCCCAAGCCTGTAGCGTTGCGTGGGCTTCCTGTGACCCAAGCGCAGGACCCAGCACTGAGCCTTGTTGAACCTCATGCAGTTGGCCTCAGCCCATCGATCCAGCCTGTCCAGATCCCCCTGGAGAGCCTTCCCACCCTCCAGCAGATCAACACTCCCACCCAATTTGCTCTTGTCTGCAAACTTACTGAGGGTGGCTGCATCCCCTCATCCAGATCATTGATAAAGGTATTAAGCAGAACTGGCCCCAATACTGAGCCCTGGGGAGCACCACTTGGGACCGGCCACCAACTGGATGCACATGCGGACAGAGGTTTGAATGGGGGGAAAAGAAAATTCAGGGAACATTCCTAAGCAATGGAGAGAATGATCTTAATTGTTGGAAGACAACAGCTGGAGGAATGACATGACTGACAAGCATTATACGGACGACCCCACCATATATTGCTATAGCATGTCAGCAAGCATAAAATAAAACCAATTTTTTCCCTTAAAGAAGTCCCACATAAAACTTAAGCACCCCACTTTTCTTTTGAAACAACAAGCCCAACAAGCTAGTCTCTACAGACTTTCAGACGGTGGGTACAGAACAGCATTCACTGCTTAGATCCCCAAACCATTTCTTTTACAATAACCAAACACGGACGTGAGAACAAACCTTCGTTAACGCGATCCTCTTTGTCAATACGGTTGCGAAATTGTTCTACGGTCTGACAGCTCAGTAATTTAGTCCTGCTGGCCGGCCCTCTCAAGGGAAAGACTCCACCCGTGAGGTCTAAACTGTACCTTTCGTCACAGTATTTCAAACCCTGCAGAAAAAATAAAGGAAGAGAGAAAAGGTCATTTTGAGATAAACACATCCATTATACCTAAATATGAAAGAGTGTATATAACTGATATAATATGCATATTATACTATCTATTTCCCACGAGCTTATTTCTGACAGCAAATAGAAACTACGTCTAATGTGCAAGAGGATTAAGAGTCACGTCGTAACGGCTAAGTTTGGCTGGAAAGGCTTTGCACGCTTTCCAAATTTAGCATTTCCCTACCATTATCCAGTTCTAAACACGTTTTGCAGAATTCCTTGCGACATCAAGGTTTCCTTACAAACCTAAGTAGGTATCTACAAGGAGATATCAGAAGTAGTGCAATCCATACGCATGCAGAGCTCTTTGCACATGGGCAATGCCTTTAGGATCACAAATTACTACAGGGTCAGCAAACTAATCTGAGGTACGCAGAAACCCTGGCAGGACTGTGCTGAACCTCTGACACCACCGTTTTCTAAGGAAGCATTAACTGAACTACCGTCTTTCCAAATACAGCAGTCATGTTCACTGTCTACCATACGATGCCTGAAGGTGTGTATTGTAAACAAATAGCAGCTGTACAATTAAGGAAAAAAACAACCAAACAAAAACCATCGTACCACATTCTACCCAAGTTTCCTAAACTTTCAGAGCCCTACAAATGAACTGGCACGACACAATATACGCTCACAGGATTTGACGTGATACATCTAATTCACCTCATGTGAGAAGAGACAAGCTTCCTCTTAACCTTTCGAGGAAAGACTACTAATAGATGGGCGGCAAAAAAACAACCAACCAACCAACAAAACCCACAACAAACAAAAAAACCCCAAATCCCCCACCAAAACTACGCCTTTCATTACTAAAAAGACAAATGTTAGAAGTTGCTCTGAAGCTTGCACAGTTCATTCTATTTCATCAAGTAACTTTGGAAATAGCAGGCACGTGCAGAGTGGGTAAGAAAAATCTCAACCATCTCTTCAAAAAACTAGCAGGAAGCCTAAGCAGAGAATCTCTTTTTTATGACAGAAGGAATAATCACTAAAACCAATTTGAATAAAAGATGTCTGGAACAAGTCCACCCTTCCAAAGGACCGTTTCATCAGAAAAAGTACTAAAACTCCATAAACCTTTTAGAGATTCATTTTAACGGCTAGACATTTCAACTTTGAGTCACATGTGAAGAGCCAGTCCCCCCCACAAAGCTGGGGCAGAGGGGAAAACAACATCAAACAATTCAGAACATGCTGAATCACGTGAAGATAGTTATACCTTGTCACCAAGAGAGAGAATGCATTTTAAAGAAACACCACCTTTTCCAAACACCTCACCTTGATCTATTCAAAAGCAACGTTTACAGATGAGGAAGGACCTTTCCTATATGGAGGGAAAAAGGCCCAAATTTAACCTCATTCAACAAAATCAAAATGCACAGTCCCTATCAAAACACACTACCGCAACACAAGTATCACCCCTATTTCATTCCATGCCTACTGAGAATATGCAAGAGAAAGTACCTCAATAGGAGGAAAGAATTGCTCTGAATTAAGATTACTTTCCCCTCAAAAAGATTTTGGAAGAGTTGAAAGCATACTACTGAACAGAATGATACATTATACAGGTGCGCCTTAGATCTGTCAGGCATCCGAGATACAATGATACCTCCTCACCTATAGTTTAAACACAACATCTTTGGAGCCAGTTCTAAACATTTATGGACGCTCTTTTGAACAAATCATACCGCTGCTTACTGTATTTACCTATTTGGCTGGCTTTAAGAGTGGATTTCACACGTAACCCAGCCAAAAAGTAGAAAGAGTTGTCTTCACACCTACTAAGGTGCAGGATCCACACGTAAAAAGAGACCCTGTGGGCACATTTCCTTTCAAGTCCTGATGACAGAGCTCAAAAGAAAAACAAGACTATAAACCCAAAGATCAGAAAAGAATAAAGCTATATGACCGCATTTTCAGAAAGGGAGACCAACAGAAGCTTATTTGAGTCCGCAGTTTGGTTCAACTGAGCTAGTCAAAGCCCCGTCTTCTCTTCCCACGTGCCATATAGTTTGGCGTTTAAATGAAGAACAATTTTAGTTGTGAAAGCTGCTTCCCTTTCAGGAATTGAACTGGTACGGGCTCTTTGCAGAGAAATCGAGTTGGAACGCGCAACACTGCAGTAGAAAATTGCATGACTGGTTCTCAAAAACGGAGGGCAAAGGCCATGCCCAAGAAGACTCAGAAAAAGACTAAGTCTTTTTAGTCATCTCTGAATTCTGATGGCAAATATTACCCCTGCCAACTTAACCGATACTCTCTTTGAGAAAATTACCATTTTCACCCTTTCACATCCCTGCACCTCTTACCTCATACATGACTTGTCCCAATGCCGAGAGTTTTCTGTCACCAAACGCTAACTGCAACAGATGTAAACTCACAACATCAGCTTCACTGAAAAAGGTAGAAATGATGAAATTTGATTACAAAGCTGCTTTATCGTCCTCGTTATCGTTTTATTAGCTCTAGGCCGAAGTTTTCTTAATAGCATGCTCTTGCTGAAGAGAAAAGCAGCACTCCCCAAAACATGGGAACTGGGCACATTTGGCTGCTAAAACATAAAGGAGGACATTTTGACACTAGCAGCTTCAGGAGCAAATGCTAACCACGCCATTTGAAAGCTGTACTACGTTGTATGGACTAAAAAGCAATGGAAATTGTTCTTCGCAGTGAAGAGTTCTCGATCAAAACAGCTTGAAAGTCAAACTGAAGAAGATTGCCACTCTGACAACAGCCGAGCTGATTAAATAGCTCGCTGATGCGGAGAGAGAGATCTTTCTCCCCTTCCCTTACCACCAAAGTTCCAGTCCCTCTCTCGCACACGCTGCACCCTTCCACATCCCCAGCTGATGCATTAGCCCAGAGGAAACCATTGACTTTGCTGCCAAACAGTGATCGTTCCCTGCCAGGTGAGCTGAACTGGCTCATGAAGGCTCCCAAGACTGCTCAAGTTGGCACAAGGTCACGGGCAACGCTGTCATCGCCCTCCTTTTGGGGCAGCAGGCTCTTGTATCGGCACGTTTACTCTTCTAGATCTCAAAAGCCTCAACTGCTTTTAATAGTGTTTTAATACTGTGCTGTGAATAGCAAACAAATCCTGAAGCAGTCCTCCAGAAACAAAGGGAATCACTTAAGAATGCAAGCACAAAAAGACAGCCCCTGTTGCTTTGCCTTCTGTCAGAAGGTGGGAGCCAGCGGGTCCCGCTTCACGTCTGTTAAATCCTGTACAAATCACACTGTAAGCTTAGCACCTTCCGTACCTCTCCTGCGCAGCTAAATAAACAAAACAAGTACACGGGTATCAACTGCATATGAACAAACATTCAAAAATGAAAAGGGATTCAGTGCCTCATAGTCAGTTTTTATTCACCTTTCTTGTGTAGACTGAACAGCCCACAGGTAGCAACGATTGCGAGGATCGTTCTCAGGCTCTTGAAAAGTAACAGCATAGACAGGAACCCTTCCTCCTTCCAGCTGAGAGTGGTGCCTGCAGGTTTAAAAAGATGAAAAAAATAGAAAGGTGAGCCTACTGGCCCTAACTGTTTGTAGAAGAATCTTCTGAGAAAAGACCACCTGGCATGCTTATCCTCAAAGTACAGAAGGTCCAACTTCCATCTCAAACAAGGGAGTCGCGCAAGCGACTAGTTCTTATGCAACAGAGAAGCAAGAAGAGAGGAGGAAGAAAGCATTTTTCTTCCGGACTTCGGAGCCTTATTTGTACCTTCACAATTGATTCTTGCCACCTAAGTACTCCTCCACTGCCTATTCATGCCTCCAGGAGTTTCTGGCGAGTTACTGCACATTTGCTGACGGGAAGCCCTATCGGAATTTGGTCAAATCCTTCAAGGGAGATTGCTCTCTGGCAGATTTAAAATCACCTCTTAATTTTTTCTCTTGCTTACGAATTTACATGTCCCTTATTCTCACCTCCAAGTGTTCCAAGCAAACTTTCATTCACAGGCATCGTTGCCTTGGAATGGGTCAACCCCCTACTTTGGTCAAGGCTGAAATGTAGGAAGGAATGTCTTTTCAGGCACACATCAGCTATTGAGTTTTCACATCTTGCTCCTTTCATCCCGGGCACGTTATTAACACACCTAAGCCTTTCAACATAGGCCCTAACTGCAGGAACTGGTTCTGAAAAACACATCTGTCAACACCTCTCTCATCAGAATACACACTTTCCCTGCTTTCACTGAATACTCCCGATAGAACAAACTCTCTGAGAGACATCAGCACTAGCACATCCTAGCTGCCTGACATGACCCCAAGCAGCATGCTTTCCACAGTTCCTCAGTCCGCAGGCACAAGAAGAAAAACAATCCCAGTCCACTCGCGAGGAGGCAGTCCGCTTAAGCCAGGTATGACTCAATAAGCTATTTCAGAAGAGGCTTTTGAAAGATTCCAAGATTCTACGCAAAAGTGCAGCCCCCAAAAAAGTTCTCCTTAAATTAACAGACTTCCTCCTCAAGCAAAAAATTGAGACCCCTGCACCTCCAGGCGTGGCCAAGTGCCAAGGCCTACTTACTCCCTCCTCAAAGTTTTCATGTTCCATAGTGACAGGTAGCCATCTGAAAAACCCACAACCAGCTGATTGCTTCTGCTTATGTAGCACAGGGTTGAGACTGCTGTTCCCGAAGGATTCTGTAATTGAAAACAGAGGTGTCTTCCTTCTCCGGTCACAGTTTCTCTTCTTTGTGGAACTTCAGCAGGAATTCTAGTGACAACTTCGAGACCTGCACACACAAAACCACACAGTAAATTAATGCCTTGTGCCACTGAGGTTGCTCTTTAAACACGGACGTGACAACGTGTATAATGCAATTCTACCGTCCCAGCAAAATACCCGTTTATGCAACACTTTCGTTGCCATTTCCTTTTTGTATGCATGCAAAGAACGTAAGAACTCTCTGATCGGACAGGTATTCTCACTGGTATTTCACCAGTTTTGATAAGTCGGATTTATTTTAAGAAACAAGCCTAAGATTTGCCCCAAGTCAATTAACAGAAGCAGAGGAACATTGCCAAGAAATAGGGCACCTCTGACACAACTTTCCTTACTTTTAAATACAAGTTTAAAAACTGCAAGCTTACCCGATGGTTCTACTTCATCCTGACGGCCAGATAAATCGTCCAAACAAAGGTCAACCAGAAGTACATGACCAACATCTGTAGCCACTGCTGCCACTCCAAAGAGCCATCGCAGACTCTGATGTAGATGCTGAGTGCTCACGTGGGGTCCTCCATCGTTAGTTATGGGTTCTATAGCAGTTACCTGCAGGAAAACTGCAAGTTAATATTTAAGCTGTTGGACAAGCGAAACAGAAAATCACGCTAAAGGGAAGCCAGAATTAGCCCATCAGAAGCAAGAAAGTCAATACCGGATCAGAAGACTTACAGACAAAGCACTGTTCCCAATTCTATGACGGAAAAAGAAAAAAGAAAGCCCCGTACAAAAATCTGTTGCCGCCTTCCATTTACTACATTCATATAGTCAATAAGCAGAGATTCAAAGACTTAGGTAACTCCCTCCTCTGCAATAAAACCAGAAAACCTGTTTTACTATCAGCAAACTCCAAAGAGAAGGGCACCGGTAAGCCCAAGATTTTACATCAAGGCTCTCCGGACCGGATCCTCTGCAGTGAGTTTGTTAATGCCATATAGAAAAAATGCCTCCTACTGAGAGACGCTCCAAAGCTTTTCCCAAAACAGCGTGATGTGATGCCGCACCTAACAACACAAAAGCTTCGTTCCTCTGATTAGAAAGTACGCACCCTTCCCGGAAGAACAACTGCTTTGACCACTCTTGATATCCCAAGGTTGTACAGACAGAGAATGCTTCCCTCTGCTTCTTCCAACCCGACCAGCAGACCAGTTCTCTTCTGCCAGGAAAACTCCTTTACCACACGAACACTGGGAGGCTGATCATTTACTCCTCTGAAGCGGTATGCAGAGAGACACTCTCCTGTCACAGCCTTCACGACCTCAAGTTGAGGACCACACGCCAGCCACGCTAGGCCATTTCTCCCTGGAAGAGAGAAGAAAGCTGACTAAAGCAAATTCCTGAGAGGAGATTGAAAACAACTGAAAAAAATCACGGGCACTGCCCCTTCCCTTCAATGAAAGTACCAAACAGAGGAAGGCTGACTTACCTACTTCTGGTCAATTACTTAACATCGCCCACTGAAATCCTCAAGCAATACATCTTAAAATTAACCACCTCATCATTCTCCATTTGTACTCGTCACTCCTGCACTGAAGAATTCCCACGCTTTGGGATAAAGATTACAATCTATCCACCTATAGTCTTTAGACCATATTTGGCTTGGTTTTGCTCTAAATCGTCTAAACACGTACGGGAGTACAAGTCTTAAAGCATACTTCAAATGGAACAAGTCCAAGCCACTTCACTTCTAGCTTCTTGATTTTACTTGACACGCGCCTACTTTGGGCAGGGATTTGGACTTCAGCAAGGAATTATCTTCAAATGGGCACCGCATGAGTGAATTTAAACTTTTACACGTGCTGATCACAGACAGAATTGAACACGGTTTCTTTCACCAAACTACATCAACTGTACACATGTTTTCGTATCAGCATTTTCGACAGTTAAAACAGCCTTCTTCTTCTTCTCTCAAAACCTGGGGTGCAGCTTAACAGCACCAACCTGACACAGCTGACACGGTGACCCTATGCTTCAGGTAACCTCCGGGCCGTGGCAACTTTATACCAAGACCAAATTTAAAGGAAAATGCTCACCTCCGGAAAACTTCCCGCACAGCTGAGAATTGGCGGTTCTCTCATCTTCCCCAAGTGCCTGAAGAGTCGCCTTGGGGAACCGCAGCAGGCTGCTCGTTACCCAAGCCCTTAGGTCTCGCATTCTGCCATGTCAATAAAGAAAAAATGCAAACATAGACTCGTGTCAGCCATAAACAGTTTTGAGATTGACAGAGTTGCGTCAGTATGCAGTGCGTAACCTCCTATCCACCTCGCGTAGCTCTTGGCTTTCAAAAAATGGCACTCCGGACAGTTTTTGATCTCACAGCGGAGCAACGGGAGACTCCTTTGCTTTTCCAATGCCCATGAGATCACCAACCAAAAGTGACGCAGAGGTATTGACAAGATACAAACTGGGAAAGAACCTAATACACAGCGTTCACGATCTTTTTGTGGGAAAACTTAAAAGCTGATGTGATTTACAAGATTACAGAGGAGGCTACGTAAGAGATATTCCATACACGTGGAAATACATACTTCAAGGAACTATGCTTTGCCAGTTCTGTGCCTTCCTGAAAGAGCCTCCGGAAGACCAGACAGATTTAATTCTCTTGTTCAAAGAGCTCTGCTTTCTTCATGAAGTCTCCAAAGGAAGAGTGAACAAGTATCTTCCAGTAGGGCAGGTAGCAGCATTCAAGACAACTTCTCAACTGCATGCTCTCCACGAGTCACCCTGCCTTTGCCCAGCATTCCTCAAGTAAGCCAATGGGCATTTCCAGCAGATTTTTTTTTTAGACAATATGGAACTAGGAAGATAAAATCCATAACAAATGAGGAAAAATATATACCGAGATCTGGTTATTAGGGTGTTTTACTTGCACCATTCTGCTAAGCTAAACCAAGGATTACTACAAAACTACAACAGTGGGAAAATAGTTGTACTAGCCACTATGCTAGCTCACGCACGCGTGAAACTACACGCTCAGTTTGCAAGGAGAGCTAAAACCCCCTCTACTTTTAGGAAGGACAGCAGCCAAGACGTCGTCAGTCAACTTTTGACTCCCTCTGGCACATAGAGCCTCGCTATCTCACTGAGAAAGGCTGCAGCTGAGTTTGTGAGAATGCTCCACAAGCTCTCTGAGAAGCACGAACCTACAGCGGAAGCTGAGAAGAAAGAATTTCAGCTCGCGACCCCAACAGCCCCCAACAGCCAAGATCCTGTATCTGATGCAGACCCTAGATTTGATTTCCCTTTGGATGAAAAAACAAACAAAACCAACACAGATCAGAAAAACCACGCTAGAGCCAGTTTACCCAGCTGCCTCCGACGGTTATTCTCTAACACCGCCCGATGCTCATTCAGGAGTTGCACTCCCTGTCTAACGTGGCTAAGCTCGCAAAAGTTCCTCAAGTCAGTTCTCAAATCAGGCTCGTTTTACATCGCTTGGCGTACCTGGACAGACTGACGTAGGCACCAGGTGTCTCGGTACGGAAGACACACGTGTGCAGCCTTCCAAATACCAGGAGACAGTAGCTAACCACACATTACCAGCACACCCCACCGGTATGCCTTCGCACTGCCTGTCCCTCCCAGCACAAATTCCGGAATCACAGCATCACAATGAAGAGGGAGGCCTTCCGGAACCACTGGAGGTCATGTGGTCCACCCCCGCCTCCGCTCAGGCAGGCTCCCCTGGAGCAGGCTGCCCAGGACCATGGCCAGAAGGCCTCCAAATATCTCATTCCAAAACAGACTTTCACAAACAGCAACCTGACAGGCTGAACTGCAACATCGTTTGCAACACACGCCACAGGCCCAGGTTTTGCCTGACTCTCCCCTACCAATTTCGGTATTCTCTCCACCACACAAGTACAGCAGTACCACCCCACCAAAGGCTTGTCACCATGATTTCTCTAAAACTATATCCGCCTACAAGGCTACCAGGTCCTACCTCAGCTGCATTCCCACCATACGTCTTCGGTGCTACAGATGACCAAAAACGCCTCCTGCTAGTGTTTGGGGAAGTCAAAATCCACTTGCTATTTGTGGCTCTATTTATGCCAACATAGGCACGTGTTTCATCGGCTATTGGTCGCCCTGTACTCCCAAGCCCAGCCAGCCTGGACAATGCTTTCTTATTGTCCGCCTTCAGTTCTCTTACAAGCTTCTCACTGGGACTTGCCTTTACCATGGCCTCGTTCCGGGTCTTTTTTCTCCTTCTAAATATGCAAACACACCAAAGACAAAAAAAGAAGCTGTTACCCAGACAATCCCAGCAAGCGACAAGGTTTCCTATCAGAGACGACTTCCCCCCACCCCCCGCCCTTCGGCTTTTGTTCTTTCCCCTGTTCAGAAATAGCCCACGTAGCTCGGGAACGTCACAAGTGAAAAAGTCTCAGGGACACTTTGGTTCTCGGGCGGAAGCACCTGATGCCCTCTCTTGTTGTTCCGCTAACAGCGCTCACAACCTCCTTGGGTTCTGCCCCTGCCAGCCCAGGAAAATCCTCCTCTCCTCCAGCTCACCCTAACTTGCAGCAGTGTAGCCATAGCTGCTGCACCTCTGGTCTGTGGGGCAGCGTGGGATGGGGTACCCTAAAACCACACCTCATCCGCTCTAAGTGTGGCTACGCCAGCTAGGCAGACAAAGCCCCCGCAGAGGCAACTCAGGCGTGGGGAGTTTGTTGCTCTGCATTCGGCGGACGCGGAAGCAGTTCAGCTCTTTGCAGGACTGAACTGGTGCGGGAAACGTTCAATCTTCTGCTCCTGACGCCTGCTAGCAGCCAGGCTGCTGCGGCTACGGGCTCACTGAGCCATGATCCGCTTTGGGGTAACAGACGTGGAAGGGCCTGACCTCTTCTTGTGGCAGCTGGAATAGATGCCCCGAAGCGTCACGTTAAGAGAGCATAAAGGACGATTTGCAAACTACAATAAGCAAAAAAGGAATCAACGTCCACAGAAAACTAAGGTTTATTAATACTGAAGCAAAGCCAGTTCGGTACCTGTTCATGGTTACACATTTCCAGCATACTTCAAAGTACTCTGTAGAGACAAGAAAGACGTAACTAGAAGGTAAAACGTGACGGAAACCCGCCCCCAACCTTAATGGAGGCTCATCCCATTGTAAAAATAAGGCAGGTTACGGGCATCCAAACTCCTCTTCATCCCAAACCATTGCATACGCCCCTGTGTCTGCAGTGTCAGCAAGTGGACGGCGAGGGTCTCAGTGCCAGCAGCTGGCCTGGGGGCCACAGCCATAGGGTCCATGCGTCCAGGGCGCCAGCAAGGGGAGGCAGCAGGGTGGTTGTACTCTCCCCCAGCCAGAGGTGCACCTGTGAGTTGCTAGCAGGCTTCAGGGGGGGCTAGGCAGTGAGCAGGACGAAGCCCCGGCTCAGCAGATTTGTAAGAGCATCCCTTCGCTACTTGGCAGGTACTGGCATCCCGCGTTAAGCTTCCCAGTAAGAAATCCACTAACTTGGCAGAGAAATCTGTGCTCTAGCAGTCAGGCTATGGTTAAGAATTAAAAGTGAAAACAAAGAATCCAGGACGCAATTTTTTCCTCTGTCCAAGCAACAAGAGCTGTCTCTAATAGGAGTAACTCGATTGCAAACGGGGTTTTGCATTTCCCTGGGGATGTGGCGAGCGAGATGGGAAGGACGGAGTTTGTTTTCACCGTTGCGTTTATCACAGGGGCGCGCACAGCGGACGCCGTCAAAGGAAAAGAGAAACCTGCTCACAAATGGCAGCCCCGCATCATTCCTGCTGGCACAGAGCTGGCGGGCGAAAACAAGGGGCTCTTTCTTCAGGGAAGCAGCACCGGGGCAAATCGCAAGCAGCCTTCGGTGATCGGGGGGGGGGTATTTTTGTAGACAGAAGGCTCTACTGCACGGGAGGGAAGCTTTCTGCTTACGGCACTGCTAGAATCCACCGGGCTGCAAGCGCAGAAGGATGCTGATGGAGTGGGAGCATCCAGCAGCTACAAACGCTGTATGGCAAGGCTGAAACCATGGCTCCGACCGTATAGGAGAGGTATGGCACTATAGAGCCATAGGGACACTCTAAAGGCCTCCAAAAGAAAGCATTCATTTCTTTGCTGAGGTGCTGGAAAGACTTCCTCGCAAATGTGCGGTGCAAGAGCAAAGTTAGGAAGCCCAACGGAGATTAAAGATCAGCTCGCTTTACGGCAGGTAAAGGAAAATCCTGGTCAGCGAGGTGTTGACAAAAAGGTTGACTAAATTCCTGACCTTTTTGGTCCTCCTGTTAAGGATGCAGTAATTACACCTGTGACCCATGACCATTTTGGGGTTTAGCTGTAAATCGAGCTGTACTACATCACCTTTTTGTTCAACGCCATTTGATAGGGTCCACTATGGCTTGTACTGTCAGTTGCTCCGTATGCTCGCAGTTTCTAGTTTTGCTAATTTGAAATTAACTGAGTCATTTCAAGGACAGCCTGGGAAGACCTTGGAAACAAACGACACTCTGTGCTAATCCCGCCTGGTACTGCTTGCTCGTGTCCCGATTCTGGGTGGCTTTCAAGAGCTCTTTGCGCACAACGGGCACCAGGCCGTCCCACACAAACGGACGCATCGGTAACCGTAACTTGAGTTTTTCCCTCGGCCTCACACATGGCTCGTCTGCATAGCACGGTACACTGGAAAATGCATTTTCTTTTAGGAACAGCTTTAATTCAAAAGGAACCACAGTACGTTTATCTCCAAGCCTATCAAAGAGACTCGTCGTCTTGACTCCTTTGGCGAAAATGGCATTCCTGCAAGGGAAACCTGGAAGTTTTGCACAGACGACAAATGTACAAATAAAAGGCGAAACAAATGCTATTTTACTCCTTGAATTTCTACTATTAACTACTTCGTTCTCTGTGGCCTTATCTGCACACTGCGCATCTTCTTGCCGTAAGATCTCTTCAAGTCAGGAGATTTTGTGCCCTCTTCCTAGCACTTCTTCTAGGAGCAACAGGAGGTTCTGTTGGCGGAAGCGACACTGCACACCGATCAAGGTTCCGATCTTCTGAACCTTCTGATGAACTCATCCTTCTTCTGCCTCTTTTAGCTGGCACAGGTAAGAGGACTCGGTCACTAGGCTGCACCGCTTGATCCTCGACAGCGTTTTCAGGAAGTGGTAAATTGAGGCTAGTCCGTTTTCTTGTGCTTCTGCTGGCACTGACTGCTGGTTTTATCTTACGGCCGGTGTCAGCCTGGCCACTTTCTTCATCTCCTGATGAACTCTTCCCTCCTCTGGTCCTTTTGGCAGTAGCAGAAGCAATAATGCTACCTGCAGCAAGAGAAGGTTCCCCATTAGCCTCTTCCAAGAGTTCAGATGCAGCTTTTTCCTTTGCTCTCTTTAATCCTCTTCTGGGAGTAATGGCTATGGACGGCATCCTGGCGGACAGTGTTTCTCCATCAGTACGGCTGCTTTCTCCTTTTTCTACGTTAGCCGGTTTGGGCCTCTTACAGCTCCTAGGAGTAGCAGGGATCACAGCCACTTGCTCCCGTCGAGCATTTGCGTCTGTTTGAAGGCTAGAACACTCAGATGCTCCTTTGCTTTGCTTGGTACTTCTCCTGGGAGGCAGTCCTAACACAACTGGTTTGTCTGTCTTCAGTAGTTGTCGATCGCCTGCCGATGGAAGACTTCGACTTCTACTCCGTCGTCCCCTTGCGCAGGTTCTAGGAGCGAGGACATACTCTACTGCTGAGGCCTGTGCCTTAGCCGCACTCTCTTCAATAACCTGAAGTTAAAAAGTGTCTCTTAATGCATTATGAATGACCAAACAGGCTGACTTCAGACTGAGCTAGATGAAACTGAGGACACTGAAATGCTGCCTCCTTGCCTTTCAGACCACCACTGAATGTGAAGCTAGAAGCATACCACGTACTCTCCGCCACAGAGAAAAGCTGATGCGTTTAAGGGGCAGAGAAGAGAGTATTCAGCGGGTGCAACCACCACACGCTCCGTTTCTGCTCTTTCTGCTCATGACTAACGATTTGCCATCACCCGTGAGCAAAGTGAGTGCTTAGACAATGCAAGCTGTGCACACAACTGGCGGTAATCATGGTTTTGTGTGCCTCCTAACTGTCAGTGAGACAGGACTGTCCTCAACTGGCAAAGTGTTTCCCGTTTTGCAGAAAAGGGGAAAACAGTTTACTTACATGAATTTCCCCCGTTGGAGCAAGACCGTTAGAAACACCTTGTTCTTCCAGCGGAAAAGGAACATTTTCTTCAACTTCAGCTGCTTCTAGGTTACGTTCTTCAGGGAAATGCACACGCTTCCCCTCAAGGCGACTTTCTGAATGAGTAGGGACCACGTCCTACGGCCAAGGGTACTTGTCACAGCTGGAAGACATTTATACGCTTTTAACTTAACCGCTATAGACTTGACACAGGTTTAAGCAGCAGGAAGTCACAGAGGGAGCGGGAGCCAACAATACAGTACTCCGTCCTGACACACATACTGGGCTTTCTCCAAAAACTAGAAGCCACAACTATCTATCTGGTAAAGGAGGCAGCCCCGCAATAAAGGAGAAGAGGGGAAAAAAAAAGAAAGGAAGAAAAAGAGGAAGGGGCAAATTGGCTGGCAAGTCCATAGAGGAAAAGAACAAGAGAAGAAAGGGTGGCTGGAAAGGAACGCTGACAGAAAGTTGTTCTTCACAGCCTAAATAGCGAGGGTTCTCTCAACCCCAGTTCCCTCAGGCACTCTTCATAAGATCTAAATATGCAAATTGGTGTTCAGAAGTGACAAAGGACCGTATAGTTATATTGAAGCATTGGGAATCATGGATATTTGGCGTACATGAGAGAGACACCACTCACTCAGGCACCTAAGGATGCGGTTCTATGGTTAGCTGTGGTGAGACAGCAGTGAAAGATTTGGTACAAGCACGAATGTTTGAAATCCTCTGTATTCTCTCTGCTGTTCTCTGTGTCTTACTGAGCACTGTTTAATTCTTGCCCCCTCCCCATGAGTGCTAACTGCATTACTGGGCAGCCACATATGCATGTATTGTTAAGGTGATTGTTTTTATCAAGCTGGAATTACGGTATAGATGTCTCTGCTGTAACTATTACCAAACTGTTGGTTTCATTTTCACTGGTTACCAGAGAGCAAATGTACAACTCTCCATATGATAGTATAATCACGTTCATTTATATTAATGAGCAGGAATAAACAACAGGTGG
Source organism: Gorsachius magnificus (assembly GCA_034008185.1). Classification (NCBI taxonomy): domain Eukaryota; kingdom Metazoa; phylum Chordata; class Aves; order Pelecaniformes; family Ardeidae; genus Gorsachius; species Gorsachius magnificus. The sequence continues at coordinate 38,170,549 of CM067083.1, read as the reverse complement.
AGATCATCTCCGGTGATGAAAAAAGCAGCATTTTACTGGCAGTACTCCACATATCTGCAGATTAACCCTGAGCAAATCACTTAATCTTTCATCACTATCATTTCCACTAGTGAAAATCCCCAACATCCATAATTGTGCATTTTTGTAAACTACATTAAGGTCTCCAAATGACAGGACCTATGTAAACAAAATGTATCGTTGTTACTGTAAATGTACTGTTCATTTTTGCTATTAAGCATTTATCTGAATGGCTTCAAGAACTTTGATTAACATTTAAGTCAGGTTTTTTAAAGCTTTTTTTTTTAGTAGCCTCCCATATGACTGTAATGAATATCTAAAAATTAGTAACTATTGACAAAGATAGAACAAACACACTAAAGGTAATTTAGTAGCCAAAGCAATAATCTGAGTTCATCAACGCTCAACCCTGTTTTGAAATATTAATTCATTTGCTGAATAATCAGTGCCTTATTTTATGCATTAGTATCTTGGCAGTTTTGTAACTTGACTTCTTTGTGTACAGCAAACCAGACAGGGGTATGATACTGTCTTACACTGTTCACTAGTCTCTAAATAAGGAAATTTTCATAAAGTGATGGAAGCATCACTGAAGAATGACAAACTAGGTTGTTAATTTAATTTCTTGCATACTCTCTATTTATTCACTTGACATTACTAGTGACTGTGCATGTTCCACATCTAAAATGTCAATAAATATTTTCTTCCCCACAGGCTTTACATGTTTAATTAGAGCATCTTCAAAGGCATTAGCCATTCCTCAATACCAGCTGCTCTCAACCTTTCCCACACCGTGACCTTTTTTTCAAAGCACCTCCTTCCTATTGGTACACAGTGTGTAATTTTATGCCCATTCAGAAAAACAGGATTTAACAGCTCTGTATTTAACAGGCATGGGATTATTCATCTGCTTAAATCTAAGCCTAGCCTGTGTATTGCCTGAGGAACCACTGATTTTACATGTAAAAAAAAGATGTCCCTGCTGTCGCTAAGGGCAAAACTGCTATTGGGTCCTGATTACTGCAACAAAATAGAACAGCTGAAGACTTTAAAAAGATGTCAGGATAAGTTAAAGCCAGTTTCTTTGAAAATCTGCAGAGATTTTCTAGAGTTTATAGCCTGTTACAGTCTGTGCCTTCAGGAAAGTCCAAATGGAATCCAGTTTGGAATGAAACTTCTCTTAGTAAAAATGTGTTCAGTCTTAGAAGGTGTTTGAAGACCACTCAAAAAAATTAGACCGCAAACCACACTTTTCAGAGTGACTTGGACTACTCGCTCATTCATTTCTGCTTCTAACTACTGAAAACACACATTGTTATCTACCAAATAAAAGACATCTGTGTGAAAACAAGCAACAGGATTTTGTATTTTAAAAAAAAGCGCCTGGTAAAGTAGGATCCATTAAAAAAATTGTAAAGGACTGCAGCCAGGACAATTTCTATTTCTCTGGGGCCCAGAAAACATCCCCTGCTGTTCTTGTCACACGTTATTTTTTTTCCTTGCCCTCGGGGGAGATTTTTGAGGCTGTGGATCAGCTGTCAACACTATAGCAATGTCACTCCACAGCAAATCTCACTTGTTATTATCGCTGCTGCCACTAAGATGCCTCAGTGTCCAGAGATGGAACAGAAATTGGTTGGCATTAAACCAAACAAAAGCTTTCTATTTGCAAGAGCAATTAAGACTGAAAGAAACCCTGTCCTTGCTACCCGTTACAGGTGTTCCCTATTCATCACAGTAATGCAGGCGCTTAGGGCCGTGTTGGTTTATTGTTGGGCCTGGATGGTGAAATTGTATCAGCACCTCACAGCACCTTCCTTGGGACCCAGGTCGGCTGGGAAGCTGTGATGGCGTCACCGCCAAGCACGCCGTCACTGCTGTCAACGCGATTCGCACACGCCAGTTATGCCGGTTACACCACCGCTGCTTGTGAGGCGGCCCTGAAAAGACAGCACGGTGCTCGGCAGCTGCTCTTCCCTCCAGGGTTTGCCAAGACCGGGCGGTGCCGGTGCCTGGGCCGCGAGCAGAGCGAGCCCCGAGGGCGGCGGGCACGGGGCCCGGCGGAGACGTAGAAGGAGGAAGGAGGAGGAGCCACCTGCCCCCCCATCCCGCCACCCACCAGGCCCGAGGCGGACAGGGCCCCGCCGGCTCGTCAGGGGCCGCACCGCCTCCTCCCGGCACCGCCGGCGGCTGCCGGGGTCACGTGACAACTCCCGCGGCAGGCGGAAGCGGGGAGCGCCGCGCATGCGCTCATGCGCGGGGCCGCGCGGCGCCGGGCCTGAGGGAAGTCGGCGACCGTTTCCGGGTTGGGTGGCGGCGGCACCGGCACCATGTCGTGCGCCCTGGTTCCCTTCGGTCGCTTCCAGGACCTGGAGGCGGCTCGCGACTTCCTGTGTCCGCACCGCCGCCAGGGCAGCGCTGCGACCGCCAAGGAGAGCGGTGAGTCCGCCCCGCGGCGCGGGGGAGCTGGGGGCCCGGTGGGGCCCGACCCGGCCCCGCGGGGCGCGTGTGGGGGTGGCGGCGGCGGGGCTATCCTCCGCGGTCCCCTCGGGGCTCCGTGCGGCCGGGGTCTCGACTCCTCCCGGGGATAGCCGCCCGGCAGTGGGGGCCTGTCCCGGCGGGGGCCGTGCGCCCCGCCGGGGCGCCGCCCCCCCCCGGGGGCGCAGGGCGTAGCCGCGGATCGCTGGGTGCTCGGCACCCTTACTGTGATAAAGGGCTGTGAAGGGTGGGTGTCCTGCGGCTACAGGTGCCCCATCTTCACCGGCAAGTTCTGATTTTCCTGCTCTCCAGGAGTTTCAGGTATTCAGCTCTCCTCAGGTGTCGGTCCGTATCTTGTAGCATGTAGGTGAAGCTTTTTGGCCACAGATCCCCCGTGTGCCACAGGCTTCGAGGTGAAAGTTTGTGAGTACTCACTAAGAGTGCGGTTGTCTGGAGATGTTCTAGTAAAGTTAACAAACGTTGCGTGTGCATGGTTGCCTAATAATGAAAAACGTGCTTAAAGTATACTAAAGACATAGTTTGGCAGCTTAAATTAAAAGACAGTAAATCTTAGAGCAACTACGGTCCCAAGCTGTGGGCCAGATTTCCGTTGTGTGAGGCAATGCACGGCGGAAGCTGCGCTGTCTGGCACAGAAACTGTATTCTCAACAGAGAAGAAAGACCAACAGGTCCATACCCAGGATAGACAGTACAAGGCAATGAGACGCTGGTCTGTATGTTGTTAGTGCTGTACTGTGGCAAACTATTTCTGGCTGGTGTTTTGGCTTTCTGGCAACAGCATGGAAAGCAAGCGTCTCCAGTCGTTTATGAGGATGCTTGTAAAGTCCTCTCAGCTGTAAGCAGAGCTATGAGAGAAAGCAGTAAGGTGCTTATTTAAAACGCTTAAAAGGTCTGGGGGGGAATTAAAAGAGGGGAGGTCATTGGATAGTTTGTACTGGATGGGACCTCTAAAGTCCACCGGTCCACCCCCCTGATCTTTCATGAGATCAGGTTGCTCAAAGCCCCGTCCAGCCTGACCTTGAACACTTGCAATGATGGAACATCCATAACTTCTCTGGGCAGCTTGTTCCAGTGTCTCACCACGTATATCGTAAAAGATTTCTTCCTCGTATCCAATCTAAATCTACCCTTTTTCAGATTAAAACTGTTGGTCCTTGTCCTGTCACTACAGGTCCTGGTAAAAAGATGACACAATTGTGAAAAAGGTTTTTAAAATACACTCTATATTTAGATGGTTAACTTCAACCAGTAGAACTTCTGTATGCGTGTTGTTATATCATTGCTTTCTTCTTGTGTTCAAGATAGAATTAATTTACTTTATTGTTGAAATGCACTTGGAAGAAAGTAATTCTGGAAGAATTAGATACTGCCAGTCTTCATTGTCCAAAACTTTCGGTAGAAAACAATCATTTGCTGGTACTTGTTCTTGTTGTTTGACTCCAGTAATGCTCTGAAAAATGCATACAGATTCCATATGGCTTTTGGTAGCATCTGTATGTAAAGGAGGGATTCTGAAACCATTAGGGCAGGTTCTGTTAGTGCCTCTTGAATACTGAAGGTAAAAGCAAAAGATCGTAATGTGTGTTTCTAAAAATATGTGCTGAAAGAAATTAAAATACTCTCATATTTGGTGGTACATGCAAGAGAAGTTTGTGCAAAATAATTTTGGATACTTTTTTGGATTGGATTTATCAAATGGCAGCTGTAAAGAGAGGAAACATTTAGTATGCTGTAAAACCACAAAAATGATGGAAGCAAAGAAGATATATGTTCCAAAATGTGCTCTTCTGCCGTTTTAATGAGCTGGCTGTATTCTGGGCTATTTTTATATTTGCTCATTCAGTCATCAAGGCAGAGTGTCAGAATCGGGTGTTTTTCAAATTATTGCTCATTTAGACTTTTTTGAAATCTTTTGGATTTGTGCCTGTAATTTTTTTGATACTGCAGCTGTTTCTAATGGTTCAGGATAAATGAGCATGAATGTAAGCAAGTAAGAGTTCCTAAAGTGACTTTTACATAAGATTATAAATTAGTCATTTTGAAGCAGAAATCCTTAGTGTGTTCATCTTTGACGGGGGGAAACACTGTTACAACTTGCAGAGTAAGCATAAGTGAGAAATAAGTAAATTGTGGAGGTATCCTAAGTTACAGACAAAAATTGATTTGGCCGTGTGGAGCAGGATTTTCTCTTCCCATTACACTTATTTCTCCAAATCTGCTTTGCTGCATACTTTGTGGCCCAGACAACTGAATAGTTAAGCTGCATATTTCATTTTATGGCACAGAGACAGGGCAAGTATTTTTAACTAGGCAAGGTATAAATAAATGGGTTTTTATCAAGGAATGCTTTAGTAAAAGTTGTTCCATTGGCAGAATGTACTTTTAAAATTAGTAGTTTATTATGAAGTTGTACATTAAAAAACTTGAATTTTAATCTGCTTTTATATTTTTACTCTTTAGGGAAATAGCAGTTTATTTTTACTGATAAATTCAACAAAGAAAATATGTTCATTGGCTATCAAATACAGCTCTTCTACTAAACTTAGTATTTATGCAGTTGCTGATCTGTGAACAAACATAGCTTAACAAACACATGTCAAAGTTATAAGTATTTTTTTACTTTAAGCTGGAGAACTGGCAACTGTTACTGGTTTTTTTGCATGTTTGTTTTTTTTAAAGTTAAGCTGCATTTGTATGGAAACCCTTTCACTAATATTTAAACATCATAGTTAAATGAAAAGTGTTGGCTACCTTAGGAAAATAAGTGTTTGTATTAAATATTTTTATTCAACAAAGAGTACTTCATTAACAAATTAATTACACTTTTTTTTTGAGTCATAACTTAATGTTTTAGGTGCTTAGTAGATTTTCAAAAGCTCCTATCGGATTTTAGATGACAAATGTTTTTGAAAGGGTGCCTTCAGGATCTTAAAGGTGTGGATTTTAGGGTTTTTGTTAGAAACCATAGATCTTCTCTTTTTTGATTTCTTAGTTACACATCAGAGAAGTTTTTTCTGCTGTTTTAGCTTTGGTCATTTTTTCATTCTAACCAAAATATTTTCTGTGAGGCTATTGGCCTCACAACAATCTAGGGTGGTTAACGTAAAAGCATTTTTGTAGATACATTTTAAACAAAAAAAATTTGCTTACTTCAGAAAATGCAAGCGGTATACATTTCTAAATCGCTATGTGATAATGTGACTTTAATAAAAGTTAGAAGTTAGATGCCATTTACTATGAATAAAAAGGCTGTACCTTCCCACCTAGTCGTATTTGACATACTGACATATTTCATTTAATTGTAAGTTAATCGAGGCTGTCAATTTCAAATTAATTTGAAAAGGCTTATCAAAGTGCTACATATATTAAAATACAGATGTAGCTAACTGTCTTAAAAAAAAATAGTAATGTTTTTATGCTAAGCGAACTTTATTTTTTTCCTTCCTTTGCACAGGTAAACATTTAAACACAACCAAGAGCAGAAAAAATGATGGAAAGCATCCTATCAACTACTGTTTCACTTAATCTTTTATTGTAGCCCTACAGTTTGTCTAGTTTGTGTGAATGATATACTTGTCTGGTAAACTGGGGAGGAAGAAAACCCAGTGTCCTCTTCCTTTGAACCTCATGTAAAATCAGTTCTGCAGGTGCCTGTTTCTTCCCAGGTCAGGAAACACCAGAAGGAAAGGTTCACATCGTTCTCCTTGCTTGCGTTATGCAATCATATGTTGAGATTGCTAATAACGCAGTGCTGAAATAACTTAAGAAATGTTCATAGGCTGTTGAGGTGACCATTGATCTGTAGTGATACAGATATATAGCTACTTTTTAATTATACGTATTAGAATAAAAGGTGTTGGGGTGGATCTTGCCTCATGTGGCTTAAATAAATAAAAAAGTTATTATGGAGTAAACTTGGTTAAAGATGCTTTACATGGAATTACCATTCCTTTATTCTTTAGGGAAAAAAGGAATGGTTGAATGCTTTTCCATATTTTAATGAACAGGACTAATAAAGCATGAGAATTCAAGATTCTTGGGAAAAGTTAATGCTAGTAATGAGGCACAAATCCTCTGTGGATCCTGAGCCTAGTGTTAATCCAAATGACTTTGAAAACTGTTGTTTCAAATGTGCAAATACTGGGAATAGAAGTATTTGCATTACATTTAATTTGAGAGCTTGCTGTGTTGAAGATGTTTTGGGATGCATGTTGGCTAGATCAGAAAACAGCTGTAACAGTTAACTCCATTGCACAACTGTCTATGAGAAGGCGTACACAGGAATGAAAAAATCCATCTTATTTGCAAAATGTGATAAAGCTTCACAGGCATAACAGAATTTTAGCATTAAGAAATTAAGGATAGATAACTGAAAAGAGCAGAAAATTGAGCAATAAAGACAGATAACATTTTCTACAATCTTTATAATTTGAGGAATTTAACTACAATTTATTTGAAGTGATGTGTCTGTTCTTCCAGTAGACTGAGCTTTGAACGGTGTGTTTTAAAACATTTGATAGGCTTGATGACAGCAATTCAGTGACATAGGACTGCTGCTAGCTAAACTTTGGGGGCATTAATATGAGATAAAGAAATCAGTACTTTCCTGGTGTGCAGATACTTTTAGTTTCCAAATGTATTTATCTCCCATTGCCTAAATCAAATTAATAAGAAAAAAAACAAACCAAAAACCAAAACAAACCAAAGTTGTCCTTGGGAGTTCCCATGCTGTGATACCTGCATCTATGATAGTGAGCTGGCTGCTTCGGAGCGGTGCATGGCACAGGACACAACTTTGAGATGCAGCTGCTTTTTCAGGGGGAAGAAAAAAATCAACCCCCTGATGTACAGGGTTGCTCAAAGCTATGAGGTGTCACTTTACTACTTCTTTGTACAATAGGAATGATGGCTTAAGCCTGGCAAAGGAACTCTTCTCCAGAATCCAGCCCTGTTACATTGACCACCCTGAAAACTGCTCTTCAGCGCAGTTCCTCTAAAAAACATCTTTGGAGTTGTGCTCACACACTTTGCTTTATCTGGATCAAGTAATTTAATTCAGAAATACAGAAGGCCAAGCTTTTCATTTCAGAGTTGCAAACAAGGTTACAAGGGAAAAAAAAACCACATTACAAAATCAAATTCTAGATTGCATTTAACAGTAGGATTCTTCTTAACTGTTTTTGTATTTCTCTTACTGAATTTGGTGTATTCCTATTGAAGAGTCTTCCGACAAGCTCTTTTATATTGCCACTTTAATCAGATCCTCCTTCTCCAGATTGCATTGTATACTTTTAAGATGAATTTATTTCAGTTTTCATGTAAAATAAAAAATGTGCACTCTACCTGCAATGTGTCATATCTGTAATTGTTAATACATTTGGAGATATGGGGAAGACTAAATGACATGCTCTCAACGCACATGACAGAATGGTGTCAGAGTATTTTGTCCAAATTATCTTTGGACCTGAGTGTTTTGCTGCTTTAACACCTCCTTTGCTGGATAGACTTCCTTCTTTCTTGCTATAACTGAAGCTGTCACTTGCACCTGAAAGAAAGCTGAAATACTATGTTTTATATTAACCTGTTTCATTTGTTTCCTGGCTAAATTTTCTGAAAATCTATGTTATACCTTACCTGGATTATTTTTAACTTAGTTGTCTTTTATTCTGTTGAAAGCAATTGTGACCATCTAAAGGAACAGAAATTGCTTAAGTGGTTCTTTTTTAGATTAGCGAGCTAACTTAGGTTGAGTGTCATTTTTTCTTTTTTTTCTCCCACTAAAGGATATCTGAAGTGATGATAAAAAACAAATGTAATACGAGTCTCAAAAGGGGCTTCTTAGTAACGCTGACAAAACAAAACCTAATATATTTGTCAGTCTCCATCTTGGAGGAGCTTTGGAAATAAATGGATTATGATTACTAAATAGCAAGAAGACTCTAAACTATTCTTAAAATTCCTTGGCCTGAAGAGGAAAGAAACTGCTTCTATTTCTTCACTAATTGTGCAATCCATCAGAATTGCAGTAAATATAAATAGGAAAAAATCTGAAACTCTTGCATGTAATAAGCCATAATTTCTTGTGCTATTACTTAATTTTATATATTCTTAAAGCATGGATGGAAAACAAGCTGGAAGGTCATAAACCCAGCTAGCTACATGCGTGCATTTAAGTGTCATGGTTTAACCTTGGTGGGCAGCTAATACCACACAGCCATTTGCTTGCTTCCCCCTACAGTGAGATAGGGAAGAGCATTGGCAAGGTAAAAGTGAGAAAACTTGTGAGTTGAGATAAAGCCAGTTTAACAGGTAAAGCAAAAACTCTGCATGCAAGCAAAGCAAAACAAGGAATATTCCCTACTTCCTATTGGCAGGCAGGTGTTCAACCATCCCCAGGAAAGCAGGGCTCCATCACGCGTAACGGTGACTTGGGAAGACAAACACCATCACTCTGAACGTCCCCCCTCCTCCCTCCCTCCTTCTCTCCCCCAGGTTTTATCACTGGCAGGACATCATATGGTATGGGCTAGCCCTTTGGTCGCTTGGGGTCAGCTGTACTTTGTCCCCTCCTGACCTCTTGCACATCACCTGCCTACTTGCTGGAGGGCAGTGTGAGAAACAGAAAAGGCCTCAATGCTGTGTAAGTGCTTTTCGGAAATAGCTAAAACATCAGCGTGTTTGTGTCATCACAAATCTAAACCACAGCACCATACCAGCTACTATGAAGAAAATTAACTCTATCCCAGCCAAAACCAGTATGTTAAGATACAAAACATTGATGCATGACTTGGTTTTATTTATAAATTTTAATGTACAAACTAGCATACGTAATAATTTTTTGGCTGATGCACCTTGATACTTTATGGCCAATAATCTAATACCTGTTGAGGACAGATTATTGGCTTGTGTGTGAGTTGATTTTTTTTTTCTTATTTAAAAAAAAATAATCTGTGAACAAAAATGTGTTTGTTTTAAAGCTATAGATCAATCTAGGTCGGGGTAGTTCATTTGTGGCTTTGGGGGTCCAGTTTTCAACACATGCTCTCCCACTTGGGCAGACTCTTCTGGGCAAGCCCATACCAGCCATGGCCTCTGGTACCTGCTGCATAGAGCTGGAACATAGAGGTGAGGGAGGAGGGAAAGGCACCTGCCACCGGCCCCAGGTCATTGTGATGCTCTGGAAGGGAAGGCACTGGCAATTTTCTGCACTCTGAGAGGCATCCTGTGATTTGGGGAGGAAGTTTTAGACTGAAAAAACATCTTTCATATTGAATTTGACCTGTTAAATGCCAATTAGGCCTCATTGGTCTAGATCTGTTGCTAAGGTTTCTCTTTCCTCTTGTTCTTCAAACAAAACACACTTATCAGTAGAAATTTCTTTTGGGTCTTCAGTTTATCCTAAATATGCTTAAAATGAATTTTCTTACACATTAACGCCAATGCTGCAAATGTGCAGCATTTAAGGCAGCTCTAAAGTTTCAGATGTGCTGATGATGGAGATTTAATGCTTTGTGCTTCAAATTAAAGAGTGAAGTGGTTTTTGTAGACCCAGTAGATGAACTGTTATTTTTGCAATCTCTGCAGTAAAGCAAAATCTGATGTATTGCTGCTGCTTAAGCAAAATCTGATGTATTGCTGCTGCTTTATCAAAATAGGGAGAACTGTTTACCAGGCATCTACTACTCGACAGAGATGGAGATGAATAGAAATATAGATTTGCATAGGAAAGCTTGATTTTTCCCAACAGTGGACTGGAAAAAAGGAGTATGTTGCAAGTAAAGAACTGTTTAGGGCTTGTTTACGTATTGGTGATTAGATAATGTTCTTCATTCCACAGTTGCTAGTTCTAATCTGTAATGTTACTAAAGGAAATCTTCATTGTAGGCAGAACTTAGATCCTGTGTCACCTCTCACTTGAGCAGCACTGTCAGGTCCTGGTGGATGGGAAAGTCTTTGCAAGTTGACAGCTTCCGTGGGATATTTTGTAGTTCATTGGCACAGATGAATAACAGCGTGCTTTGAGTTAAAGTATTACAGGTGTATGTATCCTTCTGTTGCTTCTCTGTCCATTGTTTCAGAGATTAGTTGTTAAGAGAAGACTGAGAGGGGACCTCATCAACACATACAAATATCTTAAGGGCGGAAGTCACGAGGATGGAACCAGTCTCTTTACAGTGGTGTCCAGCGACAGGACAAGGGGCAAGGGGTACAAACTGAGACATAAGAGGTTTCAGTTGAACATGAGGAAAAACTTCTTTACTCTGAGGGTGACAGAGCACTGGAAGAGGCTGCCCAGGGAGGTTGTGGAGTCTCCTTCTCTGGAGATATAATCAGAGCCCGTCTGGATGAAGTCCTGTGTAGCATGCTCTAGGAGAACCTGCTTTAGCAGGGGGGTTGGACTAGATGATCTCCCGAGGTCCCTTCCAACCCTTGCGATTCTGTGGTTGTTTAATACCCCTCTTCACTAGCCATTGTGTAGGTGAAGTGTCTGAAGGAAATGGATAAGGAAACAAATCTTGGTTTTAATTTCATTTCTTGTTTTAAAAAGAATTAATGTATGGTCAGAAGGAAACAATGCATGCAGGGGCTTGAGAAATACATGATTAGCATGTGCGGGGGAAGTCTATACTATGTAGGGGCTGGGTATGAAGGAGCGAGTTTGTAAACCTGTGTAAGCTGAAGGAGATGGTTGCTTTTGCAGAGCAGGTTACAGTTGTGAAAGATCTCTGCAGCGTCATCAGTGGGATGGTGCCTCAGTATTACCTCATTTTTCCATACTTTTTTGATTGACCTAGCTTCATCCAAGGAAGATGACCACTGTGAAATGTAGCTATTCACAAAGAGACAGCAAGAATCCTCACAGTTAGTTTTATGTCGGGTGTTCGGTCTCAGAATTGAGGTGGCTGACATTTCTTGGAAAGGTTGGTTTGCTCTGTGCTGTAGGGGAAGGCATTGGTCCCGACTGTGTTTCTTGGATATGGTTATGTTTCTCTCTGGACTGTGGCACACTGACAGATTTCTTTCCTCTGTGAATTTTATAGGAAGGAGATTTTGTTGCCTTTTGAGCTAATAAAATGCAAATCGAAGTAGGAATTTTTTTAGCTATATTAATCTAAACACTGAAGTTAGTTATTGCTTTCTTCTTGCAGTTTATATGCAAAAGTATTTATCATAATTCTCCTTTATATATTTGTATACTGGAAAATTCTCAACCTCAAATACAAGATGAGATCGTGACCCTTGGAAGCCTGTTGCTTATATAGTTATGCCTGAAATAACGATGCAGTCAGATCTGTATTGATGACAATGCAGTAAAAGTGGCTGACTTGCCCATTTTGTAGATGGTACAGACCTTTCAATTTTAACAAAGGTTATTCGTGGAGTGGGTGTTTTGTCTTCCACAGTCTTGTGAAATACTTTCTCAAGAACATTAGTGGAAAGTTTTTTTTCTTAAACTAAAGTATTTTTTAAAAGTTTTTTGTGTTCATTAGCCATTCAAAAGTCAAAAAATCTGCCTGAATGGGCAGAATAGGTTTCTGTTTTCTTGTCCTGGATTTCACCTTGCTTTGTTTGGTGGCAAAGGAACCGGAGTTTTTAGACTAAGTAAAATCGGTGTGTTTGTGATACAGACTTTTTTATCCATACTGTTTGACCATCCAAAATGGCAAAATCTTGGTTTTTTAAAACTAAATTTAAACTAATTTAAGACATGGCATTTAGACTTCTACTTAAAGTAAATGTAGCCATGACACCAGTTAATGAAAAACTTGAAAGAAATCCTTGGAAAAATCTGGAAGTCTTATTGATGTTATTGCTTCAGATTTCTTGTTAGTGCTTCTGGATGGAAGTCAGTGCTTGGCTTTTCTACTGAACTACAAGGATGTTTATTGACTTACGGAGAGTCCTAATGATGGTGGGTTTTGAGAATTGGACATCTTTTACTTCTAAATTCCTGTGCATAGGCTTTTGCATAGGCTTTTACATTCATGCCAAATTCTGTATTTTTAGACGAAAGAATTTCAGATGGTTTTTATACGACTAATATATTAACTCTCATAAGACAACTGAGAAGTAGGCCTATCTCTGTGAGTCTGTTTCCTCAGATGTTTGAGGTATTTTGTAAGCTTGTGGCTTCTCTGAGGTTTCTGAACGACATAACTGAAACTGATCAGTATCTCGTTTTTTTTCCTCTGCATTGACTTGCAAAGAGGTGAATAGCAAAAGCCCTTGTGCTCATTTTCCCCTCAAAGGTCATGGCTTTAGCTTTTGCTTTGGCTGTTTTGGTAGTGGCAGTGATGGGATCTGCGTTATCCTGGGCTCAGGTGTTTTGTTGTCACGCATGAATTTCCATGTCCCACTAAAACGACCTTATGTTGTTACTGGCTGGTCCTGCAGTTGACTTAAACTAATCCAAAATCCATCATTCTGGAAAGGAAGATATTTTACTTATGTCTAGAAATACTATTTATTACAAAATTGCACATACGTGGTTCTTGTGGTGGTTACAGGTCATCTTAGTAAGATGTCTGGGGACAGGTACATAAAGTCCTGAAGGGTTGGAGAGAGCCTGCTGTCCCCTTACTTTACCTCTGTAGCTGCCCACAACGTGCATGATAAGGCTTTGTTGTCTTTAGAGTAGTAACAATTAGCTAAATCAAGCTAAAGCTTAAGTTTTGCAGTGAGATCTTGGGTCTCTGTACCCAATGTACAAAGTTTTTGTCAAGTGGACGTGTAGGGTTCCCCCCCTTATGCCCTCACTCTTTGCTTCAGCTTGCTGTATAGAACTAGAAAGATGACTTGGCACTCTTGAAAAGGCTGTGGAGAAACTTGAGAGAAGACAAATTTGATTGAATGATTTATTCTGGTGCAGAAGCCCTGTTAACGGGTCAATGGTATGTTGTACCGGGCACTGTAAGATGTTGGATGCCCTGAGTTCTAGGTGCCGTCTGTCAGAATTCCTTTGACATGGGTGTTGTTATACCTGTTTCAAATTTGTACTTAGGTTACATCTTCTGTTACTATTTTTCCATAGCATCAAAAATAGAAGTACATACAGGGAAATGACAGCCATTTCTACCACTTCATGGCTCTTTCTGTAGAATTCGTTTAGTATCTGCCATAAACAAAGTTATAATGCATTGGCGAGGAGAGGAAAACAATGACCAGCAATCCTTTTTGATTGTGTTTTTCGTGGCCTGTGTGGTATTCATGTGACAAATCTTTTTTTGCTTAAAGCCGGCAAATCAACAAGCTGGGAAGATGGTGGCTGGGGAGCCTGGGATGAAGCAGAATTACAAGAACCTGTAAGTTCATTTAGATGAGTTTTCATTGCTAACTTGCCTATTCTAAAAGACTTCCACTTGTTTCTGTGTGTATTGCTTTTTCCCTCCTATATAGTTATCGTCTGGGCAAGAAGGATCATAGAATCATTTAGGTTGGAAAAGACCTTTAAGATCATCATGTCCAACCATTTGGGTCTTGGCCAGTGCTTTAAATGGGACTGCTTGTTTGCCCCTTGCTCCTGTAGTTGTTTCTAAATATAGCTTGGATGTTACTGATTGTGATAATTACTCATATTCTTGAATTCTATAGCTTTTTTTTACTAGTGTATACACAAACCTTTCTGTGATGCTGCAGCTGGGGTATTCTTTTTTTTTTGTGTGTCCTGTAGCTAGCCAGAGACAGTAGGGCATGGCAGTGGAGTTACAATAATCTACCATAAATTAATATAAATCAAAGACTGCAGAATCGTAAGCCACTGACAGAAGCATCTTGCTAATAATCACATAGTACTCCTTTTATGTTGTGATGTGTGGATGGTGGTACAGGAATGATCAAATTACATATGTAGGATGGGGCAGCACAGTTGCTCTTTAAAGGGGAAAACATCCCTCTGTTCAACTAGTTCAACTAAGAATAACATGGCTAGGCTGTTAATTGCTGGTAAGGCTGAGACTTCTAGCTGTCAGCTGACTTGCATAAAATGTTAGGGAAGCTGTCTGTGTAGAAATCATCTGCACCTGAATGAATCATGTGAACAGAATTGCTTGATTCCTGTTAATTCCCTGTTAGAGAGCACTAAGGGGGTAAACTGAGGAATCCAGCCCTCACCTTGCTAACAAAACTCTCTTATCTGCTGTCTTTATCTCAGTCTGCTGAAAGTATGCCCAAGTTGTTGGGCAGTATCCTTGTAACTGCTTACTTCAGCAGGGTGAAGGGATGCTAAAGGGTTAGCAAAAAGACCTTTCTGAAGCCAATTATAGCTGAAATGTGATAACAGCCCTGAGAAAGCAGAACATCCTTGAGAAAGATCTGGCTAAGCTGCTAGCATTGTGTTTTAGATTAACTTACTAACCGTATGAAGTAAGAAACTATAGACAAGAAACTAACAGTGAAGAGGAGAGATTTGTAGCAAATTGCCTATCTTTGTTTCCGGCCTTGGAAGGCACTTAGGGGAACAAAACATCTAAGGCTTTGTTGTTATGAGGATAGCCAGGGAAGGGAACCATGAGATAAGGGGGTAAAGTGGGATGTTTCAAGGATGGGGAGCCGGTGGTACCGGCTGTGTTGTTCTGACAGCAGAATAAGGGGGTAAAAGCTGGAGTTCACCAAAAGGACAAGGTGAAGAAGAGGAGTGGATGAAGTAAAGACCACCAGAGACCCCTGAAGACCACCGACTCAAAACACTGAGCATGTGCAACTGGGAGGAGAATTACTATGTAAATGCTTTCCAGGAATTAATTTGCCTATCCCTGCCTTTTCCGGGGAATGTAATGCATATGTATGTAATGTGACAATATAATAATGAACTATTTTACGGTCAGTGTGCACATTAGGAGGAGCGATCCCCTGTGCGCCCACCGCGGCAATAAAGAATACCTGCTTAATAGTCTGACAAATCGACTATTGAGTTACTTTGCGGCTTTGCACCGCTTCAAGGGAAACAGATTTTTCAGCTGAGGTGAGAAACAAATTGAGAGGAGCATGGTGTCTCCCAGGGATGAATCACTGACACTGATGTCAGGGAATAACAAGAGTATAAAACCTTTTAAACAGGGTGGGTGTTCGGCTCCCCTGTAATTGCCATGAAATGAGTGTGTTTCTCAGGCACATGTAGAGTTTATAACTTCCTTAATGAGGAGAAAAAATGCTTTGTTTACTACTTATGTTGTAATTTGATAGAACCAGTAGGTGTTGCTGAATTGAAATTGTCACCTTTTTCACTCATAAAAACGTCAGACACTTCTGCCAGGTAGTTCACACCCTTCTTGCTAAAGACCACCTCCTGCTCTGCTTACTTGCTTTCCTCCAAAGTTGCTAGTGGTTCCAGGTCAAACTGGTCAGAAAGAAAGAACTGTCATCCACAGCAAACAGGTTGTTCTGTGTAGAAGCATATATATATGTGAGTCTGTATGTCTGAACACATACCAGAATGAGTGCATCAGTCTAGCACAGACTTGAGAATTGTTAGTTTAACATAATTCATTCCCTTTTAAAAACTTTTAACTGTTGGTGTAAAATGCATCTTTTCTTGGAATTACTCAAGTCACCTGGACAAGTATCTTTGATAGAACATAGCCGCTTTTGAGGAGGCATTGAAAATTTAAACAAAATAAAAAGAAAAAAAAATGAAAATTTTAAAAAAGCTTTCTTTTCTTCCATGAAGTGTCTTTTTATGGAGCTGATTAGCTATTTTTTAGGGATTCTGATATTGAAATCTTGTCTTAAATGCTGATTTTAATCATTCTGTGTTTCACCTTTTAAAGTAATTTCTTTTGACAAGTTCAGTGCTTTTCCTGTTTTAACTCTTAGCTTATTTTTGTCACTAATATGAGATGGCCATATTTTATGTCTTTACATTTCAAATTCTTTGTTTATGCATGCAGATAGCTTCATTTAAATTCTCTGAGATATAATTTTAATTCCTTTTAGTCCTTAGAGAAGCCTTTAATTTCTATTTCTTTTTCCTCAGTTTGAAAATCATTACATTAAAAACTAGTAAAAAGATTTTTCTTTGGGCTTTGGTTATGTGTTTTTATGCATGATATGTTTACCTCGGTCATGAGGAGTTAAAGTTGTGACAAGTATCCCAGTCAACTTCATAAAGTATTGAAAAATGTCAGTAGTTAGGGAAAATGTGTTGCTGTGCAACTTGGTATCCATCGACAGACAGAAATGAATATAGGATGTTGTCTTGCATAAAGCAAGTGATAGTGTGGACAAAGACAGGTAGCTGAATATTTGTACTGTGCTAATGTAGACTTATGATGGACATAAGGGGTGAAGCTGTGAAAAGCCGAAATCAGGACTCAATAGTCTTGATGACCATTAAGCAGGTATTCTTTATTGCAGCGCTGGACACGCAGGG
Organism: Gorsachius magnificus; assembly: GCA_034008185.1. NCBI lineage: Eukaryota > Metazoa > Chordata > Aves > Pelecaniformes > Ardeidae > Gorsachius > Gorsachius magnificus. The sequence goes on along the minus strand of CM067083.1, from coordinate 38,153,664 downwards.
GATCGTTCCTCCTAATGTGCGTGTGGCACAGGGTTAGTTGCATAGCTTATATACAAGTTTTACATACATATTCACTAATTCTCCTGGAAAAGGTTGTCTTATGACAGTGACTTACTGAAATTTATTTACATATTCCCCTCCCAATCATGCATGCTTAGTGATTTGAATCGGTGGTCTTTGGGCGTCTCCAGTGGTCATTGTGGAGGGGCTTCTCTGGTTGTTTTCCATGACCTCTGGGCCTTCCATAGATAGTCATAAGTTGACTCCCCAGTGGCAAGGCCTGGTCCTTCTGTGCTTATCTTGGGGGTCACTCAGAGTAACTTGAAGAACCCATTCAGGATCTGTTAATCCTGTTACAAAGACATACCATCTCAAAGTTCCCAAACAGGTTGGCATCTCCCCCTGTGAGCCATATCCTACAGCTATCAGCATATTCTACCTACAGTTGGCTTCACAAAGGTCTTTTTGTTAACCGTTTAGCATCCCTTCAGGGGTATTCTTGTGTGCACAAAGTGACGTTTTTTTATGGTGCAGCCTTATGAAAGAAAATAAATATAATAAATAGCTGATTATGAGTGATACATAAATTCTTACTACATTTTTTTTTTTCTGCCTGGAGTAGATGTGTATATTTGCAAGTACAGGGAACTTTATTACAACAGAATAAATTGCACAGTTCAGAAAATGATCACACTGAAGTTGCTGGGCTTTTTGATTGTGTATAACTGCTTTGACATACTAGAGGATGGAGTAGTATTTTGGAGGGCTAGGAGGAGGTAGCATTGGATATGTGGCTATGGAAATGAAGATACTGGGCAGGGAAAAGTGATTTTATTGCTGCGATCAACGTAAGAGGATGGAGCTAAGAAAGCAGGAGTAGCATCTCGGAGATCTTGTAGCAGTCTGCTCAAATCCCATTACCTACTTCCTGCCTTTGAACTGTGATTAGCAGGAGCTACCTGTGTGTGTTCTACAGTCAAATATTTGGCTTGATGCTTAGAGAAAAAAAGAAATGCAATCCTTTTGCTTTTATATGGAATGATGGTGTCTAACTTACCCATTGTTAAACTCATAAAATTTGGCACTCCTAAGCTTGAATTTCTTTCTTTGTAAAGTTCCTTGTTGTGAAAAGGCACAGGATGATACCCTGTTGCATGTTACCATGAGGCTTTAGTGTGAGGCTTAGTTACTTTCTTCATATGTGCATATATTTACTCAATGCTGGCCAGTGTATAAACTTGGATAAATTGTTTGAGTGTAGATTATAATGAGAATAACTAAAGAGATTCTTTCCAGTCTCTAATCAATAATAATATAACTTTGTCTTATTCTTTTAGAGTTTCTCTAGTGAAAGAGGAAGATTTTGAGGAGCAGAATTAGTGATGAGTACTTCTTTGTTTTCTGTTTTGTAAACACATGGATAGAATTAGTGCAGGGTTGATGCATTTCTCATGGCTTTTCATGCAAGTTGCAGCTCTAGTGACTTGACAGGTAATAGTCCATTTGGTACTGCTATTGAGGGCAAGCCAGAATATTCACAAATCTTGTAGGTGCTGCTGTATTTAAAAATTGTTGCATTCATTGATTAAAGCTTTACCTATAGGAAGAAGAGGAATCTACTTCCAAGAACCAGAGAAATTACTGGCTTCAGGACTGTGTGTTGTCCTTGTCACCAACAAATGACCTGATGGTAATAGCTAATGAACAGAAAGCAGTCTTTTTAGTGTGTAAGTATACATTCTACTAAGTATATATACTAGTGCATTTAATAGTAATCAGGACAAGATTGTGTCATTGTTGTCCCCCGCACCGGCCACCTGCTTCAAGAATTTTGGAGTGTTTTGTAGTACATGTCGTGCATATTCTAGGTATTGCTTGGCAAGTAAGTTGTTTTCTCTCTACTTCTCAGCTATATTTTGATCTTAGGAAACTATTTTATCATGAATAATTGAATTTAATATATACTAGAACTACCCGTTGACTGAGCTGCCCAGAAATACAGACATCAATTATGCTCAATAAGCAAAACAAAACCTTTGTATTAATTTTAGCCATTAAACATTTGACCTTTTCTTTTCCTTGAAAAAAAGGAGCTAACTGAGCCAGTGTCACTTGGAAGAGGGAGTATTGAGGTGGATTGTTTTTTAAGATTTCCACCTTTGATAGAAAATTCTTCTCTGTCTTGAAGAATGGGTGGCTTTACATTTTACTCTAAAGCAGAGCTCTCAAAACTATTTTAAAGGTACCCTTAGGAATATATGAACACTGATCAGCCCACTGCTGTTTACATATCTGCTCTTGCCTTGGGTGCTGGTGCTATTAACAGCTGCAGTTTGTGACAATGAGCATGATGAAGGGAAACATCCTGATGCGGAGAATATTATACCATTTTAAAACAAAAACAGGCTGTTGAAGCTCAGACGTGCATAATTAGGCAGATTGCATTGACTTGTCATGCTGCATGTGTCATTCCCTGCAAAGTTGTGTGTTCTAAAACTGGTGTGGGTTAGTCGCTAATTTTTCACAGAAAAAGAAAAGATAGCAATATTTCTCAGAAAGTTCCTATTGGATCAAGTATACAGAGATTATTTAGTTCACCTGCTGGAGAACTACTTCTGCCCACCTGCACAGTGGCAAATTACCACACAGTGGCAGAAGTGTTCCTGTGTCTCAGGTTTTACATGTCAGACCAATGGCACACAACACTTCCCCCCCCAGTTGTCCACTGGTGCCTTGCAGGTGATTCAGAAATCAAGTGTTATCTGTAACAGCACCCTGTGAATAACAGTGTGGTGTTTTCTAACCTTGATTATGATGGGATGATGAAAAAATGTCAGATTTAATGTAGGATTCCCATGTCTTTTGTGGGGGTTAAATTTAAAATTTTCTATTTGTTTAAACTCATCTTCATTAATCATCCCAGAAGTTGTTTGCCCTTGCTTAGTACTTTTCTCCTAAGGATCGCTGTTTCATTAATTGAACCTTTTAAAATCTGGTGAAGTAGATATTACTGTATAAATCTTTCTAAATGAAACTAAGCATTTCAGAATTTTAGTAGTAAGTTGTTCTATGCAAATTTCTAAAAAAACGTGGGTGTTCTTTAGAGAAGTCACTAAAAATGTAGTGTTATTTTCATGGTCTTCAAGGTTTGTAATTGGTACTTAATTGAAGTGTGATAGAATCATTTAGGTTGGAAAAGACCTTTAAGATCATCAAGTCCAACCGTTAACCTAACACTGCCATCCCACCACTAAACCATGTCCCAAAGCACCTCATCTACCTGTCTTTTAAATACCTCCAGGGATGAGGACTTGACCACTTCCCTGGGTAGCCCGTTCCAATGCCTGACAACCCTTTCTGTGAAGAAATTTTTCCTAATGTCTAACCTAAACCTGCCCTGGTGCAGCTTCAGAGCATTTCCCCTCGTCCCGTTACCAGGGAGAAGAGGCCGACCCCCACCTTGCTGCAACCTGCTTTCAGGTAGTTACAGAGGGCGATCAGGTCTCCCCTCAGCCTCCTCTTCTCCAGACTAAACAACCCCAGCTCCCTCAGCCGCTCCTTGTAAGACTTGTGCCCCAGACCCCTCACCAGCTTTGTGGCTGTTCTCTGGACATGCTCCAGCAACGCAACATAGGATGCATGTAGGATGTATCATACAGAAGAGAAGGATTTGGAATAGAACTACATGTGTGAGATGCAAGACATTACAGTTTTATACATGGTGTCTTTGTTCTTAACGGCAGCTAAATGGAAGCAGAGTGACAAGGGAAAAGAGGAAATGCAATATGCTGTTGGTTGGAGTGGCTCTTTGAATGTTGAAGAAGGGTAGGTGTTGAAATGCAACTGTGATTAAAATGTCATTTACACATTTAATAATTAGTATTGTGCTTTTTACTTATACTATTTTTATTTTTTTTTTTACTTTCATCCAAGTGCATTCATGGTCTTACACATTTTAATGTTGAAAAGAAATGGAGTAAGCTGGGTGATCAGAAACATTGTCTGCAAAGGTCACTCTTCATGCATAGTATGGTGTCTCAGGACAAGTTAATACAAATTAACAGAGGTAGTGTGTGTGCAAATCAGTGTATTTGCATATAATGTAGACATTTTAATAGATCTGGGTTATCATGCTTTTTATAAGTTCCTGTTCTAGAAGGAAAAAAGAAGTATCTGTACCCTTTCTGAAATTCTGCTTTTATAGTAGAGATGAAATTTTGTTAGGAGATGTTGCAACTGGAAATGTATGAAGTTGCTTTAGAAATACTTTTAATTTTCAAAACTTCAACCAAATATAAGTCATCTCTCTGATCAAGAAATGACTCAAAATTATAAGCAGTGAGCAACATTCATGTGATAGAAAAAGTGTTCATCGTCTGAGATGCAGTGAACTTCATCTATGTTTTTCATTTTTTACCTCCGTTGTAAATAATCTTCTTACATGTTTTCAGTCACTCTTAGAAATAGCATTGGGCTCCAAGTCATTTCGCGGACATGAAAAATTTGCTTTGGTATTTATTCAATATTTCTGCTCGATCTGTCTTCAAATAACCAGACAGACACTGGCTTGAATCTCCCATATGGAAGAAGATTTTGCATTTCATTATTGAGTTTGCAGCCTTGAGTTACTGTCTGCCTTTGAACATGCTCCCTATTGGCTTCAGCCCTCTGTTATACTGCAGGAAGTGTTGGCTTATTCAGTCTCTCTCCAATCTGTAAAAATCATAATCCTCCTTTGTAAACCTGCTGCTGCCACACATTTGAACCATTTTATGTACATCTCTTTAAGGTTTTTTTTTTTCCCCCCATATTATGACTGAAATTACCTTGTCATCTTTTATTCAAAAAAAAGGAAAGGAATTTCTGTTTGGGGATTGGTTTCTTATTACTGTTACAGTCCTAAGAGACACTATCATACGGAACAGGTAGCTTTCTTTAGATAAGAGACAGTTACATTCACTACATCTTGATTTAAGGCTTGTTAGTGTTTCCTGTAAGTGAGGGTTGTATTTCTGTGGAAGTGTAAATATGGCAATTACTGTCAGATTGTCGAAAGACTTGACTTCTTTATTTGCCCAAAGTTGCCTTCAACTGATAATGTTCTGTGGTGGCTAAGCTTTGAAGTTGTAATTGAATTCCAACTCTGTCAGACTTGCATTTAGAAAGCTTTATTTCTGCAGTTGTCTAGCCTGATTATTTAATCACTCTTTGGGGAATGGAGGTGACACATCTCTCTCCTAAAACCTTTGTACAGCTTCTGTTTCCACAGACAGTATAAAACTTTCTATCATGGTAACAAATATCTTTTGATTTGAGATATTGAGTCCTGTTCATCTGCTTGCCTTCTGCATGCTTTGCCTGCCATACCTCGAGCGTGCTCAGTTATTGCATTAACTGGAAGAGCAGTTAGCTCTTGAAGTGCTCTCAAATTATAAAGCAGTGAAGTGCAATGGATATAAAATCTACCTAATTGCATAATGTATTTCAAAAATTTATTTTTAGAAGTTTAGTTCAGTTGGTTTTTTTAAATAAGTGGTTTGTTCTTGGTGTGCCATAGATCAGGAAAAAATTATTTAGCTTTAGGTACATGAGATTTAACTTGAATCTTTACTGAAGAATACTGGCAGAATAATCAGTCTGTGAATGATGAAAGACAGCATTAACGAAGTGTAATAAGCACTGAGGCAATCTATTTGGGCACTCTCGAACTTGTAGCTGAAAATGTCTTTAAAATGAAAGGGTGTTTTTTGCCTTTTTAGTATCATTTGATAAATTGTCTGCTGCACTAATACATTGTTAAAATATTAAAAATGTGGACGTGGCAAGATGTCTTGTGTAGAGAAAAATTTCACAACTGGAGAAAAAATATGCTTATTAGTTTTATCTTTCTGTTTCTAGTGAATGTGTGAGTAGTGTATTGTGTATCCCACTGGCAAGTCAGAAGAGGTAAGGATTGATATTCTTTTATTTTTTTATATATATATATATATATATATGCATCATCAGTCTCCTTACATTACGCTTTTGTGTGTCTACAGCTTACAGCAGGATTTATTTTTAACTTCTTGTATGTCTTTGTGAAACAGGAGTTCCACAGGCCGTCCTGACTGGACCTGCATTGTCGTTGGCTTCACCTCTGGCTATGTTCGTTTTTATACCGAGGTATGTTTCACAGCATGGCAGGCCCACAAGCAAGCTATTGTAATAAAAATATTTTTCTGTAAAACTTCTGTTTCTGCAGATAGTGCATTTTGCCTTCCCTAAGAAAAGGGACAGAAATGTTCACACTTATTATTCTTTCTCTTCTAGAGTGGAGTATTGCTTCTTGCACAGCTTTTAAATGAAGATCCTGTCCTACAGCTTAAGTGCAGAACCTATGAAATTCCCAGGCATCCTGGTGTCACAGAACAGGTTTTGTCAGATTATTTCAAAAGCGAAGTGGCAGTGTTATGGGGTATGGAAGGGAGTCTTCTCTGTGAATCCTCTATGTCCTTTACCAGTTTTTGATGGGTGGACAATTCCTTAGAACAAGAGACTCTGGTTTTCTTGTTTTAGAAGTATTCATGCCTGTATGAAATTCTGAGGATTTGGAATTGCTTTTTATTTTTTGGAGTATTTAGTTAGCTCTATAGATTTGTTCTATTTTTCTCTGTGATAACCTTGCAAAGGAGTGCTACATTCATTTCCTGTTTGTTCATTAATGTGCACAAAATACAATAATGTATGGATGAAGGGAGAAAATGCAACTTGACATGTACTAAGAGCTATATGTACTCATTCATGAGAACTTACCTTAATTATTTCACAGAGAAGATAGCTGAAAATTAAAACAATCTTTATAGGAGATGGTGCTAGGAACCTGCATGTCATTATGAGTATTTCCTGCAGAGAAGGCTCTTGTAGAGCTCAAGCTATTTAGTAGAAAAAACAGCTCTATTTGCTCTTGGCTGAGTTGGCATGTTTTATGCAGAAAACTAAGGAAGTTACAGAAATTTCCAAGTTTGCTTTATACAAATGCTTGTGTGATTTAGCATGATGTTTTGGGATCAGTTTTGAAATACAGAAGCATTAAGGAATTTGAGTCTTGAATTTATATCACCAAATCAGCATTTATGTGCCCAAGTGGTAATTCAGGAGCTAATCCAGTTTCAGAATTTGTCTCATAAAACCTTGATGCTTCATTCTAGATAAACCTGTTTTTCTGTGGCCTTCACAAGCTGCTGTAACTTTTTTCTTTTCTCCATAAGCCATAAAATATATTAAGCAAACATAGAAGTAATTGAAAGAAGATAAAAATACGAAATTATGTGCCTAAATAACTTACTTATTCGTATATTGGATGGTTTAATACTGAATTTCTGTAGTTTTGCCTTATTCTGTTGCCTGGGGCTTGTAGGATATTAATGCTTTGCATGTAATCCTCATCTTCATGTAGTTAATAGTACAAAAAGCTAGAAAATAAGCTGTTACAACAGTAACTGTGATATATTTTTTATTTTTGTTTCCCTTCTCTCATTTTATTCCACAGAATGAAGAACTAAGTATCTTGTACCCAGCAGCAATTGTGACAATTGATGGTTTCAGCCTCTTTCAGTCCCTTCGTGCATGTCGCAATCAAGTAGCAAGAGGTATGTTTGAGAGGAAATGTTTATTTCTGACTCTGTTGGTAGTATTTTACATTACATGAAATTTACTTATATTTGTTAATTATCTAATCAAGGTGGAATCTGGATTATATTTGTTAAATATCTAATCAAGGTGGAATCTGGATTAGATATTTGTTAAATATCTAATCAAGGTGGAATGATGGATTGCTTGTCCATCAATATATAGGTATCCACAGAAAATGTTCTCGGAGCAGAAGTTATCCAAGTAGCATTGATTGTCTTGTACATTCTCACCACAATACTATATACTAGTTTTGGCTGGGATAGAGTTAGTTTTCTTCATAGTAGCTGGTATTGTGATGTGTGTTGGATTTGTGATGAAAACAGTGTTGATACCACACTGATTTTTTAGCTGTTGCTGAATAGTGCTTACACAGCGTTCAAGGCCTGTTTTGTTTCTCACACTGCCCCACTAGCGAGCAGGCTGGGGGTGCAGAAGAAGTTGTGAGGGGACACGGCCGGGACAGCTGACCCGCAACTGCCCAAAGGGCTATTGCATACCATATGATGTTCTGCCCAGTGGCAAAAGCTGGGGGGAATGTTCAGAGTTACAGCATTTGAGTTCTAATTTGACTTACATGTGATGACACCCTGCTTTCCTGGAAGTGGCTAAACACCTGCCTGCTGATGGGAAATAGTGAATGAATTCATTATTTTGCTTTGATTGTATGTGGAGCTTTTGCTTTACCTGTTAAACTGTATTTATCTCATCCCACAAGTTTTCTCACTGTAACTCTTCCAGATTCTCTTCCCCATCTCCCTAGGAAGGAGTGAGCAAGGTGCTGTGTGGTGCTTAGGCACCTGCTGGGGTTAACCTGCAGCATGCTGCTGAGGTGCTGCTTAGCAAGTCATGATGCTGATTTCACTGTCAGTGAAATGCTTTTCTTCCCAGTAAGGACTCCGTGGGAAGGGATAATGCTGTGCTGATGACACTGGTAGTGGTCACTGCTCTTTGTGTTAATGCCTGAGAACTTTTGATACCTTGTTTGATTGTCCAGCCTTTGATCCTGTTCCTTTAGTACAGTGCGTGTTTATACTCTAATTTGGAAACAAGGTCAGTTTCCTGGGGTGAGAGGAGAATCACATAACAGTATTGGGTGGTAGATTGCACAAGTATGGGGCTGTTACAATTCTGCAAAATAAAAAGTTAAACAGCTGCTGTTGCTGAATTGTTCTCACAAATTTCCTGATGGTTGTTCTCATTGAACTTCAGATGTGTCAGATTCTTGTTTCCACTACAGCACGCCGCATCAGCAGACAATAATGAGGCTGGGTGTAGGTGGGAAGCTGTCGTGGTTTAACCCAGCTGGCAACTCAGCACCACGCAGCCGCTCGCTCACTCCCCCCCCTCCCTCAGTGGGATGGGGGAGAGAATCGGGAAGGAGAAAAGGTTAGAGCTGAGGGCTGAGATAAAGACAGTTTAATAAGAGAAAATAGTAATAATAGTAATAATGAGAATGATAACAAAATATACAGAATATACAAAACGAATGATGCACAATGCAATTGCTCACCACCCGCCGACCGATGCCCAGCCCGTCCCGAGCAGCGATCACTCTCCCCACGACCGACCGACTAAATCCTCCCCCCCCCTAGGCATGACGTTATATGGTATGGAATAGCTCTTTGGACAGTTTGGGTCCTAGCTGTGCTGTACTCCCAGCTTGTTATGCACCTGGCTGAGCAGGAGAAGCTCAAAAAGTCCTTGAGCAGTCTGAGCACTACTTGGCAACAACTAAAAACATCAGTGTGTTATCAACATTCTTGTAGTACTAAATCCAAAGCACAGCACTATGCTAGCTTCTGTGAAGAAAATTAACTGTATCCCAGCTGAAACCAGGACAGAAGCAGAATGGGTCTGCTGGCATGACAGCATTAGGAACTCTTGGGACAGCAGCAACCTTAAACTGAGGCTTGAATCTTACTTAGAAGGGACTAGTGATAAAGAACTGGGAAATGCAGCTGTGGTGAGACAGCTCTACTCTGAATTATATGGAGATTGCCAATAGCTCACTCTCTTCAGGATGACATGGCATGAAATGAAGCTAGGTGACAGTAAATTCAAAATAAAAAGTAGATGGGCATTTATGCAGTGTGAGGTTAAATTGTGGAGTTCTTTGCCAGAGGTTGATGTGGATGCTAAAAGCTTGCTTGGGCTCAGAGGGAAACTAACAACTTACTGGAGAAGAAAGCTGTGGAGATTTACTGAATGCTTAGAGCTTAACCTCTGGCTAAGAAGGTGTCTTTAGAAGGTGGTTTAGATGAAGCGTCAGATATGTGTCCTTATTCTAATATTCTTCCCTAGACATGCAGTTTTAGCTGTGCTCAGATCCTGATCTGCTGCGCTGAACTGTTCACTGGGTCTATCTGATAACGTATATTCTTATCCTCTTAATGAAAAGGTAGCATTTCCATGGAGTATAAGAGAAGGCAAAACTCTTGTAAATCAGAACTTTAAAAACTGATATTCTGTGAATCATGCAACAAATAAGGAGACAGATGCTATGAGAAATTATTCATCTACTTTCACAACCAGAACATGCTCTACTCTTTCAGGGAGAGAAGATCATGATTTGCAGAGAAGCACTTACAACTAGTTGTAATATCTGCAGCCAGAGTGCTATATCTTCTTTTGTTCTTAATCATTTTATGTTTGTCATACTAGATATCTTGAAGAGTTTCAATTATTGCTTTAGTTTTACCACAGTTCTTACCTCACACTGTTGCATACCTAGTGAATGTGCTGACTTTGCAAGTACTTTAGCAGGGGAGTTTCCACTTAAACATGCCCAGACCAGAGAAATAAATCATAGTAGCATTTTAAAATTGTACAGGATATTAAACCATAAATGACTAGTAAAATAAAGCTCTCTGCAAGTACAAAATTAGTTTTGATGGAATATCATGTGCAATTTTATTCAGTTAATTAAAAAAAAATTAATTTCATTAAGGTATGTATTTCAAACGGCCATTTTTGCTCAGTGAGTGTTTAGGTGTATGTTAATTTAAAACTAGGTTATTTTGTGGCTTAAGATTGCATAATTTTTTTTCCCTTCTGTTATGCTATTACTTTGTCTTTTACTCAGTAGGAATTTTTTTGTGTTTTATCAACTTTTGTCAGCTGCAGCATCTGGCAATGAGAATGTTCAGCCTCCACCATTAGCTTATAAGAAATGGGGTTTGCAAGATGTGGATGCGATTGTTGACCATGCTAGTATTGGTAAGCATTACTGTTTAATTTCAAATATTTGGCTTAAATGAAACTCAATGGTTTTGTGCTATTAAATGTGGGGTGAGAGCACTTAGTGGTACTGGCTGGGTAGAAATAGTGGGAGAAGCCTGTCGTAGTGAATGATCTCATTAACACTCATCAAAAATATATTTTACTTTCTCTTCCAGTCTGGTTGAGCCTCCCCTCTCCACTTGAGGGGAGAAAGAATGTTACAGCTGTAGTTGTCTTGTCCTCTCTCGTTCAGTAAGAAACAGCGAAGAGAGGCTAGATCAAATGCAGTTATTCTCATTTCTGCCAGGTTAAAGAACTGTCTGGCGGGCAGGTTAGGACTGGTATGGGTCTTTCCTGAGTCTAGCACAGAAAGAAACTAAAATTTGAGATTGCTCCTTTGCAAAAAAGACAAACTGAATTCTAGGCTTTCAAAGACTTTTACTCCTAAGGAATTTGCGGAAACCCAGGTTCTTGTCAGACAGGCAGATCTGAGGGACAGTAAGCTTCATTTCTCTTCCACCCTTTTCACAAAAGCAGGTAAGAGGTCAGAAGGGGGCTAATAGGGCAGGTGAAGTGGATTTGGTAGATGTGCTTTTCGTGATGAACTCTGCTGAATTTTTTTTTCTTCTAAACAAACCAGTTATGCTTTAGAATTAACCTAAGTGTACATAAGATTATTTCTGCTGTGTTCTTTGGCATTTCTGTGGTTAAAGCATCTCTCCTCCCTTCCCTCTGAATGTTGGCCGGTCAGTCAAGAAAGCAGGAATTTAGACTTTTAGAGCAATTGCATACCTTTGTTCTGAAAGTATAAGACATTCACTTTAATGTTTTTGTTAGGCATCATGACACTGTCTCCCTTTGATCAAATGAAGACTGCCTCCAATATAGGTGGATATAATGCAGCTATAAAAAACAGCCCACCTGCTATGTCTCAGTATGTTACTGTTGGATCCAATCCTTTCACTGGTTTCTTTTTTGCCCTGGAGGTATGTACTACAAAGCTGACTTGCTGAGACTTTGAATAATTAATCCTTCTCTTTCCTGTATGGGTATTTCTGAAGTATCCCTATGTTCATTTTATGCTGACGTTTCCCCCTCTCCTTGATCTTCTGAAACTGGAATTTTTTTTTTTTTAAAAGATTCAGAGTAGTTTTGATAAGTCCCATGTTTCAGCTAATGAGGTTGAAATTGTGTAAACATGCATCTTAGGGATTTTTGGAGGCCTTTGGCTTTTGATCATGTACACATATGGCCTGAGTATACTGTGGGACTACTACTTGTAGAAGAAAACTGCAACTTATGCTTAATGATACCTGTAGCACACTTAAGTCTTCTTCTGTTGTATTGGAGGAGAAGGATGGCAATGTAGCTGTGTGTCTTGTACATTCAGACCCTACATGTGTGCTGTCCTTAATCAGGATTGGAAGTCAATTGAAAATGCTAGAACTGGAATTTTGATTTTGTACTTGCTTTTCCAATATGTTTATGAAAAAGCTAACTACGTTGATATTTTCAAGGATGCCAAAGCCATACACCAGCTAACTCTCCATGATACACAGGGTTTTTTTAACTTCTGTTGCAGACAAACATACTGAGCTACCAGTGACTTGCAGGAGGATTTTGAAATGGTAAAGAGATGTCAGAATGGCTTTTCTGGGGCCAATGAATTAAAATTTTGCAGAGTCTTAAAGCTATGCTTTCTGAGCTGAAAGTCCATAGGAGGCCTGAAAAACTATTCTGCAGTTGAGTTCAGTGTAAGAACTATTTCTTGGCTTTCTAAACACTTTGTTCCTTCATTTCAGGGTAGCTCACAGCTGACTCTTTCTTGACTTTCTAAACACTGTTCCTTTCTTTCAGGGTAGCTCACAGCCACTGTTGTCTCATGTTGCCTTAGCAGTTGCAAGTAAACTGACTTCAGCATTATTTAATGCTGCCAGGTAATAACAAAAAATTACATTAAATTATTTTTGGTTTAGCAGCTGCATAATTGTTTGAGGATTTTTAGGACTGTAAGTATGATTCTCCTAATGTGTTTTTCTATTGCAAGTGGCTGGCTTGGTTGGAAGAGTAAACATGAAGAAGAACCTGCCCAAAAACAGAAACCAAAAGTTGAACCTGCAACCCCATTGGCAGTGAGGCAAGTTTTACACACTGTCTTAATTGCTTTAAATCTCTTGCGGTTTTGATGGTTTGAATTATTTTGAAAGGTGCATAATTGATGAACATGTTTATTTTTCTTGACTTGCAGCAGTGATGATAGTTTGCAGGTCATTTGTTTTAAGCTTTGTTTCTTTTCAGTTTATCATTCTGGACAAACTACTCATCTCTTTCACTTCCAATGTGTGGGTTCATTGTTACTGTAAAAGACTCTGTGCGCAGTTTAATGACAGTATAAGTACACAAATATCAGTCCTGAAGTTTATAACTGAAGAGCTTCAAAAAAGCTGCATGAAGTGCTTGCTTCTTGTTTAAAGCCCCTTAAAAAATTAGGTGGTATCCTGTTTACCTGTTGATTGTGGAGAGAGGAGGAGAATGGGAACAACAGATTGTAGCCCAAGGTTTTCAAGACAGCTGATAAAAGACTAAATTAATTTCTGATTTTTTTCCTGATTTTTTTTTTTTGAAGTATTCTCAAGACTAGTTTGCCGTAACAGAAGGCTTACGAAGTAACCCACTGCTCTGAGATCCTTGCCTGACAATGCATGACAAGGCAATCGCTTATCCTAGTTTCTGAACTTTGGTTTTCAGTAGGACTTTAACAGACCTACGAGATCTCCCAGTAGACAGCACAAAAACTTTTTTTTGTACTTTGCTCTTAATTTTACCTATACGTTTATGTTACCTTAAAAAAAGAAATCTTAGTCCTTGTAATATACTTCATTTACTATTATGAAGGAAAATAGTTATCTAGTGGTTTTGCTTGATTTTTTTAATTTTTTTTTTTTAGGTTTGGACTTCCAGATTCCCGTCGCCATGGTGAAAGAATATGTCTTTCTCCATGTAACACTTTGGCAGCAGTAACAGATGATTTTGGAAGGGTTATTTTACTGGATGTTACAAGAGGACTTGCAGTTCGCATGTGGAAAGGTATGTTCAGACTTAGAATTCCAAGTGTTTTTTCCATTATTAAGAAAGACTTAAGTACATTGTGTTATTACAAACCAAATATTAAAGGCAGATGTAATATAAAGTCCATAAGGGTATTTTTGTACCAATCCTTGAAACACTGATATGGCCTGTAGTAAAAATTTGGTCTGTGGTTGTATTGTATAGTTGGTTTTTTTTTCTTTTTCCCACAGACTGTATCCTAACAGAAAGCTTTTGACCTAGTAACTTTTTTGAAAGAGCTTTAGCTCTATTCTCCAAGATTCCTTCTCTTGATAAGCTCTAGTATCTTCTTTAATTCTGCTGAGAAAATAAACAGAAGTTTGAAAAAACAGTAAGAAGATACACAACTTGATAGATTCTCATTTCACCATGTTGACTGCAAGAAGGGAGTGTTCAGTCTCTTCTAAACTGAGGGCTTTTTGAAGAAAAAAGTGTAGATGCTAAGCTCTCAAATTGTAATTATATCTAATGCTACAACAACTCTTATTTTTTTCTGTAGAATTAAAATTTTGCAGCTCTTTAGGAGATGGAAGATAAGCTTTACGAACATACTGAAAATCTCTAGCTCTTCTCTCTCTCCCACACTACCAATTCGGAAGATTGGTGGTCATGAATACAGTAGCTACTTCAGTGATGCACTAGCAGTGTAATAGCTAGAGTAATCACGCTTCCCCTGTGCATTCTCTTTCTCTCATATTTTGAAGCTTATTAGCTATAATATGTGCTTTCTGATATTCTTGGACTTGTTTTTTCTTCATTACTGAGAGCTTCATATTATCTAGGAAGTACTGTTAAGAGTCCTAAGCTTTATTTGATAGTCGGACACATTTACAATTTTCCTGCCTTTCCCTAGTGAGGCTGTTGAGATATGAAATAGCATTGGGGTTTTTTTGTTTGTTTGTTTTGTGGGGGTGTTTTTGTTTGTGTTTAATATTAGTTAAATATTTTGGATCGTACCTTCACTTATTAACAGAGTTATGAATACTTTTAACCTTCTTGGTATAATGTTCATTTTATAAACTTGTTTTATACATTAGTATTTCACTTTTGGTTTGGGGTCTTCATTTGCACTTGCTAAACCATTGCATAGTTTAGCGATGTCATTAGAGCATGTCTGCCTTTTTAGTTTAGGAAGATTTTATGAGGGGAAGTATTTGCGTTACCCACAGAGAGAGAGAGAAGATGAGTATTTTTATTGGGTTACTAAAATTTGTATTTTAATGATGAAAACATATGAATAAAAACTTACATATCCTATTTAATAGGTTATGCAAATTTCCTTCTTTAAACCTTGGTTTTTTTGTTGTTTTTGAAACGTGAGAAATCTGGACACTTACTACGGATTGTTTTTTCTCCGAGAAGCTTTTGCATTGGTCTGTCATCCAGAGTACAGACCTGATGAGTTTGAGGGGTTTCTTTTGTGGCTTCTCCCAGAACAACTTGTTCCTTCCCAAAGCATTTGGCTCTGAGGAGTCCTCTGGTGGGCTCTGCTCCCAGTCGATGGACTTGACAGGAGTATGGCTACTGGCCAGAGTTGGACGGTTTGAAACAAAGTTTAAGATAGCTTGCTGCTGGAATAGTACTTACATGAGTGATGTGTACTAATCATGTATTAATTTCTGTAGACTAATGAACTTCTGTCTTCTCTTACAAAGGATACCGTGATGCAGAAATCGGTTGGATACAGACTGTAGAGGACCTTCATGAAAGGGAAACTGAGAAGATGGATTTTTCTCCTTTTGGAAATGCACAAGGTCCAAGCAGAGTGGCTCAGTTCCTTGTGATCTATGCTCCGAGGAGAGGCATTCTGGAAGTATGGAGCACGCAGCAAGGGCCTCGGGTTGGAGCCTTCAATGTGGGGAAATATTGTAGGTAAGAAACAATTAGCAGGTAGGCATATTGGCTGTGCTGCTGCAATTAAGTGGTAAAAGTGGAAAGGGCTGGTGGGCGCTTTTTGCGTTGCCCACAGTGTTTCTACTGAATGCAGCTGCTTACTGTTTTATAGAAAGGGGTATTTGTCATACTTCATCACTCTACAGTCTCTCCTGATAAGCACACTTAGTAGTTGTTAAAACGTAGCTTTATAAAATTTGTGGTCTTTTTATTCGGTGTGTGGAAAAGGAAGGTTGCTAATATTGTTCTTCGTTGTAAAGGTTGTGGGTTTTGTTGGTTTCAGATTGTTGTATCCTGGTTATAAAATAATGGGTCTAAACAATGTGACCAGTCAGGGATGGCAGCCCCAGACTTACCAGATATGCCTTGTTGATCCGGTCTCTGGAAGTGTAAAAACTGTCCATGTACCTTTCCATTTAGCACTGAGGTAAGGACTTTCTGTGCTCTGTATAACCAAATGAATTTCATTATTGTTTTTGGAACCAGTAAAGAGAGCAATTCTGGTGTTTCTTCTCAAGCTGAATTGTACTCTGGTAGTAGTCTCACTGGTTTGTATGCATTCAAAAAAAATCAAGTTAATCCCGATTTTTATTAATGTGATGTTACCTTAAAGTGGCATAAATAATTTTAAAAGATGTGGGTTTTTTTTCTGAATCATTCATTTTAGTTCTTTTCACTCATACAACTAAAACTATTTCCCTTCAGTGATAAAAAGAGTGAGCGAGCAAAGGATATGCATCTAGTGAAGAAGTTAAATGCTTTACTCAAAGTGAAAACCTCAGATCTGGGTAGGTTCATTTGAATAATTTCTTAAGATTGTATGTTACCAAATGATTCTTGTATTATCTGTCCTGTGAGTGTACACACAGAGGTATGATTGTGTTGCATTCTGACAGCTATATGTGCTATGTATTATGGTCTTTAAGTAGCTCATGTTTGTGGTTTGTTTTTATTTTTTTATAAACTACCAGATTAAATTTAATCTCATACAAGGATTCAGTATAAGCCTTGTCTGCCGTGTAAATCTTAATTAAACTCTGAGTGCTTGCATAAAACATGGTCTATTTGCAACCCATTATGCTATGTAAGGGAGTTCAGCATTTGACTGTAGATATCCTTCTTCCTGCAAGTAATATATATTTCTTACAAAAGGCAGAGGTGGAGTAAGAGATGCCACTGAGCTGTTATTTTGTTTCATTTTCCCACAACCTTACTTTGGTGACTTTTGTAATAGTGTCTTCATCTCTGTAGCATGAACCCATGTGCATCTTAACTGTGGTGAGGGTTGACTTGCTTTTCAGAATGCATTTGAGAAATATGAATTGAAGTCGCGATTGTCTTTGCAGATTCGATTGAAGCTGAAGCAAAGGAATTAATACTTGATATCAAATACCCTGCCACAAAGAAACAGGTGAATATTTAGAAGCTGGTATATTTTAATATTTGAAAAAAAAGTATTATCAGTTTAGAGTGCTAAATCTTTTTAATTCTTTCAAAATATTTTATTTTTTCCTAGAGTTACCTGAAACAAATAATTGAGCTATTTGAAACAAATAATTGAGCTATTTGGGTGTTTGGTTGGTTTGTTATTTTTGACGACATTGACCAGAATTAATTGACTTGTGATTTCCCCAAAGCATCTTCCATGATAAAAGTGGAAATAATAAAAAGAGAGCAGGCCTTTCTGTAGGATCAAATTATGCCACAAGTATATGTGAAGACAAAATCACAGATGAAAAATCATTGTCAAAGTTGTGCTTTGTTGGCTTACCTTTATATGTTTTTACAGTAAAATTAAGTAAATGTTTAATTCTGTTGAACGTCTGCTTAACAGGCTCTGGAAAGTATATTGACAAGTGAACGTATGCCACTTTCATCTCTCACAAACATCACTCAGACATTAATGGATAACTTAAAAAAACAGGGTAGGTGGATATTTATTTTGCAAATATGGAGAGGCATTTGCATTTTGTCTGCAGTCCTGTAAGACTATTGTAGAACTATTCTGTTCCACAGAGAGACCAGGCTTGGTCTGCTTAGTTTTGCTGCTGGTTATCACAGCATGTTGCTTCTACATATTTTATTTTTTTTAATTCAGACTGCAAATAGCTTGCTACCAAGTATGCTTTGCTATGCACCTAGTAATTTGTGATTATATTAAAAAAGAAAAAAAACCCAACAACTGAGCTGGGTACTTGAACCTGGTAAAAGCTTCCTTCAGAAAGAAGCTTTCGCAGACTTTTGCCTGTGTTAAGTTTTAGTTTGTTCTCTCTCTCTCTCCAAGGAAGGCAGTAAGGATACGGTACTTCGGATCTGTGAATTTTAATATACTGGAAGCACAAAATCCTTATTACTGAGGATCTGAACTCTGGCCAGATACCTTATCTTTTCTTTGTAAATTTTGCTGAAGTTATATTTCATGTATTTTGCTAGAGATTTCAGAGCCAATGTCAGGAAATATCATTACCCATTCAAAATCTTGTTGCTGAACGTCTGCAAGATCTTTTCTTTGAAATTATACACTTGGATCTTTCTAAACTGGGAGAACCTTCTTTGTGCTTGAGGTGACCCAATTTTGGAGACCTAGCTGGGTATTGAGGAGTAGAGAAGAGAAGCATGTGGCTGCCACTTCCTTTGCATGTGTTGCGACTTCTCAGCAATAGAAGTCTATTTGGTTTTGTGTTTTTTTTTTCTTTTTTTTTTGTTATCTCTGGATTCATTTCAGCTTGTTAGAAGGTGAGGCTTTAGCAACAGGAGTCAAGAAATCCCTACCACTGTTCTATGGAAGTCCTGAATAAACCCATTTGTCAATTAGAAAGGCTGTGTCCCTTGCACTACCTCAGTGAGAACGTGACAACACATTTCTGTAGTTCCAGTCTTGAGAGGAAATCTTTCTTTCACTTGTATCAGTGTTGTTTGGGTTTTTTTTTTTTCTGGTTTCTTGGAGTAGATGGAGATTGAGTGCTTCACTTGTGGAGTTTTCTACCTAATTTTGGTCTGGCGTTCTAAATCACTAGCATTATCCATTTCTATTAGAACTCCTCAAAACCAAAGAAAAATGGAAACATGCCCTTTTACACTGAAGAGAGATTGGCAGAACTGTATACTTACTGAGGTCTGTTTGAGTGTGCATTTTTCATCGTTAATCTCTTACTGTCATATATAACATTACTTCCTTGCAGTCACAGTAAAGAACAAACTTAGCTGATGTTTCAGCCTTCTAATTTCAGAAGAGCAGTGGCATATCCTTCCACTTGTGCTTAGTAGGTAAAAGATGATATGAAGCAGATGCTGGGCTCTGTGAATGCTGTGGTTGTGAAGAAAAGGTCAAGTGACTGTGGCAAGCTCTGTGCATTTCTCTTTTGTTTTAGGATTTTTAGTAGCAATGTTTCAAAAGTGTTTATGGGTTTATAGGGAGAAAAACATGTTTAGGAGCTGTTTCAGGTGAAGACGATATATTTGGAGATATTTTTTCTACAGAAAGGTCCTTTTTAGGATCTCTGTAAAATGCTTTCTTTTAAAATGAGTAGGCAGTGTTTTGCAGAGATGTAATTGATTTCATATCAGTAGATATCAAGCTCTATTCTGATGCAAGGAATATGCTTAAAATATTGGCATAATGAATAAAAGTTTGGTATTTAATTCTTGATAAAATATGTTTGAGATTTAGTGTATTTCAATTTTCAGCAGTCTCTGGTTTGGTCTGAAACCAGGAAAAGACACTAGATTTGTCTTTGTTCAGTTCCACATTGTCAAACTCCTTCAGTTTAAAAATGAGCCTGATATCTTTCTCTAATATTTCTCATAAAAAATAACATGTTTTATATTTTATATATTGCTATGAATTGAATACAAGCATTGCAAGCAACAGTGCATCAAAAAATTACACTGAGACACATAAGTCTTCCAGTTCTAATAAAGGAGGAGTTTAATGCAGCTGCGAAGTATGTTTCACTATTCCAGGCTATATAGTCAAGTTCAAATGTAGTCTTATTTCTCCTCAGAGCTTGAGTGTGTGGATGAAGGACTGCTGCAGTTCTGCGTGAGCAAGTTAAAGCTATTGCATCTTTATGAACTAGTTAGCAAACTAAATTCCCAAAGCATACAGAAAGACACTCCGCCCTCAGATAATGTGAGTAAATTCAAAATTCAGTTGTCTTGTAGATTTAAGCATAAAAATGTGTTTGAGGCCTCAGATAAAATAAGTAGGTGAGTAAGTTACCCATTTTTGTGGCCTGGAACTTGTAATGAAGTAATTGGTTTGTGCCTTCCCCCCCCCCCCCCCCAAATGCCTAGTAATTAATCTGCCTAATATTCTTTAGCAGTCACATAAAGTTGAGACAGAAGTGAAAACAGAACCAGGATCTCCTGATTTCAGTCCTTTATCCAAAGTGCATAGCATATTCCTAACTTTGTTTAGTTTTGGGACCAGTAGAAATTACAAATTCTGATATTTGCTTGTGTAGCATCATAATTTGGCTTGCTTTTGATATAATTTATAAAAACACTTATACATTTATAAAAGCCATACGGAGGGGTATTATATGGGCTTGTTTGCTTCATGGGTGATTGTTATACTATGAGCAGGATCTAAATATGGGAAATGTATGTGTTGAAGTCCTTACAAATGAAGCTAGACAAAGTTTTCATTCAAGCTATATGAATAACTGATTTTGAGATTATTCAATCATTTTGGCCCCTTTTAAAGACATTTTTAATGTTCAAAACAAAATATTTTGACTCTTCTGACTTTTAATTTTTGCTCTGTTTTGAAAAACATCTGTTTCCATTAGTCTTTGTGACGTGTGATTATTTTTGGTTTTCTTTTCTTTTTTGGCTTTTGCTTATAAGGACCTGGCTAAACTACTTCGACTGGAAGAAAAAGATTTTCATAGGCTCCAAACTTTACTGGAGAACTACAAGAAAGAAAACACCCAAACTACTGTTAAGTTTGCTGATGAGAAGGATGACGTATTGTCTGTGAAAGTGTTCTTAGAGTATTTGGAATATGAAAAGGATGTGATTACTTTGAAAAATATGGAAGATGGAGAATATGTGGCTTTAGGTAAGAGCTACTGAACTGTTTGTCAAATTACTTAAAGACTGATTACAGTCTAAGATGGTGTAAGTGTTTTAGCCTTAATGTGGGGCCTTCACAAGCTGGCTTGCCTTGAAGTAGTATGTGACAGTGCTAGTTCCAGACTCTTGCCCTTAGCCATAGGACAAGTCTTTCTTCCTAGATGGCTATGAATACAAGTTAACTATATCTGTGGATATAATTACCCTAAAGCCATGTTACCGCTGTTCATATCCCATTTATTAGCACCACTACATTGGACAGCGGTAACTAGATACTTTACAGAGCAGCTGTATCCTGCTGGTATTTTTTGTGGTCACAGCACCTCAAGAGTTGCATTAATGGCAGGACTGTCTTCAGCCTCAGAGATGGGGGAGCTGACTAGAGGCAGCACAGGACCATTAGATGAGGGACTAAGGGCTTCTCATTTCTGGAGTTGAGATTTTGGACAATGTTGAACTGAAATATTATTGATGGGGAGAGTGTCTGGGCTGTCTGTTGGGGTGTGGGATGGGGTTACTGTGTGTAGTCTGCTTCTGTTCCGGATTGTCATTGAGGGGCAAATAACTAGTGGAAGCAGCTTGAGTGAAATCTGATTTCTTCTCTGAGAAAATTTTGGTACAAACACAGAATTCTGTGCACAGGTGTTGTATGCTGTTCACTTTATAGCCTCCTGCTTATTTTGGCTTTAATTGTCAGATTTCAGAGGAATTGGGATTGAAAAGTTAGGCAGAAGAGCCTGGCTTTCATCTGTATGAAGATCAAAGGCTGTTTCTAAGTAATCTTAGAATTTGCATTTTCTCTACCATAATACTATACTTGGTTTTAAGAACCTGTTCAGGTGTCACAAATATAATTGAAACATGAATGCCATGCTGAGCAGTTTAGATGGTTTCTTGAAGGTCTTGTTTTTCCAATTTTCCTCTACCTCAGAGGGACATCACATTCTTTGTAGTGCTGGTAAGGTGTGAATTATGTAATTGTTTGGGGGTTTGTTTTTTTTTTTTTAATTGGTTGAAGTACCAGTAGTTTGCTATATAAGATACAACATGCTGCCACACAGTTACGGGTTACTCCATGGATAAACTTGTCCAACACTTCAAGCCGTTCTTTGAATTGAAGAAAATGTGTAATCCAAGCAGTACAATAACCTTTGTTTTGTTATAAATTCATTTTGCATATGACTCCTGTAGTGGTAGGAACACTTATGTCCTTTGAAATGAACCTTCTTCTCCACTAAGGGTAAACCATCAGGGTATCCTGGATGTAACTTAGTCCTTTGTATTGCACTCAGTAGGAACTGATCAATAGATGACCTTTAAATATAAGTGTAAAGAGAGAGGCTGTGGCTTTAGTTGTTCATAATGTCAACTAATTTTTGCTTCAGGCAGCTTTTTCTTCTGGAAGTGTTTGTGTGGGGAGAGTTCCACAGAGGAAATGTGTCATGCATTGGAATCGGCAGGTTTTAGCCCTCAAATCTTGCTGGTAAGATATTTATTACGTACTTTAAAACTTTGATTTAGTATTTTGAAAACAAAACATTTAAAGGAAAAATTCTGAATGTTGACTGTTGGGTTAATGCTGTATTTAGGCTGTGTTCAAATACACAGTTAAGAGTTGTCAAAGAAGAAAAAAAGGAAGAAAATCTAGTAGAACATGTGGGTATTCTAGTGGGAATGTCTAGAATATGCATTTAGGACTACAAGAAAATTTGCTGAAGATTTCTTCTACAAAGAAGCAAAAATTATGAGTAGTTAATTTCAGGTGCTGATACATTTGTTAAAATTGCTTTTTGCCAGCAAGCAAGGAAGTTTAAAAAGAATTATAAGTAAATTTTTCAGAATTGCTAGTAGTGTTCAGACAATCATCTTTTCATCTGCATGTAGTTTTAGTCTTTTGCTACTTTTCTTCCATCCACTACATAATGATAGAAATACCTGTTTCAGTATTAGTTGCCTGTGTTAAGATTTTCAGCTGTAATTATTAATAGTTACTAATGTTTACAAAGTGGAGATTGCTAACATACCAGTATTAGCTGGCTGTGCCATTGAAAGAGTGTTTTCTAAGATGTCTTTCTAAATGAAAGATACAGATTATACTGTTTCATTTCAAAGTCTGTCACAGGGTGCCTTGTGCTATGTGTGTTTAACTTTCTATGTTACTATAATAAGGTTCATGGATATAACATTCCTGCTCCATAACACAGAATTTGTTCAAGTGTTTGCATTAGGTATATGGCAATATTAGAGCTTAATTCTATTGCTTTAATTTCCATATTCTCTTTTTTTACAGTCACTCCTTCTCAATTTATGGCTTTCCAAGGAAAAGGATATTCTAGACAAACCAGACTCTGTCAGTTGCCTTCACACTATGCTGTCACTTCTGAGCAAAATGAAAGGTGAAATGCACATTTGCAACACTTAAACACAACTGATATTAATTATTATTAAAAATTTGCTACTCTAACTAGCCTATATTATCACGTAGGGTTTTTCCCCCCTCACAGATTATGGAACAGAGCTAAATTCTGCGTGTTGATCAACTAACTAAAAATACAATCAAAATCTGAAGTGTGTCACAGTTAAAGGCCTTCTTCATGCCCTGCAGTTTCACTCTCTGCTAAGTTGACACAACTCCTATTTGGCACCAGAAGGTGGCTGTTCAGCTCCCCTTCCTGCCTTTTTTTGGGTGTATAGTCTTGCCCCTCTCCCTTGTGCTGACTGGCTCTCAGAAGTCCTTCCAGTTGCTTTAACTTACTGAGACGCTGTTATTCCAGCAGCATTTGTAGACTTGAACATCTCTGTAACTCAAGGGGTGCTCTATAAAGTCAACTTGCCATTATTTGGGGCAACTTGTGTAATGAATAAATACTGATTCTGCTACCTCAAACAGAACTGCTATGGCTATGTCTGTGCCAGGTTCCCTTATGTCTAGTTTACCATAGGGCACCATTATCAGCTTGAAACTGGAAGCATGAATAAGCTACTGCTGCCGTCTGAATGAATTAATTCTGCTGAACACGAGCTAGCCTGAAGAGGGACAGCTTGAGTGCATTGAATACACGTGGCATCTTGAAATCACAAAAGAAGCTGTCTGCATTGTGGAGTGTTATTTTGAAGTATTCCTTAGATTAGTAAGCATTCAGCAGGTTTTACTTCCTAGTGACTTAGATCTATTGCCTATTTCCTACAAATGAAACTTGGAGAATGAGTAATTCATGTTCCGCTCTTTATTTTGAATTTGAGTTATAATCTGGAAATTGTATGCTACATATCTAGGAAAAGATAAAGTATAGAGTAACTGGAAATTGCTCCTCACATAAGCAGTATTAAAAGGTGATGCTTTCAGGGTTGGTTGCTGCTTTACCAGTGTTAACACCCCAGTTAAGTTTCCTACTCTCCCTTTCTCTACAGTTGCTATAGATGAGTCATGGGACACTCAGTCGGTTTCCCCCTGGTGGCAGCAGATGCGTACAGCTTGTGTTCAGTCTGAAAATAATGCAGCTGCCTTGTTATCTGCTCACATTGGACATTCTGTAACTGCACAGATAATTGACAGTGTGGCAGAGAAAAAGGTAAATCATCTTGGACTTCCCCTTCTATTTACTGTATCAGTTCTATGCAACTTGCTGCCATTGTAATGGAATAACATCCTCAGCATTAATTTGTCATTGTTCTAACATGGGCACAAGCATGCCATCCAGCATGCCTGAAAATTTGTATTTGAATCTGAAGAGTATTATGCTGGGGTGAATGAATGATATATCAGAATTGTCTGCTGAATGTGTTTAAATATGTGATGGGAACTGGACAGTGAGTTTCTCTCTTAATAATAAATGATGTTGACAAACTTAAAGCTTACACAGTTTCCACATAAATTTGAGAAGTTCACTGAAGTTTGGATGGTAAATCTGTTTTAATGCAGGTTTTGTTGTTGGTTTGGTTTTTTGTTTTTTTTTTTAATGGTGTATGTTCTTAGCCCTTATGTTACTATGCTTTACTTCTTAACATGATGGGTGGTTGTCTTTTTGGCAATAAGTATCTTTTCACAAAGTTGTGATTAACACTGTGAAACTCCACACAGCATTGACATTCAAAATGGAAAAAGTTATTACATTCCTAAGTAGCACCAGGCATATTTGGTTTTTACTACTTGCCTTAACAGATGGGGTTTAGGTGATGTAAACAAGTCTTGTAAATAAACTGCCTTATAAATTATAACTAGGTTACTGGGAAGTGTTTTAGTATTTTTGCTCATTCACCTTAACTATTGCAATTCCATATATTAAAATTGTCAGCATTGCCCAAATAGGAATGTTGGTATGTTGCAACGTTATGCTTCACCGATATGCTCTCTCCTTTGTCACCACCTCTTCTGCTCTTAAAAGAATAAAGCAACAGCTTTATTTCCCTCAAAACCTCCCTTTCATAAAGCCATTTATCTCTTCCCCCTTTTTTCTTTCCCTACCATCCTTTGGCTTAAAGCCTAAAACTGTTAATGGCCAGGCTTCTAAGAACTCTAGAGTTTGCTTTCTTGGTGCACAAAGCTAAAAATCAGATCTGCACCCTACTGGAAAGATTCTTGGGTTTCCTGGCAGAGCATTTGCTGATAAACATGAGAATTATCAAAATAATGCACAGAGCTGTGATGCAGTGTGATCCAGTGTTTCTGGGTGAATGATACGCGTTGTTTTAATATGGTAGGAAACTTAAATGTAGGTGGATTAATCATATATGTAGGGAATGTGTATATAGTGGAGGACTTAGAATTAAATCTTTTTGAAGGGATTCTAGCCCACTTCCAACTAAACATGAACTTTAAAATGGGACTATAAGATGACCTTTCAGGTCCTTTTATCTCCTTAAGTTTTTGTGCATCTTGTTAATAGTATGGGATAGTAATTGATGTTGCCATAATAGTTAATGTACGTATCTTGAGTTAAATTATTCTTTAAAATGCAGTAGCTCTTAGGATATAGCTTTGCATTTTAATACTATGCATTTTTTTAAACAAAACTGTGCTACTTTTAAGTGAACAGACCTAAACTAGTTCATATGTTCTGTTAGTTTTCCCAAATAATTGTAGGTTCAGACACGGAATCCTGGGAAGCACTTTCACTTGATACTGAATATTGGAAACTTTTGCTGAAACAGCTAGAGGATTGTCTGATACTTCAAACACTAGTGCATAGCAAAGTGAGCAAAAGGACAAAAAGAGTTTCATCACTCCAGACCGAGCCTTTGGGTGGGCTTTCTGTAAAGAAGTTGCTTGAAGCTGGAAAAGGTATGGTTTTTTTCTCTTGGAAAGGTGGTTGA
This sequence comes from Gorsachius magnificus, assembly GCA_034008185.1. Classification (NCBI taxonomy): domain Eukaryota; kingdom Metazoa; phylum Chordata; class Aves; order Pelecaniformes; family Ardeidae; genus Gorsachius; species Gorsachius magnificus. Next base: position 38,127,381 of record CM067083.1, on the reverse strand, counting down.
TTGTCTTTGTAATAGACTTCCAAGACATTCTTACCTTAATTTATGGTATGTACGGCAGTGGAAATTGTTCTGCTGGTTACTGTTCTTAATTTAAAAACCAATGCAAACCATGTAGAATTGTGTTTTAAAATCATAAAAGAGTATTACTGTAAAGACTGCATTGTAAATGTCTAATCAGTTGATTAGGAAGTTTTCTAATTGGCAAAGTCACCCTTATGTAATTAACGGTATTAGTTAAACTCCTGTCTCTTCTCTTGTCCTTTGATTCTGAACCATAAATCTTCTGGGATATGTTGACTATACCTTTTTTTTTTTTTTTTTTTTTTTTTAATGTCCTAGGAGGCATTGCTGATACTGTGGCCAAGTGGGTTTTTAAGCAAGGCTTCAGTCCTTTTGTACTGAATTTGGCCCAACACAAGAACAATATAGATAGTACTGAAGAATCTGTAGAAATGCATACTAATATCTTTTTTGAGGAACCAGAAGCAGATGCAGGCTTGGAAACAATCCTAGGTAAGAAAATAACATGAATTTTTCCATTCTGAATGTCTGCAGAGATGTTTTAGTTGCTACTGTTGTGAAGTAGCAGAAATTATAGTGGGAAGCAGTCTGTCTTGTAACTTCAGATTTTCTTTTTCTAGAGCTGCTGCAACTAGCATATGAGCAATTTCCATGTAGTCTTGAAGTGGATGTACTCCATGCACATTGCTGTTGGGAGTATGTAGTGCAGTGGAATAAAGACCCAGAGGTAAAAGAATTTCATTTGTGGGGAATAATGGTTAAGACCAACTCAGTAGGAGCAGTTTCACAAGTTTGTAATAGCTCATAAAAACTTTCGTTAAGAAGACTGACTTTGAAAGCATACAAATTATAATTTTTCTGTGATAAGTGACAAGAACAAATTGAATTGAGAAAATGAATGCAGGTCCTGAGGCTGAATGGCACCTCACAGAGACAGGACTGTATGTTTCTAAGCTATCAGATTCTCAAAACTGGAAGTGTGGAAACTGGATTCAAATAAGCCGCATGAAAGAAGGGTTTTGACTGTACTTTGCGCGAGTACAAAACAGTTTAAGTACTGCAAAATAGTGATGAACCTTTCCTCTGTTCTAGGTATGCTAAAACAGATTACAGAATACACAATGTGTTAGACTAGAATCCATTGCATGTAAAGAGGAAAGAGAAATTTCTTGAATGTTCTTAAGTTCCCCGGCTACTGCTGGGAATTGTCATAGGAGGAAAAAAAAAAATTCCTTTTTTCCACTGCTTTCCTAGAGCTTCTCTAATATTGCAAAATTTTGTCCTAAGTTCAGATGATATTAAAATTGAAATGAGCACTCATTAGATCTGTGTAACGTAACACCTTGCTATAGAACAGAACGTTCCTCTAAGATTGTTAAAAGCTTGCTCCAGCATAATGAAATGGAGTAGAAATTAATCTTTCTAGCACAAATGGATTCTGTATTTGAAAAAAGCTGTTGTCAGTGGAGGTACCTTTCAGCAGCGTATGTTAGCAGTACGTGTACTAAAACAAAGCCCTGAAAATAGTGCTGAAATCACAATGTGTTTCCTGATTACTGAATCATACTTTGCCACATGCATGTATGCTTGTCAGATAGTAGCAGAGAAGATTGCAATATCAAAATAACTTACAAGTTCTATAACTGTCAAAAAATAGTAGCTTTAAAATAATCTACCTGAGCCCTTTAAGTATCAATAGTTTACATTTAAAACAAGTCTTGAATAATGTAATAACTTGTTCTTTTACTTTTTTGTTTTACATAAGGAAGCATGTTTTCTCATTAGGTCTATAGATCATCTAAGATGCATCATTAATGCTCACGTTCAGCATGGTAAGTATGAAGCTATTACTAAACATGATCTTTGTTGAAATTGTGAAACAACAGAATAAATGACTGTCAACTAGTACAAGTGCATGTGGTTCACAGTAGTGTCTGGGAAAAAAACCCCAAAAAACGCAAACTCGCTCAGAACTTTCTGCTGACATTCAAGCCTTGTTTCTCATGTTGAAACTGAGTTTCTATCAGAACCACGAAAATAAGTTGGTTAGATAAAGTTAATGTGTTTAACTAAAAACATTTTAAAATAGAATTGCTTTGAAACTACGTATTTAAACAGTGGCACATGCTTCTTGCAGTCAATTGCTTTTCATGCATTTCATGCATTTCTTGATACTCTTGTTTTAGTGAATGTGATGACAGTTGTCTTTTTGGTAGACTATTTACGTATGCAAATAAGGTGCACTGTATGCCTAAAGCACTAGTCTTAAGCCTTCCTGCTTACCACCACCATTTCTGTGTGCCTACAATGTTTAACCCAGTCTGCATAATATAATTTTAACAAAAGATTCATTGCACTTCTGACTGTATTTAATCACCAAGGTAGTCTTCTCCTGAGAAATATGAACTCTCAAGTCCAAGTATAAAGCAGTGAGGGTAACTCACAATTCCTTGCTTGATTCACCACCTTTTTTTAATCCCTCTCCCCCCGTTAAAGGAACTTTGGCCCATGGCTTTTCACTCTGTACTTTTAAGATTTCTTTTCTGTTTACTTGGAGTTTACAAGTCTGCGCTTATTCTAGGTATCGGTCTGATGATGTGGAATACATTCATAGTAAAAAGGCTTTCTTCTGCTACGTATCTAATGGACAAGGTGAGCACAGTATTATGACAGTATCTTGGAAGCTGAATTTTTATTGTTAACTGAAAAGTGAAACTAGTATTTTTAAACCATTGTTCTGGGGCTTTTTGGTTTTTTTTTTAAATAAGCTTAGAATATCTTTGATTTAAGCATCAAAAAATCCCTGCTTATTTGGTTTATTATGTAGCTAACTTTCAGAATTGATGAATTGTTTTAAAATACGAAATCTGTGGCATGATCAACTATACGCAGCTTTAAGTAATAGCTGATCAGCACTGGCTGATGCGTACTGAAGACTTAGGCGCAGTGTTAGCTTGTAATTGCTAAATAAAAAAGTATTTGTGAAACAGTTTGAAACTATATATGTGTCCATATATAAAATTTCAAGTTAGAAAACAATAAATAACTTAAAGTGTTTTCTCTGTGCCTGTTTCCTACAAAGTTACTGCTGTGAAACTTTCAGGTTCCCACAGGCAGCAGCTTTTCCTGATGTTGTAGTCCAAGTTTTGCATGTATGAGCACTTGCTCTGCAAAATGCAGAACATTTTGTGGATGGTGTGGAGCATTTTTAACTATCGCTACCATTGTAAATCAGCTTCTGTTCTCGTATGCAGCTTGTTTGCTGTGAGTTTTAGCAGTCTTTTGTCCCTGTTAAACTTCAGTTTTTTCATGCTTATAAATATACAGTGGATCTGTTACTGGAAGGCAATTTTGTTTAGGACTGGAAGACAGTTTAGGAAGAGTACTGCCAGTAAGTGATAGATCTGTTTAAATTGTGTAAGGGGAATCTGCTTGTTGGTTTGCCAGATACAGAGCAGCAGCTAAGTGACTTTCAGCATAAAAGTCCAGATGCAGAGAAAGAAGTGTTGACGGTGATTTAAAAACCAAAAAAAATCAGCCCCCCCAAAAACCCAGCACAAACCCCACAAGATTTGCTGTCTTGTCTTCTTTTTTTCCTTCCCCTCTGTTCCTCTTGTTTTCTGCTTTTGCTTTTTGTTTATCTCTATGAATTGGAGAATGTAATCTTCCTCATTCCTTTCAGCAACTAGGCTCAGTTGTATCCAGTTGTAGTTGGTGTTTCTTCTGCAAAAACTCGTTTCCAGTTTTTCTGTATGCCTTTATGTAAATCCACCACCTTTACTTCTGCCTAGATTAACATCTGCAGGAGAAGAGATAAGGTTTTTATTAACTATCTGGTTTTGTATGCTTCTGTCACCGCAAACAAGTATCACATAATAACAAATGTTGCTAACTTTATTAAAAGTTATTTATGTATGTTTGAAAGCTGTGAATTAGTCCTTAGGGTTTGTGTTACAGAAGCAGTAGCACAACTGATCTCTCATCAACTTCCAGAAAAATACAGTTTTCAAATCTGCTGGTGCTTAATCAGTCCCAAAACTGACAGCTGAAAGTTGTCTTGAATTCAGACTTTGAAACAGCATGCTGGATCACTTGAATTCGAGTTCAAATAATCCCAAAATTCAGGACTCTGGAATCTCTCTTCAGCTGTTGTTTAGACTCTGCCATGATGTTGTAACCATTGCTTGTATTTTTTTTGTGCTATGGAAGAAAGAACTTCCACTGATGAGTATGTGCTTACTCATGTGCAGCGTGTGGTTCAACTTGTAGAAATTGGACCTCATAACAGCATTCCTGCACAGGGTGCAGTCGAGGTCCCTCTTCTAAGGAATTCAGATAGGCAAAGCATGGAAACTATAATAACTTTCTTATTAGACCTTCTTAATCTCGATGAATGTGCTGGAGCATTCACTCTTCCTTTCCTCTTCCCTTGTTCCCTAGCGTTTCTTTCTAATACCACACTTGGTATTATAGCTCTAGTTCTGTATTATAGAAATCACGGGGAATTTTTTAGCTGCCTTTGAGATTTGAATGAGGACCTTAGGGCCTTATCTGTAGACTTTAAGAAGGGTGAACTAATATTGGCATCAGTGATGTTCATTTCTGAGTTGTACGATGTGTATTAAGTCTTCTGTTGAAAGCAAGCTATGGAATGTGTTGCATTATGTGGCTGTAATTAAATATTTTCTCATTTTGTATTAGGAAAATACTAAATAATAGTTTAAAATGTGGGGTAACAGATATTTTATGATAAAAATTATTCAATTGTGCTGAATTTTTTTTTTTTAAACAGGTTGGAAAAGCTCCAAAGGACAGATTATGCAGAAGGGCAAGTATAATACTATTTCTGTCTAAATGGAAATACATAAATAAATACACCTTAATTTTAATACTAGTTTGTGATTTATTTTCGAGTTTCAGAAAAATTCATGAATGTAGCCCTAGAGAAAATATTATGGATTTTAAGAAATGTAAACTAATCTTTACTGACAAAGCAAATTACAACGGTAGTGTAACTTCAAATATTATAGAAGGTAGACCTGAGACTATAACATGATAAATTACTATTATTTTTCATGCATAATTTCATTAGTTAAAACTTTTTTGGAAGACAACTGATATGCTCAGAAAATGAAATTTACTGCGTGTGATTACTTGAGGAATTCAGTCTTCTTTAGAGATACTGTATTGTAAATGGCTACATTTAGCTTCATTCCTATTTTTCCCTGTTATTTCAAATTCCTTGTACTTAAGTGAGTATTTGTTTAGCTTTAAATATAATAGGTTAATAAACTGAACTTAACGATGTGTTTTTTGTCAACAACTGTCTCTCAAACATACAGAGCTAATAAAAGCCTGTTTCAGTTCCAACTGAAAGACTTTAAATCATACTGTTTGTTAACAGGATGTAGGTATGGGTGACACAGCAATGACAGCTTTTCTTGGCTGCTGTTCAGATCTTCTGCAAACATTGCTAGAGGTAAATTTTTATTCTTCCCGTAAAAGCAAGGGACGAATTGATTAAAATTTAATTTTCAAGAATGCGGTTATACTAATTTCAGTACCATTCCGTTCAGACAAATATTAATGAACTTCTAGAAAACAGGAAATTCTATTTTTCATTTCATTGCAGAGGACTTGTGATTAAAGCAGTGTCTTTTGCATAGAAGGCCAATATAGATGACATTTTGCATGTGACTACTTTGCTGTGTTGCTCTGACAGGCTGACGTTAGTAGCGACGAAATGCAGGCTCCTGTCTTAGATACTGAAGATGCTTGGGTGTCGGTAGAAGGACCGGTATCAATAGTGGAACTTGCCCTTGAGCAGAAACGCATTCACTACCCTCTTGTTGAACATCAGTTTGTGTTATGTACCATCTTGTACGCCATCATGAGGTTTTCTCTGAAGAGTGTGAAGCCTCTTTCGCTGTTTGATAGCAAGGTATGTCTTTGAAAGTTTATGTGCATACACCTTAATATTGCTATCCTTCCTCTTGGTATCTATCTAGCTTTCACTCTTGAAACAGTTCATGCATAATTTTATGAAAGGCATTTAGTCCACTGCGGTGCATTAATGAAGTTGTCACCAGAATTCAGGCTGAGACTCAAACTTGGTGCTTTTTCTTTATGAATAAAAGATTTATAGTGACCTCAGATGGATAAAATTAGCTGGCCTGAAAATACTGTGTGGTAAGATCACTGGATGACAGGTTTTTCTCGTTGCTTTGAGAAGTGCCAGATCAGAGAAAACATAAATATTTAAGGTCAGAAATGTTATGTTCATGTCATTGTTGTATCCATTATTGCTGATGATTATTCTAGAATTCTGAGCATCTCAAAGAGAATAAACAGCTTGTCATTTAATGCATATAAGCCACTTAAAAAAAAAAAAAAGTCACTGCGTTTTAAATGCAGTATATTGCCAGTCAGAGCTTGACCCTGATACAAAGCAGATACCACACACTGAGCTTTCCTCCTCCTAGCTCTACCACACTACAATTCTAAAAAAATTTAAACAAGGAGTACTGGTGTAGACTGTCACTTAATTCCTGCTGGGGAAAAAAATGATTTAGTGCTGTAATACTGCACAGAAGATTTTTTCTTAATGGTTTACTGGAATTTTATAAATGCAGATTATTAGTCTCCTTTTGCCATAGGTTCTTGTCTGTGTGCAAGCTCTGATGAAGCTGTTGGGTCTGCTTTTAACATTTTACCATAGGTCAAATTCCATGATTTTTATGCTTTTTTTTTTTCTTTACCCATTAGCAGAAAGCATTACACTACCTTTTGTCATTTAAGAATGCATATTACGTCTCAAGAGTAAAATTAAATCCTGTTCCTGTGCCCCCTTTCTTTCACATACAAGTAGTATTCTCAGCTGCTGCCTTTTTGCCTTCACTCACAGAAGATTCCCATTTGTTCTGTGAGCTTTATGAGGCATTTTCTATCAGGTTTTTAGAGGATTTTGGCTGGTGACAGAAAAAGTCTTTAGAAGTTTCAAAGACCATTTATTACCTTATTTCTGACAAGGCAAGTCACCACCTAGACCTGCCTTTTAGCATAGGCTTTTTTTGTACCAGTTTCCCTACTCTGTGTATTAGTATGGAGCCAGGCTGCCAGAAATGCTTGGCACTGAGGACCAGTCCCCTGCTGCTGGGCTGGGCTGAAATAGGGGCTACCATGTGCCCCTATTCACATTCAGGGGTTTACCTGAAATTTGATAAATCTGTATTTCAGGAGACCTTTAAATTAAGCGGTGTCAACTATGTCAGTAAGCAATAGATAAAATGTATTTTTGTATCAGTTGGTTTGCCTGTCTTATGTATTATGCTTGGCATGTTGGTCTAGAACGATAAGCCAGGGACCAGGAAATATATCCAAGTTTCAGCTCCAGGTGAAAGCAGAAGCCTAATTTGGTAGGCAGGTAGTTTTAAGTTTGAAAGCAAATCCTTGACAAGTTATGATTGCATGAACAAAATTTGTTTTCTTCTGTGGCTTTAACTTACAATATTAATTTTCATGCCCAAAGACAAATAGAAGATGCAGTACAAATTAAAAAATAAGTAGGCTTCTTAGTATTGGATCAAAATGGATTCCTTTTATTTCCCTGTATCTCTGAGGACTGTCTTTGTTTCTCAATTTTAGGGCAAAAATGCATTTTTCAAAGACCTTACTTCAATTCAGCTGCTACCTAGTGGGGATATGGATCCAAACGTGTTATCCATACGACAACAGGTAGGTATAAGTTTTGTACTGAAAGTTCTTAAACTTCTAAGATTTCAAATAATACTGAACTAACTTGCAATTTTTGCTTCCAAGTTCTTGGTTAAAGTTGTGAATGCAGCGGTTCAAGCTCTATGTTCATCACAAAAGGCCAAAGAGATCTCAGAAGAGGAATTGTTTCCTTTTGAAAAGGGAAAGAATTGGTCAACTTTGTCTGTGGACCTGGCTCAGTATCTTCAAATCTCTGAGGATGTGGTCAAAAGGCATTATGTCTGTGAACTGTATAGTTATGGGATGGATCATCTTGGTGAAGAGGTAATAACAGCTGTTAATGATTTTAAATCAGTACAGCATTACGTCAGATTTTCTGCTAAAATTAGTTTTTCAGTTATTTTAAGGTGCCAGGAAGGATTAGGCAAGTATTATCAGGCTCAAAAAATCCCCAGGCTGAAAAGGTCAGAGGCTGGAAAAGTTCTTTTTCAAGACCCATAATTACCCTCATTTTTCCTTCTTCCCAAAAAGAATCTGCATAGAGCAACTACTGGACACGTGGGAGGGAGTTACACTCTAGTCTGAACCTGCACAGCCTTTTTTTATGGTACTGTATTTGATAGTTTCAGGAATCTGCTTATTTTGCCTGTAATAATACCTTCTTTTAGGAAAGTTTACCAGCCCTTGGACAAGAAAATCCTTCCCTTTCTTGCAGGGAAAAGCAAACCAGAGATTATATGGAAGTTAGGAATAAGTTACTGAACTGTAAAACAGATTGCGTGCTCATGCTTACGACTGTAAAGTACAGAGTAATTATCTGCCTTTGTTCACTCTTCTGCTGTTCCGAAGCTTTTAATAACGTGCTTGATTATAGTAGCAGGTAACAAGAAAAAGTCTCAAAACTACTTTTAGTATCGAGAAGCTTCTTTTGATACAGCTTTTCAAGCCTCCAGTGAAGTGAGCTGTGTCATGCTCAAACTGTTTCCAGTTCCTCACATTTTTTTATTTTCAGGCCTTTCTTCAGGTGACTGACAAAGAAGTGCTTGCATCGCAGCTGCTGATACTGGCTGGACAGAGACTGGCCTTTGCTTTACTTCACACGCAGACAAAGGAGGGTATGGAACTCCTGGCTAGGCTCCCTCCAACGCTATGCACTTGGCTGAAAGCTATGGTAAGTTAAGCTCAATTTAGGAAAACTGGTTGGTTTTCAGAAGCTTCTGTTGACGGAGACAGAGATTACATCTGAATGACCCTTTCTTACTAATGGAAAGGAGAATTAGTTCTCATTTGTCCTGGTGCTAGTTCTGATTTGAGAAGGGTAAAGCAGTTTCATGGGTCAAAGCATCAGCTTAATTGAGTTAATAAACCTTAGTAATCTGTTTTATACAAGTTCAGGAGGGCTTATATGCAGAAGATCATCTGGAAAATTACTCTAATGCTGTGTTGATTCTTTTATATAGGACCCCCAGGAACTTCAGAATGTAGAAGTGCCAATTGCAACAACAGCTAAACTCGTTAACAAAGTCATCGAGCACTTACCAGAGAATCATGGGCAGTACAGCCTTGCCTTGAACCTGATCGAGGCTGTGGAAGCCATTTCATCCTGATGCTCTCTGTTAGCACAGTTCCGCTATGTGGTGGTACAATGCATGATTTTACACAATGAGGCCAAACTTTACAGAAAGAAACTTTCGTGTGGCTCCTGTTAAATGACAAAAAAGAACAACGCTCCCCATCCCAGACGGTAATTTTAAATTGGAGTATATTTTAAATTTTGCACTAGTACAAAGATGCTTAGTTTCTAGTACACTTGTCAGTATCTGAAATGCTTTGTTATTTATTTCTGACTTGAGTGCTTTTTGCGGTAGTCTAAATTGGATATATTTGACAGCAGTTTTAGTCTATTTACAAAATCACATCTTGTGGAAATTCTGTATTTCATGCTGGCAGTAACTGCTGCAGTTTCAGTGTTACATGTATGATTCGTTTTTCAAAACAAACTGTAGAATTACACCCGAGAAAAAACTTCAGTCTCTGAAGCTACCGTGTAAAGCCAATACTGCTTTTTCAGAAGCCAGAGCTGGTGTTGGGCTCATGCCTCGTAACTGCGTTATCAGTGACAATGACAACTGCACTAGACATAGGACAAACTGTGCTGGGGCCTTATGCAAAGGGAGAACAGCCCACGTGAGAAACAGCTTGGGAAGGAGAATCCAGTTCTCCAGCCACAACTACAGACTTACCTTTTAGTCCAGATCTCCCACTGTTGTTGCTAGGGTTTTGGGCTTCAGCTAAAACTGGATTTACATCCCTCTCCTTTATTGTTAAGCTCCACTGAGTTTAAGTAGGTCAAGGAATGTCTTACTGCAAGATTGTTCCCCCATCTTATCACTGTAGATGATGTAGTACGCTATAAATCTCTGCACACATTAACTTGTAGTCAAAAAACACTTAAATAGTTGACCCAACTTCACTGAAGATCAATAGTACCGAGTACTTTAGCCTTAAAAAAACCCCACTTTTATTTACGGTATCTACAGGGAATCACATAGTGAGGATCTTCACTACTGGAGTGGTATTAAACATGAGTATCTTGCATCAGCTAGTACTGTTCACTTTCTAGCTAAAGGATGAGGAAGCCAGGCGAGAAAAATGAAATTGGCATAAACTGTTTTTGTCTTGAAGTCAGCTGAAATTACTGGCTCCATCTTGTAACCTGCTCCTCTCACATTACATGTAAGAAAGAGAGCATTCTGCCTTGCTGGAGGCAGAATTTGGTCTTACCTTTCTGAAGTATGTGCTGCTGTCGTCTAAGGGTTAGACTCCCCTGAAAAATAAGGTTATGTTGGTGGCTGCTTCTACACAGCCTCCCTCACCTGTTCCACAGCCCCAGCTCCTCATCACTGCACTCTACGGTAGCTGATGAAGGCTTCTTGGAAAGGCTTGATACCAAGAGTCTGACTTCCAACAGCAATGGGAGAGAAGCCAGACAGAGAAGAGAATAGTTAAGAATTCTAAGTAAGAGTAAAGGAACAGCCCTGGTCTGTGGTTGAGGTGCTTCTATACTGACTTCCATAACTGAGCTTAAAACAGCTGTAGGGGAAAAATTGAAGGCAGGAGGATTGTCCAGGTGACTCTCCCACCTTGCCTGACAGCACTTCAGACTTCTGTGGGGATAGGGTCGTTGTGGAACCTGAGGGAAACCAAAACTGTTTCTTAAGTTGCATTACATTCCTGCATCCTGGTACAGCTGTGTAAAGGATTGTACTGTAACAGAGTATCATGTCAGAGCTGACACACTACACCAGTCAAATCTGTAATGTATTGTAAGTAAGACTGTATATAGTGCTATTTTGTGTCTAATTTGCTGTGGATTTGTGTAAATTGATTAAATAAAATTTGAGATTTCATTGTGTCTTTTCCTTCCTTTTAGGGAATGGTGGTCACCACCTTTTCTTCTTCTGCTCTGTTTTATACCAGAGGAGTAGGTGCTCCCAGGTAGAGAGGACTGGTTCTCCAGGGTTCCACAGAACCACCTGCTGACAGTATAAAAACATATAGCTGTTTTACTGTGGAGCTTCGCTTAAATGGAAGTGAACTTCAAAAGAACAGAGGTTGCAGATCAGTCAGTTATTTTGAACCACCCTTTTTATTATGCTGAAAAGTGATATACACAATTAGGCATATATACATAAGGTTCCCCCTGAAACACACGATAATTCTGCTCGGGCTGGAGCTTAAGCATCTGGCTCTTACAGGCTTTGGTACACAGACCTGCTGGCTGGCCACCGCTTCTCTATACGACTTCGGAGCAGCTGCTGCGTGGGCATTTCATCTTCATGTGCTCTCTTTCCCAGCAATGACTTTCAGGCACCGCAGGCAAGGAGTGCTTGAGGAATGGGAAGTGTATCTCCTGCAGCGAGGGCATTTTGCTTTGGCAATGGGCAGGGCTATAACTTCATAAGACGACTCTTCACGGATATCACCACCTGTCAAAGAAAGCTCTGTTACCGAGGTGGCGTAGATGCAGTTTGCCTACTTGACTCTACGCAGCTAGCGAAGAACAAAGGACGGTGTAGTGCAGAAAAGAACCAGGGGCCTGGCTGGAATAGTTCTCTCACCTTCCAAGTTAATCAGAAAGGTCCCTTTGGTGATATTTGCATCTGCAGGTGTTTCTTTGGGTAGTTCACTCAGCAGGGTTGTCTGGGAAGCCATCATTATTTCATTCAGCTGTGAAACACTGGAAGTTTCTTCAGCCTGCAGTGCCTAGGGAAGAGGGTTAATTTTCAGCAACCTGTTTTTTGTTCCTCAGTATCCTCCTAGAAAACCTTAAAGCAAAAGTAGAATTACCCTGCATGTGATTGCAACGACTGTCGTAGCCTTGGCATGAAGAGCACAAGTTTGTGTGCCTCTGTGTGTGTCTGACTATATAATGAATTATGTTTGCATCCAGCATCAAAAGTGAGGTCTGCCCCTGTGAGTTCTAAGATGCTCCTTTCTTTAAAACAAATGCCAACACAGGGGTTCCTAATCAGAAGAGATGACTTGAACCAAGAGTCATTTACTTACTTCTGCCAGGTGTAAGAGTACAGACTTGGAACTGCAGGGCTCAAGGTTCCCTCTGCAGAAATTTCCAAGTCACTTCAACCCTCACATCAAGCAAGCAGATGACATCAGAAAAACACTAGAGCAGGAGTTTTAAGGGGTCCAGAGCTAGAACCCCATTGATAGGAGTGCAGCTTGGGGGTCCAGTACTGTTTAACATATTAATTAATAATCTGGATGGTGGGGCAGAGCATACCCTTAGCAAGCTGCTGATTACGTGGTGCTGGGAGGAGTGGCTGATACACCAGGTGGCCACACTGTCCTTCAGAGGGACTTCCACAGGCTGGAAAAAGGGGCTAGCTCAGTAAAGGGAAAGGCCTGGTCTTGCCCCTGGGGCAGGGTAACTCCAGGACATGCCAAGGGCCAGCTGGCTGGAAAGGAGCTTGGCAGAGAAGGGGTCCTGGTGGACGAGCAGCTAACTACGAGGCAGCAATACACTCTCACCACAGAGGTGGCCAGCAGCGTCCTGTGTTAGGATGCCATGTCTGGGCAGGGGCTGGCAGCCGGCCAAAGGAAGGGACCCTTCCTCCCTGCACAGCCCTGGTGGGACACAGTTGCAGTGCTGGGCCCAGTTCTGAGCTCCCCAGCAAAAGAGAGATGGGAGCTTACAGTGTGAGGCCAGCAAAGGGCCATACAGATGATGGAGGACTGGGGCGTCTCTTGTACAAAGAGAGGCTGAGCACAGGGACTGCTCAGCCCAGAGAAGGCTCACACACATCTCAATGTACATAAACACCTGATGGGAGGGTGTAAAGAAGATTGAAAGCACCTGGCTCTGTGGTGCCCAGTGACAGGAGAAGAGGCAAGAGGAAATTCCAAGAAAGCACACGACTGCTTTTTTTTTTTTTCTGAGAGGGTAGTCAAACACTGGCAGAGGGAGCCCAGCAAAGTTGTGGAGTCTCCAATCTTGGACAGATTCTGAACCTGACTGGACACAGTCCTGTTCTAGCTGACCCTGCCTGAGCAAGGGGCTTGGGCTATACAATCTCCAGCAGTCCCTGCCAACCTCAACTATTCTGTGATTTTTCTGGCAAGTACAAAGCAGAAGGAAGTTTACAGAAATGAGTATTTTTTTTGCACAGACAACACTATTCCAAGTTGCATCTTTTACCTCCATTAATTCAAACAGCAATCCGGGCTCAATTACAATGACGACTTCGTATTCCAAAGCATTCTTGCCAGAGATGGACCCAAGGAAAGAGTCTCTCATTGCACATGCACCTTCTATTGCTTCCTCAATGCCAGGCTTCTTCCATGCTGAGCTTGCATTAATCCAGCCAGTACGGAACACGCCCTCTGAGTCTTGGAAGCAAAGCAAGCAGAGGAGTTTTTAATTTAGTGTCTTTCAAGGGTTCAAGTGTTTATTAAGTAAGTGAATAAAAAGGAATCTCTGTATTTCCATTCCTTTTAACTGTGCAATTAAACAGTGCACTAAAAGAATTCCTTAGAAATTATATGTGCTTTACCTTTCTTATAAGGGATGTGCTGGAAAACCTCCTCTGCCAAGTGAGGAAGAATTGGTGCAAAGGATCGGACCACTATGTCTAAAGCCTCTGCTAGCACAGTTTGACACGAACGACGCTTAGGATCTTTTTCTTCTTCACAATAGAGCCTGCAAGGCAAAGATGAAAGCGTATGTTCACGTTACTGTTCTTGCTCAAGAGCCGCGCTTTCAGGCCTGCCATTGGAAGTATAGAAGCCTGACCGCGTTTGCCCTTCTGAGGAAAGCTTTTCTCCATCACCCTTCCTAGGCAAGCGCAGTGGTATAGGTACAGGACCGTTTGCATATACAGCCACGTTTTGCCACAGGGAAAGAGATTTCGCACATGGCCTGTCCATTTGCTTCATTTGTACAGAAGAGAATCTTTCCTCAGGGAAAGATTCTGAGCCTGCAGCTCTGTTAGCCCTTTACTCTGGTTCATCTATAAAATTTAGCATTAGGGCTTTTCTCCTCTTTCCCCCCTTCCGCCTTCACTTGCATTCTGGAAACTAAAGATCAGTATAACCCCTGAGCAGTATAACTCCCTACCTCCTTCCCCCATGAAACAGCCCTTTCAAAGTTTACGAAAGGTATTATCAGTCACGTCCTTAGGATTCTTTACCTGAATTTTAGGTCCGTAAGAGACATTAGGTTGCCCAGAGAAGTGCTAAAAGCCCTTCCCCCTACCTTCCCAAATTCAGATGCACACAATTCTAGGTAGAAACACAGATCCAAGAATCTCTCTCTCTAAAACTTTATTTAAAAGTCTTAAATGCGTATGCTTGATTACCTTTCAAAATGATTCAGCAGCCTGGGTGGACAGAATATAGAAGCACACTGATGACAAAAATACTCAGGTGAAAGCAGCTAAGCCTTCAGCTGTAAGCTTTAGGGCACTAGAACATGGTATGTAATGACTGTGAAATGTTCTCCAAGATCTCTGTATTCACTCAACATGCACCTGGAATGTTATTACCTCCATCTCAAACTGATTAACTCGCTTTTTTCCTTTTAAAGGTAGCAGTAATGAACTTACCTGTCTTTGATTATGCTGAAATAAAAGTTAGACAAGTTTCTGGAACAGAATGCTTGCAATAATCGAACAACTTTGCTATAATCGTATTCCTTGTATGCGTCTGTAACCTGGGAGAGGGAGCAGAGGGAGATAAGAAGAGCGTATCAGTTTTCATCACGTGGTATACAATGACAACCCTTGATGAACCTGAACTTACAGAACCTGTACTGAGTGACACAAAGTCTGGGAGAATCTTTTCTTTAAAAGGTTTTTTTTGGGGGGGGGAAGAAGATGTTAGTTCATAATTCAGGCTAATTCCTAACAGTTAGGACACTGAAATAATTTAGAATCATAGAATCACTTTGTTTGGAAAAGACCTTTGAGATCATCGAGTCCAACCTTTAACCTAACCCTGCCATCCCACCACTAAACCATGTCCCTAAGCACCTCATCTACCCTTCTTTTAAATACCTCCAGGGATGAGGACTTGACCACCTCCCTGGGCAGCCCATTCCAGAGCCTGACAACCCTTTTGGTGAAGAAGTTTTCCCTAAGGTCTAGCCTAAACCTGCCCTGGCGCAGCTTCAAACCATTCCCCCTCGTCCTATCATCGATTCAAATTTGAGGGGAGACGACAGGGGGAACCACAGAAATCATGCCCACACTTTCTCATTCAGCAGAATGGTTCTGAGTGCCAGAAATTACTGTATTTTGGCCTACAGCAGATTTGCAAAGCTCTAGAAGTTTTGGGGTTTTTTGGGGTTTTTTTTTGTTTGGGTTTTTTTTTGGTCTTTTTTTTTTTTTCTTCTTTTTTTTTTTTTATATCCTATTCTAACTATTTCTGAAGACTTCTCATTTGAAGCCTTAGGCAGGGGGAGTGTGGGAAGAACCGGTCATTGTCAAAACGAAGTTAAGAATGTTAAAAACAAAGCCTTCCTCAAAAGTTGAAACAGGGTTAAGGGAGTGCACATGGCATCAAAGGAACCTTTGTGGTCATCATTTGCCTACTCGACACATACTCTTTACTGATACACTTAAATAATTTTCCCTAGAGGGTATAACTAATAAAAAACGTTAACACATATGTTAACACATATATTTATCTAAAGACAATTTGCCCCACCTTGCTGCCATAGTCTTGCAACAAATGCAGCATGTATTGATCTACTATGTACATCTCTGAAGGGGGGATGGAATCGGTTTCTGGATTGAAGCCAGCCAAGTTTCCCAGCATGAAGCGTAGTGTATTCCGAAGCTAGGAACAAACCAGAAAAATTAAACGTTAGTGGTCTGCACTTCAGATGAAACACAAAATTGTAACAGTCTAGAATGAATGAACTACATTTGGCTGCTTTTCAAAGTGATTGTTTGAATAGTTACAAAAGCATCATGAAGAACATATGCCAAAAGGACCTATAGAAAAGTAAAGAGAAGACTGGCTATTACTGAAGCATGCTGCAAAAACTAAGTCTCCTCCTTAGCACACTTTACTATTTGATCCACAGATGTAAAAAGCAGTAATAGCTACCTAAATGAGTTCAGAAAAAGCTTTCTTTAGTCTGGAGACTGAAAAGCTTCGCAATGAATTCTACTCAGCCAACACAACCCAACATAAAGAGGACCTGTCATTAGAATGGAGAGCGTTAGCATATTTGGCTCTTACCTTGTTGATATCATCTCTTGCAGCATTAAGCACAACAGGCCCAATCAGCACCTCAGTAAAAACATTCGATTCTGCCACCCACCAGCGGAGAACATCAGCTCCGTATGGAGGATCCTTGGTGTGGTCCTAGGTAGAGACAGAAAGGCAGAAAAAAACCCACCTGCTGGGAGTCCTGCAGCATGGTGAGTTGTGCAGTCGTGCAGCTGTCAGTGCTGTGAACATAGCTGTAAGTGTGCCCAGAAGGGCGCTGCATTCACCCTCTTTTAGCAAGATTTACTGTTAAGCCAGGGCTACGATATATACAAGCTGCAGTCTGTGTACAGGTAATGCTAGAACTCAAGTAAGTTGAGATAAACTCATCTTACAGCCTTGACTCCTTTGAATACTTAGCATTAAAATAGCAATGTTCATATCTAAAATGGCATACTTTGGTTTTTTCCTTCAGACAGTTTTCCACCCTCTTTTCAATTCTGAAAATGGTTTCTCTCCTTTTGAAAGAATAGAAACTATCGTGTGTTTTACTGAATCGGATAAGCAAGGCTCCGTAAGCACTGATTCTTTTGTCTAGAGAGTTGCAAAATCTGCTTAGCCGCCTCAGAAAGAGCAACAGCAGGACTGGGGCGGCGGGGATTCAGAGCATCACCTGCAGCGCAGCCTCCCTGACCGTGGAACGAAGTAAGTTTCTAGAGTCGATAAACAGCCTAGGCTGAGAGCAGACAGATCGTTGGGGTGCAACCGCTACTCTGACGCTCTACTGCTAGGCCCAGCCAGTTTGAAAGCAGAGGTTAATTATTTTAATTTTTTTTTTAACCCCCCCATCACTCCATCAACAGTGTTCCCAAGTAAAAAGAAGCCATTCCACATCATCTATATAATGCACTTTCTTTTCTCTTAGCACAGAACAAGGGTGTGGGATTTTTCTGGCACTAAAGCTGAAGCAAAACAACTCAAGGTTTTCACTCCAGCCAAATGGAACTGCAGTGTAGCCAAAGCCTTTAAGAAGAATCCTACAGAGTTCTGCTACAAGACAGCTCTTTAGAGCAAAATATGCCACAAGACAGATGCAGAATCTGGTAGGGAAAAATTGTTAGTAGCGATCAAGAGTTTGACTTACTTCGCCTCCATTGATAACTACATCAGGGTCAACCACGTTGCCAATGGATTTAGACATCTTCTCCCCTTTCTCACCAAGAGTAAATCCATGAACTACCAGAATCCTGAAGAAAAGATTTTGGTGAAAACAAAATCCCAATGAAAAATCCGTGTTAAGAACAGATTTCTAATGAGGATATTCCCAAGTCAGAACAGACAGAAATCCTCTATTTTGGTAAGCCTGAGGCTTCATCTATCGAGTTCAAACAAGCATGAATATGCTGTACTGCCATCCAAGTAGCACAAACAACTTTATGTTCCTCATTTAGTCTTGCCATGCAAGCAACAGACTATTTCCAGATATCCAGGGTGCATGTTTTTCAGATGAATTAAAGGCTAAAGTATTATTTACTCTTTAAGCCAATACATTTCCCAAAATTGCACAGCCGGCTTGCAACTAACCCACATTACCCTTCCCTATGCTTTTCATCTTCCAGGGGACAACCAGTATGTCACAGCTCCAGTGTTCAGACACGCACACAGCGATTCTGAATTCCTTATAGCCTAATGTTCAATCCACAAATCAATGATCTTAGGAGATTTTCATACTGCACCTCCCATGATAATCCTTTTAGTTATGGGAGTGGGAGATATGGCAAAAGAACAGACCTGTATCCAATAATGTAAAATGATGAGAAAGAAAGCATCTATTAAAATTATGATGGAAAAAATTTAAATCCATTATGATCTAATCCGCAAAAAACTTCATACTAAAAATGTAAGAATATAAATCAGATACTTGGCAATGGCTTGATTTCTCTTGTTTATACACTACTGTCCACGCTAGCAAAAGCCCAATATTTAATAAATGAACTAGCAACGTGTTTGCAATCCACACACTTACTTATATGGTGCTTTTTTCCTTGCTGCCACACTGGTCAATAGAGAGGATTGAAACCAACCTCCTAGTTGGTCTTTTCCTTCAAGGTATGTATCTGCTCTTTGCTCTGCACCTTTAAAAACAGAAGATTTTGTTTAAAATATCAGTCTGTATCTTCAAACAATTAATACACTTAACAGAAAATCTCTGAAAGTGATCAGTAAAACTTGCTCTGCTCTTTCAACCCAGTAGGTAAGTTACTTTTATAAAAGGCATATGGTTACTTGAACAGGATACAAGTGATTCATTAGTATAACTTTTTTTTTTAAATCCAGGACTCACTGAATTCCAAACCTTAACCAAGCAGCAGCTTGCTTTCCCCCAAACAAAATTATAAATTATGAAAACAGAAGGTATCACACTCAGAGCACTTCATAAGAACTTCTCAAAATACTTTCCAAGTACTGCTAAACAAACTGAAGGACCCAACAAAAGATCGCATACTTTGGAATTAATACAAAAAATCTATGCTACAACCTGAAACTTAACCAGCTGGGAATTACTCAGGATACAAGTCACAGACGTAACATGCCTGACTAGCCTGTGTACGGCATCAGGTATTTTCAGAGGAGACCAGAAAGCTTTGGCAGTGACCGCAGCTCACCCACGACAGAATTTACATTTCTGGTCACTGGTGTTCCAGGAAGATTAGAGATTTCAGGAAAGGGTTAGAACAACATGGGAAAAAGAAAGGCTGGGAGAGAGGGAGAGAGGGGTCTGGAGGAGCCTGGCTTGTTTGGCTGATCCAGGTGAAGGCTGAGTGGAAATATTATTCCCTATAAATAAGCAAAAAAGAAGAATGCTGGAGAAGAACAACTGGAGCTAATAAGTACTGTTGGCATCAGAGAAAAAATGGGCAACAAGGCACATAGACTGGTATTGGCTGACTGCACATTGAAAGCAGAAAAGCAAGTCCACAGGGTTGAAAGGGGGCAGCAAAGTTTGATCAGCTTTACTGGTGTCTCTCTACAACCACCTGAAAGGAGGTTGTAGTGAGGTGGGGGTCAGTCTCTTCTCCCAGGAAACAGGTGATAGAACAAGAGGAAATGGCCTCAAGTCGTGCCAGGGGAGGTTTAGGTTAGACGTTAGGAAAAATTTTTTCAATGAAAGGGTTGTCAAGCATTGGAACGGGCTGCCCAGGGAAGTGGCCAAGTCCTCATCCCTGGAGGTATTTAAAAGACGGGCAGACGAGGTGCTTAGGGACATGGTTTAGTGGTGGGATGGCAGGGTTAGGTTAACAGTTGGACTTGACAATCTTAAAGGTCTTTTCCAACCTAGACAATTCTATATTCTAATTCAGTCACTATACAAAAAGGTACAAGACTCAAGATGTCCCTCTTCATCCTAAACAATCCCAGACAGGTCACCATCAAGAGCAAGAACAGGGTAACGTGGAGCACAGCAGAACATGCAACTCAAAGCCTACAAATGTGCAAAATTATACATGTATTTGGCAGCAATCTAGTTTTGATCCTAAAAGTTGGTGGTATAATTTTCCAGATACTCAGACAAAAGTTTCTGTACTCGGTTTTTATCTCCTAGCTCCTTTTATCCTCTTTCTAGGACCCGTGAGACAATGCTTCTTTCTGCTGCTGACACATTTATTTGTTTAACTTAATGGAAGTTTCGATATTTAGATCCATCCTGCAATAAAAGGAAGTTCAACATTTCAAAGGTCAAGGCTATACAGTTCCAGCTGGCATAGGAAAAACGTGTGGGTGGATGTTACGGTTTTTAACACATGTGTTTATTCCTTCAAGAAAATCTACAGAGAGCGGGGTTTAAAAGTAGAATAAGTAGGGATCAGCCTTTGCATTAACAGACTGCAAAAATACTTGTGAGGACAGGATAAAAAATAGTGGTAGTGTGGTAAAGAAAAAAATAACAGTGGAGAATCTGCAACACCACATTTGTTATTTATAATTAGTTTAATAGCCACTGGTTTTAGAGAAGTGAACTCTTCATGGAAATGCCAGTATTTACAACTTAAGAGAAGAATTTAAACAAACAACTGATTACAAACAGCAACCTGCATTGGTCTTTTCTGACAGGAACTAGTACATCTGGCAGACTGGCTAATGTGGCTTAAGAAGTTAATGGAGGCCTGAACATTTTATCTCTATACAATACAAACACGGGGTTTGCATATACAAAGCCTGCCTTTTATGTGCACAGGTAGCTCCCCTACCTCAGTTTCATTAAAGTTGTGATGGTTACATATAAATTAATTAGAACCCTGGTGCACGTTTCTTTGTAAATGGAAGAGTAGGTCCGACGGCCCAGAAGAGACTTTTCAGTTGTTTATTCTACACCGAGGTATAGTACATAGGTCATTAAACAGAATTACAATTTATGATCCTTCTGGTTTGGATTTCAAGATTCCATATCTTTGATCTTACAGACTTTGACTTTTAGATTGAACTTATTGTATTTTAATGCCAGGAATTAATCAGTTAAGATAAATTCATGTCTCTTAGTCAGCACAAAAGTTTAAACACTTAGATAGGCAAGTTGTAAAATAATCACATTCATTCAGTTAAATATTAGCCAATAAGATAGGGAAAAAAGTTATGATGTTGAAAACTACCATCATTGCGATACAAAACTACGGGTAAAAAGCTGCATGACTTTTACCAACAGCATATCACATCGCAATAGAGTCCGGTGTGCATTTTTATATGAAATGTTTGAAAAATAATCATCTCAAGGTTGTAGTGCAGAAGGCACTCTGCCCATGAGGATATTGTCAAGACTCTAAAAGAATTTTAAGACGGAAAAGAATTCTCTACAATGGATACTCCAAAGACAGCTACTGAAATAAGCACTGTCAAAAGGCTGAACACAAACTGACCTTCAAAGCAAAAAAGCAAAAAAAAAAAAAAAAAAAAGTCCTAAGCACCACAGTGTTGAGTATTGAAAATCAGCAAATGCTTTTGAATCAAATTTTACTTTCACCACACCTTCTTTTTGGAGGCCGTGTGAAAACAGTGGTATGCAAACAGCATTAATGAAGCAAACAGTATCCCCAGACAGTAGCAGTGGGTTTTTCAGAGCATGTTGCTGCTCTCAGTGGTACAAGGTAAGAATTAGTATTTATTTTACGAACAATCTAGTTGTAACTGTACATTTTTGGGTTTGTGACTGTGGTACCTAAATCTTTGATCTTGGTGTGTGAGTTGCACCTTCCTACCTGCCACACTGCTGATGTGGAACAGTTTGGTTAATTTGTCATTTAGCTAGAAGTGGCACCTTTGATACACCTAGGCTGGAAAAATGAAGCCAATCATAATTCAATGAAAAAAGAGCAACTTTAAGTCATTTCCAGTCAGAACTACGCCCTGTGTCTGGTAAGAAATGCAGCAGGGCAAGCGTTGGAAATACGACTGTATCCATGCAACCTACAATTTAGGCCACTGAGCTTGCTGTCACTGAGCAATTCCTTTCAGCTGTTCAAAAATCTTGTACTGCAGAATTTCTCTCTCCTCTTCCTCACACCCTTTCCCAAACTGCCATGTTTTTTGAAAGCAATCTGTGTGGCCATCAGCTAAAGGGACAAATTTTATAACTGCTGCATCTTATTTAATAGGCTTGGACATAGCTAGTTCAAGTCCAGTGAAAACTCAGGCCTAAGTTCTCCAAGTTGAAGAGAACGACTTATTTTTGCAAGACTGGAACTGGCAAGGAAATCTGTAATGCTGTTTATTCCTGCTGGTTACCAACAAACAGATCATTGATTTAGCTTTCACGGTTGAGTGAAACAATTCTACATGTTAGTCTCACAGTTTTAGCCATCTATTATATCCTCCAGTTGCCCTGAAATTAACTCACGTGCTGTGCAAGAACTGCTGCCATGCATGACACTGTCATCAGAAGGCAAGCAGTAACTGCTGGTACCACTGGTCACCTACGACAAAATTAGCAGGTAGGACGCCAGCTTCCACATGCCTCTCTGCTTTCATGAATTTAAGCCCGGGGAAGTCCTTCTTCCTGTTCTTCACTCTCTAAGCAGTTTTGGATTTCTCTGTGGATTTCAACCACTCTTCCCCCAAGAGTACTTTGGAAAAGAATCTCGTCAGTTAGCCTGTTTGTAAGCCTTGCCAATTGTTTTTATGGACATAGGAAGAAGTTCTGCAAAAAGTTTTAAAAGCTGGAGCATATTGGGAAATACAAGACAAGACGATTAATTCAACAACTTGCAAAGTGCATTTTTCATGAAGGGTAAGTTAAAACTGTAATTTCATATGAATCACTGAGACTTCTTGCACTGGCTGGGAACCTCAATTACATAGGGAAAAAAAAGGTAATGCAACTTTTGTCTCATTTCTGAGGACAGAGAGGCTTACACTGCTTGTTAGTCCTTCCCCCAACTTTTGAACCAGTGGGACCTCTCCAGTCATGTCAGACAGCAAGAGAGGCCTTACACACACCAAGTTCCAGCAAGTTTCCTGAAAACAGATGACTAGACAGAGAAGAGGTTCCATGAAAGAAATCTGTACTGTGAAAGACCCAACATTTATTAGACATTACAGAACCCATATGGGCGCCTTACACAAATTATCAGTGAATCAAGGGTCTTGATTCTGCTGTTCCTTATTAAACATGATGTCTTTCCTCTACACAGGATCAGAGGTGGTTTTTGCATACTGACGTGTTAAGCCCTTAAAGAACGGAAATATGTAATTCTCCACATAAAATACCATTACTTTTTTAAATCTTTCAAAACCAAACCAGAAACAATTTTAAAGAGTATGAACTTTAAAATACGTAAAGGTCTTTTAGAAAATGAATGTTTGCTGATGGTACTGTTGCCTGACCGTGTTGCTAAGAAATAAAACCTCTGGTACTAATGTGTTTTATAATTCAACAAGATTGTTATCACGCATTTGTGTACTCAGGGTTTAAAGTCCAACAGATCTGATGTATGGGACCAGACTCCTCCTTTAGAACGGACTCCTGACTTCGGACAATCCTCCAGGCAAATAGTGTATATTTTATGTATTTTTATACAAATATATACATCTGCTACCTCCTGAGTAGCAACTACTGGCAGGAGCAGCTATAAATAGCATATAGCAAGTGTAAATATTTTAAGCCACAATCTACTGATTCAGTTACTGAAAGTAAAATTATAAAACTAACTTAGATTCAGCAGCTGATCTCAATTTTGTTCTGCTTCAAATAGCAGGCACAAGCACAAACTGGAATTTGTTAACTGAAAATAATTTAAGAGTTATCAACTAGCAGTGAAGTACCTTGGCCGTTTGTGTCATAAAACTTCTATACTCAAAACAAATACGTTCTGTTAGAAGATATATGCCGTGCCATATGGCAGCATCAGTCAGAATAGAATATTAGAAAAATCTCGACTTCAACTATGCTGAAAACAAGTTTGCCAACATTAAACCCTTATCTTTACAAGCAAAAGCAGCTTTACAAGAACTCACAACCAGTTTGCTGCTGGCATAACCTAACTCAGTTTTGCTGATACCACAGCCATGCAAAACAGTTATATATTGTTCTCCTAGTATTTTAAAAGAAAGATCAACATATTAATTCTGTACCTTCCAAAACATGAGCCCAAGAAGTTCCACTGTCAAACCAGATGTCTAGGACATCCTGTCCCTTGACATAATCCAAAACATCATGACCACCAGCCTATTGGAAAAACAATTATTCAAAATGCAAATACGTTCCGATTAGAAGATATATGGTATGCCACATGGCAGTATCATCAATGCTTTTCAAAGCTAGAAATAAAGTAGATTTGGTTTCTGGAGCAGTTTTTGTACAGACCCTGCTACCAACTTTGTGAGTGAACACAAAATAATTTAGATTAATTATCTGAAAACTATTGTGAAAAATTCTGATGAAAACCCAAAACAGAACAAGGAAAAGCTACCAAAGAACTTGAGATGGCAGAGTAACACTACAGTTTGTGTGGTAGCTTACGAACACAATTGTTACAGGAACAATAAAAAGTTAGGAAGAACTAAAAAAAATTGAATCTGTTTTAATGACAAAGACTTAATATATATTTGGGCAATTAGGATGTCACTTTCCTCCTGAACTAATCCAAGGAGGATGGAGATCTCTGCCCTGAATTAATAGCACAGATCTGATTATGTGTATTTTTCCATACTTCAGATCTTACTTTCTGAATATCCCTTTCACAGGATACCTTCTCATGAAGGTACAGGATTGAAAAGGATTTGGGGAATACATGAAGGTTTTCTGTTATTTCCCATCACTGAACTGTCTCAAGCACCTTCTGTGTTTGAAGTAAAAAAAAAAAAAAAAAAAAAAAAAAAAATTACCTTTGCTACAGCCTCTTTTGATAGTAGTTGTTCAATAGGAAGGGTCCACCACGCATCTGTTCCTTGCTGCTCCACTATTTTGATGACATTGGTGATAGTTTCACTGGGTTAGAAGGAAAAAAGGGGTTCATGAATTGATGAGTTAATCATACCTTTCTACAAGTATCCCATCCCAAGTCCAAAGCGGCGAGATACACTGAGAAAGAGATCAAGTTATTTAAACCTGTGATATTCCAGACCAGACTCCACAGAGCTTTCTGCCTGTATTAAAATGAGCCCCCTACTTTTGTCTTCCAAGATGGGTAGGGTTGTGTAAAACCTGGACATACAGAG
The DNA here is from genome assembly GCA_034008185.1 of Gorsachius magnificus. Taxonomy (NCBI): domain Eukaryota; kingdom Metazoa; phylum Chordata; class Aves; order Pelecaniformes; family Ardeidae; genus Gorsachius; species Gorsachius magnificus. Next base: position 38,102,205 of record CM067083.1, on the reverse strand, counting down.
CGCACTGCATATATTCCAAACAGCCTTTTTGATGCCAGCAGCTTGAAAACTTCTAAAATCCATTTTGCTTGCTGTTTCTTGACTTAGAATTTACAGAAACTAAACAACTATTGCCCCCCCAAATATTTGCTCTTTTTGACAACAGGCTTCTTTTCTCCGCTGGATAAAGAGACCTTGAGAACTCATGTGGAAATGGAGAGTTAGAAAGCAGCAGCATTTTGAATAATGTACATATATATTAGACCTCCAGTTGCCTTGATTCCTCCTTTTAGCATTATATTTTTTAAATGGTAAGAAACATATACATATCTCAATGTTAATCCCAATAATGTGTGAAACTGAAACTTCTGTACCCAGCAGAGGAACAACCATTCAACATACACTCTGGAGGCAATATATGAGCGCTTGTGGTATAGCACCAGCCAGGACAAAGATCTTGAAATAAATAGATACTATGGAAATAAGAAAAATAAAAAAGTTAACTAAGCATTTTTTCCTCATGTGAACAGATAACACAACCACAAGGCGTGCAGTTCTGTGAGCTATTTACGACATTCAGTTGTTGTCCCTGGTAGGTAAGGATATGGGGAATTGATTTTTAGTATCATTTAATGCCAAGTCTAGACAAATTAAGGTAGCTTAAAAAACAAACCAAACCCCAAACACTTTGTCTTGCTGAGTCACAGAGCACTTACTGAAGAGGTGATTTTTAAGACATCTGCTGTATTTAAGTAGTGCAGCAGATCACCACAACCTGCCAACTTCAAACTAAAGCTGCTGTGTTACCCAAGCCACTACAGATTTGGTTTTAGCTCAAGAAATGAAGATTTCATCAATTAACTAACTTCTTGACACAGTATTGCAAAAGGGGAAAAAGTAAAACAATGATCTGGCATAATTATCTTGAAAACACAAAACCACAAAAGGTAGATGATCTAACTTCTTTAGCATCATCACTCTGTTTTGTGTTTGGACTTCAGCACAATATTGTTTTCTGCACTGCTACTAAGTTGATCTACATCACCATAACATTTTGTGGACTCTTACACATGGATTTTAAGCATGAAAACCCATGTTCTCCAAGAGGATGTACAACAAATTGTTACTTAATTACATGGCATGAGGTGCAACAGTAAGAAGAAAATGCAGGTTTGCTCTTTACTGTGGGAATAAAATTGCAATGACAGACCAGTGGTTTTGTATTAATCAATTGTCAATTAATCAATTTACTTCTCAAAGTAAATTCCTGTAGAACATCCCAGCAGAAAACCCACTACCCAGTACCAGTCACAAAGCAGCAGCCAGCTAGCACACTACCACCACTCTTACCCTTTCAGACAAGAATGGGTATCATTCCCCTTCCAGTTTAATGATGATAGGACACAATTTGTGGCTTTGTAATATATTTGCTAACATTTGCCTTGGTAAAACAACATTTAGGAGCTCCGGTTCTGAATGGTATCTTTTGCTTTCAGAAATATTTGCACAGAGGCCTATTTGCCTATGCTTCCAGTTGTGAAGTGTTACTTCTCCAAGACAAAAGCAAACAACAACTCCAGTGCTGGTAGATTCCTGGCAGATAGCTGGTAAGTATCCCTTATGTCTTGTCTCCTTCAGGCTACATCTTCAAATTCAGAACGCTCTCAGGAAAAATCAAACAAACCAAGGAGAAGTTTGTTTGTCTCAGCCCCAACGAAACTATTCCACTGAATTTGTCTCTCTTGCAGGGTCAGTACCTTCCACTGAAGAGGCTGGCTTTATACCCAGACCTTCAGTGATGACACAGACTGGGAACATTGTCGAAAAAGCAATACATATTACTTTTCACTCCTTGACAACATAAGGCTCCATCTTGGATTCTTCTCAGATACATCACTGGTGTATTTTTAAAGACAATTATGGATAACTAGCTGTCTTTAAGTGAGTATTTCAAGAGCTCTCTCCTTCCTGTTACTGGCCAAGTTTTACCCATGGAAGTCACCAGCAGAAGACAGAGTAGCTAAGTTGTAAGAGGATGATTTACCCTAAAACGTGCTTATTACCAGATAAAATGTTAGTGCATGTTGAGTGATTCATGGAAGAAGTAATTCAGTGCTCCGCTAATGGCTCTGGCATCAAATTAGAGCTAGAAAATTTTTCTAGTCAAGAATCATACCCATTACTAGTACAGAAAAGCTACCAGAATGCCCTATAAAGCAAGTAGAAAATTTACACAGGAACTAAGCTTGTCTTCCACATAACTTTTCCATATTGCAAATACACTTCAGCAAATAAACTCTAGTGATGAATTAATTTTCAACCTACACATTTTTAAAGCATTGAACAGGTACTTGATGATATCAGTGTTTGTAGGGGTTTTTAAAAGGTGGCAAATCCAGCTACAGATCAAAACTAACGGCTACCTTGGACACCACGTAGGAATATACTCTTAGCAAACAATATTTTCCAGCAACTGTCTGGATTCAGTTTGATGACAGCAGAAATCTCGGTTTGTCAGATGTTCTAAGCTTGAAGTAAAGGAGAGACAGCCTGAAGTGCCACCAATTTTCTGCCACTGCAACTGTTACTTGTAATCATATCTCTCCTCAATGGAAGAGATAATGATTAAGGTCAGGCCTATCACACAAATATTTGGAGAAATTAACAAAGGGGGGGACCTGAAACACTGTGTTAGTGCAAACTGTATTACCTGCAGAGAGGATGAACTGTTATCCTTTCCAACGGAGGCAGGGGGAGGGACAAGAAGGAAATAAAACCTTGCTATCAATCTCCCTTGGGAAACCATCATAAAATGACTGCCTTCATTTACAGTAAGTATGGCCAGTGCCACACAACAGTTATCTACCATTGTAGATACACCATTACTATGAAACATACTATGGATGCCCTTTTACCAAGTGTATTGCTATGCAACATGAAGGATTATATTGTTAACTTGTGAAGGGCATAATTATTTTAAAGACACATTTTGTGATCCATGAAGTAACAGGTTATGATTATGCTACAGTTCAAAGTTTTCAGACAACTACAAGAAGGTCAGATTTGTATTATGAATCACAAAAATAAAGAGTCAATGACTGTGAAGTCAACTTGTTATTGACCAATATTATCAAAATCCTATCGTAGTTTCAAATCAAGTAAAAAAACCATTGTAGCAGTGTATGTTTTTTTAATTTTATTCCATTCCCCTACAGAATGTAAGTGAACATTAACAGTCAGGTATTTTATAAAAGAAGATTGTTAAGACCAAAGATTTCCAGGATACCATTTTACCAAATACTTTTTCCTCCTACAGTTTGAAAAACCCAAGACAAACAAACAAATCCAACCCCATTCTCCTAATCTTTTCCCAGGATCCTTATGATTAACTATTACGAGAGAGAAAGAAATCACTACAGTTAGGGTATCTGTATTGTAAGGAGGAAGACTTTTGCAAAGTACTTTTATGTAAAGTACAAGTGAAAACCACCTTTCTCAAATAACTACTCATCACTTTATAATCTGTGGGCTTCAACGTGAGCACGATAATCCACCAGGTTAGCAATAAACACCATTGTAAAACTTTGCCCTGTATTCATACACTATCTTGAAGAACTTGCATTACGTGTCACTCGCTACGTTTTAACACTGAAACCCCTATAGCAATTCACGCTACCACACCAGCCAATCACTCTGAAGTCTGATATTGATTACGCTGAACACTTATTTAATGTGTTAACAGAAATTATGCAGCATTAAGATATAGTCAGGAGGAGAAGAATACAGTGCCTGATGTTCTCTCGACCTCTTTTCAAACAACAGTGAAAGAGAGCAAGTTATCTTCTTTTTTATGTGAATGTTGACACTGCAGCAGTAAGTATTTAGGTTATGGTAAGTCACTATTGCTTACAAGTCACTGAAATGTCTCAATATTTTAAAAAGCAAATTAGAGCACAGGGTAGATTTACTTCAAAAACTGGTTGGGGTTTTCTTTGTTAGAAATTCAAGTTACTTGTTAATCAAAGTCTCAGAAAAGGGGACAAAAGTTCTCAGACATTAGAATAATCTTTGCAATAGTACTTGTTATTATCAGTATCTGAACAGTGAATTTGTAAAGACATTATTGCATGAGGTCAGATTAAAGTATGTATCTTGCATCTATTACCTGGTCTGATCTACTACTGGAAATACAGATATCTTGTTTTACTTTTGCAGCTCTTTCTCTCTTCTCTTCTGCGAGTTACAGAATTTCCTAGAATCAGAATGTTTTCTCTTGAAATCTCTTAAATTTTGAAAGCTGACAAACAGTATAAGCGTTTACTTGTGCACGCATTCTGTTTAAAGTCTTTTTTCTCTCTCTCGTATAGAAAAATTGCGCAGAATCTTACCTCTGTATTCTTACTGAAAATGGCAAAAATGAAAAAGTGTTCTCTCTCTCTCATAGGGTTTTGTTATTTTATAACAACATTTTAATTCCTGATTGCAATATGAAGTGGTATACTCTACATAAAGAATCAAATAATCACTGTATTAAATTTATAACCACAGACAACAGTGTCACACAATCAAATGTCTTTTAGGGCTATGGGGGGGCCACAGCAGCAAACCAGAAGACTCGTGGAGATCTTGCATTAAATTTGTTGCGCACAAGATTACAATCTAGCTCTCTGCTTTCAAGTTAAAAAGACGGGATTGTTGGTGTGGGAAAAATATTCTGTTAGAGATGAGAAGTTGTATCTTGAAAGAGAAGCCTTCTGCAGCCTTTCTCATGACAAATTTTGGGGAAACACTCACTTAGAGGGAAACACTTTTATTTTAGGGTCTTTTAAAAAAAAAAAAGTCTTTTTACAGGTGATACATAAATAGGATCACTCAAGATCAACCATTGGTGCTCTCATATGTAACAGCAACTCCATGTGGACTACACTGACTTCCAGTGGAGATGCTGTTACTTTTGATAGCCACTCAAAAACTCCAGAGCAGCTGCTAATGGAAGCATGTTTATCCAGCATTCAAGATAAGAAAACAGCTTTTGGTTTGACATGTTAGTTACTGTTGTTTAATGATACTAATTATTCACACAATCTGCATATGAAACTTCTGAAGTGTTAGAAATATGTCAGCAACCTATTGTGATATGATTTTCAAAATGATAATGCAAACGCAACAAAATATTTAGGCTTAGCTGTTTCTTTCAGGAAGAACTGGTGTCCAGGAAAATGACCTATGAATTGACAGACTGCTTTCTAAATTTGCCTGTCATTTCTATAGGCCAATATTCTGCGCACTTTTCCTACTCTGGTTACGGAAGTCTGCTACAGCTAACTTTAAATATTTAATGACTGTTTTATGCTTTTCTTTGAAAATTTCACCTCTGCTGTAAAATGTTAGAAGTAAAGAGTACTGACTATAAATGAACATCAGAAACTGTCAGTCAAATGAAATAAATCTACTTGTCAAGCATACAGGATATGTCTCTTTTTCCCTAAACATCTCTATTTTCCCCAGATGAATTCTAACCAAACATGCCATACTGTCCCTTTGTTCATTCACCTACACACACAACTGCTAGGCCAATACCTACATACAAAGGTCGAATTGTTAAACCATTGCAGAGTTTATCACACCAAAATGCCCCGACTGCCACATACCGTACAACTCCAGCAATAATCTCACACAGCTCAAGCGCTTACAAAAGCCATGCTTTTTAATACAGGTCACTGGCTTTCAAGGTAATGTTACTGCAATCTAAAGGAATGTCCCATGCATACTTCCTTCCAAGCACTTTCTGTACCAGCTGGGTCAGCTCCTCTATGTTTTGAAGGCACTAGTGCTTCATGGTGCTCTTTGTGTTTGACTGCCAACTGGTAAACTGTTTCTCACTTATTTAATTTCATATTTTGTTATTAAACTACATATTTAACAATTTTAGGCAAGTAACAGACTCAAGCCTACTCCACAGACAAACTACAGAAAGTATTCCTCAGAAACTGTAATTTTTTAATGTGAATATATACTTACTTTTTAATATGGTAACAGTTTTTGCAGATAAAATTATTTAACACCCCCAGTGCCACCCTTTATTTCCTGATGTGTGTCAGCATTATTCCAGTAGTATAAATGACTACGGTTATTGTGGTCTTTTCTCACAGTTATTGCCTACTATTAGAGAGGCAAAGTACATACCTATGCACCTACACACCCAGTCACACTAGGTGAAGCTAAGGACTAAGTACTTAAAAGTCCGTTCCCTGTTCTCCACGCCCTAAGCCTCACCTACTTACTCAGCTCAGCCCAGCCTCTGGAAACATGCTGGACTTTCTGCAGTGTAATTCCACACCAGAATAAAAGAAGTACTGCAACATTATTTAAGTTCATCTTCAGCTATGCAATATTATCCCTAATAAATCTGCACCAATGGTCGTAAGGTTAAGATGATTAAATGGAGTTACACTAGCGTATCTCAAGACAGAAAACAATTACAGAAATAAACAATGAATGTGGAAAGCCACAATATTATTTTTATGAAATCAGCTCTTATAGAGGATATTCACAATTGAAAACCTCTGTTCCCCAAAAGGCCAAAAGCAGAACTCTTATTACTCCTCAAAAGACAGAAAAGGATCATATTTGGTTGAGGTTTCTTGTTTTAAAGCATAGCTTGGATTTCCTCCACATTACATTGTCTGGAATCCCTGAAATGCAGTGTTTGCAATATCTGGATACTATTAACTTAACCAAAAGATGGCAGAATAAGGCTAGCATCTGAAGCTTTAGACATACCAAACCATATAGCTAAAGGTCACTTACATTTATTAAGGCTGGCTCTTCAAAAACACTCTAATTTTATTTTGAAACAAAGTGCAGTTATTTATTCTGCAACCGATTTGGCCACTCCACTTCAGATATCTCATTGTCACTTACTTAATTGCAAAAAATCTATTTTGACAAAATACCTGTATTGGTTAATTTATAGTTGCAATCTGTTGCTACAATTACAGTTGCAATCTATTGCAACTGTAATCTATTGCAACTATTAGGCCCAGCCAGAATGGGTTCATGAAAGGCAGGTCTTGCCTAACCAACCTGATTTCCTTCTACAACCAGGTGACCCGCCTGGTAGATGAGGGAAAAGCTGTGGATGTTGTCTACCTGGACTTCAGCAAAGCCTTCAACACAGTCTCCCATAGCATTCTCCTGGAGTAGCTGGCAGTTCATGGCCTAGATGGATGTACTTTTCGCTGGGTTAAAAACTGGCTGGATGGCCAAGCCCAGAGAGTCGTGGTGAATGGAGCTAAATCCAGTTGGCGGCCGGTCACAAGCGGTGTCCCCCAGGGCTCAGTTCTAGGGCCAGTCTTGTTTAATATCTTTATTAATGACCTGGATGAGGGGATTGAGTGTGCCCTCAGTAAATTTGCAGACGACACCAAACTGGGTGGGAGTGTTGATCTGCTTGAGGGGAGGAGGGCTCTCCAGAGGGACCTGGACAGGCTGGATCGATGGGCCGAGGCCAACTGTATGAGGTTCAACAAGGCCAAGTGCCAGGTCCTGCACTTGGGTCACAACAACCCCATGCACGCTACAGGCTTGGCGAAGAGTGGCTGGAAAGCTGCCTGGCAGAAAAAGACCTGGGGGTACTGGTTGACAGCCGGCTGAATATGAGCCAGCAGTGTGCCCAGGTGGCCAAGAAGGCCAATGGCATCCTGGCTTGTATCAGGACTAGTGTGGCCAGCAGGAGTAGGGAAGTGATCGTGTCCCTGTACTCGGTGCTGGTGAGGCCGCACCTCGAATGCTGTGTTCAGTTTTGGGCCCCTCACTACAAGAAAGATGTTGCCTTGCTGGAACAGGTCCAGAGGAGAGCAACCAAGCTGGTGAGGGGTCTGGAACACAAGTCATGCGAGGAGCCGGCTGAGGGAACTGGGGTTGTTTAGTCTGGAGAAGAGGAGGCTGAGGGGAGACCTGATTGCCCTCTACAACTACCTGAAAGGAGGCTGTAGTGAGGTGGGGGTTGGCCTCTTCTCCCTGGTAGCAGATGATAGGACGAGGGGGAATGGTTTGAAGCTGCGCCAGGGCAGGTTTAGGCTAGACCTTAGGGAAAACTTCTTCACCAAAAGGGTTGTCAGGCTCTGGAATGGGCTGCCCAGGGAGGTGGTGGAGTCCTCATCCCTGGAGGTATTTAAAAGAAGGATAGATGAGGTGCTTAGGGACATGGTTTAGTGGTGGGATGGCAGGGTTAGGTTAAAGGTTGGACTTGATGATCTTAAAGGTCTTTTCCAAACAAAGTGATTCTATGATTCTATTATCACTACAACTTGAATTTTACTGCTTGCTTAAATGTAAAGGCCAGTGATTACTGCCAGCGAAGATGAGGGACAAAAGCAGCAACTACTATCAAGGGGACTTTTCAGGTAACTTAACTATCTGAGTAATTGATTCCTATTACTTACGTAAAAGTCACCTTCAGCAATGAGTTTTTGACTGGTTTACTTTATAGCTGAATTCTGTGTTTATACAAGTAAAAGCGTGTATTTATACTTAAATAGAAGTTTTATAATATCGTGTAACTGCAGCACAAGAGACAGCGCTCATTCTTTTGTTTTTCAGTATACAAAGCTAGACAAATACCTGTTTATCAAGCATTCTCCTGTGTTCTTCTGATAAAAAGCAGGAATCGGAACACCCCAACATCTTTGCCGTGATATACACCAAAACGTCCTTCTGTCCAGCATTTCAAGCATTCTGTTTGCTGCAGACGTGGGAATAACTTTTACTTTTTTCAGCACTTCCTATAAAGTAGACAGGGAATTGTTGAACATGCTTCAGCATTCAGACAAACACTGTTTATGCTACCAGTAAAAAAAGGTACAGGTCTACACTCCTACTCCCAGTATTGAATACCGCATTCTCAGGCAACTGTCACATTTACTTTATTTACTTCACCGCATGTTGCTCTTCAATAATGTACTTAGAAGATGGTATATACTGTACATGTCCCCACAGAGCAAGCAATGCTTTTTTGCCAGCTCTGATTCTCTAGCAGACGTACCCTAAGGGAGTTAGAAATCGCATCAGTATCTCCATCTGAAGTTTAATAGCTCATTGTGTCTTGTGCTGTTGTGTACTTTAAAACCACATCTCGATATATACTGACTGTATTAGAGAGCGTGGGCTACCGCTCACTCCCTGCCCCTATGAATAACCATCGTATTTTCCTTCATTCTAGATAAAGATGAATATGAATAAACACCTCATGACCTAATTAGAATTAAATCATTATTACCCAAGACAGCCTAAGGTGCTGGTCTGAGTTTTCTGTGTGGATGTACGCAATTTCAAAGAGTACTGCATTTAAAAAACTAAACCAAACCAAAAACCTGGTTTTAAGTTACTTAAAATAGGACTGTGGCAAAATTAGTAGGGGAGCAAACAAAGATGTCTCGCCATGCAAGGCTAACATAACAACAAAGGTAATTTTAATACTGTTAAAATTGTCTCTTCTGATTTAATTCCTTGTAGGATTGTATTTTTAAAAATATTTGGGGGAAAAAAATCAGTAGTTCTAAGAAACTTAAAACACCTCCCGGAAATACAATGAACAAACATATCAGTCAATGTATTTATCCTGGATTATATAAAAATTGACAAAAACCCAACAACATTAGTCACTTCTACAAATAACTAACACTTTTCAACTAGTGTTTGTAAACCCTAGAGCAGAATATATTCTCGAGTGAGCTGCAGCAAGCTTTTTTTTTGCTGATACCAAATGGCATCAGCTGTCCTTAAATGTCTGGTAAGAAAGCAAAATTATATACCTGTGCTGTAGCCTTCACACTTGCTGTGTTTACAAACCACTGTTTGCTGGCACGAATAATCATTGGTTTTTTAGTCCTCCAGTCATATGGGTAGCTGTGCACATATTTCTCCTCTTTTAACAAACTTCCGGCTGCTTGAAGCATCTGAATGACTGAGAGAAAAAACAAGGCAAGATTAAAATCTGATTTGAACATACTGCTACTTTCAACCTCAATTCATCCCTTTCCATGGTCAACACATAACAACAAAAGCCCATACCCCATCCATATTCAAAATGCATTCAATTTATATGAACCCTCAAAATATACCTGAAGGAATGTAGCTGATAAAGTAACAAATGGCTGAACAATACTCACCAGCTTCATTCCCCTCTTCAAGGACATTCTTCTTTTGAAGTTCAGGACCTGCAGCCTCAGTAAAAAAACCACCTTCATCCACAAGGCAATCCTTAAAATAAATGTTAATCATGTCAATAAAATACCATGTGGCAATTAATTACCTTTTTGGTATTCAAAAGTGAGTTAAGTACTCTGCTGAGTAACTACTTTTCTGATGAATAGCAGAGTACGTTACATTTAAGTACACCTCAGATTTAGTGAACTGCAATTTAGTAATCTACCAGGCAAGTGATTTTTACATATCAGAAGAAATGAGGACCATTATGTTTGCAGGTATGACACAACTCTCTTACATCAACTCACTGGTTAGTATTTCAATGACTTTCCAAATTAACAGTGAAAACCAAAACCAACCAACACCAAGAAAAACCCTACCCTCGAAAAAAACCAACCAGAAATATGAGTATGATCAGATTTTGGAACATCTCAAGAGTCACCTCTTTAAAAAGGTAAAAAAGAGAAAAAACACTACCCTGCATCTTCATTTCCATCAAGCACAAACTGATCATGCATAACTGAACTGTATTTATGTATGTGTTTAAAACAACCTTTGCTGAAAAAGAATAGCAATAATGACCTACGTAACTGGTGATTCACTGGTCTGCTAGATACAGCTTTAAAAGCCAGTTCTGAGTACCGGGAGACAGTATCTGAGAATTGTCTCTGTTACCCTTTAAAAACCAAAAGCACAGAGAGAAAAGAGAAATCTGATTCTATTCTACTACTTTCTTGTAAGCTTTAATTAGCAGATGGATGAAAAGCTTCATCCTTTTACTATGTTACACACTTTTTTAAGGTTAGTCCTGCATGCCTGCAGGCCATTAGTGATACTCATACTTAGCTAAATGCTCCAAAACATTTTCAAGTTTTATGCACAAATTACAACAATCACTTTAGTGGCACGTGATCAAGCAGTTACAGGAAATCAAGGGCAACAGCTGTAAAAATGAAGTACCGTGGGTAGCTGATGGTGGGAAGCTACGCTGTAGTCTTCCATACCATGAGCTGGGGCTGTATGAACTAATCCTGTGCCTTTTGCCATTGTTACGTGATTTGCAGGTAGCAGAGGAGAGACTCTGCCAGGAATCGTGGGATGAGCACAAGAACCATCTGCCAAGTCTACACCTGGGGGTAAAAAAAAAAACAGAAGAGAAAATAGAAAACAATTAATGCATTCATCTTCTTTTATCAGAGAGCAGAAATGGAACAAATGATCAGCAAGTGTATGTATGGGATACTATTCAGATGTACTACTACTTTATCTTGTTTGTGAGTCCCCATCTAAATGCTTTCAAATTCTTTGCATTGTTATTCTTGCATACAGTTTTTTATTCCTTTGAAGGAAAAGCTTTTCTTCTACCTCAGACAAAGGTATTCTGTTAGTAGCGACATTTCCACCTAGAGGTGCTCCACACATTCCCACTCCTTGGGGACCACTATCTCAGTGTTCTGGATACAGATCTCAATAATGATTTAGTAGGCTAAAAACCTTGAATTTGGGATATATTCCTAGTTCTGCCACTAAGTACTAATATTATCATGAACAGTGCATTTAAATTCTCTAAATTACATACAAATAAAGAGAGTACAGCACAAATGAAGCTAGTGACAAGGTTATAAAAACACTGAAGAAGTCTCAGTAGTAAAGCCTTGCTGAAAGTCAAGAATCACAGAGCTTAAGGAATGCTTCATATGACAAAACGGCCGTCACCAAATGCTTGCTTCCTAGAAGGAATGTGTTTAGGAACTGCTGTCAGACAGTTAGGTACACAAATACAGAAAGGTAACAAATATAACTAATTATTGAATATACAGGAAGATAAAAAGAATAGGTTCCAATATTAAATTTCTTTTCAAGAAGATTCAACTCTACTGTTGTATGTTATCTGCAAATCATGTGATTCAAGAAGGTGGAACCTGCGAGAATACCTCCAGGTAATTTTATCATTGGGTAAAAACAAGATTATTAAGCGGAGAAACAGATAATTTTTTTCCCTCTGAAAAAGAAGGCATGAAAAGACACCAAAATAACCTGAAAAAGTCATAGAAACCACCATTCTCACCTCTTTTAGATATGCATATTTCCAGCACTGAATCACTACAAAGGCAAATGAATAAAGTTCACAAGTGACACATTAAATCCCAACTCATGACACCGAATCAGAAGTCTGTCTCTTAAGAAATACCACTATGCAGTTTTTTAGGCTGCAACCCGAACTGCTTTAGTTTGTCCATACAGACAACAGCCACCTATGATACCTCAATATTCTTCATAGTTATGGGGAGTGCTTAAGACACCTCTCTTAACAATGAAAGACTTGAAAAGTAACATAACATGACAACAATGGCTGATAGTGCTACCGATTCTGCTACACTAGGTAGTTTCAATAGTTTTTGTAGAATTTAGCAATCAGGCAGTCAGTGAGCATACTTGTAATTAGCCCCTTGTTCTCATCAGCAATGGATGAGAAAGACAGACAAACGGCATTCACTGCAATTAAGATTTTGATACTGAACAGAATTCCACTCTGTATTTGAGTTTTCCAAATGTGAATCCAGATTTTAAGAAGTACTTTGAAATCTATGGATGAAAATTTGAGCTACAATACCAAATGCTAAATCTGACTAACTACTACTCCTCTTTGGATTATTTTAGTGAAGCATGTTCTCAAAATATAAACAAATGTAGTAAAACATCAAAACTGAAGCAGTTTTCAGACACCTACAAGAAAACTTTTAAGCAACTTAATCAACAATATTAAAACCTACCTTTACATGTTGACATAACCTCAAACTGCCTGTCCAAAATTGCAGCTGTAGATTCAACTCGATCTGCAGCTAGAATGAAGCGTTCCCCAGTAGTTGTACATTTCACAATTGAATATCTACAATGCAAATATATATTTGTGATACTAAATTAATTACAAACACCATAAAGCTACCGATTGTTTAAATGTTCCATCTCTAAAAGACAGCAAAATATGTTTTAAGATCTACATGTCCACTTCACTCTTAAATCTCAAAAGAATTTTAAGATAACATCAGGAAGAAGAAATAACTTAAAAAAAAGCAAGCAGAAATTAATATATTAAGAGCGATAGAACAAAGCCTACAATTGTGTCACTTAAAAAAAACCAAACCCAAACACAAAAAAAAACCAGAAAAAAGATGCCTTAAATAAAATGTACTGGTAGTCCAGAACATTTTAACTTTGCTGATAAATATTGGTAAGGACCGACAGCAATCACTGAACCAAGTTTAAGACACATACGCTGAATCTGGCATGTAACAAACTGCTTGATTGGCTGGCACAGTCCAAGGTTGCGTGGTCCAGACTAGCACACTAGCAGGGGATGATCCATCTACAGATGTAAAGTAGAAGTACTTTACTTACAGTTGCAACAAAAATAAAAGTTACCAGTCTTAAAATCTATAAAGAAGTCATACCTATCACAGAAGTCAGCTTAGGTGGTGACTTTAATAGGGGAAATTTCATATACACAGAACGACTGACATGCTGCTCATTGTATTCAAGCTCTGCTTCAGCCAAGGCTGTTCTGGGTAGATATCAAACAGAAATTAACACACTTGAACATGAAAAGCTGTTGATAACCTTGCTAAAATTTCAAAGACAAAGTAGTAAGTTGATTCTTACTTTGCTGAAGGAGACCAGAACACAGGTTTATAGTCCTGATAAACGAAACCCTAAAGAGGAAAGGTAGGGAAAAAACAAAGTTAGGAGAATTGAAACTCATGACAAAACAAAACACACTTTAACAGAAGTTCAACATACCTTATCATACATTTTGTAGAAGACTCTCAACTGGTTCGCTTCATACTTTGGATCAAATGTACAATAGCAGTTAGCCCAATCTGCCATTACACCCCAACGAATGAAGGCCGATTTCTGTCTCTCAATTGCTCTTTCTGCAAATTCCCTGGCTGAAGGAAATTGTTCCGTTAAGCACATGGTTTAGACCACTAAGATAAATATAATACCATGTAAAATATGCTATTGGCGTTTTTTAGAAAAGCCTGAGCTGAACATATTGCAACCGTGCACTAATTACTGACATGTATTAAATAGATTATTATAGTTCAAAAAAAAATATATTTCAGAGAAGTAGTTACACAAAATGACTACAGAGTAAAAAGATCCAGGAGTGGAACTTTTTGACTAATACGGGGACATAAAGCACAAGTGTCTCTAGAACATAAACTTTATTTTTAAGGAAGAGGGAAAAAAATAATTATATTTAGTGGTGAAGAACTATTTCTCAAAACACATTCTCAAATCACGTACAATAAGTACAAGTGAAAATTAATCACCTCTGCTGATGCTGATCCAAACTTTTCAAAGCAACATGCATCTGAAAATTAGCCAGCCCATTTCAATGCTGCGATTTCAAGCTAAAGCAGTTTAAATTGCTCATTACAAATAGTTTTGCAGCTGAATTTTGTTGTCTTTCAATACATATGGTATTTGAAATTGTTTTTTCAAAACAGTTTCCATACAACTTTTGTTAAAAACAGAGTCAATAAATACATCCCTAATAATGATATTGAGCCAAGCTGTCCTGATGAAGCCCAATTCTTGTCACAGGATGACTGAGGTCAGAGAGGACCTCTGAAAGTCATCTGGTTCAACCACCTGCTCAAGCAGGGACTCCCAGTTTATGAGGAGCTTCTTTTTAGCTCCTCAGCAAATTCAGCCTTCAAAATCCAAAACCATGCTGATTTGATATATACCAGTTTCATACTGCTACACAGTTATGCAAAGCAGAAATCCAAATCCTCAGTCCTTTGGTTTTTTTTTTTAAACCCATGGTCAATGCTATGCATGTTCATTACAGCAACAAATTAAGCCTGAGTTCAATTATCCCACTTTGTAAGATTACATTGTACTCAATCTGCTTGGCAAATACATACAGTTATCCTAGAAAATGTTACCAGCAGCTAATGGAAAAGCACCCAATAAAGTATAAAAGCTATTTATAAAGCATAAAATTCAAAATATGCTGAGTAGGATGTACAAGTACTTAACCCAGCTTTTCCTGTAAAGCTATTGCAAACAGTAGTTTACCTCTCTGTCTAATTTCAATCGGTGAAAGATTTTCAGCTCCTTTGACTTCTGACAATGCCTTCAACTCAATTGGCAATCCATGACAATCCCATCCTGGCACATAATGTACTTTATAACCTCTCATCATGTAGAAACGATTAGTGATGTCTTTCAAAATCTGAAGAGACACAAGCATCAGTTATCCCTTTAGCACCCCCATGTGGAATAGCTACATTACTAATTAAGAACCTCCTATTGAAAACGCCAAATATTAAAGGCTGCGTGATACATTTACATTTAAGACCACTCATTTCTGATTTTTTCTTGCCCATCATTTTGTATTTTGGCAGAATCTCAAAGGACCTCTGATCAAAAGAATTCACATTCAGTATAACTGAAAGATGCAGTTTATAAACTTGCAAGACTTGAAGCAAAATCTTACTTGCTCTCATTTTTGAAACACTGAGCTGGATCTACAGCATTGGCCTAGCGCACATTATTGCTTTTTGATACAAGTCATCACCTACCAAAACTTGTCATTTTCAGGACTTTAGCTTTAGCACTGGTACCTTAAGAAGCTGTGGGTCACATTTGAGTCTTTCCCACTTCGTAGCATATGCAATGCTGTCATTCTCAGGACTGAATTTTTTTTAAAAATTTACATTTTAAAAACCATCAACATTTAGCGATTGTAGTTCCACTGAAGATACCCAAACAAAATAAAATCAGTGCAATATAACAAATTTATAAAATACCTAGAAGAAAAAATAACAGCAAGGGACAGCTCAACCACGGATTACAGAAACGTTACTACATATACACATATAGAAATATACACTGACCGAGGTGTGCATGTGTGATACGTTCAATACACAAATAAACTTTGCATTTAATATTACTTATGGATGTAATGGAGACTAGGCCTTTTCTAGAAAAAAAAAAAGTTCTTTTAAAAGAAATGTTCACCCTCATAAATGAGCACTCAGCATATAGGTACCATATGACTGGCATATGGCATTTGTGTCACGGTATGGTATCTACGTCTCTGCGGCATCATACAGTATCTATGTAACTGTGTAATTTTCCTTTTAAAAGCCCTGTCTACCAAAATACCGAAGACACTTTCAAGTGTTATTGATTCAAATGGGAACGGAGAACACACATCACATTATGGGAAATATTTACCACTTTAGTACAGTATGAACGAGCAAATATTTACTTTATTTAACGCATGGCCAACATGAGGGTCTCCATTGGCGTAAGGTGGTCCATCATGAAGACAAAATTCCTGCTTTGTTTTCCTTTGCCTTTGCCATGAATACAGTTCTGAAAAACCACATTTCTGTAGAGACAGCAAGACAACACCTAGATCACCACAGGTCTTTCCACCTCCAAACCCCCCGAATTTTGTCTTCATATCAAAATGTATAGCAAAAACAAACACGGAGAGTTAACTTTTCCAACTCTGTAACAGATGACGTCAGCAGTTGAAAACTATTAAAAAGCCCGGGATGGGCATAATACCATGCCTGACGTTATTACTCTGGCTCTCCACTATCAAACTTGCGAGTGCCCAGACCATAAATAATCAGGTAACTGAAGATCCCGGGCTCTTCGCCTTTCTCCGGCAGCTGACTTGGGCCGGCCGGGCCAGGCACCCGCCAAGGCCCAGGCCCAACGAAGTTCATGGCCCCTACGCAAACCTCCACCCGCTACCTCCGCCCTCCTCCCCGGGGCCAGGGCACACGCCCCCGGGCGAGCCGGCCCCGGCCCCAGCCGCTACCTGCTGCGTCTCCAGCTCGGTCTCGGGCTGCAGCCGCCCCGGTAGCTGCGCGGGGAAGCGGCTGTGCGGCAGCAGCACCGACTGCCGGTACTGGCAGTCCTGCCGGCTCTCCGCCACGGGCTGCCGGCTGCCGGCCTCTGAGGCGGCAGAGCGCGCCCAGCCCCAGGCGACCCCCGCCCGGGCCCGCAGTCCGACCCGCGCCCCGGCCCGGGCCAGCGGCGGCGCCCGCCAGGCCCCAAACATCCTCACGGGTTCCCTGCGGCGCGCGCGGGGTAAACGCTTCCGCGGGCCGCGGGAGGGGACGCCTCCCGCAGCAACGCGTTTTCCTCCCCGCCACGGAGGCCTCCCGGCGGGCAGGGCGGGGGCAACGGGGGAGCGCGCCGGCCCTCCCCGGAGCCGGAAGGATTTGGGGCGTTTCGAGCTGATTTTGTACAGGCGGTGGCGCCCGCCTGCTGCCATCGGGGCGAGTTCTTCCTACAGAAGCCGGCGCAGAGGCCGCAGGGGCGGGGGGAGGTGACCCGGCGGGGCTTGGACTTCGGTTTCGGTTACTTCATCGTTCGGCGAGGGGACCGGCGGGCAGGGAGAACCTCGGCCGCCGGAGGAAGCAGGGACACGGCCGGGATCGGGGGACGGTGAGTTTGCTATGGCACCAGCTGCGAGCTTTTGCCGTCATCCGCCGCCACCTGCTTTACATCACGCAAGGCTCACCTGAAGGCAGTGAGAGAGCGCTCGTTCCGGTCTGGGCTGCGGGCGGTTTGCCACCGGGAATAGTAATTACAAGAGCATCAGGAGCAGGCTGGAAGTTTTGGTGAGGTGTTTTGGGTTTTTTTTGGTTTTCGGTAGTGGTTTTTTTTTGTTTTGGTTTTTGGTTAAATACAAACTCAAAAGGCCTCAAAGCACCTCGGTGAAATGAGGTAGCGCGGCCCTTCCCCACTGGAAGTCTGTGGGTGAACCGCAGTGGGACCCTGGCATGCCCGCTCCGAGTCCTGGCCCGCTTCCGCTGGGTAAATACCGCTTCTGTACATCACGCAGAATGAAAAGTTTATCTTTCACTAAACGTGCGCCAAAGTTTATTCTAAAGAAATGAGGAGCTCTAGTCGCTCGGGCTTGGAAGAGTTCAGAGGAAGAAGTCACAGCTTAGCACTTGCATGTCAAGGCATGCTTGTGTGTGATGCCCGTATTCTCTTTTCGTCAGGTGAAATTGTGAATTTGGAAAATCATAGAATGTTTTGGGTTGGAAGGGACCTTTAGAGGTCATCTAGCCCAGCCCCCTTGCAGTGAGCTGGGACATCTTTAACCAGATCAGGATGTTTGCAGAAAAGACACCAAGATAGCAACACCAACAAATCCTTCGTACCTGTTCCGATAAGTTAACTATAGCCGTCCTGTAATATTTAAATATTTCAAAGTCAAAATGTGTAACAAGAACTGGAGAACTTGTGTATTTTAGTAGGTATCAAAGCAGGCTGATGTGTCAAGTTGACAACACTCAACACTTCAGTTGCTAGGCTAGGAGAAAGGATGGATGGTCTTTGGAGGACAAGGTATGTTTTGAAAATAATATACAAATTTAAACTGAGGGATAGTTGCTGTCCAATCTTTGGAAACTGCACAGTTTTGCAAGAGTAACACTTGTTTGTCCAAAGCAAGCAATGTATGCTTCAATGTATTCTGGAAGCATACATTAGACATTGCCCTCATCAGAAAAAATGTGCTGTAAACTTATAAATAAACTAGTTAATTTGAGATCAGAAAGTTACAGAGCTGAGAAACAGCCAACTAGCACACACACTTAGCTAACCAAAAAGGTCCAGTGTACCACAAGATGCACCACACAGGAGATGCAGCCCTGGGAAACTTTAAGGCACCTTTTGCAGTAATAACATCCTTTGCACTTAATTAGTTAGGTACTCTGTATTGGGGAGGAGGGGGTGTTGAACCTCCCATTTCAGTTTCTCTTAATAAATCTTGTTTTTCATAAGAGTATTTTAACTTTAAGGTTTGCTTAGAGATTTTGGGTATAGGTTCCCTTCAGCAGGAAAGTATACTTGCTTGCCTTAAGAATGTACAATAAAAACGTGCCCAAGAAACAACCTAGGTCAAGCTTCAAGAATGTAAGATAGTACTTCTGTATTGTTTTGAGTCTTTTGAAACTTTATGCAAACATTAAATACATCAAGCCTTTAAAACAATTAAGTCAATTTTAACCTCATTTTATGAAGCAGGATCAAATGTGCAGTAAGAGTTTAAATGAAGAATGAGAAGCTGAGCATAAAAACTTAATTATCTTCTTCTGAGCTCAATTCTTTAACCCAAACTTCTCATCTAATATGCTATTTTTCTTAAGTCTCTCTCAGAAATACTTGTATTCCAGGTATTTTCAGTGTGGCATGAACTACATTCAATTTTCTTTCCCGTTAACTTGCTTCACATGGCAGTATATACTTAAGATAGTATCTGTCTTCTCATGTGTTATGACACATATTTGTTCTATGACTTTCAGTTGTTTGAGAGCTGCTTTTTGCCACAGGTAGCGTTCCCAAAATTTCCTTTGAAACCATCGTTACCAGTCCAAGATAGCTCGCGTGTATGCTTTGGGTATGGACCTTGCCTGTTTTACAGGACTCCAGAACACTTTGCTCCCACCCATGAGCAATAAATAATAATTAACAGTAGCAACTGCTTTTTGAATGTACTCACACAATCACTCTACTCTTTCAGCTTCAGACATCTTCTGACTTTAGAGATACCCATACAGTGTTTCTAAAATGCTGAAAAAGTTCTTAAACCAGTTAAATTTGGGATTTTGATATCTGTAACATTGCTGTTTGCTGTAAACAGATGTGTACTTGAGGTCACATCATATCATCTACAGTAGCTAGCCTTATCACCTCATTATATTATACTTCACCGAGTAGATTTCTCAAGTAAGAAAGGTATTGTGTAATGACCTATGGCCACTTAGGTAATACTTGCTGCAATTGCTGCAAATATTGATTGCGAGGAAAGTCTAATACATAGTCTTCTCTGTGGTGTGATTAATGAGTTCCTCTGTATTTTTTTCTAGCTCTGTGCTCAAGTGTTTACTTGGAAGTATATCATACCGAAGGCCTCATGAATTGCACTGATGTGTGCTGGGGAAGAGATGTAGAAGAAAATACAGTAGGAAGAATAACAGGACATGCAGTGTTGAGGGGAGGAAGGAAGGTGTAATACATTACCTTAGAGGCATCAAGAAAAGTTAAAGACAGAAAGGACAGTAAAATTTAGGTGAACAGACTTTGGCATACAAGCGCGGTGTTTGCAGTATCTGCCCATCATTAGCCTATTTTGTGTCCACAATTAGGCCATCTACAAAAGCCTATTTTATATTTAAACAGATAAAAATAGTAAAGTTGCTCTTGTCATCCTGTCTGGTAGCCTTTTACTAGGTTTTACTTTTAACTTGTCTAGGCACAAACCAACTCTGTAGGTTCAGTTTTGAAAAAAATGAACTCACGTTCAAAATGTACAAAAAAATGAGTACTGTGTTTAGACTACACTTTTAAACATTTATGATAAAGAGTTTCTGCTGCTGCTGTTGGTTCTTGTTTAATGCCAGATTTTATTTCAGTGAGGAGAACTAGGTTCACTGTCAGACAGAGCACGGATATTTGAAAAGTCTTATCTACAATAGCTTTTATATCCCTGTGTTTGTTCATTGTATTTTCAAAAAAGTCAAAGCTCACTTCATTACTTCTCACTTGCCCCTTCCTACTCATCTTAAACTGTATCTGGAATGTTACGTAAAATATTTTCCTTCTTGTCTTCTGGTGAAAAGAGAAATGTACAAATTTGCTTTTTGTTTCTTTTCAGCATTCAGTATGGCTTCTCCAGCTCTACTCATGCGTGTGGTCGCCTCTGCATATTCTGTTGCGGAAAAAGCTGCAACAATTGTTAGAAATGTAATGGCTGCAGGAGATCTGGGGATAGTGGAGAAGGTATTACTTTTACTTTGTTCCAATTTAATCTCTCTTATTAACGCAGAGTTAGATATAGGTCAAAGTGGTATTTTTGAAGATCAGCAACTGGGGAAGGAAATGCAGTCCACCTCTCCAATACAAGAAATATTTCTTATTAGAGGATTAAAAAAGCACTGTAGAAGTGTCTTTTGACCAATATTTCTAAAGAATGTTCAGACACTTAAAAGAAACACACCATAATTTTGTCCTGATTCCCCTCACAAAACACAAGCTCTGGATAGCACCTCAGAATTCATAATAATGTACCTTTCCCATTAATTTCTATACCTATGTTCTAACATCTGTAGTACAGCTTAAAGTACTCTGCCCTCGATGAATTTTGGATTAGGATAAATCAGTGTTGTTTCTTAAAACAAAAAAGAACCTTAGATTTTATTGTAAATCACAGTTTTCAGAAGAAATGTGAAGCTTCAAATTTAATTCTAAATAGAAAACAGAAATGAAATTACAGTCATCTGCATGAAGTTCTTAATTTGCTGTAATTGAGTAAGCTGCAGGATCTTTGTTTTGACTACAGTACTAAAATAGGTGGAATTAACTTTTGAAGTTTATTCTAGCTTTACAGGTATGTCACAGTATTATGGACTGCATTAAGTATCTATATTATTTTTGGTCTTTACTTGTAATTTTTCTGACAGTAAGCACTTTCAGCTAGTTGTGAAGAAAAGCCTGATCCTTTATGACTTTTATTGTCAGTTCAGACAGGAGATTCAAAAAGACTTTTTTCCCCATTTGGTCAGTTATATTCACCACTACGAAAACATTTGCAAGATTTTCTTATTTCTTTTTTCCTAAGCAATTAAAATCAGGTGTATGGAGGAGATAATTAAAACAAACCTGGAAAGTAACAATCTGTATTTTCAGAAGTACTTAGATGCGTAGCAGGATTCTCAGACACAAGTAAGTAGAATATACTCTCCCACATAACCTGCTTTTAGGTTCTCAGAAAAACTAATGCAGCTTCACTATAAGAAAACCTTAAAATACTTGCACCAGAGGTACAAAGGAAGCACTGTCTGTACTTTGATTAGCCAGTTAATTTTAAACGCATAAACAAGTTTCATTAAGCTTATTTTTTAAGTGTCCAGCAAGGTTAAGGTAATTTTAACTAAAACTAAATGCTGGCATTTATCCATTTAATTTGGTTTCACTTAAGAAAAAAGCCTGTGTGTTAATATTATTTCCCCATAAATCAGAAATGCATTGCTCAACCAGTCTCTAATATAATAAAAACAGCAAAGAAACACATTTTAAGGTCTGTAACTAATTAAGTAAACAATTGTAAATGCAGTACAGCAAAAATGATGAGAAATAACGGGTGATATTGGTTCTAAATAAGACTGGTTATACATACTTTTTTTTTTTAAATGAATACTACAAACACACAAAATCAGATTGGAAACAGTGACTGACAGAAGAGGTTCCTGTTGGAGGGACTAGCAATCTCAGAATTCCTGCAAGCTTCTTGTCAAAGGTGGCTGGTGAAGAAAGAGGAAGAATGCAAAAGAGAGAACCTATATGTGCCTCTGCTTTAGAGTCTGGAGGGAAGAGATGCACAGGAACAGAAAGTGCTGCTTCTCATCATTCATCCTCTTTCTGAAGTCAGCAAACATCAAGAACAATTCCAACTGACCTTATTGAAAGCCTTAAAAGCTAGGAAGACAACGTTCCACCTTTTCCCTCAACACATTGACGTCCCATCCATTTATCTAGATGAGGAAAAATAGTTCAAGGGCACTTGAATATTTAGGTAGCTCCTCTCCTTCCTCTCCTGACGTCCAGAGTTTTCTTTCCCCCAGTCAACTCCAAGTTCTCCATTTATATTGCTTCTCCTTGTAGCATTTTTACTTTTTTTTCCCCCCTTCCAGTTGGTAGGTAGGTAGGTAGACATTTTATCCATCCATTCTTATATTATTGATGACTGTTTTGAAGAACTACTTTATACTGTCTTATTAGGTTGGTGTCCTGGAACAAAGGACATTCTCTGCATTAACTTGATCTTTCAGAGTCTAAACTCAGTGCCAAATTCAAGCAAATTTATTAGGGGATGAGAGGGAAATTTAAAAGAAAAAATACCAAGTTTCATAAAAATAGGCAATTGGATAAGACTAGGTTTTGAGCATGCAAAAATTAACCCATAACATGATTCTAAATGAAATCCATTAAGATTGTCACCAAATAAGATACAAGCAGATAAATATTAATATTTAAGAAGAAACTGCTGTAACCCACCTGGCAACATATGTTTCATTACACTGCATCTTTTGGGAAGGCATTCAATCATTGTTTCATGTAATCTGGAGACACCAAATCCACTGTTTTCCCTCTTAATATTTTTGCTGGAAAAAATGTATGGATGTTACTGCCCAGTTGAATCTTATTGGTTAGCTTCTGGTCTTCCTTGGTCTTTCTCTGCTAGATGAAGGAACCATTCACTATTTAGAAGTTTATACTTCATAATTGTTTCTTTTTTTTTTTTTTTAAAGCTAGATTAATTGGACCTTTAAATCACCTTTTACTAACACCTTCCCTGTATTTCTCCTCTTTCCTAATTTGCCATGTCTCTCCAGTGAGCCTTAAAATATTTATTTTTTCCTGTTAACATATTAATTTTTGCTTTTCCCTGTTCTTGTATTATATCTGGGTTCATACTTGTATTAATTTATTCTGTACATAGTGTAGTATTTGCACAAATACGTATTCAGTACAATTGCTCCAGTCCATGAGAAGAATGCAGCATGTAAATATTGTTCTAATATCATACCAGTCTATCTTAGCTCTGGGGTCTACAGGGAAACTCTGCTTCTTTCAGTTTTTAGCCTGCCTCTCTCAAGATCACTTACTAGGTTGATGATTTATTAAATTAGACTTCTTTTTCATTACAAGATAGATATTGAGAGTGATATATGGGCCACTGTACTGGGTTGTTGTTGTTGTAGTTTTGAAATACACAAATTCCTGTCCATCCTTTAACAGACTGGAGCCAATGACTTGCAGACCAAAGCTGACCGACTGGTACAAATGAGCATTTGTGCTTCCCTGGCACGGAAGTTTCCCAAGATGACAATCATAGGAGAAGAAGTAAGTACCTAATTTACTTCATACTAATAATTTAACTTGCTGTAACTTGCAGTGGAATTTGCTTTGGCAGGTTTTAGGAAATCATCTGAGGGTTTTGGTTTTTTTTTTATTTGGTTGGTTGGGTTTTTTTTTCTTTTGTTTTTATTTTTTTAAAATTACTTCCATCCCATTTCATCTTTCCATTGCATTAGCTTTGCCAAGTAAGCTGCAAGCAAATCCACAGTTCTAAGGCTAATCAAGGCAAGGCCAAAAACTTTTTCTAATAATTCTGAGAATCCTTTTGTTAGGAACTGTCCACTGATGAGGTAACTGAGGAACTAATTGAAGATGGTCACTGTGAAGAAATACTGAAGAAAACTTGTCCTGCTCAGTACACAGGAATTAAAGAGGAAGAGGTAATGCAGTAATGCCATACATATGTCTTCATATTTTACACTCTATCTACATTACTTGCTGATTTTAGTTAAGAATGTATTAAGAAAAAAGGTTATTTCAATGTTGCCAGTTTTTCTTTTTGGCTTGAAAACTGAAAACAACTCCAGAGCTGGAAGTGCTGCATATCCCTGTGTGCAATAACGGGAAATAGAAATTTGCTTCTTACAACTTGTGATTCAGATTTATTTGGAAGGAATCTACTTTGGACATAAGAAAGTAATGTCATTTCCATGTTCAGTTTAAGCCTTCATACCTCTGTTAAGACAATTGCTGAAAAGTTCCAGTCAGTTTTTAAGCTTTTTGTGTAAAGTACTGTTGTAGGCTTCAGTCGTATCATAATGTTAAAAATTTCAATCTCTTTATTTCCTTACTGCTGTAAGGAAATAAAAGCACTAAAGTAAAATATATACTTTGCATGGTGATTTACATGATTTGTATGTTAATTTTCCTTATTTTTTTTATTTTTAAAGCTTGTAATATGGGTTGATCCCTTGGATGGAACAAAGGAGTACACTGAAGGTTGGCTTCTCTTTTAACTCTGCTGATTCAAAAAAGTAAAGCAATATAATAAAGTAGGACATATATGTAAATAATTTTATGACAGAAGTTACATACAATATTGGTTTTGGCTGATGCTGTTTCTGAGCTTTTTGAGTTCTATGGAATTTTTTAATAATTCTATTCAGTTCTAACCAGTCCTGAATATTCCTGATGGCCTACTGAGTGCCCACCAGTTTTTATCATTTCCAGGAGCAAAGGGCTGCCTTTGATTGCTGGCAGCTTGTCTTAAGTTTTTAGTCAAACTTACAATTTCAGATATACTTTGAACTGACGGACTAAATCTCCCATTCGCACAGGAATATGCTCAATTATCTTTACATTCTACTCTTCAAACAACCCAAATACCACAGCTGTATTTATAGCCCTTTCAAAATAAAACATCATCTTCCCCTAAATCATAATTCTTCAATTATGGGCAGAAACTGTTTTCAGCAGGGCCTAATTTGTGTCCATAGAAAGACACCCTAAAATTAAGGGAGAAGAAAAAAAAAGAAAAACCGCCAAAAACATATACCAAAACCTCACTTTAGCATCCTGCTGCATCTTTTAGTTGATTAATGTAAAATCTTTTAGGCAGATTTTTTTCGTCCTTTTCAGGAAAGAGATTTACAACTGTCAACAAACTGCTAGTTTTGAATACCATTAAAGAATTCACACCACAATTATAGAAGAATCATATACTGCTATTTAATTGTATCTTTCAGCTTCTTTCTCATTATGTGTTAATTGTAACATAGTTCTATTAAGAGAATTCTATCTGGGGCTTTTTTTGGCAGAACTCAAGGCTAAATGACTAAAAAAATGATATCAACCAACCTATTACAGCCACAAATCCTGATTAATATTTGCATTTTTAGGATACCACCCTGCATATCAATTTGTAGTTTTCTACTGAAGGTTTATTTTTTTATATATACGTATACTTTCTCTTTTTCAAGCATAACTACGTTCATATTATTTCTGTACAGGTCTCCTTGACCACGTAACAGTTCTTATTGGAATTGCTTATGGAGGCAAAGCAATAGCAGGAGTTATTAACCAGCCATATTACAACTATGAGGTATTAAATGCATTGATTTGTTTAAAAGCATTAGGTGATTTCTAACTGTCACTTTTAAGCCATTTCTAGTTAGCACACTTTCAACTGAAAAGCAGTGTGTAGTGGAGTTAATATTGTAATATAAGGTGGCGGTGTTTTTATTAAATATATACAATTTTGAATTTTGGTTTCCAGGAACTGAATCTCAGGGACCTACTAACAGCCATACTGAATCCTGAGGCTTGTATAATACACTAATACAGTATATATTATGTATGCACTGTACATATTACCACAGTACCTACAAAGTACATATTGTAAACCAAGTCCAGATTGGTATTTTTGCTAGAAATTCTTCAGTAAATCCATGCAATAGGTGCATTTGTGATGTGTCGTAAGTGCCATAAATCTGCAGCCCTAAATAAACCAAGCATACCAGTCATTGACAGTTGGGTTAAGAGTATCAGCTCAAGTCCAGGATGGCCAACCTACAGGCATTTACACATGTTTGGAGATTATTTCAGTATTATCTGCAAGGGGGAAGAAAAGCCTATGATGCAGCCTGATTAATTAAACGTACTAGAATTTAAAGAAAAAGCTCTTGAGCTGATGTGATGCATATTATCAGATGATTCTATATGTTCTATGTGATATGTATGATGAAACATTTAAAATGACAAGATATCTTCAGTTACAGATTATTTCTGTAGTACAGAAATACACAAATATTAATTTGTCAGTCATTGGAGGCAGAACGTAATGCACCACCACAATGTCACAGATAAGAAAAGGGTAAATTATGTCATTGCCTTAGAGGGAGAGAGCGCTAATTTCTCACTCTGGGCTGCAGAGTAGTTCTTTTTAATTGCCATTGTTTAAATGTATAACCCAGTATTAATATGCTCACTGATACCATAGAATCATAGAATTGTTTAGGTTGGAAAAGACCTTTAAGATCATCAAGTCCAACCATTAACCTAACCCTGCCATCCCACCACTAAACCATGTCCCTAAGCGCCTCGTCTGCCCGTCTTTTAAATACCTCCAGGGATGGGGACTCGACCACTTCCCTGGGCAGCCCATTCCAGTGCCTGACAACTCTTTTGATGCAACTTGAGGCCATATGCAAAGATGTCTCTAAGTACTCCTTTCCATTTGTGCTTTAAGTGCTGATCACTGTGATTAACCATCACTGGGACCTGTGTACCTTTTTCATAGGCAGGAGCTGATGCTGTGTTGGGCAGGACAATCTGGGGAGTCCTGGGCATAGGTGCCTTTGGATTTCAGCTCACAGAAGCACCTGCTGGGAAACACATCATTGTTACCACCCGTTCTCATAGCAGTACCCTGGTAAATGACTGCATCAGTGCCTTGAACCCAGACAGTGTTATCAGAGTTGGAGGAGCAGGAAACAAGGTATGAAAACTTCAAATCTTTTGTTTTTACTGGGAGGTGGTATCTTTGGAAAAAGGATTTTTAAAGAAATAATTTTCTTACTTGCATGAATGTACAGGAGACTTCCTCCTCCTTTCCCAGCACATCTCGTCCTAGCATTCAGTCTGCTGCGAGGTAGAGAGAATTTGGTACAGGTGTATTTGTAACAGCGGCCGTGCTGGTCATGGCTGAGGTCCATCTTTCCCAGTATTCTGTTTCCAGAAAAAGTTGTAAGACCAGAATGACTAAATGTGAATCCAATTTAATCACAATTATTAGACATTTCCTCCTGTTCATGTTAATACAGTTTTTGTTTCAACTGTCTAGCAACACATATGAAAGGATAAAAACATAAGCACACAGTGATATTTCCTGTGCAAAACTTCTCTGCATACAGAGACTACTCATTTGCTAGAGTTTTTAAAGCTTAGTTTTGTCATGGCTGTCAAAACCAGACCCTCCAATCTCTTTTCTCCAATGTGTGCAAGGTCCAGAATGGCACCAAGACAACATGGAGATAGTTTCCACTTTAATTTTTTTTGTTCTTGCACAAGACAGGAATTCTTGTTTCTGAAACTAAAAGCAGATTTTCATCCTATAGACAGATTTATAAAAATAAAAAATAGATAATTCAGAATGGTAATACAGTATAGCTTCCTAAATCTTAATATAATTTCTTGTAATATCGGAAATGGCTGGTGTTCCTTTTCTGACCATAAGTACACAGAATAAACTGATCTAATCCCTGTTTCCTGGTGTTATTTTTACCCATTTCTAAATTCCTAGATCCTTTGCAATGATTGCCACTCTCTATTCATAACAGATCATTCAACTTATAGAAGGCAAGGCATCTGCTTATGTGTTTGCCAGTCCTGGGTGCAAGAAATGGGATACATGTGCACCTGAAGCTATTCTACATGCTGTGGGAGGTAAGTTAATAGCATTCAAAATTCCAAGGTAAGTGAAGCTGCATGAATTTAAAGTTATTTATACTTTTCATAGGAAATAAGAATTTCCAAACATGTCTTTGGAAAGAAAAATGACAGTACGTATGCATTTTTAAATAGTCATCATTCACTAGGAGCTTTGAACCCTTTGAAATCAACAGTAACTGCAAAGGGAGAGCAAATTATGCTCTGGAAAGCATGATATGATCTGGTTTTCCCCAGACTAATACAGTCAATAACTGTCAAATAATGAAAAAAGCCAAATTCCAAAATTTTGGGTATATTAATTTTAATATTTTCAAAATAAGTGGCTTTTTTTCTGTTGGCTACTATTTCACAGTAAAATCACGCTGTCCTACTAACTGGATATAGTATTTTATTAGTAGTAACATATGTAATACGTGGACATCAAATTCTTTAAAACAAGAAAAATAGGCCAAATCATGCAGTTGTTCCTCAGATGTACAAACTCCAAAATTGAGTCATTCATGTAATTCAGTAAAATTAGTGGTCTCCAGCCAACATAAGCCACTTCACCGTTCTAGGGGGTAAGGGGTTAGAGAAGTTGTGAAAAGTCTCACCAACAAGAATTTGAATGTAAGTATTATACCTTCTCTGCTGTTCACATTGCTAGACCTCTTATTACCATGTGCTAAAATTGCGGGTTTTGATCTCCTAAATTCTGTCAAGCAGGCTTCATAATGATATTATTTAACTCCTCTGCAGTCTCTAGTGTTGATAACTGGGATAGCTTTAAACAGGTTAGTTCAGGCACAAAAAAGTAACCAATCTGGGGCAGCACAGTGCTGTATTTAGCTTCCTTGTTATGTAGGTATCTTGTGGTTAAATTAGCTGGCATAAAGATCTGTGTTGCTCTTGCTAAGTGATTTCTAGAAACTCATTTAAAACCAGCTGGGGTATTTCTCTGTTACATTAGAGCTTGTTCTATAGACTTACCCTGGCTTTTACTTGAACTGAGGATTTTTATTTTCTTCTTGTCAATGGCCAATGTATAAACTACTCAGGAAGCATTTCAATTAATCCGTGAGAGAGAGATGTTGTTTTCCTTTTCCTGAAACACAAGGAATTTAAGTATTGCTGAAGGAAAAGAAAAACATTAGTTATTTGATTTCAGTCAATAAAAAAAAATGTTGCACTTAAAGTAGGAGCAAAGATAATTCACATCTGAAGACAGGCATGGTTTTTTTTAGTTATATCACTTGTACTAATAAATTATCTCTCTCCAACTCCTGTTTGCTGGAATAATTTTTTTCTCTTTTTTTTGCAGGCAAGATAACTGATATCCATGGAAATTCATTTCAGTATAACAAGGAAGTGAAACACATGAATTCAGCTGGGGTCCTTGCCACTTTGAGAAATTATGACTATTATGCCAGTCGTATTCCTAACACTGTTAAACAATCTCTTGTGCCTTGAAGCAGTAAAGCATCTTTACCTGTTCCAGAAGGCTGAGAAAGTGAGCTTGGAGAATAAAAAAGAAAGAAGAAAACAGCGCTTGAAATCCTGTTTTATAGAATCTGAACCAAATTATTCCATTAAGGTGTTCAATAATTTCAAAATGGCATGCAGAATATCTATGTATATGTTGGATCAGATTGTTTTGCTGTATTCAGCAGATAATATAAAAAAAAAAGTCAGATTTCTTCAATAATAGTTTTCCATATATTTGGGGAGTATTCATTCTTCACATGGTATGACTGTGTTTAATCTACTGCTAATCATAAGACTCCAGTCCAAAATCATCTTAATATTCAGGGCACAAAATCATGTTAAGTCATTTACCTGATCTTGCTCAATGTTTTTTGTTGTATGTAGTCAACAAGGGTCTATTGTGTTAAATACAAAGGGAGTGAGAATTTGCCTGGATTGATTAGCCCATTTATTATAAAGTTTTGATTCTTAGAAGTGAATCTTTGAATTTTTTGGTCTGCACTCAGTTTTGGGATGGCCGAGGTTGCTATTTGTGGCGAGTTGGCTTGTCTGAGTTTTGTAGGAGGGAGGATGCAGTCCAGCTGGGCTTCTGCAATCTCAGATAGGGGTTCCTGGATCACTGGGTCTGTTGAGGATTGGTGAAGTGTTAATACAGCAGGGCTCTGGACACCTCAGTTGAGGAGAACCCAAGGAAACTGCAACAGGTGAGGAGTTCCCAGTACCAATCCGATGATCTGAAATGCCTCTGTCACGGTCTCTGCCAGCTCAGTCTTGGAGAGCTTTGGGCATCCTAGGTCACTTTGTCATACATGGGGACAACAAAAATGCCAGAACTTGAAATTTTTCATGTCCGAATTTTGAGAGAAATGAAGTCCAGGTGCCTTTCCAACAACCTCGAGAGTTGAAGAACTTGACACTACCGCTTCCCCCTCCTGTGGAACACAAGCGTGTTAGGGGAGGGGAGAGAGCAGGGGACAAAATCATCTAAAATGAACTTAAAAATTAGCCTGTTTCAGTCAGCTTTCCCATAGGTGTGGGGGCTAAAGCAGGATTCAACTGTTCAGTCCACTTGAACACAAAAGAGAACAAGAAGTAAATTACATATGACTAGCTAAAATTGGCAACCCTAGCCAAAACAGATAAAGTCTCTTCAAGCTGAATGTAGGATTCTGGAGTATCTTGAACCATGTTTTCTCCAGATTTTGTCACCCAAGTCCCTCACCCTCAAATTAAGGAGTCTTAGGGACTCTCTTTCCCTAACACTTCCTGAGGCATGCCATGAAGAGATCACAGTTTCAATGGACAACCAAAGTTGTGCTTTTCTTCCAGTTCTCTGTATGGATAGAAGAGTGGCATATGTTGGGTTCTCAGGCTTGTGGTGTCAGGGAGGGTGCCTGAACTCGGCTGCTTGCTTAGGTAAACACTGAATGCCTAAGCTCTCCCAGCATGAGGGTTTGGTTTTTTTTTTCCCCCCTTAACCTCTGCTGCCATTATGGATGCCAAAGTAGCCTGAAAGTTGTACTGAATCCATTCTCACTACCTCCCTGCCTACAAGATTAAGTCCTCTGAATAACTACACTCTTGGCCCACTCAGACTGTCTTTAAGCTAGCACTGAACTTCCAAATACAAAAAGATAACGTTTTCCATACAGAAGAAAATGTCAAAATTCAGTTTTCAATAGCATGTTCAAATTATTTATTTCTCCTTTCATCACACAAGGTATTTAACATCTCTGATTTACTTAAGAGTCCTTAGATTAGATCCTCTCCTCTCAGTAGGGTAACGCCAATATGACTTCACTGGCTTAAAGCTGGCTCTATTTCCAGCAAGCAGGAACGTCTTGACACCAAAAGACATGAAAAAGGCAACTCTTGCTAAAGTGTTCCTAGTCTCTCCATATGCACACATGGAAAAGGATCTAAAGAAGCTCTTTCCTTAGTGAGGGCATCTTATCATAACATAAATTAGCAAGATTATCCCTTACCTCATGCCATCATCATCAGCTAGCCCATAATGCTATCATTACACTAGATTAAAGCTACATATATAGGAACAACGCATGCTTCTAATCCTTTCATCCATAGCCTACCTTTCTTTTTGCTCAAGCACATGACTAGTAAGAGCACGCAAGACAGATTCAGCCTGCTTTAATTAGAACCTTCTTCATATTTTGACCCATTATAAATTTAATCATTCCACATATTGATTGTGACTGATGTTTGAACCATATAGCAAGTACAGGATTAATCTAATTTTGCTGCCTCAGTTATACATAATTCTCACATTTACCCTCTGCAGAATTCTTGCATAGGCATGCTTTAGCATTCACATCAAAACATGCACGTGAATTTGCAAAACACATTAAGGTAAGATGTAGAACAACTTAGACAACACAAAGCCTGGCTTAAGTCTTTCCATGTAATCAGTAAAATATGAAGTACAGAACCCACTGTTAGTAATCTTCATCTATGACTCTCTATCTGTATTTTCATCTGAAACTTGCTATATGTTTGAGAATGTCCTCAGCATAAGCCTCTTTCCAATTCTGCTGTAATTTATCTCTCTGCTCATTTACTGTTACCTCAATGGGAGTAGAAGACACATGGCACACACCAGCTTCTACTGGATGCGTAAAGATCCTTGTGTATGGAACCACTTTCCATGCTTACAGAAACTCTAAAACTGCTGGCACAGGACAGTATTAAGGGAAGTTGAGATAAAATCCAGCAGCAGGAATCAAGGACTCTGGCTATACCACTATGCCCACTGCACAAGACAGCACCGATCAAGCATTGGAGAATTTCTCCGCTAGCGCATTAGGTGCTATGATACCATCTATAAAAAAGACTGGAGGGGGGATAAAAAAAAAACAGCAAAACCAAAACAGCAGCACAGTGACACTGCATTGTCCTTGTAACAACGTGAACTTGAGTGTCTCCTGGGAAAAACTGCTGACACAGGATTTCAGTAATTCATTCCAAGACCAGCCTGACCCACTGCAAAATCTCCATGTTGATGAGGTGCATAACAAGTAACGTTCTACCAAAACCACTGCGGTAGAGGGTAAAGCCACCGTACTCAAATGTGCCAGTACCCATTGCGCTGCTTGATTTGTTTGCACCATTAGATACAGAATAGGGACTGAAGCACCTCTACAGCTGCTGCCAGACATCTGGCTCGAGAGTTTTTAGCGTTAACCCCGGCAAGGCCCTCGGGAAGGGCCTGCCTGACCCCCGCAGCAGCTGTGAGGGGAAAGGCGCCAAATCAGACACCGCTCCTGCCGGTGAACGCCCCGCCCCACTGAGACCGAGGGGCCGCTTAGAGGCCGGGCAGCCTCCACACGGCCACCGGCCTCTGCCGAGCACCCGTACAGGGCGCTTTCCCTGGGGCTTCCACTAGCGCGGGCGGGCGGGCGCCAGGCCGGCCGGGAGGCCCCACGCACCGCCCGCCCTCCCACCGCCGCCCCCCCACCGCTCCCGCCTCCTCCCGCCGGAAGTGGCGGAGCGCGGCCCCGCCCCGCGGCGGTGGGCGGGGTCAGGGGCGGGGCCTGCCGAGCCGGCCCCTGCCGGCTGGCGCCGCCGCGCGCCCCCCCCCCGCACTCCGTCCCCGGGGGGCCTAACAGGACGCTCTCCCCTCGCCGCCCGCCCGCCGGGCTGTGCGTGCCGGCGCGTGGCCGCCGCGTTGCGTCATGCGGTGCGGGGGGCCCCCCCTTCCCCTGGCCGGCGCCGCTGGGCCTTGGCGCGGGCGGGTGAGGCGGCCGGCGGTCCCCGCGGCGCGGGCGAAAACCCCCTCGGCGGACAAGACCGGCGCTGAGGGGGCCGCGTCGCCGCCAGGGACTTGGCCCCCGCGGGGTCCCTCTGGCGCGAGCCGGCCGGCCGGTTGCTTTTGGGTCGCTGTTTGGGCAAGGGTGACAGCTGCCGGCACTTGACATAACTTAGGCTAACGAAACTGAGTCATAGGTAGACCCTTCCGGTGACTTACCGCGATGAGGCTACATTTTCAAGGCAGCCCTAATTCAAATTGCGTGTTTGTGAGCTCTGCCTAAGTTGCTGCTGTCTTTCGTTGTCAGTTCTAATCTGCTGCTAAAAATTTGGCTCAGCTGGGGAGCTGGTTCAAACTTGCACTGCAAAATCTTGCTTTTTCAGTTGCTCACTGTCCTTCGGCGTTAATTTGCCTTTAAGCATGTGAGAACCTCCTTCATTACACTTTCTGCTGCATGGAAACAGCCTTTTATATGTGTTTCATACCATTTGTCCATTTTGTTACAACTATTCAAAATACATGTTCTTCTCTTTGACTGATTTCTTTTTCATGCTGTTATTCCTAAATGCATTTTAGAGTTGAATACAACTTGGCATGATGACTGATTTAAGGTTTAATAATATATAAGTTTTAAATAACATTTCCCCTGATTTTCTAGAAATATATGATGCAATATGAGCTATGATTAACGTGGGTTTAGGGGCTTTGGAAGATTCTTTTCATTTGATAGCTGGTGGGTGGCGCTAGAAATTTAGTTTAGGAGACTGCGCAATTATGTCAGAAATATTACATATTACAGATGAAATGCTTTGGTAAACATTTGTATCAAGAAGAACAAGCACACTCATCCTACTCATTCTTACTTCGTACTGTTCATTATGGCTGTGCACTGGGAAAAGCGTAGTAGCCTTAGTATTAATTACATAGCTCTGTGTGCATAATACTTGTCATTTTCAAAGCATTTCCGTGCACATTATTAAAGCACTTACATGTCTTACAAACATACTGCATAAGGGATGTCATCCTGACTTTCACAGATGGATGACTGAGGGATGGGAAGAACCTTGACTTAGAGTTGATAAAAGCTTAATGTCACAAGAAGGGTTTGCAGCTGAGCAGAGGTGAGAGCTAGGGAATTCCTGGCTCCAGTGCTTTGTATTTAGGCCAGCGTATTAATAGCTTACAACATCATATGCCTTGGGTAGTCTGTGCGTTGTTCTAGGGAAGATAAAGTGCATGGCACACTATGAAGACCGTAACAGGTTAGATGCCTTTCAAGACCTAGGGTTTGGCTAGTTTCATTTAAGTAATATTTGCCTATGCAAAAGCTTGCTGTCTTTGTACGTGCTTCTGAGCAAAGCAAAAGAACACAAGCTCCTCTACTTATGCTCAGCAGGCTGAATCTGTCTGGGCCAGAGCCAATCCAGAAATACAGCCAAGTTAGCTCGGTGCTTTGTTTGAGATACTGTGTCGTGCTATAGAGCATCGAGATCAGAGCAGGTCTGCATCGAGCCACTTTGAATATGGGCAGAGCTGTCTTCCAGTTGATGATGTAGCCTAAAAACTTCAATAATTTTTTTTTATTTCTAGAGGCCGTCCTTTACTGTCACTGGTGAGCTACTTACTCTCAAAACCCTGTATAAGCTTCCTGTGCTTTTACGTGGATAGAGTTTCTTGGTTTTGAATGGCTAATCTTTCCATAAACATTAAATCAGGTTAAAAAAAATAGTCTCATCCTTGTTCAGAAGCCACTGGTAAGTGATCTCCCTTGATATCAGGACTGGGGTGGAGTACATTGCTATACTGTTCAATAATTAAAAGCAATTTGATTACATTTCTACATATATTGGGGGACAGGACAAATTTTTACATTACCCTTAGGAAGCAAAATGTATCGCTGCTGACACTTGCTGAGCTCACTGCAGGTTACTGTATGCTGGACATTATCAATCTGAAGCTGTAAGGATTGCCAAGAATAAGAAGCCTCTTGCCTATGAGACTGAACATTGATTTCTTCCCTGGGCATTCTTACTTGAAGGAGCCAGTTCAGTCACCTGCTCCTATTTGATAAGAAATGTAACTGGTTTGTTGCTACTATGAAAGATATCTTTCCTGGAATAAAGTTCAGTATCTTTTTCTCTTGTTTTTTAAAGGAGCTCTGCTGACGGTGGAGTATGTGAAGAATGATGTTGAAATTTCAGTGGAAGAAGGCAAAGAAACCATCCTCCGTGTGTCCGAGTAAGTGACTTTGCATCTCTCCTTCTAGCTTTGGGTCAGCAGTTTTGAAAATCATGTGGTTTAATATTGATGGTAACCTTTTCAGGTAGGAGGAAGAGAAGAATACAGTTTTATTCACCACTGCATTACTGGTGTCTCTTTGTAGTACAGACAAAACATTTACAATATATTCTAAACTTGATCTTTGCGGAAAGAGCTCTGGTATTCTTATTGGCGTGCGCTTATGTCTAATCGTTTTTGCTGTACCAGTCACTTTATTGTTTAGGTATTTGCCTTTTTGAGGTGCCATGTATTATCAAAAGCAAGGCTATTTTGTGTTATGCAGGATTGGTACACAGGATTCCTTGGACATGTACATATGTGGTGGAATGAATTTTAAGGCTTTATATGGCATTCTTTTGGCCTCACTGCTGTGTATAAGTGAAGGCATGATGTTATCTCAGAAAAGGGATCATTAACTATGCCATCCTATCCAGTGTATCTATCTGCATCCTGTAGAAAGAACCTTGGAAATTTTTGTAGAAATCTATTGTCTAGCCTTCTAAAAATACTCTGCCCTTGGAATAAATATTTTCAAGTTTGGGGCATGATGGGGGTTTTTATGATCTGAGTAGGATCATATGCCTATCAGAAATGCAGGACTAATGCTCTTAGTTTTGAGAAGCTGCATTGTCATCTTAAGATTCCATATCAGGCAAGATACCTGGGTATATCAAGAGGAGATATCCTGATGTCTTAAGGACCACTGACATATCAGTGGAAATCCCTGATGTCTAATATCTACAGTAAAGAGCACATTTTGACCCATAAACATTTCAGTCCTAATTGAAAGTATAGTAACACTATGATGAGCTTGGAATTAGTGATCATAAGTGTAGTTTGTGAATACTGACTGTTTTTTGAAAGGGAAAGAGTCTATTGTTCACGGAGGTGCTGACAAACTTTTATTCTGTGAGATATTTCAGTAGAAGATTATGTTAAAGCCACCAATGCATCATAAATTGGTATTCCTGCATGTCTGTAGAATGGTTATAAAAACAACATAGTATTTTTATGTTGTGTTTCAAAGATCCTGACTTGAGCCTCATAAACTAAAACTGACTGAGCTTTTGCACTGTCTTCAAACCTTAGGGAAAGAGCTTGTCACTATGTAGGTATTTCTGCAAAAAATCAAATGGATGAAACAGGATGATTCAGTCTCTTCAATCATAATGATTGCTTTACTGGTTGTAAA
The DNA here is from genome assembly GCA_034008185.1 of Gorsachius magnificus. Lineage (NCBI taxonomy): Eukaryota > Metazoa > Chordata > Aves > Pelecaniformes > Ardeidae > Gorsachius > Gorsachius magnificus. The sequence goes on along the minus strand of CM067083.1, from coordinate 38,064,961 downwards.
TATTGCTTTCTGTTTAAAATGTTAGACTTGAACTCGGGTATGAGTTCTGTCCATACTGTAATCTCTGATTTTATATGTTGTCTTTTGCTGTGCCTAGCGATGGCATTGAATATGTGATTTTTAATTGAAGCAAGAGAAATCTGGCAGGTTGTATTGGGACTTAGTTGGTACAGCATTAAAAATTTTCAGTGTGTGTTATGCACATGTGGGATACAGCATACATAGCAGAGAGTTAATTGGGTATTTTTTAGTCTCGAGAGAGAGTTTTCCCCTTAAATAGTCTTAGTCAGATTTTGGTTTCATTTTGCTTTCTCAGTTTAGGCAGTGTGTGTGTATGTATATACCAAAAGGTATATATGTACATATATGCTCCTGTGACACATGGGGATGATCTTGGAATATTATAAGTTTATATACTCAGCTTTGAAATAATATTTTATTAAATAATTTTATATTACCACGCCTTCTTCCCACTGCATTGCAAAACCACTCATTTTAGCTGTTATGGAAATTGTCAGGAGTGTAAAGCCAAAGCTTTTCTTCTGCATTTTGGCCACATGTGGATAATATCTAGAATCATGATTCCATCAGATGGAATTTTTTGTGTGTCAGTGTCATCTCATCCCTGGCATTAGATTATGTTTAAGAAGTTATTCCAAACGTCAATATTGCAGTAATTTTCTCTTGCTTGATTGTACAATCATTTAAAAAATCGATTCTGTTTTAAAGTCTGTTAAAAGTGTATCTATAACTTCAGAAGCATCAGCTGAACTCATATCTCCACTAATGCTTTTGGTAAATGGATTTCGTGGCATCAATTCTGCTGAAGCTATCTTATTTTGGCATGACTTGAAATTCACTTGGGATATTTTCAGACTGATTTTTTTTGTTTCAGGAAACCATTACTTCTGATGACTTGACTTAAAAAGAGAGAGCATTTGATTTGCTATTTTTCTAGGTTGTATTTTGAAGTGCAGCTGAAATCTGGTGATAAACTTTTCATCTAACTAGCTGAAACTTAGCTGTCAGCTTGCTAGCTGAAAAGTTTATCACTAATTTGAGATTATGTATTTTATTTTAAAGGTTATTTTTGAATTCTTAGCTTCAAAACTTCATGGGGTGATAGCTCCTAAACAAACCACTCTGCTAAATGCTGATGGAGTGTTTTAGTATACCTGCATCTTACCAGATAACAAACTGCAGTACAGCTTTTCTGTTTTGTGTTGTGAGCTCATGCATGCTTCAGAGTAGTATTTCTCTTAGGCAGATGTATCTAACCCCTGCACAGAACCATTCTGCAATGCTTTTTACAAATTAATTCAAATCATGATTTATTACAGTTGGAGATTCTGTGTTTTGCTTTGTGTTTGATTTTTTTTTTTCCTTCTCTCATCTTCTTCTCTTCATCTTGCCTCCTTCTTCTTGAATATTTGTCCTGCTATTTAATTATGTGGCATTTCATGTCACTTTCGAGAGACACTTACTCTTTGCCTGTAATACTACATTGTCCCTGGTTATTCTCCTTTACCCCTGGAGTTAGCAGGTGCTAGCTGCAAAGAGCAGCCTTAATGTTTTGTAACTTTTTTCAAAGAAAGGAGGCCAATTAGCACTATGTTTGGGTGGAAGTAGATATTTTTTTTTCCCAAAGAAAATAAACAAGGTAGAGTGCTTATAAAGCACTTTACTCAAAGTAACATTGTCACATTTCATGTATTTATTCAGTTTTGCCTGTGTAATCAAGGGTATTTGTGTTAGTATGAATAAAAACGATTCACAGGCTTCCTGTAGATGCAAATGCATTAGAAATGTTTTGGTTTTCTCAGTTTGAAAAAGCTTCATTAAAATCTGATAGCAGTGTGAAATTATAACAGGACATACTTTGTGTCTGTTAAGACCCCCACTGTGGCTTTTGGTTTCAGTTATATTTTATGGATCCTCTGTGTACTGGTCCTAGAAGCTTGAAAAGCTAGAAGCAAAAAAAACCCCTACAAATGAACTCTGTTCCTTAAATTTTAGTGCAGTTAACCTAATGAGACTGTCTGATCCATTTGTACTAAAAATGGGACTTACTAGAATTGTTAATATATCAGGAAGTCTTCTGTCTCTTTTTCAGAATTTCATTGATTTTTGCAAGGCTTTTTGAGGGCTCTTGAAAATTCTTTTAATTTTATAAAGGACACAGTAGGTGTAACAGGAAGTATAGAACAATGGCAGAACAGAAATGAAAACTTTTTTTGACAAATTGAAGTGTAGCATTCAGTCCATTACATTGAGTGGAACAGAACACTTAACAGGAACTCTTTCTGTTGTTGTCATTGTTTGTTCAGAAGCAACTGGAGCTCTAATTTTGTAATCTACACCTGTGTGGGACTGTGGAGATCAGTATTATCTGGAGAATTGATGGCTGCGATGCATCTTTCCTCCAAAGCTCTTTAGTAAATATTAATGAAAATGTTTGCATTTCTCTTAGCTGAATTTGAAGCTAGATTTCTGACAGTATGCAGCTTTCTGTAATATTGTATGTAAGGTAGAAAAGGGAGATTAAAACAGAGAAAGAAGTATGTCCTTTGGAGAGCCTTTTGCTTCCAGATCTGTTGAGAATGGGAAAAACAAATTAGTCTTTTATCTGGAGAAGATGGTAAAAACCAGAAATACAGGCAGCCAAGTTTTTCAACAGGGGATAGTCTCTATGAAGTGTGAATTGAGTAAAGCGAGTAACAAATGAACAGTTTTTTTTCCTCTGATGCTAACCCTTAAAACCACAGTGGAGATCTCTTGATTCCTGTGTAGATTCTCTAGGAATCCTCTTCAAAGTCATCCTTCTTGTATGAAAGGAAAAGAAAACAAATGTTGATTTAGCTCCTTTTATTCTGGACAATGTGTAACTCGGGTTATAGTTATGCATTCTGTCAGATGTGGAGAGAGATTTTTATTCTTTGAAAGAATAATCAGAGGTTTATTTTCTTTATTTCTGTCTATCTGAACAAAATTGTTTCATGTTTAGAAGCTTATTGTTCCATCTGGTGATAGAAAAGCAAGGACTGATAAATCTTTTTGCTAGATTTTTTTTTTTTTTTATTCTGGTGACCTGGTACCTGTTGGTTCACCCAGAAAATATTTTCCATTTGCTTTACACATGTTTCAACTATGTGTGTACAATAAAAATTGAACTGGATGTAGTAATTTAATATACCTTTATTTTGCCTTTTTTTTTTTAGGCATGTTTCGTTTACTGATGTGAATTCAATAGCTCGTTATCTGGCTAGAGTTGCTGGCTCTGCTGGGTTGTATGGTTCGAATCTGTTGGAACACACGGAGGTGAGAAGGAATCATGCCTCTCTGTTTTCTTTTCCTTTTTCTTTTTATCCTCTCTTTTGGCCTGTGATCAGTCTTTGGTTTAGGTTTTTTTTTTTCGTTGGTTTTGGGGGTTTTTTTTTAGGAACTTCTGTCTATTCTACATTTTACTGTTAGACTGAGGTTCCAAATATGCAGGATGCTGAGAGGGTGTTGTTTTCTTAAGCTTGCTCCTTCTTATGAATAAGAGTCTCAAATTTGAGCACTGAAAGGGTTGCCCTTTCCCACCCCTGCAACAGCAACTCCTAACCTGACAGTTCACTAATATAATTCAGGTTGGAAGGTGGTATCTGCAGTTTTCCCTCTTCACTTTCCTCAGCTCTGTTGCCATCAGTTCCTGTCTTGTAACACTCCAATGTAACACCAAGGAACACTGTATGACATTGAAATGCTGAATTAGTTTTTGCTGTGTATGATGGACAAAACCCTGACCCCGATTTCACTCAGTGAAACGTGGTGAGACATCACCACGTAGATGGACCGTTCTCTCGTGCAAAGTCCTGTATTCCATAATGCTTCCCTAGAAGTGCCATGAGTGCAACAGAATTTTTGTGCCAAAGAGGGAATTTTTTTGTTCTGCTTTGCTTACATAGATTACAAAAAGTTATTGGGAACTGTGGATATGATACGAAGTGAGAGGGAATTCCTGATGAGTCTAGCTCAGAATAATCATATGCTGAATTTTAAGTTGGTGGCTGAAACTAACGGGTAAATTGAAAATTTTTTCCTCTGAAATTTGAGGAGGGAACCGAAGGACTTAATTCAACTCATTTCTACAACTACTTGAAGCTAGTAGTAATCACTTTTCAGCCCTTATAGCTGGCTCAAGGGAAGTGTTGTCTTAGTATATTGCTTGTAAGGCATTAAAAAAGTTGTAGGTTATCTTGTGGCTATTTAAACTTGCTGACCAAACCCGTTGTTTTAACTTAAGCCCCGAGACCTCTGCAAACACACTTTCAAGATCGATATTTCTGATAAAATACTTCTTTTCACTTCTGCATCTTTCAAAAATAAATTTTTACTTCAAAAGAAGTACAGTGACAGCTGCATTTGTGGTTCAAATATTTTGGAGTATAACTGCAAATGACTGAACTGAATGCTGTGGTAGTGTAATTACATCTGTGCCTGCCACGTTGGCTTGAATATTGGAAAGATTCCCAATGCAGTTTACAGAACACTTGTGCATGAAATAGAGAGAAGACTAGAAGAGACACTTAGTCTCTTACAGGACTGAGGGATTGAATTTATAGACAGGGCTACATTGTTAACCAAGGGCCTGATTCTTAATTTTTTACATCTATGTACCAAGATATATTTCCTTTTATAGAAGGAGACTGTTTTCTTCAAATCTAAAAGGAGATGAGGTAGAGAAGATAAGGACGGAGGGGAAAATGGTATACTTTTCCAGTAGCAGTGTTAGGAAGATCAAATAGGTCACGAATGTGGTATCTAAATAGTTGAAGGATAATGATGATTATTATATACTGTGTGTACTAAGTACCTAAGAACTGCTGATTATTTTTACCAATAGGAATAGGTTCAGTAAAGTCAGTGTTTTTAGCAGTTTGAATGCATCCCAAAGGAAGACATTAAATTTAATCATTTAGTATACTTCTGGGTGAATGTTTCAGTATATTTTATTTTAAATTTTCTTTGAAAATATATTGTGAATTCTTGTCCAATATATTTAATGCTAATGTTCCAGTTAATATTTTCTGTTCAGCTCTTAAATGGATTGTACATTACTTCAGATTTTCAAGAAGCTGCTTTCTCATTCTTTTAGTAACTTTGACTGTCTTTTGTCCCTTAAAACTAGATTGACCATTGGCTGGAGTTCAGTGCTACAAAGTTATCTGCTGCCAGCCAATTTCTTTCAGCAGTCCACGAGCTCAGCCACTGTCTCTCTCTGAGAACGTACTTGGTCGGAAACACTCTGAGTCTTGCAGACTTGTGTGTCTGGGCTGTACTAAAAGGTATTGGTGTACGTTCTCCCTTTCATTGGCTTGCAATTGGTGAATATCCTTTTTTGCAGATGCTAGTAGTGACTCTTAGCCGTGTGCCAGACTGCATACTATTGTGCATACTGCTTCGGCCTATGCATTGCTCGTGATGGGAATAGTATAGCTTAGGAAACCCCAGGATTTTTTAAAATTGTTGTTACATGTGGAAATTTATGGGATGTAATTATAGATGGGAATTTTTTCAACTTCTTTTGTAAGAGTGTCTTTTTATTGCCTGTTTCCTAAATATGAAAATTTGCTATGGCCCCAAATTTTTGATTTGATACTTAAATTATTTTGTAATACAGAGTAAAATTTTATACACAGACTTTTCAATGACATGATCTTAGTAGAGGAAATTTCTATGGTGTTTAGCTTGAATTATTAAAAGAGGCATATGTTACTTATGAAATCCCCTTCAGAGGTTAAAAGAAGCTTTGATAAACTGTTTTAATGGGCTTGTTTTTTATATTCTCTTAGATATAGATCTAAAGTTGATAGGTGTCAAACTACCATTCAGTTTGACCAAATTCGTCTTGCAAGTAAAGTGGCTAAATGTCTTTTCAGAAAAGAGAATAAGCAGATTTTTAAAAATCATAGTATTTTTTTAGTCTTAAAAATTGTTGTTGGTAATAATTCAATGTTTATAACTTAACAGCTTGAAAGATGGTTTGTTTTCTAACAGATACCAACTTATGGCAAGAGCAATTACAACAAAACAAAGCTCCTGTCCATGCAAAGCGATGGTACGGCTTTCTTGAGGTCCAGCCTGCTTTTCAGTCAGTGGGAGCCAAGTGGGCTTCTGGTACACCAAAGGTTAAAATGGTAAGATTTACTCAGATCCTCTGGAGAGAGTAGCTTTATTTGTGTCAATATGCTATAAGACAATTATTTTTTCTGAGTTAGAGAATTAAAAGTTAAAAGGAATCGGTTGTACAGCAAATGAAATTTTTGTAAACTCTTACTTAAAAATAAAGCTGTCACTTTCATATTTAGAAAGGCATGAGTGGTGTAGTCCGGTGCTTAAATGGAATCATGTAAAAATGACGCCTCTTAATCTTCCCTGCTCTTTAGATACATTGTTAGCTTTTTCTAAAGAGGATTTTGAGATCCTGATAGACCTTCAGTCTTTGGTTGATTGAACTTGTTAATCACAGTCAGTTTAAGAAGACCAAATTATAAAAATTTGGCTAGCAACTGTTTTCTTCTATGGAATAAATTAAACAACTTGTTGGGACTTTTCAGTCCTGGATCAAATTTGAAGACAGAATAACTTAAAACTCCAGAATTAATCTTGTTTTGATGTACTACAAGTAATATGACAGTTGTGAATTTGGGGTCCAATATAGCAGCTTTTTGTTGTCTGGTTTGAAAGGAGACCTTGGAGCAGAAGCTATTATCTAGAGTTTTATATCTGATTATACAGATAATGCGATCTGTAATTATGTCTCTGTTAATTTTTAAGGCAACAGAAAAGAAAGTGGATGTTGGGAAGTTTGTTGAGCTTCCTGGTGCAGAGATGGGAAAGGTCATTGTGAGGTTTCCTCCTGAAGCAAGTGGGTAAGAAACATAAATACTTTGAGAAGGTTCTATTTGTGTTTTTCTTTCAAAAAAACCCAAGTGTGTGTTGGTGAGGGTGTTAATCAGCTTATCAGACAAGACTTTTAAGCCAAGAGAGTACTTAAAGCTTTGTCCCTACCTATGTTAGAGCTGTATGTTTACTTCTTTATACCTCATTGCAGTGTTGCCTGAACTGGGAATAGGGAGGCTAGCTGCGCGTAGGTGACATGGTGCTGCTCAGCAGTGGGATGAGGAGAAGCAGAAGGACGGCATTTGCCTGGATAAGGGAGGCATGTGCACTGGCAGGAGCTCTGATGTGTAAATACAGTCTGTACTTGAGAAGGGAGAGATGTATGGGCTGGCCTTCCTTCGGGAAGCTTGACTCCAGATGAATAATGCAGGCCTTTGGACCAGGGGTCCAGACTGTATGTAGTCCCAAAACACAAACTCATTAAAGGTCACACAGTGGAGATGTGATGAGCCAACTTCATAAATGCAATTTTCAGCCAGCTTTTAAATTTCTGTTTGTGTTTAGAATTGCCTGATGAGCTGTAAAATTTCTGTGGTTGCATTTCTTCATTAAACTGGCTGTTCAGCATCATGTGACTTCTGTAGTAGTGTTTCTTACTCTGTCAGTCCAGTATAAACTGTTGCTCAAATATGAGTTATGTATTATGTACATGTATATGTATAACATATATTGCTCTCACATTACTTTAGTAGCTTTTAGTGTCTTAATTCTGACATTTTACTTAAAACACTGTTCTTTAGGGACACAAATGTTTTTGATTTTTTTTTGAAGTGATTTTCATTTTGTGGATTGGGGTTTTTTATATTTAGTTTAAATTAACAGTAGCTTTTTAGCTTATGTTAACAGCAACCACCATTTCAGAAAATTCCACTCTTGTGAATGTGATAGGTTCACATTATGTGATAGCTAGTACCGAGTATCGTCAACAGTTGGTTTAAATCAGTCTGTAAAACTGGAGATAATTGCAGTTCTATCTTTATATCCATAGCGACACTCCAATTTACAGATTTAGGTATTTTTAACAGCTAACTACTAAATTTACAGTAGAAAAAACATAATCTACTCTCGTAAATGTACAGTATTTCAGCAAATATCCTGGATTTTTTTTTTTTGTTGGACTTCGGTATTGCTTTTCATTCTTTTTCATCTCTCACAAAAAAAATAAAGTAGAGCTGAAGTAATGCTGTTGTATATATTTATTTTTTATTTCCTTTTTAGATATCTGCATATTGGTCATGCCAAAGCTGCCCTGCTAAATCAGCACTACCAAGTTAACTTTAAAGGAAAACTTATTATGAGATTTGATGACACAAATCCAGAGAAAGAGAAAGAAGACTTTGAAAAGGTATGATAAGAGAGCAGGGAAATCCATTCACTGTGTACCTAGTTCAAAGGTAAATGACATGCAGATCTACTCTTGCACACTTTTATTTTTTGCACAAGATTGTTACGGTATCAGTATTACACCTAAGTATTATGCTTGGAAGAAATTCACATCATCTTTACCTTAAAAAGCTTGAAGCCCTTTTACTGGTAGCTTATTTCTTCCCTTTCTCCAGTGTTTACTTTACAGTATGTAGGTCCGCAACTCTTGCAATACACTGTTGTTTTCATTGTATAAATACTGCTTAGTCTGGAGCAAGTAATTTGTTTCAGCTTTCACCTCCTTGTCCTACCTCTTTCTTGAAGTCAAGTCTGATCTCTTGTAATTATAGGCTGTGAATTAATGATAAGTGCCTGCCGCTCTTTTCTTTCATGCACGTCATATTATTCTTATAGCTTATCCTTCCTGGACAGTGGAGCATTAAAAACACCACATCTGACAAGGAGAGGATAAAGGTGTTTAAGAGAACTATCTTTCCTGAATATTACAGTATACAATTTCACACTTTGCAGGTTATTCTTGAAGATGTTGCAATGCTGCACATCAAACCAGATCAATTTACATATACCTCAGATCACTTTGAAATAATAATGAAGTATGCCGAGAAGCTTATTCAAGAAGGGAAGGCATATGTGGATGATACTCCTGCAGAACAAATGAAAGCAGAGCGTGAACAAAGAATGGAATCTAAACACAGAAATAACTGTAAGATATTTTAAGCTTCTGTCTTGCCTTCTTATCTTTTTAATTTGTCATTGAAACTTGATTTTTGTTAACAAAGATGGATGAGATGAATAATTCCATATCTCCAAGGTCCTTGTAGGAACTTGGAAGTGTTCAGTGCTTTGTTCTGCAAGGCTGGAATAAGTGTACATTTAGACAGGTGCAGTAAACTTTTGTATGTATGAATTCATCACCATTCAGTACTGCTTAAATTAAAATAAAACATGGTTTATATCAACTTCATAATTCCTTAGAAAATTATTTATTTTTATTGTTCTTAGGTGTTAATAAGAATCTACAAATGTGGGAAGAAATGAAAAAGGGAACAGACTATGGACAAACTTGTTGTCTACGAGCAAAAATAGATATGAGTAGTAACAATGGATGTATGAGGGATCCAACTCTTTATCGTTGTAAAAACCAGCCTCATCCACGTACTGGAAGTACCTACAAGTACGTTCATTTCCTCCTTGTGATTTTTGCTCTTTTCGGAGCATTTACCATTCTTTAAACTTCTTTTAATACTTGGAACCTGCTAGCATTTTTCAGTCAGAATATGTAATGAGTCTCTTGACTTTCTGAAACTTCTGCCAATGACTTTTAAAACCTGTGAGTTGGCCATCATGGTCAGCAGTGAATATTATTTCAGTTTTGGTCCATAAATACATTGTATGTCACTGAAGAGCTTTGAGTCAAAACATGATTAAGACTTAATGGCTGTATCTTGGACAGTAAAGCTGTTTGCTTTAGCTCTTGGAGCTTAAACAGAATCATGGCAAGGTTACATTGCTACATTTTTATATTGCTGCAAAACATCCTTGGTCTACTTACCTGAGTGGCTGCTTCCATTTTCACAGCAACTGCAGTCTTTGTGCAGAATGTAGAATTACTACATTGTGCATTGAAGTAAGCCTACCCAGTTGTTCAAGGCTATGGTTTAGTGCTTATCCGAAACATCTGTTTCCAGCGATACGGCTCCCTTTCTGGAAACATTGATTTATTGTGGGTAAAGCTATGTCTGTGGGTAGGGGTTTGTTTTTAAACATGGAAGCTTTGCACATTATTCAGTCAACTAATGATTCTTTTTTATATTTAAGGAAAAAGAACCTTATAAGTCAGCATTTTATGTGTTTGAAAAGAACAGAGCAGTTAGGATTTTTTTTTTTTTTCAGTCTTGAATATTAAGGCTATGATAAATTAATTTCTCAAAGACTTTCTTTGTTTTAAAATGTATTGCCCTCTGGATCTGTTTATGGACAATTTGATGTGTATGTGCTATTTCAGTCTTGATCTGAAAGTTTTCAGGATGATGGTTTATTAATACTTATAAATTATGATTAGTTTAAATGTTCACGTGTGAGGAAAGTGTTTTGTTCTTCTGCCCTGCTAATGAAGGTCTTTATTCTCAGGGTTTATCCCACATACGACTTTGCCTGCCCCATTGTTGACAGTATTGAGGGTGTCACACATGCACTGAGGACAACTGAATACCATGACAGAGATGAACAATTCTATTGGATCATTGAGGCACTGGGCATAAGGAAACCATATATATGGGAGTATAGCCGGCTAAATCTAAACAACACTGTGCTCTCTAAGAGAAAGCTTACGTGGTTTGTCAATGAAGGGCTTGTGGATGGATGGTATGTTACATGGTTGTAGTTCAGCATTGTTCTTTAAGATACTTGTGTATGGTGCAAGCATTCTCTGTTTTGGCCAGTGCTTAGACATCACAGTATCATTAATGAATATTTAAACAATATTTAAGAACATAGACTAATTACAGTGGCTTCTGCATGTGCAATGTGTCTGTTTACTACTGCACAGTAACTGTACATACATATTTATATCCTGTAATAAACATGAGGTAGCTTATTTTTGGACTCTTGGCTCTTGCTACGGGTGCTACTTACACATTTTCCACACTGAGTCATCGGGTACGTTCCTGAGCAATACCAGAAGGGGACCTGAATTGAAAAACTTCTGGTACCATCCATCTAGTCAAATCTTTCCTACTTCCACCTGCCCTCCCCTGCCCTTCCTTTCTGGGTTTTTTTTTTTTCCCCACTAACTGGATTTGTGTGGGTGGTGCTCAGTGGCCTAGTAGCTTAAGTATTTTCCTAGAAAGGGTGAGCCGTGGGTTTACACTTCTGCAAGTAGTTCAGAGTCTAGAGTGGCTCCTTCTTTGCTCATTCCCACAATGGGCTAGCTGTGGGAGCACACCATCTGAACTCCTCTCCTCATAGTACAGGAGTCTGAAGAAATCCATGGATAATGCTCAGCCAGACAATTGCTTGTGGTGTTTTTCTTGGGCTGGTTTTAGATGATTCCGTGCTTAGCCTATGGGACCATCATTTTACACAAGTTTCTAGGCTGCCTGGTTGTCGTGTTTAGGGTGTGCCCAGTGTGCTTTTTTTTTTTTTTTTTTTTTTGGTTTTATTTTTCTACTATCTTGGCAGCCTAGATTTCTAGCTTATGAATGGAGCCACTCTGCTAGAGCCAGATTTATTTTTTCCCTGTAGAGGTGTAGCTAGTCTTTATGATGACCTCTCCCTCCCTAAGCCTCCCTGTTAGGTCCTCAGCAAGGTTTGATTTGTGTTCCCACCAACAAATTTTTTACATTTCAGATTAGGCCTTTTTATTTCTTGCATAAGAGAATAAAATCATAGAGTTCTATTACTTATGTCATTGAGAGATAACATTGTCATTGTCACTCATTTTTTTTCTGGTTTCTCTTGAGCAGGAAAGAATCAAGTCCTGTTTCAGGTTCCATTATTCAGGTGCCATTGGAAAGGAAGTAATGTGATAGGGACATAATTTTTACCTTGCCAGTTTTTGAGGGACTTAAGATTGAATAGATACAGAAGTAGAGCCACTTCACCAAGAGATGGCTTCCTTCTCTGGGATGAAGTAGAAGAAACTCTGCACCACACCTTTTGTGTGGATAAGAGCCCAGTCTTTTCAGTTGGGTCTTCTCATCTAGCTCTTAATTCACACAAGCGAAATACACTGAAGCTGGGCTTTTCATACGTGGCAGTATTATTATATGGTTTTTGATCAGTCTGACTAATAGGTAGAACTTAGCATGTGATACTGATGCAATGTCTTGTTCTTCTAGGGATGACCCAAGATTTCCCACTGTGCGTGGTGTTCTAAGAAGAGGCATGACAGTTGAAGGGCTAAAACAGTTTATTGCTGCTCAGGTGGGTGTTTTCTTCCCTTCTGATTCTTTGAATCTCACTTGGTAAGGACAAGTTTTTGTGAAGTTTCAGTTAAGGTACTTGTCACTGGGAGGTTTTGTCTTTTGAAGGTTTGCTGCTTTCATGTGTACTGCTTCAACAATATTAATGCCTACATACAGATCCTGGCAAAATGGGGTAGCAGGTTTCCTATTTTAAAAAATGTGTATTTTGCAAGCTCAAGACGCCTTTCTAAAATGTTGTGATGAATGCAAAGAGTAGAGGGTTGTAGTCGTTAAAGGACCTTGTTTTAAATGAGTCTAATAGCTAGAATATTTATATTGATGTGTTGTTTTTTCCAGGGTTCCTCTCGATCTGTTGTGAATATGGAGTGGGATAAAATTTGGTCCTTTAACAAAAAGGTATGTGCTTACTTGAATTTGATGCTACTCCTGATATCCTCTTTCTGGGATATGTAGAGAATCCAGTGTTCATTGGAGTGCTTATCACAACAAGTAGCAGTTGCAATATTTTGCATCATTTGGCACACTTTCAGGAAAATGGAATGTCCCCCCCTTTCTAACCTGATCTAGCACTAATCCTATTGATTCTCCTATAGCAATACTTACTTACCTTACTTAGTAGCACGGGGAAAGATAATGATATTTGCTGTAAAATCTGATATGAAAACTGCATTTCATTTTTCTGCTTTCAAGCTGCGAGCTATCTGTAAGAAGGTATTACTTAATGCTTTTTACCTTAGCATATAGCTTACAGTGCTGTAAGCATACATAGCATAAGCTATCATTTTGCAGCTTCATAGCACAGTCACATTTGCTTATATAACAGGAGCTCTACAAACCCACTGAAAATGCATTATTCCTAGCTTTAAAAGGCTGCCCATTTCTGGTTTGGCTTATTTGTTAACATAAAGACAAATCTTACTCAATTTGATTTCACGTTGGCCGCTTTTCCTTTCCGTGGCAAAAGGACTAACACGCTGGATATACTGCCTATGTAGATAAAGCCAGCACTGCTGCTGTTGCTGACTGAATGTCCAATAAGGAATATTGCATCTTGACATGGTTAGTTGCTTTCTGGCAGCGGATGCCTGGACACTATAATAAGGCGAATTGTTATAATGCTGATTGCATATTTTGTGTGATTGTGGAAACACCTGTTATTTCGCATTGGGATTCCTGCTTGGTTTTGCTTAGATAGTACCCAGATCTGTTCATTTAAGTAGTTTTTGCTTGTCTGGCATGTGTCTTTTATTTCTTCATGTATTTTGCATTTGGTCTGCTACACATACAAAGGTTTATGAATTGGTTCTTTCTGTTGCTGCATAAATACATTTATGACTAAGAATTGGATTTGGGGGAGAAATCCACAATGGACTGTCATTTTTTGAATTGGCTTTTGAACTGAGTTTCTTAGACCTCTGACTCAACTCCTTGGACAGCACCATATTTACTAGCCAATTTTATTTACATGTATCTGTGCAGGTAGTTTGCAATCTGCAATATGAGCAAAAACAATTGGTTGCATGCAGGTAGTTCTGAGCTCAAAGGCTTCATCAAGTGTGAGAGCTCTTGTTTTATATGTTATCCTGTAATTATGCTACTGACTTTTTAACACCTGTTGTATGAGAAAGGATTGTGAGTTTTAACGAGTAAAATAAAGACCCTGGTAATAACATTGTAAAATTCAGTCATTTAGTTACCAAAATCATGATATTAAATCACACACCTATATTTGAGATAAATACTCAAGTCCTTTTTTAAACTGTGTGCCCAACATTTAGGAGTCTGACTTCAGTGATTATGAACTTACAAATCTGTGGCTTCTTAAAAGTATATCATCATATCACCTTACTTGCTAACGTCAAGTAATTAGATGCTAAATATTTTTTTCTAAAATTGCCATGTAGTTTTTCACTTGAGCAGGAGTAAACTAAGGAGAGGAAAAGTCACTTTATATTAAAAGAAGGTGGTTTCCTTTGTGTTAGTTTGCAGTTAAACTGGTAGATCTCTGACGTTCCTTTTGGACCTAGGCAACTGTTTTACTTGAATTATGTTTTTGAGTGCCTCTGAAGAGTTTGTCAAACCAGTATTTCAGGTATGAAAAATGCTGTGAAAAACTACATCAGTTGAGTTTGAAAATGGACAATAAAAATATAGGAAGACATTTTAGCGGTATCTTTTTCTTGCCAAACTCATGTTGTAGAAATCCCGATGAAGTCAGTGTTACGGTGTTGCCTTATTATAGTATCTAATGCGTCTGTATTAAAATTACGGACTTTATTGGTGCTTCCTGTATAGCCAAGTCTGTCCCTGATTCTTCTGGAGTACTGACCTGGAAAATAGTATGGGATCAGGTCTTGTGCTGCTGGAAAAGGAATGAACTGCACTGATAAATGACTGCTTTAAATTCAGCTCCCTAGAGAGAAAGTGGTCCAGATGTAATAGCCTATGTGCATAATAAAACTCTGTCAAAGTACATTTTGCTGTCTTCCCTATGAGGCATTAGCTCATAATTTTGTTTACTTCTGGTGTGAGTAGTACCCAGTCCATAGTTCTTACTCAAAATATTTCAGTAAAGATGGGAAATTGTGTTTTCTCACTTTTCTCTTCTGTAGCTTTGGATTAAAGTAACATTAAAGCAAACATAAAAAAATGCAGTAACATAAAGAACACCAGTTAATATTCCTTTTTGGTGGTTGTTTTTTTATACAACATCTTATTTCTCTGTCAATGTTATATATTCGTGATTTCCCTCATTTGTTTTCTGTAGGTTATAGACCCAGTAGCACCTCGGTACACTGCTTTACTGAAAGATGCAGTGGTCCCAGTAAATATTCCTGAAGCTCAAGAGGAGATGAAAGAAGTGGCTAAACATCCAAAGGTTTTTGCTTTACTCTCTTAATATTCTTGCATTGCAGATCAGTAAGGTTGGAAGTACCTTGGCTTGGAGCAGTCAGCAAGGAGAGTCCTGGTTTTAACTTGTTGAGACAGCATGAGATAAAACCAAGGTGTACTTTTTTCACAGAATTGTCAAAAAGTGGGCAACTACTGAACATGTTTGTTCTGTTAAGAGGATGTGGGAAACCGCTTTTGTAAACATATATAGAGTGCATATAGACAGTGCATTGAAAGGCCTCTGAGAGATTGCAGAAGAGACAGGATATTACAAGTATGGAGTGATGCTCAGTTTTTATTATTGTTTGATACGAACTTTCACAGAGAAGTTTAAATATAAAATTTTATTCATGTTTTATGGGTATAATACAGTAGATACTGCTTATCTATAAGAGTGCGGAATGCAGGAGATTTTTTAAATAGTTTATAAAATTGGACTTATGTAGAGAAGTGATACATTAATCTCTTATTTCTACCAATCTCTGGATTTTTTAATATGACTTTTAAGTTTGGATAGCAAATAGTTATTATCAAAAGTTAAGAACTTGGTAATTTGATATTCTAAGTATCCAGTAAACAGAGTAGTATCGCTTAAGAAGGGGGATGTGTTACTGATACAATTCTTTTTTGGTACTACAATTAGGGAAGATGCTTTCCTTGGGGTGTGGCATCTCAAATTGTACTTAAGCTTCAGTGAAAGCATCCCTTAGATATCACACTTACACTGAGAAACAAGTGAATATTGTTGAGGTTTTGCTTCATTTATTTGTTTTTAATTTGTTGCTCTGACTGTTCCTGTAGCTATTCCTTGTAACTGAGAGATGGGCATCTAGTTTGCCCTTTTCCCCATGGCAGATAAACAAGAAAACAGGTTTTGAGCAGATGCAAGTGAGAATTATGGCTCTTTAAGAGTCAAAAAGTTTGAAGTTCGGTCTGCTGCAAGTCAGCATATTAAAACACTGGTATTAAAAATGCTGCCTCCAATATATAATGGAGTCGAGTACTGACCAGAAGCAACAAATTTTAAACTCCTGATCAGCTGAAAAAGTCTGAACTCCTAGCTGTCTGCCTTTTTTTAAAAAAAAAAATAATCATCTCCATTGTTGAGATGCTTTAAGGCTGACTATTTTTAATAAGTGATGTATTTCCAATTTCTGTCTTTAAAAACCAATGCAGCTGAGATAAACTCCATATTTGTTTCCATATTAACTATATAAAAAAGCAAAAATAAGAGTTATGAAATTATTTTTGAAGGGAATTTGCATAGCAAAAAGGAAACTTGAGAAAAACTTACTTAGTTTTTACCTGTAAGATCTTAAAGATCTATGGACCTTAAGAAAATGGGGTATGCTGTTGGTTGTGTTGGAGCTAGCATTTGATAGGAGACGGAATTTTTTGAAGGTACCGTCAGAGGAATGCACACAACGCTTGTGAACCAGAAACCTGAGAGAGTTTGCTTTACGTTACTGTTACTGTCTTCTATCTTCATCTGTCTTCTATCATAAATAAAGCAGTGTATTGGTACTGCATTAAATTTAGTCAGCTTATATAAATAACAGTCTCTCCTTTAAAATAAAAATTATTATTCACAGAATGCCGATGTTGGGTTAAAACCTGTGTGGTATGGCTCCAGAGTCCTGATCGAGGGTGCAGATGCAGAGACCCTGACAGAAGGAGAGGTGGTTACATTCATAAATTGGGGCAATATTATCATCACTAAATTAAACAGGTAACAAATACTGGGAGATGCAATGATTATTTGCTTTTCAGCTTTTTGTTGATTTTTGTAATAGGTAGCTTGAAACAGTAAAATATTAATGGTTGTCCATATATGTCCATTTTATGATTCTGTGTATAAATATCTACTTTGAAATATGTCAGAAAAGAGCATTTTAGCATAGAGCATATTTTACTGTAGATTCAGGTTTGAAATCACCAGTCAGTCCTGATACTGCATGTCCCTCTCATCCAGTGTTCTCCATGTATCTGTGGTTGTATTTCCAATGTGAAACAGCTTTTTCAGACAAAAAACCCCAAACACTTGGTATCTTAACAACTTTCACCCTGTAACGTACCTGCTTTTGCATATTAAAAAACTATACCTATCACAATTTTAGTTGCCAAGCTGTTACGGTGAGGGGGAAGAAGACCATTAATGTCATCATAGTATCTTTGAAATGGTTATGTTGAGACAGTGACAGAATGGGGTGAGCTGAAATAGAGAACATGAATAAGTAGGGGTTTTTTTTTCCCATGTTCTTTACTGTCTTTTTACATTTAAGAAATCAAAATTAAAGGCAAACTTCAACAGTTTATCATTCACTCTTTAATTTCCTGCGTCTCCCACACTTCAAAAATGAACTCTATACACTTGTTTTTCAGTGAATCTGTTGATGGGTTGTAGTATAAAATGAAAACAAATCCCTTAGGCTTTACTCTTATAATTTCTGTTTTCCTGATAATTTCTGTTTTCCTGTAGAAATTCGAGTGGAAAAATTGTATCCATTGATGCCAAGTTGAACCTAGAGAATAAGGACTTCAAAAAAACAACTAAGATCACTTGGTTAGCAGAAACTCCACGTGCACCACTCATCCCAACTGTCTGTGTTAATTATGAGCATCTGATCACTAAGCCAGTTCTAGGTAAAGATGAAGATTTCAAGCAATATATCAACCGAAATAGCAAGGTAAGTTAACTTTTTGTCCTCTTTATTCCAGAAAGCTTAATGTTTGGGGGTGGTTTTTTGCCATCGCTATTTCTAGTTACTTTTTTTTTTTTAATCTTAAGATTTCATTTGTCAGACAAGTAAATCATGTGCTGGTGTATCTAGTTTTTGTGTTTTCCATTTAACCTATCATAATTACAAAATTAAAATTTGACTCATTTTTTTTCTCAGGCGTTACCTGGCTTTTACACTTCTGTGACCAATAGTTTGAGGTTTTTGTCTTGAAACATTGTTATGATAGGGCATCTTATTGTGAGTACTTGTTCTGCTGCCCCTGGAACTAACATTTCAACACTTCCAAAATCAGAAAATCACCACTATCCTTCAACAGCCCCACTGTATTTCTTACTATTTCTTGTGCTCTGTTAGATTTGGACTGATATCTTTTAACTCTTACAGCAAGAAGAACTGATGTTAGGTGATCCTTGCCTTAGGGATTTAAAAAAAGGGGATATAATACAACTTCAGAGGAGAGGATTCTTTATTTGTGATCAACCCTATGAGCCAGTGAGGTAAGCTACCTGAGAATGGCCTAAGCAGACTTCACAGCATTTGCTTTAGCTTGCTGTGTTTTAATGTTTTCATGCATGCATCGGCAAGAGTAATGTTGCCTGCAAAAATTTTTGCTTTTACCATGACCTTTCTGTGGAGTATTTCTGAGGACTGGCATGGCTTTTAGCTTTTACATTCGTACCTCTCCAAACTGTCTAAGCCAAGCATATGGCTTGGTTCACCCCAACTAACTTGGACTTAGTAAAGAGATCATGGTTTCCTTGTGATTCCGAGTACATAAATTAAGGGACAATGTTACATAATAAAATGGGCACTTGCCCAATTAGAGTGTGCACATGCTGTTTAATTTGTAACAATTCTTTAGCAAGCTACCAAACTACTAAATTACACTCTATTTCAGCATTATAAAAAAGAAAACTTGTATGTAACAGGAATCGGTGCAGATCCCCAATTATGTGAACCTGGGTAACTACACTGGTGTACAAAGATAAACTTGCAGTTGTGCCAGAGTATCTTGTAGAAAGAGTAGAATATTTGTTTCAATACTGTTCCTTTACTGTTGTGTTTTCTATAAATCCTTTTATAGTCCTTACAGCTGTAAAGATGCCCCATGCATTTTGATTTACATCCCTGATGGACACACTAAGGAAATGCCAACGTCTGGGTCAAAAGAGAAGACCAAAGCTGAAACAGCAAAGAAAGAGGTAAACTTGTGTTTTGGAAAAGTGCCATGAAAGGTATTACTGTACATCTATTACTATACAAGATTATCATGATGAATACTTGGCTTTTTCTTTTTTTTTTTTTAAGGCTAGTTCAGCTGTAAAAGGAAAATCTGCTCCACTTGTTGGTGATAACTCTACTCCAACCTGTACTGTATCTGAAGGTCACCTGGTCATTTACAATAGGGTGTCTGCACAGGGTGATATAGTTCGTGACTTGAAAGCGAAGAAGGCAGCAAAGGAAGATATTGATAAAGCTGTGAAACAGTTGCTGGCCTTGAAAGCAGAATACAAAGAGAAGACGGGCCAGGAGTATAAGCCTGGAAATCCTCCAGTATCTGTAACTGAACAGTCTTCAAAGATTGAGACTTCTGGTACCCTGGACAGTAAAGCTCTGTATGATAAAGTAGCAGAGCAAGGAGAAGTGGTCCGAAAACTGAAAGCTGGGAAAGCACCTAAGGTGGCTAACCGATTTTTGTTGTTGTTGTTTGGGTTTGCATAGCCCATTGTCCTCTGTGGAGGTGAATGGGTGCTTATGGTTCCATGTTTTCATAGTGATCATCATTTGGACTGGGCTCTGTTCTGTCAAGACTTGTGTTTTCTAATACTTATCTTTTAGCTAGACATGTATGACAAAGTTTGTGTTAATATGCATAAAGAAGCAAGTAATTTCCTATATTTCTTAGACTGCTTTTCTGAAATGCGGACAGGATTCACCCCACAGCATGAGTTGATTAGGTATCCAAATCCGGTCCTTGGCACTGAAATGTCCTGCAGTGTTTGTTTGTGTATTTATTTATGTAACTAAATACGGTGTAATTATGTGACTTCATGGGATTGTCTTGTTGCTATTTAGACCTTAAAAACAAAACAAGACAAAAATGAAACACAGAAAGGAAAAAAGAAAGTAAAGATCCAAATACTAGAGGTATTCTTGAAACTTCTTCCTGTCTGGAGCTGAGCATAGGAAACATAGCTAAAGGTAGCTGTTTTCTTTCTGTTCTTTCTAATGCAGAGCAAGAAAAGATGGGAAATACCACACTTTGTCTGGTGGTTAAATGCTGTTCATAATAGTGTCCATAAAATAGGCTCCATAAATAGTCCCATAATAGGCTCCATAAAATCTAAATTAATGGGAAGATCTAAACTAATTTATTGTTATAATTTTATTTAGGACTATTAGAGTTGTATATCCCTTAACAGGAGCTACTTTGTTAAAGTAGGAAAGTAGTAGAGAAAAATTCTCTGAACAGCTCTACTGAATAGTTAAGAAAAAGGAATAGGTGTGCATAAACAGCAGGTCTTTTCATAAAAGCATTCAAGGTGCACTTCAGAGTCTTATGTTTCTCTGTCTTTATTCCTCCCTCTTTCTGCCCCTTCCTTTCTCTTTCAGGATGAGATAGGTGCTGCTGTGGAAGTCCTTTTGTCCCTAAAGGCAGAATATAAACAACAGACAGGCCAGGAGTACAAAGCCGGAAGCCCACCTGTGGTCTTTGTCCCTCCTCAGTCTTCTGTTTCTACTCTTCCATCCCCATGTCCAGTAGACAGCAAATCTCTATACAACAAAGTTGCTGAACAAGGCGAAGTGGTCCGCAAACTTAAATCGGAGAAAGCTTTAAAGGTGTAATAGCAGTGAATACTTCCAAGTGGAACAGTATTTTCAGTTTAGACTAAAACCTAATTACAGGTTTTGTGAAACTTGAGGAACCAAAATATAAGCAAGTACTTTCAAATTCCATGAAGTGCTTTACCAAATTCTCTTAAGCTGTATGGCTGACTTCATGAGTTCTCTGATGGTGCACGGAGAACTTGGAAATTAAATAAACAAGTTCTTTTTTTAGTGATACAAAGTAAGTGAAGCAGAATATAGGCAGTAACTTGAAAAAAAGGACTGTAACTTGAAAGCTAGAATAGCAATAATAAATTTGGTAGTAATTTTATAGTGCCTAGGGAACTTCTTTATATTCTTTATTCAGAGTCTGAGTATTTGCTGCCATTCTCCAGTGTACAAAGTCATGGACTGCTGTAACTGCAAGGAACAAAGCTGCCTAAATGGGAAGCTTTCATGGAACAGAAATCAGCCCTTACATATACTGCCTGATTAGGTCCTTTGATACGCAACTTGTAGGTATTCTGGCTAAAAAGTTTTACCACAGAACTCAATAATGACAACTTAGAATAACAAGTTAGCTCTAAAAGTTTTCTGTAACAGCTATGTTAGTGCCATTCTAGTAAAGGTTATGTTACCTTAGCTGTTGTGTTGCATCTCTGTTGTTTCTATCTTTATCTGCAACTGCTGTTTTTCCTTTCTTGCTTCAGGAACAAATAGATGAGGCTGTGAAAATTCTTTTAAATCTAAAAGCAGAATATAAACAAAAGACAGGTCAAGAGTACAAGCCTGGAAATCCACCTTCAGCTCCTCCTTGTATACCTTCTACTACACTTCCATCTTCTGTATGCTGCAGTAACTTGGCACCCTGTAGCTTAGTGGATGGCAAAGCACTTTATGATAATGTAGCTGAACAAGGGGAAGTGGTACGCAGACTCAAAACAGAGAAAGCTTCCAAGGTATAATAGTAAATAGAGAGTAAGCAATTGTAATTCTTACCACATTTTACCACTGGGGGGAAATCTTTCACTAAGCAATGATCAAACTGTACTAAACTCCCTTATGTCTGGGTCATAGCTTAGCTGTCAAATTTGCATGGTCTGATAATGCCACACAAGGCTACTCTGATGCTGGGTACTTTCTTGACTCTGAGATGCAAATTCTAAATTTGACTGGTGTAGAAAGTCAAACTTAACCTCTCATATCTATATGAATAGGCACAAGCATGGCAGATGTCAACCCTGCAAAAGCGTTTAATGTTTTTTGCTTTTTCTTGCTGTATCTGGGACAAATGAAGGTAAAACTATCTAGTATGCTGCAACAACAGCAAGACTTTTCAAAACTTGACAGATTCAGTGATAGTTGTGGAAAAGAACATGAGACAAACCTATGTTTTCAGAAGCTGTCTTTTTTTTTTCCATCTATATTTCTACCTTGCAGGATTGGTTTTGGTGTTGGATTGTTTGGTGGGTTTGGTTTTTTTGGTTTCTTTTTTTGAAAAGCCGTTTTCTAAAACAGTTTGTTGTATTTTTCAGTGTAGATTCTGCTTTTAACAGGTTGTAGCTGGCCATGTGGGCTAGGGGAACATTTTGGTACAATGTGACAGCTTTCAGACATACTCCTGTTGCTTGGGGGAAAGCTGTTACTTGAGTCCTCCCCTAATTATGAAGCACTGTTTATTGCTAGATGGAAACTTTATTTTCTTAGCCTGAAAATCAATGGTTTTTGTCAATTTTCTCTTTAATTCTCACCAGTGCATCTTGCTATTTGTCCTCCATATAGGATGAAATAGATGAAGCAGTAAAACTCCTTCTTTCTCTAAAAGCTGACTACAAGGAAAAGACTGGGCAGGACTACAAGCCAGGACATCCACCAGTAGCTCAAGGTGCTTTGCCCGAAGCATCAAATGCAGTACTCAGTGGTCCAGACACACCCGAAGCTAAAGCCCTGTTTAGCAAAGTAGCTCTTCAAGGAGATGAAGTTAGGAAATTGAAGTCAGAAAAAGCAGAAAAGGTAAAAATATTCTGTAATATAAAAATGTAATTATTTTAAATTCAGTGTGACTATGGGAATTAGAAATGTACATTTAGAATAGGCAGCATTTGAATTCTGAGATTGGAAATGTACTTTTAAAATTACTTTCACCAGATATGGTCCTTCAAATGTTAATACATTTAAGTTAAGTATTGGCTTCTGCAGATTTTTCCCCCAACAATGTGTGGATGTCCACAATGCCATACATAGATCCATTTTATTTTTTTGATAAAGCCATTTTATTCCTGTGATTTCTGTATAAATTTATCCTTATTTTTTTGTTCTTCAAGGAGAAGATAGATGCAGCTGTTAAGGAACTTCTTCAGTTGAAGGCCCAGTATAAGTCTGTTGCAGGGGTTGACTATAAACCAGTTTCTGCTAGTAGCGCTGATGACAAAGACAAGAAGAAGAAAGAGAAAGAGAACAAGTCTGAAAAGCAGAGTAAGCAACAGAAACAAAATGATGGCCCAAAAAAAGAACCTTTGCAAGGACAGAGTGGTAATGAACTCTGTTCAAATGGATCAGGAGAGGGTCAAGGCCCAAAGAAACAAACCAGGTAAAGATGCGATTTTTAATGTTTGCTAGAAACCTCAACTGTTTATCTCTATCCGGAGTTAAGAGTTTTACAGGTTTCTCAGGTTTCTCATTTCACTCAAAAGTATGGACATTTGCAAAACAACTGTGTTCGGTTTCACGTTTAGGATCAAGCCAAAAGCAACTTACCAAAGTTTATTTTGTGTCAGTTGTACCTCAGCATTCTATTGAGGAAAATTCTACCTAACCTGTACAAAGCATAAAGCAGTGTGCACACTCTGTTACTGTGAGTACTGTTACGGTCATTGAGAACTTGCTATGCTGCTTTATTTGCTTCTGCAAATGTGCTGCTGTATCTTGCTCAGTCACCTCAGCCTATGAGAGTGTTTCAGAAGTGAGTCCTATTCTCTGACTCAGTTCTTTCTGGGGTGCCACGTTGCCATAAGATTTAATTTTCAAGGCCCAGGATAGCATTCCAGGTCTTGGCATGGGGCACGGCATATGTTTGCAGCCACCCGGTGATTACTTCCACCATTGTAAGCACATAGGGCTTGCCTTGGCAGATTTGTGGGATTGTGATCCCATCAGTCTACCAGGCCTCCCTATATTTATATTTCAGGCATCGTCCACCATAACACAGAAGCTTTGACTGCTTGACCTGTTTGATTGCAGTGCATGTTTCATATTCATGGATCACCTGTGCAATAGTGTCCATAATCAAGTCCACCCCTCAATCATGAGCCCATCTATATGTTGCATCTCTTCCTTGATGGCCTGAGGTGTCATGAGCCCACTGAGCTAGGAATAATTCACCCTTATATTGCCAATCCAGATCCACCTGAGCCACTTCGATCTTAGCAGCCTGATCTACCTGTGGGTTGTTTTGGTATTCTTCACCCGACTCTTGGGTATGTGAGCATCTACATGACATACTTTTACAACCAGGTTCTCTACCTGGGCAGCAATATCTTGCCACAATGCAGCAGCCCAGATGGGTTTGCCTCTGCACTGCCAGTTACTCTGCTTCTGTTGCTGCAGCCACTCCCGCAGGGCATTTGCCACCATCCATGAGTCAGTATAGAGATAAAGTACTGGCCATTTTTCTTGTTAGAGATATATAAAGCCAGCTGCATGGCTTTCATCTCTGCAAACTGACTTGATTCACCTTCAGCAGTTTCTGCGACTTGTTGTATAGGACTCCATACAGCAGCCTTCCATCTCCAGTGCTTTTCCATAAGACAACAGGACCCATCAGTGAATGGGGCATATTGCTTCTCATTTTCTGGCAGTTTATTATACAGTGGGGCCTCTTCAGCATGCGTCACCTCCTCTTCTGGCGATATTCCAAAGTCTTTGCCTTCTGGCCAGTCCATGATCACTTCCAAGATTCCTGGGTGACTGGGGTTTCCTATTTGAGCCCATTGTGTGATTAGTGAAACCCACTTGCTCCACGTAGCATCAGTTGCATGATGTGTAGAGGGCACCCTCCCTTTGAATATCTAACCCAGCACCAGCAGTCAGGGTGCCAGGAGAAGCTGTGCTTCAGTACCAACCACTTCTGAAGCCCCTTGAATCCCTTCATATGCTGCCAATATCTCATTTTCAGTTTGAGATCATCCTTTGTATCCCTGACTCCAAAACGCTAGGGGTCAACTTTGAGTCTCCCCTGGTGCTTTCTGCCAGAGGCTTCAGGTATGGCAATTTTCCCTAGCTGTGGTGTAGAGCATTTTTTTTTACATCTTGTCCTTCCTGAACTGGCCCAAGGGCTACTGCATGAACTATCTCCTGTTTAACTTGTTCAAAGGCTTGTCGTTGCTTAGGGCCCCGTTTGAAATCTTTCTTCGTCTGGGTCACTTGATAGGGCTTATGATCAGACTATAATTTGGAATATGCATTCTCCAAAACCCCACAGTGCCTAAGAAAACTTGTGTTTCGTTTTTGCTAATTGGTGAGGCATAGCTGTTATTTTGTTGATCACGTCCATTGGGATCTGATGACATCCATCTTGCCATTTTATTCTTAAAACTGGATCTCCTGTGCAGGTCCCTTGACCTTACTTTGTTTTATGGCAAAACCGGCTTTCAGAAGGATTTGGACTATTTTCTTCCCTTTCTCAAAAACTACTTCTGCTGTGTTGCCCCATACAATGATGTCATCAGTGTATCACAGGTGTTCTGGAGCTTCACCCTGTTCCAGTGCTGTCTGGATCAGTCCATGGCAAATGGTAGGGCTATGTTTCCACCTCTGGGGCAGTCAGTTCCAGGTGTACTGGATGCCCCTCCAAGTGAAAGCAAACTGTGGCCTGCACTCTGCTCCCAAAGGGACTGAGAAGAACGCACTAGCGATATCGATTGTGGCGTACCACTTGGCTGCCTTTGACTCCAGTTTGTGTTGAGGTTCTAGCATGTCTGGCATGGCAGCACTCAGCGGCAGCGTCACTTCGTTCAGGTCCCAATAGTCTACTGTTAGTCTCTACTCTCCATTAGACTTTTGCACTGGCCTGTTGGGCCTATGGAACTGTTCAAGGGCAAGCGAGTCTTGCTGATCACATCCTGGCTCTTCAGTCTATGAATCAGCTTATAGATGGGAATCAGGGAGTCTTGGTGCGATATTGCAGCCAGTGCACCATTGTGGTGTCTGATCAGTACCTGTTGTTTTTTGACCTTCAGCAACCCCACAACAGAAGGGTCCTCTGAGAGACTGGGCAAGGTAGACAGCTGCTTGATTTCCTCCATCTCCAACGCAGCTATACCAAAAGCCCACTGGTACCCTTTTGGGTCCTTAAAATACCCTCTTCTGAGGTAGTCTATGCCAAGGATGCATGGAGCCTTTGGGCCAGTCACAATGGGGTACTTCTGCCACACATTCCCAGTTAGACTCACTTCAGCTTCCAATACAGTCAGCTCTTGAGATCCCCCTGTCACTCCAGAAATACAGATGGATCCTGCCTCTGTATAGCTTGATGGCATTAGAGTACACTGTGCACTGGTGTCCCCTAGAGCCTCCTATTCCTGTGGGTCTGATGTGCCAGGCCAGTGAATCCACGCAGTCCAGTAAACCCATTTGTCCCTTTCCTCCACCTGGCTGGAGGCAGGGCCCCTCTAGTCCTGGTCATAGAATTCATTACTCATTGCTTGTAAATACAAGTCAGAAGTCTCTTCATTAAGATCAGCCCTCCTACTCTGTCTGGGGAACTGCCCACTGAAAACTAGAGCAGCAATTTTCCTGGAAGAACCCTCTTTTGTGATGTTTTTTCCTTGCAACTCGCCTACCTGTGCCTCTAGGATTGAGGTAGATTTTCCATGTCTTCTCCATGGTCACACAGGTAGAACCATAGGGTGACCTATGGTGTGTACCCTCTATATCCTCTCTTGAGTTTATTCATAATAGCTGAGATACTGGTCCGTATGGGTGGGGAGTAGGACATATCCTCTTCAAGTTGCTGGACCTTCCAAGACAGTTTCTCCACAGCCAAGATGAGGGAGGAAGAGAGATTATATTTGTATTGCCAGAGCTGGCTAGCCACAGTTGGTTCCTCTCCATCTTTCCAGGTCAGTATTGCCAACGAGTTGGCATACAGCGATGGTACGCTCCATACAAACTTCTACCACATGGGTCATGTGCACCAGACTTCATCTGGATCTTTGGATAACTGGTTGTTGTCCAGGTCACTGTAAATCACCTCCAGCACAGCTAATTCCCTCGAGTACTGGATACCTCTCTCATGGTATTCCACTTGCCTGGGTGACGCACATCATCTTCCTTGAAGGGATAATTTTCCTTCATGCCTGACGGGAGTTACTTCCAGAGGCTGAGGACTTTTGCTTCTTTTCCAATTGCTTTGTCAATGCTGCCTTCCCTAGAAAGGGATCCGAGCTGCTTGGCTTCTTTACCCTCTAATTCCAGACTACTGGCCCCATTATCCCAGCACTGGAACAGCCAGGTGACAACGTGCTCGCCTGGATGACGGCTGAAATCTTTTAACATATCTCGCAGTTCACTCAGGGATAGGGATTAGGTGGTTACCATCTCATTTATGAGTTCTGCCTCTTCCTCTTCTCATGATGGCCCTGCTTTTCCATTATCCCTTACTAAACAAGCTGACTTTCACTTCCAAGATTTCTAACTGTATATAGGGATGACTGATACTGACATGGATTGGTTTTCTGGTTAAGCTGCAGTGCCTGTCATTTTGTTGTCAGATCCAGAGACCTTCTCTTCCCCTTCAGGGTTCTGAATAGGGTTGAGCAGGGCTCAGTAGGCATGGGCCAGGCCCCAGCACATTGCAGTGATTTGTGTCTCTCTGGAGTTTCCAGGGTGACGGCATACTTTTTCCAAATAGTTAGCTGGTTTTTCAGGACTCTGCACTTGTTCAGGGCTGAAGTTTCAAAACACTGGAGGTGCCCGCTGTCCTATATTATGCCCATACTATCCCACACACCCTGCCAGTCATAACTATCCAGCCTCAGGGTAGATCTCTGGGTAGTGTTCTTAAATAGTTGTTTAACTTTAAACAAGACCTGAAACACATTCAGGAGTAGGAGCAACAGGAAGATGCCAGTTTGAACATCCCAAGGATATTAAAAATTCTCAAGAGCTATTGTAACTAGCCTGGAGGAGAAGGGGAAGGTGGCTCCCCTATAAATTGGCTCTCCAAGGAGAAAAGGTACAAAGTGCAATTATTAATAGTTTCTGAGAGATGGTTCCTGAAGTACAGAGATGACGGCAATGCTGAATACAAGTACCAGATTCGTCTCACAACCAGCCATTTTATCATATCATAAGCCAGTGTTACAAAGTACAGCAAAACGATAACCTTAATCAAGCCCCCAGAGGTGATAAACAGCACAACAGGGAACATACACTGCAAGTAAGGTGTTTCGTAACACAGCTCTAAGAACAAGCACACAACGGCTTTGAGAGCAAATTAATCAGTATTGTGACCAGCAACTATCAAACTAATATAATGAATGTTTTTAACAATTTTTTCTAACTTGCTCTGGTCAGATTTGTTGTTATCTGAACCCATTGAGCCCCATGTTAGGCGTCAAAAAAGACTGTTGTGGTTTAATCCCAGCTGGTGACTGAGCTGCTCACTTGCTCCCCCCCAGTAGGATGGGGTAAAGAATTGGAAGAGTAAAAGTGAGAAAACTCATGGGTTGAGATAAGAACAGTTTAATAACTGAAAAAAAAATAAATGTAGTAGTAGTAATAATAACAAAAGAATATACAAAGCAAGTGATGCACGATGCAGTTGCTCACCACCCATCGACTGATGCCCAGCCAGTCCCCAAGTGGCGGCCCCCCATCCAGCTTTCCCCTAGTTTATATACTGAGCATGACATCATATGGTCTGGAATACCCCTTTGGCCAGTTTGGGTCAGCTGTCCTTGGCTGTGCCCCTTCCTAGCTTGTTGTGCATCTCCAGCCTTCTCAGTCAGTAGAGCATGAGAAGCTGAGAAGTCCTTGATTTCGTGTAAGCACTATTCAGCAAAAACTAAAACATCAGTGTGTTGTCAACATTATTCTCATAATAAATCCAAAATGCAGCACTACGCCAGCTAGTAGCAAGAAAATTAGCTCTATCCCAGCTGAAACCAGGACATGTGAGTACCTCAAGTAGTATGTAGCCCAACCCAGAGCAAGGTACTGCTGCTGCTGTTGATGGTGGAACTCTCCAGTGATGATT
This sequence comes from Gorsachius magnificus, assembly GCA_034008185.1. Lineage (NCBI taxonomy): Eukaryota > Metazoa > Chordata > Aves > Pelecaniformes > Ardeidae > Gorsachius > Gorsachius magnificus. The sequence goes on along the minus strand of CM067083.1, from coordinate 38,035,985 downwards.
GCTGTGGATCCCCTCTCCTGCTCCTACCCTGAAAGTTTAGAAGTCTTTCCACAGCATGTGTTGTGCAGAACTATTTATTTCCTGTTTCAGATACATAAATTATGTTAGAGATGTGGTTATTTTGTAATAGAAATTATGCCAGAAAAATGTGGTTTTCACCATTAAAACTTCTCTGTTTGTAGAGATATAAAAACTTTACTTTTGTCTACTGTCATTTGAGTCTGGTTTGTTTAGCCTTCTTTAGGATTTTTGTAGTTCTGCTGGTTATCTTTATTTTGGTGGTAGGGTCAGTTTTCTGTCTTGAACAGTGTGACTGACATTCACATGAGTGGTCAATTGAAGTTGCATACGTTTCCTGAAATTCTAGCCACTGGTTAGGTAATAAATTTTTAAAATGAAGAGTAAGGCAACTTATACACAGGTGTGGTTAGTCTTAGGTTCTTATTGGAGATGCTTGTTTTTTTAATGTGTCATGATGAGGTTCTTTGATGCAATCATGGTGAGAATTAGAAGGGTTCAAACAGGAGAAAAGAAATGGAGCTGTTCTTATGAAATAGTCATGTTAGCGAAGGTAAGGAAATGCTAGCAATTCCTGCTAGCCAATACATACTGAAGTCTCAGAAACAAATTTGGGAAAAGTTAGCTTTATGAAGTAAAGTTAGAATATTCTGTCCATGCTCCTTTTTTTGTGCCACTCTCCCTCACCCCCACAAGAAAAAAAAAGAAAAAAGGTTAGGATAAATTTCACTAGTAAACGCTGTACAGCACAAACCTGGTTCTTTTCTAATACCATAGGCTGGGTCTAGAAGCCAAAAAAGAAGACAATCTTGCAGACTGGTTCTCTCAGGTAAGTGCATATCAGTTTGAAATAAAGAATTCTTTCATTCTCATATAAATCAAAATCTGTTTTGGATTTATATCTTATCTTGCATTTCGGGGGGGTTGTGTTTGGCTTTTTCTTTTTTTTTTTTTTTTTTTTTTTTAAATACAAAATAAAGTACTTACTCTTTCTATTTCTTACATTGCTATCATGGTCTTAAATAGAAGTGCCTGGATTGGAGGCTGAATAAATTTAGGAAGCTGTATGAACGATGAGGGTCAACCCTCCCCCCATATATATATATACAAAAAAAATTTTATTTATGTATGTATGTATTCCTCTTTCATTAAGAGTGCAAAACTTCAGTGAAGTGATAGGAATTTCACAGGCTTGGGAGTTTTATTTTACCTCAATATGATATATGACAAAAGTTAGTACCTGTTGTTACAGAATGAGTTTGCTGGCTTATGAGGTTCAAAACAACCAGAGTAGAGGTGATTAGTTTAGGTTAGCCTAGTTATGAGAGATTATAAATAGATATCAGTGAGACATTGCTTCTCACTATTATAATTTTTGCATATAGCCTAAGGAATAAAAATATTTTCTGACATGAGCTAGAGACATTTCTTACAACAGTGCAGTTTGGTACCTGGAAATCAGCTGTCTCTTACTTGGATTCATGAAATTCAGTTTTAGTTAAGTGTTTACACTATTCAGATCTATTATTAAACTTAATGTTCCTGCTTAATGTTCTCTAATTATAGGTAACAAAAGCGATCTCAAAGCCTATCTTTGCTAACTTTTTGAGCACAAAGATTTTTAAATAGGAGACTTTTCTTGAATTGCTTGCTACATACTTGAATTACTGAATGTTCTTTGTGTATGAAATTGAAACTTCAGTATCTAAATAATCTTTTGAAAGGTGATCACAAAATCAGAGATGATTGAATACTATGATGTGAGTGGATGTTATGTTCTTCGTCCTTGGGCTTACGCTATTTGGGAAGCTATCAAGAACTTCTTTGATGCAGAGATCAAGAAGCTTGGAGTGGAAAACTGTTACTTCCCAATGTTTGTGTCCCAGGCTGCCCTAGAGAAAGAGAAGACTCATATTGCTGATTTTGCTCCTGAGGTACACTTCAAAACACTATTTTAATCTAAATACAGGAAAACCCAACTACTTAGTCTGCAGCTGAGTATGAAAGTAAGGGTTTTTTCAAACTTGTTTTGTTTGATTTCCTTCCCCCCCCGCCTCCTTCCCCTATACTCCCACCCCACCCCCTTTCTTTAGGTTGCTTGGGTCACAAGATCCGGGAAAACAGATCTGGCTGAACCAATTGCTGTACGACCCACAAGTGAAACAGGTAGACCTCTTTTTATGCAGTTTGGCTGTAAAGAAAACAGTTACAGGTATAGTGTAGCTGATAAGCAAGCATCCATTTTCAAAAGTGCAAACCCATTTTTTTAGAGTGTTTTCTATAACTCCTTATGAAAATTTCCAAAATTTGCTGCTGCTTATAATAAATGTCACAACACCATATGTTCCCTTAAAAGGACTTTTCTAGGAAATGTACAGTCTAGGATTAGTATCCTGAAGATTGACTTGCTTAGACTGAAAAACACATTTGATTTTTTTATATTGTTTATAAGAAAATTGCTTAATCTCATAATTCGCTTCAGTTTTGCATGTACTTTGACTATAGCTGTGAAACTAGCTTTTACTAAAATTTCCTCCGAGTAATTTAATCATTTTAAGACCTATGGTTGCATGAGTTTTTAATTGAATCAGGTATGGTATAGCATCCTGAAATCTCGAGGTCAGTTTTTATTTGTGAACCTAGATATACTTACGCACTCTTAAGCCAGTGACTCAAATATAACGTCATTAGATATTAAGCTTTTGATTGTACTTTGACCAGCAGCAAGCAAGCTATTTTGCAAAGACACAGGACGAAGTAAAAGTACTCCTTTCAGTGAAAACATGATGTGTTAAGACAAAAAAAAATGTGTTTTAAAGAGAATTAAAAGCATAGTTCTCACAGCAGAGAACATTAAGCTTATGTGTAGCAAAAAGAAAGGTTTGGGCATAAACTGGCTGTATTGTGCAAACACCCAAAGCTGCTTTCTTTTTACAGTCATGTATCCTGCCTATGCAAAGTGGGTGCAGTCACACAGAGATCTTCCTATCAAGCTTAATCAGTGGTGCAATGTTGTGGTATGTCTGTACAGGATTTCTGAGTAACTGTTATATCACAAGTGCAGTGTAGGACAATTATTCTATGTGGACATGGCATGATGATACTGACCACAGCACATATTTCATGGCAAAAGTGTGAATGTGGTTTATGTGATTTTTCTGTTTTTAAAATCTGTGAATAGTTGATTTTTCCTTTTATTCAGATTTTTTAAATTTTATAAAAATTATTTTTAACAATAATTTGACACATCAGTGTTAATCATGGTGTTCAATTTTATTTCCCCCCCTACAGCGCTGGGAGTTCAAACATCCTCAACCTTTCCTTCGCACTCGTGAGTTCCTTTGGCAAGAGGGTCACACAGCATTTGCAACATATGAAGAAGCAGCAGAGGAGGTAAAGAGCAAATGCACTGGTGCTTTTGCTTTCAGAAAGATACCTTACTCCATAGCAACACAAATCTTTTTTACTAGGACCTGGTAGGAGTCTGTCTCCTTTTCTTTGGGAGTCCTCATGAAAAATGCCAAGTATACTAGAACCCATTTTTTTTCTCAGATGTAACCCATGTCTGAGGCTTTAGTCTCTTCAAACAATAGGGAGTTTGAAGAGTGTGATATACAAAGAATGCTTTCCTTAAAAACTATTTTCCTTAAAAATCTAAATAACGTATTCTCATGTTAACTGCTGGAGATTTTAACACTTCCTTAGCCCAAAATACTGATGTTTCATTGAGTATCATGGCGTATCTTTATTTACTTAGCAGATGTTCAAACTTCTGGGTGCAAACTTGAAGTCAGTATAGCCATTGCACTGGCATTTCTGCAGTGACTCTTCTTGTTTTCTGTCCTGGTTTATAGTTGTTGCTATTTGATTCATAGAAAATAACAGCCAAAGTTTAAAGCAATTGAAGTCTTGGTTTTTAATCACAGTCTTGAGAAAGTGTTAAATTTTTAAGATTTTAGACTCCTGCATATAAAAATATTTAATGATTTAGCAAATGCAAAATACTGAGTAATTCTGAAGACAGTATATTCATCATAGGTGATGCAGATACTTGATCTGTATGCTCAAGTGTATGAAGATCTCCTAGCAATACCTGTTGTGAAAGGAAGGAAGACAGAGAAGGAAAAATTTGCTGGCGGTGATTATACAACCACTGTAGAGGCATTTATATCTGCCAGTGGAAGAGCTATCCAGGTATTTATCTACTAGAAGAATATTTTTTTCAGTAAATACAGTAAGATGAAAGCCTTAAACAACAGACTTAACTTTCCATTGAGTAGAATTTTTTGTGTGCGACTATTTCAGGGAGCAACATCACATCATCTAGGACAGAATTTCTCAAAGATGTTTGAAATTGTATTTGAAGATCCCAAGAAACCAGGAGAAAAACAGTTCGCTTATCAGAATTCCTGGGGCATTACAACTCGAACTATTGGTGTAATGACAATGATTCATGGAGATAACATGGGATTGGTGCTCCCACCTCGAGTAGCCTGCGTTCAGGTGCGTAAAAATGCCTTAAACTACCATTTTGTTTCCTTTCCTGTCTTGGAATTCATGACCATTTCATATTGGGCACCTGGGATACTTAACTTAGGATAGAAGGTGTCTGATTACAGAGCATGCCGTATAAAGTTAATACAAATCATTAGGGTACTTGTGGTGGACAAGCTTCCTTTAATAGTCCATCTGTTTAAAATAATTTTATCTGTATCATTTGGATGAGAAGGGAAACATATCCTTCTGAGAACTTGAAAGAAATTACTTGGATATAGGGCCACAATATTGTTTTTAAGTTTTTATGATAACTAGGAGCTAATTTTCTTGTTACATAAAGTACATGTCGTGTTATATTGCAGGTTGTAATTATACCCTGTGGTATTACAAATTCCCTTTCTGAAGAGGACAAAGAGGCTTTACTGAAGAAATGTAACGAGTATCGTAATAGGCTGCTTAGTGTTAATATCCGTGTACGGGCTGATCTAAGAGACAACTATTCACCTGGTTGGAAGTTCAACCACTGGGAACTTAAGGTACGTTTCTTTCCAGGAGGTGTTTTGAAGCTTTTATGTGGGGTATGTGTGAGGCATGTTATGCGTGCCTTGTATTCTGAAAGCAAAAATTTTCTCTAAATGAAGAATTGCTGCTTGATAATCAGTGATGACTTTCATTAGTAAATGAAGAAAAGACGTTTTCTGATACTTGCTCTGTTTGCTAGGGTTTCTGTGTCACTAGTGATTCTTGAACTTCCAAGCCTTTATGTACCTACAAAATTAAATTAATAGTACAAATTACTTGCATGTTTAACAAATTGTACTAATACTTAAGTTTCTCTGGATTCACAACAGTGGAACAGAGAAGATAAACCTGTACAGCATCAACAAAGAAAGGAGCAGTATTTTTTGTTTGAAAATTACCATGTTCCCTTCATACAGTAGTTAAGAGGAACAGTTCTGCTTCTGTGAAGGCTTTTGTAAAACAAAAATAGTGAACATAATGAGACAATGGTAATTAGAAATGGAATAATGTATTGAGTGATGTTATGGGATCATATTTTTGTTCTGAATTTGAAATTACTTTTCAATATGTTAATCTTCAGTGTAAGACTGAAAGGGAACAGGCTGCCCAGGGAAGTGGTGGAGTCACCATCCCTGGAGGCATTTAAAAGGCGGGTAGATGAGGTGCTCAGGGACATGGTTTAGTGGTGGGATGACAGTTAGGTTAACGGTTGGACTTGATGATCTTAAAGGTCCTTTCCAACCTAAATGATTCTATGATAGAAGCTCCCTGAACTATTGAAAGTTCCTATTGTGTACAAGTTCTCTTCCCTTTGTGTTACTTTATATATATATATTTTTTTAAATGGAGCTCTAAAGTCAAGATTCCATGTTGGGAGACTTTTAAAATAAAATTAGGTTTATCAAGGAGGCACAGCACAGGGCAACCTTGATTTTTTTTTATTTTTTTTTTTTAATAAAATCTACTGATGTGTCCAGCATAATACGTAAACTGCATCTTCAGGCTAATTGCAGGCAAAGTGCACTCATTTTATGGAGTACTGATAAGAAATTTCATAGGGTAAAAAATACAAGGGTACTGGAGTAAGAAGTGCAAGAAAGAATTGGAAAGTATTTTGCCTTATGTATTCTTCAGCTTAGCAGATTTCTGATGTGACCTCCAAAAAGAGCCAAGTCATTTGTGCTTGTTTTATAATGTCTGGTATTACTAATTCCATTGCTTTTTCTTAGGGAGTCTTCCTATGTGACCATTAGGCATCCTTTCACTGCAAAGTGGTATTACAATAAGAAATACTAGATACTTTCCAATGAGTTTTAATTATGGAGACAGCTTTTTTGTATGCCATAAACTAGAACGTTTGTTCAGTTTAAATTGTTAGTAACAGTTTTGAACAGATTTTTATGTAGCTTTGCAGTAGGAGTAGATACTTTATCTTTCAGACAGATTTTACTATATTATTCATTTTTTACGCATAAATAAGGGTGGGGGAGGTATAGGGTATCATTTGGAAGCTGTGAAGTTGAAGAGATTCCAGAGCACATAGATACATAGAAAGCTTGGGTAAATGTCTTCCGTTATCCTGTTCACCTGTTGAACACTGTAGAATGTTTTTAGCTTTTTGCTTTTTAGCTTACCAATTAGATTTCCCTTAGGGGAAAAAAAACCAACCAAACAAACAACAATAAACCCAACACCAAAATGCATTTGCACTTACTCTCTTCATTTCCCATGAAGGAATGTGTACAGCTTGGGACACATTAGCAGAACATAGGGAAAATCAATTAAGCTCAGTAGACTCTTAGCTAAGTAGTAAAATGGAAACTTTTTGTCTGATGGCATATGGGAGACCAGAAATTACATGGTTCTTATCACCAAAGCTTATGAAACATAAAAGCTTTACATAAATAAAGTGTTTGTAGTCAAATATTCTATGCAATTACTGTTAATATTAGGGCTATATTTAACAACTTTTGCTATTTGCTGTTCATACAGTTGCAAGTGTTTTGTGAAAGCAGGATTGAAAGGTATTATTGGATGAACTATAACAAACATTAAAATTAGTATAGAAGTCTTAACCATTCAGACTTTAAAAATCTGATTTGTACTATCTGGGATAACTGCCTTACAGTTCAGTTGTGCTTTAACTGTCTTAGTATTGCTTGCATGTTGGCACAGATGCAGTCTCCAAACTAGTGGAGCAAGGTTGGAGCAAGGTATAATGCTTAAGTGAAGAGAGCGTGGGTGGGAAAGACAGAAACGCATAAAAGCAGTGGAATATACACTGATTTTTTTCAAAGAAACATAAATGTGTAAAGTGGTTCTATATTAAGACTGGGCTTTGGAACAACCAAAAAAAAGAGAGAGAAAGAAATTGAAGTCGTCTGAGAATGACTTATTCATTATAACTCCTAACTCTTTTTAATGAAGGGTGTTCCAGTCAGGGTTGAAGTGGGACCACGAGACATGAAGAGCCAACAGTTCGTAGCTGTTAGAAGAGACACAGGACAGAAGCTGACCTTTTCTGAACATGAGGCAGAAGGTCGACTGAAGCAGATTTTGGAGGAGATCCATACTAACCTTTACAACAGGTAAATTGAGAGGTACAGTAAATGGCTGTGCTAGTCACAGATGCACTTGACCTGTCAGAAGAATTTCTCACCTTATTTGTTCACCTGTTCAGAAAGACAGGTTAGGCCCATCTTCCTGTGACATTTCTTTTTTTCTGCCTCTGAAATTTGTTCACATACAGTGATAGAAGTTTCCTATTGTGCTCATGTTAAAGGTTGTGAACTTATTTTTAAAAATACTCTGTGAATTTGTGTAAAGTATTAATAAAAAAATATACCATAAATAGTTCATGGGATAGTAATGCACAGGATTTGTTCCTGAAAGATGCTTTTGGTAGGGAATTTTGAAAGACGCAAAGTTGTCCAAGAAACTTCAGTAGTTGAAGTTCTACGTTCAGAAGTGTATTTGAGACCCTAGTCCTATTGACTTTCATAATACTGTTTTCTTATAAGCAGTCAAATGCTTTTGGAACTGTTACTTGCACTTACTGCATATGACAAATTCCTTGCATGTCTGTCATTGCAAACTGTTGTTTGTAAGGACACCAAGAAAGAATATGGTGCTGATCCAGCACCGCAGCAGATGAGTTTTCCTACTTTCTTCTGTGGTAATTAAAGTTGCTTACAAGAAGAATATTTTTACCTAGTCAAAAAGCATTTTGCTATTTAGTTTTAGAACATAATTAAAAAAGGCAAACCTACATCTGTACTACTTACCTGTTTCTATCTACAGCTGGTCACTGTTGAACTAACATGCACAGCAGTGCATGTTGAAGTGGTGCATTGAAGCATGCAGCAATCTGAAGAACAGCCTATCGGCAATTAATTAGAATTTTATCTCTTTTGAGGGCAGAAGAGGTAGAAAGACATAACCTGATTAGGAAGATTCGAATGAATATATAGCTTCTCTTCATGTAACTTTGTTTTGACTGACTCTGAAAACTTAGTTCATTTGGCCAGTGAGGTCATGTGCATAAATCTTCCCTGACTGAAATTTTTTTCCCTTTTCTTAGAGCTTCTGAGGACCTAAAAAGTCATATGGTGGTGGCCAATACTATGGAGGACTTCCAAAAAGAGCTTGATTCAGGAAAGGTAAGGAAATTCACTTCATTCTATCCTGGTAAGTACCTTCATACACTTCCTGTCACTTACAAATAAACAGGGACTAGAAATTTCAAAGCTTATGTATAAATACTGTTGTGGTTTTTATGGAAATCTCCCTGCACAAGCAGATGAAGCCTCTCCTGTAGAGCTGCACAAAAATGAATTAGCTTTCCCAAAATTAGTGATATACATTGCTTTCTTCTGTTGCTAAAATACTGCCTTTACTAAATATGGCATTTCAGGCTACTACCATTCAAAATATAGTCCTATGCTAGGGGTGACAGGGTATCTTGAAGTGACTTACAATGCTGCAGTTTGGTAACCTGCATTTAAAGTCTGACATTTTTATCAGAAAGTGCCTTTTGGAGAGATTAATGTAAAAAATTTATTCAGATTAAGATAAACTTACTGTCATTGTTCTACTGCAGACAGTGAAAAACGCTTGTCAAATCTCACAGTAAGGTCCAAGTAAGAGTTTAAAGTACATGCTATTTACGTCAAAGAAGTTTTTGCCTTTATGACCTGCATAGAAGCCACTGGGTTCATTGAGAATTACTGCAAGTCAGAAACCTCCTTGGGTTGATAGTAAGAACAACCCCTAATGTGGATGATTGAGCTCTACTGATCTAGACATCTGTGAAAAATGTAAAGTTCTGGCAAAGTATTTGAAGTTTAGATGGGAGATTAAGTCTTCAGTAGATAATTGAGCTGCTGCTTCTTTTTCAGAGATCCACTGACAGAAGTTCTTAACCCTGAAATTCTGTCATAAGCCTCAGCTTGTGAAATTGTTCATATATTTAGATTAATGTGTTCAAGTAGTAGGATCTCCAGTCATTAAGGCTGTGTATTTTATAGAGAGAGATGGGGGTGTGTGTGTGTGTGTGTAAACCAATTAGATCTACTCTGAAAATGTCAAAATTTCTCTTGGAAAATGCACAAGTGCCAAGAATTCATAGTACTTTTGTTAATTTCAAAAATAGTTTTAAGTCATTCTTGGTTAGGTTTGAACTTCCATCACACTCTTTTCTTGCATTTCTATTGCACTTAAATTCAATTTATAACAAGATTTAAAGGAATAATTAAGAAGTTCAGAGGAGGGACTGATTTAGCTTATGAAGTTGAGGGTACAGTTTTTAGACATTCTGTGCGTACGTACTAGAATAGTAGTACTGCCTTATTTTCCTCTACACAACTAAATACAAGTGTGAAATAGTCTGCTTCCAAACAGCTTTAGGCTCTTGCTACTGACTGCAAGTAACATTTCCTTGGTGCAAGTGTCTCTAAAGCGTCCAAAAATTCTGGTGGTAGATTTAAAAAAGCAAAAATCTTTTGTCTTTGGTTAACAAATAATTGTCCTTTGCATAGATGTTCAACTAGTAGTACTACTCTCATGTACTGTGATTTCAAGATGTGCCATCATGTATCTTTCACTTCTGAGTTAAATGAGCATGCTGAAACTATGCTTGACTGTCTTCAAAACAGAGAAACAGTCAAGGAAGACATAAGGTCTTAAAAAGTTTTAAGAGATGCAGTAAACTTGTATGTAAAAATAAACTGAAATGGAGAGTCAAGCTTATTCCAAGAGCAGGAATGGAATGTGAAGCTAATTCTCTATTTGTATGTGCACATAAATTACTATCCTTTAATTTTGATGCAATACTATAGAACCCCCTTTCTTCTCCTCCTATCACAGAGGTTCCAAATGATACCTTCTGCCTATGGAGAGGGTAAAATACCTGATCTTCAACACTCACTGTTCTGTACAGCTAGATTCTAGAGAGGGCCAAGAGAATTGAACTCTTGAACGTGTTATGTTTAGAACTCTAATATAATCTAGTTTATAATGTAGTTAAACTTGGAAATCTGAACAAATACTTTTACATTCCAAGTTGGATGCTTGCACCATTTTGCTGCTTACTAAGTTTATTATAATCAGCATATCTGAATTGAGAAAAAATATGTATGTAATTTTATGACTGTTTCACTACCTATGTATGTTGTATGGACAAAATCTTATAGCATATGCATCCTGTAATTTCTTGAAATTACACACTGTGTTAGCGCTGACTACTGTTTAAGAAAAAAATTTGTAAGCCGAAGTACTCCTGCTTAATTCCTGTTGCTGTTTTTTCTTTACTATAATTGCAGTGTAGGCTATTAGCTCTTTAAAAATGCAGACTGCTTCTGTGTTCTTTCAAGTTGCATGCAAAGTTTAGTTGAAACTCTAGAAATAGAATAATTGCATAGATATTTAAACAAAGTTTCATTTAACTAATGAAAGATTAATGCAAGAACAGTATAGTAGAGTGGTAGTAGTTCCTTTTTTCAGTTGCAAGTAAGTGAAGCTATAAAGTGAAGTCTAATAAATATGTGTTCCAGTTCAAGGCAGATTGAGAATTTTGCACTCAGAAGGTAAATTTGGTGAAAGCAAGCCACAGATCAGCAAACCTTATTCACAGTTAGGATAGAATTAAGATGACTGTGAAGGCTGTATTTAGTAGCTGTTGTTGCCCTCAGCTATTAGCATTACATGAGTGTTCAAATATGTGTAGAGGGTGTCTTTTTAACAGTAGTCCTACTTCTTAATAGTAAACAGAATTTTCACTGTGAAAATCCCTTAAAAATGAAAAAAAAAAATCAATAAAATGGAATACAGAACTTGGGAGTAGAGACTTGGTACAATAGCTAAGAGTAGTTCAGGGAAGAGTATATGAGATTATAATTTCAACTCTACTTTCTCAGTTTCCTTCAGGGTAAGGTAACTGAAGGAAACAGCAAGAAAATATGCACCACTTTCTCTGCCCCTAAGAAAAATGTGCAGTTGGTGATTCTGATCTCTTAAAATATGTATGTCCTTGTCTTGTTCAGAAAACAGGAAAATTCATAGTAATGGAATTAAAATGGAAACTTCATTAGGAAAGCACTATGTAGGCAAGCATTTGTTCTGCAGTTTGAAAGATTTAAACTTTTCCTGAAAAACAGAGTATTTCAGGAGAAAACAGTATTTATACTTTCCACGGAAGGAAGGTATATTGTGTTTAAAAGAAAAAAAAAAAAAAAAAAATCAGCACCCTGACTTGATTTAAATGCTGCTTTGGGTTTGTGTAGGTTTTTCCATGCTGCACCATGGAGAGATGACTGTATTGTCTATTTGTCTGATGATAAGGAACTATTAAAATTTAATTGTAGCAATCGGAACTTTTCCCACTTTCAGTGTATATGAGATCTTAAGGTTTAGGAATCATCCAGAGACAAGGATTATTTTTTTTAGATCTGTAACTGGTTTTTTTTTCCTCTTTTCCCCCTCCTTCCCCCTTTAGATTGTACAAATCCCTTTTTGTGGGGAAATTGAGTGCGAGGATTGGATCAAGAAGACCACTGCCAGGTAAAATATAACTGAACTGGAGAGTATCTACCAAGATCAAAATTAAAATGTTTTGAGGATAAAACAGGAATGTAAGATGCTTCTGGGTATAACACTGATGTACAGTCCTCACCCTTGACTCTTGCTGTCCTGCATAATTCAATGTATTGACTCCCTTAGTTCTGAAACTTTCAGAATAATTCGTGGGCTTTTGAGATTTTATGTATAATGCATTTTATTGCACCTTTATTTTTAAATAAAAGAATTTATTTATGAATATGCTTTTATTTCAGGGATCAAGATCTTGAGCCTGGTGCGCCCTCCATGGGAGCAAAAAGCCTCTGCATACCTTTTCAGCCTCTCTGTGAACTACAGTGTGGGGCAAGATGTGTCTGCGGCAAAAACCCTGCCAAGTTTTACACCCTATTTGGTCGTAGTTACTAAATTACTAGTGAGAGCACCTTCTCCTTTATCTGTGAATTGAACTTTTTTTAATAAGACTGAAGTAGCCCCCAAACTTAATCAGTTTTGCGACTTTTTAAATGATTCAAAAAAAAAAAAAAAAGCCATAAACCGTAACACCCCCCCAATTGTCAGTCTTAGGCTAGCAGTAATTCACAGACTTTTCTGTAAACATCTCTAATAATAAACATGTATTGTGAGCTGTAATATGCTTTGGTTGTTTTTTCTGTGTTGCTTAATGGGGAGAAAAGGTATTCTTTGGTCATGTCTTTTTTTCCATTTTGATGCATATATTTTCTTGTACACTGAGAAAATGCCTGAAAGATCGGAGAGAATATCATAAACTCTCTACAGTACAGTTTAGTGTGCCAGCATAAACTTTATAGATAAAGAATCTGCTTTTAATGTTGCCTTCAAATTTTTCAATTTTCTGTGCAGACGTGCTTCTAACTTGTAGGCATGGTAAATGCTACCCTTTCTGAAAACTCTTTCTGGAGCCCCGTCATAAAACAAGTTTCATAGGCTATCTTAGATTAAATGCCACATTGTTAGGAAGCAGGTGAATGCCATTTCTTGCAGATCACAGAATCACAGAATGGCGGGGTTGGAAGGGACCTCCAGAGATCATCCAGTCCAACCCTCCTGCTAAAGCAGGTTCGTCTAGAGTAGGTTGCACAGGACATCATCCAGGCGGGCTTTGAATATCTCCAGAGAAGGAGACTCCACAACCCCCCTGGGCAGCCTGTTCCACTGCTCAAAGTAAAGGAGCTCTTATGCATATGCGGAAGATGTTTCAGTTTGTGCCCATTGCCCCTTGTCCTGTTGCTGGGCACCACTGAGAAGTCTGGCTCCGTCCTCGTGACTTCTGCCCTTAAGATATTTGTATGTGTTGACGAGGTCCCCTCTCAGTCTTCCCTTCTTCAGGCTGAACAAGCCCAACTCTCTCAGCCTTTCCTCGTAGGGGAGATGCTCCAGTCCCTTTATCATCCTAGTTGCTCTCCTCTGGACTCTTTCTAGGAGTTCCTCATCCTTCTTGAACTGGGGAGCCCAGAACTGGACAGAGTACTCCAGGTGGGGTCTCACCAGGGCAGAGTAGAGGGGGAGGATAACCTCCCTCACCCTGCTGGCCACACTCCTCTTAATGCACCCCAGGATGCCATTGGCCGCCTTGGCAACAAGGGCACACTGCTGGCTCATGGTCAGCTTGTCATCCACCAGGACTCCCAGGTCCCTCTCAGATATTTTGCAAAGCTCTGTTTCTCCTACTTCCACTCTGAACTCTGACTTAAAAAATATGGGATAGTCCTGGCACAAAATAACTTTTGGATGACATGTGCTTAATTTGTTCCTTGCTTTTCCTGTATGTTTGAAGGCCATCTACATAAACCCCTTTTCCTGAAAAGACTTAAGTGAAAACTTGGCAATTTAAAAAGTTGGACCAGTCAGATGTCAGATCCTCCCCAAACTCCTGGGACAATACTACATAGCTGCCTGTTTCCAAATCCCTATTTTTATGTAGCATCAATAGTCTAGAAGTCTTAAGCATACAGGAGACTTGCAGTGCTATTCCCAGATCTTCACATTTCTCTGCTTTTCAAACACATGCAAAATATTTGCTTTTGCCTAGATTACTGTGGTCAGCCTTCCTGGTCAAAAGTTTGAATATTAAATTGAGCCAGTGGTCTGTCCAGTTTAGGATCATGCGCCTTGTGATAGTACCCAGTTTTTCAGAGAAAGATGCAAAAATGATTAAATATTTCAGATCAGCTTGCTCAGAATGCTGGAGCACTTGGAAATTCTTTGTAATATTCCTTGGATGATGATTAGTCCTGAAGGGTTTGCTTCAGTTGCATCTTGAGATCATCTATCCTGCATTCACCTGTCTAGGTATTTTCTCACCATACAGACAAAGTCTCGGGGGTAGCAGTGAGCAAAGGATTTAGGGAATGATGTGCCAGTGCACGCATTCATCTTTTGTTTTCAGTTGACATACCAGAAGAGTGTCCCTAAGGTCTTTCTATCCTGGTGTGCTGTCTCTAACACTGACTGGAATTATACTTGGAGAAAAAGCGTTAGTAATACCAGGGTGTTGTCCTCCCAGCCCCAAATGATGGGTAACTAAGACTAGGCTGCAGGGGTATTGCCTGCTGCAGCACTCTCATGCTGGGGGAAGGGGAGAGGCGGTAACCAGCAGCTTCAGGGTCCTGAGGCACAAGAGACAGGAGAGCACCAACATTTTTTGACAACAAATCAGATTATTAAGAATAGATGAGCACTTCCAGCTCCCATCAAAACACTGCAACATCGGTATTTTAAAAATGAGATACGGAAGCTGTTGATAGCACAGAACAAAGGAAAGGCAGAACTAAATGCAGTCTCTTAACCTTATCAGTTTGAAGAAACAGCCAACCTTCAACCAGTTGACTAGTTCATGAGTAAACATGTTGACAACACTGTTCTTAGAAATGAGTTGCTCTCAACCTACAAATGAGCGTCTGAAACCAGAGGATTCACGGAAGTCCAGCCCTTTTTATTTGTTTGTTTATTTGTTTAATTCTTTTCCCCAGCATGTTTCTTCCTGATCATAGTAGGGCTTGAAGTGTGTGGAATGTGGATGACTCACCCGCAGATATCTCTGTGGTGATCTTCCACTGAGGAGAAGCTACTGCCTGCCTGGGAGAGACATGCCCCTCTCAAGTACCCTTCCACCAGAAGCACAATCTGAGCTACCTGTAAAGCATTACAGAAACATCCATACTTAATTATACTGGTATAAAAAACTTTCAGAATCTTAATAAATCGTGTCTCTTGGAAAGTAAATATATGAATAGATTAACACGCTATTCATATGATTAAATGATGCAGCTTTGTGTTTATACTGGAACTGCAAATCTCTACCGCTCCTTAGTTGTATACTGATAAATTTGGGTTAAACAGTGTAGTAAGGTGGGATGTAGTGGAACTGCCTTCACATGGTGCTGCTCCTTATTGACAAAATAGAGGACACGAGCATTTTAGCGCTGCTGCAAAGGGAATGCTTCATGTAGCTGGAGCTTGTGTTTTGGTAATCGAAACCTTATCTAAGGCAGGACTTTTGAGAGCTCTGAAGTTTGGACTTGGTCTGTTTCCACTGAAAAGAGAATAACACTT
The DNA here is from genome assembly GCA_034008185.1 of Gorsachius magnificus. Lineage (NCBI taxonomy): Eukaryota > Metazoa > Chordata > Aves > Pelecaniformes > Ardeidae > Gorsachius > Gorsachius magnificus. The sequence continues at coordinate 38,020,301 of CM067083.1, read as the reverse complement.
GAAAAAAATTCACTTTCCATGCTCTGTAGTTCAGATAGTAAAATAAGTAGTTGAACATTAATACAAGAAGGAAGAAAACACCCTAGAAATAGCTAGAATAGAAGTAGTAACACAGCTGGGAGAGGATGAAGAGGAAGACGAGCAAGTACCAGTTTCAATGTTGTAATTAGTTCTCTAATTCACCCTGCCAGGGTTAGAGGTGTTAAAAGACGGTGGGGAACTCTCAGGAGCTGCAGCTGCAGCATGTGAGTAAACAAATGACCAAATGTTAAAAATTACATCTGTTATGAGGCAAGGCTTCTAACAGACTGGACTTTAAACATAAATATTTTGGCTGTTGAAACCCTGTGAGCAAAAAAAATAAATGAAAATGGGGGGTGGGTGTTTGCAGTTTTGACCTAAAGCTAATTCACCTTGGGAAGTCTGAGGCCAGCAGGGATAGTTGGTCAGCTCAGGTTATCAGTATTACTATCTTATCGCTCTACGCTGTACTGCATGTAATTTCCTTCCGTTTTATCTTGTAACTAACTGTCTCTATGTAGGTACACAGATGGGCATTTCAAAAAAAACCTGGATCATAAAGTTTTCAAGGAAGGCACCTGGTCTTACCATCCGTATTGCCTAGTGTGCTATCAGCAGCTAGATTTCCTTCACCAGGGTTTGTGAGGGTGCATAAACTCCTATGCGTATGCTCAAGACCTCAACAGGTACTACAGTGAGTGACAAAAAAAAAAAAAAAAGTTACTGCTTCAGGTTCTTACTTTGTTCCAGAAATGGCACCGAGTACAAGCTAGGACTTCTGCAGCTCTTATTTCCCCCTTCTGTTTGTGCTTTTCCCAAATCTGACTCTTCCTTGTAAGCGTATGAGGATGACTTTGGGATTTTGAGATAGGCAGGGGTTTCTAAATGGGAAATAAACTATGTGCTTTGGGTTTATTTTTAAAGCTCAGCTTCTGTGTCTACTGGTCACATATTTAGAAAATGGCCTCCACCTTTACTCCATGTCCATGGGCAACGTTAAAATGTACCAAAAGTACAAGCCATTGAAAACTCTGGGGTGCTAAAATCTAAGATGAATTCAGTTGTCTTTGAAACTTGCTCTATGGACAACATGTTCAACTACCCTTGCAGGCAGTTCACGTTTACCGTGTTCTTAAAAATGTCTTAACATGGATTTAAAATGTCTTCTTCCACACACATTTCTCAGTACCAAAGTTACAGGCAACAGAAATGGCTGAAACAGACCGGGAAAGGAAACGGGAGGAAAGTTTTAGGCAAAATAAACACCTTTTCTAATTGCTTAAAATTCTGAGCCACCTTCTTATGCTCTCCTCTCTGGGCCTTATTCAGGTTTTTTGGGACAGTGCCATTGGGTAGAGTAGCAAGTGCTGGTGCTTCCGCTACTCTCCCTTGGTTTATATTTGGTTTTGTAGAAAGAAAAGCCTCCTGAGGGTGGAACTCCTACAGGACTGGAGCCTTCAGGCTGCCTTCACATGACGAATCTTGCTAAACTGCCCTTTAAACTGATTTATTGCTTTACTGCTTCCTATAAAAGTGGCTCCCACATGTGAGCAGCACTGACAGGTGAAGGGCAGAATCGCAGGCAGCGAGTTGCTCCTCGCCCACCTCTGTCTTGCAGAACCCCAACGTGAGGGGAAGAGAGCAAGAGAAATGGGACGCTACTCAGGCAGGAGCAGCAGGCTCATCCTCATGTGCGTGGTGAGCCTGGTGCTTTTTGCTGTTGAGATCTCAGTCGCCTATGTTGGCAATTCTCTTTCCTTAGCTTCAGATGCCTTTGCTGTTCTCTCTCACTTGATCTCCATGATCATCGGTTTGTTCGGTGTTAGGTTCAGCCGCATCAGATGGCACAAGGCTAACACTTTTGGCTTCAGCCGGGCAGATGTGCTGGGAGCTTTTGGCAACTCTGTTTTTGCCACCGCTCTGATGTTTAGCATCTTTGTTGAGACGATCAAGAGGTTTATCAATCCTCAGAAGACTGAGAAAGCGCTGCTTGTCCTCATTGTCGGGATTACAGGTCTGCTCTTCAATGTGTTCAACTATGTTATCTTCATGGACTGCTGTTACTGTCGTGCACCCCAAGGAGACACCGAAACAGGTAAATAACCTAATGCAGTTGCTCAACGTTCCCAGCCCTCTATGCTTTATGACTTTTCTAGAGACTGTTTACTGCTTCTCTGAAATGGGCGAGTAAAATGTTGTTGTTTTCTTCATCCTGTTGTTAGTAAGGGTGATGGATTTTATGTCTGAACCCATACACGTCTCCTGCTGATTCTACGAGGCAGCTATCACCACATGCGTTTTGCAGTAAATAACGTTTAAGTAGTGCGTGTGTTCACTTCCTAACGAGTACAGTGATCCACAAGAGAAATTTTCTCCCTAATCTACTGGCTGGCCAAAGACGGGACAAGGTGTACTACCACCCTAAGGAGATACTTATTAGGAAATACCTAATCCTGAAATACCAGTTGTCCACGATCAGTAACTCTCCATGCTTTAGCAATTCTGCTGTTAATTTTTGTCTAGGACATGGTTATCTTTTGAGAGGTGTTCACAGTTTGCATGAGGCAAAAGAATAGGTAAGGGCAAAAGGATAGTCTCAGCCCTCCTAGATTTGGGGGTGAAAGACAACTTTTGAGAATATTCAAGTGCTGGCCAAAAACCCTGTGAATACAGAGCTGAAGTATTCTTTGCTGATGTTTGTTAAGCTGTGCTTTAGAGAGGGGAGGGGAAAAACAGTGATACTCTCCATGTAAATTGTTTGCAGGAGGTTCTGCTGAGTGCACAGAGGTTTAATCGTTCTTATTTTTCTTAGCATAGGAGTTTCAAATGTCTGCATTTGGGAGGAGGCACGGGGGCTGGTTTCTTATTTCTGCAGAAAATATCTCACTTTTATTTGACGTAAGATACATGCGTGTTCTCTCTCTCTGCACGTATATATACACACACACATATAAACATATTTCTTGAAAACAGAAATATTTCAGTCGGGATAGGAAACAGACATTTGCAAAGCATTAACCGGACACCCTGTGGGGGAAGCTGACAGAGCCCATCTAATTGAGCAGCTGCTGGTAGGTACTGTTCTAGGTGAGGTGAGGGAAGTTTTATGTTTGACTTTCAGGCTGGACAGGGCTTTGGAGCTAGAAATTAAAAGTTTGTTAGTTTACATTGCAGTGTTTAAGTTATTTTCTGTAGGACTTAAAGCCAAAAATATTTCTATTCATTATTAAGGGTACCTCCAGATAATACTGAAGCTTTAACTTTACTGGTGTATATGTAACACTAACATCAGATGTACGTCTTATTTTGCTGCTTGTTTGTTTACATACCCAACTGTTTACAATTTGAGCTGCTCTTAAACAAAAGTTGCAGTGATATGTAATTAGCAGGGGGATTTAATGGGCTTTTACATTAGGAATTGTCAGCAATTCCTGGCCAAATCTTAGTCCCTGTGACATCTTCTTGGTTTCATCCTAGCAGCAAGTTGTGCCTCTGGGTGAAGTCAGGGAGGAAGAACACATCAGCACTTAAAACTTGGAGAGTGTCAGGCAATTAGGGAATTAAAGTAATGGCAGCTGTGTAGGTAAATGCCATTTTCACTGAATTTCCAGGATCATCCTCCTTACAGCTCTCTGGGACAACACAGCCATCCCTCTCCCTCTGATAGACTCACGTCCAAATACCTGGCAACTCCACTTTGCTTTCATCTGAATTTCAGTTGCATAAGCCAGGGATGAATTTTGTACCATCTCATAAACACAGTGGTAGATTTGTTGGTGGGTTTGCATCTCTGTTTCTGGCACAGTGAATCTCTCTGCTCGTGGTAATGCCTACCAGCACGACAATGCCATTTTATACTGTAGAGAGAATGCGCCTTTCTTCTGGACTTGATTTTATAGTCTCCAGTTAGGTATAAATTCACATTTATTTCCTCTATTTCTCTCTATATTCCACCTGAGTGGGATTTTTATTACATTTCTTTTGAAAGAACTGTTATTCCTCAAATACCTGTACTCTGAGAAGTATACTTACATGCTTTATATGTAGTTTATGTCTATATTAAAAAACATGAAAAAAGGGGATTCCATCTCTCTGTCATCCTGTGTGATACTTTTTCCTGGAGGTGGAAGTCAAGGTAGATTTTCTAGTGCGTCAGCACCACTAGCAGAAATTCAAGTGGATGAACGTGGTCTCTGACTCCTGCTGGTACAATCCAGCTGTCCGCAGGCCATACCCTTGGTGACACCAGTGACGGTTTGCTGGAGGGTAAAGGTTTGTAGACTAACCCTCTACCCCTTAGGCTTTCCTGGGAAGTGGGAGAGCTGCCTTCGAATCTCTGTTCCCCAAGTAGGGAATGGATTTAAACAGCCCTCTTTTCCCTTGTGTGGGATTGTTTACACCATTTTGAAAAATAAAAAGCAAAATGTAAGGAGAGCGGCTCCGTCCTCTAGTGCTGTACTGTGGGTGCCGAGGGCAGTGGGAACATCTAAATCCACCGAAGCAAATTCTTCTGTGTATATTAGTGCCACAAGTAATCACAACAGCCAACAGTTCATCTCATTCATCCATTTACCGTCTGGGATGGAAAAATTAGCTGGTGGGTTTCCTGGGTGTTGCTGGCAGCTGGGGCAGAGCGAGCCATGCCTACAACGAGCGTTGCCAGCCAGGTCTGAGATCCAGTGGAGGCAGAGGGGGGTGTTCACATGTGCCAGCCCACCTTCTCCATCCTTTTCCCTTGTTCTACTTCTGTACTCCTCATTTAGCTCGTTGCAACCTCCATGTCTCAGGTCTCATAGTACAGATATTCTTGTTGAGCAAGTATAAATGTGTTTTTCCGAGTTGCCATCCCCCCTTACCCAGGCAGACCCAATTTCCCTCCTCCACCCATTGGCTGGGTTTCTTTTGCCTCTCACCCCTTACTCCTCTGTCCCTCCTTCTTCTCTTTTTTTTCTGGTTCTTGCTACCCTTGTGCTCTGTGTCCAACTCCCTAAGCCATGATCTACTGCTTTCCCCCTTTGCCTCTCTCTCCATCTTGTTGTTCAAATTCCTGTCTGTCCCCCCTGCCAGTGGTAAGCCCCTGCTCTTCCCACCAGGTCAAACTCTGTCCCTCTAGGTCCACCTTTGCACTTGATTCAGGCAGTCCAGCTCCCCACGTGATGGTAGCACCAAGAGGAGAGGTCAGCAAGAGTATGGGGAAGACGTGCCCCCAGTCGCTCTTTTGATGCTGGCCCAGAGCAGCTATTAGAGGTGTAGAATATTTCTACACTCTTTAAAGGAACTGCTGAGTAGAGGTAATGGGGCCAGCTGGGTTACCCATAGCAGTGTGGACAGCAGCACAGACAAAGTTACTGCTTTGACTTAGAATCCAGGAAATACTCATTAAACCGTAGAAATATCAAAGCTTCCCTAAGAAACGTTTGCCAGAAGTTAACATTCACAAAATGCATTTCTTGCTGTTGCTGTTGGAAATGGCAGAGCAGCTCTAGCCAGAGTTTTCTGACAAGTTGAGGTCTTGTATCTTACACGGAAAGTTTTGTCACAAAAATGAAGAATATGGCAAAGCAATAAGCAGCTGAAAAAAAAAATAAAATCAGGCTCTTGTAATAAATACTAGACAACTTTAATAGTGGCCATAGCCTTTATAATCATATATAGTCATATATATAGTCAGTCATAAAATACAGAAGCCTGTTATACTGCACAAAGATCAGCTTGCTCTTGTTTGTGTAGTAGTTCGGGGTTATTGTCGCCTCTGCTCATTTATAGAGTTTTAAACTGTGAGGGGGACCGCAGTTTGAAAAGCACCGCATTAGGCTGATTATAGGAGTTCTCTGTTTTTTGTCCTGAGAAAATGAATAAAGCTTTAATGTGGATAAAACATTTGTCCTGTCGTCTTATGATATGCGCGGGGAGGAAGCAGGAAATGAAGAAGGTGTCACCTAGGCCAGCCCAGCCGATACCAAGCTACCCATAAAATGGCTGGGGCTGTGAGAAACAGCCCTCGTCTTCTCCTGAGAGACCTCATGGTCTTCGCACGGTTCACAACTCATTAAATAAAACATGTTCTGTGCTAGCAGGCAAGTGGCTTGCTTTTCTATTCTGGCAGGTGCAATTTAGCAGGCAAGTGCATGAGCTCTTTATGTGATAACACTGTTGGGTCTTGATTCTCCTATCTCACTGTGCCCCAGCAGCCTGCCTCCCAGATAAGAGGTGGCATGTAAGTTAGCAGTCACATAAGTGGAAAACACCTTTTTTTCTCCTCCTGGACCTTTTGCAGAGTGAGTTTGTTTAATCTGAGGCTTGCTGGGAGGCATATCTCTTTTTCCAGGCTTTTGTAAGTAGAAAAGAGCTGGGGGTATATATGAGTGAATGAAGTGAGATGTGGAGAGGTACTAGCTTTAACTGGCTGGGTGACTTGGGAAGGCTTTGTTGCTACGATATTCTGAACTCAATTTTCACATCTGTTATTGCAAACATACTGATCCCAGAGGAAGTGAGAACATTTAGAGGCCAAAAGAAGCGTATAAGTGGCTGCTCGACCTGTATCTTAATGCCATAGACCTTCCCAGTGGAGACCTGGTGAGCAGAAGTCTGCAGGTATTGAAAAGCAGTTGTATTTTTAGCAGCGCCCTCAGATTTAACAGACCCAAGAATCTACACTGCAGGAGACAGAAGTACTCTGGGGATTAGAGATCCAGAACAGAGGATTTCAGTTGCTTAGGCTGCCAGCATGAAAAATTTCATGCTCACTTAATTCACCTGCATTTAAGAAGGCAAAAATAAGTTCCCTGCTCTGAACAGGTTGAAAGGGTGCCAGACTATGCCAGCCCGATGGTTTGGGGACCTTTCTAAGGAGTGGGAAGGAACCCTGGCTGTAACACCTGTAACAACCAACCTCTGGTTTACTGTGCTCTTCACGCTTGAAAAGCCTGAAAGCTCTTCCCCAACATCAGCATTACTGCCTCTATTTTACCTCTCTTTTGAGTATATCTTCACCGGGTTGATGCTGGTTTTTCCCCTGGAAGCACCAACCCTTCGGTAAACACTTCATGCCAGTTCATCCCCTGACAGCATTCCTCAACAGACGATTGTCGAATGCGCAGCCCGGGAGCTCACCAGCAGACATTTGCTCCACTCACACCGTGCATCCTCGTGGATTTCTGCTGCCTGTGCAGTGCGCTGTGGCAACCGACCCCTAAACGCTTGCCAGCATAGGGTGTATAAATGAAGGGACGTGTGCCTTATGCATTTATTTCCTTAAATGCCAGAGGTGTTAGTGTCTTGGCATGCAGGTAACCAAAGCCCGCTCTAACCAAATGTTTAGATTTTTGAGCTTTGGTTTCTACAGCGTTACTGGAGGTAGTCCTCTCAAACAGAATAAAAAGGCCAAGGGAAACTCTCAAAGTAATTTTAAGTGCTTATCAGATACCTAAGACTGAACACATATAATTTCTGAAGGTTGTCTTTAGTTTAACAGTGTGCCAAATAATCCTCACCAAATTCTTCCAAAGCTTTTCTGAGCAGCCACCTCAGAGGTAGCCAGGTCTATGTTAAGCTGAAGCTCTAATCCCGAGTCTTCAACAAAGACGAGACAGATGGGAAGAGGCCGTGAAAGTCTATTTAGCAATGTGCTTTGCTAATTTTTCTTAAGATTTTTTTTAATGCTTTGTTCTCTTAAAAGAAACCTCAGAGGTAATCTAAGGGCAGACATTTTACTTTCACCAATTGTTTTCAAGGACAAAATTTTGCACCAAAACAAGTAAAAGCAAAGGTGGTGGGGCTACCTTTTGGCCAAAAATGAAAAGCGCAGAATTGAAATTTTAAGTCTGTAAGTAAAGCAAGCAAAGCATCCCTGAATGTTTTATACAACAGCATAAAGGTAAGAACAAAACTTCTGAACCTAGATTCCAACAGTACTAGTACCACTGAACTTTGGGTAACTGCATTTGCTCTCAACCTTGAACCAATTTCATAGTAAAGGCATAGACAGACTGGCTGAGTTACACCACAGTATCTGTGGTGAGCTGTAAGGAAATAAAAGGACTGTAAGATAACTGAGTTCAAAGTCATAAACAGTTTCAATACAATGGGGGATTTTAAGGTGGCCATGTTATATATGTTAACTGCAATTGTTCTCTTTGGACAGCTATTCTGCAAAGAAATGCTGCTGGGATAGGAAGTTTTTGCAGTAGGACTCAATGTAATTTACAATGATGAAAACAGTGACTGGCTTTCTCCTCTTCATGTTCTTTGCAACATGCAGCACTGCCTCCCAGTAGGAAAAGTTTATATGTGTGTGTATATACATGTGTATGTATATAAAATCATAGAATCATTTGGTTGGAAAAGACCTTTAAGACCATTGAGTCCAACCATACCTGTCAACCACTAAGCCATGTCCCTAAGCACCTCATCCACCCATCTTTTAAATACCTCCAGGGATGGGGACTCCACCACTTCCCTGGGTACCCTGTTCCAGTGCCTGATAACCCTTCCAGTGAAGACGTTTTTCCTAATATCTAATCTAAACCTCCTCTGGCACAACTTGAGTCCATTTCCTCTCACCCTAGATATATATTTATAATATATATAAAAATATATATGGGAAACCTAACAGAACTACCCTATTTTACAAGTAAATTATCAAGTAGGTGAAATATTCAGGGAAGCACTATCCAGGTAGTAGAGCAGATACTGGCTGGATATGTCTTAGAATATGCAAAAGGTTGCTTTATGCTAGATACTAAGAGCAGGGAACACTGACTTGTAACTAACAAACTGAACAAACATCTTAAAATAGAAAAAAATCTAATAAAAAGAATAATTCCAGGCTAGGAAATAAATAATCCTATGGGTCCATCATTTCAGATTGACCTACCAGTGTATTCAAGCCCTCTTTAGAAAGGCATGAAAAATTGGTTATCTGTGTCCAGCCAGCCCGTGGTCTCTCCCTGGGACAGTTTCAGGACTGTCTGGAAGAGTCACAGCTGTGATTAAAAAAGCCAGGGACACTCACATCTGTGTTCTGCCAAGGATGCTGGTACAATATTCACCCAGACTGCTGAACTGTTGCTGGAAGGCTAACTTTTACGCTTCTGCTCCCTGAATTGAGACAGACCTAATGAACTGATTTCCCAGCCCTCCTGCCCTTCAGCATATGCCAAGAGACCCCATCTTCCTCTTGCAAGTGTGATCCTGAGCAGCATTAGAGGGAGATATAAATAAAATGAGGAAACAGCTAGGAACAAACCAACTTCAAACAGAATGCTCTTGTACTGACCAACTTCCGTGCTAAGGTCAGTTGGTGAGTGTTTATTTTGTGATTCATTTTGTGGTCAAATTTATCTGTGGCAGAAACCAACCACATTGTTTCAATTCAGGTTTGCTATGAATTTGGCCCAGCTTTCCTAATGTAAAGAAATGGGCTTCACGGAGCCTTCAGAGCTGTCACCAGGACTTGTTGGAATGAAGATGGTTTAGGCTCTGTACAAGAAGAGAAACACAAGCTTAAAGGTCCATTCTCACCCACCCATTGGATTTCAGGCTCTTACAGCTAGGGATGCTGCCTTTAAATGTAATGTGCTGAGGGTCAGCCTCAGCTTTTTAGTGCAAATCTAATATTTTTCACCCCACAGTCTTAAAGAGGCATGACTCCTTTATCACATGCCATGGTGTGTGGGCATCTGTTTCTTTCATTCTCTAGTTTCTTCCAGATCATTCCTGAAATATCTTTTGTAAATAATTTTTATGATGGGTTAAAAAGTAATCTCTGCCAGGACTTGGATAAGCAGGATGAAGAGTGATCTCTCTTAATTATGGTGTTCAAAATTAGTTCTTTATTTTCAAGATTTTTTTTACTATCCAATTCTTTAGCACCGCAAGGCTAGAAGTGGTCCTATTTTCATTCTTCATTCAGCAGTGGAAGAACATTACTGTTGTTACTGCTGTTACTGTTGTCTAATATTTCCCAGTAATACAGAGATATCCTATTTTCAAAGGCTAATAATGGCTTCTCTGCAAGGAACACCTAAGTAGATTTTAACCTGTGACCTCGAAAATGGATAACTTAAGGAGGGTGTGACAAAAGTCCGCAAAACCAAGACTGGCATAGGGAAGGTCAGTAGTCGTTGACTGTTTGTTCTGTCCTCTAATACAAGAACTAGGATATATCAAATGAAACTAACTGGATCCAGGTTCAAAACAAAGAGGAAGAGGCGATTCTTCACACCATGGGTAGAAGACATGTGGAGCTTGCTGCCAAGCAATACTGAAGTCTACACTGCTGAGTGAAAGGCTGGAAGAGAAATCCCTTAGCAGCTACTAAATAGAGATACCTAGCTCAGAAACTCCCTTGAGCTAAAAATACTTGAAGGATGGAAGACTATTCTGGGAAAGTATCATATATTCTTACCCTGCTCTTACTGCTACCTAAGCATCCCCTTATGGCCACAGGTGGGGATAGCCTGTTGGCTAGAGGGCCTGATTGCCAATGGCTAAGGGTTAAAAAATGGCATGTAGAGAACCTTAAAAACTTGGCGCGCAGAAATCTTGAAGCTTACAGGAGTGCTTTGCATCTTTGGGGTTCATAAGGAAAGTTGTCTCGTTCATAAGAATTTTAGCAATTCATAAGGATGTTACCAATTCCTGCTCCTGATTAGGATGGTGAAACTGCAATAAGAGCTTTTCTAGCAGTATTGTAGCTGAAAATAAAGTTGGAAAATAATTCAGAAAACTAAGGTGTTGGACAACCTTTTCTGAACCTCCTAAGAGTGATTTGTTCAACTCAGCATAGTTAGAGAGACTGGGATATTTAGGTTGATTGTTTTGTTTAACAGTACATAACTTATCCAGAAATCTCAGTACTGGATGAATAAGTGGAACTGTTACATTGTATTGTTGAATTGCTGCAGTCAGCATAAAACACGAGGATGCTAAGCATGCTACAAAACATTCAGAAACACAGGGCCTTTCTAAAAGGATTTGAACTCAAACTTTTTGGTACTGCCAGTGGATGGGTGCAAGCAGAACCACAGTGCCCACAAGGGGGGAAGAGCCCTAGTGAAAACCCTGGTAAGGGGGTCAGTACGTTCTATGTGCAGGATCAAGACTTTCTTTTGGACTGTGTGGAAGAAGATTTTGGGTGCAAGTGCTGATCTGCTTGAGGGGAGGAGGGCTCTCCAGAGGGACCTGGACAGGCTGGATTGATGGGCTGAGGCAAACTGTATGAGGTTCAACAAGGCCAAGTGCCAGGTCCTGCACTTGGGTCACAACAACCCCATGCAATGCTACCAGCTTGGGGAAGAGTGGCTGGAAAGCTGCCTGGCAGAAAAAGACCTGGGGGTACTGGTTGACAGCCGGCTGAATATGAGCCAGCAGTGTGCCCAGGTGGCCAAGAAGGCCAATGGCATCCTGGCTTGTATCAGGAACAGTGTGGCCAGCAGGAGTAGGGAAGTGATCGTGCCCCTGTACTCCGCACTGATGAGGCCGCACCTCGAATACTGTGTTCAGTTTTGGAGCCCTCACTACAGGAAAGACGTTGCGTTGCTGGAACATGTCCAGAGGAGAGCCACAAAGCTGGTGAGGCGTCTGGAACACAAGTCTTACGAGGAGCGGCTGAGGGAACTGGGGTTGTTTAGTCTGGAGAAGAGGAGGCTGAGGGGAGACCATATCACCCTCTGCAACTACCTGAAAGGAGGCTGTAGTGAGGTGGGTGTTGGTCTCTTCTCCCAGGTAATGGGCGATAGGACGAGGGGAAATGGCCTCAAGCTGCACCAGGGCAGGTTTAGGTTGGACATTATGAAAAATTTTTTCACTGAAAGGGTTGTAAAGCATTTGTGCTAGGTTAACGGTTGGACTTGATGATCTTAAAGGACTTTCCAACCTAAACGATTCTATGGTTCTATGATTCTAAGATCAAGATGCAGAAGAGCTACAGAGATAACACATGCTTTATTCTGAAGATTGAGCTAAATTAATTATTCTTGTTATTGAAAGCGATGACTTACTGAACAAGAATGGTTAGTGTAGCTTTGTTCAGATGACAGTTTTAGGAGTCATTTGTCTGGAAGTGGTAGTGGTACCTGGATGCAGAGGGCCAGGGAGGCTTGTATGCATAGCGGGATGAGCAAAAGCTTGGATTTCCAAGAGGCTTTCTAAACAGCCGTAGCATGAGAGGAAAGGCCCTTGCGTGGATAAATGACTGGTCAGAAGACGAGAAAGAGAAATCAGTTCCATAAAAATGTTTGCTAAATGCTCAGAAGACAGAAAGTGAGTTGGATGTGAGGCAGTGCTAGGGAAGGAGTGAAAGAGCTAGTTGGGACCTTTGCTGTGCCTCTGTGTGAATCTGTGGCTGACCTGTGTTTCGAAGACTCTGCAGGTTTGGTTCCCTCATCTGCAAAAGTTGTAGATGGGAACTGGAAACAGTTCAGAGATGGACCTCTTGTCTAACCGAGCACAGACATCGCTCTGTTCCTACATCAGCGTGTGGCTTTCAGACTGATGCCGTCTCGTGGGAAGCAGATCGGGATGCATGAGCTCGCCATGGAAGGATCAGTGGATGAGCAGAGACAGCTTCAGAGCTGGGGCTCTGACACACACTGCTTCTGACTTCTTCAGTGAGTCATTTGTAATTGTGCCTCATGTAAGAGGACTTAGTCACAGCCTTATTTGCTGAAAATAATTTTTAGCACTATTTCTTCAAAATAACTGTAGTATTTTTATGGTTTTGAAGTGAGTTCAGGGCTATGACATGTTGGTTTTTTTCAAAGAGAATTAACGTATATTTTGCACAGGAAGATTAATGATGTTCCAGCTACTGTATTATACCTCTTCCTAAAATAAGAACCACTGGAAATTCCTTTCAGTTCTATGCAGGTGCGGTGATTTTTTTTTGATTGCAAGTGAAGCACCAGAGGCAGAATTTTCTATCATTCATTATAGTAAGGAAGATACAGTCTTTAATTTTAAAGTTTTTACCTAATAGACTAGTTAAACTTCCTATAACTCTCATAGATTTTTCTTCCTTTTTTTCTACCTGTGTCCCACCGCTTTTTATTTGGCACTACTGCTTAAAATCTCTCATCATGTGTTGGTAGACGTAATGTTGTCATGGTTTCAGCTGGGAGAGAATTAGTTTTCTTCCTAGTGGCTGGCACAGTGCTGTGTTTTGGATTTAGGATGAGAAGAACATTGATAACACTCTGTTTTAGTTGTTGCTGAGCAGTGCTTACACCAGTCAAGGACTGTTCAGCTTCCCCTGCTCTGCCAGGTGCACCAGAAGCTGGGAGGGGGCACAGCCAGGACAGCTGACCCAAACTGGCCAAAGGGCTATTCCATACCATATGGTGTCATGCTCAGTATACAAACTGGGGGAAGCTGGCTGGGGGCAGTGATTGCTGCTCAGGGACAGGCTGGGCATTGGTCAGTGGAAGGTGAGCAAATGCATCGTGCATCACTCATTTTGTATGTTCTTTTAAAATTATTATTATTTTCTCTTCCTCTGCTGTCCTATTAAACTGTCTTTATCTCAAACCATGGGTTTTACTTTTTTTTTTTCCTGATTCTCTCCTTCATCCTACTGGAGTGGTCAGGGAGGGTGAGCAAGCAGCTGCGTGGTTCTTAGTTGCCGAATGGGGTTAAACCATGACAAATGTTAAAGCTGAGATGTGCGTTGATGTACTTACGCTATCTGCTCCCACTGTTGTGTTTGTCTTTATGGCAAGGTTCTTTTCGATGCATTTATTTTTAGGCAATTGTTAATGTGAATATTGCAGGTTACTTTCATTTCTCAGGCATCGAATGCGTGAAGGACATGCACAAGAGTCTCCAGTTAACTGGGAGTTGTACATTTTAGTCCTTGGAGATACATGGGAGGTTATCCCCTGAATGGCTGCTTAAGCCCACTCCAGAGGTTAAGATACATCTTGGGTTACATGTGAGAAAAGCTTTGGTTGTGTACGCAAAATTTCAGTGGAATGGAGAGGCCTCATTTAAAAGATGTATTCAAGCAAGGCATCAAGGTAATGGGTGATAGAAGGAGGGGAAATGGCCTCAGGTTGCACCAGGGCAGGTTTAGGTTGGACATTAGGAAAAATTTCTTCACCGAAAGGGTTGTCAGGCATTGGAACGGGCTACCCAGGGAAGTGGTCAAGTCCTCATCCCTGGAGGCATTTTAAAGATGGGTAGACGAGTGCTTAGGGACATGGTTTAGTGGTGGGATGGCAGGGTTAGGTTAACGGTTGGTCTTGATGATCTTAAAGGTCTTTTCCAATCTAAACGATTCTATGACTCCGTGAAACTCAATTAACAGCAGTAACAATGCAATTGCTTCAGAGTTAGAATAAAGAGGAAATCCCCAAGGCCTTTAATGAATTTCTGGTTGTAAAGCACACCACCTTTGGTAGGAGGGACGCAACAGCCTTCCCCGGCCATGCTGGTTTATTATCTGATAGTCACGCATGCTTTGGCAAGCGCGGTGAAATGTTTGGTGTCGCCCTTCAGCGTGAGTTGTGGCTGCTGAAGCAGCACCTCCTGGCACGGCTGTGCCTCTCGCCTATCTGATGCACTCCAGGCTGTCGCAGGCTACAGGTTTAAGGACATCAGTTTCTTTAGGTGTTACGTCTTTTATTTAAGTTTATTATTCTTCAGCTCAGTTCTGATTTTCTTTTTTACCTACTCCTGAAGTCAAAACACGAAAAAGAATAGTATGATGATCCCAAGTCCTGCCTGGGGCCACTGAAAATCTAGTGACAATAGCAGGTTTTTTTCAGGAACGGCTTAATTTCCTGGCACCTCCTTTGATTGTCCAGTGGCTCCCATCATCTTGAAAAGCTGTATTAGTAGTCGGGCTCTGTCCTTTTTCCGTCTGCATGCAGGGGTGCCACTTTCCCAAGTCATAAAACCAAAAAAAAAAATTCTACAAATGCAAGCTAGAGGTTTATTCATTTATTATGCTTCTTACCGATTGTTCTGTAGGGTAAAAAAAAAGAAATGCATGAAACTGTTTTTCTCATAGGCTGACCATAGGGTTCATGCACACTTAAGTTCTGCTCTGACATACCTTTTTAAAGCCTAGCGGCAGGAAATCACCTGGTTCAGCAGATGGCACTCTAGCCTTTGATTTGGCCTGTAGGCCATCAATAAAGCACCAAAGGAGTATAATTACTGGATCCGTCACTGAAACTTCATCGTGTTTGGATGGCGCGGTGGTACTTGGAGCCCCGGAGAGAGGGCAGGACAGATTTTTGGTTTTGCCTGGACGGCTCTGCCTAGCCAAGCAGGCCCTTTTCCAGCCGGCATGCCAGGTTTGCGCTTCCCCAGGGCCATTTGATTGCGTATTTATTTCATGTTTTATCTATTTCGCGTAAGCTGCGGTCGTTTTGTTGCTGCATGGCGGTGGGGTGGGGGTCCCCCGCAGCCCTCCACCCGCGGACGCGGGCAGGGGCGTGGGGTGGTGCCGGTGCCGGTGGCGGTACCGGGGAGGTACCGGTGCGAGTGGTGTAGCGGTACCGGGGCG
Source organism: Gorsachius magnificus (assembly GCA_034008185.1). Classification (NCBI taxonomy): domain Eukaryota; kingdom Metazoa; phylum Chordata; class Aves; order Pelecaniformes; family Ardeidae; genus Gorsachius; species Gorsachius magnificus. Next base: position 38,004,766 of record CM067083.1, on the reverse strand, counting down.
GTGCCGGTGCCGGTGCCGGGGCGGGTGCAGGTGAGGGGCGGTGCCGGTGGGGCGGTGCCGGTGCCGGGGCGGGGCGGGTGGGGGTGGCGGGGCGGTGCGGGGTGGTGCGTGGGGCCGGCGCCTTCCCCGCGGGGCGGTGCGGCGGGCGGGGCCTGGGGCGGCGGGCGGCGGCGTTAAGGACCGGGGCGGCCGCGCTGGTTGCGGGCTGGCGCCGGTGCCCGCTCGGCGGCTGGGCATGCCCCGGCGCTAGCGCGGAGAGGGGCGCCGGTGGGAGCGGCCGCCGCCGCCATGGGGCGGTACTCGGGGAAGACCTGCCGCCTCATCTTCATGCTGGTGCTCACCGTCGGCTTTTTCGTGGCCGAGCTGGTGTCAGGCTACCTGGGCAACTCCATCGCGCTGGTGTCCGACTCCTTCAACATGCTCTCGGACCTCATCTCCCTCTGCGTGGGCCTCTCCACCGGGCGCATTGCCCGCCGCAGCCGCCGAGGCCCCCGCGCCACCTACGGCTACAGCCGTGCCGAGGTGGTGGGGGCCCTTGCCAACGCCGTCTTCCTCACCGCCCTCTGCTTCACCATCTTCGTGGAGGCCATCCTCCGTCTCGCCCGGCCGGAGCCTATCGATGACGCCCAACTGGTGCTCATCGTCGGCACCCTTGGCCTTGCCGTCAACCTCGTGGGGCTCCTTGTCTTCCAGGACTGGGGTGCCTGCTGCCGTCGCCGCCGCCTGCCCACCCCGCCGCCTGCCGCTGCCATGCTGCGGGCTGTGCCCGGCGGTGCCCCAACGGGGGAGGTGGACGAAGCAGGTGCCTTTCGGCTGCATCCTCGCCGCCTCGCCACCCAGCCTTCCCCTCATGTCCTGCACCCCTCCCCACCCTTCATGCCCTTCCCCATTCCACCTCATCCCCTCTCTCCCCCCTCTTTGCCCTTGGGATCTGCTGAGCTGCCAGACCCATCCTCTGGGCCCTTTCGAAGCCCTGAGCCCACCTGTGGGCCCTGGGGAACTTCACTAAGCACACTCAGACATCCACCAACTCTTTCACCTTGTACTTTACACTGGGCGTCCCTTTGGGATGGGGGAGGGAGGTGTTGCTCAAGAGAGCTGTGTGAAAATATTTTGGCTTGGGGTTTTTTTGTGTTTTTTTTTTCTTCTTGTCATCTTTGAAATAAGTTGGTTTTGAGAAGGATGATGTTTTTTCTGTTTGTAGAACTTATACACAACACAGCGTTTCTTCTTTGAATGCAGGTGACTCACCAAATGACCAAAAAAGCCCTGAAGAGGGGCTTGAGAAGAAAAAAGAGAGGAAGTCTGAAGCCTTGAACATCAGAGGTACAGTACAGGAGTATACTGCTAATATTATAATAGCTTTAAACACTTTCTGGTTTCCATTTCAGATTCTCTTTTTTTTTTTTTTCCCCAAATATCAGTAAGAAATGGAGCAAAAGCCCAGGACTCTTCTGTGTATATGATCCCAGTTATCTTTAGCAGAAAGGTTTTGCTTGTATGGAATAGCACAGATAATAACAAAGTAGTGTGATGCTGATTTGGCTCCAAGTGTGTTCATGTTTTGATTTTAATTCTTTAGAAGCGTACGGCTGAACTTTTGGAAAGGAGACCAAGCCTCTTGCACTAAGCTGAAGCCACTAGAGGCCCTATAGGAAGGTAGAGCAGGTACCTATGAGGCGCTTCTTTGTGTGTCACTGCTGTAGTCGTTGAGCAGTTTTCAACTTGAAAATGCTTTTTGGCAGAAAACTGAATTTTTTGAAATCCCGAGGTTAACAATGTTTTGTAGTCAGCATGAGGGAGAAGGTGCTGAAACTGTGCTTCGGCACAGTGTTTTTCCAGGTCCTTGAGCTGTGAACCTGTTCCCTGAGAGAGCCTGTGATGGTATCAACCCTTCTTACGCTGTAGCCCAGCAGGTCTCTGGGTATCTGCAGAGTGAAACTGTATAGCTACTTCTAGGAATAAATTAACCAAGCGTCTCTCTCCCTCTCTGCGTAGGTGTTTATATGCATCCACATTTACATACCTATTCTGAGCAGAGCCAAAAGCAGGTATCTTTGAGTATATTAAACATTGAGTTTGTCCCTCAAGGAAAGGGCTGTCAGAAAGCTGAAACAGGGTAGTAGTTTCAGGCTTCTTATGGTCACCTATCAGCATCTGATATTGCTCCAGAGTTGTGTAGGTTGGCATCACGTGAGTTCAGCTTAAAGAGGTCAACATAGCAGTCAGGCACATGGGGTTTTGGGTTTTTTTGTGTCTGTCTACTCATCTCTCAAAAGTGTTTTCAGAGTTACACAAATGTGTCTGTAAGGGAAGATGCTTTGGAAATCAAACCATGTGCTAGAGCCACAACACTTTCCTGAATGTCTAGAAATTGGTGTCCCTGGGTATTATGGTATTATAGCGTTAAGTTATTGGAGCAGGAAAAGCAAACCGTTACTTTCAGGGGTGGAGGAGAGAAAGATAAGAAACCAAAGAGCGTATTTCAGAGCGGGCCTTCCTTGCCTGAATGACAGTGCTTAGGCATAAAGATGCTGGAAACTTTCAAAAATGTCTGCAGGATAAGAAGTTTTGTATCGGTTATTTTAAGGTACCTGCCTTCTCTGATTTTTAAAAAGAGGCTTTTACTCTAGGTGCTACTTTAACTTTAGTATGTCATCTTTGCAAAATCTATTTGTATTGTCCTTACGAATATTCCTCGCTTCTTTAGCCAGTGCTACCAATGTGTGTCTTCACAATTCTGATTGAAAATCTATGTTTTTTCTTTGCTGCTGTAAGTTAGTTATATAGCTATACTTACTTCTTAATCACTTGGCAAAAAAATCTGTATATTACAGAATCAGAGCCTCCCTGGAAAACATGGGTGGACAAAATGGATCAGCAGAAGAATTGGTTGCTTGATATTTAAAAGTGGTGGGAACAGGAATCCAGACATTCTGCCTGACTGGGTTAATTATTGTAGTGTAAAATTATTCCTTTTTGAGCATATGCAGGGTAGTTCAGACTTTCCAACACAAGCTGTTGGAAACTCTGTGTTACGTATGGTCTTACCATACCGACTTTATTTACTAAAAATTCATTTTCAGTTCTGTTTTATAACCACAGCTTTTGGGGGTCTATAGGGAAATGGGTTCATTTCTGTCTAGGCCCTCTTTATGTGATGCGCAACCAAGATGTCCACATTAATAATGTTAATAATGTAAAATAAGCGTTTTCCAAATTCCATATTCTCAATTCATCGTTTATCATAATTCTGGCATGCTTACTTTTTTTTCTTAATTCAAAAGAAGACTTTCTGAAACGTTTTCCTGTTCTTTTTAAGCTGTGCTCTCCAGTTAGTTGCCTTGGCAATTGCATCCTGCCTGTCCCACTTGTTCATGCAATAGGTGATAGCCCATGCTGAATCAGGATTATTTGTAAATGAAAAGGAAACACTGCAACACTGTTAGGAGGAGTAAAGCCCTGTGGGAGCCTGCCAAGTGGGGCAGAACATGCCTAACTCCAGCAGAAAATGCTGCACTCCCTGGAAGTTTGTACTTTCTTATCTTGAGTGATTCAGAGGAACTCCAGTGGTCATCACCTTCATTTCTCACACTGAAGAGCAATGTTCATGCAAAGAGCTGGCAAGAAGCAGCAGCGCAGGCATGGCTCTAGGGCTAATCCAGTGTCCAGCACCGCCAAAGAGTCAAAACTCTTCGTTGTGTTGTCGATGAGTTCCAGAGGGAGCCTTTTATGGCTTCTCCAGCCCAGAGGAAGTGATTAAATTGGAGTGGAGCTCTGGAAAGCACTTGTCATCTAGGTGGGAAAGGGAGATGGTCCATTTTATTCTCTCACAGGCTCTGAATAAAAAGTATTGACAAAGAAATTAACTTAATATATTTAGAGATGAATGAATTAGGCATGGGTTGGACTGAAATCCGAGCCTGAACAGTAAATACTGATGAAACTGGAGTGCATTTGAGCAATGATGGGAAGAGGGAAGATGATGTAAAGCAGTGAAAAAGAAAGGAAGCAAAAAGAAGTTCTTAGATTATTGTAACTTTATAACAAGAAGACTACTTTGGTCATTGTAGTTGAAAGGGCAGCTAAAAATGTATTATTACAAGAGCCTGTTTTGTGCCTTTACCTTTTGTGCAAAAACATATCTATAGATGTAAAAAGTGCTATCCAGCGTTCCTCTCAATTTGGAGTAGTCCTGGCACGTATTAAACCATGGTGTCCCTCTGACTAACTCTCAAACCAGATTCTGTTTTTCTGGGGGTCTGAGGGCTAGTAGTGTTGGTGGGATGAAGTTTAATATGGCTAGTAATTGAAGCTTGATCCAAAAAAATGGAGTTTGAGGGCATTTGGAGCCACAGGAATGGGCTTAGGTTTCACTTAGGTAATTTTTCAGATTTCAGCAGTGCCATAGAAGCTGATGGAGGAGAATAACTCCTACTGGTCTGTGGCCCTCTTGGCTTCCAGGGTAGAACAGATAGATTTAGTCATCAATTTTTCATTGAGAATTGAGATTTAGTGTGCCAGGATCTCTTAATAATCTGCAGGCATTTAAGCAAACACATTTTCCATTGCCATGGCATTGCAGTTGGACTGTGGTTGCTAGCATACCCTATGTGTTTAATAATGCATCCCACTTCAGCAGCTGTGGTTTCAGAGTCAGTATTTCCCTTGCTGGTTTGTTCTGAAAGCTGTTATTGAAAACTTCGGCTATGATGTTAGTGCTTGGAATATTGTGTTTTTCATGTGAAGTAGAACAGACTTGAAAAACGCAGCTTTACTCTCCACCCCTCAAAAAACCCCCGCTAATGGAAATTGTGCCATTTGTTCCAGGTGTTCTTTTGCACGTTATGGGAGACGCACTTGGATCTGTGGTCGTGGTAGTTGCTGCTACAATATTCCATGTACTTCCTCTGGGGAATGCTCCGTGTAATTGGCAGTGCTACATCGATCCGAGCCTGACAATAATTATGGTGTTCATCATCTTGTCTTCTGCATTCCCGCTTATCAAGGAGACCTCAATTATTTTGTTGCAGATGGTTCCCAAAGGTGTTAATATGCAACTACTGAGTAAGTAAAATTTGTTGTTGAAATGCTATTAATTTTAATGATACATTTCAATGCATATGTTATTTCTGGAATGACATGTTTGGATTATTTACTCATAATAGCTCTAAATTCTCAGGAACTGTGAGAAATAGTCACATGCCTGTGTCCTAGCAACATGACTCAAATCTCTCTGGATTAGTTAAAGCATGCATTTTGAGAATGTGGTACTCCAACAATACATCAAAAATACCAGGTCTTGAGCTGTTAATGCCTTGTGTGGGGTGTTTGTGAAAGAAACAACACTGAATTACAATATTTCCCAACCCTGCAGCAGCTTCTTCCAAAACAGCTTAGACATTGCCATTAAGGTTGGTTAATTTTGTAGCTCTCTGGTGTTGTTCACGCTTGTTAATTGTGGGGTAGCGCACTGGTTATTTCTGGAATTTCACCATGCTCAGGGTTAGAGAAACCAGAAGATGTGGGGTCTTGGCCAGAGAAGTGGTGCTCTAATGTTGCTTCTATGAACGGTGGGTAAATTACCATTAGGGAGCCTGAGGGGCGGGGTGAACCCAAAAGGAAGGGTGGCCTGCTTGTGTGGTCATCTGGAGGCTGAGCCGAAGGCAGCTGGGAGTAGACAGAATTTACTAAGTACGGCTCTTTTTTAAAACGTCGTTCAGAGACTGCTGCTTTCGGATAGGGCTCTTAATGGGAAAGCTAGTAATTAGCCAGTACACCAAAGCCTCTAATATCTTTCTCTTATGTCTTCCAGCTGACAGACTAGCTCGTGTACCGGGGGTTAGCAGCCTTCATGAGGTGCATGTCTGGGAGCTTGCAGGTGGGAAGAATATTGCTACTCTTCATATCAAGTGCCAAACCCCTACTGATTACCAAGATGCTGCTTATAAAATACGGAAGGTTTTCCACGAAGCAGGGATCCATTCTGTGACCATCCAGCCTGAGTACATTGACCACAAGACCTCCCAGCTACTGTGCAGCTCGCCCTGCATCTCAAAAGCTTGTGACTCTCATCTGTGCTGCAGTCAGCAGGAGCCCCCCCTGGCTAAAACTAATGGCTATACCGAGAACGATAATTGCCTTTCTGTGTTGCATAAAGACAGTGGTTCAAGTAAAAATGATACTGAAATCCCTATTGAGTACCCACTGGCAGAGGATAGCAGTAAAAACGTGAAAAATTGTGGCATGTCTGATGACAAATCACAGTTGAGCAGTACACGACTTTAAGCAATTCCCTCTACTCTGCGTAAAGTTTTTGTAGAACAAATGTATCCTGGCTGGGAAGGGGGTCATTGGTGGTTGTAGCTGAAGTTGGCGTGGCAAAAAGATTTTTGTGCTTTAGCTGTAAACCAAAACACACCTAAAAAAACCACCCCTTGTATCTGAAATAAGGATTAATATTTCCACGAAGGATATTGCATTCATCTAAGATTTTTCTGATACAGCCTAAACCCAGTTCCTTACCAAACGACGTGTGAATTTCTATTGATAGAGGGGATGGGGTGTATTGCCGTCTGCACTGATGCTTGCAGTTGATGGCCAGTGGCACTGGGAATGAAACTCTGGCCTTTTCTGCTGCAGCGAGCTGTTCCTTGAAAGCCCTGTGGCCAGTTCATGATTGTACTGGGCTGTGGTACTGTATATTTATAAAGGACTTCAGTAGAGATGCTTTACTGATCCTTAAAACCCTGTTTTTGCATAGGCAGTTCATGTTTAACAGTAACGCTTGTACTTCTGGCCAGTGGGGTTTATGAATGAAATTAAGAGGGTGTAAGGGGGAGGGAAAGCACTCAGGAATTTTGACTTTCATTGTTTTCTTGATCAACTCCTGTGTTTAGGGACAGAGCAGAAGCTGGTCTTGCTTCTCTACTAGTAGTACTGGAGTCTTAGGCTAATCACAGATAAGTATGCTAAAGAATAGACTTCTTGTCGTGAAAGCAAAGAAATACTTACTAATGTCTGTACTGATTCTAGCAAATTAAAATGCAGGCAGTCATCCAGTTAACTTTTATCTTGTTCATTGTTGTGATTGTACAACTCAGTCTTTTGGTTTTTTTTTTTTCTTCCCTCTCCTGACAACAGAAATTGTAATAGCCACGGTCTTAATTCATCATTGTGCAGGGTGATTGCAGTATCTTTAACACGAGTGTCTGTCTTTATTCATGCTGAATAAATAAGCTAATGTGTTTATTATGAACAGTTAAAATTCTGCAGTTCTATTAAGACACAATTTAATATTGTATTGAGAGAGTACCTTTGAAGTTTTATATGCAGTGTTACCGCTTAGAGGAAGCTTTAAAAAAAAACATTACAGGGAAATTTTCCTTGTTTAGTCTTGATTATTTCTTGCTGATTTATTTTAAAGGTCTAAGCCCTCCCCTCTGCCCCACACCTCCTCCCCAACCCCAATGGTGTATCTCAAAGTGTATTTAGTGAAGCAGTTCCTTTTATCTCCTTGCTGCTTGCTCTTTTTGAAGTCACACAAGGGTACTCTAAGGAAAACAAGGTGATGTCCCCTGTCACCAGCGCTGGATTTAGGTCAGGTCTGTTCTCCAGGTTTTTGGGGGAGGAAACCCACTATCTAATCCACACTGAGTGTAGTGCTTAGCCTCACTGGCTATACAGACCAGATCCAGAAGCTTTCAAATACATTTTGTTGTCGAAAGCAGCCTCTCAGTGGTCTGTGTGGCCTGGGCAGGCTATTTTATTCATTTTTTAATGGGGACATCTTTATAAAATAGTGGTGTCTTTACCTCAGTGACACCTTAACAGAAAGGGAAAATTGATTTTCTGCCTGGGCTGGGAAAATACCAGGACCTCCTTGTAAGGCTGGTTAGAAAGCAGCCAACTCCTTATTAATAAGGATGATTACATTAAGTCAATGAATATTAAAACACACAGCAAGCTATTTTGCTGCTTGGAAAATACTAGTTACTGAAGCAGTGATTGCAGTCTAAATAGCACATTTCTAGATTTGTAGTTACCCCTTTCAAACAGATACTTGGGTGAATTAATATATTTTACAGCCTTCCATCGTAGGTTTGTATTCTTTAAATTAAGCTCTGTTAGTATAATCAAAAGCTTGATCCTCCAGTCTGTTTGATTCTGTTGGCAGATGCAGAGGTGAAAGCAGCAGGGTCTTGCTTGGCAGTTATTGCATGAATTAATGTAAATCAGGAAACATTTAAAGAATTGCCCTGTCTTTTATAAGTGTGTGGCATAAAGTAAGACAGCCCATTCTTCTGTTCTTTTTGTCCTTATTTTTATTTCTGATGATGCTTAAATGTCAGGGTTGAGATGTAAATAACAAAGGTATTTATATGTTTTTTGAGGACTGGAATAGAAAGGTCCCAAAATAACAACAAAGTCTATGGGAGAACTTGCTTCCCAGAGAGCCTCTAAAACAAGCACCCTTTCATTATTATGCATTTGTGTCTTAAATCAGGTAATCTTTTCATATATACATTTTATTAAATGGTTGAAAGATGGAATGGCAGTATTGCTTACTCTGGAATTGGAGAAAACTAGTATGTGTAACACTGATGCATTTGACAAAATGGGCCATCTTTTTCTTTATCCTGCCAGTGTTTGTTAAAACTGTGATTACCTATTTTTCAAGTTTTTGAAAGTGTTGTAACCTGAAAATACAATGAAGTAACATTCTTAAACAGTTTTCTTGTCTGGTTGAATGTACTGTAATTGTTGCCTGTGAATAAATAGGAAAATACCAGGGATTATAGAAGTCTTCAGGTCTAGAAAACAAGCAGATTTAAAAGTTGCTTTATTACTTAAGCAGACAAAACCAACAGAGCTATGTTATTTATGAGGTGATCCTTTTTTTTTTTCCTGTGTAGTGACTTTCAGGGTATCCATCTAAGGTTTCTGACCTGGTATCCTTGTTTTCCTTTGAGTCCTGGAAGAAAATATGTTTCTTCTCTGTCTTAAGTGTGTCACAGCTAGGCTCTACTGGGTGGCCCCTCTCTACTTCTGTAGAAGACTTCATTCCAATCAGTGTGTATTTTGTATTGCTTATTTCCCTCCAGTTCTTGGCATATCTCTTCTAATTCTCTTGAAGTAAGCTTACCTCATTTTGAAATACAGTATATTTCAGTATTTGCCCTTATCTATGGGCGCTTGTTCTAAATTCAGTTTTGTAGTGTATTGCACTGCTGAAAATCTCTTTTCTGGCCTCTCTAGCTTAATTGGTTTTTTCCCCCCCTCCAATTCAGTAATGTAAAATTTCTGACGATTGCAGGTTGATCGTGCTACCCTGTCCTCTTCAGTTACTCCCTTCTGATTGCACCATCGTGGCATTCAGTTTCTCTTGCAGTGGTTGCCCCTTTCTGTCCATCGCTGTCTGTAGCAAAGTAAATCTGCTTAAAACGCAGGTGATTTTCAAATGGATGTCCAGTTTATGTGGCCCTCTGATCCATAACCAGACATACATGTGACCTAGTTGTATGGCAAAGAAACATTTGTTAGCCTTGGCAGACAGTTTTGGAGCAAGAGTGAAATCTGGAATAAATTAACATGGCATTGTATGCAAAAGCAATTTACTGGCCTTCATCAGTCGTGAGCCTTTTCTTAAAGTGAATTAAATTTTTTGGCATCTTTTCATATGTTATCCTTTAACGGAACATGTCAATTTGATAGTTAATTTTCCCTTCTTCTGTAACTCTCTACATGCAGGTCTTGCCATTGCTTTTCTATGTAAAGGAAAATAACTGATGCTATTTTTAGGAGTATTGCCTTTTTCACCCAAAAATTTTTATTTGACTTCCTTTTCCTTGTGTTCTTCATGATACTTATTTTGACTTGTAGTGCAACCGTGGTTTTTTTCCTCTTAATGTTTTTCTTATTCTTTGTCTCTTCAATAAAAGCAGTATGGTTTTGCTAGCCGCCTGGCCATGGTGTTGTACCTATAATATAGTTTAGAAATACCTCCTTTATGCACTGGTTTAATTTTTGCACTCAATTTAATTCAAATTCACTTGCTTTCTGGTTTTGCTATGTGAAACACTTTACCATTGCAAGCCACTTTTTGATCTTGTTTAGTTTTTCCTATTCTGTCCCCCCACCTCTGCCCGATTATAACACTTACTATCCTGAATGCTCCCTTTTATTCTGAACTTTGAAGGGAATATGCTGGCATCCAAATCTTCCCCAAAGTGAAGTTCACCACCCAAGGTCTATGGATGGGTACTCCAAGGACTATTTTATGTCCTGTGATCTGTGTCAAAGTGTCTAAGTAGTCATCCTGTCATATAAATATATATATTTATATGTACCTTAATTCTTTATAAACACTCCACCTGAATCAGCTTTTTAGAGAAAGTTGGTCTCTAAGCCTGAGAAGGTACAATGAAATCACTAGGGTTCATTAGTCATTCATTAACACTAGGGGAAAGCTTGGATCACTAATTGGAAAGCAAATAAAAGGGACATTTCTGAAAAGATAATCCAAATGCTATGAAAATTTCTATAGGTTCTGCTACTTACTCTGCTGTACAGTGGAAGCACTTTCTATGTTGAATACTTTATTTGAACAGTGATACCTTGATGTGAGGATGTCACTGTATAAAGTTGTTACATTTATGGAGTTGTGTTGCTTAAAAGTTTCCTCTAGTGTTTCTGTTCATTATGTGATTTAAATAATGTGCCAAAATGTAATTTCTATGATTGCTGAATCAATGAATGGAAAATCTCACTGTGGTTTTATTAACTATTAGTGAAAAATTACTTAAAGTTTTATGTACAGTTAAATTTTTTTCAAAATGAAGTTTGAATGTCTTGTAAATAAAGTGTATTTTTAAATAAACCCATTGTTCTGAGCTTGATGTATGTTAGGAATAGGGAGCTTGTATCAGCCTGGATAATTTTAAGACCTTAGTATGAGTAAAGTTAGCTCTTAACCTGTGAGCTTGTTAACGGCAGGATTAAAACTGCACACTCCAAATCACCTTCTTCTTGTCCCGAAGTGGTGTTTTCCAACACTTATTAATCCAAGGATGACCTTGTATCTTTAAAAGAAGTGCCAAATTCACTTGGGCAGCTTTGCTGTGCTGGTTTCCATGTACAGCCAGTAACAATTATGTTACAACTGTAATGCTTACCACCAGCCCTCCAGAGAAGTCCCTGGAGCAGCCCCGTGGGTTTGTGGCTGAACTTGTCTCCGCTAAAGTGCAGTCAAAGTTTAACACCATTAAAGGGTGATCCTCTGCTCTGATGGGTTTATTTTCTTCTTTTAGCGGTGTAGCTATCATGCTGCTTGTCTGATGCAAGAAGTGTGTATCTTGGTCAATAGAGATAGCAGGTATTTGAATAAACATGAAATGTTACCGACTGCTTCTGTATTAGTAAATTAAATACACCAAGGGAGGATACTCCAGGGCACAGAGACCAACTGGCATAGAAGAGCTTCCATCTATGCTAGTAAAATACCGTCCACTTCAAAAGAGGGTGGCTCTGTGCTGATGGCTAATTGCAATTAGGTCCTTGACTCTGGACTGTGCCCGGGAATGGCTTGGGGGAGCAGTAATCACTGCAGGCCATGAAATACTTGAACATCTTACTAATACAGGTGATCATGATTCATCCCCAGGCGCTGTTTGATTTGCTAATATTGATGAGTGCTCGGTCCCTGAGCCGCTGCGCTCTTTTGCAAGGTAGGATTACCTGCAGATAGAAAAGGAGATGAAGCTGGTGGTGGGTTCTTGGGATATGGGGTTGAAAGGTTTCTTCTCTTTCCACACCTACACTGTGCTGTATCAGTGTGCAGGGCAAACAGGGAGGGGAAAAGCTGCCTGGATCAGCAGTGGAGTCAGCAGATAACGCTATCATCGTGGCTGCTTTCATGGCTCTAAAAAAGAAAGGCACAACGCAAGTGGCACGTTCGATATGGTGTTGCACTTCACCTCCTTCCTAGTGCATTTTTTTTTTCCAGAGTTTACCCATGTTTAATAAAGCTCTGTGTCTGTTTAACCACATATTGCTGACCACCCTTTTGTGAGGAGATGGAAACAGAACTATGTCAAGGGGCTTTGGGGTATGTATGGGAAAATGAACCCATAAAGATATTGTACAAGAAATGGCACAGTAGGTCCACAGCCTAGCTTACAGGAAGTTTTGTAAGTAAGGGATTGCATAATTCAAGAGGTAGAAAATAACCCTTTTTTCAATGTACACTTTAAAAATCAAACTTGTAAAAAGAACCTGATGCGGATGAGCCGACCCCCCAAGTTCTGAACCAGAAGTACAACAGGCGGTGGGACATCAGCATGATGAGTGCCGTGACATCTTGCAGAACAGCGCTTGCGCATACCCTGGTTTCCTTTGCTTGCCTAAATTGGTCACAGAAAGTGTTTTCTTATGGCACAGTCTGGCTTAAAAGACCAGCAGCATGCAGGGTTTACCCTGTGATAAAACACCTGCCGGCAGCACAGTACCTGAAGCTCTTGTGCTGGCTGGTGCATGCTTCAAACATTTGCACCCAAATGGTTTTGGGGACATTGCCATCAGGGGATCACCTTTTTACTTGTGATCATCTCTGGTGCTGTGTAATTTCTAAGAGTGTGAGTGTTTGGTCAGCCCTAAATTGTCTGGGTGTAGTTTGGGAAGTCACAGCAGAGGGAGGTAAGCAGGGCCCCCCAAATAATCGTGAGCTTTTGCATGGTGCCAGGAGGAGCTACTCCCCAGCCCTTGCTGAGGAGCAAGAGGGTCGTGCTTCTTCCCCAGCTTGCAGGGTGGAGCAGACCTGCTCCTGTGCTGCGGCAAAGGGACTTTGCGCATCCCCTGGGCTGGACTTCAGCTGCTGCTGGAGAAGGATTTGCTGAGGCTTTCGGAGAGGGAAGAGTGGGAACCTGCATAGTTCCCTCAGTGGCCCCCAAAACCCCATTCTCTGAATAGCAGCTGTGCACTCAAGCACAGTATTTGGGACCATCCCGAAGTGGACAGCGGTGTATACATTGTCTTTCTGCTTCCTACGTCTGGATGTTTTTTATGTGAAGGGAAGGTACTTGGAAATGGATTGAGGCTTTTTTACAATTTCCCTTAATTCCTATTGTCTCCAGATGTGAGCTTTTTCATTCATTTGCCTCTGCTCTTTTGTATCTGAAACATGAAATCTGATCTTAACCGACCACCTCCTTACACCTGCAGTCACAGTAAATCCATCTACCCCTGAAAGTAAGACTGGCTCTTCTTTCATGCTAACATGCTGGCGCTGCATGTCTGCACTGGAAAAAAAAAGAAACAAGCAAAGGCAGAGATTCCAAGGTATAGTTCTCCTCAAGGCTATAAAGTTCTATAAATGAGAAAATGGATTATGCTTCCTCCTAGTTGTAAGCCAGGGTACTGCTCCTCCAAGAGGCAAACCGATCACTTTGGGCTGTGGTTGGGCTGATGTGAAGGGTGTCCCCAAAGCCTGCCTTCAGCTGACTGAGCATCACTGTCCTTGCAGTTCGTTCAGCTTTGCCAGCCCAAGAAGGAAGGGATTCAGCTCCTGATGCAGGAACACGGGAGCAAATTATCTGGTGGTGGAAGCGAGCACAAGTGTGTTGGCTAGAAGGAAGCTCTGGCTATTTTCACCAGCTGAGAATTTCACAGAATCGCAAGGGTTGGAAGGGACCTCCAGAGATCATCCAGTCCAACCCCCCTGCTAAAGCAGGTTCACCTAGAGCATGTTACACAGGATATCGTCCAGGCAGCTTTGAATATCTCCGGAGAAGGAGACTCCACAACCCCCCTGGGCAGCCTCTTCCAGTGCTCTGTCACCCTCAAAGTAAAGAATTTTTTCCTCATATTCAACTGAAACCTCTTATGTTTCAGTTTGTGCCCATTGGCCCTTATCCTGTTGCTGGGCACCACTGCAAAGAGTCTGGCTCCGTCCTCGTGACTTCTGCCCTTAAGATATTTGTATGTGTTGATGAGGTCCCCTCTCAGTCTTCTCTTCTTCAGGCTGAACAAGCCCAACTCTCTCAGCCTTTCCTCGTAGGGGAGATGCTCCAGTCCCTTTATCATCCTAGTTGCTCTCCTCTGGACTCTTTCTAGGAGTTCCTCATCCTTCTTGAACTGGGGAGCCCAGAACTGGACAGAGTACTCCAGGTGGGGTCTCACCAGGGCAGAGTAGAGGGGGAGGATAACCTCCCTCGCCCTGCTGGCCACACTCCTCTTAATGCACCCCAGGATGCCATTGGCCTTCTTGGCAACAAGGGCACACTGCTGGCTCATGGTCAGCTTGTCATCCACCAGGACTCCCCGGTCCCTCTCAGCAGAGCTGCTTTCCAGTAGGTCAGCCCCCAGCCTGTACTGGTGCATGGGGTTCAACCTCCCCAGGTGCAGCACTCAAACTTGCCCTTTTAATTCATCATGTTCCTCTCCACCCAACTCTCCAGCCTGTCCAGGTCCCGCTGAATGGCAGCGCAGCCTTCCAGCATATCAGCCACTCCTCTCAGTTTTGTGTCATCAGCGAACTTGCTGAGGGTACACTCTGTCTCCTTGTCCAGGTCATTGATGGACAAGTTGAACAAGACCGGGCCGAGTACTGAGCCCTGGGGAACTCCACTAACTACCGGCCTCCAACTGGACTCTGCCTCACCAGTCAGAACCCTCTGAGCCCTGTTGTTCAGCCAGTTCCCAATCCACCTCACTGTCCACTCATCCAACCCACACTTCTTGAGCTTCCCTATGAGGATGTTGTGGGAGACAGTATCAAAAGCCTTGCTGAAGTCAAGGTAGACAACATCCACCGCTCTCCCCTCATCTACCCAGCCAGTCATGCCAACATAGAAGGCTATCAGATAGGTCAGGCATGATTTCCCCTTGGTGAATCCATGCTGGGTACTCTTGATGATCTTCTTTTCATCTACTTGCTTGGAGAGGACACCCAGAATGAGTTGTTCCATCACCTTTCCAGGGATGGAGGTGAGACTAACTGGCCTGTAGTTCCCTGGGTCCTCCTTCTTCCCCTTTTTGAAGACTGGAGTGACATTGGCTATCTTCCAGTCCTCAGGCACCTCTCCTGTTCTCTGCCACCTTTCATAGATGATGGAAAGTGGTTCATCAATGTCATCTGCCAGTTCCTTCAGCACTCACGGGTGCATTCCATCAGGACCCATGGATTTGTGGGTGTCCAGCTTCCTTAAAAGATCCCTAACCTGATCCACCTCGACTGAGGGAAGGTCGTCCTTTCTCCAAGCTTACTCACTTACCTGCAAGGACTGGGGAGCCTGAGGGCCAGCCTGGGCAGTGAAGACTGAAGCAAAGAAGGCATTCAGTAGCTCCGCCTTCTCTGTATCTTCTGTCACTAGGGCACCCATTTCGTTCAGCAGTGGTCCCACATTTCCCCAGTCTTACGTTTGCTGCTGATATACTTGAAGAAGCCCTTCTTGTTATCCTTTATATCCTTTGCCAGACGTAGTTCCAGGTGAACCTTGGCCTTTCTAGTTGCTTCCCTACATGTTCTGGCCACATTCCTGTATGCCTCCCAAGTGGCCTGACCCTCTTTCCACATTCCATAGAGCTTCCTCTTTTCTTTGAGTTTCACTAGAAACTCCTTGTTCATCCATGCAGGCCTCTTGCCTCGTTTACTTGATTTCCTACTCACAGGGGTGAACCGATCCTGAGCACGGAGGAAGAGCTGCTTAAATAGCAGCCAGCTCTCTTGGACTCCCCTACCTTCAAGAGCCTTAGCCCATGGAATTCTTCCAAGTAGGTCCCTGAAGAGGCCAAAGTTAGCTCTCCTGAAGTCCAGTGTGGCAGTCCTACTTGTTGTTCTGCTTCCACCTCTCAGAATCCAGAACTCCACCATCTCGTGGTCACTGCAGCCAAGACTGCCCCCTACCTTCACATCCTCAACCAATTCTTCTTTATTTACCAGCACAAGGTCCAGTAGCACTCCACTTCTTGTTGGCTCCTCCACCACCTGGGTCAAAAAGTTGTCATCGATGTTCTGCAGGAACCTCCTGGACTGTGCGCATCTTGCCGTGTGGTCCTTCCAGTTGATATCAGGATAGTTGAAGTCTCCCATGAGAACCAGGGCCTGCAATTGTGAGCTGTCTTTTAGCTGTCTGTAGAAGGCCTCATCTACTTCCTCATCCTGGTTGGGTGGTCTATAGTAAACACCCACCACAGTGTCACCCATGCTGGCCTGCCCCTTAATTTTTACCCACAAGTTTTCAACTTGTTCTTCATCCGCTCCTGGGTAGAGTTCTATACATTCCAGTTGCTCCTTTACATAGAGAGCAACTCCACAGCCTCGCCTCGTAGGCCTGTCTTTCCTGAAAAGTACATAGCCATCGATGGCAGCATTCTAGTCATGCATGTTGTCCCACCACGTCTCTGTAATTGTGATGAGATCATGGCCCCGCGACCATATACAGAACTCTAGCTCTTCCTGCTTGTTCCCCATGCTGCGTGCATTGGTGTAGAGGCATTTCCGTGAGGCAATTGAGCACCTAGGTTTCCCTGGAGAGATGAAAGAGGATCTTCCACAGCCAAGCCCACCTTTAGGGCAGTTGGTCTTCTGGTTCTTAAGTTGGGAGGCAGCTATGGCACATTTATTGCTGCTCTGAATGGACACACTTGTTCCCCCATCGAATGCGACTGCCTGAGTGACCTGACTGTGCACCCCACCCCCTGAGTCCTTTAGTTTAAAGCCCACCGTACCAAGTTGGCCCTGTGCTCTGCTCTTCTCCATGTGGCAGTGAACTGGACTGCCGGCACAGCAAGGAGGGGTTATATAGCAGCTCAGTGGTCACCATAAGGGGATGAAAATTTATTTTTCTGGCTACAGTAGAGATGTCCAGGGGCCATGGAGCAGTAAGGTAGTGACTCCCTGCTCCTGCTGACAGTGGCACTTGTTCCTGTACTTATATATGTATTATTTCTGGTAGAAGTCAAAGGCTTCTGCTAATCATGTTATATTTGCAACCCCCAACTAACACTGATGTTACGTTTCCTTCTGAAAGACAAATACTGTCTTTCTTTAAGTACTCTGTGTCCTGGCCAAAGAGTAATCATGTGAGGCAGCAGCAATAGGAGACCGAGGGGAACAAAGAGGAGCCTGGCTCACAGAGCTCTTTCAAAGTAGCGTTCACTTGGCCAAGGAGTTCGGCAGCTTGCCTGTGCTGCCTTTGAATCCAGCATCTCTTGTACAGCCCCATGCCTGCCACCACGTGGGTGAGGGTAACCTTCTTTGTGGGGGATGCACACACACACACAAAGCAAAAAACACTTTGGGCACATGTGAGCTCAGGACAAGGAGCCGTAAGGAAGAGAGGGACAGAGCATGTCTCTCTCGTAGGATGGAGGTTGTTTCCACAGCAAGTGCCGGCAGCAGCTCTGCTGCCTGAAAGGGATTCAGCAGAGAGGGTCTGGTGAGAAAGTGTCTTACATTTAATGCACACACAAGCACATACACGTATATACATGTATTTATTTTTGCATGCACACACATGCATATATACACACACACACAAATATACTGACATATATGTGAGTGCATGGTACAAACTATATATGACCATATTTATTATCATTCAGCAAATGAGAGTTTTTTGCTTTAGTCTCAGTACCATACAAATACCGCTTGCTGGGTAACCCCGATTTCTTTTATCTGCTCTATCCTTCCTGCTTTTCACTTTGAAATTGGACCAATTCAGTATGTCAGGATTGCACAGTTTCCCTTTAAATAGTTGTGCATCTACCTGGCAGAAACTGCCAGGGTCTAGCGGCAGGGTTTTGTGTATATTTGCTATATTTTCTGTACCATTAAGGAGCACCACCCTGTGGATCCCAGCTGTGTGAGGCAGCTTTCTGCTATGTAATGAAGTTGTGTAAAGGGCAGAGGCATAATAAATGGACTTTTCTTGTCATGAAGTTCACGCTATCTCCCTGCTGTGGCTGGTCTGGGCAGAGAGGAGCACATAAGTGGTCTTTAAAAGTTAGATAGACATGGAGAAAAGAAAAGGGTGGCCAAATACAGCCAGTCCTTCTACTGCTTCGTTCAGTGGGTAGTTGCTACTGCAGGATGTTTTTTGGCTGGCAACAACGGCCATAATCTGACCAGCTCTTATCGCCCTTCCTCAAGCCTGCCAGGTCCTGCTCCACCCTGACTCTATCTGGGGGCTCCAAACTCTGGCCTCTCTGATCCCTTTGATTATATTCCTTCCACTTGCTCTTCTCAGATGCTTTCTCCCTTGTCACCCAGGGCCTCCCTAATCTTCTTTCTTCCTTGCCCATCCGTCCAAAGGCTGTCAATCTCTTCCTCGCCAGCCTACTGCTGGCCACCTTGCGCTTGCTGTCTTTCTGCTTGGAGTCATCTTTAGCTTAGTCCTGGGAAAAATCAAAAAGGGAGATATTTGGACTGCCCAGGTCTAGGGCTTGAAAGAGCAGCCAGCTCAACAACTAACTTGCTCTTTACAGAACTGCTGCTCAATTTCATATCTAGACCTGGAGGTTGAAAATACACTGCTGGCCAATTTTTTCTGTTGAGAACTATCAAGTGGTGTGTTAAAGTTGAGAAAGTTTGAAGATGTGAAAACTCAGCTGTTACTATGGCTAAGTAGAAAGTGGTTTTTAATACTACTATTACTACCAACATGGAAAGGAGAGGCTGTGGTGACTAGTTTCAAGCAATTTAGAGAAGGGGTTGATAGCCTGCAATATTGCTACTTAAGGAAATAGTTGTGAACCCTCAAAGCTTTTGTGGGAAACCATGTAAATTCAGGGGTATGGGAAGAATTTGGCTAGACCATTTTCTGCAGCCTTCTTCAGGTTCACACAGTGACTCCTGAGACAAAGCTGCCTCCAGCTGCCAAGTGCTCTCCATTTGGAAAAGACCACAGGTATCCTCAAGACCATCCCTGAAGCCCTGCCCATCTGCAGCACTGACAAACCATTGCTTCTTAAAATCGGGTTTTTGTCTTATTTGAGACCACGATGTCAAGACTGTAGCTGGATGGAGCTGCCACAAGGCTGGCCTGTGCTTGTCCTGTTCCATTCTGCCTTTGCCACCTTGGTCCGCTCCCTCCCAACAGCAGTACTTGGAAAAACCCAGAAACTCAGAGCATCCTTCTGACACATGATTTTTCTCAAGACATCAAGCACATTTTAAATAGCTTGGGGTGAATACAAAATCAAGAAGGATGTACCTGCATGTGTCTCTCTCACAATTTATTGTTTGGGGTGAGGAAGGAAAGAGGGTGTTTTGGGTTCAGTTATGATAGACTTGTATGTACTCTTTACTCAGCACTATATGCTTTAATGTGAACCTCCTGACCCCTAGGGAACTGCTGCTGTCATGATAACAAGCAGACATTATGAGTTAATGCTTGTAATAACATTTCATATGGTAAAAGATTTCCAGAGTTTACAACTTTGAACCTGTTATCCTATACCAGATTAATACAACTGTATTTACAAAAGTGATTACAAGGGCACTTCTCTCGAGATAGGAGACTTTTCTTGCATGAATGATTAAACGATTCTGACGAATTTGACTGCCATTCCACTTTTTAAGGAAAGAAGCCTGAAAAATCTTGAGCAAAGATTCCAGGCACTTAACCTTTTAATCTGATTAATTAAAAATGAAGTTCTGCTGATTTGAAAGACTGGTGATTCTACCTTCACTGAGACTATGGGTATTGCAAGAGCTGTGGGACTGAACCCCATGAACCTCCACTGTGACACTCGTCACTGATGCTTGTTTTGCCTGGCCGAACTGATGCCTCTGTCCTCTCACAGGTTTTTTTTTAATCCGCCTCCCCCCTTGCCCAGGCTTTCAATGATAAGACTATGTTAATAAGGCTGAATTTTGTTTGTCCAGCTAAACATTGTGAAGAAACCCTCTGAAGTCTTGTTTGACTATGTACTAAAAAGTAAATGTTTAAAAATGTTAATCTGTATAGAAATGTCCTGAAGTTTATTGCTCTTAATATTAGTAATTGTTCCTTTATTAGGAGAGCACCTGAGAACAGGCGAAGGTCAGAGCCCTGTTTTGCCAGATGTACTAGAAACATAAAATGAGCGGCATTTCTGAGCCTGAAGACTTTAAAATGCAGACCAAGTTCTCAAAATTCCTGCTAATCTGGGTATTTTTTTGATATGAGTTTTGCTTTTAGTGGGGTTTGGTGTCAGGAGCCAGTCTAGCTATGGCAAAAGGGGTGTCAGGAGCATGTGTAACTTTTGCTTCTTGGCTGCTTTGTCTTGACCAGATTTAATGCTGTTGAGTCCAGTTATGAGTTAGTACCTCAGGATTTATGCATGTAGATATATTTTAATTGGTGAACTAATTGATTTCAGTTGTTCTGTAAATAGTTTAGGCTTAATAAAGAGACTAAGAGGTTAATGAGTCCATTCTTCAGCTCTGACAGGAGTGCTCACAGGCTGGCTTCCAGTCTTGGTATCTATGACAAGCTTTGTGCTTCACCTGTGGATTCAAAAGGAAGTTAGTTGGTCCCTGGTCGCAGGCCTGTGGCAGTCAAGGGATGATACCCTTCTGTAGATTTTGGGTTGTCAATACAATTCAGTTAATTCTTTTGGACTTTCTACCTCTTGAGTTGGGAGAAAACTTGGCTGTTTCAAAAGGCCCGACACAATTATGAGTTAAAAAACAAACCAGACCAATCCACCACCTTGAAGCCAGCCCCTTTAATTAAAGGCACTTCAAAAATCTTTTCTTACAGTCTGCTGAAATTAATTTTTAATAATTTCTTCCCCAATATGCATGACAGTCCTTGTTTCTTCGTTGTTCTGTCAACTAGAAAATAGTAGATTAGTTGTTATCATCGTTGTGTGCTACCAACAGTTGGCACAAAGGTAGCAATGCCTGTGACGCAGGCATCCACACACATTTTTGATGTTCGGGGCAACTAAAGAAATGACCTAGTGTAATTAACACAGTCTGAACCCAATAACACTCATGACTGTAATAGGTAAGAATTTTCCGTCGCACTTTCTTCTCTACAATGGACATATCTGTTTTTTTTGTCGAGATAGTTGAAGACGTAAGATACGGCCTCTTTCCCCTGCAAGAAGTGGGATGTCCTGGACACAAGTTACGTGTGTCTTCTGATCGCAGGACTAGCCAACACTGTAGAGTCTTCCATGGAGGCTGAGAGGTCAATCATTCAGCTCCTCTTTCTGCCACAGCAGGACATTTCCCTACATTAAATTTCGCTAGTGCAGTACCAGGGCCAGTTTCAAGGGCAAGTGATTTCCCTTGCAGAAAGTATTCCTAGTACTTGACTAGGTAAATGCCGAGAAAGGATGGAGAATTACTTTAACATAGCCAGGAGATATGGTGTAGGGGTCTTCAGCTAGAAGTCAATGTTGCAGAGTTTTTCTCAAAAGATAAGAGTTACTGTTTGCTGAAAGCCAGCCATAAAACAGAGGAAGAATAGCAAGACACCATGACAAAACCTCTGCCTACACAGCAGTTTTCAGATTCAGATGACGCAGATCCTGGAGCCCATTTGTGCAAATTATCAGAGCAGCCTGGTGGCAATGAGTTTGCTCCCCTGCTATCAGCCTTTCCTAGCAGCTTGTTGGGTTCACCTTATGGTTTGAGTTCACATAAGAGCTGGCTAACAACCCTTTAAGAATTTGCTCTTTGTAAGTAAAGATGATTTGTATACCCTGAACTCTCTTAATCTCTGGATACTATAAATGCTAGTACGTCCTTGGCGTACATGTTGCTTTTGCAAACAAGACCCATTCAGTGCTCAACTTGAGTGAAGGTGCCAGCCTCTAGGCTATCTGCACCCACAGGCTCTTTTCATCTTCCTAGGACACAGGTCGCCTCTGGGGTACTGGCAGCATCCATGCACCCCATTCCTGCCTCCTGTTTGTGTCATTCCCCAGTGCCCTGAATGAGATCAACCTCTCACTGTATGGACAAACAAGAAGTCAATTTGATCAAGGGTCAGTCACAGACCTCATAACTGGTCTATTCGTCTCATTTTACAGCTGCTTTCCACGAAAGCTTCTGACGACAGTTCCTGAAAAATCAGCAACAATAGCAAAGTCGCGAGCAGATTCTTTTGAGCATCTGGCGTTTCACACATCTCAGAGAAAACCATCCTTCGGGATGAGTTTTTATCTGCTTTTGATTTTTTTTTTTGTATCTTTTTTCATTGATCTAATTTTTTAAAGCTTTTTTTGTTTGTTTTTGGGATGATTCATACTTCTTTGCTAGCATTTGAAGTGTCGCATGCTCAGGTATATTGTGTGTGGGGTTCTTAGAGGATAAAGGCCGTCACCTTACATTAGAATGAGAACAGATGAAGGGAAGGAGAAAGTCAGGGCTTCTACCCCATGGATGAATGTGGAAACTGGTGCTCAGTGAGCTCCTGGGGCCTCTCAGGGTGGGAAGGGATGCATGGGATGCATAACACTTGTGTAGAAGGACCACTGCTTCTTGGCACCGTCAAGGGTACACAGTCGCAGGGAAGGGGGAAAGGATCCCTTAGCCTCCAGGATATGCTCACATCAGCTTTTTCAGTTGCTTTTGTCCCCCACCAGGAGCACTAGGAACCTCCTTTCTCCCAAATGAAAGCTGAAGTCACCCATGATTTCATCAGGTGGGTGGCTTAATAAACCCATGCAATGGCATGAGACTTGCCATGATTTTATGCCTGTGGGTGGCACTATGGTTTGTATGAGCCCACAAGCCAGCCCAGCTGCCCTCAGCAGAGCTGTGTGGTGATGGGTGCATGCTCAGAAGGCGCAGCGCTGCCTCCTGCAATGCTGGCAGCTGGTCCTGCCCTGGGCTTTCTTGGGTGTCTCATGCCAACACGAGCAGCAGCCCCATTTGAGAGATCGTGAGACTCTGGTGTGATTTTTTGCAAATGAGCATGGCTGTCGGGTGGACAAGATCCTTTAAGGGCAGTTTGACCTGCAGAAAGCAGAAGTTCTATGCCTTTGTGGGATGGGCACTCAGGCAGTGAGGCTAATTTTTGTGTTTTACACTTGTTGAAGGAGACTGGGATTTTTACAAACTGAAGAACTCCTGCCTTTTTAGTGAATTTTCACTCTTCCTTCAGTCTTAACTAAATCCCATTTTCTCAGAAAAGCCTTTAATTTATTTCAGTGGCCTTTAGACATTTATTTTTATATCCCACCTTTTCTTTTATTTTTTTTATTTTCTCACTTAACTGTGCTTTGTTGCTGGGTTGTATCAATCTTTTATTCTGAGGTTAATTGTACTTGCAGGTATAAAATAGCTTGAAGAACCGAGTTGAATAATTCACTCTCCTAAATCAGGCAATAAATATGCATCGCATAACTGAGCTGTTGCTGAGTCGTTAATACTCCACAACAGCACAAAGGTGTTATGGGTGTTATGGCATGGTTTGACTCACAGGGATTTGATGCTTATGAATTTTGCCTTCTGGGCAGCTGTAGCCCAATGGAAACGAGCCCTCTTGTGGGCACTTGAAAAATTATCTGGTGTTGCTGTTTGGTAATGCAGGAAGCCTAATGAAGGAATGAATGAAAAAGTTGCCCAATATTGGGGGGATAAATAAAGAAAAGAAAACAAAAAAGGAGACAGCCACATTTTCTTAAATTTCACCATTGAAAAAAAGATTTTGAGATTATTGTTATAAATTATAAACATCACGAAAATGCTCATTCGGTGACTTGTGCAAAATTAAATTATTTAATTTTTTTTATTGAAATAATGAGGTTGTTTTATGTATTATCAAAAATACCATCTCCTTGGGAGAGGAAAAGATTTGAATACTTATGAAGTACCTCCTGAATGTTCAGGAAAAAAAAAATCTGTTGTGATTTCTTTCTCAAGTAGAAGGCATAAATATTTTATTGGAACGACTTTTTAATTTTTCAATCTTTTTGAAGAGATCGCAAGAGATTTCTTCTCTCCTAGTCTGTGGATTTTCCCAAGATGCAATGGAATCAAAGGGCTTTTCATGACTGTTTTGACTGTACTTTTGGGGGACTGTTTTTCCAAAGATTATGCTGAATTTAACGGCTCATCAAAATCCTATAAAAGGATGCTCCACATCATGGAGAGCAAACCAACGTGAGTTCAGGCAGCAGTGAGTCTTACAGTTGGGCAGGATCATAGCTGACCTCCTCTCCATCTCTGATCAGGGGCATCTTGCAGTGATTCTTCCAAGTAGAACATGGCTTGCAGGTAGAGCAGGCTGTTCGTTTCGTAGAGGCTCCTTTGCTGTGAGTGGAGACCTGATAGTTTTGGCTGTACGTGGTTATTCTATTAATAAATGTGCAAATTTAGTAGCAACCTTGTCATCTTCACCAGAAGGAACTGCGTTGGGTTCTTGCAGAATTTAATCCATCTGTTGAAGTTGCCTGTGGGTAGCTCTGTTATTTTCCTTAAAAGTGAGCATCATTTGCAGAAATTAGTTCTGTGTTTGGGACTCAAATTCAGGGAAATTAAAGCCTAATGCCCTGTCTTGGACAGGTAAAAGGAATATCAGTGAGGTTTGACATCTATTGCCTGCTTATCTGAAGACTAGCAGAAATTGACTTCTATACAATCTATTTTTGCAAACTTCTGCAGTAGTATTAATTCCCTACTGTACTATGCAACTGTAAGTAATCAATATTAATATGTTAATTAACATAATGACATGTTCGCACTAAGGAACAGGGTATATGGGCTAACAATGCCCAATCTATGTTCTTTCAACATTTGTGTTGTATCTAGTGTACAGGAAGTGAAAGCAATTTATGCAATTATGTAGATTGTCTAAATGATCAGACCTGACAGACCATTGGTTTCAGGGGAGTGCTGTTATATGCCTCAGATATACTCTTAGGCAGGCAGTTGACTCCAGCAACCCAAAGAATCCATAGACCACCCCAAAATACATCCCCCACAGGGTTTCCCTGCTGTTGCGTGTTTTTGTTGGTTTTTTAATTATAGGTTATACTCTTGCAGTGAGTTAGAAGTGCAATGCAACCTTGTAATTGGCAATCACAATACTCTGCCCTGCCTTTTAAAATCATGTCAACAATGTAAACATCAAATGATCTCAAGGTTGTCATAAAGTGGACCTTATGTGGGGATTTTGAAGCACTAGTAAGTTTTGGCTTTAAGTACAAAAATCAGTTTAGTTCCATGTTACTTTCTTTTAGAAGTCCTGGTAATATTCTTATTGAACAAGAGTGTTTGTTTGCAAGGCTGAGGATGAAAAGCTGTAATGCATTGTCAAGTGCAGGTGACAATCTGGTCTTTGAAAGATTCACAGCATTTGAATGACTGGGGTATTGGAAGAACCAGATTTGAAAATAGCAGGCTCAAGACCAGGCAGTTTGGAAGAGCAGCCATGTAGGTAGCTGAAAACTCCAGGGAACAGACTCAATTTGGGCAAGTTTTAGCTGAGCAAGGCATGACTAATAGGACTATTAACAAAGTGGTTTTAGAGTTTGTTGAAAACATCTATTTCCCTTGAAGGAAATCAAATGCTTGCAAGTTTTTCACTAATTCTAAACTAAAGCTCGCTGTCTCACATTTAGCTTGTGTGGTGGGAAACTGCATGCAATTCACTTTGGAAACCTTGCTAGGATTTAATCATCAGTGAATTGAACTACTTAGGTCATTAAGCATTCAGCTGTTCTGCCATCTCAGTGTAAAACTGGGTGCCTGCCTTTCATGTCAGCTGGGGTGAGAAAGTTGGAGAGCAGAATGCAGAATTAACTGGAAAATTAGCATAGATTGAATTACACTTGTGGAAGCTGTAAGTAATTTGGATAGCAAGGCTGCAAGTGTTTACTGGGGAATACAGCAGTGTGGAGAGTGGGCATGGGTTATAAAAGTAGAGGGGCAGGAGGCTATTTGGGAATGTGGTAGTTCTTGAGCTGGAGAACAAGAGGAATTCATGCTGTGGTGTTACATGACATTAGTTAAACTGTGTAACAGTCCTTTCAGTCCTTTTTTTTTTTTCTCCAGTGGCTTTGGGGCGAGGCATAATGTAGAGGATGACTCTCACTGTTTGCAAGTGTGTCTTAGCAGACTATTGATTAAGAGTGTGATTGTATTGGTTTACTCAGACTTTTAGGACAAGGGGTAATGGTTTTAAACTGAAAGAGGGTAGATTCAGACCAGAGATAAGGTAGAAACTTTCAGTGATGAGGGTGGTGAAACACTGGAACAGGTTGCCCAGAGAGGTTCAATGCCCCATCCCTGGACACATTCAGTGTCAGGTTGGATGGGGCTCTGAACAACCTGATCCAGTTGAAGATGTCCCGGCTCACTGCAGGGGAGTTGCACTAGATGACCTCTAAAGGTCTCTTGCAACCCAAACCATTCTATGATTCTACTTAAGAATCTTTTTGTTGAGAAAGGTATTGGTGAGCTCACGTATAGTTAGCAGATGCCACTCAGAAGGTGGTAGTGCAGGTGAAGAACGAGCAAAGGTTGTAATTTCTTCTTAGTCCCAGGGCTTATTTTTAGTCTCTGTATGAGAGTATAGACATTTTCCTTTCAAGTCTGCAAGTCTACACACAACCATGATATAGTAACTGTCCTCCTATTGTCCATGGGGACTGTTATTCTGCACTTATGCTTGGACAGGAGAGGTAAGTGGAGAGCATTCCCGGGTTGTTTAAGAAACACTTCAGCCACAGACACATAACTCTGTAAGATGATGGGCGTTTTGATGTTTATGGTACTAAAGTGATTACATAATGGTTTTTGTACTGTTCTGGGGACAGTCTAAATACAATTATGAGTGTTAGCAATACTGAATGTTATTTGTGAAGTAGGCCCTGGCTCATGTGAACTCTCTTTATGCATTTGGTTGGATATGATTGATATGAGTAGACTTGTACTAGATAGCGGGTTGTGTTTTTGTTGTAGAATCTATTTTCTTTTCATGTTATGTTTGCTTGAGGTCACTGCAAGTATGTTTCTTGGAAACAGTTTTATGTCTAAAATTCTGGAAAGTTTTGTACTACATAAATTGCATAAGATGGTATGTTGTTCAGTTATTTTGGGGAGATAATACAGACATCTTAGCTGACTTCCTGATACCTCCACATTTTGCTGCTTCAAAGTTTCAGCATAAAAATTCAAAACCAAATTTCTGTCCTAATAAATGGCAGATAGTTCATTAAAATGTATTTAGTTTGGTGTTGCCAAGTTAGCTTAATTTCTCAGCTGGAAACATCTGAAGATGAAAATTGTTTTGAAGGAAGAGAATGTTTTGGAAGTTGCACTTCTAGATATCTCTGTGTAATTTTTTTTAGTGATTTTCGTCTACAAATGGAGTCATGAGATGTAGGTATAGTAAAATATTTTAAGATTTCACATGGCTCTTTATTTTGAGAACTGCTGAGTTTGGTGTATAGTGATAGGGATATTATTGACCTAAACAGTAGATGCTATGTTGATAGAGTGATACCTTAGGATCTTCATTGGTGTTAAGGTACATCACAGTGCTCCCCAGCATGGGTTTGCTGAAACTTTGGGAACAGTGTTGGGTTTTTCAGACTCTCAGCAGTTTAGTTGGGAACCTTCACTTGGTATTTCTGGCTTCACCCTCCAAAGCAGCAAACAAAATTTCTTCTAAGACCATACTGATCTGACCTTGGCTTCTAGTAGTGCTTTTGGGTTTGGGGACTCATCTCAAGCAGCTCTCTTCTGGGGTTCTATGAGATGGAGTGAGAGAGGAGAGAAAAAAGGCTCATGGTTTTACTTTTCATAGACAAAATAATTATTTTCTTTTTTTGTAAACTAGAGATACTGGAAACTTATATCCTCTAGAAAAATCTCAGATAGTTGAACTTTTATTCCATATTGGAATTGGGTGGTTGTTGTCAAGGTAAAGAATTTGCCAATTATTTCCAACTGGCTGTAAGCATAGAAGGGCTGGGAAAATTAGGTTACATGTCATAAGCATTAAGATTGGTTTCTGCTGTTTTCTATTAAATTACACCCTTCAGATGTCAATATATCAAGAAAAGGAATGATTTGCTACACAAGTGATCATACTGAGTTGCCAGGTATGGTCACACTAGTCTCTTGTTATGTGGCAGGGTAACATAGATATTCAGTTCACTGCCAATGCTTGCGTCTGTAGTGTGATGTGGCTCTGTGTACTGCACAACATGAGGTGCATGCGTTCCAAGAGACACATGATGATATTTTAATAGGGGGAAAAAGTTAATTGCCAATTGAAGTGTGAATATAGCTTTCCTAGAAATATGACTAGATGGAGTACAGTACAGGAAACTGGGATGCTTTGTATATTTTTACAGGACAATTGGGTGCAGTTGTGACTGATAAAATTAAAGATTCAGCCTTCTTGGTGCTGGCATGGGAAGCCGTACATGACTCCCTGTCTTCTGTCACTTCAGTTCTGCAGCTTCATCTGCATCGCAGTTGAGCAATGTTATTCTGTGCTGTTTAATATTGCCAGTGTAACACAGAAAGGGCCTGTAATGCAGTCTTACTAAAGCAGGCTTTGGGTGTGCCTTAGTCAGGTGATGTACAGCATCTTTCTTCACATCGTGCCAGTGAGAGGTGCAGCGCACAATCTAGTCTGCTGTTGCACTGAAGAAAAATTGTCACAATTATTGTGACAGTTTCCTATGCTGGTTTGTTCCAAGCAAGTGAAACATTTGCATGCTTTTGTGTTGAATTTGAAACAATTCGTATCTTTCTCACACTTCCATTTTTAAGTTTGATGTGATTTTGACATTTGTTTTATAAAATGTATATTTAAAGTATACTTCAGTAAAAATGGAAAAAATGTATTTTTAAAGCATAGGTATGCATATAATGTCCATGTAAAATGTAGGTTTATTCAGGTTGCTGATTTTGTCCACGTATAAACATACATATGTAAAAGGTTAATGGATAGTCTGGATTTTCCAGTAACACACTGTACATTTTCAAGTATATTTTAAGGCTCAGTGTGTCTCTCACATTCTGTCCCAAAGCCATAGAGATTTCTTTGTCCAAGGATGTGTATATGTTTATGGGAGGGTGTGAAGTTTTTTACAATTTCCTTGGCAACCTAACAATATTTACACCACCACAATTTTCTTATGCAATAAACATTTGCTCTCCAGCTGGCTAGGGCACCCCTGCTCTTCCTTTGGGCTGTGTGACTGGATTATCCCAGATATCATTTTTTGAATTGTCTTTTACTGGGCATATGTATAGACAAAGGACCTGTTTGGTCTCTGCATTTTTTGTTTTGTGGAAATGAAGCAAGAATTCTTTGTGGTCCCATAAAAATTGGGGATGCTTATAGGAAACAGGGAAGGTTTCCCTAGAAAAATACTAATTCTGCAGCTGTTCTTGCTTCTAGTTCATATTTCCTACAAGAAGTTTTCCCAAGGCCTTCAAATTCTTTTTTCTTCATTTGCTGAGGGCTGCTTCAGTTCTTCATTCATGCAGCTTTTCTACTTTTTGGAGCAAACTCTTCAAAATCCAGAAGATGATGTTGGCATTTGTACCCAAGTACATAATCAAAGGATACATTCAAACAGATGGAGGAGGTCGTTCTTGTTCAGCTCACACAAGGAGAGGTGTGTGAATTCAGAAGAGCCTTTTGGGAGTGGGTGTACCAAGGCTGTAAAGGTTTCTCTTCCACCTTACTTGGGATCCAAGCTGGATAATCGCAGGAGCCACCTTCCTTCTCTGCAGTGTCGTACTTCTATTTCTAGTCCTCAGTGGAAATTGGAGATATTAGGCAGGCCTGGAAATGTAAGAATAATATTCCCTAATATAATTTATTTACAAAAAAGATTGGTTTAGAAATTGGAAAATTACTAGTCAGTGAAGGATTTAGAGTTTTCTAACAGCTAACCCTCATCCTCTGGCCTGGGAATACTGTTTATTTTATTTTAAATGGTTAATGTAAGCTTGCATTGTAATGTAGCTAATGGCTCCAGAAGTTCATGGTTCTGCTGTGGGTGTTGGTTTGTCCCTGTGTCAATATGTATTATTGACCACACAGTGTCAACATGGCCTGAATTTCTCCTACCCCTTTTCTTCATGATGACCTTATGCTCTGAAGGGAACAGCAATAAATTATACTTTCTGGAGGGGAAACATTTCATTATCTGAGACACATAAAAGTTAAGGGCTACCTCAGCTGGCAGAGGAATGATAATGGGGATTGCAGGATGCCACGTAAACACAAATATCAAATAACATTTGTAAATAGAAGGGTGGACTGTGATATTTGTCAGTACCAAAGGGATGAAACCAAGTGGCCGCAGGAGGGCACCAGAACCTCAGTAACGGAGTTGTGCTACTGCCTCCATCCTCATGGGCTTTGAAAGCTGCCGTGCATGCCACACTTGAAAAGCAAATCTGGCAATAACATTAGGTAGACAGAGGGGTAAACATGTCCTACAGTCATAATAGTAGATGAACTCAAATTTGATTCGCTTCTGCTCTTACTTCCATGGGTTATTCTTTAATTGTATATACTGTGTCCATCCAGATTAGACCATAAGGTCCTTGGGGTAGGGACTTGTCTAAACGATGTATTGCTATGCACACCTATGACACTGTGAAAATAATTAACTGCTGTAATTATTGTGCCTCTAAAGCACCCTCACTTGACATTGCTGCTGGGCAGTTACTATCATATGAATGTGACTGCATCAACCAGAATAAGACCTTGAATCTAAAACTGGAAGAGGCTAAACCTCTATTCACTAATATTTTTTTATTGCTTTAAGCATTTGTAGAAAGAAACCAAAATTTTACCAATTAAACTTTTCCTTAAATGCTTCCTGGGTGAGAATGACCAATCAGCCTGGGGACCAATGCTTCCAAGTGGTGAGCATCTGGGAGTACCATCTTCTAGTCCGTGCTCCACTAAATATTATAAAACACTTCTATCTGAGATAGAAGGAAACATATTAGGACTGCTGTGAGGCCTCGGCAAGTTTTTATTCTATTTGCCATCTTCCATGGTGCCTACCAGTAGAAGATGAGGTTTCTAGGGGTCATGGCCTCACACAGATGCTGACCTCCCTCAATGTATTGTCACGATGCTCAGTGTGTTGAATTGGACACATTGGCCTTTGGGAATAGTCCAAATCAGAAGCTGTGGGCTCCACAAATGCCCTTTGAGTATATACTGACCTTACCAGAGCTATATGCTTGCTGCCAGACAGTTAACACATGAGGAACAAATGCTTTTCTTTCACAGACAAGAGCAGGTAAAAGATCACGAAGCCTTAAGGAAGGAGGGTAAAGCAGTCAAAAAGCACTACAAAACTCTGTTCCTACTACCTGAGCCACCTGGGACCTTCTTCAGTACATTTCTTTCCCAGTACTCCTAGCAGCTCTACAAAGGAGCCAGCTCTTGTGCAAAGGCTCTATCTCTGCAGAACAGGAGTCTTGAGCTCTTGCAGAGGGGTAATGGGGGACTGCTGGTTAGTAAAGGTGGCTGTCAGCAGAGGACACGTGAAACAGTAACTTTATACCTAGAAAGTGCAGAGATCAAATGGGATTAATGTTGCAGAAAACCAACACAGGCATTTGTGTGCATGAAGCTTCAACCCATGCTTTTGGAGAAAGGGTGATCTTTGCTGTGGAAAGCATGCTGGTGCCAGTAGGAGCTGGCCTGGCTGTGTCAGTCCTACAGTTAAGAGCTTGAAACCAGCATCTAGAGCAGTGGTCAAGCTACTCAGCTGGAAGGGTAATTTGGGGCTTCTGGTCACTGCTGCCTGGGTTATCTCCTTTCTTTACCTCTAGTGGCCAGTGCAACACCTCAACAGTCCCTTAAAAAGAGTAAGCAGCCCTTGTCACCCTCTTCCAAGCTGAGCACCTCAGCTGCTTAACTGCAGGATCAGGCTTCTTTCCCTCGCAAGCTTACCTTCTTGGATCTCCATTGAGGTATCTCCAAGAAGGGGAATGGACTAGGATCTCCTCTGTTTTATTCACTGCTTGGTGCTGAGGTGCAGCTTGGGAGTGGGGATGCCACTCCGCTTGGGCTGAAGAGGTCCTAGGCATATGTGTTAGTGCCCTTTCATCACCTGGAGCTTGGCACAGGCATTTTATCACCACAGGTCCAGGTGAAGGGTTCTATTCTGGCACCAAGCAGACTGTGCCCTACACTTCAGATATGGACTCAGATGCTATATCTCAGTCATCCTGCAACTAAGCAATGCTGTATGGCTAACTTTGGGCTGAAGAGGTCATGTGTATACAAAAACACTTAATCCAAAAAGGCCAATGAACCTGTTGTTGCAAATTTATACCAAATAGGCTTTGCCACATGGATGTGCTTTAACTTTTCAGCTCTTCTGGGAAGCAGGTTGGTGTTACTTCCATTTTAAAAATGAGGGCTAATTAACTTTTTCCTCAAGGGCTACAGCAGATCGTAGCTGTGCAGAGAACAGAGTTGTATGCTGTCCTTAGGCTGTGCTGCCCCGTTTCGGTGTCCCCTCTGTGTCAAGGCCAGAGGCCAAGCTCTGCAGCTTCCCAAGCACATCTGCAGCTCCATTGAACTCATTGGGATCAAACACTTAGAGGAGAATTTGGTCCTAAATATGCAAAATACTTAAATGGGTGATTTGAGACACCAGAGCAAGAGAGGGATTTCTGAAAAGTAACAAAAGGTTGTGAAATTGCTAAGGGATTAAGTTGTTTGAATCATTGTTCCAGCTCTGTTAAAAAGGTATAAATTCATTTCAATTCTTAGCGGATTTCAAGCTGCCAATTTCTGAGCTTTCATAGCCTTTGATGTGATTCCAGCTTTCTATGATGTAAGTGGATTATTTTTTCCCTAATTCTGAAGAGGCCATTTCCCTCCCAGCCCCCTCCAGAAAAACATTGCAGCAATAGGGCTCTAACTAAACACTGTTTTTTTTCTTTTTTTTTTTGGCTCACTGTAGATATTAACCCGCTCTCCACAGTAGTCTATTTTTCATATACTTCTTTCAAGACTCGAGTGCAAGATGAAGATACCAGTGGTAAACTGCTATTTTAAATAACAGAGATCCTAAAACACACACTAGACCATACACTCCAGTTCCAAACTGCGTACATAAAGAACAGTTAATCCATCCTTTAAATACAGCCAAGTTTGGGGTGGAATATGGCAGCTTTTTAGCATGCAGAGCAGCAAAACACAATTTAGGCTGTGGCATGAGGAATAGTTTGTCTGATTGAAAGCAAAAGGGAAATGTAGACAGGAAGAATGCAATTACATACCTGGACTTAATCCAAGACACCTGAGCTGACACTTCTGCTCTAGCTGAAACAGCCCCAGAACCTTTACATTGGGGCAAACAGTCAAGACTGTCCACCTTGTGTGGTGGCAGGGACCTCCAGTGGTACCAGAGTCCTTCCTGCTGATGTGGATGAGCTGGATCACTGCAGGTTCAGAGGAAGACATCTGCCTATTGAATTAGCAGTGTTACAGCCTGGACATTGCTAGCGCAGTAATAGCTCTGACAAGAATAATATACCATGTGAGAACTGCTGAAATCACAGCTTGGACAAGCATGGCTAAAGATATTGATTTATATTTGGAACCAAAAATACAGCTTTTAACAGAGTTGCAAGGACAAACTTTGTATCTTCTCCATTTTGGACAGGTTGTACTTCCTTATGGGGCATCCAGCACCTTTTAAGTTACACTGGCAACCAATGTCCTGAAGGGTCTGGTGGAGCATACAGGAGCAGGGAGATGCAAAAAGCTTCCTATGGGCACTAAGGAAGAATGTGGTGGGGCTATGGGGGGGATGGACCTCCCTTTTCAGTGACTCTGCAATGTATTGTACCATGAGCAGGAACTTGGCTATTGTCCAACTTAAAGAGTGGTTTAGCTTTGCAATGGAGCATAACCCTGCAGATTAAGCTCTTGGAGTGCACCAGCTCCTTTGCCTTGCATAGCACTAAGTTTGTACTATTGTGGTAGAGACATGGAGAATTTGAGCAAATGCTCCTCTGGCTTCTCTGCTATGAGATGACTTGCAGATGTGCTGAGGATCACCTGGTGCTGATCTGGCAGTTTTTATTTTGAGTCTTCTGTGCTATAAGCAACATCTTTAGGCTTTCTGTATTAATTGCACATGTTACACTCATGAGCAAAACAGTGGTTTGTGAATTTAGATGTTTAGCTCTTATAAATGCCTTATCAGAAGGTTTTAATGAGCAATCATAACCAGTCTCATTACTTGAGACTCACTAGTGATTCTTCTTTGATTGCTTTACTCTTCCTTAGGAGAATTCAGTACACAGGCTGTCAAACTGATACTGCTGTGATAAATACATGCCTAACTTTGGGGGTGGCTAGGAATGCATAGGTTATTGTAAGGAAAATGTTTTCTCTCCATAAGCATTTAATGAAAGAGCTTGAATGTTGAACAGATACAATTAATTTGCAGTAGTCCAGGCCTAAATTTTACAAACAATTGAAGTCTGAAATTTTGTGGTAAAGATGTGCCTGACAGTTACCTTTGGGATGTTTTTCCTTGGGGAAAAGGTTGTTTAATCTAACATCCAGTTTGCACTAGATGGCACTGTTTTATAGCTCATGTACCTGTCATTTGTCCTGCAACTGAGTTTATTACTGTGCAGGGAAAGTTAGTGCTCAGGTAGTTGTTACATTTTTAAATACTGGTAAACGGAATTGGCATCTTACACAAGATCTGATTCTTGTCACTTAATATACAAATTGGCTCAAAGCAAAATACTGAAACAACACTTGGTTAGGGATTTTGGCCTGGAATCTGGAAACAAAGTTCACAGCTGAAGCTTTAAATCACACCAACTAAACCAAAATCAAGTTATGTTTTTGGGAGGTTTATATAGACTTTGAATCATCACAGCCCTTCCTAGCCTGTGGTCTGAGCAGTCCTGGAAATCATGCAGGAGCATGACACCAGAGACAAGGTAACCCTATAGACATGCATGTATACCCTCAGACACTAACTCACTGTCATCACTGGGCCCTGGATTTGGCCTATAGTATACAGCATAAACATACTGTGCCTAACTTTGTAACTTCACTGCTCTCATCTGTAAAATGAGGATTTATCTTTATTTTCCCTCTTATTTGATTAAGCTGTAAACTGTAGCTCCACTCAAGTTTCCCTTTTTTTTTGGCTGGGGCCTCACGACTGCTATTACTATGAATAATGCTATGTCTTCATAATGTATTATGGGCCCAAAATATCAATGAGCTATATAGGAAACTGTGTCCCAGGATAATACCAGTGTGTTTTTTACAGTCCAAATAGATATTCATTTGAATCATATTAAGACTGCCCTTGCAGGATAGCAGACACTAGTTGTGTAAATGTAGGTGTTACACCCTATATAACTGAACACAGATTGACTTTGAGTTGCTCATTACTCCATTGCACACACTTACTGCTAATGTCACTTATGGAGCCGTGAGAGGATGATAGTGAGACCCTGCAACACAGAAAAGCTTTTGGTGGCTCTGCAACATCACATTCATTTGCAGTCCTTCCAAGATTTGAAACTGGCAATCCGTCAGTGATGGACAAAACCAGTAACCTAGTGAGCCACCAAAGCACTCTTGAGAGCCAGTGTGCAAGCACTTCTGAGGAGGCTGAGATCTGTCTTCCTTCTCACAAAAGCATTTCTACTTTGTTTTGTTCACTAGGTGGCACAAATGCATAAGAGATTGATTTGGAAAAGTTTTTTCTGCAGTTTTACAGTCGATGTTGTAAATGTGTCCAGGGTAATTTTGAATGTGTTACAAGAATGATTTGGGATCCAAAGTTCACTTTTCAAGAAAGACCCATACTGGTATGTTCACTGGAGACAAGCCAGTGCACTGAGCCGTAGTCATCTGAGCAAGGCTTCCTCCAGTGCTTTGATATGACCAGCTGCATTCATGTTTGTGTTCATCATCACCCTTCTTCCCATCTTGGTCTTCTCCCATGTCCTAGAACCAGTAGAAGACCAATTTTCACTAGAACACCACTAGTGTAAAGAAGATAATGCCCATTTGTTCCTAATTGGAGAGGCAAAATGCTTGGGGAAAAACTTTAAATTTTCTCAGCTTTTATATTCTTGTCCACTTAAAAAAAATATATTACTTGTAGATAATTAGTTATTGGGACTTTACCTCCCACCCCTGCTGCATTCAGAAGTAGAACTGATTGGACAAAAAAAGTGAAGGTTTACCAGGAAAATGCATTTCTTGACTTTTCTTTTCTTGTGTACTTTTGTGAAGAGCAAACTTCAAAATGGAAAATGATCAGCTGAAAAGAAAGAGAAAGTTAGTTTTCCAGTTTCAGCGAGGAAACTGGATGTGTCAGGGAGCCAAATTTGTTTGTAGAACATTTAAAAACCAAAAAATTCAACACTAAAAAAATCCCATCAGTTCCAAGCATGGAGCACAAAACTGAAGGAAGCCCCTAACTGGGTAGCAGGAACAGTGTAAACTGGACAGCATTAAAAGAAATACCAGTAGATGCAACAGGCAGTACCCATGTCATTCCTCACCTAAGGTTTGGCTGGAGGGAGGGAGCAGAGGCAAAGCCAGTGGCACCAGTGGTGGGGGCTGACCTGTCACCTGCCTGCCAACCACGCCACTTCTCTTGGAGCTGGAAGGATTGTGCTGGAGATGGAAACTTTAAAGACTTAATTGTCTGAGGTTCCTTTTCTGGCTTGGCAATACAGGTTGGCTTTGTACATGTGCTTTTAGAAAGTGCTAGCATAAATCCACAAAGATCTGTCCCTTCTACTCCTTTCTCTAAGACTCTAATTTACTAATAAAGATTTGTGAAATTTCATGAGTGGTATTTTCCAAATATGACTTTTTTGTTTGACATGTATTTACGTATATATTTTTTCTGGCTTGATAAATTCTTTCTGCTAAGGGATAATGAGCTCTTGGGTTTCTCTCCCTACCTCCACTGCTTCACTCTCAGGATGATAGTGATGTGATTTCAAAGTCAAGGGTGAGTGCAAGACCTGCTGACTCATGAGGCTTATCCTACAAATAAGGAGGGAGCAGGCAGTGGCAGAAAGCCACCACAACCATTAAAATGCAAGTGGAATACTGAAGGTAGGCAGGGTTCAGGCTTTGAAGGCAAGTAACCTAAACATTTTTCTTTCCAAACATCTGTAAATTGTTAGTCTGACTTATTTTGAATTAAAAAATCTCTTTTAGAAGACTGACAACTTATTTTATTTTTCAGCCATTTGAATTGGATGCTGCACCTTTGCTTTTGATGTTGGAGAAAGGTGCCCCTGCTCATTTGGTATACTTGGGTCCTTTACCAATGAGTACTAGTTTTTTTTCCCTCTGTGGACCAATACCCTTTTATCAGTCTTTAATCCATTCTGATCTAGTCCTTGAGGCTGTCTGCTACCCCTCTTGAGACTCTGATATGGTTTTCAGTCCTACTGGAAACAGCATTACCTTGCTTCCTAGGCCAGTCAAATAAAGCAGCGTGTTGGTTTAAAGTGATGTTGCCAAACACTATAAGAAATGTGGGACTGCTTGTGTGTCTGTATGGAAGAAGCCAACATAAAAAAAACCAGCACCCCTTTCCCCATTGTCTCCCCTCTGCCATTGGCATTTTACTTTGGTTACAGCAATTGTTATTTGTTCAGTGAAATTACTCTCTTTCTGGAAATCCCAAACTCAACTCATAAGCATTTTCCTTCTAATTTCAAAAAGATTTACAAAAGAAAGGAAAGGTGTTAGATTATCTCTACCATTCACTGTGGTAGCCAGTACTGTCTGGAATTCAAATAAATGCCTGTGATACTGACTTTGGTGCTCTGACAACTGAAATAGCTGGACTTGATTTTTTTTATCTACAGCTGAGTGAGGACTTCCAGGTTATTCAGATCTATGCTTTGCTGTGACCTTTCTAGCAAATACATCTAACCCTTAAACTTGGTATAAATTTAAATCTGAATTTAATTACTCATTTCTACCTGAAATCATATGAGGTAAAAGGAGATTTAAGTGTTTCTATAGATGATCATGTTCAGCATCAGATGATCCACTTACATACAAATTTCAAGTAATCTGAAACTGCTGAATTTACCTTGGTTTAAGGCCCATACCATAGGATTTAATATTGTTTTATCCCAATCTATAAAATTCTTCCCTGGCATCTGAAAACCTTCCAGC
Organism: Gorsachius magnificus; assembly: GCA_034008185.1. NCBI lineage: Eukaryota > Metazoa > Chordata > Aves > Pelecaniformes > Ardeidae > Gorsachius > Gorsachius magnificus. Next base: position 37,966,616 of record CM067083.1, on the reverse strand, counting down.
TTTGCTTGAAAGCAGTAGCAAGCTCAGCAGAGCTTTGGATAAATGAATTATTTTGGCAGGTCCCAGAATTTACTCATCTCTAATAAAAGCCTGAGCACCCTACAGCTGAACCCAGTATAGGTTGTGGTAATGACACCACAGGGTGTTTTACTTTTATGATTCCTCCTCTCAGTATCACAAAGGTCTTTATGGCCTTTAAGGCAAATTTTTCTGTTGACTGTGGTCAGCAGATAGTAGACATACTTTCTGATAGATGACTTGATTTCTGAGTGTTGTTAGCTTTGGACATTATAGTAACAAGGATGCATTAATGTTTGTAGATTCAGGCCTCCATTCTGCAGACTTTCCTAGGTGCTTGAACTTGTAAGCCATATGGGCACCATGGCTACATGGGTTTCATCAGGAATAACATGATGAGCGTTTTTCTGTGTCTGGGGAAGTATTTGGTTAATGTGTAAGAGCAAAAAATTTCCCTCTGCCCGTCTCCTTTGAATATTTGATGAACTATATGCTGACAGATTCCTGAGCAATCCTCCAAGGCAGTGGGTATCCCAATGCTTTCCCAGACCTTCCCCTGTTTTCCCTTGTTGTGACAGGTCCTAAGCCATAGAACTAATGAACTATTTCCACCTAATACAAATATAACAAGTACAGGATAAACCCAATGGAAATCTATGCAAAAAAATAGTGACAGAAACATGCAAACACAGTTTGAAAAAGTGTCTACCTGTTTAAATTCATACTCTACCGTTTGTACAATGTTTTGGGGGTCCTCAGCATTGAGGGATTCTGACAAATTACTTTCCATGAAAAGTATTTAATGACTGGGCATAAATCAAATGCATCAGAAGCATTTTTCCAGCCTGAAAAGTTTAGGTTTGGATAACTTCAGTCAACTCTTCTATACAGAACTTGGACTGAATATTTTGCAAGATCAGGTTTTGCCATGTTGTTACTATTTTTTTTGCTTCCCCCCTGGATATTTCAATAGCTTTTCTTTCTTGTACCTTTTCAGTTTTTTCTTTTTTCTTTTTTTTTTTTTTTTTTTTTTTTTTAACAAACCTTTCTGGAAGCTCAGAGTTTGATTTTATGCACAGTTATGGGTGAAGTGTGCTACAGATACGAATCAGGTAATGCAGTTCTATAAGCCACCAAATGTTTTATGACATACTGAGAAACTATACCTTTGCAGTAAGTGGTGGATGAAAAGCACCTCATCAAATCAGAGGGCATTCTAGAAGTTTTGCAGGGAGTGTGAGTGAATTTGCCACATCTTAAGTGACTGGCTCTTCCTTCCCATCAGCCTCCCATTAGCCATTCCAGCAGTAATGGTCTTGCTGTCCTCTGGTGCACTGACAAGATTGTATAACTTAAGAGCTTAGGAAAACTCACAGTAGTTGCTGCAGTTTGTTCTTCCAGCTTAACTAATGGCTTGTGAAGTTGGAAATCCATGCCCTGAGTGTGATGGATTTTGTTTGGAAATTGATCCCAGTGGATAATCTGTTTGAATGTGTTCCTAGAGATCAGACATGTCCAGGGAAACCTATTTAAAGCAACGTTCATCTCAACGTATGGGGCCAGCACAGAGATGTGAGAAAGAATCCTTACATGATAAAAAGACTCATGTATATTTAGTGTTCACAGTCATGCTGAATGATTTTCAAAGCTGCCTTCTTCCTTTTTTTTTTTTTTTTTTTTAAATTCATACATCATTCTTTGAGCTGTCTTTGCATGCTGTCTTTCCCATGGCACTTGGCCAAGGAAGAGGACACAGGGCTAACCTCTAATGGGAATCCAAGAAGAAAAGGTCAGTCATTCTCAGCCCACAAAAGAGGACTTATCAATCAATTGTCAGGCCATGAGGCCAGAGCGTCCAATGTTAAAGAAGTCCGAAACAGACAATCATAAACACCTCACAGCTCTTCTGTAGCAAGTGCACAGAGGATGTGGGAGGGAACTGAGCTATTTGTTCCTTCAGGTTTGAGAGAAAGTGTCATTGTTCAAAACCCTTTTGATAAACAGTCTTGCAGTTCCAGCAAAAACAGTGCACAAAGACAACTGTCTGCAGGGTTAGGAATTTTGGATCAGCAAAGGTAGGGGATGCATGGGGATAGTGGAGAGTAAGGAACATAGCTAAAGGGTTTTAGAAGAGCTGTTCTTGGTCTCCTCTGCTGCTAATGGTTTAAAGAACTGTTCTTCTGGTAGAAGTTTTTTCTGTGTATGTGTTCACAATCTCATCACCAATCACACAAACCAAAAAGTGTCTGGGAACATTTGTATGAAGCAGTGGTTGCAGCCAGCAATTCTCAAAAGGTATTGGTGTGCCAAAGCTAGTGCATAGTATGTAGGACTTTAATACAAGCTGGGTAACTCAAATTGAAGATGCAAACAATGTGAATAATTAACTCTGTGGAGGTTCACATCTGTATCTGAAATGTTCCAGCTGCCCTCTCCATGTGTACAAAGGGCTGAACCATAATGCTGGATCCAAGCAGACATAATCTGGGAAAATTCAAGGCAACATGTAATCTTCCTTACTGGCAGCCATCTCCTTAAAGAGAACAAAGAAAACTGCAGATGTGAACTCTAGGAGCATTATGGACATTCATGAATTTAATATGGATGCTGTGTGTACAGTTCTTTTTAAGGAAAATAATTAGAGAGCTGAGAGATGTTAAACTTGAGTCAGAGGGAGACTTGAAATCCATTTAGGTAGGTACTGTAACATAGATTGCCCTATTAAGGACAGTTGGCCCTAAATTTATTTAAGTATTTATTTATATTTAGAGCAGAGGCCTGTTGGCTGGAGTCAGGCCTTGTATGACTTCATCCACGATGCCATTTCCTGGGTTCGATAGGGATCATTTTAGTCTTATAACACCTAATATTAATTTGGGTTTAGGCAGCAAATACAAAGCTGAGCCTAGCCTAGATTCTGGTCCCATTTTGTTAAAGTATCTGTTAATGGCCTAAGGAGAAGGGTTTGGGTTAATCCAGAGATGGACTCAAGATGCTGCCAGTCTTGAATCTGGACACGCATTTAAAAGCTCTAGTGCCGGGTGGGTGGAGGGCTACTTGGACCATTATAAATATTTCAAGATGATGACTAAACAAAGGATAGATATTTTGATTTCATTCTATTTCTGTTATCAGCTGCCAATTCTTTACAGTCCCCACCCTAACTCTTATGGCTAAAGCCAGACTGCAAAACCATTGTAAACCTCCTCCTGACACCCTCAGCTGTGACAATTATGAGACTGAATCAGCTTGCATTGCAGAGCCATGTCTCTCAGCTGAAAGAGTTTATGAGTCACTGCTCATCAAGGTAATATCTTTAATGCACTCTTGAACTGAACAACAGATCCGTTTGCCTCTTGTAGCTGACAGGCATTGTCCTGCATGGGAACATTGGTGAGGGAGAGGGAAATCCACTTCAGGACTGTGTTGTGCTGAGCTGTAGTAGTGGGATGAGGTGTGCCTCTTGCTCATCTCCAGTGCTGCTTTGGGATGACCAGCCATGGCCATCTTCTTGCAGAAGACCCTTCATAATGTTCTTTTTTCTAGTATCACTGCTGCCTAAGCTGCTAGTGCAGTGTTTCCTGGTAATAAACTATTTGGGTATCCTCCTGGAGAGGAGCCACACCCAAAAAATAGATGGGGGAAAAAAAAGGGGAGGGCAAAAAAAGAAAAGAAAAAATAAAATCATAGAATCATTTAGTTTGGAGAAGACCTTTAAGATCATCAAGTCCAACCATTAACCCAAGGAGTGGGGAATGTGAGAAGTTTTCATGAGTGTTTTGGTTTTCTGGACTGCATCTTCAAGCATTTTTCTGAGGTAATTTGTAGGTGGAGAGAAACCTGTTCTCTGAAGTAGCAAGATGTGAGACAGCTATAAACTGGGAGTGCTGTGGCTGTGTTAGGGCAGTGTTGAACCTGGGGCTGTATAAACCTGGCTCTCAGCAGGGCTTGTCTTTGCTGGGCTAACCACGATGGTATGGTTTCACGTTTGGAGCTGACAGGCTTGGAGAGCACAAGCAGAGTCTCCTTACTTCAGCCTGCAAAACATGATGCAGAGATGCCCTTGTGCTGGTAAGAAATGCTGGCAACGTTTCTCCCACTGGCAGTGCTGAATCTACTGCCTGGGATCATCCATTAATGCAGATGGCCATACCACACACTTACATCCATGGGGGTCCAGGACATGTATGAAGATGATCTGTGTATGAAAGGTAGCGTTACACTCAAAATTTTGTTCTGCAGGAAGAAAACGTACCTTGTATGTAATATCAAATGTCATTTATGTAACTGAATCCTACCAGTATAATTAATAATTATTAGTCCAGATATAAATATTACAGAAAAGGAAAATAGACTACAATTCTAGAAAATATCTTGATAATTATACAGTTAAAATTGCTGTATAAACACTCCCTCTGCTATTACACACACCCTTCCACTGTCCTCTGCATCCTGAAGTCACTGGCTTCAGCCTGGAAGAGGAGTAACAGTCTCTCATTGGTGTCCTAAGTCCTACACAGGGAAGACTATGATGGTGGTGTTGAAGGCTTTTTCCTCTTACATTTGGGACTATTTTTAGATTTATCTTTTTTTCTAATATGCTTTAACACTTGGGTTTGGATTGTTTTTTCATTAGTCTGCAGCTATGCATTACACCCAGATTTGCTGTCTGGAGTGTCTTACAGCTATTAAATACGTGGGTTTTGTTCACTTTGTTCCTCCTAATACCAGTTTTATGCATTTCCTGAGTCTGCAGTTCTTTGAGATGTTTACATCCTCAGGGCCTCCAGTACTGTCTTGTGCCCCCTCTCTGGTCATCCCATGCTCTTTACTCCTCTGCCCTGCAACTTGTCCTCACTTTCAAGCCTTGTCCTGCCATATCTTGCCTGTATTCACCTAAACCATGTTGTTGTTCTAGACAATATTTCGTTCTACTTCATTACTATGAAAGAGCTGCTTGTTACAACTGTGTCTATAAAAATGATGGTTGTACAACATAATTAAACAAACATAAGCAAAATAAAACAGATAAAGCAATCGGCACCTGGACATTAAAAAAAATTACTTTTACAAGGGAATAAATCTTGAAAGAAAGACCCTAGGCAGTCTGAGAAGTTCAGACAAGGCTTGCAGAATTAGTAAGAAGCCTGCAGTCTGTTACTAGCCATAGCAATATTGTATTTGTGACATTTTGATGGAAAGGAGTATGAGGTGACTGGTGGTACCATTAACTGCACCTTGCATGGTCTTTGCCCATCTTTGAGGCAGGAGCTTCAGCTACCTGATAGCTGACCCTTCTGCTTTTTTCTGAAGGATCCCTGCATTTCCAAGAGAGTCCTGCAGCCCTCCATAACCTCATGGGTTATGAGGTGGTGCTGTTTGCTGTCATGGCTCAGAGGAATATGAGAATTCAGGTTTTCTTGCTCCAAAACATTCTTTTCTTGGGAACTGTAACAGATCAATTGATATTTGCTGTTAGCAGCAAAAAGCATTTGACAAACTTTTCAAGGGACGTTTTTCAGGCAGAAGCACACATGTAATGGCATAAAGCACCAGAGAACTGTGTCCAGGTTGTGTAAAGATCTATATGTGTGTGGGAATCAGGTTTCCATCTTAAGGTATGTTTTAATTCATGTAGGAAAACAGCAGGATCTGCATTTTTTCTGTTTTCCAGATGTTATGAGAGGACATTTAGTTTGCACAATCCCCAGGAAATATCCCACTTGCACAAGGAAAGGATAACTTGTGACAGCCTGTGCACACTCCAGTTGTGAGGGCAGTGCTTTTCTACTTTCTCTCTCTTTCTCAGGTGTGTGGCTATTTTTCATATCCCAGAGTTCCATTTCTCTGCTCAGTCAGTCACTCAACCATTTTGCCTAGTTATATCTGAAGTTTTACTCCTAGTATTATGCTCTTCTTCAGAGGAAACGAAAACCAGATTGTCTCCTTGGCAGCAAAGAATAACAAGCAGGCTGCATGGAATAGCTGCTAGATGAGAAAGGGCCACAATCTGCCTCCCTGCCAGCCGGTGCTTAAAGACACTCTCACAGACAGGAGGCTGCTCCTGGAGATACTCCCTGCTCCCGTGACATCTAAAAATGCTCTGAAGTAAAGTTAAGATTACTTTTCTGAGATGGGATTGTGGCTATCTAAGGAGGTAGAGGGTGTTGAAAAATTTCCAGTGGATTTACATTTATTTCAGTGAATTTTCATGAAAAATAATGATAAAAAATTACTCTGCTTCAATAAGGTTGAAAGACAGCGTATCTTTACCTGGACACATTTGTATTTTGTCTTTTTTCTGGAGGCAAATTTTATTTATGTACTGACTTGTTACAATTTAAAAAACCGAATCTCTTCCCTGAATGCAAATATATATATGGAAATTAAAATATATTAAAAAAAGCAAAATCAAATTAAATATTTTGCCTTTTGAAGCAGGATATTTTAGTGGACCTGAATTTATTACTTTTTTTAAGTTTTGCCTCAAATATTGTGGTTTTTGTCTTTTTTTCATGCTTGATACAATTCCCCCTACCCTACTGAAGTGAGACTCTAGAATTTGGCTAGTTTTGTGGTTATAGTGGTGGCTGTGCCATCTATACATGTTACTTACACATTTAATAAGGTATTTCAGATTCCTTTTATTCATATTATTGAGAAGCTTTTTATTAAGAATGTGAATTAAAGTAGGTGAATGTTTATGACTTTTTATAGAGGAGGCACAAGTCCAACGTTTGATTTACTTCCTTTAACATTTGTGGATACTGGCTATTAGATCAGAGTCACAAAGATGAAGAGTGTGCAGAAAAACTGCAATATAAAGTACTTACCTCTATTTTGTGTAATTCTGTCCTCTTCCATTCCATCCTATACCGATTGTCAGGGTGTCTTCCCACCACTGTGTCTGATCACCTCTGGGGGTTTCCAGTGCTTTTTCTTGGGGAGGATCAAACAACAGGAATCCGCAAGTCCTTCACTGGTACCCTGTGCAGACATTTCTGCTCTAAAAATCCTTTGGTGGACTGGATTTGAAAAAATCTCTTGGCTGGCTCTTGTCATGATGTCCACTGGGCAACCCATTTTTTAGGCATTGTTACTTTTCTTTTTCCACTGTTACCTAATTTCAGTGAGAAACGTGAAATTTGAAACTCATGATGATTGCATGTTCTGCTGGTTATGATGGTGAAATGGATAATTTTCATGTGACTTGACATTCTGCTTGCAGTGGGCTCTGTTTGATACCTTTATAACATATGTTGGGAACCGTGTTTCATATTTCAAGGGATCAGCATTGGTACTCTGGAGTGGGCAAGCCCAAACAGAAAAGCCTGTGGAATTAACCTCACAGCCCCAGGAGACGTGGTGGTGGTGGTCTCTATTCCATCCCATTCCAAATGATTTCTCATAAACTTGATGAAAGGAAACAGAAAATAGTTATTTTTCCTATTGTGTTAGTAAGCTCCCAAAATGTTTTGTTAAAATAAGTTTGAGTCCGAATGTCATCACTGCAACCATGCTGAGTTTCAAGAATATGTAGTTCTTGGTAGTTTAATCTGTGATGCTTGGGGGTTTTTTTGGGGTTTTGCTTTTTTGCATTAAGCATCTCACTTCACTAATTTTACCTGCTATGCCAGCTCACTACTCAAGACAGTATTGTTTATATCTATCCCATCTTCCCTTCTGATTTCCTAACCACAAATGTCTGCTTTTTTGTATTGACTACTGAGTCATTTCATTACTGCATCTGTGCAGCTAGACTTCTGCTTTTTTGCTGGAGGTCGGACATAGCGCTATCTTGCATCTTACCTTTCACTTAAACAGGCAAATCCTAGCCTTCCATCATTACGCTATAGCACTGTGCAAATGAGAGGCTCATAAACATTGTCTGACCTTCCCTTACCAGCCAGAAAGCCTCATCAAACCGATCTTGTTTGTGTTACTGCTATCAGTCAGAGAGCTCAGTCCTCCAGCTAGATCATGAATTTCAGCTTTGAAACATCACTACTACTCAGTTTTATTAGAAATATGAGGGAGAAATGCATTTTTGTTTGTATGAGCAAAAAAATGCTGGATTTTTGGCTGGAAATGGAAAACATAAATCAAGCCAGAAAACATGTTACCCTACAGATTCTCAAAGCCTTACATCAGCCTGCTTTTGTTTGTGGCATACTGCTGCACTGATTGGGATATCTCTTGATATCTTGTTGATGAGAGTGCCCCGTGATTGCTTACCTCGCCTCCGAGAGGTGGACATCAGGGTGTATCATGGCAAGGTAAAGTCTGACTTAAACTCTGTCCTGGAGGAGGAGGAACAGCTATGACTATATGGCCCTCAAGGGGCTGGGAGAGTAGCTTAGAATGAGGATATTTTTCATTCCTACTGCTTTTATTGAAAAGTTGTCTTCTATGGCTTGCTTTTCCATTTTCTGCCTGGCTCTCCTTTTGATGTTACCACTTTAGAGACCTAGCAGGTTGCCCTTGTGGAATACGGGGCTTATATTTCCATCTCTTCATATCTTCTGGGTTTTCTAGGTAAGTTGCCAAGTTATGCAAAGAGACCTGAGACTGCCAATGCTGTCTGCTCCTGGTCCTCTCCAGCTTCTCAGCTCCCTGAATAACAGGTCCAAGTCCACTGCTGTGAAAGCATGCAGGGTCTCTGAGCACTGGAAAGACATGACAGTGCAGGGACCTGCCAGGACAGAGCTAGGTTTTGCTACTACTCCATAGTATGGTAAAGGTAAGGAGAACAGTATCCCATAATGCTGGAGAGAGTAGCTATGTTGTGGAAAGAAAAAAGCATTGATTAGATCTGGAGATTTTATGTGTACAGATTACATCCTATAAGCAAGGCTTGCTTCTCTTCTACAAAGTCTGCTCTAAGACCAGCTTGGGACAGCTGGTGAGACTTCCCAACTTGTAAACAAAGGATATGGAGTGGAAAGAAAATGAAGATAAAACTGAAGTCTTAATTACAAATGAACAAAGTGTATGACATTCCAGATCTTGTTTGTGTGCTTGTAATGACTAACCTTGTTTTGAAGAGCAGCTGTAGGGGCTCACTCTTAATTTCTACATCAGCTTTCCTTTTGGTTTTTTTGGGGTTTTTTTGTTATCTTTTAAAGTTATTTTTTAATGCAGTTAATTCATCTTAGAAAACAGCCATTTAAAAAATGTTTTTTATTGTTCCATACAGTCCTTGCCTTCCTATCAGCTCAAATAATGTTGACATATTCACACAGTTGAAGTTGGCATTTTGACACATTACACATCGTTTTCATCTGCTTCCTGGGGATGACTCCAATGCCTGAGGTTTCTTTTAACACTCTGAAAAGCCTCTGGCTTTGTGCAAGGTTGCATTCCTAAACAGTATACCAACTCTGAGCTTTAGCCAATGTTTACTTTGCAAGAGAACTTTTTAAATATCAAAAGGAAAACAGTCCTCCTACATTCCACATAGGTAAACGCTATTTGCCATTTGAAAAAAAAAAAAAAAGCGCAGTAATAATAATCATAGATGAAATTGCTATTTCAGGGGAAGAGTCATAATTACAGTTGAATCATGGATGTGGGCTGAAGAAAAGATAAGCATGTGTTTTGCAGAGTCAGGCATGTGATTAAGAATACATCTTCTTGCTTTGCCCTTTATGAAAACAGGAGTGACTGGTGGTGAGGATATATTTCATTTTTATTGGAGAACTACTTAATACATTCAGCTTCAGGGGGAGACTGGCTATAATAGGACAAATTGTTAGCTGGTTTAAGTCCAGACCTCTATAGTGATGATCTAACTTCATTGACTTATCAGCAAAGGATGTGGCCCAGTACATTTGAAAGATATGTTTCTTGTTGATGGCCCTCCAAGGTTGAGCTGACTTCAAGCTGTAAGAGAAGTGACTATTCCACTCTTGCTGCTGCATCTAACTAGGTGCTCACACCCATCCCTTGCTTTGGCAATAGCATCATGCAGCACGCTGATCTGGCTAAAAAGCTTTACTTTTCTTTTTGTAGTGTTCCCATTCTGCCAGCTCAGCTGATCGATCTGGCTGATTGCAGGGCCACACTGTTGCTGGAATTTGTACAGGGAAGGCAACAAGAATGTGCATGGGATAAAGGCAAGGCATCCCTTTCAAAGGCACCTCACAAATTGGTTTGACACATCTGTGAAAATACTCCATTAGATATACAGTCGCAAACTGGGACCTTGCTCTTGCTGGAGTGAGCAGTAAAACTCCCATGTGGTAGGACTGGGCTCTTACTGAATAAATCCAATGATGCTACAAAAGGAATGTCTTTGTTGTCTCTGTAAAATGCACATATTGCAGGGGTGAGGAGAACAAGAAACAGACACAGTTTATTTTATTGTACAGTTATGGTTCCCAATGCTGAGGGATTAAGTCAATTACCGATAATGTACATTCTGGAAATTGAAGCATGTGACATGGGGTGTGTGGAATGCTGTCAGGAGGGAATGGGGAAAACGTCTTTCAATATTGGTTGAATTCTGATCTTCAAAAGCATGTGTTATTGTGAGCGGCATGCTCTAGCAAGAACAACTATCACTGGAAAAATGGTGCCATTAAAGATGATTTTAAGTTCAGGGTTTAATGTGTTATTTTCCAGAACTTAGAAATGTGTTTTCATTTTTAAAGATTGCTCTCATGGACTGTCAACTGCTCATTTTGGGAACCAAGAAGAAATCTTTCCAAAGCCATATGAGGATATATTAGTTTTACCCAGGGTGAACATGACATGAGCACGCTTCCCTGCAAGAATGACCCTATTTACTTGTCTTCTACTCAGTAGTTTATCTGTTTTTACAATGATCCAAATAGATTCAAAGAGGTAGAAGGGCTGATCCATTTGTTTTCTTCCCACACAAGATGCATTTCAAATGTTTTGCACTTTTGCAAACATTGTGCAATTGCTCTCTTTCAAAGACATGCAGTCCACAATATTTAGTCCTGACAACTGTGCCGACATGAAAAAAGAAGGTGCAGCTTTGTTGTTCTGAATCACTTCATGAAGACCAGCCAATACAAACAGATTTTATTTGGGTGTAAGGCTTTTTTTGGTATTATTGCCAAGACAGCTTCATGCTCAATTAAAAACAAAACATGCTGGAGCCCTAAACCTTTTAGCAATTCCAGATCTGCTAATGATGTCAGATTGGGCAGTTCCCCACCAAAGAGACATCATTTATTACAGAGGCTGACATCAGTGAGAGACGATGGTCTGCTGTCAAAGCTCTTTGCTGGGACACAGGAGAACTAAACTTGGTTTTCACCTTCCCTGTGCAACCTTTGTGTGACCTTGATGAAACTCTCTCTAACTTGATGTCATGGTACTCAGGGAGTTTTTGGCATACCCATACGCTGGGTGGTAGCTTCTGAAAAGAGTGGTTAAAGTGCTGCGCGGGAAGCTTGTCATCGTTAGTAATGTGCTCTTGCAATTTAGAAGGTAGTTTTAATTCTGGGTTATGTGTTTGGGTAACATTTCACCAGCTGTAATGTACTGAAAGGTATCAATTTCCACACAACACAGTGAATGTGCAAGACCACTGGGATCAAGCAGACACATGCCTTTTTCCTGGAGCCTTCCATTTCTTCTCTAGCACTAGTTTGCCATCATTTAGGCAATTTGAACAGGGACTACCAAAAGTGTGTCTTCATGCCAAACTGTCATTTTGTCTGCCATCTAATACTGGTCTCTGATTGTCACTAATTACAACTTTTCAGGTGCTTCAAATGTTAAAATTGGGAAAATGAAGTTGACTGCAACCAAAATCGGGAATAAGGACAGTCTGTACCTTTTCTGAACTTATGTCACCTTAGAGAGTGCAGATCCTACCAAATTTCATGAGTTTAAGGTACCTGATATCTCAGTGGGTGCCTGCCCCAACAGGAGTGCTTGCTTCCACAACTGCTTTTGATAACCAAGTGAATTTTTTCCTTAAAATTGTAAAGCCTCTTGCCAAATGGCTGTCTGAACAATTACATTTGAACCGAAAAATGGAAGGAAAAAACATTGTGTCAGGTCAACCTGAAATAAAAGACTTGTAGTTTTCTTGGTGAGATCAGTTCTCATCCATCACGTTTTTGTAATTAAATATTTGTTCCATTCAAAATAAAATGCATCAAGAGAAATATTGTCTCAGTGAAAATAAATGTAGGTAAATCTGGTCTCAAAACATTGCTTCAATATGGAAAATGGATTAATTCCATTTTTTTCTTTTCCAGAAATATTACTATTTTGGCTGTTATTGTGACAGTAAGGGAAACTCAGAAATTTCAGGAGACAGCCTCTTGTGAAATCATAGTCTAATTTCCCAAGAAGGAGAGAAAGAGCGGAAACACATGATAACAGCAGGGAAGTTGCACTCTCACAAAGTTTACTGGCATCATGCATGGGGCGAATATCTGTATTCGTGTTCAGCAGTAACTTTTTTACAGAGGAAGTCCCACTGAAACCAATGGGAACAGTATTTTATATAAGAATGAGAACTGCTGAAGGGTAGGAAACATGGGGAGTTAGTTCTAGTTCCAGGGAAATATGTAAGGCTGCCTTTTGCTTAATTGCAGAACTCAGATTTAGTTGGAATTCTCCAGACATTCCCCCCTGCCTCCAAACTGTTATGTAGATTTTCCCCTTTTGAAAAGCTTCTCCTAAATTTCCAGACTGCTGCCAGCACCCAGCAGTGGCCAACCTACTGCAGTTCCTGACTGCAGTGCACACAAGCCTTGATGTCAGCGGGATGTGCGAATGGATGCGTGCTTTTTTGTCTGTGTTTACGTTGTGGTTTCTGATGAAGAGCAACAAGCAATCACCTGCCATTTGCAGAGTCCCTTTCTTGCCTTGAATAAATTGGTCTTCCCAGCATCACTTAATCTTTTTATGCTCCTGACTGAGGAAGTTATCAAAGTCGGTAGATGACAAGCCTAAAAACAGCAACCCAAAATGTAAGAGTCTGGGAACCTAACTCATAATTTCAACTTTTTTCAGATTGCAAAGAATGCTGAGTTATTTGCAATAATTATAAAAGGAAATGTCCTGTTAGAAGACAGAGGTGTTTTTGTTGTATTTGATAAAGAAGGGAGCTTTTTATGTGGATTGCTTCTGATATTGTTTTGACATGATATGTTGAATCTAAGAATTTGTATAAATACTGACTGTCTTTCCAAGAAAAGTGCCTGATGGTAGAATAGCCAGCTATCCATTTTTTTCTTGCTCTACTTAACATTGATGTTAAGTTTCAGCTTGGGAGCAGACAAAAGAGTGCCTCAGAGCTTTATAGCAGGTTATAGGCTCACCACAGGTTCAATGTTAAACCATGCAGGCATTGATTGTTCCACTGGCTTGTCAAATGGATTTAATGGACTCTGTTTAGCTATTAACATCCCTGTCCTAGAAACCATGGCTAGGCTGGGCAGTGGGAGTCACGCTTGCTAGTAGTCCTGTGGTGTGACAGAAGAGCAGATAACGCATCATGCTCTGCTTTGGAGCTGCTCAGTCAGAGCCATGGACATGCAACAGTGGCTAGACAAGTGAAGGATGCTTGCAGAGCCACAGCTTGCTGTGACCACTCTATTTCAATGTGCAAGATGGTTGTTCTTGCACCTCTTAGCCAAGAACTCCAAAGGACCAAATAGTGCTTCTGCACTGGTGTTACAGTCTGGATCAGAAGAGTGTCACCAGCAATCACCTCTTATTGAGGTTTGATTTGCAGCAGCACAAGGTTGTGATGCTCATGAGCTGGATTCCTTTTGTATGAAACCGAATTAGAAGATGTGCACGTAAAACCCTGTGGCTGCAAATGAACACTGAGTACCTGGGATCAGACTAGCCTTAGAATGAGGAAACTGTGGATGTCAGATCCTCAGCAACAAGTGGTTTGGCCTACAGAGCTGCTCCTATCCATTTGCATTACTTGCTATGAAAGCTGGGTGTACAACTCCAATTGACTTAAAATGGGACTAGAAAAACCTGACTCCTGTCTATGGGTTACCCTTATGCAGCCTCTGAGGGCGAGGAGGGGAAGAGTAGAACTGGAAGACTCAGTACTGTAGGTGTGAATGAACAAAATATGGAAACCACAGCATGCTTTTTCTCAGCCTCATTCAGTGCAATGCTTGCCACAGGTTCTGCTTCAACCCCAGCAAAATCATATATCTGCGAAAATTAATGTGGGTCACAGGATGAGAAAGATAAGTGAACCTAGTGACACATGGTGGGGAAGAAATTGGATACAAAGTAGGAATGCATTGTTTGGACAAGAAATGTTACTGTACTGAGCCAAAGGAAAAGGCTCAAGATCAATCAGCCAGAAGACGAAAAGCTTTAAAGGCAGAAGAAATGCTAAAGTTAGCATGTGTGGCTTACTATAAATTGGGGTAATCTGAAACAGATATTCTCTGAAGAATACTTCCAATGTTTCCTGGCTCTGCTCCAGCTACTTCAAAGCCCTGTTATCAGTGAATTGTGGTCCCAGTGTTAGGAAAGCTGGGCGATGTTCTAAGGAAATGTCAGCTTCAGATCACAGTTTCCTCTCATTTCTGTGAAAAGAGGTCAAATTAGCAGAAGCACTGCCCACACGCGGTCTCTGTCACAGCCTTCCGTGGCCCACTTTGTTAATGCTTGAGCTAATCCTTAGGATAGGGAAGAAAACTGCTTTGAAACAGCAGGCTATTTGATTTAGGAAGCAAAGTTTAAAATAATACCCCAGCAGCATGTGTTGCCAAAAATCTGCTAGGATGTAACGTTCATTAGAGACAAGCAGAACAATTAAGGGAAGTTTTTAATTCCCCTCCTCCACTTTAGGATCCCTCCCACCCTGTGGGATCTCTTAGGGCATTGGGTAAACCTGTACGTTGCTGTCTGGGTGCTAATTAGTACAAGGTTTGATCGGGTAACTGGGGTGAATGGAAATCTTACTTCTGTTGTGTTCTTTATAGGCACCAACATATGAAATGTCTTTTTACCTGAACAGTACTCATGCTGCTGTTCACTGCTTGGTTCTCTGGTCTGAAGGGCAGAGCTAGAAAAATTTTATTGTTTTATTTTACGTAAAGTGTCTGTTTCACAAATCCAGGTGTTGCTCATGTTAAAATACTGCAATTTCTTGGTCTGCCAGGATTCAATCTTGTTACTTCAGAAATGGATTTTCTAGTAGGTCAGATGTAAGAGACCTTTTAGAGGTTAGATATTGTAGTCAACAAACTGTCTGAGATCATTAAACTGAATCACTTTAGTTTAGCCATAGAATTCTAGTGGAGCTTGATCCGATGTATGTAGTGAAGATGGTTTACATTGTAAGACTTCAGATTTATTCCTGATCACCCTCATACTTCACCAACCCAGGACAGGAATATGCTGAATCTGTACATTGACGTGGCACAACTCAGTGTATCAGCTAAGGATCCACCGAGGCATCTGTAGCTATTGCTGGCCACCTAAATGAGGAATCCCCTGATCCTCAGTGCAGGGTGAAGTCTCATATTGGCCAAGTGAATCTGTGGATATGTTCCCTCTCCTCTGCACCAAAAACTTTGTGGTGTGGGATAGGTAAATTCAATGCCATCCCCAGAGTTGAATCAAACTGAATGGGACAGGAGCTGAATTTCCATGATACCAAATATTATGAAAGCAGAGAAGAGCAAAGCTAAGCCTTGTTAAATATATATATATATCATGTCCATTAAGTTCTTTTTAATGCTACAACCTGTGGCAGAAGCAGAAGGGTAAATATGTAATTAAAATCCATTCAATAAGTTGGTCTAAAACCAACTCCAAAGACACAGGCTTTTAAGGCATGTGATGAAAGGAGATCAAAAGATGACAGTCTTGGATATGTTTATTTTTGCTAGCTCGGGGAGTGCTAATAACTGACAGACAGAATCATTTGCTTCACTGCTCATTGATGTAGCTGTAGAAATAATACAGGTGACCCTTACAAAAAACTCTCAGTGAATTTACACCCCCACGACAGCCTAGATCTTTAATGGTGTCTTCCTCCACACCACCAGGCGAGTACAGGCCGTCCTTGGGCAGGGATGTGCACACACATGCAGTTTACATACAGTATTGTATGTATCACAAATGTTTTACCTTCATTATATAGTCCTGACCTGAGAAATTGCTTCCTATAAAAAGATGAAAATTGTAACACTATTATCTGCCAATAATTCTTCAGAATCACAGGCTAGGTTCAGATGAGATATGGAAGGCCACACTGGTAGCAAAACATCAGAAAAGACATGCAAGAGATGAGGAGAAAGATAGCTATGTATTACTCAGCTGGAATCATGAATCATGCTCAAAAGTGTCTCAGATATTCAGTTCACACGCACTGTTTTTCTGGGGGAAAGGATAGATAAAATATTACAAGTGAGAGATGCTAGGCACTTTGTTTACTGCACTAATAAAAAATGCTCAGGTGCTCAGCTGAATAAAGACCTATATGGAGCCAGATAGAATAAGAGTAAGAAAGCTGAAGTAATTGGCAGACAGATTCCCGTGGATTTGGAAATGCCTAGTTAAAGCAGACTTTTAAGGGTTTTTTTTTACTGCTAGTGGCAAGTTGGTGATGGTTCTGGCTTTGTTTCTTAATGTTGGCTCAGGGCTTCCACCTCTTATAGAACTGCACAAAGTAATCGCTGCGCCGAGCCAGCAATGGTGTTTCATGCATGATCTAAAGATTCATCTCTCTGAGATTAGGTTGCTTGTCTTTCAAGGCTTGTTTTGCTTTTTTGATCACTCTTGTTATTTTAAAAGGCAAGAAAAGAGATCATGGTTGACCATGAGTTCACAATGACTTTCTAAAGGTTAACCTTTGCTCTCTTTGTTAACTCATTTATGAACAGCCAGCTATTCAGTTTGTTCAGCTATTGTGAATGACTTCATTTCAGATTTGGAAGTTTGTCGTGAACTATTCGCTCTGTGTTCAGGTAGTCTGACTGGTGGGGTATGACTAGTCTGCAATTTTGCTGACTGGAATGCTAATAAATGGGAGGAAAGAATTCAGTGTTTTCGGGATGACTGCTTTAACTCTTGCATGAGAAACCTTTTCTGAGCAAACAGCCACAAAAGAAAGTATTCACCAGACGTTCACTTCCAGAAAATAGTCTAATGCGCTACAAGTCACTTATTTATAGATGTAGAAAATTACTAAAATGGTTTGCGAGTGCTGTAGAAGTGGTTCACTTTGAACCCGTGTTCAAATAGCTCATTTGGTGAGAGTGAACCATCATCACATTCCACTGGGGGCAGAAGATGTTCCTTTTGTTTAACGTATAGTGGTTGCAGCCTCATGAATATCTGATCCCTAGGGATTTGAGCTTCTTAGAAATAGAACTTGCTCCAAATCCATGCTCTCCTGTTCCCAGAAACTCATCCAAAGAAGTAGAGCTCATGTAATTGAATAAATAACAGTGTCTATGGAACAGATTCATCTCAGGCCAGGTCTCAGATTTATCATAACAGTTCTCCCCTGAGGTACATCAGCAGAAAAGAAAATTCAGGGCTCCACTGGCGGAAATAATCTTTGAAGAGAAGGAGACCCACTGTCGTGATGAGTGAAGGCAGACTAGTTGTTAGATTTAAAGTATATGGAGAGGGTAGCCTCATGATTTTTCTTTCTTTCTGGTACTTTTCTATTTAACCCCAGCAAAAGCGTAGCAGTCAATAGACTGTTAAATTTTTCTAGGTTTGATATGAAAATAGAAAAATTACTTTTTGATTCTGGAAGAATTCAGATTTCAGGAGTGGCAGAGACATGTCTTTTCTTGTCACTTTGATGTGGGCTTGCTCTTTCCTAAAGGCAACTGTCTGGCCCCATTTAAAGTTTCAAAAGCTCGCTTTTCTTTTTTAAAATGCTTCTTCATTACAATATTAAGGGACTTGAGGGTAGTACTGCTATGTGAGCCAACCTGTGAAGTATTCTCTGCAACTGCTGCAACTGAAGTAAACACAAAAGAAACAGTTTTGGGACGGTGCAGCAGGACTATTGCCTTAGGCTGACCCGGGAATTGTTGGATGTGGGCTGAGAGCAGTTGCCGATTCCAGCAGGACCAGCTGTATGGTAACTGATTAACAACTGCAGTGCTCGCTGTTGAGTTCTTAACAGTAATAGAGTACATCTTTCCTCATTGTTGCTGCAAAGGAGGCCCTGGGTACAATTGTGCTGCTGCAGGCAGTTATTCAAAAAAGAAAGTCTGAGAAGCAATGGATATGTTATCTCCTCAAGAAGCAGGGGCATCTCCCCTTGCCTCTCCCATCCTGGGGTCTGACCTTCCTTCCTCAGACCTGTCTTTAATGTCACTTACTGAGAGTTACAAAGTGCAGCGCTGCTGAGAAAGGTCTGGGTAGCAAAGCCTGCCTCTCATCAAGGATGGGTCCTGAGGGGCTCCCAAGGACCCTGACTTCCTCTCTAATCTTTTGAAAAAGATTATGTGAAGAGGAGGTGGTGACTGTGTGTACATGCTCGGGGAGAGGAGGAACATTTCCAGAAAAAGAGTTAAGTAATTCTCTCTGTTAGCCTGATGCATCCTTCCACTAGCTGACTGGTTAGCTGGAAAGATCCCTGCACACCCTGAAAGACACAATTTCCAATCTCTCTGGAAAATTGCAGACAACTTTCTCTTTTTCATTGTCTGATATTTAGGGAAATTTGCACAAAATCAGTTTGCCTCAGATGCAAAGTTGAAGTTGTGAGGAAAAAAGGTCAAACCCGAGGAAATTCTGCATACTGGAGTTATTCCAGCAACTATAAGTGTGCGGTCTTTGATCTCCTACATATTTCATGGTTTGCATCACGAACAGAAAATTATCTTTATGTTCAGATTTAAGCAGAAAGAAGTAAATTAAAGAAATACATCATCCCAACTTTACCCTTAAGATGATCAGAGGTTCTGTCTGTCAGAGACTGCAGGCAGGGCCAAATTAGCAGAAGATACAAACCTTTAAGTAAGGGAACAGTAAAATTAGGAATTCTCATGGCTCCTCTTATCGCTAAATCAGCAAGATTCATCTTACAGGCGTAATTTGCTTTGGATATCACCTGCATGATGGCAGGCCAGTGTTACGTAGTGGACAGAGCATTGCGGGGCAGTCTATGAGAGGCAGAAACTCTTACTGCTATCATTGCTCTGTTTGTGAACTTTTGCAAGCAGCCCCGTTCCATAGGGATCCTCCAGTTTCCCCTTCCTAAAAATGGGGGAAAATAGCTTTTTATCTGATTTTAAAAGCACTTTGAAACCTAATATAGGGTAAGGGTTTTGCTTATAGGCTTTTTTTGATTTAGGAAAAAACATAAGGCAGAAAGCTCCTTTGTCCCTCAAACCCTGGCAGGTTTTGCCCTCTTTTCTGAGAATGCCAACAACCGAGGCCAACAACTGAGACCAACAGCGACAATGCTTTTTGAAGTGAGAAGCCTTGTGCCTGTTGTATCAGCTGAGAATCCCAAACACGCTTAATATGCTTTGGACTCCTGAGTAGCCCAATGAAGCCAAGCACAATGTTGCTGTTATGGTAAGGCCAAGATTTTTGCGCGCACTTGTTTTCTTTAAACAGGACTGGAAAAACTGCATGAAGAACCTTTTCTTCTTTTGTCTTCTTTTTCAGTTCCAGACCAAGGCAGAGTCAGACCTTCGTGAATGTCCAGACACTTTTTAAAAAGTAATTGTTTGATTCTGTGTATATTTTTTTGTGGGGGTTACAGTACATACAATTAACATGACTCAGGCTTGGGGTCAAAAGTCTGGGTTGACTATGACTGGACTTCTAATTTCCTCCATACTAAGTCACCCATCCTTTCTCTGAGTCATTCTTCAGCAGACAGCTTCAAGTTTAAAATTGGAAAGTAGAAACATATACCAAAAGAAATGACTGGTGAGAATGCTGCAGGCGCAGCTTGTTTAAGTTTCATCAGCTGATGTAACAGCAGCAATCTCAAGGGGGCCCCCTTCTAATGCCTACAACAGATGCCCTTTAAGTTAAGATATTTATAAATAATTCAGGCTGTAGAACATCTGCAAACATATATGGCATGAATGCGTTGTGAGCTGGTAAACAGACTCGTTGTTGGTGTCAAACAATCCCTTTGTGCACGCTTGCTACAGATGTCTTTTGTAGAAAGAGTCTTCCACAGTGCACCCTGGTCATGCAAGGCCCTGGGAGGATGAGCAAGGGCTACCAGGCAACAGCAGTGGCATTCGTTATGCACACAGGCCTTTTTGGAGAGTACAGCTCCCTTGGTAGAGGTCTTTGGCACTCCCCAGTAGGCAAAGATTGCAAATGAGACTCTCACCAGATGCGTTTGAAAGGGAAGCTGAAGACCTGAAGCACACAGAAGTGGTAGAATAAATCACTGCCCTGCCTCTCCAGTACTTTGAGTGGTATACTGAATCCTTTTCAAAGATAGGTCTGAGAAGATGTTTATCAAAAAATAGATCATTTATCAGACTAGTGAGCTACCTACTCCTCTTGGTTATTTAAAATCTATTCAGTTAAAATACTGGAACTCAAAAGTCAGGGCTGAATAAAGCTGAAATCATGGTGTACATGAATAAAAAGAGCACACAATCTATCATCAATGTATTTGGAAGGGGTCTATTCTGACTGCATAGATTTCTCCCTTGTGTAATTCCCTTTCCATTCCAGTCTAAAGCTTATGGTATCCACACCCTGCATGCTCTCAATGGCCACCAGACTCATAAATGGGTTTTTTTATACTATTTATGTTATCGTAGTGTATGAGATACTAAATAATAGAAAGGGACAAACAGATTGTAGCATAGAAAGGAACAAGATGATTGTCTTCTGAAGTTAATACGGAATCTCATTCTGTAACTTCTACATTTTTTGTTGATTAGGTCTTCAGTTTTAATCCAAATCTTTAACTAAAACAAAGTTGAATATGAGTTCATAAAGATGTCTAGCAATGACATTCTTGGAATTCACTTTTGCCACCCAATAAATATAGGGAAATTATTGCCAGGAGAAGGGGGATTCCTCTATCTGAAATGGGATATCAATTAATTGAAAACAAAAAGGAAATTAAAAAACCTTGAAGTTTTTATTAAATATTTAAGTCCTTAGCATTTAAAGTTGGAGATGTAGCCTCTCTACATCTCAATTGCCGTCTCTGTAAAAAGGGATGACGTTAGTGCCAATTCATGGAAACTCTAATAATAATTTTGCAATTCCCCAAAGGCACTCATATGTCATGTTAACAGATGCAAGAGAAGATCCTCAAATGTCCCATTGAAGTCAGATGGTGTTTTGTGTTTAACTTCATGAAGACAGTATTTCTCCTTGAGGGCAAGAGACCAATAAAAAGTATTCCTGTATGCTCAATATCAGCATAAAAGTTCCAGATACTAAGCTGAAGTAGGCAATGTTACTCAGTAAGTGAAAAGGAGAATGGGTAATGTTTTCTGACAAGGCCAGGTAACAAACAGTTGAAGTTTCCATTTAAAGATAGCTTTCCCTCAGCCACAATCGGTCTAACGAATGTGTCAGAAAATAGCCTGAGTTTTCCTGAGGAAGAGTGTATAAAAAGCGATGAAGGAACTCCCCCCAAATCACCACTAGACATAGTTGTTTTATGTGAGTGTCAGCATTGGGGTTTGCTTCTAGTAAGGATCCCAAATTGAGCATGGCTTTCTGAACCATATGACCTGTTTAAAATGCCAGCATCTCAAAAACTGGTTTAGTTATAACTTACATTGGGCCAGGAAAGGAGATAAACCCTGGATTAGGCTGAACCAGATGAAACTGATGAATTGACGCTTTTATGGAGGAAGTGAGTTGTCCTGAAAAGAGGTAGTCTTGGTTGCTTTGTTGGTTTCTTTTTTTCAAACCCTACTCAGAATTGCAAGCTAAAGGCGCTTGTTCTATTCAGATTTCCTATTTCAGTTACACCATTTAAACAGCCAGTTGCTGCACAGAGTATTTTCCAGTGACGCTGACCATCTTCTAATGTACATGATTCCTTGGGAAAAAGTGTACAGTTAAGAATGTACCTACCATATTTGCTTTGAAAACCTGTATAGTTGTATTACAAAACTTCTGGAAGTATTTGGCAGCATGCATTTTCTGTGAAAGAAGTAGTGCAGTAGAATATAATATGAAGGAATGAGATTGTATAGCTTTCACGCTTGAGGTCTGAGCAACCTGATGCTAGTTTGCAGTGTCCCTGCTCACAGCCGGGGGGCTGGACTAGATGACCTCTAGGGGTCCCTTCCCAAACCCAAAACATTCTATAATTCTATGAAACTGGCTAGTTTGTTCTTCATAGGAGGATTGATGTTTTGTGTTTCACCCAATGTCACTTACAGTTGCTCTTAGGTCAAATAGCCCATACAGCATATACAATAACACAGTCAAAAATACTTTTCTACCTTTGCATCTCATTTTTTGGGGGCTATATTTCTATAATAAATAAGATAGACTACTGGAGTCAAGGAAGAAATTTTCAAGCCCTAATATTTCATTAAAGTAATCATGGTTTGGCAGTGCATTAGGTGCTATCCAGAATACCTTTCTGTCTCTTTCTGAAAAAGATCTACTATTTATGTTTCATTGATCAGAAAAAGCTTTTTAGGCAAAAAGAAAGAAAAATATGCAAAAAAATGAAAATATGCTTCAAAACCCCACAGCTTCTAAGGTGTCTTGGTGACAAACTTCGTACAAAAAACCTGTCTGAGCAATGTTCCAAGTATGGGTAACGTTTTACTTATGGAAGTGTTTTTATAAGGTGCTTACACTTAAGGTTCTTGCAACAATATTTGCTGACTTTGTTTAAAGGTCACAGGTTAACTTGCATGATCATGATTTTTTATATACAGCACAGTAATAAATATAAATTAAGCTCTAAAACATTATGATGAAGCAGGAAAGTATGCAGTGACAACTTCCCTAACTCCTCAGTTGAAGACACTTGGGATAAAGATGAAGAGCAGTTTCACAGAGAAAAGCAATTTGTGCAGAAAAATAATGTTTCCAACCAAACCTCTATGAAAAGGGAGATTTTGTATTATCCAGGCTGGAATTGCTAGGATACCCTGAAATTAAAATCCTGTCATTTTCTAGGAAGGTATGTAGTGGTTCTAATGGCCACAGGAACAACCTCTATTTTGCTTTTTCTCTGGCAAAAAGAGCCCGCGCTCTCCATACAGTATGTGTTGAGTTGCGTGTTTAATAAAAGCTCACACAGAAGACTGATGTTGACTTGACTAACCTCCCTCCTTCCTGAAATACTGAGATATTTCTCGGGTGTCCAGGCTACTTCTGTAGCTTGGCTATTGTTTTGTGAAATCTGGTGGTGAGCGTCTTTGACATGCACGCAGTGAGATTTGTGACAGCACTGACTGCTGCATTCTGCTTGCCTCGATGTGCGGGGTTGCAGTCCCATGGAGCAGGCACAGCCTGCACCTCTGGGGTGATGCTCAGGTAGGCTTGCAGCCTTGCAAGACTCCAGAAGAGTGTTTGATCTAGATGCAACTGGCCTCTGTCTGCACTGGAGGGCAGGGGCAGCAGCCTTTTATCCACACTCAGGAGCACCCAGCCTTTTCTTAACTGTATCTACTACCATATCTGAGGTTCATGATAGTGATGCCTCTTGTATCTTGCTGCACAAGAATTGTAACACATTCAGGACTTAATAATCAGCATTTGGCCTGTGGGTACGAGTTTGTACTTGCTTTTCATAATGCAACACATTTCATCAAGCTTTTCTGTGTTTTATGAAGCTCAAGCCTTATGAGAGCCTCACACTAGCTAGCCCCTTCTGTTGCTGCTTTTAATCATCTAAACTCTACAGGGGTTTTTGCCTGTGTGTTGCTGGAATGGCATCACGGCTTTGTTTTGAGACAAAAGGATTAGTGTAGAGGCAAAATGTTCAGGATGTATTTTTACATAGAAGTTAAACATGAATAATGCATGACCCACAAAACTGTTTAAATAAGCTTAGGTAACTTTTTTCATTTTTCTTACATGATTTCATTTAGTGACAGGGGAACTTACACTACAGGTCTAGCTTGTCCTATTTCGCTTTGCTAGCCTTCATTGCGCTGGAGGAAGAACTTGTAAGCTAATGTAAAACACAATTGCAGTGAAAACAGCTAGGATTTATATACTTTTTTTTCATGTTAGTTATCTGATAAAAAACTTCCTCACTCTTTGCACATTACCTGCTAATTTGGATTTTATAATTTCTACTGACTATTCTGCAGCCAGTACTGTCAATGTGAGCTGTTATCAATGATATTTCACATGCATCATGTACTCAGTCTAAATACTATAGGAACCTGAGGCTGCTACACTAAGAATAGTAAGATCCAAGATAAAAGTGTGAGGAAGACTTCCTTACTGTAGTTTTTCTCACAGTTTTCTCAACTCTTAGAAAAACAGACATAATGTAAACATACATAAATATATAAATTGTGTGTGTGTGTGTGTATGTATACACTTGATAAACAAATACTCATTTTAAACTGAAGAGAAAGGTGTATGCATTTCTTTTGCAAAGGGGAAAAAAAGGAGAACCCTTTCTGTAAAGGATTTTATGCTGCCATTTCCAGCAGTACATCTAGGGACATTCTGAAGATAATTTTTATGTATGATCTTTTAAAAAATGAATGAATAATCTGTGTTTTATATCTGTGCAACAAAACAAGAAAAGACAACTTTGTGTAATTCAGTGCCAAAAAAATGATTGGAGGATGCGGTCAGTACAGCTTTATGGCTTCTAGGCCACAGTGCTTCTTTCAGTTCATTCTGTTCCAACAGCTCAACACAAGCGCTGTCCATGCCCTGGATGGCTTTATTCAATTAAAGCTGCTTCCCAAGGTCTCGGGTCCCTGTGGTGGAATCATGCAGTGCAGACATGTGCATCCGCTGAACTCGAGCTGTATCTGCTGCCAGCTCAGCAGCTTAAGGTCACTTAAGTACTTTCTAATAGGAAGAATTCACTCCAAAGAATTATCTGCTGGCCTGGCTCCTTCAGACAGGAAAACTGCTAACTTTCTCAACACCCATGCTTCTGCCAGTGCTTTTGTATGCATTGCTTTATTTTGTGTTTACCAGTTTCTTCCTCTTGGGTACAAGCTACGACTGATATCTGCATTCTGCCAGCAGATCTTAAGGTGTCAGGACTCTAGGTCTGAGTGTCTTGCCTCACCTGTGTGAGCACCTGCAGAGCAATAAAGCTATCGAGAGATAGGTACTTCTCACAAAGAAAGACAGCATGCAAAACCACCATTCTTCCCATTTAACATTCGTTCTCTGAACATGCATAGTTCTGGCTTCCTATATACTACCAAAGGACATGGGCTAAGATGAAGATCAGATAAGGTTAAATAAAAGATGTGAAGGAGGTTGTGTTGGTAAAATTGATATAGTTACCTTTTTTTTTTTTTAGAGAAGTAATCACACTCTGCTATAATTTGATTAAATCTTGGCCTAAAGCAATTTCAACCCTAAATGGGATTATCCATCCAAGAGTTAACATACTTTGAATTTACACAGTTTGTGAGTTTTTATTCTCCTGATTGGTCCTACCTAGACAGCAATAAAAATATACACTCTAGTACCCAGTAGTTCCTAAATAACTAATTTTGCCTTGTGAAAATTCAGAGCGGAGCTAGTTAAGAACACGGTCTATGGTCTTACTAACACAACTACAACCAGAATGACCCACTGTCTGGTTGACCGACTATTTAACGGCATGCTGTTCAACCTTTGTATCTTGAAGACTTGGTGATAGAAAAGTGGATTTTCACTGGATCATCAAAACCATTTTTGACCTAGGGTCAAATTTTAACTCTCTCCCACTTCCTGCTGAGATGCTGAGCTGTTCAAATTAAAAAGGGTTGCCAACATAAAAAAAGTGCAAATTTATACACATTATTTTCTGTCAACATTTTCAGAAATGGCTTAACTGTTTGTTGTCAAACTTAACATAAACTGTTGTCTTAAGCAAAAGCCAGGTGGGGAAAATCAAATCCTAAAAAGATGATAAAACTGGGTAACTGGGAAAAAAGCCACCCAACCCTTTGAAATGGAAATGCTCAGATAGTGTGATTTCTGCTTTATCCCAGATAGACTGTCTGAAAATACACTTTTATCTGTTGCTTCAGGTAGCAACAGTAATGGTGTCTACTCTTCCCAGGGAGGGCGCGAGCAAGCTGGAACTATGCAGAGGACTGGTGAGGCTGGCAGGCCTAAGACTGGGGGAAACAAAATTAGTAGTCAGAGCTCAGTATCGTCTGGCAATGGTTAACCCAAACACCAACTCAGAGCAAGGGTTTGGCTGTGGCTTCAAGTCCAAATTGCTGCAAGGACAGGAGAGATCACTGAGTGTTGGTCTGCTGAAAGACTCTGTTTTGCTTCTGTCCTGTGGCAGGATGACTCTATTTTTCCAGCCTGTGATGTTTTAGTCTTTCTATTTAAGGTGAAAAACCTCAGAAACTGTATGTTTTCTTTAACGTCTCTTAGTGTCTTCAGTCTGAGAGGATGCAGTTATTATTTATGTACACAAGCCCTTTGTTCTTGTTTAGGCTGCTGTAGCTTGTCTGAAATTACTCATTGAGTTCACATCCCTGAAATTGGAGTAAGCTTTGTGGCATGGTATCCATGCTACAACACATCCCCAGCTGGAGTTCACTCCAGCATAGTTACATTTCCAAAAACTTGAGGCTTCCTGAGGGAAAGAGGTTGTGATAGGAAAGATGCCGTAATCTTAACTATCCCTATCATGACCCAGACTCTAAGACAGACACCCCAAAGCATTGAAGTGTACTTCTCCCCCGAGATCCACAGGGAAATAAGTTGATGAAATGTGGGCAATTCTCATCTTGCACAATGTGAACTCATTTGACTGAAGCAAAGTAGTGTTATGCAACTTTGTTGCGTGTGGTGAGCGCTTGAAGAATCTGTTCCTTGGACGCCAAGCAGGCATTGCTGGTAGGGTGCTACTGCCAAAGACTCCTTATAGACTTCCTGGTGGGGCGGCTCTGCAAGGCTGGGTAGGCTCCCTACGCTGTGCGCTGTTTGAAATGAAAATGCGATTGCGGGTTGTTAAGCATTGGAACAGGATGCCCAGGAAAGTGGTCGAGTCCCTATCCCTGGAGGTATTTAAAAGATGGGCAGACAAGGAGCTTGGAGACATGGTTTAGTGGTGGGATGACAGGGTTAGTTTAATGATTGGACTTGAAGATCTTAATGGTCTTTTCCAACCTAAACAATTCTATGATTCTATGATGCCAGTTGCAGGGAATGGCTCAGTGGGGTGGTAAAATGTGGTGAGGCAGAGCCAGGCAGCCTGGTTCATCTGGGCTGCTGGTTGCTTGGAGCCTGTTTGAAGAAAACTCTTCCTGAGCACAGCCGGGTGCATTTGGGATTGCTGGCTGTTCTTGCAGGAAGGGGAACAGCCTCTCAGACAGTGCAGATCCAAAAATGTGAGGGGTCACTGCGGCATGAAGCAACTCAGCCTGAGCATTTGTGTGGCTGACAGGAAGAATGAAGAGGCAGGGGTGATGGTATCTCTCTTTGGACACATGCTGGGCCCAGTGCTAGGCAGTTCACAAATGTTTTCACAAAGAATAGGGGAATTGGGAAAAAGGGACGCGAATTTTGTGCAAAAGTGCTGGCAAAAATGCTTTAGAGTGAGAGATTAAAAATACTTGATTTCTCAGGTGTAATAACAAGATCCTCCTGTTGTAGTTGAGTTAAAGGTCATAACTACCTTAGGAGGGAATGACAAGATTCTTTAACCAACATGACAAAAGCTTTACAGAAACCAATCACTTGATGTTAAACATCTCAGACAAATTCACCTTTTAGAAATGAAGTTCCAGCTTTCAAAATTATGGCAGTGATTAATCTCTGGTTTTCGGTACTAAGTGGAGACATAGCTTCTCCATCTCTCTGTATTTTCTGGGGCATCATTACTGAATGGGTCTGTTTCTGCTGCAGTTCTGCAGGGACTGTAGGAGCCCTGTCGCTTCCAATTTTTTTGTTAATGATTTGGAAAGAATTGCCAATGTCTAGATAAAAATCTGTGTTGACACAAATGGTTGTTGGAGTGACTGTTCCTGGAGCAGTCAGACTGAGAAGCTTAAAAGCAAACTTTTTTTTCAAGTAACATTCACTGAACTCTCTACAGGACTGAGCAAAACTCCCTGCCTTGTTTTATACAGGATGCAGACTGAATGACCTAACGGGACTGATTGGCCTTAAAATAGAATTAGTCATATTGCTTGTGTGAGTGAAATAAGCAGCAGCAGACACACCCGTGGGTATCTGCATAATTTATTTTAAATCACTTTAGGCAGCCAAAGAATATGAGATTCAGGAGCACTTAAATTTAGGGGGACAGTTTTCCTCAGACTGTCATCAGGAAGAAGCATGTGCCTCTGGGGTCGCAGCAGAGCACCTAGGTGAGCTGGCTAGAAATACAGTCATATTCATCATTTCCAGCAGCTACTTGAAGCCAACGAACACCCTTATAATGCATATTGTATTTTAAACTACCAAAATAGTAGTGTTTTAATGTTTCTAGAGTTTTTGGCAGCATACAAACTTCTCATTGAGGGTGTAATGGGAATCTCTCTTTTCATTTTCTCTTGATATTTTGAGTGAACGTTGTAAGAATGGCAAGCCGCACACCTGGGATTTAATTTTGGCAAGATTTTAAGGGATGGGGTGCTGTTACAGTCAGCAGTAATTTGGTGTTAAATATTATGCTGCCAAGTCTTGGGAGTTACAAAATATTAAATGTTCATGTCCCATGAAATTACAGATTTGAGCCAACTGTAGAGCACAGAAATCTTGGGGTTTTTTTAACACAAATACAAAGTGTGCATCTGAAACAATATCTAATCACACCCTGTGTGTTGGGACGTCAGCATTAACATAAAACCTCTTCCCCAAAGGGTAAATCCACAGATGAAAAGGACACTGTGGAAATGCAATAGCAAACCAAACTAGGAGAAAGACTAAGGCTTTTTCCTAATCCCTTGCTCACAGTCTTTCTGTTAAAAATGAGATATGTAAAGAATCATCTTGTGCTCTAGAACATAAGGTTTTTATACCTTTCCTTGCATAACAACAAAAGTTTAGTGGTAATGACTCATGAAGTTATTCAGCCCTTCATAAAAGACCAACTTTTCTTTGACTGGATGACCTCCCTTACAAGCAAATTCCACAAGATGATTCCAGCATGTGTCCATAAAGTAGTTGTGTCAGAATTTATTGCCTTGTAATTCAGCAATAACCTCGTTGTTCTTCTAGTGAGCAAAAAGTAAGGATGAGGAAGATGGACAAGATTTTGCTTTCTTTTAGTCTAAAGACCTTATTTAAAGCCTAAGAGCCAGGTCTTCTTTATGTAGATCTAATCTCATGGATAACAAAATGGTTATAATTAGGCTCGTTTTGCTACCTTAAAGCTTCTAACGCTCTGAATATGAATTTTGTTCCAAAATGTGAATCAACATTCTTCCATGCAATCTATTTTTGTCTTTTGATCTTTCTTTTATACCTTCATGAAAGAAGTGTGATTTCCCAGAGCCTTTCAGGGAGCAACAGTACATCCCGAGTTATAAGCAATAGGTTTGCAGCGTGTAAACTGCCTGGCTTTGAGCTAGAGCATGAGTTAGTGGTGAGGGCACTCACTTGAAAGGCAGGAGGCACGGCTCTGTCTGCACTTCTTCCACTAACTTGTTGTCTAACTGCTGCCAAGTCCTTCCATCTCCTGCGTCTTTTTTCCTCCTCTCTCTGTTCTGTATTTTTGGTTAGATTTCAAATTATTTTCAGCTGGGGATTATCTCTCACTATGTTTGTGGAACGTCTAGCACAACAGAGCTTCAATGCTGACTGCAGTCTCTAGGCACTACCTTAACATAAATAAGAGGGAGGGAGAGAGTTTCATTCTTTCCAAGGTACTCTGGTTTTGCTGTCTGCAGACCAAACACAAAATACAAAATCACAGCCTTTGAATGCTAATGACCCACCTCTTTCTCAGTGTCTTCACCTAGTTGCTACATCTTTTTTCTGTCAATTGATTTTTTGATTATGTCAGTTTTCCAGATTCTACTGAAAAGATTTGGGTAAGCTGGTCAGGTGTTTCAGGCAAAGATATGGTATGAGTAGATTTACGGTGTAGGGCATGTGGAGCCTGCACCATGCAGTACAGTGTTGAGATCTTTATGGCAAAGTCCAGAGCCACATGGGGATGGTGAAGTGATCACCTCTACAGCTTGTAAGTCAGCACTACCTCTGCAGTCTCTGCGGGTCACTGTTTACCTTCACTGTGCCTGGAATAATGTGGCTACTCCAGGGATGCTAAAATCCCTCTACTTTGGTGATGGAGAGTTTATACTATTTACTTTGTTTTGCCCAGACCTGCTACTCTGTAGCAATTTTTAAGCCAGCTGACTGCTTTTCAAGTTCTGCTGTGTCTGTCTAGTTTGCAAAACTCTTTGGAGATTTTGTTCTCCTTTCTCAGCTAATCCAACAGAAAATCTCTGGTTTTGTGTTAATTTTCTGTTGCACAGATACATATGAAGATTTTTTTTTCCTCTCAAATGGACACCTACTTGAGCCTCCTGCTGTATTAGAAATGAGATGATGTGAGAAAAAAATGGGTATTATATACATATTTACTGGTATAAATGCAGTCATTAGGTTACACTGGAAAAGCGCTCTCCATACGTAGGTCTTTCTGGCCTACCCTGTGAGGCACGGTGTTGCTTGGAGTTGCCACAGAAGCTATATTGCTGCTCTGTGGTCCCTTCTCCACCGCCGCCGTTGTGAGCCCCAGAGCTTCACTGCCTTCTGTCTTGCTTGTGCTGTGGGACTGACTTTGAGACAACTTTCTTCACAGCCTTTCACCTGACACAAAGGGTTTGGGGTGTTTACATTTTATAAATGAGTTATGTTTACCATATAACTCTTCTGTTTCTCAGGACCAATGTCCTGCAGAATCCAAGCAAATAAACACACTTTGTCTAAAAGACAAAGCCCTGGAGGGTCCTGAATGAAACAGATCCTGTGACACAACCCAGTAACAAAACCAAGGGAACGGTCATCCTTTGCCTTTCTTTAGTTTATTTATCATTTATTTAGTTACCAGAGTTTAACAAGGGAGTGATTTTGGCTGGAATATGAAAGCAACTGAGCTCCGCTGTACTAATTGTGCTGGCTTTGAGGTTAGTGGAAGATTTGGTCCACCCTGACTAGCAGTCTTCCCCAATTTGTACTGTCCTGCTTACTCCACAGGAACACACTGGAGACCCGTGCACTGTTTATCCTGAGCTCTTTGAAATGTGAATCACTCCAGGACAGCCTCTCCCAGGCTAGACTAGGAAAGCTTATTATCACTGATTTACAAGCCTTTAGAGATCAAAATGGGCCAAACCAACATTTCCTCCCTTCTCCTTTAAAACCACAACAGAGCGTCTGTCTGCTTTTGAAAGTAAAAATTCTTTCCATAGTGATTTTATTCTTTTGCACTTCTACTGACAAATAAGTTACTAATTTCTCCCTGTTGTTTCAAACCAGCTTTCAATTAATGAGGTTGTTGGGGTTTTTTAATCATTAATTTTTTTTGTTGTTTGTGCGGCAGCATCCAGGCTGACTTCAGCTGAGCTCTGGCAGTAACAGACCTAATTCTTGGGCTGTTCTGTAGCGTGTGTATGCTGCAGACAAAAGGGACAAGCTTCATGCCCAGAGGGAAATGGAGACAGCTACTGACAACCACCAGAGCTTCGTAACACGGGCCACTTCAGTGGCCTTGCAGTGGTAAGTGTCATATTCCCTCTATTTTTAGAGCATGCCCATTTTCGTCTTGTTAGGTTAGGTGTTCACCTACAG
Organism: Gorsachius magnificus; assembly: GCA_034008185.1. Lineage (NCBI taxonomy): Eukaryota > Metazoa > Chordata > Aves > Pelecaniformes > Ardeidae > Gorsachius > Gorsachius magnificus. The sequence goes on along the minus strand of CM067083.1, from coordinate 37,934,729 downwards.
AAAGTAATCTGCTGTTCTGTAGCTTAGTTTATTAATAGAAAGATTGGGAAAGTGCACATAAGCAGGTTACTGGGCTGGTAGGATTGCTGGGTTGTAGTACTTGTAAAATAGATTACTTCTCTCGACTGCTAATGGAAATGTGTTTTGCCACAGCTCTGGAATCTCACACAGGGTTTCCAGGGACATGTAGTGTGACAGATGCCAGCAGTGGCCCGTGGCGTGGCAGATGTGGGGGCTTGGTGCAGGGCGCTCTGCTGCTTGCTGCTGGGTTCTCCTGGTGCAAGTCCCTACACCTGTGCGCCCTGGATGCAACAGCAGCTCTTGCTCTTTGTGAAACTCCTTGGCCTAAAAATCCTGCACTCTTAAAACATAAGTGTTACTGATGAGACGATCCCAGTGTAAAGAAGGTTAAAAAAAAAAATCATCATAAAAGCATAGAAATCAGTGTAAGAGAAGACAAAATGAGGGAGCTCTTTGGATTAGGGAGGGAATTCTTCTCTGTTTTGGTGGCAACCAGCATATAAATTCTTAGTCTGCTGTTTCTTGAACTTACTGGAGTTGTCAAACAACTGCTAGATGAGGTATTACACTTTCTTCCAACCTAAATGATTCTATGATTCTGAGACAGCAGTGGCACTCCTTCATTATATGAAAGAGTCAGGTTGGGTTTCACGTTACCATTACTGTATCTGTTGGGGCAGAAAATAATTTCACACAGTTAGAGCTTCTTCTGTGAGCCAGTTCGGTGAACAGCCTTGGTTATTAGCTGAGCTGAACTATGCACCCACTCGCAGTAGTGTATGCAAGGGTTACAGATAGCATAACACAAGACATGGATCTTGAATAGACCTGTAAGTATAAACAAGACCTCAGGGCTGTCAGAAACCATATGATTATTTGCTCTTGTCACCTTGTGTAGTGCAACCAGAAAGACAGGCATATACATATGCATATATCCTAAGGGCAAGGTGGTAGAAGGAGCATAAGACAACTGTCAGTTGTGTTGCTTGGTACACTGTTAATGATAAGAACAGCCACCTGCAGATAATAGGAAACAGCATCTATATCAGAAGGCCAGGATTTGGGCTTCAGGCTGTGGAAAATGTTTGAACTTAAGCATTTATTTTAAAACGTAACCTGGATCATAATGGCACCTCCATGGTTCAGTTATAAACCTGTGTATACAGTACACTGTGCTAAGCCATGTATGCACAACGTGTGTATGAGCAAACTACCTTCTGCCTTGTTCGTTTTTTCTGCAGAATCAAAGAGTTCATTCTGGCACCCTTGTCCATTTTTTCCCCCTCCTAACCACATCAAGGGCATTCCTAGCATTTTCCCTAGGAGGTTACAATCATTTCAATCATAACTTGAATAAAAAATGTTGGCATTTGTCAACACATTTATAAAATCTTCACCTGGAATCTCTCTTTTCTTGCTAATAAAAAACACCTGACTGCAGAAAAGCATTAATTGACATAAAAGTGCTGGCAACGCAGCATGCAAACAGCAGATTTGATCTTGAGAACTGTGCCCATACCACGGCTTTACTACTTTGGCTTTTGCACACTAAATAGCTGAACACAGTTGGCTACATGAGGTTGCCCCTTCTGCTGGAGAGCTGCAAGGAGACAGTGTGTAAAGGGGGCTGCCAGCATCCTCCCTCCCTCCCTCCCTCTGTGGGAATAAAGGAGAAGGAGCAGTGAACAAAAATGACAAAGAGGGAAAAAGAGAAGATGAAGACGTGTGGAAGTTGCCCCAACACAAAGTGGGAGATAGTAGCATTTTTTTTTTGGAGAGTGCCACTCCACACCTGCTTAAGAGCAGGAAGCTTCTGCAAAATTTGTTCTGTATTCCAAGAAATACAAACATATTGAATCAGGCACTGATAATGGTGATGCCCATGTGTATAGTTTTATTACCCTATTCTATCATCCTAAGAGCAAGTGCTGAAAGCTGTCACAGAGTTTGTTTTTGGAAACAGAACCACCTTTGGAGAGATATTTCCAGTGCCAAATGCCAAAGATACATTGCTCCTCTTCATGTAGATGCACAGATCACACCTCAGAGAAGTCTGAATTAAGCCCTTTTGCTAATTACTAGTTGCTAATCCATCAGCTGTGACACCTTCGTTTCTGAAGAAGCAGAATGGGAATCCTTGGGGTGGGAGCTTGTTATTGCAGCAACCTTCAGAGGAGATGTTAATGGAGAGGTGCAGAAATGTTTTATTAACTCAGAATAACAGCTGCACAAGGAAGGTTTCATTAACTTTCTTCAACCATGCAAACATTTCAGGTTGAGACTGCTGAAGTCAGTGAAGAGATTTAGGCCTATCACCAAAGCTAACAGCTGGAAACCCTCAGATACAGTCAGTTTCTAATGCATTTGTGAGATAGGATAAGGCAGGAGGGAACTCTGGAGGAGTTATCTGCTGTTATTTAAACTAAAACCACAGGAAAAATCCATGCAGCAGAATGTGATTTGGGACAATAGCTACTTCCTGAGCTGTGTGGAGCCCCTGCCCGCAGTGACCTGACCTGCTCTTCTTGAACTACAGGGTGTCCAGGAAGGGCTGCAGAAGTGAGGTCATATTCCAAAAGGATTTGTGGGAGCAAGCACAAGTTCATGTGCCCACCTAATCCCACCAAAAGTGAACTGTGCTTCAGAGGTAGCCTCCAAGCGGTAGAAATGTGTCAGAATGTCCAGCACTCAGGGCTGCGCAGGAAAATGCGAAAGGGGCTCTGAATACAGCGCTGGGTCTGTTAGGGAGGTTTGCAATGCCAGTGGACCATGAGCTCTGCAATGCAGAACACGCCCAGCCTGGTCCCGTTCCCTCACCTTCCTTCCTGCATGGCCCCCTTCCCAAGAAACAACCAACCGCAACATCAATCAGTCCACCTGTAGCTGGCAGCACACAACCCAAACACCTGCATGCCAGGCATAGCTGGATGTTTGCTACTATTGACCCAGTGTAATGCAAGCTGCCTACTGATTGTTTGATCAAGGTGGTTTGGGAGAAGGGAGCGTTGGAGAATAATTTGCAGCAAAATTAAGAAGCTGTGTTTTCCCTGGCTGCCTTCGTTTCCCCCCTCTCTTTAAAATTCTCCTTACTTTTTAACACACTTGCTTTGGGCATGTGCTCCTGGTGAACCTGAGGAATTTGTTTTGTTAAAAGAAGGCATGTGTGCCTGCCAGCCAACTTTTGCCCTGCTAGCATAAAATCAGATGCATTGTACAATCTCTTCTAGATAAAGAAGTCTTTGGAAGCGGAGCATGATTAAGAGTAACAGGAATACATTCCTGCAGAGATAAACAAGTCACCCAAAGTGGCTCTGAGGGACCTGGAGAAAGGCAGCAGAACACTGAAGGTATGCAAAGGAAATGGGTCTTTCAGTGGAGCCTTGGAGGTGAGAATGTAGAGGGAAAAGTAGCTGGACATGGGAAAAGGCAGAAAATCAGTTAAATGGGATGTGACTATCAGTGAGTACAGGTTTGGATGAAAAGAGTGACAAGCCATATTGCGGGGCTTCTGAAGGAAAGCAAATGACAATAACAAAAAGAGAAAGAATAGCACATGGCGATGTGTAAAGTAAAAGCTATGACGTGGCATGAAAAGGTTACTCTGAGGAAGTGGTTGGACTAAACAATCTAAACAACCTTCTGAGGATCCTTCCATCCTGAATGGTTCAGTGGAATCAAGCAAGCCTACAAGAAATTAATACATTAGAGGATTATTATCATTATATTTGTGTTTTGGTAGCACTTGGGAGCTTCGTGGCATTGAACACCACTGTTTGCAGGGTGGAGTGTATCCAGATATGCTTATGGCCTATGCAGAACACACACCTATGTAATTCTTCTTACCTCTTGTTTTATACTTCTACTTTGCCTCACTATATTTGAAGGACATTAATATCTTTGGCTGTTTGTGATACTCTAGTCAAGTAAGCAGAGAATGACAAAAATAGTAGAAAGCATGTTCCTAAAAGAGTAAGCAGAGTAAGCAACTTTCCCTTGAGTAAGAAAATCAGTGGACAGCTTTCCAAAGTGTCAGGGACAAAATTGTCCTAGTCAAGGAAAAAAATTTTGAAGTTCAGCAAAGCCACCTAAATAGATTAGCCAGATGTTTAAGCTTGCACTTATCTGGCGATTTTATTTAGCTTATTAAACAAAAAAGCCTATTTCTGAAAGCCCACCCCCTTGTGATTCCTGAGCATCAGCTTATATGAAAAAAAAGTCTCTTGAAAAAAACCTAATGTGTGACCAGATCTGGACAGTATAAAACACCCCACAGAAAACCCCAACAAACCGATCTTGTTAGGATTCTATTTCCCTCAGTCTTATTGAGAGAGTACTTTTGTTGGACAAGATGAAGTGAGGGCATTGGTTTTATAGTATCACACTCCACATGTTTTTCTGGCATGTGGAAATGTGACATGTGGACCTTTTGCCTGTGGAAAACCCAGGCACCCTCTTTTTCAGTCTCCTCTCTGTAGTTTCCCGAAATTGTAGTGGGGCAGCTACTGAACCGGTGTTAACAGTCACGGCTGTGTTCAGGGCATGGAGCACAGATTGCATCTTGCAGCTGAGGATCTGCTTCCAACTTTCCTTGCGTGGAAGCATTGTTAGCAGTATCTTTGCGGATTCAGGAGTGACAAAAGCCCTCTCCTCAAGTACTTCAGCTCACAGTTGAACTCTTGTAATTTTATGACTGCTTTTCCAGTCTGTTTTTGAGTGGTGTCTATAATTGTTCTTTCCTAGAAACAAAAATCACTGAACTCCTATGGGAAAAGGCTCAGGCTTCTTGAAATACATTTTGGAGCATTGAGATCCTTAAGACTTCAGCATTCCTAAAGATTAACGGCTATTTCTGTGGTTTTCAGCATACTTCCAAAGCAACAGGAATTGAATCATCTAGAAAGTGACCAGCCAAAAATCTAGAGCATGGTGGAAAGGTCCCTAAAATATCTGGTGTTGAGAGTAGTTGTTTGGCTTTTCTGGCATCACTTAAATAAGATGGTTCTCATTATAATCTCCCTCTACTCTGATATTAGGTGGCTGCTTTTCACATGGGCTGTACTAACTCACCTCATTTTGAATCCCAAGATACTTGGTGATATGTTCAGATCCCCTACTGCAGTATTAGGGTATATGATAATCTTAACATTCACACAGCTTGTTTTAAAATAAGTTTTATGTTTCCATGCATGTGAAAGAAAAGCTTCAAAATGTGGTGCAGGTATTCCTGAGAGGCTCAGAAATCAATGGGCAAAGGAAAAGAATCACATGCCTTTGTATGTGGTCACATAATTTCTGAGTTAAACACACATAAAGTTCCCCTCTTCCTCTTTCCTCTTGCTCTTGCTCGCTCTCTCGAGGTCGCTTCACATTCAGCTGATATATCTGTGTGTTTATTCACCTTTCCAGCACACATCACTCACAAGCGTGCTGGAGGTTCCTGTCAGAGAAGTGAGAACTACCAAACATGTTATTGCTGTTGCTTATCATCTGAAAAGGACAACGAGAAATTGTTCTGTGGTCATTTGGACGTTATGCAATGGGGTCTGAATGCATCTTTGTTCCAATTACCAAAAGCACTAAAATACTACTTTCCGAGAGCTGAAGAGCAAAATACTGCCTGTGGAAACACGCATCTGTCTAAATCTTGAAGCCTTTCTCATTGCATCCAATTCTGGAGGAATATTTTTGGCTGTTGAATTTAGCCCTTCAGAACGTCTTGTGGTTTCTTCCAGGACTGAGCTCAATAAATTACTCTTTTCACAAACAACCGAACTGTGGTTCGGTGGTTCGGATCTCCTGCAGGGTTCAGAAGTTCAGAGCACAAAAGCCCATCTCAGTGTCCATCTTCCCATACACAACCAGGCTATGTTTTCCATGGATGGTGTCTAGGCCATGAATGCTTGTAAGGGTCTGTGCCGGTACTGCTCTCTGCAGCAGCTTTAGAGCAGAGGAGCTGATGTTTGTGCAGAGGAGCTGGTGTTTACATCCCTCATGTCTCTGACACCTCTGTTTGGACTCGGGCAGGAGCCAGTCCGAAGAGGAGCATGAGTGCTTACACACTCATGCACACCCACCTGCCCCCTCCCCCCGCGCACACATGCAACCAGGGGCATCCAAGCTTGTGAACGTTTTTCTCTGCTGCCTTAATTAAATCAGTATTGTTTATTACATGGGTCTGTTTTCTTTCTTTCAACACCTCTGTTTTTAGGTTATAATTCCTTTATATCTTCATTGTTTTTTAGTAATTGAACAAAGTGTTTCCCGGCTTAACTTTTTAGCGAATGGCAGGAATCCCAGCAGCCATGTCATGGGGCCAGGATTTCAGTATTTCCAGAGCCACACATTTGTCCAGGATATTTATGTCTTATTTAGCTTGGTTACTAGAAGCAGAATTTTAAGAGTGGAAATTTTTTTTTTTTTTTTAAGCGTAGATTTAGTTGTTGTAAATCTGGGGTTAGTACCTCAGCAGCTATGGGTTTGACTCCACATCTGGGGGCTTAGGCTGAGGCCCTGGGACCAGCTCTGAAGCTGAACCTCAGCTACAGCTGGTGGGTCTGGCCCTGGGGGTGTTTCTCATACATGGTGGTAGCAGGTCAGCGTCGAATCCCTCTCCCCAAAATCCCTGGTGTAGAAATGATGCCTGACCAAAATGTAACACAGCTGGGAGAAGCCCCCAAACCCTTTCCTCGCACCCACCCACCCAGGCTTAGCTGAGGGCTATAATCCCACCCGTACACTGCCGTAGCTTCAGTCACCTCTACAGTGTCTGGGTAGGAAAAAGAGGGTTGCTCGGGTCCCCCTTTATTTTGCAGCCCAAGGAAAAAAATGAATCAAACCCGTGTGATAATCTTTTTGCATCGCTTTATTTGGGGATGGGTAAACAGTTCACAGAGGTAAATAGCTTCCGACTAGATTTAAAAGTACGTCTTTGCAGATACCAGGCATGGAGGCCAACGTGTGACTCCTGCAAGTTTCTGACAACCCTTGCTGCTTTCTAATGCCAACAGGACTTGAAATCTGCTTCATAGGATCAGGCCCCAAAAATTGCTAGTGCAGCCATCTTAGCAGCATCTGTAAGTACATACGCAGTAAGCATGTGCACTCCAATCCTTGCTGCCTCTTTGTTGTTTTGCCAAAATTCATCCTTTGTACAAAACCAGGTGTAGTTTGCTGATGTTTCTTACAACCTCTATAATCCCTGTCCATTTGGATGATTCTCAGTAGAACTGTACCTGCAAGACTGCATACGATTTTACATTATTGACTTTTATACTTGTTCGGATCACCTACTAGGACAATTAAAAATACTTCTGCCTTGCCAAGAGGGACCTCTGGGTGTGTTCACAGCCAACCTGCAAAACACAGTCTGAATTACATGTGATTTTTCTATGTGGAGTTCTTGCAGGATCAGGCTTTAGGTGGATATCCAGCCTTGCAAAGAGTTTTCTATACAGTAAATATATTTACAAAGTTCCTCATATCCTTTTTATCAAGAATAAATATTGCTGAAATATATGTATTCCTGATATCAAAATAATGATCAGCTGCAAGAAGGTGAAGGTTTCATTCACAAAATGAAATCACAAAGGAGGAAAGGATGTTCAAATTAAGACTAAGGCTACATCTGGGGAACTGATGGACTTGAGAGAGCCTCAGAGCTTGAAGGCAGGGTACATGCCCAGGTAGTATCCGGACTCTGTGTTGCCCTGAGGCAGTGCTATACACCAGCTCCCCTCCCGCAGTGTGCTTTCCAAGAAATAAATCCTGGACATGGGGGCTATAAAGGAGTCCAGGTAACCTCTGGTCAGAGACCCAGGCTGGACAATTTGGGACTAAGGACTTATGCACTATTTGTTCTTTGGGGGAAAAGCATACAGAAGAGGCCATACAGAGTGCCACCCCTGCTCAATCTAGTCATAGGTTTTGAAATGTGAGACTTAGTCCTCATCCCTGGAGGTATTTAAAAGACGGATAGATGAGGTGCTTAAGGACATGGTTTAGTGGTGGGATGGCAGTGCTAGGTTAACGGTTGGACTCAATGATCTTAAAGGTCTTTTCCAACCGAGGTGATTCTATGATTCTATGATTCTATGACTTGACATCATCTGGGTCCCTAAACCCTCCTGACACACGGATCTAGCTCTACCTGACTTTCTGGCTTTCCCTTTTCCCTGGCACCTTGAGGTGTTCCTCTGCTCGTGTTCACAACTTTTCCAGTCTCAAGAGGATGGTGCGGCTCTGCATTATGCTTAAGTCTGCACCTGAACAGGACCCTCAAAACAGACACTTGGGCTAAGCTCTTTGCGAAGATTATGCTGCTCACAAAATGCCCGTGGAAACTACTACTTTTAATGCAGAGACAGGAAAACTCCCCTCCCTTGCTTTCATATTTGCTTTCTTTCATTTTTCAATAATGTAATAGGGATAATGTTAATGCAAGAAGTTTGGTTTTAATACTTTCAATCTCCACCCCCATCACACTGCTTATGAGGGTGCCTTACTGACCAGGCCAAGCTGGACACAGTTCCTTCATCTTGTCCTTAAGCTGTGTCAATATCACAACATTTCACTAGACCAGCATGACAGCATGATTTTGTGACTTGAGGTGATTAGGAAGGACGGTAGAGCCATGAAGTTTTGTCTGGGTTCCAGGGACGTTTAGTGTATTTTACATCAAGCGAGTATTAGATAAAAGGCAGAAATCATCCCAGGGAGACTGACGACTAGTTTTAGGCAGCTGTTATTTCCATGTATTGACACTGAACAGATCACTACCTAAAGTACTTCAGTTTCTGATCCCATTTTGTTTCACTTGCTCTGTGTTGAAAGCTGCTATGTATTGCCCATCACTTGGGAATTCTGTTATGGAGGCCATAAACCTAAAAGGCATTGCATCTCCTATGTTTTAAATACCCCTTTTATTAGATATGTCCCTCAATCCCTTCTGCCTAGCTTTGACAAAATCTGTGTTATTGGCATATCTTTATGTAGGGACATTATTTGTAGTATTGATATTTAAAAGATTCAAACCCTCAGCTGTTGCAAACTTGCAAAGCAGCACGGGCATCAGGAGTGGGCCATGGAGATAAAAGGGAGAGTAGCTTGAGCAAGGGTCTTTGATCTTAGTCCTACTTCTAGCTTTCCTCCTACCTTGCTTTATTTCCTTGAGGAAGACTGTTTCTTTCTGGACTTTGCTTTACTAATCCATTAAAGATGATGAGACTTGCTCTACAGGGGTGTTGTGAAGCTTAATGAGCATTCACTGGAAGCCCTCCATTCCAAAAATGTTGAAAGGGGACATGAACTGTTTTCCATAGAGATTAAGACAAAACTGTCCTATTCCCTTTCTGTCTCTCTCCCCTTCGTGTTCCTGCTCATCTTTTACTCTGGTTCAGGCTCCACAGGCAGCCAAGTGTACTAGTTAAGACAGAAGAAAACTAACATAATAAATAAAGCAAGTAGCATCTGCTGGGTGTCTGAATTGAACTGGCTTACTGGGCATTTAAAGTTAGGTGGCAAAGGCAATGGGTGGGAGTCTACAGCTAGGAGCCAGAGTGAGAAGAGGAATGAGTTGGGAAGGGAAAGGGAAGGGGAGAAGGTGGAGCGGGGCCTTCACTATGTTATCTAATCTCATCCCAGCTATAAGATATTAGACCCAGTCCAAATACAGCAAAAAGATAATTTCAGACTTGCCTCCTGGGTGTTTCTTCCAACTTCGTCTGCAGTGTCTTGTTATTTGGCCACTCTCAGACAGAGACAGTACATTAGAAAAGTCAAGTGTCATACTGGAAAGTATGAACAGATGTATAGGCTACCAGACAAATGAAATAATCTTTTCTCACTACTCAATACTGGTAAAAGCCCAACGCCACACTTTAAGACAGAGAAACATGTTAAAGTGGAAAGAAAGGCAAGGAGAATATTAGAGGTCTAGAACTATGGATTAAGAGGAACCTTTGGAATAATTGGGTTGGATAACCTAGAGACCTTATGACAATCTCCAAAGATGCAAAAGACAAAAAGGAAGGACACAATCTGGCCCCATGTCTACTGTGGATAGGATAGAAAATTGACCGAATTATCAGGAAAAGTACTTAGGTTCGAGATTAAGGAATAGATTTTAATGGTGAGGACTGTTGAGCCTGTGGGCATGTTGCTCAAGGGCACTGTGTATTTTCTTAATATAAATGTGTTAAAGAACAGTTTAGACTAATACTTCTTATTTGCAATGCATCCCAAGTAGAACACGCACAAAAGACAGACAATGTTGGATTGATGGTTAGAACTTATACCTTCTTGCTTTATATTTCATCTTCCTTCCTTTTGTTCATCTCACCCAGAGATCAGTTAAACATTTAAATTTTTTGGCATCATTCTTCTATTTAGATCAGTTAAAAGAAATTATTCTCCCAGAAAATAATTTACAAAATTGCAGGATCATAGAACATATCAAGCTGGAAGGGCCCTCAGGAGATCTGTAGTCCAACCTCCTGCTCACAGGAGGTCAAGGTCAGCTACAAGGTCAGATCAGGGCTTCATTCAGCTAAAAATCTTCAAGGATGGAGAATGCTCAACCTCTCTGGGGCATCTTGAATGTCCTCGTGGACAGTTCATTAAGTCTTTCTTCTGGTGGCCCCAACTGCACACACTGTTCTATGTGGTGTCTAAGAAGGGCTGAATAGAGGGAAATAATCCCTCTCCTCAGTCCTCTTGATAAAGCCCAGGGTGCTGTTGCCTGTTTTTGCTGCCAGGGCACTCTGCTTGTGCTCTCCCAAGACCCACAGCCTGTACTGTTGCAAGGGGCTCCTCCTTGATTTCAAAAAGTTCCTGTTGGCCCATTCCTCTGGCCCATTTCTGTCCTTCTAAATGGCAGCCCTGCCCTCAAGCCTATCAACCGTTCCTCTGCAGGCTTGATGAGGGTGCACTCCATCACTCACTCCACGTCATTTTTCAAAGATGTTGAATGGAATACAACTTCCAAACAATGTGTTCCTTCTAGTCTCCTATAATCAGGACCACCTTGTAGTCACTACATTTATTTCCAGTAAGAATAGGTGCCAGGTTAGGAAGTGTCTATTGTGTTCCAGGCAGGTGGCAGCTGCGGAAAAATAAGAATCTTTTACTACTTAACCAGCTATATTAAAACTATGGAAAAATGTCTGACCAAAGTAATCAGCCTCTGCGGTGGCCTGGTAAACAGAACACACACACTCGGAATTGTGTCTACACTGTGCGTTATTCTTTCTTGTCATATTACTTACTTACCATTGCCAATTAGGAGGTAGTTTTCTTATATTACATCACTAAAGAATGCACTGCTTGATCAATTATCCCCGAGTGAACTGAAATACAATAGCTGATAGCCCACATTTTTATGTTGTGACATTTATTTAATTTTGTGTGCATGTGTCTGTAGGCACATTGTGGTAGAAATCCTTTAATGAGAACAGTTTGTTGATCCTCTGTATTCGGCATGTACTTGCTTGCTCTTATTAAGCAGGCATTCTGGTCTACAGAAACAATCGAAACCACCTGTATTCCCTTTGAACCGGAGCCTTGCTTTCAACTGAGCATCCTAGTGTTGTAATACCTCATCATATGCACAGTAGGAAAAAGCACTTACACATTTCACTCCCTCTGTGTGTATCCAGTGAAAATTTGCCAGGCACGTAATTGTGCATGTGTCATTATAAGAGAGCAAAACTGATTCAGTCTTTATTTATTTTTAAACGAGGTGCACAAAATATGAGGCAGGGCCTGGGCAAGGGGCAAAGAGCAGTGCGGCCATGTGAGAGATCCATGGAGCTCTGTGCTGGCCACTAAGTCCCCTTGGCATGGGCCAGTCTTGGCCACAAATACGTGATGCTCTGGAAACCAGATAGCCATACTGAGCTGGTGCAGCACTCATACTGGTTAGCCCTGGTGAGAGGCTAAACCCTGCCAGACTTGGGCTGAGCTTCTCAGCACCACGTCTGTTCTGCAGTAAAAATATACCCTGAGAAGTCTGAGTTTCCAGACACTGTTGTGGAGCCTCAAGGGGTTTCCAGGACCTTGGGATACTCAGTGCCTAACAGGGAATTACTGACAGTGCCATGCGAGCTCTAAGATATCAGGGAAGGAAGGCGTAGTGCTTCGGCCATGGGCTCTGCCTATTGAGTGGATGCTACGGGTTTGCTGTCTTGCTCATCCCTGCCTTAAAAAAATGTATTTAAAAGCACATTTTCAATCTGATTTCAAGGGTGTAAAGAAAGTACTTCTTGTCAGAGCAGTCCAAGAGGAATATGCATGTAATGTGTTGGGACTAGAGACAATAAACATTTGTATCCTTAGAAGTTATAAGCCCTACTTAGTGATGAGTTTTGCAAGGCAATGCAAGTAGGTAATGACTAAAATACAGATGGATTGATTCAGAGATTGTTTAAAAGATTTGGGCCTGATTCTGGCCTCACTCTCAGTTTACTCTAGCATGTCATGACAGCCTGAAGTAAAAAAACCCCAGTGTTTTGATAGTGCTATGGGCTGCCCTTGCCCTTGTTACTCACACAGTGGGTTGTGGAAGTGCAAGGCACTTCAAATACAACTTTTGTTCCTCTGCAGATTCACTGCTGAGTTTTTTCCAAATTAGTTTTCATCTTTTAACTCTTGTGCACCGGCAGAGTTCTGTGTTGTCTTGTTTTCCTGTAGATGAGAGAATGACTTAGTTGCATGGAAAGAGCTCTGTGGAGTCAGTCAGATAAGATTTTAAAAAATAATTAGGTTCTTAAATACAATTGAAAAACATGTTCTGAACCATTATGCTTGATTCTATCCCAACTATTCAAAATATCTCTTTACATGCAACTTCTGGCAACGATGGTAATGACAGCAGATTTGAAATCTCTCTGGTGGGTCTTACCTGCTTCTTGCTGATACGTGTGTGTGCATGTAGGAACAGCTGCACCATTGCGTTACACCTTGAATAATCATTTATGCTGGAGCACAAATAACTAGACGTGCTAGAAGTTTTCACCTGTTCAAGTTGTTGGAGCTTTCTGACACAGCCATGCCTTGTTGTCCCTTTCAACAGGCGTGACTATGAGGTCCAGGGACAACATCCTCAGTAGCAGGAATTTTGCTTGGGTCCAGTTCACTGACATAGTTGAGGGTGAAAAGAGGTAATGAGCTTCATGTACTTTTAATTTGGGTAATATGGAGTTTTTCTGTTTCTCATTACTCAGCCTTGCATCAGGGAGAATTTATCCATTTCATTATTTATGACTAGGTTGACCTCTACTTAATCTTTGACCTATGATTCCTAAAGTCTCTAATCTTTTTTGTTCTCAGTGTTTTGCTCTGTTATGCGGTCTTTGAAACTCTGACTCTGAATTCATCTGGGCTGCACTGGCAGCTCTGGGTGATGATGGTGGTAGTGGTGTCATTGATTAGCTGCAGGCTTCTCTATCCTGAACTCAGCTAATAAGAATTTCTCAATTTCAGCAGATGTCTCTGCTCCTTTGCCAAATGGGGAGTTTTTGGACTAGTGATGTGAAAGTCTAGAAACTCGCCACTTAGTCCACCACCTGGGGAGCTTCTCTCATTGTGTAAAAGCAGTTCACCAGAGTGCAGTGTTATGAAATGCTATTTTCAATGTTCTTTTTCTGTGCTATCAGTCAGAAAAGTCTTTTAAAGCCTGTTTTAAAAATGGATAGCCATACAAGTATAGGCATTAAGAATGGCGTTTTATGTGTGTTCACGTGCATCCCCACTAATATAGAAGCAGTCCTGTTACTATGTAGTGTCTAGATGATGTACTAACTCCTCTGCAGTCTGGGCTCCTGATCCTGAGTAGTCTAGATAAGGGGACCCAATGCAGCCTTTTGCTTTTGCTGGGGACATCAGTTCAGTTCCCTACCCTCAAGACGTTTACCTGTAACCTGGCTCAAGTGAATTGAATTTCAGTGCTTCAGTTCTCACTGCTGAAAAAAAGAGGGTCATGGCACCTAACAGAAGAACTGGATGTAGAAACCCATTAAAGATACCCTCAGACAATGTGGTAAGAGCGACTAGGGAGGTGCCCAAAAGAAGAATCTCTGGGAAAATACAGGCCAGAGACGCAGAAAAGTCACGCTGTTCCCTTCCAACCCTCCATTTCAGCTTGCTGTTTCCTCTAGCAGTCTTTGCTCATTCTTAATTCAGAGAGGATTGGATTTAAACACAAACTTTGAATGACATAAACAAAAAGAAATATATCAAATCCATAACAAATCATGACCTTATACAGATAAATAGGTCTATCGTCAACAGGGTTGAAGCCAGAACCTGCAGAAATAAAAGGGATGCCACTATTACCCTGAGGCAAATAAAGCTGTAGGAAAGTGGTGGTACTGCCAGCAATACAGAGATCAGGCACAGAGAGGAGGTCTGGGTTTGGGTACTGCTGAGCACTTTCTGTGGCTGAGACTGCTTAACCCTTTATGCTGTCACGTCTCCAGCTGAATTGGTAGAGGCTTGTCTTCTTTCTGAGAAAAAGAAACCCAGACTAGAGGTCTTCTACAAGCTGTATCAAATTTAGGTCAAAGGATGAGACAAAATGAGTGCATAATTTAGAGGGCCACGTGACCAAACTAAGATATGCACAATGTAGACATCAAAAGTTAAGGGAGATTCATCCTGCCTTGGGATTCAAGATACGCTCTTCCTCTCTGAAATGTTTTTAAGAAGATGAGGCATAGGGATTCCTAAATCAACACAAGCAAGGATAAAAAGGACATGTGGTACATACATCAAGGTAGAAGACGGTGGGCATTTACTTAATTTTTAAATACTCTTCTAGGCAATAACAGGCAATGTGCTGAAAATATGGCCTGACATAAGGATCCTTCCATTTTACAAGCCCACTTAAAGTTTCAGTCTTAATAGTGTGCTTTAAAAGAAGCAGTAATCTTAGTCCCTTCAATCTTGACCTGAAATTACATTTTAGTGTTTTCTCCATAGCAAAAGAGATGTGATGCAGATGGCATTACCTCATGTAAATCCTGATGGCAAATTATGTTCCATTGCTATGCGCATGGCATTATTGCACGCTAAGCCTGGAAAATGCACGATACCTCTTTTAGTGGAAATCTCTCTTCTTGAAAAAATATCTGAAATCTGAGATAGGAAACCAGATAAGCCAGGAACCCCTGTATTTTATGGAAATCTCACAGCGAGTGTGTGCTGCTACAGCAGTAGGATCAGTATGGGTGTCCAGAAAGATCACACACATCTGGTTAAGGGTTGGTATTTTTATTTTCTGACATTTTTAAGATCTTTGCTTTGTAGATTTCACTTTCATCCAGGAGTGCCTTAGTACAAAAGCCTAGGAACTCCCGGTTTTCTAGATGGAAACAAATGTCTTGAAAATTAACCTTTCTTTTTTTTTTTTTTTTTTGTGGCAAAAAGTTCTAATGATGGAAAACACCAAACTTTGGTCAAATAAGAAAAATAACCTCTTTGAGGCAAGCCTCTTTCCCATAAATGAAACCTCTGAATGAAGTGCCTGCCAAAGAACGCTCTCTTCCTGGAACACAGGGAGCAGAAAGCCAGCAACTTGCTTTGAATGTGTTGGACTAAATTTTACAGCTATATCTGACTTCTAGACTGACCCCAAGCCTGCCTTTTTTCTTTTCCTCGCAAATACTACTACTGCTTCTTCCAATTCATTGATATATTCCTTAAGGATTGCACATAAACTTGGAGATTTCTGGAAGAAAATATCTTGAATGTGAAGCTGATCATAAAGCTACCAAAACCCTAATAATACTCCCTGCCCATTCTTGTGGTATAAAAATATAACTAATGTTAGTCCGGTGAACAGCAAGTAAGACTCTGGAGGGCTCTCTGGAAGTCTGTTTTGGCTATAGTATTACTTTTCCTTGTTTAACTTTGTAAACCTGTAATTGGCAATAAAAGAGACCGCACTTTTGCTTTTTTAACTAATATTTATTTAAACCTTACCATAAGGTGCACATAGTGGTTTCTTTTGTTTCCAGCAGGATAAAATTCATAAGCAGAGACCAATTTATCATTTAAAAAATTATTTTGTATTTTTAATCTAAAAAGTCCAGCTTCGCAATGTGTTTTTAAGAGACCTAGCCATCTTTTTTTTTTTTTTTCTCCCCACAGCCTTTCCGTGGTCTCTTGTATGTGCAGGCTACTGTGTGGGATCTCATACTGCAAAGAGAGACCCCTTTGGATAAAAGCAGAGGACCTGTTCTCATGACGTGTATCCATGTTAGAGTCGGCTAGGCAAAGGTGCCTGATCCTGACTATGCTGCCACAAACCTGGAGTTACTTAATATGATTATTTTAAAGGTGCAGCTACTTCCATACAAATAGAGACCAAGTAGGGCATAGTGTTTGGATCAATGTATCTATATATATGGTAGTGTTAGGTTATATATATGGCAGGGTTAGGTTAACAGTTGAACTTGATGATTTTAAAGGGCTTTTTCAAACTAAACGATTCTATGATTCTTCTATGATTCTATATCCTGGTCATGCATGTGTTTAGAGTGACTGTTTTCCCTTTGAGGTTAATGGGCATTTTGCCTTTTATTTTTAGAGAAGTGACAAGAAGATAGCTCTTCTAAAGAAAATAAAACAGAAAAACAGACACTGAATTGAAAAAACAAAGGGTAAATATTTTTGTAGAGATGTACACAACGTTTGTAATGGAAGAGCAATATTTGTAGTGAGAGTGAAAGTTTTTTAACATAATCTCTTGCCTGCCTGCTCCAGTTTTAATAAAAAAAAACCAACACATTTTTGGGAACATGTTCATATACATGGATTTTAGGTTTGCATGTGGTTTAAATGTTCATGGAAAATAATCTTCACTTAATCCACCTATCCAAGATGCCTAATTTTTTAATTATTCTGAATCTTACCTAATGTGGAAGGCTAATGCTATAGTAAAAGGGCAATAATTATAAGTAGAAAATGCACCAGAAACCAGGAGACTAGGCTATGCAAAGTACCATGGTGTACTTGCTACATTCTCTATATGCTTTCTGAAATGCCCTTTACCATTTACTTTCAAAGTCCGGACACTAGGCTAGATGCATCTTTAGCTTGACCCTGTTACAAGAGTTCTTATGTTTCATGTTATGAAGAGAAGAACATCTGGAAATAAAAGCTTGCTCTGAGGCTGGGCTGAGATTCTTGGTTGCCTTTTAAAAAAAAATCATGTTGATTGTTTTCATCGTATAATTATGAACAACAGGAAAAATCTGCCAGGGTTTGATGCGATGTTGTGTCATAGCAGATAAAGTTTTTCTCAGCTCTGACTTCAGAGTTTAATAGTGAAACCATCTGTTTAGGAGCTCATTTGTTTTGTTTTATTTATCTCAGCAGATTATCTCTTCAGATAATATTTCACAAGATCCAAGGCAAAAGCAGTGATAGATTTGGCTGTTGAATTCATCAGCTAAAACTAAGAACAGGCTCATTTGCTGTGTTACAAGTGTCATTTAGGAGACTTGGCCCATCACTGTAGCAGAAACCCAAGGGAGCATAATGACTGCCTTCTTCGCTGGCACTGACACTCAGGGACACAGCTAAAGACTTCCAGAGGCAAAATATGAGGTTAGCATGTGATGGAGAGCCAAGGCGCCCTAGCTGCACAGGCTCCCACTAGCTGTGGGCAGGACCCTGAGGAAGGCTTGTAACGCATGTGCCATTGCATTGCGGAATGGGAAGCGCTTTGTTTTACACGCAGAATGTTATGGCCCTCTGTAATCATCCCCCTCTCCTCTGAGCTCAGTGACAGCTTTGAGCTTGCTGATTGCTTTGGCAGGAGTAAATAAGAGAGAAAAGAAGGGATTACAGAGCAGCTCTGCCATTGTGGTGGTAAGCACCTTTCCCAGTTGTGGGAGGCTGACATTCTCCCAACATCTGGAGATCATCCCTCACATCTGGTGGTTGCTGGCTCTTCTCCGCTGTAGCAATGTTTCCTCAGCTCCTTGGCACAGCAGGTGCTCACAGCGGGAGTCTGCCTCTCTTGCTGTGTCCCACCAGCTTTCTGCCTGCTGCCCCCAGCCCAGGAGGGACAGGGCAGAGAGAAAGGGTCTGCTGACACAAATCCTGTGGCTGCGAGCCTGGGGGCAGCGAGCATGCAAGGGCTGGCGGTGCCCAGGTCAGTGCTGTCTCGGAGGTCTGTCCTCCCAGGCACTGCATGTGCAACTGCCAGTGCATCACCTCTGCCATCACGGGACAGCATGGGAGTGAGCCCCTTGGCTCTGTTGAGTGGACTCAGGAGGCAATTTTGTGTTGCTTTTGAAGTGAGTGCGTGTGCAACATAGATAAAGGTATTTAGGGTCTGTTTGATGCCTTATGATACAAACAGCGTGATACAAGCAGGCTGGAGTCATGTAAGAAACTCATCTCTTGGTTCACTACAGGTGTGACCAACAAAATCTTCATGTGGCCTAGAGGAACAAGGGAAAAGACCTACATGCCTGGAAATGCTGAGCTGGGCAGGACCCCCCAAGGGTAACAGGAAAGGGGGTCCCACTGCTCTGCTGGAGAAGGAACAGAGGTCTGTCCCAAAGTAACCCAGAAAGAGAACATCTCCTGCTAGCTCTGCTGCTGTAGCCCTTGCTCCTGGCCATGTGCACATAGACTCATCCTGGGAGCTGCAATGGGTTGGCAACCCCTTGTGTCAGGCAAAGCAAGGAGAGGTGGGAGAATCCAGAGAGGCACAGCCTTGCACCTCCATGGAGCGTGGGTGGGTGGAGGACCTCCTGCACTGGGGGGCTCTTTCTCTTGAAATTTTCACTAATTTCATGAAGTGTGGGGCCAGGTTTCTGAGAGGCAGCTGCCTGCTAGTGGAAGCACTTTTTTGTGTCCCCCAGCATTTTTGTGTCTCTGCTAAGCTTCTCGTAATCTGACTTAAATACACAAGAGTAACTTCTCTTTCTCCTGTGCTTGCCCATCATGGAGTTTTTAATTAACATCTGCCTCTTTGACTAACATAGTCCTTGTTCCAAGTCCTTAGGGAATTTCAGTGTTTTGGATCTTTTTCATACTGTTTATCTGTCTTTTCAATTTTTTCGCTTGTGTGCCATTCTCTTCTATTTATTTTAGCTATCCTCAGGCACCATAATTTTGGTATAACTGATATTCAGTAGTTTTCTGATCCAAGGCTTTAAGTCATATATTACTCCACAGGATTAGCCCTGCATGAAACCTCACAGTCCTGGATTAGACATTAAGAATATGGATCATGTTTTAAAAATTCATTTATGCAATGATTGGGTAAAATTAGACTCAGACAAGCTGTTCTTGTCACAAACCCATGAAACTTTTCAAGACCTTCCTCCCTTAACCAAAGCTATTTGCCTGCAGGGCATGAAGTATCCACAATACTACAATGGGAAAAACTGTGTTTTGCGGTCAGTTAGTAACATGTAGTTTTGCAAGTGGATTATGAGGTTGGTTATCACCACAAGTCACGAGGATGGAGCCAGGCTCTTTGCAGTGGTGTCCAGCGACAGGACAAGGGGCAATGGGTACAAACTGAGACATAAGAGGTTTCAGTTGAATATGAGGAAAAACTTCTTTACTCTGAGGGTGACGGAGCACTGGAACAGGCTGCCCAGGGGGGCTGTGGAGTCTCCTTCTCTGGAGATATTCAAAGCCTGCCTGGACAAAGTCCTGCGTAACATGCTCTAGGAGAACCTGTTTTAGCAGGGGGGTTGGACTAGATGATCTCCTGAGGTCCCTTCCAACCCTTGCGATTCTGTGATTACATTATTAACAGCACCGAGAAATACATGAGAAATTTGAAATAACTTTTATTGGTGTCATACTTCTGCATTGACAATAAATCTCTGGGCTCAAGCGTCGGGTATATTCTGCCCCATGAGGACCCCAGGTGGAAAGTCACAGACATCTGGACAGCATCCTCATGGAAGAGGTAGGCTCTTCTGGCATGTAATGGAGCCTGTGTAGGACATGAAAGTGCTTCCAGATTAAAGGATGAGAAATGCATTTTCCTGAGAAATGATACCTCGTGGCTCAAGTGCACAAAGACAGCTGTTAGAAAGGGACCATAATTTTACAGTCTGTGCTGTCAATTATAATTCACAGCATGTTCCACAACGTCACACACATAAACAGACTCAGAGGCTCCTGAGAGACTGCAGTTTCTTGCTGCTCAAAACAACCCTTTCCTTCTCCTTATTCCTGGAATTGTTTGCCTTTGGAAAGACCATAAACATGGTAATATTTGCAGGTTTAAAAAATGAAGGGGTTTGTATCTGAATGACTAAAAGTTCTTGCGAAATTGTAATCTCTGTTGGAGTTTAGGTCCAGATTCAAAGACATATTTAAGTATCTAAACAGACATAGATCGTTCTGCAGCTCCGTTGCAGAAACAGCTACTGGGATGTGGGCTTCCCCAGATGAATGATCCTGTAGGCAGTAGAGAGGTTATGAAAGAGGTTTGGCTACAAGAGAAACTGTGCAGTAAAGAGTCCTAAGCTCAGACATGTGTCAAAAGTCCCTCTCTTAATGGCTTCTTCAGTTGCAATTCGATGTGCTCGGGGATCCTTGGCCATCAGCTGCACAGCCTCCACAGTGTTACTTCTTTCTGACCAGGGCTGCTCTAGAATGGGCCTATTCAGTTTGTGTTTTTTTTTTTTTTAAATTTAAATTAAATGCGTATGTTGAATTCAGTGGCTGTAAAACGTGTCTGAATCACAGTCCTGAAGACTAAAATCCTCTGCCTTTCCACAGAACGGCTCCAGTTCTCCCACACCATCCCTACAGAGGTGCAACAGTCCAAACTCGGAAGGGAAAACACTGGAGGAGTTGAACGGTGTAGTGTGTATGTCTGCTTAACCATCATTTCCATCCCTCGTGAGACTGCCAGCAAAGCAGCACCTTAATACCACTCTCCGTATCTCGCTCTTTTCATTTATGTAGTTATTCGCCGCATGGGAAATGAGACCACTAAACTTATACGTAAGTCATCAAAGAGAATTCAGTGATAACCATTATCTGGCCCATTTCAACGTCCTTCAAAGCTAATCTTGCAATATGACGAGAAACAGTTATGGAAGGAAGCACTGACTTTGGTTCCGTTCAAGAGCAATCTGCTTGGCTGCTGCTTAAACAAGGTGTCTCCTAAGGGTGTCTGACTTTCAAACTGGTAGAGAGAATAAACTTTAAATGGTTTTTATTTTTAAGGCATTATTTAGAGGAAGTGGTCAAGGACACATGGGTCTGATTCTGCTCTTTGCACTGTGAAAAATCAGTCGCAAAATCCCCCCCACCTTTTCTGCTCAGCTTTTGATGCTCTGTATCTGTATCTATACAGAACTACTGCGAAAATGGGCTGCTTCTGCTGAAGGAAAGATATTACAGCTGCAAAACAGTACTGTCCCTCTTCCTATTCTATTCTGCATCTTATGTTTTCTCATAACTGTTAATCACAATCCTTTACTTACAGGGACAGTAATTTGTTACTGTGGGAAGTAAAAACAATGGCATAAATCCCACACACTGTCTTAATTTTTAACTAACTATAAGCTGCAAAGAAACAAGAAATAAGTAATACATGTTAATAGGATAATTAGAAAAGCCTGTAAGAATAGAAGTGAGGAACATCTGAAAAATGAGTGGAATTTAGTGTTCACTTGGCAAAGTTTATTTCATATAAAATTCCCTTGTTGAGAGTCTCCGCTTCAAAACTGAAAGGTAAAGAGCTTTTCTGACCCTGGAATGCCTTCTGTGACAGTATTATGGCATAAAATAAATGACATGTTTAATTGATTACCATTTAATAAAAATGAGTTGAGATATTAAATTAATATTTAATTAGTATTTGACCATTATACGTACTAGTAATGGCCTTGTGATGTAGCTTTTTCAGTGAATATTAAAATCTATAGAACTTCTCTTCTTTTTTGTACCACTGTAAGTAGGTTTGCTTTCTGATTTTTGTCGCTGTCAGAGAAATGTAAAGGTAGCGGTGTTTACCATGCCATGGAGGACAGTTTCTCTAAGTTAGGGCGAGCAGCATAGGATCCACAGTCTCTCTTTGATGGAAAGTAAAATAACTCTGCCATGCAATATAGCATGAAACAAGCCAATCTCCATGGAAGTCAAAGGGCATCTTCCCATCGGCTTCAATGGAAACTGGACTGGTATTGGAATGACAAGGGGATAGGTGCATTTCAGTGTGTTAAAAAAATCCCTTAACAACAATTTTCTGGCAGAATAGCGTTGGATCAGCTGCATGAAAGACAGTTATTCAGTGAGAGACCTTTAATGAAGAAAGGGTAGACATAGTATTTATTGTTTTTTGTTGTACAAAGCCACTTGGAAGTCTCTATCAGCACAGATAAACAATGCTAAAGTCCATATATTTTACTAAGAGTTCAGTGGACTTGTTTGATTTGGTACATATGTGCACTAGAAATTTGTTTTCCTTTATGTAGTTTAAAACATCTAGGGGAATTAAACTTAGTAGCAGTGTCTCTTCCTTCCACACATGTACATAGGAATGGGAAATGACTGTTCATGTCTATACTGATGAACTGAAAAAGGGGTTTGGGACTTACTTCCATTTTTTTTTGTCCCAAAAATCAGATTCCCAAAACTTGTTATCATGGGCCACTCTCAGACTTGGCAAATTTCACTCTGATTTTTTCTTTGCTGAATTCTTTTGGGTTGATAAAAAGCTTAGATTTGTCAACATTTCCAAATGTTCCACTACCCCAGCCAGGGCAGATGCTCTGTCCTCTGTGCAGGACCACCATCCTCTCTTCTGCATAGTTCAGTTATTCATGTCACCAAACCTCACTCATTGCCGAAGAAGTGCTGCACGTAGCAGGGTTGACTGGGCTGGCTCTAAACAGTGACAGCTGAAATGACTTGAAATAGCTAAAATATCTCCTTAGTAAGCCTTTCTTAATGTAATTTGCTCAGACTTAAAAAAAGCTAAGGAACACACACAGAAATGAAATAAAGAAATGGAATTTTACTTGTTCATGTAAAGCATTACTTTCATGGTTGTTTGGCATTTTTTATTGTTTTTTTTTTCCCCAAACTTACTTTCAGTTTGTACAAATTGCTTGACAGCAGCACACGAGTATGTTAGATCACTCGGAGAGGCTGATTTTTGAAAGGGATCAGGAGCTATAGCTGAGTATGATCCCTCTTTGTCCATGTCAAAAGATAGCTAAACCAAATTATAGACAGCAAACCCAATAAACTTCCCTCAATGTTCAAATTTTCCTTGGTGCCTTCACTTCCTATCTTGTCTGTTGACGTTGCAAGACCTTTGGGGAACTGACAGCTCAATTTTCTGCCTGCAAAACATGGAGCACACCTGCAGTGCTAAAAGAAAAGAAATGCAGGAGAAGAAAGTGATATATGCAAGTCTTTCCAATATGTAAGCACTCTAATTCATATTGCAGCATTAAAAAATGATCCTGCTGTATGGATGAATAATTTATCACATCTGAGTTTCAGTCATTTAGAAGACTTACAAGAATATCCAGATTTATAACCATCCCAGTGCTCTGGAGGAATTCCAGTTTAAATAATTATATTGTTCTGATACTCTCCAGTTTTCTGATTTCAGCTGACGTACTCATTTTTACTTCCTTTTTCAATATGCTGTTAAGCCTCTTTCAAGGACCATCCAAGAAGTAGCAGACCTTCAGTGTTATATAGAAGGATTCCTCCCTTTACAACATATAGCTAGGTAGTTCTTTAAGGTCCTGTGAGAAGAGAAGGCCTGTAAGAAATACTGATAATTTTAATTAAATGTTCAGTCATGGGTGTAAATGGTTATTTGATGAGGGCAGGACTGGGTTTTAACAGTATTCCATAACGAAACAGTCAAAGCATCACAGTGAAGTCCCAAATCACACTTTTCTGAAATGCTAAAAAAAGAATCTGACAATAAGACAGTATTTTTTCTCGTATTTCTAGTGTTTTAGCTACAGTGTATCATCTTCAGTGTAAACATAAAGTTCAAAAGCCAAACACTTGGGGCTACATACAAAAGCAACAGAGATGCCAGAACAACACAGGAGCGGAGAGCTTGCCAGAGCGCAGAACAGGTTTAGCTTTCTTTTTTTTTTTTCTGCTTTTTCATTCAGTAACAATCATAACTTGCTAGAAAAAAATAAAGCAGTTCATGGGGGATTTGGAGTTCCTCAAGAGCTCCATGCTTTCCCTAAGTCACCAGGACTTTGCATCGACGAGTGCAGACAACTCCTGTAGGCCACGCTGCGCTGCAGAGCTGCTGAGGGTCTGCGAGCGCTCCCTGGCTGGAGAACAAAGGGGCAGCAAAAGAGGACAACCCAATCCTTCGATGCTTTAGTTCCCCAGGTACAGTTCATAAACAGTATATGCACCTAATGTTTCTGTGAATATATACTGGCGAATGAACAATTCGACAAGCCGATCCATTTCTCATCTTCTTTTTACATACTGTAGCGCGAAGTTTCTCTCCTTTCCCCTTGGTTTCCTTATGCTTTAATGCATGTACGTAACTTTGCGGCATTGACATCTCTGTTCTCTTGTTCTCCTTTGCTAATGGGTAAATGATTTTTGTGCTCATCATTAATTAGGTTTTTGAAAAATTAAAAATAAACATCCTTATAAAGTTATGTTTAAATTAAGCTTCTATTTAATAACATTGGTGAATTGCATTCCTTTTGAGTTATGAGACAGTGCTGCAGGAAGTAGTTTTATAAACCTGATTTTGTAATTCCCATGCTCTTGTACTTTAAGACTATGTATACAGATGAGTGTGCAAAGTGTCTACAGAGTCTTCATATAGATATTTAGGATCACAGGAATACACCTTACTATCTACTGCACCAAACTTTTATAGACTGGCTGGTAGATAGATAAATGCATATGTGTGTACCTGAACTGCCTTAACCTGTGCTCCTTGCCTAGAATACGGATCCCAAGAATTCAATAGCAGAGCATCTGGTGATTGCTACCTTAAATTTTACATTGCCTGATGAAGACCTCTACACTGGCGCGCAGAGTGTTTTAGGAGCTGTCTTGCCTGCCTTTGGCTGCTTTACCCATTATTGCATATTAATACCCCAGGAGAGGCAGGGCTGGGAGGGAACAGATTTCTCCAGGCAGATTTTTGCTGTGTGATCTGTGAGGTGAGAAGGGGGCCAGGCAGATTAGTCCTCATCACCGTGCCTTGTTAGCTGAGATGAAACACCCCATTGTCTATATAAATGTGTTCAATGCTCTATGCCCATATCACGCTGCAGATTTCTGAAGCTGCATAATAGCATCAAGCAGTAGGGGGAGGTCTAAGCCAAGCAGCCCTGGTTGAGACCCTGGCAAGGAAGCTAAGAGAAGCGGCCACACAATGTGAGAGAGACGTGGCCGGAAAAGCCTAAGCAAGTTTCTTAAAGAAAAAAAAAAGTGAGTAGATGCAAAGACAGAGGCTGGGTAGCCAAAAAACAAAAGCAGCCAGAAAGCTAAATACATGCAGCTGAAGAACTTAAAAAATTCAAGAGGAAGACATGAGAGGTGGCCAGAACAGCATTAACAAAACAGACTCTCCCTTTCCCTTCCCTGATCATCTTTCATTCCACTACATCCTTCTCCTCGGCTCTTGGCTCCCCATCCTTTCCTCCTCCCTCCTCCTAGCCATTGTGGAGAATGGCAGCTTCAAAAACTATCAGCTCGGCTTCACTCAGGAATAAGAGCCTCATACAATGGCCATACTAATAAGTGAATTTAGGAAAAATATTAATACAATAAACCAAGAATTAAGACACTCCTAAAAAAATGGAGGGATTTTGCCATTCAATATATAAATATTTTTCTCTTCCTAGGGAAGGAGCACTTGTGAATACTTGTGACTGAGTGTTGTGATTGTCTTGGCTTATGAATGTGCTGTTTTATGTCCTATTCTTGAATAGTCCCTTTATGTACCTAGGACAACCTTGCTGAACAAAGTCAGCTGAAATCTGATGCCTTGTAATCGTACAGTGAGGAATGTGTGCTGATAGTCTTTCTGGTTGTATGATGGCAAAAAAAGCCAAGGAAAGCATTTTTGTTCATCTGCGGCATTCAGAATTTTGTTTGTTTGCTCTTTTTGTTTGTTCTCACACACCTAGTTCAAAAGACCAAGAGTTTTGATGTTGTAGCAAGTAGGTGAATAGTAAAAAGACATTTCCACAGTCAATTCAGTTCTAAAGAAACAGTTTCCAAATTCAGTGGAACAGATTCTGGCAAGTAAGAGGAATTACTGCCAGTGGATAAATATTCCTGGAGGCATTGCTAGTGAAGACATTGATTTAAGTTGAAAATGCATCATCTTAGTCATTTCAGTTATGTTACCGTTTCTGCTACAGTAGTGCAGAACAGGCTCTGTTGTGCCCTGCACTGCACAAGCACAGAGGCAGATGTTCTTTCTGTCCCTGGAGATCATGGTCCAGGTGGTAGACTTGTGTAAAAAGCAGGGAGAGTACTATGGGGTAAAGAGAGAAATTCTATTCCTCGACTTCAAAATAAATATGATATTGGGTTGCCCAGCCACGCTGAATATTAGTGGTAGAGTGGAGAAATGAATGCAGATCTCCAATAGCGAGAGCCAGGCTCATTCTATTAACCAAAAAGTTTTATTCTTGGGTTGTTCTTAGGTACTGGAAACTGCTATTGGCCAAGAGCTTTCTAGGAATACAATAAGGGCAGACTAAACTCAAATAATGCATTTTATTTTATTCCTAAGGCCGCTAGGAAACATCTTGTGCTGGTAAGCAGGCAAGTGTGTGACATTCAGCAGCATCAGGGCTTTAAAAGTTTTGGGAACTGTAAAAATCCAATGGCTGTACTCTGGACACGTGCAATTCTGACTCGGGACTTTTTATCTGGAGTGATGAGGACTCATGTCTATATTTTAGTCAATACAAGTGTCAGTCTGGATCACCCGACTTCCAGGCTAACTTTGCTTGGCACAGTCCAACTGTGCTGGCATGGGTTCATCTGAGGTCTTTTGGGTGCCCCGATGAGTGTTTTGCTCCAGGCTGCAGATTTACCTCCTCTCACCTGTCTCAAGCTCTTCCCAGCATTGCCAGACTGGTTCATCCAGTCTGTGTCATCTGGGAAGTCTTCCATGTTTTCTTCTTTTTCTTTGAAACAACACAGAGCTTGCATGTATCAGTTTCAGAAGGAGTAGCTTCCCTGATAATTGCTATACAGTAGTTTCAGGTACATCCCCTTACAGCTAAACTCGTTTGGAAGAGTTCCAGACTCTGGAATCTGTTGTGAGAAAATAATGATATTCTCTGTCTTCCTTTCATGGGTGTTCATTGCTTGCAGACATAGAGCAGAGTACTGATTAATTCACCTTCATTTCTACTCTGCAGTTCTGCAGATCTTTAGTTCTGGCAGAACTTTTCATTATTTCATTCATTCAATCAGGGTATTTTGTAAGCTGTTGGGTTTTGGGGGTTTTTTTGTGTTTTTTTTTCCCCTGGGATCATGTGTTGTTCAGAAAATTCTTCTTTCAATCAATGCCTATATTCTTCTGACTCAGCTTGCTGTGATGAGAACTACTGCGCTACATAAAAGCTGATGTCAGATGCCCCTTTCCCCATAACAAGGTCATTTAATAGCCCACTGATAGCCTTGTGCCTGTTTGGACTTTCTGCAGCCATCAGGGATGACAAATGAGGAAGCTGCTGGATAGACTGGAGATAAGCAAGCCAAAACCACAGCCTTGGAGTTAGAAAGAAACAGTCAGAACAGGCAAGTGTCTAACTGAAGTTCTTGTGGCAGTGCAAGGTGAACACCTCTGCTGGGATGCAGACGTTACTGTCTCCTGAATGAGATATAAAACCAGCTACACACCATTTATGGTTGTGGAGACGTCACACGGGACCTTTTGCAACAGTAAGGATTAAGGTCTCAGAATGCCAGCCAAGTCCAACTCTGGTAGTTGAATTTTGCCTATCTAGATTTTACAACAGTTTAATTTGGAAGACTTGACTTCCCCTTCCGCAAACACAGCTGTGTAGCGTTGCTGGTGCAGAGTGTCTGCTGCTTTCCACCCAGGAGAGTGTTTCAGCACTGCTTGTACTGACCCATGAACATACAGCCCGGGAAGCACTTGGAGCATATTCATGATTACATTTGACAGAAATGCTTTATGGGCATTGTGTGTGTGCATACATACGCACAAGTATATGTGCAGACATATTCTTCTACGTATTTTTCTGCAGTCTCATCTATACAGACCGCTCATGTGCGGGTTCATGGAAGATATCCTCATTGGGCCAAAATATACCTTCATCCAGAAAGGTTTTTTTAAAAGTATATAACGTATGTAAGAATATTTACTAACAGAATTCATTCCATAATAACACAAAAATTAGCAGGGAAAGCCTCAGCTACGTTTTTAATCTTTTCTCTTTCAGCTAATAGTTGGTATGGCTAGGAATAGCAGGGTATTAATCAGTGTTAAATCATGATAATAGGCAGTATCGCCACAGGGCTTGACCATTAAATGCATGAGGTACTAAACAATCCCCAAGCACTGCAGAGCGAGCTGGGAACAGGATTATAAATTGTAAGTCAATTGATTAGTCTTTAGCGGATCTAACTGCGGTCTGGACGGAATGCATTTAAAGTGGCTCACGTATGTGTTAATGCTAATTACAATTTACTTCAGCGTAGCAGTTTTCATCACAAAGGCTCCCACAGCGCTTTGTGTTTCACAGTGCGGTGTTGCTGACACACAGCCATCCCAGCAGTAGATGACAGAATATGAACAGCATAAAACCCAGCAGTGGATGAATGGGAAACGTTGGCCCATGATGCTGGGACAGGCTCACGGAAAGCAGCATGGGAGTTTTAATGTTCACATAAGCTCTGGGTTTTTAAGGGCACAGCTTAAAGACCCCTGTTCAATAAACTGCCTAGCAGTAAAACACAGCTACTAGAGAAGGATGAAGAGCTTGCTCTGCTCTGCTAATATTCAAACCTTGTAGTTCCAGGGTGTCTGTTCAGACGTCAGGTCCACTAAAGTTCGCCCCTCTGGCAGTAACTACACTGAACTGCAACAGGCAGCTGAAGGACTGAATAACTAAACAGCAGCATTGCAACCTTACCTTGTTTCATGCTAGAAAAATCTCAGTTCAAGAAAAACAAACTTATTTCAGCAAACTTTTTTATTCCAGTGGCTCATCGTACTACAGGTGATTGGTATAAGAGAAAGAAAACACTCTAGAAAATCAGAGCTCGAAGAACTTTTGGGAATGAATTAAGCCTCATGTGCTAGCGAACCCTAACAGTGAAATTAATTCATTCCTATACTCACCTAGGAAGTAATTCAAGATGGTTCATTATGATATTATTGATTTTTTCCAAGAAATACCATATAAGACAAGCATACACATTTTTATGAAATGATATATAAAACTCAGCAAAAATGTCTTTGAACTCCAGTTACTGTTTAACATATGTTCATTTCTTGCACAAAATACCAAGAGGTTTTGCTTTTCTATACTATGCCTTTTTATTTTTTCCTCAGTCAGTCCACGTTCTACAATAACGTGTATCTTCCATGTCCCCTTGTAACTCTCCTTTTCAACTTTCTGCCTATTGATACCCTGCTTTATTATATGTCTTTTTAGAATGCATTTTCAAGAACAGGTATCCTAAACTTTGTTGATGGCAGCAACCTTCCCTCATCTAAGCGCCCTCAAAATGATGTTACTTCTTTGAGGGAAAGACTATAAAATAATGTTTCAGTGGTTATGTTGGAAAGCGCCTGAAGAGACTTTATCTGACTTCATTATAAAATGCTATGCAGCTCTTATCAGTATTTATGGTACCTAATAAAGAATGTTCATAGTGACAATGAGCAAAACCAACAATAATAAATAGCAATGTGATAATATATGACAATAAACAGCTTAGGGAGGGGTGAATCACTGCTTAAAAGCTATTTAATAGTAGGTGGATTTGCTAGCTTCTCTCTAAGGTATTACACTGAAGCCTATGAAAGAAATTATTATATTACAGAAATTATATATTCTGTGATATATTATAGAACAGAAATTATTGTATTTTTATATGTATGACAGTATTTCACAATGTATCCTTTAAATAAGGTGTTCTTCCTAGTTTTTCTTTGGGAATGAATACCTGCAACTGGTACTAATTGGGACTTGGCTCTAGATTTCAACAGTTGTTCTGAGCAAGGGATTGCAGAGATGGATTTGCTCTTTTACATGAAATGTATCTGTAATAACTGGTGGTACAGAAAAATAACTATTGGTCATTATTCTCAGGCCCATTGCTGTATGACTTTCATTTTGAATCTCATGCTTTTAATTGCATTTAAGTTGACAAAACTTGTAATTATCATGGTACTTCTAAGGAGAAACACAAAATAAATACAGTAAAGGCACTCTCCCTGAATTAAGTTTCCTTCCCATGCTTTTCCTGTGAACTGACTTCCTATCTCTTACCTTGGATAATATGAAGTTAAAGGGAAAAATTTCCTATATTAGCAAACTTGACCATATACTTTTAGCATGTTGCCTAAACCAATATGGGACCCTTTGCTATACAGAGGACCATGACTTTTATTTCTTACAGTTTAAACAGGTACTTTAGCAACTATGACAACATCATTTTCTAGTGCTATAGAAATTCGTAATTTTCCAACGCACTTCCTAAGTTCTTAACTGAATTGTGTAACATTTTCAGGCCATTATCCACTTTTGTTTCTTTTGTCTTGAAATCGGTTGAAGAAGTTGGTCAATGTATAAATTATTCATATTTGATTAGCTTCTTTGTGCGCGCTAGCAGTGGGGAGGCCCACAATATTTGTTTTCTGCAAATACTCCAAAGTTCACCATGTATTTGTGAAAACACCTATGCATTCTTGAATTTTTATGAACTTTGCACAGTGGGGTCTGTGATGTGCCATTTGCTATGCCACTGCTTAAAAAGTTCCAGGTATCCAGTCAACAAGCAGAAATAATATCTCAGGACCTGTCATACAGCACAAATCACAAATACAGTTTGGGAGCTGCCTGAAAATGCGATTGAATAATTATAAATCATAAATCCACTTGCAAAAATCAGGGGCAGATCACTCCCAACCCTCCCCAAAATGGCGGAAATGCATTATATTTTCAATTCCACAATTACAGTTTGAGCAGTCTTACCGGTTATGAAGCTGACGTCTATTTTCAGCTCCCCAGTAGAAAATAATGGTATAGTTAGCCAGTTACCTGTGCTGGATCAAGCTGAATTCTGAATTTTATTCTTTCTTGCAGTGCTTTATTCTCCAATAAACACTAAAGAGCCAGGTTTGTGTGTGGTATGAGCAAAAGGAAAACCGTATGTACTTAATCGCTCAGTACTGGCTGAGAAAACAGTCCGTGATGGCATTGGCTCAGAAGACAAATTCATGCATCCTGAGCCCTCCAGCCAAAGGAGTGGAGACTTCCCTTGTTGTTGCAAATGCTGGCAAGCTGTGCGTGGTCGTGAAGCAAAAGAATAATACCCGTATTGCTATCTCTCCAAATGCCTGGGCATCATCCTTGAATTCTCACATAATCTTTTAGTATTTAAAACGGCTTTGCCCTGGCACTTGATGGCTCCTAATGAGTGTGAGCTGTGCACACCTGGCACCTGTTAAGTGAACATGTATTCCATGTAAAATCACCTAGCCTCCCCACCTCATGCTTGGCTGTCTTTTATCTCTTTGAAGCTGGTCTGTTCCGATTTTATATTCCTTGCCCAGGACTTTGCCTATCATTGCCTCCAAGTCTGCATTCTAAACATATCAATGACTTCATCTCTCCTCACATCCACTTTTCCTCATTCACAGTCTCTTTTGCAATGTACACCTTTTAATAGCCAATCCCATTTATCCCATTGCAAATCTCTCTGGGATTGATTTTGTGCAGTGGCTTTTTATTGTTCTCTGTCCTCAGAACCATAGAAATCTGAGATGGAAAAGGCTGATGAGGTCATCTTGTCCATTCCCCTTGCCAATGCTGAATTGTTTCCTACAGGCTAATTTTAAAATTACTCATTCAGCTGGGCTTCCACCTCTTCTCTTAGAAGATTATTCCACAGTATTAGGCTGTATATCACACCATTAGGAAGTTTTTCCTGACAGTTATCTTGAATTTTCCTTCCTGTGCTTTTGTTCCATAGTTCATAGCTATGTCCCACTGGGCCACTCCAAACAATACGTTTCACTCTCTTAGAACAGACATCCTTCAAAACCCACCTATCACTCCCTTTTACAAAGTTTAATCAGATACTCTTGGTTATCTTCCCTACCCACAACACTGTACAGTGACATATCTGATTATCTCTTTTTCCTTTTGCTCTGCAAGGAAGGGGATGGTCCCTCTCTGTTTCAGCTGGTATGATAGATGTCATATGAGGACAAGAACTCAAGTCTCTTCCCCTTTTTGGCATCTTTATATTTTATGATAAAGGTTTTGCAGCAGGTAAGCCTTTTGCTGCATCTAGTCCTGTTTTTGGTAGATACGTTTGTCTGTGTAGCTCAAACTCACGTACAGCGCAGGCTCCTATAGCTGTTACAGTTGCAGTGGGATAAAGGCTTTCTATTCTAACCCTCCCTCATTAAAATTCTTGCTGCCATCAAAATTTTGACAATGTCAATTAATTCTACTTACACCTTTCACACATCCAGATGAAATGCTGATGTCCTCCACCAAAAATGAACTTTTGGGAAAATCCTGAATACAGACATACATACTGCTTTGAATCAGAGAGGCCTAGTGTTATTTTGATGATCACCTCAGAACATTTGAAGGACCTGAGCCTCTTTAACCTTTTCATACCCAATTGCCAAGTGTTCTGAACCAGCACATTTTAGCTGTGACTTCTCAGGAGGACCTTGCACTTCTTTGAGTATTTAAATGAGTGGCCACGCTGTCAAGTAAGCTCAGCTGCTTGGTTAAAGTTGTATAAAAGTAAAGCCCATTATTTAGAGACCTAGAAAATATTTTGAAAATCTGGCTTCCGCTGTGGAAACGTAGCTCTTGGAAATTTGGCCATGTGCCACTTTGAAGATTTGTTCCCCCACTGTGTGTGCCGAGTACTTCTGGCCATGAATGAACTTGTACATAACTTCTAAGACATCTTGAGTTCACCTTCATAAACTTCACCAGCTTTTGTCAGCCTGATATGGACCGAAC
This sequence comes from Gorsachius magnificus, assembly GCA_034008185.1. Lineage (NCBI taxonomy): Eukaryota > Metazoa > Chordata > Aves > Pelecaniformes > Ardeidae > Gorsachius > Gorsachius magnificus. The sequence goes on along the minus strand of CM067083.1, from coordinate 37,901,493 downwards.
CCAGCATGGCCTCAGAGAGGTTAATGTGCCTGGTGCCTACAGCTATATAAAAAGATGTCATAAGTATTGAGGGTACATGTTGGCAAAAACAATCACCTGCTGTTCACAAGAATTTGAGAATCTCTGGGATTCTTTTAACCAAATAAATATTTTTGGGAAGAGCTTTTCTTAACCAGTTCCAAATCTGACAATTATCTCGGTAGGTTTGGCTCCACAAAGTCCTGTGGAGCATCAGCGATCTGGTCAGAATAGAAATAGACTGGCCATGAATAGTTTCTGTAGGAGGGAAATGAGAGGGGTGATTTAGATGAGCTCACCACTTAAGAAGCATATGGGCAGGCTGGGAAGTACATACGAAGTACGGGCATGGCTCACTGGGACGCAATTACAGCAGGATATAAGATGTGGCAAGTGGAAGTATAGTTATAGCAGAACTAAGAGGCAGTGGGGTTTCTCCCCCTCCACAAAAAGCTCTGCAGTTTGCAGTCAACACTCACTGCTCTGTTTGAGATCCGATCATGTGGCCATATGTGTAGAGCCCTGACTCTGTTTTCTCAATCACTGCTCCTGCAGCTTGCGGAGGGTTATTTTTGGCAGCCCCTCTCTTGCCCCTTTCCCTGCACTCTCACTGCAGCTGTTATTGTTCCTGCTCTCTCAAAGTACCTGGGGAAAGCGTGGAGGAATCAGACCTCTGAACCATGCACCCAGGTTGCCTGCAATTCCTTTCTTTTTCAAGGGAAATTATCTGAGCTCCGTGGTTTCCCCTGCTTTGCTCTCTGTGCTCTCAGGAGTGGTGCATTTATTCTGTCCAGAGCAAGGCGCCCCTCTGAGCCTCTCAACCCAGCCAAACTGAAATGGCCGATATAATGGCAGACTGTTTCCCTCCTTCCACCCCTAGCTGCATAAGTTGATGTTGTCTGTCTCTATTGTATAGTGAGCTGCTATACTGGGAGACCTCATCTTGTCAAAAAACTATCCTACTATACATTGTTCAGTTATCTGTCCATGGATTTTATTATTAAAGAACAATGAAACATTCTCCATGGGTGTAAGGGAGAAGTAACTTAGCTAAAGTGTTACTTCTAGAAAAATGAATTATGTTTCAGATCCAAGTGTCTGCAGCTAACCTATGTGATACAAAATTTTGGAGCCAAGGTTCATCTCCTAGAAACATCACAAAAATCTTGCCTTTCCCTAAAGAAAAAGAAATAACTTCCTAGCAAGGCTCATGACAGAGTTCCTCCTGAAGAAAAATTCAAACATTTTGCTTCCTGCCCCCCAGTATTTCTGGACGCTTGCCTTGGATGGCTTAATGTTGAGTGATAAGCATTGTAGGAGATCCCACAAATATTTCCAGAATTCATTCATGCTGGTGGTTGGTGGCACTAATTTTGCTTCGTGCTCTGTCTCAGCTTGCTGTTTTCAGCAGAGCTGTCTTTTCTGCTATTTTTAACGTCTCCTCAGTACATCAAGTGATTATATTTAGGTTAGTATTTCTTAAATTCTTTTCTTTCCTTTCTTCTTCCCTTTTTCCATGACCACCTCCCACAATAAAACTGTTCCCCATCTTTTTCTTTCTCCCATCCAGTTTCAGCATTAGTGGCCCACATTGTAAGAATGTGTTCCTGAAATAAGAGAGGAAATGCATTAACAAATGTGCTTTTTCACGTATTTGCTATGCACACTTTGTTTTTCTAGCTTGATTGGAGTAACTTTTGGCTCAGGAAAAGGTAGCTTAACAGCATGAAGTGGAGTAAAGTAAATTAACGGAAAGAAGGTGGGCAGTAAGGACCTGTATTCCGATTTGATTGCCTCCGTTGCATTAGTCAAAATCTGATAACTTCTTTTCCTCTTCATTTTTTGTCTTTGAAATAGGTGTTTCTTACCTCCCTTAGAAGGGGAGTGCCTGTTAGCTGGCTAGCCAGGAGCTAGCCACGAAGCGCTGAGGGTGCTGGGATTCACTAGCTAGAGCAGAAATGCTGGAAGCAACGTGCATCACACTGAGACAGCACTTTTAATGCTGTTCGCAGCCGTGGAGACGGAGCTGAGATTTACTCCTGAGCAGGCATCTGCTGAATGACCTACTGGCTTATATATTTGTATAAGGTCAGCTAAGGATGAGAAGTACTCCACATATTCATTTTGGCAACAGGTCCCCTCAGGGTCCCTTCATGGCTCTCTGCTTGGTGGTAGAAGGAGCTCGGTCATTTCATATGGGATGGCTCTAAGGGCTTTCGCAGAAAGATAGGAACTTGTCCTGACTATGCTTCTGGGCGTTAGGAAAGCTCATCAGTGCAATCCCAGCCTACCTCCATGTCCCCTGCCTGTCTGAAGGGCCTGCAGGCTCCATACCAATGGGATTTACAGGGTCTGGGTCACCTTCACATGCTGGCAGAGAGGAAGAGACATTAGGAAAAACTTCTTCACCGAGAGGGTTGTCAGGCTCTGGAATGGGCTGCCCAGGGAGGTGGTGGAGTCCTCGTCCCTGGAGGTATTTAAAAGAAGGATAGGTGAGGTGCTTAGGGACATGGTTTAGTGGTGGGATGGCAGTGCTAGGTTAACGGTTGGACTCGATGATCTTAAAGGTCTTTTCCAACCGAGGTGATTCTATGATTCTATGATTCTAAGAGCTCACATCTGCTCAGAGCATTTGCAGAGCCTGCCTGCATTGACTTGCAAAACACTGTGTGGCCACGCATCAGATGTTAAGGCTGATCCCACTCATGCACCCTCCTGCCTATCCAGAGTGTTTCACAAGTGACTAATGCCTGCCAGTGTCTTTGCTTTTTGGATGACCGAGGTGAAGCACTTGCAAAGGGCTGGGTTTTCGGAAAGGGCTGAACATCTGCACTCAGGCTCACGCCCTATCCTGGCTGTTTGAAGATGGAACGCGTAGAATCACCCGTCATTTCTGAGGAAAAGCCATCCTGAGGGGGGTGGGTCAGAGCTGTATGGCTGCACGTACTTCAGAAACAAAAACAAAGGAAGAGGCGGTGTATCAGATTTGACCCAGGCATCCCAGCAGCATCTCTTAAATGAACATGGGTCAGGTCTACCCTCACTGGGACACATGAACACATGAGCTGGTCCATGTCTCGGTGCTCCCAGGAGTCTCTCTGTACAAAATATCCTTCAGATACAGAGCACAAGGGCTCTTCAGCTCCGGATTATTGCTTCTGCAGACACAAACACTTTTCTTTTTGAAATATATGCTGATTTAGTGCCCCATGCCCACCTACTGAATTCCCAGGTTTCCTCACCCTGTAAGGGAATCCAGGAGTAATTCATGCAGCAGGCCAAAGGCCTGGCTCATAAGCTGGGCTGTCTGTGCCAATGCAGTTGCAACATTTTTTCACAGTAAAATATTTAATGGGTCCGAGTATAGATGTGAACCCTTATGGAGTGCTATTCTGGAATGTACTTGCTATATTTTAATTCACATTAATCGTTTCTCATGTTTCTTTTGCATGTCTAGTGTTGCAGAATACAGTTAAATTCACCTATTTAGTCCCCGAACCCCGCGATCCTTGCAGTGTAAGGCTACACTAAGATTAATGCAAGATACTGGAGTGAGGGTTAAACACCAATTTTAAAGGCACATGAGCAATCTGGCTTGCTGCCAATCACAAGGATAATGAAGTTGCTACAACTTCTGACAAAGCCAGCGGTTTGGGAGGGAACTGGGGACACGGTAGCACACGTGTAGAGTGGATTTTAAGAATGTGATGGGGAGTTTGAGTGGTTGTTTTGGGGAACTGCAAAGGCAGCCGTAGAGGATATGAGAATGGAGCTAAGGTTATCACAGCAGGGGATATAGGACAAAATCCCACAGGAAACAAGGTTTCATTAGTTCTGCTGCTTGCAGAACAACTTGTTTTAATTAAGCTTCCCTTCCATTTCTAAAGGGAAAATGGAGGAAAAATAAAAAAAGGAAAGGGAAAAACCTGAAAAAATAAAATAAAAACCATGAAACAACATTTTCAAATATTTGGGGTTTTTTATTCTGTTTTGGTTGGATTTTTTTTTTTAATTTTTGTCAGCCACTGTACCACTCCCTTTCACCCTAGGAACATCTTTAACTACATAAATCATAAATATGCTTTTTCTATTAAAACATTCTCTAAAATTCATCTTCATGGTCTACTTATTGCTCCCTGTTGCTATAGCTAAGACTTTTTTTATAAAGGTTTCTGTAGTAGACACTCATGGTCATGTCTGATAAGCGAGAAATCTAGAGGTAAAGCCTTTTGCCTTTTGAACACTGAAGATTTTCCCACCTACCTCAGTGAGACCAGGATTTTACTCTATGTCTGTAGGAAAGTGTGTCTTTTGTGGTACCTATCTTATAAATTTTATGTCACAGGATTACATGGTGATGAAACTCTTCCCTCTGTGTTTGCCCTTTGGATGTGGGAGATCGTGCTACTGAGAAGTGGACAGATGTTCTGTCATGTCCGGGTCACTGAAATGGATGGAGGGGCTGGTCCACAGGGAAGTACAGGCACCATGTAGTGCTCACCGATGTCAGGGGTATCCTCTGAGGGTGGCTGTGACAGCACCTGCCCAGTCCACACCAAAACTGACCAGACCCCTTGGAAGACAGGGAGGTGACAACCATCATCCTGGGGACACGATACCTTTGAGGAGCTGAACGTTTACCCTGCCTTGCAGAGTTTCGTTGCCTTGCAATGATATGGCCTCGCAAAGAACAAGATTTTCTTGTCTTGCATGATTTCAGCTGCTCCGCCTGTACTCACAATACCCCAGGGCTTGCCTGGCTGTGCTGTGGTGGAGCTGCAGCTCCGTGGTTGGGCTGAGAGGGTCAGAGCTCTGGCCCCACTGGAGCTGTGGGAAAGGCAGCTATTTCCTTGGTTTTAAAGTGGGTGTATGAATACCTCACTGCCGGTGGTTAGACAAGGTTAACATAATGATACCTGTCCATGACTTGGAGTTACTTGGGTCAGAGGCACAGCTAAGAGAAAAGCGAGTGACACAAAACTACAAAGTCTGTTCTTGTTTTTCAAATAACTTTCACCTTGTTCAAGAAAAATGGAGGAAAAAAGCAAGTAAGAAAGGAAAAGAAAGCAAGCAAAGAAGCAACCAAGGAAGAAAGAAGCAAAGAGAGAAGAAAAAATGGAAAAAAAAAATAGCTTTGTGCTGTAAGGAGCAACAAACCCATAAAATATATAATAAACCCACATGGAAAAAGAATATAGTTGATTTCCTGCATTCTCTGAGTTATGTTTCAGTAAATGTACAGCACTCATACTGTGTTTAAAGCAGATTTGACAACATATAAAACATTAAAAATATTATGACATTGGCCAATATTTATGATGTATATTTCCACACATAAAGCATATTGTGTCATGTCATTGATTTTAAAAAGCATGGAAATTGGCCATGTCATAATATTTTAGAGCTTTTTTATACATTGTCAGAGCTATTTTAAATATACGTGCTCAGCATTTTATGAAACTTCCAACACATGGACATACGGAAAATATATTCTGGGTCCATAGGAGACCAGCATTTCAAATGTAAAGTTTAGCTAATGCACATTTTCTAACACAAGAAGCCTTTTATTTTTGGTGTATTTCTCGACCTTCGATGTATTTACCTTATTGCATTTTGCATAGACTTACAGCAGTGATGCTCAGCCTTTAACAAACACGAGTTGCATTTGACCTGATCGTGCAGTTTTAATGTAGGTGAAATTCTCACTGAAGTGTTGCAGAATGGGATCATCAGGCAACACACACGGCTACAGAAAGCCTCACAAAAAGAAACAATATTCAGCTGAGAAAAACCCTCCAGCACCACTAATTATTTGTGCTTCCGATAGGAACATTTCAGTGCTAGTCCTCAAAGCACACTACTGGCATGGCTCAGGGACACTCAGAAATCCCTCTTGGAAGAGGGTGAGGACAGGCTGGGGTAAAATGGGTTAGGTATTTCATCTGTGTGAAAACTGAAAGGTTAAGATTGCTGAAAGGTTAAAGCACTTGCTGAGCATCAGAGGGAAGTTTTGGCATTTTCTGGAAACCAGAACTAGATTCCCAGTCCTGTGCTTCAGCAACAAGACCACCCTTGCCATTCCAGATTTCTTGGGGAATGATGACAACAGTTCTGCCAGCAGGTTAACTCTAAGCTGTGTTATAAAGCCTGTATTTTCAAATACTACTGCAACCTGAATATGAATATAACTACTTTTTTCTTACCTTTTAACTTCTTCCTTTTATTTTTCCTCCAAGGGTAAGCTCTGCTGCTGGAGACTTTGCAAGATATGCCATACAACCTCCACGTGGCATCATGGAGCGTTATCATGTCTTAGTGTGTTTAGTCTGCCGGCATCTGTGTGGGGTTCACCACACACATGGTACTGGGGATTCTTGGGTTTTGTTTTTGGTTTTGTTGGTTTAATATTTCTTTTTTTCATTTCTTACTTTATATGTTGGCAGAAAGTGACTGGAGACAGGTAATTGCTTGCAAGGACGCCACATAACTTTTCTCTCAAGGTCTTTAGAAGCAACTGAGAAGCAGCAGATGTGCCACTTGAAAGGGTCATCTATCTGGTATCACCAAGCACTACAGGATAATTATAATTATAGGTATCTCTGTGGATACGGATGGTTGGAGGTGGGGGTGGAAGCCTGCTTTTGCTTTAGCAGCAATGCAGACCCACCTGTGCTGCTGTGGGGTGGTGTGACACTGCTCTAATTGGCTACTCCAATGTTACTTCTCTTTTTGGCTCCTGAAAGTTGGTGTGGCAATTTTTTCAGCTAAATATGTGTCTAACTGAAACAGCAGCAGTGCTTTAAATATCAGTTTAGAGAGTATTTAAAAACAAGCTATGTTCTGTAAATAAGGTTGCCCCACTGCCCCAGTTAGATTTGGCTTTTTTTTTTTTCTTTTGCTGGCTGATAGGGAACAGTATTTCAGCACTTCCAGGAATCATAGAATCATAGAATCATAGAATGTTTTGGGTTGGAAGGGACCCCTAGAGGTCATCTAGTCCAACTCCCCTGCAATGAGCAGGGACACCACTAACTAGATCAGGTTGCTCAGAGCCCCATCCAACCTGGCCTTGAATGTTTCCAGGGATGGGGCCTCCACTACCTCTCTGGGCAACCTGTTCCAGTGTTTTAACACCCTCATTGTAAAGAATTTCTTCCTTATATCCAGTCTAAACCTACCCTGGTTTAGTTTAAAACCATTACCCCTTGTCCTGGCACAGCTGTCCCTACTAAAAAGATTTTCCCCATCTTTCCTATAGGTCCCCTTTCTGTACTGAAAAGCCACAGTCAGGTCTCCCCGCAGCCTTCTCTTCTCCAGGCTGAACAAGCCCAACTCTCTCAGCCTGTTCTCATAAGTGAGGTGCTCCAGCCCTCGGATCATTTTTGTAGCCCTCATCTGGACCCACTCCAACAGTTCCATGTCCTTCTTGTGCTGAGGGCTCCAGAGCTGGGTGCAGTACTCCAGGTGAAGTCTCACCAGAGCAGAGTAGAGGGGCAGAATCACCTCCCTTGACCTGCTGGCCATGCTTCTCCTGATGCAGCTCAGGGTACAGTTGGCCTTCTGGGCCGCCAGCGCACATTGCCGGCTCATGTCCAGCTTTTCATCCACCAGCACCCCCAAGTCCCTCTCGGCAGGGCTGCTCTCGATCCTTTCTTCCCCCAGCCTGTACTGATACTGGGGGTTACCCCGACCCAGGTGCAGGACCTTGCACTTGGCCTTGTTGAACCTCATGAGGTTCACACAGGCCCACCTCTCCAGCCTGTCCAGGTCTCTCTGGATGACATCCTGACCTTCTGGTGTGTCAACTGCACCACTCAGCTTGGTGTCGTCTGCAAACTTGCTGAGGGTGCATTCGATCTCGCTAAGTCATTGATGAATATATTAAACAGCACCGGTCCCAGTACGGACCCCTGAGAGACACCACTCATCACCAGTCTCCATCCGGACATCGAGCCATTGACCACTACCCTCTGGATGCAACCATCCAGCCAGTTCCTTATTCACCGAACAGTCCACCCATCAAATCCATAGCTCTCCAATTTAGAGAGAAGGATGTTGTGGGGGACCGTGTCAAAGGCTTTGCAGAAGTCCAGATAGATGACATCCATTGGTTTTCCTTTGTCCACTGTTGTTGTCACACCATCATAGAAAGTCACTAGGTTTGTCAGGCAGGACTTGCCCTTGGTGAAGCCATGCTGGCTATCTCGAATTATCTCCCTGGCCTCCATGTGCCTTAGCATAGCTTCTAGGAGGATCTGTTCCATGATCTTCCCAGGCACAGAGGTGAGGCTGACAGGTCGGTAGTTCCCAGGGTCTTCCTTTCTACCCTTTTTGAAAATGGGCACAATGTTTCCCTTTTCCAGTCACCAGGGACTTCACTTGACTGCCATGACTTTTCAAATAGCATGGAGAGTGGCTTGGAGACTACATCGGCCCAATTCCCTCAGGACTCTGGGATGCATCTCATCAGGTACCATGGACTTATGTGCGTTCAGGTTCCTCAGGTGGTCACGAACCTGATCTTCTCTTACAGCAGGAGGGGTTTTGCCCTCCCCGTCCCCCTCATGCCATCCATCAACTCGGGAGGGGTGAGGAGAGAGGTTCCCAGTGAAGACTGAGGCAAAAAAGTTGTTGAGTACCTCAGCCTTCTCCTCATCTGCTGTTACCAGCTTGCCAGTCTCACTCATCAGCGGGGGTACGCTTTCTTTAACAATCCTTTTCCGGTTGATATACCTGTAGAAACCCTTCTTGTTATTCTTTGCATCCCTAGCCAAGTTTAGCTCCAGCTGCGCCTTGGCCTTCCTGACCCAGGAACCCAGGAACACTGGGCTTCTAGGCTTTGTCCAACTGGCTTAATTTAGATTTCCATTATTTGCTAACTAATTCATCTGAAATATTGTAGAAGGTAGCATAAAGACATCGATTCCTCAGAGCAAGTTACTGCTTTCACATATGCTTCATGTCGAGCTTTGGGGTTTAGTGGAGGGTTTGCTTTTGAGGGGGGTGAGGGAAAGTTTGGGAAGCATATGTATCATGGTCTTTTCTTCTTGCTTGGGTGTTTCTTTGTCATTCATTCCATGTCTTTTCCAAGAGATTACCCTTGAAATACAGATTTACTACATGGGAAAAGAGCAACTGCTGCAAAATCCTAGATGTTCAAGAAAAACACAGAAACACAAAAGGTCTTTAGTTTCTTAGGGGCTAATAGGACTATATTGTCTCCTGCTGAGTAAAGGGAAAGCAAGGACCTAAACAGTGAAACCGATTGCCAAGTAAGGAAAACAATTTGAAAGCGTAGTATGTATTTGCAATTAAAAACAAAGGCTCCAATTCTTTCTCTCTGTGGACAAAGCCTTGGTTAGAGACAGGAATTTAGAGGAAGGACTTTCCTTATTTATTAGGAAAACATGCCCAACATAGAGACAATGAAAAGTGGGAGTTTTACATGTCTCGATATTCAGAAGATGTCAGTCTCATGCCCCATTTGTTACAGTAGTATCCTTCAGGGTAAATTTAAAACTTAAGCTACTATAGTCAAAAGAGGTACACACAAGAGAGCAATCCCCGGAAGAAAGTTAAAGCAACAGAGAAAAGATGGCTCATCAGGAAATATTAAGCAATTTGTATGGAGAGAGGTCATTTAGTGAACTGTTTCCAGTGGTTTAGGGGAAGCAACAAGACCATCATGACCTGTTTTGAAATGTATATAGCAGAAGTGGGTCTGGGACCTGTTCTGGAATTTTCCTGTTTAACTCTTCCTTAGGAGAGGACTGCATTTGCCTTTACCCTACAGAGTGACTGCAATATGCTTTCCCTACATTAAACCAAAATCAAAAGAGATTATGGTAGGTGAACAGAAACCCAAGAAGTTCAAACACAAAATTGTATTTCATAGGCACTCTAGCTCCAGGTCAATGCCCAGTTTTGTAGCTTTACAGAGTATGTTTTTCCATTAGACCTTCAAGGAGAGGAAAAATTCAAAACACTGTGCCACGTCTAAGATGTAAGCACTCCATACAAACCATGGCAGTATTCCTCACTGTCCATATGACCCCATGTAAGAAAGAAAAAGGATGCTGAGGATGCGTGTGCTGTACAGCAGGACCTGATCTTGCAATCTTCCCCATCCAGACTGACCCTACCCTGAGCTCCTGGCAAGATTAAAAACAGAACATTGCGTTTGAGGAACAAACCACTCAAATTCCATAGGGACCAAAAGCTTTGACTGCTTCAGCACTGAGCGGATAGGGGAATGCTTTCTGTACAGATCCTATGTTGCAGTGCCTTCCTCTCAGCCCACATCACTAACACCTTCTTGAATGTTATTTCTTACCTGGAAGAGTCGGCAGGTTTAGGTCTGAGAGGATCTGGCCACTAGCAGGAATGTTCAGCAACACTGTGGAAAGGACATGAAACACCTGGCGCAGTCCCAGATACGCACGGCCTGGAACGTTTAATGGCACTCAAGGGATAAAATGACCAAACTGTAAACCTCTCTCCCCCTACCCTCCTTCCTTTTTTACTTTTTATAAATGCACTTTTGAACATGCAGTGCATAGATGTTTTCTACTGTCCTTTGTCTCTCTGTTTCTTACTTGTGACTCCTTGGGGCCCAATTGAAAAAAAAATTGTTCTGCACCATTTACTAAGGTTTTTGGCAGGATTTTTCTAGGAAAGAGTGAGGAATGCGCTGTTTCTACATCAGTTGGCCCACAGGTCACTCCTTGTGCACTAGACACACTTCAGGGATTAAAAATGCCAGGATTCCTGGTTTGTTTGCTCTGAAAAGGCTGCATGCACATTTTCTGTCTCCCACATATTCATATACACACATCCACTTATGTACACATACACAAACTCTTTAGTGACGATTACGGTGACATGCCTGTCAATGTCAATGCAGTATCAGTGACATCATGCAAAGTTTAGATTAATAATAAACAAGTTGTTGACGTCAAAAGCAAACAGAGATTTTGCTATTTCCCTAGAAAGAAGGGAAAAGTGTAGCTGGTAAATTTACCTAAAAGAAATTTCAGAATCTGAAGGTTACTGGTTAAATCACTGTTTACATATTATATACAGAACTGGTTTCTTGTCTTCTTGCCTGTCTGGGCCTGGTGAACATTAAGAAATATATAAATTGTTAGCAAAGTGATGAAGAAGAATACCAAAACACGAAGGGTGTTGGTGCTTATTGTAAATAAGTCAGGACTCAGCTGTATTTCCATCTGATGGCGCTAAGAAAGTGTTTCTGATGGAGCAGAATGTATGGGACTAATGTGATTTAGTTAATCTAGCAGTTTATGTGTTTACCATATCTACAGGTTTTTTTGGGGTTAACTTTAAAATTCGTCATAAAATGAATACTTTACAGTGGTAGCCCCAGTAACACTTCTTTATATTGTCCTTTGCATTTTTGTTGGCTTGCTGACATCAGCACTTTAATACTTAATATCCTGTGAACATTTCTGTGTTTTATAGTTCTGTATGTACTGGAATAAGGAGGGAGGAGAGGACCTAGGCTCTCTAATAAGGAAACACACATTATTCTTTACTGATATGTTTTTGTTCTCTGCTAATCATTTCTTTCCTTTTCACATAAGCCTGAGGAAGAACTGCTGTCGGAACAGAAAAGGGCAGATGGTAATGTGTATGTGAAGTGTGGTTGTAATTATTTTATTACCTAGGCTCTGCATAAGGCTTGTTTATGTGAAAGGAGGAGATTAATTCCTTTGGGTTACTAGAGAAAAATCCCAGGCCTGTAACTGATTTCTCCTGAGAGCTACTGAATTCTTCGGCTCTATCCCTTTGCCAGGTTGTGCCTTTTATATGGCACCTCTAAATAAAATAAGTAAATTAAAAAAAAAAAGTCCTGGAAAGAAGTTCTGTTTCAAAGATGAGGCCTCACCTCCTTGTTAAACTAGGGCAAGGGAGGAAGGAACATGCGAGCGGGTGGTCTCAAACCCGGCAGATCTTGGACTGCACCGCTCACCAACACCAGGACCCCACTGTGGCTGAGCAGGTCCTTCCTGCTGGACATGCTCCCCACAGCTTGTGCTCTTTCTGCTGCAAATACTCACTCTGGGAATGTGTTTTAATCTGTTTTGGAGGTGGTGGGGGCAGTAAGGAAGGGGCGCGTGTATCTGCCTCTAAGACCTCTGGTTACCAACAGCCCAACTTAAAAAGGAATGAAGAAAACCTAAGATGAAATAGCTGTAGCTTACTTGTAACATAGCATTAAAATGTTGTCTTTGAAACATTCAAGGTTGAAAGTATAGAATATTGTATGGATGAGATGGTAAAAACACTTCTTGAAAGACTCAGTGATTTTTGAAAGTTCTGATGTTTTAATTTCAGCTATAATGGAGTAGGCTTTAAAGCCATGACATCTCAAAGTTACAGATTCAGAATAATAACCTCCCTACCTTTCTTCAGGTTGAGATGGTTCGAAGAAGAGAGGGAGGAAATAATTCAGAAATATGTTTTGACCATATTGGTGATGCACCACGGCAGGCAACTGTGATACTGAGGAATTGGGACCAAGTGAACAGTCAATCGCAAAGGCACTCAATTCCTCCTATTTCACTGCATGCTGGAGCATCTACCCTGATTGTATGTCTGTTCAGATGGTTTGATGAGATCTTACTGTAGTTGCCCGAAAGGCTTCTACTGGCTTCAGTGGCCTTTGGATCATGTACATAGGAGGTAGCCACAAGGACAATGGAGATATGTCCACCCATGTGGCTTTCTGTGCCAGTGTGCTTCCAGCCCTGATGAAGCTGAGGTGGTGTTGAGCCTTCACCCTAACACTTGCAGAGGCAATCCATGCAAGAAATCTCCTTTAAGAACAAAAGCAAACAAAGCCCTTGCTGCAGCTCTTGCTAGGCGCTGTTTATAATGTGAACAATTTGGAAAGGACTTGTTCCATATTTATGGCATTTTTAAAAATAGATCACATGGCTTAAATATGATACTGTTCCCCACTTCGGGGAAAGCAAAATCTTTCCTCTGAAGTGTAAAATATTTCCAAAACGGACGACTGTTAAAATTCAGAAAAAAAAACCCCAAACAGTTTATAAAAAACATGCTGACATTGTAAAAAATTAATAGTATGCTTGGAACCCTTTGAGTTTCCAAAACGGTCAGTTCAATAGAAAAAAAAGGCACTTTCTTATTATAAAATTGAGTTGCCTGTCTTAGGTTTTCCCTAATGAAAGAATTTTTGGAGAGAATAAAGCTCACATTGAATGTTCACAGCCCATCTCCCCCTCAGTGTGTAATTTAACCACCCAACCCTGTGGCCTGGAACACTTTCGATTACAACTTTAATAGTTATTTTGGAAAAAATTGGTAGCCAAATATTCAACCTTTAGAATATTATGTATGAGAGTTTTTCTTCTCTTAAATGTCATAGGAAATTATGATGACCATATGTGTGTGAGTGTGTGTGTGTGCGCCTAAGCAAAATAAATTTACTATTTCATGCTACTGGATTCCATTACTCGAAACCTTGACAGCTATAGCTCTGGGAGGGGTGAGGAAGCTGGGCCAAATTCTCAGTCACTCTAAAATGGGTCATATTAATGCTGCTTTAAAGATCATCTCTATAAATAACCCAGAAAATAAAGTGTTGGGTAGTACTGGACTCACCCTGGCCTGGGTTCCATTACTCCAAGTAAAGGAGACATATTTATGTGCGGGGTTGCCCTTAAGGATCTGTAAAAAAAAAAAAAAGCTAACAGCTAGTGGTATTATACAGAAGTAATTTAGTTCTGTTACGCTCACAGTTAGGCTGAGCAGAAATCACTGGTAAAATAAGAGCTGTATATTATTAGCTTTCAAGAGCTGAGATTGCTCACAACTGTTTAATGTTTTATTATTTTCTCAAATTAGTGACAAATATTTCAGCACATGACATTCCTGGTTGATTAGGGCCAGGATTAGGTCTTTAAATGAAGTGAGCTGGAGTTCACCATCAGCTTACAAAGAGATGGGTTTGAAAAAAACATTTGGTACATTTTTTCCCCTGTCTTTAAAGAAAAAGGTCAGAGCTTTTAGTGGCTGCTTTTTATTTCCCCAGCTTATATATCTAGCCTTGCAGAACTTAAGTGGCTTATGTATCTATCTTACATCAAATCCTAAGTAAAATGAAATGTCTATTTTAATGTTTTAAGTACATTTTGATGGTTGTAAAAGGAATCAGATGCTAGTCATTAGAGACCTGAATGTTTTCTGTAAGCAATTGAATTGGACTCCCTTTGGTAAGCATCTTGCTGGATTTAGCTGTTGATAAATGGAAGATAAAAGGCCATTTTGTGATAATATAGGCATTTTATGTTGCTGTCCTAGGCTGGATTGCATTCCACAGATCTTGGCATTTAGAGTACTGTAGGGGGAATAAAGCATTAATTAATTACAACTGCACTAGGCTGTGAAATGTCATAGGTTGGGAATAAAGTCCATGAAGAACAGAGTTAAAAATAGGTTTGTAAAAATTAGAAAAGAGGAGATGCCAAATGTGTTAAGAACTCTTCCTAATTTTACCGGCTTGAGTCCAAACTGCTGACAAAAATATATCTTAGAAAACTCTCAATCTCCTCTCTTTCTTTTAATTACCTCTGTGATTCAGAGGAATGAGAACATTCAGGCACCACAGACAAGTTTGTTTTCATGAATGTTGAATATGAACATAAAAAGAATAATAAAACTAGAAGATTAAATGGTGGAAAAAAAAGGCAAATGATCAAAGTTCTCCCTATCACCTTTCTTTGGAAGTTCTTCACCTTCTCATGCTCCCATTTCCTTATTTGTAATGTGTAGATGAACTGCAAAATATAACTACTGGGTATAGTTATTAATACTAATACTAATACTAACTTTCATGTTTTGGAGTATCTAATGTATTGCAAAGATCCACATTTATAATTATGGGTTACGATGCCATAGTAAAATATTTGCAACTATAAAAAGGCCTTGAAAGCCAAGCTAGAATAAGCAAGCAGTTGACTGGTTTCTCTCATCGTTATTTATGAAAAGAAAGCCTCACTGTATTGGAGAATAATAAATTCCACTAGGTCCCTGCAGAAGGAATAACATATATTTAATGGATAAGCTTTCTGAAAGCAATTCCCATTCATTTTCTGAACAAGCCAGTGCACTATCTTTCTTACCATAGCATGGACTCTACTCCTTCCTGCTGCTAACAAAGAGATCATTCTTTTAGCTTTTATAGAGTACTGAATTTTGGGGAAAGAAAAGAAAGAAGTTGTATCTGGCTACTAGCAACCCAACCAAAGTCCCCAGTCTCTTTTCAGATGCCTTATTATTTCATCCTGTCTTTCATATGTATGGAAAACCAACTGGTGTTCACCTGATCCTGTGATATGGATGCATTTAACTTAAATAGGAGGATGTAAGACAAGTGGCGGATTTTAATGTAGTTCTGTGCGTATTACGCATATATTAAGGTACTGAGACCACTGTCCCAAATATCACTCTTATACTCCATTTGTTTTTCTGTTTTCATTTCTGGACTCTGCCTTTTTATAGCACTTTAAATGAAAGTTTTTTAAAAGGTAGGAAGCAGCCTCCTGTACTCAGTAGTCTTGTCAAGTTGTTTGTAATGACTGGTTCATTTTTTGTGTAGGTTTGCCTCGTCAAAAGAGTGGGTTAAAACCATCACAGTAGCAGAACAACAACTTGTATAACTATCTGAATCTCTTCCAAGTGATATTACATAGCTACTTTTGCTAGATGGACAAATCTTATAATACCAGAATCCTAGTAGTATATAATGTTTCCCAGTTTTTATTAGAATTGCTACCAGAATCTTTTTTCAAGATTTTATTACAATTGCATGCTATATGCTATGAGCAGTGAAGTGTTGCCTATAAGCTTAGATTTTTGTAATTCTTATAATTTCCCTCTGATGTTGCTCCTATAAAGAGGTGATATTATATTATTTTGACCTAGGATCACTCTTTAGCAAAGGACTGATGTTGTTACAGGATATGCACAGGAATGCACATGTATCCTCTACTTCTACATTTTCCAGGGTCTTTGTGAAACAATGCTTGCAGCACATGAGTCTTACTCCATGGGAGAATAATCTTTGATATTTAGAAGCAAAGATTTATTTTAAGAAGAGAATTAATTCTTGGAAATTTTCTTTTTACTGTCTGTGCCAGATCAGAACGTACCAGGAAACTAACGTAAGAGCACGTTCAGTTGGGGTGAAGAGACATCTTTTGCAAACCTCTGAAGTTTACTGAGGTTTTACTGGCCATTATTACAACTTATATACCCACATTATCATCAAGTGAGAACACTAAGCTAAAATGATATGAGCAAATACTATTACTTAAGAAAAATTATTTGTCCAGAGTATTTACAAACTTCTCTTTGTACTGCAGTAGATCTGAAGACTGGCATGTAGGAACTTTCTGCTGAAGACTATGACCATCAACATTTAGAGTTTTAGGGAGAAATTTAACAATTGCAAATATAATGCAGGCTTACATGAAAAAAGATTGCTAACAGACTGCTAATAATTGTTAGCAGTTGGCATTGACTGACTAAAATAAGTAGAGGATTCAAAAGAAGTACCTATGAAAGATTTATTATATTTATAACAATTTTCATTAATTCTTAAAACACATATATTTTCCTATACTTTTTCATTGCAAAGTTTGAATTTAAGGAAAGAGAATTCTTGACTGTTCTCCACCTATAACCCCCTATTGTTAATATCTCTGTCTTCTGAAAATTAAATAGTAAAAAACCTGGTATGAACAGCTTACTTAAAAATGTCTAGTGCTCTTTCAGGAAAAAAAAAAAAGGAGATTTGAAAATGCAAGTTATGACAAACATTGCTGGAAAATCACCATTCTTCTATCAATAACAGGAGTCCTGGATCCACAGTATGCACAGAGAATAAAAGAAACTCATCCAAGAGGCCTGGCAAAATCCAGAATTGGGAAGGTTTAGCAAATGGCAGAAAACTTGAAGGCAGAGACATTTTTCTGGAGGTCTAAAGTTGGTGGCAAACATACACTTTTTTCTTCTGGTTGTCTTGGCTAAGTTTGATCGACTCTGTTCAGAGGTAAAAATAACAACTATTAGCCCTCAATAGCCAACGTGCCACCATGCTACATTTTATGGACATATGACTAAAAGAAGAATTAAATGTGCAGATTAATATATATAGAAGGCTAAAACCCAAACTTGCCACCTAACTCATTTTCTGATGAGACATAAGAAAATAATGGATAAAATACGTCCATGGCAGTGGGAGAGAAGTGCTCTCTAGGTTTATTCCTATTTTAAAAGTACATTCAACACAACACCAACAATTTTTTGCTCCTTTTTTTGAAAGTTTAATGCCACAGTGTTCTAGTTTAGTGACTTTCAGTGCAGAGCAGAAATATTGCTGAGACAAAAATGCTGACAGCTAGACTTCAAAAATAGTTTTGGATGAACTCAAATTACGAGTAGTTCATATGCACTTTCCAAAAATGGACATAACAACTGGAGACTTTTTTTCCCCCATCCAAGAGGTTACTGTGGTCTGTGGGTTTCTTTGTGTGGGAGCTTGTATTTTCACACACAGAAATATAAGAAAAGCAGCCTCCAATAAGACACAAAAATAAAACAAAATGTAACGTAGAAGTCTTCTGAGGTCTTGGGAATTCTGGGCAAAGTTAGTCAACAACATTATGGAAAAGGAACCTATAAAGTGTTCCTGATGAGCTTTTAGGCTCCAGAGAAGTGATCGATTTGAAGATGAGGCATGACAAACTCAGGCTAGACACAGGACTTTAAATAGACCTCTACAGTGAGCTTAATTAAAGTGAACAGCTCAATGAGGAGTGAGGCTGAAATCCAAACCAGAGATTTTAAAAGAAATCCTGTGGTTTATGTTGTACAGGGTGGCAGATCAGATGAGCACAATTATAACTTTTTTGCTATAAATTATGAAGCCATAAACCTGTATTTTTTTGCTGGTTTCTCTTCAGCGATGGGAGAAGATGCATAGCCACTTATCCCATGTAAAGTCCCAGGAGCTGCTCCAGCACTTTTGAAGTCGCCAGGAGTATTTCCATTGCTTTTGGTGCACATTAGTTCAGGTGGTGACTAGTAGCAAAAACCATCAGCCCATGCACACACAGCTTCCACGTTGAATACTGCTTCTAGGGTCTGGTAGAGTACAAGCTAACCTCTTCCAACTTCACCTCCCACGCTAACGCCCAATGGCAGGTGCTGTGTCCTGAAAAGCTGCAGGAGTTGCCACCAGGGTTGTCACTAATTCCACCCCTCTAACATTCCAGAGGCTCCTTTTCTTCCAGTTCTTCTACTGGGTATAACAGAGCTGTGCACCAGCTCTCACCTTGTTCATAGCAACTTGCAAAACATCTCACCTGACTGTAGCTTGCATTTCAGATGAGCGAACGTGCCAGCATTGTGGTCAGGTTTTCAGTGGCATACCTAGCCACCTGAGGAAATCAGAGGCAAAATTTAAGCTTGATGCTATGCGCTCTCTCTGTGCAAGACGTGGAAGACCAGGACAATGTGCCCCTTCCAAGTCCATCTTGAATTGATTAAGAAATGGGATCATCGTGGGCCAACTTGCACTTTCAGTCTCAAAACTGCAGCAGAAATTTATCATCCTGTCAGCTCTGGTTCCTTTAAGTACTTGTCAGACAGAAATTCAAAGGGGGCCAAAATACTTTTTTCCATTGGTCCCTTCTCTTGCAACATTTTAACATTTTTTGGTGTAGCATTTCTATCCAGTGCAATGCAATATCTCCCTCATAAATGAGGGGAGGGATTGAACAGCAGGGATCTCCCCTCTGCAGGTATCAAAGCATAAATGTGTCCTTTCATCCCCTCTTTCTTTTTTCTTTTTTTTCCCAGTATTTTCTGCATTAAGGATTTTCTGAGAAAAAAAAAAACCCAAAGCCATGGTGTCAGAGTGATATTACCAATCAATTTTATAGGGAGCAAGACAAACAGAGGTACACACACACCGACTACTTTAGGGCTTTATCTTTTATTCTTGCCCATTCTGAAAAGAGAGGAAGGACATTGAGCTGCCACTGATGGATTTTGACTTAGCACAGGAGCAGAAGATCTGGTAGAAATCCTAGAGGTGATGCTGAGCTACAGCATCCTGCTCTGGACTGCAAACCTCTCTGATCAGTGAGAGCTGTTTGGCCCCAGCATTTCGGCTCTGGTCATTCAGGCCCTTGTCCAGCATAGTACATATGATCATTCACCACAAATACTTCGTTAGGTTTCTGCGAGATGACTTGTGTGCTGACAGGCAAGCATCATGCAAGTGCTCTGCAGTTTTAGTGTATAGATCAAAAAAATAGGAAGTGCAGCCAGAATCTTTGTGCTGTGGAGTGGAGCAGCAGGCAGGCTTACCTTGTTCTGCCAGCATTAGCTAACAGGAGACGACGTTACCTCTTTATAAAGCACGTCTACGGGATGCTTGCTCAAAAGACTGTAAAGAGACCGAGTCCTATGGACAAAGATAGCAGATTCCCTGTGTATCTTCACCAAAATGACTGATGATGAACGTCCTTATGCAAAATATGAAAATAAAATACTATTCGGCTCTTCCTCAACAGACACAATATGTTTTTTTGCTAGCAATGTGTCTTCTTTTCTCATCTTCGTACATACAGAATGTATCCACATGCTCTCATGACTCATTTGGTGAAGAGGATTATTTTTTTCCTCACCTAAATTTAATGAGATTTTCTGAACATGTAAAAAAAGCTCACTGATGTTTACATGCAGACAGATATTGGAGGGATAGGCTGCTTTTGAAAACATGTTTTCTAAAGAATCCTCCTATATCTTCAGCTTTCATCTTTTGTTGAAGTACTTGAGCTAGTTACTGCAAGCAGACAGGATGTACCAGATACATCAGCAGAACATAACCTATTATTTTCCCTTTTCAGCACTACCATCTTCCCTGCCTCTTTTTTTTTTTTTTTTAATCCTCTTTCTGCTGGGAAAGTAGAAACCCTCCCCTCCTTTGGGTTTCCCTTATTTTTGCCACCCAGTCAGAAATATACCAGAAAGATTGGATTTGTGTTTTCCAACTTGACTGTTGCACATTAACTCTCACATGCTTCTCACATGTTGTGGAAATTAAGCCCTCTGTGATCAACAGTTGAGAGGAGGTGAAATGGGACCATTCAAGTTTTGATGGGTTATTCATTGGTCTGTAGTTTTCAAGGCATTTTATACAAAGCAGAGTTCCTGTATGTATCCTGAAAGGGAAATTCAGTTTAGATATGAGAAGCTAAATCTAAATCGGATTTGTATGCTGCAGTGATAAGTGGTGTGATGCCTGTTCTTCAGGTGCATGCTTAGCTACATGCTTGAGCTGGACTCATAGGAAGGGTTGGAGGTCTTAAGCAGGGTTCACAACGACCAGCCAACTGACTTGTAAGCTGTCTAAAACCATACTCAACAGGGCATGCTGCAAAAGGATGGGACTTGTACCCTAACTAGCTTCTGACCTATTTTCCTATCTCTGGTTGCAGGAAGCATCTTCCATCGCTTATTATTTATAACCATGTTTCTGCTCTGGAATTAGGTGACCAAATAATGTATCCTATAAATTGAATGGGATTTGAGCAGGTTTTTCTTTTTTTTTTTTCTTTCAAAAGGAGTTGGACCCAATTTTCCCCTTCTTTTTTCACCTAAAGAGCATCCAGTAGGAGTTGACAGAAGTGGGTTCAATGCTTCAGCCTGATGTGCATCAGTCCTCTCAAGATAGGTCAAAAAACATCAGGAGAGCCATGACACCTCACAATAGCTTCAGCAGAGTGAGCATCTTCTTGTTTGGGCTGTGCAGTAAAAATAGGTTTCAGAACAATTCCCTCAAAAGCAAGTGTCTTTCTAATCACTCCAGGAGGGATGCCCAAGAGAATGGGATGATTTTGCTTGTTTCCGTGAACTGATATGGGATAAAATTTGCTTTTGCTCCAGGAGCACTCTGGTTGCTCTTCATCCAGTACACAAAAAAGGGAGGGGGAAAGAAAGAAGAAAGAATGTTCCCTTGTCATCAGCACAACATGAAAAGAGTATTCTAAGCCTCAGACCTTTCCCTGCCAATTTCTCTCCTCCTTACTCACAGCGATTATTTCAGAGGTACAAAGGTATTTCTTTTTCTGTTGAGTGTGTATCGGGGCATATTGCTATTCAGGCTAATGCTATGAGGCAACTGCAGATGCATGCCTGAGTCACACATATGTCAAGAGCACTGAAAGAGCATTACAGCATTAGCAAGAGAGAAAAGTCTGGTTTTGATTACTGATAATTATAGATAAGCTGTAGCTGACAGTCATTTTCTGACCGCAAACTCAAATCAATCAATTAAAGACTGCATGCAACAGCACCCGTGTTTAATCATTTCCAGGCTCTTTAAAATGATCCATTGCTCTGATAGCACGTCAGAGCTGCTGTGTACCATTTGCTGTTGCTGCCGAGGGTCAAATATGCAGCTACTTTCAGGCTAAATTCAAGAACACAGTTCACAATCTAAAAAGAAAGAAATCTGTATATAAAGATTAGCCATAACTATTAAATCCCTCAGATAATTAAACAAACATAAGGCTGATGATTTAAATATCTTTTGATCTCATGACACATAGATAAGTGCATTTTTTAATAGAATGTATCAGTGAGAACGCATCAGGGAGAAAAAGAGGATGGAATAATACAAGTTCAACTCTGTTCCTCCCTAGTTCCTATTTTCAGAGGTTTTTCACATGGATCTTCAAATACAGGAGAGAATTTTGTAATGGAACCTGGACAAAGAACTGCTGTCAGACTGCAAGACTTGCCACTGGAACTACTTTGACAAACTGTGTTGGTTTTGCTGAAATTTTTTTTCTTCCCAAGCTTTGAAAAGAGAAAAAAAAAGTTCTGGCAGTTTAGAAATTATCAGCTAACATTTTCAGAATAAAATATTTCCATTTTTGCTTTGAAACAATTTTTAAATTAGATGTTTTAAAATACTGATATATTTTATGTCATATAGACAAAAAAGCTAAGTGAAACCAGTTATTATAGTTTCATCAAAATGAAATGTTTTGGATAGGATTCCTTTTTACAGGATTTTCCTTCAGGGAGAAATTTTCCATTTTTATTCATAATTCAGTTAAAACATTCTGTAAACATTCTGGTTTGAATAAACCAATATTTGCAACAGAAATAATTCCATTGGTAATTTTTCAATCAAATCCCAGATAACAGTAGGTAATAGCCTATACCTTCCAGCTGAGGTAAGCCAGCACAACATCAATTAGTGACTTGACTAGATTTATCACAAAGGCTTATTCCAGCCCATGGAGCAATGATGGCTGTCATATAAGGATATGGTCCAGTTACACACAGAAATTAAATCTCACATAAAATAATTAGCTAATACAGCATAATACTGAGATGCAGGAATTTGGGTTTCTATCATCATCTTTGTCATTCTAGTTAATTTTGAACATGTTGCCTAACCTATATTCAGTCCACATACTTCTCAGGTTTGGTAGAATCTGAGTAGCTTTATTTCAATGTAGCAGTTTAATTTCTAAGGTAAATTGAATGAAACTAGATAAAGCTACTTCTTTAACTAAGAAAAGGTACTTTTAGTAAGCAAGGGTATCTGTACCAGGATTCAACACGTTCTAATAAATCCATTTTGAAATAAATACGGATCGATGCTCCTGATTGTCTTTGTATCCTGGTGTTTTCACAGACTGAAAAGGATCTCCATGTCACTGACACTCTTATTCATAGAAACACAGAATCACAGAATCGTTCAGGTTGGAAAAGACCTTTAAGATTGTCAAGTCCAACCGTTAACCTAACCCTGCCATCCCACCACTAAATCATGTCCCTAAGCACCTCGTCTGGCCGTCTTTTAAATACCTCCAGGGATGGGGACTCAACCACTTCCCTGGGCAGCCTATTCCAATGCTTGACAACACTTTCAGTGAAAAAATTTTTCCTAATGTCTAACCTAAACCTGCCCTGGTGCAACTTGAGGCCACAATGCGTGAGTAGGAAAGAAAGAGCATCTCCAACATTATAAAGTAAAGGCTGATTTCTGCCAAACACTGCAGATGGGTCTCATCTCAGTTACCTCTTGACCTCTTCAGCACAGACACCTGTATATAATCACCTTATACAACTGTCACAGTCACTGGAGATAAGTAATGCTTTCTGGGACACAACTCATCTCATCCTTCTGGATGAGACCCTGCAAGTGCCTACTTCTCACCGCAGTGAACAAGAGGAGCTGAGGGTGACCAGCTTAGCATGTGCATGTGGCCACCTAAACCCCCTGCACAGAGTTACATCTCCCTAATCAGCCAGGATATCTGACGAGAGCCCTGGGAGCTTGCATGAACGTCACTCAAGAGATCCTTGATACTGACAGCTTGACCCAGCCCTTAGTTGAGGGTTATTACACTGGGAAGGAGCAGCAGAAACAAATACATGCTTTTGTCACAATAGCTGCACTTCTTCAGCTTTGATGTGTTTCCCAGCATGGTGAGAACTGGTGCCCGGTAGCTGAGACATGAGTCCTGCCTGCAGACCTGCCTGTGCTTCTTCCTGAAGGCAAAGCTTTGGTATGAAAATGGACTGCTGTTTTTCTTCTTGTCCTAAAGGTAAGCTGTTGTTAGGAATTCACTGCCATCATACCAAGCAAATCCCACTGTGTGCTAGTCTGAAACACTTTTGGGCAGAGGTTGCTGTGGGTAACCCTCCCCCGTCCTGGGAATAGAAGATGTCTTCTGTGCACAAGCTGTTCCTTCACTGATGCCTTTTGTCCTGCCGGCATGTACAAGCGCCTGTGCAGGCACAATTTATCAGAGCCCCTTTTATTTAAAAAAAAAAAAAGGGGGGGGGAGGGCTTTTGATTCAGTAGAGATACTTTTAACAGACTTTTTAATCTGCTTATTTATGTGAACTTCCTGTTGATCTGCTGGAGGATTTTGCCTGTGTAAGGAGTTTCAGCAGGATCCAGTGCTGTGGTGCACAGCAGAAACTCTTTGTCCCTTCACTGGAATATTATCAGCTGATCTGAATACCCTCTCGTGAAATTGTTTATTTATAATATTCATCTCAGAGCATTTACACTCCACTGATGACTTGAAATTTAAGCGGCTATTTATAATCATGTTAAATAAGACCACATTTCCATTCCGCTCGCAAGTTAAGTTAGTTATCAGATTACATGTCTGTTTCATTCCTTTTATCTCTGATACAATGCGCTGCTCTCAACAACGGCATCAAATTAACTGAGATGTCCGACTATAAATCATGCACATGTCGAAACAATAATGCTGAAAGGATTATCATCACCCTCTGTAATTACAATAATGGAAAACAGATATTGAAAGGACATTTTTCTGATCGTCAGAAAATCCCCAAAGAGGTCAATTTACTTTTCTTTGGGGAATATTTAACACAAGGAAAGTTATTGGTTTATACGTCTGTTGAAAGAACTGAACTTATAATAAGCACAATGTCACAATATAAATTTAAAGTATGTTTTATTGCACTGTTATGGTGGGGGTCTCCAGATGGTCCTGATATACATAGTTTTATAAGGAAGTGCTTTTTTGACTGGGAACACTGATCACTGTCTGATGAAATGCTCTGTGAAAGCTGAGGCGCACTACTGTATGTGGGAACCTGTTGCAAGTAGTGAGGGAGAATATCATCTGCCTAGACCTAACTGGCATCGGGTTCTTGAACCAGGTTCTAGTGGATCTGGGTGTGGTATTTGCTGGAGGTTTTGGAAGAGGAGAATTTCTTGCATGCTCTTTCACCAACTCTGTTCTAAAGAATGGATCTATGTGGTATAATAAAAGAAAATAAATGCTAAGAAAAAGAACCCCCTACATACCATTAATTTCTTTTATTGTAAGGAGCAGGCATCCAACTCTTAAGTCCTGAATTTGCAGCTCTCAAGTCTAAATTGAGTCATATTTTAGGACTTGAATAAGTCTCAGTGGACGCATAGGTTCTTCTTGCCTTCTCCATGGCAGCTAATTCTCTCCAACAGAATTAAATTTCTTAGACCTACTTTTGAAGGCAAAAGTTGACTACTGTAGCAGATAAATTCCACATCTTTTGCTCTTTGCCTGTACTGTTGTTTCCCTGACATTCAGCAAACTCATAAATCTCATCTCATCAACACTTACAAATATCTTAAGGATGGATGTCACGAGGATGCAGCCAGACTCTTCTCAGTGGTGCCCAGTGACAGGGCAAGGGGCAATGGGTACAAACTGAAGCATAAGAGGTTTCAGTTGAATATGAGGAAGAACTTCTTTATCTTGAGGGTGACAGAGCACTGGAACAGGCTGCCCAGGGGGGTTGTGGAGTCTCCTTCTCCGGAGATATTCAAATCCTGCCTGAACGATATCCTGTGTAACCTGCTCTAGGTGAACCTGCTTTATTGGGGGGTTGGACTGGATGATCTCCGGAGGCCCCTTCCAACCCCTGCCATTCTGTGATTCTGTGAAACCATTTTTAAGCTCATGCTAGTCTGAACATGGCCATACTAACAGTCGTGTCAGCACAACTGAGGGTGCAATAACCTTCAGCTTGGGTACTCTTGTGACAGGACAGGAGCTCAGATCCATGTTTAAATAACCAGTCTTTCCCCTTCCAGCACATTTTGACTTTATCATGGTACAGTGTGCTCATATAGGAAATTCAGCTGTCAGCTGAGGGAGCAGCAACCTCCAGCAGGCAGAAGCTGTAACCTCTCCCACTGCCATGGCCAGAGCTAGAAGTCCACAGCCTAACCTACAAGATTTTGGTTACATGAGTAGCTCGCTTGCTGCTTAAAGAAGGTGGCTACAACCGACCCACAGAAAATTGTTCAAATGAGAGTTGCTATCCACCTACATGGCTGTTTGCAACAAAAACATCTTCTCTTGTTGCTCTTGCCAGCAGTACTCTCTAGCACATTCTGGCAGCCTTGTCCACTGGCATCTACAAGGGAGGGCAGAGTTCTGGTCTTTGCATTTCCAGATGGGCACAGAGAGTTGAGGCAAGGGCAATAAAAATAATATCTGGTTTATCCCATGTACCTTATAAAGAGGAACTGTCAGAGCAGCTTACTGGGCCACGTTGGGTCTAATTCCATAAGGCATGGTTTGGGTTTACGCTCTTGCAATAACAGCTCACAGGAACAACTGAGGTAGTGAATATCCTCAAAACAAATGCTTTATTGTAGAAACGTCCAGCAGAGCTGCTTTGTAACAAAATTTACCTGAATTTCTCCCTCAGTGAGCCCATCTCACCCTCCAGCATGTCACTGCCACGTGCTTAGGGAAGCAGCACACACCACTGCTTGTGGTTAGGAAGGAGCTCCCTCTGTTTGAAGAGAGGGCTTCCTTTCTCTCCATGCTAGTTGGCTACTTGTTTGTCTCCTGGTAGAGCTGGTGAAAGCTGTTGCGAAATGTGTGGGTTGCCAGAAGAAAACATTGCTCTGCGTTGTTTACAGAACCTGACCTCCCTTAAAACAAATCCAAGTGGTTAAAGTAAGTACCTTGTGTCCTTCTTCAAAGGATGGCCAGCACGTCGATTTTCTATGCAGGGCACAGGACGAACACTGCTTTTGAGACATATAATTCAGTCTTCACTTCTCACTTGGTTATGGGAAGAATAAATTGTATGAGCCCTTTTCCTAGATGGGATCACTCCCTTTCAGATGTGTCAGAGGGGTTAATGATGAAACGTAGTCCTGCAAAGCCAAGGTAGTGACCATGCTTTGTCCATGCACAGTTGTCAGTATGAAAAGGAAATATGGGCCCAGTGAATTTACATATACAAATCTAGGCCAAATATGGCAGTAAAGTGGCCTGAATAGAAGCTGGATAAGCTAACATTTGTAAATCCATCCCTGAATGCAGGTCCTGATTCCATTCTCTTGTCTTCTAATGACCTGATATGTCTTCTGGCAGTATCCATTTTCAAAATTTGAATGTGTGGTCAGAGATTGGGCTTCATCTTCTCTAATTTTAGGGATCTACAAAGTAAGTGTGTATATCTGAGCTTGCCACTGTGACTCCTTTCACAGTCAGTAGAGATCTCTTCAGCATCATCAGTAGAATCTGGGATCAGGCGAAACATGCCCCAGACTGTGATTGGTAAACTAACTGGGTCTCAAATGACTATAAGGGGTGATTACCTATTTCAGATGTAGACACCTACACTGTAGCCCCCTAAAATTAGGAAAGATGAATCCCGCTGAAGGAAATTAATATGAGCAGATCTTGAAAGACTGCACTTGTACTATAGCTACTGAGCACCAGATGTCTTAATTTTTCCTTCATTTACTGGAATATTGCAAAGGAACGTTACCCTAGATAAGAATTTCTCTGATGTAAGACTTCTCAGCAGCAGCTCCCTCTTGTCAATGGGACACAAGTTCCTGTTGGAGAGCCAGGGGCGCTGTTATAAGAGCCGACAAGTATGGGCTGGTGGAACAGTCCAGCATGCCCTCATTACTAGGAGAGAATCACTGCATAATTAGTCCTAGATCTAGGAGAGTCATAAGTTACCCTGACAACCAGTTCTCTGTGTAAGAAAGCAGATCCCCTGAATATGGTTGTGCTAGGAGACCTTCATGAGAACTGTAAAATTGCCCTTCAAGTTAATGATGTTTTGCTTAAATCCTGTGAAGGCCTATATAGACACAACATCCCTGGGCACTTTCCCTGTACTTGCTCATGCCCCCACAAATACAAACAGGACCTTAGCAAAGAGCTTCTTAACAGCTCTCAGACCTCCCAGTCACCTCCCAGACCTCCACCTACTCATTTCCTTAATGGCACCTTTCAGCAGTTCTTACCACACCACCGAAGGACCAGGTGCTAATTCCATTTCTAAATAAATATTTCCTGTGTCCTTTATGGTCAAATCTAAACCGTAGTAGCCGCCTTCAAATTTCCTGCCATCCCATCCTGGGGAAACAGTGAGAGTTCACTGTTGTCTTTTTACATTCTCCTTACTAGATAAATCAATATGCATCTATATCCCACACTGCCCTTGCCCTAATGAGACTGAATGCTGACTAAGAGCAGAGCTGGTCTTTGTGTTCAGGGTGCAGTGTCATGGACGCAGGCTCCAGTTCTCATATTATATAAAAAGATAATAGTCCAACATACATATATCTATCCCCCATGAATCTTGTCTAGATAGACTTTAAATCTATTGTTGAGATAAGACTGAATATTGGCTGCCCTTTATCTCAGGACATTATTACATTAGGTACACTAGTCAGCCTGCAGCCATTCAAAGGCATGTAAATATATGTAGACACACACAAAAAAACATTTACTCACTGCTGCATCAGTCTTAACAGAGAAAGCCAATGTCCAGCATGCTATTTTCTGATCACTCCATCTTTGTTTCAGTAATACTCAGATGGGATACAGTGAGAGAAACATTATGCAGTGCACACTGATATATCACTCTGACCCTAGAGTGCATCAGGTAATATTACTCAGTCAAATTATACTCAGCTCAAGAAAAACATTTGAAATAGATGAACCTCAAAGAAGAAATGCTGCCCTTCAGATATTTCAAAGGCATTTGTAAAAAAATATGACTCTAGATTTTAGAGTTGTTCTTGTTTTCCTTACTCTCTGTTCGAGTATTGGCCAACTATCAAAGCTCCTGAAAGCAGTAAGACAACTGGGATATCAAAAAAGGGAAAGGAACCCTCAAACTCTCCCTTGAAAGATATATTTTTTTTTCTCTGAAGTTTTAGTCTCTCTTACAAGGTTTCATTTTTACTATATTTTTAAATCAATCTACAGTGATTCTCTAATTACACTGTTATCAATACAGCAACAGTATATCCTTAAAGCATTATAAATTCATACTGAAATTAATCTGCCTAGACTCCAGGGTTCAGACTACCATCTGCAGTCTCAACATACAACGCTCCTTTGTTTTGCCCTTCTAATTTAGCCTTTTGAAAGTCCTCTGTGACAGCCAAATCAAGTGGTTTCAGAGAGTGGCAATTCTTGCAGCTACTTTTCATCAATCATTTCCACTTTGTTCCCTTTTAAAACAAGTGCATTCAATTTCCACTTTAATTAAGAAGCTGAAAACATAAGATGAGTCATAAATAACATAAAGGCTGTAGAAAATACATGTCACTAACAGAATTAACCTACAGTTTCTACTATCTTCAGAAACCAAATTGACTTTTCCATGTGGTTGAAACACGGGTTTTAATAGCATCAAATGTTGACTACTGTATATTACAGTGATCCAAATTGAGTCATATAAAACTTTGTCCTTAGTATCAGTAAAATAAATAAACATAATAAAAATGCTGCACCCTACTGTAAAGCTGTGTCAGTCTGATACTTACAGCTCTGGGACAGCTTTTTGTAATTCTTCTTTCCTCTCATATGAATACTTCAAAAGGAGGAAAAGTAGGATTTTATCAGTGGAGAAATTTTGTGAGATGCTAAGGGAGTTTTTTCATTCCTCCATTTTGCAGGACTTCATCCTCTTGGATATTTTTTCCCAGAATTTTGGAAGACTAAAAACTTTCCTACTGAGATAAAAAGATATCAAAGAACCAACAGTGGTGGAAATATGACATCTTTTATATTTTTTATTTGAAATGAAATAGTCTTACTTTATTTCAGTGGCTATGGCCCACAGAATGCCTGAGGTCTAGTGGGTCAGAGCCAGGAGCTCCTTCTGAGCACTGTTTTCACCAGCTGTCTTATTTCTCTTTTGCTGTACGTTTGCCTTTTACAAAGAGTTCTGCTGAACAACCATCCAGTATATCTATTTATAGATTAATGTATGGTGCAGTTGCCTGTGTCAGCAAGGCACTGGAGTTGATGATTCAGGAGGTCCAGTCCTGTGCCTTAGGTTTTGCAGTTTTATTGCACCAGCCAAGAAGATGTACTTATCCCAGTTTCAGGTATCCTACCAACAATTAAGGGAACAGCAGTATCAAAACCAGCAGTAACTTTCTGCTCCCCATAGGTAGATTACTAGTTACAGCAAAACCAATATTGCTTCTCTGTGCCGGCCCCGCCCCCCCCCCATTTTTTTTTGTAGTCAACAATCTCCCACAAGATTTCTTTTGCTTTTATAATTTCTAGCTTGAGTGTTGATCTAAACTTGGACAGCATAACCTAGGACATGACGCACCATTTTAGGACAAGCTTGCTACCTTAGGTGTTTCAGGGATGAGGGCAGAGGAAGGGACTAAGTTAGCGGAGAAGAATGGAGAAATTGGTTTTACTTCTGTTCAGGAGGAAGCAGAAAGTGGCCAATCTGCATTGCCAGGGAAGCACCAGCACACACTGATGGCAGGGTCAGGTGATGAATATTATTATGTCACCAGGGAGTGTAGAAAGGCAATTACCTAAAGTCACTGGACAATGGAGAGTTAGAGGTGGATTAAAACAACAGATGATTTGGCTCTGAATGGCAAGTCTCCTCTACTAGCCTTGGTGTGCTGTTTCCCTCACCTGTAACTCAGAAGCAATAAGAATACTCATCTCACAGGGCTTTGTAGGCTTTTACCAAGCTTTATATAAATGCTGTTCATAGAGCACTTCAATGGTGCTACTTAATGTGAATAAACACATAAGAAGGAGGTCCACAGCGAGTGATGTCTGAACCTCAACAGTGCAGACAGTAACACTGCAAAGAAAAATGCAATGATCTCTTCAGTGTATTTTTCTCCTTCTTCCTGCACAGACTGCAGATTTTTCAACCAGGGGGTCCCAGTGAGTGGGGAAGGTGCTGCTGTGAGATCCATGCACCCCCTGCTCCACGCCAGGTTTGGCCACAGAGCCTCCTGCCTGTGGGTTTCCTGCTCAGGCTCAGTGGGATGAAGAAAAAAATCACATCTCTAAATTAAAATTATTCTGGTTTTAATAACCAGAGTCAGGCAGATGGGGATGTGTGTATGTATGTGTATTTGTACAGAGGAGCTCCCTTTGCATAGTGAAAGAAGCAAAAGTTACTCAGGTGGTTAGGCTAGAAGAGCGCCAGTATATACTGGCAGCTGTGAGTGAATATCTGCTTTAGAGATGTGACCCCTTGATCAAGCAGTTAAAAACTTTCAAAATGTTATGACTGAGATAAGCAAGTTTTCTTTTAACTAATACAGTATGTTTTAGAAATGAAATTATTACAGAGCCCTTCTGATGTTTGTTAGTGAAGCCATCACGTGTGTTACGTTCATCACCTTAAGTACTGACGAAGCCCCTGTTATTAAAACAAGAAGAGAAAGTAACCATATATCTGGGCAGATAAGAAGAGCAAGCCTTTGTTTGCAGAACTGAAAGATAAAGTCCATACACTGCAGTTTTTCAAAACTTTTTTCCCAGGTCTGTCGATAATTTCAAAGATGTAGTGAAACAGGAGCCAAAATTAATCTGCCCTGGAACAAAACACACCTTTGTTCAGGATCTCATACAGAAAGATATGGTCAAATTTTGTCAATCACATCACCATCACATTTCACTGTGCCTGTTAAGAGCTCAGTTAAACCTGAGGAAGCTTTAGAAAGTGAAATTGTTTTTATAGCTGCCTTGATTACACCCTTGTTCCTAAGCCTGAACCGTGTGCTCTCCCTCACGGCAGTACGTGCTATAAATAGCTGCCTCCTGAGGGGAGAGAATAGGAAGTGGAAGAATGCTTCATCAGGCAATTAGTACTATTAAAACATATATGTGTACATATATTTAAATGTTACAAAAGCTTGGCAGGATGGAACATGGATCTGTGTCTGACACATAAACATGAAAGTATGGCCTCGTTCTTTATTGAAAAGTATTTATTGTAAAAGTTGGTTAAACATGTTCTGCACCTATGCAGACTGAGGGTGTTTCATGGCAACACAGACAAAGCCAAGCGATTCTACAATGTATCAGATTTGTTCTTACAAAATTTTAGTTTCTAATGCTATAATTATTCTGTAAGTTGGCCTGAAATATAAAAATACTTTATAAAGCCAAATTTTCTTTACACAAACATACAAAACAAACAGGTAAACCTACTGTTAAGTTGTGCTACCATAAAACATTTCAGAAACAAGGAGGATGATTTCTGAGAAACAAGGGATTGCAAAGAGTTTCCTACTTCATTATAGAGTGTAAAGCTGTGGACATTCAGCACTTCAATTTTAATTTCCACTCTGGTAAGTACTTCTCATCTTGAAAAGTTTAATTTTCATGGCAGTTTTGGAAGGTGAATACATATGGGCTTTCCAGATACAATTTGCTTGCTTTTTCTGACAAACTATTATTGTATTTCCCAACACACTCATTTTTTTTCCCCTGTTTACAGTCACAGGGATCGGCTTTTTATAAGACTGTTACCCATGGGGAGGGAAAGAGCCAAGCAACTCTAGGGGTCCTTCTGCAAAACTAAAACCCCTCCTGAAGGTTTTGCCAATTACCAGAAAAACTAAAAACAAAATAATAAAAAAGAAGTGCTTAAACCTCTGCTCTGTAGTTGTATTTAAACAACAATGTGGGTTCTCTTGTTTTAAAGCAACTCTAATTCCATTTGCCAGCTTACTTCAGGAAGGTGTTTTGAGTGACTGGTAAAGTTAGACCAACAACTGAGTGACTAAAAAACTTTATCTCCTTGTGGCAGGCTCATGTTGGGAAGGTTTTATGTAGAAATATGAGAGAGAGATCACATTGATTTTCCTTGACTGGGATTTCCCAATAAACTTAAAAATAGTAGTTGTTGTAGTAGTTGAAGTAGCTGTTGAAGAGTATAGATAAAAAAATTGTATTTTAAAGCATGGCTTATAGATCCCATGGCATGGCTATGAGATCTGCTGGAACCACTCCTGGTGTCAGTGCAAAGTTGTGTTCTTCAGCATGTTTATCTGTGTGGATGCATACTCACCCACACTGCATATTCACATATATATTCCCTGCCCTGTACAGCCTTAAGTGGCTCCAGGCATGTAGTTTAGACCACATTCAGGCCAATCTTGCTCTCCAGATTAAGTAAACAATGATGGCATTGTCCTGCCAGGTACAAACCAACCAGCAGATTTTAAGCAGAAGGACCTGTGCATCTTAGGGACCAAGGCACGGAGCTGTCTGGCCATAGGGGCGGATTGTAACTTGGCACTAGCTACAACTCTTTTGACTGTACATCTTGAGGATTGTTAGAGGGGTGGTCTGATTTTTATTACCAGGATACACAAAACCAGACTTGAAGATGTTCTCAGAGTCAATGGCAGAGAAGAATGTGCTCGCATCACCATGCTCTTGCCCTACCATCTTCCCTGCACTTGCTGAAACCAATTACAGCTGGACAGCTGATGGCTTGCAGAGCAGCACAGAGCACCGTGCAGTTTTTGTTTTCCATGAAGAACCTGAGGAGTTCCTCTGCCAGTGTTTGGAAACGTCCCCTCTTTTCTTAAAAGTTGCTTAGCTTCCAGAACCTAATATGAAGCCCTCCTCATCTACTAGACTACCACAGGTTAATTGGCACTCACACAAATGACCACAGATGTTTGCAAGATGTTGTTGAGTCCCCTCTGAGACTATCATTACCTGCCTAGCATTAGTGCAGGACTGATATGTAATTTCTTCCTTTGGAAGAATTCCATCACCATATAACAAAATAACATAAATCTCCCCACAAATGTCATTGCCTTGGGATAAGCCCAGCGCTGAAAGGCTGGAGGGATTGCTTTACATCAACTGAGTTTGCTGCTTGGCCTTACTGTGAGACGATGACTCTCAAAGCTTTTTTCTGGCACCCTTGTGAGGACAGTGTCTCAGACACAGTAGATGGGAAACCAAACCAGTAAGCACTAATACATGTTCTCATGTGCAAGTACTATTCAGCAGTGTAAACATGGGACAAAGCAGACATTTTAATTCCCCCCCACACCCTACCCCATTAGTCTATTGACACCCATTAGGAGACAACTCTCAGCACCGTCAGTCACCTGGATGACCCAGTGGTCTTCTCCTGGACACCGTCATTTTAGCCTCTAGCCAAGAGGTGGCAGTACTCCTCCACCGTTCCAGGCCCAAGAGGCGTCTCATGCCACCGCAAGGTTCATCTTCACGGTGTCAGTATCACCAGCTTCTCCTCTGATTTATTTGTATTTACAGCAGAGAGAAGATAAATGTTTTGTATTTCTCCTGTGCTTGGAGGGCTTCACTTCAGCAGCCTGGGAGCTACCTTGGTTTTTGGCATCGTGCGGCAACGCAGTGCACCTCTATCACCTCTGCTGCACAGTATTGCTCATGGGGCTGCAGCAGGTTCCCCAACTGTGGAGAAGGTTTTAATTTTGCTGAAGAGCACAGTTCTTGAAATGTCATAAACTGTGAACACACAGCTGGAGCCGTTTATGAACTGCAGAGAAACTCTGAGTATTTTAGCCCAAGTATTAATTCAAAGAGCATGCTTTGTTATTTCCTGTTTCATTGTTGTTTGTAAAATAGTTTAATGGGTAGTGAGCAGTAAACTGTTTAAAATCTGCTGTGCACATTGATGCGGTTTTATATTGCTAGAGAGGGAAGGATTTCACTGCTTCGGGTGTGAGCAGAGAGGAAGATTATCCCGATAATGAAAACCACAACCAATGCATTTACTTTGGAACAATTGTTTCAATTACATTATCATGTAGATATTTTAATCAGAAATAAAAGTGATAATCCCCAAATGCAGGCCTAACAACAATCGAAACAGCTGCATACTTTGAAAAAAAGGAAGCTTAGCTATTAGTAATGAGGTTTACGTGCAGCCAAGGAGAGCGTTTTCTGTAAAACAAAAGTGACCCCATTTAAAATATAAAGGGCAATGTTTATTAAGAACTGGTAATGACCTAATTACAGAGCTGGTATGCATCACTACCTCACAGAATCCAGGCTGTTATACCTGTGAAATTTTGTTATGGAGATTAAAAACACCTACCACTTAGCACAGGCGAGGTGAATGAGAGCAAAGGGACTGGCCCGCATCCATATGGCTAAGCTCTCTTTACCTCTCCTCGACATAATGGACTCATCTGTCCTGACTTTTGGGAACAGTCCCTGCCTTGTGCTCTCCCTTGAACAGTGCCCAGGAATGCTAGCTGGCACAGGACAGCCTGATGATACAGATGGAGAAGGGAGTGTATTTACTACATGGTTTCCTACACAGCGTAGCGTGCTAGTGATGACGTGGAAGAGCTGACTGTGCAGCAGTACCCATGTCTATGCATTGGCCTTGTTCGATTTACTAGCATGGGTGTAGCCAAAGAGGCTATATGCGAGCTGGAAGTCCCTACCCACTAACCAGACAACACCAGGATAGGAGTCCCATTGTGCCCAGCAAAGTTGCTGTCCTGGGCTAGGCTATTGCAACATGCACTCTTGTGTAGCTGGTTCTGTATACTTCTCGCTAAGCTTCCTCTGGAAATCTGAAAGCATTTAAAAAGACACTTTCCCACTCAGGATCTTTTTTTTGGACCTCATAGCAAGATCTGTGACTCCCCAATATACCATGGCTGGTGAGAATCAAATTTTGAGCACATTTTCTGGTGCTTCTCCATGAAGGCACTGCCTCTCTTCCTTGTGGCTCTCCTGATTTACCTCAGTGTCAGATAGATCAGAATCAGTCCCTAAGCCTGGTTTCAAAATAAACAAAAGGGAGTAAGACCTCCAGCTCCTGCAGAAGGCAGTATATTGAAAAGGAAACTCACGAGAAGAGATCCTCATGCAGTCTGCAAGTCCTCTGATCTCGGTGGAGGAAACACCAACACTTTGGAGAAGAGTTACAGGAAGTCCTTGTCAAAGTGTCTGTGTATCTTACAAGACAAATAAATAGCAAAAACAAAAAGGGTGATTCTAGTGTTTTGGAGAGGCATGGCAAAAAGGTTTTTCTTTGTCTTCTAAAGTATTCAGCCTTCCAAGATGGTAGCAAACCTTATTTTACTATCATTTTTAAATCAAAATGTTGGGAATGGCTTTGATAGCAAGGCTAACTACAAGTATAAATGGGGTTATGTGAAGAACTGCAGTTATCCTTGTTCAGTTTCTGTGTATTTACATTCACATTTACTGAAAAACAAAAGGGAAAAGGAGTCTTCTCACAGGAGCTAGGAACAACGAGGTAAATGCCCTGGGTTGGCAACAATAAGTCTCTGGACTCGACCCATGAGGGGCTCTGGATTCTGATTCAGCATCAGCAGTGACCTGCCAAATAGCCATGAGTGAACCATCTTCTTGCTACTTGTTGGTCTCGGCTGTTTAAAATGCAAGCTCTCGGAGCAGGAACTGTCCTTCTTGCTTCTGTTGTGGTGGTGTCCTGGATTCAGCTGAGGGGTGCAAGCGCTAAGGCAATGCAGACCACAGCACTGGCAGCTGTAGGAGCCTCATCAGCAATCCCAAACCTTCTCCAGTACATCAGGGAAGATCCACTGGTCAGATGCTTGAGACTCTTAGGGTTGAGGCTGAGGGTACACTGTGTCCAAGTTCTTTTCTTTGGTCTGCGTGGCCTTCTGTAATAATTTAGATCCTGAAAAAATACACTGAAAGACATCCTTTTGAAATCATATGTGACTTCCATGCAACAACACCTCTGAAAAATCAGACCCTTAACGTCCTTTTGTCTCTGATCTTCATCTCCAGAATGGGAGTCAGACCTTCATAAATGGTTGTGATCATTGAGCTACCGCAATGAGGGCAACGTACAACTACTCAGAAAGGAAAGAATAAAAAGTGTCTTTCGTCTGTATTTCTGCCAATGTTTTTAAAGTGAAGCTCATGAGTGTACAACTACTACCCAGGAAAAGTATGCTTGGGGTAGGATTATCAAAGGTGTTAAGTGATATTCTAATTTTGCACTCTTTGAAAGCATTAGCAATTTTACCTCCGGCTTCATTGGGACCAGGATTAAATAATTGCAAAAATGCTTTTTATAAATGCTACCTTACTTTTCCTTTTTGAGACTGAACTCTGATCTTTTGATAACAGGGGTTTAGGTTAGGTCCTTGCACTTCTAAAGAGTTTTTATTAATTAATTTTTTGCATAGAAGTAACCCATCGGTATACCACCACCTCCTTATGAGTGGAATTTGGAATGGCTGAATGGTCAAGGTCCAGCCAGCTACCAAATAAATATCACAGGCAAAACATTTCTCCTTTTTACAAAACCTTAAACTGAAGTTAAGTGTGTGAATTCGGGGAAGTTTCTCAAGATTTGTAACCATTCTAAATAAGGTAAAAATTTATCCACAGCCTCGTTACAAAAGGCTGGTAGCAAACTTCCTCTCCAGGTTTACTCACAAGCTTTCTAGTACTTACTGCTTCTCTCTGAGCCAAAAATTCTCAGGACCAACTGTCTTTCCTGTGTCTTTTGCAAATTTTGCTCTCATTCAAGCCAGAAACGCAGAAAGTTATAGCAGATAATTAACTAATATAACCCCAATCCATAATGAGAGTTGAGGCCAAAGCCACACCGTTGAACTTACTGGTGTGTAGAGGCTGCTGTAAGAGGCTTAGTAAGACTCTGTTTTGTAAAAGAAAGTTTGGAACGGGAAGGCCAGAGCTGTGTTTGTGGTGGGACAGTGCTAGGACATGCTAAATAAAAGCCTGGAGAAGAACCTTCCTTTGTTCTCGATGGACCTGTTACTACTCAGTTCATTCCCCCAGTTTTGAGGAAGCAGGGATTAACAAGGCAAGAAATGTGAGAGAGCAATTACATTTATGGGGGATGGCACACAGTTCTCCTCGTGGGAGCAGTATATCAGATTCAAGCTTGCAGGGGCTATAAGTCTACCAAGTGTCTAGAGAGGATTCAAATGCTCTCTATTCCACACACAGTCTTTGTCTTAGGCCCATAGGAGCCAATCTGTCCACTTGGTTATTCTTAGCTTACATGCCACAATGCTAAAAATGATCAGCTGGAGCAGTGCAGTGATTCAAAGTAGAACAGATAGGTGTCCAAGCTTCCTAAAGAGTCAGTAGGGAGTCCTCGGTATCACTGAAGTATGATTCAGATACTCTGCATATAGAAAGGAAAACCTCCTAAAACTAGCAAATACTAAATGTTTCCCAGCAGAGAGGGCTACAGCAGAAGGGTGTCTGCCCTATCTGGAGCTCAGATTTCCCTCTATGGGCTGCATTTCAGCTGTTGAGAATTTGGCTGGGGCTAAACACATACTTAGAGGAGAGCTCGTTCTTCAGAAGCGTAGCTGCTGGGGACACAGTGGCAGTGATGGGACTCCTGAGTGGCACAGTATCTTCAACAGGAAGGGGTTCCTATTGACTCTACCAGCCAAAGTCTCACAACTCTCCTAGAAAAGACTACCCAACCCAAAAGAGTCCTCGAAAGGTCAAAGCTTGCTTTGTGGTTCTTTAGTGCAGCCCAAAGAGACCTTGACATTCAAACCAAATATTTTAAACCATGTATGTACATATTTGCAAATCAAGGGACAATTCTTCTGTTTCATTGCCAAACAGGGCCTGTCCTCTAGCATCGGTCACTTCTAGTCAGCATTATTATTTTTACAGTGACACAGAGTTATGAAATGGGCTTTCCTGACATAGTCAGGAAGAGTAATTCAGCTATGGCTGTGGTTTGCAGAAAGACGGCATAAATAACGATGCCAATGCTTTTCACTTTAAATATTTGCAGGTATAAGATGCCAGTGTCTTTATGTGGAAGGGCTACAAGACATTGTCTTGCCATCATAAGGCTCGGCAGAGATGGTCCCAGACCAACTAAGCCAGTGAGGTAGGGTGCCTGTCAGCATCCTCTCCCTGGGCCCCTTTCCCTCATTCACCCTGTGACAAGGTGAAATTCTCTTCAAACTTGGGATGACATGGACTGACACCTCTCTCCTACCCCCTCCTCACAAAGATTGATTTCTCCTCAACTTGTTTAGAATGAAACCAGGGCCACCTGTGCATGAGCTGTCAGGAAACGTGGTGCTTTCATTTAAACAGCAGGCAGCTATCAAAACAGCAATAAGAGAGGCTATCAGGCTTAATAATGGCATGCATTAAAAGTAAAATAACTCTCTGAGGTCCAGTAATGTTGCTTTTACCATTTGTCAGGTGTATAATCACTCTGGAGAATAAGAATAGTGAGGTCTTTGTAAAATCATGAATCAACATTCCCAACAATTCAACCGCTGTGAGTAGGTCAGGTCAATACCCTCACGTCTCAAAAAACTACTTAAGCCCTCCTGTCTCCTGAGACCATTACATCAATAGATACCTCCAGTACTACTGAAAATGACAGCTTGCAATGTAATACCAGGAGATCCCCTTTAATAGCTCTTCTATATTAACAGCTGTTGGGCTCTACTCTGGGCGTTTGTCCTTGTTTCCGAAACCATGCCATATATAATCCCCTGGTTTTATGTGAGAAAAGCTTTTATCATTTTTCAGGAGGATCCTTTTTTTTTTTTTTTTTTTTTTTTAAATTTGAACAATGGAATAAAACAGGTAATTCTTAAGAAAGGAAAATCAGAGTAGCAATCCTAAAATGGCTAAATATGTTGTTTCCAAGAGAGTTTGGCCAGTATACAGAACTATGCACTTTTCATTCACTGAGATTTTTTTCAGCTTTGCCATCTTTATATCAGATAAAATCCTAAATCCACTGTAGTTCATGGCAAAATCTATTTGACTTCAGTAGAGCTAGATTTTACATACAGGACTTATATAATGATTTATGTTCCCACACCTCGTAGTGCCATGTTCTTTTGTTGTACTTGCAATTTGCCACCTCAGAAAAGGCAACTCCTCTCTTCTCTGCTTTAAACTTTCCTTTATGTCTTTTATATATGTTGTTAAAATGCAACGAGTGCTGGCAATGACTGAAATATTACTGCCTCAGTTAATTCCCCAAGGGACAGTGGGAAAAGACACGTAGTATGAAT
Organism: Gorsachius magnificus; assembly: GCA_034008185.1. Lineage (NCBI taxonomy): Eukaryota > Metazoa > Chordata > Aves > Pelecaniformes > Ardeidae > Gorsachius > Gorsachius magnificus. Next base: position 37,861,535 of record CM067083.1, on the reverse strand, counting down.
CTCTTTTTGCAGTATCTTTTCTTTAAATAGCCTCCCTTTCCAATAACCCAAGTACTGCTCTGAATGTCTTTGATACCTCTCTGACCACAAGACAACTACACTATAACTAGTCCTGAAGTACATATACATGCAGTGACTACCCCCCTGGCTCTGCCTGGACAGGAAGTCCAACACTTGACTTTTGTCTGATCATCTCTCCACGGATGAGGAGCAGTGCGGACTTGGTCCCTCTTCTACTAAACTGGCAGTTTTCATGAAAACTCTAGGTATCTTTGAGCCTTCTACCACTTTTTAAATTTTGGTTGGAATTGAGTGGTATGTGGGACAGATTCAAAGTGACAAATTTACCAAATTGAAATCATTCTGGTGCAATGCGAAAAAAGGGTATCTTTCACCCTGCTTAACCCAGTGGAGGGCACTTGAAGGAGTTATAGTGTGGTAGTATGGGGCATCGGACAGCTTGCAGTGCTCTGATGTAGCACCTGCTTTCTGACATATATCTCTGGCTCTTGTAAAAGCATGAAGGACAAGCTACGTTTCAGCTGTCTTTATTGTGACACTACCATTGGACATCTTGTCTTATGATTTAAGCCAACAGAAGTAAGTATGAGGTTGGATGAAGGGATTTCTAGTGATTCTGTATCTTAGCTAATAAGTATACAGGAAAGTTCCTAGGTTACATCTGGATGATGAAAAGATGAAAATGGGTTGGAAATATCTTAGCCCATGAAGAAGAGGGCTCCTTCCATCTCCAATTTCTTTGAATATTCAAATATTGAAACTTTCTGTGTTTGAATATGTTTTAGTGCTGTCAAGCATGGAAACAGAATTTTACTAGAAGTTCACTGTATGAAAAATCACTCTGCCTAGTTCAGAAAGGCACAGTTAAAAAAGAAATACGTGAGAAGGGAGTTTGACTGATATCTCTTTAATGTATTTATGCTCATAACAACTTTGTTCTCTTCCTGACCTTTTGTTTCAGTTATTTATTTCTGATGTTAAAAGTTTAGGCTGCAAATGCTCCATACGAGCTGTAATCAGTTTTCTGAATGGCAAAGAGAGCAATAAGATTTTGTAGCAACTGAGATGCATCTTAGCCCTTGCTGGTGAAAAATGTAAGCTATAGAAAGTCCTTTTCATCTTTTAGCAAGGGTCCGTTATTTCTGTATATCTCTTTTCTGTGCCTTATGAAAAGGTTTGTGCAGTAAAGAATGACTGACTATGTAGTAGTTCTTTCTTCTTTTGCCAAGCTCTCTTTAGCTTTGGCAGCAATTCTATTTTCCCTGTCATCATCTAATGTCTATTTATTTTACATTGCTACAAAGCCAGTGCAATTCCCTCATAAATCCCAGGTTGTGAAGATGAAGAAACAATTCAATTCCTTTTATGAAAATTCTCCAGTGTCCTCTTTCTGATTCCTACTGTCTAATTAGGTCCGGAAAGGTCATCAGTTTGAAAAACTCTTGGAAAAAAATCAACTGAATTAAGAGATCAGAGGTTGCCAAATGCCTTGCATTTTTGAGCTCTGAAATACCTGATCAATCTTGATTGTCATAGGTGCCACAAGAATGCCTCTCGCTAACTATTGATCTAACTAGCCTCATAACCTCACTCCCTTTCTCTTGCCTCCGCCCTCCTGTCGTCCTTTGCTCTCATGTGCGCACACATGTGTGCACCTCCCTCTCCCCCCAAACTCACAAAAAGTGAAGATATTAGTATTGCTTTGCCTGTTGTTTGAACAATTCAACATCTCCCCCAGCTGCCTAAAATGAAAGTGGGAATAATGACAATGGGAAGCTCCACTGACTGAATGCAGTAGAGTCCTGAATGTAAAGTTGTGGACATTATATGACACCATGTTGGGGTAATCTAAAACTATATTATGTTAATAAGAGAAATGTCCGATTTTTTTCATTTTGTAGCCAGTTACAAATACTAGAATTTTTAAATTATTGCCCCATCTTCTGGATCGTACTCCTTCTCGTAGTACAGTAACAGATACCTCATGTCCCATAGCTGTAAGTCCTGGCTCCAATTTTAGGTTAAATTTTCAGAAGCAGACAGCCTTGGAGGATGCTATGATGTTTTCTGGACTTTGTGTAGTGTAGACACTGCTTCACAGCTACTCAGTCACTAATGAGCTCACTGTTAATGTTCTGTTACACTGAACTTGGAGCTGCCAACTGACAGGCAGATTTCAAAGACACTGCACAATAAAAGTGAGAGATTAGAAGTATTGCATCACAATGACAGCAGAAGAAATTCATCATCCTGGAGCATTTAGAAGTTTATGCCCTGTATACAGAAGTCAAGCTCTTCCCCAGAAATAATCCCACCATCATGCCTCTCCCTACACCTAAAGCCATGCAGGGATGGGTGATGGACTCATTCTGTCATCTCACCCACATCAGAGAGTTGCACAAAAATCAGCAAATCTGGTCTGCCGAATCTTATGAGTAATACACCTCCCGTGAGCACAGCTTTCCAGCTCACAACATGAAAAGATTGCAACAGGGCTGAATTCACCTTCCATTGATATTTTTCAATATTTCACTTTTTTTTTTTTGGATGTGTAGAGTGAAATGGTGGTTTCTTTTTCCCTACCCTATTATATCTGAGTTTTGAGTTCCTAACTATGAGGTAACTTGTTATATCATCATGAAATGATCATGTTATGCACAGAAATGAGGATGTTGGAGTCTATGTCCCTTGTAATATGGTTTAGGTTCTACTGATAATAAAAACTGTAAGGTTAAGCATTTTATTTTAGAGTGCCTAGAAGGCATTTAACAGCCATCATCCTGCTATTGTGCTCCCTGAGCCCTGAATTTCAACTCCATTGAAATATATGGCTTATATGTTTTACATTGCATTTCAGGGTTAAAAAATATGCAAACAGGGCTGAAAATCTGAAATACCTAAGCTTTTAATTTTTTGCTGCATCTTCTTAACTAGCAAAAAAATGCTGAACTCTTCATGCCCTCCTTGTACTAATGCATCATTCAGGAGGACATTAAAAACACATGAGGTCACTCAAGAGGAGGTTAGGAAGATGCCTTTAATACAACTGAAATTTATGAAGAATTAATTAAAACACATAAAGACCGAGCAATTAAAAATTCTATATCTTGAATCTATATATTTTAAAGAAATGACACACACAAGAAGGCGCCTAAGTGATTCACTAAAGCGTGAGATGAAATCTTCACCAGTTACATGCAGAGAGGTATATTTTGCTTTTCCATATTCTGACAGAGTAACTCTGGAGAAGTGAACTGAGACCAAATGTGAGGATGTGTGTATGGGCACACCTCACCCCCAAATACCGGCTGTGGGAAGCTGATGGGGAGTTGCGTGTGAGAACACGAGCACTGGGTTTTGCCCTTTGCCTGCCTGCTGTCACTTGAGAGCTCTCTTTGTTTTATATCTGGCACAGGTTTTATATACACCTTGCCTTTAAAAAAACAATAACTGATCTTATCTTTCTCGTTGTGCTAGTATTTAGCAACTAGCATCAAATGGATCAGGTATTGTGCTCTTAATAGAATGGGAAGAATATTTATCATCTGCTCAGATTATCTCTTGACAGGGAAGTGTTAAACAGGTCTCTTCCAATACAAATGCAATGGTCAGTAATACAAGTTCAGTGCCTGTGAAGACTGGCCTGTGCTCTTGCAGCTAGACGGAGCGATGGTTAGAAACTCCTGGGAACACAAATGAAACTGTATTTTTGAACTTTCCACCTTTCTAACAATTAAAGAACTAAGGAAAAAGCAATCACGTTTACGAGGCTAAAAAAAATATTTAAGATTATCTACTTCATAAAATGAACTTTTAAACCTGAAGTCATATTTCTCCAAGCCTGATACTTTAGTTTATCTTTGATCATTATAAATTATCATCCGTAAAGAGCAGTGGTTGGGAAAGGAGTTGGCAGTACATATCATTGGAGTTCATTCTGCTTTATTTATTGAAAAATACTAAAAAGTAAAACACTAAAGTACTTCACATTAAAATGGTATGAACCCACCAAGATAACTACTTGTAACTGTCTGTGTAAAATTATGGTCAAAGTAACCACCTCTGGCTCCAGAATAAACTTTCCATGTATGTCAGAGCCAAATGCATTTGCTTACTCAGATTTTCAGTTGAATGATAATCTTTTTGGTTTTTTTCATATACATGAAAATGTTTAAAGGGGAGGGATGCTGAAAGGCATCGAATACCTGTCACCTTAGGAGATGAAGCATCATAACAATGAAGAATCCAGACAAGTCTCATGGAACAGTTCATTCCTCTTCTTCACTGACACCAGTAGCATGTGAATGCACACATAATTACACAGTGCAGATTAATTCCCAAAAGAGATTTCATTCCTCCCAGAAAATTATTTTCCAACACCAAGACCTCAGTCCTCCAATAATGGCATCAGAATAACTGGATATTGGTATGTATTCCCTCTGCACTGAGTTTTATACCACCAGGCTTTGCAGCAGTGTCCTGACCTGCTGGCAGCCAGGGCAGAGCTGTTCACTGGAGGCCAATTTTTCATTTTGTAGTATTTTACTACCTTTCAGTATATTATATTAATATTATTGTTTATAATATTAAATAACTTTAGGGACATGGTTTAGTGGTGGGATGGCAGGGTTAGGTTAAAGGTTGGAATCGATGATCTTAAAGGTCTTTTCCAACCAAAGTGATTCTATGATTCTATGATTCTAACTCACAGGTAAGTAGCTACTTATTGTGTAGCCACAGAAAAGCTCTTGCATTTTGATTATCACACTAGTTTTCATCCCTTGCTAAAAAAAATAGTTAGGAAAATCACTAATTTTTTAATTTCTGGCCATTTTTCTCTAGGAGCACAGCCATGCCTTGGGCTGGTGTGCCATTACCTCCAGACTTTGGCAAAGTTTCTAGGGAGTCTGAAGCTGTTGGCCCTTGAAGACTGACTCACAGCAAAGGGCCAGCTTATTCATACAAAACAGTGTGCAGGATACAATGCAGGAGCTCTAGGGAGTTGGGAGCTGCTGTCCTGCCAGGCACTGAGGGTGGGGGATCCATGAAGGATGGGCTTAGTTTGGGAGGACTTGGGATCTGCTGCCATCATGGAAGCAAGGTGCCACTGGGGGCTGATCTTGCTTGTCTGCATCTTGCCTTACTCCCCTGCTCCTGTGAGGCAGCAGATTCTGCCAACTTCAGAAGCACAGCTGTTCCTTCCCTCTTACTTCATGCTCTGCCTAGGGCTTCCAAGTCATACAGCTGGGAAAGCAGCGGGTAACATAGAAGGGTGCCTGAAATCCCTGTTTGAGATGGGACATAGTTCTGGGAAGACACACCTACTCCTGCATCCCACATTTACTTTGGTAACTACTGAGGGAATGAACCTGGGTGGCCTCACATTAGTACTTAGGCTCATTTTATTGTTTTACTTGTCCATCCTAAAGGTTTGCAGCTGGTGTTTAAATTTTTGGAAATGATATTATAAATATTAGAAGAAAACGGAGTCCACAGGCTCTTGCAGCATTTTCACTGTAATATGATTTGTTTTTAAATCCCTCATCTCCTTGCTTGTTTATCTGGCCACCCTTCATTTGAAGGGAGCTCCCAGGATCTGAGATGACATACGCTTTGATGCTCCAAAGGACCTTTCCAGAATCACTAGGGTATGCCAACTGTAACTACTTTTGGATGCTTGATGTCAGAGCCTATGAGCCAGGCTTCATTTTGAGTTGGATTGGGTTATTTGGAGAGTATGTGTCCAAGTGTGGTGAGAGGAACAAGCAGTTCTGACAGCCATTACGTTGGACCTGTTGGGAAGTTCTTTTCCTGCAAACCTTTGCAAATCTCCAAGCTGACACAGAAGAGTTCATGCCTTAGAGCCTTCCAGGGTTTAAGCACAGACTTCTCTATTTGCGAAGAGCCAGGGCAGACATTGTTTGGATTTCATTAGAAACTCATCAGACATGCTGGATCTGAAATCACTGCTGCCCTTGGCCAGCTGGAAAATACCCGCTTGTTGCAAGGAAACTCTAACCCACTAATTATCCTAAAAAATTCATGTAGGAACTTTCTTGACCCATTTTTTTTTCCGGTTCCTTTTTTTCCCCTTGAAGACATGGATCAATTACTTTCTCCGAAAAATTTAGCTGATTTCATTGTCATCTTTTTGGAGGTTTAATCATCACAAAAAGTACAGTGCTAAGTCATGTAGCATAGCTTCCACAAATTAACAAGAAAATACTGTTCTGAGAGCTTTTATGGTAGGCAGAAGCCTGTGAGTTTTGAAAAAAACAAGGGGTAACAAAATTATTCCTCATTTTAAAATCTGAACATGAACCAAACTTTTAGAATATGAAATATTCAGTTTAGCTATATTATTTGCTATTTCTCATTTTCACATGCATCTGCACTTTTGGTTTCCAGCTAGGACAGAAATCAAGGGAAGCCAAAATACCTAGACAGGAACAGATAAAAGCCAAAATACCGAGACGGGAACAGAGAAAAGCCAAAATATTAACCAGAAACAGGAAGTACTGGACATCTTACAAGACAGCCTCCATATTCTTGTGAGATCTCTGGCCAGGGGTGCTGACTGAAGAAGTTCAAATTGTTTGGATAAGCTTTGAATAATTATCTAAATCTTTAGGTATTTAGTTGAAGCAAACTTAAAGTCTGGGTCTCTCACAGTTTTCCTGTCACTTGAATAATGACCATTTCTCAGATATTAAGTCAAACTTGAAGTGGGAAGAAATTCAGCTAAAATATCAAAGAATGGCTTAATAGTAGATGCTCTCTATCTGCTTTCTAGGGGAAAGGGATTTGTCCAAATAGCAATTAATTCATTAATCATTGTATTTTGTTGTACATTTATTGTTTGGGTGTTTGGGGCTTTTGTTTTTCTTTAGTTTGGCTTCTGAGCAGGAAGCAGAAGCAACAGTAGTTCAAAGAGGACCAGTTCACCAGACAAGAATGGCCAAATGGCTGATGGGCTTCCTCCTGCTCTCAGTGTCACTCACTGCTGTGTATCTGATCATTGGATAGGTCAGCTCAATACACCACAGTATAGCGTGTGCTCATGTAATGTTCTTTATTTGCTGCCTGCACAGAATGTAGTCCTGTTTAGAACGAGCAGGTTGGATCCCTGTCTGGTATCTGATTATTTGGGTGCCTGTATTTATAGTAGTAGTAGTAGTAGTAGTAGTAGTAGCAGCAGCATTACTACTACTACTACTGCTGCTGCTGCTGCTGCTGTTGCTGCTATTATGTTTGCCAGCACCTACCTTGTAAAGAAAAGCTTTGCTACATTCCTGCTCTTACCCTGTGATCTAGATGGTACCTCTCTAGGTATGGAATGTACATAATGTAAATATTGCTACTCCTGCAAAAAGGATCTTAAGAAGAGAAATAACACTGGCAAAATGAAGTTTTAATTATATTGAGTTTATGGTGATTGAAATATTTTCAATGCATATGGAGAGAATCACATTTTGAAATTCACTTTTCCAATAGCTCTTTCAGAATGAAAGGAACAATGGAAAATACTGCTTCATGTTTGCTCTATTCTGATAAAATACAGGAATGTTACAACTTTTACTTAGCTTAGCATCCATCAACACTTTCTTTTTCCACTCTTTGAAAGTTTTATTGTAATGAAATGTAGTAAATGTCATTGTAATGGGCCAATGTTGATAAGATGTTCATTTATTGAAGAAGGGTTTTAAAAGAACTCGGCTTCTCCAGTAAATTAAAAATCTTTGTATAGCATACCACTTAAAATCACAAAAATAAACATACCGCAATCTCTAGTAACAACACGATCAGCTTTGAGCACATATTTGGAACTGAGATGAAGGGTAAGAGGGCAAAGGAAACAGCTGGTAGAGTGGTTTTCCTTAAAAACATTTATGCTGTTTCTACTAGAAAATTAAATTATTTCCTTGGTGTGTCCCCGATTCACAAGCCAGAGATGGCAAAGGAATTCTTTGATTTCAGTCAGGTTTGGACCAAACCTTATTTACAGGTTAGTTGCTTGTCATGCTAAATTTCTGTGAGGTGAAATGAGCACATTGTGGTTTTGAACATGAAAAATCCCAAGGTAATTATTGCAAAAGCTTCATAAAGAGACAAGAGCTGTACAAATAAGCCATACAAATTGATTACTTAGAAACACTGGTTGAAGTACTCTGCCTTGCATAGCTTAGGAGAAGAGATTGAAGAGAATGTTTATTTTGTAAGGGTAGGTTGAAGGGAGGAACAGCTTAACAACAATATTCAAATACAGAATGGCTTACCATAAAGAGGATGAGAATTTAAACTTTTCCATAGTGAAAGTAGGTAGAAGGAGAAATAATGCACTTAAAGTATAGCAGGAGAGACTCATGCTTAAATGTTATAAAAAAGCTCTTCAGCATGAGGACAGAGCAGGTATGTAATAGACTGCTTTTTGACACTGGTAGTTACTGAAGATTTTTAAGAATAGGCTAGACAAAGATTTCTCGGGGATGATGAGTATAGCTGACACTGCCTTTTTTGGTGCCACACACATTTTTCTATAGGAACACTCTTTATTCACTGTAACAAGAGATATAGATCAAGGACACTGTAACTGTGTCCTGAGCATTTCTTTACAAACCCTTAATTCTCAGAATACAATTATAAAACTTGAATCAAACCAACAGATTACAGTTTGGTAAAACTGGTTAATAGTGGCCAATGTCACAAACTAATTAGCTGTATGCAGTTAAGCGTGGAAGGCAGGTCTAGGTTGATCTCAGGAGGAATGTTTCTTCCATCAGTTTCTTAACCTTTACTTCTAACTCTGAGTGATCATATTACCCAAGCAAAGAGCCTTTAATAATCTTAGGTACTTTGGCCTCCATGATGATTTGTGTTGTTGAGTTTTCTAGGAGGAAACACTCACAATATAAAGGAAATATTTCCTTATTTAGTTTTACATTTGCTCCTTTTCAGTCAAGTTCATCAATGGAGCAAGACATCAGTGCATCCCTTTTATTGTAGAATGAGAAAGAGTTAAAACGAAGTCCTAGGTCAGTCTCTAAATTAATGATTCTGTATTTTCCACTTTATATTTCTTTGACTTTTCAGCTGGCTTGTTTTATTCCTGTTCAGAACAAGACCCAAGCATTTCCACATTTCTGTAGAATAAATGGAGGTCCAGTTTTAGGTCAATCTGCCCAGTGAACCGCTTGAGTCAGGTAATTTTATACTATTTTGGGGCTACAGCTGCTGTGTATCCCTAATTCCTGAATTAGGAAGCCTGCTAGGGTGTCTGTCATGGGACCGAGCCTGCAAGTTGTAGCTGTCATTCCTCAGAGTGGTATGGCCAAAAGTAACAAACAAATTTCAGTAATCAAATTAGTGATGTGATTGATAAACTGTGAAGTTATATTGTTTTACATGCGTTTTACAGAGCAATAGAAATTACAGAGTAATAGCAATCCACACTGTAGAATAGACATGATCTTATTTGCTTTAGTATTAGGAAACTTTTCAATCTGAAGTTCAATGTAGCTATGAGTTAAATAATTAATCTGGATTTTACAGTTAAGCCTTCATCAGGTTCCCTTCTGGAGCAGCGCCTTACAAGACATGTGAAACTGCTGAGTTTCAGTGGAAGAGTCTAAATACACATAAGCATAAATTGAATTTAAAAAAACACTATTGATTTCAGATCCTCAGGCAAGAATATGGAAATAACTACAGTCTTTGTTTTTTCAAGTTATCGGAAATATCATCTTCTGGCTTATAAAAGTCTTTCCCATGTTGTAAGTCTAAAAGCCAAATATATATTTTTGAGATGTGATGGATTTCCACCAGCTACAAATTATGATAAATATCCTTCACCTTGCTGCACATATGCAGTCCAACACATTAGTGGGATATAAGCATGGAGCTAAATATGGAATCATAACAAAATATGCACATTTGAGGAAACTGCTCTCCAAATTTAAATGCAGAATTCAGTCAGACCCTCTTGGCCTTTGGTTTTATTGAACAAAAACAAACCAGAAAAAAGGCCCTTTGCTTATTTCTTTATATGAAAAATGTAGCATTACTTATACTTTGAAGTAACACTGTTGCAGTAAAAATCGGATGGTAAACTGTGTTTCTGTTTCCAGTCAGAAAATATGGTTCCATTTTATTTGTTTTTTACAGTGGCCTCTCATGCTAAGTCTCCATGTGATCATGACATTTCCTCCCCAACAAGAGAGAGACCAGAAATCCAAGTGATCACACAGAGAATTTGTGTGTCTTGGCAGCTGCAATCTGTACGTTAATACGCGTTCTGCTCACGCCAAGGTCCAATTTGCTGAGATGTATGCAGTTTGCACTGCAGACCTAAGCCACATTGGGACCCTTCGAAGAACTCCTAAGTGAATCCTTAATCATGGTGTGTCCACTGGAAAAAAAAAATGGACAGTCCACCTATAAAATCCAATTTCCAGTGCCAGATAACTAACTTCCCACAGCCCTTTCTGCTCTCCAAAAATCAGCAGCATCTTTGAACAGCTGACATTTTAAATGGTACATCTGGAGAAGGAAAAACACCAGAAAACATCTGTTTTTGTTGTTGAACAAAAATAAACAGTACAAAGCTGAAAGCTGAGCAGAGAAAAGCTTTTCGGATACAGTTAATGTTTTGTTTATTGCACAACCCTGTTCAAACAAACTGATCTCGTGCTGGTGGGTGGATCAGAGCATTGCTGCTATGTGCTGTAAATACATGGCTATTGCCGAGGGGACCGTGCCAGTTCTCGGGGCTAAATCCATGAAGAGGTTGGAGAGAGATTTGTGGAGGCGCAGGAATAGTGAGCATTTCAGCACCGGTGTGATTGCTGTGTGCGATTCACCATACCTGGGGAATGCATACCTGGACCCATCCGTACTGCAAACAAGAACCCTCAGAAAGGCAGACCAGGGTTGCCAGAGGCAGCACACTGGGTGGAGTGGTCCTATCCTGGCTGGCTTATAGGGAAAGATGAAGACCAGAATGGCTCCAGCACCTGGGTGTTCATGTTGTATTTGAACTTCAGAGGAGTACTTCCATCCACTCAGCCCTCCACCTCAGCTTGAATTCCATAAACTCCTCTCTTCATCACCTGTGGAGCTTTTAAAGGAAAGCTGGAAAGAGACACTGTGATGTCCCTCCTGATGTCTTGGTCAGGACAAGGTGCAGTTTCTAGAGAGATCTGAACTGATGTCCCACCTCTCCCAAAAAGGTGTCCCCAGAACTGTGACCTTCAGGTGCTAATGCTGATCTTGCTGCTGATTCTAACTCCAATGAAACAAGAGCCATTGCTGACCTCAAAGGCATTATTCTAGACTTAAAGTATTGCGTTCCAGTCCTCTGTGAAGTTCAATATGCATCAATGATTCACCTGAAGGATACTGTGGTGATATAATAGAAAACAGTAACTGCCAGAAATAATTTATGAGAAATCAACTTTATTGTTAATTCATAATTGCTCTAAAACTTATTTATTTTTAATAAAATTGACTGTATTCACAGACCCACGGTTCTTCTCAGTCCAGAATGAGAATTAAGTACATTTGAACTGAAAGGAAGATATTTATTATTTAGAGAGAATTACACTGAAAATAGGAGGCCCATTAATTAGTGGTACACTATCCCTTGAAGATGCCGGAGTTGTGGATTCATTTTTTCCTTCTCTCTGAAAGGATCTGAACAAACAGTCTACAGGACCCTTAGGAAGTTCAGCAAAAAAAGAAATGCACGTTGTAAGCCACTCTCTGAGGAACAAGTACCACAGAAATTCTGCCCGTGTCTTATTGGACAGCCTAACAAATGAGTCAAGATTTTTTTCTAGAGAAAACTTTATTAAGCAGGGTAACATTTATCTTAGGTCACTGAAAGCAATCATGTGGTTTACTTCATTAATCTAATTATCACACTGGATTAGAAGTGGTAGAAGGTACTTTTGTTTTGGTTTCAGAAGGGTTTTTTAGATTGTGTATCTGCCATTCATCAAAAATTCTGGCTAAACATTCAAAATTTTGAAAATTCTTCTGAAAAATCTTTGTCAGGTCTTGTGTGTTTTCCTTCATTCCCCCCCATCTTGGTGCTTGAATTAGGCTGTTTCAAAGTACAACAAAAAAACATTATTTTGAGTGTGATAGGATATTTTGAAAACTTTTTGAAAGGTTTTTTATCTCAACTTTTTCATGTTAGGAAATTAATTAAACCTGACTCCTCCCCTTGTTTCAACTCCAATTTCGGCAACCTGGCAATTTTTAGTGAAATAATTTGACATTATGCCTTGTGTGAAATTTTTTTTTTTTTCAGAGACAACACAGGCTGGAAGGATTGTTTGTTTCTTGCAGTGCCCATGCAAGTAGACTGAGGAAAGTGTGAGATGTGCTCCTTGGGAAAAATGAAGTCAACTGGGAAGAGAGTACAAAGCAATAGACATTAATCCAATAGAATAGATATCCTTCAACATCTTCAGCTGCTGCTGTGCACTACACCTAAATCACCTGAATGAGAAACACAGGGAGAAATTACAGTGACAAAAATGGAGTACTTGAGCCAAAGTGGAAAATTAACTAAAATAATAGAAGGCTCTTGGAAAAGATAAGAGTACAAAGATCATTGGAATAAAAGAACAGACCAAAAGACAGGACACCTGCAAACTCCATACTGTTACTGTCCTACTTTCACTGTGATGCCAAAAAGTTGGTTTGACTTAGCTGGGTCTTCTCAGCCTTTTCTTGCTGTGTGTTGTCGATAGTACTCATGGCACAAGGCTGCAGCAGTGCAAGTCCAGGTTTTGCAGTGCTTTTTGATACAAAGTGTAAGGGTTTGGTTTTTTTTTCCAATTTCTCAGATGATAGATAAATTTGTCCTCTAAAAAAAAAACTTCCATGAGGTGCACCTAAATCACATGCCCCAGTCTCTGCCAGCATTGGTGTTAGTATAAGAGCAGAGGCAGTGAGAGCATGAGTTTAGACATATCTGCATGGATGGTGGCCACCTCTCTCCACTGGAGAAGCATCTCTGGCAGAGGGATGACGTGAGCAGCAGGGCATACTGACGTCTTACACTGGCACTTTAACTTCTTACCACTCCCACCAATCTACCCTATCTATCCCATGAACACAGAATACATCACAACTAGATAACAGAAAATGGGATATTTGTCCAAATTTTAGCTTCCTCACTGGACCGCACCCTAGAAGGGCTGAGGCCAGGTATAGAGTGCATCCAGCACGCTTCCTATTCACTAGGACTGACCTTGCACAGATGGGGGGGATTGCATAGTAATTGACCATCAAATAAACGGAGTAAAATAATTTTATTTTTAACCGTTGAGTTTAACATGAAAGGAATTTATCATTTAGGAAAATAAACTATTTAGAACCTAAAAATAATGTTTCTCTTTTAATTATTGCCTTGGTCTTGTTTGGTTTTCAGATAATATTACCATAATGTATCTGCATATCTGTTATGGTGGTACCTAACATTAAAGCTGCTTTCAACAGGAGTTGAGAGAAGAAGATACTCTTCCTAACTATTAATTCTGACCAGTGCTGTGGTCAGAAATGGACTGAGCTCGTACCAATGAGGCATGATGACAGAGCACCTGGTCTGCATAGCAGTGCAGGAACATTGAATGCCGAGGTTTATTCCCCTGCTAAAATACTGTTTGTAATGCCAGCCTTCCCCTATGCTAGCCAATTGAACTGTGCATCCATCTGGGAGAATGGAAGGATGGACTACATCGTGAATGTAGTATTAGCATTACTGAAGGAACCAGATTATGGGGATGAGCTGCAGCTAATGGGGAGATGCACAGAACCAACAAGATGTTGTGTTATTTCATTTATGAAAATCACAGCTTTTGAAACAGAGTGTGGTAAAAAAGAAGTGACTGAGATGACACTGAACCTGAGAGAATTATGTGTCTAAGTGATCTTGAGATAATTTTTCTAGCTTAGTTCAGTCTTGGATGGGTCACAGCTTCTAGTAGATGCTGAATCAGAAGGGAAGATGGTTCATCTTTTTCTCCAGCAAAGTAAATAAATAGAGCTTTAGAAAGGCAAAAAAAGCTCCCTTCTGTTTTCCAGCACTTCTGTGGGGCTCCTGGGGTTATGGGGATGTTAATTCAAATGACTGAGAAAACATGATCCAGTTCACTGGTAGGTTTTAAAAATAGATTTATTTAATGCAATGGAAACAAAGGCTGACATGAAAGATTCAAAATAGAAGAGAACACCTTCTTCTTAAATCAGTATAAATTGTCTGTGTGTCATGGCAGTGAACATGTTTCTTTTTTTTTTTCTTTCAGGAACTACGCAACCACAGAGTTCCTGTTTACTGTATTTCTTAAGGATAAAGTTTTCTGTGGTAAGAGACACCTAAGACCATTAGGCACGCACACTACAGATCTAAAGAAAGTCTATTTACCAGAGCTTCCAGGAAAAATATTGACAGGGCAGTAAAAATACTTTCCTTGATTACTCAGGCTCATATTTTAAACCTAAAATTACAGGAACTTTTCTCTTTTACTGATTTATTTTTAGCATCTTTATTTTTTTCTTTTCTTTTTCTTCTTTTTCTTGCTTACCTTTCAAAGCATGGCAAGTTTCCATTGATTTTGCAGACCAGGGTCAAATTTGGTAAATGCTTCTAATACGCCTTATCCCTTTTTCCAGTATTTTTACTAAGTCGGTAGGAAATGATCAATGGAAGGTAAATTTACCTTTCTTCAGGAACAGACAGATGAAGCTATGGTGTATTTCAAAGAACATATCCTTCAATCTATTTTTTAATAACACATGGGTAGTGATAACTGTGTAATGAAACTAAGCTGTCTACATATTTATGTAGTGCATATTACTGCAAAATCTGAACACCCAGCAAACACTGGTGAATTATCCTGGAAACTCTTTGGGAATAAAAACATTTCTTTTTTAAGCTATCGAGGTGCACAGATACGTTAAAATTAATGTCAGGCTATTTGCATTTTATGGACACAGGATCCTTCGGTCTTAGGAGAAGAACTCCAAACTTCTGGAAGTGCTTTTCACTGCAGAAGTAGGCAAACACATTGAGTTGTCATTTGACACGCACATTACAGACACTGAAGGTCAATATCTCAGGTTTGGTTTTGCTCAGCCCAAACACTGTAGAGGTTGAGGGCCCTATCCCATGAGAGGGAAAATGGGGCTGATTTCTTCAGGCAGTTGGGTGGTCTCTGAGCCTTCAGATTTGCCTCTCAGGTAAGTAATTTCCTTGCTCTCTTACTGATACAATGAAAAACTTTATCAAAAGGTTGGACCAGATCATCCTTGAGGTACCTTCCAACCTAGGATTCTAGGATTCTATGATTCTGTGATCTCCTAGCTAGAGGCAGGTATCAAAATAGGCATATACATCTCAGGGTAAACTGGAGCAATTTTTGAAGTCTACCAGGGAAAAAAATTATCACTTTCAAAATGAGCAGGGCATGTATCAGTCTTGGCTCTATCTTCTCAGCGCTATCTGCAGGTCTTGCAGATGGAGCTATCTGGAAATGGATCTCTAATTTGCATCAGCCTCTTTGTGTTCCCAGGAAAATGGCCTGCATACTCCATTGATCAAAGTTTTGGCACCTTGCTCAAGAACTTTCAAGCTTTTCAAGTATGAATTCCTTAATTCAAGCTCCACATGGAAAGATAACACAGGACATTCATTTCAGATGCTCATCCTATTTCTAGACAAAGATTTTGTTAGGAACTAGTGTTGCTCCTGCTTGAACTCTCTCTATATCTCTATATCTTCCCAGTGAATATTTATCTTCAAATCATTCTTTTTTAATATTTCAGAAATGTCACAGATTAGATAACTATGGTGTGATTTTACAAGAGAAAGAACGTATAAAAAAACAATATAGATGAGCATGGAAACAAAATGGAGAAAGATTTTTATCACATAACCAAATCTCAGAGACAAATTACAGGAAAATAATATCTACATAAGGGATTAGCTCTTTTGGAAGGATGGAAAAAAAAAAGATTTATTTTTGTGTGTTTTAGTTCAAGGATGTGTATATTTGCTGTGTTTATCCAGGAGCTGCTATTGCAGAGGTAACTCATGATGTCTTTTAACTCTCCTGATCACTTTCTAGAAAACACAGTTGAGCCTTTCTGTCTTTTGCTAGAGGTATTTGTTCTAGGATATACACACACACACACACATTACCTGTGGTATACTGTGATGCATGCAGTATGTTTTGTGGACTGCTAGAAGAGGTGCATCTTTTGTGTGGTCACCTGTGACTGTGAGGCCTGGATTGGACAAATTTTTTGGGAAAAAGTAAGGAATTAATTTTCTGTATGCCTGTAAGTGTAAACAGATTCAAGAAGAACAAGAGAAATATCACAATCCTACTGAAAGTTCCTAGGTAAACTTGTAGCTGAAACCTTTTTGAGAAACCCACTGAAGACATTTTGTCTCAAAAGCAGGAGGGAGCTACTATAGCAGTAGCTATTTTACCTACAATACTGACTGATAGGGAAGAATAGACTGAGTGCTTAGAAGAGAAAAGTGATTTGAATGAAAGTGATTATTAAGTGTTTGACTTTCATATTCTAAGAATGGTGAGTGAGCAAGAAAAAAACAACAAAGGGATACAGAAGCTGCAGGAGAGATGGCAATTACTTCAAGCAGTTGTTCTAAAAAGACCCTTGCAAACTGTACCAATGCAAAAGAAAAGGGGCAAGTCTAGTAAGAAACTATTAGGGAAAAATTTTGATGATCTGAAAGTCTCAAAAGCAGAAGTCAGGTACAAAATTTACACTCAAATTAAAGGATTATCTTCTAGTAACAAAACAGGGAAGATGAGATAGAAAAAGATTTTCAGACAGAAATTTGAAAGTCACCAGAAAATACATGAGAAGACGAAATGCAGAAATACAATTCCATCGCAAAATGGGAAAAGAAAGCCAGCAATGAATAAAGCTGAAAGGACTAAACTAGACTATCCTTTCCTGTCTGCAGTCTTCCCTCAGAAAGGGTAAATTTAGACACATGAAACAATTAATTTTAAGAAGGAGGGTTGCACAGGCAACTGAGGTGTGCCACTTAATTTTGAAGGCATTTCACTCTACATGATCTTTCTGTGGGTTTATGATAATGTTGTTACTGGTTTTCAGGTAGGAGGGAATTAAATTATCTCTTCCCGGATAGGTCTTTTTTTTTTTTTTTTTTTTTTTTTTTGTATGGGGGAGGGAGAAGTAATCATAGATAGTCACACAGTTCCTGGAGTATCTTGGATTCAGGACAAACACAGCCATGTGGAAAGTCAGGAAAGTCAGTCATAGGCTGAGCTGTGGATGAATACAATTAGATACAAGGTCTCATCTCAGAAAAATGTTAACAGAAGGTGGCTATAATGGAAAACAAATGATATCCCTGAAAGAAAAATAACTCTTCCTCAAGCCTGCTGGGAATTCTGAGTTCATACACAGGCATGCTTCACTGATCCGGAGTTCATATGATACCTTTATATCCAGAAATTCTGGGTCTTTCTTGCACATCTGGTGAAGAAGGAAGAATCAAATATTTTATTTTTCCTGGTTCCTTTGAGAAAATGTCACCAAAAATAAAGAGCACAGCACCTCAATTCTTGAAACAGGAAAATTTCCATGGTATCAATGCCATCCTGATTCTGACTGTCCAATAATTTCTCATAGAACCTGGAAAAAATAATCGTAAGAAAATGTTTCTACCGTGGGCACAGTGTGTTTCCCGTCTAAAGATTCAGTGTCCAGCAGGGGAGGGATGGGTCTATGTCTTCTCACTGAGGGTATATGAACCTGGTAGCATTCATACATTTCCAGGTAACAGGCTGGACTAAGTCTGACTAAGATAATACTGCACCTTCAAGACTTCTGCTCTTGCAAAATCTTTCCAGACCAGTCTTGCCACTGGGCTGAAACACACCCTGAAGATACTCAAGCAAATACTGTCTAGTGCAGACTCTGTAATTTAACTGCTATTTAAAACCAAATACACTTCAGCTCTTCCCAGAAGACTTTATGATGGGTATCAAAGACTGTCCAAACAAGGTCAGATTTTAGCATGTTAAAGTAAAGGTGGTTTTATACAAACCTGGTGCATTTTTTTTTTCTTTCTTAGAACATCAGCTGTATCTTAATCCAGGTAGTCACAGAGCACAGCCTTCCACCCACTTGCCACTCCTTACCGTGTTAGCCAGATTAAAGTTTTTTAGGAAGCAGTGTTGCCTTTTCTTTTCTGTTAGAGTGTGTATCCTTACCCTTGCTATGACTATCAAACAGTATAACGGATTATATAGGTCAGGAGGTAGATGTATATCTAGATCTAAGTGGGTACAGGCAAATAGAAGTATGCTTCTGCTAATCTGAAAATGCCCTTCAAATTTTTTACTGGGTGAAAATTATGATGCCTTGCAAAAGTTGTATTTTTAATTCTGCATATACTTAATATTGCCTGTGACCTTAGGTAATTTATTAGAGGTATTCTGGCCATGCAAACTAGCTCAACAAGTAGGATGATAAGGGGGTGGGGAAACCATATTTTCTTAGTAGCTGAAAATTCTTTTCTTTCACCCTAAACTTCAAGTACAACCAAATACAATCCCAGCAGAACTTTTGTTACTTAAAGAACATCACAAGTACTTTGAATACATTTTTCTCAAGTGCTCATTTTAGAGATGGCACAAAAAGATTAATGAGGCAATTCTGTCCCAGACGAAGAATTCTCACTCATCCAAGCAGAAGCAAGAATTATTTCTAAGACACTTCCCTCTGTAAGGTAGCAAGAAAAAGTGTGAAATGATGACGTGGGCAAAAGCTGAGATCTTGAATTCCTGTCCAGAGCCATAACAGTGAAAGTCTTCCACTTCATCTATGAGTATTGGTTAGGGGAAAAAAAAACCACATTCACTTTTCTCCATTAACAGACGTCTACTAATTAGTTATCTACTAAAATTATACCTAATATCCTGCAGTATTACCCTTTTTGGAACAGATGCCATTAAGGAGTCTGAAGCATCCTATATATCACTGTTTCCCATCTTTTTAGAATCTGGAATTTCTCCGCACAGTATTATGACCAAAATGGACAATATTTCATTTTAGATAAATGATGTGTTTCAGATACTTATCTCACTGCTTGTCAGACTAAAAATGGAAGATTTGGAAAACAATCTTTCCCAGGTTTCCCACCTGACCTGCTCCTAGTTCAGAAGAGTCAGAGGAGAGAAAGCCTTAAAATCATGACATTTTTATGTATCGAAAAGCAATTTGAGATCACTATATGAAGTTTTCATGGCTTTTCTTGAGTCCCCATCAGCTGGAGCCAGTAGCTAAAGCACCTGGTCTCTTAAGCATAGAGCACATATAAGAAAAAGGTCTGAAAATTGTAAAATGTGAGCATATTTTGTATAATGGAGTTCTTAAGTTGTTTTTTCTGTAAATTACTGCGTTCATCGCACACAGTCTAAGCACATGATGATATGTTCTTGAAATGCAGGTTTTAGTGGCATCATTTTGGGATGACTGTATTATAAGGGGTGAAGACATGAGAGAATTATATATATCATGCCAAATGAGCACCGATAAATCTTTTCTGTCTCTCGTCATGCATTCACGTTGCGTAGCTGGGTGAACATATTCAAGTAAATTTTTTAAGTCAGTGCAGACCCCTTTTTTTGGATCAGTTTTGAGCAGAATTTGATTTTGATTATTTTTTTGAGAGTTTTAGATTTATGTAAAATAGATGACTCAAAGGATTGTTCACTAGCATTTTGCCATCATTGCTCCCTTGAATATACATGGACCGAAACAAAGATCTTGTGTAGGCTGGCATGTGATCATGTAAGTAAAGACCCAGATGTATACAGGGAGTTTCAGGAGGGAGAGGAGAAGAGAACAAAAGCAGAGCAAGCTACGTTGTTAGGAGCATCTCTTACCTTTTGAACATCTAACTTTGAAATTTAGGAATCTTTTTATTTCTTTCTTCTGTATAAAATAATATTATACTTTCATTCATATGGTTTATGGCATATGTGCATATAAAAAAGATAAATCCTTATGTTTCAGCAGAAATGCATGATATATGTGTGTGTAAGTAACATTAGAAGGAGTTTCCCCAGAGCCCCCTTTTTATCCACTAACTCCACTGCCTCTGGTTTCTCCCTGGTTTTGCCTCCCTGTTTTGTGGGTTATCTGAAGATTTATTTTCAAAAGTGAACTCATATGGTGAATGCAAATGGAGCATTATATCTGCTTTGAAATGTATATACTGCTCTTGATAACATTGTATATCATGATATAATGTTCTTAGCTAAAATATTGCTTCCCTCCAACCTACAAAAAAGCTGAACTATAAACAAAACTAAGGAATGTAGTGAAGAATAGTTCCGACGAAAACGTATTTTTGTGGGCTGTTAAAGCAATAACTCTTAATATTATTAGGAAATTTTCTGCAGTAGTATACTGAATACCTTTTATCCTCAAAATATTTGTCTGAATAAAAAGTATCTAATTGTGTGCTGATGGTTCACATGAGGTTCAGTTTCTAGTCCTAACGATGGTACTACCACACTAACATATGTGTGTATGTATATATGTATGTATATTTATTAGCAGCAGGTGTACAAGGCAAAAGTGAGCTGTCATGTGAGGCCCTTGAGTTTATCACATTTTGCAAACATATCAGAGACAGATGTAAATCAAACTGCAGCTCTGAACAACCGCTTCAACAGAAGTTCAAGTTTATGGTAAAATCCATTTGTATCGGTAAGTTTGCTTCTTGTATGTACAGTATGTTATACTTTTCATCTTGTCTTTGTACTCATCTGCAAGGTGTCTAGTATCCTGCAGTGCTATACAAATAGCATATACTAACCTTTGTTACATATACCTGCTCTATATCACCTTGGTGTATGTGGGTCCCAAAAGCCATTACAAATCATGGGGATTCTCTACAGAGAGCTGCAGTAATAGATTTTTGTGGTAGCTTCCATGTCATAGCAATGTAATCATATGGGGACCATACTCCCAGCTGTATGAGCTATGGGACTGCTGAAAAGCAACGTTTAGGACAGTACCTTGACATTTCTGGGGCACTTGTTTACCATTTCATTGCTGTTTTAAGTGTGCTTTAGTATACATTGACATGCACACAACTTAGAGTAGACACATGTGCAGAAAGAAGTGACAGGCGACTTAAATGAGAACTTCTTGACAGCTAGGGAAGTTCTGAGGTCCAGAAAAGTTTTGCATAAAATTGGAATGTCATAATAAGTTATTATTTTGCAGAAATTTCATAATATTTAGTGAAAGATTCCTTTCAGGCTGGCTCGCATTTAATGGGAATGTTAAGAATTTGTTGTGCTGAACTCAAATATTCTGTGTAACTTATTTGTTAACCCATACTTGCCTATTGAGTTGCATCGCCACAAAAAAAGGCAAGATTTTGTAGTTGAGCTCCTCTTTGGGTGGATGACATCTTCCACAACGCACTTCGGCCTCCAGTCCTTGCAAACTATATAGTGCATCCTGGGAATTGCACCCAATAGCATGTTATGGTAGATGTCTGAGCAGAAAACCTACTTAGCAGGGACCAGACAGGACAGAATAATCCTTATTAGTGCTGCCTTGTATTACAGAAGCACTATGTTGCACACTCCCCCCCCCCCCCCGCCAAATCCCACAACCAACCAACCGACCAACCAAAAAAACCCCCAAACCACTGAAGACTTTTTTTTAGCATTTTGGAAAAATAAAAAAAAATCAAAGAAACTTTGAAAGTTCTACATTTTCTATTAGTGCCCTTGCATTCATGTAGAATAGATTTTTCTTTGGAAGAATGACATTTTTCACATATGTGGTGTTATTACAACTATTCTTAGCACTTTTCTGACTTACCAAGTCAGTGTGTGTAGGGATACTCCAGATACTACATTGCAGGCTAATAGCTTTTTTCAAATAAACTGCTTGATTTTACTTCCAATTCATTCAGAATTAAGCAGCTCTCCTCATATGAGCAGCAAAAAAATAAAGACTGGAATTATGTAATATATTCTTGGATAACATATTAATGGAAAATAAACAATTAAAATAATATTTTTAATACAGTTGGGTGACAAATACTTGAACATTGCTTTGAAAGCCTCAAGGGCTTATAGTTTAAAAATAAAAGTTATGTATAAACAAGAAAGCTTAGAAAATAAATTTAAGAGAATAGCTGAACTAGCAAAAGAAATCTAAAAATGGTCAGGACTGTTATTCAAAATTGCATTTTAATCTGAACATAATTTTAAGCTGCTTCAGTTTTACACACAACATCCCTGTTAAGCCCTATGAACCAGCAATCAGAAACAAAAAATGTATTATGTATAAATTAAAAAACCTTTTTCTGGTCCATTTTCTCAAGATGAAGTCTTGGTTTGGGTTTATTATATGAGAATCCAAAATCAGAAAATGTGAATTCCTTACAATCACAGAAGTATGATTTTTTTTATTTCATTGACACCAATTCTATACTATTGCAGGTCATTTGTTACCAGAAGTACGGGATAACAGTAAAACAAGCTACAGGAGTGGGATCTACACTGAGAGAAATTAAATACTTCTTTAAACCAAACCTATGAAAATGTAAGGTATAGCTATCAGCACATTTAACTTTAGAGGTAAATAAATTCCTGTATGAGAAATAATGGCCCCGCCCTGAATAATGGCATTTACTAATGCAAAGTAAATTATGTTAAAACAGGTAAAATTGCAAAATACTTTAGTGTATTAAGCTTCCCTTTTAGTTTAGATTCATAAAATAATTTGAACAGATATAACTCTTCTTGCTTCCTCTAGAGATCAAGAGGAAAATTTGGGGATCACAGCTAGAAAACCTTGAAGCTGATTCCTCATTTTCTGCTTTTGTGCTACCTTTCTACAGGAGGCAATACAGAGAATGGGGGCGAGGGTTTCACAAGTGTGTTTTTAGTTAGTTTAGGCTTTTAAAAACTGATTTAAAGATATCCTAGTTCATGGTCCTCATGCACATCCTGCTGAGCACAGTGAGAGAATTTCCAGTGACCTCAATGGGCTTTGAATTCAACTTTATATACAAAATTTCTAAAAACCGTAGCATAAAATTTGGCCTTTCCACACTGCATGTCTGCCATATACTCTGTGCACCTTCCACGTAAAACTTAAACACCAAATATGCAGGAGACATCTGCAAGGTAGACCAAGAAAAAGATTATGCCAGGGAGAGAGAAACATAAAAAGCTGATACACTCTTTCCTCAATGGAGCGCTGCTGATGTGCATAAATGCTCCTAATGCTTGCTGGAAGGAGGGTGCATCCCTGACTTACAGTGGCGCATGGAGATTTGAAGGCAGAACTCCACTCCTGATATCTAAACAACTAAACTCTGTTTTTCTGAGTGGCCCTTCAAAGAAAAGTTGTTCCCGAGACAGTGGGATGAGAAGAACTGACTGCTACACACTTCCATTTGCCTTAATGTGCCTTAGGGGATCAGAAACCTTTTAGAAGAAGGCCTTTTAAGAAGGTTCATAAAAATACAAGCTTATCAACCCAGAAAAAGGTAATAGGACCTATGCAAGACTAGTAAGGCTCTAGCACAGTGTGCCAAACTTAGCAAAAAAAAGCAAAGGGAGTCCCACACGCTTGGTCTGACTGTCACGTTGGCTTTTCTTGCCAGTGAGCTTGTGTTTTAGTGAGCAAGAGGCTTTCCAGAGAGGGGGTGAGCGGCAGACTGAAGGGCACCAGGTAAAGGTTTATTGGAGCCACCAAGAAAAACCTTGTTGGTTTTTCAGTTTTCTGAATAGGTTGAGACTCTAAAGTGCAGTGTAGGAAAAATCTGATGATCAGATCTAACATTCACACAAGATTTTTGCAGTTCAGTCTGATCTTTGGGTGTATACAGGGTTTCAGTGTTCCTTAATAAATTACCTCTTCTTGTACCAATTAACCCCCTTCCGTGAGGGCCCAGTGTTTACTTGGGCCTGTGCCAGTGCTAACAGCTATGGTTTAACATTCTTTTTAATGGCTTGCAATTACTACTGAGAGCGAAGGCTACATAAAATATTAACACTTAAGCATCTTTTACACTCCTTTGAACGTTAGATTGTGTGTATAATATAAGTGACTTTTCATTCTTACAAACCTGTTATTTGCTTAGAATTCCACTGGACCCATGAAAATGCTGCAGTTAAGTGGTTTCTGTTGATTTATTAACTTCCCTCAAGGTCTGATGGAAGTCACTCCATGCAAAATATTGAATACATTTTGTTCTTTAAATTGTTCCATAGTAATACCAGAAGAATAAAGATTTCAACATTTTAAAGAGGTAAAGTAACTTTGATAATAACTTTTACAGCATATTTGATTTTTTTTCCCCTGCTGTGCTACCCCTTTGAGAAAATCACCCAAGGAACAGCTACTGCATTTGCAGATTCAATGCCATGACTGTTGATTATATACAAAGGATAAGAGAGCAGGAAGGTCTCAGATCCGACTGCTGCTTTGGATCATAACTTCACAGCAGATTCACAACTTGAGAATAAAATCAATGGAAGCTGGGGAGGTAAATATCCCACCCATGTCCAGATTTGTATTTCTCTTGTTCATGGTTTGCCCCTATAGTCAAGAAATGGTTTGCCTGAGTCTCTGGTTGAAGAGCAGATCCAAGCAAGTATCACATCCCCGCTTGGCTCTCCCATTGGCCTCATCAGCTGTTCCACGTTTTAAGGAAAAGCAGACTTATTTCATCAGTTCAGTAGGCCATTAAGACAGGTGATAGACAACTTTTGAAAATCTTGGAATTGATTCTGGATAAGCCCTCAAACATTTTTAGCTTACTTAAATCATTAAAACATCTGGGACATAGAAAATTGTCAATAAATCTCAAGCAATATGTATTTCTCATGATTTTCTTTCCATGTCCAGCTTCCATTAGGTCCAGCAACATTTGAAATTAATCCCTCTCACAGTATTTTGGCACATCTACTTTTAGCCCTAGCTGGACTTTAGAAATGTACAATATTGGAATTTGAAAAATAAGGACATAACTACATGCTTCTGAAACCTCGAAAGATTTTTCACTAGAGATTTCTTTTCTAGTTGTCTTCTAAATGGTAGTGTCTTCAGTTTTGTGGAAGAGGTTAACAAGGACACTCCATACCAGTTCCCTTGTTTCTCTTTTTTCTCTGGTGTTTTGGTATTTTTTTATTTGGTTGGTTGTTTTTTTCCCCACAAAGCACATTGTCCTTCTCTATTCTGTTATCCTACTTCCTTCTATTAATTTAAATTAATCCAGAACAGTCTCTTCTTTTCACAGGCAGCCCTTAAATTTAAAGATCTGAATAATTTAAATGAAGAAGCCATGTGAAAGCAAAGGACAGCATAGCGTGGATTAATTAAAATCTCTAAATATTCTGATTTTGAGTGAGTCTGAAGTATCTGCTGGCTATATCTTTTAGCTTAATGTGGAAGAAGCATTACTTCATGAAACTTGCAGATATTCCTGGCACTAATGTGACAAACTGAGATAAAGCAGCAGTAGGATCCGGTGATTCAAGCATTGTAGTGAAGATAGAAGAACTGGGTCTTTCCCACAGAAGTTTCAGGAACTTTTTCAGCTAAATCAATGGTTTCAGTTTTTAAGAGCGAAGTGCTCAGACTTTGAGGACCAAACATTGTGATACAGAAGCGTTATTTTTCTATGACTATTTTTAATAAAACAGAATAAATTCATTTTTAAAGCAGATTCTTTTAAGAAAAGAACAAAATCTCCAAAATAAGCAATAGTTTTGTCTATAGAAATGTAGATTTCTACAACGAATATTTTCCAAAGGTTTCAATGTATCATCAGCACCATTTTAAGGTTAGAATTCTTAAAAGCAGTTGAATTTATTCTTCATTTTTGAGCACATATCTATCCATCTTCCTGCTGGCAGCAGCGTAAACACCTTCTTAGCATCAGTAATGCTATAAACATGTGATTAAGCATGGGACTAAGTTCTTTGCAGAGCTGCCTAAATAAGACTGAATGATGCATGATATATTTCTTTACAGATAAGTCAGATATCCTGCCTCCTTTTCACCTTAGAAAAATGTTATTACGTAGGGGCTCGTGGTGAACAGCGAATGCATTATTCCACAACCACTTTCATGGTTGAAACCACCATTGCTGGAAGTGGCTTTCTTCTCCTTCCCAGCAATTGGGCCCTCAGTGCTCTCCAGCTGTAGATGAAGATGACACTCAGGGATGCCCTGTCCTCTCTCACTCATCCTCCTGCCCCTGCTGCCAGCCCACGGTGAGGCTCACGAGCTGCCTGGCCTCTTCCTGGAGTCAGTTCAGCTCATATTTCACTTTTTCCTCCCCCCCCCCCGCTACTTTGCCAGTTCTTAGTGAGATGAATCAGTTCAGGATTTGGCCCAACAAGAGCAGCAGGAGCCCACTGGCTGGAGCAGGAGGTGGTGCTGCGGGACCACCATTCCTCTGAGACAGCAGTGACAGATGAACGTGACTGTGTCGTGGAACTGTACTTTAAGGTGCTTCGATGCCTACATTTTATGTGCATGACCCTGCACATACGCTGTCTCTTCAGTCCATTGTCTATGTTTGATGCCTGAAAAGGAAAGTTGAAAAACCTATGTGATGACTGTACAGTGGCCTAAACCTGCCCAAGAGGAGAACCTAAGCCTACTGGGTTTGAAATATGATCTTTCTCCAAAGTTTAAGCCTCTCAAGGGATGTGTCTTTGTTCACTTGAGATTCAAGGCTGGGAAAACTTTCTCCTGACTATAGCCATTCTTTCAAAGCACTCAGCAGGCTTGGAATTCTTTTTTTGGTGGTACCACAACATCGGTACTGTCCTGAGGCCCGAGAGCAAGAGGCCCATGCTCCGTGCTGCCTCTCTACGAGGGTCCATCAGGCTGTTCTGCATGGGTACAGCTCCCCGCAGTGCTCTGTGCACAGAAATGCAGGTCCAAGGAACCAGAGAGAGTCAAGATTAAAAACAAAAACAAATGTCGGAGAAAAGTAGGTCTGGATTTGGTACATCTCCAGATAAAATTATTATACAATTAAGAAAAACCTCAGCCCTGTACACATGCTTAATTTTATACACTAAGCCTATTCACCATGTAAAGCTGAACAAATGCATAAGTGTTGTCAGAACGGAGGCCGTCACACTAGTAGTAGATACGCGTGCCGTTTCCATAAGCCACAGCAGCAAATGCATAATTTAATAAAAAAGACTTTTGTTTGTGTCTATTAAAAGAAACCTATAAATCCTCCAAATGGTACATTTAGGATTTGTTCCAAAAGTTACTTAAGCCGATGGAAAAGCTGTTATTGATTTTAATATATATTTATTATATTTGGCTATTCCTTCAGCTGTCACTCTTTCCCTCTCTGTCATCTCAGCTGAGTTCCAGCCCCATCTCCTGTATCTTACCACTATGTGGACGGCATATGTTGCTTAAATGAGAGACTTGTTCATTAGTTTATGTTTGAACCATGCCAAGCACGTCCTGATCCTAACTGAATGCTAAGATGATGGTAATAGATGACATAATTACAGCAATAATAAACCACTGTGTTCAGCCATGTTATACGCTATTTTATTCCACAATCAACAAAGAAAAGGATCTAACATTCTCACAATAGGGAAACAGATATCTAGGCAAAAGCACTGCTGCGAACATATCCTCCCTGTATTATTGTAACCTGTTTTCCTGTTGAGAGTAACTGTGAGTGCTAAAATTTCTTTTTTTGTGTGTTAATTCATTACTTCTTTACCCCTGGAAAGAGCTGCTTGAGTAAATCACTTTTCTGAATGGTTCTTCTATTTTCATGAAACCATGCAAGGACAAACAGGGTACTGTAAAATTTTGACAAGGAAGATGAGTTCATCTTTTATTTTTCAGGTATTATCCCTGCTTTTATAAACCTAAATCAAAGCTCACAAAAAAACTTGTAAAAATTTTCTTAATGTTTACTGTTTTTTCCCCTGTGCTGTGGTTGAGACTTACAAATGAAGCAATTTGACGGGTGATTTTTATTTTTCAGCCACACCAAGTCAGTTGACAAGAGAATTTGGGTTTTGATTCAGCAGTCCTTTGCTTGATTTTAAGCAAGGGCATGTATTTAAGTCCCTTTTAAATTAACCTTTTTCTTAAATGTTTTTTACCCAAGCAGACCTAGCTAACCTTTCCAGGAGCTATCATCAGCTTCAAATACACATTGGCGAGTAGCTTCTAGGAGCTTCTGTGCCTGTGCCTTCTCTTTGGTGACTGCTCCGTGCTGTTCCAGAGAAGCACTCCAAAATAACCTGCATGTTGACCAGGGAATTTCCTAGCCTACCCATACTCATAAGAAACCCTGAGGACAGGACTTTATCTTAACTCAGCTTTCCTCTGAAGCTTTGGTGCCAAAGGGGAATTTGCTGCATCCTTGCCTGAAAGGAGCGCCACTGTCTGTCCTTTCAGAGCCAAAGCAGAGTCATGCTTTGCTTTTAAAATAACAGCCAGGTTCTATGGTATTCCTGGGAATGCAGGAGACCTGGGCTCAGCTCCCACTTTTGTCTGAAGTTGCTGCAGAGGCGGCATCTATCACGGCCTTGGGGCCACTGGGCTTCTCCTCCTGCTAGAGCGGGGAGAGGGAGCCACTCCTGTAGCCTCCTCCCTGGGGTACTCAGCACAGAAGAGACCTCAGTGCTAGTTCCTGCTTCATAGCTGGTTCTACATTTAGCAGCCAGTGGATAAAATATCCTCAAAACTCCTTGGGAACGGTGGTTTCTCTCCCACCCCAGGGAGAAGCGTTACCGGTAGTTTAATGTTTGCCTCTTTGGACTGATGTCTGAAGAATTTAAAAAGTTAATGTGCTAATGAAGCTTAAATATCTCTACAGAGAAGAAGCAATTGAGCAGGGGTTTTCAAGATCAGAGTTTTGGATTACCATCTAATGTCTGCTTTAGCCACTTCTCTTTTGGCTCTGCTTGATTGGATCTTTCAGCTCCGATTAATATAAAGATGAACTAAAGATAATCATTCTCATTTAGGATTGAATCTTATGTGACCCAGGAATGTCATGAGAAGATAACACGCAGACTTCATAATGTGAGGCAATGAATTAAAGTAGCTGAAGGGGGGGCGGGGGGGAAGAAAAAAGAAAAGCATCAGTACTTCTCACTCATCCTGATTTTGGCAGGTTGGGCTTTCTTGGTGATGTAAGACAGATTTTCCTTTCTGAAATAAATTTGCTGACAAGTCTGTCACAATCCACAAAACAGTTCTAAAGTATAAAGGAGGCACTTCCAGAGAGCTCAGAAAAAAAGGGAAAAAAAAAAAAAAAGAGGTGATGTTGATATATTAATGAGCATTTTTCTCTTCATTCTGAGAATAGCTGCCGTGTACCATTACTTTTCTGGGAGCACAGAACAATTTTTGTCAGTCGATCACTATTTTTCTCACAGCCAGAATGAAAGAGAAATACACACATACACACAAACACGCGTGCACATGCAGAGCCTCTCTCTCTCATAGTTCCCCAGGGAGTTCCACCATACCTGAGTTTATGAGCCTTGGATCATCTATGGCCAGTGGATTTAGTAATAAACACAGTGGAAATGTTCTTCATCAGAGTTCAAAGCAAATTTCTACCAGCCCCTGCCAGACATTGCTTCCCCCCGGCCCCTCAGCATTTCACTGTAATGACTTCCTTTGAATGGAAAGAATATAGAAAGAAAGGCAGCTTGGATATCTTTAAAATGTGTCTTGAAATATTATAAGCTCTATAAATGAAGGGCATTCGGATGGTTTTATAGTGCAGCTTTTCAGGCTCAATGCTATGCTGGAAGCACGGTGCCTGGGAAGAACCTGCAACATGGTGAGGTGTGAGCCTGAGGGCTGCCTAATGGAGCTACATCTCTATATTTAAAACAATGATTCCACCTTTGCATTGTCTGTTATAGTCTTTGTCCGTTGGTAAATCTACCTCAGTTAGGCAAAGTCTGAAGCTAACAAAATGCTGTGCAGCCCCACTGTAAATCCCACTGGACACAGCATACTTATACAAGCAAGAAGCAAGGATGCCCAACACTGTTAGCTGTATCTACATCTTCTAATGATATTCAGAGCTACTAAGAGGTCCCCACTCTCCTGGATGTGGACAGGCTTAAATGTCTCCATTCATTTTCATATCTTGGAAATTAATTACGGACTCTATTTTTGTGGACTGTGTGGTGAAATCATAGCACTTGGAAGAACAAATGCTTTAAAACACTTGTTGGACCCAGAGGACCAGCTTGATTATTTTTATCCAAGGTATAAAAATACCAGACATGTATTTTTATCTCCCTTTGAAGGAATCTGTGGACTGGAGGGTAGGTTATAATACTTTCAAAGAATCTTGAGGAGTGAGAATTACAGGTACTTCAGAGAATTACCTATATCCCTCTAATAAATTCTCGTGAGGTTTGGCTGAAGATGGTGGTGGTTCAGAGAAGGGCATAAAAACGCCTGGGGGACATCATAGTAATATTTTTCCCTCTGCGACAACCCAGAGGATAGTGGGGAGCATGGCAGAATTGGCACACACTATGTAATACCCCCCATCAGACTGCAGATGTGTGAACTAGTTTAAAAGTTTTATTAGGGCTTTTATTAGACTGTGATACAGTCCCAGCCTCTTTGCAGTTGCCAACATAGCCAGTTGCTCACAAGTTGTTACAAATGAAAAATACCTAATGCTCAAGCTATTCTACACTTAGGAGTGGGATGGGGAGTCCCAAACAGATAATATTTTGAGCGGTTATGCAGCCAGGTTCCTCCTGTGCCTTGTGATCCTCCTTGTGAGAGCCGTGGCATTACCCATGGCTGCTTCACTGCTTTGGAACAGCAATGGAGGTTCAGCTTAAGGAGCAATCTTCTTAAATCCTTGCTGGTGCTGTAATTGCTCTTAAAACATCGATAATCTAATGCTTAGGTAGTTGGGTTTTGGTTTTTTGACTTTTTTTCTTAATGCCAGTGACCTATTTAAGTTAATGTAATGGGCAGCTTTGCTACATGAAGTTTTCCCTCAGTCTAAAATATATGAAAAGTTACAACTTTATTACCAAAGGTAGTCTCGCGTATGGATCTCATTCCTGCGTAAGTGAAGCAGTCCTAACGTGAGTTGACATGTCGCCATGCATGGCTTTGCCTCAGTGGCTGCAGCAGCAGTGAGTGTTTGATGGGGAGGAGGTGTATGGGGCAGATCTCCAAAGTGGCAGTGAGAAGAGGGCAGGACTTCACTTTCTGTCATAACACAGGAACTAAAGGAACCCAAAACACTGGCCAGATGACAGGTTCTAAAATAAGTAAAAAACTTCGATTATTTGTTCACCCTGCATGCAGATAAACAGTGAAACTCTTTGCAGTAGAATACTGTAGCTACCAAAATTTTACAGAATTTCAAAAGTTATTAGACAAATTATTGAGAGAAAGAGTGATTGAGGACAATTACAGACACCAGCATACAGCCTCAGGCTCAAATATTCATGAACCCCAGGCTGATGGTAGTTAGCGGGATATACCGAAAAAGCACCATGGTATCTTTTCTATGTAACTACAACTTTCTGCAGGAAACGGGAAAGCAGAGTAGATGGACCACTGGGCTGATCCATTATTACATTATTATCTTCTAGGTATTATCAACTGAGCTGAGCACAATCCAGTCTGAAAGATGGCTATGACTTCATACACAACTATTAAACCATTTTTGAAAAAAACCCCAGAATTTCAGAAAATCTCCTGGAGTTTCCAGATGTCCTTAAAACTGGATAACTCTATATAGATTTCAGCATGGAAACACTAAAATAGCCCCAGAAGGACAGTTAGGTAGCATCAGAGCAGTTGGGAAAAGATGGTGAGGAGAACACAGAGGGTGGCAACACTTGCAGGGACCATCAGCAAGAGATGGATACTTCAGTCTCTTTGGTCCCTTTCCCATGCCCAAGGAGAATTAATTGCTCCAAGTATCCGTCCCTTTTCAACCCTATCGTTGACCACAGCAGCAGGAAAAGAATGGATCCCCTGGGTCCATTTCTGCATTTACTTTAAGCTTTTCATTGTAAAAGCAACACAAACTGGCTTCAGTATAAGTGAGAATTAAGTGTTGCACATATCGTTATGAAATCACAGGGGACCACAGTGAAATTCGATATATTACTACACACATTTGTTAAATCAGCTCCCTTTAGAACCTGATTATCTTTTTAAACAAATTTTGTAAATGAGCTGTAATATTTTATATCCACTCAAAGCTTTTCAGCCCAAAGCACTTAACAAGCTTAAAGACCTGGAGTGGGAACCAGCTTTTGTTCTGTGTGTGGACGGCACCTGGCACCATGGGAATCAGTCCCTGAGTCAGCTTCCCACATGTTGCTACAATACCACTAATAACAAGAATGGTAAAATGGAAATAATACTGACATTTCTGGGTCAGAAAATATTAGACAAAGGATGAATGAATGAGGCAAACCTTAATTTTGAAATAAGGAGTTACAGATAGTAACCAGAATCCAAGCTAAGGAGACATTGTAGAATTTGAGGTCTGATCTAAAAGACTTACCCCGTTAACATATGCATCAGACCCTATCTGTGATTAAGTCTATTCTGTCAAGAACAAAAAGTGTGTCTAAGTAAGGTGAATAAGTCTAGCATGAGGATTTGACTAGTAAGTTATGATACAGGTATACATACCCATTTACACCATATAGCTATGCAATTACAGACAGTGTATAGGACTTGAAGGATTTCTGACCCCATTTAAAACAAACAAACAAACAACTATGCTGTATAAATATATAGTATTTAACTTCTACTGTTTGGAAAGTAATGGTGGTTTCTTGTTGGTATCCTGATTAATTGTTCTAATCAATATTTTGCCCAAACTCCCCAAAAATTACTCTGAGCTTCTTCATAGAAAATTGGAATCTCTAATCCTTCTGTTAGCAAGCCTAGTGAGCAGAGTATACAAATGAGGTGGTTTACACACAAATTCAGCCGAGTGTAATTGGATCACATCTGCAGTTTTGACCATACTGAGTGGTGGTGTATGGTCTGTTCTCTGAGTATTTTCTACTTTGGTGCCTGGGGAGGTAAGCTAAAGAACATAATAAACATGGGCACTGTTTGGGGAGGTAAGAGGCCACTGGATGTCATTATTTCTCCTTCTTCGAAGCTGAAGCAAGTCTTCTCTAGAGGTGGAAAATATGTCTATTACAGAAGGTAGTGGAGTTTGATTTTGAATGTTCTTGGTAGTTTGGAATGCTGCTTCTTAATTTAAAATAGCTTTCCAAAGTCAGACTTCTTCATGAGTCAGTGGAAACATACACATCCCTTTGCAAATGCAAGCAAAAACTTTGAACAGCCTAGTTTTGGTACGAATTGGTCAGTCTTCAAATGGCTCAAGTAATTGGAGGAGCCTCTCAGCCCTCCAGGCTGCTCAGACACTCACATCGTGCCCTCTGAGCCTTCTCTCCCCAGAGACCTCAGAGCACACAGTTTTGTGGTAATATAAAAGTAGACTAGAAACTCAGCATAAACTTAGTCATAAATGTCTCCGGGCATTTGAAATCTTGTCAGTAAGATTATGGAGTCTATTCCTGCAGCGACCAGAAGTCCTATTTATTTGAATGCAATAGTGGGCATGTAAGCCAGATGGAAAGTACCAAAATACAAAGTATCACACTTAGTTACTGCACAGGCATTTCCTCTAAGAAAACACTGGCAAGCACTACCTGTGGCTACATTAAAAGCCATGATTTCATTTTACGCCTTTTATTTTTCTGGTCTGAGATATCAGTAAATGACCAGGAGCTCAGATCTTTCTCCTCTGTTAATAGCTCTCAGCACTTTGACCATTAATTACCAGAAAATGGCTCCCTTGCTTCCATTATCATTAGTAATAATCTTAGTCCCTGAGACTAAGCATTAATAAATAAATATTTTTTACATGTTTGTTATTTTCATTTTCAGAGCTGAAGAAGTGAGCTAGGTTATCTTATGTTGTGTAGCAGCAATATTATTGCTTTTTACTTTCCAGATCCTTTTATTTTGTCCACTATGCCATTGTGCATGTGAGGTATATCTACATCTTGGCCACTGAATATCTGTCATTGATGGCATCACTTGACAATATAGGTTAGTACAGGCATAGCTGAAGGACTTCTTTGGTTCACAGACTTCCCATGTTTCGAAAGATAACAAGGAAAGAAGCCAGCATAATACCCAGGCCTGGATGAGTTGAAACAGTCATCACTGACAAGAAACACCTACGTGTTTGTAAATGAGTCATAATGTGTGGAGAAGTAGCCTAATCATATCTTTTACATAAATATTTTATAAAGGCGAGCTGCTGTTGAACTCTGTCCTGTTGCTGGTAGGACTTCTCAAACACAAAGCCCCAGAGAACCTCCTAGCTTGTCTGCATTGCCTACCTACAACAATGTGCTGTATTTATACGTAGTGTTTGGTGTAGTGAACAGTCATAAATCTTTGATGTCTGCAGAAAGACAAGAAGTTTTGGATGGAGGGATTGATAGTTTTTATTCTGATTTTGTAACAAAACATGCAGTACAAAAGTGAGATTTGAAATTAATTCTCATCATTCTGGGCCATTGTCACGGTTTAACCTCAGCTGGCAACTAGGCCCCACGCAGCCACTTGCTCACTCCCCACCCCCCGGTAGGATGGGGGAGAGAATTGGAAGAGTAAAAGTGAGAAAACTCATGGGTTGAGACAAAGACAGTTTAATAGGGAAAGCAACAGCTGCACACACAAGCAAAGCAAAACAAGGAATTAATTCCCATGGGCAGGCAGGTGCTCAGCCATCCACAGGAAAGCAGGGCTCCATCACATGTAATAGTGACTTTGGAAGACAAACGTCATCACTCTCAATGTGTGTCCCCCTTTCCTTCTTCCTCTCCCAGCTTTATATGCTGAGCATGATGCCATATGTTGTAGGGCAGTTGGGGTCAGCTGTCCTGGCTGTGCCCCCTCCCAGCTTCTTGTGCCCCCCCAGCCCACTCACTGGTGGGGTGGGGTGAGAGGCAGAAAAGGCCTTGGCTCTGTGTAAGCCCTGCTTCAGCAGTAACAAAACCATCCCTGCATTATTAACACTGTTTTTAGCACAAATCCAAAACACATCACCATACCAGCTACTATGAAGAAAATTAACTCTACCCCAGCCAAAACCAGCACAGCCATGTGAAGGCATAAGGGATCATACCCACTGAACTGAAAAACTGTGGGAATTAAGACAAAATTAGTCAGTATGGACACCATGCAAGGAAAAAGTGAAAGCATGAAAAACCACTATCTGGAATTTGAGTAAATATGTAGGAGCGCTCAAATTGAGAGCATAATTGTAAGAGCAAATGGTATATTTAACTATTTTCATCTGTGTATATTAACAAGTTGATCATGAACATTTTAGAAATTTCTAAAATGGCTTTAGTATCTAACATTATATGCTGGATAGCCTATCTAGAAATGCCAGAACTATTTTCCTTGTTGCCAAAGACACAGCCAAAATATTACATTTGGAGTTAGTAGGTGCTTTCACTGCAAATGGAAAAACATTTCTTTAGTACATTATTTTTCCTTGAAATTTTTCACAAGAAATAAAACCCGCTCCCAACCAGCTCCACATGTGATTATTTGAGTTAAACTGCATGGAATTAAATCTTAACAAGGGACCAATCTGAAACCTGTAGAAATCTCTGGGACCCTTTCTATTAATTTGAGGGGTCTTTTGATCAGGCCTTACATGAAGAAACACATTTATGAGACCCAAAGATGGAATTCATTAAAATACATTTCCTTTATTTTACATGTGTAATTTAAATGATTTTATATTTTATAATTCCCTATGAAAATATTTTATTATAATTTACATAAAGATAGGGAAGTTCTAGTGATATAGGAACGAGGAGAAAAACATTTGCTAGTAGAAATAAATACTGTTCTATTAGCTTTTAAAAAACCTGCATTTGCAATAATAAAAGATAAAGGCGTATGTTAGCCCTTACACTCTTCAACAGCACAAAGGTGACCATCACCTTTTAGGTACATGTTATATAAGTATGATTTAGTAAAAACATGGTTCAGCAAGATCCACTGGGGAAAGCAGGTTAAAGGTATCTGAAGTGTTTTTACTTGAATAAGCCAAAACCTCCCAGCATCCCAGCCTTAGCTCACGGCATCGTTAAATTTGTCCAAAGCCCTCATGCAAAAGATGCCTGCTGTCATGTAAGAGGAAGGATGCTCATCCTTATGGATAATATTTTTGTGGAATGCAGAAAAAGGGTTTTTCTGCCATGATCTAATAGCTTGAGACAACTAGTAGTACAACAGGTAAAGGCCAATACATGGCCCTCATACCTGGCATGGATGGAGATCTTCACTGTAAAATGGCAACAGGGGCTATTGCACCCTAAGTGCTGACAACCTCATGTGAAGTCATGGAAAGAGAATGACATAAAAATGGATTTTTTTGTGTGTTTTGTCTCTCCCTCTCCCTCAGAGCTGCCACAGCAGGAATGTGCTTCTTGGGAAGGGAACCTGCGTTATTGTTTGATTTCTGGTTTCTGCCAAGGGCACTGGCAAAACCCAAGGCTTTCCTGCTGCTTGGACAAGAGAGGGGAGTTTGCCAAACTTCTTATTTTTTCTACTAATTTCAGTGTAAGGGAGCTGAATGATAGACCAGAATGCTTAAGTACCTGCCATTTTACAGTTGTTTTGATAGACTGCCTTTTGCAAGCAATGGTTATTTATAAAGTCCTGAAAAACGATTCCACAGCCCATGAATGGTACTGAAATTGCTGGTATTATTACAAACTTTGCTTCATAGAAATAAAAATTCCTGGAAAATCTTTTGAGTGTGTATGCCAGAAAACTGTTAGTCACAAAGTTAGGGGGCTAATTATAAAAAAAAAACAACAAAACCCCAACTTTTTAGTGGCAGAAATGCAGGACAATAGCAAGACTATGACTGAATGAAAATCAAAAAGAGAAAATGCCTACAACTGAACCATCCAGAACCAGAAGACGGAAACTAACATTTTGTTTTTCATTGATAGACAATTTAATGTCCATGGTAAAGCTTTCTTGGGAAAACCAGAATTTCAACCCCTCAGACCATGATCATTGGCAATGATTCATACAAGCTAGACACAAATAGGCATTAAGCACATATATTAATCTTTGGGAATAGTGTTAAACTCATCTTTTCATTCAGCCTTTGTAGTTAGCAAAGCAACAGTTACAGGGAAATTTAATTATGGTTAATTTAAAATTTTGGTCTCTATCTTCCAAATGGGTATGTTATTTCGGACCTCAGTGATTCAGTCTTCACATTGATTTAAGTTTGGGGGCCAAAATTAAGTATTGAAAAACCTTGTAAAGAATATTTCATTTTTTTGTTTGTTTTTTTTTTGTTTTTTTTTTTTTTTTGTTTTTTATTTTGTTTCTTATATGAAGGTAAGGAATAAAACTATCAGGGTGTATATGTTGTTATAAAAAAAAATTAAAGATTTACGTTTTTTCAGAAGTTAAGAAGGAGGGAGGGTTTAAGACTTATTTGATTGTTCACAGTGGAAATGCTTATATGTTCTATGTGAAAACTCTTATTAAGTTGAACTGTAATGAAATAAAACAAGCAGATTTAAAGAAGCTTTACGTGCTTTCAGTGTTTAGATGTCAACACCCAGCAGTTATCTATTCTAGAAACACCAAAACAGTGATTTGCAATATGTTCCCTATTTAGTCGCTAAAGGTATGTGATTTTATCTTGGCCTTATCTATGTCACATAGAGTGAGTTATATTAATGTTTCTTGTCATATAATTAATTCTTTTTTGCACTATTAATGTCTCGATAGATTTTTGTATGTGCCACCCTCTACATCAGAAACATTTAGAGACATTTACAGAGAAAATATTAGAAAAAAAAAGAAAAAACAAAAAAATTCTATCTTTAAAATGAATATGAAAAAGATAAATTTCTGAACCCAGGTTGTTGTTCCACTTCAACTTCAAAGTGAGAACTAATATTTAAAATATCTAGGATCTTTGAAAGAAATAAACTCTTGAAGAATTCTAATGTGCCTAATATAAACCAAAAAAGAAAAAAAAATCCTTTGAGTCTTTAAAATAATATTAGTTTTGCATGGCAGTTTTTCTTTAACATCAACTTTTTTGACTGTTTTATTGAAACTTAACAGACAGTAGCTTATTTTTCCACAGACTTAAGCACCTGAGATTTTTGGCTAATGGATATAAGACCAGTAAAATTTCCTATAAAATGTAACTTTATATGAGAACTTACATGATGTTTACAGAATATATTCCAACATTTGCTTTTTCAAATCAATCTTCCTGATATTTGCAAGAAGAACACCAGCTGCATTGCAATGCAAAAGTGAAAATTATCAGCTGACGAATACAAATAAACAGAGTTGTTTTCTCTGGAGTCACCACTTGCTTCCTGAGTATCTCTGTGTTTCCCGCCTAAAGATCAATAAATACCAAGCACAAAACTCAGTGACATCCCCTCTGTTGCTTTTAATGAGCTAGGAGTTAAACCTTAAGTTGAAGACAGAGATGAAAAGAAGACTTTTTAAATTAAAAATTTCTGGACCAGAATATATTCTGCAAATTACTGACACATTTACTCTTGTTACTCTTCATTATGCATAATTTTAGCAAGAAGATCCACCAGTGGCTATGGATTCACAAATATTAGCTAGCTAAAGTCTAGACTACAATACAGTATAGTCATCTTCATGAAAATGAATAAGGACAGTGTTTCAGAGCTAAGAATGGCAGAAATAGATACATCAGTACTGGATTCATCCTTCAGAAGGAAATAGGCCCAGGTAGTCAAAATAATATACTTCCTATAAATAATCTATCCATTTTAATTATCATCACTACCCCAAACCCCACTCCTTTCATATAGGATCCTCCTCAAATTTAATTACTATTTGTCAACTAGGGCTTCTAGCACAAGATTTTATGCAGAAAGTGAGAACTGAGATAGCAAGCTCTATAATGAAAGAGAGCGTTTCAGTATATATTACCATTCCTGTAACTCATATGTGAAAGTATTCTGATGAGAAGATACTTCAGGGTTAATAAAACAGCACCAATCAATTGGATCTCCTACACAAAAGCTTCTGAATAAGAACAAAATGTGTGGGATTTTTGACAGTAACAGCATGTTTACTTCCCTCCTTGTACTTTACACTAAACTTACTGAAAAAAACCCTTTTATTTGTTACTTGCAAACAGGTCAACAATTTCTAAGGTTTCACCAAATTAGACACTCACACCTTATTTTGAGTTTCAGACTTCATGAAATTCAAAAGGATACTTAACATTAAATTCAATGAGGTAAATTTAAGCCACTACTTTAGACTGATACATGTCTACCCTTGTTCACTGAAGCCTCAATTTGAAAACGGGCATAAATATTTTCTGGGAAACAAGAATCAGAGTAATTTCACCGAAATGAATGTTTCTGGTTCTTTTCTCTTCAAATCTGGTCCTATAAGATGGAGAGCACCAAATCTGGCATGCTAGAAATCAACTCATCTCCCACTGAAATTCAAGGTTTTAGAAGGTAACAGCAGCTGCTTGTATTCTGCCAAAATCTTCCCATACACTCATCTTAATGCTTTTTTCTGTTGTCTTGGTTCAAATCTAAGAGAAGTTGAACTCTTGTCCATCTGTTTTCTAATGAGCTCTGAACAGGTTTGGTGACCATTGCCTGGGTGCCAATGGGTAGTGTTATATAAAAAGCTATTAATAAAAACTGTTGGCCTTGACAGAGAGGCACTGGACTTAAATGCGATGTCCCTTTCTTTTCTCCTTTAGTGATGATTCCTTAAGATCTCGTTTCTCTCATGTAAGCATCTTACAGCCCTCGTCTAAGTATCTGAGATCTGGGTTCAGGCTTACAGGCAGTGAACATGCCTGTATATTTTTTCTCCTAATATACCTTGAATTTTGGAAGTGGTTCTGAGTAATGGTTGATGGTCTTAGGACTTTCTACATGTGTCAATATCCGGTCAAAAAATAATGAACTACCCCAGTTTCTAAGGAATAAGCACCTCAAGAACTGGCACAATATAAAACATGAAAACAAACTTTTCCGTTCCTGCAGGAATAAGGAAAAAAACACATCAAAACGTTGCGTAACGAACACACCCCCAAAAGCTGATTATTCCAAGATTCAAATCATGTTTCACATTAAGGAAGAACATACCACAAGGTTACTTGTCTCAGCTGACCCTTGCTGAATCCACCCCTGACCTGCTGACCACTGTACTAGCCATATTGCAGTTTCCCAGAAGGGTTAAGTCCCTGGGTACAGCTGCAGATCATCATCACAGGGGAACAAAACCTCACCATATTTCACTGTACACAATTCAGAAAAAGTCATGATTGTTCATACTGATATCAAGTCTACTTGCGTCCCTCCCTTCTCTTTTCTCCTCCCAAGTCATGGCCACTGTTCTGCCAGTTCTGCTTCTACCTATGTTTTAATCTCTAATTACTTCATTAAGTATCAAAGCTTTTCTTTTGCTTAGTGGACAATGCTTACTATTATTTAAGCTCTGTATGCACATATTTGAACAGAATGGCTAAGTATGATAGTAGAGGGTCATTGATCAGAAAGGGGGCTGGACTGGAAGGTGTTTAAACAGCCTGGACTGCCCTGTGTTGAGGTTTATATATAGATTCTGTCTGTTCCTTCATAAATAACACACATAGATAAAAGCACTATAGCCCTCAGTTGAAGTCAAAGAGTCTGAGTAGGTCTTGAATCAGCTTTATGTCATATTTTCTCACAGTCATCCCACTGTTCTGCTATTTTCATTTATAATGAATATAAACTATCCAGATTTAGTGTGAGTGTCTGCTTTCAGGAGCAGTGCACTCAGGGATTCACTAAGTATGTGAAACAAATTCTCAGTACCAGTTTTTAAACAGGGATTGAGACTAAGTAATGGAAATAGCAGAGCCCGTGGGATTGATTAAAAGCGTGTTGAGTTCTCTAATATTCAAAGCATGGTAATTAGAGCCCTATATGACACAGAACTGTAAAATCCAGTTGATCAGACGCTCACGTACATGGGCTTTCCTTGCAGTGGTTAGCTAACACCAGAAATGTTCGTTACATGTCATGGAAAAAGCATTACTACTTTAGGAACCCAAGATATTGCATACTGCATTCGCATTCCTGTTACAGTAAATTACTGTTTATCTGGAACATGTCATACTATTCTGAAAGTCTATCCAAGGGTCCATATTTTATGCCTGAGCAGGCCACGGTGATTACACTCCTCCGTGCGTCATTTGTTTCAGAAAACCGTTTGTCTAACTGCTGCCCAAATGAAAGCGTAGAGGCTGGGGGGAAGGGAGTACACAATTACCCCTTTCCTCCAGTCAAAAGGGGAAAGATGATATGAGGGTAATAACCAAAAGCCAGGTCTTTCCCACATTTATTGTCACACCCATGATAGCCAGCAACATTTCTTTAACAATAGTCATTTATAAAGACCTGCCTTCTATGGAAAGATTTACTAACAACCTTTAAGTGGAAACTCCACTATAAAACCAATATGCTCATGGAAATAGTACTACAAAGTTATAAAAATAATGCACAAAAGTAACCCACTGATGCATTTACTGTAAAACCCAAGGACTAAAAATAAAATAACCTCAAAATATAAAATAAGTGCAATATTTTTTTCTTTCCTTTTTGAAACACAGAAGTAGCTCTAATGGATCATAGACTTAAAAAAGCATATTGTGATTGGAGCTAACAATATTTTCACATTCTACCCTTCAAAGACTCAACTCAATTTCATTTTTACAAGACAGAATCTGGCAGTGTAATAAAAGGTCTCTTTAAAAATAAAATAAAAAAAGAAAGAAAGAAGAATGAAAAAAAAAATGAAGGTAAGAAACATCATCAGAACTGAATAATATGGACTGATTTTCTGTCATTCTCACTATTACAGTTGCTGAGCATTGAAATACTAAAAGAAAACATACCACTGTCTCCAGAGATGCTGTATCAACAAAAACTCCTTCCGCTGGCATGATATAATATCTGTTTAACTAATCAGGGGGAAATGTATCATACAGGATTTGGTGGGGTTGTTTATGGAGTCATTAGCACAATGGCACTCAGCTCTCAGATGTCAGTGGTGCTCTTCAGAAGATGAAATGCTGCAGCTGGTTGGGAAATGAATGAAGGCCAAAACCTGAGTTATAAAATGGAGGACTCTACTTGAAAAAAATCTATTGCTAGGATTTCATGGATGTGTTGGGTGGTTTGCTTGTTTACTCTTTTTATTTACTTGTTCTTTCAAAATAATGAGCAGGTGCTGAAGACTATAAAGAGGTGGTGTGCTGAAGCATTTGCTAAT
This sequence comes from Gorsachius magnificus, assembly GCA_034008185.1. Taxonomy (NCBI): domain Eukaryota; kingdom Metazoa; phylum Chordata; class Aves; order Pelecaniformes; family Ardeidae; genus Gorsachius; species Gorsachius magnificus. The sequence continues at coordinate 37,819,004 of CM067083.1, read as the reverse complement.
ATTGAAAAGTCTTATAGTTATTTCTTCTACACCTTGCTGTAAGAATATCACACTTTGCTAATGGGCTCATAAAAGAGCTTTTCCAAACATCAAAGTAATGGAATGAATTCCTAGGATAATATTAAATTGCCTAAATTCTGCCTAGTGCTCTGTCTCTGATTCCCAATTATAAAAGTGAGATAATCATTTGAATTCTAAAAATATTCCAGCTGGCTCAAAGATGTCTGCCAAAAGTCTTCCTGCAACCTTGTCCTTGTAAAACATGGCTTTAAGGAGAATCTTGGTAAAACAGAGTTTAGTTCTTCATATGTTTATTATTATACATTTAATTGGCATGAGCATTACAAGGATTAAGTCAATGGTGTTTTTAAAATGCATGGAAGATACACTTTCAAAAGTGCTTTAATAAAAGTGACCAGCGGATAAAGTGGGAGATGAAATTCAGGTTAGAGAAATATAAAGCAGTGCACATAGGAAAAGTAATCCTGGAACAAATAATCCCATGAAACAATCCTACAAAACTCCACCCCAACATACGATGTTAAAAAAGAAAACAGAACAAAATGAAAACCAAATAGAAGGCCAGGAATAATTAGGAAAAGAAAAGAATAGAAAACATTAGTCATCATTATGCCACAGTATAAATCCATGCTTCATCTGCCTCATAAGTACTATGTGTGGTTCTTATCTCCTCATCATGAAAAAGATGCAGTAAAGTTGGAAAAGGCTCAGGAGCCCCTGAGCCACAAATTTTTGAGAGAGTATCCTGAGGCACTATGAATGATGGCATGCCTGCCTGTTTTCTGACTTTTTCTTGTACATCCCATTATCCATCACTCTTGGAGACAGTACGGTGAGCTGACTGGACCTGTGGGCTGGCCTGGCACATAATTTCTTATGTTCTTGACAGATTTTAAAAAAAAAATTAAGTGGGAGGCTAATTTGCTTTAGTCAGTGTACGTGCCTGGGAGTGAAAAGGGAGGTGTCCTACTGCATACAGAAGAAATAAAGTATTTTCACTGCTGTTGGCACCTTGGTTTACCAGAAGACCAACAGGATTAAAAGAACCTGGAGAAGGCTGAGTGCTCTTAGGGAAGATGGAACTGATACTTGGGAAACATTGTAAAGTGGGTCTTTTTTCTCACCAGCAGCACATAAGCCTTGTCAGGATTCAGCTACAGTCGAGTACTTTTCATCCAGACCCTGAGATAACTAAAGCAGCTCTTATTCTGCTGCCTGTGCAGAATGTTGGCAGCGTATCCCATGGGCAGGAGGAAAGGGGACAGAGTGGCAACCAAAATAGGGTGCGGCTTTTTCTTTAGAGTTATGATTAATGCGTTACATAACAATAAGGAAGGACTTGAGTACTTCAGTGGGATTTCCTACTAAAAGGACACACTGTAGGATGCTGGCTAATGTAGCCCATGTGGGGCGGTGCTGCTTGAAATCAAGGAGAACCAGGGCTTCAGTAACAAAGCAGAGACCCAGCTCATCCTTGGGAATGAACCCAATCTCTTGCCCTACCTGGGACCTGTAGAGGTTGGGATCAGCATGACATTCTGAATCAGAGACCTGATTCTTCCTTTAACTGTTCCTCTTTTGCAAAATCCCACGTGGAAGACCACAGTGGAACAGTAGACAGAAAAAAAAACCCAAAAAACTAGAAGTCCAGAAGAAAAGGAATTGTGGTCATCCCACTGAATATGTTTTGATGGGAGATGAACAGCCTCAGGGAGCACAACTTGCTGCACAACAATTTCTCCAAGTGTGTGTCACTGCTCAAGTTCAAAGACAAACACCAGAAAGAGTAGACTCTTGTCTGCATGCCCATGGGGTCAATACCCACGCGTAGTTAAAAGGGCCTAAAAATATGCAAGAGAAGAGTGCTGTCTTGTGGTTACGGTAATGACATAGTTTATGTAGTATCTCTCCATTTGGTGATATTAGGAATCCCATGTTTCCTTGCAGAATCAGAGAGAAACATGAAGATGCCTGTTCTTTATTTTTTAGTATTATCATTTGTTGATTCCCTCCACTGCAGCTAAAGCCAAAGATGAAGGAAATTAGCATGGCTATCTCCATATGCAGTCCTTTCTCCATGTGTGAAATGAACTAGCGCTGCAGCTTCTTCTATGCACACTGTGGTATCTCTTAATATCATACAGCACCTCTCCTTTCACTGAGAAGCAAAGGAGCAGGACAACTCCACTAAAGCATGTAGCTTTGCATCTTCCTTGCATGCTGCTTTTGCTGCAATGACAGAACACACAGCAAACCACACCAAGACCGTCACTAATCAGTCACATTTAAGGCTTACCCATAGAAATAAAATTTAATAAAATTCAAGTAATCATTAATTGAATTTAAAATCTTCTTCCAAACTTTTATGAGGGTTTGCAAAACTTTTAAGGGCAATTATACATTGAAATGTTTGTAGGGGAATATTTGTTTTCAACTTCAGAAAATGAATCTGGCTTATACTTGGAAGCACAAAGACTTATTCTTTACAAATGTTTAAATGCAGCTCATTTAATCATGACTTTATTAATATTATGGAAGCACTGATAGCAACTCTATAATCAATGTTCAGTTAGGCATGAAAACAAATACCGATTGAAACCAAATTACTACACTTCAGTTCCTCTTAGAGATATGTTGTGCTTCCCAGGCAAAACATCTGGAAAACTGCCCTAGCAGGGCCATTGAGGCTTTCCTTAATGTCAAGGGATCCCTGGAAATCTGCACAACCTTTAGTCCTAATTTCTGCAAGTTATTATTAAGAGACGCAGATGTTAGGTTAATGCTTGCATGTGCTTTGTGGACATGAATCTTATTGCACTGCTGAAGGCATCATTACATTAGGACAGCTATCAATTAGTTAGTGTGGGATTTAGAGTGGGTTTGCAAATAATTTCAGCTGAGTGTTTGGCCTGGATCTGAAGGGCTTCCATAAAATGTTTCCCCTGTCCAAGACATTCCCACTTGCAAGTAGCTTTTCTAAGAGTTCGGTCTTTTACAGAAATTAATATTAGACAGAATCTTATATACTTGGAAGTATTGTAAAGGAAAATATTGTAAAACCACCTAAAAGGAGGGTTATTCATGTTGTTTCTCATTACTGTTTGCGTTAAAGAAACCAATGAAGAAAACACGAGTCCACAAATGCCAACATGTCAAAACTTTATCACAGACCTTAAAGCAGTAAAGTGTTAGAAAAGGACAACATTGGGGGAAGAAAAAACAAGTCAGAAAAAGAGCTTTAAATTCGGTAGAGAACAGACATGTTTTCCTTGATGGGGGGACAAAATTGTCTCTCTGGGATCACAGAAAATCATTGGAGAAGGAGTTACCTCCAAAGCACCCTAGACCTAAGGCTGCACAGAAGGGAGCTACATGGCCATGGGCCTTGTTAAGGGGAACTCCAGGTGGAGGACGATGTGTAGGTGGGAGCGGTGGTGACTCTCAGGATTTTAAACTGAGCCACTCCTCCCCCAGATGGAGAAGTTGGAATTAAATTTGTTGTGTGTCCTCCTGTAGTCAAGAGGTCTCAATTCTCTTGTTAGTGGGTAGTGCAACTACTTTGCTTTCCTCTATTTCCATGGCAAACAAACTCACCAGAAGCAAACCTTTTTGCATGATTTCTTTTCATCAGTCATCACATCCATCCATCAGGTACAGAAACATCTGGGCAAGCTAGCTAATGCGTAGCTGACTTCAGTTAATGTTTATAATTAAGCCATGAGATTCAACAAGCAGTGCATTTCTGAGGGATTATCACACACCTCAGGTGCAGTATGAGGCACCAGCCAAAAGTCAAGTGACTTCAGCTACTCAAGGAGTGCAATAATCCCTCAGAAATCTATTAACCGTGAGTGCCTTATAGCTATTATGGTATGGAAACTCCAAGGTAAAAAGGTCATACCTGTGCTTTTAATGAGAAATATTGACACATGTATGACATCGCTGCCAGCCAATCAGAAATCACCATTGTTACCCAGTGTTCGCAAATCATTCTATAAGAGCCCAAAGTTATAAAGCAGCTTACAGTGCTCTGAAAATCAAATGGATATATTGAAAACTCATTAAAAAAAAAAAAGAAGATATCTTTTATATACAAAACACGTCTAGGTCTACCCTTTCTTCATGTCCGTCTTTAAGTTCATAATATGAACAATTCAAGTGCTGGAATTGCTCATATGCATAATGTTAAGCACATTAATTATTACAAACTATACAATTTCAATAATATTTGCAGGCTTTAATGAATACCTGTGTCTTGTCTTTTGGGATCACACTCCTGCTTCTGTCCCAGCACTGCTCCCAGCACCTTAACTGCATATCCTTGTTGATTGGCTGCTGAAAGAAATACTGGTCAACAACATTGGACAAAGCTGGCATACTGCAAATTCCAAAATATATTTTAGTCCAGATGGACAAATAAGAGGGACAAAAATCCCCCTCCCACCCCACCCCCACTCCCCCCACCCCTACCCCCCTTCTAGAAATCTCAGTTAAGGAAGTGGCTCATTGACTTTGGCCAAAAGCATGTCAGGGATGATGCTATTGTCATGGACAATATTGTCATGGACACATTAGACCAATCATGCTATGGACTGTTCTAGCAACTCAGCAATACAATAAATTCATCTAATCAAATGCCACATCCAGAAACCTTTTCTCGTGCTGCTGAAATTGCTAGCAATAGATGTAATCATGAAGGTCAAATCAGAGAAAGGAACTCATTATTTGCCAAATGATAGCACACCACAAATTTTGTATATGATGATTTATTCAGAGGACAGCAAAACTATGTACAGATTTTCTTCAAAACTGGAAAACTTTCCTGCTTACTAAAAAATGGCAATTTCCAAGATGTTTATGTTACTGCACCAGTTGGTGACTCCTGCTGTGATAATGTGCTCTATTGGGCATGATGAAGGACCACTCAAATGTGATTTTTTTTTTTAATTGCACGAATATGACTGAACAACATTAAGCATTCAGTGTATAATGGCTTGAGAACATAAGTGGGCCTTTCTTTATGACTTGCAGAGTCAACAAATAGGCTCTGTCAGGCCAGTGAGAAAAAGTGAGTGACAGATCTAAGAAGCTTTTCGGAAGAACACATTGATATTTGAATCTGCAGTTTACATGCGCTAGCTGATGTCAGCCGTTGGGTGAAAGCCTAGATATCAGGTAGCCAAGACAAGCATCTAGCTGCCACTTAAAAGCTATCTCTTTCAGAGAAGAACTGAAGTAGTATTCTTTCTATGGCTGTGCCTGCCAGGCAGCAGACAGATGCCCGCTGTGCTAGCTAAACCTCCCATATTCTAGAGTGCAGTGTTGCATGAAACCGAGCTATGGATTACAAAGGACCACAGCAAAGGATACACTCATGGATCTCATCCCTAATTCTTAAGCCAAGGGCATTAATGGAAATACAACTAAATTAAAAGATAGGGTCACAAAACCCACTTTGTTTTTGTAAGCAGTGATGACATTATGAAAGTACCAGTCCTAGAAAATAACCCTGGATCAAACCAATCAAACTGACTAGTTGAGTCAGTTTAAATTACATGGAAAGTGAAACAAACAAACTCATAACCAAGATTTCTTTATTTCAGAGAGAGAAACTTCAGGACCTTACATACCCAGTGCGTGAAGTCAACGGGACTTCAGAATTCCCAAATTCTCCTCCCATGGAGGAGGAGGCTCAGCACACTGCAACTCAAAACTTTCTGGAGCTTGCGACCTCAGGAAATGGAAACTTGCAGAGAAGAGGTCTGGAGGTGGGGTAAAGCACTGCCAGATGGCTGACAGAAACAAGGTAATATAAAAGAATCATGCTGAGGTAGAGGAAAAACAACTCAAAAAGCTTAATGCATTCAGATCAGGAGAAATGACTAATCTCCTCCCCAGAGCACTGCAAGAGCTGGCATGTGAAACATCAGCTCCAGTAGCAAGTGGTTTTTCTACCCCAGCATATTGCATAAAAAATTTCCTTGTGATAGGATCGTAGCACGTTTAACTTCAACTGAAGGAAATAGAGTAGAAACTTGTGCACCAAAAAGATGAGAAAAGTGGGTAATGGATTAAAAACTAATGAAGAAAGATCAAAATACAGTTCTCTGATGAGAACATGCTGTTAAATGCAAGAAAAGTGTATATTCTAGTAGGAGTCTCTGAAACATTTCATATAGTGTCACATGGCAAATATTTACAAAAAGAGAGGATTAGTGCGGGAATGGATAAAAGGGTTCAACTGTCAGATTTTGGCCTAGGGCAACCTCTTCTTTCAGTTCAGATTAGCTGAGACCTTGCTGGTATTCACCTTCTACTGCCGTGTGGTCCACGGGTTGCTTTTTCTACAGAGGTCACTAACAGATCACCCACAGCTATAGCAATCCTGGTCTTGAGTGGAATTCTGGTATCTCCTTTCTTTCTAACATATACTAGTTTAGCTTCATCTGTAGAGTTTCACCTACTGCGAGGGACAGCAGACTTGGTGTAGGTGTGTTTGTCTACAACACAATATCAGGAAAGCAGGCTAGATATAATGCTCCTGACTATTTCAAACTACCACTAGAAATTGTATTCATGAGTTTTGTGGATAGCTTTGCTGGCTTTCTTGGACAGGATGTAAAATTTAGATTTTTTTTTTCTCACTTCTCCCCACATATATTTTGTTTCTCTGGATACTCTCAAAGACATTATATGCTGCCTGTGGCATGCCACTGTTCCACTCTTCATTAAATAATTGTTGAGAATTCAAACAAGTGTCTTACTCCTCTCTTCCATGTTTCCAAACACAAAAGTAATTTTCTAGAGAAACCTCTCCAAACCTCTTTGTATTCCTCCTTTTCAACTGTGATGATGTTGCACTTAGTTATCCCCTGTACAGATAGTTTTAAATACAACAGCTAGTATAGCCTTGTTTCCTTCCACTCCTTATTGAATGTCTCACCTAGTAAATACACCCTGGGCTCTTCATAGCAAGAGCCATCATTTTCGTTTGATAGCATCTACAGCAGGAGCTCCTGGTTCCTATTGGAGAAATGCTCCTCCCGTACAAGAAAAGAAAGGACACATCACTGTGTGCTAGTGAAATAAAACAAAAACTCTCAAGTAAAAAGCAAAAAATTACCATTATTTGTATCAGGAATTGATAGGAGGCAAAGGCTGAACTTTAGATAATTGCCATGATTGCTATGATTGCCTTTTGCCATTGAGAATGCAAACTGAAACTCGAAATGCTATCTCTGGAATAAGAGTTTTCCATGATAAGTGTAGTACAGACCATCTCCTTTACTCAAAATTTGGAGGGAAGGATGCTGCAGTGACCCCCACTGCAGTCCCACATTACATTTATTAATAGGGCCGCTGCTTCTCAAATGAGTGGGCCACAATCTGAACCAGAAATTATGGATGCACTCATGTTTTAAGAGCAGTATCACTGCATACATGCCCAGTTGTCAAGAGTTCAGGCCATTCCTCAGTTTGAACAGATCCTTCCAAACTCCCAAAATGCTGCTATGACCTGAAGTAATAGAGATTTTGTCATGTTTGTCCTGATGTGACAGATTGGGCCCCCTGCAGGTACACAAATGGAACACGGCTAATGTAAATTTCTTCGTATGTCCATTTATAGCTTTCTGGCCTCCAGTATTTCCTCTTTGTTTCCTTTTGCCTTCCAAAGACTTGCTTATCTAACATCTCCAAAGTCACCCTGGGATGTCTGACTTCGGTCCAGCATCCAGCATCCAGGATCTGATTCCACTTTCAGTGAAAGTGAATGCCTTTTTTTTAAAAATGCAGCAACAAATCACAGTAAGTTCAGGAAGCAGTGGCACTGTACACTCAAGATTTAAAAGGATGTTAACAGGCTGCTCTGTCCAAAAATCCTGAAATGGGAATCTATTTCATAGTACTTTTCCAGATTCTAAATATATCACAGCAAACACAAATTACCACTGTGCCACCAATGTGGTTATTAAAGCCTTGGAATGCCTTTTATTATACTGACTCCAGCATTATTTCAGTGTGCTGTCCCCAAAATAGTCATTCTGTTACCCTAAGAGGTAATTAGCAAGCCTGAGTTCTCTGGGATGTTGTGATAATATGCTGATATTACAGATTTATACCCCTTGGATCCAGATCATACTTGCTTGCAATCCAGGCCAACCAATGAGATAAAAAATAGTGTTTGCCAGATGAAAAAATAGGCAGAATCACCAGAAAGGAAAATGTTATTTAGTTACCAGCTTTTCTGGCCGTATCAAACGGTGGCGATTATGAAAGCCAGTGGACCTTTCGGGTCAATACAGACTGTTTGTGGGTCCAGCTGAGGATGAGGTGAAGATTAAATGCATAAGGTGAAATGCTGGTCATGCTAACAAAAGTCCCACTGATTTCAGTGTGCCCAGGATTTCAGTCTTCACAGCAATTAATTGCTCCAGCAGTTATCTGCACCTGTGACTCTATAGGCTCAATATCCAAAATGAGACCCTTAAAAATTAGATTTTTTCTTAAAAAAAGAGGAACTTACAAAAAAAGTATTTGATGGTGTCCATAAAAATGGAATTACTGTTCAGTGTAAAATGCAAGCTGGGGTGATAGCCAGAAAAAAATGACTTATAAAACTTTGCTTGATATGGAAAACAAGTGTCAGCTCCTCACTGCTGTATTGTTAATACACGAAAATAAAAGAAAACCTATAAGGTCTATGGGAGCTTGTTGTGGATGAGTAATATTGAAGGCACCCTCATAAAATGCATAATGCAGTTAGTAATCCTTAGCAGACCTCAGGGGTTTCTCCCCTCTTTTTTTTTTTTTTTTTTTTTTTTTTACTTTCCCTCCTTTCTCAACATCTGTTTTAGGTCACCTTTGAATCCCACCTTCTCCCTAGGAAAGCAACACAATAGTGTGCTCAGCAAAACCCCCAATACACTCTCACACACACATTCTCCAAATGAATGACAAATAAACTCCATATATCTTCTGGGAACAATAAAAATCCTTGGATGTGCTCCCAGAGCCCTCAGGAAGTTCAAAAATCTTTAGAGGGGGGTCCAGGATTGAGGTTTTATCTCTAGAGTTTTACATAACAAACTTGGTAAGCGTTGTATAACAGTTAATACATATTCAAGGAATAAAAAAAAAAAAAGACATTAAAAATAACACTGGGGAAGGTCAAGTGAGTCAAAGGCCTGGTGTGCTGTGACTGCTTCACGGCAAGGGCTGGGATTCCTCTGTTTTATCACATTTGTGCCGTGCTCACTGGTGTTTTGGAGCTGCAGCTGCTCCTGGTGATGGAGTGCCACGCAGGGGTGAGCGGCCGGAGCTCAGACAGGACTAACAAAGCTGAATGGTTTGCATGCGTTCTCCTCCACTCCAAAGTTTCTTTTCCTTCCTGTGTTTCCTATAACATGTAAAGCTCCCTGGCACTGTCTCCACAGTTTTGTCTGACACTTTTGAACCCATTTAGGTGACTCTTTCCGACTGTTTTCCTTTCATTAACTGTAGTCTGAGGCTGGTCAGCTGAGCCACACGGTACCAGCATAAGTCTGAGCTACTATCACTTTTATAAAAAAAAAGATTTTCTAAAGTTCTGTGTAGACGATTCTAATGTGAATGTTCTAATGTATATGAAAATACCTGTGCATGCAGATGCTTAGAAGAGTGCATCTGCATGAGAAAACCAAACTACCTTTGTGAACTACCATGCAAATGGAAAAAAAGAAGTACTGTTAAGGAAATCACAAATCTTAAAAGTAAACTAATGCAGCACTGGATCATTTACCCACGGAAAAAGAAATCAGTTTGTTCACTGTTGTTTTTTAGTTTGGCTGGTCTACTGATTGCAGGGATCACCTCATGAAGAAAGGACAACAGAAGATGACCATTCACCATGTGGATGTCACAAATAATGAGTAAGTGACATTCAGTTGCCTCATTCATGCTAATATTCATGGGTATTCAGGCTTTTGTTATACATTCTTCCTACACACCGCATGGTGCAGTGTAAAGGTAGCCATGGGCCAAGACTGAAACTCCATGAACTCTGCTTTAGCCTCTTCAGTGAGTCCAGCCAAGCTCAAATCATCTCTGGCAACAATTATTTCCAAAGTGTGACAGACACTACTTTAATTTCTGTAAGTTCTTCTCGAATAGTCATGGTCATGTGTGATTCCTCTTACAGTAAATGAAGTGAATCACAGTGCTGATAATGACATTTTGACTGATTCTCCCTAAAGTATGGCAGCTTTTTTTGCACCCAATCATGCCGATTTCTAATAACAATTGCTTTTAGTGTGAAAGTATGAAAAAAGATTTGTTACCAGCGCTGAGTAAATGTCGTCTTATTGAGCTCAGAAGAGGCTAATTTACCCTGCCACCATTAAAAGGAGGAAATTCTGAGGAATTCCATAAGCGTGGAATTTGTTCCTGTATAGAAGGTCCGTGTGAGGCCCAGGAGCTATTTTAGTGGGACTTTAAGCCATAGCAATTTATGTGGGATTTCAGTTGTGTGTAGACCTGTGCTGACTTCCTGAGCAGGGGAGACTTTCAACCAAAGTCATTATGAAGAAGATGCAAAGGGATTACAAGCCTTCTAAGTACATTTCCATCCCCAAGGCTCAGGATATGAATGCACACAAAACCTACAACAAGGTAAATGAGGGCGCATAGCCCATGTGTGTTAGCTATGCAGCCACGGTAAATGAGAGGTAGATTTTCTCTAAGGGAAAGTAAGTTTGTGCCACACCAGTATATTTTAAACCAGCTATTTCATCCTCCAAGCACCTAATCCCTTATTGCCAAATGAAAACAGACCTTGTCCCCCACCAAAACCAGCCTTTTGAGACGTAGGGTCAGTCACTCCAGACTTAAGACCACATTAAATGACTCTGTGGCTTCCAAGCTGTAGCTGCTTTGTGTGGAGCTTAGGCAGGGTGACCATATGGTTATCTGTACTCACTCATGCAGATATAGCTTAAGGTAGCTAAGCACAGGCTCTGCAAAAGCCAGTGTACAAAGTCAGGAAACGTCTGCACAATCTAACGGCAAATACTCAGAAATGACGTGTCACTGAGGCCACCTTTCCCTGGATGCACTGACCACCTTTGCGGCCAAATACACGGCCAAACCCCTGAAATCCCCCTGCACCACTTGCCTCCCCTCCTTCACCACCACTCCCCTCTGTTGACAAAAACAATTAAGATACTCCTTAATGAACCATTTTAAAGTCTTTTTGCAGCTGAAAATTTACCTCTTCTTGCTGGGTTAATATTAATACAGATCATTTTCCAAAGGTGGTGGGAAGCCAGTGCATTAATGGAAAAAGTGGCATGGAAGGAGTATCTGCAGTCAACAAGGAGGTTGTGTATAAATGTTCACAAAGCATAAAGCTCTGTCTTTCAATGGGATTCAACTGTCTCTTCCCTTAGGATTTAAAACCAGGATGCCTAAAGCTTGAGGGCTAGATGTATCAGACTCTCACTGCACATGGCTACTGGAGGAAGGGAAACTGATAGTGGCTATGGTTGTCTTTTGCTTCCCAATGGCCCAATGTACTACGTTCTTATCTGGGATTGGTGATCAGGTTCATCCTTTGACCGTTCTAGAGGTGAGACTGGACTTAATGAGCATGCCACTGGAAAAAGGCAGAATATCAGTGCAGCTGCCAGCTTCTTCTGGTGGTGGTTTACATAAAACTATGTGTACCTGGAGCATATTAGACATTTAAGAGATTTACTGAGAAAAATATATCCATTGGAATTGGCAGATCTAAATTTTGGGTGACATGCCAGAAGTTTAAGTGCCTAAGTCCACTTTGCAAATTTAGTTCTCCAGATACACCTAAAAGGATTTCAGCCATTAGTATGCACCATCACGGTTAGAAAGAGAAATTTGTGAAAGACTTGGAACAAATACATTTGCTTGGAAAATACTTTTCCATGCATTTTACTAGTTCTAAAGTAAACATATATTGATCTTCAGCCTTCGTAATTCTGGAAATCTTTTCACTTATAAATAGTGAGGTGCAACTTCTGAAAGGTTTAGGTACCTAAAGGTCTTTTTAGGTGCCTAGGAAAACTTTGATAAAAGACAAGTCAGATTAGCCCTTGATTTTCACTCATTTTAACTAGAGTTAAGAACAGACATAGTTCTACTTAGATAAACAATAGCAATCATTTTAATAATGATCAGACTTAACTGACTAAACCAAAATAAAATAATTAGTTTCTACGATAAAAATTATTTTCTAGATGAGAATCATTAGTGACATTTCTGGGTAACTTATTTTTAAGTAGGTTTTGAAATTTTGAAAAGCCTTCTCAATGACTTTGGGGGTGTTTTTGCAAACTATAAAACAGGCTCAGTGGTGTCATTTCTTAAACTTATTTAACGTAGTTATTGAAGCAGAAACTTATCATGCATGAATGTGAAGCAGAGTCATTTGACTTTGGTGCATACTGTTGGATACAGAGATAAACTGTACTGAGTCATGTATGGTATGTTTTCCTAAGCATTATAGCCATGCTCAAAAGATCAAATTTCTGTCTCAGTTTCAAAGCTTCATTTTTCTGAATAGGAGGTAGACTGTATTTTTAATTTTTTAACAAATTAAAATCAGTTCAAACATGCTGGCCTCAGCACAACTACTTTTTATAGCTACCTTTTTTTTTTTAAAGATGTAGACATATTCATGAAAGAGAATAACTCAGATCCCAGGATCAGGCAGCAAGGCAAGAATGATGCTCTCTCTTGTTTAAGGTGCTAGATGATGATTAACAAAATCTACACTAAATTCTTTACTTTTCTATGAACATCTTGTGTTGTCATTTAACCTCATAGTGCCTCAGTCCCCCATTTGCAAAATAGACATACTTTAATGGACCTCAAGAGGATTCTTTAAATGGCTTCTTCTTTGAAATGCTCAAGATTTTAAGTACTGTAAATGAATCAGCCTTATTTATAGCTGTGCCATAAAGCTACTTTATATATCACTATATGAGAGGAAGCCAGAGTTCAGCCAAGTCAGCTGAGGGTGGGATTTTTGTATGAAAGAAAGTTAAGCTGTGGTGGCCACAAAGGTCTAGTAAGAAAGCAAGGGATGAGAGGAATCTGGGTTTCTACTTTTCTATTGGTTTTAGATTTGCGTTTGGTTTGGTTTCATTTTATTTATTTTTTTTAATATTTAAAAGTTTCCTGAACTTTTGCATAGGTGCTTTTTGCTCTGGAACCAGTATATCACCAATAACTAAACAGTAGATCTTGACTCATGGTTACAAGAGAGGATGATTCTGCAAAGGGAAACTTGTAGCTAAACCCTAATGCCTATGAAGAACCTTACTAGGGTCAAAGGGTCTTCTTCAGAGAAAGACCCCTATACTGAGCTGCTGACATCAGCTGCGTTTGGGCAGCGTCAGCATGCAGGTGGAAGGTGAAAGCACACAGCCAAGTAGTGTGTTTAGGGTGATTGCATTACAGACACACTGTATTCCCAAAAGAGCCCCTGGAAGCAACCTGGAAGAATTCCTATGAGCTCTTAGGACCCTTAACATTTACTCTTACCTTTGAAACAAATTCTGTTCACTTAAAGTTCATCATGAACAAGAAAAAAAAAAATACAGCACCTCCACATTTCACCTGAAGAGCGTTTCAGCGTTCTTCTCAGCTCTGCGAGGACTCCGATGTGGGGCAAGCAGAGCAAAACAAGATGAGGGTGACCTGCATCTGTGCGGAGGTGCTGCAGGTACATGGGGTGCCGCTGGGGTCATTCTCCAGGACTGCATTAGTCTTTCTCCTCTGCCATTTCCTCTGCACTTTGCTAGCACAGCATGAGGCACATTATTAGAAACAGAGTTTATTGCGGACTTGCAAACATTTATTGGGTAACTTCTAGCTTGGTGTCAAGTTATGGTTATATCATGTTCCCGAGAATGTCTTGGAGAATGTTAGTGTTTCAAGGAAGGTCCCGCTGAGAATTCCCCTTTTACAGGAGTGAAAGGCAACACTGTTTAAAGAGATGGAGGTAAAGATACAAAGCTGCTCTTCTGGACTGACCCAGCAAAATATTCCATTAGTTCAAACGGCAAAGTAATTGCCTTCAAAAACCCAAGGATGAAGTTTTAGATCCCCCTGCAGATTTATTCTGAGCGTATCATATTGTAACTGATATGTAATTCATATTCTTTAATTAGACAGCTGTTTGATGGCCTGTAGCTGAGCATAATTTAGTAACTGGATGTTTCAGTGGAAAGAATATTAAAATCCTTTTACATGCAATGGGATCAAATTTTGTGGCAAAAAGAGACACAAAAATATGCTTTTGCTAAAAAATAAAAGCACCTACTTGTGAGAAATTATTTGATTATGGCATGTAGGTACTCTCACAGATAGACAGGGGGGAAGAAAGTATTAAAAGATCTGCTAATCTAGTAGAGGAAGTTTTAGCAAGAACCTATGCTGATAAATTCAAATTAGAAACCAGATACACTTTTTAATAGCAAAGCTGATTAAACAATAGAACAAAGAAGAAGGGACAGGCTGCTTTCTCCCACTTTTGATGTCTCTGAACTAACACTGAATGCTCCCTGAAAGATATGCTGCAGTCAGATGCAAACTCCTGGCTTGGTAAAGACATAGCTCAGTGAAATTATAGGATGTGTGATACACAAGCCAGACTGGATGACCTAATCGCTACTTCTGCCCTTAACGTATATAAATACATCTAACAGTGTATAGCCTGTTTCTTTGAAATTCCAGAATGAAAAATGCATATCTATTAGCTAATTTTTTGCCATAGTAGCATCCATTCAGTTAGAGCAGGGCTAGCTATGTAAGGGGCATAGACCAGGTATTTTTTGTAAGAATTCTCCTTTTTCCATCTATCATATTACCACCCCTGGGATCACCAAAGCTTACTAGCTAGAGCCAAAAATAAAAGGAGCCCCCAGTGGCATTTTTTGTGGGGAACCCTGTGATTCTGGAACTTGATCTTTCTCTGGCTAAAATAATCCCAAGTTGTTGAACTAGCAGTGTCTTTTTTTCTTTTTTGTTAGAAATGTTGAAATATGTGGAACAATATGTTTTCTATCCCCTCTAGTGTTGTCTTGGTCATGTTCTTCCTGATTCCCTTTAAAATGTAATGTTTTCATCATACAAATAACACGTAGCACCTCCAGTAACTTCATATTAAAGTTCTGAAAAGATGTTAGATTTGGAGATCTGGGCAGGGTTGAGTTAGTACATCATACAGAGAGGTACATAGAAAAGCTGTCATTTTAAGCCAATTATCATTTTAAAGGCTTGTGGTTTGTTATCTGGTGTTCTTTTCTCTAGGCTTCAGATTTCAGCACCTGAACTGAAGCATAGCTAAGCTAACCAAATGAATTGAAGACTGTTTGAATGATTTTTATGGCAGTGATATCATTATTTAAAAGACTGGCATTTCAGATTTTCCTAACAGTGTTGGAAATAACAGAAAAAGGTTAAACTCAAATATAGAAAACAAACCCAGGGTTTTTTTCTTCATTTCCATCTCAAAGCAATTAACCTATTTTCCAGTCTTTCCACAACTAATGGAGATTAAAGTTGAAATGATTCAGAAAATACTTGGAAGATACGATGGTCTCTGCATACTGAATCATGGTTGCTGAACTCAGTTTATTTTATCAACTTGCCAATTCTGAATTACAAAGTTGACAATAATAAATGATTATTGAAAAACATTTCATAAGCACTTTTTCATATCACTGTGCTCAGAATCAAAACATGCCTTTTTTTCCAGGTGGGGAAACCAACAAATCTTAACTGTTGTTACCTGTAGGAGATGGGCATGCACTGGTAAAGGCACACTCCCTGCATTTAGGGATGCAGCCACTCTGCCTCTGTAATAGCCCACATCAGCTGCAAGGGTGGTGGGCAGCTCAGCTCCCGAGCTGTCACAGTTTGCTGGAGAGAATGATCTTGGTTTCCACTCATTTCACAAGACCCTTTCAGGCTATCACAGAATTAGAGAGACCTCTTAATTATGAATTCTAACTCCAGTAGCCATGAGGATGAAGTAAAGAAGAGCTTGAAGAAGTGATTGATAAATTCACAGATACTGAGGAGCAGGGCGTCTGTCCATCGCCAAAATACTAAGAAAGATGCACAGAAGGAAAAACACCCAGAGAGGGCTTTGAACCGTGTACATCTGCAAGGCAGCTCATAATTAATCTTGAGTAAAAGGTGAAAATAACTAATTAGGTACAAAGCACATAGTAAACCTTCTCTGACAGAAAATGACAGCCCCTGGGAGACTGCCCGGTGCAATGCATTAGAGGTGGGTAGCTAAAGGGGAGCAGCCCTCTAGACTCTCCACCTCAGGCTGCTGCCCCCTGACTCTGACTAGACACCGCGGTGTCCCTTCTGGCCCCCGGCAAACAGTGATATAGCCTCTATTTGCCATACAACTGTAAATAAAAAAATCAGAGGGGCAAATCCTCTGCAGGGTTCAACTGTGTGGCAGGGCAAAGCTGAGCATGTCTGAGCTGATGTTAAAGGCAGATTCTGGGCCAGCCAGTGGCATCCACAGATTGAGCAGCTATGGGGGTGGCAGAGTGTCTGCAGGTTTGTCCCTACGTGCTGACAGCAGTTGCTGTAGCAGAGTGGCTGGCATGAATCCAGCTGTCCCCAAGGAGCAGCCGTGTGAATTTATGAAGCTCCAGCCTGTTTTGAAATGTGTTTCTGAAATATGCTAGCCCGTGACTAGTCCAGAACAGGGTTTTCTTCCTTCTGTGGAGTTGCCTTCAACTCACTTTTTGTTTTGGTTCAGAAACAAAAAGACCAAGGCAAGCTAAGTGAGTGGATACAGGGTGACATATGCAAAGGGGACAGCTCTTGTATAATATCCCTATCCTTGTCCTTCACCCCTCTTCTTAAGCCAGATTTGGAAGTCCATGTATCACATCCAAATAAACAGGAACAGGCAAAAATCACAGTGTGGGAAAATGCATTGAGATTGACCAGCATCACCCAAGATTCACACGTGACTGGTTATTAGACAAATTTCTGCTCTTTGCCTGCCTTAACTTCCATGCTCAAGCTGTGCTTCTAGAAAAGCAGTGGCTCATAGGAGCAGGCTCACGTGCTTAGAGGTGCATGGAGTCCTTCTCCTTGGCACTCCCATGCCAGCAGAGACAGCCCTAGCACACAAGGAGGCTGAAAAGTGGTTTGTCCCTAGCATTTTGAAAAGGCACGGCTGCAGCATCTGAGTGGGGAGCTCCCACAACATGACAGTACAGTTAGCGAGGGAATGTGGTCTCCCAGGTGCTGTCAAGTATGTTTTTCCAAAACAATGCAGATACAACCTTTATGGCTTAACGTGAGCGCTGTACAGGAAATTAAATACATGTGACAGAGACAAGTGGAGCTAAGAGACCTCATAAACACAGATGGAGCCATCTGTATCTCTAGTTCAGAGAGCACCTGCTAACAGCTTACGTGCCACATGCATCCTGCTGTTGGAAGAATCCTCAGGAGACCTGATCCCCAATCCACCTCGTTCATCACGAGTTTTCACCTTTTCCCGAGAGGATCACAGCAAGGAGAGGGATAACAGATGCTGACCCGTCTGCTCTGCCTCAGGGAGAGCATTGCCTGGAGGGCTCATCTCCAGTAGGAAGTCCCACAGCACTGTTTCTTATACTGGAACCTTTAAGGAAGTGTCAACCCCATTCCCAGCATGTGCAAACTCCACTGTCAGGGATCCCCAGGATCCTGTGTGAGTACGGCCCTGGAAATGCTCACTGAACAGCCTTGCAGACCACAGCCAATACACTGGACCTGTGGAAAGAGACAGTTGCTGACCCTTGAATCGGAGTCTGAATTTAATTGGCCACAGAACAGCCTACAGATATTTTCATACCTATTTTGATCCCAATTCAAAATTCAGCATAACCTGCAGGGACAGAAAGAAAAGACAGCAGTGACACACAGGCTCAAAAATTGTAAGTTTTGATTGTTCTGAAAGAAGATGGAGTAATCAAGTATCTCTCCAAAATGGACAAATGACTTGAGTGTAAGGACTCTCAGTGTCACGCACTTACAGAAAGCCTTAGGAAAACTTCCAGATGATAGAAAACAAAGGAGTGAGCAGTCTGAGGCATTTACTTAAGTATTAGGTGCCAGCAGATGCCAGGAGAAAAGCCAGATCTTTTTACGTTTGGAAAGCAAGAATCTACTTGTGACCTTGTGCCAGACTAAAAGGTAAGGAAGACAGGAAGAGAGGTCAGGAAAAAGAGAAAACAAAATGGTGTTAGCAATATCACAGACCTGTAACAGGTCTGTCTTGTGTATTCCCAATGCTCTTTACCAGCTTTATCAATTAGCTGCACCAGAATTCACACCACCTACCACCCCCTTTTGAACAAAACCACGGCAGCCTTTAACACAATTAATGCAACCAGAAACACAGCATCTGGCGCAAAAAAGTCTGCAGTGCAGGTAGAAATGCAAGAGCTTGCTAGTGACTCTCTGTATATATTTTCTTCCCTGGAGGGAATTCACACGCCAAAAAGCCTAGCAAGCCTGGCTGCTTCCCCATTTGTTGTTTCTGCTGTGTTACACTATGTAGAGCAAGAGCTGCCACCTCAGACTTGCACTCTAGTTCTGGTGCAGGCTTGCCTCTGAAGAGTCAGAGTCAGGGATGGATCCTGCTCAAAGATCCGTGGATTTATTCCTAGGGCTCCATCTCATCTGGTCCTTACTAAAACCAAAAGAACATGGGAAAACATGGGATCCATCACTGCCTCCTCTGAAATCAAACTGGCCATTGACTTCAACATTGTGGGATCACAGCAGATAACTACTCCCATACCACCAGCACAGAGCTCTGCTGTTAGGAGATGAAGTAATACCTTCTGGAAAGTTTTTGTGATCACTGGTTAATGTGGAACATGAAAAGGACATGGTGGTCTCACACATACAACTTACATCCTTATATGAAGCTTTGCCAGTGCTCTCAAGCACGCAATTACAGTCCTCTGTTAATAACGAACAGGGTGCAAACATGTGCTACATATCCAAATAACACGTATGAACTATTTGCCCTCTTGAACCTAATTTATACCACTGTATTTTCAACTGATGTAGAACATTGTATAACAAGTAACTCTACAATAAAAGGTCAAGCTGGAGTTTTTCTAAGACCGGGAATGAAAACAAATACTACAAACATTACACAACAAAAAGCCTAAATATTATTCCGTGAGGGACTGTTATATTTTGAAGAAAATAGTGTTATTAACAAAGAATTCCTTGAGGACTTCCAGTAAAGATATTTGATTAGTATGCCTACGTGCTTTTCGAATGCTCATCAAGAACAACAGCTGGCAGTGACCAAACTCCTCAAACATCTGGTCTTTTCCTTTTACAATATTCTGAAGCCCCAAGAAAAAAAAAATATCATCAAGAGGCAAGATGTGTATAAAGCAGAGATTTTTTTTTCCATGACGCTGTGACAGGCAGAATGATGAATCTATTTCACAAAGTACCTGTTTTTAATAAATTTAATCAGCAATAAGACATTACCCACAAAACAAGCAACTCCTGCGAGGAGTTGGCTGTTGTCTTCTACACATCAAGAAGGGAATTCTTGCTTTTGTCACTGCATGTCTCACAGGCAGAGCAAACAGACTAGCAAGACTATCTGTAAGTTCTAAGAGAGAACAGTTATTTTTCTATTACTGACTCTCAGTTCTTCATATAAAACTATAATCATGACAAATGGGACTAGATAACACTCTCCCAGTTAAACCTCTAAATGCTACGCCTAGTACCTACAAGTTTTACTCAGTGTGTTGAACCAACATGTTGGGGACTTCTGATAACATATGGCCATGAAATGTCTAGATGTACTGAATGCAAATACATTGGTTCTTTTGTATAAATACATTTCAACTGGAATAAACACAAAAGGTATGCTCAGAAAATTTACATTTTGCTTCTAAACTTAATGCATGAAAAATTAAGCACCCTAAACCTTTGGATGTTATCCAAAGTAAATGGAATATTTTTGAACTCTTTCCACAATATTTGGGTAGTCCGTATGTGAAAACTGATGAAAATTAGAGGGGTACTGCATAGCTAAGGGTACCCACTCTCACACAGAAAGGAAAATCTTATTATATCTGCTGAATAATAGCAATAATACTAACAGTAATAAAGTGCCATGATACTGGATAGGTAAAATGTTGAAGAAAGAATTATCATAATTCATAATCATGCAGGCTGGCTCTACCCCTGTCCTAAGAGCATCTTTCTAGCTACGCACACCACATTTTACATCCTCAGAATGAGAAGAACAAAAATTCATTCATAAGTATTAGCTCAGTTTCCATCCTTGGTCTTCTTTAACAGAACAGAGTAAAAACTGAGTAAATAGTGAGATTATATGTTCCCGTGCTTATTTTACCATGGCTTTACTCATTGGTTGCAGCAGATAAGGTACATAATGATGAAGAGACAATTATTAGTGTAGAGCCTCAAAGCCTCTAATGCATAATCTCAAGGTTTGATTCTGATGATAGGTGCTGAAAACTCTATATGAGGCAGTTGTTCAACATCAGATGTCAACAGAAACGTATATACATATATATACAGACTGTAAAAATGAAGGTAAAAGGTACATTTTTTTAAAGAAAGTTTTTGCTAATCCTATCTTAGTAAATGTACCTCACATAAGAAGTGAAGATATTGCTTTCCATTAGGAGAGTGGGCCAAATTTTAGTACTCAGTTGTGTGAGCGAATTATGGTTTGAACTTGAACTGGGCACCAATAAGAAAGCCAGCAGTTGCCAGCAGCGAGCTATCTCATGGTAGCTTGTGAGGTACAACAGCAACTACAACACACGTCTAGGGGAGCTCTGACAATCATGTTCACAGCTGGAATTTTTCATGGGTACCATACAGAAATTTGACTTAAGGCAATGCTCATTAAAAAGAAACAAAAATGCTTGCAAACATGGTTTTGAATTCAAATTTCAGAAAACACTTAAACGTTTCTGATTATTTTTCCTTTCTACTTCCCCAGTTACATTCATGGCCTGGAATGTACATTGGCAATGAACAGTGGGTTAATTTTCAAATTTATCTTTTAGCAGAAGTGATATCATGTTCGTTTTATGCCTCCTCAAAGTCCAAAGGTCTCAGATATTGAAGTTTGAAGCATTTAGATAAGATTTTAAATAAAATGTAAATTAAGTTGGTCAGTCATTGGCTATCCTGCAAAACATTTCTATCACAGTGTTAAGCTGTGGGAGTGTTGCATACATAATAGATTATTTCTATTAAACGTTATATATCACTTCTTCATATCAAGTGCTATAGTGAGCTACTGCCTCTATGGATCTGTTTGCCATGTGGGTTGTAGACATCTGTTGAGTATCAGGGAATGTAATCAAATGACTTGCCAAGAACTCCATCAAAAACGTGCCTTTTATATTTTTCTTAGTTGACAACACCATCCACAGTAGATTGACCTAACGGAGAGTAACATATTGAACTGGAAGCAAAATGTTTAAAGTGATGCAAGCCTCATTGTTAACCCCATGAAT
The DNA here is from genome assembly GCA_034008185.1 of Gorsachius magnificus. Taxonomy (NCBI): domain Eukaryota; kingdom Metazoa; phylum Chordata; class Aves; order Pelecaniformes; family Ardeidae; genus Gorsachius; species Gorsachius magnificus. The sequence goes on along the minus strand of CM067083.1, from coordinate 37,797,402 downwards.
TCCTCAAAATTTGTCCTTTAAAGACAAGGTGTGCTGCAGACTGGGTGCAAAAGTGACCAAGTAAAGGGCCACTGACCAAGCAAAGGCCCTTGAACCACCCTACTGATGGCCATGGGAGCTGGCTGAGGATGGGCTCTGTCCGCTCCTCACTCTTTCTGCGGGGTTTATTTTCGCCCTGAGGTATCTAGGAAGGCAATATTCTCAGCTCGGATGACCATATTTCCTGGGGGAAATGAGAACAGCTGGATGTATCTGCTTGCCTCCCTGATTGCAAATCAAGGGAAAAACCCATCTGCATCCACCCAGTTTGCTCCTGCATAGGATCTCATTCTAGCCACATCTTTAACTCCTCAAAAGCCTATAGAAATAAGGCCTATATACACAAGGGAGGGAAAAGCTTGCTTCCGTGTTGTCTCATGGCACTGGGTGTTGCTTTTACTATCCCAATAATAAAATATCTCTAAGTGTCCATTTATCAATCTCCTTTCTTTCTACAATAATAAATAAAAAAGTAAAAAACCCCTACAAACCTAGGAATCTTAAGGTTTTTACGCCTCACAAATTGCACAATCATGTTTTTCATACAGCATAGGGTCATGATATGAATACTATGGAAGTGAATTAATGGCAGAGTTCTGGCATCCTTCATAAACTACTTTATGTCAGACAACAGAAATATGCTCATGTCAGCGGAAGCTTTACAATAAATTAGCCTAGTGTAATGGTACCACCCACTAGGATGGCTACAGTTTGGAGTCTGCTCATCCTCTCCGACTTACTTGTTCACTCAGTGATTTATAGTATGGCATACAAAATTTATGTCCAAGAGTGAGTACTCTCTGTGTGGTCATTTACAATTACAGCAAGAGGGGAAAAGAAAACTTTGTGGATTTAGAATCTTTCACAGCAATTGAAAACCCCACTGAAATAACATCATGATTTAAAACATTCACACTAGGGTCAAGATCCCATCCCTGCTCTGCCAACAGGGTAGGTCAAAAATAATTTCAATGCAGTTGATAAAGTTACAGGTAGGTAAAACTACTATGGGAGAAACAAACCCCAGCCATCCCTTCTGGACAAGAACATATTCCAAACTGAGGATATTCCTCCTGAAGGAAAGCTTCTAAAACCACAAGCAATGTCCAGAAATCAGGATCACTGTTCTCATTAGTTTTATCCTAAAGGAAAGGTCAAGTCAGGAGGCTCAGATCTATATCAAAATGTCTTCAGAGCTTAAGAAGAGTTCAGTTCCAACGATTTCAGGACAATATCCGCTGTAGATCACTGAATATTGACTGTGGAAGCCACATGAAGTTATCCTCCACAGTTACTATAATGATAATATGAATAATAATGAGTATGTGTAACTGGTAGTTGCCCAGCTGGAAAACATAAAGTTTCCGTATATATCTGCCAATTGGACTTTTAATGACAAAACCACAGCCGTTTGGACTATTTGAAAAAGGACAAATGGAATAAAAGCATACTATCTCTGTGAGAAACTATTTGATTTGTAAACTGCAGCATTGTAAAACAAATGTCATATGTGTAGGAAAAAAAGAGTGGAAATGGTTCTTGAACACATATGGAAGAGAGTTTTCTTGATTTAGTACTTATTGCAATAAAACTTATTATTAAAAATACAAAGGCAGAAATATATTTGCTTTTGACTGTTTCTCAATGTTCATCTAAAGGAAATTTCTTTTCTGGGGAGGAGGGGGAGCAATTTAGTAATTTCTGACCTCAGCTGATACTAAAGCTCTCTGAAACAATAAGGCCCAGGGGTGCCGAAGGCAGCTGCCTGAATTCCTCAGAAAATATATTTACAAAGTCTATTTTGAGTTCTCCACATTTCTTTAATGGAATCCAGCTGCTCTGACCTTTCGAAGTTACCTCGTACAGTGTGAACAGCAGCACAGATAAGTGTGATGTAAAATTGCAGTCAGAGTCCAACTGCTCGGCATTTCGATTAAAGGGCTGACATGAGAGAAACCAAAATAAGATAGAAAATTATATCTGGTCTGAGAAGTAAAATAAAGACTTTGGTCATCCAAAATGAGACCCCCACAGTGAAAATAATTTATGTTAAATAAAAATTGGATATGTGATAGCACACTTTTACAAAACACCAGGAAACCAAACTTGAAAGAGAAGATCCTTCCTCTCACCTCACTCCTGAAATAATAATTTTACCTTCATTCTTTCTGGACCATTTGAGGAAGTAGGCCCTGAACAGGAGTTCGGTTAAGAAAAGCTTTATATAATACTAAAAATTCAGATGTCAGTTTTGGTGAAACCTGTGCAGAACAAAATGGCACGTGTAGAAAGGACTAAGATGGAGTCCGGCAAAGAGCATGGCCCCTTTGTGCCTACTTGGAACAAACCAATAAAAGAGGGTGGATAGCGTGCCATGAAGCAAATAAAGTTAGGGCCAAAGTCCACAGGACAATATCCTTGGTCTTCAGTGAATGCCAAATGCGACCTAGAATCAGAGCTTGTGAAGCGACTTCTTCTTCAAGAGAAATTTGATAAAAAACATTCCCACCAATTCAACCAAAACACATTCTACATTCAACCAGCTCTAAGTAAGAGGTGACACGTCTGTGCTTCCCGCCGTCTACCAGGGCTCGCCTGGCCCTGGCTCCTTCCGGAGGGACAGGTCTCTGCCTTGCCCAAGCCACGTGTCCCACCAGGCACCGAGTTCATCCCCCAGCTGCACCGTGGCAATGAGCAATGGCAGATGGATGTCACGAGCTGAGCATGAGGTTCAGAAGGGACTCCTCACCCACAGGTCTCAGGGGCATGGCTGCAGCTTTTTACACAGCAAATCCTTCGTTTTCAGCCAAGACGTGAGCATGTGGAAGAGGGAAGAGCTGAGCGTTCTGGCTTTTGTCTTTTTTAAAGTCATTGGGGTCAATGTGACTCATGTCCTTTGAGGATGTGACTGGGGATTTTTTTTTTCTGTTGCTCAATATTTTTATGCTTTTTTTTTTTTAAAGGTCCTAAAAAACTGATGAGAAAACACTTGCAGCTGTAAAGTAAAGCCTGTGAAATGAGCTGCGCCTGAGGCAACACCAGAAGGCAAACAAAATGAAAAAAAAAATCATTTATTAACTTTCTATTTGATGACTTTGAATTCAGTCTCATTGCCTTTCCAATATTTACCCAAGTATTTTTTAAAGCTTCGGATTGGCAATATTGCTGAACCCAAATTTTGGGCAGTCAGTCAAGCCTTAGAGCATATTCTTGGGTGGAGAGTGTTCTCCTTCTGCACCCCATGGATCCTCTCCAAATGCCACTGTCACCTTCTCCCCCATTGCTGTTCCCCTGCGGGCACGCTCCCCCCGCCGCAGCCCCTCCTGGGGCACGGGGGAACCTGCACAGCGCGAGGCAGAGGGGCTGAGCAGTGCATGGGCAGGAGGTGCAGCCCTGCGGCCCTGGAGCCCCTTCCAACAGCTTCGTGATTGTGCTGCTTATGAGCACAGCTCTGTCTCACTCTGTTCCGTACAGGTGTGCACACGGCCTTTTAACCCACGTTAGGAAATAAAAGTGCCATTGGGCTAAAATACAAAAGCAGGGCAGGCGGCTGCGCAAATGAATGCAGAAGCTGGACAGACCCATGATCCTGCTAAGATCAAGGCATACTTGATAATTACGTGAGCCTTTAGAGGACAGAAAGTGATGCTATTGTGCATCCCTCTCTCCTTAGGGTGGCAGTCTTGCAGCTGTACTGAGAAAGACAACGTGTGTGTGCTTCTCCCTTCTGCAAACCCAGTGTCCCTGATAGCATCCAACTTTGGGCACGTTCCTAGCTCCTTCTTACAAAGAAACCCACCTCTAACAGAGGGCATACAGCAGGGCTAGAAACTCCCAGGCTGCTGGCTGCTAGGATCTGAGTCAGCAGAAACACGCCTCATTTGGTGTCTTATTTTCTCTGTCCAGATTAAGCTCTTCAACAGTGCCTACCACTTGGTGCCAAGACAGAAATTATGCCACTGGACACTTCAGAGAGAAGTTCTAGTAAATGATGGCAAAGAAGGAAAGGTTTCACATCTAGCTGACCAGCTCAACAAAAGCAAACCTCGTAATCATTTCCCAGTGATGGCTGTCCTAGCGTGTAAGATATGAAATGGGCTTGGTGCTCTTGGCTAAGCTAGCACAGGTCTTTGCCACAACAAGAACCACCATGCTGGGTATCAAAAAGGTGAGTCAAAGCCAGCGAGTCATTTAATTTATTGTGAAATAATTGTGAAATGCAGGACTTCAGGATTTTAGTTTCCCTACACGTATCAGACCAGTGGCTGAAACACATGTGGGGAAAACAAGAAGGGAAGAGTGAAGGGATGTATAGGGAAAAAAGGCTTATGAAAGAAAGGTACAAAGAAATAACCTTTATATTCCAGCCTAAAAGAAATTTAACATAACATGAAAAGTGTGAGGGGATGAACCAGGGAATCAGGAATAGCTGTCCTGTAATATTATTGGCACAGAATAATTCCACTCCTGGGACTGATTTCCAAACATGCAGAACACTTAGTTCAAATGCATAAAAGCTGTTGGTGTGCAAAACCTTTGGAAATCATGTATTTTATGTTTAAGTTGTTTTTTGTCTTTTTTTCCCCCCTGTGGCTGAATGTATTTGAGGAGGCCAGCTGGATCCAATTGCTAGGACAGTAGTGTTACACTCCCCCTGCCCCCCTCCCCCCCCCCCCCCCCCCCCAATTTTTCCCCTTTTACATCACTATGTTGGCAGAAAGGTTATTGACATCATCGCCCGGAGCCAAAGGTCAGGATGAAAAAAGAACGTGTGAATACTTTTATGAAGAAAATCTAAACTGCAAGTTAATATTCCTACTTTACAAAACTACCAAAACTATTTTTTTATTCAATGTTAGATTGATGTGGAATCAGATTCCAGATTCTGGAACATGCACAATGCTGAAAGGTCAGGGGGAATGAATATTCAAGATTCAGAGGCAAATTCAGAGGCACAAACTTCCCACACATTCCATCCAAGACAGAATTTTTCCTTTCATATTCTGCTGGTGGGATATTATACAGTGGTTGTCAGTCCTAGGCTCCAAAGTGCAAGGTTATTTTTTAAATTATGCAGTTCATGGTTCCAAACCCAAATGTCCCCATTGAGCTACTTACATGTAAGTGGCTGGTTTTTTAATTTGACTCTTGCATTATGACCCTTCAGCTTGGAATGGACACGTCCATGACTCTGTGTCAGAGGAGTCTCAGTGGAGGTCCTTAACTCTTCTGCTTTCTTTGAAAATCTGCCAAAGCAAGCTGATATTAAGGGCCAGCTCTGCTCCGGAAAAAAACTGTAGTGAGTGGCACAGTGTTTATCATGTCAAGTGTTTCCATTTGATATTTGTCGAGCTTACATATTAATGTTTTTTCTAAGGGGTAGCTCAATGAACACAGGCTAGGTTTAAAAAAAAAAAACAAAAAAAACCACCAAACCACACGAAAGCTTCTTGTCGTCTTATGACGAACATCAACTGACAGAGGCTACAGACCACACTGTTCACTCACTACACGACATCAGCGCATCCACACTGCCTCTACCTATACCAACGTAACCTCCTTTGGTAGAAGAGGAAAGAAAAATCATGCTCAAAATTTACATTGAGAGGAAGTCCAGATGTGATGAGATCCCTCTTACCAGCAGCCTAAACTAGGTAAGTTGTATAGAGAACTCCAGCTTTTTACTTACAGTGGACCAGTTCACTTGGAAGCGGATTCCGCTAGCAAAATGTAGCAGAGGAAAAAAAAGCATCAACGCTAATTCCCATGCCCTAGGAAACTGCAGAGGGGCATTGGTGCCTTTCTGGCAGTTGCATCTACATTTAGCTGCTTTCAGAGAAGGCCTGCTTTCTTAGACCTGTTTGGTTGGCTCATTCTCAGCAAACAGAAGATGTCTTCCTCTGAGGATGTCTGCCAGCTGATGTGGCTTCTCTAGGATTCTGCTTAGGGGTGCTGAGATGGCCTGCTAGCAAAGAGCCCTGCAGCTGCGTTCAGGCCTTCTTGCTGCCAGCTGGGACCTGACAGGAGCATGACGTGACTGAATTTTCTATTTCCATTTCTAAGCTAGTCTAGTATCTAGAGCGAACTCAGCGGACAGGCTTTGCTACCTCTATTTGCTTGGAAATAGTGGTTCCAACAGCAGCCCATTTTTTCAAGAAACCTGGAGCAAGTCTGAGAATTACAGAAGCTGGGCTGATTCCCTCCCAGCTGAAAGAAGTGGTTAAGATGCTAGCAATGCCAAGACACAGTGTAGGAAGAGGAATTCACATGTGACAGGAATTATTTCCTTTGGCAAATGCCTTTGGCAAAGGTGAAGGAGGTAGAGGAATGACCAGCCCCAGTAGGAAACCCCTGTACCTGATGTGGGCTTTGCAGGTCAGCTGTTTCCCTGAGATGCTCCATTTGCTACTTGGAAAGAGGAGGTGGGGGTGGCGGGGAAGGGAATGGCCAAACTTAGACAGCTGCAATGAGCACCAGCCAATTTCTATATGATCCATTGTCCACCCCCAGCAAAAGATGTGTGAAGGAGAAGGAACATCTGCACTTCTCTCATTCTTATCTCGCCCTTTGGGACTCATAGCCAGTTGGTCTAAAGCTGTTGTAACTTATCCGGGGTGTAAGATCAGCAAATAGAAGCTGTAACTGGCACCCAAGTGAACCCACCTTGGTTTTGGCTCTCTGTGGAGCAGAAGTTCAGAAGACTTCCATTTTCAGCCAAGTAACACCTCTCTGCCACTAACTTGGGTTTGCTCCGATGGACCTAACTGTAAGGTTTTGTAAAAAAGTAGCCAGTGAGGCTTTGCCAAACCCAAACACATTTTCCTCTCTGGCTAACCCTACTGCTCAGCAATGCAAAGTTGTGAATCCTCATCACGCATTTCATGGATAAACAGTGGCATGCTGCAAATCACTAGGATCACCCAGTCTCCTTGAATATGTAATATAGGCTTGCAATATAGATTATTTTTTCTCCAGAAAGAAAGGTTTTGTTTCCAGACAACAGACCTGGTTTTGCATCTTATGTGCTTGCTTTGTTCTTAAGGCCACGGTATGGATCTTCTTCCACACCTGCTTTTTTTTTTAATCTGTCATAAACATGGTGCATAATTTTTGCTTTTTCTGCACTGTTTAAATAAAGCAGGCCATTAGCACCAAACCACATCACCTTTCACTAGTGAACTTCAGATGCAAAATACAGTGAAAGTAATTGGTTTTCCAACTATAAGAAAGTTTTTTAAATGTATCTGGCACATGGGGGGGGGGCGCGCTATACTAACCTTACTTTTTGATTCCTTTTATTTCACAAGTCACTTGCTTGTTTTCAAATCCCAGTGCTATTTTCTTCTCTGAAAAAGGTCATAAGAGGTTCAATAATGGCTAAAACATCAGTAGTAATTAGGAAAGGAAAGTGCATTGTTCTCTGGAAACAGTGAGCCTTACAAAGAAAGTAATTTTGAAAGCCTATGTTACTTCAATATTGAGGTTAGGATGCAGTTATGGAATAAATTTGCAACCAACTTCACAATGCTCAGCATGACTAATAATTAGCCAAAAAATGTAACTAGTAGTTCATCAAGACTCTCCTTGTGTTTAGAACAAATTCAAGTGCCAGGTTTATTTTTACTTGCTTAAGCATGATGTAAGGTTTCTTCCACTGGAAAATCCCCTATTAGTAAATTTATCTGGATTATATAATATTGTCCATGGGGCTTTTTCTTCTCCTGATGACTTGTACCTACGGAATTCATTTTATAAACAAAATTCTCAGTGTGTGACTTCAGCGGCCGTTGTGCTCAGGAGTAACCCCTCTCTGACACACTTCTGCCCGCGCTGCCGGCAGGCAGCATCCAATCCCATCCTGCTGTCAGCGCTGCTCACCGAGGGCTGTTGACTCATCCGACTGGATATACTTTTAAGTGCCTCTGTTTGAAATGTGTTGAGAAAGCCAGAAGGAAAACACGTGTAACTGCTTACTTCCCATGCACTGCTCTGCAGCAGCAGGCAATGGCCTACCACAGCTATGCCTTGCTCTGTGTCCTACCTGAGCCTAGCTTTGCAAGATGACTGGTGAAGATGTCAAACACAGAGAGGGTTGAGGCCACTCTTCTAAATCCAGGGAAGTGGTGCTAGATCCCCCAGTGAACTTTGGCTGGTTGCGTTAACTGCAGAAGGGGCTGGTTCTCCAAAGAAGTGAAGGTGGGCTGAAGAGTCCAGAGACTTGGCCTGCAGGAATAATCCAATCCAAGGGAAAGGTTTGAGATGGTATAATAAAATTCTTTTAAGTATAATGAATAGTAACACTACACTGCATATAAATATTTTTTTTTTTTTTTTTTTACCACACAGGCTGGGAAAGCAACAGCTAAGATAATCTCTAAAGAAAATTTCACCCCAGACTTCAGAGGCTGAAGCTTAGGGAAGTCAGGGTTTATTTTCATTGTGTTTTCTGTTGAGTCAGGAAGACAGCTTTTCAGATCAGATCATTAACTGTATGGTGCTAGAGCCAAGGAATCGTGATGTTAAATATTAAAGACACCTACAAGACAGGAACATGGTTATCTTTGTCTCAGAGAGTTTAATCCTTAAAAAAATTATGGTCTTCACCAAAAAAGGACATTCATTTTCAGTTTTGTTTTCTATAAATGAAAGGAAAAAAGTATGTGGCTTGTCTTTTTTAATAAAAAGTTACTTTTTCTGCAATGAACTGCTGTCTGGTATCATATTATGGAATGAAGGGAGCCCTTCCTTGGGTTAAACCTTAAAGGGCCCCAGTTGCTATTGGGATATGTTTTGACCCCATGTTGGAGGACACCCAAACAGGCCTACAAAAATATCTGCTTGCACTACTGGCTAATAAATAAATTACTATTTTCTTGTGTAAAAACCATCAACAGGGGAGAAACAGGATGCTCAGCAGAGCACTTTTCATCCAAAAAGTCCAGATAAATTCAATCTTTTTTTCATGGATGGATGCAAATAGGTCCTTTTCAGGTTCAACAGTCTGGTGATGATCCACTGTAGCTCCTGCTGGGTTGCCAGATACCCAAGGCTGGGACAGAATCTTTCTAGTATCAAATGCAGGAGTCTGGCAAGTACCAGTAGTTAGTGCAATACTAGGAATACACATTTTCAAATACAGCTCTTCTAGCTGCAGAATGCTGTTGTTCTAGAAGATGCAGCTACTTATCAATTAGATGACTGTGATAACTGCAGGGAATCTGCTCTGCAAGACAGAACTCCATCTTCTCACTGCACTTGTCTGCAAAACATCAAAACCCAAAAAATGTCCTCAAAATAAAAGGCTGCCTTTGGACTCAGCTCTAGGTAAGACTAGCACAGCCAAGGCTGTGGTTTTGCCACATGTCCTGGAAAAAGGGCAGCAAAATTAAACCATCTTAGGGCTAGTAGCCAGTTTGTTTCTCAATACTTCCTTCCTCCTCAGGAAGGTTAATGATATGCATGTTATCCATGCCCCAAACCTGGCCAGCTGCATGATGTTCTGGGAGAGAAACCAGAAGCCTTTGCCTTCCCTTACCAGAGGATTTTCCTCTGGCTATCCTGCAAGCCCAAAATGTGCCCTCAAAGCCAAATGCAGCACAGATAAATAGCAAGGAGGATGATCTGGATTTCATGTAAGAATTAACACTTTTCCAGAGATATGAGACATGCAGGCACAGTTTCCTTTCCCTCCGCCGCCAATTTGGTCCATTCAAAGTCCTGCAAACACAAATCGGCAAACTGCTGGGTCAGCTCCCACCATCCATACAGCTCACACAGAGCAGAGAAGGGTCGAAAGGGGCCAGTGTCCCACCCAGCCCCATGGCTTCTCAGCTCACACCTACCACCAGCAAGTGTGGACCCAGATGCATCTTTAAAGGAGGTGCAGCAAGCACTGGGGACCGCACCATCTCCAGCTGCCGCCTGCCTTCGCAGCGCTCGGGGCTCGCGTTACAGCAATGGAAAGCTCAGGCTGTTTCTGCTCAGCCACCACCACTGCTCTCCACAGCTCTGACAAGTCCAAGGCACACCACAACCCTTCACTTGCACTCTGGCCTAATTGCAGTATTTCACTCCATCGCAGTGTTTGCTGATTGTCATTTATTAACGTGGTATTAAATGTTGCAACACCCCCCCTTGCTCCAGAGCGCTTCCCTGGAGAGCACTATGTGCCCCAAGAGGGCAATAAATAAATAAATAAATAAATCTTTTCCCCCCTTTTCTGTGGGAAAAGAAATTGTTGTCTCTGATGAAGGACATATTTTATATCTGTGTATTAGGAGGGAACTCATAGGCCTGGTGATTTTTTGATATTGAGCACTGGTGGGAAGCCCCAAGTCCTGTGCAAAATAAATACTCAAGGAAAAGCATGCTTTGTGTATGTATGCAACCTGCCCCTCTCAGTGATGGGTCCTCCGGGTAAGACCAAGGCCATTTAGTGGACTACATGAGACTGCAGGCGAGCTAGGAGGGTGTAATGGGTTCCCTGAATCATTCAAGCCCCACCTCTTTTGTTTAGAAAAATAAACTAGGCTGTGCAAATACTTTGCTGATCACAAAATCTACTGGCAAAATTATTGTATTCTTCATTTTGTACAAAAGGGAAAACAAATGCTGGCAAGGATCACAGTGTGGATATTTATGTCAAACCCAATAAAGGGAAAAAACCCACGAGCGCTAGTCAGCATCTGAATTGATATGAAACCAAAAGCCATTTTTGTTCAAGTTGGTTGACATAATCTAGAGCAATTCTTAATAAATTCTTTCAACCAGAAAGAGGTAACAAGTTTAGTTCAAACTGTGGGGGACTTTCACAAGATTAAGGAATAAAAATTGAAGGGCAGAGTAGAAGGCTCTATGAGTGTATGGCAAACGAGAATAAGAGCTTTTTAACAGAGAAAGGGAAAGAGCAGAGACAGTGACAGGGTAAGGTACCTTCTGAAAAGGTAACACCCATGGGACAGATTTTTTCCTAAACATGCAGATGCTATCGTGGTGGTGGTAAGATTTGTCACAGACACAGCACACCTCCTGGGAAGCTGTGAAAGGTTTGCAATACCTAGGAGCAAAAAAGGTCTTAAGTTAACAAAACATGGATTTTGCTTGTGTGTATGTTCTCCTTTCTGACTGAACTACAACATAAGGTTTGCCTCAGATGCTCAAGCAGGTGTTGCATTGTAATTAGTTTTGGTTTATATTAGTATGGGCCAAAGCCCTTTCATTTTTCTTCCAGCCATGAAGCAGCTACAACTGCCTTGCAAGGTCCAGCTAGGGTACCATCTGATGAACAGTTAACCAACTTTTGTTTCAAATCAATAGAAATGGTTACTTTGCAATGCAAGCTCTCAATTTCCATTGGAAAGCTCAGCACTCAACACCCTGCTCCCGTATTTTTTTCACTGGGGTAGAGAAACAGTGTTTCATGGGAGCTGAAGTTCAAACTGTTGGTAGAAACCAAAGTGTTTCAGTTCCAGTCCATTGAATTTAAATATTTGAATTTGTTTGTTCTTATGAAAATTCCCAATTTTTCCAGAAATTGTACTTTCCTGATGTGTTCCAATCATATCCATGTACTGACCGACAGCTGGGCAGAGACACACCACGGAGGGGATGGCATTTAAACCACTTTGTGGCTAACTCTGGCAGCAGGAAAAGTTCTTCCTGTCCTAATTCATAAATCATCCTTTTTTTTTTTTTTCTGGAAAGCTTCTTTTCAAAGACAAACTGACTTAGCATAATGATAAATGGTCATGAACTTAAATCACAGAAAGGAAAGTACCTTTTAGAACTACAATTTTTTTTTTCTTTTAAGACTCAAGAAAATCAAATGACCTTTGCAAAATTTCCAGTGGCATAAGGTTCATATTCCTCAGTCAGGAACAGCTTGTCCTTTTGTTCCAAAAGTAGGTAGGCATCTAACGAAACTGATAAGAGTCCTCATTGACAATGTATAGATTGATCTGCTATAATATGAAGAACAAAGACTGAACAATATTTTGAATTGCTACCTTATAGCAGAAATTTATTGCAATATATAGTTCTTCCCTAAACTTGCTTTCTGGGTTCCACCCACCTCTTTAATTTTTTTTAAATAGACCAAGTGTTTCAATGGAACCTTTTTTTTAACCTATGACTAACCCATTACTAGTGAACCAACCTGCTGCACAGAAGATGGGTATTTTTGATTATTGAAAATGCATTCTCTTCCTGGAAAAAAAAATAAAAGAGGGAGAGAGGCAAGGGAATTCCTGAACGCTGCAGCCACAAGAACATGCGCTTGTTATAAGCACATATATATGTCCAGGTGTCCAGCTGCCCTGGGATCAAACCTCTTTTAAAGGTTTCATGCAGCTGGAGCTCTGCTTTACAAATTTGCTAGGAGAGGAGTTTGCCTGCCATGTTACCAGTCTTCAGCTCAAGCCTCTTGAAATCTGCTGAATATGAATCTTCAGCAAGATGCAGCTATAAATTGAGGGGAAACCCTTTTGGGACACTGTATTTGTTGATTCAGGGCTCAGTGACTTAATTTGCTATTTATTTAAACATTCCATTCACCAGTACATAGCCACATAAAATGTGGAATCACATTCTTGTGAAAGTCCTAGAGGCCAGTAGGCCACTGCCCCATGCCAAATTTCACTTGAGTCCAAGCCAGGTTTGTTCAGTTCGCATATACAATGAATGAGAAAATGCAGTCCACATATTACACTAGATACTCAGCAACTTAAAGATATTTAATTTATACCTCAGGTGAAGGCCAGAATATTTCCCTTCTCTTGTACAATCACCAGGCAGTGAATGCAGGCAAAGACAGTACAAGTTAAAGCATTTAAGACCAAGGCAACATTTGATACCAGCCAAACTGCTCTTGTAACCAGATGAACTACAGCAATATTCTGCTGCTAGAGGAGGGCTGCCCAAGGCACCCTCATAGGATCAGAGAATTGTTTAGGTTGGAAAAGACCTTTAAGATCATCAAGTCCAACTGTTAACCTAACCCTGTCATCCCACCACTAAACCATGTCCCTAAGCACCTCATCTGCCTGTCTTAAATACCTCCAGGGATGGAGACTCCACCACTTCCCTGGGCAGCCCGTTCCAATGCAACACTTTTAAAACAAAACAAAAAAATTAGTTAATCTCCCCCTCTACAGAAGCTATTAATTAGTTTGCTTTCCTTTGTTACATGGATCATTTAAAAGAGAGGATTAAAACATGCAGTCACAAAGCAAGCTACTGCAATTGAAGTTAGGGAATGCTCTGGGGGAAAGCTTTATCCTACAGGAGGCAATTGTCTGTTTTTTCTAGCTGGAGGATTTGAGCCCTTCGGAGCTTCTGGGAAGGTTAAAAAAAGGTATCACAGTCTAAGACATGCTCCCAGTAGTAAGTTTCCTCCATCAACAATAATTCAACTGGAAACATGTACTTTCAAACCTGGACAGTACTTCCCTTGCCTATGCCTGCAAGGTGGGAAGGCAAGCAGGGGATGAGGAGTCAGGAAAGTGTAATGTCAGTCCTCTACGTTTGTAGGGCCTGTTTCTTAGCCTGTACTCTGTCTGAATGACTTACACACAATTCACAACAATTTAAAGTCTGGCCCCAGGACCTTAAAATTCACATTTGACACTCATGTCAAGAATCTTAACATAAAAAGTATATTAATACATTATACTCTATACAAAGCATATTTTATAACATGAGGTACAAAATGAAAAGGAGGTGCATTTATCTTTCCAAACTCCTCACTGACATTTGAAGATCATTAAAAGTTGGTTGAAAAGAAAAAATATAACTCAGATTCAAGCAGAATATGTGAACTATCACTGCTGGCAAACACCGCCACCTCCATTAACAACAGTTAACAAATGCAGAGCATGGGAGGAGGTGGTGTGAACATAAGAATACAGAAAAAAAAAATAGCAGTATCTGAAAACACAGAACTTTGGTAAGCGGTATAGAGAATTGCATGAGGAGACACTATAAGCTTGCAAGCAGAAAGGAATTGCCTGATGCAGTGAGGAGGACAACTACAGAGAGAAGTGACTGACTGGTAGCAGAGGAGGTGGGGTAGGTAAATTAGAGAAAGAAAACAAGTTTCATTAGAAATACCTGGCCAAGTAAGAGCATCACAAGCAAGATGTGGTAGCTATAGATAATGAATTGTCCCCTGGGGTGCAGAAAACAGAAAGAAGCCTAAGCTACCCTGGAAACAGGAAAATTAAGAAGCAAATAGAATTACCCTGACTGCTAGACCCACCAAGACTATCCCAACATCTGCCAGATACCTGGATCTGCATCATCTCTTACCTGACTTTGATTTCCCTGCTTCTGTCCAGGTTTTGGCTGCTTCTCATAGGGAACAATTTTTATTCACTTTAGCAGCACGTTAGTCTAGACTATATAAGCTAGTATCTCCCTCCCTAGCACACAGGTATAGAAACAAGCTGCCCAAAGCAGCTTTTGGAGCAAGTTTACTATTATAGAAAGAAACTTCTGGTCCTTTTGACATACCTCCTAAAAAACCTGCTCCCTTCAGTTGTACTAAGCCTACAACAAAATAACTTTCTCAGCTCATTCTCTACCCTTATAACCCAAAACCCCAGCACTTCCTGATGTCACCAGCACCAGCCAACAGCTGGACAAGGTTATCCTCATCAGTGGCAATCACTGCTCCTCATAAAGTTCCTTATAAAGGACCCCCCCCAATATGCTACCCTTTCTTAATGAACCCTCTGATGGGGCAAGTGAGGTGTGGTAAGTGTTGTAGAGGATACAGGCAGCTTTTACTTTGCCTTGGGTACATCAGTAGGTGAGTGGCTTTTTTCTCAGATTTTACTTGTTTTGGTGACTGTTTAATGCGTTTTTCTCTATATTTCTGCTTGGTGATTTGAGCCTAAGGAGCTCAGTGTAAGTCTTCTCTTGTGTGGGGAAAGTAAGGCCAGCAGTCAGAGGAGCTGAAGAAATAGAGATGCTCTTAAGGGTATTTAGCAGGTGGTATGATTCTACCAGAAGCTTTGCCAAAATCTGAAGTGCATGAGTTGAACAGTTCCTGTTCAGGCACCTCCTGTGGAGGCACCTTGTAGCACTGTATAAATTTACTGGAAGAATGTGCTTCTTCCCTGACAGCTTCCAACTGCTCTATTTCCCTTTGAAAGACAACAGGAGCCTGTTCCTATTCTACTCTAAATACCATCAGCTTGCATCCCTTGGTACCTATATTTTCCCTATATCAGACTCAAGCTGTAGAGATACAGATAAAAGATACTTTAAATTTCCAGTTTACCCACCCAAACTGGTTCTGCTTACTACATCTTTATCCTCTGACTTTCACTATGAACTACAAAGCCAACAGCTCAATCCTACAGTGTCCTTAGAGCTGTGTGGTCAGGTGAACATTTTCTTTATAATAGCAAGAAAAAAACAATCCTACTTTTTTCCTTCATCAAACACTTTTTAGGTACCCAGATTAGTTTGTCAATTCACAGAGTAGCTGCTACAACTTCATTCTCTTCACCTCATCCTCAGGTCATATATAGGAAAGGGCTTATGAATACCAAGAAATATTATACAGCTAGGAACAAGGAGACACTAAGCCTTACTTGAAATACCTGCTCTTGGCAAGGGTTGGCCATCATGGCATATAGAAAAAGGTACAATTTGTTATAGAAATCCTTACTCATAGATTTACAAAGTGCTCCTTCATGTTTGCATTTATATAGAGATTATTTAAATAGATGTATTTGTAACACTTTCTTCTCTGTGGCTTGCTGTCAATATTAAGGATGTTACAGTGTTCTTTATGAGTCAAAAGTGACTTTTTTTCCTTTATATGGAAATTTTATTTAAAAAAAAGCTCTCACTACTGTAAAGATCAAGTGTCTATCTCTGGGAGATCATTACATTCCTTTTTCAGGAGCCAGGGCTTAACAATGCTGTAGGAAAAAAAAATCTATATGGCAAATCGTGTAGTACAAGTTTTTGTGGTTAACCGAGAAACATGCCATGAATCAAGCCTTTGGAAACAGTTTAGTAATTAAAGACAAATGCTATGACATAATCATTTACACGCAGCAGAAAGATTTTTAGATTAAATCTGGCCTGACCCATTGCTCAGCAAGTGTTATCTGGGATTCTTGAAAGTCATTCATTTATTTACATACTAATTTGGCCCACATGTTTTATTAAAAACAAAAGCCTACATTTCACAGAGGAGCGAGCTCTATTCCAACTCTGGTTAATGAATTTGGTCAAGCAAGGAATGAACCTGTTCCAATGGGTACTATATGGAGATACTCATAAAACAACAGAGAAAGTTTTGGCTTTCAAATCACTCCCCCCCCACCCTCCCTCAAACTTATGCTCTTTAAGTGCATCTATTTCAGGTAAATGAATGAGTCCTGCTTAGCTGCATTATCAACCATACACTTGTACTCTATGCATTGTAAATAAACTGGTCCATAAAGCTAGTGGAGAAACAAGCTAATTTGGCTAAGGCAGCTGGGCACTCCTTGAAGGGGAAAAAAGTACATGTATAAACACAAGGCACACACCTATGTGTAAGTCAAGATACTGCTCCATGTAACCATTGAGCTTAAATCTACTTTTTTTTCTTGTTTGGCCAGAATTACCTCACTACCAGTTTGGCTAGCTGAACTGCTTCTGCTGGGGGTGAGCTGAAAAGGAAGAAGGAGCTTGATATGGATGGAGTTTTGGAAAGAAATAATGCAGCCATTGTTGATAGGGAAGCACTGATGAGAGCAGGAGATCAAGGTGCCATATACTTTTGACATGGCATAGTCGGAAGCAGAGGAGTGTAGTTGAAAGACTGATGACTAAAAAAATTGGGTAGGGCTAGAGAAAGGATTTCTTGGTGATGAAATTCTGGGTTGTCTTCCTCCTTCCTTTCCTGCTCTATTATTCCATTTTGCCAGTGAGGTGAGCAGTGTGGCTAATGGAAAAGAAGGGTTAGAAAATGACAAAACAAATGGGATGAGGGAGGACTAAATTTGATGTTTCTGCAGGAAAATAGGGACCCTTTCCAAATGGAAACATGTTCCCCCAAAGACTCTTTCTGTAGCCAAAAAGTGATCATGCTCCTTTCATGCAGGGCAGTGAATTTCTGAAGCAGTGTTGTGAGCAGCTGTCAGGAAGGAAAGGTTAGGCTTTATTTTAAGTTGGTCCTTGCACATAAAAAGAAGCTTCTAATGACCTATGCAGCTTCCTATCCTCTGTTGGTGCCTCCTCCCACAGAACCATAGAATCGTTTAGGTTGGAAAAGACCTTTAAGATCAAGTCCAACCTTTAACCTAACACTGCCATTCTACCACTAAACCATGTCCCTAAGCACCTCATCTGCCCATCTTTTAAATATCTCCAGGGATGGGGACTCAACCACTTCCCTGGACAGTCCCTTCCAATGCTTGACGACCCTTTTGCTGAACAAATTTTTCCATGTCCAATCTAAACCTCCCCTGGTGCAACTTGAGGCCATTTCCCCTTGTCCTATCGCCCATTACCTGGGAGAAGAGACTGACACCTACATAGGACATAAGACACTGATAGTAGGCCTATGTGCAGGCAGCCAGTGTCACCTCTCAGCAGGCCCTGGGGCATACTAGCTGTTAATGCTTGTGTGGGAAGAGAAGCACTTTAGAAGACAGAAGTTGGGATGAAAAAAAATGCATTGCCTCAGGTACAGGTGAGAGTACAGCTGTACTTCTCCAGGGGACTGGAGCCAGTGGCAAATTCCTGCTCAGAGTGAGGGGAAACCAGTGCCTGATCTCTCTCTCCTGCTCTGGAAAGTCTCAGCCAGACATAATGCAGTTGACAGGGTTGAAGTCGCATGTGAGGACACAGAAATAATTTCCCCCCAAGTCCCCATGTATTTGGATCTTGTTGCCTTTACAGCACTGCAATTCTCACCCCTTAGCCCTGAGGCAGGTGGGCTGACCTGGCAGCAGCTGTGATTGCCAGTGCTTTGTTGGGCAGTATTGCTGCTCCACTCCTCCATGGTACCCTTCAAGTTAAAGATGGGCATCTGGGGAGCACCTGGGGGTGAGTGGGCAGGTGCTTTTGCAGGACCCCCACCAACACCAGCACAGCTCCTTCAGCACGAGCTTGCATGCCTTTGGAGTTAGGGCACCCCACGGCAGTGCATGCATACTTTGCAAGTGAAGAACCAGGGACTCTCGCCCTAAACATTGAAAAAGGAGTATGAAAATGATTGCAATATAAGCCAGTATCTTCAATGTGTTTTTCACTTTCATACAACTGCAGATCAAACAGAGGTGCAGGAGAGCTGCTTTCTTGATTTGCTATACAAATTTTCTTAAATTTATTTGCTTGGGAGAGGTGAAATCTGATTCAAAGATGCATTTGCCATTAGTAAGTGCTTGGCACTGGTATTTAAAACAGCTCTTTACTATCTGAGGCAGCTTTTACCTTTGCTTAAGCCTCACAAACCCAAGATTTACAAGCTAATGAACGCTAACTGACAATATATAGATGATACCCTGTGCACCGGCTGTTTGGTGTAGATAACTAAGGCTTGTGAGTTTACTCTCAAACTGACTGCCTAAGCCTGGATATCTGCTGAGATACTTTATCCTTTTATGAGGGTGAATCCAGAGTGCACTGAGTAATGCATAATAAAATTAGTTTGAGGGGGGAAAAAAAGAGAGCAAAAAGATAAGCACAGTAAAATAAGCTCAAATGACTTCACTGTTCAGTAATGACTCCTACCAAATAACTGCATTGTAGTTTTATCTTTCCAACCAAGATTGTGTTAATGCTCTAAAATTAAATCTCTTGTGAAAGTTATCTGGAATTTCTCAAACAAGTTTTAAAGGGGTTTATTTTTTCATCAGAGGTCATGCCTCAAGAATTTGTAGGAATTCCGCCTGGAAAGTAATAATCAGTGGAAACTGGCAGTCAAAGCTAATTTATATTACTCTTCCAGATAAAAATTCCTTCCGTCTTAGACCTGCATTTCAAAAAAGATGATTATCACTCTTGAGAGAATACATCAGTGAAAAAAGAGAAGGAATGACTTAAGAGATGTCTCTCCTGCATCTGTAGGTTTGGGGTTTATGGTGGGTTTTTTATAATCCTTCCTTCTGAAATGTGTGAAGGACAGAGACAAAAGGGCAGGGAAGGGAGATGGAGAGGTATGTATGAGGAGACACCAAAGCAAGCTTAAGAAATCAGCTGCCTGGTAATGTCCCAGGAACTTCAGTGACTTCAATGCCACTTCACCAAATAGAGATGCTAGACCCTATTCTTTTTTTGTTCTGCCTGCGGTGTTATACCATGTCTGTCACTACTGTATCTGGCTTTCTGTCAGTATTCAGTTTAATAGGTTAACTGCTGCAGGAGGAGAAGTAAAGCCATCTCTCTAACTCAACTTAAAGTGTTTCCATCTCTGCATGCTGGTGGGCCAGCTGTCACTCACTGGCTCCCAAACTCCTCCCCACACCACCAGGCAGAGGCTGAAATGGCAAAGCTCCTAATGCCTTTACAGAGTGGATCCTGGACCTGTCTGTCCCTGTGTGGGAAAGGGATTCAAAGGAGTGTGCTCTCACAGGGTCAGAAGGGCAAGAGGTGGTATGAAGTCAAGATAAGGGCATCTTCAGCCAGGACACCTTAGGTGGCTCTCATATGTCTTCACATGTTGCTTTTTCCATGTGCTGGCTGGCCCTGCTTGGCAGATGCTGCTTGCCTTCAAAGTCCCATGGACTAAACTCCATCAAAAGTGGTGTTAGTGAGATCTGGTGTTTGATGTTAATCATCTTCTGCAGGACAGGACAGCATGGTGGGCAGAGCAGCCTCTGCTTGGTTTGTCACCAGCCTGGTACCTGAAGCACTAATCAGCCGCCAGCAGCAGCAGTTCACATGATCTGCCTGTAGAAAACCACGTTAAACAACCCCACGCAAAGGCAGAGCGAGGTTGTTTGTTAATTGGATCTGGGTCTGAGATGCTGCCAAGTGCTACACAGCCCATATGCATATCACAAAACAATATGTTTTTGCTGTTCTCTGCACAGTCATGCTAGATTAGATATTTTCCTCCTCAAGCACAAAGCAGAACACTTGCAAATATAGGAAGCCTTCCATTTATTACAAATTCAGTCTCTTATTATTGTAATGTTTCAACAAGTTTTGTAACTTAAATCTGTCAGTGTCACACACACGTGTATGCGTGTGTGTATTTATTTTTTCCACAGAATTCCAAATCATAATTCTGGTGTAAGGCCATCAATAACCCCATGTGCTTCAGAGAGTAGGTAATCCTTTAGGAGTGGAAACAGAAGACAGATTTGCTTCCAATGGTGAGCTCATTCCTAGGTCACCATTGAAAGCAGAAAGAGAAACATGCTCCAAAATAAACAACAGCTTGAACTCGAAAGCATTTTTCTTTTAGGGTGCCCAGCTTTGCATGAAGGAATTCCTGCAAATTCTCCTTAACCGTTCCGAGGGCTATTTCGGTTTCCCAGGTCACTAGTGTGCATTTCCAGAAAGCACTGTGACAACATACTGACTCTACAATACTTTTTGAACAGGAGGATTTAAAAGAAATACGTAACCAGATACCCCGGAGGCTCACAGTTGAAGCTACTTGGAGTGGGGAACAGGGGGTGGACACAAAATCAGTTATGAACAATGCAAATAAAGACCTTGACGTGGTGAGCAAGACAAACCTGAGCGGCTGCCAAGCAGTTTAACTTTTCCTAACCTAAAGTTTTGCAGAGAGCACTGGCTAGAAGGTAATTCTGTAGATTTGCGTCTGTAGACTTTTGGAATCCTCCAATTAAGCAAATAAAATACAGTTTCAGGTAGGCTGCATAAAAGCAATTAATGAAAACTCAAAACTGGTTAGCCTTAAATAAAGCAAGAAAAAGCACTTGCTTGTGAAGGTTACATATGTGAGGAGTACCATGTGGTATAGTACCAGGTGGGGACTTCCTGGTGGGACTCCTTACCAGACTGAGGGATTTCTGTGACAGAGGAAATTCCAGACACAAAATTTGGCTATTTTCCAATGACTTGACTTTCATTCAAAGGGTTATCTACCTTTTGGAAATCCAGGGCAGTGACTGGTAAAATACGGGTTGCCCCTAATGTTAAGGCAGGTAGCTGACAATTGGAAACAGCAGAAGAAAACCCCTCTGTCAGAACGTGAAGTATTTGGTTTATGGAGAAGCAGAACAAATGGTTGGATAGGGTCAGATATCCCCAGTGGAGGACTTCAATGCAGAAAATAGGTAAACTCATCTGCAATGACTATCCAAAGCCATCCTTGATAAGGGGAGTTAGGTAGGAATCAGGACTCATCCCTGGATAAGCACATAGAGAGTGGCTTCAGTGGAGCAATGGCCCTTTCCCTGAAGGGACAGGGGATGGGAAGGAAACAACAGACCTATTAACTAAGTGAAAGGATTTTCACTTGTATATTTAGGGGTTTGAAAGTTAGGGTACTAGCTGATGTTGGGAAATAGGCAGTCTTTAATTTTTCTTTACAATTGGATACCAAATTTCAGAGAGCTATTTTCAGAAAAAAGCAGAGATTCAATCCACTAATTTGTCCTGGCTTTATGAAATTGGTCTTGCTGATCTTTTTTCAAGTTGATATATTTTTCCTGCATTTTTGAATGAAAATGTTTTAGTATGTGATAAGCAAAGTTGTTTTTCATTTAAAATATCACCTACTTTTATTAAAATGAAAAATGTGAATTTGCAACAATGGAAAAAGAAAAGGCCAACGAATAAGAAGTTATTCATACGTTTGTTTCAGAGACCTTAATCTCATGTTACCCCCCTGACTCATGCTCAGATTTGTCCTGCTTAGGCAGAAGTATGCTTATGGGGTTGAAAGTTGTGTCCACTGGGGGCCTCCTTCCTTCCTCCCAAATGGAGGCACAGGAAACTTCTCTTAAATGTATTTCCTCCCATCCATCCATCTGCCTCAGAGACAAGGGGTGGCCTCCATCCAACTTGTTCAGTGATCTGCTCTCAAAGGTCTTTTAAAATATGCTGTCAAATAAACAGATTATTTAACTCCTGCTAATCAAATCAAATAACTCATAACTATCCTAAATAAAAAAAACCTTCCTCACACAGTGATTTCTTCATTCCCAGATCTCTAACTACACCTACCATCACTATCTAGGCCATTGTAACAACCATTTCTTATTCTCTTCATAGAATAGTTGCAGTGACAAAGATTATTTAATGAAATAATACGGTTATGGGGAAGAAGTAAACCCTAAAGATCCATAGGCACTAAATTTAATAGGTAAGCCAAAGCTGCTGGGAACAAAACTTGTCTGAGCAGAAGGTATCTACCTGCCTACCCGTGTTAGAGCTCAGACAGTCATGACCTCAGAGGTTTTAGAGGGGAGGTCCCGAGACCATCCAGATGCTCTTCCCACAAAGGATGGCTTTGTAAGTAATTTTTCAGCTTGTGATTCTCCTGGTAGAGACACCCTGAACAGCTGGAAAGAGGATGGCTTGTCTTTGCATTCACTGCTGGGAAGGAGAGATGTGCCACGTGTCGTGGCAGTCTGCTCTTTCCTGAATGACTTTCTACCTTGGCATTTCCCTTTTATTCCTCAGGGGGTGCTTTGCCACCATGGTTCTCCCCATTACTGTTGGTCTCAAATTTATTCTTTTTTAAAAGCCTCAGTTTAAACTGCAGTCTCCTTTGAATCATTCTGATCACAGGAGCAAAACCCTGTCGCCATAGGATTGAGGAAAGATACTCTGAATTTCCCAGTATGCAGTAACTGGGTGGGTTTAGTACCAGTTGCCATTCGAAGAGGTTAAATAGAATCTAGTCATGACTGGTGGTCTTCGGGCATTCTTTGTAGATCCTGCCACTGTGGGCTTGGGACCTGGGCTTCAGCCCAAGCCCTCATTGCCCATCTGTATGTCTGATCTGTACCCTGGTGGGAACAGACAGAGGCAAAGCAGATCCTCAGGTAGGCAAATACAAATGCAGTTTTGGGACTTGTTTGAAACAGATTCTCACTGCCACAAGTTTTGAATGATCATACAGGGGATTTAAGAAGTTTGGTATGGCTAACAGAGTACAGACACTATCTTGGTGAACATCCAAAAGCACATTTTAATTCTGTTTGTGTTTTCTGAGGAAAAAAGAAAAAGCATCCTGTCTACATCCTCCTTTCTTCATTCTCTGCCATGACTACTGCAAAAATACAACAAACTCCCCCTGTGCTGGCCTTCTACTCTCCAGAGCACCTTTGACATTTGTACCTATCTTTCAGCAGAAAGCTGGAAAGTCAGCTGAACAACCTGTATTCTGTATTTATTTACTACCAAAGTGCTCTCAACATGGTCTCTGCACAGGATGAGGGAAGAGATATTCACCCTGGAACCTTTGGCCAAGGATTTTTATGGCTGATATAATCCAGTCACAGATCCTGATTTATGGAAGAGAACCAGGCTGTGATGAGCAAATTACAGTTCCCACCAGATATTCAAACTTCTACTTTCAGGCAGAAGCTTTTAGGACTTGATTTGCACTTTCAGGAAAGTGGAAACATTTCCTTGTTGATGAATGGGAGAGGAAGAGAGGACTTTTTTCTTTTATACTAAAATTTTTTGAAAGAGGGCAGTGGGATAATGAGAAGTCATTACAGTTCAATTCTGATTTTTCTGTCCTTCATCTGTTCCCACCAGCCTGTTCTTTTCATTCCTCATTTCTGCCAGCTCCTGCTCTGTTCCTGAACTGTTTCTGGCTGCCAGAAGGTGAATCGGCTTTTTCTTTGTATTTACATCTTAATAAAGAGTGGTGGTTATATGGTCTTATGTTGTCCAACATCACTCTGAATTAATTGGTGAAAATTTTTGTAGGAAAAAAAAGCCTGAACACATCTGGGAAGTTATAACTTTGAAATGATAATAAGGTGGTGATTATGTTCCAGTTTCATTCTGAATACTGGTGGTGCTTAAGGGGAGATAGAACCTGTTTTAACAATTTCTGAAACCTCAGATTGTTTTCACCATTGGTCTTCTGCCTAGGTTCAGGACCAAAAATGCCATTACAGCATTTAAAAAACAATTTCGAGGTATATTAGGCAAGAAAATAGACCAAAAAAATTATGATATAATAATTCTAGCTCAATTACACATATAGGCTCAGCTGATTATACAAGTTGCCCAGTTCTTAGAAATACTTCCCCTAAGGCACTTCTGGAAAACCTGACATAAAAGGAGTTTTAAAGGGCTAACAGACATAGTGACTAGATGGACACTTCAGGTTAGAAAAGGTAAGAGATTAAAAATGAGAACATTATTTAAGATTGAAAAATCCTGTAGGTTTACCTAGGAAAAAAAAATTCCTGAGGATTACTCAGCACTAATTCTGAGATCTACAATATCTTTATGAATTAATATTTTCTTATATAAATGTAAAAATGTACTTAATTCAACATTTCCCCAAAAGACAGAATTTGTAATGTGCTATTAAAAACAAAAAAAAACCTAAACAAAACAGCAGAACCCAAGAGCTTGCTATTTCCCAGCTCACTATAGCACTATATTTCAAAGCTTCAGCTTAGCTATTGTGCCACTGGGAAGTCAATATCTGGATTTAAAAAAAACAAACCAAAACAAAAAAAAAACCAAACAGGAAAAAATGGACAGAAATGTGGGTTTTGAATAAATCTTTTTTAAATTTTTTAAAAAAATTCTGTATAGCAAGAAGTAAAATGATTGCTGTAGCACTTAAAAATAAGCCATATGATATTTACTTTGGAAAACAATCATCATTTGATTTGAGCAATTTATCAATTAAATGCTGGTGGGCACTGCCTAAGGTTAGTATGTGGTGCTGTAAGAAGGCTCCTGGTTTAAATTTCTAATTCTTCCAGTGACTCATGGACAAGTCACTAATGTTTTTATTTTCTCAGGAAATTTTGTAAAAATTCCCTTGATAACAGCAGCACTGATGGCCAAGTTACTGGTGTATGTCCCAGGAAGAGATGCAGCATCTGTATCACATTTTCCTTGTCTGCAAACTATTGACAGTATCACCTACCTCGTGCAAATGTTGTGAAACTCAACAGATTAATAGTGGTATTAAACAAAAAGAGCAAAATGATTTTGAGCGAAGGTCAGATGAAAGCTACCACATATGGGGTGGAAGGTGGTGTTCATGTTTTATCATTACTACTTTATGATCAGTATTAGTTACATGTATAGTCCCCTCTTGCAACTTGGAATGCTATGAAGGGTTCAAACTGATCAAGTCTTATTAAACACAGTTGAACTATCCTCTTTAACCAAATGGAAAGGCCTGCAATGAACAGCCAAACCGAGACACGTAGCTTGCCTTGCAGACCGGGCAAACGCTCAGGAAATGACTAAAGTCGGACATTCACGCTCACAGAAACTGGCAACTGGGAGAGATGTCAGCGGGCAAACCTTCTGGGTTTTGGATGACTGGCTGTGGTTGCTTCAAGTTGTTTTCCATTGCACTCACCACTTACTTTCAAAATACCCTGTGGTGAGCAATAAATAAATAAAAATTTAGGTTCAGAGCCTTTGCAATAACCCTTAATCCAGTCCCACGACAGTAGGAATTCATTCACATAGCTGGGGGCTGAATATCTTCCAATGTCACCCTGTGTTTCTGTAATGTCTTCAGAAAGAAGGTGAAATGCCAGTTTCTGTATAAAGCATTTTTTTGTTGTGTTTTTCATTAATCCATCCTTTGTCATCATTCTACCTGTTCACAGTAAACTAATTCCTTTCAGTGACTATCCTTAAAACACACAGCTGAGAAAACATGGCAAAACAAAGTTATTGAACACTATTTTTTAAAGGTGCTTTTTTTCTTGTAAGAGAATTCAGTCCTATGCAGTCCCTGAGCAGTTTCAGCCTTTACATTTTGAGAGTACTCCATGAGGTGGATGTTTTACAGTATGTATCACCTAAATGAATTTCTCTTTACCAGCAGCATTTTAGAATTGAACTCCTGCCAAGGCTGTCAGATTTCCATCAAAGTGATGTTGCTTTTTTTTTTAATCAGACTTTGCAACAGCTATAACATTTGTTTGCAGCATTAAATACATACTTGCAGCAAACATGTTTTGTGCCTTCTGAGGAAGGCGGCAAGCATCTGGCTTTCTGGTCATACAGAAAATTCATGCTACATTTTCATGGAAACAGTGTCTGATGGGAACTAGATTTTGAATATATTGGAGTTAAATTTCAAAGGTTTTTAGATGCTTGTCTAAAGATGCAGACACGTCTGAGTAGGTTTTTCAAAAGTGCCTAGCCATATAGGGATTATTTCTCTGAAAGGAAGTTTTATTAGGATCCCACTATTTCTGTCTCAGTGATTAAACATAAAATTTAATCCATAAAATCTGGATCACCTGGCTCTCCACATAAAATATCTCAAAATATTTTGTAATAATCAAAATACCCTGTATCTGACTCAACCAAATTTTTCTACCTTCTGTGGACAGCAGGGTGAAATTTTGAGCTGAAAATGATTTTCACATTTATTTTATTGTGTTAAAATCCCATTTTTTTTAAAAAAAGGGCAGTGACACTTAAACCTCAGTGTCACAGAAATCTAATGTGATTTCAGCCCCTAGGGCTTAAGGGAATTAGAAAAGTGAGATGTGGTGCTTTTAAATTATTTTTTACTTCAGATCATTGAATTAAACATACTGGTGTCCGTCTTAAGACATTATGGATTTTTTTAGAGATTTAATCAGGGAAGGCTTATGGCAATAACCTAACTGGATATACCACACGTTTTATTGTCTCCTCTCTGTCATTGTCTCACTCCTCCTTAAAGCTTAAGAAACACTTTGTAGAGCTTTTGTCAAAATCCTGGCTACACAAAGGCAGCTATCTACTATTCACTGAGGGACTCCAGATCCAAATTGTATGAAGCTACTAATGAGCTAATGTGTTGTTACTGCTTTGGAGAGCTGATGTATGTGCCCTGACATGGCCTTCAGCTGAACAGCGATAGGGACTGAAGCCTGTGTTACTGCCTTGAACAGAGGTTTTTTCAGAAAGGAGGCAGGCACATAATGGAGATGCTAATCTACCATACTTCTGATCTTCCCTGAATGACTTTATTGCTATAGACAAAAAGCTGTGCCTATTAATCCTTGCCTGTGCCCAAATAATGCTTGGCTTCAGCTACAATTGCTTTGAAGGGTGTTAATTAGCATTTTGTAGAGAATTAAATTTGTGGTCCTGCCATTTATCCAATGAGAAAGTGGATTAGGATCATTAGATGGAATGCACCTGCAATATGAGATGGAAATTATCATCATCCACAATGCAAATGTAATTTGAGTCATCATAATCAGAGTAGAAAGTTTTAATCTCACATTCTCAAACAATTAGAATCTCTACAAAAGCTGGATTATGCTAATATCTCTGACTC
Organism: Gorsachius magnificus; assembly: GCA_034008185.1. NCBI lineage: Eukaryota > Metazoa > Chordata > Aves > Pelecaniformes > Ardeidae > Gorsachius > Gorsachius magnificus. The sequence continues at coordinate 37,769,933 of CM067083.1, read as the reverse complement.
CTTATTTTTCTTTTATTTCACCTTACTAAAAACTGAGAACGCTTAGCTAATGACACAGGCTCTTGGTGAGATAACAAACATGCCCAAGGAACAGAAAAAATTAAGAGGGAAAAGAAAGAGACAGCTCTACTGTATTTTCTTCTTCTTTCAACAAATAGTTTTGTTTCTTGCTCCCTTATTCAAATACTTCAGTCAAAATCTTTGAAGTGCAGCGATTATGTTAATCTGATTTTTGTTTAAATAAGAAGAATAAAGGTACATATGAAAAGCAATGAGAACACTGAGGAAAGCAATAGCTGTCAACATCCCTGTTAGGATGCTGCTATTGGTTTTGTGCTCCCTGTAATACAGGACCACAGGCTGGGGAGGGACCTCCTGGGGTTCTCGGGCCACTCGATAACTGCATTATACAAGCTCCTTTCGTAACTAACCATGCTCCAACTGAAAGTAGGTCAGTGTTTCACCCATTTCTCCTGAGTACAAGACTGTTCCAGACCCTGTACTTAGGCTTCTTATGAAAGCTTCATTTATTCATGAATTGTTCAAGCTCGTTTGTTCGTGGGCCAAGAGTATCCTTTAGTTTAAGTAATTCTTTCCTTTCCCCTTATTCCCTACAACTGGCTGACATAGATCAGCCATCCTTCTCATTTTTCTGTGCTGGACAACTAAGTGTTTACCCTCCCTTCACAGAGACACATGCTTTAATTCAGTTAATCTCCCCAGACCACAGATGACCAGAGTTGTGTAGTGCAGTCCTTATGCTCTCTCACCAGCACCTTCCATGATGGTGTTCTTCCTTCTCTCATTGAAATCTAGTGAAGCAAGAAAGGCTGAAAACTTCCCAAAACAGTTTAGAGGATATCAACCAGTTCCTTACGTTCTAGGGAAATTTTAGAAATGTGAATTTTATTGAAAATTGTTTAAGATGAAAGAGGCATCTTACTATTAACTACTTGATCCTAAGCAATTTAATACCGATATTCAGTTTTACCCATCACCTAACTGGGGCCAGGAGATGGAAGGCAAGTTTTGCTTACTGATTCTGCAGTGCTCCAGCAGCAGCATTGTTTGGAACAAGTTCAGGGATTCATCTGAGTTAAGGTAGTTGCACAATAATAGTCAAAAATCCATTTTTCATCCAGCTCTCTTCTCAGGCCAGCAGCTGAACTTAAGGCAAAAAGAGTTAAAAGGCAACCAGACTCCAAGTAAACATGAATATCTTTCTTAAATTTGTTTAAATAAAAAATAATATTCATAAAAATAATCCAAGTTCAACTGAGAACATTTTGTTCACACAAAAAGCAAGGTGCATTGCTTCATTCTCTGGCTAAGTTTTTAAGATATTATTTTCCTCTAAGAACTGAGCTAAATTTTTAACTAAACTTTGATAATGAGTTAGTCATGAAAAGTGGCTAGCGACTTAAAAAGGAATGTAAAAATAATCTGCATGTCAAAAAGTGAAAGAAAAACAAAAGCATTTCTGAAAGGAAATCCTGCATATAAAATTTTTCATAGTGAAGTACTTGGATGTTTTCTAAATCATTCCTGCCCTCTTTGGGATCAAAAATGTCTGTAAAAGATCAAATTGCTCACCTATAATGAGGGCAAAGCAACCAAACTTCAAGGTAATGGAATTCTGCACCTGACTTCAGGCACTTACTTTCCCTCCTGTACCAAGATCTCTGGAGTTGGAGAAGTTTGCAAATGTGGTTACAAAGCACCTGAAGTGGCTTCTCCTGCAGGCAGCCTGCACAGCTGGGGGGTTACCCAGAGAGCATGGGAAAAACATTTGTATTTTGATCAGTGAACTGACTGCTCTGAGTCAGGATATGGCTGATCTTCAAAGGCCATAACTGTTAATGAGCAAACTCTATTCTGTGCCGAGAGTGCTAGCACAGTTTCTCTCAAGATTTGATTAATTCTGGGTCTTTAAGTGAAATATAAAAATATTTGGAGGGGTCTGATTAAAAATTAGCTAGAACATCATCTGGAAGATAACTTGTTCTATGATTTTTTTTTTTTAAAATTACATATTGTCCCTAAGTTAAATACATATCAAGTGCCGTAATAAATGTTCTGTAACACTCTTCTAATGGCTGTAGGATAAAAAACCCAAACCTGTTAAAAAAACCCTAATTTTTCTGTTTGGCTCCCTGGTGTTCATGAACACAGGTTTTATGAGAACTGCTCGGTCAGTACGTAAGTCAGGTTTGATCAGTCTCTGAATGAACAAATGGATTATGAACATACTTTTACATGTGTAGATACAGAAAATACACATAGGCATGACTTGTAATTGCACTTATTGCTACGCAAAAGAGGTTTTAAACATCTTTATTGAGGAGGAGGCTTGAAAATAGATCAACTTATATTGCTTAATCATTTGTAACTTTTCTTTTTAAAGCCTCTTGCCCTTTGTTCCCCTCTTTCCTAATTGACTGCATCAGAGCCTGAGGAGCCATGGATTTCTACTCTGCTGCTTAGACGTCCATTGTTTTCCTATAGAGAGGCATTTCAACACAGGAAACTCTTCCTAAGTTTCAAAACTACACCTCTCCAGGCAAGATACTGAAATACTTGCTAAAGATTCCTTTGTGTCTTCCATTTGTCCTTGAGGAAAGCAAAAAGCACAGACTTTCCTTCGTAAGCTTTAACATAAAATAGACTATCACAGGCTGAAATGGAAGAGAAACGGAAGTCAAAATCAAACATGGCTAAGCCCATGCCTGAACTTGCCCCTTGATAGTATAAGGAAGTAAAAGCACACATACCAAATCAAAGTAAGCCTTCTCTGGCCATTTTTGAAATGCAGGCCCCAATCATCCCTGGAATGAGGGGATACTAATGAGATGCACATTCGGTATGAAGATCATCACCACCATCATATATAGTCTACGGTGATGCTTTTATAGTTGTCAATGCTTTCTTTCAAATAAGTATGTTGCAGCATAACTTACTGATAGCAGGGAGTGTGACTAGTTAACCTAGAAGACCCTGTTCCACAGACCTTACTGCTCTGAAGGTTTATTGTAAGTGGATGAGTGTTTTGGTTTGAAAATATTGTTCCCCAGTAAAACCATTCAATAGGTCAAGATTAAAATTGGTTTTGATCAAGCAATGAAGAAAACATCCAACTCTTGAGAGTTACCCCACTAGAGCTAACTGCTGGTAAAAGATTTCAGCCCTGTAAATCTGTTGGTAGTATGGCTGTTGCAATTAATTAGAATGAATTCTAATTTATTTCTTTGCCAGAGAAGTCTTACACTTAAACTGTGCCTTCGGCTTACATTTGTAAGACTGATGACAAAGAGAACAAACAATTGCTTTGTGCTGACCCAAAGCTATAAAAAAGTGAGATTCCAGCAGTAAGCAAATGATGCAGCTAGAAAGAGCACGCATAAATTTATACTGCATTTATAGTGATTCTTTTGTGAATAAACTGGAGGACTTTCTGTTCTAAGGCTGGGAGTGCAACACCCCCTCTAAATAGCATATTAATTTTAATGCTTTCCCTCACTACACATTTTACTGTGCAAAATAAGTTTCATTTCTTCTCTTAGTGCATAAATAAACCCCCCAAACTATTGAGTACATTGCTGTGTATAACCTCACTTACTGATACGCACCAAACCAGCACTTTCACACAACTGGGCTAACAGCTCATGTTCAGAGGTTGGCAGCACTTTGAAGGCTTCACTTCTCTATGATTTATTTTTTTTTTTCTCCTCACCCTGAGAACTGTCATCTGGAAGTGGTATTCACAGATGTTGCACAGCTCAACCTCGAACTGAATGCAGAATCAATCTTAATTGTTGTTCTCTGCTGATTCACCCCAGAGACCTCAAAGATTGCATAGCTCCATTTTGGAAAATTGGGGCATTTATACTTCCTGCTTTTCTATAACTCTCAAAAAAATTTAGTACATCTATGGTGACATTTTCTAACTCTCTTATTAGAAATATTTTTGATCAACTTATCCTTCAGATGCTATTTGCTAGCTTGCACTCCTTCTGTGTAAATCTGTTCCAAAACCAGAGCCCTTAGCAATCACATAATTTTATTTTCTGTACTGCCCCGTTCCAATTCATAATAATGCTGATGGTGCCACTAAGTGTCAGAAGAAGCTTATGAGAGCTTATTGTGAACTCATTTTCTGAAGCAATGAGCTAGAAACTATTTTTTTTCCTGCATCACGCCAAATAGTTACAGAAGTGCGGTAAGGTACCGTGGCAAATCTAATTAATGTTTTTGAGAGAATGTGTGGGTTTGAAAGATGCAGGGGTCGGAAAGTAATGTGTGCAATCAGCTAGTTCCAGGGGCAACACAGGCTTCTTTAGTCTACAGCAGCTATTTCTGCTATGTCAGAAAACCAAAATTAAGGTGACCAATTTTTATTACCAGCAGATAGCTCCACCCAGACTTGTTCAAATCCTGGTGGGTTCCAATTCCCTTGGAGAATGTAATTGAAGCTGCATCAAGCATACAAATCAACAACTTTCTATTACATCCAGGCTTTTCAAAAAGAATTCAGATGAAGTCCAAGCTTCTGAATACTAACCTAAGAAGTATTCAGAACTAATCAAAGAGATGAAGGAGCTGATGGACATGTCAGTATCCTCTGAAGTATTACAGGACAACTAACCACCCATCAGAAGGCTGAGTTTATCAGTGACTTCTGCTGAAGATCCACTTCTGGCACTTGGTTTCTGTTTCTTCTCTTGCTTTTTGCTCCCTATTGTCAAGAATGACTCCCCAAGCTCAGCTGCCATGGTTCCCCTTCACTGGCCTTTGTTGTAAGTCATCCTGGATTTCTTATTTTTCCACACTGTCAAAATCCCCCAACTCTTTATTTGTTCTCGGCCTTCATACTGTAACTGCGGACTCCACTGTCTACTCCAGAGGAATGCAGAATCTCAGCCTCAGACCAGATTATTTCCCTTTTTCCTGTGCAGCGCACCCATATTTAGTGCAACAAAATTTAAAATATGTTCCTTTCTTTTCATCTTTTGCCCTTCTCTTATCAAACTGGCATTTGGCTTTTTGCTACCCAAATTAATTCCTGTCTCAGTGACTTGAATACTGTTTACTGGGAATAACCACAATGGAAATAATCAACTGACATCCCAGTCAGAGTTTGGGTCATCAGACTGTGAAATGACAAAAATATGAGTCTTGTCTGATGGAGCTTGAGTCTAAGAGTTTGGCAAATGACATAATGAATTGGGAAACTTTTATGGGAAATTCTACTGAAGAAGGTACTTAAGTGCCCCAGAGAAAGTGAAGCATATCAGCATAGAAGCTGCACTCACCAGCAGGGCTGAGATGGGAAATTATGACCCTAAACCACATAAAATAAAGAAGCCTAGACAAAGACCAAGGTAGTTCTGTTTGGTCCTGAATAAATACAACAATCACAAAGGAAAAAAAAAGGAGGGGTTGTTTCAAAGTATCTTGCTGCCATGTGAGTATGCCAACAGGTAAATTACTTTAAAGCCACAAGGTCATGCTTTAGAGAGCATAAAGGCAATAAAAGATAGAGAGAGAAGTCTGCCAGTCTGTCCCACTGGTGTCTTAAGCTGTCAGCAAGTACACTACAAATACACACAAATCATATGGATACCACATTTTATATACTGCCTTTTGCTGTCTAAGGGAAAAGTGAAATCACAGTGAGGCTCCCCATCATGAATGAAGGGTATTGAAGTAGCCTGCATGTGCCCTGGCAGTGCCACATGACATCACAGGATAGCTCAAGATGGATTTCATGTTGACGTAAACCACTGTTTAATTTCAGGAGTGTAGGTATCAAACAGCTTTAAGACTTGCTTCATGGACGTTAAAAGAAATGTTTACTTTTTCAAGCAATTACTTAACTTTCCCAATTATCCAGAAAAATGACCTCATTGCAGCATGTAAATGTGCATTGGAGACTCTGTAAGTTATAAAAAAAAATATAGCTTTTAAAAAGGATACGCAACAGGATTGAGACACTTGAGCCCTAGACACTTGCAGTATGTATGCAGTGAGAGTAAAGGGATCTTTTCAACAGTCATTACCACCCAAGCCCCACTGAACATTTACAAAAATAAGATTATCTTCCAAAGTGTTTATAAAAATGCCTACCTTATTATACCAGCCAGGTGGGATGACAAAGATCAAGCTTTCACACTGTGTGAAAAACAAGTCTTTTACTTCCAGCCTCCTCCCACAAGCCTTAGACAGCTCTTACTATCTACTTTCTGCTGGCACTTTGCTCTGCATTACCTTACCATCATATAGATAAGGTTGTGGTATGGGCCGTTACTGGATCAAAAACCCCTGACCTATTGCATATCTCATCCTCCAAACTGAACATAAAGAAATAACCTGGAGCTTCCATTAATTCCCTTTACCTTTAAAACTTTTTGTAGGTGACATTTAGTCATTCCTCACTGCAGCTTTAGTAGGAAGACAGCAACTGTAATATTCTCTAGTAAAAAGGTATTTTGGTGGCTCATACATGGTTTGAAAGGTTTGACAGAGCTTCTGCATTTACCATCAACACAAGCATGATTTGAAAATATATTTCTTGAACAAGAGGCTTGTGATAGAAACTATTGTAAAGCTAAGTAAATGCCTGCCTAAAATAAAAGGAACCTATCTGTGTGCGAGTTGCTATAAGGTCAGCAAGCTGGCAGACATTTCCTAAAAATTATTTTCTCCTTACTTGCAACCCTCCATCGTCCATTCAGGTCTGTCCTTCCTTGTAAATCCTGCAGGTCTGATCTGTGCAAATTAGGAAAGAGCAGGCAAAGGCTGGAAGACAACAAGTGATGCTAGCTACAGATTGCTTCTCACGCTCTTCAGCAGCCTAGAGGAGCCATGTAGGCACATGCATGTGCAATACACGTGTGAAAAAAATGGGTTACGTGTCAGCTTACTAAATACTTACAGGATTCAGATCAGTTCTGTAGGTATTCATTCTTCTACGAGACATAGCATATATTTTCCCATATAAAATAATACAGTGGAGACTGAAGGGATAAACTCACGGGTGGCACTGAAAAGTATGATGCAAACACAAGCTTTCTCTACTGTCACCTTCTAATGCCTCTCTGTAAAATATTAAAAGGAAAAATTATCACCAAAGAAGTTTACATCCAAGGTTTTGAGAGAGCTGGTTAATATGCACAGTTGTCCCAATAAATCGTTAAATGTGTTTGCAGTGAATTCGTAAATCACTGTGTGAGGCATTGAAATAACTGGCACTACTGTTTTGGCTCAGTTACCAGTTTTACATCAGGGACTTATTTTCCAGTTTTTTCCTCTAAGTTGCTGTAATCATGTGCTGCAGTTGAATCTAAATTGAATGGCATGCACAATAAATATGCTCCCTCACTGAGATCATGCAAGCACTATAAAATGTAAAAGAAAACAGTGGAAGGCATTGAAGTGGTTCACACTGTGACCTTTTATAAACCAAGAAGAGAAAAACAGCAGAAAAGCAAAATTTGTCAGATTTATCTGCTCCTTTTGGCTCAGTAACAGAGACTATGTTTGCTTGTCTTGCGAGGACATCTATGGCGCAGGAAAAAGCCTACCTGAGCAGAAAAGAAATCTGAGATCAGAGCCTTCTTTCATCCACTCACAGATGCAACCCAACTGTGTATTTTTTTTCAGAATCTTACATCTGAAGTGATGACCCTTTTTGCAAAAGGAGTCACTGGAGTGAGCAGACACTGACTTGCAAAGTAAGCAACATGTTTGGAGCCGAAAGACTCATTCTGTACCTCAACAGCAATCCTGTCTGTGACAGCTTTGTTATTGCTTGATCTTGTGCCATGCAAAACCCACAAATCTTCAGAAAGCGAAATAGCTACAAATGCCAGAAGGGACATTAGCATCTCTCAGTCTCTTCCAAATGTAAACAGCTACAAATCAAAAGCTGATCTTACAAAGTACCCTTATCAGTGTTTAAAAACAATCAGGATCCTCTAACACAAGGTTATCTGCTTTTGGTTGATTTTGGTTCTTTTATTAACAACAAATGCTCTGAGCAGGCCAGAGAAAAGTGAGCTGGACTAGCCCAAAGTACAGAAGACCTGGTTTCTGATCCCAAATCTGCCTCCTGGCTTCCTGTGCAACGGAGGCTCCAGAATGAGCACCATGGAGCACAGATTACTGTGTCTCTGGTTGTTTATTCATCTGGTCAAGTTAGACTGTTTTACAGGGCAGGCAATATTTTTGGTGAGCTTTAAAGTAAAGCTAATGCAAAGTGACAAGACTTTGCTATACAAGTGATACATTAGCAAAAGGCCAGTTCTTAGCATTTCTTGCCTTCCATAATTGTGCTTCAGCTGAAGGAAACAAAAAAGTCAGTAGTAAATGTAAATCACCTTAGCTTTTCATAACGCTCTATAATCTTCTGAGTGCGCTGTTTTCCAAAATATCCTATATGATGACTCCATGCTCACGATTTTTAAAATGTAAAATGATATACATTAAGTGACTGAAAATGTATAAATCAAGTTCATATATATATATTTAGTATAAACACACATACACAAACACACTTGAAGAGTGTGGCTTTATACTTTTCAATGTGTATTAAGAAACATTACAGTCGTTCTCTGCTTTGCAATGGAAACATACTCTTTTTTTAATGATGTTTTACTTTTGAAAAACAGGAGCTGAAAATATTCAGCTCTTTTGCCTTAATGAACTGGATTTTTATTTAGACTCTAGACTATTCCTGATTTTATTTTCCAAAGGAAAACTAAACCACTAAAAGTAGTTAGCTGTAAATCTGTTTCTCTCAGTTGGTCATATAGATATATACCTGTTTCTCAAATCCTCAATTCTGGTGGTACTTTTTTTTTCTTCCATATCGATGCTTCCTCTAGTAAAACGAATTCAGATTCATAGAAAAAGTTAGGTTGGAAGGGACCTCAGGAGGTCACCTGCTCCAACCTCCTCAGAGCAGCGCCAGCTTCAAAGTTCAAAGTGAGATCAGGTCCAGCTGAGGTTTGAAAACCTCCAGGGAGAGACTTTTCATGGTGCTTAGCCACTCTCATGATGAAGAATACATTCCTCACAGCCAAACACAATTTCCCTCGTTACAACTTGTGGTCATCAGCTCTTGTCCCTTTGCCATGGTGTCCTTCAGAAAGTCTGATCACATCTCCTCCAAAAGCTCCCTTTGGATAGTGGAAGACAGCAACTGGTTCCCCTCAGCTACCCATAGCCTTCTCCAGACTGAGCAAAGCCTGTTCCCTCAGCAGCTCCTAGCACCTCTCATGCTCTAGCTTCCTAACCATCACGGTGGCTCTCCTCTGGACTTGCTCCAGTTTATCACTGTGTCTACTGGGGGCTCAACACTATCCAGAGATTTTCAGAAACAGCTACTGGAATTCACCTACAAAGTCAACTGGAATGGCTCAGCTTCTCAGTGAAAGCTAAAGAACTCAACTTTTCCTGCAGCAGATTATGGAGCTCATATATGCTTCCATCCAGTAAAGAGCTACACGTACTGCAACTTCTGGTGAACAGGTACAATCTTCAGCCACATCTGGGTGAGGTTGTTTATCTCCTCTCTGGATCTAAAATTCTTTTAGAAGGGTCTGTGTTTTCAAGATGCTTTATGCTGCAATACTGAAATACACTTATTTTGCAGTAGAGAAAGGAGGAAAATAAGGAAAAGCAGAGTTTCCCAGTTTCTTAGTTGCTCAGTGTCATTACTATAATTCCCCCATAAAGGCACAAAGTTTTCCAGTTGACTGGGAAAGAACAACTGGGTGTTTCACTACAATGGCTTTGCTCCTCCATCCAGGAAAAGGCAAGTGCAGAAACAGTATGGACATAGATAAAGCCTTCAGTGGAAATACTAATCCAGCCTAAACCAATTCACTATTTGGATGTGATTCTCAGTCACCTAGGGGATGTAGACATTAAGGCTAATTTTCAGGCATATCATCCCATATCTTGCATTAGAATCATTCCCATTACAGCCCCAAGAAATTTACCTGCCGCCCATGGAGAACTCCAGAAACAGCGAGCAACATCCACATGCCAAAGTCCCAGCCGCCTTGACAGCCTGGGAAGTTGTCACCGGGCTGAAGGCAAAACTGCCTGGACAAGGCAGCTAAATACAAACCAGCTAGGAATATGTCATAGCCCTCAGTTTTTCATGCCAGGAACCACCACAGATCCATCGGGATGCAGTAACAACAACAATAATAATAAACAAAAAATCTCATCTTCAAGGAGGGACCCAAAACCGAAAAGCAAGGGTACATTATTTGCTTATGCCCTGGTTCCATAATCTGTAAGAGGAATACCATGGTGGCCAAATGAGTGGCGTTGCAACTCTTGCCCTAAGGACTGAAGTAGCTAAACAGATCATTTGCACTGAAGTAATTTAGAAAATGGCTATAAATAACCCACATGTTGATCTTTGGCTTCCTGCAGCCTGCGCCAGTATGAGAAATGACTCCAGGAATAATTCCAGAAAAAAGCCCTGTCCGCTTGCTGACTTCCATTCTGCCTTTTGCTTTCACATCCGCTTTCAGATAAAATTGCTCCTATTGGAATACCCCAGCATATTGCAATGCTATGAAAAAATCACATTGCTGCTCTATTTCTCCTGCCTTGGGAAAGGAAAACCACCTTGATAGTCTCTTCTTAGAGTGCCTTTCCATCCGCTTTGTCAGTGGGTTTGGATGGAGTCTGGAAGAACATTTCTATTCTGCAGAACATTGTAGGGACCCTTATCATTTCACGTGTTTTGTGAGTCCCACAACACTCATTCCAGCCCCATTTGCTGTAAATTTCTTCCATAAATCTGCACTGTAACTTCCCTCAAGCCAGCGTTACATTTCCTAGCACCCTCTACCCCAGTAAACAACACTGAGTATCTCCATTGGTAAATCTACCAATTGAATGAAACGAACTGCCTAGTCAATAGGAAAAAGTCCAATGGCAACATAGGAAGTCAGGAAACACTGGACAGATCCAGCAGAAATTACTGGAGGGAAAATCAAATGCCTGTATGGAAAGTGTTGTAATTTAGTTTTATTCCAGGTCTAAAAGTGGAAGAAACTTAAAGCTTCATACTACTTTACAGCGGCGCCGTTCAAGGTCTGCCAATGTTTCCATTATGAACTGCAATTTTCAGGGGTTTATAACTCGGCCATAAAAATTTGCTTTGGGATGAAACTAGAAATAAAAGCTCTCCACCCAAAAACTAATTCCCCCCCGCTTTTTTTTTTTTTTTTGAAGGAGAGAGTTAAATTGAATTTGCTTATTTTTAAGCCAGCTCAGCAAAAAAAAGAGGTCACTTTTTGTCACTTTTCGTACTGTTAAAAAAATATAGATTAGCTTAGAAGCATCTTGGGTTATAGCAGATGACAAAAAAATACACATCAATATCATTATACTGCAATAGGGCAAAGGTCTTTTTGGTTTGCATTAAAAAGAGCATTCCCAAGAGAAAAGCAGTAGTTATTCTGTGCAACTTTGCAATGGCAAGGTCTCATCCAGAGTACTCTACCCAATTTGAGCATCACGTGTTAAAGAGGAGTAAACCGCAGAAGAACAATAAAAATTATACAGACCTACAAAACATGACACAAGTAAAGCCTGAAGAACTTAGATTTTGTCTAGGAACAGAATGTCAAGGGATAAGTGGCAACAGTTTCCCAATATGAAAAAAAGAATGGTAAAGAGGATGGTGATCAGATGCTTTCCAGGTTCACTTCATAAAGAGTAAGAAAAAAGTAAGTTTATCTGCAAGAATGAAGTTTTAAGTTACATGCCTGTAAATTCGCATGGCAGTGAAGTCATGCAGTGGAATCACCCTCATCTTGACCTGGTCATATTACTTAGCAAATATTTCTCTCGAGGTTGGATAATTATTTTGAAGTTGTTGGTGAAACATAGCACTCAAATACAGTTTACTCAAATAAAGCACTCAGATATATACCCTGATGTTGTATGACCAGCTTAAAAAATCCCACATTATCTTTTTTAGGCGGGTTTCTCTTTGCTTTGTACTTCTAGAGGTTTTAGAGCATATTTTCAGTTTCCCTGCAATTCAGACTAAGAAACTGATATGCTACTAAGCAAAATTTCTCACATAATGACGACTCTGTATGAGATACAGCTTTATGAAATACATCACAAAATCATGAAATTTGCAACAAAATAAAAATTTTTAGCTCTGCATTTATTCCACTATGCAGTTGGTTTACTTTCCACATTTTATTTGGGACTAGACGGAACAGTTTCTCTATTTTACAGTGTGACTTTTGTTTCACTTTGCTAAATATAAACATAATTTTAAGTGTCTTTTAACTAGCAATCTTCTAACCTTTACCTAAAGAGTTATTCCCTATATAACCAAAGTGCCAGAGTTATCTACACCAGTTTGAACAGAGTTTGGGAATCAATTTTTTCAGTCTTTTGGGAAAGAATTCAAGTTTCTTGTGAGATTATTAGCAAGAAATATTTGCTGGCTTCTAGTCTTTTCTGTGGTAGCTTATCACAAAGGCTGGGAGTTTATGGTAATTTCAATACAGTGTAAAAACACTGATTTATAATTTAAAAGATTATGAGGCTTTGAAAAGCTTCTGACTGTGTTTTACATTTGGCTGAGGGATCAGCTGACAAAGCATTTTATTTTATGCACATCACATAAATTTCAAATATTGCTGATTCTTTCCTAAAGAGAAGCTTATCTCCAAGTGGTGGCTGGGGAACTGATCATAACCTTCTGCCCCTCTCAAAAGCTTCTGACATTTTCTACTCCCCCTTTGGCCCCTGTAAGTATTACATTTTCTCTGAACTGAGGTTATGGCCCCTCGGTCTTTTCTCTGAAGGTTATTCACCATCTCTGCTGTCCTCCCTCAGCCTCTCCAACCATATCTCATTGGACTGCATCATGCTTGTACCTCTGATATCTGCTTCCCAAGTACTGACGTCAACTTCAAACACTATCCTGGCTCACCATATCATACACTACTTTTGACCCTTAAATAAACAAACAAACAAACAAACAAATAAATAAATAAAAACCCCAAACCAGAACAGTAGTGCATGTCATTTTTCTTCCTAGAAGGTCAAGTCCTCCAGGACCCTGCTTCTCATCCATGCATACTGCTATGACAGCACCTCACTCAGTACACTTCAGGCTGCAACACCAGATCCAAACACACTCAAGACCTAGATGTTTTGTCTCTGCATCTGGCTTGTGCAAGTAAAGCCCATCTTACTGCTGACTGAATGGGCAAGATCATAACCTATTCACAGACAACCAAGCTAACAGCACGTTGACACGCTCATGTTAACTCTGATGCTGACTGTACACAATACCCTCATCATCCATACGCCAAACCTGCCCCTGCAGGCAGAAGAAATTTCTTGAGCATTTAGCTCCCGCCCCTTCTACACCTCTACTCTGAGACAAACTCAATGCTCTCGCCAAGTGGACACAGAGAGGAGCTGGGCTCCAATCCGAAAATACCTTGGGGAAGGGTCAAGGTACCTCTTCCCAGGTAAGATCAAACACAGCTCAGGGCGAGTGCCTCAAAACCATTTCAGGGCAAGCTGATAAATCAGCTTAAATTATCTGTGATGGTACAGACTGCATTGAAAGTTTGGGTTTGCCTTGAAACAGTTCATGAGTCAATTGCCACTAGAGATGGCCTGAGACACAAGCCACAATTTTCTTGTAGAAACATGGGCCTAAGTATAAGTTCACAGGCAGACCTGGTGCGTTCACCTAGTAAAAAAAAGTACAGAAAGACTGTGTGAGCGCAAACATGCGATGACTGTGCTTGGATTAACACAGTGAAGTCACAGAAGGGCACAGATGATTCCCCCCCACCCCCCGCCCCTGTTCTTGGTCCTGCTCTGGATGGTGCCCCACAAAACACACTGCTACCATCCACACACTGCTCCACACTGCACCGTAGGAAGACAACACACAAGACTCGATCCCCACAGACTGCTTCCCCTCCTTGTTATTTCCCCGCCGCACAAAACTCACATTTTTCAGCCTGGCACTTGAGGTTCCCTAAACCACATCTCACCTTCAGCTAAGAAATTTTCAAGAGAAATAACAAAATGAAGCAATACTATTATAAGCAGTCCTTGGGTGGGTTACAAGTCAAGCTGCTGATGACTGAGTAAGTTTAATCAGCTTCAGAGCCCTGTAACCTCCCTGAAATAGCCCAAAATGTTACAAACTGGAATTTTTATGCAGAAAACAAGGAAAACAGACCTTTTAATCTACTAGACTTACAAGTATGATTATGACAATAATGGTGGGTCAGAATGTTCCCATTGCATCAGCGGATCTATAATTAGCCCCTAACTTTGTTTTTGAGGGAGTAAGAACATCTTCCAGCTTGCCACTCATTGCTGTATTAATTGCAATGCAAGTGCCCCCCCTCCAGCTGTCAACATCATGCCACCATTTCACCTACATTTTTTCAAAGCTTAAAAAAAATTAAAAAATAAAAAATAAAAAAATCACACTGCTGAATTGCCCCTTCAACATCCTCTTCTACTTGATGTACTATCCAGCAGAAGCAGCTCCTCAGCTGGCACAGGGTCAACCCCCCAGCAGCCCCACTCATGTCAGGTCCTGATGTATATTGGCACGGTTTGACTGGTCCCGAAGGAGCCACACCAATTTACAGAAGGAACTGGCACAGACAGCCCCGCTCTACTCCGTATAGCATTAACAGGTCCTCCTAATTATTTATTGAAAGAACGTTTTATTTTCCTGCTACTCTCTAAAGCCAAGTCCCTCCAAGGTGGTCTCAATCCAGTGCCTGGTGCTGGATGTTAAACTGGTTTTGAATGCCTGCAAGTTTATTTGCCACCACCAGGTAACCTTACCAGGTTTGGCCAGCCAGCCAGAAGCTCAACGTGTTCAAAGCTCTGAATATAACACCGGGCACAAATCTGGGAACACAATTTGCACCATTTAATTGTCTCAGTAAGCCAAAAAGTCAGTTTTGACTTGACTACAAGAGACATCAGTGCACGCAGATGTTATACATGTTAAATCATTACAACATTAAGGAATTTGACACAGTAAAATGAGGCCCATCCTTCTTAGCACCACTTCAGCATTTGATTAAGTACAAAGGGAAGGATTTAAAGAAATTGTGCTGCATTAAATTTAAATGACTTGAGGTAATTACTGTACAGTAATTTTTAAAGCTCACTGTAACGCACTGACTGCTTTGGAGGAACACTGTATTAAACTTTCTGATGCTTGAGTATCCATTTCACTACGAGAAAGGAATGACGCTGATTTCAAATACTACTGCACACAGCAATCAATGTAAGTATGCACAGAAGTGCTGGTAGGCAAGGATCTATGCTATCACTTCTGCAAGCGTAATGTAACCTATTGTGTTAGCCCATTAAAGTTCTGTGGGTAAAAATGTGATGGCTGAAGTAGCTTTCCCAATGGCTGCTTCCTGTCAAAGAACACAGACTGTCTCAACTAAGAATTTTTTTTTTCAGAAGTATATATTCCTATAGTAATAATTTTAATATTGTAAAAAGGCAAGGACAAAAATATTTACCTGTATATCCCCGTCTTCCATTTATCTCCCTTTCTCCCCTTTTATCAATTTCTGCTGGTAAAAAGGAAAGAAGTAGCAGAGAAATGGAGACAAAAGTCCTCAAAGGAATGAAGAACCTTTATGGCTTTTGAAGATAAAAGAAAACTTTTCCAGGCTGAAGGGAAGGGGGGGCAAGAGAATAAAAGCTTTAGTTAAGCAAAATTTTTTTGAAAAACAGCTAACAAAACAGAAATTGTTGCACTGTATTTTTCCCCCCTCACCAATACTATTTGTTGCATTTCAAAACCTCATACAGTAAGGGCAGCCAGCCTGCAAGTCTGGAAGGGAATTCAGCACATGTTATTGGTGGATGATTTCAACATAGCCACATGGGGAATGCATTTAAAGATCCATATGTTTGGTTGGCACCAAATCAAGTTCCATTAAATAACACTGTATTCAGCTACACAACAAATTTACTTACCATACATTTCACATGAGAACTAATTTGTTTGATAGGAATATTGCTGATGTTTATATTGGTTTACTGTAATGAAAACAGTATTTTCCAAACTATGAACAAATGCATACCAGTAGTTTTACAGTGGCTAAACCAAAGTACTGGTAGTGCTTCAAGACGGGAATTTATACAATACGTATGTTTCTCAGCGCTGCTCATGCCAAACATAGTAAGGGGGTTCCACTACAAAGTCGGAACTTGCTTGTAACACCAGGATAGCAGACCTAGGTCTCCACACGGGCCATGGGGAGAGCTGCTGAGGCCAGCAGGACTACAGGCAATTACAGGCTTGACAGCTGGCTGTGTCCGAAAATGCCTGCAGGAAAACCAAACATGTATGTCCAGTTTCGGTGGAGAGGAGCACAACAAGATTAGAGCTCTCCTTTCTCATGACACTCTACAGAAATTACGAAGCCAATAACTTACCCACTGTTTTAGCTGAACGTCAAACCCCTAAATTTCAGATGTGAAACCAAGGGTCTTTATATAAAACACAAAATTCACATACTGTTGCCTATCTGGTCAACAAAGCTGCCAAGTATTTTCACATACAGAAAAACACTGGCGACTGAGTTGTGCTATAAAAACAATAGAACATCTTGAGGATTTCACTTAGTAATTCCATGTGGTCTGGCATTAATCAACTGGACATCTTCAGAAAAAATATATTTCCTTAGTGGGGAAAAAACAGTTCTTCCAAGAAAGACACCTTCAGTGTTCCTTTCACATGTTTATATTTTTGCTTAGAGAAGCATTGTTTTAAAAAAACAACTGAGAAGGAGCCAAGGATGATTTAACGATGCACTTACTGAAACCTCTGCAAATTGTCTTTTTTGTCAGCTTTCGATACACAAAATCTGCCTTGGCACTTGTAATCTTAATATCCATTCTTTTCTTTTCACCAGGACAGTTCTGACTTCTGGTTATGAGTCATGCTAAATTATAAATACAAACGGAAGCATGGGCCATGTTGTTTCCAAAAAATATGTCAACATATTATTAAAAATACTGGCAGTACCATCCTTCATTTTTTGACCCAGTTAATTACTGAGGAAATTATTTTAAATTAATACATGGCACTCCACATCACCTTTGTACATGCTGCAGGTGTCCGCAGTACAAAAATCTCTTCCTGTAAAGACAAATCTGCATGGTTCTAAGTGTAAATCTGATGCAATGTGTAATGGGAACCTACTTCTAAACAAGCTTCCTCTCCCTTCCCAAACCAGTGGGGAAGGAAAGGTGGCAGTCAGACAGGCACCTGTAAGTCCTAACTGCAAAATACTCTGACACATACCAAAGAAAGGGTTCATCTCATTTCCAAACGCTGAGCTCCTCACTGGGCATTTATTTAGCAGATTTAGACTGTAATCTCTTCAGTGGTAACACTGAAAACCATTCATTTCTCTGAAAGGTGCAGGATCAAAGCTTAAGTCAAGATGGGTCTGCGGATTAACCTCATTTAAATTACTGCATATTTGGAAAAATCCTACTGATGCTAATGCCCAGAAGGTCATCAATCAGCCATTACTATTTCTGCAGTGCAAAGAGAATGAAGGGAAGCTTCATTTTCTTCTAAGTACAAGTAAAGTTTGCTGCCAGAATGATGTATCACACTGACAGACGGCTGTGTGGTGCTTGGTTGCCAGATGGGGTTAAACTATGACACTTACACTTCAGAAAAAAGTAAACCCAGAAGAGAGTCCTTCCTCAGACATAAGCATACCTTAACTGGGCTAGAGATTAGCAATTAAAAATCACAGCCATGGAAGGCAAGGATGGTTGAGCATTCAACCATTCTTATTACTCTGGAAGTATTAAATCACTGCCTTTGCTTTTTTGGCATACTACTGTGACTAAGGTTCATAATTATTTTGGCTGCCCCCCACAAGACCTTGGCTACATTAAGAACTTTACCCTAAACCCTCCAAACTCAAGCAAAACAAACTCCATCTTTCAAGCCAGACTTTCTATATAGATCCATCAGTGGGAACCATAGGCTCTAAGGCAGCAGAAGCTGTTCACATGCTTGAATATCATTATTTGGCTGAAACACACTCCAGAAAGGATTTTTTACACTAAGATCAACTATGACAGTAGGTAAGCCTCACAGTCTGATTTAGTTCTGCATATTTTAAAGGCCAAGAAGCAGCAGAAGTCATATTTTTGTAAATTCCCTACTCTATACATGACAGTAACATCTCTTGATGGCTTTTTAAATTCAAACTACAAGCTGATGTGCCTGATGTCCACCAGTATACATTCTGACAAACACCTTTAATCACACCAAGAGAGCACAAGCAGCCAATTAATTCTTCTATGGTTTTATTCTGAGCTTGAGAGTATTAGATTATTACTCTTTCATGTTGCATTTAATTTAAAACAATAAGCAAATATCCTCTAACCACAAAATACTGGCCCTATGAAGTAGTGGAAAAGCTATAAGTATACTCTCTGGTCTATTTTGACTGTCTTCACTATGTTTTAAGGCCCAGGTTACAAAGTCTCATTGGCTTTGTTCTCCGGAATCTAACTTCCTTGTCACTAGTAATTAATGATCCAAGAATAATGTTTAACACTCATTACACAACTGGTTTTAAGAACTTAAGTTAATAAGCCTACAGAATTACAATGAACCCACAAAAGATTTCAGGTGCCTCCTCACCAAAGCAGTGTCTACAGGTCTCACATGCTTAAAGAAGAGTGGAATTTCTGTACTTCAAATCAAACTCACAAAGCCTACCTCAAGGATGGCAGGTTAGCTAAGGCAGTCAGGCTCACTGCTGTGCCCTGGGGAATAATGGGCCTTCCTAGATCCACACCACTGGCTTTTCTGAGGTTTTTTTTACTGTTCAGTAAACACAGTGATCACCCAAGACACGGGGAACAAGCTCATTACCTGCCTCTGCCTGAGGGGATGCAGGTCAGTATCCCACACTCACAGGAAATTACTCAAACCAGTGATCAGCAGACTGATGCAGGATGCTCCATTTTCTCTACTTCAGCTGCAACAGCTAAACACTCCTTGAGAGAGAGATGGAGAACAAGCATAACTCTTTTGCAGGTATTCACCTAAGCAAAGGAAAATCTGGAATATCTTCTCTGTTCTACTGAATGATGATACAATCTATACTAAAAAGATATTAGATAAATTGACTATATAGGTAACATTTTAAGGCCTGCCACACAGGTAAACATGCTCAGATAGGCAGAGGAATTAAATCCAGGTGTCTCACGTCTCTAGCTAACACCAGCTACTGAAGTACAGAATGGGGGTGGGGAAACCACTGCCCCTTCCTTCTGGCTCTAATTAGTAAAGACAAATATTCTCACTCACAGCTCTGTACAGGAAAAGCACTTGTCTCCCACATGCTGGCTGAGTGCTACTGACCAGTTGGTAACTAAGACATGAACAGGATGCTGTTACGTCCCATCACAGAGTATAGAGAAACATCTGAGCAGACAATCTGGTATTTAAAATAGAACTGCCAGCTGCTGTTTCTTCTGAGTAGTGCTATCAGGTTCCCACAATGGGAGGAGGCTTGGAAAACAAACAAACAGAAGTGGGAAACTACATTAATTGGTAATTGTGTTATTTCCTTTCTCTAGAGCACCTTTCACCAGCTGCATCACAACTTAAGGTTAACCCAAGTTGGAAAACTCACGGAATAGGTTTTTCTTCTAAGATCTCCCAAACAACCTTCTCAGCTGTCCTAGAATGTGTGTCAACTGGAAAGAAAATTCCTATTGCTTTCCTCCATCTATGTCTTAACAAATTTCACTCCATCGTCCACTAGGTTCCCATTTCCATGTTTTGCCATCTGGATCTCATCTTTATAAATACAAGTTACATTCACCCACTTGGCTCACTTCATCTGTAGAGACTTGTTAAATGGCTTTAAAGATGATTTACTAAAAAAGCTAGAGTTAAAGATTTAACATGAGAAGAGATTAATTTAAGTAGAGAACTTTTTACTTTAATGTCAAAATTACGTTACCAATGACTTCTGGCTTCCCACATTGATCAGCTGATTTCTGCCTTATTCACATTTGTTCTCTGGCTCTATGTGCCTGTACTAGCACATTAATTACTCAGAAGGCACACAAGTTCACAGCAATGATCTACTCACAAATTTCAAACATCTGAAATACGAATGTATAATGTCCAGAAAAAAAAGAAGCGTCCAAACACTAGTGCTTTGTTTCTGAAGCAGTATGGAACACACTAACTAAGCCCAAGAGAGTTAAAGTTTAAATTAAACTAGTTTTCTTTTGCTTACTGAATCTTTTTCACCAAAACAGCACCAAACTCCAACAAAGTAACATCAGTCTGAATGGATTTACCCAGTTATTTCAGTTATATTTTTAAATGGTGTTAAAAGTTTGTACTTAAATGCCAAACTCTTTTTCTAAATTTGAGGGGAAAAAAAAGAGGAAACACCTTGAAAGAGTTACAGTAGAAACATAAACTGCATGCCAACTAATTGCTCCTACCTCCTCTGATCAGCACAGCACAGAGCCACCTTCTTTCTGGTTTATGTTCTCATATCTTCAGTAGCTCAAGTGATACAGATCCATGGTTGGAACAGAAATTTTGCAATTTATTCCTTAAAATGATGTACAGGACTGTATCTTTAAATGTGTTTTTCTACTTCCATCTGTAAGAAACAGGAGAAAGCCAAAGTACAAGGAAAAAAAAAAAAAGAAAAAAGAACAGAAAAAAGAAGACAGAGCCCTGAGTTTGCTCCTCCTAAGAGTACATGGCATTTATCTCCTTAACATCTTAATATAATAGGTAAACACCCTTAAAGATATGATAAGTGAAAGACTAGGAATGAATGAAAACAGCTGCATTCTTTTCCATCCTCTTCATCTAAATCTAGATAAAACTGATAAGCCATACCAGTTCAGGGCTCTGTATGCCCTGGCACCTGCTACAGTAACTCTGCCCCAACAACATGCAACCAGTTAGTCAACAGGGAGCTCTTTTTGATCCTTAAACATTCTACAAAGTACTTCAGACCCCACCCAGCAATCAACAGGTAGATGCTGGAGCTGTAGTGCCATAAACATTCTTGAGATGCCCAAAGGAACCCCCGCCCTGTGCTCCAGCATCAATCTGAAAATGATTTTTTTTTTTAAGTGTAGTAAAAAGGGGCCAGGTCAAAAAAAGCCCAGTCAGTCAAAAACTTACCTGGATTACTTCTGAAACATGCTGTCAAGCAGTTGGGCTAATTTTGACCATTAAAGTTTTCATTTGACTAGAGATCTAACAGCAGGCCCACTGTCTTCAAGGACTAATATTGCCTCTGGCTGCTTCTCAATACCAACCAGCAGTCCAGCTTTTTCTGGGCTAAACTTCAATCTGTTTGTCCAACCTGAGCTAGGCACCATCTGGGACACAGAGCCACACCATGCTCAGCAAATGGGCTAGGTAAGTCACACTGTCTTCACCGTAGCTACCTGCAGACTGAAGGAAAACACTGTTGAGAAGTTCTCCAACATCCCAAAAGTGACCTCAAAACTCTGAGATTTGGGAGCCCTTTACAGCATATACCTAACAGATTTCCAATCTTATGTCACAATGCGTCTCCTGCTTTAGCTGGCATTTCACTCAAAAGACGGAAGAAAACAGATGCAAACTGGCCACTTCGCTGTTTCCTAAGACGGTCATGAAATGCAGACCATTGTAACTGCTTCTCGGTCTACACTAAGAGAACAAACCCAAACTCTGTATCCACTGTATTTGCAATTATTGAGACTGCAAAAACAATCAAAAGAACTGGGTTTGGCTTGGCAATAATTTCTATTCCCTCCATGATCTTATTTCAGCTGTTTTGTGCTGTTCTCTGTACCATGTTAAAAGCCACCTTACCAGGACCCCGCCGCTTTCCCCAATCTCAATGCACTTGTCATCAAAATGAATTACCACCTTGCATTAGTGGTTCAAATAGCCTCCCGATAGGAACTGCAGGAAGAGCAGAAAATGGTGCTAAACTCAAAATGATGTATTATCCCTAAAATGCTACAACCTCACTTGTCAGGGATTGTAATTAGAGTTGGG
The DNA here is from genome assembly GCA_034008185.1 of Gorsachius magnificus. Lineage (NCBI taxonomy): Eukaryota > Metazoa > Chordata > Aves > Pelecaniformes > Ardeidae > Gorsachius > Gorsachius magnificus. The sequence continues at coordinate 37,747,792 of CM067083.1, read as the reverse complement.
CCAAGGCAATGTTAGCTCAGCTGCCTCCGAACACACCTGTTTCAATTTAATTTGTAGTAATTAGGAAGCCTCGGGCACCAGGAAAAAATGCTTTTCAGTTACTGCTTTTCAAATAGCTGAGTTTTCATGTGCCATTTAAAATCCTGTTTTTCAGAACAGACTGCTGACTTGCTAATGCTAGCAAAATGAAATAAAGCAAAATATTTTTAGCAGCAGGAAGTTGTTACTTGCTACTGCCAGTTACATGCCTTGTACTTGAACAGTGACATTTTTTTCCCCTTTGCTTATTCTTCAAGATAGGTAAAAGCCGGCTTAGGTCTCAGTGCATGAGGATTCGAACAAAACTCTTAGTCCCCCGGAGCTGGCCGACATTTCTGGAGTCATAGCCAACACTGGCAGCAATCTGCTGTGACAGAGCAAACAACAGTGTCCTAGATCCACTCTTCAGAAAAGGGGGAAGGAGAAGATAAAGCAAGAGACTTGGATCTACTGACTTTGGCAAAAGGTTGAATACCTTGTCATGCTAATAAAATTACTGTATTTGGGGAGGAGAAAAAGGGGCAGAGGGGGGAAAATTAAAAAAGCATTAAAATTAAATAAGAATACATATTTATACTCTCAGTTAATTTATCAAACTGACACTGAGATGAATCATCCACCATTAAAATAATGGGATACAAGTTTTCTTTATATCACAATCGTTATTTACAACTCTTAAATACTCACAGAGGAGTCAAGTATCCTCCTCTTTTAATTTAAAAAGCGATCTTGCAGACCAAAATAAAACTGTTGGCAAAAGTAAGTTTCTACAGGAACAGTGCCCAAAGAATGATTTCTTCAAAACCAGGATAGATCTTAACAATCACGATGGCACTTTTTTTGTTTTTAAAAAAACCCTACGCTATAAACCACACAGGGCTCAAGCAACTCACATAAAGCCAGATCTGAGTAACAAAACAACAAGAATGGGTAGTAACAAGAGTCCATGGAATAGCTAGACATAGCTACTTGAGACTTTTAAACCTCAGCTATTTTTTTGAGGTGACATACAACTCTGCTTTGATGCACGTTCATTCCCACATGCTCAGAATGCAACTGAAGCCAATACGGTTCTCTCAGTGAACTAACTTGAATATATATGCATGTATTTCTGCAAGTCCATTATTTTAATAATTGGCCTTTTTCTGCTGTAATGCCATTAGAAAGACAACCATACCACTGTATATTTTTCCATCTTAAAACTCCCCCTTCTCCCCCCCAACTTATCTGGGAAATTCAGAGCAATGCTTCCTGGATACAGTTTTGATTATTTAGGAATGCTTTTAATATTATCAGTCATTATTTTCCATAGACTGACAGGGATGTGTATTTAAAAACAGGGCAAGAAAACAGAAAAAGAAACCCATGTGATAAAATGAATGTTAATAGTCAGCACCAACATTTCACCACTTCAGTGAGCTTTATGGAATATAACAGTGTCTACCTGAAGCTGTGCTTATATAACGTATATGGGACACCCATATACATGCCACGCACGATCTTAAAACCACAAAAATCAGGAAGTACATGAAAGCTGCATCTTCTTTTAATTGTATGTCTTTGCTGCTTCAACAGGTAATTTTTTTACAATCCAGGTTTTTAGTTTTTCTATTTCCATTCTGCTTAACTCATGATTAAGGTTTGGGAAAGTATGAAGTGATGCTGATACTCCCAGTGACTTTAACATCTTGTTCGTCTCTTCACCCCACGAGTAGAGAACCAGATCATCAGCAGTTCCATGACACTGAAATAACTCTGGAAGAACACTTTCATTTCTTTTCAAAGCCTAAATGGAGAAGAAACAGTCAGACACATCACTAAAAATTTTAAAAGAATAGTTACAATTACATGGTGATAATTTACATAGCATCGCATTTATTAACCTGCACTTTAGTGGTCATATTGTACTATCTCTACAAAAGCAAACAAGGAAATACTGAAAAAACCCCTCTGCACTTCAAATTCCAATGTTCTAACTCTTGACAAACTATAGGGTTTACTTTAAGGTCTATATCCCTCTCTGAATAAGAGAAATAGAAAAAAATTAATGACAGCAGATGGAGCCTATGAGTATTACAATTCATCACAAATTTTCAAAGAATAATTACACTTACATGGACTTTCAAACAACTAAGGACAACTTGCAAAGCATTTGACTTTTTAATCTGCCTTCTATACTGACTGACTTCGAATAAAATAATTGTAGTGTCTGTTCAAAAAAGCAACAAACCATAATTTAAGGACAGCTTGAAAGCCTCACTTCCCCTATACTCTGCGTATCTATGTCCAGGAAATGTCATAAGCTTAGAGTATTAATCAATTGCCTCAGATGAATAAACATGCTGTACTCAATTTTAATTATCATGTTTTTCTTTTAGCTAACCAGTTTTTCTGTAAAGTCTACCACAAACTCACCTGGTAAACAGCAGAGTCTTTATTCAGAAAACTAGACAAAGCAAAGACTCCTGCCAGATCTTGATGAAACCTATATGCTAAATGCATTGCCATTCCACCTCCCATGGAAAAGCCTCCTAGGATGCAATAAAAGAAACAAAGATTGGATTTGGCTATATGTCTGTGTAACCCAGTGTACAATTTATTTTTATCTTCAGACTTGCTTCTTCTATATACAATGCAATCAAAAAACCATTTTGAGTAACATAAAAGGTTACAATGATCTTAAATCAAAGCATGATTTAATTAAGAGGTTGGATAGCTAAAGTACTGCTGAAGATTCATTACTGAGAGAAAAATTAAAAAAAAAAAAAAAAAAATCAGCCAAAATACCATTACTTTAGAAGCCATTCATCTATGGTCCCTACCAGGTAGTCGAGCACTGTGGCCATATATTCTGATGTTAACAAAGCAAAACTCTACGAACAGATAATTCTCACTGCTCTTTTATTCAACTTATTTTTTCCCTAGGCTAGTAGCATTCACATGTGAAAGATCTGTATCACTATTGCACATAATCAATGAACATTAACCACATTAGACTAGTACACAGAGGTTGAGGGGTTTTTTTGGTTGCTACACCTTAGGATATGTGATAAATAGGGAAAAATTGCTATGTACCCCACCTGAGCTCTAACAGGACCTCTGAATTAATGGCTTCTGTGTTCCTACATCTCATCAGCTGCACTAATTCCTCATGTGAGATAATTCCTCAGGGGTGATTTTTACATGACAAATGTTCATTCATTAGGAAAGAAATCCAGACTACCACATTACTTCACAAGGACACAGTACATAGGCTGTTATACTGACTGCATCCAGATAACGACTAGGGTGAAGAATGACCTGCTGCTGAAATCTCTTCCAGCACAGAGATGTCAACCAGCAGAAAGGTTATGACTTCAGCTCTACTTAGAGCGGCGTTACCATCCAGGGTACTGGTGATACAATGGGTTTGTGCCAGGTAGTTAACTGCTGTTAATTAGCTGCAAAATTCTGAGCCCAGGTCTTTTCACATGAGAGACATGAAATTAGGGATTGAAGAAGAAATGCAAAAGTAGTAGACAAAATACCAAACCATTTCAGCTTGTTATCTTTTTGAAGCGATTAAAATGAGACTCCAGAATGGGAAGGGCTTGTTTGCAAGGGCTACATAAGCCCTGTGGGGTTGACTTCTGTGCTATGACAAAGTTTGACATGGGTGCTAAACAAAACCCAGGCAGGAAGCAGCGCCCCTTGCAGCACTGAAACAGAGCCCAATGACACCCTGCAACTTTGGTACTTCACCGGAACCTGGGACCACACAGGAAATCTCTGGCGCACACAAGCTCAGAGGCAGAAAATGCTGCACTTGGCAAATATTATTTGGGTCGCGGTGAGACTGTTCCTAATGGGGAATCTGCCTCCAGCATGTTTATCTGCAAGTCCCATCAGGTCTAAGGCCCATCTAGCTCTCACTCCATCCCACATTAAGACTGGAAGATTTGGCTGGATTTGCATAGGAATTTTCCCTGAAAACACTATACTAATCCAGACATGAAGTTTTCTTTCTTTCTCCCACACCACATTATTTTTTGATTTCTGATTAATTTCTGACAGGTATTTCTACTGGATTTCTGATTCTTCTACTTACTGTTACCCTGTAGTCTTAAGAGACAATTATGTCCAAAAGCGGTAACTGCAGGTTCCTGATTTACAGGACCTGAATCTTACATAGAAAGAGCAAGACTACAGAATGTGGAAGGCTGGAGTCTTGCTTTCCTTTTTCAAAGTCCTTAATTGAATTAGGAGAGCTGTATCCTGAAACCGGGACATATACGTGGGATCCCTTAGCTATGCACCCAGGGGGCTGATAATACCCTGATATTTATATTTGGTAAATAAAGCCAGTACCTGCTATTTACCCTCTGAATCAATCTTTAACCAGTTCAAAGTTAAATGTAGTATGTTTAAGTGCCCAGTGGCAGTTCAGAAACAAAGGTAGTTGAGGAAAAGCAGGAATGAATGTGGGTAAACAAGTTCAGAGCACACCTTAAAAACTCACACAGCCCACATCACCTGAAATTTTGAATAAACTTGTCTTCACAAAAAAAACCCTGAAAATACTACTGCAAGCCTTTCATCTGCATCACTATTTCCTACCAGACATATTCTCTTATTATGTGTAAAACAATTCTGCAATAAAAAATAATATATATGTTGCATAAGTGTCATAATAATCACAAAAATTCAACACCACTGACGCCACATGAAGAGACAGAGGAAAAAAAAAATACAGCCTTCTGAGAAAGTATATAAAATACTACAGCTATGCAAAGTTACTATGTAAATAACAACACCTTGTGCTGAAGTTTCCTTTATAGTCTCCTGTGGAATCTGATAATTTACTTCTTTGTTTCCTTGTGATCATTCTGAATGATGATGTCATCCCCAAACCCAAAAAGTAGCATTTAAGAGTATAAGAGACCATTTTGCATTTGCTTACAAATAAAGAGAGATATACTTTGTCCACAAATAAGATGAAGTCCATTTTAAGTATTTTAGAATACAGGAAAAAAAGCTGCATTGAAAACTCATTACTAGTTTGTAAATGATTTAATCTAAAATTTTGTACCCAGTTAGTCACAATTTGGCAACACTGTCTGCAATTACTCACCAGCAGTCTTTGACAATGCAGTCACCTTCTGTTTAGAAGAATATTAGGTAATGGTTCTTTTATATGGCTCATACTACTATGAGAAAATGTAATACAAAGGACTAGTTCTTTAAATTTGGGTTTCCAGGGGAAAACCTGAAGTTTACCACTTAATACCACAACAATCTCTGAGTAAATGTCATATAGTAAATGCTTCAGAAACAACATTTCAAATAAGCATTTGTAGTCGGAGACAAATTTTTTTGATTACAAGTATGTCAGTATAAGTGTAAATTTGATATAACATAGAAGACATGCTCAGTCAAGAACTTTTATGAGAATTCAAATTTTGGATTAAGGAAAAACAAAACAAATGTATAATCAGGAAGTACAAGTAGGCTTATGTACACCAATGATGTCAGCACAAAGAATACGTAAACCTCACAGCATTGCTAAGCAGATCGTGTGATGACTGTTAATCAAGAACAAAAATGACACAGCAACATTTCAACCTTAGATGGGCAGAACATAGCAAACCCTTTGCTTGAGACCCATCTATTTCCAAGAAGTACAACGGGCATGCACAGAAGTTCAGAATTTGCCAACAGGTTTCACATAAAAAGGACATTCATTTTCCATTTACACCCTTATATGTGTTTTTAAAGACAGCTGTGATTAATGCTTCAAAACAGTTAAAAAGTGTTGGCTCTACAATACTCAGGATACCAGTTCAGGAAAGCATCTAACTATTTGCATTAGTTATCCTGCCTTACAAAGGAGGTTACAGGCTAAAAGGTAAGCACATACAAAACAGACTCAATTAAGTAAAGCACTTTTCTTTCAGTTGCAAAGAAATTTCACTCAAGTATGCATTTATGACCTCAAATCTGCCTCTGTGGAGTGCTGGTTTCTAGGCAATACCCCTTTGCAGTGAGAAAAAAATCTGCTTGTAACTTGCTTTGCTAGTTGAGAAAGATCTGCTGAAATCACAGGATCGTCACACTTCCAAATGAAAGAATTTCAATCAGAAGGAAACTCTGATGCAATCATTTACTAAAACCAAAACATTCTTTGCTGGAATATAATCTGTAACTATGTTAAAGTAACCCCCACCATATGATGATGTAACCCAGAGTGAATAGACACTGAATTTCTCATTGTAATTTATTCCTGCTTGTAGAAATGCTCATCAGAGCTGCCATTTTTCAGTGATAAAACCTTCTTTCCAGAGCTTGTAAATGGCCTTAGGAGCCTTTTAAACATCAAAGTGTTTGTATAAAACCTTGACCTCACTTCTGCTAAAGATCTTGATTTATATTAATTTGCACCTCATTTGTATCTGTCTGAAATGATAATCTGGTCTATGACAATGCTTCAACATTATATGGAGTTCGGGAAACCAAATATTTACCTACTGTCACACTTCAGCTTTTTTAATTTCTTTGTATTTGATCTAACTGTTTGGGTTTGTATCTCAGAAAATGACTAACTTTATTATCTAGCACAAAGGTTTCTTTATTTAGTCTGTCCCTCTTGTGTCCTGTATACATGAGAGCATGCAAAAAACTCTGCCTTCTCCCCTGTGCTCCACTTCAGTGCCTGCAATGACCTATTCCTGAGTTCAGAGAGCTCTTTAGGTTTTCGTTCTTCTTTACAGAAAAACACACCTCTCTAACAAACACAGGTTTGACATTGCTGATTGCTTCCTGAGTCCTATAGATCTGACTGTTAAATGCCTTAGTCAATTTGTTATAGGTAGTGATTATGGACTTAGGGAAAACCAAACCAGATTATTTTTTCAATCTTCCCAGTGTAATTTTAAAACATGATCAAAGCAATTTTCCACACTAGAAATCACAGCCGTAGGAAACAGATTTTAGTTATTAATCACATTTTGTGCATGAATTCTGCCATCTGCATTGAATATAGATCTTCTGCTCCTTGCAGAGACAGACCTTGAGCTCTCCTTGCATGAATTTGAGTGGCAGAAGTAGAAACTTCTTCGTTACAGTACAGAACCAAAAGAGGAAGAGAAGAAGCTAAGCTCCAGACTTCGAGGAGATAAGGATTCGGACTTGGGTGTAGGGATGGGTTTTGGGGTGTTTATTTTAAGCAGCATTCTTCACTAGTTTCTCTCTAGCAGCTGTTCTTCATCTTTCCTGTATTTCTTCAAATTTGTCAGTACAGCTTTGGTAACAAAGTGGCAAGAGATGAATGCTAAAGCATACAGTGCCTGTGCCAGCACAGTGCAAGGAGAGACAAATACTCTTCTGCTGTATAAGGCTATACCAGCAGAGTTAGAAACTGTCTTTGCCCATTCTGTTATCATCACAATACATTACATACTCTTGCCTCATTTTCTTTCCACTGTCCCAGCATTTTTCATTCTCACTTTCTCCTTTCTTTAGATATTTTAACTTAAAGTTACTTTAATCAGTTTGTTATCAGGAATTTTTCCCTAAAGCTAGATTTCAGTTTACTTTCTGCTCTCCCTAGGGACTTTCTGCGATTTACTTTCTGTTAATGGTAACAGCAAAACCTTGTTCTACACATCATCTGCAAAGAAGCTGACTTTCTGTTTTGACCTTCCTTTTTCATCCATGAATGGAAGTATTATATACATTTAACAGTGTTCATATATGAGTATCAGCGAAGACTACAAATGCTAGTGGAATAGCAAATTCCCTTTTCCACAGAAGTCCCTGAACACTGCTCCTGTGTAAGTGCTCAAACGTGTACTTTGTCTCAGGTCAATTTCCTCACAGCAGCGATTTTCTCCTTTTAATCTATTCATAAAACTTCACTAAACACTAACCTTACACACTAGCAGAACTGCAGTGAATGGCTTCCACCTTTGATAGCCTTTTTATTCTGTTTGTTACTCAGTAACTGAGAGTCTTTACAAGAACAAAGGCAACTTCCCTGGACTGGCTCTGCCACTTCCTCTTGTTCAGAACATGAATCAATTTGCTATCCAACTTTCTCACCAGCCAAAACACATTTTGAAACGCATATTTAAGTGGTGCAATTTTTACTGCTTTCTTGTAAAAAGAAGTATACAATAGTTTCTAATGTATCAACTTACAGTAAAACCAGAACCAGTTACAGTTTTATTTTCAACTGATATGGGTAGTAGAGGAGAACCCAACATGTGTACCTAAGGAATCATAATTTTTAGCACTAGAAGGAAAATAAAATCCATAAAAAGTCTCAAATAATTTTTTACTAAGATGTTACTCTATCAAATCTATGGCTTGCTTTATTTACACCTAGTGTGTTTTCTTGCTTGTTTCTGAGGATGACAGCACAGCCCTGCTGCAACACCTACCTGTCATTTTTGCAGTCAGCATAACGGCACAACATGGAAAAAGGAAGAGGGTAACCTATTCTTTATGCTCATGGCATTCATGATTTTAAATTGAATCACAGAAAAGAAACTAGAAAATAGTCTCTCTAAAGTGAAGAATAGTGAAGCACAGGAATAGGCTGCCTTGGAAAGCTGGGAACCTCCCATTAATAGAGATCTTTTAGAACAAGTTAGAAAAGCCATGCTAAGGATTTGCCTAACCTGCACTGACACATGAAGATGGATTAGTGAATGTTGTTAAGCCTCACTCTTCTATGACCCTGCAGGCACGACTGTGGAGAAAGTACAGGTTAATGTGCACCCTGCGGCATGTCTACACATGACTCTCAAACATTCTAAAAGCCTATCCATCCATTTAATTTTGCACTGAATTCAGGCATTTATTAAAGACGAGTAACCATATGAATTCAACAGAGTTTCTACTAAGGCTGAAAAGATCAGAATTCGATTCACTTTACAATTCTTTTCTTCCCCCAGCCATATTATCTGATGTTAATATGTAATGACAGTATCATGAGTGAATTATTTTTGGTTTTACTGCTGTAAGCCTTATGTACTCCTAATCTTCACTAGCATTTGCTAAGCCCGTCATTCACCATGCAGATAGAAACTGAGAATGTGCCACCTTTCAAAGACCCTTGTTTCTAGATACATTTATATGGACACCAGCAAGAGATGGGAAACAAAGTGACAAGTGGTGGATCCTACTTTCTGGTTAAAATTATTAGCATTTGTACCTCCTAATGAATGATTTATGAAGGAAACATAAACACTTATTTTTAATGTCTCTTGCTTGCACATCAGGAAGTAAAAAGAGTAGAAGAGCGCCAAAAATAAAACAAATGGCCAGTTCAGGTGCAAACAAAGAAAAGTAGCAAACATTTTCCCTGAAGTACAAATGCAATGCAAATTTACACCGACGCATTGAAAATTAATGAAATGTTTGCTGGTATCATGGGGGAGATGGACTAACAGTACTGCTTTCAGCCCAGCATCTCATAGGCATAATTTAGATAAACCACAAAGCCACGTAATGGGTGGTACAGAAAGAGAAATCTCGCTCGAATTGCACTGACAAATGGCAATATAAACCCATGAATTTACTCTGTGAGAGCAAGGTAGTAACTGACTCTAAATGAAAGACAACGTTTTCCTAATTAAGACAGAAGATACAAGGTAAGATGAGTGACAGCAAAAGGCTTAGAAGCAAAAGACATAAAATACCAAGACTGTAGGTGAAATAGTTTGTCCAATGCTTTAACAATTTATTGTTGATTTTTTAATCTTCCCAAAGAATCCTCTTTCTCTGGGATGTCAAAGCCAAGTAATTTCCTTCCCCATCCCATTCTCGCACACACTGAGAGAGATGGAAATGCTAATATTTACAAGAAACACAGAGCTTTCATGTTACTTCCACCATGGTTCAGTAGCTATGTAAGAAGTCTAGCAGTAAACAAGAAGTGGTTGTGTGTCTTGTGTTATTGTTATAGTACAAGGGGTCAGGAATCATGCATGTGGTTTTTGGCATACAGTCAAATCTACAGGACTGTTACAGAAAGTTTATTTTCACTGGCTGCTTACACAAGTGACTACAGGTGGCAGAGACCAACACGCTTGGATCAGCATTTCTGCACTACACAAAAAGTGACCTGTAAAAGTAGGAAAGTAGCGCTAAATTAAGAACAAAAAAAGGGAACAAAGAGACTGCCTTTCACTGAAGTGTAGTTGACTGAAGTGAGCACTATTGGAACACTCCAAATATGAAGTGGCCATTTCTTTCAAGAGCTTCTAACATATTCTTGAATAAGATTGTTGAAAACTTTGACAATTTCCACCTAAGCAGAGTTATTTTATAGTACACTATCACTATGGAAGCAGTGATACACAAACACACACAAGAAAGCAAAACAAAACCACCACCACCTGAAAAACCAACTCAGTTTTAAACAGAAAAAGAAATGATTGTTCCACACTTCAAACTGTGGTTATTTGCTTGTTTAGCTAATCAAGCAATGAATTCAGGCATTTATAAAGAAGGAATACATGCAGTTCTTAAGAAGGGATACTACCAAAGCTCCAAGTGTCAGAATTTGACTAATTTTATCATCTTCTTTTATCTCCAAAGTCAATATAAACCTACTTCCAGGATTATTTGCAAGAAGTGCTTTAGCCAGGAAGATCAGCAAGAGTAACTCAACAGGAATGTTTGGCTAAAAAGTGACTTCCACTATCAAATTCTGAGGATGATATAATTATTTTTGAATAATTATATACCGCAGCCAGTCTCCCTTCCTTCCTCTTCAAGGTCAGGGGAAATAAACCTTAATGAACCAGAAGTCTATTTCCTCCAAAAGACTTCTGTATTAGTAGGAAAGCAACTCACAAAACTCTCAGGCAATAGAAGGGGTAGATGAGCCATGTACTACTGTGTGCTGGTCGCTACACTAAATTGATATGGAGGTTTGAATAATAAGACTTTATTTACTTCCAGTGAATTAAGTAACTTAATTCTTTAGAAGTAGATTCATAGAGCAGCTGTTAAAAACAAGGCTGCACCGGTATTTTTCTTGATATAGAAAGAGAGGAGTGGCATTGCACAACCTGGACTCCAAGCCCAGCTTTAGAGGTCTGCCCCCACAAGCAGCCACTTGCGGATTTCAGAGCTAACTGTGCTACCGAAACAAACAGTGCAGGCTATAATTTCTTTCAGTACAAATGATCTTAACTGCACCCACAATCTTGAGTGTTGTGGAAAGTCTGAGTGGCTCCAGAAGAAGAATCAACCCCCAGAACACCAGGTGTTGGGCTTCTCATTTTCCCCTGCTTGAGAGCCTGCTCCTGCTTCCCCTCTCTTCCCACTCGCTCTCCTTTGCACAGTGCTCCCTCAGACCTTGCCTTCTGAGCCCACACCTCTGAGCTGTCAGCAGCTACCCACCTTCCTGCTTGCCTAACACCTCGCTCGCCCTCATCTAACAATACCTGACACTCATCCTCAGCCTGTAATTTCTAGTCCGCTATTCCATATAAAACTATAACCTTCAATCTTGTTACCCTCCTCATATTCATTTTGTTTTCTTTCCACTCATTAAAACTCCCACTCATTACAAAATAGACAGTCCCACAACCCAGTTCTCCTTAACTCTTTAACAACCATCTCATTCCCTGTAACTCCCTCTTCATGCAATTGCTCTGTTCTCTTGGCTTCTGTGACCTACCTGAAAAGGCCCCCCACTGCTCTCCACAAACTCCCAAGCCCTCCAGTCTCTTCTCTCAACTATTTTATTTCTATTTTCTATAATAAGATACGTACCAGTATTCCCAGTATAGATCTCCAACATGATACCACGTCACTGAAGGCACTGGGGAAATATTCCTAGCAACATGTCACTGTGGTTTCCTCTGCTTTCCCTTCAACCTCAAGAAAGCTGCCTCTTCCAACTCTATCGCACCCACACTCAAAAATCCAGTCTGCTCCTCGCTTGTTATCTCAAGCCTCCTCCTCTTGTACCAATGGATGTCCTGACTTTTTCAAAGAGAAATCTAACAAGATCTGACATGATTTAGTTCTTTGACAATGCCAGAGGATGGGCAATTATTTGCACAAAGTCCCATCTAAAACATCTAAGAATGTCACGTTAGGCTGACTTAGGTTGATACTAAACCCAACCTTTATGCACAGAAACCTTGTAGGATCTCTAAGCTTCATTCTCCACTGTATCACACACTGGTTAATCATCAAAAACAGTGCAAAGGCGGCACGAAGTCCTCATGGAAAAATACTTAATCTTGTGCTGCCACAAGTGACACAACTCATTTTCCACTAGCAAATTTCTTATGCATCTACATGGGTCCCCTTCTGCACTTTGGATGGACCTAATTCAGGGCTGCCTTATTTTGTTTGTTACACAAATATTAGATTCAACTGTGAGAATGTACGCATGTAGTCCCTGTCACAGAGGCAAGGAAATAGTGCCTTACTCTAGAAGGCTGAAATCAAAGCTCTCAGAGTAAGAAAATAAGCATAATTATTTCTGATTTACAGATGAGGAATGCAAAAACACAGAGACGGGGACTTCCAAAGAATCTACAGGCTGAAACAATCGGCGCATACCAACTTCCTTACTCTGCTTATGACTTGTAAAACAACTTTCATACTCCGCAGTCTCACTAGATTTAATTTTGAAGGCTACAGAGAAAGGAGAAAAGCCTAGTAGCAAGCTGGATCTGTACACAGAATATCTCCTAGCTTACCCTACAGAAAAGCACCTGTGCTTCTTCAGCTGTTTCCAAGCCAGCAGGTATAACACGGGGAAGACAGATCAAAGAGCCTATGCTGACAACCATCCAAAACAATGCATTCTGCAGCCAGGGCAATGAGCCAGAAAGGGAAAGTAAACAGAGGCCTTCAAAGAGCAACATGGGGCTGGACCAAGAAAACATGTAGGCTGAACGGTAGTGGCTCCACCAGGCAGATTTTTGACAGCATGACTCAGTTGGCCATAAATTTATAAGTTCCCACATTAAGGGTTTTTTCCCCAACCTGAAATAGTTTGTGGTCTAGGGATGGGACAGGGAGCCAAGGACTCATGAATTCTCACTCCCTCTCCGACATAGTCTACTCCATTCCCTCAACTCTTGTGCCTCAAAATCCCATTACCTGTTTCACAGAAGTACTGTGAAAGTTACTGGAAATTTGTGGAAATTACGAGGGACAGGAAGATAGACACATATGAACTATGACAGCTAATACTTCATTTGTTATCAAGTGTTAATCTTTAGTGATGTGTAACATGCAAATTTTTTCCCCATGAATTAACCCAAAATGTTTACAGCTGTAAGGAAAAGCTCATTATTATTATATGATACATTTCCACTCTCCAAAATACAAGTCACTTTGGGAAAGTATGCTTTTCATTCCTCGAACAGGGCTAAAAGGAAATAGTAAAAATACGTACTTTTTAAAGTAAATCACTGCCCACGCTGTATTTTAAATAACAATTACAAATTACTACTTACAATAAAAACAGTTTTAAGTTACATTTTTGAGGACACTGCTTGCAGTTAGCCATGTTCCCCATCTGATACAGGTTTAAATAATGATTCAATATTCTTGAGGATTGGCTGCTGAAGGGGCTGTTCAGCATTTGCAAGGCACACTTGTGAGCTTTCAGGATGGAGTAAATTCAAAGTGGATGACCTCTTAACAATTAAAAGACATTAAAATAAACACATTAAAAATAAATATCTCTTACCTATTAGTATCCTGCTCTTTGCAATGCCATTTTTAATTTCATCGTTGATCAAGTCTGTAAGTCTCCGGCACATAGAATCAATACTTTCCATGTGTTCTTGACAATCAATAGAGATTTTATACCTGTCAAACCACACAGTGGAAAAGGCTCCTTTCATAGGTGTATATGGCCTGGAGTGGTGGAAGGAAAAGAAAAGAGATTATTAACCAAGCATAAGATCAAAAGCCTTCAGCATACCTGATAAATAGACAATTCAGTTTCTCTTCAGTGAAGGAGAGAAGGAACCTCTTTTGGGTCTAACTCAATTCACATCCAGTCACATTGAATTTCCTTGCATTCAAAACACTGTCCTTCAGGAATGAAGATAGCGTTTGGAAGCTGTATAAAATGCAAGTTTCAGTCAGTTCAATGTCAAGGTTGACCAGCTGAACATTTTAAATCCTAACCCTGTCAAGAGGTTCTTAATCCTAAACAAAGTTAGGGTTGAAATCCACCTAGGAATAGCACAGACTGAAGTAACTGCTAAACAAGACAGCTTTGCAGGAGCTAACTTTATGGGATTCAAGGGTCTTATCCTTGTCAAAATTGACAGGAGATGGCTATCATGAACCTCTAGGTATTTACAAAATTTTCTTCCTTCTGTCAATTTTTTTTTTCTTAAATAAAAAGTCATCCTCAGACCTTAATGGGGCAGGTATCTCATAAAAATAATTGAAAGAAATGCCATGTTGCTTACTGGATTGGTGCACAGACACAAATTAGAGATATAATACTTCCCCCTCGTAATACTGTGTTGTCAGATTAGTATTTTAAGTGCTTTAACATGCTGCCCAAACCTCAGACAATCAAGGAAGCTACAATTCAAAGCAGCCTCTTTTTTTGTTTTTGAATAAAGATGATGGATAGAGCCCTAAAATCCCAAGAAAGGTGATCTAGTTGCCTTGCAACGTCTCTCCAATTTAATACCAAACATACTGCTTTGAGATCGATGTTTCATCTCAAAACCAAGCCCCCTAAAATCCTTAATTGCAATGTTTAATCAGGGGGCACATTTTTCATTTTTACTTAAGCTCAGATCAGATTACAATCATTGCCTACAGCCAGCCTTTGATAAATTTGTCTGGGTGAGAACCCACTGAAAATGCTAACATTGACTTCTGTGGGGATTTTTTTCAGTACTACAATTAAACAAAACCACAACTAACCTAAAATGAGAGAGCAGATATTTCAATTATTCTCAATGAAGGAACAAATTCTGCCTTTATTAATACCAGAGAGATTTCACATATGTAAATGGCTATTTCTAAACCATAAATACTGCCAGTAGTACAAGCGTACAAAAGGCAGTATAGTATTTGCATCACTCAGTCACAAAGTCAAAAATGACAGAACACAGATTTTCCTCTGCCCGGTGACATGAACATGAAATAAATAAAGTCCGTGACCTAAAAGCTGGTAAGCCAAATATAAAGAAAGAGGAAACAAACAGCAACAGATAGGTACAGACAGACTACACCGTTTCATCTTTTTGAGCACAGCTTCAGGTATGAGTCCCTAAAATCCACAACAATCTACTGTTATTCAAAATGGCATACAAGTATGTGGTCAAGTTTAGTACAGTGTTTGCCTTAAGTTGGCCCTCATTTGCTTAATTCAAAACAAACCATATACTTAAGCACCAGAATTAACAAATTAGTATTTTTTTTCAAGTTAGCCCTTACTAGTCTATTTAAAAAAGGTAACTCCTAAATTAAAGGAAATTCAGAGGAAATATTTTGTACACCCAACAAATTAAAGCTACATTTTTAAAAAGTTATTAAAATGCTTTTGCTTTTTTTTTGTTTGTTTTTAACTTCTCTTTAGTATTAACACTGTCTCCAGGATTCTTCCCAAATTAATTGATCAACACCTGAGAAATAATATTACAAATCTCTAATTCACAGAAGTCAATTCCTAAGAGGAGACATTTCAGTCAAGAATACCAACAGTGGAATCAGTGGAGTTTCTGGAAGTCCCTTGGATCATGTGATGTACAGCAGACTAAGGGCTTGGATAAACAGCATTTAATTCAGCTTCTCTCTCAACCACTTTTACATCAGTCCTGGTTAAAATGCTTAGAAGCCAGACTGCTTAATTTTCTAGTAAAACTAGAGTACCTTATTTTTGTGTGAGAAAAGATGTGTAAGGTTTTAGTACTATTACAGCAGGTTGACCCAGGATTTTCATTGAAGATACAAATATGTATTACATTACAGAAAATTACAATTACTTTACAAAACTATTAAAACAGATTTCCCCACAACTAGAAGACAGAATCATACAATTTATAAACAGGACAAAATACATCATGAGATTATAATATTTGATCAGACGTTGAAACTCAGGCCTTTTACCTGCTCTCTTTGCAAATTCTTCAGTAAGATAGATGAAAGACTAATGTGTCGTAAGGCCACAGGAAGAGACCCCCAAGCGAACGGACAAGATGCTTTCAGCTATCTCAAAAACATCCTTGCAACCACTCTTGATTTCTCAGAAATGCATTAAAAATAACCTTTATATAAAGCTAAGAAGTAAGATTCTTTCAATGGTTCACCCAACTGGCACATCTGTTTTAGTCATTCACCTTGTTCCTTAAATAAATCCCTTTATTAGCTGGCACACTACAACTCAGACATTACCACGGTAAACAAATATGTTTGGCATGGAACCATCTGTACAGCTCCAAGAACACAGAACAAACATTTTTCATACAATTAAACCACAAAAGAAAAATAATAATAATAAAAAAAAATCCCTATGTTACAGTGACACAAGAGGCTGGACTGAAATAGACAAAAGCACAGAAATACAGAGTGGAGTGAAAACTCCATCTGGTAAGAGCAGCATGGTCAGTTAAGGACAGTGTCAGACCAATTGGTCAGCTTTAAGTTTGGATTTTTTGCTTTCCTAAGTTTAATCAAAACCCATAACATTAGTCTCGATGATTTTGTTCCTCTATGCCTCACTTTCTTTATTCTCTTTTTTAAATTATACTAAAAATAAAGCTCCATGTCTCTAAAACATGTGCTGTTGAAACTCAGAATGAAAATACACAGCCTCTCAAGTTGTGTGTGGGGTTTTTTTGTTGGGTGGTGTGTTGGGGTGTGCATGTGTGTGTTTGTTTTGCTTGCTTCGGAGCACATAAAAGATTCAAATCTGTACAAGAAAACAAGAATCAAGAACGGTCTCTCTCGGTATACCCAGCTTCCAAACTTGTACCCATTTCTAAGAGACATTTGAAACGCCATTTCCTACAAATTGAACTAACTCTCAACATTGAAAAATAATGAGAAAAGACGACGTAAAGGAGACATGGCTAATATCAAACAGCATTAAAGAAACTGCAGGCACCCTGAGGAAAAGAATCCTTAAAATGCTTCCCAACATGCTCAAATCACTCTAGACCATGTTTTCTGATTACTTTATAGGTCTTATTTTTTAAGGGTGTGCGTTGATCTGCAACTTTTCTCACACATGCACTTCTTGCATGAGACTGCAGTTTCAAGATCCTACACACCTAACATATGGATGTCTTAAAAGGAAAATATAGCCTGTAATCTCTCTCTTAAGTATTTATCATCCTTTCAATCTTTTAAACATGTATTCAGATAAAAGTAATTTTCACTGTTGATTTCACTGCAAAGTTTCAAAGAACGCCGATCATTCAAGTCTTCACATACTGAAGATAGGTTAGCTTCTGCTAATGTCAGTTATGTACTAACGATGAAAATATAGTGAAAGCAGGAAGCAGTAACACCATCTTTCTCCACCTTCCTGGAGCACAGATTATATACTCCAGACCTTCTTAATCATGTTTAGAATTGTGCTAAACAGTTTGAAATTTTCTGAAGTTAACAGAAGTGGAGAGCAACTGAATGATGCTACACAATGTTCAAATTCAGATCTAAACCCATGCCAAATCCTAACTCCAAAATGATGCTATTAGCATAGCAATTCACATAAAACTACAGGTGTTTTTATTCATTATCCAATAAATCACTGTCCCTGTCCAATGTTTTAAGTTAAAAAACAAGCCAGCACTACTAGCTGCTTTAAATAAGAAACATAAGAGTAGCAGACAGTACATTAATAAATAGTAAATATTCTTCCCCCAACTCTTTCTCCTGATGCACAACCGTATCACTGCCTTCATGCTCAGTGCTAATGATCACTGTGCTAATGCAGTCACATAAACCCCAGACCATTGGTGCTGGCTTACAGCCTTCTTGAAGTTCCAGACAGAACTTCCCAAGACGTCAGACAGAACGGGGAATTTATACTGAAGCTTCAAGATTCAAAGAAAGAGAAAGATCAAAATTTTTGAAATCCTCACTTTTGCTTCCTTCCCAAACCCATCTCCCCTCAGTTAGGAGGCACAGAGTCACATGAGACATTGTAATGTTGTCTTTTGGAAGTCTATGCATCCCTTCGAGAAAAACTACAGAGCACATTGCCAGATAGCTTAAGTTGTAGAAGCAAGTCTTGCTATGCTAATAGCATCATTTTGGACTTAGGATTTGGCATGGGTTTAGGTCTGAATTTGAACCTTGTCTAGCATCATTCAGTTGCTCTCCACTTCTGTTAACTTCAGATAATTTCAAGTCAAGACTTGACTCTCTTAAAGCTGATGGCAGGTTTTTCCAATGACAGCAAAGTTACTCCCCAGTCCCAAATTCTCCACTAGCATACTCTCACTGCTGATACTAGTACACTGCAACAGAAAACCTAGTTCATAACTCTGCTCTTTAATTCCCACTGTCTGCTTGAGGCAGAAAGTGAATTTTAAAAGAAAAGGGGGACAAGGCAGAGAATCCACCTATTCAAATCAGTAGTATAATTCAAAGCTCTAGTCCAAGGTATATCGCACGTTAAAACTGTGGTTCAACGCATCTTAAGAATGAAGCTTTGTGGTATGGTAACACAGCATAAGATTTGTCAGAAATTCAAACAGCTTAAACTTGGAGGTATACTTTAAAAAAAAATAAAAAGGAAAGCAAGAGTGATCTCCATGAGGAGTAATTTTTTCTGTTTCACAGAACAACCTGTGTCTGTTCACTCAACCACACGCAAATGCTTTTGATAAGAGTTATTCTGGATATACACTGCCTGAAATGAGAGCTAACTGAGCCAGTACAGAATGGTTACCTAAAGAAATACCATGTTGACAGCTGTTGTTACTCGGGTCAAATCTTATTAATTCAAGACAAAGGAAGCCACAATAGAAGCTGACATAAAACTCCGCAGGTCAAATTCCGAGTTTGTTTCTGTTGGTTTGTTTGGTTCGTTTGGGGGGTTTTTTTGGTGTGTAGGTGTAAATTGTGGGGATTTGTACTAATCAGAAATGGCAATAACGTTATGGTTGAGAAGACTGTAAGTGACCTTTTCTAGACACTGCCAGTTCCTCAGCAACTAGGTAACAGTGGCTGCTTTATGAATTCACTGAAAGAAAGTGGCAAGAGGCAAACCAGGATCCAGTCTCAGTCAGTTCTCTATTACGGGGTTTGAAAGACACTCTCAGATTCAGAGTGGTATCTTTCACGGGCTGGTGGCAAACACTGCGGATGGATGAATGACACTAGCTAAGCACAGAAATCCCTGAAAAGACTGTAAAGCGAGAGCACAGAACAACACATAACTAAGAATCCCACAACTGCTTGCTGGAGGGGCCATTTAAAAACCACTGTTTCCCAACTCTTCTGTACTGGAAAACAGTTGAGAGATGAAAAACAAGAAAAAGGATGTCTAAGAGCATGATGTAGTTAAAGAGATTAGAAATCCAAGATTATTGCCACCATTCTCTACTTTATTTTCCCAAAGCATGACTAAAGTATCTCTGACAAGTGTTTATTGCATTCCACATGGTATTTAGTATATGATGTAAGGCATTTCATGTATGCATATCCATACACTCTCGTCATTAAATGGAAGTGGAGAAATAAAAGATGAAGTTTACCCAAGTATGCTTCTATCTTTATTACGCAGAATATGTTCAATTTCTACTTACAGAAGGAGACGAATGAACCACCCCATGATATCAAGCAAAATCCTTTCCATTTGTCCCTCAAACTTCCAGCTCCAAAAAGACTTCTTTGTGTTAAATTTATGAATGAGGTTAGGGCTTACAAAAGTGAAGGATTAATAACATTTGCTTGAGCCAAACATAGTATGATAGGCACCGTGCACGCTCCCTGACACGGCTCCACCAATCCATCTCAAGCCTGACCTGCGGTACCCCTGCTGCTTTTCCAGTCCTAGGCCTCTCACAAGCAGAGACTGCCAATGTAGCTAGCGGTGCCAAACTGTCTGGTGGTTTTGCAATACAGCCAAATGGGGACTACAATGAGATGAAATTCATTTCCACCCATGAGCTGAGTAAAGACGTGAACTTAGGTGAAAGGATGGAGTACCAGGCCATATAACATTGAGTGGTGCTTACCAGCCATGTGCTTAGAGACAAGGGAAATTAGTGAAAAATGGGGAAAAAAAAACCAACCCAGACAACAAACTCTGCATAGAGACTTATTGGCCACAGAAAGGTATGTTGAGTGAATGTCAAAAAGGTCCACAAAATAGCCCAAGAAGTATTTATAGTTTACTTTCTGACTTGCAAAAGAGAAGGACTGTCAGAATGGAATGCTAGACAACGCAAAGAATCTTTGACCTAGATTTTTTAAGGGAATTATAGAAGGTAAGGTATACTTATTAAAACAAGTGGAGCCTAAATGGTTTTAACTTTACCACGTTAGCTCCTGCAATGCCAATTTAAACTATCACTTTCTATTAAAGAAAAAAAAAAGGTTAAATTGGGTGGTATTCAGTTCTGATTTAGAATAGAAACCTAATGTTTAAGTCACAGTTGTAGCAGCTGAGACAGTATTTAAAGCTGTATCCATCCTGACCCAAATAAAAAAGTAAAAAGGAAACCCTTTCCCTTAAAACTATTACTGTAGACGTGGCTTTAGGGATTGCATCAGCTGCTAGGGCTACAATTTGAGCTTTTTTTTTTTTTGTTAAATTAAAGATATACATTAGCATTACGAGAGAGAGGAGATAGGATTCTGTTATGTTTAACAAGTTTAATATATGTACAGAAGCACTGATCTCAAAAGCAAGCTAGATAGTTAAAACCACAGCTTATTAAAACAAGTTCTCTACTCATTTTTTAGTAACCCAGTTGCCTACATTACAGAGAAAAACAAAACTTCTCAAAGCAATGTCTGAAAATTTTCATTTGTAAAGCAAAATTTGCATGACTCAGCTACATGCATTTAATTTCCAAACATATTCCAAAATCAGGTGCCACTACTCTCACTACATTACACTTCAAATCCATGTATTTTTCCCTTTTTTTATCTAAGCATGCTTTTTATCACAAGCATTCTACTTAGAAATTTTGCAAGTTTTTCTTTCTTAATAATAAATTGCACTATCTACATTGTGTTATTTTCACTCAGGAAACAAACAAATATGAGACTCATAGGACTTTCCAAAGTGATGGGGGATGAGTGTGACAAAGCACTGCAAACATTTTACCTGTCCAGAGGACATCTGGTTATCATTCTCTACACAGACCCTACACATTATAAAAATGATTAAAGTGTAACTTTGTACAGAGACCTATAACGAACAGTAAAAACCAGTTCTATAAAATGTAGTTCAGTAACTTTTGCTTTTACCCACAAAACAGAAGTATTCTCTCTAGTGTTTGCTGAAATCAATGCTAAAGAAGCCAGAGAACATGTTTTAGAATTCTTCTAGATTATATGCTGGGCTGGTTTTCAAAAATAATTTTCAAACATATTGACTCTTGAATCAAAACACATCTGAACATCTGATGTTGCAGTCAATGAAAAATATGTAGGTTTCAGTGCCTGGGACAAAATCTAAACACAATGTACACATAAACCCCATCCACCCTCCACAAAGAAAAAAAAAAAATTTGGTGTTTTGTTGAAAAACGTGAATTCCACTGCTTTTCAGAAGTCTATTTAATAGATGTGAAGAATGCATAAGGCCAAATCTATAGATATATCTATCAGCAGAATTATATCCATCAAAAACATGAAGAGGTATTCCTGACCTGCAGCTTATCCTGCCAAAGCCTCTAGCATTGCAGTTGTATCATCAAACCTGCTTTTACTGGCATAACTACTGTGACGGAGAGTGTTCAATGTGTATGTGGTGAGTTACGCTGGAAAAGACAGGAGTTTATAGAGTATGAACTAGATCCACATTAACAGTATTTTGCCAGAAGAGCGTATTAGCCAAGCAATCCTAGTACGGCCTTGCCTCACTTCAAGCTTGTCTTTGAATTCATTACCAGTGTAAAAACCTGCTGGCAAACTTTGCAATCTGCTCCTATAATTGACAATGAAGGGGCAGGTTGTGCCACCCACAGAGACTCGCACTCACATCAGCATAGCCTTCCACCAGCATATCATTCTGTCTTTACATGATAAAAAACTGGATCAGAACCTTCTTCGGCATATCTGCACAGCTGTAACCATCTACCTATAGGTCTCATTATGAAGGATGCTGAATACCTCTGTTGGTGCCAGAAGCACTTGGAATCCTTGTCAAAACCTATTACATACACACACATAAAATTGGACCATATATTCAAATTCCTAATGTGGATATAATTATTTTAATGACTGCTATTCAAGTTTGGATGTTCTAGGCCTTGATTTTTCTTTCTGTGGAAGAAAGGAGAGAGATCACCACAAATGTTTCAAAAAGCATAGTGTGTTTTGGACTTTAATAACAAAACAACATGGGTCTGTAAAGGCTTCTGTTATTTCGTTTTCAACCAGTAACACAGATCTTCACAAACTTCACTTCATCACTGCTGTAAACAGTGGCAAACATTATTGTACTTAAGGGCATCTGTTTTATTTCATTATGTCAGCTAATGGTGCTTATCAGCAACACAGGGCTGTACGCTAATATTCCCAAGCGTACTTCATATTGCCAGTCAAAGACAAACGGTGTGGGTATTTTTTATTTTTGAATATACAACTCTTCACAGTTTTGCTAAAACAGACTTCTGAATCAACTCATGCATGACCTCTATCTGCTTTAGAGAAGAACAAGAGTAACCTTGACTTAAAAAACAGAGTGGAATTAACTCTTTATTCACATCTGTTAATTACAACACTATCTTTCTTCCCATCTGTTTACCAAAGTACTGAAATCCAAAGTCTTAAGATAAAAACAAATTCCCCATAAATGCCACTCATCTGAGTCAGGAGACCTTGCTGGTTAATAATTTATACATAGTTTACCAAAGTTATCCAAAGAAACCAAAACAAATGAGAGAAGGATTGGACCCCAGCAGTGCAGTGGGATGGAATAGTGAAGCACTGGCCTAACAGATGTGGTCTGAGGTGCTCTGGCTGCATGTAATGTGAAGAAAGATCGTTTCATAGTGAAGCAAAACCTCCTGCATTTCTCCAGTACCTGCTGTGTTGACAGGGAAGAAATGGAGCCCGTCAGTATGTGTGATGTGCCACTGATAACTCTAGCATCACTTCACCCTGTCATCAATGAAGTAATGAGCAGATTTTTTTACGGAAAATCATATTCACTACCGACTAACCCAAAACACACTGCTTCAAAGACTTCCACTCATGGGCTTGATTTTTCTGTAACAGTGAGTACATTCACACTGCAATCTCTCAATTGCTTTTCCTGCCTAAGTAGATCATAAAAATACATGGTCAAGGAAAGGTTGGTTTGTTTTAGGGTTTTTTTCACATATTAGTGAGTGCCAGACAAAATCTGCTATTATACTTGTTTATAGCCTCCAAGAAATTTTTTTTCTGACTTTCAAACCTCTGTACCTCGAAAGTCCGTGTAGAATGTCATAATTTCCCTTTCCTTTCAGCATTCATCCACACTTACGCACAAATTCAGAAAGAAACTTAAGCCCTATTACCTTTCAAGGAAATATTTTTCTAACTTGGAGCAACAGGCACCTTAAAAATTAATTTATATTAAGAAAAATTAAACATCTCTGAAATATAAGGCTGTGTCTTCAGATAACTAAATATGGAGGTAGGTGTCTATAGCTTTTAGCCTTTAGGTTTGACCTCATTAACTTTCAAATTCCCAGGGGTAAATATTTTTATCCACATTTCTCATCTACCACTGAACACAGTGCTATTTAGTAGCTCGGTCAGGATTCAAACTAGAAGAAATGGGCAATTTTAAATTCCCAGTCCTTTCTCCAGCAGATGAAGACTTTTCACATCCTACTTGCCAGAAAGATGGACCACCTTCAGAACCGAAACCTGGCATTAAATACAACAGAATATTTCAGTGGTTAATGTATGGGAGTTAACAGAGGTAGGATTATGATCCAGAACATGGCTCCATAATGCCATTAGAACACACATTGGAGTATCTTCTTCTATTTGTATCAAGGAGATGGAAAGATACTAGGAAAACAAGAGCTGAATTTGAATTAGACATTGTGACTTCTGGGAAGTCTTAACCATTTAGAGTCTTAACCACTTAAAATCACAGTCCCTGGGCAGCAATGCACTGTTGAGCTCCAGTTTTGCCAAAAAGCATATACACATGAAAGAAGAAGGAAGTGCTATGACAATCTGTACCAATATTCACAAGTGTATTTTACAGCACTGGAACAGAGTAATTTAAACCTACAGTTAAATATATTAAACAGTACCTGGCAGGAGCTGTTGGGTAAATTACTTTTATATGCTGGAAAGCCATGTCTTGATTCAAAAGTTGTTTTATCCATGTTCTTGCTCCTTGGCCAGTATCACCTGTATCACACAAAAGAGTACAACAAGAATTATTCCATGCATTTAGAAAGAAATTATACAATGTTAAATATATTCATACCAGCTTGATCTAATTTCTAAATCACAAAGTTAACTCTCCAAAATGCTAAAGAAGAACTTAACAGAATAACCTCAATCCCCTTTCCAATGAAGATGGACTCAAAGATTCATAGAAACAGACTACCTAAGAGGTCTCACAGCATAAGTTTAATACTTTACTACATCCAATGGCTTAAGTACCTCCTAATCCTGCACAAGACCTTACCTCTTACTTGCAACTTACCTTATTTGCTGATAACAGTAATAAACAAAAAATACTGATGAACATCTTAAAAAGTGAGATAAAAATACTTGCTGCTCCCCTTAGATTCTTTTACTACAGAATTTTATATTAACACACTTCAAAACTTAGTCAAGAGCAATAAAGAGGATCTTCACATTTAATTTTGCTAATTACACATAAGCTTTAAGAGAAGTATCAGACATTCACAACGTTTTGTACAAGTGCTCAAGAGATAAGTTTGGGTTAAAATATCTGGAAGGCTCCTCAAAAACCTTAATCCCACAATTCTGTTTGAAAGCTAGTTGAGATCTGACTCTCAATGTGCTTTTTTCCTAGTCTTATCAACTCAGCGTATAGCCAAACCCCCTGCAGACTGAAGTGCTATGAATAGATACACAGGATGAATTCTTATGCAGACAGCACGTGTTCCTTTCAAACAAATACATGTATATACACCAGGCAGTTTCTAGAGTTTGTCTTTGCATCACTGGTATCTTCAGCTATAACTTCACTGCCACCTCTCTGAACAGCCTGAATACACAAGCCTCCAGTAGGAGTTAAACAATGCTTCAAGCTTGAGGAAACTGGCCCATCAAGGAATACGGTTTATAGTAGGCAGTAATACAACATGTAGTAATGTTCAACCTAAAAATTTGGTGGGGATTCAGCAAACTGAAATTTCCCTACTGCCACTTATGCCATAGGATTTTAGTCTTATTTGAAGCTGAGGCTCCCACATATTATCAACTCAAACTGCTAACCTGAGTATTCTCTATTACTTTATCTCAAATTGGTCAGTTTAACTTTAGAACTCACTTTATGCTTCTCAATAAAATGGCCAAACCATAAGAAAAAATATCACTGCCCTCAGCCAGGCTTACTGCCATGTTCATCTGAACAACGTCACATGAATTTACCTATTTGTTGTTACAATGGTTATAATTCCCCAATGGAGAAGATTTGCTCTTGCTTTAGCACTCAAACAAAATTCAGAGATCTTTATTTACACACACAATTAATGCATCTGCAGAATTAAAATGGAAGGCAAAAGGATCCAAACCCAGCATTTTTTTTTTTATGTTGAATGCAAGTGGGTTCCATGAACCACAAAGATTAGTCTGTTTGACCTAAATACTCCAAGTGATAAATAAACAATAGGGTCGTAAAACTGACACAAATCTTATTCTGTGCTCTGTTAAACAGTAAAATCAAAGTTACATCTTTCACTGGAAGCTTCAGAACACATTCCCATAAGCGCTTTGCTTATGTGAGTACTATGGTCTGAAGTCCAAACACACATCAGATTCTTAGTACATACTCTTGAGATGCAAAGGTTTCCTCATGGTTGCTGTCACATAATTTATGAACGACATATCTTAAGGAGGCTTGAAAAAACATTCGTTTTTCTACACACTCCTCTTTTTTCAATTAGAAAGCAAAAGTCTAGGCTTTGCAAATACTTGCACAGAACCAACCCTCAGGTAGGTCAACCTAAGCACCTACCTGAATGCTCACAGAATTGGGACTTACTTCAGTCTTTACAAATTGCAAATGGTGCAGAACACATTTTTATTATTTCTTCATTTCTTAAGCTTTGCCAAGATCAACAGAAACATTTACAGTTAATCATAGCATCATAGAATCACTTTGGTTGGAAAAGACCTTTAAGATCATCGAGTCCAACCTTTAACCTAACCCTGCCATCCCAGCACTAAACCATGTCCCTAAGCAATGAATGAATAATGAAGCTAGTTTGTCCATGAAAAGTTCATAGAAAACTCATTAAGTAAGAGAAAATTAAACTATGACCTGCATGTCAAGAGTCCCCACGGTCCAAATGCTTTGCAACCACTGTGAGCACTTGCATGCAGAGGTAATGCATTTTGATTTGGTATGAATAGAATCTGGAGGGGAGGGAGAAAGAGGGGAGGCTGTGATACTAAAAAAAACCCTCAATAACCTTCTGAAAGGATTGTCTTTCAGGCTGTTCTTAGATTTTAGCATTATATGGTCTTCTGAACACTACTAAAAAGAAGCAAACGATGCACAGACAATCCTGCTTTGAGTCTGTTTCCTAACCTGAAATAGACCGATGGCAGCAGTATTATCTCCTCACCACTCCCCCACCCCCCCCCCCCTCCCCCGGCTGCAAGTACAATATGAATTAGTTTCCTCTCAAATAAAGCTTGAATTTCCCAATTTTTTTTCTGTGCAAAGTTTAAATTTAAGAACATGTAACATGCATGTTACAACATGAAAAGCTGTAAACCTAAATCTAAAAAATTATACATTTGTTATGTCCATTTGCCTTCCCAGCTGAGGTACCAAATGGATCCTCTACCTAAATTTGATGTATAGTACTGGGAATTCTCTAATATTTTTTATACTATTTTGCATTTACATTCTCCACTTGTTGTAATTTGTCTGGAGCAAGCATTATGAACAAAATGGATTCATGCCATTTGACTGCCACTTTCCATCACAAGCACTGTACAGAAGGCACCAATTCAGGTTTACAGGCCAGCCCACAGCAATGGCACTGTGGCTACTTCTGTTTTAAATTCTATTCTGCGGAACTGTTAAACAAAACCAAATAAAAGCACCCTCATACTTCCCCACTGCAAACATTATGAATGAAATCATATCAAAAATGAAAAATTGTAGAGTACTTTAACCACATGGGGAATCAACCTCTAACCATAATCTTCCCTTACTCCTCCAGCATGAGAGGAAATTATTTCCTCAAGCATTAGAGCGTTAGCGTTAACAAGAGGGATGAACGCATCTTATGAACTCTCTTTCACTTTCATTTTTTAACTCACAGAATTTGAGAAAAGCAAAGTTAAAGTAGATTATAAAAATCAAACTAGTTCAATAAACACGCACATCTTTGTTAAACTAAATAGAAGCATCAGCTAAAAGCAAAACTAAGAAAAAGATGCTGAAAGAGTTGAGCACATTGCCATATGCACATGGACAGCTCAATAGAATTGATTCTCAAGGCCTTGATCTAATGAAGACCTATGATTACTGGTCTTTTTTCTCTTTTTTTTTAGCCACGTGGACTTTGTTATTGTTGTTTAGCAGGTTAGAAATAACCTCTAAGAAGAAAACAACAAAACACATGCTCCCCTGCTGCCCTCGGACCGTTCACTGATGCAGGTAACCGCTTTCTGCAGATGGTGGCCATGAAGCCAGACCCTTCTGAACAGGGAGAAGTCAGTCTATTAATGCTGGCTTTCAGAAGTTGACAGCAATACTTTACGCCTGATCCTAAAAACGCCAAGAACCGCGTCAATTATGAGAATGATCCTTCACACGTGGCTACCCTTAGAGCGGACCAGCTAAGAGAGCTATCTTCTGCAAGGCGTTTGTTCTCACAGCGAAGCAAGCCAGGCTGGTGTGCAAGGGCACGGGCCCTGAAACAGGCCCCAGGAGCCCACCCCAGGCCCAGCGAAGCCCAAGCGCCAGACCCCCGCCAAGCACACGCACACCGCTTTGCCCGCGGAGGCCCCTCCTCGCCGCCCAGCGCCGCCCTGTCCCCAGGGGAGGGTAGGGGACCCGCAGGGGCAGGGACACCTCGTACTTCTTCTCCTCGCTCTGCAGCCACGCCGAGCCCCGGCCCGCAGGCCCCCTCACGCAGCACCGGGCCGCCGCGGCCCGAGGGGGCCGGCCCCCCCCCCCGGGCCCCCCGGGGCCGCGGCCCCCCCCCGGCGGGGTAGCGGGGGAGAGAAGCGGGGGAAAGCAGCCACCTGAGCCGTGCAGGAAGATGAGGGAGGCGGTGTGCCTGCCCGCGGGGGACACCACGCTCCTCTGCAGGGCTGCGGGCGCCGCCATGCCCACTGCTCTCCTCCTCCTCCTCCTCCTTCTCCTCCTCCCGGCCCGGCCCGGCCCTGCCGGTAGCGCGGCCCACCGCGCCGGCGCAGAGGCGGCCCCCCCCGCTCCGCCGCCGGACTGGGCCGGGCCGGCCCTCCGCGCCTTTCCCAGCGGTTCCACCGCGGCCGTGGGCTCCTGTGCCCCACCGCCCCCTCTTCTGCTACTCCCAGGAGCCGCTCTCCCGGCCTCAAATCAGAAAAGTCCTCACTTTCCACACCATGCTGTGTTAGCAGAATCTTATTTATAGGCAATACCGTATTCTTTACAGACCCCGTATTTAGAAATGGTACCATATGGCAGACGAACTGGGGATCAAAGAGTAAAGAGGGGGTGGCTGGGTGGGGGGGTGTCACTCCTTCCATGTGCCTGTAGGTGTTTGGAAAGGCGATGAGGCTTCAGGTTCACCAGGTGTACGCCTCGGAGAGTGAAGGCCTGGCTGGCAAGCCAGGCAAGGTGAGGTGGGGGGCTCTGATGGCTCCTCCGAGGCATGGCCGAAAGTGAAGGGCCTGCAAGGGCCAATGTCACAAAAGTCCTGTAGGCATCTGAGAGCTAGTCTGACCTTAATCCGTGCCTGAGCACAACTACTGTGGTGCTCCTGGTAGTTTTGACGTGCGGAAAACAGACTCCACAATCTGTAAGATTGTAAAGTAGGTATGTTTATTCAGCGCTGGGCAGCACGGGGGGTAGTCCCACCAAAGTCGTACGCACGCAACACGGCAGCTTGTCCTGTTTATATGTAGCAAAGCGTTACATATACATGAAGTTTCCCAATACGCCTATACATAGGCATAACCTGTCCCCGCTTCATATTAAAATTAGTTTCAAGAGGTCATTTCCGTAAGTCCCTCCCGACTGCGCATGCTCAGTGATTTGAGTCGGTGGTCTTCAGGGGTCGTTTACTTCATCCACTCCTCTTCTTCACCTTGTCCTTTTGGTGAACTCCAGCTTCTACTCCCCTTATTCCACTGTCAGAACAACACAGCTGGTTGACGAACCAGCTCCCCATCCTTGGCTATCCTCATATCGACAAAGTGCCAGACACTTTGTTCTCCTATGTGCCTTCCAAGGCCTGTAACAAAGATGGGCCATTTCCTACTAATCTCTCCTCTTCCACATTCCCTACAGTGTTAGTTTCTTATCTATAGTTTACTCCATATGATTAGTAAGTTAATCTAAAACACAATGCTAGCAATTTAAGATGGATCTACAGTTGGCTTCACAAAGGTCCTTTTGTTAACCCTTCAGCCTCCCTTAAGTTTCTACTGAACTGTTGTAGCGGGACAAAGGGTAGGAGCTTTCTTTCGCGCTTTTAGTATAACCTAAACGCTTTCAAGGTCATAAGACTTTTTTTTTTTTTTTTCCCTAGCAATGTGGAGATTAGATTAACCACCTGCATTGGTGCTTTGAGGTCTGCGGCAGTGGAAGAAGGATGACCAGGAATAAACCCTGCTGTTGCCTTTTCACTAGCCAGGTGCAGTGCAAGCCAGGGGGTGAGCAGCAAGTTTACAGATTAGTTTTGCAGTTCATCATGAAGTATTTTGGCAAACCATAGAGGCACACCTGTTAGTCCTTAAAAATGTAATGAAACCTTAGCCTCTTGAGGTAGCATGTTATTACCTTCAGAATGGCCCGTGGGTTAAGTAGATGAAACGTCAGCGTGTGTGTAATATGAAGAGCATGCTGTGCTTGTATTTCTCTTCAAATTACTGTCCTGACTACTATTTTCCTATATATTTAGGCCATAAAATCTTAGGGCACCAGTTAAATGTAGACTGACAAATGGTGTGTTATGATGCCCCTTCAAAACAGCTGTCTTTTTAATATATCTAGAAGTGTTCTGCAGTGGGTCGAAGAAGTAAACAGAAGGAAAAAAATCTGATAGTTGGGGAAATGAGAAAATTTTGTGGTGGGGTGAGATGAAAAAGATAGCTAAAATTTTCTACAGTCTCAGTTGCCCAATTTGAGAATACAAAATCTCAGCAAAATAGCATCACCATGAACAAGTCATTATTGCCAGTGCCTCACTTTTCATTTGACTTGCAGTATACAGAAATAATTCTGGTATCTGAGGCATCAAGGCTCTTTTTATTTTTTTAAATCAGCTTAGCAGGAAAGTTTAATCATGATTATGTCATTATTCACTCAATTATACTCATTTGAAATTTTTTAATTTATCTTGCCATCTTTCATGAACATTGTAATTTTTGAGGGCTATTATATGTGAAGGATCACTGAAGAAAGGGGATGTGTGGCTTTGAAATAACTCTTCTGCACAGTTATGGCAACAAACCTTGATCAAGCCATTTTAAAGCTTATGGTTTATCATTCCCTGCCTCTGAGTTTCAAGCTTGGAGCTACAAGATTTCTTTGTGCCAACAAATAAAGCTTGATGCCAGGAACAAAACAAAGGATAAAATAGCAGACCATGCAAAAATAGTATTGTAGGCTTGGAGGATTTTGTGTGGTGGTTTTTTGTTTTTTTTTTTTAAAGAGCAACAGTCAAGGCATAAGATTCATTTTTTTTTTTTTTTCATTAAAAAGCAAGCAAAGGGCTATCTTTACCTTTCCCTGGGTGGAGAGGACTCCAGGGCTTCATGGAAAAGACCAATATTTTCAAAAAAACTACAATTACATAGCAACGTGTGAGAGAACAGGAGCTCTGAACAAACATAAATGGAAAAGAGCTGAGTTATAATACTGATCACAACAAATTTACTGTAATGACTTGTTATTTATACCAGAGAAAAATCTTTTATTGGGATGTTTTAAAGTATGTTAATTATCTTGCTAATGATATTAAAATGTATTTTAATGACATTTAAAAAACAAAAAACAAAACAAAAAGCAAAACAACCCTTCTAACTGATAAATCTGAATCAAGTGTGCAGAAATAGCCAGGAGATGATTCTTTAATTTCTGGGAGTTTTCTGTTGTTAGAAGGATGATAGAGTCCCCTCCCCTGCCAGTTTTGCCTCCTACCCAAAGAAGGAGGTGAAGGAGGGAACGTGCTTGGAGTAAGAAATAGAAAAAGATTATGACTGTTTCCCTGGGCCAAACCCATGAGGCCTATGAAGCAGAAAACCGTGAAAATTATGGCTGCTGCTAAAACCTAGCCTTACTAACTGAAAGGACTATCCTGAATGAATTAACAGTATGTTAATAACTCTAGAAAATTATAGGCAATATGAAAATAGCTTGCAAATTTTGTTAAACTAACATATGCTTAAGTTCTGATGCTTATGGTGTTTTACAAGTCTTTCACTGCTGACATGTAAGATCTCCAAAAGGAATTTTTTACATTTCACAGCATCAATAAAATGTCCTCCCACACCCTTAAAAATGTATTCTGTTGAAATTGCTTCTCTTTTAAATGTTTTTTTCTGGGCTTAACGAAATAAATGGATTAATTTTTGTCTTAAATACTAAATAAATACTGAAATGTAAATATGTGGCCATATTTAAGTTTTCTAAAGACAGTAAATGTCAAATGTGATTTACATTGTGTTCCTTAGGATCGGCTCTTGCTCACCACGTTCTCTGTTGCAACTCTGTTCTCTCACACTGACTTTATTCAGAAGAAACCAGAAGAGCTTGATTTACTTGCAAACATTTTGATATTTTTCTCATTTAAAATGGCTTTGTGCTTTAAAATAAACTTTAGCTGAAACCATTTTGTTGCAAAGTAATTTTTATCTCATCTCCAGCATGCTTACATATATGACATCCAGAAACTGCTATAACTGTATATGCAGAACTAAGGCTCTTGCACCCCACATTGAAAAATAGTTTGTAGGTATTGTATGGTTACCGTTGTTTGGGGTTTTTTTGAGTAGGTGAGCTAATCCACAGATGCTTCATTGATGATTACAAAGAAGTATATCTGATTCATAGTTGATTATATATACATTTAGGTGATTTTGACAGAAGCAGGGATTTTGACGTGGAAATAAAAATCTCAAGTGTTTGGATCTTTCCACACACCCCCTTTATTTCCTTCTCAGTGTCATGACATTATCATCACCGTACTAGAAGATGATAACTTTGTTAAAGCCTAGCCTTTATTGCTTGGGTGATAGCTATCCTATACTTGCTTTCTTCATTATTCCTGTACTTGTTTTCTCTTCATTAAAATATAATGCTGAATTTCTTTGACTCTTTTGTACATTCCTTCCCTCTCCTGTCCTTCTCCCTGTTTTTTACAGGCTGAAGGGTCTGTCTGTCCACTATTTTTAAAACCACAGTGCCAGTTCCTGTGATCTGATAAAAACAAGCAACTATCCTCAAATTTGCAGGTAGTTTCATTCATTGGAAATCAGTGGCAGTGCTTTGACTTAGAATTTATATGGCATGGGGTTTTTTTAGGTCGCTCCTTTCGGTGTACATCATGGCATAATTTATTCCAAAAAATTCCAGTAAACAGTTCTCCACACAACCGCTGCAGCGGAGCCATAGGAAGTGCCATAGGGGTTGCCCTTCAGGCGCACAGCCTAGTGGTCCATTTATCATGCTAAACTATTCATGCCCTCACCAAGGCAAAGGAAAAATGTATTTCCATTCATATTTTTTAATCTAAAGAAATTGAGGTTTTAGCAAATGAGCAACATTCAGAATATGTAGATTTTGAAAAGTTGTTTTCCTGTCCAGTCAGAAGTATATTTTGGTGCCAAGTTCTGTTTCTTACTAGGGAAAAAAGCTCCCTGGCTAGGCTGCATCCCTCATGTTGTGCATCACAGATATGATTTACCATAGAGTGTGTTGGGGGAAATCGGTCCACAAAGGGAAAAGCAAGTTCGTCCACAAAGGGAAAAGCAAGTTCGTTCTACATCTGAGTACTATCTGGCACAGTGGGATCTTGACCCAATGTTTCTAGTTACCACAGCAAGGTAAACAAGTAATAAATAAACAGATCATGTTCTTTTTGGCCTGAGAAATAATTGGTATTTAGGATCTTGTGAGATAATTTTTCCTAGCAGGGGCCAGATATTTACTGCATGCCATCCAATTTATTTAAAAACAAACGAGGGCACAATCCCAGGGACAACAGGAGGCAGTTCCCTGCTTCAGAAATCTGAGCCTGCAGCTAGCCAACAGCCTGCCAAAACAAATCTGGGCTTGGCTACGTTACTGGTGCCTGTGTGTTTCTTCTGCTTGTTCTGTGCAGCAGGTTTGGACGTCCACTCAGCTGCTGCATCTGCAGGCATCTCCCAGGCAAGTTCCTTGGCCCATCTTGTTCAGCTTATAGCCCGCTGGAGCCTGGAGGGATGTTCCTCAACCAGAATTCCCCAAGGAATCTCGCAGACATGCTCGGGGCTTACCAAAAACACATTAACAGTCTTCTCAGCAAATAGTGAAGCTGCTTTCTATTAATACGTGGACTAATGGTGTCTGCCTTTTATTTAATACTCTGGTGATTAGAGCTATGGCTGCTAACTGGTATGACTGGTTTTACAGTGACTTAACAGTTTTTGGCAAAGCAACTTTATATATCAGAGAGTATTTCAAAGATGCTTACTCTGGGTAGTGAACTCACCTTGGCCATGGGAGATGAGAGTTCAGGACTTTCAGGGGAAATTTGAAGTGCCGTGGGAAGGTTTGACTCCATTGGAGCTTTGTCTGTAGGAAGCTGTTGGTACTGGGACCGCAATATTATTAGTCTTCATTAAAATTTCTGGACTTGGAATGAAGGATCCTTTGTTGATTTAAACTGTGTATCTGGCAAGTTTGTTAGACCTTGTGATTTTGTTGTGTTTTGGTATTTTGCTTGAGGACCAGTGTTCTAGCGTATATGATACTGACTACACACCTCAGGTTCTTGTTGTTTTAAAAGGACATCAGCACTCTGAATTGAGGAAGAAGCTGTGAAAACACAAACCTTAAAATTCAGACATACAAGAAAAAAACCCCAAGATTCCTATTTTAAAACTCTCATCATTTTGACTCTTTTTTTTTTAAGTTCCGATTTATGAATTAGGAATTCTTGAAATTAAGAAGAGCGGTCTAGTGAGATTAGTGCACTGGAGTTCATCAATGAGTGTGCCCAGGTCTGTGCTGTGTTCATGTCTACGTGAATGGAGTGTGTTAAATGTATCACACTCTCAAATAACATAGCCGTGCTAGCAAACGCTCTCGTTTTCTTCATAGAAATGCAGTCTATCCAATCAAAGTATCTCGTGTCAATGTGGAATACTTTTGCCAGTATGAATTGGAAGTCTGAAGTTCTTGTATTTTTCTTGCTCACAAAAATATATTGGCAAGACTTTATACAGTCACAACAAAATCTAAATTTGCTTTCTTAATGCTAAAATCTGGTTCCGGTTACATTACTGTCAGTCTCTAGTAACTCCCTCTGGTTGACCCAAAGATAAGTTGAACCCACCAAAAGAGCCTTTTGGACTCACAACCCCTTAATGACATTAGAACATAGAAATGGCAGAAATCACTTTTTTTAATCTGCAAGTAGAAAGTATCTGTGTACACACTAGGTTTGGTTAATTTACCCCTTCTGAGCCTGAACAGGTAAAATGTAGAAATTTATATCAACACTGGAAACATATAATACAGAACTCCCTGACAGACCTATGTTGCTTTCCTCCTGCTTTCATACCAGTGGGACTTTTTTTGCATGGTTTCCACATTTTGGCATTTATTTGTCAAAACTGGGGCATAGGTGCAAGCACTTTTTTTGGTGCCAATTTACGTGATGCCATAAAATAGCGTTTTTCATTTTTCAACACTTATTAGCACAGCTCATCAGCTGTGCAGCACCACACCCTGGTGTGAAACTTACAGAGGGGTAATTCTGACAGGTTTATATTGGCCTAAACGTATAGCATTTAATTTGGGAAAATGAGTATCTTCTTCACATTTCCAGTACAATGTTGTGACTATTTGACAAGATCAACCACCAAGACCTTTGGAAGACTGGAAATCAGAAGGTATCCTAAAGAATAGTTCCACTTTAAGACAGTGGGTTAATGGAAACCCTATTTCTTTAAATTGAAGGTCCTATGTTTTAAATTATTTTAGTGTCAGTGTACCAAATTCTTCCAAAACAGCGTCCAACATATATATACATACACATATATATATATAATAGTGAGGTAAGCTGAACTGTGCAATACTGTACTCCAAGCTTTTAAGATAACATTTGTGATGCCACTGTGGTATATCTTTCTCATCATAGACCAGATATGATATAAGGACATACAGTATCCATCAATATATGTATATCCTACATATAAATTAATGACTGAATATAAAACCAATATGCAGAGTGACTATTATATATACATTTGTTATGTTCTATTTATTTTTCTAAAATCAAATATGTCCCAAAAGTGTAGTTATGCAATCTCCGATAATAAGTTGTGGATGTACTATTTTTTCTGTGTGCTAAGGATATAATGGTTGGCCTTTCTATTTTGTTTAATTGGATTTTAAGGGCACAGGTATTTTTTGGGAAATTGGCCCTTTTCTCTAGTCAATAGAGGCAGCGGGTCTTCTCTATGGTCTGTAAAGGGCGCCTATGGCCATGAGCTCAGCTATGAAGCCTGGACATCTCAAGTTAGGTGAGATTAAGCACATCCTAAGTTTCTACTTTGTTTTTTTATTGTTGGATTCCAGGTCACAGCCACACCATTATTAGCAGGCCACTGAAAATTATGTCTCTCAGAGTCTAATTGGTCCAATTGGTCGCAGTTTGGATCTGTAAACTCTTTTAGTTGGAGTGTGGTGGCTGAGTGACAACAAAATAGTTATGACCCAGTTCTGTCATATCTGAAATTTACTGCATTTTTAAAATCAGCACCGTCAAGTTAGCAATAACAAGGATTTGTTTTGTTTCCTGCAGCAGAGGAACCATGGAATTAGAGTATGAAAAATATGAACAGGTCACTGTAGAAAGGTTACCCACCGGAGTGTTGGATCTGCTCTAAGCCTATCTGTAGAGCAGTTTTTCCATTACATATCTGAATGAATTCTTACGCATGTGAAAACTGTCAAACCGGGCCACCTACAGATAACTGGATCACTCCTTTCTGAGTCAATTAACACAGAGAGAATTATGTAGAAAATTAAATAATTAGATTTTCAGACAATGTGATACACGTAAGTTACATTCGTGTAACATAATCGGTGTTTTCAAAAACAGTCGCAAAGAGACCTAGGCATGCAGTATGTGAACAAATCTGGTATGAAGCGTTGTGTATTATATAGGTGCAGATTGCTCACTGTTGTCTTGAAATGTGGCCTTTATTAGATACCTGCGAATTGCAATAAAATTTGACACATTAATGTCATTAGAACCATACTGCTTTAAAAGACTTGACACCAAAATTCTTCAGTGTTTGAATTAAGAAGATCCTTGTCTGGATTTCTATGTTTTCCATTATTCAAAATTTAGCCAGTATTTTCAAATGAATTGTGTATTCTTTCAGATTCAAAGGAAATTACCCAGATGAGTAAACCCTGTTGTAAGACGGTCCTGTCCAAATGAAAGCCAGTATTACGTGAGAGCAATTACTTTTCATGGTCCTTAGCATAAACCATGTAATGTTGGGAAGTTCTGAACGTTTAAATATGCTAATTATTCTTCTCTTTGCTCTGTGGTAGATGCTGTTTTGCTATATAAATTGGCTCAGGAATCTGCACGTTTTTGTGATGTGCTAGTTGCCATCTGCTTTGGAGATATTCCCATGCACTTTTGTTGATGCAACAGCTATAGTGTTTTCAAATGTTGATATTATGAAAATGTAATGTGATTGGGCTTGGACAGGTGCCTTAAACAGACCACCCATCATATTTATTTTGCTGCCAGTCAGAACAGGCAAACTCTTGAGTAAAATATTGAAGTGCTTTGAACTTTCCAGATAGATAATGAATTATTTGCGGTTCATTTTAAAAGAGATTTTGACAGTTGCTTAACTGAAAGCTACCATTAAGATCCAAATTTTCAAAGCTTACTATTTAATTTCACTTTATTTCTCAGTTTTGTCATTATTTTCACAAAACAGTTCAGTTCAAATGCCTTGGCTTTGGTAGTAGGGAAAAAACCTGCAACAATAAGCTGCAACAGTATAAATTCATTAATGTTATTACTCGAATATTAATGTTATTACTGGAATGCAGAGCAAGCAGCTATATTTGCTTGTTTATAAAATGACTGGATTTGGTGCACAAGGTACCTCAAAGTTTCTCTATACAGATATATAAACAAGAATGTTTAATGTGCACACAGATGCTTAGGTATGGCGTGGACACTGAAGCTTAGATATGCTTATGTCACGAACATACTTGAAATCACTGGTTTTAAATCCAGAAACAACCTTTTATTGCTGCCAATTCTAGAAAAATAACAAATCCAGGGTTCAAACCACTAATACAAACTATATACACAGTAATAAACACTCTTGCATGTGTTGTTAACCTATTTGATTTCTTGGTTTTACCTTAGTGGTAAGCAGAGGCAAAAAATTTGACTCGACGTCTTAACCTTTTCAAGCGTTGAGGACTGGAGGTGAATGATAAAAAATTCCTGGGTAGAAAACTGGTGATTAAAATAGATGGAAATGTAAGTGATCACAGTGAAACAGTGTTATCATCACCGATCAGGAAAATTATCTAACATTGGATCAAAAAAGTGTGTCAGAACAGGAATGCTTCTTGTAGTAACTAGTATCACAGCTACCAGAAACAGAATAGCACAGAGGGAAAAAAAGGATTGAGTGAAAAATAACAAAGCAGACAGTCAGGATTTTGTTCTCTGAAAGGTTAGATGCAATTAAGAGTAATTCACTTAAATTATGGCACTGGAAGATTGGCATAAAGGAGAAGAGAATTTTGCGTATGGCCACTCCAGCAAAAATATGGGAGTTGGAGTTTCATTTTGAGGTCACCTTAAAAAAAAAAGATGTTTTCACATAAATGTTCAATAATCCTTCTTAAAAAGTATGCTATAGAAAAGGGATTGTCTGTGAAGATTTTCATAAGGAGCAAGTGAATCTTTAAGGATCTTTAGAACCGTAGCCACGTTTTGGACTTAGTATTGGGTGGTGTTGTGCCAGAGAGAAGATTTAGGTGTGATTGGTTGTTTCTGAAAAAGAGATAGTGTTGACAATTATTAATAAGAAAAATGAAGTCTCAGAGGAGGATGGCCTAATGGCAGAGCTATTAGCTACATCCAAAAAGATGGTCTCACATCCTTGCTGAAACGTTCAAATTACATGAGAACAGAGTGTATTTTCCCAGATGGGTGAAAGAGAAACATAATCATCTCTGCCTCAAAAATGATGACAGAAATAGCTGAGAAAATTATACCTCAATTATCTTGATCAATCTCGTAATAAACTCTGCACACAACCTATCTGTCTTTGCTAGGAAAGAGGTCAGGAAGAAAAAATATGCCTTTTTTTTAAGAGGACCAAGATGAACCTGGGGTGAAGTTTTTTCAAGTGAGTGTATTTATTTTTTAAGAGATACTGTGGAAGCAAAAGTGGCTGCTATCTAAGTTTTGTTTAAGTTAAGCAAAAGTTCAGTACAGGATCAGGTGAGAGATTTTTGTCATGGTCATCTTTTATGATGAACAAAATCAGTATTTTATACTGAAGAGTCTCTTCCAAAATATTGCAGTAAGACCTTGAACAAGCAAATACTAATTTACAAGTGCTCAAACAGCAGTTTGGATGTGTAGGGATTGGAGCATAGCTTCAGTTACTAATCAGGATACGGCTTTTTATATCACATGTTTTGCTAGTCAGATACAGAGAATGAAAAAAGTCCTGAGGTCCATAACATGGTGCAAGCATTTATTTGTGTAGGCAAGGCTGGTGCAACTCAGTTCCTGGTGTATTGTATATGTACACATAACACCTTTGGGTATGCTGTCACAGTGACTGTAAGAGCAAATTGTTCTTGTACTTCAGTTAAAAAAACACTGATGGCTTTGAACCCTTGTATTTTTATCAAAGATGGTTTGTACTAATTAATTTATGAGTGTGGAGAAATGGTCTAGAGACCATTGGTATGAAGAAGATGCTCTTCTCATCCCACCAGTGAATTGAAAATATAGTTCAGAAAAGTAAATAAGGAATTGTAAGTACTGAAAGGATTTTGCAAGCCAGGTGAAGGCTGCACAATGAGAATGAATTGTCCTGTTATATCTCATTTGAATTGATGTTACAGGCAGTGAGCTTGAGAAGATAGGACTTCGTAGCAATGGAACATGGAAAATAAATACCTTTGTCACATCATCACATTCCCTTTCTTTTGTTCCCTGAGGTCATATATGAACCTTGATATAATGACTGACTACAGAAATTCTAGATTTAAAAGGAATCTCACTTTTTTTTTAATAGAATGGGCCATGAGAGATTTCCACAGAAAAAAAAGTACTGGAAACACTCGCCCCTCTCACGCTGCTTGGATTAGCTCAGAGCACTGAAATTAGACTGTATTGTCCCCAAATGGGTACCTGAGAGATACACAGTAGGAATATCAGAGTACCTGCAATTGTTAGGTATTGGGTGCCAGTGCTTAGGAATGCAGAGTTTTATTCTTTTTAATTAAAACAACAAATAAAATCCTATTGAGTAGATCTTGGAGTGGAATTCTCTTCTACTCCTCCCTGTCGTCGTCCCTGACATTCTCTATGGTAACTATTTGAAATACTAAATGGGGCTGTTAGGCAAAGCTTTTTTGCTGATTCTTGCATTGTGTGACCATTTGTAATTCCGGACTTCAGTTTTAGAAAGGCTCCAAAAATCCATGCTGCTATGACACTTTTGAATCAGCTAAAGTGGTTTAATATTAGAGCCTATGTGACAGATGTAGAAGGCTTACTAGTTTAGATACCCTGACTTCTGAGTTTTACTGGTGTCTTTCAGCCTTCTGGTATGTGAGGATGGGGTGTGTACTTGCTAAACCTTTCAATTGTACTATATTTTATTAAGGGAGAAGCAACAAAACTGAGTGATGCTCAAATTCTCCAGTGCCTTCTCTTGTCAAAAAGCTGGGGGAGGAAGGGGGAGAGAGACTTTACTGACTGTGAGACAAAATCTTAGATTTTGATTTATTTTATGTGGCATACAAGTATAACTCCTTTTGATATGATTTTGTTTCGTAGCAGCATAGAAAACACCTATCAAAGCTTTTAATATTAAATCAAAACCTTCAGTGAATGAAGTCCTGCCCTAATATTTTAGCAGGCCGGGAAACCTGCAGTTTCAATGTCATCCATGTGCCAGAGCATTTGATAACACTACAAAAGGATGTGTTTTACCAAGCTGGTTCTGATACATAAAAGCTGTGACTTCAAATTATTTCCCCCTTTTAAAATTCCTAGTGATTCTTTTTTTTCTCAATACTAGTGTTGTTATATTTGTTTCCTAAGGGTATCCAGGTGTTTTCACTGGAATAACGCAATTTCAAGACATTTCTTTTCTGCATGCCAAATTCATTGGATTAATCACCGTACACAAACAGGGCTCAGCACTGTCCAGCGGCAGTAATGAGGTGCAGCTTCTCAGTGGCTGGTTTCCAGGCTAGCAGAGGGCAATGGGGAGTGACAGCCATCGCCATCTTCTGCTGCTTTGCTAGGACGCGGGGGGAGAGCTGCAACACACTCGGGCCAAAACACGGCACAAACCCCCATATCCATAGTGGGTGGTAATCAGCAACCATCCAAGCAAAGCAATAACGAAACCATGTTGCTTCTCACCCCGAGACACAATATGTTGAGAGCAACATGAAAACATCTTCTGAAGAGCAAGAAGAGAAGCTTGAACTGAGAGTTGTCCTGTGTGTAAATGGAGGGTTGTTGTCCAGTGATTCTGGGCAGCATCTGGACATGTGACCGTCGTGTCTCAGGGCAAAACTCAGCCAAACTGAGAGAGAGTAGAGATGTTGAAAAAGAAATCGAATCTACTTCCATATTTTTAATGATATTAAAGATTTAACACTACTTTAAAAGGCTGTGTCAAAACATACGTGATTTGGCCACAGGGTATGTGTACTTCTTCAGCTCATCTTTAGGGAATAAATGTAGAGAACCACAAACTCAGCAAGTGTAAATCAGTGTGGCACCAATGAAGTGATTGAGAACCAGGCCCAGAGAAGGGTCTAAGTTTCAAATTTAGGGACAGAACCATACCTTTAAGGTTTTAGGTTTGGTGTTCATGAATAACTTTAGATAGAGCGTCTGCTCTATCAGTTTCAAAGGCCAGGCAGATTTTTCAAAGCAATAAATATTCTTGGTAACAGTGGTCTTACTTCTGGAAGGTTAACATCCTTCATGAGTGGTCAGGCATAGTATGTCAGTGCCAACGTCTTCAACAGTGATATACTCAAAATAAGAAATCAGAAAGGATTTGTTCTGCCAAACCTTGTAAACATGTATGTACTTATAATTCCACTGTAAGTATCTGGCTTTGGCTTCATATGCATTTGGTGTCAGAAAATAAAGTAATGGTAACTCTAATAAGAATAAACAGTGCTCTTTTACAGTTGCTTTTATTCCATATGCAGCCTGCACATGGACATGTCCAAGTGTCTTCTTTTTATTTTCTTGTTACATTTATCTCATCCCCACTTTCCAGTGTTTTATATTTTTATTTGCAGTATGAAAATACTTAAATCACTGTTGCAATTTGTTCGTATTGCCCAGTGCAACCACTTATTCCAGGTGTTTATTTGCCTTCATGAAAAAGGTTCTTACTAGATTTTATTTATTCATGTTTATGTTTAGAATGCTTCTGCCACATTTCATGACTGTTGGGCCTCTTGGGTAGAAGGTTGTTTTACCATGTGCATCATTATCACTTCCTTCATTATTTTGTACACATTTTTTAGGTCATCCTAAATGTTTTTCATCGTCACTGAAAATAAGCTTAACACATAACAGGTGTGGAGCCAGATGGGGAGAGAGAGCTTGAAAGAAAAATACTAGTTTATCCACTGCAGTGCAGTGCCTCTCTCCATCAAACAGCATGAGCATATATTGATGCGAAGCGGGGTATAGCCTTCCCAGACCACTGCCTCTGTAAATCCCCCTCTACCTTGCTTTGAAGGTCCATATGGCAGAAGAGAGCCATGTAAGGCAAGTAAGTCTTCCAGGTCCAAAAATTGCAAGTCGATGACTATCTGACTCTCATTCATAGCTCTTCACAGCCTGTTGTGTTGTACTGAGCTTTAATATTGTCTTAATGCTTAGCATCCATTTTTCCTTTCATGGACACAAGGTGTAAACAAAATAGGTAGGGAGTTACCTAAGTATTGCTGAGCTGCCTTGGGATTTCTCCAGAGTAAAGGGTGTCAAAACATTGTTATAACGGCTTTATAGTGCCCTGCTACCTGGCATCAAGTTGGGCTGAATTTAGTAAGAGATCAGAAAACAGCTGACTCCCAGTGATTCACAAACACCAGGAAGGTGCCTTTAGGATAGCTGCAGCCAGGCAAAATTTACAGGAGTTTCATGCCTCTTCTTACAAGCAGAGGCTCCTGAACCAGCCCCGTAGTCACAACTGGGAGAAAAGGTGGACGAAGTGGCACGCTGTGTCCTGCCTTTTCTGTCTTGGCCTCCACCTGGTGCAGATGAAGGTCTGCCCCTAAAAGAGTAAAGAGATGCATTTCAATTCCTGTAGGACTGGGCTCTAAATCAGGAACAGTAATGTAATCCTTGTTTTTTCCCTTCTCTATACTATTATTAGACCATTTCCTTTGTCCCTGTTTCTCATTTTTTTGTGCATTTTTAGGAGACCACTATTATATTTTCCTTTTTCTTTAATGTGAATATGTCTAAAGAGCCCATTGTTGTCAGTTGAAATATTTATGTAGTTTAGCATTCAGTAATTCCATTTGCTCCTTTAATTTGATCCTTTAACTTACTTCTGCTTATTTTTACATACAGTGCCTCCAAATCCTCTGCACCAGATTTGTTTATCTTTTTTAAAAGCTTTCAGCTCTCTGCTTGTAAAACTCTTTGCGTTTCATTCCTTACCTAACCACAATGGCCTATGTTGCACTTTTCCCTGTTTAGATTGAAGTGGGAAGAATTTCAACTTCTCTCTTTCCAACAGTTGCTTAAACATTTCCCACTTTTCCCCGAGTAGCTTTCCCACAGTTAGTAGAAATCCAATCAAAAGTACTTTCCACTCTTTTGAAAGTCAGCTACTTTATTTCTCTTATGCTTTCTGGTAATATTCTGTGCTCACCCTTGAAATTTCTCAGCCGTCTTAAATATTTTGAGAGAATGTTATATATATATAGTGTGTGTGTATGTGTGTGCGAGTAAATACATGCATGCATGCACACACACACAACTATATTTAGCCTTTTTTTTCTTTCTTTCCTCATGTTGGCTTCCAAACTCCTTATATCCCACTGTTGTGCTTTGGGGTGGTTTTTTTGGTTTTGTTGTTTTTTTTTTTTAAACCATTGTACTGTTTTCTTAGTGTAGCAAAACTTTTAGTGGAATGGAGAGACATCTGATACGAGGCATTTGTCTTATCCTTGGGGACATCTGACCAATTGGACAACTTGGTGTGAGTTCTTGCATGGGCCACCACCCCAGATGTTTTGATGGTGTGTAGGACAGTGAGAAAGGAGTGATGTTAGGTTAAGGAGGGAGAGACTGTAAATAGAAAAAGTTTGATTCATTTTTCCTGAACCGATGAGTGCGGGACTGAAGCTGC
Source organism: Gorsachius magnificus (assembly GCA_034008185.1). Lineage (NCBI taxonomy): Eukaryota > Metazoa > Chordata > Aves > Pelecaniformes > Ardeidae > Gorsachius > Gorsachius magnificus. The sequence continues at coordinate 37,703,356 of CM067083.1, read as the reverse complement.
CTTTCAAAGCAGAAGCCTCAGAGAGTTCCAGAAGGCTACCTGGTGGGTAGACTATCTCGAGCCCCATTCCTTGATTACTTGCCACTGTCACACTGCCACTTTCCCCCAGCCCCACATCCTAAGTTTCTGGAAGTCAAAAAAGTCTCTGTGAGGGAAACTCATTTAGTACTTTATACTAACAAGAGCTGAAAAAGCATTAGCTAATCGACCCTTTCAAAATCCTTGGGCTTAATTGAGCCCTGTGTGACTCCAGTTTTATGCTGGTTTGGATCCAACAATTTAACTGGCATGAAAGAGGATGAATCAGGCACTCAAAGTATTATTTAATGAGCTGGTTGTTTAGAAGGGCCAACTGGAGCAGAGGCATGAGGTGGCTTGAGTCAAGATTTTCTGATTTTGTGCTCATTCTTCAAGGCCATGCTTCCACATCAAGGGCATGTAGTGGGATGTGCAGTTTGGTCAAAGCCAAAAACTGTGGCCTGTGGACAATGGGCTGGCTCTTCAGCTGGTTTTGACTGGCACAGCTCCTGTGAAACCAAATTTTAATTCATGGAGCAATTCCAATTTATATACTCTCTGGGGGAAACCTGGCCACTGGTTGTAGCTCCCAAACTCAAACAATATTTGTTTATTTTCTCTGCCCAGATAGTGCCTCCAACCCAGTTTTATTTTCACATGACTACTTCGCTGCACAACTTTCCTTGAAATCCAGCCTCCAGTGATCCTTCTCTGCAATGAGTTCTTCCTCACTAATTTTGAAGTGTTGACCTGAGAACTAGCTGGGTGTAAGTGCAGCAATCTCCAAACACCCTGTGAAAACCTGAGCATGACTGCAGCCAGTGAATATATCTGCACTAGTAACTGGAATGCAACACTATATTAGAAGTGAGATAGAAAGATGCTAGGACCAAGAAAATAAAAAAACATTTCCCAGTGTATGAACTTGGTGGAGGGAGCAGAGGCAGGATTCACTGAGTGTGAATTAATTCACCTCCTGGCATAAAACAAAATCATGCATATTTTAGTTTGGGACTTTTCTGTTAAAGCAAATAATCAAAATATGGTGGTGGAATAGTGTATGTCTAAAGAGTAAATATATGTGTACTGCATCTTATTTCTCCTGTAGCCTTTACTGCTAAGTGTGAAATGAGTTGTCCTGCAACTAGATAGGGACTAGAGCTTTCTGAGCAAGAGGTGTTTTGAAAGAGCTACTTTGTGAAATGTACAATAATAACTACAGCATCCAGGCTGATCAGTGTTGTCTTATTATGTTATCAGCAGGTATTTAAAAACCCCAATGATTTGTTTGTTTAGTTGAAGTTCTGGAGTTTATTTTTCCTTTTTTTTTTTTGAAGTAGCATGGCAGTAACACTTCTTTTATAAGAGAAATAATGTCAACAGAAGGCTAAAGAGCACGTGCCTGTAGAACATCTGCTCTGAGAAGCCACTTGAAAAACAACCACTCAGTAGCATGATAAGAAAACATCTGCGAAGCACTGGGAGGAATATTAGCAACGGGAGGAGGCAAGGAAGGACAAGTGAGGTTGGACCTAGGTCAGGGACAGGCATCTACCAACTGCCAGTGGCAGCACCTCTGTTATTTCTTTCACAATTACATCTATATTTAATACCAAGATTTTGTTAGAAGCAGGGAGGGATGTGGCAAGGGGAAAACGGAGCAGGGTGGCCATCGTCTTACCAGGTGCGAGGCTGAAGCCCCAGCTCGTCACCCACATCCAGGCAGCCCAGGTGTTGGGGTGGGAGGGAGGGAGGGCATCGCTGTCCAGGCTTGGGGCAGGCGCTGGAGCACTTTGCATAATCAGAACCTGGTACGTGTGTGCGTATGGCCCGCTCCTTGTTTGCCTTTGTTGTGCTTTACATGTTGGATAAATCTCACAAGATTTTATTAGGAGAACACTGTTCTTATTAAAATTATGTATAAATAAGCCATCTACCTTCACACATCTATTTGAAGACTTTTTTTAACACTGGCAATTTGATTTCAAGGCACTTGTGGAACACTTCTTTGCTGAATATTGGGAGGATGACACATAGCAGTGTCTTAACCATTAAGCCGACATTTGGCTTTAATTGATGCGCAGATTATGCTCCCTTTTAAAAGTGGGATAGTTAGTGTTTATTCAATTACACCAGCTCAGCTCCTCAGCAACTTTTAACAAAGAACACATACTACTGAGACATTTCCCACAACATACCATGGACTCAAAATCCCATTGGTTTGCTATAGAATAAACAGTCAGGAATTCCTGGAAATTAAAAAACAAAAACCACATGGACGGTAGGAGAAAATTAAATTAGTGACCCTAGGTAGAAACAAGTAAGATTTTCTGGCATCCACTCTGTTTCCAATCTTATTTATTCCTTTTCTGGTATTAATCAACTTCTTAGATTTCCCTTCGGATCTGGCTTTTTCCATTACAAATTTAAGGATACTGTAGAATGACAACCTCAATGTACTATAGGTTGTATATTATTCTTCTGAATAACCCATGCAGAAATTGATACATATTTGTAAAGAGTACGTGTATGAGAAAGAGCTAAGTATAGGTAGGTGGGAGTGTATGTCTTTGTACTTAGAGGGGAGGTGAGATGCTGGCAAACTGGTGCATCAGTTCATTATGAGATGCCCAGTGTAGAGAAAAAGAACAAACCAAATCTTTTATTGCTGGTTACAGATCCTATTTCACGTAATAGATCATAAAATGGAAGAAAGGAGAAACTATGACTAAGAACCAGGGGTCAGGATGTTTTGTCACCCTGAACAAATCAAGTTTGCTTGTATTCCAAAAAATGGAGCAAATAATTCCAGCTTTTTCAAGGTTTTCTGAATCTAACTGGTCAGGAATCCCTGCCAGGAAAATGTTAAGCATATCTTAATGAGGATAATATTTGAACACCTCCTTATTTCAGTGGACTTAAGCGTGGTCCATCCTAACAAGGGACAGTTCTGTGAATCACAGCCTGAGTGCTGTGTTGTAATGTGTAATGCTGCCACATTTTAAAAAGAAGGGCAGGTACTCACCATTTATTGAAAATCAGACCCCTTTCAGGTGTCTCCAGCTGGGAGAACAAATGGGAAGACAATAAAACAAGACCCTTCAGCAAAAAATCTTGTCTTTCTGTGGAAAGCCAGTTAAATTGATTGTTTGTTGTTTTGATAGGTTCACAGTGTTTTTCCCAAATTTTCATGCACAACACAGACCTTTCTGTTCCTGGGAACTACTGATTCATTTGGCCATATGATGGGAGGAGGCTGCCAGCAAGGAGGAGAACTAGCCTTCCCTTAAATTGAAGAAGTAAACTCCCATCATCTTCTAGGTAAAGAGGTTTTCCATCTTCAGGTGTTTTCCTTGTCTGCCTCCAGATGTTCTCATCTCTCTGATCTGCTGGTGAATGGTGAAGATGGTGTTATGGAGGTGGGCTGTGAGCATTTAACCATTTTGGAGGTACAACATGGCTAGAATAATATGTGCCTTTACAGTCTTAAAGTGATACCAGTTTAACTTGTTTGAATTGACAAAATTGACCCCTTACAAAGATCTGTTTAAACTCTTAGCTTGCTTCATACCTTTTTGTCAATTCAGTCTCTTGTGCAAGTTAAATAAGATTTAGGAGTGTCGAGTTTAAACACGTTGGTTTTTAAATATATATATAGCTCAGCTGAGTAAGGTTTTGTTTAGAGTTAGCAATATGAACAGTAAAATATAATATGGATTTCATGACCTTATCCCTACTTTCAACATTTTCTGTTCTTCTTTCCATTCATTCATCTGAAATGTTCAGTGTACAGGAGTGTGTAGAGCTCCTGACACAGTAAGGAACAGATGTTCATTCAGCTTCTTGGTATGACCAGAATGTGTGTATTTTAGGTAATGAAGGGGTAAAAAAAAAAAAACCAAAAACATGAAAAATAGCATTTTTGTGGCATTTTGACCTTCACTGTTAGAAAAAACTTACTCAGAAATGAGAACTATCCCAAAGTTTACCAAATTTTTTTAAACCTAAAGAACACTTGATCAACTTTGATTCTCTCCAGACTCATTGCCTACCCTGTGTTGATGACAAAAATTGTGTTCATCACCTGCAGCATTCCGTATTCTTCAGAGGGATACAGAGAGGAGAAAAAAGACTCTAATGCTAATAAACATGCAAGCCATTTATTTCAATAGTTAGTAATCGCTGTATAACGATTTACAAAAATTGCACATCCTCTGTTTAACTAAGGTTTTGCCTGTGATCATCATAATCAGTTCTGCCTGTTTGAAGAAACGCATGCTTGCACAGCTTGAAACATTTAAAACCTTTCAAGTCGGGCTTTGGCACCTCTCATGGTATGTACTGTGCTTATGACAGTTAATCATGTGAACTGAACTTTTTTTCTCTTCCCTTTAAACTTGGTAGATTTAAGATTATCTTTTTTTTTTCTCCTCATATTATTTCTTCAAAGTTAAATTTCCAGTGCATGAAACTACTTGACCTGGAAAATAAACACAGCAGCACATATAGCACTGTAGAATAGCAAAAGAAATCTGACCTGTGGAACTAACAAAAGAGACACATAAAACAATGAGGGCCTAATTTTCTGTGGTGTTTCAGCAACAATTTTAGGGTACGTACAGAAATAGATGTGTCTGCAGTTGTCCTCAATGTTTGGTACCTTTCATAAAGGAGTTTTAAAAATCTGGTCCTTGAATCTTCAGTGACCTACCTTTAATTTCCTCAAAGTAATAAAGGTTGACGCATACTACAGACTTCAGTGGAAACAGCTGGCGTTTACTCTCCCTGAGAAAATCAGGCCCTGCAGACCAGAATCTCTGCTGGTGAACCATGACTGGGCTTCTCTCACAACAGTGAAGGTGTCTGATTTTACACCTGTGGATTCTTCCAGCACTGCACTACCTTTACTGTAATTTTTTTTTTTTCTTGCGTCCAGACAGAATTTTGTTTCCTATGACCTGTGACTGTTGCCTCTTTTCTTTTTGCTGCATGCCTTGAGAAGAGCCTGGCTCTGTCTCTTCTATGATCACCCTTGCATAAGGGAGCAGCAGGTAGGAGTTGAATCCCACCCTTAGTCTCTTTTTCTCCAGGCTGCACAAACCTGTCCCCCTTGGTTTCTCCTTTTACTTCATGTGCTCCAGTCTAGCCGTCTTGGTGGCTGTCCATTGCACTCACTCCAGTTTGTCAATGTCTGCCTTGAATGGAGGAAGGGACAAAATTAGGCACCCTCAAGAAAACCAGAGGGGCATGATTAGCAAAACTATATTCACTTTGGGTTGCAATACTTACAAAATTATTCCATGTTTCCTGGCATGGTATATTTGGCTCATGTTCTCAAACAACACTAGACATCCCTGCTTGACACAGGGGAACACAGCAGAGATGCAAATTTTAGCATTGCTGATAAACCCTATGTCCCATGTTTGAGTGAGCTGAATCTGCTACCTGGAAATAGATCTCCTGAAGGAACAGAACTACCCTGTATCCAGAGTTACGTTGGTGATCAGTATTGCCATTATCAGTCCTTTGAAGATCGCATGTCAAACCCTCCGTTGGCATTGTGCTTTCAAATATCAGTCAGGATCTGCCTGGACTAGATATGAACTGGGGAGTAACCTCAAGGAGAAAGTTTTTATGAGCTCTGAACAACACGGTCAGTTCTTCTTGATTACGTAACGTAAAATAACCATTTCAGGGATGGAGTAGCCACTAGTCATATTGAGGTAGAGCAAAGACGGTTGTCTTGTCTCAGTGGCATAATGGATCATGATACTCTCACAATAAAGAAGGCTGGAGGGTATGACAGAAACTAAAGAACAAATGGGCCCTTTGTAAATGTTTGGATAAAGTTTGCATGTGGCTTCTCATTGTGATTGTGGGGCATAATTCTATGGAATAATTGCAATTCTATGGAATAAATAAGTTATGGAAGAAATAATCAGTGGTTTAAGCCCAAGATTAGTTTCTTATCACTCTGATTCACAATATAAATGCCCACAGAATTTTTGCATCATCAATATACCTTATTTTATCAAAGACAGAAAAATAATGTAATGGAATACAGAAGCCACTGATTTCCCCTAAAAAAAGTCACTTCCTTTAAAAAAACAACTGTCTATCCCCCTTTCTAGACATCAGGCTCCAGAACAAAGATGTAGCAGCAGAGGACAGTATAGATTGCCCCTCTTCACCTGTAGACATTCGGTGATTCCATAAAAGCAGGTTCTTATCCTGCTTCTCTCATCTTGGCTGCACCATTCTGTTCATGCTCTTCGAGCATCTTGTTTTAGTTTGATAACATTTTTTTTTCTCTATTCTTTGAATAATGCCTTGTATGGGATCTGACTTTGATGGGAACTTCCAGATACCACATCAGTGCAAATGCTATCATGAACATAGCTGGGTGTTGCTAATACGTGATTACCTTATATATTTGTGAAGTATTTCAGTGTTTCAACAGAGAAGGCAAGATAGAAATGCTTAGTGTTTAAGCATGTGGATTGTGGTGCTCAAGAAAATTCTTCTAACGCCACTAGATGCAATTTTCTTTTTCCATTTTGTTTGTATTGGGCATATCTGACATTTCGAAGCAGCATCAAAAGGCAACACTCAGTATTGAATGCATGCTTATTTATAGTTATTCTTTGTCTCATGCAGGATCTTCAAAGATTATGCTGAAGTGATCTCTGTACATATGGCTTGTCTCTGCATTTTTATATGGAGAATATATTATTTTTTCACTTTATTTTGGAGTGGTAAATGGGAATCACAAATAGCTTTTCTTTGCCTGAAAAGGTTGTATGTTTAACATTATTGGTTACTCACAGAGTTCAGACACATTATATATACTGGATTTCTGTCTTTACCTATGCTTTACAGTACAACTCATGATGCTGCCACCCCAGAACATTGGCTATAAGCTGTAAGAATAGGAAGGAAAGACAGCAAGCTCATATTTTTAAAAGTATAAGGAAGTATAAGGCTCCAGATAAGGTACTTTTGGCAAGTTAAAGTTCTTTCACTTCTAATTATCCTGGAGGCATCAATAGTTACATTTTCCTTTATCACTTTAGGTATACATAGGATTTAAAGTTTTGTTTTGCATATGCCATTAAAATATCAGATTTTATCTATTATGAAGGTGTAATATGAGTTATATGAATTTTAGTGAGATGCTTGGAGTTACAGTAGAAGCAACCCAATCAAATTGATGGGTCAATGTGCATAAGAGGGTCACATTGCAGCAGAATGTTCATGTGACCAAAACAATGACTGTGTATTAATTTTAATCAGGTTTGCTTTAGCCCTTTCTGATGGTGAGTTGTGTTTCCAGATGATCACAATAATATTTTTGACAACCAAGATTATAGGCTTGCAAAAGCCCTTACTAGTAGTTCGCCAGCAGAGTTATCATAAAGTAGACTTGTCAGCTTAGGTGAAATTTTCTTTCTGTTCTCTTTTGAAAAATGAAGGGTAGCAGGAAGATCATGACAACTACTTTGCCATGAGACGTCATCCTGGATGAGAGTTCAGAAGAGAAGCGTGGGCGTGCTTTCAGAATGGTGCTTACAGAACAGTGGCTTGTTTCCCAGTCTGTATGCTGTCATAGTGACGAAGTGGCACATTGAGGGCATTTGTGAATTTCTAAAGGTCAATTAACACGATTTATGGGAATTTATAAGGAACTGAATAAATAAAGATATGTTTCATCTTGTCTTGTCGCAGCCTTGTGATTTTATCTCATTTAGCTTTCCATTTTGGTAAATATCTCACAGAATGTTTCCATAATATTTTATTTTTTTTAAAGATGTTTGATGTTTCTTGATAGGAGCTGAAGAACAGCAATGTGCCCTCTACAATACCTTTGCAATGTTGCCTGGAACCCTGCAACTTTGTTTATTACAACATTATTCCACATTACTTGTCACATATACTTGGACACAAATAGACCACTTTTGCTCAAGAGAGATTAATGATAGAGCTAACTTGCTGATTTAATAATCTCTGGGACCTAAAAGGGTGTATTTCAGGGACCAAATTTCCCTCTTTAGTTTTGTTTACAGTTTATGTTGTTCACACATATTAAGTAACTTCTAGCAGTTTTGGCTGAAAATTTAGTTAAGAGGCTGAAGTCATATGTAGTCAGCATTTCTTCATCACACAGACATGCACTATTCATAACATTTGACTCACACTTAACAACATAATTATTTTCTTGCAAGGATATGTATTAAACTAGACCCAGAGTCGGAAGATGTTTGCTGCCTATGTAGAGCAAAACAAGGCCTCCTTAGTTTTCTGCGGTCAACATTAGCCTACGTTTTGAAGGGAAGTCTTTATTTTGCAATGCTTTACAAACCTGTGGACTCAAGAAAGTTCTTAGCATTTTTTTTTAATGCATGCCTGTAAGTAAATAGCGGGCTACCTCAGCTCTAGCTAGCAATGGCTTTGGGGTCTGAGCTGGCTTCTGTTGTGAAAAATGGATAGCCTTCACTGCTGAAAAAATCCCACTTATTCCAGGAGGCCAGGGTGTACCCTGTGGTGGAGCAGTCACTTGTGGAGCGTTCATTTCTCCCACAGTCTCCCAAAGGGGTCACAGCTGCAGTCTTGTATCTATGATTTTTCAGATAACCAGTGATTCCAATAGTCTTGAGCTCAAAAACCCAAACCCAGGATGTATCGTCCAGTGCAAAGCTCCACAAACCACCTCAGTTTTCAGTCTTCTCCAAGGAGTCTTCCTGGTGATGGGATTTCTCCTAGTGAGTGATCCAGAATCCTTCTGCATGCAAAGATCTATAGCACTGTTTTATACCTGAAAACTATTTCAGCTGGGAAATATCCTTAAACCTTCTGCTTTTGGCTAAATGTGATTAGTTGGCCATTGTCAGGATTTTTTTGGCTACTGCTGCTTGAGAAATAAAGCAAACACTAGGGCACATCTGAAAGGAAAACAATCTCAGCCCAAGCAAGGTACTTGATATTTTTTGTACATGTTATTGCTAGACATGATATATAGGTGTTTGTGTATGAACTGGATTCATCCCTTTCAAAGTCTGGCACATCTCACTCCCATAGTTCACATACAGTTCAGATTTAGAGACAACTGGTAACGTGCACTGCAACTGATCACTCTGTAAGTAGTATTAAGTGGATATAAATCTGAATGATCACCCTGAAAGGTGATCTGAGACTCTGGAGCATTGAGGATGAAGGATTCTGATCTGTTACCTGTTAGTATGTAAATGACACCATCCAAAAGCTACCCGAAATGCCAAAGTACCCCTTCCCCATATACATGGCATTACCTGTAAATATATAGAGAACATTGCCTGCTGCTTTTTAACAGGGGACATCATGACTCCTCAGCCCTTGGGAATCATCTGAGCTTGTTGGCATGAGTCCTGGGTCCTGTTTGCCTTCGGCGCTTGCCCCTCGCAGTTAACTTTGGGCTCCTCTGGGCTGTGGGCTCGGTGCACTCGCACCACCTGTATATGTGATGGCTTTGCCACAGGGAATTCAGATTTTCCATTGCCTGATGTCATGACAGAAATGTCTTTTTCAAGCTTCGCTGTGTCCATCCTGAATCTCTTCTTTTGTCCTTGTTCTGTACGTTAATTCTCAGAAGGCTGTCCTGGGAGGAAAGCTTTCAGGTAGCTGAGGCTTGACTCAGTCCCCGCTGGTTACTCAGATATATTATCCAGATTACTTACCAGCAGTAGCAGCACTTTGCTGCATCTTCTCTTCTCTGATACACTGAGAAAAAAAGACCTCATATTGTTCCAGGGCTTTCAGACAAAGGGATAAGGCAATACTGTTAAAACCATTGGAGATAATGATTCTTTCTTAAATGATTTTTTAAAGATGAAATCTTAGAAATTGGAGGGAAGTCCAGGAGTACTCACCACTGTAGCCTGTTTTTTCTGCAAATTCCTTTCATCACCTTTATTTGCTAATGTATGCGTTATAAGTGATATGCAGGCCTGAGTCCATAGTCTGGATTCACATTCAGGAATGTTTGCAATCAGTCCCTTACTTTTCAGTCTGTGTCTTCCCTAGGGCATAGGGAAGGACTTCATGTTTCTTGTGAGCATTAATGTACGTCATGACACATACTTACAGAACAAAAATCTAGTTGTGTTAAAAAAGGGACTAGGCTGATATTACAGGTCACCACCCTGCAAAATCACAAAGGACAGCTGAGGAAGATAGGCTTGACTCGAGTGGTCTCTATGAGGAAAACCAGTATACTCATGTATTTACTGAAGAATTGTTATTCTACATATATAAGTGAAAGGTGTCCCTGCACCACTGATTCAAATTTTAGTTCCTGGTCTTATAGTTAGACTACAGATCCACTGGGACACTGGTTGTTACCTTATTTTGTGCTGTACAAGGCTCCTGCGATATATATAGGATTCTTAGGCACTGAAGCAAAGGGAAGAAGACGACACTTACACTGGGACATGTGTTAATGTAGAAAAGGAGATCAAAGCTTCTGTCTGATTCCTATTGTGATAGCATTTGACTGTTTTTTCTGTTCCTGATCGAATGTTTACATTTTTCTTTTGCTTTTGCATATTTTAAGTACAACAAAAATAAGCCCTATTCATATACGTGCTTTCTTTTTGAGCTAAAAATAGCAGAAAAGATTGTAGCACTGCATCAGCTATTTGAAGGGCAAACAGGGACCAATATTGTCTCTGTTTCTTCCATCTGAAAACTTCCTATGCTTCAACAGTGATATTTCCTACTTTTTTATACCTGAGCTTTTCATATGTAGAAATCCGTATGTGAAGGTCTGGAATAAGAATTCTGAGATCCTTAATTAAAGGCACTTCTCAAGTGAGGTATTATTTTCCCCCTGTAGTATCATCTAACATCAGAAATACATGATTTGTTCCCCTTCCCAAAACGCTGTACTGGAAGGACTAACAGCAAAGAAATAAAAAAAGAAAGAAGGTGAAAGTGAATAGCATTCCCTACCAACTCCAACAGTACTGTTTGGATTTTTTCATCTCTGTGAAGACATATCAAAACCTGAAGATGGTAGTTAAAAGAAATTTTGGCTGAGCAGCATTCAGGTGTCCTAGAAGTTCTGCAATTTTCTTGGAAAATAAAGGAGACTTGAAGCTAAGATCCAGCCACCTAACTTTTGACCCATAACTAATGCCTAGAGAGAAGCCTAGGCACTCTGGGCTTCATTTCCAGGCAGTAGGAAGAGATGTAGGATGGATTTGGCTGAGCGGAGGAGAGCATCGTTTCATTTCAGATATGCTGCAGTGTTTTGTAAATGGCCAGCTGGGGTATTTGGAACTGAACCCTTCAGTCCTACCGTAATAGGAGTTTAGCCAAAGCGAACACTGCACCTTCAGACACTTCTACGTTTTAATCTCCTGCTTCATAACACTGCTGTGTCACTAGGTTCTTCAGAAAAATAGCCAGTAACATTGTTTAAAAACACAGAGTGCTCTGAATCCCAGCAGTGGTCTGCCATCACTTTTATATGTGTGGATCTCTCCTCTAAATACCTCTAACCTCATCTCCATTGCTTATAGGCTCTGGATCATGTTTATGAAAATATGTCTGGAATATAATTCCTTATAAAAGTGCTTCGTGCTAAAGCTGCTTGGAGATCTCTCTTCCAAGGATCAACTTCAGAGGATTTCCAAGCTGCAGCCATAAATTGTGTCGGTTGTTTTCTGTAAGAAATACAGTACTTCATTATTGCCACAGGGGGTACTGTTGGCTTAATTTTGTATTTGAGTCACCGCTGCTGAAATTATTAAGTTAATGATTTATGCTCCTATGATACAACAATCTCTAGTGTTTAAATTGGTTACTATGTTTTGTTTACTGTTTATAACTACCACAGTTGTTTTAAATGCCACTAAAACTACTTGCCAGCTCGTATGGTTTATTTCTCCCTGCAGATTTTTACAAACCACTGATTGATATAGGGGGGAAAAAAAACCCTATAGTGATTTATGCTTGAAAAAAAAAAATCCCAAGAGCTATGAATTAACCACTGTTCTGCTATATAGAAAAAATAACACTCTGGTGACACTGAACAATGGATGTCAAAACCTACTTATTCTAGTGCTTGCTTCTGGTTTTATCATAGTGGAAAATTTGAGTGCTTTTTTCTTTCTTTTTCTTTGAGTACTATGACTGCATCAGTTTTGGACTATGAGCTCACTAGTTTTTCCCCAGGGTTCCTCCTCATCATGCCATGTTAAGTACTTGATTCACTTAAACAGACTAATGTTTGCAAAAGTGGAAAAAATGTCCCAGAATTTGCTGCTTGACAGAAGGTTAGCTCATTTAGCTCCTGGTGCACACAGAAGGTTTGGGAGGCTGATCTACAGTTTCAGGGAAATCATCTGATAACACAGCTGGGTAGATTCTGTGGCTCTCTCTTGCTCTGTAGAAAAGAAGCACTTACTGTTTTTCACTGGAAAAAGCACCGAGCAGTGAGAATATAGCTGAACTGTGTAGGGCAGGACGAGATTTCACCCGTGTGTTACAGCAGTTGCAAGACAGTCTGACAGCAGGCACTTCCCTTCACTCTGCTGGGTGAAATTCTGGTCTCAGTAAAGCAAAAAAACCTGCTTCTGACATCACATCTTAGACCTCCTTTTCTGCAGCCCTAATGTCCATTTTGCATTGGTCTCCTTTTATGTGCCCCCTGAGCCACCACTTCCATATGCTTAGCCAGTTGCTTACTGGTGAGTTTGTGATCAAAACTAGGAGTACAAACTCAATCAGTCTACAGCGATACGTAAAACATGGACAACTCTTACAGATAGCTAGAATCACAAATTCCACCAACTGGCTCCATCTCCATAGATACACAGACTATAGATCAACATCTGAACTGCTTTTCATTCAGCAGAGAGGTCAGGAGCACACGTTGCTGAACCACCCCCCAGCCTTCAGTGGTTCAGCCACTGGCCTGCTTCCCAGCAACTTCAGGCTGTTCAGACAGCCAAAAATTGATGGAGTTGATTAGGTGATGCTGTAGGAGCCATCCCAGCAGCAATGCACTACCAGAACCCCCTTAGTCCCCAACACATGGGCTGGGATTGTCCCACTGTTGCAATCTCTTAAATCTAATACTTATCATCAAACCGGTGTCAAATGCTTGTTGCAGCAGGGAGTGATGAGACTGAGAGTTTCAAGCGGAAGGGTTATGCTGACAATGTAGAAAATCAGGCACAAGTATTTTAAGAAGAAAAACTATATGATGTCACTTCTATAGTGCAATATAATGTAAACCCAAGGACTTTTAGCTAATAGGGCTCCAATGTTTCTGTCCCAGATTTCCCAACAGAGGAGTGGCACAGCTATGATACACAAGAGAATCAATGCATCTGACTTACTACATGAAGTAATACATCCACCTGATGATCTGCACATACACTTGCCTGGGGCTGCTCTACATCTGGAAGCCAGAGAGCTACCTTTTCTCTGGGCTAATTTATGCAGACAAATGAGAAAAATTGTCTTTTACTACCCAGAGAACATTTCCAGGCAGAACGAGAGGATATATTGTGGGAAACCCAAAACATTTAGTACCCCCAGGTAGTGACACAACCTGTTACGTGTGGCCTTTCACAAATTCATGCTATAGTTTCATTAACGGAGAGCATGCAAGCAAGTATGGAGTCCTGAAAGCCACAATAGAAAAGCCTTGAGCTCTACGCTAAATGAATGTAGGCTTAAGTTACATTTTAGGTATGTTTTCACATGCCTACCATGATCTTTCTGTACCTCCAATCCATCCTTCTCAACAAACACTGCAGAGAGAACAAAGGCATTTCATGTGGTATAGGAGAATTTCTCTGACATAAGGAAAACTTCAGTTGTGTGAGTGAGAGGAGCATGAATTGATGGAGCCTATGTGGGGAGGTGGGGAGGAAGGGTTGGCCGTCCAACCCAGAAGAGCACAGATTTGAGGAACTGCACCCAGTCCTGCAAACTCTTCCTAGTGTGGGCTGGGAGAAGATATAGATGTGAGTAATTCCACTGGAGCTTCCTTTGAAATGCAAGTATGAATTTTACCTAAGGTGCTTCAGCAACTGGTGGTGTGCGCAGGTGCCCGGGGTGACAGGAGGGAGAGATGCACTGCCTGTTTGTCCAATCTGTTAGAAGTCCTGCAGGCTGCTGGCGCCAAATGCCCAGCTCCAGGGTGATTTCACACCCCCTCAGCTGATGTGGCTTGCACATATACATTTGTGGGAGGTTAAAACTGGCATCCAGCAGCAGAAGTCCATGGGTGCTGCTGTTCCGCCTCTCGTTAGTGAATGCATCGGCATAGAGAAGAAGCTGGCAAAGGAAAATGCATGTAATCCCTTTGCTGCAGCAGGTATCTTTTCAAGCTAAATGAGCACCTAGTCAAGAGATGAGCTACACTTTTTATGTACTTTCAGGCACATTCCCTGTGAATTTTTCCAGAGCTGGAATGTTGTATATGTGATATTTCCCTTAATAAAGCATTCAGGAGTTGTTTTTCAAGGAGGTGTATAAATAAGGGAGTACACCATGAAAGGGAGGTCATGTGTAGAAGATGTGAGAACCTATTGGCAGAATTACCCTGCGACTTTGTTTTATATGACTTGAAGCTATATTTTTTTTCCTCCCAGATTACAGAATAACACTAATCTGTGTGTTAACGTGTGGCCTGTGAAAGGTGCATGAAAGGTCTACTTGGCCCTCTGCAAGGAAAAGGCTTGTCTCCTCTGATTTAGATGACTCAAAAGGTTCTCTAGGTGGAAATTAACTCATCTAGGAAAGCATCCATGGCAAGAAAAACATGAAAAAGATCTTTTCTGGCATCAGGAAAACTTTTTCCTTAGTACATTGGGGTACTACAACTGTGGGAAAATAAACGAAGGTGATAAATGTAAACTACAAGCTATCTGGAAACAAGTCCCCCATGCACAATACAGATGGGCACACACCTCTGTATGGTTTTTAGAGGACTAAGTGAAAGATCTCAAACAGACCAAGTAAGAAAGGAGACTTATATTTTCATTTTCTTTCATTTAGGGTCTAGGGTGAAATATTGATAGGAAAACGTAAAGGATTATTTCTCCGTGTGATGTGATAGCTTGAAGTGGGAACCTTGTGTTTCAGAAATAAAAATGCGTACTAAGCACAAACCAGCTATCGCTCCATTACTCTAGCAGCAGGAAGGTGATACTTCCCGAAGCACCGAGAGCAGCAAAAGAGCAGAGGCAAGAGAAGCTGCAAGCTCCTCAGTTTCAGTTCAACTTTGTGCTCCTAAAACAAATGGAAAAAGTCAGTTTTCAGAAATTAATTGTAATTTTTCAACATGTTTTAATGCGTCACTTCTGATCAGCCAGAAGAGAACTGTATAAAAGAGCCTCCAGTGAGGTATGAGGTGTTTTACTGTTTTTACCAAGCAATAAAATTGTGTACTAAGAGGGCAATATAAAACTGTACATTTTTTATAATTCAAACCCACTTTTTTTTAAAACTATGTTTTAATCCTGGATATAAAATCTGCCCTACTAAATGAATGACTATATAATTATGCCTCCAGCTTTTAACTGTTACAGCAGGGGCCAGTGTTCTTTACAGTTTTTGCTTTATCAAGAAATACAAACATGAGATTTGCAAATATGATTTTAACAGCTTTTATTTAAATAAAGTCATTACATTCTGGTATGACATCTCCAAAACTCTTCCTGTTAACTCTGGAAACACCCTTTACTGCTGGATTCGATACATCCTATGTTTGTGAACTTTGTTTAAATAATAGGTATCTCAGAGGACCATAAAGACTGGTAAGCTTCTTCCTTTCTAACGGGGACAAAAATCCAAGTCAGAATGTCATTTGCTCAGCACTTTGTATTTTCACTAAAGTTGATGGGAATTGAATTTACTGTCTAGAATTAATCTGATTTAAACAACATCTGTTTGACCCTTGATTCTTTATTTTGGAGCTGTGTTCATTATACAAGCTGAGAATCAGACCCATCATTTTTGAAGAGAGCAAAGGAAAATATTTTCTACATTTTCTTTTCACATTTATTCACTGCATTAAAATGCCTTTGCCACTTACTACATGAGAGGTTCATCCCCCTCTCTGTGTCTCTGCTCCCTTTCTGCCCTCCCAGTCCCATCTGGTTTCCCTGTTTCTTTTTCTTTCCACCCTCAGTTACTGTGTTATCAGTAAAACCAGTTTTGAAGTAAAACTCTCACACTCAATAAAACCATTCACAGGTATGGTCTACGGACTTTTTGAGCACATGACTTGCTACCTGTCCCTATATTGAACTCTTTGCTCTTACTAACGCCTTCTGTTTCCTGTCCATAAGCCAGTTTTAAAGCTTACAATATTTGTGCAGTCCTCTCTCTTTCTGTTTTTTTAAGGACTTCATTACACCAGCCATCATGCAGAGTTGTGCAAGAGGGAGGAGACCACAGAAGATCATCCACCCTCCTTGCTTGGCTTTTGTGCTGGGCCTAATTGAAACCTCTGTCCTTGGGACAGCACCTGCTCTTCTACTGGGGTTTAAATCAGAAGGAAAAGTGTTTATTTCTGTGGACCTTAGGCTGTGCCCCAATACTCATGCAGTGAAACAAACCGTATCCCATCAGAGAGCAGAATGGACGGAAAAGGAGGCCGAGTCCTTGTCCCCTTCTCCTCGCATCATTTCCTAATGACTAGGTGGGAAGGGGACGGGGAAGAGCAGGAGATGGAAGGCAGAAGTTCCTACACTCACTCCTCAGGCGAGGAGACCAAAGACTTCACACTGAAGCACAAAAAGTGGAGTTCATTTTAACCTCCCTAATAAGAACTGAAAAGTAAATGATACTCCAAGAACAGCATGACAACTATCAGTAAACAGTTAAAACTTCTATGCAGGAGAAACCAGGTTACATCAAGTTACCAAATGTTTTCTATAACACTATATTCCTCTCCTGTGGACAATTAGGAAGACTGTTCTGCATTGGAGGACTAGTGTTGACAGCACAGAGCAATGGACATTTCAATGAAAAAGTTGCTGTTCTCTTCCTCCTGAGATCCAATAAAGATTTTATGCACTGGGTTTTGCCTTATTTCACTTCCATTGTGATGTTAAGTACAGAATGGTGATATTTATTTATGCTACACTGTCTGTTTGCATGAATACATAACTATAAACAGGTACTTTCATTTTCGATGGAAGCCGTGTAAGTAATGTTTTCCAGTGACTGCTTACACTGATTTTAAACGATGTACCAAGTGACTTTTAAAACAGGGACTTGAGCAATAGTCAGATGGCATAGCACCAATTTTTAACTCCTTGTTTGGTAATCTATCATACACAAGCAAATCAATCGTCTTTTGCTAAAGGAATGCTAATAGTACCTTACTAGACTGTAAAATCACTAAGTCAAGTTTTTCTGGCTTGTTCCCCACTGGATCTCTATGTGTGAAAATCATTCTCACTGCAGAGCATCTGCTCCTCTCTTGGTGTTCCAGGTTCTGTGCATCTTCAAAGCCTGACTACTGTCCTTGGTGACAATCTTATGTGTGATCTCATTTTCAGACCCAGGTAACAGGGTTTCCACCATTTATATGGCTGCTAGTTCCTGGGCTTGATATCTGTCATTGTCACCACGGTCAGGAAAATACACTTTTTAGTAGTGTAGTTCTTTGTTCTCAATTCTGTCCTCTCTGGCCTTCCCTGAGGGTGTTCTGCTCCAGGTCAGCAAGAAGAGCGGAAACAGAAGCATGGTTCTTTTCCCATCCTTCTTAGAGGACCCAGGTTGGTCACATACGTTGGATGACATACAGATAAACATACGGACCTTGAAGTAGTGGTCCAAATGGGACATATAGACTTCTGTAGAGGCAGGTGTAATTAATTTAGTATTACAGCAAATCCATGGCTCCTTCCTGAGGGTGAGTGTAGGCCAGGAAGCTGTAATGAGGAGCCTGTTGTTCTTACACCACCCAAGTGCCTTCCAGAAGGTAAGCTGGTCTTCCTTCGGAACGGTCAATCACAGGGCTCTGATCCTGGGCAATAGAAGGCAATGGTGCATACACCCAAGACAACAGGTCAAAATTAGGCTTGTCAATTGTCTTACATAGCCAAGTCAGTAGGAGATTAAAATAATAGTTTAAAAAAATCCATTTCTGCCTCTTCACCAAAAATTTCCCTTTCTTCAGATGAAAAAGGGCCACAGAAATATTGCAGGCAAAAATTTTCCCCTGGGATACAGGAGTGGAAACAAGTAACTAGGAGGGGAATCTTTGTGGACAATGGTAAAGAGGGTTACCCATTCTATTACAGTCCTGTTATAAATCACTCTCAAGGAATTATGCCACAGGACTATTAAGCAAAAAGACTATCAGTTTTCCAGGATACTGTTCTGATGGTCTTCAAATAGAGTATAATTTTTGGGAATTTTTTCTTTTTTTTTTTTAAATCTAGTGACCTAAATGCTGTGCTATGCTTTTCAGAGACCTGTGGAACTAACCCAAGAAATATCTCTGCTAGAGAGAGTCCTGGAGTCCGATTTACCTGCTCACTTATGTAGGCTAAGCTGCCATCACAAAGCCAGAGTCCACAAGACCTTTATCACAGCTATGAACTAGAACGATCAGTAAAGGCTTTCAGAAGTCAAAAATAAATCTGATCACTAATTATTACTGATTTGCAGTGTAAGAAAATAGAAGATCCCTAAATCATTGTAGTTTCTGGTAGGGATCAAATTAAATTGTCCTGTGCTTTTATTACAGTAGTTTTGGAAAACTTGCAGACTTTCCATCTTTCCATGTACAGTGTAATACAGAGGTCTGCTGACATATTTCAAAGCCCACAGATAACACAGAGACAAAAGAAAAAAAAAAAAAGCAGTGTTCTGTTGAATGTCCCACCCGAATCCTAAAGCACATGGGAGGGTGCTTTGCTTCTAGAGATGTTTTTGCTACTTGGAAATCCTTCAAAGAATCAATTCTAAAATGCTCAGCAACATCCTTCATTTCCCAATGAGAGAAATGAAAATGAATTGGGACTGACATGTAGGCAGGGAGGGAGAGAGAGAGGGAGGGAAGCTGGTTGTTTTTTTCATACTGCCTTAGCAAGAATTGCGTGCTAATTTGATTCAGGAAAAAAAGATGCAATAAGAAAAAAACAAGAAGGAAAAAAGGTAAATACTGTGTGAATTAACAAATTTTATGTTAATAAAATGAAAAAAGAATGGAGCAATTGATCTTGTAACTAATTAATGATCCTTTAGGAGGATTTATCAGATGCTGCCACTAATATATATTTAAAAATATTATTCATGGAATATATGGGAAAAGCTACAGAGCTTTAGAGAATGAATGAAATTATTTAAAACATTACAGAGATTTCATTTTTAACCCTTTGTGTTGAGTTTTTAAATACCTTACAGTGACGACAAGAAGACTGGTGTTTGAGCAGAGCTTCAGTTAGTGTTGCAGCTGTAATTCATCACGGATGGGGTTTATTTGATTTTATTTATCATGCCTTCTTTGAGGTTAAGCATCAGAGGCTGGATAGTAACTTCAGTAAGTTAAATCAGTGAGGCTGTGTGGCTATAAAATCTTGTTCTTTGTTGGTGGACGGGTGGGCAGGCACTCTGAATGCTGGATGCTGTAGGATAAGCAGGGTCATGTTCATCCAGTGCCACTGTGCTGGTTCTGTGGAGTGCATCAGGAGTTAACTGTGAGAAATGTGCATGTGTCAGGTTGTAATAACTCTTCTCCCTGAAATCTCATGAGGGGCTGCTCTGAATCATGTCAGTGAATCATGCTCCTTAAGAGTTGGGTCTGTCTCATCTAACCTCAGTGATGCTCATTGAAACTCTTTCTGGAATAAATACTGTGTACCAGTATTTAAAGGGTGGCTACAAAGAAGATGGAGACTCCCTTTCCACAAGGAGTCACATGAAAAAGTCATGGGGTAATGAGTACAAGTTAATCCTGAGAAGATTCTGATTGGACATGAGAGAAAAAATTTTCACAATTAGAACAGTCAACCATTGGAATAATCTCCCCAGGGGAGTTTACCACCACACTGGACACTTTCAAGACGCAGCTGGACAAGGTGCTGGGCCATCGTGTTTAGACTGTGCTCTTGCCTAGAAAGGTTGGACCAGATGATGCTTGAGGTCCCTTCTAACCTGGTATTCTGTGATTCTATGAGTCAGTGGAGAGAGGTAGGCTCCCTCACAAATCTGTTTGAGGATGGAATTAACTGGGCCATGTAGACCAGAGAGGGAATGACTAATTTAGATTATATGCCTAAAATTTAGGTTGCCAAGTTGGATGAGATGAATGTACAGTCCCTGTCTGTGACTTTACTAGCTGGAGGATTAATGGGGCACTGCTCACTTTACTATCCCATCACTGTTGCTCACTGCCTACCACCACAAGCATACCTTGAATATGGGAGCAGTGGCAGTGGTGGGAGGATCTGCATGTGGAAACACTGTAGTCCTTGGAAATTCTCCTTTAGTAGGATTTCCCAAGACAAGGCTTGCTGGAGCAATTTCAGCTTTTTTAATGCCTCTGTAAGCCTCTGACATAGGGTGCAAACAACTGAAAGTCCTGACTTTGCAATGTTATATGTAGAGCTCTGAATGTGAGAAGTTACATGTACAGGACTCCCTTGTCATATTTCCCTTAGAAAGTTGACAGAGCTCTAATCCATGCAAGAGTAATACACTAAGCTTTCTGTAGAAAACTGAGAGTAAACGCTGTATTATAATCAAAACAAGGTCTATCAGCAGTTCTATAAGACAAGACCAGTTCTTCATTTTGAGTTTGCATCTTTCTCCTTGCTGTGTTTCTTTTAGTTCTGTAATGCAAATGGAACTGTCAGTTTGCAGCAGTGTGAATCTGACCTCATTTGAGGTTCATTTTTGCAAAGAAAAGGAGGTCTGTTCTCCAGGCTCTGAAGATGTTCAGACTATGTTCCTCCTTTGATCTCCAAAGCAGGCTGGGCTCACAGCCTAAGCCTCTATTGCCAAAAATTCTGTGATCCCACAACTCCTACTACTAATAAGATACCATCTGTTTTATGAGGATGAGAGTAAATTCAAATTTAAAGTGAGAGGCATACCTCATAATATGGGTGAATAAATACACAGTGACATAGTGCCATTAGTGCTATCTGTATGTGAGATGTCGAGTCATGTGGGCCACACATAGATGGCGGTACTTTAGAAGACGGGGTCAGTCGCCTTGCAGTTTATCTGGGGAATCACTGTATTAATAAGAATCAACCACAGCAGAAAGCAGAGCCTTAAATGCAACGTTCTTTTTTTTTTTTTTTTTTTTTCTTTTATGGTGTTTCAAATATTCCTCATTCCTCAGTAACTTCTGTCATCCGGAGTTGTGTGCATTTTTCAGCTATCAACTTGTGAAGGAAAAAGTGCTGGGAGCTAGTAGCATGGTTTTAATTGGGAAAACCACCCAAGAGCTCGCATATGCAGCTGATGCTGACCTAGATTATCTGACACCCATGAGTCAGATATACCTCGGTACAACCGCACTGGAAATGAGAGGCCAGTTTCTCTCTCACAGCTTGTGATATGAACCAGAAGTAATTATTTTGAAGGAAGAGCAATGATGGCTGTGCAAGAGCAGCACCAAGCCCAGGAGAAAACCCGGCAGAGTTACTGGGTAAGAATCAGCCCTCTACAAAAGTGAGCCCTGGGAGGTCCAAGCATTCTCACACACCCAGTCTGATCATGTTAGCAATAACAAAATCACCTTCCTCAGCCTCGACCTATGCTCCCGCTCCTGTGCTAAAGAGAGAGGGGGGGGCGACAAGGAAATAAAAGAAAACAAAACCAAGTACTTTGGAACCTCAGAAAGTTCTGTTTCAGCTTTGATTTTATAAAAAGCAGGTTATTATTTTAACGTGGGATTCTTATTTTTTCTGAACCTGTCCCCCTGCCTACTGAATAACTGGAGTATCGTCTTGGCTCAAGCCTCAGATTTCAGTCTAGCAAAACCTTAAAAACCTGCTTTCTTGCTCTCTCTCAGGCAAAGCATCAGGAACATACATTTATATTTCATCCAGTCCAACCAACCACAGAGCAAGGATTTTCAATTAACAACTTGTACACAAGATTCTCGCAAAGCAAATGATACTTTTGCTGAGCTACAGCCTGTGTTGCATTGTGCCAAAACGTCAGCTCCCAGAATACAATGTGTTGAAGTGAAATATGAAAATTCTGCTTCTGTCTTAGTTTTCTAGTCATATACACCATATTAACATGGGATATTAAGGAAATACACTCTAATGATGGGAGAACTGCAGCCAACATCTTGTTCATGGTTGGGCTAAATGTCATTTTTGTGGTAGTGATGGCAGGGGAGCATTAATCAAGTGTGAACTTTGATTAATAAAAACATCACTCTGGATGCAAAGTGAAAAAGAAAACATGCCATTTACAGGCAGCATAGGTAGCGAACAGATGATGCAATTAGAAAGGCACAAGTGCTTGTTTGCAAATACGCTTGTATTATGATTATCTATTACAGAACAAAGTGTTATGATTACATTCAAGATTATGAAATAATGTTTTCTGCATACGAAAACAGTCAGTTACTCTTTCAGCAGGTAACATTCCTCTTTCCCTTCTTCAGCTTCCTCCAGCATTTGTGTCTGTATTCTTACAGTCTTTCAAGACACTCACAGACACAAGACTGTTGTTGCCAATTTCTAATCAGGTAAGAGCAGCCAAATTCAGGGAGGTGGCTATGTTGCCTCACCATGATGTTTTTCACCCTTCTCATTAGTTTTACATATATTTGTGGATGAAGGAGGGAGGGTGTTGCAGATTCTCTCCCAGGCTGTGGTTCGGGTGGCTCTGACTCCTGCAGCCGAGCTAGAACAATGTGATCTAGAGCTAGTGGCAATGTGAGTGGGGCACTCTCCAGTCATCTTCCCAGAAGTCCACAGCAATTCTAGCAGGTAACTCAAGATCTCTCTGGTAGACAGAGAGGTGGCCAGAGCAGGCTCTGGGGTTGGGAACACCCACTTTACGTTCCATATTTGTACACAATACTAGTGGAAAGTGCAGGAAAACAAGAGCAACTCTAATTCTGCTTCCTAACTAACAGCGTTTTATTTTCCCATATCCAACCTCAGATGCTTCCATCACAGAGACCAGTAATAGGTTTTGTTGCCTATTTGTATCCAAACAAAAGTGCAGAAGAATGACAGGCACACAGAGCTGGGACTAGATTTTTCCATGGATCTCCCCACTGTACATGGTGGGAAACCACATGAAAACCTTTATTACAAAAGTATCTCTGAGGAGTTTGCGTTGTAGCAATTCCAGAAAAGCTCAGAAAATTAGCTGTACTATATGTACACCCTCAGGAGATTTTGCTTGTGTGAGGACATTTTATTTCCTAATTATGCAGTCTGTTCTGCCATGGATTCTTCATGAAACTCATGTCCATGCTGAAGGTCCCATTCAGGACTTACCTGAAGGATTTCAGTGATGTGTAAAGTTTTAGGCAAATGTCACCTAAAGCCCATGAGGGATGAGACGAGTTCCCTCATACCCCACTGCAATTATTCTTCTTCACATGCTGTGAGATGCATTTGTAGAGTCTGAAAACAAGAGCCTGTCATCTGTTTTTATTTTGTTGTTCTTAAGAATGCCAAGTTGATTCAGCAAGGTCATGCATGGTCTAAATATATGCCAATAATTTTTTGTTGTTGTGAAAATCAGCTTTAGATTTATGACTATGAACAATAAACTAGCTTAAGCTCAGTTTTCTAGTTCTGCATGCTATTTTGCAAATAAAAACACTGTTACAAACTTTGAGCTTTTAGACCAACCTTGAAGATGGCATGAAAATGTACATACTTAGCTATCCGTTTCCTAATATTAGCACAGTATGTTCCCTCTTTTTAACCCTGCAATGTACTTACATGCAAGTTACAGTTCTTGTACATCCCCTCTGAACACTGTCGTTGTGCTAGTGACATATTTATGGTAGACACACGAAGCAACTCTCACAAATCATGTGGTCTGCACTGCCGTCTCCCTTTCTGCTGCATTTAGCTAAAGCTTTAAAGGGCAATACCATACAAACGGAATTCCTAGTAGCTGTATTGCAACTGGAAATTTTTCAAAGCTCCTTGAAAGCCTTGAGCAAACATGTAAAAGTTACTGTGTAGAAATTAATGGTTTTGATCTAAGTTTCAGCAGTATAAATCTGGAATAACTTCAGTGACCACATGTCTGAATATGCATATTTGTCTTCAGAACTTGGTTATAGTTCAATGTACCAATGCCCCATATACCCAACAGAAAGCTTTTACAGCAAGGTGTGGCAGCTGTTTAATGCTGCACAGGAAAGCACAATTTAGGGGAGTTCTGCATCAGGCTCTCCTCTCAAACCAGTTTTGCAACAGTGCAAGTGCATTGATTTATATGGAATTACATCTTATAAACTCTAAGGGTGATTGGAGAATCAGAAATATTACAGCCAGCTGAAATCAAAGAAGTACTTCTATAGAAGCAAATAGATGATTATTGGAAACTGCGTTTTTCATGCTCAGCAGGTTTAACAGCAATACTGTTGAGAAGGTGTCAGCGACTGTTTCATGATCTCAGTCTTTGGGATGTAGATTAAAGTTGCTTCCAAAATGGGACAATTCCCCAAATAGAGGGCTCTGTAATTCATCATTAGTTCAAGAACCAGCTCAGATAGACAGACTAGTAGCATGCCCTAAATCTAGCTCAAATAATTTCTCTAAGGTGAACTCATAATGACAGCTGGTAAAATGGTAAGATTACTGTGCACTCACAATTGAAAATAAATTTGTCTATTCTCTTGTTTTAAAATTTGTCAACTTGTAAAAGAAGTCTGTATGGTAATGTTCTAAATTTATTAGAACACAAGGTCTCCTACAGTAATAACCACTGGAAGATTTTTGTCCTCTGTAATGATGCAGTGAACAGATGTTTTATATTCTGACCAGAATCAAATAACACAGAATCACAAAACCAAAGAATGGCTGAGGTTGGAAGGCACTGCTCAGGTTATTCCTCCCCAGGTGCAGGACTTTCCCTTTCCCTTTGCTGATGTTCATAGGATTTCTATTACCCACTTCTCCAGCCTGTTGAGGTCCCTCTGAATGGCAGAACAACTGTCTGGTGTATCAGCCACTCCTCCCAATTTTGTTTTGTCTACAAACTTGCTAAGGTTGCACTCTGTCCTGTTGGCCAGGTTATTTCTGAAGATGTTAAATGGTGTTGGACACGGTATCAACCCCCAGGCGCACAACCAGTGACCAACTTCCAGCTGAATTTCTAGCTTCTGATTACAGCCCCCTGAGCCCAACAGTTCAGCCAGTTTCCATCCCACCTCGCTGTCCATTTATCTAGTCTGTATCTTATGAGTTTGTCTACGATGAACAGTGTTGAAAGCCTTGCCAAAGTGAAGACAGGCAACATCAACTGTTGTCCCCTTGCCCACTGATGATTGTGTGTGATTTTCCCTTCATATATCCATGCTGGCTACTCCAAATCATCTTGTCCTTCATATGTTTGGAAATCGTTTCCAGGAGGATTAACTCCATCACCTTCTTGGGGATCGGAGTGAGGCTGACCAGCCTTCCTTCTTGCCCTTTGTGAACACAGGAGGAACGTTTGCTTTCTCCCAGTCCTCAGTAACCTCCTCCACTCACCATGATCTTTCAAGGATTATTGAGAGTATCTTTGCAGTGACATTGATCAGCTCCCTCAGTGCTTATGGGTGGATTCCCTCAGGTCCCATGGATGTTCCGCTTGCTTAAATATTCATAACCTGATCCTCTTCCATCCTCCAGTCCTCTCTATATTACTGCAGGGCCACCTACCCCTGTTTCCACTTCTTGTACACTTCCTTTTCATGTTTGCATTTTGTCAGGAGCAACTTGTTCTTCCATGCAGGCCTCTTGCCACCTTTGCTTGATTTCTTGTACATTGGGATGCACTGGTCTTGAATCTGGAGGAGGTGATCCTTGAATATCAACCAGCTCTCCTGGACCACGCTTTTCTCCAGGGCTGCCTCTCATAGGGTTGTTCCAAGCAAGCCTCTGAACAGGCCAAAGTCTGCTCTCTTGAAGTCCAGGGCTCTGGTCCTGATTTCCTGTCCTCTCAAGATCCTTAGTTCAACCATCTCAAGGTCACTGCAAGCCAAGGATGCCCCTGACCTTCACATCCCTGACAAATCTGTCTTATTTGTAAGTCTTGAGATCCAGCAGAGTGCTTCCCCTCATGTGCTCCTTGATCACCTGCGTCACGAAGTTGTCATGAGTGCGCTCCAGAAACCTCCTAGACTGCTTTTGTGCCCTGCTGTGGTGTCCCTCCAACAGATATCAGGGTGCTTGAAGTTGCCATGAGGACCAGAGTCTGCAAACATGAGGCTTCTGCCAGTTGTCTGAAGAAGGCCACATCTACTTCTTTGTGGTCAGGCAGTCTTTAGCACATAGCCACCACAATGATGCCCACGTTGGACTGCCCTCTAATCCTGGCCCATAAATGCTCAGTTGGCTTTTCACCCCCCTCCCCCAGGCAGAGCTCCATGCTTTCCTACTGTTCCGTCACATACAGGGTGACATCTCCTCCTCTCCATCCTGCCTATCCTTCCTGAAGAGCGTGTATTGATACATTGCAGCACTCCAGTCATGTGAGCTACCCCACCAGATCTCTGTGACCCCAGTGAGCCTGCAGCCCCGTAACTGCACTGGCCTGGTCTCAGCTGGGATAGAGTTAATTTTCTCTAATTAGAGATCTCTAATCTAACAGATCTCTAATTCCTCCTGTTTGTTTTCCCAAGTTGGATTTTAAGCTATATCTAATTCAAATACCTTATAGTTGCAAATGATACTAATTGGGGTTTTGGAAGAGTAATATTTTATTAGTAGTCCACATATGCATGTAACATATTAGGAGCTGGTATTTTCATCATTAACATATCTAAAGGGCAGAGTGCACAAGTGGTTTTCTAAGTTTAAATGTACCCTGCCTTTCTTACTAAGGCCACAGAAGTTTGCTGTTTTTGTCAGAGGGAATCTGTCTGATCCTGTACCTGTTGGATCGTACACAGGCTCTAAAACTAACGTGACTCTCCTCCTTCCCCCTCACATACATGCTGAGCCAGGTATTTTAATGTGGTTATTATTATTAAAAAAAAATAATTGTTATTGCTATCTTTATTATTATTATTATATAATAGCAATTTTCTCTGACTCAGATGTGCAGAGACCTCTGTGTCACTACTATAGTTCATGGCCAGCCAACAGCGTTTGGAAACTTGTTTCCATCTGGAAACTCTTTGCTGTCATATGGGAAACGCATTGTTGATGTCAGCCTTGTACTTAATGGAAAGAGATCCACAACACTTGAATTGTCACTGCTCAGCCAGAAGTGGCCAAGAACTGAATGTGCATGAAGCTCGAAATATTTTCTCAGCCTCTGAGAAGATCACTTCATCCAAAGATTGAAGCTCGTTGGCAGCAAAGGGCACTGCTCACCCTATTCTTGATCTATGGATAAGTAAAGTGCTTCTGTTTCCAGGCTCCCCTTCTAAGACATTTCCTGAGCACTAAAAATGTTTCAAAAATGTAAAAGAAAACAGTTACAGAAAAACGATATTAAAAGAAAATTCCAAACTGCAGTGAATGCCTCCAGCCAAATTTCTAAACTGGGCAGCAGAGTGAGAGGAAATGGTAACATATTTTTGCAGCATTTACACTTTTTATGCTATTGCTGGCACACACAGTTTTGTGCCTGTAGAGAGAGCAAAATATTGGAGTCAAAAACTACCCTGTAGATCTGAGAGCAGAATAATATTGAAGTTCAGGTCTGCAGCGCAGGTCTGAAGATACAGTTGTGCCCTCGGGTTGAACTGCCTGTATGAAGTTGTGAGGGGCTTGGGGGAAAATCGGCAGCAAAGCCAGGAGGAGCGGGTGAGCTTGGTGGTCCCACTGAGGGGACAGGCAGGTCCCCGCCGGGAGCCCGCAGCCGGCTGGCCATCCACGGCTGGTAGCCCTGCGCCTGCCGTGGCACGAGTGGCTGTCAGCCCGGCCAAGCCCTTCAGGGATGGGGAAGGGAGCCTGAAAGTCCTGCGGGAGGGTGCTGTTGTGGTTTGTGTCTTGGGGAAGCAAGAGACAGAGCAGGTTGGACGGGAAGCCCCAGGAAACCTGGTATTGTTGCTTAGCAGTACTCATAGGAAACACTTTTGTTTGTTTGCTTTTCTTAAACTTTCACATAAGCACCCTCAGTCCCTTTGAAACTCATTTAGAAATGAATGAAACACGGCATTAAGTGGCTGATACATAAATCAAACCATTACTGTAACTGTGGAATGATCAGTAGAGAAAAACAGTCTCTCTTTAGTTTGTCACTAGCCTGGAAAAAGCATTAATTAGCACTAATGAATCACCAGAGCTATGACTGAGCCAGGTTTCCAGCATTGCCAGAACACAAGCATGATTCAATTAATGCTGAAGGTTTCAGTGCATGTGTTTTTATGGAACAGTCTTTTGACACTAGTGTCTTTTTCATAATGCTTTGCAAATCTCTTCCAATATTATTGCGTGCAGACTGAGCTTCCCAATTTACTGCAAACAATAAAGAGTCAGAAATACATTTGTGACCTCCTTTTGGAAGAAATACTCATCTGGGTAATGTAATTATTATGTAAATTACTTAAAGTTAATGGTATTTTCTATTTATCCTGGATTTACTGCTGTCAGAGTTGATGACTGACTAGCACTAGAGCTTAGATATTGGCGGAAAAGTTAATGTGTTATTTAATTTAATTTAATGATTCCGAGAAACTGCTCCTAGTGTGTAAACAAAATCTTATCAAGCAACATCCACAACAATCTGTGTTTTCATTGGTAATTTCTGCCATTCAGAGACAGGGGCCAAACTGTGCAATCTGGCTCAATAGGGGATAATGTGGAATCGCACCAAGGAGTTGTGAGAGATCATATATTATTCTTGCCTAATGTCCTCAGAGCAGGAGGAAAGACACTGCAGCCTCTGCCTTTGCTGTGCAAACAAACAGCTCTGTCCTCTTCAGGCAAAGTGTGAGCATGAACCGAGAGGCGGCAGAAGCTACTGTACATGCACCATCGAGCGGCACAGTCTGCAGCTGCTACTTCATTGCCACCCTGGACTGGCTTATTCCCAGATATTATGATCTTCAGGGACGAGATGACTTTCTAGACCCTGAAATACTCAAGTTTTCAAATCCAATGTGAAGAGATCTGCTGTCTGAAATGCATGAAATTGAAGGTAGGTGAAAGCCTTCCTAGTTGAAGGTGACTGAGGAAGAAAGTATAACATAATACCCAAGCTTTATTTTCCTGTTGGGTGTCAGGAGCAGACCTAATGCCTCCCTTTGTAGTAGGAGAATCACTGACTTTTTTCCAACAGTCTCTGCCTTTCAAAAGAGACTCAAAAATCCTTGTTTTGATAGAATAAGCCAGTTCATGATCATGAACCATCCATAGTTCTTGGAGTGGAGACATCTCACAGGTTCTCTAAGTATGCATAAACCTGAGCTTATGCCAAACCAGTATTCACCAAATGTGAACTACCAATGCTTGTAATCTTTTTTCTTGCCACTCCTCCTTGTCACACCTTCCAGCCCCTCTGCCTCTTAGCTGAAGCTGCATTGCTGCTTCTTCCTCCAAGGGGACTCTGGGAGGTCATGCACAATACTGGATGGGCAAAGGCAGCTCGCTGGCCAGGGGGAGGGTAACAGCTCTGGCAACACAGGAGTTTTTGCATTTTTCCCTAATTAGTAACCTGAATTTACTGTTGAGGAAAAGACATTTTGCATTTTCTCTGGAAACCCTTGGCATTAAGACCATGAACTGATGATATACTGCTGATAAGAGGACATGGAAGCAGAATTCCCTCATGCAGAAATAGTCAATACCAGAAACATTTATTTGAATCTCTTCATCCTTCACCTACTTGAATTCTGAAGAGCTGAATAAAGCGGTATAGCTATAAGCAAAATCAGATTTGCAAAATTACACAAACCCAGCAAAGTTTCACATCCCAGATGGCCATCAACTTTGCCTATTTCCAGTATGTCTCGGGCTTGCAGTCATCTACTCATCTTCTCTTCTTTGCTGCCAAGACTGCCTGCTGGCAGTCTTTTTTCTTAGGAAAGGCCCAGCAATCTCTCAGTGGGAGTACACAAGGCTGTCAGCTCCTCCTATACCACTAACACTGGGCTTGTTGTAATCTTTTCCACTATAAGCCAAAATTTCTCAGCACTTACGGCCCAGATGTACACATTCATTTTGGTCTAAAACCTAAAACAGAAGGAATTAGGCCACCCAGCTCTGAACTAAGGACAAACTTCCCAATCTATGTGTTGTCCCTATGAGAAAAGTATAGGTCTCAGTTCCAGCTGGGAACATTTATGACATTTGGTATGTCTGCACATTCTCACTGCAAGGGACAGATTGTCAAATTCTGCTTTTAGTTACATGCATGTAGCCCAAGTGAAATCAGTATATGATCACATCACCAGCCTCTCCAGTGAAATCTAGGTCTTTTATAAGCTTCAATAACAGATTTTTTTTTCCTGTCTACTGTCACATAAATAAAATAGGAAATTAAATTTTAAAAGATAGCAAAATGACTTTATAAACACTGCAAACCAAGAAAACATCAGAGTCTTAAAACAGGGAACCGTACGCCTTCCCATAAAATCTGTTGGCATTGGTGTGGTGTATTTGTGTCATAACTTTAATTGCATTTAAATGTTGAATTTGAGATACTTCATGTGAGGCTGAAACCTGAGAGGAGACCAAACTTGGTAAACAGAATAAGCTTTATTAAAGCAGTGATTTACAGAGTAACTCCAAGCCTGGCTAAATTTCCCTGTATAATAACTTCACAGGCCCTACTGTTTTCTCCAAGTTCATCCTCTCTCTAACCTATAGGCTACTTTCCGTAGCCTATGCAGATGGCTACAAGTTGGGATGTTACCATTTTCCATTTTGATTGTGGCACTGTTTCTTAGAACAGTTTTATTTTATTCTGCTGCTGCAAATCAAAGCCCTCCTGTTCAGCTTAGGGGAAGCATGTAGAGCTATCAGAAGTGGTGGGTTTTTTTCTCTAAAATCCAAATTCCTGTTATGTCCTCAAGTGCAGCTAACAGCTCTGCAGAACAAATGGTACTCTTAATACTAGGAAAATGTACATTGCAGCCATCATGTGCGCTTCCACTACAACTCCTCTCTCTGAAATTCCTGTGGACTACATTTCTGACTCCTATCCTTTTCTCCAAATGCTCAGTTGATTGTTTTGTTCCTCAGAGTAATCCCCCAAGACAATATTTGTGTGGTTGCAGTATGTTAGTAATCAACAATTTGCCCAATTCTATCTAACTCTGGTGCAGTTATCCCTAACCATGTCCCACTTGGAGAATGGCAACAGCATGATGTTGTTTAAGAGACTAAACACTTTAAGACCCTGATACACAAAACAGGAAAAAGTTAACTTGAAAATGTGCAGGACTGGCTATAAATAGTGGGGACCTACCTCAGTAAAAGCAACGATCATTTGATGTTTTATCATAGTTTAAGGGCTTTCTAACAGATCAGCATTACCTGTTATAAGACCAGATAAAGTTTGATATATCTTAAACTTAGTGCAATTTCATTTTTATTAAGAAACCAGCAAGTCACTTCTTTACTGCTTTATGCAGCTTCTTTGGTTTTTCCTAGGTATGGTATCAAAACAAAACTGTCTAATTTTTGTCCAAGACCATATCTCCTTTATAGCGCTCTTCAGAAAAGACTAAAAAGCCAGCAGCCACATCTGACAGCTTCTGCTCTGTGATTATCTCTGTTGGAAGAACATAACTACAGAAAAATAAAAAGCAGTGGAAAGATTCCTCCATCTTCTGTGTTTATTTATCTTAAAAATGGGCAAAGATATGAAAATCAGAAGATTGTTACTTGGTGGTGGGCTTTTTTGGAAAAAGTGAGCAAATAGCCTTGGTTTGAGCTTTGTGTGTACTGCTGGCTAAGAGGTTACCTCAACTCACGTTTTCTTCTGAGATTTCTTTTTCATACAATAAAAATGCAGTTGGTAAGAAGTCAGGATGTGTGTGGTGGATCTGAGATGTTATGTGATGCACTCAACAGTCAGTATTTCACTTCCAGCAGGAGAGAGGAACATGGCTAGAGATACACTCTACTCTAATTAGGGCTTTATCTGTATACATGTAATAAAAGTGTGCCGAAGATCACATGGCAAACTAATTCAAATGCAGCAGGCGCTGCTAGTCATAGAATTTCCCCTTAGGTGCCACGTCTTTATTTTGTTTGCGTTTCCTTTTACCCAGCTTCAGCGGGGCTTTGCAAGCCCATATAAGTGAAACATCCCTATGGTCAGAAAAGGGTAAGGCAATAAGATGGTGAAGACTTCTGTAATGAGATACCTTTATCATCATTTTACATTTTTACTGCAGTAAAGATAAGGTGGAGAATGAAACTCCAGATTCAAGCCCAAAGTAACAGAACCAAGAACCCCATCTCATCTTCAGTCTGAGGGCGTAGCTGGCTTTGCAGAGCCCATGTGCAGTGGTTCAAAAGGTAAATTTAGATCCAAGAACTGCTTAAATCAAAGGATGGGTTGTAATCTCTCTCCAACATGAATATAAGACCACACTGTGATCTCAGTTACAGCACATATGCATACAATAACTATGCTGAAGTCCACGGAGTTGCTCTAGATTTACAAGCGATGTTACAAGCATCTGAACACAGGACACAAAGTTCATTGTGCTTTTTAACAAAACCAAACATATCTAAAGATCTGTGTGTAAAATGCATTAAAAATGCATAAAATCTGCAGCACTAGCTTAAAATTTTGCAAATAAATCTTTATGTTTGCCAGTTCTTAAAATCTTCACTGATCACAGCAGTTATCTTAGTGGAGATTTGTGGTTTAGAGAGACTGTTAAAAATACCTTTGGAAAGGAAGTGTCTCTCCAGGAAAAGCCATATGTTAACATGACTTTCTACCATGGCTTTTAGTTTCATATTGTGACTAAAAATTTCAAACCAAGACATTCTGTGTCCTATATCCAGGTATCATGACACTCACAGAAATAGCATCTGAAAGACAACACTTTTTGCGACCGTATATGTAAAAAGAGTAAGTCTCTTGTACTTCATAACTCAAATTCCAGAAAGGCCACAAGTTGTGTTCATGTTATGATAAGCACAAATTATGACAAAATGGCTAAAACCAGTGTTTGTCATTTTTTTCATGTGTCTTGTTGATGCTTGTCAATGCACTGTGACTGTGTGTCACAGTCAGGTCTGCTGAATGGCGTACTTTGTGAGTTCTGAAATGAGGAAAAATGCACCATAAAATTTTTACATATGCTAACTGACTGTAAATGTGGTTGAATATTGTGGGACTTCCTCCAGCTTTGTTCTTTGGTGGATCGCTATTAGCTTACATCTGAAATCTCTGTTGGCCACACATTTCACATTGTTCTTCCAAATGTAATTATTTCTTTCTTTTATCTGATCTCCGACAGTCTCTCTGTTTTCATCAATATTTGACAGCAATTCCCAAAGATACAGTATAGTCCACTCTAATATCCTTGTGCATACTCTCTTCTCCCTTTGAAATCCAATACCTAAGCAGTGAAATAATTTATTGCGCCTTATTTAGAATTTTATTTTTTGCATGTATTTTGATACTGTCCTTTTGAAACAAAAGTTATTTGGAAATTTAAACCAACTGTTCTCAAAAAATAGTTATGAAATATTCAGTCTTCCCCTGTTTCAAAGATGCAACATTTATCTTGCTTTCTTTTAGTACATTGCTTAAATATTTATTTTCATATATTGCAGCCCAAACCATAATGCTATTAAAATGCACAAAGCCCAATTTTCATCCGCCACCTGAAAACAAAGTATAAAAAAATCAGTCCTGCACAGACCACGGCCATCCAGAAATCAATGGACCTCTTAGAGCGAAGGAGCAAACACAGTACCAAATTTGGTTTATGTAGCATTTTCTGGCAACAAGAAAACACACCATATGTAAAAAAGAGAAATGAGTTTTCTGAATAAGCATGAATAACATAACTATTCCTGAATAAACAAACTTAACAGTGAAGATGATAACTTTTCAAACAACCTATAGAGAAGTGGTGGATTTATCATGCCAGTCTGGAAGACAGGCATTAGTTAAATGCAAGCTAACAGGCTCCGTACAAGGATAAAATAGTGAAAATACCCAACTAAATAGTAGAATTAGTAATTTAGAAATGTATTACTATTTCTTGACCTTAGAACTAAAATACGGGATTCTGGATCATATTATGTTGTAATGAATATGAAGAGACACTTATATTTATGATAATGCAAGTTGTACGTACATTGTGTTTTAACTCTGAATAACAGGCTTATAAAGTTACAGAAGTGGACATAATGGTAGATTGTGTCTCTTATTACACCGTAGTGAGAAAACGAGTAAAATGATTGACTAGATGCTATAATTGATAATGACTGAAAAATACATTTTTCAATTTTGAGGGAAAACCAAGAATTAAATACTCTAATACGCTAGTCAGCTCCGTCTAGATTAAAATAACATCAATATACTATCCAGCACTTAAAACAAGACAAAGTACTTTGTTGTAGTGCAGAAATACAGAAACTAACCCCATCAGGGCTGAATACATTAACTTTTTGCTCAAGGAAGAACAGGCACAGCTCTTGGAAATTAATGTTAATAAGAATTTTTAACAAAGTAAGTTTTCAAAGAGGAAAGTAATTTTCATTTAAAGCTAAATATGTTAAGACATGAATTTTAACAAATGCCTGTTTTGAAAAAAGAAACAAAACAAAGCTTTTCAATAATGTCCAAGATATCTTTTGATGAAAAAGTTGATCGTTTTTTGTATTAAAACCCAAAAAGTTAAAAGTGATCAACTTTTAGCCAAAATACATCCTTTTTAATCTAGATAAAATGTTGCAACTGACTTCAAACATTTTTTTAAATTTGTATTTCATGGGAGTTTTGAAGCCTTGTTCCTTTCAAAATAGCAGAATTTCCTCTCAAATGACAAGCCAGTTCCTGCCTACTCAATTATGTTGTTATATTGTTCCTGGGTTTAGTGGTAGTCCTTCTGTTCAGAAAAGAGCTTCACCCCTAGACAGCAAATAAAAATTGCCTTTGATTTTTGTGAAAACATTGAGGTAGGGGTGAAAAATGTCTTGCTACATTGCAAAAGTGTTAAATTGTGCGCTTTTTTTGCCAGGTTTGTGGAGATTTGCACAGAGCTCTGACCTTGAGTGTTTTGGTCACGGGCATCTGAATGCATGATTGCTCTGCAGTTGTGGGTGTGCTGGCTGCTTGGGATAGGACAGATGATTTTGATTTTCTACAAAGAAACTTATATTTCCCAGGTAATGCATTCAAGCTCCATCCTGACTGTAACTACAGTTCTCCCCCATGTGCCCCCTCACCAAACTCGACTAACTATAAGTGCTCTACTTTGAAGCAGGTTAACCTGTTTCATCTGTCCACATGTGGTATAATTTCTGCACTGTCCCTTTGGGGCCCACTGATCAACAGAGCTGGAATTGGATGAAAAGAGTTCTTCCTGGAAGGGAAAAAACTACTGCATGTGCAGTTCTGCACATTTAAGTAGAAAGGAGATGGTGACTGTGGTGCTCCCCATCACCCACTGAAGCTGCAAGGGCTACCAGTAGCCTGAGCTGTGACATCCTCCATGCATTTTCTTTCAATGAATGCTGAATATTCCCACGACATTCCCTAAGCTACATGACCACTGACTCCATGTTTTTCTGGGTTTGCTACCAAGAATTAGGTTTGTTCTCTGTCACTCTTTGCAGGCAATGAGGATTAACTATTATTCTACCAATCTTTCCTATTCAGGTTCTGGAGCAGATTCCTCAAAGCAGAGGGAAGGTTTTGGTTCTAGGTATTCAAAGGGTTTCACAAAGTTTTAACTTCTGTAACTAATTCCTGTTATGAAGTCAGCTGGTTCAACCAAAAGCTGTGAAAAAAAAATTACTTAAGAATTGAATGATCAACTCGTGTGTCCAAGTATGTTTAATTTTATTAAAATTCCTACTATTAGGGCAAAAGGAAGCAAGAGTTTGTGTGCAAAATTCAAAGCTAGATATAGTCCAGGAGATACCTGCCTGCCTTCCAGTCACACCACAGTTTCTGGGATGAAGGGAAGGGGTGAGAGTGGTTGGTCTATTTATATCCTATATTCTTTCCACTCTTCTTTGCTTCCCTTTTTCTTGTATTCTTCTTTTACCTAGTGAACATTGTATTGCTCCTCTTAAACATTTCAGTGTTTGGGGCAGTCCTTGTTTGCTCATTTGAATCAACATGCACAAAAGTTACCGTTTGGGATTTGGGCTTAGGGTTGTGCAGAAGTATTCAGAAGCGAAGAATATGTGTAATTCCTAAATCAATGAGTCTCAAGGTGATGTAAATTAACAAAGTTTGGGGACTGAATGTGTGGAATGGGGGATAATGGAAAGTAAGTGCTAAATGGGAGAAGAAATGAATGCTGGACTGAGACTGGCACTGCTGGCAGAACCAGTGGTATTGGTCATGA
Source organism: Gorsachius magnificus (assembly GCA_034008185.1). Taxonomy (NCBI): domain Eukaryota; kingdom Metazoa; phylum Chordata; class Aves; order Pelecaniformes; family Ardeidae; genus Gorsachius; species Gorsachius magnificus. Next base: position 37,666,674 of record CM067083.1, on the reverse strand, counting down.
AGAGAGACAAGTAGAAAGAGTCTTTTAAGAATGCATGTGTTGCAATGTTTATTCACTTGTACTAGCTGGCCTATTCAGAATGAAGAAATATAAAAGTGGTTGAAAATGAAGGAATAAACATTCCAAATCTGAAAGGACATTTTGAGCACCTTGGAGTAAATTCTTGTTTGAGGTTCAAGTTTGTTCATCCTGTCCATATCTGAATGGGTTTGCCCACCCTTAATTTGCCTCACATGTTACTGGTTGTGTACAGTGGAAATTCTGATCTGAATTACATATTGCATAACCTGATTGCCATAAACAAAGTCTGGAAAAAATGTAGAATCTCTAAAAAAAAAAAAAATGTTTTCATTGAATCAGAATTTTAATGTTAACTCTTCAATATTCAAGAAATTACCATTAGAATGGCATAGTTTGGTTTGGTGTTCAGTATGCACATTCAGTTACTGACGCATTTCCTCCTGGAATGGAAGGCTTCTATAGCACTAAACAAATTTGAGACCTTGAGCTTATATTTTGGCATCTTTTTAATGAATTCACCACCCAGCAAGTTTCAAAGGTCATGATAAGATCAAAAACTTCAAAAACATGTTCTTTTGTTATTTTTTAAGCTCATGCTCTGACACTAAACTATTTATGACATCTTTTTGGAAGTGAAATGTTGCATGTCTCTATAAAAGTATTGAATTTTTTTTATTCAGTTCCAAATATAGAAGAGGACCGTATGTGAGGAGATAACAAACACACAAAGAAAAGTTGTTCCAAAGATACTAAAACAATTTCTTTGTGCATGGTGACGGTGTCAAGCAGTAAAGCACTGGATATGCACTTTCTGGTTTGTTTACAAAAAAGCGAATTAAAGAAATGCAAAGTATTCTGTAATTCAGCAAGCTCAGTTTCGTGTGTGCTTGTCTATGTGTATATGAATTTATAGGACTGGAATCCTTCACTTGCCTGGCTTATGGTACCTAACATGGAGTAGATGTTTCACACTACGCTGTGAACGAATTATTTGTCACATGGGCTTTTGTTGTGCTACAGGTGAAGCTCCCTCATTTTCTTGTGGTGGCTTGAAGAATGCCAACTCAAAATCGTGTTGTAGAGTCCTTCTAGACCTTTCAGTTTTGATCTACGCTGGGATATAAAGTCATGTTAAATACCTGTTCCTAAGGACTATCAGAAATCTTCAGTGCATAAGAAAAATTTTTGACCACTTAGTAAAAGCAAGATTTTGGTTCTTTTGTGGTTTTTTTTCCCTCTATCCTACAGTAAACAGAACCATAATTATTTCAAGCTACATGTAGACGCTGACTAATTCTTAAAATACATAAAATAACTAGGGAAATGAAATTTTTTTAATAGCTAAGATTTTAAAAAAATAATTAGAGAAACTTATAGGACTGCTCTATGTATATCATGGCAAGTAAAGAGATAAAAAAGGGAATATGGGCATCTGCAGAAAAGTTCCATAGGAGACGAATGTGTCTTACGGAGAAGACTTTCATTCAGCTTTAGTTACTTATGAAGAACTGGTTCTCTGCCAAAGCAGTTTACATGTGTTTCCCAGACCTTACAAAAGGCACACTCTTACCCTGTGTAAGTCTCTCAGGAAATAAAGCATTCAAGGTCTGCTTCTAGAAATTATCAGTGCTCTCTAACTGAGGTGTTGAAGGTAAATGTGTTCAAGTCAACTGCAAACACCTCAAAAGACATCAAGTTGGTCCAGCACAAACCCTGAGCCCGGATAGCTGGCGTAAACTGGCACAGCTCCCCTGACTTTGTGGACATCAGTGGGGTACTGTTGATTTACACCAGATGGGCATCTGACCTCTCGCTGTCTGCTGAGCAGACTTGTTAGACATGATCTTTGACAAAAGCTAACAATGGGCACCATGACCTAAGTACTTAGGGAAATGATGGAATAAAAGCATTGAGTGTGTTAAACATCTCAATGTATTGAACGTACTCATTGTGAAGGCAAGTCAAATACTGTGCCAGTCTTTCCCCAACCTCAGAAAAACATGAGAGAGCAAATCAAAACAAAATCAAATCCACAGCCAGGCCTGCTCCAAGCACAATCTTTACTTATAGGATCTCACGAATAAAACGACAAAAGCATACAGTCACAATTCCTTGAAACACAATGTGTTTCCTTTAAATGGATTGAGAAATTAAACTTTTAATGAATCTGTCTAACATATAAAGTGGAGCTTCCTGACCTGTCCTTTGCAAAGTACCTGTCTTGCACACATCATCCATCTTTATGCAAACAAACTGACTCCGGTTTCTGAGCAGTTTGGATAACTGACTTAAACATTTTGTGGAGTGAAATCTTGGCTTTTTATCCACAACAGGAACAGGCATTACTATAAAACACCGTAGCAACAAAATTTTAGTCTCATGGGTCACCAGATCTGGAAATGTGGTGTGCAAGCCCATGTCCTGACCTGAGGACCTGAGCAAATATCTCTACCTGGACACGCACTGCATGGCGGCTCAATCCAAGGTATCTTAATGATTCTGCATTGTTGCGTCCTCTGCGGTGTAGACAGTCCTTCTGGGTACATAACAATTATCTCCATGCCTTAGATAACAGTCTGAGGTAACGTAACAAGTGTGTTAGAGATACACCTCAGCCCAATATCTCAATGAAGAGCTTAAAAATCACAAGCTGTCTGCCCAGCTGCCGGGAGCAGCTCAGCAAAAGCCTGGTCCTACCTATTGCAGGCTGTTGGTGATGCAGTAGCATATTGGTATCGAGCAGGGTTGGGTCCTGGGAAAGGAAAGCAGAAAGGAAAGAGGAAAAGTACATGTCTGAACTGCAGGGCTTCTCGATGTCTTGCTCAGCTTTTGCCCTGCTTGCTCAATTTTCTATATTTTTTTCAGCGCTATAACAATGCCTCAGGAAACCAAGAATTGGACTGACTTTTTTTAAAGGAAATAGCAAAGGACATTTTAGTGATATATAACCTTTCTTAGCTGCTCACAGAGGAAATTATTCCTAAGGATCCCTTATCTTAAAATTAAATAGGTGACGATGGGAGAGAAACAGAACAGCTGTTTAGAAGCTGTCTTGAAAGAAAACAGAAAGGACTGTGTTCTTCGACGCGGTCCTGCTGCTTTAAAAAACTTTTATAGGCAATTAAAAAGTGAAGTAATGATAATAGTCTGACAAAATCCTTCCTTATCTTTGCTCCCTGACTTTACCTGTCATTGCAGGAAGACCAGTTCACAGCTTGACCGTATCTTTGGTTGCAGCATATGAATCACTATTCTCCAAAGAGGTATTATTTACTTAAAAGTGATTAACAGGGATAAGAAGGGTCAGGGTGTTCCACTTTGTGCTGTTAGATGAACTAACTTGATGATAGGCATAATGCAATGGGTCTGGGAGAGCTGTACTATGTGCCAAAATGATCCCATGCATTATCAGATCTTACCTACCCTTGTTTAAACTAAACAAAATTGTCAGCTACTCGGTTACATTTTCCATATGGTGCGGTATCTTCTGAGCAGCAACTTGAATCAATCTTTGTGAAGTAATATTTTGAGTTATTTGCCTGCTATTCACATTTCTCTCAGCAGTGAATGTTGAAAGCAGTAATAAAAAAAAACTAAGGAGACCGTGTGTTTTAATTAGTCTGTTCTTGTAGCTATTGTTATTATTAAGGGAAGACCCATGTGATATCCAGGGAAGAAAAAAAAAAAAAACCTTTGAAAGACCATTTCATTTTAAGAAGGCAAACAAATTACATCATTTCATTTGGAAAGAAGAAAATGGATGGACCTGATTCTCCACTCACCCATGTCGTTTTTCTACCAGTGTAACACAGCTGATGTTAGTAGAACTTTCCCTAATTCACACCAGGATGAAGTACAGAACAGGGGAACAGACACAGGGTGTGTATTTATGCAAGTCTTTCAACATCAATTCTAAGCTGGGAGAGTGATCAGAGTTTGGAAGCCAACTCTGGAAGCCTTTCTAAGGACACTCAGTGTGAGTGCATTTGCTCAGCCTGTGTAGGGTGGCTATTTGCTGGAAGAAAGACAGGGTAGAAAGAAATAGAAGAAGGGTGAAAAATAGTTTAGATCTGGAAGGGATGGGATGTGAAACACATGTCACAAGATGACACAGTGGGATGATAGACTGGATGAACAACGAAGGAAGGAACATAGGAAATAATGAGTTGGGGGCCCACATTTTTGGTTGGCAGGAGCTTACCCTTTATTCTCTCTCTTCCTTCCAGCCTCCTTCCCAAACTCTGCAGGACGATATCCTGATTTCAGTACAGCTCCTCAAAAACCTGGAAGCATCACTGGAAAACCAGATCATTTTATCCACTCACATGGGAACTGGCTGAAATAAAATGTACAGCAAGCCATTCTCCAATGACTTGTGATGTGAGAACAGGGAGTATGGGGAATGGGCAATAGTGATGGATTCATTCCTTGGCAGATCTTCTTGGCCATTTCCTTCCACACTCTACAACCCTGGGGAATTTGACAGCTCAGCTACTCCAAGCCTCTGGAAGTTTTGCTGGAGCAGAAAAAGTTACGCCAATTTCTGTTCTTTGCTACACCAACAACTGTATGTGTTTTCATCTAGAGCTAATTTTGATCCAGAGAGTCATTGCCTTATAAATTATCTCCTAAAAATGCTTTTATTCTTCTCGGGGATTTTAAAGATGTGGCATGCTAATTCCATGATGATTCCCATTCATGAACTTGTTTTAATACATTTTTCCTCTCTAACCATATTTTAATGTCAGAACCTATTCAGCATTTCTGCAGGTTCCTCCCTATCTCTGCCAGGTCACTGAGGAAATCCTGCTCGTTAGACTTGGTTGCCCGTAGTGTGAGAACTCTACCTCAGGAGCATCTCTACAGCCCATTTCCCTGTCCCTCCAAAGGACAGGGACTTCATTTCCTGACCCCACTCAGTTAATCATTTTATCAATTAGGCCAGAAATGTTAATGCTCTTTGAATAGATCATTTCCTTTAACTGGAAAGAGTTTTTCTTGTGCAATTAGCAGTACGGGAAACAGTATTGCATTGATATGGTTATTTATTATTTCCTATTAGTGAGCAGCATATCCTGCGATAGCTTTCATGATTAGTAGGTCAAGTGTAAATTTCGTCAGAATGCACGTCATAGCCTGCAGTTTTTGACTGAAATGCTAAGTACAAAAACAGTTTGCAGTCGGATGTCCTTGCCTCCAAAGCACCTTTGGCACTGTGTTTGCCTGTGCCTTAGCAGTCTTTATTTAAGTACAAAATAACAGCAGAAATGCATTTATCTTGTGTTTCTGTTAGGGTTCCCCTAACCTGGGATACACAGTAATGGAAATGGCCCTGCGCCTGTCTTCATTGCCGGAGGGATAGACACAAGGAAAGAGCCAGGGGCCTATAATCCTTCCTTCAAACACAAGACTAATTACCACCCATATTATGCTAATACTGGATCATATTTAAAAATCTACACCAATTAAACCTTTAGGTCAAGTGAGGACAGGATTTATGACAAAGCAGGGGTGGACATTTTGGACCCCCTGCAGTGGAGTACTATGTACTTGTGAAGTACTTATTTCTTTCAGAGGGAGAAATGGCTACAAAAGGAGCAGGAAAAAAGAGCGGAGACATGGTATTGTGGTAGGGGCAAACACAGAAATAAATTGAGTTATGGCTTGTGTTTAAAAGTGATAGAAGAGAATAGAGTATTTTCCTGGAATTTTCAGGCACTGCTTTTTATTTTGGAAAGTTGTAATTAAAGTTGCACACATCAAATGTTTGTGGTCAATGAATCCAGCACTCTATCTTCAGAGCAAATCTCTGGATTCCTGTTCTATACAAGGGGGCTGGAATACAGTTTCTTGGAAACACTTTAAAAAATAGCTCTATTTTCTCAATAATTTCTGCTGAAAAGCCTCCCTATTTCAACCAGCTCAACTCCTGCTCAGTTCTGTGGAGGGGGAGTCCCCACATTTGGATTCATTTCACTCTGGAATTGGAGATGCATCCATTTTGGTGGGCCCAGTTCACGCAAGCTTAAAGCAGCCTGGGTTATGTTGGACCCTCCCTGGGCTGTGCTCTGGAGCCAGTATGTGAATTCACCGTGTCCTTCTCCTGCATGCACACAGTCATTTAAGACTTTTTATAGACCTCTTCTTCCAGCCTTTGTTCATTTCTGCTAATTTTCTCCGACCTCTTTGAACACAATAATGTCAAGAGCTGACTGTAGCATTCTAGGTATTATGCCATTGTTGGTGCTTTGCCATTTAAAGAAAGTTAGTTTCCTTTTTTTTGGCCTGTGACATGAATTGTCTGTAAATGCATCCCATATTTGCATGAGGCTTTTTGCCATTTTAGCAGATGGAAATTTCATCTCTAATTTAATGTCCATTAGGTCTCTTTCAGTACCATTGCTTTCCAAGTATCTCCCTCCAATGAAATTAGTGTTAACCCACACACGCATGCCGCTGCTCCCCCTATCCCCCCCCCGCTTAGAGACCCTCAAACAAAACCTGGAATTAAATATCTGACACACAAATGTGCACATTTAGTGCTATGCGCTGCTGATGCTTGATGCTTGGATCCACTGATGGCTTATGAGGGTAGGCTGTGCTGGGATCAACAAGAGGTCTGCTGCAATCAGTGATTTCCTACTGGCAAAAAGCAGAGGAAGGATCATGCCAGGACTGACACTAACATTTTTCAGGGTGAGGAGCAGCAGGGATGCAATTCTGCTTCTTGCAGGGGCTAACAGCGACAAAAAAGCATGTAAAGCTGCTTTGGGCTTTACTGCTCTGGCCAAGGTGGAAGCGGATTTTTTCCACTTCCTTGCATAGCACAACCACTCCATTAAATTAATAATCCGACCCTTAATGCCCCAGATGACAGAGGAGGCCTTTGAAACTGACTGAACAAATGATTTCAGCACGCAGTGAACTCTCGGCACACACGGACTCCTCTCTCCATCAGTGAAATCATTAGTTAGCCTCTGCTTAAATACCCTGCAGAATCGGAGGCTGGTGTGCAGTCTGCCAGCAGGAGCTTGCTGGGGACTGGTTTGGTTTGCACAGATGCATTTTTAATTCCCTCCTGCCTGCCCCTTCATTAAGCCGTTGTTTCTCGGGGAGGGGTTTGAACCTTCCCAGGGGTGCCTGGGGCTGACCCACCTCGCTGGCCCCCCAGGATGCAGAGGGAGGTGGGGAACACGCTCACTGCAGGCTGAGGTTTTGAACATGGAATAGGAGTGGAAAACTATTTTGTACAAATGAGAGTGAACAAGGAAGGGAAGAAATTCACATTAGTCAGGCACAGGAGGGGTGAAGCATCCTGTTGAATAAATGTCTGCAAGGCACGCTCAAAGACGACAGATATTTACAGGGGCAGAAGGGCTATGTGGAGGGTGAATAATAAAAATTGATGTATTTATTTTAAATTTAGAAATCGACATAGGACCACATTACATACTGAGAGGTTGTTTAATTTGCCACTTTCCAAGAAAATCATACATTCTGATCCCATGGTATTACGAGAATAGGTATTTTCTCTAGGGCCCAATCCTGAAAGATTTGAACCAGCAACCCAAGCTAACATCCTACCTTAGAGGGGCCTTATGTCAAATCTGGGTGAAAACAGATCCTAAGGACCCCAGAAGGTTTCTGAGGGAGAAAGCTGCAGCACAGGTATTGCGTGGGACGGCCGCTGGAGCTGGGGGTCCCAGTGCTGGAGCTCTGCAGCTTGCACAGGGCACCAGTAATGGCGAACTAACCACAGGGGGTCTCCCCACCCTGGTTTTACAGGATAGGTGAAAAACAAGGTTCATTTAAAGATGCCTAAATGCACTGCTGGGGTGCAAGCAGTACATAACAGAAATTCAACCCGGAGTTTAAACATGTAACTGTTGTATTAAAAATTGTCATTGAACTTATCCCCCTAATTTGTCATTAGGGAAGGTCTTGATTTGCCATTGCTAGGGCACACATGCTGTAAGAACACACAAATTAACAGAAGGACAGGGAATCTGACGAGTGATGACATTTACTTGCACATTTCTAATCCATCCTGGATGTAAACTTCTCCAGCATCCAGGGACTGTTTGGATCCAGAGTTTTTCTCCAGGCCCATCTCTCCTTTTTTTTCAAGTGACTGTTATTTTTTGAAACATAACACTGTGCAAATAAAAGTGAAGCCATACTTGAATGTCAAGAAATGCATGGAGAACATCAGTAATGTAGAGAGTATATACTCAGGGAATAAGCTTCAGCAGGAATGCTAATTTAGTTATAGTTTTTAAGCTGACTGCAAACAGCTGGGTAGCATTAACTGTATTAGGGAAACAAGAAAGGTGGAGCAAAATCTAGGGGACTAAGGTATGACAGTGCCAAATGTATGGAAGAGATTTGGAATATGTGAAATGTACTGCTGTTGGACCCACACTATGTAATAACGGTGATGTGGTGTGCAGCTATCTCTGGGACTTCCCAGCACACTAAAAGATTTGTAGAACAATGTCTGTGGCTTGTGGCAGGCCACTCTCTTGATAACAGGGCAGGGAAACAGAAATACAAGTTAAAATACCATGTGCTGTGGTCTTTTATAGAGGCTTCGGTTCTCCTAGAGGGGAGATCCTGACAGTCCTTTATTCTCTTTGCACACACATGCTGCTCTACTCTGCAGCTACTCAAAAAGTCTGCGAAGTCAAAGCTGGAGATTAGGTTTAACCAACATTTGCTCCAGCTGCATAGCACTTACTTCGCACTTTACATTTTCCAAGAGCTGTGCAAATGTTAACTAATTAGACTGAATCCCAGCAACACCATTCTCACGGTGGCAGGAGCTTTTATCTGCTTTTTATGGATAGATGGAGGCAGAGAGCTCCAGGAGAAGATTGCAAAACTTGTCCTCACATAAGTAGACCCATGTTCAGCTGTTTCCACAGTTCAAGTGCAAGTTTCATGGCCTGCAATGTTAAGCAGAACTGCTTTGTAAGGAGCTGGTTAGTAGTGTGAGTAAGATGTTCAAAGTATGGCCCTTTGTGGCTTGCCCAAGACCACACAGTGAGTTAGAAGGAGAGCTGGGATTTCACGTCCCTTAACTCTGACTTTTCTCACAGTTGTGGTTTCATTGCAACCCTCTTGTCTTGCTTTAGTACTTTTTGTATTGCTCGATGGCTCTATACCTTATGGTACAGATTCATTTTTAATTTTCTTATTAGAGATGGGCCTGAAGTGGAACACAAGTTCCTTCTTCACTCTTTGGGGACAGTAAGGTGTGTGTAGATTTTAACCTGTTGGCCATTTATCTACTTCTTGTGGAAATGGAGAACAGTTGATACAACAACCTGTACGAGGTGATTGAAACAACTTTTCTTTAGAGCTAGAAAACTAATTAATAGCAATTTGTCTGCTGGCTTTGATGCTTTTATGTTCACATTTACTCTTACCATGTTTCATATTCTTCATGTATTTCTCTGCAAAAACAACATTTTGGGTGCATTTGGAAAGCAGCCCATTAGGGAAAAATTAATTTTGTGCAGTACTGCAATTTGTTTGGTTTTAGCTGTGTTGCCCAATTAAATGGCTTATACAATGCACCAAGAACTTTGTATTTCTAAGCATGCAATCAGACAAAGTCAAAGTGCTGCTGACCTGTGCTAAGTATTACCACTCCCAGGCCATTCCTGACTGCTTGTCCCTTTCCCTCTGCCAGAAGTTACTGTCCTGTTGGATCTGCTAGGTTAAATAATTAATTATGGATTTCTTTAGTCTCTGGCCTGGTCCTATGCATTTCACTTAAAAAAAAAAAAAAGACAGACTTTAATAAGTTTCACATTATTCTTTAAACAGTGATCATTTTACAGATCTGAGCTAGAGAGCAGAGGGAGGCAGAGCTGCACTGCCAGGTCTTGGAGCTCAGGAGAGTTTCCTTTAGCAGCAGTGGTGGCAGGGAGCAGGGATGGGAAGGAGGCTGGGGATGGCACTTGCTATAGCTGGGTCAACAGTAGCTGTCTTAGGTGGGCCAAGGGTGCCCAGATTGTATTGCCAAGTGTAAAATTCATATTAAAGTTTGGTTTGGAATTTGCTTTTGGAGAACCGTTGAAAACTCAGTCTCTAAAATTAGCTTTTAGCAAGTATTCCTGTTTATAAGTTCATTCACTAGCATGTTTATGGAAAGTGAGCCCAGAAGGGAAGGAATGCAGTAAAAGTACATTAATTTGAAAATTCAAATAAAAATATTTGCTTTGAATCAGAGGCTTTTTTTTTTTAATCCTTCTGTGCTCTTTGTCCAGTTTGTTAGTACTTTTGTTGTCCAGCAAACAGAGTCACTGTCCTGAACTTTCCTCTTCTCATTACCGCATAGTATGTGCGAGTGAAGACTCGTGTCTGTTAGGGAGGGGAGCTGTTGGTCTTGTTTGTGAGCATGGGAAATCATTGTTATTTGAAAAAAAGCAACAACAAAACCCTGTTCCCCTCTCCCAAAGTCACCCTCCATTTTAAGAAGCTGGGTGGCAAGAACAGCTGCGAGCTGGTACTGTTGCACTGGCAACATTAGTAACACCAAATGTGAAAAAATTAATCAAGCCATCACAAGACTGGCTTAAAACAACAAGATTTCTAAACTGACACTTTTCATTTGTCTTCTGGATTCTGAGAAGGGCTCAGTAAACAGTAACCAGTTTATGGGATTACCTTTTTATTTTCCTTTAAATTTTCTGTCCTCTGCTGCTGGCTGCTTACTCCTGCATCCTGCCCCTCAGGCAGAGCTCGGCCACATAGCCGTTCCCCATTTGGTACAAGGAAGGAGGGAGAAAAAGGTTGTGGAAAGAAATGGCTTGCAGAAGGGGGGTTAGAAACTACTTGAAGCAGTAAGAAAGCAGCTTGGGAGGCCAATGAGCAGAGCAGTGGAAGTGAAAATTGCTGTTGTTACCTCCTCAGGTCCTGACACATCTGCTAATGCTAATCAGATACCAAATACAGTGAGCACTCACTTCAGGTGTTTATACACAGGGGGCTTGATGATAATGTAGTGGATAACTGGGAGGGTTGAGACACAACATCACCATTATGTGGGATCCTCTCACTCTTATCTCTTTGTCAAGCGATCCCAGGTTAGGCAGGAGGGCACAGTGTGATAAAGGAACCCAAAACTACCCATAGGTCACCTCCCTTAGAGAAAATGCAATTCTGCTACCCTAATATTCAATTTGGGGATGGAAAAGTGCTTTGATAACATCATATGTTAAGAGTTGCAAAACTGCAAGTGCAAAGTCATTCCTCTGACCTTAGTTTATCAGCTCACCATGAAGCCCAACTCCATGCATTAAGAGTTAACCTTGTTATCTCTATCAATTACTTCTATGTGGTTACTTCCGTTTAAATACACAAAGTCTATCTAACTTCTTATCTGTATTAGTTATAGAGGGAGACTGATGGAATCCCTTCATAAATGATATTAGAAACAAATGTTTTCCACCAGCTTTGATCATTTTATATCGGCAAGCTCTTTGTTTTCATCCTTTTAAGCAAGTAAGATCACTGTGTAAAGAGGTGGACATGAACCAGAGCTGTTGACCTGAACACATAGATTTTTGGACAACTTTGGATCCAGAAATTAAAATCTAAGAAAAAATAAATACACCAGGAGGCAAGGACACCCTTTGATTTGAGCCTGTTTCAAACTCTGCAGAGATTGAGATGTGAAGGTGAACATGGGTCACCTGGTTCCTCTTTGAATGTTTTTATGAAATTAATTTAATGGATTCGGCTTCCTTCTGCTAGCTAAGCAGACCTGCAAACTACCCAGGAGACAATGTGGGAAAATTGGGCTGGCATGGTCCTTGCCATTTCCAGAGATGTCTTAATCCAGTACCTTCTATAAACACTAGAATCATGTCATTAAAAATGTTAAAAAGTCAATCAAATTCTTTCCCACATTCATGTGTCTTTAGCTGTGTGTGGTAGGAAAAGGATCCAAAGTTTTCTCTCATGTGTTTGCTTTCGTGGCAATGAACTGAACTGTTCCCCAGAGCCTTCGCTTTAGGGTTTCATGGTACTGAAAATTTAGTGGGCTTTAATTTGGCCTTGCCTTCTCTTGTGTTATAGAATGTGCAACAATTACTGTTCAAAGACATATTTAAAGTTCTCCTTGTTTAATGTAGGAGCTGGTGAAAAAACATAATTTCTGCTGGAAATAGCTTTCAACTCCAAATCATCTTCAGTCAGCTCCTAGTTCATCTACTAGTTTGCCTTTAGAAATGAAGCTACTTCAGAAGAGGTTGTTTGATTTGTGAATTGTTCGTTGTTCACATACTTTTAAAAAAAAAAAACACCCACTGTTCTCACATGGCTATCAAGCAGGGCAAACCCCATTTACCTATAAGTTCCTCTTCCTTTCCTTATCCAGAAAAGAACATCTAAGTGAGCATTTACTTTAGCAACTGCGAATTGCATATCTTAGGGTTTTTACTGTTTTATACTATATGTATTCTTTTATACTGTGTTTTTTGTAAAGATCTTAAAATGCCTTACAAAATCTGCTTTGCGTCATGCAACCTATTTTGCAGACTGAGAAAGTGAGACCAAAGGGAGTTCATTTCTGGCAGAGTCAAGACTTCTGGACTACAAGTTTAGAGGCGTCCAACTGGACAAAACCAGCTCCTTGTTTATGTACCTTCTATAATTCAGTACAAACCCACAATCATATTTTTACAGGTTTATGGTCACCAGTGACTCCTACTTTTAGGACACACTAGAGTGCTCATCATTTCACAGGGACAGCAAAAAACTTTATTCCTCCTGCTTCTTTATCACAAGTGACAGCTTATAGTTCTCTCTGATGATGACAATACAGCATTTTGGACTTTCAGACTCTTGTTTGTCTTGATTATATCCAGCAGATAACAGGAGGACAAATGTCCTTCAGTGATACAGATGGAGTCTCTTCGTGGATAAGGCATGTGTCAGCAACTTATGTTCCCCTACTGTGCCTTCCTTCAGAGCACTCTCCAAAAACATGTGTGCAATCATACCATATGATTCACAGTCTAATGGCATACATGCCTTGATTGCTTCACTTAAAAAAAAAATAAAAATAAAAATAAAAATCTGTGATTTCTCATTGGTCATATCAGAAAGATTTTCTTCAGCTGGATGACTTTTGGGTTCCATCCTTTGATTTCAGCTTCAAGTTTCAAGTCCAAATGAACCCCAAATACAAAAACCTCTGAGTCCCACCTGGTTTCAATACAAAATCATGTTTTGTGTTCGTTTCAAAATAGGCCCAGGTTGGTTCAAAAGATTCATGAACCTTGGCAGACTTTTCAATGAGCATGATTTAAGTTTCTGTGTTTGTACTGTGTGGTTTTATTGTGAATGTTTCTCATGGTCTTAGTTAGGAACGTAATATGGATTCACTATAACATCAGCTACATGATATCTTGCCTGCATTTGATGGTTGATGCTCATGTTTTGATACATATCTACAAATATTCTTATATGCACAGCTGAGAACTTGGTTAACCTAAAAGATTGCCTTTCCTTAGATCAATTAAGAATTTTGTTTCACTTGTAAAATAAACACATTCAGAATTACAGATGGAGAAAAAGAAATCTAAGGGAAAGGAGCTTAGAAAGTTGGCAGATCCTCAGAGGAACTATATTAAAGAAACAAGCATAAACTCTCTAAATAGGGAAGAAAGTCTAGTAATTTTAGTTAGAGACAAATTTGGTTAAATCATGAGCTTTTCAGAGCCTCTGAAACAAGGAGGAAGGGTGCAGAAACATCCCTTTCACCCCTTTTTTCTTCTCTCCTTAATTTCCCGAGATGAGATGTTGGGGGGGAGGGGGGTGGGGTGGAGTACACAAAAGTAAATCATATTTTTCTTGTTTTAACATTGGCAAAATAGAGTTTACCCAGCTTCTTAGTGCATGATCTTGAATATTAGGCAGGAGTTTGACACATTTTTTTTCATCCCACAGAATGTGTTTCTATTGTATATTACTACATCACTGGAGGGAACTAAGTCCTGAAATTTAGACTGATCTGAATTTCCTCCAGATTTGGGGAGGCTTTAGATTTTGCTTCATAATTAAGATTATTAGGAGAGATGTACTGCTAATCATTTGAATCACTATATTCTAGGTTGTTTCCTAAAGTGAACCAGAACTCAGCATAGAGAAGCACAGGATTGCTTTTAGATTTCTATACTTCTGTTCTTTGATATCGCGTTCCCTTCCAGTTCAAAGTTCTACCATTTAGGTACTACTTCAGTGAGAAAATATGAGAAATAAAATCACAATGAAATAAATCTATCTTCATCTCATTTCTCTCTGCCATTCACAGATGCCAACTTAATACAATAGCTCTTTGAGATGACGGACCCATGTGGGGCAGCAGCTCCAGTGACCCGAACACTACTGTGTACAATTCATCAAAGACTCCATAGCAACTGCAGGAAAAAAAATTGGTAAAAGCTAGCCCTCAGCACTAAGGTATACATTCAAAAGTACCCCTTTATGCAAGCATGCATGCGTGTTCCTCGGGATAGCTCAAAAGCCGGAGATTTTGAGGTTTCACTGAACAGCATCTTGGTCATTACTCAGTGCGGCAATGCATTTGCAGCATTGCCTGTAACACAGGTACAAGCAGAAGGCACAGGGTGTTACAGGCCTCATCTAAATGGTGCAGCTAAAACCACCTCCTCCTGGCTCAGCTGGAAGCAGTGTTCCTCTCTGCCTGGCTTGGATGGCTGCTTATGGTTTTAGTTAGAGCTAGTTGCATCTGAAAATAGGACTTCATCAGCAATTACATCTGTCAGAAGGAAATCTGGAGGTGGAGCTCCTCAAAAGAGGAACCTTTATGTTAAGCAATTTCCAAGCAGAAGCTTTGAGCTCTGTTTGGAAATATCATAGGAGTTTCTTGGTCTTATACTATATGGCTGTTAATACAAAAAGGCATTTCAACCCTAAGCGTGTAGAGGACACGACCATAGAGCTCCAATAAAAAACAAAAGGGAAAGATCTCTGAATTAAAACCTGAGTGATCTGGAGCACTTGTAGCAGCTAATGAAACCAGTGAGAAATTGCATGATATCAGCAGTTCAGCTCCTTTTCTTAAAGACGAACTTGGGGCCACCTTGCAGTTTGGAAATGGAAAAGTTTGGATGCACACTTTGCTGGATGATCTTTGAAAAATCCCAAATGTATAATCTTAAAAAACTTTTTCCAGTGGAAGCCATGGTCACTCCAAAGAGTGTCACACCCTTTGGCAGAGGGGCTCGGGGGCTCGGCAGTGAGCAGACCACCCTATTGCCTGGAAACCCATTTACTGGTGCAAGTCACCAGAGATGTAAAATCTTTCTAGAGTGCCCAGAAAAATGTAGACCTAACCCTTTTTCTGGTTTTGGTGGGAATTTACTTGGCTGAACCAGCAAAGCTGCAGCACTTTTTTCTTCCAAGCAAAAAGTCCAGGGGGAAAAAAGATGGTAGGTTTACATAAAAGTGGATTGGAAGTGCAAATCTGTATTTTCACCAGTGTAAATAAAAGCAAAATGTAGTCTGATACTTTATCACTTTTCCATTTTATTTCAAGCTGCTGAATATTTTCTGTTCAAAGGTAGTTTCAAGCCAGTAAAGATTCACTAAAACATTTTAGTAGTGGTTTAAGTGTACTTTATGAATTAAATCATTATTTATTAATAATCATGTGTTGGTGAACTGGGAATTTAAGAGGTCAAATACAGTTGGTATTTTATAGCTGTTTCTCACTAAAAAAATCATCTTCTAAGCAGACCCAGTTTGTAATGAAAATTAATTTTCTGGGTGAGCTATTATCAGTTTGGGAACATTCGACTCCTACATTTTTCAAAGCTGAGGAAGGAGTGTGGAGGGAACACGGACAAACAGCCGAAATTCTTTATTGCCTTCCTATGTGATGTACGTTTGCTCTCCCTAGGATAACTAGTGTCACGCTTGTCAGCAGTACATAAAACAGACAAACCTTTTTTTTTCCCCTTCCTCTACATGACCAGAGCCCCACCAGTTCCTACTGTCTCAGGATTCAACCCAGTGCTAGTAGCCTTTGTCATGGCTGCGTTTTGCACTTCTGTAGTCCATATCCTCCGGGGACCTCAAAGCATTTTACATACGCTCATGATTGATTGTGCTTTATGGTATTCCCAGGAAGTTAAAAAAAAAAATAAATAAAAGCCTTTTCTACTGATTTGGAGAAGTATGTGTCAGAGGAGCTGTGCTCGTTAAAACAGTCAGAGCAAACTCAGAGGTCCAGAATGAACGATGTGCAGCTCCTGCTCTCCAGCCTCCTGTGAGAGCCTTCAGTCTTCACAGATGCCTATGTGGCCTCCTTGCCTACTCTGCACTAAATTACCTTCTTTATTGGCTATAGGATGCCAGAGTGGATTTCCTCATGTAATTGTGGGTTTATATCTTTCAGCACAGGTTGCTTTTCTTCACGTCTTGGGTCTCTCTCCTTATCTCCTTCTCAGAGCAGTTTCTGAGCTAACACTTCAATAGATTCATATTTTGGTACACCAGAGTCCTTCTAAGAGAAAAGATGTATGTAGAGATAAAATACCAAAGGTGAGCATCTCAAAGACAACAGAGAAACATAAGGAAAGAGGTGACATGTCTTTTAGTGACATCTCCTAAAGGCTTTAAAAGTTTCTGGAACCTTTATTTCTTACCAAAGTCATTCGGTCTGCATGTTTGCAAACTTTTTTTTTTAGAGTAACATCTGAAGTCACAGGTGCTTCGGGTTGTTAGCGAGGACATTTTTACAAGTGCAGATGGAAGCCTGGATCTAACCCTGTGTTTCGGGTTAGCCAAGCCCTTACACCTCCAGGCACAGAGCGGAAAGAAAGATAGCTCTCTGCCAGACCGAGCAGCAGACCACGTGGTGCAGAAGGGGCACCCGCGCCTTTGGCTTCCCATCAACACGGTGAACAGTTTTTGGTGACGCCTGTGAGATGCATTCAGTTACTGGCCTGGCATGCCATTCGGTAAAGCAGATTTAGAGGCGAAGGTAAGGGTCCTGAGGTGAAGGTACGGCCTCATTACTGCGGCGGCGTTGTGCAGCAGTGCTCCTACATGCCAGACCGCATTAGACTCATGCGGGGTGTTTGCTAGTACAGCGCGTTAAGCCGCAGGTGTTCTGCACCGTACAAAGCCTTCAAAGATCAGTCTCAAATGTTTCTGTTACTATAAAGAGGATTAAAAGGATTTTAAAACATAGTGGGTCAGCCCGACTGCTGGTGAAATTGCCAACATTTTGCAAAAAGAGGGGGAGGCTAGAGCAGCAGGGTGGAGTGGGGGCTTGGGGGAAGCCATACGGTACCTTTCAGGGGGGTTTTATGATCGAAATGTGGGTCTGCAGCACTTTCAACTGGAACTCATTAAGAATTCATGGAGCAGAAAATGCAAGACGTTCTGGAAATGAGGACTTTGAAAGGCCAAATGTGAGCTGTAAATAAAATAGAGTGGATATTCAATTTTGGCTATTAAATATCTCAGAATATTTTCTCAGATCAGCAGATCAGGCTTTCAACTAAAAACCTACCCCTAAAACAAAAGGACAAATAGAAGGAGTTTTACATACTCTTAAGGCAGAGAGCAGATAAAGACCATAATCAAATATTACACGTGTCAAAAACATGAGAGCTTATTGATTAGAAATGCTGAACAGCACCATTCATTCTGGCTCTGATTGAGCAATGTACCAAAGCATGTGTTTATCTTTAGGCATATTTTGAAATCCCATTGACTTCAATCATCATTGACCCCTGTTACTGAAATTGGACCCTTGGGAAGACACAGCTTTCCTAAATATTATGTGTATAAACAAGAGAATCAGGAACACCCACACTTGAGAAAGCCAGCAGCTTAGTCAGAGTGTACCAGGATCAGTAAGAAACTGTCTCCTAAATTCATCCATTACATATAGGTGGTGCTGGAGTTGGCAGTTCTTTGTCACTGTATTTTCTAGAGGCCAAGACCTTTGCCAAGACCATTTTATCTGCTGCTACATTAATTCAAGGCCTTCTTTTGAGAAAAGTTTCCTCTCCTTCATTCCTTGCTGCTGTCTTCAGATATAGGCACCAATTGCTCTCAGGAGTTCAGGGATAAGTGTGTCTGTGTAAGTAGAACATTGTTTTGGACAACCTTTATAGTGAGGCCCCTCCAGGAACAAAAATGTAGCTCGTGGTATTGACAGCTAAATGCCAGCCGAAGTGACATCACCCAGTGCGCAGCCTTATTCTTTCCTTTTGCAGGTGCAATTTTGTGCTGGCATTTAAATGCAGCCTCGCCATTTACCCTAGCTATCATCATTTTCTTTTGAAAACTTGGACTTTTCTACCAGAGGTGATTTGTGCATAGTGGGCTTTTCTTCTTTGCCTGCTGTGTTGAATTTGACAACTATTGGTGTTATTTTCATTTTTAACTAACTCAGAACTCTTCAAGGATAACTGTCCAATCCATTATTCCAACAGTGTAAGAGTAACAAATAAATAATTGATGGCAGGCTATTGATCAAAAGTGGAGATCAAATAATGAGGAACAACTGCACCAAGTCTAGAGGAAGCAAGACCTTTCTGTGCACTAGGTCAGTCAGTGCACAACACAATTTAGTCTGAAGAAATGCAGAGTATTAAATCTGGGAATAATAAATCAAAACAGGGAATAAAGTCTCTCCTGCTTATGGGAACACCTGTTAAAAGTAAACTCAGGTTAAACAAACAACTCTCAGAGGAACTGATTATTGCCTGTAATTTTTGATGGTGGTTTTTCCACTTTAAAAGAGCACTTACCAGCTTGCAAGAACATGTTAAAAATTTCACTTGCAATTTTAATACAAGTGTTATCCTCCCTGGTCAGTCTCTTCCATTCCTGCAAGAGGTGAGGGTTATTAAACATATGAGAAAACCTGCCAAACCCTGAGGACTGGCCAGATACAATGGAAACTGGCTGGAATTTTTCTGAGATCACGATCAGCACTTGGGTAGATCTATTACTCAACACTGTCTGAAAAGAAAAATATCCTTCTGAAAAGAAGAATGTAGGCAGCTGATGCCTCAGTGAGCTAATGCCTCCTCGAAACATTATGAAATTTGATTAATATGTGCAAAATATTCTCAAGTTCTTAGAAGGGTGTGAAAAACGTAAGAAGGATTCAAATGTTACAAGTGCAACTTTACAGTGCACACCAAATATGCACGTTGCTTTCCAGTTCAAGCGGTTTAACATAGCATCTATTGACACATTTGGGGTGTGCTTTATTTTTAGCTTGTCTAGCACAAATTTCGTCTTAAGTCTGAGTTTCAAATTTGGGTAGCCACAATTACCAAAAGTTCATGACTGCTACAGTTGTCAGAGGTGCCAGAAGTTCACTTACATGGCACGCCTCATGTAAGAAATTAACTTGCTATAGCTAAATGCTGTTTTACATTGTTAGGAGATTGCACTGAGTGAGAAAAATCTATAGGTCAAGATTTTAAGTCCATCTCAAGTCACTGAAAAGTATGTGTCAGAGGTGGAGTTTTAAAAAATAACTGGAAAACCCTTTCCAATTCACAGAAACTCAGTAGGGTGCCTGGTAATGCTATAGTTATACCCCACCCCCACCCCCCACCCCCCCAAAAAAAAAAAACATGTTAAAAGAATTATTTTCTGGTTACCGGGGAACTCTTGTAACTACACTCATCTTTGATAAGCACCCATAATGGGCATTCTGTGAATCTGTCTTAAATATTGTAAGACACTGTTTTCCCCTTAATTTTAGCAGCAGCTTCCTTTTTACCCCAACACAGATCTGGTTATATCTTGGAATATGTGAACTGATAAGTTTCTGAATTAATAGTAATGCACTTTAAATATTTCAACTTTTTATTTTACCTTGCTCTTTTAACAGAATTTCCCTGCTCAGATGAGCTTCTTTCATTGGCTCAACATTACATCACAACATTCAGACACCGTAACTTTATCTTCATGAGGCTGCGTTTGTTATCTCACACCTGCCTGTATCTTTTATTTCCTCCTCGCATACTCTGCTCTGCAATCTTCCAGATAGACTAATCTCATTCTTTATACCTTTTTCTGCATCTTGAATTCGCTCTTTCTTTGTGCTGTCCCTTGATGATGCTTCTGGTAACTCTTCCTAGCTCTTAGGTCTTCTTTCATTTAAAATGAAGTGCAGATATATTTCCCATCTTGGGTTGCTTGCTGGCAATACCACCAAATCTGGAGTAGCTCAGCTGAAACCTTGTCTCTCTTAACAAACTCTTTAGGACATGAGACATGTCTCATCAAACAGTTCACAAAGCACAAACATTGACTAGATTTCCTTTACCTCTCAATTCCCAGCAGGAGAAAAAATGTGATTAAAAGAATTCTAATTAAAACATAAGTGTGTCTATATTTCGACTTTGGATAGTTATTTAACATGCTGCCTGTCTAACATAAGGTCTTATTTTGCCACACTTGGTGAGTCTGGACATTGTAAGAAACGCTAACAGGCTGCACAGAATAAAATGTTCGATTTCCAGATGATCAGCCACTGCATTCCTGCTGTGTATTTTCCTGTGCCAAAAGCATTTTTAGATCAGAATAAATAATCTTATTGTCCATTTACCAAAACCATTTACTTATTTTAAAAATTATCTTTAGAAGTCCTCTCAGATTTCCTGGGGCTATTCCCGATATAGATTGTACATGTCACAAGAAAATACTTCTACGTCTTTTGGATTCCCTTACTGGAATAGCACTACATATGCTGAACTAACTGATTGCCACATTGATCCCTTAAGCATTTTACTATCATCTTTTCTGCATACTTCTATTTTCACAAACTTGCTCTTAGCTTCCCACTGGAACAAGTCAAGAGGGCAATTTTTTTTCAGTCAAAAAGGGCATAATAGAAAAATACTGCTTGAAAGTCTGCTCACTTAGAGAATTTATTTTCCCATATATTTCCATATTTAATAGAAAAAGAAAAATGGTTACGTTTTCAAAATGTCTTCCTTTTATGCTAAGAAAATATGAAACTGAAAAGAAAGAAGATCAGTGATTCTGTTGTTGGCTAGAAGTTTTTTTTTCACTGTCTTCAACTTTTGAAGAGAAACATGGAAAAGCCATAGGAATCTTTCATTTTGACTTTTAGCAACCTTCTTCACCCTAGTGCCCTCTCCCCCTCCCAAAACAGTCTCAAAAGTTGTTCAGAAGCCACAATATTTTAGACCGCTGATTGCTGCTGAAATCCTGCCTTACATCCCCAGGTTGCTTACGCTGTTAAAAGTAGGCTGCATGTGCATAAACTGTAGCCCTGATATTTCCCATAGCACCATTATAGGGATTAAGTATTGTGCTGAACGTGGATTATGCTCCCATTTTACACCCATTAATTATGATATTAATATTCCCATTTAATCCATTAATTACATTCATCACAGCCACTGCAACTTACATCTGTACTCAATGGTAAGGACAGACATGCAATTTTCTTAGTGAGGACCTGAATTTCTTCTGCTTTCTCACTTAAACATAACTTTACCTCCTTGTGTCTTTTTCTGCATTCTGTGGTGATAAACAATTACTTTTCTGTGCTCTGAATGCTTCAGTTGCTAGTGAAGAAGTTTTGGCATCGCTAAAGCTTTGCACAGCACTTCGGATCAACCTGGATGGGAGCAACTGTACTAATTTCACGTGGCCACATCGCAGCCGGCAGAGTCCACAGAGCACTCAGCGAATCCACCTCTGAGTCTGGACAGCCGGCTGAGCAAACACGGCAGAGTTATGTCCCTTCTGACAGGTAACTCAGAAGCATAACCATGGTGACAGCAGTAAGGTGTCTGAATGTTCTTCCTTCTGCTGGGTTTTGAAAGAAAACTGAAATTATGTGAAAGCATAAATACAGTCTTGTGTTATCCAAATAGACCAGAAACTTAGCTGGTGCAATGTTGTTGGAAAGGTTGCTAAGGCTGTATTAAGGTTTTGTATGACCAGGGTGCTGTGCATCGTGCCTTTCTTTATCATTCAGAGACAAAGAGAAATTTCTTACTTACATGTAGACCACCTGTAGAAATACCTATCTGCATCTATTGACACTAAATTATGACTTAGAAATGTCCCATCACTTGCAACATCACTTGTGTTCGGTTTGCCTTGCAGGAGTCATAAGCTTTTTGAAAATTTTTAAATTAAATTATTGATAACAAAATGTCTGCTTACTTTCAGATGGGTCTTGGCTGACCACAATGTGACTGGGACAAGTGAGTTACTGTTGTTTCACTGTACAGCCTTATTGGACCATGAGTTTGATTTGAGGGTCTTTGTAGAAACACCTTCACGCAAAAGCAGGTGAGCAAGGGAAGAATACATGGGCAGGTCTGACTCGGCTTTCGGGATTCTGGCCTTGGAAAATAGCGGTGCCCAAATAGGAAAAAAAAAAGTACAGAAAAGAGATGGAATTACGGGATTATGGGAAAGTGTTAACTTTCTGATTTCTGAGCCTTTATTTTCATGGTAGTTTCTTTTTAAGATGCAGAACATTCTAAAAATACCTGCATTTTCTGTTTTCTCTTTAAAATTGTATTGCAATGGCTGTGAAGGGATCGCACGACTCAACACTGTAGTACTTTTACAGTAAAGCCTTAGAAGGTGACCCAAGATGTCTGAAACCAAAGGTAGAGGATTGAAAGACATATTTTGTAATAAAGATTATTTGTGTATCTTTAAACATTTCAGTTTCATCAGGAAACTACATACATGTATGACAGGGGCAACATTCAAGTAAATATGAGTAAATATATGCCCACTTCTGAGATCTTGAGAAACAGCTTCTTGAAAAGGGAATACCTCCTTACTCTCACCAGCTCCTGCCTTACTGTCATATGAAAAGTAAGGAAAATATTAATAAATTAGTAGCTTTAACTTTTTAAAAATATAATTAAAAGCATCTTGATGGCAACTGCATCCCATGAAATACATTTTGACCTGGGTTAGGGATGTGATTTTTTTTTTAATCAGCCCATGCATACTGCTTGAGACATTAAGAATTTCTTAATACTAGGGCCAATGTATCTCTCAGTTTCCCAGGAAAGAAATCAGGATAACTAGTATATTTTTGGGGACTATATTTAGACTGAAGAGACTAAGAATGAGAAAGGAAATTCTACCTGTCTGACCATGGAAAGGTACAACACATTACAGAGTCCTCTGCTCCCAATTGCACCAGCAAACACACATGTACTGTGCTGGTGGTAAGCTTACATCCACGCGGACCTCAGGATAATTGCATAAAGAGTAAACAGGTGACCTCTTCTGAAATCCCACGTGCTAATGGAAGAGGTTCCCTCCAAGCTCCTTGTCAATAAACGTGATGGAATTTCCTCTCCTCTCTTTCCTCAGTGAATGAAGGGTCTCTCATAAAAACTGCTCCACAGGAAGATTGCTGGGAAGGAAATACAACAAATGCAAAAGCAACATGCAGATTGTTTCAACTAATGCCAGTTTGCGGGATCCTCAAGTCATGAGTTGCCAGAGAAAAGACAGTTCTGGCTCCTCACCTTAGCTCATCTCTGAAGACCAAATGCTATGAAAGAGAGTGGGATGTATCGTATGGAGTCGGATGCAGACATACCTGGTGCCACAGAGGGATCCTTTCCCACAAAGACTTTCCTGAACAGAGCTTCTTGCTACTCCATTTACACATCTAAAAATGGCCTAAGCGTTGGAATCAAAGCCAATATTTTCTTCTTAATTCTTCACTTTAAAATATCTTTGTGAAAACATCCTGTTAAAAAAACACCTGGGGAAGAGAAAGCAAGGTAGCAGGAATCCCTGCAGCACCAAATTTTTAAGCAGCACCCTCAGTTTTTTCACCTTATCCCAACAGGTTGCCTGAAAGTACACACATTCAAGGATAGATATGACTGGCTTGGAGCTTTGCTACAATAAGTCCAAAATGTTTGGGGTCCATTGCTCAGCTACTTGCTGAATAGGGAGAGTAGAAGCCATCAGAGTTGATAACCCACTGGGAGCTGAGACAGTGCACAAGGGGGACCGTCCAGGAGCACTGATGGCTTTGCTGCTCTCCACCACCAAGCCTGCCTGATGCCCTGGCACCTACCCACCACCACCAGATTTGGGGCGCTGGCCCAGGGGATGGACCCAGCCCTTTCCCTGCGCAGAGGCAGTCATCGCAGGGTGCGCTGCTGGGTGCTGGGGCGGGACACTCAGGGTTGCCTGGGCCCCTTCCCAGTCACCAGCAAAACGTGTTTTCGAGTTCTTTCTTGAAAGCAATCAGTGCCCTTAGCAACTGGGTGCTTTAAAATGTATTTATTACAGCTCCAGAGAAAACAGTAGTTTGCTTTTATATATGGACACCATAGTGACATAACAGTAAACTTACACCAATTCTCTGTGTTGCTGCCATTTACAGTGGTTGCCTCAGGAACTGCAAATAAAGTTACATGTTTTATTTGAGTGTTTCAAAAGGGTCACTGTCAAGTAACTTAGACCAAAAATGTAAGCTTTCATAGGAAAGGGGGGGCAGTCTACAAAAGGTTCCATTATTAGGAGTATTTTCAAGATTTCAAAAAGACAAAGGTAAGTTAGAGTCATTTGAAAGTATCTTTTGCTGCTTTTCCCTGCAGCATTTGCAGCTAAGGGTGTTACATTAGTCAGGCTGCCAGCAATAGAAGGAGATGGGAAGGAGGAGAAGAACTGATTATGCCTTTTGGTTTTCTTGATTGTCCAAAAACTTAAACAGCATTGCTGTACAAAAGTGAGAATGATTTTTTTAATGCTTTACATTTTCAAAATTTGAATGTCATTCACTCAGAGGGAAAAGGAAAAAATCATGGAGCTTGGAGTTTAACCAAAACTTTTTTCCCTCAGCTTTCACAAATATTTTGCATTTGCAACATTTTTTCTCATTTGCATAATTCTATGATTTGATTAAAAGAGGGAAGGAAACCTATGACCTACACTGAAGAACACTTAATATTTCCATGATACAGACAGTGTCCCTCTGGCTTTGAGATACACTCCAGATCCAATCCACTTGGTTTGTTAGTTATTAGTTATTAGAATTACTAGTGTAATTCCCAGCAAGTGTCCTAAGTAGCACATGTATGGATGTTAGTTGGATCTGAAAGCAGACCTTGACCAGCAGATTTTAGGTAAGTGTTTACTTGGTAGACTCGTTGTACTTCCATAGCCTCCTGTCAAGCTAATGAAGTTACATTAGATCCAAAGACTGAAAAGGAGAAGCCTGAGGGAACAAGGCCTTAGGTACAACTCACATAAAGTACAAGTCTTAAATAAAAATTTTGAGATTTTGAAGTGCATCTATATTCTAGACTGGATACATTCTGCAGATAAAGATTTAAATTTGAAAAATCCAGGCTGAAGGATGAATTACCTTGTAATCTTTAGGTGCAAAGATGTTTACAGTGAACGCTGCACTATGCTACACTGCTACATTAAAAATAGCAATTACCGAACAACAGATTTCACACATTCCAAGAAAAAAAAAAAGTTTCTGCTGTTGTCTTTTTCAGGCATGGCTTTTGTAGTAGATATTTTAATATAGGTCTAAAAGAATTAAAACCCATCCATTGCAGAGATAGAAGTTGCCTTTGCATCCTATAAGTATAAAGATTGTAATGTTTTACAATAACCATAGCGTATCATTAAATTGGTTGTGAAAAGCTGAATAAGAGATTGACTGGCCACCCACTTCTTCAAGCCCCAAATTGCTGATTAAAAATTTTTAAACATGTGAACCTAAGAAAAACAAGGTTTAATGACCTTATCAGTGTAAACTGTCCCGTAATTATCTGATCTTCTAACCACACATTAGTCTCTTCTGCAAGGACTTGATACTTGAGCTTCCTTTCTGCTCTGGAGGAAAGATAGGAGTTTCAGACCACCCATGGAGCTTTCCCACTGTGATGTTTAGGGCTGTTTCTGCATTTGATGATAAAACCATAAGGTATGCATGTTCCACTATGAGGACATGTGGCACTATTTTAGAAAATGCTTGCATAAATTTGACCACTGATATATATAGAGAGTCAAAAATGGGCCAGCATTCCAGAAATGCCTTATTCTTCATATCCACTATAGTTTTATCATGCAAAATTCAGACAAGTTCTGGCAAGGATATTAATTTTGGGATTTCTTTTGAATAGAGAAGGAAAAGGGATTGCTTGGGAGGCAAGACACATTCAGAGATGCAGAATTAGACCATCAGATATTGCACCTCCTTACCCAGCTGTAAATACTCTTCTCACAGAGTGAACATAGTACGCAGGGGGAGTCAGCTATCAGATGATTCCCAGGAGATCAAGGGAAAAATTAAAAATAACCATGCACAAAATATAAACCCAAAAGAATATCAAATAACTACAGATACTCCAGTTGATGTGCTTGTTAGAATTCACTGAAACTTTTAGGAGATCTGCTTGAGCTTTGTTTACTTCAAGGCTTTTTATTATCTCCATGGGAAAAAGACAGAGTTGAAGAAGGATATTATAGAAAAGAGTCGAAAGGCTTAAGCTGTCCTTTCAACACTTGTATTATTTTTAATAGTGGAATAAGTAAGGAATTTTTAGAAGTATGTAAAAGATGGTTTGTTTGTTCCTTTTAAAATAAAACTCGTTTTGAAGTTTTGCTTTCCTTTTCCTCTCTGCGTTAATTGTATAAATGGTCTTCTCTCTGCTTTTTATGTTTTCCTGTGTTGCGTTTTGTTGTGGAAGATGCATTAGCCTTTTTCTGGTCTTGCTTCTGCAGGTCCCAGAGTCAATCCTCAGCTTCCTAGAGGTGAACACCACTAGATTTACATTAACTGCCAGTATCTCCACTGCAAGCAATGCCATGGTGTACTAGTTTGTGCCCATTTTGTTTCTGCTCCTTTTTATCTTGTGTGCTGATGAGGAGAGAGCATAACCTACATTGCACAATGCACAGGGTCAAGATTCAAGCTTGACTACCCAAACAAGTCTGACTCTGAGGAACTCTCTATGTCCTTTCCATACCTATATTCCTAAAAAAGAGGGATCTTTAAGGGCACTATCACAGTCCCAGTCAAGCAGCTGTTGTGGTAAGTACTGCATAAAGAATTAAAAAAATAAGAGATGCTGCCTAAAGCACTCATATTCAATATATTTATTAGGATGTGATTCAGAAAAACTGTAGGTTTTGAAATTAAGGTAGGAACAGAAAAATCAAATAAGACATAAAAAGCAGACAGAAACCACAGTATGTCAAATGATGAGCAGGAATGATTTCTGGAAACACGACACTCTTCAAAGCAGCAAGGTGGTGGCTTTTAGGGTGTAGATGGGGAAGGTGCTTGTGCTTGGAGTAGACTAAGAAAAGAGGGTCAAATCAAGCATTACGGGCATGGAGGAAGATAGAAGCAAATCACTGTGTGCTAGAAGATCAAACAAGATGGAGATAAACACTGTAGAATTTTACAAACAAACATAAGTTTATTTTTGATACAGTAATGGGGAAAGAATTAATACAAGAATGCAAAGGGAAAAGTGCAATCTGACTGCCAAGTCACGAATCTGACCCTACCAGCAGTGATGTGAGAGGATGGAAGGAGGATGCAACAATATGACAATGTTTAAACTCCCCAAAAGATGAAGTTGTATTACAAGTGGAAATGCATGAAATGAGAAATTTTGCTTCCTGGGCAGTCAGAAAAACCTAAATATTTGGTACAGAAACAGAAGTGGCAAAACAGGGAGGTGGCCTACTGTGGAGGCATCTGGTTTTCTGGCTCTAGCAGCTTATTGGAAATGCTGACTGTAGCCTCTTCACAACCAAGAAGGAGTCCATTGCACTCCATTGGGATCTTTCATTGAATTCACTGGCAGAGAACTAAATATCGGTTTGTAGAACGAGGAAAGTAATACAGACTCTTATGCTAAGCCAGTCCAACACAGGATCATTATTTCAACATAAATACATATGTTTTTTTACAGGAAACAGAAAAGGCTGACACCCTTTTAATGAATAAATCCAGCAAGATCAGAATGAGTAATAATTCTGGTTAGTCTGCTTTTGGCTGCTCCTCAATTCAGCAGAAACCGGGCCTATCACAAAAATGCTTAATTGTGTAATACATTCTACTTGACCGCTTTTATCTATTCATGTCACACACAGAGTAGTAATGAACGTTCAAAGGAAAATATGTGTTTCGGTAATACAGGTATATGAAAAAATACCAGCAGAATTGCCCCATAGTTTGCTTTAGAAAAGAGGTGAGTATGATCTTTCAAACTGTTTGTTGGAACCATGTTAGTGGTGTAGTGTTAGCACATATAAGTATCTGTATCACATGATTACACATATGTAGAACATACACAATGTGTAAGTGTGTTAAAAAAGTATGGGGATTTTTCCAAATTTTCTAATCTATTGAGAATATTGGTTAATGGAAATGAAAACCTTTCTTGAAAAGGCATCACTTTTTATTAATCTTTTAACTGGTCTTAAAGATGTGCATTCTTACCTGAAAATTCAAGATAGTTTCAATGAACTGCTTATTAAAAAATGGAAGGTATTATACCAAAAGAAAGAGTGTCACCACAGTCCCAAATTTTGCAGGCTATATTCTGCTACAATCTCTGTAGAAAGTTAGAAACATGAATCAAAAAAACCTACTGTTAGAAGAAGAAAGAAAATAAAAATAAAAGACGTATTGCCTCTGAGAAGATGTAGAGTCCATTTATTTCACCAGTCTTGTAGGTCTCAGGCCTGCAGTCACTCAGCTTGCCATTTGGAGGTGGAAGCAGTGGTCAGCTGTGGCATCTCAAATGAAGCAACATGCTTTACATTGATTTGGATTATTGAATTATATAGTTCAGGGCTTGATTAGCTGACGAACATTCTCAGGCCGCAGGTTTGCAACTTTAACAGCTCTGCACATGGGCAGATAGAGGTGACACTCAGAGATTTAAACACCAAACATGCGGGTCCTACTGAGGCTCATTATACTCCATCACCATATGTTCTAAGAAAAGTTAAAAGAATAAATGGGAAGACAAAATTAAAAAGAATGGACAAAACTGGAAAATTTGTGTAAATCTGTCCATGTAATAATTTTGGCTGCACTAATTATCTGTCCCAATGAAAAATACTGGTGGGTGTGTGGAGAGAGCAAAGATTTCCAGAATACAGGCAAAGAAACTCAAGGCCCTGGAAGTAAAGTGAGGGCATGGAATTATAAGCTGTTGAGGAAAGGAACCACCATAGTAAACCCAGATTTCAGCAGATGGTCTTGGAATACAACACAGGCAATTAGCACTCTTCACTGCTCTGTTACCACAGCAAACAAGAAGAGAGAAGATATTCAGCTGGAAAACAGAGCTGCACTCAGACATCTTAGTAGAGATAAATTGAAGCCTACTACTTTTGTTAACTGAGTAAGAGAAAACACCTCATTAAAGAGCAAGGAAATATTAGGAAGTCCCCTTTGTTTATCCTCCACAGATGAAAGGATGATTAGAGTTAGTTTGAGTTAAATCTCCAGCAGTGTCCAAATACACAAATGAGAAAGTTAACACAGGGAGAAGTGCTCATGAGATAGAGGAATCAGAAAAAGCTCCCTATGAGCGCACCCTAAAAAACATGCTTTTCTTCCTCTTTCACCTCCTGGGATTTAGAAATGTTTGGGCAACAAACGTTCTGCCTAAATGCCAACCACTGAACAGAAATGAACCTTTAGGAAGCTGAAATGGGAAAGAAATTAAGGTAACTGATGACAGAAAAGCTAAAAGCCTTTCTTCCCCCTTTTTTTCCCCTTTTTTTTCTCTTTTTTTTTTCACGGCTTTGGTTCACATTCAGAATAACAGTACCAGAGACATAATTTTTCAAGATGATTTTTTTGTTTCAGGGTAAACTCTTCCAGCTGTCTGTGGTGACTGTCCAGGGGGATTAAAAATTATTTTCCACATGATAATGACTGGCCAACTTTCCACTGTTCTCGGTGCAAGGAAATGTCATTTAATTATTCCACACAAAATGGCTTCTGTTGTGGACCTCCCAGTCATGGCACTGTTGATAACTCAGATATTTTGTAAAGCCCTTCAGAGTAATATCTTGATAGAGAAAAGATGCTGGATATGAAATAAGGTTCTGTTGTATCCTATATAGCAAAAAATCTCAAGGTTATGAAGCAATAATTGCATTCTTTTACAAGTCTTTACCTGACCACAAGGGGGATCATTTGTAAAGACCAGGAGGTGTCAGCAAAGAGACCAAGCTGCAAGAGGAAATCATTGCATTTGTTGTAGCCGCATATATGCAGTCCAATGCTAAGACTAGGAACAAGTAAGAAGATACTGTGGCAAATAAAAGATACTGTCCCTCAGGACATGAGTGGGTCCTTTTCTGAGGTGGTATTACCAGAACCCAGAAAGCCGCTATTGCGGGGCTGATCATTTTGGAGGGTGAGAGCTGTCATAAAAAGTGTCACAGCCTTTCCACGAGAAGGCTGGGAAAGGTACACCACAGCATGCTGCAGCCCAGTGAAGCTCCCACAGAGATGCTGAATAGCTCATCCACTCTGGCCAAAACCATTACCCCAATGTTTGGGCTCAGAGGGATGGCACAGAGGGTATTTATTCTACCTCTTCCCCGAAATGAGTTTCTTGCCCGGACGGGTTCATCTTGCAGACTATGGCATCTCTTGAATCATACTACCTTTCATCAGAATAAAGTTCTTTACAGAAGTTGCTTCGTACATGTCACTAAACTTTCATATATTTTCAACTGTGGATTACCTGGGCTACATCCAATATCTCTGTCACCTTCAGACAGCTCTTTCTTTTAATTCACATTTCCATCAACATTTCTGGCAGGCCTACAGTGAAATATTCCGTAGCTTTTATGAATGTAAGGAATGTGGTGGTGAGCCACAGGATTCCCCCACCTACAGCTCCCCCTTTCAGCTGCCAGCTGCTTGTCAGATTTTAATTAACGAGAAAGTTGCTAGCAGTTATTCATGCCGGTTCTCTCTGTTCCTCTCTGGAGAATTCCTAAATAGTGTTCAGAGCATTGAGCCTACACTTTCTCTTTTTTTAATGCTCTTCTTCACAGCAGCCAGCGAAAAAATGTTAAAAGTGATGAGTTTCTGCACCCAGAGCTCAATTAACAGACAACAGTGTTCACTAGTTCTGGATGTGGCACACGGGACCTCCCTTCCACTTCCTCCTCCTGTTTCCTACACAAAACGAACAGACAGGTCTTCTAGAAAATTACGTCTGCCCAACTGTGGGTATATTGTTAAACTTTTTGGTTTTTACAGTATCAGGAATATAATTTAGGTGAAGACAATATGGACATGGACAAGTAAAATCATCACCACAGTGGAAGGAGGGCTCCTGAAGGCCTTGTCTCTAGCAAAGACACATCAGCTCATGATTTGAGTTCATTTCTCCTCCCTTTGAGCATCCCCCTAAAACACATACCTCTTTTTGTCTGTCACCTCCTGGAATTCAGAAGTGTTTGGGCAACAAACATTCTGTCTAAATGCCACCAAATGTCTAGTATATCAAAGAGTCTGAAGAGCAGCACAGCAGTACAAAGAGGTGAAAAGTTATTTCAAAATATCAGCAGCCAGTGAATATCAGCTTTAGCTTAGCATCAAAATCTAACTGAAGACAGTACTTATGGTATTGCTAAATGGGAAGGTTGTACTTTTCACTGTTGGCTACCAGCCTTTGAAAATTATTAAAACGCAGCAATATGCAGCAGTCATTCTAAGTGATCCAGCAGAGACTCAGAGAGCATTTCTGTACTCAGTCTTAAAAGGGAATAGCAAATGGTAAACAGTTGGTTGCAACAAATAGCAGTTTAATAGACATAGCTTTTGATAAGCTGCAGATAAAATCGGCTGGACTGTGGAACCCCGAGTAGCTGTCCCATAACCTGAGTGTAAGAGTTTCCATTATAAACCCTGTTTTGATGCCCTCAACCAACCCTCCATTCTAAGTTTCTGCAAAGAGCTCCTTCTTGTGTAACATTTCTGCTATGTGGACTCCAGCCAGAGAAAATCTGGAAAGGGGGGGGAAGGTGGAAGAAGCTGGAGGTTATTCTCACAGCTATGGTTAAAAGAAAGGACTTTGTGAAGGGTGTTATTAACTTTTAGGCACATTTTCTATCTTTTCTAAAGCGGTTTTTCCTCAGTGTTTCTGATTTGCACTTCACATTTGTTTTGGCTTTGTTTTGTTTTGGTTTTTTATTTTTTCCTGGTCTTTTTTCATTAAGAACTAGAGTGGGGCACACAGCCTTGGTTCAGCATTGGCAAATGACAGCATGACCCCCACTGTCCAGGTGCCCGCATAGCGCTGGTGTTGTAAGCATTTCTACTCACGTGAGACACAGTAATGGTCCAATTTATGCATTCTCTCCCTTCCAGATAAAAAGTGTATCCATGTTGAGTGGAACTTCTCCTACATTAAAAGAAAATGAAGCCTCTTAGCCATTCTTCAGTTCCTGGGAACTATTATAGGCCTCCATTGTATACTATGTGGAAGGAATAAATTCCCTTCCATCAGTATTAGGATCCATGGTACTTCCTCTACAAGCACAGTGGGTAGACTTTGAATGTATGTAGATAGACATTACAAAGATTTGCAAACCAATCCTACAGAGTTTATAATTGTCGATATCATGAATGCTAATTAGTCTGTGAGAACCATCCACATTTTTATAAAGTCTACAGATGTTATACTATTCAGTTACAGTCACCTCCTCCAGTCCTAACCCATTTATAAACTGGATTCTCTTTCTTTAATACTCTGTCTGTGCTTGAGATGATACTGCAGCAAGCTTTTAGGTGAGAGTGTCTTCAATGCAGCTCTCTTTTACCTATTCACTAGTAAAAAATGATGTTTTGATTGATGGGTTTCATGTGAAGACTGGGTGATGACCATTTTTCATGGTCAGGAACCGTGGATTTCATCTTCACAAGCATTATTCTCATTAATATCCATGTCTCTCTGATCTTCTACAAAGCTCTTCTAAAGAGACTACTGACAACAATCTAGCAGAACAATTGTAAGCCTAAGGCAATAGAAAAGTAAGGCATATCAGGTGTGATACAAATAACAGGGCCAGCTCCTAGACAAGATATACGCATTGGTAAAGATGAGAAACAGCTGCCGGTTCCATGGACTCCGAGTTGCAGCCACATACAGTTGCACAGTTCCCCACATGTGCACATAATAGCAGAGGTTCCCAGAAGTACACAGGGGATTTAGGCACATGGTTCCCAAAGCTGAGCAGAGAATTTATTCAGACAGCCCTCATTGGAAATCTGACTGTAACTTTGTATGGCTGAATCTCCTGATTAGGTCTGAAATTTTCAATCTATGTAACTGCGTGCCTACATTTGTTTAAAGGACAGCAACTAAGCAAACTTCAGTCTATGCCCAACAAAATTCATACATATGGGAGGATTTCAAATATTCCAAATAAATTACTATTGGCCTGGCTTTACTTTGAGACTACAAGCTTCCATTCATCAGCAGACTCTTTTCACTCTTTGTTTCTTCCTTTGGAATGTTTCTGTAAATCAGCTTATAAACTTTTGGCTTTAAATAAAAAGATGCTAGGGTTGTTTGTTGTTGTTTGGATGGGGTTTTTTTAAAACCTATTGCAACTGCAACTGCAAGGTCTCTCCTTCCACCAGGGCTCCCCCTGAGAGTTAAAACCATAGTCAAACAAAAGAGAACAGAGAACAGAGAGGACAGAGAAATCCCCCCCAAGCCTCTGTGGAAACCGACTCATCTCTTTATCAGCTTTTGGCTTCTATATATCCCAAAGATGACTCAGAAATGTTCTGAGGTTGTCCCATGCAGGAGGTGGTGGTTATAGTGCTACAAACACTCATCTGTCAACTTCACAGCTGCCTGCAAACTGGCTTTTATTTCGTCAGCCACTTCAGTTCTGAAGAGGGGCTTCTTTTTTATTGCTACATTGCATGTATCCAGCCCATCTGATTCATACTATTCTGGCATTCCTTTTGTGCACTAATTAAGGGCTTTATTTATGAAGAAAAAAAAAAGTTAACACTATGCATTCAGGATTCCTCCTGTGCTACTCAATTTAGTGTACGTTTTAATGATTTAAGTCAAATCCTAGCCATGCAATGTAAGTAGGAGCATAGGACTTGTCTTATCAGATCAGACCATTGGTCCATGAAGTCTTGCATCGTGAATCCAACACCTGATTTGTGAGAGGAAGGTAAAAACAAGTGAAGCATTATCCCTCTTAGCTAAGTCTGCAATGCTACCCTCCAGGAAAAAATTCCTTCTTTGTCCCTGCAGTGATCAGATCACTGTAGTCTAATTAAAAAGGTCTTCTCAGCTCAAACCGTGCAAAGAAGGAATGTATGAAAATTGATAGAAAAAGGATAAAACCAGGAAGATGCCAAGAAGCTTGGAGGGAATTTCCATTTACCAAACTTGTTTACAGACAGTTGCAGGGTTAAAGGGAACAGGAAAAAGTCTGAGCACTGCAGGTACAATAAGAGGTAATGTTCACACTAACTGCTGGCACAGCATCAGCAAAGAAACTTAAAATGCTGCATATGCAAGAGGTCAGGTGCCTCTGCCTCTGACATTTACTTGTCATAGCGTCCATGCAGACATTAACACAGTCTCGAAAGGCCCGAGTCTGACACAGAAGAGGTCATTCTGCTCCCATTTTAATGACCGTAGATTGCTACTTACTAGTACATAGCAAATTAAGCTGTAACTTAGTGGCCTCTTTACGATGTCATCATAAGGGGCCATTGCATAGGTGTAAGGTCACTGTAAGGAAATGTCTTTTGGGTGAAGGAAAATGTATACAAAATACAGTTTTCATGGGGATCTTGATCACTTGGGATGTTTAAAACCCAACTCATCTTAGTTCCCCTTCAGTCATCACGAAATCTGGAATTGGCGTGCAAAAAATGTAAACTTTAGGACCATATAATGAGCTGAGTCCCCCAATGTATGTTCTAATTAATCGAATAAGAGAATGTCATTCTGTAAAATAATAAATGAAGTCATCTTTTACTTATGAGAACTACCAGCAGGATTTGCTCTGCAATGCCCTTATTTGTTAAACTTCTGGAACACAGTGCTCTGTACAGAATTGTGTGGTCTCCCTTATCATTGTTTTTTTGCATCCCTGAAGTTCAGAGACATTAGCAGGGTGTGGCTTTTTTCCATTCAAGGCTGTTTTGGGTAACACTGATCCAAGATCTACTTCGTTATGCTAACAGCTAAAGGCCTTGTAATAATAATTTCTGTTTGGCAGGATCACAGTCAATTTCACTGATGTTACAGTTGTTTTAATTCTCTTTTTCAGGGGTGAGAAAAGCTCCAGTAATTCTTCTGAGAGATTTCTCCATACTTTTCATCTTTTACCACAAAAGGGATTGTGAGGGAACTATCCAAGAAAGAAATGTAGATAAGCAATACCACCATCAGGAGGAAGGGAAGGGAAGGGAGAGGAAGCGAAGGAAAAGAAAAGCAGAATATATTTGCTTTTTTGTCAAACTTGAACAAAAACAAGAGCAGCTGTAAACTTTCAGAGGACAGCTATGTAAATCTGTAAAATTTCTAACACTTGTATGGATGCAGAAGTATTGATACACCAGTTACCTGATGTGCAGATGACTGGTTATAAAGGTAAAAGTTTGTGATAATATTAACTGAAAACAAGGTGTCTGGCAATAGCGAACTGAGCCATAAACACACACACACAATGCGTGAATTAGTGATTATAGCAATGGTAATATGACCTTTTCCTTACGTTCTTCAACTCTTTTTTTCACCCTTAGCAAGTCAGCATGTCAGACGGCAGAGCTAAGGTGAGTTTTTAAGCTATTGTTAAGCACAAACCAGAATTTATAAGAAATTTACTGGTACACCTTAGAAAAAACCTGTCAAAGCCCACATGAAAATCTGGTCTCTGCCTTTCCTGCCATGAAGGAAAGGCTTCTGGAGCGGTCGCCAGCTCTGCCTTGCACCTCCCGGTATCCTCCTGTCCGTCCAGATACCTAATGGACAGCTTCCAGACTGCTTCCTGCCAACCTCGCCAGCGATGCTCAACGCCGAGCGCTTGCAGGCGTGTGGGAGAGCGCGCGCCGCCTGCGTCTGAGCCTCGCCTTGATGTAACGAAAGTGGGAGAGGCTAGCGATCAGGAACGCTTCCCGGGATGCTTTTCAGAAAAATACAACCTATGCAGTCTGGGTTCATAAATCCTTTACTCGTGGGATTTGGGCTCCTAAATCTTCAAGGTACTTCTGAAAATATTTCTTTTAATATGAATTTATTCATTTTGGAAAACTTACCAAAATGTTAATAAATCCTAAGTCAGTAGACTTACACCAAAGTCGACCTTCTCTATTACTCTTAGGAAGGAGAGTCGCTGGCATCGGCTGAATTGAAGGGGATTTCCTTTTGTTTTGCAATGTATGTGCAGACAAGCAGGCACCAAGCTACAAGTGAGTAACTTTCCCACTAATCCTCCAAGGCGTGTGACAATATGACCCTGAGCTTTTACAACTTAGAACAGTATGGTATGTAAATATTATGAACATATATGGTAAGTGCTCTACTTGCTGAAAAACACTGAAAATGATTCCCGAGAATGCCTAGCTGACCCTAAAGTTACACAGATTATTCTTTTTTTTGTCTGCCGCATTCATCTCTGTTCAAAACCACGATGATATATTAGATGCAAGTTCACTGGAGCAGGAATTGTGTCTTGTTTTCTTTATTTCTCAATTAAGCATCTGTTTTATTTTGGATATAAATAATAAAAATGAGAAATAAAAAAAATATTTTGTTGCATTTGCCACTACATTCTTTCCAAAAAAGAGAAATAATCACTTGTTGAACTGAGAACATTTTAACTGATAGCTGGAAATCAGGATGTCACTAACTGTACAGCACACATTAAATGATGCCAAAGGACGTGACTTGTTCTCTGCAGTCATACACTTAAAAAACTGGAGAAAATCTGTTATTATTTCTTTGAAAATGTTGTGGCATCAATTAAAGTCACCAATCTATGGAAAAAAAGGGAAAAAAGAATATTGTTTTAAGTCCGTGAATAGAAATTTCACAACACAATAGAACTTCACCTTTTTTATGATTAAGATGCATCCTGCTAAAAACGTAGCAGTGGCACTGAAACAATGTGCAAAACCTAGGTTTATTTATACACAAGCAACTGGAAATGGATAGGGAAAAAAATGCAGTGGAGACTTACTGACTTTGCATGCAAAAGAAATGTTATGAATACACTTTCAATAACACTCCCAACTGTTGCAAGAGCCATGTATCATCTACCCATTTAATAACTAGTATATTTTACATATTGCGGCACATGATAACCTTTGAAAGTCTCCATCTCTTCACATGTATATATATCAGCAAATTCTTCCAGTTCTCACTGTGTATTTTCTTGATTTGCAGTTCAGCTTTCATTATTGATAGAGACTTGGAACCTGCATCCCACAGAGAAGTTCCAAGAGTGCAGATTTATCCATGGTTTTATACCAAGAATAAATTAGACCATGGCCCTCAGAGGCACCACTCACAAGGGTATGAACTACTGGCTAGGGTCCATAGTTTCTGTACTTTGGTTATTTCCATTTACTTTAGTTCAACTTGATTAGATTCCAGCACCTGGTAAACCTGATTTTTTTTTTTTTGAAGAATATGTTTGCATATCAAGTACATTTTTTGCATCCTCACTCAACCTCTGCAAAAGGCTCTTAATAAATAGGGAACTTGCAGCTTTGTCTATAATGAAGCAAGAAAGAAAATTCCACTATATCTTGGGAGCAAGCATCGGGTGATGGAGGAATACGATGCAATTATCCAGGTGAGCTATTAACTGAAATGTAAGATTATTAACTGAGGTAAAGATTATTTCCTGCAGCATCACTGAACACGCTATTCCCGCATTCTTCCAGCATGACACAATGCTTGTGATTGATAGTGGCTGTTAGGTCCAGACCAGGAACAGCAGCATCCTGCCCTCAAACCCTTCCTCTGTCTAATGCTCCTTGCTTCTGCTGTTAATATTCAGTTAACTCCTGGTAACTCTACCATTCCGCCAAGTGCATTAAAACCCCTCCACTTTCTTCATCATGCCATTATTACTTAATGATCACTTTGTTCTTATGAAAATGTCTGTACCGAACTTTAAAAAAAAAAAAAAAAGACAAAAGAAGAACACAGGAGCTGTGGAATGGAATGGGACAAAAATGGCTTTGTAGCAAGGAGTGGCTCCTGCCATCATTTACTGAAGAATGCAGAGTTCAATTTTTAAAACTGTAAATAAACTTCTATTTCACACAGACTGGAATTTTCAGTATGGCTGAGCTGTTGCAAAAAACAAATAATAAACAGAAGTGCTGTATGTCTTGGTCTCAGATTGCTGGCAGTGTTTTAGTTCATCTGAGGATTTTTTTGGGATTTGACCTTGTGAGCAACTCTGTCCTTAGGGGAAAGTCCTATAGAAATCAGAAGGGTTTGCCTTTTAAGGTCTGCTTCAAATGCCATTGAAGGCAAGGAAAAAACTCCTGTTGACTCTGCAGGCTGAGTTCAGGCCCATGTAGAAGTCAGTTTGCTGACACCTAATTTTTCACATCTGACAGAAAATTAGAATTGATCGATTGATAAATATAATGCGCAAGTACTTCTACAAAATTATTTCAGGGTATATTTCACTATTTGTTGCTCTTAAGCTCATGCCATCTGTTGTTCACAGATATTCAGGCTAACTTACAGTTTAGTCATGAAAATGTTTGAAAATATCAGGAGTTCAAAAGTTTTTGGACGAGTGATCAATCATCTGGAAATTCATCACAGAAGTCCATTATACAGTAGCTGTCATCATTTCAGTCTTTTGTTTAAAGATTATTAGCCACTCAACTGGAAGCATGAACTGTATCCAAGATTTGTGTTAAAGCTAAGGTTATAAATCACCTTCTGCAGAAAAGAAATATTTCTGGACACCAAATAATCAATTACATATATTTCAAAAGCCCCAGAGGTAAAAATTTGAATATCAGTACTATTTTTTTTTTCACTAAAGCATTAACATATACACATGTATATACAGCTATACAAACCGTACAGAAAGTTAAGCATTACATTAACAAGATGGCAGGAGCTAAAATAAACCTCTACCCTCAGCACAGCAAAATTCATCCAAAAGCAGCTGATGCAGACAAGATGTTTGTACCTAGAAGTATATAAAATTGTGATACACCTGCCCCAGAAGCCAAGCTGGCTGTGGCTGTGCAGAGTCAGAACTACACACGTCTACACTCTGTTGCAGGATACTAAAACTACATCAGGAACGGCAGGATGGGCAACACGTCCATTCCTCTGCTGCCAGACAACAAATTAATACAAAAGGGTTGAGTGGTAGATTTTGTTAGTATGATGACCAGGAACTGTGACTAATGAAGAGCAGACTCTGCTCTCTGTGAGATGGTTTTGGTAATTCTCAGCTTGTGGGTACACAGGACAGCTGTCGTCAGTAGCATCTTCAGTGGCCGCGTCCAAATCTAGCACATCTCATGAATCAGAAACCGAAGTCTGCACACCATTCTTGTGAGATATGAGGAGTTATAAAATGCAGGATTCATGCCAGAGAAAAACACCTTTATACTGAATGACCATGGGAGAAGCAGGAACAGTAGGGTGGTAAAGAGGATCTTAGGCAAGGATAGGATTTGGACTGGGTGGTTTTATAACCATACTTCGCAACACAGAATCAGTGAAGTTAAACTGCATTCTTCACTCAGAGATCCGGAGGGAGTGTCACCTCCAGCTGACTCCCTTCTTCAGAACTGAACAATAGGGTGGGTTCATTGTTGTGGTTTTTCACGTTATCCAGATGCAACACACGTTGAAGATGGCTGTCAGGAGAATACTCGACTCGGTGCAAAGCTGTCCTGACCTAACAGAGCAAATCCCTTGTTCCAGCCTCCCACACACTTGCGGTCCTGCACATGCTTGTCTGTTACACAATAATCATATTAATAGTTATTTACCAGAGATACCTCTCCCCAGCCCTATTAATTAGTTCACATTCTGTATTCATTGCTCAGTATTCCAAAACTGTGATTTCCCCCTAACTGGGGGCCAAAGGAATCTTCTGAAAGAGCACATTTTTCTGTCTTTGTGCCTTACAGGGTATGGAGGGAATCAGAGAAGTAAGAACAAACAACAGGAGGGATGCTCTCAAGTAACGGAGAATTCCCCACTCTTTCTTCAGCCCCGTGCAATAGGTGTACATATGTAAGCAAAGACAATTCCTAGTGAAAATGAGTATTCCTTTGTGGGAGTCAGAACTGAATCAGGATTGACGCTGATTTCAAACGCAGATGCTGGCACAGAGTAAAATTATTTTTCAAACACCAAAGCTTTCCCTGGTAAAGTATTTAAGGTTGCATTTTCAGGCTAGAAGGAAAAAGTGATGAAAAGTTCTTAAAACTGAAGAAACAAAATCCTTGATTCTGATCCAAAGCCCTGCAAAACAAGATCCCATATGGTAATAGCTAATCTTAGGAGAATGAAGGGGGATAAAATGGGTACATTTTCCTTCCTCTCTCTCTCCCTTTTTCCCTTTTGGTTTTTAAAGTTGCATGTAATATGTCACAGGAGGCTTTCTGCCAAAGACGTGTTTTCACCGTCATTCACAAACAACACACATCCCATACTTTATTAATTTTGGCTCAGTAAGGAAATCGGTACCTGTTAGTTAGCAGAAGGCACTACAAGCAGTGCAGTGCAGAGGTGTTAGTCCAGGTCCCAAAAGTGGCATGGCCCTATTTTCAGCTAGGCTTCATTAGCCCAGTGCAAGCTTTTTCCT
This sequence comes from Gorsachius magnificus, assembly GCA_034008185.1. Classification (NCBI taxonomy): domain Eukaryota; kingdom Metazoa; phylum Chordata; class Aves; order Pelecaniformes; family Ardeidae; genus Gorsachius; species Gorsachius magnificus. The sequence continues at coordinate 37,625,745 of CM067083.1, read as the reverse complement.
GTTGTGATGGCTCTCTGCCTTCAGATAGTTCTTCTACCCTGTTTAGTATTGCAAAGTATCGAACGATGCCTTGTAGGCAAAGTGTGAATGCTTAAATGCCTTTTCATGTTATCTTGGGGGCAAGGCCTGTCCTTGGTTAGACCACGTTTTGCCCTATGTATAAAGCAGTTGTGATCCTAACTGATTCTTCTGCGGCCAGTGAAAATCAAGCGGTCAAGGAGTAATCATGTAGATGTAAATAGGTATTATTTTTGATTGATTGTACTGTTAAAGGATCTATAGGCGCTAAACCAGAAAAGGTCCCTGCTGTCCTAAGTAGGCTCTGAAAACTAAACAAGGTTTCTCAAGAAGCCTGTTGTCTGAACAGGCCCTTCAGAAAGATATCCTGTGTTTCCAATCCACTGCCACAGATGATCCTTCCCTACGTTTTACAAGCAAAACAGTTCCTTTGGCAGTAAGTTCAGTCCTTTCTCCTTCATACCCAAGTAGCTTTACACTTGTAGAGGGCCACTAGTTACTCATCTGTGGAAGGGTTTTCACCATGGGGCTTGACAGACCTGTTAACTTTCATCCTGAAAATTTAGGCCTTAGAAGAAAATGGGACCATAAAACACACTGTCAACATGGGTGATGCGTACACGCCACATTTCAAAGATGCCTTGCAAATTCAAGTAACATGCAAAAACTGCAGACAGTTGTTGGGTGTTATTTACCTTAAGTTAGCTGGCAATCTGTCTTTTGTCAAGCTGTAGTTGACATAATATAAGGTGATATAATTCAGTCATAATATAATTCAGCCATAATGTAATTCAGTCATAATTCAGTTCATAATGTAAAGTGATATAATTCATTTTATTGCTGCAGGTTTCTCTAAGAACTGTATGGATACAGACCAATGGAAGATGAATAATTTAGTGAAGTATCTTGTTATGAAACCTCAAATAATAAAGGAAATCCTACCCACCACCTGCTATAGGGTGCAAAACACTCACACAAAGGGTTTTGGGAGACATTTGCTCTCCATTTATATTTTATTAATTTGGCAGTAACTGATACTACTCAATTACCAATTACTACTTCAGCCTACTAATCAGTCTGTCCTAGACCAGGAGAAAAAGACTTTGTGTGGTGACACAAGGCAGCAACTGCCAGGTTAGTTTGCATGCTGACGAGTCAAAGATGCTTACAGGGTTTTGCTTGTGTTCATTTTAGTGTTTCTAAAGACTCCTATAAAATTCATTACAAGTAGAACTGGAAAAAGCAGACAAGCAAAGAGAACCATTCAAAAATGACTGCTTGGCATAAGCCAAGCATTCAGAAGAAATATAAAATACATAGACTTTCATTCAGAACTCAGAAATAGTACAAAAAAACTTGAAATGCTTTGGATTCAGAAAGCCCTTGTGTTGCTGTCTTGACTTAGTCCAGTGCTTCTGTTCTGAATGGATGTTAACACTCTACAGATGTCTGCCAGAGATGGGGTTCAGACAAATCGCCTGGTCTGTCCCATGGGCTGCCTCATTTCATGGACTTGAAGTCCATAAGCTTGCTCAGCCATAAGAAGTGGAGAAAGCGAATCTGAACCAGTCAAGACATTTCTGAAAGATGATGGTGGCAGTTATTTCCACAGTATTTCAGCTTTGACTGTTTTTAAAATAAACCCAGAGTTTTCTGGACAATTTTTGAGGAAAAATTCTGTTTACCTGACAACCTAATTTTCTGCTGTAACACAGCTCTCCTGGGTTGTGCTCTGATGTCTATTTTCTTCTGGGAAGAACACAAATCTTTTGCTTCTTCAAAAACTCTGCAGTTCTCTAGTGAATAACTTGAATATGTTCATCCCACACCCATGCCATGTTTAAGAATGTTGGCTCAGACAAAGAAGAAGATATTTTTCTGAAGTGTTGGTTTACATGAGCGAGAGGTTAAGCCGTGTTCAGCTGACAAAGGAAAGGAGCAATGTTTCTATGGTATGAGAGCAGTTGCATGGTTTTGGAGTATTTTTTTGTACGACCTGTACAGGGACCATTCTCCTGTATAGCTTCTATATTTGAATGTTCTTTTTTGGTTTGTTTTGTGTATTATACAGTGAAAAAAGAATTAAATGTAAATTAACACTTAATAATTTTTATTTAATTTTGATTAGCATGTAAAACATACTTTAATTACATCAGAATAAAAACTGGAACTTAAGCAATTATTTAAATATACCCCTAGAGTATAATACCATTTAGGACCGGACTCCCCTCTGATGTTGTGTGGGGATTTTTTATAGTGAAACATTTAAAATAACAGCTAATTTATAACACACACACATACATATGAAACACATTATTTTTAGAGCATTATTTTTACTGTGTATCTTGAAATAGAGTGTGTGTGTATATTTTCATATAACACAAGCTGAGCTCTTGGAAAACTCAGCTCAAATTCTAATTAATATACATTACTTCTAAAGCAAAATATGGAAAAGGAGGGTTGTTGTTGCCATAAGCATTTTAATCGGCATCACTGTTGCAAATGGCAAGAGCTATGGAGGGCTTAGAAACATTTCTTCATGCCAAGGATAAAAGTTTGCATTAATTTGGCCTGTCCTAGTCTCAGCCTGGTATTTCTATTGACCTACCCTGTACTCTAGCTTTGGCTGTGGTATTAAACATAGAGGAGGGGGTGCCAGCCTGTTTTTTTTTTTCCCCGCTGCTTGCCTCCTGCAGTCACAGCACCATGCGGCCTCCAGTCCCTTGGAGCATCACTGTACCCCACCCCATGTTAGTGTTCTCTCTTGAAAAAATACTCATAAAGAAGACCTATTTTTTCAGAGTGCCAAGTATCTCCTGCAGACTTCTGTGAAGCATCGTCCAGTGTTTTTTCCCAGAAAGGGGAAAAAAGGGGCTCAGAGTTGTGCTGACTCAGATGTAATGGTTCTGTTTGCTGAGGCACTGTGCAATTTCACCTCTATTAATTAATTCAGGGTGGGATTTCAACAGTTCTGGAAGCTGGGTCTTCAGATTTCACAAGATTAAAGGAAAAAAAAAAAAGAAAAAGAAAGCAGCCAGACAAAATAACAAACTAACACCCCCCAAAATAACCTATATTCATTTTTTTACTTTTTAGTGATGTCAATCAAATGAATGTTACAAGATAAAATCGGAGTGCTTTCTGGAGTAATAACTTAAAAAGCAAGCAGTCAGGATTAGATCTGTCAAAATGAAAAGAGATAAATAGGATATTATCTGTGAGAAACTGGTTTACCAGAGGCATAGGAAAGTCTGTTTTAAAAAAAAAAAAATCTGCTGACTGAAAGAAGGGAACACCAGGTCACAGACCATGTCATTCAAAACCAAGAGTAACTCCGTTTGCTGATGTCGGCAATTTTCACAAATAAACTAAAATAGCCCATTACTTAAGTGTTCAGCTGCTCAGATTATTTGCATTTTCATTTCTTTTTTTTTCCCCCCTATTTTTCCCTTTTTTTTAATTGAAGGGAGTTTGGGAAAATTGTGTTGGCTATTGTAAGTACAGCCTGTACTCTGTCTCAAAGCTTGACCCTACATTCTTTCTTTTATATGAGATGAAATTCATTTTCCTTGGGCTAGCATAAAATGAGAACACCATGGAAGTTTGCATCGTTGGCAGAGGTGAAGGGTGGGCTGGAGTGGATGATCTAATTGGGCTTCTCCATCTTGAAGTTCTTGCATGCTGTGAAGTTCTGTGATGAGCTGTTCATTTAATTTTACAGGACCTCGGTGGCCAGCTTGTGAAATCTGGCTAGCAAGAACATAATGGAGCTTACTGCATTATTATGGCTGGGTTTTCTATGCTATTTGTTTGCTTAGAAAAGAGGTTTTCCAGTACATCAATCATAAAAAAAAAAAAAAAGCTAGCCTTCATTAACACCTTAAAAGTGAATCCATACAGGTATATATTTGTAGGTTCAGTGGGTCTTCTCCATGCATCTATCCATTCTGACATGTTGATGGCCTTCATAAATTTTTTGCATTAGGGAAGCTTGGCTGTATGGTTTGCATAGCACCAGAAAGCCGATTTTGAAGAATAAACTTAGGAAAAACTCTTCATCTGTGCTTTCAATTTTATTTGGGCCTTATCAAGTACCTGAAATGATTCATCGTTCCTCTTTGCCCAGGGGAACTTGTCTGAAAGAGCTATAACAGGTAAGGGAAAGACACATTTTATTTGTCCTTATTGGTTGTAAATTACTGAACTGCAAGTTATGACTGTTACTATAAGGAAATTACTGCACTCCTACCACTATTAAAAAAGAAACATTCTGGAAAAGTGAGGGAATTATGGGGGAGATATATATACACACACACACGCACAATATATATATTTTCTACATATATATATATATATATATATATATATATATGAAAATAACTTAAAATTGCTTCCTCCTGACCCCTGAAATTGCACCTGCCAGATGATGGCCTTATTTGTATCCTGGTACATAGAGTGTGATAAATTGTTCAGAAGATCAAACTAATTAAGTAGCTGTTATTGTTAAGAATGCCTTTTAAAAATGAAAAATTAAGTCGTATTTAGCACTCAACACCTACACACCAAAGTACATAACCCAGATGAGCTAATCTTTAAAACTGGCGTAGAAATGAGCTAATGTTTTTAGGGAATTGTATGCACAATATGGCAAGAGATCAATAACAATTGAAGAAAAAAAAAAAACAACCCCCCTAAACTACTCAGCTGCTAGCAATAAAGAAGTACCAAGTTGCAAAATGCATTAACTGTTTTTTGGCTTGTTTGTATTGTCTCTTTTGTGCAGTTTCATACGTCAGGCTCGTGTCTTGGCACCAGCACTGAAATAGCATTCGGTGTGACAGCGTGTACCTTTACAATTCATGGCAGCTATGCAAAAAAAGGAGATGAAAACATTATCTCTGCAGAATGACAAAAAGGCATCGATAATACTGGAAGCAAAACTACGTGTGTGCTGTATATGTGCATACATGTATGGCATACTCACATATATCCAAGCACACACATGCGCATATATGAATCTCAGTAACAAAATTTCAGTTTTAAAAGCATGAAGTTGGCCTCAGGAGCTAAGAAACTGAATTTGTGAGCTGTTAAATGTCAGAGCTGACCTCTGGGAGTTTGAGAAGGGATGATGTGGTGAAGGGCAGGCTTCAGGTCATGTTTTATACAAGAAGTTTAATTGTTCTGGCTAGGAAGCAAAAGTGACTCATTTACTTGAAGTGGGTCCCTATCTCCCAACACAGATTTTGAATGGGGGAGGATACTGCTAGCAATAATATCTTTAAAAGAATTGGACTGGTTTACTTCAGTATTTTAACTACTTCCATTCAGATTCATTTGGTTTGGACACATAATTTGATAACGTTCCAATGATAGCATAAAACAGTGCTTTTGTCACCCTTCTTGAACCCATGCAAGTCTTTCGTTGTGTTTAAATCAGAGCTTTTTTGCCAAAGAAAATTGTAAGCTAGTGGGCTCTTTCTGAGTCTTTTATTCAAAAATGTAATAAACTATTTAACTGTATAGATTGTAAAGTCATCTTGACACTGGGTTTGCGGTGTTGCTCTTTTCAGTTTCACTCCTGTCTCAGAAAGCTCTCTCTGCAGATCAAGCGTGTGCCTTTTGAGTTATGACAAAAGACCAATAACACATATATATAAATAAAGAACATATTTCACTTTTTTAGTAGCATCTAAGTTATTAACGAAGGGCTGCCATTCATTTCAGTTCAATTTGTCTCTGTCCTGCTTTATCCACTTTCTTTTCTCAAGCTCCAGCTTATTTCCAGCCTTTAGTTACCTCCAGTTTCAACTTAGGGAACTTTTTTTTTTTGGTGGCATATTTTCTGTAAAATGTGAATTTCAATAAAGAATTTTGCCCTAGAAAATGTAAATACATTTCCTACTTTCTGATCAGCTTATAAGTCAAAGAATGTAAATAATTTAATGGTTAGAAATTCTTGTTGTTTCAGGATGCTTTTATCAATCACAAAGGGTAAATACATTATCACTGAATTCAAACCTGCAGCTAAGGCTGTGTTTCAAGCTGCCTAGAAAATTCTCCTTCACAGAAAATGTGACATTTCAGAGAAATTATTGAAGCCAAAGCTAAAAATACTTAAGCTATAAACTGGGTATTTTTAATCATAGTAAATCATAGAAGTGGTGTGTAGAAGGGACTTCCAAGAAGTCCTACCTTCTGCCTGAAGCAGGATTACCAGCTCTCCACTGAGCAGAAGCACTCATCCCCTTTCCAGAAGGTGAACTAAAGCTCATATGGTTTCATTGTTCATTTAACGATTCGAGCCTCAGAATTAGTTGCTGGTATTCCTTTAATGAGGATGATTTCCAGGCTGCCTTCAAGCACAAGTCCCATGACTTCTGCTGGCACAAGGTGAAATTCCTACTTCAGTAATGATACTGTGCCTGGCAAACATAATGTTGACTTAGTTAAAAATTGAGAGAATTCTCTGAAGATGAGATTTACTGATGAGTAAGATAAATAAGAAAATATAAATAGAAGATATATGTATGTATACTAAAAATTGGGACAAGCTGCAAAACCTGGACCCACAGCCAAGCTGCCTTGAAGTTTGGAAGGCTGACATTCAGTGCTCTTTTCAGCTCATTAAAGATATAATTGTAGGGCAATCACAAATATTTTATCTGCTTTCTCTGAAGTGCAGGTATTGAAAAACATCTGAAAATTGTTTTCTCTGTGATCCCAGGTGTAGTGTCAGTGTTCTTTCATACACCAGGACCCTCAACTGAAGGAAACCAAATACGTTATCAATTAGAATAACATCTGCTCAAAAATTGTATGGAGATGAAGATATGCCTTGTATTAGCTCTTCTTGTCTTATGACCCTATCTGGTGAGTTCTGTTTGTGCCTGAGATCCCAAAGCATTTGACTTTGCTGCAGTTCTTTCTCACAAATATTTTCTTTGGTTTCAGTAAGGACCACGCTAGCCAAAAATCTGGACTGAAAATCTGGATCAGGGTTAACAGATCAGTGAACTAAACCCAAGTACTGTATCTGCAGACAGGAACATGAAACCTTATGAGAACCATAGGTCAGTGAATGCAGCCCTTTACTATTGCAAGCAAGCATGGTAAGCAATCTGCCTAGGAAAGTAATCAAGTTCTTTCTGTTCCTACTAGTCCTGCTGGAAGGCTGGATCAGCACCTCATTGTTCACAGGGCTAATAACCTCGTCTCACTTTCAGCTTATGTTTATTCATTCCCAGTTTAAAGCCATTAGCTTCTTTGTCAACACTGCCATATAGAATCAACCGCTTTACTCCCTCTAAAATGTTTACAGAGCGCAATAGTATCTCCTTTTTTAAATCTTATTCTCATCTTCCCTCATCCCTCCAATGAGTCCAAAAGCCTTTCTTTCTAAAGCTACTCCAGTTTAAATTAATCCCTTTTGAACATGTTTGACAAAAATGATACCAAATGAGCTTTCTTCTGAGTCAATGGTGATGCTTCTTCTCTATATATATTTACTTCTCCTTGATTTTCTTTTTTGGGTGGAGGGGTGTTGCCAGATCCCTTTCACAGATCATAACAATTCTATGATAGGGTTGCTAGGGTGTAATGTAGGAAATTCAAACAAAACAGAATTTAGCATTGGTTTTTAGGTCCCAGTTTATAGGACAGGTTCCATTTTGGCTATCACCAGGTTTGATTCATATGAATTATGCTGTAAAGCAGACCCAAGTCTCAAAGTAAAACTTAGTGAGGAGTGCACATTTAGTTAGTTTGCTTCATAAGAAATCATAAATCTTCCCTTTTTCATTCAACAGATTTATAAACTTAAGCCAAGCACTTGAAATATACAGTGTAAGATTTTATTTTGCAATGAAGAATGAAAACAAGTGAATTTCCTATTAATGCCATTTTACTGTAAGAACTTTGCATACACTGATCAATTTAACCTAAACTTAAACTTTGCAAATTGCACTTACCTTCACCATACACTGAGCATAAACGGATGACTCAATTTCAAGCCCAGTAGAGCTTTTTTTTTCTTTTCTTTATACTACCAACCAACCTTTTTTATTATTTCTGTTAAAGGATTTTTCACAAGTTGTTTTTAACCTTTCCTGTGGCAATGTATCATTATTTCTCATGAATAAATGAATTCCACACAGTTCTTTCTGACAGCTCTTATGAACATTTCCTGATGTATGAAAAGCCAAGCACTAACAGACCTGATTAGATAAGCAAATATGAATGTGCCCTTAAAATGAAGGCAAAGGTCGCATTATTTTTATTGCATTTCTTCCAAATATGCAACATGTCCTCCTGATCTCCTGATGCTCATTAGAATCAATGTGTGAAAATGAGTCCAAGCAAAGTCAAATGCTATACTTAGAGAATTATCATCAATGGGATATGTTTAGTTCATGCACAAAAGAAGTAATGTTTTTGCATAGCATATAATTAAATTTTGGAACTCAATACCACTTAACATTGTGAAGGCCAAAAGTTTAAAGGGGTTCTTTGAGTGATAGACTAACTCATTAGGGAAAGGTCTAGTGCTATTAAGAGCAATGCTGTTTCCAACTCAGGTTCCCTAAGCCATATGCTACTAAAGGGTAAGAAGCTATGTAAGAGAAAAAGTAGTTGTTTACATCTGCTACCACCACTGTCAAAGACAGGCTAGTGAATTTGAGAAATCTTTGGCTTGCCGCAGGACAGCTGTTGATAAATTTTTATATGGATTTAGGTGATCAAATGCAACAGCACAGTGACAAGTGGTAAGAGAAACACAGTGACATGTGGTAAGACAAAGTTCTGATGTACTTATGAAAAACTTATCTGCAGATGTAGCTTATGAGTCTTGAATGAGATAAGAAATGCAGGGAGGTATTTTTGGGTCTAATTTGTACAGATATACAGTGCTTTTCCTTCTGTGGATGTCTGCCAGCATTCTGAGAAAATGATAACATACATATTTATCTTCCTGGTGCATGGATTTGTCTGCCCAAGAGTTGTAAGAAAGTCTGGTAAAGATACACCCTGTAAATGTTGCTCCACAGGAGAAAACAGTGGGCAATGATGACAGATGGACTTGCACTAGATGGTAAGAAAGTCACAGAAGTTTAACAGCGCTCCTTAGTAGCAAAGGGAAATCAAAGCTGGTAGAGTGTTTTGGCCAGATGAATACTTTGAAACTTCGTTGTTTATTTAGAACTCTTGCATCTACAAAATGGAGGTAGAAAGCTTCAGTGAACAACCTCTCTAGTGAGACTTACCAGACAGTCTCTTCCTGGTTATGCCAAAAATAGAAGATTAGCATTTTTTTCATCTGTTATTTGAGCACTGTCATCTGCTAGCCTGAACAAAAGTGTGTAAATGGCTAAAGAAATAAAAAAATAACAGTTTTGATTAATTTCTGGTTCCTTGGGATTCTACTGTCAGTAACAGAGCCATAGGTCCCTGACTGAAGGGCGGTCTGAGAGGTAAAAGTTGTGCTGAAAAAGGCGACGACTTCAACGTTTACTGGAAAATCTCTTGGCAGCCGGCATGGCCAAAGCAGTGTGTGGAGTGGTGGCCAGAGAGTATCCAGGAGTGACTGGTCGAGACACTGTTTCAGCAAGTCTTTCCTTTACTCTTCATTAAAACAATTTCTATGTAGCTGCAAATAGAAGCTAGAGCTGCCTTGGAGTCAGTCCTCAAGGACAGATGGGACCAGGAGCACAGAAGGGGCATTACACTGTATTGCTCTTGGACCACAATGGAAATGTGGTTTGAGTTTTGGAAGGGCTCAGGTTAGTTTTTATTTGGCAAAAATAGTTAAATGAAGCTTTAGATTTCAAATAGGTCAAACCAGCATTCTAGTAGCCCTTCTATAAGAGTGCCCAATTCAATTTGGTTTTACAGTCTATCAGAAGATATGCAGTAACTAGGTACCAAATTTGGGAATGCAGAATTAGAGCAGCCTTCACAAACTACTCAACAGTATTTAATATGCTAGCGCAGGAAACATGGTTTCACAGGAATTCAAGGTTACGTGTATAAAACAACTTATTCTTGTCAGTTGATTATTCTCTTTGTGTTGCTGGAAAGTGGGTGCTGAGGATTTGTTTTAAATGACTTCCCTGACATTGCTTCACAATGTTGCTTTTCATAAGAATGTGGTGAGCTATCTAAAGCCTGCTTTATATGAAGTGTTTGGAAATGCATTTGCAATAATGAATGGGTAGTGGAAATTTATCAAGTCATACAGAGGCAGATACTGTGAGGCAATGAATTAACAATAATAATAGCATCTGATGCTGTGGGTTATTTTCATTCTAAAATAAACTAACTCATGTACAATACCTGCCACTTGCATTTTTTAACTCTTTTCCCCTTTTGGGTGCACACAAACAAAAAAATGAGCATACTCTTAAGAGGTAGTATTTTTAGGAAGAAGTTTTACAAATGCAATTACAGCAAGACATTGTAGCTTAGATTGCACGTGGGTAAACACGTGCTTTCACACCAAGGGAAAAGTTTAGCTTGGCAGCTGAGGCTGAGAATCATGACTCCGATCTCACTTAAAGCCAAAACTGCAGAAACCCAAGCCATTTCCAAAAATAACATCAAAATTAGAGCCTTGAACCTCCTCAGGCTGGTCATGCTGAGAATGATGATCCTGGGGACCAACAAAGCTACTGAGTCCCCCATGGAAACATTTTTGTGTGCTGATTTTGTGCTTCAGCCATGGAGAAAGAAATATATTTCGGCAACTGAATACAAGTATAAATCAAATTAATTCAGTTTCTAGGATTATTTTGCTATTTAAAAATTATTATGAATTTTCAGGGCTTTTTCTGAATCATACTAGCTAATGTACAAGACTAAATCCTCTTAATTGACATTCACTAACAGCAAAAGTAGATTAGTGGAGATTCACCAATAACTTTCTTGTAAGATCAGAATAGGCTTTTGAGATACTTACGAAGCTTCAGTTCATGTAGTATCTCAATGTCCCACTCATTTTCAGTGATTTTTCTTTGCAAAATCCTTCCATTATTAGAAAGGTAGAGAATAATTATCATCACTATTTGAAAGATGGAAAATCTGCAGCCTGCTAAGAGATCTTTATTAAGCAAGACTGAGAAATCTAAATTTTGGAACGATTCTAGGCTTCGGTCAAGCTTAACATAAGACCTGGTAGGAGTCATTCTCCAGGGTGATGGAAAATCTCCACAAGTGAATCCTACCACCTCAGTGTCAAGACACCTACCTGGTGAATCCTAACAATGCTTAGGAGGGAGAGAGGTGCTGAGATGTCTACTTCAGCCAGGAAGGCTTTGTAGAGCTAGAGCTTCAGGTGCTTAAGGAACGCAACTTGTGTAAACATAAGTATCTTGGAGATGATGCTCCTGAGCTGCCTACACTAATTTCCAGCCATTTAAATGAGATGTGCCAGCTTATGTAGGAAATCTGTGGTGAAATGAAGAACTGCACACTAGTCTGAATCCAAAGAAAGGCATTACCCTCTGGTTATTTTTCCTGTAGACAAAGTTGCACTGTCTCAGAAACCTGCAATGGCATGGAGATATGCAGGATTGCTGTCAGGCTCCCAATGGCAGGAAGCAAACTCCCCATTAAATACTTAACTAGATAAGTTCATCTAGGACATGAGGCAGTAGGACCAAGACAAAAAGTATAGGAGGAGTAGGGGTTCCAAATAAAACAGATTCCTCTGCAATACAGGTAGCCTCGGATGAAAAGTAAGAAGGTTTGTCTTTATAGCCCTTTTTTCTCCATAGGACTGCAGCCAGGATCTCTAAGCACTTGCAAAAGACAAAGTAGTTTTATTCTTTTGGAGCTATGAAAGGGGCAAGAAAGGATCTCTTCCTACTGCAGAGCAGTGTTAAGTGCCCACTATCTCGGCAATGCTAACACACACGGGAGCAAAAGATCCTTTCTCCCAGTGCAAAAGGGGCAGTGAGGAGCTCTGAGGCATGTGAAGTTGGTTCAGTCATAGCTTGCAGTCTGCTTCACAGGAGGGAGCAAGGATGCAACACCATTTTAAAGAGGCATTTCAAATTAACCCCCACCCAAGCATAACTAGAGAGTCTCAGGGGGCACCCTCCATTCAGCAGTTCTTAGTGTGGGCTGTGTGCAAATAGCATGAGCTAGCACAACATTATTTAACCTTTAGTGTGTTTATTTGGTGGTAGAATAAGGTTTGATTTTCCCATTTATAGAGATTCTGCTGGGAGAAACAACATATTTCACACTAGCCATTGCAGTTCCTGAGCAGAGTAATAAAGCAGAGTGATGGATAATGCACCCCCTCGCTCCCTGTGCTTTATTATGCATTTCTACATAAAACTATTTTCAGTATTTTGAGAAGGAAGTCCTGACAATCAGCACTGGTGTTTATGAAACTCCAGACCCTATCCAGGAGTCCCCTGACACAAATGTTCTTCCTCACAGAAGGAACTGTTTCCTTAGCTCTTTCACCTCTTTAGAGCCATTCCCTACAATTCTTTTGTAGGCATTTTCCATCTGAATAGACTTTATTTAGGTTTCATGCTTTCAGGTAGCTATTTAGTTACTCCATCAGAAAATCAAAAAAAAGCCCCCCAGAAACTCAGAAGGATGCCTGAAGACCTTAGACAGGAGGGTTTTGTCCAGGCAAAAACAAGGGAAGTGTTAGGGCTCTTTTCAAAGCTTGTCCCGTGTTGCATACTTGTCAATATTCTTCTTTGTGCTGGGAACTCCTCAGTTGCCCTGTCCATTCTGTTGTTCTTTTTCAAAGCTTCAGCACAAAGCACGAGGAATAGCAGTTGTTTATTCATCATTAACAAAAATCGTTTACAGTACTCCATAGCTGCATAGTGCTATTAAATGCACTACTGGATTTAATAGGGCTGCTCATGTAGTTAAAGTTACTCACATGCTTACTTACTTTGCTGAATCAGGGCTTAAGTGAACTGCCTAAAATCACTCTAGATGTCTGAGAAGCCAGAACTTCTGACTCCTAGTTCTGTGCATTAACCGCAAGATTATCTTTCCCCTCCAGGGAGATTCAAACTCAGTGCGTTTCAAAATGACCACTACTGAATGACGGATGAATGAAATGGTACACATAAAAATAACTATGATCAGAAGTTTTCCCTCAAACTAAACATTAGCCCAGACCCATCTGAAGTTTCCATTTGAACATTTCCATTGCTTTAAAATTTATTTTCCATGTTCATGTACATCTCAATTCTGGCCCAAACCAGAAGGTGAAGTGCCAAAATACTGTACAAAAGGATATTTTTGTGGTCCAAGTGCAAGCATCCAATACTGAAAGTCTTGCAACAAAGCTTGTTCTCACAAGGTCTGCCGCCAAGTCTTGAAGATTTCAAGTGCTTAGATAGTATAAGGCCAGATCCTTGACTTCAATGGAAATATACCTCTTCATGCCAGCTGAAACTCTGGCCCTAATACATATTCAGTGTCTTGGTAATCCACTATTACTGTACTACCTAAGTGTAGAAAACACCTGGTGAAATATGCCCAAGCCTGTGTGCCTTCTTGGACCTCTACCTCAGAAAAGATAGAAAGAAGGAAACCTCTAAGCACCCGGTAGTGTCCTGCAAAGTCAAATACAGAATTGAGCAATTTCATCATCTTAGAAAACCTTTTTTTTTTTTTGTACTGTGTGGCTTAATAGTCATAGGGCAAACTGTGGGCTACACTATGCAGTGCTGATGGTAAGCATTTTGAATGAGCAAATATCCAACCTCTACATCAATGGACACTGCATCACATGAGCAATCTGCTCTACCTTTTTCCCCTCCAATGCACAAAAAGCCCCCAAAATCCTATACTTTAAAAGCCGCCAGCTTCCCTTGTATACTCATATGCAATGTCAGTGAGCTGTGCACGGTTAGACCAGCAATGAACTTGGCCTACTTTGGTGGTGGCACGGCCAGGCATGGAGAAGAGAGTTGGACACATACAAGAAGGAAGCAGACAGAATGCCTGTGCTTGTGGTATCTGCAGTAGCTTCTTTTTACCTGTACTCTTCCCAGATTCATGACTGCTCCTAACAGTAATACACACACAATGTTGCTTGCATAGCTGTTGAATAATATTTGCTGCTGGACCTGTAATAAGCCAGTAGGGAGAGTGGAGCACATGTTCTAAAGAAAAATGGCTTCTGACACACACATACCCGTGTGGAGTGTCCCTGGGTTAGTACAGAATTAATGACCTCCCGTGCCATTTGCATCATAAGCATCTCTTTGTAAATGAATCTAGGGCCATTTTTCCTTTCCCTGTTTCACATGAAGTGAAAGTATACAAGAATACAGGGAATCTTCTGCTACAAACATGGATTTTATTACCTAATATTGCTAGGAAAAAGAGGTGAAAGACAGACTGGGTTTCTAAAGCCACCCAAAGTGGATTCTGGCTACACCCTTAGGTTTACAGAAGCAGCTTGGCACCCACCAAGCAGAAATCAGAGGCATGCAAAAGGGAGCTGGTCTTAATGCTGAAAATGTGTTTATACTGGAACTCAAAATAAATAGGGAATAATGTGTCTTGTGTGTGCTGAGCAAGCCTATGACACCAACAAATTGAGCTGTTTTGGAAAATGCCGCCTGGGGAAACTTTAGCACTAAGCTTTAAAAGGAGTAGAGCCAGAAGTGGAAAAAAAACCCCAAACCCACAACAACAAATAACCCAGAACATATTTCAAATTTGTGCATATGCTATAGGAAAACCCTAAATTAAACAGCTTGGCTTTGGGCAAAACACAAATCTTCACCACTTCGTAGCTCATTAAAATGGTCAAGGTTCCTAAGAAATACAAAAAATCATCAAGCACTTAACAAACACACATCTTATTCAACAAGAGTTGAAAAGTTTTGTACATTTTATTGAGGTTGAGCCTGAGCTATTTAAGGAGGTATAATAACGTGGAACTGTATTGGTAGCCAGAAAGATTGTCTGAAACAAACACCCACAGCAGACTGCCTCATTAATTCCTAGTCATGATTGCAGATTTAAGAAAGCATTGAAAGGGATTGTGTTTGTAGTTTCTGTAAATCAGTGAATTTTGATGCCAAGGAAAGTAAGGTATTGATTTGGAACACTACCAAAGCTAAACTGAGAAAAATAAAGGCAGATACTACACAAGGGTCCTTTGTCTTTTTCTAGCAATGCCTCTACATTGCAATTCTATAGTTCCAGAAAGCCACAGTGAGCACAAATAGCAATAAAACCAAAACATGTTCATTTTTTTGACAAATCTACAGTAGATGTAATGAAGAAACTCTTAAAACCATTTTTGTTAAGGATCTGAGAAACTTTTGTTTGTTTGATGCTATGAAGCATGAACACGTGTATATAATAAACATCAAAGAGCTAGAAAAAGAGTTTTGATAAGCCCAAGGAATATTTGGATGCTTTGTTGAAGTCTCCACACATCCTAAACCTATAAAATTGATATGGTTTGCCAGTCTTTTCACAGCATTTCTACCAATGCTAGAATGCATTAGTAAGAATGTTGTACTATATTGCCCTCAACAGTGCTCTTCTCCTGGGACAGGTCTCTTGAGACCCCCATTTGAACTTGTGCTGCTCTCCTGGTGCATCTTTTACAGCTACTTATAATCACAGCCCTCGAATCTGAGAGGGAAGAGCATCTGGTAAATCCCAGTGGTCAATAACATTAGAAAGGTCATGACGAAACACGTTTTTCCCACATAGTCTTTTAATTGAGCTATGAAAACCTGCTACGCACCATGAGCCCACTGTATCGTTTCAAGGTACGGGGTTAGAGCCTGAGCATTTCTTCTGCACTTCCACAAATTCTAGCCGGGATTCTGCATCTGGGTAGTCACCCCTTTGCAGGTTTAGCCTGAATGCCTAAGTTAGCCATAATTTTACAGTTCATGCCTAGGATCAGGTAGCTAGTGACTGAGACTGCTAACAAATGGTGACATTTTCCTCATCTACAGGAAACATGTTTTTACTTGTAGCTCAAATCAAGGTCTGTCACACCTCAAAAGTGAGAGTTTGATTTGCAATTGCTGTCGCCATTGGCACATAAATAAATTAGCATCTAGTAATACACAAAATCAAAGATTTTGCTATTCTATGTCCCAACCTTCTATTACGTTCACAATATCATTACCCTTATTAAATATTACATTTCATAGGTACTAATATATAAAGAGTTACTATGTGTTATTATAGAATATGTTTCCTATTTATATTGTGGTTTTCTAGCCTTATGTTTATCACATTACTCTTATATTCAAAATACCATTGGTAGCACACTGGCTAAGATTTTCCTCTCTATTGAATTTTTGTGGATGAAGAAATCACTGCCACATTCCTGTGACAGAGGCAAATTCATGCCAATGAAGTTTTTAAATGTACATGCAGATGTTCACACGTGTGCTGGCAAAGACAAGATATCACCTCATGAACAGGTTTTACATAGCTGGTGGCAAGAAAAATTAGCTGGCATCTTTAGTCAGAGCTCAGTTTGGTTATACCTACACCTATATTCTATGTTCTATGGCTATAACTGTATTCTAGATGCATGACAGATTGCTAGATACTTTGTAACATAAACATTTTTGGAATCCAAGATGTTTCTTTTCTTTTATGCTACCTACTGCATACATACTCATGCCACATTGCCTTCCTCTTCATAGTTTTTTCTTCTTTCTGGTGTTTAGTTCTGTCTTTTCTGGCTCTGACATTCAGGACCTTTCAGCTGTGCATTTTTGCTTCCTACCTTTCTGCCTTGCGATTTTCTCTCACTGCTTTCTGGTTTTGTCTCTGCAGTTCAAGTTCAATTTTTTTCTGAATCTTAACCCTAGTATGGTTTAGTAATCCTTATTATGAGCTATTTAACGTACAAGATTCTTTACTATGCATACTTCTTATGCACAAAAGATACAGGCTTGGGGGAGACATCTTGCCACAGTTTTTGTAAAACTCAGGTACTACTAAATATTTAATCATAGTTTCTAATTGCAATTTCACATTATATACTTTCCTATTCTTTTTTTAAGGCTCAACATGCATCATTTCTATTAAAGATTAAAGATTTACAGTAAAGATAGCATAGAACAACTCTGGTGATGGTTATTAATTGTTTATTCTGCTCTAGACTTCTGAGTGACTTAGACTGCTGTGCCTAATATGTAAAATAAGAGCAATCCTTCCTATTTGCTATTTTTCTTCCTGTGTAGTTATTACGTGCTTTGGGGTGCACACAATCTATGTACCTGCATACCCTCCATCTGCTACAAGCTATTAGGCCCCAGCATTGCCCAGAACTGTTGTCCTCACCCAACTGAGTAGGAAGCCTAGGTTACTTCATAGAAGCAAGCAGTTATATACTCTGATATGGGATAGCTTCTTTGTGAGACATTGCTTCCAGAATTTCTGAAAATGTCATCCCTATTTAACAGTTCTTATTGTTTTTCTCCAAACTAATACATGCTTCAATCCCCTGAACCAGGTATGAGAAGGCAGAACTAAAAGAAACAAACCAAACTTAACCCAAACAATTACATTGCCTGTAGTTTTCCCACTGCTCTATTATACATTTTTGGTTTTCAACAACCTCTCCCTTGCCCTCCTAAAACTGCCTGTGTTTGAATTACTGTTGATGGTGTTGGTAGAAGACATTGTTCATTGGTTAGTGTCTATGTAGGGCCCCTGGCAGCTTGCTTGTTTCTCATTAAGTTAGACATTTCACAATCCCCAACAAAACATAATTTTCTGGAAGAACTTAGTTTAACAAGGAACTACTGTAACAAAACCACAAGGCCTGCCATTTACTCTTAGGCTATATTTTACTTTTTGCCAGTTTCCTTTCTTTCTCTAAACATCAATAAGATACAATCTCTTTCCTAGAAAATACAACTTTTTCCCTTCTGAGTGGAACAAACTTTCACACGACATAGCAGTTGGCCACTTCTAGTTTTTTTCTAATAAGAGAAACAGAGCTCTTGACATTCTTTCTAAGCAACAACAATAACTGTTGTAAATCATCTTCCATTTTCTGTTTTCCAAATTAAAGAGACACTGCAAATTAAAAAAGAAAATAAGGTAGGGAACATAAAGATAACTCAAATAAGTCCTAAGATGTAGATTGAAGAGCAGCCTTCCCCTTCTCGCCCAAGCCCAGGCCTCTTCCCAGCCACCATGTATTGCCTCTCACACCTCTCTTGGCTTCCACAAGTTTCTTACTTCATTATCCCAGTGTGTTTCACCTGCTTTGAGCACCAAGCACAGCTAAATTAAAGATTAACCTTTTGACTGCCAATGCTTAGTCCCTACATGTTGTCAGGAGAAAAATATTATTCAACTCTTCAGTTTTACAGAGATATAGCAAATGCTGTGGGTGGAAAATTGGACTTCCACTGAACTGTTGTATCATGTGCCATGAAAAGCCTTTAGATAAATAACTGAAAAAATGTTTCTGAAGTTACTAAGAAACTGAAAAGGAAAATAACAGTTTTGTTCTAATTTGTCCATTCATTTCCAGTGAGTTTGAATATTGTCAGGCTGATAGCTATCATTTGGGATATAATTCCTCTTTATTATCCAGAGCACAATCATTACAGAGACAGGCTTCCCCTGCTTGTCTCACCAAGGCACTGCCTCTTTTTAGGAAGATAATCTACGTTGATAAAAAGATGCAGTCCCTGCTGAGCCTACAGAAATGGATTAGATATGGATAACTGAGTCTTAAAGAAAAAAAACCCCACGAATCTCAAAGGATACCATGGAAAATATGACTCCACCATTTCCATTCAAATCTAACGAACCTTTAGAAGACAAAGAGAATGACTAAAAACGCATAAGACAAACTTCATACTTTCTAAACCTCTCTGGTCATTATATATTGCCTTGACACTGTACATCTGAACGTCTTATGATGGGGCATCAAGTATTATGACCAGGATCTAGTATGCAAGCTCCATTCTCTGCTCCTCACCTACAGAGAAAGGGTGAGCATGTTTTGAGTGCTTTACACAGTCACACCCTCTTGGAAAGGTTGAAACACTGAGTGACGTGGGGGAGGCTAGCGGCAAGCTGGGCAAACTGGGCAAGATCTCGCCCACAGAAAATAAGGAGTGGAGGAGTTTTAAGGTAGGTCATAGACACTGTAATTTAAAGAGCACACCTAGAAACAGCTGCTAGAAGGCAGAGGAGTAAATGGCAGACTGCACCTCATACCCCTGTTTACCTCCTGCGTAGCAGCAGTTTGTGCAGTTGGTACTGCACCTCACTGCAGCCACCCTGAGTGTCACAGGCAGGACTGGGGTCTTCGCCGCCTGTTGGTTACATCTGGGCAACCCAACATCGTCTGCTGAGCTCTGCAGATGAAGCTCAGTCTTTGAGCTGCCGCAGGTTTTCATGGCAGGGGAAAACTCAGCTAGACCTTCACATCTCAAGCTGAACATGCAAAGCTGATTGGGAGTGGGGGGGTGTCGAACAAGCTACAGGTTTTGTCTAATTGACTACATATGATATGAAATCATGGATGGACAATAAGCAAGCTATTTCCCTCCCCTGCCTCCTGTTGCTATTAAAGATACTTTGCACAGTATAACAGTCCTCAAGTAAGGGCTGTAGGGTCAGGCCTTAAATCTAATTGTAAAAACCACCTGGTGCCTGAAATGGTTAATACCTCAATGAACCATGAGAAACAGATGCTTCTTTGAAAAGGATGTGGGGACTATGAAGATTTATAATGTTTAAGTCAACAGGTGAAGTAAAATTCTCCAGGATCTTGAGTGCAGTCTGCTAAAACTGTAAACTTTCCATTTAGAGCATCTGCATTCTCTGCTTAATACCTAGTTCACAAGCTGACCTTAATTCCAGGTTGAACTTGGTAAAGGGATGGCTTTGGGTTGTAAGCACACACTATACTTCATACTGCCTGCCCAGGGCTTAATTAAGTGCTTGACCTTATGCAAATGTTGCCCCACATTTTATTAACAACAAGTATTCTGTGATTTCCCACATATAAAGACAAAAGGATTGAAGCTTGATACTTAACACTTAGGTTCACAAATTCATTTTATGTTTTTAAAAGTAAGTGGCCTGAACTGCTCAGCGCCATCAGAGTCAGTGGAATCTCCCAATGTTCAACAGCTGTGAAAGTTAAAAAAAAAACCTTAACTGTTAAATTTGGATAGAAGGGCCTCAGGGAGAACTCAATTGGGAGAAAGATTTGGCAGTAATCTTTGGTCAACAAAGACACATTCCCCCACATGCTCCTCCTCAGGAACCTGGTTGCAATATGTGCTTTCACACCTGGCATACTAAAAGGGAAGGTTAAGAGTAACAATCCCCAAAATTTGTTGTACCAAAACAACAGACTGCTTAAAGATACTAAAAATCAAGGGAGAGTGTTGTCAGTTCTTCTTACGAAGAACATTCTACTTCTGTAGACTGCTTTGTAGCAAGTTAGAAGTAGACAAATTATAGTTAACTGTATACCATGAGTGTGAAACTAGTATAGCAGACAGAAAAGTAAAAGTGCCCCTTGCCAGGTTTCCTGTATGCTGAATGTTTTTCATTAATGTCAGATTACATGTATCTTCACTACGGAGTCATAAAACCTTCATTAATCAATAACCAGTTCCCACAGCAGCCCAAGGTATTGAATAAGTTGCCAAGCAAATATTAGATAAAAATAATGTTTGGGTTCATGATTCAGAAAGAAAAAGAGAGAGAAAGAGAGAAAGAAAGGAGGAAGGCAGGCAGGAAGGAAGGAAAGAAGGAAGGAAGGACGGACGGATGGACTAGCAGACTGAGCACATAGGCTCTATCGCTTATTTTTTTGTGACACAGAGTACGTAATTTAACCCTTCATTTTCTGAAAGCTCACGGACACGTAAATGTTTTGTTTTTATCTAAATGCTCTCAAGACTGAGCTGGTCTCCCCTTCACTACAGGATACCACCCGCTTTTCCTCACACTTTGTGAAAAACTACAGGAATAGTTTACCAACTCCAGAGGAAGGACTGTAAGAAAGACAAGCCTTTGCACAAACTGGAGATGGAGACTTAGAATGCTGAAACAGTTGGGGAACATAAAAAAATATAAAATATAAATTATACATAAAGAAACAATCTCTTGCTTGGCTGTGCGTTAAATTGGCAGCAGCACTGAATGTCAGAGACCCACAAGTGGGATACAGGCACTCAGGAAAGAATCAGGAATCTTTGGTGTCTTAATTTCTTCATTAGGATACTAAATTTAACAGGAAAATGGTGAAACTTGTGCTTTTAAATCTAAAAGCACTTTAGAAAACTTAGACTAGCCATTAAATGTGGATGTTTGGGAACACAGAGACAACTTAGAAACATGCCGAAGCCCAAAGGAATAGTTCAGTCTCTGGAGTTCACAACCAGATGAAACACAGGAAATTACAGAGATGTAAACAAGTTTTCAGCCAGGTTTACCATGACTTTTCCTTTTTTCTTTCTATGTTTCAGTCAACAGTTTAATCCCATAAATATATAAGTTGGTCCCTGGACTTTCCTTGGTAATCGTTTCACTTACAAATACTGCATTCAATTACCATTGGCTTTATCATTTAGATTAATAGGCAGAAATGGGAACTGAAAGGCTGTGATGCTCTGGATTTTGTGTAACACCAAGCATATCGGTATCACAAACTGTTGTATCTTGGCAGTTGTTTTGCCACCATCTTGATGGATTTGTTTTCCTCTGTCTAGGGTACAAATTGAATTTCATCATGTATTGGCCAGTGATATAGTAATGGAATAGGGAGGTTTTTAGCCTTGAGGCTTTCTTATCTGCTTCTTTGTGTATTCTAAAGAGCCAGAATTCTTAAAAACAGCACTGCAAATGTTCAGCTAGAAAATGGCCTTTTGTAGCCTTTGCAGATTATAGCCCTTCCATACAATGTATTCAGTCAACTTTCTTCCTGTTTCCCAAACAGTTAAATTTAGAACTATCGATCTGGTAATGAGATAGAGCATCTAGAAAAGTCAATGAGCAGTTACAAAACTGGCACCTACCATGTCTCTGAAATTCTCAGCCAAACTGGTATGCCCATATGAAAACAGGTAAGTTCCTTCCTTAATTTTGGAGACTACTGCCTCATAAACAGTCTTTCCTTTCCCATATTATTTTGCAGTATATGATGCAAATAATGAAATTACTATATGAAAAATTAGCAGAGTGTTCCCAGACTAGAGGGTGAAAAGGATACTTTTCCTGAGTTGCCTGAAAAATCACTTTGACAAATTTCTGCTATTTCTGCTGTTTCCCACCATGACTGGCTTCTTAAGTTGTCTGTTATACAGCCAGTGAAATATGGAAGATTATGGACTAAAAGCCAAAAGAGAGATCAAAAATATCTCCATACTTTTCAAGGCCTTTGTACTTCATGAGACCTTCTGTTATTTTTGTTATGGTGTATTATATACGAGCCCTTATGGTCCTCAGCATGCTTGCAAGTGCAGAAACACAGACTTCACAAGAAATGGTTGTGACTTTGAAGAGTTTGCTATCTAAATAGATAAGACAAAGTATAGAAGACAGGAATGTTCCACTGAATAAAATGAGACTGGCATGTATAGGGTGAGGTATGCCACGTAGACATTATCTGCTTTCTTCTCCCAGCCCCCACAAAAATGTACAATCAGACCAGCAAACAGATTGCAGGCTCTGTGCCATAGCCCAGACTGGAGGGCCTTGAAATTAAAATTTATTTTCTTAAGTTATTTTTACTTACTGATTTTCAAGCTTGGGCACCTCTTTTGCTTTTTCTATTCAGCACTATTAATGCAGTTTTTTTGCCTGAGCCTTCAGCAAGTTGTGGCCCTGTCCATCTGCAGCGACAAATATAGATTTAAACATTATGCTTGGCTAAGAGGAATCAGCTCCTAATAAACAAGTAATTTCTAATATTTCCTCCTTTTATAAAGTCTTAGAGACTTATTTCAGTGCTCTCTGAACCAGTTGTCTCCACACCTGAAACATACACATTTTGGTCTCCCTGTTTTATTTCAGGGTGCTGTCACAGTAAGAATTTAGGGTGGGATGTTCAGATACCGATCCCTATCTTGTTATCCTTACAGGCATTCAATCTATTGCAAGTCCTGAGTTAGATTAACATATTTGTCTCTCTAATTGCTCTCACTTTGAGGAACCCATCCTCCAGCCACTGTTTTTTTCAACACAGAGCAATGTTCTGGAACGTGCACACTGCCTGGTGGTTATTTCTTAAACTGCTAGGTCACTTTGTATATGAAAAATAAGAGACTACAGGGCCAAGAGAAAACCACTCACTTGGCTTCTTATCACCTGGCTTCTTATCACAAATGGTTGGCAAAAAGAGTGAAACACCACAACGTATCCACTTGACAGTACTAGTGACAGTATTATGACTTCTCTTTTTACCCCTGAAAAGGTAAAACACAAGCAGCCTAGAACCCCCATGTTATTTTGCTGGTCTCTCTTAACCACCGTTGACTAAATCGCCATCACTATTTAAAATCTGGTCTCTTTATTAAATACTAGCAAATAACTGTGCTCCTTAATGCAATGTCATTTTATTCTGCTTATCCTCTGGAAAATTCAGTGAAAGCATCAAACTCACCTTGGAGGGCTACCCAACAGTGACCCACCACACTTAAACAAATACCAGTTGCTGAAAACCTGGGATTCATTGAAACTGACTGCACACAAAGGAAAACCCAGTTTTAGAATGAGGCATGTAAGCTGAAACATTTTTTTATAATATCTACTGTAGACTATGGTATCTGCTCGGGTGGGTAACATACCTGCTTCTGATGGTGGTCAAAACATAGGGTTGGGACGAGACACTTGTTGACTATTAAAAAAAACCAAGAATAAAGAAACTTCTCTTTTTGGGAAAGGTATTATTTTTCTAGTAAAGTAGATATAATTTGACATACAAAATGCTAATTTTGTTTGCTTCCACAATGTTTTTGCACTTTCCATTTTGCCTTCTGGAGCAACAGAATTTGACTGACAAAAATCTCTGTAGAAGGAAAGTGTCCAAGTCACAAACATGAATATTTGTCAAAACCAAAACTGAACTGTGCACATACAGACTCCAGCAAATAATAGTTAGTTGCTTGTCCATGCAGGGAGCAAGAAAATTCTCAGGAGATTTAATCTGTCTGGCAAAAGCTACCCGATCCAGCTCATATTTCTAGTATTTGTAACTTGTCCAGAAGTTAAAAATATTGAAAATATTCAAAATAAGTTAAAGTACTGAAGAAGTAAGAAGCAACTCCTATCTGTTCTGTGAGGAAAAAAAAGGTTGCATGAACTAGAATATTACTTTTACAAAATAATTATTTTAAAAAATATATTATGGAATATTTAATTTCATTTGTAAGTCCAAGTAAAAATGATTAATGATCAGTGCATAGAGATTAAGAAAGCAGTAAAGGGGACAAGATGGCTCAGGGAATTGGTAATGTGGTACTGTGCCTTTTTGGTTTCAATTTCAGCTTTTCAGTTGCTGTTACTAGTGAATCCCTTATGCTTTAAAACCGGCTTTTATGTTTTAAATCTAAGTTCTCCTGCCAAGTGGCAGATTGCCTGAAAAGTCAGTAAAACTTGGGGTCTGGTTCACCGCTGCACTGATCCAGTATCACGCTAGTGTAGCTCAGTTGACTTCAAGTAGTGTACTGGAGCACCAGGGCCCAGGAGTGTAGTACTCAGCAGCAAATAACACTTGCTTGGAATATGAGTTCTCTTAACTATAAACTGGGACGCAGCCTTGCCAAATCCTGAGATTTTATCTCACAACATTTGATGCTTTCCTTATAGTTCCATCTCTCCCAAGTTTAGGATTAAAAGAGAGTCTCAGTTTTCATTTACAAAGAATTAAAATTTCTAAAATAATTTGAAAAACCCTCACATTGTAGTGAAAAATTTGTGGCACGTCTATACCTTTGAGACGTAGGATACTGTAGTGTCTTTTTAGCATGACTTTTTAATCTGGTCTCCTCCTCTCTAGGGGTCTTCCCCCTTCTATTTCTGGTTGGGAGTGTTCAGGGCTGCTGATCTGCTTCCTGGTCAGCCCAGTACGTATCTCCATGGACCAACGGTCACATCTCATGTTTCAGTATGAAACAGGAGATGAAATTTCTTCTTTAAAAAAGTGTATGACATTTCTTCTGCAAAAAAATGGTGCCTATCAAAACCACCAGTTCAAGCAGGATGTCTAGAGGGATTTCCCCTCCAACTCTGCCTAGCAAAATAGGGTGCGGAGTGAGGGGGAAAGGTCTATATTTTCCTTGAAAATCATACATGTTTCCCATTAACATTAGTGGGTGTTTACGTGCATTCATAAGACTGAGAGTGGGCCTTGTACTACATATTCATAACATTTAAGAAGCGAAATAAAAATAAAACAAAGCATTATACATGAGGCAGCATTGTTATGAGCTGGAATACGTTACATTAGCTTCTGTTCCCCGACCAATTATGCCTTTCGCAAGATTTGTATTGTATTCCCTGGCCAACTACCATCCTTGCCTTAATCGGAAAAGACATTTGAAAAAACTGATATGGAAAATCTGCATTTGACCTTGTGCCCTTGCTTCATGTCAACAATTTCAACCACATCTGCTCTTGCACTGTGAAAATGTTGGCATATTTCTCTGAGCTCTGCTCCGACAGCTGCAGGCACTCTCTCTTGTACAGGATAATTCCACTCCCAAATACTCAGAGAGCAGCGAGTGCAGATCTTTCATTGCTCTCTCATTTAATGCAGAGGCTCTGCAAAAAGAATTCAAGAGAAGTTTCCACTGAAAAATCTCTTTGGGTCTGGGTCCTTGAAGAAGAATTCATTCTTTCTGTTGCCACCAAGTGATGGTGAAATCATGCCTGCGTGATCAGTGCAAGGTGGGAAAATGTTTGCAAAAGGAATACATCAGTATCCATACATTAATTTTTTTATAGCATGGCCAACAAAAAGGCAATCAAACTATCAAGTACAGACTTTCCATTATATTTAACACCTGTTAGATCAGAATCTGATCACCTAAGTTTAGTGGGTTTTGCTTGCCTCATTTATTGATTGAGGTATATGTAAATCTGGATGATATACTATCAAGCCAGGCATCGTGATTAATTTCTCCATGCTGCAGAAGCTATGCAGCTCTCTGGAATCCTGCCGAGATAGCAATGGCAATATATGCAATGCAATGTACAGAAGTTTGGATGAAGTGAGAAGTCTTATTTTAAATTAGCTTAAGGTAATTTACAATGTAGTTCATCATGATTATTTCTTGATGTATTGCTAACTGAAAACAAATTATTTATAGAGTACAATTTGTTTCCCTGACTGTACATATAACACTTATCTGTCACTTGCGTTCCAGCTGTACTTCATTTTAAGGATGTCAGAGGCATCCCTTTTGACCTTCTGCTTGACTTCGCACTGATAACACAGCATTTATTCATCCATTCATTTAGAGTAAGGGATACTAAATATCATATACAGGAAGTTTGCACCTTGCTGGATTGGTACCTTGGAAGACAAAGAGACACTTCCCACTTTTCTCTCATTTCAAGCACAGAATTCCACACTAAGGTTAGGTAGTGGGAATTGAATGGGGAAGAGGGGAAGGAAAAGAACACATTTATTTCATTATACTGAAGTAAGGACTGTCATAATGTATTTTTCATTTCCAGTTAGACATTAAGTTGGACCCATAATAGTCAATACTGTAAAGAATATATGAATATACTTTAGAGCATTGTCTCTGTAAGGTTATTAAAATCTAACACAAATTAAATGAAATATGGGCTTCCATATTCATGACCCATTCGCTTACTGGCTTGGTTTTCTGTGCTGTTTTAAAACCTTTATATTTCTTTCTTGCAAAATTCCTTCTTGACTATAAAACGTCTGTATTTGTGTACACAGTAGGAATATCAATGTGGCTTAGCCTATTTGATAATCATGATTAAATCTGCTCTACAATTACTTATAATATGAGGAATGACTCTTTGATTTTATAGTGAAAAAAAAATGTTGTAACACAGTTTTGATCCAGGGTGAGATGAAGGGGTGCACAGGGTAAAGGTTCAGTTTTTCTTTGCCATTCTTATACTCCTTAAGGGCAATCACACAGACAAATATGTTTCAGAGAAATTTTGAAACAGAAAGCAGAATAGACAAAGCTCTGAAAGAGATGTTAAATAGGGGTTGTAACATATTAAAGACAGGCTTGAAACAGTGTGAGAGACCTGTGAGCTAGGCCATGCAATTGCTCTTCTGTATCTTCTCCCTGGGAGGGGGGTCTCCAGCATCCTCCTGAATTTGGAACAGGTTCTCTATATATATTTCTGAATGTTTACATTCCATATCCCTTGCTTTATGGTCGTATAATAAGTAGATTGATGTACCTGGATATTGTAAAGCAAGAAACTTTAATGTCTGTGAAATACTGGGAACTTCTAATATTCATATGAGTGTTTAGCAGATGTTAATGCTTTCTGGTTTATGATGTGCAGGTACATTAGCTGATCTATGAAGTCCTGAGTGTTTTGCACATGTGAGCAATATAAGTACACTGGTTCATGCCACTAGTCCCATCAGAAAATAACACCTCACAAAATATTTGTGGCAGCAGGTATTTAAATTTCCATTCTGTTTAATGGTTCTATCAAAAAAATCTTTGGAAATATATTAAATTCAAAATGTTATCAACAGAGTTTATCCATAAAATCCTGAAAAAGTCATGATAATGAAACAATGAGAAATGAAAATTATTAATTTTGATGAAGACCAAAAACACACTGGGGTTTTTAATATGTGCCAGATCATACTTGTACTTTGTTTTAAAAGGATGGCTTCATGAAGACAATTATAAAATAGTGGATAAATGTTTAGATTTTGAGTTAAGTACAACAGCTGTAAATTGCTACCAGAACTTGGGAAATCCATCAACACCTATGACTAGTTAGTAAAGTCTAATATTTATTTTTCCAGTTAGTAAACTGCACATCAGTAGATCATGGATTCTTCCAAAATAATTGGTTCCTACACCACCAGCTTGTTCATGGGCAGTGCCGTGTGAACATTAGATGGATGGATTTCAAATCCAAATTCTGCCTTTCCAGAGTGAACTGTTCATTTCAACATGATGTGATAGTTTCTTTGGTGATAGTTTCTTTCCCACCTGAGTATTTAGGAGAACAGCTAATTCATCTACAAACTCTGAGGGAAATTTACAGGCTTTGGCAATATTCACATAATAAAATAAATAATGCTCATAATACATTTTGCTTATTTAGTGGCTACACTTATGGACATTGACAGGCTTTAGAAACGTTAATTACCTTAGTCTCACAATTCCCCTGCTAAGTGGGTGATTATTATCATTCTCCTTCTACAAAGATGAAAGTAAGGGAGCGAGAGATTAAGTGATTTATTCCCTGTCCACAAGAAATCTGTGATAAAGCCCAGACCAGAACCCAGGTCTCCAGACTCCCTGCCGCATGGTCTCACTCTGCCAAATTGTCCCCTCCTGCTGTTCTAATGTCTCTGCCAAAGTTTTGGGAACAATGCTAGAAATTCTGCATCAAAAAGGAAGCAGAGACAGTGGACAAATATCCACACATTTAGCTGGGCTGACATGATTTCTGTATAAACACATGTAATAATAATTAATGGGTACATCGGCCTTACACTTAAACATAATAAAATGCACTTTAAGTGGGATAGTGACCGCATGAATTTGTCAATACTCCTCATGGGGTAGGCAAGTCCAAAATCTGATTATGTTGTGCCTTACTATTTGAAACAACTGAAAGGTGCTAAGGCTTAGTCTTGTCCTCAGGCAGCTGCTCCTGAAGGACGTCCAATCTACAGCCAGCTTCTCTTTGACCACCCAGATGTCACATCCATATGTGCTCAGCCCTTTTCTCTGCTTATTTAGCCATGTCTCATATGAAATAGAAGCAAAATCCTATTTCACAGTCTGCATTTTGGCAGCTCTTGCCAGACTCATGGATACAGAATAACAGGGTATTATATAGTGACTTTATACAGCACTGTTAATTTGCACTAAAAGCTTGGCTCTGTGTTCTTCCTCCTCCTTTCAAGGAGTTGGTGACTTTGTCTCCTCTGCAGAAGGTCTAAAATGAAACCATGATGTTTCATGCCTGTGTTGTTCACATGCCAGGAAAGCTGGTATGAGACCACAGCTGCAGCGAGGCTGGTTCCCAGTCTGCACTGGTTCACAAGGCAATGGAGTCTCCATTCATCCCCTTGGCCATGTATAATGGCACAAGGCTCTGGGGGCCTTGGGTTGAGGCACTGAAAGGAGATGTGTGGTGTTCCCCCACCACAAAAATGCATGTGTGGGTTCTGCTTAAAAGGTATAGGAAAAGGGCACAGACATGTCACAACAGGACTCTCTTCCTGACCTGGTGTGTTGGTCTGGGGTACAGACCAAAGAGAAGGACAAATTAGCTCAGAGAGAAAGAAGTAGCCAAGACACATCTTTGTATGGGCTACAGATCATTCCTAGTACTGCTATTGTGGTGATGTGGGCACAAACCTGTCCATATTCAGGGTTGATCATAACCTCATCCTAATTTAGCAGACAAAGAGCAGGAATTTGGTTAGCAAGGAACAGGTCAGTAATCCTCCAAAAAAAAAACTCTTCAGCTTTTTATCTATGGGGCATGTGAACTTACCTTGATAATGATACTCATCATCATTGCTCTTGACAATGTTTCTTCATGGCACCTGCTATCTCCTTCTTCCTTACCCAAAGCTAGAATTTATTATATGCCAGTGTCTGGAAATGCACCTCTTTTTCCCTTAGCAGTTCTAGTGGGGATTCTTGTCACTGCACCAGCCTCCTTTGCAGTGCTGTTTATGAGTTTGTGTAGATGGAAGTGTTTCTGGACTTCTTTTTCTGCCCATTACCTCCCTTGTCCTTGGTAGCTGCTGTCTTCTATTTTTTCTCTTCCTGAAAAACTGGTAATGCACTGGTTTTGTCATCTTCAGCTGCCCAACATCAGTGATACGATGATTATGTCTGTTGCTGATCACCTTGAGAGAGAGAACACAGTATCAAGGGGAAGTGACAGAAGGCACGGCATAGGCTATGAACTGGAACCCAGGACTGTCTAGCACCAAACTGAAGGCAGAAGTAACTGCAAACTGGCTATTTATTTCTATATGTATGTAATCTATTGCTTCCAGAATGGATGCATTGGTCACATCTATTTTTCACAAGCAGAAACTTCATTCAGTGGGAGCAGAAAAGTTTTAGAAATGAGAATTTCTTTAAATTCATTAATATTTGTATCCAAAACATGGACTACATCTGATATATAAACTCTTTGCATAGTCCAGCTAGTTAGTTCATGAGTTTAAGCCATTAACAAGCTCTAGTGCAGTTAGATACAGGGATTTAAAACATTTTTGCTTTACATATCTGGTTGCAGGCAGAAGTTTGAAAAAACAATACAGAAGACTCAGGAGTCAGAAGGGAAACAAAGATTCACACATGCATTTTTAAAAATAAAAATCCTTTCTTTTTTTTAAGCCAATCTTCTCATATTTTGTGTTCAAGGTTTTGATCATTTGTGTCTTCCAGCTCTGCAAGCATAATTATTCTGTGTAAGGCCTTGGCTTCCTCCTCTCCTGGGATTAGCCAAATATCAGAAAGAAGAAGATGACTGGTTTAAAGGTCTTCCATCAAGGCAGTTGGCTTGGACAGCACGGCAAAGGGCGGCTACTTATTCTGGGGTTGTGAAAAAGCTATTAGTCAGTTTACATTTGCTAACTTTGAAGCAGAAGGTCTCTCTTCCCATGTGCACCGTCACCAGTCTCAGCATGGGCCCTTATGACTGAGACCCATACAAATCTTAGTACTTGTGTCTGTCTGATCATCATGGTTGATCTGATTGATGGGTCCTCAGGCGTGAATCTCTCTCTGCATCAGCAGCAGTCCCTGCCAGCTGTCTGCCCATCACGGCAAAGGCAGCAAGTCCAGGATGGAGTTCTCTTGGAAGGGGCTTCTTTGCAGTTGGGAACTCTGGCAAGCTTTGTGCAGATCTTTTAGCTACAACTGTTTAAGATTATTTAGTGGCTTTTAAACACTGTTCATGCCCATTCTGAACAAGCCCACAGAACATCTGCACAGTGTCTGCTAGCTGTGCTCAGGGAATGTCTACCAACAATCCTATATTGTTCTCAGCAAATATATATCAGTCCGGATTTTTTTCCATGGCTTAGTATCCTCTTCAAGCATTGAGGAAACTGTGACCTTTCATTGATTCAGGCATGGAAACTATAATCACAATATTGAGTAGTTCTATTTGCTTTGGAAAAGTAATCCTATTGTTCTCCTCTTTTAAAGCTTAAAGTAACAGTCAGCATGAATGTCATCTTTATAAAATGATAGGAAACCTACAATGTCTGGTATTAATAAATGCCTCTGTGCTCAGTGTCTGAACGGGGTTGGGACTGAGAGAATGAAGTCCTTATGACAGAACTCAGGGGTAGTCTTTCTTGTGAGTGTTTTTATGAGATGCAACTGCTATGGGAGTGCACCTTGTGCATCCCAGGGCTATCAGTTTGCTATTCACGGGAGCACAGTGATAATTTATTCCTGACAGGAGAACAGAACCCATAATGGTGGTCTGAACTGCCACTGCTGTTCGCCGATTCACTCTGAGTGTACTCTAAACTGCTGACTGTATGATCAGAGGAAGAGCTGTCCTGCTGGGAATAGATGGGGAAAGATAGCAGCCGCACTGAAACCAGTGAGCCCAGCACAGCGGCATAGTCAGCCTCGAGCGTTGCTGACTTTTACTTTTAAGCAAATCGTCCAAAAACCCCAAAGTGCTAGCAACAAAGAGTTTATAAAGGTAAATGTGACAGCAGAGATTTACCGTTGACTACAAATATAATTGTAACTGTAGACTACAATCACTTAGAAAATTTATCTAATTTGCAACAGTATTTTTCATAGCCTGCTTGCTGTTGTAATGAGCGGTAACTGAAGAATCAGTGGTGGAAGAAGATTTGTCTTGAGGTTATTAATACAGGGCAGGGTCTCAAGTGAACTGGATTTGGTTCATGGTTCCTCCTTAGTCTTTCTGCATGGTTTCAAGAGAGTCACTTAATCTCTCTCAGCTTCTTTTCCCTGTCTGCAAAAGAATAATATTTTTGTCTATTTAGGTTCTAAGCTCTTTAGAACCGAAGTGTAAATGGATTATATGCTTATACTGCAGAAAATACATGGGCCTTTGATCTCAACAGTGGCCAATATGCAGTCATTAATAAAAGTAGTATTAATTAGAAGTAAAGACTGCATTGCACTTTGATAGGACTGTGTTAGATGATAACAATGGCTGTACATAGTGAATTAATGTAATTTTCACAGTTGCGCACAGAGTAGGGAGTTATTTTGGCTGGAAAACAACTCAAAGAAGCCATGCCAGCAGCTGTGAGGTCAGGAATAACTGTTAGGTTTCATTTTTCAGCTCTTGGTCTTCTTACAGTTCGTTCGGTAAAAGAAGGAGGTGAGAAATATACATAAAGTTTTGATAGTATCCAGCACTACTTTTCTGAAGTTGGTCTTTGTTGGTCAGCAGTCATACTTCAGACTCACCGCTTTTAAATGGTCCCAGGTATAAATGGATCAAACCATATTGTATGATAAAGTCACTTGCTGAACAGTCAAAAGATACGCAGCTATTATATGCTAAAACATAAAAGTGTTCTTTTGCAAGTCATTCCCAGAGCTAATTTTCACAACCTACCTATGGTATACATAAACTCCAGAGCTTATAAAAATGAAGAAACCTATAGTGCATCTTGTTTATGTGTGCAAATGGGTTTTTCTGCATAATATTGCATATAAACACAGATTACAGCAGACCAAAAATGTGCATAGGTCAATGGATGCCAGTTCTGGAGATAATCTGAGTTTGTCTTTCAGCTCTGAAGACAGGCTTTACAGAAAGGCCCTGCTATTGCGGTTGCAAGGAGGGAGAGACAAGGAGCCATTCTCTCTTGTTAACAGACTCTTCAAAAGACCCTTATGTAAGAGGCAGTCTTGTAAAAGAAGTTGTACATGTCTTTGACTCAGGCCTTGAAGAGTGCATTATGACTCCTTGCCTCTTTCTGGGAGGCAATTAGGGAGAATCACAGATTTTTTTTCTTTCTTTTTAATAGCATACAGAAATAATTTTCTTCGGCTTGAGGAAGAAAAAGAAAAACATAGATTCCATAAGAATAAACACGGGTGAATAAATGAGTAAATGAGAGTTTCAGCATGGAGAAAGAAAAAAAAAAAAAAAGCAAGGCCAGCAGGGGAAAATGACCAGAAAAATAAGTATAGAAGTTCTTCTTTGGATCTGAAACAGAAGAAAATATAACAGAAATTTGAAACACTTACCCTTAGTATGCTGGTTTTCTCTCCTTAGTCTTTTGGGCTTGGAGGTTTTATGCTTTAAGTAAGGGTCTGAGTCATTTTGATGTTATTTTCCTTTTTTCTATGTGAGTGGAAGGGTACATGGCCTTAAAATCTGTGGCAGAGATTCTGTTTCTACATAATCGGCCCATGACCCACCTTTGGTTTTGTGCCTTTTCAATCCTGAGCACGTTCTGTCTCCCACAGTTTTTGTTACAGCATTGACTTTGAATGTATTTCACATAAATTTTCCAAATCAGACTACTGTTAGCTGTGGCAACAAGGACCTGACTTCTCCAGGAGTAAGAGAGCCATGAGGGAAAGAACAAAACTTAAGCTCATGGGACTAATTCTGGCCACACTGAAACTGTCCAGATCTCAGCATAAAAAATGAAAGCAATGGAAACCAGTAACCCCCCTCATATACATTTACCACAAGGATATAAGTATCGTCCATTTTACAACACAGGGAAAAAGTCTTTCATTGCATGGAAATGTGTTGCATAACTACTGTGCTCTACTGTTTGGAAAATGCTGGGACGAGCCAACACCAACACTTCCTCTCATTCTCATATTTGGTTAATCAAATTACTTTTTACTAGACATTAGCCAGAACACTAGATAATTGTTTTCTATTTTAAATAATGGCTTGCTGGATTCAAAGGGCCTTCTTTGAGTCTGCAAAACCCGGTATTAAGCTGGAGTAAAACAGTATCCAATTATGTCCATTACCCCTAGGCAAGTACTTTTCTTAGAAAAATCACCTGTCAACAGCATAGCATTCTGCCAGAGTAATTTTTATTCCCTCTCTGTTGAGGCACTTTATTTGCTGACCTATCAGTTGAAAAGTCCCTGTCAAAGAAGAGGAAATAATGATAATGTTTTAGTGAAGGAATGCACTTGTACAGAGGTGAAAGGGTTGTACCAGTCCAACACAAAGCAGTCTTCCCATTATTCTGACTCAGACATGCAGGCTCTGAAGGAGCCAACTCTGGTCCAGGACTGATTAGGAATAGTTAGGGGAAAAGTCTAGGAAGGTCGTGGGAGTTCAAAAAGCACGCTCAACAGTATGGGCAGAAGGCTGCCTTTACCTTTCTTAGCTAGCTTTTCACCCTGCTATGGGTAAGAGGCAAACACCACCATCACCCCCATCCCCGAACCAACCCAACATCCAAACCAAAAAGCTCAGGGAAAAGTAGCTGGTGAAAAGTTTTTCTTTGGAGGACTATCTATAGGCTCTATCTATTCTAAGGACACTATCTATAGGCTCTCACATGAAAAGAGATAGTGGCACCCAGCTGATGTTACAACAAAATATAAAGTTTGAATGTTGGGAATCCCTGTGAAGATCTCCATCCCTTTCTCTCCTATAGTTTTTAGATTGCTCCAAAGTATCCATCTTATTTCCAATTTCATTTAAATGGGCTCTGCAAAGAAGCCATTCTGTGTTTTTAAAAAATACAGTAAATAATTTGCAACATAGAACAGGCGTTGCTTTGGAGCTTCCTTTTGTAAGTCTAATGCAAATAATTTTTTATACTAGCAGGGCACAACCAGAGGATGGTAACATTTAGAGGAGAAGAGGTATGTCAAGAGGAAATAAATAAGTCTGGGAATACACTTAGGAGAAACAACGGTATTGACTAAATCTGCTACCTGTGCATTCTTCACAACAAAAGTGAAAGAAATTCTGGAGGGCAGAACACTAAACTGTTTTAATCTAATTCAGTAAGGTGTATTAAAGAGGCACTTTCAGCAAAAAGTTATTGAAACCAAATCCTGGGGAGAAGTAGCCAGCTGTTTCAGGGAACATATGATCAAGTTTTAAGATGATTAATTTTTCACAGTGGTGGCCCTTAAAAACTTTCCCATCACATTTGATAACTAATGTGTATTTGCTACAGATGACTGCTTTGTTCCGTGTTTATTGAACAGAGGTCCCTTCAGCCTGAACAGGTAATGCTGTGCAACTAGATATATTTTTCTTAGCCAAAATGGCAGCTACTTAACAGTCACAAAGATTTCTTTTTACACTTTCTTTGCCAATTCAATGGTACACAGAGGAATAAGAAAATTGGAGGCCAGGGGATATTTTGTCTTCTAACAGAGGCTTTGCCACTAATTTCTTGTATGACAGTGATTAAGATTTTAGTTTTGCCATTTGTTAATTAGGAATAGCAGGAGATAGAGTTGTATTAAAGTGCCTGTCCAGCAAGGAATAGCAAGCAAGCCCTTAAAGGGACTATTCATACATGTAGCTCTCTATCTGCGTTTACGTATATGATCGGTGCACTGAGCACGTAAAATGCTATGGCCACTCCCCATCACTCTACTTTGGCACTAGCTTGGCAGATCTATCCAGGCATAGAGGCAAGCATTGGCACTCAGCCCCCCAGGAGAATCAGCAGCCCTGACACAGGGACTTAAGCATATGGTGAGTTTTTACTCCATGGAGTGTGGGCTCCAAAAAGACCAGCATGTTTAATGGGAAACCACAATGCTGCCCACTGGTAAACATCAACAGTGAAGAGTAGCTTAAAGTTCACTTCAGTTTTAGGGGATTTTTTGCCTTTATTATTATTTCTCCTGAGAATTCAAAGTCCTGCAATATCTTGTAAAAGATATGCCTCTGAATTCTTTTGAAACTGATGGAAGAAAGAAAGATTGTTCTTTCTTTCAAAGCATGCCCAGAGGAGTATACAGTGATAGTCTGTCTCCACCATTGCTCAGCATTTAGCGTAAGCAACGGGGGTGTTGTAAGCCTGATGAAATTTAAGCACACATTTCACATTCTGCTGGAATATACATTACCACCCAATCTCTGGAGTTCTTCAGGCAAAGGACTTTCTCACCTTTCCTTGAAGCTTTTTCTGCTTTCCACAGAACTGGGCAGTGTTCACTGTGTCAGAGAAAAGTAGCAGGTATTAAATTTGTTAGGATGCTTAAGAGACAGAGCCTTTGTTCCTTACTCCAATTAACACGTCACCCTTGATGGAGCAATAAACATTTTCTCATTGTCCTTTCTTTCACACCTCTGGCACACTTGACTAGGCTTACCCTCTCCAAATTACCTCTTACATGCTCAAGAGATACCATCTTTAACGGTGAAGATGCACTTTCTGACATGGTAGGTGAAGATTCATATCCCTGTTGGAGAAGGAAGTGGACCCATTTTTTCGTAGCACAAGTGTATCATGCTCTGACCTCGGGAGCAGCATCAGGGAGGAGCACCATCTCCCACCTTCTTCATTCCTTTTTTCAGTGGCACTCAACCTGTTGGTGGGTACCTCCACAGCGCCTCCCATCCTGCAGGGAGATTGGTGAAGGTTAACTCAACTCAGCATGGGAGAGGTGCTAAATTATCAGCACTAATAAGGCAAAGGGACTTGCTACACTAAGAATCAGAACTTCAAGCACACAGAAATCTTTAACATTGAAAATGTAGTTGCATACAACAAGCGTAAATGCTCCATACGTAGAAGGCAGCTGAACAAGGGTCCTGAGGGTCAAAATTTTTGACTGGAGGCTTAAAGTAGCAGGTGAGCATTGAAGTTGTATCCAAGCCCTTTCATGGATTTAGCCCCCAAGTCCTATTAAGCAAGCAGCCACCTTAAACACGCCTCAGGAATCGCAGTCTGTTGTTTATCACTTCCCACAGGCACCACTTTAAACACACATGAGTGTGTGTATGTGTGTGTATAAAAGGAATACCTGGAGAAATTTAAAACATCTTAATTAAACTTAAGATGTGTGGTTCAGATAAGATTGGCATATGGCCACTGCATTCCAAGATTCTCAAATAGCATAATCTAATTAATTTTGTTTAAGAACACAGAGGTCATAAACATACAGTAATTTGAAACACTTAGTACCCTGCCAGCTGGCACTGTCTCCTTTCCACTTCTTTGCACTGTAATTTCACTTCCATTTGTGCCGAGCCTGAAATCTCTTCACTCTAGCAGTAGGCTGTATTATGTTACACAGTATTCAGCTGAGGTATTTTTTAATGAACTAATTACATGTTAGTTAGTAATAGAACATTTCTTTAGTAGTCAACTGCTGAATATAATTCTGAGAGAACTACTGTAGGCTGGGATGTTGCAGGAATGTTTAGGAAGAGGTTTCAACTAAAAGCATTGTGTTTAGTCTTTAATATGCTACAAATAAATAAAAAAAACATCTCCCCTGAAAAGCCTGATGTTTTATCTTTTCACTGCTGGGCTGTGCACTGGGAACCGATGTTTTCCCACCTGTGTTAGTGGATGAATTTTTAAAGTCATTCAAAGATTAATGGAGAGCATTCATAGAGACCTGCCATCAGAAAGGCATATTTGGATTTCCTTCTGTTTGCCATCAGCTCGTGTCCAGCCTGGTTCTGCTGTAATGCTGTAGACACAGTCTATGCACTCATTTCCCAGGCAGTTTCTGAGTGCCTGGAATAGATAGGTTCTGCGAGGTTCAGACCCTCTTTATGGCTCTCCTGAACAAGGCAACATGATGTCATGTAACATGATGTTGTGCAAATCTTTCAAAATGTGTCTCACCACTCTGCCCACCGGGGAACCATCTGGCTGATGCGTTTAGCCAAATATCCAAAGAGCTCAGTGCATTTCTAGTAACTGAGATGCAATGCAGATAAACCTCATGGCTTTAGAGCTCAACTTTGTCATTCTGAAATAATTTTCCAAGGACACATGCCCTTAAATGTTGACTTTTGACCACTGGGTTTAGTTTTGAGATAGCAGGAGCCAGTGAGCTACAGATGATGTTGGTTTTGATGACCTATCAGTATTATTACTTCAGAAGTATATACTTTTGAGAATGCCATAGGTCAGATTCTCCTTGGCTGACGTAAATGAGCACAGCATGATGAAGTAATATTTAAGCTACACAGATTTATAGCAAGGAAGGATCTGGCTGTGCATACAAAGACACACGCACGTCCTACACAGGCTTCACTATTCTCCTCACAGCACATGCATAACTATTACTAAAGTTAATGAAAGGCATGCATTGAGGGGTTATGTTCTTACTTGTACATTAGTGTGTAAAGATCTCCATCAAAGATTTTCTCTGCTGGAAGACAGGGATACAGTTACAAAGCTATTCTCTGTCTGGTACTGCCAGCAGTGCTGTAAATCCCCCACACCCCGTATCTAATGTACTCAGATGCAGAGGAGGCAAACAACCATGCCAGGGGAGAGCAAGAGGAGCACAGGCTGGCTAAAAGGCAGCTCTCGGAGACGAAAACCAGACGGAACCCCCTACAATCCCAGCACTGGGCTCCTGAGAACCGCTCAGCCTTAACCCTTAGCCAGCTAGAAGCTGAAGGAGAATTACCAAAGTCTATTGTTAGTGAAGATATGAAGCATGTCTTTGTGAGCACAAATTGCTGTGTGATGTGGCAGCATAGGGTTTTTTGAAGTGTTGTACATGAGAGACACATGCACATTCTATTTCTTACCTTACACTACTGTGGGGAAGAAGGACTCTGAGCTGCAGAATCCCTGGGGTGGACAGAGGTCTTTGGGGTTTCTAGCCCAACCTCCTGCTTGGACCAGGTGCAGCGGGAGCAGGCTGCCCAGAGCCTTGCCAGCCAGTTTTGAATATCTCCAAGGGTGGAGATGCTACCACCCCTCTGGGTAACCTGTTCCAGTGCTTGACTATGACTTAAGTTTTTCCTTATATTGAGCCAGAATTTCTTGTGCAGCAACTTGAGTTCATTGTCTCACATCCTTAGTGAAATCAGGATTGGACCATAGCTTCACTGATCCCATTGAATTTATCTGAACAGTATTTTTATTGTAAATCATAGAGGAGATAGAACTGCAGGGTACAGAAGACCAATAA
Source organism: Gorsachius magnificus (assembly GCA_034008185.1). Classification (NCBI taxonomy): domain Eukaryota; kingdom Metazoa; phylum Chordata; class Aves; order Pelecaniformes; family Ardeidae; genus Gorsachius; species Gorsachius magnificus. Next base: position 37,586,428 of record CM067083.1, on the reverse strand, counting down.
TGCTATGTAAACCTTTCCACTTTGGATACTTATTAAATGACAATGTCATATAAGTGGTTTGAGTAAAATAATTGGTGGTATGAGACCAATCCCTTTTCTACCATATATGTTTCTGGCAATGCTTGGTGATTTTAGTCCAGTTCTCAGTTGACTGGTCTTCACATCAAAACCCACCATCACAGTTGATGCTCACACATTTCTTGACAAGGTTCCAGATTCTTAAAGATATTTAAGCATTATTCTGCTCAGTCTTGCAAGGCCTAAGTGATGTAGATGGGTGAAAACCATTTTAGGAGTTGCCTGACTTAAGACTCCTTGAAAGTCAAGATTTAAGTGAAAAAGAAACTGGAATTTACCCCTCATCCATAGACATAGTCTCTCCACAAGAAGGAGGCAGGAAGGAAAGTAAGTAGGGCAAGTTCTGGAAACTTCTGTTGCCTTTATAGGTGTTGTGCATGCTAAGAGAACTTCACTTCCCGGAACTGTGTTACTCAAAACTAATAACTACATTTCTTAAAATAAATTAATACAGGAAATGTTATTGGCTACAGGCCAAATCACATCTTATTTTTTCATGGATATCAGAAAAAAAAACCCCATAGAGTCCCTTTCCTGAACAAGAGTGCAAAGAAGTAAAAAGCTCACTGGATTTTTTTACTCCACTTAAGAAACCTGTCCCTTCAATAGGGTCTCGGTGAAAGGTACTCTACAGGAACATAACTGAGAATGAGCAAAGAGGAGATGTGGTTCACATACTTACGCATATGAGATCAAACTTGCATCTGGTGAGTTTATACTGGCAGTTTATTTCCAAGACAGTCATCAGTATAATGTCTGAGACCTTAATCCTTCTCCGACTAAGTCAGTACCAAGATTCCCACTGGCTTCTACTGTGTAGGTTTGAAGCCTGCATATTCAGTGCCTACAAATGAACTACTACTGACCCAGGAGTAAAGCCAAGCAGAAAGTATTCAAGTATAAACACTTATGTTTAAAGAATTGCCTCTTATTGAAAACCATCACAAAATATGATTGATTCTCTGTTATTTTGGGGGGTTTTCTTTGTTTCAAAATATCTTTTCTAAATCAACATAGCTATTGAAATAGGAATAGCCTATTTTATTTTTGGTTTAAATAAACCAGAAAATTCAATCTTATTTTCTGAGTAAAATAAAATCTTATTTTGTAAAAAAATGGATGATTTACAAAAACCTTGCTTTGGATAACTGAAGAATAAACATAATAATCTCATCATTTTGGGGGAAAGGTCAAAAAATATCACCCGAAGTTACACTTAATCAATCAGATAAGTCTGGTTTAAATCTTGAAATATAAAAACATCATTGAGATTTTCCTGTTTTCAGTGTTGTTTTTTTGACCTGTTCTATCTGCTTGGAAACTAACCATAAATTCCAGTTGGAGCATATCAAGATGTTCAGAGGAAAAATACAGCACCTACTACCATTGGTTTTGTCCAAGGGCAAAGAGCATAGGGGCAATGTTTCTCTGCGCCCCTTTAATGTATACCCCTGTATAGTTCAGAAGAGATGAGCTCTTGGGGGTAATTAGGATCAGTACTTTAACAATACATCATTTACTTTCCTCCATGTAGATCTTCCAGAACACAGAATTTCATTTTACATAGGATGGTGTCGATTGAGACTGAAGGAATGAGAAAGTTACAGCCTCTAGTTCATGAGGTTATTCCTTAAAGTACATTTCTAATTCGGAAATCAAACACTGCAATTGATGAATTACTCTTAATCTCAAAAAGTGAAAACACTTCCCTTCATTGCCTTCCTGATTTTCATGAAAAGGCTCTACAGACAATAACCTTCCTCCCCAGCTCACAATGAGGTCTGTGGTGCAGGGACTGTGATTCTTGTCCTGCTGAGCAACATTATACCACCAAGTGCTGAGCCACATGAAATTTTTGGCTGTGCTCTACTATTTTTTTTCCAGTTCTCCAGATTCCTATGCCCCGTTCTCTGGTTCCCAGAGGTAGGCATTTCTGTAATTTCGATTCACTTCCAAATATCTTTAGAAAATGCAAAGCGCTCTTGGCTTGGATTTCATACACAGTTCAGTGCCAAAAACCTATCTGCATTTTTTCCCTTGTATATCCTAATTCTAAACTTAGTTTTCCTTTTACGTTCTGCAGTACTATGCAGTCCTGGGGGGAAATAGTTATTCAGGGTAGCATTAACCCTGTGTGAAATACAAAGTGTGAACATTTTAGCTGCCCATCATCACTCAGCTGAACAAAATGGCTTTGTGGCTAGCACTTCTTCCACCTAAACTTCTCCTCCCTTAAACAAAATCCAACTTACTCCTTCTTTCTAAAACCATGGACTCGCATTGTCTAGCCTGTCTAACAGCCCCCTAATCCAGTCAGAAAGCCCAACCTGTTTGAAATAACCAAATATGCATGTGGAATTTGCATTAGAAACATAATAGACCTACTAACCACGGTTATTACAGCCTGCTCAATTGTTCAAACATGCCTCCCACCTGTTGCTGCTTATAATGTGCTCAAGTGCCATCAAGTGCAAAAGTTATGGTGCTATTTATATGGAACCTTCTTAGGCATGCACGAGGTGCAAGATATATTTACAAGAGCCTGCTTTCATCTCTTCCGCCTAGGCACAACAGGGGTCTCATCTCCTCCCTGGATGCACATGTGACTACAAATGTCATTACTGGAAATAAAACGTTCCCACCAAACAGAGACCGAACCCCAGGGATACCAGCACAGGAATTCTCTTGAGCCTTTCATTTGGAAAAGGAGAAAGAGGAGGGGAAAAAAAAAAAAAACCACCAAAAAAATGCCCCACAGCTTTGCTGGTTTAATTGCTGTGTTGTGGATGAATGCGGGATGAAAATGAGGAAGGAACCGCAAGCATTTGGTTGGGAGTCATTCCAAAATCCTACAGGAAATTTGTATTGGCGTTGGGGGCCTGAAGTTAGTGGAAAGATTCAGACTCACTCGAGTGTGCTCTGGATCAAGCCCTTAATACAGAAATGTGTCCTAAGAGGTGAGGCACCTCTTATGCATGGTTACAAGGCACAAACCAGTGAACTCCTGGTTCTAATTAAGCCAGCTAACATTTTTATCATTAACTCACTGGAGCAAGGATTTTACCCAAAATTTTGATACTTTAAATTTCAGGAGACTTAGTTCAGTCTTTTTAAGGTTAGGTCATGTCAGGATGGAAATAGCCTTCCTAAATCTATGTACAAGTAAATATGAAGACAATCAAGTTTTAGACATGGAAATGGTGAGTTTTTAATTGCTTTGCATGTTTGATAATTTTAGGGCAAGGGAAACAAGGTCTGCAGGAAAACGCCTCTGAAGTCTTACAGCTTTTTTTGATTAACAAACTTGACCTTTTTATTATGTTCTCTTTACTTTTCTTCTTTGCATTTTTAATTCAATTATTTCAGCTTTCTACTTCTTCAAATCAGTGCCTTGAGAGTTCAAAACAAAGATGGGTATTATTGGGAGAGCTCTGGCTGAGGACCTGAATGCTCAGCCAGTTATGAAGTGAAGCACAGAACCATTGTGCTTCACTGCTTCACTCAAAAGCTAGGAAAAAATTTTTTAAAAACCCTCCAAATTTGTTTCAAATGACCACGTAGAATACAAGAGATTTCTATCTTTACAGCTCTCTCATCCCTGATTCTGGAAAGCAGGGGCCTATATGAAGATGTGGATGAAACTTCACAGGAGCAACTCTTTCAGCAACATGCCAAATAATTACCCATGGAAGGATACTGAGATCTTCAGGTATTTGAAATGACTGGTGATGTATAGAGAGACCTGCATAGCCTCCTATCCAAGGCACCTCTAGCTGGGAGATTTTCAGTGGCTGAGCTATGCTTAGGACATCCCATGATCTCTCATTCTTTTACTGTACCATGAACCACACCTTTTTCTTCTTCGTGCGTATAAAAGTGGTGGTATTATCCCATTATAAAATGAGATTTTCCTGTGGGCTTGGAATTTGCAGAACCTCTAAGTCCATCTGCTGGTTTGGTGCCACTGTGCATATCTCTGTGGACCTCTGTGTGAGCAGTATTCCAGGCACAGCTGGATGAAACACTGCTGTATAATCTGTTTTGGAAGGAAAATTAGGTTTTCAGCTAAACATTTTTTTTTTCATGGATTGTCTGCTTTCCATGGTAAATTCCAGCTTCTGGCTGAAAACCCAAAGCATTTGTAATAAAATGCCCTGTGTGTTTCTATGAGATGGTGCATGGCACGGGAAGGTAGGGGAACATTTTCTGACAAGTACTGCTGATATAAACTCATATTAATGTTGATGCTTTTTCATGCAGCAAGTTGTTAGTGGAGCCACTGGAAATTACAGACAGATGGAAGATACAGGTTGTTGCATGAAGCTTGTTCAGCATGCTGAACACCACCACAAATATGTTATTATACGCACTCTTCTTTGAAGTGTGATGGATGTAGCATGTGTGAGTTGCTGTCTCATTTTTCTATTGAATTATAAAAAAAACAACCCACAGATCTAGCTGGGTGGTAGCTCCATTTTTCCCAGTAGCTTCTGACAGTAGTTACATTTCATTTAAAACATACGCTCACTTTTCCTGCATTCCCCAATGTAAACATGTAAGAGATGCTGGAATTTACTGAAGAAAAAGAACTTTGCAGTCCTGTACTGCAGAGGGTGGCACAGGAGGGCCAGAGAAAACACATCTGTGGGTGAAAGGCTCACACTCTGCCTTTCACAGCCAGAAAGCTATAGGTTTTGCCTCGGCTGCCTGTGGAAGCACTGAGCTCAGCATTTGCTTGCTCTGACGGGGATGGGGCTGTGCCCAGTCCCGTTGCACGACTCGTAGGGGGGCATGGGGAACGCAGCTGTGCCCAGCTAAGGGGTGAAGGCTGTTCCGCTGGCCCTGCCGTGCTCCTTTCCCTCGGTTAGCCCGTTATCCATGACCAGCCATAACTGTGCCTCTGCCTTCCCAAATACACAGTGCTGGGGCATACTTTTAGGTTTTAAGGCTATACAAGCAGGACACCTGATGATTTTTCTCACTAAAAAAATACATTCGACCGCCAACACCTGGATGTTTTCAGCATCTTCTGCTATTGGAGAAAATGAAGATTTAAAATTTTTTTTAAAAATTTATTCTAATTGTGAGCGTTGTGTCTCTGGGTTAATTCATTCTGGCTGCAGTTTGAAAGAATGCCATTTGCAGAAACCACAAGGGGCTTAAAGAGCAGAGCAATTACTGCATCCACATTCTTGGAAAAGTCTGATAACAGCAGAGGCCATTCCTACAGCTCAGTGGCAGGCCTGAGTACGCTGTGAGAGAGTACAGCATGAAAATGACTCATGGGCCAGCTCGGCGTCCTCAGTGCTTGCACACTGACATCAAAGCCTAGGAACTCAAGGCCTCCCATGAATGAGCTCAACTGCTTTTACGGAGATTCTGGTAATCAGTCTAAAAAAAGCACATTAGGCATGTATAAGGAAGCAAAGTGCACGATTCCTTCGTTATCTCGGGCATCAGTGGAGCAATAGAGAAGAGGTGCATTTTCCCAGGATGTCCATCAAAGAAGAGCCCTACAGGGTTTTTCAGATGCCCGTCAATGAAATTTGCATATATCAGGAAGCAGTACACACTGCCATCCTATTTGAAAGGCAAATATCTCATATGATTGTTAAAAGGTGAATCGAGTTCTTACAAAGTGTTCACTTTGTCAGCTCCTGGAAGTTTGTCAAAGAGATTATTTGTTTTGCAATACTGACATCTTCATACACATAGAAATGCTGCTTACCATTTTACTTGTTCCTTAAAAGTTTACTGATTATCATTGCCCTTTTCATCTACCTGTAACAAAACTAAAGTCTATTATCTCCAGGAACAAACAGTTTGTTCTGGAAAGCTCTGGTTGCAGCGTGCTGAGCCCCTTCATTTTCAAAGTCCTGCACACCATTATCCTCACACTTCTAGCCCAGTAATTTTAAAACTAAGCAAATCTAATTTTATTTTCCAATCATAGAGAATTGTCTTATTTTCTTATTACAACTGCATTTATTTTCTCAGTAATTAACCTTAGATACTAACAGTTCCAGTCCAGTTTCACACTGGGTAGTTGTGAAACAAAAGCTCATTAACTGGTACAGGTGTATAGAAGATCCTTTGTGGGTCTTGGAGCTCAGGTAAACTGGATTCACTCCTGTCTCTGCCCCAGATTGCCTTCATGGCTGTGGATAAGCATCTCTTCTCAATGCCTAGACTAGGTCAACTTTCTTTTAGATGGGCTAGCTTTCCCAGTGCTACTGTTTTCCATACTTGCAAGGGGAATAATGGTGTTTCCAGGTTTCCACATAGCAGTGATTTGGAGTTGGTCCTAATTTCTGAAACCAGGTATTAGCCAGTGTGTAGCACAATGGTGCTCTAATCCTGGCTGAGATTTCTTTGTAACGATCATTAGTGATTCTGCAAATAAACTTTAACAACAAAGAACAAAAATACTGTAGGTTCAGTCTCTAAAAACCATTACATCTTAGAGACAAAAGACCTTTGCTAGGAAACCTCTGCTGAGAACACTGTTTAGGTTATTCTTTCTTTAAATTGGCCAAACTCTTCAAGTTTAAATGGACTCCACCTTTTTTAAGAGTGTGGGGCAAGCAAAAGGAAAGGGACACAATAACATGACAGTACAATGGAGTCATTATAAAACGTACAGGACAACGCATGGGAGGAATAGTGACTTAAGAATAAGCAGAAGGAAAGGTGGATTTGAAAAGAAAGGAATTTCTTGTAAACATTTCGCAAAACAGCAGAATGATAATTTTTTGAGTGATGAAATCCATTAAGTTTAGTGTTAAATTTATGATGAACACCTGTTGTGGCATATGGCAAGTACCGTCATGATATTGTGGCTAGCAGCAGCATAATTCTCCATGTATATAAGCCTGTGTTCCTGCTTTATTATTCCTTTGCAATACTGGGGACATTCCCACACTGAAGTTTCAGATAAGCTCACATAAGTACTCATTTAATAAAAGAATAGTAGAACTGATTCGGTCTAAGTAGAGGAAATCTCAGTTCTGCAGAAAGGGACAATTAACGAAACAACAGATGTGAGTAACATTGGTGCACCTTTCAATGGCAGCTCTTTGGCACAAATATGCATTTGTTTGGAGAATACCAAATGCCTATTTGTAACTGAACTAAAAAAGTCCCATCTGTGTTTTCCTCTTTCCTAGCTGCTGACCTGTAAATTTCCACCTCTAAGGAAGTGCCTCTTCACCCAGGCCATATATTTTTTTAAATGGCCAAGGTTCTCATTAAACCATATTTTATTTTCCTCTTCCTGTTGCAGCAGTTGTTATTCAGGGGGGTTTTTTTGGGGGGTTAGGGTGGTGGGGGGTTTTTGGGGGGGGGGGCAGGGCGAAAGGGTGACTTTAATAATTTAGGGCTCTTCCTCAGACAAATTTCAGGCTCTGAGCTTATTGGTTAAAAACGTTTCCAAAATCTTTAGCATCATGAAAACAAGAATCTAGGCAAAGTTGCAGAAATGTCTCCTCTCATCCCTCCAGTAACTCGTCCACCACCCATATTAAAGCACAAGGATAAGCCCTTTCTGCTTTCATACAAAGTGAGGAAGTGAAGAGGGAATCATTTCCCCTTTTTCACATATCATCTGCTTAACTGATAGCAACCAGCTTGGATAGAAAAGTCAGAAACTGAAGAATCAGTTACTCCTTTTGTAATTCTTTCAGGACCAGGCACTAGTTCAACCCTAGCAAGACCTTTTGGCCCTCCCAGAAAGGGAAAGGGATGGAAGAAAAACAAACCTGAGGTGAAAAACACCAATGAATGCAAAAGTCAAGACGAGGATTGGATGAATCTGGAAGCAGAGGAAGGACACAGAGAAGAGCACCCATGTCAGTGCCCTGTGCTCCTAAGAGGGATGCAAGGAGCTGGTGGTGGCTGCCCGGGGAGTGCTCTGCCCTGGGGACTGGGGCGGCAGGGGAGTGGGGTCAGGACCACTGGCAAGGGGGCTCCCCTCACCTCATTTTGCTGTTTCTTCTTCCTCCTGGTGATGTGAAAGCCGATGGAGAGGCTCTGGTGACTTGCAGGGCTTTATTCTGAAAGGTTAAACACATCTACATTCCTCTGGTTATCAAAGGCAGTGCCCCAAACTGGACTGGGAGAGTAGCTTAGAAATAGCTTAAGCTGTAGCATCAGGCTAGCTTATAACATCCCCAGTAGAATAGTGAGAGACTTTCACCATGAGAAAACAAACAAACAAACAAGAAGTCAGAGAAAAGAAGCTGTTTTCCATATTTTGCTTGGAGGCAACAGACGTTTATCATACCTCTTTTGGCAGGACTAACTCTTGGCTCAGAGCAAAACAAAACTTTCCATGGAGACTGAATGGTGCTACTGACCCAGACACCGAGGTGTGGGAATATATGGACTAATCCAAGCTGTCTCCAGCAAGGATGCTTTGCTGAGGAGGCAGCTGCTACTTTGTAAGGTCTTCGTGGCAAGCAGATTTTTAATTATATTTTTTTTATTTTTGTACAGAGGGGGTTTCCTCCATGCCTGGGCCTCAAAGGCGTAGCCGCCACACAATTTATAAATGACAACACTGATCACTCTTGAAAGCACAGCCACAGCCTGGCTGTGGAGACTCTGCCAGCACTCTGAGCCATGGAAGGCCAGAGGATAATGTTGGCTGAGTCAAATGGCTCTTGAGGGATTTACAGAGTGGATTATACGTGAAAAGGGAATCCTCTTTTATGTCTGTTCTCGGGAAATAAATACTCAGCACTGTTCAAGGTTGCTCTGAGTGGGACAAGTTCTCTGAAACTGAAAGCAGAACCAAATTCTTGCCATTCCCTCAAGGTACTTCAGCAAACTCCCAAACACCTGATAGGAGAAGTGAAAGAAACCCAAGCTGTTTATCTAGTGTTCCCCAGGACGGAACCAAGCCTGAGTCAAATGGAGAATGCTCTGTTCTTGTCCGTACTCATTTTACTACATTACTTGCCATTGAAGTATCTGCGTGGCTTTCAGCAGCGCATCTATAATGCGATGAACATTTGTCCTGACATTGTTTTCTACTTTAATCTTCTCTTTGAGGGGAGAGATATTTAGAGCAATGTAGTTTTGGCAGAAGTTTTGTTTGAGGTTTGTAAGGAAAGAGGAAGCAGGGAAAAAAGGTATCTATCTCTTTCTTTTTAAAATACCTGCTTCCCTGTATTTGTTTCAGAGAAGAAAATGGCAAAGAAACAGATTTTGTATCTAATACAAAGCATACACACAAACTAATTTTATCCAGGGAGTACAGTAGAAGGAATAATTGACAATGGCCTGTGTGTTCAGGAGATCCTTTAGATACCTGGAGCCTAGAAATATGAGCATCAGCAATGGGATTATATATTTGGATGCCACAGAACTGTGATGTAGCTGAAAAACACGTAAAATCAAACAAGTGAAGTGAGCTGTTAATTCTGGAATAATTGAAGTTTCCATTAGTACTCATTAAAAGTAATTTTGAGTCTTAAGCCCATCACATTCTCTTTTGCTTCTATCTAAGTTTACAGCATAGTTAAAAAAATCTTCAAAATTAATTATGGATTTTATGAGGTGTTTCTAGAAAAGTCATGCTCATATGTGTGATCTTTAAATTGCTTCAGGTTTTTTTTGTTTTGCCTGTGTTTCAGCTGTATATGTTTTTGGCAACCCCAAGTAAAATTTTCGTAGTGTCTGTTTTCAAAAAGTTCTGCATTCTTTCAAGTCAATGAAATCCAACAATAGAAAACTTAACCAGCCCTGACATAGCTGTTTTACCTGTCTACCATCACTTGAACCCAAATGTAATACGGCAGGACTAAGCTCAACAATCATGTACTTCATCCAATTTTGATTAATTTATTGGGCATTTTTGCTCTTATACGACAACTAACTATATGGCTCTACATGATCTCCAAAGACATTAGGGACAGTCATGAAGTTAAGATCCCACCTGTGTGCAAATATCTTCCTGATTCCGCGTGCAAGTGACTTCGCAGTTGCATGAAGAAAGTTTGTGGTGGATCTGGGAATGAACCTTTTAACTCACAGTTGTGTTTTGTTCCTACACTGCTATCCTACCTTCCCTACAGACGCTGTTATTTTCTGTTAAATATTTATGTTGTAGCGTCATACACTTAGGCTATAACTCTGATACCTAATATGCAAGCACTCCCTGAAAAACTCTATATCCTGTACAATATTAAACGTCTGTATTTTGTTTGGTTCAGGTTCTTACACAAGTGTGAAAAGGAATTTGAAGCTATAAATCACTGTCGGTCAGTCTTTACCTTAAGTGCTAACCACATCCCTGAATCAACAATATGTTTTCCTTCCTTTCCACAGATGGGTTGACCCTGTGGGTTCACCATGCGTTATTACACCTAGAAATTCCAGCCACGTTTGCTGATTGCATCACTAACCACTATTCATTGCTGAGCTGAGGAACGTCTTCTCAGATGATTTGCAATCACACAGCTGAGAGCTTTTACTCTCCTAGCAGAGCATGCTTTCAAACAGAAAACCCCAACCCTGTTAATATAATCCTAATAGTTAAGGTAAAATATTAAAACACTCTCTAATTACTTCCTTCCATTTCCTATGGCTTTTCTTTTAATAACATGGATTTTTATTATTATTGCTTGGTTTCAGACTCATTTATTTTCTGTAATAGGTCTGCTCCATTTCCTTGAACTTTGAGCATGAGGGACCTGCATATTCAGCTCAGCTGATGACCTGAGACAATATGAAAATGAGGTGATCTAGAAAACCTTGAAAATGTCACTTGTTTGTGCCGTATTTCTACATGGGTTCCCAGGGTAGCCTCTTCTCTCTTCTGTGATGCAGTCTCCTCAAGGAAAGCACAGTTCAGAGGGGCAGGTTGAACACGATGATGGTAAGACACGTAGGAACAAGAATATCTCAGGGAAATGACTTTTCATGGGAATAATGAAGGTTTGCAAGTAACTCTAAAGTCTCAGAAGGATTCCTCTTCCTAAGCAGAGCAGGAATGGCCACCAGAGACTTTATCTGAGGGCAAACAGGCAGGCAGCAACTTTCCACCCACCACGCTAATGGAGTTGAGTCAGTTGTTTTCTTCCTCAGAGCTTTTCTGTGTGGTTAATATGAAGCATGAGCTCCTTTCATCACTGATTTATGCTCTTCCTCTGCAACTGATTGGATAAACCCCATCTTCAGCTGCTGTAATTCTGTCTCATCTCACTGATTTCAGCTGAGCTGAGGACCTGACCTTTGAAACACGAAATTTCTTTTCTGTTATGGCTATGCTTGGTTTCATTATGTAACCCTTGCATTGTCATTTTAAGTTTATAGGTGTTGTTTTGGAGCTCCTTACAAGAAAGTATTTTATGTTTCTGACTATTCAGTCACTCCCTTTCTTAACACACATCGCTTTCATTAAGCCACTTGGTAGCTCCTTTCCGTAAGACTCTCTAGCCCTAACTCTTCCTTCTGTTCTCCCGAGCTGCTCTCGTCCTCCCCCTGTTCCTTGGCAATAGTATCTTTCCCATGGTGCAATCACCGGCACTCTGCAGAGGCTCTTGCAAATGGCTAACACAGGAAATGCATTGCCTGTCGTTGCCCTCCTATCCTCTGGCTACTACAAACTGGCATTTTGTTTGCATTTTTCACCTTCCTTTTTTTTTTTTTTGGTCATCTTCTTTTTAGCGCAGCTGTGTGGCTGGCTGCTGGCTTCAGTTATTTTTCCACAATAACTCCCAGGTCTTTTTCCAGAGAACGGTGCTGGATCAGCACATACAATACTTCTTGCATCAGTTTCTTGCTTGCAGACAAATTACTTGATGTGTGCTAATATTGAACTACATTTACCACCTGCTGGCTCAGATCATCTCAAATGATCCAAAGACTTTTGACTTCAGTTCCACTGTTCCTTGTATTCTGTCCGCTTCTAATGTTAGCATTATATTCCACTCCAAAGGTTTATTTTTAGGACACCTCTGCCAGATTGTTTACACATGTTAGTTCCCTTAACATTTCCTCATTTCCAACAGCTTTTGACCCCAGGGACAAGCTGAAGGCCTCTGTATGTTAGTTCTGAATGGTATACAAACATGACGAGGTAAAAGTGTGAATATGGAGCAGGCCTTATGCAGGCTCTCCCCTTTGGAAAAATTAAAAATGGAGAGGGCACAATTTTCAAAAGGGCTTAAACCCAGGTAATATGAGTGAGAGCAACTGCAAAGAACTGCTGAGGGCATGATGCTTCACAGCCTCGATGGGATTCACAGAATGGCAGGGGTTGGAAGGGACCTCCGGAGATCATCCAGTCCAACCCTCCTGCTAAAGCAGGTTCACCCAGAGCAGGTTGCACAGGACATCATCCAGGCGGGTTTTGAATATCTCTAAAGAAGCAGACTCCACACACACCCTGGGCAGCCTGTTCCAGTGCTCTGTCACCCTCAACGTAAAGAAGTTCTTCCTCAACTGAAATCCCTTATGCTTCAGTTTGTGCCCATTGCCCCTTGTCCTGCTGCTGGGCACTACTGAGAAGAGTCTGGCTCCGTCTGGAAGAATCTGGAATCCACTTTGTCCAAGTTATTAGGACTAAATGATTCTGAAAGTGTTGGTACAAGACAACTGGTTTACACTTAACTTCTAATGTGCAAATATATTTCGGAATTATATCAGTCCCTTTAAGTACTCGGAAAACTATGGCATTACTTAAATGTTTTTGCATGCCAGTGGAATGTTTTTGACTGTGCTTCCTGCTTCTTGTAACAGTTTGCAGTGAAATCAGATCTTACCAGGTTGTGTCTGTAAAGAGAATAACAGTGGGTCAAACCAGAAGTCGTCTCAGATAAAAGAGTAGTGATCCCTATTCCCTAGGGCACCTTGAAGTGAGGCAACTGATTTCAGGACTACATGTACACTCCTTTGGAGTGGGTTTTGGCCCTTGCTCAAAAGCTAAAAGCCCTTGTTTTGTTTTTACTTCAAAACAAAGCAACCCAGCACAAGATTATCAAAATGTCTAAAGTATGAGGGAAGAAACATGAAGACTGGAGATATGAAACATTCAGTTAGAAGGGGAAAGATTTTTTTCTGGAATTATCTGGCTATCTGAAAATAAAGCCACTGTTACAGTCAAGTGACAGCGTTTTAAAGGGTTATGAAGAAATAGCAATCTATGACTTTAATATCCCAGTTCCATGCTAGACCTTTTCTGGCAGTGCTGCGAAAACATTTCCTACATACTTTCAGCCTTATCATGGAAAGTCAGACAGCTTGGGATCACATGGGTTGATAAGTTTTCAACCAAATAAGAGTCAGAAATTTAAAAGAAAAATACCCTGGGAAAGTTTTCTTCAGCTCATATGTATGAGAGAATATAGTACATTCCCCTGTCCAGCCTATAATTAAGATGAAAGGCATATTTCCATATAATTTGCCATTCAGTGGCATGGTTTGCATTCCATGTGGACTGCATCATCTTGATTCTTCTAATGCAATGAAACAAAACAAAAAATGAAATCGGGCTTAGTAGCTGAATAGGATGCATTATTACGGTTCAGACTATTTTTAACTCTGAAGAAACAAGGCCATTTTAGCTACTAGCTTTTCATAAGACTTGAAATGTACAGGCTCTGCAAAAGGGTGTCTTCTTTGTAAAAAACCAACAAAGTACCCTGGCTTGAAAAATTAGCTTGTATCACTTTCTTTCCCTACTACCAGATGGCCAGAAGAATACAGAAGAAATGCAGTAAAGATATCCTTAACCTACCTTGTCTTCAGCTACATTTTTTAGCCCTCTGTGGCTGTCTGAGGTTCATAGCATGGATCTGTGGGACTGTCTTGCTGAGCTCTAAGGCACCTTTATGTGTATACGCACAAACACACACACACGCATTCAACCCTCAGCTCTGTGCAGGTCTGACTTACCATGCCTAATCTCATCAAAGTGAATTAGAGCCTTTTTTTCTGAGGTCAGAAATATGTTATGAGTGATAAACTGTTGGTAGCCCTGACCAGCTGGAAAAGGTTTACAGATTGATTCTACTTCTGCTGCAGTTCCACTGACTGTAGTGGAGTTCAGGAAAACCTGAACACTTAAGTAAATCATAAGTAATTTAGGAGCTCTTGAGAAGTTCTTCCCTTGTGAGATCTCTAGTATTTCCTAATTCCATCTGTCCTAGAAATGGCATAAGAACAGTCTTTCTCATGGTAAATCAGTATATCCGTATTTTGTCTAAGCTGGGATGAAGAACAGCAGAGGACACACACACGTAAACAACTTAAAAGAGAAAATAATTTGAGAACTTTTTTTAACCCCAAACACAGTTTGGTTCAAGTTTTATACTAGGGCTTGTGCTGATTCTTCTTTTATATAAACCTGCTTGTCCATCATTATTAGTTTGAATCCCAAGGAGTTATATGCTTAAAGTCAAATGTCTGGCCATAGATCTATGGGAAATACAAATGTCAAGGCACATCTGGAGAAATCACAGAGCCCTTCAAACATGGATTCTTCTATGCAGATATACCATTTATACCAGGGGCCCAGTGAAGCCACTGGAAAATTGCCAGTGTGTTGAGGACCAGGCTCCTGATGATGAGGCTTTGTCCCTGTGTCCTTAGCTGGGCTTAAAGCAGCATTGAGAGTGGAGAGAAAGGAGAGGACCTCTCTCCAGCCTCCCTCTTGCACAAACAGAGCAAGCTCTCGGTGTGCCTTCCCTTGCCTGCACAGCAGCTGTTCTGGAGTTTTAACTCTCCATTTTGGCTTGGCAACATCCCCAGCTGAAGAGATTCTCATAGTTTAGTTCTTTACTTGATAGTTACACATAATTTCCAGAAATTCCTTATGCACTCCCCCATTATTCCTTTCTCCTGGATCTTCCGCATCAGTGGTGGGCTATCACCACCAGGAGAAAACATCCATTCAATATACAGAAAAACAAGAGGGTTTATTAAGAGCTAATCCATCACTTTCTGTCAGGCATATACTGAGTGGACACTTTTTTCTGGTTTTGATCAGCCACCATTGACACCGAAGCACTAGGAAAAGGAGTAACGGGTGTGTGCATAATGCTCTGGAAATTGTGTATAACTAACACATCGCTGCCTGTTGTGTCCAAGATAAGGGACAACATGTGGCTGCACAGCTGCAAGGCCAGGCCAAAGAATGAAAAATTTTAGCATCTTCCACTCCTGTGTCTTCCTGCTGAGAAAGACCAAGTTATTGTGCTTCTCCCCTCTTGCGGGCTATTGTGGCCAGCAAGGGTACTCTCATTCCTCACTTCTTTCCTCCCTCACCTTTCTCACATTTGTTAGGACAAGAG
Organism: Gorsachius magnificus; assembly: GCA_034008185.1. Taxonomy (NCBI): domain Eukaryota; kingdom Metazoa; phylum Chordata; class Aves; order Pelecaniformes; family Ardeidae; genus Gorsachius; species Gorsachius magnificus. Next base: position 37,571,054 of record CM067083.1, on the reverse strand, counting down.
GGATTCAGGCAAAAGGTTCCTGCATGCTCCCTCGGAACAACAATTTGCTGTATGGAAACACCTTCCTGAAGAAATCAGGTTTCCCATGCAAGACCACTTAAGGCACTGAGAGTGCGAGCCTGAGAGCCTGAGTCTCACTAGACGCCCTCTGTATATCAGAACAACACTTGGGGTCTCTTTGGACTTATTTCTGATGAAGAATGGTATAAAGCAGGAACAAATGCAGGAGTAGAGGGCAGGAAGAGCAACGCCTCCATGCCAGTTGGCGCATTGGTTTGTTTTGTTTAGATTTTACACCATGTCAGTGTCTGTGACAGATAAACCTGAGACGTTTCAGAGTTGAGAATTGGCTTGTGTAAGTATTCAAAAGTTTAGATGTTTATCTGAACAATGCAAAATAACTTCTTGAGACTGCTCTATTGGGCTGGAAATCTTGTAAGAACAGGCTTTCTTGTGACATTTCCAACACTCCTGCTTCCTGTCATGGCAGTGAAAACAGCCGTCCTCGTGGTATTTCAACAATTCTTCTTCTAAATGGAAACCAGAAGTGGAGGGGGGGTAGAATACAAGAGACATCTCCAAACTTTGGAAATCTGCTGCTTGAGTTTCATTCTAGAAAAATTTAGGGTTCAGAAGACTTTTTTTCCCAAACCTGTTCTACAGAAGAGAGAGCACAGAAGAGGAACTGAAAGTGCTACTGGCATAAGGGGGTGAATCAAGCCATGTCCCTTTTTGTATTTAAAAAGCCCCTGAGATATTTGATGGAGTTGAAATATAGAATAATTAAAATTAATAAAAGTAAGCATTTTTTCACATAGCTGATACTTAACTTCTGTAGCACATGGACACAGGTTATCAGTGAGGCCAAAAGCTTAACAGGATTTAAGAAGTGATGGGTCATTTATATGGATAATAAAAATATTCACTGTCACTTTGGATACAGTTATATTAAAATATTTGCAAGGGATATAAATTCATCTGCGTCTTTGTATAAGCCAGATCCTAAGTGAATAGCATTAGGGAAAAAACTGTGTTATTACACGATTTTTAATAATTGCTCTTTTATTGCATATTAATGTGACCTGTCTATATTAAAGAAGAGAAAATATTGGACTAAAATAAACAATTGTATGATTTTCTATTGCTTTCCATAGCATTCCTCTAAACGTGTTACATTAGAGGACCAAGATATGGAAACAGCATGTGCTGATACCAGAGTTGTTTCCTCTAGCAGACTTGAGGTAAGACAGAAGCCCTTGTTTACAATCAATATCATACTTATCACAACTTAGTAAGAACTGTGAATCCTTACATCTTTAGAACAGATTTTTTTAAAAAACCCATGTATTTTAGTTTAACCTAATTCAATGTTTTACATGAGATCAGATTAAATTATCATAGCGATCCTTTCCAGCCTGTTGTATTTCGCTTCTTCAAAGGGCAATGCAAAAAGTAGCTTTTTAACCTTCATAATAGCCAGTAAGTAAAAATATGATATATTTCCCCAACTATATTTGGGGGAAATGAAACAGAACAATTAATAAGTTTATGGAGAGCTGCGTGGTAAATCAATAGGAAAGCAGAGTTACAATTGTGGTATTCAGGATTTCTCCACCTATCAGTAATACATTGAATCACAGTATCTCTTTTCTGTATCCATAGATGCATATAGGTGTGAACATCTGTAACAATGATTCTCAAAGGGCTAATCTATTTGACAGCAAGAACTGGTCAGAAAACAGAATTTCTATCCCCAGTGGAAATGTCAGTATTTCAAAGATGGTTTTAATTTGAATCAGAAATAAAAACTAAAATATTCATGTTTCCCCATGAACAAAAGTTTGCTTCAAAATCACTGAAGTGTTTCATTTTGATAACATCAACTTCATGTGACATTAATTCCCTTGTTAATACATTTTAAATTGACCATGTTGAAACACTATAGTATATTACGTTTTAATAACTCAGGTATTGTAAGTAATAGTATATAATTCACTGTACACACTGTATAACTTTACTATTAAAAATAAAATCTTAATACAATTTAAATGTCAGAACAAAATTGAAGGAATGTTCCTAAAATTTTTTTCTACCAAAAAATTCTATTGACTTTCCTAAAAAAACTTCCAATTAAAAAAAAAAAAAAACAACTTGTATTTTCCATTAGAAATCTTTTCTACTGAAAAATTTTCATCCAGCTTTCTGAAAATTCTAAGCCACGTTCCTTATGCAATCACAACTGATATAATTCAGTGGTGAGGAAAGCTACTGCTCTTGTTATAGTAGAAGTAGTAATGGAGAAGCATTCATTAAAGCAAAAGAAAAATGGAAATGATGATTGCAGATAGCCTCAGGTTACTGTCTGGTACAATAACACAGTTCCTCTTCATGCAGTAATGAGCAAACCATATGTATCCTGTAATGAGGAGAGTAGGAATACAGTTAGCTCAGTAAGGTATAAAGCTGCATTTCAGTTACCTGGAAAGATTCTGAAAAAAAAATCTTTTCTCTAGATCTAGCTGATTAAAGAAACCTCTTCAGATTACATATTAATGTTTTCAGCAGTAATAACACTATAATAACAATTTGGGCTTGAATCATGCTCTCATCCCTCGCAAGCACTCTCTCATTCACGGCTAGTCCTGTTGGGGGGCTAAAAAGGCTGTAGCTGATGCAAATCCTTGCCTTAACTTTTTTCCTCCCCTTTCTGTATCTATATATCTATACATCTATATATCTATATATCTATATAGATATATATCTATATCCATTTCTAATCTACATCTATCTATCTGTATCTATGTATGTCTATGCCTACACTTCCATCTATGGTAAATCAATGCAGAAAAGAAGTATTTGTACACCTTTCCTTTTTCCTGTGAAAGGATGCTTGACTCAGGCAGACTGGGAAAATAGTGAGCCTTTTTGAAGACTCCTTCCTAAAATCCAGTTGCTGAGGGTTTTTCCTCAGGTAAGGTGCAGGTGATTTGGGTCCTGAGCAGTGAGCAGCGGAGGTGCTATCCGCACAGCTGACTGTGAAGCAGTTCCGGATGCTCCATGACTCTTTAGTACTTTTGGAGTAGCCTGAGGGTCCTGTCTGCAGGGCGTGCTGCAGGGCCCACCCATTGCTGCAGACCGTGGGGTGGTGTGGGTGCTCTGCTCAGAGCGAATCTGGGCTTGCACAAGGAGAGGAAGGAAGTGAGGGCTATCAGCGGAGTGAAGGGGTGGGGGAGAGGGAAATCCTGTTGCACTCTCTCGTATCTACATTTAAACATTTTGCCTTCTGTTAAACAACAGTGTTCTCATGACGACATTTAAAGAGATAGATGATGAGCAAAAGTCAATGCCGCTGTATGTTTCTGTATTTTGCACTGCATAGCAAGACAAATGTGCGTCTGAAACCAGCAAAATCCAAATTGAATGAGGGAAGCAATATATGAATGCCTATGCATACATATGTGTTTCTTTGGAGCTAAACTGGGTTTTGAAGGTAGTTTGATGGAATTAAGTGGGATAATGCCAATATACACAGGGAAAAAATCTACAGTCTTTAAATCTTCTGTTGTTTAGCAGAGAAAAGGAGAAAAGAATCTATAGAAATCAACATAGCTACAGCAGGAATGATCTTGTCTTTTGTGGTAATGATATGCCGTGTTTAAACATTTCAGTGTGATCACTCCATAAATTAAAAGACAATGTAATTGCACCAATCCTCAAGTATTCAAGGAGCAAGAGCAGTTCAAGGCTGATCTTTATTATGGCAGTCAATAGAGACTTCACAGTTAAGGTTGAACTGAGATTTGCAGTCATAGCAGGAACTAAATCTTCTCACGGACCATAAAAGTGCAGCATATCCCCCCCAAATTACCTCACTTGCTCTGAGTACTGAATGTGTTCCTTGAGAATTTTCTGTCATATCTGTTAGTTTGTCATGAGTTATAAATATTTTTAAGATTTTCCATGAAAAGTACGTTAGACTTTCTAATAGCCTCTCAAAAAAACTTCCCAGTTATGGATCTTTAAAAATAAAACAGTTCCTAAAATGGTACAAAATCTAGAGCACAGCTTATCTTTTCATTTACGCCAGTAGACAGAGAATAGATCTCCAAGTTCTCCAGAAGAACTGGATTTAATTCTTGGGTCACTGGAGACCCACATCCCAGTTTGTGAAGTGGAGGGAATGATCCACCCTTTCGCTCTTGAAGTACTAAGAATACATACAGTTCTCAAATGTAGCTACTGGAACAGGGTTTTCCTACTTATCCAAACTATTTTTTCCACAGACTAGATATGTTACTTGTCTAAATCTGCAGCCATCTCTAATGAGATATGTGAGGCACCAGGGGCATCTCTTGCCTATCTATGGATTGACCTTCCAGTTTAGTTCATCCAACCACTGTTTCAGAGTACATCTTTTATGCTGTGCATCTGAACGCTGCCCAACCCATCCTGAGACCTTAACTGCAAGGAGCCCATTCATTCTGTCTGGCTCATTCATATGCAACCCAGCCAGGAAATCAAACCCAGCACTAAGCCTTCCCCACAAACTCGGTACTAGAGCTTGGTGCTACTTGGTGTAGTTGTCTTTTTGGTGGCAGTTAGTAAATGGTCTCTATTTCCCAAAGCCAGATCAGGACTGGCAGGACATGATGTGCTGTTCCAGAAATAATGTTTTTCCCTGGCTACTTTTTGCTGCCTCATGTAATGAGTCCCCTGTGTCTTGGTCCCTTATGATGGAGTGGCAGCAGCAGCAATCAACACCTCTGCATTCAAATATCTTCCAAAATGGAGTGGTAAAGTTTCAGGTGAAATTGTAAAATGGGAGAAAAGTGGGTGAAAGGGGCAATCATCTTGATGGAGGAGAATCTGGCAGGCCTGAACTTACCAAGTTTCTTTGCTAGGTTAACAGGTTACTGTTATTAGGTTCAGCTATAGAAAGTTCAGCCCATCCCTTGTAGAGGAACTGGCCATCCATCCATAATTTTTTTCTCAGCATTCATTTATCTAAAAGCCAAAAACTGTTGAAACTCACGGAAGAAAAGAACATATTTTACTTTCTGTGTGTTGTACTCACATTTCATTTTAGATGAATATTTTTCCCGTAAACCAGGTAGCTCCCCTGCATTCAGACTCCTCTCATAGATTCACATGGAATTTGTGCACACATTTTATAGAATCTTATGCAAAAAAAAGGGGGAATCCATAAAAAAGATGAAGCCATGTGCTGTTTTGAAGCCATTTCCTTTTGGGCAAGTTCACCTAATTTTTATCTAAAACATCAACCTGAGAAATCCTAAAGCAGAGCTTTACAAGAAAATTAAATACTCTGATAGAAAATGGACCCAGAAGAAGGAATGTGCAAACAAAACTGTAGGTTTTCTGAGCTTGCAGAGAACAGAGAAGCATTCAGAAATCCCAACCTCTTTTCAGCCTTTAATATCTTGTAAAACTGGAGTGACGTATGTTATCTACAAGCATGTGAAGCTAATGATTTTCTAGTGGTCTTTCTTCTCAGCAATGGAGAGCAAACTTGAAAAAGCTAAAATAAGAAATAACTACATGTGTTACAAGGAGAAGGAGAGAGTAATTGAAATTTACTCATTCTAGCTAATAGCTTTTCTCTCTGATTATGGCCAAGAAAAATGTCTTTCTTAGGACTTTCCCTAGAGTGCTGCTGTAGGTAACATTTGAGCTAAAATAGCTCAAACACCCCAAAAGTCAGTTAGAGTATAATTTATACAGACTGCTTTGTGACGCTGTAGGTCGCTTATTTAACTCTAGTTATTGCAGACTTATTGCAGAAAGATGCTTTATTGCCACTTTTCAAATGGGAAAAAATGAGGACCAATTCATCCTTGATTTTTGGAGTGGTCTTGTGAAACTACACAGATGTCTGAAGGTGACCTACTGAATACTGAAGTAAGTCAGAATTTTTCCACTAGGAATGACAGACATTTGATTTGATGCCTTCTCCATATGCATAACACCAGGAAGAAGAGAAGCCCTCCAGGTTCCTAAAAAAGTGGTGCAACACTCATTTTCTATGCTTTATAGCTCGGAGAGGGACTATATCCCACAGAAACACCATCCATCATCCCTAGGTTCCTGGGGAGCTGTGCTACTCTACCATCTACTCAGTGGTTATAAGAAACAGTGGAGGCTAAGAAATTTAAAACCTGACCTTCACCTGGTATAAATTGACATATTCTATTGAAATCAGTGCCAGTTTCTCGCCTATGACCTTTTTTTTTGTTTTGATGCAGAATGTTTAAGTTTAAATGGGGTATTTGAAATTTGGTGTTAGGTTTCAGAGGCACCTACCCATATGAAAATGTTTGTGTAAATTAGAAATAAACAACTATGCAAACTTGCATATGTTCTCATCTGTTCGCCTTTCCATCTGTACATTTTCAAATAAACTCCTTGGGATTTGAGGATTCATTACCAGCTGAGAAAAACTGACACCCTGAAGACTGATCTATTTAATTCAAAATCCATTATCCCAAGGAAATTTTTCTTTGCTTGCATCTCTGCTAAAAATTGAGTCTACGTGTCAGAATAGGTGCAAAGATTTTCTTGGTGCTGTTTAGGTGGTTTCAGTTTACAGTGGGTGTTTCTAGGGAAATAGTGCCCTGTACGCTCGCCAGCAGGCTCATTTGGCTCATCTAGCAGCAATTCATTTAGTTTATACATACAAGATTACAGCAGGGGATAGTAGCAGAATTTAGAGAAGCACAGGAAAGGAGAAGCCGCAGCAGAAATATCTTGGTACCCTAAGCAACACAAACAACAACAACCGATGAAGCAGAGCCAGGCAGGAATTGGATTGTCCAGGATACTCTCCTGATGCTGCGCACAGCGACCTTGAGCACTCAGGCAGCGGAACGGTCCTCGTGCAACCAGGGGAAAAAAAAAAAAATAACAACCACTTCTGGAAACTGCAGGGACGCGGAGAACTCTGTTTCCCAGGGTGAGGGCTTCTGCTTACCACACCCAGCATCAAGTGTTTTGAAACCAACAACAAAGCCCTGCACAACAAAAGGAGAACAGTAATAACACTAATAATGCTAAAATAAGAAGAGTTTGGCACCTTCCGCTGAGAATCTATGCAACGTGCAACGATGCCAAGCAACCAGTCATCTTGGCTAAAATAATTGATGGCAAGAGCTGAGTGAATCATTTCACAGCAGAACACCTTCTGCTTACATCGGGCTCTTTTTTGGTGTTGCAGTGCGATATCCAACAGCACATCACAGGTTTCTCAAACATGTTTTTCTGTTTGAATGCATTTTTGTTACACTTTCTATATTAATCAGTTTTACTTGAAATTAGAGCTCTGTTGCTATTAGGCTACTGGGAGACATTGCATTTTTCAGTTCCCAAAGTGTGCTGCACAAACATGTCCACCGTTATTAACATATTAAAAAGCTAGCTGATGCAAATATCCACTTGTATGAGTTCAGAAGCCTTTTCAGTCAGCTTACATGGCTGGAGATTCACTTGTGTGCATGTGCATTGCAAGCAAGCACAGAGAGAGATGTGACTGAAGCTGAAGTGGAGTAATTAAAAATGCAAATGAATATGTCCAGCACAGCAAAACACATGCATCATTATTTAAATTTAATCAAGTGCTTAAATTCTTTGTAGAATTGGGGTGGAATTACACTTAAAACTAAGTCTATGATTCAGTGTTTTATTGAATCAAGACCCATTTGCAGGAGCATTTGGGGGGGACTTTTTGCCTTTTAGCCAACTCTACTTATTAAATTACAGTTTCTGCACGGCCATATTTTTGCTTTCTTTATTTTGGGTTCATTTTACAATGACAGGCCATAAAAAAATTCATTTGTCTTTAGAAAAGTCCAAACCCAGCAGCTCTCAGGAGCCGTTGATTTATGGTGTCCTGCCTTCACGATCTTGCAATGAGCATTTGTTCTGATGATGTGATGTTTGTGATTTCATATCCTGCTGTGGAGCTTCAGTGTGAGAAGGCGTATTTTGGAACAAAGATGAACTGGAATGTTGCCTCACCTACTCATGCAGTTTCAGGTCCAATGAATTGATTTAATCTCTTGCTCTTAATAAAAAACAGTTGTTATTTTTCTTACTCTCCACTGGATTCCTAGACCACATCTACAGTGGTGTCAAGAAAACAAATATGAAAATCAGTGTTTAAGTGTAACTTTTAAGTTCTTTGTGGCCAAACTGGCTTTCAACAATATTTTATTATCAGAATATGAAATAATTTTAATATCTAATAATATCTATTTATCCATTAATTGCACCAAGCGTTATTGTAACTACCAATGACCAGTACAGTTACCTGGTCAGAATTTCCCTTGCTGCAGCTTGTGACCATTGACTCTCAAGCTGTTGCTGTGCTCCTCTGAGAAGAGCTGACCTCCACCTTATCCGTACCCTCCTGTTTCATGGCTGAAGAATACAAGATATTCAGTCACCCTTTTCCTAATAAGACTGAGCCTCTCGTCATATATCATGTGTACCAGACCCCTGGTCATCTCGATGGCCTTCCCCTTGACTTACATCCCTGTCTTTCTGAGAGGGATAGCAACAGAGAAGATAGTGCACACTGTCACCAAAAAGTGAAGAATATAAATGAAACAAATTGGGCAATTTGCAGCATTTGGAAGGTTTGACTGAGGATTACTGGCTCTGGAAGCCTCTTGCGTCAATTGCCCACCCCTCTTCCCATCCCAATTTATTTGCTTAAAATAATACAGCTGTAAATTAGCCTCCTCTTTACTCGCCACCATTAAAACAAACCAGGCAAAAAAGAATAAAACCAATAGATAGCAGTGCTGTGTGGAGACCTTCCCGAATGGGTGATTCAAGAATGGTCAGCCTCTAGTCTCAGCTGAACTCATAAAGTGAGAAGTAACACCTCTACTGTCTCTGTATATGCCTTGTTCAACACCTGTACATATACTACTATAAACCACTGCCTGATCCCTGACGCTGTCTGTTTTCAGGAATGTGTTGCCAAAGAAATAGTGGTGCCAGAGGTACAAGTCAGCAAACGAGGAGGTGAGCCCAGTGACCCACCTGTGACCAGGCAGACTGAAACCCCTTCAAGGCAGGTGAATACGGCAAACAAGGGGAGAGGAAGGAGCATCCCACAGAATCAAGAGCTGCAGAAAGTGCATCTGAGGAGAAGCAAAAGATGGGGGGAAGGCTTCTGGAGACAGGTTTTTGCAGTCAGTTCAGAGTTTTTCTGGGTCACATCTGTTGCGGAGACGCTAGTGTGGACTGTAGCACAAATGCTTACACTTGCAGTGGAATACAGTTCACTTACTGCAGGTCCTCCTGCATCAGACATTATCTTTTCCACATCTGTCTTACCCTCTTTGGTGTGTTTAGAAGAGAAATAGTAGCAACATTACAGATGCAGAATCTGGCACCAGCATGGGATGAAGATGCTGTTCTGAACGCTATTGTGTTTAAAGATGCGCTGATGGAAACAGCTATGAAATAAGGTGCTATGCAGTGAGACTAAGAAAATAATAAACAACAATAATGTCTACACCTTGACATATTCTGAGGCTATTTAAGCCAGGAATGAATTCAGAACAGGGCAGTGCCAACCATCTAGTAACTGATAACTCCCCACCCTGCGATCTGCCGGTCCTTCAGCTCTCAGCTCTCACTCTGTTTCACACCCCACGTATTACACTTTCCCTTCTCTTCATTCACACTTTCCCAAAAATGCACTTGGCTGCATTTGGCTATCAAAACTTTGGCTTTTGTCACATACTAAATGACATTTGGAGTAGAGGAGAAAGCAACAATTGATCGAAAATGGTAAGCATGTTGGAATAAGTTCACTGCAAATTCATGCATTGCTTGCAGCCTGGTTCCTTTACTTATGGGCAGCAGCAGCCCTGCTATACAGACTGCAGAGGCAGCTGCCTAGAGCAGGGGCTGGCAAAGGGCAAATGTATCCATTAGTAATTTGTGCCCATAGCACAGATTTGTAGCTCTTTTTGTTGTTCTCTCGGGCTTCTGCTCTGGGTGTAAGAGCCTCTGACAGAAAGCAGGGTACAACTCTAGACCAGAGGGAGTAGCTGGAGTTCACACACTGCCATTCTGTCCCAGCTGTTTCTTCTCTGCATTTGCAGTGGGGACAGCAACACTTGGCAAAGGGTAGGCACCCCTGTGGAGAAAAACTTGTGTCATCTCGACCAGCAAAAGAACATGTCGAGGACACATATTGCACTCTGTCATGGCTCAGCCATGATTTACTTGCAAAGCATTTTTGTATTCTTAGCATTCTAGAAATAATAAAGTTATTCTTCTAGTTGTTACCATAATGTTATTTCTGTAAAGGAGAATACTGAATGGATATAGTGGGTGACCTGAGAGGGTTTTCTGTTAACACCTTCTATGGTTTCCTTACCATTCCGAAATGCTTTCACTGTTTGCACCTGCATAGAAAGTAGCCAGAAATCTCTCTCACTTTTCAAGGGTCACAGTTTTTCTCCCTCAGATTTTCTAACCATATTCTCTGCTGTTGAAATCATTAGTTTGTGTAGGATCATATCTGTACAGAATCTGGAGCAGAAACTACGTTTGCATATCAAACAGCCATATTGCACTAATGTGTCCTGCAGTAGGAGCTGCTGATGCCTGCAAAGGAAAACAGCAGCATGCAATGTGCTTCATTAATCGCAGGATTGCACATCCATATTCAACTTGATGTTAAGCTTAAAAACAGTTATTGGTGTACCTTGTTATTTACAGTTTATGTAAGCAATGTGAGCTAAATCCAATGATGGAGACTTGGCACCAAATAAACTTTACCAGCAAATAAAGCATTAATCATAAGCTATAAATATAAAATTGTTTCCATAGCATTTTGCAGACTTTTTAGGAATAATCACAGAGCACAGCCTAGCAGCCTACAGGAGGGAAACTACAAACAAGAAGTTGCAGTAACATTTGCTATGTATGTTTTTCATCATTTAATGAGATTATGCAAGGCTTTTCTACTACTGTCCCTAGAATATTTGTTATAAATGGTTTTAGGCCAGTTTTTAAAGATGTAAGTTTAACATACATTAACACTGTGGTAAAGAAGGGGTTTTTTTAAGTATTTAAAATTTGTAAAGACTTCTAAAGCACATATTTACCTGTGTCTATCGCACTTGGTTATCTCATTGGATGAGTTAAACCCTGCTTTGTTTTACTCTTATGTACAGTGTAATGAAATAGAATAACAATAATAGAACAGTTATATCTTCCTATTCTCCTCTTTCAACAATGTCATCATTGCTTTTGTCTCCTTATGCCCTTCTGTCACTTTGAAAGTCTTGTTAAGACCTTGTTTGCTCCAGCACAGAACCAATAAGAAAAGCAAATGTTTACATTGCAATTGGATGCTGGGAAAGCAGAATTGCAGAAAGCACATGGAAGATAATGGCATCCTTTCTCTGAGCAAGTCCTACCTTATCGTCGGAGAAATATCTTTGATTTCAATGGAAGAAGAAACTGCTGATTGAGTTTATATTAGATAGGACATAGTACTTTTAAATACAGCTGTCAATAGAGATGATTTTCATTATGGTTTGAACTTACAGTTTGAAACACTGCCTGGTTTTTAATTTGTCATGAAAAACAATGAAATTGCAATTAATGCTCTTTTTCTATGAGCCACAAGGTCAGTTTGACACTGTGAATAGTTAAATCATCCTTGGCAAGAGTCTTATTCTGGCATAAATTCTATAATGAGAAATCCAGATTACTAGCATCATTTGAAATGTGAGTGCCCAGCACTTAATCTAGTACCATTTGTTTTTGCACTGAATAGTAACGCCTTTAACGCAGTCATTAGGGATGCCTATGAGTTTAATTGGTTTGACAGTAGGCATTTTCCTTTTAATTGTGCCTTTTCATATCTGTTCTTTTCAATAAAGAAGCAATTGCAAAGTCTTCCCAGCTCTGCTTCTTCAGCTTCTTCAGCTCTACTGCTGCATGGGTGGGAGGGACTCAGTTCAGCTGGCTTTGCACAACGATCAGTAAAAATGCATGAATTGTCCCTAAAGGCCTTAAACCACATTTCATTGAAGAAAACAGAAACACAAGACCTGGCCCTCTCCCCCTTAATGGTCCTTGGATTTTCAGTGATTGCCTAATTTAAGTCTTCAACACTAAGATCATCCTCTGATACTCTGACTTAATAAAACCTTCCTCTGAGAACCAAATTAGAAGTGCCACGAGGGACAGCTTATGAAGCAGAATGCTACTGACTATGAGTAAGAGTATTAATATCTGACGTTATGCTCTTTGGGCCACTTTCTCATCCATGACTTGTGTTCCTTTATTCCTACACCTGCAGCATTCAGCTCAGTCGTGGCTCTTGCAGTGCGAGGGAAAGTGAGTTTCTCTACTGCCTCCAGAGCATCCTTAAAGACAGTTGTGGTCCAGCCAGCATGCTAGGCAAAAGTTTGCTGGGCTAAGACTAGCCTCATCTCAGCGTACGCTTGCCCCAAGCAACAACTGCTGCCACAGCACAACCTGATGATCCATCTTCCCTGTCCCTTTTGCCCACCTGCCACGTGGAGGAGGTGATGCAGCTCTGCAGAAGATGTGTCACCCCCTGGCACAGGGAAAGGAAGGGCCAGATGTTTCCCCTTATAACTCCACAGCTTTGTGTGGTCTGGCTGCATTGCCATATGTGCATTAAACATTAAGACTATGTGGCTAGTATACTTAAAGCATTTAGTCTGATTAAAAAATAGGGTCCTCCAAAGTCTTTATAAAGAGACTGGCTGTACTAGTCTCTTTATAAAATGTCAATGTGCTTTAAAGTTTTGTCAAAGAGATGAGGAAAGGACCAGAAGGGTTTATGTCCACAAAGCAACTTTAACTTAGCTGTTATCTGTATCACACACACATAATATCTCGGAATAATTTGTGCTACTTCCTTCCTTCCAATGCTGTACATATTGTTTGGCTTGAGGAATAAAATCATTAAGTGCATTATGTATTAATAAAAAGCCAGAAGAGAATGCCTCCCATTTTTGACTCACAAACCAGCTGTGATTCTTTTGCATTCCCATGAACCATCGTTGCCTAGCCAATGAGTCTGTTCCTTAGTAATATGCTTTTAAGTATAAGTCTAAAAGTGTTTTCAAAGTGCAGATAACTGCTGTCTAGGTCAATCCTTCAGTGTTAAAATGGCTATGTTTCCCAAAGGTATTGTCTGCTCAGATTATGCCATCTTCCAGAAGGCATTGCCTTTAGGAATATGAGTGTCTAATCCAGCCATGCACTGCTTGAGGTATTTTTTACTGTTGCCATTAAAAATAGCAGGAATGATTTTGTGTCACCTCTAGAGCCCCCTGAAGAGGCTAGAAATTGTAGGGTGCAAGAGAAGATAAAGTAAAATGAAGATGGAGTACAGATAAAGGAGCTGATCAGTGCTTTTGCACCCCATTGGAATCCACCAGCTGTCAGATTCACGACTGCCACACCAGTGAGTTTTAGACAGTGCAACTTGTTTGCTAATTAACCAGTCTGATCTGCATGCTCAGGCTGAATTCAGCAAAATTGGATATGAATAGAAATGGGAATGACATTTTTTGGAAAGCTGAAAATTACATTTGTGGGTTTTCCATTTTTCATGTCTGGAAGCTGGTGAGGGTGCCCTTGCCCTGGCATCTGCCATGAGCTGATCTTGTCAAGGTTTATTGCAGCTGTTTGCTGCCAGTTGCGCTCGGGGGTAACTGCGTGATGTTGATCTGGCTCCTTTCATTACCTGCCCTTCAATCCAATTCAGCAAATGCCCTCTACCAGGATCTGGGGGCAGGGGAAGGGGAAAGAGCCGGAGCAGGACCCAAAAACCAGCAGAAGATTATTTTACCCAAGGCCATTGTGATTTCAGAGGGAACTATTTTTTTTGCTCGCCTGGTCCTTAACAAGCTGCAATATAAACCTGTGAGAAAGGCAATGTGGTTTTCAAAGTGACTGTGCCGTACATCAAATGTTCTTCATGAGACAGATGGTCTTGGGATAGATGGTCCAAAAGTGCTGGAAGCATGTAAAAGGTCTGTGCACGTGTTTTATGGACCCTGAGCACACATACAACTAAATGTAAAGAGATGGTGTCAGTGAGTTATTGACCTCTGCGGAGCAGCTAGGAGCAATTGCACAGTAAAAGCAGATGTTCCATGTGCGCAAGTTTGTAGGCTGAACTATGACACTTCTGAAATTCTCTGATTTGCTTTGTGGGGTTTTTTTGCTGCTCCTATACCTTATAGATTTTTTTCTGCTCGACATCTAAGGAAATGTCTTTCCTTTGGTTTTCCACTTCTTGTTTTTAATAAAAACTTTGAGCTAAAAAACTTGTAATTTTCAAAACTTTTCATGCTCATGTGTGCAAGTGTTTGTAGTAAAGCTGAAAGACTGTGGTAGTACAGTGAATCTTATAAAGGTCCCCCATTAAATATGTCTCCTAATTCTGTTGCCTTTAACATATTTTGAAATGTTGCCATTAATTTGTGACTAAATAAGTCCTTCCATTCAAAGCATCTGACTCTGAATCAAGCAGTAAATTTAAAAAGGGGGGTGTGTGTTTAAAGTATAAATGGATGGTGTCTGGGGTCTCAGCATCCTGGCTCTAGGAATACTAGTGATCGCTGTAGAAACAAAGATTAAAAGACAAGATATTTCTCAAAAAACATCTTCAGAAATTTTGCTTGGGATAAGAAACCTCCGTATCTCCTTCAGTGAAGATCAAGATTTTCTCACAATTCCCTTCATGGTCACATCACAATAGAAAAAGTTGGTGGAAGAGGTAAGCTGTAGGTAGCACAGCCATCCTTTGGCCAGTGCACAGAGAAGTGCAGAGAGAGTCTCTAGGACTAAAGTACATACTGCAGAGGGTGCTAAAGAGCTCTGGTTTTTAGGGATCAGTAGGTCATTCACATCCCTCTGTGGGTATCAGCACATCCAGGGAGGTCTTTAAAATATACTTAGCTGTATAATGAAAGAGCAATGTCTTGACACATTTCCCAGTATGCACCAGTAAATGAAGCTTGCTGTTCCAGCCCCATCCTGCCTGCTCCCCAGCTGGGGGTGGTGGGATGGCCCTGGCTGCAAGACCATGCCTCATGGGAAGCCCCCCCAGTCCCTGTGCCCTGGCTCCAGGGAGCCACTGGCCCACACTGTGCCCTGACAGCTTTAATCATGCATGATGCTTTTTTAATCCAAACTCATGTAAACCAGAGTGTCTCCACCCTTTCAGGGACCACACAAGCAGAGTGATTTGCCTTTGCCCCCTCTTTTCCCATCCCCAGTAAGCTCCCCTACCTCCCCATCAGCTGCTCACTCTGAAACGTCCATGTGGAAAACGTATGGAAAAGGCAATACTGAAAGTACTTGTGTTAATGTAACCATCACATATTGTGATTTCACAGGTGGAAGTCAGCATTGCGCGATCAAGTAGCTTCAGGCACTTTTCAAGCTGTAGGTGCTTTTCAATCATTTAGGGAACAATTGCTGTCAAACAGCAGGAGGCAAGTTTGGGTTTACTAAGCAGTGCAACATGTGTTCCTTTTTGGAGGATCTCGCAGCATGATGGTGAAAATATGAATATGTTTTAAACACGATCATATAATTGATGCTACACTTATATTATGTATGACAGCAGTAGTGTATAATGCTACTTAAGATCCATCCTAAGGTGGATTTTGAAGCCATCTCAAAGTATTTGAAGGTCATAAACACCACGCAGGGAGACAAATTACCTAGGGTAGTGTAATACACTTATAACAAGGAGAACTAGGATGCAATGGAACAAAGGCTGCATATCAGGAAAATTTTCCTAACAGCAAAGTCTATTAGCCTGTGGAATAGCCTCCCAGGGGAAGCGGTGGAAGCTCCACAGCCTGAGTCATTTAAAGCCAGACTAGAAAACATTCGAGAATAATCCTGAATTGGCAGAGAATAATCCTACATTGGCAGGGAGATGGAAAGGATGACCTAATAGGTCTTTTCCATCTCTAGCTTCTATGATTCAACCAAGGTATGTTGCTGTGTGTTATGTATCGGGGCATGCCCAGCCCATTAACTCCAAGTTCCACTTCAAAGTGGAAATCTTGAAATTTTACTTTGGCTGCAACTGACTTTGCCATTTCAGCAGACAGTGAGAGCTTTGTGTTCCTAAAGCATTTGTTCATTTTTAAGGCCTGTGTAGAGAATGAGAATATTGACAATAAATTTAGAACAAACTGCGGTTTCTTTTAAATGAGAAGGATCTTTTCTGTTTCTTTTGATTTTTTTTTCCTCTTTTCTGGCATGGGACTACAAGAGGCAGCCCTCTCACCAGGTTCCAGTTCTATCCATATACTTTCACATCTTTTCCCACCATTTTCATGTTTGAGTATCTGATGCATATAGTGTTGCAAGGAGCAGCACTTAGTTCACAAGCAGGCCTGAATCTTGCAAATTGATGAGAATTTATAGGCATATGAGTCCACATACAACATTGCTCTTCCCACAGCTGTGCCAGTTAAATACATCAACTCAATGGAGCACACTCTCAACTTGGTGTGAATCACTGCGGGACTGCACCCACTGAGGAGCTGACTGGCATGTTTTTGTTGTAATAGTGTGACTCTTGATGTGCTGCTGGTAAAATGCACTGGACCAGATCCTCTAACTGGCCAGGTTTACCTTGCATCACTTTGCGCAGCACAATGCAAATGCGATCTGCCCGGAAATGGCTCATGGGACATATCCCCTGCCAGGAAAGCTCTGCACTTCCAGAAAACTGGCAGATGTATCACAGATGCTTCTCAAGCCCTCTGCAGAGTCAGGGAAAGGCCAGGGCCAGGGCTGGCATCAGCGAGCAGAGGTCCTCTCCAGTAACACTAATCCACTGGCACGGCTCTCTGCTGCAGAACAATGGGGCATGGAAGGGGCAGAGCACCTAGCCCATGAAGTCCTGTTGTTGAATGTACTCTGATATTGTGAGAAATAACCCGTTTAACATCCATTCCTAAGGATATGGGTCCAATGCCTAATTCTGATTTCAGCTACCTCTCAATATTCGAAGGTGACAGGAGAGATCCAGTGACCCATAGACTTGATTGTATTAAGGTATTCAGCTTGGCAAAGAAAGGAGAGTAAGTTCTGATACCAGTGCTCTGTGCTGGCCTTACATGACTCAATATAGGGCACTTATTTTGCTTGGTGAGGCCAACTCACCATGGGAAACACTTATCCAAGTGCTGTGGCCATTACTAAAGCTTCCTGGCATCAGAACTGGATAGCTTCCTAGTTCAAATCAAGTTACCTCAAAAGTGTGTCTGCAAGGCTGCCTTATGCTCTCACCCTTGTGGAATCCATGGGCTGCATGAGTGTGAGGACACTCAGCAATTATCTACAAGGCTGAGCGTGTCGTGCTGGAGGAGCAAATACTCTGATACTTCTCTAAGCACCCAGATCTTCATTGCACTCTTCTCAATCCATATGCTTAACAAGTGACATCTGCTTTTCTTGTCCTTATAGCACACATTTCTCTCTGTCCTTTTCCAAGGAGGCCCATATTTTTTGGAATAGCTTTACTGAAATCACAGCATTTAAAGATCAAAAAAGTATTGTTTCTGATATTGCATAAGAAAAAAATGGATGAAAGGAGGCTTGACAAAATGAAACAGCCTTCTCTTTCGGGAAAAATATCTATCAGTTCAGAGGTGTGCTTAGGCAAATTACTGCACAATCTTCCTCTTCACTCTTTCCCTGCTTCTTTCTTCTGTCACCATCCCTTCTACTCACTTGTCAACTTACATCAAATTCAGGCTGTATTTAGGACGCCTGACACAGTTCCAGATACTTGGCATCTAGAGGAGGAAGAGGGAAATAATAATTTTCCCAGGAGTCTTCAGCTGAAAATGTATATTTTGCACCTGCTATTGCATCCTGGTTTCAACAGGGAGCCAGGTGAGGAGTCTAAGCTCACAAAGAAAATTTTAAAGGTCACTGCATTTTCTGGGTAGCAGCATAAACATTACATCTGGCTCCCTGTTTCTTCACCAGATATTTCAATGGCTAGTAAAGGTGGGATTTTTTTCCACTTCTTCTAGTTTTGGCAGTGACTTCATGGGGAGAGGGGCGATTCCAGCACTGAGACCATTTGGAAAATCTCACCTTAAATAATCAAATATAAATTAGATATCCAGGATATTATCTGCCACATTCAACATCAGCTGCAAGTGGATCAAATTTAAGTCCAAAATAGGAAATAGTAATCTGGAACACTGCTTGCTCTCAAAGCAAGCTTCAGTGCCAGGCCTTGCCTCAACTCCAACTGCCAGGTCAGGAGTGTAACACAATATCATTTAGGTCTCTGTGCTACAGAATAAAAGCTTCTCCATGTGTTAAACTTTTACTGTTTAACCTACTGATGCTGGAAATGATTAATTTAGACAATAATTGCACCTCTTGCATGCAAGGAAATTTAACAACACTAGCGTTTAGGCTTTAAACATTTCTATGAACCAGCGATGCTTTTGGGTGTGAAAGAACTGCTTAAGTTAATGCAATAACCTATACTTTCAAAGTCTGGAAGTGAAAAGCCTACCTAGGCCTGGCATCTTTCCTAAACTGGGATTAGTTGCAATTACACTGTTACAGCACCAGATTGGACCATGATCACACAACAGGATAACATCGATTACTCATAAATAAGTTTGGAAAAAGCAAAACCAGAATGAGTGTCATACATTCCTGCTGCAATATATCTCTGCAAAATTTTTGTTGTGCAGAGCATTGTTATCTGACGAGGACTTAAAGAAGGAAGAGCACAGAGTCTCCTCATTTTTAATTGCAATGCTTACTGCTAATTAAAAACTGTGAATAGTGGTTTCCATAATACTAATTTATGATAGTAAGCCTTTAGTAACATAAATATTTCATTGTTCAATGAGGACATAAAAAAATAAATTGACATTCTGGCAGTCATTCAATGTTTTTGGGATCTATTTTATAAGATATTTTACTGATGAAAATGTGTCTTAAAGCCTTAGCAATATGTTTGGCTTTGGTCTTTGGCAGCACAAAAGCAAGAATCTGAAAGCCAGAAATATCCCCAGAGCATGCATCTATATTCCTGCTGTAGGTCTTTAGTGTTCTCCTTTTACAGACAATTGGAAAAATGTTTCAGTGGATGTTTTCTAATACATTTTGATTTGTATATGAGCAAATCTCACGTTTCTACTGTCAGACATTTCCATGTTTTATCACATTTTTCTTAAATGGTTTTCAAGAAATTCAATTAACTCTTCAAGTTGACAGGAGTAAATATTGGCGTGATAAAAATTTAACACTAATTTCACAGATCACCATCTATTAGCTTTCAGGGGAATTTTGACTTGACTAATGAAAAAACAGAAGGGGAGAATCATTTATACTCAAAGTACATTTTACTTTGAAATAGAGTTCATGGAAGGCATCATGTACAGCTGCAGATACTACTTGGAGATGTGTCTACGCATTAAACTTCCTTGCAACTTTCTATATCTGAATATGTCTAAAAATAAGGACACATTAGATAGCATCCTAACTAAGCACATTATGTGTAGAGGTTAGCACTTTCTTAAAAGCTTAATATAATAGAGTGCTAACAATGAATGACAAAAGATTTATTCTGTACACTGAATGTATATTAGGAATTTTCTTCTCTGAGACAGTTTTCTAGTACTTACTTAGGAGAAAAGCTTTCTGTTCTGCTGGTAAAAACTTGTCTGAACGTTGAGGTACATTTACTGTAGTATAAAAATCAAGAAAGGGAGCTAGCACTCAAGAGTCATCAAAGCAAATGCAGAAAGGGCAATGGGTCAGAAGTCAGGAGAGTTCATCCTGATTTTAACTCTGCATCGGTGTAGTGATTTGAGTTCTCCATTGCCCTTATTAAAATTTGGTAGGCAGGTCCACAAACAGCAGGTGTGTCCATTCCCAGTCTGGTAAGACCTCCTATATTGTCCTGAGCAAAGCCTGCTGCTGTGGTATTCTTTTTGGTTGCTTATTAGTTTAATTGTAAATTTTGTGGTAGAAATTGTCATTTACCATGACATTCAAGTTTCTGACATCTGATTACCTAATATAGTTAGACACTGTTATTCAAAATTCTGCTTTAAAACATTTTTTCACAATTTTTTTTTCCTTAATAAAAATCTAACTAGCTAATGGCTTAAATGAAATTGTCTGCCTGTTTTGTTTGGCTTTCTGATGTCTGCTTTCTGACTTCTGCTCTTTTATGGACAGTAATGCTGAGTAAATTATTGCAAGACCACCTTTCCAGACTCTTTTCCATACATAGTCACCCAGAACCTTAAAGCTTGTTCCATAACAGGAAAGGAGCTTAGTGACATCTCTTTAATTAACAAAAATATTCTACCTGATAAGGCATGTGCTTACTCTTACCCCTCTATTTCTATGTTACACCCTTTCCTCTCACAGTTGTGTATCTTTCTTGGACAATATATTCTCTGCAGCACTCTTTTCCTGTGTTTTTAAAGCACCTATGTCACTTTTTTTTTCACTCCTGTAATGTAAAGAATTAATACTTCTTTTTCAGAAGTAAGTAAAAAGAAGAGTGTTGGGAAGACGGGGAGGTGGAAGGCTATTTTTTTGTGCTGGAGTGACTTGCAGCCTGTAACAGATGTTCTTGCAGCAGCTGAGAAGAAACTAATAGCTAAACAAAGAGGTATTTAACTTCACCCTACATATGCTTGGACAATAGGGCCTTAGGCTTCAAGCCTCCAGATACTTATGTGCATTTAAGCAAAACATTCCAAAGGATGCATTACATATAATTTGAATGCCAGGCAGAATGATATACAACCCCAGGCTCCCCTTTTCTAAAAGCTGAAGTAAGTATTAATACTCAGGTGTCCATGCCAACAGTGCAGAGGTGAGAAATAGCAGGTGACTGGGTAGGCTACCTAGCACAACAAGCCCCATTCTCAGAAGGAAAAAATATGCCCCCTGGAAAATACTGACTGTGCTAAAATCTGCTCAGTCAGCTTCCTATTGTTTGCAATAGTGGCTCATGCAGAATATTAAGATTTTTTTTTCTATTCTAGTGGTAGCTTGGGACATGAGCAGCATTCAGGTGGGCACAATCTGTCCTTCACTTTTTCCAAAAATGTTGCAACACTCTTAATGGAGACCTCCCTGTACAATTGATGAGTATGAAATTCCTCCTCAGCCCCAAAGCAGACAGTGCCTGGGGTGCATGATGTCTGTTTTAGTAGGTATGTGCACCAAAAGTCTCTCAAAGGTATATTGCTCCCTGATAACATGGCTAGGCTGGCCTTTCAGAGTTGATATTTATCAGGTGTTGGATCTCCTTGGCTCAGAAAAGGTTGTTTTATCTAAGAACTCTGCTGATCCTGAATCGGGTCACTTATTTTTATGACAAGCTGAGAAGATGAGGAGACTATGTCTAACAACTGCAAGAAACATTGCTTACGCTGTTCTGTGGTGTTAAGCACGTTGTTAAGACAGTTTGTGTTTTATATAGTCATGGAGCAGAAGTGAGGGTGAAAACAAAGGAGCAGAGCTGTGTGCCAAAAACACCTTTAATATTCTTCAAACATATATGATCTGAAATATGTCATCGTCATCTGTGTCATTAAGTGCTTGTGGGAGATTGCAAATCTTCAGGCAAGTGCTAAACGCTGTTTTCTATTTTCCTGCAAGTCAGTTATAAGAATTCTCTGAAGTGTGGGAAATAGAAATCTCATTAATGTATAGTAGGAAAAATTTGTATTGGCTTCTGTTTCACAGAACCACAGAATTGCTGAGGCTGGAAGGAACCTCCTAGATCATCTAACCCAGCCCCAGCTCCAGCAGGGTCAGCTGGAGCAGGTGGCCCAGGCACGTGCCCACTCAGGTTTTAAATATCTCCATGGAGATATTCATTTAAATAGGCTCAGCCATAAAATAAAACAAGCCTAAACCTGTGGAAAGCAGACACCTGGCAGGAAGTTTGGTGAACTAACAAAAGAGGGAAAACTACTGCGCACAGAAAAAGTATGTATCCTATTGTCGTCTGTAAGGACAAGGGCAGGCAAGTGCCTGAGAACCGCATATATTTCTGTATAGAAAATCTGCCAGAGAGATATGCTTCATCTCTTAGGTGCTCTTGGGATCCTCATGGAATGAGGTATGGCACTTGAATGTAAGCCCCCTGACACAAACTCTGGAAATGCCTAAGATCATGGTGAAGGCAGGAATGTGCTCATCAGTGTTTCTCATTGGAATGGCACATTGCTCTCAAGAGAGCTTGAGTCATGTCTGCCTTCTCTCAGAAGATGCTCCCTTCCACTTATCTTGCACCAACAGCATGGACTTTTCACAAATACAGAGCATGGTCGTGGGCAGAGGAGGGAATTGCAGCTCTGCAGAAGATAGGGTGGTGTTGACAAAGACTACAAAGTCTGTGCTGCAGCACGGGTCTATGACATTGTCCATTGCTCCCTACATGAGGATTTGGCTGTGTAGGAGCCTAGCTGTGGAAACGTGCATCTGTGCAATGCCCTTTGCAAGCAGCATGCACAGAAATCCCACCGTACCCTGAACAGGTTCTTCAATCATGTGTTTGGGTGTTTTGCCTTTTTTTTTTTTTTACCCTGAATGTAAAACCCTTTTAGCAGTAATTCCCTGTGAAGGACATTTTCTTAGGAGAGAAGTATTTTACCTTAATAGAAAGCATATAAAAGTACATGATTTCACATTTCTGCAGAAAGTACAATATAATGTTACAAATAACTTTATGGAAGCAATGCGTCTGAGAGCAAAGTCTGCATGAGGGCACACAAAGGCTCACAAGCACAGGTCTCTAGACATGTGAGTGAATAACTTGTGACATTTGACTGTAAAAATGTGAGCTGACTAAATACTTAAATACCTTTAATGACTAAAGTAAAAAAAATTATTGACTTTCAAAGTGTAGAGGCTGGCAGATGACATCTAAAGGGAATCTCATTTTGTCTGAAGAGTATCTTCCAGTAGGAGGGATGGCATCCATGACATGGTGGTTTCTACCTGAAAGAAAAGAAAGAGCTAAGAAAGGGGAAATAGGAAGGTCCTCTCTGTCAAAGCCATGAAAGAAGGGCAGTGTTACAATGGAAAATAATATCAAAATGTTTTAAAAAGCACTAAATTTTTTCCATCACACAGATTTCAATAATCATGAATCATACTGTTGTGCAAACATACATCTGGCATTATTTCTTTCAGTACTGAGTGCCCACATATGTCTGAGTATATGACACACTGTGCTTGTCAAAGGTCCTCGAATTTTTTCTAACACGTCAGTTCAGTGACAGCACAATTGGCTAAAGAATAAGCATAATTAACAATGGCATGTTTAATATTGTTTTATGATTGCCTTCTATTAAAGTAGGATCTTAAGAAAGCATGACAACACTAACAATCGTAATTACCAGCTTAGCTGGACTTACTACGAATGTTGGACCAGAAAGAGAGATCATTTCCAGGTGTGACAGGGGATTGCATTTCTTACTGATTCTGTGTGAAGGAAACTGAGGTTGCATGTGTTTCAGAAAAGCTGCATACAAAACTACTGCAAATTTTCTGAAAAAATGCTGAAACCAAATGTCCTTGCAAGTCTATGTTTTTAACAAGTACAGGAAGGCAGCAGCGGTAATTTCTGTAAGTATATTGTGTTACTTATTCTCTACACAATGACACAATAAAAAGATTGAACAGCTCCAGCCTTAGTGGAGGCAATATGCAATACTTCACTAAACTAGTTCCCTGGAAGTGTTCTGGAAAATTCTTAATTATAGACAGGGACAAGGGTAACTAGAGGACTTACAGACCATTTAAAGGATAATACCCAGTTCCTATATGCTAACAGCTAGTACAAGACTTCTGGGGATGAGGGACTATCGGGAAAATATAAACCTCATGGCTGCATGTCATAGCAAATAAAAGTGGCTTAGAGGTGAAGGAGCAGGATGGAAATTATAAAGTCCTATTCATTATATTTTTTATTTATATATGTCTATCAAATACAAATTATGAAATCAGTAAGGATGACTGAAGGTTTCTCAGTTGCATGAAGGCACTCAGGATTCTGTTGGTGGCCCAGGGAGGAGATGGGTGGGAGTGAGGACACTGAGGAGACAGCTGTGGTCCACAAAGGCATGTGGGGATGTGGGTTGTGGGAGAGCTCTCTTTTTTCTCAGATTTCCTCTTTTTTCTCCTTGAATCTGCAGAACAGTCCCTTCAGTCTCAGCCTCCTTCTGTACATGGCCTCTTCCTTATCCTGTGGCCTACCACCATCCCTGCCATACTGTCCTTTCCTATGCATTACCTTCCGCCTGGGCTTCCTACCCAGACAAAGAAGGGCAAAGAAGGAAGGGGGAGAGGAAAGGGAAGAGAAACGGTGTCATGCTGCCATGATGCCTGAAGACTGTTTGGATGGAGGAGAGGTAGAAGGAGCATGGGTACAGAGAAAAAGATGGGGGGGGAAGAGGAGGCAGCAGTCTCATGGGAGTTCAGCCGCTGAGAGTAGAAGCAGAGAGTGCCAAGCCACCCTCCCTGCCCTCTTGCAGCAGCCCCTGACGCCCCCATCCCTGTCCCTGTCCCTCCTCATGAGCAGAAGCAGCAGAGTTTGAGGGAAACACACAGTCACATTCATTCAGCGTAAACCTGCCTTCTTGGGCAGGCTACACCAAGGTACCACCCTTGGCAGCTACCTCCTTCAGTGGTATAGGACACCGCCTAGTGAGGTTTCTTGCTGTCTGAAAGCCTTTCGGGAGTACTGCACCACCCTGCAGCCGAAGAACAGCAATCCAAAAGTCAGATCCCTGTACCTGTCAAGAAGCCTGTATATGAGCTGTGGCTTGTCTGCTGGGCAAGTCCCTTCGCTCTTCTGTTTCCTTAGTTTTCATCTGCCAAGTCTATTCAGACTGCTCTGCTTCTGAGTGAGGGACTGCACGCTAGCACAGTCATCTCTGTTCAGGCTGGGATAACAATGAAAAAACCCCAGCATTATCCAGCCTGAATATAATACATACACAGCAAGTAGGTGTGGTGGCCCCCTCCTTGTCACCAGTCAGAACTGGGGTCCATCAGCTGGAGTCCTTGACAAGTTTAGCAGATGTAGGTAGGAATTAGTCACTGAGATAACAGGGATTTAGCCCATGCAGAGCTTTGTAGAAGAGGAAGAAGACTCTTGAAGGGGACCCAGACTGGGACAGCAGGCAACGTGGCGTGGGGAGAACACTTGTATGTGATGAGTTCCCGTCAGGGGCTCTGCTTCGCTCCTCAGGGCTGCACTTGCAAGGCAAGATTGATTGGGGTGTGTGTATTTTACACATTAATATAATGCAAGAACAGCCTGTGTCATGTTCCAGTACCTCAGGAGATAAAAGACTACTGCTGCCAGATAATCAGATAAACCAGGATGCCTTAGGTAACAAAAGATAATTGTGTTAGGCAGTAAATC
Organism: Gorsachius magnificus; assembly: GCA_034008185.1. NCBI lineage: Eukaryota > Metazoa > Chordata > Aves > Pelecaniformes > Ardeidae > Gorsachius > Gorsachius magnificus. The sequence continues at coordinate 37,545,550 of CM067083.1, read as the reverse complement.
ATACATAGACAAATCAGGTAAAATTAGACACCCATTAACAAGTGTATTTGGCATCAATTAGCCAATTTCATTTTTAAGATACAGTGTTAACTTTAATTTACAGCCATAAAGTGTTTTCTCATCCAGTATTTAAATTCTGACTGAGGTTTACTGACTGTTGACCAAAAAGATGAATACATAAATTGTGCATGATAGGCTAAGGATTTGTCCTATGCATTTCCTGAAATTTTTCCCTCATTTAAATAAAAAAAATTAGAAAGAAAAAGTCACAAATCACCAAAACTCTGTGCCTTGCTGGAAATTCTTCACTTGGAAAACTTTCAAAAGTATGCCCATTCCCAATGAAAATCCTTCTGGCCTGTGGAGGGTGGATTTCCCGGGAGGTAACCAATGCTGGGCTAAAGTTTAATTCTACAAAAGAGAGGTCATGTTAACATAACTCTTTCAGAAGTTTTTAAATAAAGAAATGAACCCAATGTGTTTATGTTGAGAAATTTATGTTAAAAAAAATTGAATTTGAAAACTTTTAAAACTCTATAAAAAGAAATTTCCAAAGAGTGAACTACAGAGTTGCAGGAAGGGGTATATTTGTGCATCAGCTCCACTCTGCAGGACACAGCCAGGAAAGCTCCACAGCATGTTGTGAGGCCCATATTGTCAGCGGTTTCTGAAGGTTCCCAGTTAGTCGAGGCCCTTCATTTTTGGAGCAGAAGAATTCAAATTCTGTTGCATCTATTACTGTGAAATGGCTCTTGTGTACAGTGCAGTAATCATAGTTCCTGCAGAGCCACAGTTTCATTAATTGGCTGCAGACTTTTAGATCTTATTTGTAGAGTTTTGTAAATGTTTTTAATAAAACTTAAGGTCTGATTCTCATTGCTATAACAGCTCCGGTATTAAGCAGACACCAGGCATGTCTGCGTATCTCCTACAGAGCCAGGAGCAATGACCCTGGTAATCCAGCTCTGAATTCTGGCCATCTTAGCATATCAGTGCATATATCTATACACATACATCTACATCTATTTCTACCTCTGTCTGTAACTCTACCTCTATCTCTATCAACTATGTATCTATCTGTGTCTGTATCTATATCTATCTATAGCATCTGTATCTATATCTATATCTAATCTACACATACATATGAGTACATCTCCACTACATGGTTTGCAAAAGCAAGCATGGCTGTGTAACTACAGTGCTGAGCTTTGTGGGCTAATTAGGTCTTTGGAAAGGTCTAGACAAAGAAGTCAAGCAAAAATGTGTAATTCCACTGTCTCCTTAGATACCTCTATCCCTGAAACACTGATGTTGTTCCACAGCCCAAAGCAGTGGACCCAGTGATTTTGGATGGGCAGAAGTATTGTGCTGCAGGCTAGTTTTAGATAGGCAAGTGTAAATACATGAAATGCAGCACAGCCAGGACACTAGGGCTACAAGCCTTATATTCCTGAAAAAGGCAGTTTTGACAGTTACCGATCAGGATCCAGATTTCCATGTTGTGAGCATAACGTCCCTAGCCCTGTACCGTGTGCCCTAATACCACTCTGGCACTCATTCATCAGTGTCTTTGGAGGTGAACATGGCCCGCTGAATCACCAGCAGACACAGCTTCCTGCAGCACCTTCCCCACAGCCTCCCAGCCAAGCCCGGACCCCTCCGCGCCGCCCCGGCTCACCAGCTGCTCTGCTGTCAGCCACCCCCTTCCCTACAAATGGGGCTTTGTTTTACAGGAGGTAGACAGCTGTCAGTCACTTCATGACTTTAAATAGCCTCATTAATACCTAAAGCAGCCTGATAATGTGCAAAATAATTTGAGGACATCAAACTTTATGACAAAAAAATACTTACACTACCATTTAGACAAAATTATGTGAACCATTAGCTTACCTAGTTAAAGAAACCAGTGAAGAAAGGGTTACTAGAACAAGCCAGTTATTTATTAAATGTTATTTGCAAAATTTTTCTCTGCAACTTTAGCAAGAATTCCAATTCTTCAGTTGCCTGGCAGAGACCAGGCAGAGTTCCTTGTGTATATTGTTTTGTACTCTAAATATATTACAAATTAACTGTTAGGTGTTTAGAACTTGCAAAACAATCTATTTGAAAGAGAGCCTGGCAACATGGAATGCGCTCTGTGGAGGGGGAAAAAAAGTTTATGAATATTATGTTTTTAAACCAGAATCTTGTTGGCTTTTCTTTAAAGTCAGATGGTCATAAATGACTTGACTGAAAGGATAAATAATATTTGTACTGCATGTTTGGATACAAGAATGCCACCCACAGATCAAAGATTACACTTACACAGATTTTCAAGGCTAAATATGAAGTTATATTATGTACCGAGAAGCCAATCTACTCGTATGTGTGCAATCCATATTTTGTAGATGTCTAACATTAGTTAGATGAGAAAACTTTTGGATGAAACCTTAATAAAACAGCTAAAGGTCTTTGACTGCATTGAGCATTGATGCTGAGCTCTGGCTATTGTTCTGAGACAGGACATTACAAAACCTTGAACATACAGGACAAAAAAGTCCCCATGCTGGGAGATATTGAGCCTCTGGCAAGCTTTGTGAGTATGAGCAGACCATGCTGTCCACCACTGGGATGCAACTGAGCTGGAAATAAAGGTGGGATGACAACTTGCTATGCAGTCCTGTAATAATCGGGGGGGGGCTAAAACTTAGCCTTACATATTACTTAAAAGTTAGTTGAAATGCATTTGTACTGAATGTTAGATTCTCACCACATATTCTTCCAATGTGGAAACATGTGATATAAGTGCCAATGACTGATGAAACCTAGAGAGACACAAATACAAAAAGTAAAGGGAGATGATGTCCCAAAGTCTAGACTGTGATGACTGGAAAAAAAAAATTAAAAACGAGGGTATGGGATTCCCTTTCACATACAGTATGGATTCTCGGAGTACTCTTGAGCTGTCCAGCTGGCTGAAGATTAAAGAAAATGGGGTGGAAGCTCAGGCTCCACAGAGTTTGCCTTGGGTATTGTTTACTTCTATCTGTGGGAGCTAAAGCCACAGCAGACACAGACACAACAGTGTCCAGTTCACTGGCACCCATTAAATGGAATGTAACATGAAGGTACGTACTACTGCTTGTCAGTTTTAGATTTGAATAAACCACATATGTGATGGCAGCAGGGAGTGTCTGTATATTTAACATATATATATATATATATTTAAAGCATTAATACTAGAACCAAAGCTCCTTCTGGAACTGGCAGGAGAACGGTGTAAAATTATTCACCCCAAAATTCATGGAATCTTTCTTTTTTCTTTTTTTTTTTTTTTTGGCAATACCTCCCAAAACTAGAAGAAAATTTTTTCCAGTCATTTAAACCTTTTATTTAAGTAAAAACCTTCAAAAATTCTCGACATGGATAAAACTCCAACTTTCTTTGGACTTGCAAAACTAAGGTGGAAGTTTCTTAAGAACTGTAAAAAATATTTCCAGGCTAGCTTTTCTTATGAAATTTTGGTGATTCTGTTCAACAGGACTGTTAACCATATCTATAAACAGAGATTATAGAGTTAGATGTTTCAGAACAGAATGGCAGGGAAAAGTATTCAATCATGCTCTAAATTTCTTGGAGGATAAAGATGTGACATATCAATACAGGATAGAAATAATCTATATAGCCTTCCATAATATTTATGTATGAAAAATTGATGCAAGAGTCTGCTGAGGGGCTACATTGTGGCACCACACAGCCAGCACCATTTCCGTGCATATCTGTTTACCTACATTAAAGTCTAACTTCCTTTCATGTAAAAAGTAAAGTATGTGGATACTTAGTGAATAGAGAATAAATTACCATCCATGCCTAACAATTTTATTTACTACATATTTGAGTTCTGGGCATACTTTTATTTATCAAGCACAAAAAAAAATAAGTCTTCAGTCTCTTTTTAGTGAACTACTGTTTATCTGTTACCTTTGCAAACGTTTGCACCATAACTAAGTCACTGTACCTGCCAGCTGTTGTCCTGCATTTCTTTCATCTTGTCTTTTGGCTCTTGGGCAGAAAGAGTGATTCAGCAACAAGCCATTCACATAATGACTTTAGGTTTTTTTCAACACAGCTAGCTTCTTCCCCAGGTAGCTCTTAGGTTTCTTCACTGGAACTAAGAAGCCAAATAAGTCTCGTTTCATGCTGATGAGAGTTGCAACATGTAAGGAGCGATGGTGAATGAAAAATAGCTTTCCCTTTGAAGTCACTGCAAGGTCCAAAGAGCAGCATGGAATAGCAAAACAGAGACTTTTCTGTGACATTAGTTAAGTTCCATGAACCTAAACAAACGTAATTTCTTTTGGTGCATGGCATCTCCAAATGCTACCCCAGAGCAGAGACAAGCCAGCATGGAGCTATTTATAAATTACTTAACTAGATCATTGCAGAGTGTTTTCCTTCTTGAGTACTTATTTCTTAATTACTGGATCCAGAGCAGCCTGGGACAAAAGCCACCAATACATGGAGTACCATGGAATTGCACCTACTTCCTTTGGGTCTGACTTTAACTCTCTCCTTTAAATGTGCAATGGATGGTAAATAACTAGTAGCAATATGTTTTACTTAGGTGAACAGTGAGTATTATAAAGGATTTTAGGGGACACAAAGGCCTTGGTCTTCAGATACACACTTCAGTAACTGCAAATACATAGCCTAGCACATGCATTAACTGGTGCAAGACAGGAAGGGAGATGTTTGCAAAGATGTTTGAAAGCAAAGACACTTGGCTGTTCATGGCCACTGCAAACACTGAGATGCTCACGCACATACACATGCACACACGGCACTGATGTGGAGTTCAAAACTTTGCTTAAACCTTACCAAAACATAACACTTTAATGAATAGTAAAACACAATAACCCATCAATATGGGGATATTAAAAATAAATAGTGAACAAGGACGAAGATGTCTTATGACTACAGTAAATTCCAGAGTTTTAAATACACATTGCATGAGCACTAGAAAAGCTCAGACCTGAACATTTTCCTTGTTGTTACTAAGAAAGAGATGGGAATTAGGCTGCACACAGCCAAATAAATAAATAAATCTATAGCTTTTCACTGTGGTTCCTGACAAACTGAATTGCTACTCCTATGTGCTCTGACAATCTGGTGCAGTGCCTCTAATGAGTCATTGGTATTAGCTCCACATTCGGAGAGTATCCACACTGTCTACACTAAGGGACCGATCCTGCAATAGCACTGCACATCTGTGAGATGTAGCGTGCCTTCCATTATCATGGTTTTAATTGGCTGTTGAAAGTACACAGTTCCTCACAGAACCAGACCCGAACAAGTGTTTATAATATAAAACATGGGAAAGCAATTTGCCTCCAAAACATTAGTATGAATCGCTAAGTAATCTATTACAGCCAAAACCACAGAACATTAGTGCATGTTGGAAGGAACAAGCCAACTGCACCGTACCTTTTAAATCAAAGCAATAGGTTCCTGAGGAGTGGTGTACACATGCAACAAGGCTCATCACTTACACCTGTCATCTCCCCAGACATATGGCTATCCATGGATTACGTGGTTCAGGCTGTATCTCAATGAATTAATATCTCAATATTAATTTGTGTGACTTTTTTTTTTTTTTTTTTTTTTAAGTATACTGGACATACTAAGCCACTTGGGTGAACCTGTAATACAATAAGGGGTAAAAAGGATCAGGGAAAGTATGGTGTTCATAAACTGCTGAGAGACAGTACAGATAGACCAGTCCAATTTGTTGTTGTTATTACCTTTTCTAACCATTGGCTAGGAACTAAGGTAGTGTTGCTCTAACAGTAGGTGTAAGTCCAGGACTTGATGGATGGGCTGGTGTCATTTCTCCACCCTTGATCCAATCATGCCCCTGAAGAAGGGTCACTCAAATGTAAGAGCTGTGAAGAGTGTTGGTGAAGGTGGTAATGAAGGGTAGAGAGGAATTCAACTTTCACTGGCTCCTCCCTCTCTCTTACTTTTTGAAAGCTCAGTACTGTAATCAGTGTATTGGATTTGTTCTTGTACAAGCACCCAGGGGAATAACCCAGGGGAGAAAATTTCTGGGTACATAGTGAAAGAATATATATTGTCAACTTTAAAAAAAAAAAGAAAATTATGAGTTGAGCCCAAAAAGTCATGACATCAGTGTGGAAATTACATGGGCTTTTGTCTGTATGCTAATAATATGTTTGGGTTTATTGCATTTGATGCCTTGTCTTTGAGATTTTAAAATTACTTTTTCAGACAACTCCTCTCCCCATGCCTCCCAAAAATACTCAGCTCAACATGTTTTTCTGCTATAATATAATATGCATGAAGCAGAGCTCAAGACAACAAGTAGGCTGGTAAGGGACAAAAGCTGTTGTTACAGTAAGTCTTCACCCAAGCAGACTGCTCGGGTAGGCGCTTTATCACAGCAGCCTCTGATTTCCACCCACGGTTCCCGTGGCACCATCACTGGAGATCAGACACCCCTTCTGTGCACTTCTCCCTGGCAGGTACTGAGTTTGGCAGGATACTGGGAAGTGGGATTTCAAAGCAGAGGTGAGAAGACAGATTCCTGTCTGCTTCATTATTTGGGCGTGTGTGTGTAGAAGAGCTCCCAATGAAGATGAGAGAAACTGAGGCTTATTCCAGAGGTGCTTATATTGCAATAACTGGTTCTAACTGTCTCCCCTTGCCTCATGCTTGTGAACCACACCCTTATTCAATGGCACGGCACTCTGTATAGCCTATGGGTTATGCAGATGTCCTTGAAATGAAAGCATAGGTCTTCATGCAACACCACGATTCCAGCACCTGCAGTACAGCTAAAAGAAGGCAACACAGGTGGGGATTGATCTTCATCAATATTCAGCCAAGGGCAGGACAAATTAATTAGGACTACACTGTGACAGCTAGGACTGCCGCAATAGCACACAGGAACTGCAGTCCCTAGGGATGTTTCTCTGAGGTGCCACTGGCACATGCCATTCTTTTCCTGCTCAGTAAGGCTGGCCCTTTAAAATCAGCATGTACTGGTAGTTCTTGACCTTTCTAGGATCAGCCACGATGGCCAGAGGTTGGGAGGGATCCAAGCCTACACCCATTCCCTGACTTTCTTGCACATCTGCTGTGAGAAGTCCGCTCCCAGCAATCAGGGCCCAAGGCCTGTTTAACACACACAGTGTAATAAGGAGATTTCCTAATATTTCTTCCTCCTGCAGTCTTTTGGTCCAAGTCACAACCGAGTCCCAAGAGTTGTCTTATTAGAAAGCTGAACTTATTACTGACATTCATTTTGCTTTAAAGGTTTAATTCAAACAGTTCTCTGCAAATAACAAGTTTTCTCCATTCAGTGTAAAAGTGATACAACATGCTGCAGAACAAAAGAGCTAATTTTACAAAATTAAACATAAGCAAAGACTCATCCATGTGACTTCTGCATAATCCAGCACATCAGCATGTCCTGATAAGCAGAGCTGTGATCTCAGGTTTTAGACCATTCATTTTAAAGGCTAAGCATTTGATTCCTTCTCGCTGAGCTCTGTGAAGAGATAACTAACATCAGTTTTCTTTGTATCTTTGCAGTTGTTGTAACCTCATTATTCTTTGAATTATCTTGGCAGTTAGTCATTTTTTAGGTTTAGTTGGTGCCATCTCGTCTGTAGAGCTCTACGGTTGAAAGTACAACACAAAGAAAGGTCACAGCACAAAAGCAAGTCAGTCTCCATCTTCTAGCACTTGTAGGACTCCTTTTATTTCATAATTGTTCTTTTTCTACTCCTTGCTTTTGTTTCTTGGCAATTGAATGACTTCATCCTGCCCATGTAGCCCATGTGAATGTCCCGTGAATGCTAGAAAAGTCCCCGTTCTTCCTTCATGCTGCCTGTTTTTACCATTTCTACTGGAGCTCTGTAACTGGGGTGAAGTAACACACCCTCATGACTCAAAACAGCTAATCTCCAAAAGCACAATAACCGAGAAGCCTAGCATACATTGGCTTGTCGCTAGAAGCTGATATTCAGCAATGAACTATGAAAGGATTTAAGTAAAAGATTTTGCCCTCCTCCCCCCCCCCATCTCTCTTTAGAAAATAAATGTCTGATTCATGCAAAAATAATGTATGAACCATTTGCACTGCATTAAAAAAATCTGCTTGTTATTCTGAGACAATTCTGCCTTCTTCTGCCTGGAATCACACTGCTCTGCTTCAGATAACTTAGGGGTGAGCCAAAAATATAGGGCGGAATTTGCCAAAATATAAAAGCTAAAATTACACGAATGTCAGGATAAAAATGGGAAAATGCAGTTTCTAATAGGCTTTAGAGCAACTGCGAGAGCAGGAGCAACATTCCTACAACAACTGCTTCCCAGTGGCAAGTATCATTTCTATACATGCAGTAATTGCCATTAAATGTTATGCTATCACTTGCCAACAGCGTCTACAGAGCGGTATCAGCGTGACCGCAGCATTCCACTGCACTTAAAATAGAAATTAGCAGCGGTAGGGTCATTCTTATGGTCTAAGGGTGGGTAACAATTACTGGCCATTGCAAGGTCATTCGATGTGAGATGGCTTCTTTGTTCCACGTCCACTGTAACAGGGAGGAGGTAGCTGCACTCAGGCAGCCTCAGAAATTTGGACCCTTGCTTCTCCTTTCATAACTCTGCTGCCTGTCAGATGGAAACTGGAGGACTGGTTAGTCATCAATATTTGTGAAGCACTTTTTTTCTCATGAGACGCAAGGAACTCCAGAAATACAAAGTATTCGCAATGCAAATTACCAAGTAGACATGCTCGACCTTCTATTGTTTTCTGTGTTTAATTTCCATCTCCAGTTGAATTCAGTGGGGTTTCAACATATGCTTAAGGTTAATCAGGCTTGAAGGCCATTTCTGAATTGTGATGCTTTCTAAATTAGGAGCCCCATTAATTGTTCATCTTGCAGAATGGAATTTAATTTATTTGGCATATTCTAAATCACTTTCCAGGAATAAGTTAAATTCCGATTACATGCATTCCCAATGTCTATAAAACTCTTTTTGCACAGATAGCCTTCTTCTTCATAAATCCCTATTGGATTCACGAGTTCTTACTTCATTTCACTTCTCTTCATATATTTTTAAGCCTCAGGGTTCTAAATTCACTTCTGAAGTCAAATGGGTGAAATGCTGGTGACTTTCTGGCAATTCTGAAAGTGACAATTTTCTCTATCACATAAATTACCATATTTCCTGTTATTTATTTTATGATACTGGTATTTCACTCACACATTTTTTTCTGTACCCATAAAATTTTCCATCTGGGATATAATTTTCTAATCCTTTTGTAAGCCCATGTATTTTGTTTCACCTTTTAAAGAAATTTAATATTGTCAATCTGCAGTATTCTCTCTTGGAGACAGATGATCTAAAGTTTACTTCTCAGTAAAGAAATCATTGGCATACAACCCGCCTGCACACATATCACCTGAGAATGAGGAAGGTGCTACAGTTTAAGTTATTCTCGTACAAAATCATCATCATATGTGTGGACTTCTTGCGGTTGAAAATAGAGTCTTTTTTTCCATGCAAAAGAGGAAAGTGTGGGTATCCCTGGAGTTCTTTTGCAGGGTTAAACCAGAAGCCAGTCATGGCCTGACTGAGCAAAAAAAAAAGAAAAGTCAAGTAGGTTTTTTAATAGCTGAAAAAAGTACAAAGCTTGTGCTTTTGCTGTTTTGTCCCAGAGGAGCAGTGAAGTCTATACACCCAGACACCATGCAAGAACAAAAGCAAAGGCATCATGTGGATAAAATTACATGCTGTTAATAACTCATGTGATGCTATTTTATTATTGACAGAACAAAATGGGAATAATTTCTCTTTGTTAGGTCAGTATTTCCAGTGGCTTTATCATACAGACTATGTTTTCCCCTGAAACAATTTTGCAGTTCAATTTGTTCTGTATATAATAGGAGTCTATTTGAAATTTTATTTTCCTAGCAACAAATTTCTGGATTAATTTATCTATTTTTTCCTCCTTTAGAAAATACTAGATATTTTGCCACTAATCCTCAAGACTTTTTCTCAATCCTGAGAAAAGTTTGTTCAGAAAATTCTTAGTGGTGGTAAAATTACTAGCCTGATATTATAAAACCATTAAAGAGAGTTCAGCTAACAATGATCCAAACATGTTCTTTGTCGAGGGTACAACTCACTCAAACAGCTGAGGAGGGAAGGCAGGGAGAGTCAGGTTCGGGAATGAAATGTGTTCTTGAAAGGGCTGCCTGCCTCCACTGCCTCCTGGCATATTACTATAGGGAGCTGTGATCGAAGTGTTGAGCACCACAGCAGTGATATATTTGCATTTCACCAAATAATATTAGATACATATGGTGCCCTCCACTTTGAAACTTTACCCAAAGACTTCAGAAACCTTGGGCCATTTTTTTTTCCTCAGAGAAGATACTGCACACTAGTTTTACTGTACTAATTTCAGTGGAAGAATTTCCAAATTTGTCCAGGAGTAAGAGAAGAGGATTAGGTCTCATCTCACTCCTCAACTATTTTTGCTTGATGGTGATACTTAAGGTAGCTTTAACCAAACTAATTTTTACTTGTCATTTATTTATTTATTTACATTTTAAGAATCTGAAAATTCATTGGAGCACTTAATTTCAAGTTACATAAAATATTTCCAATGGACCCCAAACATATTTCTTTTTCTTATTTTTGTGTGTGATTTGCACAACATCAAAATACATCATCAGTAACAATGAATTCCTATCGTGGAGATGCCCAGCTCAATCCAAAGCCTTTCTCATCTCAAGAAACTCTTTGAATTGAGACAAAAATGCAGAAGGATTTCACTGGAGAGTGGGAGTGCATGGGACAGTAGCAGGTAGAGGTTCTGTAAGAGGAAGATCATTAAAAGCATAATGATGAGAGTATTTCACTGGATGAATATGAGGAATATCATGCTTCTTTCACTAATTCCTGAAGGCAGTATTATGTACATAGCACTGAACATAAAAAATAAATAACAATAGCCACTGCTCTCTTAAACTGCTCAGAAGAGTCACTGAGCCAATTCAGCTGAGAAATTAAAAAAGCCTTCTGAACCCGCAGCAAAGAAGCTAAATTCAGGAAATCTTCCCAAATTCTGTTCTTTATGGCAGGACTGTAGAATTATATACTTTTTCCTCTGAGGATTTAAATTGTCTTCTGAAGAATATTGTTAACAGAAGGAAATCATCTGTTGAATGACTTACAACAAAGCAGTATTTGGCTTGTGCAGTATTCTCAAAGACATGTAGAGTTTTCATTGTAGTCAGCATATTAATATATGAAATTGTAATAATGATTTATTAATTAGCTGAGACTGTCATCACACTTTTCTATAGCTAATTTAAATGGCAACCACACTGGAGTCTGTTTTGTCTCATGTTCTTCCTTTCAGTAAAATCAAGCAGAGACACTTTGTTGGCCATCCAAGATACTTTTATCTTTGCCTTCAAGGACCCTGGGGGAATGGAAATAGGGAAAGAATATAGAAAGAGGATTTGTACCTCATGACTTTGAGACTTTCCTTCAAGCCCTGCATTTTTTTACCCACCCTTTTCCTGTTCAATAAGATATCAAGAGAGAAAGCGAACAAGGGGGGCGAGAGGGGATAGAGAGAGAGGAAGGAGCATTGGTTTAAACTTTTTCCAATGTCTAAACACTCAAAACAAAAGAATTATCTTTTAAGTTTTTCCGAGCCAGGATTACAGATGGATTTTTCAAACTATAAAATGAAGAATGTGAGTCTGGTTTTCATGTATTTACAGCGATCATCTCCAATCAGTAATTAAAATAAAACAGGGGAAGGAAGGAGTTTCGGTACAGAGGGAAGCAGTGTCCCTAAAAACACCCAAATGTATAGCAAAAAGTATTTGCAGAAACAGATGCTAAGTCAATTAATTCAATTTCCTCCAAAATACTTCCCATGCTTGCCAAGCTAGAAGAGAAGGAGAGGGCTTATCATGTCACAGTTCATACCTAAAATATGTTCTTAAAATTTTCAGTGTTCCTTGGAGACTCAATAGTGACTCTTGTTCTTAGGTAGTTACTGAAGATATACGGAGGCAATGAATGCTGAATTTCAAACAGGATCTACTAAAAGCTGGTCTATCTTGAAACAACTTAATAGTCTTTATTTAAGTCCAAGTGCTCCTTTAATTTAACTCTGGCATGGTTTAGCAGGAAACTGGAGAGTGAAGCAAGTAGATGAGAGTAGATGAGTAGGATGAGCAGGGAAAATACATATACATGAGTCACATCCATAGACTCCTGCCTGCAGAAGAGGCAGCAGCTGAGCTACTGGAGTTTGTTAACAGTGCTTCATCTAACCAAGGAGCAGGAGAGGCAAATACTCATTTTGGAAGAAGGTACCCAGTGTATTTTTCCCCACAGTCAAAACAACATTCAAAACTATGCTTACTTCTGGTTAAAATTAGGAACTCCACAAAGCATAAGAGATTGCCGAAGGCGTCTTCAAATATGTATATAGTTATTCTGCATTAATGAAATTTCTTGAAGTATCAGGGAGTGAATGGCACTGCACCCCTACATCTTCCCCCTGCTAGGAGCTATGGCCCTTGGGATTGGATCTCTTCTATTACACGGCCTAACAATCACAATCATAGATGGTTAAAGCATCCCACAGATTTGTATTTTGTCCATAACCTCTTCCCACATTGTAACAATTTGTTACTCAAGTGTAAATCTGATACTTTTGGCTTGAAAACAAAGTGTTAGACAATCTGCAAACATGAGCTCATCACTTTGGGCAAGGTGAAAAGGGTCTCTGATGTGGTATACTCATTGTTGGCCCCCAGATATTAGTCAAAACTCTGAAAGGAAACCAGTTTTTAACATGGTGTCTATTTTCCTTTTTTTTAGCCTTTTTTCCATCTCTCTTTCACACTTTGTTCTGTAGCTTTTGTGTGTGTGTGTTATGATTCAGACTTCTAGCATGTATTATCAAGCAGCTGTGTCTTTTAGGGTGTCTGTGGTAAACTTGAGTGAGGAGGGATTTTATTTCACCATTTCCCATACTCTACCCTTGCCTTTCCCTAGCTCGAGTGGTCTTCTTGAGGAGCAAACATTTACAAATACCATGAAAAAGAACAAATATGTGAAAGCCTTAGACAGCAGGAATTCCCTCCTATTCCTATACACAGAGCAATTAGTTCATGCTGCAGTTTGTTGCATCAAGCCATCTATGCAATCACTTTATATAGTGCTATACGTTAGATGTTTGCACTTCTAGATGGAAGTGGGAAGGGAATGGGCAGTACTGAATGTCCTATATGTGTATGTAGGCAGGCTGTGAGCGTGGGGCACTCCCAGTCCTTGTGGCTGTCGAGCGCAGCTCTCCACATGATGGGAAGACAACCCATGGTCCTTCTGGAACCAGGCTTTCCCTTTGGCAGGCACAAAGCCTTAGCTCTTCACTACCCTTGTAGTCTGTGCAGCTCCGTATGGCTCCGATCAGTTAGCACAGAGCCCACAGTGTGCTGGCCACTGGCAGGAGAGAGGTGGTATTTCAGTGCTTCACTTCTGCACTGCACATTTTAACTTAGAAACGCTATTGTTATTCACCACCAAAGTTTTTCCTTGAAGGGATGACAAACTCACCAAAGTTAAAATTTATAACAGCTGAAAAAAAGTGACATTTCCTAAACACAAGAATTAGTGAAACCTGATTAAATTCTCCTCAAGTGATCTACTAGCATTCAAGGGTTTTTTCATACAGTGCAAAGTGCAATATATTCCATCTCCAACTACAAAGACTACAAGCTTTCTTAAATCATTCTAAGGAGACAAACAGATGCACAAAAAGCAGGTATCCAGACATAGCTTATGGATTTTGATCAAAATCCTAGAGCAAAGAAACCTCTTCTTTATTCGTGGTTTCACCTGGCACTCGGATTTGTGTTTAAAAAAAATAAATACACAAGCAAGCAAACAAATAAAACCTTGACATGAACTTTGAGTTGGAAAATAAATCCTTTTTTTTTTTAAATTTTTTATTTTAACTCATCTATTTCATTTTTTGCTCTGTTATACCTTTTTCCAACCAGGTCTACAAACTAAGACACCTGAGGAGAGTTTTTTTTTCTCACAATACATCTGGGAGAAGAAAGTCTAAACTCATTATTGGAATCCTATTAAACAGGACTATTGCTTCTCTGCAGACTTGCTACACTCAGGTTCTTCCTCGCTAGATCCCAAGCTTACCAGGTAGAGGACAGACACAGCTGGCCAGCCTTAGGTAAACCATTTAGCAAGACATCTTTTGACTGACCTCCAAGTTCTTCAAGCTCAGGATGAAGTCATCATTCTGGCAAACCGGGAGAGAGAGGACCCTCGTGTCAATAAACCTCAACTCTTACTAAGATTGGAAAAGTCTGAGACAAACTGAAAGTCAGCAAAGCCTCAGATGTCTTCCGTGGAGATCTCTCAGTAAGGAAGATTGCTGAGGCAGAACTACTGCAAGCGACATGAGTTCTCCTAACTGGTTTACTGAAAGCTAGTAAACTAGGATCAGAAGCTGGCAGTAGACACCTTACATATTAATCATTTTCCAGCACCTTGAAGCACAATAGCATGTCACTAATAGCACACATGCCCAATGTTTGAGTAGAAAAAATAGGAAACACCTGTGGTAACTCTGTGTGGGACTTGGCTCCTGTGTGTAGACTGCTGCAATAAAAAGCATTGCAATGGTATAATGGTTCCCTTTAAAGTCTGTGGGTTACAGAGATCTGCTATCTCTGTCTCAGGGTATCCCTTGCTTAAAAGTGCATAGTCCTGGGAGGCGTAGGAAGGGGAAAATAAAAGAGGGAGGACAGGAACTTGAGCTGTGCAGCTAACTACAGCTACCTATAAAGGACTATTTAAAAGAATGTTCTTAGCATTGTCAAAGGAGTGTCTGAGATACAGCAAAGACTTTAATGAACTGGATTTTTTTCAAATCCAAGTACAGCTTCAAGAAGAGTGTGCAGACTCTGTGCCCATGCAAGTAGGAAATGGACCAAGGAGTGAGGCTAGAAAGAGACTGTGAGGAGGTCTTCTCTGTCAGGCTCAGGGTCCAGGCTGGTAATGGCATGGACTCCTTCTAAGAACTGGGGAAACAAAAAGAGAAACAATTTAAATGAAGCCCTAAACCCAGGAAAAACTGCAAATTATAGAATGGAATTGTCGATGGAACTGTCTTTTTTTGTGTGACACCTTTATGAAGGCATATTGTTTATAGCTGCTGTATCTGCAAAGGAGGAGGAACTGAAGGATGGTCGCAGTGCAGCACTACACCACAAGATGGCAAGAACCAGAAGCTGACCTCAGACCAGAATTCAGCTAGAACAATGCAATTATATTAGAATTTGAAGATCCAAACTACAAAAACCACAATGTTAATGAAACTGGAGGTTGTTTTATAAGATTCCTGGCTTTTTCTTTGCTCTTTGGCCTGTGGTTCTTCAGACAAAATCTAATCTTTACAATACATCATACACAGAAGTGACAAATACCCTCTGCAGTACAATCTCCTCTGTGTCCTCCTAATTACCTGTTTCTTTGGAGAAACATGGCGAAAATCTTGGTTTCTCTGTCACCACTTGTCTTCTTAGTTTCTTTCACCTCCACTTTTCCTATTTTTTATTTTTTATTTCATGCCATACTTTTTCTAGCTCTCTCCTGAACTCTAAATCTAATAAATTCTCATTCTTTTTAACAGCCTTCTTAAGGCCCTGAGCATATTTACTTGCTGTGTCCCAACATTTTCCTTTTGCTCTCCAACACCAAGTGAAAGACTACTCCTTTGGTGTTTAGGGGATGCTGAGTCCAAGCTAAGGGCAATCACTCATTGTCAGATAAGAATCTAAGCTATAAAAGTTCCAGGAACATTATAAAAAGCCACAGCTCCATTCATGGTTTCAGTTCAGGTCTTTGGGGACAAACGTCTACACTGCAAACAGAGCAAGCCCACATAGCATTAAGATTCTTGGTCCTGCCTCAATACAGTGGTTGCATTAGATCATCTCTTGCAGTCTTCTTCCAGTGGTATGGTTCTCTGACAATTAGCAACTGTGTTGATAGAGTCAACACAGAGGCCAAACACCACAGAGGAGCTGCTCTCCTTCCCAAGGGTTGGATTGTGGCTGAAATTAATTGACAGGCCAGTGTTAGACAGTTTGCACAGTTGCATGTGTTCTATGAATAAACAAAGACAAGAGATACTCCGCAGCTGGCAGGTTTTGCCAGCTCTGCATTTACATGCAAAATATTGGTCCTAATGAGGTTGGACTATATGACCTCCTGAGGTGTTTTCCAGCCTCATTTGTTCTATGAGTCTGTGAAAATTACATTAAAATTACATTAAAAAAACAAGGGTTCCATAGAAAGCTTTCATTTCATTCAAATGACTTGATTTCTTCTTAATAGCCTCACCGGGGAATTTCTGAAAATGTCAAGAAAGAAAATTTCCCCACCTCTGCTTCGGCAGGTGACAAATGCTGGCAAAATTACCCTCAAGCAGGAACAGGCTGTGGCTCTCACCATGCCTGACTTTGCAACCCTGAGCTCATGCTGAGCAGGGCTTGCTCCTTAGAGTTGTTTCAACGAAGCCAGTGCGAGTCCAAAGTACACTGCCCACGCTGTGGGTCAGGTCTGCGTGTGCTGTGTGTAAGGCCTGAGGAATCTGGCACCCAGCACACACGATCCGCTGTACGATCGGTCCCAAGCCCAAAACAAATACAATTGGTGCACTTTAAACATCTCGCCCCCTTTGTGAGCATCTAGCGACTACAGCCTTTATTTGTGTGCCAGCCTTTTCACATCGCCTGAAAATTTCAAACAAATTCATAGCCATGGGAGTGCTAATTAAAACATTCAACAGTTTTACTGTCTGAGCAGTGTAAATATGAGGTAAAAAGAAAATTAAAGAGCATTTACACAGATGCATACTTGTTCATTGTACCTATAAAATCTAGCTGCAGGGACCTGGCAAGAGCAAGAGTCTCTTATTCTTCAAAACGAGTTATTCAGCAAAAAATTAGACACCAAGCTTTAGCTTGGAAGAGTTATTCTTTGTTAGGTTCATTTTTTATTCATTCCTCCAAAGTCACACTTCTCTACTTTTTTCCCGGTTTATAACACTGGTCACTCAATTTACTGCTGAAATGGGTTAAGAGATGATACGAAACAAAATATTTGTTTCACACCCTTGAGGTCACAGTCCACACAAACTATTTTGGACAGTGAATCCCAGTCATGGGGAATAAAATCCCCTGAAATATCAGTGACAGGCCATGCCTCGGATAGGGAAGGCATTCTGAGGTATCTTATTTTCCAGTGCTGGTTGATGTTTCAGTCTGGGATTTCAAGAACACTGACTACAGTTGTTTACACTGCAAAGAAAGGAGCTTTTTGATCAGGGGAAGCTGAGTCACTACTCCCTGTTAGTTTTATCATTTTGCAGAGAGCGAGAGCTGATGCCTGATCTTTCTCTGACCTTTTATTCAAACTTTTTTTCTACATTCCCAGGCTGCTATATTCTGTTTAATCATGTCTCTTTGATATTTAGAAGAATCAGATACTTTTTTGTTTGGTGTTACATGATGTCATAGACAAAAGCAGCATAAATCCCATGAGGTTACCCTCCGGTCAAAGCGGTTCACTGAGAGGATGAGACTCAGCCCTAGAGCCTTTTTTCTGGGTCCTGAGCTATTTTGAGGGCTGGGGTGGGGGCGGGGGGGGGGAGCTGGTTTTTTGTTTTGTTTTGTTTTGTTTTCCCACAGACATCGTAAGACAAACAGACCATGGGTCAGGTAATATAAGCAACAGACTGCAAAACCATTGCCAAAAATTGTAACCACCCAATCGTCTCTGAAGGAAAAAATTCATTTAAGTGACACATGTTAATAGTATTGAATTCAAAACACTTGTTTCGACATCCAGATGTTGGAAAGTGCCATATCCTGATTAACAAAAATATTTTCTGGTCTTTCAGATCTTCCTTCCTTATTTTGATCGCAATTCAAGTTTTGGAGAAATTCTTTCCCACTACTGTCCACTGATCACATCACTGAAGTATTTCAAAATTTTAACTTGTTTCCTATAAGGAAAAAATGGAAAGCATAACCACAAATATTTATGTTAGTGTCAGTGCTTATTATTGGAAGCTTAGTTCAGTCTGCTGCAGTGCCATTGCAAGAGCATACCATCAGATATGGCATCCAGCTCCTCCAGGCATTTAAGAACAGCATCAACATGCACAATCTTTATAACCTGAGAAAGGCAGAGTATCCCAAATGGAAAGGTGTGAGCAACATGCAGAAATTTCCCCATGCAATTGCTTCTAATTGGAAAGCTTTGAAAAGGTATGGCAGTATTATCAACAGGAATGAACTCTAGGTGTTAAGTCGGCTTTGGAGTGCCTTGCTCATGGATTTAAGATGTTAACTCCTTCAGAGCAGGCACTGCCACTAGTGATGCTGTGCAGTTAAGTGGTTGCTTAGCTGTCTGCTGTGTGCTACTCTATCAGGACCCAGAATTTTCCTGTAAGTTCGTGGTGAGGGAGGGGGGGAATTTCAAGGAGAAGGAATTCAGGCCACCATACAGTAAAGCCTGTTTGGCTCTCAATACTTGCTAAGAATAGAGCAGGTAGGTGGTGAAATTCCCAAGTTTATAAAATTTTATGGACTGATAAGGTGGGGGCTGTCTTTTTAGGAGGAAAGCATCATCAGTGGTCATGATGCCACTGCAGAGTTCCCTTTCCACACCGGCAGCCCATGTTTCCCTAGCTGAGTGCTGGGTGGTCTTCTCATGCTTGTCTATCCTCGTGGGGACA
The DNA here is from genome assembly GCA_034008185.1 of Gorsachius magnificus. Lineage (NCBI taxonomy): Eukaryota > Metazoa > Chordata > Aves > Pelecaniformes > Ardeidae > Gorsachius > Gorsachius magnificus. The sequence continues at coordinate 37,526,670 of CM067083.1, read as the reverse complement.
GCGTTACTCTTAATAGTGATAAGAAATGAAAGACTGTAACACTACTGAATTCTACAGTAATAATGGGGAATATAATTATCTAACAGAAATAGGTTTGGGATAGAAGGCTCAGTAATGTTTCCGCTAGCCTGCCTACTTTTCTCTTTTCCTTTGAATATGGTAGCCTAGGTCCCAATGGTATCCCTGAGGCAAAAGATTCTCATTGCAGTCTTACTGATGTTGTAGCCTTACTGCTAACTGTATTCTATAAATAAAGCCATATGACAATATTGAGGGTTTACGCAATGTTCTAGCTTGCCTTTTATTCACTTTCTCAGACAGCTTTACAACAAAGGCACACAGTACTCCCTGACTGCAGAAAAGCCTTCTCCCACTCCTCCTTCCCGGGTGGATAATCTCTTTTCAGCTGCGAAAATAAGGACCCTTCTTTTGTCGAAGGTTTTCATATCTACCAACAAAGGGAGCTAACTGCCAGGAAGTTATTGAAACATAAGGGCAACAACAAAGACAAAGACCAACAGCATCTCAGTAGCCTAATCAAGAACCAAAAGAAGTTGGGCATGGTCAAGAACAGAATTCAAGTTCCCCCCATCCTCAGATCAGAGCCATAACCACAACTATATTCAATTTCCCTATTTAATATATTTTGGTACATTTTCACCTATCAACCAAGCAGCCTCATTTTCTGGAATTTTAAGGTTTATGGCCCATTTCAGTTTCTTCCTTTACTTTATGGGAAAGACACATTGCAAATATTGGGCAACGTCTTGCAAAGTCTTGTCCTAACCTAACACCACTGAGCAGTGTGGGAGGAGGAAGTAATGACTTCCCCCTGACCTGTGTAGCTGACATGAAGCCTGCCAAGAATCACAGCCTCTTTGCTCAAGGGAACACAGGAGCAACTCTTCAGAGAGGAGGTGGGGAAGGGGGGGGCGGAGGGGAGGGCAGAAGCATGTCTCTACCCCCTCCTGTGCTCCATGTGGCAGAAGAGAGTGGCTGCACCACTTAAAAAGAAGTAGTAAATTCCTCTCCACCTTTTCCCCCCATCAGTAGTTAGTTTATGAAGGGTGGGGTGGTATAGCTTTGCACTGCCGCTTCCCGGATGGGTATGGTTTTGCAGTGCCCACAACGTGGGGTAGTATATAAAACGAAGGGTCTAGCCCATTTGGAAAAGAAAATGGTTTTCCTGCATGGCCAGAAAGACAGAGCTGTGCTGTAAGGATGGAATTTCACAACAGAACAAAAATAAAGCATAGTTCTGTTCCAGAATTTCTCGATTCTTATTCTAAACAGTAATAAACCCACCTCCCAAACCCCAGTCCGGACGAACTATTAGCATTCCCTCTGCTCTGGTTACAGCTCACATCCCTCTTAATACCTCTTGCTCTGCCATGAACTATTTGTATAAGAAAGGCTTATGTTTGAACTGGAATTGGCACAAATAGTTACCCATTGGATATTCCTTTTCTGCAGAAATCTGATCTCTTTCAGTGCTTCACAAATCACAGAATCCACTGAGGACAGAAGCCTGTGTTTTCTTCTTCTCCAAAAAGAATAAAAAATCGTCAGTAACCCTGACAGCTTCCTGTAGTGTGGCTCTCACAGCTTATTCCAGATGAGCCGAACATTAAACTTGCCATAAAAATGTTATGATGGGAGGATGTATCTCCCACAGTACTCAGAAATTATTTAGTGAGTTTTACCATCATCACCCCCAGGCTGTAACCATTTCCCAGCTCTTCTGAGAAGTGAAAACAGTAAGAATAAACTTAAAACCAGACTGTAACAATGACAAAATATAGCAACAATTATCACAGGCAGCAAAAATGACCCAAACTGAACACAGAAATGGCCATTGCTTCTGTGTGCTTTGTGAACAACTTCACCTCACCTACTTGGGCACAAGAAAGTCACCGAGAGCAAGGATTCACCCAAATCTGTACGCCGGCAGGACTAAGTGGCCCCATGCTTTTAGCAGGAGGATAGGTTTTATTCCTGCCTCCACCACATACTCGCTGTGAGATCTCAGTGACTCAGCTGGCGCCAGGTTCCTCACTGCATAAAGTGAGGCATGCTCTCTTTACCCACTCTCGGCTCTCTTTATGGTGGTGTGTGTACGAAACGCCCGGTGGAAAAATGAGTATTCATAGCCTTTATTGATCGCTGTGAACGATTGGCCACTGACATCTGTCAGGCTGCCTCTCATTTCACCAGCAATTGCCAGCTGAGGATCTGCCCCCTACGGTTTTCTTCTCACTGAGCAGCTGCTGCTCCTTTATAGTCTATTTGGTTATGTCATCGTTAGCTTTTTAAATACGGGTAAGGAACCTTAAAAATGCTTTATGCTCTCAAGAGATCTGGAATTTCTCAAAAAAAAAAAAGTTCTGATGTTTCTCAAGCCTCCCTCCCTTTCCCCTTCTGAAAAGGCTTTAAAAATGTGGAATGTTGTGGGAAATTACTCAGAATGTAATAAAAATGTACATGTTAAAAAAAAAAAAAAGCCTAACTCACAGCTTCCTTGGCTGGAGTGATGTCCCAGGGCTGGATCCAGCTCAGCAATGCTCTTTGGCCTTTCTCTAGTTTTCTGTTTCCAGGACCACATCCCTCATTTAGTCTCTGCTTCGAGGACCCTCTCTCTCACCCACACACACCACATAAATACACAGACACATATAGCTCTGACACACATTTCTTTCTATGGCACAGGATACCCCCAGAGCTTCTTTTCTCTTTTACAAAGTTCAAGCAGCCCATGTGCAGAGCACCTCCCTTCTCTGCTCTCTGGTCTCCAGCTCGACACAAACAGTCCAAAACAGGATTTATTTACTGGATCTGCTTTTTTAACCATTTGGTCACTGCATCATTCATTTCTCCTCCAAGCATATCTTATAAAAAGTAACAAAACCACTTCTGGAAAGTACCTGCTGTTCAGGTTTTTTTTGTATTTTACAATGTTATTTTACATAAACACGCTTATAGCTCACCAAAATTACTTTGTCAAATAACAATTGAAAAAACTTTTAAAAGATAACTTCACAAAAGGACTTTAGACTAAAGATTAAAAAATGTAAATATGTAAGAGGGAGTTACTTCAAGGTTTTGCAAAATAAAAACAGCCCTGAATTTTACTGTTTTGGTAACAACTTTAACTTTCTTATCCAGAAGTCACCTCAAAAAGTGCAGTGTTCAGAGCTATACATACATGAGTCACTCCCTCCACCTCTTTCATACCCCTAAATATTTCTGCCATTACTATTTACCAAATAGCATGCTGTTTACGCCTTTTCCATAAAAAAGCAGCACTTTTTTGTAATTGAAAGATTGATTGAAGATGATAATTACTATCCAAATGAATATTACAGACTGAAGCTTGCTGACTTCAGACTCAGGCTGAATTAAATGACTCACATGCAATTCAGCGGTGTGGAGATGGGCTTTCAAAGCCAGTTAAAAGCATGAATTGAGGAAAGCATTTCATGATGAGACACAATTCTAAGCATGTAATAGGAAGTAGAGTAGAGTGCTTGCATGCTTAAATACAGGCTTTAGTACCTTGCTTGGTCATGCCATAAATGAGTATAGCTTAGATACATAAATAGTTTAGAAAACACTGTGTACTTAAAATAACTTTTTACTCTTTAAAAGCTCTTGTCCATTTCAAATTTTCCATCTCTTAGGCAGTATTGCCACTGAAGGGCACAGGGCTGAGTATGCTAAGCCCCTGGGGCTGCCCAGGTCCTGCAGTAACCCACTTCAAATTGTTTGATGTGCCCCTTCCCACCACAGCGCGTGGCCTGGGCTTGCTCTTAATGAGCAAAATTCCCACCACACTTTAGGCACTGCTAAATTCCCTCTCAGCTCTGCTCTGGGAGATTTAAAAAGGGGGTTAAGGAGAGACCTCTGCAAAATATGAGTTTCACCTATTAAAGCACTTCTGTTTTGCCACTGCTGTTGAAAGACCAGCTTGCCAGCGCAAATGACCTGCAGCCCAGGAAAGGGAGCTCCACAGCTGAACGCAGTAGCAAAGGCAGAAGGTCTCCCAGTCTTGTAAGTCTTACCGTATGTAGTCATTTATTCAAATTTTGCAGGCACTGCTTTAGGGAACATGGACACTCCTGGATGCCCTCATAAGTCCTTGCAAATCTCCTGTGCTGATGGGAAGTGAAAAGGGGTCACGCTTTCCCTACAGAGCGCTAGTTTTTCCAGGTTGACGGCCAAGACTGACGCTATCCTGTTTTCCAGGATAGGTATTCTTCGGATGAACAGCTCCCCAGTAACATTACAAAAGCAGTTGCAAAGAGAGAGACACATAGTGTGTCTCTGCTATCCTATCACACTCTGACGCTGATGCATTTACAAAAGTATGGTGTTAAACTTAGACACAAGCCCAAAGTGCTGCATGCTACCATGCTGGAGCAAACTATCTGCAGACAAAAAGGAGCCAGCAACGGCCTCGCATGGCATGGTTTCAGCAGAAACCCTCTCCTTGGCCTGTGGGAGCTGGCTGGGGTCCAGAGCCCGGGACAAGGTTGGGCTGAGGGGGTCCAGGGTCGCTTCCTCCTCTGCCTCTCCTGCTCGTCACAGTGTGATGGGTCCTCTGCACAGAGACGTGGCAATGGGGAAAATCTGTTAATTGCTAATATGTGATCCACAACTTCTACAGAGGCTGTGTTTTTGCTGTGAAAAACAATAGAAACGGAAAGAGGCAAAGCAAATCAGTACTGTTTCCCCTCACGTTCATACTGTCTGTGTAACCAGGTGCATTTAGAGTCTCACTGGACACGTAGGGGAAGGGCATTTTCACACAGGACTTTTACTTAGCAGCAGCATTGCTAGTCTGAGGGTTTGTACCAGGTACCAAACACTTCCTAGCAGGAAAGAGTGACCATTCCCTGTACTGCAGCAAGAAGTTTTTTACAGATGCTGACATGACTGCAGTGGACTCCGAATAGCTACACATGGGCACCTTGTCAGTCATGATCAAAGAAGCACTTGCCAGAGCTCATCAGAGAGGGATGTAAATGGCTCTTTCCAGTCCCCAGCTTTCAAACCACCCATCATAAGCCTTGATCTGGATGAGTGCTTCAGCAGTGGAAGGTCAGTGTGATTAGAAACCCTCTATTTTTGTACCTGTTTTCCAAAAATTCCTCCAGCAGGAGAGACCTTCCCAAGACCAGGCTTGCAGTAGAGGTGTGAAATGGCAAGAGAAAAGTACACGATCAGGTGTCCTAATACCAGAGGAGTAATTTCAGATCTACTTACACATCTGAGAACAGCATTTCACCCACTGAAATACTTCAGTCACTTTTTGGAAAGATGGAGCTCCCTTAAAAGCTTCCGCTACAGTAGTTCTTTGCTAGTTCCTGCTGCCAGGGCAGAGCTAGAGTTTGCTAAGCAGGTTGTAGGCACCCAGCTCCTACTGGCTTTAGGGACTCTTGAAGGCCAAACTCCTTGAGTCATTTCTTCTCTAAGACACCGTGGGGCAATTCAGCAAGCTGTGTATACCAAGTGGAATGAACTCTGACATCTCTGCTCCCTGTTGTAATAGACCCTTTCTGTCTGCTGTTGAGTACTCTGACATCTGGAGTACTAGACGACTACTAGTGCCATTGCTAGGAAGATCTCTTTTCTAACAACTCTTTCTTTGTGTGTGCTTGAGGGCCACATCTGCACTAGAAGAAGTTTGCTGGTATACCTTGTATACCAGCTTCTGCTTCTGCTTCTGCTTCTGTTGGTTACGCACCTAAAAAACATAGGCTATTTCTGCCCCAAAATTACTACAGTCTGGAAGAGAGGATCTTTACAAAACCTTTTTGTACTGATAAACTTTTGTGTTTGTGCAGCAAAATAATTCTCCAGGAAATTGTATTGAGGTTTGGCAGCAGCTTATAATTTAAAGTTAATCTAAATAATATTTGCAGATGAGAAAACATAAAAGTATGCAAGGGAGTACCAACAGTCGGCTACAGAGAGTTCTTAGAGCAGCAGCCCAAAATTATTATGGTTTGCTGGTAATGCCACGCATGCTTTGGTAGTGCAAGTCTAAATATAATATTGGTGGGCATTGGTGGGCGTTATTCATCTGCCACAGCTTGTCACTTACCACAATATATGACACAGAAATCAAAACAACAACTCCGCACTGGCATCCAAAGATCTCAGTGCTTTCTACAAATTCCAGCTACACCTCAGCAACATGAAATGCTCAAAGCCTCCCAGAGAAGAGCTGGGAGTGGAGGACAGCTGTGCTTGACTTTTTTGAAATTCTAAGTTCGGGTTTTGGAGATCATCTGAAGGAATGACAGTAAGCATTCAAAGAAAAAGATGGGTAATTCTATAGCTGATTGTACTGGAATGTCTTGGAAAAAGAAACTCGTGGAATCACTGAAATGTCATTCTAGTGCCAGTGCGAAAATTACATCCAGATTATTTTGCTTGAACATTAATGACGCTGGAGAGACAGGCAACATTAAATGCAGTTTGTGCTATAGCCTAAGAAATTAGTGACTGCACCTGCCTTGCATAAACGGCAGCGCTCTGCCTGCTGTGAAATTGCCTCTAAAACAAACATGGGCAAAATTTACTGAGGCTGCTTGCATGTCAGAGAGATCTGCTCCACATGGCATAGGGAACTGAACTGTGCAAGGTGGCTCGTACTACAGTGTTTGAACTTTATAGTGGATGGCAGACAATCTAACGGGTAATTAAGCAAAGGGCTGTTCTACCACTCGGCTTTAACGAGGACCGTATTCCAAAGGTTGAAAGTATGGAAAAGTATTTAGATACGATTTGCTGAGAGAATTATGAGGGATCTCAGTGCACACATGAGGATGGTGCTGAGATGGAAGAATAGCTGACCACTTCATCTGAGTAAACTATTACATAACAGCTAAGCTATAATAAAACCCCTATTCCAAATCAAATAAGTCTCCCAGACTGCTTAAAATGAGTCACCAACAGCTTTATAAACATACAAAATACTTGACAAGGAAGTCTCTGATAATTTTTTAGTAATTATGTCTGTGAATTGTTCTCTGTTGACATCACTATTAGAAATGGTTTCCCATGTTTGCACTGCCTGTTAACATCTGCTCATTAATCACTGAGGCTTCGAATACTTCTTTCATTACAAGTTTATTAGAGAGTTTACAGGATCCTGAATCTGTTTGTTCAGAGAGATGTTTAATTAGCACAGAAACAATAGCTGAAGACAATACAGTTTTATTTTGTATGGATTTTTATGGCTTCAAAAGCCTCTTAATAAGACATGATTTCACAAGACAGTCACAGATGATGAAATATCTGTGCATCTCAGAAATTTGTAAGGAACAGAAAACCATTTTTCACGGGCTTCAAGGACACTTTCTAGCCTTGTCTGTGGTCTGAACAAAACAATAAAAGTTTTGCACTAAAGTATGATTTGGGAGCAAATGCAGAGCCAAAGCTAAGAGGTCAAGCAGTGTTTTCTTAAGACAGTCCTACAGGGCTGATACAGTGAACAGATAAAATTGGCCTAAAAATGAACATGAAAAAGGAAGGATATAATCAGGGCCTGAGGAAAGAAGATCATCCCCGGGAATATGATTTTTGAGGAGAGAGGAGAGTCTAACAGTTACAACACAGTGTTTTGGAGGCAGGAAGGTCCTAAGTTCAATGGCAGCTAAAGTATCACCAGAGGCAGTTCACTTGACCTCTGTGGTACCTCAGTCAGCTAAGCTGTAAGACTGGCTTCCATGGAAATCCAGATGTTGCCTCTGAATTAAACTGTCCTGAGTAAATAAGTTACCAGAAGAACCGCATATCTGAAAAATGCCTTAGCCAGAGGTTACTAAAGGGTATTACTAATGACAGACAAATGAGGAACATCAGAGACTGCCATATTTGTAGATACTTCAGCCAGGGTTGCTACTTTATGTAATGCTTGGAGAAAAAAAAAATAAAAGACAATTAAATGGGAGCTAAAACATTTTCATAAAGAAACAGGAAACCTATAGTGGTAACTCTCAGTTGTTTTAATAGTCTATAAAAGTGCAAATGAAATCCCACACAGTCTATCTTGCAAGACACAAAACTGGTGCCACTCATGGACACTGCTTATGGAAAGAAAATATTTCAGATGCGCAGTAAACTCTTGTTCTGCACTATCTATGGAGAGGCAGGTGCCAGCCTACTCTCGCACAGAGAAAAGGAATCAGTGAAAAAGCCCGTGAGGAGCCAGAAGGGAAACGATGGTGACCGTCCTGAGACGCTGACCCCAGCCCAGCTTCATGCGGGGAGGGTGTGTGTGAGGCTTCTAACAGGCAGGTCAGGTTGTGTGCAGAAAACTCCACTCAGGGTGCAGGAGAACACAAAGAAAGTTTCAAGGGGAAATTGGAGCTCTTTTTTCTTTCATTACCTGTAACCTGCTGGGTGGAACCAAACCCAGATCATGGCACAGTGGCTGCACTGCTTTCCTCATTAGCACAATTAAGTATCAAGCTGAAATAGATTCCTGTCGTCGGAAGGGGAAGCCAGCCCGGATTAAACGATGGATCTCAATATGAGTATGGTCGTTCTCCTTTATTGCGCAGCTAACAAAAGCATATATAGGCCGAAAACCATAACACACACACATGTCACACTATGATTGGTAGAACACCGTTATACACACGCCTACATCGCTACTGTGACTGGGACGGGTCATCTGTCCAGCGGAGGGGCTTCACCTTCTCTTCTGGTCATAGGTCTGCCCACATCCGTTTAAGAGCAGGGGCTGTTGAATGGGACTAAATCATGCCCATTCTCACTCAGCCACTCCTCTACAGATTCCTAAAAAAATAAGAAGAAACACAAGCTCCAGGACAGCCACCAAGGCTGTTGGAAGGAAATATTCCTAGTGGTAAGCTCTTCGTCCTGATGTGGACACGCTGGTTTGTGGCTCTGGTAAGGGGATGGGGACTGAGGCTGCCTGCCATTTGCTTCCTCTGAAGAACAGTTTTGGAGAAGTGACAGTAGAGGGGAATAGATGGTGGTAGCTGGATGCAAGGGACAAGGGACAGGCTGTAATAAGCTATTTTTGTCTTCATTGGGACCAAAATCCTTAGCACAATAGTTTGCAATAATAACTCCTGTGACAGTCACATTTGTGCACTGTCCACAGCTGAGGACTATATGTAATGTCAGAGCATAACCATATCTAGGACCTGCATCATGGACTAACCCACAGAAGGAAGAAATGCAGTCAATGGTGATCATAAGCCCAAAAACAATGGGCAGATCTCTGGGTCTTAAGATTATGTTTTTCAAGTCCTCATGTTTGCTTAATTTTTATTCTCTTTTGTCTTCCATAACTCCTTCCTTCAACAAGAGGAGTGACAAGAGCTCCACCTAGGATGGGTTGCTATACTGGAGTGGGATGGACTTTGGTGTTCACGCCTTTCTTCAACACAAGAAGCTTTGGTTTGAAAATAGTGTCTAGAAATGAACAGGGATTTTGCCATTTTTTTATTACGTGCAAAATGCTAGGAATGTTTAAAAGTAACAGTAACCAAAGTAACAGGGAATAGGAAATAGGAGAGACATTTATCCCCTTAGAAACAGCTTTATTCCCCTTGCATTTCTACAGGAGCATAGACGTTTTCTGTCTGCTTTGGCACCAAAAGCAACTTTTTCAAACATCAGGAATTTTTCTGCCTTTTACAAGGGCTGCATATATTGGATGTGAGAGCAAGAAAATGGACTTCAGTTTTAAAACACTTTATCACTGCTACCAGCAGGACAGTGTAACAAATATGACATTCTCTTGAACAAGACAGGCTGCTGAAGAAATATATAATTTCACAGCACTCCAAAGTCTTTTTTTTTTGCTTTGCAACTAGTTCCTGCTTTGTCAGATCCTCTCATCTAATGACATCAAAGCAGCTGAAAAATGTCGACCAGGTTAAGATGAATGTATGTGTCACTTGTACTCCCCTGGTTGGAGAGTAAGTACAGTTCAGCACTAGAAAACAGGCATTTTTATTGTGACAGTGATACAGCAAAATCAGTCACAAGGGACCTGATCCAAAGTCCACTAACATCCATGGAAGATGGAAGTTTTTCCACTGATTTAATAGGCTTTTAATCAGACCTACTGCCTCTTCTACAATATCCATCTACTGTGATCTTTCAAAGAGAAGATTAGCACAAAGCAAAAGATGTACACGCTGCCATGAAGGTCATATTCACTGATTGGCTACAGCATATGCTGTAGACAGAATTTCATGTACCTCGAGTTGACATCAGGAGCAATTTAGAGTTAGAGAAGAGTATTGAATAACAGGCTTTTAAATACAGTAATTATAAGGTCTTTGAAACAAATACCTGCGTTGTGATTCGGGAAGCCTGAGGAATTTAATCAGCTATTCTTGATCTAATTGCCAGTGTGATTTTCACTCTATCAGATGTGAGTTGTAATAGGTTTTGAAAGTCGGACATATGATAGGCTTCTGGGTTCTCCTTACTTAAATGCTTTATTTATTTTATCAGACAACTTTCTAAGCACAATAGGTAACCTGGTCTGAAACTCTCACCCTTTTTGCTAGGACATAGTGAAGTAGGTGCTGAAATGACCAGAAGAATGGCTCTGGAAAGCTATCACAGCTCGTAAGGGCTGAGGTTTTGATAGTTACAAAGGGACAGGAATCACTTTCTGTTAGCATACAGTATTACAATTTTAATGTAGAGAAAAATGAATCTTTGAAATCCCATAGTACAAGGACAACTTCAGGAAAATGAAAGGAAATGCTTCTTCCCAGAGTGGAATTCATTGCTGCAGGAAACACTAAAGTCAAATACTGGGTCTGGATTTCTACAGGATTGCAGTGGCACTACTAATGACAACCGTAATTTCAATTTATGGGTTCAATCCTGCACAAATAGAGTCCTTGAAGGAGCTGGGCTCAGATCCACAGATTTGCCAAGGCAGGAATCCGTGTTCAGAATTACCCATGCAGGCAATGGAAGGAAATAAGAAAGGCTGAGCTGGCACGAGTGTTGTGGGAGCCTCCAGCAAAAGTTGATGTCCCCCATCAAAATACCAAGGGGTTTTGCTCAGGTAAAAACTCTCCTTTTTCAGGTGCAGAAATTGAAAACATAATTGCAGTTCAGGGGTAATGGATCTCACAGTCTTCTCTCTCTCCTAAATTCAGCATGACACAGGGACTTTGGAAAGAGCAGAAAACTGGTCCCATTATTTGGGTCTGAACACGTGTCTGCACCTCTTCCTATAGAGCAGAAAATGGGCAAGTGCTTTCTGTCAATGGAGGAGTGCAGAGAGGGGAACGTAAGGAGGCTGTAAAGAAATGTGATGCAACATGACCTGGGCCTGATCCAGAGCTCAGTGGAGCCGATGGAAAGATTCGTAATGAGCCTTGGATCCCACTCCAGAGGGATTGTAACCATGCTCCATGGGGAGCCCAGGACCCACCTTCACCAGCTGCACAGCGTGCCCTTGTCTTCACACCAGGCAGAGCCAAACTGTGAAGAAACTTTGTTTGTTATTGTTATTGTTATTGTTATTATTGAAAGAAGTATTTTCACAGCAGTGAAGGTCAGCTACGAATGATGACTCACTTGCACCACAGATCTACACAAATAGCATGTGCTAAGATTACCATCTGGTATAACAATCTACATCACAAGACTCCACATTTCCTGTTACCCAGGGTAAGTAAATTTCAAGCATGAGGGAAAATTTTAGCAAGTTTCCCCAAGTACCTTTGCAGAAAGAATAATGTGGCTTACACAGAGGGGGGAAGAGAAAGGGAAATTATGAGGTAAACGCTATTCCCCTCCCTCCTGCCCCCTCATCTCCCAAGAAGAAAAACATATTAAGTTTGCAGTTCTCATTTCTATCGTATTTAAAAAGTCAAATCTATGTAATGAATACCTGCCTGGAGGGAGTCCAGTGGGACGCTGACAGCCAGGCTTTCTGGACACTGTGTGAAATGGAGGGTGTACGTTTCACTTGCTCCCTCTCTCTCCCTTTTTCCGTCTCTTTTTTTTTAAATTATTTATTTAACGTCAGGACAGTGCCATGCATGCCGTTGCTGTGAAGGGTGTTGGATCCCGGCGGTGCTGACGGCACTCTCCTCTGCACCCTGTGGTTCTGAGCCTTGTGGCAGGAGCGCAGCCAGGCCCACACCAAGCTGAACCACCCCCAAAATGGAGGAAGGGCCCACTCCTTCCACCCCATCACAGCCTGGCCGCAGGGGATGTGCATGCAGGCAGCCCATCTCACGGGGGATGCTAGGTGGGTAACTTTCTCAGCAAGGCACATGTAAAAACACAGAAACGGAGCAAACTGATGTATTTCCATGGATGCCAGTGGCCTGGCTGTGGCGGCAGCTGAGGGTCTCATCCCAGCCAGAATGGCACCCACTACCGTTGCGTCTGCCCAAGTGAGGAAGGGGGAAAGAGGCTTTCTGTGACTTAGCTTACACGTGCAAGGTGCTGGGGGTGATATGTATTCCCTGGCAAGTGACACTGAGCCTAGCTCTTCCATTTTCTTCTGTCCTATCTGCCCTTCCCATCATGCCCATGCACAGGGAGGCCACGTCCCTGCTGGGAGCCCAGTTTGGGGCTGAAGGCACCTCCCAGGGTGAAGCTTCCACCCCACAGCCTTTGTGGGTTGTCAAACACCACAGCTCCATCCTGCCATCTCACCCTCCAGCCGCAGCACTGCGTCCCTCTCCTTATGGGTCCCGGTCACCTCCCTCGAGCCGGCTGCTGGCCGGCCAGCCAAGGAACATGGGCCGGCTCCTCCTCCAAAGAGGCTCCCAAAACACGTGGCTCTGGGATTTGGCAGGAGCTGAAAGAAAGACCTGAGCCCCGGGAGGAGAAATAGATAAGTCTTTTCCAGACAAAACAGAGGTGAATAAAACAAATAAATAAATAAAGCTGGGCAAGCCACCGGATGCCAGAGGCGCTGAGCATGAGTGAGGTGGCTGGGAATCCCCTTTGGGATGCTGGCAAGGGTTTCTTTGGCCTCGGGGAGTTAATGATGTCTTTCACTGTGACTCAGTGCTATTCAACATCAGCTGCAGAGAGACAGGCCTCTGCAAGGGTGAGAGAGATTTCAGCCAAAATCTAGAGCTTGGGAGAAGGCTTCTTTCTTTCTGTTAATTTGTTTGCATGGTAAGGGCTGCAGCCTGCACTGTGGTGGAAATACCAGGAGACAGGGAGACAGCAGGGCAAGAAACATGGAAATAAAATGCAGAAGCAGAGGTGCCCTTCTTTCCCAGCTGTGGGCATCCCTCCCGCCTGCCTGCCCTGCCCTCTGCCCTACCCTACCCTGCCCTGCCCCGGCACACCCCTTCCAAATTTCCCATCCAAAACTCTCCTTTCCATGACTCATACATGTTTTAAGCCATCTCAGGGTCAGTGCTGATGCCCAGCCATGAGCAGACCTTCAGCCGGGGTAAAACTGGTGTAGCTCCGTCAAAGAAGGCTGAGATCAGTGTCATCCAAGGAGAAAACCCTTCTAAGTGAGGAATTTGTCTCGGTTTCCTCCACAACTTTATCAGTGAAAGGGAAAAGATCAGTTCTCTATGCTCTGTGTAGGTTTAGGACTTCTGTCAATGCCTGCAAAATAACTGCTGCTTCCTGAGTTACAAAAGCAGTAAGTAATGCAAAGATCATGAGTTGAAACTGCACAGCCTGCTTGCTCACCATTTCAATCCACAGCATCAACATAACTCTAACAAACCTGGGGTATATATATAGTGTAAGCCAGTAGACCTTTATATATCAACTTCTGAATCTCTGTGAAAACTGCTGCCCAGTGGTGCCAAAGGAGAGATCTCCAATTCTGCACTGGCCATTCGGTCCAAATATCCAGTAAATGCAGGGGCTGCAGCTCAAAGTAAGAAAGAAATCAGCCAATGAAGATAAGAAAGGTCTCAACTGTTATACATGGCTGAATTTTTTCTACCCTATGATCTAAGGAACCTTTAGAGAAACTGCAAAGAATTAAATGCAAGAACATGTATTTGCATGAGCCAGTAATATAAACAAAACATGATAGCATTCCCTGTGACGTGCAACACCTATTGAATACATAAGCTCATACCACCCAAAGTCAGGCCAACACCACTTTTGTTTCTCATTCTGGTTTATCAAGGCCTGGCTCAAACTTACACTGATGTAAATCAGACCTCCCTTGAAACCACTGGACTGAATTAATGCAGCAAACGAAGGCTCAGCATGCATCAGGACCATTTGGGATGTGATACAGTCATGCATAACTTCACATTATAATGAACTAAAGCAAAAGCTCCCAAACCCCCAATTAGTTTTATATCATTTATTTAAAGGATGATGCACCGGACACAACAGATGGGAAAAATTTCAAAGCAGGGCAACTGCAGGGATGTAACACTTGCCTTGAGGCTGAAAATTGGGGGTTGGAGGGGGCCTGCATTTTTAATGGTATTTTCTTAGTTTGTAAAAACATTGCCTAAACCCATCTCTGAAACCTCAGCACCAAGAGTACAGATTTCATTAGCAACCCTGCAAGAATAAAACTGTGACTTCAGCACTTCTGAGTTATTCTTAACATATGAGCCATTTTCTGGAGAATCCAAACCTTTGATCAACTTTATGAGAAATACCTGTGACAGAAAGAAAACATTTAATGAGCCAGAGATGTCAATTATGAGCTTTCAAGCAATTTTATACCCTGTATAATGCATATAAACCAATATAGTTTAAAGGGCATTTTATCATTCTATAAATGTCCTAAACTATCCTTTTTAATATTTCAACTTCTTTTTCATTCATTTGTTTCAGAGCATGAAAGATAAACCTTCTTCACATGTTCATGGTCTTTCATAGCATAAAGCAAAACAAATTTGGAATAAACCAGCAGAACTGCACAGAGATTGTAAATTTCAAACAAATGAAACACTTCTGTATTTTTTATTTCAGTCAAAAATTATTCAGAGGGATAAGCAACTGATGTTGGTTTTGTGCTTTTTAAGATTTGCTGCTTTTTTTAATATTCTTCTTTTTTGACCATTGTGCTTCAGGACCTGACCCTACATCACTGATATTAAGGAGAAACTCACCACTGAGTTTGGAAAAAACATGTTCATTAGTCAGCATCTCTGAAAAATTATTTTAGGCATCTTGATTGTTGGTGTCTATTTCTAGATGTCTTACTGCGTTGGTTTTTAGAAAATGTTGAACTCCAGTCTCCTGAACTGGACAAGAATTATGTGACTGGAAGACAGCCATCCCAAATATCTGTTTGCTTTGGGAAATCTTGATCTTCAGTCCTGGAGTTTTGCAAAGCTGTCCATCAGCACGCTAAGAAGCCCTGACTATCAGTGTTATAAGGAGTGATAAAATAATTCTACTTTGGCCATTCAAAGCTCACGTGGACCAAATTCTGCTTTTTACCATTATCAGAACACTTTGACAGAGAAACAACAGGATTTTTCCCTTATGTAACTAAACAAATGTCCTGGACAGAGAAAAACATTAAAACTTCAAAATTAACTTAGGTACTCGACGAGCAGACAGGCTAAATCCAGCTGCTTTAAAAGTGCTTTCATTCCTTCACAGTCTCTGGGCCTATCTGTAATACCTCATGCTTCCATTTTGTGAGGTTTCTTGCAAAACATATTAGCCTCAGTAAGAACTCTTCAATTCCCACGGAGAATTACATTTCAAAATGATGCTCCGTGCTAGTAAGTAATATTTTTCCTGGGCTTCCACATATGGCAATATTTATCTTCAAAGTTTTCCTCTTTGGCTCGTAGGCTGGTTTGTAAACCAGATGGTCTTGTGTGGCCTAATTGTAAGATGATTTGTTGTGTGATTCAGTAGCATTGTTTATTTGTACAGTGGTTTGATGGAATTTGTAAGCTGCATAATATTGTTTTACTGTGTTTTCTTTTATGAAAGAGCCACATCTTGCTCTGGCATTTGTGGCGGCGATTATAATTACATGTAGTTCTCAAGATGCTTTGATCTCTGTTTGCTTGCTGCATTAAACGAGTAACATAAAAACTATTTCTCATTTAAGCAGGCAACTAGTGCTGGATTTGAAGGCTGAGTGAATGTACCAAATTTTATCTTAAAAAAACAGAAATACAGTAATCAAACAAATAAGATGTTAACTGAATGGTGGAAATTCGATGGCTTTTCAGCAGTGTCAACTTTATGATTTATTTGGAGATAATTTTTTTGTCCTCCTTTTAGCAAGCCTCTTTTCTATGGTTTCTGCAGAGATACCGCCTTTGGGTTTTTAAGACAAGAATATTTTTGCCCTACTTGATCACTGCATATGGTTACTTGCAATCATAAGTATTCCTTAGCTGTGAAAATATTTAGGCTGCCAAGTCTATAAAAAGATCTAAGAGCTTTCTGGCCTTCCCACTCTGTTTCCATCATGAAAGGTGCCTTCAGCAGTCTGTTTGGTTTCTGGTAGGCAGACTTGTGGAGGGGTGACTGTGACTGGAAACCCAAGAAATACTTTGGAGAACAGGGCTCCAAGCTTAGGAGATTGGGAGACGACTTTCACTTTGAGGAACCCAGCTTCAAGCCAACCCACTTTACTCAAAGTCACATGAATGTCTCCTAGCTATCAATGGTCTATAAGGCAAACTGATGGACACAGTTCAGTGCTGTACTCTTTTTCAAGAGATGTCCACATCAGATACAAGAAAATCAACACCATGCACTCAAGGCATTGATACAGACAAACCTCAGAAAACAGGCTGCAGAAGGAAGAGATACAAGAATCAGATTTGTCCTTTAGCCTCTAGAAGCAGTTCGTTTAAAGCAAATTGAAAATTTTTGGTATGGATTAGGAATTATTTTAGTACAAAGATGCTGAGTATGCAATCTCTAGTAAGTAATTTACAACAGATTTGGAATAAAGCAGAAGAATCACAATCTTCTAAACAAATCTTGTAATTATTCCAGCAAGAAATATGGGTGCAATGATGATTCACACAGAAAGAATCTGATTGACCTTTATTTTTTACTTGCTACTTTTCATCCCTTTATACAAACACATTTTGTGGCACATTACTCTTGAAAAGATTTCAAAGGAATAGGTCAAGATTCAGAGACAGACACATACCAGCAAGTAACCCAAGTTCATGATGAAGCTGAAACTAGACTCTGATGAAGCTACTCCCACACAATGCCTTGCCAGCCTAGGGATGTGTCATTGTTTTTTTAGTGCATTGACAGAGATAATCACTGCTCTTTCACTTTACTAAGCAAGCCTTTGTTTGGTATAAATCCCTTTCAGTACTTAAAGGGAGCCTATAGGAAAGACAGGGACAATCTTTTTAGTAGGGCCAGCTGTGACAGGACAAGGGGTAATGCTTTTAAACTGAAGCAGCATAGGTTTAGACTAGATAGAAGGAAGAAATTCTTTACAAGGAGTGTAGTGAAACACTGGAATGGGTTGTCCAGAGGGGTAGTGGAGGCCCCATCCCTGGAAACATTCAAGGCCAGGTTGGACGGGGCTCTGAGCAACCTGATCTGGTTAAAAGTGTCCCTGCTCACTGCAGGGGGGTTGGACTAGATGACCTTTAAAGGTCCCTTCCAACCGAAAACATTCTATGATTCTAAAACCTTCTCATTCTGCCTGTTTGTCTCTGGAAACGCAGCTTACATTTCTTGTTCTTTGTGGCCATTTTTGCTGAATGAGAATCCTTCACACTTGATTTTCTCTTAGGTTGAGCAGTGGTTGAACACCAAGACACAGTTTGTCTTCTGCTGAGATCTACCTTATCTCAAAGGGCCATCATAGCTTCATTCTCTTGTCAGGTTGCCACTACTCAGAAGTGAATAAAAGCCCAACTGGAAGAGAGAAGCACAGCTAAAAGCTCCTTTAAGGGGTGTCTGCCTTCCCTTCCCATTAACTGGTGGAGAGTGTTGGCACTGAGATGCTTTGCCCTCTTATCACAGGCAGGAGGGGACTGGGCTGTTTCTGGAGAGGATTCTCATTAGGACACCTACATAGGTGGACCAGTTCATGCTACAAATACACTTTTTTTATTATTTCTGGAGAGAATATTGTCAAGGCTGAAAACAGTTTAGATGATTAGCTGTTTCTTTTTCCTCAGATTCTTTTTTCTCAACAAGAACATGAAAACCTTACACTTTCATACCAAAGAAAGGAGATGACAACTGTTTCAGTTGGGAGACTTTTTTGCTGTATGCTGAAGGCGTGGGGGAGAGGCCATTCCCCCAAAGATGATATATTCTCCACTGAAAAGCTGCAAAGAGCACAACTTCATTCAGTCCTCTGTTTCTGTTATTCTGCAGACTCAAGTAGATGTCGCCGTGTTAATTCAACACAGCTCATGGTTTCAAGAATTTCTTTACAGTCAGGAACATTGGAAATTTGCTTTCATGTGTGAAATGAAAACCGATACACTAATCTAACCATATGACCCCAACAATCTAGAGTGCGAATGGCTGAATTCTGCTCTCAAGCTGAGCTATGAGTGCTCAGCGTTTCTGACTGGCGAGTGCAAGGCAAATACACTTACCTGTTCTCTCAGAAGTCAGAGATATCTCAAACAAAGTCTGATAAAACTTTACAGATAAATTTATCTCTGGGCTGAATTCCAACATCAAAAGTTCATCCTGAAAATGATTTGAGAAGGCTATAAGCAACTGAAGCTGTAGCCATGTAATATACCCATGCAGTGAATACAGCACAAGAACTGAATCCAGCATCAAAGAATGTTATTGTCAATACTGTTGGATGAGATAAAAATGACAGCAATGCCTTGTAAAATATACCATTTAAAGTGATAATAATATCAATTTCCTTCTTCAGAAAATTGTCATATTCTTCATTTTTCTAGACTTCAAATATAAACTCAAATGTGTAATATAGATGCTTTCATCTAGGCTACTGTAGCAATTGGTGTTCAAACACTGTATAAACACACATGCTTTGTGTGAAGCCACCAGTAAAATGGTAAACTGAGCCTGACTGTACTTAGCCAAATGACTTTAAAGCCTGGTTTGTCCCCTGTTGAAATAGTTGTGCTAGAGTAAAACTAAAGTAAGAGAGCTGGGAATAAGACCAGCCAGTTCAACTCAGTTGCCTCCAAAAGTCATTTCCTGCATCCAGAAACACAAGTTACAATAACAACCTGTGAAGGCTGGAGTAACCCAGAAGTGAAAAAGTCTCTGAAATTTCCTTTTTCCCTCCCGGGGGCCATACAGTAAGACTACTAAGAATATAACTAGTGAAGCTGTCCAGAAAGTGCAAAGATACTTAGCAAATAGAGGGAGAGGTTTATGAATACAGAAGAAAACTGCATAAACATTGCAGTCCAATGCAAATTTTAAAGAGGTCTTTAAATTTATATGCACCGCTTTAACCTATGCATCCACAGGAACGGATCAAGCATGAACTGATTCTTTCCTGTCTTGCTATGTGCATTCTTGCTTGCAGGTGTGTCGACAGGGTTTCCACATCTGCAGCCCATGACACATATTTTTGCATATACATATTCATCGGCTGCTGAGGATAGATTTCCCCTGGTGTGAGTAAGAGTCGCTGATTCCTCCTACACTGCTTAGAAGGGGGGATGAGGTCTGATCAGTGAGATAGCTGTTTGAATGGGTCCATGAGGGTCTTGGGGACACCAGGACACAATATTTTTGCATTATTTACATGGATGGGCCACTGTTGAGAGTGCATTTGGGGTCCTGCTTTGTGCCCAGCCTGCAGAGCAACCGGGCGTGTTACAGTGCTGCTCTAAGGGACCTGGAGAAACCCAGGGGTTTAATGCTCAAGGTCTCTTCCTCCGTCCTTGGGATACTCACTGAGATTTCAACTACCTGATAGACACCATCTGTTACCACAAAGCAGTGGAGGAACTTTTAATACTAAAATAAGAGAGGCCATGAGAGCAGTTAGGGGTGCTTAGCTACAGAAAAAGTTAATTATGGTCTTGTTAACAGCTCATTTAAATTATGTCTCCTGACTGATAATGATCTCACAATGTATCAGCGACTTTCAGTTATTCCTAGGTAAATTCCTACCTCCCTGAAGATGCCCCTGTTCTAAGACAAAGGATGAGAAATGGGAACAGCCCTTTGTTCTATGGAAGCACAGCCAAGTCCAGAGCAAAATGTACATCAAAACCCCATCCAGTTTTCCTGCAGCTTTATGTAGGGCCTATACTTTATGCTGACATAAACCTTCTGTTGTGTTCATCTTTCCTGCACTGCTTTCTGTGACCCGACTTTGCATATATCAATTGGCTGTATTTGACACTCAAGATCTGCAGGGATTCACATCCAGTGTTATCCATCGTAGCTGGATATCAGTGTGAAAAAATAGAGTCATCTCATATTCTTATTTACAGTCTGTTGGCTTTTTTGTAATTGAGTGTTTCATAGAAGAATCAGAGGAAGCATATTTCAGAATATCTCCAAATCCAGCTTTCCCTCCCAAATGTTCACAAATTGATCCAGACCACCTCTTTGAGAACAGGTTACACACTGCAGAGGAATGTATAACTTGCCCATGAACTGCTGCATATTTTGTCCTTTGTATTTACATTTTTCCAAAGGAAAAAAAAAAAGCAGGTTTTCCGGATAAAGATATTTTCTGCTTTTGATGGATGAAATTAGTCTGCATATCCTTGGAGGCTGCCAACAAGTTTACACTAGGAACTGGAATGAAGCCATCAATTCGTTTCACATGGGTTCCATCAGATGGCAAAAAACCCATCACATAGTCCCGTAACACTGGTGTTTTAATCCCTGAAGAACGAGATGACCTAAGGTGTGGTGTCCCACTACTGTTTCTCTGGGAACCACCCTGATGTGTAGGGACACTCTGACTGCCTCTGACTGCCATTACTATGAATGGCAATTAGATTTATACAACTTTGTGCTCAGGGAAAAAAAAAATAATACAAGACTATTCTGTGAGACTTGCATCTGGCACGCTCAGAGCTACTCAAGTGCAAGAACTTCTGGCATCTTAAGCTAAAAGCCTTACAGACCCCAGCAATGAATGTGGTGATTAAAGTTTGGTTACAAACCAGTTGCAGGGATTGGACCTAATTGAATTTTGTAAAGGTGGTTCAGGTTTAAACAAAACATCAGAACCCCAAACACCTGATTTTTGACTTTGGTTAAATGTGGGCTGACACGTTAACATTTTGGTTCGATCCACCTCTAATTAGCTGGATGAAATAGCAGGCAAGAACTGCTTTCTGCGCCTCATGGTGTACTTCACTGAACAAAAAGAAACTCGGGTTGCATTTGCCATTTGCATCTTCCTTGGTCCCGTTCTTGTGGCAAATGTTTTATGTATGAGTTGCGTGGATCCTTTAATTGAGACCTGCCTACAGTGTGTGCAAACAGTGCTGAGACCCAGAGATCAGTGACCATTGACCCTTCCTCCATCCCTGCCATCATCTTGGTTTGGCACTAAAACAACCCATTCAGAGGAAATATTTGTTTCTTGGATCACCATATGTTTTAAGAAAGATTTATACCCCAGGGGTTCTGCATGAGAATCCAGCAGGTTACTTCATTAAATGAGCATATCAAATTTGATTGGAAGTTCTCATCAGCTTTCTGTTCCATTTAATTTTATTTTTATACAGATGAAGAAATTACTGTTACACCCATACCCACTGACAAGCCAACTACATTACTTCACATCTACTTTATAACCACATATAATTACATAACCTCTCGGTTTATTTTCTTCCAGAACTCATGGCTCCTCATAGAATCTGTTCCGTCTGATCTAAGAGGCAGATTTTGGCCTTAAAAATGGTTTTCAAGACATTTACATGGTTTGGGTTTTTTCCTATATTGAATATTCCACATTTATTAACCACAATTTGATTGAAGCAGAGCAGCGAGGGCTTCACTGATACAGTCTGGAGAGGCTGCGTTAGTGAAAGGAAAAGACAAGCCCAGCATCAAAATATTCTGCATAAATCTCATAATCGTGGGAGTGCTTCCATCTTTTCAGCCCCACGCTATAAAATCTCTCTTAGCACACTGTGTTCCCTCCACTTTGTTCCTCTTTAGTTATAGCCACCACAACCTCTTTCCCAGCTAAAATTTCCAATCAACATTCCTCCTCAAATCCTCCCGTTCTTCACTGATTTCAGAAACACAGTGATAGAATTGCAAAGTTTTCTCACCTCACTGCGTGAGGGCTACCTTGAGTAAGAATTTGGCTGACAGATTACATTCATGTCAAAGCACATAGATGGGTAACTAAAAATAGTTAGAACGAGAATTGGTATCTGGCAGTTTTTGCAGGGCCATAGTTTTATGCTCATATAAACTCACTGAAATCTGTTAAGGCCAATCACTGTAAGGCCGGAGTGTAACTGTGGTGAAATGGCCCCTAGATTGTTTTTAATGCTCATCCCAAGTTACATTCTTAAACACGTATTCACAGACCACTGGGTCCATTTGTTATCATTTATCACAACAACACTAAACAATCTGGCATAAACATATTCTTTCATTCATGCCAAGAAATGCTCTGCACCCCTTGGATCCCAGGGAAGGCACCAGGAAGAGCAGATGTTCACCCCTTCTTCTCATCAGTCCCTGGTCTGGAAGCATTTTCATATATAATTTTATCAACTTTAAAAGTAATGATTCAATCCTGCAGCCTTTCCTCCCATCAGTTTTATTTATTTAAGTGACCAGAGCTGCAGAAAGCCTGATAAAGAGAAGCTGCAATACCAGGCTCCTTAATTCTTAGTTGCTTAGATAATGCAATTGCATACTGCAGAGTGCATGGAGAGAGACTTACAACAAACTAGGGAATCCTGTTTTCTGTCAAAAAAACCATTTCCACGTGGCTACGTGGCTGCTGCTGGCAAACTACAATAGCTGAGGCAGTTTGAGCACCAGCATTTCTAGTGCTTTTTTAGTCAGTGAAAGAAATAGTGGTTGGGTTGGGCCATGGCTGCTCGTAGATCCACAGGGGTGGGCAGGGCTCTGTGGCGGCTCCAGCCCAACCTCCTGCTCAGAGAAGGCACAGTGGGAGCAGGCTGCCCAGAGCCTCGCCCAGCCAGTTTTGAGCACCTCCAAGGATGGAGATGTCATGCCCTCTCTGGGCAACCTGTTCCATGGCTTGGCCACCTCCACTGCAAAAGTATTTTCCTTTCAGGAAGCCAGAATTTGCCATGTTCCAACTTGTGTCTGTTGCCTCTCCTCCAATACCCCATCTCATCCCATTGTAGGCTATTTTGTACAACACGGAAAACCCAACAGTTTCACGGAGCTCTACTGAAGGATGTAATGGCATGGGACCACTTAGTGTATGCGCTTCATGAAACAGACCACCTTCTCACCTCCCACAGCACTACAGAAATGAGGAAGAAACTACTTTGAGATCCTCTACCAGAGAGAAAAGCCCTCAAAACTGGTGACTGCAGTAACAGGACTGCCAGGGGATGGTTCTGGTGAGGGATCAAGCACAGCAGGGCCATGGGGTAACACTGCTCCTGCACACACACAGGGCAGGGCTCCTGCTCAGGGCAGTCAACCAGAAGGCGCTTCTTGCTTATAGACCAAGACGTATACTGCAGTGTCTGAGGGGAAAGCAATCCTCAGAGCAGACGTGCTTCACGCGCGCCCTGGATGGTTGGACTTCACCTCAGCGTGTGATGTACCACATCAAGGTCACACACACTAAAATCACACCCCTTATCGGGCTTTGCAGGGATTAAGCTAAGCCAGTGCTGAGGAATCACCTACGCCAGAAGAATGCTGCCATATGAAAGCAACACCAGCATATAATTGAAATAATTTATTTACCACTAGAGCACCACAAAAACAGACATACAATGTGTTAAAATACAGAGTAATCGATCACCAAAGTACAACACAGCTGTCCTTTAAGTTCCTTTTTTTTTCTCCTTTAAACCATGCCAACCATACAATTGTACTGATGCTAAACACGTAAAAAATGCTGTCCTACTCCATCCAGCTAAGATTCCCCCTAAGCCCCAGTCAACCCCTTGGGTCTGATCTTTCAAGGTGCTGAACATTTCCCACCAGTTCTCAAGGACTTTGCTCAGACAGTGGCAATTACCTTGTCCTGATAAGGCCTCTGGCACAAAGTCCTTGAGCTGTTGCAGACCCATCTAAACATCATTCGAGGGGGATTTTACATCAGACCTGAGCAGTGCTTAGGACTCACATTACCCCACTCCGTAGAGGGGAATTTCACCCATGAGTTCTGCACATTGTAGGATCAGGCCTGACATCCTTGGTAATTAAAAGGAAAACACATGCCTAATAAAAAAAACAAACAAAAAAAAATTATACGAGCTTTGTAATAGAGTATTTGAAATACTATCAGTGCATTCTGAGGAAAAAAAAAATTTAAAAAAAGTATTCGATCTTGGGGTAATGACTTACAGAAATAAGGTTTCATACTTAAATTTAGAGAATACCTCCAAACCTAAACTGAAATGTTCAGCTGCGTCCAGCGCATAGTGAGTATAGTTGGACAATTATGCCATGTCCTATTCCACTTTTTCGAAGCTTCAAAACTGGCTTTGAGCTGCACTCCCATAGCAGAAAGTTGAAAAAATATTTTTAAGTTTTGTTCATCCTTGTCTCCTTTCCTGTCCAACAAAAATACAGGTCTCATACTGAACCTGATAAAACTAATTTTGCTGCCGTATACAACAAAATCCAGAGTATTTACTACCCTGAGGAGTTTCACTGAGTTCAGTGCATCTTCTCACTGGAGTAATTCTGGCTCAAGGAAGTGTTAGCAGGACAGATTTTTCACTTGTTCATCTCAACTCACTAAATAAATCAGAAGTCTAACATACCTCCTCCTCTGCGCTGAGTCAACGTGTGGGATTAGATCATCTGTGGGGCTACGTTTCCACCTAGGCAATAAGCACAGGCTCTACCAAAGTCCCGAGGAGCCGCGTGCACAAGCCGCTGCAGTACTTCGGTTTTGCATCAGTGTTCTGCTGAAGCCAAAGAAATTGCACTTCTTACAACTGGAGCTGACAACATCAAGCTCAGGAGCATCCTCCCGACACCGCTCAGGTCAATGACAGAAAATGTCCTTCTCATCCAAGTAGAATGTTTCTAACGCAGTTTTCCAGCTTTGCCATGCAAAACCATTCATCGTGTGCAATCAACTGGATGCGCCTTCTTCATGATATTTTTGCTAATTTAAGGTTGGGGCTTTTTTCAAATGGAGAGTATGATGTGGTTGGGTTTTTTTTTTTTTACTCCCTCTACAATATTTAAACATGTAACAGCAACAGAATACTAAGAACCCCATGTTCCTTTTTCCTTTTTGTTTTTAAAAGAAGCTTAAATGTGAACTGAATAAAAAAAAAAAATTGGCAAACTCACATAAATCAAGGGTCTGATCCTGCTAATCCTTACACACACACCAACAGCCTAAAGGGGGCTGCCATGCCACTGCAGAATTTAAAGGCAAAGCTGTTACCTGCAGTAGGGGCAGGATGGGTCGGTCCCATGGGCTGACTGCGGGGGCAAGTCTCCGCTGGGCGCGGGGCCAACGCGCGGCCTCTGACCGCAAACCGATCCCGCTCACGCCCTGTTCGGGGCATCGCCGCGGCAGACGCTTCCTACCAGCCTTCCGCACAGTGGTGAATGTCATTCTCTGCAAGGGTTTGCCTCGCCTCAGCCAGGCTGGGACATCTCTTCTTGCAACACCTTGCTCCCTGCCCATCTGTTTGAATGTCTATAGCCAAAAGGAAATAAAACAGTCTAGGAATCCGAACCACATCGCGATTCGGGTGTTACAAAACGGGGGCAACCGAGGAGGGAGGGGAGGAGAGGGGGAGAGATTGCTTTAATCCATCCTTTTTATGAAACAGAAAAACAAATGGAGTCAGGTAGCTTATGTCATAATGATGAACAATATACAAAGCACATGTATAGCAATTATTATAAAACATGTATTTGTAGTGCAAGTCAAAATACAGGGACTCTACTCATACTGGCCAGCTAGAGGGAAACACATGATTCTGAGTGATCAAAAAGAGCCCCAAATTCAAATTCAAACTCATGAGAGCTGACAGTATTACAGAGTACAAAAATATGGTGAAAATTTACACATTACACATAAAGTACTTAATTTTTTAATAGTTTACAAATAGAGATCTACAGATATGTTTCCAATTAAGCTGGCTTTTACTACCCACCTATTGTAATACTCTAGGTATGGTTACATATACCAAAAGAACAAAAAATCCCATAGCATAGCTATACAGCAACATATTAAGGAAATTACCAGTAATTTAAATATTTATGGTTTATAAACTACATTTTAAATCATTTACAGTAAAAAAAAAAAAATCTTATAGACTTGTCTTTGAGACTGAAACAGAGTGTCCTTTATTAGTAAATTATTCAGTATTTAAAACAAGGGCTTGAGACCTTACAAGAAGCCTCTCTAGGCAGCTGGCATGAAAAATAAGGTATTTTAAAGGCAGAGTTTCTCAATAATGCAATAACCGATTTCTATTTTAATCGAACTAAACTAACCATTACTTTTTTGATTCTTTTGAGCTCATGTTCCTTTAGGCTTTACATGTATTTCTGGCAGCTTATTTGGTCTCCACTTTGTCCACATTGGCTGGTTTTCTTTTTTCCAATGGCGATACGGAAATGTTCATTTGATAGTTTTTACACACAAATAAATAATGCACTGTTAACTCTACAGCTAAGAGGAATGGGTAGGATGCCTATTGCGTAACAATACAGAGAGATCAAGTAAGGCACGGGACAGATACAGCAACTCCACTTCATGGGATTTTCCTGTTTTTTTCCTTTCACATAGTAACACTAACAAATTTCTTCCAGTGTTTATTTTTTAAAGGTTTTTTTTTCTTTAACTTTGCTTCTTGTCTATCTCACACTATGTGTAGGTGAAATGTAGGATAAAGGCCTTCAATGTTTTGCTTCAGATGCCAGTTTAAAAAAAAAACACAAAACAAACTTTCAAACAGTTCAGACTAGTACCGCTTTTTTTCTTCTTTTTTTTTTTTCTTTTAACACTGATGAACCTGGGTTTTCATTTTTCTTTCTTTCCTTCTCGCTCTTTCTTTTTTTCCTTGGTTATTTTTTTTTAATACACACACATCATGCTGTTTCAGGGATATCCTTTAGCTGCACTTGCAAGACTTTACAATCATGTTAGACAGCTGTTCAATTTTAGGTGTTTTGCCAATGTAGTAGAGGATGGTGAGGGGTTCCAAATCCTGGGACACGCAGCATGGAGAGGCAGAGGCTTCTGGATTTATGGTGTTATACAAGCTGAGTACCTAGAAGGAGAAGGGGGAAAAAAAAAAGAGAGATTAAGACTGCAGAGCAAATTCCTTTCTGCATCGCTTCCTCCCACAGCGCCTGAGAGAAAGCCCACTGAAAGCAGTATGAAGATTCCTGGATTTTAATATTTTTTATGCTTCTCCAGTTCAATCTGGCGTCATAATCTGCCCAAGTTTCCTAAGGTTTTATCCATACAGTCCTAAACCTCAGAGCAGGTATGTGCCTGGAGCCTGCTTTGAAAGCGTAGCCCTTTGAATCAACACCCACACTGTATTGATATGGAAAGAAGAAACTGAAAGGTTTTTGTCTGTATCTTCAGACTGCCATTTGCCATTACAAGATTTTGGCTTTACAAGTGCACCAAAGGGAGAAGAGAGCCCTTCAGAGTATACGTGCTCCCCTGCTTTTCCTCTCCAGCTACGTCTTACAAGGTCTGTAAGTGCCACCCTGCAAGCACCAGGACTCAAGCTGCAGTTACTCCTGTTGAGAATCAGCTGCGGTGAAGTGAGCAGCGCTGGTGCTTTATGTCACGTTGGATTCGTATGCATGGTTCTCTGCAAGGGAAGTATGTAGGGTTACCCGCTGATGATGCATAGGTATTTCTGAGGATGCCATTAATGTGTTAGCCAAACACCAAGTGACCTTTTCCTAGAACTTCAACACAACACTTGCAGCTCAGAGAGACAGAAGATCTGTTCAGGACAGCAACACTAACTACTTTATTAAGCAACTTCTGACTCCTTGGGCAACTATCCAAACCACATATTTGTGACCATGACAGTTATTCTTCCTCTTTCCTTTAAAAACAAGTGCTGTCCAAAATGTGTACACTACTACTCCACACCAGCAGGGAAACATCCTTACCTTATTTATACCTCTGCCTGCTGACATTGCTCACAGTATGACGCCACAGCCAGCGACAGCTACGAAGGATACCTATCTATACCTGGGCCTCTAAGTTCAGGACGAACACGCTATCATAGCTTTACAAACCAAAGGGAAAGCAAACTGCCCCTTGGACGCAAAGAGTTCCCCCTGCTGCCTGACATTGATCTGGTAGTTTGAGGGAGGCTTGAAAAAGGGGAGACGTCATTCTTAGAATGGACCTGAGGGTGAAATTCTTACTTTATGACAACTGTGATGCAAATGTCTGTCTCTTGCATTTATTGTCTAGACATCCTTATTGACAGGTGAGAGAAATAAGCACTTCACAGCAGACTACTACTCATCCTAAGGCAGTTGGCTAAAATACCACATCTAATCCCTAAAATAAAAAGTCCCATCTCAGACGCCTACTCATTCTTCGGCATCCCAGACACAAGGTTCCTCCTTCGTGTATAAATTTTCAAAGTACAAGAATGAATACATCTTTTGAAGTAAAAGAAGCACATCTATCAGTACATTTTAATGAAATTCAGCGTGGCAGCATATCAGTAACAATGAAAAATGAAAAATGGCAAGTCATAAAAGCAGGTGATGATCAGGTGCTGCAACTCAGCCCTTCTGTAACTCTGACAGTGCTTCCCTCAGTGCCTTTGCTGACCAAACTCATTGTGCTGTCTTCCATTCATGCTCTGTAATGAAAAGGCTCTTCCCAGGCAGCCTCCCAAAGCTACATCAAGCTCATACTCACAAAATGCATCCAATCCATCCATATGTCATACTGATGAACACATTAAAAAAACTCAGTCTCTGGGCCAATACATTGCTGCTGCTTCAATACTAGCTTGAGGCCATGTGCGAGTCCCTCTATAGGGCCACATTTCATCACCCTTAGTTACTGAGATATTAAATACAAGCTTTGGGCACTGATGCTGATGTCAGACCTAGAAATGTATTTCACCCTGCAGTTATAAAATAGAAGCTGAAAATTAGCAAAATCATTACTTACTCTGCTGTGCTGAGTATCTGAGCTCCACAAATATGGGCAGGCTCCTGCACAGAAATTAGCATGATAGCCTTTAGGTTCATGAATCCATTTCCAGCCAAGATCCCTCTTGAAGTCAATATAAAGTGGACGCAGACAGCAATTATCCTGCACATTCCTGGGAAATAAAATGCAAACACACACACTGGTCATAACAAAGACAACACAGAGAATAAAATTAATCTGGTTGCTTGTTCCACAAATGATGCTTTACAGGCACGCAAGTCCAAGTCCCGAAAATTCACAACCAAATCACATCAATAGTAGCTTATACTGTAACTGAAATCACATGCTTAGATGTGGCAGGACTTGCTTATACAGACAAAGCTAATGGTTTCCCTGGAGGACTAGTAAGTATTTTTCTCCAGGTCCTACTGAGTGGCCTCTCTGAGTAGGTGAGAACAGTGGAGGTGATAATTTGGCTGTGATTATGGGGTTGATGGGTCTGGGAATCATCCCAGATGGAACTCAGCTTCTGCTTTCTAAGGCCACAGCCTTCCTCATCTGCCACTGTCTCTGTGGGACTGGAGACTGCTGGGCAGATACCTGCTGCACGCAGACCCAGTGCATGGGCCTGCGAATGAGGGTCCGCGCTCTGTGTAAATGCCAACCGTAAAGAAACATGATAAGCATCTGCATTAGACCTCACAGGCTGGTACCACTATGCAAGTATACTAAATATGGATGCATAGTTACCTAAAACAATAGGCAGCATCTAGAGCACGCTTCTTCCGCCGACTGGGCTGTTGCGACTCAAGTCTGTAGGAGGGTAATAACATTAGCAGAAGATGTGGGGTCTTCCCACTGTATTTTTTCCTATTGGACTTTAAAGCTTTCACATCACCACTGGAATATGTGTAGTCATCAATACCTTCAAAAAATACATTTTGGTGATAAACATTATGTTGCTTTTTCTTCACAAATTAAATAAACCATCTTTTTAAAAAAAATCTCTCAGAAACTGGGCAATGATGGTGTCAGCTGAGAATGTTTACTGGGGAAGGGGGGGGGGGGCAAATTTCAACCCAAGGCCCCTAAGATATTCACAGTTCTCATGTTATCTATTGCATCAGCCCTCCCACATTCACAGCCATTTAGTGGCATTTCAGTACATTTACCAGAACTTTTGAAAAGATTACTCAGTCACTGCATCTGCATTGCTTAATTTCAAACGCCCCAAGCAGTGATGCTTTTGTCACTTCACTTAGGGCAGTAGTCCCATCTTTTAACAGCTATGTACCCTTTAAAGCCTTGTAAGACCATTAAAGCTGCTCTGGATACTTCACCTGCATTTCCTACTGCTTAGTTCCAACCCATTAGTTTTCTCCATCACATTTACCTCTTTCTAATGCTTGTAAATTCTCTGTCTCCCATTGCTAGTTTAGTTAAATCTGCTGATTTTTCCAAGAACATCAGTTATTGTAACCCCTTCTTTTGTATGGACATGGCAAGGACATTGATCAAAATATTTCTTCCTGAAGTGGCAATCAATGACCTCGCATTTTGCATTTTTTTTGAAACACAAACTGCCTTACTAGCTTCTTATCACGGCAATAGCACAGGCAAAAGACTCAAGGTATTAGCCCTTCCTAAGAGCCCAAACAGCTCATGTTATGCCTGTTGCTAAGACCCTTCTGAAAATTAACCTCCTGGACCAGGTAATACTATCTAAAAAGATATATTTTTCTTTTTGTAACATTTGCAATCACAGTGACCGAAGATCATACTAACAATTTTTTAAACACACACAATGGCTTTAATCACATGTACAGTCCATGCATTTACTTAAGAGAAAAAATTCCAACGCAGTGAAACAATGGCTAGAAAAACTTAATACTTGACAAGGAATATAGCCAAATCCTTGGAAAACAAATGAACAAAATCATGATATAGTTTAATAAATCAGAACTGTACATACAGAATTTGGGTTGGTTCTAATATAGCCATAGTTTTATATGTACCAGTGGATGATAACTATAGCACAGTCAAATAACATTTCCCTTTTGAAACTGAAACTTTAAAGGCTTAAAAACATAAGAGAACTTATGTGACCTTGATATATGTATGCTACATCACCTTGTCTGCTGTCCATAAGAAGCACATATATCCAGAACCCTAACTACACACTGTTGTTTATTTTTTAATGCCCACTCAATCCAGTCTTTACGTTTTTACCAAGCTAACTGTCAGCATAAAAAAACCCTCTGTGTAACTAATATGCAAATAAGTTACAATAAATTCTACATGCCAATGTGGATATATAGAGATTATCAATGTTAACTAATGTAGTTTTGTTGACTACACCTGAGAATCAGACTTCCACTGCTGGAAGTAGGAGCCCATTGACAGGCACACCATTGCTGTTTCTGCAACCCACAACGCACTGGCAGTAAAACACTGTAGGACATTTATACGAGTCTGGCACCTATTGTCCAGCTCTTCCCAAAGCGACTGATGCCATTGCTCAGAGTACTTTAAAATACTATTGATATGACCAGAAAAAAGAAGGGGAAAAAAAAAAAAGAGTAGCTGAGTAGCTGGAAATATTTAGTGTGTCTGAAGAGCTGAAGAGCCAGAAGTACAGATGCAGGTACTTACAAAGACTGGGACCTTCTATACTCAGTGAGGACAAAGGAAGCTGCTTCTGTAAGCAAAGCAGCCAACTGTTGCCTTAACTGTACTTTGGAAATGTTTAACACTCATAAGACACACCATGTTCCCATACATGTCTACTGCAAGCAGCTTATATCCCTGCCAAACACCATCCTAATGCTGCTCTCCAGTCGTAGCCTTCTCTAACTAAGCCTGAACTGTTACAGTGCTAAGATGGACAGCAGTCAAAGGGTTTATTTTGAAAATATTCAACAAGTTTTCTCATGACTATCCAACAGTGGATGGTTCACCTTTTTGTTTCCCTCCTCAATTATTAAGTACCACCACATTTTTAAAAGTTTTTTTTTTCTTTTGTTACCTGCAAATCTTGCTTCAAGCTCCTCACTTTTATTTGGGATGATATAATTATTGGAAGGCACAAAGGTGCAGCACGGACAATGTAAGCTTATCTTAAATCCAAGGTTCCTGTCTGCAAAACATAAAAGTAAGTGGAGCTGGTTTTTACACGTGGAATGACTCTGAAATACTGCTGAGTTAATGGAGAAGCAGCTGGGGCAGGAGTGAAGGCAAAGAGTGCTTGTTGTCACCTCTGTGATGGAGCCACTCATGTACAGCCTCAGTGACATCAAAAGACAACCATTCTCCTTCAGCTCTTGTTTTAACTACTTTGCTGTCGATGTAGCGCTGTCCTGGTGATGATAACTCTTTAGATTTTAGAACCTGCAAAAAACAGTAAGTAAGTATGATTGCCTACAGGTTAGCATTTACCTGTTTTTTATTAAAATGGACGACCAACATTATAAAATAGCAGAAGAACCCATTACACATCAAACCTCTATGCAGCCAAGGCACATTTTCAGAAAGAATTTTCTTAGGGCACGTGCAGAGAAGAAGGTTGTATAAAAACACCCTAATGAAATCAGCTTACACTCCCAAGCAAAACATGCCATCACATATTCCTTCCTAAGAGAAACCACACAGAAAGACTGCCCTGAAAACTTGTCCTGCAACACAAGTGCTCAAGAGATCATAGTAACTGGAACATCAAAAGATGCTACTTTACCTTCTTCAGTAATACTTACACTGGTTAGAGGACAGTATCAGATGCTAAATTAAAGCCTGTACAATGTAGTTTGTACACTGAAGATACTGTATTGCTCACCCATAACTAATCTGCATGGCATTGCCTTATTCATGCTTCCAGCCTTCCTCCTCACTTCAGGTATTAGTTACACATTAAACAGAAAAAAAAGTTATTGTCCATACAGGGAACCTGGGGGCACGCAGAGACAGCCTGGTGTGAATCGTGGCCACACATGGATTTGTGCAACAGGCGATGCTGCTTCCATCCAAACTTTGATGCCAGCTATATTTATATTTGTGTCAAAATTTCCAGCAAAGCTTGCTACTGAGCACGTGATAAAAAAATGCCTGTACATAAGAAACCCAGCCCTCCCTTTCAAGACATAGCACTGCATGCCTAGAATTTCCAGTGCCCATGGTCCTCCTCCTATCTAAACAATTCAGCAAGTGCCTGCCCACATACAGGCATAGCTTGCTGTTATTTACCCCAACTCTAGGATGAAAACAACTGGACTTTTGGCTGCTAACAGGTTTCTGGTGTCCTGGTTATCACTATGTTGATAGTTTTGCGATGCAGGAAGCTGGAATGCCATGCAACGTTAAGTCAACTCTAATCAAGATACCACACGATAACATCACTTTGTAACTTTTGGCATGCCAGATGTGCGACTTCATATATTGTTTCGGGTTCTTCCTCTCTTTTACTGTCCAAGTCCATCTCCAAATAAGTAACTGACAATGTCTCATTGTTTCCTCCTATTTTCTCAGCCCAGACCAACCTGACATCTAGCAAACGCTACTGGAATAAAACAATGGTGAAACTGCATAATACATGTAAAGAAAAATATTTCAAAAGAGGTGTGAAATTATGTCATCATGATAAAATTAGGCTTTTCATAATTAAACAGAAAAGCAGGCTTGAAGAGGCCAGATTCTGTCCAACATACAGAATCTCCCTATTTATTTGAAGGAAGTGCTGGACCTCTCAAGGGCTAACAGTGCAGCTCCCACAATAACATCTGTCTATGAGAAGAACAGCAGTATGACAAGCTCTTTGCCTTCTTTCTGATCAACACATTTAGCAAAAAGACATGAGAAGATGTTGGTCCAAGTCCAGAAAATTATTAAGTGCCCCTAGTAGGCGATGCTGAGTTCTCCAGTAGAAACTGAGGGCACTCAAATGCTGAACACTGGGACTCCTTTTTATGAGGCAACCTTCAAACAAAGTGTTTGAACAACTGTTTACAGAGAGTCTGGCAGCAGCAAGGGGACTACCATTGCTCGGAAGTGCCAGAGGGATGAGAGAATCAGTAATCAATGCTGGGAAAGTCCCAGAGAAGTACAAATATAACCTTGCCTTCCCTTTGGTCTTTATCAGGTCAACCCAAGTGTTTCTGAGGATGTAATGCAGCTGTCATTCTGCAAAGATGTGTTGGGGCAGGGTGTGTGTGAGGCAAATGGGACACAAGAACTTGGCTCATTTCTCTTCCTTTCTGCACAGTCATATCTTTCCAAAGACTCCAGAAACTGCATACCTCAGTTTTGGCAGTGATGTAAGGATCTAAAAGCAAGTAGTGTGCCAAAAGCAATCTCCTGACGTTAACTATAATTGGTCTTAGATATGTCCTGAAGACTCAGCTGTGCCTTGCTATGCAAAATAAAATGTCTTTATCCCAATCCCATTGCTACCAAAAGCCAAAGTTGAGGGCTGGCAGTGTGTACCTGGCATGAAAGGCATTTGTAAAAGTACAAGAAATCATCACTGCATGTGTCCAATGGTACAAAGAACATCCATCCTCTCTGATGAACTAAAGGACAAGAAAAGCATTTGCAGGTTTTAAAACTGTAGGACACTGTGGGACAGGATGGACACTATGGATTAAAAGAGCTAGATATTATCCGTACTACGGTACCTCTGATATCTGAAAGTAAGGCTTCTCTCCATGTTGTTTATGCTGCATGTTTAGGAAAATTATGAAGAATGAGCTAAGAAGTCACAAAGTAAGTATGGAATAATTTCCACAATTGACATCATGGGTTAAACAGGCACTAGCAGTTCTTAGAGCAAAAGGCTGTAAGTGTGATGAGTGCTACACTCACTTAGTGAAATTAGCACGTCTGCTTCAATCTCCTCCTGGGCTGACTAAGTATCTTTATAGCATTAAGGTGATGTATGATCTTAACAACTTGATTGCTTGTAAGTAAGAATGATCTTCTAGCCTCACCATTTCCATTTTTGACTTCTTTTTCTGTTACATCATTGCAATCGCGGAAAGCTCATGGATGATAAAATCCTACGCTGGATCCTCAGTCTATTCCCTCCCACAAAATAACCTGAAGGACTCTTCACTTCTTTTCCTACACTGCATTCTATGTTTCCATCCACACTGAAGCAACTGCACTCTAAACGGTGGTAAAAATGTGGCTTCTTTGTATGGACCTATCAGAAATTTTTGCAGCTACAATACGTTGTTCACATGAGTCTTCCAGAAATTATTACATGAGGTAAGTATTTTAGGTTTCCTCTGCCATTTTACCCCTTTGGTTTGCTGCTTTGTACTTTGCACTACATTTCTGGTCTTACCTTCCCTATCAGCAACACACATTTTTCTTCCAATACACTCTCAAGCCCATATTCCCATTGGAAAACTTCTCTTTCAGTATTTCCAATACTTTCTTCCTATTTGATCAAATACTTCGGTTGCAAGAAAGAAGAAAAGGCTTTTCTGTGCCTTACAGCTTTTATGCTTGAAAGCTCATCTACTTCTTCCAACTATACTGATTGGTCTTAGAAGAGATACTACCTTTACCTGTAAACATCACCTTGCCTTGCCTATAAACACTCCTTACCTTTATGCTTAGCCCATCGCAACCACATCAAACACTGTAATTAGAAATGTTGCTGCACAACGTGTATCTGCAGGAGCTAAATGAAGGACTAAAAAGTAGGCCTTTGTGCAAAAGAGTTTTCAGTGCACTAAAAATATTAACAGAAGACAAGGGGAAAAAAAAATCCAAAACACAGGAGAGAAGGAAGACTGAGTTAAATTTCCCCTTTAATCCTTTCTCATTACCTTCTGGTACCTTGTCCAAACACTGCCTCTTAAAGAAGCAGAGAGTTGATATGTCTATGGGTCATGACACGGATGGCTAGGGCTTTCGGGGTGGGGGGAGTACCGTGCATCACCACCTGCATGTGTAGGTGACAGATTCAATCACTTGCATGAGTAGGAGACAGAGTTTTCACACATACAACCTCACCTCCCTCGCTTACAAAGTGACACATTTAAACACCTGCAAACCCAAGTAGCTGACGATGCACAACAACCGCACGCGTGCAGGTGCGGGCATGCACACCTTCACACACGCATGAGTGAAAGCTCAAAATCAACAAACTCAAAATTCCAGTTGTGCAAAATCTCTGCAGCTTCTGAACATGGGGATGTTCTTCCAGGGGTATCTGTTTGTTCGATCTTGTTTTCAACAGAGTGATAATGCAACGTTGCCTTTTCTAAGAAAGGATTACACGGGGAACATATGCATATGATCACACTAGGTGGGGAAGAGCTGAACAGGAAGAAGTGTTACCAAAAGGTCATCCAGCAGAATTCTAGTTCAGTATGCAGAGTAATTTTCATTCAGTAGCAATGCTTGAAATTCTAAGAACGATTTGTTTTTGTCTACTCTCTTTTTGTATGGAATTCCTCCCTTTCACAGGAAATCAAATAGCCAAAACGCTTGTTAATCTCTTCTTGACAAAATATCTTGTACACTTAAGCCATGCCTTCTAGCTGTCTTTTTCTACAGGCACTGCTAACGTTCCCCTTGTTAATTTTTCTTCTATTCTGACCCTTCTTAAAAATACCTGGGGAAAAAAATAATCTTACAAATACCCATGAGGGATCTCTAGATACCACATACACTAAGCTACTGCCAGCAGATCAAAGCAAAACAAACACATGAATATAGGAATAATGCAGTTAACTGCAGGAAAGGGCTCGTGAAGCAGCCAGATGCAAGCAAAGCATTGCTTTTGCTTGTACAGAGACACACGTTTAGGAAGCCCAGTTGGGGATCTCGGTGATGACAGCACTCACATGCCACCCTCATCAGGCCTGCCAGATTTCTGGTATTTTAGAAATCCCGTTGAAATCTCCTCTTCACTGGTTCTGCAAAGGCGTTCTGCTCAGCCTTCAGGGGAAGACCCTCTGCTCTGCTGGCAGGGATTTGTCTGTGCTTGTCCTCATCCGTGAGAGAAGGCCAGATCATGATACTATCTTGGAAGCGTATCCCCAGTCACCATGACCAGGGCATTCAGTGGTGAAAAGCCTTAGTTTTATCTCAAACTGTTTTCAAAAGAATGACAAGTGAGTTTCCAGAAAATACTGATGTCTAAGTTCTGCCACCTGCTATGCTTATTTTTCATATCCACTGGAGAGCATTAACTGATACATTTTTTTTAAATTTAAGTATCAAGTAGCCGAAATATTCATTAAAATACTGGAGGATGAAACTGCTTATTTATACACACATGCTTATACTCTCACGTAACTATCACACAGTTCTGAACATAAAAATAAGGACAAGGGTTGTCTTAGTCTGTATTTTATAAAGTACACTGAGAACACTATAGAATTCATGATAACAAATAAAGTAGAATGTTTGCAAAATTAGCAGAAACATGGCTTCTTTAAAAAATAGGGCATATCAGAGGCTGATATAAGCACAGCAGCAGCATTCAGTGTCAGTGTAATTATACTGGTTCAAAAAGAAACCCAAAAAACCTCCAAAACCCAAAGACTCTGTTAATAGAAATGTAATTATTTTGCTCAGTTTTTCCTTTGCCTGTTCCCCTTCTCATATATATAGGCAGCTAAAGCAGGGGATAACTGAATAACACGTTAGTGTATGTATTCTAGACAATAACCACTGAGAGCAGATGCCAGAACAGCCTGTCTTCATGACTCACTAAACACATAAAAGGAAAAAAAAATTGACAGAAAGACACACTGGTTCTTTCAAATAACTACAGCTCCAGAACAGCAACTTGATTAGTTTATTTCAGATTTGATGGTCTGGCCAATAACTACTTCTATATTTACCACAGTCAGATGCAGAAGAATAGGAAAATTACAATTAAGTATAATTTACAGTGGCATAGTTTTGGCTAATAAATTCATCACCTCCCCAGCAAGCAAACAAACAAACAAAAAACTGAATGTGGTTCAGTAGTGATGACACACAGGCTGATGCATCAATGACAGACATCTGCTGCAGCCAAGAAAACCCTAGGCACACATCAAAGGCCAAGCTTTACCAACAAGGGCATTTTATAGCTCGGTTTGAGAATTATGGTCACCAACTGTTAGGAAATATTTTTGGTGACTTACAGTTTCTTAAAACAAGTTGATGAACTTTCAAAACATAGTAATAAGATCATATGGCCACTTAAAAATATCTATCCTGTCTGCAGCATTTCCCTGGAACTTGGGATGGTCACTGCTGTCAGCCAGTGTGGGTTCTGCAATTGCTGAATAGCAGTAAATATGGCATTATCTTGTAAAAACCTGCTATTAATCTGTTTTTCCTCTCCATTCATTCTGAACTGTCTGATCTCCTCCCTCCAGATGCTGTTGGCTCCCTGATAACTTCCTTCCTTCCCTTCTCTTCTCTGTCATTGCAGACTCCTGCAATGTTCTTCTGTATTACAACATCTTGGCAGGCTCACTAATCTCTCTCTTACTTATCAGTCATTATCCATGGTTTCCATTGGAACTTCAACGGCCTTTTAAAATAATGGAAATAACCTGACATGTACTTGTAAGCTTAAAGTAAATAAGCCCAAACAATGAGATCCAGTGGTAAATGATGTGCTAATGCTGGTTAACATCAGAGCAGAGATAAGTTCAGCTATGCACAACATCATGGCTGAAAACCGCCGTTTAGGATAACCTTTTCTGAACTAGAAGAAACCTGCAGGGGACTCCAGCCTAATCCTCTGCATTGGAATAAACAGATACCCAAGGTCTGCATATGCAGCCGCTTGTGGTTTGCAAATGCTTACATACTATTCACCCTACTGAAAGATTCACTTGCTGCCTGGTTCCAGATTTCAAAGGTCTCCTCAGACAGCTCTCAGGGACTTCATCCAGCCCTCTCTGAAGCTTATATTTACAAAATGACCATGCTAATTCTCATTCCTTTCTCACTCCCTGGTTGAATTTGAGGTCTTTGATCCTATCTTGGACACAAGGATAAGCAAACCCTTAATTCTGTTGCAAATCTCTCCAGTTTCTTATTCATTATATGTGGAAACGTATGTTGTAAAGTGTAAAGCCTCCATATACTACCTCTTGACAGATAATTGGGAATCTGTTGGCTATCAAAATCATAGCTTCTTCTTACCACCGCTAGTGTAGGAGACTGCATTTTTTCAAAAACTCTCAGTGCGAATTTTCAGGTTCTTCTTCTAACCACTTCTGCAAAAGAGTAATTCAGTCTCTGCCTTCAGTGCTATTGGAGTTAAAAGGGCTTTACAGCCCCCCTGCTTATCAATGGAAGTCTTTCCATTACTTGCAAAGGCCTCTGAATCAGGCTCAAACTGAGGGCAGAATCTTTAGAGACTAGTATATGAGATGCAGAGCTCCTGCCAAAATACAAAGGTATGGAGTACTTGCCAAAGTTTTAAAAAAACCCCATAGCTCTCTGATCCATCTGCTCAGAACTTGCCAGACACGTTCTTCAGGCAAACTTGCAAATAAAAAGAACATATTGCACACATAACCCAGCCCCTTTTATATCTGGATGGGCTACAGCTGCAGTAGGATTCTCTCAGAACGTTGGCTGCTACTCACTTAAACGTAAAAGAAGGTGAAGTGTGAGGGGGCTAAAGAGATGAGTGGCTAAAGCAGCTCAAAAAGGGAGGGGAAGTCAAGCAAGTCACGGAATCACTGTGACTGACTCATTGCATTGCCCTGTGGTGAGAGGATGAGCTCTGGGAAGAGAATGGATCCTGAGGAGGAATTTCCTTTCCATTTGTTCCCCAAGCAGGGCCTTCCTCCTGCCACTTGAAGATACATGTGCAGTGTAAGTTGGGGATAAGCCCTGAGGCCGTTCAGTCTGATTTATGCTTAAGAAGGCAGGAAGACTCTGCACTGTATAAGCAATAAACAAGAACGGAGGGTCTGGGGTCCTTCTCCTGGAAAATTCTGAAATATTGAGTGCAATTTCCTGCCGTTTAGGAGACTTTAAGATAGCTCCAAAGAAAGATTTTATATAAAATGAAGCAAAACAAAAAAATCCTGTAAACTTATCTAGCATTTAGCTTTAACTTGCCTGAGGCACATTACATTTTATTAAAATATCAACAAAGAGGAGCCAAAGTCAACAAAAACAGAGTGGGTTCTCCTGTCTTCTAGCCAAACCCTCTAGATCCTGCAGGGTACTCCTGTGTTCATCTCCCCTTTGTGCACAGGTCTCCAAAGCCCTTCCTCTTCCTCGGTCCTATCCCCGACAGCCGTATCTCATGTTCACATGCATTTTACTGCAACATTTTGGCATGCTACTTTCTTTGTTATCTTAATATTTGGACTTGCTGCTTCTTCTAAGATGCTGTCTTCTTCTGCAAGTCACTCCTCTTTCCTCCCTCTTGCCTGCATTGTTCTCCATAAGTCATGATTCTCCTTGTGGTTTTCTCTTCCCACTACCTACAGGCTTCCGCCCAAATCACTCCCGTCCTCCTCCATTTTCTTCCATTGTCTATTCTTCTTCATATAGGATTCTCTCCAATAAAGCTTCACACTGTTCCCTACACCTCCCCAAAACAGCAATACTACCTTCCCCTCTCCAACGGGCTCCCTAGCTCAAGGCCAGTAAGCCAACCTGATGTTCCCTCAGCCCTGTAACTACCACACTGTGGTGCCTGGTTAAAACCTCCTCATGTCTCAGTGTAATGTGGGCTTGGCTACTCCACCAGACGGCAGCCCCGAAGAGCTGGAACCCAAACCTAGCGGCTGGTTTCTGACCCATGTCCTGCATTCCTACGCTCCCCATAGTGTACACGCACTGCAAACAATAAATATATCAGCTCAGTGCCATACATTTCTACGCACGGCAGTGTTGAGCTGGGAGTACACGCTGGCTCATGCCAGTAGCTAATGGGGATGTTAAATACTTCTTCAAGTCGTCTTCAGTGACTGCTCTGTTCCTGGCAAGAGGTGCCTGCATCTGAGATAAGCTCTCAAATTGCAGTGAATATGATGCAGCAGTAAGTACTTCCCCTCATACATGCTCACAGATTATTTGCCAAAGGTACTCTATACGTGGTCTCCACCATACTGGCTTTTTTTTTGTAGGGGATAGAGTATTTCAAACCAAAAAAAAGGATTCTGGAACAAGCAAAAAGCAGCACTTCAACTGAAATATACTGCAAACTAACTTCCTCTGGTCCTGAGCTGCTGCTGAGGGCACCAGGGAAGGAGGAAGAGATTGGTAGAGTAGAAAGTTATTAGGTCCACACTTTATACCAAGTTTGGCACTTCAAAGAGCACTGTGCATTTGCCATTTAACATAACCTTGTAACCTTTCAGACTGCCAGAGTCTGGTTTCAGGACAGCAATACATCAATTGTAAGATCCAAATATACTACTTTAGATGTAGGTCACAGTGACAGCAGTCAATTAAAATCAAATGCCCCAGGTGATATCTGTAATACAGACATCCTGCGCCAGCTCACAGCCACACATCCTGCTTCCTGGTATTTTCTTCCGTGGCATTAGAGACGGCACTTTTTGGCAAGAAAAGAGAGCAAGGCCCCTCTGCTCCTGATTATACGGAGATCAGTCTGGAGTAGCTCTGCTGCAGTCAGTGTAAATTGCCTCAGATTTGCACTGCGGAGATTTGGCCCAAATCTATAGTAGCTTGCTCTAAATGTATTCCCTAACTGAAAAACAAGACAAAACACTGTCTGAATTGAAAGTATTTGAACAATTGACTGTGGTTTAAATTTAAATCTGACTCACAACGGGGTAATATATTCCACAGCATCTTCCTCCTCATACCTCCAAGCAGGGAGAGAGGCCCTTTAAAGAAATGGGGGTTACCACTGTCTGGAGGGCAGACGGTTCTTCCTAGACCTCGAGCAAGCTCCACAGAAGCCCTCAGCATGGAGCAGGCCCTCCCCGACACGGAAAGTCTTAAAGGTCTGCTCCTGCTTGCTTCAAATTCCTCATCGCAATCTGATGTTCCCCCTGGGCTTTAATCTGGTGCTGTTCATTTGCTGCAACCCTGCATTCTGATACGTCCCGTGGTATGTCCCCCCCATCTGCAGCTTCTCAGGTACCCCCACCCACTGCAGCCTTGGATAATGACAACAATAAAAACCAGTGTTTCGGCTACATTTTTCGTGATGCTTTATGATGTGTTACAAAACATGGCACCACTTCCACAGGAAGTAATTATTACTTGTTATTGTTTGACTGTCTGTACATAATAAAAATACCTTAAAAACAATACCACAATGCTCTCTGAACCATGGCTTTTCGCCCTGTGAGGGTTTTCACTCGTCCAGCTTTGCAGTGGTGCCTATTTATTTTTTGGAATGCTTATTCATAAAAGACAAGCTTTTTTCTGAGGGGTGCAGGGACTTTATTCATAAATACAGAAGCACCTTAATAAAAGAAAGATGTGATGAAGTCTTCAAAGCAGGCAAGAAAACTGATGAACAAAGACATTCCCATAACAACTGAGCTTTATCTGATCAAATTCCAATAAAGCCTGCATTTGGCATAAATCTTTAAAAACATAGCAAGGGCCACTGGAGGATGCTAAATCTTGTTTATTTAATATTATTCCTCCTCCTTCTCTCAAAAGTACTTTATCCTCTTAATATTTTCTGAAGTCTCAGTGCATGTTGAGGAGCGCATCGAGCGAATGTGGTGCAGTGCAAGGACGGGAGGAGAAGCACGGGAAAGCGCTCACTGTGTCTGAGGTCACGCTGCTTCCTTCCTTCCTTCCCTCCGGCTTCCCACTCTCCAACGTGCTGCTGCTGATAGGCATCACCACCAGCAGATTAACCCTCACTTTTGGGCAGAAGAAACAACAGAAAAGATAGTGCCTTTAAAGAATTTAATTCTCTGTGGCTTCACTTAACCAGAGCCAAGACGAGACAGAAGCTTTTATACCAGCCTTATAAAAGAAACTTAATTCCTACTTCTGTGAGTTTTATTATTTTCCATCCTGAGACTACTTAAAATGTGCACTGCGCTTCCCATCTGCACAGGAACACACAGGTGTGGCTGACTAATCCTTAAATACCAAGAGATGTATCCTGGGTGAAAACAAACATTAAAGAAACTGTTTCTGCTCCTGGGGATTACTACTCGCCCACTGACTTTGCGGGCACATCCAGGGCACCTCCATGAAAATTAATCTCCGGGACCTACTGCCTGGAGAAACCTGGGGGGCAGCAGACCTGCAAAAAGATCCACAACCACTCGCTCCCAGCATAAATACGACAGGGTGCTCTCTGCTCCCACCCTGCCTCTGAGGTGAGAACAGGGTCCTGCTGCTGCTGTACCGGGGGCCGGGAGCGAGGGGCCACGGCCATGG
The DNA here is from genome assembly GCA_034008185.1 of Gorsachius magnificus. Lineage (NCBI taxonomy): Eukaryota > Metazoa > Chordata > Aves > Pelecaniformes > Ardeidae > Gorsachius > Gorsachius magnificus. Next base: position 37,483,109 of record CM067083.1, on the reverse strand, counting down.
CTCACCACGCCAAGCAGCCCCAGACTGCCTTCCCGGAGTCAGTGCAAACAAGGGCTGCACAAAAACACAAAGTCCTTTTCTGATGTGGTTTGGACAAGGGAGCCAAGTATAGCCCAAGGAAAGCTTAGCTGAAAAGGTGCAGTCTTGCATTTCTTTTTTCATTTTAAGGGATAGATCTGTAAGGTCAGAGGACCACACAAAGAAAGAATCAGGAGGAGAAACAAAATATTTATATGCTGCTTGCTTATTTTCTCCATTTACCCTGCACATCTGCCTCTAGCTGTTCCTAAAATAGTCCTTCATAGTAGTATTGTCCCTTCTGCACCAGTGGTATATATACTACTACTAAACTGCCACTGGACTAAATCAGAGAGCTCTAGGAAAGCAGTTAGGAGAACTGCATGTGTTCAGGGACAGCCACTTTCCCAGTGAAAGACAAGAGAGCTCTGACTCTCTCCAGAAGACTTCTACCCCTCTCTTCCTGCTTGACTGAGAAAGATGAGGGGACAGGGGAACAACCATTCCCCAAAACTGCAGGTATGAGAGGAATTTCAACAACCCTCATCAGGAAGATCGCTTCAACAAAGCAACCAAAACTTGGGCGTGGGGGTGGGAAACCCCAACAAAACCCCCTAATAATTAAACATTACTTATGCAAGATGAAAAAACCACATTGTTCCTTCTGGGCACAACAGCCCTGGCAAGCCCAGCACGTATCTCACAAGACAGGAAGCTTGTGCAGGGAGGAGGAGCGGCGGCTGCACATGCCAACTCTACCAGCAATCTCTGCGAGGCTCACTCTCCACGCATGGCTTTTCACACTGGAAGCCAAGATACCCGAGTAAGTCTTCAGCCCTTACAGAACATATGTGCCTCTCCCACTTCCACTGAAATTATTATCTTCCTCATTCTCCCCTTTTACTTCCCACGTTTTTACCTTCCTCCACTGCTAGGCACCCCTATCTGCACTATCAATCTATCATTACGCAGCCCTGAAGCTCCTCCAGCATCACTGTGGCACCAATGCCTCCTACCCATCCTTCCCCCCCTTCAGCTCCCTAGATTATCTTTCTAATCTCTAAAATTCATATACTGCTTCAGGATGCTTTCTATAGCACTCTCTTACAATATATCACAGAATCATAGAATATCTGAAGTTGGAAGGGACCCATAAGGATCATGGGTCCCTCCTCTTCAATTTCTTCCTGCTTTTGCTTTTCCTGTTAAACAAACACTCCACACTAACATCACACACTGTGATAGAGATTAGATGCAGCAGTATTTAGGGACTCTGATGCTCCTGCAGTAGAGCTGCTGGCGAGGAACCCATGCAGTTCAGACAGGCCACCACAGAGCTAATACCTCCATACAAGGGTTTGGGGAGAGCTGCATATAAGATTGCACGAAATAAATATTACCAAGGGGAAGGGGGGGGGGGGGGAGGAAGCAACCAGAAGGTGGCAGCTACAGGAGCTTGAAGAAGTAAAGCAGAGAGAGGAGGAAACAGGCAGCTTTTATCATTTCAATAGGTGCTCTGCAAGGGAAACGCTCCAGAGACAGCTTGCCTCTCTACAGGCAAAGGAGCAAAGTAACATGCCTAAAATATGCCTGGCACAAACACACACTCAGAGCTTGCTGCCTTTGGCTTGCCTGTTACTTGGTGGAGAAAAGACCTAATCCTACAATAACCTGCACTCATTACTCACCTAACACTTTACTCAGTATGCCCCACCCAGCCTAAAAAATAAACTGCCTTACTCACCAGCTATATATTTATCTAAAGGACACAAATACCTGCCCTGGATGCAGGTGTCAGTCATTTCCATGGGCACAGGCTTGCTGGAGTCAGGCTCCCTCAAATAAGCTCCAGCTGTTTCTCATCACAAGGAGAAATCCCAGCCAAGCAAAGGCCCTTTCTTCCCTACCTCCGCTGAACCCTTTGTGTCCCATGTTCCTCAAACACGGAAAGGCAATGAACCAAGCTCAGGCAACTGCAGCTGTACTCCTTTCAGGTGGCTGACTAACAGCTCTCAGAAGTAGAACAACAGAAAGCCCAGAGATGCCATCAACTCCTTTTAGGATGTCTGAACAGTGAGGTCAAGCCAGAACATACAATCGTTTCAACAGGCTGGTGTGGCAGTGTCACAGGGACTCATAGTGTAATTCTCTGTCACGGCTGTTATATATAGACTACGCTAGCAACTCAAAGATTCCTAGCTTTCTCTTTTAACAAGTGACACATTATTTACTCAACTTTTCTGCCACCCTGTCCTTGGGAAGGAAGGCAGCCAGGTTGCAGTCATGAAGCCAAGTGCCCAGTGACCACTTGTGGACCTGAACCACATTCAACTGAGAGTCACACTTTTCCTATGGTTAAACAACATCTGAACAGTGCAGCGTGCCTTTGCCTATCAGCCTCTAAGGTTGGCTTATATGGTCACTTCAGCAAGCATGTGAACCCAAATTCCCCCCTCTCTGCTCCAAGTTTGGCTTGCACTTAACCAGACTAGGCAAGAAAAGGTGAACATTGAAAGTGAGGGAGAAGACTAACTCACGTTTGCACCCAGTGGATCTGAACTGGACTACACAGTGCTGCAAACCCAGGGCAGCGCTCAGGCATAGCCAATGAGGGCAGCAAGAACAGAGGCTAAGAGGGGCTCAATAAACTTTTACAAGGTGGTATCCTCTCTGGCAGGGCTTTCAGCATAACAAGTCCTGGGGTGCTGGAACAACCATGAGTTTTACTCAGTATAAAACTGCTGGGAGCTGAGACCCTTTTGGTTGCTGTGTTTCTCAACAAAGTGAACTATGCTTTAGATGAAATATGCTCTAGACAATGCACAAATGCACAGACTCTATGAAAGTGAATTTAATGGCTTTTAAGTCTTTAATGATTAAATTACATCAGTCTTACCAATACTTAGGAGTGAGAGAGTCATGGGATCATTCTCTTCCTCACTCAATCCCTGAATTGTACACTCAATTGCCTGAACCCCTAGGCAACTATACAAAAGCCAAGTCTGAAACTTCTAAACTCTGAAACTCAATTATTAACAATGCCATTTCTGCGAAGAACAGTTAACAGGCTTCTCCTGAACACAGGCCAGAGAGAGGAATTTGATGTCTATGTAAACTACCATACAGGCCAGGTGCTGGGAGACAGAGATCCTGGGGATGAGTTGTTTGATGTCTTGTTCTGTCACTTATCATTATATGCTGAAATTTTGGCATCCTGAGGCACAATTGCTAGAAGAAGTTTGCACATTTCAGCTTCATATGATTTTAAATAAAGTACTTTCTAGGAAAGACTCAGGAAACAAGAGGCCAGTTTGGAAAGACAGGACTCAACCACTTCTCCCCCTGATAGATGGGTACAAAGCGCGCTTGCTGCAGAAAGATGGGGAACTGATGCGTGCGAGGCTCCACCGTACCTGGTACAGCTCTATCCGCTGCTCCGACACCCGTGCCTTTGAGTTCTGCAGGCGGAAGACCCTGAACTCGGCCTTCACCAAGTTGGAGGCATTCTTCTCCATCGCTGAGACGTCAAATCTGACGATTCGGAAGTAAAGGCTGTAATAGCTCGGGGGGATGGCATCTGCAAGAAGGCAGTGTAATTATTTTTTTTTTTTAATGATAGAATACTTTGTTCCTTCAAACAGTGTAATACAGGACAGCTTCAGTAAGGGAAATATCTGTAGCATGATTCAGTTTCCAATGGCCAATTTAATACTATTAACAATTTAATAAAAAAAAACCCCAAACCCACATGTGTTTGATTATAGGAATACCATATTGATAGAGATTAACAACTATTTCCAACTCTATTTCAGGTCATGCATTTAAAACTCCCCTCTTTCAACATACTGGTGGAAAATCCCAGATGCCTATAAATTGGGAAAAAATCACAGCAGTTGGTATCTGGCAAATGCCTTCAGACTCACAGAGTTCACAGGGATCTGCTAAGACAACAAGTAACAGCAACTCATCTGACCTGTATGTTCCCTGAAGCCCATTTCCCCCCAGAATACAGAGCACAAATTAGCCAGCTTCAGATTTTGTTTCACATTTAGTTACTGAAGGATTTTAATGGAACAAAATATTCATTCTGATTATAGCGACAAGGGCAGGAAGAGAAGCAGAAGAAGAAAGGGAGGAAAAAGGCAAGCAGATAGTAGACATTATAAACAGAATTACATTGATTTTGACCACCTGGAAGCAGTAAAAGCCATAAATGTAACCACCTCTCACTATGTATTGGGGGGAAAGCAGAAAAAACAGTCAGAAAAATGGACTCAAGTCTTCAATAATAGTGTTAAACGTGTCATTTTAGGTTTCAAACCAGTCTCTTCCTCCTTCCCGGCTGTAAACCCTGGCAGGGGCTAAGCAGCAAAGCACTTCTGCACAGCCCAGGCTACCCTAAAGGGTTCAGCGACCACCCGAGGCCTCCCCACCCCATCCCGGCCGGCAGCAGGAGGAGCAGCCCGCCCGCACCGCCCTCCTCGCCCTGCAGCCTGGCAAGGCTCTCCACAGCCTGCGGAGCCAAGCTCGGAGACCAGTCGAAACGACTCAAAAGGCTCCGATAAAAATCTCCGTTTGAACAGAGGGAAAGGCCTCCTCTTCTCTTACAGTGTGAAATCTGAAGTGGCTAAAGGAAAAAAAAAAAAAGAAAGAGGAAAAATTGCATTGGGGTGGTGGGGATTTTCGGCGAGGAAGCAAAGCCCACAGGCCTCCCTGGGTCCTTGCCAGTGGGAAGACTTCAGATAATAATTACAAAACACAAAGTTTCCCCACGAGTCACGTAGTTGAGGATTTGTCACGCAGTGGCAGGAGATGACAGCCTTGACGTTAGGGAGGTGAGCGGTTCAGCACCCATGAAAGACCCAGGCCCCGTCCAAAATCCCAGCGAGGCCTCCTGCTCCGCTGCCTCCCTTGGCTACCCAGGCACCTATCAATCAAATAAAGTACCTCCTTCTGTGGAAGATACCTAATTCTTAGTGGATATAATACACACAAATTATCATTTCTATGTAAAGAGATGGGAGAAGCCAAGTCCAGTACATTTACCTTTATTTCTAACTACTAATGACTAAAGGCAGTTAGAATAAATCTTTAATAATATTTATCCATATCAGTAAGACATATTAGTACCTTAAAGACCTTCTTCCAAACATTTAGTGTTTCTGGACTGGCTGCTACTACCAGAACTTCTAAGCAATGCAGCAGCTCCCAGCTACATGAGGCAACACCGCCTGCAGTTACGCATTTCATCACCGATTTGTTGTAGCTCTTTAAATTCAAACTGATTATGGAATAAATACCAAGTACAAGTCAGTCACACGAGGAATAAAGCAAATTTATTCTGTCTTCACAAAATTCACAAACATGCTTCCTCTACAGAATTGAGCCAAAATCTCTTCTTTAAATGATCAGAGGTAAAAACTCCTAAAACCAATCCTAACCATGAGAAAATCATTGATGATGAAGAAATAATCTCAGCCTCAACTAGACTCATTATGAGTGAGAGATGACAAGTTCTCAAAATACTTAAAAAAATCTTCTGAAAGAGTAGTTCCCAAAGGAGACTCTCAGTATGGTCAAATGGGTAAGAGGTATAAAACACGAACAGGAAGCCCCAGGCTTCCTTATGATCCCATTTAAAGAAACAAAGAAAAGTTTCTCAAATGTTCAGATCTGCAGTGCTCGAAAATAAACCCCAAAGCATCATGATCAGTATTCTTTCCTACCATGAAATACAGAAAACTGCTACAATCTTATAGTGAGAACTCAAAGAAAAATGGATGCAAATTATCCCCTCACCTCTCTCCCATGAGCAACACATTAACGCTGGTTTCTCTCAAAATACCAAATGAAGGTCTTCTGAAAAAAGCTTAACTTTATACAACGATGATCTTAATTTTGATACTTTGCAAATTCTTATAACAGCTACTCAATTCACAGATTACAGCCTCATTTAAGAGAGAAATAATCTCTTCAATTTATTTTTCTGCTACAGGAAACTCCCAAGACTACCACTTGTTCTTCAGCCAAACCTAATCCTACTAGGAATATAATTTGGCATAATAATATGTATATATAAGATCGATGCTTCCAGGATGAGTTGTAAGTTGTCCTTCCCTGTCATTTATTTGAGGCATCAACCTACCATTTCATTCCCTGTGGACAAGCCAAACTAGCAGCCAGCCACTTGCCCTGGCACAGACAAACCCTGTCCATCTTGACTTTATTTCAGATTGAAAAGTCCTATTTAACTGTCATTTGGATTTATATTTAGCCTCTAACTTATTTCTAGAACTTTCTTGTGCTATATTTGCAGTCTTTCTCTCCAGTTTCTCTATTTTAGATACTATATATTACAAATCTGTGAATACTATCTGAATGGACTTTCCTGAACCATCTCTGCATTTGCATTTTTTCTCTTTCATCTATAAAGACAGACAGAGAAGGAATATTCTTTCAGTGTGCATGGTTCTGTGTTTGCATATGTGCAACCGTATACCCAGTGAAGAAGTATTTACCTTCCACTGGAAGGCAGGCTTAGAACACCCACCATGAATAAGAATGAAATCTTGTTTTACAGAAGTTTCATCTCTCTTATAAGATAGTTTTATATCTTGCACAAACCCACATAAGAAATTTGATTCCTTTATTCTATCATTCACGACAGCATCCATGGGAATTCAATTCAGGAAAAGGCGTTTTTCACAGACAGCTGAAAAAAATAGGGTTTTTTACTAGCTGGAACCCTTCCTCTGAAAAAGAATGGCTGACTGCAGAATTGGGGTTTTCGTGAAAATTAATCAACATTAAGACTGAGAATTGAGACTTGCAACTCTCTTTAAGGGAATGGAAAGAACCCTATGGAGTCTACAAGGTTTTGGATTAGCCTTTAAGTGATCTCAGATGCTGCGCTTTCTCTTTGTGACTCCACCTTAACCTGACAGTTGTATCAATTCAGACTCAGTTGGATACCTCTGGACTACCCTCTGGTTTTTGGCCCAATGACTCCAGTAGACGCCAGGCTGACTCTGACCAGGTTAGTCTGCAAACACAGTTAACCCTGCTGAAAACTAGAATCCTTAAGTATTCTTTGAACCATTATCATTAATGAGTGGAATTAAATCAATATGTTTCCTGTAGCTAGGAAAACACAGATTTCTTTTGTTTTGGAGAGAGGGAATAGTAAATGCAATGAAAGATTCCATTTCTATAATCGTCAAATTATTCATTAATTCAACCTTAAAGAACCTGAAGACTTCCAGCTGTAATAATCATGATCGCAGTCACCACAGTGCAGTTGAGACACGAGTTATAAAACACAGTTGGAGAAGGGGAAGGTAGCATCCCTCCTCCTCCCTTTAGTCCGCTGAACACTGAGCATCACAGCTTTTTTTATTCTTTTGTTGTTTTTTCTTTTTTTTTTTTTTTTTTTTTCTTAAACGCACTGAAACTTCATCAGCTGCTTTACACAGGACAGTCCAAACTGCCAGCTTAAAAAGTATTCTGGTATGTGAGTGTTTAAGTGCGTAAGGACACTGTGGTTCTGTGCTTCTTACTGACTTTGTTCAATGTCCAGCATCCTCTAAGCTCCTGCGCCAGCAACGAGGACAGAAAGCAGCCCTGCTCTGACAGAGCAGAAAAGCACCTATGGGAGGGGTGCAGGAGACCTGTTCCAAGATATCCCAAAATACTCAACAATCTACAGTACTGCTCCTGGTTGGAGCATCATCAACAGGAGAGACTGAACACATCCTCTGATGACCGTCCAAACCAGCACGTAGACCCTCAGGCATCCCTCCCGGGAGGAGAGTGAGATGGAGTCGAGCTCCCTTAAACTGAAAGTGGGAATGGAAGGAGTTTGTTTCATGCTGGAGATATTCCCCAAGTCAGGAATCTCCTGCATAAAAGCATGACACTTTTGCCTTCCACAGTTGTGTTTGATGAACAAAGCCCTACATTTCTACAGCTTTCCTCCCAAGTACTGCATATACTGACGTTTCAGGAGAAACAAAACACTGTTTGACACAGCTCTTCTGAGAGTTGGGCTTTCGTTCTGGCGAGGAAAAAGACCTAAATTCAATTGTATCCAAACGAGGCTTTTTTTCCCCCTCTGAATTTTCATTTCTGCTATTGAAACAAAAAAATCAATTATATGCACAGCCCAAGTTAGGAAATGCAAACAATTCTTCTCTTCTTGTTGGAAGAGGCCAGACATGCCGACTTCACACATACACCCACACTGGAAAGGCTGAGAGCTTCAATCTAATCCTTCCATCATGGGCTTGTAATAAATGCTCCAAAGATTTATTTTTATTCCCTTTTGTGTTTATTAAACTTTGGAGGGTTTCTTTTCCTTTTTCTTTTCTTTCTGGTGCTTTGCCCATTCTTTATTACGGCAGCTACAAAACATGGAGTGCCCTTTTCTTCTCGCCCTCTTTTTTTTTTTCCTCTCCTCGTCTTTCTAACTGCAGTACATGAATGACCATGTAGTAGGCTTTGAAGCAGCACATGCAAATATTTATAAGAGTAGCTTGATTGTTATTAAATGCAGTTGTTATGCTTTCCACGCTCTGGCAAGCTTCCCTAACCCCTCTAACTATTAGGACCATTTAGGCTGTTTACATTTCAGCTCACTGATAGCAAATCCCACATTTTTTTTCTAACAAGCAGCAGCCACCCTGCATAATATGACACCGTTTCTCCCCCTGTGTGAATTTTACTCTCTGCTCAACATACGGGTCCCTGCCACGAGCCAGGTCAGGCTGCCTTTAAGGACATCCAGACGTGGTAAGTGAAGCAGCATGCTCAAGAGTGCTGGAACAACGGGCAGCTCGTCAGCTGTAACGGCACCTCTTTCCAGCAGGATCCCATCCTTCCTGTCAGGCACACTCGGGTCACAAATCCTCTCCTCTTTTCCAAGGAAAGTCTCTCCAAGAAATTAGAAACTTGTTTAATGCATCTGGGCTCCTAAAGCCCACAGATAATTACTCTGCTCACCCCTCCTGACCCTGACGTGACTGCAGAATCCTGCTGGAAACTGCCTCTCTGCAGTGAAACGGGATATATAAATACAGTGAACCAAAATACGGAGGCCTACAGGTTATATTTGGGAACTGGGATTGGCACTCAGAGGTAAATCAGTTGTGCATCAGCTTTCCATTAGCTCTGAAACTCTATCCTGCTGTGACATTAAGCTATGAGCACATCCATTAGCTAATCAGTGCTCTTGGACAGAAACACTTGCACTGCTCTCTGCTCAGACATCGCTTCCAGCCTCTTGCAGCGAGACTTCAAAGTCAGATAGGACAAGAGCAGTGTAAGAGACTTGCTCCAATATTCCAGATTTTACCTACAAAGCTGCCACTAAGCTTCTACCTTTACCTGTCATGAACCATTTGCTATTGAGGAGGGATGCTGCACTAAAGTCAGAATAAAAATGCTGGGAACACAGTGGATAAGGCTTTCAGCTGAGGCCTAATGGCTCTGGAGCGGCTCTTCTTGGAGAACAGGGCATGCGTGTACCTACAGCACAATGCAAGACATGACATACGTGTTCTGTTATTTCACCTCATTTTGGTGAAGTCATACCAGAAACTGGCAGCTAGGCTATTTCCACTGAACAATCCCTAAATACATAATTTATCCATGTCAAAGCGGAGCAGATGGTTGATGATTCCACATTCCCTGGTAACTTCAGTCTTGGTGTTTACTGTGCATAGATATGCCGACACTTAGCAAGTGAGGCAGGCAGACATATGTAAAGTAAGACAGAGCTTTCTTCATCAGAAAGACAGACAAAGAGAACATGTTTGGGATCCAATTACCAGAAGACTCTTTTGAACACCAGAACAACTGTAGGCAGAAACCACTTCCCTCTTTTACCACCAATACTGACCCCTGGACCTGTCCCTGTGGTCACACAGGGAAGCCTCAATACAGCTTCACTAAGACAGTGGATTTGAGAGTCCTGATGTGATTCCCCTTGGAGAAAAAACAAAGAAATAACACCTCACTCTGACAGGGACTCCTGCGGGAGATCTTCAAACATGGCTTTCTTTCACCAGTTATGCTAAAGGAAGCCAATCCTGAAGATGTTTTCTTATTTCAGTAACTTCTTTCTATATTAGCTAACTTTTTCTTTGTAATGAAGACCCACTGAGCTCCTGATAAGCAGCAGGGAATCCATACATGTAGTTAATATGCCATAAACTGGCTACAAAGACTCCATAAACATTGCTAGCAGACTCTAGAGTGCTCAGAGCAAAGACACTTGGCAGTGCTCACATAGCACAAATACATGGTTTATTTTTAATGCCTACACAGTCTCTGTCAAGCTCCACTTGGCCACAAAATATACACCAGTGAAGGTCTAGGTGGGCATGGGTTTAGAACAGAATAAATACCAGATTTTGTGACATATATCCCACTGTTGAACCACTTGCTATTCCTCTTTTAAAACACACTAAGATCTGTGACAACATGTGAGAAGTAAACAATCCCAAGGTGTTCTCCAGATTGAAGAGTTAGGTACAATGAGGCAAAGATGGAATTTTCTGAAGATATGTTTATGAAATTATATGTTTCTTACTTAAAATCTGACAAGGGGCTTCTGGTTCTGCCGCTACCTTCTCATTGTTTCACCGAACCTAAATCAAAAGGTGACTAGCCAAAGCTTTGACCTCAATAGCACAGTAATGTGATGGTCTGGTTTCCAGTTACCCAAATAATTAATTTCTTCAAGGTACTCCTATTGCTCTGGAGTTTGATAGACTTTGACACTCTTATGCAATTGTCTTTTGTATTCTTGATTTCTATAATGGTGAAAAACATCCTGCATTCGTCTTTGGGTCATGCAACTGGCATGGTAAGGACACTGAGACAGTGTAATTAGCCATCTGACAATCATAATTAAGTAAAGGTTTAGGTTAAGTTTTCACACAGAATAAGCAGTAAAATAAAACTCAAATCATTGGTGTTGTCCTAGCAAAGCTGCTGCATGGGATTCTTGGTACAAAACGGGTTAAGTCCTGGCTTTATGGGTCACTTTGAAGATGCAAAGAGAAGGGCATCTTGTTACATGCTCCCTAATTTGTGTCACTTCATCTCTACTAGCACACTGGAGATGGATATGAGTCCTACAGGGGACGCTAAACCCTACCAAGAAAAGCTACAATTCCCTTTTTAAGGCTGTAACAATACAAGCCATTGCAGACCTATGTATTTTTTTTGGTAATTGTTCTCCCTGAGTTGGGCCAGACCATGTTACAAGTTCAACTTCAACTGTATTTACATGCTGCAACTAAAAATGACTTGGGATGTTCCTTAATTTGGTCTGGAGACCACTGTAAAAAGGGCTGTCATGTTCCTATATCACTGAACTATCTGATTTAACTGAATCTTATCAGCCAGAAAGCCCTCATTTAAATCAGTTTTTCCACTGGAGTTTCTCTCTCTGCCACCCTTTCACAATGATTCTTATGAAGCTTCTAGGCTTTGTAGGCTCAGTCCAAAACATTGTTTAGCCTGAAAAAAATCCATACTACTCACACCAGCTAGAAAGCAGGAAGACAAAATATGTATTTTGAACAATCACCTATGGCTTCATTTTTTCTCTCCTCCCTCTCCTACAGGTACCATATGAAGAAAAACTGCTGGGCCAACATCACACACGTTCGTCCACCTCCTGTGCGATGCCAGACCAATAGACACAAAGCCTGGGCTATGACAGATCCCCCCCCAACCCTTCTTGAAAAAGGTTCACAGCTATTCCATCACCCAAAATGCAGAGAGGAATCAAATTTAATACCAAAGAGAAAAACTGCAGAAGCACTCTGCTTTATCCGAGATGACCAAAAATCTCACACAAAGTCCACACGATCGTTCTCTTGTGAATGACACAGAGGCGTTGCTGCCTGACACATGGCTGCTGCAAGGGGCTGGTGAGTTAATGTGGGTGCAGGCTTGCACAGAAGGACCCAAGCTTCTCTTCCCAGGCCATGCTACTAATGCTAACGTACAGCAATCAGAAAGGGATTAACCCCTTTTGTGCTTTTAGCCAGATTTTCAGGTGTTCAGCACCCAGTATTTTAAGGCATGGGCTTTTTTGGTTGTTTTTTTTGGGTTTTTTTTTGGTTTGTTTGTTTTTTTTTTTTTTAATTTTTCCAAAAATCCCTAGAATGAAATCTTCCAACTGGATGTTTCTGGCCTGATCTTCAAAAGGCCTAACTGTTCCTGTGATCTTTTGAAAATCACGTTTGGGTTTTGGCACTGAAATGGAGCTGGATCTCTCTTGGCCAGCTAGCCCCAGCCTTGGGTGCTGAGACATGACCTGAATCTTGCCTCCTTCTTGGCTTGCTTTGCCCAAGAACCTAAAGCAAAAACTCTCTGTCAGTCTTTGTGAGCTGGACTGTAGACACATATGTAGAAAATAATAATGATTAAAAAAATTCAAACCCATATTTGCAGGATTAGAGGCCAAACCACTGGGCTACCCAGAAAAAAAAAAACAAACCCTACCAAAAAAGCAGAAAAGTCAGAAAAATCTATCTTTTGTGCATCTTTCCTCTCCCTCCCTTTCTTTTGATATCGTGGATCATCTCCAGCCATACAGTACTAGTCCACTGGTCCATGCTGGGCATCAGTGTGATCAGCTCCTATGTTCTCCTTGACTGGACCATTAAAGAAAAAATACCCACCACAGTGACGTGCTGTCAGAGCAGAGGCAGGAAGAATTAATCAGTTTATCGAAAAAGTCACTGTGTGCAATCAAAAAGTGATGCTCATAGCACAACCCTTTTCAGAGTCAGTCTGTAAGCGCTGTGGTGCAATGCCACTCTAACTGTCTCTCTGTGCTTCCCCTGTCCCCATCGCTGCTCAGAATAGAAAATCTGAATGTGTTTCAGGACTGGTAAATACTTAGGAAACACTAACCTCAGTGCATAGTCCTTCCATACATGCTACACAATTTATTTTGGAAGAAATCAGTTGCCTGTGCAGGCTGTCCTGAACAAAAAGGAAACACCTGTGGAACGTACAGGAAGACACCGGAAAGTAAGGACTACAGACTGCATGCAGAATTTACATCTGCAAACATATGCTAAGGTAAATCAGCACAGAGACTGTAGAAATTTGTGTTGTTACTACTTCACAGCCACAGGGCAGTTGCAAGGCAATTACAAGCCACAATCCTGGTCCTTTATAAACTCTCCTGTCCTGAGAGTATGTTCTGTTGAGTAAGACTAAATTCTTCTAAGAAATTGCACTGTTCTTCTACAACTCTGAAGTGAGAACTGCCCAGAAGACCACTTCTGCTATAAAACAAAACTCTCTGAGTATTAACTTATGGAAGACTCAGACTGAGCCTCAAATCAACTGCCGGATCCAAACCTCTGAAGCTGGAGGAAGATCAAAAGCCACTTGAAATCACTGAAACCTCTGGCTAAAATGAAAGGGGAAACTGTCCAGTCCCTTTCAGGAAAACAAAAACAAAACTCCAACCCAGGCAGACTTGGTGCAACCGGTGCCAAATACTCCTATTTCTTAAAAAGGAGCATGTAATCCCTCCCAGGGGATGGCCCCTCTTGGGACAAAGCAGCATGTGTAGCACGGCCCCATGCCTGATCTTTCTCTCCCAGCAAGAAAGGCTATTTACTTATTTGCAAAAGCTGGAGTAGCTGGAAAGGGGGGGTAAACTAGCACACCTTGCATGGCAACACCTGTAAGTCCCCCTCAGATGCATGGTGCTCAGTGGATGCTTTCTGCCCCTACATTTACAATGACTTGAAAATTAATCTCCTGAAGAAAAATTCCCTCACGTGAACACACCAGACCCTCCTCTTTGCTTGCCTTTAAAGCCTTCCAGGCTGTTGGCTTGTTTTCTCTCGTCCATGCTGAAATGCAGGGGCTGTGTAATGCAAACTACACTGACCCATCACATGAGAGCTATTTTCAGGTCTAAATTTCGAGCCATTGAGCAATGCTTAATTGGAGTAACCTAATTACTCAGGAGTATTCTGGAGAACAGCAAATGCTGATTTTTCCATCTCAGACCATCTTTCAGCATATACAAATCTCCACACATTTTAGAAAACCTGAAAGGTCTGACCTCAATTCTCCTCTTCCCAAAGTCTTATTTACACATCACCTGTCATGAAAAGGAGCCATAGAGGGAATGTAAACACAAACCATACTGCTATCTCTGTTTCTCAACAAAGAAATCTTAATCTTGCGTTAGGTTAAAACATATGGGCTAAAGAGACAGCACAACAGCTCACTCTCCCAAACATACCCCCCATATAATGTCACCACTACAGTTTTAATAGTGAGAGAGAAAACCACATCTTCAGATGCGTCCCTTGCTCCTGGGTCGGATGCCATCATAGCAAGCCCATGACCATGCATTCCTGACAGGAGCTGACATCCTTTTCTGCTGGGAAGATGCGAGAGAATCTAACAGGAAAACTGCTGCATCTGTCAACAGGCGCTGAGAACAAGTTACAGAGTTACCAACACCTCTCCGAAACCTTAGTAAAGTTTTGGTCCCATGAAGTCACCAACAAAACATTCCCATTGCTTTCAAAAGGGCCTGGAATTTACCCTCCTACTTATAAGCACAGAGAGGATTTTCAGCACAAGAAAACTGTCTCCAGCCTCTCTGCCTTCTGTTCTCCGTGAATTTAGTTTGCCAACAAAAGATCCTTCAGCTTTCAGCAGTTATTTTGTGAACATTCAGGGAAGAAGAACTCCTTTCAAATCCCCATCAGGATCCTTTGAATGAAATCCCAGGTTATCATGTATCACCACTGAAATCAAATATGTAAATAGATGTGTGTTGTGTTTGGAAACTTCTCAGGTATGTACTTTGCTATTCTGCTTACACTGGAATGTAAGAAAAATACTCCTAGTGTCTTTCATCTCTCTCCATGAAGGGCTGCTCCTCTTTCAGCTAAGAATCATAAGCAAGAATTGCAAGTACAATCACCTATCTTCTCTTAAAAAAGAAAAAAAAAAAAAAAAGAAGAGGCAAAAAGCAAAAACTCACCAGGGAACAGAAACCTTTCTCAATGGCAAAGTAAAACCTGACTTTCTGGCACTGTTCAGCTGTGGTTTTATGGCTGCAATGACCCCAGTGACTTAAAACAGATCAGATTAACCTTCCGCTCACAAGACTGTTCACAAGACTGACCAACAGTTTTCCTTGTAGCAAAGACCTGTTTTCTCTTTTATTTCCCAACCTTCTTCTGGTTGCATTCTACTGCAGTGGCATCTTCGGAAGCAATCTGTGACAAGAGACCTCTCCATCGGCAGGCAGAAGAGGCAGACACGATCACAAGTCCAGCCGCATTACTTGCATATCATACTGCTTTATGCAGAGACATTGGGATGCTGACTGCAGTGCCTAAAAACCCTTAAGCAGTCCTCATACCCCCAAAACCCAAGTAACCTTGAGTAATTTTTGTGTAAAAAAACATTTTACCCTGTATTCTCAACAACAGATTAGGTGTAAGGCTAGATGTATGTGCGTGTGTTTGAGAAAGCCTATGTATGTTTATTATTTTTTTTAAATCCTTCCTCTTCTGGCTACCTTTCTCACGAATTTCTCTGCACTAACAGCCTAGCCAGCAGGATTAAAACTGGCTTCGTGGTGTTATCTCAGTGCCAATTTACTAATGAGCTATATTTAAAAAATATATATTGTGCAGACATGCTTTTATTGAATCCATCAGACTCACAAAAAAAAAAATTACTTCTGTTATAAATCTACTCTCCCCATCAGCATACAAGAGGAGCTTGGCAGGCCTGCATGCAGCTTCGCACGCCCCACATCTCTCCCTCCTCCCAGCTCCAGGGTTTCCACAGGCAGGGAAGGCGAGGTGGCAGGTGGGATGGAGGCATCCCACAGCCCCGGTGGGACCCGCTGCCCATGGGCAGGACAGCCCTGTGCCCACAGGTGCTGCACGAGTTGGGCGAAGAAAGCAGCGCTCCTCCAGCAATGCCGAAGGCAGGGAAGGCAGCCAGCCTATGGGGTCAGGCCTCTCGCGAGACCCACAGGACAGCAGTCCTGCAGGGACAACCTGGGCCAGGTCCCTCCAGACCTGGGGAGACCAGGGTGGCCATTTTGGGACCCCAGAAAGCAGCTCCGGTAAGGAGGATCCTTGGACAGAAGCACAAGCGTACGCATTCAATGCTAGAAATCAGGCTAGTATGTTTATAAGACTAACCTCTCCCAAGGAAACAGACTTAATACTGCTTTTAAGGTAAGCTGTGGTTACCCGTCACATGTCTATGTCTGTAAAATTAGGCCATTCACCAAACATCAGTTTGGTACAGCTTGCACTGACAGCAAACATGCTCATCACAGGCTCCAACTTGTGCCTTTAGTGCTGGATGACTTGAGCTGTGTTTTAAGCCCATGAATACGCATCTGCATTTTAATTTGCTGTGTAGAAGGGCTTCTAATCGCAAATATTGTTATGAAATCCAAGAGGATGGCTGGAAATCCCTTGGATATATTGTGAGGATTATGCACTGCCACGGCAATGCAACACTATACAAAAATCTACTTTACAAAAAACGTACCACTGCAGAACAAAGCTGTGCTGGAGAGAAAAAAAAACACAACTGGAAAACATTTTGAATTATTTAAAGAACTAAGAAAACTTTCCCCAAATCCAATTTTCTCCAACAGTGTCACAACAACCACAAAGCCGTCATACATGACAAACTTGGTGGTGTTGAAATCAAGGAAATGGCAGCGAAATGACATTCTCAGGCTATTTCACAATTCAGTTTAAGCTGTTCGTACCGCTGTGTTTCTGCGTCTCTCTACCTTAGCACAGAATAAACCAAATATCATTTCTCTTGTTTTCAAAACAAACATGTTGCTTCTTCTCTTATTCATCTGCAGGGTGGTTCAACCAACTGGAAGTGAATGTATGAGAGATAAGTGGTAAAATCAGTCTGAATATTTAGCAGAATTAACAGGGCAAGAAGCCTACCACTGTGCTTCAGAGAAAGAGCATAGACATTGGCTTCACTCTGAACACAGTCCTGTTGAAGTCATCCTATGAGCCTTCCTACACTGCCATGTGCTTAAAAAAGCTTTCCTGCCTCAGAGCCCCTAGCAATGAGGGAGAACGGGGCCAATCCAGTCCTCATGAAGCTCCTCAGACTGAGGAGAGAGCTCACGGGACCAAATCCTTCATGCACCTCACACTTGCAATGTGATTTTTGTTACTGCTTTCCCAACCTACCCAACGTGGGTTTTAGAGAAGGCTCCTCTGTGCAGGAGCAGTAGTGGTGGATAGCTTTCATGCCTATGCTGTTAGTTAGCCTTCCAGTTCAAACTCCTGGTAAGATGAAAACGAGCGTCAACCTTCTGCGAGCATGCAGAGCTTTACCTGCTGGGCCGAGCTCATCCCGCTCACCTCAGGCTGGCCAATGGACTGCTACTGGCCTGCTACTAACACTCACCACACCTCCCCAGCCTGCATTAAATTCCAGTCTAGAGCGAGCCATCCAGTCTCCCAAATATTTTTTCTTTTTAAAATGGAAAGAGTACAGTTTTAACCAGCAGAAGTTGGTTAACATAGATCCCTTGCACAGAGATCAAGTTAAATAGTGCATCCCACAGAACCCAGTAGAGCTGGGGTCTTTGCTCTGTCATGGATGACTGTCCTGAGTAAGAGTATACTGTAAACCATGTCCCAAGTGGCTTTTCCTGCTACCATGGACCTAGAAGGAGTAGTGTCCTACTGCCACAGGTATGGAGCACAAAGTACTGCCTGCTACCTATGGCTGCAGACTACTGCGCATAAGGCGATGTACCTTTGAACTGCTGTCTCCTGAATAAACCGCAAATTATCCTTTTTCTCCGGCTATCTGCATACTTATACAGCCCCATGACCACAGTTTTAAAGTGCACGTCTATCATTCATCGCAGCTGGAGGTAGCTCTTTCACTTTTGCTGCCTCATCTCACTTGGAGCTCTCCCATCATTTCATTCCTTTAAACCACTCAGCCATTTCCCCTCTTCAATTAGTCCCTTAAAAAGTTCTTTCCTCTTTAAGCTTATGATCATTCTTTCATTAGAGCATTCTGTGGTACCCTCTAAGGAGAACAAAATGAAATAACCCCCCCACACACACACAATTACACTGTCATGTTCTGTACAGTGTAATAATGTACAACTTGTAAGAAACCGAGCCAATGCATAGATTAATAATGAAGGTAACACCATCAAGTTTCACTCTATTCTGGAAGGGGAAGAGAGTAAAATTGAATACACAGTCATAAAATATACGAAATTAAATAGGCCTCTGCAAATGAAAGTTGCCTGTGAAAACAGTTTCCAGGTCTATGGTTTTAATTACTACATAAATGAATGGAAAACAGGATTAAGGAATTTGCACAATTGTTACACATCACATTTGGAATCATAGCATTTTTCTCAGCTACAATAGCATGAAGGCATAATCCAATAAAGTCCAACTGAACTGGATCCAACTTCTCCCTGATATTTCGGTTTGGTAGACAAGAATCTGAAATCATTCTCCAGAAACACTCACATGGGACTGAAGCATGCAAGATCGGGGGGATTTTGCAAAGCTTCCTCATTTCTTCTCAGGCTTTGGATTTTATGATCTGCACAGATTTAAAATGTTTATGAGTTCCAGTCATTCAGCTTTGCTCATTTACCAGCTCTGTTTGTAAACAAGTTTTCAAGCACCAATTGAACTGTGGGCCACGATCTCCTCTAAAGGAGAAGTCCTCTGAGTAGACAAAGCCACCTGGGTACAAAAGCAAAGCGTGCACAGGAGCAGAAGTATTAACACTGCTCTCGTGCCCTTGTAAGAACCCATTCATGTCTGCAAACACAAACGCTTGGGGCTTTTCATCCATGGCTAGAGTAGACCTTTCATTTTTTCGCCCTTTTTCTGTTTTTGTTTTACTGCCATGCACATTGATTTTAGCCTGAATAAAATGCCCATGACTGAATGTTCTTTATATGTCTTCATGTAAGTCAATTACCCAGGAAGAATTTAGCATGCTGTACCAGCTCATTCAAGCTTTTCTTCCTCAAGTTTAAAATCTCCCTAACTCTCTTCTCCTTCACAGGCCTACTCTTCCATCTCCAGCTGGACTGAAATCTGGTAAATATTACACTTACAAGGTAAGAGGTCTGGAATGTGAAACATCTAGAGCTCAGCAGAGTCTCTTCTTGGCATCTCAACGTATGTACTTTGTTGCTTAGTGCCAAACAGTATTTGACTGGCTTTGTTCAATTCAAATGAAGATACTAAATCCCAGGACTGTATAAACATCATTTACCAATGAAAGCCATAGTTAAGAGAAATGCCTTCCTAAGGGAAGAGACAAGTGCCACTTGCCTTTCTAGAGTCCCCAAAAAGCGCAGTGTCTCAAATAAACCTTTCCATCTGGAATATATGTTTACATTTTTGTTATCATCCTTCATAAGTGAAAGACAAGAGACATAAGATAAAGGCTGGTTTGTCATGCTTTGTCCTCCTATAGGAGCCTTCCCTGTGACATTATCACCTGCATAACAGCAAGGACCAATGCACGCAAACCTCTGACATTTTATAACAAGGTTTACAGAATAGCACCGAGAGCCAGCTGAAAGCCTGTCCTCGATGGAGGGTCTGGCACGCATTTGAGCAGAAAGTTGCGCCTTGCTAATCTAATCCTCAGAAGCATGAAAGCCCACTCTCCTCCTCACATGTGAAGAGTGCATTTCTCTACTGAAGCTAAGGAGAGAGGACTACTCCACAATGACATGTCTGTAGGATGGCTGCAGTAAGGCTAAACAGAATACTAAAAAAACCCCCCCATACATAAAACCACCAGCTGAAGAATCCTTTTACCATTAAGCCCTGGCCACCCAAACTGCTCACAGGTAACAAGACCCTCCTGTCAGGTAAAGAGAGATTGCCATGTGTTCAGAGGACAGTATCTTGCCATGGTCTGCTACAGCAGATTCCCACCTTCTGCTGTTGTGAAGGAGAGACGGCCAAGGCAATAGATAGATCTCAGCTCAATATTAGATGGAGAGAAACACAGAATATTGTTAACTAATGGCTCCACTTCAGTTTCATCTTGTTGATACCAGATCTGGAACTGTGTTGCCCTGGACAGAAATGCAGGTTTTCACCTCTCAAAATACAAAGCAGAAACAAGCAAAATCCCTTTGAATCTGAAAAGGTACCAATACTGAGCACAGATGCTTAGGCAAGAACCTCTGATTAGCAGCAAGATGTGGGAAGACCATTGCTTCTCAGACCTTGTTGTTCCATTTGGACTTTTTTTCTAACCCAATGCTAGAAATGCTCTAGATACTGATGACTAGAAGTGATTTATTCCAACAGTCCACTTTTTACTCAAAACCACCCTTGTCGGTCCGATCTAAATTGAGGTCTCCAATCTCTACTGGTCCAAGCAGATTAAGAGTGAGTAAATGATGCCGTTGTTGAGCAAGCGAGAGCCTCCCCAGCTCGCTCCAGAACAGTGATATGATTTTTTTAAAAAAAAAATTAAAAATGTATGGCTAAAAACACCTGTAGTCAATAGTTTGAGCTTTTCAAGTTCCGGTATTTGTTATTGCTATTACAAAACTTTGTTATTTCCAATATTCTTAAAAAAAAAAAAAAAGAAGAAAAAGATAGTTTTTCTGAAACATTTCAGGCTAACATAGTAAGATGTCCTAGAGAGCTTTCCGAGTTTTAAAACCATCCCATTTCAAATATTGGTTAATGTAAGTCTGGAAAGTTGCCTTGTCTGGAGTAAAGTCATATACAGATTGAAAAAGGATTAAGTTTTTTGTTACAATATATGCACTTTTTATATTATAACCTTCTAGTGTCTGGAACGGAAGAGGAGAGTTGGGGAGTAAGGAGAACAAACAGAAAATGGTACAGTTCACTGAGATGGCTGCTGCTGCAGGTACATACTCTCTTTTTGCAATACTCAAGGTAACCCAGGGCATTACAGACACTCGACTGTTATTTTATAGCGTGGCCCCTCCTTGTCACAGGTTAACACATGAGGAAATGGCACAAGTTCATACCATAGTGGGCACTCAGTTCTTGTCTGTGCTATTCATAGCTGAGTGTTCAGGTTTACAAGGCTAGACTAGTTCTCCTGTGTCCAAATAAAACAGCTAGATGGATCCAGTTGGATTTTCCAAAGTGCAAGATAAATGTCTTTCCCTGAGACACTACGAATATCAATCACTCCCAGTGTGGCCACCTGCTTCAGATTCATCTGCAGAGGACTGGCTTTTAGATGTACATCACCAAGACTGAGTTTCCAATTCCTTTTTATTGGTGAGTTTTATCACACACCAAAGGAGACATCACAATAACAAAACCATGGTGCAAGACAGCTCTGCACCAGAGGTACCTGAGCGACAGGGGTACGGACATACACCATGAGCAGGCTCGCAGTGTTGCCAAGACAATGGAACTACACCCAAGCTTAACAACTGATGACTTTTTGCCTGCTATTTTTAACAGCTATTTTTTCTCAATTAATTTCAACCCTTTACCTCTACCTGAAGTTTCACCTATTCTGTTTTACAATTTTTGCAATAATTGCAAAAAAAAAAAAAAAAAAAAAAAAAAAAAAAAAATCGGCTTTATATTTGCAAGCAACTTACTTTCTGCTTTTTTGGGCACGCATAAATGTTTGAGACAAAATATGCTAGAGAGGCGTGCATACAAACACACTCGTGCATATATGCACACAAAAACCCCCAAAAATATAAAAGAATATATATTTCAGACTAACAAGATGATATCCAACTAAATATTAGAAAAAGATGTTCTGATCATTTATGATTCAGAAGGATCCAAAACTAACGCAGACTCCAGACAGAGATCACATTCAGTGAAAGAGCTCCACAAATTGCATCATACAACACCATGACTGCGATAATGAATATGGATAGCAATTACAGAGTCAACGTCTGCATTTCTTAAAGATCAAAACAGACTAGGAATGCATCAGTGGCTTCTCGGAATAACCTAAAGAATGATTTGAAAACACATTCGTTCAAAGGAGCATGAAAACTATGGTGTTTCTTCACAGCAAGTTTTACATTTTCTGCTCCATAAGCGTTATTAGTCATAATTCCTACTGGTGGGGCTCTGCGGGTATTCAGCTGACCTGTGCCTACAGAAGTAGAGCTCCAGAAATAGTCTTTACTGCTTTAGTCCTATGACACTGGCACAAATTACACAGGATACTTAAGCTTCTAAAGAACCATATTCAGAGGGAACATCACACTGGAAAGCAGGTTGTTAAACAGGGAACTGTCCAGAGGTCTGTTGTTGATTTGGGTGTTTTTTTTGACGTACTGGCTGCATACCCCGCAGAGTCCTTCTAAAAACTGATACAAAAGAACACCTGACAGTGAAGTATGGTACATATTTACACAAAACACAGTATGCTTCAGGACTATTCTAGCTCTACCCAACCCAAGGCTGACCTACAATCAAAAGGTAAAGCTTCACATTTCAGAGGTGGAACTTCAGAATTCACAACGACGGTGTCTTCAAAACACACACACACAAATTACATCTATAGGAAGGAGGTGATGCCTTTTTCCTGGCTTTGTATATTTGCTACACAGATACTGTAACACTACAGGATCACACATTCAAATGAGAAGAGTGGGACACCAGCTAACCACCCTATAGTCATGCCAAGTAACAAAGAACAAATATTTGGCATTTTCAAATTTACACAACAATAGGTCATTTTACACACACAAAAGGATTACTGGAACCTAGAAGGCACAAAACCATAAGAAGTAGTAATTGCAAATATTAAAATTACTGAGAAAATCAGAAAAACTGGTTCAACTGCAAGGACATGGCAAGACAACAAGGGTTGATAGTGTATGGCAGATAAATGAGTTCTCGCTGCAACACTGTACTAAAAATAATGTGCTCTCAGACTGTAAGGAAAGGTGAAAATAAGTCTTGTACTACAGAAATTAACTGGGATCACATGCACAAAAAAATCTTCCTGTCACTGCTGGACATCTCTTTCCATTAGGATAGCGTCAGAGCTAAGCAAGGAGATCTAGCAGGTCCAGAGTCCGATGACGGACAATAAAGACTGAATACCTATTTGAAAAGTAATGGCATAGGTCAAAACTCAACCATACAGAGACATCTGAAGCATGTAATCATCAAAAAGCGACAGCAATTTTTAGGGCAG
This sequence comes from Gorsachius magnificus, assembly GCA_034008185.1. NCBI lineage: Eukaryota > Metazoa > Chordata > Aves > Pelecaniformes > Ardeidae > Gorsachius > Gorsachius magnificus. The sequence continues at coordinate 37,459,850 of CM067083.1, read as the reverse complement.
TAATATCATTACCTTGAAGTCCACCTTGCTCACTAAGAGAAGTTATGGAACTGCTGCATTACTTTTGTAGGTACTCCTGGCCTCAGGATGATTTAGTAGGGCCAGCTGTGACAGGACAAGGGGTAATGCTTTTAAACTAAAACAGGGTAGGTTTAGACTAGATAGAAGGAAGAAATTCTTTACAAGGAGGGTAGTGAAACACAGGAATGGGTTGCTTAGCGAGGTAGTGGAGGCCCCATGCCTGGAAACATTCAAGACCAGGTTGGACGGGGCTCTGAGCAACCTGATCTGGTTAAAAGTGTCCCTGCTCACTGCAGGGCGGTTGGACTAGATGACTTCTAAAGGTCCCTTCCAACCCAAAACATTCTATGATAAAAATTGAGAAGACAATTTAGTGGACCAGAAAGAGTAAAGCGAAGAACTGAGAAACCACCTCCCAAAAAAAACTAAACCAAAAAACCCAAAACAAAATGGCATCTTTTTAGACTGTGATATTAGGTGGAGTTTTCTATTTGGTTTGACGTGGTTCCATATTTCACCTAACTGTAGCTGGCAGTTAAGTGCCTATTTTAAACCAATAACCCATGTGGCCTCTAAAAGTAGTGCAAATGGCAGCTTCCAAAAACTTTTACACCTGGCCTTTAAAAGTAGACTAAATGAAAAAGGACACACTTGCAATGGTGGGGAAACAGACCACCTGCCAAGCAAATCCGTTGTAACATCATCTTCTACCCCACCACGTATATAGCTGAGCTCTTAACTATACTGTCTATATACTATACTTTGCAGTTAACTTCAAAAAGGAATTAAAATAAATAAAACGCAAGCACATCAGAAGCAGACGCTGCTCTCAGCTCAGCTGATATAAATCAGGGCAGTTCCCCCTGCACTGGATGCAACTGCTTGAAGTTGTGGCAGCTAAGGATCCTGTTCATGAACATATAGTTCACTTTGAAAATAAGTTACCAAAGTGCTAATCTAAGGAGCAGGTGAACAAGCACCTACTTATGATAAACAACCTCTCTGGTTAAACTGAGGCACTGCTTGCCTAAAGCACTGCAAACAAATAACAGCCCCTTCTCCCTTGCCAGCTACCCCACAGGTGGAGGGAAGGATGCCTGGATAGAGCAAGGGAGCCACTGAGACTTGAAGCAAAAGGGAAGACGGAGGAAAGTTAAAAAAGACGAGCTCATGTGCAAAGTAACTTAATCCATGGGATCAAATATAGGCCACTGGAAAAAATGATGCTCGGAAACCACTAATAATCAGAGGAGACAAAGCACCACTGTCCTAGAGACCTGGGCCAGGTACTGTGCTGACATGATCCCTGGAGGTATTTAAAAGACACATAGATGTGGTGCTTAGGGCCACGGTTTAGTGGTGGGCTTGGCAGTGCCAGGTTAACAATCGGCCTTGATGATCTTACAGGTCTTTTCCAACCTAAACGATTCTATGATTCTATGAAACTCGAGTAGTCCCTATTCAAAGAAACAAAGCCCAAAGAACCCGGAATATTATGTTTCTCATAAATATCAATTGTACGCTCTGGAACAGCAAGCCTAGCCAAAGTTGTACACTCAGTCAGAAAGATGGTACAGCTTTGTTTTGATTTCTTGAAAAGAGTATGAAAAAGTTACTTCTTAATCATTTAGTTATTTCAAAATAGAGGTCTGAGAGAAAACGTTGAGAAGTTATTTCTCTGTTCTTTTCATAGCTTCCATTTTTTGAAAGGGCATCAAATCCTAATTCCATCTGGAAAAAAGGAACTACAATAACAATGCAAGACGGGGAGGGTCGGAGCTGAGCTCTGTTCTCATTTGATAGCCTCTTGTAGGCATCTGTGGAGACCCCTGAGTAAATGATACTACAGAATGCTACTCATCATCCCTCAGATTGATTTTTAAAACAAAAAAGATACGATTGTGACGCTGTTCAAATTTGACAAGTGACTTTCACGCACAGCCAGCAACTCAGTTCACTGTTTGCAATGTGTTTTGACAGAAGGGATTCCCAAGGTCTGCCTCACTTCTCCAGGTAAGCAAGCTACCAACCAATTAGTTGACCAGTTGGTGAAAAAGGGCCACAGCACAATGTAGAAAAACCCAGATGCAGACCACAATTAGAGGCAGAGATGCAGGCACAGATGCATTCAGTCCCTCTCTCCATTTTTCTACCCTTCTTACACAAGCAATGCAAGTCCAACGCACAGCCTGGGATGCAAAGGACTGTGGAAACCTGCACATTTTTATGCACTTAAACTTTTGAAAAGATCTGCCACAAATTAATACATTACTCCTTATCTATTTTACTGTTTCTTATTGCTTCTAGTAGCAATTATACTTACATATAAGAAAATATAGTTTTAAATACAGTGTCAAGTATGTAGGACCAGAAGGTTGGAAAAGCGCAGTCTATGCTATCTATTAACAGAAAAAAAAAAGGGGGAGGGGACTAAGAAATAGCGAGCAATTAAAGACAGAACAAGAGTGGAAAAATATTCAAACAAACTATTTGTAGGCACCTGGAAGAAAACAAGGAGTTGAGTAACAGCTCACATGGACTTGTCAGAAGCAATTAGTTTCCGAACAACCTGAAGCACCTTCACGACTGGATAACAAGCTTTGCAAATAGAGGAGAAACCACAGATGACATTTATCTTGACTTCAGTAGTTTGGACGCTGACACACCCATTAGCAAATGAGGTAGATACGGTCTAGACAAAAAACCACAGTAGGTAGGCTGCAAGACTGGAAAACTGCCCTGAGAAAGCAGTTATCAGTGGCTCCTAGTTAAAACAGGAGCATCTACCAACTAGGTGCTGCAGAGGAGTGAGATTACTATAGAGCTGTAAAACAGAGTAATGAGTAAATTTGGGTTGCTCGGCAAAGAGACCACTGAAGATGTTGCATAAAACCAGCCTTCGGGTATATAAACAGCTCCCACAAAAGCAGGGGAATGATCCATTTCCCGTGTCCATGATGGATAAATCATGAGTAGTTCAGAGCTGCAGCAAGGGAAGGTTTGTGTTAGGTATCACGAAAACCTTTAGACATCAAGGATAAAGATGACGCACTAGAACAGGATGCACAGGGAGGCTGTGGTGGTGACTGGAAGCCTTTAAGAAAAGGTTACACAAATACCTCTCTGGAATACCACGGCTACACTCTACACCCTCTTCTAATGCAGGACCAATGGAGCAGCCTCTTGGAGTCCCTCTAGCTCTGTGTTTCTTCTATGATGATAACTGACTTGGCAAACAGCTCGCGCTCCTGAACAAGCTTTATGAGCACACCTACTGGTACCTATATGCTTCACATATATTTACACAAAGTAATTATGTGACATACAAACGTATGTCACTGGGTCAGGTCCCAGAGGGTGCAGATCAATACGTGAACTCAACTATCATCAACAGACCTGCCCTCCAGCCAGCCAGAGCCGTGCCCAGTATGCAACAAGGTGATAGCAACTGGGAGCACAGAGCTTCAGCTGCCACGCACAGAAAGCTCCCACTGTAGCCACAGGGAGCGACAGGCTTCTAAAACCCTTCTGTGGGAATGATTTATACGTGCTATTAATTACAGACAGATTAACTTAAAAAATTAACAATATTTCTTCGAAGCATTCTGTTTCCTGGGTAATGCACTTGGAAGTCTGCTGCAACTAGCTAATAAACCATAACAGCTCCTTAAGTTAAAGAGATAAGCCTTGTGTTAAAGGAATTTAGACCAGGATATTTGAAACGTATAATAATGCAAGTATAATAAGTAAATTCTCTGTGGTATTAATATCAAGCTCATGCTTAAAACAACACAGTAAATAATTAGAACTGATACTCCATCCCCTGCTCTTGAATTCCCCAAACTAGGAAGCTATGTTGTACCATTACATTGCCTGAAAAGTTATATTCAGTGCGAAGAGTGATGGCGAAGTTTTAATAAAATTACTATGATATGCTTTTTTTTTTTTACTTAGTCTTTGGCATCATTTCATGCTAAACTTTGAACTTGCTGCTTTCACTGACGTGCATTTCAAATTTAAAGCGAAACAGTCCAATAGCTGAAGCCAAAAGTTTGACCTCCATTATAACAGTTGTAATCTTCTGGGAAAATTTCATCTTGACGCTAATTTCTCTTTTCAGACTCACCATGCTGCTATGAGAAATAATACTTATTGAGGCTGTAAGGCCAAGATTAATGTCTGGCCCTGCAAAAAAAAAAAACCAACCAAAAAAACCAACCCCAAAACAAAAAAACACCCCACCAGTAGCACTGAATGACACATGAAGTTACTCCATTTCTCATGTACGATCACTTCCTAGACAAGCATGCTGGACTAGTGCAGCCATGAGATGATGAACACTATCACATGAAGAAATATTTAAGATCACATGAAAGTCTCTGGTTTCGAGCACGCGTGCCTTTTGCAGTGTAACTGATTATACCATGCAGCATCGTTATCTGACTTGTCACTTTAGACGGGAAGGTCTGTAGGGCTGGGAAGAGCACTGTGAGATCAACAGCGCCTCAGGCAACAGGGTCCTGATCTCTCACTGGGGCTGGAGTAACTACTGTAATACAAGTATTACAGCATTCTTCACTTTGCCTCAATTGGATAGTGTTGTTAGATGGATGCAGCATGCTTCTATCAAGAAATATTTGGCTGTGCTTCTACCGGAGTGAAATGATCCCTGAAAATACACGGACAAATTGTGGTTGGCCCTTGCCTTCACACATCAGAAAACCTCTCTGTCAGCAGCTGCAATACAGGGTGAAAGTTGGCTGTTGCACTAGCAGGACCAGAATGGGAGCAAAGAAAAGGATCTCTATTAACAGGAGCTGTGGAGAGCCCTGACTCACTGAGCAGGGGCAGTTACAGCCTCCCCAGCTGGACTGTTCCTACCCATGGATGTTTTACTTAGCACCTCTCAAGAAGATGGGGGGGAAAAAAACAATAAAAAAAAATATCCAGAGTGAACTTCTTTCTCTTTTTTCATTTTTTCCAGCACAGAAGAACAAGACTGCTTTCATGTAGAATTTTTTCTTTGGTGACATCAATAAAAGTTTAAAGTTCCTTGTCAAAAGTGATTAAAAAATTATAAACAACACAGAATAGCTGGCAATGCCCTTGAACTAAGAGTGCTCATGCCTACCTGCTTAGCTGTCAGTACCCAAAAATGGACCACTGCTTCGTAATGCTAAAAGTAAGATGGGTATTTTGGTATTTACTTGAGGTTAACAAAGTCTCTGAGGCAGAAGGATCCCAGGCTCTCACAGGCTTTCCAACTTCCAGTCAGAAACATGAATTCTTACCAGAAAGACTGTGAAGGAGCAAATGCCATTCGCTCAAGCACATGTAATGTATTTGCTTTTGGTGGTATTGGCCGCTTTTACCTAAGTTAGCCACCAGCAATTTTTGCATCCAACCTGAGAAGCACGAATTGCAACAATCCAAACTAGAATCTTGTAAAGCTCATCTCACCTCACCCAGACTTTCACAAATGCAGGTAAAACAAAGCCTCTTGCATATATGAAACAAATTGTTTCTTCCACCTTGGAGAGAAGTTTCATCACGACACTGAGGCTTCGTATTGCTTTGAGGTTTCCCATCCCTTTTGATGCAAGTGTAGCAATCAGCTCCTCCGGCGCATTAACATTTGTCAACAGCGGTTCTGTCAGTTGTGACTTCAGGTCAAGCCAGGGACCGACCCCTCATCATTTGCTGACTTTACTCAAGGTTCATAGTAAAAGCTGAACTAGTACAGATACAAAGAAATAGATCACTCAGTGAAGGTGGCATGAGAATCCATGGCATCTCCAGATATCTCTGAAATGCCTTAGGAAGAAGGCAAAGAGAACAGTAACAGATTTAGGCATGTCAGACTTGGAGGCAAGTAACAGCCTTCTCCATGGGAGTCATTTTCACACTGGGACCTCTTTTGAAACATGTCTGTGATGAAACCATGAAAGAGGATAGATGCTTCCAAACTTCTTGGAGGCTTAGAGGAGAAGTCTTCTCGCTTGTGTATTTCTGATAAAAGCCCCAACAATGGAGACCAAGGAATTAAGTTTGATTAGGTTTTACCAGGAAATCTGCAAAATTTCATTTCAAAGAATACTCCACCAAGCAAAGCATTTGCAATGTTGCTGACAGCAACTTGTCTGCAGGTCCCCAAAGCCAGAACGCAATGCTGAAACACTCCTCCTGCCCAACACTTCACCTCAGCAACAGGGCTCAGGCACTCTGCAATGCTCAGGGCTCCAACACCAAACCCACAAATCCAAACATACCCAGAACTTTGAAAAAGAAAGATAAGGGAACTGGAACATTACAGTGGGCATCCAACCCTAAATATGCTAAATATAATGGAACAGGATAAACCATAGACCTAGATCCTATTCTTAACGGAAGAATCATATGTGGACGATTATAGAAAAAAGAGATTCATACAAGGTGATAGGCACGTGGGAGCACCCATCTTCCCTTACTGGCTATTCAAAATCACACACAGAGAAACTTATGCTGGATTGCCCAGCACAATTAGTATTTTTAATCTATTGCTATTTATAAGAACAAGTTTCTCTCTCTTCTCTCTCTCTCTTTTCTTTTTTTAAAAAACGAGTGGGCCTTGCTGCTCAGCTATTCTAACTGGAAGATTCAAAAGCGGTCAGGAAGTTTCAGGACTGCCTCGCAGAGAGTGGAGGAGATGAAAGCGAGTCCCACGGCACAGGCTCCATTCCTCTGGCCCCACCTCTGCCAGGAAGCGCTCCTGTTCCCGTGGCAAGCAGCGCAGCTGGCTGCCTTCTCCTGCTCGGCCAAGGGTCCAGAGAACAGCCTTTCCAAACTATTCCCTGGCTGGAGGAGGAAATTTTTAAAAGGTTGTTTCCAACCCTTTACTCTGGGGAAAAAAAAAAAAAAAAAAAAAGTAAGTTAACAGAGGAAAAGGCAAAAGAAAACTACATTTTTTTTGTGTTGCAGAGAAGTCAAGATTCACAGACTCCAAGGCAACACATCTTTAAATGATTAAGATAAAGACAGTGGGTAATAAATGGATGTTAGAGACAGAGGGAAGTGAAAGTTTTTAACCACATTAAAATCACAGAGTCTTTCCTGCTTCATAACAGTAATTACAATTAAAATGATTTACACTCTGGTCCAGTGTGAATCAGGAACAGAAAAGGACAGAGATTGTAAACCTCTCTTAGGGAAACCTCTCCAGCCAGTAGAAGCTAGTGCCAGTAGCTGCTTGCCTGCAAGAAATGCACAACCTGCCCGCCCATGTGGAGGTGCTCTGCCTTCCACTTCTTCCTCTACTTTTCACCCCAACTGGCCTAGGAAGCTCTCAGGCAGCTCGCTTCTGAAAATCCCTAGAACGCTTCATGGACTTCATGGGAAACATGGCTGCTCACTGAGCCTAGAGACTACTACAGAGATGGACGTGGAAGGATTAGGAGCTGCAGAACAAACAGTACAGTACAACAAAGCTTGGAGGAGATCATCTGCAGAGCTTCGTGTACGACTAGCCCCAAATCATGCTATCAAATCATGGCTATGAGAGAGAAGATTCATGCTGAATAGCTGGTCATTCTCTTCTACACAGTAACTCATCAAAACCAGACTGTTTCCTGAAGATTCTTGCTGGAGTTAGCTCCAGTTTAGTGTTAAGAGGACAGACTCAATGAGAGTATCAACTCTTATTATTTCAGTACAGATATTCCTAATTCCGAGGTCCTTTTACTAAGTCCCAATTACTAGGATGAGTTACGCTCCATCATGCCATCTACACTACTTTTAACACAAGTGAAATTCCTTTATAGGTTAAGGGCTCAGACCTCTGGGTGGTGTAGAAAGACCACCTCCACTAACTACTTTGCAACATGGAGTCACCAACTGAGTCAGTGACTTGGAGGTCTCCCGTGTTCTGTGCTATTGAACATGGAAAAGAAACTCAAAAGCATTATTTACCTTCCAAAAATATGGTTTCTGGCAACAGAACTAACCACACAGCTGGAGTGTCTGGCCCCTTGCTTCTCTGAGGGAAGAGTCACCAACTGTACGAGCACTAGATAGCCCATCACCACCTACTTCCTGCTCTGTAGTCAGGAGCTGTGGGTGGCACCGTTCCCACCAGCACAAGGGCAACCAACTCCATCAGGCCACACCCTTGTACCTGGTTCCTGCTGAGATATGGTCACTTTCTCATCAGCTGGTTTCCAGAGACCCCTTATTTTAGGTCCCTGGCACTTCAGCAATTATGCACCTTCAAGGAGCCAGATGTAGGTACCGATTTACTTTGAAGATGGAACTGAAGTGCTTTGGTTACCCAGATGTGACGGGAAAGATTCATAGCTTAGATGGAAGTGATCACCTCATGTTCTGCACAAAATCAGGACATCCCAAAGAACTGCACACATTCAGGTTTAATATTATGAAGGAGACAGTCATACAAAGATAAATACAATGATGAGCAGAGTCAACTGGACAGAAGTGTTTACAGAAAAAACTGGAAAGGATAATGGACATACACTTAGTTTGCTGGACAGGTAGAAATGACACAGTTCCACAATCAACAAATAAGACCACTCAGGTCAGAAAGATGTCTGTGGCAGAAACCGTAACAAGATAAAATTAAAAAATACAACTATATGCTACAAACAAAAGTAAAAGTAATAGCTGCTGAGAACTATATATCAGAATCTGGATATATCAGAAAGTAAGAACTGCAGGTAACACATGAGAAAAATCAAATGGGTGTACCAGCTTCATGGCCAAGAAACTTAAAGATGAGATTTACGCCAGTACTAAGGAAGCTTAACAGTGATATTCATCCATTACAAGATAAAAACTGTTGAAATAGTAATACAGAAATATGAAATATACTTCTGTAGATAAAAAAGCCAGGCAATTGTAAGATGAAAAGACAATTATTATTTTTTATTCCAGCAGCGACTCATAAGGTCTTAAAACAATAGCTACTACAATCAGACACTGTAAAACAAGCAAGACAAGCTAACTTGCATCAAGACTTTATAAAGAGCTGTCCAAGGAACTATCAAAATTATTAAAACTGGTGTTCAATAAATCCCAAACACTGGAAAATATCTTAAGGATTTGAAGCAGAACGTATTTGCTAATATACAATGCCTAAAATAGGGCAACCCATGCTACCTCGCATACACAGTCAGCTTTATATTGATCCCAGAAAAAACAGGCAAAGTGCAGGAATGAGAATCAGCTCAGAGGAACTAAGGGAGTATAACCAACATCCCGCTAGTCTAGGATCTTAGTGAGTGAGACCAGTAGTCCTGTTGGTAAGACAATTGTTTTAATGTAATGTACTTGGGTAGCTACAAGACATTTAAGCTGGTGCTACATAATGATTTCATTAGGAAACAGGAACAACAGGACACCAATATGGCCAGGCAGTAAATGAATCAAAGCCTTGTGCTTTTATGAGACTCAAAATACAACGGTAGGCAGGAAGCTGTTACTGAGAGACAAGCTTCTAACAAGGCTCATTTTACTGTACTCCACTATCTAATTTTTTTATCCATCACCTGGAAGGAAACTAAACCATTATTAACCAACTGCAGATGAAATAACGATATGGATGTGACAAATAATGAAGAAGATGCATCATGAATACAGTGACTTAAATCTTGAATTACCAAGATGTAAAAGTCAGTAGAATCAATATGAAAATACAAGTCTAGGACAGAGAAACTAGACCATACTTACGAGTAGGGGATACCATCCTGAGAGTCAGCACCTCTGAAAAGGACTGGGGGAGGGATGACCCTGGTGGATAATTACTCATGTAATAGAATCATAGAATCATTTAGGTTGGAAAAGACCTTTAAGATCATCAAGTCCAACTGTTAACCTAACCCTTCCATCCCACCACTAAACCATGTCCCTAAGCACCTTGCCTACCTGTCTTTTAAATGCCTCCAGGGATGGAGTCACTCAACCACTTCCCCGGGCAGCCTGTTCCAATGCTTGACAACCCTTTCAGTGAAAATTTTTTTCCTAATATCCAATCTAAACCTCCCCTGGCACAACTTGAGGCCACTTCCTCTTGCCCTATTGCTTGTTACTTGGCAGAAGAGACCAAAACTCACCTCACTACAATCTTCATTCAAGTAGTTGTAGAGGGTGATAAGGTCTCCCCTCAGCCTCCTTTTCTCCAGGCTAAACAATCCCAGTTCCTTCAGCCACTCCTCCTAAGACCTGTGCTCTAGACCTCCCCACCAGCTTCACTGCCCTTCTCTGGACACGCTCCAGCACCTTAATGTCCTTCTTGAACTGAGGGGCCCAAAACTAAACACAGTATTTGAGGTGGGGCCTTCACCAGTGCCAAGTACAGGGGGGGAATCACTTCCCTGCTCCTGCTGGCCACACTATTCCTGATACAAGCCAGGATGCTGTTGGCCTTCTTGGCCACCTGGGCACACTGCTGGCTCATATTCAGTCAGCTGTCAACCAGCACCCCCAGGTCCTTTTCTGCCAGGCAGCTCTCCAGCCACTCTTCCCCAAGCCTGTAGCGTTGCATGGGGTTCTTGTGACCCAAGTGTAGGACCTGGCACTTGGCCTTGTTGAACCCCATACAGTTGGCCTCAGCCCATCAATCCAGCCTGTCCAGATCCCTGTGTAGTGCCTTCCTACCCTCAAGCATATCAATACTCCCACCCAACTTGGTGTCACCTGTAAACTTACTGAGGGTGCACTCAATCCCCTCATCCAGATTATTGATAAAGATATTAAACAGAACTGGCCCCAATATTAAGCCCTGGGGAACACCACTTGCGAGCGGCCGCCAACTGGATTTAACTCTATTCACCACAACTCTTTGGACCCAGCCATCCAGTCAGCTTTTTACCCAGCAAAGAGTACACCTATCCAAGCCATAAGCAGTTTCTCCAGGAGAATGATGTGAGAAATGGTGTCAAAGGCTTTACTAAAGTTCAGGTAGACAACATCCACAGCCTTTCCCTCATCCAGTAAGTGGGTCACTTTGTCATAGAAGGAAATCAGGTTAGTGAAGTAGGACCCACCTTTCAAAAACCCACGCTGACTGGGCCTGATCACCTGGTTGTCCCGTACATGCCGCATGATAGCACTCAAGATGATCTGCTCCATAGCTTTTCTCAGCACCAAGGTCAGACTGACAGGCCTGTAGTTGCCCAGATCCTCCCTCCGGCCCTTCTTGTAGATGGGCATTACATTTGCTAACTTCCAGTCAACTGGGACCTCTCCGCTTAGCCAGGACTGCCCAATAAACACTCAACCCTATCATCACCATCATTAAGCTAAAGACATTCAAAACACTCTCTAACATACAGGGCTGCCCTACCACCTCTCCTTCCTTGCCTATCTCTTCTGAAGAGTTTATAGCCATCCATCGCAGCACTCCAGTTGGGTGAGTCATTCCACCATGTTTCCGTGATGGCAACTATGTCATAGTTTTCCTGCTGCACAATGGCTTCCAGCTCCTCCTGTTTGTTGCCTGTGCTGTGTGCATTGATGTAGATGCATTTCAGCTGGGCTACTGGTCCTGCCACCTCTTAGGGGGGAGAAAGCCCTAATTCCTGTGTGACCATTCTCAGGTGCTTCCATGGTTTCTAATGCATCCATAAACCTTGTGTCTTTGCTGCCACATGGATCTCCATCCCCTACCTCCACTGAGATGGCAGACCGAAGGACCTTGCTAGCATACCGTCCCTCAAACGTTGGCATGATGCCCCCAGGCTTCTCTTCTAGCAAGCCTGGTTTTACCTCTTTCCCCCTTCAAATCTAGTTTAAAGCTCCTTCAGTGAGCCCTACTAACTCCTGCGCAAAGATCCTTTCCCCCCTTTGAGACCCTTCTATCCCCCTTCTATCACCAGCAGGCCTGGTGTCATGTAGACGGAGCCATGATAAAAAAAAACAAACATAATTCTGCCAGTGACACCAGGCTCGGAGCCAGGTATTGATCTGCTAGCTTCTCCTGTGTCTTCCCTCATCATTCCTTGCAACTGGAAGGATAAAGAACACTACTTGTGCTCCTGATCCCTTAACCTTTACCCCAAGGCCCTGAAGTCTGTCTTGATCACCCTTGGACTCCTAGTTGCCACTTCATCGCTGCCTACCTGAAAAAGGGTAGGAAATTCTCTCTTCACATCTTTAGCCTGGGCCCCAGGGAGGCAGCAGACTTCCCTAAGTGGGTCCAGTCTGCATATTGGGCCTTCTGTTCCCCTCAGAAGAGAGTCTCCTATGACAATGACCCACCTTTTTTCTTTATGGAAGCAGTTTTGACACAGGGCATAGACCGAACTTAACCTTGGCAACACCTCGTCCTCATTATTGTTCAGTTCTTCCTCTTCTTGTAGAGTTCCTGGCAAAGTTACTGCCGAAATTAGCTGCGTAAATTCTAATACTGAATTAGAGCAGAGCCAGGAGCTCAGTGGGCTGCTTTACCTGATGTTGAGTATGTTTCAGATCCATAGACTGTGATCGAGGCACAGCTCTTAAGTTCAGTATGCTGTGCTCCTTGAGAAGCTTCCTAGTCTTTTCAGTCATTCTCATGGTTTCCCTCTGAAACTCTTCTGCTTTATTCATATACTGCTGAGATTGTGGACAACTTCTTAAGCCAGGTAATAGACACCCCTACCCAAGGGGATGCAATACTGGACCTGGTGGTCACCAATGCAAGTGACCTCATCAGAGACGTCAAGATCAGAGGCAGCCTGGGCTGCAGTGATCACGCACTGGTGGCACTCATGCTCCTGAGGGAAATAGGAATAGCGAAGAGCATAGTCAGGACCCTAAATTTTAGGAAAGCAAAATTCCAGCTCTTCAAGGAGATAGTCAGGAGGATTCCCTGGGAAATGGTCCTCAGGGACAGGGGAACAGAACAGGCATCCTGGGAAGAGTATAGGGATGCTGCCCAGTTGTGTAGGGATGGGGTCAGGAAGGCCAAGGCACAGCTAGAGCTAAACTTTGCAAGGGATGAGAAGAATAACAAGAAGGGCTTCTACAGGTTTGTCAGCCAGAAAAGGATGGTTAAAGAAGGCGTACCCCTGCTGATGAGTGAGACTGGCAAACTGGTAACAGCAGATGAGGAGAAGGCTGAGGTACTCAACAACATTTTTGCCTCAGTCTTCACTGGCAACCTTTCTCCTCACCCCTCCCAGGTTGATGGTTGGCATGAGGGGGACCGGGAGGGCAAAACTCCTCCTGCTGTAAGAGAAGATCAGGTTCATGACCACCTGAGGAACCTGAACGCACATAAGTCCATGGGACCTGGTGAGATGCATCCCAGAGTCCTGAGGGAATTGGCTGATACAGTCACCAAGCCATTCTCCATGATATTTGAAAAGTCATGGAAGTCAAGTGAAGTCCCTGGTGACTGGAAAAAGGGAAACATTGTGCCCATTTTCAAAAAGGGTAGAAAGGAAGACCCTGGGAACTACCGACCTGTCAGCCTCACCTCTGTGCCTGGGAAGATCATAGAACAGATCCTCCTAGAAGCTATGCTAAGGCACACGGAGGCCAGGAAGGTGATTCGAGATAGCCAGCATGGCTTCACCAAGGGCAAGTCCTGCCTGACAAACCTAGTGGCTTACTATGATGGAGTGACAACAACAGTGGACAAGAGAAAACCAATGGACGTCATCTATCTGGACTTCTGCAAAGCCTTTGACACGGTCCCCCACAACATCCTTCTCTCTAAATTGGAGAGCTATGGATTTGATGGGTGGACTGTTCGGTGGATAAGGAATTGGTTGGATGGTCACATCCAGAGGGTAGTGGTCAATGGCTCAATGTCCGGATGGAGACCAGTGACAAGTGGTGTCCCTCAGGGGTCCGTACTGGGACCAGTGCTGTTTAATATATTCATCAATGACATAGACCGCGAGATCCAATGTACCCTCAGCAAATTTGCAGATGACATCAAGCTGAGTGGTGCAGTTGACATGCCAGAAGGATGGGATGTCATCCAAAGAGACCTGGACAAGTTGGGGCGGTGGGCCTGTGTGAACCTCATGAGGTTCAACAAGGCCAAGTGCAAAGTCCTGCACCTGGGTCGGGGTAACCCCAGTTATCAGTACTGGCTGGGGGAAGAAAGGATCAAGAGCAGCCCTGCCGAGAGGCACTTGAAGGTACTGATGGACAAAAAGCTGGACATGAGCCAGCAATGTGCACTGGCAGCCCAGAAGGCCAACCGTGCCCTGGGCTGCATCCAAAAGAAGCGTGGCCAGCAGGTCGAGGGAGGTGATTCTGCCCCTCTACTCTGCTCTGGTGAGACCTCACCTGGAGTACTGCGTCCAGCTCTGGAGCCCTCAGCACAAGAAGGACATGGAACAGTTGGAGCAGGTCCAGAGGAGGGCTACTAAAATGATCCGAGGGCTGAAGCACCTCTCTTATGAGGACAGGCTGAGGGAGTTGGGCTTGTTCTGCCTGGAGAAGAGAGGGCTGCAGGGACACTTTACTGCAGCCTTTCAGTACTTAAAGGGGGCTTATAAGAAAGACAGGAACAATCTTTTTAGTAGGGCCAGCTGTGACAAGACAAGGGGTAATAGTTTTAAACTAAAACAGGGAAGGTTTAGATTAGATATAAGGAAGAACTTCTTTACAATGAGGGTGGTGAAACACTGGAACGGGTTGCCCCGAGAGGTAGTGGAGGCCCCATCCCTGGAAACATTCAAGACCAGGTTGGACGGGGCTCTGAGCAACCTGATCTAGTTAGCGGTGTCCCTGCTTACTGCAGGGGGGTTGGACTAGATGACCTCTAAGGGTCCCTTCCAACCCAAAACATTTTATGATTCTATGAACTTAAAACACAAAGATGCTTTTTTCTAGTGAATATAATTAATCACTGGAATAATTTACCAAGCATGGTGTAAACTCCCTTTCAAAAAGGAATTAATTCAGCAAAACTCAACAGCCTGGAAAATGCAGGTAGGGAGACCAGGAGACCACCATGATGGCTTCCAGCTTTTTTAATCTGTAAGTGTCCATTCTACCCTAACTCAAAGCCTCCTAGAGCAACGTCAGTCTCGTGCTTTCTAAAGTACAGTATGACATCAATTAGCCATTAGCTATGAGCATGAACAGGCCGGGAACATTATACCCCAAGAAGAACATCTCATCCCTGCTGAGATGAGTATCTCCTTCAGTTGTAAGGCAACGTTCATGTTCAATCAGAAATGTGCTTGCAGGTCTGGCTGTCATTACAATAAGGCACTTTATAGTCTGTGACACTGTAATATTGCCTTAGATTAAACAAGAACCAAGCCCTTTGGTTTCATATCCCACATAAAATGGTTTGAGATCAAATCTCATCCCAACAGGACAGAGGAAGTACCACATAGATAAAACATAAAGCAAGTTTTTTTCTCTTCTTTTTTTGAAAAACAAACAAATAAAACCTCAACAACCCGTGGTGGATGTTGAGTCCTCCCAGGCTTTGAAAAGTATACAGTAGTAGTACAAACATGATACAAAACAGCATTCAGGACATTTCTAATCAGCAAAGCAGATCTACCTGACTTGGACTTCATCTGAGTAAGAGGCTGGGATTCTCAAAGGCTACAAAGGAACCACTCCTTTAGATGCTGCTTAAAACCCCAGCCACAATGACTGTTCTGCTTGCCTAAACAATCACCGCACAGACTCCAGTTTCAACACCACAAGAAAAAATCTGGAGCAGCTTTACTGACTCAAATTAAATTGCTCCAACTTTTCATCCATGCAAAAAATGTACCTTAAAAGTTAACTCGTTATTTCATGAGCCACTTTGAGACATATCAAGTCAGAGAGGCGTCATGTAAAACCACATGCACCTTCACGCTATAAGCAGCAAATTGACTTTCAGAAGTTGTTCTCCCTGCTCCAGCTCTATTCAGAACTGACTTTTAAGATTTTATTGATAACAGAAAAACACCTTGTTGGCTTAGCCCTGACCTTTCTTTACAGTCCACTGCACAGGGATTTGCCACATTCTTATTCACAGCCTTCAGATTCTTCCCTGCTCTGGGAGCTGAGGTCTGACTCTGCATGTATTTATAAGAAGCCTCTGGATGTGGAGTGATGAGCTTCTAGACAAAAACTCGCTGTAGGGAGGATGATAGAGGCATATTATGGCATGTTTATTTGCCAAGACCTTTGCAGTCAGATGGTCATTTATTTTAGACAGGGGGAGGTGTGGAATACCTAAGAAGTACAGGACATGAACTCATGCCTCCTCTGCATTCTGCAATTCTTGCCATATTGCTGCCATATGCTGCTCCCAGATGACATCTGACATCAAATGCTTCTATCAATAAACTACTAAGGTGTTTATTTTTAAAAGTGATTCTTTTTTTTTTTTTTTTTTTTTTGCAAAGCCTTATGCAGGAGAACATCTCCAGGGGCAACTCAGTAAAAGGGAAAGCACCACATTACAGTAATATGTCCCAATGTATCTTGAAGATGTGGCTGTTCCATGAAACAAAGGAACAGCACTTAATACTTGATCCAAAGACTTTTGCAGTCAATGGAAAGACTTCCAGTGTTTTCAACAGGCTTTGGATCAGGGCCCTTAATCTGGGGAACATACTCTCAAAAGGCAGAAAAATGAAAAAGGTTTGACTGTATCACATGCATAGCTGGACTTGTGGCAAGCGTGCATGAGGCAGATTCCTTTCCAGACTCTACCTCAACAAATACACTTCCAGCCAGAGAAAATTAAGTCTCCCAATAAAGTGGGTAAATAATAGGACTCCAACTTGGAAGGAGGCAAGTTCCTTCAGACACATGATATTGTTGTAAATCAGTCTCTGGCTACCTTTGTAAAGATCTCTTTTTCTAGATCCTTTCGGGGCTCTTCTCCTCCCTGATTAGCAAGGGGAATGTGAAATTTCCAAACATGGCTCCTAGCATCAGGGAGAAATGCAAGCTGGGATGGGGAAATCCAGACTCAAAGAGGGAGAGAAAGCTCAGGCCCCAACAATCTGTTCCTAGTCCATCCTAACTGGGATGAAGCTGCTCACTTAGCTCCCTTGCTTTCCAAACCATGTATCCTGGCAGGGAGCCTCTCGGTTCCTATCACACCACCAGATCAGAACAGCAGATTTATTTTCAAGAAAGCTGGAACTTGTTCCTCACTCACAAACCTAAAGATGTACGTACATCTGCTGCAATAGCCTGCCATTATATGCTAGGTAAACATGCAACAAGCACAACAAATGAAACGTACAGACATCTTTCAGTGTACCTCAATGTTGGAATGTGGCTACTTCACTTCCAAAGTGTGCATCAGGAAAAACTGGAGTATAGAGCAGTGATTGGCACAAGACATACACAGCCCTTCCTCTGCCAGGGAGGCCCAGAGCCAACTACAACAGCCAAGAAAACTGGGCTGGATCTCTGAGACTGGGCGAGAATGAGAACACCAAGGATCTGCATGGATCCAACACATCTCCAGGCAGTTTAAAATGTCCTGTCATGTTGGAGAATACAATATATCACTTATGCTTCCCTGAGGGCAAACATCCCCTATACCTCCTGTAGGCATTTGGATGAAGAAAATAATTGCCAGTACTGCATGTGTCAGTGAACCTGACCCCTGGTATCCCTAAATTTTGCTTACCAGGTATTCATTAAGTGCTCTATTTTGGTATTATCCAGCCAACTGGATCAATTCCTGCATCAAACCCTCAAAGCACGAAGGCTGGGAACTGCGATGCGAAGGGCAGAGCTGCCCCTCCATTGTCACATTCCTGGGGGCACAGAGACATCTCTCAGCTTTGCTAACTTGGCCCACCCCTGGGACCAAGAAGAGGTGGCACAAGGAGAGGCAGCCTGCCACAGGCTCTGGTGAATGCTAGACCTGCCAGCCACTTCTGCCATTATTTCAACCCACTGCTCCATCTGAAGAGGGTGAATTTGCTGCATCGTTTTCACACATCACTTGGAAGATGGAAAGTTCTGCAGGTGTTGTTCTTCCTAGTGTACGTCTCGGCAGTCCTAGTGAAGATTTTTATGACTGATTGCCCAAAGTCCAAAAAAAGTCCTTTTATACATATTGGACAACGCCCACTCAAATAAGCAAGGTCTACTCTCTGTTCATTTTGGGGTATTGGAGATCATCTGTAAAACGCAACTGTGGGCTTGGGATTAATAAGCGTTATTGCACAGAAGCCTTCAACAAGATGGGATTGCTAGGTACTCTGACCACTTCAAAAGAGTCAGTCCTGCTAAGATCTCTTAGTTTTTCAGCCTCCTGAGTACAAAGTCCACCCACAGGGTTGGGGTTTTTTGTGGGTTGGGCTGGTTTGGTTTTTTTTTTTTCCCCACCCCAAGGAATGAAAACCAACATGTTCTGATTCCTATCTTTCAATCATCACTATAGTAAAGATAAGTTACCATCACTATTTCAGCTGAGCTAGCTGCTGAATTGCAAATGCTATACATAAACAAAAACAAGTAAGAGTAAGAGAAGGAACTTCAACAGGCTTAGCTCACCTTTTAAAATTCAAGGCAGGGGTTTAAAAGAGATGAAGCCAGGGAAAACATTGGATACTAAAACCAGCCAAACAGGGAAAAATAACAAAGTTGTAAGCCTGAAAAACTGAAATGGAAAGAATGACAGATTTACTGCTGCATTTGATGCACATAACCACTGATAGACTCTCCCCAAGAAGTGTTGAAATTACCATCACTGAAATGAATCCAGAAGCTAAAAATTAAATTATCTTTCCCAGAACATTCCAATTTGGGCTTTGGCAACAACAGATGTTTTAATGCTCTTAAATATAGGCACGCACGCGTGCGCACGCATGCACACATGCACACGTATACTTAAGTACAATATCCTCTTTCACATAAGACCTCCCTCTTAGTTTTCACAAAGTTAGACCAAACTTACGGTCATTCTGCAAAGCCTTTTCTTCAAAGTTTCTGCTCAAATGCACAACTGTCAGATTAAGCAACCCATAAGGAGTCTTACAGCAGCTCCAAGTTATGAATGAATGGTTATTTGTGAACTCGCCTGTCAAGACAGATGTGGTATTTGTCGGTGCAGTGTGGGTTAGATATGGTGGGAAGGAGCCAAACAAGCAAAGTGAAAGGTCAGTATCACAACATTTCCCTTCTTCCCCTGCTCAGTTCGCCTAAAATGATGCCACAGCTTTTGCTGAAGTGTAATACAGTAGTCTATTTTCATGCAACCTACCACGCTTATTTGAAAAGCAATATTCACACAAGAAAGGTTAAAAAAAAAAAAAGGGTTCAGAGGGAGAGAAGAACAGGAACATCTTGGTGCAAGAAAACTATGACAGATGGACAAATCCAAGACTGACAGAAAAGAACACACCTTCAGAAATTTGATGATACTTGAATCAAGACCACCCTATGGAAGCTGAAACACAATACATTGTTTTTCTTGTATTGAAATGTAGTATTACAAGGATCACAGGTTAATTCATGCTGGAAGGGACATCTAGTCCAACCTCCAGCTCAAAGCAGGGTCGGTTATGTGGTCAACTTATCATTGATACTTCATACAGTTATTTATAATAACCTGAAGTCAGGATCACACTATGCTAGTCTTATATAACAACAAAAAGAGGCTCCTGCCCTAAGGGGGTTTCAGTGGGAAAAAGCTCAGCTCTGCAATGAAGATCCGAGTATGTCAATGAGCATCACACGTGAAATCAAAAGGAACCCTCACTCATTGTTGAAAATAAAACCTGAATGAGGGAGAGATGTTCTAAAGATCCTCTACACACTCTCAGCCACAAATCTGCTGCAGGGATGCCTGTGATCATGGTCTAGCATCTCCTGGAAACCAAACATGGATGTCAGAGAAGCCAAACAGCAACCCAAGATATATTTCAGTGGAGCCTTTCTTTCCATAGCGCATGAGCAGCCTCTCTGCGCTGCTGCCTAAACTCATCCACCTGACCTCCTCTGCAAGGAGCCAGGAGCTTTCCAAGCAGCATGCATGACCTGCCACATGGTTCCCTTTGGGAAACCTGGCTGGTTTAGAGAATGCTACGCTACCCAAAAGAGGCAACCTCTCTAACTCTGGACCAACTAGCAGAGCACCAAAAACATGTGAAAACCTGCTCACCAGACAGGTCTAACGAAGCCAGGTCTAGCACTTCATTTCTCCGGGGCTGATCCTGTGCCATTCGAGCTAAGAGAGCCACAGTACTAAACAGGCTCACGAGTAGTTCATAAATTCAAAAACAACTTGTCACACTGGAAGGAGATTAAACACATCCCTTTGTGCTAAGTTTTTTTTCAACTCCTCATCCTCTTGCCACGGAGAAATCTTTGGGTTTCTCCTTTACACCTTGCAGCTGTACGTCTTGCACAGTCAGGTGCCCAGCTGCAATCACTTAACAGCGGCAAGGACAGCGAGGACAAGCGTGGGGGAGCTGTTTTAAGAAGAAACATAGCTGCTTCAGAGAGACAGACTACTACAGGAAGCCAACCGACAACGATGCTGGAGCTAGGCACCCACTAGTCCACATCCCAGATTGAAAGGGAAACAAGCAACAGCCTGTGGTTGAAGGCAGGATGCAAATGTTCCCTAAACAAATGACCAAACCAAACTTTTTAGTCTAAACAAATCATGAGAATAACCTGTAACACAGTATTACATTAAATAATACCTGGGGAGCGTATCATCCCCAAACTAAAAACTGCCTGCTTGAAAACATGCAGCATGTGGTTTCACAACAGGAACGGAAGCATTTGTGTGTCTTCACTCATGACTCATTTTGTCACCATACCCTGGGGTTCTTCTCTTTATCTGTAAGACAGGAGCAGTCTAGCAGAGACACTGCAAAGGCAAAAGAAGCCAGCTGCCCAACAGGGGCATCCTTCTTCGGGATCACAGGAGTACTGAAGAGCCTCTTCTTTCCTCTCTAAAGAAATCCTGTAAAGCATTTCCTTCTCACTGGGCTCCGATGCCCAAATGACAGATTTCAATGCAGCAAGAGGGATTTGAACTGTCTGGCTTTGCTCATCCCTGCAAAAAAACATAAAACAGGCCCCAATTCAGGAAGCTAATTAGGCATACACAGAGCCTTCATGTTAATGAGTCCATTCACGTGTGTGGACCGCATGTTTCAGACCCATGCTGAAGAAGCTCACCGAGGATGGCAGCCAGGAGTTCTCATTCATCTTTTTGCTCAGCTCTGGTGCAGGCAGGAATCTCAGATTGACAGCAAAACACTGGTAGTAGTAACTTCCAAGTAACACAGTCATCCTGATGACCACTGCTGTTCTCACGTGGCACACCAAGGATGAGCAAGGCTAAAA
Organism: Gorsachius magnificus; assembly: GCA_034008185.1. Lineage (NCBI taxonomy): Eukaryota > Metazoa > Chordata > Aves > Pelecaniformes > Ardeidae > Gorsachius > Gorsachius magnificus. Next base: position 37,438,556 of record CM067083.1, on the reverse strand, counting down.
CCAGCAGCTAAGTAAGACAATGCTCTGCTTTCTTCGCACAATCACCTACTCGCACCCAGTCCTGCAATTAAGTGGACCCAGCAAGAGCAGCGTGAGCCCTGGGCACTCCCTGCACACCTCCAGCCGTGAGCAGAAGGCAAGGGCACATCTCCAGATAAGTCTCTGGGACTGCAAAACAGTCACGCTGCCAACGGGCTGGGAAGCGACAGAGGCAGTGATCCACATCTAACCTTTTCACTCACCAAATTAGAGTGAAAGTGCCTCTTTAAAGCAGACCCCAGAGATCAGCTCAAGGACGGTTACAGAAAGGACTCAGGAATATAGCCCTACGCTTCTGTCTTGCAGGTCTTCTGACCTTGCAGCGTTGAAGAAGGTGGTCATGGGTGTTTTGCTTTTCCGTAGGCTTCATCCTCTGGAAGAAACAGAAGGACCACGTGCCATGCCAGACCGGCTTGTAGATCTCCCCCTCTCCCAGCCTGGCACCCTGCTTACAGCAAGCCACCAGGGATTCAGAAGGCAGGCAGGAAACATGCACGGTGCACCCACCTTCTGCTGCATACGAGTGGAAGAAGAGAGGTCTCTGATTTCAGCTGCCCTTGGTTAGTGCACCAGAGCATGTTATTTTATTATCCCTCTTAGTATGTAGAGGACTACTGTCCAGAGAATTACCCTGCCCCTTTTTAAAGCCATTTGCAATTTCCTCTTTTTTTGCATCGCCACCTAGGGAGACTGTAGCAAGTGCCATTCATGAACAAGGAGCAAGGAACGGTTCCTCCCATATCTCTCCTCGGGGAAGCCCTTGCATAGCTTCAGGTCCTCTCTGCAAACCAGAGAGTAAGCCTGGCAAACGCTTCCTACAAGAGGTGCTCCAGAGCACAACCATAGGGCCGGCATAGCTAGGAGGTTTTAAAATATGGTATTCCTTCTGAGACCGTTTCCGTATCATTAACAACATAGGAAATCCTGCAAGATTAAGTTCTGTGTTCTACTAAATGCAAACACACGCGAGCTGCCCAGCCATAGCTGTTAACATCGTGGTAACGATGCAATCAGTGCCAGCAGATGTGGAGCACGGCTGCTCCTGCACGAGTAATTCTGGTACCCTTAAGACAAGGAGCCTGCATACATGTAATTGCTGGTAAATCGAGTCCTTGTTGATAAAGTAGAAGCATGTCATTGTGCCCAGCCAGTTTATAATGTTGTCTTTCATGAGGCGAATATTCAGCAGAACGGTCTATGTAAAGCAATATTCATGGTACAGAGCTCCGGAGAAGACTAATCCTACCGCCCCGTGCAGGTCAGAACCCATGGAGGCTCCTTCACACTACAGTAGTTTAAAATCCATGCAAAACCAGGCCCAAACCCAGAAGAACTGTGATTTCTTAGGCTACTTCTTAGGCTACTGAGTACTTACAGACCTGTCTCCAAGAAAGCGTAAAATTTAAAACATTTACCTGCATTAGCCTTAAGCCATCAGTACCGACCAGCTCATCAACCATGATAAAAGTTGCCATGAATGAAGATGACAGAATTGGTCCCCAGGCCCCCCACACACGCGTTGCCTGTTTCTCTCGAGTATCCCAGTTGTGCATTAGTTTTACAATTCATGATCCTTAACTGTGCTGGCATTAAATTTCTGTTTATTATCAGTGCAATGGCGATTATCACCCAGAGTCAAATAGCTTAACTATCAGGCTGTAGATAATCCAGGAAGAACTGATAAGTAATGAACTTTTAATGCGATTCAGCTTTCACAGAAATCAGTATTAAGCCCCTACTCAGGTAACTTTGCCCAGGCACAGAATTCGCAAGAACTCTCTCTGATGTTGTGCTCAGCTTCCATATCCCACCTCCCTCTTTAAACCGCTCCGTAAAACAACTCGATTTCTGACTGCCAACGGGATTTAGGAGAGATTCAGGCTTTCGGTATCTAATCCACGCTGTCGCGGGCACAATGCAGGCAGGCATGCTTGACAGACAAAAGCTTTTTGTTTTTTCCAAACCTCTTTGTAGTACTTTCTTCCACCACCGCTTTTCACATCTGTTGGTTTTGGGTCCGGCAGTCCCTGACTTGCTGAATTTCCACACATATTCTGACCTGATGTGTCTTTAACCTCAGCTGGACTGTCAAGCCAGATGCCAGATGCCCCCTTACTTCCTCAGTGCAAACTATCAGTAAACCTTAGCATAACTTTACTTTGAGCCTTAAACTAACAGCATGTGAAAAGATTAATATGAATAAATTCAAAACTAATCAGATCCCTTCTTTAAATGTTGACACAGTATTATTTATATCCCATAAATACCTTCTTGACTAAAATTCATCCCAGGAGATTGGCATCTTGCCAGTTCTATTCATATTTACTGTATTTATACAGTACAGTTGGCCAAGGAAAATATTTAAGACAAAATATGCCTTAGGGTATATACAGTATCTCTTATAGTTTTCCTTTTAGATCTCCTCATTGCTAAAAATATTTAGTCTGAACTTTGCAAAATGCCCCACAAAGACCTATCAGCGATCTGTAGTGATATATTGCTGACTATGAGTATAATTAGAGCATATTTGTAATACTTGGGTTGTAGTCAGTTACTGAACGCTAACAACTTGTGGTAAAAACTGAACCACTGATCTTTCCCATGCCTTCCTTCCAGCAGCTTTTGACCTCCAGTGCGTTCACACTGATCCCCTTCTCCCTCCTGCCTCCCTCCGACGCAGCAGAAACCGTAGAGTTAAAAAAATTCACTCCAAGACGTCTAGGAGAAAAGCGCCCGGGGGCCGCCAGAGCTGCGCTTTCAATTTCTTCCTTTAGAATATGGTGGAGCGATTTCTTCCTTTCTGTCTTTTTTGGAAAGGTTCGCTCCATCCAGCATAACTAGAGAGCAGTGGAAAAACAGTTAACCTACTTACTCTGATGTTAGCGACAGCCCTCGCACAGTAGTACTGGATCCGCTGCTGACTGGCCCTCCGATCCCAAACGTCTGATGCACTCTGTTGGTAGATACCTGCAATCTCCTTTGCTCTTCCAAAACCCCTATCGATACTTCAGTACAAATCTGGCCTCTGACAACACTTTAAAAATAGATCCTCGTTTGTCAACACCATCCAAGTCACACACCACAGATATTTTAATTTTCTGGAAAGTATGCAGCTGCACTTTGGACCATCGGTTCTTTGCAGCGTGCTCATGCGAGGAAGAAGGGCAGATGTGCTCAGGATGGAGGCGTTTTACAGTTCTCAGAGACTCTCTGTTACAGGGTCAACTCCACCAGCCACGCCACCGCTATCAGTCTTCCTAACCTCTGCCCATAGGTGCTCATTCCTCTGCTCAGGGCACGATCGCTCAGGGCTCAAAACACAGCGCTGACTGCCACCAAAACCACCAGCAAAATACTACAGTACACCAACGTGGAAAACAGGCATGATTTCTGTGTTCTCGCTATGGCTACGAATTATACTGAAGCTCTCTGCTCGTACCCACTTGGCTCCAAATATACGTTAAAAAAAAAAAAAAGTATTTCTTCCCTAAGGGTAACAAGGGTAGAGTGTATTTATCATGGCTATTGCGGATGGTGCCATAATTACAATAATAAAATGGCTCTGACTGCCAGGATGTCCTGTACCTGATGCTGTCATTTAAGAATAAAGGAAGAAAGGGAGGCAGCTGCACCAAGCATGGGGTTCAGATACCTTGGCTGGCATCCTAGGACTATCACATGCAAGACGGAGCAAGCCCCAAAGCTACAACTTGCTAAACTAAAAAATAAATAAGGGGAAAATGCAATTAGAAACTCTAGGATAAAGTTACCAAGATGGCTGCATTATCTATTTAAGCAAGAGGTATGTGCTTTTCAAAAACAGACAGCAAGTATATAGGGCATCAAGTGGCGGGGGAGGGAAGACAGAGAAAAGCGAGCTGAGCGAGAAGAGTAGGGACTAGGGTTTGGATATGCAAACGGTGAAGTTATTTTCTGCTTCTGGTATTTCACTTTCCTCGGTATGATGATGATCTAGATTCTTTTAAGGGAGTGCGGTGCTTTTTCTTTCTTTTTTTTCCCCCTCTATACACTTAAACTTCACTACCAAAACAAAAAGGCACACCGTTAGGATTCTTAATCATTCTAAGTGGACTTGGTCAGCGCAGAGCATTTGTACCCCCCTGTTATTTTTTTGTGCAAAACGTGGCATGGATCACCAGAAAATCGTTAAAAACAGCAAAAGGCAGACGGGCTGAGACAGGTTCCAAAAACCGAAGCTACCCAGAAGGGAAAACTCTTTCTGTAACCTGAAATGAAAGCACCCATGAACTGAAAGGAGAGGCTAGTTACAGTGGGACGAGGAGGGAGGATGTCCAAGTCTCTCTCCTCTCTCAGCACCAACCCCAATAGCAGTGTGTGGGACAACGTTCTAGGGGGGCGCAGACAGAAGAGGAGCCGGTGACTTTTTTTTTTTTCTTTTAAAAGACCTCCTTTTCTTTTCAGTTATGGAGAGATGGAAACCTGCCCGATCCAGACACTCCAAGGGAAACAAGAGCAGTGGAAAGATATTGGCTCTTTTTGGAGGCTGCAGATGGGACTGCGGGGGAGCTAAACCCCGTGCTAGGGAGGGAGCGGGATGCCAGGAGGGGGGGAGCTTTGCTCAGGTAGATGGTGGTGGGAAGAAGAGGCACCTTTAGGGACTCCCAGGTGACTTCAAAGGGGATGGGAAACCCCACGAGTCTGGGGGGGACAGCTGAATCCCCCCAGCCAACCCACCCACCCGCCCCAGGTGCACATATACCCCCCCACCTATACGAAGCCACCACCTAAGCGATGCTGAGGATAAGAGCAAAGGCGGCGGGCGATGATGCATGGGGCTGGTATTTGAAGGCGCCGGGCACTGCCAAGCCTCGGGGGCGAAATTACACACACATGCACAAACACAGAGGACTTACTTTCAGGGTAAAAAGGCTGCATGTCTATTTTGTAAACTTCTTTGGCATAATACTCCTCGTCGCTCCTCTCCCTCTCGCAAGTGGCAGCTCTGTGGTTGGCTTTCTCTTGCAGCAGGTCCCTGGTGCTGTTGTAGATGGAGATGACCTCCGGGGGCACCTCCTCGGGCTCGGGGTACTCGTCCGGGGGGCTGGTGAGCTTCAGCTTGCTCAAGATCTGCCCCCGGATCGCCTCGATCCTCTTGCGCATAAACTGATCCATGTCGAGGGTGCTGCAGGTAGACAGGCTGAAAGCCACGGTGGCCAGATCCACGGTGAGAAGCACGCTCAGGAGATAGCAGTGCATTTTAAGCGTTTAAATACAGCGCCCCCCAAAAAAAGAGTGACTTTAACAACGAACAACAACGACGGGGGGAAAAAAAATTAAAAAATAAAAAAGGGGATGTGTGCAAACAAAGGGAAGATCTGCAGACAAAATGCAGTTAAAAACCGGACTGCAAGGACGACCTGCAATCGAAAAACGCACGGGAGGCGTCAGTGAAAAAAAATACCAATAATGATTAAAAAAAAGAAGCAAGTTGCTACAACTAGATAAAGTTCGGGGGTGGAGTGAGCCGGGCGGCAAAAAAAAAAAAAAAAAAAAAAAAGGGGGAGGGGAGGAAAAAAAAAACACCCCGAAGAGATCGACAAACCTGCGGATCACGTAAGTGGAGGGGAGCCCGCTCTCAGCGCGCCGGCGGAGCGGGCTGGAGAAGCAGGACCTGAAGGGGAAGCACGGGCGGGGGCAGACAGCGGCGCTGGGTGCTACAGGGCGCTGCGGCGGCCGGCGGCTCCCGGCGGGCAGCGGCAGCGGCACCGCCCCGCGCCCGGCGGCGCTCAGCTCCCGCGGCGGCGCCGGCAGAGGCGCGCACGTGTGCGCCCGGCTGCGCCGAGCCCCGGCCCCCGCGGCCGGGCGGAGCGGCAGGCGGCGGCCCCGCGGCGGCGCCGAGCCCCCGCGGCAGCAGCGGCGGCAGCGAGCGGCGGCGGCGGCGGCACTGATCCCCCGTCCGGCCGCGTCCCGCAGGCTGCTGCGTGCGCCCCGCGCTGCATGCACCGGCCCACCCCCGCCCGGGCCGCTGCGCGCCGCACAGCCTTTTCCAGCTCCCTCCTCTTCCTCCTCCTTCCGAAACGCCAACCCCACGCCGCGGTCGGCGAGGCAGCGCCGCCGCCCCGACAGCCTCCCGCGGATCGCAGGCGCGGAGCGGCCGCCCCGCCGCTGGCCGCAGCGCAGCGCCGCTCTACCCCGGCCTCTCCGCCCCCCACCCCCGCCCCCGCGCGGGGCTGGGGCTGGCCCCCGCCGGCCCGGCCCGCGGCTCCCGGCGGCTCTAGCGCTCCGCCCGCCGCCCCCGGCCCCGCGGCTCGCCCTGCGCGGAGGGGACGGGTGCCAGCAGATAGCATCGCGGCCGCGCGGGGAGAGGGAGGTTTATAACGCCTCCCCGCCCCACGTGCTCGCCTCGCCGCGAAGTGACGTGGAGGGGCTGCGGGGCGCGGAGGGCTCCGCCGCCCGTGCCGCCGCCCCGCTATTTATTTCCCCTCCGCGCAACCGGCGGGGGACTCGCCGCAGCCTGGCTGCCGCCGTGCGGAGCTGCCTCACCCCCGGGGCGGGGGGAGAGGGGGGGCAGCCCGCGGCCGAGAAGCAACAGCAACCGCTGCCAGGCTTTCTTCTCTTTTTTTTTTTTTAAAAAAAAAAAAAAAAAAAAAGGAAGGCTTTAATGTGCCTTGCACCTATTATTAAAGTAATTGGGCCCGATACCACCCCTGCTTTAGGGGAAGAAGTACGCGCCTCTTGGAAGCGTTCCGGACAGCCTTCCCAGCCTTCGCGCTGCCCCTCGCCTTGCTTCTAGGCTGCACCCCCAAGCGCCTTTCGGGCGATTCGCACCGCTCCCCGCTGCCCGGCCGCGCGGTAACCGGTGCTACCCGCCGAGCGGGGGGGGGCGGGGAGGAGAGCTGGGGAGGATTTGCTCCTTCTCCGAGGTCTCCTCTCCTGTCGGAAGCGTGTAAATACATCCTCAGCCGCGCCTGGCAGAGGCTCCCAAGCCCCAACTGCTTCGGCTGCGCCTATAATTCAGTTTCTCCGCTGCCTCCTTTGGCCACAACAAACGCCGCGGGCTCCATCCGTGCCTGCTCCAGCGCGCGTACGTGGGGAATGCCTCCGGCTTTGCCCCCGGGAGGACGGCTGCCCGCCTCTGCCCTGGGGACGCTACCAGTCTACGAGGCATACCACAGGTTTATGCCATAAAGCTTTTCTTTCCCAGTCCATTTATCACCCCCGTACATCAATGTTAACTTTATAATCAAGTAGCCTTTTCCTTTACCCTCGCACACTCTAGCCCTACGTTCCCTTCTGAAGTAAGTTGTCACAGGTTTTACTTGCCGGGAGTTCCCAATCACACCCTCCTAGGTGGGACAAGGCTGTTTCTGAAGAACCTCTGCTTTATTTCCAGAGATGAAGCAAGCCGTAGAGCAGGTACTCAAAGGGCTCTAGGTGTTCAGAAGCACCGCTGGGCCGTTGCCTGCGGTATTACAGGTAAAGACCCACAACAGAAGCGAGATAGGATGACCCGCCTATCCGAAAGCGCCAAACACCACCACGGACTTTCTCTGGCTGACCACAGCTCAGGGACCACCTTCTGCAAAACGTTTTCTGAAGCTCGAGAACGGCAGCCCCAAAATTAAGTGAGTTTTTCCTTTCCAGCCTGTCCGCGAGGAAAAGCGCTTCCTCAGAGCAGCGGCGGCTGCGTGCTGGGGCGACGGAGGAGCCCAGCGGCGCGGAGCTGCTGCGCGCTGTTTGCATTGGCAGGGCTGCGCTGCGGGGGAGCCTTGCACCAGCACGGCCAGCTGACCCAGTGCTGCTGTGGGTACCAGCAACTAGGAGATTCTTCGAGAGATGAAGGAGCCAAGAAAAACACATTATTTACAGGTACGTGTACGCACACAGACTCTGAAAGTAAACTTACTCTCCCTTCTTTCAAAGTGCGTGGGTACACACAGCACTGCAGGCACAACCGAGGCTGCATCCTCCTGGTGCAAGAGTTAATGGTGCCTTCCACTTAAATCTATGAATTCCTGCAAGGCCAGATTAAACGTCTGTGCCGCAACATTGTGCTTTTACGGCTGTACATGTCAATGTCCTGCTCCTGCTGACCTCAAAAACACAGCTGCAGCGTCAGGAATGGCAACGTTTCCAAGATTACTCAAATAAACAAGCAAGCTCAATGTGTAGCCTCAGCTGGTTTCACTTCTGCACCACACCTGTACGGAACCAAGGGGACAGAGTCTCGAGCTGTTACATCTCACAGCTCCGCTGCTAACCAGCTGAGGAACCAGCTCTGTTACACGAGGTACCTCCACCACAAATACTTCTAAAGAACAGGGTTATTAAATTATTTCCTCCAAAAGCTACAGCTGAAACCGTGGAGAAATCCCTCACACGGCACCTACAGCCCTGTAACGCTTTGCTGCTGTACGTGTGCTGCCCACCGCTTGCCTTGGGGGCTTGGGAGCAGCCATGGGGATGGTGCTTCTCAACACCCTCCTTCTGTGGGAAACTTCCCACCATCTCTCAGGTGACCCCCACAGACACAGCCCTGCCAGATCACAAAGTGCTTTGATTCTTGCAAGTTTATTTTTATTCTAATTTGCAGGGAAAAAAAAAAAAAAACAACAACAAAACAACACAAACAACTTTGCAGTGTCTTTCACAAATCCTGGGGCCTTAGGGATGCCCCGCTGGAGGCTACCAAACCCCCATGTGTTCAGTGCCCGGCCAGCCAGGCTGCTCACACAGCTGGAGGTGCTGGAGGTCCCACGCTCCAGAGGAGCCCTCCACGGAAGCGGCCAGAGATCCAGCCAAGCTGACAGCAAACCAGTCCGACTAGATTTTGAAAGTTGCGAGATTCCTTCTGATTTGGCAACATTTCCTCAGAGTCTTTCAGACCAGCTAGGAAAAAACCAAAAGGAGTAAAATAAATCTTGGGTTTGTTCTCATCCGAGACGACCCATTTGCTTCTCTTCTGACCCATTTAGTGTGACACAGGGCATCAGGCTTACCCGCGTGCTGGTCTCAGTTTTGCCTCTGCGCTGCAACAAAGCTCAATTCCCTAAGGCTTTCTGGCATCACCATGGTGATGTTTTTGCCAGGCAGAACTTCCCGGGCGCAGCAGCAGAGACCGGGCTTTGGCTTCTCCATTCCAAAAGCCCCAGCCACTTGAGCTAAATCCCCAGCAGCTGCAGAAGGCCCACCCCACATGCCTGAGCCCCTCCAGTTCGCCCCAGGAAGGGACACCTACCTGCTGGCCAAGTCCTTTGAATACATATCGACATTCATAAACAGCAACTTTCCATTCTGTAAATGGAAAATACCTGGAACATATACATCATGATATATATCATCATATACCTGATCTTATTTCTAAAATCTCTGCCCTGCACATTTAAGTTTGGGGGTTTTTGTTTGGGATTTTTTTCCATGAAAGTCCTGCAAACTAGACCCTAAACAGGTGCCTCTTCTACCTTGCTAAAGTGAACAACGCACAGAAGAGGCAATGAAAAATTGTCAGCAATGATAGAGCCAAACTGCGTGTGCTTTACAAAGCTGGATAAAGAGCGGTATCACCAGAATTCAGTAATTGCCTACCCTTCTGCACAGGTAATCCAGCTCCCATGTTCTACCTTTCATTTTCAGGACTGACATATTTGTCAAAATCATCCCAATTAGGGCTTTGTGTTTTAGCCTGAAAAGCTTTTCATTTTTTATTCATTCCAAAATAGTTTTTATTTCATGATTACCTCTTAGTTTCGAAAGCTGCTGGGATCATCAGACACTACAGTTTAACCCAGCTTACACTTACCTGTTCCCTGTGCCTTTATGAAACGGACTTGCCCTGTGGGGCTCCTGTCAGTGGAAGCTTTGTAAGCCAAAAAGCAGGAATGGGCCCTTAGCGCGCATACAGGGAAAGAACAGAACTTATCTGTTTTGGAGCTTTTAATTCAATACAATACTGTCTTTTTATATATTGATTTTTTTTTTAATAAACAGTAACTGTTTATTAGAAAAACAGGGACACCTGGAAAGTTACTTCACTAAACGCAAAGGTTTCATGTTTCCTATTAACTTAAAAATTACGTGGTCAGGATTTTACAATTTGTGGTTTCTTTTTAGATTGTTTTGGTTATACGCAAATGTGCCGTGCGAAATACAAAGGCAATAATCTTCCTAAAACTGCTGACGACCAGGTCATTAAGTAAGGTGGCTGGCCACATTTCATAACCTAAGGAACATTGTTGGAAGAGGAATAACTTTCAAAAGTTAAGAGGTGACTTTTGTAAACTCTCACGCTGATGACGAGTGCAGGACGATTGCACAATTAATTCTTTGTGGCACGCACAGAAATCTGCAGCCATAACTGTGGTTGTATAGAATCTCAGTTATTCCAATGCAGGGTGCTAGGGGAAAAAAAAAAAAAGGAATTCTCCTTTTTATAAAAATACATGTACGAAGGTTCAACTCGTAGAGCTGAGGTGGCACCTAATAAAGGTGAGGCAGAGAGGAGATGACAAATAATGGAAAATTGTAATATATACCATAATAAAACCTTAGATTTTACTGTTTATTATCCTTAGTGAAGTAGAAGTCCGTACTTCTGCGCTGCACATTTCATTAGTGTGCGCAGTAACGCCTGGATGAATTTGAGAGCAAATCTTGCTGACCTTACTAACACAAGCAGCCCTGCTGCCCCCAGGATTGCATTTCACACAACCACAGCCCGCTCCTGCAACGCTCATGTTCCAGAAGATAAAGGCTACTTTATAGAACATGCTGTCTGACACGCAAGACTGCTACCCATATATACATATACATATGTAACTACTTGTCAACTTGCAAATCAAAGGTATGCTTCTGATATATAGAGAGAACACGTATTTGTAGGAACAAGAACTTTTTTTTTTAATATATTTTTATATATATAGGAATAACTATTATATATATAGTAGGAATGAGAACTTTTATTTATATATTTTTATATATTTATAGATATACAGAGACACATCTTTATATATTTTATAAATATATTTTTTTATACACACATGCCTAAAAAAAAAGTTCTCATTCCTACAAATAGATTCAATAACTTCAGTGGAAACAATCACAAGAGAGCAGTCAACAGGATCCGGTCCAATAAGTCATTCAAGTGTCACCTCTGCGATGGATTGGCATCACCTTCCCCACCAAATGAGAACACGCTATTACAGCAAGCTGTAACATCCACACAGCAGCGTATAGTCTGTGTGTTTAAATAAAAGACAACTAAAATGCAATTACAAAAAAAAAGGGGAAAAAAAAAAGGGAACTTTGGACAGGATCCTGATCCTAAGACACCTCAAGCCAGAATGACTAGGAAAGGGGGAATGTTCAGGAGCCGCTGAGATACTATAGCTGTCCCTTAGAATAATGCCCCCCCACCCCCCAAATAACAGTCTTATGGGTAAGAGAAAAAAGGGAACGGAAAGGAACAGAAAGATCAGTCTGCATTTCAGTGCTAGGGTTATTACCCACATCTTGCACGGCTTGGATTTGACAAGCCAGAAAATAGCTTCCCTGTGGTAAAGCTGCCCTCTCTCTCTCTCCAAAAAGCACAGCTGGATGGTAAGGGGGTCTAGGGAAGCAATGCAATGACCAGTGGTCTAAACCGCCTATCCTAAAAATATCCACATTTTCTATAAAGGCTGCACACATCAGTGCTGCATCCAAAAAGGTTTCTGCTTCCAGCAGCCAATTCCCATCTTTAAATCAGTTAAGACAGAAGCCTTGATAAAAAAAATTTTGTGAATGCCAGAGAAGTTCCCCCATGGTTACACCTCCCAGAGTTTGATCCCCTCACGTGCTCTTCCAAATCTGCCTGTCAGCCCCGAGGATGCCACGCTAATCTTCTCTGTATCATTCCCGTTTCAGGCTATATACCACCAAAAAAAAAAAAAAAAAAAGGCCTTCCTTAATCCTAGCACCTGTGGTTTTAATCACCACAGGAAATCCTGTTTCCACTCAAGTTAGTAAGACTTAAATATCAGCAGAGGAAAACGATCAGATTCACTAACTAAAAATAAAAACAATAAAAAAAAGGGAGATATATAAGCACAGTGGTTTATATACCAGAGGGCCTTGACATCTACTCACAGCAGGCATGACAAAGTCAAGACAGTAAAAGTTATCCTTTTGATATCAATGTTTGAACTCCTGACCTGCCTCTTTTTCTCAGTATTACAGCTGTTGCCTTCCAATTCTAAACTACTCAGTGATACTTTGGGATATACCTCATTAAGTAATGCACAAGTGATGTCTGTAAATACTAAATATTCCTAACAGAGCACCTACCGGAGTTTATTCAACAAATTACAATTATGCAACTTGGGTTAGAATGCGCACTGAGACTGCGCTGCAGAAGACTTAAGAAGATTACATACAGAGCAAGATTAATGGACAACAACTTCAAAAATGGGCCAGCCAGTAAAGAAGTATTTTAACTCATATTCCACAGCTACAAAAAACCAAACAGCCTTGGGTCTGGAGTCCTGTCTTCTTCACAGGCTGCTGGTACAGTCTGCACAGAAGAAAAGCTCTAATAGACCAATGCAGCTTCATAAATATTTTTCCTAACGGCTTTGAAGCAACACATGTTTGAGACGATCCTAGCGAGTTTGAAGAAACCAATGTATTGCTTTGTATTACCTCAGGGGGGAAAAAAAAAAAAAAAAAATCACTCCTGCATTATTAAGGTTTCATGCTGCACCCACAAAATCAGCTCCAGAGAAGGTCTCTCTGTATTGCCACTCTTGCTTCTCCTCCCAGCCTTACACATTTTAAACCCGTTTTCTATGCCTGGCTCCTGAAATCAATGACAGCAGTATTCTTGAGTGGCTGATCGAACTACACCCTTCCAGTGAGACAGTTTGAGCTTGGTGACTCAACCTAGAAATAGAACAGAAAGATCCATTTCAGCTCAGCCGGGATTTGTTGCCTATAGCAGAACTTTACCTAAAGCTCACATGTTTATATTATCCTGAGGGCGGCTCTGTGCAAAGGTACTGAACACTGGAAGAACTGGCATCCTCAGCTTGTTCACTCAGAGTTCAAACACCGTTCAGCGCATGACTGGGAATATAAGGAAAAATTTTACGCTTGGTCATAGATTAATGCTTTTTGATTCTGTGATAGCAATAATTTTGAGCCAGATCCAGGTAATTTTAGAGCTGGATCTAGATACCAAGACATGGGGGAACATGGGACCAACAGATAACAAGAACAGGAGAACTATCCTCATGAAACATATCGAAGTCCAATCTGTACTTTGGACATTAACTTCTAAGTTTCTCCATCACGGATATAGAGTGACAGCTGAAATGCCTACTGTCATGAATTTAAGTGTCATTTGAACATCTACCTCATCAACACGTAAGTCAGAGCTTAGAAAAGCCTACACAGTGGCTGATAACGCAGAAGTCAGACCCAGCTCCATCTCACATAAAGGACCCAAGTCCACAGACCCATCACTCCAGTCACTTAAGAAATTAAAACAAATTAATTTGTCATAAGGCAGACGGTCCAGCATATGCTTCAACAGTAACTGAAGGAGAACCAAAGACAACAATCTGTCTCTGGTAAGCATAATATTGCCATTATAGAAAAGACACACAAGTAATTAATTTCCCTTCTTACTTGACCTTCTTTACAAAGAATACATTTCACTTCCACTTTCATTCTAGGCAATGACACCGAAATCTAAAATAAAAGAATGCTCCAATTCAAAAAGAAAGCAAATAAAAGTAACCAACAGCAGATGGAGAGAACAGCAGTGGCACTGGCAATCCTGACCTGACCTGCTGATGGCACGCGTACAACATAAGAAAGGTGCTCAACACCTTGCAAGGCCTGACTGGTCCCTTTCCTAGCACAGTCGGCAAGATGATCTGTCACCATATCGTCCCCCCAGGCTGGATTTGTTTGATCGATGTTCTAGCTGGAAGTATATTTGTACTTATGTCTAACACGCTTTTTGGCAGAGGAATGAGCCCGAGCCCTTAAATTGAGGATCTTGCCTAAAGATTCTGAGAAATCTTTCATAGTCTTTATCATGAAGAGACACCCACTTCAGAATTTCATAAAATCTTTTCCTAATTAATTTTTTTTTTTTCATAAGCACGTAACAAGATTTCAGCAGGTACTGCCAAGCATTTCACTTATCTAAAACCCAACAGTATACAAAACCACACCACCCTTACCAACACATAGCTGTGCGACATCCTTTACTTATGAACCTTAAGGTCTTCTGAAACTCATTGGGATTATGAAGGGGGAAGCAGACCTACACAGCAGTGGAAAGGCTAACTGTGTTTTTTATGGCCCTTCATTGCTAAGGGCCACTGCAAGGTGGTGACTGTATGGATGTTATGCACAGGGATGTCAACGACTCAATTAGAAAGACCAGTAAGCTCAGGTGCTCAGCCTTCTAGCAAGAGTTTTCATTCAGCTGCTGGACCTCAGGCACCCTTCCTGAAATGGATTCAAGCAGTGTTTGTCCCTGGACATAGGATACCCTAAGTATAAGGCTGCTTCAAAAGTATGCTCTTCGAAATCTCTGCTAGTGGCAGAGCTGGGAATGAAGCCCAGGACTGTTGATACCTGTATTTCTACCCACAACTTCCTACGCTTCCAATATATCACTGCCCACAAACTTTGCAATATATGGATCACTTGAAAAACAAAGAAAATCCTCTTCAGATAAACCATACACAACCTGAAAGTCAATGCAGTAAATATTCAAGATAATAATCAAACCCAAACATCCACATAATCAAGAAAGCTTTTCACTACCATTTTTCTGGATGAAGAAGATTTGCACGTATTTCCATTCTGAACAATAATGACCATGTCCTTAACTGGGATAGAAAACCAAAGTTAAAAGCAACAAAGTGATTGAATAGCCCAGGGCCCTCAGCCGCAATCTCCAGGACTACATTCATAATGCAGTTTAAAAAGGGCTCAGGAATGGCTAGTGGAATCTTTAAGTACTTCAGTATTCAAACAGGTTTTAAAACTATGGCAAACAACCCTCTGTTACCTCTGTGATCATATATGCCTGTAATAGACGTTACTTAAAGACCTGATTAGTACATAACATCAGCAGGTTGCATATTTAACCATTTCTAGACTATTCATTAAGTTTCTGATACACTGGTTACACTTCTTATCTTTTAAGTGAACTCTTTCTATCAATTATTTAGCTACTTCTGAGAATGCTTATGTCTGCCAGAAATCCTAGTGGTATCAAATCTCGGTGCAAGTCTGATCCTGGTCAGCAGTTCACAATTAACACCACATATACTGAAAACAGAATTGAGAAACACTTAAAATGTTGCAGAATAATGCTCAAAAAGTTCACACACTGGCATGAAAGAATGGGCTATTGAAACAACCAAGGCACTGTGAAGAAATAGTGCTTTTTATGAGCATTTGTAAAATCACCTTCCAAAGTGCTTCTTGGAAGCCTTTTGCGCTCATATCTGAAGGATTGACAAAAGTGTCCTAATTCATTTTACAATTTGATATCCAATAGATTAAATGCATGAATTTAAACAAAACAAAATAATTTCAAAGGATGAAACATTACACAAACACAAGTGTCTTTAGTGTTGAAGCTATTCGGTTTGACTGGAGTTTTATTTCAACATGTCCCTTAAGACAGAAAAGCAATTAAAAAGATGCATTTGTAAACAAAATGCATTGTCTAAGAAACATCAGCCATCCCTACCAGTCTGAAAAAGAATGATTAAGGAAAAGCCCTTACCTGCTAAGTCATCTACAGAGGTGAAAACTTTGAGGTCTACGTACTGACGTGAGGTTAAAAGCCACTGCTTTAGAATAACAGTAAATGATATTGACAGTCTTCCACCATCTGTTAACCAAGAACTTGTTCGGTCTCCAGGGTCTGCCACTGAGGTCCTACAGTTTAATGTCTTATTGAGCGCTAGGACCCTATCTATTTAACAAGATCCTAAGAGTCTTCACTACTTCAAGCCTTCTCCTGGCCCTCTTACTCCTTACCTCAGCAAGTCTTGAAGAAATCATTGAGCAATTTGCTGGGGCTGGAAGTGAACAACACTGATGACTGCTCTGTGTGGATATTAACTATGCCAGGACTCATTTCATAAGAATGAGGAGTCTGTCATTTTAAGTTGTGCAGTGTGTTGTGTGCCAGATGACTTCTGCCTTCCTCCCTGGAGACAGCTCCTGAGCCAGCTCTGAACAGATGCGGCTTTAAAGACCACCTTCTTCTGGAAGCATCAGATAGTCAAAACGCTTCTGTGGCCTCCAAACAACTCCATTTCTCTCTAAAACAAAACACACACACACCAAAAAAAAAGCCCTATCACCACTAGAAAGCAGCAGCAGGTGCCCCAGGCAGCAGCTTCGAGCTCTCTTGTTCTGCTCAACCTGTGAACCCAGGAGAACCTGCCTCGCAGCTGTAGAGGTGGGAGCTCTTCTCTCCATCTTTTCGCAGGGAAGAAAGATGCCATGTACAGTAGCATCAGGCACAACAAGGATATTCCACCACCACTCCCAAAGTGTTTCCCTAACAGCAGGCTGTAGAAAAGCAAGGAGAAGATGGTTTTTTCTTTTTTTTCCCTCCATAAGCCAACTCAAGCTTTTATTGCTGAAAAAAATTAGCACAAATAACGTGAAGAGAAATTAAACCAGAGGATGAGAGATGTGGGAAGAGCTGACCCTGTGCCTTCTCTTATTAAACAAAACTTTGTTGCTTTGCATGCAATCCATATAATATTAAACTCTACAAACTCTGGAGTTGGCTTGAAGCCTAACAAAACTGGAACCACCCCGTCCTTATTGGCTTTATATAGATAGGTACAGAAATATACAAAGTTGAGATGATTCATGCTCTCTGGAATGAAGGGCAGCAGCACAGCTTTGCTTAAGCAGATATTCCTGGGAGCAGGCAAAACAGACCGAGCATTCTGATGGCTGGGAAAAGCCACCGGAGGTTGTTCTTGGTAGCTATCAAAAAGGAAGAATGTAACTGAAAAAGCGGGTAGTGAGGCAGGTAGGGCAGCTGATCCCACAGCCGAGAGAGGAGACTGGAAGGTGTCTGGGCCACACAGGGTTTAGCTCTTCTTTTGAATTGCTAGTCAATTAAAACAAAACTTGTTGTAAGAGTCTCAAGCTTATTTCTCTTTTGGAGGTAACTACCAATTTCAATTATTCTAGGAATTTCTCTGCATATGGCACAACTAAAGGACAAGGCAAAGGCAAGGTACAGTATCAAAATTTAAAAACTATCCAATATACATAAAAAATCTGAGTATTATGCCTCTTAAAAGGCAAGAAGTGCTCTCCACCTATAGGCAAAAAGTACTGCTACATGCTCTGAATGAAACAGCAGCTCCAGATATTTTTAGCAGTATTGATATATTCCACATTTTTCTTAAATACACAAGTGACACTTCAGTGCTTTAGTCAAGACATTAGTTAAAGTACAACTTAAAATTGCAATAAAACTCATAAATACCCAAGTATTGTAGGAGCATTCTCAAAGTATTTTAAAATTTTTTAATCATCATCATAGTTCCTAAGAAAAATGTGATTGTTTTCCAAAAGTTTGAGCTCAAAAACTGGTGATATCAAAGTAGAGAACAACTGTAGGTTTAAGGGTGCTGACGTAATTTTTCCACACAAAGTAACTGAACTCTGCAGAAAGGAAGGAATATCAGATCAGATTATTATGCTGCTTCATAGACTCAAAATTCATTGTAGTATATTTTTGTGTTGCACTAATGAGATGCCAGCTCTTGCTGAAGAGCTATACAGATGTCTAACCTTCAGAAGCCGGGATAACCATATGTCAAACTTTTGTGGTTTTGCCACTTGATATTTTGGGTGTATGCCTTCATTTGCGATAATAAATATCAGGCCGCAAACTAATGTCTCCTCAGATATCTAATATGTTTAACACTCAAACCAGCTTGAAAATCTAAACATTTCTGCTGTTAGCTTTGAGTTCTCCTCAAAGAATTATGCTACAATATATACCAGATGAATAGGCTAGGGATAACACAACCACTGCCAGTTGTTAGGATGGGTTTCTCTGCCATTTTGTATGTGTATTTTTTATCCTGCAGTATACACAAAGTTCAATCCCCCCCTCCCCTCCTCAATGCCTTCGTTAAGAAAATCTGAATCCATTGTCCTACCACGCATTTCAATGCTGAAGACTGAAAGTCTGAATGTCGTTCCTAATCATATCTTGCATATAAGCAGGTACAAAGAAAGGTTTGCACGCATGACATCTGTAAAACCAGACAGAATAGCACTATGTATTTTAAGTATCAATTAATAGGCCCCAAGGCATTTTCTTCTCATAGCAAATGCGACAGCAAAGTTAAACAAATGACACAGCATCAGCCAGCAAATCTGGAACAGTGAAGGCAGCAGAATTCAACCGCAGCCTCTCATTTAAAACACCTTAATCACAATGCACTTCCTTCTGTATGCATATGCTTATATAGAATATATTCTTATTATGCATGTTAGCTTCTGCACCTTTGCAACCAAACACCTAATTATGAGAAATCGCTGTAGCTTAAATAAAGCCAAAGTGATTTATGCTGACATATGTCTTCCAAAATTTGGTACCGTTACAGTACGCACCTAAGAGGAAAAGCTTTTGTTTGACCCTTTACAGACCTGAGGAATTAGCATTATAGCTGCCTAAACCCACAGGATGTATCTCGGCGGTCCGGTTCCTTACAGGAAAAGGCCAGAATACCAGAACTGCAAATGAAGCAACACTGAATACAATTTGATGTGGTATTGCTAGAAAAGCCCTCCCTCCTCCACCAAAAACAATAGCAAGGACTGTCCTTTCCTCTCCTACTAGTCTCTTAGCTTATAAAACTTGCAACAGAAAAAAACATACATATATATATATAAAAAATAAAAGCCAATCAGTAGGGTCAAGTCTCTCTTTTACAATTATGTTTCCAGAGTTGTCTCCAATCAAACTAATGCTCCAAGACCACAACTATCACATTAATGGTTACTTTTCTTTATTATTTACAAAACCTTTCCTGGCCAAAGTAGTAAAGACTCTATAGGAGTCCGATAACTTTACAAGGTGATGGCATTTCTGTGTTTATTGTAAGCCATTTCTATTGTGAATTGCTAACAATTTTTCAAAGTGCAACACTGATTTGGAAATGCAGGCACACTAATACATCAATTGCCATGACTAATGTATAAACTTTTAATGACCTTGGCAAAATCTTTCTTTTATTGGGCAGGTGCCACTATTTTGACTGTACAAAATGTTTTGGAAATATGTTGAAAATTATACATGTTTTGGAAAATATTTCAGGATTTCAGTATAGCAAATGAAGCTTTATTAAATAAAAGTTTGACATGGAGGAGAAAACACTCCAAAGTTGTGCAAGTCCTTTTTTTTTTTTTTAAAAAGAGAGAGATCCTCCAAGCATTGTACATTCACAGAATGCTGACTTTCTATCCAAACAAAGTTAAGAAGATAAAACATTATCTTGAATGGTTTTCAGTTCCATTCAGTCACTCTCATCTTCTTGTTTCAGACCACCTCCTTGTTCAGTATTGCCCTCTTCATCGCTTTCCTTGTCCCAGTCTTTCATAGATGCTCCCATCATGAAGTCATCACGCAGTATATTCCATTCTGGCCTCTCTTCAGACTTCACTTCACCCTGAATGTTTGAGGGGAGAAGAGGAACAGAGGGAGAGGAGGTGAATGTGAAAGGTAGTAAAAGATGGAAGCTCTTCATGCAATCAAAATAACACCTCTCACACCCTTGCAGTTTGCACTTGCAGACCTACTGAGAGGTAGCTCTTTATGCAAATGGTACACAGAAACACACAGGACACTCATACATGACTTGATGCTAATAAGCAAACTTCTTTTAACCAACCAATAAAAGAAATATGGAAACAAAACAATTATTCCTCATGGATGAAACAGTCAACCCTGGGCATGGCTTCCTTTATTAAAATCTTTGTGGTTTAATCTTTTTCCCCCAGGTGCTGCTTCATTAGAACACTTCTTGGCACGTTTCTAAAACACAAATATGGATTTAATAAAGGCTTAAAACCCCCCAAATTTAATATTTAACATATTCTGCAATATTGAACCAAATCCCCTTTATGTGGATTATTACCTCACTACCTGGGCTTGTCATATGGTAAACCAACCCCCTTATCCAATTTCCTCCTTAAAGGGATAAACTGAGGCTACACTACACAGACTGGTGAATAAGAAAAGCGACAGGAGCGTAGTTTTCTGTTAGCACCGACAACAGTGCTTGGTTGCAGTTCTTCCAAGTGACAAGATCATATTTGGGCAGTGCAACAGCCCCATCCTGTGGCAACAGTTTTAAAGAACAGCTTGAAGCTATGCCTACATTCTTACTGAAGGAAAATACTGAAAATTTCAACATACTGAAGGAGGATTTCCATGTAGCCTTAGTAGCAAAATACTCCTGAAGAACGATGTGGTACAGCATCAAGCAGGCAAGCAAAAAAACCTGTCCTACCAAAGCAGTGCACTGAAAAGCATAATTTACTTTTGCAAACAAAGTTAATAACAGGCATCTCAGGTGTGCTTTTCCCATTCCCGTGCTCAAAAGGACAGACCTTAGATACCATACAGTGGATGGGGGTCATCTGTTACAGCATCCTCTGCAGATGCAGCTCTGCCTACCAGACGCAAAACCCATAGTAAATGCACGATCACGCTAGACATTTGTTCATGCCTCCTCTTTGTCACATATCTAGGAGTATGCGATGTATAGACCCATTGCATATTTAAGCTGATACCAGTGCAATCTTTGGGAGAGAACAGCATAAGGAATTTAATAGCAGGAGAAATGAGGAATAGAGAATACAGGTCCACCACTGTAAATCTAACATATCATATCACACCAACGGAAGTTATTTGAGTGCAAAGTCTGCCAAACAGGCTATGTATTTTTCATAAGTAACCAAAGCAAAATGCTAAATGTGACTTCTCCTGCAGTTCTTTTTGAAAGGCTGCTTTCACAAAAATAGAATAACAAGTCTTAGCACCTTCCTTCCCAGAAGGAATTTCCCAGGGCCTGGTTCAAATAAAGAGAAACTCTACAGCTGTTCCTCAAGATGCTTGCACTGTGATTTGTTTTGGGCTTGGTGTGTTGTTTTTTTTTTCTTCATAGCTGCTCTCATTAGTGCCTGCTCCTAAGAGAAACTCTCCCAACCCTACAACCTCCCTTTTCCCCAGGGTAGCACCTCCTAACCACTTTCCACTCTTGCAGCAACTCACTCCAAATGCCATGCCCAATAAAGCCTGAAATCATCTCAGACAGGGTAATCAACTACCTGGAATTAGAGTTACAGATAAGGTAGGTCCCTAGGCAGACCTTAAGATGTTCACATGGGAATAATCTGTATTGGTGCAAACACAGGTACTCTGTTCTGGGACAAAAGGAGGGGGTAGCTTCCCCCCACTTTTTAACTGTATTTCAGTTGTTTTATGTGTTTACCTTTGCAGAGTAGAGAAAGGTCAGAAAGATTACAAAATCCACCAAGCTTTTTCTTTTTTAATCCCAGACCTTTCATAAATCACTGTTTGAACATGCCACAGAGTAAAATATAAAATACCTAAATGGAAAAAATCCCATCTTCCTTACAAAACAATCCATATTTTTTTTATTTTTTTCCAGTAATAATAAAACCAACAGAGATTCCATTTTATTTTCCCAGATGCACAGAACAGGGAATTTTTTTTTGTGGCATTTTGTTTTGTTTTTTAAACAGCATAGCAGCAGTAGATTGTCAGCAATGACAGCTAAAGGCTCAGGGTTTGAAAAGCCCAATGCTCAAATTCATCACAAGCTACTATTCAGCAACCATTAGCCCTTCTTTCTGGCTATGTCAAGTGAACAACAGGACAAAAGCAGGACCTCAACAAAAGAGGGATGCTGATCCTCCATAGCATTGCCCACTGTGTAAGGCATCACAAAGGTTTGAATAGAGTTTTACAACAAGCCCTAAGGAGAAAGACAGAGGTAGCATGTCTGTGCCTCAAAGATGAAGATTAAATGCTTGAAAGCAAATATTTAATCAATTTTAAGCATGCTCTCATGTGAAGAAAACCCCCATGTTCAGTATCTTCATTCCTAACTCATTTACTGCTTTATTGTGCCCTCAGAATGAAAACTCCCCAAAACATTCCTAGAGTCTTAAGAAAATATGCAGCAAGACTATTTGTATAATTAACAATCAGTTTAACTGTAACATCACTTCCCAACTTGCTTTATGTAAGAATGTTAATACACTTGGGTTTTCAATGCCATAATCTGGTTTCATCTAAATAAAACAAAACTGATTCTTGGCATGTGGAAAATAAACCAGCTTTCATTCCATACAACCGCTTTTGAACTTCCAGTCAGCTGTTCATCCACATCTCCCACATTTCACTACGCCACTGAAGTCCCCTTTGAACATCCCCAACTGAAAACAAAGCAGGCTATATAAACATCAGTGTGTAATGCTACATAAAGTGGATTCGTTGGTAAGGCAAGGAGTGAAAAATTCTGGTGTTGCTTTTTTCCCCCCTCCTCTTTTATACATACATTTGAATGGGTTTGTTCTTTGCCTGAAAGTGTGCCAACCTATTTCAAAAGGTCTGAGTTGGGCAGTTATTAAAATCAGGAGTCACTGGTACATGGTGATGCACTTACCATGAGCTGAAATGACAGAACAAAAACATGCAGTGTGTTTACTCTAGTGCAGATACTTATCTGCTGGGACAGGCTGACAGTCAAGTTGAAAAGAGATCATCTAAATGAAACAAAGACCATCTTGCCTGCTCAGTGTGCCATCTAAGCTATTGCAACATTAGGTCAAGCCTGACACAAATAGGGCTCTGTAGTGGGGATGTACTTCCCAAACTAATGCTGGTTTGAAGACATAGACTCTAAAATCTGCACCAGGACAAGATGAACTGAAATTCTTAGCCAAGTCCTAATAAAGCCAACCACCCACCCACCAAACAACAAAGCTGTCTGTCACCTAGAACAAAGAGCTGTCCCTTGCAGGATCTGGGCTGGAACTGCCTCCTGGATGGTTTTGGAGGAGGAATTGGTCTACAAAAGCCCCATGGCATCATCATCAGCTATATGAAGAAGATCAAGTTAGAAATCTCCCCGTTTTGGCTCATTTCTTTACCACTGCAAAAACTTGGAGCTACGTAATTCACTCTTGGAAAATGACATTACAGTAAGTATCTTCAACTGAGACCTGCCACACTCAACACTGAAGTTGTGGCAGACTTGACTGCCACTCAGGTGGGAGATCGATCCTCTCTACCCCTTCTGCAGTTGTCAGAAGCAGCAGCAGGATGCTCGTAACTGCACATAGCTGCTTCAGCCTGCATACGGGTTCCTTAGCTCAAAGCCCGCTTCCTTAGAAAGCTTACGGGAATTAAGTTCAGTCAAGTCACAGAACATTGTCATTTTCATCTGGCACTTCACTGGCACAGTGACATCCTAAAACCAGAGTAGGGAAGTCTGCCAGAACTTTTCAGAACCCTATGCATAAGCAGACCAAGTCCCACACTGCTTATTGGTAAGTAATGGCATTAAAAGCTACGTCTTGAAATCAGAGCATACAGATTGAAGACAGCATTTCATTCTGCTTTCTACCAGCTCGTGTCACTTGACCATATCCCAGTTTCTGCATCTGCAAAACAGCAAACGCACCTAAATCACCATAGACATTCCCCTACAGCCTGCATCCAGAAGATGGTAACTGCAGGTTATTAATAAGCAAACATTTTTCAGACCTAGGAATTGCAAGCAGCACACTGGGCTCCCACACTTTTGCTCCATGTACAAGATGAAATGCCAGAGCTTGCAGGGGCATCTCTCTTTACGGTCACGTACAATAAACGTTTATTTGTACCTGTCAGGGAAGGAATTTCTAACATAAATATCTTTCAAGCAACAACTTTAAGCCCTGAGAAAACAATTCTAACTTCTAATTAATTTGAACAGCCTCCCCAAGTTCCTCTCTTTTGCTCAATACAAACATCTAAGACCTTGAAATACAGGGAGGCTTTTGTCGTGATGAAGAAGTTAAAAAGCATAACTGCCAAAACGCATTCTCGTATACATCTGACAATTACCTTCCCCGCCAGCCTGCATCTTGCTCTGAATGACTGGTGCTATTCCTTCCATCCCCAACAAGGTGGTTTAAACCTAGCCAAAAAACCCCAGCATGGCATCGTCGGGTGCATTAATCCCATTAAAAAAAAAAAAAAAAACCCACTTGGTAGACTGGGGGGGAAGGGGGAATGGAAAACAAAGAACACCAGCATAATCATTTCTCCTAAATTTGTTTTCAGGAATGTCCAAGCTCACAGGCCAAGAAAGTAAGTTTCCTCTAGGTAGGGAGGAAATAAAGAAAACTGCAGCTGAAGTATCTAAAGCAGCAATATAAGCAGAAAACAAAATGTAATGATTTTTAACAGAAAAATGATACTTCCTTTTAATCATCAGTGCTGCTTGCAACTTTAAATAATTTGAATTACAGTGACATCTTGTCTATAAGAAAGGTTCCGATGTACTCCTGATCCCAAAGAGACAAAACCCCTCACAGATCTGGAAAAAGAGAATATGTTCTGTACCGCTTCTATCTGGAACTTCTAAGCTGAAGTCTCACAGCAACTCACATCGACTTTGGGAAGCATTTTCGAGCTTGCAGAACACGCGAGCTGCAAAACAGAAGTCTGTTCTGCCGCAGCATAATTCTGCGCAATTGTTTATTCCTTAGGGCGAGAGTCATTCAATACCCATTTACATCCTCTCTCCAAATGACGAATTAGAGTGACTGAACTAAACTGCCTTGGTATGTTTGAAGTGACACTATACTGCGGGTATCAACAGTGGCACAGGAGATTTACTCAGACCACAAGGTCTCTTGTGCACACCAGAATCTGCACTGGCATTTCTAGTAAATAAATCTAAGAATGAAATTTTTTTACAGTGTGTTTTGAAACCTGCTGTTTCTGTTCAAACTTCTGTCCAAGTAATGCACTGGAATTATTACTACAAGCACAACAAATACTGATTTTCCTTTTGAGCACAGCCAGAAGACCACCCAGAGCTTAATGACCTGCATAAGGAATCTCCCCATCCTCACATCCTCCTCTAGGGTTTACTACAACTGGGGATGTGTGAATGAGAAGGAATGCTTTGGGTTGGCATGCAGAGGCTTAAACATGCCCCAACATTAGAGGGGTCAGAACTAAATTACAGAATTTCTTAAAACAAGCATTCATCTGGACTTAAGCAAAGAAGAAAAAATCATTAGCATTGTTATTAAATGCTCAGTTGCAAAGAAGAATCGCAGAAAGAGCTTATGAGAGCACACATTTCCCCAGCCTCACAAATCAGTATTTCTGTCACAAAAACCAAAAATATTTTAAGAATTCAAGCGTAACACAGGGCGCTTCTGCATACAGGAACTCCTCAGCCCATACTGCGCCCCAGCTCCGACAGCAGCAGTCTCCAAAATCCTTCTGCTGCACAAGGATTTTTACCACGCGTTGCTGTGAGACAATGCCTGGCCACGCTGGCACTGAGATTCCCTTTATATGTTTGAATGAGATGATGAACAGCACAAGCATACTACACCCAGGAGCTACTCACAGAAAATAAAACTTCATCAAATAAAAACTCATTTGAAAATAAGCCTCACCTAATGAAACACTCTTATAGTTAAATTACAACACAGGTATGAACTGTTACCTTTACCCATACTAACAATTCCCCTTGTAGAATTTATTCTGTAATTTGTAACTCACGTTCTGTAAAATACAAGGCAAAATGACAGTGTCGTGAATATCAAGTAATTATATCACTGTCTTTCCAACTGTCAGGCCAAACTACTCCACTGACATAAAAAAGAAAAAAAAAAGGTACATAAGTAAGCATTTTTAAGTAGGTACCAAATAAAAATTAGCTCAAAGTAGACTGTAAATTATTACAAAGATAGCTGGAAAGAAAGAAATAACACATTCCCTATATTAGGTTATCATGCAACACATCAGGACAGCCAAGTTTCCAGACAGTATACTACTCTTTTATTATGCCATGACTGCTCGTTTTCAGTCACGTTTGTTTTTCCCTCCTGTAAAAACAAAACTGCTTCAATCATCCTCATCAATAGACTTTTACCTTCACATCTGCAGTGCCTGTTTAATCAGCAGTTCTACTACTTACAGTGAAATTACTGCCTACTGCACAGGCCGCTACTATCTCAGTATTCACCTGTTACGCCTACCCTTTCTTCATCTGTAAGTCTCCATGCAGCGTTCATGTTTCATCTACTTGAATGATCGAACCCTTAGAGCAAAGACTGCACAGCACTGAGATCAGTTAATTCTTGACACAAAGACCCAATGAGTACTGTGGCTGAAAACAACATATGATCAAGACTTTTGTATTTAAAGCAGCACACATTATACTTTCATTGCTTATCAGACAAAAATTTGTATAGCAAGTTATGGTATTCAAAGTACTTGAATCGTAATTCTGACTTGGAAAAGACAATGCTGTCCATCAGAAAGAATACCAAAACGTGTGTTGGTTAATTACCAAGAGTAAAGTTACATGGATGACTCCTTACCAGCTTCCATCGTTACTCCTAAAAGGAAAATAATGACCCAAGAATTTTTATGTTTGGGCAGGATTCAAAACAAAGTAAGAACTTTTCTAGATATTTAGCATTTCAACCCTGAAAGAAATGCCACACAACTTCTCACAAGCAATACTTCTCTCCATCACCTTGTCCTAGATTTCTTAACCTATGTATTTCCTGCAGTAATGAAGACATAATGGAGTTTAAAGACCAGCCTCAACATTACCCAGATCCAGTTGCACAGTTCCTGAACCATCAAGTTGTACCTGGAAAATAGGCAGATACAGCAAGAGCACCTAGTAAAATCATCAGGTCAAGACTAAAGGCATCCAGTCAAGACTAAGGCCTTCAATGTGCTATCCCTCACAAGTCAAGTGCTAATGTCTTTCCACAGTCTACTTTAGACAAATATTTCTGAGTCACAACAGATTTTTCTCAGATGTCATCCATCTATGCAAGACACTTATGCACTATCTCAGCTGGGTACCTAAAATTTTCTGCAGGTTTTTATAAAAGCTTGCCTGTTGGCACAGTAAGGGAACACACAGGCTCACAGCTGTTTGGAGTATTTTTTAATACTTTTTTAGAATAAATTAGCAGTTTGCAGATTTTCGAATAATCTGAATGTGACTCAGATTATTTCCTACAAATGATGCTGAAACCATCCACTGTTTTTCATTATGATTTAGCAAGAGGCATAACAGAGCGAGTCCCAAAAGGCTGTCTCGAACAACGACAGCTACAGTAATGACCAAGTCCTTCACTTCCAGCACTTAAGAAATCATCTCACAGAGTAGCTGATGAGGAAGAAGTGGGGCTAATAAAAGGCCTCCTCTTCCTGACTCAGGATTTCCACTTATATTTGAGTCCTGAAACAAGTACAGGGATCCAAAAAACTATGAGGCAGGAGGGGGAGAAAAAAAAAAAACCAAACCAAACCACAAAGAACTAGCTTTTGTGTATTTTTATTACTAAATATGAAATACTGAAGTTTTTATGACTACTAAGCAGCTTGGCTGGCTAAACTTCCCTACCCTCATTGCCCCTGCTTTTACTTAAATGTTTTTGCGACATATCCTAAATGTCTGCAAATCCAAGTTTCTTTGATTTTATATTCCTGTAATTTCCCTCACACCATCGTAGGCGAGTGGCAAACTCATTAAGGAACAGACCATACCCCTCAACACTCCCAGGCTGCTTCCTAAAAGCAGATTAAACCTGAAGAGGGAACGCGTAAACTGCCCATGATCCCAATCCCTTATCTTGGCCATCTGGCTACCCTTTCTCTACATTTCTGACCCTTCCATCTCCTTCTACGTTTCTGTATGGGTTTTCCCGAACACCCGCAGGTTGAGAAGAAATGACACAGACCACATGCAGAAAACACTGTCCAGGGTTCAACAACAAAACTAAAAGAGGTCAGATCTTTCCAAGAAGACAGCTTTAGTATCATTTGTAATAATAGTAGGTTAAAAAAAAAAGTATATTTTCTAAGCTTTCAGTAAATTTCAGAAACACTCATTAAAAACTTTCCAGATTTTCCCATAGGAAAAAAAACCCAGCCTGAAATCTGCAACCCTCTAAACCATTGGAAGATGGAAGCAGTTTGACCCACCACTCCTGAAGTCTACCAAGATAAACAGATGAGTAGGTGCCCACAGAGGTCATTTATAATACACATCTGCTAAATCAACATGCTGGAAATCAGAACATTTTATACCTTAATAAAACTTCAAAGTAAGGGAATCACTTTTCAAGATAATTTCCAATAGAAAATCCTTAGATGAGGGAAAACAAACTGGTTCAGATAGACAAGATCCACCCAATCTTTCTTACTTCCAGAAAACATTTTTTTATAAAACTTCATGAAATGTTCAGATATATTTTTCTCTAAGTACCCTATAAGAGTTACAAACAAAGCCAAAAGTTGCTTTTATAAGGCTTCCAAAATTTACCAGAAAAAAGGTTTTTTTTGTGCTTTGTATACTTAGAGGAAGATCAAAAGAAGATGTATACCACAAGTTTTTCAAATGTGGTTGTTTTAGACATAGTTTTACTGAAAAAAAGCCTTGCAACATCTTCTGGGAAAACAGAACACCATCACAGTATCCTGCGCACTAATAATCAAATAGCAAGGCAAGTTAGTCTCAAACATGACAGACAGAACTGTCTCAGTTTTGAATGACATTTCAATCACGAGTCCCTGTTTATTTTCACTTACAAAATTTGCCAAACTTCAACTGCTTCTTGCTGAAGGCTTTCACAACGTTTCAACTAAAGTCACTTCATCCCTTTTCACAGAAAGCCAAAATATTTTGTCTTCAGCTTTAAGGAGGAAAGAAAGAGACATTTTCTACCGGCATCCATTAAAACCTTGCACCATTCATTCTTTTTGAACTTCAAAATCAGTTAAGGATGTATTTTGGAGCTGGGAATGTGCCTTTTGCCATCTCCATGAACATTTTCCCAGATCTGGCCAAGTTATAAACATCTAGAGGACTGCCCCCCCCCAAACTTGTGGTCATCACCTAGGCAGATACAATAGGCATTTAGTATCCAAATTCTCTTAAGATATCTGTCCTCACTGATCATATCTGCATCTTAGAAGACAGCATTAAACAGGACCACGAGTGACTCATGATGACAAAATGGGAACCGGTCTCTCTGTGCGAGCAGTTGTCAGGGCTGCTCTCACATTCGGCACCAGGATGCCGGGCTGTGTGCTTGGCCCTCAGGTGCAGGGGGAAAGAACCTGTCAGGAACATAAAACACAAAGAGGATGAAAACAGGCTGATGTAAACAGAGTGCAAAAATCACAACTTTTTTCCCTTCCTGACTTCTGATCAAATACCTGAAAAAGAGAGCAGAAAGAGAAATCTGAGGATAAAAACATAGGAAAAAGGGTTAACCTAGTGAAATACAGCCGTTGCATGGCCCTTAATCCTCTTATCTGTAGTTGAGCTCACATTGGCAAGTTCTTGACATCTATCAATCGAACACACATTTAAATATCGACAAAAACCTACATTCCCACGTTAACACAGACGTGTGTTACTAGCTATGGCAACAGGGAACTGAGCTTGTATATCTTAAAAACCTAACCTTGCTGATGACCCAAACTGGGTAAGTCAATGCATCTTCCTATAAACAGATATAAAGTAAAAATATCATCAGACAACTAATACTGCACAACAAGCCTTCACCTTAAAGAACATAAGGAATTTAGGTGGCAGGCTGCACTATATAAAGGATAAAAATTAGAATACAGCATAGAGTTAGGTAGTCAGCAACCTTTTGGTACAAAACCAAAAAAAAATACATTAAAAGCATCAGCCCCAAACATAAATGAGGTGACCTTCAAGAAAGCGTACACACATTTGGGAAAACACAGATACAAATGCATGATTTATAAAGGGATCCAAATTAAAAGTTTCTGTGCATGTGATGGGAAGACATTTATTAAGATTGGGAGAATGTATCTACTCTGGCTGCAGCTGAACTAAATTAATACTTGGCTGCCCCCTCAAATCTGCTGGAATACATGTATGCCTGGTTACTCCTTCAATTAGTTCTGTAAAACGAGCACACAACAGCTGTAGCAATAAACTTCTGCTACTCTGCAATACCATTATCACCTAAGAAAAAAAAGTTTCCTTTGAAGACTAAAAGACGTGTTGATACACCTTACCAGAACTCCGGAAATCATCTATGCCCTTCATCCATACTTCAGAAATAAATTATTTCCTACAGCTGGTTGAAGCCATTGTTCAGACTACTGTCCCTCCAAACAGGTATACGGATAAAAATAAACTTTTTATTCCCCCTCCCCATTTCTGCACTGTGGAAAAAAGCAGAACAACATGCCAATGGCAAGTACTTATGCAGCTGCAAGAAAAAGGAGGCAGTCACTCTCACAGGTTTTAAACACACCTGACTTTTAAGCTGGAAAGCACATTTATATCATCATCTAACTTGAAAAATGAAAGCTCCCATGCCACTTCTTGTGTCCCAGCAAGAACAGCAGTCAAAGTCAGACGTGTAGTACTCCTCCTGCCCTTGAATAATCTTCAAACTACTGCTTAAAATTAAAATATTTATGAATATATAAAGTCTTAAGAACAAAAGAAAAATCTGTAGTAAACCTGACTCTAACCACTGTGCTTATAAATTACTTACCAAACACTAGGAGCATTTAAAAATGCCTTCAGGCAGAAGGAACTTTTCTGGAAAAGCACTGTATTTCAAGTCCTGTATGAGCAACAGCTGATATGGAATAGCACTTGTATTCTCAGCGCATCTTCCTTCCCATCAATAAATAATTTTAAATGAAGTACTATTCTGAGACCAGTACACCGATTTTTTCCAGATGCCATCACAACACAGGAAGCAAACTGTACCTCTAAGTCATGTAGAAAAACTGCCTTGCAGAATTTGGATCATGGTTACTGAAGCAGACCAGGAAATCCTGCTCTCATTTCCACCAGTGAAATGCTCTACAGCAGATCTGGTGTAAGAAAACTTATGAATTGAAGCAAACAGAGGCGATTCAGAAAACCACGCTACAAAGGCCTAATTCAAAATTAAAGGTTAATGAGTGCAGGTTATGCTTGTCACAAAGAATATTTGTAGCTGGAAAGGCAGTATCTCCAATATGTACCTTTTTTTAAACCCATGGTTTAATAATGTTTTTTATAGCATCTTACAGCTGGGAAGCTGCAAGATACAACCCACACATACTGAAATTAAAATCTGGTCTGTAAGGACTGTGTTGAACAAGATTGAAAGCTCTCATATCTCCCAAAAAATACTTCCCCAAAAACCCACCCCAAACTTAAAAAAAGCCCCCACCCAAACAACAAGCAAGCAGGACTTTAAAAAGATAAAATTATTACATTTTTCTCCCACATTGCAAGGCTTTCAGATAAGGTGGTGAGGGGAGGGAAATCAGATGATTTTACCCAGAGGCAAGCATCATGTACAGTACCTTGGAAAAAAACAGGGAAAAAATACTACACGTCAGCTGGCTCAGTAAGGATTAAGAAATACCTTGATAAACAGCTAATGATATGAAAGGCAAAGCTTTTGGCTCCAGCTCAGAAAAGTAATTACTCCCATCTGGGCACACAAAACCCCAAGAAGGGCTATGGTTTCACATGCCACAGGAAAATTTTCCCAGCCTGACAGTCTTTCTTTCATAGCCACATTGGGTGGGTGTACACCAAGTAATATTTAGGTCAATGGCTAAAAGTATGCAAGACTATAAACAACATTCTTGCAGGGCACAGATTACCTGTCCTTCCCATCAACGCATGAAGCTGATGGAAATAGAGAACAAACCTTTTTAAGTGGACGTGCTACTGTGAAATCCCACTGCTACAGATGGGCCTTCACAAAGCATTTAATTTCTTTTTTTCACACGTACATATACCCAACTAAACAGTCAACCACAACAGAGATTCATAGGGGGTTTCTTCAACAACCCCTGACATTTGGAAGAAACCACCAAACTTTCAAAAATATGGCAGCAAATCTTGCATTTAAAAGCCACTGTAGAGTAAGAAAAAGCATTTGCCCATTCTCACAAATATAGTCAAGTTGCCTTTCACAGCACAAGGCTTGAGTCAAGAAAGGTTTGCTTTCACTGTGAAAACTTTATTCTGCTATTTTGCTTGCTGACTGCTTGTTTTATGTGGGTGGGGTAGTGTTTTTGTTGTTCTGGATTGCATTTTAACTAATGGTAGAGTGCCTGGAGTTTGGTATTGGCATCTCTTCCAATGTTTTTGTTGGGATAAATAAATATATTCCTCCCCCCCCTCTTTTTTAAAAATTAAATACATGCCCTACTCTCACTTGCTAAAAACAAAGCAGGCTGCTACAAAAAAAAACCCACAAAACCAAACACACACTTTCAGATTGCACAAATAA
Source organism: Gorsachius magnificus (assembly GCA_034008185.1). Taxonomy (NCBI): domain Eukaryota; kingdom Metazoa; phylum Chordata; class Aves; order Pelecaniformes; family Ardeidae; genus Gorsachius; species Gorsachius magnificus. The sequence goes on along the minus strand of CM067083.1, from coordinate 37,405,898 downwards.
TCTACCAAACTCCTGCTGCAAGGAATTCACCACCCAAAAGCCTCATCCCTGATTACCTACCCTCTGAAAAACCCACAAAGACCAAGAAGCAGAGATATGACAGTGGAGGCCAGCAGTACCATACAGTCGCTACACATCTGTGTAATTCTGAGGAGGGGACCGAAGATCAGATTTTGGCCTCAACCTTAAGCATCAACAACTATGAGGATGGGAGCCTGCTAAATGGGTAAGATATGTTCTCAAGAGAAAATAAGGCAGATTAAGAACAGCTTGAAAAGGAGTTATTGAAGAGTTTGGTTCAGTACCGAATGGAGAGTCAATGAAACAAACGTGGAAAGGGATGATCTATCCAGGTAGACATGGCTATTAAAAAAACCCACACAACTAAAAAACCCAACACCCTCCCCAAACAAAAACCCCCAAACCTACAAGTATAGCCTTATATTAATGAAAAACTCCAAAATCTGAAGTTTTTGTTCACAAGCAATGTGAAAGCAGCACCTATATCTGGACTCAAAACCAACACTAACCAGCCAGCATCTAAAGCATCTCCAGAGCACTTTAATGGAAATACGCTGTTACTGATGCTGCCAAAATAAGACTTTTTTATAGTTTAGAAACATTTGCAATCTATGTTTTCTGACCTAGTAATTAAGAAAATTGCTCTGCTACAATCTGACAAAGAAAAAAAGTCTTACTCTTTGCTCAGCTATTGATTCAATGCCTACTACAATAGAAGTTGGCCCTGCTATCACTCCAATGTTGTTCTGTTATTCCAGGGGAGGGGAAAAAAAGGAAAAAAAAAAAAAAAACAACCAAAAGACCCACATGCACACCCACACCCCCCCTGCCCCAAACAAGCAAGCTGGAATTCTTTAAGGAGAAATAAAGTGTCAGCACCAAGCTAAATTGTTCTCATTATCCAAAGAATTTTAAAAATACTTTAATATTACACTTGCATGAAAATTGTATAAGCTCTTCATGCCAGGCACTGTTTCAGCATGCTCCCCGAGTGCACACAAACAAAAAACATATGACAAACTGTTGTCTCCCAACTGATTAAAGTGTTTCTTCCTGGCACAGAAAAGCACTTAGTTAACTGCTGTGAGTCTGGGCCAACAGAAGTATTCCACCCACTACCAAGCACAAAGTTCAAACCTGAATACAAATACGCTTCAAAAACAAGGAGCTTCTGAAATAAGAGAAAGAGTACGTCTGAACAACTTGTTTTGAACTCTGAGCTACTTGGTGAGTTAAAAAAACCGATGAAGAGTTGGACAAGTCCAGCTACACTGTGCCTCTCTTGAGCACGTTTGGAAAGAGTGGAATGTGTTAAAATACTTCTTTCCAAAACATCGTAACAGCAATAAAGTCACATCAGTCTAACACACACACAGAATTAGGGAAAAAAAAGCCTACACATAATGTTTAACATGTCTCAGTTTCTTTCTGTTGCAGTATTCACTTGTATGGCAAAGCCCTTCAGCTCCAGATGCCATAATCATCCAGAACAAGCGAGTCTGAAATGCCCAAAACTGTGGGTATACACACATAGTACAGTCTAATACACTATTAAGATGAAGAGCCCCTGTGCCTTTAACAATTTTAAAGAGCTGATAACTACTATTGGCCAAATTCCACATGTCACAACCCACTAAAATCTAGCAGTTTGTCTTATCAGAAGAGCTTGCAGTGTTTTGTACCTTGATACTCAAAAGACATGGAAAACAGGCTAAGAGCTACTTGCTCCCTTCCCAAGTAGTCTCAAAAAACCACAGGCACTTGCATCACAGCTGTTCCAAAGAGCAGGCACATTAATGGACAGTGATTATACTGTGAAAGTATCTTGTACGCATTTTTTTCTCCCAGATGCAGCCTACCTGTTTACTTTTTGTGGCCTTTCCAGCAGGATTCTTGCTTCCTTTAGCACCCTCCATGTTTCTTAAAACATTGATGAAATCTTTCTTTGAAACAGATGACAGCAGTTTAGCACGCTGCCTGTCAGAGCTCCCAGCTTTCTTCACCTTCTCATCAACGTTCTTTTGGTGCGTCCTGACGGCATTAAATAATTGTACAACACCTCTGGGATGGGGAAAAACAACAACAAAACAAAGTTTTTTAACTCCAGTTCCCTTTACAGAAATGAACCCTCTACCAAAGCAACTAATCAGTGCATATGCTGAACAGCTTCTACCTCCCCAAAATGGTTACTTAGAACCTCAATTCAGTTAAGAAGTAACATTGACTACAACGTAAAAGTCTTTCAATTTTCACTCTTCCTTCACACTTATTGCTAGGAACCAGTAACAAATAAATCCACAAATAACTATTCAGACCCCAGAATAAGCATGGTAAGATGGCACCGAGATCAGTGCAAGAGCACGTTTCATGCCCAGAGCATGTTATTTGTCCTACAATCAGCTATTAAATTCCTCAGGCAAGATCTTAAGAGCAGCTGAAGTAGGGGCACAAGGCAGAGGAATGAGTAATGAGACAGATACAGACACCACATCAAGCTGTTCAACTACTTCTGTGACACCAAACTACTGCAACGCCAAACAGGCAACTGAACTTAACAGCTGTGGATCTGGTGAATCCTCGGAGGAGAAGGAAAAAACAGAGTAGTAGGAACAACTGTTCTACATTTTTAAAGCATTAAATTAACAAAATGAGGGGATCCAACAAAGCACTTCTGTTAAGCTAACATTACATTCTCATCTAAATTTTTTACTCTTTCATAAAGCTTCTGAAATCTTCTGTTGAACTTGATACTGTACAATGCAGACCTGTATATAAATCACTCCGCTCCTGCTAGTCCCTTCTTAAGGGTTCAATCTGATTGGAAACAGATTACCTGCACAGGCTTTTTCTTCCCCTTTTCCTCCTCTTTTCAATATACATGTATTTAAGGAAAGTGTTCAGAAAAACTCTTACCTCGTGGCAATTCTCTGAAGATTTCTTTCTCTGTCTCGGTCTTTGACAACATCTGGCTTCACTCGGCACATCATTTCCCACTCCCGCTTTTTATCAAGCTGTGTTATAAATATTGTTACATGAAACAACATGGAGCATTTGAGAATGCAGCATACTCTGATAAGAGTATGTAGCAGGAGGAAAGAAAAAGATAAATCAACAAAGCTCAGTTTGGTTTGAGGGTAAGGGGAGCTTCATTACGGGGCTTGACAACAGGTCTGAGGCAAGTCTCTTGTATTGACACATCAGAGGCCACAGTCAAATCTGAGGGTCACTTGCCTTCTGCAGCAAAAACTAGAGAAGAGTTGCACCAGAGTGATGCCTTTGGCTCAAGACAAGCAAATCAGTCTAGAAAAATTCAAAATTATTTCACACTGACTGCTACAGACAAGGAAATTATTCCAAGATAGCTTTCAACTCCAAGATTTCACAAGCTGATAACAGAGGAAATTTATACATAATAAAATCCTGGGTCTATCAAGACAGGCATGTCGCATTTTGAGCCTTGGGAATTTTCCTTCCCCCGCTGAATTAATCACGGTACAGATTTGTAACTGAAAGCGATGCACAGCAAAGACTACAATGGGCAGAACTCAAGGAAGAGCACCAAGTGCCCACTGGAAAACAACTCCTGTGTACAACACTGATTTTTGTCTTCCCCGCCCCCCCCCCCCCCCCCCGAGGTGCTCTGTTTCAAAACCAAACTGACCCGCTTTCCCATTACCAGGGGCCGCACCACCACTAGCTTTATTTCTGCTACAATAGGGAGAACACTGTATTTCCCCAGCCTCTGTTTCAAGAGTAAGATAGTGAATTTTTTTTTCCCCTCCTTTTACAATTTTAACAGTGTTCTAGGCCTGGTGATGTTGCATTAAGTCTGTTTTATGCAAGTTTTTCACAGAATTTCACAGTCCTTATCTTTATAATTCCAGGCAGACTACTATGAATTTGTGAATTTATGACCATGTTTTGGCCTTTTATGAAGAGGGCTACCCTATTCTAGCTTCCACCAGCAAGGAATTAACAGAAGGTAGACTGTTCCCAAGGTTTTCTAAGGGTAAACAAGTCAGTTTGGGGACCTGCAGCCCACCTCTGCTTTGCAGCACTCCCACATATTTACTGGATGAGAACAGGTATTTAGGACAACCATAACTGAGCAGATGCCGTACAGATGCTCTCTGTATTTAAAAGGCAGGCCCTGGCCTAACCACAGCATGTCCCAGATTGCCAGGTGAATAACCTGGTTATCCCACTGAAACAGAACTCATGAGACATTAGAACTATTAATGTATTTTTAGCCTGGAGGCAAATCAATCACAGCCTGGAATTAAAAGTTCCACTAAAAGCACTCAAACAAATGACTTAATTGCCAACTTAGTTTTGTTTTCTTCCTAACAATTTCAGAACCAGAAGCAATTTAGGGCACAGACACTGTAACAGAAAACTCCTACCGGGAAAATCATTGAGGGGAGCAAACAACGATTCACAACCACATCGATGATTACTGCAATCTCAACCTAGGAGCCTTTGATTTTGGAAGTTGCAGCAGAATTTCAATGAAAACAGTTTTCTTCTCTTTCTCTCTTTCACTTTCGGTAAGAGAGAACTATTTCAACTTCTAATGCAAACAAAGTGAATTATACCCCAAATTAACAACAGCAATTAGAAAGCTAAGCTAAGGGAGCTGCTTTCACCACCTCAACCACAAAAACACCTTAAGCTGACAGACTGGGAACAGTCCTGCTGCCAAAGATCAGCCTGCCTGATGGCCCAGAAAAAGCAGTAAGGGAAAAAGCCCTACAGCATGACTGTCTGGAAAGTGAAAATATTGAAGCTACCCGAGATCACTGTGGAGGAGAGATTCCAAAACTGAGACAGTCTCAGAGCACTCTCCCAAATCCCGACTGAGGGAATCTTGCACATATCCCCATCTGACTATGGCTACACAATGAAATACTGCATCTTTTTTTCACCTTCATCCTCTTCTCCAGCCTTTCTTGTTTTTCCTTTTCTCTCTCCTTCTCCAGTTTTTTATTCTTGGCCAAGATGGTGGACTTATTTTGTGGAATCTTTTTGTTGAGCACTTTTGCCATGGCATCTGCCCATCCTGCACTTGGGCCAGCTTTGGAGTTTGCTGCCTCTTCAACTGCATTGCCAAGGGCTGCCGTTTCATCTTCATCATCACCATCCAGGGCCTCACCTCCTGAAGAGTAGCTGTCTTCTGGAAGTCCTGAGCTTAACTCAGAATCTAGGGGTAAAAAAAGGAACCAAAAAAAAAAAAGTATCAGGAGTTCTGTTTCTAGTAAGGATGCATCATTAGCATAATCTGCTCCATATGTGGATGTTATCCAAGTTCAGGACCACATACTACTTGCTGTTACAATTAGTTCCTCAAGCACGCATACACCACCATAACGAAGTTATTAGAAAGTATCCAGTGCAAGTGCTTGCTCACCTCAGTGATGATTTAAAATGATTTAAGAGGTTGGGTAAAAGGGAAAAGGCAGCCTTGGATATTGATTATTAGTTAATATTTTGATTATTATTATTAATGAATAGTTTGATGTTTAGGAGTGGTTAAGTTTGGGGGAAAAAAAGCTGTATTTTCCAGTTCAAAAGTTCTAAGTTATAAATGCATACACACACACATATATGTATGTATGTACACACTTACATCCAAACTGCAATAGTGACATCTAGTGTTTAAAAGCAAACAGCCACATAGGTTAAATTGAAAGTAGGGGGGCATTTTTTACATGAAAGCAAAATCTGCTCAAGGAAAACAATCCCAGCAAAAATACAATTACCTAAGCATAATGAAGACAGAGGGGAGACTTCTTTGTGAATTACAGAATCAAAAGAGTTGTCAGGTAGCTCAAAAGATAGCAGAGAAACTCAGTCCCTCTGGTTTAAGTAACTGCTCAAGTTCTTGATACACAGTAAGTTTCCCCCAAATCCAAGTTTCCTTACCCCATGCCCTCTTAAAAAAAAAAAAAAAGGAATTAAAGTTAAAATACTGAAGTTTGGCATCAAGCAACAGCATGACAGGAAAGAACAGCCAACTAGACGGCAAATCAAACACATGAAGAATCTACCACCTCCCTCATTAGTCTGTTCAGTGGGCTAAGTAACAAAAATCAAGTCTTTAACAGTGCAGATGATTAACTAGAATGAAACGGGCCACAAACTTAGGGTGTGCTAAAATGTTTGGTTACTTCAGTGGACCCACTTTATCACATAATCAAGAACAGAGCATACAAGCATCCTGCCACTGTCAACTACCATTCCACTAACATTTGTGCTACCCAAAAGTTTTAAATTAATTATCTTGTATACAACTTTCAAAAGGCCACAAATCAATGCTGGATAGGAGGAGGCTGGTTTCTGACACCTCTGCAGTCCCACCAGCCAGGGGACAACTCCCCACCAACTCCAAGATACCATCTGACTGGCTTTCATCCATCTACTGCTCTCATACTACTTTAAAAAGAGCATTTTAAAATCACAATTTTAAGTACTACTGAGCCAACTGCTCTACTTTGCAAGCACTAATATGTCACGTCAACTCCCTTTATCAAACAAATCATTAAGAGAATGAAGTCAGGACTGTTTCACAAGATCATTTTTCAGTAAAACCACACAGACAGCTACTAATGGCATCCCTTATTAATCAATTGCCTATTTACTTACTTAACAAACATAAACATACACTGTTGCCAGACTAATTCATTACTCTGCCTCCTCCATGTGCCTTTTGAACCAGCAACCAACAACATTTTGCTTTCAACAATTACAGAAAGATGAATAAGGCTTTTACAACCAGCCTTGACTTACTCTTTAATACATCAGAGGATCGGTCAACAGCATGAGATAAAGCAGAGGTATTTCGAATTAGTTTTAACTAGATTAATGCTATCAGAAGGGCTCTAATCTGGACTGCAAAGATTGAAGCCCGGCACAGAGTTAATGTAAGAAGTCCTAATTGGGGTGGGTGGTGGTGTAGAAAATACAGGTATATATCTCCATACTTTATTCTTTTAAACTTACTAAGTGATCTAGGTGCAGACACATACAGTTAAAAAGAGCAACTATTGAGAAATGAGCTCTGAAAGAAGCTCCCACACAAGGCTTCCGTTTGGGTTCAGTTTTGACCGTCAAACCAAACAGAGCCACTGTGAGCTACGGCTCCAAACAGCCACAACCTTGATTCTTCCCAGCATAAAAAATAAAATAAAAAAATAATCAATGACATGATGTAATTATGAAGCAGTCACAGCTAGTTAGGTATACCCTCACAACACACAAAGAGAAAAGAGCGAGTGGAAAACCGTGTACAAAGGATGGAGCTTGGGTGCGTTTATACGCTCTGCTCTCCCGGTGGGTTACGGGAACCGGTGTTATCCCCCGGGTTTCCTTCGGAGCAGGAAGCAGATCCCCGTCTCGGACAGACAGGCAGACACACAGCCCATCGCGCCCCGGAGCTCGTCCAGCTCTGCGCAATCACACCTCCCCTCCCCCCCCCCCCCAAAAAGGGGTACCCCAGGGACACTCGGCAGCGAAAGTTATTTTGGTGGGCCCAGGGAATACAGCAGCTGCTGTTGGTACTCCGCGGGCAAAGTAGAGAGAAACTGAAAAACCAACAAGGGGCAGCGCAGGGAGGGCAGGGCAGGGCCGGGGCAGCCCGGCGCCGCCAGGCACCGCGGGGAAGCCGCACGCACGGAGCCCCACAAGCCGAGCCCGCGCCCCGCTGCCTCCACCCCAGCGGGAAGCGGTTTCGCCAGGCGGCGGGGCCGGGGCCTTAGCGCCCGCCGCCCAGCGCCAACCGGCTCCCACCCCCGGCCCAGGGACCCAAACCCCTTCCCGCTCCCACCCCTTCCCGCTGCCGTCGGGGAAGCGACGCCCGTTACCGCTGTCCGCCTCCTCGCCCACCGCAGCCCCGCATCCACGTGGGCCCGCCACGGCGGCCGCCATCTTCCCCAGGATCCGCCCGGTATCACCTCCCGGCCCGTCCCTCGCGCTGCGAATCTGCGTTCCGGCTCTAAAGGTTCCGGGACGGCGAGCGGTGGCGGCGAGGCCTTCCGGGGCGGGCCGCGGGCCTGAGGGGACGCGTAGACCCCCCGGCGAAAGGGGGGCATCTGCCCGGCTTTTTTCACTGAACAAGCGAGAGGAATAAAAAAATAAATAAAGCAGAGCCGTCTGCCTGGGCTTCCCCTCTCCCTCGGGCCCGGGGAGTTACGCGGGTCTGCGGCGCTGGGCTGCTGCTCTTTCCAGCAGTTGGCAAAGCCCGGCGAGACCCTGAGGGCCTCCTGCAGGGGCTGTTAGGGCCTTCAGGGACGCCATCTCGGGGCCACCGTCCCCCGGACACCCATAAGTGGCCTCACGTTTCCCTAGGCTGAGAAAGGCCATCTTGGCCAAAGCATGGAAGTGCCCCTGCCAAAGCTCAAACCCAGCAAAGCCCAGGCTGGGAGTTCTCTGCTAGGTGCTCTCTTCCACTTCTGGGAGCTGCAGTGAACATGGCAATGATAAAAATAAATTGATGTTGTATTTGCTGTAGGTTGCGTGATACGAAGAAGAATTTGAAGTCCCACCTGCACAGTGCTTGTGGCCCTAAGAGAAGAGCCGTGCTTTCAAACGTTGGTCAAGACCCAAAAGGAGGACAGTTTTTAACATGGGGAGGAATGAAAACCTGAAATTATCTTTTGTTGGCTTTTCATTCAGTCAAATTTAAAAAATAAGATGAACATGTATTACATCCTCTTAAAGATACACCATTTGCACACTTGATGCTTCCACATACTATTTTGAACATGGTTTTTTACACTAGAAATGCCCTCCGAGGATATTCATGGGAGGGTGCTCTCAATCTTCACAGTTTCTGTAGATAATATCTGAGTATCTGAGGAAGGGGGTGGATGGGCTCAAACCTCCACAGACACCAAAGGGCACCAGATAGGTGGGTGGGTCATGCACCCTCCTTCTGCTTTTATTCTGTGTGTCTAAAATGACATGTTCCACCACAGGTCTCCTCTGGGATGTTATCCTTCACATGACAATTACTGTGTCCACCCAAACTACACCAGCTTGTTGTTTAGCATGAGTAGTTTAGGTCCTACATCACTATGCTTTACACTGTTACAGATTTTTCAGATTTTAGGATAGATTTTTTTTTAAGAGTTTAGGATGCTTTAAATTTTTGCAAACTCCGGTTTTCATGTACTTTCTCTTAGGGGTAGTATTTGTTTTTAGCACTGGGTGTTCAGAAGAGCAGACTATACACCATATATATATATAAAAAAATAAAATCCCTCTTACCTTAGGTTAGAGAATGTCTTACCTTAGTAAGACTAAGTTCTTGTCACTTCACGACCAGTAAATGGACACACAGATTTTAAGGCTGGACTATAACAATACCGGTCACCCAGCTACACAGTTTGATGCATCTCTAAGAAGTACATCTTGAAAAAAGCACCAGCTACAACACTGAAACTGTAAAAGAAGCAAATCTTCTCAGGCAACCCCTTACTTAAAAGTGGTCTAGGCAAACAGAAGTTCGTTATCAAGTACTGCTGTTACTATAACAATTAAATATGCTGGTAGGCAGAAGCTCCAAGATTCCTTGGAGCCCTAAAGGTGCAGTACAAATAACCTTGGACATTGAAAAATATGTCTATAGATATGAGTATAGCTAGTAACATATTTGAGAAGATTTGCCCAAAACGCTTGCTGTCTTGGGTCATAATCATTAAGCATGATCATATGGATGAAATACTGCACTCCTCTGCACCTACACTGACACCTTAGAGAGTCTGTATGCATAAGCATCTATTCAAATAAGGAATGGTGGCTCATATTGTAAATTAAGTGCAAGGCAATGGTATACCAGGATATTAATGAACTCAGAGTGGTGGTTTGATTTTAAGATGACTTTGTTGTTTTTTAAAGCTCAGTTATCTTATGATGGTGCCTCAGAAAAAAATTACAACAGAAGAAAAATGTTCCATGTAGAGCATTCTTCAGTATTTTGCAGGTTTTAAAATCTTTAAAATACTATTTACTACATACTACGCCCTATATTTTTTAAATAAATATTTCGTTTGTTGTCACTGCCCTGCACAGTCAGTGGCCTGTGTCTTTGTACTTCTGTCATTCCATGTTTTTTTCATAATGGTGTGGGGGGCAGCCAAGATAGCAAATTCCTTTTACCGCCTCAATATCAGGTGAAAAAATTAGGAGTTGGAGAGAGGTCAGAAAAGAGTGACAGAAATTATTACACAGCCAGGGAGACTGTTACACGAGGAAAATATTATCAAGGCTAAATATGTACGCCTTGGTTGAGTGCCAGCTAAGGACAAACAGCATTGGATTTACTGTTTCTATCATAAGCTGTCCTGCAGAGCAGAGCTATGTGGAAAGAACTTCAGCCTAATTCATTGTTACAAGCAAAGAGAAACCCTGTGCTGAAAAATCTGGGCCTCTGCAAAGATCTGCAGAGTAAGAAGGAAACCATAAACATCCACATGATGTTCAATGAAGATGCCCAAGCTTTACAGGAGACATAATTCCTAATGTTTTATACACTGTAGGGCTCAAATCTTAGGGTGTCTGCCAATAATAAGCACTAGCCATTTGGTCAAGTCTGCTATGCGATGATAAAGACACCATTTGCTTGGCATGATTCATCTCTGAACCACGTTGCATCAGAAGGGGCACTGCTAGGAGAAGGTTATTAAACTGCATAAGGCAAAAAGCTCTTCCAGTACAGCAATTACAGTCCTTCTTTCCTAGTACACGCACCTTATTGAACATGTCTTACTCTTGGTAGCATATTTGTCTCGGAAGTATGTCAAAATCTTCAGATTAAGTCCCGTAATGGGTTCCAATAAATGACGGGTGTGAACCTTATTCCCTCAGACTGAATTAACAAGTCACATCTCTGATAGCGTACTTCCCTCCGTAAGCATTATCCTGAAGCATTTGTCAGCAAATTTGTTGCCAAACCTCATTTCAAGTGACTGTCATTGTCTCCCATCATTCTGGCCTGAATGTTTTTCTGTATTGAAACTGGTCTGAGGAACGCTGGAGATATAACCAGCCTACAAAATCTTTCCAGTCCAGACAAAGCAGCAGTTACCTCTCAGTTTATCATTGTCAGCAGTGTCTGAAGAGCAGCAGAGGCACAAGCTGGCATTCTGCCTGTACAGGTCTGTAGTAAAACCATGGCTAAAGAGACACTGCATGAAACTTTACTCTGTGGATTCAGCAGAGCCAACATCTTAAAAAAAGCTGTAAAAAGATTGGCACAGGGATTTGCAGTCCTAACATATTTTTCTAAGATTTTAAATGTGCTAAATTTTGGGGGGCTTAAAATTTAAATATCAACAAAACTGGGAGACAGCCCAGTTTGAGTGGTTACTGTAGATTCCTTATTACAAAAATAGCAGCACCACAATGAAGACAAAACATCCCCCTGGTTTCTCTTTGGAGTGGTAGAGCTCCTTTCTGTCCTGGTCAGTTCTAGAGTTACAGCAAACGCATAGATCCCAGCAATGTGCTAAGCAAAGTGACCAGTGTCTGCCATATGCCTATTGCCAGTTTTTCTCTAGGAAAGAAGTTTGCGTGATGCATTTCAACACAAACGCGCAGACGAGTGCCCAAACGTGCAGTGGGTTTATGTAAAAGAAAACAAGGTCAGAGAAACATACCTCGTGCTTAGGCGAGGTAGTAGAGTTTTGTATTATACTTAGTTCTTGCAGGAAGGCGCTCCACTGGCTTGTCTTGTTCTGTGCAAAGGTACTCTTGCCTATGCGGACAGAATTACCATAATTCTAAAAAGTTCAGTCATGGTGTAGTTATCAGCTGAGATCTTCATCCCAGAGCGTAGCCTTTCAGATATCCTCAGCACAGGCCACCAGCAGCCTTAAAGGTAGGAGTCCCATTCTGACTTCGTTGGATAGGTGTGGAAGTAAATGCAGAGACCTGCTGCCTCCAGCGGCCTCTGGATCAAGATCTGTATGCTTTAATTTCTATAGAATGGAAATGAAAAAATAATGTAATCATGATAATTTCTAATATAACCCCTTGTTCTGTGCTAGAAACTGTTACTGGCAGCCATGAGAATTGAGCGTTGTAGCATCCCTTATACATTTCTCTGACCTTATCCTCAGCTTCCCAGGTATCGAGGCCTTATTATCCCAGCTGAACAGCTTGGTGTTTCTGATCTGTCGGGCTGCATTTTCTTTTCCCGCTTTCCCCTATGGCTGCTACCGCTCTCTTCCTCTTCACTTTGTGAACAAATTGCCTTGACTCCCACATATCCCCCAAACAATTGCCCTTTCGGTTCCAATGAAGGCTGAATCCCAAGCTGGTATAATAAAATTCAAAATCTTTGCCACTTTTGTAGGTCATATTCACAGCCCGATTCCCACACTAAAAGAGATCAATAACACCAGATAGAAGATGAGCATGATAAAGCTCTCCAGTGCCCCAAGATTTAAACATGTTTGTTCTTATTTCCATTTCTTTGGTTTAGCTGATGCCACATTTTCCCCCCAACTCTGCAGGGTATTTGCAGGTGAAGAAAGAAGAGCAGTTCATGAGTAAATCACAGAATACTGTGCTGTCATATAATAACTACTGCTCTAATCTCGTATTCAATAAAACTCATATAAACTGACATTTAATAAATCATAATAAAATACTGCCTGGCTCTCTGCAAATGTTTTGCCTCATGAAAGTTCTAGTCCAGCTCCCAGCAAGGTCAAGTGGAAACTTCCTATTTCTTGCCGTGGGTTTTCTTTCTTTCATTCAGCCCTTGAGCTTCACAACCCCCAGTGAAGTAAATCTTAATGTTTTTAGGAGGGAGATACAGAGGGGTAAATACAACATTTTCAAACAGTTACACTTGTTTTTAGACTTAGCTGAATACTTGTGCAACTGTTAGTTACCTAAGCAATGAAGACCGTAGAAAAGCCAAGAAGAACTCTCGTGTAGGTAAAGAAAAGGGTTTTGGTTCTGAGGCTTGGAGTCATGGACTGAAAAATGATGCTAAAAAGAAGTTGTGAAATCTTGCCCATGGAGTGTGGCAGGTTATCACATTGCATGTGCCTGGAGTAATGCTGGGTAATCTTAAATGTGTGTTTTCCTAAGTTTTAAGTGCTTGAGTTTGCAACTGTCGCTATTATTTGACACAATTTATTCTGTGTGTAGTTATTGATTATTATATATTAGCTTGCAACCAATACCGTAGTGCCATTTGAAATACAGATCCCTGGTTTAAAAGATATGTAAGTGCATATGTCATATTGAAGAGTAATTATTATTTTCTCACACATCAATATGAGAAAATGAAAGAGAGATAAAAGGGCTTAATGTACCCAGTAGCTAAATCTTAAATTCCTCTTTGTTTCTTCTTCACTAATTCCATTCATTCATTCAGGCTCAATAACTATTCTTATTCCTATATTTCATAGGAATGAATTATGGTAGTGATATATTACCTGACATAATCGAGTTCAAAACCTGAACTAGTAACTGGAATTTTAGGAATTCATGTCATATTTTCTCCATTTTATCAATACCTGATTCAGAGGAGTTAGCTGGAGTTACAGTGAACAAATGAGAAGAACAACTTGTCCCCAAAAATGTGATTTTATGTCCTGAATCAATTTTAAATGTTTAAGGACTTGTCAAGGAGGACAGATGGGACAACAAAACAGTCAATGAATATTTTATCCAAAGCTTTAAGGATTTGGAGGCTTCTTTTTTTCACTTAAATTGTTGCCATATTAATCACATCAGATAATTTTAAAGAATTGTCAGTAATAGTTAGAAAAAGAGAAGAAAAACAAACTTGCAAATATGAAAAAGCAGAAGAGCTTAGGTAAGCTTAGAAAGTTGTCACCTGCTCTCTGGAAATTGTAGAACAGACTGTGGCTTGAGCGTGTCTGTAGTAGAAGATAATCCAAATGTTTAAAACCAAATCATAAGGAAAGCCTCCATTTGTGACAGAAGTGCCCAAATAGTGACTTAGCTTGTGTGCACTGAGGGTTGGGCAGGGACAGTGCCTGTAAATTCTGAGAGTGTGAATTTCTCGCCAGTTGCAAAGCAACAAACTGCAGAAAAAGGCAGTACTCTAAGGTGATTAATTAAAAGATGAGTCATTTATTACTACAGAATAGTTGCAAGGAACCTTATCTACATATTTATTTAAAAGGTTTATCTACTTGTTAACTGAATCTTTTTAAATTATGCCTAATTATTATCTTGAATTGTAAAATCTTCCTGAATCTGTTAAAGATCACGATAGTCTTACAAAACCAGGTGAAGCCTCACTGAAGTGATTTCACATCAGCCATAAGATAGAGATGCAGAAGGGTTAGCCAAAACCGGTATTGTATCTACAAAACAAAAACTGTATTGAGATAATTGAAGAGGATGAGATAATACCCCTGTATGATGATGTAAGAATTAAAGAAGGATTTCACGCAAGACTAGCTTAAAATTTTCATAACATATTTTATTTTACTATAAGACAGGGAAGTTCTGGTTTTTAGCTGGACTTGACCTTTACTTTCCAACTTGTTTGCACAAGACCAGCAACTGCATCCATTTTTACACTTCATTTAATACCAGATTTTGATACACCTACCTTCAATAGCAACTGATTGCATAAGTTATCCTGTTCCAATCAGTGTAAAAAAAAATAAATCTGACATCAAAAAGCTTCTAAATCCCTATTCAGCAAGACTCTTACATACCTGTGAACTCTCAGCACATGAAATCTCTTCATGAATACTCGTGATGTTGAAACATGTGCTTACTAAACATGTGCATGATTACCCTAATGAAGCCTGAATACATGAGGTTGTGGGTGCGTGAGCTGTAACTGGGATGTGCTGCTCGCACCTGCGTGCTGATGAAAAGCCATGATTCTCAGATCAGCAAAACTTCTGTAAAATTATTTAAGGTGGTTTTTGTTTTTTTTTCTCCTGATAGCTGAAGTGCAATGGGAATTGGTTTACAACTGGCCTTTACAACTGGTTTACAAGTGGTCTACAACTGGTCTTCTATGATAATCTCAGATTTTCAAGTAATAGTAAGAACCTGAACTTTGCTAGCAGTAAGGTCACAAGAACTCTTTAAACATGGGAAACTAAGCTTTGCATTCAGATGTATTGTTGCAAAGTAATTTATTTGTAAAAATCAATTCCTTCTCCTCCACTTCCTCCTCCTCGCAGTGGAGATAATCTACAAATCAGTGAATCCAGCTAATTCTCCTTCAGCTGAGCAAGAACTTGAGTAACAACCATAGTTAAAACTGATTTAAACAAGGTGAGATCTATCAAGAGTTTTACCATGACTGTACCATATTTAGAGGGACCTAGTCTCTCTAGTGAGAGGTATATGACGTGTTTAGAGATGGGGAAGTAAAGGGGAAGGAGGAGATGGCTTTTACCAAGCAGGAAGCACGTACTGTTAAGATAGGTGCTGGAGAGATTCATTGTCCGATCTATGTTCATCAGGTTTTCTTCTCTCCATGTTCTTGCAACAGGCACCCTCCCAGATAACATTGGGATTATTTTTCAAAGTGTTTTAGGAGGCTTTAATCTGTACTAGAAGAGAAGTGAATAAATTCCTGGTTCTGGTGAAATCAGTAGCATATTTCTCACTACGTTCAGGGAAAACAGAACTTCATACTGTGTATTTTATTCCCTGTGCAGAACCATAACTCCTAATGATCATCCAGTTCATTTTCTTCCTATAAACCTCTAGTGATACATTTACCTTTAAGTTATTAATAGACAAACCTGTTATGGTAAAACTACTCTTTCAGCTTTCATCTGAATGCTAGCATTAACTAGACTTGAATCACTTTTTTTTTTTTTCTTTTTCCCCAGCCCCAACAGAAATAATTATTGCAATTGAACTCCCTGAATTCACTGAGCAATTTTTCTGTAAATGAAGTTGCTGAGTGGAACAAGGAGCTTGGTTGAACCTATGTAGCTGTTTGCCATGTTTCAGAGCAAACTGTTCTTGGGACTCCTTGGCTTTTTTCATCCTTTTATAGGATAGGCTTTGCTACCATCACCCTCTTTGGAGACAACCAGCCAGCCCAACAACGCAAGTGTCTCTGGGCAGCAGCCACTGCAAAAAGCACACCGATATGGTGAGGACGCTTGACTCCTATCAAACCTTCAGCTTCAGAATTGTGTGGTCTTTTGGTCATTTGCCTAAGGTTTCATTTGAGCCTCATCACTGCATTATTTAGTAAATATCTGAGAAAAGGGTGATGTTACAGACCTTCATCTGAATTTGTAGGGGAGCTGAATTGCTTGATTTAGTGTTGCTTTCTTTTGTTGCAGTGTATTTGAATGTTTGGAAAGGATCTCAAGAAATTACTGAAAGAATGCAAAGTCAGAGAAATAAGCTTTACTTTTAATTCTGAAAGCAGTTAGCTCCATAGTTGCTGTTGGTTTTGTTTTGAGTCCTGTTGAGTAAAACATGCTCATGAGGGTGGTTAGCCTCCTGCCCGAGGGAGCCTCCCCATGCTGGCAGGGGCTTCATTTGCTCTTCAGCAATGCGGGCTCTGCAGCAATGTGGCTACTGGGGGGGTACCACAGTAGGAGCAGGGAAAACAACTTTGTTCTTGATATTTGGGCAAAACCATTTAGTTTAGCCTGGGATTTTTGAAGAGCCAGACTACAGGGTTTATGCTGAACTGTATCAAGCAATAGGCAGGCTGCTGTATTTTGTATAGAGAATTGTTTTCAAGTGGCGTGTCCTCATTTCTAGGTTTAAATCTCTCATTACTGCCCCTTAAGAAAAAAGGGGGGAAATGGGGAAAGATTAGAAGCCTGTCAGAGGGATATAGGCTTATTTTTGCTGTTGTTTTTTGTTTGTTTGAGTCTTTGGGGTTTTGTTTTGTTTGGGGTTATTTTTAGATAATCTGTAATCTCTGATTTTTCAGGTGTAAAAATTCTAGGAAGAGTCTAAGTAGGATGTGTGTGTGCATTACTACCAAAAAGCAGACCCAAGGTTTTTAGTACCGTTGATAGCCGTAAAAGAAACATACCCAGGTCTGTCTGAGAAGGTGAATGTGGATCCCACATAGACGTGTGAGTTTCTGCTGAAGCTCTATGGGAGCTCTTTCTGCCTTTAGAAGAAAATGTTTCTGTTTATCCTTAATAGAAATCCATTGCGTGTAGCTATGTAATGGAATTTCTCATTTTTTATTTGCATCTGTTAGCCTTTTATTGCAAATAGGGCTCTCAATCTTACTTTAGAAATGAGTATTGCACTATATGTTAGTGCATGTGTGAAGGAAGCCATTAATAATGTTCATTATGAAAACCTGATCATAAGTGGTTTTAGTCCATTAGCCATTCAGCTTTATTTATGTCCTCTTTCAGGAAGAATTTGAAGCCAGAATTCAAAAGATGAAGTTTAGAAAAAGCCACACATGAGATCATAAAATGCTGTCACATTCAAGATGCTAGAAAATTCTTTTCTTTCTTTAAGGTTTTCAGTAACCTTTAGAAAGAGGAATGAGTATTTATCATCTACTGCTTTGCCATCTTTAAATTACAATGCTTTTAGGAAACAAAACTCTGGTGAACCAAACCAAAGTAATCTGCTAATCTCATAAAATTAGAATGTATCATACTTCCCCAGGCTGTTGAAGTGTACAGCAAGTAGCAGCTCTTACGGAGCCTTAGTCCCTTCTTCTCAAGGCTTACATGGCATAACTTTATTCTTGAGTATTTGTTCTGACTGCCAGAATGTGTAGTTCTATGATCCCTTTTAGGATAGAAAACTTTTAAAATAAAATACTGAAAAATGATCAGTCAACTTCCCATCTTCATGGACTTACTCCAACTGACCTGCGGTTGTTTTAGGTATTACTGAAAAAAAATAATTAGGTCCTTTGGTCCTATTTTGCAAAAGATACCCTCAGGAATAAAGTTTTACACTAAAAATATCCTCATATTACGAGCTGGGTGAAAGCGTAATAATATTCAAAACGGAAGAGACTTTTTTTTTTTCTCTCAAACAACAACTTGAATTCTATTCCTTTTTTTTTCTGTCTCTGAAATACTGTGGGATTCGCATGATTCATAAATATAAAATTGCTTGTAGTTGCTATTCTACCTGAAAATAAAATCCCCTCCATACAGCTTAGCTTGAAAAAAACCACAAATGTTTCTTACAACTTCCTTGGCGTATAGTTACTGTCAGCTCCTGAGACTTCTCATGTATGTTTACTGTACCCCTGAAGCTACAACTTGATCCTGTTGCATTTAGAAGTTGCGAGTTTGGGATCTGAAATGTCAGCAGAGGGGCTGCTCTCGATGCATCACCGCTGCCGTAGGTAGCAGGGGCTGTGGCAGCTGCTTTCAGGAGCTGCTGTTGTTCATATTTCACAAAAGCCTCAGGAAAAGAGGCTGTGTGAGAAATTGGGCAGTGTAAAAAAGAAATGGTCTTGGCTAGTCTGCCTTCGTCTTTGGTTAACAGATTAAGAGGCAGGTTGATTGTGTATAATACAAATTATTTCATGATGTATAGGGAGACTTTTTTTCCTATGATTTACATAAAAATGCAGTGGTTAGCCTGATGTAATAATTTGGCATTCAGTGTTTTTCGATCGGCTAGCACTGAAAGGCTGAAGTGTCTTTTTGCATGAAGAATAGGTCGCTAACTTCTGAATTAATTTCTGTAGGAGACAATATGGATGCAATGTTTTTAAAGCTTAATTTAGATTCAAATTAATGTGAAGACAAGCTCCTTGAGTCACCTAGTCTTTCTCTGTGGAATCATTTCTAATTGAATGTTAAGATCAAAGTTTAAGTTTATAAGAAAGAAAAACAAGTGCAGATAAATAGTTATTATCTGACATCCTTATGAAAATTCATGACCTGCCGCTTTATCAGAGACCTTTTAAGAATTCTAATTGTGAAGTATGCATAACTATTAAATGGCTAGAGCGCTTCAGTCTCTTGATAAGAAGCGAGTTAAATAATTGTCCTGTTAACTTGTGCTTGTTAACCTTTAAGGTCAACTAGTTTGAACATACGTTTAATGAAATCCTGGAGCCAGAATTTATGATACTGCTGCTGAATGTTAAATTGGACAATTTACATAAGCAGGACATTAACCTTCTGAGCACTAAATAGCATTTTAGCACTTAGCCGCTGGGGACAATAAGGGACATGTTCTATATATTTGTGATTAGCTTGCCTGGAAACTCTCATGATGACCAATTGGCCTACCAAGTTTAGCAGCATAATTAAATGAATGGACTCAGCCTAAGTAAATTATCAGTACTGTGTACAGTATATCATTATAGTCCTAAGGAGAAAAAAAAAAAAGATATGAATAATTTAATATTACATTACTAATTTATCAATGCTAAGTGACTGTGAGGAGGCTCTTTGTAATTCGTTGTTTTAAATTTGATATTTGATTTACTGCTGGTGTGATTAAACTTGAACCTACTTCGTTTCTTTATCAGAAATTTATGGTAACAGTAGACTTTTTTTTTCTCAGGGTAATGGATGGGTTTTTTTGGTTTCTTCTGCTTTGAGGATAATAGCAAATACAAAGTCTTACATATTGCCAAACTTGTAATTAAGCAATTTGTCATAACAAGGCATGTGTGTCATCTTTTGGCTGGCAGATCTTGTAGCAGATAAGGGCAGCAGTCCTGTAAATTGTCAGTGCTCGGAGCTGGAGGAGCGGAGCAGTAGCAGCTTCGGGTACCCTTTTCTCCCCGAGCTGAAAGGTGGAGCAAAATATCCTTGCTCTGCCCACCCAACAGTTTTCTTGGGGCAAGTCAAAGCCATATATTGCAAGCAATGTAGAGTTTTCAGGGTAGGTGCTGTACACATTAGGACAATCACAATTTATTCTGGGGTGATGCCCCTTGTCCATTCTGTGTTAGGTGCCACACAAACATGAATGAGGATGTGTTTTGAAGGGCGAGTTAGGACCTGAGCCATTTCCCAAGGAGGGGGTGCCAAGGAAGCACCCGGTTGCTTTTGTCCAGGTGCTTGCATGAGCTGTGAGATGCTGTCACACAGGTGTTACCTGCGGTTGTGGCTCCACGGGTGATCAGGCCCACGCCTGCACGGGCGGGTGGCTGCCTTGTGTGCAAGTGCTGCGCCTCCAGCTCAGCTCAGCCCCTCTGCCCCAGAGGCTACCCTGGGTCAATGCAGGCAAGGAATCAGGCTTGTGTTCAGGGAACTGGAGCCCAGCAGAAGAGAGGATGGAGATGACTGCCATTTCTGACTGCTGCCTGTACTGCCTGTAGACTGGGAAAGTGCAATGTTTGCAAATATTGCTACCCAAAGGCATTGCCACTGGTAAAGTACCTGTGCTACTGTCTTATAAAAAAAGGACAGTGACTTAGGGGACTCTTCACTGAACAAAAGAATTGGGACAGTGATGCGCGTATAGTAAATTAATAACACATGGATGTTTCAACACAGAGAGAAAATAGCCCCAAGATCCGGCTCTAGAATTGCACAGTAACGCTGTCAGGAAGATGTGATGGCATTGCTGCCCTTCACTTGTGGAGTGGAGCAAGGGAGGCTGCTGACCTCCACTCCTTGTGCCATGTGGACTTTGCTGAGGGTGCTGGAGGGGCTGAGCATTAGCAGCAAGCCCACACTGTGTGTGCATGGTGGTGGTCATGGGGAAGAAGCACTCAAAGTCTGTGATTTTTCTGGTTTTCCAGTGTCCTACTTCAGGTTCTGCACTCATCAGTTTCTTCACCTGTAGAGAAAGGGTAACGGTACTGAGTATGAATTTAGTCATGATGTGCCAGAGGAGTACAAATTTAACCCATGGGGAATTTACTGCTGGATGGGTATGATCTGCTCACAGAGCCTGGATAGGTTAGGCCTTTGTGGTCATTCAGCTACACTCACTTCCCCGGCATCATTTTTTGTGCCGGCGAAAGTCATGATATGTGAGAAAGACACAGTATAGTTCATATTCCATGGATGTTCCTAGATGCTGTCTTGTTAAGGAAGATAAGTGGTTCAGGTTCACAGGTGCTCTGAAGTTGCCTGGTCTCATCCAGAAGTAAATGAACACGTAGTCAGTGTCTTAACTTTCCCTCCTTTTTATATCTTTCTGGCAATGCATGAAATGAACATGAAAAAAGCTGGTTTTCATTAGATAGAAGACCAGTTTGGTTCCTTAAATCCTACTTGTTCCAAGTATTTTTGGTGGGAGGGAAAAGGGAGGAAACCTGTGAACTCTGGTCTCTGAAAAAGAACATTTCCTTACAAATGTAGTTCTGGTTTCAGTGAATGGCCACATATTCATGGGCAGGAAAAATATTACAAGATTCCTGTCTGTTTCCCCTGGAAACCAGCAGACATCATTCTTAAGGATACAATCCTGCCGTTGATGTTTTTCTTGAATTTGCAAATACTTCTTGATTCAAAGTAGAGTAGATGAGACATACTTGGAAGCTTGTGACTGGTTAGGAAACATCACTGCTTTTAAAAAATTTAATCAAACCTCTGTGTATTAAACAGGCTAGACAAATTACACCTGTTGATATTTTGGATGCTGGGGCTCTTAGCCCTTTCCTGGCTAGGTGATGCATGCCAATCTTTTCAGTGTCACTTACTGATTACACTGTAGTTAGACTTGAACAGGAAAAAAAACCCTAAAGCCATCAACAGACTTATTAATATGCCTGATCATATCACCCTGAGGATTATTCAAGGTGTCATCTGACAGTGGTAGACATTTGGTAGACCTAAGAACCAATTAAGAAGGGAATTTTGTGCTTTCAGAGGCACGTTTGTCTGAAAAGAAAGCTCTTTTAGTTGCTGATTTTTCCATATAGAAAAACTTGGGTGACCCAAGTTCAGGGTCTTGTTGTGGCAGAGAAATTCATGTACTGTTGGGCAAGTGACTGAATGTGTCAGCTTCTGAGCTCGAGTCCTGCTGTATACAAAATGTAAAAGTATTATCCCTCTTTCAAATAATTCTGTGAGGATGAAGGCACCAGGACTATGAGCTACTCTGGCACTGCAGTAATGAAAGCTGTATAAATAATTCCCCTTTCCAGTAAAAAAGTCAATGGAAAAAAGTTAACTTTTGTGATGAAGGGGTTTCAGCCTGCTGCATAATAAATACACTTATATCTGAGGAAAAAAAGGAAGAGAGGTGAAGTCACGCACCAGCCCGTTTTAGCCCCAGAGACTCAAACTGTTAGAAAAGATACATTATCAGCACAGCACACATCTATTTTTCTACTCCGTTTTTGTGGCATCAGTGCTTTCAATCAGCCATCACTGGGATTTCAGGGTGCAAGGGTCTTCAGAAACAATTTTAAATGAGCTCTTCTGTATATGACAATCACCTTTCCCCTCCCCTGCTCCTCCTCCTGGATATTTGTCATTTGAGACACTTCTCTATATATTTTCAAAACAGTTTTACAAATGCAGTCAAAGTTCTTGGCTTCCCATTACTTGCTGTAAAGGAGAGCACAGCCCATGCAAAGCACCAAGACTGCAGCCGTACAGGGAGAAAAGTCGCAGCAGGAGGTGGGAAGGGAGAGTGGACAGAGGAGAACAGAGAGGTCTGAAGAAAGCCCTTGCTAGCACGAGACCTTCAGTATTTTTATTCTTGTGGGAAGTTGTTTGGAATAGGTGTGAGGGGACCAGAATGTAGGTTACTCTACACTCAGGGTTGTCCTTAATTTTGTATCTGTGCTGTTCCGTGGATCTGCTGTTGTACAGAGCCAGGGGTGTTGGTGGCAGAGAGGTGAGAGGGGGACACCAAGCATGAGGCTATGGCAGTTGTATTAAGTTGTTATATTCTTTTCATCAGTCATATTTACTGGTCTCAAATACTGAAGAGACTGCTGAGGGCTGTTTGCTGGTATTAAAACTAGGATTTTTAATTTTGTGATCACAGACAATAGGGTTACACTGGTGAGATTAAGTCTTGCTTGTATTAGGAACAGATGAAAGAAGTGGTGAGTTCAGGTAGTACAGCCAGTACAGATGGAAAAAAATTAAGGTGATGATAGCCCACAGACAGCAGCAGACTAGCACAAATCCAAAGGGGAAAAGGTGGATCTTTTCAAAGACTCAATGGGTCTTAACCTCATCAGCTTTACTCATGGCAAGATTACTTTACACCTCTTTCATTTCTCTTCTGTTCACATTGTTCAAATTCAGTGTAATCAGACAGCTATGTGGTTGTGGGGGTCTGATTCCCACCCAAGTGAATTTTGCCTGCCAATTTTTCTCCTTTGGTAAGCCTACAAAACCTCCTGCTTCCCCTCAGTCCTCAACCACAGTCTTATTTTAGGATGTTTATCTTGTTCCCACTACATTGGAAAACTTGTGTTCGATTCAGTTGTCTTTCTTTTTCCCTCCCTCCCGTCCGGGTATGTTTTAATTCTTCAGAAGCAGACAGCCCTCTTAGGGAATTAAACTGACACAGGACTGTGAGTATTGCACCAGGAGATACTGAGGAGGAATAGCATAAATATCTTTTTTTTTTCCTTCTGTTAAATATGCAACCTGATTGAATAAAAAGACAGGCTTTTCCTTTAGTGGACCACTTCCCATAAGTCATGGTGCAACCTGTCTCGCTTAAGTCTTAAGATATTTGCAAGCATTTAACTTTTCCAGTTTTAAAAATGCAGCAGATAGATACCTCAGTTGAGCGCATCAGGCAAGGGACTTTTCATCAGACCTTTAAAATTGCCTGTGCTAATTTACACCTACAGGAAGCTGCACATTTAAAGTTACTGGCATTGCTTTGTCTTCACTTCCATATGCATTTTAGTTTCCCTGTTTAATGATACCATCAGTTCCTTAAATATCCCCCGGCTTCTATGTAAGCATGCTGATGGCAGTATATATGCAGCGCATGATGTACCTAAAGAGTTGTTTTGTGTTACTGGAAGCCATAGAGTCTGTCTCTGCATCCTCCTCTTTCTTCTTGCGTTTTCTGCTTAGTAGAAGGTGGTATATACTATTGCTAGTCAACAGCTGTATAAAATTACATGTTTGAAACAAGCTTAAAAAAAATCTGGTCTTAAAGAACTTCTGAAATGAAATAATCGATGTAGCACTCTGGCAGGCTGTTTGAAGAGATTTAAAAAAGCTTTCAGCCTGGCTGTAGCTGTAAGACATCTTCCCACAAAACAACTGTTATCTTTTATGAAAAAAGAAAGACGTTTCTCTGGCGTGTTTTCCATGCAGGCAGTTGTAAATATAATCTCTTCTGTTGCTTTGGTAAGTCAATCACGCTAACAGGTACCAGTTATTCAGTGACTGCCTTGGGCTAAATAGAGCAAGTGACAAAACCACTTTTAGGTTGTCATGTGTTAATGTAAAATGCCCCTGGACCCCGATGCTTATTCATCTTCATCTAGTTGACTAATGCTTTTCCCATGTTGTTACATGTTGGTAAATTAAAGAAGCCTTCCAGACAGTTCTGTCAACAGTTTACTGAAATGTACCTCATTAGTGAGGTTGAGCTGTCACATGAGTGTAATTTAATCCTATTGAATTATCACTCAAAAATGCTTGAATATCAGGCCTTTATACAGTGAGAAAGAAGGTTTTCTAGAAATACTGTCACATTGTAAATTGATTAGATGTGAAGCATGCAAAGGAAAAACCCCAGAGTTGGTTTTTTCTTTACACTTGCAGTAAGACTTGTGACAGCTCTTTCGCTGCATCTTGTGTTTTAGAGAACTGGATAGATCCAGGTGCATTTCTTTTGAGCATTTGTTTTTCATATCCATAACAAAGCTGGGAGGCTGAGTGCCGTGCTTAATATGGGACATTATTTTTTTTTCACCCAAACAGAAAGGAGAGGTGGGGGTAAGAAATAGTAAGGAACTAAAAGCATAAGGGTGGATTTCAATTAGTAGCATAGTAAATCATATGCATTTAGTGCCCCTTTTGCAGAATACCAGGCTCTTTGAGGTCTTTGGGATCTGTTCTGTGTTGTTTGACCAATGCACCTATGATTTAATATGTGAAGTCTAGGCTCTGGTTCTGTACCTGTCTGAGTGCTTGGGGTCTTTAGGCATGCCCTGCTCCTGCTGAAATGACAGAAATGGGCCCCGTCTGCAGACTGAGCTGATATGCTTGGGAAAGCTCAAAACCAGCATTTGTCCAAAAAAATCTCTTTATTGAAATAGAGCAATTCCTTGACTTACCATTTTAATAATGCTTTTTTTTTTTTTTTAGAATTGGTTTGGGAGGAATTGGGAAAGAATTTTTAACCAGAATGAGGCAAGGGTAAAGTCTGCCCAACAGTGGGCTTTCCTGGTCTGTGGAATATCACAGTTCAGAGGCCAGCTACATTTGCTACACCCTACATATATGCTCAAAATACTAGATGATCAGATTAATAGAAGAAACTGCAAAAAAAAAAAAAAAAATCAGGTAGTTCACAATACAGAACAGGAATGGTCTCTAAATCTTATGCAACAGGGTAAGGGTTTCTCATTCACCTCAGCCATTGCTCCCAAGCAGAAGGGCGGTGTGATGGATGACGCATGGCCTCTGCTTGTGTGTTTGTCCACTATTGACAAAGAGGGGGGGGAAATGGAGCAGTGTCCCAGCAGCTCACCTTGCTGGAGAACGTCCCACAAGACTTCTGTCGTGGTGCGGGGAAGCTCACCTACGTGCAGTCCTCTCCCCACTGAAGGTCACCAGAGTCTCTGTGGAGCGCGTCCTCTGTGCTTGGGGCCAGCCCTACCTAGTTTCCTCTCCTGGTAGCTCTGCTGGCTTTACATATTTAATGAGATTTTATGGTTTTAGGCATTGTAAATTATATTCTCTTTCTCAGACCTCTAAGACCTTCCTCCACCTACCCTCCCTTACCTGTCAAGTTTCACTGGGTATGCTTTAAATTCTGGAGAGGAGAATACTGACTTTGCATAACATAAATGAAAGAGCCAGAAAGCATTACATTTTCATACAAATTACATGAAACCCCCAAGATTCTGTCCTTGAGGGGAGACAGCAAAGCAGCAAGTGTGCAGCGAAACAACAGCTTTGGGTTTGGGGTTTGCGTGGGCAGGGAATAAGGTTTCATGTACTCCTCATAAGGAAAGGAAAGCTCCTGTGCTTTGCAGGTAGCAGTCATTAGGCAAAGCTGGATTTTATTTAGTCATGTAAAACTAAGAATCCTTGCCACAGTCCTACACAGGAGAAGTTGTACATGTCTGTGGGAAGCTTGAAAATTTGCGGCAATTTCTCTTTTGGAATTCTACACCTGTAATTTATTTCTTGGTGGAGCAAGCGCTCCCTTTCACTGGGCATATCAAACTTTTCTTTTGCAACAGAGGCTGCTACAGGCAAAGCATTTTCTGTGATGAAAATGCAGTGTTACATCTTGTATATGTGGCTGAACACAGCAGCTGAGCTCAATAGGCTACGTCTGGGAATGGAAAGGTGTGTGGAAAGGTTTCCTTTTCAGAGCTGCTGTATTGGAGGTAAACAGATATTAAGACTGGTGGATGGGCTTATCAGCAGAAAACTAATCACTGCCTTGCCATTCCTAAGACATTAGTGCCACAAAGGCAGTCAACTTTGGTCTTTCATTACTCCGTATGAGGCAGTTGTCTGATCAAAGTACGCCTAATGATTTAAAACACTTCCTTGCAAGTGAATGCTTCTTTACTTTTCTGAATGCTAAGCCAGGAATAAAACAAAAGGATCACGTGCTTTCTGGCATAGGCCAAGGTATATGCTGAAAGAGAGTTTATTACTCCATTGTCCCAGATCATGATTACTACTTTGGGTTCAGGACCAAATTGTGCATGTAATTCTGAATTCATACACAGAATAGTAGGAAAAGTAACATGAAGTTAAACAAGGATCCTTATGGACTATGGGTAGGAAGCATGCAACTGGTCTAACTAGTTTTCAGTTTCCACCTGATTTGAAGAGAAAAAAATAATCTTAGGGTTAAACGGAGTAGTTCCAAGATATTAGACCCTGGATCCTTTTCCCACGGTAATTCTTTCACTCACAGAAGCTCCTATGGCCATGACGGCCTGAAGTTCGGAAGTTCAGGTTCATATAAAAGCGATGCTCTTTCTTTCAGATGGCTTTGGGAAACAAGAAGTTTTGGGTTATTGTTTGTTTGTTGGGTTTTTTCTTTTTTTGTGATGTTCATTGCTGAATAATACGATGCTTTCTTGGTTTTGTTTTAATTCTGCCAGAAGCATTAAATGCTGTATGTGGAACTCCAAACCAGTATTTCTCTTCTGAGCTTGGAACTAGCAGTAAGCTTCTTCCTAGCTCTGGTCATAAAACCATTCTCTAAAAGAAAAGCAAAACAAATTGCCTAACAGCTTGCCAAAATGTACCTAAAAAGCCCAGAAATTGAAAGCCACTAAACCTCATTACTAGGTTCAGAGCTAAAGAATACCGAAGTGTAAAAACACATGCCTGTTCCTTTATTGTCTTTTCTTGACTTCTCTGCAAATGTTTCAAATCATCCAAGATAATGCTGAACTAACAGTGTGTGACTTAAAATTATTTAAAAAGTATTTACTGTTTAAAAAGTATCTCAGATATTTATTAGTTAAACTGTGTATCTTTCTGATAGGAGCCTTCTTCATTGTCTACTTTTTCTTTACAGTTCTGTGAGTTCTATCTATGGTTTTTAAAAATCTAAAGGAAGAATAAAACTGTGTTTGTAGTTTTAGTGGACTTCCCTTTTATAAGTAGGTATATTGAGATGATAGTGGCTTTCACCACTTTAGGAACTTTCTACTTCCTGAAGGAAAAGCATAAGCAAATATCAGTATGGTAAGTGTTGTAAGAGTGGGAAGGTGATCTTACTATCCATAGAAAATGAGGTAGGAAATCAGATACTCTTCCGCAAATGATGCAATACCAGTCTCTGGGTTTCAAAGATTTTTTTTTAATTTATATGTTTTCTGGAGGTAAATTTTAATCTCTCCCAATGATTAGATGCACAGTAAGTTCATAAGTAATTCCCAGAATTACTGCATTTTCTTTTACGAGTTACCACTCAATGCACTAGCTAAATTATTGAACTGCTTAGATTTTTAGTATGTTCCTGGAATACTTTGAGCAGTCTAAGAAAAAAAAAGTATGCAAAATCCTGGTTGAAGGCTCAGAGTTCAATGCCTACAGCTCTAGTCTAGTCACTCTATTTTCTGTTTCCAGTTGTATTGGTGAAAAATTACCTCTTAAATTCAGCACTTGACTCGTCACAGAAAGTCCATCGAAGTCAAAGGAAAGAATCCATTTACCCCAAGAAATTTTGTATCAAACTTTTCTATGGGAGCATCTTGGCTTCCTTTTTTAATTTTAAAGTGTTGTATCTCTGACCATTGCTAGCACAGTGCTATTAGTGTCCTTTCTCCTACAAGTAGTTAGTTTGCCAGTTCTCAATCATGGGGTGAGCTTAGAACATTGCATACAGAGCTTTGTTTTTTGGTTTGATGGGGTTTTTTTAAATATTAATTAGAAATGTGTTTTCGAATATCTGAAATTCCTATGGCTGCTAGGTGCAGTGCGCTTTATTTCCAGCTCCACTTTGTTCTTGCTACTCCTTTGCAGGTAGCTCGGAGCCAAAGTATAAAGTGTAGGTCCAAATCTCATTGCTTGTGTTAACCGATGTCTTCTGTAGCATGTGGTGATACTGGAAAACTACCTGTTACGTGATTACCCTTTCATTTGTACAAAATTGGATCACTGCCTTTTCTTAGCAATTTAAAATTGGGTTTCATCTTTCTACTGGTGGGGTACTGGAGAGGTGTTTTTTAATGTATTAATTCCTATTTAGGGCATAATTTGATGACATCAAAAGGCTCGCTGTTGTTGAAGAGGACCATCCTGGTCACAGTTTTGTTCCCTTAAACCAGCTCTGGGGCTTGGCGGATCCCTTAGTGAGCCAGGTCATCTCACTGTGCAACCAGAAACCTTTCTCCTTGCCAAGTTAGTTGTTTATCGGTGTGGTGAGCTGACTCCGTAAGGTACTGGGGAGTGTAGGATCACATGCCTGGGACAGAGGGGAAAAAGCTTTATTTCATTGCAACAAGCAACTGCCTTGGCTTAGCCATTAATACAGCACCCTTTATACAATACCTTTAGCATCCAGCTAGAATTAACTATAACTGATATATTTTAATAAATTGGGTGAAACATGAGCATCACTGCAGGCAGAGTTTTCCAGTTGTCTTTCCTGAAGTCAGGATTTTACCCAAGTATCTGCTTGGTGGCATTTCTGGAGGACCATTTCTGACCTGTATTCACATTAGCTAGTCCTGACGGGCACTGCAAGAGGTACAAAAGGGCTAACAATTTCTATTTAAGTATAGACTTAGTCCTTGGGCATGTAATCCGCCACATGAGGAAGCCCTTACGTAGTATTCAAGGGGTAAACTTTCAAAACAGGACTAAAAAGAGAGAGGCTGTTGCCTGAATCTTCTTCAGTCAGTAGTTCACCTGCAGCATAGATGCATAGTAAAATAATATACTGCAGTATCATCCCATGATATTAAGATCATAGCTTTTTCCCCTGTGAGAAAGCAGAAACTGAATAGCTGGGCACAGAAGTGTAACATAAGAAAAGGGATAGTCATTATTCACAAAGAAAAATGAGAATATGAAAGCTGGTATGCCTAGGAATTTTTGCAGAGGGTGGGCATGCTCCCAAACCAGGCACACGCATGACTGGAAGAGGGCATTTGCATTTTAAGACACATTTGCTGCTTGTTTTTTATTCTTCTGCTTTCAAGTAACAATAGCTTGCAGAATCAGATGGTTTGAAAGGGAAGATTCAACTTCCAAGAAAGAAAAAACAAAACAGAAAACAAAAGCCACCATGGAAAGGGCAGCAGTGTTGGAAGGCACGCTTAAAATGGATGCTACTGAAAAAGAGATCTAGAAAGACTGATTTTTTTGTTGTTGTTGTTCTGACATGCTTGTAGGTCTAGTACTTAGGAAAATTCTTGACCTGTCTTCTTTCCTGCCATCTTTCTTTTTGAGTTTATGTTGAAGTCTATACATGCTTAAAGACAAACTTGAAGAGATTTTCTCCCCCACCCCTCACAAAAGGGCGGTACAAAGGCTGCAACGTGAGTGTCATCACCCTGGTGATAAACAAAATCTCTTCAAGCAACCCGTCTTCTAAGTATGAGAAGAAATAGCTTCCAAAACCTTCAGTTCTTGGTACATGGTTCTGTTTCCCTTTGCCTGTACAGCATTTTAGTAAAATGGAGGCATACTTGGAATGGTAACTTTTTACATGCTCTCCATTTGCCTTTGTAAGAAGTGCCGAAGAACAGATAACCTCGTCTTTTTCTCTTCACGTATCTACTACAGTTTCTTCTCAGAAACACTTCTGTGGGGGTCCTTTCTGGCAAGGCTTTTGTCTAGGCTAGAGAATGTAAATATGCTATATGGTACCACCTTTGGGCTATCAGGGCAGCAATTCTAAAGTTTTATTTCATCTCATGGGTTAGGTGCTGCAAGCATCAAATGAGGTCCAAAGCACCTGTTACCCTTTTAGTGATATATAATGAGGCATGAAGAAGTCTTAATTAAATTGAAATGAGATGTGGCCTAAAAAAGCTGAAAGAGAGCATGTTAGGAAAGTCCATACACCAACATAACGCCATCTACGGTAGCTCTCAACAGGAGCCAGGCTGTCCAGGCTTCTCACAGGGATGTATTACCCCCATGAAAAGCATCATTCCAATACAACTGTGCTGGCTTCATTACCTAACTTGTTTTGTTCCAGTTTTATATTGCTTATTTATAAATATTGCTTATTTCCGCATGTTATGTTGTACAGATGTACCCAGTAAAAAAAAAAAACAAACCACAAAACAAAACCCCAAAAAGCCCCAACATTTTTTGTTCACCAGCAACCTGTGAGGGAAGAGCAGGGCCAGGCTGCTTCCCAAGGGCAGGTGAAAGAGGAGGCGAGGGTAACAATGCGGGGACCTCAGTCAGGGATTTCTCAGCTCCACAGTACCTTAATGAGAGAAGCAGACTGAGTCCAACAACAGCAACGAGGATCAACCAACAGTCCAGGCAAGCCAGTGGTTACAAGGTGAGTCCAAGGACGAGCTAGGCCAATGTTCCGCCAAAGTACAAAGGCAGAAGAGGCTGGGCAGGGCAATTAGAGCCTGTTGGCACACTCGTGGCCTTGACATGACCATGTGCCCTGACTCTTTAGATATGTGGTTTCTCGTATCAAACGTGAGGTGTAAAATTGCATGGATGTCAGTGGTGAGAAGGACACCGGTGCATGCTGTACCGTGGTGTGCCTACCCTGGCACAGAGGACATGGGTAAGCAGAATAACTTCTAGATTTTCTTAATTTACGTCTGGGCAGGGACTAAGGCAGTTTGAAAATTAAAAGGGCATAACCACAATCCTGATGGCCTCTCTCTTTTTCCTTTGCCAGGTTCTATTGATAAAGGAATAATCTGTCCTACCTGCCTGCAAAGGGAGTATTGAAGAAGGCTCTGGCTTTTCCTTCATCGTGACTGGGTTGAGTAGGTGTTGAGGAAAGACTTTTCTTCCTAGCAGGGTCTAAGTTGATGGGGAATCCTTCAAAGACTTGGGCATAAAGCAGTAGAGTTTAAAAGATACTACTCTTCAGTTCTTCATTGGGTTTGCTCTTGTTTTTTCTCCTTCATTTTTATGCTCATGAAAAGTGCTAGGCTGACAGACTTGGAGATGAACTTCCCTCTTTATCCAGCTGTCCTGACAATGTACTTCTTCCCTAAGGGACCACTTTTAAGGGGACTGGACGGTAGGTTGATTCCTACATTATGCGTCTCTGCCAGTAACTAACTGCCTGTGAGGAGATGACCTAGTTCTGGCTGTGAAGGTGATGGGATTTTGGTGGGCCAAACTCCTGGCTGCAAAAAGTTGAGCTTTTAATAATTACCTTAGTCTGTAGGTAAGGTACTTGTCTGGTTTAAGTATAGAGAGAAATCTATATGCACACAGACATAAAATATATATATTCTTAAATGCCATGCACTTGCTTTGCCTTATAGTACTATTCACTCTGTGGGCACAGCCCATGGAATTATTATCTTTACAGCTATTTTGCAGTCATGACACTGTTATTACCATGCAGGAATGGGAAAAATATTATCTTTTTTGTGTCAGTTTTCATTAAATTGCTAACATTTTTATACCAAATAAAGAGTGGAGACTGTCAGCCACTTCACGCTTTTTTTATCATTGCTAGGTGAACAGGAGGATTTTTTTACAGATACTGAACTGTGAAAAATGATTTTTTTAAAAGGATAAACAATTTCTGTATAAAATACAGTACATTAATCCTACTGCAGCTTAATGTGACTATACCTGAATTTGATAATTTCTTTAAATCCTGAAATTGGTTGGTTCTTGGTTACTTTTCAATGACATTTAACAGTTAGACTTAAAAATACAGAAGAATGCATTATAAGTTTTACCCAAAATGATTATGGCAGTCATTTGAATAAAATACAGATTTTGCAAGCTGTAAAGCATATCATTATACTATATACTGGTCTAACTAAGGTTTGGTTCACAAACTACAGTGCTCTAACCAAGTCATTAAATCTATCTAAAAGGGCCTCATTTGAGAAGCAATAAAATTTTTAATCATTTTATTATTAAAAGAGTGTTTAATATGTAGCTAATTAAATGCCAAAGGCAGGTTATCTGAGTTTAACCTTCAAAAAGAAAATGATGTATCAAAGTCTGCCTCTGGCATCATGGGATAGAAATGTCATCCTCATAATCATTGCGTGACAACTAGCTGGTGGCCTTTTCTAGAGCTATAGTTAAATTACCTGATTAAATTAATAGCCATTTAGATGTTTTAGGAACTGCACAGACCTATACTAAATGAAAATTAGGTCCATTACATTTTCTGAGTGGGCTAGATAGACCCTAAAATAAAACACGTATGCCATTGTCCACATTACTTAGATTAAGCAATTAAAAGCCCTTTCTTAAAAGCTACTAATTTTCCATAATGTGCCAAGAACTAGGTTTACACTAATGATCAGAGAGGTTTTTCTCTGCTTTCCCCCACCTTTCTTGTTTATTTTACTATTAAAAAAATCCCAGGGACTTGTGTGTGTGGGTGTTAAACATATCTCAGATGTGCAGGCGCAGTTGTGTGTTGTGCTGCATTGACTTTTCTTAAAGCCTGCCCTCCTGGGAGAACAATAAGGGAGGACGTTAAGTGTTCAAAGTCCCACAGAAATCACGATGGTCTTCTCTATTCAAACTGGAGTCCTTCAGCATTGGACTTTGTCTCTGTGATAAGAGGAGGCGTTATTCAGCACAGGTGGGTGAAATGACTGTGCTTGCTCTGCCAGATGGAGTGCTTGCAACTGTAGGAGAGTGACTTCTAAGACTCCAGAAAGGATATTTCTCTTGTCTCAATATTCTGCTTGGGGGAGGGGGGAAAAGGAAGTGTATTAATTTTGGATATAAGGTCTGCGTGGTTACTTGCGGATGGCTTGATTTGTGTGCAGTGTTCAGGGAGAAACAGTTTTCTCTGCTTATTGTTGTGCAAGTTTGGTTTAGGGGAATAGTAACTAGAGCCGGTGGTGGGAACTCCTGTGGACTGGTCCAAGCTCTGCTGTAATGCTGATAAATTGTTGTAGCTGTGGTTCTGCATCCTTGAAAGTGCTCAGCAGCCTTAGTATCCTCAGAATCTGACCCCCAGAAAGCACTCGTACAGATGTGTACCCATCTGTAAAACAAGCATGGCTATTCATAGTCCACTGGGAAGACTGCAGTGAGGTTTATGAGTTCATCTCTGAGCTGCTTGGGACCAGTCTGCGCAGTGGCTCAGTTGCTTGTACAGTTGCATTCCTTCATGAAATCCTAAAGGACTTTCTTGCCTTTTTCCTGTTTTTCCTCTAGGAAGTACAGTTTACTATACTGTGCTATACTGTTCAGCTGTATTACTTGGGGAAGTTGGTTGGGAGAGCTGGGGCACACCTTCACATCATGAGCCAGATTCTGGTGAGGCTGGAGGCACTTGCCCTTCTCTTTGATCCCTGCTTCCCCAAACTAATGTTGTTTGTTGTCTATTAGATTTCCATGTCCCTCTCCCAGTCAGGCAGATTCTGACCACATCCGTGGTACCGGTCTGTTCTGAGATACTGGGCAGGGCAGCTTATCTGTCTGTGTCTCTCTTTTCCACTCTTACCATATTTTTCTTGCCCATTTAAGCAATGCATTCTTCATGGCAAGGACTGTTTTTACAGTATAGTGTTTAGCACTGCAATGCCTCAGTCTCAGATGGATCCCACAAACCATAATGTAGGTAACATCTGCCCCAATGCAGAAAGCCCAACATAAGCAGTTCCACAAAAGAGAAATTCTGTATTAAGTACGATGTGTCATTATTTTATAAAGCTGCCTTTCTTAATGTTGGAACTTCTGTACTTGTCTGAGTTCTGACCTTCCAAATAGGACTTAGCTTCAGTATTGCATCTGTAGATACATAAGACATCTAATCCTGAATGATCTACTGCTATATGCCAGGTATGCATTCGCCATATGGGATTTTCCAAGTACATAGTGTTATCTAAGTGCTTAATGCAGTTGTAACTGTGCTACAGTTTTGATTTAGATATGCATTTTATGGATGCTTATGCTTTAATCCAGATGTCAATATTTTGTACGGCTCTCATCCAGCAAAACACTCCATAGGTGCAGGTGTTTAAATACATTGACTCCCATTGAATCCAGCAGGACTATATATACACATTTGAATTTGTATGTACACATTCTTAAAGACTTTTCTGAGTGATGTTATAGATTTTTGTATCCAAAAGTAATGGAATCCATTCAAAACCAGACTCTCACTGAGTGGAGCATATGTTTAATAGATCAAGTCAGTACATTCTGTAAGTCAAAACTGTTCATCGACCTGTTCTTTCCTAGCGTGTTAGATAAAACTGTTTTATACATTAGGCTTTGAAGTGATGCAGTTTTAACTGGATTAGTAAATCTAACTGTGAAGCATGATTTAAAAAACTCAAACTGTTCCCTATTTTATATTTAACTCCAGCAGTGGTTTCAGAGTTAGTAAAATGAAACATGAGACAATCTCATGGAAGAGAAGCTCTCATAGAAGCTATGGTTTAATAAAACATGATTTAGCATTTCATTTTTCTGTAACAATTAGAAAGGCAATAACACAGTATTTATAACTATCCTTGTGGGTTTAAATGACGCCTGCATTTTTGTTTGGAGTTTTCATTTTTTAACTCTGCTGTGTAAGCAACCAGTTTTACCAGTGATGTCTCAATAATATAAAAAAGAAGTTCCTACAGAAGTGTTTTAACTTAGTGATAAATTGTATGTATCAGGTTGTTAGATGCTCACGAGGTAATACTAATAGTTGTGCAAAATACGAGCGTCAAGTTTATTTGCCGTTGAAGCCTGAAAGAAGTTTAGGGTCTTCCTGGAGAGTACGCTGTTTTGGGATCAGTGGCATGTCTCCTCACCATCGGAGGGTTAGGACAACAAAATCTGGTCAAGAAGTGGACTCTCATTGGTGTGCTGAAGCATATTAGGACTGTATGCAGTTAAAAATATCTACCTAGAGGCACCCTCAGTATTTAAAGAAAATGTCTTTTTTCATCTATCCTCAGGAAACAAAAAAAAATCCACAAAAGCCCCTTAAAATCCCAAAACTTTTTCTTAAGTGGATTTGGCTTGCCATACAAGTGCTGTGGTTTTGAAGGCTGCTGGAACTGCTATTCAGTAAATGGGGATGGTTATTGGAGGAGAGATGTGTAGGATAAGGAACCAACTTCAATTGTGAGTGGATCTGTAGAAGAAAGAGTGAATCTTTTCTTTGAAATACTTAAACTGTCATCCCTCATTTCAATTTGTTTTGCACCAAAGGTTCGTTACTGTTACTGGTTTCTTCGTTGTTTCTTTTGTATAAGTGTGAGTGTCAATGCATGTGTGTTTTAATGAATAATAACATGACCTATACCCTTTGGATTATCTTTAGGAGCCCTTGGAGTAAAAATTGGAGAAGCAAGGGTGAACTCTACCAAAGAAAGCGAGCTCCTTAGGGAGTCCCCCCAGGCACGACTCTGGAGTCACCTGCAGGTGTTGCCTCAGTGCTTGGTTCCGAGCAAGGACATGCATCCTTCTTCGGTACTCACAGCATAATCCCTCGTCTCTCAGTACTGCTGTGTTTTTGACCTCTCCTCACAGAAATATAAAAATCAACATGTTGAAGGGGATGTTAAATAACATCTGACACTTTAACAGGTCTTTTCATTTCATGGGGATCCCTACATGCTTTGCAGCATTTCCCCCATCAAACAAGCGCAGGAGACAATTCCCCGGCACTGTGAGGGGACACAAGGGCCGTCTGACCATGCCCGCCCCGCAGTGCAGCATCGTGGGGATGAGTGAAGAGAGGCACCATGTCTGTCTGAAATAGCTGGGGTAGGCACTCTGGCAGTGGGGGGATTTGGCAGAGGCTCAGACCCTGTCTGACTTGATGTGGGGTTCATCTATTTTTTTTTTTTTAGGTCTTGGGAAGACAGGCTGCTGGATGGTTTTAAGTGGGTACATGTAATTCAGGCTGGATCAGCATAAACTGCATGCATAAATGTTGCTCTGCGGTGTGTGGGGAGCTGAGAACCGCTGAACTGCTCTGATGCTGCCGCAGGAGGCGTACCCTGAAACACCAGCAGCAAGCTGTGCTAGCCCTAAAAGGAGCTGAGATAAGTTTGTGTGATGAGGATTTATTGCACAGAGCTAACTGAAACTATCATAAAATAGCGGTTTTATACTAGCGTGATGTCTTTCAGCTGGAGAGCCCAACATGTTCGGGGAATATTGGAGCACTAATGGTAACAGAATTTAAATATTGCCCTTGTTTTAGTGCCTTGCCTATTACTGCTCATGTGTGAACTAAGGTGCAGAAACAAATGACCACTTTTTATTTAAATTTTGAGTCATTTGTAACCCAAACTGTGTAATGCAGACTCAGACAGCACAGGCTATACAGATCAAGCACATAAGACAACAGCCTTGCCCAGGGCTTTTCACCATCCACATATGACTGATTTTTTTCATGAAGGAAATGCATTTCTTAGAAAGGTACCAGACAAAGGATGAGAATACAAAGTAGTGACGAAGATACAGTGGTGCTTTTCCTGTTAAGAGACCCGTGGGAGAAAAGCAGTCTAGTAAAAAAAATTCTGAAGAATATCAAACACGGGTCCCAGCTGAAGAAAATACCATTGGAAAAAGCTTTTAGCAGCTTCAGAAATATATGTCTTAGGTGATTTTTCTCTAACAGTAGCTGGCTGATGTTTTCCATATGCTATGTACCTTAAAAAGACTTTAAATTTTCCCTTAAAGTCCCCACCTCGCAGGGGCAGGGCTCCACCATACCAAAATTATACTGGTGGCACCACACTGAACTTTAGATTGCTTTGGTGAAGCAGCCCTTTGAGAAGAGCTGAATCTGTGTTCAGGAGGCTCATCTTCAAGTGACGCATAGACTATCTCCAGGTCAGCCTATACTAAAGAGCTTTCCCATATCCCTGGCAAGAATGCTGCATGTCTTTCCCTTTAACGCTCCAGTTCCCGGCTATTTCGTGGCGAAGAAAATATGCAGGAAGGTGAGCACAGTTTCAGCCTCTATAAAAGTAGTTACTAGACTTTTTCTGGGGCAGTTCCCACTGCCCTCAGGAGCAGTTGAGCTTAAGGATGATAGTGATAATTTATTTAAATTTCTAAAAAAGTTTAATTCCTTAGTTAAGAATCATATCCCCGTGCTACACTGAGCCTTGCCATAGGAAGTAAAGCATCCCATTGGCTTCATTGGAGCTACTCAGTATGAGATAAGATGACAGAATTGAGAAGCAAATCATTATTCTGGCTAGGAAAATGTGCTTTAAGCTGTGAAATATTAACAGTAAACACAAATCAATGTGTTTTTACTGCTGGATCATGATTTTGGTAATGGGATATTGGATTTGATAAGCAGTGCAAGCTGCCACAACTGATGAGTTAAATACTAGAAAAAAAATGCTCATGGAAAAAGAACAGTGACAGACCTGTTAAAAAAACAATTTCTGAAGAAAAATGGAAAGGCAAAGGGTACAATTTAATGTTTAGGATAAGACTGGAGGTCACTTACTACCAGCAGGGTACTGAAAATGCTGAAATAAAAATGTAAGTGATTTTTAAGTGTAATTACAGTGATTCTATTAAAGCATCTCATTTTCATAGGCAATTAATTGTTAAGACAGACTTGCCTTTTCAAGGCTAATGCTAGTCCAAACATCCAGATAGGCCTGGTTTTCCCTCTGTTATGAACAGAAATTAGTAAACAAAAATCTTATACACATGGTTTAGATATTTGTGTATTTCTATTTCTTCCATCCATGTAGATAACTATGGATTTATGGTATTTCAGCAGAGATCTGAATTGCTCTGTGGCATAAGAACAGGTCTTCTAGGTGCCGAGAGCTGACTAAATCCCTTCCTGTTTATAAGAAGGGATGGGTGCGCACATGCAGCCTCGGCTCACTGTACGCTGCAACCCAGCTTGTGGATTTTTACAGAGGTGGTCTAGGGAGGGTTCATATGAATGGGAGAGCATGGGAGCTTCTGAAAGTGTGGTGAGCTGGGCGCTGCGTGTGGTAGGAGCTGTGCCGATATCAGAGACTTCCAAAGTGCAGGTCATTTTTTCCCAATTGATGTAGCTTTTTGATGAGCACATTAGAGGTGTCCATATAGTGATGGGGTACACGGAGATGCTACTGGAAGGTGGGCTGTGCCACCTGGCCACTGGTTCCTGGGATTTTTCTTCACAATGCTGGAAATGGGCAGTTTCTTTCACTATTCTACAGAAATAAACGCAATTCTTTCGCAGTAGTCCCATGAGGTAAAGTTATTTGGCACAAGGAGGGGGTGAGAAGCCCTCTGTGCCCAAGAATGTCCAAGAATTTGAATATTTACTAAAATATCCAAACTTTTGACTTTTTTTTTTGCCCTGGCTTGTGGGAAACCCAGCATAGCTAAGCTCAGGGGCTTCTGATACCATCTAGGTTTCTGTGCAGAATCAAAATAGATAGTGCAAAAGTACAGTCACAAACAGTCTTGAGCTGTTGAGTTTATTTCCAGCTTTTCCAGTGAATCCAGTGAAAGCGTTGACCTAGCTCTGAAGACCAACCCTGGATTCAAGTGTAACCTGCCACAAATAACTGGCTTTGGGGTTAGATATACTCTAACAGGAGTCAGGATTTTTTTCTCTCACAGTTAGTCCAGTATTTTCCAAACTTCCCTAAAAGGCTTATTTTGATTTTTGGCAGAAAGTCCAGGGTCAGTTTTTGTAAGGCAGTGTAGTTTTCCTTAGTTTGAAGCAGTGGGCAATGTCTCATAAAATTTCAATATGTAGGATAAATTACCTATCTCTTTGCTGATGGAGAATAGTGTTTTGTTTTAATCTGGTTTTGTCTTTTTTTTTTTTTAAACAAGACATTTGCTGGCTGCCTGTACTGTTCCTTTAAATAGTAGCTGGGAGATACAAACATTCATTACCTATCACCATTTTTGAATAGTATATTTATCATTTTTATTATTTATGTTTCTGGCTTGCAGTGTTGATGCAAATGTATTAAATACTGTTAAGACCTGTGTGCTTTAGCATCTGTGGAATATCATCACACCTCCAAGGCTAAGCCTGCAGCTAAAGTGTTTAAGAATTTATATGGCCATTCTTTTTCTCTCTCTATGGCATTAGAGGGAGGGAAAAAAAGCAATAATGAAATGCATAACCTACATCCACAGAAAATATAACGGGCCTATTTATGATTATGATTCACAGTTCGGTCACTAGAAATATACTGTTCTGCAGGTTTATGCCTTTAGCGGTTATTTGTTAATGGCAACCCCTGCACGCATTTTCCTGCAAGTCTTTTGGATTTCAAGAGCAAATGTGTCTTTCAAAGAAGTTATTTCTTTGAGGAATCTCTCTGTAAGTGGGTTCTGCTGTGTATTGACTACTCATAATATTTTCTGTTATCATCTTGTCAGGGTTCAATTCATTACTCCATTCATTATTCAATTTGTTGGGCCATGAGCATCTGAATAATTGAAAACTGCAGAAGTATTATAAATTATAGTGTCTCCATGAAATCCCAGTTTTAGGGTTTACGACTTGACTTTAAGAAATCACTCTCTGTTGAAAGTTGGCATATGAGGTCTCAGTTTTAAAGCAGAATCTTATCAGTGTGATGGTTTTTAATATCTCTATTGTTGCACACTTAAGAATTCAGGTTGCCTATGTGTATTAAATTATGGACTTTTTTAACAGTTTATCTGTTTTTTAATTACTATTGCCATCTCAGTGATGTGGACTAGGGAAAGATAAAGAAATTAATTTATTTTGAGGCTAATAAGCAATTTACAGCTGTTAATTAAAAGTCCTTTCTTTTTTCATTTCACTAGGTAGAGTTAATATAGCTCCCCTATATTAAAGACAAAATATTTTTTGTGGTCTTTTGCAGGTCAAAGATGTTCCTATACAGAAATATAAGCTGACATTTAGCTGTTATTTTAACTGAAGTACCATATGTCTTACTCATATGTGGGGCTTAATTTTATTTTTAGGTCCTCTGTTTTGATTTTGGGTACTATTATATTTCTACTCTCTGGACAAATTA
Organism: Gorsachius magnificus; assembly: GCA_034008185.1. NCBI lineage: Eukaryota > Metazoa > Chordata > Aves > Pelecaniformes > Ardeidae > Gorsachius > Gorsachius magnificus. The sequence continues at coordinate 37,365,205 of CM067083.1, read as the reverse complement.
TATTAAATGGCATCATATTTATTTTAAGAGAACAACTATTTAATTTCTAAACCCATGATTACCTCATAGACTACGTTCTTCTCTTGATTATGTTGCTGAAAGATCAACAGAATTGTACCAGGGCAGTCTGTATTTCTTGTTTCTAATTTTTAATTATTGCTTGTCTTTAGGTTATAGGCCAACTTTGGGAAGATATGTCAGCAGCAGTGAATCTGTTTTCCGTGTGGATCTGACATTAAGGTTTCAAAATAATTTATTCCCATGTTGATTGTTGGTAGCCTCATATGCTTCTTCACAAATGACTGTTAGGATCATCTAATTTTGCTATCATAATAGAGGAAAATTTATAGTTGTGACATTAAGGTTTCAAAATAATTTATTCCCATGTTGATTGTTGGTAGCCTCATATGCTTCTTCACAAATGACTGTTAGGATCATCTAATTTTGCTATCATAATAGAGGAAAATTTATAGTTGTGCTATTGGCAAACTACAAAATAGAGAGAACAATGTGGTGAAGATGTCTGCTGTATCAACACATGTATTACTGTGTCAACCATATTCTTTGGTTTGGCCACAAACTTCTGCAGAAGGCAAGAGAAGAACGTTTTCCTGACAAGGTGGTCCAGGGCTCGTCAGCTCTCAGAGCTTGATTCAGTGGCCCAACCCGGGGTTTGTAGTGCCCTTTGGGCTATCTTTGCCGTGTGTTCCTCTGATTGTTGGTCAGCAGGGTGCTAGGCTCCTTAGATTCTGAGGGAAATCAGCCCTTTCTGTGCAGGTGCTTTGGGTACCTTATAGTCCAGCTCCTGGCCAAAGATTTGAAGGTATTTGGCTGTGCCAGCTGCATGGCCTTTGTAGCATCCCATGTACCCTGCCCTTCTTTTGACCACTTCAGTCTTGCCTTGTGCTCTGGGTCTTCTGTGCTTCTTTCTGCTTGAGGGCTTCATACAGAGTCAACAGCTACCCGGAGCTGGCTGCAATTTTCTATCAACAAAATAACTTGCCCAGAAGAAGCAAAAATGGAATTTCATAGTAATTTCTAGAATCTGACCCTCTCCACAAAGCCGAAATGAAAAACCTTGCTTCTGAGTCTTCTCAGTGATGCTGTGGCAGAAAGAAGCCGCACGCAGCTTTGGCTGCCAGGGATGCTCAGCTCACTTGTCCTGCAGCTCTCTGAGCGGTGTCCACAGGGACGGCTCCGTGGGAAGCTGAGCACAGCTGGCCATTGCATGTTGCCTTCACAGCTGTGATGGGTGATGCTGTGCTGCAGCTGAAGAGAGACAGAGAAAGTCAAGAAATGCAGGGTCTCTCCTGGAAGCAGGGAAATCATCTGGGATTTCAGGGAGGTCTGGGAGAGTTTGATTTGTGCTCCAAATCCAGGCAAGCATTTACCTTGTTCATCATTTCAGTACCACTTTTCTTTGCATTGCTTGCACAAATTATCTTGTGGGTCTGAGTCATTATACTAGGCAGGAATGAGGAATTTTATTACCTAAGAAAAGGGCTAGAAAATACGGTTACTATCTCCTTATTTCCTACAGGCATCTAGCGCTGCTCCTCCATCATGCAGGAAGTAAACACAGCGGGAACTCATCCTTTTGTGAGTTAAAAGCTACAGGTATTCCCACTGTTACTCAACACTTGGGATACATTATTTGCCAGATCGAGACAAAACATCTGCGCTGTGGAAGAGCTGAAAGCAGCAGCTCGGTGTTAGTGTGATGATGCCAAGTTGTCTTAACGTGGTGGCTGTGCTCCTGCCCACAGGACTGCTGGCAGCTCGACCTTCTTGCCACTGAGGCCAGCTGGAATTTTGCTCACAGCTTTGTCGGATCCAGAATTTCACTCCTGCGTTCTATATCATAAGTAATTGTAAGAGCCAGGACCAAAAAATGTCTTCCAAACTAGTCACTAACGAGATGCTAAAGGCTACCACAAAGAGATGTGATGCCAGTGGTTTCTCATGGGCAGGTGCAAAAAGGCTGGGTAAAGGTGTGATGATGAGACCACGGGGGAAGCTCACTATGGTCTGTGCTGTGCTCGTAGGTAACTACATACCTAAACACATACGTAGTTACTCAGTGGATTTCTGCATGTTATTTTCAATTAAAGTGAAACTAGGAGGGAGTTTTAGACCTTCTAGATCCACACATCTGTGTGGCAGAAAAAGGGCAAATTTGTTTCTACCTGCATCTGAAACCCTCATGGTCATCTTGATGGCATTTTGGTTTGGATATGCAGTTAGTGGGTCCAACAGGGAATCACAGGGAATATTATGTTGATTTTGGAGAAATACTAAAATGCAAGAACCAGATGGGAGACACAAAGACACACGGCATCTGTCTGTCTGAGTCCTGGCTTCAACTATTCCATTACTCCTGTGTTACTTGGGGGTGGTGACACAGCGCAGCAGAGGTGTTCCAGCACAGCCATACCCCAGAGGAGGCTTCCCAATGTTACTCTTTATATTGAACACACATAGAGAGGGGAAGAAGAGTGATGTTGGGAGGGATGGGAATATTTGGGCATGTGCTGTTGCAGTAGGAAAGGGATGGGGAGCCTCGTGTCACTCAGGTCCCTGGTATGGGTTCTGTGGGGTAGGTGGAGGAGGTGACCTTTCCTTGGAGGGATGGCAAGGTTGCTAGAAGCCACTGGAAGGCAGTGGCTGTTGGGGGATCGAGTCTGGCCACATGGGACCAAAGTGAGGTGCTTAGAGAAGAAACTCCTGCTGCATAATGGAAGAGGAGCAGGAAAATAAAGGGGTTTGGATCTGTGGGGGTGCAGGTAGGCGCTGCGGCAGGGAGCAAGCAAGTGTCAATGTGCTGTGGAGATGGGGAGTACAGGCAGCGTCAAAAATGGAGGGGAATGGGAGGAGGAAGGTGGTTGAGCAGGGGAGAGGGTAAAAAGGTTAGCAGCGATGTGTGCAACATCCTACCTGCTTTATTTTCTGCCTGTTATTGACAATCTTACTTCTCAGTCATTATTTAATGGGCAGTTTGAGTAAGAAGTAAGACTGATTAGGTGTAGGAAGCAAAGTGATTAAAGCTGCAGGATTAAAAAAAAAACAAAACACTTTAGGAAATCTTCTGCCCACTCACATTTCTTGTATCAAATAGGTAGCATCTGTTTTAATGACATTTGCTAATAAAATAAAGGCCTTAATCTGAAAACTATTTTTCTTGCTTGCTTTCTGTACTGTTAAAGCAAACCCAGGCTCTCTGAAGTCCAGCAAACAGTTCTATTATCAAGCTACCGCATAACCCGTTCCACAGTGACAAAGTCAAACTTGGATCTGCAATAAATGAGTGGGTTTGAGACCTAAAATGCTTTTTATTCATGTTTTACAGAGTGAACAAGACTGGGTTTGCTGTGAAAACACATTCTCATCTTTAGCAGTGGGGGAGCTGCCTTTGTGCCACAATGCTACCGTCTGAGTGTAGCATTATATTTAATAAAGAGATATTTAGTTTGCTATTGGAAAAGGATTGCTGCAGGAAGATATAAAAGCTACTTAGATATTTTGATAGAACTTTTGCATAAATCTTGTATCCATAGCCTGATCTAGTGACATAAATATTAGCAGCTTGTTTCTATTTCACCTGCTGTAGAACCACTGCTGTCCTACAGCAATAACCAGCAAGGGAATAGAGCTATTTGCTGCTGTCATAAATAAGATGGGGTGTCACAGCTGTTTTCATTTGACTGAGCAGTAATGGAGTTAATTATACTTCCAGTCTCTTTGTTTTTGATCTGTGTTTCCAAAGTCATCTAAGCTTCTTGAATTCTTGCGATTTTTTTAACCCTTTTTTCCGGTTATTTTTTTGGGTTTATTGTTATAATTCTTTCTAGCATTTATCCATGCTTTTCTTCTTAGTTACATTTTATTATTATATGAAATCCTCTACTAAAAATCAATGTATTTATTTGTACTGAGCAATGTAACAACAGTTAGAAAGCATGGTCCTTCTTGAAGACCAGACACATAGACTTACTTTTACTGGAAAATAAATCTGCGCTTTTGTCTCCAGCAATTGAGAGAACTTGCTTTAAGAAAAAGAGCAACATAATAAAGCTATACTTTGATCCAGTCAATCATATTGCTAAAAGAAAGCATGCAATTAGGGAAGGCAAAAGGACAGCCAGACTTGCGCAAACAGGGGAAGACAATTCATATTTAGGAACACTAGTCCATAAAGCTGCTACACAGCAGCACATCAGGCAAAACATATTGCAAGAAAACCTCTCCACTGTTGTCTATTAGCTTTTTTAGCTACTTGCATTTTTGTTTGCTTTTCCCCCTTTTTTAATTTTTAAAATGTAACAGTAGTAGATAAGAAAAAGTGAAATCTTTGTTTATAGACGTTAATAGCAATATCTTGAATGTGGCCAGGTTTTGCTCAGGGAATTTAGTAAGTCTGTAGTCACACAAAGAAATATAGATATTGAAGTGTCTGTGATGGAGGCTCTGATTCAGAGCCAGCTTTATAAAGTTACTAGTTTTATGGGAGTCAGGCACTGAGTGTGTATGAAAAACACTGGACATCTATCTACATATCTCCATGCTTAAAAATATGTTTTGAAATGTGCCTTCAGTGATTTGCAAGCAAATAGGTGACAAAAAGAAGCGTGAGAGCAGCAAGTACTACAACTATAATTCTCCAATATAAATAGTCTATAATTGCTAAGTCTCAGAAATACCCTTGAGATGGTGAGCAAGGAGGCAGCTTAACAGTCAGACATAAATATGATTGCTAATACACACTTGAAAATTCAAAGTTACTTGAAATTTAGCATGAAGAAAACCACTGTCAGTGATATGTTCCAGCATAGAAAGTCTGTGATAGTTAACCTTGCTCTTAGTCTATTTACCTTGTTCTCAAATTCAATTGCCATACTGTTATTGCAGCATTATAAGACTAAGAATTATGTATTATTTTATCACATTGTTTACTTTTTTGACAAATAAACAATAAACAGAGCAGACAGACAGGATGAGGGCAGACAGATGAGATGAGAGAAGCTTCCTAGAAGTCTTGCCAAGATGTCCCATCACACGGTCACAACACACAGATCACAATGTGCAGGAGTGATGCTTCTCATGTGTGATTTTTAGCAGACTGCCCTCTGTCTCAAGCCAGCCCAACATCCATTTGAAGGGACTGCTCAGGAGAGCATTTATTGAGATGTTGCATATCTGATCCTGATCAGAACTCTTGTGGGTGGGGAGTAGCGGTGGCACTGTCAGGTATCTTCATAGAAGACAAAACCAGCTTTTGGAGGGGGGAAATTGTTGTCCTCTAATGACTTAATACTAGTTCAAACTGGAGAGTGAGAGGTCAAAGTTTCCATTTTCTGCTGCCAAAACCTTCAATCACCCCCACACATATATGATCATGGAAACTTTGCCAGGGAGAAAGTTGGGGTGTTTTTTTCTGATGCTAGGCAAAATTTAAAATCTAGATTGCATTGTGAGGTGTTTAAAAACTCTACTTTCCTTAATGGATTTAGCCAAGCTACAGCCTTTGCTATGGAAGGTCAAATCTTTCACTCTGAAGTCTTTCAGACTCTGAACCCAGTTTGCATATTGAGCTCTCAGAACTATTTTCAACTACCAAGGGCATCTGAGCATGAAGAACACATTTCTTGATGTCTTTAGTTACAAATTGGCACAGAGATGGGCTGCAGTAGCATGATGGGGAGGGGGCTCACATCTTAAATCCACGCTGTTTATTACCCAGGAAGTTTTGATCAAGTTTATGGTGTTAAAGACTCCAACATATCAACTCCATTGAAGAACAGGACAAGCTATTGTAAATATGAACCATCAAAGCATTAGCCATTTCAATGAAATGAAGCAAATCAATTGTTTTCTATAAAGGTGCCTTTCAGATCTCCTTTTTCAGGTTCTGAGATTCCTTATCAAGTTCAGCATTATTAAATGTTGGACTATGGACTGCAAGAGTAGTTTTTTAGGACTTCTAAAGGGTCACTTTGCTGCTAACATGCTTGTCTTTGCATTTATTTTACTTGACCTAAACAGAGTTACTCACACAGACACACAAATATACATAAACCAGAATTAATTCTGTTGCACATAATACTTGTTTGAGCCTTAGCCCAGCAAAGTGTTTGAGGACATAAAGAAAATCAAAGATGTGTTCAAATCCTTTCATAAGATGGGATTAATATTTTCAGTGAAATGCATCCATTATAATGATTTGGTTAGGATTCTTACTGTTTATCTGCAAGAAAATGGTATTGTCTGGACCAGGGGAATGCAAGATGTTTTCTTTGCGGTGCATCGTATGCTTACCTTTGTAGGCAGCTACACCTCCAGATCAGTGGGATAGTTTCCCTTTTTGGGGTGTCCATCAGCTTCTGGAGAGATGCTGCCAAAATGCTGTGCCGATGTTCTCTATATTGGGGCAATTGGTCCAGAGGAGGGCTACTAAAATGATCTGAGGGCTGGAGCACCTCTCTTATGAGGACAGGCTGAGAGAGTTGGGCTTTTTCAGCCTGGAGAAGAGAAGGCTGCAGGGAGACCTGATTGCAGCTTTTCAGTACTTAAAGGGAGCCTATAGGAAAGCCAGGGAAAATCTTTTTATTAGGGCCAGCTGTGACAGGACAAGGGGTAATGGCTTTAAACTAAAACAGGGTAGGTTTAGACTGGATATAAGGAAGAAATTTTTTACAATGAGGGTAGTGAAACACAGGAATGGGTTGCCCAGAGAGGTAGTGGAGGCCCCATCCCTGGAAACATTCAAGACCAGGTTGGACGGGGCTCTGAGCAACCTGATCTAGTTAGCGGTGTCCCTGCTCACTGCAGGGGGGTTGGACTAGATGACCTCTAGGGGTCCCTCCCAACCCAAAACATTCTATGATTCAATACCGATTGCATGTACAGGTATTCAAAGGATGGAGAATACTCCATTTTTTCTGCCCTTTCTCTACTCAGGGTAATGGAATTAAAAACTGAAGTTTGTTTACATTGGATATGTAGCTTTTGTCCTAGTAATTTTAGGTAATTTCTACACAAGAAATTTCCAGTGAGATGTAGGAATTCCTTAACTTCAAGCACGAGATGTTCATCTCAAAGTACATGCTTAAATATAAGTAGAAGATTAAACGCCTTCATAGACTGGGGTCAGCGTTTCCAGCCTAGCCAGCCTTTCCACTATGCTTGTAATCAAAGGCGCCTGATATTACTTTAACATATGCTCTCTTTAACATGCCAAAGCACTCAGCTGCCATGTTTCAAAGAAACAAGAGGCTAGAATGAATTATCTTCTTCCAGTAAAAAGTTGAATTTCCTCTCCAAAATTATACTGGCTCAGGCTCCATTATGCCTAATATACTTTCCAACACCAGTGACAGGCTTAAGATTTGGTATTTGCGATGCTTAAGAGCTAAAAACATATGATTTATACCTCTGGTAAGACTGTATTTCTAGCTCTCTAATGGGACAAACAGAAGTTGCACCTCACCCAGGAATGTCCAGAGTCATTGCGGCTTTAAGCTATGATCCGCATTTAAACACAGAAGTTCTTTCAGGTCACTTTAAAACATGCTTTTAAGTAAGATTTATATCTTTACCAATTTAAAACTGAACCTGGTAACAATTTAGTAAGATGGATTTTTTTGACAGAATAGCTGTAATATCATACATGCCTACTTTCCAAAGCATGGAGTAAACCAGAACTTACTGTAAATTGCTTGATTGCTTTACTTTCTTCCCAGACTCAGCTCAGTGGAGTAACAATGCTATAAGATTGGTGAGAGAGGAGACCTTTCTTGTGCCTCAGTGACTGAGTAATTCCAATTTTTCCACTTTCATGTGAACCTAATCCCATTCTCCAAACTAATCATCCTATCAACCTGGAGGAATCAGTCGAGGAAGGAGGGTAAAGCTTCTTTATTTATTTTTTTTTTAGCAAAGCTGTCTTTGAAAGAAGAAATTATCTTCCACAGAGTTTTAAACTGTATACTTGAATAGTGAACATTTCTCTAAAAGAGGTAATGGTAATGCTATTCTGACATAAACATAAATCTACTTTTTCTTACAAATTAAAGCTTCAAAAATTATGGATGTATTCTTGATTAATACTGATGTCCTCTTATTATTCCTCCACCTTTTTTCTTTCTCTTTACAACTCCCTAAATTATAAGGGAATTAAAAGTCCATTAGATAGTATACATTAACATATGCTATTATGGTTCTAGCTAGTAAGCGTGGGCAGAAGCTGCTGTGTGCTTTGAAGGCAAAACATAAAATTGTTTAATATGTTTTTCCATTTTAAAAAACCAAACCATATTAAATGTCTAAGCTATGGCATGTGACCTAAAATAGGTGAAGAAAATACTTATTTTTAAAACATGCTCCTCATGAATTGCAATGTTGAAAAAGCCTGGTTCATCCCATGCAATGTCACGACTACAGTATCTGGTGTTTCCAGACCAAGCTGAAGCAGCCTTTTATCGGTGCCTATAGAATACCCTCTCCCAAGAAAGTCTGACTCCATTTTTTAAATAGACATAGTTGCCACATGTTTTAAACTGAAAATAACCATTTCTTTAATGGCATTGCTTTTACTTCTTATCTGCCTCGAGTCTGCCAGATAAGCCTCTAGGAGCAAGTGGCTATGGCCTGTATATTTTTATGTCTTTGACCAAGTTGGTTACCCTTGCTATATCCTAGTTTCAGCACATATACGATGGCATAATGCCTCTCTACCTCATAAGATGGAAACCAGACATTATATTTAAAAATTGTAAAGTGCTCAGAGAGGCTTTGTCAAATTTGTAATGTGTTTAACTGGAAACTACTACAGCTGTGCAAAATATTGCATGTGCTAATGCTATGTTTTCTACCAGTTTGAAAGATTTTTCTCATTGTGCTACCACAGATTTAGTGGGAAACACCAGAGATAAATCTTAACAGCCAAAGAAATTTACTTACAGTTGCCTTTTCTACTACTATTGATAGCAGATTTATATCTGCGACCAGGGAAATAGTCATCTGAATGCAGTCATGGATGATTTTAAATTAAACGTAAAGTTTAAGAAAATTCTGGCTAAATGTCATCAAGATCCATCATACCAAGCTGTTGGAGAGGGTAAAGGGCATGTTGTGAGCGAGATGAAGGGCAGAGCCAGAGCCAACGCGCTCAGGCAGGTGCTTGGGGACAGCCGGGGAACCATCCAGGAAGAAGTGGGAGTTTTGTCACTCCAAAATAAGAGGGTGGTTGCTCTCCTTGTGTGACTGACCCCTTCCCTGCCTTTCCCCCCGTCTGGACTCCAGGCTGCTGATGCTCCTCCTGCCTGAGCCCTTGCACGGTCCCTAATCTCTGCCCACCAGCAGCTCTGTGTGCATCTGCTCCTCTGCTCCATCCCGTCCAACCATTTCCAGGCATCCAGCGCTGTGGGGTCCTGAGCAGAGGGTTTTGGTTTTTTTTTCCTCTCAGAATCCAGCTCTAATTTACAGCTCTTGTTTCTGTATTAACCATAAAATGAAATGAATGTATTTGAAATCAATGTTTAAATGCGAATCAAAATTTAATATATGGAAGACAGGGAATATGTATAGCCATATTGTTTGTATTTGGGGATAAAAATAGCCTTTTCATGAAAAATGCAGTATTGATCCAAATTCCATTGTTTCCCCTGCAACATCTACATTAAGCAGTCCTAAGTGGATAATGGGAAAGAACAATAATAAGGATAACAATAGGTTACAGAAACAATTAGGTAAGGAATAACACATGACAGGTAATCCAGTCATAAATTTATAGGCATGCTGCTCTCTCCTCAGGAGCCCTGTGAGACACAGGGCCAAAGGCCAAATACATTCCCAAGGAATGTGTACTGAATCACACGCCCACAGACTGCATGTTATTATTAGAATTGTAAAATGTTATTGCTGATTTTTATATATCACACTGTGTGGTTAATTTAAAAATGTGGCTAGGCAATTTATTGTGTAATTTTCTTTGATTATTTTAAAATGTGTTGTTCGATTTAATTCTTTTAAAGTGTATTTTTAAAACCATGGGAGGACTGTCAATGAGGCTTAAAAAGCTCCCAGTACCTCGGCTTTGTTCTGGCATTTTGGCTTTACACTCATCCACGGAACAGTAAATGTTTGTTTTCAAGCTTATTTTTCCCCAACCCAGCAGCCTTTCTTTTACATTCAACTAGTGCGGTGCCAGTTAAGGAAATGGGGTAAAAACAATTTAGAAGTAGCGGCAGGGGCGATGGGCTGGCACGGGCAGCCGTGCCTGCGCTTTGCAGAGACACTGCTCGCCCCTTGGCCTGCCTCACCTGCACCAGCTGAAAGGAACCCGGGGTTTTAAACTTCATACCAGGATGCTTAGATTTCCTTTTTGAACATCGTTGGCAAATGAGAAGTAGGCAAATACATTTCATGCTACCCAGGGCCAGGAATGAAAGCTTTCAACAGCCAGAAAATGGAGTTTCGCAGTATTTTCAGGGAGGCTAATAGCTTTTTCTCCTGCCTTTTGAATTGCTGCAGGATGTCTGCATCTGAAAGGTTTTTTTATATAAGCAGAAAAGCTGTTTCAGATTACTAAAAGAAGCAGCTCGGATGAATTACTTAAAATATTCCTTCCTAAAAAGTAAGACCAGCCCTCCTCCTGCTGTTCCAGGCAGTAATTATGAGATATAATAAAATAGCTGTAATATACTGGTTTTGTTATTTCTACCAGTGAAATGAAATAAACTGAAGCCCGGAAAAAGGCTTCATGTTCATCTCCTTTGCACCTATGTAAATCAGGAGAAACCCTGCCAGTTGTAGTGCAGAAGAATTCATTTCAGAGTGTCTGGTGTTTCTCCCTGAGAGCAAAATCTCCACTTTCCCCACTCCTGCAGGTTCATGCTCTTCTGCTCACGTATCCACCCTTGGAAGTCAGTGCTCTAAATCCCAAATCACAAGGACTTTGGGGTTTGGGTTTTTTAAAGAAAGCTCAAATATTTAAAGGAACTGATAAAGTTGTGTGGGGTCATTTGGGGAGGGGAAGAAATTAAGATCTAAAT